>CM065775.1:158856052-168856052 GCA_033296515.1 Macrochelys suwanniensis
GAGAGAATGTATCAGTAGCAAGTTTAAAGCTATTCTCTGATTTTTATAAATGTAGAAATAGCCTGTATGTTTAACAAGTAGACAGCTCCCTTTATCCCATGCTGAAAGCCTTTAGTAAGTAGGAACTAAGTAGGAACCTCATGTTTCACAATGATTCCAGTTGTGCAACCTAGGCTATACCATCACAGAAATATTCAATTATTTTAACCCTTTAGGTGTCCTGGAACCAATGCACCCCACACCGGGGTTCACTTTCACTGCATATGTAGGAGATTAGGCCCATAGCTCTTATCACCAATGAGAGGAGCTGAGCTCCACTGTATTTTTACCTGCATGTCCCATCAATGATCAGTTGTATGTCATTAATGTGACTCAAACTGAGCTGGGATACTGTTAGGCCATTCGAGCCATCTCCTGGGGCAACTGCAGGATTATTCCTTGCATGCCATTTAATGTTTTGTCCAGTCTAGATTTAAATGTCCTAAGTAATGGGACCTCTACTATTTCCCATGGAAGACATTTGCACAGCCTTGTACGTCTCACTGTTTCTCCTGGTATTTTCAGCCTAAAATTGTCTTGACCTCCTTTTAGGCCATTACTTGTAGTTGAACTATAAGGCTTTGGAGAATCGGGGAAAACTGGGAGAACGGCTGCTATATGGAAGGTTGCTGAATCCCCTCTGCATCCCCAAAAGAATAGCTTTCTGGGTTTTGTTTTTCAACACAACCCAATCTTTTTTACAAAAATGGATTTTTCCCATGAATATCTGTTTAGTTGAAAAGGCATTTTCTGTCAAAAAGTGTTCAGATGGAAGATTTTTGACCAGCTCTAGTACAAATTCCTTAAAAAAAAAAGAGAGAGAGAGACTAATTTGAGATATTGAGAATAGCTGAATTACTAACCTCTAAAATCAATGAGTATGTGTGGACTTTTTTCTGAACAGCTTTGACATGCATTAACCTCAAACTGACCTAGAGATCAGCAAGACACAATATGAACTTAGACTGCAGATCCTGGTGGGTCAGAAAGAGACATTCCTATAAAGGGCTCAGTAAGAGCAAAATTTGACCCAGGTAATCTGAATATTGTGGAATTTGGGATTAAATCAACTCAAAACCAGAAATTCAGAATGAAAATGATTCAGATTTCTTTTCTTGCCTTACAAATCAGGGAGCTGACCGGTGCCATCCTTAATTTTGAATTTTGTTGCTGTTTATTGGCTTGTGTCATAAGTGTGATGGTATATGAAATAAAGCTTTAGTTACTGTGGCCTCGATCCTGCAAACACTTGAGCATGTGCACAGACTTACTCACATAAGTAGACCTGCTAGCTTCAATGGGACTTCTCACATGAGTAAGGCCATGTCTACACTACAAACTTCAGTTGACCGGGGTTACATTGGCAAAAAGCAGCTGCAGTTAGGCTATGTCTACACTAGCCTTTGTCGGTATAATTTGTGCTGCTCAGGGGTGTGAAAAAAACATCCCCTTGAGCGACATAAGTTACACAGACAGAAGTGCCAGTGTGGACAGTGCTATGTTGGTGGGAGACACTCTCCTGCTGACATAGCTACCGCCGTTCGTTGGGGGTGATGTAATTATGTCGATGGGAGAGCTCTCTTCCCTCTGCATAGAGCAGCGACATGGGAAATCTTACTGCATCAGTACAGCTGGGCCGCTGTAAGATCTCTAGTGTAGACATGGCCTTAGTATATTGCTTGTGGGTGCTTGGCTCCTTGCAGCCGCACTGTGTACACTCATCAGGAGTGCTTGTTGATGCACAGTGTGGTGCACCGTGGGTAGGCCTCCCAGTGTGCAACCCACCACTGTTCAGCACACTGACTTTTGGGAAGTTTTGGCAATGCAAGGTGGGGCAGAAACGAGTTGTGCTGGGGTGACTGGGAGCAAGGGGTCAACCTCCCAGTGCACAACCATCTCCATCCCATACATTTCATGCCTCTTTTAAAAATCCCTTGCAGCTGCGTGACCCTCTTTGCTGTCCTCCATCTCTGACAGAAGCACAGAGCCCGCACAGCTCTGCACTATTGTCGTAAGTGTTGCAAGCACAGGACACACGGTATTTGCAGAGCCGTAAGAAGAACCGAATTAGCAGGCAATACGGTGATTTCGTGGAGGACAGATTGCTGTGGGACACAGCGAGAACCAATTCAAGCTTGTTGTTGGCATTCACTAAGCAGCTGCAGATGGTGGGGCACTGATTCTGGGCCTGAGAAATGAGCACTGGCTGGTAGGGCCTGTTAGGAATTGTGTGGTGCTTGGTGAGAACATAACACTGTCAATGCACCTATTAATTTTGCTGTGCTTGCTGTGCATTTATGATAGTGTGTGTGTTACTGATCCTATGAATTTTCACACTCTACAGTAACAAATAGGTGCTTTCAGAACTGCACTTTGCAGCATATGTTGTGAAATAATAAAGATGAATTATTTCCCAAATAATAGAATTTTATTCAGTAACAAAACCAGCACACAAAAAGGTGCAATCTAAAAACAAATATATTAAAAGCTTAATGAATTCCTGGAACAGAACTTAACAAGGGGCAAGAGCATTCATCTCCATTTTACCTACACGTATAGCAACCGTGGCTTTCACAGATCAGTGTATGTGAAGCTGTGGTTGTCCTTAATGTCCCCCAGGATGGAGTGGTAGAGGTAGGGATGTGGCCGTTGATGCCATGTGGAATGTTGAGGTGGGGGGGCTACACGGAGATGCTGTAATGGAGTTTGCCATGGACTGCAGAGGGAGGTGAGCCTGTGATTGTTGAACCTGTAGGTCCACAAGAGTCTGCAGCATCTGTGTTTGCGGTTGGAGAAGCTCCATTATGTCCTGGTTCATCTTCCTCTCCTTTTCCTGCTGGGACTCCTGGGCCTTTCTCCTGTCTGCTCTTTACTTCTCCATACAGTTTGCAATGTTCACCCTCCAGGTCCTTTGCTCATGATCTGCTGCAGAGCTGCCTTGTAGGATCTCATTGAACATGTCATCCCAAATCTTCTTTTCTCCTCCTTATCTGTCACTTGTGTTCCACGGATGTGGCAGCAGCAGCTACAAATAAAACCCACAGAGGTACTGTTGTCAGCATAGTCACAACAGAAAGTGAAAGTTAAGATTCAGAACTCCCTTCCTTTGCAACCCTAAAGTGTTAAACAAGCTATGCTTATTGCCACTGCTGCTTTGGAGTGCCTGTGCTCAGTGCCACTCACAGCACCAGCAGCGGTGAGTATGGCCCACCAGGGGTGAGGGAAATAAGTAGGGAATTGCTTGGTTGCATGAAATTATGAGTCTAGGGAATGGCACTGAATGGTGACACAGTTTTCTATAGGTGGTGATGATTTGCTGGTGTCCCAAAGTCACCCGGATCCAAATACCGCTAGCCTGTGTACTGCAATGGTGCCTGTTGAAGTTCTTACTGACTGGAGTGGTAATGTGTCCTGCTGTGAAGGAAGAAATAAGGGAAGCCAGAAGGTTTCTAGGGAGGAGAGGTTTTCAGAAATTTCATTGCAATCTCTCAGGAGGATTCAAGGGACATCCCTGTGTACCTAATCAAATTACTCTCCATGGCCCCCTTTGCTTAACTCTATGGGGGAATGAAAGCAGATGATGATGCTACCTCCTTTGTTGTACCACTACCTCTTCTAGTATGAATAAATTAATGAAAAGTCAATAGCTATGCCCTGTTAAGTTGGGGGTGCCATCGGTACATCATTGTAATGGGAAATACAATTACACACTTACCCTAGAATCCTTTCCCTGCATCGGGCTCACCTGTGCTCAGCTGTTGGAACTGACTGGACTGCTGTGGAGTCTCAAACAGGTCCTGGATCATGGCATAGCTGGACCCGTCCCCCCAGTCACATGTCCCCCATCCTCCACCTTTTCTTCCTTCTGTTCTCACTGTTCATGCCAGGCCCTGTGGTTTGGACTCCTCAGAAGTACCCGGGGTGGTGGTAGGTCTCTGCCAAGTATGGCATGCACCTCTTTGTAAAAATAGCAGGTCTGCGGCTCAGCACTGGATTGACTGTTGGCCTCCCTGGCCTTCTGGTATGCCTGATGCAGTTCCTTTGGTTTCTTGTGCCACTGCTGCTGATCCCTGTCATACCCCTCACTTGCATCACCCGAGCAATCTGCTGGTTGATGTCGACGTTTCTATGACTGGCTTGGAGCTGTGCCTGCACAGCCTGTTCTCCCCACACGCCCAGGAGATCCAATATCTCCTGTCTACTACAGGCAGCAGTGTGTCTGGAGTGTGTAGCCAGCATTGTCAGCTGGGCAGTTGCACACAACAATGGAGAGTTGCTAGGTGTGCTTGCCAAGCTGGACAATCATGAAAAGGCATTAAAAAAAATCATGGAGCTTTAAAGAGGCCGGCGGGAGGGGGACCGGCTTCTGGTCTCTGTGCCCCTGGTCAGTGGCATTCACAATCGTGACTAGAGTGGTCAGTGTTTGGGCATTGGGGGACAGCTGCTGAAGAATTGGTAGGGTAGACATGGGTAACTCAGTGTTTACACTCATGCTGTGTCAACCTCAGTAGATGGACTATGGCTCAATGCTGCTCAGGGAGGTGGTGTTACTGCATCACTGTAATGGGACACTTACATCAGTGGGAGACAAATTTAAGTGTAGACATATGCACAACTAGGTAGATGAAAGTGGCTTATGTCGACCTAACTTTTTAGCATAGACCAGGCCTGAAGTTACACCCATGCCTAAGTGTTTGCATGATCTGGCCCATGAATGACAGGTCACACATTTTGAAAAAGCTATGGTGTCCTACAGAAGTAAAGCAGAAATCAGAGCTGTATGGGATCTATGACCCTCTTTCACCACTGGAATATACAGGGTCTGTGCTGGGGTTCTTTGCAGGGATGGAAGGAGGGGATGGCAGGAGAGCGCCAGGGCTAGGGACTCGACGTAGCTTCAGGGCAGCTCCATGCTTATCACTGTATCATTAGAGTCTAGCCTCCAATCCTGCTGCAATTCCCTCCACAGGGGGCTGGCCGGTGGACCTGTCCCTCCCTTTCTCACCACAGCATGGTAGGAACCTCGGGAGAGTGTTCCATAGCATTCAGGCTACACCTCTGTGTGTGCTCCTGAAACCCTGCCTTATCTTTGTAGAAGAACTGTATTGGATCTACTGACCTCAGAACTATCTGCTCTAGGGGGCAGGGTGGAGGTGGCAGGATTTGCCTCATACAGACTGTAAGTCTTAGATAAAGGGATGAATTTCAGTTTATAATAGAACTCTGAGCCTGATCAATGAAGCTTGTAATTTTATGCCCATGAATGACTCTCTTAATACTACCCTAACTTGTGTGCCACTAAACTTTTTTTTTAATTCATAGAATCATAGAATATCAGGGTTGGAAGGGACCTTAGGAGGTCATCTAGTCCAACCCCCTGCTCAAAGCAGGACCAATCCCCAATTTTTGCCCCAGATCCCTAAATGGCCCCCTCAAGAATTGAACTCACAACCCTGGGTTTAGCAGGCCAATACTCAAATCACTGAGCTATCCCTCCCAGGCCTATTGGTTAACTGAAAACGGGACATCCATGTTTTACGCTATTTGACCAGGCAAGTGTTGTTTTCCATTTGAATCAATTTATGAGTCTTCCTACTTTATTATGTATGTGAGGAAAGGAAAATGCAGCTGCTGCTTGATACCCTGTTAGTATAGCACATTGATGAAGATAAGTCAACTTTCTCTACTCATGTTTAGCTTTAAATAAGCTTATGATACATTTATGAATGGGATTCCTGCAATAGCAGGGGACTGGACTCAGGACTGGAAGAGACCTTCGTGGTCATTATGTTCAACTTGTCTTCTGCAGCTTCTCTAGTGGAGTTTAAAGCTGGAAATGAATTTACAGTAGGTTTGGGTGGTGTGTGTGTTTTTTTTGGTTGTGTTTTTTTTTTTAACCAAACACACTCCGCACACATGTTAGATAGGCAAAAGATGTAACTTCCCTTATTTCCTGCACATTAGCATTTATGATGGGATCTGTGACAAGTTATTATTATGTGTCTAGGTGTTGGAGGACTTCAGACTCAGGAGTTGGGATTCTCTAAAGATATGAGCTATATAGCTCTCTTTCAGCTGCCTAGTCTGGATGAGAGGATTTCTATAGTTTACCTCTGCTTTGGTGACCCCAGTCCCTGGGTTTGGAGTCCCCTTGGTGACAGACCTCCTGTCACAAGAAGCCAATGCCGGGTTGAGAATTCTGAAAATGTTGTTGAGGCTTGTTGACCTAAAATCCATTGGACTCTCCACAAATGATACATTTCCAACTGTTGAATTATCTTCTACTCTGAGACCAAAACACTTCCCCTGCTGTCAAACTCTGAAGTCAATGGGAGTGCTTGTGTGAGCAAGGACTATTCACATTAGAAAGGGTCTGCAGAATCAGGCCATCTACATATTTTAACCGGTCACAATTCTTGATTCACAGAAGTGTCTTGTTTGGTTCTTTCTGGACTGCATTAGTAAAACAATTTCACACACATGTACCAATCACCTTGGAATGCAAAAGAAATCTGAAGCCATGTTCTCTAGTTGCTAAAAATATAATAATAAATCTGTTACAGACACTAGCCTGGGTTCAAAGTTTTTGTGGGATGGGTCATCACAGCCGCCAAAGGACTATCACTTCTTTTACAAAATATGGTAAGATGAAGGCAGTATCAATCACTAGCTTATACGGCGCTATATCATCCTTCATTAGGCCTTTTTAAAGAAAATGGAAAGTACAGTATCTTCATGAGTGGGGTTGCGGTCTGTAATAACTAAGCTTTGTATATCTCCCAGAAATTCCAGAATAGTTTTATTGGTTATGAGATCATACTCAAACATACCTCTGAAAAATGTCCATTTTGCTCATATGGTTTATCTTGGGGTAATCCTTCTTGTCCTGGTATTGGTTTAAGGGGAAGTGATAATGCCTACTAAATTAGTGTTTTATAGAATAAAAAATAGATTTTTCTCTTATTTCATCCTTCCCAGATCTTTAAGGGACACTTAAATGTATTTATTAATAAATACATTTAACTCCCATATAGCAGTCTTCAGCAATAGATCTCAAATTGTTTGGCAAAGGAGGGCCATATTTCCATATGGGGAAACTGAGGCACAGTAGTGCAGTGACTTGCCCAAGGTCACCCAACGGGCCAATGGTAGAGCTGGGAATAGAACCCAGGTTTCCTGAGTCCTAGTTCAGTGGTTTTTTTTGTTTTTGTTTTTTCCCTTTTTTCCTATTAGGTCACACCACTTGCTTTAGGATTGTCTAAGAATCTGACCCAGTTCAATATAAGTCATAATCAGGTGTGACAGTTGTAGAGCATCTTATGTTTCAGTCTAGACTGTACTGAAAGACCTATGTGTGACAAAACCCAACAGCACAGTTAGTACTAACTGGCCTACTTATTGGCAGTCTCAGCCAGGACTGGCCTCAACCTAGTTTTCTAAGCTTCCAAAACAATTTGTCACATTCAGCAATAAATTAACTGGCTCTTGTCCACCATACTCTGAATGTGAATGATCCACACAATGGCAGGTATTATAAACAAACAGGGTAACTCTAGGAAAATGCCCTAAACTGTCATGGCCACTTCCTGTTGTGCTGGTTTTGGTAAGCCCTGGCAGGCCGGTCACCTGAAGGAGCTGGCAGCCAACTGAACTGGAGAAACTGACAGCAGGCTGGGTGAGCACATATATGCCCCTGGGCCTGGGGCTACTCATGGGTCTGTTAAACAATAATGTTACCACGTTGCCTTCCAAGGAGTCCTCAAGCCAGCCCTCCCCAACATACAAACAGAGCCATGTGGAGGATCACCAAGCAAAAGGCAGGTCAAGAGCACTAATGTGCGCAGAACACACAACTCCAGAAAAGAGGATTAAAACTCAGATCCCTTGTGTTGAAGGGCAAGGCTTTGTTCTCCTAAGCCACCCAGTGAATGCAGTGCTCTGGTTGTTGCTATGAGTGAGGGCCCTACAGGCACTGCAGTTGTCTTATCACTATATGGAGGAGGCTGCCGACTGGGGCGGGAAGGGGTGATGCCAGAGCCTATGTTTCTGCTCCAATTCTCATACTACAGGCAAGCACTGGGTAGGGTATTGAGGTGGTGATGAAGCAATCAAAGGGACCAACGGGCTAGACAAAGGTCAAGAATGATGTGATAGATACTGAATAAATGAAGCCGAGAAGGAGGGGGAGAACAATATAAGTATAAAGAAAGGGGAGAACACGGATGCAAAGGGAAAGAGAAAAAGGAGCAGAGGAGAAAGTGAAGCAAAGGCCAAAGGAAAGAGAAAAGCATAGAAAATGAGGGAAGAATAAACAGCTTTTTTTCTCATCTCTCTTCCTAGCTGCCAACACCTCCTGTGTCCATACCCCTTCCTGACCCTTCCTAAAACCATGTACATAGAACTTTATAAACAGTAACTACTTCTTTATCCCAACCCCCCATCAGCAAGATAAAAAGTATGATCCCCATTTTACAGATGTGGAAACTTCCATATGGGGAAACTGAGGCACAGTAGTGCAGTGACTTGCCCAAGGTCACCCAACAGGCCAATGGTAGAGCTGACAATAGAACCCAGGTTTCCTGAGTCCTAGTTCAGAGGCACAGAAATGTTAAAGCTAGAGCTAGGAAAACAATTTTTTTCCCTACAGAAAATTTAAACCAAAAGTTAGTTTGCTGTGGAAAGCATGCACTTTCTACACATTTTCATTTAGTCTAAAACTCAATTTTCCTTCAGAAAACTGCTTTGGTGCAAAACTTGTGACTGGCCTAAGGTCAAAATGCTCAGCTCTGGATATATAAAATTAGGCACCTCAAATTCGATCTGTAGATTTAAAGGCCTAAATTTAGGTGTCCAGATCTGAAAATCAATTAGGCACCCACGTTTTGGCATCTGTGACTCAACAAAGGCCACAGACAGAGTGACTGTGAGAACTAGGATTAGGTCTTTTGGTTTAAGGTCTCTGAGTTCACTCGATCATGCTACCTCTTATGCTATTGACCTCTCGTACTATTGTGGTCAGAGGTCACACTGATTGTTTAGTGGAAGAGCTACTTCAGCTGCACGCTGTTAGGGAGCTAGTCCCAGCGCTATCAAGTAGCTGGGCACTGTTGCTCCTGACAGTTGAAAACCTGATCTGTTTTGTGGATACACTGAAGAATTCAGAATCTTCTGGCATTTCTACCAGTATGAAATTCACATAAAATACTTGAGATAAACAAGAATTCAGTGGCAATTCTCATAGGCAGGAGAGTGTGTGTGTGTGTGTGTGTGTGTGTTTTGGGCTGACACCATTATTTGGTCCACCAAATTTTCAGTCTCAGAAACAAACCCAGTCCAGGCCCTTGCCATCCACTTCACAACTTGAAAATTCTTCTGTGTGAGAAGTTTTATATGGTCTGTTTGCCATGGGTGAGCTTCACTTCACCTGCATCAAGCCTAAATCAGGTGTTATGTGAATGACAAGGTTAGGGTTTGGGAGGCAAAGTCCAACTCCCATACGTGGGTCAAGGCATTGGCACAGAACATGTTTCTTACTGTGACTGCTGCTCCAGGCTACAATAAGGGGAGTGTATCTACAGGGGCTGAGTAATTGAAATTCCTGTGGTTCTCGATCTTCACTTGTCCCCAGTATTGTCCACCCTTCATTATGACTTAATGGCATACTGGCCCTTTAAGGCCAGAGGCGGTAGTTACCTGTTCCATGTGTCCGGGGAAGCGAATGAAGTCGTCATTGGAAGAGAGAAAGATGGTCCTGAGGAGCAGTTGGTGTTGGGTAGAGGAAAGGTATGGGGCTATCCCAGCCCATTGTTTCTTTAAGGGTTAGTCTTTTAGAATTGGTGGGGGCAAGGCTTCCATCTCTCTCCCAGCACAGACAAGTGTTTGGGGTTATTAGGCCCACCTGAGGAGGATCAAAAGGCTGACTTGTTGACTGGGCAGGTCATAGGCACTGAATCCATGGGTGCTCCACCTCAGCACCCATTGGCAGCCCCATGGATCAGCTCCTCCCTGCCAGTCCTCCCGCCCACTGGCCAGCCCCACCAATCAACGCCTCCCCGCCTGCCTCCCAGCGCCTCCCACCCACCGTAATCATCTGTTCAGCGGTGTGCAGGAGACACTGGGGGTGAGAGAGGAGCAGGGGCAGAATGGGGTGGGGCAGGGACGGGAAGAGGTTGAGTGGGGGAGGTCTGGGGCAGAGGGGGGAGGTCAAGCACACCCTGGGAACCGGGGAAGTCAGTGCCTCTGGGGCAGGTGACTCAAAAGGATGCTACAAGTCCAATGAAGTGGATAGTTGCTGGAGGAGCTGCTGAGGGGGAAGAACTCAACCAGGACTCAGCCCCAGGAAAGATGGTGTGATGGGTTGGATCACAGAAAACCCCTTGGGAACTGCCAACTGATGTGCTGAGACTACCCCAGAGCCCATATTCCCTGGCAGTTTGGGACTTCAGAACCTTACCTTGTTTGAGCCAGAAACGCTAGCCTGCTACAAACACAGACCCAGGTCTGAACCAGGTCCCACACAAGCTGCAGGCTTAACTGAAAACAGCTTAAGAAGTGTTCCTATGTCCAACACTCAGATGCCCAGCTCCCAATGGGTCCAAACCCCAAATAAATCTGTTTTACCCTGTATAAAGCTTATACAGGATAAACTCATAAATTGTTCGTCATCTATAACACTGATAGAGAAGTATGCACAGCTGTTTGCCTCCCCAGGTATTAATACATACTCTGGGTTAATTAATAAGTAAAAGTGATTTTATTAAATACAAGAAGTAGGATTTAAGTGGTTCCAAGTAATAACAGACAGAACAAAGTAAATTACCAAACAAAATAAAATAAAACACGCAAGTCTATGCCTAATACAGTAAGAAAAAGATTACGGATGAAATCTCACCCTCAGAGACGTTCCAATAAGCTTCTTTTACAGACTAGCCTTCTAGTCTGGGTCCAGCAATCACTCACACCCGTGTGGTTACAGTCCTTTGTTCCAGTTTCTTTCAGGTATCCTTTGGGGGTGGAGAGACTACCTCTTGAGCCAGCTGAAGACAAAATGGAGGGGTCTCCCAGGGGCTTAAATACACTTTCTCTTGTGGGTGGATATCCCTTCCTCTCTCCTATGCAGAAACCTAGCTACAAGATGGAGTTTTGGAGTCACATGGGCAAGTCATGTGTCCATGCATGACGCAGGGCTTTACAGGTAGCAGCCATTGTTCACATGCTACTTTGAATGCCCTCAGGTAGACGTCTTATGTGGATTGGAGTCTTCCAAGGTTCCATTGTCCATTAAGTGTTTCTTGATTGGGCACTTAACTTGAAAATTCCTTTCTTAAGAAGCTGACTAAGTGCCTTACTGAGGCTACTTAAAATCAAACAAGTACACAGCCAATATTCATAACTTTGAATACGAAAATGATACATGCATACAAATAGGATGAATATATTCAGTAGATCATAACCTTTACAGAGACATTATATGGCAAATGTAGCATAAAACATATTCCAGTTATGTCATATATACATCCATAGGCATATTTCCATAAAGAATTATGGGGTGCAATGTCACAGATGGCGGTGCAACCTCTGAATCCAAGGGGAGAGTCTATGGGTCAGGGAGGCTAGGATTGGAAACTCAGTCCCCATAAGGGCTATGAGACTCTAAACTTGAAGGGTGAGCTACGGAATGGAAAGGCCAGGACTTGAAGCCATAGTCCCAAGGGAAAGGACTATGAACTCTAAACCTGAGGGGAGAGTGGAAAGGGGCCTTTTGGGAGATAAATGATATTTAACAAACTAGACCCCAGAAGAGGCAGACTATTGTTTCAAAGACCATGGCCATGACTGGATTCTTGTGGGAGCTCAGAGGGAAACTGAGGAAGGATGGCTGCAGGGCTACCCCAGGCCATGTGGGGGCATCCTGGGATGGTACCTGTCTACAGTGACCTATGAGTATTTGGTGTGGGGACTACTCTGTAGTATGAAATGGATGCAGAGGCCTTTTGGTGAGTGCTCTGTCTGCAGCCCATCTACTATACAACTACACTGCAGGGCTGAAGTAGCACAAAAGACCTTGGATGTACCTGGCAGTGAGCTGAATAATCCTGATGAAATGGATTTTTCTGGGACAGGAACAGGAGGTCTTTCTCCTACTTTTTCAGGTTAACAGGGTTTTCATGTATTGTAACTGGCTTCACAATACAGAATTTTCCTTTCCAAAATTCACTCTCCCAAGTTGCTGAGTTTAACTTTATTTGTATAACATTGTGTGTATATTATCTTTGCAAATAAACTTTTCTTGTATAAATATGCTGTGCATACCCATGTACGTAAGATATTAATATAGTATGTATGTCTTTGAATTCCAGAGAAGAGGCAGAAAAAAGAGAACCGCCATTCATAACTAAATACTGCATTTCAGAGCAGAGTAAAAAAGCTTTAGAGATGAAAATGTGTTAAGCTTCCACACAGTTAACAACATGTCACTTTGTGAGAGAATTTTCATAATTAATGAACCGGTTCAATTTGCTCTGCCGTTTGACTTTGATTAATACAGTTTTGAGTGTTCCCACTGGGACTCTGTCCAGTTTGTTTAGTAAGCGCTTATGTCTATATCCAGTTCACGTGTATGGATCTAAGTGTTGGCACCAAAGAACTGCAATGTTAGGCCAACTCCCAGCTATTCTGACCCCATTTAAAAAGAGAACCTATCTTAGACCATGTTCTCTATGAATAATTTTTTACAAGGAATTTTACACTGTATTGTATGGAAATGCCGCAGCTTCAAAAAAGCCATCTCCATTAATTAATTTAATTAATTAAAATCTCATTAATTAATTAAAAATCTATATTTCGATCCAGTTTAACTTTTGTGCTGGCCTGAAATGGTAATTTCTTCAACATTAAACACAAACCTATGGAACTCTTACAATTTACAGCTGTAACAAACATTCTCCATCTTTCTAAAGCTGACTGTCTCAGCCTTAGATACTTATCTCATAGTTCTGTTCCTGAGAGATGAAAAAGCTGTAATTTACTGAGTATTAAAAGGGACCAAATCCAGAATTCATGAAAATCAATGGCAAAATTGGATTAGACCTCAACAGGACAAGGATTTGGATTAAGGTGTGCATTTCATTCTGAAAATGGCTATCGTCCCAACAGGAAAGGAAAAGCCTAAGCCTTGTGGTGTTTTGCGAAGTTCTCTCTCTCTCTCGTTGCCCCTTAGTCTCTCTATAAGTTATCTCTTTCTGCAGGCGATACAGAATGACCATTATTGGCCAAGATTTTAGCTCTGTAGGAGATGGGGAATGCAAACTTCAGGTATGAAAGGGCTTTCTTATAGGGAAGACTCCAACTTTACCCAAGAAGTGACTGACTTCATTTATCGGTTAACTTTTTATTTAGAATGGATTGTCATCTTTGGAAAAAAATCACTCATTTTGAAATACAATTGAGTATATTTTTCCTCTGGTGCATGAGCACGAATCCCACCTCTAATTAATGCTAATGGGAGCATGTGTAGGGGGGAATTTCACACTCCATGAGCAGAGGGCCTGGCCAAATCCTGTGCATTACTTAGGTGCTTAAATGGTGCCTCGGCCTTGTGCTGGCTCTATTTAAAAGGGTGAAATTGACCCTGAGGGAGCTGGAGGCATTCAAACAAATATTAAAAGGCCTTCAGAAGTCTTTTTTTTAATAGAAAAATATGGGAAGGCTTAAATGTTCTGCCAACACCACTTGAGTCCACATCAGCCCAGAGTCATTACAAAGAACTTTGCTTGCGGAGCTGTACTTGGAAGTTACAGCAGCAGTTGTATATTTCAAACCCATAAAGTTCAAATGAATCAGAGAAATTCACCTGAGTTCCTTCTTCCACTTAGTTGGAGGTGCCAGACAGGCCAGCCGTTAATCACCAACTGTAACAAACTGCTGTGACCAATGCACTTTTTGTTCAGATTTTTATAAGGCTGAATGGTATTGGATAATAAACAACGGAAGACAAACCGATGGAAACACAGGGAATGTTGGCAGACTTGAGTGCACATTGTTTAGGGAGCTGTAGGAGAACAATCTCAGGAAAAAAACCAGAGCCTTCCAGGACCAGGAGTTTCTTATGATTCCAATTTCAATAATGTTCCACCCAGTAGATTTGTATTTTAGATGACATTACAGATTTTAGCACGACATGGGCCCTAACAGATAATGAAGCAATGATTATATCCAGCAGTTCTATCTTCTACATTTATCTTAAATATTTATCACCTTGTTTAAGCACTAGCAAGTATTCTTCTGCCCAATAAAAAGAATGCATATACCATACTGTCCATAGTAAACAGGCTGTCCAAACACGTTAGAGACGAGTCCTTACTTATTAATGTTTTTAGATGTGTCAATTTTTATTCCATATGTTACAGAAGGCTTGACAGCAAATTATGAGTTCTATAATACATTGGAAGAACTGTAAAACTAAACCTCTCTAATTAAACTAAGCATACCGTCTAGGACCATATCCCCACAGATCCTGTCCACCAATAGCTTAAGGGTTTGGTGACACACATCTTCATTAACCTCTTCACTGCTATAGACCTATAGACATGTCTCAGCAAAAGTTTTAGTACCATATCAGTCCACTCAAAGAACATGAGCAAAATATAACTATTTTCAAGGCACTGTAAAATGTTAAAAGGACCATCCACTTAAAAATTACATTTCTGTATTAATTTATTTTCCTTTCGTTATAGTAGCGTTAGGTGGTACTTGTAACTGAGAGATTAGAAACAAAAGGAGTTTCTTTTTTCAGTTTGTTTGCTTTGTGTATTCTACAGTAGTTTGTGCATTGTCTGTTTTGCTTTTTGCCCAGGTGTGACTGGGTGTGTACCTCACACGGGCGCTGCATGGGTTAATGTGGGCCCGAGTCCACGTGGAGGGAGAACCGGGCTCAACTGATCAGGAAGCCCAGCTGGGCAGGACGAGGCTGGTTAGCATAAGTTTGTAGCAAAAAGGGGCTGCAGGGAGGGAGTCTGCAGTCATTCTCTGGGAATAGAGAAGTGGTGAGGAGGAAACCCAGTGGGAGAATAGTGGCTGAGATCCTAGCTCTGAAAGAAGGGTCAACCCAGAGAAGTTGTGGGAAAGAGAGCCTGAAGAAGGTTGCGTAGGAAGAGCCCAGGGAAACAGCAGCAAGGGGTGGGATTGTGTGAACCTTGGCTGTCAGTTACAGAATCCAGTGTAGAGGAGGTGCCTGAGTTCTCCTAGCAGCCACTGGCAATGTGGCATGAGCCCAGAGTCAGGGGCCAAAGACCTGACACAAGGTCTTGGAATTATTATTTGGACTCTTGCTTGTTGATCTTTGTCTGCCCCTTCTGGGGTAACAAATACTGCAACCTCGCCAGAGGGCCGAGTTGCATGAGAGACCATTGCAGTGACTGTCAATAGGGGGAACCAGAGTGAAAGGCAGCTGTTACACCATGCCTGGCCATAAGCAGGCACTCTTGTGGTGCGTGAACCCCTTCACATCTAGCTAAGAAGGCAGTTAGTTTCCCTCCTTGTCTGGGAGTCTTTCAAAAGACAACAGCAGAGAGAAATATGTTTTTAAAAATATGATTGTAAAACCACAAAATTTGGCAGGAGGCTTGGGAGCAGGAGTAGTATCTGCTTTTAACTTATCTATTTGACATCAGTTTTTTTTTAACAAAAGCTAAGGTCTCTTTAACTAATCTTAAGAACACTCCATGAGGTAGTCTGGTAAATAGTGTTTCCCCCATTTTACAAATGGAGAAATAGAAGCAGAGAAGACAAGGGACATGCCCAAGGTCACAAAATAACTTAGTAGTAGAGCCAGGATTAGAACTCAGGAATCCTGCTTCCTTGTCATGTCCTCAGCCTACTAGACCATAATGTCTCTCCCACAGTGCATACTCGATATCTTTTTATGATTGATTCCATTTGGGCACTAGAGTTAGGTCTTGAAAGCTACTGCCCTACTAAACTACTGTAGGATACCTAGGAAATGCAACCCCTCTGCCCCCAACAGCCTATTAAACCATCTTCAGAACACATGCATGGCCACTCAGCATTGAAAGGGTTAATGGAAACTATGAGGGTATGCTATTAAGCCTTCTCTGTAAGGTATCTACTGCAGTTCATCAGAATTTATTGGCTTCACATTCAAGGTATTGTCTGACACTAAATCAATTATTATAATTCCTTTAATTTGATTCCTTGTGGCATTTACAACAAATCACGTTTTCCTCCCAGCTTCTCATTTTAGAGGGCCAGATTTGGATCACCACAAATTCAATGGCCAAACCCCTTCTGATTTTTACTGCGTGTTGGATGAGCCCCAGAATACAGAGCACGAACATATCTGTCTATTGTAGCAATGGATCAAACTAGATTTTTATACTTCATGACAAGTTATGTTCAGATCAGACCTTTGTCTTCTGGAGACAGTGTCCTTTTACATTGGAATTTTAAGATCACTTTCCTTGGGTCTTCAGACGAACCTTTTTTGAGCCACTGTCCTCCAGAAAATGGAGTGTTACCTTCAGTGTTAGTGGTTTCATCATGGAGGCTCTGCCTCAGGTACAGCATGTGAGATATAGTTGAGAGATCAAAGCAAGTGAGAATTTAAGTAGGGGAAATAACTAGAGATGAATAAAGGAAGTGAAATTGATATAATTGTTTCAAAGAGGATGAAGTGCTGGAAAGAAGATGAATGTAGTTGCTGAGATGAGTAGTGTGTGAGAGGTATATACTCATGAGGTTAATACTCATGAGAGCAAGTGAAAGCAAAATTCAAATATCGGTAGGTTAAAGTCTGATGGTGAAAGGTGTCTAACACTTTCGGAGAGCTGCTATGTGCTTCAGCTCCAAATGAAATCAGTGGGAGTTGAAAGTAGACACCTTCAGGATAGGGCCCATGATTTTTTAATAGAACCTTATGGGATGCTTTAACTTCCTTGGGTCTTCAGTACACTAACTCAGCCAAGAGAACGGAATCTGTGGTCAATACACATAATTTCCCTTAGCTTTTAAATAAATGAAAACAAAGTAAAAAATCTGCTTTGGCTGAGGATGAATAAAACAACGTTAACAAGTAAGTTAGACCCTTAGGCTGGACACTGGGGTACTATAAAATAATTTAGCCTTAACATTTAGGGTTAATTGAAAAATGTTTTATAAAGCAGCAGAGGTGGTGATGTGTCCCTCTACCTCAGGGTAGACTGATGCTAATGAACTTGTACAGACTTAGGGCTTAAATGGGTGGCTGAGTCTTTCTTTTGTGGGTTTTTTTCCCTTTTCCACTCATTTTCTGTTGCTGAGAATAACTCCAGGTTCCTGGAAGGGCCCGGGATGTAAATAAAACAAAATGAATCTCCAAGGAATAAAGTGGATGCTAATACACTGTCTCTCTGATGCAGCTGTGGCATTGTTTGTATTAGTCTCTGATGTAGAGATTTCTTTTTTAAAGAAGGGATTCCTGACACTGAATGTAATCCAAATTCTACCCCTCCAGGGGCAAGACAGTTATTTTGTGATGATGCTGAAGTGGTGGAACTAGCACCGCACCTGCAGTCAGGAATGAGGGTTGTAAAACGTAACCTGGGACAATAAGAGAGGTATTGGAGGGTGTGCCCTCTTGTTTCTGGGTTGCTCTAGTACTGTTTGTAACAGAGGATTTGTCTTCCACCTGGCTGCCATACTCCTCATTTACCCATATCACTGTCTGATGTAGCATGAGAATGAGCAGGGCTACGCTGTGAAGCAGGAGCAGTGAACCTATCGCATGCAATGCCAATTACGGTTGTGATTTTCAGAGGTGGCCAAAGAGGATTAGGTGTCCAAGCCTCACAATAGGAGTTGGGCATTTCATTGCTTTAGGCTCCTTTAAAAATGGAGCCTACATTGGTATGTGCCCAGAGTAGAGCCCTGAATCTCGGGGGTTTGAAATTAGAAGTAAGGACAGAAAAAAAGCATGAAAGGGAAGGCAGGGACAAAAGACGCCTCCCTATGTAACTCACTCAAGATGCCCCCACCTTATTTTTGGTGTTTGCACTCAAAAAGTTTTGCCACTTTTCTACTCGGGCACATCAGCTTTTCCTCATGAACTCGCTAAATCATAAAACATATACTCACTATTTCATACGCTTGGGCCACAGCAGGAATGGTGAAGCCTTCTCCAAGTGACCTACCTTTCCTACTCGTGCCATGTAACAAATGCCCTCTGATGGCCAAACACAGAGAGGACTTAGCTAATCAATGGGGTTTCCTCCATAGTGGTGGGACCTGGAGTCTTGCGCATCCTGGAACATTTCTGGTGCTGCAGGGAACTGGACTGGATGATCTCTCGAGGTCCCTTCCAGTCCTATGACCCTATGGTTGGAAATGAAATCCTTATGATACCTAGGCAGAAGCTCTCCAAAATGAGCCTCTTAAGTCCAAGGCAGGAGGTACACTTTGCTAAGTTAAACATTTCCCTTTGTATATTTCAGTGAAACCATTTGGGCTCCAGTTGTGAAGTATCCTTCCTTCCTAATCCAGATGACCGATACTGTTTGTAATTAAAGTCAAAATTTAACCAGGACACAAACAGAACAAAAAGATAGTGCTACCCTGCCCCAAAGAGCAAGGTTTTAAAATCAATTTAAGAAGCCTAGAATGTCTAGGGACTTGAGGGCAAGTGCTGTTCTAACTTTGAAAATGCTATGCTAACTTTCCTGGTTCTGCAAAAGCATGTGGGAGAATACTTCTGCCTGCTCAAAACAGGATCTGTCACTATCTAAAAATGAAGTACTGCAATTTTCATTCTTTGTTTCCAAGAACAAAGGGAAAGGACTGATTCTACTTTCTTGCTTGCTTACAGCAGACACAAATATCTCTGACACATGGAAAATGGCATTTCATTAACTAGACGTTTGTATTATAAACATTATTCCCAGACAAGCAGGAAAGTCCCAAAATTCTGAGTCACTGATGTTTGAATAGATGTTTTGTAAAGCTAAGTGTAGGCCTTCATAAATAAAGCATTGATGAAATAAACAGTCCTTTTATATGAAAAGGGAAAGTGGTTTTTTAAAATATATATGCACTCATCCTTCATAAGACAGTGCCATGATTCAGAACTTTTTAATTTGTATTCCCATCAGGAAATTTTATTTGCCTGCCTCCTAATCTTGAAGACAGCTGCTTTTTTCATTGAGAATATACCTGCCCAAACACATGTACATAGGCTTATAATTGTTAAATATTCCTTATTCTAAAGGCCTTGACCTTTAACCTAAAAGTTAATTTAGAATAACTATAATACTTCTAGACAAGTTAATTGCTTGAGAATAGGGTTAGATGAATCTCAAGTTCTGATTTGTAAACCTCAACTGTTTTGGCGTGCTAAAATCACCAAGGGAAACACTTTTCTCCCAAGGAAGATTTAAGGTTCTTATTCTCTACTAGACATAAAATACCCCAAAAGCTAAGCAGAGGTCCTTTTATATGGTATATAAATTAACAGCGTTGTCTAGGGGGTAGGGCACTGTGGAGGAGGCAAGAAACCTGCATTCTATTCCCTTCTCTGCTGCTGACCTGCCTTGTTACCTTGGATGAGTTCTATGCTTGATCTCTCACCTTTTGTCTGTCATTTTGCTGCTGTGATTATAAACTCCTCAGGGTAGCGATTGCCTCTTATGTGTTGTATAACACAGCACCTGATCTCAGTTTGATGCCTCTAGATGATGCTGTAATATGTTTCTCTCCTCCTACTTTCAGTTTCTGTTTTTCACTGCAGAAATTGGGTCCCATTCTCCAACTCAGCCCTGCACAGTACAGACCCTATGCCTGTGCGAAAAGGGTATGAAACTATTGTTTGGATTTGATACAGTTTCACACTCACTTTCCACAGGTGTTATTAAACATCGGGGAAGGCAGAGCGGAATTAGGCCCCGGGTACATCACCTCTAAGATAAATCAACACTTGAAGGAGCAGTGGCTTATGCCCTCTGATAGGAAGTGTAGACAAGAAAAGTATTACTTCACAAAGGGCCCAATCCTCCTCCCATTGAGGTCAACAGAAATTTTGCTGCTGAATTTATGGGCCTGCTTCTGCTCCCATTAGTGCAGGCTGAGAAGCAGGATGCAGAAAAAGCAGTGTGGCAGAGAATGAAACCCATTAAAAATGATCAAACAAATAAGCTGGGACGCTGGTGAGAAAGTGGGTAGAAAAGAGGCAAAGGAACATTATGTTCTAAAATCATTGGAAAAAAACCATGTATTTGGTACAAACTACACACCATCCTTCTCTGTTTCTTTCCTTTCATATATGCTGGGAGAGAGGATGAGAGAGGTTGAGAGAATAGTGAGATTCTGTGGGAAACAAAATAGGAAGAGTGAAACCTGCAGTTTGGGTCTATATGGCAGATTCACATATGTAGAAATGATTCTATAATTTCTTCTCTGGAACTTTAAATGTTCTAGTCCTTCCTGAGTGCTGGGAGGCAGGATTGGTAGGGGATTCAAGATGGAGGATTTTAATGTAAAAGTCATTCTGCTTTCTCTGTTATGTAGATTTTATATTTGTTCTTGTTTAGTTTCTTTAATTAGAAAATTAAGTCTTTATTGAAAACAGATGCTTTGTTCTTGTGTAAATGGCAAATGTAAACAGTTATTGAAGTCATGTGACAATAAGCAGATACTTATCAATCTATTTATCTCTCTAGATATTTGTACTGTCTCGGAGCCAAATGAATAAAAATGAGCCCAAAGGTTGCTGCAAAAGACAGTTTCCCAATGCAGCTAAGGAATGAAGGTGCCATGGGCTGTGGTAACAACCAGATGAATAATAAAACCAAAGAGCTTATTTGCATGGAACCCATTTATTTGACTTTTATGGGCTTTGGCAATTTGGGGTTGAGATTTTAGGCAGAGCTTCAGTCAGCTAAAAATTAAAAGAAACTTGTATCCGGAGGGCCTGGTAACTAGACACGCACATTAGTGTGGGAACCATAATTTACAGACAAACATTTCCTTTCTACATAAAATGTACTAGAGATGTGGAAAGGATGTAATTGGAAGAGAGAAGTCCAGTGATGAGAGATTTGGTATATATGTTGCTTCCTACACGTGCAGGCCTGTCAAGAGAAATTTGGGGCCCCACTACATCATGTTTCCTGGGGCCCCATTCCATCCTGCTTCTTCCCCAGTATATATCCAGTTTTACTGCTGATGAGTTCAATAACATTATTGTCTAAGACAGACACTTTCAGGAAAAGATGTTCTTGAAATAAACTCAGTTGCCAAAAGCTAATGGATGGCATAATTAATTGTCAGTTCCACCAGGTTAGGAAAAGTGTGTGACTCGGTCTCAGACAATTTCTCTTTCTCCCTAATAAATTGGTTTATTCCCATCAATTCAGCTGTTCCTGAGGTTCTTCAACCCTTCCTAGTCTGGGGAGGGGCCTGCAGCAGGGTTCCCAGTCTCCTGTTCCCCTTCCAGGCTGGGCAGATCCAGGGGTCCCCACTCCCTCTCCCTTCCTGGGCCGTGTGCTGCTGGGGGTGGGAGGGGGTAAAGAGCAGAGGAGCTGTCTCCACCCACTGGAAGGGAATGGGGAGGAGAGAGTGGAGCTGCTCAGAGCTGCTGGGCTTTTTCTGCTCCCTCCTCCCACTCCCCTCCTGTCAGAATAAGGTGGAGGGGAGTGGGCGGAGGTTGTTTGGCTGCTTCCTGCAGCAGCTCTGATTGGGAACCACGGCCTTAGAGCTATGGAAACTTCCACGATACTGGCAACGCTGCCTTGAACTCTGCTTATCCTTGGACAGTCAGATGCGAAGTGTGTATACAAGCCAGGTGCACAAAAAAAGAAAGGAAAGGCAGAGAAAATTTTCAGTACAAGGAGCAGGGAAAAGAACTCTAGAATGTTTTGGATGGAAACCAAGGACTGGAGAAGGAGAGAAAGTTGATGTTAATCCTCCGAGTTCTGGTGTAGGAGAAGCACCTCTGGAGGAGGCGGAGGAAGAACACCTAGAGGATAAGGATTAACACCTAATTTTTCTGTTGAGAACATTCTTTCAAGTGCAGGACCTGTAACACAGGTTAACATAAATAAATTTGTGCTTCTTAACTGGTAGATAAAAATCCATCCAGAATGGGATACCAAAGGAAAGCTGTTTCCTTATGCACTTCTGACCTACACTCTTCCTAAATGTGTAAAAGTTGAACTTGACAGCAGTGACACAGAATGCTGTTTGTTCCAGTCCATGTCAACTTTTCCCTCAGGGTGCAACAAGTCAAGGTGTTCTTTCACCTTAGCCATACTCACTGGATGGACTGAACATCACAGCTGGCACTGGCTGTATAAGCAAATCCCTGACCATGAAAAAAGCAACACACACAGAACATGCTATATAAAATGGATGGATGCAAGAAGATAATTGAAAGGTGATAAAATCATCCACTCAATATTGGAGACAAATTTTGGAAATGAAAAAAATGGTAGGGAATTCTGAACAATATTTTGTTTTGTTTCTTGGAGAATGAGGATTAGCCTTCCATGGCACAAGTTGCAAGCTGGGTGATAAATCCAATGGCAATTTTTGGGTATTATTGATTTGTTGGCCAAGTATGATCAGATTTTGGGTAACCATGTTGACCAGGTGAAAAGGGAACAGGTGCAATCTCAGAGTTTAAGTACAGTCCTTATCTCCTGAGAACTAAAATGAATTTATTCAAGAATGTGCAGGGAAAGTCATGAAAACAATCGTAGGTGAAGTTAAAGATGCCAACTACTTTTCAATAATTTGATGCAACATCAGACCGCTCACATGAGGAACAAACCCTGTTGATCAGATATGTTGATCAAATATCGGCTGGTAACTTTGATTCAGGAATGTTTTTTGTGCTTCAGTGACTTTACCAAGAAGACTGGCAAGGAAATAGCTGAAATAATATGCAATATCATAGCTGAACATAAGTTAGATCTCAGATTCTGCTGTGGACAAGCTTATGATGATGATGGCAATATGGCTGGAGAGTATCATGGCGCTCAGGTGGTACTTCTTCGACAGAATCCTCAGGCACGTTTCCCCACATGTGCATTGCATACGCTGAACTTGGGTTGTTACTGATTTAGCTGAGTAGTCGATTGTGTTATGTTCGTCAGATGTCTTCAGTCATTGTGCAATGTCTTCAGCTCAAATCCACAGAAATAGGAAAATTTGAAGGAAAATGTTCCTGATTCACCCCATTCAATATCTGGTAGGTGATGGGCTGCATGTATTGATTGTGTGAATTTTTTTTTTTTTTTTTTTTTTTTTTTTTTTGGCCAAGAACCTGGAAGGCCTACAAATGGCATTGAATGAGTTGTCTACCAAAACCAGAAGTGATATTGCTGGACTAGTAAAATACATGTCAAAATTTTAAATGCGTTCTACTCACCTCAGTTTGGCTAAAATTCTAATCCCTGCCAATGAACAGAATCTTGTCCTTTAGAACCAAGATGCTACACTTGATGTTGAGAGACAACACTGAAGACCTTCTCACTGAATTGGCATGAAATGGAATGAATCAATCCTGTAGGGGCAACAAGCCCATCCCAAAACAGAAGAGATGATGCAGGTGATCAAGAGAAGCCTGTAAAGGACGGTCTTCAGGACAGTATTTTCTTGTGTGTCTCAGGCTCTGTCATAGGTGGCCTCAAAAAGTGCTTTTCTGCACTTGCATGCGTATGTCAAATTTTAATTTCTATGGACCTCTCTTGAAGAGGATGAAGCTGGGACACCTCTTCTATCTCCTGCTAGGGGTTGCTGTTGCTGGAGGAAAGGCTGGGAAACCCAGAAACTGCTCAACTAGGCATCTGATGGTCCTAATGCTTTCACTTGTACCCAGTGAGTCCTTCCCTCACTAGCCTGGGAAGAGGGGGAGAAATAAGGAAGCAGGGTTTCCCCATTCTAGGAGGAAGAAGAGACCTCCTGCGTTTCTGGTATCAGAGCAGAAGGAGTTGTGCTCCCCTATAATCTCTCTTATAGCACTTTCATGCTAATATAAAATATTTGAATGTTCTGAAGCACTGAAAGGAAGGAACTTTGCAAGATACTGTGGGGTGTTGGCAGAGCAGGGAAAGAGCCAAAGGAGGCCACAACCAGTTGAAGAGAATTAGTGTCGGAGCTGAATTAACCTTTTCTGTTGGGCGGAGGGGGAGGGAAAGAAATAACCGGAACTCTGGCGGATGCTAGGGAAATGCTGCCAGCAGCATTATGCAGTTGCAACCACCTGAAGGGGAGAGCTGGAGCACAGAGCTGGATGACCTACTCCAGATCTGAGATGTGCCATCGGCAGTAGGGTGACCAGACAGCGTGAGAAATCGGGACAGGGGGTGGCGGGTAATAGGAGCTTATATAAGAAAAAGACCCAAAATCAGGACTGTCCCTATAACATCAGGACATCTGGTCACCCTAATCGGCAGACAGGAAGAGGAGTAAAAAAACCATGCTAATTTCTTGCCCATCAGTCAGTGTCTTGTTGAGGAGTCTACTGTGCAGCAAATGAATGTTCAGCAGCTTTAATTGGCACACCAGCATCCTACAGCTTGAGCTAATATCTCTTGGAAAACAGAGTCCTCTGCTTTTTAAATATTATGCATGGAATAAACCATCCTCTGCTGACCCACTCTAGAAATGGACAGAGTTCAGTGTCACTCAGGTGCCTCCTTTCTGGTGGTTTAGCTATTGCACATTGAACTCAAATCTGAGAGCAAAGACAGAAGCTGGGAGTGTGACATACTGCAACCCAATGCATTGCTGTCTTGAACATTTGCACATCATCTGAGCAGCTGAAGATAAGGTTTTTTTAAGGGGTGACAATTACTACATGTATTTCAAAGTGTCCTGCTACATCTGTTGTATTTTGAATGATTTGGGTAGACATCTAAGAGTTTTGAGAACTCACAGCACATTTAAAAAAGACAAAGGAGAAAAATTAATCAGGCTTGGGATAGGTTGATAATGGGATTTAGTGGAATCAGACAACTGTAAAGTGGAAAAATCTGTGAGCATCCAGAAGGGTATAAATGGACTGTAGAAGCTTTTTTCAAAAGAGGTAGAGGAATTTACTTACCTTCATGTTCCTTAGCACAAATATCTACAAATATCTTTAATCCATACTTGGCACTAACTTCAATGCCATAAACACACACAAAGCAGTATCTGTTGTGTGTTATGTTGGCATCAGCCTTACTCTTGCAGAGCAATGGCATAATGCCCAAGTGTTCTCTAGTCCCTTGTGCCCATGTGAAGACAGTGGGATATTTACTGGGACTCCTACTTTCTAAATAAGCACTTTGTAATAATAACCCTCATTATTATTTTATTTTATTTTTTTGCTAATTATGCTTGCTGTGTTTTGACTACAGTGAAGGTGGAAAATTCCGTTTTGGAGATAATGTTGCTACGTGAGATGATAGCCACAATCTTGGCAGAAGGTATGATAGCAAGGAGCCAATTAAAGCTGAAACCTCTCAGCTGAAATGGTCCTTGTGCTCAGCAGTTTTCCTTTGTAGTTAGAAAACACAGCTAGCAGGAGAACCCTCTCTTTAACATTCTTGATCTTAGGCACATGACAAAAGAAACCTATTTACAGGCACTATATTGCACATAGATTGAACCTTTTTAAAGGAATAGCTTGAGTGCAGTAGCGCAGCCAGGTCCAGAGCACAGGGGGAGCGGATCTATAAAAAGGCGCCTCCCAAGGCTCCCCCTGTACTCAACCTGGCGGCGCCTGCGGGTCTTCGGCGGTGGGTCCTCGCCGGTACAGTCCGGTACGGTGTACCGGCAAGAGCCAGTACGCCGTGCCTGACCATACCGGCTTCCCCGGCGGTGATTTAAAGGGCCCGGGGCTCCAGCCGCTGCAGGGAGCCCCGGGCCCTTTAAAGCGCCACCAGAGCTCCAGCAGCCAGGCTCGGGCGGCGCTTTAAAAAGCCCGTGGCTCTCCACAGTGGCAGGAGCCCCGGGCCTTTTAAAGCGCCGCCCGAGCCCCGTTGCCGGAACCGGGCTTGGGCGGCGCTTTTTAAGGCGCCGCTTCGGCCACAGGGGGAGCGGCCACTCCCCGCCTAGCTACGCTACTGCTTGAGTGTTAGGAGAAGTACAGTAACTCCTCACTTAATGTTGTAGTTATGTTCCTGAAAAATGTGACTTTAAGCGAAACAATGTTAAGCGAATCCAATTTCCCCATAAGAATTAATAGAAATGGGACGTGGCGGGGAGTGTTAGGTTAGAGAGAGTATCTGTTTTAAATAAACAATTTAATACTGGTACACAGCAATGATGATTGTGAAGCGTGGTTGAGGTGGTGAAGTCAGAGGGTGGGATATTTCCCGAGGAATGCCCCCTGCTCAGGAGTCTCAGGTTTATAGAAATTTTGGTGGTGCCCAAACTCGCCCCTGCCCAAACTCCATCCCCCACCTGCCCAAGGCTCTGGGAGAGAGTTTGGTTGGGGGAGGAGTAGGGTGACCAGATGTCCCAATTTTTTAGGGACAGTTCCGATATTCAGGGCTTTTTCTTATGTAGTCGCCTATTACGCCCCCACCCCCGTCCCGATTTTTCACATTTGCTATCTGGTCAACCTAGGGAGGAGGTCTGGGGTGCAGGCCCTGGGCTGGGGATTGGGGTGCAGGAGGGGTGCAGGCTCTGGGAGGGAGTTTGGGGATGGGAGGGGGTGCAGGGGTGTGGCTGGGGATGGGTTTGGGGTATGGCTGGGGATGAGGGGCTTGGGGTGTTGGAGGGGGCTCAGGGCTATGGCAGAGGGTTGGGATGTGGGGTGAGGGCTGTGGGGTGGGGCTGGGGATGAGGGGTTCATGATGCAGGAGGGGGCTCAGGGTTGGGGCAGAGGGTTAGGGTGCGGGGGGATGAGGGCTCTGACTGGGGATGAGGGGATTGAGGTGTGGGAGGGGGCTCATGGCTAGGGCAGAGGGTTGGGGTGCAGGGGGATGAAGGCTCTGGCTGGGGGTGTGGGCTCTGGGGTGGGGAAGGACTGGGGATGAGTTTGGGGTGCAGGCAGGCTGCCCCGGGACTGGGGCCAGAGAGGAGGACTCTCCCCAGCCCTTTCCCCGCTGGCAGCAATGAGCTCTGGGGGAGGGACCGCCTCTTTACCCCCCCGCAGCACACTCACCCCCACCACTGTCACTGCACGTGCTCATAGGGTCCCTCTCAGGTCCAAGAATCTCCCTCGCCTCCCCTGTGGTGCGTGCCGGGGTGGGGGCTGCATGCTCCTCCTCCCCTGATGCTGCCCCTCACTGTAGCCTCACTGGGGGTAGGGGATAGGGCTGCCCCTTGCCCAGCGTGGGACAGGAGCAGTGACTGCGGGCAGGGGGGGTGGCTGTACTGGTGGAGGGTCCTGCCGGAAAATGAAAGGGTCTGAGGGGGAAGGGCAGGGGCAGGGTCAATCTGGATGGGGGGCACTAGGACCCTGTGGTGGCAGTTGATGCAAGGAGGCAGCAAGGAGCTACAGAGGAGAGGCACAGGGGGCAGCAAGGGGGGCTTGGGGACACTCGGGGGAGCGGCAGGTGGGGCCGGGGGGGAGACCCAGCCAGGAACATTGGTGGAGCTGGGCCCCTGGAGCCTCAATATTGCTGGACCCTGGGCACCAAAAGAGAATAGAACTCGCCGCCCCTGATCAAAAGTTAATGGATGGCATAATTAATTGTCAGTTCCACCAGGTTAGGTTGTAGCTAGGGTTGTAGCTAGGGACTTTCTCATAACTGCAGCCCTCTTTGTTCTGTTCCACCCCCTTTTATAGCTTTGGCACAAGGCGGGAATCTTTTGTCTCTCTGGGTCCCCACCACTTCTTTTAAATGGAAAAGCGCCAGGTTTAAGATGGATTCCAGTACCAGGTCACATGGTCACATGTCCTGTGAGACCCCAAGCCTTCATTCTTCCTGGCCTGACTCACAGGAACGCTTGCAAGTAAACAGAACCATCTACAGTCAATTGTCCTGGTTAATGGGAGCCATAAAGATTCCAAACCACCATTAATGGCCCACGCTTTGCATAATTACAATAGGACCTCAGAGTTATATTTCATACTTCTAGTTTCAGATACAAGAATGATACATTTATACAAATAGGACGACCACACTCAGTAGATTAGAAGCTTTGTAATGATACCTTACAAGAGACCTTTCACATGAAACATATTCCAGTTACATTATATTTACACTCATTAGCATACTTTCATAAAATCATATGGACTGCAACATCACACCTGTAACTTCAGAATTTATTAACTCATGAGAAGCAGACCTGAGAACCTGGAGTGTAGTAGAATTGGAAAGGCAAACTTCCCTCTTTTTCCTTATGTATCCAAGTGTTTTATGTCCCTTGAAACCTTCAGATAAGTAATGTTTTAGTGTGATACAGTTACATACACACTATATGTGTATACATACATCTGCGTGGGTCAAATACAAAGCTTGGTTTTTTCAGAGCTTTTAAAATGCTAATGTGCACAGATGGAGCTTTTAGTGCTGTCTCTCTTTGACTCGTGTCAGATATAATAAAACAAAACAAATCTTTTGCAAGTCCTGCTTTTTTACTATTGTAGTAGGCCAAAAAAAAGAAAAAGAAAAAGAAAAGACTTTTGTGCCCCTGACTGGTGTCAGATACAATAAACATAATTAGTTATCACAAACAAAAAATAAAATTACCTAAGTGCTGGTTCACTTTTTGCTTTAGTTCTCTCAAAAGCCTCATGTATCTAAACAAAAAAAATCACTAGTGGCTATTGTATGGGACATAAGGGCTTCTATTGTTATTGTACTTGATCCTGCCTTGTTATGAGGAGCTGGACTAGAAGATGACCTCTTGAGGTCCCTTCCAGCCTTACATTTCTGGGATTACTATTGTTGTGGCATCAATGGCCTCAATTGAGATTGATGCTCCATTGTGCTGAATAAACATAGAAAAAAAGACAATCTCTCCACTAAAGGGGTTGTTGTATTACACAGACGTTACCATTTGTTCTAAGTGGCAAAGATATTTGTATGAGGGAAAATAATTGTGGTCCACCAACTGCCAGAACTGGTTTTGACCAGATCTAAATATCTTTAAAAATGAAACACTTCTACCAATTTTAAAATCACTGAACATTATCCTGTCTTCTGAATGTCTTTACTTCTTTCTAAGCTACCTATCTCAACCTATCTCCCTCTGGCGTATAGAAGGAGAGGGTGCGGATCGGAGGTTCAGTTTGAAAGACAGTTGGAACAGATTGTTTGGGATGCTCCTTTTCAGACTCTTGGATTCCTCCTGCCCATTACAGACTCCTTTGATGTTTTCTCTCTTTCCTTTTTCTTTCTGTCCTAATCTCGGGACCTATATTCCCCTCTAGTTTACAAATGAACAGAAGGGAACAAAATAATAAAAATAAAAAGTCTTTGAGGTTTTTATCAGTGCTATGCAAAATTTAAAGGGAGCCCTGGCGTCTACCCCTGAGATTTTATGTTAGTTGGATAGATAATATTGTCTGGGTAGGTTGAGACAGCTTTTCAAAGGATCTCAGTTCACATATAGGATCACAAATAAGGGCCAGATTTTCAGAGTTTTTCCTCACTGAATGTGCTGATCCCCTTTGAAAATCTGGCTCCTTCTTTTAAAGCCTGATTGAGAGTTGAATATTTTGATAATCTGGCCCGTAATGCATCAATGAGCAGGTGATTTTCTTGACTCAAATTGCCTCAGAGGTCACCTGTTTTGAAACATTGTTTAATAGCACACTTCTTTCTTTGTTAGATTACTACTGAAAGTCATTGTGGGAACACGTTAAGATACAGTGTACAGTGGTATTGAGGGGTAGCCAAGGGGAAAGGAACAGAAAAAGCCCTCAAAGTAATAGAGCCTCAGGAAATTTCTTCCATCCTTCACCAAGCTGCTCTGCTCTAGTCTTGTCAGCACATGCTGCTCTCAGCCCGGCTGCACTGTCTTCTCCTCAGCTCCTGCACTCTGCTATTCCGCCAATGGGGAATCTCTGACGAAGTGTAAAGGGTTAGTAGAAGGGAGAATATGCTGCACAAAGGCGCACTTTTCAGGCTTTTATCCCCATTCCCTGGCCACAAGCAGTTATCTGCACAGCCTCTTGGCCATGTGGATATTTGAAGAAGGGATGGATGTATCTGTTTAGAAGTGGGGACATCTCATTTAGCCATGGGTTGGCTGCCCTCTGCACCAAAGCCTCCTCAGGATCAGTGTTTTTTTCTCGCTTTCTTTCTCTCACACAAATTTTATGTGCAGAATGAGGCCCTGGTGCAGGAAGCCCTCGTTCTGAACATGTTCATGCACCTCATTGACCTGTGCATTTGACAGGCTTTGATTTCCCAGCTACCTCATTGGCACACGTTTTCATGGGGTTTTGTAAAGGCCTGCCCTTTGCACCAGGAAGTGGAATCCTGGCCCCACTGCGGTCAGTGAGGGGTTTGCCATTGGCCATTCAAGATGGACAGGCTTTCACCCCAGAATGTAAAGGGGCAGGCTGTAGGGAAGAGTGAGCCCATGGAATGAACAAAAGGAACGTGGAGAGAGGGAGGGAGAAGGGCCGGTGAAGACTGCTAGAGTTTTGAACTTGGGTGAATATCCCCTCAAGCAGTTCATTCAAAAAAACAAAAACACCCCCCCCCCCCCCCCAAAAAAAAACACCAAACCTAGCTTATTTTTGGCCTTCATTTTTCCTTGGATGATAATCCATTAGCTGTGATTCTCAGGCTGTGTCTACTCTACAAGTGCTACGCTGGCCCAGCTGCAACTACATTGCTATCCTACGTGTAATGAAGAAACTTGCAAGGGTTTTTCTGTTGCTGTAGTTAATCCACCCCCTCAAGAGGCAATAGCGAAGCAGATGGCAGTATTCTCCCATTGACCTAGTGACATCAATACTGGGGTTTAGGTCGATGTAACTACATCTCTCGGGGGTGTGAATTTTTCACACCTCTGAGTGACGTAGCTGCCGATGTAAGGTTTAGGTATAAACCAGGCCTCAGGTACACTGTGGCTCCTTGTCGCCAATTTCATGGTGCATAAGGGCTTTAAAATGGGCAAAAATGACCTCCCCTACCATCACCCTAGGCAGATGGTGTCCTGACCATGCAGAACTGATGTCAAGGTTCTACACCAGCCCTGCTCCCAGCCATGTGTGTAAGACTGGGAGAATGTCAGAAGCATGGTTAGAGTGCACAGCACTGTGGCTATTTTCTGCTTTCTAGGAGCCATGGAAATAAGACAGTAGCCCTGAGTGGCAGGGGAATTCCTAGTTGGCCAGTTACACTCAGAATCCAGCTATTTTGTACCACTTGAGAGGAGTAAAGAGCCTGGACTGGATTTAAGAATCTACGCATTTCTTTCTAAAACTGAACAAATTAACATAGTAACACTTTATGGTGTGGTTCATCGATCAAACTGTTCATGTCTCTGGTGTGCTGATGCAGAACACACATGGTGTCATCTATAATTGCTTACTCCGTATATTTTATTATGTTTTTTTTTCCAAAGAGAAAAAAAGCCCTAAAAGATTTGTTTGGCAAATGCTGCTGCTCCTGCTTATTTGTATAACTGGGTAAAATTTTAGTTAAAAGTGGACCTTAACAAAAATAAATCAGTACCTAAGTCTAATTCTTTCAAAAAGACAGATCTAGCACTATGCTTGACCTGGTAAATCCTCTCTTCATACCCTGGAGGGTTGCAAACATGGCGTGTTGTGAATTTACTTATAGAATGTGCCATTTTGCACAAAAAGGTACTGGGTTAAGATGGCCAGACTTTTCTTTTTAATGGATTTGATGTCTGTGGGCAAAATATACCTACAGCATTCATTCTTGGAAAATAATCCTGCATTTCCCCTGTTCTGAAGCAATTACAATATGCTTGATCCTAAGTACACCTGACTCAAAGTGATGGTACTATTTTTCTGGTCTATGCATTCATGAGGGTCACTCACAAATGTTAAGAGAAAACAAATAGAAAACATTGATGCCTCATTTTTTTTCCTCCTTGATTTTTTGTACTTACTCTTAACACGTAGGGACAAATTTTGTTCTGTTACATTGATGTAAATCCAGGGTTACTCCTTGATGCAATAGATATTACTTTGGATTTCTATTCATGTCACTGAGAGCAGATTTTAGCACATAATTTCTCAACTTTTCCAATCTTGATTTTTTTAAAGGGCAAATTTTAAAAAATAATTTAGTGCAGCAGCTGGAAATAGGTGCCATAATTAGCACCACTGTGTTGCTCCAGTTTTACACCTATGTAAGTGCATTAATTTAACGGGAGTTGCACTTGGGTAACAAAGAAGTAACACAGTGTATAATCAGGCTCATTATATGCACTTTGAGCCCAATCGTGGTATCAGTTATACCAGTGGAAATCAGAAGTATCTCCAACAAAGTCAATGGGCTTATCCTTGTGTAAAACTGGTGAGAGATCAGAATCAGGCCATAGTTTCTAAGTATATGAGGAGGTTTTATATGAACAGCAGGAAATATTTAGAAAAATTCTGGGTATTTCCAAACATCTGACTTCCCAGATGGGTAAAAATATAATCAGAATATTTCCTTTCAAATCTGCATCACTTTACGATTAGTCAAAGGTTTTGCAGAATGAATTTCCTTTTCAGAAATGTTTTATATTACAACTGTTCCGTTCTTTTTAGTGACCTAATTAAATTCCTCTTTCATCAGCATGGAAAATTTGGTATTACAGCTTTTAAAAAATAGATTTTATATTATACAGAGCTGCTGTAGCAAATATCTAATATTCTAAATCTTAGCACTGTCTTATAATTTTAAAGTATGTCAAGTTTCAGCTTGAAAAATGTGACTGTCCCTTTCCATGTGTTCTTTGCTTCCCTCTTTCTTCAACTATAAAAGCTTTATATGGGATGGGTTGTGTAATATCACAGATTTTATTAGATTGAAGATCCACAGCACATCTGGATGCACAGTTTGGTGCTGTTTATGATTTAAGGTCCTTGTCATTTTCCTTCATTTAAAGTTTTTACTGTATTTACACGAGCCAGCACACTTTGCCCTGAAACATTTTAAATATAAGCCTTTAAAAAATTATTGGACTAATCTCACAATTTAGAAATATTCCAGTATTTATGAAACAGTCCAGTCCAGGCTAAATGATGGAGATTTACGTTCTTTTCATTTTATTGCTTAGGAGTTATTTGAACATGTAAAGATTTTAATCTTTTCTTTTTTAACCACGGTGCACTCCTTCTAATCAATTCAAACCCTACTGTGATATAAGCATTCTGGGACAAATCAAGGACTGCAGTGCAAAGCCACAGTAAATATACTTTGTTCTTTGGGCCTTAGCAGTGGTTGGAAGGAAGGGCTTGCTTCTATGTGCAGAGCACCAGTGCAGCTCCTGCTAGGGTCCATGGTCTGTACTCTACTCCACTCTAGCTTTTTGGGAGTTTTGCACAATGGGTCTGGGGTTGATCACATCATTCCTGGCTGTTCCTCTGCCTTCCCTCAACATCCCTAGGTTTGTACAGAGGGAGCTGAAGTGGAACACATGGACTGCAGAGCCCTGAACAACTGCTCTAGGGACTGTTTCCCCCTACAGCAGAACAGTCACTGAAAGGACCTTCCATGGCTGCAGGTAGGGTGACCAGATGTCCCAATTTTATAGGGACAGTCCTGATTTTTGGGTCTTTTTCTTATATAGGCTCCTATTACTCCCCACCCTCTGTCCTGATTTTTCACACTTGCTGTCTGGTCACCCTAGCTGCAGGGCTAAGTTTGAAGGGGAATGCAAGATTCATCACTTAGGGTATGTGTACATTGCATCTGGGAGTGAGTCTCTCAGCCCGGGTCCACACTTGTGTTAGCGGGGCTTGGACTAGTGCTCTAAAAACAGTTGTGTGTGTTGCGGATCAGGCTGCAGTTCAGGCTCTCAAGCCTGCCCCTTCCCATCTCCTCCCCCTCCCCGCCCCGACTTCAGAGCCCAAGCTCCAATTCAAACCCAGTGCATACACAGCTATTTTTAGAGTGTTAGTGTGAGCCCCACTAGCACAAGTCTGTGGACCTGGGTTGGGAGGCTCGCTCTCAGGTGCAGTGTCGACATGCTCACAGCGCACTCTGGCTCATGGCATGCTGCCTTCCAGACAGAGAATTATACTAGGATTTAATGATACTTTCATTTTGTTTATTTTTGCTCTGTTGTAGAGGATACAAGAATGGTCCATACTCAGGCCTTCTTCAAGACATGGTTAAGAAATATAGCATGCTGTTTGCTTAGATGGTTCACAGTTTTCCAAACGATAGTAGAGAAAAATGCTGTCTGTATGACTAGCATCCTATCATTTAAATTAATTGAAAGGTAATGTCAAAAAAGAAAACTAAGATTTTTTCTTTTGACTGGTGTGACGTTGCACTCCATATTTTTATAAAAATATGTTTGTAAGTGTGGATATGATGTAACTGGAATATGTTTTAAGCAAAAGGTCTCTTGTAAGGTATCAGTACAAAGCGTATAATCTACTGAGTGTGTTCATCCTATTTGTATGAATGCATCATTCCTGTATCTGAAACTAGGAATACGAAATATAACTCTGAGGTCCTATTGTAATCATGCAAAGTGTGGGCCATTAATGGTGGTTTGGAATCTTGATGGATCCCATTAACCAGGACAATTGGTTGTAAATGGCTGTTTACTTGTAAGACTTCCTGTATACATGTGTGCCAGCGAGTGGGTAATCAAGTCTCACAGGACATGTGATCATATCACCTGGTACTAGAATCCATCTTTAACCTGGTGCTTTTCCATTTAGAAGGAAGTGGGGTGGAATCCAGAGGGAGACAAAGGATTCCCGCCTTGTGCCAAAGCTATAAAAGGGGGTAGAACAGAACAAAGGGGGCTGCAGTCATGAGAAATCCCCTGTGTTACCACCTGAGCTGGAACTAACAAGAATTGTACTAGGGGAAAGGAGTGGGCCCAGACTACGAAGGAGTCTAGTCTGAGAAAGAAGCTTTAATTTCTGAGGGTGGGATTTACCTGTATTCAGTTTCTTAATGTATTAGGCTTAGACTTGCGTGTTTTTGCTTTATTTTACTTGGTGACTTACTTTGTTCTGTTTGTTATTACTTGGAACCACTTAAATCCTACTTTTTATTCTTAATAAAATCACCTTGGTTTATTATTGAACCCAGGGTAAGTGATTTATACCAGGGGGAGCAAACAGCTGTGCATATCTCTCTATCAGTGTTATAGAGGGTGGACATTTTATGAGTTTACCCTGTATAAGCTTTATACAGAGTATAACGGATTTATTTGGGGTTTGGATCCCATTGGGAGCTAGGTGTCTGGGTGCTGGAGACAGGAAACCTGCTGAGTGGTTTTAAGTTAAAGCCTTCAGCTTCAGGGGATGTGGTTCAGACCTGGGTCTGTATTTGCCGCAGGCTAGTGTGTCTGGCTCAACAAGATTGGGTTCTGGATTCCCAAGCTGGCAGGGAAAACGAGCTCAGAGGTAGTTTCAGCATGTCAGGTGACAGTCCCAAGGGTGTCTCTGTGACTGAACCCATCAGAGTGACTGGAGAATAAAGTAATGGGAAAATTAAGAAAATGTTGAAATCCTATCTGACACAATCTAAAATATGTATCCAAAAATATGGGGGTCCTTTTGGAAACCTTCCAGACTTGGAACAAAAGAAGGGAGGCTAACCATAGGGCTATTTATCATATGTAACCAACTGCCAGTTATCAATAAAAACTCCCCAACAATGCAGTTGGCGGGGGAGAAGTCAAGGGAGGGAAAAAGGGGTGGTGTTGGCCTGATAGCCTCATAACAGTATTTGGCAGTGCCACATATAGCTACTTCTGGGGCCTCACTCCTTAAGGGGCAGGGACTGAGAACTCAGCATTGGGGCAGTGAGAGTGGGCCTTGCAGGGCTGGTTCAGACAATGCTATGGAAACCCATCGCTTTAATCGGGGGTGGGGGGCAGATTAGAAGTTCCGGCCTCACTCCACCCAGGACAGTTTGAAATACTTGTGTGATAATCACTGCATGGTGATATTACTCTGGTGTATTGGTGCAGAGTGTGAGCTGGTTCATGCTGACTGAGCTCTGTGGTGATAGCTCAAACTCCCTGGTGAATCAGGATGCCTTCCTGTTTATCACAGCTCCGGCAGTGGCATTTCACAAGTTCCCCCAGCTCCTGATTAAAAGTGCTCTCTCCCCAAATCTCTCCACACATACACCCTCCAGTTCTGTACACATGACCCATTCCCTGACCTCTCCTTCCTCATAGGCTTGACCCCCCCTCTAACAAGCAAGTTTGTGGCAGATGGAGCTGGTGATGAAGGTTATACATTTTGGCTACGTGACTGGGGAGTTCAGATTGCATGTGGTCCCAGATTTTTTTGGATTGCCTTTATTGTCACTCAGCAGGAACCCAAGGGTTGGCAGAAGTGTTGAAGAACTCCAAATGGAGTCCCAACCAGTCCTGTATTCTGCCAGGGGACTGTGCCTGGGCTTTCGGGAATTGTGGGTCTGTAAAGTACACAAGAGAAAATTGGAGGAGGAGGAACACCAGGGCTCTGACAGAGTCTGAGGACTCTGGATGAGAGAAAATTAAGTAAACCTTTCCACTTAAAAACATATTGTTGTTGGCGAAATGTAGAGGTTGCAACATTTTGGTTGCGTTAGCTAAAACATTAGCACTGTGCACTCTCCTGAGAACACCTTAAAATAAAGATTCACTTTGGCAATAACAACATGCTTGTAAATAAAATATTTTTGAGAAATGTTCTTAACTGAAAATATTTGCATAGAGCCCTTGTGGCTATTTTTCCTTTCCTCTATATACAGCATAAACAGTCACAAGCAGATCATGATATTTTTGTTTTTTGCATTCATATGTTTTTCATTAACAGTTGAAATCACTATATTACAATCAATTTCTGATATCCAAATGAGACTTTGAAAAAAGATTTGTTTATAGTGAACCAGTATAGTTTAAGAAACTTGGGACAAATTCAGAACTGACTTAAATAATGTAAATTACACACCTGTAAATTGACATAAGTAAATGTGATTGTAAAATGGTATAAATTACTACTGAGGTGGCAGAGGGTAGGGTTGTAGCAGGAAAAACAACCACCAACAGATGGTAGAGGTGTCCTACCTTAGAAAGATGGCTTCAAAGGAGAAGTTATGAGCTTAGAGAGCTGCTGTTATATTTTAGTGCATTGTTTGTGACCGCAAAATATTGGTGTCACAGAACATTCAAACACTGATTTCTGAGCCTCATTGCATTGGCAAAAATGGCTGCTGGATCATATGGTAAAATTTTATGCAAAGGCTTAGGAAAGTAGATGAAGAAAACACACACACTTCTAGGGTGCCATCAGAAGAAAGATATTTTCTCTTAACTGTTAAGTCTAAAGCTTGTGAAGGAGATTATTCAAAACTGCATAGATAGACCACTCTGGTTTAGAGTCTTTAAATTGCACATCCCAAGTAAACCACAACAAAAGCTTCAAGAGGAAAGGTCAGACCTGCGAAGTGCTATTTGTTTTCACTGAAACTTCATCTCCCACTTTCCCCAGCCTAACCAGCAGCGGAATCAATTACCACTTGTCAGACTGAAACCTGACCCAAGAAATGAAAGAAGGACGTGACCTCTGGGGGAAAAAGAAACCATGAATAAGCCACTTTCTCCTGTAATGAAGGGTTAATAGGCCTGATCCTCTCCTTTTCCTTCTTTTTAATTCTCGATCAATACCTCTGCTCTGTACATTTGCTCTTCCTTTCATGAGAGGTGGTCAGTAGGACGGTGAGGTTATTGAGATTAGGTTACATAAATTACTCCATTTAATAATTGAAGACAAAAAGATTCCATACTTTTTAATAGCATTTAGTGTAACCATTCAAATGGGCGGGAATCATGGTAGATCAATTTCAACTGCCATTACCGTTTTGGGTTACACTTACCATAGTTAACAGAAGCATGGTATCAGCCTGTCAAAAAGTGGTCATGTTTAAGGTAATATCATCTACTCTCCCTGTTTATATAAATCTGAAAAGAGTATTCTCCAAAGAGTGTCCATGTGGCACCAGGAAAATCTCTGTTAGTGAGGCTAGTCTAGTGGCACCTTAGCAGCTGAGAAGTCTTTCACTGGAAAAGGCCCTGCAGAATTGTCTCATATTTATTTCAACTTCTAAAATTATATAAAAGAGTCACCTCTCCAGCACACTAGGTCAGGTTCTCTCAGGCCTGGTCTACGCTGAAAAATTACATCCGCAAAGCTCCGTCTCTTAGGGGTGTGCGAAATCCACTCTGTGACAGAGGTGGGTAAGCTGATCTAACCCCTGGTGAAGACAGCACTTCATCGACCTGGCTACCGTCTTTCGGGGAGGTTGATTACCTACAGTGACGGGAGAACCCCACCTGTCGCTGTAATGAGTGTCTACACTGAAGTGCTAGAGTGGTGCCACTGTGCCGCTGTAGCATTCTAAGTGTAGATGTAGCCTCAGTGGAGCCTAAACAGTGTCTAGGCATGTACAAAAACAGATGTAATTTTTAATTAAAATCTTGAGAATAAGGAATTGCAAACTGTTGCTTGGGATTTCCTTGTGGCTTTCCTGTGTGCTTAGTCCAGCTCCACAGAAAATCTCTCATGTGTCTTGCAGGGACAGAGCAGGGTTTCTCCCTCAGGGTTTCTCTCCTGGCCATTGGGGGACTGTCTGTCTGTCCTCTGCTCTAAGTGCTGTTCCTGCCAGTGCCCTGCCAGGATGTAGCTTCTAGAGGGAAGAGAGAGTGGGGACCTGTCCACCACCACCAGCAGCACCTACCTGTGTCACAGCCTTGCTTGGAGGGAGGGAGCTAAGGAGGCCAGGATAGAGGAACAGGGACTCAAGAGGGAACAGCCTGTGGTAAGGACAGAGCTCCCTTTGAGCCCGTTTCCCCCTCCATTCTGTTCCTCCTTGTTCCCTTATTCCCCCAGCCTGCTCCCCAGGTCATTCTCCATTTCCCCTTGGGTTGATCTTTGCATAGTTAGTTAAGCTCTGTGCACAGATCCAAGCTCGGCCATTTCACTGAGGTGAAGATCAGTATAACTGCATATACTTCACTCTTCTAGTATTTCATCAATACTGGATTTTCTATCTGTGGCTGTTGTCTCTTGGATACATGCTGTTGGGGCCTGAGCTCATTTGTAAAGATAACAGTGGAGACTGGCGGTAAAAAACATGGAGAGAGACTCACTGCCCTAGGCGCCTTTGGTGTAAATTAAAAAAAAAAAATTCTGAAAGAGTTTTTGAAAATGTCGAACAATCTAGGACAATGCAGATCACAGATCAATCTTTCATGTACATTTGCTTAAACTTTTTATAAAGATGTATCTCATGCCCACCGTTTGCAGTCTGACATCACACCTCACTTACACATGCTAATTCAAAACCAGATGCAGCACCACATACAGTGTAGCTTATGGGAATCACACCCATCCATTATTAATAACCAACACTCTTAGATGTAAAGCCAGTAAAGATGACTAGAGTTCCAGGGTGCCCGTTGGCTGCCTAGGATGACGATGGAGAAATGTGGGCTGTGGGGGGAGGGTGGGAAGTAGTTGAGATTGAGAAGAGGAGCTGATAAGTGATGTGAAGGTGGGGCTCTGAATGACTTAACTGCTTATTTCCTTAATTTTTATGGTTTGCATTGGTAAGAGCTACATTCCAGCAATCTTAACTTTAAAATGACAATGACTTTTTAAAAATGGAGTCTGTAATAAAAACAATCTGGCATTTCTTATACAGTCTTACATGCAGTAAAGTGTTAGAACAGATTTATGCATGTGACAGATATATGAGAAATATGTAATGTTTTCCATATGCCTCTGGTATGGCAGTCGGTAGTTTATTAATACACCTAATTAAAAATGTCACGAATATGAAGTAGCATAGGAAGGACTGGATTGACTGACATTAGCAGTCTGTGCCCTGATATATATTTAAGTTTACAAAATACATCAACCAATAGAATTGTGATGAGACCTTTAAAAAAGTATAACCATTTGGGAAAACATTTTAGAGCTTTTAGACTTTCTTAAAACAACTCCTCTTTTTCAAGGGAAATTACTTAAAATTCTATAAAATGTTTTCTAAATAGTTTCAATTTTTGGCATCACAAAAGAAAGACAGAAAAGATCTCAGACTTAATACCTACGTGGCTGGACACATCCTCCCAGGATGGATGAGATTTCTTGGCATTGCCTTCTTTCCTCTCAGGGTCGCTGTTCTCTTTCAGGGCTGGATGGATCTCTCATTCCCTTTCTAGGTCTCTGAGGTCTCAGCTCCACTTCTAACTTCGCCTTGCTCAGGTTTTCAAGGTTGACCCCCTTCTCTGGCTACCATCAACCCCTCCTTTCTTCTCTAAGGGAACACGCACATGACAGCTGGGAGCGTGCTTCCCACTGCAGGCTGACAGATACACACTAGCTCTGGTATGGGGAGATCTGCATGTGGAGGGCTCTTTCTGGTTCCAGGGCAAGAAAGCATCTCTACTCAACACATGCTTTGTACAACATGGATGGAGTTAACCATGACTTTAAGTGCTTTCCTGAAGTGGGACCTGAGATGACCTAAGTCATGATCAGGAATCATGGCAGAGCAGTCATGTGATTATCCGGACATGTGGTGAGATGCATTGAGTTGAACAGGGCCAATATCAGTGAAGGAAATGTCTGTTTATATGCAAATTGAACTTTGACAGCATTCACATTGCTTTTGGGTTCCCTGTCCATGAATATTCTAGCAGACATGTTTACTGGAAGGAAACTTTGTCAGAAGAGTGATTTTAAGTGAATATTACAGAATTTGTTGAGAAAGCATATTTAATATTCATACCCACCCCAGAAACGTGCTTCTAAGTGTTGTGCTCAGCTCATCCAATCAGGTAAGAGAAAGATACCATGTGGCCCTCATGTCCAATAAAAACAGTTCATGTTTAGATGACCAAATACTTGCAATGAATGGCCTGTGAACAATCTACAGGCCAAGAAATATTTGCACAAATTGTTTGGCAAATACTTTCAAACAACAAATAAATTCAAGAAAATCATGATCTGTTTGCAGACAATTCCCAAAACCGGGAAAGAGGCTGTAAAATGGACAAAAATGAGGAGCGCCTGATAAGTACCTGGTGCACAAAAGGGACAAGAGAGTCAGATTCTTAGCTGGTGTAAATTAGCATAACTCCATTGAAGTCAGTGAAGTTATGTCAATTTACATCATCTGAGGATCTGGCCCATTGTCGATAATTAACTAATCTCTGTCAATGTAAGAACAGCCTGAGTTTTTCTTTTTTTAAAAAAAATTTACTGGCATGAAAATGGAGTGTCACTAAAATAAAACATTAGTAATGGCCATGTCATGTAAAAGTTTCCGAAGGGGTGTTTCTTTCTTGCTAAACTGATCATAGGTTTCCTAAAGTATTTTCATCTTCTTGGAAATTAATGTTTTACAAATCAAGTGTTGTGAAAATGTTTCAAAAGTCTTTAAATCCATAGAACTGCAATCTTTCTAGGCACATGGATTAATTCATGAAATTATAATCAGAGTCTGTCTTTTTCAGGTTCAACTTTGCTAAATTAATATAGGCTATCTGTGGATTTAGCCTACATTATAACTATTATAGGAATGAAAATAAAATAAGTGACTTTGTGCTACTTGCCATTAAGGTGTATTCAGCATTCCTATGGCTAGAAGTTATAAGTCTGAGGTGTTAGATTTGGCTTGATGGCTGATATGTGTCACATTGCTATTTTTGTGGGGTTCTGGCTGGGATGACACATAGGATGTGTGAAAGGTATAAAGTTGCCTGTTTCAGTTCACAGAGTTTTAGTTGGCTTAGGCTGGGAAAGCACTTTAGCAGATTAGCTGAATAAAACAAAATCTCCTAGTGGAGATTAAAGTTTATTGCTAAATTAAAATTTCATTTGGTGAAGGCCACTTGAATGTACTATGTATGCACTGGTCCCAGCTGATGGCTTCTGAAACTTGGATTAGCCTTGTTGCTTTTTCTCATTATCAGATGTATATTTACACAAAAGAAATACCAGTTCCAGAACTGACAGCCCAATGTTTCCTAACCTTCCTCCTTGACAGAGTATATAGTAGTTTTATTATGAAGTAATTCATGTGGTAAATCTTAAAAGCCTGAGCTGAAGTGCTAGAAATTATATCTGTAAAGACATGAGTACAGTATAAATGCAAAGGTTATTTTTTTCTGACTAAATTATTAGAGGATGGAAATGTGACTTGCTAATTGATTTTAAATTAATTTTCCCCTTAACTATGATTTAAACACAAGCATTATGTATATCTTTTGATTCATAGTTATTATTTTCTCCTTCTGAAACCAAGTTGCACTTTAATATAATAATAGATATTACTGCATAATCGAGGTGGCATTAGATTCCTATTATGTAGTATCCAGATTTTTTTTTGCAGAACATTTGTCTATTGTTCTGCAACTAAAAGATGGATTCTCAAGACACGATACCTGCTAGTGTGGACTCTGCACTCACCTGGAGTCCCACTCTCTCTTGCTCTGAGTTTTAGATAGTTAATACAGGAATCTTTTGAGTCTATGCTGAAGTGCCTGCTACCCCCAGTAGCCCTGGGACATGCCTAACATCCGTATTGTGTGACATCATTTCTGGAAGTACAATCTAAGGAATACTACTACTACTGTATGAAACACTTCTGTAGCACTTTATATGTTCAGAGCATGGAACAAACATGAATTAACCCTCACACACCCCTGTTTATACGTCCAGTTTAGAGAGGGGGAAAGTAAAGCAGAGAATCATTTCAAGTTGGAGGAAGGCTGTGCTTCCTATCTCAATTGATTGGGTAACGTTTCTGGGTGCTGCAACGTCATTTTGGCACTCTGTCTTTCCTGTGACACTATTTGGGATGGCATCAAATGCACCCTTCTCCATTCAAAGAGATGAAGGCAGTAAAACTACATTCTCAGACTTTCCCAATGCCTTTAAACTGGAAGTGCCTATATTTTAACATAATCTCATGTCTCTTTTATAATTTTTTGAAAAAGATTTTTAACATAATAATACCATAATATCATTGTATTGGTGGCTGAGACATAACATAGCATTACATCTGGGTATCCCATGTATATAACTGCCATAAAATTATTTTAATGGAAGAATCCAGGAACAAACACCGAGTTAGTGCCTGCTCAGGGACCCGCAGTGCCCAACATAAGTATGCTGAAAAAGCAGCATTAATATACAATCTAATTTTGCCTGGGACCAGTACCATGGCCAAATTCCTATTTCTATTAAAATTAGGAATTAGCTACTCAGGAGGAAATGAGGCCATGCATAGAGGTCATTGTTTAGTCAGTGAGCATGGTTTTTTTAATGATGCATGTTGATCATCCTGAACAGCTGTTGAGCCAAAGGGGGTTGAGAGCTCTCATCACCCCCAGGAGTGCTTGGCACCTTGCAGAATCTAGACCCATCTGAGCATACGTGTGCAAAGTATTTTTTAAAAAAGATGTTAAATGACAGTTGGCACTTCTAAGTCTGTTGTCACCTGCTGAAAAAAGTGATTTAATTGGGATGCTGGCAGCGTCAAAGCCCAATAGAAGAGAATGCAAACCAGCTCATGACTTGTTTTAATATTGCTTTAAATTCCAGAACAATTGTTCACTATTTTAAAATTAAACACTTCATTGATTATCAGATATAATAAGTTATTAATACAGGCCCCAATTGAAATCCCTCACCTCTTGTGCTAGGGCTGGAAGATAAATATAGGAAGAGGCAGTCCCTGCCCTGAAGCGCTTACAGTCTAAGTAGACAAAACAAGGCGTGAAGGTAAGGAAGCATCATTACAGTATGTCAAAAAGTAGCTTGGGTTCACACACGACTGGTGTCAAAAACGATAGCCTTGCTAGCACAAGGCTTAGAAACACCAATTGCAATGTGACCGGCATACTTACACAGTTCATTCATAGTGAGAACTGCTTGTTACCCTGACAACTCTCACAGCACTGGGCTGAACAAAATGGATGCAGTTTTCCTTTTATAGCGTGCTCATGATTGCCTCCACAAAGTATCTTGTAGCAGTAACGCAGACATTGCCCAAAACTTAAACAGCTCCATTATAATGGAAAGTGGTAATTGTCGCTAATGATCATGATCATCAGTTGAGGTCTGTAATGGCAGCCACATGCATATTTGCTTTAAATGTCACCTAATTCATCATATTACTTTGACAGGAAGTGACATCACTTCAGAATGACAAGGCTTTATATTGTATCCATTTTTTAGTGTATTATATTGTCGTGGGGGAGGGATTGAGCACCAGAGGGAGATATTTCTTGAAGGAAAATAAAGGAAGACATAACAACTGATTGGTTACTATTATCAGACACTAATGGGTGTCATGTTGATAAGGGCGGTAACCAGATAGCATGTAGAATGGATTTTAGCGCTAAGTACTCTATTGCCTTAGTGCAATGCATCATTTCTGTACTTGGATCCCCTACTCTGTAAATTTTTAATAAGCTTACAGTTTTTCATCGAACATTTCGCTCCTTTTTGCTTGCTCTTTTTTTGCCGTGTTTAGGTCTTGAATTGAAGTGGAATGCCTGTGTGACCAGGTGTATAGACTCCAATCTATTGTCTCCCAGTGCACAATGCCCTTGTGTAGCCAAAATATGCTAGCTCCAAATCCTTGTTTCTTGCAGGGATTGTCCATGAGGGAAGTGAGCTAGGACCCAGCTGTGGGACAAACAGTATTTCCCCAGGACATTATGGGCCACATTCAACATAGTTCAGTGGTGATACCAGTTCAGAGGGGCCATAGGGGAGACATAAGGTCCCAAGGTAAATAGCCCTAGGGCAGGTGGTGCAGAGCAGATTCCATCTCTTTTGTGTTGTCTCTGTAGAGGCCCCATTGCAGGGTGGATTCTGTGGTGGACTGGGAGTGTCTTGGGGCAGGCTTACCAAGGGGGGGAAGAGGCTTGGCCAGGGCTGTCCTTTGGTCTGGCAATTCTCCATGGCTACAAGCCCCATGCAATAATGGGACTGGATGCAAATTAGAGCAGCCCTCTGGGCTGCTGTAGTCAGTGCTAGGGAAACAATAGTTGGAAAAAGCCCCTAACTCCCCCACATCCCCAAATCTTTTAGATATAATTGAGTTCTGGCTGCATTACTATGTCCTTTTGATTTTGACCATACAACAGGATTGAAGGAAAACCTATTTGAACTCTCCGTTTAAACCTCTGACTGTGGGAAACCCTTTTTCTGTTGGCTGGTTTTGATTGGGTTCCAGAGAAGTCCGGATACACTTGGGATTCCATACCCTGGGGAACTGCATTTTATGAGCTCTCACAGGAGGAAATGGCCTCACGTTGTGGAGACTGCAGTGTTGTTCATAACAGGTTTTGTATAATTTATTTCAAGATGCTCATTTGGTGTGAGCAATCAGGATTTTCTGAACCTCAGACTTGCATTGTCTGTTTACAGAATTGATTTTCATGATTTTGCTTTGCCAAATTTCCCCCTTGTTATAAGGAATTAATCATCATTGCTTCCTTTCCAAATAAATGAATCCCTAAAAGGGATCCAAGTTTTTCTCTTTGAAAGGGTTTCTTTTGCAGGCTGAAGGATACAGTATCACTTCTGTGATTCCCTCTGAAAACATCTGAGTCACATTTGTGTGAGTAATGGGACATAATGAAGAGCAAATGCCATGTCTGGGATAAGTGAGCTCACTGTCCCAGATTGCCAGACTAATGTTTATAAATTTAAATAAATGTCACATTCACCTTTTCAGCTTTTAAGATATGTCTGAGCATGAGGAAGCACCTTGCAAGCTCATGCTCCTGAGATGCTCTTTGATGACATCAGCCAAGGAACGGTACTTTTTTTAAAAAAAGACACCACTTTCTGTGTTGCCTGGCCAATGGTCATACATGTGACAAAGAACCTCTGAGCAACGCCAGCTGGCAGGGCCTACAGTAACTGGCAAAGCACAATCCAGCACTGGAATTTAGCTGTCAGGAGTAGGAGTGGGAGAGTGGGAGAAAGAGGAAGATTTACATTGTTAAATTTACCTCCCTTTCCTGTTTTTGAATGCTTTGTGAACCCATCCTGATTTGTACAAATGTATTTGGTATTCATAAAAAATCACCAAATATCTTGGATGAATATTTTTCATCCTATGGGTTGTTTGAGAATTGTTCAGTTTTGCACTTTTTTATTCATTATTTCTGGTGTGGATTCCCCTCCTCCCCACTTCCTTGACTGGATGATTGAAACATTTTAAGCAAGAGAAGAACAACAAATGTTGTATGTGGTATGAATTTTCGGATGAATTCTCACATGGGTTAAAATTAATGAAACTTTTTGGATTTACAAACTGTATCATGAATAAAGTAGTCATTCAAACACTCACAAATAATATAACTCCATGAATAACAGTGGAATTAACTCTCCATATTTATGTTACTCCTGGGGGAATGCTGCGCCACTGTGCAAGCGCAGAATTAATGTCTGGTTCAGAATTATTTTTCTGTGCAGAAAATATATTCTGCGTGGGAAGCGCTGCAGGTCTGCCTTTCTCCCACCAGAGGCTGCTGTGGTGCCATAACAGACAGGAGCAGCTGACCAGCAGAAACAGCCAGCAGCTGGCTGCAGTCATCACAACACCCTGCCCCTGGAACCAGGTTAGGAAGCATGGGATATGGGAGGGGGATAGACGGAGTGGGGCACATGGGGCTGCTGGGGGGTGGTCATAGACTGGAGTTCAGAAGGGCTAGTGGGGGAGACAGACTGGGGTGGGGGCTCAGGAGCTAGTGAGGTGATAGCATTGAGCCAGGGGCAGGGTCACGTGGGGACAGGGTAGGGGGGCTTCAGGGACATGTAGAGATATGTGTGGACGGGGGGATGCAGGGACATGTGGGGACAGGGGGTGCAGGAACACACAGGGACAGGAACAGATGTGCCTGACTGTATAGGAGAGGCTCAAGGGTCAGTCAGGGTCTGCATGGGGGAGGCTTCCCAACTCCCTAACAATCCCCCCCCCTCAAAAAAACCCCACCAGTTCCATACTTCTCCCACTGATACCCAACAACCCTCAAGGTTCAATCCCAGGCTCCTTCCCTCTCCCTCAGCTCCTCCATTACCCCTGACTCCCCCCAAGCCTTTGCACTGCTTCTGAAGGGTGCAGGAAATACATTTCTGTATTGTAGTGTAAATGAATACTCAAAGTGCTGTATTAATTTGCCTAGTAAGGAATCTATTCATCAAAAAACCCAACCATTTCCTGAATTTATTTTGGGTCTATATTATTACAGACGTACTTGCTGACAGGTATTTTGAAATAAATTACCAAATAATTGAAACTAGCATGATTATATTGCGTTATTTTGTCAAATAAAATATGCAGAATTTTAAAAGATTGTGCACAGAATTTTTAATTTTTTGGTCAGAATTTTTAATTTTTTTGGAGCAGAATTCCCCTAGGAATCTTATGTACAAATATATTGTCAAATATAACGATTGAGCTCCTTGAGTCTATTTAGCTTAACAAAGAGAAGGTTAAAAGGTGACTTGATTACAGTCTTTAAGTATCTACCTGGGGAAGAAATATAATGGGCTCTTCAGTCTATCAGAGAAAGGAATAACATGATCCAATGACTGGAAGTTGAAGCTAGACAAATTCAGACTGGAAATCAGTGTAAATTTTTAACAGTGAGGGTAATTAACCATTGGAACAATTTAGCAAGGTTCATGGTGGATTCTCTATCACTGGCAACTTTAGTGCATGGTAGCAGGGCTCATATGGATGCTTACTGTGTGGCATGACAGTGCAGGGTAGATTTAAACTCCAGCTTGGTGAGAACTAAGTATTCACATAGACAAGCCTTTAGAGATGGGGGCCCATATCAAATCCCGGATCCTCCACTTTTGGGGAAATTTTGGTTCAGGATTTTCACTTTGCCACTCAGGGCCATCTCTGTTCTATAGACCAGTTAAACAGTGGCATTTTTTCTTTGCCTTCTTGTTGTCTTATGGTATTACAGTGACATTTTCACATTATGGCCACAATCATGCTCCTGTGTCCAAATGGGGAATTGGTGGGCTGGACTCTGGGGGGGATGTATAGGTGGAAGAGGAGAAGAATTCTCCTCCGATGACGTGGAACTGCTCCAGGGAGGCTACATTTTTTCTTTTGGTCCTTAAAGCCAGAGAGCATGTTGACTGCTACTTTAATCTGCGAGTTTCATTTTGCATTAGCCATATTGCAATGAACTGAGTTTTGGGGTTGTGCTATGCTATATTAAAATCCATATTTCAAATAATAAATGTTTTCCATTTATTCAGGCAAGTATCCTTTTCTACTGAGCCAAACGTTAAGGCAGCTAGTGAAACCTTTCAGTCATATAAAGCACCTTTTTCATCTTGTGCCAGCACTCTAATGCCTCCAATAACTTACGTTTAATTTTTAATACAGTTATCTATCATGAGTAATTATGTGGGCTGCTCACAGTATTCCATTTTCTGTTATGTGGTTTTTCTGAAGATTTGAATTTTTTTAAATAAATACCTTACTGATGAATTTCATCCGTAAAGAGATATGGAACCATACTCAGAGGTACTGTGTGAGATAGTTTAAGTTATATCCCTTAAAGTAACTTGAATGCCCTTTAGGTTTATGCCAATGTGCAAAGGAGTCTAAACTGGTGTAATTTACTCACTGAGGAGCCAGAACAATGTTTGAGAAAATACAAGTTACGGTAAGATGTAGTCTATGCACAGATTTTGCACTGGGATAACTGTTCCAATTAAAGGGTGTACATTTTTTTTTCTTTAAATTGAAATAGTTATACAAGTACAATGCCTAGATTGGATGCAGTTATACTGATATAAAGATGCCTTATATCAGTATAATTTATTCCCCTTCTCTTTCATATTGCCTACAATGCTGTTACCAGATTCTGACACTCTATAAAGCTTTCACTGCCATCTCTAACAGATGACGAAAAGCAACTTGTACTTGAACTTCAGCAAACCCACACTCGAACATAAAACCTCAACAGCAATCCCATATGCTCTCGTATAAACAGATTCGTACATCTGACCATCATGCCTGTGGGAAGTTATTCTGTCTTAACGTTACTGAGATCACTGTAATTACACAACTTACTTTGAACTACATTATAATGACAGCCAGTCTATTGTAGAATATATCTAAACATTCTTTACTGATCTTCAAGGATGGCTGTAGGGATGTACCTTCTGAAAGCAAAATGGAAAATATCTGCTCCTTCAGAGCCCTGAGCTACTTATACAAGCATTTTTTCCCCTTATGCAAAAGCCTGTTTTGCATGTACAGTAGGAGAAGTTGGGTTTAGTTATCTATATTTGGGAATAAACATTGCACATGTATAGAAGGTTCATCTGAAGGGGCATCTAGTGGCCACATGTGTTTTTTGCCTTGATCTCATTTGTGGATTTCTATACTGGGAAAATATCTGCACAGTATAACATCAAAAAACAAAAAATGTTCTGTCTTCCCTTCTGCTCCCCCAGCCTGACTTGGTACACTCCCTATGCTGGGGGCTCGATGTGGGACTGATGTAGGGCTGCTCCAGTAGATCTATCTCGGCAGGGCAGGAGTCTGATGCAGGGGTATTTAATCAGCACCTGCATTTTCACTCTCATCATGAAAAGTGAAATGTTTAGTGTGCACACAATATATTAAACAAACATTGTTCAGCAAAACTTAAAATCTATAATATATTCAGAATAAAATACTGAAAACATAATAGGTGAAATCCTGGCCTCATTGCAGTCAATGGCAAAACTCCTACTGGCTTCAGTGGGGCAGAATTTCACCCAGAATATCTCAACTATCCAATTTATTTTGGTCGCACTGCAGGGTTTAGTTATCATTTCACATGCTGTGCCACATATATACATAGCAGTGAATAATACAAGATGTGCAGGTAAATTTAAGGCTGTAATTCAATCAAGGACTTTTGTTGATGTCTTAAACTGAGAGTCGAATAGCTTAAGTAGTTTATGACCAGCAGCAGAATTCTCTTGATTGAATTACTGCACGGGCATTCAATTGTGTAAGTGTATTGCTATTTATAAGGCATGCCAAAGGCTGAGTCTAAAGTTACTAGTGGCAGGTGGTAACTAATGGAAAAGAAACAGAACAGTATTACAGTGCTATTTAAGAAAGGGAAGGGGATAGGGACGGATAGCACAGTGTTCTATGTTTATATAACAATAATTATCAGAGTTTTTTAGTATTCAAAGTACATTCACCTGCAAAAAACCCAGCACACCTGTTCAATTTTTTTTTTAATATTAACAATTGATAGATGTACCTGGTCCGTTAACTATGTGCATTTAGAATTTTACTCAATTTAATACAATCACTAGAAACAATATAGGTGTTGTAATGATGCTCACTCTGTAATATGGTAACACCCTGTTAAACAGAAAGATCTGATGATGATATTCCTATATAATATCTATTCAAACAAAAGCTAACTGTTGTTGTTTTGTTTCTAATATTAATATGGGAAGGATTTGTAAACTTGTGAAAACTCCTAAATAAATAGTTAAAAAAACAATAATGATCAGTGCGTTATAGGGAATTAATTTCTTAAAATACATTAAGAAAGGGGAACTCAGTGTTTTTATTTAGGAATACTCCCTGGGCCGTATTGTATAATTGCAGGATCTAAGCAATTCCCATTGAAGTTAATAGGAGCTGCTCCTAGACAGCAGTAGGAGAACTGAGCCCAGATATTTCAGTCTCCCTTTCAGATTTAAAAAAAAGGAAGTGAACTGAGGTATAAATAGGTACAATATACTACGCTACAAAGGATACAATAGAAATTCTAAAACCAGGTGACATTTTTTGTGTGAAAACTTTTCTGCCAGAAAATGCAGATTCAGGTGACTGAAACAATTCACTAATTCATGTCAGTTTTGGTGAATTGTTTCATGGTGGAGGGGACGGGAGAGAGAAAAACAATTTTGGAAGTGTAGAAAGGGTTGGTTCAGCATTCTTCCCCCACAACTTCCTCAAATAAACCAAAACCAAAACCCACCATTTTGACATTTCATTTTGGCAAGATGCTTCATTTCAGAATTTACCTGAATGTTACTCAAAAATAAATTTATAAACATTTAAAAACCTCAAAATTGAGATGAGACATTTAGTTTTGGGTTGACAGAAACTTTTCAGTTGAGATGAACAAAGTTTTTTTTTCAATCTTTCAGTTTGTCAAAAATTTCAAAGCATTTTCATTTTGGGTTGACCCAAAATTATTTTTTTTTAAATTTTTTTTGGGGGGTTTATTTGGACCTGCACTTGAACCAAATATTCAGTTATTCAGACAGCCCTAAGGAATACAGTACCTCTAATGGATACAATAGAAATACAGCATGCTGCAACGGGTAGAAATCACTTGGACAAATATTTCTTATTTTCAGCACCTCAGTGTTGTGGAAGTGGGGACTCCCATGTCAGTGAAAGAGTTTATTAAATTCAAGCATTCAAAGTCTCTCCTGACTTAGAGCTTTTATGAACCTGCATTAACTTTATATACCGTAACTTAGGCTGCAGTTTTTTCTCTCTCCATTTTAGGCCAGAAGAACTTACGAATAGGATAACTTTACCAGCAGCTTTTGAAGGGAGACAGACCAGGCACATTCAAATCAACCCTTTTCTGAGGCAGTCAAACCTGCTCAATAATACTGCAAGCTGTCCGTGTCGTGGGCTGTCATTGCAAATTAGAGCTGACAGCTAGGAACTGTTCACATAGATTTCCTATTTCTCCTTTTAAACGGCCTGTATTAAATCGCACCAAAAGGGCTGACGTCCTTAAAATCCATGCTATAATATCACATTAAGGGCTGTAAAAATCTGCCTGCTTTCACAAATTTCAAAGTCACTTGACATATAAGCTTGGTAGACGCATTAGAACCTTGAGACACATTATAAGCGGCCCACATGTGCATGTTCACACTGTATATAGAGCATCCATGCCCATCTGCAGCTTTCAAATATACAGACCCAGCTTTTCTCCTATATTTTTCAAAAATTTACATTGAAGGAGGAGCTTTTTTACAGGAAAAATAAGTGGCATCTAATTATGGTAGAAAGGTGAAATTTTAATTCAGGGATCCTGGTGACAATATGAACTATTTGAACCTAACATAACTGATCCTTCAAACCCTTATTCAAAGGTCTAGCCCTTGTACACATGAGTAGTTCCAGTGAGATCAAAGAGGCTACTCATATGAGAAAGGACTGCTTCTGTGTGTAAGCATTTACTTATTGTATTTAGCATGTCTGTCTCTGGAACCTAGAGAGAAAAACAGATCCTTAGAAGAACAGTGTTTTAAAATATTTATAGTAACTGGATACAAATGAAAAAAAACACAGGCATCTGATGCAAATTTTCTGACTTTTTCCTTTCCAAATTATGAGATTTTCTGGAAACTCACATAATTTTCTAACATACAGTATACCATCTATATTTGCATAGCCTCCAATAGAATTCTCTCTCTAAAAGAGCACTTCAGCAAAAAAGTAAAACAAGCATAGAAAGTAAAGCATAGTATTATTATTATTATTTGTTGTGCATCTGAAGTGGGTATTCACCCATGAAAGCTTATGCTCCAATACGTCTGTTAGTCTATAAGGTGCTACAGGACTCTTTGTCGCTTCTACAGATCCAGACTAACACGGCTACCCTTCTGATATTTGTCGTCTGTATTGCGGTAGCATCTAGCAGCCAAATATATGGACCTAGACCCCTTTGTGGTAGGTGCTGTACAAACACAGAACAAAAAGACAGTCCCTTCCCCAAAGGCCTTACAGTTTAAGTAAGGATTAATTCTTAACCAATACCGTGTAGCTTAGAAATATTCATGATCAACATGTCTGCATCAGAATTGTATTTTTTCAAGCTTGTAACATACTGCTATTCTCACATACCACTATTCTTGCACCTGGCTAGTTCTGGTGGCTGCATAAGGGGTTCAGTTTTGGCTCCACCAGCCCGCTCTTGTAAAGGTGTAATGGACATGTTGGCCTCACTCTCCTGCCTGCCACAAGCCAGCAAACCTCTTGTGGTCCCAGAGAGCCCATTTCTATTCCCCTTCCATGGCTGCGATACTCCTCCCTCCTCCCTCCTCCACTTCCTCCGGTGTATCTGCTTTAGGGACAATTAATTCCTTAATGAATGTAAATATTTAATGTAAGGATTGATAAACAAGCTCACTTTGAAAATATAAACCTAACAAACTAGCCAAATTTTCCTGCCTGTGGAGAGCTTAATTGAGACTCAAGAGAAAAAGGCACTTAAAGATGTTCTTGGAGCTCAAGCTACACTACTTTCTTGCTCAACAAATAAGCAAAACAGTTCAAAATGTTCTTTCGGGGCTCAAACCTTTTGGTTCAAACCCCTCAAAATCCTTCTCATGCTTATGCCTTGGCATAGACAAAATGTGCCCAATGCAAACACAACACACATGCACAAAATCAGATTTCAAGTGGTATCATAGTGTCACTGGTCCTTTTGGCCCATAGACTTTGTAGCCATCTGAAGTATTATAAGATGTGGGAGACTAGTACCATATTTACAAGCTACTTCATTGCAGACTGGCTTTGGCATTACTGCAAACGAACGTGATCTCTTAAAATACTGAAGAGCCTAGATCACTGGTGTTCAAATCTCTAATAAAACAGACAGACACTGCAATTGCAGTCCGATAAAGCTGATTTTTACCCATACAGCAGAACATTTTGCCAGAGCTAGCGAAATCTCTCTTCTCTTGTGTGTGTGTGTGTATATATATATATATATATATTCTGGATCCACTGCTTCTGTTTCAAAGCAAAGGATACTTTGATAGAAATCTAATTTTCACTGAAAGTGCATTGTCCCTTTTGTTTATCATTCTTATAATACCACATGTTTTGGTGCAATAAGATGCAGACTCTTGGAAATCAGAGACTGCATATCTTTCATTTTGCCTCCTATTACTATAGTCAAATATGGCTCTTATAGTGTCTTTCTAATCAGCTGTGTATATATTTGGAAGCCACTTCCATAGTCACCGTTGATTACATTTTCTCTGACTTTATTCTATGTTGAAGATGAATGTTGATTTTATAGGGACATGATAGTTTTAATTGTGTAGTTCAATATTTAAAATTAAAAACAAAAAATCAAACCGATTGATTTTAATCTTGCAAATGAAATGTCACTGTTCTAAGGAGGAGCTAAGTCATGGCTTCCCCATGAGAACAGAGTAAGGGGCAGCGTGGTGTTATGCCATGAGCAATATGGGAGGGAGATTGTGACTCAAAGTTTTGCACCCCTAGAGCCTTGCACCTCCATCAGTAATTTACGTCAGTAGATAATTTTACCTCATAGCTTTATAAGCATCAATTGCTTTGAAGGTTCAGAGTCTGAATGAATGTACCAAATCATGGAAAATGTTATATTCATTTGTACCATTAATAACAACAGCAAAGGTATGTCCCACGGGTTGCCAAGGAGGAAAGATCTATGTACTCCCAATCTGCAACTTTGGCCCTCTCTCTCTTACACTAAGCCTGTCCCCTCCAAATATACAGGTATGGGGAATGTGCCATGCCCCTCTATATATTCCACATGGCTTGGGACAAATCTGTGTACAGTGCGTCTCTTCTGAGTTTGGATTTATGGGGCATGATCTGGCCCACTGGTAACAGACAAGTAATGTTTTATCAGACTGTGACAATACAGTCTTGTGGAAAACATATGTACAAGAGATAGTCATCACAAAACTGTGAGGACTTGTCAGATGGACTAGGATGTGTTAAAGAAATAAGTTTCCAATACTACTTACTGCATTTTTCTAATCTGACCACTGCAATTTTTGGGCAACAAACCAAATACAGTAGAATTAAACTATTTTCCAATTTTGTCTAACCTCAAGTATTATTTTCCCCATTAATGCAGAAGTCACCGATTTCTCATTGCAGAGAATAATCTGTTTTCCTACTAAAAAAGACAGTGAAACCCATTGTTGCCATTAATTGGAACATTTAAGTCAGGCCTGCACAACTCGTAAAGCAACGAGGGCCATATTACTCCAAAGAAAACAGCTGAGGGCCGAAACCTCCCGGCCCAGCGGAAACACCCCCCTACAGTGCCGCCCACCCCGTGGAAACAACCCCTCCTTCCCCAGCGCTGGGGTGTGGAAGCCTGTAGAGGGGGAAAGAAACAGCGCGCACAGGGTGACCAGATCACAGCAGTTAAATAGGACCCGCCCCCTCCCCGCTCGGCCCCACCATCACCCCCCTCTTCACCCCCCTAGGGGTCACTATATTACTGCACACAACAGTCAATCAACGCAGTTGTAGATAAATCTCTGCATTATGCATTTTTGTATAACTTTTATATGACTTTGTATTGAACCTTGCTAATATGTTATAGCGGGCTCCTAGGGTAGTATAATTAAGGTAAAAGAAAAATATCTTTTTGCTAGAAGTTGAATAAGATCTTCCCCCACTTTGTATTCAGTTGCCCTGTTGAATGAATGAGGTGTGAATGAGGAAGGCGTGAAAGGCAGGCACCTCGAGACAGCTGCAACCCTTGGAGAGGGGATGGGAACCAGACCAAGGACAATCAAATTTGTCAAGTGGGCTGACTAGAGAAGAGCAGACATACTGACGGCCTCGGGGGTTAGAAGCAAGCACCTTCCTTTGGGAACACCCTCTTTGCAGCATTGGGACAACACCAAGCCCAGAGACAAGCAGCAAAAAGGACCAATGGACAAAGTCCCAGATTTTGGGCCGCACAGTGAGCCCACCTACTCACCCCACCGCGGGCCGCACAGTGAGCCCACGCGGGCCTCATGCGGCCCCTGGGCCGCATGTTTTGCAGGCCTGGTTTAAGTAATCTAAGTATTAAAATACAATGTTTTCATCGGGGTAATTCTACTGCATAAACTTTTTTGTCTGTTCCCCCCCCCCCCCCCCAAAAAAAAATTAGTGCAAATAGTAAATCTAAGCTAAATAAACATAAGATTTACCACAGTAAAAGGAAGATATCAGGACAAACAATGCTGAATCAAACTTCCAACCACTAAACAAACCAGGATAAGAATCATTAAATTAATTCTGGTTTTAATTTTATTTTTCTTACCAAAAGAAAAGAAAGAGTCATGAATTCTTATCAAGTTTCCTTAAAGACAAGTTAGCATTGGCTCTGACTTCTTAAAAATAAAATTATATTGATTTTTCAAATTTATTAAATAAACGTTCCTCCTCGAGTTTGTGTTACAAAAGAAAAATGTTTTCAGTGCAATTTTCCTCTTCAGCCATTGCCTGTACTTGGAATGTGGAATGCATATCTGTGTCTTCCAAATTACCTGAACAAAGAGATTCCTGAAAAGGGCACTTATTCAAAGTTTGCCATCAGCAGAACTGAAGTTTTAGTCTCTTTTGTATTAGGCAAATAAACAAAGCTCGGTTAGTGGCAAGTTTTCCCACATGATGTTTTATTATTTTGAAAATCGTGGATGAATTTTTGCATTGCTCAGGAAAGAAACCGGTGTAATGCTGACTACTGAATAAGTGTGATGAGATACCTTTCCCTCTCCATGTTTCCTCTGACAGTGCAGCTCATTTTGAATGACCTGAAGCACTTCTGATACTTCAGCTTATGAAACACGCATTGATATTGATTTTAGGAATGCGGGTACAAGACATCTGGAATACCCAGTCTGCCCAGAGCCAAAAGGAACACGGAGACAGAGAAGGAATGATTCAGCTCCATTGGCCTAACAAAACATAGACAAAACATTCTTTTCAGGTTGACCCAAAATGATTTAAAAAAATATTTTCAGTGAAATGAACAAGTTGAAAAAAAATTATTTCAGTGGAACAAAATGTTTTGTTTTGATTTTGAGGTTTTAAAAACATTTACAATGGTAATTGAGGGAAATTCCAAAAGGGAACGGTTTTCCAAAACAAAAATGCAAAAACATTTTGTTTTGTTTTGGGAATAATGAAACAAACCACTTAGATCTTTCTCTCTCAGCTGAAGTAATTCACAAAAATTGGTCTGAATTTGTGAATCTGCATTTTTTGGTGATTTTTTTTTTTAAACGGAAAATTTGTTGTCCAGCTCTTCCACGTGGAGCCTAAACCAGTGGTCTCCTATGGAGCCATGAATAACATTTGATGCTGCCCTTTCATGGGGCTAATCTCCTCTTCCAGTGCAGCTATTGCTGCCGCTGCAGGTGCAAAGGTAAATGTTCTCACAGGATATTTCTGGACAATGGAAAGATTCAGAGTGAACATGCTAGTGTCAATTTGGTGCACTCTTATTGTGCTAATGGTGAGATTTTTAAGAACCAAGCCTCATTGGTTGTCAACTTCAATTCCCCTCCTAGCAGAGCATTTCACCAGGAGAGTGTTGGCGGAGGAGGGGGAGGGATGGGGGGAATACTAAATATAGAACACATGCTGTTTGAGGTACCCATTGTGTGAGTGGTGATGAATGTTCTATTGGCTCCTGAACTACCCAGTTCCCCTTTTTAATTCTTTCACTCCCAATACAAAACAGTAATCTTGTTTTAATTGAGGTAGTCAAGATGGCAAGTATTATGGAGAGGCCATAGTCTTGCCATAGTAAAGATTGCATCCAGCTTCCATTATATAGCCCTGGTTTAGCATCCCTAGAATTCTGGGATGCAAAACTGGTTAGGCCTGAAAATTTCCAGATTTATTCTGAAAGCAAATTGAAAAAGGTTCTATAAAGTCTGGAGGCCTTTTCAACTGGCAGCATTAAAAATTATACTGTTTTGAAAGGTTGACTTGTGTAACATTTTTGTCTCCCACTAGCTCAAAAACAGCTTGTCACTACCACTCCACAATTTTCATATAGTATTATGTCTTTGAAAATTTATGCATCGGCTAGCTTATAAGAAAATTGATTTTAATTAAACAAAAGTTAATGATTTTTGTTGATAGCCTGTAGGCACAATCTTGCTCTCATTCATTTCAATTTGGAGTTATGGTATCGGTCCTGCTCCCATAGAGTTCACTGAGAGTGGAATCAATCACTATATATATATATATAAATTAGAGTATGTTAAATTCTATTGGCTGATTGCAGTTTAGAAATAACATAACGGCCCTTCTATAGCTGGCAGCTAATAAAGTTCTTCCTTTACCTCAGTGATAGAAGCCTGTTTTTTTGCGGGGGTGGGGGACGGGACTATAGGACCATGGTTCTAAGCTAGTCTCTTTAGGTGCTTGTTGTTTGTCATGGAGAATTGGTAGCTTCCGAAGTGAAGGTTGCAATGAGACCGATTTTAACTACTCTTGTTGATCTTTTAAAAAAGTTCTCATACTGTTGTGTGCATGAATGTGTGGCCAAATAACTATATAGTAAATGCGACAAAGAGTCCTGTGGCACCTTATAGACTAACAGACGTATTGGAGCATAAGCTTTCGTGGGTGAATACCCACTTCTTCAGATGCATGCAGTGGAAATGTCCAGGGGCAGGTATAAATATGCAGGGAAGAGTCAGGCTAGCCCCTGGACATTTCCACTGCATGCATCTGAAGAAGTGGGTATTCACCCACGAAAGCTTATGCTCCAATACATCTGTTAGGCTATAAGGTGCCACAGGACTCTTTGTCGCTTCTACAGATCCAGACTAACACGGCTACCCCTCTGATATATAGTAAATGTGTATCCTGGCAGGTGAATGCTGAATAACTCAGGGCTTTAAAGAAACCTTTTCCATGGCCAGTCATGTTTTAAAATTAATAATGTGGTACCCTGCCCCTCCTATCATCTGTTCCAAAGGGAAAAAATGAAAAAATGTTAAAATACAACCAATGTGAAATTCCTAAAGAAAAAACTTTGTTTCAAAAGCCCGTTAATGTTGCTTAATGACATAAATATACTTCTCCCATCATGTAATTTACAAAACCCAAGCACTTAAAAGTAAGGAAATGAATAATTAAGAACATCCTAAATCGTACACTGCCCACATGATAAAGAAACACATCAATCTTATAAAGTACAAGGAAGTACCCATTTCATCACAATGCAAGAACTTCCACTTTGATTCAAAGCAAATACTCATTTCATCCATAATTCCCAAACATAAACTCAACACAAAACCCTTCTGAAAAACATAACAATTGTCTATATACACACTAATGTGATATATTGATCAGCCTCAAATATATAGGTCCACCTGCATACCTAATTTGACCATCTTGTTTTCTACTTTTCCTATTTCAATGGCATTTGCACTGTTTGTAGGATTTTACTAAAAATTCTCCATCAGTTGATAAAGATATCATCTGATGTTTCCAGTTTAATAGAATTTCCTAAGAAAAAGTTTTAGATACCCCAAAATCAGGATAAAAATAATGCATAAAACTGCCCAACATTCCAAGGGCCTGAGCTAAGGTTGTTGTGTAGCGATGAAATGAACATTTATGTGTAGCTGTTGTAATAATAATGGGTGAAATCCTGGTTCAACTGAAATCAATGGAAAAATTCCCATTGACTTCAATGGAGCCAGGGTTACAACCAATGTGACTCTCGTATGATCCAGCCTCCTGGCAAAGTTCAGGCAGTGGAAAGGTAATAGGTTCTGGTCATTGTGGAGGGAAACTCTTTACTGAGGTAAATCTGGTGGAGGTGGCTCCTGTGACAGCTGCCCCTATTCCAGAGTACTGTGTACCTCTGGGACAGGGCATGGCTGACTAGAACTCTCCTCAACATTCCTTCACTGATGTAAGATCATTGTGGCAGAGCTCCGATCTTGTCCCTGTGGGTCCCGCGCTTCTAGGCGGTTTATGCTAGCCTCAGAGGATGGTGAGAGAACTCCCACAGTTCCTGTTGTCCCTCTGGGCTTACTGCAGAACAGTTTAGCCTCCTGTCCTGCCAGAGGCCTGTCTTCTCCTTGTAGTGGCAGGTTGGTGGGGGGAACCCGGGCCCGCCCTCTACTCCAGGTTCCAGCCCAGGGACCCTAATGGTAGCAGCTGTTGGCAGCAAACCTCTCACTGCCAGAGTTGCTACAATTCCCTGGGCCACTTCCCCACAGCTCTCCTGCTTCTCCCTTCTTCACCCTTACCTTAGAGCTCCCTTACCAATGGCTTGGGAGTTGCCTTATTTACTCAGCCCTTCAGTAGTAGCAGCAGCAGCACTTCCTCTCCTCTGGCTCCCTGGCTCTTCCTCTGCCTGACTGGAGTGAGCCCTTTTATATGCTCAGAAGAGCCTTAATTAGGGTCAGGTGTTCACTTCACCTTAATGGCCTCACCTGACTCTTTGCAGGTTAATGAGAGTCAGGTGTTCTCATTAGCCTGGAGCAGTCCCTGCTCTGGTCAGTTAGGGAACAGAAAACAGCATCTCCAGTGGCCAGTAGATCTGCTCTGGACTCTTCTATTGCACCCAACTGGCCTGGAGAGAAGAGGGAGGTAGAGGGCTGCTGCTAGGCCCTGGTCTCTCCTGGCTACTGCTGTAGCTGCTGCTGCTCCAGCTACTCCCCTGGCTGGGCCAGACACCCCTCCCACTACTCTACTCTCTGGTTGCTGGCTAGCTGGTAGCTGAACCCCCCCAAACACCTTGGTTGCTGCTACTCCCGCTGCTGCAGCAGCCCCTGGGGAGGGGCCTGCTGGCCCTCTCCCCAGAGGAGGGGCGTGGGGAACCCTGCTCCAGCCACTGTTGTGACCGCCACCACTACCACCATCCGTGAGGGGTCCTGCCTGGCCACCGGACCACCACCTGGAGTTGCTGGAGCTGCTGCCGCTGCTGCCGCTGCCGTATTTGCTGCCAGGAAGCTGCTGGAACCCAAAGGAGGAAGACCCGGAAGACCGTCGGCTGCTGAGGGAGCGCAGAATCTCTGCAGTCCACCGTGAGGGGGGCATCCGAGAACTGAGTATTTTTTCGAACTGTGCTCTAGTGGTGGGGGTATTGACTGTGTTTGTAGGGGCACAGGGGGTGTGGCGTGGAGCCTGCCACCAGGTTCATCTGTGCCAACCCCCACCACCATCGCTGCCCCCTCCACCACCTCTGCTGGCTGCTCACCATCTGCCCTGGTTCCTGCCTCTGGACTCAGCTGCTTGCTTGGCTTGCCAAGCTTGTTTCCACCCTTTGGGCCTGCAGCAGCAACCAGCCCACCATTGACTTTGTACAAGCGCACGTGGGTGCATGTGCCCCCCCACCCCCATTCCCACGCCCCTTGCTTTGCCCTTTGCTACTTGCCCCATCTGCCCCTTGCAGCTGTTTGCCCCCCCCTTTTTTGTCCCAGTCCCTTGCTAGCTTCGGTTTAGTTGCCTGCCCCGACCTTTTCCCTCTACAGCCTTTGTTTTGTTTGCCCCGCCCCAGCCCTGAAGCGAGCCCCTTGGTTTTCTGCCGCATTTCCAGCCTGACTGTCCCCCCTCCCCTGCAGCCCCCGCTTGCCCTGATTGGCCCCTCCCCTCATGTGCCCATGCCCCCTCCCATGCGCTTGTGCCCCTCCCCTGTTTGAGTTTGACCCTATCTCACTGCACCCCCCCCCATGCTGTTATACCCCCCCTCCCCTAGTGCAACAAGAGGAGCCAGATTTTCCATTCTGAGTCGGTGACTGAACCCTACCCACGCACTAGTCCTTGATAACCCCGAATCCAATCCCCACTTTTAGTGCCCTCCTCCCCTGCCTGTAGCCTAGCAGGCAGGAGTGGTCACCCCAATTCTTCTCCCCCCCGCTCTCTCAGGTGTTTTTCCTTGCCTCCCTGTTCATTATGGCAGGCTACACGGCAGGGGCGGGCCCTGCAGAAGACCTGGCCGCCCCTCCCCTGCCTGCCCCCCCGTCACCCCCCCTAGCCTCTACCTCAACCGCCGCTGCCAAACCACCTGCTATTGTCCCTGCTGGGGCACCGACAGCGGCGGCCGCCGAGGTGACCTCTGCTGCTGCCACGTCCCTTGCCCCCCCTGATTCTGGGGGAGCTCCCCCAGCCGGAGGAAAGGGCCAGGGAAGAAGGGTAAGGGCCTCGCCAAAAAGGCCAGGCCCTCCATGGCAGAGGCTGCCCCTACTGCCGCGGTCCCGCCACCGGCCGCGGCGTCCCTCCCTGCTGTTCCCTCCACCAGCTCTGCAGGTGCCCCTCCTCCGGCCCCCAGGGCGTATGCCCAGGTGGCGGCAACCCCCCCGCCTGCCGCTACGTCGTCTCACCCGCCCGCCGCCTCTGCTACCACCTATAGCTGCCGGGGCCCCTTCCCCACCTTGACCAGGAGGCATAGCGTCCGTTGCCTCCTGGTACCCACCTCGCCCCACGTAGAAACCTATGTGCGGGCGTTGGCGAGGGTGGTGGGGCCCACGGCCATCGTAGCAGCCTCCAAAATGTACGGGAAGATAGTCTTCTTCCTTGCATCGGAGGCCGCGGCCCAGGAGGCGGTGGAGAAGGGCCTGGCAGTGGGGGGCGTGTTCGTCCCTCTGGAGCCGCTAGAGGACCTGGGTGTCCGGATAGTCCTAACCTCTGTCCCTCCCTTCCTCCCCAATGTCGCCCTGTTACCCGCCCTCTCCACCCTGGGGAGGCCCATCTCCATTGTCAGCCCTCTTCCGCTGGGCGGCAAAGACCCCGCCCTCCGTCACGTCCTCTCGTTCTGCTGGCAGGTGCAACTTCAACTGCCGCTGGCGGCGCGTGACAGAGAGGCGCTCGAGGGGTCATTTATGGTCCCCTACCAGGGGGCCCGCTACCGGGTGCATTACTCGACGGGGTAGGCCCGGTGCTACCTCTGCCGGGCGATGGGACACGTCCGGAGGGACTGCCCCTTGGCGCGGCAAGGAGGAGCATCTGAGACCCCCGAGCCCCGGCAGGGCGCTGGCCCCGTCATCGCCGGCGCCCCTGAATGCCCAGTGCCCAGAGCCACCCCTCCTCCTTCCCAGTCCACCACTGCTCCCGCTCGGGCCCTGGGGGTACCTCCCTCGTTGCTCCCAGACGAGCGGGAGAGCCCCACCTCTGCTGCGTGCAGTCTGGCGGGGACTGTGGAGGAGAGTGCTGCAGGGATTTCGCCGGGTGTGGGAGAGGGCCCGCCCCAGGGGGACCCTTCCCTCCCTTATGCCGTCCCACCACTACCTCCTCGAGCCCCTAAGACATTGCCCCTACCCCCCGACCCGAGCCCTGCTAGCCAGCCCCCAGATGATGCCATGGAGGGCTGGTCCCTAGTGCAGGGGAAGCGGGGCAAGCGGAAGGCTCGAGCTCCGCTCCTTTCCACCAATGCGGAGGCCCCCCAGAAGACCAGGAAGAGGGGCACCGATGCCGAGCCTTCCGCTTTGCCCCTGAGTGGCAATTGTCCACCAGTACCGGCTGGGAAAGACGTGGCAGCACCGGAGGGCAGTACCGCCCCTCCCTCGGAAACCCCGAATGGAGCCGCTCCTGTCCCTTTCCTGGTTGTCGAACCTGCGGGCCCCGAATCAAGCATCACTTCGGGTGCCGGCGGGGAGAACCCCGAGGTGGCGGATGGTGAGTTACCCTCTATTTATGAGGAGATCGAGGCCCTGGGTCTGACCCCAGTCACCCAGGGGTAGGACGACCCTCTGCCAGCGGGCCTCGATCTCAACAACCTCACCCTGGCTCCCCTCTCTCCCCATGCTCCCTCCCCTTGACCGCTCCTTCTGCTCCCACCTCCGAGGACCTCCTGGGCTCTTCCACCTGCCTGGTCACGAGTGGCACACCGCTGACGGCCGCTGAGCCTATCGAGGTGACGGCCGGTGCCACGCGGCCGGGACCCGAATCCCAGGAGGCACCCCTCGTTGGTGTGGGGCAACCGACCACCTTCCCGGGCGGGGACCCTGCGAAAATCCGTTCACCTCTCAATGCCACGGCTGTTACACCAGCCACCGAGCCAGAGCCCGGCATCGCTGGGGGTCCCCTTCCCGCCCCTATCTCCACTCCCCAGATCCCTGAGCCTAATCAAGAGGGGCCACCTCCCAGTGGCCCAGCTCCTACGGCTCAGGATCCTTTTTCCATTCCTCACCGTGGCCCTACTCATGACTCCCCTCCTGCCCCTACTACTGACCTCTGCCCGGCCCCCATATCTGATCCCTGCCCTGCCCCTGATGTAGTCCCACTCCCTTCCACCTCCCATAATACCATTGCCGCCCCCGGGGCCATCTCCTTCCCCTTCCCGGTAGATGACTCCCGGAGAGCGGCCTTTGTATTCCATTGTCCTGACCCACCAGGGGCTGCTCTCCTCCCTCCGCCACCTCTCCCCATTGAACCACATTTTGCGGCGGACCCCATGGCGCCGGCCCATCGGGCGCCACGTCGGGGGTCCGCCCTTTGCCTGCCGGTCTCAGTAGGCCGCGGGGCTGTGTCAGGGGCCCCTTCAATAGATAACCAGGGGCCAGTGACCCCGGCCCCCCATACACTGCGAGAGGAGACGCGGGAGTTCCTTGAGGATGTCCGGGGCTCCTGTAACAAAGTGCAACTCGCTCTCCAGCGATGGGGGGATTTCCATCAAATCCTCCGGGCCGCGAGGGCCCTTATCGGGGAGGGTAAAAGGACCGGGAAGCAGGCCGCTGCGGCCTACCAGCGGGTCTGCCTCTTCCATGACTCACTACTCACCTACGGGGTGGGTCACGGATTGATGCACGGCCCGACGGAGGCTGTGAGCGATCCTGCCGGCAAGGATCCCCCCCAGCCCTCCTCATGGCATCTATCACCTACGCAATATTAAACACCCGAGGCTGTAGGATGGGTCTCCGCAGGAGCCAGGTGCTCTCCTTCCTTCGGGAGGGGGGTACTCTGTGATTTTCCTGCAGGAGACCCATACGGTTCCGGCCGCCGAAAACAGTTGGCGGCTGGACTGGGGGGACAGAGTCTACTTCAGCCATCTTACCGTTCGTCAGGCTGGAGTGGCAACCTTGTTTTCCCCCGACCTACGGCCTGAGGTGCTGGGGGTTGCCGAGGTTGTGCCAGGTCACCTGCTGCACCTCCGGGTCCGCATGAAGGGGCTCGTGGTCAACCTCGTCAACGTCTATGCCCTGACATCGGGCCCGGAGCAGCTGCGTTTTTATCAGCAGCTGTCCGCCTTCCTCGGCACCTTGGATCCTCGCGAATGCCTGGTCCTGGGCGGGGACTTTAACAACACCCTCGAGGAGCGGGACCGCTCAGGGACCGAGCAGTGCCCGGCCGCCGCAGCTGTCCTCCGGGAGATCGTTGATCATCATTCCCTGGTGGACGTCTGGCGCGACCACCACCCGGACGACATCTTGACTTTCACCTTTGTCCGGGTGGAGGCCCATCGGTCGCGCCACTCCCGGTTGGACCGCATCTATTTATCACACTTTCACCTTTCGCGGGCCCACTCCTCCAGCGTCCGGCCGGCCCCGTTCTCTGATCATCATCTAGCTACCGTGACGGCCTCTCTCTGCGCGGAGAGGCCGGGGCCGGCCTATTGGCATTTTAATAACAGTTTGCTGGAGGATGTGGGCTTCGTGGCGTCCTTCCGGGAGTTCTGGCTGGCCTGGCGAGGGCAGCGGCGCGCCTTTCCCTCGGTGCGGCGATGGTGGGATCTAGGGAAGGTGCATGCCCGGCTCTTCTGCTGAGATTACACCCGGGGCGCCAGCCGATGGAGGGATGCGACGATAGAGCAGTTGGAACGGGAGGTCTTAGAGCTGGAGAGGCGTCTGGCCGCCAACCCTGAGGATCCATCCCTCTGTGGGGCGTGCCGGGAGAAGCGGGAGGTGCTCCGGGAACTCGAAGACCATCGGGCCCAGGGCGCCTTTGTTTGATCCCGCATCAGTCTCCTTCGGGAGATGGATCGCAGCTTCCGCTTCTTCTATGCCCTGGAGAAAAAGAGGGGGGCTAAGAAACACGTCACCTGCCTTCTCTCAGAGGACGGCACCCCCCTCACGGATCCGGCGGAGATGTGTGGGAGGGCCAGGGCCTTCTACGCGAGCCTTTTCTCCCCGGATCCGACTGATCCAAACGCTTGCAGAGTGCTCTGGGACGAACTCCCTACGGTCAGCACGGGCGACCGAGACCGGCTAGAGATGCCTCTCACTCTGGCCGAGTTCTCGGAAGCCCTCCGTCGCATGCCCACTAATAAATCCCCGGGACTGGACGGGCTGACCGTGGAGTTCTACCGTGTGTTCTGGGACGTCGTCGGCCCAGACCTTGTCACCGTCTGGGCCGAGTCCTTGCAAGGTGGTGTCCTCCCTCTTTCGTGCAGGTGAGCCGTGCTCGCCTTATTGCCGAAGAAGGGGGACCTCCGCGATTTACGGAATTGGCGTCCCGTCTTGCTCCTCAGCACGGACTATAAAGTCGTGGTGAAGGCCATCTCGCTGCGGCTGGGGTCCGTGCTGGCGGACGTGGTCCACCCAGACCAGACCTACACTGTCCCGGGCCGCACCATCTTCGACAACCTGTATCTGGTCCGGGATCTCTTGGAGCTTGGGTGTAGGGATGGTCTGTCATTCGCCCTCCTGTCCCTGGATCAGGAGAAGGCATTCGACAGGGTGGATCACGGGTACCTCCTGAGCACTCTGCGAGCATTTGGCTTCGGACCCCAGTTTGTGGGTTTTCTCCAGGTGCTGTATGCCTGAGTATGAGTGTCTGGTCAGGCTCAACTGGACCCTCACCGAGCCGGTCAGCTTCGGGCGAGGAGTACGGCAGGGGTGCCCCCTCTCGGGCCAGCTGTACACTCTGGCAATCGAGCCCTACCTCCGTCTCCTCCACAGGAGGTTGACGGGGTTGGTGCTCTGAGAGCTGGAGCTGCGGCTGGTCCTGTCGGCGTACGCCGACAACGTGCTCCTTGTGGTCCAGGACCCCGGCGACTTGGCACGGGTGGAGGCTTGCCAGGCGATCTACTCAGCGGCCTCCTCCGCCCAGGTCAACTGGGTCAAGAGCTCTGGCCTGGTGGTAGGGGACGGGTGGCAGGCGAGCTCCCTCCCACCCACGCTTCAGGCCATCAGGTGGAGCTGCTCTATCTCGGTGTTTACCTTTCCGCCACGCATCCATCTCCGCCGGAGAACTGGCACGATTTAGAGGGCCAGGTGACCGAGCAGCTCCGGAGATGGACAGGACTACTCCGGTGCCTCTCCTTTCGAGGGAGGGCACTGGTGCTCAATCAACTAGTCCTGTCCATGCTCTGGTACTGGCTCAACACCCTGGTCCCGGCCCCGGATTTCCTGGCCAACCTCCGGAAGTTGATCCTGGAGTTCTTTTGGTCAGGACTGCACTGGGTCTCTGCAGGGGTTCTCCACCTACCTCTGGAGGAGGGAGGGCAGGGCCTGAAGTGCTTTTGCACTCAGGTCCATGTTTTCCGCCTCCAGGCCCTGCAGAGACTCCTTTATGGTGCAGGTAGTCCGGCGTGGAGCATACTGGCGCAAGCCTTCCTGCGCTGCTTCCGAGGGCTCCGATATGACCGGCAGCTCCTTTATCTCCATCCGAGAGGTCTTCCGCGAGACCTCTACGGGCTGCCAGTCTTCTACCAGGACCTCCTCCAGACCTGGAAACTGTTCTCAGCGACCAGGTCCGTGGTGGCCACCGAGGGGGCGGATCTCCTCGTGGAGCCCTTGCTACACAACCCCCAGCTACGTGTGCAGGTGGCGGAGTCCCCCTTGGTGGGCCAGAGGTTGGTCCTGGCAGAAGTCACCAGAGTCGGAGATCTCCTAGACTATGACCGGGGAGACTGGCTGGATCCCCTGATGCTCGCTCAGCGCATGGGGCTCTCCAGACCTCGTACTCCCCGGCGCATACTTCAGGAGGTGAAGGCCGTTTTGCCGCCCGCTGCTTGGGTTTACCTCAACCGGGTCCTGCGAGAGGGCACGCCCCACCATCCCTCCACCCCCGGCCCTCCGGACCTTCTTATCGGGCTCCTGCCCCGTGGCCCCAACCAGCCCCCTCGTTCCTTCACCGCGAGCCGGCTGCACGAACTGCAGCCGGTCCGCTTCCAGACCGCACCAAGGAAACATCTTTACACACTTGTGCTCCACACCCTTCATCTCCTCACCCTCACGTCCCGCCCTGATACGAAATGGCGGGACCTCCTGCCACCTCTAGAGGGTGAGAAGCCCCGGTGGGCCAGCCTTTACTCCTCCTTAGTCCCAAGGCCCGCCGGGGATGTCAGTTGGAGGCTCCTTCACGGAGCCATGAGCACGGGCGTGTACTTGGCGCGGTTCACCCCTATCCCCGACACCTGCCCCTTCTGCAGCGTGAGGGAGACCCTGGCGCACATTTATCTGGAGTGCACCAGGCTGCAGCCCCTGTTCCGGCTCCTCTTAGACATTTTGTTGAGGTTTTGGTTGCACTTTTCCCCTCACCTTTTTATTTATGCACTTCCAATCCGCGGCCCCACGAAGTCGCGGGACCTCCTGGTCAACCTCCTCCTGGCCCTAGCTAAACTGGCCATCTACAAAACCAGGGTGAGGAGGTTGGCCGATGGAGGCTTCTGTGACTATGGGGCCTATTTTCGATCCTCTGTTCATTCACGCATCCGGGCAGAGTTCCTCTGGGCAGCGTCCACTGGCTCCCTTGACGCCTTTGAGGAGCAGTGGGCGCAGTCCGGGGTTCTCTGCTCGGTGTCCCCATCTGGTTCAATTCGTTTGACCCTTTGACCGCACTCCCGTTCCTGTTTTTTCATTTTTTGTCCCCCGGAATCACTTGGTATCCAGGTCCTGTGGATCCCTCCCCTTAGGCTGGAGTGGGGGATCCTTTAGCAGTGGGCGGGCTTTGCCCGCCCACTTCCCGGATCCCAATAGGACTATTCTGTTGTACCCAACTGGCCTGGGTCTCTCACATCATGTAGCGTCCCCCTTCATTGCTCAAACTGACATTGGGCTGGCACAAAATAAGGGAGTAATAGCTGGCTTCCTGTGGCCCCTCTTTCCCGATGTAGTGAGCCAGGCTTCAACACAGACAGAGAAATGAGTTTTTGTTTACCCAGTGAGCAGTCTAAGACTAATGGCATTCTTATCTGTTCATTTCTTTATTTTTAAGTGCCTGGGGTTTTGTAAATGATCTGATAGGGTAAGTAAAGTTTCTGGTTTTGTATTAATTTGTGTGTGACAGTCTCATGGCATCAGCAAATAATGAGATGTGTAAAATCATTGTGCTGAGATCCTGATCCCCTCTTGTAAAGAACTAAAGAGTTTTTTTCGTAGAGGTAAAATAATTCCACAAGATCAAATTTGGACGTGTCTGCGGCATTGTAGAAGGTAAATATAATTCTAGTTTTTGAAAGAATAATAATTCGTTTACAGACTCTTTCCTCTTCACTGGAATTACATAAGAAAACACCTTTCTTGTGATATTTTTACAGGAAATACCAGGAAACTGAGCATTCCTACCTGATGGTATTTCCATAAAAACACACACTCTTGCTTTATTTTATTGAGAAATGGTGAAAAATAACTTTTCTTGTGTTATAGTATGTTCAGCAGAAGACCCCAAGAATGCCCTTTCCTTAACTACTGACAATATGAGCTTTCCAAATTTCAGACCTTTACCCCCAGACTTAGTTTATTTCTCAAACAAGCTCACAATGCAGTAGCTCGCAGCTCTGTGGAAAGCTTGTTCCAACACGGCATTCATATAAGCTCAGCTTGGCTTCTGGGATTCCTAGGTTTATAAGGATGGTGTCATGTCCATAACCATGTGTTCTGAAACTGGTGGTCACCAACAGGTTTCATGGGGTCATGAGGAGGTTTCAGGGGATTGCAACCACCCTGCTTTTTTATGACTAGATGGAAACTATTCCTACCATTTTTTGTGTTGTAACATAGGGCCACATTATGGAAAATGTTGAAAACTGCTCTCCTAGGTTGATATCTTAGCATCCAAAATCATGGATGTTATAATAAGTAGTTTCTCATCCTTTATCCTTTCAGATCCCTGCCTCTTTCCCTGGGTCTCTCTTTCTTTTGAAGGCTTCCAAGTTCCTTTTTCTTCTACAAACCAGTCTTCTTTCCCCGTCTCTCATTAGACCACTCTTTCTCTTGCTTGCTTCCTCCACCTGTGTTATAAGAGTCATAGCCTGCCTGCAGACTACTCTTGATGGTCTCTGTCCTTGCCTCACAGTCTAGTTTTAAACATTTTGACATAATTTGTTCATAAAAGCCCAGGACTAAGGCCTTGTCTACACTACAACTTTGGGATATATTTAAAAACATTTCAAGCATGGTCATGCCCTAAACTCTTTTTTAAAACAGTTGGGTGCAGGAGTGTTGGAACAATTTTTATAGGGAGGGTGCTGATGATGGAAACCATGGAAAGCATGTATTTGGTATTACTACTTCAAGTGAGGGGGTGTGGCAGCACCTCCAGCACCCCTAGTTCCAGCACCACTGGTTGGGTAGGGCTATGAATGGGTCTAAACCATGAGTGAAAATTTGAGCCCATTGAAGTCAATGGGAATTTTACCATTGACTTCATTAGAGCCAGAATTTCACCCCCTGCATGTACACAGTTTCAGAAGGACATAGTCCTGTGCCTGGAACATGGTTTGGTCTTGTCTGCATGCCTGAACAAACTATGCAAAACTGTTTGGAGGAAGCTGAGTTTGGGAAAGTATTCAGCCAGAGTTGGCAGCATGATTGTACTGGGTGGAGCCCCAGGTATTAGGGGGTCAGGGTCACAATAGGCTGTGTTCAACTAAATAAGCATATGTATATAAACACTCACTACACTTCTAGATACGTGGAATAGATTGAAGACTTGAAGCACCAAATTAAATGTTTACCAGTCAAACACTGACAGTAATGTATGGAAGCAGTGTGAAGATTTATTTACACAGTTGTATATAGAGAGATATGCCTATCTCATAGAACTGGAAGGACCTTGAAAGGTCATTGAGTCCAGTCCCCTTCCTTCACTAGCAGGACCAAGTACTGTCCTCTGACAGATTTTTGCCCCAGATCCCTAAACAGCTCCCTCAAGGATTGAACTGACAACCCTGGGTTTAGCAGGCCAATGCACAAACCACTGAGCAATCCCTCCCCCCTATGCAGTTCTCCTAATGCATTGCAGTCCTACCCTTATTTCAGTTCTTCTCTGGCAATTCCTCCTGTGCTATGGGCTGGAAGACCTGGGGGCACGGAGGGGCTTTCATTACACAAGGTGAATCGGCTGAGGTCTGGTTAGGCAAATTCATGAAAAGGTCTAGGGTGAAGACAATGGGACTTTTGCCACGGACTTTAATGGGTCCAGGATATCATCCACGTTTCCCACTAGAAAGTTCTTAGCTCACAAATCTTACTTATTCACATCCTTCCAGGCAAAGTGACAGTGAAGACTTGGACTGTTTATGCTACAGGCCATTAGAGCTTCTCATACCTCAGGTGACTTTATGGATATCTTATTTGACAAATTGGAGTTAAATGCATGTTGAAAAATGACTTTGTACTGTCAGAGCTCATTAGGTTTTATGCACAAAACAAAATCATTATTCAGAAATTTGGTATTGCTTTACTAAAGTGGGCATCTATTGAATATCCCCAATGCAATTGTTCCTTCTAATATGGTAATTCGTTATCTGTATTTAATTATCTGCAAGGTGAAAGGTTGCTGGGCAGAGTTGTTCAGCAATAGCCCAATGGAAATTTTTAAGTACTTTCACTCTGGGCCTGCTGTCTTTACAAATCAATCTTTCTGCTAATGACAACCAATACTTTCATATGTGATTACAGACTAGCTCCATCTTTTCATGAGCCGAGACTCTTTGGAATCATATGTATTGATCTTTTTAATAGAAGTCAAGAAAAATGAAATTACCGTGGCTTCTTGTTGCAAAACTATGACAAATGGGAACTTGGAAAGTTATGGAAGAAATTTTTTTCCTGCTGTGGATTATTTTAATCACTAAAAACGATGGTCTTTTTAATAATGTTTGTCTTTCCATTATGCACATTTGCAGCAAAGCCAAATATTATTTTTATATTACTTTATGTAACCACATTTGAGCAGAGACATGTCAGAGCTACCTGCTGGGAAACTCAGGTAACACCAAAGAGGATGTGGGCAGATTTGTATTTTGTTGGCATCTGCAACAAATTCAGAGCAATTTTTATAACAGCAATGTTTTAAAGGTCCACTCATAAGTACTTGTTTTTTGTATATGTTTTACCTTCCATTGCTTGTAATACTCTCTTGCAATCTCAAATGGAATATTTTTCCCCCCATTAACTTAGTTCTTTTCCAACTGGCACCCATGAGTTCCCCCTTCTTGTTTTCACTGGAAATAAAATTAACGTGGCTTTGATTTAGGTTTCATTTTCCCCCTTGTTTGTAAACCAAGGGCTTGATCCATTAATCTTTACACAGCAAAACTCCTATTGTATTCAAAGTGTAAAAACTGTTGGACTGGGCCCCAACATTAGATTATGCTCTAAATACTGTTTGTACACCTCTGCAAATAAAATTGTCTTCCTTAATTTCTCATTCTTGTGCTACTTGGATGGCCAGCAAAAACATATTGAAGGTCCTACATAAACTGAAGTGATTCCATTAGTTGATTAAGATAAATCTTAGTGTCTTAGTAGCTGACAAAAAATGTGGCCAAATCCTGAGTGGTGCAAAGGATATATAATTCCCATTGATATTAATGGTAGTTGAGAGTTGCCAAACACCAATTAGGATATGGTAGATAGATACTTAGAATATGGAAACACTTCTCATCAAATTATACAAATCATGTTTGGGGATCAGGCTATTTTAAAGTGACCTTTTATAGATCGTGATGTATTGCAGGTGGAATGTGGTAGGTGACAACATGCTGTGACATTCTGTATCTAGCTAAAGAAAGTACACTATTCCCAAACTACATTAGAGAAACCTCTGTTGAAGAGAGCTCACTGCTAATAATTGTTGTGGATATCTTTAATTATTTTCATAGCAAATAGTGAAAGATGATTCAGGATGCCTTGAAACCATCCGTACAAAGCAAGTACCACGAATATTTTCTGTATCATTCTTAGGCTTCAATTCTGCAAGCACTTAATGCACACAAATAACTTCCCACCCATGGCTCAATGAGAATATTCACCTCTGCGAAGTTACTCACATTCAGACGTGTTTGCAGAGCTGGAGCCCAAACCACTGATTATATCTGACGTGGAAAAGTCAAATTGCTCTGCCTGGGCCATTTTACTCACAAAACGAACGACTTTGGAAAAAAATCATATGGGCTCTGATGGCTTGTTTTAAACTGTAGGAGCTCATTCTGTCAGCTTGTTTAAATACAGCATCATGCTGCAATTATATGCTGCAAGGTAATAGATATTGTTAATGAAGTTCTGTGAAACTGTGTCTTTGCCAGTGTTTTCTGTTAGTACAAAAATCAGACACCAGCTCCCTATTGTTCTATGCTTAATGAGGGGGAAAACAGGACAAGAGGAACACTAATGTTCCTCCATGCTATTTATTTCAGTTCAGCAACCTTCTGGCACACATCTGTTCAGACGACAGTGTATTTCTCTACCATTCATGGCAGAATATATATAATGCAATGTATTACAGTGTCACAATAGTTAGGGATTAAATAATACTTTTATTGTAATGCCTCAATCCTGCAAACATTTAGGGTATGTCTACACAGCGAAAAACAAAACAGAAAAACCCCACAGCAGCGAGTCTCAGAGCCTGGGTCAAACTGACTCGGGCTAGTACTACAGGGCAAAGAATAGCAGCGTAGACATTCGGGCTCAGGCTGGGTTCTGAGGCCTGGTGAGGGGGGCGGTGCTCAGAACCCTGCTCTAGCCTGAGCCTGAATGTCTATGCTGCTATTTTTAGCTCTATAGAACAAGCCCAAGTCAGTTGACCCAGGCTCTGAGACTCGCTGCTGTGGGGTTTATTTTTCTGTGTTGATGTACCCTTACACACATGAGTGTTTTTAGTCATGCAAATAGTTCCATTGAGTAAAATTACTCAGGTGTGTAAGTTTTGGCAGGATCCCTTGAATTGTCCTCATTTATTTGAGCAGTCTCACTGAAATCAACTGTGGTACTTGAGTCAGTATACAGGGAATATTTGCATGTATAAGGGTATGCAGGGCTGGGCTTGTTTTGAATTTCTGAACGTTTTTTTACCCCCAGTAAGTCAAACCTTTGGGCTTGATCCTGAAAACCATTACATGTATGAGTAGTTCTTATGCATGTGTAAGGGTTTGCAGGATCTGCCTTGTGATATTTTTCCAAGGGTGATTCAGTTTACAAACCTAACAAGAAAGGAAGAGTGTGCTACTTATTAGGGATAGAAGAACAGTCCAAAAACAAAGTAGGCATAAGTGGGTGACCCATATGGGATATATTGTATTTTCAATGTTATATCATATATTATTTCATATGAATTTTTTCTCTACTTTTCTCTGCATCTTCTTTCAAAGTCGGTCTGCGCAATTTTTCTTTCACTCTGTTCTTCTACTCAATAAAATTATTAGCCTCTTCCCTAACCCTTATTCATACAGTCTATTTTCATTTAGATTTTATGGATATCATTATTAAAATTCACTTGTATAGAGCTGCACATTTACACAGCACTTTATAAATATACCATAGTTGCTGTTAGAAAGTCAGCATTGCCTTGTAGGTAGCACACAGGGGCACCTAAGATATCACAGTTATTTTATTTCCTATTCGAAGTATAGAGAGAAACTCTGTTATTGTAGGTGCCACTTGTGTGATAACTTTTGACTAATGCTGTATTTTTAATGTTAACCAATGTATAATAAGACATTCTCTTATCCTGAAGCGCTTACAGTCAAAGGCAGACCCAGACAAACCAAGAATGAGAAGCTATGAAACAATAATTCTGGGTAGAAAAACTGCTGTGGAAGGGGTGATAAGTAGTATTCTTGGAAAGAGTAGCTATTAAGTAGGGATTTGAAGGAAGAGAGGAGAGAGTGAATACTTGACAGAGAAGAGAACATAAACTGTTCTAGGTAGAGGAGGTGACAGGAGCTGTGGCTTTGGTGATTTTTATGTGTACTGCAAGTGAGTGGATGTGATAGCAAAGAGATTAACCAGTTTTCACTGAGAATCATGAATGTTGCCCACTGCTGTTGGATGGAAGACTGAAACTTAGTGAAAACAGTTCGGTGACATGAAGTGCCAGAACTCTCACGAAGAGTTTCAATTCATCTGAGTTAACTGGGTTTCTCTCCATTTCAGGGTGAAAGAGTCTTTGAAAAGAAGTTGGTCAGGGTTTACAATGATCAGGTCTAGACAGTTATACTACAGTTATCTTTGTGGTATCGGATACCTGCTGGTATGGCAGAACTAGTTAAATCTCTCCTTATTATCACAGAATGACCAAAATTCTAGTTATTTAAAATGGGAAAATATTTGGGCTTGTTGACTTTTTTTGCTGAAACTGTTTTGTGATGGAAAATTGGTGTTTTGAGCAAAAAACCCCAAACAAACCCACCCATTTTTTCATGAAATGTTTGTCTACTTTCTTTGGAAAATTTTATGTTGAAAAACCAAATACCCTAAAGCTAAAAAAGATTTGTTCAGGGTTTTTTTTGGGGTGGGGGGTGGCGAAGTGGGGGGAAAGTCAGTCAAAACCCAAATAGTTTAATTTGGAAATGCTGACATGGTGTCTCATGAGAATTACAGTTCAAGTGCCTCACACTCCCATTCTCCTCTGTGGACTGGGTTCCCCAACTGGACTATCTCCCGTGATGCACCATGGTGACTCAGCAACAGGAGTAACTGTGCTGTATCGTGGGAGATGTAGTCTTGCCAAGGGGTCCAGTATAGAGTGGAGAATGGGGGTCTGAGGCACATTGGCAGCATTTCCAAATAAACATTTTTTTGTTTTGGCTGAAAAAATTCAGTTTTCAGCAAAAAGTGTTTTGGTTTTTCACTGAAAATTTTCAGTCTTTGATTTTTCAGCCAATTTCCAAATTTTCTGCTAGATTTCCCCCCCCAAACACCTCTAGAAAATACAAACACCCATGACATTTTGATTTAAAAACCTGAAAAACTCTAGCACCATAATGGTTGCCTTTTTGGCCTTTGACATTTCCTAAAAATTGCCTAGATAAAATAACAATATTAGGGTTAATGTTCTGCTGACTAGCCTTAAATCATTCCCATTGACAGATAAACATCAAAGCTGACAGTGACATGGGGACTATTTATTCCTTTATATACTCAACCAAATTAAGAATTATAGTAGCAACATAAAGCTTATCAAACCTCTATCTCTATTTAAGATTCTAATCCTGCTTCCGTTGAAGTCCATGGCAACATTTCTGACTACAGTAGAAACAGTGGCGTAGCCAGGTTTAGAGCACAGGGGGAGCGGAGCTAAAAAAAGGTGCCGGGAGCAAAAAGCGTTGGGAGGAAAAAAAGACCCCGGGAGCAAAAAAACAAAGCTCTGTTCTGGCTGCAGCGTAGGAGTAAAAAGCGTCAGGAGCAAAAAAAGGCGCCGGGAGCAAAAAAAAAAAAGCTCCGCTCTGGCTGCAGAGTAGGAGCAAAAGGCGTCGGGAGCAAAAAAAGGCGCCGCTTCTGCTCAGTGGGGGAGCGGCCGCTCCCCCTGCTCCCCCCCGGCTACGCTACTGAGTAGAAACAGGATTGGGTCCTAGAGCTTGCATGAATGTCCTGCAATGGAAAGTGAGTATCAACGGACTGAAGGCTGCTGATGGCCAACAAAGAGAAATTCATGTCTGTAAATGGAAGTGTGACAGTTGGCAATGGTCTCTCTAACAGAAATTGTTTTCCCTCTGGAATTTGATAACTGTTAATTCTTCATATACTTGGTTTCTGCCAATGTACATTGTACTTTTCACTGATAGGAAATTATATTGTTAAACTCCACATGAACTCCAAGTATTAATGTATAATGCTTACCAGCAAAAACGAACTGCAAATGTCAGAGAAAATTTAATAATTAAGCTTAATAAAATAAGCTTGTTTTCGAAATCTTGCTTTATACATTTTGGATAGAACAATCAGTCTTGTTAAAATGAAGCCAGGAGTGAAATGCAGTGCATTGTTAATTGTCAAAGGATCAATTGATTTAACAAGGACATTGAAAATACTGCTTGGAAAAACTTTAAATGTAAGTTTAGAGTATGGTTGATTTAATATTATCTCTCTCTCTCTTGAGCTGTCAATATATGCTTATGATATATGAGGAAGAGAGTACTTGTTACTGTAATATGGTCTGGGATTGTTATCTGTGTGAATTTGGGGTAGCTGCCTTATTCATGACTGAGAGAGGCTGGTCATCCTAACTGAATGTTAATAAAACCTTTGCAGGACATCACAGCATATCATCATGTCTTCTGTACTTGCCATATATTAAAATATTTTAGAAATTATGTATAGCATTTTAAAATGTTAGTGGGCCTTTTATTTGATATTTCTCTGCCTATAAAGCTAGGTGACTTAATTACCAGAGGCCAAGTCCTCTTTCTATGAAAGACAATGGCACAACTCTCATTAAGCCAGATTCTCAGCTGCAGGCAAGGATCATTCAGCAAAACCGAGGGGAAGGGAGCAGAGTTTTGATTTGAAGGAAGATGTCTTTGTATTTTTGTGCTAATGATTTCCATATGCCCCCTCAAATGAAGCAGTGTTTTTCATTTGTTTCTTCAGCCATCCACTGACTAATTCTGTATTACTCTTGAGTAAGTGTGACAGATATCTCGCCAGAATCTTTATTATGATGAAGCAGTGCTGAAGACGACTTTGCTAGCCTGTGAGATGAGAATGTGTTGGAGGGATGGATGGATTAATCTTGGCATTTTAGAAAGTTCTGTGTTTATGAACCTGCAACATAAATGTACCGTAATCCAAGAAACTGGGACATACGTGGCTTCAGAACAGCTATTGTGTGCCCTAATGTGCTATTTCAAATTCTGGCCCAGCTATACAGTTAGAGTTGGGAGTGGGGAGGGAAATTGCACAAAACTTTTATTAGTTGAAAAATTCAGATTCAGGTCAATCAAAATGTTTAGCAAATTCATGTTGATTTTGATGAATTGTTTTGGCTGGGAAAAAAAGAGAAATGTTTGTTGGATGTGTCGAAACGGTTCTTTTTCAAAACAGTTTTGATTTTTTCAGCATGGATTCACAAAGGGTCTTAAGCATCTAACTGCAACATTTAGGTGCCACTGGAACTCACAAAACAGAGGAGAAGTTGGCAGCAGCTGGTCCCTATTGCCAATAGCACAGTGGTTAGGGCAGTCCCCTGAGTGGTGGAGACCCAGCTGTGACACCTAACCACTAGGCCATTGAGTCATTCTTTCTTTGAGGCTCTCTCTTTGGCCTAATGAATATTTGTAATTGTGTAATACAACGTGGAACAGCTTCAATAGGAGAGACTGAGAGTAATCTACCCCAGAACAACCAATAGTCTGGTGGTTAGGGTGTGGGATGTGGCAGGCCTAGGTTCAAGTCTTCCCTCCAGAGCAATGATTCACACCCAAGTCTCCCACCTCCCAAGGGAGTGCCCTCGTCACTGGGCTGTTGTGCATAAGGGTGCACCACTGCCAGTTTGTCGTCTTCAATTCTTTGAATGGTGCCTAGGTCCCCTTGTGAATCTAGACCTTTGTTTCCAAATTTCTTTGCTTTTATTAAAAAAATGGATAAAAAGGCCTAAAATCCAAGAGAAACACTTCATTTGACCTGAAACTTTTTTTTATTTTTTTATTTTCAGAACTGTTAGTGAACCACTTATTCACATCCAGCTCTAGTTCTTAGAGCCTGTGAGGATCCCGTTGCAGGACTAGGGCCTTTTTGAATAGTTGTAAATCTTGAATGATCAGCCCAGCGTTGAAACTAGTGACTGTCTTATAGCTGCTTCTGAGTTTAGGCTCCTGCTGGACCATAAATAAGGCTGCGATTCTGTCACGGAAGTCACGGATTCCGTAACTTTCTGTGACCCGTGACTTCTGCAGCAGCTGGTGCAGCTGACTTCAGGACTGCCCAAGCAGCTGGCTCTAGGGCCAGCTGCTCGGGCACCCCACATCCAGCCGCACTGGTCGCTGCTGGAGTGACCTGGGGCCAGCTGCTCCAGCAGTCCCCGCAGCCAGCCGCCCCAGCTGCTGCTCGGGCAGCCCTGGCCAGCTGGCTCTGGGGACTGCGTGAGCAGCGGCTGGTGTGGCTGGTCCCAGGGACTGTCCAAGCAGCAGTCCTGGGGGTGGCCGCAGGCAGCATCTGAGCAGCAGTCCCAGGGCACACTGGGGCCAGCCACACTGGCTGCTGCTCGGGCAGCCCCCGGGCAGCTGGCTCTGGGGACCACCAGAACAGTGGCCATTCTGGCTGGCTCTGGTGCCCTGGGGACCGCCTGAGCATCAGTGGTCTCGGGGTACCTGGAGGCCGTCCGAAGAGTGGTCCCTGGGAGCAGCAGCTGGGAGGCAGTCAACCCCCAGCACTGGAGTAGGGCCTCCACCCCCAGCAAGGGCCCCCTGGAGCATCAGGGCCCCAGAAGTAGAGATTTAGTCACGGGTATTTTTGGTAAACGTCATGGACAGGTCACGGGCCGTGAATTTTTATTTATTGCCCGTGACCTGTCCATGACTTTTACCAAAAATACCCATGCCTAAATCTTAGCCTTAATCATAAAGTATGTAACATATTTGTTTTTAATTTAAACTGAACTCAAAATGTGACATACTGAAAATGAGGGTTAATGGGTTAGTATCAAATTCTGGAAGTTTTGCCACTGACTCTGATGTGACAAGTAGCCTGAAAACATTAGATAATAACTATTTACATACTGTTCAAGCAAGTATATAGGGCACCCATCAGTACCACTATGGCCTGAGTGGGCTTCTGATAGGACTTAGAGCCCAGTCCTCTAAATACATGTGAGTAAATTTACTTTTGTGCATAAATGACCAAGACTGGTAATACATTTTGCCTCTGCTGGCTCAGTTATGACCTATATTTGCCTACTGAGTGGATGATGACGACATTTCCCTATGGGAAAATATTAACTATATAACCTTTTCCCTCTCTTGCACATCATCATCAACAACATCAGCATTGTCAGACACCAAGAGCAAGCTCACATTCCTTCTGTGCAGGCATATACCACTGCCAGTCACACCCTCGGGATTCTTAACTCCTGAGTGCCACTCTTTGTGCAGTTGTGTGACCAGTAACCAGGTTTGACAAAAATAATGTTTTTATGCACTGCTAAGGAAATCCTTGGTCAAGATAGCTTTCCCCTGCTACTTGCTTGCTGCCAGGAAGCTCTAAATAGAACCTCTGTAGCATTTTTTAAAAAATTACTTCACACTGGAGTTCAGTTATGAACTTTGAGCCAAAAATATTAAGCTGTATTGACCCTGCTGAAAGGCCACAGCCCTCACTGTCAGCGGCGACGTTTCAATGTTGTGAGAGCATGTGCATATCGTTAATATGTATAAGCATATAGACAGTGTGTGTATATGTATCTGATATATTTGAGGCACTGATATCTTCTCACTCTCTTTGATAAAGCTATTATTGCCCAGCAATAAATCCCTTCAAAAGTTGCCTCTGCACTTTGATCCTATTTAAGGTTTTACCCACACTGTCCACTCTTCTGCTGGAGTTTGGCAACACAATGTTGCCTTCTCTCACAATTGTATCTGGAGTGGCTGCTTGAATAGATTGCAAGAGAACCTCAGTTTTCTTTTTTTTTTAAAGTAAGCGTCTAGCCTCATGGCTGTGGATAAAAGCGTGAAAATGTGAACTGAGTCCAGCGTAAAGGCTCAGAAACCAGAAGACAAATAAAATGATCCCAAATATATTATTTAAAATAATCTTACGATGTTGAAGCCGACTCTCTGATTTTTGTGGTCTGACTCGTGATTTTTAAACATTTGGGGTTGGCAGTACTGCAGCTGAAAGGCTGGAAAAGGCTGAAATGGAAAGTTTTCAAGCAGCCTAGGTATTTGTACATGAAAGACTATGAAAATTGGTTGAAAGAAAAATGGTCCTATCTGCATTTGAGCTCATCTGCAGCAATAGTTTTTTTTAGTAAATTTGCTGTTAAAATGCAAATCTTTAACAATGGGACGGGTGACTGGTATGCTTGGGGAAAGAATAAACATATTTCACTTCAGATTAAAAACCAGCAGTATACTGCTTTTTATGAGCAATCAGCTTTTAAAGACCCTTTCTTAATCTAAGTAGTCGGTGGCTCCATGTATACATCAGTGGCATTCACAATAAGAATACAGGGGTAAATTGAGAGGAGGGTAAAAGCGGCAGTGGCAATAGCAGAGCAATTAAATGGATGTGGCATGGGAAAGAATATAAACCATACATCTCTGTGCTGCTGGTAAAGTCGAGAGTGTTGCAAATGGCATAGTCATGGCAGCTAGTGGGGACAGGACCGGGGATGAGACAAAGGTCTTTGGAGGGGAAAGGAGTGGAGTAAGATTGAGTAGCAAGAGCCTGACAACTGAAAGACTTCCCATGCTGACTGGGAGCTGGAGCTGTTGCTACATCAAAGACTGCCCTTGCCCCCCCTCCCCTATTTCTAGTCGGGATTGATACCAGGAGGGGGTGCTGTTCCCACAAATAGAGAGCCCTCCCAACTAGCCAGGACCCCAGGATCAAGCTAGGAGCATACCTTCCAATTTTTGTTTTTGTCTGTTTAATGGTGGAAAGTGGTGCTAACAGTGGACTGGTAAAATTCTACACAATGTAAAGGAGGATATCCGAATCTGGCCCTTCATTTTTCTGTGCTTCAGCTTCCCCAGCTGCTAAATGGAATAAGTAACACCGCTCTCAGAAGTGGGAATAGTGCGTTACTGATCAATAAAATGCCAGGTGCTGGCCCTGGGGAGTGATCACAGCACGGACAATCCCACTGTGGAAGACCAAGAGATGTGCTTAGAATTGTATATGCCTCAGGTGGCTTTCCTTTTGCCTAAGCATTCATTTTAAAAATTAAATTAGTGAATTAGGGCTTGTGAATTGTGTGCGAAGGTTCTACTCAGGGACGGCCTTAGGGAAAATGGCACCCCTGGCGAACTTGTATTTTGGTACCCCTGGCCTCTGCTGCTTCCTCGGGCTCCCCACCCATCCCCACATTTCCCCTAGCCCCCGCTGCCTTCCCACCCTCCCATTGCCCCTGGCTCCCCTACCACTCCCCCCTGTCATTGCCCCACGCTTCCTTCCGCTGCCTCGCACCCCAAGCCTGCCCCGTTCCTTGCCTCTTGACCACGGCAGCCCCCTGACCACAGCGCCCTGGGTGGTCACCCATGTCACCCACCCATCAGCCTGGCCCTGGTTATCCTGGAAGACAGTGAAGGGAGGCTGACCGAGTAAGTATTGTGGTGGGACATGGAAGGAGTACAATAAACTCAGGTGTTTCTGAAGTTTTGCTGACTTCTATCCCCCCTCAGGAACAATGCAGTTTTAATTTGTAGGTTCAGTTAATTGTCCTACACTGCACTCAGTAAATTGCACTGACAATGGCATCTCTTTATGGGGGGAAAAACTAGTTGAACCCTTTTCTGCAGTGGGACAGAAAAACATATTACTGTGCTTAGAGTCAACACGAGCAACAAATGCTGGTCTTTGTGGAAACAGTCTATTTTTATTCCCTGATAGCCTTTTGGGTAAACACTGAAACACATTGAATCAATTTTTCAAACAAACTTGTAAAATACAACAGTCTTTGATAAGCAGCATCATTAATTACTAGCAGCTACAAAGGGGTATTTAACCACGGGAGCATTTTGGCAAAAATACAAGAGACATATTTTCCTTCCATGCCCTTAAAAATAGCTTTTATAAACTCTGAGCTTCCTGTGATGGCGAGTTCACCATTCATCACCTTTATGACATCTTATATGTAGGCCAGGGATAAATCCATGGGCCCTAATCAACCACTTTCCTGAGGAAATTGGCCAAATCCCGACTCTTTGAGACAGGAGTCAGGGGATGAATCACAACAACTTTGCAATTCAGACAAATCTCTTTTCAAGTGTCCTTAAAGCTTTTTTTCATACACAGCTAAGACAGCCACACAGGAAACAATAATAGTTTAATCTCTTGAAAAATTTCCTTCCTGCACTGCAGCACCCTTTCAGACAGGTAGTCAAAGCACACCAAAGAAAATTAGCAGCAGCTGATGCCAAGAGCAGGCTGTTACTTGAGCCTGTTAGCTCTGTCCCCTTTCCATGTGAGTAGAGCACAAGAGACTACTCATGTCTGTGATTCAACCTGCTCCCAGCTACATTCTGCTGCACATTAGTAACACTTACTGACTTTGGGAAATGATAATGGAGGAAAGAAGACACACTGGGCCAGATCCTGCAAACAATTACTAATGAGCACATTACTTACTACCATGAATAGTCCCATTGAAATAGGTTCCAAGGATGGTGTATGCAGACTCCCGCACATGTATAGACTCAGTAACAGAGCTGGTCAGAAATTTTTTTGGTGAAATGTTTTTGATGGAAAATGCTGCTTTTGTTGAAATCAAAATATTTACCAAAATGTGTTTATTTTGACAAGTTCGTTTAGACAAAATGCAATGAAGCATTGGGATAATGTCAGAACATTCTGTTTCAACATGTTTGGAAGGGAACATTTTGATTTTTCGTTTTGAAATGACTTTTCCAAATGAAACAAATGGTTTTTTATACAATTTTTTTAAAGTTAAAAAAGGTCAAAATCGGAGAAAAAATATTTTGAAATATTTTTTGTTCTGTTTTGGAATGGAAATTTAAAAAACCAACACCTCGGTTCACCTAAGTCAGAAAATCTGGTTCCCCACTAGCTCCAAATTTGCAGGAGGAAGCCCTTAATTGTGTGACATTGGCATTTTCTTCTTCTGATTTTTCTCCATCCTACCATGGATTTCTTCTTAACTCACATGGAAAGAGGTAAACAAAGCCACAAGAAAAAAGAAATGTTTTACAGTTAGAGCTGAGTGGAATTCAAAATGGATATTATATGGAGTTTGGTGCAGAAATGCTTGCTGTATCATTGCACATCAATTTGCACACTTGGGCTTGATTCTCAACTGTTTTGTATCTTGTGTAGTCATTTACATCTCTTTCAGGGAGAGTGTAAAGAAGGTGTCAGATGCTACCTTTGTAGCATCATTGTAACATTCTATGCCCACTTTGAACTGGTCTAAAAGGCGGCATAAGGTACAAGAGTGTGGGGAATCAGGCCCTGCTGAATTTCACTGTATGTGTAAGAGTTGTTTCTGCAGCAATACCATATGGAAAAGCTACATTTGTGCCCGTTTCTGATGTGAAGTCTACACTTTCACTTGGGTCCATATTTGCTCAGAATGTTGATGTAATTTAACATTTTGCACAGAAATAGACCCATTTTTGAGTTCAGAACAGAATGCAGAAAACACAGGTTTTCTTTTTTTGAGAAATGTAGCATATTCTCAACGTAGTCTATCCATGGTGTATGCCTAGAACAGGGAGAATACAAATAGGGCCAAACCCTGCTCCCTAAGCCCAGCCAACGTACATTTGGGCTTGGCTTATTCTTTGTGCCAGGAGGAATGAACTCCTGGGAAATGTAGCAGTAACAGATGATTTACATGGCAGCAGGGGAAAAGGCCTTCGGCAGAGCTGGGCTCTCCAGCACTTAGAGGTGTGCACCCCCTGCTCCAGCTCCAAACATCCTCTTCCAAAATCCAGTAGGACTACACCAGTTCTTCAGCCTTCAAGTTCTTTGGTAGTCTTAGGTGGGGATGGAGTAGAGGTAGGGTGACCAGACAGCCAATGTGAAAAATCGGGACGGGGGTGGGGGGTAATAGGAGCCTATATACGAAAAAGACCCAAAAATCGGGACTGTCCCTATAAAATCAGGACATCTGGTCACCTTAAGTAGAGGGTGAAATTCCTCTGTATGTGGCTACTATAATTGAATATCTATAAGATGATTGGTAAAACAATGCTTCTATATGAAATGTCATTAAACTTATCAATACTTCTATGGAATTATTACTTATTTTATATATATATTCATTACAGTAGCACCTGGAGACCTCCAAGTGAAATCAGGGCTTCACTGTGCTAGGCACTATACAGACACATAGTAAGAGACAATTCTTGCCAAAAGAGCTTACGGTCTAAAAACAAACAAACAAACAAACATGTCAGAGAACCAAATGACTGACTGATGGAAAAGATATATTTCCTCATCCAATCCACCCCCTGGGGGTCAGTACATGAATTTTATCTACAGTATATTTTCTTAATATTTAATTCAGAGTGGAAGGATGGTCCAGTGGCCAGGATGCTAGCCTGGAGCTTGGGAGACCTGACTTCAATTTTCTGATCTGCCAGGTATTTTCTGCGTGGCCTTGGGCAAGTTACTTAGGGTATGTCTACATTTCAATGTAAGCCCATGGTTAGTAGGTCCACAGGTCAAAGGAAGTCAGCCCATGGGATTGTGGGATACCTTTGGTGGACTCCCAGGGCACGAGTCCAGCAGAATTGCATCTACACTGAAAAACAATAGGGCTTGAACTCTGGGTTCCGGCTTGACTCAGGCTCAGACCTTCCACTCCTGTGGGGTCCTGGGACCCGGGTCTGAGCCCTGGGATAGCATGATTTGTGTATAAATGGAAGAGGGGTTAGGCTTGAGCCTGAGTTTGACCCCTGGGATTACATTGCAGTGTTGGCATACTTTTAGTCACTCTCTGCTTCATCATCTGTAAAACGGTTCTAAAAGAATTTCCTTAGTTCACAGGGGTGTTGTGAGGATAATGTTTCAGATATTATGGTAATGGGGGCCATTTATTAATTATTATTATTTGTAAGCACTGGAGTGCTTAGGAAATCTAATCAAGGACCAAGACACCATGCAAGGTGTTGTACAAACACAGAACAAAAAGATGGACCCTACTCCAAGGGGCTTACAATCTAAGTATCAGAAAAGAGACAACAGATGAATATAGACAAACCCTTATATAAATATTTTAGATTGATTTTTTTTAATCCAGTCTTGTAAATGACTGAACTAGTTACCGCACCACCAGTATCCAGTGATAGTTCAGGATGCACATTGGGCTGTCACTTTTTGAGAATAAAGTGCAGAAAATCAATTTTATTCTCAAACAGGAAATAAATAATGTACTTATAGCCTGAATGCTAATGGTTCCTCTATCTCATGTGTTGAATAGCTGTTAATTGCACTTGGTAACAAAGATTCTCCCTGTTATTTACTATACACAAGGATGAATCCTTGTTACTGATTACAAGAAACAGTAGTGAGTTTTCAGGCCGGCACAGTGAACTCTGAACCTACTGTAGGAGAATGTAAGGAAAATTCCTTGGTTTTGCAACAATGATGAGTTAGTGTCTGCTCCAGGGTAGGGTAGGTTCTATCTTGCATGGCTTAAGCCCCTCCCTCCCTATTTTTCAGCATGTCTTACCTGCATATCACTGGAGATGATCTATATCAGTGTGTCTGATACTTGTCCATAATATGGTTAATAAGTTATGCTCAGGTGACAGCACCTAATTTTATGGTGAAATCTGGAAAAATTCAGAAAGGCTGAGATTTTTGGAATGTGTATTTTTTCATTGCCTCACATTAAAGCACAATGCTATAAAATTATCCCTGTATATTTTCCTGAGCTGTGATTTATTTTCTTTGCAAAACACAAGCTTGATTTTGCACGACACATATGTGAAAAGAGTGAACAGCTACTAGTTATGCCAGAAAAGAAAACCTTTTCAACCAGTAAGTTTCAAGGCCTTCCAAAGAAGAGAATCTATTGCTGATTTTGAGCCTGATTGCATGCCTATTGGAGACATTAGAAAAACTCCCATTGACTTTAGTCAGAGCTGGATCAGGCCCTATATCATTATTATCATATGAAAAATGCTAGAAAATAGAAATGTAAGTTACAATGAGCACAGTGAAACCCTCGTGTTGTGTAAATTCCTTAAAAATAATTTTAAAAATGACTAGAAGAATTTGTCTTCAAAGCTTATTTTGGTTCATTCCTTTTAAGCTGTTCCAAATGTCAACACATATCTTCCTACACTGTACATTTGTGAACCTCTGTTTTATAAGCAAAACAAAACAAAAAGACTATTTCCTGTTGATTATTGAACGAAGAACATGAATGTATTATTTAAATGGGGACATTTTAGCTTGCTAAATAAATGTCACTTCACATGACCTTTTTCAAACATGTTATTAAATTAAAAGCAGATTTGAGTTCCCTTTTACAGACCAAGGGTATGATTGGGAGAGGCAATAACAGGAAAATTAACAGTATAGTAAATCTGAATTTAAAATAATATTAATTAAATAGTGCAATATATGCAGTAAGTGAATGGTGGATCTGTCTTATTCAGAGAGCAAAGAATGAATGTAGAAAGTTATTTTAATCTGTAGGTTCAAGCTCAAAATTCTGTTGTTATTTGAACCAATTCTGCCCTGCTCCCCTAGGAAAAACAGCACATACTGACCATGAAATGAACTAACCAAAAGCTATTTAAAAATAATTATTGATGTCTTATAATTATTTAAGCTGTCACCTTACCGACATAACCTTTTGTTGATAGCCTTCTGTTCAGATATATACTGTACTACTAATTCTAGAGGTACCTTCTGCATTGTTGAAGACGGGTAATACTAGATTAGCAGGTCCTTTGTATCCTTCGATATGACAACTACAGTGCAAATGCCCAGTTAATGACAGTACTTTGAAATGTAGTGCAGAGACTAGACCTTTGCCCTCAGAATTTGCTTGTTCTCTGAAATACAGTTAAATTTTCCAAGCCATATCTTGACTTCTTTGATATATCATGGGAAAGAAAACTTAAAAATAGATTTCACCTCTGCGTTAACAAGTTTTGACCTTTGCTCACATTTGTTGGGGGAAAGTAGCTTATAGTACCAATTAACATGAATTATTAACTCCCACATTAATAATTTATTAGAGGGCTAAAGGCATCTGTCTTTGCCAGCCAACACTACTGAGAGAAAATGAAGAAAACAACACAACCCTAATTATAACAGCTTAATGAGGATGTTTGGAAGATGTGATGGGATTCAGTCACTCTAAATGCTCTTTATTTCCTCTTTGAAACCACATTGGGTGCAAAGAGTCAGGCAGTTAACTACAGTTCCTGTAGTGCAGGATTTCTCCCTACTTTCTGAAGAAAGGAAGCCCATGAAGGAGAGCTCAATTTAGTTATTATTAAGGACTGACCAAGAATGCCATTGCCTAAACATTATGAACGCTGTCTGTTTCAGTAATGAACTATGTCTGAATCACTAATGGACTGAATATGCTGGTGAGAAAGTTTCCTTGTCTCAAAATTACACTTTTGTGGAGCTTTCTCGATTTCACAGGTAAAAGGGGTCTACTTACAGTACCTTTCACTGCAGACTGTGCTTTTGGACTCAGATGCACAGATTATTTATAACAAGTTTATATTAACTGAGTTCTCTTTATAGGTCTAGGTCAAAATGCAGGGAAATGAGAAAAGAACATAATTAAACATAGTGCCTCAGGAAGTTTCAGGTGACGGAAAAACAAATCAACAAAAACATTATTCCACAACACTCAGGTGTTATGGTGATGTTTTTCGTCCTCTCTACTGGAGTCCTCTTTGCATAGGCCAATGGACCACGTTGTTTGTGTCCTTTCAGTTGATGACTGTCCAGAATTGTCTGTGATGGCCCTGGGTGATGCAGTGTACTACTACTTCATAAGTAAAGTTTGTAGGTAAAAATCCAAAACCAACCCCACCCAACCCCAAAACCCCCATAAATGGTGCATGAAACCAACAACTTTAAGCATCTCCACAATATATTTTTGGCAATAGTTTTCTTTCAGTCCATGATGTTTTCTTTTAAAAAACTGCTGGACTATGCAATACGTTTTATTTTCCTCTGGGCCCAAACCACAAGCCCCATCATACAGTCTTGCTTAGCAGATCAGCAGTATTAGACCAACATAGAAAGACTAAGATGAACATTGAATTAATCAAACAATGCTCTTGGGAAAATGGCCACTAATTTCAGATTTTTCATCTCCTGAAAATCAATTATTATTATGTTTATTGATATTGTACTTGTCACTACTTTCAGTATTTTGCTTGTGGTGACAGAGACTAAAACAAGAAAGATGCTTCGAAAGATATATTAAACCAGTTATAATCTATTCCTAAGGCAGCAGAACTTGGTAACCAACTTAGTTTGGGTCAATAAATATGCTGTAATAGGAAAAACGACTAGGATATATTTTACATAGTCGTATATTTTAAAAGTCGCATATAATTTTATTGTCTAACATGCTATAGTCTCACTTAAATTGTGGTTTCAGGGTGGTATTTCTCCTAAAAATTATTAACATGGACCCAAAGGGCAACATTCTGCTCTGTTTTCATGGGTGTTCTAGGAGGGCAAGAGGCTACAGGAAGAGTTTTCCTCTCCTCCTGTAAGTGGGCTGGAATGGGGCAGGATGTGGACTTAGAATTCTCAGGAGCAGAGGAGTTCCAGCCAATGCACAATCTCACAACAACATGGCCAGATTTAAACCTTCTTTCAATGGATGGTACTTTCTAGCAGTGGGCATTATGTGTAGAGTTTACTGCTTCTTATGCACCTGATTCAATTCCCATTAAAGTAAATGGAAGCCTTCAGTGGGTGTTGAATCAGGCCCTAATGGAGCAGCAGCAAGTCCCCCCAGCTAAGCCTTCCTGCCACACACAGGCAGAATAGGAGGGACTTCTTTAGCTTGGCTGCTACCGCCCTCCATTCACTCTCACCTAGGTGGTAAAAAGGAACAAGAATGGAATTTCCCCTTGACTCTATGCTTATTATTAAACTCAGATGCAAACATAAAGATGAATTTAAAATCATTTTCACTTGCCAACACAAGTTCAAGACCTCAGTTGCAGACTTTTGGGTTACCTCTGTAATGACTGGAATGTGGGTATAGATTGTTGTGGCCCTCATGCAGGCCATGGGTGTGAGGAGGGCAAAGGCGTACTCCCTCTCACCTCCTAAATGACCCATATAAAAGCCAGGCACAATTAGCTCAGAAGAGTGCAACAACTTTTTCCTGCCAACATTCTCAGGGGTACAGTGCTCCACAGGGGTGGATAAGGCAGGAAACCATCCCTATTCATAGAATCGTAGAATCATAGGACTGGAAGGGACTTCAGGAGGTCATCTAGTCCAGTCCCCTGCACTCATGGCAGGACTAAGTATTATCTAGACCATCCCTGACAGATGTTTGTCTAACCTGCTCTTAAAAATCTCTAATGTCAGAGATTCCACAACCTCCCTAGGCAATTTATTCCAATGCTTAACCACTCTGACAGTTAGGAAGTTTTCCCTAATTTTCAATCTAAGCACATGCTTAATTTAAAAAAAATATATTTATGTTCTATAGGAGTCAATGGAATTTAAGCCATATGCTTAATTTAAATCATGATCTTAAGTTCTGTCCTAAATAAGAATCGGCTTAAAGATGTGTTTAAAAACACTTCCTATTCAGGGAGGCACTTAAAGGTGTGCTTAAGTCACAGTGACTTCAGTATGTACTTTGGTGGAGCTATGTATGTTCTGAATAGAGATGGACTCAAGCAGATGTTTAAGTGCTTTCTTGAATTAGGGCCTAGTTACCTGATCCTCAGAGGTATTTAGGCACCTAACTCCCATTGATCTGGGTCTAAATGCCCACCAATCTCAAGTCTCAAGAATGCCTGCTTGTAAACTGGGCAGCTAAGAAGTAGGGGGAGTTGAATTTCAGTCCCAGTAGTTCATTTCAGTGAGTAGAATCCTGCACTAGCAAGGTAGCCTGTTAAACAGGGCAAAGTACAGGATCATTAAAAAACAAAGGAGAAGCTTGCCAGTGAGTTCTGTCTGTGTGCCCACCTTAAAAGGGAGCTGCAGTAGTTACTTTTACATCATCAACAGTGCCATGCTTTGGGCCAAATTCTAATCTGCTTACACTGCACAACCCTTACCCTAGGAAAACTGCTGCTACCGAAATCGCTGGGTGGGTCTAAGTCCTGTTTTATGCAGGAGTTAAAATTATATGATCAGTAATGGTCCTTTCTGACCTGAACAGACCATGACTCTGTTAAAAGTTCTATTGAAATCAATGACATTTCTTGTGGAGTGAAGTGCTACTCAACGTAAGTAAGGGGACCAGAATCTAGCACTTTGAACTCAGGGCTCATTTTGTTTATAACTATAGGTTCAGGACAAAGTATAGTTAATGTTGCAGCATTATAGAAATGACTTTCCATTAAATTAGGCTTTCTACTAAGTAAATATTACGATCCAGCTTTTATGAATTTAATAATAAGTTTGACTTTAATCATAAAATATATGAAATATTTCTATGGTTGCAGACTGATAACAGCTATTACTGTAGCAGTCACTAAATCCTGTTATAAATCTTGCTAATGAAATAGCAATATTGTAACCTTCCAGTCACTATGCAAGATTTAATGCTTACTCTTTCCCTATGATATAATGTAACTCTAGCTTGTCACAAGCAAAAATGTGCATCTATTAGATTTAGGAATTGTCATTCAATTACCTTAACATTCCTTGGTTTTAAAAACATAAAAAGGTGCTTCAGTGGTTCAAAGAAACAGATGTTCTAGTTTGCCTGTACCATGTCTAACTTAGGGTATGTCTACACTGCAATTAAACAGCCCATTAGTCCCACCCTCGTGAACCTGAGGCGGCTGACACAGGCTAGCTGAAGGTTTTTAATTGCAATGTAGACATACCCTTAGATTCTAAACTGAAGCACTGGAACAATTTGTATAGTGGGGGTGCTGAGAGCCATTAAAGCAAACTGTAAACCCTGTATATGATGGAAAACACTTCAAGCCAGGGGATTCTAAAAATCTTCAGGGCAGGGACCTTTCTACATGTGTTTATCTGTGAAATGCCATACACACTTGTGGTACAGAAATAATAATGAAATGAAACCACCTGACCTAGAATTGTCGACTTGGATTCAAGCCCATTTAGGTAAAATGAATTTGATGTTTCATAATTAGTTATACAAGCAGCTCAGAATGAAACAATACCCTGAGCCACGTCCTCAGCTGGTGTAAATGGGTGCTCTTCTATCAGTTTCAAGGGAGTGACTAGTGAGGAAGGATAGTTCAGTGGTTAAAGCACTAGATGGATTTAATTTCCTGCTCTACCACTTGTTCTTCAGTCACTTAAGAACTCACTTAAGCCCAGAGCCACAAAGGGATTTAAGTGCTTAAACCCCAGTTCTGCTGCCTCCCCAGCCCCTTGCTCAGCTGCTGCCTAGCCCTGTAGGCACCTAAATTTCTGCCTCTGGGCATGTGCACAATGCCTCACTGTTGGCCTCCAGATGCTAACTCACACCGAAGCCCCAGTGGCATCCTCAAAGCAGGTGAAAATAGACATTGCCCTGCTTATCTCACTTTTAGGCATGCTGAGAGCACACTTACTAGATCGGGCCCATTCAAGATTTAGTGGCAGGCAGAAGAGGTGGTATCTCCCTTAGAATATTTTTATCCTACTGGTTACAGCATTCACCTGGGATCTGAGTTTAATTTCCCCCTCTGCCTGATGGGAAGAGATGTTTTGAACAGGTGTCTCCCACCTTGCAGGAGAGCACTCGAACCACTGAACTATGGGACACTCTGCTGTGGGGCTCCCTGAGTCTCTCTGGTTGAAGTTGTTCCACTGTGGAGAAATAATCAAACACTTATTAGAGCAGGGGGGACTGGAGACTGGGACTCCCACCTCCCAGGCAAGTGCCCCACCCACCACGCTATAGAGACATTCAGTCTCTTTGTCATTCATGCCCAAGGACTATTTAAGTATTTGTACAAAATGAAACGGCTTCAACAGGAGAGATTGAGGGAGCCCTGCATTAGAATATCCTTTAGCCTGGTGGTTAGGGCATGCTCGTGAGAGCTGGGGGATGCCCAGTATTAAAAGGGGATGACAGGACTGCCCTATCTCCCAGGGGTGGTGTGAGGAGATACAGGTTAAAGACTGGGAGGCACTCAGATACTATGGTAATGGGGGCCACACAAATACCTTGGGCAGATAGATTCTTGCAGTAATAGTGACTGCAGTGCTGCAATGCGGATTCACACCAGCTGAAGAGTTGGCCCGGTATACCTTTCCTATTGTACTGTGTCCAGCACTGGAGTGAGTGGACACCATTGCCAGTCTCTGATGCCTGAAGCTTATTAACTCATTTTCAGGCATAGGCAATATGTGAACAAATCATTTGTACTGGGCTAAATCTTGCCATGTCTTCATGGATCATGGAAGTCCCTGATCCCATGGAGCCAGTGAAGTTTCTCTGTGGAAATTAGGGGCAGAACTGGGGGACCTGCACAGGTACGGACTCCTTTTATACGCTGTGGAATTGAACTCTGTGCAAGTAAATTGCATTGGAAGGTGGGAGGTTTGGGACAAAGCAGAGGCAAGGGGAGCAGGCTGGTGATTCCACGGGTCATACTCCATCACTAGAGAAAGCAGCAGTTGCAGGGGCTTCTGCAGGAATATTTGCAGAGTATCTCCACTGACATTGTGTGGCTTGGAAAAGGATTCCTCCCTTCCCCCAACTCTAGGTAGAAGCCTGCACATCCTGGCCTCTCAAGCTGTGTGCTGCATCCAGGACTTGGCCCAATAAGGGCTAGACTGTACCATTATGCATAGCCATGAGCAAGGAAAGGTGGATAAGCTGTACCATTGCAGGAGTAACCCCAACGTCATGGTGCCTTAGAGACACTCATCTGAGGCAGTTCCCTCTCTGCTTCTCCCTTCTTCCAGAGAGTAGTGATTTATTACTGGGCTGAACCAGTAGGAAATCACCACATTTCTTGCACTGGCTCTGGCTCCGCTGTGCTGGCCAGCTTGTTGGGAGGCGGAGTCAAGGCTCCACCTATTCCCCAGGAGTCAGGCCTGGGTGCATAGGCAAAAGGGGAATCTAGCCCAGTGTAAATATTCTGGGCCTTATCCATTAGTTACATTTCCTACAAAGCTCCTAGTGACTTTGGGAAGTATGAATGCAGGGTAACTGTAGAAACAAATTTAAAATAAAGTTCAAAAAGTAGTGGGCTATCTCTGAGTAACAATTGGCTAAAATTCTCCTTACTTGATATCTAGTTTATTGTCTACTTTATAGATTTTGTTTGAGACACCTGACACAATAGCTGGAACAGTCTTTGCTTTTGTGGGGAGAAATTAATCAAATGTCTGGATGTGTAGGCTTCTGATGTGAGAAATAAACTTTCCAAAGTAGTTATATATTTATTTCTCTTGGGGTTAGTTATTTTTGCGTACTGAAAGTCCTCCTAACTTCCTCTGTAACCTAACTCTGCATCTGTGACTAGCTAGCTGTGCAGTTTTTCGACATTGTTTAGTAGGAGTATACTTCATAATTCAAACAAATGGCTTGTTCTCTCTCTGCCATCAAAAATGGAACCTCCCTACATTTGTTTTAGAAAACATGGATCTCAGCTAATTAAGAATTTGGGCTTGTTACTTGCACATAATAAATACAGTAGATGAATAAGAAATTTAGTAGATTATGAGAGAAGTTGGACATTATTTAGGCAGAGCACCATCAATATACAAAGGTACTCGATTTACTAACTGGCTTTGACACCACTGTTAAACTTTGACCCCTTAATGCTCCTGTTCCTGTCTCTATCGCTAACAGAGGTGTATGGAATTATGTACAGCAGGTTCCCTTTCGTTTTGATGCAGATTTAGTTTCAGGTTAATTGAAGCAGAAATGTTCAAATTTGCTTTGATGTCAGATTCCTCTTGAATCCTAAATTGAATTTTTGAATCTTTTTCTCTCATGAATATTTCTAGTCCCTCTTGGACTCTTGCCAGCCCTCCCAGTCAAAACCTCAACTTCATTACCTGTTCTCCTTCAGTTATGTTCTAGCTCACTCTTTCTGAATGTCCTCTGGCCTCTCTATCACTTCCCACTCACTCTCTCCCCTTCTACCGCCATTTCCCCAGGGCTGATATTTGTCTAGATATTGACAAGAGATTCCAGACTCTGGATTTTGCAAAGATGATTTTCTTTCTTTTCTAAACTGAAGCTTTAATTAAACAACAAGGTAAACTTCTTGCCTTTCAAAATATAGGTAATACAGCAATAATAAATGGTTACAGCCAAGGAGTTTCCTAGCTACATATAACACCCTTTCTGGAAAAGAACTATAGAAAATAATAATCTAAGAGGGTTTATGAACAATCCCATAGAATTTAATAGAGAATTATATCTGTGCAATAGACAGCGATAAGATGATTAACAAAACCTATAAAAAGCATAATTCTCTATTATATTCTATAGGTTTTTACAGTAATTTCTCTAGAACCCTATTAGGTGGCTATAGAACTTCGTTGGCTTTATCCTTATTAAATTCTATAAGATTTTTCCGTAAGGAATGACAGTTCAGTAGAAAAAAAATAAGAGAGGATCAAAGAATGAGGCTTCTCAATGAAGCTGAAGAAGGGTAGATTTACTAATGGTTTCTACTTAGCATTTGTCACTTCAGAGAGGCAACAGCTGGCAGTGGTCAGAGTGTTGAGCAGGAGAAAGCAATAGCAGGTGGCTCACTTCGCAGAAGATTGGTGTCAGCTGATGCTGGGAAGGACTAGAAATGAATTAGGTTACACAGAGAGGAAGGTAGGAAGATTAATCTTTGTCTACAACACCTCGTTGGCGTGGCCTATTGGGTAAGGCCACATTGTGACCCTGTGTAAGGAAGAAAGGAGGAGAAAAAAGCAGGCAGTGTGCCTCACAGCTGCTTTCTGCAGCTCACCTTCTGACTGCTGCAGAGTACAGGAGCAGAGAATGACCTATGAATGGGTGCACAGCAGGAATGAAACTCAGGCCATCTGTCAAGGAAGGAGACAGGCTGGGGCAGTTGGGCAGTTCTCACTTGTGTCAGTTGCTTAATCACATGACTGAGTCAGAATATTTAAATACTATGCCAGAGTTTGCCTTTTGGACCTAGGCAATAAAGGCCACATCTCCTGGGCCTCCCACTCACTGGCACCAGATACAGGGTCAGTCTTGGGTAGTGGCTCAAACATAAGTCTAGAAAATGTTTGGTGCTGTCTGGACAGAATGTAGTGCAAAGAGGAGGCACCTCGGTGAGATAACAACAGTTGAGAGAGCGAGTGAGGAAGTCTCTCTTTGGAGTGGATCCAGATCTCAGCTAGGCTTATTCCATCCTGAAAACTGAAACATCATTTTTGGCTTTGTGCAGACTCCTCAGCACATTAATCTTAACTAGGACAAGAGGGAGGCACTTTGAAAAAACACATTGAATAATTTAAATGTTACGGTTTGGAAACCATTTCCCCTATGTCATCAGAATGTCCCAGTTAGTTTGTTATAGATGTGAGACTGAGAACAACTACTGGCATAAAAGTCCAACACACTTCCATTTCCTTAAATGTAGATAGAACAAAAAGTATCAGGAGGCCTATGCATGTAGATACACACACAAAGAGAGGGAAGAGTGAAAATTCATATTTTTTAAAATAACAAAGTAACTCAGAGTAAAAAATATTTCAGGTCAAAACCTATAGCTACAGTCAATGTATTGAATAATCTTGTGAGTTGACAGAACTAATGAACATGTGTCTGGTTATTAAGTTTGGCTCTTTAAAAGGACTCCAGTGTCCTGAGCCTAGGAAACACACAAGTCATAGAAAAGAATTACCGAAGTAAGAATTATAACTTCCCTCTTCCCCTAATGGAGCAGTTAATAGTGTGCAGGTGGACAAGCTGGCTGGTTGTCATTACTGCGTTACAAATGATGTAATAATCAGATAAGGCAGTGTTTCCCAAAGGGTAGGACAAGACCTCTCAATTGTTCTCTGCAGTCTCAGCTTGTGTTTTGAAAAAAAGTCTGGTGTGATGGCTGTAGGAAAAAGCTTCAAAATCTGAAGCGAGTGTAGCTAATGTAGCAAGGGCCTGCCTGAGTCTGCAGAGAGCATCAAACAGTACCTTTGAGGTGGGAACTGCCCCATTCATTTCAATGGCTACCAGTGACAATACTCTCATTGATAACAGTTTCATTGCCCATTGAAGCATATAAGAAAGGAGAGGAAAGATCATTCTATTATGAGCTACACCCGTGTTTCTCAAGGCTGGTTAGGGTTGTGTGAAGGATTACAGGGGATCATGGAAGCTATCTAAATTAAGATGGGTAGGCCATGAACACCACATGCCAGGATTTCAGGGGGGTACAATTGGTTCCATTCCCCTGAAGTTGGGAGGTGGGGATGGGGAGGAGTTTGGGGAGAATCAGCTTTCAGAAGTCTGGGAAACACTGAGCTAAGGAATTATTTTTGAACTGCAGTGAGCATACTCGTCTTTTAACAGCGTAAATAGATAGCTCATGTGCTGTATTTAGAAGATGAGCAGCCACGGTAGTTTGAGAAAAAGGCAGAGAGACACCCATGTTTGTTGGTACTAAATTACAATTTTTGTTCACTGCCAGATGACTGCTTTGAGTCAGACCGTTGGCACTTTGCCAATGACCCAAAATCTCCTACTTTCACCCCATGACCTTAATCTCTTTCCCCCCATTTGGCTCCATATTATCTTTAGTAACCTTACAATGTGGGGGAGGAGGGAGTTGCCACCTGGCGCTCTCTGGAAAGGCAGGTTGCTTTGGGGTAGTTAGAGCAAGGGAAGTGAAGTATTTATCCTTTTTCAGATCTAAAGAAGTCAAAGCTGGGTTCAGTTCATTCACTGAGCTCATTCTTATTTCCCTGCTCTGGTTATAGTTTTTGCAATAAAAAATGGAGGGATCGCCGGTTTTTCAGATTGCTGTTCAGCACTGGACCCATGCTGGACAGTTCCCCATTAATAATGGCCATTTGCTGCAGCAGGAGCAGAGGAAGTGCAGTATCTACCTTTTGTCTGGTAGGTTTCTTCCTTAATATGACAAGCCCAGTGTCTTATGATGAAAGAGCCCTTCAATATAGTGAAAAAAGGCATGAAGGTGAAATGCGAGGGCGATATGTAGAATAAGATTACCTCCCTGGGATCTCATGGGGGGGGGGGGGAGGGGAGGGGAGGGGGTGTGTGTTCAGCGGGGAGCTGAGGGGAGAAATAAAGGAAAGGGCACAAGCCCAGAGCTGGAGTAGTGATTATGTGAAAGAAGTAGAGAGAGAGAAAGTGTGGCTTGAATCTTAATAGAACTTGGTTTCAGTGCAGAAAACTCCAAAGTTCAAAGCTTGTCGAAGTGGAAAAGTTAGCATGGGCAGCATCGAGTAGGGTTTTTGCCATACGTAAAGGAAATGAATTAACTTTTTATAAGAGGCATACAAATATTGTAAAAGGAGTGTTTTGTATAAGTTAATGATTTACTGTACCTCAGGCTAGTTCATGACACATCCTAGTGCAACCCAGAACTCAGCATTTTTGTTACTATCATGCTGAGGAATGTTGTTCTAATACACTTCAACCGTGGGGTAAGAAAAAAATGTAGTGCCAAATTCTAAAAAAGTAGCAGGCTCTCACAGGCCGGTGTGCATGATTTAATGAGACTTGAGAAGCCTCCTTTGGAAATGAACAGCAGATTTACTGGTCAGGTTTTGCTCTCATGCCCCAAGAGATCCCATGACTTTGCACTGATCAGCAATATAATCACCCTACTTGCACTTAGTTGGGTACACCTTGTTTGGAGAAGTCCAGATTCATTTGCCCCATTTCTAATATAAATGGGTCCTGAAAATGCCTCATTATGGGCCTGATCCAAAACTCATTGAAGTCAATGGGAGTTTTTCCATTGACTACAGTGGACTTTGCATCAGACTCTCTCAAATTATACATGAATCCCCACTAAAATAGACAGATCCCCTCTACACCGAGCCACACTGTTCCTTGATACATCCTGTCCAATACCTTCATGAGACTTCATCACACTCAGCATTCAATTAAGATTTTAAATGTGAACTGCGGAATGCCACTTGTATGTCAATACTGCAGTTGTACACACTCTCTCTTCCTTTCTGGCTCTAAAATCTTTATTGAATTTTCATCCATCATTACAAGGGATCCATTCAGCATGGCAAAGGTGCCATTAAGATGCAAGCGTATTCAGTCAGAGGAGGTTAAACTCTTAATTTATTGCTTGTTAAACATGTCAGTTTCCTTATCAGTGTCAGTATTGCTGATATAGCACTGACTAGCTCTCTTGGAAGGCAAGCTCAGGAGCTGAGATTGGAAAACCAGGAAAATGTACGGGGAGGTGGAGCTGATACTCAAGGTGGGTGTCAAACACTGCCAGATCAGAATTATAGCCTTTTAAACCCACTGTGCACAGATGGGAATGGTTAGACAACATGAAAGGCATCAGAGAATGAGGTCCTGTGCGTTTACCTACATTGAGCTGAAGTGTTAACCCATAGTAAATGTGAAGTTGAAATGTGCCCATAGAACTCTTGACTGGTGAGTTATTTGTGAGCTCTAACAACTACCTACTCTCCTGATCATTATTATTTTTTTTGCCACTCACTAGTCACCCATAAAAATATCGTATGGGATTTTCAAAGATGCTAAGAGGATCTGGATGCCAATAATTGGAATAGAAACTGAGCATCCAAATGCCTTAGGCAGCACTAGTAAAACATCAGGTAAGACATCTTCTATTTTAAATTAAAGGAAATTTAAAAAGAGAGAGAGAGAGAGTCCAGTGCACTCATTGGCTTATTTTGCATGATATATTCTGTTTGCAGATGTACACTCAAGAAGCCTTAAAATTAACAAAACAGTGCAAAATATACAGAAATATTGTAAGTCTTCAAGGCCTGGTGCTGTAGATCCTCCCTACATTTCTTTTAGGCACACCTTGCTAAGCTTTTTGTTGTTGCAAAGTCCATCAAAGACGTCTCTCTTTCTGAGATGCAATGTGAAATTATGTATTGCCATTTATAGTTAACACAAGATGCTAATGCTTTGTCCTTGTGTTTCTGTTGGGTTCTTGGAGGACAGATTCCATGATTATTATGATTACTTATTATTTGTGTTACAGGAATGTCTAGAAGCCCTAGTCATGGATCAGGAACACATTGTGCTAGGTGCTGTACAAACACAGAACAAAAAGATGGTCCCTCCCCAGGACCTTACAATCTAAGTATAAGATAAAAGACAACAGGTAGTTACATGACAGACTAGGGAGCACAAGAAAACACTCAGACAATGGACAGTGGATGAGTCTATCATCAACAGCTGCAACACATCATAACTTGTCAATCAGTTCTTCAAACTTCAGTTTACTGACTTCCTTAAGTCTCTTCTGTCTTCCCTTAGGTTGTTCTTATTACAGAAAAAATAAACCAGATGCTGATATTCTCTTCTGTACCACCCTCTCTGAAGGGAATTTCGGTTTGCTACAGAATCTCCATTATGTCTCTTCTCAGTCTGTTTTGATTTTTTTTGCTGTCAATTTATTTTCCTGGCAATGGAGTAGAAAAGGGAAGCGATGGGCAGAGGCATTCTTAGCAGGTTCATATGACCAGAGGTTCTCATCTCCTGAGGTTATAAGTCACTATATCACTCTATCTTTCCCCTTTATAAGGCCTTGTCTGCATGCAGATTCACACTGGTTTAACTAACATTTTCCCCTCAAACTTCTTTGTTTACAGGATTAAGTTAAATCATGATAAATCCCTGCTAAAGTGAAATTAGTGTGTCTACACACAAACTTGCACACAAACAAGTTTAACTAAATTCATTTTAAAAACATACCTTTAGTGCAAATTTTTGCATAGGCAAGGCCTTAGAAGCGGATACTTTTTTGTGATTTCAAGCCCCCAGTAGCAAAGTTTCATGTAGTGCATTATGATGACTAAGCTGTTTTGGAATGGCGGGATGCTGTTCTATAGCCATTTGCATAAGAACAATGCCTTTTACATAAGAATAGCATGCATGTAAATCATGTAATGCTCCAGACTGTTGGTCTGTCATGATATAAAAAAACTTGCATCTCCTCACTGTTCCCATTTGCCTGCGGTGGGCTGCTGCAGCAGGCTTTACAGACTCTTTTCACCTGCAGGCAGTGACCTGAGGTGATGACTGAAGGACAGTGCAAAAGGGCACCGTCCATTTGTGTCCACTAAAGAGTGGGTGGGCTCTTCCCTTTGCATAGATTTGTCCTTTTCCTCCCCTCATCACCCTATAGTGGTTGCGCTGTTGGCCCATCTTGGAGTTTCTTTTTCTTTCTTTCTTTCTTTCTTTCTTTCTTTCTTTCTTTTTCTTTAAGATGCGGAGACAAGATTATAGTTTACACTGGTTTTCATAACAGATGTTAAATTGTGACGGGTTTCAGAGTGGTAGCCAGGTTAGTCTGTATCAGCAAAAACAACAAGGAGTCCTTGTGGCACCTTAGAGACTAACTAATTTATTTGGGCATAAACTTTCATGGGCTAAAACCCACTTCATCAGATGCATGGAGTGGAAAATACAGTAGCAGGTATATATATATACCTTTTCATATATATACATGAAAAGATGGGAGTTGCCTTACTAAGTGGGGGGTCAGTCAAACGAGACAATTCAATTAACAGTAGAATACCAAGGGAGGAAAAATCACTTTTGTAGTGGTAATGAGAGTGGCACATTTCAAACAGTTGACAAGAAGGTGTCAGTACAAAAGTGATTAAAAGTGTACTATGTACTATGATACAAAAGTGTACTATGTATATATATACCTGCTACTGTATTTTCCACTCTGTGCATCTGATGAAGTGGGTTTTAGCCCATGAAAGCTTATGCCCAAATAAATTAGTTAGTCTCTAAGGTGCCACAAGGACTCCTCGTTGTTTTTGCTGATACAGACTAACCCTGCTACCACTCTGAAACCTGTCACAATTTAACATCTGTTATGAAAACCAGTGTAAGCTATAATCTTGTCTCCGCATCTTGAAAGAAAGAAAGAAAGAAAGTTGTTTTTGTTAAATTGTGAGGGGACAGTGACCTCTCTCATGTGTTTTACTTTTGGTTTTGTTACCCCAGAAATGTGAGCGATGGCAGTGAGTGTTATAATGAGAGTATTCTTTTTCCTTCATATGTGACTAAAAGCTAATTATGAACAAACATAAGATTCTCTCAGTCCAGGCTGAGAGAAATGGAAAAAAATAAGCCAGTGGGGAAAATGGTGAAAAATAAATTAGATTTTTTGTAAAAAATATCTGTTTTAATAATCTAAATGATGTAGTTAGAACCACATATAAGGAATTTTAATGTTTAAAGATATGATTTGAACCTGACAATATTGCTTTAATTTCAAATTGACCGCTAAAACTAAAGCCACCATTTGTTTTATTTATTTTCAAATGAGTATCACAATGCACCGCTTTTCATCATGAGTTTTTTAGCCCTGTGGTAAATTTGTTTTGCACCACACACACCCCAGCTTGACACACAAACCACAGAGAATCTTTTTAGAGTTTATAAAGCCCTGTTCTCTATCCAGAGGTTACTGCTGTCACCAGGTCACATTCCTGAGTCAGAGAACCCATTATAGCTACTTTTTACAAATTCTTCAGACATTTGCTTTTAATGATCATTTTCAATTTTCTTTTGAAAGGCCCTGTTTCCATTTCCTTCTTCCTTTTGAAATGGACCTTCTCATCATTCTGGGGGCAGTGAATGAATGTAGAACCTCTGCTTCTTTGGATGTTTAAAAATTCTGCAGATAATGACCATAGATAGGGTAAGCAATTTCTTAATTCAGGCTTTTCACAAACAAACAAACAAACAAACAAACAAACAAACAAACAAACAAACAAACAAACAAAAAAACAAACAAACAAACAAACTGATACTCTTGTTCAATGTCATAAGTTTTAATGCAGTTTAATGAGTTTTTACAAATTTGATCTCTTAGGGCAAAGAGTTCAAACTCCTTTCATGACCATGTCCATAGCTCTACATTACTTTCAAAGAGATTTTCTGTACAGTTTAAGCCATGTACTATTAAGTTACAAACTATGCCTCATCTGTCCCTCCAGTGTTTCCTTGGCTGACCTTACTACAAGTTTCTGTTTACATATAATATTATTTGAAATATCTGGACTGACCAAAAAGGAATTGCATATGGTGGCTTCAAAGCGAAGTTATTGCCACCTGACAAAATTTGCTGTTAAACACTGTTTTATGTTCACAGTTCTTTTTCAGGAGTCTTCTCTATGCAGCTCTGCTAACCCACTTGAATCCTGCCCACTCTTCTAATCCAGGGATCTTCTCTGCAAAGACTAAAGCCTGATCTACACTAAAAAAGTTATGTTGACCCAGCTACAGCCCTCAGGAGTGGGAAAAATCCACACCCCTGAGTGACGTAGTTAAGCCAACCCAAATCCCAGTGCAGACACTGCTAGATTAACGGAAGAATTCTTCCATCAACCTAGCTACCACCTCTTGGGGTGGTGGATTACCCAGCGCTGCAGCTGTGCTGCTGTAGTGTTTCAAGTGTAGATAAGCCCTAAGTTAATTGAGCTAAAAAGTTCCAAAACCATAGAAGCTTTGTGAAGTTGACTACTTCCAGATACAATACTACTACAAGCCTTCTGACTGAACTATAACTCCAGAAAGGTCAAACTCTTCTGAAGTCTTTCTCTGCAGAAAGGAACTATGGGATAACTTGTGTATGCACATAGGGCGTGCACCAGGGCTGGGAAGGTGAAAGAAGCCTTCCTTCTCCCTTTGAGTGGCTTTCACAAGAGCCAGACACAATATTAGTCCCTGCATTTAGGGAAGCACAGAAATTGGTCCTTTCCCACTCCCCTGAGCAGGCACGGTGTCTAAAAGGGATGGGGAGCAAGCAGGGACTAAGATAAAATGCTATATTGTTATTTCATATGAAATTGAAAAAGTTTGCAGGATTTTGGTCGCTACCATTTTCAACAGGTGAGTTCAACTGTGAACTTTAGTGAACATGAATTTCATGTGTGTGAATTTCTTCTAGGGTTCTGTAACGGTTGCAGAGACTCTTAGGGTGAAATCAGTGGGTCCACTGAAGTCAATGGCAAAACTCCCATTGACTTAACGGGTCCAGGATTTCACCCTAAAAGAACAGGCTACGACACAAAATTTATGGTATAATTTTCCAGATGTCCGGCCATATCTTATTTAAGTAATGCTATCTTCATGTTTAACTATCCTGATACCCTGGACCTTAGAATACAAATAAGATTTCTGTGGCATTGAGTCCACAACCCACACATAACAGCCCAGTATATCTTCATTAACAAGAAACATTTCTATTGATTTCATTTTGCAATGTTTCATATTACACATAACAAATATGTATGGTCACCTAAGTGAATTATTGCAATTCAATTTGGAATGATTGCATCAGGTTATTGTATTATCTCTAGGATGCCTCAGTCTCTGGGTGTCAAAACTGTTTTTATTTAATGGAATAACATGGAAAAGTTAATCAGAGTAGTTAACCTCTGTGGAACTCAAGGTCACATACATTCAGTCTCAGTCGTAAATGGGGAGTTTTCATTTTTAACTTTTTTTAAAAAATAGTCATGGATGGGGAAAAGCCAACGTGGGAATACTTAACAGACTCACCCCTCTCAGTAAGTTTATTGGGCTTTCCACCACAGAGAATTTCTATGTAAAGAACCTCTGGAGCAAATAGATTTAACAAGGCAAACTTAATTAAAATCTGTATCACAATTAAGCTTTTTGAAATAAATCCCTCCGAACGGATTTCAGCTCGAGGTTTAAAATCACTTTTGTACATGCAGAAAGTGAAACAATTTTGTTTTAAAGGAGAAAAATGTGAGGTTATATTGAGATTACAGTTTATTATGCTAGTAACAATTGTTTCACTGTTACTTTAATCTTCCTGCCTCCTGATCACTTGCTTTATCCAGCTTTGTCTCTCATCCTATGCTAACACTGCACACCCTTGGCTCAGAAACGAGCCCCTAGGACCGAGGGGTCCTGATTCTTGGTCGGGGGCCTCTAAGCACTACTGCTGTTCAAAAAATAAGTAATAATATTAATAAATAATACACTTGCAGATTTATCAGACTGAAAATATAAATTCTTGTACTATGGAACTCTCTTATAGGTCCTGTTCACAAAGGCTATAGCTACACTGGTCAGTTAGAGCATGAAGAGGGCCATAGGGAAGACATTTAAAAATTATAACAGGAACGGCAATATGCCCACTGCAATGTGGTGAAACAAACTGGGGCAGGGGAAGTTCACACTTCACTTGGTGCTATTATTTAATCTGTTTGCTGGTGCAAGTGGTAGCAGTTTGCATTCTGTTGGGTTTGATGTTTTGGTGAATTTTAAATGGAAGTGTAGGTTCTGGCAAATACTGCGAACTTCATAGAAGATCTGGGGGAAGAATCAGTCTTTGGAATGGAAAGATTTCTATTGTCTTAGTGATGGACAACCTTGCAAAGGACAAGCTGGTGTGTGTGCAAAATGGGACTAATACAGTTTCAATAAGAAAACAGGTTTTGGGTTCCCATTAACACTTCTAAACAGAGCACTTTAAAAAAAATTAATCATAGAGAATATTTTAATGAAGCAGAAGGGATTTTTGGTGTTTGCAGATGTTAGGAATGGGGTATTTCCTTTAACCATCGATAAATGCCTCAACACTGGAAGCGACAGAAGCCTACTAAGCAAGTCCATGTGCTTCACAAGTTCACTCCATCACCTTCGACTCTAACATCCATACCTGTGCAGAGGGCCAGCCCGAAGTCATGCATCACTTAAGTCTCATTACAGTATGCAAAACAGGGCATTAGTGGGACTGAAATGGAGCTCGGGTGTTATGTTGGCTCTCAGAAGAGGGGTGTATTTCAGCCATAGGTAGCAGCCGACAAACTGCTGTGAAGCTTGGTGAGTAGGCAAAAAACCCAGAAGGTAAAATGTAGGTGTGGGGACTCTGAAATTCTCTGATACATAGGTGCTGGAAGTAGGGGTGCGGGAGGTGCTGCAGCACCTCCTGGCTTGAAGTGGTTTTATATATATATATACATACACACACCAGGTTTACAGTTTGGTTCAATGGCGCTCAGCATCCCCATTATAAAAATTGTTCCAACACCCCTGCTCTGACATATGGTGCCAAATAAGTGCCATATACTATTCACACTGTTCTCTGGCATCATCCTCTTAGTTATTTATATCAAGGTGGTGAGGCTGTGACTAGTTGATTGGACCCTTTGGAAGAATTGTCTCCAGTAGTCTAGTTCCGCATGACATTTACTTTTAGGTTCATCCTTTTTGTTAACACCTTAGATTTTAACCAATGCCCTCCCATGAAATAACATGTAGTTAGTCAATGTCAATATTTCTTCCTCTCCAAATGTACCAGCAATGGACATAGTATTCTGCCCAGAGTATGTTAGAGTGCAAACTGACAAACTGTTTCATGTTCTGGTCTGGATACCATTCCTGCCAAATCCTGCAGCTGCCGCACAGCCTGCTCTCTTCAAAGCCACAAAGTTTTGGGTAACTGTGGATATTGAATCCTGATGCTGATGACAATGGATAGACATGGAGTCTCTGAGCTCTTTTGCAAACAAGAAGAAACTGCTCTCTGTCACTGTCACACAATGAATGATTTCCATTCACCAAAAGGTTTGACTGAATTTCAATCACAGCCTTATAGAGTTGGCACTGGTTTACTCCAGGGACTAGGGCTGTTTTCAGTGGTCAGCAAAAGAAAGGCCAGAACTGATCATTAATATTTTAAAAGCTAAACATGGAAATGACATCATGAATGATGTATTGTGCCTGCTGTTTCTATATTAAGATAATGATTTCTAAAGCAATCAAGATTTTTCTAGCTTGGGACATTTAAAAGAACATTCCCTTAGATTTTTTAGTGCCTCTGTGATCAAACTCTTAAGCACAAAACTGCGGGTCAGATTCTCAGCTGATGTGAATCAGCCCAGCTTCATTGAAGCCTAGCCAATGCTTGTTCTCTCAGTCTCGTATCCCCAGGCCAGTATTAATAAATGCAGGTTTCCTTTCTCTTCTCAAATCTATGTATTGGATTTGTTGTCTCTCTAGAATCTATTTGATTTTATTAAGAATATTTTGCTTTTATTGTTATATACATTTTATAGATTGATATGTTGTTTTTCATCCAAAATGTTACATAGATATGGCATTTTAGCATAGCAATAAGTTTTTGTCATTATATTTGCAATATAATACTAATCATGAGAAGAAGAAGAAGAAAAGTGCACATGAGACAAATTAAGATACCCATTTTAAGAAAACTATTAAGAGAAATATACATATATACAGTGAAAGAGATTTGTTTTACAATTCTGAATACTCTATAGCCATTTGAGAGAATAATAAAACAACTCTCCAGAATTTCTAGTTTAACATATGTTACTGATTTAGGGTAGGATTTGCAAAAGTGCCTAAGTGCCAGATTTGCAATGGTATTTAGGTGCCTAAAGATGCAGATGGGTGGGATTTGCATAAGTGCCTACGTGCAGGGCCGGCTCCAAGCACCAGCTTTTCAAGCTGGTGCTTGGGGCTGCATCGAGAATGGGGCGGCAGTTCGAGTCCCCCGGCGGCAATTCGGCAGCAGGTCCACTCTTCCCGCTGGCAAATTGCTGCTGCGGGACTCGGACTGCCGCCCCATTCTCACCCGCCGCGGTGGCAATGGGGCAGCAGGTCCGCCGCTCTTCTCTTGCCGCCATGGGGCCCCCTCAAGCAGCCCTCCCCCCGCCGCTCGGCCGGGAGGAGAGCGGGGCCGCGAGCAAGCCGCCCTCCCACCGGCCGGGGCGCTCCGGCTGGGGGAAGAGCGGGGCCGCGGGCAAGCCGCTTTCCCCGTGGCACTCAAGCCCCCCTCCCCCTGGCCGGGGCGCTCCGGCCGGGAGGAGAGCGCGGCCGCGGGCAAGTCACCCTTCCTCGGGCCGGGGCGCTCTGGCAGGCAAGTCGCTCTCCCTGCGGCACTCAAGCCCCCCTCCCCCCAGCACTCCAGCCGGGAGGAGAGTGGGACCGCGGGCATGCTGCCTTCCCTCCGGCCGGGGCGCTCCAGCCGGGGGGACAGCGGGGCCGCGGGAATGCCATGCTCCCTGCCGGCGCCCCAGCACTCCGGCCGGGAGGAGAGCGGGACCGCGGGCATGCCGCCCTCCCTCCGGCCAGGGCGAGAGCAGGACCGCAGGTATGCCGCGCTCCCTGCTGGCGACCCGGCCGGGGGAGCGGGGCGGCGGGCGCCTTTTTTGCCTGGGGCGGCAAAAAAGCCAGAGCCGGCCCTGCCTACGTGAATTAGGCATCTAACTCCCATTGACTTTCAAGTTGATTTCAATGGGAGCTAGATACATAGCTGGTTTTATAAATCCCACTAGGCCCCTACCTAGATATCTGTAGCTGTCTAAGTCCCATTGTAAAGCTGACCTAATTGACTTCAGAGCACAAGTCCCTTTGGAAAGTCAATTGAATGTATGCTCCTAAATCACTTTAGGGCTTTTGAATATCTCACCTTTAAGTAACATGAAAAGTTGTCCCAGAGGGAAGATAGCTGGATAAAAGGGTAATTGTATACTTGTAATTTCAATGATCTTTCATCACTCAGGAGATTATATATTTAATATAAAGTGGCAGAGCCACCATAAATGTGCTTATGTTGCAGTTTTTGGACAAGGAGAATGAATATGGTGATTATTCTGCGATATATACAATTGAAGCATCAAATCAATATGTATTTCAAATTGCACATTTAGGCATAGAGTTCCACATTTTCTTACCAGCAGGTTGTATAATGGTAAAATGCAAATCTTCTTAGTGTCTTATTTTATTACTTTCTTGTACAGCACCAGACTTCTATGCCCAGGCTCTGAACACTCCAAGGAAAACCTATTGTACTGTTTAAAAAGTCAATTTTAAATTTTTGCAATTTTATTTTCTCTGCTAAAATTGAAGGATTCAGGAAACGTCATATTTTCTGCAGATTTTAATCAGACACAGACAGCCACATTAGCATATATGTTTCATACAACATGAAAGATATCAATTTAATGCTACAGTAGATTTCTGAAAAACACACAGTTTTTGATAATGCAGTGAAACCTCTATAAAATACCACCCTGATTAGGCTACTTCCTGTATGAGGAGACCACTCCAAAGTATCCATCAGCATGCGGAGTACAGTTCTGCTTTACTGTTATTGGAAGGCTATCTCCATTAAGCTATGAATGGTGGTAGCTGACAAGCTTCATGATAACATAACTGTGGAACTGTACAGTAAAGTGTAACAATTTTGGCCTAGATTTTCAAAAGTGACTAATGATTTGCGGTGCTATAATTTTGGGGCACTCAACTTGAGACACCTTAAAGGGTCTACTTTGTCAGAGGGAAGGGGTGCTCAGCACTTTTGGAGTACCCAATATCACTAGACAGTTTTGAAAATTTAGGTATTTATATCCAAATACAAGTACATGTTCCTAATTGTTCAATATTCAGATAACATTTAAGGGAATTGGTTTTGTAAAATGGATAAGACAGTGGTTACACTTTTGACACTCAGGACAGACCAGCAAGTGTTGAAGTGTTTTGCTGAATCAGGGCTGAAATCATATTTGCTCTGAGAATATTTATAGGGAAAGGAAGGGATGCAAGGGCAAAATTGTGGAGATAATGGAAATTTGTAACCTTAATTATGGAGAGACTACCACCACTCTATAATATCGCAAGTTAACACCCTGTCAGTAAAACCACAGGCAAGAAAATACAGTAGAGGAAATGGAGAGGAAATGATTGCGAATAATGCTGATGAAAAATGATTCCAAGAACATTTTAAAAGGGGAAAACTGAGATGCCTCCAAGCACTGTTCACTTTTTCTCTCTGTTGCTGAGTTTCCTCTCCCTCTCTCTCTCTCTGACCATCACCTGGTCTCTTTCAGTGTTGTCTATCAGAACCCTCCCTCATGCACTGTCACTCCGTAACTTCCAGTCCATTAGTGTTAATGACTTCTCGTCTGCTCTCAACCTTCTCCTCCCTGTCTTCTCTTCCCTTTCTTCCATTGATATGGTTGTTAATTCTCTCCATTCCTCACTCTTCTCTTTGCCCGTCTCCTATCACAAGGTCAGCCCTGCCAACTGCGAGTCCTGGCTCACCCCCAACATCTGCTTCCTCAGCCCCTGCTTTCATGCTGTGGAGTATCTCTAGCACAAATCCCATGACTTCCTCAGCTACAAATGTGTTCTCTCCCACTTCAGTTCTGCCATTGTCCTAGCTAAACAACTCTATGCCGACTTTACTGAATCTCACACCTGCAATATCAGCTACCTTTCCACCATCTTTGACTCAGTCCTCAAACCTTCCAGTTCTCCTGCCTCCAAGTCTTTCTCTGCACAGGATCTCACTCTTTCCTTCCAAGAAAAAATTAAAAAATACCACATGACTTTCTCCCTCTCCTTGGTTCATCTTCCTTCTCCCCTTTCTCTTCTGCAAGTCTCTCCTACTCCTTCTGGGTCACAGGCACAGATGTTTCTCATCTGCCGTTCTCCGCTAACCTCTCCACTTGTCTCAGTGACCCCATCCCATCTCCTAATCTCCCTCACACATGCTCTCATCCCTTCTTTTACTCTTCTTCCTAATTTCTCACTCTCCTCTGACTTTTCCTCTCACAATATAAGTATGCTGTAGTCTCTCCCATCTTAAAAAAACCATCCTTGAGCCCATTTGCCTTGCTGACTACTGCCCCTTCTCCCTTTCATCTCTAAACTCATTGAATATGTTGTTACGGTATGGAGTTCCTCTCCTCCAATTCCATCCTAAACTCTCTCCAGTCCAGCTTCCACCTTTTATACTCCACTGAAATTGCTCTTGCCAAGTGACAAAACTGTTCTCAGAAAATGTAAGTGATATGATCTACAACTATTTATTCAATTATCAAAACAGTTTATGTGGCAATAGGTTCATATGGCAAATTTCCCACGTTAAATAAACTTGTCAAATGCAATGTGAACTTTGGAAGTGGGGTAGCTGAGAAAATTTTACTTGATGGTGAACTGCTCCATTCTATGGATGGACCCAAAGCCTATAGAAGTCAATGGAAAGACTCTTGTTGACTTCACTGGGCTTTGGATCAAGCCTCAATTCCTCTGCATTTTGGAAGTATATGTATGTAGGCTGCAGACATTTAAATTAGTTTTTTATACTATATTTTATTATTATACAGTCGTTCACTTGAAGTTGGTATTGTGTTAACAAAAAATACACAGATTATTAAATGGTTGGTCTCAAAAATAGCTTCCTTTGCGGAAGTGCTATATCTTTCTTTAATTTCCACATTTTGGTAAAACTGCCTCATAAGATTTGTGTCTTCTGTACTCACTGTGCTACAACTGTCCTTCATGGCAGGTTGCCTTTCCTCTTACTGTTGTTTGTAAGTGCCAAGCTTCCAGCTCAATTATAATAAATGTTGCTAGCTTCTTTCTAGTTAGTACACAGGACTCCTGGTTTAGGAGGTAATATTCTTGTCAAAATTCTTTCCTCTGGAGAAATTATCTCCTTTTCTAACCATCATTGTACTTCCTTCAATGCTCCTCCATTTCATTTGTTGGCTTCACTTGGTCACCTTTACTTTGTTACTGTATCACCTCTTATTCTGAATTTAAAAGTGTTCAGTACTTTGTCTCATGCTCAGATTCTTCCACCTTTACTCTCACTGGGTTAAAGAAGAGACAACAAAGTGGACTTTCAGCGACTGAAAAAGATGGAGGACTTTGAGTGAATTTGCTCAGTAATGAATGAAAAAGCTTCACTGGGAGGATAAATTGACCAATTAGTAAACATAATGCACAGAACATTTTTTAAGATAGCAGATGCAGAAGGCTGACGTGAAGCCCTACATCTCAAAACAGGAACATGATGGAGTTCTAATTATTCTGCAATTGGAAGAACTGATAAATGAAACTGTCCATCCCCAAAATATGCAGACTATCCAACATGCAACTGATCCTGAATTTCAAATCAATAGGGTTTAATATTTCACTAGCAATCATACATTTGAAAATCAATGCTGTCATGATTGGTAATGCTGTCTTACAGAAGAGACGCTTACGAGACAAAAGGATTGAAGGCAGTAGTCCAAGGATGAACTAACAAAAGCAGTTCTGAAAGTTATTTTAGTTTATAAAAGCAAACTGTTTTACATAGTGGCTTAAACTTTGTGCCCTAGATTTTCATAGCTGCATCACTGGATGTCTAAGGCAATGGTAAGTTATATGCAAAAGGCCATGAAGCTATACAACAGTTTTTTTTAGCAACTTGAAATGTGGATCAGATATGTTTGAAAATGAGCCAGGTGGGCATACACTAGTGTGTACTTGTAACAATAAGTATTGTGAAGGCTAGCTATCAAAATTCAGGCACAGCACACTAGCCAACACCCGCCTAATCAATGCTTGCATATAATTGTGTCATGAAACACTGCCACACCTCAAAGAATGTAGGAGGCATGCAAACTTTTCAAAGTTTGATATCTGTATTCTGGCTAGCTTTAGCCTACCATTTGTAAAGATATTATAGTCTCCCATGAGAGTATCTTTCTCTCCACTGCCCTCCTTCACTCCCAGTCTCCGTCACATGCCTAGCCCACACATATTGACCTGAGTAAGAACAGCAAATACACATAGCAGGCCCTGCTCAGTGGAAAGGGCAAGGCTTAAAATGGGATGTGTTGGGGTGGTTGCAGATGTGGCCAGAAGAAATACTGACCTATGGTATGAGTTGATCCCAAACACAAATCCACCATTCAAAAGTAGCAGCTTTCCTTTGTTTTCTTGACCTCTGGCACCAATACCATGTGAAGCCATGTAATGGGGAATGATCTGTCTTTCAGTACAGATCTCCTAGGGAACCCATCAGGGTTTGAGGAGGCCTAGCTTTGAATGGAGGAAAGTTTTCCTCCATCTTGATGGGGAGAAGGAACTCAACAGTACCAGATATAGCAAGGGCCTGGAAAAGGGATAGCACTGGACACCCTATTAGCCCCTAGAGTCTGGAACGGTGCTATTTCAGGAGTTTCCCAGCTTGCTTCCTTGTGGACCCAGGAATCCACCCCTCTGCCTCTGGAGATCCCACCGCCAATCCCCTGCCTCTAAAATTACTAACTCAACTTGGCTCATCTTCATTTCTGGCACTCTCTGGGGTTTAGTACTTCCAGGAAGGCAGAGAATAGAATCAAGACCCTGCGGGGTGGCGGGGGGTGGGGGTGGGGGTTGGGGGGGGGAGGTCTCTAATAGTAGCTTGGAAGAATCCTAGCTCCATGAATCTTAAAGTAATAGTTATCTAGTTAACACTTCTACACTGACACATTCTAGGACCATTTTAATTCCTCAGAAAGATGGTAAGTTGTTTCTGTAATTGATACCGTCTATATTTATTGTTCTGTGAGGTTTAAGAAATTAATAAGTGCAGAGAGGTGTAAGTTCATCCATAAATCAAGTTATCTGTGGTTGCTTGTGCCATCCTTTCATTTAAGTGACTTCTCTCCCTGAAAATGAACAAATAGATTTTCTTAAGCCAAATATAGAAAAGGAGCAATGCTTTCCCCTTCTTTCTGAGAATACTGTCTGATTGCAACTTTACCAGGGCAGAGGTGAGTCTGATGTTATTTGAGCACAAGGTCGTGTGTTGTCTTAGAAGTGTAACCTTAACTGTGAATTTTCTAGGTTTCTGATTTTTTAAAAAAAATATTATCTAACGTTCTTGAAGGCTAATGCACTCTAATAACACAGATCTGTGCCTGCAATCTTAACTTCATCTTTACAAAGCTTTTTGTGTGGGAATTTCTCTATAGATCCAGGTGTTCAATTAGGGATGAACTTTCATCTGATTTTCATTTGGGCTAGTACTTGTGCAGTACTCATTGTAATGCTTAGCTAATGCTGTGTTTTTCTCTCTCTCTGTCTCTGAGCCAGGGCGTGTTTGGACGTGAATAGAAAGACGTGAAGCTGTTTGGACGTGTTTGGATGTGAAGCTGAGAATGGGTGTGCTTTGCTGTTCTCTCTGTGTTTTTGGTTTTTTGTGTTTGTTTAGTTTTGTGGTTGTTGTGGGTTTCATTTTATCTGCCCTCTGGGCTGGCATGGCTAGTCCAGAGGGACAGAGACCTCCGTTTGTTGTGGTTTCTGAAGGTTCAAACTGTGGCCATGGGTTGTGAATTTTGCCTCCAGACTCTGCTTCTGTGGAAGAGTGTGTTCTAGCTGTGGGAAAAGTGACTGGGTTTAAAAACGTGAGGCACACCTCTCGCATGAGCAAGGCTTTTGTTCTGTTTGTTGCCTGCTTAGCCGGTTTGAGCCAGTGGTTGTGGAGGTGATTGTTGTGAGGGGTGTTTTCCCCCCCTGTAGTTCTCCTCTCAACAGCTGCTGTTAAAGTCATGATCTCTAATGTTCCTGCTTTTTTAGGAAATGAGCAGCTGGCTAGAAACCTGGTGGGTTATGGTAAGGTCACCAGCCCTATTAGGAGGGTTCCTTTAGGCTGTAAAGCACCAGAGGTTTGGCATGTCTTGTTCTTTCATAAGCAGGATTATATGATGTTAAACAATGCTTCCAAAGTATTAGAAGTTTCCCTGCAGTATAGGATTGGGAAGTGAGACTACATTATGTTTGTTACCAAAGAGGATATGACCTGTTTTCATTGTTGGAGTCAGACACATTTGGTTAATCAATGACCTAAGAAGAGGCTGGCTGCCCCTGGGAATGGAGACCCTGGGCCTGGGAATGTGGGAGTTTCTGAGAGGAAAGCACAGGATGGGGTGGCGGTGGCAGAGACTGGTCCCAACAGGTGCCAGATGTCTCTAGGGACGTTGGTTCTTGGGGGTTAGTGCCCCCTTGGGGAGATGGTGTTGCTGGTTCTGTGGCTCCTGGCCTCTCGGCTTGAGCCTGACTGCAAAATGGAGGCTGAGCCTGTTGCTATGGAACCTGCAGCCTTGGACTGTGGCTTGCTGGCAAAGCTGCAAAGCAAAGAACAGCCATTGAAGGTGGAGGGGGCTCCAGTTTCTGAGGGTGTGATGAAGTGGGCTAGTTTGGTCAGTGCAATTGGGAAGCACACTGCTGAGGATGGTTCCTTGGTTGGGGACATGGAGAATTCTCTGGTAGTAGTTTTGCCCCCTTGGTCCCAGCAGCTCCCCACTCCTGCTCTGATGTCTCTGAGGTTCCTCCACCCCTCGAGGTCAGTAGGGACTCTGAATGTGAGGGATGGCAAACTCATTGATTGTTGGTTCCTGAAGTCCCTGTGGGGGGTGGATATACCCCGGACATTATGGGTAGGTTTCTGGATGAGCTAAGAAACAACATGGAGTAGAGGTGACAGATTGGTTTCCTGATCTTAAACTGGTTTTGTCGTCTGGTCAGTATACCGTGAGACGTGTCGCTGTGTCTGACAAACAGAAGTGGTACAAATTGAAAAAACTGATGACCAAGGCGTGTGTCTGTGTGACCAATGGAAATGTTGGTGAATAATGGATACAGGAGAATTTGGTGTTTTGGTTTGAGGGTTTTTTTTTCTTTCCATGTTTGTCTTTTTTTTGTTGTTGTTAAATTTCTGATGAGTGCTGGCTGGTCTGATGGATAATTTTGTATGTTGCTCTCTCAATGTGAATGGGTGCAGGGATATTCAAAAAGTATGGCTCTTTTTGAGTAATGGTCCCAGAAATAGGTGGACATTTCATTTTTGCAAAAGATGCACACAGATACCGGTAACCAAACAGACTGGATTGTTGCTTGGAGAGGGGAGGTTTTTCTGAGTCCTGGTTCTACTGCATGTGCAGGGGTTGCCATACTCTTTGTGGACAGAGTAAAGCCTGATTTGGTGGTTGTCTGGGAAGTTGTTCCAGGACGTTTATTCATTGTTCCAGCTACTTTTGAGTAATATTGTCTTTTTTTTATTAATGTCTATGCTCCTACTGTAGGGAAAGACAGGGCGTATTTTTTTCAGAGAGTGGGTGCCCTTTTGACAAGTTGCTTGACAAGTAATATTTACATTTTGGGGGTCAATTTTAATTGTAGACTTAATGAGAGATTGGATAGGAATCATTTGGAACCATACCCACTGTCTGCTCAGCAACTTGCAAGTCTTTCACAGGTTTCTGACATGCTTGATGAGTGGTAACATTTTCATTTTATGCGCATGCTTATACACCTCGTTGAGTGCTAGTGCCAGCTCTTTCTCTATGGCCCACTGGGATGATTTTTATGTTTTTGCTCATCATTTGTCTCATTTGCTTTCTAGTTGTATTGTCCCTACTGGGATTTCTGATCATGCTTTGGTCTTATTTGTGTTGTCTCTTCTTTTTATTCAAGACCATTGTCCACACTGGCATTTTAACACTGGCCTTTTACAAAGTGCTCACATATGGGACTCTGTCAATTATTTTTGGGGAGCCTGGGTTGCCTCACAGGATTTTTTCCCCTCCTTGAAGCAATAATAGGAAGTGGGTAAAGTTAATATTAAATGTTTTTGTCAGCAATACACACAGCAGACAACCCTGTTCATTTGCCTGAGTATGGAGGAGTTAGAGTTGGGAATTGTGGAACTTGAAAAAGCCTTTGATGCTAGGTTGCATGAGAACTAGAAATATAAAAAACCCCCAGCTCTTGCAGGATCTGTTGGATAGCAAAATTCAGAGTACACTGGTTAGGGCCAACTTCAGGGCCTTTCTCAAATGGATGTGCCTATTCAGAAACATGTGGAACAGAAAACAATTGGCTACTTCAAGAAATCGTTGTGCCAAGTGCTTTCACATCCCGTGGAGACTTGGATCTTTGCTGTGAATTTTTTCTCACACATGCCTGCTACAGAGCATGCATGTTGTTCTGAGACTCAACGCCTCCTTAAGGATCTTCCTAGGATCTCAACGTTGGATGTAGACAGACTTGTACAGACCTGACACTCTCAGAACTGACTTCTGCCCTAAATGGCTTTGCTGCAGTGAAGTAACCTGGTATTGATGGTTTGCCTGTTGAGTTTTATAAGGCCTTTTGGCCTGACTTACGCTAGGTTTTTCAGGAGAGTATCAGAGAGAAGATATTGACACTTATTTGTCATTGAGCAGTTCTTACCCTGCTGTCTAAGAAGAGGGACTTCGGGAAGATGAAAAATTGGAGATCCATGTCCCTGCTTAGCTCCGACTATAAACTTTTTTCAAAGGCCTTGGCAAACTTGTGATTGGTTCGGTCATGCACCCTGATCAGACCTATTGCATCCTCAACAGGTCCATTTTTGATAACCTTTTCTTAGTGTGGGATGTAATTTCAGCCTCAAAAATGTTTGATTTGCACATTGGGTTGATGTCCCTTGATCAGGAGAAGGCTTTAGATCACATAGATTATGGATATTTGTTTCTATCCTTTGTGCTTTTTGGTTTTGGCTCCAGGTTTGTATGTATGTCTCTATATCTACGGACTGGAAAGGGGATGCTCAAAACATCATTCACCTTAAGTAGACTTGTAGCGAGGTCGAGGACTCACCAGCACAGTGCCTCCTGTTGGTCATCTTGGGAATTAGCTCTCTAGCATACAGAGTGTCTCCTACTGGCCAGTGTCTCACCTGCCACTGGCCCCTGTGTCTCTCCCAGACCCCAGTGCTCTTTGCCCTGCGGTACTGCCCCAGCAGTACCCTCACACTCTAGGTCTCTCCACTCAGGGGAACCCCCAACCCTCTCACCCCCTTGCCTCAGTGGCTACTGCCAGTCATCATTTAGCCCCTGCTCACTGGGGCAAACTGCAGTCTGTCATGGCCACTAATCATTGGCAAGGAGGTTAGACCAGCTGCCTCTGCCTATCTCTGGGCTGCACCTCTGCAGCCTGGGGAGTTGCCAGGCTGGAGCTCCTCAGCCCCGCTCCACTCCAGGTACCCTTTTCTCCCAGGCAGCCAGGTCCTTCTCTCTCCAGCTTCTCCCTGAGCCCTTATAACAGGGCCAGGTGTGGCCTGATTGGGGCACGGCCCCAGCTGTGGCTGCTTTCCCAATCAGCCTAGCCTTTTTTCTAGGAGTGGGGTAACTGCCCTGCTATAAGACTATAGATAGTTAGTTATTTAGTAAGTAAGTAATAAATAAACACAACTAAACACAGTAACATTGTTAGCATACACAGAGATTTTCACCAGAATGCAAGCTGGAACAGGAAGAGAAAGGCCAGAAAGGTGTTTTCACACCATGCATAACAGAGTTCTATAGAAAGGGCACACAATAACCCAGACAGGGGATAACGCTGTCTGATTCCTCTACAGACAAGAAAAGGGACTAGAGTCTACTTAAGGTGAGTGGTGTTTTGAACACCCTTTTTTCAGTCTGTAGGGGGAATCAGACAGGGCTGTCCCCTGTCTGGGTTATTGTGTGCTCTTTCTATAGAACTCTGTTATGCATGTTGTGGAAACACCTTTCTGGCCTTTCTCTTCCTGTTCCAGCTTGTACTCTGGTGAATCTCTGCGTATGCTGACAACGTGACTGTGTTTATTACTCATGATTGTGATGCCTAGTTTTGACTGAATGTCATCACTCTTTTGAGCAGGCTTCCTCAGCTCCCGTAAATTGGGGGAAGAGTAACACACTCCTGCGGGGGGTTTGGGTAATCTCTTGCCATTGACTTTGCAGGGGGAAGGGCTATTGTGGAGTCAAACTGGCTTTAAGGCACTGGGAATTATGTTGGGACAGGATGATATTTTGGATCAGCATTGGGAGGGTGTTATGGAAAAGATGGAAGTGAGGTTGCAAAGGTGGAAATGGTGTTTGCCTTGATTCTTCTTCCAAGGGCAGGTGTTAGTCATTAATAATTTAACTGCCTCTGTGTTGTGGCATAAGTGTATTGTTTTGGATCCCACTCCACCCCTTTTATAAAAAGTTCAGAGGGTTCTTTTGGACTTTCTCTGGGCTGGCCATCATTGGCCGAGGCAGAGAATTTGCACCTGCTCCTTGTGGAAGGGAGTTAGGATCTCATTAATCTTTTGAGGAGAGTTGCTACATTTCAATTACAGTCTTTGCAGCAGGTGTTGTTTGGAGATGAACATGTTCCTTGGAAACAACTGGCCTTTGCTTTTCTTCAGTGGGTAAGGAGTTTGGATGTTGACTGGTAACCCTCTTGTTGGACGTTGGATGTCTCAATTTTGAGCAGCGACAAAGGGTCCTGTGGCACCTTATAGACTAACAGAGGTATTGGAGCATAAGCTTTCGTGGGTGAATGCAAGCATCCGATGAAGTGGGTATTCACCCACGAAAGCTTATGCTCCAATACCTCTGTTAGTTTATAAGGTTCCACAGGACCCTTTGTCGTTTCTACAGATCCAGACTAACACGGCTACCCCTCTGATACTCAATTTTGAGCAGTTACCTGGTTTTTATCAAAACCTTAATGCTTAGAGATTTTTCTAAGCTGAGGCCACAGGATAGGCAGCTGGAGTTCCCAGGCTGCTTGCTGAACCACTTGTTTATAACCTTGCTGTGAAGATTCCTAGTCTTGTTTCTATGAGTCTTGTCTCTTCCTGTATTGCAACAGGTGTAACAAAACTGGTTCATTTACATGATTTTACTCATTTTACATGGGTCTCCATGAATATTGTGGCTGCCAACCTTGGTTTTCATTCCATTTGCTGCTGGATTTCTTGATTTTTATTAGAGATAGAATCAGTTCTTCCTAGGGGCAGTATTGCCAGAAGTTGCCTTCTTGAGTGAGCCATTCCTGTTTATACGAATGTTTTTATTTTCTTTCCTGTTGCTTCTGCTGTGGATTGGGATGTTGACAAACCTGGAAGCTTGCTTACCTTCCGTAGGTCTTTGGAATTTACTTTTAATAGCTTAGGCCATAAGTCACTGTATATGGTTGTGGCAAAGAGTCATAATTTTTTAATTCTTGTTGATTACCCTGATATGGTGTGGAGAAGACAGCTCCATCCAGCTAGCCTGGCAAACTATGCACAAGCCTCCAATTGCAAAGAGGATGGGTGATCTCCAATGGAGAATTCTTCATAGGGCTATTGCTATGAATGTGTTTGTGCATCATTTGACTCCAGAGGTGTCTGTGTCATGTCCTTTTTGTGACATAGAGACTGTTTTTCATATGTTTCTTACTTGTACCCAGTTACAGCCATTATTTGTTTTACTTCGGGGTATTTTTCAGTTATTGTCCCTTGATTTTTCTCTTACTGTATTTATTTTTACTGTTAAGTATAGATTCACAAATAGATCTGTGATAAGCTTTGTAAACTTTATTTAGGGTCAAGCAAAGATGGCCATTTTAAAAAGTAGATGACGTAAATTCTTTGGTACTGGGGTTGCCTATGTTCTTTGGGTTTTTTGGAGGTTTTATGCCTTCATTTGAGTTTGGATATTATACTCTTAGAAGTGATTTGAATCAATTTATTCAGTGGTGTGCTATTGGAAATGCACTTTGTACTGTTTGTGATGGGCAATTATTTTTGAATGTGTAATTTTATTTTATTTTATTGTGTTTCTGTACTGTTTTTATTAGAAGTGTCTTTCAAGTGAAAAGTCTCTCTCTCAAAGTGCTCATAATGAAGATCTGAGGAAAATAAGTGTGCAAACCGTTCTGTGTTTGGAGCAGAAGGCCTGTCTTGAAAAATGTGTAGCTACATTAGCGCACCATTAGTGCACCTAAATGGGGAGATATTTTCAGTATACCATGATCCTGGACTGCCCTATAGGTCTGAGCGGGGCCATATCAAGCTTGTACTTTGCCCTTCCCACCTCTGACTATGGTAGTTGAATCCCTGAGTTGGAGGGGGGGAGAAGAGGCGGGCTGCTAGGCTCCCCCCCGCCCCCCTCCCAGTTACGTCCTATGGCTGCCAACTCCCCTTACCCCCCCCCCCCCCAGTTACGTTCTGTGGCCCCCAACTCCCCTCAGCCCCGCCCCCAGTTACGTTCTGTGGCCTCTAAGATCGCTAAGATCCCCGTTCCCTCTGCACTGCTCCACGGTTTTATTTTTGCCCCCAGGCAGTTCCCGCTGCTAGAACAGCTGTCTGGCGGCTTTGCGGTTTCTGAGAGGGAGTGGGGAGGAGCGGGGAGTCACGCGCTCAGAGGAGGAGGCGGAGAAGGGGCGGGGCCTAATGGAAGGGGTGGAGTGGGGGCGGGGCCGGGGCAGCGAGGGTGTGGAGTCAGTGATGCGGCCCTCAGGCCAATGTACTAGTTCTCATGCGGCCCTCGTGGTAATTTGAGTTTGAGACCTCTGATCTAGCATTTTATATTCTAGACTGTCTGTCGCAGATGGTTAGGCATGTATTTCCTGTAGTAGTTTCTCAGAACTGTAATCTACGGTATGTTTTCAGGTACTGTTTTTAATGTATCTCACAGTTAATAACTAGTAGAGGTTCTGATTCAGGAAAGAATCCTTCTATTAAGGACAACACTACAGTACCTACTTGAAGTTAAGCTTTGAGTTAAGCACATGCTTAGATACAGCTGTGAATAGGGTTGTTTTTCTGAATCAGAGTCTGTACTGGCTACCTTTCAAGAATGTTAGGGGTCTTTAATGAAATCAATGGGATTTAAGCTCATAGTTAAAGGTAAGCCCATGCTTAAGTGCTTTCCTGAAGGGAGGAGGGTCATAGTTTCCCCAAATGAACTGTACCATATTACCTTGTTTAACAAAAGAAAAACCATGTGCGGTTTCAATGATACACGACATATTCTCTGAACAATGGGTGAACAGCTGTGAGATTTAGAACTTTTGTACTCATGGGGGTATGGATGCTTTAGCAGTATTATCACTAGACTGATATTAGCTGACACTGAAGTAAAAAATGAAGTCAAAAGGTAAAAGTTTATATGTCAGTCCAATTCTTTCATAGCGTTGTCATCCTTGTGTACTCCTTTTATTGTTGGCTCTCCTTTCGCTTCATAACTCTTCAGTTTAGCCTGGAAATGTCAAGGCTTATCTGTAACTGACTGACGGTGACTAGTCTGCTAGAGAACACAAATGAGAAGTGTGTTAGTGGCCATGTGGTGTTTTCCCACTGGGGTTTCTTTTTAAGAGTTTGTTCTTTAATAACAGGACCCATTTGAGTCATTGTGGAAATTTATGAAGGTCCTGGTGAACAGCTTCTTTGGCACTGGTGCAGCACACTTCCACTACGGGGGATATAGGAAAAATAGTCCCCTTGTCTGCTAGTCTGTTACTGCTGTGTGGGGAGGGCAAGCAAAGGGGGAATGCAGTGCTGCCACTGTGACATTGTTCCTCTCACCTTGGGCTCCAGTAGAAATTCCTTCTGGGACAAGGGGCGGATTTTTGGGGGTCAGGGCTAAAGCAAGTGAGAAGAGCCACAAATTTTTCTCATCCCATCTGTGCCTAAGTTAAAGCTGCTTTAAGATTTTATGAGCCTGACTCTTGGTGATACTAAGGCCCTTTTATACCTCCAGAGAGTAACTGAGAAGCTAGGCTGATGCCTGCTTCCTCCTAAGGGAGGGGAGTTTCCTGCAAGTGCGGGGTGCAGGAACCATGCTGCCAGGTGGTTGGGGCAGGGACAGTGCAGCAACTTGGAGAGATCACAGCACTGGGGGATTCCCTTTTCTCTAGGAAATGTGGGGTCAGGAGGCCACACACCCTATTTTATCTGTGGCTCCCCAAACTCCTGTGTCCTCAGGAGAAGACTTGTAGAAAACTCTGTTGGGTTCACCTTGTGGAGTTTCTTGCGTCCCCTGTGCCCCTCCTGTGGGCATCTCCCCTAATGTCAATAGCTAAACTCCCATTGGCTTCAATTGGGGGCAGGATCAAGTTTTAGCATTTCAGCAAATGATCCAGAGTAGTGAGTTTTATAGTCATCCAACCTATTTTCCAAAGGACTTTTAGTTCTCATATCAACGTGGAGGAAACAATAGATATGAAACTACCAAAATCTTTCTGTGATCAGAGCATTTTAATAAAGAATAATAATAATAAAAAAATCAGTGGAGACTCCTATTCCTAGATATGGCAGAGGGAAGAGCGTGTCAGATTCCTGCGCACCCTATGTGCTACTAGAACAGCAGCTATAGCTGAAGAGAATAGATTGGGGGAAATGTATTTAGGGTAAAACAATAAATACTAGGTCAGATTCTCACTGGTGTAAATCGGCTTGGCTCTATTGACTCCAACAGAACTATATTGATTTACACCAGCTGAGGATCTGGCCCAAAATATGCATGAATTGCTTTACTAAATGACGTTGGGGATCGCTCATTTATGTGAAGTTAATAGTGAACACCTCCTAGGAACTTTACTTTTCTCTGCTCTCCCTCTAAGAGCAAAGGTGCTGGCAGAGACGTGAAAAGAGGAGGCAGCAGACTGATTCATATGATAGTATAGGAGCCCCCCCCCCTTGATTTTAGTCTCCATTGATTGGGGTAGATGAAGACCAAATAAATGGTGGGATAAGGGGATGTGAGACTGGGTGAGAAAGTAGGAAAGAGAGAGAGACACACACACAGGCCCCCAGGAGAGGAGTGTAACACTGAGGATGGGGGAACTGATTTGTATAGCAGGTTGTAAATGGCTTTGTAATGAGGATCACCTCTATCCACCATGGCCAAGGAAATCCTGCCCCCAAGAGCGAAGCTTGAGCTTAATTTGGGATCACATGATTCCAGTGCTAGGATAGATAGGATTCTGTATGAAGGCCCGCTCCTTTTCTGGGGTTGTCTTTGTGCTGTCATACAGCCCCTCTGTTGGGCTCTTTGCTGAAAATACTTATGTGCTGTGCCAGTGTTCAAACCAAAAAGAGGTTTGAGGTGAGTTCTCTGCTTCTGATGGAGTTCACCCCTCTCTGCATGGTGCTAAATCACCCCTTTCATAGCTGATTTCCTAATTAACAATGGTGCAGGAGAAATTGGAATCTGGCCCAGTATATTTTTTTGGAACACAGTATAAACCTTACAAACAGGTTCCCTTCGTACAAATGTATTTGCCAAGTGCTGATGCCTGTTTCCTTGCTTATACTTAACACAAAGTGTTATTTCAGGTGGGAGCCTGAGGCAAGTGCGTTTCATATTTATCTGAAGACAGCAAGTTTTTCAAATCAGTCCAAACCCTAGAGTAAGAAATAATGGGCCTGATTCTGCTCTCATACTGTTTTAACACCATTATTTTCAATAGTTACTCTGATTTACACCACTGGGAGTCCAGAGACCCCATCCTGCTGTCAGTGTAAATCAGGAGTCATTCCACAGAAGTCAACGGAGATACACTGGGGTTAAACTAATGTACGTTCAAAAGCTTGTCTTTCTCACCAACAGAAGTTGGTCCAATTAAAGAGATCACCTCACCCTCCCTGTCTCTAGTGTGAATGAGTGCAGATTCAAACTCAGGGGTCCTCAGGAAAGGTAGCATTTGAAAACATGCCAAAACAAAGAGGTACATTTATTTAGCTTTACTGTGGATTTTCATAACAAGGAGGGTTTTTCTTTCTTTCAGTAACTGTGATTGTCACTGCACAGGAGGAAATGATGCTTGTGTTACTATATAACTTATTAACTGCTTTAATGACAATTTGGGATCAGCAAGCCCTGTAACATTTAATTACACGGTACTTAGGGTGCACTATTAAATAATATGAAGTACTGTCTGAAACAGTTTTCATGGGATCAGCACAGAGGGGAAAGCTTTATTTTTTCCTATTTTAGAAATATGCACCACAGTACAAATACCAGTGGGCATTCTCTTATTGATCTACAGATTTCTCTTTCCACCGTGGTTACTAGCCACGTCCTTTACTGCTAACCCCAGTCATTTGTGGCTAGAAAATGAAGACACCCAAGTGTGCTATTGTCAGTCCTTATCCCCCGTCAGATTGAACTGAGGAGTCTTTGAGAAGGCTAAGACTGCAAGGCTCTGTTGCCTGGCTCGAAGAGCAACCCTGATGCCGCCAGGCTTCAAGATGACAACATGAATTTCTATGATCCAAAAATTAGAGTTGATTGATAGGAGGATACTAATAAAATGTCATAGCTTATAGATGTGGAAGGACCACAGTGCCAGTGATAAAGTGAGATTGGTCAGTTCTGACAAACATGCATCATAGCCTTATTATTGACAGTGGGAGATAGTATTGATTGAGCTGCCAGGCTTATCATATTACACAATTATGATATTAGATTTGCATTTTTAATTCTTTTAGAAGAAATTGGCCCAAGGCAATTACAGGAGAAAAATATTATGATGGATCCAATGCTTCAAAAAGGAAAAATCAGAAGCTTTTAGGAAGATGCAGTCACTGTCAGAGAAAAGTTTTCCTTAGCAAAACCATGACAAGGAAACAATGAAAATATGACGTCAATAAGCTTTAAGGGATTTGTTCAAGGCAATGTGCTCCCAGGGGAAAATAAAGTAAGGCAATATGACCATTAAACATGGGCTAGAAGAGATGGGGAGCTTGATTATATTTAAAGACTTTGCACAAATCATAGAAACATATGTAAGCAACCTAGGAAATAGATGAGAATTTGAACAAAGAATAGCTTCTTCTCTCCTATAGCACACAATATAAACTGGCCTATTTTCATGTGAATTTCAGGGTCAAGAATTTCTCAAAAAGGAAAAGAAAAAGATTGTGTTGTGCAGGTTATAAGGGTTACTATAGGCTTAAGAATTAGAAATCAGTTGGTTATGCAGCTAATTACTATTGGTACACCTGTATTTCTATCTTGTTTTTATACCCCACCCTCTTGTGGTCCAGGGAACAGGGCACTGGCTTGGGAGTCAGGAGAAGAGAGGTTCTGTTCTCAGCTGTGACAAATGTATAGCTCTGACCTCTTATTTCTCTCCCAATTCTGGTTTGGTCCTTGGCACAAGTTAGAGCAGCCACAGAGTAAGCTGCTCTTACTCATGTTGGCTAGAATGTCCCACTCAGCTGCTCCACCCTCCTTCCTTGGAGGAGCTGTGTTTTCACTGGATGATGGGGATCTAACCAATTGCCTGTTTGGGGAGTCAGGAAGAAATTTTTCTCAAATTGGCAGAAGCCTGTTGGGTTTTTTGCCTTCCGCGTGGCATTGTGGTGGCAGTTTAGTTAAATAGGCACAGGACTTACAAATTACTAATGTTAATTTTTAAGAATGTTGAGTTCATTGCAACTTGCAGCCAGACTCTAGTGTGGATAAAGGCCAAAAGGTCTACCACCCAGAACTAAAAGATACCTGGGATTTCGCTGGTGGACCTTGTGCCTAGAGGAGAAGGAGAGAGCTGATGTTTTTAAAGACTAAGGTCCCCCTTCCTTGCCCTCTGTCCTCCCTTGTAGGGTTGGGGAGGGTAAGATGTTTCAGAAGAGTGATCTGAATTCTAGAGGTAGGCCAGGGAGATTCTACCCTGGATTATGGTTTGTATGTTGGGAGCTCTGTAATCCTGCACTGGCCCAGTTAAATGCCTGGATTGTTAGTTAGGATGAATAGTGCCCCTACCCCATGTTAAATTAATAAAGTTGCAGCCTGCCACTTAAATCCATCCCTGTGTCTGTCTTCATGCACCTGAATGATCTGATCAATTGTGCGCATCATGTCCGAACATCTGAGATGCATAATCTGAAGCAATTCTGTTATATCATATACAGTAAAAGTGTACTAATTAATCCCCCTTGATACAGTTTAGTTTAAAGGTATATTGACGCCGTGCTTGGAATACTTTAAAATATTGTGGCCATTAGCATTACCATTAAACTGGTTGATGTATATAATATTGTATAATCAAAATATAAATCTTTGTTCTATAATGATTTATAACATACACAATTTAAAAGAGACACCGTAACCTTAAAAACCACACCTCCACTTGAACTTTTTTTACTTACTATTATTGCAAGTAACACTAAAGATGACTGTAACAAATAAAGAAATTAGAGGGAAACCCCTCCTATTTTCCTGTATGCCTACATTGTACATTTGACAGCATTTAACGTATAGTCAGCTTTGCTGTGTCCCTCACATATTCAGTCAGAAATTAAATTTCCCCTTTTGTTTGTGCTGGTCTTTCACACAGCAACTTGAGAGAGAAAAAATTGGCAGAGGAATTCAGGGGCAGTTCCGGAAACTTTTTAAACACATTTTTTGTGATAGACTATATTTCAAGTTGCTGATGTTCGTTTGATAGGAAAATGTTGATTCACATAAAAGGTAACAATTAAAATGTTTGCTCATCTTACACTATCCATACTTTGGCATCTCATATCTTTATGGCCCTGATCCAGGAAAGCACTTACTTGCACCAAAGTCAATGGGACTAAAGCACATGTGTTAAAATTAAGCATGTGCTTAAGTGCTTTGTTAAATAGGGATATTTTCCTGAATGGGTCTATGATTGTACTTTATAGAGCAGTATTGTATGGCTATTGCACACAGTGTAGAAATTCAGATTTTTGGTGTAAACTTTAAAAAAAATAAATGTGTTAAACTTTGTATAGAAAAGTACAAAATCAAACAGAACAAACACATTACTATAGATGAATAAATATAATTATTTATGAAAAATAAAATCTAACGATGGCTAAATTGCTAAGATATGCTATAGCCTATTTACTCTTTGTTGACTCTTAGGTGTATTCATCATTGCAACGTAAAAGTGATAATGAAAATAAAAATGGATTAAGTGATCACATCACAGACAGCAAACGGCCTCAGTGGAAATATGAAGACACTATCAAAGCACATGTGCAGTATTTATCATCAGAGTGAATGCCTTCTATATCTGATTCTCTGCTTGGAGGAAAAAGGGGAGATGGTGAAACCTTAAAATGAGCTCCTTCCCCCACTCACTATGCTCCTGCTGCCGTGTCTTTTTTCTGCTGCAGTAGCTCCATAGCAATATCACAACAAACAGCTGCAAGCAAAACATCATAAACCACAAATAGAGAATTATAATTCACACACACAAATGCAACATCAACACATATTAAGAAATAAGAATCAGGGCTGGGCAAATAAGGGAGTTTTCAGTTTGCTGGCAATCCTGAAAAATAATAATAAAAAAATTAAGGTTGAATTGAAAAGATTTTAAATTTTTTTTTAGCAAATTGAAAAGTAAAAAAAAAATCATTCTAGGTTGAACATACGGTTTCATTTTAACAAACTGAAATGTTTGTTTTGATTTTTACCATTTTAAAACATTGTTTTAAAATAAGATTAAAGGAAATTTTGAAATAAAAGTTGTTTTGAACTGAAAAACAAACATTTAATTTAGAAAGTGTCAAATGGTTTTTTTAGGGTTTTTTTTTTTTTTTTTTACTGAAACAATTTGGAGAAATTGACATAAACTTGAAAAACATTTTGGAGTTGCCAAAGTTACATTTTTCACTGAAAACAAGTGTCATCTGAAAAATTTCATCCAACTCCAATAAGAATATGTATGCCACATAATGTCTCTGCTCAGCACTGTGGGAAGAGTTGGCTGGAGGATGACAATTCTGTTTTGTGACAACTTTAGAGGTTTTGAAATTTGGTTCTGCTTTAGAATGAAAACAAAACCTTTAGAATAAGTGAAATGGAATTGTGTCAAAATGGTTGATTTTTGGATAGAAAAGCTCAGGTTTTTGATTTGGGTCTCTCTCTCTCTCTCTGGTCACAAAGGCACAGAGAGCTCTGGACCTCAGAAATCTTCCCAATGAAATCTTTCTGCAAACCAGTGTGTCCCCACAAAGTGTTTTGGCTTTGACGAAACTGCATATTTTCATAAAATTACATTTAAGTGAAAATGTTCTTACCAGCTCTAACTGTGACCATTGTGAAATTGGGCAAATACGCTTTTGTCTTTTTTTAATAATTTCAGATTTTTCAAAGAATACAGTTGTTCTTGACACTCCTTGGAACTGGGATTAGAATTAATTAGTGTATGTGTGTGTGTGTGTGGGGGGGGGAAGCAGGAGGAGAGTTGGTAAATGTGCATATTAAGTTTATTGGACCCAGGGCATGAAATATTAATATGGTGCTTACTTTAAAACCAAAAACACACCTCAGTTTAGATTCTTACTCAACTCTTTCACCATAGTGCTGCACCAAGGTGGAAGGGCCAATCTAACTCCCACTGGGATTGAGTGAAAATTTCCCATTTGCCTTAAGTAGGATTTGAATTGGGCTATGAGTGCAAAATGGCTGCCATGTTTGTTGACAATAGACCTCATTCTACTGCCATTGACACTGGGGTAAGTCGGGGTACACCCCACAAGCAAAGCCAGTGGAATTTCACTAGTGTAAAAATCAGTGTACAGTGAGAGCAATGTACTGAGAGGGCCAAGGTCACTGCACTATCCATATCTAAACTCAGCACTTTGTAAACTTTTTGGGATATATTGAACAGAGAAGGCACACATTTTTTTCTACTGTAGAATAATATGTGTAATGAACTAATGCTTTTGGGAGCTCTGTCTCCCCACTTTAAAGTATTTACCTCAGAAACAAGATGCTGCCCTGAAGATGCATGTGATTTTGTTGGCAATAGAGAACCATTTCAGTGGAATGAGATATTACCATTTTGTTAACTCAGAAATACCCAGTGCTTAGCAATAAGGGTGCCAGATAAATATCTGTTCAATGGGAGGGATATAATGCAACTTCCAATTTCTAGTGAATTTGATCTATGTCACAGCCTAACAGGAGCATTTCAGCTACTGAAATCTCAATCCTACACAAACACTGTGTATCTTGCATATATGTGTAGAATCTGATTTTATTACTGATTTTGGCTCAGTAGGCCAATGGAAATGCAATACAATGCACTGCCAAAAGGGGCTTTGTTTCTTTAGGTGTTGCACTTGCTCCCTGAGCATGAAGAAGTGTTGAAAATTAAAATGTGTTGTGATATTTTTGGACTCCCTTGGACTGACTCAGGAAGTGTGCTAGCACTGGAGGGATCAATCCATGTCCAGCTCTCCATGGTCAGAAGGGCAAATCTGCCTCATGGAGGGAAGGGGAGGGGAGCGGATGACCCTGAATCATATTCACACCCCCAAAGAAGCTACTGATTATGTGGCAAGAGGCACTTAGGTATTTCAGGACAGGACCAATCTTAAATTTAATAGTCTTACACTCTAACATATTCTGTAATACTTTGTGATGGATTATTATATTACTTAAGGATATCTGAGCATAGATTTTGAATTGTATGTGTTCTCTCTATAATTTAAAATGTTGGTCTATAGCAGGGGTCTCAAACTCAAATTACCACGAGGGCCGCATGAGGACTAGTGCATTGGCCCAAGGGCCGCATCACTGACCCCGCCCCCTCACTGCCCCCACCCCCATCCCCACTCCACCCCTTCCATTAGGCCCCGCCCTTCTCCGCCTCCTCTCCTGAGCGCGCAGCTCCCCGCTCCTCCCCCCTCCCTCCCAGAAACCGTGAAGCCTCCAGACAGCTGTTCTGGCGGCAGGAACTGCCTGGGGGTAAAAATAGAACCTTGGAGCAGCGGGGAGGGAACGGGGATCTTAGCGGCCACAGAACGTAACTGGGGGCAGGGGTGAGGGGAGTTGGCGGCCACAGAACGTAACTGGAGGGGAGGTGAGGGGAGTTGGCGGCCATAGGACGTAACTGGGAGGGAAGGCGGGGGGAGCCCGGCGGCCCGCCTCTTCTCCCCTCCTCGTCCCCTGTGTCCGCGCTTCCTGCTCCTCCCCCCTCCCTCCCAGAAACCGCGAAGCCGCCAGACAGCTGTTCTGGTGGCGGAACTTCAGAACATAACTCAGGGGGGCGCGGGGAGCCCGGTGGGCCGCAGGGAAGCACTCCGCGGGCCGCGTGTTTGAGACCGCTGGTCTATAGTGAAAAAGTAGAGAAATAAAGAAATGTTAATGACTTCCCCCTCTTTCTGGTATGGTAACACAAATTTTACATACTGTATTCTCTGGAGTCATTGCTGGGAGAAGGCTATAATTCAGTGTCTATGCAAAATCTACATATACTGCCTATCATTGTAGTATATAGTAACAAGATATTTTTGTGCAAAACATTCTGGACACAACTTACAGCTCATGTGACTTTTCTCTTGCCACAGATCAACATATATATACAGTATTGAGTTTAGCACCAGGTCCTAACAAGAGATAATAAAAACCCATTCATAGGAAACAGTACAACAATAAGACAGATTTTCCTCTTCATCTTCACTGAAAGTTAATTTGCTGGCAATTATTATGTCTTTACTATACACTTAGAATCACATTCATTTACACTACAGGAAGAAGGATGATTTTTATGACTTTTTTTTTTATTTAAATTATTGATGACTCAAACTATGAGTGATTCATTTCCTGCTTTCTCTGCAATGATAATTGATGAGACTCCAAGTCAGGTGGGGTGTGTGTATGTATGTAGTTGGTTTGGGATTAGACATTAGCACAATAGAAACTGTTCTGTTAATTTTGCCTGTAGGTTATCATTCATATAACTATTCTGTCTTTGCTTACTGGGAATATGGGAGATATTCTATCATTGTGTCCTAAGTGGCACAAAATTATATTGAAATAATAATTTCAGAGCAAATTGGTTTTTCATGAAGTGTGCTTATTTCTAGTTGATACTGTATAGCAAAGAGCACAAAATTATGTGGTGAGATTATGCTATTGTATAGACACGTCATAGTTAAGAGCCAGAGGGTTATGGGACAGAAAGAAGATGAGATTGAAGTATCTTTGTCAACAAATGTCTTGGAAAAACATGGGGTTGGAGGCCTAGCTCCCATTTCTGCCACAGAAATCAAGGGGGAGATTTTCAATTAGTTTAAATTTCAACCTCAATGTTCAATTAGGGACAAAACTTGAACAACAGCATGGAGCCTCACTGGCCAGACTGTGTTAAAGATAATCCTATAATTTAGTGCTGCAGTATATCCCACAATCAATATGATCTTTGCAGGAGGGAAAATGGTCAGTGGATCAGAATAGGTGTGGATCCACTGAACCCAACCTTGTTCCTCCCACAGTTTGTGTTATCCTCCTAAAACGATCTATGTGTGGGAGAACTGGGAGCAAGAATGACAGAAATCCCACAGGAAGGTTGTATTTACATTTCCAGTTACAGTGAGTTGGTTGGGGTAGATGGTGGTGAAACCTGCAACAGCTTCTAATCAGATGGAAATTCAAATAAAAAAATATTGTAGGGTAAGTATTTTATGCTTTGACTACCTGTAACATTACGGCTAAAAATATTACCTGATGTGTAGTTAGAGATTGAATGGAATGAGATGGTTATAAGGGAGCTCTGGGCTAGAGGAACAGATTGCAGTTTGGAGATCAGGAAATTATTGGTCATGAAAAAAAAACCAGTTTCACTTGACAGTTCCATGGCAATCCTTGTTTATCGCCAAATGTGGATATGCTAGTTCCCAAATGAAATGTTACTCTGTTTTAGTCCTGTCGGTTAGTCAGATGTGTGATAAGAAGATAGAAACAGCTGCTTCCATCTGCAGAATAAGCATATGGAGACCGATTTGGACAGTTATTGAAACAGGAAAACTAGTTTATAAATTGATATGGGGAAATTTTGCTTAACAAATATTCTATGTATCAGTCATTTGCAGATCAGAATTCATGCAAGACTCGCTTGGATTCTGTGAGGGAGGCTGTTGTCCTTACGTAGCTACAATTTAGTATCATTCAAGTTAGTAAATAATGATCATAGTTCTCCTGAAATACCAAAGGCTTTGGTTGGAGCTACACAGAAAATTAATACATTTTACACTCAGTGTAAGTAAAGCTCTTCTGTCCCTTCTGGGATAACTAAAGAGACTATCAACATTATGCTTTTAGTCATTCAAGTTCTGTAACTCTGTCACTGAGCATATAGCCTTTTTGAGCTTCTGCTCTTAACATAACACAAAACTGTTACAATAAAAAGAGTCTAACAAGCTCTCCTGATATAACAAGAGTATTAGCTTCATTGATTTTCTGAAGCTGAAAACCCCTAGCTAAAATCCAGGGAAGAGATTAATACAACTGTCTTTTAATAATCTTAAGTTTCCTGAAATCAATATTTTTTCTCATATTACACCATAGGTTGCTACACACCAGTAGCTATATGGGTGAATGGAAATCAATACAGAGCCTATGTATCTGCCAAGACATTTTCAAAGGCTGGCATAATGGAACATAGATTAGGAAAAGTTGGACTGAATGTTAAGAATGCCAATACTGTGCTATTGTTTGAGAAACGCAGATCATGGAGTGCTCTGGGGTCAGTGGAACCAAGACACATTGTGCTGAGGGTAACCCATTTAATCTGTGCGTGAGGAGTATGTAGGACTGTAAAATGATGGTGGTAGTGGCTTCTATAAGCAGTGATGTGCTGTGGTAGGGGCCATATTGCAGCCCCTTCTTAAAATTCTGCTACCAAACTCATAGAAGGTTTGGAGTAATTTCCCTATGTCTGACAGAGTTCACCCTGTCTCCGGATACTGCTCAAGCATTTCTACCAGAGGTGATGTATCCCTGGGTTTCATAAAAATACTCCCCAATTCCCAAGAGCCTATTTTCTGCTTTTTCAGCACAACAGGTTTCACTAAACCTCAGGTGTTTTCAAAATATTTCCCCCGGAAAAAAAATAGTTCTGCCCGGGCTGCTCCGACAAGATCTTCACAGCCTCTCATCCTTCTGCAAGCTACTATGCTTAAGAGTTAGCACAAGAGATTCACTACATTATTCCAGAAAATAATAAAACGTTGTCAGCAAATGAACTTAACAGAAGTTGGTTTGCACAATGGAGTTGCCTTTCTTCTTGGTTATGTTTGTTAGAAAGCCTTCTTTATTCAATCTCACTGCAAGCATATGCATCGCTGGGACATGAGGTGTGTCACAGGTTGACAGGAAACCATTTGTGGGAGCCCTTGTTAAAATATTGCAACACATCACTACTCCACAGAGAAACCACTGAATTATGTGGTGATCAGCAGCTATTGCTACTGAGGCAGCCTGCAATGGTATATAAAATGAAACTTGATCGCAGAAATCATCATTGTGTATACGCTGAATAATCTAAGAGGGGTCCACTGGGTAACAGAGAGGAAGGTTTCATTCTTCAATTTATCCTTGATGTTTTTAAAGTGTCTGTGATCCTGAGAGGACTTTAAATGGTTGTTGTCTATAGCAGCCTTTAGAATTTAAGAAGAGGAAGGATGGTTTATGCTTAGGGCAGTGGTATTTGTCATGTTTTCTGTACACAAAGACCAACTGCTGATTAGGTTAGGTTCAGCAGAGCCAGTGTTTACACAAAGATTTGAGCCACAGCCTAGAAAAGTCCTGAAAACTCATCACTGGAATGTCAGTGGAAGAAGTAGTTTGTGTTTAACAAACACACCAGACTTGATGACCAGCTGCAGAACTTGAAGGCAAATTTCTCTGGGTTCACTTATTTCTAAAATCTACCATGTATCTATATCATACATGATTCTATAGCTTAATGGTAGTAGTACTTATCAGATCCCAAAGTAACTACCATGTAACAGGCACTCTTCATTAACAGAGAAATAAATACATGGTTATTTCTATCTTGTAATTAAATTATACTTACCATGTGAGGAAATGTTCAAGAGTTATTATGTAAGATTACGGTCCTTACTGCATAAGATATTTCTATAATGTAAAGTAAAGTGACATCTGATTCCACTTGATTGTGTATATGTCATTTTGCTTTCAATGCAGCACCAGAAAGAATGTGCCCAAGTTCCTTATGCATCCTAGAGCGCAAATGAGACTAAAGGAAAGTAGCAGCTGTATTGACAACTCCAGTAGCAGGAGCAGCATAAAAATTCTAGAGTGCCATGGTATTTTGTCATCAGCCCAGTGAGAGGCAGCACTTGCCAGATAAACACAAACAACATTTGTGTCAGCAGTAGAATATTTCCATGATGAAGTCAGAGAAAACCCTGATTGTAGTGAAAATATAGAAATCAGATGCGGACTGTTTTGGAAATAATAAAAGGTCTTTCTCTTCCCAACATCTCGCCCTTTCCCATCACTGATGCTATAGCTCACACATATAATTAATTCCCAGGATTAAGAAATGATGTACAATATGAAATGGGGGGTGGGGGTGGGGGGGAATCCCTCTCCAGTACACGGCTAAATAATCTACATAAGGTTAAGCAGTCACTGCTGGAGACATTAGGACACACTGAAGAATCCTATTTAGTATAGTAGTGTTGAGTACCTCCCTACCTTCTTAATAATATGTTGTATAACTGTGCAACCTATTGATCAAGAGTATTTGGAGAAAATGAGAGAGATTATTATAAAATGGTTTTCAGTGTGCAGGGGAGTGACCTGTTGCAGACATTCATGTGAGGGGCTATAACTGCATTTGGGTGAAGTGGTTTAGGAAAACGTCTCAGATTATATTGTACATCTGCTCCTCCACATGTAACTCAGTCTTTAGTAGAGGAGGCTAAACAAGGGTCCCCGCCACCTCTTCTTTTCCCCCAAAGTGATGGCTATTGCTGCTGACTAGTTGGTGAAAACAGAATTAGACCCTTCTGAGACAGATACACAGAGCTGTACAGTATGTTTATAGCTGCTGCTGATCTGCCTGCAGTGAATGCCACATAGCAGCTGCTTTGATGCATTGGAGAAGGGAGCAGAGAAGGAGGTAGGGAAGTGTGTGTGTGTGTGTGTGTGTGTGTGTGTGTGTGTGTGTGTGTGTGTGTGTGTGTGTGTGTGTGTGTGTGTGTGTGTGTGTGTGTGTGTGTGTGTGTGTGTGTGTGAGAGAGACAGAGGGAGAGAGAAAGAACTCATAGCACATTTAGGAATCATTTATTACTACTTTATCTCTTTCTTATTTTCTTCCCTTCCCCTTGTCCACTCCTTCTCCAGTTCCTGTGCTCTTTCTTACTATGGCATTGGTACTGTGAATATTTTGGTGGTAAGGGCAGGTAAGTAGGAGGATGACTTATTTCTTTCTCGTTGTTTCTGTCATCCTAATGGACAGACCCCAGACATCATCCACCGCTGCAGTGATTCTTCGGCACAGGAATATTCAAAAGATCTATTTTTTCTGTCATATAATTCTGTACTTCGCTAAGTAAAACTTCCAAATACCTTTATTTTTTTAAAAAGTAATTGTTGCTCAAGCAGAGATTCAGCCATATTCAACAGTCATAGCCAATAATTTTGAACCTCAAAGTTTTTGTCCACACTAACATTTTTATCATATTTCCCTCTGTTGTAGTAACATTGTCACAGGTGTTCAGGTACAGGCCAGGCATCAGAATTCTAAATAAAGTCTGTTGTCCAATTCTGCTCATAGCCGGCCTAAGTGTTTTTAATTACTGTAAGTAGCGTTATGCACATATGATTTATGTGCAATACACAAGAAAAATGACAAAATAGCATATAATTAAAAATAGACAAACTGCATAGTGGATTAATTGAAAGGAACAACAGCAATGAGTATGCTATGCTTTGCCATATATATCTCATGGTGTTATTGAATAAAGCTATGATTATCAATTGCATATATATATGTACATTGTGTATTGCACATAAATCAAATATATATATGTATGTATAAGTGCATTTTCTTCACTTGCTCGGATGAATTATGACAATATTAAAATATAGCAGGGTCTTCACCAGGACCTAAATTCCTGAGCATGGGGTTGTAATAAAATTCTGCTTATAGTAAAATCTGACTCTGTATGGAAGATGTCTATGATAAGCTGCTTTCACTGCATTATGGTTTTTGACTCTGAACAATTTGCAGTGTGCATACAAGTGAAGTTCTCTTCCTGTCCAGCATAGAAATGCACTGTTCCACAAATGAACGATTAGTGCTTGAAAAAAGTCTGAAAAATGGCTATCCCTTTGACCTTTCTAAGGTTTGTCATTTAGTTGACATACCCATTACCTCAAAAATCAAATGTGTTTGTCTAAACATTATTCTGATGTTTAGTTTGGGCACCAAAGGTCAGACAGCTGACCACTAACTCGCTGACAGTGATCAATTCAGTCTCAAATCTTGTCACTTTCACTGTTTATTCTGCTATCCATCTCTGCTTTGCCAGCCACCACAGCCACTTTCTGCTGCTGAGGCGCTTTTAAACCTAACAATAATCCAATTTAGAACTGATCAATGGGAATGTGTGGTCAGTAAGCAAAATGACAAAGTCTGCATACAACCGCTGACCACAATCCGGGGGTAATTTACATAGGGCTGTATACAAACTTAATATATGTAAACAGCTCTCAACCACAACTATTCCTGCAAAGAAAAATGGGTGATTGGTCCCTAGGCGTCAACTGTACAATGATGATACTTGTCTTACGGAGCAAGTCTGTGAGACACCATAGTTCTGTCTGTGATTGATTGTATTGTAACATCCTGACACAACATTTCCTACAATCAAATACAGGGTCCAAGGTATTATTGTGCTTTTCCAGTACAATATTGTAAAAATCTAACCCTCTTATTGGGAAAGATGGCTGGAAACTATGCTGAAACAGTTACTAGGCTTACAACAGAACAGACCATGTAAGTACACTGAAGACTAAATAGTGATCCCTTTTCAACATAGTGAAAAACAAAAAACAAAAAACTTGTGGTTTTCGGTATGTATTTGCCCCAAAGTGGGAAGTGTCGTGCTACAGGATTATTTTCACTGTATTCAGGTAGGACTTAATAGGACAGTGTAGTAACAAGAAAAACATGTAAAACCTATTCCTTCTGGTTATTCACAAAAAGATATCATGATGAGTTCATACCATTTATGATATTTAGGGTAATATTTTGGCAAATAAATGTTAACCCCCAATTTTCTAGGAACTTTTAAAACATGTCAGCCCCCGCTCTCCTGACCTCCTCAATCTTCAATGTGCTGATGTGACAGGCCATAATAATCCATGACAAATTATCAAAAAGTAGAACAATTTTGTATATTGTGTGTAACAACATTTTTTATTAGCTGCTAAATCTAGCCATACGTAGACTTTGCTTAGTTGGATGTATGATGAGATGCAGAACGTTAGACTTCAACCTTGGAAATGTTAGAAATCAGGCTTGGTTTGAGATTGATTCCCAAAGGCGGATGACAATGGTTTGCTCAAATTTGGGTTGAGTTTTCTTCAAAAGGGGAATAAAAACTTTTTGATCATATCTGGCTATCGTTGAACCTTTGAGGCTGCAGGTTGCCAGTGTGTTTGGAGTTTGAACTATGTTTGCTGGGAAAGGTCACTTGATGCAGTTCACATTGTATTTTCCAATATGGCCAGTAGTTTTATTTTCTGTCCTGGCAAACCAATGAGCAGTTGAGCATTTGGGCAAACCCCACTGTACCCAAATCAATACTTATTTGATTTTGGCTTATGTGGGACAAAGAGAATTAAGTGGGCTTGAGAATTCGGCCCCTAGAGTTTCTCTTCAAAATGCTACATGAGCTAGGGCCTAGCTATCTGAGAGGCTGTGTCATGATCTGTATCCAGTGTGGCCTATGTTCACAACGTTAAGACTGATTGATACTAGGTTTGCACTTGTGAAGGCTAGGGAGAAGGTGTTCTCAGTGGAGAATCCTTGGCTGTGGAATTCACTACCACCAGAGATCAACCTGAGCGGGAGTCTTTCCCCACTTATGGAATAAAATATGACTAAATTCTTAGGTAAGCCCTCTCCTAGGAACAGAGTTGCAAAATTCCCTGACTGGGAGCTCTTAGAATTTAACCAACTAGCTGTCATTCTGCTTAGGTAAGTAACTATAGTAGATGGGGAAAGGTTTCTTTTCTGTCTTGCATGGTGGAATTGATGTACTTCTAAATATATGCAATGGCACCCAAATGCTATGGGGATGGATGCCTTGGAAATATGAGCAATAATAGTTCCAGCTGGGTGAAAAATGCAAAATAGCATCAGCAAATATTTGTATTTTGTAAATGAAAGTGCTTTGTTCATGTTTATGCTCTTTGAGAAAGTGAGGTTTGTTAGTTCTCTTACCTACATTCAGGCATGTACAATAGGTGCCATTGAGAACTGGGCTCACAGCAATGTAATCAAACCTACTGAAGTGTTTGAGGTATTTCCTATTTTAGTACAGGAAATATGGCAAATATCATTTATATGTTATAGCACCCTTGGAGTGAATAGAGAATTACATAAATAGAAAAAGGCATGTGCTTGGTAAAGGTAAGTATCTTAGCACTATAAATGTGCATTTTTAACAACACCTATTATAAGAGAAGGAAATTGGAAGCTTGGAAACCAAAAATATTTCCTTACCAAAGAGTCATTAAAATTATGTAAAAAGCACAGAATGTAACCAATATGATTATATATAAAACAAAGTATTAGATGTTGCTTCAAACAAATTCCTGACAAGTCTGATCCTGGGATGAATCCATGTAGTTTCATTTAATTCAATGGGGCTATACTAATTAATACCACTGAGCCGTTGTGGTTTAATACAGCCTATAGATTTTCTTTTTCGTATTTCTCTTAGGAGATAGATGTTATTTTTTAACTAAGGGCATGGCTACACTTGCAGATGTAGAGCACTTTGCGTTAAACCAGCCTTTGGAGAGTGCAGTAGGGAAAGCACTGCAGTCTGTCCACACTGACAGCTGCAAGTGCACTGGCGTGGCCACATTTGCAGCATTTGCAGCGGCATTGGGAGCGGTGCATTATGGGCAGCTATCCCACAGAACACCTCTTCCCATTCTGGCGCCGTGGCTTGTGGGAAGGGGGCGGGGGTGCAGGTGCATTCTGGGTCCTGTCCCAATGCCCTGTGATTCATTGCTTTGCATCCCGGCAATCCCTGTGCTTCCGTCCACATTTGGCACCATCTTTCAATGTTTTTTGTACTGCCTGCTCTATCTTCCCTATCGGTCTGTGGGAATGGAGCTCGAACTGCGGAGGAATATGCTGACGAGTCTCGCCAGCATGTCATGTTTGGCAGTCGAGTTACTCCTTAAGATCCAAACTGACAGACAGGACTCAAACGATGATATCGACTCGAGTAACGCATATGACACGAGATTGCTTGTGGCATTCATGGACATGCTCACCACCATGGAACACCACTTTTGGGCTCGGGAAACAAGCACTGAGTGGTGGGATCACATTGTCATGCAAGTCTGGGATGATGAGCAGTGACTGTAGAACTTTTGGATGATGAAAGCCACTTCCAGGGGAAGCTGCAAGCCGGGACTTTTTTCCCAGACCAGAAGATCACCATAGGGGAAGTCGAAATGCCCACTGTGATCCTTGGAGACCCCACTTACCCTTTAATGCCGTGGCTCATGAAACCCTACACAGGGAGCCTTGACAGCAGCAAGGAGCAGTTCAATAGGCTGAGCTGCTGCAGAATGACTGTGGAGTGTACTTTTGGCCATTTAAAGGGCCGCTGGTGCTCTCTGTATGGGAATCTGGACCTGGCCGATCACAGCATTCCTGCGGTTATATCTGTGTGCTGTACCCTCCATAACATTTGTGAAGGGAAGGGTGAAACATTCACTCAGGCATGGAACTCTGAGGTTCAACACCTGGAGCCTGAATTTGAACAACCAGAGAGCAGGGCTATTAGAGGGGCCTCGAGGGAGCAATTTGAGGCTGAAAGCCACCAGTAATGTTTGGTGCCCTGCACGGCAGTAAAGTGCAGTGGTTCCAATATTAGTAGGAATTTGTTTGAGCTATGCTGACTTGCAGTGCCTGTTGCTTTCCTGGGCTAAGGTATCTTTTACTTTAAGCTATAATAAAGAATGTTTTCAAAGCCAAAAAATCCATTTATTGAAAAGAAACACAACTGCTTGGGAAACAGAAAGGGCAAGGGGGTAGGGTGGGGAATGATACAATCACAGATTGGTGTATGTCCTGTTATCATACTCAGCCTTCCTGTCTGGAGTGCTGTGCAATGATTACTGCACTTCAGGATGGCTATAATGCATGGTGATGGGGGTTGAGTGCAGTGGGTAAGGCAGCTGGTGGCGGCAAGTTGGGGATGTTGGGGAAAGTGGGTTGGAGGTGACATGGGGGCACAAAGGAAAGTTTTGGGACAAGGGCTGCAGGGGTGTGTGTTGGCGTGGTAGTGCTCCTCCTGCATGGCTATGAGCACCTGGATCGAGTCCCCTTGGTGCTCCATGATGCTAATCAGCCGATCTGTGCTTTGCTGCCAGAGCTCTGCGCTTTTGTGCAGGGGCTCTGCATTCTGCTGGCAGATCCTCCTTTCACTCTCCCTCCACTCCTGTGCTTTTAGATTCTTGTTAAGGGACTGCTGCATTACTTCGTGCAGCATGTCTTCTTTGCTTCTACGTGGCCTTTTCCTAATTCTTTGGAGTCTTTCGGCCGGTGATAACACAGACGGCTGAGATCTCAAGATTGCATCTGTAAAGGCAAAATGCAACACTTAACAGAGGCAGCATTGTTCATACCAGACAGAGCAACAATTCCCCTGTACTTAAGGGCAAGCACAGTCTACACAATAGCATAATTTGCCCATCCCAAAGCGAGCACACACAACCCACGGGAGCCCCAAAATGGTGAGTAAGCACAGGGTCAAGGGAGACTGATTGTTTCATGGCCATACTGTCCTCTGGGTTTCTGTGCCTTGGGGAGAGCCAACAGCTGCAGGGGCCCCCTATACTGAATACTGTCCCCATATTTTCCACAGAGTTCATCCTGGAAGATATCTTGCTGCTGAGGGTGACCTGGGAAGCAAGGGAGGGTCTTCTACTACAATGCGGCTTCTGCCCTGGCCCATATGCAGCTTGCCTGTGTGCAGCAATGTTCCCCCTTCCCCTCACGGCACAGTGGCATGGACATGTTAATCTGACTGGGACAAGGACCACAGTGGCTCTCCCAAGAAACCTGCGCAAGTGCATTGTCCAAGTTCTGGATGAGACCTTTGAGGAGATCACTGAGGCCGATTACCACGATGTGAGAGCACATCAAAGCCCTATTCCGCATTTAGGCATGCATGCAGCCCTAACCCTCCTCACCCCAAGAGCCTGCACTGAATAACTTCCTTCCCAAAATAAGAGCCGCTTACTGGGAACCTCCTCTGGTGTTTGTCCTTCCCCAAGCACTGGCCGCCGTGACTGGCTACCTTCTTCCTGGCTTGAGAACAGCTCCTGGCTGCATGCATCTAGGGATTCCGGGGTGTCTTCCTTCTCCTCAGCACCCTCACTCCCACTTTCCTCCTCCTCCCGCCTTGCTGAACTGGCCTGTGAAGTGTCCATGGTGGTCCTCGGAGTGGAGGTGGGGTCGCCCCCAAGTATCATGTCCAGCTCTTTGTAGAAACAACAGGTCACGGGGACAGCATCGGAGCGGTGGTTTGCCTCATGGGCTTTGCGGTAGGCATTCCACAGCTTCCTCACTTTAACCCTGCACTGCACTGCGTCCCAGTCATGACCTCTTTCCATCATGTCCCTTGATATCTGCCCGAAGGTATCGTAATTCCTATGGCTGGAGCACAGCTGGGACTGGACAGCTTCCTCCCCCCAAACACTGATGAGGTCCAGCACCTCGCCATTGCTCCATATTGGGGATTGCCTGGCATGTGGAGGCATGATCACCTGGAAGGATTCGCTAAGAGGACTCCATGCCTGGCTGAGCAAACAGGAAGGGGATTTTCAAAATTCCCAGAGAATTTGAAGGACGGGTCTGACGGTTGGTCACCTGAGGACAGGGCAATAGAGTTCAAAGTGATGACCAGAGTGGCTAGAACAGGCATTGTGGGACACTTCTGGAGGCTGATCAGAGCGCATTAATAGACCAGGGCATCCACACTGGTGCCGCAGCACTCCAGCAGGGGTGCATCAAACGTTAATCCACCTTGGCGAGGTGGATTACCAGGAGCGCTCTAGCTGCGGAGTCAGGGCGCTCTACGTGTCTTGCCAGTGTGGACTCGTCGTGAGTTAGAGCACACAGGGCTGCTTTAATGCACTCTAACTCACAAGTGTAGCCATGCCCTAAGAAGTTCTACTGATTTAATTAAAAGGGTTTGAACTGCTTATCCTAATGTTAATGAACCACTGGTAGAATTTGAAATCCATAGACTTTCAAGTCTGATTTCTTTTTTGTGCTGCATATTTTGTGTTTCTTATTGGAATAATAAACAAGTCAAAATATAACATTTCGATTCATACCAGCTCCCCTCATTTATAACTAATCTCAATCATTCTCTCATACATACATCCCACTCAATGGACATTGGTTTGTTGTTAAGATAATAACACATTTCAGCAATATAGTCATCTTCTGATGGCCTGTTCAATATATTTATAGAGTGTAATTAAACCATATCAGTACTGTGACAGCAAATTGATGACCTTTTAGTTATTTCATGCTAACTGAATTCAGAATAGTTTTTTCAGACACCTTGAGAAAGCACAGAATGCTTTGTGAATGAATTAAGCCCTTCAAAAGAAGCTTGGCATATTTTGCCTCCCCAATAAAATTACTCCTTTGAAGTACTGTGTCTAGTTGGTACTGTGCACTGTTCTGTTATTATCTGAACAGATATATTTTCAGTATCACCAATGGTCTTGCTAGGAAAGTCATGCCCAATTAGTGAAAAAGTAGATTCTTTCAAGACGGAAGAAACTTTAAATGCGAGACTATACCTGAGTATTATTAGGATTTACTTTGCATTGAGGTGGATTGGAGTCTTTCCGATTTACTTAAATGGGCATTGGCTCAGGTTTGTATTGTGGGTGCTGAGCTCTTTTGAAAATCTGGCTCTGTGTGCTTGAATCTCTTGAGCCTTCAAAATTGAAGTCATCCCTCCACACAAAGGAACAGTACATCATCAACTGTAGCACAAGCTACAGATCCCATCAGGGTCCTACAGAGATGCCTCTCAGGGTGAGAAGTTGGCCAACCTGCTTGCTGGCTTTGTCCCTGATCTCTCTGCAGACACTGACCACAAGAATGGCAATTGTTAGGGTGGTTTTTGTGAAGCCCAAATCTCAAGTACTTGGAAGGTTCAGTTCAAATAAGGGTCCAAAAGAGAATGAATAATAGACCTAACTGCTTGGGTTCTGTTATAAAGACGGATACAAATGCAGATAAACTTTATCTATTAATCCAACACTTACACGTATCCTGTAAGTTGATCTGCATATTTGGACTGTTAGGTGTCCAGAACCTTGTTGAAGTCAGTGGGGTCTATGCGGTTGTAGCGGTCCACTTGCAAGATCAGGGTTTAATATATTAGGGTTAATAATCCCGGAGACAGATGTACTGTCTGCATCGTTGACTTTTGATCAATATATGCTGGCTAACATATACCATATTAATGTCTTAGCCACACCATATATGTATACTATTAAGAACTAATAACATTAGGCTATATATTACTGTTACAATATTTTTGCTTAAACTGGCCTATACTATAATCCTGTTCACTTATGCCATAGTATCCCATAACTCCTTGCATTTGCTGAAATAAGCATGTGGTATAATCAGATAGGAAACTTATAAAACAAAAATCAAGATATGTTCACTCTATGTCTTAGTACAAGCTAAGGGGAGGTACCTTCATGGACCAGTACATGAAATGCTAGTATCCAAAACAAAGATAAGAAAGGAACAAGACAATTAAGGAACTGGAACAAACTGATGGGTTGGATTTTAATGACATGTAACTTCTCAAATTATCATATAAATAATACCAGCTGAAATGTGCAACTTTGGGAGCACACCTTCTGTGTAATGTGAATGTAACATTGCTACTGAGATGGCTTCTTGGAGACAGGTTCTATACAATACCATTTTCCAGTACTATATTAAGAAACCTGACTGACGTTGGTTATTTAGACTCTTGAGTATATTTCATAACAAACCAAAGTGTGGTCAAGCAATTGACTATACAATTTATCAACAGACCCATGTGAGCATGTGAAGTCAGTTTTTTTCTGTACACCATTTTAATTGTATTAAGAAAAAAGGATACATTCCCTATGTCCAGTTCTTTTTAAAATCAGCTACTTAATCTTCAGCAGAAGTTTTAGTCAGCACAATTAATTTAAACAGAGAGGTCTGATTGCTTTACAAAGTACCTGGAACAGGCTATTTTGATTTATTATTTTAAAAATGATATATACACTACCACAAGTAGCTCTTTGCTGGATACATTTTGTAAGTAAATTAATGTGACTTATTGTACTTTAGTATACTTAAGTTTTGGGTTTCCCCTGGCCCCTTGCAGCTACGTCTGGCAATTTCTCAAATGCTTTCATTCCAGTTTTGATTTTACTAATTTCCATCAAGGCCATGTTCCCATGATTACGCAGAGACTTTTGACTTTGTTTTAAATGGCAGGAAAGGAGCAACGGGGCTCATGTGAGAAAGTGCCCTTATGCAGCTGGCTTTCACAAGCTAGCCAAGCAGTCTATCCACTGCAGACCTGTGACTCCAATCAGTGGCTTCTCACCTTGCTACAAAGAGCACTATGTTGTAGGAGAGACCATTGCTTATGAGAGAGTGTTGGGATAAAGTCTCCTAAACTGCAGGACAGACTCCTTTAGAAAAATTACTTGAATGTTTTAATTTCAGACTGCTTATCTATATTATATGGAAAGAATATTATGCTACAAATTAGAATATACATGATGTTTTAGCCAATTATAGACTATGCAAAAACTACACAATGCATATTCTTATCAGTTTGGTAATTCTGATTTTACACTACTCAGAAAGATGTTCCTCAAGATTCATTGCACATGCCAGATGTTCTTTACTTCAAACAATCTCATCTGTGCCCTACAAGTTTTGCCTTCTTTTGAAAACAGATGGCGCCACATCTATACACTTTACTGTTCAGATTAAAGCAGATGAAGCTCTGAGTAACATATGATTTACATCCACCCAGTCTATATAAATATAGAGACAATACTGAAGTCCTTAGTTCAACTAAAGTATTGCAGCACATGCAATATAGTTTACAATGTAACCCACTGTTCTGAAAGCCTTTGCAACAGGGAAAATGGCATTAGAATATCATAAGACTTCTTCCTTAGCTCTGAATTTCCTTGCTTTTATTAATGTTTTTGACTAGAGCTTCTGTGGTTTAATTTCCTGTAGGTATCAAATAACAGTGAATGAAGCCAAAGGCCTTAATCTTTAGATCCTTTTGAGTTTAGAACTGCCTGGTCTTGACAGTTTTTAAATGGATGTTAATTCCCCACCCCTTTACTGCTTGTTTTTCAGCACCATATGAAAGTTTAACTTACTCTTCATATTAATCCTAGTTACCTTTATTCGCCTGTTTTTTCTAACAGCATTACTAAGCTGATATACAAAGTACTTAATGTTCTTAATACAATAAAATACAATTGATTTTATCCAGGTGTTTCTGGAATTGCTTGAGTCAAAAGCCCATACCACGCAGAGCTGCAGTTAAATCTTTTCACACACAGGAGAGTCAAAAATCACTTCTCTCATGCCATTCTTTGGCAGCAGGGGCTCATTGTGTGAGAAACATGCAGTGGACATCAGCTCTCTCCCTTTTTACTGGGCCTGCCTCGCCACCAGTTTACACCAGCATAACTTTATTTCAGTGGAGATAGGTGAGATTTACAGCATTATCAGAAGATGGTCAGGGGTGGCGTCCCTAGGAGTTTGAGGAAAAACATGAAGTAGGGACTTTAGGAGTAGTTGGGAGACATCATCATGGGTGAAGACACAAACTTTGTCCAGAAAACCTTTTCTGATTCCCTTTTATTTTCTTGAATCTTACCACTCCTTTCTGGATCACTTTATTGTTATGTCCCATACAGTTTAATACAAAATTAAGAATTAATAGGTTGTCTCTCTGAGGAGCCTGCTGCCCACAGTATTTGTGAATAGCAGCTTTAAGACATGGGACCTGCCAGAATACAGCCTTTTAAAGAGGCAGAACTGCACAGGTGTTCAATTCCAGAGTCTGTGTTAACAAGCAGCACCCATGTTCTTTTAAAATCCTTGATTTAAAGGCTTCCTTGGGATTAAAAAGTATCTTGGGGTGGAAGGTTATAGAAAAAGTGTCTCTGCTAAGGGCTCTGAGGAGAATTTGTTTGTGTTCTATAGTGGGAAAGGGATTTTAAGTGTTAGATTGAAAATTATACCCAATTTCCAGCTGAGAAAAGCTTAGCAAAGCTCCTATAGGCTTGGCCAAGGGCAGACTCCCTCGTAGTTCACCGGTTAGAAATGCTGTATGGGTGACTAATTAAATAAATGGCGTGTACCTTACCATGTTGGTATATAGCAAGTCAGACATCAGGGGGATCTCCTTCACTAATTGGTCAAGTCCCCTCTAGCAATTCACCACCAGTTCGAAACACACCCTCAAACATTTTGGAAGATTTGTTCCAAGGGGCTTGAGAGCTGAGCTCTTTTGTATGATTACTGTGGGAATAAGAGGTGGCTGTAGAGATGAAAGGAATATGAGAGCATGCTTATGCCTTGTTTACTGTCTGCACCTCTGTAGCCCCAGTACCTTTGTAGGCCTTCACCAAGGCCTGCAGCCTGGGTGTTTACCAGGCTGGAGTTCCCCAGCTCCTTTTGCCCTTCCCCAGCACTGCTCTGCTTCAGGTACCTTGCTCCCAGGCAGCTAGCTCTTCCCACTCCAGAGCTAGAGTGAGACTCCTCCAGCTCCTGGCCCCCAGCCCTCTTATAAGGGCCAGCTGGGCCCTGATTGAGCTGGCCACACCTGTGGTCAGCCACTCCCTCAGTGGCTTCCATTGCTTTTAATCTCTTTTACCCAGGAGTGGGGCAGCTGCACCACTACACTTCCTTATTTACTTTTTCTACACCAGTCATGATTTTATAGACCTCAATCATATTCTCCCTTTAGTCGTCTCTTTTCCAAGCTGAAAAGTCCCAGTCTTATTAATCTCTCCTCAGACGGAAGCCGTTCCATACCCCTAATAATTTTTGTTGCCCTTTTCTGAACCTTTACCAATTCCAATATATTTTTTTTGAGATGGGGCAACCACATCTGCACGCAGTATTCAAGATGTGGGAGTACCATGGATTTTTATAGGGGCAATATATTTTCAGTCCTATTATCTGTCCATTTCTTAATGATTCCCAACATTCTGTTCACTTTTTTGACTGCCGCTGCACATTGAGTGGATGTTTTCAGAGAATTATCCACAATGACCCCGAGATCTTTCTTGAGTGGTAACAGCTAATTTAGACCCTGTCATTTTATATGTATAGTTGGGATTATGTTTTCCAATGTGCATTACTTTGTATTTATCAACATTGAATTTCACCTGGAAGAAACAATTGCACCATGGGCATGATCCTGCTCCCATTTAAGTAGCAAAAATCCAATTGAATTAAATGGGAACAGGAATGGGTCATGTATCAGAAGCTGTGTGGGCCCAGCAGCTTCCAGTTTAGTAAATTCCTTGACAAGGGGTTGAGCCATTAATAGAGCTTCTGGGAATACACAATGTCCAGTGTTCCACACTTCACAGAGACTGGTCATGATATCATTATTATACAATCTACCTATTCTACATTATGATATATAATAGACCATTTGAATACACCAAGGATATTTCAGCTAATATGTACAGTATAACTTAAGAGCCACCCATAGCCTATTATTCATGCCAGTAGGAATTATTTATATTGCAATACATAGTCACATAGCCTATTTGCAGCTGAGATTTAGAGGATATAAACTAGATATTGCACCAAATACTTTTTAAAATCTACACCCAGGTAACCCAGCAATTTCAGTGGGGTTGCACAGATTTAACCGAGCTCAGATTCAGGCTTGTTGCCTAGAAAAATGAATAAAGTTTTAGTAATGCACTATTTGTGCAGATGGCCGCACACTTCTTTAGTTGTTGTTTAACCACTGGTCTGTTCAAGCCATGGATAGCCTCAATAAAAAGTCTGCTCACATGGCTGAAAATCATACCCCATCTTCCCTGTGATGGAGGTCACTGTACACTGTTCTGTGGAAGGAATTTCACAATTTCCCTGTTTGTACTTCTCTATGCCCAATCACTTCTAGCTAGTCCAAGGGCCCCTCTGCCACATTCATTGAGGAATAATTTCGGCACAGACCAGCATTAAGATAGTGCCGCCTAATCAATCCTGACATCCCGCTGTCTCCTAAATCTCATGTTAATACCTGCGTGTGCCACTGTACCATTCCCCACTCTGCCTCAGATGGATAATTACTAGAATTTGCAGCTTCCCCAACTTTAAGGGCACAGAGTGTGGGTGTTAGCATGTACCCAAGAATGCCCAGGGTTCTGTGCCCTGACTATGGCAGGATCAGATCCACGTTGTGACCCATGCCATCAACTAGCCTCTGAGCAAAGCAATGGCCAAAGACCCAGATGTTGCCAGCAGGATTTGCAGATCATAGCCCTAACAGAAATATCATTTATTAACTTTGTCCATCATTATTGACCAATGTGGACATGTGGAATAAACCTATTCTCTTAAACAAGAATTTAAGATACACAGTGGACTAGTGCTGTGAAACAACAGGTCTGTTGGCTAGTGCAAGAATTGTCCACCAGGAAAGGTTTACTGAGCTCAAAGAATAAATTTGCTTTTTAGCTCAAGTTGCCTTTGGTTTAATCATCGTTCATGTGTATTTCATCATTAAAATACACTGGAACTGAAGCATGTCGGAAAAATGGCATTTCGTTATAGCTTTTCTTTTGAAAGAGCAAGAAGAAACATGGAGCAAAATTTTTAGGTCCATTAGGGCAGCTTGGCATCAGTCTTCTGGCCTTTGGTCTGCCCAAAAGTCAGCTTAGCTGGCAAGTGGAAGATTTATCCCACTGGGTGCTTTCAATAACGTTCAACTTTGATTTTATAAAACTATTGGTAGAGTCCTAGGGTGAAATCTTGGCCTTATTGAAGTGAATTGTAGTTCTGCCATTAAATTCTCGAGGACCAGGATTTCACCCCGCCTATTAAGTAACTTTTAGATTCCTTAAAACATGATGTTTGAAGTTGTGTGTGTGATGGGAACATTTCATAATAACTGGTACTAAGGCACATATTTTGAATTTCCTAGACTTGCTGTTTCACGATCAGCTGGAACAAAATGACAGGCCATTTGGTTTATCTCTTTATACTTTTACTAACCCCTTTTGTTTTGCTTAGTGCTGGTTATTTGATGTTGTTGACAAGTAGAAGTGACTAATAGGTGTTTCAGGACCTACACATTTGGAAGCTATTTGAGAAGCAATTGCGTACTTCTGCCAGCAACTTTCAAATGAATCCCTTCCTTAATATGGAGGTAACTTGAAGAAGATATGGTTCTGTTTGCCATCTTCCTGTTACCTCCTCTTTCAGCTAAATACATGGAGAACTGCATTAGCACCAAAGCACCTGACAAATGATTCATCCTTTTCTGATGAAGATGTACCATCTTCGCCCTCCAAAAACTGGCTTCTCCGAATATAAACCTGAGCAATTTTAGGGTACGTCTACACTACCCGCCCAATTCGGCGGGTAGACATCGATCTTCTGGGATCGATTTATCGCGTCTCATGTAGACGCGATAAATCGATCCCAGAAGCGCACCCCGTCGACGCCTGAACTCCAGCTCGGCGCGAGGAGTAAGCGGAGTCGACGGGGGAGCCAGCCTGCGCCGTGTGGACCTGAAGTAAGTAATTTTAATTCGATCTAAGATACGTCGACTTCAGCTACGCTATTCTCGTAGCTGAAGTTGCATATCTTAGATTGATCCCCCCCCCATAGTGTGGACCAGGCCTTAGTCATTTTTGGGTTGGCACAACTCGGGAGTGTGTTTGGGTGGCACCACAGAGGGCTTCCTCATTATTGAGGTTTCCCTTTATGGTTTCCTAAATCACCACCTCACAGTTAAAAGAAAGATTTTTTTTTTTTTTACTGTTTAATTTTTAAAAAAATAAACAGGGGGCAAAAATCTCTTTGAATATTTTCTAGACATATTGGAAATGCTGTAAAATACTAGACCCCCATAAAAAAGTCTGCTTGGTGTAGAACACAGGCAGCAGTTTGGAACAGATTGATACCATACATTGCATTCTGTACTGTAGAAGATTAAAGTTAATATGAACAACTTCAAGTAACCTGAACAAACAACTGTGTTTTTGCTGTCTCTCTTCCTCCCCACTGCTGGGTTACATACTCCATCTCCAAATTCTCAACATGTTGAAGAAAAATAGTTCGTGATTAAAAGTCAAAATGGGTGCAGCTTTCACAGATTCATTTCAGAGGATTTTTCTGGAGTACTGCAAAAGTTTGAACATTTTCAAAACTCCATTTTCAAAAATATATTTTTGGCTGCTTTTTATATTGACACTTAACAGAATAGAGATATTAGTGCTCCTGGTCTGAAAGCATTTCACTACCAAATTACAGGGCAAGATTCTTATTTCTGCTGACTTCAGTGGGATTATTTGTGCAAAAGGTAATAATACAGCAAAACACTTAAGAATGTGCTTGTCTATCTCTACTCAGAAAAGAAGTCAATCATTTGTTTAGTTTTAAGTGCATGTTTCAAATTTATTGGCTTCAACTGTATTTTAGCACATGCTTAAAGTTATGTAGGTGCTTTAAGGCCTGATTCAAAGCTCAGAGGTCAGTGGAAAGATTCCCATTGACTTTGATAGGTTTTGGATAAAGCTCTATGTGCCATGCTGAATTGGGGAACTAGTCAAGATGAGCAAGTGTATCTGAATCTGGCCCTAAATGTTTGACAAATCCTTTTCTCCACACTCTTTGCAATCCCAAAGAGACCGCTTGTCTTTCCTGATAGCCCGTTATAATATTTTGTGGGATTCCCCTCCTTCATTGGTTGTATTGCAGGTGGGAGTGGTTTTGGGGAGAAGTTGAGGAAATTGGACTAGAAAGCAGGTGGCCTTTTGGGCTGTGAGGTAACTTGTTGCCAATTCTAGGGGAAGCAGAGTCTGTGTGTGAAGGATCTGACTACCTTAACATTGTTGGATTATTTTTTTTCCATTGTGGTCTGCCCCTGTTCCTTCAGATCCCTTGAAGCTACAGGAGAAATGTCTAATGTATTTTTGTTTTTTAATTTGTTTCTGAATGTCTAATTGCCGCATTCTGTCATATTGCAAGAAGAAAAATTTGGAACTTCTATCACCTGTTACCTGGTGGCTGGCCTCCTTCCAGAAACTCTGTTCTTCATGGAGATGGCAGGCAGGCAGGCATACTTTTCAGAATCAAATCTAACCTTAAAAAGTATAGGATTTTGTTTGAGGTTTGTGTTGAGGTTTAGAGTGACTCTTCTGTTTTCTGACAGGTTTACTTGCTTAAGAGTGATGTATTCATCTTTCAGAGTTAGACCACCGATTTAAGGTAGAAATATGAAAGCTACAGTAGAACGTCAGAGTTACGAACACCTCAGGAATGGAGGTTGTTTGTAACTCTGAAATGTTTGTAACTCTGAACAAAACGTTATGGTTCTTCTTTCAAAAGTTTACAACTGAACATTGACTTAATACAGCTTTGAAACTTTACTATGCAGAAGAAAAATGCCGCTTTCCCTTTTTTAGTATTTTACATTTAACACAGTACTGTACTGTGTGTTTTTGTTTTTGTTTTAGTCTCTGCTGCTGCCTGATTGCATGCTTCTGGTTCCAAATGAGGTGTGTGATTGACAGGTCAGTTCGTAACTCTGAGGTTCTACTGTAGTACATAATGCATGCCTACCCACTGCAAACCACAAGTTACTGAAAAAAGCTAGAGTGGGGAAAGCTGCTGGGAAAAATCAAAATAATGACGTTGAATCATATGGGAATATAGTACTAATGCTACTATATATGTTGTGTGCCTTCAATCAGTGCTTGAGATACAAATATGCTTTCAATGGCTTTCAATCTGGTGCAGGTAGAGTTAGTTTATAGGAAATATGTACCCTGGAGAGAGCATTTTTATTCTTTTCCTCAAATCTTAAAAAGCAAAGCAAAGGTTATCTTTGTATTTGGGTGTGAATTATCTTTTAAATAATAACAAAATGGGGAATATAGAATTTACTGGAATTTTTTCTGCACAATTTTAGAGTTTTCGGAATGAGAATAAGAAAGAGAGTAAGGTAAAGTTAATGGAAATAGACAATTTTCCACATTCTTTAAGCAAAACAAAAGCAGCTACTACGATTTTCTGAATGGTATCTCTGACTTGGACTGACTCCGTACTGTGCTATTCTTTTGCTCTAATGGGGTAAGTAAAATATTCCTCTAACACCCAGGGGAGTAGTTAGCTATCTCCCCTTAATTTGAGTGATCGTTAGATTTCTGATACAAGGTTCTGAATCAGACAAAGTGCTTGGAGTCAGCTCTTATCTCTACATAGTAAATAAGATTGAAATTAAAAAAAAAAGCCATTAGCAATCGATACTGCTTGGAGATTTAATTTCCAGCACATGCTTGTTTTGTTGTTATATACTCTCAGAATTCCAAGGGATTCTTTCTTTATTAGTATTGCATTTTCAACATTTCTCCGTATCACTTGCCATTTTCTGGTTACACTCCTCCCTATCTGACTGTCAGCTGTTATTGTGGTATCCCTAACCAGTGGATGGGGAAAAAGAGAATGGCTGCCAGGGGGTGCTATAAAAAGAAACATGGCCAAAGCCCTCCCTGGAGATATTAAATACTTAGCTTTGCCAGTGTGGGAATTAAAGCCAATTCACTGATCTGGGGTTTCCATCTGACATAGAAAAACGCTGTGACTGTGCTAACCGGTTCCAAACGAAGCTCCTTGGAAATTGCTCTCTAGGATAAAAAGCAGCCATTCAATATAATGGCTTAATAATAAAATGTATTTGCTGTAACCCGCCAGACAAACCCCTGCCAATGTAGATATTGGAAGAGCTTGTAAATCTCTCTCACTCTTTCCTCAAAAGCATTTTATTTCAAAACAGAAGTATAGAAAGCGGGTCAGTACCCGCCAGTACTGAAAGGAAAAGAAAGGAAATGGAGATAGTGAAATTCATAGTGAGCTTACTCTGTAAAGCTAGAGTAACAGCTGGCTCAATGGCTAGGACGAGAGTGGATCCGCAGCAGAAGGAAAATTCGGTTTGTTATCACAAGGGAAAGTAAATGAGCATTAGAGAAATAACTTTTTCCATAAATCCTGGTAGTACAGACTAAATCCTGCATGTTTTACCTGTGCGAGCAGCTGTGTTAGACAAGATGAATATTTCAGTTACTCACCTAGAAAATCCAGAGATTCCTTCAAGTTAATGGAGTAATTTTGGATTTACACGAGTATAAAAGAAGTCAGAATCTGGTTCACCTACTTCACTGGCTTGGGGGGGCAATCCTACAAGAAATATTGTTGAATGGAAACTGGAAAGCACACACCAACTCAATGGATTATGCCCCATGTGAGTAAAATCAGCAGGATTTGGCCTTATGTCAACTTTACAACAGCGTAACATTATGATTCAGGAAATCAGGATAAAAATAAACAGTTACAATAACAAGTTGCTGTAGTTATCCTGCATTCTGCTTAGAAACACTATGAAAGCCTAGCAAATGAACCCATAATCTAGATCCAATTTGTCAGAAGATTATAGCCATATGGTAAAACATACACTTGACATGCACATTCAAAAACAAATTTTATTGCTATAAATTGTGTAAGATTACAGTCTATATGGCATATATTAAACACTACTGAAATATCCTTTAATCAACATTACTATGTAAACAAATTCTATTGTATATTATATAGAAATGTCCATAGCCCTGGGTATGGATAATGTAAGAGTACAGAATATTTTATTGTTTAGTTACGCACAACATATTTGGGATATTAAATTAACTGAATCTTGTGAACAAAACATCTCTCAAGTCTTGTTAGATCCTTGGTAAATTGTCCATGTCAAATTTGTCTAAATTTGCATCAGATCTTTGTCATATATTGTGTGCATTGGAGTCTTCTGGGGTACTGAAATTTGCCAAAACCATGAGCCACTTTATCAGGAAACTATAGTTCAAAGACTGAGTAAATGACTGTGGCCCAGTGCTCTGCCACTGTACTGGGATGTTTGTGTTTGTGATATTATAACATTACTCATTGTGGTCCCAATCAGCAAAACCCTTAAGAGGACGTTTGTGGACTTAAGCATACACTTAAGTACACTGCAGAAAATTTGGACCTTTATCCTTGACATTTGCTACCAGTTAAGAATTAGCCATATCCTGGGGTGTCAGTATGCTAAAGAGTACATTATTTGCCATACGTTCATTTGAGATGCAAGCATTTATATAATGCTTGCAAATAATCTTCAGAGAAGATCCCTTAGTAACAGAAAAGTAGAGAATGAAGCACCTTCCCTAAAAGCAACACTCAAATTCTTTTTGTTAGCTATGCCATCTGTCCCAGCTTCCTGTGGGCAATTCTTCTCCCTGTGAGTAGCCTAGGTCTTACATTGCTTCCATGCCATCTTGACCTTTTAGAGTGAAAGGGGTTTGAGTCCAGGAGGGGAAAAATGATTAAAAGCACGAATTCTGTGGCCCACTAAGCCATGTGGATTGTGTTGTGTTAAGTGGTGAATGAACTGTCTTGTATCAAGCATTTAAAGGGATAATGAATGTTGTAATTGTAGGTTAAAGTGGGTATTAAGCATGCATTTCCCACTAATAGCTTGTAAAAGTGGCTAGCAGTTTTTTCGTGCCCTGAGAACATCTCCAACTAAAATCATTGTGAATCCAGGATGTTGTTTTGAGGTGGAGGATCATTTCATTTCATTTTCCCCCTCTCATGTTTGGCTGATCAATTTTTTTTAAATTTAATTTGAAAAATGTGTTTAGGTTAAACACTGTGTAAACGAACATAACAGATAATAATTTTTGCCTCATGCCAACAACATATGAAAATGACCTGTAGTGGGGTGGCAGCCCCACTCCTAGAGAAGAGGAGTGAGAACAGCTGCGGGGAAGCTGAGTGAGTAGCTGACTACAGGTGTGGCCAGCTCAATCAGGGCCCAACTGGCCCTGATAAAAGGGCTGTGAGCCAGGCGCTCCAGAGGAGTCTCTCTCCAGCTTTGGAGGGAGAAGGACCTGGCTGCCTGGGAGTTCAGAGAACAGAACAGAGCAGGGCTGGGGAAAGGAAAGAGGAGCTGGGCACAGGGGCGGCTCTTAAAATTTTGCCACCCCAAGCAGGGGCGGCAGCCCCGCCCCCGACGCAGGCAGATGTAGCGAGGCCCCGCCCCCGACACCTGTCTGCGTCGGGGGCGGGGCCCCGCTACGTTTGCCTGCGTCGGGGGCGGGGCCCCGCAGGCAGTCCCAGTCCGCGGCGGCAAGGGAAGGGCGGCGGACCTGCCGCCCCATTGCCACCGCGGCAGGTAAGAATGGGGCGGCAGTCCGAGTCCCGTGGCGGCAATTCGACGGCGGGAAGAGCGGACCTGCTGCTGAATTGCCGCTGCGGGACTTGGATTGCCGCCCCATTCTTGCCTGCCGCCCCAAGCACCAGCTTGGAAAGCTGGTGCCTGGAGCCAGCCCTGGCTGGGGAGCTCCAGCCTGGCAACTCCCCAGGCTGCAGGCCCTGGCAAAGGCCTATGGAGGTACTGGGGCTGCAGAGGGGCAGCCCAGGAATAGGCAGAAGGCAGCTGGTCCTAACCCCTTGCCGATGATGAGTGACCATTACAGACTGCAGTCTGCCCCAGTGAGCGGGGGCTAGATGATGACTGGCAGTAGCCACTGAGGCAAGGTGCGTTTAGAGGGTTGGGGGTTCCCCTGGGAGGGGAGAACCAGAGAGAGTGGGGGTACTGCTGGGCAAGAACCCTGAGGTAAAGGGCACCGGGGTCTGGCAGGGACTTGGGGGGGCCCTAAGGCAGGTGGGACACTGGCCACCAGGAGGTGCTCTTAGTACTGGAGAGCTAATTCCCAAGACAACCAGTAGGAGGTGCCGTGCTGGTGAGTCCTCACTTTGCTACATGGCCCCCTAATAGTATTTCTACCTCAAAGAACAGAATTATCAGAAGAGGTGTTGAAGTTGTCATCTAAGAGCTAATGATTTAAAAAAGAAAAATACAGAAAAGACAGCAGGTCCCAAATAGGGATGGGTGCCTCATGATGACTTATTATATTTATTGGGGTTAGCATCCAAAAGTCCTAGTCAGGATCAAGGACTTGGTGTGCTAGGTGATACACAAACACTGTAGGGGGAGAAGATTTCTGTCCCAAAGAGCTTAAAATCTAATTTAATTTAAGAGGTTGCAAGTGAACGTGACCTCTTCTTTCCCTCCCTCCTATTGTCTGTCTGTCTAAGATAACAATACTATGATCATGTGGTTATGCCCTATCTAAGGCGGTGAGGTCTAGGCTACATAGGCTAACTCTGTGCATGGGGTTAGTTTTGTGCATTAAATGCTTAGACATGCTAATTAACAATATCTATTGATTTATCTATGGTGCTCATCTGGCCCCCATTACTGTGGTATCTGAGTGCTTCACAATGTACTGTACTTATCCTCAAACAACCCTATGAAGTAAAGTACAAATAGCCCCATTTTACAGATGAGGAACTGAGGCACAAAAGGCCAGATTTCAAAGGTGATTGGCACCTTAAAGATGCAGCTAGGTGCCTCTGTACCTAATTCTCTGGACACCTTTAAAAAGCTGGCTGTAAGTGATTTGCCCAAGGTCACAGAGGAAAACTGTGGTGAAGAAGGGAATTGAAATCAGGTTTCCCATTCCCAGACTAGCCCCCTAACCACTGGCCCATCCAGCTAGAGTTCATAAATAAAATATTTTTTTGATATGACTACAAATGTTTTAGAGGTTGAAAGTGATATGCATTCTGACAGCCCCTTGCAGTGTAATGGAACCCCAGACACAGCACCACACTGGAGCAAATGATCCCTTCTAAGGGAAAAACGCCCTTAAGGCATAAATTGCCATTAGTTGCAATGGGAACTTAATAAGGAATGAGAAGACAGCAGGATTGGGCCATAAATGAGGACATTCATTTCTACTCACAGTGGTTTTCAACCTTTCCCAGAGAGGGGGGTCTTCTTCCCATCTAGCAATATGGGAAGGCCAGAGTGGTCACAACTGTCTGACATGTATTTGCAAACATCAGGTTGAGAACCTCTGAATTGTGTGTGTATGTATCCTGTGACTAACTTGGCCATAGGGACATAATTTCATGATGTTTCAACGGGCAGTTTTTAATTCTGGTGGTGCCTGTCTCCTCTCTGGGACTCTCATTTTACAGATGAGGAAAGTTAATTGAAGCAGCATCTCCCTCATCCCAGGCCAGTGCCCCAAACACAGAGCCAACCTTCCTTCCAACTCCTGGCTCAGACCATTGAAAAATAAAACAACCAAGAACACGGTTCTTAATTTCGTAGGTTCCCCCCATTAATTTTAATAATACAATATAGTGTTTCTACCCTTTTATTGTATAGTTTGGAAAACTATATAAAGCTCCCGGATTTGCAAATCTCTTGTGCCAGAGATTTCTGGTTTGTGGTGAGAATTTTTATATTCATTAGTGGCCTCCCCAGTTTCTATCTATATAGAGCATATATATTTTTAATAAGACACCATAGTTAGTGTCTCTTATACCCAAGCTGTGCAATGTTTCTAAAAACAATGAAATGATTTGTCATTAATCGAAATAACGTTACTATCATAAACTGCTAATCTAAGGGGCAATGACTCTGTTCCACTTTTAGGTGACTTACTGAAAATCTACAGAATGTTACTCAAGGATACCGTGTGTTTTCTGAATGTTAATTTCTCAGGACCAATATAATCATTAGAGTCAACAGTTATATTTTTATTTTCTTTTTCAATGGTTTTAAGGGCCTTCAAAATCCATTTTGAATTTTCAGGAGGAAAGAGACAGAGCTTTACCTTTGAAGCTTGGAGATATTCCCCAAAAGCCTTTGTTTGCCCTAATATTCCATAATGTTAGGCTTTTAGTGTCAATAACCCATTAGTAATCAAGAGATGTATCATTTATTAATTATGCACAATATTAATATTTAATCTTTTGGGTTGCTGAGCATATTTCTAAATCTACTTTTTAATTACATGAAAAAAAATAAATCTTCAAGGCAACCATTATAAAAGTATTTTTTCTGCACATTATGATTTCAATTACTTTGAAACAGCTGTTTGTGAACTCTTGCGCTGGTACTGTACTTGGTAATGTGGCCATCTCAGCTCATGCAAGCTCTTCACTCATTTGAAAGCTAATTGAATATTAGCGCAAGGGAAGCCTTACAAAGAATTTCCTAAGAGTGCTGAAGTAATTGGGAACTAAAATTGGAAATAGCAAGCAGTGGACATCATATCACTCACCAGTGCCAGAACGGGTCGGGGGAGGCAGGGGTCCATGTCTCCCACACTTTTTAACAGAAGAAACATAAGTGTAGAATTCATGTCCCCCATAGATTTCCCGCCCTCCCCTCCCCGCATAATACTAGATTCTGCCAAGGAGGCACTGCAATTACACCTTTCATCCAGCAGGGGCTGCTGTGGTGCCAGAAGAGAGGGCAGCTAGCTCACTGCTGGAGCAGCCAGCAGCAGAGAGGGAGGGGGCACTTTGGCCTTGGACCCCAACTTATACATAGGTTCCGGTGCCCTTACTATCCCTTGCTTTGCAAGGAAACAGCAGCTGAGTGTGGACAATGATCTGCATCTAAGCTGAAGCAGGGTTCCTAGCTTGGCATTATTCTAGACAGAGGTATTTAAAGAGACTGCATTGTCTTTGACCTTAGCAACCACGCTTAGAGGCAAGTGGATACAAGGGCTGGATTCCCTAGCAGCCTTTAAAATAGACATCGCCAGTGGAGAATTCTCAGTTGCCCTGGAGGATGTGGCTCTGCCACTTCCTGCACCACCCACCCACAACCCAGCATAAGCAGAAGGGGCCAGGGAAGGGTGGGTGAAATGGAACTCTGCAATGCCCAGTAGTCCTCAAGTAGTGTCAGGTCCCTGATCTCGTGAAGCTCTAACTTGTACTGGGGTTGTGTGGCTGACAATCAGGGAGCTGCAATTTGCTCCCTGTGCTCCCCAGCCTCCACTGTACCTAGGTGTTTAACTGTAAGCGTCTGAGTTCTGTGCACAACAATGTGCCTGAAATTGCTTGGTTTTTTCTCCACAGTATTACATTTTAAGTTTTATTATAACTATCATAGTAGCACCTAGAAGCCCCAGTCACGGACCAGGACCCCATTGTGGTAGGTGCTGTACACCGAACAAAAAGATGGTCCCTGCCCCAGAGAGTTGACCGTCTAATAAATAATTTCAGTGACAATCATCGCTTCAGCTGAGCACAGTGTTTAATGTGCTCCTTGAACTTGTCTATAGGATTTTCCAGTAATAGTCTGTGCACCACAGAGATTGGGAACATTTTCAGTTTTCAACATTTTGATGAAATTTCAAAATTCAAAATTTTCAAAAATTGGGCTTTTAAAATTTAATTTTCACAATTTCTTTTTTTTGTTTTCCAGCCAGTTCTAATGCATCAGTCATTATGCATTACAGCCTGCTTGCCCACAAAATGTTAAACAGAAAATGTTTAACTTCAGTAGTGCCCCGACCATGGAGATTAGCCCCAAGCGGTTAACTTCAAAAGGGATATTTCCCCAAATTGGTACAATAGTTTGATAAATCATCCGTAGAAACTCACTTCTTGCTCACTTACAGAGGGGTGTAAAATACATAATAGGTATGTATGAATAAAACTGTTAAATACAGTGTTCAATGCAACAATCCATCTGAATAAAAAAGGTGACTGGACATGCAGTACTCTACACTGTTGCTTTTTTGGAGTTATAGCTCGGAAAAACTAGAACTGGATAGAACCCACACCTGTTCCCATTGAAGTCAAGGGAAAAATATCCAACTGACTTCAGAGTTCGAGGATTGGTGCCCTATGGAATATCTAAGAGAGAGGGCCTGATCCTGTCATGTTCATTCAGGACTCGGTTTTGTTGGATAAAGCCAGCAGGGTCAGCTCCTGAGTGGATTATGTGGATACAGGGAAATGAAATTGGAGAGCCAATTACTTCTGAGCACTTTGCCAGCCATGCAGACCTTCTGCCTTTTTCTCCTTCGTTCCATTCTTCTTTTCCATTCCAGTGTATTTACCATTACGCCCTGCAAGTTTATGTATTAGTGGCTTTTCTTCAGCTGCCTCAGGAGCCACCTGTACATGTTTGTTTTCAAATTTTTCCGCGCCCCCTGGTATCTTTCAGTCACAAATTCATGTCCCATTGTTGTGTTCATAATATTAAAATCTCTCTTTTGTGGTTAATAAATGCTCTTCACACTCCTGAAATTTGGGGGTATTGAGAATCTGAACTACAAATTACGCCCATTGTATTTTTATAACAAACTCAAACAAACAAACAAACAAACAAAAAAATCCCTAACAACACTCCCCAAAGTTTTGCATAGAATATCCAGATCTGAAATTTGTGACTTGGTCTCATATCGAGTTTAACAATGGATTTTATTATTTCTTAGATTATGCATCACTATTATACACTACTATGCATCAATATTAAGATTATAAATATAGTTAAAATGGATCTCATTTATGTCAACAGAACAATTTTTAAAGATTCATAGAACCCAAGGCTGGAAGAGACCATTGTGATAATCTAGTCTGACCTCCTGTATTAAACACAGAACTTGCCCAAAATAATTCCTAGAGAATATCTCATAGAAAAATGTCCAATCTTAATTTTAAAATGGTCAGTGAGGGAGAGTCCACCACAACTCCAGTAAGTTGTTCCAATGGTTTATTACTCTTATTGTTAAAAAGTCTTATTGTTCAAAAGTGGTTTGAATTAGTCTAGTTTCTACTTCCAGCCATTGGATTGAGTAATACCTTTCTCTGCTAGACTAAAGAGCCCATTATTAAATATTTTGTTCTCCCTCTCCCTATAAGGCATGTTTTCTAATCCTTTAACCATTTTTGTGGCGCTTCCTTGAATCCGCTCCAATTATCAACAATTTACCTCCTTGAATTGTGCATACAACTGGACACAGTATTCCAGCAGCAGTTACACCAGTGCCAAATACAGTAGTAAAATAACCTCTTTACTCCCACTTGAGATTCCTTTATGCATCCAAGGATTTCATTAGGCCTTTTGGCCACATCATACTGGGAACTCATGTTCAGCTGATTATCCACCATGGACCCCAAATCTTACTCAGAATTCCTGCTTCCCAGGATCGATTCCCTTCCCCGCCATCATTGTGTAAGTATGACTTTCATTTTTTGTTTCTAGATGTATACATTTAGCCATATTAAAATGCATATAGTTTGCTTGCACATTGCTTACCAGATGATCCAGATCGCTCTGAATTAGTGACCGTCCTCTTCATTATTTACCACTGCCCCAATTTTTGTGTTATCTGCAATCCGTGATGATTTTGTTTTCTTCCAAGTCATTAATAAAAATGCTAAATAGTAGGGACAAGAACTGATCTCTGCAGGAACCCACTAGAAACACATCCATTCAATTATGTTTTTTCATTTACTATTACATTTTGAGACCTATAAGTTAGCCAGCTTTTAATACATTAATGTGTGCCATGTTAATTTTATATCTTTCTAGTTTTTTAATCAAAGTGTTCTGTGGAGCCAAGTCAAACACCTTATAGAAGTTGAAGTATATTATGTCAACACTATTACCATTATCAGTTAAACTAATTATCTAATAAAAAAAAGATGTCAAGCTCATTTGAAAGGATCTATTTTCTATAAACACATGTTGACTAGCATTTATTATATTACCCTTCTTTAATTCTTTATTAATCAAGTCCTGTATCAGCCGCTCAGTTATCTTGCCCAGGATCCATGTTTATAATCACCTGGGTCATCTTGTTTACCCTTTTAAAATATTGGCATATTTGCTTTTTTCTAGTCTTCTGGAATTTTCCTGGAGTTCCAAGACTTATTGAAAATCAACATTAATGATTCAAGAAACTCCTCGAGGTACTACTGGAATGGAAAGAATGTTATCATATGATATGACTACATCTGTTGTTTCCATCCAAATACAGAACAAAAATATTGATTGAACACTTCTGCCTTTTTTGCATTATTATTGATAATTCTACTATTTCCATTTAGTGATGAACCATTGTTAGGATTCTTCTTATTCCTGATATACTTTAAAAATTCCTTACTGTCCTTCAGTTTGCTGGCCATAGATTTTGCCTAATGTCCCTTTACTTCCCTTATCAATTTTCTACAATTCCTAGTCTCTGATTTATATTCATTACTATCAGCTTCCACTTTCTTCCATTTGTTGTATACTACTCTTTTTTTTTAAGCTGCCTTCATTCCCCCTATAAACCAGGTCATTTTTAAAAAACAATATGGCCTTCTTCCTTGATTGTGGCTTTTTGGATATCTGGTAATGTGTTATTAAACAATTGTGAAGGAGGATGGCACTTGTTAAGCCTCAGCTGGAGTACTGTGTCCAATTTTGGTCACTAATGTATAGAAAGGATGTAGAGAAACTGGAAAGGATTCAGATGTGAGTGACAAAGATAATCAAAGGGGTGGAATGCAAGCCATATGAGCAAAGGCTGAAGGAACTGGGTATGTTTAGTTTGGAAAAGAGATTAAGGGGGAACATGATAGAGGTCTTCAAATACTTGAAAAGCTGCCATAAAAAAGATGGAGAAAAGTTGTTCTCTCTTGCCACAGAGGGCAGGACAAGAGGCAGTGGGTTCAAACTACAGCATAGCAGATATAGATTAAATCTCAGGAAAAATTTCCTAACTGTAAGAATTCTAGGAAAATGGAACAGACTGTGGAAGCTCCTTCACTGGAGGTTTTCTAAAGGAGGCTGGATAGCCATCTGTCTTGGATGGTATAGGCCCAATATATCCTGCATCTTGGCAGGTGGTTAGACTAGTTGGCCTTTGCGGTCCCTTCTAACTCTGTGGGTCTATGATTTTATGCCATACTTTAAATGCACAATGATTTCAAGAGGTATTCTAACCTATGCAAGGTTCTTATATTTATGCACATTTATCAAATTCAGATTAAATGTGGACTTGTGATCTTACTGTATATATACTTAAGACAACTGTTTCTGAAATTGTCGTTTTGTTTGGTTAAACAAAATTAAGCATCCCAGATGAGACAGCTTCTGGAAACTGGATCAATTTATGATCTGGAAAAGATTGTGCTTTGTGGGAGTCAGGACTCCCGTGTCCAGTTCTCATCTCTCAGCTATTAACTTTCTGTGCCTCATTTTCCCCATCTGGGTCTAAGAACTTACAGCAGCTGCAAGGCTTAAGTCACTAGGGTAATGTGATAATGATTTTGGGAAAGTGCCAGGGAAGCAGCTGAGCACCCCTTCTGCAGCAAAGAGGGAACTGGCAACTCTAGGCTTGGCAGTTCATAGCCCCGTTACCTCTGAGGTTGGCATGGCAGTTATGAAAGTAAAAAAAAAAAAATTGCTTGGCCCCTGGCACCTCTTTCATTTCAAATTAAGCACTGGCGAGAACCACACATGGAGGATGCTTCCACATGTGGATAAAGGGGGTATTGTCTGAAAGACTGAGCAAATAGAACCTTCCCGAGCTCTCCAGGAGAGAGGATTCTATATGATTGTTAACTTATCTCTAGATTGTCGTCTTCTAATGTTTAATGTTAATGCTCTTTGTACCTGAAACAGGAAAAAAGATCTCAGTATTTAACTTTAGACTCATAGACTTTAAGGTCAGAAGGGACCATTATGATCATCTAGTCTGACCTCCTGCACAATGCAGGCCACAGAATCTCACCCACCTACTTTCATTGCATATATGATTAAACTTAGTTGATTTGTACATTAAGCATTGCAATAACAGGTTCCCTGACTCTTTACAAGACATTAAAGGCATGGAGCAGATCAAAAAGACAATCTGTTATAAAAGAACACTAATCAATGCTGAGAACATTGGAGAATAAATTATTCATATTTGTTATAAACTACTCAAACCTTTTAAAAATTAACAGTATATGGCACTGTAAGTTGGAAACAAAAGCTGGGCTGTCTCACCTTGGAAGTTCTAATATAACATTATGCTGCATCTTTCAGTGTCCCAGCAAACACAGCATTGAGATGCTCGTTTCAGTGGATTATAAGAAATAAATCACTGAAGGGCCTTGCAGCTGATAAAACCTGATCCCCATTCCTTGTTGTGTATTCTTCTTTTACCACACATTAATTTTTAATCCAACCATTTCAAAATAAAGTCATAATGTGAGTCATAAATCACAAAACAGTGGCAATAAACCACTTTGTTCTATATTAGCTGGGTACAGAGGATACTTAAGCGTTTCCACCATTAGCAAGGACTATGTGAGCATTCACCATACAAAATTTCCTCTATTACTTCCACTTTAAATTGTGGAAATGGGGGAAACAAAGCAAGTTCCAATCAACTTTGGGATGCTATTTGTTCTCTAATTGAATGATCATATTCAAATGGGTGAAGATTTTAGCAGTTTTCTGACAACTGTAATGTATTTTACGCTGCTTTTTCAAACGAGAGTCTCACAATTTGCAGTTAATGACCCCCCTCAACCCCTCCCAACCAATCAATAACCCCCCTTCCACAACCCCCTACAACTGAAATGGAAAATAGACAAAGAGGGGAAAGTAACACATCCGGAATGGCTGAGAGTGGTATGTACCATTTGTTTATACTTAGTACATCTAGATTGACCCTTCAGACTCAGCCCCGTGTAAGGGGGAGGAGCCCTATGAAAGAATTATAACTCAGAATTACAGTTTCTTTGCTGCTGCTTCATTACTCCTGGGGTGGGGCGGGAAGTAGATTACTGCAGTCTTTTACTGGATTCATCTCAGCTCTACTGGCTGGCATGCCAAGGCTCTGCCCCATTCCCAATCTCTTTCCTTCCCGTTCTTGCCCTACAATAGACCTAAGCATGGGCCTATTTTTACCTAGTGGTCTGGTCTCACCCACAAAACCAGCTCTATAGAGACTTCAAAATTTATTGGCAGGAAACCCAGAGCAAAGAAAGACCCTGGGTCAGAGCCCCACGTCTCTCAGACAGATCCCTCTAGTCTGTTTGTTGGATTTGGGCTCACTACCCTGTCAGTCAGTAGCTTTTTAGTTTCTTTCCTCTTTCATAAATACTTTTATGTTCACCATTTTGTACTTCTAGAAACAGGACACCAATTAACTATAAACGATACAATGAGAATGCATTGGTGTAAAATTACAAATTATGTAAATTAAGCCTGACAGCAATTTTTCTTCTCCTTTAGGGCGAGCAGAGTTTTTTCCCCTTTGTCATCTAGCTCTGGGACTTACACACCACTACCCAGCCTACAGAAGACAAATATCAGTTTTGTCATTTTAATTTTTATTCAGTCAATTTCCAGTTTCGGGGATTCCGTTAGGCTCATCTACAATGCTAGCGATGCACTGATGAAGGGAGAGTAGAGTAGGTCTGAGTTGTACTGTGCAATTGGTTTTCCATGCTGCTATGAAATCAGTATCGCCCAGCTTAAAATGCTTGCCACTGTATAAAACAATATTCTGGACTATTGAGGACTGGAATGCAGGAATCCAAAGACAGGTCAGATGACAAACAATGGAGGAGTTCCAAGAGGAGATTGAAGACAATGTTAGGCAAAGAAATAATCTAGCTAGAACAGGCATCGGCATCCTTTGGCATGCAGCTCGCCAGGGTAAGCCCCCTGGCAGGCCGGGGTGGTTTGTTTACTTGCCGCGTCTGCCGGTTCGGCCGATCACGGCTCCCACTGGCCACGGTTTGCCGTCCCTGGCCAATGCGGGAGCCAGCGCGCTGCTTCCCGCATTGGCCGGGGACAGCAAACCGTGGCCAGTGGGAGCCGCGATCGGCCGAACCGGCGGATGCTTCAAGTAAACAAGCCAGCCCGGCCTGCCAGGGGGCTGGCCCGGCCTGCCAGGGGGATTACCCTGGCGAGCTGTGTGCCGAAGGTTGCTGATGCCTGAGGTAGAACAAGGATTATAAGATATTATGTTTATTTATTATTAGCAAGCATTGTATGGAAAGCACAGTCCTTGAATAAGTAAGATTTCACTTTGGTGATGCAGGATAGATTGTAGTGATAGATGGTTATGGATAAGGGAAGAGAACCTTAGGGCCAGATCTTTCTCTTTACATGTTAAAGGCATTACAGAAAAGTGCATTGCAAATTTAGAATGGGGAGCTGTTTGGAAGAGTTTAAGAAGGTAGGACCCATATAGACTGCTCCACAGATTTCTGGTCTTTAGCACAGGCAGATCTTGGCTATGCAACTCTCTTGGCTCCATCTTAGCTTGAGCAGTTTTGGGGCCCTAGATACCCAAATATATTTCCCGGTATAAAAATCAACATAGTAGTTTACAGTGCTAAATGCATTGTGAGTTATGAGAGCATCCAAAGGGAGCATGCTGCTTAGAATGGCTTACCCCCTTCCCTGGCCAGGACCCTGCTTAGTTGCATGGAACTGAGCAACATGATAATAATCAGTGAATGGACAGATGCAGCTACATGGGATTGTGGATAATGGGCTGGATTCTCTGATCTGCTAAGGCCATGGATTGGTCAGAGTGGTATAAATGGGAATAGCAAGGTTAAATTCCTGTGTACCACATCTTTGTTCATCTCCTATCTGAGAAATGCCCCGAGAGCACAGTGTGGTGTTTTCAAAAAAGCACACGGAGCTGCTTAATTTGTTCAGGTCATTTAAACAGGCTATTATGGAATAGCTTTGTGTTACAGTGTCAGAGCTGATCTATGTATGTCTGATCCTGTTATGCACATAAGCGGGCTGGATTCTTTAGTTCACTTGGGCAGTAAACTGGCCATAGAGTCCCAAGGGAGAATCCCCGCCCTCCCCCCGTCAACTCTAGAAGCCCTGAAAACCTGGCATAAGGGGGAGCAGCAGGCATGTCAGGGGTGGGATGGGGGTGTGCAGTGGAGCTACGCTCCAGGACTCATGATCATCTTGCTGAGCTGTTATGTGCACAGCATACACACAGAGAAATTCGATAACATCATACTCTTGCTGACAGGTTGCAATGTAACGCTACTTTATTTCTTAAAATTCAGAATGATCACACACGAGAACCCAAAAACAGACAGTGAGAGGAAACAAGCTGCTTACTAAGGCAGCGAGGCACAACTCACCTTACCTCGCTTTAAACTGGGCCTTTCCAGACTTGCACTGCTTACACTCTGTCCTGTACAACACCCTTGCCTGCAAGTAGAACCAGAAATCTCCCTCTGCCACCCCTCCACCACTGCAAACTCACTCTTGCAGTGATAGCTTGCAATTCGAACAATCCTCAATACACTACATGAGTTTGCACCAGTGGTGGAAGTTAAAGTACACCCTGTGCTGCTTCCACGGGGTAGGGTGACCAGACGTCCTGATAAAATTGGGACTGTCCCGATATTTAGTTGTTTGTCCTGCGTCCCGACCAATGTACGGTTGGGGCTCCATTTGTCCCATTATTTTGGCGTGGGGCTGGAGTGGATTGGTCAACCTAGCTGGCAGGCTCCTGTGCAGCTCCCGGGAAGTAGCTGGCAGAACCCTATGGCCCCTAGACACAGAGGTGGCCGGGGGGCAGGGGAGTGTCTCCATGTACTGCGCCCGGCCCCAGCTCCGTTGCGGCCAATGGGAGCTGTGAGGGCGGGGCCTGCGAGCGTGGGCAGCACACAGAGCCCGCTGGCCGCCCCTGATCCTAGGAGCCAGAGAGACCTGCTGGCTGCTTTCCAGGAGCCGCCCCAGGTAAGCACTGCCAGGACCCCACCCTCGCCCCAGGCAGGTCCCTCTGGCTCCTACAGTCAGGAGTGGACGGGGGCTCTGCGCACTGCCTGCACCATGCAAGCCCTGCCCCCGCAGCTCCTATTGGTGTGGTTCTGGCCAATGGGAGCTGTGGAGCTGGTGCTAGTTGCAGGCGCAGCACGTGGAGACCCCCCCGGCCGCCCTGACCCTAGGACCTAGAGGGACCTGCCGGCTGTTTCCTGGGAGCTGCCCCAGGTAAGTGCCGCTGGGACCCCACCCCCGCACCTCCTCCCCCTGCCCCAGCCCTCAGGTGAGGAGGCGAGCAGTGGGTGGGGGGCCGGCCAGGGGCAATGGGGTATACATGGCAGTTAGGAACATAACACAGGGTTACACCATATGCTCTTGACATGTAGCACAGCCCCAGTGCAGTAGGGATGTGCTCCAAGGCCCACTGAAGTCACTGAGAATACTGCCATTGACTTCATTGGGTTTTGGATCAGGCTTGAGGTACACAACATTATAAGGTTATTTTCTCTCATTGCTCTGAGTTAGGGGTTACAACATTTAAAATGTACAACATACAATTATCAAATAAATGACAATTATTTATTCATTAGACTATGCTCTGGAACCATTAGCAAAGTTTTTTTAAATGTAAACATTGAAATATTGATTAAAATGCAAGTGAGTGCATATTGACTTCACAAAACTCCAAAGCATCTCATAACCTGGATCAGCATAACCAGATTCCTTTCTATGCCTGTTACCCTCACCTCTTGTTAAAGCTGTTTAAGCACCATTACCACTTAATATGAAACAGGAAACAATTACAGTGAATAGGTCCATGCACAGTTCCGATATTCAAGCAGATTATTTAAATATATATATATATATATATATTTAAGATAACAGTTTTGATAATGATTGCAGGAAGGAAATATATTAGCAATTAAAGCAACGTGTTTTAGCACAACAAGCAATAAACTGTTTAACACTGAGCCCCTGTGAATTAAAAGCCGGAACAGCATTGGACAAAAGTCAAGGTTACGCTGACACATTTATTTCTCAGTAAATGAAGACTGTTTAGTTTTAATGCATTTGTGGTTAGCAATAGTTGCTAAAGATCAATGTAAATTCATTCTGAACTCGTAAGTAATGCTTTAATGAGACTTCTAACAGCATGCTTTCACACCTTACAGCTTCTTAAAGGTGAACCTATTTTTCCTGGCATCTGATGATACACAAATAATATTGTGCCATATTTTATGGGGTCTGTTTGATATGTATTTGATTGATGGAGTTGCTGTTTGATTTTTAACAACTGCAGTACTTAACCATGTATTCACCCCAGAGTGTGATACTGTTCATCTCATAGTCAAGCTTAATTTTGATTTCAGAGAAGAGTTAAATGATTCCTTTTATACACTATTACATAAAATAATTTATGCAGACTATAATTGGCCACAAAACTCTGATGCCTTCCATGACCTAAACCAGGCATCGGCAACCTTTGGGACGCGGCTCGCCAGGGTAAGCCCCCTGGCGGGCCAGGCCGGTTTGTTTACTTGCCGCATCCACCAGTTCGGCCGATCACAGCTCCCACTGGCTGCGGTTTGCCGTCCCCGGCCAATGTGGGAAGTGGCGCACTGGCTTCTGCTTCCCGCAGCCCCCATTGGCTGGGGACAGCGAACCACGGTCAGTGGGAGCTGCGATCGGCCGAACTGGTGGATGCGGCAAGTAAACAAACCGGCCAGCCCCGCCACGGGGCTTACGCTGGCAAGCTGCGTGCCAAATGTTGCCGATGCCTGGCCTAAACCATTTCCAAAGCAGAAATTTGCTGATCTGGTTTTATAAATATAGTTATGTTTTCCCCCTCTTCTTAATATAAAGCCCTATTCAATTCCCACTTAAGTCAGTAGGAGTCTTTCTGCTGACCTTTAACAGGGGTCAAATCAGTCCCATACATGGTGGTATACTATAAAGAGTTCATTGGTGTGAGTTTGGGATGGCTCCTTTACTCAAAGAGGCAAAGCCAGGAGTGAGTTGTACAGGTCATCCCAAAGCATTGTCAATGAAATCTTCATAACCTCATCCTGTATGCTGTATATAGCACACATTTCACAGAGATGTATGAGACTTTCAAAAATACTGTTTCATATGAATCTCTTTGTAAAGCGAGCGGCTTTAGGTTCTGATTCAGCAAAGAACTTAAGCACATGCTTACCTTTAAGCACATGAGGAGCTCCATTGACTTCAGCGTGTTTGCGTACCTTATAGAATCAGGTCATTAGTTACTATGGGTATGTCTACACAGCATGTAGCGGTGAGCCTTTCTGCCCAGGTTGATAGACTTGGGCTAGCAAGGCTCATGCTAACACTAAAAATAGCTGGGTAGGCATTGCATTGATGTTGAGTCTCGGGCTCTGAAGCCCACCCTCTCTCTTGGCTTCAGAACCCTACATCCAGCTGGAGCCACAACTTCCAAGCACTACCTATACAGCTATTTTTAGAGCACTAGCGTGAGCCTCGCCAGCCCATCTTCTCAATCCGGGCTGGGAGGCTTGCTGCCGCGGGCTCTGTAGACATAGCCTAGGAGTCCAATTGTACAAGGCTGAGAGAGAGAAGAAATTTAAATCTCATAAATGTTAAGAAACCTTAAATAACTTACGCATCATAATATAATTTCAAAGCCTGATATCGCAGGACCTTTCAGGTCTTGACATAAGCACATTGCCAGTTGGATATATGGGATTATTCCTTTCCTAATGGTATAAAGCTCCTGTTTCTAAAACTGATAGGTTGTAAGATATTGAACCTTAAAACTTATCAGTTGTCTAGGGCTGAATAGTGTCTATCCTTGACTGCAAACCAGTGTAATTTGGGGGAAGAAATTGCAGTGTGGGAGAAATAAAGAAACCTTTCTCTGGCACTGGTCTGTGGTGAAATGAATGGCTGGGTTTTTAATAATTCCTAGTGAACAGGAATATATGGCTCAAAATTAACCTCATTGGCTGTTGCAGAAGAAGGGCCAAGGTGAGAAGGAGATGAAACTCCTCTCCAAAGCCCTGACTCGGGAAGACACTTAACTTGTAGTCAGTGGAACTTAAGAACATGCTTAAGCATGCGTTTAAGTTCTTTGCTGAATGGGTATGTCCTGAATTGGGGCTATAGGGCCTGATTCAAAGCCCATAGAAGTCTGTGGAAAGACTCCCCTTTGCCTTCAATGGACCTTAGATTAGGCACTTATTCTTGGCATCCAGAATAGGGTTGAGGAGCACTGGCAAAGTGATGATACCTCTTCTGTGGATAAATAAGGACTTCAGACTTCACTGCTGCCAATTAGGCATCTTCCGTGAATATCTTGTTACATTTTTTTAAAAACTATGGCCCTCAGCTGAAGCTTTCATATCAGATATGTTTTAGGGATGGGTACAAAGAAAAGGTATCTGGATAAGGGCCTACATCAAATTGTCTTTGCCTTTTAGGAAAAGGAAAATAAAACAAGTCATAAAATGAAAATCTTTATATGCAATTGCCATCCTTTCAACATTCCTGTTAGCTGCTAGCAGAATTTCTCCTTAAACTTGTGGCTGCATGTGGTTGACAAAGAAGATATATGTCTCTCTCTCAGAGTTTGTTAGGGTTTTTTTTTTTTTTTTTTTTTGTTTAACCACCACTCATCACCTTAGTATGAGTGGCTTCCATGTCAAAAAGATTGGTCATAGTGAAATCCCTAGTAGACTCCATGGAGTCTCTGGCTCGTCTCCCTTTTTGAGTTATAGAAAGCTCAGCTTTGGGTAAGGTCTTTTTGTGGATGGGAGGGGGGTGAGGAGGAAACTAATTCTGTGAATGTAATTTTAATTGTGGTGGAAACACAATTAGGAAGGTTTTGCAGTGTCTTAAAAGTGCTGAGCCTCTTGGATAGAGGAGTTGGCGAGGACAGCTCCCTAGATGACTTTGACCTCCTTGTAGACAGACTCACTAAAGATCTGTCTGCAGAAATTGTATCTGGGAGGAAGGGAACTCAGAAGAACACACCAACTGCTCACAGAACTACTGCATGGAGACATAACAACAACAACAACAACAACAGGAGGGAAGGCAGGAGAAGGAACATCAGTCGCTGCTACGACCCAGCAGCAGCATCCAGGATCCAGACGCTCTACCGGTCAAACCGCCCTAAGGCTATGAGAGAGATCCTCAACAGGTTCTCATCCTACTGTGCAATCCCATCCAAGAGACTATTCTTATACTTCCAGGGCGTGTTCGACCGCTTAGCTCAGAACGACATGCAGCGTCCAGGTGCCTTAATCCTCTATCCCGCGTTGCCTGTGCAGGGGACCTGGAACAAGACTTTACATCACAGGAAGTAGAGGCCAGACTTACAAAGACCAAAAACACAGCCCCAGGAAAAGCTGGAATCCGCTACAACTTCCTGAAAAAACAAGACCCTGGTTGCCTGGTACTAACTGCCATTTTCAACAAATGCGAACAGTTCCGCCATACTCCCAGCTCCTGGAAGAAATCTATGACGGTGCTCGTCTACAAGAAAGGTGAGTGAGATGACCCCAGCAACAGGAGACCCATCTCTCTCTGTTCCACCATGTACAAATTGTATGCTAGCTGCCTCGCGGCTAGGATCACAGACTGGTCAGTGAATGGAAGAGCCATCAGCTCCATCCAGAAAGGCTTCATGTCATGCGAAGGCTGCTACGAACACAACTTTGTCCTTCAGACTGCCATCTACATGGCCAGGAGGGCACAGAGACAATGTGCCATAATGTGGCTCGACCTGGCTAATGCTTTTGGATCGATGCCCCATTGCACATTTTTTCCACGCTGCGAGAGTTTGGGATGCCTGAAAACTTTCTCCAACTGCTCCAGGAGCTCTATGAAGGCTGCACCACTACCATCCACTCCATGGAAGGAGAGACACCTGAAATTCCTATCCATAGTGGCATGAAGCAAGGCTGTCCCCTTAGCCCCATTGTTTTCAACTTAGCCATGAAACTGCTCATTCAAGCCATCTCCAGTGGGCTAGGTGGTTTTGACCTGTACTGCAACAGCGTGAATATCCTGGCCTACTCAGACAATATGGTCCTGATCACAGACAACCCCGAGTGTCTCCAACAAATGCTTGACATCACCAACCAGGCTGCCAACTGGATGGGACTCTGCTTCAATGCTAGGAAGTGTGCATCCCTGCATATTGACGGCAGTAGATGGGACTCAGTCCATGCAGCGCCTTTTCAGATCCAGGGTGAACCTATGATCTTCCTCGAGGATGGGCAAGCATACCAACACCTCGGCACACCCATGGGTTTCCGCGTTCAGCAGACACCTGAAGATACCATTGCAGAGATTCTACAAGATGTAGCCAGGATCGACTCCTCCCTACTGGCACCATGGCAGCAGATCAATGCCCTGAACACCTTCTTGATCCCCTGTATTTCATTCATCCTGGGGGGGATCTGCCGTGGCGAAGGTACCTCTGAACAAGGCTGACAACACCATCAGGCAGTTGGTGAAGAAGTGGATGTTTCTTCCCCAGAGAACCAGCAATGTACTGGTGTATATCTCACACAGGCAGGGCGGTGCCAACGTCCCTCATAAGGGTGATCTGTGCAACGTTGCAGTGATCACTCATGCCTTCTGCCTCCTGATGTGTCAGGATGACATGGTGATGTCATCAATAAACGAATCACCAGGACCCGCTCCAACCAAAATGTCGCCACCTACCTTAGTGGCTCACTGGAAGGTGAAGTTAGAAGAGACAGGGAAGACTTGTGTCAGACTCACAGATGTGTCTTAAATTTGTCTGTTCTTAACCAGCCTGCCATCCATAAAAAGGGTGGATTTCAAAGTTGGTGTGACCTCAGTGATTGTAATGGCAGAGCTTCAAAGAGGAGAATGGTTTGAACAAAAATGTACGATTGGTTTAGTATACTGCAGAAGCCCTCTGTGTGTTAAAGACCAGACCTTGCAAGGTACTGAGAACCATCAATACCTATTCACTTGCTCAGGATTTTGTAGACCTGGGCCCTTAGGGCCTGATTCAGCAAAGCACTTAAGCCACATGCTTAACTTTAAGCACATAGCTAAATTCATTCCTGTTCAGCAAAGCACTTAGGCACATGCTTACGTCACACTCGCATCAATGTACATGCTTAAATACTTTGCTGAATAGGGCTTTTTCCTGAATTGGTGGGGTGGGGGGAGAAGAGAAGCACTTAAGCAGATGGTTAAGAGCTTCGTTGATTTGGGACCATACTGAGCATCCTTTGCTGAATTAACTTATGCAATTGAGCTGTCTCATGTATGTGACTAATAGGGAGCTATATGGCTACTGTGTGATTGTGAACGTATCTTTCATTTAAATCAGAGATCCAAAAGCAAATGATAGCATACAGCATATGGATTTATGACATTCCCTGAAGGATTTTGGAACAATAAACCAATGAAAGGATTACGAATAGGCCTGTAAACTGTTTGCTGGAATTTGCAGGAAATGAATCAATTCCTGTTTTACTACTTGATCACTTCTTTCTCTGGATTAGTAGCGTAGCTATGGGGGGAGCAGGGGGAGCAGCCGCTCCCCCTGAGCACATTTTCCAAAAGTGGCGCCTTTTTAATTTTTGAAAGGGTGGAGACGGAGTGGATGGAGGTGGAGCGACAAAATAACGCAGGGGTCCCACCACTGGCCCCACCAAGAGCCTGCTGCTGGCCTGGGTGAAAGAACCCAGGCTGGCAGCAGGCTGAGAGACACACAGGACTAATTTAAACTTGCACACTTACACTCATCCCTTATAGGGATACTGCACATATGATTAAAAAAATAAGTAAATAACACATTTTTGTTATGTTTTGATTTTATATACAATATAAATAGATGTCATTCTGTAAAACTGCTTTTATATTTTAAATGCAAAACAACACACATACTTGTAAAACAATATCATTCTTGTGTTTTTATTTTAAGTACAAAATAAATATGTATAACGAATTTAAAAGTATGTAAGTAGGTAATTGGTAATTTGATATGTCTGGTTGGGTGGCGCCTTTTATTATGAGTTCACTCCCCCAGTGTTAGAGCCTGGCTACGCCACTGCTCTGGATATTATGGCACAAGCTGACTGACATGCATAAAATGCTTCTGCTCCTATATCAGTACTTTCATTTGTGTCTGAAGAACTGTACTTGTTTTTCTCAGACCAAAAGTCAAAATATGAGAGGTTAGAAGCTTTTTTCTCGATTAACATATTGTGAAGTATGTTAGAAAATATATTTGCAGTGCAAATGCACATTTCAGTTATTTAGATTTGTCTGTGTTGCGCTAGCACTCAGAGGGCCCAGTCAGGATCAGAGCTCCATTGTACTAGGTGCTGTATAAACACTTAGGAAGACACGGTCCTTGCCCCCAAAGAGTTTGCAATCTAGTCTAAGGCACAAAAGTTATACTGGTTTAACTAAAACCAGTTTTTGAACCTCTTTAGTAAAATGTTGAACATTCTTAAACTGGTTGACATCAAGCTTGTATTGAAGCTTTGTATATAGACAAGACCTAACAAGTGAATGTAACAAAGTACAGGAGGAAAGAGAGGAGCGAGATAAATTAATAAAGTCATGTGGCTGCACAGATTAGTAGGTGCACAACTCGATGGCTCCAGATTATTTTTTAAATTTCCTATCAAACCACAACACCTCAAACTGCCTAATATTTGCCCGTTCTTTGAAAAAAAGACCATGGACTCATTGTCTTACTTCTTGCCAAACTAATCACCAGGAATGTCCGTCCCCCCATCACATGCCCCTCGCCTCCAGACTCTTGCCCGAGTGAATTTGGGGTGGGAAATGTTGCAAGCAATGAGATCTTTACCATTACTGTGGTGGCTGCTGGCGGGAGGGGGAAGAGGAGAATGTGGCTAGCACTTCCTGCTGGGAGACGTTCTGGTAGGGTACAGGGTACACCTTGGAAGGGTGCAGTACCATAGCTGTGTTGGTAGAACTGGGGTGTGAGAGGCATTAGCTATTGCTTTCTGAGGTGCAGCATTGACTAGCACGCTCCCCACAGGGAACCACCAACCTCTGACTCCCTGTCCCTCAGGAGGTTCACTCTCTTGGGGGCCATGGCTGGACCCTTGGAGTACTTGTGGTATTCAGTTTTTATCCCTTTTAAAAATCCAAATTACAGGCTAGATTTTTGTAAGAGAGATTTGCGGAATCGAGCTCTTTCTAGACACAGAAGGCAGCATTACCTTGCAATTGTCAAACACAGCAGTCTGTTGAACAGTAATCACATTCAGCAACCACAAGATGCATTCAGGGAATTGGTGCTGTCAGGGTTTGATATTAGTACTCAGTGTCATAGCTATAATAATTAATACGTAATGATAATGCAAATACAAATGAAATTAGTAATGCAATTACTATTAATACTGTGCAAGCATACATAATTACTTATGTAACGTAGGGGCATGTTTCAAAGCTTGCCTCTTTCCATCGGATAATGATATGCAAGTTACTAGGTAACTTATACAGGTAATTAGATTCATTGTGCATGGTCCAGCAATCTTTCAAGAAATATAGCAATCATTTATAATAATGTATCCAGGGTCACATCCTGCAGCCCCACTCAGGCAAAAGCCCCATTGACGCCAAGGGCTGGGATTTTGAAAAGAGATGAAAGGAGGTAGGTTCCCAGATCCAAAATCCCAGGCTCACACATAAGGACTGCAGGATTTGACCCTATGAATGTATTCTTTTGTTATTCTGAATAACTCCAACAAATATAGTAAATATTCCAGCAGGTCACTTAAATTAATGCAAAGTGTCCAACAAGAGAGTAGGCTCTCTGCAGTGAATACAGATACAGCAAAGAAAGTAGGCAGCAATGGAAAGTCCATGAAATTTTAATATGCTAGTCATTAAAGTACACCATTCATTTATAATACTACATAATAAGGAAGTCCAAGTACAGTAGTGTATGATTTGCTGTTCCTAATGGTCTTCTCATAAATCTCTCAGCCTCTGCGATTATGATCAGTTCTTCCTTACCTTCCATGATATTTATGTATCAATTTATGACATCAGGAGAGTGGAAATATCAGATAATGTAATGTGATAAAATATAGATACTGATTTTAAGAAATCAGTGAGTCTTCTTCACTCTCCTATAGGAGAGCTACAGAAGAGCAGTCTAATTACTTCAGCACATTAAAAACTACTGGAACATAATGGAATATGGAATCATTTAATAAAAATAGGCAGAAAACACTTGTAATTGTATGAAAAGGTCATGGAAATCATCAATTTAGATGAATATAAGGAATATGACTTAAAACTTCCAGTAAAACTATCTCCTGGAGATTATTTGAACCACAAAAAGGTGGTTTGCATTTCCAGCTTAATAGCCAAAGACACAATGCCATACTGTACTTGGCTTGTAAGATCTCAAAGCATAACTTTCCTAATTGGAACTTCTCAGATGTACAGCATGTATGTTCATTTAAAGTAATATACCTGCTGCTGGAAAATATAACTGCCTACAACCTAATTAAATAGAGGCTATACTCATGCTTTTTGACTGGTGCATATGCTTTTCTTCACAGGACTGAAATGTCAATTTACCTCCCTAAAAGAGAAGCAAAGAAAAACTAAACTGCTTTCAATTTCCAGTGCTGTAAGGATAATTTGCTGCTCTGGAATAAAAAAAACCATCCTCAGTACATGGGAGTAACCCAGTTCCACCAGGCAAAATAATTAATTTTCCTTTGCAGTTTAGCACAGATTGATACCAGAGTCTAACCTAGGGCATCAGGATGAAGGGAAAAAATCTACTCATTTGGAAAGTGACAAGAGTATTTGGAGCTTTTTCCACAAAGTGAGAGATGAAAGGGAAAGGTGAGGAAAAAATATGCATACTGTTGCTTAGCAAGGCAGATTAAGGCATAGGCACTATGGGCCCACTTCTAGGACCCTCACTCCTAGAGACGTGATTGCATCACAATCTCAGATTTAAAGAAGTAAGTTTCTAGCCCTCGTGGTTGCAAAGAAAAGCTTTTTTTTTTTAAAAAAGGCAGCAATTGTAACCCATGCAGAGTTGAGTCTGCAGTGAGTCTGAAACAGTAATTTTAAAAGGATGATCTGCCCTATGCATCTCCATGTGTTGCTAACACCAAGACCCACTTCCTGGGGTTGGGGACCCTGACAACATCAGTCCAGCAGAGGACTGTGCATGTGTGTGGCAGGAGAGGAAGAGTGCAGTGGGCCTGGGTCACTTACCTACCCAAGCAGATACGCACGCTAACAGCTGAAGTAAATGCTGGGGGCACCCTTGCTCCCACCCCTGCCTCTTTGTGGGGAGAAGGGACCCTGGCTTTTGGGGGGAGAAGGTGGCTCCATACTGCTGCCCCTGCCTCTTTGGGATGAGAGGAGGAGTCCTCTTACCACAAGCACTGCAATGGCAAGGCAGGGCCACAGAACCATTTGCCGCACCATGTTGCAGAGTGCCTACAGCCTGGCATAGCACGGACATATCCCTGTAGTAGAGAGTGTTTGTCTAACCCAGAACCCAACGGATGAAACTGCATATGTCTGGAAGGGACAGTTATCTCCATAAACCCGCATAGCGCTAGGTCTTTATACAAAGAAAAGATCTTCTCTACATCAAACTGGAAAAATCAAACTGAAAATCCTCATTCTATAAACTGCAACTTTGAGTTTAATGTGGCAGAACAGAAATAGCTGAACATAGCTGTGACAATTAGCTGGAAAATAATGAATCTACATTCACAGTTTATGACTTAATAATGCAGGTCTTGTTTTCCCTTAAACTATGATTTATGGGGTGGTATGGCGTATAATTCAGGGCACAATTTGGCCTCAAATCTGAAAATCTTTGAGACTTTTGAGTCAGTTGCTCATAGAGTGAAAATTATACCCTGGGAAAAACAGGTCTGAAAAATCTGGAGTATTTAGGACAAGGAAGGTAGTTGCCAGCCTAGACTATATCAGGTTAGGATCAGTATTGAGAAATCTTCTGTTATGAAAGATGTTGGACCTTGTTTCTCCTCCAGATTCATTGGTGTAAATCAGTGAATTTATCCTATCCCAAAGAGAAGGATCAGGCTACTATATATGCTTCTCCTTTAAAAGGTGAATTGACTGTATGTTTATCACATCTCTAAATTTTTAAACTGGCCATTTTATCCAATTCACAGAAGAACAAAGGAAACTTGATCAAGTCATATAAAACAACAGTATAAAAAAGACAACTTGTTATGGATCAGGAAATGGGAGAAAACTAGGACCTGTAATAATGGTTCAGTTTTAAAATAGATAATGTTTTCTGCACCTTACATTAAAGTGACATTCATTTTTATTCTTGTTAGCAAAGACCAAAACTAAGGGCTGGATATTCGGCTGCTAAATCTCTAGTGAGACCCCTACATAAATGGCCTGGTTTTCAGAAATGCTGAGCAACCATCAGCTTCTTCGGCAATGCCTCTTTGTGATGGCAGCTTTTTCTTCCCTTCTCCCTGCACCCTTCGGGGCACCGTTTGTCCCCAGGGGATTAGGGATGGAGCAGTCCTTCGCTCACCTGGGTACAAGGGCTGAAGTTCTGCCTGACTCGTTCAGAGTCAGCACAATAGCTCAGGAAGCTCCTTGTCCCCTCCTAAACTGTGCACTGACGTAAGGTCCAGGCAAAATCTGGCCCTAAAACAGTGCTGGTTCTTTCTTTTTTCAGGAGATGCTCAACAATTAATTTAAAGTGTAACCACCTTGTTCCCTTGCACTGACAGGGAGCAAGTATTCCAGTAACAATAACAGTAGCACCAAACATGAATATCACACACAGAACATTATGTTAAAAGGATAGTATTAAGGTTGCAAAGTCAAAAGCACTCAAAAGTTAGGAAATGCCAGTATTAAGTTTGCCTGTGCTTTCTTAATTCAGTCCCCTTGTGTGTCTGCATTTTGAAACTGTCTTTAATTACATGATCACATAATATTTTTTTCCGCAGGACCCCTGCCGCATTCGGTGCACAGGATGAATGGGGCTCACTGAACGAGCTGCTTTTCAATATTTTGTTTTATCCTCTTTGTTCAACATGTAGCCCCAGCCCTTATTTACTGTGCACTATGAAAACCCTGCTTTGAAGACAGAATTATTGATATCCTTGTGGGCTTCTCTATGGCACTCATCAGTATAGTAGCTGAGTGTTTTAGAAACACGCCACTTTGATTTTGGCGTTTCTGAACTTTTAAGTACTTGATTTTGCAGTCTTAATGTTCTTTTAATGTGGATTTTGTGTGTACTTCACAGGTTTTTAGAAAAGCAAACTGAAAAAAACAAAAATTCCATCACGTGACATCATATTGATGCCCACAGGGGTCACCAGCAGCATTAGAACTTTCAGATCCATGAGACAGACCTTTGCCACTTAAGCTAATGGAGTAACTGGTAGCAGTAGTAGGTTTTCATCTTCTGTGTGGACCAGGACAAGTGGGGGATGAGACACACATTTTGCCAGTGTGTTTCACAGCTATTTGCTGACAGCAGAGGAATGGTTGGACTCAGGAATTTTGTGCACAGACTCTTCTGTCCTTTCCCCCCAAGCTTGACTCCCTTCTGCCCTGTGCCCTCCAACCTGTCCCTGTCTCAGTCCCGTCTCTTTCCCCAGCCCAGGTCTTGTCCCTGTCCCATTCTCCCAGCCTACCCAGTCCCAGTCTTTATTCCTCAGGTTTCATCCCAGTTCCTATCTCCTTGCCCAGCCAGTCCTAGTTTGCCACCCTGGGCTCACTGTCTGAATCCCAATCTCCCCACAAATTCCAGCCTCTTAACCTCCCCACACCCAGTCTTCTTTTCCAGCCAGTCTCAGTAGCCCCTGTCCCAGCTTCTCATCTGATCTGTCTCCCTCATCATGCCACTGGCCCCCTCCTTGGCCTCCTCTTCCAATCTCAGTCTGGCCTCCCTCCTTCCTGGTTCCTTCTCCTAGTCACATTTTTCAGCCAGTCCCAGTCTCTTCCCCTCCCCCAGATCCTCATCCGAACTCCCTTCACATGGTGTACTTTCAACCACTGGTATCTCTTTAATAGACACTAAGGCCTGGTTTACACTAGGGGGTGGGAGGGTCGATCTAAGTTACGCAACTTCAGCTACGTGAATAACGTAGCGGAAGTTGACATACTTAGACCTACTCACCGCAGTGTTTTCACTGCGGTGAGCTGACTGCTGCTGCTCCCCTGTCAACTCTGCCTGTGCCTCTCGCGGTGGTGGAGTACAGGAGTCGACGGGAGACTGCTCCGGGGGTTGATTTATTGTGTCTAGACTAGACGCAATAAATCGACCCCTGCTGGATGGATCGCTGCCTGCCGATCCGGCAGGTAGTGTAGACATACCCTAATCTAGACAAGAATATCATACAAAAACAGAGTTGTTTTAGAATTCTTGCACAAGACAGGATAGGAACTGTACCAGCACCAATGACCTCAGAAGTTCCTACACTCTATTATTGCACATTTGTCCTAGACATCAACCGGGGTAGAATTGCATGATTTTAAAATAAGACTGCTGAGATATTTATTTGCTATGTTATTGTAGCTGTGTTGGTCCCAGGATGTGGGAGAGACAAGGTGGGCGAGGAAATATTTTTCTATTGGACCAACTTCTGTTGGTGAGAGAGACAAGTATTTGAGCTACACAGAGCTATTCTGCAGGCCTGGGACAGGTTCTCAGAGTGTCACAGCTAAATGCCAGGTGGAACAGATTGTTTAGCATAAGTAGTTAAGACATACAGCAAAAGAGACAATGTGGGTAAGGTCCAATAAAAGATATCACCTCACCCACCTTGTGTCTCTAAGGCTACAGCCCTTACAGCGGCACAGCTGTACTGCTGTAAGGTCTCCCATGGAGCTGCTCTATGCCGACGGGAGAGCTCTCCCGCCCAGGGCCGGTGTAACCACTAGGTGAACTAGGCGGCAGCCTAGGGTGCCAAGATTTGGGGGTGCCAAAAAGTGGTGCCCCCCCAAAAAATTTTTACGCTATTGCCTGGGGGCAGGTACCTGTCAGTCTCCAGCACTCAGGCCGCGCCAGGGCCAGCAGTCTCTTCACCTCGGAATCTGCCCCGCTTTCCCGGGAGCCACTCCTCCTCTCCAGCTCCCCAGCTGCTGCCGCCATGGCCACCCAGGAGGACGTGGGCGGGGGGCGCCGCTGTGGAGGAGATGCCAGGGGCTGGGCCCGGCTGGGGTCCCGCACCTGCCAGCTGAGAGCAGCAGGAACTGGGCGCCACTCGGGGGAAGCCGGGTGGCCCGAGCCCAGGATGGCAGCAGCCTCTGCAGCAGCAGGGGTAGGCAGGGAGCATAGCCCACCATGGGACAGGAGAATGGGCCGCACGGCAGGGCCAGGAAACAGCAGCAGCAGCACGGCCTCTCCTGCCCCTTGGCGGGCTACGTTCCCCGCCTGGCCCTGCAGGTTCAGAGGTACATTCACATGGGTTAATCTCTCACCCCTGAAGAGGGGGTGAGGGCAAGCAATGGCTCTGCTGCTGCCACCACCTCCACAATGGCTAAGTACTGCTGCTATTTCTCCTGCCACTTGTGGCTACCAGCACTGTTTCCTCTGCCACCTCTGCTGCTGCTGCTGCTGCTCACTGCCACTTCTGTGATGCCGTGTTCTGAGGTTCCACCGCTTACCCCAGCTCTTAGTGATTTCAGTGCGTAGTATGGCACCTCCCTGCTAGTGCAGCCTCTGCACTGTCTTTCACTGCAACACTAACTCACATCAGGCTTAGGGCAGGTCTACATGAAAACACTGAGTCGGTGCAGCTGCGCCGCTGTTGCGCTTTTGTGAAGACGTCCTATGCTGACGGGAGGGAGCTCCCCTGTTGGCGAAATTAATCCTCTTCCACGAGAGGTGATAGCTATGTCGACTGGAGCAGCTCTCCCACAGACAGCGCGCTAAAGTCGGTATAACAACCTCGCCCAGGGGTGCGAGCGAGGTAGTTATACCTAAGGCTAAGTTTTCGTCATGGATATTTTTAGTAAAAGTTACGGGCAATAAACAAAAAGTTCACGGAAGCCCGTGGTCTGTCCCTGACTTTCACTCAAAATATCCCTGACAAAAGGGGTAGGCGGGTTCAGCACCCACTGTTGCTGGGGCTCCCGGGTGCCCCACCACTGCAGTGCGTGGGAACCCCGGGGTCCCCCTGCCCACAGGGCTGGGCTGCTGCGGGCTCCCCTCGCCCCTGGGAAGCTGGTAGCTGCAGGGTCCGCCTGCCGCCTGTTGCAGCTGGGCAGCTGTGGGGTTCCCCCACCGGGGCGGGGGGGGGGGGGGGAGCAGCCGGGGAGGGGCTGGCTGGGAGCTCCAGCCCCGGGGCAGAAAAGGTCACAGAGTTCAATGGAAGTCACGGATTCCATGACTTCCATGACATCATTGAAGTCTTAGTTATACCAAAGTAATTCTGTAGTGTAGACTTGGTCTTAGCCCCTATCCGTGCTCATCACTGATTCCAGCAGTAGTAATCACTGAATAGAAACAAGGACTCAATTGAGTCTGATCAACCATCTTTAATACTGGCGAGGGGGATCAAACAGTGTATAGGACTCTTTAGAAAGAGGCCACACCAGAACATCTTTCCCAGGACCCCAGTGCACAGTGCATCCTTAGGGCTTAACCCCTTCCTGCCTGCACTGTAGTTGTGGGACAGGAGGCAGCTGGGGTATGTCAGTGGCCAGAAGCAGCCTAGAGGAGTTAGCTGCCTTTTGACACTGCGGGCAGGAAGGGACAAGCTGCTTCCAGCCACAGGGGCCGGGGGAAGATGAGCTCTGCAAACACATGGGCAAGGTCATCTCTTCCCACCCCCCGCCTCCTCCGCTGTGGCTGGAAGCAGCTCTCGTCCCTTCCCTTCTACACAATGCCGAAAAGCTGCTGCTGGCCACATTCTGGTGTGAACCCTGGCAGAAATCTGGGGAGGGGAGGCATGTGACCCTGCATGCCGCCCCCCCACCCATGTGTTGCCTTGGGAAGACATGGTGGCAGGTACCAGGAGAGGCAGCTCTGTCCTGGGGGCCTAGCCAGGCATGGAGGATGGAGGGTACCGGGCAAGGAGGGTTGGGTTGGTGGGTTGGTCACCCGCCGCTGTGCGAGAGAGATGTACGGGAGTGTGTGTGTCATCTCTCCCCATGACACACACACATTCCCTAAAACCTTAAAGATAAGAAGGTAAATAAAAAGAATCCAACTATGCAGTATTTCTTTAACAGGGGCTCAGTCAACTTGATATTAATTTGAATGTTTGTACTGCAGAGTTCTGATTGATTGCCATTGAACTCACTTAAATAAGAGTAATTTTACCAGGTGTCCCGTACTCAGCATAGGGAAATATGTCACCCTAGATACAGTAGGGTGACACCCACAATTAAGTCATGCTAAGTACAGTTGTGCTGCCCTTTACTCATACAATAAGGATAACAACAATTCATTACCTCCGAATTCAAATTAAATTGTAACCCAAAACTAGCCAAAATTGATCGCTTAGGTAAAGCAGATCTGTCTGCTGAAAAACCTACGCAGACTAGACGTGTCTATGCAAATATGGTAAGCTCTGGAAGTCTTTCACACCACTAGATGCAAGAGAAGAGCTCATTCATTACAAGACTTAAATCCAGTGTCTTTATTAAAAGCAACAAAGGGTCCTGTGGCACCTTATAGACTAACAGAGGTATTGGAGCATAAGCTTTCGTGGGTGAATACCCACTTCATCGGATGCAAGCAGTGTCTTTATTAAGTCCACTCCCTCTGAGTCCTCATCCTCCAAGGAAACCTGCACAACACCTTCAAAAGACGAGCTTGGGAGCTTACATACATAACTCTGCTAGATACTAAAAATCATGGATGTAATAAAGACTGGACTGGTGGCTTATTACAACAATCTGTAATCCACTAACTCACCCCCACCCCTTTTAGTTGTCCTGTGACTTAACAGGGGTGTTAACTGGCCACTTCACCTCGAATGGTCCCTTGAAATATGTGTTAACTACTTATGCTAAACAATAGCATACATCAGGAGGGATAGCTCAGTGGTTTGAGCATTGGCCTGCTACACCCAGGGTTGTGAGTACAATCCCTGAGAAGGCCATTTAGGGATCTGGGGCAAAAATCTGTCAGGGGACAGTACTTGGTCCTGGTAGTGAAGGCAGGGGACTGGACTCAACCTTACAAGACTGTTCCAGTTCTAGGAGATTGGCATATCTCCATTAATAATATGTTCCACCTTGTATTTAGCTGTGACACTCTGAGTAACTTTCCCTGAAGAAAAGCTCTGTGTATGCCCAAGAGTTATTTTTGTGTAACATATGAAAGGAAATGAGTCTCGTAGTCTTTACAAATATAGACCCTATACACTGGATGGCTAGACTAGTTCTTCTGCAATTAGGCAATTGAAAATGTGTACAGTGTCTCATTTGCAGGTCAAATTAGACATCACCAGGGCAGTTGCCATTTTTAAAACACTGTCTGCACAGCTTAAATGGTCTTGATGGCAACAGCTCACCAGAGGAATTTGTTTCTTAGCACTACAGAGCTCATGGACTGTGTGCCCTAGGCAACTATGGGAAGACAAAGGCAAACTCTTTTCACACAGAGCAGTCTCAAGTGCTGTGAACTTAGTTCCCTCTGTTTGGCATTACTGAGCCGTTAGGCTAAATATGGTACATGGCAGTTTGATGGAAATCATTTCCAGTAAGAGAGGATGTTTCCTCAGCAGTTTTCAAGTTGGCTCTGACTCAGGCATTCTCATGGGAGCCCATTTAACTGGTCATTAGGGAGACAGCAAAAAGGCATTGAGGAATTTCGTAACAAAGATGTGCATCCTGTATGAAAGACCTCCTGAGAATCCTCCTGGCCACTGGAGCGGTGCATGCTTGAGAGATTTTATTAATGCTGCTGAAAAAGTATTGCTGCAGCTGATCTATTATTTGTGCATAATTTTTAAGATGCTCTGTTGTACTTGTTCCAGCAACGTGATGAACTGCTGTGCTTATAAAATGCCGTGCTCAAACAAACCATAATTAAATGTTTAAAGCCGATTAACACCCCCAATTGCAACACACTAATCGATGGAGAAAGAGTTTTAGTTACTACATGAATAACTGTATGAAATGCTAAGCAAATTATTTTCATGAGCTAGGAAAAGGACTAAATATAAAATGCAAATAATCTAGTGCTAAGTTTGTGAATCACACTGTCAAAGGCCAGAAAATTCAAAATCAAGGTCCTGCCTTATTCTTATGTCTTTTGCTACACAGGTGTTTCAGCACAAATCTAACCTGCATTGTTAGTGATGCAAGACCCTGATCCAGCAAAACACTTAGTCATGCATTTAACTTTAAGCTTGATAAGTGGTCCCACTGACGTTAATGGGCCTACTGACATGCTTAAAGTTAAGCACATGCTTAAGTGCTTTGCTGGATCGGGACCTAACATGTGATGGCTGGTGGGTGACTTGTGGGCAGGGCTGGTCCTAGACCAAATGGAGCCACAGGCAAGGAGCATCTTTGGCGGCCCCCCTCCATTTGTTAAACTTTTGTCGTTAATAACAAAAAGCAGCACCCCAAAGCCCAGCACCGTGGGCAGTCACCTGGCTCGCCTGCCCCTAAGTCCAGCCCTGCTTGTGGGAAGTGAGTTTTTGGTCTCAGTCCAGATCCTATAACAGATATTTATCCATAACACACCAAAAAAATGCATTCTCACTCACACCAGCTCCCACACAATGACTGGCACCCTTATTGGCAGAATCGGCAGAGGCTAAAATGGAATCAGAACTACCATTTCATTCTAGGTTTTCTCTCTTCAGTCCAGGGGCTGAGGCACTTTGCCATGACATCAGGGGATAAATTTGCTCTGATTTGGCTCATTCTGTCCAGCCAGTCTATTGATTTCAGTCTCTAGTCATCTCAGTCCCTCACCTTCCATTGTAAACTGTTGATTTCTGACGTTGGTGGCCCCTCCCTCACCTGAGGGGGTGGGCTGTTGGCTGTTTTGGTGGACTGCACCTACCAACCCAGGATTCAAATAGGCTGTCACCATAGGTGCCAACTCCATGGGTGCACTGGGGCTGGAGCACCCACGGAAACAAAATAGTTGGTGTTCAGCACCCACCAGCCATCTGCCCATCAGCTGTTTGGCAGGCTCCAACAATCAGCTCCTTCCTCTTCCACCCAGTGCCTCCCGCCCCCTGCCAATCAGCTGTTTGGTGGCAGGTAAGAGGCCCTGTGGGGGGAGGGTAAGGAGAGGGGGAGGGAAGAGGCGGAGTTGGGGGGAGAGGCAAGGCAGGGGCAGAGCCTTGGACGAGGGGGTGGAGTGGGGGTGGGAAGCAGCGGAGTGAGGGTGGAGCCTTGGCAGAAGGGGTCGAGTGAGGGCAGCACCTGGAGCGGAGCAGGGGTGGAGCACCACCAGGGAAAGCGGAAAGTTAACGCCTGTGGCTGTCACCTTTTGAATTCATTTACATTTCATTTTTTATTTCTTTTTTTCATTTCCAAATGTAGTAGTCTATCATACCAAATTTCATGTGCTGTCCTCAGCAGTGCAATTTGTAGACACAAAGGGGCATATTCAAGGAAGAAGTAGCAATGAGTGTCAGGAGATGCTGTATTCTTAGGTCAATATCCTGGGAAGAGCTCTGCATTTTCAGACCCTAACACCCTATGTAAGGGCTGCCTGTATAGATATCTTTGTAGGATTGAAGCTTTAGTTTTTAATTTTCTGTTCTCCCATTTTATGTCACATAATTTAACAGTAATTATCATTATGTTTATTACAGTAGTGGGATCCAAGATCGGATCACAACCATTATTTGTAATATAATTTGACTTATTGAAAAAATAAGAATAAGGATGAATGTACTCATGTTGCCTAACTTTCAGATTAAAATCTTTGTGGCTGTGAGAGTTGAACTCTAATCTTATTGGGTTGGTATTACATGTAGGGGTTAGAGAGAATTCTCCCATGGGAAAAGGGTGGGAAAATGAAGCAGAAAAAGAAGTGGACACAGGGAAGGGATGAAAGAAATTCTAATGAAAGAAGTAGATAGAGTTTGTATCCTATACACTTAGAAACATAGGAACTGCCACACTGGACCTGTGGTTCATGTAGTCCAGTATCCTGTCTCTGACGCTAGCCAGAACCAGATTCTTCAGAGGAAGGTACAAGAAACCCCATAGTGGATAGATGTGGGATAATCTATTCCCTGTGAAGCATCATCCTAATCCAAAAAAGATGGAGTTTGGTTTAAACCCTGAAATATGAGGTCTTATTGCCCTTCCAATCCTGTGTGTGCGTGTGTGAAGATTAACTATTATAACTCTGGATATTCTTGTTAGTCACATAAATAGCCATTCTCTCTTTGAATCATGCTAAATTGTTGGCCTCAACGACTTCCTGTGGCAGTGAGTTCCACAGTCTCAGTACACATTGTGTAGAAAAAGTACTTCATTTTATCAGTTTAGACTTTGCCACCTTTCTATGTCAGTCTAGCCTAGCTTGTAACAGTCTACCTTTTTGGAGGGATCTTATCCCTAGTACATACTCCAGGCTCCCCTTTAACTAACCCCCCCCCAAAAAAAAAACAAAAAAGGCATTTTTGTATTCTTTTAAAAAAATAAAAAATTGCATTAAGAAAAAAATCTTAGGGGTTTATATTAAAAGAAGATAAGTTTACAAACTCAAACAAATTTTGTAGGACACTTGAACATACAAAATAGTTTGTGAGGTTTGTAAAACCTGAAACTCTATGATATTCATCCATCCCCGATTGAAGGTAAACTTAAATGAAGCCAAGAAAAAAAGCACCAGGATCCCTACAATAAGATTTAGCAAAACTATTCTCTCTACTACATTTTTTGGAAAAGTCTCTACAATGCCCACTGAAACCCCTTATAAATAATTATTGAGTTTAAACTTTAAAAATGTATATTATTAAACTGAGAGACTGTTTATAACTATCAAGGCATTGGTGGGGTCTATCAATGAAATGCATATTTATGAACTTTTTCAAATGGATATTATTATTTATTAATTATAGGCCCCATTGCATAAATTCAGCTTTAGGGTGTTTTTTAAAATGCATTTATCTGACCTAAGGAATTAACTTGACTCCTTATAAGCTGATATCTTTAACGATGGAAATCTGCTACTGTCCCAGCAGTTTTTTAAGGGCCTGCTACAAGACCCATTTACATGAACGGGAGTCTTTCCATTGACTTTAATAGGCTTAGGCCCTTAATCTCCTGCCAGCTTTATACGTTCCCCATTACTTGCTCTGACTTTTCTGCACTACTCTATCGGCCTATTCCTCCCCCTCCCTCATGAAGTGTGGTCAGAGTGAAAGCCCAGTGCCAGTCATGGGGAGTATCTCTTCTTCTGCTTAACATGTGAGTGTCACTCTGACGGCACTAAGCTCCCTGCTTGGCACATGTCATTCATTCAGTGCTGCCTGCGTGAAGGCGAGGAGTAGGTCCAGGTATACAGCACTCCCACAATCCTGGCAGGATCAGTGGGAAATAAAGAGCGGGAGATGAGCAAGTTTAGAGGTGGCATGGAAGGTAAGTGTGTGTCAGGATGGGAGGGAGTGCCACTCTCCCTCCACTCCTGCACAACATGAGATTTCATTCAAGTCTCTGCCTGGAACTCAACAGTACTGCTGTGGCAAGGAGACCAGGAACAGTGTCTGAAACCAAACAAATGTAAAGGTATCTGACCAGCAGCCGTACCAGTCTTACAGTCTGATGTCTTGTGAGACTTACGCACATGAGGATGTAATTACTAGAGCCTGATGTGAATTTTGGATACAAATTTGGGTTGAGATAGAATGTGGTGGTTTTGGATTCAGGCAGTCACTCACAATTTAAAAAATCCCCTTCACCCTTATATTAGTGTATCTATTAAGAACAACGGGCCAGATCCTCGGCAGATGGAAATCAACACTGCTCCATTAAAGTCAGTGGCAGGTAATTACCAGGCTCAAGAAAAATGCTTTGCAATAAGACTCGCTCCAAACTGTTGCTCAGATCTTGAACCAATCAGAACCTTTTCTGATTTCACTAAAAAAGTTTTGTTTCCCTTTTAAATTTTCACACGATGCTGCCCCTACTGGTGGCATTTTCGACTGGTTACACAAATGCTGAGTTGTGGTGAGAAGCTGTTCGTGAAGTATTTCCCACCCAGCTGCAACCAGAAAATATTGGAACTCTTGTGAGGCAGCCAGGCCTCCCGGGATTTTCAGCCCAAGAAGTTCAGCTAAAAAGCTATCGGATGCTGCTTATCTGAAGCGCCAAATTTTTTTAATATTTGCCCAGCCCTCTGCATGTATTTGCTGCCTTTGTGCTCAGATGCAGGAAGTAGGCCCATGAGAAAAGGAAAATATTTACCCTTCAAAGAATTGTAGGGCCTGAATTATAATGGGGAACATAGGGTCAACTTCTTAAAGCAGGCTGGATGCTCCAAGGTGTTGAGCAATCTTAACTATAATTAACTTCGATGAAAGATGACGGTGCCTAGCACCCAGAAGGACAGCTGCGAGGTAGCTTTTATAGGGTGGAAGCCCACACAAAGCTGAGACATCCTGTGCAAGTTGGTACAATGGAGGAGCCCAGGGATCAGGGATGTTTGTTTTTGCTGGTTCAGTCTGTCTAATGCAAATGGTATTTAAAGACCATCACAGATAGGGTACAAGTGTAAAAGAAAAAAAGTCTTTGATCGTAATGCTGGCTTTTTCATTGGGTTGCCAGTGGGAACAATTCCAGCAAGAAGGCAGGACTCATGCAGATACTTCAGCAGCAGGGGAGGGTTGAGCCAGAGATGGCACACAGAGGTATGACATACCAACACCATAGGTGTATCTAGACTGAAGAATTTCCTTCCTGCTATTGACTTTGTTAATCAAGGTTTCAGGAAATTTTATTACATGTTGGAAATTATTGGGTTTCCTACACTCCTTTGGTATGGTCATAATTCTTCAGCTCTTTCATTAGCTGCCAAGGACACTTAACCTATGTGAATGCCTACCTGAGAATGGTAATACTTTTTGAATGACTTAGTCACCAGCCCTGGATGCATGAATACATTTTGCAATAGATTGATGCTAAGAGTTTCCTAAGGGAGCTCAACTTCTATGGGAATTGGGAATTTAACTCCATTAGGCTTCTTAGAAAATCCCAGCCTAAACTTTTATTAGAGTAATATCCCAGCTGAGCACGTAAGAGTCCTGGCTTGGCTTCTGTGTGCTGGTGTATTACTCTGCTTCTGTGCTGGCAACTTAAATGTCAGTGCAACAGATTGTCACTGACTTAGAACACTAAGTCCAGCAAACAGCTTTTCTTGCAGCCTGTAGCTATCAGAAACCATCCTTCATCAACTTGTTCTTGGAGGACACCACATATCAGACCCTTACAATATTGACGTTACAGCCTTGTCTGCACACAAAACGTGTACTGCTTTAACTATACCGGTATAATGAAAGCGATACAACCTCCCCTTCCCTCACCAGTGTGGATGCAGTTATATTGGTATACAAAGTGCTTATAAAATAGCTTATCCTGTAGGGGAAGGAGAATAAGTTATCCTGCCAAAAGGCATCTGCGTCCACACTGGGGGTTGCATTTGTATAACTGTATTGGAAGAAAATCCTATCCCGACTGAAAGAGTTTTACTGGGACAAAACTGTGCCTATCACTTAGAATATTTTTGTTGATGTCTAATAATCATTAGTTATAATTTTCCTTTTTTTGAGGCAATATAGTGGAAATCATGGTACTAAGATAACCTGGGTTGGTTGGACAATAGGGACAAAAGTATAGTGTCAATAAAATTATTTCTAAGGTCTGGTCTACACACTGACTTTGCACCAGTCTAACTATTTCAGCTAGGGGTGTGTATTGCTGTACAATGTACACCTTAGAATGTACCAAGATATTGTAAAATCCTGAATGGGGGAAGGCGAGCTCCTTAGCCACAGAAAGAAAGCTCCATATGGAAAGGAGGAGCCAACTCGTATGCCCACTAAAGAGAACGTGTGGAGGTGTGCGGCAGGCCTCTCAACTCTCCTTCTGAAAAGGACCAGCTGGTTCTGCACAAGATAGGTGGGAACTGGAGTATTTTGGGAAGTTGACAGTGGAAGCTGGGGCTGACAGTGAGCCCAAAGGTTTTAGTCAGATAAGAATACAAACTTTTGGATGCTTATCCAGACTGAACTAAGCCACTGCACCCTTTTGAGGTTCCCCCATCACTAGTTTTGATTTCTCGTGCCTTAAAAAGAGATGAGCATATAATGGTGGTCTCAGTTTAACTCAGGGCTGGTCCACACTGGGGGGGGGGGAACGATCTAAGATACGCAACTTCAGCTACGTGAATAACGTAGCTGAAGTCGAATATCTTAGATCGATTTCAAAAGGTACTTACCCCGGTCCACACGGTAGTGTAGACGTAACCTTAGTCACAAAGAGCATGGTACAGAGCTGAGGAAGTGTGGCCTCTTAGCTCTGCAGAAGGAGAGATGGCCTTTCCTAGGGCATTCCAAAAGTGACATGATGTAAATTCCCCAAAGTCCAGTAGAAAAGGGAGAATGTAGGGATGGAGAAGTTATAACTACTCACTTTTAAAGAGAAAGTTCATAAGAATTAGGTGCCAAAAGACCTTCCATGAATTAAGGCTTCAAAGTCTGAAATCTTTGAGTGTTTGGATTTCTTTTGTAATGTTTTGGGAGAAAAGAACCCGGTGTCTGGAAAGAAACTTCACACTGACCACATCCAAGAAAGCTGGACATTTTCTTCCTACTCTATAGGAGAAAATAACAGTGATTTAAAATGCAATGGCCAGCTCATCTGCAAGCCAAGTCAAATACAAATGTCTGCAAACACAGGTCAATTAGGCCTGCTTTGAAGGTTTAATACAGTATGTTGGTCACTGCTGTAGCTGCATGATCTCACAAGGTCTAAAGTCTCTGGTGTTTTCCTAGTCTATTTAAAACCCAAACAATTGAAAACAAAGTAAATAGTAAATATGTTGTGTAATATATTTTTAAGAACATAGTATGATGCATTTTCTCAAGATTACATCAAATAATGTCATATATCTCGTGAGGGGACTGAAACACTGCTGATACCCTAGAAAATGTGAAGCAAAAAGGAATATTTTGGCTGAAGGAAATGCACCACATTTACCCTTTCAATAATAAAAGGTAGGACTGAATCCTCAGCTGCTGTCAGCTTGAGCCACCTTTCTGCCTCATTGCCCCATGGCTTGACCCAGGATCTAAACCAGCCCCCAGCGTAAGTTAGGGTAGCCCCAGGGCTGTTGTAACTGACTGACTGGCACAGTCCCTTATAGATTGTTACACTTAAGTTACTTGGCCGAGGGACACCAGAATGCATCATGCTTCCGCTCTGCCTTCTCCCAGCCCTGTTATGCCTCCTATGCTGGAGGGGATGGGTAGTGTCAAGCTGTCTGTGTTGAGGATTCCAGCTGCCAAATTAAGGCTGGTTTAAGGTCCCTTTGTGCTGCTGTGGTGGTGCAAAGGGACCTTAGGGAGGGCTGAGATCTATTCCATAATAATCATGTTAACTGCATATTTATTTTAAAAAATCCTTTTTCTAAAACTAGCATCAAGCCTCAGGGCATGGGTTATGGTGATAGAAACATGACATTTCTCAGCCTTGGACCTCACAATGTGCCGAAGTGTGGCATGATGGAATGACGATGCATGTCCTATCATGTACTACTGCTGACTGGAAGCTGTGCATCTAATTCCTCTTGCCCTAGGGCAAGAATAAATTTCCTTTTATTGGCTAATATAGTTTTTAGAAACGATGACCTTAAACTCCATATGTAGAAAGAAAATGAACAGCAGCTCTTACTATCTACAACCCATGATACAGATTTCTCGCTCCTCATTCCCTACTCCAGACCCACTTTTGTATCCTAAGAAAAAGACCACGCCTAAAATCCTGGCCCCCGTTGAAATGCAAGGGAGTTCTGTCATTGAGTCAATGGAGCCAGGGTTTCAACCCATATGTTTGGAAATCTCGTATTTTATATTACAGATGCAATACATGGCTGGCTTGCAATAAAATAAGCCACTGGAATGTAAAGTATTTCCTGCATGACCTGCTGAGCACCAACTAGTCTGTCTTCTTCACACAGTAAAGTTAATGATTGGTTAATACGTCTGAGGCAAAGATATCAATGTGTTTGGCTTACAGACCTCTTGGGTTGCCCAGGAAGTTTGCAGGTAAGGTATGTGAGAGCGGAGTTTTCAGTTTTATTGACTATAGCATCCTTTCTTATTCCTGAATCTTTTATTTCCAAGTGTCTTTTCTTGGGAAAATAAATAGCCTCCTACTTTGATGATTAAAATTAAATATTAATTTTATACAACAAGTAAAATAAATTAATATCATACTACAGGGGTTCTCAGCCTGAGGGTTGCAATTGCTCTGTCCTTCCCATATTGCTAAATGGAATGGGGGTCCCATCTAGGCTCCTGGTACAGGGGAGGAAGGCGCCAGGGTGATCCTGCTATGGAAAAGTGGGTCATTGAATGGAAAAGGTTGGCAACCACTGTTTTACTGTGCTAAGGAATGTCCAACCAACCAACCTCACTGTCTGGTGGAACATTACTTCCTACCCTATAATTTGGGTGGTGGAATGCTGCAGTAATGGACTTTCCATTGTGTTCATACTGAGGGGGAAAGAGGCAGTACTTGATGTCAAAGAAGTAGTGTTGATGGTCTCTAAGCGGATTCCTATCCAGACCTTCTCAGCCAGAAGGCTTGTGACAACAACACAGGGTCTCTCTCTCTTTCACAATCCCTCTCTGTCTCATGACACATCGTACTGATGTAGGTCACTGCACTGGTTGCCTACTAACTGGAATTCTGACATCACATTCCCTTCTGTGATGAAATACACCATTATTTATACTTCTCCACAAACCTCTCTTCTGCCTCTGTCTTTGTTTGTTGTAACTAGGGGAGTAAATGGAATCAGGAAACTGACCCTATACTTTGGCCTTGCTATAGGAAGGACCCGTGTAAGGTGATCCAAAGCCCACAGAGTGTCATTACATTGATTTCAGTGGGCTTTGGATTAGGCCCCTTAGTGAGCATTACTCTGTGACAGCTGAGTCTTGTACAAGACAGGGCTATATTAGACATCTAGATGTACTGAAATTTGACTTCAAATAGGTATTCTGCCAAATGCTAGTCAAAATGTCGATATTTGGCTGAGTAATTATTCAGCTTCTTATTTAGAGCTGCTTAGTTAGGAGATATCACTCTCTCCCTGCAGTATTTGAAGCAGAGTTGGCTCAGCTGCTTCTTCCCAGTTGCTTCTAGTGGCTAGTTCTGACAGTGATGTTGTTTGATTTGAGAGACAAAGACAGATGATAAGGGAGGCTCTACTCTCTTCTGGTCCCTCTCTGTGGCCACTTCTCTCATTCTTATTGCCAATTTGCTAGACTGCTGCTCCTCTCTTACCACCCCTCCTCCTGTTCCTTTACACTGTGTGCTCTCTCCCACTCCACCATCAGTCCTCTCACTCCACTCAGCAGTGAATATAGGGATGGGAAAAGACTTCTCTCTTCAGCACAGAACCATTCAGAACTCATGTTACACAAACAGCCTGGAAGTGGAAAACCCACAACCAAGGTAGAAATACCTTAACATTACTACTATGTTCTCTCCGTGTGCCTGTCCCTCAGTCTGAAGCATGGGCCCATCACTGTACTATCTAGGTGCCAGAGGCATCTGCTGTAGGTGCAGTGGAAGGACTACTTTGGGATACTTAGCTAGTTCTGTAAATGAATCCACTTGGCAAAACAGTTTGTTAATGTCATAGTGGCAGCTGGTCACAATTTCAGATTTTGTGGTGGGTGTTATGGATCGACAGGGTCTGGCCCTAGTCTATAGCTAGTCCCTTGGGAGTGACTCCTTTAGTGTGCTGGACCCCAAATGTCCACGCAGTTCCATTGAGGCAGGCCCATGGTCTCCAAGGCTCTGAGACTGGGCCTTCGACAACAGCGATCCCTGACTCTCTCTCTCTCTCTGGCTCCCTACAGTGAATCCATAGGAGCCAGACTCCTGTGGGAGGCTTGTATTGTACCCCTTCAGGGTGCAAATTGCTCTCAGGGAGCATTTGCAGTGACACCAGGGAGCCTTCTCAAATAAAGGTAACAGGTTATCAGTCATCTGGCATACAGCATCTGAAAGTTCTTAGCCTTGGCTTCTCTTTGCTAACCTAAGACACAGTTTAGTATGGCCAGCTCCAGGGCTTCAACACCAAGCTGCTATAGAATCCATTTTGTCTCTCTCTCTGACTCTCTTTCTTTGTCTCAGGGTATGTCTACACGGCAGTAAGACACTCACAGCTGCCCTTTGTCAGCTGACTCGGGCTCACAGAGTTCTGGCTGTGGGGCTATAAAATTGCAGTGTAGATATCTGGGCTCGGGCTGGAGCCTGAACATCTACACAGCAAGAGTCAGCTGACATGGGGAAGCCGCAGGTGTTTTATTGCAGAGTAGACATACCCTTGGTTCCAGGTCACGGATGTGTGTCTCTGTGAACTCAGCTCTTAACACAGCCACCTGACACCTTATCCCTTTGTTCTCCAGGTTGGGGACCTTTTCTCTGTTTCCTGGTAGAGAGGTAGGGGTAAATCTCCTGCCTCTTAGCTGCTGGTCACTAGGTGTCCATGTCCCAGCCATTGGGTTTCCATTGTCTCCTACAGATTCTCCATTCATATGTGTAGACTTTACTCAGTTTGTTAATGACTTTGGTTTCCAACTAGCTTGCTACGTGATCAAACACCTCATCCTTTCCCTTTACACTCAGTGCATAGCAATGTAAAGCCCTGAAGGAAACCGAGGCACAGAGGAATCATAACAATATTACTACAATCCCCAGATCTGTTTGTGTGTTTCAAAGAGATGAAGCTCTTTTCATTATGTGTAATATGGAAACAATATAAACCAAAGCTAACCACATAGGTCATAACTCTGTGCATGTGGGAAGCCTCTCTCTGACTATAAAAGGTAAGGTAAATATCTGGTATTGATAAACACATCATGCCCCCACCGTTCCATGGGTGCCTTTTGTTAGTGTAAATAAGCTTCATCTTGGTTTGTGGCAAACCTCAAATATTTGACTTCCGCCTCAGAACACTGTTGAGTAGACAGTATGCAAGATTATTCAGCTGTTCCTATGCAAGATTTTTAGCCCTGTAACTTACCCTAGTAGATGGTTGATGACAATGAAACTGTGAGCTTTTCCAAAGAAAGCAATAAAAAAAGGCTAGAGAATCCTCCTCTTGCTCAGCCTGCTGCTGTTCCGTTTAATGGAGGTTTAGTGCTAACCAGTTCAGGTACAAATGATGCCCCTAGGCCTGGCTCCACCAAGAAAAATGTTTAAGTTTTCGCACTGGATCAATGTCACTAGTGTTAGTGCTGTTGGGAGCCCCATGGCCCTGTCAGTATTGTCCTAGGGCTCCTTTGTTGCAGCTAAGCTAGCACAAAGTGACTGTGAGGCAGGCGTAGCCCCCTTCTTTCATTAGGATTACCTCTGATGCAGGGAGTCCCTCTACAACTGCTGCAAATCCAGCGCTGCCAGCTCCGTGCTACATCTGCAGGTGCTGGGGGCATTCCAGGGTGGGAGGAAGCATGGCCACAGTGGGACCTGTATGTTGATGATTCTGTACCCCTGCAAAACCCTGTAGAAACCATTGGCGCAAGGGTGCATGTGTAGGTAGCCCGCAGCATAGCACGTGTTGTACACTTGAGTGCCCTATACATGTTCTGTCCTGGCTTTTGACCGGACAAAGAAGATCTGGACTATTGCAGTGGGTTGACCATTTATCGGAAGAGGAATGAATGGCCACAGGCAACAGTAAATGTCAAAGATAATTCCACTTTCAGCACTCCAGCTAAACAACTGCTTCCTTCTCAACGCCTGTGCCTAATAGTGGCTTGGTTGTTGGCTCCCAAAAAAATAATGGTCCAAAATCGGAGTTGTACTGTTGGAGCAACTCCATTGATTTCAGAGTTACTCCAGATTCTGTGTAAATTAGACCAGAAGATAGCTCCCTCACTCCAAATGTGTGTGTGTGTGTTAGTTAGCCTTAATGCCTCTCCAAAGATACTCTAAGGTCTTTGGATGAACATCTGGCCCCATTGAAGTCAATGGCAAAACTCCCATTGACTTCAGTAGAGCCAGGATTTCATCTTTTGTGTTTGGCCTTTCATTCAGGGGATGCACATCACTATTTCAGCAATGTGGCAGCCCTTTGGGAACCCCCTGGTCTAATAAAAAGAAACCATCCTAACCTGTATTTGAAAGTCATTTTGGCTTGGTTAGCTAATATGTTTCAAAGTGCCAATGACTGTGTAAGTAAATACGAAGCAGTGTCTTTCGGTATAGGGTAGCCACAGTAGCTGATTCCATGTCAGATATTTAATTTAAGTAAGTTATCACCTTCCTTCATTTGCTCCCCTTGTCAGAACAACATCATGCTCATTTTTTCATGAGAATTTCTCTGTTCCTTTATTTCACAGCCTCTATTATTCACTCTGCCTGCTCTCTGCTTCAATGTAAGCCCTCTGTTTTTCTCTCCACCTCCCCTCTGCTCCTTTCCTTAGTCTCTTTTCAGTGGAATGCACACCTAATAACATGCAAATTCAGGTTAAATGTTCAAATCCATGGTATTTGACTTGGGGGCAAAATTAGCTAGTTTGCCTCTCCCTACTTCATCCATTTCTAGTTTCCAAGGTAGACACTAAATTTGTCCTTGGTACTTACCAAATCTGAAATGGCTGAGGCGATTGTCTAATGTCCCTCACCCACAGTGCAGTGGGAGGCCAAGTAGAGATGATCTGCTGGGGTGTGGTAGCTGGGAGGACGAGAAGCTGGGGCTCAGTCAGTGACCGCGTCAGTTCCTGTCAGTATTTGGCCAGTGCTGTCAGTTTCCAAGCTGTAGTTCCTCCCCACCCACATGCACAGTACATGGAGCAATGGCTGGATTTCCCAGAATGAAACTGGCAAGGAAAATGCAGAACTCTTGGCTCTGGTTCTAAATTTTAGCAAAATTCTCTCACAGAAGCAATGTGCATAATAACAGCATGACAGCGCTTGCAAACTCAAAGCACAAGTGGGAACTAGTACCTAAAAAGCAACTAGACTTATTATAGAAACAAAATGTTAAGGAAAACAAGCAGCCTCCCCATAGTACTTAATATATCAGGAACAATCTCTGCAAACCTCATCTATCCAGATCCCTAGCACACAGAAAGGTGGGCATTTGGGCCCTTTCTTAGTCACTGTTTTCTCAGTAACTGCCTGGTCACACTGAACTGTCTATGGGGGTTTCCTCTCTTTTTTTGAAACTCAGGAAGTATTTGGTTGATTTGAATGAATTGTAAAGGGTTGGTTTGGTTCCTGTTTTTAATGGAACTGGTCCATCTAGTAAATTGCAAAGCCACGTGAATAACCAACCATTCATACAAATTAGAGCCCATACCAATTAGTTCCTATCTCTTATGCTGTCATATATGCTGGTGAGTCTTGCCCACATGCTCGGGGTTCAGCTGATCACCATATCTGGGGTCGGGAAGGAATTTTCCTCCAGGGTAGATTGGCAGAGGCCCTGGAGGTTTTTTGCCTTCCTCTGCAGCATGGGGCACGGGTCACTTACTGGAGGATTCTCTGCATCTTGAAGTCTTTAAACCATGATTTGAGGACTTCAATAGCTGAGACATAGGTGAGAGGATTATTCCAGGAGTGGGTGGGTGAGATTCTGTGGCCTACATTGTGCAGGAGGTCAGACTAGATGATCATAATGGTCCCTTCTGACCTTAAAGTCTATGAGTCTATGAGTCTATATGCTATAGCAGCACAGTTATGGTACTGCAGCTATGCCACTATAGTGCCATATAGTAAACTGCTTCCTGCATCTATGGAAGGGGTTTTCCTGTAGATGTAGTTAATCCACCACCCTGAGAGGTGTTAGCTAGGTTGATGGAAGGATTCTGCCATCACCCTAACCACATCTATACTGCAGGTTAGGTCAACCTAACCATGGCGCTCTGAGTGCAACATTTTTCACAGCCCTAAACCATGTTGCTAGCTCAATCTAATTTTTAAGTGTAAACCAGGCCTCAGTATATGGGCACTGGAGGCCTCAAAGTTATGCTAATGGACCAGGTGTGTATTCTTAAGGTTTCTTTTCTGAAGAATTGTCCATTGATTCAATGTTAAATGTGAGATTTGAAATATATACAATCTCTGACATTCAGATCTGAGATTATTATGTATACAGAGCCATACACCTAGCTCTATCCAACGAATGGCTCCAATGTACAAGATCAATGGCAGAAGAACTTGAGCCTGGCTCCACAAAGGGACTTAGCTCAGCATTGCAATACTGTACCTAACTTTTAGGAAGATTACTGAAACAGCAGTGATTCAGAAAGCCTCAGTAGGCCAGAGGATTCTTATACAATGCATGGGGAGAGGTTGGTGCTTAAGAATGCAGTCTGCAAAAGCTGGCAGCTAGGCAGGGAGCCACCTAAGCTAGCCAATGGGAGATGCTGGTAACAGGAGTGTGTCCTAAGACCCACCTCTCTCACAGAGTTAACTGTCTAAGTCCAGCTGCAGGAAGGCACCTACTTCTGCTTGCGATCCACAGCTGGGTATTCTCTCCTAGAGTCAAGCAGCTTAGGTGCTTAAGTTATTTCTTGTGAGAATGAGTTAGAGTTGACTGCATCACTCCCCACAAAATGGCTGGTGGAAGAGGAGGCACCGCTGCCTCCCTTTTCAACTTTTACTGCAGTGGTTAGAGCATTCACTGGGATGGGGGAGTCCCATCAAGTTCCCACTCTGCCTGAGGGGAAGAAAGGATCTGAACTGGGGTCTCCATAACCTCTCAGGAGGGTGCTCTGATCACTGAGCGTGAGATGTGGTTGTATGGGGCTCTCTCGGTCTCTCTTGGTGAAGCTGTGTCTGTTTAGGATGGATAATTAAAGAGCCATTGGAGCAGGAGGACTGGACCCAGCGTCTCCCAGCTCCCCGGTGGGTGCCCTGACCCCCAGGTTATAGAGTCATTCTTTCTCTGGCCCAATGACTTTTTAACAGCTTCAACAAGAGAGATTGAGGGCAACCCCTGTCATAGAATATCAGGGTTGGAAGGGACCTTAGTAGGTCATCTAGTCCAACCCCCTGCTCAAAGCAGGACCAATCCCCAATTTTTGCCCCAGATCCCCAAATGGCCCCCTCAAGGATTGAACTCACAACCCTGGGTTTAGGAGGCCAATGCTCAAACCACTGAGCTATCCCTCCCCCCACGGTAGCTTATAGCTCAGTGGTTAGTGCACTGTCCTGAGAGGCATTGGAGACCCTACTTCAAATCCTTTCTCCCTCTCACTCAGAGTGGGGGGAATGACTGAGTGCTCTCTCCACTGGGATACACGTTAGAAGGTGGGTGCTGGTGGCACCACTATCACCTCCTCTGGTTAGATTTTGAATGGGACTCAGTCTGGTAAGTGGCCCCTGAGCACATCTACCAGATCATGCCCCACATATGGGACAGAAACTCCTCCACCTATCTTCCTCCAGGGTGTGAATTGTGCTGGGGCTTAGTCAGGAGATAAATGCCTAGTGGGAGGCAGCAGTGCGCATACCTAGAGGCAAAAACTTGGAAACTTCTACAGCAAAAATGTAGGCACTAAGGGCATGTCTACACTGCAATAAAAAACCTGCAGCTGGCCCATGCCAGATGACTCAGGCTTGCAGGGCTCGGGCTAAGGGGCTGTTTAACTATGGTGGTTGGAGCCCTGCTCTAGAGCCCTGTGAGATGGGAGGGTCCCAGAACTCGGGTTGCAGCCCAAGCATCTACACTGCAATTAAACAGCCCCTTAGCTTGAGCCCTGCAAGCCTGAGTCAGCTAGCATGGCCACACGGTGAGTTTTTAATTCCAATGTAGACACCCGGGGTGAGTTTAGGTGCCTACGGGTTTATGCAGCAGCCAACTGGGTGTTTTGTGGATTGCAGTGGTTCCTATAACTGGGGCTTAGGTGCCTAGGTTTGAGGTATAGGTGCCCAGTACCTTTGTGGAGCTGGGCCTTTTATTCTAAAGACACAATTTACATACTAAAGGGTCCCATGATGATCTTAATTCTACCCAATCATGTGTGTGTGTTATGATAGGCCCTTTCTCTACATCACACGGGGTGAGGTGGCATAATGTTCACGGAATGCTTATTTTACATTAACTGTGTTGACATACACAAATATTTTACACAGAAAAAGTAGTAAATAGAGAGGTTCACAGAGACTGGGAGATATATATCTAGGAAATGATGTATCAGATCAAAAGATGCTGAACATTAAACGTTATTTTGTCATAAGTACTTTGGACTGTTTGAGTACAAAATGAAGCTGAGCTGGGTGGTCCTGTTGCACACTCCTTTGGCGTTACCATCTTTGGTAACTTTATAGGTAAGTACTACTTTTAATAACATTTTTGTTTAAGGGACCAGGAGTATGTTGTTGTTTTAAAGACCCTTGTATTTCCACTTGTTTAAAACTCTAGAAGGGTCACCTTCCCCCTTTCTCCTTCTTTAACCCAGACGTTAGAGTAGAACAGTCTAATTTGTCATTCCACTGTGTAAAACACCTTGGCAGCTAAAATCAGACAGATGGAAATTTTGAGCCAATCAAGCGCCACCCTTTTCTGTTTTGTAATCCCATTAATGGCTGTGCACCCAATTTAGAATGCTTGTGATAAACTCACTAATGAGCTCAGGGATTTTGAGGTGCACTATGTAGCAGTCAGTCACTGGTTGTGTGTGTGTGTGGTACGCGCGCGCGCATGGTAGGAATGAAACGATTGTACAACACATCACTTCAGGAATTGGATAAAGAGAGTTTAAAAATTCAACCACTAAAATGTATCGAATCTCTGTGGTTAGACCTCATGTGCCATCCACATCACCCACTGCAGTGCAGCACCTCTGTGACTGTCATGCTGCACGTGGAACCACTTCACAGGGGCAAGCCCAACGAGGCAAACCACAGGCTAAATGAAGACAAACTGTCATTTCAAAATTCACATGGGAATAGAACTTACCCTCTGTGTTGTACAAACTCACTAATTACATCTGTCAGTAGGTTGATATTTTACATAGATAATGTGCATGTTGCTGGCTGACTCAAGCAACTCCACTGAGAGTCACTCTTGTCTTCAGTGTGAAATATATTTATAAACTCAACTTTCTCATGAGTTAAAAATGAGGTTAGTAATGGCACCAATGGGATATTTTTGTAATAAAAAATGTCTACGATTAGTATAGCAATTAAACTGGTGCTTTAAGTTTTTGCACTGCAATCATGCAGCGCTTGAGTCACGTTCTAGGCCCCAGGTTGATTACATGTAATACTGGGTGAGCATTCATCCAGTTCCTACAGTGTCCAGATCTCCATGACTATTGACATGCTGAAGCCTTCAGCTCAGTGTACTTTAGTCACAGGGGGGGCAGAAATAGGGTGTGCTGCTCTCCATACTGCTGAGGGGTTATGGGAGGTGGGGTGAGAATAAGAGCTACTGAATTCCCAGATTACTCCATGCCTTCACCACAAACTCAGTGTGGGGTTTTGTCCCTCCCCACATGGAAAAGAGGCTGAGAGAAACTGTCTTAAAAAATCCAACATTACTTATGCAGTAGTGATCTAGGAGCACAGCATTTCCTGGGGGTTAATGACTTGCTGGAAAGAGCTGATGACTTGAAGGACCCCCCCGGGGCATTAAACCTGACCAGTCTTTATAACCAAAAAAATCCCTTTTCAGAGATTATAATTTATTTTATAAAGTGAACATGAAAAAAGAAAACAGAGTGATGATTTTTTAATGGGTGATTCACTTCAGTTTGCAGGTACAGGGAATGTCCAGATAATGAGTGCCCTGCACATTAGCCAGTCAGATTGGTTGACGCATATTTCACCATTCTATTCTGTTTATTATTATTTTTATTGCAACACTCAAAGATAGTAATTGCAATAGTTAAGACTGAGATGTAGTTTCAATTCTAAATACTTGTTCAATTACTCATAACTTTTTCATTTTTTTTTAAAGTGATGAAACTTCCCAGGCTTGGTGTCAGCTCAAAGGTGACCAATTTAGGAAAGCTGAAGCCAAATTTGTTCAGTTATTAATGCAAGTGCAAAAAAGAATATATTTCTGCTCTCCGTTCTGATTGACTTGTTTTGTTCATATAGATCATAAATGGCTTAAAAACTTCAAACTAATTTATCTTCCTCACCAAGGAAAGCAAGGCAATTCAAGTTTGAAGACAACATAGCTCAGTGGCCTGCTAAACCTAGGGTTGTGAATTCAATCCTTGAGGGGGTCATTTAGGGATCTGGGGCAAAAATTGGGGATTGGTCCTGCTTTGAGCAGGGGGTTGGACTAGACGACCTCCTAAGGTCCCTTCCAACCCTGATATTCTATGATCAATAAAATCTACAACAGATTCTGTATTTGTAAAGTTCTGACTGGAGTTTAAAGATGATACATCCGTGTATGCACACTGGAAATACGTACCATGCTTTTGTGTAAAGGGCTTCCTAAATCTATGATGATTTGGAAAGTGGGACATATGCAGATTAGCTGTGGCTGAGATACCTTTAGAACTCAAAGCCTTCTGAGCTATGCCGCTATAACTTTTAACTGTAGACTAAGCCTCGGTAATCTCCAGAATGACATTTGTTCAGAAACATTAACTTTCTGCACATGGCACACTACTATCTATTCCTGTTGTCTTTGCTAACAACTGGATTGTGTCATTTATGCACTGGCCTGTGTTGGGGACAGTTTAGAGCTGCATCACCACTGTGGTCTCCTTGGCAGACACTACATTTCTGGGGTTTCCGAATCCCTCCTATAGAATAGAGGGAGCATCGTTGCTGTGCCACATCCCTTAAGAAGCCACAGCGTGTGCTCCTTTCCATGGTTAATGCAAAGGGAAGATGAGCTCATGAAAGCATTTGTGCTCAGGGTATAATTTGATGAGAGAGACTGCAGGACGGAGAGGCGGCTCTTTTGATTTCTTCAAAGCTCCTGTCCTACTTACATATCTCTTTTCATTCCCCATTAAATTAAATCATAGCAGAGATGGATATTTATCGTTAACAGAAGGGAGTCTGCAGATGTTCACGAAGCTTTTAGGATTCAGCAATACCCAGCAGTTGTCTGCATACATGCAGATAAATGGGATCCCATGAATCAGAGTGAACTGAACTCAGCAGGTTTATTTGCAAAGTATTTGAAATGGAGTTATTTTTAATATTCAGCCATCTTTAGGGGCATTCGTCTGTCCAGCCACAGAAAATAAAAGGCCTAATAAGCCACTCTTGTTTCTTGAGAATTCAGGAGCGGTGATCGATCTAATAGGAACCCAGGGTTTGAGAAACATGTTGGTAAAAGGCCTGTATAAACTACCCCAACAGATGATATTGATACTGCCTTGCCATCCTCCAAATGCCTGGCAACAGACATGATTTCCATCCTCTACCTCCCTGTCTCAGTCAGACATCAAGATGCTAATGAAACTAATTAGTATGAATAAAGATCTGAGGGTCAAAATCCCAATTCTCCTTGGTTTTAGTTAGCAAATTGACACAGCTAATTTCTGTATCTTGTAGGAATGACCTTTTTGGGAGTGAAGCTATGTGTGAAATTCAGTCTGCACAATGCCTGTCAGTTGCTTCCTGGAAGCACACTGGGGGCCATGGCTTCACTGGAAAATAAAGAGGGTTTACATTGATATAGCTATCTGGATAGAATATCCTCATGGAGACTGGCACTATAGTTTTCACCTCACTATAGCTAGTTGAAGTAAATCCCATTTAGGGGGCATAGGGGTGACTTTGACTCAATACATCGAGGTTAAAAACTACCTGGGCCTTGTCTTCACTAGGACTTTACACTGAAATAACTATCTCATGTTAGACATCTCAGTTTAAAAGAACACTCCTTTTTGCAGTGAAGACAAAGCCTCTTTTGTCACCACACCATTTCCCAGGTTGTAGAATCAACACTTTCAGGGTTTTGCGGGGCTCTGGACATGTGCCTTTGACAATCCAGAACTGAAACTCGGCAAAGAGATTTAGTATCCCCACTGCTGAACATTAACTGGTCACAAAAAGTCTAAATATTTAAATTTTAATAACATTATGTTTCACCAGGAAAAAAATGACAACCAAAGGATTTATCTGCTTTTTTGTTCAGTACATCCCAGTCTCTGAAATGTTCTCACTGGATATTGTGAGGCAACTAGAAATGTTTTTCATCCTTTAAAATCTAGCATGAGATACTTCACCCAACAATAATTATTGACCTTCTATGTCTCAATGTACTATATCCAAACTAATTATACAGAACACTTATGTGCTGCTTCATCCTTTCATCCTGCAGTGATTTTCAGCCAGTTTCAAAATGAGGCCCCAAGGGTGTGAGGCTACAACACATCATGAGAAAATGACATTCATCTGCCCGGTTTTTAAAAGCTGTTTTTATTTTCTCAGCATTTATGGCTTTTGTGGGGCCTATTAACTTTGCTTTTTGTTCTGATGTTCTCCTGCTTTCCACTTGTTGAGTGACAAGACACAGATTGGGGGACAGAAACAGGCTGTCTGCTATTGTTTTACGCATAGTCACATAATATAAAGAATTTAGGAGACTGAACCAGAAGTCAGGCAGGCCATCTAGGTGGGTGGTACTGTACTAATACAGACACACTCCAAACACTTTTAAAGCAGCGGCTTTAAAAAAATGTTTTTATAATACAAATGATTTGAAATTACTGTGCTTCTTAGTTTCTCCACTCACTCCACTCACTTCTCCATTCTGCAACGAGGGACTTTCGTTCACCACAAGGAGGTACGGTAACCATAGTGTACCTTTTCCTCTTAGCCGTAGAAAGTGACACTTTTGGGGTTAATCTCTTACCCTCCTTCTTTTGCTGAAGGTATAGTAACAATTAACACTTGCTTATTAGCTTATTTAACTGATCAACCTCAAGATGAGGCGCTTATAGTAATTATTGCATATCAACTATTTCATTGCCATGCTAGGTGTATGTTGCAGAGAATAAAAGGAGAGGGTGACTACATCATCATACATATTGTAAATGGAGCAAGACAGAATTGAAAGGTCTTGCAACACAGAGAAATATCAAAGCGTACTGAGGACCATCCAAGACTATTGATGCATGTCAGGCCATCAGTTTAATCCTGCTACAGTTTATTATCTTTGTTCAAAAATGTGAATAGTGTGTATTTCAGCAGGGTAGATGCAACCCAGTGTACTCACAGCTTGGAATCTGTAGGTTCCTCTATGGTGAGGGTAGAGAAATTAAGAATAGACTTGGGTGGGAAAAATAAATCACTATTTTATATATACACCCACACACGAGCCATAGTACAGCCATACATCAGTTGTGAGCTGTTCAAGAAAGAGAAGACATATTACAAAAAGGGGAAAGCAGGCAATCAATAAAGGCAATCTATATCTCATTCACATCTTTGAATAAATAATAACAGAATGGATCTAAAATTAGGTCTGAGTAGAAATCTGAGCCAATCTGAGCATGGGACATTTGCATCCCTCCAACCAAACCTCAGTGTTCGAGAGCCAGATCCTCAGCTGGTGTAAATCCATTGAAATCTTCATTGATTTACACCAGTTGAGGCTCTGGCTCTGTCAGTTTGGGTTAGCAGGCCTGAGGTTGTAACTTTCTACTTTTTGTGTTTATTGCAATAGTTGCATTGTTTTCCCACAAGAGCTTATAGGATCCCATCCCTGCAATTCAGAGAAAGGGCTGGCTGCTTGCCTGCTTACTCAGAGATGACCCAGAATTGCTTGTCCTATAAAGAGTCAAGCCTGCAAGGTGCTGAGCAACTCCAGGAGGTTCAGCCTACCTGCCGCTACTGTGATTTCCAAGCATCTTGCAGGATTGAGCCCTATCAGCCCAGCACTGACTTACAAGGATTGTAAGGACAAGAGGTCTGGCTGCTTCCCCATAGTTTGCCAGGAAGATCCTGCACTCCAGCAATCGCTTCTTGGAATGTGAGGGGCAGGATCAGTGATAGGGGAGCATGGAGTAGAGGACTCTAGATTTGAGTTTGGGCTTTGCAATGTTAAAAAAGACTATGGCTCCTCAGTAACAAGAAATGAGCAACTAGCTTGCTTTGACTTACTATTAAGTGGCAACAGGTAGTATGAAAGGAAGACTTATATACTGTAAGCAAGCTATTCAAGCTGTGCTGGGTTGAGGCCTTGCTGTATTAATGTGAAGATCACCAGATGCATATGCTTAGCCAACTAATGTGGGACTCTGCTAATTGATTAAGTCTCCTTTGGTGTCTGCTCACGGGCTGACAGATACAATTTTTGCTTTGTAGAGATTCTGCTCCTTTCGTCATAATACTCTAACAAGAGAACATATTGTGTATCATCCTAAAATTTCTCAAAAGCTCAGCCAAAACGTGTCTTATAAGGGGTGGTTACAGAGTGAGCTGTGCATTAGGACCCTTTTATACTCGCTGTTGAATGCATTCCTCACATGACAGGCTTTGTTTCCTTCTCCTCTCTCCAGGGTGGGATCTCGTGGTTCACCCACTCTTGGACTTGGTCTCTGGGTTGCAGTCACCCCTGGTTCTGAACAGGCAGAGTTGTGTTTGGCACCTTCAAGAAACTTCCCTCCAGGAGCCTGTGACCAGCGCCTGATTAGTGACTCAAAACAGCTTTTTCAAACCCAAGATATTGGTTATTCCCCCAAAGGTACGAAGTAAGCCGGGACAAAGGTTAAAACAACAAAAAGCCTATATACATCTGTTCTTACCTAAACTTTATTCTTTCCCTGTAAGCTTAGGAAGGTTCCACTCAACCCTGATACCCATACTTTTGGGCTAAGAGGGACAAACTACCCTCCTGCATTCTCTGCATCTCTCCTGAAGCACCTCCCCCAAGCAGCTACTTGCCACTTGTTAGGCAGGGGTTTTTAAGGCTTCAGTGTCTTTTTGATCTTAGGCCCCAGCCCTGGGAAAATAAGCCTGTAAACCTAGCTGGAGTTAAGCAGGTAGGTACTTTCCAGTTAATATCCCACACCTTGTTCTTATAAGGAACCTTGTTTTTTTCCACAGAGATATCTTACCTCTAGTCAGTGTTTTGTTTCCTAACAGTCACTTTGATTTAGCTTCAGTTAGACAGAATAATATCAAGCAAGTAAAGTGAGGTACATATAATATTAATAAAAGAAATACATCTCTCTCATTCTCCACAGGGGGAGATTTTCAAAGGTACAAATAGCGGTTGGGTGTCTAACTCCCATCTGTGCCTTTGAAAGTCTCCCCATTGGTGGATTATTTGATAATGACAAAATAGTCAGACTAACAGTAGTAAATAAACCCATTCGTCCTGTTCAATGTCACATCTATCAGCCCGCACAGAGAGAGCGCTGATCACAACACATCAGATGTGTTGTTCTAGCCAGTCCTCCAACTACTCACCGGCCAAGCTGTCAGTAGCACTGGACACCCGATTGACATAGCGCACAGCAGCCTAGAACTCCTGCGCAATCCACCAACCGCAGCCTCCCAAGCAGCTGGGATTACAGGCACACGCCACGTCCCTGTTCAATGTAATAGCTGGAAAGGTCAGATCAAAGTTAAGGAGCGGCGAGACCGTTAAGCAAAAACTCCAAATGAGCTGAACGCAAACTCTCTTTTTTGGGATTTCAGCTGGTTCAGGGATGTACAGCTGCCTCCTCTCCTGCTGCCCAACCCTAGCAAGCTTCCCATATTGCTCAGTTACTGAAGTCCCAAGAAGTTGTGGCATTCTCTGCCAGGTCAAGTGATGTTTTCAACCCTGGTCATTTTGGAGCTTCTCATAGGTCACAAAAGGCCAATAAACTTTGGTCCATTTTTGTCTGGGAAAACACCATACTTGTGAGACTTGAAGTCAGCAGCTGGACAGAGCTCAACAGAAAGAGTAGCAGATGGGAGAGAGCCTGATGGGCTATGATCATAAATAACATTCTTTGAGGTTGGGGTCTGGGAAAATAGTCTGGGGAAGGCAAAAAAAAGAGGAAGGCCATGGTTGGGAAAGAGGTGGAAGGGTAAAATGTGAAAAAAGAAGGAGGGAAGGAGAAGGGACACTACAAAATTTGAAATCTGGTCTGAGTAAGCAGTGTCACTAAAAAGGAAAACCAAGGGAGGGAGGGCGCAGACCAATATAAAAAGCTAACCAACAAAAATATTCATTAATCAATATGGAGTCCTAATCTAACTAAAAAGTGAATGATAAAAATGAATACTAATGCAGTGACATTGTTGCGGCATCCGCTAGCATTGCTCTCTACAAAGGTTCTAATCAAATATCTTCATCCCTTGGCTTAAAAACTTGTGATTGATTATAATGCATTACTAAGATACATGGCCTGTTCATTATGGTACAGCAGGCCGGATAACTCTCATACGATAAAGATTCCTTATTTATGAATGATTAAAAATATTTTAGAGCTGCCTATCACTGTAATCTCCAATGCAGGAATGTAGTAAAATCAATGGAAATGAAAAGATCCGAAGGGAAGGGAAGCATTTAAAAAAATCTCATTTCACAGAATTGGTTTTTGTTCCATTCTTTCTGTTCTCTGCTTTGATTCTGATGCTTTAGAGTTCCTTGGTTTACTTGTGATTTAAAGGCAAACTGAAATGTAGCAAACACTGACAGGCTTTAATAAAGAGATGTACAATGTCTCTGATGTATTTGAGGGAACCTTTGCTGCTTGTGGTTTTGTATATGGTTATGGTAAATAACTATCAGGCAGATTTTTGTGGTCTGGCCTTTGCTGTGAGCACTTGACCACTGGAGACTCATTTAGCCTAAATAACCCAAACCTACTCATAGCCCGGAATAAAAACAAAGCAAACAAAAGAAGTAACAAATCTGAGAAAGACCTGCCACAATTACATGTCTATCCTCTGCACTCAAGCGTTTTGTTTCATACAGTATTAAGGAGTGTGGCTCTGACAGGCCTAGGCCTCAGAGAACCTTGTTATATGTTCGGTTTGTCACTGTGAGTTTCCCCTTTCCCCATGGCTGATTCCTGCAGATTCTCATAATAAATGAGCCCAAATGGGAGACAGGATGACAGGGTTGAGGCCCTGAACACAGTTAGCTATGTCTCACAGGGGGATAGCAAACTTTACATCTTGACAGAAGGCATTCAACCTGAACTGAAGCTGCAGGCAAGATTGAGTGTCCCTGTCTCAATATGTAGCTGAGAAGAACAAGGCTTTGCTCCTAAGGGGCTTCTTACAAAAAAATTATTTTATTCTTTTGGGTAGTACTTATAAGCAGTTAGGGAGAAATTAGCGTTGTGCTCACTATCCACATAAAACCAAACTAAAATGATACATACCAGTTAAGAAAGACCCATTTAAAAATACCACTTGGGGCATAAATTAATTCAGAATATACTTTTAGTTTATGTGTACCGCAGAACGTGGGATTGATCACTGTAAAAATTACCTATTGTGGCAAATTGCTGGCACTACTATGATGGGTCCCGCACTTTCTCTTCTTGTGGGGGGGGGGGGGTTTCAGGGTGCCATTTCTTGCCCCTGAACTGGGGTAACAGCTATCCTACTAGTATCCCAGGGAAGGGGAGTGGAGAGGGAGGGACCCGGGCCCGCCCTCTACTCCGGGTCCCAGCCCAGGGGCCCTATGATAGCAGGTGAACCACTTGTACCAGTGATTCTTTCCCCTGGACTACTTCCCTCTCCTGACCTTCAGCTTGTGGGGCTTCCTGCCTTCCCTCTGCACAAGCCAGGTGTCCCTTTACCTAGGATCTTGGTCTTCTTAGCCCGCCACAGCACTTCTCAAAACTCTCCTCCGCTTTCCTCCAAACTGCTCTCTGCTCCACCACCAAACCACTCTGATTCAACTCCTCCAAACTGCTCCAACTCCTCCTCACTCTGCTCCAACTCCTCCTCTGGCTGATTGAAGCAGGGGGATTTTATCAGGTGACTGGCTTCAGGTGCTCTAATTGGTTTCAGGTGCTTTTAATTAATCTACAGGGAATAAGGCTTCTCCTCGTCCTAGATCACTCTCCTGCTACCTTCTGGCCATGCTGTATCACACTATGTACTGTAATACCTTTCCCCTGTGGTTGAGCTATGTATCATTGGGGTTGGAGCAATAATAAATATCATCCTAGATGCAAATTAAAAGCAATGATTAAGTTTAATAAAGAAGTAAGTGACCTACCTGAATGTAGTGGAGGGAAATTTTTTCTAAGCTTTCATTGAACTCTCCAGCAGGATATCAAACAGGATCATATGCAACCAATGAGCCACTAATATCAGAAGCATATTTTCAGGGGGAAAAAACTGGGTTCAGTTTGTCCAGAAATATGATTGTTTTTTATTTTAATTTTTTTTAGCAGTTTCTGAAAACTGATTATAAATTAGAACTCATCAGAGAAGTGGAGGTTTTTTTCCCTGTGGGAAATTTCCATTTTTGGTTAAAAAACCAAAGTTTTCATATTCAGCAACTGAAGACCAAAACATTTTCCTTCCTAAACCAAAAAAATTGACTGAAAACTGAAAAATAAAAATATTCAACTTTATTATTATTATTTATTATTTATTTTTGGTTCTCTAATGAAAAGTCAGATTTTTTTTAGGAAAGCAGATGCTGCCTGTGAAAATTTTTGTTCAGTCAAAAATCCAGTTTTTTGGGGAAAAACACCGCAACCTGAGAAAACCTTTGTTTTACTAGCCCTACTATAAATATTGTCTGATTCATGGATGTCACATGCACCACAGTCCTCCTCAATGCTCTAGAAACTCTAAGCAATGAAAGAGTGAGCCAATGAGCATAAGAATCTGATTAGTTCTGCTGCTGCTGCTTCTTTGGCTTACAGGAAGTCCTCAGACTTACAACAAAATTGGTTCCTTACAATTGCGTCGTAAGTCAGAATGTCGGAACTCGGAACTGCAATCTACTCCATTGCGGGATCAAGTGTCGTAAACTCGAAACCTATAGTCGTAAGTCGAATAAGGGTGTCAATGTAGAAGCGTCGTAAGTGCCGTTCGTCATAACTCAAACGTCGTAAAGTTGAGGACTGCTTGTATTTTTCTTCCTCCTCCTAATTAGATGCCTCCTAGCACACTGGCATGCAACTGCTAGGGGAGGTTTTGAAGAGGAGTGAAGAAAACAATGCATCTCCTCTATTCCCCATCTTCAGCCAGTCATACCCCATCTTCTCTCACTTAACAATTTCCCCTATTCCAGAGTGAAAAATCAGAACACATTCCATTCTCTAACTCCTCCATTCTTTTCACAGTGGCAGACAAGCACGCTTGTCAATTTATCCATTATACTACTTCATCCCTTCCCTCATCACCCTGCCCCTCCACACTTCTAATTCAATTCATTCTCTCTCCCAAGCCTGTTGTTGCTGAGGAACAAGCTGAGGAGTGACCTGAAGAGGAGCCCAGTGAACTGGGCCTGAAGAAGAACCTCTTCAGGCTGCCAAGGGTGTCTGAACTTTCAGGGGAAGGGACATCACTTCCATTCTCACTTAGCTGCAGTGAGAAGTAGTGCTGTTGACAGAAGCCAGCAGAGAAAGGGGCAGAGCAGCTGGAGGTGGACATGGTTGGTGGCCTGAGTCCCAGATAATATCTCCTTTCCCCCTCTCCCCAGTTTTTGTAAAACTGACCAAGCGGCCAACCCAGTTTGTGGAAATTGGAAGAATGATGATTTTCTGGAGCAGGCAACCAGGGACTGCTCTAAATTACTTGCAACAAGCTGCTTGCCAAAGCCAAATTTCACTTCAGCACTACTTCTCATCACCCTGCCCCTCCACACTCCTAATGAAATGAATTCTTTCTCCCACCTGTTGTTGATGAGGAATGAGCTGAGGAGTGGCCTGATTTTATTGATGTTCAGTACTCTAAATGCCTGGAGCCTGGCATACTATCCAAACTATCTGTGTGTGAACGTCCCTTTTTATACTATATATGAATTAGGTAGTTGCCTAGAGTGTAGCAGCTGAAAGGGGGCATGGAGCTAAAGCATTTCTGGGTTTATCCTGGTTTATTCCAAGAAAAAGAAATCCCCGCATTCTTGGTGAACAGCTTGAGTTACAAGATGTGCTGCAAAAGGCTTTACACCATTTGGTGCAGCATCTCCATTGCAAGGAGAGTTGAGCTACACAAGTGTCACAGGGTAGTCTGCTCTTTTAACAGCCAGGGGGCCTGGACCAGCTAGCCCTGTTTTAGGAACAGGTGTTTGGGCCTAATAGAGTAGATAATCTGACCCACCTGGGAGATTCCTAGAATCTCCAAAAAAGCTCAGCTGAATGGGGAACTGTAGGAAGTTGGGTGGGCTCCTGTGGCAGGCCCTGGAACAGTGGGAAGAAGTGCAAAGGGGAGAGGTCCCTGCGGTGGTCAGGGGGACAGCTTTTTTGAAGAATAAACTGTGTTCCGAAGGAAGGGGCTGATCAGATCTTGGGCATGGTGTGCGTCCTTCCTTGGCTGAGGAGCGGCCAGCAGCCTACACAAGGAAGAAAGACTGTCTAGAATACCCTGTCCCCAAAAACAAGAAGGAAATTAGTGGGGCTTCTCCTTTTCTTTTTTGCTCACAATGCAACAAAGTATTTAAGCACATGCTACGTTGTTAACCATTGATGTTTACAGAACTACTTGCATAAAGTTAAGCACGTGAGTTAAGTGCGTTGTTGGGCTGGGGAGTAATACATTTGGATCAGGCCCGCCTCTTGGAGGTGCTGTAGGTCCAGAAGTATTTGTATAATTTATACAGCTAGGTCTTCCTCCATCAGTTATCACCTTCTGTTTCATTGTGAAGCCTTCATAGTGGGTCCAAATGTAAAATATGCCCAAAATAATGGTGGTGGTACAGTTGCCATATATTTGAAACATTATTATGGGCTTGATTTTCAATTCAGAACCAAATGCAAAGTCAAATTTGGGCAATGCTGAAAACTACTATAGATAAGTTCTGCAAGCTTCAGAGGTTGTGATACTAAGCTGACATGGATGATTGATGGGTCAAGTTACTGACTCTTAACAGGTAGTTGGAGTTCATCTCTCTCCTCTAGGTCTTTGTCTACACTGGCAAGTGAACGATAACTTTTTCATTCAGAGGTGTTAAAAAACACACACACACGGAAAGACAAAAGTTTTGTTGAGGAATAGCACTGGTGTGAACAGCGCTTTGTTGACAGGAGCGCTTTCCTGCCCACAAAGCTACTGCCGCTCGTTGGGGGTGGAAGTTTTTTGTCAGCGGGAGCGCGCTCTCCTGCCAAGAAACAGCAGCTAGACTGCGCGCCTTTTAGCAGCATGGCTATAGTGGCACAGCCATGTTGCTAAAAGCTTCATAGTGTAGACATAGCCTAGATAACACACTCTGACTCCCACATAAAATATCTGTAGCCAAATCTTCTGACACCTTAGTAAATAATAGAATAGTTTGCATGAATCAGAGCCTTAGCTTACACTTTATTCACAAGGACCTTGCACAATCAAAGTGGCGAATTGATCCGACATCATCAACCTGTTCAGCACACAATGTATTGAAATGAATTTCATGTTAGCAGTTAGCAGCAGCAGCATGATGGGTATCTCTGTACAGAATGTTTTCCTGGGGCTATGCCAATGGTGCCTCAATGTCTGATTTCAAAGTACTGTAATTGAGTGATAATTGCAGGATCCTATTTTGAACCAACACCATTGTGAGTCCTGATAAACTTTGCAAGCATTTAGCTAGGAATCCGAGAACGCCGAACAATTTATTTACAAAGAGAGAGACAGATATATTTTAACATACTTCATAAAATGTCTACCCTTCACCACAAGGACAACACATACACATGCACTTGGGTGGAATCAATTAACACTCTACTATAGATTATTTAAACCAGTCCCCTCTTCTGACATGCACTGTACTGGCCACTTCTATACTTATTAAGCTGGTGATTTTTTTCTAGCAGCATTGGGGGGAAAGGGGGAGGGTTTTGCAGGGGGGTTTTATTGTTAAATATTACAGATAATATTTGACTTTACTCGAGAGTTCTTGTAGTAATAGATTTTTTTGAGGACCATCGCAAAGAAGAATTTTAATGAAATGATAAATAAAGCTCAGGGTGTTTAGAGTGTATTAAATAAACAAGAGGAAAAATGTTATCTAGGTTACGGAGTGACAAAGATTTTTTCATGCTGATTGCTCATTTAGAATATGATTTTTCTGTTAATTTCTCAGCTCCCTCTGATGGTGGCCTGCTACTGAATTCCATTTTGGCTTGCAGCTTTTGCCTTTAAGTTTTGCAAAGAACTGTTTTTACCTTCCGTTACAGAGCGGGAGTAGTGCAAAGAGAAATGACTATCTATTGCTATAAGTTTAACATGTCATGGAGAATCACTCCAGTAATTACCCTACTCTGTGCCAGCGTGCCATCCACAGTGAAGTGCTCTAGCACTATACAGAGTTTACACTGCAACTGCAAACCTAGGGTCAACTTAATTGTTGCATTTCTTGGCATTGCAGTACAGCCGAGCACAGCCCAGAGAGAGGGTGTGCAAAGGTGACTTTAATCCACCTTTGTCCCCCATCCCAGTGCTAGGCTGCTGTGGGTCTGAAATGGCCCCTAGTGTAACTTAGCCCTTGGGGCCACTCTAAGTTACAACATCCTCTTGGTTTATGGTGCAAGCTAGAATGGCTATAGTAGTGTGTGCTATGATCCCACTCCCTCCTATCCTAGGTTCCACTATTGGTATCACCCTATACTGGGGCTTGTGAGGTGGCCAGTGTATAGGGATAAAACAGGAAAGTGGAATCTCTTGGCAAAAGTTTAAGGAAACCATAGAAGGCCATTTTGTTCCCTCCTAGCTACAATGCCCAGGGTTCAGTGAGCAATAATTTAAAGCAGCTCTCAACTTTGAGCTATATAAAGGAAGCAGCAGGCTGTCCTGCATTTCCCAGTGCCCAGTCTGTCTAGGGTCAATAGTGCAAAAGAATAATTTTCACTTGTCTATAAAAACAGAAAAATTGATTTGCAGGCCTAGCAGGTTAAATGTATCTATTTGGGGTGTGTGTGTGTGTGTGTGTGTGTGTGTGTGTGTGTGTGTGTGTGTGTGTGTGTGTGTGTGTGTGTGTGTGTGTGTGTGTGTGTGTGTGTGTGTGTGTGTACACACAAAAGGTACCTCTAGCTTTCAAATGGATTTCTGTTTTGTGTAAAGCTCCTTCCATGAACTACAGCAATTAAAACCCAAAGGATATTGACCATGCATTTTGTATACTTACAGAATTTAAACACCACAACAAATACAGATGTCAAAGTACAGGGTAATTTGTACAAGGCCAACTTAAAGCATCTGGGTTTTTTTAGTAGCCATTATAGCTATTTAAAGAGTGGCGTTCTATTGCCTTGTAATACTGTCAGATATACAATTTTAGAAAATAAAGATATCTAACTGCACTTATTAGGCAGTCTAGTTTGTACAAGGCCAACTTCAAAAGGCATTTATTTGGTAAAGAGATGGGCTTTGATATACGTTGGCCCCAACAGCTACTGCAATGTATGTCATAAATTAGATAGCTCCAGTTTTCTTTTTCAAAGGCTAATTATTTTGCTGAGAAGACTAAATTGTCAGCCTTGTTCTTGCTGAGTTTTGCCTTACAGGGCAATGAGGTTTGCATATGAGCATTGAAACCCTGCTTCAACTGCACCCTGGTAACAACACACTTACTAGTATGCTACATTGTTTCTTTTAGATTTTATAAAAATTCAAGGCGCACATATACCTAGCACATTTTATGGATGCGGGGGTAGAGGGGAGAGGGAAAGAGTCTGTTCTTCGTCTTCTGGAGAAAGAGCCTGATTCTGCTCCCATTGACATTAAAGGATAAATTTCACTTCACCCATATAAAATGTTGCGGGGGGGAGAGGTTGAGGAGATAAAGTCCATCTCCAACCCAAACCGAACATTTTTTAGAATTTGATTTTCCTTTTAGAACACTTATCCTTTTAGCACTCCCAGTTCCTACCCTCTCTCCCTGTTAGGCCATCACAGTCTTATGAATGAATAAAGAATTAGTTTAAAATACACATGTAATTGCTGCCGTCTTGCCTTCAGGGCTTCTACCACATATGCCTCAATGCGGCTTCCTCCCACATTTGCTTGGAAGGATTGAGTTATCAATGGGCTTCACAGACCAGCGCTTCAAAAAGAAAAGAAGAGACACTCTCTCACTTTCTTTCTTTGATTTTAGAGCAGTGGTGGGCAACCTGTGGCCCATCAGAGTAACGGGAATGAGAGTAGCGGGCCAGAGTAATGGCAACGGGAGTAGCAGAGTAACAGGAATGAGAGTAGCGGGAACGGCGAACCGTGGCCACTGGGAGCTGCGAGGGGCCGTGCCTGTGGACGGTCAACATCAGCAAAATGTCTCACGGCCTGCAATCAGATTACCCTGATGGGCCACATGCAGTCTGTGGGCTGTGATATCTGTAATATCTTTATTAAAATCTGTTATATCTTTTACTGGACCAACTTCTGGTAGTGAGAGACAAACGTTCTCTCAAGGTTTCGCAGAGCTTTTCTTCAGAAAATAGAAGCTATTACCTCACCTACCTTGTCGCTCTAATATCTTGGGACCAAAATGGCTACAACAACATTGCAAAGAGCAAACAAACAATTGGTTAGACTGAGAAAATTTTATACTGATATAATTATGCAGGTATAACTACCCATGTGGAAACTCTTATTCCAGGATATGAGTGGCCTTTTTTTTTGGTTTAGCTTAAAACCCCTTCCCAAGTGGGGAACATTTTTGGTTTTTAGTCAAAACTTTTCAGCTGACTGTTTTGATTTTTCTACAAAAAATTCACTTCCTCCTGAGCAAACCAGTTTTCTGACCAATTCTACTGGAGGCATATAGAGACTTCTGAAATCTATTCATGTGTCTTGGGACTTTTTTGATTTCTGTTGCCATGTGTTATATAAAAAAAAGCCCAAGAAGAAAGGAATATGTAGTAATTTGGCTTTGCAAATATCAATCAGGGTAAAGTCAGAGTAAAACTCTAGTGGTGAAATTCACCCCAGTGCAGAGAAGGGCATGCGCAAGGCCAGCTATGCCACTTAAGCCTCAACATTATGGGCTTAAGCGGGATTTCAGTGGGTGTGGAGGGCTCTCTTCAGAGGCATGAATTTCACCTGAAATGAATTGTTTCAGCTGGTGTGCATCTGAACCAAGGTACCTCACAGATAAACGCACTGAGGACTACAATATTGCTGAGCATAATACAAAGAGAGTCATTGAATCATAATAGATTAGGGTTGGAAAAGACCTCAGGAGGTCAACTAGTCCAACCCCCTGCTCAAAGCAGGACCAACCCCAACTAAATCATCCCAACCAGGGCTTTGTGAAGCCGGATCTTAAAAACCACTAAGGATGGAGTTTCCACCACCTCCCTAGGTAACACATTCCAGTGCTTCACCACCCTCCTAGTGAAATAGTGTTTCCTAATATACAACCTAGACCTCCCCCACTGCAACTTGAGACCATTGCTCATTGTTCTGTCATTTGCCACCACTGAGAACAGCCTAGCTCCATCCTCTTTGGAACCCTCCTTCAGGTAGTTGAAGGCTGCTATCAAATCCCCCCTCACTCTTCTCTTCTGCAGACTAAATAAGCCCAGTTCCCTCAGCCTCTCCTCATAAGTCATGTGCCTCAGCCCCCTAATCATTTTTGTTAGCTTCCGCTGGACTCTCTCCAATTTGTCCACATCCTTTCTGTGGTGGGGCCCCCAAAACTGGACACAGTACTCCAAATATGGCATCACCAGTGCCGAATAGAGGGGAATAATCACTTCCCTCTATCTGTTGGCAATGCTCCTACTAATGCAGCCCAATATGCCGTTAGCCTTCTTGGCAACAAGGGCACACTGTTGACTCATATCCAGCTTCTTGTCCAATCTCCAGATCCTTTTCTGCAGAACTGCCGCTTAGCCAGTCGGTCCCCAGCCGGTAGCCGTCCATGGGATTCTTCAGTCCTAAGTGCAGGACTCTGCACTTGTCCTTGTTGAACCTCATCAGATTTCTTTTGGCCCAATCCTCAAATTTGTCTAGGTTACTCTGGATCCTATCCCTACCCTTCAGTCTATCTACCTCTCCCCCCAGCTTAGTGTCATTCACGAACTTGCTGAGGGTGCAATCCATCCCATTATCCAGATCATTAATGAAGATGTTGAGCAAAACCGGCCCTGAGACTGAAACCCTGGGGCACTCTGCTTGATACCGGCTGCCAACTAGACATCGAGCTGTTGACCACTGCCCATTGAGCCTGACGATCTAGCCAGCTTTCTGTCCACCTTATAGTTCATTCATCCAATTCATACTTTTTTAACTTGCTGGCAAGAATACTGTGGGAGACTGTATCAAAAGCTTTGCTAAAGTCTTTGCTGAAGAAAACCTCCCAATATACTTCTTAATATATTTTCCTCAAAAATATGTTTGCATTGGCGCCAATCTGTAAGAGAAGCACTGTAAGGCAGTGTGGAGATAGCATTTGGTACACCACACGTAGATTGGTTTCCTTCTTTGTCCTCGTACGCCACAGGGGCAACTAAATATGGTAAGATATTGGAGTATCCCAATGTCCTGTCATGCCTTTTAGATTAATTTAGACAGTGGAGAACTTAATCTTTCCAGATTCACACATGCCACATGGACCCTTACCCCTAAAAGAACAGTTGTCAGCATCCTCAGGTGATGGTTTAGCTAGAGGGAGGGGAAGTTTTTTTCCCTTAACTTTGGAAGTGTGTCCTGGGGTCAAACATTAGGTTATTTTTCCATTTCAGATTTTGAATAAATAAAAATGCTAGTCTAAACATTCAAGAACTGAAGTAGCAGTAGCTCATATTGGGCTATAGTAGGTAGGTAGGTAGGGTGACCAGATGTCCCTATTTTATAGGGACAGTCCCAATATTTGGGGCATTTTCTTCTATAGGTGCCTATGACCCCCGTCCCGATTTTTCACACTTGCTGTCTGGTTACCCTATAGGTAGGTCTTGACTGGCAAAAAGGCTACCCCCTCAGTTACAACATGGGTGGCTGACATCTGCAAACATCTTAGTTTACATATTAACAGGGCTTTTCAGTCATGTTATGCTAACTCAGATGAGCCAACGTGATTGAAAAATACAACCATTCTGTACATCCAGACAGGGCCCTAATGATCTAGATGATTCCCCTTTGTAACTTGAGCATTTCTGTGTTTTCCAGTAACATTTATGGTGAACTGAGGGGGAAAAAACTATGAAAGAAAATGTTTGCTTCTGAGTAAGAGATCTGCTTTTAGGGATAGGCCTGAAACAAATCCTGGTTTCTACTTTATGAATCCAAATTAGGTTAAACTCAAGCCACAAAATTCTGATATTAAAGGGGGAAAAAAACTTATTCCCTGTAGAGCAGTGATAGGGCTGGCCACACAACAATTCCATTTCATGAAAAATTGAGATTTTTGAGATTTGTTTCTGTTATGAAGACACCTTTAATTTTTTTGTGGAAAAAATATTAAAGAGGGAGAGACACCCCAGCATAGCCAATAGCCCAGTGGTTAGGGCACTCATGCTGGAGACCTGAGTGCAAGTCCCTGCTCCAGATCAGGCAGGCTCCGAAACCCCAGGTGAGTGCCCTAACCACCAGGCTATTGGGTATTCTGGGATCTCTTTGTTGAGATTCCACCCTGGACCTGAGAAACTTTTCTTATGGAAAAATATTTAGTCTTTTTTTTTTCAATGGTCGCTATCAAAACACTTAAATAACCCCACCCTACCCACTCCATACTTTTTAATCCTATATAAATGAAAATAATTGGCCAGCCTGAAACAAATGAGTGTAGCTTTGTTGAAGTTGATGGAGTTGTGCCTGCTTAGGTCAGTGGTGAATTTGACCCTAGAATTTAAACACAACATTACCTTCTCCCTGCCCCCTCCCAATTTAACAGTGTTATATCCCAAATCTGATGGCTGATTTATAAGGCTGATGAGGACTGTAGTAACCTAAGTATCAGAAAACATTGTTTGTCAGAGACTTTATTATATTAAAGTTGGAACTCTTACACACAACAGGGGTGTGGTTGCTATTATGAGATCATCGATAGGCATCAGGCATTTTATTCCCTAGCGCTAGGGTATTTACATAACTACAGCCACTACAGAGGGCTCATTGCAATTCTGCAAAGCTTCATGGTAAGTAACAAATGTATACAGCTTTTGAACAAGGATAATGAACAGCAGTATCATCCCCACGTCGGGGTGTAATTGATATGCTTTGCTGCTAGTGCCAAAAGCAAGACGAGGAAAGGAAACTTCAAGTAGAAAATAATTATAATAGCGATGGGCCTGCATATCAAAACACTGGGGATGCAAACTCCACTTCCAAACTTCAGGCCTGAGGCCTATCTCTAAAATTAACCAGAGTGGAATACTCCCTTTTACACATCCAAATTTAGGGGAAGTTTGGATTTGAAGCAGCGCTCCTCTCCTTTACACCAGTTGTAGGCTAGTGTAACTATTGAAGTCACTGGAGTTACACCAATATTTTGTGGGTGTAATTTCCTAGGTTTCTAAAAAAGCAAACTGAAAAAACAAATTCCATTATGAGGTCTTATCTTGACACACACAGTTCATCAGCAGAGTTGGAACCTTTAGAGACACAGCACAGACCCCCTACAATGTAATAACTGATAGCAATAGTAGGCTATTGTCCTCTGTGTGGACCAGCACTACAAGGGGATCACAAACACACACACTCCTTGCCAGTGGGTTTTGCAGATATTTGCTGACAGCATTGGAATTTGAGACTCGAGAATCCTGGGTTCCTTTCCACGCTCTGTAGGGGAGTGTGTTTAGTGGGCACAGACTTTTCCCCCCTTCTCTATCCAGCATGTCCCTTTCTGCTCTGTTCCCTCCAACCTGTCCCATCTCTTCCCTATTCCTGGCTTCTCATCCCAGTCCTTTTCTCATCTAGCCAGTCCCAGTCTCCACTCCTCGGTCTTTTCATCCCAGTTCCAGTCTCCTAGCCCAGCATGTCCTAATCTCACCCCCCTGGACTCTCTGTCCTAGGCCCAGTCTCCCACACACACTTCCAGTCTCCTTAGAGAGCCAGTCCCAGTTTATCCTCTCTCAGCCCCTCATCTGAGAGATCTTTGTCTTCCCCACCTCAGTCAGGCACCGAAATAAGAGCCAGCCTTCCACCAGCATGACACTTGTGGCCAGATTTTCAGAAGAGTTCAATGCCGAACATGCAAAATTCTACTGAAAATCTGGTCACTTAAGTGGGGAATAATCTATTTTGGAAATCTGGCTCTAAATTAAAGTTTGCCTGTTGTGGGTTTCACAGATCTGAAGAACAGAGCAAAAGCCTATGTCACTGCTGGTCTTAACCCCACTCTGCCTCCCACCTCAGCATAGCTTGTGCATCCTTTACTCAGCTTGACTCAGATGCTTGGAAATAAGAGCCTTTTATTCTTAACATTATTACTTTATACATTTTATTACAACATTTGTCCCCAAAGTAGGAAAGCGACTCTTAATCATGTGGAATGCTGGCAAATTTCAAAGGCTCAGAGTTGCAAAGCACATGCATAGTATTTACCATCTTTAAACAAGCACAAAATACCAGGTGATTTTTTTCATATAGACTGTTAATAATTTAATCAAAACAGTGTTTTATCTGAAGCAGGAAATATGGATTACAGTTCGGTCAAGCTGACTGTTAGGTCAGACAAGTGAGAAAAACAATAAATGCATCAGCCAGCAAACCCTTGCTAAAATGAAAAATAGATTGTTGTTTCCACAAACAGTAAATCAATTACTTTTCTCTAAAAGAATGAAGCAACTGAACACACACTTTGGAACTGACAGTGAACCGTTGCTCACTGAACTGACTTCCAGCCATGGGTAGAACAATGTTGCAAGTTCAGAAAAAATGAATGGAGCAATCTTTTAGTTTGGGTGTGTGTAAGCTGATGACAAACCACAAGACTCTCACTAACAGCAGTTAAAATTAAGAAAGAGCTACTTTGAATCTCCAATGTTAGAAGATGGAGTCAGTCCAGCATCCTTGGGAGGGAGAAATCTGGCAAGTCTGTCTCTGTTTGGAATTCAGACATTTCATCTATCACATTTGTATTGCCAAGGTTGCAAGAACAACTATTGAGTTCTGTGCCTTATGTTTTTGTCTATATGAAAACAGAAATGATTCTTGATTTTTGTGGTGAAACCAATTGAAAGAAACATAAATATCCTCTAACAAACATGTTTTATTCTGCATGTATTCTTCCTTAATTTTTTTTATACTCAGATCCCATTAATGTGAGTGACTTTCATGCCCACTTCAAGAGGAGGAAGTAAAACGATGTTTCTACATTTGTCACCTTTAAGTGCCTTGTTGTACCCTTCTCTTCTGCACCACAAATCTAGCCTCGTCTCCATCACTGTTATTTAAAGTGGGGCCTTTATATTTGTTAAAAAGCCACAAAAGCTGTAGGCATAGAATTTATTTATCAAAGTGCATGAAAGTGCCATTTGACTACATAGCCTCTGCATGCCCATGGCCTCTCAAAAGATTAATCAGGGTAATACAATACATTGATGAGTATGATACTGAATTTGAGAAACTAAAATGGCTAAGATAGCCAATGACATAGTCTTTATTTGTGTCCAATTTGGATGTCCAGAATGTGCATATCCCCACATTGACCTACCTCCACCAGCCCTGATATGAAGGGCTCAGTCAGAATGATGCCAATTGACTTTTCAGTAGCTGCTTTCCAAATAAAACAGGAAAATTCTACAGTGTGGACCGTGATACCATGCCTGGCTTAACAGCCCCAGCAACAAATGGTACCAACCCTCCCTAGATTCACGTCTCTAGCAGATTGTGCCAATAGTGCAGCTTGACACGGTAACTGTGCTTTTATTTTCCACTGATTGAGACTAAATAAAAGCATGAATCAATGATCTATTATTCATGGTTTTGTTGTAATGGAATCCAGAACACTCTTGATGATTGTAATACCTCAATACATACTCAGGACATGAGAAACAGAAGAAAATGGAGATAAGGGAAAAGCAAATCAAATCCAAATTGCTATATTTTTGACCAAGGATTATGATCTCGATCACAAGGAGAGTTCTTTTCACTTGCCATCTTAAAAAATATAGCTTCTTATGAAAATTCTGATTGATGAGTAAGGAAAGATAATGATATTTATTATGTCAAAATCGACAAGGTAAAGGAAAGGTTCATCGTGTCAGCCATAATACTGAGGGGGAAACCTTTTATTCTAGCTCCCAGCAAGGAAGGGATATTTTACGTTAATTTTTTAAAAAGATTTTTAGCTAAATTCCTATGGAAAAAAACACCACCACAATTTATAATCTCTAATCTGCCTCTTAATGATGCATCAATGAGCATGCCTTGGCTTTACCTGAGGCTAGTTCATCTGTGTAGGCTTTCATGTTCCTACACACATCATGTATAGGGAATCTGGCTATATGTTGCACATCAGGGGGTTGGACTAGATGACCTCCTGAGGTCCCTTCCAACCCTGAGATTCTATGATTCTATGATCAGTTTCTATTTGGACAGTAATGATACTTAGTGCTGTATCTGCCAGGAGGCTGCACGACACTTTAAAATACTCCTGCTTAGGTTCATCCCCCAAAACTCCTGTAAACACTCAATTTTCAGAAAGCAGAAATGTTCTTTTCTCTAAAAACATGTACACTGTACTGATGGGGACTTCACACGATCATGTATATAGCAGGATTGTAAGGTTCGAGGAGTTTATAGGGTTCTTTAGACTTGGTAAAATAAAATGTATTAAATTCATGCTGGTTAAGCTCTTACAGATACCTTGTTCTTTGTTGACAGACATATAGGGCCTGGTCCAAAGGAATATTTATATGAATCACTTGGGAAGTACTTTAAACCTCATATCTGTGGAGTAAAAGTCTCATACATTTTGACTGAATGGTAGGAAAAGCACAGAATGGAATAGATTCACAGTTATGAGGAGGCCCCTTTACATCACTCTAGGAGTGTAAAAGTTCCTAAAAGAGGATGTAAAGATAATTTACAATTCCAAGAATCGGGCCTATAAAAAAACATGCTGTTAAGGAGTGAAATACAATAGAGAATGGTTTCAGGGTGGTAGCCGTGTTAGTCTGTATCAGCAAAAACAACGAGGAGTCCTTGTGGAACCTTAGAGACTAACAAATTTATTTGGGCATAAGCTTTCGTGGGCTAGAACCCACTTCCTCAGATGCATGGAGTGGAAAATATAGAGGCAGGTATAAATACACAGCACATGAAAAGATGGGAGTTGCCTTACCAACTGGGGGGAGGGGTCAATGCTAATGAGCCAATTCAATTAAGGTGGAAGTGGGCTATACATTTGAGAATGTGATATATTAGATACAATCTTGAGAGTCTTAGTCTGTTTTTGAGTATAGTTTAGTTCAATAGGAGCCATTTAATTTCCTGTGAATGTATATAGCTTATTTTTCATTAATCTTTAGTAATCTTATGTGGTCTGGGTATTAATGTTTGGCTGTAAACTCTTAAGGACAGGGACCTTGTCTTACCCTGTGTTTATACAGGACCTAGCAGAATGATGGCTTGATCTTGAACAGGGCTTCTAGGTCCTATTGTAATACAAACATATGGAGCTACTCCAGATTTACACTGGTGTAACTGAAAGCAAAATCAGGCCCAATGGAGTTTCGCCAGCGTAAATTAGAGCAGAATTTGGCCCATTATGTCTGAAGGGTGGGATAATTAAGATTGCTCATCTGAACTAGTCCTGACATAGTTTAATATGTCTGCAGGTTTCCCCCTTAATGCAGAAGCCACATATTTTGTTTCTGACTTCCCAGCAGAGCTGGCAGACCTTTCAGTCTGTCTCCGAGTATGAGACATGTAACATCGTGTCTGTGACACAGGGCAGAAAAACAGGAAATCCTCACACTTTCAGCTCTTTCTGAAACATGTATAAAAAGCTTTAAATGTGATATTTACAAGGCTGTCTCTAAAGTTTACAGGTACTGGAAGTCCTCTGCTCTCAGACACCTTGATAACTCTCTTCCCTAATGAGCTCTATCATCTGGGGGAACTTGGGTAAAAAGAAAAAAGAAATATGTTTTTCTCCTCAAAAGCAATGAAAATATAAAGTGTTAGGGTTAAGGCCCAATTTTCTTGCAGTTAGTGTTTGCTTTGTTTTTAAAGAAGGAAAGAAACAAACAAATTGCCAGTGGAGCTTGTAAATCTCATGACCTGGAATTATATGACTTGTTTCTGACCTTATCTAAAGCCTCCCAAACTCATCAGCCACTGATCAAGTACCCCAGACAATGTACATCTCAGGACAGTTCATCAGATGAATTCACAAGGGAGTTACGACAATTTATATCAGCTGAGGATTTGCCACCTCTACTTCCTTATTTGGTAACTTCTATATTCTAAAGACCATAGTTTAGAATTTCACGTTTACTTCACACCTGTTTGAACACCACTTAACCAATTAGTAGAAGTAAAATGCTAATATTCTCCTGACTGAGCAGCAGCCATTACCTTTCACTATCATTAAGCTACCTCAGTTTCATAAGATAGATTCCTTCAAAGCAGATACATCACTGTTCACTCAAGAACATGCTGTAATAATGCTTTCATTTACATAGATTCTTTCAACCTGAAACACTTTACAAATCATATGTACACTTTACAACCCCTCTGATACTTTACAAATCATATGTATAGCGCACCACTGAAAGCCAGTAGCTTCTGGGGTGAAGGGGAAATTTATATGCAGTGCTAAAACCTAGTTTTACAAAATACATCATAGCCTCTTTAACAACCACACAGGTCAGGACAGAGCTTCAGTTCTGTGGTTTTGTCAGGAAAATCCACACAGTAGCCTCATGGAACTCAGTGTGGCTACTGCCTTGATGCTGAAGGGCTGAACCAACCATTCCTAGATATGAAATGTCTACAGAGAGACATAATATTTCGTGGGCTAAAACCTATTTTATCAGATGCATGGAGTGGAACATACAGTAGGGAGGTATAAATACACAGCATATGAAAATATGGGAGTTGCCTTACCAAGTGGGGGGGGGGGTCAGTGCTAATGAGCCAATTCAATTTAAGTTGGAAGTAGGCAATTCTCAGCAGTTGGCAAGAAGGAGTGGAAATCACGTTTGTAGTGTTAATGAGGCCAATGCAAACAAGGTGACCTGTTTCAAACAGTTGACAAGAAGGTGTGAGTATTTAACATGGGGAAATTAGTTTTTGTAAAAACAAGGAGGAGTACTTGTGGCACCTTAGAGATTAACAAATTGATTTAGTTTCTGTAGTGACCCATCCACTCCCAGTCTCTATTCAGGCCTAATTTGATGATGTCCAGTTTGCAAATTAATTTCAGTTCTGCAGTTTCTCGTTGGAGTCTGTTTTTGAAGTTTTTTTGTTGAAGAACTGCCACTTTAAAATCTGTTATTGAGTGACCAGGGAGACTGAAGACTCCAACGAGAAACTGCAGAACTGGAATTAATTTGCAAACAGGACACCATCAAATTAGGCCTGATGTTGGAGTGTGGGAGGGGATGCAGGAGGGGGTGTGCGATCGGGCTCTGGGAGGGAGTTTGGGTGCAGGGTGTGGGCTGTAGGCTGGGTCAGGGGATTGGGGTGCAGTAGGGGGTCAGAGGGTTGGTGCTTACCTTAGGCGGCTCCCAAATTCTGAAAGCAACCAGCACACCCATCTGGCAGCGGCTCCTAGGCGGGTGGCTCAGGGGTCTCCACGCACTGTTGCCCTCAGGCACTGCCCCCGTAGCTCCCATTGGCTGCAGTTCCCAGGAAGCCTCCTTAGCCCAGCTGCACTGCTGCACTGCTGCTGCTGCTGATGGCAGTGGCCAGGGGCCCCTGGGCCCTTTTAAATCGCCCGGGCCCCAGGGCAGTTGCCCCCTTTGTCCCCTGCTGTCGGCAGGCCTGTGGACTTCAAAAAAATAGACTAACAAATTCAGACAACTGGTAGGTAAGGTCCCATGGGAAGAAAATCTAAGGGAAAAAAGGAATTCAGTTTCTCAGAGAGAGAATAGCAAAGGCACAAAAGCAAACTATCCTGATGCAAAGGGAAAGTAGGAAGAACAGTAAGAGGCCAATATAGCTCAATCAGGAGCTCTTTGATGACCTGAAAATCTAAAAGGAATCCTCCAAAAACTGAAAATATGGTCACATGATTAAGGAGGAGTACCAAAGAATAGCAACAAGCATGTAGGGACACAACCAGAAAGGCTAATGCACAAAATGAGTTGTACCTAGCAAGGGGCATAAAAGGCAACACGAAGAGATTCTTTAAATACATTAGAAGCAAGAGAAAGATGAAGGAAAGTGTAGGTCCTGTACTTAGTGGAAAAGGAGAGCAAATAACCAATGACATCAAGAAGGCGGAGATGTTTAATGCCTATTTTGCTTCAGTCTTCACTAAAAAGGTAAATTGTGACCAGATAATTAACACAATTAATATTAACAACACGAGGGCAGGAACATAAGCCAAAATAGGGAAAGAACAGGTTAAAGAATATTTAGACAAGTTAGATGCGCTCAAGTTGGCAGTGGCATACAACAATAAAAGCCTTTACAGCTCTCTATGCAACTGGGTGTCAGACTGTTCGTCCTGGAGTGTGCACTATAGGGATTGTAGGGCCTGCTGCAAATTTTTACATTCTTGTTTTCTCTTTGTCTTGGACCTTTTTTTTCACTCCGCTGTAGAGAAGAGACAATATACTCTAGTGCAGTGGTCCCCAACCTTTCTGTGGCCAAGGGCACATTCATCCCTTCATCAGAGGGTGGCGGGTAGCGACACTTCTCGGTGGCATTTCGGTGGCGATGGTTCTCCACCAGAAGCGCACCTCGGCGGCATTTCGGCGAAAGCTTCTCCGCTGGAAGCGCTCCTCAGCGGTATTTCGGCAAAAGCTTCTCTGCCGGAAGCGCTCCTCGGCAGCATTTCAGCAAAAGCTTCTCTGCCGGAAGCGCTGCACGGCGGCATTTCAGTGGTGATGCTTCTCCGGCGGATGCTCCTCTCCTCTTCCTTCCTTGGCGCCGGCCCTGACGGCGGGCGCACATAAATGCCCCAGCGGGCGCCGTGGTGCCTGCGGGCACCACGTTGGGGACCACTGCTCTAGTGTTTCAGCAGCACTACTGCTTTTCACAGGTGCTTGATCAGCAGCCTCTTGGTCCATACACTGTTAATCAAGCTTTGTCCTGATACCACTCCTGTGTAGATTTTCCAACGTGAGCTCCAGACTTGCTGTTAATTTATTACAAATAAATATTTGCAACCAGGGGCGGCTCTACCAATTTTGCCGCCCCAAGCAGTCGCTGCTGAATTGCCCTCGCCGAAAGAACGGCGGAGCTGCTGCCGAATTGCCGCCGCGCCCGGAAGAGCGGCGGAGCTGCCGCCGAATTGCCGCTGAGGGACATGGACTGCCACCCCATTCTGAATGCTGCCCCAAGCACCTACTTGGAAAGCTGGTGCCTGGAGCCGGCTCTGTTTGCAACCATGTAACTGATTGTTTGAACAAGTACTGTTTTTTTAAGAAGAATAATTTTAAACTTTCTACAGCTGAGAGTGTTGATTTGTGAGGTTTGGAAGAGAGAGGAATTATGGCACTTGGATGGACAAACAGCATTTTCAGTTAACTTTACTTTGTTTCTCTCTCTCCTTAAGGCATTTACCCTTTGAACTGCAAACCTGCATAGTGCTCCTTCAGCATCTTCTCTTCAGACTCAGGCACAGGACAGATGTATACTGTCCTGGAGATTCACTGTGATGCTCACTGGTGCTCCTACTTTACACAATATATCACTCACACACACAAAGGCCACATCTACACTACAAAATTATTGTTTTTGAACTATATGCCTGGAAGGTACTTGGATACTATTGTGAAGACAGCTATGAAAGTACATACACAGAGCCAGATCCTCACCTGGTCTATACTGGCATTGAAGTTAATGGCACTACTTCAGTTTACACCAGCTGGGCAGCTGGCCCAGAGACAGAAAAAGGATCACATAAGGCCCTATACCCTGTCCTGTGTTAAAGTAAAATCTCTGTGCCTATTTCAATTTAGCTGCTCAATCCTTTTTCCATACTCACTTGTGGCACCTCTAAGAAGAGCATTAGAGAGCTGGGGATTCTTAGGTGATCAATCCTCAAACTCTGCAATCCTATTGGCTCCCCCACCTAGGCCCGCCAACCCAAAATAGTAGCATACCAGGCTCTCGGACATGCTGTCATTGGATACCCGTCCCCCAGCTATACTGAAAAATCCACACCTCTGAGCTATGTAGTTAAGTCGATCTAAGTTCCCATGTAGAGAGCGTTAGGCAACGGTGAATGAAAGATTTGTTCCATCGACCTAGCTACCGCCTCTCTGGGGGAGTAGATTAACTATAACGACGGAAGAACCCCTCCCATTGCTGTAGCTAGCGTCTATGCTGAAGTGCTACAGTGGCACAGCCGCAGTGCTGTAGTTGTACTGCGGTCATAGGCGCCGACTCTGTGGGTGCTCCGGGGCTGGAGCACCCACGGGGAAAAATTGGTGGGTGCTCAGCACCCACCGGCAGCTCCCTGCCAGCCCCGTGCCCATTACCGGAGCACTTACCTTTGCCCCCGACGCCGGCCGACGTTGCAGGGCCCCACCCCCGCCACCGGCTGATGTTGCGGGGCCCCGCCCCCACCACCGGCCGACGTTGTGGGGCCCTGCCCCCAACGCACCCAGCGGAGCCAACGGAAGTCGGCTCCTATGACTGCGCTAGCCGTTTAAGTGTAGACACAGCCTTAAATTCAAACCTTAGCTTCTATTGGTATAATTTCCCTTGTGGCCAAACACTTAGAGTTGTAAGGTAGAAAACAGTGGCCTGGGGCAGAGTGATAAGAGGAGCATTTGCTCTCCATTATGGAGAATTATTGCTGTGGGTTACCATGTTAGTAGACAATGATCTCTTTCCGTCAATAGGGCAGTTCTCCCCTCCCCCTGCTTAAACAGTATTGCTTCTGGTTAACTAAAAAGCATATACACCAGTGTTTCTCAGCCTGGGGGTCATGACCCCCAGGAGATTTGCAGGATGGGTTGTGGTGGGGGGAGGTCACAAGATGGCCTTTTAGCTCTGGTCCGTGGGGTTTGGGCAGCAGCTTCAGCCCCAGCCCCAGCCCCGAGCAGCAGGGCTCAGGTGGTGGCTTCAGCCCCCTATCTTTGCAAGTCTTAATAGGGTGGGGCAGGGGTCAGGGAGGTTTTTTTAAGTCCAAAAGAGGTGGCCAGCACAAAAAAGGTTGAGAAACACTGAAATTCACAATAAAACACCTGCTTGCTGTGCATGATATACGTAGTTCTGAGTGGTTCCCTCGTGATTCATCTGCAGTATTCGCCAGTGTCTTTACTTAGGGTGGGTTGGGAGGGGAATCCATTAAAAAGAAAGAAAAAAAATCAATACCATAATTAGGAAACATTACATTGGAATATGATGCCTACTAAAGAGCAACAGTACTAACTCTAGACATGTCTAAAGTGCCATGCTTTGCATGCCATTTACACATGCTCATCCGTGACTTCCTGCCAAACACCAAGGACCTTCCAAGTGTTGGGGTGTGTGTGTGTGTGTGTGTGTGTGTGTGCTGGTGGGTGTAATCCATTTATCCTGAATGAAGGGTGGCCAAGAAGCAGTTAAGCTCCTTGTGGAGGGAGACAATAGGAGCCACCTCCCAAAACACAAGCCATGTGCAAGGCTGATCAGAAGCTGAGGAATGTGGGTAGAATTACCTCCCCCAACTTGTCTCTCTACAGAAGGCCACAGATAGCCAAAGCATTTGCAACATGGTCCTGAGAAAACCAGGAGAGCTTTTCGGCAGTGTTGGCTGGAAAAAGGAACTTGAAATATTGAGCAAGGAAACTGTCTCCTGTTATTTGATTCCTACTGTGCTCAGGAAAACAGGACATTGTGGACTTTCTTTGTAAACAAACAGGATTGCGCCAAAGAAATACCTGACTCCTCTCATCCATTTCTCCTCCTCATGGAAACAACCCACAAGGCCCTGAACATTGGCTAACTGCTTGGGTCAAAAGGGGTAACATATTAGGGATGATTCCAAAGTTCCATCTAGCGCAATAAACTCCTTTTAAAGAGCCAAGCTCCTTTTAATATCCTCTAGAAGACGATGAAAATAAAATCTCTTCATATTATTTTGTGAGGGTGAAGCAGCATGCACAATACACAGCACAAATGCCCTGTTGTTGCTAATGGCCAGTATTATAGTTAACAACACCATAAAAGGTGATGCAAAATCAGGGAGACAGTCCTGAATAAGAACAAGGCAGCGATGTAACAGAATGGAGCCTCATGAAGCTACATGGAGAAGTCGCTGTTTCAGCTCACAGAGGAGTCCTTTGCTTGCTTTGGCTGGTGTAAGATATAATTTCACACAACACTAGAACTTGTTGGAAATTTTTGAATGAATTTTTTTTTTTTGCTAAAAAGGGCCATTTTTGTAAAAAAGACATTTTTTGTGAAAAAAAATCAATTTTGCATTTTTTGTTGTTGATGAAACATAAAAAAGTTCTGTTTTTGGTTTAGTTTTTGTGTTTTTTTTCCTCCTCTCTTCCGCCACTCCCTTTCTCAGTGGGGGGGGGGGGGAGGGGGGGAGAAGAGGGAAGACACTTAAACGTTTCGTAAAAGTTTTCCTCAAAATATTTGAATACGTAAAAAAATTGCTACCTAGGGAATGAACATTGTTTTGAATATTTTCCCCAAAACTCTATCTTTCAACTAGCCCAGCAAAAAAACCCACAACAATCTAGAATTAAAAAATTGATGGGACCTGGATCAGATCCTCAGCTGGTGTGAATGGGGTTACCTTCACTGACTTTAGGGTAGCTACTTGATTTAAAACCAGCTGAGGATTCACCCCAATGTGCTGTTTAAGGCCCTGATCATGAAAATATTTACATATGTGCTTAAATTGAAAACAATAGAACTACTCGTGGCAATAAAGTTAAGCATGTGGGTGCATGTACGTAGGATTGGGGGCTTACATTAGTGTATAAAGTGTTTTTCTTTTTTTGTCATACATGAGCTGCAATAAAAGAAATCCATACTCTGGAGAAAAAAATCACATATGTATTGTATTGTTTCATATTTGACCTTGGTTCACAACATCTTTTTGTTGGCATACTGATCATGAACAAGGGAAATATTAAACTTAAAGCTCTTAGAAGAAATGAGAATGTTTGGAAAATAACACTTCACATTCAAAATGACGACTTCTCTGTTTATTCCTATACAAATCCTATCCCTAGCGCATGTGCAGTCCCATAGATCATTTCAAGATAAACAGGCATGTAAATGTTTCTAGGATTGGGCCGTAAAGAGCACTTTTTTTTTTAACTCAAGAAAATTCTGATCTTATGCCTGTTGCTGAAGAAGAACAGCACTTAAAAGCTTTTTTTGGGGAGGCTCAGATCATGCTTCCACTCTCTCCTCCCTTCCCCTCTGTCTCACAGCTGCACAGGGGGGAAAAGCACTATATGTATTGCTCCTTTGAAACTAAATCTGATCTCCCCTCTGCTTCCTTCTCTCAATCTCTGTGATGCTCAAGGGGAAAAAAAGCACTTAAAAGTGGCTCTTTTGGGGCTCGGTCCACATTCTCCTCCCTTCCTCTCAAGCCTCTACACTGCTAAAGGAGAGCGAAGGGCACTTACTGTATGTAAACTATGATTTTAGTCTTCATTACACATTCCCCTGTCCCCTTTTCTCCCTTAATATCTCAGACAGACAAGCCCGGGCTTGTGCGCTCACCAAAGAGCAACATGAATTCACATTCAGCATGGGAGCTAAGAATGCTGTGATTTCAGCTGGCGTGCTGTCTTTACAGCTCTGCACCACATTTCCCACTTCATTGGTTGGTGGCATGTTCCCTCCTCTCTTTATATTTAGCGTGGTCTGCAATGTGGGCTTTGTAGATGAGGTTCATTACCAGGGGCCATATCGTGCCATCAATTTTTAAGTCAAACCCTAGCAGAATTCAGTGGGCAGTCGGTCCCATTTAATAATCAGTGGTTTGTTAGGACCCCAGAGTTGAATCCCCAGCATCAACACACTTTTGCTCTGCTTCTTATTTCATGTTCATTACCAGAGCCGTTCCAACTATACTGAGCACTACTAACAGGAGGAAAAACTAAGGCACTATTAAATTACTAGGTGTGGCTAGTTTTGTGGTATTTTGATAGTTTAGCAAACACACAATAGTGTTAGTGAGCCAGCAATTAAGCTTTACAAATCTCTCCACACACAGGCCACTGATGCAAAAGATGTTAGTAACTGTGTTTGGGGTGTGAGAGGCAAGATTTATATTATCTTGCCATCAAGTTCGGTGCAGGGGTAGGAGGAGCGAGCAAGAGAGAGAACAGAAGCGGCTGTTTTTCTATTTGTGTATGTCTTTTGCTTTCAGTAATTTTTCAACTAACCACAAGCATCCTTTCTGAACAAAGCTCCTATTGATCAGCTTTACATACGCGGTTGCTGGTATGAATTAAAAAAACAAAACCCCAAAGCAAATCCCACCCCTCTCGTCCTTTTGGTGGCTGTGTGTTTGGTGAACCGTAGCTTTGTGTGTGTTTCTGGATATACTGACTAAAGTCAAATGCTGTTTTGCAGAGCCATGTTTTACAATAGCTCTCAGTGTGTTGTAAACATTAAAAACCGCCAGTAAGAAAATAGTCTGGGAGCTACTTTTTCCTCAGTAAAGCAGTAATACCTGGTATGGGCATATGGTCTCTTTCACATTTGGGCATGGCAGAAGCTAGTGTAGTAGGGCTGCTACATGTGTCAGTAATAGATTTACTTTTGCAACCTGAAATCACTTTCAATTTTCTTTTTGTTCCATATTGATGGGTAACAGATTATTCTGCTTCCAGCTGTTGTATCCCAGCTGGATTATCTAGAGGACGTTTTAGCAGTGAACTCCCAGTAAAGAGCTGGACCCAGAAGAGCATGTTAAATTTTATTTAATTTGTTTTAAGATTCAAACACTATACTGCATCGAGAAATCTTCCAATGGCCAAGGCATGCAAAGTACTCTGAATGTCATAGACCAGACACTAGTATGCTGACAGCTAAATTATATGGGGTAAATTCCCTCCTGAGGTCAAGCTCCACTCAGCACTGGCGAGTGGGGAGATGCATATGGCTCGGTGATTCTGAGGGCTGGTCTGTGCTGGCTCCAGTAGGAAACAGAGTGGCCTAGGAATTGCTCGAACTCACATCAGCTGAGGATGAGAGCAACATAGTTTAGCATAGCTCTGGCCCTTTCCCTTTCCATCCCAAACCTCGGGTGGAGAAGGCTGAGTGTGCAGGCTCTGCCAGTCTTTCACCAGATGAGATTGTCCCATGGATAGACAAATTCTCAGCTGGCAAATGAAAAGCCAGAATCTGACTCCTTTGTACCATTTGAGCATCCCAAAGGGGTCAGATTTTACTGGAGAATTGGGTCCTGTGTTTTTCTGTTTTATTTAATGTATTGTGCTTCCAAATAAGATCTCTCTAGCAATACAATATTTATTAGATGGCAGGGTGCTCCAAGACCTCCAGAGGTTCATTTTGGAGATACATTATTCGGAACTCTGGATTCTTATTCAAACCTTATTCACTGGTTTCTGTGGCTGCTTTGTAACATTCTGGCAATGTAAAACAGCCATAAACCTGGTTTAACTGGCTGGCTAAACTGGGTTTACAGCTGCTTTGCATCTCTGGAGCAGCACAGAACAGCCATTGTGCACTGGTAAATCTGGCCTTTTGATTCAAAACTAGCCTGAAATTCTCACAAGAGGATGCTTCATCTCAGAATTTCAGTACTTGGGGTTGTGATTTTGTCTGTTGCTGAGAAGTACACAGATTCACAAAAATGAAAAATATATTTTTTAAAGATTAATTGAAAATATTTATGCAGTGAAAATATGCAGTTGAAGTTTGATCTGAATTTTGTATTTAAATTTGTGTTTGTTCTGCTTTTATCCAAACCAATTCTTGTTCTAATACTTATATCAAGAATCCTATAGACGTAATATAGTGAGTGAACCAAAAACCTGGAAAATACATGGGTCAAATTCATCCCTAATATAACTGCATTGAAGTCATTGTGGTTACACTGGGGATGAAATTGGACCAGTGGCATAACAGAGCACTAAGTGAGAGATGCTCTAAAGGGGATACATATATTTTCAAAAGTCACTGGTAATTTGGGGTGCTTCAGTTTTTTGGTGCTCAACTAGAATCACCTTAAAAGGGCCTGCTTTTCAGAGGAGAGGCATTCAGTTCTTTCTGAAAAAATTCAGGGTCTGGGACAATCAAAATCACTAGTCCCTTTTAAAAATCTAGTTTGCATGTCTGCTCTGAGCCCACACACAAACATAAATATGTAGACTAGAGCTTTGGTCCAATGTCCATTAGCATGGCCGACCTTAGGGAAGGGCCACCTGGGTGGCTGCCAGGGTGCCTGGTGGTCCCGTGCTGCAGCGCAGAGGTGCGTACTCCCGTTGTAGTGTTAGAAACTGCTCCCTGGAGAGCATCACGTAGGAGTTGCCCAGATTTCTCCCTGCTTCCTCCCAGCGGAGGAACATGTGGGGGGAGAGGGAGTGGTGACACACTCCCCAATGCCCCCCCAACATTCTTCTGAACCCCCCTAAGGGGCTATGGGGGTGGGGGAGAGTGAGGCGCAATGTCAGTGCTCCCTGCATCCAGATCACTTTTCCCGCCTGGGCTGTGCTGTGAGGTGAGCATCAGGAGCTGCTGCTTTCCTGCCCAGGTGGAGAAAATGACCTGGATTCACAGAGCCCTGACATTGCTCCTCGCTCCCTCCCCTCACAGCCCTCTAGGGGTGCACGGAGGAGCAGCGTTTGTGGGGGGGGGGGAGCGAGAAGCAATGCCAGCTATTCCAGGCACCCAGGTCAATTTCCCCATGTGGGCGCAGGAGGGGGATGCATGGGTTAGGAGCAAAGGGGGCACAGTGCAGGGGTTCAGGGCACAGGAGGAGGTGCAGGGGTTCAGGGTGCAAGGGGTGAAGGGGGAGTGCAGGGGATAGGGGTGACGGGAGCGCAATGCAGGGGCTGGGACACCAGAGGGCAGTGCAGGGATTAGGGATGAAGGGCACAGTGTAGGGGTTAGGGCACAGGAGTGGGGAGCCCATGAGGGCCAGGGGCAATGGGAGGGCCTCCGTGCCCACAGGGGCTAGGGGTGCCAAAATACAAGTTCACTGAGGGCGCCATTTTCCCTAAGGCCGGCCCTGTCCATTTGTAGTAGTAAAAAATTATCAGTAATAATTAGCATGCCCATAGAATGTTACATACGCCTTCAAATTGTGTTACATTATTTAATCAGCCTTAAGAGCACCCTTGTGAGGTAGGAATTATTATCATCCTTTTACAGAAAGTGGAACTGAGACACAGACGAGTAAGTGACTTACTCCAAGCCATACTGAGATTCGATTGCAGAGCCAGGATTAGAATGCTCAGAAAATTTCCATCAAAATGTAATTTTAACAAAAAATGGAAAACAAATTCCTTGCAGTTTTCCCCTACCCCCATTTTCTGACCAGTCACTTGCTTATACTACTAGTGTCTAGACTACACTGCCTGCCTACAGTAGTGCAACATCTTCAAAATAGGAAAACAGAGAGAGCGTTTAATTTTACCCAGAAGTGCACAGCCTCGAAGATATTTAGGCAACCCATTCTATAGTCCTTTGGTTGACAAGCAAAAGGTAATATTTGACATCTGGCACAATGAACCTAAATTTAGCAGTTCACCTTAATAGGTAAAAGTATACATGTCCACTCTGTTTTTCTTTGATACTGTAGCAGTAATATCTTCCAGGACTTTAAAATGGTAGCTAAGCAGGACTATCCCTCATCTTAATCCATTTTGGCTAGCTGCAGTTAAATTAGTCCCTTCAAAGCATTACATCATGATTTCATTAAATCCCATAAAACTATTTCCCCAAGAAATAACTTTAAACCAGCTGGATCGTAACTGCCTGCTGTATCTCATGACCCCCTTATAATAAAAGACATGGTTGATATGATTCTATGAATTGTGTTTCCCACTGTCCCTTACTCAGGAGTCAACCTGTCACGGGGGCAATTATAAAATATCAGTTAAGGTTTCACTAATTTCTCTTCTCATTTCCTTTAGCACTCATGGTAGCTGGATCGGATACTTAGTCTTCCTTAAGAGCAGCCAGTTTTGGCACAACCCTTTTCATTTGAATCTATCTCCTCCTGTCAGATCCGGAAATACAATCTCTTTATTAAACAGTTAATTTGCTTCTCTTTGCAGAGGGGAGAAAGTCTGGAGAATCACCTAAAAATCTGCCAGTTCTTCATTCCTTTTATTCAGTTCACTGTTTTTCACTCCTACCTTCTCTCTACTTCGAAAAATGTTTGAAGAACCCTTCCTATATATATTAAGATATAAAAGTAATATGCTCACTTGTGGTTATTAACATGAGCCAGATCCTCAGCTCCCGTAAATCCTCATAGATACATTGTAGATAATAGAGCTACACTAATGTACTCTACATAGCCTACATAGATGTTTAATAATTTGTCTCTACTTATTTGATTTCTATGAAACCTCCTTCAAGATGATTAAGTTATCATAAAGCCTTTTGTCCATTCCTTACATTACTCCAAATGGGAGAATTTCTGATCACAGTTACTTGTGTATCACTGAAGTCAATAGGGCTCCACAATTCAAACTAAGAGCAACATTTGGCCTTATTTCTCTACTTAAGCACTACAAACAACCTGCAGCTCCTAATTTCTGTGGTAGTATTAGTCCTGGGGATATTGCTGCAGTTGAGTAAGGAGCAGGGAGTAAGCAAACATGAGCTATGATAAGCAAATAGAAGCAGAGTCAGAGTTAAAACAATTGTGTTCAGTGGATTTCTGAACAAAGCTCTGAAATATTGATGCTTTATTTGAATAGCCAAAGCCTTAATTTAGCAAATGATTTCTTTATACTTTCTGAATGGTTTGAATGATAAGTGAAGACAAAATACTCTCTCTCTTTCCCCTTTAAAAATGTGCAAAGAAAGCTACCTTGGCAATAGAGCACAACATTCATGATAGCAGCAATTGCGTCTGCACTGACGCTTATCCATGACACAAGAGCAATAATTAAGGTTATGACCTTCCTTGCTAATCACAAGCAACTTCTATCAGCTGACAGCAGAGCTCCCTTCAAGAGCTTGGGAAATGCCTTTCAATTCAGAAGTAAAAATCTACAAAATCCCACACTCTTGGCAAACAAAAAGTCAATAAATTTTACACACACACACATGGATAGGCTTTATTTTAAAGACATGAAGGTGCCTGTGATAAAGTAGCTAGTCAGTTGGAGAACAACAAAAGTGAGAGTAAGAAAGTGTAGCAGAAGTCAGGGCTTTCTGAGTTTGTCTGTCATTTGATTTATATTTTTTTCATCCCAGCAGTGCTCCATTTATTGTGATATTACCTAAGAAATGTACATGCAAGATTTGTGTCTTTATAACAATGATCTGAAACTTGTTTACTTCTTTTCAGTACCAGGAGTTCTCTACCGTAGTTGGAAAGCTTAGTGGTTACTAGGAGCTAGAGGGTCAAGATGATTAAACTAAAAATATGAACAATAGTGAATGCTTTCTGAGGGGTTTGGCTTTCCTTAAATATGCTTTCCCCCACCCCCTTTTTAAAGAAGGCTTGAGTCTAAACACAAAGGGCCTCATCCAGTGAAACATCTATGGTAAAACTACTTAAAGAAACACTAGCGCTTAAGGGTAACATATTCAAAAGCACCCAAGTGACTTGAGAGCCTAAATACCATTTTCAAAAGTGATTTAGGCACCACCACTCCTAACTCTTATTGACTTTGAATGAAACTCCTAAGAGCCCGAGTTGCTTTTAAGAATAGGATTTAGTCATTCAGGTGCTTTTGAAAATTGTACCCATTAGCATGTGTTACTTTTAAGCATGGGAGTAGTTAGACATTAATGGAACAACAGACTAAAAGTTAAGCACATGCTTAACCACTTAGGACTAAAAGGAGACTGGGGAAATATGTCAAAACAAAATAAAATTATTTTAAATCCAGTCTTTCCTGTTCTCTCCCAGCTAGGAGAAGCTTTTTTCATTTCAAATCCAGGAAAGCTGTCAGGGGTTATATCGGTTTACTCTAATCATTCCCCTTTCCCCGCATTCTAACAGAATGTTTGCTTTGTGTTGGTATATTTTCACACAGATTAACATATCAGTAACAAACTATACTTGCTAGTAACAATTCACAGGTACCAGGAATCATTATAAGACTTTAAAGTACATGGATCGTTTTCCTTTTTTGCATAAATAAAATGGAAAACAGTTTTCAGTGATCCTGCATGTCCATATGTTTCTGCAAGACAAAGAGGAGGAAATTATTTGCATTGCGAACAGAAGGTTTGTGTAATTTATCTCTGTGTAATGCAAACAAGTGGCAAGATGAATCAGGGTCTAGTATTCTTATCAAACAAAATGCAAATTTGCAAAGGAACAGAAAGTCTATTGTATAATTTTTAAAAAACGTATTGCTGACAAATAAGAGACTTTATATCATGTAACCTATAGTATGTGCTTCAAAATCAGCCTGCAAACTTTAACACTCTTAAATACAATGTTTGATCGTTATTTACCTTTTTTACATCTAGTATTTTCTTTTCTCCAAGTAATATAGAATTTACATAATTCTACACTTAAGCCCTGATGTAAAAAATCCCCCTACCATTAGTATATTTTTAAGCTTCCAAGTTCATTCAAAAGATTTCTTTCCATGATACATTTCTAATTCATATGATCCTTATAATGTGTTAAATACATGGGCATTAGCACACAGGACAAATGTCATTTCTAACATAAAGTAGGGGACTGATCCAAAAAGCCCACTGAAGTCATTCAGTGGGCTTTGGATCAGGTCTCAAATGCACAAAACAACCAACTGTGGGTTAGGACATTTTTTTACTTTCTACTCAATGGTGTAACAAATTCACAGTACTTGAATTGTAATAATCTTTTATTTTTAAAAAATGGTGTGTGACTTCAGTGCTCATGAAAATGAAAGAGCAATATTACTGGCTTACGCTAGACATAGGGCCAATCACACCCGACACAAATAGGGAGCGTGAAGATTCGCAACAAACTTTTTACTAGTGATAACCAGAGCATGACTTGAAAAGATTGACGAATGATGAGTATATTTTAAAATGTTGTGATTTGCTCATGTACAAGAGGAGGTGAACAGAAAAAGAGGTGACATTTGTTAAATATGCTGTTTGGTGTGCAATATCTTACTCAAAGCAGGGCTTGTTTTTCACTAGTTTCGCTTGGGTTGAAAAAGTTCTGTCCCCCCCCCCCCCCCCCCCCCCGCCCATAATTTCTGCTTTGCTTTTCATAGTGAAAAGCAGATTTTGCATTTGATAGCACTCTTTGCAGGAGAAGCTATACGAGTCTTTTACACTGTAGACTCAGCACCGGAAAAAAATGGCTAAAAACAGTATCTCTGAGGGAAATTTTGCCACTTGATGCCTCCCTTGCTTGTCTCCTAGGCTTCTTATTCCCATGTGTGCTAGTAGGGGTGTCTCATTCAAAGCAGTCTCTGCCAACATCACTGGTTTGAGGATCATGAAAATGATGTAGTAAATTTACAGTTCTCTAAACCTGACCATCTGTAGCACAACTTCTGCCAGCTGTGTTCTCTCTAACATCCTGCTGGCCAATGTTCCCTCTAATTTTTGACAGGCCGTGTGCACAAAAAAATTCTTCTGTGCAAATTTTTGACAGGCCGTGTGCGCAAAAAAATTCTTCTATGCAAATTGTTGTGCTTATGTGCAAATTTTTGTGCGCGCGGTGTTTCGCCGTGTGCGCAGGGTTTAGGATCTGTGTGCGCGCGCACACACACACAGCTTAGAGGGAACAGTGCTGCTGGCCCCTCTTTCCTCTCTTCCTAGTCAGTGACTTTGCCAGGGCTAGAGAATACCATTCCTATGTAGTCCTACTATTTGGTCATGTTCCTGGTATGCTGGACAGTTAGTGGTGCCCAGGTAATGGATCAGGGGCACAACCAGAATTTTCCTAAAGAGGGGGTCCAGAGCTCTCCCTCCCCAGCCCTGCACCAAGCCCTGAGCTCTCTCCCTCTGCAACCAGCCCCACACATTTCCCTCCCCTTGTCCCTGCACTGTTAGGAATCAAACACTGCAGCACAGCCAGACTAGGCAACCTAATGAATCTGCAGACTGGCTCTTAAGTCTAGCAACAGCTGCTCAAAGTATTTACTCATGGCTGTAATGGTGCCTGCCTTGGACCTAGCCTTCCCTTGCTCCAGGTAACCCAGTCTTGATCTTTGGCTCCAATTTCTCACTTCAGTTCTGATGACTAACCTTTGACTTGCATTCTGACCCCAGACTCTGATTCCCTCTCTAACCATTAGGCATGACTCCTACTGTAACCATGGGCCACAACCACCCATGTCCTACTCACTGGCATGTTCCAAGCTCCTGCCCTGTCCCTAGCCCTGTAGTCTCCCCACCCCATCCCAGCTTTGTGCTCTTACCCATAGATGCAGTGAAATGCACCATCCCCACCAGGGGCCAGTTCTGGAAGCCCCAGACAACATCCTCCTTCTGCATCTCTGCTTCCCCAGGAAACACTGAAAATCCAGCTCCAGTCCTTCCATCATGCTGGAGATTGCTGGTACCCTTTGCATTGCTTCTTGCTGGGGGGGGGGGGGGGGGGCTGGTGCCCACGGGCACTGAAAAGAGGACAAAATAGGCACCAAGGGGTTTGCAACACCACTCAGATTTGGCCTGGCCAACCCTCTGTCTTAACAGGGGGTGGCTGGGCCAACCTTCTGCCTCTGGTCAGGGACAAGGGGAGGCCTGGGTTCCCTGGGCCTTATAAGGGGTCACCAGAGAGCAAGGAATCTCACAGCCAGGCTCTCACTTACTTTCTTAGACTCGTAGTCATGTCCACTTAGTGTTGTGTAACACATTGCTCCTGAAGCTAGCTCACTGCTTCTAAGTGAATGTAATGGAGCCTAAGGTAATGTAAATTGGTATAACACACACCAGCGGGCCAGAAGAGAAAAGTGTAAGCAAATTACATCTTCTTCTACTTCCTAGACATGTAAGTTATACCATGTTTGGCTCCCACAGGCTCCCACATCAGTGGGTGGGTGTACATAGGCAACTTACGTCTCCCAGACGCTGGGACCGAGGTAACTCGGGAATGATTCCACTGGACTTATGCTATTGTAAAACTGTTTCAGTTCAGAACAGAAAGAGGCCCCTTGTGTGTGAGCACGTCTGAGAGGATGCGAGGGAGTCTTACACTATCGTAAATGTTGCATCTGAATTTGGCGTATTGGGTTTAAGGATTGACATGGACAGGTCAAGGCTCAACTCAGTATTTGTCCGATGCTGTTTATGTGGCAACTCTATCCCCTGCTATTTAGATTTCTAAATTTTCTTGGCTAAAATCTTCATAAAGACTCATTTCAGACTATTTTTATTTAGAATTGATTTCGCTGCAAGCACCTAATTATGGCTAACTAAAATGAGAGGTTCTCGGTGAGCCTGGGCACTGTGTAAAGTTAAATACACTGAAGCTTCTGGGGTTGGTATGGTGAGGGACTACTAACAGGAATCTCTATTTTAAAATCACTTTTCAAACAAACCAAATCCTTGAGCCTGATGCTCACTAATGAATATGCCACCAGTGAGTGCTTATAAGATGTGAAGGTTATATGCAGAATGGGTCCACCTTAAGTCCAAAAAGGGCAAAAAAATAGAACATAGGCCAAAGAATGTTTTCATTATACAAATGAAATGGAAAAATGCAGTGAAATTCCATCCATCCCTAAGGACTGGCTCCATTTAGAGGTTAGCAGAATAGCTCTGAGTGATCTCACACACTTACGGCTTCTATAACTGTCACTCCTAAGCAATTGTAGTGAGGTTATGACTAAGGTTAAAAGAATTGGAATATTAAAAACCCGGGGTGAGATCCTGGCCCCATTGAAGTCAATGGCACAGCTCCCATTGGTTTCAGTGGGGCCAGGCTTTCACCGCTGGAGTTTACTACCTTTCCATAGGATACATAATAAAAGAGAGGTAACGGATCCAGAGGGCCTCCAGTCACACTCCTTAGAATGGTCTAAAGGGAACTGAAGAGAAGTGTGTGTGATGGAATATGTTGGTGCCAAGGAGAGAGATAATATAATGAAAGTGTTCAGAGCTAGAGCCAGCTTTCCAAGTAAGTGAAATCAAGTTACTGTCCTGCAGCAAGTTTCTGTAATGAATCAGTAGCACTGTCCCTGCTGGGCCTGCAGTCAGATGTGGCCCTATTCTTCATGCCTTAAAATGAGATAGGATTAGGATGATAATGAGCTCAAATTGAAATAAACTCAATCTAACCATACTGTGGTGGTTTTGTCTACACTAGCCATATTAAAAACTCAGTGTTTATCTAAGGTTTTTAAGGTCTGGCTTGACAAAACCCTGGCTGGGATGATTTAGTTGGGGATTGGTCCTGCTTTGAGCACGGCGTTGGACTGGATGACCTCCTGAGGTCTTTTCCAACCCTAATCTTCTATGATTCTAAACATCATAGCTGTTCATGGTTAATCTTAGTTTTAATTATGCCAATTTAACATGTTTTTAAATATGATTTTTTCCCCACACTGAATGTAAAGTGGTGTTTAACATCATGTGAATTGAAATGTGTTCATCGGCATATTTTTGAACTCAGCTCATTTTCCCCATGGAGACTAAGCCAAAATGTTGTGAGGAGCTCCTGTGTCTGCCGCCATCACAGACTGGAAGGGTTTCTTCTGTGGTCACACCCCATTGGCAGGAGTTGGAGCCTGGCAGGGAAATGCTGACTCATTGTGGCACATGTGACTTACTTTCTCCACCTTGGATATAAGGCAGGTAGGAGTGGCTCTTTGAGCAAGGGAAATTGGGGTATTTCCAGGGAACCCTAGGAACCATCAGACTTAGGGAGAAAGGTTAGGCTGAGTTTTATGCTTCTGCTTGAGTTACTAATGTAACCCTTCTGCCAGGATGAGTTGACAGCAGCAAGGGCCAGGTTCAGTACATAGGGGTTCCCTTCGCAACAATGCAATGCAAAACCGGCTCAAGCCCCCACCCAGTAACCTGGGAAAATCTTATACACACCCCTGGGCGCCTCAAAGAGGCAATACTTCCCCTCTCGCAAGCACAGAGCCTCAGTGTAACAGAAATCTTTAATAGCAGCAGGTAAACGATACCAGCCTTAAATTGGGAAAACACCGCAACTAGGATCTATAAGCCAAACAGTGAGCAAGACCCACCCCAGCCAATTGGGCCGTGCCCTGTCCCTTGGGTTCTTGAGTCCAGCAACCCAAACATCACCCAAAGTCCCCAAAAGTCCACGAACCCAAAAGTCCAGTCCCAGAGTTCAAAAGTTCATCTGCAGGGTGCTACACGCCACCCGCCTGGGCAGCAATGGGAAGGGGCGGGGGGTAAGGGACACCTTACGTGGCGTGAAGATGATTGTCTCACTCCTCCGTGGGGCTTCACTCTGCTCCGCCAGTCATCTCACTGGCCGCTCTGCTCCGCCAGCTGTCCCACAAGCCGCTACCGCTGTCCCCACAAACTGCTCTGTCCCACCAACAGCGCCGCTCCACCAGTCATCCTGCAAGCTGCTCCAACTGCAACCACGAACTGCTCCGCTCTGCCAGCAGCACCACTCCGACTGTCCTCACGAACTGCTCTGCTTTGCCAGCAGCACCACACCATCAGCTGTCTTGCCAACTGCTCCACCAGCCACTTATCTTCAGGCTCCCCCACTACTTAACACAGTGCTCAGTGATTTCAGCTTAGAAGGCTGTTAGCACTTTAGTGATTTCAGCTTGTAGTTTAGGGGAGCCCTAGTGCTCAGTTGCACTTATTAGCCCAGAGTGATTTCAATTCAGCAGTCAGAAACCAGACTCTCAAGGAACTCAACATTAGCTCTGATATTCTACAGTGGAGAGAGGCAGAGATGCTGCAATTGGTGTCTCAGACCCTCACAAGGGTCCTACACCACCAGGCATTATGCTTGCTCTTAGCCAAAAGGCCAGGAAGCAATCCCCTGTCCCCAGCCTCTCTCAATTCACTGGGCTTTGGAACCCATGTCCCTTGGCTGGCGAGTGTTGTTTAGTTCATGGCAAGTTCCCCTTTAACATGACAAAAGGCCAAGTACAGTTCCACTGGCCATGATTTACATAAGCAGTATAACAGTTTATTCTTCCTGCCCCAATAACAGAAATTCCTGCCCCAATACAGAAAACTGAGGATCCTACAGCAGCCCAAAATGCCCATTTGGGCCACTATGGCTCGTACCAGGCAGGGTGGGTGTGCCTATGCAAATTGGATCAGCCCCTGGAGTGCTTTGCCATGACTCACCACCAGATGTCAGGGTGGAGCTCATCCTGACTCTGCTTACATCCTCCCCCCAGCCGAGAATTTGTCGTCCCGACAAATCACACTCCCCTTATACCAACTCATTGGTTTCCTCCAAAGGGCCTCAGAAAGCCCACTTTAGCTTCCACCAGCCTGTGTGCTAAATGTATTGGCTCCTCACTAGTCACCCCAGGTGCGTCATAAGTTAACCGTTTTACTGGTCTTATTACCCTGTCCCTTCTATTGAGAATCTCTGTTGCAGGGGTAGGAGGGACATCTTCTTGAGTGATGGATAGAGAGGTTTCCTGTGAGGGTCCCTCGGCTACTGGCATAGGCCCCTGCATCTCTGGTTCCGACAGTGGAAGGTCCACCGTGTCTAGGGCCCCCTCCACCTGGAATTCTCCACTGTCCAATAACCTGTGGGCGTCATCAACGGGGGGGTCCCATCGGTGGCACAGGAGTGCCCGGAACAGGCCTAAATATCTCTGCCATGGGGTTGAGGGCTGGAGAGGGGGAGCTCTCTATTGGCTCAGCTGATCGAGACTGAAATCTTGTCTTCATTCCAGGATACACCAGGGTCATGTCTTCCTCCTCAGTCTCACTCTCTGACGTGCTGAATAGGGGTAGGTTAGCTTCGGAGGACCTGTTGTCCGTGTTGGATGGCGGCTGTGGCCTGGCACTTCTGTTCCGCCTGGCTGCCCTGTCACGGCCCATCTCATAAGGGGTGCCAACCAACTCCCCCACAGGGAGCAAAAGATTTCTATGCACCGTCTTTATTTGCCCTGGACCCTCTTCAGGTTTGATCTTGTAGACCGGCAGATCTCCTAGCTTTTCCATCACTAGGTAGGGTATTGCCTTCCATCTGTCAGCTATCTTATGTTTGCCAGCAATACCCAAATTCCGCAGCAGGACTCTGTCCCCTGGCTGGAGCTCCTGCAAACGTACCCTAGCATCATATCGATGTTTGTTGCGGTCTGCGTTCTTCCGAGCTGCAGATGTAGCCAAGTGATAAGCATCCCGCAGCTTCTCTCGTAGTTGGGATACATATTGCTGATGAGTTTCATAGCTATCACCATCCTCTGATACACCAAAGCACAAGTCTATGGGTAATCTTGGTTCTCGCCCAAACATCAAGAGATATGGGGTGACTCCTGTAGCATCGTTCTTTGTGGCGTTGTAGGCATGCACCAGAAATGCGACATGTTGGCTCCAGGTTGCCTTCTGTTCTGGTCGCAAAGTCCCCAACATATCTAATAGGGTTCGGTTGAACCTCTCTGGCTGAGGATCACCTTGGGGGTGATAAGGTGTTGTCCTAGACTTCTTAATTCCCGCTATCCTCAGCATCTCCTTCAGAAGGTGACTCTCAAAGTCCCGCCCCTGATCCGAGTGTATCCGGGCTGGGAATCCATAAACTGAGAAATATTTCTCCCACAGTACTCGAGCGACAGTGGTGGCCCTCTGATCACGTGTGGGATATGCCTGTGCATACCGCGTGAAATGGTCGGTCACTACTAGAATGTTCCCAACATTCCTCTTGTCTACTTCTAAGGACAAGAAATCAATGCATACCAACTCCAAAGGTTTGGTGCTGGTGATGTTCTTGAGATATGCAGCCCTTGTGGGCAGAGTTTTCCTTTGAACACATCGAGCGCAAGTCTCACATTTCCTGCGAACATCTTCAGCCATCCGGGGCCAATAGAACCTACTACGAATAAGTTCTAGGGTCCTTTCCATCCCTAAATGTCCAAAGTCATCATGCAGGGCCCTCATGGCCAGGGCTCTGTACTCTTTTGGCAGCACGAGTTGTGCTCGTTGCTTTTGTAAAGGGTCAGTGGTCATTCGGTGTAGCACTCCCTGAATCAGTTTTAGTTTGGTCCATTCTCTTAATAGTAGTTTACCCTCGGGGCTAGGTGGGATAACCACAGCTGGGCTTCGCCCCTCCCTTTTGGCCAGTAGGGTATCACAAATGTCAACATCTTGCAGCTGGGCCTCTTGCCAGTCAGCCGCATTAAGCATGGGCAAAGGAGATTGGTCCAATGCAATATAGTTCACTGAAGCAGAAGGCACGCATTCAGGGGGCAGGCCCAGAGCTTCTGCAACACATCCATGAAGGCTCTCCTGGGCCTGTGGCTCTCGACGACTCACACTGCAAATAGCTCTCACTCCATCCGTGGGTATCACAGCAACTTCTGGAGCCTGTGGACGCCTGGACAATGCATCAGCATCTACATTGCTTCTCCCCGATCGGTATTGGATGCTGAACTCATAGCCAGCCAAGGCGGCCACCCATCTTTGTCCTGTAGCATCCAGCTTAGCACTTGTTAACACATATGTCAGTGGGTTGTTGTCTGTCCACACCTGGAACTGAGCACCATACAAGTAGTCTCGAAATTTCTCAGTGATGGCCCATTTCAAGGCCAAGAACTCCAGCTTGTAGATGGGATAGCGAGTTTCACTGTCAGACAGTCCTCGGCTGGCAAAGGCTACAGGTTTATGGTTGCCTTCCACTTCCTGGTACAGTACTGCCCCCAGACCCTCCAAACTGGCATCAGTATGTAAGAGAAAGGGTTTGCTTGGATCAGCAAAGACTAGGACTGGAGCCTGAGTTAGGCGAGTAATGATTTCCTGAAAAGCCCTTTCACATCTCTCACTCCACCGTGGCCCAAACGCTTCGAAGGGGCCATAGTGTCTCTGCACAGGAGGCTTTCGGGGGCCCCTCTTATTCTTGGTCTTAGATTTGTTCTTGTTGGACTGATATCCCCTGGTAAGATCATTCAGAGGTTTTACAATCGTAGCATAGTTCTTCACAAATCTACGATAGTAGCCACTAAATCCAAGGAAGGTCTTGAGTTCTCTGTAGTTACTTGGGCATGGCCAGGTAGTGAGTGCTTCTATTTTATCGGGATCAGTACTCACACCCTCTTGGGACACAATGTGACCCACATACTTCACAGAGGTTCGGCAGAACTGGCATTTGTCAATTGAAAGCTTCAAACCATATGCCTCCAACCTATCAAGCACTTTAAGAAGTCTTTCTTCATGCTCCTCCAAGGTTCTTCCAAACACAATCAGGTCGTCCAAATAAACTAGCACTTGCAGTAAATTCATGTCTCCCACAACTTTCTCCATAAGACGTTGAAATGTAGCAGGTGCCCCAGAAATCCCTTGGGGCATGCGTTCAAACTGGTAGAACCCTAATGGGCAGATGAAGGCTGTCTTCTCCTTATCTTCTTCTCCCAGAGGGATCTGGTAGTATCCACTCCGAAGATCCAACACAGAGAACCACTGGCTACCCAGCAAACAGTCCAAGGCATCTTGTACTCGAGGCATGGTGTACTGATCCACTATAGTGCGCCTGTTTAGGGTGCGGTAGTCAATACACATCCGGATCTTCCCACTCTTCTTACGAACCACCACAATGGGAGAGGCATAGGGGCTACAGGACTCTGTAATGATACCGTTCGCGATCAGTTCTTGCAGGTGATGACGTACGTCTTCCATCTCAGAGAGAGCAATCCTCCTAGATCTCTCTCTGAAGGGTCGGGGATCTTGTAGCCTGATGTGGTGTTCCACTCCTTTGGCACATCCCACATCCCACTCATGCAGTGAGAATACCTTGGATCTCTCACAAAGCTTCTTCCTCAGGCGATCCTTCCACTCCTCAGTCAACGGTGAGTCACCGAAGTCTAACTTTGCAGGATCCATCGCCGGAACTTCAGCTTCACACTGGGGTCTCACAATGGTTTCAGGCTCAAAGATGTCTGCAATCTTCTGCCCTGGTTTTACGAGCACACTCTGGCTTGTTTCATTAGCAATAAGTATAGTCACCTCTTCCTGGGCTTCAGCAGGTAGGGTTATGACTCCACTGAGAACCAGCACTCCTTCAGGGAGCCCTCCCTGGGTCAGCTGCTCTACCACTGCTAATGTTCCCTTACTGCCTTTCAGGCAGGTACTCATGACAATCACCTCCTTTTCTGTCATTGCAGGCACCACTAAGGGGACCAGGCCCGCATACTTCAATGCTCCCACCGGCAAATCAGGCATCACTTTTCTTGTGTCCTCAATTTTCCTGTAGGCTGCGGCACAATGTGTGTGTATCACCAAGGTGTTCAGGTATTGTTCCCCTGCTCGCTGTCTGCAGTAATCTGCCAGTACCTTAAAGAGGCTGGAGTTGGTCCCTATGAGCACGGACACATCAGAGACTCCTTTAGGGTCGGGGCAAATTAAAGCAGCAGTGTCCACCTCCTGTCTTACTCCAGCGATCTCTTCTGGGAATTCCAGGTGTACTATGACATACCCCTGATAGGGGTAGTCATCCATGCTGAGGCCACATAGGCCAAGCCCTGTCAGGGGCTGTATAGGCAGATGCCCAAGCATCTGCTGGTAGAAAGACTGGAATATGATAGTCACTTGGGATCCCGTGTCAAGCACTGCTCTACATTCTGTCCCTTCAATCCTTACAGTGACCTCAGCTCGAGGTCCTATCAATCCTGGTGGGATTCGGGCGGCAGGGTTCTCTCTGGGGGAGCCTCCAAATCCTGCAGGCCTAGGCGGCTCCCTTCCCAGGCCCTGGGGCCGTTTCCCGACTTCCCCCAGGTGGTCCTCAGCTTTTGATATACTAGCGTGGGATTCTCTGTATTCTGACACCTTGCAGCAATGTGCCCACCCTGGCCACACCGGTAGCAGAAGAAGGATTGTCCTTTCCCTTGTCGCCTGGGTGGGGCAGAGGTTCCAAATGTGGTCTTCAGGACTGAAGTAGTGGGGGGTTCCTTGTACCCTGAAGTCTTTGCTGAATCGATGGTATTCGCTAGTTCAGCCACTTTCTGTGTCAGGACCTGCACTTGTTGAGTAAGTTCCTCTTGAGGAGTCACCATCAGTGCCTTGGGCGTTCGTATGGATGTTGATCCAGTCGCCTGGTGTGGCTGAGCCTCCCAGACCTCGCTAGCTGCCTGCCTCTCCTCCTCCTCTCGGACCTCTTTTATCAGCTGAGAGTAACTCGGTGGATTGTCTTGCCTTTCCCTTAACCGAAGGTGGAGAAGAATTGGGTTCTGATATTGAATTCCTCTCACAATCTGGGCCAATCTAGTCCGGTCCATTTGCTCAACCACTACCGCTCCCCTCATGATGGCTCTGTGTAGTAATTTCTCCAACCTCTGGATATAGCCAGAAACCTTCTCTCCCTTTTGTTGCCTGGCATTGAGGAACTTGCAGTAAACATCCTCTGAGCCCTCGGTTCTCCCAAAGGCGTGATCAAGGGCCTCTAGGCAATCCTTCACCTTGACCCCAGGGTTACTGAGCTTCAGGGTGCGAATCACATCTAGGGCTGGCCCCCTGAGGCACTCTACTAGTCGCCGTCTCTTTTCAGCATCAGGCACTGCCCACTCCTGCAGCATTTCAGTGGTGTGTTCAAGCCAGGGTTCAAATGCTTCCTCCCCCGGTATTGGGGTGGGACCCCCAGAAAATAACCTCAGTTTACGATACGGGCTTGACTCAGGGTGGGGTGGCACCACCTTCTCTAATGCTTTCCCCAAAGCCTTCACCCACTCATCAGGTGAAGGAGCAGGCTCCAGGTGTGGGACTCCTGGGTCAAGGCCCAACAGACCCGGCATATCAGCCAAAGTCTTTCCCTCTTTCCCCAAAAAGGCTGACATTTTCTTTAAAAACTCTACATTGGAGGCAGGGGCTGGTGAGGGCTGACTCCCAGTGGCTATTAGCCTCCACACCCCATCTTCCACTGCTATCGTGCCTGGAACCTGTAGAGGGTCCACAGCCGATGGCAGCTCACACAGTACAGCAAAAGCCCCCTCCTCCCTCACAAACATGCGCCCACGCATTTTGCACTTACTCAGGTACTTAGTGGATGTCCTTAATATAGGTTCTATTGATCCCTCATTGAACGCCTCTGACACCCCCGTCACCAGAAGACAGTTCTTAGGGTCAATAGTCATCCCTTTGCACCAATCCTCTAGCAAGTGTAGGGCCATTATACAAACTGTAATTTTTTCCAAATATAACAGATCAAGACAACAACAAAATTTTTGGGTTTTCCCAATTTAATGGCTCACCCAAGATGTGCTTACGAGGGGTACTGACCCAGATCCCGGACGAGCCCCCAAAAATGTAACCCTTCTGCCAGGATGAGTTGACAGCAGCAAGGGCCAGGTTCAGTACATAGGGGTTCCCTTCGCAACAATGCAATGCAAAACCGGCTCAAGCCCCCACCCAGTAACCTGGGAAAATCTTATACACACCCCTGGGCGCCTCAAAGAGGCAATACTTCCCCTCTCGCAAGCACAGAGCCTCAGTGTAACAGAAATCTTTAATAGCAGCAGGTAAACGATACCAGCCTTAAATTGGGAAAACACCGCAACTAGGATCTATAAGCCAAACAGTGAGCAAGACCCACCCCAGCCAATTGGGCCGTGCCCTGTCCCTTGGGTTCTTGAGTCCAGCAACCCAAACATCACCCAAAGTCCCCAAAAGTCCACGAACCCAAAAGTCCAGTCCCAGAGTTCAAAAGTTCATCTGCAGGGTGCTACACGCCACCCGCCTGGGCAGCAATGGGAAGGGGCGGGGGGTAAGGGACACCTTACGTGGCGTGAAGATGATTGTCTCACTCCTCCGTGGGGCTTCACTCTGCTCCGCCAGTCATCTCACTGGCCGCTCTGCTCCGCCAGCTGTCCCGCAAGCCGCTACCGCTGTCCCCACAAACTGCTCTGTCCCACCAACAGCGCCGCTCCACCAGTCATCCTGCAAGCTGCTCCAACTGCAACCACGAACTGCTCCGCTCTGCCAGCAGCACCACTCCGACTGTCCTCACGAACTGCTCTGCTTTGCCAGCAGCACCACACCATCAGCTGTCTTGCCAACTGCTCCACCAGCCACTTATCTTCAGGCTCCCCCACTACTTAACACAGTGCTCAGTGATTTCAGCTTAGAAGGCTGTTAGCACTTTAGTGATTTCAGCTTGTAGTTTAGGGGAGCCCTAGTGCTCAGTTGCACTTATTAGCCCAGAGTGATTTCAATTCAGCAGTCAGAAACCAGACTCTCAAGGAACTCAACATTAGCTCTGATATTCTACAGTGGAGAGAGGCAGAGATGCTGCAATTGGTGTCTCAGACCCTCACAAGGGTCCTACACCACCAAGCATTATGCTTGCTCTTAGCCAAAAGGCCAGGAAGCAATCCCCTGTCCCCAGCCTCTCTCAATTCACTGGGCTTTGGAACCCATGTCCCTTGGCTGGCGAGTGTTGTTTAGTTCATGGCAAGTTCCCCTTTAACATGACAAAAGGCCAAGTACAGTTCCACTGGCCATGATTTACATAAGCAGTATAACAGTTTATTCTTCCTGCCCCAATAACAGAAATTCCTGCCCCAATACAGAAAACTGAGGATCCTACAGCAGCCCAAAATGCCCATTTGGGCCACTATGGCTCGTACCAGGCAGGGTGGGTGTGCCTATGCAAATTGGATCAGCCCCTGGAGTGCTTTGCCATGACTCACCACCAGATGTCAGGGTGGAGCTCATCCTGACTCTGCTTACACTAATAATGCCAGACCCCAGGAAGTGGGTTAATTTAAACCAAATAGTGTGAATGTTTGTGTATTCTGTTCAGAACATGTTGTGTGTACTCTGTATTTGCTTGCCATTTGTTTGTAGGCACATACAGAATATTGGTATTTCAGTGAAGTTGTTAAGGAAATAGGACGAAACATCCTTGTCAGTTATAGTGATGCAATTACATTTAGTACAGTGTAACAATGCAGAATTTGGCCCATGAATTCTGGGATCTCTTAAATATAGACTGAGAAATCTCTGTTTAGCAGTTATGGGTTCCATATCCCAAAGTTGAAGCCACGGACTGTATGGAGTCAAGATTTTGTACTGATCAAATGTGCTTTCATGAACATAAGAACATCTTACTCCTTTCCCCACCTTTAAGTCCATCCTTAAAATTAATTTTTCACTGTGCTTTCCATAATTGATAACCTCAGCTCTGTTACCTCCTTTCATGCACCAGGTCTTAATGAAAACACAGGAACCAAACAAACTGTAAACAGAAAAAGAACATCCATGCAAGCAAAGCAAAACACTATAAACACTCTGAATTCCCTGCAAAGTGCAGATTTCCCTTTCCTTGATTCATTTTTCTGCTCTCCTCACAGTTATGTGATGGCAATGAATCATAGAAATCACAGAGTCACTTTCCTCTAACTCTGAACAGGGATTTTGATTAGATTAGAATAAAGACCATATTATCCCTAAAACTACTCTGTATCCTCTCTTCTTCACTGTATAGCTTCTTACTAGAACTTTGCCGTGCCCTTTCCTGCTACAGTTCTAAAAGAACAGTAGTAGATATATCCTCACACTCACCTTCTCAGCTCGTACGCTGAGATAGTTCTTTGTATGAAACCATGATCTAGCCCTAAATCAGATGTATTTAAGCTACAGACCTCAAATAGGAACAATCACTCCTGTAGCTTCCCTATGCATATGCACATGCCATCTGCTCCACAGAGCAGATTGCTACTGTTGATGTGCCCAACCTTGCTTCATGGACTGGTGAAGACCAAGGGCCAGCCCATGACCCCAGCTGCTTTCTGCACCTTTTCAGCATCACTTTCTAAAACTGTCTCCTCTAACCTCTAGGTTGCTAGGGAACTTCATTCCTTCCTCCTACACAAGGACCTGGCCTCAGTAATCCATTCATTTGAGAGCGCAGGCTCCAGCTGATACAGAATGCAGCTGCCTGCCTTTTCTATGGCTAGCTGCTATGAGCACATCAGACCTGTGCTCAAGTCCCTCCACTGGCTCCCAGTTGGCTTCCAATGCCACCTTAAAGCCTTGGTGTTAATTGTCAAAGCAGTTAATAGAATAAGCCCCAGCTACATCAAAGATCCATTTTCAATCTCTGAACCACCATGACAGCTGTGCTCCTCTGGGACAAGGCAGATCACAAAGCCTAGGACGAAGCATGTGAGATTTGTGGACAAAGCCCTTGCTCTCGAGGGGATCTGACTATGGAACAATCTTTCAGAGGAGATCAAATCCACAGTCTGACCATCTTTAGAAAAGTTACAAAGCTGTCTACTTTGAGAATGCCTTCCACTATAAATGACACTCAGAATTCAATCACCACTTTTATTTCCAAACCCCTCCAATCCCCCAAAACAACAAAACCAACCCTACTCCAAGCAGAGGTTTTTCCTCAGAGGGAGAAGGGCTGGAGCTCCAGGGCTAAGAACTTGCCATTGCACATGGAAGGTGCTCAGATACTACGGTGATGGGTGTCAGTATAAAACTCTAGGGTACGCAGATAGGAACAGGAACAGACTCCTCTGGGCATAGGGAATGTGGGGACCATTGTTGTACAAGGCCCTTGTGCAACTATTCATGGAGAGGGAAGGCTTCTTGTGTACCCTTGAGATTTCACAGAAGGCCTGCTCACAATCTAACCATTACAGGGTAAACTCCAAAGGACAGGGACCTCCTATGAAATCCTGGTCCCCCACTGAAGTCAATGGCCAAACTCCCATTGACTTCACTAGGGCCAGGAGTTCACCCCTTCTCTTTTTCCTTGCCTCTTAGCACACTCATTGAGCTAGGTCAGTAATAATACCTGCTATTTATAAATAGATCTGCGTGGAACCTGCATATATAAAGGAGTATAGGTGCTGTTATCTGCCCCAGCTCTGTTAGAACTGCTGTAGCAGAAGCAGGTTTGGTGCATGCTGCCATTGCCTTTTCCTGGGGTAGAAGGCCTATTTGGTGGTCCCCACAAAATATCTGCTGAGAGTGAAATGGCCACCTTAAAAACCCCAAGAGAGCTGCAAAGGGGCTCCAGAGCTCCACCAGTAGGCATTTAAAGGAAGAGGTATAGAGACAAAAGAGATGGGGAAAACTCATGATTTTAGCAACAGCACATCATATTATTAATAAGCAGGAGATACTGCTTCAAGTACAGCTGATCCAGGTGTTGAAGTTGCAAGGAAATGTAGAAAAAGGGCTAATTCACCACAGTCTGGGGGCAAAGTGAAAATAAAGAAAGGGATGGTATTTCTTGTGTTTAAGTAGATGCAATTCAGAAGTAATTTAAAGAAAAAAATGTGAACAAGATCCTTGCTTCCTCTAAATTAATCAAAACTTGGGTTTCAAGCTTCCAGCCATCTCATTTCCTTCCTTGGCATCTCTTTTTCCTCTCTGTTCTCAAAATGGTCATATTGCAAATCCAACACCCTCAGTTTAACTCCATTTAAAAACTGCTATTACCATGGCAGATTCTGTCTCAGAATATTGCTTTCTGAACAGTGTCTGTCTCATAAAAGAGCTGGAGTGGGAATTATACATGTTTTGTTTGGGAATTCAAGTGTCTCCAGGAGCTTAAGAGGAGACATTGTGGAACCTATTTAAGAATCTGAAGTGATATATTTCTAATGTAAATATGTCAAACGGACATACGTACTGTTGTAAGGGACAGTTAAAAATGGCTAATATGTAGGCACAAAAAAAAAGCTGCAGTTTAATTCCCAATTTAGTAACTTGGGTTTAAAACTGTAACAACTGTAATTATTAGCAAGTTTCCAAGCCAGACAATTGAATCACTTAGCTGAACAGTTGTCCTTGGAGAATAGCAATAGAACTGCACTGTTGCGCTAGTAGTACGTGTACATGACCATAAAATCCTTATAGAGGTTGATCCTCCATCTCCTGCATACGATTCAACTTTTTATTGACAAACTGGAGTTCAAGTAAATGAGAGGGGTGACTCTCTGACATTGGATTGCATTCTGAAGTGTGGGGCTGAAATCTGGGGCCCGTTCAAGTCGGTGGCAAAACTCCCATTGACTTCAGTGGGACCAGGATTTCACCTTGGGTGTTCCACTGAGACATGTGTTACGGAGAATTCCTCCTCAACAACATTGCTTTGCTTAAACATATATTTTTGTGCCAACCTCTAAAATATACCGGAGACCCAGAGGCAGTCCCCAAAATTACAGTCCTCTGCTTGGTCAAAGCAAGGAGTTGGTAAATCGGTTTTAGGCTGATAGTTTGGCTGGGGAATTCTGAGTTATCCGGACTTAAAAGCATGTTCCAGAAATGTAGTTTTCTACTGTTATATTAAAGACAATTAAAGGAACCATCCTGTGGTACAACACAAGAAAGCCCCCTTAATCCAATTTCCTTAGCAAAAGAACAACTTCATTGTGTTTCCTTGTGGTATGCCTGGACAGGTTTCTTCTAAGGATTGCAGTTTATTGAATTTTATGGATGGAGCTAACTCCCTGCATGCTGCTTTCCCCTTCAGTCAGAGAAGATTAGCTTCAAACAGTGGATACATGTATACTCAGGGGAAAACCACCCCCTTCTTATTCAGTTTGTTGCAAGGCTGCCTCTTTTCCACAAGTCTGTTCGGGCTCCAGAAAAAAATGCAGTATTGTGTTTAAATACCAGAGGACTCTCCGTAGTAGTTTCCCTTTTAGAAAAGCTCCAGTGTATTCCAAATCTAGGTAATTTCCTCTGCATATTGAGCCATTTTCTATATTTCTAGACCTGGGAAGAAGGGAATATATAGCCATGTTAAAGATCTCACTGCTGTGTGACTAAGATCATGTCTCACTGTGGATATTTCAGTTTTAAAAGTGAGATGAGACCTGATAGTGATACCACATTAAACACATCTCCTATTGATCCTTTCTAACCTTGCAAAAAAGCTGCCCTGCATTAAGTACCTTTTACTTCAGCACCACTGATGGGACCACAGATGTTAACTACCAGGCTAAATATCCTCAGAGGTCAGCAGACAGGGCAATTGAAAGGTCACAAAGTAATCATTTCCTGGCTAAGAAACAATAGGAATATTCACCTCTCTGCCCTCTAAAACAGCTTGAGGACAATCTTGTGGATCACCCTGAAATGTAATTATAAATAAAGGAGAACTAATAAAATATTCCCTCTCCCCCACAATTTCCTCCTTTCTCCCACCAAACATTTCATACTCAAACACGGGTCAAATCCAGTAGCCCTTACTCAGGCAAAAACCCCAATGAAGTCAATACGAGTTCTGTTTGAAAAAGAAGTTGGGCTATAGTATATTGGCCCATAGTTCCTTTCCACCCATCCCTTTCTTTTGTGACATCTCTCTGTCCTTGGACTTTTTCCATTCAAAGCTAGAAACCCCTTCTGAAATTTTCCTAACATCCACTTCAAGTGTCCAAAACTCAAAGACCATCAAGGAGATGGAACTTGAGTATCATATGAACAGTCTGTTTCTTCAGACAGTACCTAGGACATCTTTGTAGAACTCTCTGGCCCAGATTCCCAGCTGGTATATGTAAGAGTAGCTCAACTGGCTTCAGTAAGGGACATCAGTTGACATCAGCTGAGGAACTAGCCCCATCGATTCAACCATGAATTGGAAGAGAAGATCCTGAATATTGGGAATGCAGACAACTGGGCACACTTGGTTGCTTACATACTTCAAGCACGTAATGCTCGTTCTTTAGAAGAGTCAGTAGTGAGTCTAAATCTTCAGAGGCACATTTCTTGAATATCAATTAATATGTGTTTACCAAGTAATTTTGGGCCATCAGGGTTATTTTTTTCTGTGTATATGCTGATGGTATGACATGGTTCTCTTTATTTCTCCTTTTACTAATTTTAACTTCCCACCTATTCTTGGATTAATTGGACCCATCCCGTTATAATGCACTCCTCATTTTCTTCATTTTATCAGGAGTGGAGATTATATATATTTTCTCAACTTTTAATGATCACTTTTGACTGTTTGATTATTTTTCTAGCTGTTTTTATTTCTCCTTTTCCTACTCTAGTAACGTTTTGTAAACAGAAGGGGAAAAAAGGAGGCGGGAGGGATAATAAGCTTGAATTTGATACATGCAACAGCTGGAAAATGAGGTGAGTGTAATGGATAGCTTGTTTATTATGGTGACAGTTGTGTTCCCTGCCAAAATATTGTTGCTGTTCCAGTGTGGGGAGCAAGCTAGTAGTTTCAGGTCAGCCATCTCAGAGGTACTGTGTGGGAACCAAGACGTGGGAGTTCCCTATCTGAAATATTTTTATATAAAATTCATGTTCATCTCAAATTCTAAGTAAGGCTTTGTCTATACTAACAACTGACCCATTGCCAATGGTGGTTAACAGCGGGTCCTATTCAGGCTCCAGCTATTCATTCTTGTCCCACTAAGGAGTGTTCTTGAGCATTTGTTGGGCTCAGTCCTCAAACCCTCCACATACAGACCTCTCTCTGACTAGGGATGGGCAGGAAACAGTTTTTCTGTCCCCTGAAAATGTTTGAGATTTCAAAACATTTTCCCATCCTGAACTAGAGATGAAAAGTTGAAATCTTAAAAACTTTCATGAACCAGAAAAAAAAAATAATTCAGATTGGTCAGTCAAAACCCTTCACTTCAGTTTTAACCTTTTCTATTGTTAACATTGCTTACTATAAAAGTTAACTTAAATTTCCAAACAAAAAGTCATTTCAAACTGAAAAACAAACCTTTCATTTCAAAATGAGAGATGTTGAGATGATTTGGAAACTTTTCCCAAAAAAGTTTGAAATAGTGAACTTTTTGAAGCTGACCCTTTTCTACAAGCAGCTTGGGTTTCAATAAATTGGCATTTTCTGACAAAAATTTCAACCAGATCTCCCTCTGCCTTCAGTGTGAGTTTGTGCAGAGAGGGCTTCCAGGACTGGGCCCCATTGAGCAGTTTTTAAGAGAGAACAGAAGGTTGCCTTTTATCCTGTGGCTATTTGTTTATTTTTCTTTATGGTTTCCTATAATGGACCTTATAAAAAGCCCCTAGAAAATCCAAGCAGATGACGTCCATCAGGGCACCTTTATCTTCTAATTTATTAGCTTTTCCAAGAACTCTAATGGATAGAAAAGCATGAGTTGTTTTTACAGAAGCTGTGCTGGTTTGACCCTGTGGGGTTTTTCTTGCCCAAGTGCTGTACTATTCTGTCCTTAATTAGAGTCTCAATCTGATCCTCTAGAACTGAGGTGAGGCTTGCCGGTCTGTAATTCCTGTGATCAGGCTTGGCTCCTTTATTAAAGCATGGGTATTATATTAGTCACTTTCCATTCTTGAAGAACTGCCACTGTTTTTAAGGCTGCATTGCATCTCCTTAGCAGTATCTTAACCGTTTCACACATTATGTGCACTTACTATGGACAGTTCCATAGCCCATGCCTTTTAAAATCCACCTAGGGTCTGATCTGAAGCCTATTGATGTCAATGGAAAGACTTCCTTAAGTTTTTATTGCAGATTGCTTCCAACTGCCTCCTCCCACTCTCATAGCTGATCTGTAGTTTATTTGTCTAATTTAGTTTGCAGGCTTCTTAGGGGAGGGACCTTGTCTTCCTATGTGTTTGTAGAGAAATAAATAGTAGCAATAATAGTATTAACAAACAAAAACAATGGTAGGGTTTTTTTTATAGTTAACTCAGAATTGAATAAACTAGAATGGTTTAAAAGGATCGAGAGCAGCTATGGTAGAGATAACATTCTGATAACAGAATTTCCAGTCCCAATTATGCCTTAATACCACATCATACATGCCTCCTCTCCTCTCTCCCTGCCTCTTCCCTCTAACTATCACAGAAGGAAATGCTGAGGAGAAAAATTAAGCTGCTGTTCTTTCCAGATGGTAAGTGGGAGGAGTAAAATAAAAGGGAAATCTGCTTCAAGGGTAAATGAAATAATGGTGGTAGCAACAACCTCTAAATGGCAACATCACCATCTGATGTGTGAAAACTTTTCCACTTCCTCCTGGCAGATACAGGCAAAGCTCTTTGGCTCGTATGTAACGACAGAGTAAGTTCTGGCAAGACCTAGTCTCAGACACTATCCACACCAAAGGACAGAACCAATAAGTGCTGTGACATCAGGAACTTATTTTCTTCTCCTCTACTGCTGATTGAGCTGCTAAGACTAAGATCCTAGAGCCCTGGCAGAATTTACAAGAACTGAAGAACTTGGAGCAGGCGGTACCGTCTGTGCCCATCTAATTCCAATCAAAACAATCTCCTCAGTTGGAGAGAAGGAGGTAGAATTTGATAGTGGCTCCAAATCCAGGGATGGCAAAAGTGAAACTAATGGTTTTGGCATTAGCACTGAGTGTCTTGGAGAGGGAGATTATTAACATCAGTGGCAGTGGAGAATTCTTCCTCCATCTGTGAAATACTCTGGGCAATCCCCCCGAGGTCAGGGATGGCCTGCCTGACCGACCTTGGGTTGGACTATTTTCTTTGTTTGTTGCTTAAAGTGGTTAATTAGGTGACCAGGGAAGAATACAATTCTAATCCTAAAAGTCTGTGATGAAGAGAAGCTTACCTCCACAGGCTGACAATAAAGCGTGGTCTACACTACAAATTTATGTCCGTATCACTACGTCGCTCAGGTGTGTTACCAGATTTTCCACACCACTGAGTGACGTAGTTATACTGACCTAAGCCCTGCTGTAGGCAGCTCTGTGTCGATGGGAGGGATTCTCCTGTTGACATAGCTGCTGCCTCTTGGGGAGGTGGAGTACCTATGCTGATAGGAGAAGCTCTCCCATCGGTGTAGGTAGCGGCTTCACTAAGCACTACAGCGGTGCGGCTGCACCACCACAAGTGTAGATAAGCCCTAAGAGGGGAGCTGGGAGAAGATTTTCCACAAGGATTCATTTTAAAATTCAGGCTTATGCCTCCCTGCTCCTCAGTGTCCCCATGTGTAAAATGGGATGGTTAATAATGCTAACCTACCTCACGATGGACAGAGCTATGAGGTTTCAGTGTAGTAGCCGTGTTAGTCTGTGTCAGCAAAATGAAAATAAGAAAGAAAAACTTGTAGCACCTTAGAGACTAACAAATTTATTTCAGCATAAGCTTTCGTGGGTTAGTACCCACTTCATCGGATGCATGGAATGTAACATACAGTAGACAGATGTGAGGGTTATTTCATATTTGTAAGGTACTTTGAGGCACTCAGGTGGAAGATGTAAAATATAATGATCAGTATATTGTGGTTACGTAGCTGGCGATTGCAGGCATTACTTCACCCTAGCTGGTATTTCCCATTTCACCTCACACTTCCTCATGTGCTATCAGTTCAATTTCCCTGGATGTATGGTGCATCCAACTGAACTATCTCATAGCTGTGGAATTCTGAAGAGCCAATTATCTCAGAACAGTAAAACCAGAGGTTTTCTGGCCTGTTACCAGTATAGGGATCATTGCTTAAGTCCCTTCGCTGTGCTGCAGCAATTGGCCCTGAACTGCTATAGTGCTGCCTCTTCTATTATGACTAGAGTTCCACTGGTTGGGCCTAATATCTTCAGAAAGTTGATAGATCTTCAGGTTTTTTCAGCTTACATGAGGCTGTCTAAATGTTTCCACTCGTCTCCCTTGTAGGACTGAATTCGTGCTGTGTTTTTTGCACGTGAGTTCATGGTTGCTATATCATGTATCCTATTTAAAAAGGGCGTGGAGGAAACTTCAATATCCCTTGGAAAGCCTAGGGGAGCTAGAAATCAAAGACCTATTACTAAAACCATTTGATGCCAAATGTTCATGGTTTTAAGCTTGTGCACAAAGCTAAAGAAAAGGGAACTCATGGTTAGCCATTAGAGACAGAACCCTTGTTTTGCCACCTCAGATCACTCAAGAGCAACGGCATTCTTTCATTCATTCAGCTCAAACGAAACAGGATGGTTTAAAATGTATCTGTCCTGCTGCAACTGTCCATAGTGGCTGCTGCTCACGAGCAGCACAGCTCCGAGTGTACTGACAAAGAGAGGCTGAATGCCTGTTTATCTTTCTCAGTATCTGATGTGGCTTTGGGGTCAGAGGCAGAGCAGGCAGGGAAGGGGAAGCAACTGTTCTGAAGAGAAAGGAGGAAAGAATGGCCAGAGAAATTTGCTGACAAAGCATTAACTGTTGAATTTCTAGCTTTACGAGGGAGTTTGAGGAAATGAAGTATATAAATTATGTTTTCCTTGAGATTACCAAATGCCTCTGAATTAGCTGTTCTTCCGATGTTCACATTGCCAGTCCCAAGCATTCAACAACTGATTCGAGCCTCACAAAAATAGTAATACTTAAAAAACAATTGTTATTACTGTTTTTGTTTTATTTGCCTTCTTGGAGTCTTGCGAATACCCTTAGGCCTGCAAACATGACCCTTCTTAACAGTCATGAATGCTAGGAACATTAAAAAAAAATGAGATTTTTACATAATTACTTGACTCCAGGAGCTGGGACTTTAAGAAAAACACCAGACACATGATAAAGTCATGAGAGTTGGCAACACTTGATTTTCTGCACAGGGATTTTAGGATCTTTTCTTATAAGACAGTCTATAAATAGTTAACATTACCCTCTCTTGGAAAGGGAGTCGGAATTTCCCAATGATAAATGTTAATATAAAATAGAGTGGGCCAGAATCCACAGCTGGTATAAAAATTCCATTGACTTCAATGGAGCTAATGCTGGTTTGTAACAGCTGAGGAGATCTGTACCTTTGACCTCTAGACCCCAATTTTTAAAAAGCCCAGGGCTTCCTTTTGTGCTGACATGAGTTGAGTGTAAAGGTCTCCTATGCACTTTTCAAGCATTAACACCTGCTTAAGTGGGCTTGGTGCATGTCATTTCTATCAACTGTTTGTGCAGGTTTCAAATCTAGCAAGTGTACACACATAGGTGTTAGTGCTTGAAGGGTGCATGCACACAAAGGCAGGCTGCTTTCTGAAAACAGGCTTTTAACCACATGATCGCAGACACTTTGGCACCACATTTTTAGAGGTTTTAAGTGACCTGAAGCTCTTTCTTGAAGTTTGAGTAGGTCCTTCAAATTTTGTAGACCTGGGGCCCAGTCTTGTTCATGTTGAAATCAAGGGCAAAACTCTCATTGACTTCAGTGGAAGCAGGACCGAGTCCACTATAGGTTTGCTCCTGTGAATGGCTGAGCTTTTGCAAATTGCTAAACCCACTTGGTTCTTTTTGAAGTCAGTAGGAGCGGAGAATGCCCGGCTCAAGTTCAGGACAAGAACAGTAAATTTAAAAGCAAAGCAATCATGAGAGTTGAGGATGTTCATTGCCTAACAGGATTAGACCCTCAGGGTTTCAATGCCCATTGAGGTTAGTGAAAGTCTTTCCACTGACTTCAGCAGGCTTTGGACCAGGCTTATAATGAAGAACAATCCAGTTGGTTCGACACAATTTGGATTATTTAGGCAACTGAACAACTAAGCAGCAAATGTAAGTTAAAAGCCTCTCTAGAATTCCCCAAAATGTGTTGACCAATGACTGGCTCTAATATGACAAAGGCCAAACGAGGCTGGGGCCTCAAAGAGTACATATGTTTTGGTGTCATTCACAATGATCATTTAACTAAACAAATGGGTAACACAGTATAAAAATGTAGCCCTTTGTGCTATCACCCCTATTTGAAACCTGTCACATCTCTACTGCTCTGCATGGCTTTTAGGAAATTTGTGTGAATTTGACAGATGAAATAATAATTTTCCAGTGTATAGTCATCTGAATTGTAAAATGAATTGACTTCAGCTGTGCTCTTGCTGCTCTTGTTTGCTCGATGGGGCTTATCAGGAAGCAAACCAGTTTGCTGGCAGGAGTACTTGCAGAAACAGTGAATGTTAAGTGAATATTATTAAAAGTGAGTTTTGAATTTATAACCATGAGTATTCACACTGGATACCTGAGTCAAACCAGCCATTCCAGGAATGGAAATGTACTGTGTGTGACCCCTTTCAAAACTAACCAATGCAGATTGAATGTTTCACCTACACGCCTTCCAGTTGCATTGCTTCCTTGTGCTCCCGCTGTCTCTCCACTTATAATTAGACTGTATGCTCTTTGGGGCAAGAACCATCTTTTTGTTCTGTTTGCACAATTCCTAGCACAATAGGGCTTTGATCCCTGGCTGCGGTCCCTAGGTGCTACCCCAAAGCAGGTAATAAATAATAATAATGAAAAAAGGCTGAGGTTTTCAAAGTTGCCTGTGGGCTTCGGATACTCATTTTCCCATGGCAGCTTTGAAAATCTCAGCCCAAGTGATTTTTCCCAAGGTCACCAGACAGTCTGTGGCTGGGTCAGGAATAGAATCCTGACAACCTATATCCCAGGCTGCAAACCAGCCTCCTTCTCTAATCTTCAGAGCAAGGGCTTGAGTCTCACCTCACTCCAGTGTCAATATGGAATAACTCTGCTGAAATCAGTGCTGTAAAATTGGTGTCAGATTAGAATCTGTCTCCAGGATTTGGTGTAAAACATTATTTTGCAAATAACATTGAATAGCAAACGTATTTGAGAATAATCACCCTGTGTTCAGAGACAATTCGCAAGCAGAGAGGTAAAATTAGTCTGATCTGTTATTTGTTAGAAAATTTATTTCTTGGGTCTGTGAGAAATAGTAGTGACTGAAATGAATTTCTGAATCTTAACATCAAACAAGATGGCTCTTGTATAGTAAAGGGATAGAAGCCCTGGAGTGAGGCGGGGGAGAAAGAAGAGGAAAAATGAGAGGATGTTGCTGCATTAAACACCACTTTCTGTGGAAACAATTAGTGATGTAAGTGTATTCTTGAAAATGAACTGCTTTAGAATGAGATTACTTACAAGCATCATCTCTGCTAAAATACCCATAAAGAGTTCCTCAATTCTGAGAAGTCATCTTCAGAGACAATACTTATTGGAATTCATAGACCATATTTCATGCTGTACTCTTTGAAATTAGCTAATGTTTGGGTCATATATAGCCCTTCCAATTGCTCAAATCTCCAAGGCTTTGCTGTAGGGAAACCTGATGTAGTGTGCATACCACAGATATGTTGCTACCCGCAAGCTGCTCTCTTAAGGGGGTATTATCAATATGTAGGGTCCGGTTTGTAAGGCTGTGCTAGTTGGGATTCAGGTTCCATTTTATTTGAACCACTGAAGTTTTGAGGGTTGTGGGTTAGATAGAATATTACATTTCCTTCCCCTGTCTCTCTCTGTAAAGAGTAATTTGAGGTGCTTTGGTTTTGTAAAACCTCAGCTTTTGACGTTTGAAAAGCAAAACAAATCCAGCAGTGGTTTGAATTTGGATTCCATTTTTGTCCCCCCATAAACCTTCATGCTTCAGGGTTTAGGCCGTCTTCTAATTAATGGGGATTAGGAAGAAACTTTCCCTGTGGGCAGACTATCTCATAATTGCCTACTGAATTGTATCTTCCCCCTTCCTCTGAAGCAGCTGGTTCTGTCAGAGCCAGGCTATTGGACTAGCTAGTACTGGTGTGATCCAGCAGTCCCAATCTTTCTGTCCTGGAGAAGGAGGAGGGAGATTCCAACAAAAGTTTTCATGTATAGGCCTTTTCTACCATTATAATTCATTTATTTTTTAAATATGGTTACCATCCTGCCTTCTTGCTTAGTAAGGGTGCTATCTCCAATTGCCAAATATATTGCACTTCTTATTTTTGTAGTTATTACAGACCTGTCCCAAGAACAGATGTTAATAGTCTTTAGTGCAATGCGAGAAATGAGTAGATTTTTCAAACGACCTTCTTAAGAAGAGCTTGTGGGTGGCTTAGTAATACTTGATCAAACCATACATCTGATTCTAGAACCTGCAGATCGATACTCCTGCTTAGTTATTATTTTTGTAGGAAAAGTACATAATTCTTTTACTTGCTATCTGGGGTGAATAGCTCTGAATCACAACGTAAGTGTGTATTGGTGCCACGTTCTAAGCAAAATTAATGAACGCACTAGTTTTATCTAAAAATACAGGGAGCCTGAATCTGACGTCACACTAGCTTTACCCCTGCATAGTTCCTTGGCTTAAATCGAGTTACTGCTGATTCACATCGGTGTCAGGGAGATGAAAATCAGGTCCAGAAAAAAGAAAACAGGACAAATCCTGCTCACTTTACCTGCATACTTGTCTAACACTGCTAAGCACTGTTTCTCCCAGGGCTGGGTACGAGGTCAGATCAGGCCAATCCTGAATACATTTTGCAATTAGCTTAAAATTTTGCAGTGCATTTTGCCTAAAAATAACTTGTAAATCATAAGTCTGTAATGTAGGATCATTAAGGATAGTTCAGGGATTGATTGAAAATTAATAATTAAAATATCTTTCAGAGACAATAGTTTCTTTCAGATATGTAGAGTTTTGGAAATATGGTTAAAAAACCATAGTGTTAGGACCTGATCCTACAACCCTTGTTCATATTATTAGTCTTTATGTGTACAGGATTCCCCCTGACTTCCCTGGGACTACTCACATGAGTTTGGACTACTAGTGAGAAAAAAGGGTTTACGGGCTGGGCCTTTAGTATTTTAAAACTTATGTTAATAGCATGTATGGAGTTTCACCCTTTCCTGGTCAGAGAATAAAATGACCATACCAAGAAACTGTCGCTTTGTTGGACTAACTAAACTTCCAAGATGAAATGCTGAGCATTCAGGAACCTCAGTCTTGATCAGATTATTGTAACTGCAATATTAGCACAGAGGGTAGCAAGATCTTAACTCAGTCACTGTCATTTCAGCATCAGGGGGAAATGGGAATCTTGAAAACAAAAACAAAATTGCAACAGATTAGAGACAAGAGTAGCAAGTAGCAATTTACTGCCAGAGTGAACCTGGGGAGCACCGGCTTCCTTTTTCAGGGGGAGTCCTTTTTTCTAGTGGGTAAATCCAATGCATGGAGTTGATTTTTTTGTGTGCAAAACCTCATTGGTTGTCTTGCTTTTGCAAAACCAAATTCCCAACCAGGGATGGAGCTAGCCTGGTTTTCAGTTTTCCTGAAAGTCAGTGTTTGGGGAGGAGGCTATTTGAACACACTGTTCTTATCTGGGCCCATCTCCATTTGAAATAAATATGGGCAAAACCAAAAGTGCTTCTGTAAAACAGCTGGTCTCAAGTTGATTTTGACAAATCAAAATCAGTGGTTGTTCAGACCTAGGTCTCATTTTATCAGAAGCCCCAAACTCCCAGAGCAGGGAGGGTGGATAGATGACTATGGTTTTTAGTTCATCTCTGTGCTACTGGGAAATATAGCTTAAGAAAACAAAAAACAATACATACACTTTTACCCTTCATTTTATTGAGCAAGTAAAATGCTGCAGTTGTCAATACCTGAGGGTTTCTATAGAACATACCCTACAAAAATCCCTTTAGATCAGCGGTTCCCAAACTTGGTTCGCAGCTTATGTGGCACAGCTCAAATGGAAATAGTTGAACATAAGGAAACCACTTTTCAGCTTTGGAACCATTCTGCAAAGTCACCTCTTGCCATAATACCCCTTTCCCACTGCCTTTGCCAGGCAATGCAATTAAAAGTGCTAGTCAAATGTAAATCCCAGTGGAAATTCTGCCCCCGAGGATGTGTATGTATAAGGCCATATAAATACCATAGTGAGAACTTTAAAGTAAAAATAATAGCCAAATAAGGGGCTGGATAGAAGCCCCTAGATCTGCACGCAATCTCCCCATTCCTCTGAGGGAGCCATCCCTGGGTAGATTCCTCTGTACTGTCCAGGATGTGTGTGAGCAAAGTGGGGAGAGGTGAGGGTGCATGTCTTTCCCTACCAACCCCATGAGGAAGCTGAAACCACATTAACTTCTTTGTGGAGTCTCCTCCATGCTGCATAGTCTTCCTCCTCTGCAAGGTGTTTGGGGGCTTGAACTCATTCCTGTTATGCATGGGGCAAACACTGCACACCTGAAGGAATAATCTGTGGAACACATCTTGCAGGGATGGCCAGAGTTTTCCTCCTGCCCTCCCATGAGGTTTTTAGTGAAAGAGGAACAGAGCTGACAAGAAAGCATTCGTTAAGGAATCCACCATATCCTGCATAATGTCCTCTGAGCTAGATCCTCAGCCTGGTGTCAATCAGCCTAGCTCCACTAAGTCAATGAAACCACTGATCATAACAGTACTAAGCTGATGGGCATCAGCTGAGGATCTGGACCTCTGTGAGGCTCAAAATCTGTCTACAGAAAGCAGGATGACGGCAGCTTACACACAAAGGAAATATATATTTTTATCTAAACCACACCGGTGAGAGGCATGGTCTCTGCTGCTATTTTTTCCCCCTCCACCAATTGTGAAACTTTAATTTCTCAGTCCCAGCAGATGCCCGAGACAAATAGGATAGGAGAGACCATTTGCTAAAATAAACCCAAGTTCATATCTTCTTTAGACAGATACAAAGATATCTTGATTGAAAAGAACAAACAGGAAAGAGGACAAGACATGCTGAGAATCAGAGATAGGCTGCATGGTGCCACAGCTATTCCTGGTAGCACCGTCTTATCAGTCTTGTGTGTGTTTTAGGTTGATTAGGAAGAGTGGAAGTGTGAAGACCTGATTCAAGGGGCAATGAACCCGGCCAAGACAAGTTACCTCATTTGGAAAGCAAAGTCAAAATCAACTACCTTTCCAAACTCATTTCTGTGCTTGTAAATTAATATTCCCAATATTGATGATACAAGTGTTTAAGCAGGATATTAGTATCTCTGAGTGCTGAATGGATAGAGACTTCTCATGCTGGAAGAAATCTGAGCTTTGTACCATCCTTTTATTGTATCCACCGTCCAGAATTAATTTTTAAACCAATTTTTAATTAAAGTCATTCCAAACACATGCACGTGTGATCTCTTTTTCTTGACCTGGCTGGTTTTGTGTGTGATGTTTGTTCTCGGATTTCAAGGTTTTTAGTACATTCTCCAAAGTATCTTCTAGATAAGCATCAACCTCCCATGCTTGCTCGTTAACTGCTATTCCATCTTCATCCTATGCTGTAACTCCCTCTTGCCCCCAGCATCCATATATATAAGATTATAACAGCTGGAGTATTGTGTCCAGTTCTGGGTGCCACACTTCAAGAAAGGTGTGGACAAATTGGAGAGAGTCCAGAGTCCTGTCAGGGATGGTGTAGGACGGTATACCTGGTCCTGCCTCAGTGCCTTCCAGACCTATATTTCTATGACTCTATATTTGATGCATTTAACCCCTTTCTCCTACCTGTCATTTTCTAAACTTGAAAAAGTCTTAGAGACTTTTAATTTTAGTCCTTTGGTTACTCCAAATATGGGGCCAGATTTGAACTGGCCCTAACATGGCCATACAGGGGAGTAAGACCTCTTTGCCTTCCTGTGCAGCTGCATCAGGGCACCCTAGATTGGGCACGCAGAAGAGAGTAGGAGCTGCACATATGAATGCTCCCCCGTCCATGAGCAGGTGGGTGGGGAATGTGGCATGCCACCAAGCAGAGCTAGGCTAGTGCAAGGGCACGAGGGGTTTGGTCCTGCTCCTGCTGAAGTCAATGACATACGCTCATATTGAGTTTTATGGGTGCAGAATCAGGCTTTTAGGCCCTGAGTCAGCAAAGCTCTTAGGCACAGTCTTAAGCACATGCTTAAGTGCTTTGCTGAGCTAGGGCCATAACGAGTAAGCCCACGTTCTGTAATTGGTTCTCAAGTCTCATTTAAAATGGATTCCTTCGCTCCCATGATTTAATTATCCATTTATGAATACAGATAACTTAGATGAGATGTCATAGAACTAGGTGCTTAAAGGTACCTTTTTAAGAATACCAACATATGGGGGATTGATATGTTTAGCTCTCAACAATACGAGTTGGACCTCTGTTTTCATAACTGCTATGCATTATCTTATCTGCCACATCTTAGTCCAAGATTTTAGGGAATCTAACAGTGGTTCTAGTGATTCATATTAACATTATTTACGGCTGTATATTTAATTCATCATGTTCACTTCAGCAGACAAAAGTATTGAAGTGCCTCTTAACACTTTCAGTATTTTCTCTAGATCCATTATCTTATTTTGTATTAAAATAAATATTTTGTGTAAAGTAAGAAACAAAAAAAATTAATGTAGGATTTGAGCCTATATCTGCAGAATTTGACATAGCCTGATCCTGCTTGGGATCAATTAAAGTCAGGAACACAATAATCATTTTAAAAAATGAATTTTCTCTGAATTAAATACTATTCTACAAAGGGGCAATTTTATGCACTGCAGGCCAGGGTTAGCCCTGATTTAAACAGATTAAGTTGCATTGATACTAACCTTAGAATTGACAGCCAACAATTCTGATAGCCCCAACTAGAGGTTTCAAAACTTTTGTTTTCATTCTGCACTGGAGTGAAAACAAAACCTTTTGAACATTTTTGCAAAACAGAATTGTCAGTCTATTTCTGGATTGAAACCTGAGCCTTTTCATTAGGGACAGGTATGGGTGTATGTCAATAGCCTGAGGGTAGAGCCCTGATATGGGAGACCCCAGTTCAAGTCCTTGCCTGCCTGAGTCTGTGCAGGTTGTCATCCCAGATCCTCCTGAATTAGGAAGACAAAGGATCTGAACCCAGCTGTCCCACACTAAAGAGTTTCTCTCAAATCTTCCCAGTGAAAACTTTGTTGAAACCAATACAGCTACACAAAACACTTCTGCCTTTATAAAACAGCCTAGTCTGACAAAATTTCATGCTCTGACCAGCTCTAACCAACCTCCAATGAAGTTGTAAAACTGTCTTTGCGTGCACCAGATATGAATTTGCCACAGTTGGCTAATGAGACTATACTACTAATACCCAAGTCTGTCTCAACACCAAACTGGAACCAGCTGGGGATCAGTTAGATGTTGATTCAGAGGTTGTACCTAAATCTTACGCCAAAGTTTGTGGACCTTCTTATTGTGGTTTAAGAATGGCATATGTTGGCGTAGCTTAAATCAGTTCAACTTAGGCTAAACTGAAATAAGAGTGTCTGCACAGCTTTTGGCACCAGTTGAACTACATCGGTTTAAAAATCACATCTTAAGTTAAAGGGATGCAACTAGCTTGCATAGGCAAGCCCTTGGAGGCACTTTGTCAGATTAGTTGCCACTTATCCACCTATTGAGGTAATGCATCTTACCCGGAGGGGTGTAACAGATTCCATCCTGTTAATATTGAGATCTGTCAGAGCTGAGAGGCCATATAAAACTGCCTTCACTTAAATGATTATCCAGTCTCCAGGTACATTACAAAGACTAAGTGATTCTACATTGTCTCTTTTTGGCTCATTTTGTTTTAAACTGGGTCATGCAGCAGCCAAAGAGTCATTTAGTTGGTTTGAGGATAACTTCTATAGATATAGATTTATGAAAAAAGCTTCCTATTTGTTTGTAACTTTCTATCTAAAAGTGAATCAAAATGATTGCTTATTTCCTCTTTAATGACCTTTTGGACTTTGTACAATGCTTTGATTTTTAGCTAAGAACTATGCCATGGTTAATGTAAAGCAGCAGCATTCTTATCTGTCTGTCTACCCACAAGAATGTCTGTGACTCTTAATATATCCTACCTTTGCATGTAAAGAAGACACAAACCTGCATTCTGCCAGCATATATTGTACCGTCAATTCAAGCATATGCATATGCCTGTCGTCGAAGTACTTAACATTTCAAAAGCAAGCTTGTAGCAATTAGTGCTTGTTGTGTGATGGAGACTGCTGTGTTGACTGAGCCAATTAAGAGATCAATTAGTGCAGTACAGAGTGCTTAGAGAGGTAGTCTTGGGTGACATTGGTCAGGTATTCAGTCCGTATACTGTACAGTACAGTGATTGCTAAAGTGCATTTAATGACTTCATGTTTATAGGGATATTAAAGACACTTATCTCTTGTCTGAATCTTAAGGTAAAACCACTTTTGCTCCATTGTTTCCTTTAAAACCCTTTTTATGTCAATGAGGCACTAAACGGAGATTACCGGGAACTGAACACAGAACAGGTAAGAGCTGATGCTTTTGGAAACTTGCTTAGTTTTTCTTGTCATGTCTAAATTTTTGTGCAGTATCAAAAGTGGCATGCACTAAAGGCCTGATCCAAAGCTAACGAACATCAACTTCCATAAGATAATATACTGCTAACAGTTGTTAAGGAATAAAGCAGAAATCACTTTCTACAATTGCAGAATCAAATTAAAGTACTTACTCTACAAAGTTGAACAGGGGGCCATAAGATCTTGTAGTAAAGAAAAGTTCACCTTATTTCACTCTGAAATGCTTTTGCACGCTTACATATGCTTCCAAAAAGGAAGGAACATAAAGAATTTTGTCCTATTAGAGCAAGGTCCTGATCTCAAAGTTGACAATACCAAATAGAATAAAGCAAGATTTAGACATTTAAGCCTTATATGTGGAGTTTAAGAAACATGTAAAAGGAAAATGGCAGAATTTTCATCCAGGTTTTAAAATCTGTTATTCTGTAAGTCAAATATTAGATTTGCTCAGCCTAGAAAACAGCAAGGAAATGGTTGCTTTTGCAGAGAATGCTCTGGAATATGACATTGTGATGGGGGGTTTACACCCCACAGCGGCACCAAGGGGCTTTAGAAGAGCAGGAGAGCTCAAAAAGTGCATCCAGTTATAACTGGAGGTGGGGCCAGGACCAATTGGGGATGAGATCTGTCTGGGTGGTTACTATAAGAGTAGGGCTTCAGTCTAGAGAGGTGGAAATGGAAAGTAGGATGTAGAATCCTCTCCTGAGAAGGAGCTCTGGAAAAGGGTCAGGGCTGTTTAGGAAGGGAAAAATCCCTAGCTAGTGGATTCTGAGAGAGGGGCTGGACTGGGTGAGGGCTCTAAAAGTTGAATTAAGCCCTGAAGGAGGTGCTGGGCTTTGGAAGCAGTCCCAGTCTAAAGGGGAAAAGAACAACAGAAGGGCCTGCAAGAGGGAGCATGTATCCTGAGACTGTCCATAAAGGAAGAGGGCAGCTGGGGAGACAGACGCTAAAGCTGGCCTGGGAGAAGACTGGCTCCAGGGAAGAAGCCCTGAGGATCAATTACTCAGGAGGAGGTGGGTCTCCAGGCAGAAGGCCCTGGGAGGCAGCACTCTGTGTCAGAGTGAGGAGGGAGTCTGCAGAGCCCAGGGGAGGGGTGATGAGTTGGGAGAGGGGTGATTCTGGGAAGGGTAGAGGTTTTTGTTCCTTTGAGTCTGGACAGTATTACCAGGGAAGGGGTGAACTTAAATCATGACCTGGTTGGAGGGCTGAGTCGCTCAAAGAGCAGCTGTTGAGAGAGGGTGAAGATGGAGAGCTCCTATGCCATGCCTGGCCACAAGGCGGTGCCCAGCAGGAAGTCCACCCTGTTACAAAAACAATCTGAATTTACTTGAGTATTTCAGTTGGATAAATTAGTTCCTAAACTATTATTTATCTTACTGTGGCACCTAGGAGCCTTACTTGTGCACGAGGCTCCCATTGTGCGAGGTGTTGTACAGACATAGAAACCATCACTCTCAGGTGGTGTAATCAGAGAACACCACCATTTTGTATTGCCTCTCTGGGTTAGTTCACTGATTAAGGAGGGCATGAGGAACTGGATAAATACTTTATTCCAGCTTCTAGGTGCTTGTTTACCAGTTTCAGAGACCAGATTGATGAGAGTCCAGGTTAATCACAAAGAATTCTTCACCCTAACCACCCTAACTCTCTAAATATGAGGCCTGCACCTAAGGATGGGAAAATGATTAATGAAAATGGACCAGTCATCCAGGCTCCTCATACTGTCCCCACATCAGAAAAATAAACAGTGAACTGTAATTTCTAGAAGAGCTACGTTTAAACATGGGGCCTGATCCAAAACCCATTGAAGTCAATGGAAAGATTCTCATCGACTTCAGTGGGTTTTGGATAGACCTATGCTGAACGGTGACAATATCTGGGAGGGGGGAAAGTGGCTAATATTTTTGTATTTTTGAGTCCTCAGTGATGTACAGACAATACCGTAGAATAAGATATGCTTTTTACAGGATAGGCAAGTCCACAGAAAGAGGCATCTATTGTGTGGGCTTTGCTATTCAGATTTGTTTGTTTACCAAAAGAAATAAATGATTGCCTGATGGCCCCTTGGCTCAGCTTGTGTGGGGAAAAAACTCAAATGCTACACTACTCCTCACAAAGTGCATGGAGACCCAGCTAGTCATCACGAACACAATATTTCAACAGGAAGCACAAAACAACATGGATGCATCCCTGCACTAGTCATTGCCATTTAATTCACTGTCATTGTATGCCAACACAACTGTCAGGACATCAATCACTCTTGTAATGTGGGGAGCATGCATGCAGTTGGTTCACCGGCCCTTGAGATGTAAAATGACACTAGGCTGAGGTATTGGAGATTGACAATATCTGTGCTGTTTTAATTACAGGATCAATGTGCACATTGAACCTGAAGTCACACGTGCAAGGCTTGTTTTAAAATACCAAGTCTGCCTGGTCATCTTTTTAAGGAAACAGTATTCAATGAGCTAAATAAGTCTGCTTAGTAAAGAGGAAGTTTCAGGACTGGTCTGTTGAAAATGACAGAGATAAAGCAACTCCTGACATCCACACATGCTCTTCACACGTTATGGAAAAATAATAAACTCATCTATTTTTTAAAAAAAGCCTTATTCATGTGTAAAGTGTAACATGCAAGCTAAGCTTCACCCCATGAAGGACAGCTGGTGGAAAATGAAAGCTGAGCAACTTCAGTCTGAAGCAGATCAAAAAGACTCAACTTTTTTGATGAGCTGAAGACCACATATGGCCTGCAATCTAATGGTACCACCCCTGTGTGGAATGCAGATTGATCAGCAGTGACTCATTGACAAATTCTGAAAAGATGGGCTGAACACTTTAATAAGGTTCTGAACTGCTCATCCACCGTGTCAGCATCAGCTCTTGATCTTGGACAACTTCCAATTGGAGACCAACTCTCAATTCTGCTGAACATATCTGAAGCATGGAAAGTTGTAAAGCAGCAGGTCCAGATGGCATTCCTGCAGTGATCTTCAAATATGGGGGGCCGTGAGCTGACTAGGAAGCTCACTAGTTTCTAGTAAAGGTTTTGGGAACAGGAGGCTGTGCCATAGGGACTTACAGATGTCATCATTATTCTCCCTTACAAAAGGAAAGGCAATTGCGCATCTTGAGGTAACTGTTGTGGCATCTTGCTCCTTACAACTTTATGAAAGATACTCATCCAAGTCATGCTAAATCAGTTAACTGATCAGCTTGCAGGGAAGTTACTTCCTGAAAACCAATGTAGTTTCTGTCCCGGGCATGGTACTTCAGGTGTGATCTCTGCACTCTAGTAAATTCATGAGAAATGTCATGAGCAGAATCAAGACTTGTATGTAGCTTTTGTCAGTCTTACTAATGCTTTGACTCTGTAAACTGAGATGACCCGTGGACAGTTCTCTGCAAGTTTGGTTGCCCTAATAAGTTTATCAACATTATTAAAACTTTACATGCAGGAATGTGGGTTTGTGTCCTTGACCAAGGCTGCTTCTCAGCTCTTTGTTGTCATCAGTGGAGAAAAACAAGACTTTGTTCTTTCTTCAACATTACTTGGCATCATGTTTGCAGTTGTTCTAATAGATGGTTTCAGAGACATGATTGTGGCATTTATATGCAGGACCATATGGATGAGGGTATCTTGAATGTGAAGACAAAACATGAAGACAATTATTCATGAATTACTGTTCACTGTGCTTTATTCATCCATAATCTCAGACATTCAGTTGCTCACTGACTGCTTTGTGCGTGCAGCAAAACATTCTGGCAGAGCAATCAGCCTGAAGACAATGGAAGTCACAGTACAGCCTTGACCAGGAAGTACTGTAACTGGTGTGTCCATCAACAATGTACCACTCAAGGTCATTGATATATTTTTCTACCTAGGCAGTACCATTTCATGAGATGCAATGATCGACAACATTATGAAGCTCATCAGTGGAGCCAGCAATGCATCTGGAAAACTTTAGCATCATCTCTGGACTGAATGTAAACGAAAATTGATGTTTACTGCACCATCATCATCACCACACTTCTGTATGGGTGCAAATACATGGACTCCTTATCAACACCACATAAAACGCTTGGACCAATTCCACCCACAATATCTACTGCTGATAATGGGAATTAAAAGGCAAGGTTTGATTCCAAACACTGAGGTCCTTGAGTGATGCAACATCACAGGCATTGAAGCTTTTATGGTGAGCACAGCTGAGATGGTGCAGTCATGTGGTTGGTATGTCTGACAGTAGAATAGTGAAAGCCATCTTTTATGAAGAATTGCAGACTAACTCATTTTAGGGGCAGACCAAGAAAATGTTACAAAGACATTCTCAGAGCCAAAGCCCAATTTTGCAATGTTGTCCTCAACATTTGGGAGCTCTTAGCCCAAGGGTAGTGAAAATTTTTTCAAGATCTGGATTTCTTGGGCAAGGTGAAGTCAAGGTCCAGACTCCAGAGAAAATAATAAAAAAATAACAATGGTAATAAATAAATAAATAAAGATTTCAGGGTTTGTTCAAAAGCATCTGGTGGTCCGGATTTGGCCCGTGGTCCACCCATTGACTACCCCTGTCTTAGCCCATGACAAGATATGATGGTGGCAACTCTGGCACCTCCAGACCAAAAGATTCCAAGAGCTTGCGGATTGCTGCAATCAAGGAGAGATGTGTGAGGCGTAAAGCTAAAAGCAGCACATACTTATCTACAACTGCCTTCATGTGCAGATGGGGCAAGAGGTCCAAAATTGGTCTTTGCTGTCATCTCAGAACCTGCAAAAAGTGACTGTAGTTTATCTATCAGACTAGCCAGGAGACTCCATCTATCATAGTGCCTCAAGCACCAGTTAACAGTGGTCATCTCTGTGGAAGAAGTGCATCAGGAGGAGGGAACAGGGGTTGAAATGTGAGGGGTAGTGAGCAGCAGGAACCAAACTCCAGAAACCACAAGGGCACATTGGGAATAATGGCATCTAGAATTCTGCCTCTTATGTGTTTAGTCACCCCCATTGTAACAATAGTTTGAGCTGACATATTTTCACTAAAACAAAGTGTCCACATACCTTCCATACCAAGTGACTTTTAAGATCACAAATCCTGGCTCTGCAAACTGTCAAGCTGTTCAGCAAAAAGCTTGACCAGCATGAAAGCTTGACTTCCATGACAGATGGCCACCAATTCCTCTCTAAGAATCAAGGAAAATCCAGGTGATGCTGTACGCCAGGCGTTTCTTAGTGAATCTGGACAATAGATGTTGTTGTAATATTTAAACTGAAGTTCTCACCCTCACAACTATTATGGAGTGCACTAGAAAGGGAATATAGATAGAAGTGCATTGATGCATGGCCAATGGAAAAAGCACTGGGCTGGGGCTCAGAAACCCTGGATTCTGTTTCTATCTTTAAAAATTGGACAGCTGGGTGACCTTGGGCAGGTCACCTCACTTGCCCATGCCTCAGAGTCCCCATTTATAAAATGGGGATAATGAAACGTATCCCTTTGGTAAAGTCCTTTTGAGATCTATGGATGAAAAGGCTATATAAGGGCTAGGTTTTAATTAGAAAATGTAGCTGTTTTAAGCTTGGATTTACTCTGCATTAAAAAGCATCGTTACAGTATATATGAATGTATCGCTAGGTATAAATATCTGCCTTGTTTCTTCCTGCTGGTACTGAAATAGGACTTGCTTTCACAAGACACTCCATCCTGTGTGAGGAAGAAGAGGAAAAACAAGTGGAAATCACCATTTAGAATCTTGGATTGCCAAAGGTGGTGATAATCAAAAAGACTTTCAGGTTCATGACCAATAGGTGGCAGAGCAATCTTTGCTATGTTACAGGGCTTAGTGTATGTTTTAGAGCAGTTTGTGCAAACAGTGTCTATACATTGCAGGGCTGGTTCAGCACATGCTGTAGTTATTAGGTAATCTCAGAACTTTAGCAAGATAAACTTTTTGTTAAAGGTTTCTATAAAATCCCATATATTGAGAAATAGCTCAGACAGATTGGAAGTCAACATGTACTTAGAATGTTTTAATAGCATGTTTAGTTGGCCTAAGATAGGATGATCTTTTGTTTTTGAATAAAGAAGAAAAAAATAACTTCTGAAGTTGTTCCCTAAGGTTTCCATATTTGCTGTCTTGTGAAAGGGTAGCCCTGTGCCAGTTTATTTTTTTAAAAAAGAACCATGCTCCCCTTTCCATTTAACAACCTGAGAAAGACAGGGTGGTCACAACTCCCTGACCTCTGGATGTGATCCCCATATTCTGAATCCATGCAGTGTTGCAAGTGTGTGTGTGTGTGTGTGTGTGTGTGTGAAATGAGTCTCATGACATCTTGTATTTTTCTCAACTCTCCGTCTGCTGGCGTCATGTGATTATGAGCTTTCTTTCTTTTTTTTTTTTTTTTTTAAAGTGTGTTTCTAATCATGGTGGTTGCAGAGAAAAATCAGAAAACATGAACCTTAAAGGCTCAAACCAGAAGGCAAATTAAAAAATGACTTTTTAATCTTTTTAAAGTTAATCAATTTGTGTGGGCCTGACTCATGATTTTTGAGTAGTTGGCGTTTTTCAATACTGCCAGCCCACGTTGATATGTACATTGATATGACAGCGTCTGTTGTGCAGATCACTTTCTACAGAGATCTATGAACCCGACATGAAGAAGGGCTGTGCAAGGGTGCTGATCCTAGCCTTAGAAAGCTTTCAGCTTAACAAATCAAAGCAAAGACTGAAGTGGAAATCAAGAGGAGATCCACAGATTTTCCAAACTACAAAAGCACAAAAGGAAGCTCACCAGGGACAGTTTGGTCTCTGAAGCTTTCCCATACTTTTTTATTCTGTTGTTTTTTAACATTGCTGCTTTCCCACCCTCCCCTAGTGTGCCTGGCCTCTCTTGAGCAAAAAGCCTATTCTCTTTGCAAAAATGCAATTCCTTCCTATATTTTCCCCAAGTATATGCTGAGAAACTTTTTTATTTCAAGCCAGATCCACTCACTGGTTCTGATAAGGCTCATTTGAACCCAGCTTCTCCCCCTGCACCTCTCCTTGTTTTTGATCACTCTGAAGGCCATTGGTACTATCGCATAAGGGACGATGTGTGTGTGCGTGCGCACGTGCAGGGGGATGGAATAAGGGAGAGGGAGAGAGCATTCTTGACAGACTAGGTTTCTGAAGATGTTTTCAGTAATCAGCCAGTCATGATATTTCTTCCTTGAGTATAATATAAAACTTTTCAACTCAACCTCCTTTACCAAAGATGTAAGTAGCATTATCCCCATATTACAGATGTAGAAACTGAGGCACAGGATCTTGCCCCAGTTACCCAGCAGGCCCATAGAGCTGGGACTAGAAAACCACTCTTCTGAGTTGCAGACCAGTGATCAGTCCACAAGGCCATCCTAACTCCTTATAGACTTGAGCTCACATCATAAAAGGGCAGAAGTACTCAGACCTAGTAACTGGGGAATTCTGTTTCCAAGAGGTCTTTGCAAAGCTGAGGGAAAGTATGAGTGTGCAGAACCAGCAGGTTCTGTTCCTCACTCAGCTCCCTCCCAAAGCCTTGGTCACAGGTGTGGAACACTCATTGAGTTTTACTTACATGGGCTAGTATGTTCACAGTAACCCTCCAGGTACCATTTATACAGTTCCTGGAGGTTAATGAACAATGTTAGTCAAATCAAAACAGCTCTGAGCAAGGGCTCAGCCATGGTTCTGTATCTAACCAGGTGCAAGGAGTTGTGGGACTCTGTTACTCAGGTTCAAACCACTCTTCTAGCGTGGTTCTGAGACTTTGATATTGTTGGGGCAGTTGCTCCTCAGTTCCTCTCAGTGCTGCAGTGTGGTTATGGGCCAGTGAGGAAGCTCTCATGTACCTGCTCAACAAGAGGTAAGCTCTGAACCTGCCTCAGTAGCCCCCCAGGGACCCCAGGCATCAGAAAGCTTGACGTTTCATTCTACCAGAGGAGGGCAAAGATTGGAGAGGCTTCATAGGGTGTGTAACCCGTCTATGCAGCATGGATCCCTGTGCAACAACACACAGGAGCGGAGGAGGACTGGGGGCAAGGAAAAGCTGGCCACAAAATCTGCTGCTGTTGCTTGGATCCTCTGCTGTTCAGTCTTGGGCGGGGGAGACACTGGGGAGTCACTGAAACCATGAGCAGAACTTCCCTTCCTGCCCTGCCTCCTCCTTAGGTGTCTCTTCAGGGCCTGACATGGATACTTGGGTTGATCACTGAGGAGAAGATTTGCCCCTAATTCTTCAATACACTTTCCTTGTGTGTTTCTTTGTAACAACTGCTGGCGTTTCGGGTAGTTGCAGCTTTGTTCTCTTACATAATGCTTGTAAGATTAAACTCTTTCTAAAGTGTAACACATTGTCTTACTACCACCTATTTCTCTTGGTTTTCCTGTTCTCTACTGTGTGTGGTGGCTCAGAGCTTGATTCTCATACTGGTCTGTCTGATCTTGTATGTCCCTGTAGATTTGTTGCTGATACTCTGCCATCTAACAGCCTCCTTTGCAGACCCATGATGTGTTCCCTTAAGACGCTCTACAAAGCTGGTTCCTCAGTTTATCTGCCCATTAATTTACTCACTCACCCATCTTAAACTCCAACCGTAAATAAAACACACCAGTCCACAAACATATGGAGACTTCATATCTGAAATTTCTACACAAATGAATAGCAAACCATGTACAGAGCTACCTGCAATGCAATGTATGACCCTGACACCAAAACTACATTGTTCATCATGGAAACACATAAACACACAACCAATAACCACAATGACATTTGAAAGATACCCCAAGGTTGTTCAGAATATGTGGGTGATGTATAAAGAGGTAGTGGAGGTTGTGAAGGCTGAGTGGTGTGAAAATGAGGATCTGGTGATTTAACTGCTTATTTCCTTGCTTTTTATTGTTTGCGTTGCTGGGATATGCAACTTAGCAACCTTTGCTCAATGTTAAAAAATTGTGTGTGTGAGAAATGCATGTTATGTGCATATATGGCCTAGTCTGTGTCGAGTGTCTATACACTTCACTCGAAGTTTTGTTGGTGGGACTAGTGCATTCCAATTCCTGGTATAACCTAACAATTAAAGTATGCAGGGAGACTCTTTTTAAAATTTCTGTTATTAAATCTTATTAAAAAAAAAGAGTTGTCAAGAATGTTTTGGTAAGTGATGGGCCTAGATTTCTAAAACCCAGAGAGGGGTGTGAATTAATCCTCCCATGTCCCTTCCTCTCTGCCTTCCATCTTGGGATGAGCTCAAGGCCTGAACCCAAATCTGGATCCAAACATTGTAAATTATTGCTGTCTTAACGCCTAGACCTAAATTCTAGCTTCAAACTTTGGGATCTTTAAAAATCCTAATACAAACTTTGCAGCTTGGGTCAATCTCAGCTAACAAAATTATTTAAAGATCCTCTTCTGTTAGGTGAAATTTTCTCACTACTGTGATCTGTAACATTAAATATCACTTAGTCTTATGTAATTCCAAATATGTTTAGACAAGCAGGTAAATACCTTTGTGAGAGTTCAACAGGTGGGAGGGGGGTGGGGAGAGAGAAAGGAAGGAAAAGAGCTTCATTATACTTGACTGTCCCACGCATAGGACCTGTTGAAAGACGTATCTCAAATAATGTCCAAGCACTGGTCCTAGACAAGCCAAAATGCTTGAAGTTACAGCTAAGACAGTAACAAGCCAAGGATCTGTCTTAGTATGATGAGGCTAATCATCACCCATGCCACTGGAGCTGAATATATACATGCAGTATGAAAAAACATATAACATGATATATGTATACGGTCACTGTGACCGCCAGGAAGTAATGCCAGACAATTCTCACTGCCTTGGCTCTACCTGCCTCTTTCATATTCATGGGCACAGAGCCGAGACAGAACCAGGTTTCAGCTGAAGCCAGACTTAATGGTTCATTAGTTTGCCCACCTCTACACAGGATGTAACATTTTTAACATTAGTAGCTGGCATTATAAACGCTCATAAATTATCCTGTGCCTGTATTGCTGAAAATGTGTTCTAATGTGGGTCTATTCCCTAGTCCATGAGGTGTGTAGGATACCAGCTTTATGAGCCTTGGCTGTTTTCTTACTGCACAGTCTGTTCTGTCACCATTCAAGCCCTTTGAACTCCATATCATAAATAGTTGCCTGCTATTAATGTAGATTTCCCACATGTTGTACTGTGAAAATGTGAAACCTGGTAAAGTAAGTTCTGTGCTCCAAATGGAAAACTCCAAGACACCAGGGTTGCTCTAGCCAAAGACGGAGCAAACTTAGCTGCAGGAAAGCTGTCATTTGGAGTACCAACAAGCAATAAACTCCTTCCTTTTAAAGAAGGAGAAAGGGAAGGGCAAGAGAAGGTCTAAGATATGCAAGGAGCTTTACATTCCTACTGCGCTAACACCAAAGCATGTACGAGGTGGCTACATCAGGCTCAAGGTCACTCTTCAGTTTGAAGAGGAGACACAATAGTGAGTTGAAGGGTGTAACTCATCACTTAGGGCTAGCTTGTGACTTCAGTCACAGCGGTTAGCAAGAGGTGGTATGGGAGCTGCCTCACCCCAGAAGTAGGCCCAGGAAGCGTTATGCTTCAGATACAGTTCATAGAATTGTAGGACTCTCAAGAGGTCATCTAGTCCAGTCCCCTGCACTCATGGCAGAACTAAGTATTATCTAGACCATCCCTGACAGGTGTTTGTCCAATCTGGAGATTCCACAACCTCCCTAGGCAACTTATTCCGGTGCTTAACCATCTCCTGGCTCCTTGGGGGTCGTAATTTGCTGATTGCCTATACCTGCAACAAATTACAACAGCACCTGTGGCAGCAATACTGTGCTGGCCAGCAAGAAAACTTTGCTTGTTCCCAGCCACCCAAGCCCAGACTACCACTTTACCCACTTGCTCCATTGACCTAGGGTTTTGTCAGGTATAGCATGACTATATCTCTTCCTGTCAATCAGCATGGAAAGGACAAAGATATTATTAACTGTAGTTGGATCTGAGGTTCTAGAAATTTTTATTGGGCTGAAGCTCTCCTCCATTCCCAGTAAAGTTTTTGATGGAGTCATAGTGCAATTTGAGGCTTATTGCACTGCCAGGAAGAACAAAACTTATGAAATATTTATTATCCACAGAAATCTATAAAAGGAGCAACAAAGTTTTAAACTTCAAGCTGATTTTAATCCATTTAAGAAATTCCCTGCTTAGATGTACTGTGAAGCTATGTGAATACTTGCTGAGAGATTTTGTGCTAACTGTGAAAATGACATACAAAATCTGCCCTTTGGAGGAACAGGAAAGAGTGTAAATGCATAGTGTGAGTAAAGAGGATAACCAAGAAATCATGGATGAAGTTATTGCACAGCAGGATGTACACAAAAGTAAAGCACATACTGAAAACAGGCATTGCAAGAAAGGGTGCCAAAATCTTGCAACAGACAGTCAGGTGAGAAGAATGTGTGGGATATGCAGAAATTAGCTTGCACATTGACACTGCCTGGCATTTGGAAAAAAGAAAACAGTAAAACTGAAAGAATACAGTGCTCCCAATATGAGTCCCAGAAATAAAGGTTTAACTTTTTTTTTGCAGTCAGTCATGAAAAACAGTTCTATCATTTCCCCCTCCTTTTTTGGTCAAATTTTAGTGTTTTTGTTATTCAAACACTTACAAAAAAAATTCCATGACCTTTTAGGTATGTCAAAAAGCTGGTTTCTATAACGAAATTCAAAATTGTCATGGAAATGTTCCCATTTTTGGAAAAATGGGTCCATTTCACTCCTACCAAAAACCATTTCAAATATCAGGGTTTTTGAGCAGCTGTGTTCATAACCAGTGGCCCACAAATTATGTCTGTGCTCCAAAGATGCAGACTACAGAAATAATTACAGTAAGTCACATCCATGGGTTGAACCTACAAAATAAGCACAGTGCCTGGTGATAACACTGATGAAAAAGCATCTTTACACTGATGCATGTCCTAAGGCATTAAAGGCAAGGATCTGAGGAGAATCAGGCAGTCATCAAATCCTAGAACAGAGATCAGGTCCCACATTTTTCACCTTTCCAGAGCTATTGGTAGTAGTTCTTGGAACCATTTTCTTAGAGTTTCCCACTTTGCGCACTGAACACTTAATCTGGCAGTCACAGCTCCAAAAATCTACCATTGGGCATGTCTTGAATATTAGGATTCCTTGTTGCTTTTGACAAGACCAACATACAAGAGCTGTAACTAGTTCTCTGATCATCTTTTTGAGAGTTTAATTATTTCAGAAATGGAAAAAAACAACCACCTTCTCCACGTGGAATATGTTCCCTTGAAGAGACACAGAACAGTTCATTTAAAGCAGACACACAAATGCTTTCCTTACATGTTTTATAGCAGTTCAAATGGAAAGCATATTTAACAATGGCTATTTCACAACATGATAAACTTAGATCAAACTGTGTCTGTGTATAAAATATCTTTTCCCACCCCCTTTTTGTTTTTCCAAATTAACACATTTTTAATAAAAGAGTTCAGCAGAGATAAAGTGTTATACCCTAGCTGGAAGTTATTTTGTGCACCTAAAGAATTAACAAGAGAGCTGGGCAAACACTAAGATTTTCTGTTAGCACTGATTTGAATTTTTAATGAGGTTGCTTTGACTGTTCACACCCCTTTCTGTGAATATTCTAGAGCCATGCTAGTATGAGTACACATGATGTAAAACAAATGTTAAAACTGAGTGCTCCAGTATTCACCAAACCCAGACTGCAAATTGCTATCAGTTAGCTGTGCCATGGGAATTTTTCTCTCAGTTGTGCAGTCTGAATTTCCTGCTGCTGTTGGGTTGCTACAAATTTATCCAATCAGGGAAGAGAAACTATACCACACAACTCTTATAGCTAAGCCGATAGTAAGGTCTGACCTCATCTGCAGACCAAAAATTAGTAACTGAACAAATGTGTGAATGATTACAAGCAACGAATAAACATGAGGATTTCACAATCTGTTTATCCTCTCTTAAGGCCTTGTCTACACTACAAACTTAGGTTGACATAAGCTGCGTTAAATCGATCTAACAATGTATGTGTCTACACTGCCGAGTCTCTTCCATTGACCTAAGTGGCCTGTACTCTACCTCCACGAGAGATTTAGTGCTTGATTCGACATCCACAGATTGACATGGGGATAGTGTAGACACTATTGTGTAATTTGAATGAATTGGTCTCCAATAGGTGTCCCACAGTGCTCTGCTGTGACCGCTCTGGAGAGCACTTTCAACTCCACTGCACGTCAGCCAGGTACACAGCAAACAGACCCTCCCATTTTAAAGCCCCAGGAACTTTTGAATTTTAATTTCCTGGTTTGATCAGTGTGGAGAGCTCACCAGCACAGCTGATCATGGAGACTCAAGGCTGCAAACGCGCTCCAGCATGGAGTACACAGGAGGTGGTGGATCTTATGGCTGTGTGGGGAGAAGAGTCTGTGCAGGCAGAGCTCCGATCCAGCAGAAGAAATGCTGACATCTATGCCAAGATCACATGGGGAATGGGGGAGACGGGCTACCAGGGACACGCAGCAGTGCTGCGTGAAAATAAAGGAGCTTCGGCAAATGTACCAGAAGATCAGGGAGGCGCACAGTTGTTCTGGTCCTTCCCCACAGACATGCCACTTTTCTGAGGAGCTGCATGCGATTCTCGGTGGCGACCCCACCACTACCCCAAAATGCTCCGTGGATACCCCCCAGGAGCCCCAGGTGACCTCGAGCAACAATGAGAAGGACATTGTTGATGAGAAAGATGATGATGAGGAGGAGAATGCGAGGCAGGCAAGCGAAGGATCCATTCTCCCCAACAGCCAAGAACTGTTTTTAACTCTGGAGCCCATCCCCTCACAGGACCAGTTGGTGGCAGAGTGTGATGCCAGGGAAGGCACCTCTGGTGAGTACACATTTTCAATGAAACTGTACGGGTTACATGCTATTACTTTTTATGCTTAATCTGAACAAAAAAGTAGGGGTATCGGTGGCCACTCCAGCTATGCAGAGGGCGCTCTCCGGAAAAGTTTATGTGCACGGGGATGGCCCGGGAATCCACCATGGAGATCTCTAGGAAGCTTTCATGGAGGTAGTCTGCAATCCTTCTGGGAAGGGCTGCCTTATTTCATCCACCATGGAAGGACACTTTTCTGTGCCACTCCAGTATTAACTCTGCTGGCATCATTGCAGCACACAGCATTGCAGCATAAGGACTAGTTCCTGGAAAGTGGCTTTACGCATTTGAAAGTTCTGCAGCCACTGCTCATCATCCCATAGCTGCATAAAGATGCGGTCCCACCAGTCAGTGCTTGTTTCCTCGGCCCAGAAACGGCGCTCAGCTGTGTCAAGGTGATGCGTGACAGTCGCCAGCAACTGCGAATTGCTCCGCTCTATGTCTTCCAATAGGGCTGCTTGCATGGCATCACATTGTTCAGTGTGGCGGCTCCTGTATTGGCTGTGTAAATACTGCAGAGGTACTGCTCACAACAGTGTGCAGCTGAGTGGGGTCCATGCTTTTCATGCTATGGCGTCTGTGCGGGTAACCCAGGCTTATGGAAAAAGGCACGAAAAAGGCATGGTTTGTTTGCCATCGATTTCAGGGAGGGAGGGAAGTGCATCATGAGAGGCTAATGTCATGTTCCCATAACCACCCGCACCAATGTTTTGGTCCCATAAGGCATTGCAAGCCCAACCCAAAATTCTACATGGGCTATGTGCACTGTGGGATAGCTACTCACAGTGCAGTGCTCCATGTGTCGATGCAAGCCCTGCTAGTGAGGATATACTCTGCAGACACAATGAGCGAAGTGTGGACACGCCAGATCGACTTGCTTAAATTGGAGGCTGACTGGTCTGTAGTTCCCCGAATTCTCCTTCTTCTCTGTTTTAAAGTCTTAGGGTTCTTCTCAACTCTCAATGGGGTAGACCAAAGTTGGCTTTCTGCCCTCTAATCCTGTAGGCAGCCAGGGGCCAGTTCTGTTTCTGGCATAATATAGAGCAGTTTTAGTGCTACCCCAAGTTGTGCCCACAGTAACAGCCCCGTAGAGAACTGCAGGAAACCAGTGTACTCTAGTCACTCCCCCTACATGAGGGCCAGAAAGGGATGCCTAGAGCTAGATCCACAGATTCTATCCCAGGAAAGAATCTGGCCTTTAAACAGAAGAGGCAAAATACATTGATTAAAATGTTTGTTAAGAATTGCTCATCCTGGCCCTATTAAATATTTTTTTGAAATAAAACTGTTTTGTCTGAACTTCCATCCAGTTTCTGGACTTGATGTGTTACCCTGGCCCCAGGGGCATGAGAAGAGACAAAAAGCCAACTAACAGCAGAACCAATGGCACAGTGATAATGCTTTCAAGAGCGACGTGTTTCCAAAGATGCGGTTTTGGAAAAGAGAAGAAATAGTTGAACCTTATGAAGGGTCAGAGGGTTTGTGGATCGAGCGTGGGTGTGCCAGCAGGAGGATGACACAAGGACCGTGGAAGAATCACACACAAAAGAAGACCTTGTGCTCACCACTGCTCCATTCTCTCCTTCTCAACAGTCTGGATGTATAATGGGTGATAAGACTGCATTTTACTAAGCAATCTTGCATCCGTGAGGCTCAGGGGGCGGGGGAATGGATTGTGCCCCCTGAGGCACAAAGGCCCAGATCCTCAAAGGTAATTAGGTGCCTAAATCTCTTTGATTTCAGCAGGATTTAGGCACCTAAATGCCTTTACAGAGCTGGGCCAAAGACCTCTTGGAGATCCACAATGCTCCCATCAAAGGCCAGAATGTAAATGACAGAATCTTGTCCAAGAGATTACCCAGGCCTTCTGATAGTGGGAGGGGCATAACCCTTGAACAGTTTGGGTTACACCCTCCCAGGCAGTCCCCCTTCCCGGAAAGCAGCCCTCCCACCTGCCCCCTCACAGAAAGCATCGGGCCCTCCCTGCAGCTTCCAGTTGTTGCTCCTATCGCTACCTTTCCCTGCCAGGTGACCAAGCAATCTGATGGGGCATATGACCCTGTATGCTCCCCCATGCACCGCTTCTGTTTGTAATCTGTTTCTACTCTTGACTCTATTGGTTACCTGTGGGGTACATGGGTACATTGCGATGACCTATCAAGTAGATTGAAGCAGGTGAAGTATTTAGAAATCCTGGACCTCTATGGCTAAGAATACAAAATCCCAATGCTGAACATAAGCATGTACATTCTAATTAGGAAATTTCAAATACACCCTAATTCCCACATAAAATTCTCCCAGGAAAATGATAAACCATTTTTAAGCACCCCTTAATGTAATCTTGTTGTTTAATGCCAGCTATTTGATAATCAGTATTTCTGCCCAGATATTAGCTTTTCTTCACTAAAGAATAGAGACTACAAAAATCCAATTAGAATAGTACTCACATCATTTGCGGATTAGCATTTTTGAAATGCCCATTCTAAGAGCAGAGACTAAGCCACAGCATTCTCCAGTTATATGAAGCAATTAGAGAAGATCATCAGGACATTTGAGGTCTGATTAGTAAAACAGTTGGTTGGTAAAGACATCTTCACAGATCCCAGTAGTGGTTAGGCCCTGTGCTGCCCACACCCTTTTCGGAGAATTAGACAGTGGCTTGCGTCTAGTAAAAGAAGGATAGCTATTTTCAATTTTATTATTATTTTTATTTTAAAAACAAACAAAAAAAATGAAAAGCCTAGAGACTGCACACACTCTAATATACACTTAAAAATGCCAAAGTATCTGTTAAACTTTATTTCATTAGTCTGCCATCATAACTGAGCCCGTTCCACTAGATAGAGTTAGGTCATGTCTATGCTACTGAGTTAAGTCAATTTAAGTTATGTTGACAATCAGAAGTCACTTTAATACTATTGGTTGTGTGTGTCCACACAATGCTCCTTGTGCCAGCAGAGCACGTCCACAGTCATTGCTCTTGCTTTGACAGAGAAAGTGTTGCATCGTGGGTAGTTATCCCACTGTTACAACTCGCCACCCTCTGTAACCCTTTGCTACCTTTGGAGCTCTGGGAATGGATCGCAGTACATCATGTGGACATGCTTTCTGTCCCATGATTCAGTTCTTTCCATCCCATCATTCCATGGGCTTCCAACTTTGTTTCATGCTGTTTTTCAACTGCCTTTGTAAACTGTGCGCCCGCCATCTCTGCCTGACACAGCATGGCTCCTGAACTGCCAACCAGTCTGGTGATGAGCGTTATGAACACAACATGGCTGGTCCTGCAGTATTTCATGAGCTGTGATAGAGAGAGTGAATCGGTGATGCCTGCCTTGCTGTTTGGTGTGGAAACAGAGCCGTAAGGAGCAATTTCTGTGCCCAAGGCAGTCAGGGGCGCAGAAGGCTTACCTGTGGGCGGACCTTCCTCCCCCGCCGCCGAAGCCGCTGCTGGGATGCCTGCAGGAGGTCTGCCGGTCCTGCGGCTTCGGCGGCAATTCGTACCACTGTACCCTCCTCCGAATTGCTGCTGAAGCCGTGGGACTGGCGGACCTGCCGCAGGCAGCCCAGCAGCAGCTTTGGCGGCAGGGGAGGAAGGACCTCCCGCAGTGACAGCTTCCGGCTTCAGCGGCAGGGGAGGAGCGACCGTACCCTCTGCTGAATTGCCGCCGAAGCCGCGGGACCGGTGGACCTGCCGCAGGCAGATCAGCAGTGGTTTCGGCAGTGGGGGAGGAGGGGACGCCCCTGGCTGCCGCCTTCTGCGCCCCTAACTGCCGTGCGCCCCGAGGCGAGTGCCTCAGTCGCCTCACCCTCGTTACGGCTCTGTGGAAACAAATAATTCAGGATTGCTGCTGGCATTCATGGAGCAGCTGCACATGGTGGACCCTTGGTACCGGGCTCGGGAAACAAGCACTGAGTGGTGGGATAGCATCATGATGCATGTATGTGATGACGAGCAGTGGCTGCAGAACTTTCAGATGAGCAAATCCATCTTCCTGGAACAGTGTGCGGAGCTCGACCCAGCACTGCAGCACAAGGACACCAGAATGAGAGCTGCCCTCACTGTGGAAAAGCAAGTGGTGATTGCTCCATGGAAGCTGGCAACTCTAGACTGCTACTGGTCAGTCATGAATCAGTTTGGGGCTGGAATGTCCACCGTGGGGTTTGCAGTAATGCAAGTGTGCAGGGCCATTAATTACCTCTTGCTACAAAGGACTGTGACTCTTGGTAATGTGCAGGAAATAATTGATGGCTTTGAGGCAATGGGATTTCCTAACTTCAGTGGGACAATAGATAGAATGCTTATTCCAATTTTGGCCCCCAACCATCTTGCAACCTAGTACATCAACTGACAGGCCTACTTCTTCATGGTCTTGCAGGCACTGGTGGATCATCAGGGCTATTTCACTGACATCAATGCGGGGTAGTCAGGGAAGGTGCATGACACACTTATCTTTTGGACCACTGGACTGTATAGAAATCTGCATGTTGGGACTTTCTTTCCAGAACAGAAGATGCCAATAGGGTATGTGCAAATGCCCATAGTGATCCTTGGAGACCCTCGCCTACCCCTTGCTTCCATGCCTCATGAAGCCTTATACTAGGAACCTAGACAGCAGCAAGGAGTGTTTCAACAACAGGCTCAGTAGGTGCTGAATGACCACTGAATGTATCTTTGGTCGATTAAAAGGTTGCTGGTGCTGTCTTTTTGGCTGGTTGGACTTCAATGAGGAAAATATTCCAATGTCATTGCAGCCTGCTATATTCTACATAATATTTGTGAAGTGAAGGGGGAAAAGTTTCCCCAGGCTGGACCACTGAGGCTGATTGGCTGGCTGCTGATTTTGAGCAGCCAGATACAAGGGCAATTAGAGGGGCACAGCAGGAGGCTATTTGAATCAGGGAGGCTTTCAAGGAGCATTTTGACAATGATTCCCAATCATGTGTCTTTTTATGTGATGTATTCAACCAGGCAATGGTTACTTGCCACCTTGAATTACCTCTATAGAGCTTGCTTCCTGAGCATTAATTGTAGTGAGCAAATATAGGCACTGTGTTTTAATGTTAGCACTGGCCGATGTGTGTGTGTCGCAAATAAAAACTCATTTTCTTTCAAAGACTAAAGTTTAATAACAGGACAAAACACAACCTTTTGGTCAAACAGGGGACATGACAATGAGGAACAGTCTTGCAGTTAGGCTCTCACAGATGGGTGTAACTCCAGCTTTTGTTGGGAAACTAGTATCAAGGTGTGGAGTGCATGGGGTATTGTGAGGGAGCGGGAACACACAAGGAATGTGGTGGGGGAGTTTGGGGAAGGCATGGAACAGAGTTCTGTATTGGCTGCAGGGGGAGTCGTGCATGGATGTCTTCAGATTGCAGGGTAATGAGGGACTTTGTCATCTCTGTCTGGTCCTCCAGGAGCTTTATCATCTGCTCCTGTCCCAGATTCCTTTCTGGGCTATCCAGCCTCAGTGTTTCATATCCTCCTTACTCCTCCTGGTTCACTGCCTTATCTAACTGAGGCATTCTGCTGGTGTGGAGGAGCGGGGTCCTCCTGGGCGCATCTTCAGAAGCCAAAGAAACAATGAACAGAGACAGTATTGTGGATGCACTCACAGCTGTGAATCACAAAAGTTACAAACACCTCTTTCTCACTGTCCCTGGGCCAGCACACAGGTCAGCGCAGGTCTTAAATATGGGGAACTCATGCAAAGGGTGGTGGTGGTCGAGGGGGAATGGGCAAGTAGGGACAAGTGTGGTTTGCAAAGGGGTTTACTACAAGCAGCTAGGGAGACTATTCTTAATATTGGCACCTTTTTCCACAGGCTAGGGTAATTGAACCTGATATCTCACTCCTAAGGGTAACCCAGGATGCAGGGGTGCATCTCCTGCATGCATATGGCTTCAGACCAACTCCTTATGCGGCTTGCCTGTGTGCTGCTCTGGTCCCTGCAGAGATAATTGCCGGGTGGCGCAGTAAAGTTTCCTACAGTGTGGGGAGAAACAAGGCAGCTTTGCCAAGGAACCTTCAGCAGAGGATTGCAGATTACCTGCAGGAAAGTTTCCTAAAGATCTCTATGGAGGATTCCTGGGACATCCCCATGTACATTAACAAACTTTTATACCATGGACACACTGCGTAGATGGAAAGGCTCTGTTGTTAATTTCTGTCCCTTATCCCTCCTCTACCATATAACAAAGTACATGAGAGCTCAATCTCCTCTTACCATGCAGTATCAAAGCAAAATGAGAATTTACTGGAGCTCCCCTCTCCTGGATCCTGTACGCCAGAGCTGGAGGGCTGGGACTGGCTAGACCCCTCTGGAGTGGAAATGAGGTTCTGACTCTCCACGCCACTGGACGACCCAGCCAAGTACTCTACATCGTCCTCCAGCTCCACTTCCTCATCCACCACTTCCTCATTAGGGTTGAGTCTGCTGGCCACTGCCTCCAGTCCCCCCAGAGTATCCATGGGGCTCTTGGTGGTGGAGGTGGGGTCACCATTGAGGGTGGCATGCAGCTCCTTATAGAAGCGGCATATCTTTGGCGCCGCACCAGAGCAACGGTTGGACTCCCTTGCCTTTTAGTACGCCTGCCTCAGCTCCTTGATCTTAGCATGGCACTGCTGTGTGTCCCTCTCGTGTCCCTTCTCCTGCATGCCACTAGCAATCAGCCGGTGGGTATCAAAGTTCCTACGGCTGAAGCAAAGATGCAACTGCACAGCCTCCTCTCCCCATAGACTCAGCGGATCCAACAGCTCTGGTGTGCTCCACGTGGGAGAGTGTCTGCTGCAGAAAGACGGCATGGCCAGCTGAAAAGATGCTGTTTGAACTGTGAATGCTGAGCAAATGGGAAGAGGAATTAAAAAAATTCCTTGGCCATTAAATGGGGGAGTTGTGCATATCTGTGTACCTTCAGGACAATGGAGTTCAAAGTGCTGACCAGAGCAGTCAGGATGGGCATTGTGGGATACCTCCCGGAAGCCAATTAGGGCGACATAGTCAAGTGCAATGTCTACACTAATCCTGCGTCACTCTAACTACGTCACAAAAAGCTCTATGCCATTCGCTGAGGTGGTTTTTTTATGTCATCGTAACAGGGGAGTTACATTGGTGGGAGGAGTATTTCAGTGTGTAAGCCTCCTGTTTTGTTGATGAAAGCTGACATTTGTCAAATAAACTGTGTAGTGTAGACAAGGCCTTAATGTCCAAGAATAAAAACGTTGTGTTCATAGCATATGTGATGCAGTGTTTATGTTGCCTGCAAAAGGAAATATATATTTTCCTGATGATTAAAGAGGATAAACAGTGCAAAGGAAAAAATATTTTCCTACAATTATCATAGTTAATCAACTCAATAAATATTGCACTTTGTAACTGAGGATACTGAACCTTTTATCATACAGATGAGGCTTTTTGTTGAGAAAGTATTTGGTATTCAAACTGAATGACACCAAAACTAAATGATCAAATATACCTATCACCCTAATTTGAAGGTTTATGTGGTGCATTGGCCCCTTATGCACAAGGGGTAAATTGCACTTTAAATATATGTCTGCAATTTCTTTAACTATATAGGAGCCAGTTCAGTGCCTGTGCGTCAACAAAGTGGATCTGCAGTTGTGTCAGCTGCCACCTGTGCAGAAAAAAAAATTATTTTGTTTTTTTGCTCTTGGTCTCCTCTGTGTTCTGCTGCAGGCGGGAAGAGCCTGCCGGACCAGCAGTGGGAGAGGTGCGGGGAGTGTGTTGCTCCCATGGAGGAGCCAAACCATTGTTTGGGAAGTGGGAGTAAGTTAAATCAAGAAGATAAGGAACATCTGCAAGAATTTAGAGGTACAGGGCGTCGCACAGCACATTCCCACATACATTCTGAGTCTCTGACTTGTACGCTGAATGGAGTGTAACCCATGTGCAACAGTCTCTATTATATAGTTATGCAGGAAAAGGCAGCAACACTCTAATGATGCTGTTCTCATCTAGTAAAACCTGCTGTGGTTCTGCTGTTCAGCCTGTGTGTGGTGTCATCCGTAGCAAGCATATACAGCTGCATAATCATTTCATAGGCCGTGTGGGTAGTGATGCCTGTAGTTATGGTTGCCTGACACTTTCCATAATCAGCCCCTGTTTTCAGTTCCTTACAACTTTTTGTCAAAATTTAACTGAGCTGAAATTTCCTTAGCTGGGTATCTGCCTTAGGCTGAATTATTCTGGAAATGTTCAGCAAAAATGTTTAAGCTGGTGTAGGTGGTGCATTGGAACTGGGATGAGGAGTTGAGAATCAGGGCTGGAGGAAAACTGGAACTAGGAGAAGGACAGTCAGGAGGGGCCACAGGCAGAAGGGATCAAGTAAAGGGGGAATGGGGCAGAAGGGTCTCAACCTATTAGAATAAACTTCCCTCAAAACCTGGGATAGAACCAAGGATTTCAAAGTCTCCCATTTCTCTGTTGTCAGCAAATAGCTGTGAAGCCCTCTGGGAAATTGTATGCCTCATCTCCCTGAAGTGGTTAGCCCACAGAGAGGATAACCTACTATTGCTATCAGTTAGTCATTAGGTGAAGTAACAGAGGACTGTGCAGTGGATTAAAAGGTTCCAGGCCTGTCGATGACCCATGTGGGTTTCAAATATTGTTCCACATGACAGAATTTGGGGTTGTTGTGTTTTTTAGTTTTCTTTTTTTAAATACTTAGGGAAATTATATGAACTGCATTAAAAGAACATTAACATGGCAAAGTCAAGCACTCACAAATTAGGAAAGAACATAAGCACGGTTGCCTGTGCAATCTTAACTCGGGTCCCTTTTGTGTATGCATTATGACAGAGTGTATAATTACATGATTACATAAAATATTTTCCACAGTACCCCTGCCTCGTTCATTGCACAGGATAGATGGTGCTCAGGGACTGAAGTGGGCCTCCCAAATTAGCATACATGTTAGACAGTAATCTCTCTTTGTCTCAGTTCCCCCTCTGTAAAATGGGGATAATACCACCTTCTTTCAGAGTGGTATTGTGCAGATAAATTCATTTGTGTCTGTCAGTTGCTCAGTTACTATAGTGATGAGCACATTTAGAATTGCCCTCGAAGAAATGAATAATTCTGTGTTCAGAGTGGGGTTTGAATGGAGTGCAGTAAATGCGCCAAGGGGCAACATATTGAACCCTCTGACCTCAATTTGAATCTCTTTCCTCTACTCTGGGATTATTGAGCCCTCTACTGGTTGCATGTTGAAAGAGTGGCTGTGCAGGGGGTGGGAAGTGGGGAAACAAAATGCCCAGGAATGCACTAGCTGGCTTACTACAATAGTTCGGAGACCTACGTTGCACCTGCTTCATTGGGCGTTGTGTGTGGACGGCAGCCCTGAGTGGGGAACACATCCAGTTTCCCCATCTGACCTGAACATTTGGTGCCTTCTGTGTGGCTGCACAGCCATCAATGCATCGAGACACTAGAAGGCCACTTGTGAATACAGTGTTACCTTTAATCCACTAAACTGTTATAGTGTAACAGGATGTACTGAGCTTTTAATCATGCCTAGGACATGGAAACAGGATCCTTTCTTGCATATCTCACTAACAAATTGAGCTCATTTTAGTTGTACCTTTAAAGAAACACTAATGTTTAATATTTCTGTGTTGCCACCATTTGCTCTTTTTATATTATTCTGAGATAAATGACAGATTGGTGGTGGTCCTTTTTTCTTTTTTTTGGGTGTAAAAAGCTGTCATCACATACAGGATATCTTGAAAAAATATTTTACCAACCCCCTTTAAAGGTATTTCTTGAAATCATCTCAATATTAGAGATTATAATTATTTCTGTGCATATTCCCTATAGAACTGTAATTGTAAAGGGGGAGGGGGAAAGTTTTGGAAGAGAAGGGGATTGGCAGGGGGAGGGTTATGTTGCTTACACTTAACAATATATAGTTAATTTATTTATAGATGTTTATAATGTTACAAACAGTGGCCTGCACAATGATCTGTGGAGGCAGAAGGTGGTGAAAAGAGCAGGCTGGTGAGAGAGGAAACTACTCTCACTTGTGTACATGTGTCTTGTGTAATCATTCTCAAGCACAACAAAACAAAAATCAACAACAAAATATTACCAATTTGGCAAGGGAAACACATGATCCATGAAAAATTCTGTCCCGATATGGTGTGAAAGGAATGATTGCTTTTAAGAGCTGAGGAAGCTATTTCACTGCACAACAACTTTACTGAAACTGCTTATAAAGTTGTGAACAACGTTATATATTCCTAGCGCTGGTACATAGTGCTTGTTATATAAACTAACTACATGTGCACACATGTATAGATATATCTCCTTTATATATATAACACTCCCCTAATAACTGGCAACTAGGAAGTTCATAAAACCTGAATGTTTTTTAAAAGTCAGATATTGTTTAATAAAGACATTTTTCATAGTTAAAAACTGCTGTTATTTCTACTTATTTATCTAGGTAGTTATATTCCCTCTCTCCCCTCATCCTGCTAGTATCTGATTGCTTAAGTTGCTATTAATGGCTGTCATGGACAGTCATACAAAGCCAGACAGTGAAAGAAATAAGAGCAGGATTTTCCAGCGTTACCCTTATTTTGGTTCATTTCACAAAAGTTTTATTGAAGTTTTGGGAAATGTGGGAAAACAAAATTACAAGTACTGCTGTTTTGTAACTGTAAAGACAAGGGGAATAGTGGAGTGATTCCAGACTGTAAACAAGCCATCCCCTATGAAGCAATGACTAGTATGAAAGGCATTCTTTAGGAGTTCAACCTTGAATAGTCCTCTGGGATCAGGTTTCTGGCATATTACATTCTTGATGGTACAAGAAAATCAGGTTAAGAAATGTTGCATTAATAGCCTGCTTCAGTGTCAATGTCTTTACTTTAGAATCTACTCCCTTGGGATGTAGTGTACCCCTTAACTAGTCTGTGTTATTGCCATACATGTATTGTAATATATATAATGTTGGGGGTCAATTTCTGCCTTTACTTAAAACTCACTAGCTCCTCCCTAAGGCCCCACTGAATATGATGGGACTACCCACGTACTTAAAGTTAGGCACGGGAGTAAGTACCTTGCTGAATCAGGGCCTAAATGTCCTCTATTACATGCTGAAGTTTTAACAGTCTACAGTGACATTCCACTGATCACAATGCAACATCTTCCCGAGTAGTGCAAGACATAAATGTATATGAGGGAGAGACCATGAGACTATTCACTGTAGTGAACAGAAGGTGCCTGTTAACACCGAAACACCTTCATTTCTTTGTTCCCTCATTCTAATTAGTTAACACCATGAAAATAAGAGGCTTCTTATGATGATAGCTAGATGATCAGGAGATGACCAAAGTGTTGCTGTAAAGATGCAAAATGGTTCAAATAAGTGCTTTATGCTAAGAAAATAAGAATAATTTGGGTCACTTTTTGTAAGACAAGGGCAAGAGAATTCTTATGTGAAATAGCACATATATTTCATATGAATCATCCCCTTGACTATGCTGAGACAAAACAGAGATGTATTTTCTAAACGGGTATCTTTAAAACTGTCTGCACTAGTTTAGGGCATTGATTCTGATCTCATGAAAACCTTTTCTGTTGCTTCTATCTTCATGATGCTCAGATAAATATTTTGAGACAGGATTAAATTATAATCAATTTTACTATGAATTAATGATGTTTGTACTGGTTTAATTACTAATGAAAAGAACAATGAATCAGCAAATTCACCAGCATGACCAGGCCAAACAGTGCACACAAAAATAAAATGTGATCTCAGATATAATCCTTCAGTTAATTCCGTTCGTTCAGAAGAGTTCATTCCCAGTTATGCCATTCTGGACCTTCAGTTCCTTCAGAGAACAGGGCCTCAGATTTTGCTAAAATGCCTACAAGTTTGGAACCCCCAGTTCCCATTAATTTTAATGGGAAACAGGCATCCAAATCCCTTAGATGGTGTTGAAAATCCAATCTAGAGTGTTTTCACCGCTTCATGCCTGCTATCCCTTCCTGTATTCTCTCAATACCTCTGTTTTTATTAGGAGGAGGTCAGCTATGATCTAGCTATTTAGATACAACAGATCACTGGCTTGGCTTGTATTTTAAGCAACTGTAACTGCCAATTCACACCCATTTTTCATCCGCAGCCATGAGATCAGCTGTTCCGTGCTCAGGGAGAGTCTTTGTCCAGTCAAAAGCTCTGTCTCCCCTTGGTTCGACTCTTGATTTTACATGATCCACAAGAGCACTCACTGGCCTAACTCATGCTGCTTGCAGCTGTGACACCAGCAGGCACCACAATTCCACAAAGAGTGACAGGCTGTGGGTGCCAAACCTCAAATGCTAGACATTGCGCCAGCAGAGCAGATGTCATGTAAAGTGTTTAAGCAGCATGGGCTAGATTTTCAGTCCAGTCATTTGGACCGGGCAACACATGTAATACAAGAACCATGGTGTGTGCCTCAAAAAGTCTTATTTTAAAAAAACTGTAATGACATTTCAATGAGTCTATGGGCCTGTCTAGGGAAACACATTTTTTCCTTGTACATTGATACCTGTTCTTAAACTGATGCTGCACATGTTTTCTCGTGAGTTGCAAAGATGATGATGTGGCTTTAGGATTGTTCCTAACATGGAGATTGTTAGGTTCTCTCCCCCCCCGCCCCCCCGCCAACATTTTCCACTGCATACTGAGTCCCCTAGGGAAAGATTCTGCTTGGCCCATATGCAGGTTCATGGTGTGGGAGGGATGGGAGGGAGCAAGGACCTCCCCCTCCTTTGCATTGCCCATGTAAAGGCCAGGCAGAATAGCTGTCCCTGCACTTATGAGTGAGGGAACTGCAGCTTAATTGCCCTCCTGAGGCTAATTGCCCTCCTGAGGCTCCCCAGTGGGGAAGGGAAGGGGCAGAGAGCAGTTGGAGTCATGGCTCTGCTCTGCCTTCATGTGCACCTTAAAGGGGTGCAGCAGTTAGTGTGCTCCTCAGCACACCGGGAAGCTATGGGAGGCTCTCTAATACCATCTCTGAGGCAATGGGACTCCACACTACCCCCACTCCAGGGCTGTAGGTCAGTGGTTCTCAACTTATTTACCATTACGGGCCGCATATGCAGCTCCATATGTGTTATGTGGGCCACATCCACACAATATATATACCGCCTGTATGGCCCTGAGGATGTCACATGGGCCGCAGCTGTGTGCTGATTGGGCCGCAGGTTGAGAACCCCTGTATTAGTCCCAATCAAATCCTTTGTAAATAACCACAGACAGCAAACAAATATCTGCATGTAAAAACAGTAACACAGATCTCTGAGATGCTCTAAACATTTTTGTAATGTATGCAAATGTTTTTAACTCTTTTACCTTCAAATAGGTCATAGACAGGGGTTTATTTTGAAGGAGCGATTGTAGAGATCTTGTCCACACTACACATCCAAAGCAGGATATGTGTAACATATTGCCATTACTTATGATTTTGATACTAAGCCACCTCACTTAATGGGTCACCCAGTAGCACCTAGAACTGCTAGAAATGTATCATGCTTTATAAAGCCAGGTATGGCTTGCTATCCTCGCAGCTGGATGTTGGGAGGGAAAGAAGTAAAACTACTTCTTCAGGGTAACACCTAGATTAATTTGCTAAATGATGGCCAGATCCTCAGCTGGTGTAAAATGGGAACAACAAAAACAAAATAAAATAAAGAAATCATCTGAAGACAATGGAGTTTTGCCAATTTATAGCAGTGGGGATCTGGCCATTCATTTTCACTGACTTGTGGCTCTTCTGTGTTTGGCTTCTCAAATCTTTTTTCTCCAGAGACACAGAATGGCATTTTGGTTGTATGCAAAGACCAAAAAGGAATTATTGGACTAATCTAGATAGACTAGTCCAGAAGGTATAAGTGACTTAACAGGTCTTCTCCATTGCTAAATGCAGTGGTTCTATGATACGATTCTCTGATACTGAGAGTATTCCAAGGCACTGTATCAGGGGAGTTTTCCCCTGTTACTTTTAGGAATTCTCCTTTTAATTTAAGGTGCTAGCACCCTGTACCGAGCGGCTGAGACAAAAAAAAAAAAAAAAAGAAGAGAAAAAGCACAGTACAGCTCCCCCTGGAAGTTGGCATCCAGGGCAATTGCCCCACTTGCCCAACCCTAGAACTGGCCCTGGCTATAGTCAGTTTTGCAGCAAAAATGGGTGATTACAGGCATGCATGGGAAAATCATGTGGAGTTTGTAGGTATAACTTTATTCTGTCTATCCTAAGTGGCATGCAAACCCATTCATTTTGAATCAAAAAGTGAACCCAGGGCTCCCGAGTGGGTTTGGAATTAAGCAAATATAAAATAAGCTCACACATCCCTAGTTTCAAATATCCTTGCTATGATGTCTACATAGTTAATACATCTGTTTTGCCTTAGTTGAGATTTGTATTCATCTAAAATCGCCCAAATCAAATGGGAGCCATCTACATAATGGCAAAATTTAAAAAAATATTGCTATTGTACTCTTACATTCATAGTAGCACTCATTTTTGAGAGGCACAGAACAACTTTCAGACATGTGACTGTGCATGTGCATCCAGTTTGGAAACATTGTTGATGTCCTCTTATAAATGCAGTTGCATTATTATTATATTTGTATTGCAGTTGTACCTGCTAAAGCTGCCACCCACCATCAGGGCCCAGTAGTGCTAGAATCTGTACCTACATATAGTAAGACTGTCCCTGCCGAAAAGAATTTACAATCTAAATTAGACAAGCTCAACAAGAGAAGCATTACTCTAGGTTTCAACAGATGGGGAACTGAGGCACAGAGCGATTAAGTGCTTTGCTCAAAGTCACAAAAGGCATCAGTAGCAGTGCTGACAACAGAACTCTGATTGCCAGAGTCCTAGTTCACTGGTTTAATCACAAGACTATCCTTCCTCACAATGCATGGAAGTCATCGTTTTGACATGTGCAAGTACACAAGTCTCTTTTCTAAACAGCCCCAATCTCTGCTCACATGGAAGTTATTCCATACCCCTAACTATTTTTGTTGTCCTCTGTACCTTTTCCAATTCTAATATATCTTTTTTTGAGATGGGGTAACCAGAACTGCATGTGGTATTCAAAGTGTGGGCGTGCCACGGATTTATATAGAGGCATTATGATAGTTTCTGTATTATTATCTACCCCTTTCCTACTGGTTCCTAACATTCTGTTTGCTTTTTTGACTGCTGCTGCACATTGAGTGGATGTTTTCAGAAACCTATCCATGATGACTTCAGGATCTCTTTCTTGAGTGGTAACAGCAATTTAGACCCTATCATTTTGTATGTATAATTGAAATTATTTTTTCCAGTGTGCATTACTTTGCATTTATCAACATTGAATTTCATCTGCCATTTTGTTGCCCAGTCACTCAGTTTTGTGAATTCCCATTGTAATTCTTCACAGTCAACTTTGGAGTTAACTATCTTTAGTAATTTTGTATCATCCTCAAACTTTACCACTCACTATTTACCCGCTTTTTCCAGATAATTTATAAATAAGTCAATTGCAATGCTTTGAAAATTATAACTGTATATCCAGAGACTATTTTCAGAAGTAACTTTCACATTTCAGCTCCACTAACACCTTGCCGATGGAGAAGGATAGGAAACGATTCATATATATTAGGGTTGATTTTGCTACAATTGTTGTAATATCTTTCACTCCCACAAATGTAAGCAATGTGTGACAAATGTACTTCATTAAAATGCGCAAGTTTTAACCAGTAGGTAGCTAAAGTTTCACTTGGGAAACCACAAACCAATAGAGTATAATAACACTGGCGGTGTGGGAAGAAAAAAACCCTACATACTGTAATTACAGTCCAAGAGGCCATCATTGACAGACATAATGCCACAGTTTGTGGTGGCAGTGGGAAGCCGCACTATGGAATGAAAACGTGCCATTTGCAACATAAGCATCTCTATTGCAAAGGGAAGGTTGATATTTGCATCCATTTTGCAAGCTAAACAAAACAAGCAGCTGACTTTGCGTGAAGCGCCCATACGTTTTATTTGGATTTATTTTCTCTTCCAGTAAGAGGCTGGGGCGTGTATAGTGGATTCATTTGCATGTTTTTTTCCTCACAATAAGTGCTCCCTAGTTTCAGAAGTGGTAGGAATAAAATGTGATGGGCCATTTGCAATGGTAGGTTATTGCTCCTCTAGAATACCAGAGCGAATATGGCTTGATACTTATTAGCATTGAATGTTTTGACCAGGAAAAGTAGAAGAGCGAAGAAGCAATATAGATTTCACATCATTGAACAGTCCCATCGACTTGTCAATGTGTGTGGTGTTGCTTATATCATTCGTGTATTTTATATGTAACATTTTATTTTTTCTTGAATAGGGTCTGCATTCTTAACGACTTGGGCATTCCTTTTAGGGGCGAAATGTCAAGGTAACTTTTTAGGTTCAAGTGAAAAACAGTATAGTCAGTGACAGTAAGTGCTTTAATTGGAAAAGAAAACTTATATTCAGCATTTTTTTCAGAGCAAAGGATGATAAAAATTTCATATGTAAAAACAGAATCTCAGTGTCACGTAAAGGTGACTTTGAATGGTATTAGATAAGTAGAAAATCTAAGCATTCTGTTACTACAGTGATGAGGTATAAATACCTATACATAATAGAGCTGGTTGAAAAAAATGACTGGTTTTTGGAAGGAAATATTTTTTAAAATGTAAGGTTTTTTCAAAGTTTCCCAAGAAAACTTTTCATTTTTTTTAAAAGAAAAAGACAACCCAAAGGTTTTAACAAAACCTTTATCAAATTTTTTTGATCAAATGCATTTTTTTTACAAAGACTTTCATTTTGGTCAAGAAGCAACCAGCTACTCACCAGGTCTCCCCCAGTTTAGTTAAAGGTTGTTAAAACAGATTCCATTATAATTCCCTGTTTTCATAGACATAACTTCCACTGTGTGGACTGAAATCTTTGATCCTCTGTTTTCGTCTGAAGGAAAATATTTTTGAAGACTTTGAGCATAATCCCTACGCTTTCCGTGCTCAGAGAACATTAAAAACCCACATATTTCAGTTTTTAAAGAGTCAAAACCATACCTCTTAAGATAGACTTAAAATAACATAATTTAATTATATAAAAAGGAAACAATATCTCGCTAGCAGTTATACAACTTTAATGTGAGATTAAGAAGAAGAAATTCAAGAAAATCCAAAAATTCAGTTTTAATCCAATAACATTATTTTGGACATCTTCCATCTGTGAAATCTTTTCTCTTTTTCTTCCCCTGTTAAATGTAAATATTTATGTATTCTGTGTTTCTTATTAATGAATGCCATGAAACATATATAGTACGCAACATGGATTATTTTAACATTTCCAGGAGCATAACATCTGGAATTTCCTGATTTTTGGAGTGCTTGATTTTGTAACCTTAACATTCATGCTAGGTTTGTTTTACATTTAATCTATTAAAAGTCTGCCTATGTATTCTGCTGATTCTGAGCAACCCTGATTCATTCTGCTCTATTTTTTCCAGTATTTAAAAGAGAGAGGCGAAAGAAGGGTCAACTGTACAAAAAGTATCCTTCACTCTTTGAAGCTGAGTAAGCTCAACCACAAAATAAACCACTGTAAAAAATGAATTATGGTATAAAAATACCTTTGCATACATGGCTATCTAGAAGGAACAGACTAGTCACACAACAGCCAATTGGTTTCAGCCACAAGAGTTTAACTCTAGCCTGAGGGAGCTGTTGATATAATTATTCTTAAAACATTTGGAAAATATGTTTAGCATTCAAACAATCTTCTCCTCTAACCCTACCCTAATTTGCCAACCCCATACCAAAAGAGTAATTACTGAAAAGGGTCTCGATCCTGGTCTCACTGAACTCAAAGGCAAAACTCTCACTGACTTCAATGGGAGCAAGACTGGATCCAAGATGTCAGTTTTGTATGGCCCCCAAAGTTTTGCTTATATATAAATTTTCATCAGCAAAAAATAGCACCAGTCCACTTTACACTTCAAAAAGGAGTTCTAATATATTATTCTGTGATTATATTGAATGTTTGACTCGTTTGCTTTCTTTTGTGATAAAGAGACACCTGCCCATTTTCCTTGAAGCCACCATTTTAAAAAGAAATGCAGTTAATTCTGGAGCAAATTTCTTGATTTAGCAGATTAGACAACAGGATTCAATTCTCTTTTAAAAAATGATTTTACTAACTTCTGTTATAAATTCAGACCTTATTAAAAGGTAACGCCCTTAAAAAAGGTTTTTTCTTTAATTTCTATATTTTACTGTTTTCCTTTTGTTCCAGCTGTAATCACAGGAGTTTTATCAGTAGACTTATCAGTTTATTTGTGAACATATTTGCAAATCATTTTTGGTATTTGGCTAGCTCTCATTATTTTGACTACAGGTTTTGAACTTAATGGATTGGTACAAATGAAGTCTTGCTTTCTTTAACTGCATGGACAAGACCAAGGCCCCGATTCTGCTAGAAGAACCATGCAGCTGGACACCAGTGTTTGAATATATAGGAGCGGGGCCCAAAACAGACACTATTCATAGGTCCAATTCACCATTGCCCTGCTCCTAGTGTAGTCATTTACATCAGTGCAAGGCGAGCGTAAAAAACCCCATTGGGTCAGAATGGTGGCATCTTACACCCACTTTGCATTGATGTAAATGTCTACAGTGTGTGCAGGATAATGGTGAATCGGGGATTAATGTTTCTGATTCTCCTCTCACATCAGCGGGGAGTAACTCCATTGACTTCAGTGGAGTTACACCAAAGTCAGACTATCATAAGTGAGAGGACACTTGGGACCCATACCTGAGGTAATGGACAGTTAAACATATATAAAATACTTTTCTATTTCTATCTTTTTCTGGTGTCTAACAGAAATAATGAACTCTGGGTCAGGCAATTCCTGGCAATTAATGACTGGTGGGTTAAGGGCCTACGGCCTTGCCATGAGCCCTCCAGTCCTCCAGCCAGCCATTAATTGCCAGGAAGTGCCCTAACCTTTTAGTCATTATTGCTTAAGTAAGATATTAGCTGTAAAAAGCCTAAAGGAAAAGATCTGTGATTATTTTGTTGGTAGTGGATGGTGGGGAGGAGGGGTGTATGTTTGCTCCACTAAGTAATATATCAGCGAAAAGGTATTTGGATTTTTTAAAATGTGCCTCTCTAATGGTTTGAGTGCATGTACATTCAAAATAACACATTTTACTGAGAAACCCGTGACAAATTATTTGCACTTTTTACCTCAGCCTATGAAGAGTAACAAATGCTGCCTTCCCCGAACCCACCTATAGCTTACCTCAACCACTCTCTTCACAAAAGTCACAGTATTGGAGGGAGAGGGGCTGAGCAGTCAGCCATAGCCAGCACCACCCTCAATCTAGAAAATGGGAAAGTAGCTATCCAGGATGCAATAGAGGTTTGTGGAAGAGAAGACATAGGACTATTAAGAAGATCTATTAGGCCATCCCAAGAATACCTACCTCATGCTAGTCACATGGGAAGGATCGTGGTCTACTGGATAGGCAGGGGACCGTGTGCCAGGATTCCTGGGCTTCATTCCTGGGCCTGTCAGCAAACTTTGGGTGTTTTAGAATGAATCAGGCTAAAATCCAGAGCCTAGCCTGCAGCCCAGCTACTTAGATATATACAAGGGATGCCAGTGCAAAGGAATCACATCCCAGGCTGCTGACCCTCTTTGCAGAGCCCACTCTGGCCCAATGGTCAGAATTGGCTGTGCAGGCCCTTACACAGACTATGGAGATTATGTGAGAACCCACGTGGGAGTGGCTTCTTCAGTTCCACCACACGTGTCCTGACCTCTCCTGTCCCTTATGGGCAGCACAGGGTGGTCCAGAGAAGCTTCACTTTCACTGGGAAGTGGGGACACTTCCCCTGGGAGCTCCCTGCATCCTGCAGTGGGTACCACTGCCTGGGGAGCGTCCACACCCACAGAGAAGTGAGTCAGATTTGTGCCTTAAGCCCTCTATGTCTTACTTTCCCCACATACAGCCTCTCTGAAAAGTTTACAGTCTAAACAGGCAGGATAGACAAACGGTGGGAGGAGAAGCAGGGGCACCGAGACATGAAGTGATTTGCCTAAGGTCAATGGTAGAGCTAGAAACCTAAGCTCAGTCCAGGTCCCTGTCCAGTAGGCCAGTCAGCCTTTCAAGGATTCATTTTCATATTCTTAATTTGGTGATGATGCAATTTATAACCCATCCAGTGTGGCCAGACTTCATGACTAAGTGACTCTATTTCTGATGGACTCACAACTCATGCTAATCATACCTTCAGCTTTATTCAGCTTCCAACATGGCTTTAACCAGAGAGTCATTGCCTCTCCCTTTTGCTCCCATCAAGGACATGCCACATTCTAGCCTGCAGAGAACAGCACTAGAAATAGCATAAGCACATGGCTATGCTCTTCCAATATCAAGTACCAACCTTTGCATGCTTGGCTTAGGGAAGGAAATAGCAAGGGAAAAGGGGAAATGAAAATAAGAAAAAAAATCCCACATTAGAATAGGGAGAATCTTAGTAAAGTGGATCTCATGATTCCATTTTTAACTGCAGCTCAAGGCCCTGAACAGGATGTGACTTAATGCTCCTGTGGCAGCTAATTACGAAAAAAATCTTTGTCACTCACGGAGAAAAATATCAGTTTCTGCTTTTTTAAAAAGAAAGGCAGATGGTCATTTTTCTATGTTTTTAGAATAACAACAAAGCAATCACTTCTGTAATTAAAGCCTGGCTGAAGTTCTCACTTTCTATCTTTTAGAACCCATGTTTTTCTTTGAGTTCTTAAAATGGAGCTCTACTCTGAAAAAGAAAAACATCACCTTTTAACTCAACAGATCTACTCCTTTTTTATATCTAGAGTTATATCTACCTCTTAGTAACAAAAATATGTTTACCGATTTCTTTATGTAACTTTGGTTAGCCAGCACAGCTCAGGGAGGATGAGCTGGATTCTGTTCCTTCCTGTGCTTCATGAACAGAATTATTTACAAAGTTCCAATCAGCCACGCCTCCAACTCTTTCCAGGCCCTGAGGTTGCAAAAGCATCACTGAGGACCAGATTCTCCACTGCCTGGTCCTCTGGGTAGCCTTTTGGACAGGTGTAAAAATGACTATGCAAGGAGCAAAGCAGTGGAGAAACATGCTCTGAGAGAATAATTTGAACATAGTGATGTTGTACAGGTGTAACGGAGTGGGATTTGTCCTGCAATTTCTTTCTCACTGGAAATGATAATGCATCAGAATGACGGACTCAATAGCTTAGTGCAAGAGTCATATACCAGCACGATCGATGGTCCTATGACTTCCCTTGTGGACCTACAAAATAGATTAAAATAACTTTCTGAAATGCTCTCTAATCCTGTTTATTTGGGTGTTCAACAATTTAAAGTTTGGAATAACTTTTAAGTAGAGCTGGGAGAAATTTTTCAACTGAAACTCTTTTGTGATGAAAAATGCTGATTCAGGTCAACCGAAACAATTCGCGAATTCATGTCCAACTTTTGATTCAGAATGACTTATGATGAAGTTGCCTTTTTAATTTTAATATAAAATATGACAAAGAAGAAAAAGTTTGAAATCAAAATGAAGCCTTTTGTTTCAGGTTGAACTAAATGTTTCATTTGACATAAAATTACTATTTTTTTACTTTTTGATTTTGCTGAAAACTGAAAAATTTCATTTTCTGGTCAACATGTAACAATTTTTAAAAATATGTTTGGAAGTGTCAGCAGCTCAAAAAATCCACGGTTTGCACAGCTCTGCTTTGAAGGGCTTATCCTTTAAATTAACCCACAACCATTTTCTGCTTGTGTGTTTACTGCAGACAATACTTGCTGAGTACCTCAAAACTGGCAACTTCAATGGGATGTGACAGTGCCGGGAGGTGAGGCTTGAGCCCACACTCTGGTCACTATTAGCACTAATTAGGTTCACCAGAGAAGACCTAATTGGCTAGGTGTGGAGGCACAGGCACTGATATGTGTTAGTGGAGGGACTGAGATGCTGTAAATAAAGTACACACTACTGTTTACAAGCAAGAAGGTCTCAGCACGATTTGTGTCCTTAGTAGAGGTGGAGGGTATGGCAGGTGTGCTCTGTCAAAGGGAACTGTTTGTGAGAATAAAGGTACACCTGTGCATACGTGTTTGCAGGATTGTGGCATTCCAGTGTATGTCACTAAACTGTGATCTCTGTGACCATTTAAATCATATGGATTCTTACTGAATTAATACATAGTGCTCAGTGAAAAAGTTTTCAGACTTTTGTCTATGCCTATTTTATACTATTACTACAAAATAAAAGTCATAATTTATTTTACTGTCCATCAGGATCCCTTTCCTTGAGATCTAAGGCCAACCTTATTTTGGAAAAATGAAGACACTTGAAGTAAGCAGACATCCAATAGCCTTTGAAATACAATCTGTCCAAGTGCTGACCTAAATGATAACCACCTCTCCCTCATCTCCCCTGTCCCTCCCTAAGATGGTATACCCACCGTATAGATCTACTAAATAAATAATCCTTTATAACTAACGCTTTACTGGCTGCATAGATAAATATAAAAAGGTAACCAAACAAAGGAAACCTCAGTAATCAGGTGAAACGTGAAAAACTACTGCAAGTCTGGTAGCACTAAGCTTAGGGGAAAAATATCTATTGAAGATAATAATCATGATACAACTCCATTTGGGTGGAGCCATTGAAATGTTCACTCGCAACAGAGTTACTTTAAAAATATTTGCTATCTTATCACTGGAGTGAAATGCACCCCACCATAGCTCAGATATCTAAGGTACTTTATTACATACCGATTACTGTAGCAACTGAGTACCTCACAATCTTTAATGAAAATGCTGTTATCCCCGTTTTTCAGAAGTAGAACTGAGATACAGACAAACTAAGGCCCAAATCCCTAAATGTACTTAGGTGCCCTGCCCACTGAAATCATTGGGAGTTAGGCCCAGATCCTCAGTGGTATTAAAGTGTCTAAGTGATTTGCTGAAGGTCACACAGGGAGTCTGTACTAGAGCAGGGAATTGAACCCAGCTCTCCAAAGTACTAGGCTAGTCCCTTAACCACTTGTGACGCTGAAAATTTTCCCACAGGGACAGCACAAAACTATGCACTACTAAAGTCCTACTTAGCGAACTAAGTGGTTTCTCAGTAATGTACAAACTGTCGAGATAGCTAACAGAATAGCTTGGATTTAGAGGACATGGGATATTGGATGTTATTGCCATTGACCAGGAAGACTCACAAGACCCAGTTCTGTTCTCGGTTACTCTGACATAATCCCATCGAAGTCAGAATCATGCTCATAATGCCTTCTACCTCTTTTGTTATTCCGACATTCACACCCACCGTGTATTTCATGCTTTAGAAATGGTTCAGTGCATACTGGTTTTATGAAACATGATGTATCTCTGCCTAAATGAGGAAAATAAATATCTAGGGAGCTTTTGCACATGTCAACAGTATTCAGTGAAGCAATATGTGTAGGCAGCACTGGAAACAGTGACAAAGTGAGTATCTGTGCATAACTTGGGAATAATATCATCACTGTCTAGACAACTCAACAATTAGTATCCAGACATACTGAAGACTTCTTTAAGAAGCCTCCAACAACAAAAAAAGGCCTCCATGGGGAAGAAATCCACAATTCACTCTCTGCTACCTTGTACATGTACTTCTAAGTTGAATTTTGTTTGAAAAGTTACTTTCTAGAATTAGCTTCTTTTTCAAGGCCACTGCTGAGTGCAGGTTTGTAAAGCTGCAATTGATGAAGATCTTCCTGTTAAAACATCTGTTTTAATAGTCTCTGTGTACAGCAGTTGCTAGGCAAAACTCTGTTTGATACGGTAATTCCCATACACTTCCCCTGCTGCTTCTCCTTTTGTTTTTTTTACTTTGAAAAATTTCATCTTCAAAGCTCTACTGAAGTTAGGGGAAACTCAGTGTTGATGAAGAAGCTTTGTACAGCACCGTTTCTTACTTAGGCTCTGACTCTCCTCTTTCATAAGAATTTTAATGCCCTTGGACCTGATTCTCACCACGTATACTGGTGCAAATTAGGAGTAACTACATTGAAGACAGTAGAATTATATTGGCATAAAACCAGTGACAGAACAGAATCAGGCCCTTGGTTTTTACTCAGGCAAAACTCCCACTGGCTTTAATGGCAGCTTTGCCTGAGTAAGAAGTGTGGGCAAGATCCTTCCCCTACAGAGAAAAAGTCATGGAGTTTCCTGTCCCTTGTGTGAAGTCATGGGGTCTTTCTGTCCAAGGGTGGGGCTTATCTTTCCCGCCCCCTCATTAGTCCCTGAACAAACAGAGGGCTTTGCCCACACTCCTCCAACAGCCACACAGATCACAGGCACAGAGGACTAATGCATCCCTGTCTTTCCTCCACACTTATCCCACACCATCAGCAGGGCTCCACTCTTGGCTGCTGGCCCCAGAGACCCTCTTTAAATGTTGTTGGGGAAGGGGGGGGGAAGGGAAGTCTACAATGAAGAGCAGCTCTGTGCAACAGTTAACGCAGCCTGAGATGTAAGATGTGTCCATTTCATATTTAAAGAGTCAGGAGAGAGAGAGCATGTGATAACTGACATCTGCAGCGTCTTCATTTTGGCGAGTGGTGGAGATGAAGTTTAAAGTATATATTTCTTACGTGGACTAAAGCCAAGATAAACACAAATGACTAAAGTAACCACTACCCCTTCATCCCTTTTAGACAATAGTCATAGCTTTGAGATGCATTGTTAACCCCTTGGTGTGTTTAGAGACAAGAGGACAGATAGTGTGGATTTTTAGACTGTCTGCATTGCTCTGGAGGGTCTACCCTCGCCATGCTTGCTTTTCTTCTGATCTGTTACAGTTTTGCTCTGTGCCCATACTAGTACTGTTCTAAATGTTTTCAACTGCCCTCTGAGTACTAATCTCACATGCACAGCTCCCAAAAACAAGGATTTGGGGAGATTTGAAAAGGCCATTTTGGGGTAGTAGCTGAAGGACTTCTGGAACCATTTCAGTCTGGGTTGTTTAGTTCATTGACATTAAATGGGTGCAGGATGAAATGGCTCGAGCTAAACCAGTATTTAGCTCTTGCTGAAAGCAAGTCTCATCCAAGTTGTATTTGGCACACAGATAAACCATGTGACGCATTTTACAAGCATACGAGAGTGACCACCTAGTTCTTAGCACAGTAAATTTCTGTACGTGGACAAGACCAAAAAGTGTCTGACTTTTTTTAATGCTGGATAATTAGGTCTGATTGCCACATCCATGCAAATGCTATACTCATGCAATCAAAAGGTCAATATTTGAACTAGGAATATTTCTAGAGGGGATTGTTTACGTGACTGTAGCAAAAAACATTCAAGTTAAACTCCCACACAGTGTTCTGCAGATGACACAAACATTTGCAAAAATGTCTATCTACACCCAGTGGTAACCAGAGAACCCAATCAGTCTTTCAAAGGCTCGGGGTTGGGAGAGGATGGGACTCAACAATAAACACTTGCCTGTATTCCAGTCTAAATCAAGTTTAGATACGGGCAACTGAAAATAGTGTGGTAAAAGGCGAGTCACTTTCCAATCTGTTTCCAGGCCTCTTAAAAACAACTGACGAATGACTGGCTCAGCTATCTAATAAAATAAGTTTAGAAAGTGCCTGCAATACTGATAATGACTTGGTGTTTTATTACAGGAGGCAGTGTGGCCCAGTATGATAGGATATTGGTTTAAAAGTCAGGAGACCTTGGTTCTGTTCCTGTTTCTACCATTAATCTGCTGTATGATCTGAGGCAAGTCATTTCACCTGACTGTGATTCGGCTTCCCGTCTGCAAAGTGGGAATGATGATACTTACCTTCCTTTGTAAAGAGCTTTGAGATCAATAGAAGGAAAGAACTTACTTCATATCAGATTCATTCTGTGATTTATGTGGATGGGAGCTAGAGCAGATCCTGATGTAGGGCTCTGGCTGACAGGAAGTCAGCGACAATGGGAATTGCCTGGTGCCCGCAATGTCCTTCCAAACTGTAGGAGGACAACAGCCAAATGTCCACACTATAGGAAACAGCTTGTTCACACTATAGGAAATCCATGTCTATCCAGCACTTCATGGTTGTTTCTGTGCTGTACACCATGGACACTCATAACTTCACAGTGACTGCATGGAGAAAACTAATGTCTTTACCCCTTGGGCTAAAAATGAATTTCCTTAAACCACTATGACAGTTTATTACTTCTCATTGTCTCAGTTAAAAAGGCAGCAATACACATGCTCATATGATGGCCGGTGCATGTTTTGCAGGTGTTTTTCCTTTAAAACCAGTTGCATAAAAAGGAAATATATTGGCACGACTAAGGTCTACCATAAAGATCGAGGTTAAACAGTTCCAGTTACTGTACTTGTAGTTGTTGAGACTGCTTCGGCTGGTGATATCACTTCAATTTTTAAAGCAGGGATGATTCATGTCACCATCACAATACTACTACACTGCTCATAGAACAGTTTCATCAGTAGTTTTGACGTCATGGGAGAATGTACTCAGTTCACTGAGAGAATCTGTGGCTACTATAGTTCACTACACTCTGCTGTAGAATTCCTAGCCACCTCCATTTTCCCTTTCTGTATTTCATCCTACTACTCCCTGGCTGACACCTACAATAGCAGCTATGGCAACAAACTGGATGTCAGTCCTTTAGAACCTGTGTGCTATCTAAGTACTGCATACGGGCCCTGCAGCAGAGCAAACTGGGTAGCAGCCAGGAAAATCTGCAAGATTTATTTCACTAAGTTTCCCATAGCTTATCCTGATGGCACTTGGGCTTTACTTCTCCTGCCCACTGCAGAGTGAGTAGGGAGCATAGCCCTCCAAACTCTGGGAAAGCGTAATGATCTCAGGACACCTGTGGAGGGTTCAGGAATTTCCACTGAGTCCCATTGCCTACTCCCCCATCTCCCAATGATTCTTACCCATGCCTGGACCATACCAGTTCCCCTAAGGAGACACTTCCGCTCACAGAGGAGGAAATTGTTTGAGATAATGCTAATAGGGTCTGCATTTTCCTTATCCTGGGAAATCCCTGCAGGCTTGAAGAGGTTGCTGCCACAGAGTGACATTTACCCTGGCCAATTTCCCCTTCACTTACCTCCTACAGAGGTCTAAAGATAAAAAAGGAGGTTCTGTGGAATCAGAGGAAGCAGTGATTATGCCTTTTAGGATCAGCGTCCTCTCCCCTAAAACGTGTTGCCATTTTAATGGAAATTCCACACTTTTTTTTTGCCATCCACTTAATTTTTCTGAAGCTGTGATTTGGCTCTTTGAAACTTATTTAATTTCAACAGACAAGCCAGTTTCCTTTGTACAAACATATACAGTATGGGGAATGTTTAGTTTGAGGTTCTCTTTCATTGTGGTTCACTTTGGCTTTCATATGTACGTCAATTCTCTCAATACATTGTTTTTTCTGTTCCTCATTTAAAGTTGAAAATGTATGCCTTAAAAATACAGTACAGTATGTAGATTGGGTCCCTTTCCTAGGATAGTACCTGCTAATTATTCTCCTTATATTTTCTTCACCCACCCACTTTTCCTGATTTGTTAATATTATACACTCGTTATGGTACTATGCTGTGCTATATTTCCCTCTACAGACTCAAGAAATTCCAGAGAGAATTAGGACCACTTTCTCTCACTTATTCTGAAATGTCATTGTGGGTCATGACCGAATACTTTTCAAAAGGTGAACGCAGGTAGAATTAGAATCCTGAACATAAGACTGGTTTCATCACCATTTAGTGTTGATCCTGAAGCCAGAATTGTATTGCCAAATGTTTCCAAGAAGATAAATGGGAATCCAGATTCTTCTTTGAGTAGTGTCCCTGTGTGTGCTCCACTTCAGGTGTGCTTGAACCGTGTGCGTTTAATCAGAGATTTTTGGTAGCAGTGCCCATTCAGCCCATGCATGTACCCCACACGTGCTCCTGCCATGCACAGAGGTTATATGGGGCTGTGTGGGTGAACTGCCTTCAATTCCTTCTCAATTACCTGTGGCCTGAGATAGTCTGCAATGAGTGCCTATTTTCTATTTAACATTTAGATTGATTGTTTATAGTTACTTACCTTTTAGTGTTTGCCCGCAAAGAAAATTATTTAAAAAAAATCCTTTTATTCTTAGATATAGTTGGATAGTAGTTTAGCACTTCCCTTTCTTGGGGTTGTCTCTTGTATTATTTTTTCATGGGGTTTCTGGGGTCTCCAGGATTCAAGAGGTGCCTCCTGCTGAGAGGCTCTTCTGAGCACAAAGTCCTTCTACGGTTCTGAAGTCCTCTTCTGCGCCTGCCTCTAAACAGAAGGAGATAGGGTTTAAATCTCTTAAGAGTATCTCAGTTACTGACACACAAGAGGGCTATGGAGACCTCAGGTCCCAAGGGGAGTTCCATGCAGGCTCCCAGTCATGCCAGTACCACAAAGACAAAGAAGAAAACCCAGTCTAAGATAGACTCAGTTCTGAGTTTGGGTATCCGGACGCTGGCTGGAGAAAAGCATTATAAGCCTGTCCTGGAACAATGCTCAGTACTGATATCAAGGAAGTCAACTGTACTGAAGTCTGCTAGACCTCATATGGTACCAAGGGAATTGGAGCCGATGCAGTCCCAGGCCAACTGGGATGGTGCTGGCAACATCGGTACAAAAGCCAGCTTCCACAGGCTCTCTCCCGGGCCAGTCTTCGTTACTGTCAGTACCACAAGAGTTCCGGTACCCTAAACATTTGATAGTCTTTTTAGAGACAACCTCCCTTATTTATGAGTGCTGGGAGTTTGTCAGCATCTAGACCATCTTGGTCCCTGACTCCAGTATCACATAGTGAACCATAGTTGTCCTTGTCTACTTTGCAAGGCAAACAGCTCTACTCCTCCACTCTCCCATCCTGAAGGACTCTTCAGATGCCTAGATCTCGGTGCAGTGTTCCTCTGTCTATTCTAGAACACTTGGCTGTCCCTCCTACACTGATGTTTTACAAGAGGATAGACCTCAAATGACACCCTCCTGGCAGGAACACAATGGATGCCTCCACCTATACCTTTGGACCCCCCTAAGGGCCTTGTTGGGATCCATGGACATTCTATCATTAGCAATTCATAATGAGGTCTTCACACCACTGGAGGGAACAGAGAAGGACCCATCCTCCACAGCTCCCTTTACCACCACCCATGCCAGAGAAAAGACCTTTGAGAAGTAAGAAGTGAGGACAGACAAGGAGGTGACATCTTTTATGAATATTTTTCTGATGAAGCTGTCATGCCTCCACCACCTTCTATGGCAGATGACTTCAGACAGTTTCAGAAAGTGATGAAGTGAATTGCTGGCATGTGTCAGTTTCCCTTAGAGGCAGTTCAGAAGTCCCATCATAAACTCCTAGATCAGTGATCCCCAAACTATGGAGAATGCCCCCCTGGGGGTTGTGGAGGAACATTCAAGGGGATGTGCGGTGGGGCCATGTCCAGCTCCCACAAGGAGCAGGGAGGGAGCACCAAGCTTCCAGCCCCACTCCGCTCCCAGACCAGCTCCGCCCCCCGGGTCGCTTCTCCCCCAACCCCATTCACTTTCAGTCCTGCTCTGCCTCCAGGCTGGGGTCAGCACCCAGGGGGAGCGGGGAGGGAGCACCATGCTTCCAGCCCTGCTCCGCCCCCGGACCAGTTTCGCACCCAACTCCATTCAGCCCCAAGTCCTGCTCTGGCTCCAGGTCCAGATCCAACCCCAGTTCCACTCCACTCCCAACCCTGCTCTGTTCCTTGCCCAGCTCCACCCCCATTCCCTCTCTGCCTGCAGACCAGTTCTGCCTCTAACCCCAGCTCCTTCCGCATCCCCAGTTCAACCCCCAGCTCTGTCTTCAGCCCAAACTCTGCTGCTGAGGAAGCCTTGGCTGTGCAGTAATGGGGCAGGAGAGAACAGACAGATTCCATTAATGGTAAGAGGGGAGGAACAACTGGAAAAGTTTGATTACCATTGTCCTAGATATATTACACACCTCATCATTGATGTGAATTGCCATTCCAGTGAATGAAGCTCTTATGGAGCCCACTAAGACCGGCAAACCCCAGGTATGATATCACCTACCTGAAAGAGAGTGAATAAAAAGTATTATGCTTCTGACAAAGAATCAGAGTTTCTAATCTCTCATCCAGCTGCAAACTCCCCAGTACCAGAGGCCATTAATGAAAGAGGCAGGAAACATAGCTTCAAGTTCACCCCATACAGCAAAGACCATAAGGGGCTTGATATTTTTGGCCACAAACCCTACGGTTCAGCCACACTGCCATTTAGGATAGGGAATTGTCAGGCTCTCATGGCCAAATACAACTACCTTAATTACAAGAAATGTAATTCTTTTATTGAGCATCTGCCAGAGGAACATCATGATCAGTTTAAAGTCATTGTTCAAGAGGGTCAGCTTCTAGCAAAGACATCGCTCCAGGCCTCCTTAGATCTGGCAAATACTTTAGCACAATCTATATCCACTGTAGTGGTCATGAGAAGAACGTCCTGGCTGCAGATGTCAGACTTTCCAAGAGAAGTCCAAAGTACCGTTGAAGACCTCCCCATTGATGCTTCCAAACTCTTTGTGGACTTGACGGATGCCTAGCAACACACTTTAAAGGACTCGAGGGCCTGTTGAGATTCCTTTGAATCTATACTCCTGTAAATAAGAGAAGATTTAATAGATCTCAGATGGCACAAAGAACATGTCCAGCACCATATTCAACCTGCTGTAGACCCACTGAACCCCCAGATAAGAGATCAAGGTACTCAAAAAAGAACCCCCCATCAGCTACAACTACATCCTACCAACCATCCACATCCTTCAAGTGACAATTTTGATGGCTTGATTGAGAATCTCAACAATCCAATCAATGGGACTTTGCAGCTGTGACATCTTTGGATGTAGCCCCTCTCATTTTCAGGATGCATGGGAGCATATAACATCAGACAAATGGGCATTGGAAGTCATAACTTCTGGTTACACTATCCATTTCAAGGCTATCCCTGCTACCAGTCCCCCATTCCTGTCCCTCTTCGGAGACCCCTCTCATGGTCAATTACTAGAACAAGAAGTGACTTCTCTTCTAAGTTTAGGAGCAATAGAACCAGTTCCTGTGCAACACTAATAATGTATATTAACAACATTCTACTCAAAATGCTTCCTGATACCCAGAAAGAAGGAAGTATGGGGGCCAATTTTAGACCTCAGGTCGCTAAACAGATACGCAAAACAGCAAAAATTTAGGATGGTGACCCTGGCAGCAATAATTCCATTGTTAGAGTTAGGAGATTGGTTCATGGCTTTCAACCTGCAATATGAATATTTTCATGTTGCCATTCATAGGAGGCTTCTTCATTTCTGAATTGACAACTAACACTACCAATACAGGGTACTTCCTTTCAGACTATCTTCAACATCAAGTGTGTTCTTAAAGATTCTGGCAGTAGTTGCTGGACACCTACATCATTTGGGCACAATCATTTTCCTGTACATAGACGATTGGCTGATGATAGGTAGATCCTATCAGGAGGCGTTGAAGTCAGTAAAAATCACATGTTCTCTATTTCACAGCCCGGGCCTTCAAATCAACCTCAAAAATCCATTTTGACTCCACTAAAGTATCTAGATTTCATAGGAGCTTCCCTGGGTGCATTGACAGGCAGAGCATACCTACCGTCCAACAGATTTCTCACATTAGCAAACCTCTTCTCAAGGATTCAGGGCAGTCCTCAAGTTACAGTAAGCAATTGCCTTCAACTGCTGGGACATTTGTTTGCATGTGTCTTTGCCGTGCAGCATGCTAGATTACATCTCCGAGGTCTACAGGGAGGCTTTGAATGGTTTGCAAACCCAGCAAACACAACCTAAGCAGTTTACTGTCTGTTCCCCAATGGGTTCTACATTCACCCAACTGATGGAAGAACACAGCCAAGATCTACACAGTTGTTCCATTCATTCAGATTCCCCATACTGTGTTGATAACATCAGATGCTTCGCTTTTGGGTTGGGGGGCATATTTGGGACCTCACAACAAGGTGCAGGGCAAATGGTTGCTATAAAAGCAGCTTCTTCCCATAAATGTTTTGGAATTGAGAGCAATCAAAAATGCTTGCCTACACTTTCTACCTCTAATCAGATCAAAGTCAGTAAAGATAATGACAGAAAACATGGCAGGCATGTATTATATTAACTGTCAGGGAGGTGCATGTTCTCCATCTCTCTGTGCCAAAGCAATACTACTCTGGAATTGGTACATAATCAACCACATAGTCATCTCAGCTTTCTACCGCCCAGATATATAAAACACAATGGCAGACAAACTCAGCAGATGTTTTTTTCTAAATTATGAATGGGAACTAAACTCCAGGGTCCTACACACATTATTTTCAACTTAGGAGTTCCCAGAGGTTGATCTGTTTGCCAGGTCAGTCAACGCAAAATGCATCATGTATTGCTCCAGAGGGGGTCTCAATCCTGTATTGCTAGGAGACGCATTTCTCATTTCATGGACAAAAGGACTTTTCTATGCATTAGACACTTACTGTTGGAAGTTCTCAAAAAGGTCAGACAACACTGGGCCAGAGTTATACTAATAGCACCAACATGGTCATCAGACTCTCCTGTCATCCTTCATCAAAACTGATTAGTCCTTATTTACTGAGTCAAAACTTAGGTCAAACACTTCACTCCAATTTACAGATTCTGAGCCTCCAAGTATGCTTCTTTGATCGGTCTCGGGAATAGAGCAATCTTGTTCCTCAAATGTGCAAGTTTTATTAAATTGTAGAAAACCATCTACAAGAAATACTTACCTCTAGAAATAGAAAGGATACCATCTTTGGTGTAACAGTAATCAGATTTCTCCAACTTGCTCTCCCCTTCATAGGTTACTGGATTACCTATTGGTAATTGCCAAGGCAGCTCTTGAATACTTTCCCAATTGTTAGAACAAACATGCTACTTGACTACTGATCTAAAATTTTTTAAGAGAAGTGCTGCAATCTGGAAAATTACTATATTGCTTCATGTATGCATTTGTGAACTCAGAACATCACTGCGTGCATCATTATTTCATTGCTGCATACCTTCAGACTTTCCCCATGGACCATTATGGGAACATTCCTGAAAATTTAGAGCAATTAAAGGTTCCTCCAATGAGGACAGGGATGGGAAACAACCATTAGCAAATCAATCAAAGAGAAAACTGGGGTCCCTTTCCAAAAAAGTTGTTGAGCTGAGGAAAGTGAGTGGGAGGAAGCTCAGTATCAGGGCCATTCCCAAATTCCAGGAGATTTGCAAGCAGTCATGTTGTTTGCATTCTTTGGAGTGGGTGTACAAATCTTGATTCCATATGGATCATTTTTTAGCTTGATCCAGAATAGAAATAGAGAGAACCACCACAGTGGTTCCAAAACTAATGTTTCTAATAAACCTGATCCACTCATACTTCCTCAAAAAGCCCCTCTTCAGAAATCTTTCTGAAACATAGCTTTTCATTATATGTAGAAAGGGGAAGGCCTTTGAATGACTATTTTAAACTGTACTGCAACTTTCCAGAGAAAAGTAAAATCTAACTAAATCTCATGTCCCTTTAAGAAGGAGTTTCCTATTAAATCCCCCATGAGTGTGGTTGCTGAAGGCAGCAGATTCCAGCAAAACTTCTTTCACCAATGGATACAATTCATCCTATTTTTTTTTTAAAAAAAACACAAACCACTAGCTGTCCTGGCTGTGTAGGTGGGTGAGAAAATGTTAACAGCTGCACTTATGAATCTGTACTGCAAGGAACAAGCTGCCAAAAATACTTGTACCATGAACAACTGTTCTAAATTTGGTTACCTGCTTTATATTATACGGTAGCCAGGCTCTCTTCTTGCTGTTTTCCTATTATATTTAAAACAAACAAAGAAAAGCCCTTTATACCAAAGACAGATGGTTTAACAAGCTGCTGTCAGTAAACTGGTGGATGGTACTGTTTACTGCTTTGCTACATTTGGAACATGTCTGACTGACAAATGGGGAGGAAGCAACTCCTTTTGCTCAAGGAGAAGCATTGATTAGACACATTAACGAGATTCAGTCGAGCCCTCTGTAGCCTGAAAGAAACTGGTCCTGCCACATGACCTCAAGGATGTAGGATGTAGAAAGGGAGACGAATTAGGGGGTTACTCAATACTCCAACAAAATCAAGGACTCCGTAGAACCAGCCCCTTCATACCCACTGGACTGAAATTAAAGGCCTGTCCTGTGGACCCCCTGCCCAAAAGGCGCCAGTGGTGAGTGGAAGTGCCACAACAGCAGCAGTGAGGGGGATTCCAAGGGGCAGGGAATTTGGCAGGGGGAGGGTGAAATTTCTACTTCAGAATACCAGAAATGGAAATTGGCCTGTGCCAAAGTTTGGATATTGTTTGATCCAAAACACAGAAGATGGATTCAAAAATATTAGAGTGCTCAGAACCTGAATTCCTGTCCAGGAATTTTTATCTAAAAATAAAATACAGAAAGGAAATTCCTGATAAATTGTTTCCAATAATAATTCTGATCTGGGCCACCAAGTGTGGGGGTCACTCAGAAAAGTGACTGCAAAAAGGGCATATTTTTACTCAATGGCTTTGTTCGTTGGGCCTTCACTGGTGTTACATGTGATTTACATCAGTATAAGTGAGAACATAATCTGTATTCAGAGCTTTATCTACTACCTTTGGTAGTAAACTTTTATATTATGGTAGTGCCCCAAAAGCACCAGCTGGAGATGGAGTCCCATTGTGCTGGGTTTTATACTAACACGGATAAAACGATCCCTGCCCTGCAGGGCCTACACTCTCAGGAAATGTCTTTACGGCAGTTAACTCAGGTAACCAGCACCCAAGTTAGCCTAGTCTAGCCTGGGTGTGAGCAGCTACACCGCAAAGCCATATCTGAGTCACGGAGTTACTGTCCATGCTGGTGCTGTATTCACCTGTATGAAGTACTAGGACTTCTGGGGACATCCTGTGGTTCCTTGTGCTGCAGAGAGCTGTGAGTCTCTATGATTTTTTGCCAGTACATTGTGGAAGAACTTATCTGTCCTTGTGGGCACATAAGTGGGGGGAATTGTGGGAAGGCATTGGAGGACTATCAGCACTCAAGGGTTTTAGCCTGCCTCTTCACTGCAAAGTGGGCAGGTTGTCAGTGTGAGGGAAAGTGAAACCCAAGTTCTTACCCATACACTCAGCTAGGGGTGCTACCTCTGGTTTAAAGGGCCATCAAATGTTGGTGAGAGGGGTTTGTGTGCAGACAGGAGGGATGTTTGGGGCAGCACCAAAGCCAGAGCTTGAGTCAACTCTGCAGTGAAGTCATACCCTGACTTATAAGAGACACAAAATGGACAAATAGGTAAGGGTCAGGACGATGACATACAAGCAAGTGAATATGGTGAGAAATTGGCACAACATAGTGACATGTTTTATTGTAGTGGTTGTTTAATTGCTAAAAAGGGGGTGCGGGAAGTGGCAACAATAAATTTTTACTGTGTTTCCCTCCTGCTAGGCCTGCAGAGATAACACAGCTAAAAACATAAGAAAAGGGGCAGGAGTCTGTTCCTTCCTATGCAACAGGTGAGATAGACTGTGCCTACCCCTGCCAGGCAACGAGGTTTCCCTGGTTTCAGAGAGAGCAGATTTTGTCCTTTATGGCTGGTGGTGATGTGTGAGAAGGAGGGAGCCTGGCTTGTCCCTCCAAGTCCAGGTTGAGTTTGCAGAGCTGGGCAGGTGGCACGCTGAACAGCTGTTTTATCATGCAAAATATGTTCATTTTACTGTAATCTTGTATTCTCACCTGGCATCCCATTATTTGGTTTTTTTCCTTGACTTGTTGCATTCTATCATTATATATGTTAGACTGAGCTCTCTGAAGCAGGAATTGTCTGGCTTATGTCTGTTGTACAGTGCTTAGCACAACTGGGCCCCCATCCTTGTTTGACGTCTCTACGTACTACTGCAATATAAATAATAATAATGCACATACTGATAGGTCTGGCAGTGAAAACACATTTTTTCCTGTTTAATCTTCACATGTTTGTCACTGAGACACAATAACCATTTTCATAGTGGTCTGATTTTTTAAAATGGTGTTTGATGCTCTGGGTCAAATTTTGTGCTCACAATTAATTGTGGATGCAACTAAATGAGGCTCCAACTGGTAATATTTAAACATCTCACAACCCTATGGGGCCTGCAATATCAGTCGCAATCAGAGCATCTAGCACTCCCCACCCTACTAGTTCAGGAACTATACATTTGATATTAAGTACTTGTTGATGTTTATGAAGTTCCAAGTGAGGTGGCTATTAGGTGCTAGGGAAACTGTAGTTTGGTTCGGTCAGATACATAATGAAGGCAAGATTCAGACTAGGGGGCCATGTCAGGTCACAAATTAGAAATTCACTCTGTGCTAGTATTCCTCAAGTGTTCATGTAAAATTCATTTTTTCAGTGAAAATTCCTACCAGTAATCTCATTTGCTAGGATATTCACAGAATGTGCATCCAAAAGGAGTGTGAACAAAACTAAAATAAATGTGTTTTAAAATTGGAAAGAATATTCTTTTTGCACTATTCACTCATCTCTAATAGTGATAGAGGACTCTGTGCTATTCAAATCGACACACAGTACCAAAGTTTTGAACACTTGTAGTCATTTAAAGATTCCACTGCACTTTTTAAAAGAGGCAGGTTGTTAACTCTGATGTCCTAGTTAAATTTCAGCTTGAGTAATTCAATTCTTCATACTTAAATTCACTTTACAATTTCAGGGGATACGGGTAGTTCCAGTAATTAAGTGTTGTGTGCCGTTACGCAGCTGCCATTTTCCTCCCCAGAGTTAGCTTCAATTCAGTGGCATATATAGCATGTGCAGTCTATAAAATTGGTCCCATTCTCTAAGCTACACAAATTGGCTCAGAGGCCCCCTCAGTGGCGTGGGACTGCATGTGACTTGTGCAGCTGTGGATTCACCACCCAGACAGATTTTCCACCACCACAAGGGTCTGCAGCCCATGTTTCAGCAGCAGGCAGTGAATCTGTCCCTTAATATTTACATAGTATGGTGTGACCTTTTAATAAGGCTGATCTTGACAGCCAAAAATGTTGTGTGTTATAAATAGAGTTTGGTGAAATTTTTCAGGTGAAGGTTGTTTTGTTTTTTTTTGGTTAAAAAAATGCAGATTTGGGTCAACTGAAACATCTTGTGAATTTAGGGTGACCAGATGTCCCGATTTTATAGGGACAGTCCCGATTTTGGGGTCTTTTTCTTATATAGGCTCCTATCCCGTCCCGATTTTTCACATTTGCTGTCTGGTCACCCTACGTGAATTTGTGTTGAATTCACCAAATTGATTCAGTTTGAAAACAAAATTCTGAAAAAAATTGAAACATTTTGTTTGACATTTTTGAAATGAAATCTTTGATGTTTAATGTTTCATTTGACCCAAAACAATTTTTTCCAGTTAGTCCAGCAAACTGAAACATCACTTATTTGCTCGGTAGTTCTAAACACTCGTGGTGCAGTGAGACGTTCACAATAGACTTGAAGAGAATATACCACTACATACTAATTCTTGAAGAGGTATTGCAATCTATACTTTGAGTGTATATGAGTGCAAAAACCTCAGATTTAGGAAGTTGTATCAGGTACCAACCTGTGTGATACATTATTGGCCTGGTAGCAATTCTGCTTCTGATCTCACAAATGCTAGTGTAATCTGGTGTTATACCACTATGATGCTGGTGTAAATGAAAGCAGAATCAAGTAATCCAATTTCATTTAAAGTAATGGAAATCCAAAGAATTCCACTGAAATCAATAATGTTAATCTGGATGTAAACTGGTGTACATGAGATCAGAATCTTGTCCATATACTATAAATTGTGCCCAACAACACCATGTATGAGCATTTATTAAGGGTTAGAGCTCTGTAAGCTTGATTCTGGACTATGTCTGAGATATGCTTGGTGCAGACTGGGGGCAAAGGTGTTTTTATGTTACCTTTATCCTCCCCTGATTGCTAGCCTCCAGCCCTGAGTCTGTTCTAAGCTACCTCACCTGCTTATGTCTCTGAAAATCTGTTCCAGGACCTGGGAATTGCCATGGCAAAGAGACACCCTGGCCATGCTCCCGTGCCCTGGATATCACCGAGGGTAGGAACCTAGAGCAGAGTATCAAAGTAGCCTCTACACAGCATCCCTACACCACCTAGGGATTCCTCCAGATTGGACGAATCTTCCAGAAGCTACTTAAACCAGCACTGTGGACCCTTTGAGTAATAGTGGGGCTGAGAATCTGGCCCTATAGGAGCAAAATGCAACCAGTTTATACTAATGCTGCATCAGGTACCCATATACTATACATATATGATAGAATGACAACATGACATATCAGTAGAAAGAAAAAGGCCTCAAAGTGTTAGTACTGCTTTCATAGCTACTGAGTTACTATACCTTATGCTTTGATTTAGGGGATGGTTGGGAAGATGAAGGCACTGTGTGAAGTACTAGCCAATTAGACTGTGTTTTTCTTACAGTAATACTAGGTCTAATTGTAGGATCTGACAGGTATTATTTTGAAGCAGCATTGCAGAACTCAATGAAATTCTGTGGGTGCAAAAAATTTCCAGCGAGTGTTCTGTCTCTGTCATGCTGCAAGGTTTCATTAATAAAAGAATGTAGAGGGTACTCTTACTGACAATCGCATGTTACATCTTTCTTTCTCTTACCAGTTTTTTCTTCCAGAAGAATCTAAGGACCACAATGACTATTGCGCTCACTGCTCTTTGTCATAATTTTATGAGCTCAACACTTTGTAGAGATCCTGCAGGAAAATAGCATTGCCATTATCTGTCCAAAAAGGTCTAGGTTGGAGGGGTGGAAAATGCTTGAAATGGTAAAAAGAAAACCAGAAAAATGTTTTTTACCCTAAATATCTGAGCCAGGCATCTGCCCTCTATCATAATACCAAAGAAAGTATATCATTACCCTAGTGGTTTAATCTGTACTATTTACATTTACAAGTGAGGCATCATATTTCTTGGTCTTTAAGTGATCCTTAATCCCAAGGGAAATAAGACCCATACAGAGTGGGGGGGGGGGGAAATGTTCTTGTTGGGGTTTTATTGTATGGCATGCTTGTCTAGCCAGCCTTGTTAGTTGTACAGAACGTGAAATATGAATGCTCTCTGTAAGACAGGGAGATGCGAGGGGGAGGGGGAGGAGAAGTGGAAATGGAAAATTTTAAGCATTAAAGATTTAATTTTTGTTCAAACACAAAAATCTACAATTGAAATTGTGTTTCCACCCCAGCCACCCTTTTATGGGATGTTGGATGCCTAAGGCTGTTTGTATAATTGCTTCTTGTAAATGATCTTCTACTCTGTAACACTTTCCTGTAAACCACTTTCCTTTGCCATCTGTTATCCAGTTGTTTTAACCGAGTTTCCAGTATTTGCATCAGTCATTTACAAGAACCTTTTTAACTTCCATAAAATGAAATAATTGAAGCCTATCTTCTTGACTTCTGATCATTTACTTGATATGTGTTTTGAAATCAAGGGACTGGAGTCTGAAATGCAGCTTGTGATAAAAAGACCGGGATTTTGTGAAACTGCACTTGGTAATCTAAAATTGTCAAAGCTCTTCTTTCTGAAAGCATTGAAATGTGTGCCTCGCTGGAGAAAGTGGATTGGTAATTGGATATAGAGTCTTTCGCCTCTAGGTCACTTTGGTATGAAAATCATTATCAACTAATGGTAGGTCAATGGCTGATGTAAAACGAATTGGCAGGCTTAGTTCAGTTTCTAGTGGAAAGATGTCCACACCACAGGTGGCACTGACTGGCAAAATACAGGAGTCTCAAGAGAGAGACGTCGAGGATTAAATGGAAGGTTCTTCTAGGGGGAAATGAGAATCACTGACAAACCACAGCTGGACACATCCTGCTGGTTGTGAACTTGTGTCAGTCCCGAATAAGCAGGCTTAGTATAGGTGGGTTCCACCATGGTCAAAGGGAAAAAATCCTTCTCCCAGGTCCAGAGCTGAACTAAGGCTGAAAATGCAGCCTCAGAACTCTATAGCTTCTGTTCCCCCTCTACTGGGTGTGTTTTCACCACACAGTTATTGATCCACCAACAGTGCTCAGCCTTCCTATACGTCCCCCTCACGGCCATCATGATCTCACTGCCAGTGGCATAGCCAGGTTTAGAGCACAGGGGGAGGGGAGCTAAAAAACGGCGCTGGGAGCAAAAAGCATCGGGAGCAAAAAAAGGCGCCGGGAGCAAACAAAAATGCTCCGCTTCAGCTGCAGCGTAGGAGCAAAAGGCGTCGGAGCACAAAAAAGGCGCCGCTTCTGCTCAGTGCGGGAGCGGCTGCTCCCCCTGCTCCCCCCCGGCTACGCTACTGCTCACTGCAACTGGGTTGGGGTTCCCATGGGTCACAGCTTTCCAGTGTGCAGGAGGTGCAGAACCCCAGACCAGGGTTCCTGACTTCCTGCATCTTCCCCAAACCCCGTATACCAGAACTTCCCCCCAGTTCTGCTGTCTATTGATTGGTATCACCTTAAAGGAAAGAAGGACTGTATTTGCCCTATGATTTGTGTAAAACTAGGAATTGGCAAATTCACTCAAATGCTGTAGGTTTGGAAGTTCAGCTTGAACTTTGAATATTACTGGGTTTCCATTCTGAGTAGGGGAGCCTATATGGAAAAAGAACAGAGAAGGGGAGAAAGAGAGAAAATAATTCAGTGAAACTTTAGGGTGGCAAGTAGAGCCAAGAAAAAATAAATAGGAAGACTGTTTTTTGTTTCTTTGAAGGAGCAGACAGAAAAAGGACCTAATGAGAAATTAAATATATGGCATATGTTGGGTATTGACTATGCTAGCCTAGCATCCAGGGGGTTCTTTTGTCCCTAATTCATTGAGCAGACTTCCTTTAAGCTGGAAAATAGATTCTTGTTTTGTCATTCATTTACATTTTTTTTTAGAAGAACATGGATTTAAATTACAGGGAATAAAATTGTTCACAAATTCAAACTAGTTCTGTGAAAAACAGGATTATACACCATTGGGTTCACTCACCCCTATTATAAAAGATAATAGAAGAGTTAGCACTGCAATGGCAAACTGTACTAAAATTGAAAATCTCACCCATGTATGTACTGTAAACAATATATGGAATATGATGGGTAAGCTCCTGGCTAGAGCTGGTTGAAATTCCGAATTTCCGTTCCATGGGAAATGCCAACATTTCAAAAAATCTTTGTTCTGATTTGGAACAAAACCTTGAAGTCCCACTCTCAGGGCACAGTTCCTTTGTCTTGCACTGCCTTGTGAGAGCTGTGACCCCACGGTCCAACTGCCTAAGCTTTGTGACTAGTGATGGCTCCACCAAACTCCTCAATACTAGCTTAGCACACCCTTTTCCAGCATTTCCAACACCTTGTGCGCACTCTGGCTTGCTGTTCTCCTCTTCATGGACATGTGATAGTGGAAACAGACATATGCTTTGCAAAGGGTTCCAAAACCAATCACTCCTTACTTTAGATAGCACAAGAAGTATACAGATCCACACAACAACAAAACACTTACATACCATATCCTCTCTCACTTTCTTTACCACTTTGGAATGTTCTTCAGGAACTGGGCTAGTGTCTTTTTGGAGTTCTAAGTCCCCTCTCTGGAGCTTCACTCCTCCAGATCAGGCTTCTCTTCCAATTCATGGAGTCCGCTCCCTCTGTCTCTATCAGCTGGCTTCCTTTGACCTTGTCTGGTTGCTCCATCAAAGATGTTCTCTCTGCTTCCAAAAGCCTATGCCTTTTATTCACTCAGTGAGTCCTTCTTCTGAGTCATCTCCTGAGTCTCTCTGGCTCTATGGTTTTTAAGACCCAGCATTAACACTTTATCTTTTTGTTCAGCTTCTGAGGAAATTCTGCTCCTTCACACCCCAACCCTGCAGAAAAGTTGGAGGAAACTGGTTCTCCTAGCTTCAGCCAACACTTGTCCTCAAGTGCTCCCATTTGAATGGGCAACCATCAAGGTTTAATGACGCTCCATTGTCTGTAACACAGCCCTGATAACAGATGGCAGATTCCACATGCATTTAGGCATTCCATGACACAGCAATTTCATAAAATCAATCAGAATTCATAAGTTGTACATAAGTTCCCACATCATCACAATGGCATTATTTTACTATGCAGATTATTTTACTATGAAAGCTAATATCTTGGGGAAAGCATATGATTTGATTTTAAATTAGAGCCCCACATTTGATCCCGAAAAGTCTGATGTAAAGAGACCATCTCTGGACTCTCAAGCTCCCACCATCTGGCATTCAGCAAATATTTAGGATCCAGTCCTGCTCCCAGTGCAGTGAATGGGAGCTTTGCTATTGATTTCAGTAATAGCAGTGACCGAATATTTTGGAAAACAAGGTATCCCCTGTGATATTCCCTTTGATATTTCCAGTGTAGCTGAATCAATAGGAAAAATAGAGAGGGAAGAGGGGATCCTTGAGCAGAGAGAGCACCAGCAGGAGAAATAAGAAAAGAGGTGATGGGAATGGCAGGAAAAAAAATGTAAAGTGCAAGAAAGAAGCAGTGAAGTAGAGAAATGAACAGAGAGGAGAGAGAAATATAATAGAGAGTGGAAACTGACAAACAATGAAAGCAAAATATCAGAGATACAGAGGATTAGAAAAAAAACCAAAAATGTTTTTATTGAGGACACACTTACCTACCATCTCCTCAGTGCTGCCAACCTACACAATTTCAATCTGCTGACACATCCTTATTTAAATGTTCTGGTTATTTTCTTTTGTGTGTGTTTTATATCCCAGTGAAAGCTCTTCTCCCGAGAGATTCCGTGTACTCAACAGAACTCAGCTTAATCTCTTGCACAAGGCTCAATCATGAGCCTCACTGTACATTTACACAAGGCAGAAATTGGGCTTAAGAATGACCATTTATACCTCTGCATAGGCAACCCTCACTACCAGATCCTGTGTGGCAGGTCAGGGGAGAGGAGCTGGTATTGTCCCTCTCATACAGGTGAGTGGCGAGTAGGCAGGCAGGGGCAGACAGCAGGTTGTGCGTTGAGCCAGCAAAGAGGGGGAAATACACTTCTTCAGATAAGGGCCGGTGCATCTTACTTCTTTCATGGAACACATGGAAGCAGGGACTACATTTTGATTCAATCAGAATTTATTTACTGCCTCGCTCCTAGGGAAACACAGCTAGGTGCTGTCCCTTACTTGGTCTGGGATGCAAGTTACCAATTCAAAATTAAAAAGGGGATAAAATTGCAAAAACAGGTTATTGGCTGCATACAATCCCCTAATCCCCAGCTCACAAGCTGTACAGGTTGTTCTAGAATCTCAACCAAATCCATGAACTGCGTGAAACTGAGAACCCATACACTGTATAACACTTTATAGAGGAATTGTTCCTTTCCTTTTTTTTTCCCCAAGAGGGAGAAATGTATCTTCTGTTGATGAGTGATGTAATTGTGCAATGTCTGCAGTAATAACAGAAAAGAAAGAATGGGCATATGTTACCTTCCCTATTCCTTTTTAAAGGAAAGTCAGCCATTTTACATTTGTATGCCTTTAACTATAATCTCCTATCTCATTTAATGTATTCTGACAAATCTTTAATAAGGCATACATAAACTTGGAAGGATTCAATTGTTATCAGTAAAATTTTATTTCTCTGTACACACACAAGCTGACGAACAAATATTTCTATCGATAATAATATAAATTTACAGATGTGCAAAGTAAGAATAATGCTGCTTGAGAGCTTAGTAGAGTTTGATTTAAGGATATTTACTTTGTATATTTTGATATGTGATGTTAACAATTTGTGTTGTAATGATTATAAAGCTGTAACTTTTTGAATCTCAATGTCTACTGTTATTAAATAATCATTGTTTGACCACCCCTATGATTTACAGCAACTGTGACAATTTAAATGGAATAAAATTTAAAAAAAAATGCTTACAACTCATAATTTGGTGCAACTGTGAAAATTTAAGTTGATAAAATTTTAAAAAATACATTAAAAAACCTTGATATCTGTCAAAATTATATATATAGAAATCAAATTCTGCCAAGCCTAGGTATACAGGAAATTAATAAACAAAATAAGCTAGAAAACCATGCTATGTACCACCTCAGTGTACTCTTGGGCCCAGAAAGATTCCACCTTCTGAAGACTAGCATGCTGCCAATTTTGAGTGCCATCCTTAGAAAACCAGTGATGCTATTAAACAGCACCATGCTTTTCTCCTCCACCAGAAAAAGGGATCAAAGACACAGAGCTGATAAAGAACAAAACCAGACAAGTTGAGGCAAGTGTTACTTATGGGAGTGGCAGTAAGTTCCATACAAGAGTTTATGCTCCAAATCTGAACACTCTGCATCTGAAGAACTGCTGCTGGAAGAGGTCTTTAAAATGTCCTTGAAATAACAAACCACAAAGTAAAATAAAGATGGCTGATGAGTGATTTGAAAGATTGTTTCCACCTGTTGGCAAAGCAAAAGCTCCCTAATTTTAATATCTAATGTATAGCTGTTTGATGTACAGTGGAACATACCGTGGGCCTGGTTCTCTGCTGCCCTGCACCTGTACAGTCAATAACACTTAGGCAAAGTGAGTATAATAAAGTGGCAATGAACTCATTTGGCCCAAGTGTAAATGACTACACAAGGTTCAAGCCATTGGAGAACTAGGGCTAGTGTGGCTCCAGGTATTTATAATGAGACAGCTGTGGCAAGTTTAGTGTTCCCCTTTAAAAGACGGACTTTTATCTACAGCTGTCAAAACCCATTGTGACGCAACCTACCCATCAACTCATTTCCTCCTTGCCTTCTACTCACATCCCCTCCTTGGTCCTGTGGGTGTCACCCCTGGCAACATACCTCACTGGGAGAAGACAACTTTGTCCATGCCCATTGGTTGATACGTGGACTGCACTGCTGAAGCTCTTCAGTATAGACACTCACTGAACGATGGGAGGGGTTCTCCCATCACCAAAGTTAACACACCCCTGAGTGACATACTTGGGTTGATCTAACTTTTTAGTGTAGACCTGGCCCATTAAAAATCCTTTGCTATATAGCACTTGTCCTTTCACAGGGTTATTTGCTCCTTGTGGGGGGGTGGGGGGGGGGCGGGGGGAAGTGTGTGAAACTCCCGCCCAACGGAACAATTCCTTAAAATGAGATTTATTAAAAACAGAGAAAATTGATTTAAAACTAAAGAACCTGTTTGCTTAACACCTCTAGATTGACACTGCTCATAGGCTAAGCTAGATAAGGTATTCTGAGCCTAGTTACAGAAAAAAAACTAAAATCTTACATGTTCAAAGAGCAAGTCTGGCTCTGACTCCTACTATGAGAGTTCCAGTCCATGGTCCAGAAAGAGAAAATGAGGCCACCCACCCATCCAACCTGTTATTTAAGTGTGATGTGTTAGAGCTCATTACCACATTAGCTGAGGTCACCTTTCTCCCCAAACTCAGATCTGCCTAGCCTCTCCTCTGACCCAAGCTGGGTCACATCTACCCTACGTAGAGTTCCCTTTGTGCTTTCTCCCTAGCTGTCCCTCCCCTTAAACATCCACAAAGCTATTTCATTTTCCTCCCTTAAAGCCCTCCTTAAAACTCTCCTTTCGCATGATGCAAAGGACTTGGTGGTAAAAGAACCTACAGACTTTGTTGTGAGAGGTGACAAAGTCACAGCAGAGCTAAGTGAACTCTGGTGAGGAGCCATTTACCAAGTCCCTTAAGAAAGCTGAATCGCTAAGCTGACTTAGGTGGTGGCATCTGCAGATGGGACCAAGCAAGCAGTTCTCTTGGGACTGGAAACAGATCTGCAAAGGGACACTTGGACTAGTGCTATTCACTGATCACTGGATGGGTGAGGTGGTGCAGTCACGGTGCTGTTATCCGTGGGACATTCTCACCAGAAGGTGGGAAGGGAATTAGACAGACTACTGCCAGAGTTACTACTAAGGTAGGGTTACCCTTTATTTGCATATATATTCTGTTGCTGCATTTTCCAAAGGGTCACTGTTCCTTTGCCCCTAATAAAGATACCCTAGCTTGTACATAGTCTTGGAATGCTTGTGAGTGGGGACATTTTGTGTGTTATGGGCACCCAGGGAGAGGGTGTGTTTAGTTTCCCCAGGTTTCTGGGTGAGGGCTCGAGCCAGTTTACTTATGTGTCAAGTGGGACTCTAGATATGTTGAGCCCAAGCCTGACTGCTGCTCTTCACCATCTGGAAGAAGGGTTAAACATGTAAAGGTTGGAACTATGGAGTTCGGCTTCTGAGATGTTCATTGGTATGTCGATATCACACGAGCCTTCATACAGCCTTATGGAAAGTTCATGGGATTATTGTAACTATTACTTTTTAAAAACAACCTTTAATAGGGTCATTTCTATGCAGATGACACCCCTCTATGTCTCTTTTGGCTCACTTCAGTCATTCTCTTTCCCAAGTCTCTCTCTGATTCTGTCACCTTCTAGCTCTGTCATAACTTCCTACTAGTGAGTGTTTCAAAAGGCTGAAGTTCTCCTTATAGATATAAAATCCAAGTTTTATTTATGCTAAGGCAGATCCTGAGCTGGTGTAAATCAGCATAAGTCAATAGAGCTACTTACTGTTATCATCTAGTGTGATTATTACAATTTTATTTTTGTTTTTGTTATGGTCTTCACAAATCTCTAAACACCAGGAGAAATCATGCAGCCACACTCTTTCGTCTCATGAAAGTGGAATCATATCACCTTATCCTATATCTTTTAAATTATCTTTCTGTGAGTCTACAAGTCTAATCTGAAGTTGTTTTCTTGGTTTTTGAAACCCTCTATGGAGCTACTGCACTTTATGGTTAACCTCACATCCTCCTTTCTTTTCTCTGTTTTCACTCTGAAACTCAGCTCAGATGGTTTCTCCAGCCTCTGTCTGAACTCTCTTCTCCACTCCAAGGGCCAGCTCTTCAATGGAGTGATACCATTTTGCATCAGCATTTATTTCCTCTCTTCAAATCTGACTTCAAACTTCCGTTTGGTTTTAGTCTATGATTTGCACTGATGTCCAGTCATTTCCCCCTTCCTCCATTACTGCATCTTTCTGTTCTCCCATCAGCATAAGCAGACTTTGTGAATACTTGTATGATTTTAACCACTTTCAAATTTCATCTTCCCTTAAATGTTATTGTACTCCATCTCCATATATCATTTCCCTTTCTGCATGTATGAATTGTTGTTCCACAACTTTGCTAACTACTTAATGTTTGTAAAATGCTTTTAAAATGTAAAGTACTATATAACTGCTAGATTTAAGAATTTTATTAAGATGATGTTAAAAATAAAAACAATGGTACAGAGTTTAAGCGTAGAAGTTTCTGGTTATCAGGGAATAAGGTATAGATTATCAAGGGGAGCGAAGTTTGGTTTAGGATTGGATGGCGTAAGAAATACATAATCTGCGAAATCCCCAATTGCGGGTAAAGGCTTAACGGGTCAAAGTACAGAGATTGAGATATGAGGGTAAGTTGTTCATATTTAATGGCTATGTTCAGGTGTGGAGTATAATGAGTGGGTACGATGATGAGGATGGATTTACCCTCATTTGGTGAGATTTAATGTTCAGTGATTTTATGGTTCCAGTTCATATGGTCCAGTGGGAAAAAGTCTCTCGGTCCCTTTCTCGTAGATGAAGCACGATGTCGTTCCAGCTCATGCCTCCTGGTACTGTCGGTGGCTGGTGACGTGTTCAATGTAGATGTCCCTGGACCATCGGATGGTGTCCGAGACCATGAGGCGCCGCATACCTCTATACCTCTCATTGCAAATAATTTTCTCACACTGTGTGCCAGATCCTCAGCTGATGTAAATTGGTATAGTTAGGTGCTATATAAAGATACGTGAAGGCTCAGTCCCTGCCCCCAAAGAGTTGACAATCTAACGATGTGACGTTTGTGGCTGAGGTCCATCTCCAATTTTATTGTACTGAGCAGACTTCAGCGTAGCTTATTAAAGTCTAAAGTTTGCATAATTTTAACCATTTTAGACATGAAATTTGGGTCTTTTTGTTCACACATCAAGGAAGCCAACTGCAAAGACTGGTCATTAGATGGAAACTACCTTAGGAAAGAGGTAGATTCAGGGAACACCTGAAAGAGGGAGATGCAGATATAACATGGGAAGAAATACGTACCGTGTTGTAAGACAAATAAGCTTAATTGACTGGTCCCTAATGTAATAAAACAATTCATCCTGGGAGTTGCAAAAATAATTCATACTGAGAGCTTAATGTAATTTGAATTGGCAGGTCCAGGGTAAACCCAGAGGAGACTCACAAATAGTCAATGCTAGTTTTAAGCTTGGCCATTGCGCTAAGACAGCACTAGATTATATAGTACAGAAACTTCCTAAGGTCTGTAATACTGAGACATTTGTGGGAGAGAGGGAGAGTGGGAATCTTTCCTCTAATTTTCCTCTGTGAACTCTTGTTTATTGGCAGAGTTAAGAAAGTATAATCTTTGCCTTAAGAACTCTCAATATTGCTGTTCCTTCTGCCGTGTTAGGCTCCCTCAGCAGTGGTCAGACTTCAAAATCTCTTCCATTTTCAGCAATATTTCCAGTTCCTGCAGTATGGCCAGTTCTTGGAGAATATTCTTAAACCAATAGAATCCTTCAAAATAGAAAACACTTCTTTTGAATGTGTGGCCACTGTAGCTAGAGATGAAGAAGATCTATTAGACCTTCAAGTTTGTCTCTCTGCCATGCCAGGAATAATTCACCCAATCAAAGTCTTATCAGACTTTTAATGTATAATGCACTGGATCCTAGCTAAAATATTACTAAAAACTATTCAGTGATCTTCCTATCAACCATGAGTCCAGGTAGACAAATTTAGGGCTGATTCTGCAAACAGATCCTCCATGCTGGAGTAAATTAATGGAGCTCTCTGCAAGGTGTAGGAATTCACAGACTTAAATCCATTTTCAAGATCAGTCTCATGAATTCTGATTAATTTATAGGTAAAATTAGCCCTTTCTAACTGAATTTGACAATTTAATTCACAAGCCATCTTGATGTGTTTATTTGCCTCTTGAGAGATCTTGAACCAAATGTCTTTAGTTCTACTCTATTGTTCTTTCTGGATTGCAGTGACTTCCAGGAATTTCAGGCCTTGTTTTGGACTTTGTGACCATGCCCCAGGTATATAAGCTTTACTGGACCTCAGCTGTCTGTCACTGGCCTCTCTGGGGAGCTCAGAAATAAGGAAACATTTGCCTTGGTTGGATTTGGCAGCATTAGCAGTAGACCATGAACAAGCCTTCTGGATGTTCCCCACTTTGTGCTGAATGGTAGTCTGAATCCGTAACTTTTGTACCTGTAATTTTGTTTAGTTAAACTGAAATCTGAAAGCAATCTAAAGGTATTTTGGGAATGATAATAGCTTTGTCAGGTCAGGGTCTGAAGGCTGCCTAGACTGGGGTCTATTAACAATCCAAGCCTGGGTTACACTCTTATTGTTTATATTATTACAGAATTAAATAGGGGCCCTAACCGGGTTGAACCCCTATTGTGCTGGACGCTGCACAAACGTAGTAAGAGGCAGTCTCTGACCTAAAGAGTTTACACTCTAATTGGGCTTTCATCTTACTGGCCTGGGCAGGGGATTAAAGGGAAATAAGGCCCCATCTCCATGTCTCTGCTCAACGGAATGAAACCTACTTGGGTCCAGATCTACTGCCAAGCACAGCCCCTGCTCATTAGATACTCCTGCTATGAACTGGTAGGCTGAGAGAGGGAAGAGTTTAGGCTCCAGTCCTCTGCTCATTGGCCAGAACAGAGTGGCAGGCATGAGGTAGGAAGCAAGCAACAACTGTAGCAACTTACTTTACTACCAGAGCAAGAGGGGAGCAGAGGAGAAATTGTGCCTCAAAGGGGTGTGTCTGTGGCCTCCTAGGGCTACTCCTGGGGTGGTGTAATACACACTGCCCTTTGTTCAGGGCCGGGCCTAATGGCATAATCTAGCCCAGCTTTTGATACGGGGGTGTAACAAACAGAGGGGAAAGTGGGGGCAACAATAATAATACCTTTTTTCAAATTTGTAAATGCCAAGGTAGATTTATTTATCCAAAGAAAGTGAGAGTTTGGTCTAGGGTTAACAGTTCTGGTGCTGGAGATATCCAAAGTATGTTCTGTAGCACAATGTAATTAGAGCTTGTATATTTCCATTCTGCCAATGAACGTCTTGGAACTGGATTTATGAAAACACCGGAAACACTAAACTGATCATCAGGAAAAGGATTTTCCGGGTGGAATAGAAGGTGATGAAGAGATGTTTAGTCAAGTCCAACTCCAATTTATCTGTTTTGCTTCCATTGTTGCAAATACTAACATTCATAAAATATTCACTAAATGCAAGCTAAGGCCAGATTACTGTTGGCTCCCTCTGCTATGTGGAAACCAGCCAGCCAATGAGAAAGGCATGGAAGCAGCTTTCTGGGCCTTGCACCCAGTTGGATGCCACACTGCACCAGCCAACAATATTCTGATCTTATTCTGCCTCACGGGCTGCAAAGGGAGAGAGAGTACATGTGACTAAAGGTGTGCCAGATGCTATGCATCTTCCAAGAGGCTACTGCGGAGTTGCAGCCAGAGAACTGGAATAACTCTTTGCTTGAGCTGAGTTTCTCTTTCTTGAAATAAGTTGCTCATCTACGAGCTGCCCTCATCCATTCCTCATAGGCACAGTGCCCCTCTCAGATTTGGTAGGGCCGATCAGTTATTTTTGTTGGTTTATACACTTTTGGAATTCTGTAATAAAGATTGCTATAGCCCATGAGTGACTTCCATAACTACGTGTTTGAGGTACACCTTCCGAGAGAGGTTAGACCAAAGTGCATGTGACTTCCCCTCCTAGCTGATCTCGGATATACAGAGCACTGAGCAGCATAATTAGCTGCAAGTGAGTCCAAGATAAATCTTCATAGAAGATGGCTGTAGAGAATGAAAAAGCTAGACAGCAAAAGTCTGGATAGCACACTCTCCCTTCTAAGAGAGCTATAACTCAAGGAGGCTCCTCCTTGAAATGCATACTCTGTGTGACAGTTCTCTGTACTTGGAAATTTATCTCCACTGCTTTTATGTAGAAGAGTTATGTTTTGTCCTCTCTTACACTTTGAGTTGCATCTGCATTTTAATTTTTAGAACAATTAGCAGTCCAGATTCTGCTTTCAGTGTAAATATGCACAGTAACTCCCCTGTCTTCAGTGGAGTCACTCTGGAATTACAGTGGAGTAACTGAGAGCAGAATTTGGTTCATCAAATCAATGCTACAGTTGCTTCAGATATTCCACCAGGTGCTATAAATGCTGGTGTTATTTCATGTGTTCCATAAACTCCTTAAGAAGTCCTCTGCCCATATTTGGCTAAGGTAAACTCAGGACAAATACAATATTTTGTTTCTTTTTATTTTAACATGCTAACTTAATACTAGAGGTATTATGTGGAGCGATCTCAAAAATACATCCCATACATCATTCTGAGATAAAGATCTTTGTCTGAGACTTTGTCTGAAAGGGATAATGTTTCACTTCTGGCGCCTCTATGTCTACTCTTTCTAGCATAATACATATTTATTATACAACTGCTAGACCTGGCTAGGTGCAGATCCCAAAAATCAGTTCACAATTTTTTGCAAATTAATGATCATGAACCAATTGTTCCTTATGCATCTACTGAATGCTAAAGAAAACACTAAGAACAGGTAGAGATAACAGGAAGTGAAGAACCATCATCAGATGTTACCCATGAAAAGTCACCCTTAAAGTCACTGATAATTATGTATATTTACAAATACTTTGCATTGAATTTTCTTCTATGGGAATTATTACAACAGAAGACGGACAATAGTCAGGAACTTACTACAGCAATGTGCACCTTAGTAATATAATAATTACAGCTGATTGGAAAACTTTGACAGAACCATTTGCTGTTGGAAAATGCAATTCTATCAAAATCAAAACACTTTGTGAAACCATGTTGATTTCTCCAAAATTTCATGTAGGAAAAAAGAAAGGATAAAAAATCCTGACAATCTTGAAATGTCCTGTTTTGACATTTTCAGAATAAAATGTTGTGTTTTCATTTTGAAACGATTTTTCGTTTCAATTTTTGATTTTTTGTTATATATTGCACTATAATATGACATTTTTAAAAGTTGAAATTGAAGTTGCAGACCTTAGAAGTGCTGGAATCCCCAACTCATAGGCAGTCTGCCTGGTAGGCTATCTTGGAGCCACTGATCCTGGAAGCCCTGGGCTCCCCAGCAGCCTGCCTGGTGAGCTGGCAGGAAATCTGCACAGCTTCTGGAAGATCTTTGTCAAAATCAAATCATATCTGTGAAATTTTTAAATTTCAATGAATTGGCAAATTCCAACCAAAAAAAGTTTCATTGGAATTTTTCTGACCAGTTCTACTAACAACAATCATCATCCAAACTCAGATTTAATCTACTTTTATAGGATCTGATCCTACACAGAAAAGTTAACTTGTTTATCTCCCCACATTTAATATTTGCCTGTTGCAAGAGATCTTCTAAATAAAAATATGATATACTGATGCTAAATTTAGTAGCAGATTCCATATCTGAAAAATGAACTCTTAGACATTGCTTTATTTGGTGTGTAGTTTCCACAGTTGAGGGCTCTAATATACTTTCGTAGGCCTTTACAAAACAGGTCCCTGATCAAAAGTGTCTAATCTCCTGCACACTAAGGGCCAGGTGGTATTCTTGGATTTACACTGCAAGCCTCTGAAATTTGACTTCCTTAATGTGGCAGACAGCAGCTTTCACACCTAATTGAGATATGCTCTCATCTTCCAAAAATGGTGGCGCTCTGGAGCCACATGACTTCGATAATTGTGTTGGTAGAGCCCTCTGAATGGGTGTGATATGAACAGAAGTGAAATAAGCCAAACAGTTAAGCTGCATGATAGCACCAGGGAAAGCAGATCTGGAGGGAAATTTGAGATTCAGTTAATGTTGACCTTACTTTAGGAAATCATATCCTCTCCAACATCCACAGCTATGCAGCCACTAGGGAGATGTCTAATTGCATGTGATTTTACCCAAGTGTTAGTTAAATCAGAGATCCAAATGCAAAACTTGGAATTTATGAAAATGGTGTGGATTGGTGTCACTCCATGGATGTTTTTTGTGTATGCAAATGAATGGTCAGTGACACAGAATTTGCTGTAATGGATTAAACCATTGGTCCATCAAGTCCAGAATTCTGCCTCTGAGGGTGACTGATATCTGATGCTACAGAGGATGATGACTCCCTATCTCTCCACTCCAGAAAGCACCTAGACACATGTGGAATGCTCTCAAGGGGAAATTTGCTTCCTGATTCCTGCAGTGATCATCTTATGAATCATGAGATCTGACTACCTTTACTTTAGCATGGAAAACTACAAATATTAGTTGGTAATAAAATTATTCAACCATTTTAAAAGTCCAGCCATGACATTTGACTTTACCATGGCAGTGAATTCCACAGGTTTGTTACATGCTAGGTGAAGATGGATTTCCTTATATTTCTTTCTAATTTACTTGCTATTAATCTGAGTAATAATAAGAAAGGATTTTAAAAAGGACTAATCATTTTTCACTATGCCTTCTCTTGCCTGTAAATACGTTAGTGACATTCTTTTTTACTCTTCTCTTTTTCAGGTGAAAAGGTGGTCTTTTTCTGCTGTCTTTCATCATATTTTAAGTCCTTTAACATCACACCTTACTATAACAGAATGTGCTGTCCCTTCAAGATCAGATGCTGCCAGCTCACCTGTCCCTGGGACTTATTTCCATTCTGGGAAATGTAGTTTCCTGAAGGACCCTGGGAATTGTAGGCTGCTGCAAGGCATGCTGGGAAGGAGTGGCCAGGGTGGTATAAAGAGCAGTGAGGCCATGAAAGTAGGTGGAAAAGCTTGATGAAAAGGTAGACACTCCTGGCAGAGGTAAATTATTCAAGGCCTGAAGAGATACTGAAAAAAAGAGTAACTGAGGCATTGATGTGAGAAAGGTAAGGCAATTTTTTTTTAAATGGAGATATGCCAATCTCCTAGAACAACCTTGAAAGGTCATTGAGTCCAGTCCCCTGCCTTCACTAGCAGGACCAAGTACTGTCCCCTAACAGATTTTTTCCCTGGATCCCTAAATGGCCCCCTCAAGCATTGAACTCACAACCCTGTGTTTAGCAGGCCAATGCTCAAACCACTGAGCTATCCCTCCCCCTAATTTATTTTTACTGTTACCATCTTTGATGTGTGTCACTGGCTGCTACACCAGGGGCTGCAACTGGGTGGCATGGGGCTGTCTAAAGTAGTGCTAAAGAATCCAGAGAATCCCCAGTAAATTAGGTAACCCAGTTTTATTCACAAACCCTTTACATGACCCTGTGTAGCACTGAAGGGCCATCTCAAGGTCAAGGATCTGGTCCTATGTTTGCAGCTCTCTTGTTTGCATTCTAGTAGGAAGCAAAATATTTCATATCTTCCTTTTCCTGTGGGAAAAATAGTCTTTTCTCCCTTCTAAAGAAAAATTTATCTAATGTAAGATTTATCATACATTTCTAGTTGCAGTGACAAGGGCAAGTGGCCCCTTTTAAAAAGTGATCTACAAAGAAGTAGTTCTAGATTCTGGACGCTTTATGAAGCTACCCCATTAGTAAGTTCAAGAAGCGTGTATCCTGTTAGATGTGGGATCATGCTCTGATGTGATGTTTCAGAGTGCACCATAGTATGATTTCATAGGAGCCACAGATTCTCACTAGAATTTGAAATTGGTCCATAGGGGATTGGATAAATCCTGTGGGATTTTTAATTCCTGGTGGTTTCAAAAAGTCTTTTAAAGATTTTCATACCTCTTTGGATATAAAACTCTCCCTTTTTTCTATACTCCAGTGCCTCCTTTCTGTAGACTCTTCTCTCTTGCCTACTTCCACCAATTCATGTAGTTAGCAACTATAGAAGTCAATGCTGCTCTTTTGTTGATTTCAATGATCATGTCCTGAGATCACACATTTAAGTGGGTTTTTTTAAAATGAAGACAACACTTTGACAATAGACATTTTTGTTAGGTTCAAATCTGAAAATGATTTGTAAATAAATGGTCATACTATAGAAATATATTATTCAGATGCCAGTAATGTAAATGTTGAGCATTCTGCAGTTTTAATGATTAGGAAGTAAACTGATTACCTTAAAACCCAATAAGGCAATAGTGCTAGAATATATTTTTCAATTAATTAATTCCCGGTTTTTATAGGGTGACCAGATGTCCTGATTTTATAGGGACAGTCCCGATTTTTGGGTCTTTTTCTTATATAGGCTCCTATTACTCCCCACCCCCCTCCCGATTTTTCACACTTGCTGTCTGGTCACCCTAAGTTTTTACACTTACTACTGTGTAAAGTAGTATAAAAATACATGTGCTGAGTATATAATATTTATTGAGTGTTCTGTAATGTGGACCAAATCCTGCCTGCTTTCTACACCTGTAGAAGTAGATGAATATTGCAAAAAAGTACTCATTAATATTTATTTGAATAAAATGGCAAATTCCCTTCAGCAGTGTCAGTGACCCATTCTATTTTCTGCTAACATTTGTCTGAACTCGAGATCTTGTTTTCACACAACAAAAATCTTACTCACCTAAGTAAATGGGTTTGTGCTGGAAATGTTCGCTTGACCATGCTGAAATCTCTAATGTTCTTCCTCCAATTTATAAAAGTGCCAGTCCATTAATGAGAAAGCAGAAATGCCAGTATGTGACTCCTGCAATTAACCACACCCCCCAAATAACAAACATTAAAAGGTGTAGTGAAGCAAATAATTTACAAATAATATGAAGGTTGTCTTGGGTTTTATTTAATGGACTATGTGGATTTTAAGTTTCGAAAACTGCTGGAGCTGAGGATTGATATACAAAATGTTCAACAACTGAAACATATTCACAGGTAACTCAAGAACAGAAGAAGGGCAAAAATCACAGAGGTCCCAAATCAGGAAGGTATCCCTATTAAGTACATACTTGAAAAATGTCCTGAAGTACTGCTGAAGTTGAGCATAACCTTAAGTGCTGTCCTGAATAGAAATAACATAAGCATGTACTTTTATTGGTGCCTGAATAACCTGTACATCTGTCTCTAACTTAACGTTTTCTTTCAACGTTATAAAATAAATACAGAGAGCCTGACTTCAGAGTTGGTCTCCTGTTTCAGAAATAGTGTGCCGGTCAAACGAAGTTGGTATTTTTTTGTTTTGAATCCAATAGTAAAATGTTTGAGAACTAGGACAAAAGTTAATCCTTACACAATCTAATCTAGCCCTGCTTCTTCCACTGTTGCAGACATTGGAGTGATTAGAGTTTAAAAACATTAGTGTGCAGTCACTCCGCTTGTTTTTGTTGGCATGACAAGCCACCAGCTGCTGTAGCTCCACAGTTTGTTGCCATTTCAGAGGGATCTCAATGTATTTAAACAAGCTTTTTTTCCCCAGTAATTCAGCACCCCAGCCCTTCTTAAATTATATGGCATCTTTTAGAAGCAATTACATCCTGAGGATGTGGCATGCAGCACCTGCAGAAACTGCTAGATTAGTCACTACATATACCTTGTCAGCCAGTAGAAACGGCATGTGCAGGATCTGCACCTCATATAAACTCGGACTTTGTTGATCTATGACATATATGTTGATCTATATACTAGGTCTATAGGTGACAATGATGGGTCAGATTTGCCTGTGCTGTGCCTCCTGAAGTCATACTAGGCGTGAATTTGGCTTGCTACCACAAAATCACAAGTTTATTAGAGAAAACACAGTAAGGTTACTTCATCTGATAATCCTAAGTAATATGACTGTTCCTGTATATCTGGTATTGGCAGTGCTTCAGTATATTAAGAGATATTTCAGTAGAGGAAGAGAGTGGAAAGAAAGTAAGAGCCAGAGTGTTGGTGGCAGAAAGGGGCCCTAAATCTGGTCTGACTGATCAGCCGAGTGGTCTCTTGACAGAGAAGAAATGAATGGCCATGTGATGGTTCTCAGGGTGCCCAGAACTGTGTCACCTTGTGACCCCCCACCTGCCTCCAACATGAGGGAGACATGCTTGTGCTGAATTGGATGTCAGCTCCCTGACACCACTAGCCTGTTAGCCACCCAAGCACTCTTCTCAGGACTATGCGAGCCCTTGCTTTGCTTTGCGAGTTAACAATAGGAGCACCCTGGTCCCCGAGCCTCTTTGAAGCATTCTCCTGTGATATCCAGCCCCTTATCCACTGGACACCAGGTTTGCTTTCCTCAAGGAAACAGTATACACACACGATTGGATGATTCAACTCAGGATCAATACCTTGCTTAATATCACAGTACGTAGATATATTTATAGTGAAACAAGGACACTTTGATTACCAAATATTGAAGAGATAGGATAATGGAAACACAAGGTTACATATAAAACAAAATCATAACACGCTTTCTAGACACTAAACTTAACAGGCTAGCCTCATATCTAAAGAAGTTAAAGAAGAATCTTTTGCAGAGTTTCCAACCAAGGCTGATTGTAATCCCATTGTCATGAATATGAACGCACTGCCTGTTTACTTTCTTTGTTTCCCAAACATAGTCTAGCAAACCTTTGAAGTATATCTCAATATAAGGTTCTCTCCCCTTGGTGTAGTTCTCTACTTATTAGTTCCATTCAAAAATTCTTAGAATCCTTCATCTGCAGTCATCTTAGATGGGTGACCCATTGTGTTAGCTTACAGTGCTTAATGTACATTTCAACAGAGAGAGGTAAATAAACATCTCTTGTGAGACAAAAAACCTGTTTGTTAGCTCTGCCTTGATGCAGACTCTAAAACAGTGGTGGGCAACCTGCGGCCCACGGGCCATATGCGGCCCATCAGGGTAATCCACTGGTGGGCTGCAAGACAGTGTTTACCTTGATCGTTCACAGGCATGGCCTCCCACAGCTTCCAGTGGCCCCGGCTGCCGTTCCCGGCCAATGGGAGCTGTGGGAAGCTGGAGCCCATGCCGCTTCCCACAGCTCCCATTGGCCAGGAATGGCAAACCGCGGCCACTGGGATCTGCGGGCGGCCATGTCTGCAGATGGTCAATGTAACCACCATCTTGTGGCCCACCAGTGGATTACCCTGATGGGCCACGTGCGGCCTGCAGGTTGCCTGCCGCTGCTCAAAACATATTTGCAGTGTAAATATACATATAACTCCTTACATAGTTTCTGTACATACATTTCACACTGATATTAATGACCAGTATAAGCCCACCTCTCATTTGAGACCTCCCATGATATTATTTGGTGAATCAGAATGTACATACCAGAATCAGGACATTCCTGTAACCCCCTTGGTAGTTGGCATTCGGGGGTTCTTGGGTCACACCCTTTCACAGCCACCAACATAGGGGGTTTGTCAGGCGTATAGGGATGGGAGGTGTCCTGTAGTTCAGCTATTTTTCAGTACTCTGTTGATGGATTGATGGTTCCTTGGTGGCTGTCAGAGGCAGTGTAATTTAGGGTAGCTGTGATGGGGTGTTCACACCCCACTAGCCCATATGGGTTAATCATAGAAGTGTAGGACTGGAAAGGGACCTCAATAGGTCATCTAGTCTAGTCGCCTGCACTCAAGGCAGGACAAAATAATAACTAGACCATTCTTAACAGGTGTTTGTCTAACCTGCTCTTAAAAACCTCCAGTGTGGCTCAGGAGGGATTAAATATCCTGATTGGCCACACCTGAGGGAGAGTTAGGCAAGCATTGACTGAGGATGGAGCCCACATGGGTAGGAGCAGACAGGGCTGGTGTAATGCCAGGAAGTGAGAGCAGAAAGTGGCTCCAGTGTGGAAACCTGCAGTCACTCTGGGCTCAGAGAGGGAAAGGAGAAAACCCAGGGAGAGAATAGAAGCATTGGGTTCCTGGCCCTGAAGGAAGGATTTACCATAGGGATGGTGGCACGGAAGACTTAGAAGGGTGTGGTAGGAGACAGCCCAGCAAAATGGCAGCAAGGTTTGCGATAATGCAAAACTTGGCTGCTGATTTCCCTGGCCTAAAACTTGGAGTAATGTATGGGCCCTGGTTCCCCTACCAGCCACTGAGGAAGTGGCATAGACTTGAATTGGAGGACTGTTGGGAACGATACCCATCAACCAGTCCCATGAGACTTTGATATCTCGCGGAAGGAGAAAACTATTGTGACCTGGCCAGAGGGCCAACCCATCCAGAGGGAGTACCCAAGTCACAAAGAGGAAGCACTGCAACTCCTGCAGCATGAGAGGGGCATCAGAAGGGGTGTCAGATTGAGCAGAACTATTCCCCAGATGCAGACAGAAGGCAGCACCTCAGTAGTGAGTTGAGAACACTGTGACGGCAGCTTCCTGGTTGCCCTAAGTTGTGCCAAAGGCAAAAATGGCCACTCGCCAGCCCTGGTGTCTGGGAGCTGCAAAGGGGTTTAGAACTATCTTTGATCTTCTCTAGCTGAACTGAATGGAGAGTGGCCACAACTGAGGACTGAGCCTTAAGGTACAGTGAGTTGTTAATATTTATACCTAACTAAATGAATCATAGGTGGAGCTTATTAATAAGATTGTACTAATTCTGTTTTCTCAGATTTAGACACAATTTAGTACAATGATTTATTACAGTTTAGTACGTAGTAATGTAATACTGATTTAATATGTAGATTTAGTACAATGTATTATATATTTTAAAAAAAGAGTTTTCCTTCATCCAGTTAAAATGAAAATAATACACAGGATAGAGTGCTGCAGCATGCTCAGGACAGGTACAGGGGATAAAATCATGAAGTGGTTGGACTGTCTTTACTGATACAGCATAGTTTCATGTCAGAGACTAAGATAACAGTTCAAATAGACCCCAAACCTAGTCTGCTCTCATTTCCCTTATTACTAAAAAGAAAAAATTCTAATGTTTTGAATTACTTATTGAATTTGTTGGCTCAGCCAACCGTGAGCCCATGGCAATAAGCCATTCACCTTATTGACTTCTTCAGTTCAAGTCCTAAAAATGTGGATGAGAGAGGGAGGTTCTGCATTCTCTCTCCAAAAATCAGAAATGGATGGCAGCTAAAAAGGTTCCATAGTTAAGGTGCTAACTGGGACTTGAGGGACCTGGGTTTGATTCCTTGTTCCACCAGACTTCATGTGTGATGTTGGGTAAATCACTCATAAGAATGGCCATACTGGGTCATGTTATACCAATAAAATAAAAACCAGCAGGATCTTATTAAAGGGGATAAGACAAAATGTCACATTTATTGTGAATACAAAAAGAATCATAGTAAGCAGTCAGTTATAGCTATAACATTTCATTCAGTTTCACATTCATTCATACACACACACACAGGTTCTGCATAGATGTCATAGTTACCAGCCTAGAAGTTGCTCATGCCAAGATACTGGCCAGGTAACCTGGGCATGAGGGAGGAGCCGAGTCCTTGTCAGATTCATCTGATGCTCCTGGAGGGTGGTCGCAGAACCAGACTCAAAGTCCTCAGTATTTAGAGGCCATTCTTATAGGGATTTATTCCTATGTAAGTCTATGGGAAGTGCTTCATCATGCTGTTGCTGAATCAATCAGCAGATGGCACATTCCTGATGGCTCCGTGCTGTCAGATGTTATCTTGTTTTTCCCATCCTTTGAGATGGTCGGGTGGATCCCAGTTTACCCTCCGGGGGTTGTCTGGTCGTTCCCACTTGATGCCACCTTCAGCCGATGGTCACTGAATTCCTAGGCTGGCACCTCCCTGCTCATTCATTCATGTACACCAAGCATTCATCAGCAGACATACTGTCTTCAACACTTTCGGGGTGTGTACTAATTTATTTGAGACTCCCTGCTCTTTAATTAAAGAGGGTGGGGGTCTTTCTATGCTGTTTCTAGGTACAAAGTATGCATAAAGAATGAAGTCAAATAACTTGTTTGCAAGTTTCTCATAGCAATACAGTATCTTTCTGAGAACAGATACAATCAATGGTTTACACAGACAGTAGCGTGTAAGTTTAACAAGGGCTCCAAGAGATCTTTTACTTGGTAACGCTATGAGGTTTAAATTGTGGGGGACAAATTATGGGGAGTTACTTTCACTTGGGGAATCACTTTCAGTACCTTCTTTAATATCCCTACAGTCAGACCAATAGTTCACCTAGTCCAGTCTTCTGATAGTGGCCAGTGCCAGATGCTTCAGGGAATAAACAGAACATGGAAAATATTGAGTGAGCCATTCCCTGTGGGGATAATACTTTCTTACCTCACAGAGGAGCTGTGAGAATAAATACATTAAAGATGGTGAGTTTCTTAGGGCTGGTCTACACTAGCCCCGAAATTCAAAATAAGATATGCGACTTCAGCTACGTGAATAACGTAGCTGAAGTCGAAGTATCTTATTTCGAACTTAAAAGTACTTACCCCTGGTCCACACCGCGGCGTGCAGGCTCCCCCGTTGACTCTGCCTGCTCTGTTCATGGAGCAGGATTACCAGCGTCGACGGGGGAGCACTTCCTGGTTCGATTTATCGCGTCCAGACAAGACGCGATAAATCGAACCCAGAACATCGATCCGACACCTCCGACGTGACGGGTAAGTGTAGACCTACCCTTAGATACTACAGTGATGGGGGCCAGATAGAAGAAAAGTCCGAAAGCTTTGGAGTTTATGAATGGTTTGGTTTGGGGCCAGTTCTTAATCTGCCTGAACCAGTTTGTCCTTCCCTCGCTTAGGACCTGATCCAAAAGTCCACTGAAGTCAAAGGTTCTTTCCATTGACTTTCAGAGGGCTCTTTATCATGCTTATCTGCATCAGTGAGGTCAATATGATAACTTTGATAAACTAGTTTCTAGTCAATCCATCCGGTCTTGCCAATTCTGAAGGGGGAAAAAACGTAGACAAATTCTTCTATCAATGGTGCCATATTCTGTACACTTTGAGCCAGATTCAGCAAAGCACTTATGTAGTTAGTGACACTGAAGACAATGTCACAACCTGTTGACTTCAATCGGGCTATTCATGTCCTTGGAGTTAAGCACATGCTTAAATGCTTTGCTGAATTGGGGTCTCAATGCAGAGACTTTTGAAACCAGAGTCTGGCAGCCCAATATCAAAAGCCTTTAAACATCTTTGACCGTTTTACCGCACCATAATTGGGCATAGGAAAATTTACTGTTAGCACCTGGCAGTTGAGATAATTATCCTATCTCTTCAAATAACATAATAGGCACATTGTTTGACTTTTGAGTAGCAGCAGCAAAGCAATTGCTGAATTGAGAAGTCTATGTAAGACCATAAAGATAGTGTGAGGTGAAGACTTTGATGTGGTAGGAGACACTGGGCCCAGATGTCAACATGTCAGACTCTTTTCCCCGTCTACCTCAGAAGACACTTCATATATTGCAAATCCGTTTTTATTTGCAAATAGCCGATTATACTTACTCTGTGTTGTTTTCAGGTGAAGCTGTAAATCAGAACACAAAAATTGGTTTAACTCTATGAACTGAACACTCCTCACCAACAAAAAAGATTGGATAGCAGCAGCTTCTGAGAAGTCCCAAAATACCAAATGCTTGTCTGTTTGCTGTGTTGTTGTAGCTGTGTTGGTCCCAGGATATTAGCGAGACAAGGTGGGTGAGGTAATATCTTTTATTAGAGTGACTTCTGTTGGTGTGAGAGACAAGCTTTCAAGCTTACACAGAGCTCTTCTTCAGGTCTGAGAAACGTACTCACACTGTCACAGCTAAATGCAAGGTAGAACAGATTGTCTAGCATAAGTAGTTAACACATATTTCAAGGGACCATTCAAGGTGAAGTGGTCTGTTAATGCACTGACAGTCATGGTGGGGAGGGAAGAGGAGGGAAAATAGGCCGGCGGGTACGGGACAGTTAATGGGTTATAGATTGTTGTAATAAGCTGTAACATCCTATGTGTCTGATCCAATACATTGATTTTTAGTATTTAGCCAAGTTATGAATTTAAGCTCGTCTTCTGAAGGTATTGTGCAGGTTTCCTTTGAGGATGAGAAGTGAGAGGTCAAATATAGACTGATCACTTTGTGAAAGGTATGCACTCACAGGTGATATGTGGTGTTTGTCTTTTATGATTATTCTGCGTGAGTTAATCTGAGAGCATAGTGATTGTCTGGTTTCACCCGCATGTGTGTTATTGGAGCATTTACGGGCACTGAATGAACTACATCACAAGTAGTGTGTCCTGGTCTGTGGGGAGCTTGCTTCAGAAAGGGGTAGATAATACTCAATATATATTATGCCATTATACAAGTAGATAGTTCCCACTCTTGGAATATAGAGTTCAATTCCACACACTCAAAAATTGTATAGGAGAAATTCAAGTGGTCCAGAGACAGGTAATGAAAACAATTAACTTCCGTCCTAGGTGAGACGAAAAGATGTGACTGAACAACTAAGACATGACATAGATATGCAAAGTAACCAATGTTATAGAACAGGGAGGTTCAATAAGTGTCCATGTTCATAAGAGGACAAGAAGACATTAAGTGAAACTGAAAGGCAAGCCAATATTGATGAGGAATATTAATGACAAAATTATTTTAAAAAACATCACAATAGATACAAGCTATCACTGAGGCCAAGAATTTAGGAGTCCAAAAAGTATCGAACACTGATAATGATATTTATGACATCCAGAGTTACTAGACTGGATAAAAAACATGTAAGAGATAAACCAATACGCTTCAGGGCATAAATCAACCACTGTATGATGGAGTTAAATAGCAACTTTCTCTAGAGGTAGGTTATTTCATAATTTTCCTCAATGTGATTTCTTCACCATTCTTTCAAATATCATCAGCTGATGTAAGCAGACTTCATTCCACCGACATCAGTGGAGGTACACTGATTTACACCAAGTGAGGATTTGGCCCATGATGTTTGGATTTTATGCACTAGTTATAAACTCTCTTCCCCTTTTTGTCTTCAAAGTATCTTTAATTTGTGCTAAATCTCTGGGCAATGTCAGATTAAATGTGAATTCCCACACAACAAGTGGCTTCATCCTTGACCAGTTTTCATAGGCCAATCTTGACTCTTGTGAGGCTTTTCTCAAAAAAACAAAAACAAAAAAAACCAAAGAAAAATTCACCTTGACAACTCCTTGGTAAACAGTGGTGACTGAGTCTTATAGGAGATGCCATAACAGGGTATTTGGAATTTAATTAGTAACTGAAGAGAACCAACTTTCCTTTGATAAATCCTACTTTCCTATGTACAGACTTTCATGGGTTTGCACAAATGCAACTGCCATGAACAAAATTGATGATGGCAATTTTTTTCAGCAAATAGTTTATTCACCAAAAAAACCCACCACTTTCATTTAACCCAAAACTATTCCCACATTCATGTTCAGTTCACCAAATAGCTTCAACCAAACCAAAAAGGAAACCTCAAACCTCCCAAAATGTTTTGGTGATATCAAAACAAAAATGTTTAGTTTTGACCCAATTTGAAATTTTCCATTTTGATTTCAGAATGTGGGAGACCCAGGTTCAGTCCCCGCTCTGCCTAATGGGGTGCAGGGATTTGAATTTAAGTCTCCTCAGTGCTTAATTTGTAATGAAAGAGGTGCTCTGGCTTAAAGCAATTAGGGTGTGACATGCCCCAGGATACAATCTGGATGTAGTGGGGCAACTGCCCCACTCCTGCAGAACAGGGGTTAAAAGTAGCCAAGCTAGGCTGATTGGGGAAGCAGCCACAGCTGTGGCCAACCCAATCAGGGCCCAGCTGGCCCTGATAAGAGGGCTGTGGACCAGGAGCTGAAGGAGTCTCTCTCTAGCTGTGGAGAGAGAAGGACCTGCCTGCCTGGGAGAAAAGGGTACCTGAAGTGGAGCAGGGCTTGTTAAAGGCAAGAGGGGCTGGGGAGCTCCAGCCTGGCAACTCCCTAGGCCACAGGCCTTGTTTAAGACTAAAAGGTTACTGTGGCTGAAGTAGGGCAGCTCAGTGATAGGCAAAGGCAGCAGGTTCTAACCCCTTGCTGATGATGAGCCATTACGGACTACAGTTTTCCCCAGTGAGAGGGGGCTAGATGATGACTGGCAACAGCCACTGAGGCAAGGTGGGGTTAGAGCATTGGGGATTCCCCTGGGAGGGGAGACCCAGCATTTGGGGGCACAGCCAGGGGGGCAGCACCCGAGGTAAAGGGGCATCAGGGTCTGGGAGGGACATGGGGGGCCTAAGGCAGGTGAGACACCGGCCAGTAGGAGGCGCTCTGGATGCTGAAGAGCTAATTCTTGAGATGACCAGCAGCAGGCACCATGGCACTGAGTCTCACTTCACTACACTGGACTGTTGAAAAGCAGTGTCCCCTGAACTCTCTAGCCAGCATGCCTTTTACGCTGCTTTTGATGAAAAACCACCTCTCCAGATTCTGCTCACACACAACCTTCAGCATGTAAATTCACTCCTAGCCAAATGCATGAGCAGTCTGATCAGTCACTCATCAGTTACATTCAGAGTGACACCCCCAAATTCTTAGTCCCAGCCTTGCTCCCCAGAAATGTGCGTTGTGCACTGCTCAGTATTATTCTGTACCGTGTAAGCTCATAGTAAGTCTGTCATTCCAACACTGGGTAATGATTATGCACCAGCCTTGTCATCCTAAGCAGAGATTCCCAAACACACTGGTTTAGATAAAATGAGTGTATTAATTAGAGAAAGATAGGATAAAAGTCAGAATTGATTACAAAAGAAATAAAAAGATACAACCACAAGCTAATACCTAAATGAAATTAAAAGCAAAATGTCTCTCTCACCGTAATTTGTAACAGTTCACAGGCTGGATTTCCTTTCAGCCAGGGACCTCTCCCACAGTTCAGTGTTTTTCAGGTATGCGTTGGTGCCATGAGCACAGAGATGGAGGAAGAGAGGGGGTGCCAATATGTCTTTGCCTCTGAGAAATTGGTTTGTGGGCATTGTTCCTGAAATATGTTGTCATTCTGGGCAATTATATAGAAAAATCTCAGAATTTTACATACAGGGTTACACACATTTCAACAGGATTATAATATTCAGAAGATTATGAGTTGTCACATGATACCTCATAAGCATACTTTGTACAAAATATACCATAACTATATAAAAGCGGTGAACGTGGGGTACAGGGTGTCACACTGGGGCTCAAGCAATTTTTTTTACTTTCATAACTGACGCTGCAAGACAGCTATAAACTGTGGGGCTATAAACTGCCAAGCCTAGAGGTGCAGGCACAAATTAAGCACTGAGTCTCCTATATTACAGGAGTACCCTAACCACTGGGCTATAGAGTCATTCTCAGTCATTCTTTGTGCCAATGAATATTCCTTGACTGAATTTCCACTATGAATTCAACAATGCATAGGCGTTGGACCAGGGAAAATGTATAAATGCTCTATAACCCAGTGGGTAGGGTACTCACCTAAGATGTCAGAAACCAAGTCTGTGCTCCAGTGACTAACTTATACATAAGTGGAACAGATTCAACAGGAGAAATTGAGAAAGACCCCTACCAGAATATTGCATAGCCAAATAGAGAGGAAACTCCTGTTGAGACAGATACTCAAATTCAAATCTCTTCTCCACATTAGGCAGAGGAACAAACTGAACCTGCATCTCTCACATCCCAAGAGAAGCCAAATCCCTTGTTAAGGCTCAGGCCAAATCAAAGTGGGGAAGGGTAGAGGGCAAAGATCGTTTTAGTCCAATGTTTATGTTTCTGATCCTGAAAGTGGCTGCGGAAAAGTCCAGTCCCCAATATAAATTAGACAACCCTAAAGGAATTCTCTAGGGGTCAGATCCCTTGTTGTTAAGGCTGCTTTGCATCATGGGAATGGTCTTAAGAAGATGGAATTGGTAATAGTATCTGGCCCTTTACTGGAACTTTTAAGATTAATCCTCGTCCTCAAAGCCCCCGAGTACGGGTGGTTCTAACAGGCTGCAGGATTTGCAGTGGTCTCTGGTTGGGGAAAATGAGTTCTGCACATGCTCAGCTCCTCTACTTCCACCCATAAGGGACCTGATCTAGGTGGTCCCAGTGGGGTCAGTGGCCAAACTCCCAGGGTGTGAGATTAAGCCCAATATTAGAAGTGAACTCAAGCCTCTGAGACTAGCCTCCGTCTCAGCCTATTTATGGCACTGAATCTCTCTAGGCTTGTCCAAGTGTTTGGACAAATTATGATTACCTGTTCTGTTCATACCCTCTGGGGCACCTGGCATTGTCCACTGTCAGAAAACAGGATACTGGGCTAGATGGACCTTTGGTCTGACACAGTATGGTCGTTCTTATGTTCTTATGCCCCCACCCCGTGTAGCTGATCCTAACTCTTAGAATCAGGTTTTCAGTGCACATTCTTGCAAAAGGGTTCGAAATTCACAATGAATATTTCCCAGTGTTTGCTTAAAATTAGCTCCTTCAGTGAACTCAATTGCTAGAATATTTGTTGAAAGCAAACACAACATGGAGAACACAATTGAAATGGATGTCTTTAAAAATACATATGGATATTTGTGGAAATGTTTTGCGGTTTTCAACCAGCTCTTTTCTAGATCCTTGTGTTAAATATTGTGCATGTAGTCTAATTACTGTGGTTAAATGGTGCTGTATTCTGTGGTTATAATTGGTGTAGGCTTGGTTGCTATGTACTGTGGATTCTGTGGTTTAACTACGCTATCTTTGTTGCTAGCAATTTTTTAAAAACTTTATTAGCACTTGCTTCCCCCACTCCCTGAGCCATATTGACATGTCTCTAGACAGCATATTGTCACTTGTTAAAGGGTTCCTTTTCTTCCCCTCTTCTGTTTACATTTTGGACACCATAGGTTATTTGTGTGTTGTTAGAGGGTATAGTCACTCCTGTGACTCAGATTGCTGCTATGAGCCACAAAAATTGCATGTGTTGAAGGGGTGGCTGTTCACTGAGAAGAAGATTCAGCACAGCCCTCAAACAAGTGCTTCAATCCCATTGACATCAAGATTGCTCGTCTTTCTAAAATATATGCTTTAACCCAACAGACTGTGTTAAACTAGAGGCAGGAATCATTAGGTGAAATGCTGGCCTGTGTTATACAGGAGGTCAGACTTGATGAGCATAATGGTCTTCCTGGTCTTTAAACACACAAACTATGGACTGGGTTTAAACAGACACTTAAGTGCTTTGTAGATTGGAGACTTGTCAGCTTGGCATGTACTGTTGCTGTATTTCCTTTAACAGTTGGGCAAAAATGCAGTTATAAAATACACCAGTATCTTCTCTTCTATACAAGTTTATTTCAGAGATGGGGCTTAGTATCTACATTTTTAATGTTGGCAAATGCAGCCTATTATGAGATTGCTTCCATATGGACCATTTTCTCCATGTATGGATTTTCCCAAGAGAAAGACTCCCAGATATTTGTTCTTCTGAATCCTTATGTTTAGGGAATCACATATCAAGAGATTGTCATTCAGCTTCCTATTACCATTCTGAAAATCCTTCCCTGTCAGAACTAAGTATCTCCAAATCCTCTCCTGAAAAGCAGGGGAATTTTTTCAAAACCTCATATCTGTCCTGCCATTATAAAAACATGCAGACATTTTTGGGAGCACAAATTAGTTGACAGGCTTTGAGAATCTGGCCCTTTAGTGAGCACTCTGTAAAACTTTGGACTGAGTCTTTAACATATAACAGATACATGTTTGCATACAGCTTTTGCCTGTTGTAGGCATAATGAATGCTCATGTAATATTGCAGGTGTATGTGATAGTGTATGCAAAACAGAATGAAAGGCTAGGATCAAGTTGTTTATCTCTCAATTGTAATGTGCTACCCCTCCAAATTATCTATAATTTACAAAACAGTTCTAACTCTTCAAACTCAGTGTTATATTCCTAGTCCCTACCTTTCATCTGTTTGTATCTTTGAGGACTGTTTTATGCGAAGTTGCACAAGTTTAACTAAAGGTTTTTTGGTCTATTTTTATATCTAAAATATATATGTAATATAAGATATGATTCAACAGTAACACACACAATGATTCCTAAATATCTTTGTAGTGAACACGTCTTATTTTTTGTGGTAGACTGTATTTCAATAAAAGTCATTTATTTAAACTAGGGCAAAACCAACTGTAGATTAGCCTACTTCTATTTAAGTTTGACTTATAGGAGTTTAGCTTGCATCAATAAACTGATAGCTGTCAGGTAAACTGACATGAGCTGAATTTAAACAGATCAGAGTATCCATGCAGGGGTTTGTACCCATTTAACTAAAACCAGCTTTCAAAGCTAATTTGAGAAGGTGCAACAGTTTGCGTTTAGACAAGACCTAGATTATAACCCTCTGTGGCATGGCTTGTCTCTTTTCCATGTTTACACAGCACCCAGCACAGGGAAGCCCTGATCTTGATTAGGGCTTTGGGATGCTGCCATAGGAAATATTTATACTAAGATTTGATAACATACCACATTTCTTATTTTGTGGCAGTCCAGGGGAGTAGGGCTAGGGACAAGAACCTCATCCAGTTGGTACCTTATAGTATAGAATTTTATTTTCATAAATAAGACATTGTGTTCACTATGAAGATCTTCAGGAACCATATTCTGTGTGTTACTGTTGAATCTTATTTTATATTACATATATAAAATAGACATGAAAAACCCTTTAGTTAAACTAGTGCAACTTTGCATAAACACTAAAAGACAAACAGATGAAAGGTAGGGGATAGGAATATAGCACTGAGTTTGAAGAATTAGAACTGTTTTGTTAATTATAGATAATTTGCTTTTGTTCAGCATTACTATTCAGAGACAAACAAGCAGGAATTCTTACCTATATCTAGGGCTGCATTGACAAAGATTATTCACATTTTCAAAAGGCATGAACCAGCCTTTCATTCTGTTTTGCATACGCTATCACATTCACCTGCAATATTACATGAGCATTCATTATGCCTACAATAGGCAAAATCTATATGCAAAAAATGTATCTGTCGTTATACGTTAAAGACTCAGTCCAAAGTTTTACGGAGTGCTCACTAAAGAGCCAGATGCTCAAAGCCTGTCAACTAATTTGTGCTCCCAAAAATGTCTGCATGCTTTTACGATAGCAAGACAAAATTTTTGAAAAAATTCCCCTGCTTTTTAGGAGAGATTTTGTGATATTTTAGAAAGACGGGCAATCTTGATGTCAATGGGATTGAAGCACTTGTTTGAGGGCTGTGCTGAATCTTCTTCTCAGTGAACAGCCACCCCTTCAACACATGCAATTTTTGTGGCTCATAGCAGCAATCTGAGTCACAGGAGTGACTATACCCTCTAACAACACACAAATAACCTATGGTGTCCAAAATGTAAACAGAAGAGGGGAAGAAAAGGAACCCTTTAACAAGTGACAATATGCTGTCTAGAGACATGTCAATATGGCTCAGGGAGTGGGGGAAGCAAGTGCTAATAAAGTTTTTAAAAAATTGCTAGCAACAAAGATAGCGTAGTTAAACCACAGAATCCACAGTACATAGCAACCAAGCCTACACCAATTATAACCACAGAATACAGCACCATTTAACCACAGTAATTAGACTACATGCACAATATTTAACACAAGGATCTAGAAAAGAGCTGGTTGAAAACCGCAAAACATTTCCACAAATATCCATATGTATTTTTAAAGACATCCATTTCAATTGTGTTCTCCATGTTGTGTTTGCTTTCAACAAATATTCTAGCAATTGAGTTTGTTAGCGGGAATGTCCATTGAAGGAGCTAATTTTAAGCAAACACTGGGAAATATTCATTGTGAATTTCGAACCCTTTTGCAAGAATGTGCACTGAAAACCTGATTCTAAGAGTTAGGATCAGCCACACACTGTGGGGACATAAGAACGACCATACTGCGTCAGACCAAAGGTCCATCTAGCCCAGTATCCTGTTTTCTGACAGTGGACAATGCCAGGTGCCCCAAAGGGTATGAACAGAACAGGTAGTCATAATTTGTCCAAACACTTGGTCAAACCTAGAGAGATTCAGTGCCATAAATAGGCTGAGACGGAGGCTAGTCTCGGAGGCTTGAGTTCACTTCTAATATTGGGCTTAATCTCACACCCTGGGAGTTTGGCCACTGACCCCACTGGGACCACCTAGATCAGGTCCCTTATGGGTGGAAGTAGAGGAGCTGAGCATGTGCAGAACTCGTTTTCCCCAACCAGAGACCACTGCAAATCCTGCAGCCTGTTAGAACCACCCGTACTCGGGGGCTTTGAGGACGAGGATTAATCTTAAAAGTTCCAGTAAAGGGCCAGATACTATTACCAATTCCATCTTCTTCCCATGATGCAAAGCAGCCTTAACAACAAGGGATCTGACCCCTAGAGAATTCCTTTAGGTTTGTCTAATTTATATTGGGGACTGGACTTTTCTGCAGCCACTTTCAGGATCAGAAACATAAACATTGGACTAAAACGATCTTTGCCCTCTACCCTTCCCCACTTTGATTTGGCATGAGCATAGTTCAGTGAGATTGGAGGTTCTGGCCCCAACATTTAAACTTTCTAAAACACTTCTGTCTATTTTATATATGTAATATAAAATGTGATTCAACACTAACACACAGAATATGATTCTGTGAAGATCTTCGTAGTGAAAACAATGTTTTATTTTTAGATGTAGACTCTGTATTTCAATAAAATTCAGTGTAAATAGTTTATGAAAAGCTTCCTGTTACAGTTTAATCTTCAAAAGCAGTGACCTCTAAAACTTCCAGCTGCCAATTTCATCTGGTTTACATTAGAACATGATGATACTGCAAGTCAGGATACAAGGAAGTCTCTGGGAGTGGAAGGACACAACTTCTACCTATTTTTATTCACTGTATCTCGCTACAGCTACAGAGATGCACTTACCCATCATGGTTTGTCATCTCAGCAGAGTTCTAGCCCTCTTGTTAGGGAGGCCTGGGCTAATCCAGTTTAAAATATAAACTTTGTTCCTACTAAATTTGTAGCAAATAATCCACTTGTCCCTCAAACACCAGAGATACGAAATACTGCTTTCTTTTTTCAGTTGGTGAGTAATTGCTTCTCTTTTTTTCTGCACCAAAGCAAGCATCAGAAGATGAGATCCTGAATATCCCTAAGAACCAGCTGAGAAGGGAGTTATTGTTAAATCACCTCATCCCCAGGATTTCAAATTGTACATCCAAAAAGTGTGAACAACCTGACTTCAGGGCAATCTGATAAGATTTCAATCAGGGAGGTGCATTGTAAGGGATTCAGGTAAAATGCATTTCCCTAGTTTATACTGAGATTCATATAACAAATCAATAATATCTATTCCCCTCTTCCTCCTAGTCCAGTGGTTTTCAGCCTTTTTTCATTTGCGGATCCCTAAACATTTTCAAATGGAGATGTGAGCCCCTTTGGAAATCTTAGATGGGGTCCACAGACCCACAGTGGTCCATGGACTGCAATGTTGAAAACCACTGTCCTAGTCCATTGCCTCTGTTTCTGTGAGCTGCTGCCAAATGTGTTTTTAGAAGAATAAAAGATGTGTTGATAGTTAAGAACTACTAACAAGAATTGAACGTGGGCTGGAAATGAAGATACTTATTTAACAATTCTGAAGAAAAGGTCATCATGTTGGGAGATCCAAATTAAAAACAAGCCACCCTGGAGACTGTACAGAATGGTTACTATGTCGATTTACACAAATAATTTAATTGGGACACATTTGTGATAAACACTTATGCTTCAGTAGCATTTAGAATTGAACGGGGTGAATAACGAAATTTTTATTTGATTCACTGGAGCGCCGCCGGGTGAGTGCTCTCCTAAAAAAAGGTGCTGCTTCCTTTTTAAGGTGATGCTTCTGCTCACAGGGGGAGCGGCCGCTCCCCTTGCTCCCCACCTGGCTACGCTACTGGCTCAAATGAAACACTTCATTTTGATTGCAGGTATTTTGACACAAACCAGAGGAACCTCTTCCTCTAGAGCCCAACAGTCAGGGTTCTCTCCTGGGATGTGGGAGATGTAGGTTCAAGTTCTTCCTCTGCCTAATATGGAGAAGGCATTTGAATTTGAGTCTCTCTCACAACAGGAGTTTCCTATTTATTAGTCTGTGGGATATTCTAGTAGGGATCTCAATCTCTCCTGTTGAACCTGTTCCACTTATCTAGAAATTAGTCATTGGAGCAAAGACTTAGATTTCCAATATTGTATTTGAGTACACTACCCACTGGACTATCGATTATTCTTACGTTTTCACTGGCCCCATGCTTATTAATTGTTGAATGTCATTCATAGTGAAAATTCAGTTAATGGGTATCTATTGGGCCAAGGAAAGACCTGAGACTGACTCTACAGCTCAGTGGTCAGGGCACTCTCCTGTAATATGAGAGACTTAATTTCAAATCCCTGCTCCTGATTATGTAGAAGGGGGACTGAAGCAGGGTCTCCCAAATTCAACAGAGTACCCTAACTAATGGGCTAAAGTTTATAAGGGAGGTTGTATTTCCTTCCCTCTCCTCCTCCCTGCCATTTTGTGAAGCTGGTCCTCATTGACTCTTTTCAAAATGCCTGAAATTAAAATGGAAAATTTCAGGTTGGGTCAAAACTAAACATTTTATTTTGATGTTACCAAAACGTTTTAGGGTTTTGCCTTTTTGGTTTGGTTGAAACTGTTTGGTGAACTGAACATGAATGTGGGAATAGTTTGGGGTTGAATGAGACAGCATTTTTTGGTGAATAAACTATTTGATTAAATTTTTTTGATGAGCTCTAGTTTAGAGGCCAAGCAGCCCAGGGCCCCGTTGTGTTATACAAAGATAATACATGACAGTGGCTACCTGAAAGAGTTTACTGTCTAAAAGACAAGATTCTGCCATCATCTGCATTTGTGCTAACAAATGTAAGTCTGTGATGCTGTATCTGTGTATAGGAAAATAGGATTTGCTCCATTCTATTTATCAAAGGAAAGTTGGTGCTCTTCAGTTACTAGTTAAATTCCAAGTACCCTGTTGTGGCATCTCCTATGAGACTACTGCACCACTGTTTACCAAGAGATTGTCAAAGTGGAAAAAACAATTTTTTTGAGAAAAGCCTCACAAGAGTCAAGATTGGCCTATGAAAACTGATCAAAGATGAAACCACTTGTTGTGTGGGAATTCACATTTAATCTGACATTGCCCAGAGATTTAGCACAAATTAAAGATACTTTGAAGACAAAAAGGGGAAGAGAGTTTATAACTAGTGCATAAAATCCAAACATCATGGGCCAAATCCTCACTTGGTGTAAATCAGTGTACCTCCACTGATGTCAGTGGAATGAAGTCTGCTTACACCAGGTGACAATACTTGAAAGAAAGGTGAAGAAATCATGTTGAAGAGAATTATGAAATAACCTACTCTTAGAGAAAGTTGCTATTTAACTCCAATGTACAGTGGTTGATTTATGCCCTGAAGCATATTGGTTTATCTCTTACATGTTTTTTATCCAGTCTAGTAACTCTTGATGTCATAAATATCATTATCAGTGTTCGATACTTTTTGGAGTCCTAAACTCTTGGTTTCAGTAATAGCTTGTAGTGATTGTGGTGTTTTTAAAAATCATTTTGTCATTAATATTCTTCTTATCAATATTGGTTTGCCTTTCAGTTTCACTTAATATCTTCTTGTCCTCTTATGAACAGGGACACTTATTGAACCTCCCTGTTCTGTAACATTGGTTACTTTGCATATCTATGTCATATCTGAGTTGTTCAGTCACATCTTTTCAGTCTCACCTAGGGCAGAAGTTAACTGTTTGAACTATATATATTCAGTATTAGCTATCCCTTTCTTTATGCATTCTAGCATTTTGTTTATCCTTTACTAACAATGCTCATTGAGTTGTCCATATCTTCCTTGCATCTCAGCATGCCTGAAATTGGGCTGTCCTGAAAATATGGGTCCTTATTTTGTGCCTCATAATCTCCTCTAGACTTGTTTAACCAAACGTTTTCCTTTGTGCTAAAATTTGAAATTGTAAACATCCAAACCACTTTACAGAAAGTTACAACTTCTTCATATTTATTAGCAAGAGGGCTGCTTTACCTAAAATGTGACACAAGGGCTAAACTGATTTCTGAGCAAGGCTATTTCAACTTGGTGTTAGTCCACAGAAATGTCATCTGTCTTTGGCTATATCCCAAGCCACCTCCATACAACATGGACTACAATTAGCAACAAAATGTCTTAGATCATTGTTTTAATGAGCAGATTACAACTGATGTCATCAAACCAAACTTTAACTATATTTTGATAGACACCTCTATTTCTTATACCTAGCCCCATCCCTCATGACCTATATAAAATCAAAGTAGATCTTAAAAATACACTCCTTCTTCAAAGGACTTGATTTTTTCTCATGGAATAACTGCTTGACTCACCATTCAAGACTGCTGTGCTGAAGATAAGTAGAGATTAGTTTCAGGTGATGGGGGGTGGGGGGAGTGAGGATTTCCTGGCCTGACAGTGAGAGCTATGCAGACTTGCAACAGAAAGTAGTGTGTAGTTTAGAAACAGAGGCCTCATTTAGATCTCTCTTGTTTTTGGAAAGGTTTCCACTGTTGCTACCACCTGTCTGACTCCACCAGCAGTAGCATAACCATAGTTCCAGAGTGAAATCCTGGCCCCTTTAAATTACAAATCTGAAGGCAATCTTCAGCACTACCTCTGCAGTAACACAGCACTGTATTTCCCTGTGAACTACTATTTTAAACATAATTTGGATCCCTCCCAGGCAGAAGGAACCTAGCATTTGCCCAGTATAACCTCACACTCTTCATGTTACCCTACGTTACCTGTAATGGACCATATTCTGATACCCTTATTCGTGTGGAGTAGCACAATATCAGTTTGTCCCTTAGTGTTTTCCTTTTGCTTTTTTAATTACTGTATGAAGAAATCATAATGCTTTGCTTCTGAAACTTCTGTCTGCTTGACGAAAAATATTTCTAATGTCAAGGATTAATGTAATACAAAATTGTACTGCCATCACTGTTTCAATTCCTGCCTCCTCCCATCCCCACCACACACAAATCAAAGTGGGCTCTGTCTCAGGATGCAGACTGAACTTTCAGAGATTTGGACCCAGATCCACAAAAGTAGTTAAGCTCCTAACTTCCATTTGAAACCATTAGCTCAGCCGTTTGCAAACCAAAAACTCAGAATAAAACTAGCTGTAACTGAAAAGTGCATCAAATTATCATAATGGAATATTAGCAATATAATCCACCTTCATAAGAAATAAATCACTTTATTATAAAAAACAACAAGGAGTCAAAATGAGAAGCTGCTGAATTGTTTTTGTCACCTTAACTGATTCTATAAGTAATCCAACCACAAATCACACTGGAAAACTACACTGCTTGAATTTCTTAGGCCTGGTCTACACTAGGGGGAATGGCGGGATCGATCTAAGTTATGCAACTTCAGCTACGTGAATAATGTAGCTGAAGTCGACGTACTTACACCTACTTACCGCGGTGTCTTCACTGCAGTGAGTTGACTGCTGCCACTCCCCCGTCGTCTCTGCCTGCACCTCTCGCGGCAGTGGAGTAAAGGAGTCAACGGGAGAGCGCTCGGGGGTCAATTTATCATGTCTAGACTAGACGTGATAAATTGACCCCTGCTGGATCGATTGCTGCCCACCAATCCAGCGGGTAGTATAGACATACCCTAAGTATCTCTTTCATTCTGTTTCTCTCCCTCTCCTTCTGAAACTAAGTCAAAGGTGTTACCTCAATTTCGCTAGAAACCAACCCAGGGTTACACTTACATTGGTTTTATTAAATGCCGCTATTGGATCAAACAGAAAAAGGATGGAGCTTATTCATGCACACACACATTCAGCGCATTCATACCCTCATGCACCCACACACTCACGCAGGTGGAGAGTTACCGGAGACAGTATAGGAAGCCGAAGCATAGTAGATCTGGTGTGTCTGCCTGTGGTCACGGATCCGTGCTGGTGAGCAGGTCAAGAAGAGAAGGGCTTGTGAGCATGCTTTTTTCTTTTTATTGGAACTGGGCAGCTCCTGTCACATACACTGAGTTTTCCTTCTGTGTCCGACACCAAGAAGCATTCCCAGACCTCGTTCCTTTCATGCATACCAGGTTCTTCTTTTCTTTACAGCACCCTGTGATTGCCTTCTCAGGGCAGATTACATCAGACACTCCTGTCTCCTGTCTCCAGGCTCTTTTCTCCTTGCAGTTCCTCTAGTCCCACATACACACTCTTGTTCACACTCCCTTATCTCCCACACACACTCCCTTGTTCACACTGTCCCTGATCGGGTGATGGAATATTGCAAAGCTTGGAGGTTATACAAGTGGTAACTGAAAAGGTTACAAAGCTTTCAAAAGTTACAATATTTAAAAGGCTATGCTAACAATGACTAAAAGTTACAAGGTTTACAAAAGGTTACAGAATTTAAGGATCATACTAGCAATGACTGAAAAGTTACAAATCTTGCAATCGCATTCTACTGGATTGAGCGGAGGCTTTACACAACAAAAGGTAGCCATATTTCCAGTCAGAATCTGGCATCAGACCCGGGCAGCTGTTCAGAAATTTCCAAGAGCTCAACAAATGGAGCTGATGGAGTTAATGTGTTTGGCCTTATGGCTGTGACTCATACTGAGCAGCAGTAGCTTAGAGGAAGCTATCCAATACCCTGTTAGAATTTAGCCTCAGCAGGCAGGGCTCCTGAGGATAGCAGTTAAGTTGATAAGAGTCCACAGTATAATGCATATTAGTTGCTGCTCATAGCTGTACTGGCCTCAGTTTGCAGAGGGATTTTTTAAGGAGAGTTTTCTATCCGTGATGGGAAGTACAGGCAGAGGCAGCTGCTGACTACTTGAAATAATAGCAGAGGCAATGGTATTTTGAGATATTCAAGTCAACATAAGTTGTCTTGAAAGGTTCGAACACAAGGTTTAATGTGTGAAAATATGGCTTAGGAGCAGGAAGCTGATCATTTTACGCCAGTAATTCAAGTTCAGTGAAGGCAACTTGATTCATTTGGTAGTGTCATAATATCTTTAGTCTCACTAATTCCTGAAAGTTTGGGATTTTTTTTAACATACCGGGCTCAATTTTTTTCAGAGTTATTAGTTACCATCCAGTGGTATCTGAGATGATGAAATAACCTCAGCAGGCCTGTAGCTAGGGAAACAAAATGAGGGAGGCCATGACATGCCGTGGAGAAGCAGGCTAAACATAAATTGAGGAATGAGTATGGGGTTCTTTCTGTGGCAAATTTTGGAATACCAACTGCAATTGCCTGCATTTTAGAAGACTTTAGAGTAAGGGGAGATTTTCAGCTGGTGTAACTAGCACAGCTCCATTGACTCCAAAGAAACTACATTGATTCACCAACTGAGGAGCTAGTATTAAGATTTTAGGGAAACAAAACAAGAAACCCAGGAGCCTACCCGATACTTATTTGGAATTCTAAAACAAACTTGTGGTGGCAAGTCATGTTCCATTAAAAGGGACACCAGTTATTTATTTGTCTATTTTAAAAATCACTCTTCTGCTTAACCACTTTTTAACTCACTAGTTTGACAAGTAACACATCAGATGACTGTAACTGAAAGAGAGGAGAGGAAAATATTTTTTTTTCAGTTTTACTTTGTGCATTTGACAGCACTTTTGTTATAGTCACTTTCACTGTTTACCCGGGGTAATTCAGGCAGGCTGTTTACCTTATTTGTATATGGGTCTTTCACAGGGCAAAAAGGGAGATCAGAACAATTTTTATAAATAAGAAAATGTCATTGTAAAATCAGAAAGATTGGCAGGAGCACTCTGGGGCTGGTGTCACTCATGCCTGAAACTACTTTTGGACTTTTTTTATAATTGTAGAGCTGGAAGCAACCTTAAGAGGTCATCTAGTCCTCCTCTCCTCCCCCATGCTTAGGTAGGACCACATATACCTAGATCAAGTGTGGGCAAACTTTTTGGCCCTAGGGCCACATCGGGGTTGCAAAATTGTATGGCGGGCCGGGCAGGGAAGGCTCTCCAAACAGCCTGGCCCCACTCCTATCTGCCCCCTCCCACTTCCTGCCCCCTTACTTCCCTCCTCAGAACAGCCGACCCATCCAACCCCCCCACACTCCTTGTCCCCTGACCACCCCCTCCAAAGACTCCCCCGCCCATAACCACCACCCCGGGACCCACCCCCATCTACGCTCCCCTGCTTCTTGTCCCCTGACCGCCCCCCCCGCTCCCTGTCCCCTGACTGCCCCAACCCCTATCCACACCCCCACCCCCTGACAGACCCCTGGGACTCCCACACCTATCCAACCCCCTCATTGCCCATCCCCTGATGGCCTCCCCGCAGAACCTCCACCCCATCCAACCACCCCCCAACCCCTTCTCCCTGTCCCCTGACTGCCCCCCGGGACTCCTTGCCCCTTAACCAACCCCCCCAGCCCATGCCCCCTTACCACAGCCGCGCGGCCTGCCAGAGCTAGACATGAGGCCCCTCAGGAGCGCGCAGCCCCACTCCCTCGCCATGCTGCTCAGAGCGGCAGTAGCTCACAGCCCCGCCACTGCAGCGCTGCCCAGGAGCGGCGGGCCAGAGCGCTGGTGGTGAGGCGCGCTGAGGCTGTGGGGGCGGGGGGACAGCATGGGAGGGGAGAGGGGAGACTCCCCGGCTGGGAGCTCAGGGGCCGGGCAGGATGGGCCCGTATGCCGGATGTGGCCCGCGGGCCGTAGTTTGCCCACCCCTGACCTAGATCATACCTGACAGGTGTGTGTCTAGTCTCTTCTTAAAAACCTGAATGATGGGAATTCCACAGCATCCTTTGAAAGCCTATTCTAGGGCTTAACTATTCTTATAATTAGAAAGTTTTTTTCCCCTAATGTAGATTAAACCTATTGCTACTTGTTCTACTTGCAGTGGACATGGAAAACATTTGATCACTGTCCTTTTTGTAACAGCCCTTAATATATTTGAAGACTGTTATCAGGTCTGCACTCAATCTTCTTTTCTCAAGACTAAACATGCCCAGTTTTTAACCTTTCCTCCTAGGTCAGGTTTTCTAAATCTTTCATCGTTTTTGTTGCTCTTCTCTGAACTCTCTAACTTGTTCACATCTTTCCTAAAGTGTGGTGCCCAGAACTGGACACAGTTCTCTAGCTGAGGCCTCACCCATACCAAGTAGAGCAGGACAATTATCTCTCGTGTTTTACATACGTACAGCACTCCTGTTAATACACTCCAACAAAAATTCAAACAGTGTTCCTTGAAAATAACAAAAATCCTGAAATGTTCAGAGCTTATGAAACTCAAAGCCTTGGTGTCTAAGGTTGGGCACTCAAAATCTGAGGCCTCCATAGTAACAGGCCCCATCTGAAAACTCTGTCTGAAATGACTTGCCCAAATCTTCTTACAGAAGCAAGTTAGTATCAAAGGGCAGAATTAGAACTCAGGCGTTCTGGTTCACAGCACCCTCTCATGTCCCTGCCACAGAATATCCCTTCCTCCCCAGCTGACACCAAATGACATACTTTTGACTGCCACCTTTTTTTTTACAATCCTATCAAAAAACTACACGTGGGTGAACAGTTTGGAAAATGATATGAACATGCTCATGTCAGCTTTGCTTGATTTTCCTGAACTTAACCCAACCATACCAGGTTATAGTGTGGGGGACAGAGCCCTGTATTGTGGAGCACTTCTCCGGTATAAGGAAAAAGATGGCCACTTCTGCAAATGGCCAGCCCTCTCCATCCTCAGAGCATGGTCTCTGTTCTGGCTATCTGGCATGATAGCTGAAGTGGAGATGGAGAATCTGCAGTACCAGAATTATAGCTCTTCGCTCTAATGGATAAAAAGTTCTATACGTAAACATCCAGTGTGATTGTCTCTTTGTAAGTACCCATCTCTGCTAGTGATCCACGAACTGGGGGAAGATAAGCAGAGGAGCAACTAACTTGCTCACAGGGCCTGATCCTACAGGTATACTCAGAGGCTGCTGAACTGCACAGCTTGGGGAGGGGAGGACCAGGATCTTCCTTTTAATATTTAGCCCAGTGATTAGGGTACTGACCTGGGATGTGAGAGACCACCCATTCAAGTCCCCCCTTTGCCTGCTGATGAGAAGGATCTGAGCAAGGAATCTGCCACCTGTCGGGTTAGTACAGTAACCACTGGGCTGTGGAATATTCTGATATAGGGCTCCCTCAGTCTCTCCTGTTGGAATTGTTCCACTTTCATTGAATAATGTTACTTGCGCCGGAGAGAATGAGAATCACTTGATAGCCCAGTGGCTAGAGCACTCACCTGACAGGTGGAAGATCCCCATTCAAATCCCTTCTCCTCAGCAGGCAGAGGAGAGTTGTGAATTGGGGATCTCCCAAGGCTAAAGGATAATTCTCCTTCTCCCTTCATCCCAGCTGTTTTGTGTGAAGTCAGGTGGCCGCTGCACCAGCCTAATGGATTGGGCCCTGCATATCTTTTCCCGGTTCATGGCTTGCTATGGGGCTTAGGCAGGAGATAAGCATCTGGGCACCTTGAGTGAGGCAGCAGCCCACAAGCCTAGAGGCAAAAACATAGGTGCCTAGAGAACTTGTACTGAAAAAACTTGCTCACCGAGTACATTTATGTACCTACAGGGTCATGTGGTAGCCAGCAGGGAGTTTTGTGGATGGCAATGGCACCTAAAAACAGGCCTTAAACACCTAAATGTGGGGGTTAGGCCCCTAAATACTTTTGTGGATCTGGGCCTTTGTCTCTTAGTTTTATATTAAACTGAATACTCCTCCTGGGATTGTAAGATTGCAGTTTCATATGGAAGGAGGGCTCTTTCACAGATCACTTACATTTACAAAATGTCTCCTATCCTGTTCAGAATGTGGAGGTTCAGTTTCCCAGAGGGATTTGTTTTTACTCAGAGAAGAAGCAATTCATTATATTCAAATTGAGAAATATTACTTAGCCATTGCTTTGGTAGGTTTATGAAACCCTAAGATCTATAATGACGTGCTCCTGCTTGAGGGAAAATTACATTTTTAAACAAGTATTCAAAGACAGTGAAGATTTCATAAGTAATTCGTCAACTATAAGTAATTCTTTTTGGCTGTCCTGATTCTCTTCTTGTTTTCAAGATCTCCAGGTCTGTGTTTATGTGTGTGGAGACTGAAAGGTTAGGGCTAAACCAGAACTTAAACTAAAACAGCATGTGTTAAGTATGAACCACATTGCATCAAATTCTATCAAAAATGTTAGCTTCTGCTGCAATTTAGTCATGCATACTTGTCTGCCATGAAAACTATGCAAGGCATTCATGGAGTTTCTTTAAATCCTGGATCTAACTGAACCTTGACTGTCTTCACACTCATCTACCCTCTCTGAAAAATATTGAATGTTTTGGGCTGATCAAAAGATTGTTCCAGTTTCTTCAGTCTGCCAGAGCAGCTGTGGAAATCTTGTTCTAACTTCCAGCTGGATACCCCTCCCTGCTATATCATAGATCCATCTTCTGTAGAGTTGCTTTGAACTAAGAGCTAAACATCCCACGTGTTATCTACTCAGTGCCTTGCTTCAATATGTTTATGCCACCTTCTGCCATGCAATGACCCCTAATTTTTGAAAAAAATTGACTTGTTTTCATTCTTTACTAGAAATATGGATACACAGAAAAAAAATTCTCTTCCCACCCCAAAAATAAACTAGCACATATCATTAAGCTACTGGAGCACTTCCTGTGCTATTACAAGTTGTTGGCCATATGCCTTCAACCACCCCAAGAGTACAGCGATAGATATCCAGGGCAGGATTTTCAAAAATGCCTAGGTGCCATAGCAGCATAAATGCTACTGACTTCCAATGGGACTTGTGCTCCTAAGGCACTTTTGAAAATCCCACGGGCATACCCTACTGCCGTATATTGCCTAATCAACGTCCCTTCTACATGCAATGGCTAAAATGGACCAGAATTAGGCCCAGGGCAGTAATATCAGTTGCAAAAAGAAGGTGGGAAAAATGAGTCTTAAAGGTGACCTACAAAAGATGTTTTTAAAAATTGGGGCTTTGTCATGTTTGCTTGTGATGTGTAAAGAAAGGGGTTTTTTTAAAAAGGGGTTTGGTTTTTTTAACCCTAAAACATTAGGAATGTCAAGATGGGCATCCACTGTTTTTTTTCCAGAGGATTATCTCTGGGGTGTCATCTGTTTGTGAGCAGCCTGATGGGAGGGTTTGGAGAAGGCATTATCTGATGATCCCAGAAATGGGGTGTGTGCCTGCAGAGGCAGTAAGGAGAACAGTGGATGGTGTTGAACCAAAGAAGGGAAGATCTCTTGATATGCTTCACCCAAATCCCCAGTAAAGGGGGACTCATGTAATCAAACAGAGCAACTTGTTCTCCATACCATGTGGCATCAGAAAATAACCAGTGCAAGGCCCACTTATACCTCCAGAGTAGAGAAAGGGGACATGAGAATCAGATCCAGAAGCTTTTAAATCATGATCACTATGGAAGAAAAAGAAGCACTATGAATTTTCCACTCCGTGTATTCATTGCAGTGTCTTCTTTCATGGAGCTCAGTTTTTAAAAACCATCCAGCATCACTGACAGCAATTGTTAGGTTCCAGACCACTTGGGCTTTGTTGTTGTGATGACCAAAGCACCACGCTCAGCCAAATTACAGCAGTTTAACTCTTATGATCTTGCCCAGTTGGATATCTGGATGCATACTGCACTTCAAATCAATGGAGCCATTAAAAAGCTTAGCCACACAGCTCCTGAGATCAGAACTGTCAATTTCATGCTGTCATAAACTGTAGGACTGCTAAGAGGACAGCTGTAACGCTCACCCCATTATCTAATCCCTCACGCGAGCCACTGTGCGTATGAGCCACAAGTTAATACACAGCAGAGAAGTCACGGCAGCTTGGCTTTTTATTCACAAGGAAAAACAATCCCTATTGGCAGCTGAATAGACAGCCCCTCAGGGGACCAATTATTCCATTTTGTGCTGTACAAACTGCAGCAGTCTGCTGCCAGCTCCCTAGGGAGTAACTCCGCTGGGCTTCACTAACGGGGCCCAGCTTGATACTCAAGACACAAGTTGTGCCTCGTGTCAAAACTGCTGCTAATGACACAATTAACTAACTGGGAGCTACTGAGAAGCTCTTAATTAGGTAAACACTGTTCTGTGAAAAATGATTGCCCAGTTTTAAGCATCCTGGTTCATGTCAGACTGCTAGAAGGTGAAGCCTCTGCATGAAAATGAAGTATCTTCCTTAAGGTCTAATTTTGGTGCTAAAACCCTAACTATGTGCAGAATTGTTTTAGTGTAAAATCAAAAGGCAATATTAGAAACCTCCTAACATATCACTGAGATGCTCTGTCAGCATTTAAAATGTTGTTTTAGTACAAAAAAGAGGAGTACTTACTAAACTACAGTAGCAGATAATCCAGCTAGAAGTCTTAGAAACAAAAACCACAGGAATAATTACGAGTATTTATTTATTTTACATTTGATAATGGACTGGGTGGAGTACACTGCACAAAAATAAATAAAATCCTGTACCCAAAAGGTTTGCAATCTAAATGATAAGCTTCATAGATACTTAGTCATTGAGTTTCAAAAAATAGGGATCACCATCTTTCTTTTTCTCTCATGCAGTTTGTAATTTAACCCTTTGGTTAAAAGAAATCCCACACAGTTTCTGGCTGATAAATCTAGGCTGAGATTTTCATAGAAGCCTAAGAGAGTTAGGTGCCCAGATCACACTGAAATTCAGTGCACTGGGCCCCTAATTCACTTAGGCCCCTTTGAAAATATTCATAGAGTTTAAGGCCAGAAGGAACCACCAATCTTTTAGGTTGACGTCCTGTATATCAGGTCACCAATGCCACCCAGCACCCGCACACTAAACCCAACAACAGAAATAAGACTAAAGTATTACAGCCTACAGGTGACTAGTCTATTATGTGCCTTATATGTGCCACAGGCAGAAAATAGGAGGGACTAAGGTGCCCAGTGCTTGAGACCCGCACAATGGCAGGGAAATGATGAAATAAGATATACCCAGAAAATCCTAGCAACTCACCTGCACCCACATGCAGCAGAGGAAGGTGTAAACCCCCTAAGGTTATTGCCAATCTGACCTGGGGGGGAAATTCCTTTCCAGCCAAACACATGGTGGGCGATCAGTTAGACCCTGAACATGTGAGCAAGAACTAGCCAGCCAAGCACCTGATTGCGAGTGAGAATGCTTGGTGCCCGCTCAGAGCCCTGGCCCTTCCCTTTCAGTGTCCCATCTCCAGCCGTGGCCAACTCCAGTACTTCAGCGGAAGGAAATTTAAAGAAACAACCCAGAAAAATTTGTGGGGGGTTAAGGGTGGAAAGGGAGAAATCCCTTCCTGACCCCTGCAGGTGGCCAGCTGAAACCCTGAAACATCAACTTTAAGACATAAACCAGAATTGAGCCCCAGGGCTGTGGAGCCCTGTCCCCTATCAGTACAAGCAACCCTCTCAGATAATTGCACACACAAACTTGTCCTGCTCTCTCTTAAATAGATTAAGTTGTTTGTCCCTACAACTCCAATTGGGAGGCTGTTCCAAAACCTCACCACTCTGATGGGTAGAAACCTTCTAACTCCCAGCCAGAATTTGTTCATGGACAGTTTATATCCATTTGTTCTTGTGCCAACAGGCTGGCCGCCGCTTCCCGAAGCTCTCATTGGCTGGGAACGGTGAACCGTGGCCACTGGGAGCTGTGGCAGGGGTGCGGAGGAGGTGAAGGCCTGCCTGGAGACGGTCAATGTAAACAAAGGATACGTCTACACTACAGAATTAGGTCAAAATTATAGAAGTCGATATTTTAAAACCCGAATTTATGGAATCGATTGTGTATGTCCCCACTAAAGAGCATTAAGACCATGAGGTCGACAGACTGTGTCCACAGTAGCGGGGCTAGCGCTGACTTTCGGAGCGTTGCATTGCGGGTAGCTATCCCACAGTTCCCGCAGTCTCTGCCGCCCATTGGAATTCTGGGTTGCGATCCCAAAGCCTGATGGGGCAGAAAACATTGTCGCTGGTGGTTCTGGGTACATGTCGTCAAGCCATCAAACGTCCCTCCCTCCCTCCGTGAAAGCAATCTTTTTCGCGCCCTTTTTCCGGGGTTTCCGGGGTTTCTGGGTTTGCTACAGCAAGCATGGAGCCTGCTCAGCTCACAATTACCGTAATCTCCAGCGTACACCTGGACATTAGGTCTAGTGGGGATTCAGTCGCGCTGTAATACAGGCAGAGGGATAGCTCAGTGTTCTGAGTGTTGGCCCGCTAAACCCAGGGTTGCGAGTTCAATCCTTGAGAGGGCCATTCCGCCTGAGGCTGGTAGTCGTGGGACTACACAGCATAAGCTCCTTGCCTTCTAGCTGCAGATCGTACAATATGCTTGAAATTCATGTGCTCGTGGCTGGCTGGGGGTGCTTGGACATAAATGGGAGTGACCAGAGTGACTCTGGTCATTCTCTTTTTTATGTTTTGTTTAAGGGAGATTCAGTACTGCCTGGAACACGGGCAGAGGGATAGCTCAGCGGTCTGAGCGTTGGCCTGCTAAACCCGGGGTTGCGAGTTCAATCCTTGAGGGGGCCAGGAGATGATGATGGATATCAAGCATATTGTACCATCTGCTGCTAGAAGGGAAGGAGCCTAACCCTTGCTCACCGCATATTGTACCATCTGCTGCTAGAAGGAAATGAGCCTAACCCTTGCTCCCCCCTCCCTCCGTGAAAGCAACTGAGGGGGGAGCCAAAAAATCTTTTGCGCCTTTTTTCATGTGGTCGCCATATTGCTGACACCATTGTTATCCACCCGCCGCTTCTGCTCCCACTCTGCTGTCCTGCAAACAGCATACCAGGGAAAGCATGGAGCACGATCAGATCACCGCGGCTGTTATCGCCGTTATGAACACTACGCGCATTGTCCAGGAGTATATGGAGAACGAGAACCAGGAGCTGCTACAGCTACAGCAGGCGAGGAGGCGACAGCAGCACCCTGAGGACAGTGATGAGGACATGGACACAGACTTCTCTCAAAAAAGGCCCCCCCGCAAGGTGGACATCATGGTGGTAATGGGGCTTATTGATACAGTGGAACGCCAATTCTGGGCCCGGGAAACAAGCACAGACTGGTGGGACCACATAGTGCTGCAGGTCTGGGATGAATCCCAGTGGCTGCGAAACTTTCGCATGCGTAAGGGCACTTTCGTGGAACTTTGTGAGTTGCTTTCCCCTGCCCTGAAGTGCCAGAACACCAAGATGAGAGCAGCCCTCACAGTAGAGAAGCGACCGGTGATAGCCCTGTGAAAGCTTGCAACGCCAGACAGCTACCGGTCAGTCGCGAATCAATTCGGAGTGGGAAAATCTACAGTGGGGGCTGTTGTGATGCAAGTAGCCAGGGCGATCACCGAGCTGCTGGTACCAAGGGTTGTGAGTCTGGGAAATGTGCAGCTCATACTGGATGGCTTTGCAGCAATGGGGTTCCCGAACTGTCGTGGGGCGATAGACGGAACCCATATCCCTATCTTGGCACCGGACCACCAAGCCAGCGAGTACATAAACTGAAAGGGTTACTTTTCAATAGTGCTGCAAGCACTGGTGGATCATAAGGGATGTTTCACCAACATCAACGTGGGATGGCCGGGAAAGGTACATGACGCTCGCATCTTCAGGAACTCTGGTCTGTTTCGGCTGCTGCAGCAAGGGACTTTCTTCCCAGACCAGAAAATAACCATTGGGGATGTTGAGATGCCTATAGTTATCCTTGGGGACCCAGCCTACCCCTTAATGCCATGGCTCATGAAGCCATACACAGGTAGCCTGGACAGTAGTCAGGACCTTTTCAACTATAGGCTGAGCAAGTGCAGAATGGTGGTGGAATGTGCATTTGGGCGTTTAAAAGCTCGCTGGCGCAGTTTATTGACTAGGTTAGATCTCAGCGAAACCAATATTCCCATTATTATTACTGCTTGCTGTGCGCTCCACAATATCTGTGAGAGTAAGGGGGAGACGTTTATGGCGGGCTGGGAGGTTGAGGCAAATCACCTGGCCGCTGGTTATGCGCAGCCAGACACCAGGGCTATTACAAGAGTACAGCAGGGCGCGTTGCGCATCAGGGAAGCTTTGAAAACCAGTTTCATGAATGGCCAGGATGCTGTGTGAAAGTTCTGTTTTTCCCCATTAATGAAAAGCCCCGCCCCTTCATTCATTCTACTTCCCTTTAACCAAACCGCCCTGCCCTCCTCCCCTTGGTCACCGCTTGCAGAGGCAATAAAGTCATTGTTGCTTAAAAATCATGCATTCTTTATTAATTCATAAAACAAAGAGGGGGAACTATGGGGGTAACTGCCACGGTCGCCCGGGATGGGTGGTGGAGGAAGGGAAGCACCAGGATGGGTGGTGGAGGAGGGGATGAGGGAAGGACAAGGACACACAGCACTTTAAAACTTATTGAATGCCAGCCCTTTGTTGCTTGGACTGTTCTCTTGGCTTGAGTGGTTAGGTGCACGGAGGCTGCCCAAACGCATTCTTGGGCGTCTCGGGGATGAGGTTATGGGACTCGGGAAGGAGGTTGGTTACACAGGGGCTGTAGTGGCGGTCTGGGCTCAGGCGGCCTTTCCTGAACCCTACGCCTTTCCTCAGCCATAAGCCGGAGGATTTCTGTTTGATCCTCCAGTAGCCTCAGAATTGCATCCTGCCTTCTCTCTGCACGCTGACGCCACCTACTCTCTTCATCCCGCCGCTGTCTCTCTTCATCCCGCCAGTCATTGTCTTCAGCACGCCACCTGTCCGTGAGATCAAATTCTGCCTTCCTGGACTCCGACAGTGTTTGCCTCCACGCATTCTGCTGGGCAGTTTCAGTGTGGGAGGATTGCAAGAGCTCTGTGAACATATCGTCTCCATTCCTTTTTTTTTTACTTCTAATCTTCGCTAGCCTCTGGGACGGTGATGAAAGGGGTGGCGTTGAAACATTTGCAGCTGCGGGAGGAAACAAACGGGAGAGGAGTAGTTTAAAAGACACATATTAGAGAACAATGCTCCAAACATTACATATCACATGTGCATTTGGTCCAAGGTTGCACTTTCCCTGTTATATTGAGGGTCTGCCGGTTTGGTGTGAGAGATCACACAAGCAGGTCCGGCGGGCAACAGAATTTGGCTTGCAGGCAGCCATGGTAAGCCACAGTCTATAGGCTTCTTTAACCTTCATAACATGTGGGATTGTTTTCAAACAGCAACCCCCTCATTTCCCATAACAAACAACCTTTGGGCTGGCAATTTAAAACTGGTTGGCAATTGAAAAGGGAGGGGCGGCGGTTTTCGGGTTAATGTGCAGCGCGAACCTAATTGACACCTCCCCCCCACACACACACACAGACACACATCCAAGATGTTCGCTGTTCCCCCTCCCCCCACCGCGTGGGTCACAGCGGGGAAGATTTCCGTTCAGCCACAGGCAAACAGCCCAGCAGGGACAGACCCCTCTGAATACCCCCTTAATAAAATTCCCCTATTTCAACCAGGTGACCATGAAAGATATCACTCTTCTGAGGATAACACAGAGAGATAAAGAACGGATGTTGCTTGAATGCCAGCAAACACCGGGACCATACGCCGCCATGCTTTGCAAAGTAATGATTCCAGACTACGTGCTACTGGCCTGGCGTGGTAGAGTGTGTTACCACGGAGCACAGGATAAGGCTGCCCTCCCCAGAAACCTTTTGCACAGGCTTTGGGAGTACATCCAGGAGATCTTTCTGGAGATGTCCCCGGAGGATTTCCGCTTCATCCCCGAACATGTTAACAGACTTTTCCAGTAGCTGTAGCTGTACTGGCCGTGAATTAATCATTAAACACACTTGCTTATAAAACATGTATTCATTTAACAGAGGTACACTCACCAGAGGTCCCTTCTCTGGCATCAAGCACGTCTTGGGTGGGTTCGTAGGGTACTGGCTCCAGGGTGACAAAGAGTTCCTGGCTGTCGGGGAAAAGGGCTTCTCCGCTTCCTTGATGTGTCTGTGTGCTATTTTGAGCATCATTATCATCATCTTCCTCTCCCCGAAAATGCTCCTCTGTGGTTTCTGATGATCCACATATGGAGTCATACCACATAGAATCATAGAATATCAGGGTTGGAAGGGACCTTAGGAGGTCATCTAGTCCAACCCCCTGCTCAAAGCAGGACCAAGCCCCAATTTTTGCCCCAGATCCCTAAATGGCCCCCTCAAGGATTGAACTCACAACCCTGGGTTTAGCAGGCCAATGCTCAAACCACTGAGCTATCCCTCCCCCCCCCCACTGAGCTATCCACTTTAATATTTTTAATATCTTTGTTTTAACGACAAAGAGTCCTGTGGCATCTTATAGACTAACAGACGTATTGGAGCATAAGCTTTCATGGGTGAATACCCACTTCTTCAGATGCATCTGAAGAAGTGGGTATTCACCCACGAAAGCTTATGCTCCAATACGTCTGTTAGTCTATAAGGTGCCACAGGACTCTTTGTTGCTTCTACAGATCCAGACTAACACGGCTACCCCTCTGATCTTGATAACATATCTCTGTTTCATTGCATATCTCCTGGATTTTGCATTAGAGAGTAAACAGGAGCACCTGGTTGCCTTCCTTATATCTTTGTTATTCTTCAGCCCTCTAAAATGTGCCCTCTTACACATTGCTTTCTAATTTATCAATTTGCCCCAACACCTTCTTTTCTGACATGTCCATCTCTGACCATACCCCATCTTCAATCTGAAAAGAGTAGGTCCAGGGTAATATCTCACCAACAAGTTCCATAGTGAAAACATATGCAAACAAACCATTTCTACAACACCTTTATTTTCATGAGTTGCTCCCTTTATTCACTGATAGTCAAGCAGACCCACTAGTTTTCTCATAAGCTTCAAAATTTTAATATATCTAAAGAATTTCCTGCTGTTTGTTTTTTGTCTTTGCCTTTTTGCTCTTGTAGTCCCTTGTTGGTCCTCTCATTTGTTTTACATTTTACCTTCCCTCACTTATGCTCTCTTCTTTTAACTTCCCTAGAGTCGGCTTTCCTTTTTCTGAAGCATGTCTACTTGGTTTGAACAATCTCTTGAACTCTGCCATTTAACCATGCAGTGTTTTTTTTCTTGTCTTACTGCTTCCTTTTTAGTTTAGGAGTATGCATACCTTCTGTTGCCCTGTTGTGGGACATGTAAGTAGCCTCCATGCTGAGTCTAAGGATTTTAATTTCCTCATTTGTGACTTTAGCTTCCTTTTTTTAAAAAAATCACCCTTTCTAAAGCTCACTGTCACTGTACTAGTTTTGGGGTATGAGTCCTCCCCTAAATCTGTTGAACTTTATGATCACTATTTAGTGGCTTAGCTACAGTTTCTTCCCAAACGAACTCTTTTTTGTCTTACTTAGGAATAAGTTGGGAATAGCCCCATCTCCTCTGTGGTCTAGAACTAGCTGTTCTAAGAAACACTTGTTAGGGTTAGAGTTGAGAAATTGCTTCTCCAAACCATATTCCTCAGTGACATTGGATCAGATTACATGTGGGTAGTAGGAGATACCCATTGTTACTGTTTTATTAGGCTCAGTTGCCTCTCTTGTATTCTTTAATAGTGCACACTCTCTAGCCCAAATATTCACATAGTTTAATTGAATGCAATGGAGCTGTGCCCATTTTATACCATCAGAGTGTCTGCCCCTTAATTTATTAGTACCGTTAACATTAAATTAATGCCATAAAATAATAAATAGCTGGAATTAAAGTGAGTCCCCCCAAAATTGGTCAAACATAGGCTTTCAGAGAATTATTCCCTATAGAGAGGGGCTGATTGAAAATTTCCCCAAAAACCTTGCTCTTCCGCCTCCCCTCATGAAAATGCCATTTTGACCAAAACGAAAAGGGTTTTTTACTGAAATTTCAAAATGAAAAATGTTCTTTTGGTGAGGAACCAAACAGTTTCTCTCACCTTTTTATTCTCTGACCTGTCCTCCAGGCCCCTGTTTCTTGTGTGTGTGTGTGGGGAAGGGAGTGAGAATAAGTGCTCTTCTCCCTCCCCCCCATTGAAATTGATTTCATAATTTTTATTTTAAGAAAAGTGGAGAATTAAGGGAAATTTGTAATGAAAGTAAACAGTTTAATTTCTTCTGGATTTCCCAGTGACATATGCTTAGCTTATAGAGTTAATATTAATTCAGAGCAAGACCTAAATAGAATTTTCCCTAGGTCCTTTGCCCTGCACACTGACCACTCTTAGTGCAGCTGGAGCTTGTATTCCTGATTCCAAATGGCTTCCCTCCTCTTCCACAGAGTTCTGAGGCCACACCACAACCCACAGGTGTCCTAAATGCTTCCTAGGACGCTTCAGCAGAGAGAGTCTCTGGTACAGAAGCTGCCTTAATTGTAAGCCAATCATAAGCATACACAGACTTGTCAATGACAATACAATGTAGCCAGACATATAACTGCTGAGAGACTTAATAAATACTCCTCTGCAGACAACAGCAGAGTTTATTACTAACACCTCATAAGCTTAGTCTGGAAACTCTTTTAAATAAGTGGATGAGTGATCGTCATTGATTGATTATCATTACTGATAGATTTTGCAACACAAACTAAGGTTTTAAACAAAGCCATTCACATAGGCCCTGATTCAGAAAAACACTTAAGAACATGTTTAAGTACTTTACTGAATCAAGGCCATAGAAAGCAGTGAATTACTTTTGCTCCTCTCCAACTACCTCAGGCAGCTTTTTGGAAATACTAATCCAAAAAATTCCCTCTATAGGAATTTTCTTCTGGTCTTCATATGCAGGGTATGCCTTCTGATTGCTTTTGGATGAGTCTGAGCAACTGTTCCAATGGCAATAGTCTCTCTTTGTCTCTAATGCTAAAGGAGCATTTATGTTATGATTTCTACCAGGCTACGGTAACTTTACCAAAACTGTGACAGTTTGAAAGTTTCTTTCATATTTTTGGAGTGCTTTCTCCCTCCCTCCCCTCTTCTTTACAAGCGTCACAACCATTAGCTCCACTATGGGTCTGAAACCAAAACCGCAATTACAGTGTATATTTTTAGGACACTGGCTTGTCACCAATTTAGAGAAGATGTGGTTAAGCCAACAGCCGCTCATTTTTGCTGCATGCAACTTTGTTTCACAGTTGTAAAAAAAATTCTATTACCAGAATAAAAGAATGTTTCTGTTCTAGAAGCATAGCTAATTGATACTTCAAGAGAACATCAATACAGGTTCTGTGTTTGAACACATTAAGTCTTTCCCCACTCTATTATTGTGCTAAGTATAAGAAGAATCTTCTCTTCCTTAACAAAACAGAAAGGGCCTCATAAAACCACCACTGACCACTGCAAATATCACCCTGTTCTCAGCAGAAGCCAAGGAATGATTGGGTACGGGAAACAGAGCTACCTATTGCTATGAGAGGTAGTCCTCCCTGAGCACAGTTGATGCTCATATGAATAGAAGCATGGATTACATTGTTGCCAGCCATGCTGTACTGGTTCTGAGAGCAGAGAACTTTAGTCTCCAATCTGTCACTTTTTAAAATTATTTAGGATTTGGATAAATTACACTGATGTCTGACAAGATGGCTCTGGACAATTCTTCCAGCAGCTGGTGGCTACTTTACAATCTACTAATCCAGTGTCTTTGTACTGATTAGATTCAGTCATTTTCAAAAGGTCACATGAGGCCTGATTGATCACTGTTCTGTATCTGGTGCAGTCATTGACTCCTGTGCAAAACTACTATAAAACTGCATCATTCTGAGCTGGCTACACTTTACACTCATTTTGCACAGGAGTAGTAGATGACTAAGGAGCAAGACCATGAATAATCCAGCTTTTTGTGAAAAGACTGCATTTTAATTGAGTTGTTGTACCTTGTATGCTCCACAATAGGTGGTATTACTAATGGTTTTTCATATGTCTCTTTCACTTCCCTAGCAAAGTGTTTCTTTACAGTAGTTTGGTCATTTGATTATATCTTGACAAAGAAATAGCATGTGAAAATGGGATAGCGAGTATTGAGGGTGTATCTTTCTGTTGTAGAAGAAAACAATATTGCAGTGTGTTCTTCTCATAGCCATGAAAGTGTATAAATTAGCCTTATTACTACACATACTGTATCTTTTCATACAGTGTGAGGTAATGTGGGATAAAGTTTAGAGCAGGGCCCTGGAAGTAAAACAGCCTATATTCTATGCTCAACTTTACACCCAACCTGGTATATGACCTTGGGCAATTAATTTAGGGACTGATTTTTTTCAAAGATAAGTGAACACAGCTGTGTGTACCCAATTTGCGTCCAGATAAGTACCATCACAAATGAGCATGAGTATTTGGCCATGTTAGTGGGTAAATATGTATAAAGGATCTGATTCAAGTATTCATACACAGGTGAAGAGGAGATAGCAAACAGGGAGTTCTAGGGGATTTATAGAAACAGCAAAGGCAAATACAAGGTGTGTGTGTGTGTGTGTGGGTGTGTGTGGAGGATGAACGGCTAAAAGCATAGTGTTGGTTGATCTATACAGAGTTTGCTCTGGAGCTGTGAGCACTGAGAGTGCAAATGAAGGGGTATGAGGTGACCCAGCCAAGAATATATAATAGTCAGGACCCAAAAAATTACTTCACTGAACAGAAGACAACAATTAGCAGGGAGTCTGCTGAGGGGAATAATCCAGGAAGGAAAGAGTACTCATTAGGATTAGAGAACAGGCAAGAAAAATGTAATAGAAACCAAACAAGAAAAAATGAGAGAGAATTAAGTTACCAAGACAGACCCTATAAAAGGGTCCATGGAAATTCATCTCTATTTGGACAAAAGAGAGCAAGGATTAAGTAATTCATAGGGCTGGTGAATCATTTGTAGTGAATAATTTATTTTCTGGATGTGCCTCTCTTTCTGCTTGCAAGTGGTCTGCAAACAGGTTGTGGTTTTCTTTATTTGAGGTAGTCTTTGACAGTTGTGTGAAATGTTTAAGAATGCTTGGTGCAGATTGTTCACATGCACTTCATTGTGAGAATTCAATATCAGAGCTGTGTTAGTTTCAATTAGATATGTAGGTAGCTAATGATTGCTTCACTTTCCTGACTGGATGAGCATAATTCTTAGAATTGGGTTCCATTGTCAATACTTGCATTTATGAGTTTAAAGCTTTGTTTTCCATGTGTATATTTTCCAACATTTGCCTAAAATGTCCTAATTTCACAAATGTTCCTGATAGTAAGCTTGCTCACTGGAAGGTTTGCAGAAAGCAAATGTAAAAGGGTTGAGACTGTAAACTACTTGGGGCTGGCAATGTCTTCTTTTGTTTGACCACTCGTCAGCACACTGTGGGTGCTGCTGGAATCCATAAGTGCCATGAACACAGCCAAAGAAAACTAACATTTTAATTTAATCAAATAAAAAAATTGTTCCCCCAATAGTAGTGTTTAAACAATCGGGGGGGGGGGGGGGGGGGATTCCAAAGGAGTAGGGAATAAGAGGGAGCAACTAACAGCCACATCCTTATCTAAGACACTGATCTCATCTGATCTCAGTCAGTAGTCTAGACTAGTCAGTATTTGGGAGGTGTCCAAAGGAGATGCTGCAAGAAGTGGTGTTGCTGACTGATATCCAGATTCAGCAAAACACTTCAGCATGTGCTTACAGTTAAACATGTGAAGTTAAGGGTGCAACTCATTGACTTAAATGGGATAACTTGTCTGCTTGAAGTTAAGTATGGCTTAAATTTTGCTGAATGGAGACCTGAGGGATAAACTGATTTAATTTAAGGACCACCTGTAAAAGGGGTGGAAATCTTTAGGGAAGAAATGCATGGAACAATGCTGCTTGCCATTCATCAAAGGCTTTCGTGTTATCTTGCTGTTTTTATAAGGGTCTCTTCAGCCAGGGAGAAACTGACCGGCTAAAGCCCCATCCTGTAAATCTGGTCAAGGTATGTGCAGACCTCTGTGCCTTTTTGGAGCCCAATTTACATCAGTTGGACTCTGCGTGGGAACAGTCGTCTGCCTATAAGTCGCAGTCCTGCATTTGGATCCAGTCTGATTATACAAGGGAGCAGTGACAGTGACTATACAAAAGTTCTGTCAAATTCACAAAGTCAACAAAAAAACCCCAACCCTTTATTCTCTTTCTTTTAGAGTAATCTTAGGGGATATATGTACTTGAAGTAGGCACAAGTTTTAGACACACGTGATTTTTTTTTTTTGATTTTTTGATTTTTTTTTTTAAATCAAGTTGACAGTGTCTCTTTAAGGAATCACCATTAGAATTTAAAGCTAAAATCTTCCCCAGAAATATTTAATTTTGCACCCTACCACTGTTTTTCCTTTTAGTATAAAAACTATCTGATTAAATGTTTTAGCCTTAAAAATAGCCTCATGTACATCCTAATAAATACAAGCTACTTGACTTTTATAAAATATTGAGTATGAACAATGGTATAATAGAAGCCTATTTAATAATTTGCAATAAACATAATTTTAATAGCCACATGTTTATTAATTTGCATTAGCTGACTTTCCACTAAAATGAAACATACGAGGCCATAATTCAACACATTAACTAATTTTTTTGGTATTCTGTTCTTTGCAATGGACTTTGAAGCACCTACAATTAGAGCAGTGGGAATTCTTCTGGACAATCTTACAAACTCTAGATACAGCACAGTTAACTACAGGCAGCACGTTGAGTATTTCTTTCTCCTGCCAAATGTCTTGTGCATTCAAACAAGGAGAACAATTTTTTTCTCTGTGCTTACTAATGCCGCAAATATTGTACAGTACTGGTATGTCTTCCTCAATCTAGACATTATTTCTTGTGTTTAATGCTCATTTTCTCCTGTTATCCAGTTAGGAGTGGATTAGAGCAGTAGGGGACCTATATGCATTCAGAGCTCCCTGAATATTGCAATGTAAGTTGCAGTGTCTGAGGCAGCTACTATGTTAAACAATTCCCCTACCTGGGAGGGAATAGCCCCAGCAACATTGTAGCTAACCCAATACTAGTACCAACAGCAATGGGAATTGTGCAGGTGCACCTGAGCACAGAATTGGGCCCATCAATATTATTTCCTATGTAGTTCCATAAAGCATGCTTGGCGCTTTGAAGACATGAGATATGGGGTCTGATTCACGAGTGGTGTTACACTGGCATAAAACTGAAGTAACACAGTGGTGAATCAGGCCTTCACAATGTGCCCCAAGATAAACTGTGCATTTGATTTTTTTTTGCCTATTGTTTGGAAATATGCTGGTAAATCCAAACTCTTGTTACAGATGCAGCGGCCACTTTTGAAAATGTTGATCTAGTGGCTAAACTAAATACTGCACTGTGACTCGGGACCTGAGTTCTATTCCCAGCTCTGCCATTAACCCGCTGGGTGACCTTGGGCAAGTTACTTCACTTCTCACTGCCTCCATTTCTCCACCTGTAATATGAGGATAATGATACTGGCCTTCTTTTGTAAAGCACTTTGAGATCTACTGATGAAATGAAAAGTGCTTTACAAGTGCTAGGTATTAATTTAATCCATGCCTGTTTCTCCACTGGTAAACCAGGGATTATAACATCTTTGGGTGTTACACCCTTTCCCTCCACCTTCATCTTTCCTGTCTATTTAGATTATAAAATCTTTGGGCAGGGACTACCTACTATTCTTAGTGCAGTACTGAACACACAGGGGCCCTGATCTTGGCTGGTCCTTAGCTATGACCATAATGAATATCACTAACAATAATCCTGCCTCACAAGATTGCTGTGAGACTGATTTCATTAGCTCTTGGAAATCATCAGGAGAAAGGCACAATAGAAATTTAAAGTATTATTACAAATGGTCAGTTCCTATTTGTAGTGGTGATGTAAGGCACACCAGAAGTTACCTGCTGATCTTGTCTATATTCTGCTAAGGACATGAGACACATGTTGTTCTAACCATTATGTACCTCATCCTTTTTATTTTAAACTAGTACTGTATTAGCAGAAGGACTACTGTTAGTCCAAAATGTTAACAGCTGTGGTAAGTGGCAGCCAACCCAGTTTCCTGTTACTTGTGGTGAGGTAGCCAGATGCAGACAATGTCTATATAAAGACATCTTTTTTTCATAGGCATGTGGGGGGAAATAAAAGCCTTTTACATTTGAGTTAAGTTTCTAAAACTAATCAGAAAATAGTGTGGCTGCTAGGAGCAAGTTCTTCCATATGAACACCGCAGGAGTAGTTTGAACGGTGTTATCTCCTAAAAAAGGACAATGATGAGGCTCATTAGAAGTCAGGCTCTAATTATTTTTTCTTCTTTTCAGCTGGCAGAGCAGATTTACTTTGGTTTTTTATTTTTCAGTATAATTAGAGAATACACGACTCTTCTTTGTTGTTTTTTTCCCAAAGCATTGTGCAACCTAGAGCAGAATTATGCCCTTACCAAAGACCACCTCCACAAGGTGGGCCTCTAAGGCAGGGGCAGACTAATGCAGGGTGGTGGGGCAGGAGCAGTATCTTACTACTTCCCCCAAAAGGGGTAGCATTTGCTCCAACTTAACATTTGCTACAGACTGCAGTGCATTCATGCCTGGGGCAGAGAAGCAGGAGCAGAAGCATGCCCTCCACCCAAAGCTAGCACAACACATTCTTCTAGGTCATGGGCCTTCCACCTAAGGGTCAGCCTCAGGGCCTGTAGCAAAGCCTGCCTCTGGGCAACTTAACGAGTGCAGCTGGCTTTGTATTAGGCTGCCTGATTGGCTGCAGGGCCTGATTGGCTCTTAAGCCCAGCCTCAGCAGCAGTAATACTTCAGTAGCCGCTCAAAGCGTTCACCCAAGGCTATGATAGCACCTGCCTTGGACCCAGCCTTGCCTTGCCTCACTCCAGGTAACCTAGTTCTCATCCTCAGCTCTGGCATCTGAATCAGGTTCTGCCCTGGGCTCTGATGCGTGGGTCCTGACTCCAGCTCTGCCCACTAGGCATGATTATCCATATCCCAGCCACTGAGAGTCAGGGTTGGGAGTACTCTGCTCTTCCTGTTTTTGCTAAATGGATGCGGGGATGACTCTTGGCTAGATCCCAGCAAGGTGGACGGGAGCTCGTGACCTGGTACAGAAAAGAAAGTTGTGAAATAGGAAAGATTGAGAACCCACTGTCATAGACAAACTATCAGGGAAATTACCCAGTGGGGCTCCATCCAGGAAGGTGTTGAGTACTCTGGCTCAATCCATCAAAGCAGTTTAAACAATTTTTAACTTTAAGCAACACCTGTTGACGTTGATTGAGACTGATCAGATGCTTAAAACTATTTTTTTTCTTTTTACTAGGATTGAGCCAGAGTGATCAGCACCTTCCAGGATCAAGCCCTAGGTCCTCAGTTCTGCAAAGCACTTAAGTGCTTTGAATAGGCTTGGCACTTAACTGGGGCCTAGAACACTGAGCGGATATCCTGCCTGCTGGTGTACAGGTGTGCTACAGAGACTCCCTGTACCGTCTTCCATCCAGTGCACCTGTGCAACATTAGGCAGGATTTGGCTTTGTGTGCCTATATAAATCACTTTATCCACTACTGAACTGCAACTGCCCTTAAACTGGAACATGATAGCTGTTTAACAGTGCACAGCAATGCTGCATAGCAGTTTGTGAGGGAGCGCAGAAGAATAGCAATACAAATGAAAACAGGGAGACTTCAACAGGAGATGGTAATTATTTCACACAGTGGAATATTGCTGTGGCTTAATCCTCCCTACTTCTGTGAGAAGCACCATGGGATCTTTAATTACACGTGATCAGGACTTCTATTTTATGTCTCCTCTGAACAACTTGCAACACAGTGCCCACTAACACCATTCTGGGGGGCTTTGATTTAGTAATAACTCCAAAGGAAGATTGTGCTGTCTACTGAATCACTAACAACAGTATCTACAGCACCTGGGTTTTCCTTGGCAATCACCCATCCAAGTACTGACCAAACCGGAGGCTGTTAAACAATTTCCCACCATCTGGAGAGGAAAACGGTCAAATGTGCAATATTGCACAATCATTCAAAATCACTGACCTAAGAGTGATTCCTTAAAGAAAATCTCACTACTCCTAGAAGCTGGGGTAAGACAAAATCCTTAGAGTACGGTTTTATTCACACAAAGGTAAACACTTGTATCTCCTCCTTTCCTCTAAACTCAAACATTGTTACTGATAATTTCCCCAGAGCAGCAGAAAATGTAACACAGTCAGCCTGGTACTCCAAACATACGCTGAAAACATACCACACTTCAAACAAGATGTTTATAACCTCCTGTTGCTGTACTTAAAACATCCAAAAAAGCTAATGCACAACAATCTAGTACAAGGAAATTGTGTCTTGGAGCTCTTGTGGCACCACAATCCCTTGAAGAAGGAACTAAACAGCTGGCATTACGCGGTTGCTTATTTGTTGTTTTATTAAGGGTTTTACACACCACTCTTTACTTTCATGTTATGGGTTTGCTGTATGTAAAATAGTTTTCCTAAGAACTAGGGCATTAAAACAGTAACCAAGGATAGTGAAAGGCACCACACCAAGTAAAACGCATGTTAGCAGTCCACCTCAGTTATGATTTGACACTTTGGTCACCGTGGACCAGTCAAAAGATTGATATGCCCCATTTAGGAATGAGTGGAGACGAGAGAGGGACCAGGTCTCCAAAATAGGGTTTCTGTTTTGTTTTCTTAATTAACCCTGGTTTTTCAGACTTGTGCCTGTCTTATATGGACCTTGGGATATGTCTGCATATGAATTTTTAGTCATGTTGTAACATGTTAACATCCTGTAAAGTCTAGTATGACAGGATACTCGTGTGTGTCCTGAAACCAGTATTTGTGCAAAATCTCCACTAGAATTTACTATCCTGTTTAACTAACAAACAAAAAATAAAATAAAAAATTCCAGTGTAGCCTTAAAAAAGGTTCCGCTTTTTCTCTAACATGTTTTATTGTGTAGAAGGGGCTGAAGAGCCTATTTCTAGGCAGGTAAATCAGACACCTGTCTTTACAGAAAGTGTGCACTGTACTTCCCGTAATCATAATAGAGTGAAGCCGTTGGCTGGTTCCTACTATTTTTGACATGCAGCTGCTGAGTTGAAACATCTGATAGTTTCTCTTCTCCAGGCCATCATGGTGCAGTGTCAGTAAACCGGCCTTGGTTTCAGTTCTTACAAGGAGTGGGCAGGTAAGTGAGGCTAAAATGCCTACAAGAAACCTGCAGCTTCCTCCGGAGATCTTCAAAGGGCAATGGGGTGCCTAATTCTCACTGTGCCTCTCTAAATCTTCCTCCTCCCTACAAGTCTTTTATTCATTTATCTCCTCAAAACTAACTTTATGCTGTATGTATGCTAGCTGTATGCTGGCCTTGCAGTGTAACCACATAATCTTATCAACGTTGCCCGCCTTCTTCCTTTCCATACCCCTTGTTTTGTCTGTCCATGTCTGAACATACTTTTAAAGTCGCTTGGCACAAGGATCTTGTCTCTTGTTTGTCTTGGGAAGTGTTCAACACAATTAGTATATATTTAGCCTCCAGAAATAGCTGCACCTCAGACATTCAGTTAACATTACTTCAAGAAACAGCTGAAGGGCAAGCTATCATCTACAACTATCCATTACACTCCCCAATGCTCATGTTAGCATATTCCCTTATTTTGGGGATATTGTGCTTTGGAAAATCCTGTTCAGATGGTGTTGGTGTAGCAGGAATTAAGAATATCTGCCACAAGGAGAGCCAGGTTCTGTATTTGCATACATTGTCTTTCTGCCAGCCTAGTTTGTATTTTGAGGCACCCGCTTTTACTACCAGGTGTTTTCCTCCCTCAGTTCCTACAGTGTCTGTCTGCCTCTGTCAGCATCTTCAGTTTCTCTTCTAAGGAGTAAATCAAAAGCTGCTTTCTGTTCATTTTTTTAGTCTTTTGTTGGAAAAGCAACTGGTGAGTTACTAACATTAAACACCTTGTAATTGTCCACGAACACCTATTGCACAGCTTTGGGTAAAAGGGCTCAGTGAAACAAGAATCCAATACCTTGGCCAGTTCTGGCACAAGAACACTGTTTTCATTAATTTCCGAGCTTATCTCCACATCACAGAGGGCAGTGGCTTTGACTTTCTTCATCTGGGTTGAATCTTTAGGTGCCTGTTTGCATGTCTGCTGAGTGTCATAGTCTAGTGGCAGAACACACTTGTGTCCTTAGTAATCATAGGACTGGAAGGGGCCTCGAGAGGTCATCTAGTCCAGTCCCCTGCACTCAAGGCAGGACTAAGTATTAGACCATCCCTGACAGGTGTTTGTCCAACCTGCTCTTAAAAATCCCCAATGATGGAGAGATTCCACAACTTCCCAAGGCAATTTATTCCAGTGCTTAACCACTTTAGCAGTTAGGAAGTTTTTCCTAATGTCCAACCTAAATTGTCCTTGCTGCAATTTAAGCCCATTGCTTCTTGTCCTATCCTCAGAGGTTAAGAAAAACAAATTTTCTCCCTGCTCCTTGTAACAACCTTTTATGTACTTGAAAATGTTGTGGCCAGCTGGAAGATTTGTAAAATGGAAATAATTTCAGGCAACTCCCTCTGGTCCTCCTCTGTGCTCAGAGAGTGGTCCTCTTTTTTTCCTTTTGTCACAGAAGAATCTGAGGCTGCAAATACTGACCCATGAGCCCATATAATTTTCCAGCTTAGCAAGAGGGCTGTTCAAAAAAAGTGTCCATATTCCATGTTAATATGCACTTAGATTTGTTTCTGCTACTTTTGAAGCTCTATTCCAGTACTTCTTAAACTGGTCAACAAGTTTCTGAGCACTGCCAAACAGTCTATGTCTGGCATCTTCTTCATGGCAGCTCTCACGTACCGATACAGTGTGTCTCCTGTCCATCTTATATTCTACCTCTGTAAATCACTGCAGCTAATGTAACGTTGGGAATACCATGTGACATTAGCACTTTCTTTACCCCATCAGTAGTAGTTTCTTCCAAGTAACATTGAGGTATGGTCTGTTGTCAGCTCAAGCACTTATTACGTGGTGCAGTTAGGTAATACCTATTAGTATCACTAGTTCATAGTAAGGGCCAAACATGGAACCAGCAGAGTGTGTGTGGGCAAACCTGTCATGATTCTTCAGATCTGTCATTAGGAACGTTGCTCGATGTGCTTTGTGGGAGAATGTTAGAATGAGGGATGGACAGATAGTAAGGGATTGGGTGGGGGAGGGAAATCTTTTTTCTTTTTGAAAAGAATTGATGTGTTCATCATTTTGAAAAACCCAACACATTTTTATAAGTTTTGTTTGAAAATTTTCAGGGTTTTTGGCTCTTCCTTTTTTTTTTTTTTAATTTATTTTTTATTTTCAGACTGGAGAACAGATGCATTGAGTGACAAAGCAACATGCTGCTGTGTTATATAACAATAACCTCCTATCAAACTCATGAGATGTAGCTGCCCAGGAACTACTAACGCATGAGACTTGTTTGAAAGTTGCTATATTTTACTGATCGATTAATCTCTCTCTCTCTCAAAACTTTGGCATTTAAACACTGAGGAAAAGGTTAAATGAATGTTTGCTAGTGCATTTGATTATTTAGACCATTGAACAAAGGTTGCACTTTTCAAACATTCAGTACAATCCAAAATACAATAGAGCAAGGTACAGTAATACTGGGCTTTCTACTGCAAAACCCATAGCTGCACTAGCTGCCTTGGGGCAGCAGCAAGTTTTGTCTGAGGGTACTCCCTGGACCCTTATCCCCACACAAGGTTCCTGTAATGAAAGGCAGGGGACAGTTTTCATTCTTAAGGCCTGGCCAACACATAGTAGGAAATAAAAATAGTATTGGAGCAATGTTTAAAAAACATAGTAGTGTAGGAAATTCCCTCCCTACATGAGGATGGTGTGGTTCAATCATGTGTGTTGCTTTGCTTTATAGACAGAACAGTGTTCTTAACAAAATACACCTGAAAAGAATTCTATAGTATCTCTGGACCTTACTCTGCACCATTGAAGCCAATGGGAGCACTGTACCTCAATGAACGTAGGATCAGCATTGCAGTTCTTTGCACTGCATCTCCCCAGTTTCAGGAAGAGATCCAGATAAATTTCTCTTGACAGCATCAATAAGTTTCCCAACTATGCCTGCAGAAGTTGTTGGCCCAATTCACCACTGCATTACTCCAGTTGTGCGCTGGCATAACTTTGTTGAAGTCACTGTTATGTAACTAAGCCCTTGTGAACTAAGTGGAATTACAACTGTCCAGCCTAGTATGTCCCTTGAACCCAGTGGTTTGCACAATCCTGGGTCCCAAGCACACAGCCTGTAAACCAGCATTGTGTTTAGCCATATGTGCATGGATATGTGGAATGGAATCCTCAACCTCCACCTGCTGTGGTCATAGGCTGCTACTCCTACATGTTGGTTTATGGGTCAATATCTACCCTATATCCATTAACTGTATCCATTCACCATGAGAAATGTCAGCTTTTAGCATAAAAACTGTGATCAAACAAGTTGCCATTGTTCACTTGTGTTTTGCTTTCTAATATTTCTCACATTTGTAACCAAAACATTTGTAAAAACATTTTTGGAGGTGTTGTCTTATAGTCTACCGCATTTTCCTGCGAATCGTTAACTGATCCTGTTCCAAGAAAAATATTGTTGTAGCTTTGGCCTCATGTAATTTTTTGATGGCTTTTTATAGCACAAAACATATGTAGCTCCTGGGGAAGCCTATCACACCTTGTTCTGTTTTCCAACAGTGGAGCTCTGCCAGAACTGGCCATTAAGGCATTGGTGTGTAGGTGGCATCAAAGATCAAAAGCCCCTGCCTCCACTCTTTCTTTCATTGTAGGGCTGCTGTGTGGACACGTTGTTATCCCCACACAGTGTTACATGCTCAGATCTTGCTGCCGCTACTTATTAGCATAGCTGTAATTTATGGGGGCATGAGGAAGCTAAATGAAATCCCAGCTCAATCCCTCAGTGTTGTAGAATGTGCATATTGATCCCCTTGTTAAGATAAAACTGGTTTTGGGGTCTAACTCTTACTGTGTCTCTTTAATAAGAAAAGAAATCCAAGCCAGGCTTTGTCCATCTAAAATTGCTGCTGGTTTCTTTTTCAACAAGGGGAGAAGACTGGTTGCTAAAGGAACAAAAAAGATCCTGTATTCTCTTTGAGCTATCCCATGTCTAACAGAGGCAAGCAGTCTCTGCCTCCAACAGATCTAATCCCCTTTGTCTGGATAGTTTATTAGTTGAAGTTTAAATCCTGTGATGGAACCCTTACTTTATCATGTGTTTGCTTTTATTGGTGATGTCACCCCTCCACCTCCACATAATGAGTCATATAAAACAGCCGAACATTGGTGGAATATTGCTCTTTGCCAAAAATTCCATCCTCTAACACTTGCCTTATTACCTGATGAAATCAGAATATAATTTTTATTCTACTTGAAATCCTTAAACCATAAATGATCTCAGCAAGAGTATACAATTGTCTCCTAATTTAAGAGACCATATGCAAGAGGAATCAAAAATAAAGGGTGGGGGTGGTTTTGGTTTTGCAATGAAACTAATGACAAGTGAACGATTTGAAAATCATTTTCCTTCTAAACATATCCATATGTCATGCAGCATGAGGATCTTGCCACAAAAATATCAGATGTGCGGGCTCTGTTATAAACTGAAGAGAATTGTATTAGGCATCATTATTACTGGTGACATCATTATGAAAAGTCAGCACTTGGCATTTGGGACCCTGAGAAAGAAAGTAGAGGAGGAAATGGAAAAAATGAAGAAGCGAGTCAGACAGATGGAGAGACCAAAGAAGCTGAGCAAACCCCTGCAGGACACATGACTAAGCTCTCCATTTCAAATAAAACAATTCCATTTTGGGATAGCACCAGGTTTTCATTTAATCTTTCTAAACTTTTCAGCATGCTCTAGGCTCCTTGCTAAGATGTGGCTACTGTATGTATGTAGTTGAGGTACACAGGTGCCCCGTTTTTTGACATGGCCACCTTAACTGTATGTCGGAAAATCCCCTGTGGCTTTGGATTGATGGACTTACTCCTGATCCACTAAGGTATTTCATGATTTGAATATAAACTCTTGCCCTTAGAATAGGCGCACAAATCCTGCATGTTGACATGAGTGTTAACCTGTAGGATCTGGACCTCCTAATTAAGTTGTTACATTTTGAAGGGTGGGCCCTGCCAGTCTATCCACCAAAAATGTACATATGTGGGATTTTCAGCACTGTCCTAACTCTGCTCCTGTTGAAGTCCATGATAAAAGTTTCATTGACTACAATGGGAGGAGAGTTCAGCCAACTCTGAATGTTTTTGAAAATCCTTACCTAAACACGGTGCCACGTTTCAAAGTAGAACCACCATTTAAAATTGGCTTTCAGTCTTTCAGTGTACTAGGTGAGTGATTTGCTTCCTGGAGACACTAGTGGGTGTCCAACTCCTTTGCAGAAAGGTTTGGGAAAAGTGAACCTAACATGCAAATGTGGATACAGCAAAATTGCTCAACAAGACTTGCCCATTGCAAATGGGGGTTAGACTGAAATTTTAAATAAAACATTCACATTAAAAAAGAAAGAAGGGAGAACTACAACTCCCCTCCCCCCTCACGGATTGTATTCCCTGGTTCACTGCAACTACTTTGCGCTCTTCCAGTGGTTCCAAGTAGTCATGTTCTGGCTGGAGGTGACCAGTGGAGAATACTTCTTGGGTAGGGGGAACTCTCTACTGGTATGAGGCTGGTGGAGGCAGCAGGAAAGGAGTGTGGTGGAGCAAAACTCCACTATCCTGTCTTCTGCTTAGGGCCCTACACTAGTGCCATAAGTTAGAGCAGATCCTCCGCTGTTCTAACTCAAGCTGGGCTCGTCAGCATAGGATCAGGGGGCCACAACTAAATCTCTGATCACCTCCCCCACCCCTTTTCCTGCATTCAGTTGCAGAGGAAAATCTACCTCTAAAATATTTTTGACCCTTCCCCATTCTCTCCTTACTGATCCACATGTTATTTTTCTCCCCGGCATAACTAAAATACACACGTTTTTTATATTTTGTTCCAAACTTGAATTTGGAGGGACAGACTGAGATTCACTTGATATTAAGAAACCAAATTTATGATGGTGACTGAGTTTGAGAGCCTTATTAGTCTGTAGGGAAGGATAGGCCTTATGGGTAAAGGCCCAGTCTACTTTCTCTGTAGTTCCTGGTAAAACTCCCATTAACTTCAGTGGAAGCAGGATTCAGCCTCTCAGTCAAAGGAGTTTTTTTTTTTAAAAAAAAACCTTTTTGCTTCAGCTATTTTGGACTGACTTGTTAAATATCATTCGGGGGGAGGGGTGGTTTCCTTAGCTGCAGGAAGCTGAGGAGGCTTTTTTTCTTTTTGGTCTCTTGAAAATTCTGAGTACAGGAGCCAGTCAGAGCAGATGAATTACAATAGTCAACCAGAACCAAGACATTTACATATTAACAGAATGGCCATTTCTCTGTAAGCCCACAATTGCACTCTGGCTAAAAATTGTTGTCAGCTAATCAAAGTACAAGATACTGTACCGTTACGGCGAGAAATAGCTGTAGAATGATTATGCAAATCAGACACCAAGAATCAAATCTGGAGCAAGGAGCTGGAAATGTACAGTTATGCTTCAGTAATTTTACCACAGCGCTGATTGGCTGAGATGATTCTGTTTGACTATGACCCACAGTCGTATGTGTAAGAAAAGAGAGACAATGTAGTGGGGAGGGGCAGTAATGGGTAAGGTCAGACTATTGTTCCTCAGCTGAAGAGACAGGTGACAGGGACTCATGCCCTAAAGTAAATATTTTTTGAATGGTGGGCTAGGGAGGCTCAAGAGGGGAAAAAGACAAAGGACAGGTTCTAGGGTTGCCAACTTTCTACTTGCACAAAACTGAACACCATTGCCCCACCTCTTGCTCTGCTACTCCTCTGAGGCCCTGCCCCCTGCTCACTCCACCATCCCCCCCCGTCACTTGCTCTTCCCACCCTCACTCATTCGCTCATTTTCACCAGGCTGGCTCAGGAGGTTGGGGTTCAGGAGGGGGTGAGGGCTCCAGCTGGGGTATGAACTCTGGGGTGGGACCAGGGATGAGGGGTTTGGGGTGGAGGAGGGGGCTCCAGACTGGGGGATAGAGCCGAGGGGTTCTGAGTATGGGAGGGGGCTCCAGGCTGAGGCAGGGAGTTGGGGTGTGGGAGGGGGTACAGGCTCTGGACTGGGAGTGCAGGTTCCAGGGTAGGCCAGAAATGAGGGATTCAGGGTGTGGGAGGGGGTTCTGGACTGTTGCAGGGAGTTGAGGTGTGTGGGAGGGTGTGAGGGGTCCGAGCTCTGGGTGGGGCTGGGGATGAGGAGTTTGGGGTGCAGGAGCATGCTCCAGGGTGGGGCTGAGGGGTTTGGAGGGCAGGAGGGGGATCAGGGCTGAGGCCGGGTGTTGGGGCACAGGAGGGGGTCAGGGGTGCAGGCTCCGGGTGATGCTTACCTCAAGCAGCTCCCGGAAGCAGCGTCATGTCCTCCCTCCAGCTCCTATGTGGAGGCATGGCCAGGCGGTTCTGCACGCTGCCCTCTCCACAGGCACTGCCCTCGCAGCTCCCATTGGCTGCAGTTTCTGGCCAATGGGAGCTGCGGAGCAAGCCTTAGCCCCGCTGCACCGCTGACCAGACTTTTAACGTCCCAGTCAGTGGTGCTGACCGGAGTCACCGTTGTGCCTTTTCGACTAGGCATTCTGGACGAAAACCGGACACTTGGCAACCCTAACAGGCTCTTGTTCTCAGGAAGGAACAAGTGTGGGTTCCTGTGGTCTATTGCATATAGGGCTTGATTCAAAGCACATTGAAGTTAATAGGAATCTTTGCACTCACTTCAGTGGATTTTGGATAGCCCATAGTGAATGAGTGGGTGGTGGTGGGGGGAGAGATGACTCTGATAAAACTCATAGGGTATTCACTTCACCGTGAACAGCACTATTCTCGGGTGATTTCTCTGGGACTTTCTGAAGTCTTTCCCCTAATGACTTACTCCTTAGCTTCTACATGTAGTCCTCTTTTGACACTGTTGTGAACACAGATTGGCTTGCAAATTCACTGCACCCCAGAGCCCTTCCTAACTTCCTTATTACTCTCTCCTCCTGACTATGGGTGTTAGTTTACTTTATAGGGGAAGGAAGAATCTTTACATAACCTCTCCAGTGAAAAATATTTTATCTCTGTGGTTCAGTCGTTTTCCCTATGTTTCCTTATAGCACACATCTGCTGTTTCATAGGCACAGAGGCATTGCTGCACGTGATCAGAGCACTGGTCCATCTAGCCAGGTATCCCGTCCTTGACAGTGGTTAGTACTATTCCTCTTTGGTCCTGTGCTGCTCTGCAGCATGCAGCACTACTCTGTGCAGGGGTTTCAGGGGAAGATGTGCTCTCCCAAACTGCTATAGCTGTCATGTCTGTACACCCTTCTTGCTAGTCTTTGTTTGGACATATCTTTGGGGATGGAGTGGGGAGGGAAACGTTCAGATGGCGATTTAAAACCAAGTTGTGGCTGAACCTGCAAGGTTATGCAGGAGAGTGGAGGAGAAAAGGGCACAGGGAGCCACTTTCTCCTCCTAACATACCCATGCAGGTGGCCGTCCTAGTGGTGCCTCCTGAATGCAAGGAAAGTATCTAGCAATGAGGAAAGGAGGGGTAGGTGGGGGTCATGCACTGCGAGTGACTGGAGTTCCTCAGATGTGTAGTGAGTGCTGCTTCTGAGTGCACAACACCCAGTGACATTAGGTCTCCCTCTGCCCTACACCAGCACTACCATTGGGATAATCCGCTTACTCATCCTGACCAACAGCACAGCTAAGGCTAGTACAAACCACAATACTTAACTCTGTGTGGGGCAGTATGCTATGGGCTTCAGTTTTTACCCTCTCTGCCTCTGCTGTTTCTAATGTAGGCAGTCATGACACTACTCTCCAGCACATCAGCACTCCTTGAACAGTAGCACTGGGTCAGATGGCAAAGTGAGATAGCCAGTGAGACTACTAAATAGCTCACACTCATCTCTATCACCCATACATGCAGCAAACATACAAGAGTTGTCTTTGGGCTGCAAGAATTTAAAGAGCTGGTCTTGAGAGTTGGGTCTGGTAGCACTAAAATGTAGATGCCCACAGGTTCTTGAAACTAAAGCCAAGCAAACTCTGGCAAACCTGCTTCTAGAGTAAGCTCACCTATTTTTGTTTATAAATAAAAAAATAGATTGACTTCATTTGACATAGCAAGAGAATTTCAGAGTAGTAGTGTTCTGCAGGGAAATAGAAAATATGTTTTTGTATCCTATTGAGCTAAAACTATGTCCTAAATAATGATCATTTTATGAGTTTTCGATACCCTCTTTGGCCTAATAGACGTTTTGTATATAGTGGTAATTTGTCCTACTTTCATACTTTGCATTATTCTATAGTCCGTCTTTTAAAAATATTTGGGTTCATCATTAACTTTTATGGAATGAATGTAGAGACAAATTTTAAAGTTCATATGGATAGATTCCTTGTTCCTGGACAATGGGCTGGAATGTTTTATTTGAATTGTTTACTTCTTTGGATTGTGTTAGTCCTCTTCAGATGTGCAGGTTGTACTGAATCCCTAAATAAGGACTTTTTGATTTCTGTACTAGATAATTCTGTTGGTTATCTTCAACTATTTATTGTTTCTTTTGGAGACACAATTGTTGATATAGAGAGGCTGATGAAAGTGATGTGTAAGGGAAAGGTACAGTTTTCTAGAAAGATATTAAAATGTGTATCTTTCCTAATGTGGCCAAGGCCACCCATGCTCAAAGGAAACATTCATTTACATTTTGAATTCCTTTCTTTTAGGTTCCACCATTTTTGTTTCATTTCCAGCCAAGTTCTATCTTACCAAAGTTTCAAAGGACTTACATTGTTTTCCATGTTTTTTGATTATGACAATCTTTTTCCTGGCATCTCTGATATCCAGTGAGGAAATTGCTTCCCATACTCAGTATCTAGTTATGTAATACCAAATGACTGAAATGTTCTTCAGCACTCTAGTTTTTCTTTTGAGGAACATATTGTTTATGTCTCTGAATGAACCTGGAACAGTAGTTAAATTTTATTTCATCTTAGTGTTCAGTCTGATTTTTGTAGGAATAAATGATAGTAGGATTTAGTTTGCATTGAGAGGCAATAGTTTGGACTAGGATTTCTCCAGGATCCTAAGGGAGTTAGGCACCCAACTATTGGAGGGATTTGGGAGCCTTTGGGGTTTTCTAAGGATCCTATCCTAAAAGACTTAATCTGAAAACACAGTTCCACTGTCCCTAGATTGTGCGAGGGACTTCCAGAATGCTTGACAGAATATTAATATTTTTGTTTTCAGTGTGATGTACACTTTGTTGGTTTATTTTGACTGTCAGTTCTCATTTTTATGATGCCTTTTTATGGAAATGAATTAAAAACAACATGTTATGGGTTTGGATAGCTCAGAGGACTGGTAAGGGGATATGGATAGAGTTGTGTAAACATGGATTTTTGTAGTTGTTGTTCACTGTCAATTCCAAAGCATCCAAAAAACAAAAAAAAAAGTTTTCAACTCAAACTGAAAATGTTCAAACTTTTTGGCTAATTGAAAATTTGAAAAAATCATTTTTGGGTTGAACAGAGTGCTTTATTTGAGCCAAAATGAAACAAATTTGTTTTGATTTTGAGCATTTTCTTAGCCATAACATTAAAAAACAAAAATGAAAATTCATTTTTAATTGAAACTCTTTGTTTAAAATGTTGAAATAAAACATTGTCTTATTTTTCCAATTAAAACCATTCAGTGAAATTGATATGAATGGATTTTTTTTGTCTCCACATCTACATTTTTTTTTTCTGAAAAAAGTTTTCATTCAAAATTGTTGTCCAGTTCCAGATAAGAGGCTTTACTCTCTAGGTTTATGGGTACAAATCCCCCTCTCACAGATGGTAACCAGTAGTTGTTACCATCTGTCTGGGTCTGTTCAGTGGATTTCATGAAATGAGTTGAGTGGTCTTACTCTAGTTCCCAGTAGACGTGTGTCTTCATCACTAAATCTACCAATTGGTAGATCTGTGGGCAGCCTCAGAGAAGCTAAGGACTGAAAATACATGGAGAATGACTTACCCTTTCCCCTTTGAAGCAGTCTGTCCTTTCAGGCTTGAAGCAGTTGACGAGGCTGCATTTAGAAACCTGCATTGTGGTTGTTTTGAGGTAAAACATCGAGAACTTAATTCTTCCTGGCTGTTAACCTGGCACCCTCCATATGTACTAAACTTACTTTAAAATGTGAGTAGAGGGGTGTGTATGGGGCGGAGTTGTTAAAACTTTTAAAAGACTGATTTGTGATTTTCTTTCACTGATTCCTTCCCCACATAGGCAGTATTCCCCCCCGCCCCTTTTTGAAAGGGTTTTGGTTTTTGAAACTAGAGCTTAGTGAAATTTTTAACACAACCAGATAAACCATATTCACGCTAAAATAGCTATATTCTGGGCAAAATCCTGGCCCCATCAAAGTCAATGGCAATAGATAATGCTCCCATGGACTTAACTGAGACCAGGATTTACCCCTCTGTCTTTAGGCTCTGAGTTGTCTGTAGGTTGCATGACTCTCCCTCAAAGCCAAGCTGATGGTCTGAACTGACTGGCACTTAAAAGTACTGGGTAGGTGATGGACCGGCCTGCCTAATTTCAAACTGAAAATGGGGAATCATCTCAGATTCTTTGTAAATGAATGTAAATGACAGTTTTGCCTCAGTACTGCACTTTCGGTGGAGCACATACCGTCAGGAATGTACATTTTCCCCAAAGCCCACTATTGGCTGAAATCAGTGGGGTCTGGCATGCATACAGGGGTCTACCGGCACACCAGAACTTGCAGGAGCAGGGCTACTTAGGTATTCTCTGTGTGTGTATCGGTAGGTGAGGGATGGGGAACTCTTATAATTCACCTACAATTTTACATTCCTCAGATGAAATCCTAGCCCCACTGACGTCAATGGCAAAAATCCCATTGACTTTAGTGAGGCCAGAATTTCATCCTTCATTTCTTCTTCTCTGGCTGTACTCTGCCTTGTTAGTGGAATAGTATTTTCAAGTACTGTTTTTTTAGTGCCTCAGGCCCAGATTCTTCTCTCCTTCAGTGCCCTTCTTTTCAGCCAAAAATTTCCTTTGTCTCCTATCCTCCCAAAAGAAAAATAATAATAAAAAATTAGCATGCTCAAAACAAGAGCTCTGGGTAGAAGTGTTAGGAGAAAAGGTGTCTTTGTGATCCAATGAAGAAAAATTCTTTCCCCCCACAGTCTAGTTTCCTTAGAGTAGGCCAACAGTCAGTTTTGGCAGCAACATTTTTTTTTTTTTACTATAATAAAAAAAAAAACCCAAACAACTGACATCCCTCTGGTGCCCCTGTGGGAACGGAGTGCCCAGATTTTCTGCTGTTCTGCCCCCTTCCTGCTTGCAGTGCAACAGCTGACAAACTTCTCTTGCCTTGTAGGCATAACATATTGGGCTCAGGGAAACCAGATGGGAGATGAATTTTGGAAGTACCGCAAAGGGAGGAGAGCCAAGTGACACAAAACACAGCTATGTTAGTATGCTTTCTTCTAGGATACAACGGGACAAACACAGGAACTTGAAATTCCTTCATTTCAAGTTTTTTGCTTTTATATTTTTGTTCTGGTATACTTTGGGGGTTTTCCCCCATTACAAGAATAGTTGTGTTTGCAATCCTAGCTTAGTTCTTTTTTAAGCAAGATTTTTTTGGATTTAAAAAATTCCCCTTTTATAAAAAAGAGTTCATACCCAACGCACACAAACACACAGAGCAAACTTCCTTGGGGTAAAAATCAAGTATTTAATTTGCAGTGGAAGCCTCACAAAATCAGGTTTTTATTTCCCTTAACTGCTTTGAATGGAAAACTGCATAAATATAACTACATATGGCGTACACACACACACACCCTGGTTTCTCAGTAGCACATCAAATCCTTGCAGCTTGATCCTGCAGCTTTTATTCACTCATGTAGGTACTGCAGGATTGGGTCCTAAATCATGAGATAACAGACAATAGGCTAAATTCATCCCTGGGGGGTAACTCTTTTGAAGTCAGAGAAGTTACACTAAAGATGTTTTGGCCCCATGAGTTCAGTATAATTTACTAGCAGCTCTGGATATTATTTAGCCTTCATAAATACAGCTATGAATTGAATGTCCGTGGAGACTGAACTGCTGCCTCTCACTCTGAAGAGGAAGAGAATGCTTTTTATTTGCACTAGAGAGCATGGCAGCAGATTGCAGAGGTTTGACAGATAGATGGGCTAACCAGCAAGAATACATGCAGGGGGAGCATTCAGGTCTTCATCAGTATTGTGCTTCCAAGAAGTCTAACTGCACCTAGATTCTAAAAAAAGGTTTAATTCAAAGGAACCAGAAAGCTCTTTTACCAGGAATCAAGGGCTGGGGAGTCTACTTTATAAAGTTTGCCTGAAACACCCACTCAGCCCAGCTGTAGCCTATCTAAAGCAAACATCATAGCAGTGGCCGTTTGCCCAGAAACAGCATCAGCAGCTTGAGCCCTTGAACGGAAGGAAGCTGGAGCACAGCTATAGAAATCCAGCCAGTGTGATGATGAGTAGCTTCCCACCACCACGGCCGCTGCCTCTTGCTAGAAATCAAAACAAAGCTTGACAAATGATTGACAGTTACCAATAGGGAGAGTATAAGTGTCCAAAAATGTTTGTTGTTTTCTTAGGTGAAGTGGCTCTCTTCCACGTCCTGTGATCAAAAAGACTTGTTAACAGCTCTTATGAGAAGCCAGATCTCACAGCATGCAACTTTACACAGGGGCTGAATTAAAAACAGGAAAGATGATTTCCCCCCAGCATTAATGCCAAAAGGTTTACGTTAACTTGCAATATTTTGATTTTGTTACTTTAAACTTTCTTCAGCAGGTTTAGCTGGGCTGCCAGACAAGATCAATTGACCCTTAGAGAGATTAGAACTGATTGCTTTGACCCATGTATTAGAGATATAGGCTTGATTGAGCTCTGTCCATATCCGTTCTTCCATCTAATTTCTTACTTGATTCTCTGCATACTTTCCCATAGGTGCTGGAACTAGGGGTACTGAGGGTGCTTCCACACCCCCTGGCTTGAAGTGGTTTCCATTAGATACAGGGTTTACAGTTTGGTTCAATGGCTCTCAGCACCCCCACTATACAAATTGTCCCAGCACCCCTGCACTTTCCTAGTATTTTGATCATAATCAAATTATTGATGAGATGTTGTTGTATGTGGTTTCTTCTAGGTATGATAGTAACTCAGGAAGTCACTCCAAACACGTACTCAAGATAATGGCATGTTAGAAATGCATATTCATATGTTGAGAAGGAAATACATCTTACAGATATTCAAAGCTAGAGAGATGGACCCATGAGATTTCCCTGGTGTGGACAAAAGAGCATATTCAGATGTTGGCCTGTGACCAAATTACATATTTGTCCTCCTCAGAGATGAGCAAAACATTCAAGACAAAACCCAAATGCTCTCAAATTCAGCTTTGATTCAAATCTGACCCCTGTTCTTGGACCAAGTGTGTTTCACACCACTTTTGTCTGTATCCCAAAACTTCATCAAAGTTGGATACAATCAAACATTTTTTGTGCTGTCAGGTTTCTGTGAACATGGAGAAATTCCCATTCCCTTGCTCAATGAACAGTTTGTAGGGCATTGTCACTGCACTTTGCTTTTCAAAGAAGACTATTAGTCCAGCGAACTCATGAACCTATGTGTGCAAGCCATAAACAAGTCTAACCTAAATTTGCCTTTGGGTTCCAGTAGGGATTTGAGCTTGGGGGGAACTGAAATAGTTTCAGCCCAAGCATTTTTGAACTTCACTGTCTGTGGGCTTGTGAAAACTCCCATTGACATCAAAATACTCCTGGGGCATTCTGTGCCAAAAAATTAAATTCTATGCACAATATTTTAAAATTCTACAAATTTTATTTGTCAAAATAACACTACATAATCATACCAGTTTCAGTTATTTTTGTAATTTATTTCAAAATACCTATCAGCAAGTATGTCTGTAACAATACAGACACACACAAAAATTCCCCCAGGAGTAGAGACTTAAAGAAACCCCTATGACAACCCAGCTCCTGTTTCTCTGTCCCATTCCCCCCAATAGAGCCCAGTCGCAGGGCTAGCCATCCACAACCCCATCCCCAGAGCCCAGCTGTGGCGCCCCTCCCAGCCAATACACCAGTACCTCCACCCACCCAGCCCAGACACCTGCCCCCCTCCTCCCCAGAGCCCAGGAATCAGAGGGAGAAACAGTCTGATGCTCGGTCCCAGACTTGCATGGAGTTTCCTATGCACTGCTGTCTCCATCCCTCAGGATGTGCTGGGAACTACAGCTGTCAGGAACCCTCTAGCTCCCTCTTACTCCCCCCAGCAGAGTCTTCTATGTGCGAGCTGGGCTCTGCTGGGTCCAGTGGTCCCTAGCGGCAGCCAGCAGCACTGTAGCCCATTTCTGTGGGGGAAAGGAAATTCTATGTGCACAATGTTAATTTCTGCAAAATTCTGCATTGCGCAGTGGCACAGAATTCCCCTAGGAGTAATCAATGTAACCAGGGTTCCATCATTTGAATTCAGTGGCAAACTCTGTTGGTATAGTGTACAAAGTCATGCAGCACAAGGTAGGGTACTGATGGGGTTAATTGTCCTCTTTTAAATTTAATTTCCAACTATATTATTCCTATGCAGTAGAAAGCAGAAACTTCAGGAACTGACATGAAAAAACTAAACAAGTTATCTGTCACTATAGCACTGCTGTCTGGGAGGGTGGCTTCTGGATAGCTAATGCTTGATTGATGTCAAAACCATGGCAGATCCCATAGAAAATCCCTAGTGACATGTGCAGATATTTGGAATCCAAGACCCATCCTTTCATTCCCAAGCCCAAACAGTACCATTATGCTATCCCTGTCTTTTGCCAACGTTCTCTTGTTCGGGCTTGTACATCACAAGCAGATATATAAGACTAAATCCTGTTGTTTGTTGCCCTGGCATGAAAGGGGAGGGCGAAGTCACAGGGAACATTTCATCACTGTGCAAGCAGTTGCATACCAAGGAGGAAAAATCGATGAGGAGATCCATGCCATTCTGAGTGTGCCTGGCCATGAAGCCAAAATGAATGAATGCTGCCATGGTCAACACACATAAGCTGGCAGCAGGTGAGCATTCTCTCCGCTTCTGCCAAAAGGGCAGCAATGGGCCCCCTAGAGGCTGTTGTGCCAGCTATCTGATGGCAAGAGAACGCCTGTCAATGTCTCTGTGCATCCTCCCTGGACCTACTTCCTGTTGTAGGGTGAGCTGTAGCCTAGAGTGTGTTTATACAAACTCCAGCACCCAATTCAAATACAGGACTAGACTCTGCCGCGTTTACTCACGTCAAGTAGTCGCTTCATCCTGGAGCCGTCCCATTGACATTAGCTCCATTAACTGAGCCAAACGCCTCCTAAGAAAAGCTTGGTTTGGTCATCACTCATGTGGACAAAGCTCCACTTTGACACCCCATTCCTGCATTTATGCAGGTGAATAATTGTAAGCATATTAAAAATGGGACTACTCACATGCTTAAAGCCTAAATTCAGGAAAGCAGAGAATGGTGCTTGCGCACATACTTAAATGCTTTCCTCAGTAAGGATGGACTTAAACATCTGCTTAAGTGCTTCTTTGAATTGAAGCATAAGAGTTTCCAGGATTGGCCTCTTTTGTCTGAGCAAGGATGTCGGGATTTGGCACTGTTTTGTTAGCTGTATATTTATTTGACCTCTCTGCAATGTCCATGTGCTCAGCATGATTTTGTAAAACGTGTAGCTATGATTATTTGGTTTCTGATTATATTTGCAGTTCCTTCACTCCTCCCTCCTCCCTCAAAAATAATAAAAACCATTACATTTGTTATTTTTACATTTGTAAAATGCTGATAGCTGGAATATCAAGTTTTTTTCCCAAAGCACAATTTTGTCTGACTTATAAAAGTTTTATGAGTTATAAAACCCCCAAACAATGTTTCTGATAGCTATGCTGTAGTCATCCTTTCCAACAGGTATTGATATAATACTCCTAAAAGTAAGGGACAAGGGAATCGATGTCATCTTTGCTAAAAATAAACTTTCCCCCCATGTTGTATGCTTAACAACTTAGTTTTTCATGCTGAACAGCAGCAGGAGGTCACTGCACTCCAAAGTGAATTTTGTGTGAGTTTATGTACTTTTAAAAGGCAATTTGTTTGTTAGCCTTTTCTGAATGAACAACTTTCTAGAGAGTAGCGCCAGATCCTCAGTTGGTGTAAATTGACATAGCTGTGGAGAAGGCAATAGAGTAGATTTTGATGCTATTTAAACATGCCTGTGATTTGAAGTGTACAATTCAAAGTTCAACGTGAGTATAGTGGTAGGACAAGCTGTACAAATGTTGCCGAAGGGTAGGAAAAAGTAAGACTCCGCCCTGAGATGTCTGTTAAGGGTAGGTACAACCCACCCAGAAGGGACACTAGATACTGGGGTTTGAGCCCCTATGCCCACATGTAAGCGTTAACGGCAATAACCAAATATTCACTCTATCATCTCACCACGCTACTTAAAACACAAACTGGAACCTATGCAAGCTAATATGTGGCATTTTGTTAAACTTCGATCCTTACCCTTCATGTGGCATGGCAAAAACTGTAGACACAGTCTTACTTGTCTGGAGTGTCTTTTCTGGGAGGTGACACCATATATCATCATATCACCTTTCAGATGTCACTTTCCTTGCTCATAAGTCACAGGAAACTGCACCAGTTGAGCTATTTCAGGATACCCATTTGGGATTTTTTTTAAAAGCATTCATTGTACCTAAACAGAACCAATGGGCCAGAGTCTGCTGTCATTGCTCAATAGTTTGTTTTGTAAAGTGATGTACAATTTACGGTGAGGTTCATTTGCCCACAAGTGCATATCTATAGGCCTCCTCTACATTCCTTTAGGGTTGCCAACTTTCTCATCTCACAAAACCGAACACCCTTGTCCTGCCACCTGCCCCACCACTTCCCCGAGGCCCAAGGGGGTTGGGGTGTGGGAGGGGGTGAGGGCTCTGGGGTGGGGCCAGGGATGAGGGGTTTGGGGCGTAGGAGGGGGCGCTGGGCTGGGGCAGGGGGTTGAGGTGGACTCAGGGGTGGGGCTGGAGATGAGGGGTTTGGGTGCCCAAGGGGGCTCCCAGCTAGGGCTGAGGGGTTTGGAGTGTGGGATGGGGTTTGGGGCGCAGGCTCCGGGAGGGAGTTTGGGTGTGGGCCGGGGATCAGGGTTGGGGTGTGGGAGGGATGAGGGGGGCGGGCTCTGGGAGGGAGTTAGGGTGTGGGAGGGGGTTCTGACCTGGGGCAGAGGGTTCAGGGTGTGGGCTCCGGCCGGGCAGTGCTTACCTCAGGTGGCTGGAATGTCCAGCTCCTAGGTGGAAGGGCCAGGGGGCTCTGCACCCTGCCCAGGCCTGTAGGTGCCACCCCTGCAGATCCCAATGGGAGTTGTGGAGCTGGCACTCGGGGCAAGGGCAGCGTGCGGAATCCCTGTGGCCGCCCCTACGCCTAGGAACTGGATGTGCTGGCTGCTTCCGGGAGCTGCACAGAGCCAGGGCAGTCAGGGAGCCTTCCTTAGCCCCACTGTGCCGCTGACCGGACGTTTAGCACCCTGGTGCTGACCGGAGCGGCCAGGGTTCCTTTTCGACCAGGTGTTCTGGTAAAAACTGGATGCCTGGCAACCCTCCAGTTCTTAGTTTATTAAAAGGGCTCTATACATCTGTGCTCTATCAAAGGTTGAATAATTATTTATCCACAGACTCATTCTTTCTGATCACTGCATGTGATCCCAAGGAATATAAATAAAATAACTAAAACAAATAAATAGGATGAGCTGGAAACTGATTTCTTGTTTGATTTCACTCTATCTGAATGCATCCAGTTGTGACATCTTATTTTTTTCCCCAAGACTGGACTGTGATTCAGCAAATGCCCTGTGAGATATTGCCAAAACCAAGTTATCCATTTGCTTTCCTTAACTGTTCAGTGTGTAAATCAGTTTGCAGAATCAATGATTGATGATTCAGTGCTATGAAGGGAATCCCCTCGTATCCTCTCTGTTGACTCATCTCACTGTTTTTCAGCTCCACCTGCTAGGGACATAACTGTGGCATTAGTCTGTGCTCCCTTAAATGAACAAACATTCCAACAAGAGAAGTACAAACTGCAGTGCACATGTATTAATCTGGGTTTGTTCTTGATTTTAAATGTCAGGACTTCCATGATTCTAAGCAGTCCTACAACAGTATGGCCTATCTACAGTAGGACTTGCTTTGCTGGTATGACTATATTGGAATATTAGATCAGAAAAAAATTCTCCTAGTGTGAATGCAGTTTATACTGACAAAGTTACACTTTGTACCATTATAGCTTATGCCAGCCCCATCCTGGACAAAATAAGCTATGCCACTATAAGCAGAGTTTTGCTAGTATAACCACGTCTATGCTCGGTGCTTTTGCTGGTACAGCTACGTTGCTTAAGGATCATACCTCATCCCAACCCTGACTGACACAGCTATGCCATCAGAAGTCGCTTGTGTAGACCTGGTCTATGCTTCAGAAGTATCTAAACTCTTATAGCCCTATGTATGGTAACTGGGAGTTTCTCTAATTGGTAAGCTTTACTAATACCCAGATGGCTGGGACATCCTCACCAACAAAAATAAACAAAGAATCCAAGTTGCTGTTTGTTTTTAAAATGTGAGAGTTTAACAAGATAAAAGTGGGATTAAATTGATGAGATTGAAGTAAGGCCAACCTAGACTTGGTAGACTGGTAAGAAGCCAATAAATTAGCTAACATCATTGCCAAAAGGAACGTTTACAGAATCTAATCATGTCTAAAACTCTTGTGGTAAGAATGTGTCATGTACTTTAATCCTAGAGATGATAGACCATTGATTTATCTGTATAACTCGTCAGGGCAATTGTTTGTTTTTCATGGGTGTGAAATAACATGCAGTGCTGCTGAATCAGTTGAGGATGATCATGATGGAACTGAAGCTAACCAGGTTTGGGACTTGTAATTTATTGTGCCCATTTCCTGATACAAAATGAATTTTATAATTAATAATCTCACACTCCTGAAAGTGAGTTAGGTGATTCACAGAACCAAGTAAAGACATAGGGCCAGTATCTCGTTTACAGTAAATGCTCCTCTGTGCTGCCGGAGCAGAGGAAAAGGACCTTTCTTATAAATGAGAATTTGGCTTTCAGTCCATGTTCCACAGAGTTTTCTATCTAAACTCAGAAGGGGCACAAGAAGTGAGGGTTAGTGTTATGCTCCCCAGGGGGTAACCAAAGTTGTGAGGCATCTCACCACCAGCTCCCCTTACCATGAGGAAGTTTTGGGTATGCCTGCTGCTGTTCCATTCCCTTGAAACCACTAGCCTCTAGCAACAGAAGCATTACCTTCCAGGCCTCTCTCTGTATAGTTAGTGATAGGCATGCCTCAACCTCCGAGGCTTTGGAGTGTTCCCTGCACTGTCCAGCCCCTTATCCACTGAACGCTCACAGAATTACCAGGCCTGCTGTGTCCAAAGGAACAGTACACACCAGCTTGTAAGATTCAGCTAAGGATCACCACTTTTCTTCACTTTCCAGCAGTGAGAGATATTTATAGTGAAAACAAGAATAAGTATATTATCAAAGAACAAAGATTCAAGTGAGAGTGAGTAAGAGTACCTGAAACAAATGGTTACATATAAAAACAAAATCATAACTTGCTTTCTACAGACTAAACTTAACAGGTTAAAGAGGCTTATCTCACCCGAAGTTCTCTGCAGCATTTTCAACCAAGCTTGGGGGAAACCCCTTTTTCATGAAGGAAACTCACCGTCCATTTGCTTTCTCAGTGAAGGATGCAAGGGTGTCTTCTTTGTCCCACAAATATACTTAGAGAAGAACCTTTGTGCACTTCATAACAGAACCCTCCTCTCAACTGCTGCTTTTCCCTCTCTCTTTGAAGTTTTTACAATCCTTCCTTAGCAGTCAGTTAAGAAGGGTGATCAAAGGCCCATTGTGAATACTTAATACACACATAAACAGCCAGATAGATACATATTTCTTGTCTGGCAGAAAACCTGCTTTTCCCATTTGCTGGTGACCAGTCCTTAGACACAAACCTAAAGAACATAATTTTCAGGGTATATACATTTCACAATGATATTGATGACCAGTGTGACATTGGCTTTTATTTGAGACCTCACGTGTTGCGCTTTGGTGAACAGGAATGTAAATACCAGACTTAGGAGAGTCCTGTAACCTCTATGCACCCCTTTGCCAGTTGACATTATGAGGTTTCTGACTCACAGAGAGAGACCAATGGAATAAGGGAAGAGAAAAGGATAAGGGGCGTAAGATATGCACATGATTTATTTAATCTGCACTCACTTCTCAAGGACAGCACTGCAAAGGTGAGGTTTTGGGGAGGGATTTGCAGAAGGAGAGGGTGGTTGCTTGGCAGACAGTTTAGGTTGGTTGTTCCAGGCAGTGGCAGATTAGCCAATGGGGGCCTATGCCGAGGGACCTGAGAAAAATGGGCACCTCCATGCCCTGACCTGCTCTGCCCTCCCAGTGCTCCTGCCAGGGAGCAGGGTCAGGCCACTGGGGCCTGCCCCACTCCACCCACAGGCCGGTGCTCCTACTGGGGCGTGGGATTAGGGACTTGCCCTACTCTTCCCACCTGGTGCGAGGGAAGCCCCCTGCCCCAACCCCATTTCCCTGGCAGGAGTGCTGCAGGGAGGGGAATGAAAGCGGAAGGGGTCAGGTAAATATGCCCAATGGCCCGTGATGGGATGTTAGATGGGGTGGGATCTGAGTTACTACAGAGAAATCTTTCCTGGGTGTCTGGCTGGTGAGTCTTGCCCCCATGCTCAGGGTTTACCTGATCACCATATTTGGGGTCGGGAAGGAATTTTCCTCCAGGGCAGATTGGCAGAGGCCCTGGGGGTTTTTTGCCTTCCTCTGCAGCGTGGGGCATGGGTCACTTGCTGGAGGATTCTCTGCACCTTGAAGTCTTTAAACCATGATTTGAGGACTTCATTAGCTCAGACATAGGTTAGGGGTTTATTACAGGAGTGGGTGGGTGAGATTCTGTGGCTTGTGTTGTGCAGGAGGTCAGACTAGATGATCACAGTGGTCCCTTCTGACCTTGAAGTCTATGAGGGGCCCCCACTTGCTTTGTCTCAGGACCCCACAAAACAATAATCTGCCTCTGGTTCCAGGTATTAGGGCCAGCAAGGAAGGAGGGAGAAGGAAAGAAAGGGGACAAAACCTCTAGGCTGAAAAAGGGTCTATTAAAGAATAGTAGTAATTTGACAGTAGGATATAGTCCATAAATATATGGCTGACAGCATGTTATGATTCAGGAGAATTCTTGAGGGACTGTACGTTGTTAATACCCTTAATGCAGTGTGTGAAATAGCTGGAGGTACAGCAAAACGGTTCAGTTTCTGTCTGATGAAGTCATGAACATAAATTGTCATCAGTTATTTCACCCATCAATTTTCCTGAAACCATCCTTCAGAACAGTAGCGTAGCCAGGGGGGGAGCAGGGGGAGCGGCCGCTCCCCCTTGAGCAGAAGCGGCGGAAGCGGCGCCTTTTTTTAGCAGCACTGAAAAAAGGTGCCGCTTCTTTTTAAGCGCCGCTTCTTACACTCACCCTGCCACGCTCCGGGTCTTCGGCGGCATTTCGGCGGCGGGTACCACCGAAGACCCAGAGTGAGCCGCCGAAGTGCCGCAGAAGACTCGGAGCGCCACCGGGTGAGTACAGGGGGAGGCGCCTTTTTATAGCGCCGCTCCCCCTGCGCTCCAGACCTGGCTGCGCTACTGCTTCAGAAACGTGAGTCTGGGGATACAAACCTTGAGCCCATACCTGCCCACTGAAGACAGGGGAAGTTTTTCCACTGACTTTGATAGGCATTAGATGAGGCCATAATGACCAGTTCAGGAAATATACTAACAGCTGGACTGTAGATTCTTAGCCATATCTCCAGTAAGGTTTGTTTTTGTGTTAAGCTGTTTGATTATTTTTTTTAATGTTTCTCCTAGAATCCAGTTCATTTCATTCCTGGGGCTTCTTGCAGTATATCTATACTGCAGCTTGGAGTGGGATTGGCTATCTGTTCTGGGAGAGAAACACTAGTTCTGCTTTAGCTATCATGCTAAAACAGTAGAGTAACTGGGGGTAGCGATGGGCAGCAGCTTGGGCTAGCCACCCGAGAATGTTCCCAGGGGTCTGGGCGGCTTTGTACTCAGGTGGCTAGCCTGAGCCACTGCCTGTGCTACCCCTCACTACACTGCTATTTTTAGCACACTCGCTCAAGCAGAACAAGTCTGTCTGTCTGTCTGTCTGTCTGTCTGTCTGTCTGTCTACCCAAGCTGGGGAGAATGCTGCCAGCCGTAGGGTAGACATATCTTTGGTTTCTTTGGACAGGGCTGCTTTGATCCACATCTTCACTGGTGCATTGTGAGGTTCTCCAGGCTCAAGGAAGTTTCTTCTTTTTATTTTTTTCAACACTGTCAGGGTTCCCTCCCCACTCTGAACTTTGGGGTACAGGTGTGGGGATCCGCATGAAAGACCCCCAAAGCTTATTTTTACCAGATTAGATTTAAACTTCCCCAAGGCTCAAATCCTTTCCTAGTCCTTGGATGGTATTGCTGCCACCACCAAGTGATTTAGCCAAAGATTCAGGAAAAGGACCACTTGGAGTTCCTATTTCCCCAAAATATCCCCCCAATCCCCTACACCCCCTTTCCTGGGGAGGCTTGAAAATAATATACCAACCAATAGGCTAACAAAGTGAGCACAGACCAAATCCCTGGTTTTTAGGACACTGAAAATCAATCAGGTTCTTAAAAGAAGAATTTTATAAAAAAAAAAAAAGTAAAAGAATCACACCTGCAAAATCAGGATGGAAGATAACTTTACGGGGTAAATAAAAAGATTTAAAACACAGAGGATTCCCCTCTAGGCTCAACTTCAAAGTTACAAAAACAGGAATAAACCTCCCCCTTAGCATAGGGAAAATTCACAAGCTAAAACAAAAGATATCTAACACATTTCCTTGCTATTACTTACAATTTCTGTAATTTTAGATGTATCATTTCAGGATCTTTTTAGGAGTTGGGTTACCTGCTTGGTCTCTCTCTTTGTCCCAAAAAGGAACAAATAAAGAGAGCACAAACAAAACCTTTCCCCCTCCCCCAGATTTGAAAGTATCTTCTTTTTCCATTGGTCCTTCTGGTCATGTGCCAACTAGGTTAATTGAACTGATTAACCCCTTACAGGTAAGGGGATTCTGTACCTCTGGCCAGGAGGGATTTGATGTTACTGCATACATAAGGGTTATTACCCTTCCCTTTATATTTATGACAAACATGTAAGGGGAACAATGAGCCTAATCCTCTTTAACATTTGACTCTTCCTGGAAAGAGCAGCAGATCAAGTAGCACTAATCTTTCCTGCTCTTGCTAATACCTGAGTTGAATACAATAAGTTAGTGTGTCAGGCTGGGAGTTTCAAATATGCTTGACATGGGTCCAACTATTGAAGTGATAGGGGTAAAATTCCCATTGACTTCAATGTGAACACAATTAGGCCAATGCTGAGAAATTTTGAAAATCCCTCATGAAGATCCTTGGGGCAGGGAGTGTGCTATCTTCTTTATTTTTATAATATGAGGACATTGTTGGTCTTCAATATTATTATTAAATTACTTGTTTGGTGCCAACAATGTGCTCAGTGCTGTGCAATGGGTATGTAAGAAAAGATAGTCCTTGCCCTCAAAAAGCTCAAACTCTATATGACAGAAATGTAGGAGACAGGACACATTTAGAAACCCACTGGTGAAGAGGGTGGGGGTAAGCTCTTCAAGGCAGTGAGAGAGAGAGTGTGTGCAGTATCTAGCATGACAAGGCCCCTATCCCAACAGGGAACTCTAGATCCTACTGTAACATGCACAGTCAACAATGAATTAGGGAATTTTGTTTCTTTTTTATAGTTATTGTAAATTCCCTTAAAATAATAAAAATAAACCAATAAATAATCATAATCCACATTAGTTTTCCTTATAAACTAGGTAGATTACTGAGAGAATGACATAGGGTAATGAAGTTCTCTCTCCTTTTTTAAGGATATAGCCACACCACATTTGTGCCGATGGATTATGGAGGTTAGAGGCTGACTTCAAAGAGAAATTCTGTAACATGTCTAGGACACATTTGATTATTCAAAAGATTTTTACAGTGATTTCTCCATTTGTGATAAATGGATTAGTGGTTTCAAAGATCTCAGATTTCACTTTTATCCATTATCCTCAAAGTGTGAGAGCTCTTTCTTGATCTATCTTTCCCTGGACAGGGAGTACCTGTGATAGTCCAACCAATGGGACCTCAGCCCTACCATATAATTTATGTTGACCCCGAGTGAGTAAGTCTGGGTGTTGCAATTTACTCTCTAACTACAACAGGCATCCCCCGGGGAGAAGGGATCACCGGATGGTGATTTTTCTCTGAGCAGATGTGAGGAACATGAAAAATTCTCAATAAGCAATCCAAAAATGACCAGAGGCACAGGATTGCAATGCAAAAAGAGAGAGAGAGAGAGAGAGTATGATGTAATAAACACACATGTCTGTCTGCCTCTCTCTCAAAAAGTCATTTTTGTTTTTAAAAATCAACTATCAAAGATTTAATGACTGCACTGTTGGACGTAGTTCAAACAATACAGGCAGTAAAGAATGTACCGCTGTCAAGTGTAAACAGAAATGGGTACAGCTCAGAAGTGCTTCAGACAAATCATTGCACGTAATCAGATGGTTTTAATTAACAGCAGACCAAATATTCTCCCTTCTCTTTCCTCCTCCCCTCATTTTTTGGTGACTTTAAACAGAATGATTTCTAGTGCCTTGTCATGTTTGGTGTCTGTTCCCGTGGAAGTAAGGGGTGAATACCTTGAACCAAAGTTCAAAGCATATGATGGCATCCCAACAAGACCACAAGATTTTTAATCTCAAAACTGTAACAGTAATAGGTTAGGCTTCTACCTTCCTGCTTTTCATGACAGCCTCACTATGAGAACAAATTCATATCATACTGTTTTGTGTTCTCACTGTAATCATTCAGCTAAATGCAAATTACAGATCAGCCAGTTTGATAAAATTAGTATTTCTGTACATAAAGAGTGCTCTTAAAAGTGGAAATATGGAGCCTAGTTTCCTTCCCATGCTATTTCAATAAGTGGTAAAGCAACAGGTTCTGGATGGGCCATGGCCTGAGGCAATATACAGGAATTGAGAGGTTGGGGGGTGGAGCAACACAGATGATTTTTAATTTTTGTTTTGCTCATTCATATGTTTTGCTGTTGCGCCTTTAGATTGATCTCGTTTCATTCTTGATTCTGAGACTTCAGTGCCATATTATAGCTAATAACATTGATTTGCAATTGTCAGGGTTCCCGCCCCACTCTAAACTCTAGGGTGAAGATGTGGGGACCCGCATTCAGAGCCCCTAAGCTTATTTTTACCAGCTTAGGTTAAATCCCCCAAGGTACAAAATTCCCTGCACCCTGAGAAATGCTTCTTTCGCTGCCACCATCAAGTATCTAACAGGAATCCAGGAAAGGAATCACTTGAACTTCCCTCCCCCCCAAAATATCCCCTCAAGCTGTACACCCCCTTTCCTGGGGAAGCTTGAGAACAATCTCCCAACCAATTGGTTACACAGTGATCTAAAAACCCACCCCCTGGGTTTTAACACCATAGAAAACAGTCAGCTTCTTAAAAGAAGGATTTTATTAAAAATAAAGAAGGTAAAATCATCTCTGTAAAATCAGGATGGTAACTATTTCACAGGGCACTATATTTCCAAACTCAGAGAGAATTCCCCCTCTGGACAAAACCTTGAAATTACAGAAAACCATGAATAACCCCCCCCCCCACCCCTTTTGCCCCTTCTAACACAGGGAATACACCAAGCCGAAATTAAACAGAAATCTATGTGCTATGCTATCTAAACTTACTTCAGAAAAGGGAGGTTTGATTTTTTGCAGGTTCCTTCTGTCTTCCAAGATCACTCTCTCTCAGACAAAGACACACACTAAAACCTTCCCCCCTCCCAAAGTTTTAAAGTATCTTGTCCCCTTATTGGTCAGATGCCAGCCAGGTCAGGTGTCAGTCTGGCTACCTGCATTTCTTAACCCTTTACTGGAAAGAGGATTTTATAGCACTGCATCAGACCCTCTCCCCCCTTCCCTTCATATTTATGACACGCCCCCCAAATCACTGATAGTGTGAAACACTGGCTGTGATTTCTTCCTGGAGCTCTAAAAGAAAACAAAGTAATAAGACACATGAATCTCCAAATATACTAAGAACTGGATAAAGACTAAACAATATTGTCCACATTGCAAGGACGATTTTAACCAGTTGGTTCGGGGAAACTTTCACGGGAGAGTGCATCAGCCACTTTGTTAGAAGTTCCTGAAATGTGTTGTATTTCAAAATCAAAATCTTGGAGAGCCAAACTCCATCGAAGGAGTTTTTTGTTATTTCCCTTGGCGGTATTAAGCCACTGTAGTGCAGCATGGTCGGTTTGCAGGTGGAAACGCCATCCCCAAACGTATGGGCGTAGCTTTTTCAGAGCGTAGACAATGGCGTAACATTCCTTCTCACTGATTGACCAGTGGTTTTCCCTGTCAGACAGCTTCTTGCTGAGAAACACGACAGGATGGAATTCTTGATCTGGTCCTTCCTGCATTAAGACTGCTCCCACACCACGCTCGGACGCATCTGTGGTTACTAGGAACGGTTTATCAAAGTCCGGGGCCCTTAGCACAGGGTCAGACATGAGTGTTGCTTTAAGCTGGTTAAAGGCCTTCCGACACTCATCAGTCCACTGGACCGCATTTGGCTGGTTCTTTCTGGTTAGGTCAGTTAGAGGGGCGGCGATTTGGCTGTAGTGCGGTACAAATCGCCTGTAATATCCGGCCAAGCCTAAGAAAGATTGGACCTGTTTCTTTGACTTTGGGACAGGCCACTTTTGGATAGCCTCCACCTTGGCCTGTAGGGGGTTAATAGTTCCTTGACCCACCTGGTGTCCAAGGTAAGTCACTCTGTTGAGGCCTATTTGACACTTTTTAGCCTTAACAGTTAGTCCTGCCTCTCGTATGTGCTCGAAGACCTTCTGGAGATGCTCCAGGTGTTCGGCCCATGAGTCAGAAAATATGGCCACATCGTCAAGATAGGCAACTGCCGATTCTCCCAATCCCGCTAGGAGACTATCTACCAGTTTCTGGAATGTGGCAGGTGCATTCCGCAGCCCAAAAGGGAGCACATTAAATTCATACAGCCCGACATGGGTGATGAAGGCTGACTTTTCCTTGGCGGATTCATCTAGCGGCACCTGCCAGTACACCTTGGTTAAGTCTAAGGTGGAGATGAACTGGGCACGTCCCAGTTTCTCCAATAGTTCATCTGTGTGAGGCATTGGATAGTTGTCTGGGCAAGTCACAGCATTTAGCGTACGGTAGTCCACGCAAAAGCGTATTTCCCCATCTGGTTTGGGGACTAGAACCACGGGAGAGGCCCATGCACTGCTAGAGGGACGGATTATACCCATCTGTAGCATGTCTTGAACCTCCCGTTCTATAGCAGTTTTGGCGTGAGGAGCCACTCGATAAGGTCAGGCTCTAATTGGGTGGGCATTACCTGCGTCAATGGAGTGGTATGCCCGTTTGGTCAGTCCTGGGGTGGCTGAGAACATCGGTGCGAATTTAGTGCACAGCTCCTGGATTTGCTGGCGCTGCATACATCCAAGGGTCATTGAGAGGTTCACCTCTTCCACGCCACCATCATTTTTCCCTTCATAGTAGACACCTTCAGGCCACTCAGCATCTTCTGCTCCCTGGGCAGTAAACTGACAAACCTTCAATTCTCGGGGGGAAAAAAGGCTTTAGAGAATTAACATGGTACACTTTAGGCTTGAGAGTTGTGGTGGGGAATGCTATGAGATAGTTCACAACTCCCAGGCGTTCTTGGACCGTAAATGGCCCTTCCCATGACGCTTCCATTTTATGGGCCCGGAGCACCTTCAAGACCATGACTTGGTCCCCTACTTTAAAGGAACGCTCTCTGGCATGTTTATCATACCAGGCCTTTTGCTCTTCCTGAGCCCCTTTTAGGTTTTCTCTAGCAAGGGCTAAAGAGTCTTGGAGGGTGTTTTGTAGGTTGCTTACAAAGTCCAGAATGTTAGTTCCCGAAGAAGGCGTAAACCCCTCCCATTGCTGTTTCACCAGCTGTAATGGCCCTTTAACCTCGTGGCCATACACAAGTTCAAATGGTGAAAACCCTAAACTGGGATGTGGTACAGCCCTGTAGGCAAAGAGCAACTGCTGTAACACTAGGTCCCAATCGTTGGAGTGCTGGTTTACGAATTTACGTATCATGGCTCCCAAAGTTCCATTAAACTTCTCCACCAGACCATTTGTTTGATGGTGGTAAGGGGTGGAAACCAAGTGGTTCACCCCATGAGCTTCCCACAGGCTTTTCATGCTCCCTGCCAGGAAATTAGTTCCTGAATCAGTAAGGATGTCGGCGGGCCAACCTACCCTGGCAAAAATCTCTGTTAATGCCTGGCATACACTTTTAGCCCGGGTGTTGCTCAGAGCTACTGCTTCTGGCCATCGGGTGGCAAAATCCATGAAAGTTAGTATGTACTGCTTTCCTCTGGGTGTCTTTTTCAGAAAAGGACCCAGAATATCCACAGCTACCCGCTGAAATGGAACTTCAATTATGGGGAGTGGCTGGAGAGGGGCTTTGACCTGGTCTTGGGGTTTTCCCACTCTTTGGCACACCTCACAAGACCGGACATAGGTAGAAACATCCTTGCCCATTCCCTCCCAGTGGAATGACCTCCCCAAACGGTCTTTGGTTCTGTTCACCCCAGCATGACCACTAGGATGATCATGGGCTAAGCTCAAGAGCTTTAGCCGGTACTTAGTCGGAACCACCAACTGTCTCTGAGGACGCCAGTCTTCCTGGTGTCCACCAGAAAGAGTCTCCTTATATAGAAGTCCTTTTTCTATAACAAACCGGGATCGATTAGAAGAGCTGAGAGGCAGTGGGGTACTCCATCCCACTGTCCAAGCTCTCTGTAGGCTTTCATCTGCTTCCTGCTCGGCTTGGAACTGTTCCCTAGATGCTGGAGACATCAGTTCCTCACTGGGTTGTGGACCTGGGCTGGGTCCCTCTGGAAGCGATGCAGGTGATGGGTTTGTTTCCGTCGACTGTGAACCGCTCTCCGCTGGTGCACAATGTGGTAATTCAGGCTCTGGCTGAGCCTCTTGTATTGAGTTATCGGCTGCCGCTGCCATTGCAGGCTCGGTGGTGCCCTCTGGTGTTGGCACGGTAGATGGGGTTGCAAGCGCTGGACTCAGTGCTGGCAATGGTTCTGGTGCTGGTTGCTTTGCCAGTTCAGGTTCCGAGACTGGCTTTGGTTGGGGTTCTGCGACTGGCTCTACAACGGCTGTTGCAGTCATTGGCAGGGTATCCAGTTCCACCACCTCTATCTGGGTCTCTGGTAGTACAGATGGGGTTCTGGTGGAAGTCTCAGGAACAGAGCTAGGTGTGACAGCTTGCTTAGCCTGGCTGCGGGTGACCATTCCCACCCTCTTGGCTAGCTTCACACAACTGGTCAAGTCTTCCCCCAGCAACATGGGAATGGGATAATCATCATAGACTGCAAAAGTCCAATTTCCTGACCAGCCCTTGTACTGGACAGGCAACACGGCTGTAGGTAAATCAAAAGAGTTGGACTTGAAGGGTTGAATTGTCACTTGTGCCTCTGGGTTGATTAAGCTGGGGTCCACTAAGGATTTGTGGATAGCCGACACTTGTGCTCCGGTGTCCCTCCACGCTGTAACCTTTTTTCCGCCCACACTCACCATTTCCCTTCATTCCAAGGGTATCTGGGAGGCATCTGGGCCTGAGGACCTTTGGTGTGACCCCGGTGCAATGAACTGTACTCTGTTGGGGTTCTTGGGGCAGTTGGCCTTCACATGCCCCAATTCGTTACATTTGAAACATCGCCCAGCTGACTGGTCAGTGGGGCGAGGTGGGTTGCTGGAGAATGGGGTGGTGGGGCAATAAGGGGTCTGGGTTTTTCCTTGTGGGGCCTTGGGCTGCTCCTGGTGAGGGGGTGTGGTCTCGGGTTTTCCTTTCTGGTATCTCCCCAAACTATGACCAGGTTTGTTCCTCTCTGCTTCCTGCACCCCTTGTGTGCCAAATTTCCTTGCCCCTCTGCTGATCTGGGACTGTTCATATTGATCAGCATAAGCAGCAAGGCTGTCTGCTGAGTCCATTTTCTTATCCCATAAACACTGTCTTATATCATCCTTGGACATATTCAGGAATTGTTCCTGAGCCATCAAATCACACACTCCTTCAAAGCTAGTAACATTCCTTCCCTTGACCCATTTTTTTAACAGCTCCTTTATCCGGTTTACATAAGCTACATTACTTAGTCCAGGCCCTCAGATAAGGGTTCGAAATTTTACTCTGTAAGTTTCAGGTGTAACTTGAAATTGTTTTAAAACCAAATCCTTGAATTTCTCATAGTCAGAAGCCTCATCAATAGACATGTCATTGAATATGTCCAGAGCACTTCCAGTCAACTTTGCTACCAATAGGGTCATTTTGTGATCATCAGGAATGTGATGGAGATTGCATAGTCTCTCAAAAGTGAGAAAATATTCAGCAATATCACGGGATTCATCATACGGTGGACATAGTCGCTCCATTTGTGGGTTGTTGGGGAAGGATTATTAGTGTTATCCGGTAGATTCCGCTCCACCCTGGTCTTCTCCATCTCTAGGGCATGCTTCCTCTCTCTCTCCTTCTCCTCCTCAGCATGCTTCCTCTCCTCCTCAGCATGCTTCCTCTCTCTCTCCTTCTCCTCCTCAGCATGCTTCCTCTCCTCCTCAGCATGCTTCCTCTCTCTCCTTACTGGAAAGAGGATTTTATAGCACTGCATCAGACCCTCTCCCCCTTCCCTTCATATTTATGACAGCAATCCTATGAACTTTAAAATGGCATGTAAGGATCTGACCTTCGTAACTGATGCAAGTGCATGAGTGCAGAAACAATCTGCAGAAGGTGTCAAGGCAGAAGTTTCTGGCCAAAAGACGTGGACTGTTGACCAAAATGTTCAATTTTATTGTGCTGATGGATGTTACTCCAGTTCCCTGTTAAGGTAAAAGAATTTGCATTAGAAGACTTGTGCTGTTGCCTAATACAGAAGTGACCACTGAAAAAGGTTGCCAAAGACAACATACTTTATCAACCAGGCTCTTGAGCAGATATTGGGTTATACAGTACAATTTACCACCAGCATCTTCATTTCACTGACCCATTACCTAAATACTGTCCTGTAATACTGGATATATGATGTACTAACCCACTGAGTAGGGGCTAGATGACTTAATAGGTCATTTCCACCTCTAATTTCTATGGCTTTTGGACCACAGCCTGACTATTTTATAATTGGGTGGGGAGGGTCTTTCCTTTTCTGTAGGAGTGTCTTACTCAGCAAAGGAGGATTCTAGTTATTTTTTTAAAGAAAAAACCTAAAGGTTTCAGTGAGAAAACACTACTATACAGTAAATCAGTCAAAGCCATAGCTCTACAAACAGCCAAAGCAGTCTGTACCCAGTGCCGGGAGGAGAGGGGGATTCATACAATTGTGGAAACAAGAGATGAATTAAAAAGACACGTGGAGATTTTCATGAAACTATGGGCTCTAATTTTACTGGGAAATATGTTTTCTATTTGCTTCACATGTTCAAATGTGTGTTCTGCATGCAGCAGGAACAGATTTACCTGACATATGGTATAGGGTTAATGGAATAGATATACTAATTTTACTGAACCAATCTTTACTCGTGTGTGTGCATATTGCGAATTAAACATTTTATGTGTATATTATGTACATGCATTATATTGTGCACATTATATAATACTTGTGTCAGGCTTGGTAAGCAAGCCAAAATTTCTACCACGTCCCATAGAGAGAGGCCTCCCAGCTGGATCTGAAGGACTGTCTGAAAAAAGCCATATTATTTTACTAGACTCAGAAGCCCAGTAAAACTTCCCCACATCCTAAGGCAGCTTCCAAGCAGAAAATAAAAATCTTGTATTAAACAATGTAGTCCCTGAGGGAGACATATATGACATCATGAGAGCAAGTCTATTTGATGAGTAATACATCATGATGCACCGTCCTGGAACTATGATTAAGGTACTGTACATGTTGGAGGACTCTGAAATAGATAAGGTTCCCACCTCACTCCTCCCCCTTATGAAAAGAGCATTGTCCCTTTGCGGCTTATCAGAGGGCATTGCTGCTTGGACTTAATAGACCCTTTGCATCAGAGAGAATTTAATTTTAAATACTTGGAGATTCTTTATCTGCTACATTATGCCCTAAATTGCTGTTTAGTTCTTCATTTTTTAAGGTATTGCTCCAACCCAAACAGACTTACACAAAACAATGTCTGTATTGAAAAAATCCAATAATGGAATGAGTTACTTTCATGAGCAATCTAATTCCTTAGCCTTTTTGATCAGTGCTGCTCCCTCTGTCACACCAGAATGCAGAAGTTACCATATACAGTAATCTTTCTACCAACTTTACTTCATTTTAAAGATAGCTAATACTAATTGTGCATTACTATACAATATGGTAATTAAGGACAAAATTCTGTTTTGATCAACATGATTAGTCTTCTGAACACGCATGGAACTAAGGACTGACATTATCACTGATTTGAGTAGAAGATTTGAGAGCTGACTTCAGCCCAAGTTATTCAGCATATGTTTCTCTTCTGGTTGTTTTCATAGGATCTAAGTGAAAGATCATGATGAGATGTTGCAAAGAATAAGAAGACTGATTTTTAACCCAGACTTCAAAAGTCTTTATCTAAAAGAACTATGTAGACCAGGGGTCTCAAACTCAAATTACCACGAGGGCCGCATGAGGACTAGTGCATTGGCCCAAGGGCTGCATCCCTGACCCCACCCCCTCGCTGCCCCTGCCCCGCCCCCACTCCACCCCTTCCATTAGGCCCCGCCCCTTCTCTGCCCCTTCTCCGCCTCCTCCCCTGTGCGCACGGCTTCCCGCTCCTTCCCCCTCCCTCCCAGAAACCGCGAAGCTCTTCCCATGCGGCCCGCGGAGCTCTTCCCTGTGGCCCGCCGGGCTCCCCGCAACCCCCCCCCGCCCCCTCAAATTTTTTTAAAAAATTTTTAAACCCCCAGGCAGTTCCCGCCACCAGAACAGCTGTCTGACAGCGGGAACTGCCTGGGGGTACAAAAAAAAATTTGGGGTGTGGGGCGTGGGGAGCCCAGCGGGCCGCAGGGAAGAGCACCGCGTGTTTGAGACCCCTGATGTAGACATTATTTGCAAAAACTCTTCCATTCAATTTGTTCTAAATAAAGGGAGGTTCAAAGAGACAAATGAAATCAAAATGTTCATGTAATGTTCTTAATTGCCCAGTCTAATACATGATATTCTATATTAAAAATCATTTATGAGAGGACTGGATAGTTTAGGCTCTATATTTCATTGCCAATCCTCTTACATCCATATAGAGAGTGCATCCAGGGAAATCCAACCCAGGTCATTTATGGCTTAAGGGTAAATCCAAAGTTTATTGAAATTAAAGATTCCCATTGATGTTAATTGGCTTTGGACCTCAAGGTCACAAGTGTTGTGCATCTGTTTGGCCTATGTAAAATAAAATGGTGATCTTGGAAAACAAGGGTCAGTGTTCAAATTGACACCAATATGCACTTTTTAAGCAGTTTTTTCAGAAAGACCAAGGTTTGCACCACTCTGGATAAGTCATTACCTTCTCACACCCAGGCTGCCTCTATGCTGGGAATTTTGGAATCCTGTCTATTCTGGCAAGTTTTGGAAAATCTCTGATTGTTTATACTAGTACTAAATGTGTAGCTCCAAAGGTACTCGCACTCATGCGAATGCTAGTATATAGCAACCAGTGACATTTTTACCTCTGGGTCTAGCTCTGCGTAGAACACATCTAGTCAACATTGCAGTAAAAATGCACAAGCCACTTTACGCTGCTGTTCCAACTGTTGCTAGTGCTGGTGGAGGGTGGAGCTGCACAAGTGCTAGTGCAGCGTTGGGAGATTTTCCCAAATTTGCCAGAATAAATTAAGCCCTAGAGAGAGAGAGAGCGGGTGAAATCCTGAAAGGGAAGCTTTAATTGCTGATGCCTCTACTGTAGCTACACTTTGAACACGTGCAGGGTTTTTCCTTCACATTGATGTCAGTCTGGCACCATTCATAACCATTCCATTCATTTGAAAAATTAAGAACTATCATTTTTATAAAATGTCAGTATTGATGCATCATGCCTGCTTCCCCTCCCTCCTGTCCCCATGCTCTGCAATCTATGTTTCAACAAAGTCTAGCTGTATTATTTCCAGAAGCCTCAATTTTATTGCCATGGGATCACTACATGGAAACAGATGTAAGCATGAGTCTATTTCTTAAGTGCTGCCCTGAAGTCTTTCTGCACAATGTCCCTGAGGTGTTGAGGTTAGCCTCAGGGACCTGTCATTAGTTCTCCAATTAGGTTACTCCTTAGTTTGTATCTAGCCTACATTCTGGGAATCTGTAGCTGCAAGAACTCCCATTGTTGTACAACAGCCCTAGCCAAACATGCACTCAGACTGGCATTTCTTAAACCTCTGCTCTAATGCAATAAGCCACAAGGAAGATCCCTGTCCCTGCTGAAATGTTCCGGCATAGGTGTGTGTGTGGGGGGGTCTGTTTCTTGTTAGGTTTTTTTTTTGTTATTATGGGAGCTAAAGCACTAGCTGAAATTTACAACAAATCTAGTTAAAGTGAAAGTATGAACTCATTGGGCCTTTCTAAGGGATTTTACAAGATTTTTAGACTCACAAAATCCAGGAAGGATCTTGCGGCCTTGCATCAAATTATACAATTTGAAATTGATTTTTTTAACAGTCTTTGCAAATTCATAGATCTAGCAAAATGTGTGCACTGGGAATCTATCAATTTCTTTAAAAATACACAACAGAGAGAGGCTGGATTGCTTAGGGATTTAGTTATGAAATATTGAGCCTTTATTTCATACTGTGTATGAGCTCCAATGTCGTCAAGGTCAGTAATAATCTATAGTTGTTATATGACAACTCTTTAGGGGCCAATGTGACATGAGCTGGTCTCAAACCAGATCTTAGCAGACAGCTGTCCATGTTTACAAAAAAACCCCAATAATTATCATTGCTAGTAGTTTCATAGTTAAGAGTAGTTAAGAGGTTTAGGGACTAAAAGGGCAGGGGGAGTTTGTACTGAGACTCTTAAATATGTGCATTTTATAAATGTAACAAATAGTAAATAGGTCCTTGCCTCTAGAGACACTCCTTCATGGACAAGTGAAGAAAGTAACAGAGGGACAGCCATTTTAGATTTGATTCTGACCAACAGGCAGGAGTTGGCTGTGAATCTGAAGGTGGAATGCAATTTAGATGAAAGTGATCATGAAGTGATAAATTTCACGATTATAAGGAAAAGAAGGAGTGAGGGTACCAGAATAAGGACAATGGATTTTGAAAAAAATGGACTTTAATAAATTCAGAGAACTGATAGGTAAGATCCCATGAGGAACAAAATCTAAGGAATAAAGGAGTCCAGGAGAGTAGGCAGTTACTTAAGGAGACAAAATTAAACTCGCAACTGCCAACTATTCTGATGTGAAGGAAGTTTAGGAAGAACAGTAAGAGGCCAATATGGCCCCATCAGGAGCTCATTAATGACCTGAAAATCAAAAAAATAATCTTACAAAAAGTGGAAACATGGACAAAGGGCTAAGAGGGAGTATGAAAGAGAAGCATAAGTATGTAGGGACAAAATCAGAAGAGCAAAGGCACAAAATGAGTTACACATAAAAGGGAATAAGAAGAGTCTTTAAATGCATTAGGAGCAAGAGAAAAACAAAGGAAATTGTAGGTCCTCTACTTAGCATGCAAGGAGAGCTAATAATTGATGACATTAAGAAGGCTGAAGTGTTTAATGCTTCAGTCTTCACTAAAAAGATTAATGGTGACCAGATACTCAACACAATTAATATTAAAAATAAAGGGAAAGAAACACAAGCCAAAATCGGGAAAGAACAGGTTAAGATTGTTTAGACAAGTTAGATTCATTCAAGTCAGCAGGGCCATATGAAACTCATCCTAGGTTAATTAAGGAACGAGCTGAAGCAATTACCTTTGAGAACTCCTGGAGGATGGGTGAGCTCCCAGAGGACTGGAGGGGGAGCAAACACAGAACTTATATTTAAAAAGGGGAACAAAGAGAATCTGGTGAAATATAGACCAGTCAGCCTAATGTCAGTACTTGGAAAGGTACTGGAACAAATCATTTGAACAACCAATTTGTAAGCACCTAGAGGGTAATAGGACTGTCAGTGAGACAGCCAACATGGATTTGTGGAGAGCCAATCATACCAAACCAACCTAATTTCCTTCTTTGACAGGATTACTGGCCTAGTAGTTGGGAGCGAGGAAGTTCTAGATGTGATAAATCTTGATTTTAGCAAGGCTTTTGACATAGTCATTCTTGTAAGCTAACCAGGGAAATGTGGTCTAGATGAAATTTGTATGAAGTGGATGCAGAAGTGCTTGAAAGACCCTACTCAAAGAATAGGTATCAATGGTTCTCTCTCATACTGGGTGGATGTATCTAGTAGGATCCTGCAGGGGTCAGTCCTGGATCAGGGAATATTTTCATTGATGACTTGGATAATGGAGTGGAAAGTATGCTTATGAACTTTGTGGATAACACCAAGCTGAGGAGACATTGTTAGTACTTTGGCGGATAGGATCTGAATTCAGAATGACTATGACAAATTAGAGAATTGGTCTGAAATCAACAAGATGAAATTCAATTAAGACAAATGTGAAGTACTTAATTTAGGAAGGAAAAATCAAATACACAACTATAAAATGGGGAATAATTGGTGAGGTTGTAGTATGGCTAAAAAGTATCAGGTGGATCATAAATTGAATTTGAGCCAACAATGTGAAGCACTTGTGAAAAAGGCTCAAATCATTCTAGGCTGTATTAACAGGAGTGTCATATATAAGACACAGGAGGCAATTGTTCCTCTCTACTTGGAACTGGTGAGGCCTTAGCTGGAGTACTGTGTCAAATTCTGGATACCACACTTTAGGAAAGATGTAGACAAATTGGAGATAGTCCATAGAAGAGCAACAAAAATTATAAAATGTTTAGAAAACCTGACCCACGAGGAAAGGTTTAAAAAGCTGAGCATGTTTAGTCTTCAGTAAAGAAGACTGAAGGGGCGGGGGGGGGGGGGACCTGATAACAGTCTTCAGATATATTAGGGGCTATTATAAAGACTCAGACACATAGACTCAGACTGATAGACTTTAAGGTCAGAAGGGACCATCATGATAATCTAGTCTGACCTCCTGCACATTGCAGGCCACAGAACCTCATCCACTCACTCCTGTAATAGACCCCTAACCTCTGCCTGAGTTACTAAAGTCCTCAAATTATGGTTTAAAGACTTTGAGTTACAGAGAATTCATCATTTACATTAATTTAAATGTGCAAGTGACCCATGCCCCATACTGTAGAGAAAGGCAAAGAGGATGATGATTGATTATTCTCTGTGTCCACTGAAGGTAGGACAAGAAGTAACTGGCTTAATCTGCTGCAAGGGAGATTTAGGTTAGATAGAAAAAACTTTCTAAATACATAAGGGTAGTTAAGCTCTGGAATAGGCTTCCAGAGGAGGTGGTGCAATTCCCATCATTGGAGATTTTTAAGAACAGGTTAGACAAATACCTGTCAGGGATGGTCTAGGTTTATTTGGTCCTGTTTCCATGCAGAGGGCTTGACTCAATGACCTCTTGAGGTCCCTTCCAGACCTAAATGTCTATGATTCTAAGGTTAAAGTATACCTATAATGGGGATATGGCAGGAGAATTTGAGGAAGTTTGTATTGCAGCTGCTCCTGTTCAGTGGATATACCGAGTAGGGTGGATTGAAAAATGTCCATTCAGACTGTTTATTGATGGATTAGTTTTTGGTTTTAGTTTTTAGGTTTTGACTAAAGACAATTTCTTGTGAAAAAATGTCTTATTTCTGCAGAAAACGTCAATTTTTTTTTTGCTCAGAAACTGGAAACGGTGATGTTTTGATTTAGAAATGCTGCCTCACTGCCTCACGTGAATTGCAGTTCAGTTGCTCATGTCCCTATTCTGCTCGATAGGCTGTGCTCCCTGTCTGGACTGCATGCACCATTGCCAGAAATGCCTGTGATGCAACACTTCCGATGTCCAACAAAGGAGACCATGGTGCATCATGGGAGAAGTAGATGAGTAGGGGAGCCCAGCTTATATTAGTATTATTATTTATTTGTATTATAACATCTAGGTGTGCCAGTCTTGTACAAGGAGCCCATTGCACTAGGCTCTGTAGAAACACAAAACAAAATAGAGTTTCTGACCTAGGAGCTTACAATCTAAGAATAAGACAAAAACAGATGGAGACAGACTGATAGATGCAGAGTACAAGGAAACAAGACAATATTATAAGAGAATGGCAGCTTCAGGCATCCAAACTACAATTCCTATGACACACCAAAGCAGTATTTCAAAATTGAATTAATTATTGTTTTCAGCCAAAAATTATTTGATATTCAAATTTTTCTCAAATATCAAACATTTCATAGATTTTTTTTTTTACTAGCGCTAATACTAAGGACTTCACTATTATCAATCAGGCACCATTCCTTAGCACCAAAAATTTGTAAAAACATAGGCAATATGAAATTGATATTGTCTTGAAAAGTTAACAATTCTATACTAAAGGCCAGGAGAACACTGCAAGCGTTTTCTTCTTTTGTCAAAAGAAGCCAGGTTAATATTGATGTATTACTGCATTTAAACTATTTAGTTGTTCTGTGTCGATCATGGAATACGCTAATGAAAACTGGATAAAATTAGTTATGTTTCTATATATTTGAGAGTCTGGATTTATTGGTCAGATTCCACAGACAGCTCTATTCATAAAGAGCTTTGTACGGTTTCCAAAGGATTTTCTGCCTAATTTACTATTTCCATGCAATTCATCAAACCTGTTCTCCCCCCTTTGTAAGTACTTATTTGTACTTGATGCATTTTACCCTGTACTTGGTTTCCATGACTTAAATCATATTTCTAAATAAAGTCAACTTTATTGGCTCCTCCATTCAGAAGCCAAACAATGTTCATGAGCAATGGATGGGGAGGAGGGGGGGAAGAGGTGGTGTCTGTGTCTACTGTTGTTCAATGAAGAGAATGAGCCAAATTTATGCCTAGTGCAACTCCATTGAAGCCAAACAAGTAACAGCTGGGATGAATTTGGCCTACAGAATATGCTTGAAGTTTGAAGGTTGCAGGAATGTTACAATAAGCATAACATTTTCCCATTTATCTGAAATTTGTATTTTTGGTGGGGAAGATCAGCCTAGTTTAATTTTAAAAAGGAAAAAAATGACATAAAGACATGGAAAAACAACAGGATAACATGAAGTTATGGAAGTTAGGCTCCATTCATACTGTCCCTATGTAATGCCTTCTTAGTACGATTAAGTACATTTTAAATAGAATGCTGAGTCAAACACCAACTTGACTGTTTGGAAAAATGTATTCCAAATCCCTTATCCACACAGTGAAACTGATTGTCTTGCCTAGTCTTTGGATGAGATTGAGACATGCATAAGAGCTAGTTGGTTTAGACTTGATCTGAAGAAGATGGAAAAGATAATTGGTTAGGGGGAAGCAACCAGAAATGATGACAGAGATTATATACCCTCTGACTTAGATGGTTCACCTGACATTTGACAGGTGCACAATCCAGGAGTTTGTACTACCAGCTGTTATTAAAAGATGAGGTAATAGCTACAGCCAGATCCCAGATCTGCGGGTTTTTTTTCCATCTAGGTACAGCCAGGAGATTACCCCTATTTCTTTCAGATGCTGACCATCCCATTGTCATCTGTGCTTTATTACCTCCGTAGTAGACTAATGCAACATGTTCTACATGAGGCTACGTCTTAAATCTATCTGGAAAGTGAAGCTAGTGCAGAATTCAGCTGGTTATTACAGGGTGTAGTTTGCTGCTAGCACACTACCCCAGAGACTTTGGATTTGCCCTGGCTATTGCAAAGTACCAGGTAGAATTTTAGGTGATATATTTTACCAATAAAGTACTAAGAAGCATGAGATCTTATCGTCTGAAGTACCACCTCTTTTCCTGTGCCATACTGCCACAGTTGTGATTAGCGGGGATACCTGAGCTGGAGGCCCACTTGTATAAGGAAAAGAGGGCATTCTTTGTGAGAGCCCCTTAGCTTTCACTTACCATGTTGGTCCAGAATAGTCCTCGTTTACTGACTTTTAGGGAATTCTGCAAGGCCCATTTGTTTTCCCTAGCCATGAGGGAAGGGAAGACCCATTTGTTTTCCTCAGCCTTGCTGCTGGGTTATTGCTGGTTGCTGTAGCTAGGAAGAAGGAAGAAAGTTGTGCTGGTTAAAAAACTGAGCTAGTTTAGAGGGGAAGTGAAGACAGCTGTGTGTGTGTGTATGATATATATATATATATATGGAAGAAAGGAGAAGTTGATAGTAATGAATATAAATCAGAAATTAGGAATTATAGAAAATTGCTAATGGAAGCCAAGGGGGGGCGGGTAAAAATCTATGGCCAGCTGAATTAAGGACAATAAGAAGGAACTTTTAAAATATATTAGGAACAAAAATAATCCTGATAATGATATTTACCCATTAATAGATGGAAATGGTAGATATCAATAATAATGGAGAAAAGGCAATAGTGTTCAATAATATCTGTTTTGTATCTGGGAAACAAAGAGATTATAGTCATAAGAACATAAGAACCGCCATACTGGGTCAGACAAATGGTCCATCAAGCCCAGTATCCTGTCTTCCAACAGTGGCTGGTGCCATATTCTTCAGAGGGTGTGAACAGAACAGGGCAAATATTGAGGGATCCATCCCTTTTTGTCCAGTCTCAGCTTCCAACACTCATAGGTTTAGGGTCATTGATGGTCCATTGATGGACCTATCCTCCAGGAACTGATCTAATACTTTTTGAACCCAGTTATACTTTGGGCCTTCGCAACATCCACCGCTAACAAATTCCACGGGTTGACTGTGCTTCCATGAATAAGTACTTCCTTTTGATTGTTTTAAACCTGCTGCCTATTAATTTCATTGGGTGAATCCTGGTTTGTTAGTTATATAAAGGGGTAAAAAACACTTCCTTAGTCACTTTCTCTACCACATTCATGATTTTATAGACCTCTCTCATATCTTCCCTCAGTTTTCTCTTTTCCAAGATGAACAGTCGCAGTCTTTTAATCTCTCCTCATAAGGAAGCTGTTCCATACCTCTAATCATTTTTGTTGCCCTTATCTATACATTTTCCAATTTTAATGTTTTTTGAGATGCGGCAACCAGAACTGCACACAGTATTCAAGCTGTGGGCATACTATAGATTTATACAGTGGCATTATGATGTTTTGTCCATCCCTTTCCTAATGATTCCTAACATTGTTAGCTATTTTGGCTGCCAGTACACATTGAATAGATGTTTTCAAAGAATAATCCATAATGTCTCCAAGATCTTTCTTCAGTAGTAACAGCTAATTTAGACCTCATCATTTTGAATGTATAGTTGGGATTATTTTTTCCAGTGTGCATTATTTTGCATTTATCAACATTGAATTTCATCTGCCATTTTGTTGACCAGTCACCCAGTTTTGTGAGATCCCTTTGTAACTCTTCGCAGTCTGCTTTGGACTTAATTATCTTGAGAAAATTTGTGTCATCTGCAAACTTAACCACTTCCCTGTTTAACCCTTTTCCAGATCATTTATGAATATGTTGAACAGCACTCATCCCAGTACAGATCTTTGTCCAGTGGGATCCCAGAGGGATCAGTTCTTGACCCTACACTATTTAACATTTTTATGAATGACCTGGAAGAAAACGTAAAGTCATCACTGATAAAGTTTGCAGATAGCAAAAAAATTGGGGGAATGGTAAATAATGAAGAGGAATCTGGATCACTTGGTAAATCGGGCACACGCAAACAATATGCATTTTAATAAGGCTGTGTAATTGTATATATCTAGTAGCAAATAATGTAGGCCATACTTATGGAAGGGGGACTCTCTCCTGGGAAATAGTAACTCTGAAAAAGGTTTGGGGAGACATGGTGGCTAAGCAGCTGAACATGAGTTCCCAGTGGGATGCTGTGGCCAAAACAGCTAATGCCATCCTGGGATGCATAAACATGGGAATCTTGAGTGGGAATAGAGAGGTTATTTTACCTCTGAATTTGGCACCAGTGTGATAGCTGCTGGAATATTGCGTCCAGTTCTCATGTCCACAATTCAAGAAGGATGTTCATAAATTGGAGAGAGTTCAGAGAAGAGCCAGGAGAATGATTAAAGTATTAGAAAACATGCCGGAGCTCAATCTATTTATTTTAGCAAAGAGAAGGTTAAGGGGTGACTTGATTACAGTCTAGAAATACCTACATGGGGAACAAATATTTAATAATGGGCTCTTCAATCAAGCAGAGAAAGGTATAACATGATCCAATGGCTGGAAGTTGAAGTTAGACAAATTCAGACTGGAAATAAGGTGTCAATTTTAAATGGAAAAAGTAATTAACCATTGGAACAATTTACTAAGGGTCGTGGTTAATTGCCCATCACTGACAATTTTTCAGTCAAGATTGGATGTTCTTCTAAAAGAAATGCTCTAGGAATTATTTTGGGGAAGTTGTCTGGCTTGTGTTATGCAAAGTCAGACTAGACGATCACAATGGTCCATTCTGGGCTCAGAATCTGTCTGAATTTTAATGTTAATTTGTTAATAATTGAAGGGGAGTTGCAGAAGTGGTCAGTTTTATGGTTGCATATTTAAGTATTGTCAAGGATTTTGTAGAAAAAAAGGATCCTTTTAATGGACGTGTGTACATAAGTCTAAATAAATATTATGCAAGAACAACTTCACCCACCAATGATGTGTAATTTCAAATCTAACCTTAAAATTCAGTTTTTTTAACCTATGCTTTTAATGTTATGTTACAAATACTGTCTTGTGATACAAAATTAATCATCTTTGGATTCATGGCATGAATACAGCAATGCAAGCCTGCTGTCATATTAACATTGTAAAATGGTATTGCTAGTCCAGAAGTTAGTATTATAGAGTCATAGGTTAAAGAGCTTTTATAGTCATCTAGTGTTTAACTGAATAAGCTACTGATGTGTAAGTATCACTTAGATATTTGTAGTGAGCAAAAAGTATTAGCATAGCTTTCACGTTTAATGCATTTAAAGTGCATATGCATGTCATTTAATAAATTGATAAATGTGCAATAACATTCATTGCTCATATAATTGTAATGGCAATTAGATAGAAGGCATGTACTTTGTTTAATATACTTTACTAAGTGCTTCTTAAACAATCAATATTTAATATGCAGTAATTGCTTTATTATACCTAAATTAAAAGCTTATTTGAAACAATTTAAGTGTCAGTAAAACTCTAGCCCATGATTAAATGTGTGTCTTAGTTATAGTAGCTTTTTGGGGGAAATCATGGCTGAGTCATGTTGTCAGAATCACAGAGTAGTTGTGTGATCTTTACTACACTCCAGAATGCAATCCCTCTGACAACAGCCAGTCTCTGCAAAGCTAAGAGCATCTGTTCACTGTCCTCTGGATATGGGGACCGTTAATATAGCCTAATCTAAACTACCAGTGACTTACAGTTCAAAGGTGGGGCCTTGATTCAGTTCCCATTGAAATCAATGGAAGATACTTAATTTTGCTTTGTGTGGGATTGAGCTCTAAATCATAGGTAGAGCTGAATGAATAATTGGTAACAAATAATTTCTTTGAATTCCATAATGATATTTTGTTCCCTTGGGGCTTGATTCAACATCAGTTGAAGTCAATGGTGATCTTTCCATTGGTTTCAGTTGGTTGGAAGTGGGCCCAAATTATCTAAAGAAATGGTAATTTAAAAATATTCACAATTTTCTTCAGCAAAAAAACCCACACCTGTAAATCATTCAAAATGTGATTATTACAGATGAATATGCAATCTGCAGTTCAATGTGTAATCTATGTGACCATCTTATTTAAATCACTTTCACAACTTATCTTTGAGATAAGTGAAGGATGGATGAAGTGGGTCCCAGAGGAGTGAAGAAGAACAAGCACAGTACCTATCTTTTAAAAAGGGGAACAAAGAGGACCTGGGGAAATATAGACCCATAAGCCTACCTTCAAGACTGGAAAACATACTGGAACAAATAAACAATCAGTTTGTAAGCACCCAGCAGATAATAGGGTTATAAGTAACAGCCAACATGGATTTGTCAAGAACAAATTATACCAAACCAAACTAATTTCCTTCTTTGACTGGGTTAATGGTCTAATGGATGGGGGGAAAGTACTAGATGTGACAAATCTTGATTTTAGTAAGGCTTCTGCATATTCCCACATGACATTTTGTAAGCCAAACAGGGAAATGTGGTCTAGATGAAATTAGTATAAAGTGGATGCAAAAGTGGTTGAAAGACCCTACTCGAAGAGTAGTTATCAATGGTTTGCTGTCAAATTGGGTTGACGTATCTAGTGGAGTCCCGCAGGGGTCAGTCCTGGGTCAGGTACTATTCAATATTTTCATTAATGACTTGGATAATGGAATGAAGAGTGTGCTTATAAAATTTGTGGAGAAAACTGAGCTGAAGAGATATTGGTAGCACTTTGGAGGATTGGATGAGAATTCAAAACACCTTTGACAAATTGGAGAATTGGGCTGAAACCAATAAGACAAAATTTAATAAAGACAAGTGCAAAGTATTTCACTTAGGAAGAAAAAATGAAATGCACAACTACAAATTTGGGGAATAACTGGCTAAGTAGTATTAGTACTGCTGAAAGGATCTAGGGGCTTTAGCTGATCACAAATTGAATATGAGTCAACGATGTAAAGCATTTGTGTAAAAGGCTAATATCATTCTGGGGTGTATTAACAGGAATGTTATAAGAAAGACACAGGAAGTAATTGTCCTACTTTGCTTGACACTGGTGAGGCCTCAGCTGGAGTACCGTGTCCAGTTCTGGGTCACATTTGTTAAGAAAAATGGGGACAAATTGGAGTGTCCAGAGAAGAGCAACAAAAATGATAAAGGATTTAGAAAAGCTGACCTATGACAAAAGGTTAAAAAAACCTGGGCATTTTTATTCTTGAGAAAGGAAGACTGAGGGAGGACCCTCATAACAGTCTTGAAATATATTAAGGGCTGTAATAAAGGACAGTGATCAATTGTTCTCTATGTCCACTGAACATAGGTTAAGAAGTAATGGGCTTAATCTTCATCAAAGGAGGTCTTCGGGTAAAAACTTTCTAACTACAAGAAAAGTTAAGCACTGGAACAGGCTTCCAAAGGAGGTTGTGCAATCCTAATCATTGGAGGTTTTTAAGAACAGGTTGGAAAAACACCTATCAGGGATGGTCTAGGTGTACTTGGTCTTCCCTCAGCACAGGGGGCTGGCCGAGATAGCCTCTTGATGTCTCTTTGAGCTTTACATCTCTATGGTACTATAACTACCAGGACACTGAATTTTAAATCGTGTATTTGATTGTAATATTTGCTGTGTTGGTGTGTTACATAAGTAATTCAATCAGGGAACAGAAATAATAGTATATTACATGTAACTAACTAGCACATAGCAGCATCTGTGATTTTTACAATTGAATTTACAATTTGAAATTAATTTTCCATAAAGATTTGTGTTTGAGTATTTATAGAAAAGGTGTCAAGCCCAGTAAAATTGAAATTTGCTGTTGACTGTAAATGAAAATTAATGGAAATTGTTTTTCCATCTATTCACTCATTTCTTGTCATGGGTTGTGTCATAGCAGTAACAGCAGTGATAAAGGCACGGCCCTAATCATGATACTCAGATTAGTTGTAGGACATAGATGACTCAGCCAGACTCCAGACTCCTTTCATTCCCAGCAAACTAAGGCCATATGAAACTCAGACACTTTAGTTCATGTGAGAAATACTAAACCCACAAAATTTTAGTGGGAATGAAACTCTAAATTAAGTTCTACTATACTTAATAATACAGTGTAGCTTAGTAGTAGTTAAGGCTCTGATCCTGCAAACACTCACACGTTAGAGTAGACCCATTGAATTCCATGGGACTGCTCATGCGCATAAAATTAAATACATGCAAATGTGTTCCTAGATTCAGAGTTTTAAAATATTCGTACTGTGGCCCCAGTTCAGCAAAGCCCTTCAGTCCGTATTTGATTTTAAGCATAAGTGTATTTAAGTCCATCCCTCTTCAGCAAAGCACATGCATTAAGTCCAAATGAATAACTTCAGTATATTTCGCTGAATAGGGATAGCTTCAAACCTGTGCTTAAATGTTTTGCTGCATTGAGGCCTATATAGCTATATACAATATGTGATTATACAACATAATCATGCAATATTTGTTTAAATTCCGATTAAATAATCAGTTACTGAGACTAAATGTACGATGCACAGATAGAAATCTGGGTTACAATTTCCAGATGATGAGAATAATTGACGTTGATACAAGCATTTAAATTCTTCTAATCTAGACACATGTATTTCTGATCTTTCCCCCAATGTGTTTACTAATTATATTGAAAATAACGACCATATTCATTGTTTTGATTTCTTGTTGTCATGATTCCAAGCAGCTATGGTTTTACTTATTAAAATCTGTACCAGATCAATAGGATTAGATGAAACTCTCTCTTGAGTAGTCTGATAAATAAAAAGAAAAACTTTAAAACTTGCTGATTGAAAAACAGAGACACTTAAAACAGAATGTAGTGTTTTTGCCCCAGGCTCTGGCAACAATTGAAACAAAATATTTTGAAACAGAGTAAATTGGCATTTTGCTGACTTTTAGTGTTCTGTCTTTCCAAGCAAGACACCTGGTTCAACTACACAAAACATCTATTCAGAATTAGTCTGAACTTTTGTTATGCAAAAGGTAAATGAAGGCACCATGAACTCCTTGAGAGATAACTTTTTTTATTCCCTAAGGAGATCTATCAAGAAGAAATTGGTTACTTACAGGAAACCAGTCTTTTAAGGAGGTGTATTTTTGTATTATTTTTTCAGTACAAAAACTCATAGACCTATGAAATATACCAGTTGTAGTTGCCCAAATAGGATGCTCCCCTAATCAAATACCGTATTTTATATAAAGTATGTGTATGTTTGAGAGAGAGAATATCTGAGAAATGTGTGCAGCACAGCATTCATAGAATCATAGAAGATTAGGGTTGGAAGCAACCTCAGGAGATCATCTAGTCCAATCCCCTGCTCAAAGCAGGACCATTGTTTGTATGTATTATTTTGAGTTTGAAACACCCAGAGATGGTTCATAAATTAGACCCAGGCTTGATGATTAGTTGTTGTTTTGTTTGTTTTTAATGTCAGTTTGCTTGGGAAATATTTAAGGCCAAAATGCTCACGTTCTTGAGCTTTAAGTGATTTATAACACAAACAGGAGGAAGTACTTTTTCACTCAATGCATGACTGACTCGTGGAACTCCTTGCCATGGAATATTATGATGGACAAAAATATAAATGGGATCAAAAAAGGACTGGGTGCCTGGGACAAACCACACTGAGAATGCCACACTCAGGGCAGCCTGCAAGAAACAGGGCAGGCACGCTCCAAAAACTGGTGGGTTATACTACAATTAGATTCACCAAACCAGTAACACAAGAGCTTCTGCAGCACCACGCTGGTTAACAAGAAACCGAACACAGTCCCCTTTAGGCACTCCAGCCCTTGGTTCCCATACAGAAAAACTGGTCTAATATAGTGAGAGGTTATTGAAAACCCAATTCAACATATGTGAGATTCTACCAATCCCAAAGGATGAGACACCTACCCCCAGGTCAATATGAACCTCCGATCTTACCCAAATATCACACTGCCAGCCAATCCTTGGTAAACTAACTAAGAATTTATTAATACAAGGAAAGAATAGAGTTATAAATGGTTAAAAGCTCATATACATACAAATGATAACAAATACCTTAGATCAGGTTTGTAGCAGTGATGAAATAGACTGCTGGCTTGCAAAAGTGTCTCAGGTAACTTCTACAAGATTGGAAGGTCCTTAGTTCAAAATACTCCTTTTAGTTGTAAATCAACAGTCCAGAGAATTGGAGCAGGAATGAGGCAAAATGGAGATGTCTCAGTAGTCTTTTATATCCTCTTCCCTATGCATGGAAATTTACTGTCTCAAACAATGCCCACAGCCCCTGTGTATGGAAAGTGACAGAAAAAAAGATGGATTCTGTGGTCACATATCTACATCACATGACCTTGCATATTTTCCTGAATCATGGAATGTCCATTGGCTCCTTGCTTTCTCAGGTGTCCTCAGGAAGAGGTATCTGGAGAGTTGATTCTTCTTAATGGCCCATCAAACTTGAATGGTCCATTCACAATGGGGTGGTGAGACTGGAGGTAAACTACCTTGTGGGTGTCACCTCAAGAACAAACACATTTAAGATAAAAATACATAGTCAATATTCGTAACTTCAGATGATGATACGTGGATTTAACCGGGATAATCATACTTGACAGATTTTAACTTTTTTCCATGACATCTTACATGATACACTTTGTACAAGATTTGTTACAGTTGTATAACAGTGGTAATATCAATTATATAAACGATACACTTCAATCATACAACATCACACTAGGTAAGTTCTTGGAGGATAAGTCCATCAATGGCTATTAGCCAAGATGATCAGTGATGCAAACCTGTGCTTGGGGTGACCCTAAACTTCTGACTTCTAGAAACTCAGAGTGCAAGACAGGAGTGGATTACTCCAAAATTGCCCTGTTCTGAACACTTCCCTGAAGCTCAGGTCTGGGCCACTGATGGAGACAGGATAATGGACAAGATTGGTTTGACCCAATATGAAAGTGTTTGTGCTCTTATGTCAAGTTAGGTACCTAAGTCCAGAAATAGGCACCTAAATAAAAGTGAGCTGGTTTTCAGAGTGACTGAGTGCTCACAGCTGTCTCTGAAGTTAATGGAAGTGCACTGCATCAGTCAGTAGCTTGAGTTTGCTATTCTGAATTTTGGAAAGATTATCCAGCTCTGCCAGCGTGAATTTATTTTGAAAGACAAAAAACAAAACAAATCTTAGATTAAGCCCCAAAAGATGATGAAGGAGGCACAAAAGGCTATGTGACTTACCCAGAGTCACTCGCCTTGGCAAACTCTCACTGATGCCTTTGATGTCATTGCAAGCCATCAGGCAGGCTGGGTTGCTTGTCAATCAAAAAAACTAAAGGCTATTTTTTTTTAAATGATCATTTTGCTGTCACCCTTTGGGACAGACATCAAAGAGTGGCTCAGAAGCTGAGGTTGATCTAGTTAGGGGCATTTTTTTGAGAGATCCGCATAGGCAGTGTTGTGTACATACTGTGTTTCATTGTGAGAGACTTGATCACCATTGTGACTGAAGTCTTATACTTTACAAGGAGTCGGTCTCTTGTTTGAAGCTTTTCAACAGCTACGAAGTGCCATGGTGGAATTCACTGCAATAAAAGGCCATCTTGGCCCTTATGCATTCTTAGGTTTGGCAAATGGGAAGGGGGATAAGCATTTCTGGGTCTTTAGATGCAATGCTGCAGAAAAATCAGGTCTGTAAAGGTGCTATTGAACATATGGGTGACAGACTGATTCATCAGACTGCAGGAGACACTGTTCATATGGATTCAGGGTTTTGAATCCACACAGTGACCTAGCGATTAAAAAAAAATACTTATGGCAGTCTACAAGTGAATGATCTACTAGACTGCTTCACATAGTTCTTTAGTGACGGATACTGGAGGGTGCCCTATGGCAGAGGCTGCTCAAATCACAAATCACGTAATGATTGCTTGGAGAGAAGCAGACCCTGAGATGGGTATAGAGATGGAAATAACTTTGAGAAAGTTATTATAAGTTATATATCCCAACACTATTATGGAAGGAATGGTGGAGGTCCAGCAAAGAGATGGATGGATGGCATATAGTAGAGCACTGGAAGGTCAGCTGCCGAGTGCTTAAAGCTAGTGATGGATCATGAAGGCTTTAGAAAATTGGCTATGATTTTCACCGATATTCAGACATGACCAAATGGATTTACTTGCTTTATTTATATATTGTACTGTAACCACTGCTAGGGCCAGATGCCCAGGTTGGGTTTCAGTCCATTTGCACCACTCAGGTGATCAAAAGGGGCTCCCATCAGGTTGCAAATACCCAGCAAAGAAATTCTCTGGTGTAGGGGTACTCCCTGATGGCACATCTACACTGCAGCCAGGCTTTGTCCCTCTTCCCCCACCCCTCTACATGCTTAGCGAGAGAGAGAGGGACATTTCAGGGGCAGAAGGGGGTGGAGGAGAAGGATGGGACCTGAACTCCACCACAGCAACCTTCCATTGGCATTGGTTCTATTAAGGACCTTGCATCAGTTGCACAAGTTAAAGGTACTTGGAACCAGCCCTGAGTTGCGTTGGGACCAGGGATGCCCCTAAGAATCAGGGAGCTGGATCCCTGAAACCACCTGACCGTCCTTCTCTGCCAAGTGGAGCTCCAGCTCAGAAGAGAATCAAGCCTATTGTGTCTATGTACTATATAAAGAAAAGATGTATGGTCTTGTGACTCAGGCACAGTACTTGGAGTCCGGAGATCTGGGTTGTATCCTGAGCTCTGCCAAAGCCTTGCTGTGTGACTTTGGGCAAGTCACTTAAGACCTTTGGGCCCATTTATTTTCCTGTAAAATGGGGATGGTAATATCTGCCTCACTGAGGAGCTGTGAGGCTTACCTTATTAATGTTTGTAAAAAGCTATTGCAACTTCTGAGCAAAGGTGCCTTACATACGCAGAATATTATTTCTATATGGAGTTCAAAGTAAAAGCTCTAGTTTAATGAAATTCATGTTATGTTTACACCACCCACTTGCATTTAAGAGAGAGTCTGATTTCGACTTTGTAGGACTGTTAGTGTTTGTTTGCTTGTGAGGTTTACTTAGATGACTAGCTGCTAGTCAGTGTATTTTGAACCTTGTAAAAAGAATGAGGGGGCAAACAAAGTATTGTATCATGCAATTAACAGGGCTGGGAGTGAACCATTAGCTCAATCTGTTTAATTATTTGCTGTATTAAAAAGACATAGCCAGGTGAGGCATGCCAGAAATATACCATACCTAGACAGTGCTCTGCTTTTCATTTCTTTATGATAAATGTTTGCTTTTTAAACTAATCCAGCCCCACCATATGACAAAGGTACTTTTTTAATGCAGAGATTAATGTAAGTCACAGAATAGAAAACAGCAACTGCATAGTAAGTGAAAGATTTCCTTCCCTTAATTCGTTCTCATCCAAATGTGCTGGTTGGGGAATTTTGACTCTTCCAGCACATACCGGGGGAAAATACTCCACTGAGAATCTCAGTTTATTGGTCTTATGTGCTTGTTTTTTCTTGAACACTACTTTTACACATTGTTTTAGTGTGTGAACGGTGCAGAAAGTACAAGATGTTGTTGAAAGGTGACAAAAAGTGTTGTGTTGACAGGAAGCTGTGTGGTCCAATTATTACGAAAGTAGACGGTATGCGATGTCATGTCCAAACCTGAAGGAAAAGGACCGAGAACATGAGCTTTATAGAAAAAGTCATCCTTCCACTCCTGGAAGTAGACCAAACCCCATGACCGATACAATTATTTTAATGCTTTGACTGTGTGATGTATTACTCTTAAATGTGTTTATTTGAAGTTCATTACTAGATGGTGGTGCTCATATAATGGACCTGATTATCGACTGCTTTTCACCTTGCGGAAACATTTACACCTGAGCAGAGTGAATACAGACTGGGTGTGATGGACAATCCGACCAGAGAGGTAGCTTTTAACACCCACTCTTTACTGACTTTGCACAGGTGTAAATAACTAAACAAAGTGCAAGGCAGTGCAGAACTGGGCCCAATATAAACATATGTAGACAGACATAGAGGAGTGGATATTTCTTCCTACACTAAGATTAGCCATATCATTTCCGTCTGAATTACTTTAATTTTTAGGTTAAGGAAAACAACAAAATGTGAAAGAACAAAAATAAGGTCTCTGCTAGAGAGTACAGGGTGTCTCTCCTCTGTTACAGGCTGCAGGTATCCTCCTAAAAATGACTGCCTTTTTCTGCAGACAGGCATCATAGATATTTTAAAAGTGGGAGGGGGAGGCAGGCAGGAGAAGACATAACTGTTAGTGAAATATTGGATGCCACCATGAGAAGGATACTTAGCTACAGCAGGTAGTACACTATTCAACATAGCACTTAAGCGGGTGCTTAAGCCCGTCTTTATTCAGCAGGGTACGTAAGCACACGCTCAGTTGCTTACGTGCTTTGCTGAATAGAGGCTTTTAACGAATAATGAATTTCTGTAGGATAGATATATTAGTGGCGTGGAGTGAAATTCCAGTGTCTTCATCCATGGGCATGCAAACCTCCTACTGCAGTGGGAATGGCCCATCTGTTGTGTGGGAAGGGGCCAGGACCAGTCACTGAAATCTGCCCTCTTTTTGGGCATTGCACAGCTAACCACCACCACAGCTGCCTGTGAGATTCTTCAGGATGGCACAGGGGAGTGATAGGTCCAGAAAAGTGCTAAAACAATGCCAGAGCGACTCTTTTTGTGGTGTTTGTAATTGACCAAGAGCACAAAATCCCATAACTCTATGCTGGTGGGATCTCTAAGCCAATTTTGCATTCATAGGTTCAGGTAGTTTGAAGCTTCCAATAAGCACCCACATTTGGGGGTATTTATGTGAACTGCGCTGAGTATCAGAACCTTCTCATGTTCACCCAGACTACAGAACGTGCTGTATTATTATTTATGTTTGAGTACAGTCAGGGCATTTGCTAGAGGCAGTTCGTGGACATCAGACATCTGAAGTTATGATGCTTTGGGGAGAGGGGGCAGGTTCGACAGTTTATTACATGGAACATACACAAATGAAATTACATTTATCGTATATTTAATACTTGTATTGTGGTAGCTCTTGAATCAGGATTAAGGCCCTATTGTGCTAGGCATGGTGCAGACATACAGGAATGCACTGTCCCCCTAAGGATATGTCTACACTGTACCTGGGAGCATGCCTCACAGCCCGGATAGACAGACTTGTGCTAGGTCCATTTAAAATATCCAGCTAAAAATAGCCATGTGGCAGTTGTGACACAGGCATAGGCTAGTTGCCCCATATAAGCCCACCTGACTCCCTGGGTCCAAGCTTGGGTGGCTATCCGATGGTGTAACATCCACACTGCTATTTTTAGCACGCCAGCTCCTGCAGAGGGGCGGGGTTCTCCTCTCACCATAATTAATTCACCTCCCAAAGAGGCAGTGGCTAGGTCGATGAAATAATTCTTCTGTCAGCCTAGCACTGACTACACTGGGAGTTAGGTCGCTTTAACTACGTCACTCGGGTATGGATTTTTCACACCCCTGAGCAATGTAGCTGGGTTGACTTAACTTTTGAGTGTAGACCTGGCGAGAGTGTCACAGCTAAATACAAGCTGGAACATAGTGTTTAGCATAAGTAGTTAACACAGCATTGGCCTGCTAAACCCAGGGTGGTGAGTTCAATCCTTGAGGGGGCCATTTAGGGATCTGGGGCAAAAATTGGGGATTGGTCCTGCTTTGAGCAGGGGGTTGAACTAGATGACCTCCTAAGGTTCCTTCCAACCCTGATACTCTATGATTCTATGATTTCAAAGGACCATTAAAGGTGAAGTGACCCATTAACACCCCTCCAGTCATAGCAAGGTGGAGAAGAGAGAGAAAAAAAAGCTGGGAGGGGTTGTTATTGTGTTATAGATTGTTGTAATAAGTCATATATCCATTGTCTCTGTTCAGTCCATGATTTTTAGTGTCTAGCAGAGTTATGAATTTAAGCTCCCAGGCTCATTTTTTGAAAGTGTTGTGCAGGTTTCCTTTGAGGATGAGGACTGAGAAGTCAGATATAGAATGATCGTTTTGTGACGTGTTCACCCACAGGTGTATGGGGTTTTTGTCTATCATTTTTCTGTGTGACAGGTTTCAGAGAAGTAGCCATGTTAGTCTGTGTTAGCAAAAAGAAAAGGAATACTTGTGGCACCTTAGAGACTAACAAATTTATTTCAGCCCATGAAAGCTTATGCTGAAATAAATTTGTTAGTCTCTAAGGTGCCACAAGTATTCCTTTTCTTTTTTCTGTGTGAGTTCATTCAGGAGAACAGTGATCGTCTGTCTGGTTTCACCCACATAGTTGCTATTGGAGCATTTAGTACGCTGAAGGAAGTACTCATGTTGTTTAGTACCCATGGATCTTAAAAGGTGTGTAGTGTGTGTGTGGGGGGGTGTTGATCATTGTAGCATGCAGATATTTCTTCAGGTTTTGCATCTGTTGTTCTGGCAGAGTCTGGTGCCACTTTCAGATGGTGTTCTGGTCTCTGGGGAGCTTGCTTCTGATGATGCGATTGGGAGGTTGGTTGTTTGAAGGCCAGAACATGGTGTTCAGGAGAGATTTACTGGATCTGTGCAGGTAGGTGTGATTCATGGGTTTCTTGCATATACTTGTCTATAGGGTTCCCTCTGCACTCTCAGGGTCTCAGAGCTCAGGCTGCAGCCCGAGCCTGAATGCCTACACCCAATTCTGCAGCGCAAGCCCTGCGAGCCTGAGTCAGCTGACATGAGCCAGCTGTGGGTGTTTTGACTGCAATGTAGGCATACCCTCTGAGTTCATTTTTCAGACCTGAAGAAGAGTTCTGCGTTAGGGTGACCAGACAGCAAGTGTGAAAAATCAGGACTGGGGTGTGGGGTAATAGGAGCCTGTATAAGAAAAAGACCCCAAAATCGGGACTTTCCCTATAAAATCGGGACATCTGGTCACCCTATTCTGTGTAAGCTCGAAAGCTTGTCTCTTTCACCAAAAGAAGTTGGTCCAATAAAAGGTATTATCTCACTCACCTTGTCTCTCTAATATTCTGGGACCAACACGGCTACAACAACACTGCATACAAACATATGGCATGTCCATCTGTAGTAAAAACTACTATATGTCCTCCATCTTTATGCTCCTCGTCTTAAAGGGATTGCTGTGGATAAACTTTTGCTCTAAAATAAATATTGATGTGCTTACCCACTCAAATCCTCCATCTGTTTATTTGAGGTGAGATTTTCTAAGGTACTCTGTTTGCCTAACTTTGCTCCTATTGAACTTTATTGTAAAACCCTCATTGACTTCAATGAGAACTCCCATTGACTTCAAGGAGAGTAGAGTTAGGCCAACATGGAGTGCTATTGAAAATCCTCACCCTTGTATTGGTGATACAGACCAAATAAATATTTGAGCATCTCACATTATCCTACCCAGCTGCATGTACTGACTGTAGGTAATACAGTCCTGACTTGTACATACAGTAAATATTCCTAAGGAAAAATATGTACTGCTGGCTTTCTGTATTATTTCAACAAGTCTTTGATTAGAAAGACAGTCAAATTTTTAAGATGGTTGTGGGATTACATCACAGAAACTATTTTCCTTGGGGGTACCGCTACTGCACTATAGGTGAAAAATGATATGTAGAAAGTCTTGGTTTGATGGTAACATCTTCTGGAATAGAAATCCAAGAAATGAAACAAAAGGTGGTTTGGGTGAGTTATTGTATGGGTTTTTTTTTTTGTTTTCTTTTGGTTTATTTGTAACGAAATAAAAGGACCTGTTGGCAGAATGTTGCCCTACTTTGGTTTAACTATATAGTTAACCTGAAAGCAACTATGGAGTGTGAATACTGTTTTTAGGGTAGTCTTTTTTTTATGCTCTAAACATTCCGTGTCTTAGTCACAAAACTTACTTAAAATTCATTCCATTACGTTTGCTTTCTGTTCCACTTTGCAACGTGGTGTGAGTCAGGTCAGATATGCCAATGAACAGTGCCTCAGTGCTACATAGTTGATTTTTTACACCTACAGCATTTGAAGAGAATGGAAAATGTCCAGGAAACACTACAGGGTGGCAACAAGAGGTACCAGAATCTAGGGGAGAGGGAAAGTCTGTGAAGTATCTGCCCTATGTAGATAACAACGAACAGTCCAAAGCTATCAGCAAAGTATTACCAAACTTAGTAGCCAGTGTCAGCCAAAGAGCTTCTAAACTATCTCCCCTCAATAAGACCTATGAGGCCTGATTCTGATACTCTTACTCACACTGAGTAGTGCTTGACCTCAACAGGCTACTTGTGTGACTAAGCCAAAATGAGTTAGAGTTGCACGGTCAAGTCCTAGCTGAGGAAAAGGTAGATGACTATCCACTGTGAACCAATTGTGGAACCTTTATCCATATATGCGATCAGTACTTGTGAAAGAGGGCCTGTTGATGTGTAAGTGCTCACCAACTTGAGGGAGCGTTCTACAGTTGGTCCCTTTTACCATTGTTTGTATTTTGCATGGCCTCTTTTCAGTACTATCTGCTCAGCAGATGAGATGCTTTTGGCATTTTCTAAGTGTAGACTGCAGCTTTGCCACAGGCCTTGACTACAGACTATCGTGTAGCTGTGCCACTTGAAGAGCAACATAAAGAAGGACCCAGACCTCTGCTTCCCCTCTGCTCAGGGGATGAGGGATAGTAATTCATGTTGGCCAGTGTGTGAGGGGCCCAATCAAGGCTCCACTCACTTACTGACCCACCCCTGTACATGTGCTGGGTGGAGGAGCGGGAGGCAGTGTCTGTATATCCTGCAGAGAGGAAGAAAGGGGAAAATCTAACTCCCATTATGCCCTTGTGTGGTGGCATGGGCCAAGGAACAATTGAGCCCAAAGTTCCTAATGTTTGAGAGGCCCTGTGAAAGCACAGTGTCTTTTGGTTGTTTAAGGATGACGAGTGAATTCCTGATGAAGATTGGGAAAGATTAATCTCCATTTTCTGGGGTTGGAGGGAAGCTGAGACTATTATGGAGTGTAAGGGGTTCATACTAAGGAAAGGAGATATTGTCATGCCCTGGACTTGATATTTCCCTTGACAGTTTCTAGAGACTTTTATGTGAACAGAAAGGCACAAAATAGTGCAGAATTGGGTTGTAGAACGCATGTGGGAATCATCCCCTCCCCTCCCACCTGAGCTGCTCTTCGCAAGCCCATGGGGTTGTAGCTCCAGAGGTCTCCAGGCGAATGCCAGAACCAGAGTGAGGGTAACAGATTTTCTTCATGCCTCACTCTTATAAAGCAGGCTTGAAAAGGCTGAATTTCACACTTATGGTGGGCTCTGGATGGAGTGCAAAAAGTCATATTTTTGGTCCCATTATGGAGTTATTTTAAACAAACTGAAGGATCACTTCCCATAGAATGGAGACAGAGGGCCCAGGAACTCTGTGCTCATGGCTCTCCACCTCCATCCTCATATGGTGCTGTGGCTCCAGATGAATCAGTCCTATCTAACGTGTCTGGGTGCCCAAAGTTAAGCTCCTAACACCATATTTAGGTACTTAAATAGGAGTGGTCTGATTTTTAGAGGTGCTGAATAACACCAAATCACATTAAAGTCAATGGCAGCTGCAGGAACTCAGCATCTTTCAAAATCAGGATAATTTTATTTAGCTGCCTAACTATGGAGTTAGGAATTCCCAGGTTTGAAAACTTTAGCCATAGCTTAAGCCTTGACAAAACCAGGCCACTGATGTGATCCTATTTCATTCCTATCCAGCCATGTCCATGTTTAAAGTTATAACAGCATAGAAGACTCTACCACTGTGCAGGTACCAGATAATTCAAACCAGTGTTGTGTAGCTGTGAGCAGGAACCAAAAAATGTCGCATTCTGCAAGTAATGGCTGAAATGTATTGGAATTTTTTGTAGTTCATGGCAGTGAAATTTTAGTGAACAACTTAATTCAGTTTCCCAGAAAACAGTCTCTCAGTAGCATTGTATTCATGCTGTCTAGTGACCTTTTGGAAGTCTTTGTCTAATACTCTACAGTAAAATGTGCATATGAATGTGCCATAGACTGCATGCCAGGAGTTCTTTCTAATTGCTTGTCAGTTCATTAACAACGCTGACTGAGAAGAGTCCCTACTGACTCCCCCGTCCCCCCTCCCCAATCTGATTAAATTCTAGCTGTCAGCCCATGCCCTTTTACTTCAAGCTAAGTCAAGATGGAAGCTGTTTATTTTTATTTTTATTTCATTTTGTGAAAAAAGTCCTTGTACTGCAGCAATGATTATTTAAAAATATAATGCCGTCTCCCTTATAAAGCACTTTATTGAGAGGCCAAATTACCTCTCCCTCTCCCTTCAGATTCCTCATTAAAACTCATTTGCTTTCCCAAAGCTTTCCAGTACTGAACTCCTCACAGACCATGCCTTCACCTCTTTCCATCTGAACAGTTGGAATCTTATGCCAGTTCTAAAGACAGCGGTTAGTCTGGACCAGTATGCCAGAGTTAGACTCCAAAGGCCAGGTCCCCAGCGAGTGTAAATCAGAGTACCACAACTGAAGAGCTTTCTCATCTTGCTTTCTTGACTCCTTAGAGCTGTAGTTTCTGGACTGCTGAATCTACACTCTTGCTGTGGCTAACATCACAAGGAAGGAGGAGCTTCACATATCAGCCAATTAAGGATGCTACAGTTTCATCTTTTGAGAATATTAGCCATGTTCAATCCATGTGGCTGTGTTAACATAGCCATTGCCTGGATAGACCCATGGTCCATCTAGTTCAATATCCTGTCTCTGACAGTGGCCAGCACCAGATGGTTCAGAAGAAGGTGCAAAATACAGGATAATCTGCCACCCATGAAAGTTTCATCCTTGACCTAATAGTTAGAGATTGGCTTGAGTCCTTCAAGCATCCTTTGAATTAATTATTCAAATAGGAAGTGAAGCTGTGAAACTTATATGACAGAACCCAGGACCATGTGCGGCTTGAAACTCACTCCAGGTCCATCCAAAAGTTTATGAAGATTTGTAAACTTTTCTAACAAACCCGGATCTCCTTTCAAGTGGACCTGACATGATTGGTAGTCAGACCCAACAGAACATGAGGATATGCAGTCAATTGAATTTCACTTTGAATTTATTTCAGTCTGAATGTTTAAAAAAACCCACTAGAGGCTAAGGGGGGAGGGATAGCTCAGTGGTTTGAGCATTGGACTGCTAAACCTAGGGTTGTGAGCTCAATCCTTGAGGGGGCCATTTAGGGATCTGGGGCAAAAAAAAAAAATCTGTCAGGGGACAGTACTTGGTCCTGCGAGTGAAGGCAGGGGACTGGACTCAATGACCTTTCAAGGTTGTTCCATTTCTAGGAGATTGGCATATCTCCATTTATTTATTTTATTTTAACCAAGAAATCATGGGCCATCTTCAAATCTTGGTAATTCTGGTGTACTGCCCTTAAGCCTGAATCTCCAGGGTTTTACCCCTGGTAGGCATTTAAACATCTGCAAGGCAGGTATAAAACATGACCATTCTGGTCTGGTAGCACTTTATACCCATTTTTTACAGGTGTAAATGATTACACCAAGTGTAAGGCAGTGGAAAATCAGACCTAATGACTTTAATGAGGTTATTCTGGATTTACACAGGTGTAAATGAGATTGGCATCTGTTTGTAGGGTGCAAATCCACCCAGATTAAATTTAAATAAAGACTTACACACACCCCTATGAACCAAAACTCAAGGGTTTTTTGTCGGTTTTTTTTACAGTTCTGGTTGCAAATTAAGTCTGACAGGAAAACTAGGGACCAAATTCGGCTCTTGTTAACATCAGGATAAATCTGATTTAAGTATGTGGGTTTCACTGGGGTTAATCCACATTCACACCAGTGTAATTAAGTGTAAGAATACCAGAGAAGCAAAATACTGGACCAAATCCAATATTGGCAAAAGTGGGCACTGCTCCCACTGAATTTGTCCCATCATGTATCAATTAGATAACAATGATACAGGAAATGGACCTGAACCATGAACTTCTGTCCTGGATCTGAGCTCCTACTCATCCCCTCGCCCCAAATTTTGTGGTGCTCAGATTAAGAATTGCAGTTTGGGCCCATTATAGAGGAAAAATCCAACCTGCAAAGATAAGAGTCAGATCCAGACTTTCTCATAAGTCATTGGGGTTTGGCTCCAATATTTTGTTTTAGACTCCTCTCTACATAATGCTCATAGTACCATGTTTAGCAATATTAGGTATAATAACTAGGGACAGAATGGAAGCACACCAAAATGTGATTATCATTTGGCTACATGGCTCATTTGTCATTGCTACACTTCAGCATTTTAATTTAATTGTTTTAATCAATTAATTAAGTAGCCCCAGATCGCAAAATGGAAAATTAGGGAAATCCTTAGCTAGATCTAAGGAAAATCCTGGCTAAGCTTCTTCCTGGAAAAATTAAATAACTCATTTTTCAGTATCAGTTTTACTGCATACTTTCTCAGAATGACAAAACCTCCCTTGTGAGGTTTATGATTTGTACATCATATAATCAAGTTTTACTCTGACTCATTTGTGGAGATTACTCCTATTTGGATCAAGTTATGATTTTTGCAGATTAGGTTGCTGTAAAGAAACACCAGAGTACTAGAAATATTTAGTCATCCCATGGGTTTTCTAGTCATTCAGCCCCTGGAAAATATTGACTGAAGTCAATGGTCCCTCTTAAGATTAATACATAGTCTTGCATATTTTGAGTTAAAATGTTTGCACTCACCCTCTGACAGTGCTTTGCAAAGTTCTGTTTTTGTAATAAACATGAGAGCAAGCAATTTTTACCTCCAGTGGTTTGTTGCTTTACCATGCTGAGAGCAAAAAGGAGGAGGCGTGGGGTGGAGAATACAAAACCAGGGACCTTCTCCCATTTAGGGAGGAGAGGAGAGAAAGAGATACCAGTGATGAGAAGAACTTGCCTTCTTCACCCCAGCCAGGAAGAGAGAGGAACAGTGGGAGTGGACTTTCCACCATTCTCCCAGAAGCTGAAAGAAGAAGTAGAGGATGGAAATGATACGCAGTTGAGGGAAAGGAATAGTCTGGGGGAGCAACATTTGGGAGGCTGTGATACAGGCACAGTTTGGGGAAATGGGACAAATTGTCATAGTGGTGAGGTTGAGAGAGAGAGAGTCATATGGGGCAGGAAGAGTGGGTCAGTACGGCAATCATCATGAAAATTTTAATAAATGCCTATTGAAATAATTGACATTACTGCAGTCTTCTCCATGTGCCCTAGAGATTGCTTAAAGTAAGTGCAGAGCACACAGTGGTCACATTAATTACTTATGAAGGCAGAATTGTAAAGATTTCGTTGGTGACCTCTGTAGGTCTTGGGAGGAAAAGCAGATAATTAAAGACCCACAGCTGCCATACCAGGTCTTTGCCTGTAACAAAAGAAAATATTAACACCCCCACAGTTTCTGTCTAATGTCGAAGTGTTTTGTACATGCAAAACCTGGTCACCGAACATTAAATCTGGTTGAAAATAGGAAGTAATTTTCAAGAAAATGTTCCCCAAAATTGTCCCTTTTTTGTGTGAAAATTTGAAATGTTGATGAACCATGCCATCAAAATGTCAAGTGTTGAAAAATTTCTACCAGCTCTATAGCTAGTTGAAAACTTCAGCACATTTCCCCACAAGTTTCCATAGACAATTTCAGCTTTCTTTTTTATTGAATTTCAAAATTTAGATGAAAAATGTAAAAGTTTCACATTTCACACATTTTCAAACAGTTCTCCAGAATATTGTGGGGGAAAAGAGGTGGGAGGGAGGGAAGGCCAATTTCCCATCCATTCCCCTGGTTTTGTGGGACTCATAAGGATGTGGATTGGACAGGTGAAGAGGCCCAATAAAGTATTGCAAAGGAGATCAATGGGAAATGCTATCCCCAACTTGAGCCAGCAATGCAAAGAGATGTTCCCTCTATACTCCCTCCTCGCCCTCACAAAATGGCAGCATGATTGCTCCTGGCTGGCTACTAAGGTATCGGCTGTGATCTGTGACTCTTGAGTCAAAGAGGGTCCAATCCTGGTCTTGAAGGTAACAAGAATTTTGCTGTGGAATGCAACTGGACCAGAATTTGAGCCAGAGAAGGTAGGATTAGAGTAGTGCTTCCTAATCTTTTTGCAAATTGATTTTATTTATTTATTTATTTGTTTAATCATTTATTTAGTTATTTATTTAATTGTTTTATGTATTTAATCAATCAATCAATGCCCGAAGGGGCTCATGTGGCGTATCTTCCTTTCTCCCCTTTTTTCTACATGCCTTCACAGAAGGGATGAAGGCAGCTCTGTGGAGGGAACATTACACAAAGCCACCATTCCCCTCCTTGTAGCCCAGCCACCACTTTTTCCACAGTTGTCTCCCGGTGGTGCCAAAAGGATTAAATGACAATTACTTGGTTGATTTATTTTTCACTTGCCCCTTGCAATTCAGCAAGATTTGTTCACTCACAAGCATGGCAACGTGCTGAGCTCCCTGACAATAAGCAAGAACACTGACTGCAGCAAGGGAAGGAGACTTTTTGTTATCAAAGTGGCATATGCAGAGATTCCTTTGTTGAAGGACATAGGTCAGTGTGTGTGAGAGAAAGATGACGTTGCCTCTTGTTGAGCAGCATAAAGAAAGAGAGAACTCAAAGTAGTTGGCTATAAAATACTCATAGTTCATGCTCTTTCCTAGATCCTGGAGGTAACTGTTGGATGTGCTCTTTTTTCATCACAGCTATTCTCAAGCCCTGTGACCAGTGCATGGATTGGTAGTGGAGAAGTAGGGGTTATAGATAGTTTTTGCCATACTCTTTATTTCTCATGGAGGAAAAAGGAGGAACAGACCATCAGTCTTGGTGGAGAGTTTACTAGCCCCAACTCCTCTTCCTACACCAACCCTGCCCCATTCAGGCACTACCTTTGAGTAGGATTTAGCGATAGGGCCATATTCAAGAACACCCAATGGATAGATCTTTCAATATTTCAAGCTTTGGTGAATGAATGACATTCCTAAGCATGATTTGCTTTCACATGTTAACAAATTGTTCTGATAAGTTACAGCTTTGGGTATTTATAGGTAGCTATTGTTTCAGAAATAACAGATTCTGCAGTTTTATACGAACATCAGTGGGGTTCTATAAATCTTGGGCAGGAACACTAGTGGTCTAACATCACTGTGGTATCACATATATTCCCTCTCTAGTGGTGGCCTTTAAAATCTTTAGTCAGAGGAAATTACACTTACACCTACTTTAAGGCCCCCTTTACACTGCCAGAGTGGTGTAAAGGGGCCATAGTGGAACTGAGAATGACCCTAGAACTATCAGTTACTGTAAGAAGTTGGAGAAACAGTAATTAGTGGTGACAAGCATGTTCTAGGCCATGCGTCAGGAATTCCAAAACTGAACAACATTTTTCATCCGGAAAAATGAAAAAGTCTCAATTTCAAATCAAACAAAAATGTTCACACTTTTGAATTTTTTTTCCAAAAAATTCTTACCTTTTTTAGCCCAACTCTGGTGTTAAAGTAATATTAATAAAAACGTGAATAACAGTCATGTATGTGTAGGGTTTGACTTCTATTTGATACTCTCACTATCACAATTCATTAGTTGATACATCGTTGTGGGAAAGCTTTTAAAATAGCATTTCCATCCACCTCCAAACATTCAATGATATATATTTTATACATACTTTAGTATCATCTATAATATTATACATAGTGATTTTACAAAGGAGAGTATATCTAATTTTCTATAGAAAACTTTGTCTATACAAACATAGCTGTGACAGATTGGCATTAAACTGGCAATAATTCATCCTGATGTAGAATAGAATAAAGTTAACAGGCAATAACAAGAAGATATGGGTCTTGTCTCTTTAAAGTCAGTCTGAGCCAGATTCAATTACTCCTTACCAGCCAGGACAATTCACATGGTGAAGCATAGTTGTTAGGTCAGAACAAAGGGCAATTAGTCAGTGGAATGGCAGGAGGCTTATTTGGACAGAAGACGTGAAAGGTGTGCAGAAAAACAGAAACCTACACTGTTTATCCAAAGCAGTGACTGGGAAACATACTGGCATGGTGACCATGACATGAGAGATGAACCAATATCTGCAAATTGTTATATGCAGTTTTGTAGCCATGTTGGTCCCAGGTAGGGTGGCCAGATAGAAACTGTGAAAAAATGGGACAAGGGGTGTGTCCCTGGTATACTGACTCCCAAAAGAGTCAGAGAGAAAAGGTCCATACTTCATGAATGATACCTACCTAGGACACCTTTGGCAAAAGTTAAGACTAGATATGTTATGCATATCCTTCCCCTGTCCCTTTTGGTTTGATAATTTTAATTCTTGTTTTTTGATGGGACTGTTTCAGTCCTAAACTGTGTTAACATAAAGTCACCTTAGTATGTCTTCAAGGGAGATCCATCAACCTGCCTCTCCTGAGGGGCAGTGAGGGAGAAAACAGTACTTGTCCTGAAATATACAGTTAGGCAACACCCTAAGAAATGTCACATGGACACTTGCTTCAGTCAGTAGGGGCATGGAGACAGCTGATTGACTGTGGGGAGTGGCAGGAAGACAGGACCAATGGTTACAAGAATCAATAATACATGTGCAAACAGTGGCAATGAAATGTGGCTGGACTGATTATTTAGCACCTGATTCTTGCTCTTACTTACCCTGGCATAGAATTTGGAGTAACTCTGTTGAAGTCAGCAAAGCTAAACTTGTGTAAGCAAGAGGAGAATCAGGCCAACAGTAATCATGCAAAATTCCTTCCAGTTTTAACAACTCAGAGTGCCTCTAGTGTGTACAGAAGTTTAAAGAGAATTTACCGTAACTCATATTTTAAGTGCCTCTGAACTTGGCCGCCCACACAGGAAACTGCTTGGAACAGGTGGTCAGTGAAGCTTGCTGATCATGTCTGGCTCCACTCACAATACTTGTGGGCTACTGACTCACTGCTTAATTATGAGACCAAACAAAAGGCTCTAAGATAAGCTGCGTGTCAAGAAATTGAAGAAGACAAGGTGAAGGAAATGATGATCCCAGTCTGTGTCCTAAATAAATTTCATCGATGTAGAGTGGTTGTTTAAAAAAAAAAAAACCCTGAAAACAAAAACCCAACAAGGGTCTGTTGTGTTGTGCTCCTCCTACCTTCTAGAGCACCTGAAGAAAGAACCGTGGGAGTGTGATGAGAAGTGGCAGGTGAGATTAAAGGTATTCTGTGTGTGTTATGATACTTCTCCTTTGGTAGTCAAACAAAAGATTTATTGTAGATAATATCCCACATATGATATAGTACTGAAACTGTTTGTTTCCAGTAGCTCATTAAAAATGTTGACTTCTTTAAGGAATGCTCTTTCCTTGATTAAAGTCCCATTAATGTTAATGGGAAGTCACAGTAAGGAGATACTGTGCTGTACCTCTTCATCTCTGACAAACAGCAATGGGAGAAACCATTACCGAGTTTGGGATTGATTTACTGCATGTTTAACAGCAATATAGTATATACAAGTTGTATACAAGTATTGTTCTGATTTTATTCTCTTTTATTAAAATTTATATTACATCTGTTACAAATCACAGCAAATTACACTCAAGTAAACAAAAATATTTTGAGTTAAACCAACAAAAGCAAACAGAAAATCCAGATTAAAGGCTGAGATTATATTTATAACCTACCACTGTGTTCAGGTTTAGCAGTCAGTCCCAAACAATGGTGGCAGTACATATGGGACTTTACCTACACATTTATAGTATGATCACTGAAGGTGGAGTTTCACCCTTAACTCAGAATTCTTTTGTCAGTTTCAGTAACATGTAGTATTACTTGGTCATAGATTTTTTGGTGGTTTTTTTTAGAGCTAATGTAAGACTGCCCAAGTGTATTTAATTAGTGCTGATTCATTTGAATACAGTAGGTTGTCTGGGAGAGAGAAACAGAGACAAAAAGGGTGGGAAGAGAATGAGAGCAGTCGGAGATCAACATGACAACATTATACATCCATTTCATTCACTAAATCCTTCCACAATCCCATGGGTTTTTGTTTCTTTGGGGGGCAGTTCCATTTTCATACCCAAATACATTGTGTACAGTTACCTAGAAAGTCCTCTGCCACTGCAGAGCTGAGCAAGCCAAGTACAATAATCAGCCTGATCATCCATCTGACAATCATGCAAACATTTCTATTCATTCTATTAGCCTGTCTCTTTCTCTCCAGCATTCCTCCTGCTGCTTTCAGGGTAGAGTGACCAGACAGCAAGTGTGAAAAATCAGGACGGGGGTGGGGGGTAATAGGAGCCTATATAAGAAAAAGACCCAAAAATCGGGACTGTCCCTATAAAATCGGGACATCTGGTCACCCTATTTCAGGGCAACATTATTTTTATTACTGTCCATGAATTTGAAGCATTAACCACTATACCAGTGTATCTTTAATTTCTGTTGAAAAGAGAAAAAGAGTCATATTTCCTAAATGGGACATTTTCCTTTATAGAGAACAAATAGCATGATAAATTCACAGGCTGTACATTAGTTCTGTCTAGATCAGTCACACTGTTTGCCAACAGACATACCTGCACAAACCCAAACCTTGCAGAATTATAAATTAGTCTGGCTGTCTGAAGCCGTCATTAAGCACCTAATATTGCTGGTAAAACACCCATTGACCCCACTGGTTCAGGATCACACCCTAAGGGCATGATCCATAGCTCACATTATTCAATCAGAGATTACAAGTAATATCAATGAGCTGTGGATTTGGTCTTAAATGTCTACAGGACGCCTCAGTATAGTTCTGATTCAGCAAGGTACTTGAAGTCCATAGGGCTACTACTCATGTGAATAAAGTTAGATACCTGCTTAAGTGCCTTTCCTAAGAGCTAGGGCCTATATAAATATTAATTAGCAATGCTTGGACCCAGCACCATTGTTCCTGCATTTCTGGGTTTTAAATGTAATATAAGGCCAGGTCTAAACTAGAAACTTTTGCCAATATAATATCACTTAGGTGTGTGATTATTATACTGGCAAAAAGCTCTAGTGTAGATGCAATTATACTGGCAAAAAAGTGTTTTTGTCAGTATAGCTTACTTTGCTAGGGGAGCTGGTAGAAACTATACCAGCAAAAAGAACTCTTGCCAGTATAAGATGCATCTATACTCTGGCTTGTTGCCAGTATAAAAAAGTCATAAATAATCACAGCCCTCATTGATATTATTATATTGTCAAAAGTTTCTACTGTAGATCTGGCCCTAATTACATTTGTGTGCATTCAGGGTAAACATTTTTTGATTTGGCTTTATTTTATCAGTGTAACTTACTGAATGTGACCGAGCTTTAATATAGCTTTGCCAAAACTTATTTTTTAATATATTTACACATACGACCACATGGGAACAACACATGGAAACAGGAAATGTTCAAATGTTATTTCCAAACTCCCCAACTACAAACTGTGTCATGGACTGAAAAATAACAATTACTGCTCCCCTGCCTCCTTGCCCCACCCCATTTCAAGCAACACCTTTTAAGGATAATTTGTATCCTTAAAATCTATACCATACAATATTTCAGGACTTTCAGGAGTTTGATTATCATACATATCTTATTAGAAATTTGTTTCCCTTAATTTTTATTCATTTAAGAACTGTTATTAAAAAATACAACTCTTCACATGGTTAAGTTATGTATTGGGAATAGCTGACAAGGCTGTGATAGGAAATTGAAGGATTTTAGGGATATATACTAGACTACAAGCAGCCAAGGTATTTAAAGCCTCGATCTTGCAAATTTATCCATGTGTTTAACTTGACTTGCCTGAATAGTTTCACTGAAGTCAATGGAACGACTCACAGCTTAAAGCTAAGTGCATATGTAAGTGTTTGCAGAATTGGAGCCTGAGATTTTTACTGTATCTTTATTTCACTGCAATATCCAGATTGAAAACACATTGCACAGATTATTAGGGGCCTATGGTAGTGTCAGATCTGCACTGTGGGTCTCTGAAATTTGGTGGTATTTATTCCTGTGTTTATAAATCATGACAGCAGCTTCCGCATCACATTTTGGCTTTGCTAGTATGATGCTATCTCTTAAATGGAGTGGATTTCCAGATCCACATGTCATCCAGAGTTTTGTTTTGAAAAAAAATGTGATGTCAGCCAAATTCCACCCTGAATCATTTGAGAGCCATACAAAGTAGAAAGATACTGAGCAATTTTTGTGGGTAAAGTTTAATCTTGGCCAGAATAACTGGTCCAGTTTAACTTTTTTGCATAATTTGTAGTCACAAATCTGTAGTTTAACTACCTATGTGTTCTTAATTTCAGAACCCTCATCCTCCCCCTTTCCCTTTCTTTTCTTTTTTTGTCACAACTGTTTGTTTCATATCATCTCAAATAACAATGTGCTGTCATGAGGTAGAGACTATTTTTTTACTATGTATTTGCACAGTGCCAGCATAAAGGGAATCTGATTTTGACTGGAGCCATAGACCTTGTTTACAAAGTGTTCAGATACTACAATGGGGGAAGCCATGTAACTAAGTAGTTAGATAGTTAATAATCTGAGTGAAAATCTTAATCACGAGAAAACTTAAGACCTTTAAAACTTTAACCCCACTTAGGGTGACCAGATAGCAAGTGTGAAAAATTGGGACGGGGTGTAAATAGTTTGCCTATATAAGACAAAGCCCCTAATATCAGGATGGTCCCAATAATATCGGGACATCTGGTCACCCTAACCCCACTAAAATAAAAGTTTTTAAATATCCATTATAAATTAACTGTTTCTTTTAAGAAAACTTAACCTTGAATTTGGGAGTTTCACTCTCTATAATTTTTTAAGGACCTCTTAAATTTCTCCCAAACCCTACTCCCACAGAGGTTTGTCGTAATCATTAATCCAGGCAAACTAATATTATGTTGCTGGATTAAAGGCTAATGTGATGAAAAGATCAAGGCATTTAATGAAGTGCAAAACTCATCCCACTTCTGAAAAAGAAATGTTTGTCTCTCTGGGGAAAACGCTGTGCAGAAAATGTGGGTTTTTAATGAAAGTTAGTTGTGTCTGTTTAACATTCTGGACCATGAGAAAAGATTTTGTTGTTGTTGTTGTTTTGGCATGTTAATAGCATGGAGTGCTGAACCCCTTCATTTCCTCTAACAATTTGAACTCTTTGGCAGCCAGCCTCACACTAGAATGGATTATCTCTTTAGTTTAATGAGATATTTCATTAGAAGATTCAGTCATGTAATTGAGCAGGACAGCAGAAAAATTTTAAGAACTTCCTAGTTGCACTGATTTAGGTTAACCTCCTATTGAGTTCTGGGAAGCTCAGACCTACCACAGCCTCAGGAGCACTCAGTTAATTACACTCTGCCTCTGAATTATCTTTTCTCCCACCCCCTTCATTTCTATTGTTCAGATGAAGTTCTTAATTTAGATGGACGGATAATTAAAAACCAAAACAAAAACTAATATGTAAAGTCCAAGTAACGAGGCTTTTCAAGCCACACAGAAAAGGCTGAGATAGCACTGTGTTTATAAAACAAATCTATTCAGTTTCGGTGCTCTAGGACGTTATGACTGTGCACATGCAAGTTTCATAATAAGAATCTACAAGGCAGCTATTAGAACAAACTATCACTTCTGTTTCTGTCTTTCAAACTTACCGTGTGTTGTGCTAAAAAAAAAAATGGTAAACATAAATGGAAATAAAGCAGTATTTCACATTGCATAGCATTACTTCTTAAAGAGTTTAAAATATACCTACATTCCAATACTCCAATAAATTACACAGAGTTAATTTCTGAATTCTGTGTTAGGGATTTCAAGAAAAGGCACCTAACCTCATTACAGTTGGATGTGTTCAATAGGTTGGACAGACTCGTATTCATTCCAAAGCTAAAAAGCACCTGTTCAATTTTCCTAGGGTAGTTTTCCCTTAAGACTGAGATTTGCAACTGATGATATTGTTATGGTGAGTGGTGGTATGAGGCTATTTATTGCCACCAGTAAGGAAATGATATGTTATATTACTCACAAGAGGCATTATGTGTTCTGTTCTTGAAAGCCTAGATTCTTTTGTTAATTTTAAAGGGACAATGTTATCAGAGGCACAGAACTCTCATGGCCTGATCCTGTAGTCAATGTGAGTTGTAGGTACTCAGCACCATTCAGTATTCAGTAAGATGCCAGTATTCACACTTGCCCATCAGCCCTCTGGGATGTAGCTCTCACCCACTATAGGCAGCACAGCAGAAACAGGTCTTTTAAGAAAATACAGGGTAATTCAACTGATGTAACTTCACGACTCCAGAGTGGCAAATATACAAAAGATCAAGCATGTGTGGTGCAAGGACCATGTCTAGTATATGCATGTAAACAATCGTAACTCAGTTTGAGCTCCTCTTCTCAAAGAAAAAGTAAAAAGCGTAGTGGGAATTTTTCTAAATGCTCTACTTTAAAAAAACATTCAAAAAATTTGAAATTCTATCCAAATTGGTTTAAATGTTAATACATTTGAAACAGCTCTAAAGCTGATTGGAAAAACTCCAAATTTTCCAACAAAACATTTTGTGGGGAGTAGGAGGGGTTCTGTCAAAAATCGAATTTTCAATGACAAAAATTATGAAACACTAAATTCAGGGAATTTCAACCAGCTCTAATGTAAAAGCTAGTAATAGCGTTGGAACAGAATACTTTAATTCTCTCAATGCAAAATTGATATAAACAATTGGCAACTTCTTATACCTTCTTAGACCAAAAACTGCGCAGAAGTACAAATGAGAGGACATAAGTCACAATCCTGCTCCAAGACATTCAATCTTGCTGGATCTGTACATATTTGCTTTATTGGCAAGTCTAATATCTGGGTCGTCTGCTGAGCTGTACATTTGACTGTGCTTGAATGTTTAATGTTACACACAAAGGAGGGAGTATGGGGTCTGATCCTGCTCCCACTGAAGTCATTGGCAAACATTCGCTCAGCGTCAAATTTATAGCTCAGTGGATAACCCAGATATTAGACTTGCCAATAAAACAACAGTGTACAGATCCAGCAGTCTCAAAGGTTAACACAGAAGGCTCCTCTTTACAGCTGCAATCTCTGTTTTAATGCATTCCATATAAAACCTTTTCATATGTTTGACAAAAAAAAAAGCCTCACTGGAATGATTTGGGTGCTGTCCTCGGGGAAAGTTGAAGATATCCATGGTAACAAAATAAATAATGGGGAAAGAACTGGGTCATGCTTTATTATAATGTTCCATGATAACACAACTCTTTTTTGAAGTGTTAAACTATGTCCTTTATTTAATAAAGCATACCAGCCAACACCGTGGCATTCAGCAATCTGTAACTTATTAGCACTGATCCACTTTCATAGGGAGACTTTTTGAATGAAAATGTGGCTGTGTTTTATTTACAGTAACTCAGTGTATTTGGCAGAAATGATGGTCTAGTAGGTGAAAGTGAACAACAGAAATAATAAATTAGGAGCAGAAAGTGAATTACCCATTAGCAGAACATTTTTGCTATTTTATTTAGTTTCATTTGCACTTGTATGTAATTTCTCAATTGGGCCCTGATTCAGCACAGGACTAAAATACTTGCATAATTTCAAGCATGAGCCTAGTCTCATTGCTGTCCATGTCACCCAGAAATACCAAACAGCTGGAACAATGGGACTACTTGTGTGCTTAAAGTTACACATGTGCTTAAGCATCTTTGCCAAATCAGGCCTTCGTAATTAAAGCCGGCAGTGAACTGCTTGTGGACAGACACCTGCATGGGTGTGGAGCTAATGTGTAGCTGTTATTCTGAAAGCACAAAGAGTTTGCTAGTGCGTACTCCATGACTTTGATCCTTGATTTCATAAGGGAAACTCACCCAAGGCAGGGACAAGATTATGGAAGAAACTGATGCAATTTAAAGCAGATCTTCCAGGATTTTGCTGACTGTCTTAACTCAATTGTTCATTTGAGATATGAAGAAGTTGGGAGTAGAACAGATGTTTAGTCCCTAAGACTCTATTTTTAAATGAACACTTGACTTCCTGGGAAATTGAATTTCTGGGATATACCCAATGCAAGGGAATGAATCAGCCAACATGCCTTTAACATTGTTTGAAGGAATGACCTCAGTTTTAAACTCTTCTCTGTATTTTTCCATTTAGTGGGCTATCAAACTTGCTAAGATATGTGGAAAAGATTAAAATCATCATAGGATTTGGGTCCTCCTTACTCCATGATGATTCTGGTACGTCAGGGAGCTCCATGAAAGACTGGAAATTCTATTACTCTTTCTTTTGTGTGACAACATCCTTATCCCCCCAAATTAAATGCTAAGCCTGACGGGGAAATAGGTACAGTTTCCAAAGGTCACCCTTTTTCATGCTTCAGGAGAGCCTGCAGTCATGCTCATCTGTGCTACACATGGGAACTGTCTCACATCACGCCTTACCCATTTTTTAAATCTGCTCTGTAATTACAAAGAGTTGCTGATATCACACATGCTTTATGCTGAAAATAGTTTTTACTCTTCTTGAAGTTTGTGGTGAATGTGAGCCATGCATACTAACTCCAGCCTTTCAAAATGCAGGCAGGTGCTATGCAGGCTTCTCCACACAGCTCTGTCAATGCACCTTGAGTGAATTTAATCCCTGTGCAGAGGGCCAGCACAAGCCCCGGACACCATTCACGTCTATTTTAAGGCCTGTTTTGAGGGCCTAAGTGAGACTTAAGTGGTGCTAGTCCTCTGTACAGAGGTGAATTATACTGCCTAGCCTTAACCTGCTATGTCCCAGGTATTCCAATCCTAAACTTCTGTAGAGTATTGATGTGTGCTCGGTGTGATCCAAAATCTGAAGATATGATCTGTGCCCCAAGGAGCTGACAATCTAAATTAGGCCTCATTAGTGCAGCCCAGCACATGTGACAAGAATAAGTCGGCATAAGATGTACAATATAGATGGATCAAGAGCCATCACAATTGTTTTTAAAAAATTACTTTTTTCCTTTTCTCCTTTTAATTACCTCTCCAGAGCCTGGGGGTTAGCATGAAAAGGCCTGAGGAAGAAGTTTGTTTTGTGGAAGTATCTGAATGTAGAGAAGGACAGCATCTGGTACCAGTAGCGGCGTCAGGGTTTTTGCTGCCCTAGGCGGCAGCGCTCCTCTGCCGTAATCGGCAGCGCTTCGGAGGCAGCTCCTCTGAAGCTGCGTTCTCGGCGGCGTTTCAGCAGTCGCTTTTCTTGCCGTCGAATCGCCACTGGGAAATGAGTCGCCACTGAAATGCCGCCCCCCAAATCCTGCCACCCTAGGTGACGACCTAGGGTCACCTAGTGGAAGCGCCGACCCTACCTGGTACACAGGAACAGGGAGGGAGTTCTAGGTATAGTGGTTGGCACAGAAGAAATCACAAAGAGGGGAGTGGGATAAGGGGACAAAAAAGCAGTCATGAGGCACACAGGTGGAGGAATAGAGACTTGAGTAGTGATCCAATTGTACTACTGTCTATGGGGAATTTATGTTGACTAGTGACTCTATAGTTTGAGATCACCGGACTCTTTCTTTTATTACCTAATCAAGATCTGAATATCCCCAACACCTAGCCCACCATGCTGAAACTATTTACAGAAGTTATCAATCCTTTTCTTTCCATCAGTCCACACTCAGTCACACATGCATAGCTCTCCTTAAATGTGTCCCAGAATTCTTTGTGCTGATTCTTCTGGTGCTCTATAAGTGACACTGCCAGGAATCAATATAGTGGTTTACAGGGTGCTTCTGGCATTTGAGGGATACCAGGTGAACCAATCCATTTACAGCGGGGAGCTGGAGACAGGAAATGGGAACAGGCCTGTGAATCTCCCATTCATTTCCCCAGAAGATTGGCGGGGTGAGGTGCAAGATTCAGTTTGAGAAATGCTGAATTATTAAATATTTTAGGCCACATTCAACCCTGCTTCACTGACTTTAATGGAGCTGGGTAGCGCAGGGGTTGCAAAACAAGATAAATCTTCCTACACAGTAATCCCAATGTGCACAGAAGCCAGGATGATTTTGGTTTTTCCCCCTCATTCCTTATTTTACCCCCAGGATTTTCAGTCTGTCTCACACAGCCTATTCCTTTCCCTCCCATTCCTCCTAAGACCCCTGCTTCATGGACATGAGCTGTTTGATGGGCTAGATGTGGAAAGCTTCCTGATAAAGTCAGTTGAAAGAGTCACAGGTGAAACACACAAAGGATTTCTTCTATTCCCATGTACTGAGTGTCCAGTTTTTACTGCGCTGCTGGTCTGGGGAGGGAGGTTCAATATATCAGGAATGGAATTTATGTCTTTCGTATAGTAGTGGAGATTGCTGCCACTAGACTGGTCCAGAGAACTTTTAATCACTCTGAGGCAATACAGTTTGATCATGATGCAGCTATGTTTATTCAAGGCCTGGGACAGGACTCTTCCTACATTTTCTCTTGAGTGAAGACCTTTTTAATGTTTCAGAACAGGGAAATGGTATCTGTCCATTTAGGAATTGCTATGGTGTCTTATGATTGTTCTGAGAAAGCTCTGCATGTATTAATTACGGTAACTCATTCTCATTCCGTGCTTGATCCTGCTCCATTAAAATCAATGGGAGTTTTTCCATGACAGCAGGATCATGTCCTTCTTGTAGAAATAGATCCAAGCCACAATGTTTAGTCTTGTATTCAAACTTCCCCAAACATTGGGAGTATTTGGCATTGGCCCATTACAGAGAGACAGACAGACAATCCTAAAGTTCTGATCTGAAGCTGGATTTCTCCAGTGTTTAGGGAAATCAACGTGAAGATACAGGCTTTGGGCTTGGACCCATCTCTGATTCATCGTAATACATTTTCTTCACATTAAATTAGTAGGATGCAGACCAAATTAAGGACTAGTCTGTGCCATCCTTGACCACACTGAGTAGAACTTTAGCCCATAAGCAGTTCTATTGAAGGTGCTACTCAGTGTGAATAAGGGTGGCAGATTCTGGCCCTTCATAGGAGCAGAAGTGATTCTGAAATGTGTTACTTTCCCATTTAGATAGGAGATGAGCTGGCCTGCAAATAGTCCTGGCACTTTTGAATATTTTCTGTCAGACCCTAAATATAATCAAAAGGAGCCTGAAAGTACCTAACTTACCCTGTTGTTCTAGTTCTCTGACAGCTGCCCTGTCTTTGGTCACTATGGCTATGGAGCTGTTACCATTCTTAAACTCTCTCTAAATTACATGCATGAAGCCTTTTGCACAGTGGCCATGCAAATATCTGTGTAAACATCCTGCTTTCTAACAATACTTTCTTCTTTAGTTGAGTTGGGGTGTGAAATTCTGACTTGTAGGCATTTGTGTTTGCATCAAATCTCTTTTAGGGAGGATGACAAAGAGACACATTGCACAGTCTCTATTCATACCCAAAGCACACTCCATTCATATGTAAAAACACAGGCGTGGGAGGACATGCTATAAACCTATTTACTTGACTGTCATTGATTCAAAATTCAGTGAGAGAACTGAGCCTTTTAAGGTTTCATGCTCTGTGAAGCCAACTCGTTGTGACACTGAGGGCCGCTCACCCACAAAAAACCTTGAGTTTACACGTAAGAATTTTAAAAAATTATTGCAGAAGTGTATTAAATATCCCATGAAACACCCTACGCTCTTTGGTGCATTGAAAAGGGTCATGTGATTAGCACTGGTATGGAGGAAGGAATGCACTGCTCATGAGCATCAGCACTGGAAATCAATGAAGAGAAGCCAAGCTGAATGAAAAGAACAGAAAAGAGAAAGAGTGGGTAGGAGAAAGGGTAGTCTTGTGATTTCTGAGCCTGAGGCTATCTTAGTTCAATTCCCAACTCTGCCACAGGCCTTCTGTTTGAGCTAGGAAAGTCACTTTATCCCTCTGTGACTCAGTTCCCCATTTGCAAAATAGGGATGATAAAACTAATACTTCCTTTTCCCACCCTCCATCTGTCTTTTACGTTCAGAGTGTAAGCTCCTTTGTGTCCCTCACTCTGAGTATGTACAGTGCCTAATACAATGAAGGCCTGATCTTGCTTGAGGACTCTAGATGCTCCTGTTATAGGAACAAGTAAGAATAATGAGAGAAGGCCTAAGGCAAAGAAAGGCAGCACAAGTACAAAAGAATAACATGGAAACAGAACAGAGGCAAGCTCAGTAGTGCTATAAATGGGTGCAATTTGGTTAATTTTAGTGGAACTGAATCTACTGACATCAGTAGTGAATTTGGCTGTTGGAGCTCAAGGATGGGACAATGACTTGTGGGAACAGGAAGAGTGAAAGTAGAACATAGAGGTTCAGTACTTGGGAAGCAAATGGACAGAATTAAAGAGAAAGGTGAGGTTCAGGCAGTGGCCAGAAAGAGGCTGAAAGCCCAGGAACAAATGGAGGATGGAGGTGGGGAAGCAAAGGTAGGGGAACCTGAATGCAGAGAAAAGCATCAGGGAAGGAGATGTGAGTGCTGAGAACAAAGACCCAGGTCAAGGCAACAGAGCATTGCTGAACAATCTCATGGCCTTCATTCTGCAGAGAAACTGTGAATTCTTAGAGGTCATATTATTAATATTACTTTAATGCCACAACATGTTATATTAATCTCCCCCTCTCTCCCTCCAGAAATGCAAGTTATTTCCTAGGGAGAAAAATGACTTATGTTAGAAGGTTGTGTTTTAGTGCTATGGTGGATTTTATACGGCACCTCTCTAGATTTAAAACTGTACAGGGTACAATTCAAGTGAACAATATCATCCACTACTACTTTGGCCTAATAACTGCCCTTCCTACCTGATTCTGAACATCTTCTTATACCAGCATGCAAAGGTTGCCTAAACTTGCCTAATCATATTCACCTTAATGGCCTGAATGCTTCCCAATGCTGGCTCTGGTGAGTTGTCAGAGGAACCAAGTGATCTCTACTGAAAACACCCCTTATGTGCAAAGGTGTCAGATTTGGGACTCCTAGCTTGTATCCAGTCCACTCAATGTATTATGTGGCTTGTACAATATATTCATATGGACAGAGTCTCAGCTTTTATTTTTAATTATGTTTTTAGCCCCATGGTTGCAGAGCATACCTTTCCAATGTGAAGTGCAATGCAGTGTTGTCCTTAGTCTCCAGACAGCCTGAACCCAATGGCTCTGCAAGGCATAAACTCCCCCACCTTCCATTAATCTGACTGGCGAATGTTACACTAATGTTACAATGACACTCAGATCTCACCATTAACTATTTCACTGTTCTTCCTTTCAGCGGGTGGGGTGGGGTGGTGGAAGCTAAATCCACAGAGGTTCGGGATTGGAAGTTGCTGCAGTAAAAAAAAAAAAAAAAATGAAGAAAAGGTAAACACAGAGACAGGGAAGGTGGTGGGGAGTGGGAAAGAGAGAGTGAGAGATGGCAAAGGAAGAGAGGCAAAAAGGGGGTGAAAATAACAAGGATCCTAAAGATTATTTTCCCACCAAATGATTATGAATACAAAATTATGGCACTGAACAAATAATAAATAATGATGGCATTTAGTTACTACATAGAGGCCTATTTTGCTCTTGTTCTTTGTGCAAACCTCCCATTGCCAACACTGGGGATTCTACTGTGATGTATGGAGTCCTAAATGTATTATTATAATAATGGAATTTGGCCCCTACTGCGGGGTCTTTAGCTGCTCCTAGAGAGTTCTGTTATAGTCCAGGAACCAACAATAAAAACAACCATTCAATCTTGCTCTTGCTAAAATCAACGGCAAAACTCCAATAAGGCTAATTGAGAACATGAGCAGGCCTTTATTTGCCAGGAGGGAACATGGAAGAGAGAGGTTCTTAGCTCTTTGTAGAAGGGAACAGTGTGTTTTAATTTTTTGTTATTAATTATTATTATTATGAAAGACAAAAGCAACAAACAGCCAAGCTGAGCACACTATATTGTTCTTCAGGGCCAGTGTGAGAGTCTGGGTGTATGATCCTTTTTCTTGACAGAGGTTTTCTTTCCTTGGTCTCACCCAGACTACTCCATCAGTCTAAGGTCAAGTTTGTACTACTGCAAACCTTTCAGCCACTGCTTCTGTGACAACAAATTAAAAACAAGTGCAAAAACCAGATGAGCCAGAGGTGCTGCTGTTTTGCAGACCCCACTGTAAATTCAGCTATTAAATAACCACTCCCCTCCCTTCACAAACATTTGACCCCAGTGTGCAGCTCCAAGAAGCGTTTGTGAGTGCTCCAATGAACCAGGCAGAGTGAGCCAGCTCTTTTTATCCAGTTGTTTGTCTGCTAACAAATAGGGTTGTCCCTTCAGCTTGTTTGCAAGGAAAGCAAAGCCCAACTCTATTTCCATTGAGAGTCCAGCAACTTCTGAGGGGAAAACTTAATGTTTTGGTGTGGTTCAGTTCCTAAGCCTGGAAAGAAACTTAAGCAGAAAGAGATGAACTGAGAACAGTGGAATGACTGGCCATTCTAAGAAAAGTTCAGCAATTAATAACAAAAATCACATTTATATGAAAACCAGATGAACCCTCACTATCTGTGAGCATTAGTGACTGCTTTAAGGAACAGATTCAGCGCAGCAGCAGTTTGTTTGTTACTGGAAAGGGCGAGCTGGGGTAGGGGTGAGAGCAGTGGGGCTAGTGAGTTGGTGCACTAGATTTCCCCCTCTAATTATAAGGGTTCAATCTTGAGTTAATTCATACATAAAAACCAGTGTGTTCCTAACTCAGTACCCTGTGTGCATGTATCTCATAACCAGTCTGGCACGTTTGAGAGCTTTGTGCTGTTCAAAGGCCCACTGCTGAATGCTGGAGGCATGCACACAAATTAATATAGGGTGGGATTTTGTTCCTTTGAGGTGGAAATCTCAGTGCAGAGAGACTAAGGCTCTGATTCACCGTTGTGTTACACTAGTTTTATGCCAGTGTAACTCCAGTGATATAAGATTGCGGTAATACACTGGTGAATCAGTTTGGTAATCTTTGTTACAAAAGTGCAAACAGATATTTGCTAGTTTAGACTTGGGGGAATAGAGGTGGAGCACAGTAAAGATCCTTCCCTCCTGTAACTGAAAAGCACCATGTGGATATGCTATATTAGAACTGGTCAGTTCTGGTTTTGTGTCTCCAAAAAAATTAAATGACCATTATGTAACAGTTTTTAGTCAGTCGCTATTTCACGTATTCAGTGACTGTTTTCTGAAGTTGTGTTATGTGAGAGGAGAATGGCCTCCCAGGACTTCCAGTGTTCTAGGATAATATTTTCAAAAGAGCCTGAGTCCCATTTTCAAAAGTGACTTAGGAGCTGATTGTTGGCTCCTAAGTACCTAAATTTATTTTGAGAATGGGACTTATGTTTCTAGGTACATCTTTGAAAATTTTACCTCTAAACTCAGCTCAGACACGTAATTTCCCTGTGGCTGTTGTGACAGAAGCAGCTCTGCAGATCAGTTTGAGAACTGTTGATTTAGAAAATTTCCCACCACACTGTTATTGTCACTATTAAAACAGCGCTATTTAAGTTGTACAAATTATTTTAAAAAGAATAAAGACCAACATTTTCAAACCTCAGTGCCTACATTTGGTCACTTATACCCCCATTGAATCAGAGTGGCCTGATTTTTTCGGAAAGACCCCCAAGCCCTTATCCTTTTTGCCTCTGTTTCCCCCATCTAGGGATAATTTTTGCCTGCCTCACAGGGTTATTGAGAGATTTAATTAGTTAATGTTTGTAAAGTGCTTAGAACCATGTTTAGGTATTAGCTCTTATGATTCCTATGTGTTCAGTATTCTAGTTCCATCATACTCTATAGGTTGTATGCATTCACAGCACAGAGCAGAGTTAGCAGTGTGCTCATTCTGTCTCACTCCCTTCTTAAAAAACACCCTAAGAAGGAAACTAAATCGCAAACAGTTATGTTCAAATACCATTAGGTATCTGACTAAGCCCACAGAGCAAGACAATTTGAAGTTAGCCTACTACATAGTCACTTGAACATCAAATTGACCAGATTTACATTCCCTCAAACCTTTGTGTTAAAATGACTTCCAAACACTCAAATATCTTATAGCACATATCAGGGATCGGCAACCTTTGGCACGCGGCCCACCAGGGTAAGCCCCCTGGCGTGCTGAGCTGATTTGTTTACCTGCCGCATCTGCAGGTTCATCAGATCGCAGCTCCCACTGGCCGTAGTTCACCGTTCCAGGCCAATGGGGGCTGCGGGAAGCGGCAGCCAGCACATCCCTTGGCCTGCGCCGCTTCCTGCAGCCCCCATTGGCCTGGAACGGTGAATCACAGCCAGTGGGAGCTGCGATTGGCCGAACCTGTGGACGCAGCAGGTAAACAAACCATCCCGGCCCACCAGGGGGCTTACCCTGGTGGGCCGTGTGCCAAAGGTTGCCAATCCCTGGTGTATATCTATGCTGTGAGACCATGCCAAAGCACATTGTGGGCAGAGGGAAGGACATGTTTGCTTTTGTGGATTTACTTCACCTCCTTAACACTGACTGAAATTATTTTGGGGTGAAAGGAGAGATTTTAATTAAACACACAAGCTATCAAGGATAAGTGGGATATGTGTGACTCGGAGATGTCTGTATAAATCAAATTATGCACTGTGCTATTGGAGAAACCTATCAAAGCAGTAGAGGGCAGTTCCTTTGCAGGTGTAAATTGTCGTTGCACCAGTGGAACTATAGCCATTTACACCAGTTGAGGATCAGCCCCCCGGTATCATTCTTCAGTGCAAGGGTTGTGCATAAAACTCAATACTTAACAAATAAGACTTGGTACCTAAAGCGCTTTTCATCTGAAGATCTCAAAGCACTTTACAAACAAACAAATTAAGCCTCACATCTCCTCTGTGAGGTTATGAATCATTACTGTCCCTATTTTACAGATGGGGAAATTGAGGTAGCAAGGTTAAATGATTTGCAGAGGGCTACCCAGCAAGTCTGTTTTGGAAGAACCAGCAAGCGAGCACAGATCTAACACCCAGGGCTGTGCTTTGACCATGGGGGCCTGTCTACATAGCAGGGCCGGCTTTAGGCCGATTCCTCTGATTCGGGGGAATTGGGCCCCGTGTGGGCACCTAAGAGGGCCCCGCGCCAGCGCCTTTTTAATTTTTACTCACCCAGCGGCGCTCCGGGTCTTTGGCAGCATTTTGGCGGCGGGCCCTTCACTTGCTCCCGGTCTTTGGTGGCATTTCGGCGGCGAGTCCTTCAGTGCCACCGAAAACCCTGAGCGAGTGAAGGACGTGCCGCCGAAGACCCGGAGCGCCGCCGGGTGAGTACAAGCAGGTATTGGAATCGGGGTTTGTAAAGCCGGCCCTGCTACACAGTGTGTTAGTGCTCACTAGCTGAGAAGTAAATTCTAGTGTGCACCAGTATGTTGTGCACTAACTGTCTGTGTGGACACTGCTGGCATGCACTTGAAGATCCTTACTGCGTGTTGATGTAGTATTGTGTGCACTGAATTTACACCTGAGCTGGTGCACACTACCGCACTGTGTAGATAAGCCCTTGACATTATCCTTTCATACCCATGAAACTCCTACTGACTTCAATGGTCTTCGGATTAGGCCCCTAGTAGAGGAGAGCCCCTCTACTAGGGCCCTAGTAAAAAAAAAGCCTTTTATTTTGAAATTTAAGGATGTAGAAATAGAAAAAGCAAATTTAAAATGGGATTCAAACCTAGCAGTTTACTTTTGAACAGACCCTGAACCCTTTTTATTTACTTCTTATTATCATTATTATTTGGATTTTTTATTATTATTATTTTCTCTGGAGTCTGGACCTTGACCAAGAAAATTAACAAAGTATAATTGACTATCCCTGCTGTATTATTTGTTAGAATGGCCAGTAAAAGAGCAGTCCCTTTGCTGGTGGTTGGTAAGTTTCACTGTGCTGCATGGCATTCTCTCAGCAACCGTGTCGAGATACTTAGTCTGCAACAGGAAAATGTCTGTATTTGGATGATGCCCTATTCTGAGGGCAGTGGTGTCCTGCTCTGAAAATCAGACTGCAGACTTTATGAAGTGGGAGCAGAACTGGTCTTTGCAGCCTCTCAAAACCCCTGGCCATGACCTTCCCTCCCACCCCCTATGTCATCAGTGTGGGGACCAAGAAATGTGAAAGAGAATTCCATTAGTTTGTAGCCCTTTACCTTGTGGAGATAGCCCTGACAATGTAACCGAATATTATGCTTGAAAGCTTGTCCCTGAAGATCGTAGTTTATTCAGCTTCTCACAGCCACTGAGAGCTGGGCTTTGGGAACATCCCAGTTCAAGTTCGCAGCTGTAGGGGCACTGCCACTCAGGATACAGCTAAAAGCATGCTCCTTACCAGCTGGCTACCTGTGGCTAAGTCAACTCCTCTGCTGAAAGTGAGAGTGACCTCCACAGCAAGAGAGGCAGCGTGATCTAGTGGACAAACCACCCGCCTGCTACTCCCATGTTCCCAGAGTCCCCTGCCAGGCTATGACCCCAGACATCCTTGAGTACCTCCAGTTTCACTGCCAGAGACAGCAAGTTTTGTGCAGCTTCATTTTCTACTCCTGTTGCTGTTTGGGGTAGGGTGTGTTGACTATAAATTTAAGATAATGGTTATATATAAATTATTTGCAAATACAGTAGAACCTCAGAATTACGAATACCGGAGTTACCAACTGACCAGTCAACCACACACCTCCTTTGGAGCCAGTAGTAAGCATAGGCGCCGACTCCATGGGTGCTCCGGGGCTGGAGCACCCACGGGGAAAAATTGGTGGGTGCTCCGCACCCACCGGCAGCTCCCCGCCATCCCCGGGGCCCATGCCTAGCTTACCGCAGCACCGGGCGATGTTGCGGTGCCCCGCCCCTGATGCCGGGCGTCAGCACCCGGCGACGCTGACGGAAGTCAGCGTCGCTGGTAGTAAGCAATCAGGCACCAGCAGTGGCCAGTAAATAAAAGCAAATACAGTACAGTACCATGTTAAACGTAAACTACTAAAAAATAAAGGGAACGTGTAAAAAAAAGATTTTACAAGGTAAGGAAACTGTTTCTGTGCTTGTTTCATTTAAATCGAGATGTTTAAAAGCTGATTTTTTCTTCTGCATAATAGAACAACTTTGAAACTTTAAGTCAATGTTCAGGTGTAAACTTTTGAAAGAACAGCTGTGATGTTTTGTTCAGAGTTACAAACAATCTCCATTCCCACGGTGTTTATAACTTTGAGGTTCTACTATATGTAAAATGGCTCATTTGATTGTTTGGACAAAATGTCCTCCATGGAGTCGCAGGAAACTGGGTAGCGGTGCATCTCTCTCACTGAAGAGGGTTGGAAACTCCCTCAAAGGATAATTTTGGAAGCAATGATGTTGTGCCACCTTTTCATCCAACGCAGAATTTTTGTAGTGTTAGGGTATTCACTGTATTTTTGATGCATAATTATGAAAGTGAGGGGGAGAAAAAGGAATGAAAACACAAACTTTGTCATTGAACTCTTCAACATCTGGCCTTACAAGATGAATTTAAGGAATTTAACACCCAGGGAGACTCATGGGAAAAAATCAGTATTTTTCTTCTTCTTATTATTAGTTTTATATATTTGTTTTATTTTTACACAGATCTGTTAAGCTCTCTTTCCTTACCTAAGTCATTTTGCTTGCCCATGCAAAACCATGAAAAGCTTATAATGGAAATATTTTTGTATGTATGTAGTGGAAAATGCCAGTTTAAACAGGAAGTTTGAGATCACAAGGACTGACCCAGAATCTGTGCCGGGACAGACATGAAAGCATGAAAATTTCATTCACAAAGGTTTTCTGGGACCACTTGGGTTTTTTTAAAAGCCTAAACAGAGTCACGCACATGCTGGCTCAGAAGCTCCCACAGAGTTTCCAGAGCAGAGCCGATTGCTTTTAAAGTTATGCAGGGCTACATCCTCAATGGACAGAAGCCATGAACAGGACTGGGAACAATTATCAGCTGAAGAAGAAGTTCATCTGCAGTGGATGCACTTTTGCCAGCTACTACCCTTGGAAAGCCCAGGGAGAGAGAGGCACAATCAATCCCACGCCTACTTGTTTTCTTTCCCTTCTTTTGCCACAGTTTCAACTGATTTTGATTACTCTGGCGCCAAATAAATGAAAACCTCTCATAGACATATAATCATCCGTCACTGTGAAGAAAGGAAAAATGCTTATGTACTGCATGTTTATAAATACACTTAATGAAGAAAGGATAGCTCTGTCGTTCTAACCTCGTGCTGCTGGTAGCTAGCTGAATGTCATCAGGGCAAGCTGCCTGTTTGTTTTTTCTCTATTCCCAACGTGGTCTCTGGGATGATATGAATTGAGAGGTGGGTCCCCTCCCCAGTCCTAAAGGTTAGTGCTGATTGCAGGTAAGTGATTTGAGGCTTTTGAAAGCCAGAGTCAAGTGTGTTCCCATGCAGAGACATATTGTAACAGGATCACATCAAAGGGAGGAGGGACTCTTACCGATTTAGGCTGAATAATGTTGCACAGCCCAGGGTAATAAAATGATTCTGAGGTCCTCTGCAACATCAGGCAGTTTTGTCAATGCCAAGAGAAGGGGAGAAATAGAAAGGACAATTGGAATGCTCTTCTTGTGTGTGTGTGTGTGTGTGTGTGTGTGTGTGTGTCTGGTGTATAGGCGTTAGATCATACATTATGTGCTAATGTTTCTTGTGAAGGCATGCAAATCTTTTTGGCTATTTGGCAACAATAGAAAAGCTTTTTTATAAAACGTGGCATTATTGTTACTTTTGGTTTGCATTGCACTGAAGAATGTGTATTTTTAACAAGTGCAATACTTTTAAAGGCAACACTTAAAATATTCTTTTCCTGAAAAAGAAAAGAAAATGCTCTTTTTTTCCATTTTATGTGCAGAAAATAAAAGAACAAAATAGCATGAAAATATTATCAGACCATGTAAATTAAACTTTTTGACCCTCCTTCATTGCAGTCATATCTCAGATCTGCTGATACCCTGCTATTTGCATTTGTCTTGGACACACAAACACGAGCAAAATGTTTGCCCTTTGTAAACTATTGTCTGTGCTCTGGTTCATAGAAATCATTAACGCAAAACTTCTCTTCATCTGAATCTCCAAAGAGCATTGAGTGGGAAAGAAAAGCTTCCAGTAAAAGGGCTAGCTGTGGCAAGAGGTGATAGTGTGATTCTTTTGTGTCTGACTGTAGGCATAATCAAATTGCACTACACTGTGTGCACGTGTGCGTTGGGGAAGGGCAGGAGACAGGGAGAAAGGGCAGTTTGGTTACAAGGACTGCAACTGAGTTGCTGCCCTTTGGCAGCAACTTCCTAAAAAGAGGGAGAGGAGTAGGCTGAGTCCTTTGCCCTCATGCCCCCACATAGGGGGCATCTCTTTATTACAGCACAGAGAATTTTTTAACACTTACATTTATTTTTTATTTAAACATTACATAGCTACCACAGCATGGCCAACTCTCGCAACCTTCTTGTGAGTCTTGCAATATTTGGTGGTTTTCGGAAAGCCCCAAATCCTGAAGACAAATGATTCTGTGAGAATCTTGGCTTTCATTTAAAATTAACTCCGAAAGGACGTCTCTAGCACCTATGGTTGCAGAAAAAAGTTTGGAAATGTGACCACAGTGTAATCTCAAGGCCCAAAAACCTGAACATTAACCAAATTAAAAGAAGTTCAAATGTATTTTAAAGCCGATCTCACTAGTTTGGGGGGCGTGACTCAGAATCTCTGAATGGAACGGGATTGGCAATTCTACTGACATAACAGCAGTCAGAGCTTGGTGTGGACTGCAGTTCAGAGCTCTGCCTTCCAAAATGGAGGATGACCTTTGGTCTCTACAGCCTCACCCACATTCTTAAACAAGGACAACTACTCCAGTGTCAGTGAACAGATTTCACTGTCTATGGGGGGGAAAGGGCAGGGCAGAGTATGCTGCATCCTTTAAATGGTAGTTTAACTTACTGTTTCCCACCACCACCACCACCTCTGTAAAAACAGAGTGCTTCAGGAGATAATTGGTCTTGTCTGATGCAGGATGCCTCCTAGCACACTGCTCCTCCATACCATCCCTTGCAGCCAGCTGGCCATGCCTAACAGCCACAATTTAACCCTAAGAGGCTACTTTCTTCCTTATTCCTACAAATAAAAAAGGGGGAAATGGAATGTATCCCAGATATAATTGCCATTTGCACATGTGCCTTAAGGAGCTAAAACAAAGCTTCTCCCATCTGATGTGAGAGTGACAGCATGCTTGCATAAACCACACCTGCATTCCCAAGTTGGACATATGGATCTGGTGAGCAAAGTAAAATATTACCTAAGTAGACATTTTCATAATGAACCAGACCTGTGTCTAATTTAAACCAGACCAGGATTTAAAAAAAAATGTAACTGGGGATTGTCTTTTACTTGGGGGATTAGACCAAAGTGAGTTTTGTTCACATATTCCTCAATTTAGACAATTTCATGGCTGTTGTCCAGTCGCTGATATTGAGACATAACTATCTAGCCACTCCTCTTGGCTGACTGGCTACTATACTGACGGAGCCAGTATCTCGATGGCAATTCTTACATGATTGCCTCAGGCCAGTCTTCCGGGATACATACTGTTTTACCCCTGACTACCTTTCAGAAGAGGTCAGAAGGTTGTCGTCCCTTTCAAGGATGTACTATAGTGACTTTACATCAATGTAATTTAAGGCTCAAGTGGTGGAATTAAAAACAAGAGTTAAGTAAAAAAGATAGAAAATAAGCTTCAAACAAACAAACAAAAAGGTACCTCTCGTATCTAGTCCTGTACTCAGCAAGAGTAAAGCTATGTAAAGCAGACATGAAGGGTGGGCTTGTGGTTAAGACAATAAATTGTGGCTCAGGTGATTGGGGTTCAGTACTTCATTCTATTACAGACTCCTGTGTGACTTTAAGCAAATCACTTAGCCTTTCTGCCTCAGTTTTCCATTTGTAAAATTGAGATAATTTCTTCTGTGTCTTGTTTATTTAGATAGTAGACTCTTTGAGGCAGGGACTCTTGCATACAATATGTTTGTACAGTACCTAGCACACGGGGGCCTTGATCTGGGATGGGGCCCCCTATGCTCTATTATAATACAAATAATAAATAAGAAGTAGTGGATCTTGGTTTAGTGGTAGAAGTGCAAAATCGTCACTTTATCAGGAGGCTTTCTGCTTTTCTCCTGTGACCTGTTTACCACCTGTCTCGGACACATCCTTCTTGGTTTTCCCCTCTCTTTACCTCTTACAGTCCAACTATGCCTTTCACAAACACATGCTGGCTTGTGCCTTGCCCTAGGGGTGCTCAACCCCTGCTCCACCCCAGGCCCCACCTCCACTCCACCCCTTCTTCCAAGCCCCCACCCCCATGCCGCCTCTTCCCGCCCAATTCCGCTCCTCTCCCGAGTGCATCCCGTCCCTGCTTCTCCCCCTTCCCCCAGCACGTCCTGCACACTGCGGAACAGCTGATCATGGTGGGCTGGAGGCGCTGGGAGGGAAGGGGAGGAGTCGATCAGCAGGGCCTGCTGGCAGATGGGAAGTGCTTGTGGGGGAGGAGCTGGCTGCTGGTGGATGCTAAACACCCACTATTTTTTTCCATGGGTACTCCAGCCCTTTCTCTCCCCCATGCCCAAGTGGTGTTTGCCGGGGTCTGTGCCCAAATTCATGCAGGGATGTATTGCGTGCTGGTGTCTAAACAGTTTCAGCTCCTGACCTTCTGTTCTACCTCTGTGTCGTATCATCCCAAAGCTATCTCCTTTTTTGTGCTGGCCTTAATAACCATGCTTTGAAGCGTCACTAAGACCAACTCAATCTTCTTTAAAAGATGCAGGGCTTATATAATTGTAAAATTCATTCTTAACATTTTTTCTGCATTCTATCAAATGTGAATCAGAAACAGGCTAACTAATCTGTCATGGTCTCCTCTTAAGAGCAGCTTGTCACTTGAAAGTGTAGCATTTAACTTCCAGCGTGTTAATTTAACATGCATCTGGATCTCTGGAATGACTCCATGAACTAGAGTGTAGGGTGTAACATCAGAAGTCCGCTCCTGAACAACTTGGAACGGGGACAATGTTTGAAATAACTTCAGTTGCCATAACTATACAATTATGGACTAGAGCAGTGGGTTACTTCCTTGTAGGGTGACCAGATGTCCCGATTTTATAGGGACAGTCCCAATTTTTGGGTCCTTTTTCTTATATAGGCTCCTATTACTCCCCACCCCCTGTCCCGATTGTTCACACTTGCTGTCTGGTCACCCTACTTCCTTGCTGGGCAAGATTTTGGCATAGGATATATACTGTAGCCTACCTACCCTACTCCTTATACAGCTTCTGCAGAATATTTCACTTTTGCTATGTCTATCAGCTAGCAAAAGCAGAACACTGTGTTGGGGCTCATGACAACAGCCAGTGTGGACTTCACAGGAAATCTTTTTGTGATGTGGGTGGAGGTAATGTGTTTGCATAGCAGAAAGCGGAAGCTCATTTATAAAACTACCAGACCTGCAATATCCAGAGGGTGCCCACTCCTCAAACTGTTGTGGTCAATGGAAAATTTCCAGTGACTTCAATGAGAGCAAGAATTTCTTCAAGAGTGTAATTATGCTATTTCTTACTCTTTTCTCTTTTATTGTGTTGGGGTGGCACAACAGGAAATAACGCATATGATTCTAACCAATATTTATGTTGCCACTTCTAAAACATCAAATAAAAGGAAGTGAAATCAAGCCATTTTGACAAGTACAGTTCATATTTTTAAAAGGAAATAAAAGGAGCCAAGTTCATCCTTAATGAAAGATGATTACATTCAGTGGAGTCTCACCAAGGATGAATTTGACCCCATGTTTTCTTATTTTGGCTAGCATATACAGAATGCTTTTATTCAAGGAGGTGTTTGCAGGCCTATATAAACTGAAAGTGTAAATGGCTTTTCAAAGGCTCCCAGCAGAATGAAGGGCATGTAGCTATTACCATTGTTTTTTGTGGATCTAGAGTATCAGGCTGTCGTATCAGAATGTTTTTCCTAAGAAGCCCTGAACAGTAGTGCAAACTCTGCAAAGCCCACTTTAAATAAACTTGCTACTGAGGGCTCTAGAGGACAAAAACAAAATCCAAACTACATGGGTTTGATTGTAAAATACATTTTAAAACCCTTGGGCCCAATCCATTGCTTAGTGAAGTCATTTGGATTCCTTCCACTGCCTTCAATAGGCATTATACCGGCCTTTAGTCTTTGGGAGGGGCAGTTTATACAAATCTCCTTGCTGAAGAGCACCCGCTGCAAACCTCCTTTCCCTGGCATTCTGTTTGTTCATGTGGTCTTCAGACCATACATTGAGAGCCATTATTCTAGAGATTGACATGCTGTGTGACTGAGATCCAGGAGGAATTCCAGGGATTTCTCAAGTGACCTCACTTGAGGACATTTGTCATGGGATTTTCTACAGAAAAAGAATCTTTGAGCTGCATTTAGTTATACGTTTTCAGAGTTCAATGTGCAGTGTAGGACTTAGAGGCTCATGCAAGCAAGGGAGCGCTCCGAATTCACTATGATCCCTGTCATACATGAACCTGTGGTTTTGTTAGTTATATTTTTGTAAATTATTTTCAATAAGAAAACTGAAGACATGAAACTCGATTGTACATTCTATTTTCTATGATTTAAGAAATTAATTGATCATATTTTGGGTGTGGGAGAAAGGGCTTATTTCTTTTAGTTGCATTTAATAACCCTCATAGAGGTGACATCCTGAGAATGAAGCCCTCTTTTTATCCTGAGTATGGGTGTGTACAGCATATTATGTATCAACAGTGCAAACATCCACCCCCCTGCCCTGCTACTCCTCAATTCTAACCTGAAGGGACCACTTCTTGTGGTATGAGGATTCGTGGTTTCCACATTAGTCCAATTCTTGGCTCCTCTGACTAAATGACCAAAAATGGTGTCCATGTTAGTGTTCTTTGTGTTGGGCACTTACTTGTCTTCTAGAAATTAAACTGAAACCACAAACTCACTCCATCCAACAGTGTTCAGTTAATAACAGTGTTTTGACTCTCTATCCCATTAGACTGAGCCACCCAGACTCTTATGATTTGGAGATTCTTGCTCCTCTTGTTTTGCATTCTGGAGCTGAGTCCCATACTGCATTCCACATTTAGGTTCTAGCAGATTAAGGACCATTGGTAACCCTTGAGCAAGGGGAGATCCTCAGGTTACAGGTCTAACTCTCACTGCTCAAATGGAATGTTCACCGAATTTACACCAAGAATAAAAATGCTTTAAGAACAGAAATAATAGTGATAGTAAAAACTAACCTGGGAAATGAGAGAGTTCTATTTCTGTGATTTATTTTTAAAGTTATTGCACCTTGCCCACATATTTGAGTGATACCAAGCAGTCATTATCCTTTCAGTGAATGCTAGGAATAAGGCCACCCATGAATTAGATAGATGGATATACTCCATGGTCAACATTTTCAAAAGCGACTACTGATTTTGAGTGCATCAACCTTTGGGTACCCACCTTGAGCCACCTCAAAGGGGCCTGATCTCAGAAAGTGCTGAGAGCCAGCCTTCTGAAAATCAGGCCTTTTTGTTGTGGCCCAAAATGAACACCCAAAATCACTAGTCACCTTTGAAATTCTTGGCCTTCAAGCCTGTAGAAAGCTTCCTTATTAAAACAGTATTTCCATACAAGCAAGGGAGCGCTCTGAATTCACTGGTCTCTGGCGTACATGAACCTGTGGTTTTGTTAGTTATATTATTGTTAATTATTTTCAATAAGAAATCCCAAGACATGAAACTCAAATCATAGAAAATATAATGTATGATCAAGAAAGTAATGTAACATAAGCTGGGGTGTGGGAGAAAGGACCAAAACGCCATGGTGCTTTTTTCAAAGCTGTACCAAACACACAAAGTTCAATCTGTATGGATACAAAACCCAGCCTTTTCATACTGTTATCTTTTGTGCTGTCTTCATTTATAAGTCATGCAGCAGGAAGAAGAGGATCCTGATTTGACATTGTGGGGAAAGGTTTCCTCATGGTTTCCAGGGTTGCTGAGGGGGAAATCACAGCTATTAGAGTCAAATTCTGTTCCCAGTTACTTCAGGGTAACTCCATTAAAACAGTGGATTTGCTCTAGGTCTATGTGCTGTACGTGAGGGTAAAACTTGACCCGGTAGGTGGAAAGTGATTCAGTGGTTGTAAATTATGAATCAAGGGTATTGTTCCTCTCCCTAAAGATTTTATATTCAAGTTCCCTCTCGCTCTTGTGTCTGCATTTTGAATGCTCAGCACTCTCTTCTGCTTCTAGGGAACCTTGTACCTCTCGGTATGTCAGCTTTTTAAGTGATATGAAGGGCACTTTTTTACTGATGATTGGAGATCTCAACCACGTGGTATCCCATCCACCTATTCAAAATGCAGTTTTCTGTCAGGGTTAAAGCTTAAACTAACTTCGTGTTAAGGGAAACTCTCATAATGAAGTGTTCCATTTACTTCATCATATGGCCAAGTACTGTGCTGCACAGTGTAAGGCAAACTGCACTGCACATGTATACTGCAGTAAAGAAAAGGAAAGAAATGATTACATTGATTTATGTAGTGCACATCAGATAAGGAGCTGCTGGCTGCATTGGGGGTGCGGGGTCAGGGTCTAATCTTCTGCATGTAAAGCAAGGTTAGTAACCACTGTGCTACTGAGCTATTCTAAATTAACTAATCTACCTCACAGATGTATATGGTAGGGATTTTTGGGAGGGAGGACAGTAGGTTCTAGAAAAGAGGTGACATCTCATTCTGCTTAAGAGATTCTGATGACTAACAATGGGCCTGATCCAACACTCCTTAGAAGTCAGTGGAAGGACTCTGACTTTAGTGAGGGTTGGATTAGGCCCAATAATGTCAGTCAATGGGTGTCAGTGTATTTAGGCTCCATTCTGATTTGGAGCCTGTAAAGTACAGGTGAAGCCCTTAAGGAAATACAGGTAATGACACTATCCTGACTATACTAGTGTTCGTTGTAAACAAAATGAAAGGGCATTATTTTCTCTGCCAGAGCCCTTACTGGGGCCCAGCAAAAAGTTAGTAGCAGATGGAATAGTAAATTATTATGTATTTGACTACAAAGGAAACTCAAACCTTTTCTTGCAGGATGCGCCCAGTTCACAGCTGCCATCCGCTTCAATTTAGCACATCTCCAAACCTGCAATTAACTCTCTTGAGCGTTTCACTTTGTGGAAAAGGAGCAAATGCAGACAATGCCATAAGGAGTGCACATGGAAGAAAAAGCAGGCAAATCCAGCATGGAAAACAAGGTAAATGATCCCTTTAACCATTCTTTCCTTTTGTTAAGCTAGTCCCCAGCAATCCAATCACAGTATTAAACCCTTCCTTTAAAAGAACTGTGATAATAACTTTTTGCAGTGGTTCCAGGCAACTAGGCACTGACACGCTCTTTCATCTTAAGTCTACTTGAACGACAGCATTCCTCTGCTTTATTTAGCAATAAAGGTTCATTTATGTGATATCAGGTACATTTTTTCCTGAAGGTCTGGTCTATCACTCAACTTCCTCCCTGACAGTCACCTCCATTCCGCTTTATGTGAAACACAGCTGCTAAGACCCTCTTCCTTGGCCATTACTCTGACCTCATCCCTGTCTCTTTGAATCTTTCCACGGGTTTCCCACTTTCTGCTGCATCAAGGTCAAGTTTTGTGTCCTCAGCTTCAAGAGCCTTCACAACTTTTCCCTTCCCTACTTCTCTGCTCTTGTCTCTTTATCATGGTGCCTGCTCCCTACTATAGCAATAATGCCAGCTTCAATTCCCTGATTACCAACTTCTCCCACAACAATCTTGGAACTTTCTGCCATGCTGCCTGTGCATAGAACATCCTCCCTGAACTAGTGCATAAGGCCTTCCTTTTCTCCCTTTGAATCGCTCCTCAACACCAATTTCTACCCCAGTGCCTAGGTAAAACTTGCCATCTAACAATGGCTAGGTAGAAGGCCACTTAGGGTAGTTAAGTATGAACATTTTGAAAGACACCTATGGGAGTTAGGTGCCCAATTCCCAATGAAATTCACTGGGTATGTTTGAATATGGTGTGTTATCCATTCCTAAAATTCGCCCCCCCCTTTATATAAAAGGTGTTTATATATAAACATAGAAGTAGTCAACATATTTCAACTGATTTTTAAAGGAATATTAATTTTTGGGAAATTTTCTATTTCTCCCTCACCCCCAATTTCCCCCCAAAAAGGAAAAAAATGTTATTTTTCTCCTCTCCTCATTCTCACCCTTTTTCAGTGTCAAAATGGGGAGAGAAAAAAAGCAGAAACTGTGAATTGAGAACAATGAGGGAATAAATGAAAACTCCAAAGCCAGAAAAATGAAAAATTTTGAAAGAGAAAAATTTCAAATGAAAGAAAAGTCTTTCCTTTTCAAAACCTGCAGAATGAAAATTATTTCAGAATGTTTGACATTTCTCATGAAAACTTTGTTTTTAACTAGTCCTAGAACATATAAACACAAACTCTCTCTCACTCTCTCTCTCTCTTTGTAATTTATTGTTGGGAGGAGAAAATTAGTTAATTATAGTGGCGATATTCTTCAGTCCTTCTGTAGCAAGCCAAAGCTAAAAGGATTTAAAATATATATTTATATGTTTTTTGATACCCAGATAAACTACATTACAGAAGAATGTAGGCCCCAATCCTGCAAACACGTATACATGTGATTCAGAAGAATGATTTTAATGGGACCACTTGTGGAGTAAGATGTTACTTAGGAACAGTTACACATGCTTAACTTTATTCATGTGAGCAGTCCTCTTGAAGTCACAGAAAAAAAATAAGTCTTTGGGACTGCTCACATGAGTAAAGTTAAGTATTTCAAAATCCTTTAGACGTTACCTGTGCTTAAATTTACACACACTGAGTTCCAGGTGACTTCACTGGGACTACTCGCATTCATAAAGTTAAGCATGTGTGTAACTGTTTGCAGGTTGGTGGCCTTCGGTGATGAAGCTTCTGGGTTCAATCCTTGCTGATTGTGGGTAGTTGTTACAGACACATCAATTTATAATTGAGTATATTTTTCTTTCCCTTCCATGTCCCGCAAACCAAACTGTGCTTGTGCAAATGCTGGTGCTGAATTTAAGGGGTGAACTATGCAGCTTGATTAGAATCTATTCAAATAAAAAATAGCCAAGATAATTTACAAAGAGGAGAAGAGAAAAGTGAGAGAGCTTTTTTACAAAATCATTATCCATTTGAATTATGTGTTGTTGCTTCTGTAGCATGTAAGTTCTACACATTCAATTGAATAGTTCAGGGATTCTTAAGGGAGAGATTGGAGTCTAACCCTTGTCCATAATATTTGGGGAAGCATTCTTGACCCTGGCTTATTGATACTAGTGACAGGCAAACCTCACAATGCTCTGAGGCTTTATATGAGCCTCGTAAGTACTGACAACTTTGGAATCAGATTTTTTGAAATTTAGTTCCTGCTGCCCCCCGTTTGGGTGTAAATTTGGCTCTCTTCATAAACTGTCAGGAGTCAAAAAAAACTAAACAATGTCACCTTTTCAAAATGTTTTATTGAAAATAAATAATAATATATGTGAAATGATCCACAAATGCTAGAGGATAAGTATTGGTAATAACAGAATAATGTTAGTCAGCCTCAACATAGCTGCATAGATTTGTGTAATGTTCTCTTGTAGTAAATATGTACAGAGGGGGTTAATATCTGCCCAAATTTAACAGAAAATGGAGCTGTGTAATTTATACATATCATGCCATCCATTTATGGGGAAAATATCTTTCCAATAGTTGGCAGAGGGCATGGCTAGAAACACCCGCTGACAAGGGTGGGAAAAATTGAGGATGCTGTTAGGGGAGATAACACTATATGTGAGGTGATATCTGCAGTTCAGGACTACAATGTATAAAAATGTGCAGTAAGCTTTACTGAGCCACTTACAATCCAAGATGAGAGCCAGATGACCTGCTCCTCCCACACTCATGCAATTCACTGGTTACTCTTGTATGTCGAGGCATCCCCTGAAAAGTTTGTTATGCATCAACTTGCTATGGTATCAATTTTCTGTTTCATATTTCATGCTTTGCAATATTATGCTTTCCCCGGTTATTATGGTCCATTGACATGTCTAGCCATTCAGATAATTCAATAAAAATATTCTGATTTAAGGTTTCTAATGCTTTAACTCAATAGCATCTGGCTTATAAGCATGATGAGGTTTAGTGTTTACACTGGTGGCTTTTCCATTTAAAAGTCAGAGGAAATCTACAAGTCTCATTCTAATATTGTGCTGGATGGGAGAGGACTAAGAGAAAAGCTGGAACATTTAAGCCTTTATGTCTCCTTCCAGCAAAGAGGTAAACAAATGAGAGTTAAAGAGGATAAAATGTCTCAAAAGCAGCAGATGTGGGCAGCTTCTCCTCAATCCTGTCTCCCACCCCCATCCACCTTCCCTTTGCAAAATCCTAAGGAAGCCTTGCTACATGATCGTGGGGCTGGAAGAAGTCATGTTAGGGCACATTGTCCATTCTTTGCAGACAGCTGGGGAAGGAAGGATGATGTCCAGGCATAGTAGGGACAGAAAGTGGCAGCATGTCTCCTTAGACAACTCTGTCACCAGGTGTAAGGGGAATCTGAAAAACAGAATGGAAAGGCTTCCTTAAGCATGGTTGAGAATTTGCAAAGTCGAAGCTTGGAGGTCTTCAAGCTCTAAAAGATTCAGAGGTCACAACCCCTGCCCACTCTGGAAGCTCAGCCTCATGAAGTGTTTTGAGCTCTCTTGCACTGCTGATGGTCCTTGCCATGGGAAGGTGTGACACAGGCCTTAGCTGTGTTTTAATCTTGCATCTTTTTTTAATCTTGTTTTGTGGATGGAACTTTTGGTTTCAGGAATGTAGATGTTTTCTAAACTAAACATCTTCCCCTATCTTGTGTCGAACGGTTCACGTAGCCCTTAGAGTCACAGAGACATAAAGTTTAATGCCAGAAGGGATCACCAGATCATCTAATCTGACCTCCTGTATATCACAGGCCACCAACACCACCCAGAACCAACTCACTAAACCCCAAAACGCCTATGTTTTACAGCCCATAGGTAACTAGACTATTATGTGCCACAGGCAGAGAACTGGAGGGAATGAAGTGCCCAAGGACCCCACAATGGCAAGGAAATGATTAAATGAAGTATACCCAGAAAATCCTGGCAACACCCACACACTGCAGAGGAACTCCCTGACAAACCGACCTGGGGAGAGATGCCTGCCCTACTCTATGTATGGTGATCAGCTAGACCCTGAGCATGTGAGCAAGAACCAGCCAGCCAAGCACCTGAGAGGGAGACTGCTCGGTGCCACCTCAGAGCCCTGGCTCACCCCATTCAATGACCCATCTCTGATGCTTCAAAGAAAGGAGATTATACCCCCCCCCCAAAAAAAACCCAACCCCCCAGAATACACTGCAGGGTGGGCAGGGGGGAGAATCGCTTCCTAAACTCAGCAGGTGTCTGGCTGAAACCCAGAAGCATGTGCTTTTAGGAACATAAGATGTAAACAGAAGTGAGCCCCAGAGAGGCTAAGTCCAGCCCTCTACCCTCATACAATTGCACTCATAAATTTGTCCAGCGCAGGGGCATAGCCACAGTTGGGCCTGGGTGAGTCATACCCACATACATAGTGACCAGGCCTACCAAAATAGGGGCTGGAGCCCCTTGAATGCACAGGCTGGGAGGGGGTGAGTCATCCTGGGGTGGGGGCATGTGCCTCATGGGGGCGGGTCTGGGTGAAGCTAGTGCTGGGGCTGGAGACTGGGGCAGCAGCACGTGGCACTGGCAGGAGAGGGACCCAGCCAGCCAGGCAGACGGACACCAAGCCGAAGTCAGCCGAAACTCAAGCCCCGGCAGGGCCCCCCTCCACTCCATGGTGGGCCCTGCAGCCTGTGTGCCCCGGGCAACCTCATCTTCTGGTGCCTGCTGAGCAGTAAGGGCTGGCTGGAGGGGCTGGGGAGAGGTGCTCCCCCATCCCTCCTGTTCCCCTGCCCCCTTGTCATTGCCAGCCCACCTGAAAGTTGAGGCCCATCCAGTTTTCCTGTCCTGGCTACGCCACTGGTCCAGCTCTCTCTTCAAACTAGTTAAGTACTGTAGTTTGCCCCGACAACTCTTGTTGGGAGGCTGTTCCAGAACCTCACCCCTCTGGTAGTTAGAAACCTTCCAGTTTCCAGCCTGAATTTGTTCATGGCCAGTTTATATCCACTTGTTCTTGGTACTAACACTATCCATTAGCTTAAGTAGAACTTCACCTTCTCTGTTATTTACCACCCCCACCCGATGTATTTATAGACATCAATCACATCACATCCCAGCCTTCTTTTTGCTAGACTAAACAAGCCAAGCTCTTCCAGTCTCCTCTCATAGGATAGGTCCTCCATTCCCCTCAACATGCTCTTCTCTGTACTTGCTCCAGTTTAAATTAATCTTTCTTGAACGTGGGTGATCCAAATATGGTCTTACTAATGTCTTGTACAATGACATTAATACTTCTCTATCTCTACTGGAAATGCCACGCCTGATACATCCTAGGATCACATTTCCCTTTTTTACAGACACATCACATTGGTGGGTCATAATCATCCTGTGATGGACCCACACACCCAGGTCTCTCTCCTCCTCCGTCACTTCCAACTGATGAGCCCCCAGCTTGTAGCAGAAATTCTTATGATTAGAGCCTAAATGGATGACTTTGCACTTTGTACTATTGAATTTCATCCCATTTCTATCACCCCCCAGTCTTCAAGGTCATCCAGATCTTCCTGTGTAATATTTCGATCTTCCTCTGTATTGACAATGCCTCCCAACTTTGTATCATCAGCACATTTCACTAGCCCACTCCTGCTTTTTGTGCCAGGGTTATTAATAAAAATAATTGGGAATAAAATTAGTCCCAAGACCAGTCCTTGAGGAACTCCATGGGTAACCTCTCTCCAGTCCAATAATTCATCTTTCAGCCCAACTCATTGCCTTCCCCTTGGTTAGCCAGTTCCTTCCCCATCTTACAATTTTTGTACTGATCCCCATCTTCTCTAATGTAACTAATAATTTCCCATGTGCCATGTGGTACTGTCATATGCTTTACTGAAATCCACATCTATTAGATCTACTGCATTTCTCTTATCTAAAAAATCAGTTATTTTCTCAAAGAAGGAAATCAGGTTAGTTTGTCATGATCTACTTTTGGTAAGCCCGTGGTGCATTACATCCCCTTTACCATTTACCTCTATGGATTTAATTGTCCTTTCCTTCACAATTTGGTCTAAAGCCTTGCAAAATGCTGAGGTCAGACTAACAGGTCTGTAACTGCCTGGATCACTTCTCCACCCTTTTTTAAACATAGGTCCAATGTTAGTTATTCTCCAGTCACATGGTACTACCCCCAAATAGGTGGATTATTTGCTAATCCAGTAGCAAGGATTTTTTAATCTCATGTGCCACTTCTTTCAGTTTTCTGGGATGGAAATGATCTGGTCCCTCCAAACTGAGAGCATTAAATTCTTTGTAGGGTACCACGGAAGATTGTGTTACGGCATAGCAAGGGTGTTCGCTTTCTCACATTGTTTCAGCGGTTATCGCAGCTCAAGGCCTGCCAGCTGCAGTTTGTTATGAATTAGTTAGAATTGCTTTGCATGGCCTTGAGCCAGGAGGTGGCCCCTGCTTGCTTCTGTATGAGATGTCTGTATATAGCTGTATGAGTCCGCCCCGTTTTTGGCACTCCATACCAGGCCCAGGTTATGGTGCGCTGGGTTCCCCGTCTCCGTGACAGCAACGCCAGGAGTCCCCGTTGCGGATGTGTCACTTTGCCTTCAATAAAGCCAATAACTCACAGAGTGTGTGGGCCTCGTTCTTGCAGAGCACCCTGGGTAGGCCCGCAGCCTCCCATGAACGTAACATCTTTAAGGTTTTCTTCTACCTCAGATGTGGCAACTTCCATTTCTAGACACGCATTTCTATCAACCATACTGCCCTCATGCACATGGTCCATATTTATCATCCTTATTGAAAACTAAGGCACAATATTTATTTAGTTTTGGGCCATACCTAGATTACCTTTGAACACATCCATGACACATAACAGGCCAACCTCACCCTTCCTTATTCTCTTTTTATTTATATAACTTTTAAAAAAAACTTCCTATTTATTTTAATTTCCTTGGCAAGAGCTAATTCACCTAGACTTTTAGCGGTTCTCACATTAGTCCTACATTTTCTAACCTGCACGGTGTAGTTTCCTTTGCTGATCAAGCCGTTTTTCCATTCTTTATAGGCTCTCTGCTTATTCCTAAATACCCTTTTGAGGTGATTATTCATGCAGCTTGGTCTGAAGCCTTTCCCTGCTTATTTATACTTCTCTGTGTTGAGCCAAACCTTACTGAGGGTTGCCCATGACTAGTTAGCACACCAAGTATCACACATCTGAGAGGATGGGCCCTTGCTTTTCACTGTAGCAACAGGATGTGTCTAATATGCAGACTATACCCAAGGGCCCAATAAGTGCTACTGCAGTAGATGTATGTTATGTGTCTGGAAGACCTCAAGGGATTAAAGTGATTCTAAATTGAAAGGAGGGTGAAAACTGAGAGCCTGGTGTCACTGGAGAAAAGAAACCCTTTTGTTTATGTACAACTGGTCACTTGTAGGGCAGATGGAAAAATGTGGGCCTCCCTACATTGTTGTGTCAAACCTCAAACTGGAAACCTGACCTTGAGACTCCTCCTGAGACAGATCAGTGTAATCCCCAAATCATTCTGCCTTGGGTATCTCAGCAGCATGTGGCTTTCTGCAGCTGGGTGATGATTTGCCATTGGTTACTATGCTCTTCAAGGAAACAAATAGTTTTAATGTAGAGATTGGGCACTCTAAGTAGGGTGACCAGATAGCAATTGTGAAAAAACGGGACAGGGGGTGGGGAGGTAATAGTCACCTATATAAGAAAAAGTCCCAAAAAACAGGACTGTCCCTTTAAAAATGGGACATCTGGTCACCCTAATTCTAAGGATACATCTATACTGGGATAAAAAACCCACGGCTGGCTCAGGTAATCTTATAGGGCTCTGGATCCAGGCTGAAAATTTCTGTGTAGAAGTTTGGGCCCCACAAGCCTGAGTTAGCTGACCCAGGACAGCCACAGATTTTTTTCCTTCTATAGATGTACCCTAAGAGAAAAATACTATTGATGTGGGCATTTTCACATATTCACATAATTCATCTAATGAGGTCATGTTCCTAATTAAGCCTTTGAATTAAATTCTCAAAGCAAAAAGGATTTGCCCTTAAAATCTCAACTGTTACTTTCATCCTGTGACTTCTTTACTTTTTCAAAATTTGGAAACCCCACCGGAGGTTGAAGAGGACATGTTCACCTTTAGCCTAAAGTCAGATTTCAGAGTATTCAGACATATACAATGTCGAGACCTATTTACTTGGTCATGTTCCAGCTAATGACTCTAGCTAATGGGGTCATGTTCCTCAGTCAACTGAGGGAAATAAATTTTTTAACATCACTAGACCTTTGACCCCTGCCCAATACACCATATACCAAATTAAACAAATGACTACTGGCACATTAATTTGCTCTTTCATAGTGTCATGTGGCCACTTGATAATTTGCTTCATGATGTGTCAGTTTCCAGAATTAAGTATATTACCTAAATGTTAAAAAGCTGTTGTTAGAAAGCAAAGGACTCCAGATAATAGTCATATGATTGTTATGCGGAACTTTATTTAGAAGAGGCAGAGTCTAGATTTAAAAAATCTAGCAGAGACCAATTTTAATTAGAAAGCAGTGCCCATAGTAGTATTTTCATAAACTCCTTAGGGCAGAGATTGTCGTTGTGAGAAATGCTTCAGGATCTTCCTTTATTTGTACATTGCCAGATAACCTGGCAATAAATAATGACATATATAACTATAACTATAGCATTTCCATTACGTTTTACCTAATGCCACTACAAAATGATACCTTGGCACATTCAGTATTTCTGCTAAGAATTGCCAGGTGTAACCCATCTTTGTTAGTATTAATGGAGAGCTTCCTTAACTGGCATAACAAAGGCCTGGGAATATAGTAGTTAATTCTTCAACTTTTAAATTTAGAATGGGCCTGAAAAACAACATTCAAATCTGGGTAAACAGTGTGCTGTTCTATGATCCCTTTCCCTAAAGTTCAAAGTGTGTGGATGTTAGCAAAGCATTTTCAGATGTGGTGTTTTGTAGCAGAGCAGAAACTGCAGTGGCAGGATACATGTTGAAATACTCTGGTTTTTCTCTTGCATCATCTGCAGTAATTCTGAGGTGATAAAACCAGCCCAGTTGTTGCTTCTCACATAGCATAGTTATGCCACGGCTGGCGTGGCAAATAACTGAGGTGAAGGCATTAACATAGCGCACATTCAGCATGCAGTGGCACTTTGTCCCTAGTGTTATGCCTACAGCCTGGCTGACCATTACAGCATATGCTACGGCTGTCTGAGTATCGAGCTGCCTGGGTGTCTGTGAGCTTTCCCATCCCTGTGATTATTAGAACAAGGGAAATAAAAAGTGGCTTTAGTTATACCTTAAGACTGGAATCATTGCTGCATTTTATAGCATTGAGTTACTAAGGGTCCTGGTGGAAGCTTCTCTTACTTGGTGATCTAGACAATGGGATAGAAGCAAGGGCCAGGCAAAGGGACAAAACTGATTTTTTTTCCACTTTCTGTAAAAGTAAGTTGGTCCAAGCACTGCCCTACACAGCCCTCCAGAATTTCCATACATTGATTTCACTAGAAAAACATGTATCCTCTCGGTAAGAACTTCCTAAAAGAAATGCACATCCCATTTTGAAATGACTTTATCAAATAGAACTGAGCTAATAAGTCATAACAAATAACTTATTCAACCAATTTTGCCTTGAATCTTGCATGTCCCTTGAATGCCTGTGAACAGACTGTGGCTTTCTTGTGTTCCTTATCAAAATAATAATTTAAAACGTATTTTTGTGGTGGGTTGCTGTATATGATTGGTTGAATAAGCCACATGATACTGTTTCTGTTCTCTAATTAGCTGAGCTTAATTCTCACAACCAGGTTTCTGGTGAAAAGGCTTGTAGAAAGTGAATTTGGAATTTGCTTTTCAGGAGTGTTCAGATGGGCAAGCGTAAACCTCATTTTCCAATGGGCATTCATAGAGTAAAACCGATTTGTATGAATGTTCATGGAAAGGGAATACAAAAAAGGAGGAAATATTGGAAGTATGAAAGTGAATTTGTTTAAAGAAATTAGCATAGGTGCTGGAAGTCGGGGTGATGGGAATACAGAAGCACCCCCTGGTTTAACATGGTTTCCATCATAGACAGGGTTTACCTTACAGTTTGATTCAAAGGCTTTCAGCACCTGCACTATAAAAATTGTTCCAGCACCACTGAAAATTAGAACAAATATTGGAGGAAGTATTTTTGCGTTATTCATCTAGCTCTATTATCAAGTAATTTAGATTCTAAATATTTGGCCAACCTTTTCGTTTAATGGATTATAGAGGGGGGAGATACCTAGCGTCCACATCCCAATCCCAATATTCTTGTAGGACCCATCTGAGCTCCCTCTGCTGGTTCAGACATAGCAATTACCAACCTGATGCTATTCCCAGCTCGGTGTTGAGACTTATATCATCAGTCACATTCAAGCACCAAGCAGGGAAATAAGCTGACAGCACCATGTAAATTGCAGCTGCTTTAGAAACACAAGAGATAAGTCAATGTTAGTCAAATGGAAAGGACAAAGTCAATGCGCGAAAGAGATTTTATTTTCACACAACAGAATTAGTGTAGGGAAAAATCCAAACGTATTGAAGGTATGGGTTTGTTATTATGTAATGGAGATATGATTCATGTGGGGGAATCCTTATTCCTGTGTGGAGCCCCATGGATGTCAGAGGGGCTCTATGTGGTTTTAGGGTCTGTGTGCATGAGTCCAATTGCAGTACTGTGGATTTAGATTGTCAACTTTTCAGGGGAGGGACTTTGTGTTCCTATGTGTTTGTGCAGCACCCAGTTCAATGGGCCGTGACCCAAATAGGAGTCTCCTGTACCTGCTGCAATACAAATAATAACAACATAGCAAATGTGTACTACTTTTTCTTCAGGCTACACTTTTAACTGTTTTTGTCACATAGCATGTGCAGTACAATACTCTTTCTTATATGCTGTGTGAATTGGTTCATTTCCTCTATTGTTACTGGTTCCTTGGCAAATGTTTAATAGCTTAAAAAACCTGTTGAGCTCCAGGCTTCTGTACAGGTGTGAGGTATCATACTGATTTGCATTGAAGTGCAAAAAAGTATTTGTCCGGTATTCAGAAGAGGGGAGAAAGGAGATAATAGCTGGCATAACAGTCACTTCCTTGTTCTGAAATAAGTAGCTTTTTCCCCCTCTGTAGTGTTCTAACCAGAGTCAGACCAGCATGGGCTGGGCTATTCTGTTTGTAAAGGAGCTCCACTGTTTTAGACAGGAGATTAGAAAATTGTGTTCTTTGATCAATCTCTTATTCACTATATCCTAAAAACCGATGAGTCCTTACGCAGTTTTCACTCAGGTAGAACTCCTTCTGAAGTAAATGGGAGCTTTGCCTGGGAATTTGGTCACAGGATTTGGCCCTTTGGCAGTAACTTACCAGTCTTTGTTGCCAGCTTATACAGACTGACTTCCTTCAAGCCCTTTGTTACAGATTCTATAGGTTGAAATTCATAATTTCATCTTTTAATTTTTACACTGCAGATTTTTATCCCTTTATATTCTTCTTCACCAGCTAGTGGACTTTTCCTACAGCTGATTCCTAAGGTTTTAAATGATGACATATGCATCTTCCTTTAGCAGCCGACTAATACCAGGGTTTGAATTACTATTGAATAAGCAGCAATGAAATCTCTATCAAAATAATCGGTAGTTCCAAAAACCACAAACAACAAAACAAGCAGAGTTGTACTAAATCAGCAAGACCATTTCCAGAATGAGGGGCTGTGAGTCACTTTTTTCCCCTCCCTCTGCAGAATCTACTCTGTTTCTTTTCTCAGCCTAGGGGAGGGCAGGTGGAGTGAGTAGGGCATTGCTTAGAAAGTTTTGGGTTTTTTTTAAAGTCGACATCACAAAAATCATGTGATCGGCACAGACCAATTGAGACAGGTTGTGGAAAGAGGAACAGTTAAATTTGTAATTTTGGTTGTGTGAAACACTTCTTTGGGCCTCATAAACAACCACAGAACCACAAGTTGGGTACAGAGGCAGTCACACAAGAGCGGGTCCGGGATATTGGTCAGCAGACAGGGCAAATCGTTTTGACTGCAAACCACAGAGTTTCGTAGAGTGGTAAGCATCATCAAACCACAACTGATCCGCTATTTTTTTTAAAACAATTTCAGTGTTTGTTTTAGAAAAAGAATCTTATTATCTGGCTTATGTTGCTTCAAAGGCATTAAGATAAAATAGAAAGCAATGGCCAGGAGGAGGGTTATAACAATGACCATTCTTACTTTTTCACTTCCCAAGGTGAAAGAAATCCTATATTCCCCCACTTTAAAGAGAGAGTAAGTTTTAAAGAGGAAACTATGGCTTCAAACAGCGTATTTGAGTCATTTCCTTCTTACCAACAGTGCTTCATGAGAGGTAAGTGCTATTCAGTGCTGTTAAATATACTTTGGACTGTCTCATGTTTAAGAAAATGCATGTTTGTTGCATATTTCAGGAAATGCTTACAATACATAGTTTTCCACTTCTGTTTTCTTTGAAAAATTCTTACTGAAGCTAATGTCTGAGGTTATTGCTTTATTAGCTCACTATTTGTCAATTCTTTAGAGATATTTATTATTATAATTCACTTAAGATGTTCAAATAGTCATGGCATCCTCACAAATTTTCCTTTTGTAAATTCAAGCATGTTATACTATTCATCTGAGTTACACACAATACAATAGCAGTAGCACCAACCTTTTTGGTTCTTTTGGCAGAATCATTGCTTTTGAGCTACAGCCATTAAAAATAACAGCCAACAGTATGCTACACATATCACAGACTAAAACAAGCACAGTACTGAATGAGGAGCAAGCTCATACGTACAGCCAGCAGAGCGTGATGCTGTCTCATTTTTGCTACTTTGTCAGTCTGGGTAAAGGAAGAGGCATGCTCATTGGGAACAAGTTAGCAAAACTCAGAAACTTGCTTAAAGGTAGTTACAACTCACATAGCCCAGGCGAAGAAGAGGATCGATACATTTAGTGTTGCTTTTGATGCCATGTCCCTCTCTGATGATTCTAAATTATTGGCTGAAGCCATACCACGTCCTCAGGGCAGGGGAAAAAAAATTAAACTGCAACATCCAGAGAAGTCTGGCTTTTCCAGACAGACACAGGGAAGTTTCACAAGCCTGGTCTAATAATCTCACAGCCCTCGGAAGATCAGATGCTTTAATCATTAGTTATTCATATTAGTAAGCAAGTGGACTAGTGTGAGAAATGTCTCTGCATTCTTGCAGCTAGCCCCCTAAATAGCCTGATACAACTGAACTCTTTCCCCTAAACACCAGTCTTCTGACTGTTTCAAGCCATGTGTGCAGGGACATGCATATTCAGTTTGAAATGAATGCAAAACCATACACAGATCACTCATCGATTTGGCGGTGGTGCTGTGGGAGAATAACATTTTATAACTCTTTAGTTACAGAAAGTTTCCCGGCCTCGGTAGTGTCAGAGTGAGTCATTAGTTATTCATATTAATAATCGAGCTGTGGAATGCGGAAGGCTTGTCAGCTGCTTTGTCACAACAAGCTATATTGCAAGCCCCCTGTTGCTGCCGAAGCTCGGGTCCCCTTTGATTTGAAAACAGGGTGAATGTACAGAAGAAAAATGTCATTGCCACTCTCTTTTTACCCTGCAAATGAAAGGTTTTAAGTACATTTCTACTGGCATCAGAAGAGGTTTCAATCATGATGAGCTGTATGAGTCACACATTCTTACAGCATCTTCTAGCCTGTGCAGCAGAGATACTGGAGCTCTAGCAAGAAGCTGCTAACTGCTCCCCTGGCTCCTTCTGAACTAGCATTTCCTTTGGGCTACTAACAAGCAAAGGAAGCAATATTGGTAGAATAACAAGAAGGATCTTCCTGCATTTAGTCAGCTTTTTTTTTTAACTCACCCAAATGTTTGTTTGCTATTTTATCTGCTGTACAGGAAGACTTATTGAGGAAATTTTGTTCATTTGATAAGGCAATAAAGAGCGAACCCTGTGGGGGCAGTGCTTGAAGTACTAATGCCCAGCCAGCCTGTAGCAGAGTTCTGGAGACAATAGGAGCTGTACCGAGGCACCATATTTAAGTAGTGTCAGGGAAGCTAGTAAAACACTAAAGACCAAGGGCCAAATTCTTTCCGGGCCTGAATTGCTGAAGCTCCATTACAGGCAGTGGAGCTGTGTGAGATTACACTAGTAGAGAATTTAGTTCCAACATATTGTGTGCATGGCAAGAGTGTCCAGTTGTATTATTATTCATTACTTACATTATTGTAGCCCCGAGGGGCCCCAGTCTGGGACCAGGACCCCATTGTTCTAGATGTTGCATGGATATCTTGGATTCTGATCTCGGCTATTCTGGTATATATCCAGAGTAAGTGAGATCAAAACGGCCCACTAACTGTACGTTAGGAAAGTTTGGGCAACAGTTCTTCAGTTGAGTTAGAAAGTGAATGTTTCATAATCACCAAAGAATAAAGCATTTAAACATGAAAGCCTATGAGAGTTTTCCAAACGTTCTTTTTTTTTGCTTCTTCCTCTTCTTAAATGAACTTCAGACAATTTAAAATACTTAACAAAAGTGCTGTTTAGGGCCTCAGGGCAAGAAAAATAATCATTCTGCTGGATGAATTGTTCTCACCCATATTTCTCAATAGTGTTTACACAGACTAGTCATTAGAAATGTCTAAAATGGTCTTTTTTTTCCCGCCAAAATTTATTGCGCTTTCTCTCTTAAGTGAAATTATGAGGTAAAAGGGAAAATAACAAGTTGTTTTCTGCCATGAATTTACTTTATCAGTCCATGCAGTCCTCTCAGAAGGAAATCCATAACTCTTTTTTAGTGTGATACTATGTGAAAATTGGGAAAAAAGAGGGGAGTGGGGAAGCAAAACAATTGTTCCACCGTCTGTGAACAGTGACAGATTTAGAAAGCCTGACATATTAATTTAATGTGGTACACCACAAAGGATATGGCCCTTTTTCTATCGCACCACACCAGGTCCTCCTTTGTGCCACTAGGTAAAGAAATGAAGACAGTATTGAAACTTCTGCTGGAGCATCGTGCATGCTGAACACATTAAAATGTTTGTCAGGACTACTTCTAACAAGTGCCTTATTTTCCTAGTGGTATGATTTCAATGTAAGTTTGGGGTGGATGGCAGGAGTATAACGGAAGAGTACTCCTAAGGGTCTTGCTAAACTGCAGCCAGCAGAAAGCAGTCAACCCATCTTTCTGTCGAATATGGGATTATATCATCAAGGCTCTTATGTTGTAGTTTGTGTCTGATCTGTTCTTCCTGTGTAACCCCCTATTATTGTGAAGGTTTTCTCTCTGCTAGAAACTTCCCATGCAGCTTGTATCAATGAGGTCGCAGCAATGATATTTTTGGAGCAGGGAGAACATGAAAATAAATTCCCTCGGAATGTCTTGTGGTTAAATAATGTATAAAATAAGAAATAGGGATTTGAAAGCTCTTTCCTTGCATTCTTGGAATAAAAAAAATGTTACTATTCCCTAATGTGGCCTAATAATTTTGCCTGTTATGAAAAAGAGAATCGCAAGTCTTGTAGGGGTTTTTAGGGAGATGCATGTAGCATGGAGTGTAATATTTTGGAAGTGTAGGTTATATCTCCTCATCTTCCCTTTGTTGTGAGGTCTGGCTAGTTATTTCCATATATGGAAAACGTTGCTTCTGGATTTTGTCTCTTTGTTTTTTAATTAAGACACTTAAAGCTTGTGGGTAGGTGCACTTCTCTTAGAAAACATGACTTGCTGCTGTCTTATTACTTATAATTTATATTATGGTAGTGTTCAGATTGGGACCCTTTTATTCTGAGTAATGTACAAAAACCTTACTGACCTTGCTCTAAATAGTTTGCAGTTAAGGCCCAGATCCTGAAAACACTTATGCATGTGCTTATCTTTACTCATTAAAGTCCATGGCTCTGACTTGTCCTGCAGTTGGATCCAGGAAGTCAGTAGTTGTCCTTGGGTCAAAAGAGTCTGCCTAATCAGAAATTCTCTATTATCTGAGTATAGATTATGCGTATCCCCTGCTTATAACTCCCTCAATAGCTTCTCTGGTTAGAGAGTATGAGACTTCCTTTCATCTGAATATTTGTCTCTAAAATATTTTGGACTAATGGTGGTATAATATGTCCTCCAATACCTATCAGAAAGGCAGGCTATCTGAATAGCTTTCTTGATACCCCTCTTTGAATCTAGATGTTGAATGATATGTGTGGCATGACTTATACTTAGCAGTGTAAAGAAACACACTCATTAACTGCAGTCAAGGGTACTATTCATGGTAATAATCACCGTCCTTAGTGGTGTTTCCATGATCAGACTTTTAGTTATAACATAGTTTTGGTGCATATATACATTTGGGGATTGCACATTTGTAAAAATATCCTCATGCAAAGTTGATTTCCAGTATGAAGCATCCAATACTATAACAAACATTTCCTATAAGCATGGCCATGCAATAAAACAAACAAACAAACAAAAAACCTCTGAAGGATGGATGGCATAGCATCCAACCCACAAAGTAGTCTATGGACTTCTGAGACAATCTGCGGATATTTAGGGCCCCTTGAGTGTTAAAATGTGTTTCCCATTCCAAACTCTGCTCCCCTCCCAAATGCTGATCACTGCATGGCTCATCTGTGGGGGTGTTGATCCTTAGAGAATTTTCAGAAGGGGAAGAAATAAATGAAGACCGTTGATGATATCAGCCCACTAGAACCCAGTACATTGTTCAGAGGATTCATATATTGTAAAAATTGGGAATATCTCTGTAGAAAAGGCATTTTTTCCCTCTGAGAGATATACAGCATCTGACGTTAAATTAAAACTAATTTGAAAAACTCTATTCCTCCTCTTGCCCAGGTGAGTGACTTTTTTTGAGGGTAAGTAAAACAACTGTATATTTTCAAAACAGAAAAAAACACATTGCCACTGAGTGGTGAGGAGAGGTAAAGACAGTTCCAGTTCTTTGCAGACTGTCAGAACTGTAACAAAAAGTTAACGGGTGTGAGTACTATAGAGTTAGTAGTCTATCTTGTGAAAAGGAAGTTGAGCCAAAGAATCTCATAAAAACCACGGTGTACTAAAAGAAAAGGCTTACACAATGTCTGATTTACAGAGCCTCCTCTCTGGGTTAGACTCATTTTATCTATCTATCTATCTATCTACACACACACGACTGAGTGACTCTGTGTGTGTGTGTGTGTGTGTGTGTGTGTCTGTGTGTGTCTGTGTGTGTGTGTAAAAGGCTTGGATAACATTGAGAAACCAGAACACAGGAATCACTGTGAAGAAACAGGTAAAGTATCTTAAAGAAAAGATTAATTCTCTGGATTGGTAAGACTGATAGATCATATACTGGGCCTGGATGCTAAATTCAGTGTCTAAGCAAGCATTAAGTGCTGTGGTGGCAAGATTAGCCAGGAGTCAGAAGCCAGTGGATAAGACTGATTTACAGATACCCAAGATTGTCTCACTCTTTATCCTGTCACCAACAGTGCCTCTGGGTTACATTTCAACCAGAGAACCAGACTCTAGCTCTGAGGTACTTGGCCAGTGGGAAGTAAAGATATCTGATATTATATGTATTGCCAATACATACAACATTAATGCAAGAGAAGTTGCATTATTTTGACAGATCTAAAACCTGGAGGAGCATCGTACAGTTTTATTGCCAACCAGAGGCAGTGCTAGCTCATTGGGGGCCTCAAGCAGGAATATTTTTGGCCCCCTTCCCCCACAACACATACTAAAAAAAGCAAATGGGGCCCCCTTCAGCTGCTCAGGGCCCTAAGTAATTGTTTACTTATGCCTAGTGCTGGCTTATGCCTAGTGCTGGCTCTGTGGCCAACGTGTAGTCCTGTATTGGTTCTACACAGCAAAGTTTCAGTACTATTTGACTACAATAAGAACAATATGCTTATTTTTAAATGACATTTATAGTCCTATGGTGTTGGCAAGTGCAGGGTGGTGAAAGGTAAATTAAGTATTTTATTGTGAAGCAGAAGCAGGCATTCTCTTTCTCTTATTATCTTTGAAGGGGGAATCCACAACTAAACGTGGGAGAGAAATTACTATTGATTTATGTATAAATGGGCATAATTGCTGTTAAAACTTACGTGGAACCACTATTGAGGAATCAGTGAAGCTATATTCTCTGCTTCTAGCCTCGTCTTTGAAACTTCCACTATAAAATATTATGGAACCATATTACCAGCTGGGGATCAGGGAACTCATCATGATCTTGCCCCCATCATGCCCATACTCCACAGGCTAGAAATTTCTGGGTTGCCAATATAAAGTCTTCAAAATAAATGACTTTTCTTCCACATTGGTCCCAGCAGGATAAATTACAGGTTTAAGTACAAGAAATATTTATTAGTGTAAAACATAGAATTCACTATGAAACTGGATGCAGGCATTTGAAATATCCTAAAATGGCATTAGTAGATTAGATCGTAAGTCTGAGAAAGTAGAGAACACTCGGAGTTGCTAACCTTACAACAGCGCTTCCAGTTCATCCTTCATATCATCTTCAGTGCTCACCACTTCTGCTTGTGAGGAAAGCTGTGTGAAATTTGTCAGTTTCACTTCACAGAGACTTGTGAAACCATGTTCTATGGTTTTGATCTGTCTGGGTTTTTTACCCCATATATTTCGTTTTGAGTTTCAAATTCCAGTGAACCCAAAACTCACTCGGAATAGTTTCGGGGGATTTTTTGGTTCTGATTTCATGTTGAAGTCATGAAATGATCATGATTTTGAGACACACTCATAGTCTGTCCTCAGGTTTGGTTGTGACTGGGGTAGGGTACAGTTGAAAGACGTGCCTCTCGTAGCAAATCTTTCCATGAATGTGGTCTGAGTTTAAGGAAACCCGAAACCAGCTGGATTTCATGTGATTTGCTGTAAACATTTCAGCCAACCCATCCTTGTCAACCCATTGACCCTATCAGACCCATGACCCTTTAATTTGCCCTTTTATGGTCTTTAAAGGGGAAAGATGTCCATCTGTTAAAATATTTTTAAAGCTACAAGTATAGTCCCAAAATATGCAACAGATGCACAAGTTCCCCTTATGACAAATATATTACACATTCTAAACCCTGTTCACACCCTCATCTCTCATTGCATTTTAACTGCTTGTATGGTGCACACCTGTGGTGTTCAGGCAAAGCATGTGGCTTTGGAATAGTCATACATTCATAGTAGCTTTACAATTATTTTGCACCTTTTAAAAAACATATATAAAGATGTCTATATCAACAAACATCTGGTAAAGCTTCATACACAAACCTAAATTACTTTATAGTCAGATAACACAGCTTCTGTTAGCATGTTGAGCTTAGTATGAAGCATGTAGTTTCACACCATTTGCAATGTGCATATGAGCTTTTTCACCTCTTAATAGATATGTCTGTATTTATACTTTGCACATCAAAGAGTAACAGGTTGAAAAGTTACTCATGGCATAATTCTTAGCGTGCAGTCCTGTCCTCACTGAAGTTAATGGCAAGCCTCCCATTGACTAAAGTGGGGCCAAGTTTTTGCCCTTTAATCTTGTAGTAACTATATATAAAAACCTGAAGAAAAATTCAAGGGTGGGAACAAGGCTAACTTTGAACCTCTGAGTGTCTCCCAGTGGAGCCAAGAGAATTGTCAGTAAGCCACAGATGTCTTGAACTGGTGAAAATGGGATTGTCAGAACTGGAAGGTTGCTGGGGTGTGTGTGGAGGGGTTAATCCATAATATCTTTGCCCTAAACAATTACACATAACATATGTTATACAGCGAGTTTAGGAGTGACTTTTTCCTACTCGTAGTTGTTGGATTGTATTTTAAAAGTTAAAGAGAAGAAAAGTTACTAAGTGACTGGCCTGATATGGTGGTGGTCCTAAACTAAACAGCGTGAGTATTGTAGGAGTCTTGATACGAGCTGTTCTTTATCACATACCGTCCTCTAGCCATATATAGAAATCCCACTGATATAAGTATGAGCTCTTCGCAAAAGAGCAAGGTGAGGATATGATCCTTTAACATTTACAACAGGAATTTTGTGAGTGCAACTTGAAGTTCTGTCCCTATTGCACAGTGCCATATGGAGAACACTGAAATGTGAATACATATTACCTCTAGGCCATAGGAAGTGCAACTGAGTGTTACAATACAGCCACTAGATAAAATCAGGCTTTTGTAAAGGGTTAATGGGGTTTTTTTTGTTTGTTTTAAGGCCTGCATGGAAATATTTCTGATTTTGCTTAAACTCAGTGTAACAAAATTCATAGCCCAAGCTGCAAAACCAACAACACGTTGTGATTGTGGGCTGCCGAATCCATGTGAACAATTTATAAAGCCCTGGACTTGTGTGGCGGTAGGTGCACTGCTGTAAATGGAGATATAACCTGATTTAGTGAGAACAGTTACATCTGAACTAAATGCTGGAAGTCGAGCCAGACAGTAGAGACACATGCTTTCAGGAGGGTTAAGTGAATTTGGTGCCAAATTCTGACAGATAGACAGTAGTGTCATTTTATCCCAGGAACAAGTACCACATGAGGGGCAGCAGTGCAAACGTCCCTCCATCCACAGGGCTGGCATGCCCACTAGGCAACTCTAGGCGGTCGCCTAGGGCGCCAGCATTTGTGGGGCGGAGACTCCCAGCGGTGTTTCAAAACACCGCCGAGACGGCAGCTTCCCCTGAGCCTGCTGCCCCTGCCCCAGGCTGAGGTGAGTTGCCGCGGGCAGGAGGCTGGCTGTTGCGGGGGGCGCTGGTGGCGTGGGGGGCAGAGGTGGGGGGCCGCCAGTGGGCGGGGATCCCAGCCCTCAACGGTCCGTGGGGGGTGCGGGGAGCCGAGCCTGCTACGGCCTGGTGGGGAGCAGAGCCCAGCGCCCCCGCTGCTGGCCGCGGGAGGGCGAGGGGAGCCTGGCTAGCAGGGAGCCCAGCCCAGCCCCCCCTCCCCCCGCCGCCGCCGCCGCGGCCCACAGGTGGGTGGGGAGGCTTCCATGGGCGGGGGGGCAGCATTAGCTGGAGGGGGGGGCGCAGGGCCGGTGCAAGGAAGTTTCGCCTAGGGCACGAAACTTCCTTGCACCGGCCCTGTCCATCCACCTGCTAGTGCACCTTAATAGCCAGGCCGGCAGGACCGCCTCGAGGAGCAAATGGGTACTATAGTCTACATGCCCATTCATGTTTTTGGCCTTTATGTTGAGACTGTATAAAGTAATAATGAGTGGTGGGTGTTTGACGTTGGACACCAGCCCATTAAAACCAGCACTGGGGATGGTCCAGTGACTGGGGCATTGGTTTAGGCCTTGGGAGACCCAGCTTCAATTCCCTGCTCTACCACAGACTTTCTGTGTAACCTTGGGCAAGTCACTTAATCTCTCTAGGCCTCAGTTCCCATCTGTAAAATGGAGATCATAGCACCGCCCTGCTTCACAGGGGTGTTGTGAGTCTAAAGATTGTGAGGTACTTTGATTTCTACTGATGAGAAGTGCTCTATGAGAGCTAGGTATTATTGTTTCATGTACCAATAGTAACATATTTTGATCACCATTGGTTTAGGCTGCACTGTAGCGCATAACCTAGAAGTGAGAGAGGTGAGTAATATCTCACTATCCAATCCCCTGAGCAATCTAATCCTCTCCTCTCCCCACCCCCCCATTACAAGGGTTAATCTCCCAAGCAAATATGGGAAGTCTCCGGGTTACAGTATGCCAGGCTATCATGAAAACAGGAGATTAAGGAGATCTCACATTTTCCTGTGTGAAGTTATGGGGTAAACTGCTAAAGCTTTATTGTGATAATCTGATCCTCTTGCTGCCTTGCAGTTCTGTACTGGACTCTCAGCTGCAGTAGATTGTTTTAATGAATGAAAATCCCCATTTGAAGTGTCTAAATCTATGCATGCCTGTTCTTCATGGTAACTTTAGTTTTGGAACAATTATTTTCTTCTGTTTAGATTGCAGTAGTTGACAAGTGCTGTCTACTCATTTGATTTTTACACTTGAAAGTTGTACTGGTAGGAGTGTGACTTTTTTTTTTTACACAGATATAATTATGCTTGTACAAGCCCTAGCATGGATGCAATTGTAATATACCATACTGTAATTAAGGTGCCATATACTGGTATAGCTTTTTCTCCTTACCGTATGGGAATAAATTATATCAATATATTCGTATAATTGCATATACATTTGCGGGAGGGAGGGAGTTTACTACTTTAACTACACCAGTATAGCTAAAGCAGTACAACCTCCCAGGCTGGACCCTGCTATATCTGTCTAAAGGTGCTTATTCTAGTTCTAGCTCTATTGGTATCATTAACGTGGTACAACTGTTATGTGTAGTGAAGCCCAGATTCAAAACCCACTGATGTCAGTGGAAAGATTCCTGTTGACTTCAGTCAGCTTTGGATCAGGCCCTAGCTCCCACCACATAAAAGTCAGAGTGTTAACCACCCAAAATAAGGATACAGTGCTAATGCAGCTCAATTCAGCAGTCTCTCATCCCGCAACTATACAAACAAATGAGTGCAAAAGAAAAAGTAGGGAGGCTAATTCCTCTCCATTGTAGAAGCTTGCCCCTTCTCAGGAGCTACCTCTGAAGTAGTTTCGCTCCTTTTTATTGTGTTTGCCAGGGCAATTAAATAAAAATTCCATTGTATATATTGGAGATCACATTTCAGGCTGCCTGCTGACTGCAAGCCTCCTTTTTACATGCTCATTAGATCAGCCTCTCCTTTCTCCCTTTCTCTCTCTTACTCCCCCTGTTTCCATCTCTCTCCTATGAGAGTTTCAAGCTTTCAGCATGTTCCAGCCTCTCTCAGAGCCCTGCTTTGACTAAACGGCAGCAGTTTAAGATCAAAAGCATTATTTAAACAGAAGCAGTTGGAGGTTTTTTTAGACTTTCATCTTCCCTTTCGGCTTTCAAAAAGCCCACTCCAGCCAAAGGGATTAGAAAATACAACAGGCCCACACTGCGGGCTGTTGCTCTGGATCAGCTTTGACAACCTCCGCTGTGTCACAGTGGATTAACCTAGTATCCTACAAGTTACAGGCCACACACTTTAAAACTAGAGTACAGTCAGTCTGATGGTTTCTTTTTTAAGTTCTGCAAACACCTGCTAAGCCAGAATGGTGCCTATTTTCTGCTCTAAGCATTTGTTATTAAGCATGCTGGGCATTATACAATATCGCTGGAAGTATACTGGGCACAGGGCAGGGATGTCCATTTTTAATTGTCTGTGTCTTGCTGTCTGAATTTTCAATGTCCAGTCTTCATCCAGTTATTGGGCATCCTCATCTTCCCCTGATTTTGCATAACTGAATAGATGGACTCAGAAGGCAGATCCTCAGCTGGTGTGAACTGGGATAACTGTTGAATGGAGCTAGGTGGGCATTTGGCATTTGTAAAGGCTGTCTTTTTAATGGCAACCATTGTGTTTGGTTTCACAGTCATAAACTGAGGTAAAACAGCTTTTATTCCAGAGCAGACGGAGTAACTCCTGACAATATTATTCAGCATATTTCCCGTTCTTTCTGTTTGAGTTGTCCTCTCTGTGTCTCTGCAAAATTCTCCCGTTGATTCTTTATTCACAAATTTCTTCAGCAAATAACTATCATCAGGGCATTGATTACATATATTCACAATCCACATTAGGTTGGCTTTTACTTACTTAAGTTGTGCAATATCATTTCTGTTCACTGACTGGGTGACTTGTCAAGCCTACCAAGACAGTGTGAACTGCCTATTTTACAGTATCCTGTATAATCCATAAACTGGTTTTGGTGAGTAGTTGAGCATACGAGTTTAAAATTGTAGCTTTTTCTGAATGTTCATACTAGTTAAGCTTGTTTTCTCAAGTGATCTTAGAAAATGAACACAAAAGGGTCAGAAACATGGTTGAATTGAAATGTGCTTAAACATTCAAATGAGTATTCTTGGGAAAGCTTTACCACAGTTCCCTAATTCATTCTGAAATTATCTTTCTTTCTGAAGTAATTTTTGCCTTAACATTTCAGCTTCTTTTTTTGCAAGGGTATTCATCACAAGTTTTGTTGTGTGAAATGTTAATAAAATTCTTATTTAAAATGACACTCCTTGCACATCATTCACACTGCAGTTCAGGGAGGGGTTGAAATAAGAATCAACACAATAACCCATCTAAAACAAACAACAACAAAAAACTGTTTGTCCTGTTTAAAGTGGTAGTTAATTTTGGTAATTTTCCCCTCCCCTATTATTTCCTTACAGATGAGATAAATTACTCTAACATTGAGGTTTTTCTACTATTTGCCCATTTCAGGGGCTCCTTGAGTAAATAATCTTGCACATTTCTAGTACCTGTATTGCGTTGTCAGATTTGCTTGTATTACAGTATTAACATCCAGTGAGGCACATGGAGACTAATATACTATAGTTTAGGGTGACTAGATAGCAAGTGTGAAAAATTGGGTTGTGGGGAGGGGTAATAGGTGCTTATTTAAGACAAAGCCCCAAATATAGGGGCAGTCCCTATTAAATTGGGTCATCTGGTCACCCTACAGTAGTTAATCAGATAACGTAAGTCATAATCAAATCCTAAGTAGCTGGATCATGTCATTGATATCCAAGGAGTATGCATGAAAATAACTGCACTAAATTTTTCCTGTCATCAGAATCCAACACAGAAGCACATGAGTGTAAAGAATACAGCAAGACGGGAAGCTCTATTTTATTGTGTAGGCCTGATTTAATTGCAACATGCCAGGAGAAGTCCTGTTGGCCTCAGTGGAGTAAGCTTGGTGTATACCATTCTCACTGAGTTCAGAATCAGGCTCTCCATCTCCATTGGGATCCCCTCCCAATCAACTGTGACTGGCACGTTTTTGGGGCTGGAGGTGGAAACATATACGGCTGTTGATATCTGATACACAGGTGTTTAAAGTTGCCTTTGCTAGCTAGCCAGCATCAGCCACAATAATGAAATATAAGTAACTCCCACAGTTGCTGTATGGATAGAGTAATCCGTTGGCATTTAGCCATCTTTTAACAAGCTTGGTGATTGAATTAGGACCACTGTTCTCAGTCCCATTTCACGTACCTATTAAATTCTCTCCCTTTCTTCACAGATATTTTGGTTAGAATTAGATAGATACAGGTGGTGAAATAAAGCAGTGCTTCCATGCCTAACACCTGTTACAGCTCCCCTTTGTTTGTTATTTCTGCAATACATCTTGGGCTCTTTCAAGTTGGTACAGAGAGTAAGAGAGAAAAGGGGATAGAAGAATAGGCCTCTGGTGGTGATGATGTTCAGTAGTTGGTTTTCCAAGTTCACAGCTGGCACTGGCCCAGTAAAATGCACATTCATCCACTACCTTTATATGGTCCAGCTGTTTCATTATTAGCCTTTCTGCTGAGTTTCACATCTTGCAGTTCCAAATTTTGCATGCTTCAGAGGGTACCACTGGGTTTTGTGTTCAGATCGCCTTAGCAATAAAAACAGCATACTACTGCATTTGTCTGAGGATATTTTTTGCTGGAAAGGTGGCAGCCCTACTGGTGTCACTTGTGATGTGCTAAGGCAATTAAATCAATGCAGAGACAGAAGTGGTTCTAAAAAAAAAGGCAGAAAAATATTCTTACATTCTTTCATATAAAATTTGTGCCAAGGAAATGAGAGATTTGGGTACTGATGCAATTTATAATGTATTAGACAGACATTAACAAGGTTGTTAAGCCAAATGCTTGACTGAAGCAACATACTGAAGGTTATGTCTGTAAGATTTCAGGCTTTAGGATTTTTCTCTCTATTAATTCATGCTGCAGTGGTAAATAAAAAAGAAAGTGAAATGTGTGGCTTGTAGTAAACAAAGAATGTATGTACATTTTCGGTCATATTTTGCCCTGGGCCGACACTGAAGTCAACCACTAAGATAAAATTATCGTGATGTGCCAATCAGAAGCTGGCTCAGGGATTAGAGAGTGGCGTTCCTGTACCTGGTACCTTGTAATCATTGCTGCTAAAGGATCTGTGCTCGGTACTTAATGTTTTAAGATAATTATCCTTTGTGGGAGTTGGGCAGTGTCCTTCTCCCACTCCTTCATGTTGCCGAGACGCTTTGAGCAATGTTAGCCTACATTTCCAGCATGTTGCTACAGTAACTCATTTTGGCAATATTGCTAGAGAAGCTCTTTGTATTGGAATGTATTGAGACCTGCCTCAAACACAGCAGATAATGACAATGTTGTTAGTATGCTCATTCAGTACAATGATGGCAGTGCTGGGAAAGGCTCTTTTTATTAGAGCTGTGGAAAAGTTTTCATTAGAATATTTGCTGGATTTTTTTCTTGGTGGTTACAGAATCTCCAACATTTTACTTCACTGGGAAATTTCAGGAGGCTGGTTGATTTTTTTTTTTCCAAAGGAAAGTGTGAAGAAATGTGGAAATCCCCTTTCATGGAAATATGGGGTTGGCAAAATTTCAGACAGAAGGTCTCTCCTTTCTGCAGGGGTTTCATTTAACTTGAATTCAGAAAAAATCTAGTCTGTGTGCAAGAAAAGGGCATGTGAACAGTCTGGTTTGTCATGGACTATATGTACCAATTTGGCCCAGTTTTCTGAGGCCTTACACCTAAGAGGAGAGGGAGGGTGAAAAAAGAGAAGCTGGCTGTCTACCTTGAGCTTGTGTAACAGATTACACACAGGATGTAATTTCTGGAAACATCTTAAAGTGGCAGGGCAGTAGCATTTTTCCCCACTTTCCAGTCAGAGACCTGATAGAGAGATTATATGACTTACCCAAGAAAGTGTGTGGTAGAAGTGAGAACAGAACCTTAGTTTCTTGAGGCACAGGTCAGTGTCTGAGTATCCACAAGACCATCCTTCTTCTGTGCTTTGAATTTTAAATTTGCTAGAGTGACTATTCCCACCAGAACCCTAATTTAGCGTTATACTCATCCCAGAAGGGTACAGAAATTTAGAAGCCCAATCACAACTGAGCAACACAGCTCAAAAAGCAAGGCATAAACTAATGGAAATTCATGAAAATGTTGTCCAATAATTTTGAACAGATAATTTTTTTAAAAATTGAGAGCTGTTTGTGGACATTCTCCAAACAGGAAAAGAAGGAACACTTGTTGAAAAAAATATTCATTACATATTATTTGCTCAGCTCTGCTGGAAGTATTTAAAATCTCATATACAGGAAAAATAACTCACTAGGGTTTTCTTTGGACTGGTTTAAAAACATCACATTTTCCCACCAGTCAAAATGGCTTCTGCTGGCCTTCCTGAGCCTCTTGAGCACATGGGCTAGGCTCAGTCAATCAGAAAAGCCAGACATGCTATGTGACTTCAAGCATGCCACAAAAACAAACCAAGCCAGCTAAAAAGTGCATCACTAAAAGATGCACTGAAACTTTCAAGAAATCAGGATGTGTAGGTGGTGCTTGGGGGCGGGGGGTAGGTGGGGACAGAAACAACGAGGCACAAGTTTGACATTTTTTTCTGACATGAAAAATTTCAAAGAAAAACTTTGCTTTAGGGAAAAATGTTCCCTCAGAAGCACAGAACTACTACAGTGATGGGCATTTTTGAAAAAGCCTTAAAAATCAAGATTTCCGCTGCAGCTCTCCAAGGCATACTCTGCAGTTGTAGAATTCAGCTTTCCATCACTAGTTTAATGCTGGTTCTGAGAGAAGAATATGTAATTAAAATCTGGAGCATGAATCTGAAAAGCAAATTTTGGTCCCGGTAAGACTAGGCAGTACATAAAGGATAAGTGTTGGCCATATGATCACTGGACTCTGGGCAAAAAAGTATTTCCTCTGCTCATATCTGACTTCTGAATAGAAATACATGCTTGCCTTACCTTGCCTATGTGCTTAAGTGCTCATGTAGATACAAAAGAATTGTAATTAAGAAAGGCTAAATGACCTCCAATAGACACACCCTCCCCAACCCGAGTAGCAAAGTTTGGTGCAAGGGGTTCCATAAGGCTGGGGAGGAGAAAGACAGAAAGGAGCCTCAGGAAGAGCTGATCCATAGCCCTGGCAAAGCCATAGTCGCTGCTAGACCTCTGCTCTTTGGGACCAACCGTTAATGCATCTGTATAGTCAACCTGTCCTACCCCCAAACCCCACTATGTATGATGCAGAGGGAGCCTTTGTGGAATTGGCTTCATAGCAAAATGTGTTGACTCCATTCCCCTGTGCTGTGGACTGACTCTTTTGCAGGTCGGGAGGAGTTGCGGGAGGATGAGATTTGCCCCAGTAATCAAAATGTAATGCTTTAGAAAACAGCAGCAATAGAAATTACAGTCTGGTCTAAAACAATGCTTTGGAATCCCATAATATGAAGTGTGGACTTTGTAACTCCAAACAGCAAAGAATCCAGAACACAGGTTTGTTTGTTTGTTTGTTTTAATCAGTTGCTCCAGAGAGGACACCATTTGCCCCTCATTCCTTCTTTTATTTGTGGTGCACCTGAAGAAACGCCCCTGAAACAAAAAGTGGATAAGCGTTGCCTGTGAGGTGGAGCTGCACTGCCTCTTTCTGTGAAGTGACAGGGAAGCTGACAGCTTAGAGGGAGGTATCCTGTTTATTGAAAAACAACTGACAGTTAAAGCAGGGTTGCAAGAGCGAGAAAACCACAGGTCTCTGAGCTAAGCTGATAACAGGCCTCAGCAGCTTTTGCAGAAGTTCCGTCCCTACTAAACACTGATGAAAAAAATGCTCAAGTGTCACTGGCTCTTTCCTGTTTCACGCTTTTTAGCACTGCCGTTTCTTGCTGTTAATTTATGCCACATTTTTTCAGTTACTTGCTCATTTTTCAAAGTATCCTCCACTTCTATAAACAGAGTGACAGGCACAGAGCAGGCTGTGTCTGACCCTTCAAAACGATGATTACACTTGCTAAATGACTACAGTGGGAGCCACAGGTGTCCAGAAATTTTAGAATTTAGGAGTCTAAGGCCCTCATTCCGAGAAGAGAACTGCATGTGCAGTTGTACTCCTTTAAACATTTTGTTGTATCTTAAATAATAATAATAATTAATAATAATAGCTAGCTCTTATACAAGACTTTTCCTCCTTAGATCTCAATGCGTTGTATGAAGGAGGTCCGTATCATCAACCCTTACACTCAAAATACATTTAGAAGAAAAATCCAATATCTCAAGATGGGCAAAATTTTCAAATCTTGGAACCTAAATTTAGGCATCTAAATCCATATTTAGGCCTTGATCCTGTACAAACTTAGATCCTGATAATGCAAACACTTATGCATGTGCTGAACTTTACTACCATGAGTAGATCCATTGGTTTCAGTGGAATTACTGATGGCAGTAAAGTTAAGAACACGCATAAGTGTTTGTGTTTGCAGTATTAACTTTAAATGTGCAAGTGATCCCTCCCTGGAACTGCTCACGTGTTTAAAATTATACACACATGTAAGTCTTTGAAGGATCTAATTAACTGTGACTTGTGTTGCAAAGGTGCTGGGCACCTGTAGCTCTCACCAAAATAAAATGAGAACTGTGATAAACCATTGAAAACCAGACCATTTTATTTTGTGCCTAAATATACAGTTGGGTGACTAACTGTAGGCCCCCAGGTTTGAACATTTTAACCATAGCGCCCGATACTCAAGTAGTGTAAATTGGCATAACTCCGTTAGCTTCAGTAAAGCTTCTTGATAGAGCTGGTGGAAGATTTTTTGTTTTTCATTGTAAAATGATCTTTTATTATAAACAAAATGTTTCATTTGTCAACATTATTAAAATGTTCTGGTTTCTTTGCACACAAAAAACAGTGACATCTTTAATAGATAATTTTATTGAAATTTTATTAACATTTGTATTGCCATCAGTTTCAAATTCAGCATAGGGAATTTTTGTTTACAATATAGAAATGCAGCTTTCAGAAAATAAAATTTTGGCTCACGAATTTGAAAACTATTTAAACAAAATTTCAGTATACTTTGGGGGAGGGATCAACCAATAAATTTGAACCTTGTGAAACAATCCATTTTGGAATTTTCAAATGTCCCTCAAAAGACCTTTTAGTCAGTTTCAGCCAGCTCTAGATCTGGACCCTGGACCCTGGGCAAACATATAGGGAGGAGGACATAGTTCCTACGCCAAAGAGTTTACAATCTAGAAAAGGGACCAATGTGAAAGGACGGGCAAAAGGTACATACCATACAAGCAGACACATTGATACTGCAAAGATTGAAGCACGCACGCAGCTTGAAACGAAACAGAAAGATAAATTGTTTTGAATAGAGCTCACATCCGTTTAACAAATGTTTGAAGAAGTGTAAAAGCCATGTATAGGGCAATAGTATCTGAAGGCACCTCTTCCCCTGCAAATTATTCTCTCCCCCACCACAACACCTTTAATTTCCTCCTGCAGCCTCCTACCACTATTGTTGCCCTCTTTTAAACTCCCTCCAAATTGTCTTTCTGGTCAAAAGGATACAGCGCTAACATCCTGCGGTGCTCATTGTTGGGAGCTCCAGAGACGGATGACTGTTAGGAAACCAGTTGTGGCTCCCTGATCCTGAGGCCACTTTGGCACTAGCCGTGGCCCCTTGCGGAGGCTGTTCTACATTCCAGCAGCTGGTGATGATCTGCCTGGGCTCGCCTTCCACCTGGGGACTGTTAAAGTGCAATGCTCCAGCCATGCCCTGTATGCCAGAGGCTAAAGGGGGGCTATGCAACATCTGGGCAATCCCCAGCTAGGGGAATGTAGCCAGTCTGCTCCCTTTGCACCATAGGAGTGACACAGAGTGTGTGCAGTCCACAGAGAACCTGGCCTGATATTCCAGCTACAACTGTACTTGATTTATAAAAAGAGAGATGATTAGCTCATTGCTTTGTGATGACAAGTCAGTGGTTTGCAGTCTGAAATTGCATTGGCTATTTTTGCGCAGAATGTGATTCTATAGTATGAAGATTATTATTTGTTTTAATATATTTGTCAGGGCAGGCTCCTGGAGCCCCAAAAGCTGGGTGGAACAAAGCAATTTGACATTCATCCCAATATGACACTGGGTGGAAACCATTGGAATAGAGCTGCCAACATGCTCCCCTGACTCAGGCTTGTCTGACAAATCACAGGCATGTGCGGGGTGATTCTGAGAGGTTATGATTTTTTTAAAATGTTGTGTTGAGCATTTTGAAGATTTCTGGTTTTGATGGAGAGGGTAGAGGGTGGAGCAATCAGTCCCTTCACTGAGGTACACAAGGAGCGAGAATGTGTGTGTGTGTGTGTATATGTAACAGTTCATAGGGGAGAACAGAAACAGGGTTGGTGAGGTGGTTTTGGTAGTGGAATATTAGAGAGAGCTGCCCGGTTGTGCTGACAGTAAAGGCATTTGTCAAGGTGCTTGACTAGCCAATATAAAGTACACATTTTCGTCTTTTCCTCCCATCAGTTCACATGTCTTTGTTCTGTTAAGGAAATGCTTCAGGTATGAATTTGGCTGCTAATGTAAGAAAACACCTCAGCTTGCTAAACACTGCAGAATTCTCAAATAATAAAACTATTTCTTTTCTACTTTCCCATTAACATCATGCTAATCCCAGTTTATCCTTTTCCTGATGAATGCACTAGGTACACACATCAAATGCATTTCTTCCAAATGGCTGAATGTTCTTTTGTAGCATTTTCATCAGGATATCCCAAAGTGCTCTATGAAGGAGGTCATTAACATTATCTCCATTTCACAGGTAGGGAAACTGAGGCACTGAGGGGCAAGTGACTTGGCCAAGATAACTCACCAGACCAGTGCCAAGACTAGAGCTTAGGTCTCCTGAGTCCCAGGATAGTGCTCTATCTACTAGGCCGCACTGCCTCCCCAGTCAAGCTGGTGAGCACCCATGCAAGGTGGTAAGCACACTCAATGCCCATTGATGCTGATGGGTGTTAAAAATGATCTGTACCTTGTAGGATTGAGCCCTAATGTAACAGGCTATTTTTTAATTGCTGCTGAAACATACATATGGCTTTTGCTTGGTGTAGTTTTTATTTTATTTTATTTTTTGAAGAGCAAACACTTAAAAGAAACCCAGTACCACAATGCTAATCAATGGTACTGACTTTATAAAGCTGTGATTGGCTTTGATTTCATCTAGTAATTGCCAGAGAAGTGAATGTGATGATGTTTACCCTGATGAGTTACAGAGAAAGTGAAGCCACACAAGTATTAGGTTTTCTCTTGTGGGAAAGCAAAAGCCACGTACACCACTAATTCCACCACAATCGTTCCCCGATTGCTGATGATAGGCCAGGATGAAGGTAAACTGGGTACTCTGTTAGGCTGCAGATATTACCAGTTGACCTCATTTTTTCTGACAATATTTCAGCACTTAAATATATCAGATTTAAGTTGTCTGTCTCCTCGTATATCTTTCCATGTGTCCTTCCGAGCAGCGGAGACTTTTGGTGCCCCCCCACCCACCCAAAAAAAAGCACTCAGAAATAGTATTGCTGTGGCAAACTTCACTCTGGGGTGCAACCTGGTACAAAAGGGCTTAGTTAGGGAATAGATTGGGAGTTTGGGGGTGGAAGGGTTTGCAAAAACTTGGCATCAGCCAATTTAAAAGTGCACCTAATGAAGGGGGGAAATTCACCTTGATTTATACTCAGTGTCACTGGCTTTCTCTAGAGAATACAAATATATGCATTTTTTTTTATTCCTCTTTCTAAAAAAAAAATCATTTCTTTAAACAAATGCAATGATTGATTTTGGGAGAAAGAAAACTCTACAAGAATAGATATATGCACATCTAAAAACCCTATTGTGCATATATGGTAGCTATCTTTTAATTAGTGCTGGGTGAATCTCACCTTGTTCAGACTTCAGTTTTGTTTCAGATAAACGTTTGGACAATTATTTAATTTGTCCAAACATTTGAGGTCTTCCAACCAAGCTCCATGCACCGTCCCACCTCCAGGTCCTCCTGCCAGCTTCTTTTCCTCCATTCCCCACCAACTTCCACCTCTCTTGAATATGCATGGGCTCTCCTTTACTTTATAGGCTGGATCAGATACAAGGTTTTATATCCAACTCTCCTTTCCTTTCTGAAATGTTAAGGAGTTCAGATTTGAGGGTCCAGCATTGGCCCATCTGTAACCTTATATGATGGAGGCTGAAGCTTATAGAGTATGATTTTCATTTCTTGACCCTATAAGAGAGAGGCTGATGGGTAAACCCTGAACATCTATTAATAGGTTCTAAAACCAACTGTATGGTGGTTGCTGTCTGTTCCCTACTACCTAATTTGCCATACAAATGCCTTTCTTCTGATACGGTATTTTTCTGCTCAGACAGCCACAAAACCATGTTTGTTAACAGTGGAAAGTTAGACTGTCTCCCTTACAGGAGAAGTTAAATGGCCAGTGGCAGCATTATCTCTTTGTTGTGTTGCTGGTCTCAAAGTATTTTACTTTCTTAACAGAAACCTGTACAGAAAACTGTTTGTATTAACGACCAGCCTAACAGAGCCTTTCGGCAGGGATTTCAAGAAAATCAAAGAGGTATTATCGATGCTAGAGAATTTCTAAAAAGGTCTTTTGAGGCAATTTCAAACAGTACCTTTGAATGCAGATACGTTCCTTCCTAGAACATTGGTGGGTGCCACAAGTCCTTGGTACCATTCGTAGAAGCTGAGACATCCCCAAGCAGCATGTTATATCATCAAGCCTTTTAGAAGCACCCTGTAGAATAGAGACTTAGCAGTCACTATGTAGTCAGCCTGTTCCAGACCGTCTCTAATGTGTGTGAAAAGCGAAGGACTGACTAAATGAGTTCATTGCACTCTTTAGACAAATAAATAACATCTTTGTGTTCTTGAAGGGTTCCAGCTTAAGAGCATTGGAAATCAAAATCCTCTCTCCACAGAACAAATAGAGGAGAGGCAACAGCAGCACTTACTTCCCGCATTGCCCTCCTAGTAATCACGCCTCTTTCAGAAGGGTAGATAGGGTAATTGTCTCTGTTAATATGATCCAGTGCTTACCCTCTTTGGGAGCAGGCAGGAGTAGTTGGGGTTTCAGACTCAGGCAAGAAATAAGTGTTAGTTGGGAAGGGGGCCCAGCTGAGAGGAAAGGTCTATTTAGGCATGTGGCAAAATATCAGTGGATCCTTAAGATGTGTCCAGTATCTACTGGAGTAACTGATCAGATCCATCTTTGGTATTTATATGGCCCCCATCACCATAGTATCTGAGTGCCTCACAGTCTTTAATGTATTTTACCTCACAAATCCCATTTTACAGATGAGGACTGAGGCACAGAGACTAAGTGACTTGCCCAAAGTCATATAAAAAGCCTGTGGCAGAGTAGGGAATTGAATCTAGACTGACTTTGAGTCTAGAATCCCAACCACTGGACAACCCCGCCTCTCTGAGTACTGAATCCATTTAGCCTAGTCAGTGAGTGACAAAAGATTATATTGTGCAATGATGCAGTCCCCGGTGCTCTTGCCCAGGATGACAGGATTATGGGAGTTACGTTGAACCTGTTCGGTCTAAATTCGTAACGTGACAGGTACTGATAGCTTTATAGAGCTACAGGGGTAGACTCTTATCCACCTGTTGTGTATCTGATGGATTCTTCTGTTTAGTCATGCATTGTTTATGCTGCGACCTAATGTGCAGTTAATAAAGTACCAGAAATATTGTGAGAGCTTCTGAATATGACCGAGTGATTTAGCTACTGTGTAAATCGGGAAGTGTGCACTGTTCCCTACCTCCCATCCTCACGTCTGTCTTTGTGGTGTGCCGCAGTGGGCTGTTTTGAGTATTCTGGGCTACACTGTAAACATCTAGAACTCTGTGCTGGCTCACAAGACTTTCACTGCCGCCGTCTGTACGTTTCTTTTGGCGTGGTTGAGGGAAGTGGTTTTTCTATGTGTTCACATAGAACAATTTAAATAGGTGAAAAAATAGGTATCACGAGGCTACTTTTAAGAGTCTTCGACCACAGAGCGAACTGCGAAGGAGCGGCAGCATATGCCACGAGGGCAGGTGTATTGGCTTTCATTGTAAATATGTGACGCACGGTCTCTGCGTTACATTGATTCCAAGGTGAACTTGTGCATTGTTTATGGAGGAGTTTGTAATTTGCATAGTCTTAAAGAGATATCACCATTAAAGGCTATAAAAGTTAAACAATTAACCCTAAACAAAGGCACCTTCTCTCTTTCACTCCCACAGTGGTTGGCCTCACTATGCTGCCTCCTTACAACAAATTAGCCATACTTTGTAGGCTGGAAAAGGCTCCTGTCCTGATTTGCAAGGCCTGTTTGCTGTAAGAACAACATGTTAATATAAAACTCATACTCTGGAGTTACATGGATGATTTGTGAGGTGGACATGGATCCTTTAGTCATGAATCTACATCTGCTTCTTCAGACCTAGCCTTCAAGTGCAGATGCCTCAACAGGCTGCTCAAGTCAAACCGATATCTACTCCCGTCAACAGAGGGAGTTGTGGAGGATGGCTGAGGCAGCATCAAAAGGGGTTGTGGGGGTAGGTTAGCCCAAAGGGGATGATGCAATAGGAGATACTTTTGGAGGGTGAGGGGATGGGTGATTGAAGGGATCAAGAAGGGCTGTCTTGCGGGGGGGAGAAGAGGGGCTGGGGAACTAGCGAAGGGCAGTGGGATGGAACTGATGAAGAGTGTCTTGAGGGAGGTAAGTGGTTGCAGAATGGAAGGCCAGGGAAGCACTAGGGCTGACCTCACTGAAGATTCTGTCAGGAGTTTCCTCCCCTTCTAGCCCAGTTGCTACAAGGGAAGTGATTTGCATTTATTGTGCTCAAGGCTGACTAGTGCTTAGTATTCTACTGTGCTGATACCCACAGCTTTGTATTCAACACAGACAACAAAATCCCTATTACAAACTCAGAGAGAAGCTATCACTTTAATTCCATTTCCCTACAAGATAGCAAAGTTCTGACCAAGTGAACTTAGGCTTGCTTTGCAACCACCTTTAGTAAAAATTTTGCATCACTGATGCCAAAAATGGTTCTTGCTCCTATAAAGGCCTGGAGCAATTTTCATGCTGTATCTGAGGTGCATCTGCAGCAGAAACTAGTGAAGCAGATGGATTTAAGAAGTATATATGTTGTTTCTCATTAGTCTTCAATATCACTAGCAGATACAAAAAATCTTGTAGAGTTATTTGCCAAATATGCTGGGGAATACAACTCCTTTATATCTGAACCTAATGTCAGTTAAGGGGGATTATGCCAACAGATCAAATTTACTTTAGTTACACAAAAAACACTAATTCAAAGTTTGTTCCTGGCCAGCTACGTCCTTAATCCAATAGCACCTGCCATAGGACATCCAATAACCTACTCTTTAGTTCAGAGGAAAACATACAAAAGAGAGTCTGCAGTGTGACTCATATTACAAGCCAGCTGCTCACTAGAATCCGTTAGGCTTCCAAAGTATAGGGTCCAGATCTCTCTTGTGGCTTTCTATAGACTTTATTTAAAGACTGGAAAAAAAACACAGTACACACAAAAGCTCAGGAAGAAGAACTATTTTATAAGCAAGCCAAGACGAATGCCTAGGCTTTGATTTGACACATTTTAGTAATTGGTATTAGCAAGAGACCTTAAATTGTATATTATATTTCATCACAATAAAGGCTCAACCTTCCATAAGGCAGAGTCCACTATTGATGATGCTGGCGTGTTCTGATGTAACTTGAAACATGAAACACAATGTTGGTATATTTAAAGAGATGGACTGGGATTTTCAAAGGATCCCAAGGGTGTTAGGTAATGGAGTTAGTCTCATAACTCTCAAAGGGTCCTTTTAAAAATCCCTGTCAAAGACACTGGGATACTAGCACAGAAAGGGCCATATACTCCTTTCAATCTGCCTAGGAACATGCTCACTGATGTCAAGTTTGGAAAAGTTGTACAATGCCAGAAATTCCATTTCATTTTTCCCTTTGCCAGTTTATAACTTTTCCAAAGTTAAAAAAGATTTGAAAAATTACAGCATTATTAAAAGATAAATGAAATATGAAAAAATGGGAGAAAAGACCCTGGACATCATCCATTTTATTGCACTCAGTAGCAAAAGGGAAAAAATGGGGAAGAAAGGGAGGGGAACCTAAATATTAGACTATTTTCGGGGGAAAATATATTGCGATTTTTTTTTAAAGGTCTGTATCAGACCCCTTCAGAATTTTCATGAAACTGTTTTTCTATCTTTCAATGAGTTCTAATCCCAATCAAATCTTGATCAAAGATTTTTTTGCAGAGGAGGGAGATGCTAACCATCTGGTAAATTGTTGTAATCTACTGATTGTCACTAAAAGAGAAGAAAAAAGTGCTTCAAGTCCGGGGTCGCTGAAACACACCACTGAAAATGGGCAATTTTAGTTCACAAATGATGAATCTCAAGTATAGCATAATCTCATTTTTAGCATAATCACTACTCCAGTCTTCAATGTAATTAGCATAACTGAATATATAGTAGCTTTAAATGGAATAGGAGTACTTGTGGTACCTTAGAGACTAACAAATTTATTTCAGCATAAGCTTTCGTGGACTACAGTCCACTTCATCGGATACATAGAATGGAACATACAGTAAGAAGATATTTATACATTCAGAGAAACATGAAAAGGTGGAAGTACCCATACCAACTGACATGAAAAGGTGGAAGTACCCATACCAACTGACATGAAAAGGTGGAAGTACCCATACCAACTGAAACACCTCTTTCAGTTGGTATAAGGATGGGTACTTCCACCTTTTCATGTTTCTTTGAACGTATAAATATCTTCTTACTGTATGTTCTATTCTATGTGTCCGATGAAGTGGACTGTAATCCACGAAAGTTTATGCTGAAATAAATTTGTTAGTCTCTAAGGTGCCACAAGTACTCCTGTTCTTTTTGCTGACTGACTAACACGGCTGCTACTCTGAAACCTGTCTTTAAAGGGAATGGCTTTCCAGGACCAAAGCTGGGGTCAGTGTAAGGACATCACAGTCTATGGAAAAGGAAATAAAAATCAACTCGTTCCCAGTCACTTTAACAGTAAGAATCACAAATATTCATTGAGACTTTAAAAGCTCGTCAGTATAGCAAGAGTCCATCTACACTTCAATTAGACACTTGTTTCTGGCCTGTGCCCACTGACTCAGGTGAAGTGGCTCAGGCAAAGGGGCTGTTTAACTGTAATGTATACGTTCAGGCTCGGGCTTCAGCCCCAGCTCTGGGACCCTCCCACCTTGAAGGGTCCTAGAGGTCAGGCTGCAGCCTGAGCCCAAATGTCTACATTGCAGCTAAACAGCCCCTTCGCCTGAGCCCTACGAGCCGAGCCAGCTGGCACAGGCCAGAAACAAGTGTCTAATTGCAGCATAGACGGACTCTTGGTGCCTAAAGGAGCTGCAAAATCATTTGGCCTTGAAATAAGTTTATTTAAACTTTTTATTTATTCGTGCTTAAACATGCTTAAAATATATTTTCATTGGGCCAATGCTTAAGAATGAATGGTCATGACTTTCACACCCCCGTCTGTTCCTAGGGCATTTAAGGGGCCTGAACAAAAGCCCATAGACTTCAATGAGATCTGGTCAGGCCCTTACACTGGAGTTAAAACAGCAGCTGTATTTAAACTCTTTCTGATTCATGCTTGTGGTTCCAATATATTTATCCCAGCATTTTTCTCTGGAAGTTCTAACTGTTAAAAATATGTTTGCTCTAGATAACTTTATATCACACTACGTTTTTGTAGCAAAACTTTTTGCACAAACAAACTTCACTATGGAAACAAATTAGTCCCCAGCCCAGCCAAACTGGCACAGGGTTAAAGAGATGCAGTACTGTTTTCCCTCTCATAGATCAAATTTCCATTTGACGCTGTTCTAAATTCTTTAGGGCAAACAGTAAAACCACTGATAATTGCCTGTTATTCAATGCACACACGACTGGCTTTCTCTCCGTAAGCCATGCATCTGCCTCTCAATTACAATCATGAGACTTTTTTTTTTTTTTGGACCAGTGGCTCTTTTTATGTATGTTCCTGTTTGATATCCTAACATAGTGAAATTTCATCTTGTGCTCCAAACCTCCCTTGTTCAAACCCATTGATTAGCATGCTGTAATCACTGTGGTCTTATTCATTTGATTTAGCAGCGTGCACTCACTTGCTATTTCTAGCACCCGCTAATTATGTTACTACTTTGTTAAGAACAGTTACGAGGATAGATTCTATGCTGTGCCTTCTCAGAGGCACAACAGAGAAAGTGCAGTCCAAATGAAATGATGGCGAAGGTGGCTTTAAGCCACCTATCTGCTGCATAGAATATGTCTGTACTGGAGGCCAGAGCAGCCTCGGGCATAAATTAAAGCTTCCCCAGGAGCTGCTCTGATTTATGTAAACTTCCTTATGGCTGGAAATGATCTGTTCCACATAGCACAAAGTGCTGGGAGTGAGAGTGGCCAATCTGTCCTATGCTATGAGGCAGGACAGCACAGGGCCATATATACCTACACAGCTCCTGGATTTCCCCCCAGATTCTCAGCATATAGGGCTCAGTGAAGTTAAGAATTTGGTCCACTATCTATGATAATACCTAGAGAGCTCAACCAAAACCAGGGCTTCATTGGGCTAGGCACTTTTAGTAAGAGAGAGAGAGTCTCTATCTCAGGCAAGACTAACAAAGGGTGGCAAAAGGAGATAGTGTTACCCCGATTTTACAGCTAGAGGGAACTGAGGTACAAAGAGAGTGCATGACTTGCACCAGGTCACACAGGAAGTCTGTGACAGCACAGAGAATTGAACCCAGGCCTCCTGAGTCTCAGTCCAGCAACTTAACCATAAAACCATTCTTCCCTTCAAATGTACTAAACTTTCTGGTGCTTCCCCTCCCCCACACCATGAGCAGGTGAGAGCTATACAATGGCCTCAATATCTGACCTGGACAGAAAACCTTATTTTCAAAATTCTCAAGAGTTTTTAGTTGTTTGGGTTTTACAAAGTCTGAGGTGGTTGTTGTCATCTCAGTCTTGTCATGTTTTCATAGCCATCTGGAAACTCAGCGCCAAACTCATATGCAGTAATCCAAGTACCCCCACTGCCAATGCAAGATAGTTTCCTGCTGTGAATTCTCAATTGTTTTCTCCTGTCTAGTTTCAAATGACTCAAGCAATGGGTCTTCTGACCATTTCCCCTGGGAACCTGTTCTGTAGCCTAAATAGGAAAATCTGCCAATGGTGTAGTCTAATATTCATTCTAAATTTTCTTTCACTCAGTTTCATCCCATAATGCCTGTTCCCAGCAGAGATAATGTTGTTGGCCTGGGGGACGCAACCATTAGAGTTGGGAGAACTTGTATCAGCGTGGCTCATTGATAGAAAATCTGACTGCCTTTTGAAACATAGGTGCACAACTTGGGTGTGATGTTAGATCCTGGGCTGTGACCAAGAGCTGGGCAGCCAGGAAAAAATAAACACCTCCATGATGCTCTCCAGCCTCTTGGCAGCATGTCTTCCTTTTGAATCTCGGTAGCCCCATTCGTTGTCCCCTAACATTCTGCTGAGTGGCTAGATGGTTCAGAGGAGGAATTAATACTGCCAGAATTTCTGCTAGAAAATCTGATGTGGGGTAACATGGGGTGAAGATTCTCCAAAGCTTTCCCCCACTGTGTATGCATAGAGCTCCAACCAAGAAAGGGGTAAGTATGTAGCATGGAACAAAGCCACTGCTCCCCTTCCACAACCTCATCTACTTTCTCTCTGGCTTCTTTCCTTTCCCTTACATAGGCAAAGGGAAGCAATTTCAGGCCCAGCGTGTGAATCACCCTTTTGTCTATTCTTACCCTTGCTACCATGAAAAAAGTCTTTCATTCTGTAATGTGTGAATCAGAGCTTCACACACCATTGTATGGAAAAGCTGTTTTAGGTTATTTTTAGAGGTGTCTAAAATATATTAATCATTTTCTATTCCTCCACTTTTCTACTGCCAGATTCATAGTACTAAAAGAGCCTGAATTTACCAAAGAGAGATGAAAAATAATGCTTCAAGGAGCGGTTTCTGTTTTAAAAAACTCTAAAAAATGTTTCCTGCAAGGTGTGTGATGCACAGAAGACATGATGGTGTGGCATAAAGATGTTGTTGGCACTCATTTGAGATGACCTCAGCCGTGGTTTGACCGCTCATGAGTAATATGGCCTTTTAAAACTCATTTGTGTGTAATTAGGTTTGGTTGTGTAGATATTATATAATTCCCACACATGTATCATAGTGTATTTATTACAAACACACACGGTGTATTCAAGCGCTGGGCATAAAATAAACCTCCAGATCTCGAATTTGAGGCTCAGGATCTGTTTTTGGTGTGTGTACATCTGTAAATAATGCCATTGTGTATCTGTAAAATACAGTGTATATACATGCAGAGAGAGAGAGAAGGGGCCTGATTCTCGTCTCACTTACGTAGGTGTGAGTCTATTTCCTTGAATGGAATTATTTCTGAACTACACTAGTGTGAGAGGAGAATAAGGCACATTCTTCATTGTTTGTGTGTGTGTGCATATATACACACACTGTTAAACTAGAGTGGATTTCTCCATCATGGCAGCTGTTAAGTTGTTAGAGGAACAAATATCAATATCAATGTGCTTTTACTTCTGTCTGTCATTTTCAAGGGAAGTTAGAAATGGGATCAGCATGGCAGAAAGCACGAGAAACAGACTGATGCTCAATGTAAAAGGTCTGGAAAGTCATCCTGATAACTCTGAAGATCTCAGTACAAAAATATTAGACTAAGGGGGTTTTCCGCATAATTTTTCACTATTGATATCAACAGCATGAGAGAGGAATTTTCCCTTTCAAGAACAGTACAAAATGGAAACTGCTGCCGCTGAAAGTTGAAAGATGAAAATACTGGACTTTCATTAATGCAGCTGTGTGATGGAGTTGGGGATAAATTGAGAATATGGAACCATTTTTTCATGCTGCTTTATGAGTTGCAGGCAGTACACCAAAAGCAGGGCAATGACATGCTCCTGGACTTTAATTAAGCAAGTTGCTTTGTCTACCCCAGCCTAAAGAAGGATTTGCATCGTTTGAAGCACTGAGACTAAACTGCACTGTAACTTCATTTCTGAAAGTGCTGTTAGCTTGGAGGCAGGACTTCTGAGCACAGCTGTATAACATACTTGTGGACATATGTGTACCCATAAAATATCCAGGGGTTCCAGGCAATGAGGTTGGGGCAGGATTGCTCTAATTCTAGGGGGGTGGGAGGTTTACACAATAAAGATGGTATAAATAATAAGAGTGCCTAATGTAAACTAAGTAAACCAATGGATATTTGTTGTAAAATTTGGCTTTTTTTATGTGCAGACTAATTAAATTACTCAGAGCAGGAAAAAATCAGTTTGATCTGACTTCAATTTGACTGAAGTCTGGAAGCAAAAATGTGGTGCTTTGAAGGACAGAATAGGCAGTTTCCTGAGTCATAAATTGAGTCACACAGACCCCTAATGGTGTTTCCAGGACTGCAGACAAGCTGTTGCTCTGAGACAAAAGGTAAAAAACTTTAAAAAATAAACAGGACTTGGTGGCAGATTTCCAGGAGGATTTGTAATGTCCTCTGAGAGTCACCTCCAAGGTACACATGCTCTCTCTGAGGGTGTGTGCTGTGAGCCTGCATCTTTCCATGGTGTGTGCAAAGTGGAGCGCTGCTGGTGATCAGAACTGAGAGCTGCACAACAGCAGTCATACATCTGGGGAAGCCCAACAGCAGAGAGCTTTACTGTAAATCTGCTGTGTTCTTAAAGTGAAAGCCAGTTTTCAGGACTGGGAGGCTCAGAGAATTAGTCATTTCTATACAGACACATACGTGGACGAGATGGCCTCATGAGGTCCCTTCCAGCCCTACATTTCTATGAATCTATAGTTCAGTACTATAAACAAGCAAATAAGTAAACCCTTATAAACTAATAAAGCTATTTCTCCTATGGGCTGTGAAGGAAGAGAAAAAGAGATTGCTATAGTTGTGTTTTAAATTCTCCGGAAGCACTCGGATGCTACAACGATGAAGGCCAAATAAGTATCTACATAGCTGAATATTAATCACTGATATTCTAGCAATGCTGAAAGGCCCCGATCAGTTTTGAGGCTCCATTGTTTTGGGCACTGTACAATCAGAGGAAGAGGCAGTCACTACTCCCAGAGACATAGATGGACTTCTCACCTTTAGATCACCAGGTCCAATCCAGCCCTCCTCAGTAGTATCTGAAAGCTGTTATCCTCTGACAGGCCAATGAACAACTGCGTGTCTGAGTCATGTGTCCACATTGGCACTAATTGACACCCTTGCTGGAAGTCACAGTAAGGATGCAGGCTGAACTCCTTACTGCCATTGGAGGTGGTCCTTCCAAAAGAAGGCGGGGACACACCGGTGGGGCCGTGGGGAGAATCTTGTACTATTGCCGCCTGTTTTAGTTTCCGTGGTTGTCCATGAGGCATCTTTCATAAGCGAGAAATTTGGATACACAAACTACTATTAATACTTTGGTGTAAGTGCTTATGATTACCTGCTGTGATGTACCAACACCACAAGCATTCATGCTAACATGGGAGTTTCCAAGCCACCCAATGGGAAGTAGGTTAAGTGATAGATAAAGACAAGAAGAAAAATACCAGAAAGAGCACAAGAGCGAAATCTAAAAGGAGAAGCGTTGGACAACACTAACACACCTCTAAGTTATCCTCCTTTTCAAAAAAACATATTTAGTCCCTATTCCAGATTGTAATTCCTTGCTGAACATTGTTGTTGCTCCTAAAGAGGTAGAAACAGTCTATTACAGTAAATAATACAGGTTCAGATTCTGCCTTCACTTACAGTCAGTGCAACCTCATTGACAGCTGTTGAATTTAGCCTATGGTGAATGTTTGAAGGAGCACCTGAAATATTGTTTTCTGTATGATCTCATGCAGCAGTACCCTGAATATATTCCCTAATTGGGGGGGGGGGGGTGAAGCCTAGTCTCATGGCTAAAGCACAAAACTGGGAGCCTAGCAATATGGGTTCTATCCCTAGAACTATTCTATCCCATGAACTCTTCTATTCTCCCTGAACACATCCTGCAGATTTCTCCTTTTGATACCTATAGCCTGAATATCCAGAAGCCAGTTTGAGCATCCACCTTAGCAGACCCTAGTGAGGCTGCTTTGGTTCCATGCCTGGAAATAGAAATCCCACCATACTGATAGGCGTTTCATGTTACTCAGTCAAAGGATTACATACTACTTGTTGGCAAGAGAAGGCATCTAAAACAAATAGGCTGTTTACACTGAGGTGGCCTGGCATAAAACTCATTTGAGATGCCATGTGAAATTAGACTTTTAGACAATATTTCATTACAATGAAGTCTGACAGCAGAAAAGACTACACTAGTCTGACTGAGGATGGGGGTAACTGGGTAATTGAGCCAAGACTTTGCTTTATTCTTTTTAAGGTGAATCAGAGGCACAGCTGCGCTTCAGCACAGAAATCCCCCCAACAGATGCCGGAAGACCCATGTGCTGTATGGACTGGATTTTGCATGGGTGATCACTGACTCACACTTGAAGTCCCATTGAAGCCAGTGGGACTGCTGGTGTGAGCCAATGTGAGTTAGGGTTACACAGTCTATCTCTATCTAAATATTAGTTATTCCAAGGCCAAGTTAAAAGAATGTCTTGTCGGCCTCATTGATCTCCTAGTAATCAACAGCTATCTCTTTATATATATATATATATATATATATATATAAATGCTAAATTGTACCTAGCATGTCCTTCAATCATAGATTAAGCACATATCTTACAGATGGCTAAATCCTGCCCTCTGGTGTGCAAGATATGGAAAGGGCAGGGGGGTCTTTACTTCCCAGGCACTTAGATGCTCCATAGCACACAGAAGTGCCCAGGCAGGTAGCATACATGGGCAGGTGTCATATCCTCAACAGGACATGGTGTCTCATTAGGAGGTGTGTCTAGTTCCTCAGCTGGTGGCAGCTGCCATTGTGCTTCAACCTGTAAATGGTGGCTGTGCAAATGCCAAAGCCAACAACAGAAATTCGATGTCCACTGCTCCAGTTCAGAGGAGCAGGAAACAGCACCTGACAGCACACTGCAGTGGCCCAACAAAGCTGACCAGCACCTCAGAGCATACATGCCTACTCTGCCAGATGTGTGGCCAGCAATGGAATTCTAGTCCCTCCCTGCCTGCACCCACAGATAAGGACAAGCTGATGTTTGCTCTAGTTCAGTGAAGGAGTAAACTTCTTATGTCACCTTCACTGTTATATATAGTACAGTAGCCACATATTCAGATGAGGCATACTTTGCATTAAGGTAACACCTTGCCTCTGACCATCTCAAATCACTCAATCCCAGAAACATTTCCCAAAATAAACCTTGAGAGAATCTTCTGAATATTTTAGGAAGCTGTTTCCACACATGCCACAAAATGGAAGTTGATTATTTTTAGTTAGCATTAAGTGTTCCAATTGGGACCTGAATCCTTTCTACATCCATTTTCCCATGATAAATGGGATGTGACTGGAATTCAGTGTCCGAGGAGTCTCCCCCTGAGTTGGCTGTGTTGCTGTTCAGGGCAGCTAACGACAAAACCGTACCCTTGTAACTGTTTTACAAGAAAGGACTCCTGGATATTCCTAACGCTGGTGATGTCATGCTGGAGCACTCTTTCACAAGATTAAAATGAAGCAGAAATGGATGAGTCACTTCTTACAGGCAGCTTTTTCCCTTCTTGTTCACTCATCATTGAAGTGCAAATCAGAGCTTAACTATGTGCAATTGTAAATTTGTTTGGCACAGTTGTGTCTAAATGTACTGAGTTTCCCACTTGTGGGAGTCTCCCATTACCCTTGCTCCTCTCTGACTCACTTGCATGTGTACCAGTGATTTCACTACCAGCTGTCCTGCTGCTCCATAAGATCCAAGATTTGCTTATATATATTTAAACTCTGCAGTTTTGGCATTGTGAATATAACATAATATACACTCCAACCCATTGACATTTCACTTTAATATTAACCAGTCTGTGGTAACTGCTTTTACAGACTGGAAAACCAATTAGAATGCACATTTCCAAAAAAGAGCATGGGGTATTAGCCATGGGATTCCCATTGGGTTTAATGGGTGTTGCATGCTTAAAACCTTGTGCAACTGCTTGGTAAATTTAGGGGATTTTAGGAGATTATGCCATTGTTTTCCTGTTAGACTGCATCATTATAATGAAGTCAAGCATTATAAAGAGAAGGCCAGAAAAAAAATACCATCTAGTTATGAAACTAATTTTGGAAGATAAGGTTATAAGGGTGCTGACAGAAATTTTAAATGTACTATTTGACTATGATTATTACTACTTTTTTCATATTTCTGTTATAGTAAATGCATGTCCAGAGGTCACCCTCAGGAACTGAGCCTGATTTGTGCTAGATCAGTGGTTTTCAACCTTTTTTCATTTGCAGACCTCTAAAAAATTTCAAATGGAAGTGCAGACCCCTTTGGAAATCTTAAATATAGACTGTGGACACCCAGAGGTCCGCGGACCACAGGTTGTAAACCATTTTTCTATGGTAATCACAACCTTTCACAGACCCCTTATGCATAGTCTACAGACCCCAGGGGTCCACGGACCCCAGGTTGAAAACTACGGTGCTAGGTGCTCCAAAATCACATATGAAGACATGGCCCCTGCTTCAAAAGAGCTGGCAATGTAACAAAACCCCTGATGTATAAAGTGTATTGTGAGAGAGATGCAATAAACTAGATACAATTTTCCTATACTTTTGTTACATTATAATGAATTACAAATGCCTGAAAGTATCAGCTAATCCTGTCAAGCCATCAGTAAATAAATATATGCTTATCTCATAGAACTGGAAGGACCTTGAAAGATCATTGAGTCCAGTCCCCTGCCTTTACTAGCAGGACCAAGTACTGTTCCCTGACAGATTTTTGCCCCAGATTCCTAAATGGCCACCTCAAGGATTGAGCTCACAACCCTAGGTTTAGCAGGACACTGCTCAAACCACTGAGCTATCCCTCCTCCTAATTGAGTGTGTTGGTATGTTAGAATAGGTGAGTAGAATCGGATTCCCCTTTAGCTCAGCAATGTGATTTCAAGTCTCATGCCAACTATTGGACGGGGTTTCAGTGCTGACACGTCAGTGTTATGGAAGTTTACAGCTGAACTGTCAGAAAGTACTTTTATAGGAGCGATAGTGTAGGCTAGTGGGCTGAGCATGAGACTAGAAGCAGGTGCTCTTGAGTTCTAATTCTAGCTCTCCACTGACTTGCTATGTCACTTAGCCCTCTCTGCGTATTTCCTCCCCTGTAAAATGGAGATAATACTTACAGTACCTACCTTATATTGAAGATGTAATCCGTTAAGGTCCAACTTAGTGTTTTGAAATTGTGAAGTGCTGTGTCACTGTGAGCTTTGCTTGTCACTAAGATTTTGTTTGGCTATTGCCAGTAGTTGGTTTTTTAAGGTTGTTAAAATTTTGTCACATTAGCCTAAGTAATTTGATTTAGCATACATTAGAGGGTGTGGGGAGCATTCTTTGAACAAACAATCTTCCCTGTTCTAATAATAATAATAATTAATAATTAATAACAAGGCAACACAAGATGAGTACAGCACCTAGCACCAAAACATTCCAACCATTATTTATGCGTGCTGATTTTAAATACATACATACATATAATACAACTGCACAAAAGGAACTAAATCCTGGTCCTACTGAAGTCCACATAAAATTTTCTATGGATTATGAAGACACCAGGACTTATCCCAACATTTGAACCTTTTTGTTGTGTTGATTTAGGGGCAAAAGGAAAACTAATCTTTGTGACATCAACCAGACACCAAGTTCTGCACCCATGACAAATTGTTTTACAAGAGTATGACTGAAGAAATTGAGACCTGTGGGTTGTGTTGTATTTATTGACCATGGGGCCCTTGATCTCTGTGGGCCATCATCATCTTGCTCTCCTGGGATCTGATCCAAAGTCCATTGAAGTCAAGGGAATCCATTGGTCATTGGGTTCAGGCCTATGATTCTAATTGTTATATTTTAAACTGAGCTAGACCTGAAATGTGATCGAATTGGATTCAAACAGAATGACAATAGATATTATGCCAATATTTTTTGCTAACTTTCCTTTGAAAACCAATTAGCTTGGCAAGATGGAAGCAGACAAGAGTGATGCTGTCCCTCTCTCATCTTAACATTTGAACTCTGCTGAGCAGGAAGAATGCATAGAATTTCAAAGACTGCCAGTATCTCTTTAGTCCTAAGGAAACTAGCTAATTATCTGATATCTGTCACTTGGGAAGTGACCAACTTACAGAAAGCCTGTGACACCACTAGGAGGCAGTGTGCCAGAGAGGTAGTTGCTGATTGCTGAAGGCCAGCTCAGATATTTGGGAGGATCAAGTCTTGGCCATTTCTACAGACATTCTGCCGGGAAACTCATCCCTCCGCAGCCTGCCCTTCTGACCTGTTTTCCCTTGTTGCTGGTTACCATCGTGTAAATCAGTGCCTTCGAACTGCAGTGTAATATACCAGAATTGCTGCCAATATCTTCTGCACAAATCCAGCTAACAGGCTTGGAAACTTGGTTATGAAAAATAATGAAGTTGAATTAAAAACATGTTCCTCTTTGTGCAGACAGCCCTAAAAAGGATTGGGTGTAAATATTTTTTTCCACTTTCATAAAACGGCTGACTTAAACAGAAGCAGCATCTGTAAATGATGGGTAAGCCGTCAGCAGATTTGAAGTTTGGGTTTGCAAGGCTGCTTATCTGAACTAAGCATAACTCTTAGGCCTTCAGAACTGGGGTGGAATTTTCATGAGAATAGGATTTCTTGTGGGCTTTCCAGCACTTCCTGCTTTTGGAGGGCCAGAAATACCATGAGAATGGTACATATCTAAGTATTTTGGCACTTCCATTTCTAATCCTGGCTAGAATCTGGAGTCCAGAGATGTGCAAAAAGGAATATATAATGTGAAGAAAGATAAAATAAACTTTTACAAAATATAGAAAACATTTGGTTGGGTTTGAGTCAAGTTTGCAATGGAAAGTGGGGAGGTGGAACAGGGTTGGATGCAATGGAAGTCTTTTCTTCAAACTATTTCTAATGTTTAATATTCACTCTAGGCCAGCTTCATAGTTTGCATAACTTTCAGCAATGGGAGTCTCCCCTCCTAAGCTGCTCTGTAGTAATGCTTTGTCTTTTAGTCCCCAGTTCTGCGGAGACCAAGCCCCCTGCATTCTGTCTATGGTAGCAATAAAGAAACAAGACCAGTAGTTCATAAATAGGGCCCTACCAAATTCACAGCCATGAAAAATGTGTCACAGACCATGAAATTTGGTCTTTTGTGTGCTTGCACTCTATACTATACAGATTTCACAGAGGAAACCAGCGTTTCTCAAATTGGGATCCTCACCCAAATGTGAGTTGCAGGATTATTGTAGGGGGTCCGCGAGTATTGCCACCCTTACTTCTGCGCTGCCTTCAGAGCTGGGTGACCGCAGAGCGGCGGCTATTGGCCAGGCACCCAACTCTGAAGGCAGCGCCACCATCAGCAGCAGCACAGAAGTAAGGGTAGCAGTTCCGCAACCCCCCTACAATAACTTTGCGACCGCCCCACAACTCCTTTTTGGGTCAGGACCCCTACAATTACAACACCGTGAAACTTCAGATTTAAATAACCGAAATAATGAAATTTACTATTTTTAAAATCCTATGACCATGAAATTGACCAAAATGGACTGTGAATTTAGTAGTGCCTTAGTTATAAAGATAATCACATACCTGTCCACAAATTTCTGGTATTTCCTAATTAAGACTTGTGTTTTGAGATTTGATCTCATAAATGAGACCCAACTTCAATTTGATTAGTTTGAACTCATTGACAAGTTGAATAGGATAATAGTTTGCTATAGGAAATGAATGACGTTTTCTTAGCGCCAATAAAATAAATCACAATAATGTTTGGATTGCAGTTCTAGGTGAAGAGGAAGGTTTTTGACCTATACACACCTAAATGGCTTGGGTCTTTGCCTTAGATGTTACCTCTATCCTAATGTGATAACGTGGCAGTTGTGATCAAATGAGATGCTCAAGCTTACTGCCTCCTGGTTTAAATGCTGGAAGGAGGATGTTTTCAATGAAGAGTCCTTGATTCTGCTTGGTCAGACCTGGATTTATTGACCCTCTGGGAATACTGCAAGGCCTGTTTAGTTTGTCAGACTTTCTTTGAGGGTGAAGATGGAGGGAGAAATGTTCGTAATTTTTGGTGGGGTGGTAGATTGTTTTGTGGATATTTGCAATAGAGATGTGTATGTGGTTTTATAAATTAACACAAGGTGCCCCATGTATCAAGAACCTACTCCATTGTACCCCACAGTCCTGCACAGTGGGGCAGGTAGTGGGGAGGAATTGGTAGCCAGTTCTGCTGCTTTCTGTCTCCGAGCAGCAGCATACTTTATAGGATATAGCCATGCCAAAGGCCATATGGCCAGAACTAGTACTCAGGAGCACCTGTCTTCCTCTTCTGAGTTCAGCAAACTAGACTATGGTGCCTTGATCACAAAGCTGCTTCACCTAGTTGGAACTGCTGTCACTAAGCACTGCTGGACTAATGTCGCCAGTGTAATCAACATAAGACTTAAGGTATAACTGTAGATTTAGTAATGATCTCATACATATGAATCCTACTTAGTTACGCCAAAAAGCAAGTGAATTCACATACAGCTTCTTAAGACAGTTCCTTCAGCATGAGATCCCTTTTTCTTTTCACTGAATGTAGTTACTTGTTGGCAATTATTATCAGACCGGAATAGCTGGAGACTGTAGAGTTGTATTTGTATTTCTGTTCAGTGCTTATACATGTACTGCACACTGTGTTCCCTGTAAGACAGGGTAGTTAGTTGTCCAAAAAGTGTTGTGTTCTGCATCCAGTACTGGAGTGGGAATGTCCCTGATTGAGCTCTCTCTGGAGAATTAAAACCCAACCAGTCATTCTCATGGACAGCCACACTCTAAAACATATTAAACACACAAACTAAAAACCTGCTATTTGAAATGGATATTGTTTTTTCCTTCTCTTTATTGCTTCCCCTCCAAGGTCCTATGTAGGTCAAGCAAATCTTCCAGCTGAGATTCCTTCTCTAAAGGCTCATTCTAAACCACTCCTAGAGTAGCCAGTGCTGATAGTTCAAAAACAGGGACAGGTCATGCTGATTCTGGAGTAATCCCCTTCCACTGGCTCAGAAAGCAAAGGCTCAAGCTTGGGACTTCAATTTGGATTCCTTGTCTGGCATCAGATTATGCTGCCATTAAACACTGTTAGGCTGTTAATTAATGGGAAGTGTTCAGAAACATCATATGCACCGAATTTGTGTTGTTCGGTGCCATTAGAGAGAAAAGGTGGGGGAATTAATATATTTTATTGGACCAACTTCTGCTGGTGAGAGATACAAGCTTCTGACCTGACACAGAGCTCTTCCTCGTGTCTTCTTCAGTGACATCTTCTGTTGGCATTTAAGGCTGGGTTTGAAAAGGAGCCAGGGGAAGTCAAGTGCCCAATGCCCACTGAATTTCAGTGGGCATCATGGCACATGCCTCCCTTAAGCTCCATTGAAATCCCAGCTTCAAATCTCTGTCCCAACCCTCAAACCAGAATGTAGAGCAAGAAAGCTGCCTAAGCGACGAAGGGTCCTGTGGCACCTTATAGACTAACAGAGGTATTGAAGCATAAGCTTTCGTGGGTGAATACCCACTTCTTCTACAGATCCAGACTAACACGGCTACCCCTCTGATACTTGAAAGCTGCCTAGTTATTCTTCATGCGATTCTCACTAAAAATGAGAAGTCTCCTAAGAAAAGTAGCTGGGTTTCTCTCTCTCTCTCTCGCTCTCTCTCTGCATGAAAAATGTCACATAGAAAGTAGTCTGTTCATTGCATAGTGTTTATTGATGGAAAAAATCAGTACCAGTCATTGTAGAGCAAGCAGAGGAGTGCCATAAGCAGAGGGAGCTGGTGCAATTTTCTCCCTTCCCTCACATCTGTACTTCCAGTGCTCATCCTTGTCCTGCTGAAGTTCTTTCTGTTCTCACCACTTTCATCTTCCTGTTTTTAAAAAGCAAACAGTCTATTGCTGCTTCTCTCAGCCTCAGGGTGCCAAAGGGGCACTGTGTTTAGGTGCTCTGTTTGCATGTGTATTGGACTGGAAAAGCCTGGAAGAGATCTAGATGGGCTTGTGCCACTCCTGTTAAGGTGAGCTGCACCATCATATTTAACAGTAAAATGCACCTGAGACTCTGCTGTATAAGACTCTGTTATTTTGTATATGTACTGACTATCTTGTAGAGGCTGACACATGGGAGATTGAACCAGGGGCCTCCAGAGCTAAAAGCATGAGCTGCTACAGCTTCAACTAATGAACCAAGAAACTCTAGATGGGGCTGTAATAGACTCTCACCCTCCATGGACTGGGCACAGAAGGGGGACCTGTAACACTCACCCATGGGTTAGAAATGCACATTCTGAAAAGCAAAAATCCAAAGCTAAGCAGAACAGTGTTAATTAAAGAGCACAATCCCAGCAACAAACTCCAACTCCTTGAACAAACATGGGTGCTGGGTAAATATACCTGATTGTAATCCCTTCTTTCACTGGAGGGCTAAGCAGGCACAACTCCATTGAACAGATGGCTGCATTTGGGACTCAGATTTTGTTTACTCTCATCACCTCTTCTGAGGAGCTCGAATTGGGATTCCCTCCTCCTGGTGTGGGACTTTCCAAAGGGAATGCCACACCCTCATTTGTTGTTCAGTCTAATGCAGTAGCCACTTGGAAGCTTACTCAGTTTTTTTTTGTGAGAAAGAATCAACTCATAACCTGAGCTTCCAAATTTAGAAATAAACATTTATATTGATCTATATCCAAAGCACATTCCTATGACATCATATCAGCACTTTCTAGTTTATTGGCCTGACAAAGCACAGGCTTTACAGCTTTCCGAATGAAATTTGGAGAGGTTGCCACACAAGGGATGTTGCTTTGTCTATTTCAGCAGAAGAGTGGTGGAACAGGTAGCAGCTGAGGACCTGATGTTTGGTTTGGTTCCGAGGGTAATAAAACAGCCAATCAAAATTCTGAAATGAAATGTGCCTGGTTGTGTGGCAGAGCTATGCTGGTGTGCACTGGGGCATGGGCTAAGTTGGTGGGTGCTGTGTGTATTTGACAGAATCCAATATATATATATATATATATATATATATATATATATATATATACATACATACATACATACATACATACATACACACACACAGACATTGGAAATTTTCACCCTGTACAGCTCATCCTCAAAATTCATAAAGTAATAGCAGAGTGTTATGTTAAAATGTCAAGTTTTTCTCTCTCTCTACAATAGAGAGAAAATTGTGTGTCACCCTCCTCTCTACTCCTGAGGTATAACCTCCCTCAGTTGATTAAACAAAGGGTTTTTCCTCCTCCTTTTCTTTCCCCTAAGGGAGCCTAAAATAGTGTGTCAGGAACCAGCTGCTGTCTTTGGAACTAATAAGCAGAATGCATGGTGACTTCATTAGCCACACACATCACAGAGCCCTAATCCCCATGCTCCCTGCCTGTGTGTCAGCACTCTCTACCCCTTGCATGTCTGGCTCTTCCCTGGTAACTTGTTAAACACTCGTGTTCTCACAAAGACACAGATTGTGGCTACAGAGCGGACTAAACTGGATTTAATTGAATCTTTAGGCAATGATTCACTGAACAAAGATCTGACTGTGTCTGACCAGGACTTCTCACAGCCGGGAGCTTGTGGGACAGCCAGTATGGTCTAAATGAAGTTTACTAGTCTGGCATTGATTGAAGTTCAAAGTCACATTAACTGTACTGTGTTCACATGAATGTTTGGGGATCAATGCTTCCACCTTTTAGGGCTAGTGTAATATTGATGCTACGCTTCAGGAAACACATGCTTGAGCAACTGAAAATCATGTGGGTAGCGGACAAACCTCCAGCTTTACTATACACAGCCAAGACAGGGATTCATTCTATTAGCTATCTTGTTTAACATCAAATTACACCTGAATCCACTTGTCTCTGCACATTATCTCTGCTTTAGCTACAGCTATCATAGGAGCAGTGACATTCTGGAGGGGTTGAGTGAGAGGGTGGATGGGACGTCTGCTAATAAGAATAAATAGTTGAACAAATTTCACAGTGTTGCATGTTTCCTGGGCTACTGCAAGGCGAATGGCAAGCAGGAACATGGTGACAGCACTGCACAAGGCCAGACCAGTGAAAAGCTTGAATTTCCTCCCAAATGTTCATTAAGCTCCCAGCACATTTTGTTTTGTTTTGTTTTAAAGGCGGGGAGATAAGGAAACCCAGATTTGTGTTGTCACACTGTGATCACCTTTAAAAAGTCAACATTTGCCACCAGTTACCAGAGTTATTTTCTTTTCTAAGTATAGGGGGAATATAAAAGGAATCGAGGACACCACTATGTGGTTATTGTTGGGCAAATGGTGCTTGTGCAGTCTCATTGTACGTTGGTGCTAGTAAGACAAACTTCTGTATTCAAACCAGCTTTCATATAGCATGCATGGGGGAGTCTTTCCATTGACTTCAGTGGGCTTTGAATCAGGCCCTGTTTGTACTTGATGGGAAAGAAAAGAGTAAATATTGTATTGGTACAATACAGTGCCTGTGGAGTAGTCTCCTATACTGCTATTACATTTTCCCTCTTCACTATGAACACTTTGTGGCCCTTTCTTAAAATACATTGTGCAAAACTGCAGGCCTGACCCTGTCGTGGCCTCATCTCAGTGGCAAAATAAGAACAGACGTCTGAGGTTCCGAATTTACCCTCGACTAGTAGTTTAAATCATGACCATATTGGCTCCAACACTTCTAATGAAAAAGCTAATCAGTGGAATAGAAATGTCAATTTCAGTTAATGTTAGTCAGAGTACAATTTTCCTTTGTGCATGTATTCGAACCTGTATGGTTCAAAAAAGATCCTGTGCCCATATTTAAATTGTGTGCCACCTCCCAGTACAAGGATGTGTAACCAAACTGATATTTCCCACCCCACCCCCCGCCCCCAAATGTATATCACACACAAGCCTGCTAAAGTAGCTGATTATTAGTGCTTAACCATTCAGTCGTTTGTGAGAGAAAATAAAACGTTTCATAATGGCAGCAACTGCGTAGCAGGATTAGACACACTAATGATGGTGTCAGCACCTGCTACTACAACACTATTAATGTGGCTAATACAGTGTCTGGACTCAATTAGAGCTCAATTCAGTTTTCAGTGAGGGGTCCTCAGCTGTGGAATTTGCTGTTAGTTTTGCCAAAGCCCAAATGTGTTGACCTTCAGGTCATGCTGCATGGCCTGTTAGTTCTCCCAGACTCTTGGGGGTAGGCGGGTAGGAGCTGTATGGGGTAGGAGCTGTAGGGGGGACATGCTGCTGCTTCCGGGAGCCACGCGGAGCCAAGGCAGACAGGGAGCCTGCCTTAGCCCTGCTGCGCCACCGACCAGACTTTAAATGGCTTGGTCAGCAGTGCTGACCGGAGCTGCCAGGGTCCCTTTTCAATTGGGCATTCTGGTCAAAAACCAGACACCCGGTAACCGTTCTGCCACGATTTGGAATTACAAACTGTGACTCACCTGTGCATTATGTTTTACCTGCTTTAACCTCTTAATAACTCTCACTTCCTTTTCTTAGCTAATAAACCTTTAGTTAGTTTATTGTAGAATTGACCACCAGCATTGTCTTTGGTGTAAGATCTAGAGTACCAATTGATCTGGGGTAAGTGACTGGTCTCTTGGGACTGGGAGTAACCTGATTTTTGGTCCAATTTGTCTGGGTGGCAAAATAGACTGGAGAGTCTAAGGGGATTGTCTGTGACTCCATGGTAAGAGTGTTACAGTGATCCAGGAGTTCACATTTGTTACTAGCTTGGTGAAATCTAATTATAGAGCACACCACCAGCTTTCTGACAGTCTGCCTGAGGTAAACACTCCGGGTCGTAAGCTACTCCAAACAGCATGACAGTCCCAATCTCTCATTCTGCAGTGTTTCAAATGATCATGTTCCACAAGCTGCAGTGCTTCCTCTTCATGGCTTGGCCCTCCGGCCAGGTCACTATAGTTCCTCCACCCCTCCTCCACCTCACTTTGGGATATCAAAGTCTCTCTGAACAAACCATCTCAGGCAGTCTTCAAAGTTCTATGCCCTGTTTGTGCCACTCCCGTCAGTGGCTGATAGGGGAACCCAGTCCCTCCCTCTACACTGGGTTCCAGCCTAGAGATCTGACAATCAGCAGCTAAGGTCCATGCCATCCCACCTTTTCTGCAGCCCATCCTTTCAAATAGCCCCTTCAGAGCCATTTTAACCCCTTCAAGGGTGTCATGGGGTGAACACACATTTATGCAATAATCCCCAACAGATTGTGTAACACTCTGTACCAAAAAATGTCTTCTGTGTATTGACACTTAGTTTTTTTTCTTTAATAGTAATCTAAAAGAAGAGTGAAAAATAAACCACATAAAAAGGGTTAAAGAAATGTTCAGGGTTGAATTTAGGCTTAACTGAGTTTACATTACAAATGTGAATTATCTTATTTCGTGGAATAATCAAATTTTAAGAAAAAAATTGCCAATCCAAATCCTGTTCACTTAAGGGAGAATAGGGTTGGGCCCAAAAGATCAACATCTTGAGATGAATATTGCAATATTATTATTGGCTGGAAAAGGGCCTACAGACACTGTGATCTAGACATCTTTGTTCATGTTTCTTATGGTCTGGTTCCTTTAGACTTTTTAATCTTTTTCTGAAATTCAGCTATTTTTATTCTTATAAAATTACTGGATTACAATTGAGGCCAAATAAACAATCATTTAATCAGAGAACTAAAATGGACATTGGGTTCAATTGCTGTAGTTTGCAATTAATGATGCTGTATTCATGAATAGGCCATATTCTTATCTACACTATTTACATACACTTTAAGGCTAATACTATAAACTGTATAGTATAGAGCACCATTGATGTAAATGAGAAACAGGTCCATTGTCTTTTAAGCTTGAAAGCTTCCTGAGTCATGCATACAACTTGTGGGAGAGGAAAATTGGAAGGAAAGGTACCTATAAAGCTACGAGAGGATTCTATTGCACTGCTGTAGCTGAAATTCGATTTTCTCTTGCAATGCGGAGGTTTTAAACATGTTCCCTTTATCAGATGTGAGTTTCCATATTCATCACTGAAGTTACAATAGTTGAGGGACAGTATGTGAGAGCAGTGAATTCAGATGATAAAACATTGAGCCAGATCCCAGCTGATTGAATGGAACTATGCCAGTTTATATCAGCTGAGGATCTAGCCCATTATGTTTAGTTGCAAACCTGTGATATTTTAGGAGTGAAGTAACACTACTTCTGGAGTAAATTTTCAAAATGGAATCCAGAGATTTAATTGCACATCTCCCACTGACCTCAATAAGAGTCGTGTCACGTGTGGCTAGAGGACTTTGAAATTTTCCAACATTTTAAACTGGCAAATTCACTGAAGTATCTTTTCAATATGATTCTCAAAATCCATTGTTTACCTTTACACTGTAAATTATATCTTGAAACTTGTGATGTAGTCATGTTTTGCTTTCTCTCTTTGAGTTATTAACATATGTCATTTCCAAGTTTTCCAACATAAAATAAGTTGCCTTTTATGCTTATTATTCCAGTTTTTGCATTTTCCACTCCTTTGTGTTTGCTTTCCATGTAGATTTTGTCTGCCATGTAAAACAAAGAGATTATTCCATTTAAATCTTTGGAAAGTTCTGTTCTTTGGCACAGAGTCATGTTGCCTGATACCTCTTTTAAGTTTTAGATTTCTGGAAGGGAAATCCTTCCTATGAGGAGACTTAAATTTCCATCAGTCATGGGGAAAACTGTTCCTTTGGGATACTAGAGGGTGGGCTTGGAAGAGAAGACTCAACAGAAATGAAATTCCAGATTGCTTCATTTTGAAGTTGAGACCTTTTTCTTTTGAGTGGTTATATTTTCCAGTTTCCACTTCATTATTCAAATTATCTTGGTGTTTTCAAATTTAGTACATTGAGTATATTAACCAGGAGATATAAATATCTGCAAAACTGCAGACAGGAGAAAAGTAAGGTATCTGTCATTGGGTCAATATCTATAGCATAAAACATGGTCAAAATGATCTGGACAAATTGGAGAAATGGTCAGAGGTAAACAGGATGAAGTTTAATAAGGACAAATGCAAAGTGCTCCACTTAGGTAGGAACAATCAGTTTCACACATACAGAATGGGAGGAGACTCCGTAGGAAGGAGTACGGCAGAAAGGGATCTAGGGGTTATAGTGGACCACAAGCTAAATAGGAGTCAACAGTGTGATGCTGTTGCAAAAAAAGCAAACTTGATTCTGGGCTGCATTAACAGGTGTGTGGTGAGCAAGACACAAGAAGTCATTCCTCCACTCTACTCTGCACTGGTTAGGCCTCAACTGGAATATTGTGTCCAGTTCTGGGCACCGCATTTCAAGAAAGATGTGGAGAAATTGGAGAGGGTCCAGAGAAGAACAGCAAGAATGATTAAGGGTCTAGAGAACATGACCTATGAAGGAAGGCTGAAGGAATTGGGTTTGTTTAGTTTGGAAAAGAGAAGACTGAGAGGGGACATGATAGCAGTCTTCAGGTATTTAAAAGGGTTTCATAAGGAGGAGGGAGAAAACTTGTTCATCTTAGCCTCTGAGGATAGAACAAGAAGCAATGGGCTTAAACTGCAGCAAGGGAGGTTTAGGTTGGACATTAGGAAAAAGTTCCTAACTGTCAGGGTGGTTAAACACTGAAATAAACTGCCCAGGGAGGTTGTAGAATCTCCATCTCTGGAGATATTTAAGAGTAGGTTAGATAAATGTCTATCAGGGATGGTCTAGACAGTATTTGGTCCTGCCATGAGGGCAGGGGGCTGGACTCGATGACCTCTTGAAGTCCCTTCCAGCCCTAGAATCTATGAATCTATGGTAGAGTGCTGCTACAAAAACATAAAATCCAAGCTATGCAGAACCGTAGCAGGACTGACTTTTCCTCTTTGTTGTTCCTATATTCCTTTACTGAAAAGGGGATTTTAAGGTATATTTTGCAAAATAATATAGAAAGCTATTTCACTTACATTAGGTTCTTTACCACTTTAAGGTAAGTTACATGGGTTTGACCTTTTCCTGATTGCCAGCCAAGGCTAATGTGTAGCTCAGGCAACTGCTAGTTCATTCAGATTTCATGTCCATGGGGGTGATCCGCCTTCCCTTTGTATTCAGGTCTTTCTTAAAACCACCCTTAGTTATTTTGACCTCTCTGCTCTATGCATATGTTTCTCTGTTTCAGTAAATGCATAGCGATGTATCCTTAACTATGCATTGTGTAACTGTACAGAAATCAGTGCCTGTGCCCGCCCACTGGGGGCCCTAAGCAGGAATATTTTTCCACACACTACACATATTAATAATTAATGGGAGGCGGGGGCATGAGCAGCTCGGGGCCCTAGACTAAGCAATTGCTTGCTTATGCCTAGCACCAGCTCTTCATGACATACACCTGTAGTTTGCATTGTTATTGTAGGAGATGATGTGGTCACTTCTTGTCTTTGTGGGGTCTGTAGATGAATACATCCTAATGTGGCCACTATAGGTCACCGATAGACACCAGGGTCAAAGGCTTCCTGGACATATACAGCTTGATTCAACCCTTGGATGCCCCAGTTTCCAACTGTGTGTTATGGTAGGGCAAAGTGCCAGCCACCCCTACTCCTGCAGATGGTCTGGAACAGCTGGTATTGCCTCATAATGGCCTGTTTCCTATTAGCGAGGCGCATGATAACACCCTAGCCACCATAGGCAGAAGTCACTGCAAAATATTAAGCAGAGTAGAGTTACCTTATATGCCCCCTTTATGTAGTTAACTTCTATTTCCTTTGGAAAATAGAGGCCTTGTTTAACATATACGAGAAGATATTTTTCCTTTGATCTAACACAAGTCTTCACATGACAACACTCGTGCTCACATACATGGTATAAATGCTCGTTAGGCATAAGTCGATTGCTTTCAGTAGCATGGTATCCTAACGCTGAACCTTCAGGCGGATGAATGGTCAAATAATGAACCAGCTCTCTTTGCTGTCAGTAGAACTGGCAAAAACATCTGTCAGTTCTTAAATTACATTTCAACAGATGTTTTTAAATTTCTATATTTTCTTACTCAAATGTGGCTCACAAAAAACCCTTAGCAAATGGTGAACGGGTTATTGTTTTTAACCAAGAAATACATAGCTGCAACACAAGGAGCTGTCATAGGCAAGCCAAGGTCTTTCCAACAAAAATAATTTCCTTCCCAGAACATCATTACTGATGCCATTCTGGATGATGTGGAAAGAAAACACAACACATTGGGGACTGAAATAAAGGCACACCTATATCGAACTGCAGGGTTACCTGGCAGCCAGTAGGCCCCTGGCAGTAAGCAATCATCCTGCATGAGGGGACCCACAATGTGTCCTCTGCTCCAGGGAGAAACAGCTTTTCCCCATAAGCAGTAATTCCCAGATCATAGCAGTAGTGGGGATGAACATGTCATCTGAAGGGGCAGTGCCTGAGCTCTGTGTGGGATGGGGAAGGGACTACTGTGTCCTCTCTCAGACATTCCCTATTTGGCACATCTGTTTCTGAACCTGAGCAAATAGCCATAGTCCTGGCCACCTTTCCCGGAATATCCTCTCTTACTGCAAGGAATTCCTACCCCTCAAGCTGCAGCGTTAACAACTGTCCCAGCCTCCATAACCTAAGTGCACCTGGGAAGGGAACTTGTCCTGAATAGGGCAACAGCCTGAATGTCATTTTTCGCTAATGCTGCCTTCAGCCCATATGTACCCACTGTGAGCTCTCAGTCATCTTGTTCCCTGATGGATGCTCCAGTGGAAGGTGAAAATTAGTTTGCCCACTGTGTGGTGAGGGGGAAGTTCTCCCCAGATCTGTATGATGGTGATCGTCTTCACTCTTAGCATGTGAGTGAGGATAAGACTGAATGACCTCAACTGTGTGAAAGCAATTATCATACAAAACCCAACATAAGCAAATGTGTATGTTTACACAGAAGAAAAGGTCCCTCCTTGGGCAAAGTCAAGGAGGGTGAGTGGGGAGCACCTCAGCTGATAAGGAAAGAAACAAGTTTGACTTTTTATTCCACTGGCAGCCTCTTTTTAGCCCTTGCTGACATGAGGAGCCATGTGAATCCATGTAACAAGGACCTCCTGCTACTCCCTCAGTGCTAACTCCTCCCCGCTATAAACTCACATCCATCTCTCCAATCACCAGGGCCAGCCTCCCAAACACCCCCCATTCATATCTGGACACGTCATTTCAGAAAGTACACAGCCAAGCAGAAGACTCAGAGGAGAGCAACAGCAACGATAAAAGGTTTGTAATAAAACTGGTTATATGAAGTCTGGAGAAAAGGTAGCTAAGATGAGGCCATTGTCCCACAGATCTATACAGAAAGGAAAATTGTAAAATGATAAGGCTCAATTATTGTTGCTAGTCAATGAGACCAAAACAAAGTTACTGGCTTAAGCTATGGAAAAGGAAATCTAAGTGAAACTGTACCAGAACAGTTCAGTGATGGAACAAGTTCAGAATGAGTTATCGTTGGAGATAGTGAAGGGGGGGCTAGATGATCCTCACCAAGGAATGGTTTAGTGTCCCTGCCACAATGCCCAGTAAAAAGGTCTCTTCCAAACCAAATGATCCCATAAATACAAGAAGAAGGTTTTCTTCTGAAAACAAAACTTGATATTACATTAACCAGCTAAAGCGTTAATGAAATGCACTAGAAATAAAAAATAACACAAGAAACAAATGTGCGGACATGCCAGGATCAGTCGTCCTTGGAGAAAAAAGTACTGGCATTGGAGCAAGATGTCTATCTTGCCCATACATACGCAAAGAAAGCAATGGTGAGAGGTATCTGAATCTTGCTGTACACATAAAATCCCTTCAGAAAGATTTGGCTCTGTTGTGTGTTAGCTAGACACACTAAAATACTGAACCGGTGGTACTCTGCTTTCATTCGCAGAAGTGAAAGAACCATATGGTATTTTATGAACTGCCAGATATCATGGCAGAGAATGGCGCTTTACCTGCAATGTGTTGAGTGTCGGGTTTTTCTGATGCTTACCACTGTTACCAAAAGTACTGATGAAAAAGGATTAAGTGAGGAACATGCACTTTTCAGGGCACCTCCCGCGCAGAAATCCCACTCCAACCTTAAAATACTCCAACCCTGAAATACCACAACCTATATAGTGTAGCAAAAAAAAGCTGGTGGACTTAAAATAATATTAAAAAACCCTAGTGAGGATGCAGGCCTCAACATTTACATGATAGAATAATTTTACAGGTACAGTTCTGCTGTGTTTGCAGATTAATGTATATAATAGATTTTTAGTCCCTGCAAAAATGTCCAAATATCCAGAATACATTCTGAGCTGACCATTGTAAAATGCTCATTGAAAAGAACTAGACAGTTTCTTTTGCTAAGTTAGCATGACACCAACCTTTGGACTTTCTTTCAGTTCTCATTCCTTTTTAGCTTATTTGTGGAAACTTATAATTAGATTTTCCTTCTCCTTTTGTTCCCCCCTAACTGATAAAGTACCATAAATCCTGGACATCATCCCTGAGTGCAGTCATTTATGAATTTTGCTATTTTTTGCACATTGCACCATATGTAAGACAAACTAACATAGAGGCACAGTTTCTTATTCCTGGCATGCAGGAGAGTCACTGAGAGATATCATATGGTCTCCTGGCAAAAGTACAAAGTGGCTCTTGTTGTTTGATCTACTGTCTTAAACATAAATGCAAAATCTGATAATTGGGTCAGGCAGGAGAAGAACCTTACTAATAAAGCTCTTTTCATTTCCCTTTCCTATGTTTCCTCTTTTCATCTTTTCTTTCTCTCTTTCTTGGTTGGTCCTGATGAGCAAGAATCAGCTGTTAGCCAAAGGTTTAGAAGTGGAGCTTGGCTTATGGCTTTCAGCTCCTCCTAGAAATCCCTCTCTGTCTATCCTTCTTTAGCATACGCCGTTTTCTTTGACTTCCCTGCCAATACATTAACATACCACGCTAGGCTTGCTTTAGATATTCTCTGGTAATTGTCTTGGGCTTTATAAAACCAGACTCCTGAATATGTCTTGAATGTTTGGAAAATTGCTGCCTCTTTAGGCTTGGCTTTCCTTTGGGGAAAAAAAACTTTTTTCATCTTACAATCTCTATTTTAGACCATTAAACAAAGACAGAGGGGTGTACTTCAAAGAACCCAAAAGATAAACGAAAACTGAACTGCCTTTTCAAGCAAAATATACTCTTTAATATAAGAAGCCTGAGTCCTAGTTCACTCAGCTGAGTGGTTTTTAAACAGTAATAGAAAACTTTTGTTCTCTCTTAGGATTAGCACAGCAAGAACATTTCATGGTCAGTTTCATGGCCCAAATCGGATAATTCATGGTTGCCCACATTATTGGCTTTGTCGTCATCTTTTTTGCCCAAATTTAATCCAAAACGTGAAACCCCAATCCTGACAAATACAATAAACTACTTACAAAAGGAAATGAGACTCTAAAGTGATCTACAATTCTATGCTTTCTGCCTCTCATTTAGTATTAAAAAGCTTTAAAATTGTTAACTGTCTGATTGGAGCTTTCCGTGCTGGGTGGTCAGTAGAATAGATAAATCAGTTCTGATGTGATTGCATTAGCAGGGCTTTTCAGTTGTATAAAAATGTTCACAGAAACAGAGGCTTGCTGGCAAGAAGTGACTGAATAATAGTGGTTTAATTGATCATTAAGCCCCCACTGTGATGTACTTAACACACAGGAAGCCCAGCAGGATCCCAGAACTATGAGAGCAATCAGTTTTATTGCATTATTATTACTATAATATTGACTGTCATTTGACAGTCATGGGCCTGTGACTTTGCTCCATAGCTCACCTCTGGGAGGCTTGCGGACTTTTTTAAATGTAGAAAATATGTTCTCTGTTTGCAAAGAGACAAAGTAGATTTTTTTTTCTCCCCTTAATGTCAACTGTGAACATAACAATTGCTCTTGTCTGATCAGAGAAGATGCCTATAAAACAGTTGTTCTGTAGCTAGCCAGTTACAGAGCAGGCTTGTGTGTGGCTACAGATGCTCTCTAAACTGCATCCTTGCTGACATATTTATGAGAATGATTGAATGACTGCAGTGCTTACAAACTGAAATGACCTGCTGATTAAAAGTTCATAAACAATTCCATCACTCAAAACAGAACCTCCAGTGAAAAAATTGCTTTAGAAAACATATGTTTAGTATGTTAGTTTACAATATGGATTGGAATAAGTTACTTAGCAAAGACAAGTTACATTGAATTTTCACTGTGCTTTCCAAATTCAGCCTTATATGCCATATTGTGAAGTATAAAGAGGGAACTTTCACAGATGTGCATTTTCATACAATAAAATATTAGGGGTCCTTATTCTTATTGCCAGCACATGCAGAAAACACAAGTGTAAAATAAAATAAAGGAGAAATCATGCAAATTCTTATTCTTTCACACTTTCTCCCCAGTAGTTTTATGCACCCACAGCTTCCCTCTCTTTTAAACTTAAAACGATTTTTGTTAAGGATCTGCCTGTTGCACCGAGGGTTCTTCCTCTGATCTGAGGCCTGAGCTGACGTCCATTGAAGTCAAAGGAAATGCCGCCATTTCCTGCAAGGGCTTTGGATCAGGACCCTAGAGATCTGGACCCTAACGAAATTAAGAAAGTGAGCTGGGGTTCATAAAAGGATAAATACCTTCCTAGGATTGTACAGCAATGGGACAAATAACTTTTTAATTGTCCCCAAAACTGTTTCCATGTTTTATGATTGAGAGAGAGGAAAAAATCAAAACAGAGAGGTGATGGGAATACTAGCAAAGATCCCTGCAGTGCTTCTGTTAGCCTTGTATGTAGTCTCTTGCTGCCCTCAGGATCGGAGGGCAGTTGTACATTGCAGATTTTCCTAATGTCTCACCATGACAACCAGCTGGCCTAAATAACCTGCTGTTGATCCACTGTCAAACCTCTTTCTTGCATAGCCTTCAAAAGTGCATACTTTTGAGTGTGCAAGCGGAGGTCAGTTTTTTGCACATCAGACTAAAGTGAGAAGAATGTAGCAGACATGCACAGCTAGATCATACCTCTTGGCTACCCCTTTCTTTAAATCCCAAGTTGCATCTGTTCCTCACTTTTATTATCATAAATGAATTTACATCTGACCTGTAGAATAATGTACAATCATGGAAAAAAGGTATTTAGATACCATGGTGATGAGCCCCGCAAAAAAAGTCTTTATTTATAACCTGTTTTATTATAAATTTTACAAACACCCAGAAGATTTTTGATAGGCATAGCATATAACTTGAAAGAATACATAAATGTAAAGAAAATTGTAATTATGCTTTTTTAAAAATCCTGAAAAAATGCAAAAAATAAAAAAGGTGTAAACATTTTCTTGTGTCCCCCATTTGGGGGGTTATTTGGGTCTTGGTAGTTTGGGAGGAATTGGTTCAAGATTACATGTCAATAATGGTATCTTTATTAGCATGAGAAGTAATGTGCTGCCAAAGTGAATATATCACTACATACAGCTTGGCTACCAGTGTATGCAGCGTACATAGAGATGCAAGGCAGCACCTTGCACTGAAGAAAATCAAGATAGATTCTAAAGAAATGACTGCATCTCTTACAGTTACCTCTTCTGCAAAACAGTATTTTTCCATCATAACCCTAAGTAACATTCTGTTTAATTTTAAAGCCACCTTTCTCTTGGGACTGAAATATTTTCACTGGGAAAGGACCAATGTTGAGCAAAAAGTTCAAAAACCTGGCGGACAGAAATGAGAGAAATCTGTTTATTTGGGTGTTCCCAAGAATTGAGGGGAGAGGGTGGAGGCCGCCTTGAGTTTTGAGGAGTTTTACTTTTCATTGTGAATATTTCACACATATATATACATTTAATTATTTTAGTGGGGGTTCACCATAACTCCTAAGTGTCAGCAGCGCGCTTTGCATGGAAGGCAGGCCCTTCCGATGAGCAATGCCAAATGTATCATGAAGCCTAACTGGCTGTTCATTTTGCAGTCGCACCAGGACACACTAAAATGGCTGAAGGTCTTGTCCTGCACCTATTTTTGGTCTGGGGCAACACTCCTGTTGATTTAAGTGGAGCAGAATGTAGCCCTAAATGATTTGCAGACTCATTCTACCACATGAGCCTCATTGGCATCTTCTTCTGATGATAGGGAGTGATCTGGCTTTGTGAGTGGCAGTAACCTGATGAACTTTAAGAGTTCACCAAAAAGGCTAATGCTTCACTGCAGCTCTTTCAGTAATCTAAAGATTTTGGTTGGTTTGGTTGTAATGTAGATGGTTTAAAATAAGTGACAAATGGAGCAGGCTGACCACCCTGCCATATTAGCAGGTGGCTCTGTGACATGCTGGCTTAAGAAAACCAAAGCTCAGCCTCAAGAAAACCATGAGAATGAACAGGAAAGTGGCTCTTCCTTATGTCGTATTGACATTGCTTTTTTCTTGGTGTTCGTTGGAATGAAAAGTTCCTTGATAATTAATTAAAAGGGAAACACTGTAGCTTAAACAACCCTAATCACTGGAATGAACCAGTGCCCTTGTGGCAACAGAGAGCAAAAGAGAGAGAGACAATAAACATTCTTAGCAGCATGACATATGCCAGTGTGACGGGGCAGGCTGGCCCCGCACTGGTATTGAGAGGATTAACCCTTCCCTGCTGGTAGAGGAAGTCCCGCCCCTGAGGCTCTGCTGGGCATGCTCCAACCGGGAGCCAAGTATAAAAGCCTGCAGAGCTGCTCAGTCAGGGCTGGCGGCTGAGGGAGGAGGAAGCCCAGCAGAAGCTCCAGCCCAGGAGCAGCAGTACCTCGTTCAGGAGGGAACTGAGAGACCGGGAAGTAGGACCAGAGACTGGCAGCTGTCAGAACCCCAGGGAGCATTGGGGGCTGAAGAATCTGAAGACCCTGAGGAGCCAGGGACTGCTACATCCGGAGAAGGGGTAGGAAGTGACCCAGGGAAGGGAAGGGAGTGGTATCTCCCACCACTCTAAGGGCAGCGTGTTGCGGTAGGATTCCCCGCTGACCCGGGGAGGACCACGCTGTTAAAGACAGGGCCCTGGGTCGGAGCCCGGTGGAGGCGGGTGGGCCCCGGGCTCCCCTACCGGGGGTCTCTGAACCCCAGTCTCCATCAGTGTGGAGACGTACTTCACCCACCCCCTTCGTAACTCGAAGGAGATAGATGGACTCCGGCCGCTAGGCCCCGTGATCCCCCGGGGAGGGGATTTAGAAGGACTTTGACCATTGGGCCAGACGGCCCTGACTACCGGGGAGGTAGTCGAACTGCCATAAGCGCAGGGAGGCGGGGTTAACCTCGTCCCCCCCTGGAAACAAAGGGGCGACAAGGTGCAAAGCCCGCCACAGCCAGTAATCAACAACTTCATGTCTTTAATTATAGCTCTTATTCTTATTCTAACGGCACTGCTGCTGTGTTCAAGTCTGCTTTAAAACTTCCTTTGTGGGATTCAGTTTTGCTGACATTCTGAAATCTGCTCAAACTTTTCACTTCTGTATGTTTACTAGTTGACTTTAAAAAAAAAACAGCTTTACTTGAAAGGGCAGAAGAAATGACCATGTTATTTTAGTGTGAATGGAACTGCTCTTGACAGTTAACAAATATGAAATACACTTGACTTCTCGGCTATTAAAGAAAAGCAGCAAAATGTTCCCAGCAGTTGCTTAATGCAATTACTTGATTAGCGAAAGGCATTTCATTTCTTAACCGCTACAAGAATAAGCCATATAGCTGTCAATAATTTTGCACAAGGCCTCAGGTCTGGTGGTCAGCATCTGACCACATCTTTACATGGTCATTAACGCATTTCCATCAATGCTTAAAAATGCACCCAGCAAAGCCTTAAGAATCTTAAGGGATTTCACTGGTATGCGAATGACCTTTTCCTTCATCAATTTCCAGAATGTTTTTTCATTACTGAATATGCAGCACATCATAATGTTTTACATCAAGCCTCCATTTAAGTCATATAGTGTTATATTGAGACTTCCTATACTCCTGACTGCTTTTTTAACCCAGAGTTTTAGGTACAAATGAGGTGCTTTCCTAGTTGCCACGCAAATTAAGACCCTGTCAAGTGGATGAAGGCCTCAATATGCTGTGTGCAGAATTTATTCTTTAAAGTATGAACTTGTGATTTGTCTTCCATGTGGCTAGCATCGTAACAATGAAGTAGGGGGGAAGTGACTGATTAGCTTTATGGCATTGTACTGAGCTGCTAAAGCAAATCATAAAGAGAGCACAGGTTAATTTTCAAAAACTTGTTTAATTTACATTAGGGGTGAAATTTACTCCACCCACAGAAAGTAAGGCTCACGTCACTGTAGTATATTGGATTTGTGAACACACAGTGGGTGACATGCACCCCTAATCTGAGGTCAGGCCACAGAGCTACAACCTAAGCCTTCTGAACACTATGGGCTGAAAAAGCATCTCTAGCCCCTCTGCTCCACTTGCATAAGCTGCTAGGGCTGCTGCATCAGCGTGAATATGGATTCCTTGGCCTTTCCCTAGCTCTGTTTATACTGGCCCAGGATATTATGATTGTTTGTTTGTTATTTGTGTAATAATACAAATCATGGACTGGGATCCCATTGTGCTAGGTGCTGTACAAAGACGGGGGGGAAAGACAGTCCTTGTCCCAAAGAGTTTACAGTCTAAGTACAGAGCCATGTCTAGGATGCAGGCTTAGGAAGCACCTTGCATGGCTGCTCTCCTGACAGATCCCCTGGTGCTAGGCCACCAGAATGTTCAGATGGTGTAAAGGTCCAGGCATGCCAGAATACGTTTAGTAAGGAAATCCAGAGCATAGGCTACTGCTCCATTCCTAGCTAGAGTACCAATATAATAACTCTTTCCATTACAATGCCTTTCATTCAAGGAACTCAAAGCATTTTACTGACATTTATTGAGCTTCACAATGCCATATGGCACAGGAGATTTTATCCCTGTTTCACAGATTGGTAAACTGAAGCAGGAGAAATTTAAATAATTTGCCAAAGATCCCATGATGGGTCAGTGTCCAGGCTGAAAATACACCCAGAGTGCCTGATTTACAGTGCTTTGCTTTAATTGCTAGACAAGCCTCCTAAGCTCAACACACCTAGGTGTTCCAGCACAAACAATGCACAAAGTCACCCAATTCTTCCTATACTACCTGGGATTGAGTTAGTATCAAAGTAAAAATAGCTCATTAAAACAGCCTAGACAACTTATTTTTTAAAAGTCCTGTCTCGGGGGGAGGGAGGGCAGATAATTAACTTATTGCCTTTTAAAGAATTAAACTGAAGGCAAATATCACCAAGTTTCACCTTTTCAGGTGTATTTGTTGTCAGCTCTTGAAAATTAGGGTTTATAAATAGAAAAAGCAAGTGACTTTTAACTGAAGTATATTATTTACAACAAAATTATACTTCAAGACTGTTTCCATGTGGAAGAACTTGGTGCTTTCTCCAGTGGCAACAGTAATTTTCTCATACAACAGTGTTTATATGTTCACTTCATTATTTACCAATAGCAATACCTTACAAATATAGTATCCTCCATCGCAAAGCAATTTACAGACTCAATCTCATATATGAACTCTATAGCACTTTAAAGGTTCAATGCATATTAAATAGGAATATATAGTATTGTACAGATATTATACATATACAAGTGCTGACCGCCTCTAAGGATAATAGCTATAAAATATTGCCTGAAGGGGAAAAACAGATCCCTGAGATTGTAGAATGGTGTGTTACCCAAAGCCAAAGAGGTGCTCATATAGTGCACAGTGATAGGCACAATAAAAAGCCTGGACATGTTAGATAGATCTGAGAACAATATTATTATTATTGTCTTTACCTTACAGTAGTAGCTAGAGGTCCTGACTAAGATCAAGACGCCCTTGTACTACGTGCATTATAAACACAAAGCAGGTGATAGGCTCTGTCTTGAAGAGCTTACAACCCAAGGTCATGATGCTGCAAATACCTACATATATGAAACTAGGGGGGCTACTTTCACCTGCTTAAGTTAAGCCTATGTGTAAGTCTTTGCAGAATTGGGGCCTAAATATTTCATAATCATGTGAGCAGCAGCTCTTTTTACCCATTAGAATTTGAGTCCTGTTTGCATCTTGGAGACAGCAGTAAGTATTGGCTCTATTAAGAGTAGAATATTTTCACTCACAATTCATTGATCTCGTTATATGCAATATATAAATTCATTCTTTATGTGTCATATTGAGGAGACTGCTAGAGCTGTCTTGTACCTCATAAAAATTGTAAAGAAATCAATTCATAATATTGTGTTGTGTGTAGGCCTGAACCTGTGTGGTGCTGTGCACCTGCTACTCGCACTGAAGGCAATGGGAACCAAAGTCGTTCACAACTAGAGCTGGGTGAAAATGTTTGGCTAAAAATTGTTTTTTGCTGAAAAATGCAGATTCGGGTTGGCCAAAACATTTTGTGAACTCATATCAAATATGCTCGATTGTTTCAGTCAGAGTAAAACGCAAGCAAAACAAGACAAAATCACAACATTTCATTTTGACATTTTTAAATGAAACATTTTGATTTTTGATTCAAAACAATTTTTTTGTTTCATTTGGGGTTGACCAAAACATTTGGCTTAATTCCAAACAAAAAAAAGTCAATTTTTCAGTTCACCAATTTTTGTTTGGTTGGTTGGTTTTTTTCAGAATGGCCAGCAAAGCAAAAAAATCATCATAGCTCTGTTCACACCCTTGCTTGCTTAGCCAAAAACTGATGAAATCTCCGATATGTATATTGCTGTGCAGTGCCTTGTACATTAAAATACATCTCTGAGAACTGAAATTGTACAGACCCACCTATTTGTTTATAGTACCATTTTTGTGAGTAATCTCCACTTTAAGAGTAAAGAAGGCTACTTTTAAGATAGGATTTTTGATGTAGACACAGCAGCAAAATGAGGACAGAAATATGCACGGAATTAAACAGCAGGCTGCAATTTTAAATAAACTTTTAGCACAAGGCAGGGGCACTGCCCGCCGACCACCCATATCCTCCTATACCAGGCATTGAATTGGTTCCACTGTGGGGGTCATAGGGTTCCTTACCATATAACCGATACTATGGGGTAGGTTCTCCTCAACCGACCCCCAAGGACTCTGCTCTGAGTCTAAGCAGCCTTCACCCCTGCTAGGAGGACAGAGGGTGCAGCAGGGTGGGGACCTTGGCCTGCAAGGGCCATAAGGTATCACCCTATCACATGAGCCCTAGGCCCATCACCAAAATCCCAGGTCTTTTACCTCTGGGAACCGTTCATTTTATTCTCTGACCCACCACAGGGAGTGCTGGTGACTAGCTTGTTCGCTCCCTCCGACCCAGCCACACTGCAGAGTATCACAATTCCTGTCCAGTTCATTCCCTCACATCCTGTAACCATGTCCGACAAACGTATGCCATCATAGGGGGCTGGAGCACATGACTTATGAGGAGAGGCTGAGGGAACTGGGATTGTTTAGCCTGCAGAAGAGAAGAATGAGGGGGGATTTGATAGCTGCTTTCAACTACCTGAAAGGGGGTTCCAAAGAGGATGGATCTAGACTGTTCTCAGTGGTAGAAGATGACAGAACAAGGAATAATGGTTTCAAGTTGCAGAGGGGGCGGTTTAGGTTGGATATTAGGAAAAACTTTTTCACTAGTAGGGTGGTGAAGAACTGGAATGGGTTACCTAGGGAGGTGGTGGAATCTCCTTCCTTAGAGATTTTTAAGGTCAGGCTTGACAAAGCCCTGGCTGGGATGATTTAGTTGGGGTTGGTCCTGCTTTGAGCAGGGGGTTGGACTAGATGACCTTCTGAGGTCCCTCTCAACCCTGAGATTCTAAGATTCTATGATCCCTGAAAACCGCTGGCCGATTGTAATGGATGCCTCTCTGCTGTATTGCTGAACTCTCTGTGTCCAGGAATACATTGATCAACTCTCTATTCACTTTCTCTCTAGCCTTGTCTGCACAGGCTGGGTCTGCAGCTCCCTGCCAGACCCGCCTTGTGAGCATTTCTGATCATCCTCACCTCAACTCTAGCCATGATTGCCTAACTAAGCTAACATCCCTCTGGATCCTGTCCCTTAAGTTAATTCCTGTACAGCCCCTGAGATCATTCTCCCCAAGGTGAATAACCAGGACGTGAGGTAGCTGTGAATTGCTTGTCAGTGAGTACAGAAGTGGCATGAGCTGATCTGGCCCCTCTTCTGCCCAACCACTGGCTGCAAACTGCTTCAGCCCTGAAGGCCAGCTGAGACCCAGCTGCTGTCCTGGCTGCCCTTTTGTGGGCCCAATGCACTGTAGCAGTGTTTCTCAACGACCAGTCTGTGGACCAGCGCCTGTCCCTGAGATTTCCCTGACACAGTTTTGGAAGGCAGTAAGCCTGGTATCAAAAAGGCTGAGAATCCCTGCACTATAGAGTGCCCACAAATCCAGATGTTGCATACGCTCTGCGTAGCTCCTGAACCGGACAAGCACATTAGGTTAGTTATGTTTTGCTGCTCCCTGCTCTCTTTTCCTTGGTGTAGATGTAAGTTGTTGTACTAATTCTGTCAGGGTTTCCAGTATTATGGGTAACCTCTCATCCCTCCAGTGCCCACCTCTCCTAGCCCACCTTTGTAAGAGTTTCCACACTATAAAATGCCTACATAGGTCTGGGAAACTCACCAACCCACTGGAACAGAGACAAAAGAGGCTCGACATGGCCCCTGCTCTGGACTAAATTCTGGGAGGTGGGGAATTCTGACCAATCATCTCCCCTCTACCCCAGCTGGCCAATGGGTGCCAGAGACTCCCATGAGAGGAGCTACCTATTGTCTCTTGGCAAGTGCCTCCCTCTCTTGCTACTGGGAGTGTCCCTCTTTCACTGCCGGCCCCAGGAATTTCCCCTCATGTCGATGTGGGTGGGTGGCGTTTCTTGGTGAAACCAAAGTCCACAGTGTGTTTTAACTTTTAATGTGAAATGGGAGATTTTCAGGATATTTAATTCATTTTGGAGAAATGTGAAGTCATCGGTTCACAAATGATTACTAACGCTTTTGCTAGTATGTGGTATAATGTTGTTAAAGGATGCGGCTGTAGGCAGGTATCTAATACATATCAGCAAAGAATTTATAAATGGAACTGTAGCTAGATTCCCTATTCTGTGGCTCATCCTCCTGCCTCTTACTCATCTGTATTATTAGAGAGTGCACACGTGGCGCCTGATTCTCATCTAACTCAGCCCAGTGTAGCTCCAGAGCAACTCCATTTAACTCAGTGGAGTTACACAGGTGTAAAATTTGTGCGAGAGAGAGAAGAATCAGGCTATGGGTCAATGTTATTCATTTGTGACACATCCCACTGTTTTCTACATTTAAAAAAAAATCCAGTTCAGTGTAATGTGTCAGATTGTGAGCCCTGACAATGACCGTCCTTTGTTCACAGAACAGGTACCACACAGGCTGTGACAGCACAAAGCCTCCTTGCCCCGCATACGCTAACAATGTGTCTCAACTTTGTTCTGGAGGTAGCACATCTAAGAGTGAGAGCCTGTAGTTCAGTCTCTGCCCTTTCAGTCCTCAGCTTCTCAGTTAAGGGTGACAAAAGGGGCACCAATTAGCATTGGTGGGCTTGTGCTATAGTTAAATGTGGAATAATGTGAGCAAAGTCCAACGTGCAAAAGCACCAATACAAACCTGAACAAATTAATTCCTAGTTGACCTCAAGAATGCACCACCCTTAATCTACCCCACACTGCAGCTTTCTAACCTCACTTTAAAATTAATTTGAACATGTGCATTGTCATATATGGGAAAAATATAATTCACAGGTGGCTGTCCCAGATGTTTTGATTTGTTCATTCTCCTGCTTAGTTTATCAGGAGCAGAGTTCTCTCTCGTTTCAGATCTACAATGCAGGCAGAGAGGAGAAATGCATCCTGTGTTTGCAGTTTATTTTTCAAAGGCCCAATCCTTCCACATGTAATATTATAAAGGTTTGTGAGTTGTAGTTGAGACAAACTGTGCATTAGTAGTAGTAAGGAGAGAAGTTAATGCAACGTTCTTTCCTCTAGAAAGTTGATGTTTGCAATTGTGGCTCTGGCTATGAGAGGCACTGGACTCACTTGAGTTGCCTACCGAGAGCTGTGAACTGCCCTTGCATGTGATGCCCCAGGCTCCGATATTGGATTGGTAGTACAGTAAGTGTCTGGGTAGAGTTTCTGTCTCTCTTTTTATCTGTCTATTGCAGGCTGAGCCTGTAAGCACTTCACTCCCATGAGTAATTCCACTGAGTTTGCTCCCATTCATAGGAGTTTCTAGGGCCCTTATACTGCATTCATCACTGTGGTATATGAGGGTGTCTACAATGCCCCTCAGTTTGGACTATGGGGATGTGAACATCAGTGCACACCAAAATGCTGCACGGTAGCTCCCCTGAGTGGACACTGTGGGTTTGAACTAAAAGGTTCCTAGTTCACATTTATATAATCCTGTTTGAAGAGGATCACATTAGTGCAAATAGGAACCTTTAAGTTTGCACCCGCAGCCTCCACATGGGGGAGTTACACCGTAGCACTTTGGTGTGCGTTGCTAATCACACCCCAATATCTGAACCGTGGGGCAGGTAGACATGCCCTGAGTGTTTTAGTTAAGCCAGTAGGGAGTTTGGATTTGGGCAGTGGATTTTGTAGTTTTCTCATTTCAGTTTAGTAGGTTTTAACTTTTAGCTCCTGATAAATACAGTATATTTTTCTTTTCCCAAATGCTGCCAATACCGTGAATTTCTCATATAAAATTTCAGAACAAACAAAAATGCTGCAAAGGCTCATATTTAAAGTGAAATACATCTGATGTGACCTAAGAGACCGAATTCTATTTTCTGTGTCTTGTATGCTTGCCGTGTCATTTCCATTTCTAACACAAACTGCAAGTAAGTAAGTTATACGGAAAGATGTTTAATTTCTAATGTATTCATTTGCCTTGTTATTATACGTTACAGTCATGCTGGGACCTATGATACAGCAAATATGCATGAACAAAATTCAAATGTCGAGCTAGCTGAAAAATGGAAACATATTTTGCAAATTGTTTTGAAAATCCATGTCCCTTTTTTGTCAAAAATATTGATTTTTTTTTTATCAGCTTCCATAAAAATGTTCTCAAAAAAAATTAGGTTTCAGTGTAGTAGCCGTGTTAGTCTGTGTCAGCAAAATGAAAATAAGAAAGAAAAACTTGTAGCACCTTAGACTAACAAATTTATTTCAGCATAAGCTTTCGTGGGTTAGAACCCACTTCATCGGATGCATGGAATGAAACATACAGTAGACAGATATTTATACAGTCAGAGAAACATGATAAGGTGGAGGTGCATAGACCAACCTTAAGAGGCTAATTAATTGAGAGGACCCATAACAGCAGGGGAAGAAAAACCTTTGAAGTGATAAACAAGATGGTCACACAGGTGTGAATGAGGATCATTAACTTAAGGGAAATAGATTCAATTAACGTAATGGCCGAGCCATTCGAGGTCCTTATTTAATCCTGAGGTAATACAATCTAGTTTGCATATGCAATTGATATGCAAACTAGATTGTATTACCTCAGGATTAAATAAGGACCTCGAATGGCTCGGCCATTACGTTAATTGAATCTATTTCCCTTAAGTTAACGATCCTCATTCACACCTGTGTGACCATCTTGTTTATCACTTCAAAGGTTTTTCTTCCCCTGCTGTTATGGTTCCTCTCAATTAATTAGCCTCTTAAGGTTGGTCTATGCACCTCCACCTTATCATGTTTCTCTGACTGTATAAATATCTGTCTACTGTATGTTTCATTCCATGCATCCGATGAAGTGGGTACTAACCCACGAAAGCTTATGCTGAAATAAATTTGTTAGTCTCTAAGGTGCTACAAGTTTTTCTTTCTTATTTTCATTTTTCAAAAAAAATTGTCCCTTTTTTCTTGAACATTTTCAACATTTGCAATATTTCCACCCGTGTCGTTCAATTACATTGCATCTTCTGTGTGCATCGGCTGCCCATCAGCAGGAGCTGTATGGGAAGATTTACTTCCAGTCAGGGATTATAGCAGTTCCCTAACCCAAAAGAGGTGCCGTGAAGCACTTTTTGGAGTTCTCTCATAAAAGCCCCTTTCTCGTTCTAGCCCATCTCCTTTTCCTGGTCAGGTAACAGTAAGCAAAAAATATTCACTGTTTCTGCAGTGCAGCATCAGTTATCACTAGGGGACGTGGGGGAACCCAGATCATGGAAATGTTGCACAAATGGGATCAGGGACCAGGTGAGGAAGGCAGCTGTGGATTAGCAACATCTCCCAACACATCATAGCCTCTGTCCTCTTTGCAGTTTTAATGTCCAATGAGAATGAATCATGGCAGAGTAGGAGTTGGGGAATGGTGACTATGGTGTATTCTCCTCTCAGAGCAGCATCATTTGCCACGAGGTAATAGTTCCCTCTGCTGAAGGGGGGTGACATACGTAGCAGGCTGGGAGCTGGTCACTGGCAGCAAGGTATGTGCTGCCAGTGCTGGAGATGTGGCTAGAAAGGCACAGAAGCAGAGATCCTAACACACATATCGATGGCCTGAAATCTGCAGGCTACTCCCTCTCCCCCCACTAATCCCACTGATCCTCTGCTTTAATGACATTAGAGGCCTGTGCGCCCTCTCAGATTCACGCTGCCACCCAGCCCCACCTCTCAGAAGGGACGGTGAAGCAGACTGGAAGCAGCTGGGGAGCCATGTACCTTTTCCAGCAGGTCCTCTCATTCTCATGCCTCGTTACACACAAAGGGGAGGAGATGGGTTTAAATCCTTAGCTTCCATAGTTCTTGAAGTGGTTTTGTTTCACTTGTTCTTCCTGATGTTTAACTGAGCCGAGCCACAGAAGAGAAAAATCAAGTGTCTGAAGCCATTATAAATATACAAATGGAAGAGTAATAGCCTTTTCAGGAGGAAGAAAAATATCCCTTTTAATAATAATATAATAATAAGTAAGGCAAACGACGGGGAGGGAGGGGCAGAGAGGAGAGAAAACAAACTGGAAACCTCACATGCGGAAATCCAATTGGATGTCAGAGCAAGGGCTTTGATGTTGGTGAAGGAGATTAAATGTCCACATAAAGGATTGGACTCGGGTGGTCTGTACTGTTTCCTCTCACATGCACCGCAGTGTGACAATTGCTTTTCAAACATAAGAAATTTACCACATTCTAAACCAGAACTTTAAAAAAGACATCAAAGAGCGGAACACTTCTGGGAAAGGTCTGAGCTTTGGGCAAGTTTATACGCTGCACAATTATGAGACTTTCTATTAATTGATTTATTTAACTTTTCAGAGTAACCGCCATCTTTCTCTACACCGGAAAATATAGTTGTTTTGTGATGCAGAAAAATTTCAGCGTCCAGACCCTCTAATAGTGACATGTCCTGAAAGGGCAGGTCACAGAGAGTTTATTCCAAAACACACCGTACTGGACAAATGTAACAAACTCTCCAGCATGTACTCCTGAAATGTGATGGGAACTTTTTGGGAAGCAGTTTTCCTTGTTTACCTTTGCACATCAACCTTCTCAGTTTTGCCCCAGTTCAGCAGTCCATTCCTATTGAAAGCATGTGAGCACATGTCTGACTTTAAGCATGTGCAAAAGTCCCATTGATCTCGATGAAACTTTAACAAAATGTTAACTTTAACATGCTTAAGTGCTTTGCTGAATTGGGGCCTGTATCAGTAACTGCTTCTCTGGAGTTCTGAGCTCAGAACAGTAAACTTGTGAGTTTCTTAAAATAAGAGTTGATTAATTATCCATTTTTGCCAAATGCACAGATACTTAGGAAAGCTGACGTTGCCAAATACGGCAATGCAAATCTTCAGGCTTAAGGTATTAATGCACAGAGCAACATATACACCAATATGCACAGTGTACAGTGCAGGGTTTGATTTTGTTTTGTTCACTTTTGATGCTGTATTTGCAAACATAGATAGGATAAAAGAGTAGCTCAAAACACATTTTTCTGTTTTATTATCCTATGTAGGGCCTGACCCAAAGCCATTTGAAGTCCATATGAGGCTTGGACCAGACTAATGTGAGAGAGAGTACTCATAAAGCTAAGAACTGTAGACTCCTTTTAACTGCAGTATTATGGGGTGATCCTATTCCCAATGAAGTTAATGTAGAAACTCTGATTGACTTCACTAGTGTAGGACTGGGCCTTTTGTTGCTACATTCAGGGTATGTCTACACAGGGATTTTTTTTTAAAAACCTTGGCTGGCCTGGGTCAGCTGCAGATTTTTTAGCCTTGTGTAGACGTAACCTCAGTGCCTGCATACTACTGTGATGATGGGCTCATTACCAGTGTCTTAGTTTAAATATTTCTATCTGGAATGTGTTATTTCACCCAACTACTATTCATGGTTCTCCATAAAACATTTTCTGATTACACAATTTGCTATTTATTATTGATTTTTCTACATGAGTTATAAACTCATTCATCTTAATATTGGCATGTATTTGCATAGACCAAGAAACAGGAAGTTTAATCACTAACTAAACTTACATCCAGTCTGGAAAGAAGTGTAATTTTAAAAAAACCCATGGATCCCTACATTTTAGAGGCCAAGAGAAATCCTATGTATTAAAACAAACTGTGGACTTGAGCCAGCCATTCAGTCCCACCCCCAATTTTATCAAGAAAACCATGTGTGCTAAGTGTGCTATATAGGCCAACAACATTTAAAATGAGCCTTCTAAATTGTGCCTGCAAAATTTGCATCTATACCTATTTGCACTTCTGCTGCTACAGTTTAGACAGTTCTTGTCTGTCATATAATCTCATAATATAGTCTAATATAAAAGCAATCCTGTTTACTAACCTTTCAGTCACAGTTTTTAGGACAGTTCATAAATTATGAAAATATATAGTCCTAAACAGAATTGTAGAAGATCAAGTTTTTGTACTTAGAACAAAAATCTTCATTAATGAAGAGTTCCTTTGCACCACAACCAGAAAGAAAAACACTGAAAGGATAATAAATGTTGAATAGAAACTGAAACTGCTGTATTTATAGTAAAAACATTGCGGATAAGTGAATGGAGTGTGGTTATTGCGGTGATTAGTTAACGATTTTGTCACGCTGCAGTTTGAGGGAAAGTTTGCAAATCTTAGCAGAAATTCAATTAATGTAGTTTTGATCATGTGTGCAAATTAAACATTGGGTTGCATTCTATGTGTAAACTCAAGTGTTTTTTTTTTTATTCTCTACAATGGATAAGATAATTATATTGTGTGGTTCAGAACACCACGCATAAATCAAAGGATTTAGCGTCATTTTGTAGGATACAGAGACAATCTTAGCTTACCAGGCTTAAGTTACTACATGTGTTTTCCATTAAATAATCCATCCCTGATCTTCACAAAACCCCCTCCACCACCATCAAAAATCATTGTCTAGAGCAGAACATCAAACAATAAAATTATCATTAGCTTTCTAGACCATTAAGGAATAAGAACCCCTGCATTAATCTTACTGTTATTTGGTTTTAGTAAAGTGACCTTCAAAAAGAGTTTGAATGAATGAAGCACTGAAGCATTTGCTGTGGAGTAGACAGTCTGACATTTAAGAGAATTCTCCAGTTTTACTGTAATCAACATAACATCACACATGCAGAAGTAATGATTTTTAAAGAAAGTCTGGGAGATAAAAAGATCAGTTGCTCAGTCAAGGAAAGGACATTTATTTTGACTTCTGGATATCTTGAAGACATTTTTTAAAATGTATATACTGAAGTGGAAAAGATACATCATCTTTAGGCTGTAAAGCCATCAAATAGATTGCACATTGACATAAATTATTTGCAAGAGTCATACAAGTGGAAATGTGTCAGATCTGAGACACCTGTATTCGTAAAATAATAATGCCTTACATTTATGTACTGTCTTTCATCCATAAGAACCAGATCACAAGATGTTTTATAGAATGATAAAATGCAGCCACCTCTGAATAATTTGTTAGTTCCAGAGATGTTGTAGGTTAGGAAGTGAAGAACAACTTGTCCAAATGAATCTACAGTAAATAAGAAATTTCGGTATGTGACAATAAGAACTTAGCCAGGATATCAGAACTGGCATCTCTCACATAATGTCTTTAAAGACCACAAGTGGTTATAGCTAGAGATGGGCCCCAAATGCCAAGTTAGGTGATGGATCTACATTTTTTCCAACATTCAAGGGAGGTCTGATGTGGGGTTCTTTGTTCAAGCCCACCTCAATTTATGACTTTGTTTACAATCCATCATAATGGCACCTCCTGTAACTCAACTCATTGGTTCACTCTACTTTAGAAAAAAATGTGCAAATCAATGTGTCACCTTTATCTCTTCCAGAATCAGCTGCTGAGGCTTTTTTCCTAAATATTTTTTTGTCAATATGCCGGCAAATATTAAACCAGTGTAACTATGAAGTCTAAGCAGATCACAATTCAAGGTATTATAGAGATTTGCTATCAGGGCAATCAGAGGTTGTACAAAAGGCATGCAGCCTCTCTGTGGATGGTCTTTTTCTCCTTGCAGTTCCCTGGAAACCCAACCCAACTCAACTCTTGTTTTCATAGATTCCAAGGCCAAAAGGGAGCACTGTGATCATCTAGTCTGACCCTCTACAGTACAACACAGGCCATAGAACTTCCCCAGAATAATTCCTAGAGCAGATCTTTTAGAAAAACATCATCTTAATTTAAAAATGGTCAGTGTTGGACAGTCCACCACGACTCTTGGTAAGTTGTTCCAATGGTTAATTACCTCACAGTTAAAAATGTATACCTTATTTCCAGTCTGAATTGTTCTATCTTCAACTTCCAACTATTAGATCACATCATACCTTTCTCTGCTAGACTGAAGAGCCCATTATTAAATATTTGTTCCCCATTTAGGTACTTCTAGGCTATAATCAAGGTACCCCTTAACCGTCTCTGTGTTAAGCTAAATAGATTAAACTCACTGAGTCTGTCTCTGTAATGCATGTTTTCTAATCTTTTTATCATTCTCAGAGCTCTTCTCTGAACCCTTTCCAATTTATCAACATCCTTCTGGAATGGTGAACACCAGAACTGAACACAGTATTCTAGTAGTGGTTGAACCAGTGCCAAATACAGAGGCAAACAAACTTTTCTTCTCCTACTTGAGATTCCCTTGTTTATGCATCCACGGATTGCATTAGCCCTTTTGTGCACAGTGTCACACTGGTAGCTCATGTTCAGCTGATTATCCCTCATGACACCCAAATCTTTTTCAGAGTCACTGTTTCTCAGGATAGAGTTCCCCACTGTGTAAATATGGCCCATATCCTTTGTTCCTTATCAGTGAGTGACCTGCCCTCTTCATTATTTACTACTCCCCCAGATTTTGTGTCATGAAAACTTTATCAGTGATGATGTCATGTTTTCTTCCAGGTTATTAATAAATGTGTTAAATAGCATAGGACTAAGAACTGGAGAACCTTAGAAATATATCCCTTCAGTGATGATTCCCTGTTTACAATTACATTTTGTTAGCCAGCTTTTAATTCATTTAATGTGTGCCATGTTAATTTTAAATCTTGCTAGTTTTTTAATCAAAATGTCATGCAGTAATCTAAGTATATTACATCAACACTATTACTTTTATCAATCAAATTTGTAATCTCATCAAAAAAGATATCAGATTTGACAGGCTCTATTTTCCATAAACCCATGTTGATTAGCATTAATTATATTACCCTCCTTTAATTCTTTCTTAATCAAATCCCATGTAAACCGTTCCATTATCTTGCTCAGGATCAATGTTAGCGTAACAGGTCTATAATTACCTGAGTCAACCAATTTACCATTTTTAAATATTGGTACAATGCTAGTTTTTTTTCCAGTCTTCTGAAACTTTCCCAGTATTCCAAGACTTATTGCAAATCAACCTTAAGGGTCCAGAAAACTCATCAGCCAGCTCTTTTAAAATTCTTGTATGCACCTTATCCAGACCTGGTGATTTTAAAATGTCTAACTTTAGTAGCTGCTGTTTAACATCCTCTTGAGACAGTAGTGGAATGGAAAGAATGTTATCATCATATGCTATGACTACATCATCTGTTTTTCCCCCAAATACAGAACAGAAATATTTATTGAACACTTACGCTTTTTCTGTATTACTATTAATAATTCTACCATTTCAATCTAGTAATGGACCAATATCATTGTTAGGATTCTTTCTGTTCATATATACTTCAAAAAGTCCTTAACTCTGCTGACTTTAGATTTCAATTTGTGCTCCCTTTGCTTCCCTTATCAATTTTCTATAATTCTTAGCTTCTGATTTATATTCATTACTATCAACTTCCCCTTTCTTCCATTTGTTATATAGATTTATAGCTTCCTCTCTAAACCAGGTCAGTTTTTTTAAACCTTCTTCCTCAATTTTGAGATATGTAGAAGAATTCATTGGTTTGGGGGGTCAAACACCCTATTCATTATGATGGGGAGAAGGCAAACATTCTGCTCTAAGGGGCCTAAACAAAATCTCTTACCTCTCCTAGCATGAGGGATTGCCCTTAGATGGAAAGAAATTCCATGGAAATGCATTGAACAATTTGGCACTTTCACTCCTCTTCACTTCAGGCAGAGTTTCAACATATCTGAGTTCTCTAAAAGCAGCTTCCACTGTGTTGCCATTATTATTTATCACTTCCGATTATTTTTAGTTAGTAAGGGATACATAAAATAAAATACAGTATTCATGGAGTTTAGATATCTTTAATTCAGAACACATTTAAGAGGGACATTCAAGGACAGATGAATACTTAGCACATGGTAGACCACATGTTCTTCTTTCCTTTCATCTGAAGGATTTGGAACCTAAGCTAAAGTAGAATCTACTATTATTAATTATATTTCAAATCATTAAAGCTCCAGCAGCCATTCAGCACTCTCAATTTATCAACATTCTCAGACACCATATTCAGACAATAAGTCCCATCTCACGCTAGTCTCAGAGCATTGAGATATTAAGCATTGTCTGGATCCCAATGAAACCTAAGAAAAAAATGTTACAGAAAAAAAAAATCTTAGAATGGAATGTTCCAGTATCATGCTTCTTTTATGGGTTGTGTCCAGCTGGTCACATTAAATTAAATTAAAAACAAACGGAAGGGAAAACATGAAGATTGAAGAAAGTCTTATGAATGCAAATGATTGATATTATGTTATTTATATAAGCATTGGGCCATAAAACTACAGATAAATTATCATCATGGTATTTTCATCCTTGCTACCCTGGATAGAGATTTCATCGACTTTCATAAACTAAGCACAGCAAGGTAAGCTCAGTACTTGGGTAACAGACCTCCAGTAGGAAAATGCTGCCCATAGTTTTGCTGGTGATTCCACGGGAGGCTTAAAGGAGTGCTGTGTTGCTAGAGTTGCCATATCGTGATGAGAACCAGAACCAAGGTCATGAGCACTTGAGTGATCATTGAAAATCCCTTGGCACTAAGCTAAGTTAGCCCTGGTTCCAGTGAGGGTAACTGCACTATGCCTACCTTAATTCCCCCTGTAGGTTGTTGGATAATTTATTCCTGTGTGAAACTGTCCTGATTAAACAGTTCCTGCATCATTCCTCCTCACGTGTGGTTGCATTTTTTCGGGGGGAGGATGGGGAGGAAGGGAGAGGGTGAAATAATTCTTTATTCTGTTTTTTCTGGAAGGCTCAATAGGCCCCTTTGGGATTTAAGGTGCCATATAAATGTAAATTGCTATAATGATGATAAAAGGGGGAAAAGTCTTCAAATATGAAAACACTGAAAATGAGGTGTGGAAAATATAGCTTAAATTTTGTAATTGAATTTTCATACCTTAACAGAAGGACAAAACAGTAGCAATCATGCATACAAATATTGGAACTTGCATAGGGGAGGAAATTATGTTTTGAGTAAACTGGTAGTTATTTTTTTAAAGCTTGCATAGACATTTACAAAACATAATTTAACTGAAAATTAGAGCACTGGAGTATTTCCCTGACAGACCAGAACACTTGTGTGCGTTTTTGTAACACACGTTGATGTACTGTTTGTTTACCCGAGTTATTGGAATGGCAAAGAAAATCATAGAAAATCTATCAAAGTGCCAACTTCCCTCAAATTTAATGAGATGTCAATGAAGGCTGAGAGCACTCAAAACCACTCAGGAGGTGTTCAGTACTTTACAGGATTAGGCCCATAGAAACCCAGCAAAAATAAATGTAAAATTTTAAACCATGCAGTATTCCAGTCCATCTGGTGAATGTGAACATAAACTCTATGTTACCAACTAATTGATTCTCTTAGTGCTGTTTTCTGACATCAGATTTGGAAATATTTTTGAAAAGCCTACACTTGCAAGATTTTTAGCCCTATTTTGAGGCTAATGAAGTTTAGAAAGTTCAGATAATCTCCAGATAAACACTGTAGATCTGCTTCTCCAAACAGAACTGAAGCTTTTGAGATTCTCGCAACACAAAGTTTTCACTGTGCTGATACTGAAAGATGTGGCCAAATCCAGCCCTTCGAGTACATGGGCGCAGTTCCAGGTCCGACGTGTGTGCACACACCAAGGCTGAATTTGGTCCATGTTATGCCAAATATCTAAAGCAATTAGGTTCTACTATGAAATAATCTCATTTGAAATTTTAGTTTTGAAAATAATGCCCAATTAGTCATATGAATGCAGATAAAAGCCAGAAGCCAAAAATCTATTGTACAGTCTCTTATTTCAAGTTGGATTAAACAGACTAAAGACGGGAAAGTCAATGAGACTTTATTGGCATGACAGGCTATAGACAGGCTCTTCATGTATCTGACAGGAGTTGGTAAAATCCACCCAGAATAGAGCCAAACACTGTGTGTTGGGGTTTGATTCCACGGGTCCATTTGACATTACCACACCTTCCTGATCCAGTGGCAGATTGCTACATAGTATGATGCTTATTCTAAATCAAGGCTCCTTCTCCATCTTCAGCTCACACCACGGAGAAACTCCTGATGATTTTAACGAGAGGTTAAGCTATTCCCTACTTTTGATCTGCTCTCTCAAGCCTCTTCCTTGATTTTCTATACCCTGTCTTTTGTTGGTGTCAATCACAAATATTTAAATGAAATTTATTGTCTCTATTTAAGTTTAAAATGTGAAGGGGGGTGGGGGGAGAAACCATATGTCAAGAAACTTGAATCAAAGTGAAAGCGGTATCAGCCTGAGGAGGCTAAATTTGGCCTGATGTTTTCTATTTTAACTACTGGGAAATTTTGGTGAGATGTGGGCTCTGTGCGACATCTGTTTGGCTTTTGGGCGTGTGTGGCAGGGACTGATGTCTTTCTTTGTATGAAACTGCACAGTATCATATGCTGATATAAAATGTGAACACCCACATAGAAAATTTATGTAGTCTGCTGTGGTATTTCAGCTGTCCTTGTTTTGGTAGGTTTAACCAATGGAATCTCGCTGGATACAAAAAAATGCTTTTCCACACTGTCAATAGTTCTTATCCAAGCTCTAAACCAGTGTTCTATTTTACAAACTGATGGAACAAAATGATTATTTTTAATAAGCAATCCCATACCAAATCCATCCCAATGCATTAATTCAAGTTGTATGGACATGTTGAAATGTTGATCTCAGTACGTCACATTGCACATATGGATTTGAGGGTGCAATATAGCTCCCATCTCTGTTCTGTCTAGTTACCCTAAAGTCTAATGGTCTGATTTTCAGAGGTGCTGAACCCCTAAGACTCTCATTGAAATTATCCTTGAAAAATCAGGCCATAGTCCCACCCCCAAGATCAGCAATGAAACAGAGACCTTTTGAAACAAAACTTGGGTTTTGTAATGTCCCCTACTTGCCAACAATACAAACATTCATTTGTAAATCCAGGCTTTTTTGACAAAAATATTTAAATCAAAATTATAGCATATTATATATGGCTCTCCTGAAACCAGAGCCTAATATTTCCAGGGCTTTACAATCATGTGCCTGCAATCCAGCTTTTTCCCCATTGCTGGCAATAGTTAGCCATTCAGACTGTACTAAAAGATGCCTGAAGGTGGAGAAACATTGCTAGATTTTTTTTTTAATCTGTCAATATTTTAGTTGCTTCTTTTTTTTATATTTCCACCCCATTGTTCCTTATGGCATCTTTAGACAATCAGGAAGATAGTGTTGCACCTAAGATGAAGGACAACATTTAACATTTATCAGTTTTTTAGTCACTAAAGCATTTTATGTTAGTGCAGTTTCTATTTCCATGTAAAATCCTAAACATCTGCTCCACAGGAGATGAGGTTGCTACCAAGCACTACTGTTAGATTTCTCGCCAACAAGTTTCAGTGCTTCATGTGGTTTGTGTTTTATCCTTTAATCAGTTGATTATGTTTTATCCTTTCTTCCATAAAAGCTAAATATAGGCAAGATTTTCACTAATCTGAAACATTTTATGAAAAGGACAGGTTGGTTTTTTTTGTTTTGTTTTTAAAAAGCTTTCTGTGTAGATATTACAAATGTATAAAATAAGTAAGCACAATGTCTCTTATGTTACATCTGTGTTCACCAGTTTATCTCCGATTAATATAAACAGAAACTATGATAAATGTAGATCAGGTAGTTGTACTTACATACCCCCACTCACGCATTGTAGGGGCTTATACAATGTTGTCAGAGTCCAGTCCAGCTTCCACTGAAGTCAATAGGAGGGGTCTTTCCATGCTTACATTACATAGAATTAGCAAAACAACCAAACAACCAACTTTGGAGAGTATATAACCATGTGATTTGGAGGTTGTGGTGGATAATCAGCTGACACTGTGGCCAAAGGAGCTAATGCAATCCTGAGATGTATAAACAGGGACATCTCAAATAAGAGTAAAGTATTTATTTGACTGTATTTGGCACTGGTGCAATGGCTGCTGGAATCCTGTAGCCAGTTCTGTTGCCCACAGGATGTTGATAAATGGGAGAGGGTTCAGAGAAGAGCCATGAGAATGATTAAAGGATTAGAAAACATGCCTGACAGTGATAGACTTAATGAGCTCAATCTGTTTAGCTTAACAAAGAGAAGGTTCTGGGGTGACTTGATTGCAATTTAGAAGTACCTAAATGGGGAACAAATATTTAATAATGGGCTTTTCAGTCTAGCCAAGAAAGGTATAACACGATTCAATGGCTGGAAGTTTGAAGCTAGAAAATTTCAGGCTGGCAATAAGCATACGTTTTTCACAATGAGGGTAATTAACCATTGGAATAGTTTACCAAGGGCTGTGGTGGATTGTCCATCACTGACCATTTTTAAATTAATATTGGATGTTTCTCTAAAGCTCTGCTCTAGGAATTATTTTGGGGAAGTTCTATGGCCCCTGTTATATAGGAGGTCAGGCTGGATGATCACAGTGGTCCCTTCTGGCCTCGGAATCTCTGATTCAGGACATACAGTAAACCAGTATTTGGCCTTCTCCATTCCACAACTGCCAACGTTGTGCTTTATGCACCTTCCTCTGAAGCAGGTGGGACTGGCCACTGTTGGAGACTGGATATTGAATAGGGCTGGCCAGAAAACAAGAAATGTTGTAAAGGTTTTTAAATGTATTTCAGTTCAGTAACAGAATGAAAATGAGATATTTTGGAATTTTTCATGGGAAAAAAAATGAGAGAGTGAGAGAGCATCTCCATAGCCCAGGGATGAGGGCACTTGTCTAGGTTGTAGGAGATTCTTGATCTGGTGCAGCAATTTTTATGTTTCTAAATACGTGCTATTTTTGCAATTTGTGGGTGAAATCCTAACTCCGCTGAAGTCATTGATTTCCACAAGGCCAGGATTTGATCCAATATCTGCATATTTTTATATACTCACATCTGTTACTGTGCTTTGGTTTTGATTCAGAAATTACATAAAGTCCTGTGACAAACTTATAACATTTCACCAAAGATGCTGCCTGACCTTCTCATCTACCACTTGGCATTGGGCAGGTAGAAAGATAAAGACTGCTTACAAGAAGTCACTGAGAAACTAGAATGTAAAGGGTGTTCTAAGAACAGTTCAGCAGCTCATTCCAAACATTCAGCTGCCCAGCTTAAATTTCTTCCTTATGCGTTTTATATTTTCCCTCGGTGGATTATGCCCCTGCAAATCACATTTCTAAAGTGACAAAACAACCAGTAACTATTCTTGGTGAAGGAAATGTGGATCCCTATTGTTAAGCTCTATCAACAGATCACTCGTGTTTCTTCTTAAGCTAACTTTAATGAGACTGCTGCCTTCTCTGTTGGACCACACAGCACAATGGTCAAGAAACAGAAACTCAGTGCTCTCATTATGAAACATCAAGCGCTTTTTATATTGGCCTTCAGCATAAAGTAAATGGGGAATATGAATTCTGAAAACTGAGTTACAGTCTCAAACTATGGACACGCCTTTCTATTTATATCCACAAAATACTACAACCACACCATGCATGTTTTCTGGATTCTACTCTGCACCTCATGCCCACACAGGTCGCATAGCTAAACCCAAAGAGCATGCATTACTTTGAAAATCTTCCAAAGCTAGCTAGGTGTAGTGTACTTTGAGTTTCCACCTTAACCTTCCTCTCTATGTAACCATTTATTTAAATAGTCTATTAGTGTGATTATTTAGTGAAGACAAGATTCTGCCCTTGGTGCCCTCATTTTGAGTTTGGGGGTTGTGAGGTGTGGAGGGCTGCAATGAGGCTGAAGATGATACGACTCGGTCAGAATTCTTCTTGGGGCACTCACGCCAGAACAGTAGCTACCCGAGCTTTGGAGTGTGGTCCCAACTTTGCAGGCATGTGTAGGGACAGAGACGCTTCACCCTTCCCCTTTTTTGAACATCTACTGACTGCCTCAGTAGTGCTATGAGAGAATAGACACTATGCTTCCCAGTGCGATTCTTGTCAGCCATTTGGGCACAGGTGGAAGGAGAGACACCTTGCACCATCTCCCACACTTACACGCATGTGCAAGGACCAGGTAAACTCTGGATCATAAGGGTAAGTCAGTTATGTTACACTGTACTTTATATAGAAGTTTATTGTTAGAACTAGATATCATCAAGCTACCTGATTTGGGATGGATGGATTTTGGGATGTTGATCTAAGAAACTGAATTTCCCTACATCTGCTTCACAGAGACCTACACAATAAAGCCGTACATTAAAATTTTTAGATTTGCATTGCTTGTACTGCAAAAATGTATTATCTGCTGTTGCCTACCAATGCACCACTTTGTATACTAATAGTTTGCAAGAAACCTGGCAAATTTGTGTTGTATTTACATAGAGTATTGTAATAACCATTAGCTTCCACTGTGCTGGGCTTTCAGAACACTACATGCCATTGTTTTCATTAGAAAGCAAAAGTATTAATAACTGCAGACACTGACAATCGTACTGCATGCTCTCTTCAAGAGCTACCCTTGAAAATAATGGTTACTGCTGGTGTTTGGAAATATTTCTTCTAGTCTTCAATAGATTTTGCACAAGTGTCCCTGAAAAGCTAATTCAAAAGGGGGCTACAAACATGTTTGGAGCAAAATTCTAGTTAGAAATCATCAAAATATTCATGACATTTTTTTTTCACTGTACACCTGTCTCCAAGTTACCAGTAACAATTAGCGAAGTAGAAGACCTTAACAACCAGTTGGCCATATATTACCTTTGAGTCACAGACCCAACTCCCACTGATGTCTATGTGGATAGCCCACAGTGTGCAGCCCACAGGGGTAAGGGAAAATGAGGTCAGAGCCACTGTATGGAGCCCTTTAATTCTTCAGAGGTGTTTTTGTGAGGATATAGTACTGTACATGAATTTCTATGCCTGTGCAATTCCATAAATCCCAATGCTGTAATTGGATCACATTTTATGAGGGTTTTTTTTTTCAATTCTTTTGCCAAGCAGGAGTAAAGTTCTCTGTGATGCTTGAATTCACACACTTTTTTCACTTATGTCTCAGTAATTCTCTGTGTGTATTCAACAGTGTTCTTAGCATTAAACACCTAGATCAAACTGCTGACCTTTTGCATCACTTAGACTTTGCTAAAAGATTCTATGCTTTCAGGAGCAGGGATTTGTACATCAGAGAAATTATCATAAGTCTACTGAGCCACCATTTACAAGCATTCTTTGAATATTTTCTCATACTTTTGTTGTTTTCCATTGAGTGTTGATTGTACACATATAAAAGCTGTAACCATAGTGAAATGCCTGCTACCTAATGAAGGATAACATCAAAATACGTGATGGCATATCAATTACCTGCTTCTATCTGTGTTTAAAAAGGGAATCAGCTTTAAATGTTGGTTCATTCTGCTCTGCATTAAATCACACTGGGATAGGCCCTATAGCTCATACCATAGCCTAATGCAGTTAAAAAGGTCATGTTGCACTGGGCAACAAATGTAAATAGGACCTGATGGAGGGGTACATAGGCCACCAGTAGTTTTTACACAAGAATCTCTGCTGGTGGGAGTGACTTAGGGCTACCACTGGCTTCCAATACGAATGTCTGCTCACCTAGAAGGGCGGGGGCCCACCAGCAGTATTTCCGGAAGATCCTTTTGGAGCAAAGCCTGGTAGCACATACTTATAACTTATATATAGCATATATAATGTGTCTAACTTTTCCTTGTTCTGATTGGTTATGTTTGTGCAGCATGCACAAAACTGAGGGGAAAATTCCGAGGCTGAATTTGAGGCCATGAAAAGTCATATTTGCATTAGTGAAAAGTAAACATCATTGGGAAGGATTGCAATATTCTTATCATACTTACTTGAAAAGAAGTTCAATTCAAATTAATGGAATACCCTTACTATTCAGCATCAATAAAGGTATAATAATCTGCCCCATGGTTATTGATGTTAAAGTTATGATTTGAAGGTTGTTTTTTTACAGCAGTTGGATTTTCCTATATATTTTACTCATATGTGTAATGTATATTTAGTCTATATCTACATAATACATGTCAAATTAAAGTAGCAAGGCTTGCAGAAATGCTGTGGCAACACAAATCAACCTGTCAAGTTTTAGTCTGTATCATAATACTTAACACTTTGTATTTCACAAATCATATGTGTGCAAAGTTCCAAACTCAGTGTCTCCTAAAATTCTGTAATAGTTGTCTCAGGCAAAACTGAATTTTATATTCAGTACTATGAGCTTTAATCTAAGACATACCTGCCATGTCCTGGATCTAATTTCATTTCAGCTGTAAAAAAGACCACCCAACTGGAGAAGGAAATATTTTTATCTCCATGCTAATTGGTAAATGATTTTTTTTTCCAGCCGTTAGGCTCCACTGGAAATGAGCCAGATATGTGGTAGAATACAAACCATTGAGAAATTAACAGAGACCACCAAACTCACTTATTTTCAGACAATCTCACTGGTACCTGATAAACACAAAGTGGTTTTGTGTTCCTAGTAGCACTGGAAATAGATTACAGACTTCTATATGGATCACCCATCTTTTCCTCAGTATCTCGATAGCATGCCGTGTTCACATCTAATGCATTTGCTTGTAGAGTCGAGACTAATTTTTTATTAGTTACTAAGCTTTTATTGACCATCTCTCAATGTAAGCTTTTATTATCAAGCATTTAAATCAGAGTCTCTCTCGCTTTTATCTATTGTCATAATTGTTCAAAAATGATTGTCTCTCTGTGTTCTAGAGAAGCATGCCATTCAACAACTGCCCAAGGGTCCAGTCCAGCAAATCCTTTCTTACCCAAATAGATCAGCTGAACTATTTGCTTGAGGGTTTGTATGACTGGGGGCCCCCAATACTTTGTGGTATTGTAAAATAATTATACACAGATCCTACAAAGCCAGTATGAGATTTAACTACAAAGTCTCTTATTTGGTTCCCTTTACTTATAGTGTTGATGCTAAAAGTTAAAATAATGTGATACTAGCTAATTACTTTGCAGCTGTCTTTTATGTAGAGTTGGTGAACTGGCCCAATTAAACAAGAATCAAACTTTCAAATAAGTTTAACGTTTACTATTTACCTTTTCTTTTTTCAATTTTCCTGTTGTTAGTCAGCTGCTACCTGAATGCTGGAATATCACCAGAAATTCTGTTCATGTGGTATTTTCTACTAGCCTCCCTTCTGAGAGGAGAAAAAACTAGGAATCCCCAAGGCACTTGGAAGTCCTGGGAAGACAAATAAACTAATTTCCTTGCCCCGGTCACCTGAGCAAGAGCAGCACTACAAATCCTAACACAGCAGCCATTACAGAATTCTGACTGAGGTCAAGAGGAGTTTGGGATGTAGACAAATGACAGGATATGGCAAACAGACAGAAAAATTTCTGAGTATTTTCTTCTCATATACTCTGATGTGGTGTGACTGTTATCTTAGTAATATATTATCAGATTGTGTAATGTCCACCTCTTTTCAGTTGCTTCGCTGGCTTCCCATTGTCCACTGCATCACATTTAAATATCTTGGGTGAAATCCTGGCCCTATTAAAGTCAATGAGAGTTTTGCCAATAGGTCCACGATTTCACCGGTGGACCTTATTGTCCACACTGCCACTAATGTTTTCTCCCAGCCTGTTCATTTTGTTAGCAATCAAGAGCAGCCCTCAGTGCCCTGCGTGTCTTTTCTTCTTTACGTCTTCAAACCTTTTTCCACCTCTCACTTCAGTGAGTCACCACCTTCTTGGCATTCATGTCCCATCTAAAGACTCTCTTCTTCAGGCTGCCCAGGAGAAGTGAACGAACATTTTAAAATACCCCAAACACTATAAATTATTTCTCCCTCTAGGCTTTCCAGTGCGTGCCATTTCTTTCTCTATTGCAAAGGTTCCAAAGCTGTGCTTTGTGGACCACTGGTGGTCATAGAATGCTTGTTCTGGGTCTGCAGAAAGGTGCCTGCTCATAAAGTGCTGATTTTCTGGTTTTGCCGCTGCTCAGTTATATTAAAGTACATTAAGGGTCAGATTTTCATTTATGCTAAGGCCCTTTTACATGACTCTGACAATGTATCCATGCTTTAACATGGATATAAGCCACATTATGTTCCTAGAGCAGAGCAAAGGGGCCTTAGCGTAACTAAGAATCAGGCCCTAAATGTTTTCCTAATGTTACCTTTTCATGTGTGTAACTGTGTAGGTACCACAAGGATGTTGTGTGATTGTGAGTGGAAAGGGAGGAGCCCACACAACACTTTTGATTAGCAATTTCCCTGTACTATAGAAGAATCTGCTAGATTGTAAGGTCTTCAGGACAGAGGCTGGCTTAATTTTGTGTCATGCATAGCACTAACCGCTTGGCATTAGTTAACAAGAAATAACTAATAGTCGATATTATATCAAGAAAAGAAAGACTATCATAAGACTCATGCTAACTTTTCCATGGAAGCCAGGGATTCAACTGGAATAATTCAAACATGTTAAACTTGCTATAGTTCAGAAGGGTTTTGATGTTTTATATAATGGTTTCAGCTGCTTCATTTTGAAGTCTACTAACCAGTATAAATCTGTGTACACAGCCAATCCATTTATTTTTCTCCTTTTCCTTTTGATCCTACATCCTCCTCCAAAATTTGTAAAGTAGGTTTATCATCTTGCACCATCTGATTGCTTCGAAATAGCTATATAGACACCAGACCAGATACCAAAGATCAAATGTACTAGTAAGTTTCATTTTGCTGTCAGTCAACCAGTGATTGGTTAAGGCAACCAACAAAACCAAACCTTCTCTTTACACTATAAGAAATGTTGGGTTTGGGGGAATGTGTTTAGTACACAGGGTTATGCCTTCCTACATATACATTAGTAATATAGGTTACAGTGTAGTAGCCGTGTTAGTCTGTGTCAGCAAAAAGAAAATAAGAAAGAAAGAAATACTTGTGGCACCTTAGAGACTAACAAATTTATTTCAGCATAAGCTTTCGTGGGTTAGAACCCACTTCATCGGATGCATCCCATGAAAACCCATGAAAGCTTATGCTGAAATAAATTTGTTAGTCTCTAAGGTGCCACAAGTATTTTTCTTTCTTATTTTCTTTTTATTAGTAATATACAGTTTCTAAATTCTAGGACTGTGAAGAAAAGTAGAATAAGGAAAACTTCATAATGAACAATAAATGGTAGCCTTAAGAGGTCCACGTTTCTCTTCAATACTGCTGTTCGCTCAGATATGCCTATACTCTGTTCATTTGACTTCTAATTCATTCAGATTGACATGAATAATATAAAAAAGGCACTGTTTGCTGTAGGATATACATGATAAGGTTTGACTCCACAGGAATTTTTTCACCTGTTTGCATATAACGGAGATTTTTTCATATCTGAATATGTTCTGAAAAAGGAAGAAATGAAAGGATGCTCTCATCAGTGACCAATTAATTAGTTCAGTGTTCTATCTCCTATTAATGACAGTGATATATGAAATCAGGTATTCAAGGCAACAAACTGCTTGTAAATAGAAGTGAATACAGTTTCTCCATCAATGTAACTATACCTTGTTTATAAAGCAACACTTCTCTTTTCTGTTTTGGGTTGTTGGGGGATTTTCTGTGTGTTTTTGTTTGTTTTTTTAATTCAAACATCTAGCTGTCAATTTGACCTATATTTTCCCCACTCTTTCATTTCTGTTAGGTTTAATGTGTACTTTATAATAGTGCAATCAGTGGAACACAAGCTGTGTTAGAAACTAAAATGCAGAATTCCATTTCACAATGGATCGCATATCGGACACTGCACTCCAAGTGGCTGCTTTCACATCTTTTCAGTTGTTGTGTCAGAAAATCAATCAATGACTTCAGCAAAATCTTGATACTTTTCTCCCATCTACAGAGAGGGACGTTAATTATTTATGGCCTCTCTTCTTTTTCAGAACTCATCTATTCTTAACCTAAACACCTCACAGAATATGCATTACTGAATCTGCCTTGGTTCTCCTGTTACCATTCTTCTGAAGTTTAAGTAAGTCAGGATACAATGTCTGGTAATTCAAAGCTTTTTAGCAGCCAAACGAAAACACTGGAAAAGACTGATAATAAATAATTCTGAATGTTAAGCTATTTCATATTTCACTATGTTAAGCTCTGTTCTATGCATTGCATGCACAGTAAAGTTCACATATCAGCATATTTTCACAGGGATGATGGTCTTGGTGAATTTAGTTTATTAGTGGCTGAAGACTTCCTGGTTCAGAGGCCAATGTGACTAGGTATATGATGGAACGCAGGAAACTGTTGGCATCTTCTTGACAAGAATGACTTACTAAAACTGTAGGAGAAAATTTTAACCCGACGCATGTATTAACAACTCAAGTTCTGTCAAGCACTTTTCTTATATAGGCTCAAGACCCAGGGACTATGTGACCGAATGGATCTACATTCTATCACAAGGCCCCGGGCTTTGTAGCATTGCAGTGCAAAACATATGGCAAACTAGAAATTCTGTGGCTGCATCAAGTAAATCCAAAAATGAAGGGGTTTCTTGAAATAAACATGGAAAAGAAATAAGATAGTCAGTAAGAGCTTGTGTTTGTAAAAGTCTAAATTTGAAGGCAAATTTGAGTTGTTTCTTTAAGTTGTGTTCTGTTGCTGTTGTGTAAGCAGGGGCAAGAGCTGGAGAATAGGTCTCCTTTTGAAGATAATGGCAAATCTATACTAAGTAGTTTGAAGTATTATGAGAAGTATTTTTTTAAAGTTAGACGTTTGATTGTATGATTTACACATGATGGAGCAAAAAAGCAGAGCCACAAATGGGTAAAAAGAACTAGATAGATTCATGGAGGATAGGTCGGTCCATCAATGGCTATTAGCCAGGGCGGGCAGGGATGGTGTCCCTAGCCTCTGTTTGCCTGAAGCTGGGAATGGGCGACCGGGGATGGATCACTTGATGATAACCTGTCTGTTCATTCCCTCTGGGTGCACCTGGAATTGGCCACTGTCGGAAGACAAGATACTGGGCTAGATGGACCTTTGGTCTGAACCAGTGTGGCCGTTCTTATGTTCTTAACGTAATATCATCCCTAACAAGTGAAAATATTTTTGATAGGATTTTCCCCCCTGTGTATTCAGGCCAAAATGTTCAAACCTGAGTGCACCGTAAGGTAAACTTCTGAATCCATGATTTGATAGCTAAATAACAGGGTCCTGATTTTCAGTTAGTGAAAAAAATCCCATTGAAGTCAAGGGCTACTAAAGATGCAGAAAATCAGATTCTCTTTTAGTTTAGGTGCCTAATTTTATACACCAGGTTTGAAAAGGTTGGCCTTGGCTCGTACAATTTATTTAACCCTGTGACTGCTGCACATATTTATAGAGACAAGCACAGTGTCTAGTCACTGTTAACTTGGAGCTGATTGGAAGTGATGACCCGCCACAGAGATGAAAGGCTATATAGCCCATCTCCTGACCCCAGGATTTATCTCTTTGTCTTCCTTCTTTCTGCTGGTGTTTCAGAGTCATCCGTATATGTCCTCAGCATTCAGGAGTTTCAAATGGGGTACTAGGCTTATTATAAACAATGTAGAAACTTCAGTGACTTCTCTCAGTACGGGAGAGGCGAGGGGAGTGATACAGAAAACACATCTCTAGATATCATTCTTGTTTAAATTCAATGTGTGTGTTTTCATACCTATTGGATGTTCTAAATTTAAATACTATCAGTCCACTGCAATAACAATGCACTACTTTAATTTGACAGCAGTTAAAGTTGCATATGGGTTCAAGTTTTAGACAACACTACTTGTAAAATGCCTTTCCTTTTATAGCTGAATATTTTTAGAGTCTTCTAAGCTAAACTCCTGAACTGAGTATGATGCATCTAGTCATCTAGCCCAATCAACAGCAAAATCACAACTTCATGTCAGTGCAATACATTGTTAACTGATATGTCAGAAAATCAATTAATTACTTTTAAGTAGCAGTTAAGAGTATCCACACAATACTGCCATTTGAATTATTAAAGAAAGCAAGATTGAGCTTTCTCCCAAACTGAAATCCTGCCCTAGAAGAAAGTGCAAAATGCTGCTTCTGCCCTGAAGCCTAATCAACATTATTGAATAGGCTACAGGGGCAGAAAGAGTGGTGGAGGGTACGAAATTGTGAAAATGCTGGATTGCCAGGCAAAGGCAGCTGTTAAAGGAATTAGAAAGTTTGGATAGCAGACTCCCTTCAGTAGCAATGAGAGAGTCTCCCAATGAGAATAACCATGATGACGATTCTATGAGTCTTTGGAAATCCAGGCTATGTGAGGAGGGCACGAGCAGTCCTTCATCCCTTAACATAACTTCACAAGGGGCGTCCTCAATCTAGGTTCTTCTGCTCCTGCTGTCATAGGTTCTTGTAGATAAACTAGGGATGCATGGCGAGGTCCCTAGTGGACTTCAAGAAGCCTTCTGTTCTTCTCCCTTCCCTGGCTGTAGGGGACCCTATTTGGGTAGATTGCAGGTTTCGGGGGTAAAAGGGATTAGGATTGAGAGGGATGGGATTTTGTTTTTGATTGTGGTGTGGCAATTACACTCTGGGCAGTCTGAATTCCTCTGCAATCTCACGATCTGGCCGGAACCACTACTAGATGCTCCATAGCATGTGGAATTGGGGAGAATGGCAGTAGCATGGCTCTACCTCTGCCACACCTGTCAGTGGAGTAGGACCAGCAAAGAAGGGAGCACGTATTCTCCCTTTCAACTCACTCTCTGGCATGGGCTCCGAGAGGATTACAGGCTGAGCCAGCCAGAATGCCTCTAGAGACTGGTGCTGAGATGGAACAGCCTCCCCCTTCTCCAATGCAGGCCCTTAATGTAAAAGCCAGAATAAAACCTTATCAATGTAAGTCCAATTTCAAGACGTTTCACTGGAATATGGTAGTTGCTACCTTTTCTCCCATATCCCATGACTTGTTCTCTCCCTTGTTTACCTGCTATGTAGTATTTAAAAAAAAATTGGTTTATCTAATAAAAGTTCGACTGTGACTCTCTGTTCAGCCCTCACAATGAGTCATGGAGGGGGGCTGTTGAGAGGCAGATGGCACACCTGTCATCCCTCTCTGATTACAAGATATTTTCTATCCAAAATCTATCAGGCTGCTCCGTGTGATGTGGCCCCTCATTAAAATTTCAGTTTGAGGAAACAAGCAGGCTAAGGTTCTAAAATAGCCAGTATGCTCTGTTTTAAAATACTTGGCCTATTAGCCAGGAGGGAGCTTTGGTGGAGCTAGGGCCTGTGAAGGTACTGTTGGCGCAGGATCTCAGATGGAACAACTGAGGCACATGGCCCACATGCCCTCTCCATTTCTTCACCTCAGGCACATGGAGACGGTTCTTCTCCTCACTTCCTCCTTCCTTGTGTGGCATAGCCTGGGGGGACAGGAAGGGTTACATGGTGCATCCCAATCCAGGCTCTGGGGCTTGTCCCACCTAGGGGTGGTGTGGGACCAAATGATTGGCTCCCATCTGGTTGGGGGGGAGAGAATGTACAGTTTTCTTCCTGGGTGGGGAAACTGTCTGTTTCAGCCCCACCCTTTCCACCTTTCACAAGGTTGCTAAATCTGTACAATGCTAGAGGTTAGGCTGGTTCCCAGTTTGGGGGTCTGGAAGGGATTTTTCCTGCAGGGCAAAACTGGTGAGTTGCTGTGTGAGTTTTTTCACCTTGCACTCTAAATCCAGGAGCTCTGGTTTTGAGGGATTAAATTACACTTGCCCTAGCTTTGGTGATTTCCAATGCAGTTGGTGGGTTTGAAAGGGACCAGTGAAGGACTCTAAAACCCAGTGGCCTGCTTGGGCATGGCCTCTATGTCTGGTGCAGCTTGTGTCTTCTCTTATCTCATCTCTTCTACCTCTGGCATAGAGAAGGTTGGGACTCTGGCTTCCAGTCAGGATCTCTTGCCTGACCTAAGGCTGTAGAGGGGGCATGGCCTTCATACGCCCCCTCAGTTTGAGGGTGCCTGGGGCCATTAGTGCCAGTTGAAATCCATACAGGAACAACCCTGCTGGGTGATTTGCCCGGGTTTGATATTATATGGTAATAAAGTTGCAGCCTCCACATTTGACCATGTTGAGGTTTCCATAGGCAAATCAGTGCTACCTTTATTTTAAACCAGTTCAGGTGACAGTTCTGAGTCTACGGGCCAAGTTCTCTGCTGGCATAACTCCAGTAAAATCATTGGAGTTGTGCCAGCAGAGATTTTGACCCTATCTCAGTCTTTTGGTACCTCAGTCATTACAGGTTAAGTTTGTGTAACATAAGCAGAAAATCTTGTGTACTAAATTTAAGCTTGGCTTGAGAAAAGTGTGTGTGTGTGTGTGTGTGTTTACAGATGTATACTTACCACTTGTATATTATTGCAAAGCAGTTCTCTCGTGGTAATAGTTGTTAGCTGAGGATAGATGGAAACAACTTGTCAGTCTAGAGCTCTGTCTCTGCAAACATCAAAGAAGAGATGTAGAGGTTGGCCAGATGCTCTGAGATGAAGAGTGAGTTGTCACTTGGCCCTGGATACAGCTAGCTGATTTGGGGATTGCTGGCCTGGCAGGTCATTAAGGAGCTCCCTCTCCTGGCTGATGTGTGCACTTGAAGCAATATTTTCCTGCTTCTGGGCAAATCTGCAGTAATGGTCAGCAGAAGCCATGAAGGCAAGAATAGGAAGTAAAAAATAAATAAATGATATGTAGATTCTACACCTGAAGCTATCTTTTGTGATATAGCTTAAATGATGCTATTTCATACTTAAACTGCAGCATTTTGGACTGTTCAGGCACAGCCATCGTTCCAGACTGTTGTTCTTTCCAGGAAACACGATAAATGTGTTAGTGCAGATTTGAAATACTGGTATATTTTTGAAAGTACCAACTTTACAACTTAGACTATTTTTAAAGGAGGCACTAATGGAAAAAAAAAGATCCTGCCAAAATATTAGCTTTTGATAATTTTAAAATATTTAGTAAGACGCCAAAAAATAAATAAAATGAAACAGCTGCAACTCAAACTGTCTCTCAAGGTGTGGCCTCTTAAAAGAATATGCCCAGTTTTTGCACAGTGGAAGCCTGTGCAAACATCCCAACAAAAAAGTCATTGTCTTTTGGATTTTACACAGTAGCTCTATGTATTTGTTAGGGAATCCCGCCCTCGACTGCACTTTACCAATCCTGTCAGAATCACCAGAGAATGTGTGAGACATCTAGCATATAGAAAAATCACCTGCTTCAAAGGAGAGTTACTAAACACTCTGCAAAAAGGATTCAGTGCTTCAAAGCCAGTTAATGATGGTGCTGTACGTTGAAAACAGGATATGTAGTACATCCTGTTTTATATTATTTATTTTACCTGCTTCTCTTTTTGTTGGAATTATATTTTAAAATATATAATTCACTTAGCTCAGTTCAGAGAAACCTAAAAACACTCTTTACCAGAAAATAAGGCTCTCAATACCATCTTGGATAATCTTTCTGGAATTTTTTTTTTAAGATAGATTTTAAGGCTGGAAGAGACCATTAAAGCCCCACTCTGACCTCCTAGATGACACGGGCCATAGAATTTCCTATATAGAACCCAATATTTTTTTTTGACTAAACATCAACATTACAAGTAAATAAATAGATTTAAGGTGACTGAACGTTGAGAACAGATATCTAAGACGACACTTAAAATACTGTGTGACTTTGGAGAGTACCAGTTTTTGTTAACTGACTGATTTTTAAGATCAAAACGTTGAAGATATATTGCTAATGTCACTGTCAGATTGGAAACCTGAATCCACCACCGTTTTGTGCTTGCTTTTCATCCACACACAAATGGAGCGCCATAAGATAGCACAGTCTTGCTCTCTATTACTCCCTCTTATTTTAAACTTGCATGTATATTTTTGCTTTAGGAAACAATTTGTGAAAACCACTGAGGACTAGTTGTAAACTGCATGCCGTGCCCTTGCTTATTGTGATACCATCTTCAATGAAAACATTATCAAAGGCCGGATTTTCAGAAGTGCTGAGCACTCACATCTCCAGGTGAAGTCAATGAGAGTTGCAGATACACAGCACCTTTGAAACTTAGGTCCCAAATGTCGAAACGACTGTCTTAGCCTATTGTACTTGTTCCTTAAATATGCACTGGGTCTAGAATTAGCATCATAAAGATTTTCCCGTGTGCATATATAGGAATTAAGAATGCCACTATCATCTCTCTTCTGCCCATGCCACTTTCTGGTACTAGATGTTTCTGTGGCAGACATCTGAGATGAGGCCTATGGGCTTGTGAGCATGTCTGAGGCAATAAAAATACAATTGGGGTCACATTCTCATGTATAAGACTGCCAAAGCACATTTAATGGGGGTGAAAATTTTCTCTTGAAAGAATTGGAAGCTTCCTCTACATAGCGGAAGCCACAAAATAAAATGAAATTGAAGTGAAAGTCTTTAAAATCCTACTCAGTTTACTATATCACCAGGCTCAACCAAAAACATTATATTATAATGACAAATTTAAAAACAAACAAAAACCCCAACTCCATTAACAATCTGAACTCCATTTTCCCTAGAAGTCTATGCATTCTGATGACAACAAAGGTGTCCATTCTACAGCCCCGGCATTTCTTATCTTCATGTAAATGTACACAAGATGCTCAAACTCTGATAGAGAGGTAACAAGCATTAGGAAAAGGAAGATGAAAACTGTCTGATAAACATGAATGAAGGAATCTAGTAATAAAGATCTGTAAATTGCGAAAGCTCGGAGCCAATGGCATGGAAAGAAAGAATCTTAGCCATATTGTTAGCATTTGAAGATAGTGGCTGGCAGGGGTGCTTTATCTGGTCGGCAACAGAGATTATTGTACCTTCACTGAACCACTGTCTGCAAAACCCAGGAAACATCTTGCTGTGCAGTTGATGAAACATTTGCTTGAGGTCCCTCCCAGTCCTTCTGTTACAGTTGAATAATGTTACAACACAAGCTTGTGCAACAGTGACTAGGATGGTAAAGGTTGTGCTGTAGCATTTCATGTCTTTTTTTCACCTTCTCCATTTTTTTCCTGCGGCAATTAGGTGCACTGCTTGTAAAGCTCTCTTTCCTGTTACCTAAGACAGACTGTTAAAATAAAGAAGAAAAATAATAATGCTTCTTGTTTTTCTGGTCAGCATGAGATCAAAAGACAAACATCTACTACACAAATCTCTATCTCAGGTTTAGCCAGCCATAAATTTAAAATTTGGTGCATCTTTTGTGGTAGCTATGGTGCTATTCCAGATATGTAACAGGAGTTTAAAAAATTAAACTTAATTTAAATGTAGGTGTTTGTTGAATTGGGGCATTGGTCATAAATGTATTAGCTGAGATTTCATGTCAAATTACAGCTGCAAAGAAGCTTTTTGATTTTATATCATATATAAAAACTCAACCGTGGCTTCGACTTTAAATATGAATTTAGGTAAGTGACATATCCATAATAAATCTAAGGGCCTAATGCTTCCCTCAATCCATACACACATACCAACCAACAGACTTCAGTAAGGCACCACACACTGAATGATGTCAAGGATTGAGTCAATATTTTGAAACTCAAAATTCAATACATAAGCAGTTACTTTCTCCATGCTATTAAAAAAATAAAATACCCTAAATCCTGATATGATAAAATGATCATATACACTTCCTAAAAAAAAGAAGTCTTTAGAAATGTTTATATGGCAGAATGTGGGCTGCTACCCAGTCAGCAGTGCAGTACAAAGGTGGGCTTCTGTATGGTTATCATTAACGGCCTGATCCAAAACCCCACTGAAGTCAATTAAAAGCCTCCCTTTGATTTCAGTGGATTTGGATCTGGCCCTAAGGGCCTGCTCTTGGTGAAGTTCTCGTTTACTGTACCCTAAAGCAGTGTCCTCTCTGCCTATCTCTGAAGTTTTCCAGGTGCAATTTACCATTGCTTATCTAGATACTTATATCCTACTTGTCACCACAGTATATAATTGTCTCCCCATTTTACAGATGGAGAAATGAGGCACAAAAGATTAAGTGAAGATGAATAGGAAATATTTTTAGCTTTCTAGTCAAAATTCCCTTTCTTTAAAAAAAATAAATCAAATGTCAACCACTATGTGAACTGTTGAGTTCATGACTATTACCCTGGCCTACACACTCATTGAGTTAATAGTGTCTGTGTCATTCCAAAAATGCTGTGCCCTAAATACAGTGCAATATAAATTCACATTGTGAAGTTAACAGGCCAGATTCACTGGTATGCTCTGCCTCCTTGCTTCACTTCAGTGACACAAAGCAGTGTTAAGTCTGGCTTGTAAAAGAAGTAGAATGGTGAATCTGGCTTAACATTTTCAAAAATTCACAAATACACATTTTCATGAGCAATTATGCTCTACTCTGTGAAGTCACTGAATTTCATAGTGAAAGAACAGATGTAAAAAAATTTTCAGTCTCTCATGTTAATTCATATGCTCCTATGAAGGATTATATCCTTCTACATTCTAGAGTAGTAAAGTGTATAACTTTGTCTGTTAGTACAGTTGCAAGCTGTATGGGTACCAGCTAACTTTTGTTCTTGTGCTGTTTTATAATTATCAGCACAAAATAATGGCCAAATCCTTCTCTCCTGACTCATAAAAGTACTTGTCCCAGTGACTTCAGTGGGATTATTCCCATGAATAGACTGAGCAGGGTTTGGCCATAACTTGCATAATACAGTCCCTGAAATAATCTTCTCTTTGTAAATAAAAGCACTATTATAGTACCACTATATGGTGTTCATGACTGTAAAGTTCTTTGAGTATGAAAACATGGTATAAAAATCATTATTGTTATTAATTTTATGTATTTATTTATTTATTTCTCTATCTACTGGTAATAGATACTAGTATCCTGAAGAAAATTTAGCAGCAAAAACAACAACAAAATATTCCACCAAACAATTACAACCTCATTTCCAGCAGCAAACCTGTAAACTGTAAATCTTCATCCATTTCCACTCTAATCGGGTAGGGGAAAAAATCATAGGAGTAGCTAAATGAAAATTTCAAGTCTATAAGTGCCTGAGGCAAAAAAAAAAAAAAAAAAGTGAATTCTCTTGTGAGTTTGGTTACTGAAAAGAAAAAAAAACATATTAAGCATGACTGCATGTCATTTTTCAATTTGCTTGTGTTAAATAATGATCTCTAGGGCAGAAAAAGAGTGAAGTGAAAAGGAAGAGCTTCACTCTGGTCTTGTTTAGTTTTTCCCGGTCTTTTGCAGAGTCTGGCTACTTCTTGGTTATCATATTAAACTTAAACATGAACCCTGGACAGTTTGGCATGTCATCTCCTCTATCCTGGGCCATGTACTTGATGAGGAAAAACAGAGCAACCACTGGTATCTTTGGTAAAGGTTTATTTATCTTTCTATTGAAAAGTTTTTGTTGGTGTTTTATCATGGAGATCTCTACTACTGTGTAAACATGGGGACTATTTGATGGGAGAGAGCTTAAAAGTAATATGATTTCTATTGGAGCAAACAAAGAAAATACATTAGTGTATATACACTGGCTTTCACTAGACTGTTAAATATGTTGTAAGATTTTAAAAAATGAATTGTTTCCTCTGAAGAAATGTAAAGGTAATGGAAAATTTCAGTTCCATCAAAGTCAGTGGGAATTTTGCTACTGACTTTAGGGCTAGGATTGAGTCCATTAGGCAGTACTTGCTGTTTGACATTTTAGCTACTTCAGAAAAGCAATGTTATCATACAGGGGCAACTAGTGTAAATGGGAATTGTCAATAAATGTGTATTAAAATCTATGGAGCTATGCTGATTGGCTATGCTGATTTACACTAGCTGAAGGTCTGCCACATATATTATATCTTTAAATCCTTCAAAAATTATAATGGAATAAAAAAGAGTTTTTGTTTCATATCAAAGCTAAAGAGAAAAATATCATTTGACAAAATAACTTGAGCTTGAATGACACATTGGTCAATTCAGTAGGTTCCACTTAGGTCAATTCTGTTGTAGTTCTACATAGGCTGAGAATGTTATTTATGGTGCTTTTCAAATGAATCATTTGCCAGAATGAAATACAATATGTTGGGTCTTTCATATATTTGACATAATGCAGATTTTGTTTCCTTTTACATCATCCTGGGTATTATCACTGCTCTTAGTTGTCCCTTTCCGCTAATTATATCCGTAACTATACAATACAATATTGTGATGCAAAAGGGACCTGGGTTGCATAATATGACCCTAGTATGATTATGAATATGGCTAGTTATTGTTCTATTCAAAACCATACTGAACAAGGCCAGAACGAGGGTTAGAATTCTAGAATAATTTTGTCACATCTATTATTTTTAATTCCTATTTTACAATTCCTTCACTTTCTTCCTATCGATTTTTGTTTCAACCAGTTGGCACGGTGTGATTCTCAGATGTTTATTATTAACATTATAACATTAACATTTAAATATAATTAAACTAAACAAGGGAATACATTCTGTGCTGATTTCTAGCCCATGCTACCCTTTCGAAGTCCTAATCCCATTGGTTCTAAATCAAAGATTCTGAGCCAAATTCTGTGCTGAAGTCAACATATATTATTGTTCTGTCAAGAGAGGGGTATGCTCCTTGTTTCCATTATACAGTGGTTTGGCGGTATTGTTTAATCATTTGGTGATAACATGTACATACTGAATAGAGTTCAACAATGCCAATTTTCCATATGGGCTTTAAGACATAATACGTGGCATATGGCTGTAAAATTATAAGCCATATACCAGTTCAGTCTGTAAGAGTTGCTATTCTAGTCTTTTTTTCCCCCAGTAGCATTGTTTTGCATGTACTGAGGAGAAAGACAAAAAATAATGACCGAAAATGTGATGTTTGGTACGCTTATTCAAAAATAGCATTCAGCCAAGAAAATGAGACACCATCCCAATGTTCTTTCAGGGCATAGTGCAAGTGATAAACATACCCTATGTCTGAAGTAGTTTGCAACATCTGAAGAATATTTTTTTATTTTTTAAGCAGCAGCATGTTCTCCTTCTAGAGAGTCCTTTCTCCAGCAGCATGGTCTAAGAAGTGATTTATGAGGTGATGGGAGGGAAGTGATTAGGAGGCAACACCATAAACCGTGGCTGGTGTGTATGCACTATATAACTACGGCATACAAATTAAGCTTTAATAAAATGATAAAGGTTTGAAAGATCTGCTGTATTTTAGATTTCATTTTCACGTGACGGGTGTAATTCTTGCTGTCCAGTAGATTGAAAAAACATCCCTTTTGATACACTGTAAATAAATTGGGTTCCTAAATGGACCGCGTGAGAAATGCTTTGTTTTAGTGCATAAATTACACGTGTAGATAAAGTTGTTTGACACGGTTATGTTTAGGTTCAATTTAGCGGTGATCATTCTTCCTCTGGACACTCCCAGTTTTATAATTCCCATTTAAAAACCATGCAAACAAAATACACATTGGCTAAGAAAGGCTTGACTATTGCCTAACATAGAACAGGGCTAAAGCACTTTTTTAATGTGTAATTTCATAATCCTGCATAAGTACTGAAGGGAAAAACAGATTACAGTGTAGCATTGTGCTCAAAATAAACTTGGCAATTTATAGATAACCAATTGTGTCACTGGTATCATACACCACATCTGCTAATGAAAGGCTGTAAACAGATATGCTCCCAAACCAAACTTGCTAAAATATTTGCCTGAGTATACAGTACATTCCCTTTTAAATAATTGTAGCTTATGGAATGGCTAATATTAAGATAGTTGGTGTACAATTCACTATGTCTTTCTACCCTGTACAGATTTGTTCATACTTATAAATGTTCTATACTTTTAATAGCTATTTGAGAGTTGATTTGTAACTAAACTACTGAAACTTTGCAGATTTTTTATTTTAACACAACTAAACTCAAATGGTTCAATTTTCCTCTGACTTGCACTGGTGTAAATTTAGAAGATCTCTACTAAATCACTGTGGAGTTACGCTTGGGGTTAAAGGATCAGAGAATCAGGCCCAATAAGATTTTATAGTTAAGATTGTTTAAAATATTGTACACTTGAGTTAGGAAACTTAAATTGGTTATCCTTACTGGATTTCTTCATTTTCTGTGTCAGTTACATGAAAGGATAAAAGAAGACAGCATTAACTCTATCTAACCCACTATATTCGCACATCATGTGTCTCAGAATCCCACTTCTTCCGAGAGATGGGGATAATTTTCACATCTCTCTCACTGAGGAGTGTATCTCATCTTTCACTCATATACAGATCTTATCGTGGACAGATGAGGGTGGGAGACTTGAGAGGAAGTGTCCAGTGTTGTCTATTATGATTCGCAGTGACCTCCACGGGAGATCTATTGTAGATTGAAGCTGGTATAGCAACCTAACTGTATAAAGAAAAAAACGTGTTTTAAAAAACAAGCTTCCTGAAGAAATATTGATGGTTTCCAATCAAAACAAAGTAATCCTTCTTGTGTGATTATTTGTTTTTAAAGCTACAATTTTTGCATGGAAATGTTTAGTAAATTTCACCAAAGGGATGCAGGAAAAAAACAATAAGTCACAGAAAGGTCACCAAATAATATAGTTTTTGGTACAGTAGCATACACAGGAGTATAGTGGGGGTGCTGAAAGATAAGGCCAGGGCAGGGAGGAGGGACGCTGGAAAGCGAGCCCACCCTGAAGTGGTAGCTCCTGTCTCATGAGGCTGAGGCTGGCTCCCAACTCCAGATGTTGTGACCTAGCACACAGGGTCTTAGTGCAACTCAGGTTTGGCTGGTTCTCCCCTCCATATCCGTCTATGGAGGGGGTAGATGGACCAACCTGAGTGGCACTACAACCCTGTGCACCATGTCACAATGCCACTCAATCTGAGGGCCTAAGCAAATGTGATTTCACAGCCATTTCCAATATTTCACTGATTTTATTCAAAGTTGCTATTTCCGTGACCTCTGTGCCAAAATTGTGTCCTTATTCAGGCATATTTGAAGTCGATTCAGTATTTTGAGGTGCCTGATTGACAGTCTAGGAGGATGCAATCCTGTATTTCTCAGAGTAGGCAGCAACAATGTAAGCTCTTGCCCTACCAGTATGTGTCAACCCCACCTTGGAAGGTCAATCACCAGTTCAGTCTATGACCATTCTGCTAAGGCTACCCAGTTGAGTGGACTATTTTGGGGCTACCTTGTCCAGTGGAAAATGAACTGATACCATCATCTGATTTCACACAAACTACCAAATAGCTGTCAGTGTTCTCTATTGACCTGGGCTTGAACCATGAATCTAACAACTTTTCTCCTGTCCCACTAACAATTTATTGAGCCAGTCAGTGTACCATTATTTTTAAATGTTATCTCTGCTAATATTTGTGCTCTTATCCAAAATGACTGGGGGGGGGGGGCCATCTATACCCTACTAAATGTGTCTCCTCAGAAGGTCAGATCTTGACTTCATAATCAGCCAATGTCAGAAATGCAACCCTGGCCCCAATCCTTGGCTGGTGTGGATGGAGCTGTATTGATTTACATCAGTTGAGGATTGGGACTTTTTTTTTTCATGGGAGCTGAAGTTGGAAATGGGGAGAGTGTTAGGTCCTGGAGAGCCAAAGGGAATTGCCACAATTTGTGTAGTGTCTTCTGTCCTGATTCTTAAGGCTCAAAAACCTTTCTCCCTATAGCAATAAAGATAAGTATTTTGGGGGAGGAGGGTTAAATAAAAATGAATCCGTCTCCAGAATGAATTACTCATTGGAGTCATGGTTCTGGATATCCAGACCTGTTTAAAATTCCCCGAGCTTTTTTGTGGTGGTGGAGACCAGTATTTCCTATCACTGCTTGATAAAAAAAATCCTAAAGTAGCCACAGCCCACTGACATAGAAAGTACTGCATATGCCTGCACGTGTCAGCCCAGAAAATAATTGAATAATAGCTAATGACGTGTCAAATAAAACTATTCAAGTGAGTTACGCTGTAAGGATACTATTGAAAGCTGAGTATTATTGAAACCTGAGCACTATTGAAACCTGAGCACCATTTGGAAAAGAGAAGATTATGAGAAATAAAAAATGTAAATAATATGGGGAAGAATAAGCTCCTATCATTAGACTCTTTAACAAACATAAAAATTAGGAAAAGATTCCATGTCATAAAAAGCACCGTGAAAGGCCTGAATTCAGCATTGCCTGGGTATACATTTGTTTCAGTGGGAGAATCAGCTGCATGAGGAATGCAGAATGAGGCCCTTATACGCATCTTTTCTATAATTATACTTTATTGTTTTGATATGCAGGATATACATGGTTTTGCAAACCTTCCTCTATTCACTCATGCTACTGTGGCGGCAATTGTGTTACAAGTTACTTTACCAAAAATTCTATCTTGCAATGCGTGTAATTTCCAAAGGTGGAAAGACCCAATAAAGAGTTCTTTCTAAATACAGATTCTCCGCTAGTGTCAATTGGCATAGCTGCCAATTGATCAACGTTGATATCAATGGAGCAATGCTGAATTATGCCAGCTGAGGATCTGGCCCACTGACTTCAGATTCACTAAAAACAAATAAATACACAGCTAGCAAATAAATGCAGTTATATGCAATCACTACTGAAATATAATTAACAACATGAGCTCTTAAAAGACTGGGGGTGTGTTGTATATAAAAGTGTGAGTGTGTGTAGCAGGGCTAGGGTGACCAGATGTCCCGATTTTATAGGGACAGTCCCGATTTTTGGGTCTTTTTCTTATATAGGCTCCTATTACCCCCCCACCCCCGTCCCGATTTTTCACATTTGCTGTCTGGTCACCCTAAGCAGGGACCTCTTGGCTCCTGCCCCCGTTGGGTTGATAAAGTCACTCGGAGACCCTGTGTTTAGTAACCACTGGTGCACTTTATTCTCAGGCTTGCTCCCACCACTGTTTCACCATGTACAAGTTACCCTTCACCCTCTGTAGGCAGGAGGGCGTGGAGAACTACCTCCCTGCTTCCACTCCCTGCCTTTTTCCTTTTCTCCTGCTCTCCCCTGGCTTCCTTTCCCTGTGGCTTTTATGCAGCCCCAGGCTAATTAGGTAGCAGCTGTCTCCGCCTCCCCAATTAGGGCCAGGTTACCTCCAGCCCGCTCTAATTTGTTCCCCTAACGAGGAGCAGTTGTGACAGAGGGCTGAATCTGCAACCCTTTGCCCAGCACCCTGTCACAGTGTGCCTACATATACATATTGCAAATCTTGCCTGTAAATCCCTTTTATTGTTGTTCTTTGTTTTGTGGCCATACCTACGAACCCCAGTCATGAACCAGGACCCCATTGTGCTAGATGCTGTACAAACACAGAGCAAAAATCCACAGCCATATTTCAAACAAAACAAAACAAAAAGACAGCTAAACCAGAAAAATCACAGCAATGAACATTTTTACACTGGCAAGAAGATGGACTAAATGACCTAATAGCTTTATCCCTCTCTAGACTCTATATAATGTGTACACACTCATGCCATCATTGCAAACAATTTTACAAGATGAATTCCAGAAGAAGGTGACATATTGATATATTTAAATTATGTTAATTTCTTGGATTAAACAAATCAGTATTTAACTGGAATTCATTTTACATATGTATGTAAAACAATAATAATTTTATAATATTTATAAAATTATAATAAGCCAAATATTTTCCAATTATTAATAACATTAAAGTTTGTATCTTGATTATTTGAAACTACATCTTTCTTCAAGTCTATTCTTAATCCTATTTCATATACATTACCATAAACTAGATTATATACTAAAGCTGTTCCATAGTGGGGAAAAGGCTATAATAAGACTGGCAACAATATATCCGAGCCTAGAGCATCTAAGTGGTACACTGAGCAATCAGTTGCAGGTGGAATGTTAAGTGGAAAAGAAACAATTTATGAGATTAACTTGCGGCTTCGTCTGTGGCTGTGAAAATGCATTAGTGGTGATGATCGTGGTTAATAGTCCTTTGCATTTCAGTTAGGCTTTCTTCCTCCATCTCTGATTCAGGCAAATGATCTTGTGGTGAAAATCCTGAGCATGGTCCCTTAACAGCTCAGAGGCAAAATGCCTTCTTTGTGTAGTGTCATTTTTAGATGTGCACCACTAATGTTAGAAGGAATAAATGTTAGGTTCACTAAGGCAGTGGTATGTGGATAATCATAGACTATCACGGTTGGAAGGGACCTTAGGAGGTCATCTAGTCCAACCCCCTGCTCAAAGCAGGACCAACCCCAATTTTTGCCCTAGATCCCTAAATGGCCCCCTCAAGGATTGAACTCACAACCCTGGGTTTAGCAGGCCAATGCTCAAACCACTGAGCTATCCCTCCCCCATGCAACTCAATTGCTGGGTCAGGGAGCTTTTTTGCACCTGACTATCTGAGGTCTGGTATGCACTACAGAAGAACAAGAAATGGACATTCCCAGAACTCCTTCTCACTAGTTCAGCAAATCTCCTTGCCATGTGTATATTAAAAGTATGTGGCCAGAAACTACTACCATTCTCACACTGAGTATAGCCTTACTCTGTGAGTAGTCTCCCATATTGTCTACTTGTGGAGTCAGTGTGACATACCGGAGTACAATCCAGACCAGTGGGGGAGGAAAGGGGTGCTGTGTCACCCCTACCCTGTAATTTGGGGTGCCTTGAAATGTCTTGTGTTTAGCCTCCAATCTGCACTGCTCAACACCAGATACCAGCATGCAGGTCACTCCCAGATGTCTTTGTTTTAACTGCAGCCTGCCAGTAACACCCTGGCTCTTACCAGCCTTGGTTATATGGCAGGGTAACCGCAACACACTCCCAGTCCTGGACTTCATAGAATCATAGAACTGGAAGGGACCTTGAGAGGTCATCTAGTCCAGTCCCCTGCACTCACGGCAGGACTAAGTATTATCTAGACCATCCCTGACAGGTGTTTGTCCAACCTGCTCTGAAAAATCTCCAATGATGAAGATTCCACAACCTCCCTATGCAATTTATTCCAGTGCTTAACCACTCTGACAGTTAGGAAGTTTTTCCTAATATCCAACCTATACCGTCATTGCTGCAATTTAAGCCCATTGCTTCTTGTCCTATCCTCAGAGGTTCAAAAGAACAATTTTTCTCCCTCCTCCTTGTAACAACCTTTTATGTACTTGAAAACTGTTATCATGTTCCCTCTCAATCTTCTCTTCCCCAGACTAAACAAACCCATTTTTTTCAATCTTCCCTCATAGGTCATGTTTTCTAGACCTTTAATCATTTTTGTTGCTCTTCTCTGGACTTTCTCCAATTTATCCACATCTTTCCAGAAATATGGCGCCCAGAACTGTACACAATACTCCATTTGAGGCCTAATCAGCATGGAGTAGAGTGGAAAAATTACTTCTAGTATCTTACTTACAACACTTCTACTAATACAGAGGTTCCCAAACTTCGTTCATGGCTTGTTCAGGGTAAGCCCCTGGTGGGCTGTGAGATGCTTTGTTTACCTGAGTGTCCGCTCGCAGCTCCCAGTGGCCGCGGTTCTCCACTCTTTATGCCATTATCTAAATCATTGATGAAGATATTGAAGAGAATCAGACCCAGAACTGATCCCTGCGGGAACACATTTGATATGCCCTTCCAGCTTAACAGTGAACCACTGATAACTCTCTGGGAATGATTTTCCAACCAGTTTTGTACTCATCTTATAGTAGCTCCATCTTGCTTGTATTTCCCTAGTTTATTTATGAGAAAGTCGTGTGACACTGTATCAAAAGCCTTACTAAAGTCAAGACATACCATGTCTACCACTTCCACCCATCCATGTCAAAGAAAGCTGTTAGGTTGATATGACATCATTTGTTTTTGACAAATACATGCTGACAGTTACTTATCACCTAATTATCTTCTAAGTGGTCACAAACTGGTTGCTTAATTATTTGCTCCTTTATCTTTCCAGGTACTGAAGTTATACTGACTGGTCTGCAATTCCCTGGCTTGTCCTTATTTTCCTTTTTATAGATGGGCACTATATTTGCCCTTTTCCAGTCCTCTGGAATCTCTCTTGTCTTTCATGACTTTTCAAAGATAATCGCTAATGGTTCAAATATCTCCTCAGTCAGCATCTTGAGTATTCTAGGATGTATTTCATCAGGCTCTGGTGACTTGAAGACATCTAACTTGTCTAAGTAATTTTTAACTTGTTCTTTCCCTATTTGAGCCTCATTTTCCTCTGACCTCATTTTCAATAATATACACTAGCATATCTTAAATAGAGTTACCCAGAAACTTCAGTTTAAACACAGTGAATTAAATAAAAAAATAAAACACGTTTATTAACTACAAAGAGAGAGATTTTAAGTGAGTATAAGTATTGAGGCATAAAAGTCAGAAATGGATACAAGAAAAATAAAGATAAATTGCGTACTAGTGCCTAACTTAACAAACTATATTAGATTCAAGCCAAATTTCTCACCGCATGCTTCCAGCAAAATTACTGATCAAAGTCTTCAGTCAGAACCTCCCTCCCCACACAGTCCAACAGCTGTTTCCTTTTGTCTTCTCAGGTGTAGAAAATGTGTTGGGCAGGGACAGAGAGAGGGGGATCTTATAACTTCACATTCGATGTTGCCACACGTTTTATCAGGACAATGCTGACCAGCAAATTATGAATGTAATACTTTGTACAAAGAGTATTCCAGTAGTGTGTAGAATGTAAATACAGGGGTGTATTCCATCACGCTAAAGGTAATAGTCAGTGTGAGTAAAGGTGGCAGAATCTGTCCTGTGGTACATACACTCATTTTTGTGAGAAATATAACTGGAGCTAACTCTGCAATTCCTAGGTGTTGCCAAGATGTTAGAGGGTCCATAATCTTCTACATTATGTCTTCTATTGTAATTGAAATAGCAAAGTGGATTAGAGGCAGAATGGCAGCCTTATATCACAGTCAATAAAACTAAAGCTGAGGCTCATGATGCAATCACTTGTCATTGTGTGTCTTACCAACACTCTTGAACTCCAGGAAGAGCACAAAGCACAATCAATTTCCATGATGCTCACTTGTGAAACATTATTGAAAATGCTAAGCAAATTCACTGAGGAGAGCTTTCTACTATGGGCAGCTAAGTGAAGGAGCTGCCAGTATTCACCTTGTCTCCACACCCTGGAACCAGTGTACGAGATGTGGAAGGAGAAAGAAAGGGGAGAAAGCAATTCACTCTGTCCTTGCAACCACAGTATATGAAATCCCATCAAAAGCCTAAACCTTACAATGAACCCGTGTAGGTTGATATTATGTAAACCTTAGTATAGAAAAGGTGTCATTGAAATCACTAGGTGTGAAAGATGTTATCTATACTAACAGAGGCATGTAACTCACAGTATAATGGTACACAGTCCTCATTTAAGTCTTCAAAACCAGCTGCTACACATACACAGTAGTAATTATTCAGCTCACTTGCTTCCATGCTCTCTACACCCCACACTCCTATGTATCTCAAGTAACTGGGCTTCTACTCTCAGATTAGCTACAATATTATAATATTAAAGGGAAATTCTTAATTCATCCTTTTATTTTCTTGCTTTTGAGCTGTGCAAAGAAAGAAATCATCAGAAACCAGAGAGTATTTTTATAAGTTCATTTTTAGAGCATCTGTAAATTGGCTTAAAATCATTAGGGCAAGTCATTTGTGCATCACTACATTCTTTGGCACCACTCCTACTAGTTCTAAATTTTCTCCGTAAAGATGCTTCTCAAGCTGTGACTTGAAAAGTTCAAGTGATGGTGCAGCATATTCCACTGTCTATTTGATTTTATGATCAGAATTGCCCCTGCTCTTAAAACTGACCTTATTTTACTTCAGTTTGCATCTGTTATTTCTTGTCTTATCATTCTTAAACTAATGAAAACAGTTCCTCCCCTTCATTTTTATAGTACCCTTTTATGTACTTGTAAACCTCAGTCATGTTGTCCCCTTTGGCTTTCTTTTTTACCTCAAATATATGGAGATATTTTATTCCTTTAATCTTTCCTTATAGGTAGTCCCTTCCAGACCTTTAATCACTGTAGTTGCCCTTCTCTGGCATCTCCCTCATTTACTGATATATAGCCAATAATATGATGCCCAGAACTAAATGCATTGCTCCTGCTGTGATCTGAGTGCTGAGAAAGGGGGAATAGTTGCCTCCTTGGTTTTAGATGGGATCCCTCTATTTATGCATTTCAAAACAGCACTTCTCTGCTTAGTCTACAGCACTGCCTTGAGTAACCAACTGTATTTTTTTTAAGTTGCGTCCAACCTGCATTTCAAATTTCTAGCCAACACAATATGGAATGCACAAATTAGAAACTGCAGAAGAATGGCTTTGCAATGGAAACTTTGACCAATCCTTCACTACAGCATGCCAGTTTATGGACATCAATGTAGTACACAAAGTAAAAATATCCTGTATACAAAAAGTTTATAGTATATGTAGGGCCAGCTTGTGACTTGAGCTACATCCACATGCAGTGGACTAAAGAGGAGTGAGAGCGCCCTTTGCCCCTGCCTGGGCTATGCAGATCTTGGATCTGGGCATGCTGGTGTCCATATGGCCTGCGCACCCGGTCACTCTCACACACCCTGATGCAGGTGAGCAGGGAGCAGCCAGGAATGAGCAGAACCTTGGCTTTGACCCCTAACAAGCCTGCCAGAAAAGTTGAGCCAGCATTGGGGAGTATCCCTAATTGACTCCTGGTATAGACCAGCAGCAAATTACTACACCTTTGCCTCCTCCCTGGAGAAAAGAGGAATCGGGGAGAGGATTGTGCCTCAGAAGAGTGTCTCTGAGACACAGTAGCTCCCGGGGGGGCCGCTCAGGCTGTGCAGTTTACACAGGTCTGTGCCTAATCAAGCCTTGAATTATATCAACTTTTTTTAAAAAAAGCAGCAGATCCAGCATTCAGGGTGCTCATTGTAAAACCAATAAGTAGGACCAATACAATATCCCACAAACTGACCCCTCTGAAATCTCCCCACAATTGAGCTCTTTCCTACTCTTCCCTATCAACTCATTCCTTCCCACAGGGAAAGCCTGGAAGAACAAATGGCCGTCACTGCCTGCTGAAGGTGAACAAATCTGGGGTTTGAGGCAGAAAGCACATTCCACAGATGAGACTCTCTCCCTGAACATAAGGGTCCCCAACTCCCCCAAATGCCTACACGGGGGGGGGGGGGGTGCTAGTTTGAGCACCTCAAAACAAAGAAAGACTTTTTAACCAACACAGCTTTCAACTAAGAGCTGCACCTTCTGAATGGTCTTAAAGTGTAATAATAATAATCATTAATAATGCTGCACACTTGCATAGCCTTTTTCATCTATAGATCTCAATGGGTTTTACAAAGATGTCTTAATCCCCATTTTGCAGATGGGGAAAGTGATTTGCCCAAGACTTAACTTCCTGTAAACCATGTTACAATAACAGAGTCTTGAAGTGACAAAAGCATTTGTCACTCCATCCAGGGTCACATCCAAAAGAAAAAGTGACAAACTGCTGGTCAAGAGTAAATAATACAATGTGCTCTTGGCCACTGTTGGTACTTGTGTATTCAAAAATGGTTGGGGATTCAATAATATTCCCTCTGCTGCAAATCTGACCAGCAAAAGGTAGGCAGATGTCCAGAGTTCATGTCAACTGTGCCATTTTTCTAGTTGGCTCCCCAACATACCTGCACAACCTCAGCCTTGCCTGGGTTGAATTGCAGCCAAGTTACCCTCTTCCAAGCCAAAGTCCTGGCATAACAATGGATAAGCACCAGCCAGTCCAGTTAAATATATAGAGCAAAATGTCTTCCACATATCGGAGACCTCACATCCCATTTTGTCTCAATGGCCTCTCATACATGTTAACTTACTTCAATGAAATATACATATTTCAATGTATACACAAGGCCATTGTGGGATATAGTGAGGATTATATGGCTATAACTATAGAATACGACTTTTCTCAATGCTGTATTTAATCATAAAACTCAAAGGCAAGCAGCACAAAAATATTTTAATATGTTAAATAACAGAGTAATTGTTTTTAGCCAATTCAATCAGACTACTTATGATAACAATTGCTATCCCTAGCATTAAGTGTTTGCAGGATCATTTGCAAAGGCCTGATCCTACAAACCCTTATTCACATGAGCAGTCCTTCAACATACCACACATAGAAGCAAAGACTTCTCACCCAATTAAGAGTTTTTGGCAACAGGGCCTTAACAGAGAAGCTAAAAAATTCAGACACAAAATGTATTAGCTGACCCAGAGAATAGTTCAATTTTAGGCCCCAATCCTTCAAACAATTAAGCATGTGTATAATTTTATTTGTATGAGCAGTCCCATTAATTTCACTGGGACCACTGCCCAGAGTAAAGTTACACAGGTGTGTAAGTGTTTGCAGGATTGAGGACTGGAGGTTTTTTTTTTTTTTTTTTTAAGATTGTACTTTTATTTTATGTGGGCCAATTCTGTTAAGGGCTACACCTTTTCTTTTCACGATATTTTTTCTTGCTCCTTTTCCTCTGTAAAATATGCTCAAAACCACATGCATTTAAGCTATTCAGAACAACTATATTTTCCTTCATGTTTGTCCTTAGAGTATGTGCATGCAGCAGCTGTCACTTGTATTGCATTCGTGCTCAATTTTCCCCGTGCAATTTATATTGTTTAAAATTCATCCCTAAATCTGCTTTCTCATATTTCCAAAGCTTTTGCTTAACTGTATTCGTTTAAAAAGCTCAGTGCTTTGTGGTCTAGCAATCCTGTATGACAGAATCAACCCGTAGTGGCTAGAGAGTCATATGTGGTTTGTTTACAGACGTAATAAATTGATGTTAAAATACAAATATAAGCAGTTGTTTATCATTAAAACACAAGTTGTGACTCCTGTTCTGAACTGGTTCTTACCAATAACCTTCACAATATCTTATGACAATTCTTACCCTTTGGAATACTAAGAAAGATTATGTTAGCAAAAAATGTTGCCTAATATAGGTATAATTTACCTTCATATATAACAACCATCATTTCACTAGTAACTGTCATTTTATTCAGGCAGCCTTTTTATTTAATTAACTTCTGTTCTTTCAGAGTATTTACACAGAATGACTTCACTTAGAGATTTTCACCGTACAGTAGATTCAAATTATATTTCTCTGTTCATCATGCACAGATCAGTGAAATGGAAGATGATAAACTGAATTAACCAAAAGATTAAAACATTCTTACTGCTGCGTGAACCCTAAGAGACATGTAATATACAACATTCAAGTTCAACCTTATCAATTATCTCCATCATAGTACTTGTCACATCCACTCCAGTCTTATATGATTCCTTGTTACAGCTTATTTTAATATAAAACCTGGCTTCAAGCTATTTAAAATGCTTTATTATTACTCTTGGTTTAGTAATACATTTCTTTTCAACATGGATAATGCCAGCTAAATGGTGCAGGGTTATAAGGATGAAATATTTCCTATATCTTCTATTAAACATGGAAATTTTGTGTTTCCATTTACATTTGTGTTTCTATTTCATTTCCATTTCAACTGACTAATTCATATTAAGAAAGGATCACTAATGAGTGAAATTCAGCTCAGTATACTAATGAATCTAAAACCTAAAATGACTCTCAACCACCTGACTACAGCTGAAGAATCCTACTTGGTCCAAAAAACAATCAAATTCTGTAGGTGTGTGTATTTTACATGATGTAATATATACAAATATGCAGATGTTACATCACTGAAATTATTCTCCTTATCTAGTCAAGGTCTATAAAAAGGTTATCCACCACTAATATATCCCATATGCAATAAACATAGTAAACTGTATTTTATAAATCCCCACTTGCCTTTTTAATTGCTCCTAAAAATATAACGAAATAGATCAGAAGTAATTTAGACTGGAGATAATTTAGCACAAGGGAAAGTTGAACAGTGAACAGTTCACTGCAATGATTTAATACTACAAGTGGCAGAATTTAAAAAAAATACACAAACGTGTTCTTGTTAAATGATGAGGTTTTTAAAAGCTTTTTGATTAAATCCTGGACCCTGTAAATCCTAAATAAGTATATTTAGTAACCCATGTATCCCTTCATTCACTTTGGTTTTAAGGACATATTTTATATTTGCCACTGAAGGGTCTGTTAAGATACAGTGCTGTAAACAAATTTCGAATAACTATCAAGATCCTACTATGTTAGTTCTGGGGGAAATACTAAAATTGCATCACCTATATATCCTACTAAAAAAATGGAAGCTATAGAGCGACGAAAAGCCATTCTAAAATGAAACTGTTGTTCTCTCGTATAGAAAGAGACTAGAAAGAACTGCGTCTGTATGACGGATAAGAAACTTTTCGTTGGGGAACGGGAGCTACCGCTCAGGACGCGTTGTAAATGTGGTGGTCGTGTGTTTGCAACGCAGGGAGAGTATGCGGCTTCTGCCAATAACGTGCCTTCCAATAATGGTTAGCTCCTAGTAAAGGGGAAATTGCAGCTTCTGGGAGACACCGTGTATTATACAAGAAGCGGGATCGTGAAAATGCTCCTACGTGCAACAACGGAGTAATTTTAAAACAAATGTCTAGTGTATTTGCAAGCTCACAGGCTGTGCTCATCTCTGTTGAATTAAATACCCATCGGAAGCCTTCCGCAGAGGATTACTGACTAACCAAATAGGCGGCATATTAGGAATGAAATCCCCCCATGAACATGCTAATGAAGGACCTGAATTTCCCGTCTCAGGGAGAATTACACACAGAAATAACCCGAGTTAGCTTCATTTTGTGTAAACAAGACCGGGTGCAACTTTAGTGCTTTTCCGTTTCTTCAACAACAACAAAAGATTCCTAGCACCAGCCTCGTGAAGCTCCTCGCCCGGGCTGTGGTTGAGTTTGAATGAGACGTGTTAGCCAAGGTGAACTTTTCCCCTCGTGTGTAATGGACAGAAGGGCGCTGGAGCCGGACAGCGGCTGGCTATTGAGCCGGCGGGGTGGAGAGTGTGTAACGCGCCCCCTATAACTTGGGTGGCACACGCCATCCTAACACAGCTGCTTTGAAGTGGGGAACTGCTGTGCTGCGCTGCGCTCCTCGGGTTTGGCTGGCGCAGGGCAAGCAGCGCAGGACGAGATCTCCCGGCCCGAGCTGGCCGCAGGGGACACGACGAAGTGCGGTTGTGACAGCGGCTGAACACGCCTAACAGGGGTGTTCCCCGCACGCACGGCCACGTCTTCTCCCCCGCAGAGCGGGCGCTGCCGGGGGCGCGTCCTGCGCGTTGAACCCCGGGCTCTTAGTTGTGTGGCTCAGCGATGAAGCAGTTCCGCGCCCGCCACCTGATCCCTGCCCTGCTTCCCGGCTTGTTAGGTCTGGACGCGGGGAGCTGGTGAACCCCACCCTGGCTGGCTGAGCCGCCCGAGGCGAGGATCGCTCTTTACCAGTTACGTACCCGCTCGGTAGTGCCACACTTGCGGGTGTCAACTGGGGAAAGAAGCGCTTCGCCCAGAGCCTGGCTCAGCCGAGCGCTAGACACATGGCAGCGTTCATCACCGGGACTCCTTTAGTCTGCCCAGCCCAGCGGGTCTGCTCTTGGGCAGCCTGGGGGGCGGGCGGGGGCGTGTGTGGCCCGTGCGAAGCTGTGCAGAAAGACCGGGCCTAGCTCCGGCGTGTTTTGCACCAGAGCGGGCTGAGCCGATGCGGCTCCCGCTCCCTGCACGTGCGGAGCCAGCTTGTCCCATTGCACGGGGCAAAGTACAGCCGGGCTCGTTCCCAGCCCGCGCCCTGCGGCTTCGCCTGGCTTTGCAGGAGAGCGCCGAGGAAAAAAGGCTGTTGGCCCCCTCTACTGTCCGCTCCGCATTACTGCAGGGCGGGGGGGAGGCGGTGCAGCGCCACCGCCTTCCCCGGGTTTATTTGCTGTTTGCTTTTGCATTCGGGGTTTGGCTTGGTGGTTCCCCCCCCCCCCCGCCGCCGCCGCCGCCGCCGCCGCCCCCCCGATTGCGCAATAAACCGTAGGCAGCTCAGACACTCAAGGAACAAGCCTTCAGCTCGCTTCCTCTTTGCTGTTAAAGGAAGGGCCTGCCCCCTCCTGTTTACGCAGTACAGCTTTCAGCAATGGTCTCTATGGACTACCGTGCCTGCTCCCCCACTTCCCCTCAGTCACTGGGGGACCAGCTGTTGTTGCTTCCCCTCATCCCTGTTCTGAACTGCTGCCCCTTCTCGCCCTGTACCATATCCCATATACCCCTGTGGGGGAGCAACTGCTGGTGCTGGGCCCTCCCTTGCTGCTCAGGCCAGGACTGGGGTGGGGGGTAAGGAAATAGCCCTTGATGTGACATAACGAGAGAAGGGGGCAGCTTAGGTCTCCTGCAAGAGAGGGAAGCAGGAAGGAAGGAGAGGACAACTTTGTGGCCTCTAGGCTCCTGGGGCATCTCCTGGGAAGGATAAAGAGGCAGAGGCAGGGTTGTTATCTCAAAGGAGTGCTGGCTCTGGCCAGGCCCAGAGATGTAATTTCATTAAATCATTAGCACAGTTTTAGGTCTGGGCTTGTTTAAATGCTGCTGATGGCAAGGAGGGTATGGGCCAAACAGTGTCTGCCGAATGGCTATGTTAGCTCATGTTGGCCTTCTCTATACTTGCCATTTCCCCCACAAAATGTCACATCTTTGCTACCACCAATTCAGCTCCCTATCAGCAGGAGGAGCACTAGTGTAGAAAAAGCACTAGCAGAAGCGAGCCTTGGTAAACCCTGTTTTATCTAGCTCGCAAGGGTGTGAAATTTCAGGGGGGCAAGGCTAGCCAGGACATAGCCATGAGAGAGGGCAGCTGGGGCTGGGCCCAGAGCACCTTTGCAGCACCCTCTGCCAGGAGTGATTCCTATTTGGCAAAGGGCAACAGCTTAAGAAAATCAGAAGAAAAACCAAACTGAACCCATGCCATCAATGTCCACAGTGAAATGCTACCAACAGAAATCCCACTACTTCCGTTTTGACCATAGGCAGTCTAACAGCATGGCTTACCTTCGTGTCCTGAAATAAGCAGGACTTGTAAAGGAAAATACCCTGGATGCAGGATTGCCAATGCTGTGCTCCCTGTTTGAAAACTGGAGAGCTGGGTTTTAGAAGTGACTAGAGCACCAACCCCACGGTAGTGGTTCAGAGGGAGCTGTATTTTTTGGCTGGGTCTATGACTTGAGCTGTGAGTATGGCACTACCAGAGTGGTCAGACAGGGGCAGATCCTGAGAGGGAGAGAGGCAGAAGGGGACTATAATGGTAGTTTTGAGAGGGAGGGTAGGGGCCCCTCGCTGTTGCTAGACTGGGGGTGAGTCACTGGGCTCTGGGGTGATAGGAGATCCTAAGCGGGCCAGGTGAAAGGACAGTTGGAACAAACTCTGCTGTGGTTTAAAAAAAAAGTGAATGCTTGTGCAAGCTGTAGTTTGCTGGGCCCACAATGTTACTCAAACCTCCTTTATCTTGGGACTGTGTAACAGCAGGAGGGCATGGCGGGAACACAGGTAGTGCCATATCCCCTTGCTGGCTGAATATCTTGTGACTGAAATAGCATGCTCTGTGCCTTTTTACAACGTGATTTGCAGGCGGATCTATGGTGGCCATTTGCCAAAGACTGCAATTGTCTTGGCCTCCCCTGTGAAAAAGATTCTAGAGAGACAAGGTGGGTGAGGTAATAGCTTTTATCGGACCGACTTCTGTTGGTGAGTGAGACAAGCTTTCCAGCTACACAGGGCACTTCTTCAGGTCTGGATTCTATGCAGGCACTGTGCACATGTTAAAAGCTCAGGAGTATGGAGGACATTGAAATTGTATAAACCTGAAAGAACCCTAGAGGGAGGGAGGAAGAAGTGACAGATTCAACTGGGGGAGGCAGGAGGCGGGATAGCCTTGCAAAACTGTGTTTGTCGAGACTGTGTATTTTGGGGCAAGTGGGTGCAAAAATCATTACACATTTCAAGATAGTCCGTCATCCTGATAAAGTTCAAGTGATTATATTTGGTGCCTGGCTGGGAGAGAAATTTTTCAACGCAAGGCTGATTATGTCCAGTTAACCCTGCCCTACTCGCCATCCCAGGGACCCACCAATCATCAATTGCCTAGGAGAGGTGGCCTTTAAATGTAGTTCAGACAAAACTGCAGTGAATCCCTGGGGGGGGGGGGGGATTCAGAAGGGCCGGCTTAGGCTAGGGGGGTTGCTTGTCAGCTGCCATTCTTGGCGCTAGTGTCACTGCATAGAATATCCTTTAGCAAACCACAGGCAGGGAGCTGAGTACATTATGCACAGGGCTGCTGCCGCTGCCCCCGCAGCCGGTGTTTGCGGTGGGGGTCTGAGGAGCACCAGCAGCCGCACATGGTCTCTGCCTCTGTGTGTGTGTTGTGGTGGCCGCGGCATCCCATTGACACTTGGGCTCTTTACAGTAGCTCCGGCGGCAGCGCCCGGGCCAATTCCAGGAGCCCCCGGACTGGAGCCGCGCCCTGGCGGATACCGGAAAGGGATCTGATTGGCCGGCGTCCTCCCCATATGCAAAAGAGCTGAGGGAATGACATTCCTCCGCACTCTTACTGTAAAAGCAAATTCATTTCCAGTCAATCTCCATTCATAGAGCCAGAAGGGCGCAAGGGAGGAGGGAGGACCAGGCTTTCCAGATCAGCATGAGCAAACAAACAGCTCCTCACAGAAGGTCGTAAAGCTGTGTAGCCTGTGTTCAGTAGGCAGCCATGAGGAAGCTTTTCCTTTGATTCCTGTGAACACGTGAAGACTTTCAAGATCTCTCAGCTTTGGAAATGGGCTTTTTTCTGAGCTATCTTCTGGGCTGGATATTTTAACTTCTACCGCGTCTGTGAACTTTTGTCATTGTTCTGTGTCTGTGTGTGCGAGTGAGTGAGTGTTACAGCTCCTCTCTCTTTTCGGAAGGGACGCTTGCAGTCCTTTGCAAGCAGACATTAGTTTTTGCTAGCCAGCTTTCAGTATCGATCTCGTTGAGTTGAGGCGAAAAGAGAAAAACCGTGTCTCCGAAAGCAGAGTTCCACCTGCTGTGGTTAAAATATTGTCAAGCAGCTGGCTGCTGTGGCCGAATTAGAGGAAGATTGTCTCAGAGATTGCAAAAAAAAAAAAAAAAAAAAAAAAATTGGCAGTGACTCACCAAACTGCTGCAGACTGTTGCTTGACTTCTGAAGAGTGTGTGTGTGAGAGAGCGAGAGCTGTTGCACACACCAAACCACAGAGAGAACCCACAATTTAACCAACATCCCCAAACCCACGTTTTCATGTGCGGACTTTTTAGCCTCAGAGCTTGAGATCGGCTGCGACCTTTCTAAGACTTTATGAGAGACTTGTACCAAAGGCATTTATATCTAGATTGAATTCCATGCACTGAACATTTTTTTCAAAATTACTGACAGATCATGACACGAGTACTTCTAGAGCAACGCAAGTCAAACTACTGAAGCTGATTTTCAAGGCTACTTTAAAAAAAAACCCTGCAGAGACCATTAATGGATTTCTGTTGTGTTTAAATTCTCTGCAGATTATACTGTAAATATTTGATGAAGTACAGTATATGTGTGTGTCTGTGTACATATACATTGTTAGAGTCAACTGACCTTTGAAAATCCTAGCTCGCGCACTGTATTCTTTGAAGACTGAAGCCGATTTTCGCCATTTTAGAGAGCGGCTGTTGTCTATGGAAGATACTGATGTATTTTGTATTCTATTGGGACTTTAGAAAAATCACCTGGAAGAAACTGATAGGGAATTAACTCCTTGGAAGCCCCAGGTTTTGCTTGTGTGTCTGAGTGTGTCTTAGCTTTCCCTTGCCTACACATTTCCTCGGTGTGCGGGATTATTAGAGGCAAAGCTCCCTCCAAAAACTCTTGTACCAGCCAAAGACTAAAAGTCCAGCCTTCGCAGTAAACCCCCGGGCGGAAGATTGTTTCGATTATTGGATTAACGCTTCTGTTTCGCAGGCCCGGGCAGCCAAAGAGTTAAAGCTCAGTTTATTCGCTGCTTCAAACTGATCAGCAAACTTAACTTTGGGGCCAGGCATAGACACGACTTCCCCCCCGAGGGCTAAGCCTGTATCCGTTTATGTTGGTCTCCAGAGGGCTGATCGCTGAAGAGTTACACTCGTGTCGCTGCTTTGTCAGAACTCTTGGGAGATTTTTCACTCAACAGGCTTGTTGTGATGCGTATCCCCGTAGATACCAGCACCAGCCGCCGCTTCACGCCGCCCTCCACCACTCTGAGCCCGGGGAAGATGAGCGAGGCGCTCCCGCTGGCTGGCCAGGAGAACAGCGGCGCCCTGGTGGGGAAGCTGAGAAGTGCAGACCGCAGCATGGTGGAGGTGCTCGCGGATCACCCCGGGGAGCTGGTCCGCACTGACAGCCCCAACTTCCTCTGCTCGGTGCTCCCGACGCACTGGAGGTGCAACAAGACGCTGCCGATTGCTTTCAAGGTATTTGGCCTTTCAACACTTCTCTGGGGGAGGCATTAAACCAGCGGGCGGGGGGGGGGGGGGAATCAGTGGGAGCCGGGGGAGAATTGGGACAATGTACGAACTCCTCTGGTGTGTGCACACGGTAAGACTAGAAACGCAGCGTGCATCTCATGGAACTCCTTCCCGGAGGGAGGCTGCTAATCTGGCCCCCTTCGAGCGCGGCCCGTGGAGTCTGGAGATGTGTTTCAGGCGTAGTCCCACATAAGGAGGCCGGAGTTGCTGTACGGACCGGCTCTGTGTATCCTGATTCATCATTGTATTGCCCTTTATGCAATGTGCTGCACCGGTGAGTCTAGCTGGCCCTCCTATTTAACAGTATCAGCGTATTGATTTGCTAACATGAGTCCCTTTGTAGAGCTGGGAAAAGCCAGGGGAGCGTGGGGGCAGGACACTGGTTTTGGAGACTGTCTCTTCATCTCATTCACAAACAGACCATTAAGGAGTAGTTCTATAAAAAGCAAAAGAACAAGGAGCTGAGTGTGTCTCGCTACCTTGTGTAACAGGATGCAACACAATCAATCACAGGGTGGATACAAGCATCAATAGCCTAAAATGACCCTTTCTGGGCTGTGGTGTGTTTTGTACATAGAAATATCCCACGACAATGGGAACAGGGCACTTTTAAAACATCGGAGTTTGGGGTACTTCTGGATTAAGATGTTTGCAAGACCATAAAGTACCACAGGCCACAATGTTCAAAGTCCCGTGTCTAAAGTTTCGCACCTACACGGTGTTGAAGTCACCTAAATAATGGAAACTAAGCGGTGCTAAGCCCCCATTTGTGTAGAGTGGCAGGTACTCATCCCTTTAAAAAGTCAGGTCTTTTTTATTTTGGTACCTAATTTAGGCAGCGGTTTGTTCTGAGCGGATAGTGAGTTAGGAAAAACTCCGTTTGTTGTTAAATATATCAATGTTTTTCCAGATTGTTTTTTAACTCGAGCCCACCTTTGGCAGGTCCATCTATGAAAAGTGCTGGCTTTTCTTCTGCTGGAAGTCACTCAAACTCAAAGGTTCTAAACACTAGCGTAAGGCCACTGATTTATGAATGCTGCAGTTCTTGCACGAAAAGGATGCATGAACTCGCGGTTTCATAGACCAGCAACTTTCCATCGAGGGTGGTGGTTTAAAATTAGCCGGGGAGAAGTTTAGAAGCTCTTTTTCTCTTTTGATTTTGCTCGTACTTGGAGTTGCTGCAGTACACATGCCCAGCCTATCTTAAACCGTTTGGCCTTTTTTCGTAAAACAAAAACAAAGAAACAAAACCCCACAAGTGTAAAACTTTAGCAGGACCCCATCTAAGATATATATGTTTGTTCTATATGCTGAAAGCGACCGCACTAAAGATTTGTGTCTGCCTCCCTGGATAATCAGTACAATGTGTCTTTACAATCAAGAAGGGTAAAGAATGTAGATTACATTTATAATATAATTCCTACAGTTTTTCTTCTCTACATGGTCCGATTTCCTCTTATTTGGATTCAAGTATTCAGTCCCCCGTTGCCCGCTTTAAAAAAAAAGACTTTGGCCTATAAATAATTTGTTTATAATGCTGAACTCCCTGTCATTGATTTATGTTTCCAACCATGAAAAAAAAGTTTTTAATTGTCCCCAAGGATGAGCCCCTGTTAGGGTGTAGCTCCCCTAAAGCCTTTAATGGCGTTAAATGGTTACATTTAAGACTGGGAGTAGGACAGTCTGAAGCAGCCTGTTCCTTTCCACGAGACAGGCGTCTTTCCACCAAGTTCACCGCTGCCAAACCAGATCAGAGCAGTATCCATTTGATTATGTGGGGTAATCAGTTGAGCTCTCAAAGCCTTCATACGTATCAGAACAGGGCTTCTGGGATCAGTACAAGTGTTTATTTTGCCTACTGAGGGTTTTGTTTAGGAAGAGAGGGGAGAGGTGGGAGAAAGGAAGGTCAAGTCGGAATGATCAATTCCGAAAACAAAATCCCCCTTCACACACTGATGAGTTTTAATCCCATTAACCATACTAACCTGTACACAACTACAGCTAAGCAGCTGGGACGCTATAACACTACAAGGCAAAGTTATTGCTTTAAAATAGACCGGAAAAAAACCTCCTCGGGGAGCTAGAGAAGCGAAGTCTCGAAATGTGGCTGATACTTTTGAATTCACTTCTTCTATTTCAATGCGCTCTTCGGCGCAGGCTGCAGAGTAGCTGGGGGCTGCCCACTAGTGTGGCACGTTTGAAACCTTTTCATCTGACCCTGTATTGGAAGGCAAATGAATCAATGATGTGATTAATACCCAACGCCTTCTAAACGTAGACGGAGCATTTCCATCCTGCCGCCTTTTCTCCCCTAGCGCCTCCGAAATTTTGCTGTTTGGTCCCAACTAGAGCTGAGCGCTCAGCTGCTAAAAGTGATCAGTTCCGCGCTCCGGTGTCTGAGCGGCTCGTGTGTAATGAGATGTTTGACTGGAGAGAGAGAGAGCTCTTATCAGCCAGGTGAATGGCCGGGCGTGGAGGAGGGGAAGGGAGCGTGGATTGATGGGGTAACCTGCCCTCAGCTTCTTTTCTGTTAGGAACTCGTAGGGTGACCAGCTGTCCCGAGATTTTCTAGGGACAGTCCCAATTTTTGGGTCTTTTGCTCACATAGGCACCTATTACCCGCCACCTCCTGTCCCGATTTTTGACACTTGCTATCTGGTCAGCCTGAGGACTCGCGCGTTATGTTTTAAATAACTAGCCCCCTGCTACTTTTGCAAGCAAAGTAGGGGAATCAAACTCTCTAACCGGACAAGATTATTAATATCTAGCATTAAACCACACACACACATACACACACACGCAAAGGTACAGCGTTTCCTGGTGAACCTCTGAAATCCCATGGTATGAGTCCACCTGCTTTCTGACTCGCTGTGCAGCTCCGCTCCCCGCCCTCCTGCTCACCGCCACCCAAACTCCCCGGCTAGTGGGAACTGCAGGGGAATGAGACCTGAAATATTTGACCGATTATAAAAACAAACGCAATCTGATTGTAAAGATTACGGCGTGTTTTCCAAATCGTTCCCTTTGGAAGTATTCCGATCCATTTGAAAATCATCTATATCGTGCGAAGACTGGGTAACACATAATACCTAGTTGCACAGAGTTCCGTTCAAATCATCTATATACTGCCAAGATCCTATGCTCAAATATAGGAGTGGGATTTTTTGGGTACTTGGTAATATTCATTGTACCAATAAAAACCAAGAGATTTCTACAGATTGATATGCCCTCTTTCCCCCTATTTACACTCCAAACAGTAAAATCAAATAGAATATGTTTTTAAAAAATCACTTATTGCATATAGTCTTTAGAATCAGAATTCCATTTTAAACCAAAAACATCCAGGATTTTCTTTCAAAATAAAGGAAAGTTATAAGGAATTTAAATATTGTAAATTGCAACCATTAATGCAGTGTAATAATACATTGTAATATAGGTTAATTGTTCAACATACTGTTAGGAAATCATCTAAATCCTAATTTAAGAGACCAATTTTGTTTGGAAGATGGACCAAGATTGAGAGGTTTAGGTGTGCTGTGGCATGGGTTTGCTGATATTCTGCCCAGCTCTCCAAAGATATATTTTTAAAAGCTGAACAGTAAAACAAAATCCTAGATAACTCCAGTCAGCAAGTTCCTACTTATCTGTTTAGTCTGTTTTATAATGTAAATGTTTGTATTTCATCAGTGCCTATCGTTTACGACTTTTCATTCCAGTTTTTCTTTTTTCTTCTGTGTGTACGCACACATTTTTATATTATTTTTATAGTAGTTTCTTCAAATAGCATATCATAGAAGTTGTCTTTGGTGAATTGTAAATATGGTGAATTTTAAACGTACTCTTTTTCAGTTTAAGAGCATTATCTCAGTAATTCATGAAGGTTTGTTCTCCAGTTAATATACGCATTCATAATTCCTTAAATAATCACACAAATACTCATGTAAAATGGGATTTTCCTAGATGTTCTTCCTTATATCTGAAGTCTTTAATACATGTAGAATAATTATTTTATTACAGGCTTTTTAAAAAAAACTTGGTAAGCACGTCAGGTTCATGATTGTGGATTTTGAGAGCCAAATTGCCACACCACACAACAGTCTGGAGAGAGAAAACATTGCATGCCAAGAACAGGAGGATTTGAAATACATTATACAGCATTTTTGCTGTGTACAGATGAGAACAAAAAAACAAAAGCATGGGCTTCTGAGGAGGGCTGGGGAAGAGGAAGTAGAAATATATGCACAAAGAGGGAATTTCGACACAATGAGCACAACTCTATATGTGGAATCAAGAATAAGGGTTATAGACTATTTAGAACACATCAGAGAACATTAAGGTGCAGAGTGTAGCCTATGTAAGGGAAGGGGAGATCAGAGACTTTTGAAATATTTTGGGAATTATTATGAATAAGAAATAAGTATAATAAAGGGAATCGGTAAAGGAGCTGTAGAGCTATTTAGAAATATCAGTGTGATGTGAAAGTAACAAATAAACTGGGTTGTGAAAAGTAATGAGACATTTTAACTACATGAACATGAACTAGAAAATGCTAAGAGGAAGGGGAAAAACCAAGCAGTACCTCTGAGGACGTGAAGCAGGACTACTTACTTCCTCTTAAAATCTATAAAAGAGGAAACTAAAAAGAGCTAGATTTTATTATAATCATTATTTTATTTTATTATTTCACCAGTGTAAAACTGGTCTAAGTGAGGTCAGAACTGGGTCTTGCACAAGAGCTGAAGATGAAATTAAATACTAAAATGGTTAATGAACATGAGCACCATGACACAGTTGAGAGAAATCAGAAAAGTTGAGGCTAGAAATCTAAATGTCACGTAGCACATTGTGTCAGAAATGTAGCATCATGCATGTTCCTAAATATTAGGTGATATTTTGTAGATATTGGCACTGCTGAAACACAATGGAAACATTAGTGACAGAGCTTATGCCTTAGGTTTAAATGTTTCGGGTTTTATCAGTTCACATTACAATTTTAACAAAGTTTTGGGACAGTTCTAATTTCATTAACTTGCTTTCTTGTTTGGAAAAGAGAAATGGTTTTGTGAACAGTGATCAAATGTATATTTTGGGCCTGATTTCCCTCAGTTTTGCACTGGTGTATCAGCATTGAAATCAATGAAATTACATGACACAACACTGGATTGACACTGTGGGGAATCAATTCTGTTATGTCCAAGAGACAATAGGCCTGGTTTTGCTCTTGCACTAATTTTATACCAGTGTAATTCTATTGACTTTGATAGAGTTATTCCCGACCTACACCGATGCAAATGAGATCAGAATCAGGCCCTGTTGTTTTGATTTATTTATGTATTGATAAATATAAATGTATGCATGTTATGTGTATTGTACATATTTAGGTGCATTTAGGTGGTTTAGACATATATAGATACAAATATTTGTATCTGGCTCTGTAAGCTACATTTGGAAATAAATCCTATTTACTCCAAGTAGCCTTTTAGTTTATATAATTTGTTGCTTTTCCCCTTTTCATCAGGTTATTTACTGATACATTTCACTTACGAAGACTGAGGATTCTTCTATTTAATCTTTCAGGTAGTGGCCTTAGGCGATGTCCCTGATGGGACACTGGTCACAGTAATGGCTGGAAATGATGAAAACTACTCTGCAGAGCTCAGAAATGCTACAGCTGCCATGAAAAACCAAGTAGCAAGGTTCAATGACCTCAGATTTGTGGGTAGAAGTGGAAGAGGTATGTATTTGCTCACAGCTATATTTTAACTATGTTTACTACTTGAATCAAGTTTCAATTATTTAGGGACAATTCGAACACAAAATATGTCCAGCTTCGGCCCTGGAGAATCCTGCAAGATCTGGCTTGTGCAGACTCTCACAGTACAGAAACTGAGCACACATTTTTATTATTTTATACAAGCCAGTCTTCATTATGATTTACACTTCCTAACAGTGTTCTTATTTAAAAGCATATCCAAAAGACAATCCTGATTGTGCCCTTAGTTACATCGGTGCAAGCTCATTAGCTTCACTGAAATCAAGGTGATTTCATCGATGTAACTAAGGGCTGAATGTAGCCCCTACTTAGAATTAAATTAATTTGTGAACAGGGCCACACCTTCAGCTGATGTAAATCAACATGACTCTAATATCCAAAACTATGGTTGATAATTCCACTCCTAAGGGACAGTGAAACTTTCTATGGTAAGGATAAAGCTTGTCTGTGCAGGAGTCAGTGTTCTAGGGGTGGGAAGGGGTGTGCAGGGTCCTTCCCCGCAGGTTGTGGAATGAGTTCCCTCAGGAGCTCAGGACCATTCCAGACCTCTCCATCTTCTGCTCCAAGTGCAACGTGCGCTTCCTTGACCTTGCTTTCTCTAACTTTAAACATATATGTGTGTATATGTATGTGTGTGTGTGTGGGGTATCTATATAGGTTTTATTTTTTATATTTTACATATAAATTCCACCACAAAACACTCCACTGCACACACTGGGGAGAGGAGGAGAGAACAAACACATGGCAGATGTTAGTCACATTGCTTAATGTAGGACACTGAGATACCGCAGTGATGAGCATGGTATAAGAACCTGAACAGAGAGAATGGAAGACTTCACTGGCTGAGGATCTGGCCCTCTGTATCTCTTTGGTAACTTTACATTCCAAGTAAGAATAAAAAGGCGTCATTGCTATATGCAGCAACTGAGATTTTAAAATGACATAGACTATAATTCCACCCCAAAAGATGCTAAAATCCATAAATTATAGTATTAGCACACACACAGTTCATTCATTAACACGTGAACAGATGATATGGGGCCTGATTCAATGGGAAAGACTCCCATTGACTTCAGTGGGCTTTAGTTCAAGCCCATAGTCATAGAAAACTCAAATTGTAAACAGCCATGTTTATATTACAATATAATTTTATGAACTCATCTTACACTGCTCTCCTTACTCATGTAATTAGTCCCATGGAGTGTTCATGTGAATAGGGTCTGTTTGCCTGAGTAAGGATTGCTGAATTAGGCCCATAGCAGAAAAACTGATGAACATTTGAAAATACAGCCTTCCACTTTTAGGGTAAGGCACTAAAAAGTACTTCATATTCAGTATGCTTTCATAAAGTACTTACAAATATATTATTCTTCTGTTAAGCTCTTATCTTCAAGTGAAATCAAAACATAAGATTTGGCTGACTAAATACAATATTGTCAGTTAAGGTTAGTTCAGTCTTGTAAAATTTAGAAACCAAAACTGACGTTATCTAGTGCATTCAAGTAGGTTAGTTTTACCAGTTGTTTTGAGATCTGTAGTCTCTTTGGAACCAGACAGAGCTCTTTATGGCTTATTGTTATTCCCCACCCCCATTTTTATTCTTCTGTGTACTCTTTGAGTGACCTAGTCTCCTCTTGATGTGTGTGTGCATAACTCCTATAAACATGAATGGTATTATAAGCATACTTCAGGAGGATTTCATAGCTGGCCCATTCCTGTTCCTTGAAAAGCTGCATATTACAATGGGCGTGAGATCAGTCTTTTGACTGAGGAAGTTACGCTGATTATAGACAGCAGAATTTATTTGCTTTTAAAATGAAACTCATATTTTGTAGAATTTTTTTTCTCGTATAAAATCCATGTGCAATTTGAGAAAACCATACCCCCTAGAACAGATTTAAAGATGAGACATAAATTCAGAAAGCAAACACATTGTATGTGTAAAATATCCAACCAGGCCTGAAACGTCTTGTAGCTTCATTAGCCTGATATCATTCAAACCTGGTTGTTTGAGTTAGCTTCAGAATCCAATTGGTGGGGAAAAAAACTGCAGTTGAAAATGTAGCGTAGTAATGCTAAGGAAGGATAATAATAGGGTAATGCAGGGATAATTATATCCATTTACTGAAAACATAAGAGATGCTGTAATGTATAAAAGTATCAGTCATTAAACATGTTCATTTGTTATATGAAAGGTTCCACCTTTTCAGTAAATGGTATTTGCATTATGATTCAGAGATGAGTGTTTAGAAAACATTTTGAAGATTCAAATGAATAGCTGGCAAAGTGGTTGAGAAGCTAATAAAAATAGACTTGCAGTTTGGTTCTTGGCCATGCTAATGAAGCTAGAAATCACAACTGTGGTCTGTGTGATTTTTCAAGGTCAAAATGTGATAGCTGAGGGAGAACACTAATTGTCCAAAAGAAAAACCTTGTAGGGAAGATTTTTGCAACCATTTACTTTGCTAATACCTTTTGGTTGCTAATAACAATGCTTATTTATATACAATTAGAAGATTTATTTAAAAAATACTGTGCTTGCTGTGATATCTTAAATAAAAAACGTTATATGGGGATCTTGAATGCTACTAATCAGTCTTGGAGGTTTAATCTCAAACTCCATTAGCTATTCATATTTTGAGTGAATGACTAATACATGTTTTTGTTTACTCATATAACACTGAACTGTTTTCCAAAGGTGTGGCTTGTTTGCATTTGGGTGCATGATTTCTGATGTTCTGTTCTGTTGCGTTTGCATAAAGCCTAAATAATAAGGTAGCTGCTGCATCAAAGGGCATTGCTGCTTTTGATTCTTCAGTATAGGAAAATCAAGTGAAACTCTGTTTGCTGTGTAATATTTGAGCTTGGGTAAATTCAGCTCCCAACAGTGATAATGTGATGCCAATTACACATGAACAGCCATTGAACATTTGAGTCAGTTATGGTCATTGTGGATACCATTTGTGTGGTTTGAATTACTTGAAATCAGTACTCTGATGTAGCAAAGAAGGGCTTTACACTGTGACAATTCAAGTTCATGCCTCACTTTCTCTTATAATGTGTCAGTTATCATCGGAGGTGTAAACATCACCATTAAAAACCTCACAGAAATGTTGACAATCCACTTCTCATTTTCAGAGAATAGAAAATAATCATTCTTACTAATTTTAACAATTACCCTTAATTCTGACCCTCAGTGGTGCTGTAAAAGGAACGTGAGCCATTAACTATAAATATAGGTAACTATAGCTATTGTTTCATGTGTCCTTGTTTAAGACCATAGGTCAGATTCTCAGCTATGTAAATTGAAGATGCTTCATTGACTTTAATGGAATTACACTAGTTTACACCACTTGAGGATCTGGGCCTGTGTGCACATTGATGCACAAGTGTGTGCCAAATAGTGACTGAAAGTTAATCAAATAACTGAGCTACATTTCAATGTTCATTTTACATTTAAATAGTGAAGCAACAGGCCTGCATTGCTATTGCTGGGCATGCAGTGTGATGTTCACTATTTAAAAAAAAAACACTTGATTTTCTCGATACCGACACAAGGAAGGTGAGAGTATCACAGATCTTCAGAAACACCAGGATGTTGTATTTAGGAGACTTGGCTTGCCCTCCAGTACAAAGCAGATTTGCATTGGAATTGGCTGATGTCCAGGATTACTATTCCTCACCCTCAGTTCAGAATGCCACTGGGAAAACCTGCCTGTCTGGCTTGTAGGCCTTAGTAAGTAATTTCTAAAAGAAAAATGTAGTTTAAGGCTTAAGAAACTCTAATTTTCTCTGCCTGACAAGCTGGTAAACATCTTTCTTCATTTTTTTCTGCCAAATTTTCCCTTCACTCATTCATTTTTCAAATGTAATTATTCTGGACCAATGCAAAGTATGTAGCTTTCTTAATATAGCTTACTATGGTGAAATAAAGCTAACATGAAAAGTCAAATACCATACAGAAAGTACATTGGCTAAAATTAAAAAGAAATACTTATTTTAGAGAGGGAAAGGTGCAGGGTCTGGTGGACACTACATTGTTTCCACATGGAATCATTTATCCAAATAACTGTCTGCTTTGTGGATGGTAACATTTTTTTTTTCATGTGTTCTGGATGAAAACTACTTTGAATGGGTTAATATATTAGTAATTGATGTGAATGTATCTTGGTTTACCTGCAGAAACTGTCACTCTTACCTTTAAACATTTTGCTGGCATTTAATGGTTATTATAACTAGTTTTATTGCAAGATCTTTTTAAATTGTATCTTTTAAAGAAATAAAAATGAAGTTTAAAAATTCAGCAACTGGCACGGTCAGAACCACGTGAATAATTTGGCAGATAATAATATGCCATTTTTCATTTCTATGAAACATAAGAAAACGTAATTCTGTGCCACTGGTTTTCACTTCACTAGCCTATATGAGAACACTCAGAGGATATTACAAGACATAATCAGAAATATTCGTTCTAGGTCTCTTTTTCAAGACAAATTTGAGAGCAAAAGCTCAGTTTAAACTGGAATGTAGATGACAGAAATGTGCTAACAAGTTACTGGGCCAAATTCTGAGTTCATTTGGTTTTTACTGGCCCTCTAATGGCAGAATTTGACTCATTTTGTGTGGCTTCATTTTCTGACGTATTATTTAGGGACATTTTTGTTAAACTATGCTTTTACTAAAAGTTAAACTCATTTAAAATTGTAATAGTATTCAGAGTGCAGACTGGAACTCCATTCAACAGAGTATAAAAAGGAGTAAAACTTATCTAAAGTGATTACCTGGGGCCTGATGCAAACTCGTTGACTTTGATGGCAAGACTCCCATTGACTTCAGTCAGTTTTGTATCAGACCCTTGGATAACAATTAATTGGGGTTTTAAAATAAAATACTGTGGGGAGGGAAGTCTCTTGAAACAGGAGGTTGCCTAAAAAGGATGGCCTCTTATATAGATTTCACTGTATTAGAATTGATCATACCAAAAGAGAAGAAAAGCAACAACAGTGTATTTGAAAAAGAAAAGTTGCAATGGATGCAGTCTAAAAATACTGTAACATTGTTGTATAACATATGATATTGTGATAAACAGCAAGATAGAGGTGAGGGTCCAGGGGTTTGATAATAGGAAACAAAGCCAGCACTATCTGTTGCCCGTGTTGTTCATATTCTGTGTATTGATAAAGGACTTCTGTTTCTGGGTCTGTCAAGTTAGTATCATCCTCGATCACTAACTTTCCTAAGGGTGAAATTCATCCCTCCATGGAGGGCCAGCACACTACTGATGCTACACAATGGGACTCTGCGGGGGGCGGGGGGGAGTTGTGACTGGAGGAAGCTGTGTTTCCCTGTGTGCCGTGGAAGGTGGTGCTGGAGCGTAGCTTGGGGATGAGCCTTGGGATATTTTGAGTATGCCAATCCAGTGTCCCTAAGACTTGTTGCAATTGGTGAAGGGGCAGTGGTCACTACTCCAGCCCATAGGTTGTGGTCACCACAGCATACTGGACTGTAGATTCAGACCCTGGGTCTGGGTTAGAGGGGGTAAATTTTGCCTCCTACTATTTGCATATTTCACATGCATAAAGTTTGATGATTCACGTTTTGTATGAGTAAAGTGAATATCACCCTAAGGGGGGGGCGTGTTTTTTCACAAGGTGGTGTGCAGCTGTTTGTTAATATTATTGTAAAATGTTTTTCAATTGGTTAAAATGTTTTTTTTCTGGATTTTTTCCTGTTTGTTTATTTATAGAGCGCTACTCAAAAGTCATTGATCTTTTAAGACTGGGAAAATAAAAGTTGTTAGTAAAGAAATTATTAGAAAGCAGGACTCTGCAGGAAGGGGACTATCTTTAACTTTGTACAGCATCTAGCATGTTCTTAGTGCTTAACAAATAAGTATTATAAATGATACTATGCCATGTGAGTAAGATATGTAAGCACAGAGATGAAATACAATATAAGCAAATTTCAGCTCATCATTTCAGGTAGGACTGTAAATATTCCTTTAGATTTCTTTGTAAAATGGCAAAATCTGACATGAAAACTCTCTGCGTTTATATAATGTATCATAGATCTTGAAAATCAAATAGTGGTGATCCATCAGTGTGGGGAAAATATGCAAATTATATTAATTAATAACACAGTCCTTTAGACAAAATCATTTTCTTGGTGCAAGCTTTCATTGTAAACTTAGTGGGGAGAGTGGAGAAGAATTCTTTATAAAACTGTACAACCAAAACTGACTTGTGTTTACAGTTATATATTCAGTGCAGACATTGTTGTGTGAATTGCTGATTGTTAAGGAAGTATATGCTACAGTTCAGTGAGGATATTTGAATTGAAAACATCATGTGGTCCGGAGGGTTCAGCATGACTCCTGCTATCTTTGCCAGCTCACAGACCTTCTGTTGGGTTACTTAAATTTGGTCTGGGCAGAAGAAGTTTCAATCAGAAAGTGTCAATAGGAGAAAAATAATGGTAGAGTGATTTTTAGAGCTTCCTGTCTCCAGGAGCATTATGGTTGCAAACAGTGATCATGCCAAGTGCTGAACTACTGGCCTAGTTCCAGTAACAATAAATCTACTTTTTGGTTGCACAGAGCCATGCTTGAACATTTTGTTTTAAACTTCAGATAATGATGATGATGAGATAGCGTGTTGTTCTCTGAGAGTTTTCTTTTTTTGTATGATTGTAAAAGAAGTTCATCTTATGAGGATAGTGCTTATGGAAAACAAAGTATCTCACTGAAAGAAGAGGTTACATTGTTTCAAGAAAACTGTTTGCCTTTTAGCATTTTTTGTTTTGTGTTTGGTTTGGTTTGCTTTTCTTTCTTGTGTGCCCTCTTTTAGACATCTTCTCAAGCAAAACTGTCTGGAAAAAAAGTCACACCAAGAACAGCTGCTGATTTGTAGTCAAAATAAAATCATTAAGAGAAAAATAATTAGTGCTCAGGCTTCAGGGCACTTTAATGAACTTCAGATGACTACTCTAACGTGTGCAACTCTTATCAACTCTCTTGTACTTAGCAAAAGAACTGAGGGTGTTCTAAATCAATGGTGCACAACTGTTGCCATACAGAGGGCCATGATGAGAATATAATGTGCATATAAACTTACATAAGCCTCCAGCAATTTTGGGTCCGTTTGTATTGCCCCCTCATATAGCATTTAGACTACGAGGGGAAAAAAACATTTTGTTTAATCTTAAATCTTTTGCTTCTATTTTCTCCCATTTTTGATCCCTTTTCTCTCTTTTTGACTATGACTTTCCTTCTCAGCAGAGCTGGCTCTGGCTTTTTTGCCGCCCCCGGCAAAAAAAGCTGCCCAGCGCCCCGCTCCCCCGGCCAGGGCGCCGGCGGGGAGTGCGGCATGCCAGCGGCCCCGCTTTCCCCCCCGCCGGAGCGCCCCGGCCAGAGGGACGGCGGCTTGCCCGCGGCCCCGCTCTCCCCCCCGGCCGGAGGGAGGGCGGCTTGTCCGCGGCACCACTCTCCTCCCGGCCGAGCAGCGGGGGGATGGCGGCTTGAGGGGGCCCCGCTGCGGCAAGGGAAGAGTGGCAGACCTGCCGCCCCATTGCCGCCGTGGCGGGTAAGAATGGGGCGGCAGTCGGAGTCCGACAGCGGCAATTTGGCGGCGGGAAGAGCGGACCTGCTGCCGAATTGCCGCTGCGGGACTTGGACTGCCGCCCCATTCTCGATGCCGCCTCAAGCACCAGCTTGGAAAGCTGGTGCCTGGAGCAGGCCCTGCTTCTCAGACCATTTATCTTTCCCTTTTGTTCTCTGTCTCTTTAACTAAAGTCTCTCCTCTTTTTCTGCGTTCTCCATCTCACTTTTTCTCTTAGTCTTGCTCCTTTATTACTGCTCCCCCTCCATTTCTTGTCCTAGAGCCACTGAGTGAAATTCTGACCCCATTGTAATCAATGGGAGTTCTGTCATTGACTCCAGTGAGCCTGGGTTTTACCCATTCCCTTCAGGGTGCCTCTTCCCAGGCCATTGTAGCCTGAAGCTCAGCTCTGCTTTCTTACGCTGCCAGCTTCAGGCACTTTGTGCCTGATTCGCCTTTACACTAAAGCTGCTTTAGCCTGCTAAGGTGGTAAAAATTATTGTTATTTAATGTTTATATTGTGGTAACATCTAAAGGACGCAAGCAGGTTGGGCCCCATTGTGCTAGGCAAAGTACCAAAATGGCTTTTATGTCAATGAAAATAAGGCCCTCTAGTCTTTAGCCTCACCTGGTCAACTCGCAGTAGTACTTCTGCTCCCTCCTTGTGGGCAAGGGGTTGTAATGCTATGCAAGGAAGGGAGAGGCATTGGGTGGTGGGAGTGGGTGTAGAAGGAGGAGCTCCTGGAGGCTGGCAAGGGGGAAGTGGGGAGGAGCAGCTACTGGAAGGAAGGAATGAAGCTACTAGAGCTCTGCAGGGAAGTGCGTGCAGTGAGTTTCCTAAAGTTCATTGAGATGCTGTAGGAAACACATTGGTAGGCCATATATAATTCACAGGCTGAAGGTTATGCACCACAGCTCTAAGAGCTAACATAGTAATGTCCATGTTTTGAAGTCTTATTGAAGGCTTAGCTACATTAGAAAATCCCTCTGAGGAACTTTCTATTAGTGGGAGGCGTCAGGTGTTCATACCAAAATCTACCTGTATCAGTGGTTCTCAGATATCCATGAACACAAGTTGCCCCAAGGTGTGTATCAGTGGGTGTTACATCAGTGTAATGCCAGTGTAGATGCGTCCTACTCTCAAGACAAATAAATCATTGCAAACAGTCCTCCTGTTGATGTTCCACACTTGCACCACTCACGGCAGAACTGACCTCTCTGGTCATCCACTGCTCTGGGGTCATCTGGGCTGGAGGTCACTCACTTGTTCAACGAGTGCTGACAAACACACAGGTGCCATTTGCCAGCCATATTCAGAGAGAGCACACTTCACTCTTTTGAAGCCTGTGTACTGACACCATCTTCTTTCATGCATCTGCCTGGAGCCATGTGGTGGTCATGGGCTTCACTGCTCTGCAGGGTGAGGAGTGTGCTCAGTCCCAGCTGGGAACTAATCGCCAACATGCTAAGATCTTCCAGTGTCTGTCTGAACAGGTGGTTGAACTGGGATTTGCCCAAAATGAAAACCAGTGCAGACAAAAGGGCAAGGAGTCAAGACAAAATCAGTCAGGATTACAGCAGGTGAATCAATGGCTGGTACTCTTTAAGCTATTACACAATAAGCACCCCAGGCTGGGAATAGGCCATACTGATATTTGTAAAGTACCGGGGGGCTCTTTTGCAGTGAAAGGGTCTGTGTAAATGTAAAATATGATGGGTGAGTCTAAAAAAGCAGCACTCTTGCTTACATAGGTGGCCATAACTCAAAAGGACCAAGCCAGTATTTTGAACAGAAAATTAGCTGCCGAATGGCAGAAATGAAGTGCTATATGTCAGGCTGATCTTTGTGGGGGGAAAAAATCACTCTTCTGTAATTCAAACCTCCCAACCCCTTTTACAAACATTAGTAACATGCAAATATTTATGAAGTCCACATATGCCTTTCAGTGCTCAATAATATTTTTGCAATAAACATCACATTTTAGCAATAAAGCCGTATAATCCCTTTGTACTGCCAGTGTGCCACACAGGTTGGGCACCCAACAGCTTCTCAATCTTCCTGTACTGTAATTATTGTCTCCACCCATGTTCCTAAGAATTTTATAGTGGCGCTGCAGCAGCTCTACTTATAGTTCAAGGCTGTTTGGCTTCTCCATTAAGAGCTCTTTTTTCAGTCTTTTAATCAAATGCTTTAATTCATGATGAAAACTTGATCTGCAGGCCTCCAGCCTAACAAAGAATTCCCACACAACATTCCCTAGAAAGTGGAGCTGTTGTTTCTTAGGGCAGGATGAAATATATTCCGCCCCCCCCCCCCGCCCCCCCCCCCCCGCTAGTTTCCAACATCATTCTTCCTTCCAACGTACACTACATTACACCACACCACTGTGATGCTTAAAAGTTGAAACACATAAAACTAAAGATGTTAATGTACAAATATATGTAGCTGGCCAAATTCCTGACCTATGAACTTGACCAGTGCCATGATGTCATCTCCAGATATATTGCTTTTTAGTGGGGGACAGTACTGCTGATGTTGATGTAATCCCACGTAGGTTTAATCAGTGATTCAGTGTAAGATAATTATTCTACTATCACCATGTTCTCAGAGACCTCCCTCCTGCCACCCTGGTCCCAGATCTGTAGACCTCATGCATAACCTCCTCCCTTTTGCTCAGTTACTTCCTGTTACACTTTTTTCCTCCTGCTGCCTCCTGCCTGATAAGTGGCTGTGGACTTTATCCAGCTAGCATAACTGAGCATGCTAGTGTGCAGACAAATCAGGAGGGAAGAAGTGTATCAGGAAGTAACTGAACAAAAGGGAGGAGATTATGCATGAGATCTATGGATCTGGGACCAGGATGGCAGGAGGGAGGTCTCTGAGAACATGGTGGTAGTAGAGCCATCCGCAGTCTATTAACAACCACCATTTGGTATCTAGACAAGTACGGAAATCGTGCGTTGGTCACGTCTCTGATTTAGTCAATTCACTTGTCCTGTTCCAAAATTCATAAATATAAGCAAGATTTACATTTTAAAAAAACCAGAATTAAATTAAGCTCGATGGAATTCACATTTATTTAAAACATCAATATTTAAAAACTGATAAATGAATCATCTCAGTTCTTAAATGGGAAAAGGGTTATCAAGTCTCTGCCAGGCAAACAATGGAACAGCAGCACCATCTGCACTGTGACACACATTCTCAGAGTGGCTGGGAAAACTTGGGCATAGGGACTCCCCGAGCAATGAAGGAGAAGGGTGGCATCATGCTAGTGCCTGAAACTGGGAAGTGAAACTGACCATCAATGCAGAAATGAAACTGACTCTACATAAAACACTGTCAAATGAAAAAGTAAACAACTGAAAAATAGAGAGAGAGAAAATCTGTCACTGTTTATAATCGGAGGGCCCAGTCGTGCAGCTCTTACTCACACGAGTAATCCTTATTCATGTAAGCAAGGATTGCTTTTCCAAGAATTGCAGGATCAAACCCTAAGGCAATAGTTGCTACAGTAATACATAAATAAGTGTTCAGACAGAAATGTGATATTTGAGTTCACCATGTCCCATTTATTGTCTGTGTGCTAGCATCCTCAGTTATGCTAGTTGGAATGTGTACTGCTCGGGGATACTAGTCTACTTCTTTCTGAAGAAAAGAGGAGGCATTCACACACTAGGCCAGATTATCAACTCTGCTACTGCAGGGCAAAGGGTTAAAAAAAATCAATTTTAACTAGCTATCTGGGGATTCGCCAGTGTAAGAGGATTCCTCAGGTAGTGTATAGCTGTGGTAGCACAGGGGGCATGGCTGGTGCTGTGGACAGAGCACTGTTGTACACCAGCAATACCTGTCTGCCAGAATAGCCCCATGGGGCTTGGAGAGCCCAGCATATATTTAGACCTTTGTGTCTGCTCTAAGTTGACCTGAGGGCTGAGCAAGCCTCTGACTGGCCCCAAGATCTGGATCTATTAGTTTTAATATTTTATGTCAAAATTGTGCATTTCAAAACAATTCTTTGTAGTGGGATGGCTTTCTTAAAACATAGCATTAATGAAAATCCTCACCATTATGTGTAGTGTTTTTTAAGGTAGATTGGATTCTAGGACCCAAAAAAGGTTGATGTTGGTGTCACTTAATATCACTTAATTTCACTTTTGGAATTCAGTGACTTAATATACACACCATGCTTCTAATAGAGTGAGGTGAATACACCTATTTATGATTCACAAAATAATAAAGTGAAAATTGTTTCAGTCCAAATACAACCCCTCCTCCCCACCACACATATTCTGAAAAATTTTGAGAAACTCCATCTAATTCAACATGCAGGAAAATTAATTATAAATCCTGAATGCATTTGATTTCCTCGTTGTAGAAAAGGTGGGTGTATGGGCGGGGAAATGTGAGAGTACAGTTTGGATCTATTGTTGGTCAGTATGGGTGTGTCTACACAGAAGCTGGAAGGTGTAAATTCCAGTTTGAGGAGACAAAGGCATGCTAGCTCTGAACTAGCATACTAAAAGAAGGGGGGTAGCTGCAGTGGTGGATGAGCTAGTCCCCGCAAGTACAATCCCACGCGAGACCCTGGGTGCATACTCAGGGCAGCTAGCCCCTATCACTACTTGAGCCACACTATGTTTTGATCAAAACTAGCATGGGTCTGACTCTGTAAACTGGAATCTACACCTTCCAGCTCCAGAGTAGACATACATTATGGAGTGCTGCAGGGAACAAAAATGAAAGCAGAGTGGAAGCTAGTAGCTGAGTTGCACCCAAATTACTGGTGTCTGTGTTGCTGAGCCATTAGTATTCAGGTGATTCAGAATCTTATCACACAATGGATTAAAGTCTGTAGTTCTTATTTGGGACAGAGTAGGAAGGGCAGGATTTGGCCCTATGGGTGAAACCCTGACCCTACTGAAGTCAATAGCAAAACATCAGTTGATTTAATTGAGGATAGGATTTCATCCTATATGGGTAAATGCAGAAGTAAGAACTTTGTGCAGTGAGACACTTGGAATTATCCAGTAGAAATGTTGCAGAAGATAGCCATAAGGTTAAGTTGATGGGATCACTTGGCTGGAAGGGTGCAACAGCTGCATCTCTATTTGCATGTGGGAAAAAAATGGTCTGTTGTACATGCAACTACCTGTTTGGGCACACAGTTATTTGGTTTCTAGGTGCAAATAAGCATTTGTACAGTTTTGCAGGCATACCCATTGTGCTCTCATTGTCAAATTTGGCCTATAGTGCAGTGGTCACCATTAAAAATTCTGTATTTGACAACAGGTACCACATAGTAGTATATGAAGTTACTGTAGTTTCTCTTGCGCTTGAAATAATAGCTATCTGTGGTATCTATGCGATAATGGTTAACAACAGTTAACTCTTTAATATCTTCTACTTTAACTATAATTGTTCTCCTATGAGATGCCCACTGAATGAAATGCCATTGGCAAAGTTGTGTCCTTAGTTGTATGAAACTGCCACTGAAGACAACAGGAACAAGACAGACATCTGAGGACAGAATTTTAGTTTTGTTTAGTTTTTCCTAGACTGTCACACAATTAGGTGAAGCATTTAAAAAAATAAACCATGCGCTATGCAACAGCTAACTAAGGGTCAGTTATTCTACTCTTACTCATCCATCAATTTCAATGGGATTATTCAAGTAGTATGCTATTACTCAATCAAGAGTGGCAAAATGTTTCCCTAATGTATAGTTGTTAATGTTGTGTTTGTGTGTATGTTTGTATGTGTGTATATATTGCATGTACATACAGCCACACACATGAAAAAAAAAGTAGACATCTTTACATTGGCACTTTGGCAGATACCTAGGGAAGTGTCATGAGAAATTTGAAAGATATATAAGAATAATAATTAGCACGGTTTAATAAAATCAGCTGAACACATAAGTATGAAAAAATAGTAGCAGAAAATATTGTACCATAATTTCTCTTCCTACAACGTGGAAACCTTTCTCAGACATCATGGAATTAGCCATAATATCATTTGTGTTGTATTGTGTATTTTTGTATTACATTTCATATTTTTTCATCCATATTGCTTGGCCTTGTCAGCGCAAACATTCTTGGCTCCTTTCCCATTTTTGCTGCTTTTCTAGTTTGTTAAAATTAAGTGTTACTTATTGCCTGTCCAGAAATACAGCTAGTTCTCTTCCCCGTGTTAAATGTTTTTTTCAAGTGAATCATAGTGGGGATCTTGCAGGAGAAACATTGCCAGGTTGTTGTGCTACCTTAATATTGGGGACAGATCTGATTGACTGAAACAGTGAATCGTGTACTGTATCTTTAAAGCTGCAAGACTTGGGCTTATCTTGTTGCTGGAAGTATATTCCAAAGCCAAGGGCCCTCTGTTGAAAAAGCCCCAGGCTCCTGAAAGTTTTATCCTTGGGACCAAGAGCTGCCATATCCTTGATGTTAGGAGCTGCCATGGATAATTACAGAGGGAGTGGCAGTCTCTACATCTTGCTCATTAGCAGTGTTAAAGATATGAGATCATTTACTATTCTCACCTAATACGCCCACATATGCATAGTAATTTCCTATTTTAATGACCACATACTGTGTGTACATGATCCCTAGTTCATTTGTGCATAGTCTTTCCATTTGTGCTTTGTGGATTGTTTAAAACAGGGGCCTCATCTCTTCCCATTAGCTAACAAAGGGCTGTGTACTGGGGAAATCTGACTGTCGTTTATCAAGAAACTAATCTGATATTACTTTTGAACCAAAATTTAATAACCAGTTTTGACAGATCATGTGTGTTTGCATATATCTCTGTGTGTAATAGGCACATGTGTATCTAGGATAAAATGAGATCACATATTTAGACTGCATGCTAATGCACAGATGCAAGGGGAAAGTTTGGGTGTGCATTCATCCTATGATCTTTATGTACATGTATTAACTATATGTCTGATTAATTCAGGTAAAATTCGGTTGGATGCATTTCTAGCTAATTTTACCTGAATCAACCAGACATATAGTTTATACATGTGTTGCTAAAAAGTAATGAGTAAAACTGAATGCAAATTAAACAAAATGGCCAGAGGACTACAGTGGAATTATCAGAGAGTAACAGTAAGTGACACATAGGCATATGGCTATGTAGTCCTGTGGTTAACCAGCATGTGGTTAATGAGAAGACTTCTATAAACAGCAAAAGGTAAGCGGAGTGTCTTCCTGCTTTTACTAAATTGTGTCACAACAGGCACCATCGTTTTGAAATCTAATAAATTTTGAAGAATATCTTTAAAGCAATTACAAATATTGCACCTGGTCCTGATTCTCTGTGGTAATTTTTTTGATTTTACAATTTTTTAACTATTAAAAAATATTTTTCTCGCTCCTTGTGCTGTGTGAAAAACCTACAGGAATAACAGGGGGACTGATTGAGTGTCTTAGAAAAACAGTGAAAATGCCCCCATTAAATGCTATCAAATGTCCCAAGTAAATAAACTGGAAACATTATAGCTAGAAATAGATTAATAAATAGAAAAGTATTATTCTTCTCTAATCTCTCTCAGTTATAGGCATTTTAGGTGCTACTTGTAATAACAGTAGGTAAAATATGTTCTTAAAGAAGCAGGATATGTTCTTTGGCTTGATGATGTCCCTTTAATATTAGTTAAAAATCTCATGTTTTGGGTGTTAATTTTCTTGGGGAGTTTTTAATAGTAGTTACTTTTGATCCCTCATAGAAAAGTCTGAGTATTGGCGACATAGTTGTTATGATCTGTCATACAAATGTCAAAAACACATCGGCCTTGAGTCTGGCTGAGTGGACCCAAGCCAGGGGTCAGCGGTCTTGAGGCATGGATCAAAGGTGGCTTTTATGCCACCTTTACAGCTCCTCCCAATACCTGGAGCTGCTTTTCAGCAGAGGTTGGAAGGGTATTAGGAAGGCACTGGACTGGTATGCAGAGGAATTGAGTTTTAATTCCCGGCTCAGCTACAGACTTCTTGTGTGACATTGGTTGAGACACTTAGGGCTTGTAGCAATGCACACTAGAGGGGTGTGAATTCTAAAGCACATCAACATACTGTGCACTAACTGGCCTGTGTAGACCCTTCTGGTGTGCTCTGAAAGTTCCTGAGGGCACATTAATGTACTACTGTTTGGGAAGGGACTACATTAGCATGCACTGGGGAACTTTTAGTGCACGTCAGTGGGATCTACATGGGCCAGTTAGTGCACAACACATTGGTATGCTCTAGAATTCACCCCTTTGTAGCGTGCATTGCTGCACTGTGTAAACAAGCCCTTATTTAACCTGGGCTTTACTGCTCCATCCTAATTCACAGGGACGTTGTGAGGACAGAACCCATTAATGATTATGAAGTGCTCAGATATTAGTGCTGTGGGTCATACTGATACCTAGATAAGAACTGAGGTCAGATACTGTTGTAAGTGAAACTGTCTTATTCTCGTCACACGTGGATGTATACCTACATCTAGATAAACAAAGCAAACTATAACAATGGGAAGCTTTCATCAGAAGAAGCCTGAGACTTGGATGACAGGAATGTTGGAGACCAGCAATGAGGTGCTTTTTGTAGAGGTGTGTGGGAACGTTTGTACAGCACATGCCTGTGCAAGTATAACCACAATTATCTGAAACTCCCAATTGTCCAAATCAGGGCCGTATTTCTTGAAAATTCCATGATTATCCATGTCCCCCATGACATTGAAATAACTGTACTAAAACTGGCTACAAGTAGTACTGTCAGCCTTTTATTTCTATAAAAGCCAAAGTAATAATTAATATTTATACAGTGCTTTGCATTGTCAATATACCACACATTCAATACCTAAATAATCTGAAGGACACTAGGCAAGTAGTAGTATTATCCCCATTTTACAAATGAGATTAAAAGTTCACACCAAAACAGGAACAGAAATATTTAAGTGCATTATAATCATGAGGGCATATATCATAATTTCTTATCTGCATTTAAACCACCAAAACGACTAATTTTCAGAACTCAGAACTATGGCATGCACATGCCATACCTGAAAAGTCTTCCCTCTGAAACCATCATAATACCTTAGCAAACCTTTCAATAGCAATCCAGGAAGCAAGTTTTTACCCACAAAGGGATAAAATAAAAAAGCAGAGTTTGTATAAAATATTCTTGTCCAGGTTTAAAACAAGGGGGAGGAAGTGGAGGAAATCCAGAACAATCAAATCTCTGTTATGTCTTCATGGAACTCTTTAATTCCCTTCAGACAAACTATAGAATTTTTTTTATCTGTTCTCTATAATTTCTTGGAGCTATGGTAGTAGATTTCTCTGTATTTTAAAGGATTCCTGTTTATTCTGTAGAATTGATCTGACACTAGCTTGAACCATCTACCATGGGATTTTCAAAGTTTTCTAGGGTACTTGAACACCCAGTTTCCTTTTATTTTAATTGGAATTGTGTGTTCAGATTCCTTAGGCAGCTTTGGAACTCAGCCATAATTTACAGGGCTCTGTGAACTAACACCCTTAACAAATACAGATCTTTTGTAAGTGGCAGTGTAGATAATTTAAAATATAACTGTCCAGCTATAAACGGTGTATTTTACAAAGTATAAATAACATTAAATGTAGATCAGTTCATTATACATGCTTGGAGCAGTAGCCATGTATGGAATGTACACAGCCTTGGATTTCCCTGAAGTGGATGTGAAATGCTGCACTGTATGGGCACATATATAATATATAGAGACTAAAATATGATGTATTTTCGAGCTGTTGAAAATGACAGATACAAATTTTCTCAGTGCATGTTGTATTGTAATTATCAGTAAGAGAGTAATGTGCTTTCCTGTTGCAGGGAAGAGCTTCACCCTAACCATCACAGTCTTTACAAATCCTCCGCAAGTAGCCACGTATCACAGAGCCATCAAGATAACGGTGGATGGACCTCGAGAACCCAGAAGTAAGTGATCTGGCAACAATGTTAATGCAGGTGTGAGATTCCAAATTAGAACAGGGGTTCATCACCTGTCAGATTAAATGCAGCAAAATATAAGATGCATTGGGAGCAATGGATGTACTTTGAGCTAAGGCTATCCACTAATGATTTTAAATAGAGCTTAATTCTGCATGAGTGTATTCTGTTGTTCAAAAAAGTATTTGAAGTGCTCTGCACTTTAAGGCAACAAACTCAGGTATGATTTTATAGTACACAAGACCAAAGGGATATTGGGTAAAAAGAGGACAGAACATACATTATGCAGCATTTCCTGGTCACTTTGACTTTCAGATGGTCATAGGATTTTTAACTTTAGAAACCAAGATGCCACTGATCTAACTTTTCAAAGTTGGCAGACAAAAGCAAAAAAAAAAAAAAAAAAAATAATCAGAAAGATGACAACCGGCTGTTCTTGTATATAGTTTATTGTGCCTCATGCTGGTTTATAACTTAGGAAAACTGTAATTGTTAAAAACAGCCCTTCAAACAAACAGATGGAATTTACTCCACTGGGGCGCACATTTTCACAGACAGTCGTTCTTGCCAATTTTTTTAAAAGCATTAAGTATGAATAGAAGATGAATGATTTGATATCTGTAGGGACAAATCCACAAATTTCACACAAGTACAGTTTTTGGAAAAAACAGATGTACAGTCATCAGATTCTTGTGCAACATGTGCTCTGCTTATTACCATGGGCAATAATTAACCACAGTCACTAACCTTCATGTAGAATTTTCATATTTTTTATCAAAATGCCCTGATGTAAATTGAGGTTTGTGTTTTCCTTCTTTTATTCCCTCTGCACATTTGGCATGGGTTCTAACTGTTGCTTAAGAGAAGTCATCCCAGGAGAGGTGAACAGAAAGAAATGAACACCCACTAGAGGGTGATCCTTGTAAGCCAGGGTTATTTACGGAGTGTTGGAACAACAGTGAGGTTCAAATGGCTAAATATAGTAGGTTAGAAAACTCTCAGGCTTTCAGCTGCCTTTTATTCTCAATAATTGCCTGCAATTATGGGCTAGATCCTCAGCAGGTGTAAATCAGCATATGTGGCTATACTAATGTATTGAAGATCAGGTCCCAGGGTTTGTAGGATTTGAGGACAGCCTTTGAAACACAGAGGACCTTTTCTTTCTTTCTTTCTTTCTTTCTTTCTTTCTGTGGTGGTGATGTTTTGTTTTGTTTTTTGAATGGGTGTCTACATTGTTCCTGAGAAATATCTTTAGAAAACCAGCAACTGTGCATGCAAAACAGGTATTTGTATATGCAAATACCAGATCTGGATGCACAATCACCTGGCTGTGTTCAAATTTTACAGACATCAAGTAGGCCTTATGTTTTTTGAATACGCGTCTGATAGAGTTCTAAGAAACAATATCATTCTGCTGATCTACCTGCTGGTTTAGATCAATTGCTCAGTTGGTATAATAGTTAATATTTAATAAGGTTTTACATTTAAAAGAGGAAGTAAAGAAATCATCCCTACTGAAGCTACATATGTATCTTCACAACTCAAACACAGGTAAAAGCCTTTTTGTATGCAATTTCAATTTGTCATAGGGAAGTCAAACGTATAAGATGAGTAGTACACACAAGCAAGTTTTATGCACATAGTACTAAGGGGTCAAATTTCTTTTTGATAGAGACACATAACTCTCATTATTGCCAGATAATCTTTTGTATATAAAAGAACAGAACATTTGCTACTAAGTACTGTAGTTTGATATCTAATCAAGAGTTTCTTGAATTGCAGCAACTGTTACATATATTTGATATCTGCAATACTCTTTAGATAGTTGAATAAAAAGTAGCGAACTGTTTGACTATATGGGCCTAATCCAGCCCCAGTCAATGCAGTGAAGAGATGCTACCCAGAGCATACGTTATAACAGGCTTATGGGTAAACCTCAGTTTTCCTAAACTGTGTCATGTCATCTGATTTTTATTAATTAGGCTGAAAATTCCCTCCATTGTCTAATTCTATTCAGTATCTCTCATAACATTCAGGCAATTGAGGCAGTACTGAACCATACCTTATTTTTATATCCTCTCTCACTCTTTGTGTATATGGCACTTTGGATTTGTTGAATCAATTAAATCAAATGCAGTCATCTGTACAAAAATAGCTTGTGTTGCAGCTATCCGCATAAACATATTTTAAGGGGTTCCTTGTAGTACATGCCGTGTGTTGCAGGGATTGAAAATTACACTGCTCCAAGGTCAGGGCTTTGCTATGTTCAGACCTTGATCAGTATCAAAAGAAGCACTGTTGGACTGAGGGGATCATGAACAATGTGAGCCCAGTATCTTGAGGCCTGCCATGCTTAGAAATAAATAGTTCACAATCAGGCTGCAACTTAAAAAGGAAACATTAGTTCAAAACTTTACTGACATGAGTAAAATTATGCACATGCATAAGTGTCTGCGGGATAAGGACATAGCTAACTGCCTCATGAGCATGCCCTTCCCCAGGGTCCCTCAGATATGCCCATTTTCCTTTGCACTTTTTTTTTTAAACTCTGTACACTTGCAGGTAACACGTGAGGCATATCAGTGCCCATTCTGGAGGCCTGCCTCTGATGCTTAGCCTTACGTATTCTCATACATAGCCTAAGGTTGCATTTTCATTGATGCGCAAATAGCCTTGCCCAACGTGCTGTACCTGTTGCAAGGATTTGCTGAATCGGGGCCTAAATAGAAATGTTTGGGGGAAGGAGTTATGTTTTTATAGGAAATCTTTAAAGTCATGGTACTATTTCTGTTCATTTTAGGGGAATGGGCTTTTTTATTTTGTTTTGTTTTTTGTAAAAAAACTATTTTTACGACATTTGAATTGACGGTCAAATTTGACTTGACAGTGTCTCTCATCTCTAACTCTAGTGGCTTGTGATATGTTGTCTGCAAACATTATGTTGAGATTGAAGTGGGGGAAAAAACCCAAGATGATCATCAAAATAATATGATTTTAAGGTGCAGTATCTCATAGCCTGCCAGGGGTAGGAACACTAGGGCAGGCACACTACTAAAAGTGCTTTCAGGACCAGTAATCTCTCCCAAGCATTGGTCTTGTACCCAAGAATCAGACAGAAAAATGTCAATTCTCAATATTTTTCTTTTCACAATAGCAGGCTGACACCTCTGCTGGGGCAGAGTTAAGGTAATAATCCTAATAAAAAATTGTAATTGTTCTAGTTACTAATGAGTATTAACCCTAAATATTTGAAAACAAGAGGAACTTGTTATGGTCTTTTCTTCCCCCCGCCCCCCTTCAGAATTGCAAGAGCGCAAAATCAGCCTTATAATGGGGCTGTGGTTGCAACATTAACTTTGGAAAGGTTATCCCCTCTTCACAAGAAATCACCACACACCTGCACAGTTGATCCTTGAACCCTGATCCTTCAAGACTAAAACCACAAGCCTCTACCACTTGAGCTAAAGAAATACCTCTAAGAGCTACTTCCTGTATAAATACCTTGATGTTCTTTCTAAGATCTTGTCTCTGCTTGCAGCAGCACACAGTGTATGTGTAGCTACATGCCACAGTGAAAGGCAGGCTGTGTCCACACTTGTCACTGCAATGTAAAGCTACACGTGGCAGTGAAAGTCTCTGACAGTGGGGAAGCAGCAGGGAAAGGCTCCAGCAGCAGGGAGGCAATGTAAAAAATAGCAGTGTAGACTTTGGAGGTATATTGCTTGGGCATCTAGAGAGCCATGGAGTGTATGTAACTCCGAGGGTTCATGTGTATAGGGCACCCTGCTTGCTTAAGCCATGCCTTGCTGTCTATACTTCTATTTATACCCATGCTAGCTGGGCATGCAGTCGGGGCCTGTACACATTGCCATAAATGTAGACATACCTTAAGTGGAAATTAATCAATAGAGGGCAACATTTTCACACACAGAAGACAGTCCTGCTCCAACAGAAATCAATGGCTAACATTTCCCACTAACATTAATGGGAACAAGATTAGGCCCTTAACTCCCATAGAAATCAATAGGTGTAGGATTAGGCCCAAACCTATCCACAACAAAAATTGTTACTAACTTTGTTTTATACTTACAATATAATTACTTTATAGTCATCAAATATAACTGGGGCCTAAGTTTTCCACTGTATGGAAAGTTTGAAAAAGCAGCAACAAGCCATTTTTGAGCTAAGGATACATTTAAGACAAAGGTCAAAATTCAAACCAGGATAATTTGTAATGAGCTTTAACTTAAAAAAAACCCCAACCAAACACAGAACAACAAACTGTCTTCAAACTTTGCAGAAATGCGCTCTCTTGTCATCAGAGATTATTTAGTCAAACATGTTTGATGCAAAGTTACAGGGGTGTGGTATTAGAGCATATTAAGATGGCTGCCTCCTTAATTTATGTGCATAGGATGGGCAAAAGGTGAAACAAGAACATGTAATGTGATTTTAAGCCATTTATGTCAAGTAGAAAAGTATGGATATCCAAGGATGTAAAAGCATATATCCATTAACTCCTGGATTTTTTTGATTAAGTATTTGTGAGGTGTAAAGGTGTAATTAATGTCATGTACTACTGTGAGTGCATATCTGCATAGATACATACAAAACAAAATTTCTCAGATGTGGATCCTGAAATGCTTGCACAATGATGTATTTTATGGGTACTTGATTACAGTTGTGCGTGGAAATGGCCAATTATTTGTTTACTAGTCAATTTGCATATGTAAATACCAGTTTTCCAAATGTGGTAACTGCATGTACAAATTAGTTACAGAATTGTGTTTTTAATTTTTTTTTTGCTGCATTTCTGAATATGCATGTCTATGCAGTGTTTCTTGTAAAATTATCGTAGTGCATAGAGCCAAAGCACAAAGCACAAACGCATCTTCCTCTACTACTTTTATTAGTTATTTTTTAAAAGTTTTCATTTTCCAGATTTTAATAAATGCTTATTTTTTACTTTTGTATAAGAGGGAAACATCTTGCACTGGCAAGGAGATAGGATGATCTAAGAGCTCATTTTCAACTCCATCTTCTCTGAGTCTATGACTCATAAAGCAAGTTGTGTTTCTATGAACTAACTCCATGGGGAAAATCATTAGCCGTATCCAGATCAAGAAAATTGCTCCTGGAAACTTGGTAGAAATATTATGACGATTCTTAAATTAAATATGGCCCTAAGGCTATCTGACATATGGCTGCTCTTAAACATTATTTTCCTTCTTTTGACTTCTTTTAGTTCTTCCTTTTGGGTTGTTTTAACTATACAGCTCTGAAGTGATTCTCTAGTAGAGCTGTGTGCTGAAGGCACTGTGTAAATTCCAAAGGATTTGTAGATTTATGCCAGACTTTTTTTTTTTTAAGCTGAGTTGTCCAGGCAAAACCTGAATGTTAAAGGTGTTTGTCCAGCATGAATATATGGCTGTCCCAATTAATTTTGACCATACGTAATTAACCATATGAACTCCTCTCAAAGAGCAGTCTGGGGTGTAGGTTGCTGAGCAGAACTTGAGGAAGAATGTAGCAAAGGGCAGTGGTGCATGTCCACACTACAGTCCTTCAGTCTGTGATATGCGTCCTCACCAGGAGCATTTCCACCGACCTAAGAAGGGCAGTGTGGGGAGCTGCCGGGCTCTCAGCTCCGCTTGCTGCTCCACAACGGGCTCCCGGCTCCATGCCAGCTGCCCCCCATTCTTTGTTCCCTGCTCTCCGCTGGGAGACCGGTGCACCCTCCTCCCCTCCCACTCCTGGCTCCGTGCTCCCCACCTGGAGCAGGACAGCTATCTGGGCTCTTGCCTGCCCGGGCTCCTCAGCAGGCTCTCAGCAAGGAGCCAGGCAGCGGGCAGCAGCTGGGCTGAGAGTGGAGGACTTTCTTGTCAATTTCATGGCTCCAGCACAGAGTCATGAAATTGGCAAGAATGACAGCCAAAGGCCGATGTAAGTAATGCAGTATCTACATGCACACTGCATCACCTTAACTACACCAACATCAACCCTATGCCTCTCGTGGAGGCAGATTTATTATGTCGGGGTAGTACAGCACATGTATTAGGGAGCAAGGCTGTAGTGTGTACGCTGACATAGTTAGGTCAACATAAACTGCCTTATGTCAACCTAACTGCATAGTGTAGAGCAAGGCAAAGAGGCTGGCCAGACAGACATTATCCAGTTTTATTGCCATCTGGCAGTGTTAACAAGAAGAGTGAGGCTAGTATTCATTCTCCACCTTTGATCATTTGTGATCCACTTTTGATCAATCAGCAGCTTGTCCAGAGGCTAGTAAGTGATTAAATCCCAGCTATAAAGATCAGGGATCAGATCATCCCTTGCCATGGAAAAACCTATAGAAGGTGGCTCTGAGGAAGGAACTCTCCAAGGATCCTCTTATGGGGACCTTCTCATTGAGGGATTGCCCCTCCTCCTCTCCCAGGTATCTTTTCTGGGAATTCTCCCCAGGGCTGGAGGGGAGGCATTGTGTGTCTAGCCAGTCTGTTCCTTCCCTTGACCTGTGCAGTCTGTTCCCCACTCTACACAGACCCTGGATCCACAGAGCACCTTCCACAGGGTTTGGAGGAGGGTGGGCAGTGCCACACAAGTGGATGATCCCTCTCTTCATAGGCGCCGATTCTGTGGGTGCTCTGGGGCTGGAGCACCCATGGGGAAAAATATAGTGTGTGCTCAGCACCCACTGGTAACCTCGTGGATCTGCTCCTCTCCCTCCCACACTAGTCCTCCCACCCCGCCCCGCCAATCAGCTCCTCTCAATCCCTCCAAGCACCTCCCACCCACCGTGATCAGCTGTTCAGCGGCGTGTAGGAAGCGCTGGGGGGAGAGGGAGGAGCAGGGGCAGGAAGAGGTGGGGCAGAGGTGGGGGTTTGGGGGGTGGAGTGGGGCAGGGCCTGGGGCAGAGCAGGGGTCGAGCACCCCCCAGAAACTCAGAATGTCGTTGCCTCTGCTTCGCTTTCCCACGGGAGCTGGGAGATCTGTGCATAGAGGGTCCCCTCTGCGTTCACATCTGGGATGGATGATCTCACTGGGTTTTTATACAACTACCATTTTTAAACCTTGCTTTAGGGCTTGTATTCAAGGAAAAGCTATTGCATTGCTTTGGGACCTACTGTATTGTACAACCTGACTTTACAATATATGTTAGGTTTTGTCAAGTGAAGGTTAGGTACAAGCTTTAGGTCCCAAAAGTGATAACTTATTTTACTAGATATATTGCATTAATCTGCTAACTCCCTAGACCCCTATAGAGTAAGTTAATGATAATAAATTAGTTTGGGTGTCTGTACTCAGTTTCTATTAAATACAGCTTTGACTGAAAGCCAAAACATTTTTCAAATCTTTCTTTTTGTCTCAATGAACTAAAATAATGTTAAATGCCTTCAAATCCTTCTTTCTTACTTTGGAACTGAGACTAACTTTTAAGAAAAGATTTGTATCAAACTGTAATTTAGAAATCACATATGAATAAGTGACAGAGAAGTAGATTGCAAATACCCCTGGAGAACTTGCTTTGATAGAGGAGATACAAACCTCCGACTGCACACCGATAGTTGTCCCCTACACTGGAACCCATACAGGGTACATCAAACAATTACAATCCATACTCGATGGGGACCGCATCCTGAAGAAATCTTTCCTGAACCCCCTTTTCTGGCCTTCAAACAACCCTCCAACCTCACCATTAGAAGCAAGCTCCCCACAGACCAGGACACCAGACTCTGGCATATCAACAGATGCAAAACCTGCAGACATCTCTCCACTGCTACAATAATCGATACCCCCCACAACACACCTTTCAAGATCTATGGGTCATACACATGCCTATCACAACATGTGATGTACCTCATCCAGTGCACTAAATGCCCCAGCAACAACAATGTAGATGAAACAAAACAATCACTACACTCTCAAATGAACTCACACAGAAAAAGGATAAAAGACAGAAGTACCATATCATCCATGGGTGAACACTCGTTACAAAATGATCACTCCATATCTGACCACTTAGTCCTCATCCTCAAAGGAAACTTGCACAATATCTTAATCAGCCTGAGAGCTTAACTTCATAACTCTGCTAGACACCAAAAATGATTTGTGGCTCACTACAACAACCTACATCTGTAGAAGTGTTAACTGCCCACTTCACCTTGAATGATCTCTTGCAACATGTGTTTACTCCTTATCTGTTCCACCTTGTATTTAGCTGTGGCACTCTGAGACCCTTTTCCCAGACCTCAAGAAGAGCTCTGTGTAAGCTCAAAAGCTCGTCTCTCTCACCAACAGAAGTTGGTCCAATAAAATATATTACCTCACCCACCTTGTCTCTAGTTTTGATGACAGTACAAGTTCCTTTCTTACATGAGCAGTAAATGAGAGAATGTCAGATATATAACAGAGTTGAGGCAGCTTAGGGAAGGAGTTGCAGTAAGAATACACTTCATTATAAAAGTTATTTTAGTTATTTTTTGTAATCATCAGTTCATCCTACTTGATCCATCTTTCTTCAAACAGTTCCATTTTTAATCTAAAACAGTCACCAAATCATTCAATTTCTCTTAAATCTTTTCATTCTTGTTGACCTTATTTCTGTAGTGGATATTTGCTTTTACAAGCATAGTTCTCATTTATTGACGGTGGTGCATATTTTTAAGTGTTTATTTGTACTTGTATTTTGTATTCTGGGATCTTCAGACATGTTCAACATTGGTCTAACTCGGCTCCCATTGAAGTCAATGGTAAAACTCTCAATAAGGTCAATGGGAGCAGAGTTAGGCCGGTGCAAATGCATTTGAAAATCCCTCCCTAAAAATGCAGTAAATACTCCACTTCCTCACCAGCTGACTCTGCAGCATTGCCAAACCCCTGCAGCGCACAGAGGAGAGGTGATCATCATTTATCCAAGGAGAACCGTGTATTATTAAGGCTGGTGAACAAGTGCGTCTTTCTGACTGTTTTATAGGAATATGGGGAAATACCAAGTAGACTTGTGTGTAAGCAAAAGTGTTTAATAGGCAACCTAATCAAGTTATTTTATTTAACATAATATATTTACTTTAGCAGGCAGAAGAAAGCGCACAAAGTAGACAGGTGGATATATACCTGTTGATTGTTCCTTCTCACCTAGGATCCAATCCTATAGGGTGCTGAATACTCTCAACTTCCACTGAAGTCAATGTGAGTTGAGGCTGCTCAGCACTTCAGAAGACCGGGGCCTTTAACTCTCTCAGACTTATCTGTCTTGTCTTTCCTTAGTCTTCCTTTTGTTATTAAGGACCATATTCTGATCCTTGATTTAAAGCCTGAACCAATGAGAGGCTCTAAGCTTCTGTAGGGGCCTTGCGTGGGATCAGGGGAAATGGAATCAAGCCTAGGATGTGCTGTGCAATCAACTAACTGCAGTTTCCAGGCCACAGTACATAAACTGTCTACGTGCCTACCACATAGAGTGGGTAGCCAATGGATCTATATAGTTTGTGGACCTACTGGCGACACCTCTGTCCCGTTCTGCAACCTCCCCCAAATGCCTTCTGCACTACTGCTGAGAGAGCTGCCCGGGAGCGAAGTCAAGTGGTGTGTGCCAAGGGAGTTCCACCAAGTCCCGTTACACAACATTTCCACAGTCCACTTCCTCTCTCCACCTCCATGCAGCGGAACACCTGTGGTTCTTCTGCTTTCTAGGCCCTGTCACTTACTCCAAGACCGGGGCTAGGAGTGGGGAGTTGTGCCCCTGAGAACCGCAATTTAAAAGCACAAATTGTCAAATATTCCTACACAACGCAGTGTTGTTCAAAACAATCTGCTGTAAATGCAGAGCTTTTCTGGAGTCCTGGTTAGTAAGACGTTTTCTTAGTTATGGGGTTTAACAGAATGGTAGGCACGCAGGGTGAAGGCATAGCTTTGTGTCCGCACAACGTCGTTGCTTCTCAGTGAGCAGCCATGTTTTTCACATTGTGGTTAATTTCCAGAAGCAAAAATGCTCTTATGCTGCAGGCAAAGCTCAACTTGTCTTCTGTTATCAGACGCTGTAGCTGTTTCCTTCATGTAGACACACACAGAAACACTGGAGGCTGTCATCGTCGTATCCTTCTCTGATACGCTGGAATGAACAAGTTCCTGGAAAAGGATTTCTGCTCCAGAGGTGATTCTGATTCTTGCCTTTTGCCTATCAGCCACGATGGGCAAAATGAAGAAGCAGTTGAGTTTTAACAAATGCTAAAAGGTGTTTCATGGGGGCCAGGCTGTTCACATGTTGGTTGTGCAATGGCCTCTGCCAGAGGAGTTCGACTCCTATGTCCTAAGAGAGGGAGAATGGTGTATAGATGAGGCTGTGTACTTCTGTCTGTGGAGTAACCAAGAAAAATTTGTCTGTCCTACAGCACACTCTGTCGATATCTGAAACAATATTAGCCTGCCTATCACAGAAAGAGCATCTTCTTTGTTCTCCTTAGCCCTGAACAGATGAGCAGTATGTACAAATGTAGGAGGGGAGATATGTGAAGGAGGTTAAACAAGCCAGTGATGGAAAGTGCTCCCATTACTTTGTACAGCATAAAACTTTTCATCCAAAGTATAATATTAAGTTCGAGGCAAAGAACTAATCTGACCAGCTTTCTAAGACTGACTGATCAGGAACTGTAAGGCTACGGTGTAACCTTAACACAAACTGGCAGAAAAGCTTAGGCTATAACACTGACTTAATTACTAAGAATCTGCCTGCCCGCCTTTCGTGCCTCCACACTGCATTACGGGCTGGTCTTGGTTACCTGCTCTACCTATCTTCACAATCTAGCCGCGAACAGTTTTGGTTGACCACATCACTTCCCTGTTGAAAGTTAATACTGTTTGACTCATTCTATGCTGCTAACACCAAGCCAAAGAAAACAAGCTTAAAGAATAACCTGTTTGTATGCAGTTTGGAAACTACTCAGAGGCCCTGCTTTCAAAATACTATACAGTAGCTTACTATAGCTCTCTGCAGCTGCAAAGAAAATGAAGGAAGTAAAAGTGGTGCAAAAATATAAAATAAAGACTAGGCAGAACCACAAGAAATTTATGAGCTCTCAATGAGCTGGAATCCTGCTTGGGCACTACATAGTGTTACTACAGTGGAGGGACCGTTAAGTCAAAGAAGAAAATGTTCAAGCCATTTCACTGAAAAGTCAGATATTCTGAACTATCGCACAGCAACAATTGTGAGTTACATAACTTTCCATGTACTCAATGAATGCAAGGAATTTTATTTTTATTTTTTTGGTTCAAGGCAAATAGAGTAGCCAGTTTTTTCATGGGAGAAGGATTATGTTTTCATGTGTTGTCCAAGTTTGAACGGTAAACAGCTACGGTGGGGAAAATTCACTTTTCCTGTTGTAATTCCCCGCAACACAGCTTAGACTCGGAGGATGAGCAATGGTTATTGTAGCAATGCAGACATCACCCCGAAGTGTAGATGCAGTCAACACTGCCGGAAGGCTTTTTCTGTAGGGGAAGGAATGCCACCTTCCCAAACAACAGTAGCTAGGTTGATGGAGGGACTCTTCCATCGACAAGCTGCACCTACACTTGGGGTTAGGTTGGGGTGTGAATTTTTCCTTACCTAACTGTAAGTTTAGGCCAGGTCTTAGATTTTGTCATTCCCGTTGAGGCAAGGGAGGAGGATCAGGAAGTGTATACTGCCTACAGGAATTAACTCTCCCAGGTTCCCAATCTGGTACTATTGCAAGCCCTAAAATGTAGTGATTAAATCATTTAACCAAAAAGGAATAACAGTATGAAACGAATGTCTCTCAGTATGAAACTAATGTCTCTTTAGATTTTTACTTTGGACAGAGCTATCATTTTGTACTTTTGGTTTGGTTTGTTTCCACACCTGTTCATTTATTCATGTCACCAGCAATTATGTCTTAGGCCACATCTACACTCCGGGAACTATCGTGGCATAGCTAAGGTGCTGTAGCTCTGCTGGCATAACCCTGGAATGTAGACACAGCCTACAGCAATGAAAGTGGTTTTTCTGTCGGTGTAAGAACGCCGCCACCCTGAGGGACGGTAGCTAGGTCGACAGAAGCATTCTTCCATCAACCTCACTGTGTCGCCACTGGGGGTTAGGCTGGCGTAGCTATTGTGCTCAGAGTGTGGATTTTTCACACCTCTGAGTGCAGTAGCCATGTTGACCTAACTTTTAAGTGTAGACCAGGCCTTAACCCCATGTCTGAAGTATATTTTTAGGGCAGTTTGTGTGAGGGAAAATGCAAACAATAAAGAAACAAAGGAGGCTTTTGGCCGTATGTTGCTCAGGTTCTAACCTTGGCAGGGATTAGCTCTTTTAAAAGTACATATGTTGCGGTTAAAAAAAGTAAGATGAGGGTATAATTTTGCAAACTAATGTAACTTCCATGAATTGATTCTTCTTTAAAACCTTCCATATGCTCTGTTGCATTATTGTTACTTCAGTGAGCTGGCCTATTTCCACATGTGAACCTTGTGATGCTCCCAGCAGTGATGCACAAGCATGAGTACTAACCTCAGGGAAGACCGTTAAAAACCAGGGCACAAACCCCAAATTGTTTGTGAGTTCTGAACTTAGATTTCACCAACCAACTACATCAAGTGCAGACACTTCAAGTACTTTAACAGCCTTAACATGGAGTCACAGGCAGTCCTCTTCGGTACTCCGGTCTGTCTTGCCACCCAGGGGAGCGTATCTCTGTGATAGTTGGCCCCATGTAACATGAATCCCAGCAATATTCGGGTTACTCCTAATCCCAAAGGACCAGTCACTTACCCCAGGTCAGTTGTGCTTTAGGTCTCACACCAGAGACAACGCTTGTAGCCAATCCTCCAGTAAACTATATGAAGATTTATTAATTAGCAAACGAAAATTAGAGAGGTTTTTACAAGTTTAAAGCAAATAGTCACACAAATGAGTTACAGTCTTAGGTTTCAAAAGGTAATATAGGCTTCTATAATCAGCAAGCTCTATTCATCCTTTAGGGCAGGGGTCAGCAACCTTTGAGAAGTGTGCCAAGTCTTCATTAATTTAAGGTTTCGCGTGCCAGTAATATAGTTTACATTTACGGGGCCAGCAGACAGAACGCCAGACTGGCAGCAGTCTGAGCAGGGCCAGTGGCCGGGACCCCAGCTTGCTGGGGCTGGCAGACAGAACCCCAGACCAGCAGCATGGGCGGCAGACCGAACCCCAGACCGGCAGCGTGGGCGGCAGACCGAACCCCAGACCAGCAGCGCGGGCGGCAGACCGAACGCCAGATCAGCAGTGCGGGCAGCAGACCAAACCCCAGACTGGCAGCGTGGGTGGCAGACTGAACCCCAGACCAGCAGTGCGGGCGGCAGACTGAATGCCAGACTGGCAGCGCGGGCAGCAGACCGAACCCCAGACCAGCAGCGCAGGTGGCAGACGGAGCCCGAGACTGGCAGCGGGCTGAGCGAGGCCAGCAGCCGGGACCCCGGCTGGCAGGGGCCGGCGGATGGAACCCTAGACCGGCAGCGTGGGCGGCAGATGGAACCCCAGACCGGTGGCGGGCTGAGCCGCTCAGCCCGCTGCCAGCCTGGGGTTCCATTCATCCAGGCAGGCAGCGTGCTGAGCGGGGCCGGCGGCCAGAACCCCAGCTGACAGCAGAGTGCCACTAAACATCAGCTTGCGTGCCGCAGGTTGCCGACCCCTGCTTTAGGGATAACCCAGGCTAAACAGCTGGGGATATTTTGCTTATGCCTAGAAACACCTTGCCTCTCCCTCCCCTTAGAATCCAACCACCTTTGGTTTGGGGGTTTTATGCCCCTCCTGCTATATGCAAATTCAGCTGATGGGAGGAGTCCACTTACATGACTCATGGAGAGGAGAGCAGAACAGTCTTTAGTCCTTTTGTTGATGGCGTCTCAGTCGACATGTAGTGAGGGTAAGATGCAGCTATAGCCTGTCTGGTATCGATGGGTCTCCTTTTTGGGGAGCGGTGTAACAATTTCTATAGAAAAGCAGCTCTTCACACCAGTTAGTGTCCCTCTCCTGAATGGCAATTCACACAGTCACAGAGGCTCACCATACAACGGCTCAAATATTACATTACCATATGGAGCACAGGTATTACAAGTGAGATTAATGCATGCAGCAACTCACAAGCATTTGGTAGAGTCTAAATACTAAACACTCTAATAATTCCGTACCTATTTTATCAATATTAACTCACAAGTGAGCCGGTCAGATTCCAGCTATGTATCTGTCAGTGTCCAGTTGAGACATGAGGACCTTAGCATGAACTGGCACCTGGCCTGCCAGCATCCATATCCACATATGTCACCATTCAGTAGAAACGTTGGTGGAGGATTGGGAAGCAAAACAAATTTCCTTTTTGTTCAGATTTAGGTAGGATATATTCTAGCTACCAGTTAGTACTGTACAGCAGGGGTTCTCAACCTTTTTCTTACTGAGGCCACCCTCAACATGTTATAAAAACACCAGGGCCCAGCGGGGGGCTCTGGGCTGTGTGTGTGTGGGGGGGGGTGACCCTTAGGCAGAGGCATAGTTTTACTTCTATTTGGGGGGCAAAGGCTCGAGCCAGCTCTGCACTGCAGGGTCCAGGGGGGAATTGCCACCTCCACCCCCTGACTCACTCAGGAGGCCACCCAGTCTGTCTGGGGGGGACGCAACCAAAAATTATAACTCCAAGTGGAGACTCAGTTCAAAAAGTTTGAAAACAGCTCACGGTGCAGGGAGGGGAGTAGCTCAGGGTGCAGGGAGAGGAGTAGCTAGGGACTGTGTGCATGCAGGAGGTAGCTAGGTGCTGTGTGCGAGCATGGGGGTAGCTCAGGGTGCAGGGAGGGAGTATCTAGGGGCTGTGTACACCTGTGGGGTGGGGGGCTCCCAGTGCAGCTTCCAGCTTTGGAGGGGGATGCTAGGGCTCCTGGCTTCAGCCCCCTGCTGCTCCTGGCTTGTGGGGGGGAAATTTGCTGGCTTCAGCCCTGCCCCGCTCCCAGCTTTGGGGGTTTTGGGGGAGCACTGGCCTTAGCGCTGTGCTGTTCCTGGCTTTGGGGGTGGGGTGTTACCTTCAACCCTGCGCTGCTCCTGGCTTCAGCGCTGGGGCTCGGGGCACTGGGTTTCAGCCACAGAGCTTCACGGCCCCCCTGAAAGGGTTCATGGACCCCCAGGGGGCCACGGACCCACGGTTGAGAACCGCTCTCTACAGTTCTTGTCAACGCAACATGTACTTTTTTGAATAGAATAGTTTCTGTAGGAGGGTGAAAAAAAATGGAAAACTAATTTAACACATGTACAAATTGGATTATCAGGATAGAGAAATAGAAATGCCCAGACAAGTTCAGGAGCTGCCAGAAAGGCAGCTAAGGTTGTGAAGTCTAAGTCCCATAGTAGAGAGAGATCATAGTGAGAATGTCTAACATCTATAAATGCTTGCAGATACCCACAAAAATAAACTGTCCTCCCAAAAGGACACCAAATGGGTGAGGCTGGCTATGTGAATGGCAAAAGCAGATGCATCTAGGAATGATATCACAGTATCAGTCAGTTTGTATTTGGCTTTACTCTGTGGTGACATCACTAGACATTCCACTTTAGATGACCATCTGGATGTCAGTGAGTGCTCAAGGGAATGTCACACATACATAATATCCAGCCTATTCATGCACTTCCCAGCACCCCCAAGTCTCTGGTCAGTTTGGATATGATGTTTGGCTGACATAACTGAATCTATTCAGAATTATAGACACAATGCAAAGCTGTTTGGCGTAAAACCGTATCTACCTTGATATTACTACCATCTGGAAGGTGGGCGTTAGGGATGTACAGTACTTTAAAAAAAATTATTGCTGCCCTGTGCTAAGTTGAATGCACAATTCCCTCCTCCGCCCACTTTTTTCTCACTGTAACAATAGTTGGAGCGGAGATATAAAACTGAAGGATATTCCTATCTATCTTCTGTAAACCACTGTCGTATTGTTTATTCATAAATTGGCTTGGAAGGATCAGCTTTTATTGTTCAATGTTGGTAAATGTCGATTTCACCATATGCACACAAACTGATGGAGAAACAATTCCATTGAGGATAACTGAAATTTATAGGTAGGCAAAGAAAGAAAAATGCTGCTTGAGAACTTACAAAGTTTGATTTAAGGATATTTACTTTGTATATTTTGACATGTGATGTTGACAATGTGTTGTAATGGTTATAAAGCTTTACCTTTTTGAATTTCAATGTCTACTGTCATTAAATAATTCTTGTCTGACCCTCCCCCTTCCAATGTACCACAATGGTGAAATTTTTAATTGATAAAAGTTGAAAAATGTGCTTAAAAATAAACATAGATATTGTCCTTCAAAATTATTTTAAAAATAAAAATTGAATTCTGCCAAGGCTACTCTTAAAACAATATGCAGTCTCAAAGAGGAGTTAATATAGCTTGAGGTTTTGGACTGGAAGACTAAACATATTTATATTTTATATCTTTTCTTGTTCTCTTCTCTTCTTTTCTACCTAATTCTGTAAATATAAATATGAAAGAAGTTTAAAGAAATAAATAATAAAGTAGGTTTAAAGGAAGATAACTCTGGAGTTTTTCTTTTTTCACACCTCACGAGGCAGCTAGAAATTCTGACGTATCCCTATGGCCAGCCACAATATTAAACACTAAATGAGTAAACATTTACAATTAACGTTCAGTATGCGAAAAAACGGGGGCTGCCAAGATATTTTGTTTTTGTTATTTTCAAAATCCAGTGTTCCAGCCAGATGGACCCAGTCCAAGCTGAATGCTCTACAGTCTCTTAAAGCCTATAAAAGTGCATTTTCCCCCATTAAGAGGAAAATGACTTTCATGTTGTAGTTCAGTAAAAATATCAGAAAAGTTAGTGTTTTCGCTATGCACCTTATTTCAAATTCTGTGCAAAGAAGATGATATTTAAAAGGGATATAAAAAATGTGATTCAACCAAACAGATTGGATGCCCTGTTTATTCCAAATAGAGGCCTAAATATTGCATTAATAGCGTGACCCTGCAGTTCAGGAAAAAATCTGCCACCCCCTTCTTCCCTCTCTGTGTTCAGAGGACACTTGACACAACAGAAGCAATGGGAGTTTTGAGAAGGCAAGGAATGGAGGATTGGGCCCCAATGTCAAGTATAATCTATCATTTGGCACTACAAGCACTGAGCCCAATTCTCCTCTTTCTTACATCAGTTTCACACCTCGCTGATTTCAGTGGAGTTACTTCTGATTTACACAAGCTGGAGTGAGAAGAGAATCAGAGTCTCAGGGCCAAAACCTAAACTTCTGTAAAGCACTGCAGCTGCATTAAAATCAATGGAGCTGCACCAATTGATACCATCTGAGGGGGAAACAAATCATTGTCTGGCAAGTGACCTGCCACAAATTATTCTGTTTTATAAATACAGAGCTCCTAAACGTTTTTATGTTCACCCTTAATATTATTACCTCTCTGTTATTTTCCTTCTGCCTCTCTGCTGTGACTGGTTCCTTTTGTTCCCTTTAAACTCAATACTGCCACTATTTTCATGGGCTATAAAGTGTGAGAGGACTGCTTTGTGAATGAATTCCTATTCCATCATTCTCCACCCTTGCATAGAGAGGAAGGATGGTTTTGTGATTAAGCACTAAATTAGGTGTCAGGAGTCTGCCACTCACTCTGTGACTGTGGGCAAGTCAATTCTTCTTTCTGTGACTCAATTCCCCCTTTTATAAAATGGGGATAATAATAAATCCCTCCCTCACAGGGGTGATATGAGGATACATTTACCAGTGTGTGCAAACTGCTCAGAGTAAAGCTAATACAGTAAATAGATACGTCATTCTAGCAATGCTCAGCCCATGCATTTTTATAGCTTGGGGAAACCATTTATATTAGTTATATTTTTCTGATACTGCACGTTGATACTGTAGACTTTTGTAAAGTTTAAGTTCTTACGTTGCTGCCTGCCAGGGTCATCTAGTAGAAAAAGGCTGAGTAGCTCGGTTGATTAAAAAACAACAACCCACTTTTGCAGTAAGTGGCACTTACCTGAAATGACGTTTCCAGTGATACCTCAGTAGCTCCCGTCACAAAGCTGCTGCACAAAACAAACGACAGTTTCCTCAAGATGCAGCCAATGGGATCCCGTAATTCTTCTAAATAACATTTACATCAATGGAATTTTAAAAGTCCTGGTTCGAATCCTCCCCTTCTAATCCCTTGCTCTCACCACAGAGATTCCTGCTGCCAGGCTTTCGCACTGAACTGCACTGCTAACTTAGGGCACATCTACACTACTGTGGCACAGCTGCGGTGCAGCAGCTGTGCCGTTATCACACATTGACACATTGCTTCCTACACTGACAGAAAGGGTCGATGTTGTTAATCCCCTTCTCAGAGAGGTGCTAGGCCAATGGAAGAATTCTTCTGTCAACCTAGCCATGTCTACGCAGGTGGTTAGGTTGATGTAATTACATTGCACAGGGCACACAATTTTTTCACAGCCCGGAGTGACGTAGCTAGGTCAAAGCTAATTTGTAAGTGTAGACCTGGCCTTAGAGGATTTTGTGAATGGGTTTAAAGAATCCTAGGTACTGGAGCAGGGGCACTCTCACAGTGCTTATAGTAAATTGAAACAGGAAGGGGAGCTCTCATCTCACCAGCTTTTATCTAGCCCTCATCCCACTGACTTCAGTGGGGTTACTCAAGTGATCTAGTATACACCAGTATATATAGGGGTTGTACAGACAAGCCCTCAGTGTCCATGCCACAGGGATAATATGTGATGCCATGAGAGCAGCACCGGACAGAGAAGAAGGAGGGAGGCTGGGGGGGTAAAACATTACACCGAGCACTAAATTAAAAGCATAAATTGATTGATTTGAATTTCAGATTGAGAATAATTTATATTGCGGCAATAGACTTGCTAGGAGTTACTCTGAATCCTGGCCCGGGGGCCTTCAATCCAGGAGGCTCATGTTTAATATAATCAGAATGTACGAGACATTTTACATATGTACACAGCTTGCGTGACTCAGTGTGTTTGCATTCAAGTCAAGTGCCATAAGCTAAGGACTTGAATCAGAATCCAGATTTGCATTGCTGACAAATGAAAGAAAGTTGTGTTTGAACTACTAAAGTGTTGGATGAAAGTCTTCCTTTTTTTTTTCCCTTGAAGCCTTCTTAATGATAAAATCACAACTCTATACTGTGTCTTTTTAATATTTTTTCCCTGGGATAATTTATAGTGCAGTGTGGAATCTGAGAAAGTGCAAGCTGTGCCAAAGGGTCTTGTAGGAGAAAGAAAACTGAGCCAGTGAGATTTGGAACCATAATGCGAGTTATAGAATTTAATTTTAGAATTGCAGCTACTGGGAACTGCTTTTAAATGTACATTTCCCCCCTAGAATGAAAAAAACGTGCCTATGTCTTGATTAAAGTGTTGTTAGAGCTATGTGAAAGAGTGCTTTGTACAGTAGGAGACAGACAGAACTTTTCAGAGGGCACTTTCTGTTCATTTGGTGATATGTCTCAGGTGCAACATTGGCAGCTATATGTTTATATTTTAAACACTGTCTGGCAAAGAGGGTTGGTCACTCTCAAGCTGGGCCACATTGAAACCAGTGACCTAGAATCTTTCGTTTCCATTCAACAACATGGTGTCAGGCTCTAATGATGAGATACTTTGATAGTGAGCTTAATCATATAGAACTGGAAGCAAAGGAACACAAATGGGATGGAAAGTGATGACAATATGTAAACTTTTAGGCAATTAGTCAACCCCTCTCCACCCCCAAGGAGGCAGGAAAGAGATGAAGCAAAGTTGTCCTTTCATGGTGCCCTTGTGCATCTGGACAGGGCTTTCATCCCCTGAACCAATAGACCTTGGAGGTTCTGTGCTGGATCTGTGCCATTCAGCTGCTTTCTGATTTATCCAAAGGCTGTCCCCCAAGCACACACACTCCAAACCTCACCCTCCCACAACCACCAACCCAACAAAGTTTTAGAAGGAGGCTAGATCAGGGCTCACCAGGGCTTCCCCCATGGTCACTGGCCCTACAACTCCCAGGGGATGAGCTCACTGTGCACTGGCTTACACCACTTAAGATAGCAATGAGTACATCAGCATTATCTAGCAAGAAGCTGTTCTTCAGGGCTCAGCAGGGGAGGGGACAGTCCAACCCTTAATGTTTTGGAAACTCACGATCTTCGTAAAAGACACTTTGTTTCCCCATAATTTCCATTTGTTAAACACTGGTTCTTGTATTCCTTTCCTGTTTATTTGTAAAGAGCAGTTCCTAAAGCATCCTAGAGCATTATTTGTTAGGGGTTGGGGTTTTATTTCTGTAGTATCATATACTTGTCTAATTACAGTAAATTATGACAATCTGGGTTTGAATGCTTGAGGAGCTACTGCAGTACAGATTTAGGTCACAGAAGCTGAGATGTACTGTATTTTAAAGGCCCTCGCCCCACCAAATGCTCCTTTTTTATACACAATAATGGGGATGATAGGGCACTGTGACTTGTAGCGGATTTTTTTTGAGTAGTCCATACCTCATAGGAGTTACACCGCTTTGTGATACCATTTCTGTGCATGACTTGGTTGTGTCTCCTGTTAATACAGAGCGAATAGTCTTTGCTGAATTTCAGATGGCCACTAGCCAGTTAGGTACATTGCCAATGGATCGAGGGGAAAAAAAAGGCATATGTCAGTGAGATTTTCTGATCTTTTTCCCCCCCTCCCACACTAGGACATCGTCAGAAACTAGATGAGCAGACAAAGCCCGGGAGCTTGTCCTTTTCAGAGCGTCTGAGTGAACTGGAGCAGTTGCGTCGCACAGCCATGAGGGTCAGCCCACATCACCCAGCCCCCACACCTAACCCACGAGCTTCCTTGAGCCACACCACTGCTTTTAACCCTCAGCCTCAGAGTCAGATTCAGGGTAAGTACCTGAAACCCTCCCCTACAGTGAAGGAACCGCTGTTGGTCATCAGAGTCCTGACACAGTCTGCAGTACTAGATGGCCCTTCAGGATGCTTTTCCCCCGCCACAAATAACTTCCATGTTGTTTTGGTAACCAGGAGATGCATGAAAGACAGCACAGCAGCTACGATGGTAGGGTGGCCTACATGGAAAGCAGTTCTTCGGGACCTGAGAAAGAGCTCTGTGTAGCTCGAAAGCTTGTCCCTCTCACCAACAGAAGTTGATCCATGAAAGATATTACCTCCCCCACCTTGTCTCTCTAATGGCAATGCCATTTCCAAAGGTCACTTGTGAAGTTTTGATAAAACACAGTGGGATGAAGATGGGGGTGAGAAAGGCACGTAGAACAGATTTTCTTCACTTACCTTACAACATTCAGCTGTGGGCTTTTTTCTAACAAGTGACCATATTTTTTTTTAAAGTCTAGCACCTTTTTAACATGCATCTACTGTAGCAAATTTCACTTGGACCAGTGGTTCTCAACTGTAGTCCACCGCTTCTTCAGGGAAAGCCCCTGGTGCACCGAGCCAGTGTGTTTACCTGCCGCGTCCGCAGGTTCGGCCAGTCGCGGCTCCCACTGGCCGCGGTTCACCGCTCCAGGCCAATGGGGGCTGCGGGACGCGGTGCGGGCCGAGGGATGTGCTGTCCGCCACGTCCCACTGCCCCCATTGGCCTGGAGCAGTGAACCGTGGCCAGTGGGAGCCGCGACCTGCCGAACCTGCGGACGCGGCAGGTAAACACACCGACCTGGCGCACCAGGGGCTTTCCCTGAAGAAGCGGTGGACCACAGTTGAGAACCACTGACTTGGACAGTAGAGTTCATTGTGTTATCCTCAGATGTCTTGGGACTGTAGTTCTTCAAGCCTTCTTAAAAAAAATAATGCTGTATTGGATCTTTTTGTATATGTAGCTGTATACTCTGATGAATATTTAGTCAGTTAATTATATGCATGTGTAAAGGAGACACACTGTCAACAGCTTGCAGTGGTTTTCCTAAGAAACCATTCACACACAAAAGCTCTCAGAGCCCATTGTTCAGCAGAGAAGACCAATCTAGAACTAAGTACTTGCACTGCTAGTAAGAGCAAACATTTGTGATATAAGGTTATTCTATAGCTTTTATTTTAATTAAAACCTCTAAGAGGGTGACTCAAAATGTTGACTTCATTTGTGATTCAGATAATATGAATGAAATCAAGCAATCCAGTCTTAGATAATTTTCTGAAATCTTATTTTGCATCCATTAAATCAGGTGAAATTCAGTGGGCATTGAATCAGATAACTATCCTGATAACTACTGTATATTTTACAAAATTGTCAAAAATGCAGATGCATAATTAAACACATCTAAAATTAAGGTAAATGACCGTATTTATCTTAGCAAATGCTGTTGCTTGATGGAATTGAACTTCGTCCTTCCAGTCAGAATGACCTGGTGTTCTGGATAGAACTAGTTATAGGGTTTTGAATCAATAGTTTTTCTTTAGTGTTCTATTTTTTAAAATCAGGGTTAGTATGCAGCACTCTTTGCACTACTTGTAGAAAAGCGTATTACTTCTATAACTAAAGTGTTCGTTATGTATCCTTATCTTCTCGGGCCTGATCGTGGGGCCATTGAAGTCTCTTGCAAACCTCCCATTGACTTCAGTGCGTACAGGGTCTGGGTCTGGCCACTACTGAGAAGTAAGTGAGTTGTTGAATTAAATCAACATGCTACCGTGAATTGCATTGCAAAAAAAAAGTATGCAGAAAAGTTCAAGGACCACATAGGTCCTTCCTGGAGCTGCTCCAATTTACACCAGCAGAGGATCTAGTCTTACATCTCTAACAGCTTTTGGCAGTCATCTTGCTTAGAGTCTGATTTGGAGAACAAAGTAAGTTTGATTTCTTCTGCCTTCAGATATATTCCTATAAAAGAAAATGAATGTATTATTATGGCTACATGGGTGGAAGTATTAGTAGCAGACTTGCATTCTTCAACTACTTTGGAACACTATATGCGTAGCAGAGTATCAGGTTTAACATCAAGTATCCCTCTTTTCTTGTTCTGCTTTAAAACTCTTCAGTAGTACAACTTCAGAGCAATATAACTCTTTCACACTCCTCTAGGGATTCAGCTGCTACTTCCGGAAATGTATTTAGTATATTGCTTTGCTTCTTAAAATACAATTTTGATACATTTAGCCTGTGAATTTATAGGAGTAGGTTCGAAAATGATAGCAATTGAACTGCTAATGTTTGCTCATTGATATTCTCATGCTAAATCACCAGTTTAGTGTTTTTCCCCCCTCCATGAAAATTACACATTAGCCTGACCACAATTTTAACAGCTTGGTGAGACTTGTAGCCACTAACAGTAAAATAAGGCTAAGGCTAAAGCCTCTTTCAGTCAAAATTTAGGGCTGTTTATGCAAAGACTCCTTTTTTATTTTACACCCATTTTGAGGCCATGCTCTCCCAGTAAAGAGGCTTTAATATAAATGAGAATCAGAGCTTTGATATATTTCTCAAGATCCGAAGAATGTCTGATTTTCAGAGTGAGCTCCTATGTTACATTTAAGGAGCCAGGGTTTTAAGGGTGTTTTTTAAAATAACATCATTACATTGCAGAATATAGCCCAACAGAAATGAAATACCTCTGACATTTTCCATATTATTACTCTGCTGATGTGTAAATAGTTTCAGCTTCAGATACTTTATGTAACCACCTATTGAATGAAGAGAGCATTAGGCTTTTTATAGACAGGAGTCAAGAAGAATGTACAGTGCAGGCTTTTAATTGGTGGTGTTAAACTTTGCTTTAACTCACCCCAGTATGAATCACAGGCTACTCCTCTGTTCATCAGAATTTGATTTTAAAAAAAACAAACTAACTCAAAATAGACATCTTGGGCTAGTTCATAGATTTAAAGGGGCAGGTTGCCATGCCACTAAACCACTGTTTATTTGTTGAGGTTTTCATCTATAAAGGGCTTGACGTTAATTTTAACTTCCTATTTTGCCAGGTCTTGAATATGAACATAAAGCTGCTTGTGTCATGGATACAAGTCCATGCAAGTTAGGAGATCATAAATTGCTATAATCGAGTTTTATGCTTCTTTCATATCACAAGAAGGGAGAAAGTACACCTGTTCATTTGAAAGATCTAACCATACCAGTTCACCGACAAAAGCTGGTGGGGGGAGAAGAGCGGCTACCACATCACACATGTTTCAAGTTGAAAGATTACTTTGTCAAGTACCAAGCCTATAATGTTAACGACCTGACCTAACAGCCCAAAACCAAGGAAATTCAGTTAAGGCTAAAATCCAAATAACTATTCAGCCTTAACTCACCCCCTTTTTGTGCAGAGAAAAGAAAGAAAGAAAAAAAAGGCAGAGCAGTGTGAGCTGGGCCCAGATTGTTGCTTTTGAGAGGTTAGGTAAGGCCTTTGACCATGATTGAAGTATATACTTTTGTGATTGAGTTTCCTGTGGTGTCATTCTGGCCTAGTGAGTAAATACATAACCAGGAAGTTTGCTATTCATAATGTTGAGTGGAGTAGGTAAATACATAATTAGGAAGTTTTAAAAATATGGATTATATGGTTCCATTGCAATTTGTCTTGTCAGGGCCAACATAAATATTTTTAAATTTGTAGATCATTGACCCAAGAATCTGCTCCTGTGGGGCCATTAGAGTTGAGCCAATGCACAGTAACTACCATAAGCAATTTTAAGGGGCAAAATATATTTACATATATTTCCAATGAAAGAACTTCATCATTTTGGTTTATTTAAATTAGCTAAAACAGTGTTTCCAACTCACAGTTTATTAATCACCCATAAGTAAAGCAAATAATCATCTTCAACAACACACTTCTGGGTTTTTTTACACCTCTAAAGCCTTAAAAAATTGGAGCTTTTTACAAAAACTGTAAATGTATATGTTAAATTTCATCTGGGACTACATTTTTATGGCCAAGGTTAAGGACCCTGGAAACAAGAATTCATAATAAAAATGTTGACAGATTTTTAACCAATGCTGCAGTTTATAAACAAGACAAAGACTTTTATTTATTTATGTGCTTATTTTATGAATGTAAAGATGAGTAAGGAACATTCAAACTAAGATTTCCTTGTTACGACCCAGCCTTTTGTCTTCTCCCAGGTGCAGTATGCTTTGTTTAAGAGACATTTCAAGGTCCATACTATCATAATCTTGTTCCACTGAAAATAGCCCTGTTTATCAGGGTTCCCATGTACTAAAGAAACACTGTAGTGGAATCAAGGGCTATGTGTAAGCACAAGGAATTTAAATGGCTTTGCTCCTATTACAACTGTATCCTGTCCCAATTTTTTTTTCACTTTTAAATCAGCTTGGTGGGTCATAGGCTAATAGTTTGCAGTGTTGTTGTAGCCGTGTTGATCCCACCTTGTTTCTCTAATAGGTTAACAGTGTTAGAAGTGTTCCTAGGGTAGGGTTTCAGAATGGTCTGGCAGTCAGTGACATTTGCTGCTGAGAACGTTTTTGGCTTAAGTGTAAAATGTAATTTTTAAGGCACTTTAGAGAGTTCTAATTGACTGATATCTTACTGCAGACACAGGCAGGCAGACACTCAAGACCAGGACAGTGAATTGTCTTTTCACGGTATAATATTCAAAAATACGTTTATTTTTCTAAATATGTTGTCTCTGGATGACTCTGTAGCTCCCTCTTTTTCAATTAATGTATTTTTCCTTTAATTGTGGGTGCTTACAATGAGTATATATCTTATTAATGGAATATCATAATGTTTTCTGAGTATTTTATTGTGCTGATTTATACCCCATAGGTCATGTAATTGCATACTTTGTACTTCTACCACTAAATCCATATAAAAAAGGTTAAATATGATATCTCATACCTTAACATTACTGATTACATGTCTAAACTATATTTTCAAACAATTTTGATTGTATATTTATGCTGGTTTCTTTGCATCTGTGATTGTGATAATTATATCATCTAAAAAAAGAAATGGATAATGAGGGGTGTGGATCAAATTCAGACTTCCTTAGTCAATGGCTGCAAGAACAGGTGTACACATTTGCTGTCAGAGCAGCATTACTGTGTGCCTGTATTCCTACACCAGTGTCCCCCCATACCTACACTTGTACATTATTCTAAGGAGCAATATTCAAGGGCACTCGATACAGATTGTTCCTGTTAGCAGCATGACAAATCTGCTTTGGTGGAAGGAGAACATAGTTGCCATTGCCACTGGGTCAAAGGATGTTTGAACACCAAGGTATGGACCTTTGCCCCACTCCTAACCCCAGAACGCTCTGCCATCATTCCTGTTGCAGATGGTTTGCAGAGCATCCTCTCCACAGCTTTGGAGAGGATCCAAGAGAGGGCTGGAAAACTTTTGTCCCATGCACCCTGTCTTTCGTGTGTGTGTGTGTGTGTGTGTGCGCGCGCGCACATACCTGTATATGCCTGGCAGCCAGAATCCAACTCTATAAGTTTTCCTCAATAGGGCAAAAGATTAACTAAATTGTGATTCTTGGTTGGGTAGAGATTGATGAACATCATCTTGTAAAGAAATGTAAGGCATTCGGTGTTAATAGTGAGAAGAGATTTCTTCAGGCCTCAGAGGAATGATCTCTTCACTTATCTTTTAAAAGATGTTAGTGAATGTCAGACAGAGAAATCTGTTTTTTCCAAGAGTACAATGTGTTTCTTTGACTCACATTTAAGTGCTGATCAGTTAAATTGATATAAATCATCTCAACAGTTTGTCTTTTAAAAATGATCAGTGTTGTTCTACGAGAGAACCAAACCCTCGATATCAAATTTATTTATTGTGTCACAAAACAGCTGTTTTAAGACATGGTAAGCATACTACCACTGTAGCCATATTAACGTTCTCATAGCAATTTTTCTTTCATTAAAATAAATAGAATTCTAATCCAGAAAAAAGGTTCACACCGCTTTCCTAGAAGCCTACCAGCATAAGACTATAAGGGGTCTGATTTTTAAAGGGGCCTAATTCTGCCCTTCAGTTTTGTGGAAATGAACGGTACCACTTTTGCCCAGCATTAACTGTGCCAACCAAATTGAAGGTGTTCTTGAAAATCTGGTTTTTAAAAAAATAATCAAACTAAATGGGAACATCGTTAATGGGATTTTTCCATCTCTAGCATGGCAAGACTAGGTTGCATAGCGCTCTCTGCTGGACGAGCCTGCTCATTTTGCCAAAAAGAACCCCAACCCGAAACCCCCATTTTCCCAAAGCCATGTCTGTGTCTGATAGAAAGTTTGAGGAATAGCAGTGCATAAGATGAGGAGAAAAACATAATTTCAAAAATGAATATTGGGAAGCCATGTGCAATGTGTGTGCATCAGGAAATCTGTAACCTTATTTTTGTGTAATCCTCACCTTCACGTTTTCCATTCTCTTGGACTCTCCTATTTTTCACTGTGTGTTGCTCTTACTCGTTTTATTATATCTAAAATTAGCTGCCTTGGGGCAGGGTGTGTTTGTCTTTATATGTTCTGTAAAGCTCCTAGTATCCTTTGGGTCTTGTCTAAATATTAATTTTTAATGGCCATGATTTTGTTACCAAGGGCATCTCGACCAGCCCTGCCATGGCATATTAGGGAGATGGTTACAGATTTTACATCTGAAAGTCTCTCAGAAATAGGAATAGTCCAATGGAATTCCCTCCCTTTGGCCTCGGAATTCCTCATTGGACCTCATGACCATAACTTCTCTCTTACGAAGGCTATGTCTACACTGCAATCTTAAGTCGATCTATCTTAGGTTGACTTATAGCCACCACATTAATTACTGTGGTGGCTGATGTCCACACTACCCTCCTTCTGTTGGAGGTGTCTGTCCTCACCAGGAGCGCTTCCACTGACTGAAGAGGGACAGTGTGGGGAATTAAGAGCCAGGGCTCTCAGCTCCATGCAGCTCCCTACCAGGAGCCCAGCTGCCCCCACGGGGCTTATCACCTCTGTTTATAGAGTTGCCGACCCTCCCAGTTTCACCGGGAGTCTCCCAAAATCAGGCCCTATCTCCTGGAGGCTACTGAAGCAAAACCAGGAGATTTTAGACACTAAAAGTCCAGGGGCACAGCGGGGCTAAGATAGGCTGCCTGCCTACCCTGGCCTTGTGCCGCTCCCAGAAGCAGCCAGCATGTCCCTCTGACAGCAGCTCCTAGGCGGGAGGGAGGGGAAGAGGGTCTCTACATGCTGCCCTTGCCCCGTGCGCCGATTCCGCAGCTCCCATTGGCTGGGAACTGCGGCCAATGGGAGTGGCGGGGGCAGTGCTTGCAGGCGTGGGCAGTGCGCGGAGACCCCCTGACCTCCCTGCCTAGGAGCTGCTGCTAGAGAGATGTGCTGGCTGCTTCTGGGAGCAGCGCAGGGCTAGGGTAGGCAGGGAGCCTGCCTTAGCCCTGCTGCGCCACCGACTGGGAGCTGCCTGAGGTAAGCGCCTCCCTGCCAGGGGTCTTCATCTTTATTCCTGCCCCAGCCCTGAGCCCCCTCCTGCACCCAAACTCCCTCCCAGAGAAAGGGGAAGGGGCAGAGCAGGAGGCGGGGCAAGGGTGTTTGGGTTTGTGTGATTAGACAATTGGCAACCCTAGCTACACTGCGTCACCCTAACTCCACCGACATAAGCCCCAGGCCTCTGGTCAATGTGGTTTTATTATGTCAGCATATATATATATTATGTCAGCCGAGTTACATCGGCAGGAGGAGCATTTCAATGTGTACACCTCCACTGTTTCGTCAACAAAAGCTGACTTTTCTTGACAAAACTGTAGTGTAGACAAGGCCTAAAAAATCTCCCTCTGTCAGACAGGTCACTGCTTTTGCTGCTACTGACCAATAATCTCACCATATGTCTTCATTCAGTCAAAACAATGCCAAATTGCAGTCCTCTTTATGGGCAGGAAACTGCTTGGGGATTCCCTGGACTATGCTTTTTAAGATCTCCAGGATGAGATAAAATCTCTGTGAACTCCTCAGACATTTCTTATTTCCACTTAGATTGCCAAATATTCTGGAGCTCGTTGAATAAATCTTATTTCAGATACAGGTTCAATCATCTATCTAGCACCAGAGCTGCTGGAATAAACCAAAGCCAGCTAAGAGTTTTTGGTGCCAGAAGTGTAAATCTCTCACTTTGCCTGTTAAGGGGAAAATTTCATTTCAAACTAGTGTGTTTCGTTCACAGATGTCCAATGTGTTCTGCCTATCATCATTTCAGTGTGCTTCATGCAGTTCCACTCTTTCCCTCTAAACCAGAGGTTCCCAAACTTTTCTTATTGCATTACCCCCCTTCCAGATGTACCAGCTGCTCACATACCCCCATCCTTCTCACCACTCATACTTTGTGTGTTGTTCTTAACACTACCTGTCTTTCTCCGTCTGTCCATATTTCACTGTTACATACAGATACAGTTTCAGTATGACATATACAACTGGGGGGGAAAAAAGAACCCTGAGTAAGTTCTGAGCTCAGTTAGACTGGACAGTTGCTGGGCAACTGAACCCACGCTGTACAGTGATTGGAGGTGAGGGCTCTGTACCTCAGGGTCTCGGTGTATCTGTGTTCTCATTGGTACATCTTGAAGTAAATTAACTACTGTATTTCATATAAGAAATTCCCACAGGGTTTTAAAACTTCATCTGAGTAGCCTATTATGAAAATGCAATAAATAAAATAATAAATAAAATCTACTTTTACACAATTTCTCCTGAGTACCTGCCAGAGATGGCTCGTGTACTCTCAGGGGTACACATCCCACAGTTTGGGAACCGCTGCTCTAAAGCACAGACTTGTCCCTCCGCCATCTTCTCTGACCTGGGGAAGAGCAGAGCAATGAAGCAAGCTCTTCATCACCCGGCAGGGCTCCAGAGAGTATGTCCAGCTCCATGGCAGAAGCCTTTCTCAGGAATATAGTCTGTCCCCTTATTTTCAGTTCCGAAAAAAGTTCTGTGCTGGACTTGAAGTGATTCAGCTATTTAGTCAACTGCAGACTCTGATGGAGAGAGGTAGGCCCATCATAGTGTGGGTTGAGCCAGGCAATTTCCTGGTGTTTGTAGGTTTAAAGGATATTTGTCTTCATATTCCAATTGCTCTGAAGTTCCAAAGATTCAAAGATACTATAGGTAGGGCAATAAATGACTTCTCAGTCCCCTAGCAAGGTCTTCTGCTACCCAGCTCTCTCTTATCTATTCCATTCCCAGGAATGTTCGCAGGAAGGTCCTAGCAGAAAGAGCAAATCTGACTGGAGGAATGATAGTCTTGGATTAAAGGCAGAAAGCGTGGAGTCAGGGGACCTGAGTTTTGTTTCCAGGTCTGCAACAGACTTCCTGTGTGTCTTTGGGCAAGTCATTTAGGGCCAGATTTTTAAAGATATTTAGGCACTTAAAGATGCAGATAGTTGCCTAGTGGGAATTCAATACCTAAGCATTTTTGAAAATCCCAGTAGGCACCTATTTTCATCTTTCGGCGCCTAAATAGCTTAAAAAATCTGGCCCTTAAGAGCTGTCCACAAAATTGTCTGTCTGGTCTATCACATGACAAGGTGGAGCAAAGCATGATGTCAGATTGGTGAAGACTTTTTACAGAAATCCAATTTTCAGGTACAAACAAATGTCCTTGTTTCAGTCTTTACTTAACATTGCAACTCTTTTTTGTAGTTTTTAGGCTTACTGAGCCAAACTGTCCTCATTTGCACCAGCACAAAACTAGAGTCACAAGGAGTTCTCCTGGACACACTGCAGCTGAGAGCAGAATCTGGCCTGGGATATTGCACTGGTTCGTGTGCTCATTAGTTGTTGTTGCCTTCAGTTTTCAACAGAGAAGAGTTGAAATAACTTAGATTAAGTTCATCCTTTCTTAACACCATTATACTTTTCCCACCATGCCAAAATAATTTGTGGCTTGATCCTTCAAGATTCTGAGCACGCAGAGGTTCTGATTTCCTTCCCTCCCTGTTGACGTCTGTGTGAGTTAAGAGTGTGCAATACCTTGCAGGATTGAGCCCTTAATGCAATTATTTAAGTCATGCTATTATTTATTTGAGTTTCATATTTGCCATTCAGATCAACAGTGCCACTTAGCAATTAGTATTCTTTCACTAGACAACCTGATTCTGGAGCTCTAGCACGGCTCCTTCGCCCACTACTCTCACCTTTCACATTAACACAGTGAACTTGCTGACAGTGAAAATACCTTCCTGCCTAACAAGCAGGTGCACTGACTATCCTGGACTTCAGACACTCACAAGCTGTTGCCTATTTGATCACATTTTCACATTCGAGTCCTACACCCACTAGTTTTTGGATTATTCTTTAATGGCCTTTGAAGCATGTTCTTGGCCTTTGAATAGCCCAATTGTGATAAAGATTAAAAGTGCTGATTGCAAAACTCTGGTAAATAAAATCTCTTAGTCTTTTACTGACAAACCCAGTTTCTTTCCATAGAATTTGCTCCTTTAATCCCTTCTTGGCAGAACACTTCATGTTTGATACCAGAGCTCAAATTACCTCGCATGGTAAATAAAATAAACAAAAAAAGAAAAAGGAGCTCTTTACCCTAAAAAATCAAACCAGCTGAAACTAGCTTATTATTCATCTGATGGCACTCATGTGCCAGAAGATACCAATTTGATTCTGCAACTGATTTTTTTTCCTGGTTACACTGTGTAGATATTCTCCAAATTGCTGAAATGCTCAGCAGCTGTGCCATGCAAATCACATACATCTTTAAATGTTATAATTACATTCAAATAAAGAAAGATAAAAGGATGAGAATATTGTTTTAATTTTAAGTTTTAGATATTTGTTTCTTTTGACTGTAAATAAGTCCAGCAGAAGTCAGATATTTCCCATGATGACTTTACCCTGAGTGAAATTCACCCCTCTCTATATACAGACAAGACTAGCCCGGGGGTAAAGTCAACCCAACTAAACCACAGGTTGCCATGAGGCTACAATTCCTATTAGCTGGAGTAGCAACCACAGTCTTCACATCCACGGTGTGTGAGATCCACACTGCTAAATCCACATAGTCATGGATCCAACGACCTCTCCCAGGTTCACCCCACAACACCACCGCCACACAAGACTCTTTGAGTTGGCATGCCTGCCCCCCAAGCCATATGTGACATACCAGGGTGCAATCCAGGCTAAGGAGTAGCTTTGTCACCCTGCCCTCTAACCTGGGGTGCCCTTTACAATGCTTTGCGGCTGTATCCTCCAGCCTGGACTGCTCACAAGCAGCCTGCAGCATGAAAGTCACTCCCAGCTATGTATGTGTGTATGCTGCAGCAAGACACACCTTGGCTCTTACTAGCCTTGGTTATACTGCAGGGTGACCCCCAACACACCCCCAGTATTACATTTCCCCCCAGAAATGTATGTCCTGTGATACCCACCCCTCTCCTGGACAATACAAGCTTATATAAAGTCCTTTATTGCTTTAATAGAAATAATATGCACAGAACTTGCCACCCCAAATGGAATTTCCCAGACACTTTGGTTTAAACACACTGAATTAGATAAAGCAATCAAACAAATGTATTAACTACAAAGAGATAGATTTAAGTGAGTACAAATAATGAGGCATAAAAGTCAGAAATAGTTATAAGAAAAATAAAACGCAACTGGTGCCTAATATACCAAACTATGTTAAACTCAAAACAAAGTTTTCTCACCACATGCTCTCAGCAGTCTTACTGACCAAACTTCTTAGGTCAGGACCCTTCCTCCAGCCCAGTGCTACTGCCTTTGTTTTTCAGGTGCTGTGAAGGTGATGGGCAGAGAGATGGGGAGTGCTGTGGGGGTGTTTGTCCTTCCTTTTTTAGTGTCAGTTCCCCTCTTGAAAAACATTTCCACCTGACATTCAGGAGACAAAGAGTCTATAGGGAAGCATGTTCCCTGCTGTTTTTTCTTCACTTGTTTGAGCACCCTTTATTTCCCTTGCTGCTTGTTGACTCTGTTTAGTGCTTAAATGCAAATTAAGCAAAGCACACATTCCTTTGTTTGAGACAGACCCGTTTGCCAACCTCAGTTTGGAACATGTGTTAAGAAAACCATATGGTGGAATCTTATAACTTCATATATGACATTGCCACACACATTTTATCAGGACAGTCATGACCAGCAAATTATGAATTTTCAAATGATACCTCACAAGACATATTTTATACAAAGATTCAATCCACATAGTCACGGATCCAGTGACCCCCTGCAGGTTCACCCCCACAACTCTGCCTCCACACAAGACTATTTGAGCTGGCATGACTGCCCCCCAAACAGAAAGTGCAGCACCCTCCTTTTCATCCATGAACCCTAGCCTACACACACTAGGGTTTACGTAGCATGTAGAGCCTTGTGAATTTCAGATCTGCAATGTGCAAATATAACGAATCTCTTCATACAGAGATTCTTGCAGTGAAACAATCTGGACTGCTCATTCTACTTTGCTGTTGCAAATAGGAGTTGCACTGTCTCCGCTTTCTTTAAGGGTGGGATTTATGCACTAGATTTTTTCTCTTAAAATAAAATATAAAGTGCACATTTCCCTTGTCACATTAGCAGGTGTGGCCTTTACAAGAGGCTGTGTGGACAGAGTTGCTGTCATGGTCATGAGTGGCTCACAGAGCTCTCTCCATGAATAGCATAACAAATACACATTGAGCACTTAGCATAGCTATAAATAGGTACACTGCTGCAGCCACCCAAATCATTGGAGTCTGCCTGTCATTGAGGGCTCCCTATGCATCCCATACAGTATGTGGTGCATAAGGAAAGAGGGGCTTGATTACATACACAACAAAATGTGATTGGATAAATTATGGAAAACAGTAAATTGTATGAAGAAGAGCATATTATATGCTCAACAAGATTATTGTCGCAATATGACCGTTCTTCCTCCATTAACACATCTCAAATATAAGAATTGATGTAGTGGGAAACGAACTCATATACACTGTGTGAAATCTACACTAGCAAAGAAAGTTGACTTGACATTTCTAATGAGTGCTTTCTTTCTGTCTCTGTTTCAGAGATTTGTTAATTTTTATCTATCTGCTGTGATTTTCACTAGTGAATAGTGATTTGGGTTGCCTCCATTTTTGGATGACCATCCTGGGACACCTTAAAGGAGCCTGGTTTTCAGAAACTGCAGATCACCCACCTTCTGAAAAATCAGACACTTCAAGATTTTCAGATGAGCATCCAACAATGGAAATGGATCACCACTCACTTTTGAAAATTTAGGCCACAGTAATTTAAATTGCTTGCTCTTTTGAACAGTCATAATGATGAAAGCTTTTAGAGGTGACTTGGTCAATTATAGATTCTCTTAATTTCTTGGAGATCAAAAATAAAATCTAACCAAATGTCATTTGATCTTTGTTTTATTCATTGCTGTGTGTTCAGTATTCAGAGAAGTTGTTATAAGCGCCCCTTTTCTTTAGCATATTGTGTTGTCAAGCAGAATTGTAGAAATAGCAACACTTTGACAGAAGTGATTATTTATTTGTGTAATATGGTTTAAAGCTAGGCTAACAAACATACCATTTAAGTTGATTTCTGTTGTCCCTCTGAGTTACCCCAGAGCTCCATGTACAAAGGTATTGAAATGCAGTATATTTTATTTTAAATATCCTGATTACAAAATATGCCCAGTGGTTGCAGACACATATGCATGTGAGTAACTTTAGCCATAGGAACAGTCTCTTTGACATCAATGAGACTACACACGTGTAAATTTACAAGCAACATTCTTAGCATGTTTGGGCCCTATATTACTTAGTTTATGAACAATAGTATCACCTAGAAATGTCTGCAGCTGATATACATTATAAAGGTGAAAACTTTATTAATGAGCATAAAACTACCTCAAGAAGGTAGTCAGGTAAAGACTCCAAATCAGGGCTTGCAAACTATATTTGCCTGGCTTGCATATAAACATGCGTTGATTATTAGCATGTTGGCATTTCCCCCCACCCCCGTACAAATACTTCTGTAAACTCACTTTCAGCTTCTTTATTATTTTAAGTGCATACCTTGCTGCTTGTGCCAGACTATCATGTTGATTCCACTCAGGAGACTCTACCCTTCAAAGGCCACTCGCAGCTGTGGCTCAAACTGTCCAGCCAAAAGCATAAAACCAAACAGGTGTATGTGACAGTAAAATGGCCACAGCGCCACAGCTGTGAGTGCCCTGGTCTATTATTGGAGAGGATATGAATCGGCTCTGAATTGGGGGAGCAGCAGCCAGTTTGTTGACTTTCACTTTGCAAGGGAAAGTGAGCACTGACAATAAGTGTTACAGAAGCAGAGGAATCGCAAAGAGAGCCATGCATGGCTTAGTTAGCTCCGTTGGGACAGAAGAGTCATTCAGAGGGGTTGTTGTAGCCACTTGGAAACCAGGACTTCAGAGCCCAGTCCTGGCCTCTGAGGGGTGCACAGAGCCCAGACTGCAGTATCAGGGAGCAGTCACTAGAAGGTAAGGGCTGCAGAGTCTGGGGCAGCCAAAAATGGCTGTAGAGATCTAGAGCTGCTGTTGCTGTTCCAAACGGCAGCCATTAGCGAGTCAGGGTTGCAGACACTGGACACAGCCACTAAAGGGTGCAGAGAGGAAGGACTGGTGCATGTGACAGAACAGGAAATAAAGACCAGTCTATTACTAGCACTTCTGTGTGTCACACCTTTATTACATGGTGTCAGAAATAAACGGAATCTTTTCACTAAAAATAGAGCAAACAAAGCCACCTGAATCTGGAAAAGGACCTGGAGGAGATGGCCGCCGGGTTCCATAATTTTCCAGAAAGCAAGTAGTACAGCAGAGAACTCTGAGTGAAATTTTCTATCCCGCTCATGTGATTGGGGCCAGGAATCAAAGCTTAGTCTCTCATCAGCACTCCTGTATATCACACCTTCATTACAGCTCTGCCTTCTTGGCTCCTACAAAACCAGCAGTAGTGTGTCAAAGGAGGAATAATTCTTTGGGCAGGTTTATGAGACCGTGGATAACCAAACATAACCGAGAGGTTCCTTAGTCCCAGATTCTGAATTGTTGCTCAGACCTGTAATGGGAGTGATCCAAATTATAGCCAAATGCAGATTGGGGACTAGTTCAAAGCAGGTATCAGGAGATGGAGAAGAGAGAGTAAAAACTGGTTTTCCTGGAAAAGTGAAGGAAATGTATACAAGAGTAAGCAGCTGTGTTAATTCTTGTGCTTGTTTGGTCATGTTTAGAGCCTCATAAATGCCCATGGACAGGGAATGATTTTGTTTTGTGAGAGTAGCTGGTACAGAATGCATATATGTGTGATTTCTAGACATTAAATATTTCCCCATGATGTAATTCATTCCCTCCTGTGCTTTGAATAAAGCAACTTTACAAGAAGTACTACCTCACAAACAGCGTACCTACGAGGGCTGCTGGAACAAGATAGGGCAAACATAAATGTGTCTGTGCTAGCTGCTCCACCCAGCCTTTCTTTATATGACAAAAAAAAAATTTCTAATAACCCAAACAGGCAGGGTCTGATCTGCACAGACAGTCTGCAGGCATCTGCCCAAGAAGCTGACGGTTGGCTGGTACATCCTCATCTGATTTATGTTGTGTGTGTGTTAAGCCTTAAATTGTTGAGTCTCTGGCTGGCTGCAGTGGTATTACTGGATGGTTGGTGCATGTTTTCAGCTCACAGAGCTGGCTCTAATACTAGAGTTGTTGGTTCTGAATCAGTTCCAGTCTCACACCTGTCTGAAACAATGAAGGCCTTGTTAGACACATCTCCAGCAAAGTCTGTCTTATTACTTATTTTTCACATTTGGGGGGGGGGGGGAATAGAGAGGAGGAAATGCTGTCTCTTTAAAAGACACATTCCTGATCCTCTGATGCAGCATCCTTTTTTAAAAAATTTATTTTACGGGAAAATGGATTTACAAAACAAAAACAGCTTAATCTTGCAGAAAAACATAAGGGAGTGCTATTCTCTAAGGGGCAGTTTTATAGGACTGTGCTGGTGGATTGGACATGGGAGACATGCATCTAGTTTGTCACACAATCACTGAAAACATACCCTCCTGCTGCTTTAGTATTATCAGTATCTTCCCATTGATTTGTCTTGCTCTTCTGCTGCTGCTGCTCCTGCCGTTTCTTGAGAATTTAGTGCTTGGGGTGCTATGTTTGAGAGCCTTGGGGACTGGAGTGCTCTATTTATTGACACAGAAGTGGTACAAACATGGGCAAGTGCAATGCAGGCTTCCCTTCACCATCAACTCATCTTCCGTCAATCTTTGATTCTCTGTTCTCTTGTCCCCTCCCTGCCCCAGTTCTCCTGTTCAAGTATCTTAGGCCTGGCCTACACCTAGAACTTAGGTCAACCTAGCTACATCATGCTAGACCTATCAAGCGGATTTTCACCCATGCCAGACCTATCAAGCGGACCTAAACCCTGGTATAAACACTGCTAGGTCGACGTAAGAATGCTTCTATAGACCCTGCTACTGTCTCCTGAGGGGCTGAATTAACTACAGCGATGGCAAAACCTCCTCCATTGCTGCAGGAATTTAATTGCATTATGGCAATGACGTAGCTGTGCCTCTGTAGTGTAAACATAACCTTAGATAGACTTGTGACCTTCAAAACCTCTGCCATTGGCTAGCTAGTCCTTGTCCTGCATATTAAAATGTTATGTCAGAGTCAAGTTCTGATTTGTTCTCCAGCTCTGTTCTTTTCCTGTTATTCGTCCTAACCCTGTGCCGGTACATGCCCTTTCTGCTGTACTTTTCTTCGAGGTCTTTCAGGTGTGGAGGAAAAGGCTCATGGCTCATCAAGGTTTATTTTCTGTCAGGTATGTTAATGGCAATGTTTCCTCCATCAGGAAGGTGGAGAGGAAGAATGGTCTTGTGGTTAAAGCACTTGTTTGGAATTAAAGGGGTATGGGTTTCATTTCTAATTCTACAACAACCTTCCTGTGAGGTCTTGTTCAAGTTACTTAATCTCTCTTTGTCTCAGTTCCCATCTGTAAAATAAGGACAAAAGCATTTCCCTACCTCATAGGCATGTTGTGAGGACACAGCCACTAATGTATATTCAACACTCAGACATTATGGTGCTGGGCCATAGTACAGATGGAAGATTGCTCATCTGCACAATAATTTTCCTACCGTCTTTTTATCCCCTCAGTTTCTGTCCTGACTCCTCAATTTTTTGTCCATATCATCACTGATCCTACTGATAATAACTGTACACAGATGAATGGGGGGGAGGGATAGCTCAGTGGTTTGAGCATTGGCCTGCTAAACCCAGGGTTGTGAGTTCAATCCTTGAGGGGGCCATTTAGGGATCTGGGGCAAAAATTGGGGATTGGTCCTGCTTTGAGCAGGGGGTTGGACTAGATGACCTCCTAAGGTCCCTTCCAACTCTGATGATCTATGATTCTATAATGTGTATATGAAATGTGGAGAGGGAAGGGGTGTCCCCTATGCTGCAAAGTCTCTTATCTCTCCCTACCTTCCCTTTTACTGATCTCTCTAGAATCTTCCCACAAACTGACCAATATGAATGTTTATAAGGGTTTTTTTAAAGGATAAGAAGAAAGACATACGTACTGGAAACTCTATTTGTTTGCAGGGAGGTTTGAAAGTGCTGAAGTTAAATGAAAACTACGGAGCAGATTGTCAGCTGATGTAAACTGGCATCGCTCCACTGACTTCCAGAGAGCTATGCAGATTTACATCACCTGAGGATCTGGCTCTGAATCTTGACAGGGTGGTCTGCAGCATAAAAATAAATGATTAACCAATGCAATAAGAGAACATAAAGACAGATGTTATAATATGCTTTTGTTGGTACTTGCATTTTCTTGTTTAAAAATACTGCAAAAGCCCTGAGGCGATGAAACACAGACAGGAGTGTGATGTTATCTCACACCTATAAACCTTGCTCCGAGTCCACTGGTGGCCACTATCCAGAACGAGTGAGTTCAGACAGACTTGGTTGTGCTAAGTACAAATGGCACTTTCAGTCTTTAGTAAACAGCATTTTGCTCCAGGGCCCAAATCCTTCAAACATTTGCCTAGGTAATTGTCTGCTTTTGCCTTTTAGTGTCTCATCATCAGCTTATCTATAGGTTCAGACTGGCTAAAGGAGTATGTGAGGATGGGGTGGGAGCAAGCCATTTTGTATTTAATTCACTTGCAAGAGAGACTAACACAAGGGCAGCTAACTCATCATTTTGGGATCATGTTAGCAAATAATGTAAAATATGGCACTTTCCTTTGAAAGGACTTAAATTGGCTTCTTGCCGTCATTTTGCAGTTTTAGGTCATTTTAAAAAGACAGTCAAAATGGCTTTGATCAATTTTGTTCTTACTGTTGTTTATAAGAACTCTGAGGAGTCTTGAAAATGAAATCCATTTCCTGATTGAAATTGTTTTTTGTTCCATTGTACACACAGACCAGGTTACATATGAGTGCTCAGCCACTGCTATTATTTTCCCCCATTAGAAATAATGAGTTTTGAAGTATTTATTTTTAAAACCACACACACACACACACACACACACACACACACACACACACACACACACACACACACACACACACACACACACACACACACACACACACACACACACACACACACACACACACACACACACACACCCCCCAAAGTTCCTGGACTTTCCACACAGGCATTAACAAAAATGTACAGTAGGTCAAATTTGGGGTTTACCAGACTTGACATACCCTTTTAAATAAAGCAGGAAACTGCATATCAATATTTCTTCAGCTTCCAGGTGGTTTCTTAAAGAGTTAAACAATCAATTTCCAATGACCTTATTGTGCACTCCTTACCCCGGCAAACCCGCTGTCTTCAATGCGTTTAGGGGGGCTTCATTGGGATCAGTCAAGATTCTAAAAAGTTTTAGATATAGCTGCTGGTGTGTCAGTATCGTATCCATGATTATGGTAAGAGCTGTTATCTTACTGATCTTTCCCAGCAGAAAGTCTAGTCAGATGACATAATTTGAGACACAGGAAGTGCAACTCATCTTCCTGAAACATGGAGGAGGGAGGAGCCATTCCAAGTTGTTTGAAAAGAGTTGTGGTTACTTTATCAGTGGTTTAATGCAGATAGTTGTATATTAGTTACACAAATAAACAGAATGTACAATCGTTTTCCTTATTCATGCTGAGCTACGCAAAAAAACGATATCCTCAGACTGTCAAAGTTATGGCTTCTTGTTAATTATTAATGTTAATTATTCATTTCTGCATATATGCCATTTTGCAACATTTTTTTAGTAAATAGTAATCAGATATTATAATGAAGATTGTTTTATATTATATTACAATTTTCCTTTAATTGTACAGTGTGGTTCCAGCTATATGTACATTTATTATCATTTCCTAGTCTATTGTAATACCACCGGGGCACAAAATGGAAATGAAGGCCATTCTTTTTAAACGTAGGGACCTACAGTTAGCAGCACAAATCCATATTTCATCACTTATATTAAGTGGCCTGTTTTTGAAAGGTGCTGAGCCCCTGCAGCTCCCACGGACATCAAATTGCTAATAGATGAAATGACTACAAGTGACTGGGCGTCAGTAGGAGCCGAGAGTGCTCTGCACTTTCGAAACTCAGGCCACATATTTAGGGGCCTAACTTTAGGCACCTAACTTTGCAGATGCTGGCCAGTGGCTCCAGTCCTACAAAGACTTGTGCACGTGGTTCATTTTGTGCACTTTGGACGGGATTTTCAAAAAGTGATTTAGGAGTATAAACTCCATGGTGCTTTTGAGAATCCCACACTAGGCCTTCAAAGTTTACGGCCTATATCTCTTCTCCTTCAGATTTAGATTTGTCCTGATCTGAAATTAGTCAATGTAGCATTGAAAGGTGAATTGCAAAGTTAACATTAACATTGAACTAAACCCAGAGACGTGTGCTGAAGACCCCTGCTTATATGACCTGTGGGGTGGAGGGGAGGCCATTAAATTGTCACTTACCTTTCTTTTACTACTTTCTTTCTCTAAATTAAATCCTCTGGCATTTTCTGATTGCCTAAAGAATCACAAGATACAGCCTTCTGTGACTTCACTGGTGCCATAGGGCTGCATGGAATTTCTGATATCCACAATGTTACAGTAAGATGCATTCCTCAACTAAACAGGAAGTGCCAGAGGATTTCACAGAGAGAGGAAAGCATTTCTTAAAAGGTATGTTAAATGTATTTATGGGTTGAATGGGTCCCACAGCCCAGTTAGTTGGGGCTTTCAGCACATTTTTCTGGGCTGAACTCATTTTTCATTTCAGCTTTGCAGATCTTCTGTAAACCAGTTTGATATAAATCATTAGCTCAGTGTTTAGAAAAGCAGAGACTTTAATATTATTTTCAAGAGCTATTGTTTTCTTCAGAATTCACCCACTTCATTTAGTACTTTAATGAGCAACAGTTTCTCAGTTATCTATTTTAAAAAACCCATGGTACAGTCTAAGCCAAAGTAACTTTAAAAATATATGTTCACATGATGGAGACCTTACTTCACCTTGTAAATCAAAGCTATAGCCTGGAGAGAGGTTTCATACTACTGTGCTAGGTATCATTTTTCTCAAGGTGACTTCATCTGTTAAAGTATGAAGGTTGCATTTGATATGTCATTTACTTTCTCTAAGTCAATAAAATGAACCAGTGCATGTTTAGATCATCAGAGGTCTGCTTATTAACAAAAGTTTTGTTTAATCATAATCTGTGTTGGAATTTAAAAGAATCCAGGCAGATTTAATTTGCCATCCTGAATAAAAGTTGGGGAGGGGGGGCGTGATATTCTGCTGCTGTCTGTAGAATGCCCCTAGATGAATTCCACATTATTAGTTTATGTTCTCTCTTTTGAGCACTAGGGATGAGATCATGAAAGTGTAAATGGCTGTTATCTTCAAAGGCCTCTTTTATACTGACAAAGCTCCACCTTGCCAACCTGTATTATTAGTCTATTTCAATCCTAATTAGTTCACATCAAGGTCAGAGTTTTGTGGTGGATAAAATGACTGCAAACTCCAGAGAGCAAGGTTTTTTTTATGCAGCTTTCATGTGGGGAAACGGGGAGAGAGAAGTGCTGAAGGTATGAAAGACGAGATTGGGAAGGAGTCTTTGCTTATCTGTGGGCTAGAGAACTTTAATATGGTGTAATTAGTTCACATCTTCAGGAGCTACCTGAGAGATACTTGATGCCATGTTGTAGTCATTCCTTTATCACTGTGTCCCACAGCAGTCTGTACAGACTCATTGAGGTTACTTGCTTCTTTGCTACTCTTTATTTCCAAGGGGAATAATTCCTCTAAGGAATGTCCGACTTCAAATTAAATGGTCTTCAAACATATATATAGAAATAGGAGGCAATTCCACATGAATTAAAACCAGACTGTATGACTTCATGACTGTCCTTTCGAACACACGGTCCCAAATCCTTCTATGACATTTCAAGAAGATGTCTTAGTGGTTTGGCATTGGCAAATTACTTTTAAAGTGACCCTTACCCCAGGGCTGCTGAGAGCGGGCACAGCATGGTGGAGGTATGAAATCAGAGCAACACCACTTCCACTAACCACACCTCTACTCCTCCTCTACCATTCCCCGGGGACTTGCACCAGAAAGCAATTGGTGGATTCCTTGAATCTCCCCTGTCTTGTAAAAGAAAAATATTGTAGTAGCCACTAGTAGACAGGATGGTATTGAGGTCAGAGCACTGAACCAGTACTCTAGCTACATGGCTCTGCAACAGACTGTCAGACCATGGGCAATTCACTTAAGCTTTGATTCAGGAAAGCATTTTAAGCACATGCCTATGTGCTTTGCTGAACTGGAGTCTTGATATCTGTGTGCTCCAGTTCCCCATCTGTAAAATTTAGGATTATAATAATATTGTCCTTCCTCGCGGGTGTGGTGTGAGGGTACATGTGTTAACATTTGTGAGGTGCTAAAATTCTGCAGTGATGGGGAACATGTAAGTACCTAGATAAACAGATGTTTGAAACAGTGGAGCTGAACGGTGGGCCAATAATAATGTTTGTTCTGTGTTAGTACAGTGCCTAGCACGATGGGGGCCTGATATATGATGGGGGCTCCTAGGAGCTATAGTACTACAAATAATAATAATAATTAATAATAAGGGTCAGTTATATGCCGTGGCTTATTATAAAGAGTATAGCAATAGCTTGTGTGAAGCTGTCATGGTAGCCAAGGTATTCTTTGACTCCCAATCACATTGACTCTGTGATTTCCTAGCCATTCTTTTTATGGTCTAGGAGAGAATTTGGGGACAGGGAGGGGGGAAAACTGCAACATACCAGAGTCTGCTTGAGTGCCTTTCACAGGAAGCCAAAAAAGTGGAAGGTCAGGGTTGAATTCTTTGATTTCACTCATTGTTAATATTCTTTTTTGGAGAGTGAGGAAGATGAGGGGGGGTGGAGAAGGAATAGAGTTTTTTGAATAAATAAATAAATCACTCTCCAGGGTGAGTCATACCTCAGAAGACAAAGAACAATGCATCCTTAATTTACAAAACTCAGCTTTCTGATTTCTGTGTGTCGCTGGCTCTGAGAGACTCTGCCGTTTGCACATAACACAGTCGTGTTCTTCAAAGCAACTGTGACGCCAGCCCAGAAAGAGTGTGCTTACTCAGTGGGAGAGATGGTTTATATTTCATCTGAGCAGCTTATGTACTAACCTGCTAGAACAGCACACACATTGATTGTGAAATCACAGTTTTCACAGTTCGGTGCTTGCTCTGTTGCGCCTCCCAGTGTTGGCATCCGGTTAGCAAGAAGAACTGCAGAAAATTCCCAGGGGCCCTCAGACAATCAGTATTTCATAAGCATTCCATCATTATTATTTATGTATTTATTTGGCAGTACAATACAGCATACAAGCTGTTCTCTGCTTCCAGCTTGGACAGTTCATTAGGGAGGCCCTAAGCCGCAGTGTAGGAGAATGGAGGGGGCTGGTGGGGTATCCCTTCAGCAAGTACTTTCTTCCATTGCCTTTGGTATCCTTTTGGCATTTTAGCTATTTTGCAGCATTCACTTGCTGACATGGCCTGGAATAGAGTGAAACAAGTTAAAACAAACTGCTAGGGAGTGCTTGTTTTTTCCCTTCTGTAAGAGGGCAGCCCTACCAGAGCGCCCTCATGTGGCAAGCTCACCTGCCTTAGTTTCCCCCCATGTTAAGTCCCCAGAAATAGTCCAGAGCATCTGCCCAAATATACACGTAGCCTGTGTGGAGTTCATGTATTCCCCTAAATCATAACAGAACCGGTCCCAGCACCATAAACCAGCAGTCCCCCAGCATAGGCCAAACAGTAAGTGCAACATACAACCGTGGCATTCCTCACCATGCCCCAGCTCTCCACCACAGCCCCAGCTTCCCTCACCACACTGCAGCACTGAGCCTAGTCCTCTCCTGTCCTGGTACCAGGAGAGCCAGCCCTGCCTTTCCAGCTGGGGTGCAACCCTGCTTTTCCTAGTGGGAACCCCCTCAGCCTCTATGCTGGGAGCATCCTAGCCAGTGGAGCATCACCTCTCATGGTGCCTCTGGGCCCAGCTCTCCAGCCCTGGAGATGTCAGCGGGTAAGTCCCTCCACTTGCCTTGAGCTCTGGCCCTTGGCTCTGGCTCAGAGCCAGCAGACATCTCCCTCTGCTGCTCTTCCTGCCTTCATCCCTTTCCAGCCCTGACTCTTTGGCTTGAAGACACCAGTCAGCAACACCCCCCCCCCCCCCCGCTCTTCTTGGCTTTGGAAACACCTTCTGCTTCCTTCCGGGACTTTCTCCAGTCCCTCTGGTATCTCTCACCTGCCTCTGACTGGACCAGTCTGCTCTGACTCACTGGGACTCTTATTTCCTGACTTCCTTCAGGGACTTCACTAGGTCTCTCCTTGATCCTTTTTAGCCTCCAGCTGCAATCCTGGTCTTAATCGGCCAAATAGGAGAACCTGCTCTGGCACAGGGGCTCTGGACCTACTTCATTTACTGGGGCCAGCCGCCCAGCGACATCCCCTGTCCCACGCATTTTTAAAGAAGTAGTTGAAATTGTTCATGCATTATTTTACAGAATTGCAGCGGGGGGCATTAAAAACTGGAGGATGACGATCCCCAGCAGTTAGAGGCACTGTGGGATTTGCCTCCTCAAGACTCATTTCCAGGGCAATGACTAAAAGAAAGTAGCCAACTGACAAATTAGGGCAAAATAGAGGGCAAGCTGGGGACTGATGATACATAGAAAATAAATAAAAAGCAGAACTAACACTAGAACTGCCAGCCATCACCTCGGCCTCTTGGCCTGTTGTGTCTCATCCTCCCCAATATTTGTTTCGCTTTTTTGTCTCTCATACTATAGGCTGCCCTCTTTGTAGAGACTGTATCTTCTTACATAGCTGTAGAACACTCCGCATATTTTGGTAACTGCTGCAATAATAATAATAAGCGTAGGGAATTCCGCAAATACTGCAGTAAATTTAAATTACTATGGTGCAATTACGCGTAACCTTTTGAAAGGTTGCCGCTCTAGCCCATATTGTGCTCTGAAACCTAAGGAACTGATGCTACTGCAGGAATTGTGTGGAACTGCACACATTTCATGGTCCCATGGGAGACTATTCAGAGGCTCAGGCTCCTCTAGAACTTCTCAAACAGTTTGAACATTTCACAAAACCTCAGAAGCGCTGAAATAAAAGTCAGTATTGGGGTATGAGGCCAATGCTCAACGTGCCTTTTATGGAGTGTGAGTAGCTTTGGCAGTGCCATGAAAACATGATGTGCATCATAACCCGGCATGGCCTTCATTTACACCAGTTCATATAGTGGAAGGGCTACATAAGGTAATCTGGGGGCTCCACACAATCAGAGATTTCAAGCCAACAGTGTGCCATGAAATGCATATAAAAGAGGGGTTATCTTGAGGCTCCCATAGAGGAAGGCAGAGAAGTTGATGTGGAACAGGCAGCTCAACCTAAAGCATGTAAAGACAATGGAGTGGTGGCAGCCACTGGAATTCTCAGCCAAAAGAGCCATTGTCAACTGTTGCAAATCTAGTGTGAGGTTTTCAAAGCCGCAGTGGGGATTTGGGTGCCCAATTCCCATTCATTTCCAATTTTCAAGCCCTTGGGTGGCTTTAAAAATCCCACCCCTAAAATTTGTGCCCACTTCCATGAATCCCAAACAGCTCCTCGCCGTTACATTGGGAAATGGCTCTGTGGTGTCACAGAGCAGCATAGTAGTTTCCACTGTGTGTCATGCTCAGGGGAAGCACCCTGTATAATGAAATAGTCGAGGGTGGAATTTTTACAGTTTGCTCTGTAATTTTCCAGTTCCTCATATTCCAGCACTGAGAAGCATTAGAATATTTGCCTTGTGTGTCTGCTGCTGCCAGTGATGACCTTGCCCTTTGGAAAGTGCCACCTTCTCAAAGCCACTGACTAATCCTTTCAGCTGCCGAGAGGTGACACAGCTTTCCAAAGTGCTGCTGTAGACTGGGATTTAAGGCTTGTCTTTGTGATTTGTTGGGCCCCAAGTTGGTAGGAAAGGGAGGGAGTCATGGAGCCATGTTGGTCATGCTGCTGGATGGGAGATCAGGTCAAATCAGTGCAAGATTGTAGGGCCCCAATCAGTCCTTTGTGCACCCTGGGGTTGAAAGGAGTAAACGAAAGTGGAAGATGATGAGGGTGGCAGTGGATGAAGCGGAGAAAGGAATGTGGAAGATTATGGAGAAATAAGGGAGAGTAAAAGGAAAGAGGGAGAGAGAAAAAAATGAAAAGAACTTTGCAAAATGTCTTCATTCTTTTCCTGAGGCCTAAAACTTCCCTCCTCTCAGCCCATTGCCTCTGTTCAACAAGAAACCTCTCTGAATGAACGTGTCTAATCAAGACCATTCCTGACTTACTCAAACTGGCAGAGAGGGAAATTCTCACTATGAGAACTGCTTCCCTTTGGAAAGTTTGGCAAATCATGCAGGCGGTGGGGGGAAAAGAAAATGAATACTGGAGTCAGTGAAGCTTTGTAAAGTAGTTAATGGCCCTAGTCTTTTCTTATCTCCATCTGGGATGACATTAGTAAGCCCCTGCTTAGCCATTGAGATGGGATCCCAACCTTCTTTCTTCCCATCTTTTGTGCCAGATGTTCCCTTTAAGGTGCTAGCCAGGACAGTGGAGGAGTTGCAAAGCTTGACACTATGTGACTGGTAGAAATTTTTGCATGTGACTGACAGACATTTTTGCAACTCGAGAGAAATGGCTGGCAACTGCAGAGGCTGTTTCACATTTTGTCTGCAGCATGCTATACCGGGGGCTGACTCATGTTATTATGGAATTTTAACTGATACAGATATCTGGCTAAGCAACTGCTTGCTACTTGTATATACTTGTGGGTGACTCCCTTTTACCCATTGACCCTTGTGCTGTAAAATCATTTCTGGAAGGCAAGATGTCAAGATAATAAGACTTTTTAGCTAGGTATGTATTGTTTGTGGGAATGAAACATTATTTTCATGTGGTGCCTTTGGGATTTACCCTAGTTTAGCCAGGGGCGGCCAGGTAAAATGCACCCAAATCTAGTCAAGGGGGTACCTATTACCTTGCTGATTACTGATGCATCATTCTCAATCCTGACTCGCACCATAAAGTACTGACTCACATCCTGCAGCTCCTTGCTGAAGCTTCCAGTAAACACACTATGTCATAGTGAGATTTGGCTCATATTGCTCCACTTGGCTAAGATCAGACTGTAATGTCTGATCTGGGGTGACACACTGAGTGCTGTCTCACTCTGTACTATGGTGGCACAAACCAGCTCCAAAGGCAGATTGTATCCTATCCAACACAGACAAGACAGAAATTCACATAATCATTAAGCAAGTTCTTTTCATTCTCACAGGCACCATGGTACCAGCTATCTGATTTCCATATCTGATTGACCACTTAAACTTAAAACTTCCAATCTCTTTAAGGAATTAGTTTTATACCACAATGATTAAGAAGTTTCAGATTGTAAGATCTTTTATGTGGTTTCCCTCCTATGGTCCAATATGGATATTTTTTACCTTAGAAATGAGTGGGTGATGAAAACAGACCCACCCACTACCACAACAAAGGGGCCAAATCCTCAGCTTGGGTAAATTGGCACAGTTCTATTGAAGACTGTGGAACTGTGCTGATTTACACCAGCTGAGCATCTGGCTTTATTTTGCTGTGCATTTTGAAGTGCAAGTCTGCTCTGAGAAGTGGTTCTGGAGAAACGGCATCATGGAGCTCTCTGTTTGTTGTGTCTCACTGATTTCTATGTCATGTGTGCTCAGTTTACAGGTAAAATCTATTTGGGAGGCTTTTTAATGACTGCCCCACAAAGTCACTTTGGGCTCTGAAGCCAAGCTGAGTTCTCTCCTCCTCATGCATCCTCGCCATTAATAAAGGTTCTGTAGGCCAAATGATTCCCTGAGTTATAGCTGTGCAACTCCATTGCCTGGCAGGTATTTGCTCACTCTTGTTCTGCAGTGCTAACAAACAGTAAACAAAGAGAAAAAGTCCCTAAAGTCAGCAAATGAGACTGAATACACCCAGGGAACAGATCTGCTAAGTAAGAAGGCACTACTTTTACACAGTCACTCTTCAGAGTACAGTTGTTGTGGGTTGTACTGGACTAAAGAGTGTTACAAGTATTATATAAATGGCTTAGACAGCTCTTGGGATAGTTGCATGTGCAAGATGGCATTTTGCATGGGGGGCTCAAAGCCAACCTTACTACCATTTGCAGTTGTGGGTCATACAGTGCTGGAAAATCACCACCTTAGAGGCATCATACTTCTGTAGTGCAATTATTTGGTGCCAAGCACACATTAGCTGGAATATGTGCCAACAATGATGGGGCTGTGCAAAAAGTTCTCCAGCGCCCCCTGCTGACAAACCATCAACAGTGAAATCTCAGGTCGGAAGGCAGAATTATCAACGTTCTTTGAAGATGCCAACCTTCTGCAAATTATGCTTTGATTTTCCACTGCAACAATCATTAGAAAAATGCTATATATGAGACCACAAGAAGCAACATGGGAGGGAAAAATGTTTAACCCTCTTACCTGAGCCTTTTACTAAAGCTTATTTTATTAACCATTAAACATTATGCAACATTGGCACTGTTTAATTATGAGGGCTTTTTTAAAAAAGCCAAACACCACAACTTTTTCATGGCACTACAACATGACGAGGCATGAAAGATGGTCCAATACATCATGCTTAATAGCTTGTTAGGCAGGAGGCCGAGAGCTAGTGACTACACAACAAGGTGTGAATTACTGTACTGTAATTATTGCCCTGGAGTGTTTTGTTGCAATTACTAACTGTTTTCATTTTTTGAAATATATTTTCTCCTATGATAAAAAGCAGAAATGAAAGTACATGCCAATAGGAGAAATGCGGAAAGAATTGGGGTCAGATCCTCAAATTGGTGTAAATAGCTGCAGCTTCACTGACTTCATGATGTTTTGATCTCCTTTTAAATAATTCTGCAATCTTATTTGGCATTAAGACCCCAAAGCCCCTAAAGCCCCTATTATTTTCCCTGAAATTAAACCGGAGTACCTCTAGCTCTCTCTGCAGATTCTTTTGGAGATACTGTGGTATGGGAAGAAACTCAGATTTTTTTAAAGCAGGTTTTCATAGATTTAACTTCTCTCTCTCTCTCTCTCTCTCTCACTCACACACACACACACACACACACACACATACATACATACACCCACACACTCTCTCTCTCTCCTCCCCAACACACCAACTTCCCCACCCCAGGTTGCTACATTTTGAAAAATTTACATCTTTACTCTGATTGGGAAGAGAATGGTGAGCTTGAGGGGGGGAAATTGTATTTCTTTAAACAGCCTCATTCTGCCTCCAGCTGTGGCAGTCTGCGGTTCCAGTTTAAGTTAAGATAAACTGAAAGCTCACTGTTGGGTCTTAAAGAAAGAAGGATATCAGAAATATTTCCAGCTCCCTTTGAAGTCAGTGGAAATGCTCCCATTGACCTTTGTGAGTTGAACGAAGCCCTAAATACTGAAACAGTGGCAGAACCATGCCCCTCCCCCCTTGCAAAAAAAAAAACCCTACAGAATTTTCCAGTGCTATTTTCATCGCTTTATTTGGTAGTAAATGACTGAAGGAAGAGGCGGATGGGGTCAGTGAGTTTCTAACCTAGATATTGTGGTTATGCTGCATTAGCATCATTGAATGGAATGCAATTTGTTAACCAATCAGAGCTCTTCATTTTTAAAGCCATTCTAGGACAACTACTAATGAAAATTATGTGTTTGGAAATTCAGGTAACAAAATATAAACTTGATTTTTGGCAGTTAGATTTTTTTTTACTTGAGGAAGACTTACATGGGTTATGGGGTTAGTAATGGGATACAGAGCCTTTCATCTCTCTGTCACTGCTTCAAATCCATCTCAGGTCAATCTTGAAGGAGCTAGATCAAATATATTGGTAGCCTCTGTCCAGTTGCTAATGGGCATGTGCCTGCATCACAAAATACACCACTCTTGGGTTTCTGGCCAAGGCACAGCACTGAGGCAGTTGTACTGGCATTAAAAGAGGGGTAGAGTTCGTATTTCAGTGTTCAGACTGCCGACTCCTTCAGTTTTAGACACAATTAGTGAGAAGGTGGTGCTGACCCATGTACATGGCATAACTGGAATAGGTGCTGTGACAATGCCTCCCATCATTCCTCTCCAAGAAGAGCCAGAGAATGATGATGGGTAGCTGCTGCTCTTTCCCAAAGGCACTCACATGTCGATCCCCATAGGTAGAGATCCTTCCACACTCTTCTTCAACATCTCCAGGCCAAGACAGAGCACGTGAGAGCAGGAGATAAGTATGCTGAGTCATGGGGGTTCTGCTGTGAAACAAACTTCCAGGGCAGATTAGACTAATTCAGAGTATGACCACGTTTAGGGCATGCTGCAAGATCCTTCCCTCTTTAAAATAGTTTTCCTACCATAACTGGAAATGGTGGTGAAAGAAAACAGAAGCAAATACAAATGAAGTGGAGCTTCCTCCCTCCAAGGAAGGAAGAAAAGCAGAAAGTCCAGGAAGCCCACTAGGGACCTTCTTCTGCAGTGATGGGGGTTTTAGAAAACCCTTCAGATAAAATAGGTTAAAAAAAATGGCTTCTGGGATAGCAGTCTCAGCAGATTCACCAAAGACTGAATGGGCAAGGGGACTGAACTATACAGTTTCCCTGCTACAGTTGGTCCTTCCAGGATCCAATTGTCCTGGTACTCAAGTGAATAAACATATTGAAATCAATGAGACTAGACTGATTTAGTAGATTTAATCTGCAAGTGGCCTTACTAGTAATTTTTTGAAAGGCCAGGTTACTCCACTCTGCTTTTGGATAAATCTCCACTTCCAAACAAATGAAAGAAACGAAATGAAAATTTCATCTCCATAATTCGCAACAAAATAAAAATATCCAAATATGGTTTCTTATGGAAGCTCGAAGTCCTTCACCTCGAACTTGAGAGCATTTCTTTCCATGCTGGTATCCATTCTGTGCATGGTATCAGCTTTTTGCCACTCTGATATTTGCTTCTTTCAAAGAGACAATTAGTTTGAGTGGTAGGAAAAAATTCTCACTGCTGGGAAAACTAGTGAGAAACCACAGATTTGTGGATAAAAGAGACAATTTCCATTCTTGCTTTGTGTTTTTTCCTGAAAGTAAAAGGCAGCTTGTGCAGATGGGAAAATGCCAGTTCCACATGTGGATGCTCACTTGGCAAAAAGAGGTGGTTCCTACAATGGACAAACTGCTTTGGACAAATATTAATACTGCCCCTCATCCCTGCTACAAACCTTTGACCCCAAACTGAAGCCAAACTAGTTCTGAGGCTAAAAAATAATTGGTTAACGTTCTGCCCTATTTTAAAAAAAAAAGCTGTTTGCATTTCCAGATTTCACCTAGAAGCACCAGAAATCATGAAATATCCTGTTTTCCCAAAATTTCAGTTCCAAGAGGCTTGCACAAGAACTCCTATTTCTGAAGTTCATCCAGCTCTAGTAGTTTCATTCATATCTATTAACAAACCTCCCTTAATCACTGTAATCACTGTCTCTAACAAAATTAATTGTCACAGAACTAAGTCTGGAATTTTCAAGTCAAGCCTAAGGGCATCAGACACCCACATCCTTTTGAACTGGGCACCTAACTCCCTTAGGAACCTTTGAAAATCCAAGTCTAAATTGTCACAATTTAGCAGAGCTGTCTTCTACTCAGTGACATGTGAGTCTTACTTTTGTGGCACAGCAGCAACAACACTGCACGACTGAAATACTAATGTACCTCAACAATGAACAGTTTGTGCATTGACACTTTCACCTTGGGAAGCTTACTCTGCTTTTCCCTGACCACCATCAATGTGAATGATCAAAAAGCTTCTTCAACTGATCAAAAATCACAGCAGCACAAATAACATTTTAAAGAGCGAGTCATCTGAAGGTGTCTTAACAAAGGGGACTGTTTGAAGTGAATTGTAATGATAAGTTTCTGTATAAACCATTTGGCTCAGTTCCTATGTTTGATCGTGGTGTTTAGAGGCTAACAATAACCTCTCTCTCTCTCTCAATATTTCTTTTCCTTTGCAGATACAAGGCAAGTACAGCCATCTCCTCCATGGTCCTATGATCAGTCCTACCAGTACTTGGGATCAATCGCCACGCCCTCAGTGCACCCTGCCACTCCAATTTCACCCGGGAGAGCCAGTGGCATGACATCCCTCACTGCGGAACTCTCAAGCCGACTCTCAAGTAAGTACCTAAAAGTTATTCACACTAAACAGGTACCACCAAAGCCATGTGGCTGTTTCCAAACCACACTGATACCAGTGGTTGGAGCTTCTTTGCATGTTGCTACCTTTTTACTCAATTCGGGATGAAATACATTTTGAGTCTGCAAGAAAAAGTTTTCAAGTGTTTACTTGGCTTTGCCTAAGTGATGAGGAAATCCAGAATGTCACTGTCAAAAACCAGAAGAGAAATTAATTTTAGCTGCTTTGAAATGGGAGATATGCAGAACTATAAAAATAGTTTAGATAGCTGGAGAGCTGCAATATCTGCCAAGAAATGAATGCTGCGGATGTTTCATCTCTGCTTCCTTCTCTCACGCTAAATTCAGAGCAGATCACAGCAGATTAGGGACTTACAGTTGAACAGAGGATGGTGGGTTTTGACATTTTAAGTGTTGTATTTTACTGTGTCATGTTATGTCTTTGTTGAATTGCACTGCAGAACTTTAGAGGCCAACATAAAAATGTATCTCTAAATGAACACTTACCACCTGGTTTTGTATCATTTACCACAGTCCATCTACTGACATTAACCCCCACATCTTGAACCAACATTTGGCTGTTCACCATCATGAATTCTCTTTAAACGAATGGGAACCACACAACTAAAGTTCCTACACAGCTCTTTGGAACTTTACCCCTTGGCAGCAAATTTTGGCCTTGGAGTAAGTAGGGATCCTTCTGATGTCAGTGGGACCCCTTGAGTGGCCTATAGTCTGTGCTGCTGTTGGACTTGTAGTGGGTTGTACCTGCTTAAAAATACTGTTTTCAAAGATGCACTTTTTAGTCACTTACCCATCCTTATCTGGGCTTCTCAGTAGAGTTGGTTGTCTCATTAAGGTTAGGAGAGAGCTAGATATTAGAGCAGACTGGAAATTGATAATGGCTTTTTGTAGAAAATTAAAACTTAAAAAACAATCTTCTGTGAAATGTTTTTGTTTTATTTTTCAGTGACAAGCTAAAACCAAAACAATGAAACGTTTTGATTATTTTTGTTCTTTCTCCCTCTTTCTCTCCTTTTTTTCCCTCCTGCCTCTCCCTTTTCCATGAGCAAAATAAAAAAAGGGAGAAAGAAAAAACAGGGGGGGAAATCAGTTGCTGTCTAACCAGAAATTTTCAAACAAAACTAAAATTGTCCAGGAAAGACTTTATTTACAAATGAAAAACCATTTTTTGGTTGAAAAACCATTTTTTGGTTGAAAATTGTTTTGGAACCAAACATTTTGACCAGCTTTAACTGTGTGCGTGTGCGTGTGTGTGTTAAAGATGGTAGGAAAACTAATTTAAACTCTTTTTTTTTAAGACATATTTTTGCCCTCATTTTTTCTCCAGTTCGTATATGCGTCTATGTAAAGGGAACACTCTTTCATCTTCCCTTACCACTCCAGCATAACATTATCACTGATAGGAAAATCACTTCCAACTCCAACAGATAAAGAAATACACCACATGCCCTGAGTTCATCTCACGCAGACAGTATTACAAAACCTTAACTCTGACCTCAAGGAAATTCACTTATAATTACTATAGAAATACGCACAATAGGTTACTGTCTGATGAGTTATTTTTTGCGGGAAACTGTGAGATCGGTGGAAAGGTTTTACATCACAGCACGTCAGATGAATGTGGGGCGTGTAATTTGTTTCTGTATCTATTGGAGGTGGAAGTGGTTTCCCTGTGGAGATGCAGAATCTGTCAGTGACCAGAGTCAGTGTGATGTCTGAGTGCAGAGGGAAGCTATCAGAGTTTTTTTCACTTGCAATTTCCTTGCTTTCATGGGTCTGGGTGGGTGGGTTTTGCCTTCAAGCAACCTTAACTGGTTTGTAATTAAGCTTTTGTTTGTGGGATATTATTTATATTTTAAATACTCTTCTGTATTCACATAAAATATCTCTTTGTATCATTGTAACTCCCCCAGGAAAACCCACACTTGCACACAAAAACACTCCAAGGAACTTCTCCTTGGCAAGGTCATCAAAATAACAACCTGGAAGTTTGTAGGGAAAGTTAACTGCAGCTATGATAGGCAAGAAAAAAAATGAGGAAAATATTCAAACTGATTAACATTTTTGAAACATCATAACATTAAAATTCATTTTCTGATTTTGTTGGATTTGCCATAAACAAACCCTATCCTGACCTGAGGTGTGGCATGTGAAACTTCAAAGACTGATCTTTCTCTGGGGAATTCGGTAGTAGAGGGAGCCCTGAATATCAGGACCACAATGTGAATCTAGTGTCAACCTTCACTATAGATTAGCGGCCACCATTCCATAATACTGTATAACTGCAATTTAAAATTGCAATGTGGTGTTGTATGGTGGAAGGAAATGTATTCAGGGGTTCATTGATCTTGTTAAACAAAAAGACAGCCTACTTTTAACATGGCAGACTCAGAAATGAAGCCTATACCATGTGTCAGAGTTCTTCTAACAAAGGTTTAGAAACTCATTGAAGAAATCTGGCTATGACAAGCTTTCAGAACCTGACACTGTAGTATGTCTGCTCTACCTTTCAATCCAGTCAGAGCAGACTGCTTTGTTTTCCTTCTTCCTAGTGCTTCCTTCTGCACACACACTCCTTTCATACAGACTCCACCCCCCATGTCTGAAAGGAGTTGTCTTTGGGAAAGTTTTCTTACTATTTTTATTTTGATAATACATAGCTGCCAAGTCAGAGGACTGATGGCTTCCACTCATCTGAGTCAGGATGAAGATCCTTTTAAGGAGACCATTATCTGTTCAGGTTGTTTAATCCCTTTGGAGTAGGCGATGGTCGGAGGGAGCCCACTTTCATCTGTGTCAAACCAATGGGAGCAGAGTTTAGCTGTCATATGAGATGTTCAGCTCAGTCAGGTGTGAAACATTTCCATAAAAAAACCCACTTCAATCTTTTAATCCCAAAGTATCCTGCTTGGAAACAAATCTGCAATAGATGTCATTTTGTTGACTTCTTAAAGCCAAGATTTTCAAAAGTCACTAGTGATTTCAGGAGACTCCATTTTTCAGTGCCCAACTTCGGACACCTTAAAGAGATCTGATTTTTCTTAACTTCAGTAATGTTGATAGACAATGTGGACCACTATTATTAGTTGTAGTGTGCGGAACACACATATGTATACCTAAAAATAGACTCTGCTCCAAGGAGCTTCTGATCTTTAAGACAGACAAATAAGGCAGTTACAACAAGAGACTAAGCGTTGGACTGAAAACCTGCAACACCTGCATTAAAGGTCCCATCTCTGCCAATGTGTGGTCCTTGGCAAATTACTTAGCTTTGGTGTCTCTGTTTCCCCATCTCCAAAACTACTTGTTACTATCGTGTTACTACTTCACAAGGTCACTGTGATGACTATTTTGTTAATGTTTGTAGCGCACTCTGAAGCTGTAAATGCTGTATAGGCTGTATGTGCTATGAGAACAAACATATAAAACCTATAGGGCAAGGGCAATCCCTCTTAATTGCCCCTTTACTGAAATGAATCCAAAAGTTTCAGATAGCCAGTGTTACCAATACCCTATCACTGATCTGCCATGAGAAAGCATTGTCCTTTTGTGACTCATTAAAATCTTGTTCTTTCCATTTAAAATTGATTTGTTTTTCTTCTCTCAAAAACTAGGTGCTTCTGACCTAACAGCATTCAGCGATCCCAGGGTGGGAATTGATCGCCCCTTCTCTACTCTTCCTTCAATTTCTGATCCTCGTATGCACTATCCTGGAGCATTCACCTACACCCCAACGCCTGTCAGTTCAGGAATAGGAATTGGTATGTCTGCTATGACCACTGCCACAAGATATCACACTTATCTCCCTCCTCCATATCCTGGTTCTTCTCAGTCTCAAGGTAGCCCATTTCAGACCAGCTCACCTTCTTACCATCTCTATTACGGAACATCAGCAGGGTCATACCAGTTCTCCATGATGTCTGGGGGAGATCGGTCACCCCCACGTATCCTCCCTCCTTGCACTAATGCTTCCACAGGGTCTACTCTCCTCAACCCCAATCTTCCAAACCAAAGCGATGTGGTGGAGGCAGAAGGTAGTCACAGCAACTCCCCTACCAACATGGGCACCACAGCAAGGCTGGAAGAAGCAGTATGGCGACCATATTGAATTAATTATAAGTAGAGATGGGACAGGACTGAAGTGCTTTTTATCTGCTGTTGCCCATAGGTATCCCATAAATACCTTTCTTGCCTGTGGGCACTGCCATGTTTATACATCACTTTCAGAAGCAAACGATCCAGAAGTCAGTACTTCAGGAATGATGTCATGGTGTTAGCCAATCAGTGAAGGGATGTCATTCCGGAAAAGTAGCCTTTTTCAAGGGCTGGACTTCTGGAAAGGAGAACATTTAAGTTGATCTAGAGATAGGGAAGGTGGGTAGATAGACACCCAGGCTGTTTTCAGACCAGTGGCCTCCAAACATCCTTAACTTTGGAGGTCTCCAAAGTCCTAAAAAGTGCTTTAGTTCACTTCTAATTTTAAGACTTACAATCTAACACAATCTTAGTGAGTATACGTAATCATATGGACGTGTTAGTTATAAGGAAGTATAGGAAGATTCCCAGAGGGAAACTGTGAATGCTTCTGATTTAGCAATGCTGTGAATGAGAAGTTTTATATCTTGGACATTGACTTTTTTACCAAGTTATATATTCCAAAGAATATGGATTTTTTTATTATTATTAATTTTTTAAGGATGCAACTCATCCTGCTTTGCATCTAACTTCTTTTATTTCTTTTTTGGCACCTTATACATGGCAAAAAGATTTCACTTTTTAAAAAAAATCATGCTTGCTTCTTTATTGCTTCGTCAACTGAAAGAATCAGCCCCTGTTCAATGAGGTAATTTAACTTTTTTTCTTTTGGACTTTGTTTCATGCAATGGCTACAGCCTTAGGTCATTTTCAACTACTGTACTATTATGATTTCCTCAATATTTATGCTTGATGTTTAGACTTTTCTTATTTGTTGATACTATTATTATTTAAATATGCTCTTTTTTTTTCTTTTTTTTTTTTTTGGTAGCAGCCAAAGTTAAATTTATAACATTGAAAAAAGGCTGAGATAACGATGGGTAACGTGATGTTTAGTTATCTAGCCATATTGTTTACATTTTGCTCCATTTATTTAATCTGCCATTTGAAACCCTATAAAGTCATTCTTTTCCTCTGCTGGTCTTTCAACATCAAGGGTCACTTGAAGGATGAGCAGTATGGAAGTATATAATTTGTAAAGCAGACACAATGGTGTCATGCATCTCCCTTCAACCAAATATTTAGGGCCATATTCTGCTGTTGATCCTACCTGGGCTTCTTATTGACTTTAGTAGGAGTCAAGTACTCATTTAAGGACAGAATCTAGCATGTAGTTGGCACCCCAAGAGTGAAATCCTGGTGCCATTTAAGTCAATTGGAGATTTGCTATTGACTTAAATGGGGTCAGAATTTCACCCAAAGTTTCCAGCACTACACTCTACATACCAGTGTACTCAAAAATAAAGCAAATTAACAAAACACAAGTAAATGGAGCTGAAAAGTGCTATCAGACTCAACTGGAAATCAGAATATCAAACAAGTGGAGTTTAAAAGTTCTGTGGTCATATAGCTCTGAGGGAAGAAGAATATTCAAAACTGGTGCACAGAATATTCTGTCCTGTAGAAAATTTGCAATGCATTATAATAGTACTAATCTGCTATTATGGAATCATCACTGTTGTCCATCGTTAACAGCACAAACATATCAGATGTCACTGTAAATTTTAAGGCACTATTTTATTGGAGGGTTTGGTCTGAATGCATTGTTTTACTACTCATTAATTACAAACTGCTGATGTTGACATGTGTGCATTCAAAATGATCTGATTGTTATTTAAGTACCTCTTAAATTAGTGAAACAATTGCAGGTCAACTCAGAAGAGTATTTGAAAGCAGGACTTCAGATCAGTGTTTGATGTTTAAAAAAAAATTAAAAAGGATTTGAATTACAAAGATCCTTGGCTGCAGGCAGCAGAACAGCTGGACTTATTTAAAACAATTTGTTTTTCGAGTTTTCTTTATATATATAAATATATATATATATATTAGGTTTTGCTTCTTTGTTTTGGTCAGATGCAGTAGCACTTTGGAATAAAACAAGTTACAAATTGAAGCATCTAACATGGTCAATAAGGTCATTCTCATGCAGAAAATGGGGAATGTTTCAAAGGATCTCAGTAGAAGCTCAGCCTTGTTTTCTTATTATTTAAAATACATAAATTGGCATTGTCCTTTTAATTCAATATAATAATTATATATTAATTTTGCTAAGAACAAAAGAAGTGGAAGACACAAAGCGTTAAAGTATATTTTGAAAGTACAGTGACCACACTGAACTTAAACCAGCCTTTGTGACACTTTGCATAGTCAGGGTCTCTTGTCTCCAGTGATCTTAAAAAAAAGTCCTTCTTTACTGCTTAGACTGTAGCGCTACTGGAGAATCCACACAAGTCCACATGAAAACAATAAATCGGCCAGAAAACAAACCACATCTGTCTTTTGAAAACCATCCCCGCTCCATGCCCAGTAGCTACGTACTTTGTTTTTAAGGAATTGTCTTCATCATCAACAAATAATGAGGACAATATATGTGGCATATCTTTGAGACTGTACAAAAGCACTTAGCAAGTGAAAGAAGGAAGTTTAAGCAAGACATTTCCTGTATTTACACATCTCTAAATTAATTCAGTTTTATCATTCCCGTTGTTGAATTAAATCTAAAAGGACAGTTCCATTTCCCTACAAACTGGTCTGCCCCAGCAGACGCTCAGGATTCTAATCCCACTAAAATAGACAATTATTCATATTCTCCCCCAAGGGTTAGGTTTGAATGTTCCTTTTGCAAAATATAATTTGTAACCATGTTTGAAACAACCTGGCTTAGCAGTCAAATTACTATTAGATTTGAGTAAATATAAGACTCGACTCTCATTTGCTTGAAGGCCCCTTTACACTGCTCTGTAAATTACATTTATACCCACTTGAAGTCCCCCCATTACACAGCCGGAGCAGGCCTTCATGTAAGTGGCAGTCAGGCCCATCCTGTCTTACTGCTACTGAGGCTTTTATGCATAATTATGATAAATAATTTTTGGAAAGGAAACAAGCAATCTCCAGAAGGTGGCCCACACTCTGAGATAGGTGATATGTGTCCTGGTTTACCTGTGTCCTTGAAACATTCATTATTATTTTCTGAGTGACCTTTTTCATTCATTTGTTTGAAAATTCAGAAATAATAGATTATTTTTTATTTGAGCAAAATACTTTCTTGTTTACCTGCATCATAACAGTTTTTGTTAATTTAGCTTGGTCAGTACTGATCACTTAGCATTTTTTTCTCCTTATTATAGAAGAGTTGCATCAACAGACTTACTTGTATTTATGTATGTAAATAGAGTTAAAAAGCTACATAGCAAAATATTGTTAGTGCTTGTAATTACTCTGCATTTTTTTAAGTTTTTCTGTGTTTTTAATGAATTTATCCTGTGTTGGCTAAATACTGAAGTGAAGCTTGTTTCTTTCCAACTTAGTTATTTTAGGCTTCAAAATTAACTACATTTTATTCACTTTTATAAACAGTTATAGCATGGTCTCTCTCAAACACTCTTCACTTTTTTTTTTTTGTAGGGGAGAAATGAATGTGCAAAAAACTGTGGGTTCTTTGTGGTTTTCTGGCTGTGACAGTTATGACTTCATTTAAAAAAAGAAACTTTCAGTCTGAAATGACTGTATGGTAAATCTGATAGAGAACACAACGGGAAATGTGATCCTGTCAGAACAGCATCAGAGTATAATTTGTTCAGCATTTACTGGATATGTTTACAAAACAGACGTTGCAATGTACTGGAATGGTCACATTTTCCTTCAACACTGTCACCCTGAACATTTTCAGAAGGGGAAACTTTCAAGCACTGGTGGTTTATTTGTTGTTGTTGTTGTTTTTTTAACCAGATAGGAAAAGAAAATGGAGTAGATTTCCCCCACTACAAGATGTCTCTAGATACCGCATCAAAGTAGACACTTACTGTACATAGTGAAGGCAGTGTCCAGTGCTACAGGAAAATTCATTATGACTAGCATGCCAAGCAGCGGGACTGCTAACTTGGTTCTAATGGAGACTTGCTTTCTTTGTACCACAGTTTCTTCTGTAAATTCAATATTATAATTAGTGTGAATGACAAATAAAATGTTTGACAAGTATGCACGTTGGATTGGTTTGTTCTTTTATTAGGAAGGGAATAGCCTGTAACTTCAATAGTGAAGGCCATTCGCAAGGTATCAGTCACAATTTCAAAAAGATTTTCCTTACAGTTTGCCAGTCATATGCTGACATGCTTACTCTTTTTTTTTTTTAATTCCATACCCTTCTGGAGAAGGCCAGGACAAGACCTATTAGGCCACTTAAGTCTTCAAAATAGAACTTAAGTGCTGCAGAGGCCTAGCAACTGAATGAAGTCTTAGGCTTCTTAATTAAATCAGAACTTTCCAAGAGGTCCTATATCTTCTCTCCCACTTTAGATCTTTCTTCAGATACAAAACATTAAAGTAAATTTCCTCTGTTTCAGAAAAGATTTGCTGTCTTCAGTAGGTGTTCTGACAGTATCTTATCTCTTTCAGCACTTCATTTGGCATTGTAGGATGCAGTCTGTCTGGCTCTGCTGAGCAGTACTTTAATTCAGGAAGCATCAAAACAAATAGTTCTAGATAATGTAACTTACAAGGGGCATTGGCAATTTTTTTTCAAATAAATGAAGAAATTACATGCCAACGACTAGCATTAATGCAACATCAATGTCAGGGAATCAAGTGGATCAACAGAGCTAAGACTGAAAGTTCAACCTTAAATCTTCCATTTGTGTGTATATTTTAAAATATGTTTTTGTAGCTTTACACTAAATTTGTCAGTACACTATATTATATAATACAAATTAAGCCTCTTATACATCCTTCCATACAGCAATGTGTAATACAGTATATATCAGTTTTGCCTTCATTTATGCTGTCGACGAGATCTACAAAACAAGCCAGTATAAAGAGAATCTGTTCTGCTATATGACACCTTGTCAGACACCACACAGTCCCTCACGTGATGATTCATGTAATCACTGTAAAATAATGGTCAGAAACATGAACTAAGGGAAAACTGTTTCCGAATTCTAGATGGTTAAACTCTCTTACTGGGCGCAGTAACCATACAAGCCACACTCCAGACAGAACCATGTTCTATGGAAGCTTGCTCTGACGTGCTCATCTGACAGAATTACTGGTAACTCAGTTCAGTAGGACCCCGGAGCAGCACTTTCCTCAGCACAAGCACATGTCAACCAACATTGGGCTGCTGCTATTTTAGCGAAGGTCCCCCTCCACAGATTTTCCTCCTTTGCCTGGGAAAAGCCACACATCCGGAGTGAGTGCACTTGTGGAGAAATGGGTGAGGTACCGGGAATCTATTCATTTGGCTTCTCACTTAAACACGCCAAGCAGGGAGGCAACAAACTCCAAACACCAGTGGTGAGTTGGAGCCGGTTCGCACCGGTTCCCGCGAACCTGTTGTTAAATTTAGAAACAATTTGAGAACCAGTTGCTAGGGCTCCTTGATCTCCCGGCAGGGGAGGCTCCCCCGACCCCTCCCCCGCCTTCCCCTCCCCTCGCAGAGCCTCAGCGTGCTGAGCAGCCAGCGCCAGCGCTCTGGACTGTGCTGCAGCTCCTGCTGCTTTGAGCAGCATGATAAGGGGGCCGAGCCGGGGCTGGGAGAAGCGGTTGGATAAGGCCGGGGCAGGGAGCGGGGTGGAGGTTCTGGGGGGGTAGTCAGGGGATGGAGAACCGGGTTGGGTAGGCGTGTGGGAGTTCCAGGGGGGTGTCGGGGTGGTGGTGAATGGGGTGGTGGTGGATGGGGTCGGGTCGGGCACGTGAGCTGGGGAATGGGGGGACGCAGGGAGGGCCGTGGGATGGAAGGGGGGGCAGAGGAACTGCTCCCCCCCCCAGCTCACCTCTGCTCTCTGCCTCCTCCTTCCCTGAGCATGCTGCCTACCGCTTCTCGCCCCCTTGCCCGGGAGTCAGCTGTGTGGCGGCAAGCCTGGGAGGGAGAGGGGAGAAGCAGAGCTCCGCGGTGCGCTCAGGGGAGGCACACAGCAGAGGTGAGCTGGGGGGATCGGTTCCTCTGCCCCTCCTTCCATCCCACGGCCCTCCCTGCACCCCTCCCCCGCCCCAACTCACTTCTGCTCTACCTCCTCCTCCTTCCCTGAGCAGGATGCCACTTCTTCCCCCTCCCTCCCAGGCTTGCAAGCCTGGGCGGCGTGTGTGGAGGGCAAATGCAGCGGGGATCTGGGGAAGGGGTGGTTAGGGGTTGAGGTGGTCAGAAGGTGGGAAACGGGGATTGAAAGGGGGCAAGGGTCTGGGGGGGGCAGTCAGGAAGGAGCAGGGGTTGGATGGGGCGGTGGGAGGCAGTCAGGGGCAGAGGTTCCAGGGGCAGTCAGGGGACAGAGAGAAGGGGTGGTTGGATGGGGCAGGGGTTCCAGGGGGCCATCAGGAATGTGAGGAGGGGTTGGATGGGGTGGCAGGGGCAGTCAGGGGACAGGGAAGGGGGGTGGATGCGGCAGGGGTCCCCTGGGGGGGCGTCAAGGAATGCGGGGGTTGGATGGGGCAGGAGTCCCCCAGGGGGATGGGGGCAGGCCACAACCCCCTCGTGGGGTGAGGAGGGAACCCGTTGTTAAAATTTTGGCAGCTCATCACTGCCAAACACTATTATATCAAGGGCACATCAGTGGAAATGTTTATCTTTGTTCTTGAAAACAAAACTGAGGCTAATAGAGTGGAGCTCTCAGCTTGCTTAGGTTGATGGGAGCAGGTGGGAGCGAGGCCTTGCTAGAGGAGTCTAGGGGGGTCCAACCCAGAGCTTTCAGCCGTAACACATTTCACAATAAGTTCCACTTTGGAGCCCCTTGAGACTCCCTGTCCCGCAGTATTGCTAAGGTTGACAGTGTAAACTGGACTGCAGCAGCTTGGACTATAGTCCGCATCCGCTGCCAACTGGTGTGGGGGTGGAAGGAAGAGACACTGTCCAAGGAGCACGCTCCTGGGCTTGTGTGGTGGTGGTGACATCACTATGTGCAGGTCCCAGGTGTGTGTTGGCAACACCTTCCCTCTTCATGCACATGGAAGGAGCCATTGCAAGCCACCATCTGCTGCCCATCTATATCGCAAGGAAGAGTGGAGCCGGGAAGGACTCTGAGGAGCTGCCTTATGCCTTCCACCTCCACCTCCCAAGATGAGCTTGCTGTCTGGGCAGATAAGAAGGAGGGTGAGAAATTCAAGAGGAGCCATTGCCACAGAACACTCCACCGTTGCTGTTCCTTGATAGCGCCAGGTAGTTTCCTGATACCTTATTTTGGGAGTGGAGTAAGAGCACTCTTGTCTTCAGCCACTGGCTCATTTGGGAAGGGCAGGAAGAGGGGAGGGTAAAGAACTGGGAGAGGGAGCCAAGTGGGGAAAGTGATGGAGACAAAGGACAGAAGCAGCTGTTTGTGAGAGGAGGAATGACATGGCGGACAAATGAGCTGTTGCATTTTGTTGCGTGTCACACTGTGACTGACAGATTTTAATGGCTTATAATTATAAAGCCTGTTGTTAAGGAGGTTTCCTCACTGTATGCATCAAATAATAAACCAGCTTTGCAGTTTAATTCAAACAGTGAGAAAAAAACTTCCTTAAACACAGGTTAGAAGCCATTAAACACTAGAAGCCATTAAACCCTGTCAGCCATGGGGACAACACACAACAAAGCACAGGTGTGCCACATTTTCGTCTCACATTTCCGTGGTTTGTCTCAAGGTTGGAGGCGGATGCTGGTGTTACAGTTGGTTTGAGCCTGGAAATCATGTTACAGACCTTCTCATGAGCAGGCATGAAACATCCCGGTATACTCAGATAGTTAAAAATCACATTATAACCATGGTTGGTGAGGACACACACCTAGCTATAAACTCAGTAAAATCCTCTTGTGCATAGGGAGGTCCTTATTCACAGGGTTTACATTGTAAGGTTCCAACAACACTATCATTTCTACCATGTTGGAAGACGGGCTTATGACACCCTGGTTTCCTAACATGGCTAAACCATGGCAGTGTAAATGGGCCAAAACTGTATTTTAAACTTTCTCCCACTTTGTGAGACAGGTTCGAGGTCTTGCAGAGCTGTAGAATGATTTCGGAACCTGCCTAAACTATGGTTTCCCATCCTTCCTTACGGCAAGATCACATCACATTTCATTTTTTTAACTATGTCCGGGAGTTCCCATGTTGCCACCGGGCTCCCCAGTGCGGTAGAACTTAGAGTGTAGGCAGCACCGTAGCCAAAGAATGTTTGAATTACAGCTCGTCTTAAACTACTGCAGATCTTACGTTATTGCTTTGTGGGGGAGGGAGACAAGCAGGAGATAAAAGCATGTTTAACCCTGAGGAGAAGGAAAATAAAAACTCAGAAGCTACAGTTCTCCAATGGAATGTCTAGCTACTGAATTAGGGAGCTTGTTTTCTGGTTTTAAGTTGCAGGGACACCTAGAAGTCTCCCAGACTGCATTAGTCATTGCGAGTCACTGTCTAGGAATTGTTTGGGTTTGCAAGAGGAGGATAAAACAAATTAGAAAGAAAAGCTAATACAGTGTTTTCAAACACAACGTGCTTTCGAAGCTAGGAGGGGGTTATGTTTGATTTCAGGGCTTCACAAAACAGAGTCATTAAAAAAAAAATAGAGACGGACAAGTTCTATCATGTCATACGGCCCATCCCCTGCCACACAGGACTGCTTCCTATCATGCAGTTAAAAGTGCTTCTGTCTAATGTAGTTTTAAATGTTCCAACTTAGTGAGGGAGCATCTGTGGCTTTTCTTTTGGAGGCAATTCCACCATCTTATAGTTATCTGAGTATGGAACGCCATTGTTATGCTCAGTGCTATACAAACAGAGGAAATACAGCCCTTGTCCTATGGAATCTGCAGTTTAGCAAGCTGTGACTGAAACAGGGTTCCTATGGAGCTGACCCATATTCCCAGGGCTGGCCTTACCATGAGGCAAACTGAGGCGGCCGCCTCAGGTGCCAGACTGTGTGTGTTGGGGGTGGGGGGGGCCGCCACTAGGACCCAGAGTGTAGAAAATTGTGACTGCTGCTGGTGCATATGTATTCTCTCTGCTCTAGATGCACAGAGATGGTGGAGTGCTGGGCTGGAGGAAGGAGGGCACAAGAGACTTTTTAAAGTTTTGGCCCAAGCGAAGGGACATGGGGGCGTCAATGAGCTCCCTGCCTCAGGTGCCAAAATATTGTGGGCTGGCCCTGCATATTCCCTGTCTAGCTCGTGAGGCAGGGTCCCAATGTGCACCCTGGAGGTTGTGTATGTTGGCTGGGAAGCTATGCTCCAGGCAAGCCCCGCACAGCTGGACACCATGGTTAACAATAGGGGATGATGCTCACTCCTGCGCGGGGGATCACCACACAGCCTATATAGCACTGAAAAGCTACTTTGAGGGCTGAAATGGTGCATTGGCCTTGTGCTGTCCCTCTGCATGAGGGGAAATTCGACCATTTTGCTCAGGCCCGAGAGGTGATGGCCAACGCCGTCTAACTCTGCCAAATCTCAACCAGTTTTCCCTGGAATACTAACATCTCTCCCTGAGGAGACATGGCACTCATTCTGCCCAAGTCTAGTTTCCTCCCCAGGACATTTGTGGTGTTGAGATGCCCAGAAGTGAATGTCATATTTCACCCGTAGTCTCACCAACGCTACTTAAAGGGGGACTATTATTATCATGTATTACTTGTATTGTGGGAATGGCGGCAGCCCCATTGTGCTAGGTGCTGTACTAACAGGCAATAAAAAGATGGCTCCTGCCCCAAAGAGTTTACAATCTAAGAGTAATGCTATAGAGAGCAGGTGGGTACGGGGAACAGATGGGGGGAACACAAGGTAGCAAAAAGACAATACAGCAGAGGAGATAAGAGATAAGGGATAACACAGTGGCATTGAGGATGTTTACACGGAGCTCCTCCCATGCTTAGCGGCAGCTTGGGAGAAAGCTTGGGATAAAGCACCAAAGGTGGTTCTTGGAAAATTTAACACACAGGCAATGAAGTGAGAACAGAGGGAGAAGTTGACATCCCAACAGCATACAAGAGCGAATAGGCAGGATGGGGATAATCCGGGACTATCACTTCCCTGCTTTGTAATTTGATGCTTCTCCATGGGCAATCCGCAATTGCACTGGCATTTTGCTGCCATATTTCATCGCAGAGTCATATCTAATTTGCTGCTTCCTATTGCTCCAAAGTCTTATTCAGCATTATTGAGACAGAAGAAAAGCTCTGGGTGAAAAGCAATGAAACATGGTGCGTGCACAGTTCATAAAGGGGGGTTATTCTCCAGACATGCCCAGGAGGCAATCTTTGTTGTCAGAAGTGCTCTCTGTCTCCATCACTTCCTGTCTCTTATCAGATGACTGAGCTATGACTCTTCAGGACTTGGTCAGATTTTAGGGTCTTTGGGCCAAAAGTTTGTCCAGGCCTGGCCCTACTATGTATACCCATACTTTCAATGGCCAAGATGATACCAGACTTTGATTCAGTGAATCACATTGCATGATTGGGAGGTCAGTCATTCATTCAGTTCCCTCATCTGGAGTGGTAGATGTCACCAACCACTATTGCTTTGCTTACAGCAGGTAGTGTAAAAAGACCGAAGGAGAGGTTGCTCTTGTGTCATTCCAGGGTGTGACCCTGGACCATGCAGGTTTTTTTAAGCCCTGTTTGCTACAATAATCATAAGCACATAAAAGGTCAAATCCTGTTCACCTTCCACGGGTGGATGCCTGGCATCAACGGGGTGACTAATCATGTGAATAAGGCAAGCAGGATTTGGCCCAGGGTCTTGCTTTTCTTAGGTCTGGCCTGTTCAAACAAAAAATATTTTTTCTGCATCCTTTACTTCCCACACCTATTTTCTGACTAGAAAAGAAAAGCAACATCGGGAAAGAAAGGGAAAAATAGAATGCAGACTTATGAATCACTGTTGTCAAGATGCAATTAAAAGCTCAGTGTCTAAAGCAGGGATCAGCAACCTTTGACACGGGTAAGCCAAAGGCAGGCCGGGACAGTTTTTTTACCTGCCGCGTCTGCAGCTTCGGCTGATCGCGGCTCCCATTGGCTGCGGTTTGCCGTTCCAGGCCAATGGGGGCTGCGGGAAGCGGCGCGGGCCGAGGGATGTGCTGGCCGCTGCTTCCCACAGCCCCCTTTGGCCTGGAGCGGCGAACCGCAGCCAGTGGGAGCTGCAATCAGCCGAACCTGTGGACATGGCAGGTAAACAAGCTGGCTCGGCCCGCCAGGGGGCTTACCCTGGCGGGCCGCGGGCCAAAGGCTGCCAATCCCTGGTCTAAAGGCTAATTGCTCCTAGGAGCGCATGAACTGGGCTGTAAATAACTGAAGAAAACCCCCCTAAGTTTTGTTTTATATCCCTGATAAAATAAACAACTCATCATAAACTGTTACAGCAAAACTATCCAGTAGGTTATATTCTCCTTTGTGTCACTACAAAGCCAGATCATGCAAGGCGCTGAGTACCTTCCACTCCCACTGAAGCCAAGAGGACTTAAGTGTATGCTCAGCATATTATCGGGACACAGTACCTCTCGGGACTGGGCCCTTACAGTGTACTTTGTATCACAGCCCATATGAATTGTACAGTTGTATGATCCAGTACTTTCAATTACTGGCAATTACTCATCATTAGAAACTGACATAGAGACAGAGATCTGATTTTATTGCATTGACCGTTGTTATGTGGCTCTAAAAGTGCAGATTTTTCTAGTACTTTTCAGTGCTTTGGAATCATTATCTTTCCCCTAACCTTGTCCAGTTATCACTGGTGCGCGCACACACACACACACACACACACACACACCTTTTTCTTGCTTTCACATTTATCCATGCACAACATAAAGGAAAGATTCAGTATCCTTGACCAGCCTGAATAGGGGCTAACCATTTCATTAGCTCACCTATCACTTTAGAATCTTACTCCAACATCTGCCGCTTCAAAACACACCAGTAAATTTTCCTTCACTAATGGTAAAGACGGTTCATTTGCTATGAAGTTGGATGACTGAATAGAAGAAGAATTTCCCTCATCAGCATTTCCCACTTTCTTTAATAACTTCCAACTCTCGCTTTAGATCTTCTTTAGCTCTGGTTTAGTAACTGTGCATCTCCCTCCAGCACATGCCTCCTTTCACCCCACCTTCCTCAGGTATTTGGTTTAGGTACCAAACATCTGACTCAGGTCTTGCAGGGCAACTGACTGAGTCTATTGTATAGAAGAGTGAATTACGCTTCCTTGCTTGTGTGTAGAGTGATTTAATGGGGTGTTTTGTTACCTCCATGCACCCAGGACTTGGGGAAATAAAAGCTTAGGATATTGCCATACCCCAGTGCCCTGCATTGGCCTCTCAATGGAGAAGTTAAATAGAACTTGTACTGATGGTCTGTCCTATGCAGGAGGTCAACCTGGAGGATCATTAGGGTCCACTCTGGCCTTAAAATCTATGACTTGCTGATACCTCGATTCTGAGAGACAAGAGCTCCAGAGGCAATATTTTTGAATCAAGCCAGAACCAGCTGCATTACTTTAGAAAGGAGCAAGTCACACCGTGTTAAGTATAGACCTCAGCTACACACATGCATCTCCCACTGTAGGAGATTGGACTTGCCTGTAGAATTTGACCTAGGCTGCTCCTTCTTATGTGGCATCTCCATTACTGGAGGTTTGCAACCGTGGTAGTCCATTCACTAAGATCTGCTGCTAATCTCTTTGTGGATGACTAGACCTTTTGATCCACCCAGGACACCACATCATCCATCCAGGATCATCTTTTGTTGCCTCGTGTTCTTCTGCCGTTAACTTTCCCTTCTACTCTCCGTAACCATGCTAGGGTAAGTTAGGGTAGTTTAATTTCTTAGGAGCTTCTTTTTGAAGCACCGTAACAAAATTAGTAAAATAGGAAAGAGGCCAAGCACATCTGGAATCTCATCCCAGTCTTTAGACACCCCAACATTCAAGGGTTTTTTGTTTTTTGTTTTAGTTGAACCATTATAGATATGTGGTGTATTGAGGACTGTATTAAAATTGTAAGCTATCACTTTAAGAGGGGGGAGCTCTCAGACTAGGAAGCTCTATAGTGAAGCATATCTGCAGACAGACAGTGGATAGTAAGGTGGGGTGAGTTGTGCGTCTCTGTTTTAGGGAACCTCCTACATGGTGTCCCTCTGTTTTGGGGTTCTTGTGTGTTATCGTTTTGAATTCTAAGAAACACAGTAGTGTAATGTTGCAACCTGCCAGCAAGAGTATTTATGAGTTTAGCTAGCTTCTCCATGTATATGCTGTGAACATAACAAGATCTAGGTCCGAGTAGTGAACCGTTTACTCACATGTACACTCCGACATGCCAGAGACCTTGCTGACTTAATGGGGTTTGGATAAGTCTCTAAAGGAAAAAACTGTGGAGTCAGGAATGGGAGACGGGGTGGGAAGAAGTGAAAAGGTGAGAAACTACACATTTCAGGGGAGCAGCTAGAGAAACGGAGAGTGCTCTCCAGAGGGCAATGAGGAGGAGGAGACAGAGGCTGAGGGGAGACAGACCCAGTCCATGAAATAACGAAGTGAGAGAGCAAGAACATTGCTTAAGACTTCAAAGACGTTAAACTTTAGACATTCTGCCCTTAGAAGCCTTTGTCTCCCATTGAAAAGCTCTTGAGCTACTTGACTTCAGCAGGAGCTGAACACGTGCATCCAAGGGCAAAATGTGTGGCACACATGGACTGAAGATGCTGGAGTAATAAAGGCCTAATGAAGCAACGTGACCTACTTGTTCTTCATTCAAGCAGCAATTTGCGCTGTGTGAATCTCTCTCCAGCGTGCTCTCATGTGTTTGTGCCTAACGTGGTTATTAACTTTACTAACTCTTCAGGGTGGACTGTAGAGCTACAGTTTTCATTTGAAATGACACCGTCCCTCCTCCTCCTCTCTGAAGTAATTCTTTTATCCTGCTGTGAACTCAGTTCGCAGTTGCTACACTAGCAAACCTCTGAGGCAACATCCACACTACATACCGCTTGTGGCAGCGTGTCGTGTGCACCTAGCTATGCACCCCAGGGAAAAGCACGCCACGTCCATATTGCGGTGTGCAGCTGCATGTGTCAGTGAAAGGCTCTGACAGAGGGGAGGCAGCAGGTTATGGCTCCAGCAGTGGGGAGCTGCTGGTGTCTTCCCCTGCTGAGGGGAAAGGTTCTGGCAGCAGGATATTACATTGCTAAAAAATAGCAGTGTAGAGAGTCAAGAGCTGCTTGCGGGAGTCAAGAGCTGTGTCGGGTATATACTCCAGTATATACCTACACCCTTCAGGGGTGTCTTTTATCTACTTGCCTAAGCTGTGTGTCATTTCTACACTGCCATTTATACCCCTGCTAGGGGGGCTACATGTGTTTGTACAGTACACGCCGCTGAAGGAAGTGTGCAATGTAGTCTTGTAGGCAGTCAGACAAGTGCTTAGTAATTGTACCACTAGAGGGCAGTCACTGTTAATGCTGGGAGGGTACAGCCATTTCCACAAGGTGCTTAATACACTAGATTAGTCATTTCATGATAACATATACTACACTGTTACACATTACACCACATGAAATATACATTTCAGATTGGGGAGTTACTGAGATTAAAATGGTGATTGAGCTAAAACGTGTGTGTGTGTGTGAGAGAGAGAGAGAGAGAGAGAGTGTGTGTGTGTGTGTGTGTGTGTGTCCCCAAGAGATATGATTGCACAAGCACAGCACCAAATCACTAGACTACCACTGCTCCTTCCACTGAAAATAAGAGGCATCAACCCAGCCCAGCTGGAGGAAAGATGGTCTCATGGTTAAGGCAGTGTCCTGGAACTCAGGCGACCTCGGCTCACTTTCCAGTTCTGCTGTGGTCTTTCAGGGTGACCTTGGGCAAATCATTTAACCTCTCTCTGGGCCTCACTTCCCCCTCTGTGAAACTGGAGCACTAATACCTCCCTCCCTCCCTCACAGGAGTGTTGTGGGGCTGAGTACTCTAATGATGGCTATGTACCAAGATTCTATAGTGGTTGTAGTGTCAGGGTGTGCGTGTGGGGCAGGGGGGGCATGTAAATATCTAGTTAGACAAAGAATGGCTCATGGTTCTATGCATCTTCTTTGAAATGTCGAGATTCCTTGGACTCTCGGGGTCAAATCCTAGCACTGCTGTCTCAGCCCTTCATCTATGTGCAACAGATACATTGTGAGCCATTCCGTTTACTATGTAGACCAGAGGTCTCAAACACGTGGCCCGCGGAGTTATTTCCTGCGGCCCACCATAGGCGCCAACTCCACTGGCAGCCAAGCTCCAAACATTACTGAGTGTTTATATTTTATTAAAACCCCTCTTTGCATTACAGTTTTTAAAAAGTTAATACATTGACTTTTAATACCATACTATATTACTCTTCATTGTTGACTATACTTTTGTATCATTGTATGAAAAGGTTTCAGTGATGCGGCCCTCGGGCCAATTTACTAGTTCTCATGTGGCCCTCGTGGTGATTTGAGTTTGAGATCCCTGATGTAGACGAATAAAAGGTGCCTGAGACTTTAAAAACAGAGGTCTTTCCTGTGCTGTATGGCTGTTAAAAAAAATCCCACGTCACTAGCAGAGGTTTGCCGTGGTATCAGAATTTCCCCTCTCTCCACCCTGTGCAGCACGCAGTTGGCTGCTACCCATTCCACTAATGCTCTGAGTGCCTAGGTTATGAAGCATTTTGTGGTCTTTTTGGATGAAAGGTTCTAGCAGAGACATCTAAAATATCATAAGTTATCCTTATACTACACTTTCAAAGGCTTGATCATCAGCCACTGGTAGTTTAAGCATTGTGGCACTGACAAAGCAACAGTAACTGAAATGAAGCAAATATAAGTAATTGTCAGCCATTAAATCTAATGGTACATGAAAGCTCAACATTTCAAACAGGGCTGAGCTATTTTCTGGGAATCTGAATGCTGTTTGGTATGCTGGTAAATCAATAAAGTTGGGAGAAGTGTTTCCAAAGCTTGCTTGTCGTCCGTGAGCTTAGCAGATATTTTCCTGATTCACATGGAGCTGGGTTGCTGAATTTAAGTTGAGAGGGTCACGATAAGAACTAGTAACTAGTGCTAGCACTGAACGGAAAACTGCAACTGCGAGTAAGAAAGCTCTTTACCATACTGCCCAGGTCCAGCTATGGTTCATGGGCCTCCAAATCGGATGAACTGTGACACAGAACTAACTAGGGGAATGAATGAAATGTTTTAGTGGTAGCTCTAGTAAGAATAACCACGTGCTTCTTTTTTCTGATAGAACTAAGTCAAAGTTAATTGACCTTGTTTGTAAACCCATTTCAGTCTAGTGTACTGAATGATGGTGGTTGAGATATTCAAAGCAGCACCAAGGGATTTAGCTAAACAGCTTCCACAGCGGCAAAGGGGATGTAGTCACGCAACTTCTATTAAAATGAATGGAAAACATGTGGCTAACTCTCCCACACTGCTTTGAACATCTCAACCACTGATCCTGTCCCCCTTCTCTACACTTTTTTCTGATTTTGTTTTATTTCTGTACATGTGGAAGACAAGTGGCCTGTTGTGATGTAGTGCCACCTTGTGGCCGACCTGAGCATTGCTATAAGTTTGAACTGAAAATAAAGCAAGTTATGAATGATTCAATAAAATAACTTTTAGTTTGGGAACAGGGGAAAGTACAAACTCAGTGGGAAAAAAGCAAGGATATAATTGAGACCATATGGATTATACAGGCAGAATGACTACACACCTCTGAGCCTGCAGAGCAAAAAGCAAAAGCCACTTCTTTGGCCTAGACTTCCCACAATAAGTATACTAATAAACAAAGTCCAGGCCCTGCTGTCTGGAAGGAAGAGACAGAATAATACTGTATAGCTTTGAGTGTGTGCTTTATAATTAGAGGAGGCACTTACATGCTGATTTATGCACATATTAACTTTATACAGTGTGAGTAATCTGTGTAATCTTTAACTCTGTACAGTGTGAGCATGGTAAAACTGGGGCCTGAGGGAGCAAGGTGATGGGCACCATAAAAGAAATTAGAGGTTGAGACTGAGTGAACAAGTTTCCTAGACTCTGGTCCTTCCATTATTATTAAAGGTAAATATTTGTATTATGGTAGCATCCAAAAGTCCCACCCCCTTGTGTCGGATGCTGTATGAACACAGAAAAGAGACAGACCCCAACCTGAAGGTCTTACAATCTGGAGCAGAGATCAGCAACCTTTGGCACGTGGCCCTCCAGGGTAAGCCCCCTGGCGGGCCGGGCCAGTTTGTTTACCTGCTGCGTCCGCAGGTTCGGCCGATCACGGCTCCCACTGGCCGCGGTTCACCGCTCCAGACCAATGGGGGCTGCGGGAAGTGGCGTGGGCCGAGGGATGCGCTGGCTGCCACTTCCCACAGTCCCCATTGGCCTGGAGCAGTGAACCGCGGCCAGTGGGAGCTGCGATCAGCCGACCCTGCAGACGCGGCAGGTAAACAAACTGGCCCAGCCCACCAGAGGGCTTACCCTGGTGGGCCGCAGGCCAAAGGTTGCCAATCCCTGATCTAGAGAAACACAGAGATGAAGGATAGAGGGACGGGGATATAGCAAACATGCAAATGAATGTAGTGCAGAACTGGCACAATTTTGTTACTGTTTTTTTTAAAATTGGGTATGAAAGCACAGAGGAAAGGAGTAGGACATGGAAAGAAGGGAAAGAGAAAAGTGGTCACATCTTAGCTCTGCCTAGCTATGGTCAGCAGGCCAGATATTGTAGGCATCATGACAAGTGAGTCTTAAGAAGGAATGAGGAAGGTAGTAGCTGTTTGGATTTTATCAGAGAGTTTCCCCATGCACATTGGGCAGCATGGGAGAAAACCCAGAGGGAGCATCTGACTAGAGGACGGTGAATGCTGGCAGGGTCAAAATCATGACAGGTGACTAGGTCAACTTAGGGTATCGGCGGGAGGGAGGGTAAATTGTGACGTGGTAAAAGACACAAAGGTTGTATCTGATGTGGCAATGAACGGGGAGCGGGTAAAGGGAATCAAAGAGGGCATTGGTGTCGTCAGAGTGACAAGCCAAGAAAATTCTTTTGATAGCAGGATTCTGATTAGACTTGAGGCCAGCAAGGTTCAGTAGTCTAGTCCAGAAAAGAGGTGGTTTCAGTAGTCAAGATGTGAAGTGATGAGGACGTGGAGGAGAGTTTTGACTGTGTGGACAAAGAGGAAAGGCCAGATTTTAGAGATGATGTGTAACAAAGGCAGGAATATGTGGGTCCAGTGAAAGGGCCAAGTAAAGATGACACCCAGGTCATTGGTCTGAGTGACTGGGAGCATGGTGTCACTGTACACAGAGATAGAAAAAGTAGGGGGAGAGTAAAGGGGGTGGATCATTTGATGATTACCTGTTCTGTTCATTATCTCTGAAGCACCTGGCACTGGCCACTGTCAGAAGACAGGATACTGGGCTAAATGGACCTTTGGTCTGACCCAGTATGGCTGTTCTTATGTTCTTAGGGGGTGGGAAGGTCAAGAGCTCAGTTTTAGCTATGTTGAGTTTAAGAAGATGCCTGGACATCCTTGCAGAGATGTCAGGAAGACAGGCTGAGAACAGATGAAGGGAGATAACTCACCACTCCAGAGGTAGATTTCTGAGTTATCAGCATAAGGATGGTTGCTAAAAGACATGCTTGTGGCTAGGAACACCTAGAAATAGGATAAGGAGGGTGGAGGGCAAGGATGGCGCCTCTAGGGGCACCTTCAGAAAACAGAAAAAAGAGAAGTGGATGACCTACAAAATGAAACTCTGAAAGAATGATCAGACAGGTAGGAGGAGAACCAGCAGAGGGCAGACCCATGGAAACCAATTCAGGGTGACATTTCAAGATGTAAGGGAGTGGGTCAAAAGTATCAAAATCCATCAAAAACTTCCAAATGGGAAGTGGCTGAAAAAACTCCCCTCCATACATCAGAGACCTCATGCTAAGGTAATGGGTCTCAGGGTTTATTTTCAGATTTTGAAAACCCAAAGCAAGGAGGCTTTGAAGAAGTCAAGACCTGATTATAATTCCAGGCTTAAGGCAAATAGGATAAATTCTCTGGAAAGATTATGTAGGGCTGTTGCCGCAGCTATGCATCAGGTGCCATGGCTCAGTATGGTACAGGCCTTCTAAAGTACTCTGCAAGCAGCACAATTCCCGTTTCACTGACAACGTTCAGAACATTACTGCCCAGTAGTTGCCGCCAACTCTTTCAGATCTGGAGGTCGGGGGTGTCAGCATTCTGTGATGCTTGGTCCGCATGGCTGCAGGTTTCTAAGGATTGTTTTGACTCTGTGACAATGTGGGTGGAGCAGGCTCCCAGCAAGTCTGATGTGGTGACTCAAAGATTTGTAATTTTCTCTGGTGGACCCAGAACTAGGACAAAAGGCAAAGAGTAAAGGCAAAAAGCAATCCAGGCAACAATCAGAACATTTCTCTATCTTAGGGCATTCTGCTTGTTAAATGTTTGCATTCATTCAAGCTCAGACATACTTTCACCTCACCAGAATCAACAGGAAATGACAAATAAATCCGTTCACTGGCTTGTTTGCAGTGGTAAAGCCCATCTCTATAAATGGCATTACCAAGAGGAACCAGGCAATTTTACAATCAATTAGAGATGAGCACTGGCTGGTGAAGTTCTGCCCAAACCCATATAACATGCAAAATTTAAAAAGAAGTTGGTTCGATAAAAGATACTACCTCCCCCACCTTGTCCCTCAAAAATACAGGGGGTTCAGCTCTGGGGCTCTGATTCAAACCCATCTCTAAGAAGTAAAGGACAAATCAGAGAGAAACTCAGTTTACAGCGGGTGTTTCTGAAGAGCAGACACACAAAAATAATAGGCTAAGCAATGCTGGCATAAATGCATTCAAAGTCCATGTGGTGCTGACCCAGAAATTCCAATCCACTCTTTGAAGTGATCAGTCAAATTATCTAGGGCTGGCAGACAAACTGCAGACACGTTTTGTAACAAACTTCCAGTCCTGTCAACCTGTAAGCGGCAAAAACTGATTTAAAAAAAAATCAATCAGGCAAACAAAATCCACATCCTGGCTTAACAAGGGCCATGCTTCGCGAAGCTCTCCTATCGTTCGTAGTGGAGATGTGTTCATTTCATTTAACAGGCTCCACAATTAACACTAATAGGCACTAGTCCCTGTAACGGAAGGAGGTCCAGCATCCCTGTGTTCTCAGGTAGGCCAATTAAAGGGATGGAGGCTGCATCTGGGGCTATAAAGGGTCAGAGAGAACCAGTACATCAGAACTGAGCACTAGGAAGCTGGAGGACTGCTTGAATCTCCTGGCAGGGGAGGCAGTGAGAGCCTGAGATGTACTGTGTGAGATGAGCCACTGTTTGTTTAAGCATGAACAATGAAACTGCCTATGGGCTTGTCTTCACTACCCGCCGGATCGGCGGGTAGCAATCGATCTATTGGGGATCGATTTATCGCGTCTCATTTAGACACGCTTAATTGATCCCCGAACGCACTCCTCATCGACTCTGGAAATCCATCTCGGTGAAAGGCAGAAGCGGAGTCGACAGGGGAGCGGCAGCAATCGACTCGCCGCCATCCTCACGGCCAGGTAAGTCGATCTACGATACACCGACTTCAGCTACGTTATTCACGTAGCTGAAGTTGCATATCGTAGATCGACCCCCCCACCCTCTAGTGTAGCCCAGGGCTGAGACCGCAAGGGTGAGTCCTTAGCAAGCTGGGGAGGAGTCCTGCCTTGTGACAGCACTCTTGCTGAGAATCTCTGCAGAGGGGTCAAGGGCTGAACAGACACGGACCCCGAGGAGTGGCCTTTCCAAGTCAGTACTGAGTCAAATTGGCAGGGCAGAGCAGGGAAGCTTGCTCTGCTATTGCCCATGCTGTATGTACTCTGTGGCTACACAGAGCATGGTTCTCACCAGGGCTGTCCAGCCAGCATAGGCGCCGACTCCGTGGGTACTCTGGAGCTGGAGCACCCCTGGAAAAAAAATAGTAGGTGCTCAGCATCCACCAGCGGCCCCGCCAATCAGCTCCTCCACCTCTCTCCCAACGTCTCCAACCCGCCACGATCAGCCTTTCAACGGCATGCAGGAGGCACTGGAGGGGAGAAGGCAGAGCAAGGATGGGGCATGCTCCGCGGAGGGGGCAGAGCGGGGTGGGAAGAGGTGGGGTGGGGGTGGAACAGGGATGGGAAGGGGCGAGGCGGGACAGGGGTGGGGACTTGGGGGGAGAGGTGGAGTGGGGGTGGGGCCTGGGGTGGAGTGCAGGTCAAGCAACCCTGGGGAAATGAGAAAGCTGGTGCCTATGCCAGCCAGCACCTTTCACAGGTGTTAACATTCTCTTTAAAATAAAGGCAGGTCCATATGACAATTTTACATCGGTGCACCTGTGCTGCTGTAGCACGTCTGGTGAAGATGCTCTAAGCCAAAAGGAGAGCTCTCCTGTAGGCTTGATCACTCCACCTCCACGAGAGGTGGTAGCTATGGGGATGGAAGAAGCTGTCCCGTCGAAACAGTGCTGGCTACAGGCGGAGTTAAGGTCGATATATCTATGTCGTTCCAGGGGGTGGATTTTTCACACCCCTGAGTGATGTAGTTATACCAACGTAACTATGTAGGTGTAGACCAGGAATCGGCAACCTTTGGCACATGGCCTGTCAATGAAATCCGCTGGCTGGCCGGGACATTTTGTTTACCTGCAGCGTCTGCAGGTTCGGCCGATTGCAGCTCCCACTGTCCACGGTTCGCCGTTCCAGCCCAATGGGGGCTGTGGGAAGTGGCACAGGCTGAGGGGCCACATGCCAAAGGTCGCCGATTCCTGGTGTAGACCAATCCTAAGACTTCCACAAATGCAATAAATACAGCCCAAACAGACACTCCTACTGTATACTTTTTAAAAAAGACAAAGGAATAAAGGGCGGTGTTGACAAGAAACATTGTTGTGAGAGGTCAGACGCATGTAATATTCAAATATTCCAAATGATTTTAAATACATATATGTAAAGCAGTATAAAAATCCATGAGAGAGACTCTTGGGCTAGAATTTGCCATGGAACCTAAGAGGATTAGACTCCCAATGAGATCTGGCCATCTAAATCCCATAGGCACCTTTGAAAAAGCCGAGGCTTGGGGCCCAGTTCTGCTCTCTTAACAGTGTATGGCCAGAATAACACAACTGAGCTGAGGAATTACTTCTGATGTATACTGGGGTAACAAAAAGCAGAATTTCCCTCTTCTGGTTCAAGGGTATTCTGGCGAAATGGCAACTGTGAAAAAATAAAAACAACAGTAGGACCATTAGAGGTTCCCACAGTCCAACCCATGACATGAAAGAATGGCTCACAGAGGCATGTGCCATCATCAGCCTCAGTCATTTCACATGTGCGCTTCTTAAAATACTATTATCTCAATACGCACGTATCACACAAAGCAGGAGTTTGTATATTTCTGTGACATGCAGTGGCACATCCTCTAAACTGGACTTGCTCTATATGAGCTTTGGAAAGTGGTGGTCACTTGCAGTGTATTCTCTCATTGCAGAACCTAGCTTGGTAATAATTTCTGACTCAGTGTCTCATCTATCACTTTCTTTTCTTTTTTATAAAGCTAAAGTAGTGCTAGCAGAAGGCATTGGATCAACAGTGTTAGGCCTACCGATTTCTATTCTTACCCCAAACAGACACAGCATTGGCAGTGATGGCTTCCCTTTCTCTGCCCCTTACTGTGTCTCTTCCATAACCTCTACCTGGAGAGGGTCAATCAGCTGCCGTACCTATTCAGTTCTTGGTCCGTCTGCTGAAACTGCCTAGCAGAGTGTCAGTGTTGGTGTTTTTTACGTGGACAGCTGTCCTCTAGAAGCTAGACTAAGACCACCATCATATAGGCCCTGATCAGCCTTCCCAGAATAATGACTTTTGGTCAGGGCTGATTAGATATCTATGTAGGAACCGGCACCCTAATAGAGAGAGGCTCCATAGCTCATCATTATCAATCCCCTGAGCAACACACCAGTACCATAACTTTAATGGTATGTGGATATTTACTAAAACTAACAATTGCCATTGCTATAGTGGAGGGGGAAAGGATTTCAGAAAAATATGTTGTTTTACAAAGGCTAGTTCTGTTACGAGGTGGAGCAGGTTCGGTCTTCTGGCCAGCAATGCTGTAGAAATAATATCAACCAATATAGGAGTTCTAGAGCCTTTTAGAAATATTAAACACTAAATGAGACAGCATGCATAGGACCTTAACAACCTGAGAAGACACAGGGAAGTTGTAGAATGCAAAAGTGAATAGCTGTCCTGTATGAATAAATGCAAAGGACTCTGTGAAACTCAGCTGGAGCCAAAGAAGAAGCAAGACAAGTCTCAGGGCACAGTGGTGAAGAAGGTCAGTTGTGAGCAAGACAGTTGTTAACGAGATGATCAGGGATTAGGATCGTTGGAAAATGTCAGAAATAGTCAGGCCCTGGGGATATACTGAACTCTAACCATAGAATCATAGGACTGGAAGGGACCTCGAGAGGTCATCTAGTCCAGTCCCCTGCACTCATGGCAGGAGTAAGTATAGACCATTCCTGACAGGTGTTTGTCTAACCTGCTCTTAAAAATCTCCAATGATGCTTAGGCTCCGACTTCTGCTCCCACCAGTGGGTGCAGAGCACCCACTAATTTTTCCCCGTGGGTGCTCCAGCCCCTGAGCACCCACAGAGTCAGCGCCTATGCAATGATGGAGATTCCACCACCTCCCTAGGCAATTTATTCCAGTGCTTAACCACCCTGAGAGTTAGGAAGTTTTCCCTAATGTCCAACCTAAACCTCCCTTGCTGCAATTTTAGCCCATTGCCTCTTGTCCTATCCTCAGCGGTTAAGAAGAACACTTTTTCTCCCTCCTCCTTGTAACAACCTTTTACGTACTTGAAAACTGTTATCATATCCCCCTCAGTCTTTGCTTTTTCAGACTAACCCAGTTTTTTCAATCTTCCCTCATAGGTCATGTTTTCTAGACCTTTTATCATTTTTGTTGCTCTTCTCTGGACTTTCTCCAATTTGTCCACATCTTTCCTGAAGTGTGGTGCCCAGAACTGGACACACTACTCCAGTTGAGGCCTAATGAGCGCGGAGTAGAGTGGAAGAATTACTTCTCGTGTCTTGCTTACAACAGTCCTGCTAATGTAGTGGGCCTGCAGAAGACGATCCACACACAGCACAATTTGTCTTTCAGAGGTCCTGTCTATACCCATTGTGCCTGTTGACATAGGAAATCAGGGCCAGACTGCCACTGAGTTCATAGTTACCGCCATCTTGACCACATTCAGGAGAAAGAAATTATCTTGGCAGCTGCTTGGGAGAAAAGTGATTTGATGCCAGGTGTAACAGCTGTTACCATCTTGCTATTATAACATATGAAAAGATACTGGAGAATATTTAAGTGACAGGAAACACTATACTTAACTTGTTGCCGAGGTCTATACAGCCAGGCCAGATCTTGCAGGCTTGCCTACCTGATTCCAACTGCAGTAAATGCTCATAATGATTCTCCTCATACAACACTATATGTAACTTTGTTCCTATTCCAAAGTTCCCGCTATCATTACGCCACTAGCATAAATTACTGACATCCTTCAACCTAAATCCCAATACTGAGTTGGAGAGGAAGGAGCTGGCTACAGCAAAGTGAGATTTGAGGAGAAGTGGATGTCTGCTGTGATTCTGTACCCAGTTAAAGGCAAGGTTATTTGTAAGTAAAAATAGTTAGTGTCTCATTTAATCTTGCATACCTCTAGTAAGAAGTGAACTGCTCTATAGCTGCAAGTAATGAGATTGATTTGCTCAAATGACTGGTCATAGGATCCATTTTTACTGCTAACTGCTGCTTGAATCAGCTCCATGGTGCTCCTGCATTAATGATGTTACCTTCTGCTGGATGGTTGGTGGGCTGCATGAAATGAGTTGGTAATCTCTAGGTCCACTGCTGTGTGCACATGAAAATTGGCACTAACGGGACCATTGTTAGCAGCCTCAACAGGGAGACCAAGATTTGACCAGAAATGGAAACTTAACTGCCCTCTCAGCTCAAAAATGGTTTCTTGATTTCAGAGCTTAAGCACATTAGTCATCACTTCCTCTACTATACCTGTTCTCTGCATACACAGAGGTCTTCAGAGCTATCAGTGGGGAAGCACTAAAATGGATTTAACTTAAACCTGTTTCTGAGGTAACATTTATTATCCAAGTTCCAAATACATTCGGTCCCAGCTGTACATTTTTAACTATATTCGCTTCTCTGGATTTTATACAAATATTGCTGCCCTCCACCTCACACACTTGGTGCTTTCATGTCATTTACATTTTTCCAATATCCAAATGACAACAGTTCATACACTCACCTGTTCCATCTGCTCTAACGCATATGTGTACCCGGCAGCTGGCACGATAATCAAAACCATGGAAAGGCCTCCATAGCAGGCATGACAATAAAGAAACGCCAGCATAACAAAATGCCTCTTCGCAGAGGTCCTAGGTAGAGGAAGAAATTGCAACCTCCATTACAGCAAGAGGTAAGCTGTAAGCAGCCAGCTCAGCTCTCAAAGCTGAACAGGTCTGGTCACAAGAGCTAAGGAGGACACTGAATTAGCTCCTCCCTAAATGGCTGATGCCACTAGAGTTCTGGCTACATTGAAGCTCCAATCTGTAATCCCTAGGGAGAGTTCTGGTGACACTTCTGTCCTTATATGGGCTGAATCCCTGAGTGGTTTATCAGGCGCAGAGAGATTTCAGCTTTTCTGAAGCTGGCCAGGAGTCTATAGCTCCAGTCGTGCACACGTGCTCAACGTTCAGCCGGTAAGCAGTCCTATTGACTTCAGTGAGATTACTCACGTGCTTAAAGATGAGTGAGTGCATGTTTGCATGATCAGGGCCTTTAAAAAGAAGTCATTGAATACATTCGTTATGAAACAAGGGCATTTTCCCAACTCTTCACAGGAGAGAGTATATTTTTCTTGCAGAAAAATACAAAGCCACAATTTAAATACATGGATATTTAGGAAATGATATGTCTATCTGTCTGAGGTACTTACAGGGCCCCAATCCCTGTCATATCTGAACGCCTCAATCTTTCATGTATTTAGCCTCCCAACACCACTGCGAGGTAGAGAGATGTTATCAGCCCCAAGGGGAATTCAGACACTAAATAGCTTGCCTAACATCACACAAGGAGTCTGCCGCAGAGCAGGGTCTTGAAGCCAGGTCTCCAGACGCCTCGACTAGCAGGCTAACGAGTGGACCATCGCTTTCCATGCTTTATTGACATTCATATTCTGAAACATCAGTAATCTGCAATATCCATTCATCAATGAAGGGCTCCTACACTGTGGAATCCTGTTTGTAAATGCAGTGATCTTTTCCCAGTAAATAAAAGCTAGGTTGCACCCCCACTCCTGCCTGAGGCACGTCAAGAGCAATTTAGGTTTCTTTTCCCATACAGGCCATCTGGGAGCCTGTCAAAACACTTTGGTTGCATGTTGTTTTCTAGCTGCTTCCTTAACCACTCAAAAGTGCCGGATAGTCTGTGCATGATCAGTACTCACACCAACTACTTCAAGACACAGCTGCTTAATGGATGATATGAGTCAATTTCATACAGAAAGCACTTGTTCGTTGGAGAACAGAACAAATTAAAGAGGCTTACAGTAAAACTAAGTAGACTTTGCAACCATTTGCGAAATGTTTCCACAGGGTACTTAAACCCCCTCTGAAATCTGGAGGCTTGTCTACATGGGGAGCTAGTACACAGCAAGTTCCCGTGTAAAGGTACAGCGCACGAGCCTGCCATGAACTAACTGGCCATGTGAACCCTACTAACACACACTAAAAGTGCCAGAGTCCACGATGACTTATTGCTGTTTCAAACAGGATCAAACCATTAGGTAGGCATCATTAAAGGCTTTTAGGCTGCCTGTTTTCTTTCAGAAAGGCTTATTTACGTCTTTTAGTAACAATAGTGCTTCTCTTTCCAGGAGTATTTATACAACATGGAGTGTATAAAGAGGAAGAAAGGTCTTGTGGGTAAGGCCCTGTACTGGAGAGATGGGTTCCAGTCTCAGCTGTACCATAAACTCCTTGTGTATCTTTGGGGAATGCTCTTAACTTCCATTCCTCAATTTACCCATCTGCATAATGGGGATAATATTTCCCTATGTCACAGGGGAGTTCTGAGGGTAAATATCTGTGAAGTGTTCTGATTTGACAGGGATGAGTGTGTGGTGCTTGTGGGGAGCATTATCTAGTTGTCAGGGTCTTAAGTCCTTCAACACGCAGGGGGCGGGGGGGCTTGGCAGGGGAGCCCAGGCCCTCCCACTCCACTAGGCTCTGGCCCAGGGCTCTGAAGTTTGACACCTAGGAATGCCATAAAGCTGCCTTCCCTGGGCAATGTCCTACTATGCCATTATTGTCCAAAGTTCGTAGTTGTGGCAAGGAGACGTGAAGGGGGTCAGCTTACCCCTGGGCACCTCCTCGTGGCCGGGTTTGGCTCTCTTGGGGCGGTGGCTACCTCCTCCTGTGACTCAACCCTCCAGCCAGGTCAGTTCCAGGTCTCTCCCCTGTCCGGATAGTCCATAAACAATACATGGGGAATTAGCACAAACAAACGGAGCTCACATGAGAGTGAGAGGGGATTGCCTCCCTCTCAGGGTGTATCTTTAGCAGGTCCTCCCTTCCCTCAGGGAGGGACCTTTGAGCAGTTGTTGGTGGGAGGTACCCTGCCTTTCCTCAGCCCTTTCCTCAGGAGCTGCAAGTTGCAGGTCTGCTCTCTTTCCTGGCCTGCCCACGAGTCAGCTGTTCTGCTCCTTTCTAACTCCTCCTCCAGCCTGTGCATCTCTTGCAGGGGCAGTGGGATGGGGCTGACTGGACCCAGAGCAGTTCCTTAACCCCTTGTTGCCCAGTGATGGAGTTTGTACACCCCATCACAGAGTGCAATAGCAAAGTAAATAAACAAACATGCATCTATGTGTAGACATTATATAGTATGAAGCTTGAATTCCATTCAGTCAGTGGGAAGAAACCCTCTTGCTGTCATAAGGAAATGTATGATACCAAATTATTAATGCCTGTAATACATAACAATGGAAAGCGTTCAGCTGTCAGAAGACTCAAGCTGAGCAAAGTTTTTGGCTTGATAGGTGGAATGATATTAACACCCCAAATATTTAGTGACGTGGTCCCACTTCTGACAAATCTGTCCAGGCTGCCTACATCCTCATGAAGCTATCTCATACTTTTATTTAGTCCTGGTGATTTGGCTTACTCTGGAGGCTTTGCTGTTTATTCTGTTTCTTGGCTGTTTGCTATGCCGACCGCTGGCGTCACTGGGATGTTTGAAATCTTTGCTCTTTAATTGGCATCCTTGTTAAGATGCAGAAAGGAGACAATGTAAGACCTGGGCTAGTTCCTGCACTGCCGATAGCTGACCCCTTACTCCATTCCAAAGTTTGCATACATGTTTGGGAGATTCTCCTGTTCAAGCAGCGATAACACAAAGTTAATGTGTTTGCTTAAGAACAGAAAAGAGCTCTGACGTTGGAAACTCTATTACCAGAATGGCACAAAGCAAACCACCGAAAATAGAAAGAGACATGTCGCCAAATGTCAAAATGCAGGTTAGTAAAGTGGAATTTGATTGGGAATTTGTTCTCTAGGTAATGAGGGGAAGCGGGGGTTTATAAGTAGGTAGCTGGGATGGCTCGTTCAACCAGACAGAAAACGTGGACGAAGGAGTCTTGACAAGCTTTGTAGAAAAGTGCTCACAGTAGAGACGCAGGACTCAAAAAGATCCTATTTGGCTACAATGGAAACTAGTGTGTTAATTCACATTCTTATAGCTACTGTTGTTTCTACAGCTTTTCAGGCATCTGCTTCTCCAGGGGTGCCTGAAAAACTGCAACTTCCAGAAGGTAAGCAACGCTGCAGTGCCATCTCACACCGTGCCACAGTGCAATATGTTGTCTCAGTGCAATCCTGGCACTTTTAGGTAGTAAGTGAGTTTGAATGAAAGAAGAGTTCATAAGATTTAATTAAAAGAATGATGGGACCATTTGTTTCACTATAACAAGAACAATGCTAATTATGTTTGGGATAGATTCTCAGCTTCTATACGTTAGGATAGTTCCACTGAAGATAATTGAGCATTTATACAAGCTGAAGATCTGGCCGATCAAATATATTGTATCCCTTTAATGGACGGCTAATATGGACAGAAAGCTTATCATGATTGAACTTTTTATATCCAGTCGTTCAGTTTAGTTGAACTATCAAGAGTAAATTGTTCGAAAGCTCTGTTTGAGAATTGCACTTTTAGGAAATGCAATGCTTTCCTTGGGTTACAAGCATTAGAACATGAGGAAAGGTTCATTTATATACGCAGAGACAGCACTATATGCGTTCTTAATTTGAGGATAATCTATATTTTGGCAGTGTTTATATATGTATGAAAACATTTTAGATAAATCATTTAAAGAAGTGATAACATTCTTCTTTTTCTTAAAATAAGACGAAAGGCGTACAGCTTTGGAAAACCCTGCAGTTGATCAACAAGGGAAGATCCTGAAATTTTTATCGGCATTTGATGAGGCACAAAAACGTGCCAATCCCAGATTAAGCCTCAAGACCACTGGACTAAAAGGTAATCGCAAAAATATCTGTTGGTTCAGAAGGTGTCTCTTAGTTCGGATGCCTCTTGTTTTTTTGCTCAGCATGATTGCTATGTGTATCGAAAACAGATAGAGGCCAGGTACAAAAGTTGTCTGGAATGCTGCCTTGCAATTTACAAGGTAGACACAGAAAGGTAACCCTTTGAAATGCTGAGGGTTTTTTTTCTGAGAATTCACCTTCTGCTCAGATCTCAATACATAGGTACCGAATTTGTTTGCAGGTAGGTATTTGAAATAAAATATATATGTGAATTACTGAATCATTTTGAATATACTGTAATGTAGCTATATTGAAATATGTTTAATAGATAGAGCTATGAAAATAATGAAAAATTTAATTTTTGGTTAGACTCTAAACAAATTTTTTGGAATTGCCTGAAAACTAAAAGTATCTATTATTGACCCAGTTCTATGCATAAATAATGGATTGCAGTCTAGTAAACGTGTTTCAATATAACTACAGTACAGTTTATTTCAAAACTAATTTCTGTATAGAAATGAGCAAATCTGGAGATGGTTTGGATTTTTCAAAACCTTGTAAATCAACTTTTTTTGAGATGCACGGTGGTTCAGATCTGGGGCTTATTTATGAGTCCCCTAGATTCTAACTGGAGTGTCAGATCATTAATTCATTTTTTACCCACCTCTAAAATGTACACAATAGCCCTGCAAGATGAGTTCATGGATACTAGTGATTAGAGCTCAAGATTGGAGGTTAGGAGATCTATCTATCTATTTTAAGTTTTTATGCTGCTGCTCATTATCACAGTACCTGATCACCTGCTATATAAAATTGATAACAATAGTGACTTCATGGAATCTCTGATTCACTTTTTTTGGGCGGGGGGTATAAAAAGTCTGCATAGGGTACAATTGTTTTCTGATTGTTTGGTAGAAGAAGAGATGAGAGAAGGTTGAAGGAAGCATCAGTGTTTGAGTATAATCTTCTGGCAAGTCACTTACCAATAACTGCTTGGTGACTCAGTTTCCCCATCTATAAAACGGGGAACAATAATACTGCCCTAGTTCAAAGAGTACTATGTACAAAAACCCTTAAGTCTTCTCTGATGGGAGATACTATAGAAGTGCAAAGTATTTACAATGTTAGTGAGGTTTGTTTTCTATGAGATGCTAAAATTGAGGGAAGCGTGTGTAACAAAATATATGTTATTGCCAGCACTTACTGGGGGAAAGTACTGTAGTTTTTCATGGGTGGTATGAGTCCTAGTATTAATTTCATACATTTTACTCCCAATATTATTTAAGGTGTAATTCAAATATTAAATATTATTCAAATACCCAGTGCAGCTCAAATTTTGCATAATTTAGGGGTGATATCTGCTGTGCATAGATCAAGTTTAGTCATGTTTGGAAGCAATAATACATTTACGGGAAAGTTTTTAAGAACACACCTAAAGGAGCTAGCAGCACAAGTCCCATTGATTTTCATTTGGCAATTGATGTGGTCCTCCTAAATCCCTTAGGTGCTTTTGAAAATCACACCCACATGTATACCCGTATAGATTGTTTTCTAACTTCAAGAATTTAAAGTTATATGGTTTGATTCTCATGTACACTTAGTCCATTTTATACCACTTTAGCCAAGTAAATGGACCAAAAATAGTGCAAATGATCTTTATGCTCACTTTAAGGCCCCTTTCCGTCACCAGAGATCTGTAAAATTATTTTAGTATTAATGAGAATCAGGGTATTTTCCTTTCTAAAACCAGGTTTAAATAAAGAACTTTTCATTACTGCATCTTAATGTTTCATATACAGCAAATGGTTGGGTTCAGACGTGAAACATGGAGAGTGCCATTTAAATCACAAACTTCTAGGGCTTGGGTTAAATATTTGTTCATGGTCCTGCTATAAAACTTCTCCACGAAACACGAGACACAAAATAACGGGGACTCATTTTAACTTAATTAATCAAGTACTGAAAGTGTGCAAATGAAACCTAAGAGCGGGATTTATCTGAAGGGTCGAAGTTAACCCTATTGCTGAGATACTGGATGCATTTAAAGGAAGAATGTGAACCTGTGTGCACTGAACACTCTTCTAAATCACTACATGAAGGGGCTGGCATGGGAAGCAGCAATAAATGTTACTTATCCATAAATGGTATAAAGTCAAGGCAACCAAACCATCCAGCTAAACACCAAGCCAAATAAAAAGAGACATTTTCAGCCATGTTAGTTTGAACCTATAAGGGATCAGAGTACCAGAGAATAATTAGTCTAGGGTTGAAGCCGCTGCCAAATGTGAATTTTAAAATATATATTCAGGTATTTAGAAGGACTATATATATTTTAGTCAACTGAAGTGTCATATACTGTATGTACAATGGTGATCCATGTTATTTTCATAGCTGTCATCATGTTATCCAGCAGGATTTATTGCTTGATTTATTTATCAGGCACAGTAGTTTCTATGTGAATCAAGGATATATGGTCATGGGAACTTAAGAACATAAGAACGGCCATACTGGGTCAGACCAATATATCTATTTAGTCCAGTATCCTGTCTTACGACAGTGGCCAATGCCAGGTGCCCTAGAGGGAATGAACAGAACAGGTAATCATCAAGTGATCCATCCTTCGGTCGCCCATTCCCAGCTTTTGACAAACTGGGGCTAGGGACACCATCCCTGCCCGTCCTGGCTAATAGCCATTGATGGACCTATCCTCCATCAACTTATCTAGTTCTTTTTTGAATCCTGTTATTGTCTTGACCTGCACAACATCCTCTGCAAGGAGTGAGGAATAACCCAATAATCCCAAAAACAATACTATTAATAGCATCATGACTATTAATGTCACAACGTGTATTTATTGTCCCAGATTCTCAATGCAGCAAAGACTGGGGGCTGCCAGGGAGCCAGTCATGGCTTCCTAATTCTCAGGATGGGGCTGCCCAGGGTGAGACCAGCCTTGATCTCCATTGCTGCAAACTAAATTGATTACTTCTTGTCCTAATCTCATTGGACATGGAGATCAACTGATTGCCATCCTCTTTAAAGCAACCTTTTACCGATTTGTAGACTGTTGTGATGTGCCCCTGCAGCCTTCTCTTCTCTAGACTAAACATGCCCAGTCCTTTCAACCTTTCCTCATGGGACATGTTTTCTAAACCTCATATCAGTTGTGTTGTGTTTCAAGTTTCCAAGTTTACCCCTCTTGGAGTTATCTGCACTGGGGGTGGAGCCATTTTTTAAATAGGAAAACTGTATTTATTTAATCATTTCAGAACTCAGAAAAAGCTGGGGGAATTTTGCTGAAATTTTCCTGTAAAAATTTCTTTGGGGCAGAAACCAAGCATGGAAGATTTCCCCTCAAAAGGGGCATTTTTTGCAGTTATGAGTATGTGAAAACAGGGATTACAACTGAAACTGTTTTATCTATAGCTGGTGCTGCAAGGCACCTGTCATATATTTGTACATATTCCTGTCTTTACAGTTTGAGAATTCAAACATTTCAAAAGTGCTTTAAAACGGAGAACCTCTTCAGCCTTTCATCAACTGGACCTGACACTATGATCTGTGACTGCTTGTGTTAGCTGGTTATGCTAGCTAAGCTACTTTTATCCTGGGGGTTGTCATTTTATGACTTTGCCTATCATATGTAACAGTGTGTTTAGATGATGATGATGTCCCGTGACTGTCGTGCTCTTAAATAGAGGTTTAGAGACGCTAATCGTAGATTATCTCCTGGTTAAAAAAAATAGTGCTTAGGGACTTTGTTTCTTTTTGAGTCTTTCTAATTTGGCAGTTTTCGCTCATTCTTGGCATGTGACTGTTTCTTATTCCTTGCTGCTGAGAACTGTTATTGCAGTGGCACAGTATTTATTGGTTTAATGGGTTTAATGTCATGAAACAATGGAAAGCTGCTTCGTTTTCCTTTGCACTTGTTTTCTTCCTGTTGTACATTGCTCATCTGTCTCATGTCATTACCGTATAGGAATGGTCATTGTGTTTCCATGTCTGCTGTGAATTCATTTCTTAAATGTTTTCACTCCCTTGCTTCACCAATTTATCTGGCTTTGTAATCACTGCATTATTATCCTTTGGGCCATAGGATTTCTGGTTATTCTCCTAGTTTTTTGCTTGATTTGGTCTTGTCCCATAATTCTGTTACACATTTCACTGGTTCCAACTGTAGGTGGCCAATATACAGTTTGCACCTTGCACAATCTGAGTTAGAGCCTGCCCTGGCCTTTTAATTTGTGGCCATACAGGGGAGTAGGAGAGAGTAAGGATTCCCTATCCCATGCACATATGGGCTCCCCAGATTCACAGTCCAAGCACAGAGACTGTGCCCCACATACTTCCCCTGGGAGCAAATGAGCAGAGAGTAGGTGGGGAGTGAGTGGAGCCAGTCTTCTACTCCCTACATGCTGGCCAGCAGTGTGATGGGTGGATGGAGAGAGAGCTGCACCCCAGAAAGGGGGGTTGAAAATTGTTCTGTCCCCATGCCAGCATTACTGCATGTCTCTGAGGCTCAGTTCTTCTGGTGCTCTCCTGGGGCAGTGTAGCTTTCATAAGAACATAAAAATGACAATAATGGGCCAGATCAAAGGTCCATCTAGCCCACGATCCTGTCTTCTGGCAGTGGCCAGTGCCAGATGCTTCAGAGGGAATGAGATGAACAGGGCAATTATTGGTTGATTCATCCCCTGTTGTCCAGCCCCAGCTTCTGGCAGTCAGAGGTTTAGGGACACCCAGAGTATGGGGTTGTGTCCCTGACCATCTTGGCTAATAGCCATTGCTCAACTTATCCTCCATGAACCCCATTATAGTTTTGGCCTTTACAACACCCCCAGGCAACAAGTTCCACAGTACTTCACTATGTTTATTTTAAACCTGCTGCCTATTAATTTCATTGGGTGACCCTGGTTCTTGTGTTATGTGAAGGGATGAATAACACTTCCTTATTCCATTTTTCCACACCATTCATGATTTTATAAGCCTCTATCATATCCCTCCTTAGTTATCTCTTTTCTAAACTGAACAGTCCCCGTCTTTTTAATCTCTTCTTGTATAGCAGCTGTTCCATACCCCTAACCATTTTGTTGCCCGCCCCTGTACTTTTTCCAATTCACATATATATTTTTTGAGATGAGACAATCAGAACTGCATGCGGTATTCCAGGTGTGGGTGCATCATGGATTTATAGAGTAACATTATGATATTTTCTGTTGTATTATCTATCCCTTTCTAATAGTTCCTAACATTTGGTTAGCTTTTTTGACTGCCGCTGCACACTGAGCAGATGTTTTCAGAGAACTATCCACAATGACTCCAAGATCTCTTTTTTAAATGGTAATAGTTCATTTAGACCCCATCATTGTGTACATATAGTTGGGATTATGATTTCCAATGTGCGTTACTTTGCATTTATCAACATTGAATTTCATCTGCCATTTTGTTGCCCAGACACCTAGTTTTGTGAGATCCCTTTGTAACTCTTCATAGTCAGCTTTGGACTTAACTACCTTGAGTAATTTTGTATTGTTTGCAAACCTCCTTGTTTACCCGTTTTTTGAGCTCATTTATGAATATGCTGACCAGCATTGGTTCCAGTACAGATCCTTGGGGGACCCCGCTGTTTACCTCGCTCCACTGTGAAAACTGACCATTTATTCCTGCTGTTTGTTTTCTATCTTTTAGCCAGTTACTGATAAAAGGACCTTCCTTTTTATCTGAGGACAGCTTACTTTACTTAAGAGCCTTTGGTGAGGGACCTTGTTAAAGGCTTTCTGAAAGTCCACATGCACTATGTTCACTAGATCACCCTTGTCCACATGCTTGTTGACCCCCTCAAAGAATTCTAATAGATTGGTGAGGCATGATTTCCCTTTACAAAAGCCAAGTTAACTCTTCCCCAGCATATTGTGTTCATCTATATGTCTGATAATTCTGTTCTTTACCATAGTTTCATCCAATTTGCTTGGTACTGAAACTGGGCTTACTGACCTTTAATTGCCAGGATCACCTCTGGAGCCTTTTTAAAGAAGCAGCAATGCATAAGCTGTCCGGCAGTCATTTGGTACAGAGGCTGATTTAAGCGATAGGTTACATACCAGTTAGCAGTTCTGCAGTTTCATATTTGGATTCCTTCAAAACTCTTGGGTTAATACTATCTGGTCCTGGTGACTAATTACTGTTTAATTTATCAATTTGTTCCCAAACCTCCTCTACTGACACCTCAATCTGGGACAGTTTCTCAGATTTGTCACCTAAAATGAATGGCTCAGGTGTGGGACTCTCTCTCTCTCATCCTCTGCAGTGTAGACAAATGCAAAGTATTCATTTAGCTTCTCTGCAACAGCCTTATCTTCCTTGAGTTCTCCTTTAGCACCTTGATCCTTGAGTGGCCCCACTGATTGTTTGGCAGGCTTCCATCTTCTGTTGTACTTTAAAGAAATAAATTGCTGTTAGTTTTTGTATCTTTTGCTAGTTGCTCTTCAAATTCTTTTTTGGCCTGCCTAATTATACTTTTTTACACTTGACTTGCCAGAGTTTATGCTCCTTTCTATTTTCCTCAGTAGGATTTTACTTCCAATTTTTAAAAGATGTCTCTTTGTCTATAACTGCCTCTTTTACGCTGTTGTTTACCTAAGGTAGCATTTTTTTTTATTCCTCTTACTATTTATTTTTATTTGGGATGTTAATTTAGCTTGATCCTCTTTACATTGTTTTAAAATAGTTTCCATGCAGCTTGCAGGCATTTTCACACTTGTGACTGTTCCTTTTAATTTCTGTTTAACTAGCTTCCTCATTTTTTTTAATGTAGTTCCCCTTTTTGAAGTTATATGTTCCTGTGGTGGATTTCTTTGGTATTCCCCCCCACCAGCATGTTAAATTTAATGATATTACGGTCACTATTACTGAGCGGCCCAGCTATATTCACCTCTTGGACCGGATCCTTTCTGGCTGTGCCTAAAAGGGACAATCTTATTTTTAATTACTATTATTATGGAAGTGCCTGTGGACCCCAGTAATGGATCAGGGCACCATTGCGCTAGGAACTGTATGCTGAACAAAAAGACAGTCCCTACCTTAAAGATCTTAGAATCAAAGTAATGAGTCCTCTGTGGAGAACTGTGAAGCGTCTCAGCTCATGGCAAGTCTGTGTGTGTGTTATACCTTTCGGTGGTGTCATAGACTCACAGTCTTTAAGGCCAGAAGGAACCATTGTGATCATCTAGTCTGACCTCCTGCACATTGCAGGCCACAGAATCCACCCACTCCTGTTGCCACGCAGCTAACTCTGGGACTATAAAGTGGGAAAAACCATCAACAAATAAGTAATAAACTCTAGTATTGTTCAAAAATGTGAACTGAAAAAGCGCATTCAAGCTATTAATATTATGTTAGCTATTTTTCACCTGTATACCAATGTATATATAGACAGATTTTATATATATGGTCTGATTTCACTCACACCAGTGTAAATTGGAAGTCACACCATTGATGTTCGTGGATTTAAGCTGGTATAACACTGATGTAAGTGAGAACAGAATCAAACCCATGGCAACTTAAGGCCTGATCCAAAGCCCACTAAAGCTAATGGAAAGGCTGGATGTCTTTAGTTTGGTTTTGGACCGTGCTTGTATCACCTTGTCCATATAAAATGTACTGCAGGTGGGATCAAGCCCTGGGTAAATAGTCATTTTCATTCAGGATAAAATTCATTCAAATGCAGAGGGCCTGTCCAAGTCAATGAAACACCACAGGGACATAGGGATCTGTGCTAGCAGATCCCAATACAGGATCAGGGCCTAGACTGCCCTCCTCTGCCACACTCCCCCATACAGCATCCTTGTCTCTAACCCCAGTAATCCCCAACTTCAATTCCAGTGCCCTTACATCTCACCCTCAAAACAGTCAATACTGTCCTTCTGCATAAATCAGCAGTTCACTCAGACGATAACTGAGATAAATACATAGGCGAGTTGGTTATTTAATTTCTTGTCTGCAGTAAATTCTCTTATTAAATCTCTGCTGGATTCTGGCCTGCATTCTTTTGTTTTGCCCAAAGAACAGACATGTTGTTCCTTTCAGAAGGAAAATGTACGTGCTGGGCAACATCACAGCTCCTGTGTCTGCTAAAAGGATAATGATTCCCCATCCTCCTCTCACTTTCTAGTTTTATACCGGTATAACTTCATTGGTTATTCCTGAGTTACACTGGCATGAGAAGAGTCCAGCCCAATGAATGGAAATTTAATTCATAAGTACTTTGCTTATCGCACTGAGACCCAGAAGGACCCGCAGAGATAACACTTTCCTATATCGTTTGCTATGGATCAGGACACGTGGGCAGATTTAAGCAGCAAGCCACAACTTTATTAACTTAACCAAGGGGGGGGGGGGGCTATACAACCACCCATCTCATGCACCAGCAAATCCTGCCATCCTGCAACAAAGTAGCAGCTCGTGAATGCACACTACAGAGCTTTCAGTGTGCGGTAACACAGTCCACATGGAGAGTTAGTGAGAGCCAAGCTGCAGCCCCGTAGATTCACACCCTGGCTTGCCACGCACTAACTCTCTGCATAGAAAAGCCCTTACTCTGAGCACTTAGTAGCTTCTGACACTAGGTTGCTCTCTTACGATTCAAAGCAGATTTTTTTAAAAGATAACTATAAATTATGCAACTTTTCCCCTAAATTCCCAGCAAGGCTACTCCACCTGAGTTCCCTCTTCTGGGCATCAGTGATGATGATTTGTATTTATATTTGCATTTGTATTGCAGGGCCCCATTGTGCTGGGTGCTGTCCAAATATATAACAAAGAGATGCCCACTACCTCAAAGAGCTTACAATTTAAATAGAAGATGAGAGACAACAGTTGGATACAACGAACAGACCAGGGGAGCGCAAGTAAACAAGGCAGTGCTGGCTAGCATGATAAGCAGTGGCCACTGCACAATGGCTGCATAACCATTGTGCTTTGTGCTCTATTCTAAAATTCTTCTTTCAAAAAGTTCTTAAAATCAGGGGGTATGGCACTGAGAAGGGTGCCAGGCACAAATTCAAAGGGCCGGGGAGGTTCTCGGCACACTTTGAAGCACCCCATCTGCCCCATTCCTTCTGTCACACATTCAAAATGTCCATCCCAACTGACAGCGTGTTCTCCTTCTTCCCCACCCTGATTCCCAGTGCCTCTGCCCTTCTCCTGACGTTGGAAAGGCCTTCACCCCAAAGAGCCTCGTGCTGTTCTGGGACTGCTGAACTGGGATTTACATCCAGGACTAAACTATATTTACACAATGGCTGAGAGTATGAGCTAATGGTCTGAACACAGGCACGGGAGCCACATACCCATGTATTCTCAGCTTTGACACTAATACCCTTTGTCACTTCAGGCACATCATTTAACCTCTCTCCTTCATTTTCCACATCTGCAAAAGGGTGATCCGACAACTCAATGAATGATACTTATTGAGGGTGGGCCGTAATATACACCTTAAATCAAAACAGAAAAAGAAGCGAGGGACCAGTTAGTTTAACTTCTGTGCCAGGGAAAATAATGGAGCAATTAATTAAGGAAATCATCTGCAAACACTTGGAAAGTGGTAAGGTGATAGGGAATAACCAGCATGGATTTGTAAAGAACAAATCATGTCAAACCAATCCGATAGCTTTCTTTGATAGGATAATGAGTCTTGTGGATAAGGGAGAAGCGGTGGATGTGGTATACCTAGACTTTAGTAAGGCATTTGATACGGTCTCGCATGATATTCTTATCAATAAACTAGGGAAATACAACTTAGATGGGGCTACTATAAGGTGGGTGCGCAACTGGCTGGATAACCGTACTCAGAGAGTAGTTATTAATGGTTCCCAATCCTGCTGGAAAGGTGTAACGAGTGGGGTTCCGCAAGGGTCTGTTTTGGGACTAGCTCTGTTCAATATCTTCATCAACGACTTGGATATTGGCATAGAAAGTACGCTTATTAAGTTTGCAGATGATACCAAACTGGGAGGGATTGCAACTGCTTTTAAGGATAGGGTCATAATTCAAAATGATCTGGACAAATTGGAGAAATGGTCAGAGGTAAACAGGATGAAGTTTAATAAGGACAAATGCAAAGTGCTCCACTTAGGTAGGAACAATCAGTTTCACACATACAGAATGGGAGGAGACTGTCTAGGAAGGAGTACGGCAGAAAGGGATCTAGGGGTTATAGTGGACCACAAGCTAAATATGAGTCAACAGTGTGATGCTGCTGCAAAAAAAGCAAACTTGATTCTGGGCTGCATTAACAGGTGTGTTGTGAGCAAGACACGAGAAGTCATTCTTCCGCTCTACTCTGCGCTGGTTAGGCCTCAACTGGAGTATTGTGTCCAGTTCTGGGCACCGCATTTCAAGAAAGATGTGGAGAAATTGGAGAGGGTCCAGAGAAGAGCAACAAGAATGATTAAGGGTCTAGAGAACATAACCTATGAAGGAAGGCTGAAGGAATTGGATTTGTTTAGTTTGGAAAAGAGAAGACTGAGAGGGGACATGATAGCGGTCTTCAGGTATCTAAAAGGGTGTCATAAGGAGGAGGGAGAAAACTTGTTCATCTTAGCCTCTGAGGATAGAACAAGAAGCAATGGGCTTAAACTGCAGCAAGGGAGGTTTAGGTTGGACATTAGGAAAAAGTTCCTAACTGTCAGGGTGGTTAAACACTGGAATAAACTGCCCAGGGAGGTTGTGGAATCTCCATCTCTGGAGATATTTAAGAGTAGGTTAGATAAATGTCTATCAGGGATGGTCTAGACAGTAATTGGTCCTGCCATGAGGGCAGAGGGCTGGACTCGATGACCTCTCGAGGTCCCTTCCAGCCCTAGAATCTATGAATCTATGAAATGGAAACACTGCCTTGATGGAAGGCCTCTGCCGTGTTGCGGGGACTGTTTTGCAGATCTTTACTCATACAAGTAGGCCCATTGGTTTCAGTGGGTGAGTATGGACAATTCCCACATATAGGAGCTTGTAGGATTGATTTCTTGATGCACTTACATGGTGTGCCCCTTCCATCTATATTATCTCCTTACTGTCCCCCACCAAAACGGGACTCTTCTAGAAGTTTTGTCAAATGGTACGTCACAATTAAGTTTGCAAGAAAGCAGATACCATCTTGCGAAAAAAAAAGCTGCTAAATGTTTTCTCCCCTTTTGCATTTCAGCTTATGCCAAGATGTTCGGGAAGAAAGTCAAAATGGTAAGACTAATTCTATATTTTCTTATTTCCAGCTCTAGTCATCATTTAATATTTCTAAAAAAAATTCACCTCCTCACCACACAGCTGATTCACTAATGGCTGGCTATTTCTTTCACTGCTTCTCTTGATTGTTTGTGTTCCTAGCTTTTAGAAACTGTATTATTCAAATTGTCCTTCATGTGTTTCGTTTGGGGCAGGAAGGTTTAAATGAAAGGCAGTCCAATCCCCTTGCCCATCGAGAGGGTGCTGCTGAGTTGAGCAAGGATCTCCTGGAAATAAATCTTCTACGTGGGAAGAACTTCAGGAAGTCAGCACCACAATCCCCCAAGAAATCCAAGAAGAGAGGTAGGACTTCCAGCACTGTGATCATGTACCTTGCTCACCTTGGTGCCGGGTCACTTTGATACCTGATACAGCTTATTGTAACTTGGTGCTTGTGGAAGGTGCTAGATTAACCACACTGGAGACGACTCTTCTAGCCACAGAACAGTAGAGCAAAGGCAGAAGCATCCCCACACTGCTTCTCACTAATGGATTTCCACCCTGGCTTCACTAGGGGAACAGATAGTTCCCTCTCTCTGGCCATCCATTCTTTGATCTCTGCAGAAAGTGCCAAGTGGCATTTATGATGGCCTCTTCTGTGATGTGGGTATCTGTTGCCTAGAAACTGGACTGAATCCACCAAATCCATTTAATATAAAAGCCACTGAACAGTCATCAAATAGTAGACCTCTGTTTCCTTCAGTCATATTTGGACTTGTGTCCCAGAGGTGAAAGGATGTATAGCTTCCCCAGATCCATCCACAAATTAATTATAAATTTTATACCAAGAAGGTTAGGTTCCAGTGGCTAGGGCACTAGCTTGGGACTCATAGACTTTAAGGCCAGAAGGGACCATCATGATCATCTAGTCTGACCTCCTGCACATTGCAGGTCACAGAACCTCACCCACGGTCCTGTAATAGACCCCCTAGCATCTGTTACTGAAGTCCTCAAATTATGGTTTAAAGATTTCAAGTTACAGAAAATCCACCATTTATACTAGTTTAAACTTGCAAGTGACTCATGCCCCATGCTGCAGATGAAGGCACAAAAAAAAACCCAAAAAACCCACCCCAGGGTTTCTGCCAATTTGACATGGGGGAAAAATTCCTTCCCAACCCCAAATATGGTGATCAGTTAGACCCTGAGCAAGTGGGCAAGACCCACCAGCCAGACACCTGAGAATTTGGTGTAGTAACTTAGAGCCCTCCCCATCTAGTGTCCCGTCTGTGGACGTTAGATATTTGCTACTAGCAGTCACAGATAGGCATCATGTCACTCTAGGAAGTCTCATCATACCATCTCCTCCATAAACTTATCAAGCTCAGTCTTGAAACCAGTTAGGTTTTTTGCCCCCACTGCTCCCCTTGAAAGGCTGTTCCAGAACTTCACTCCTCCAATAGTTAGAAGCCTTCTTCTATTTTCAAGCCTAAACTTGTTGATGGACAGCTTATATCCCTTTGTTCTTGTATCTAAATTGATGCTTAACCTAAATAACTCCTCTCTCTGCCTTGTATTTATCCCTCTGATGTATTTATTGATTGGTTAAGCTAAACAAGCCAAAAAAAATTCCATTCCTCTGATCAACCTAGTAGCGCTTTTCTGTGCCTGTTCCAGTCTAAATGCATCTTTCATTGGGGGGGAACAGATGGGGGAACAGAACTGCACACAGTATCCCAGATAAGATCTCACTAGTGCCTTGCATAATAGTAATATGCAAATACCTGGAAATAGCTTGCCTGATGCATCCTAGGATTATATTAGCCTTTTTCACAGACGCATCACATTGGCGGCGCATAGTCATCCTATGATCAACCAATTAGATCTTTCTCATCCTCTGTAACTGCCAACTGATAGGTCCCCAAGTTTATAGCAAAAATATTTGTTGTTAGTCCTTAAGTGAATGACCTTGCACTTTGCACTCTTAAATTTCATCTCATTTCTATTACTTCAGTTTTCAAGGTCATCCAGATCTTCTTGTATGATATTCCAGTCCTCTTTTGTATTGGCAATACCTCCCAACTTTGTGTCATCCACAGTCTTTATTAACACACTCCTACTTTTTGTGCCAAAATCTGCTCTGCTCTGCTCTGCTCACACCATAGACCTTCTATGTGACCTTGGGCCAGTGACACAGTCTCTCTACACCTTAGTTTCCTATGGGTAAAAAGGGGATAATAGTGCTTTCCTACCTCACACTGCTGTTGTGGGGATAAATACATTGAAGATTATGAGAGGAGCAGACACTAAATTTACTTTTGGGGGGGGAAATCAAAATGAAGTATTTCAAAAATATCAGTGTCCCATTTTAACATTTTTGGCACAAAACATGATTTTTCATTTCAAAATGTCTTTTTGTTTCAAAATTTATTTTGTATAAAAAAAAATTTCAAGTGTAAAAATCTGACCAAAATGTTTTGATTTTATTGAAACAAAATTATTTGACCCAAACAATATTGTTCAGAATTTTATTTCACAGGAAATTTTGAAATTTTTGTGTTTCATTTTGGAATATTTTTTTCAAAACAGTGGATTTTTCAGTGAAATGAAACATCAGGTTCCCGTGCAGCTCTAGTCATATAATTTAGCTAGATAGATATGATCAGTTTATGTTCATAGTTGGTGAAAACAAGCAGCATGCATTTGATAAGCATGAGTATATTTTCTATAAATGTGTGTGTGTTATACATAAATATGTATAGGAGCCTACATAATAGATGACCTGGTGCTCACAGATAGGTGGGATTATAGCATCAGAAATAGCTCCAAGATCTCCCTCCTCCTTGTTCCCTGTTTTCCTCCTTGTCACTTCCCTGTTCCTCCATCTTCCCCTTTTTCACCCTCTTTCTCTTTTCCAAGTCCTTCCAATTCCCTTCCTTGGGGTTTATGTCCTCAGTAGATCTAAAAGGCAATAATTAATCACACACAATTGACCTCATGTAACAATGACATTCCATCCAGCAGAGGGCAGCATTGTGACGCTAGAGAGAGAGACATAAACTTTGGTGTAGTGTAGTGTATTGTAGATCATACATCGTCTACTGTTGTTATTTGAAGCATTAGGATAATTCAGTGTGATTTTTATCATAAGTCTCGTGTGTGGTATGCTTCTTAATGTCCCAGGTCTTGGAATAAGACTCTCAACGCTTTCATTTTTCAAAAAATAAGTGTCTAGGCCTTGAGGGGGCAGAGAAAAACTTGAATACATGACCCAATTGCATCCTGAAGACTCCAGAAATCAAATCAATACTGTTTTTAATATCTGATCTTTTTAAGCCAATTTCAACATTTTGGAGGTCTGATTCATGATTTTTGAATGCATGGGGCTGGTGATATTGGAAGATAAAAACTGAAGCTGAGATAATTGATAGCAGTACCTACTACTGAGTGCAGCTGTACAGCACTTCAACTGTATTCCTAATATACGACTAGAGTAAAAAAGACAAATGACAAGAAAAACAATTTTTAAAAACCAAAAAATATACTGTCATGGTTCTGAAGCACATTAGTCCCCTTTCAGGTCTCTCTGGGTTTTTCTACACTGCAATTAAACACCGGTGGCTGGCCCGTGCCAGCTGACTCAGGCTCAAGGGTTGTTTAATTGCAGCGTAGATGTTCTGCCTGTTTGCTAATCATGACAGGCGGGATTTTCAACAGCACTCAGTGCTGACTGGAGCTGGTTGAAGAACTTTCACCAAAACATTTTTTCAATGGGAAATGGCTTTTCAAGCATATTTTTTGTTTTGGCTGAATTTTTTTTTCAGTGAAAAACTGAATTTCAACACCTGAAAGATGGTTCGGTTTCTTCCCCCCACCCATCTCTACCTCTTATTTCCTGCCTCCTCCTTCCCTTTTCTAGTTAGTGGGGTGGGAGTGGGGGAAGGAAGAAGGGAGAGAAAGGGAGCAGTAAAACCAGGGAAAAACAAAATCGATTGTTTAAAAACTGATTTTTTTTGTTCTTCAGTTTAACCAAAACACTGAAAAAATCTGTAAATTTTCAAATAAAATGAAAATTTCTTTTAACTTTTTCACAGACAGTATGTGCTATTTTCTAACCAGCTCTACCTTTGACCTAACTGGGCTCCCGTTAGTGACAATATTGCCATTAACTCAATAGGAGCAGAGTCAGGCCAGAACTTGAGTGCTGTTAAAAAAAAAAAAATCACACTCCTGTTTCCTACAAAGCAGCATGTTGCTAGTTAGGGTGAACAGAATGACTTCATGCCTGCATGCGGGTAATTTCACTTGTTTGTTTCATCACTATCACTCATAGGCTGGGCCTGGAACTGGCCGACACCCCTACTACAGGTCACCTAGAGAAGTTATTCCAGATGAAGCTGCAAACTCTGTAGAACGGGATAAGGCGCAGATTGCCCTAAAAACAGGATCTGCATTGCTGACAGAATGCAGGTGATTTGCAGCTCCCTGCCATGAGACTCATTAAGTAGGGATTGCTTTCCTTACTCTTCCAAGAGCTAGAAGCTCTGGAAGGCTTTGGATATTTTTTGATGGTTTGAAACTTAAGTCCTTCCTCACCTTGGAAGTTATTAGTAGTCATTTTGTCCTTGAAAGCTTAGAATTGACTATAGCTACTTAAATTCTAGCGAGTTGCAAAGAGTTGGTGAGTTTTAAAAATTCGCTATGTTTATTTGCGTAACATGGAGATGGGGTGCAATTAGATAATATGCAATTATGCAGGTTTTTTTTCATTGCTTTAAAGTTATTTCAAAGGAGGATGCACAAGGTGAAATATATTGCAGTGTATTTTAACTATGTATTTTGTTCAATTTCAGCCTGCTTTTGGAAATACTGTGTTCAGAGCAAGTAGATTTTAGCCCTTCAATCAACGGACCATTTTGGTGACTAAGGAATTTGACCCTGACAAAGAAATCTTCAAAATCTGAAGCCTTTTCCACACAAACAATTAAACAGCAAGTAATAAAGTAACTATTTGACCATATTTGCCTTGCGTATAATATGTATTTAAAGGAAAAATGTAAATATTTTTATTTAAAATATAATAAAATAATTTTTGTACAAGCAAAATTGTATAACAAAATTTCTTACCCTAATAAACACTGTAGGTATCTTTGGGGGGAAATACTACGCCCCTTTCTCTGTTCTTTGAAAGAAATAGCAAACCAGAATTTATTTCTGCTTTTATGATAGTTGGAGTTTCATATATACTCTTAAAGCGTGATCCCAATTCTGCAACCCTAGTTATATAACCAGTCTGACTGAAATCAATGATGGACATTATTTCTCTTTACTGATACCTGAAGGAGAAGGCTCAGGGGATCTCTGTGAACAAAGATCTCCCATGGAGTTGGAGTCTTGGCAATTCCCCATGGAGTTCCTTCAGACTAGTGGGTGGGGTTTCCCTTGTGGAAAGCATTGCAGGGCCAGCCTGTTCCCAAACCAGGCAGCTCCTGGTGCGGGGATCTGAGGGAGACAAGGCCATCCCTGTGGAAGCCCTTAGAACTGCCCTAGGCTGTCATATCTTTGTTGTGAGTTGTTTTGGCCCACCCACTCCTTTCCCCCTCCTGCCAACCCTCAGCCTCTTCTCCGCTGGTGAAGATGCTCCAGGGGTCTGGAGATGGAGAAATGTGGTCAGGAGGAGACTGATCTATGCTTCTGGATCTAGGGAGTGAGCCAGTGGAACTTCTTGTGTGACTAAATGTTGGAGGTCCAGGCCCCATGAGCCTGATTTTTCCAAGGTGCTGAGTGACCACAATTCTGTTTGAAGTCAAGGGGAATTGCAGATGCTCAGCACCTCTGAAAATCAAGCCCTATGAAAATTTTGTTTCAGATGAGAGTGTTTCATTTTTCCTTTAGGCTTTTAGCAAGTGACATTACTGTAGCTTTTTATTTAAGAAGCAAAATCTAATAATGTATGGTACATCAACACTGCAAAAACACCCCCGAGGCAGCACGTCTCAGAGCCCGAATCAACTGCCTCAAGCTTGGACCACTCATGTTATGGAGCTAAAAGTAACAGTGTAGTTGTACCCACTCAGGCTGCAGCTGGGGTGCTGACAGATGTAAACAGTGGGTGCCCTAACCACCAGCCAGGAGATTAGGCAGGAGATAAGTGCCCACTACCTAGAGCAGTGGTTCCCAAACTTTAACAACCCACGAACCCCTTTGACTAAAATGTCAGGTCTTGTAAACCCCCTTCTAAAATGAGTATTTCCAGGGATTTTCTCCCGTACCTCAGCATACATTATAAAAGCGGTGATCTTGGAAATATAAAATGTGTTATGAGATGCTTATTACACACTATTTATTATTATTTATCATTACAGTATTTTTATAACATTACGAAAACGGCAACACTCTTCCAAGATCTCACTTTTGTAGCTTTGTACTCCGGCAGCTAGCCCAAGCTGCTACCTGGGCTATCTCCAGCTACACTACTACTTTTAGCTCGAGCAGAGCTAGCTTGTGTCTGTCTACCCAAGCTGGGAACCTCACTTCCACATGCAGTGTAAACAGATGTACCTAAGAGCAAGAAACACAGGCACCAAAGGAACATTTACCCTGAAAACTAAGGTGCCAAGTGAGTTTAGGCACCCACAGGATTCGGCAGTTTTGTGGATCATGTTGGACTCTAAAACTGGAAGTTAAGTGCCTAAATCTTGTGTTTTAAGTTCCTAAGTACCTTTGTGAATCAGAGCCATAAATGTTTTTGCAGATGCTGTAAGACAAGGGAGGAAGTTATGTGGGGCTTAGTGCTGCTGGACAAGGAAGAGTAGAGGCAGCATAATCTAAAATGAATAGCGCATCAACCTGATAATCAGGAGATCTGAGAGGTTCTGTCCCAGACCTGCAGTGTGGTCATGGGCAACTCATTTTGCCTCAGTTTCCCTTGTTTTCTATTTGTTCCCCAGGATGTGCAGCCTGTCCATCCATACTTTATTAATTGCAGGATTGGGGCCTGGGATTGTAAGATCTCTGGGGAAGATGCTGTCTCTTACAGTGCCTAGTAGAATGGGACCTCTTGGCACAACTTCAGTACAAATCATTTATAACAACAGTAACCAGGGAGTGGGCTGGACCAAACAGAGAGCTGTTTCACCTCTGATTGCAGTGATATCTGGTGCCATCTCAATGAACAGATCCCAGCATATAATAAAAACCAGTAAGAAACACAAAACAAGAATTTTTTTATTTTTACAATTACCCTGTGGCTAAGACTGGGACCACACCTTATCACACATGTATTGCCAGAGCACTAGCCCAGATTCTCCATTAAGTTTGTTCCTCAATAAGTGGTAAGGGTGTTTCTCTGTTTTTAGTTTGGTTTGAGCTACTACAAGAACACTAGACTATGCAGCACTGATGTCCCATAAATAGGAAAATTAAGCACTGAAAAGGGCAGCTGAATTAAAGTAGGTTAATGCGGGAGGTGGAGTTCCCAGCTGAGGGCATTTCCTATGTGTTAGGCTAGTAGGGCACAGCGAGCTGTGGGGAATTTATTAATTTCCCCTTGCTAGTGCAGGAGGGAGGTTTATCCCACTGGGAGGTGAATGTGGTAGTGAGAAGACGGATCTCTGATGGGGACTGGTAGGTGAGGTCTTATCTCTCCCTCTGGGATTTGTTTAAAGCAATCCTTTGCTTTGGCTGAGGGAAAACCTGTTGTTGCAATTGGCTGTTAGAGGGGCAGGGCATCCATTAAATTTAGTTTTTTGTTGTAGCATGAGGCATGCCTCAATGAACTGTGTGGAATCCTTTCCTGCCCCAGCTGGCCTGTAACAGAATATGTCTTTCTCATTCTGCTTTTAAAGCCCATCACACAGGTGAACGCTTTGTTTGTTGCAATCTGGTGCATCATTTATATGTATGGGATATAGGATTCTCAATCCTCCAGGATTGTCCTGGAGTGTCCAGGAATTAAAGATTCATCTTTAAGTAAAGAAAATGTCATGTGATGAAACCTCCAGGAAATCCAACCAAAGTTGGCAACCGTAATGGGACAGACAACTAATTAGAGTTCGTCAAGAACTTTCCAGTGTTTGAAACTTAGGTGAAATAATTTTTGCATTTTTTGTGGAAAGTTGTTGCTATTTTTTGACTATTGTTATATAATATAAATCTTTCTAAAAATTTAAATGAAAATGTTTCAGTTTCCTCCACTTTTTGACCATCCCTGCTTATACTATCATCTAACTATATTTCTTGAAATTTTTAAATCCCAGTTGTATTCTGTTGCTTCAGTAGCACTATATATGAAGCTGAGGTTGGCCCTAATCCTGCAATTTACTGCACCCAAGAGAAATTAATTGTAGGATTGGGGCCATAAAATTCTTCCTCCATGTGGATGGGAGGGGAGCATGGGAATAACAAAAAACAGATTTCAGTCTTATCCAGGGCCAAAGCCCCTCCATCTCAGCAAAATATACTTCAGAATGATGTAGGATTTTAAATATATATTACTTTCTACAAATCCAGGGTATGCCCCCTTTGGCTGAAAGGATTGAGACTGCAGGCTCAGGAAAGCACAGGGCACAAACCTGAGGGTGGTTTGTGTCTAAATGAGGGCCTCAGATGACCTCAAGGCCAAAAAAAAAAAAAAAAGTAGTAAAACATTCAATATTGCTATACAACAGGTCGTATTACATAGCGATGTTGAATTTCATATTGATTAAAGGTGGATAACAGTTGATAGTCTTTCTTGATTTAAAAAAATGTAGCTAACACAGTAAACCATTATCAGCTGAATCATGGCTGGCTAGGGGAGTTAAAGTCAGTAACAGCAATATGACACACACACACAAACACACTTCTGAGCAGCACAACTGCGGATTGAGTCCTGAAAGTGGGTCTGTGTGTGCAGATCCTTGCACCTGTGTGGGTCTGATTGCAGGACGGGGCCTAAAATGTTCTTCCCGTTCTTAAAGACAAATCAAGGTTTTGTTAATTTCATCTCTCTCTCTCAAAATCCAGGCTAATGATAGACTGCACGTAGTCAGGAAACTGGCACTGAAATAAACACAGGATATCATTCAATTTACTTATCAATTTGTGTATTTTCTGTTCAAATTTGTAAGGCATGTGAAAAGATTATATAGAATATATATATATGTATGTTGGAAAATATAAAGCAGCAGTTAGTAACATTTGGTGAGTGACTGCTCAGCTATCAGCCCCAATATTTAAGCTCTGTAATGCAAAACAGGTTATGTGTCTGTTTTCTCTAAAGAAAACAAAATAAAATTTCAATATTTAACTGTTTAAAAATAACTGTGATACAAGATATGCATCAGAACTGAGTATTTTTATAATTAAACAGTGCAGACAAAGTATACCTGAAAAATGGAAATACACAATCAAGTACAAATTGTAAGAAACGTAGATGTCTGCTTGATATGGAATAGGCTGTCTATTCTAAAATAGAGGGGGTTTTCTTACATAGCTATTATATTAGACACTTTGATCTATTTCATATCTATCTAGTGTGCATAGATCTACTGCATCTTTAGATACACATAACCCTATCAAAAATATATTGTGCAAAAGCATCAGAGACTGACTCCCTGGCGACTGTAGGGATAACACAGCTTTGGTAGCTGGGCTGGAGCTCTTGCTCCCAGGCAAGTGCAGGGGCTGTGGTTTGCACAGGTTGTGTCTCTGAGGGCTGTACCAGCAGAAAGCAGCCTCTGTGGCTGTAGCCCATTCATGTTCCATGGACCTCCGATGGTACGTTCCCTGTTCCAAGGGAATGGGGTATTCTCGCTGGTACTGGTTGTACAGCACATTCTGGAGTTCAGTCAGGAAGACGGAAAGGACTACCTCCTAAATAGCCCTCCTGCCCCCATATTTATTGCTTTCCAATACCAAGTAGGAGTCGAGGAGGGGGCCTCAGTTCAGTAATCAGGGGCAGAGAGATTTTCCATTTCCTCTCCCAGTGCAGGGGGCAGGACCCCTCTCTTTTCACTTATACCAAGTAACTTTAAAGCATAGTCCACAGGTCAGCTGCAATATTTGTTCCTCTCCACTAGGGCTGGAGGAAGTCCCCTGGGTTGTGCAGTGTGAAGCAGGGTTTTTGTTGAGCTGATCTACAGCTCCCTGGAATATTGAGTTGTCGCTTTTGAAAGAGGGAGTTGGTTACACATCAAACCTGATCTTTCTCCTGGATAAACGAGCCTGCTGGGCAGCCAACAGCAATCATGCGGTCTTCCAAGATTTATACAGCCCAGAAGGTCACAGATATTTTCAGTCAGGTATATCTTGAGAGAAAAATGTTCCTCTGCCTCTCAGACAGATCTCTAAGTCAACTGTCAGTTTTGACAGTAGCGCTAAAATAAACTGAGACATTAGGGGCAGTAATAATCACACTAAATGTGTAAGAAGCAGGGAATTTTAGTCTCAAAATTCAGTATTTTTACTAAGAGTAACCAGCCAAATTGTAATAATTGTGTGCCTAGCCCATTACTGTAATTTCAACAAATGTTTGAATTGTGATCTGATACCTTTAACACAGAATGTGTATGTATGTGTGTATACACACACAAAGCAGACATACATACATATAATTTAAGAGTGAGCTTAATGTAATGCAAGAAAAGAAAGGATTGGTCAGTCACAGAACTTAAAATTATGCTGCATAATGTACTCTGTTTTTATCTTGGTTTGTTCCCATCCAGCTCTCTGAAGAAATGTAGAATAGAGAGATCTTTTAATCCATCACTGCATTCTTTTTGCAACATCCAAATATGCAAACTCAATTTCTCGATCGGCAGGACAAGTATTTGTGAATTCATCTCTAGCATAAGCACTGTTCAAGTATCTCCAGATCCCAGTCATTTCAGGTGGAAACTCAAAATTCCTATATTTTTTTGCCACAACCTTAAAAAAAATAAAAAAAGAAGAAAAGAGATTGCTAAAGGCATGACCTGTGTTAACAAAGTGCACATAATGCTTGTAATCAATAGGTTTCTTCCATTCTTCTGTCTTAGCAATCCATTTTTGATGTTTTAAATTTTGAAAAAAGACAGAGGAGAAAGATAACAGATGGAGGGGAGGGGGCTGGTTAGTTAGAGAGGGACTGTCAAGTAGTTTAAGCTCAAAATGTAGGTTTTGGGATGTAAAGATTTTACAAAACCAAATAACTGAGATTTTCAATGCTGCCTAAGGACTTTGGTTGAACAATTCCCATTCATTTCTACCTGCATACCCAAACTCCATAGGTGGATGTGAAAAGCCCACCGAATATGAACAGAAATCTTTTAATAGACATTTGGTTGATATTTTAAGGCAAACATCTTATCTGGAACATACACAACTTGTGACACATTCCAGTTTTAATTAATACTTACTTCACATTCTGAAACGTGAGATAAAAGATATTAGAGGAATATACCCTACCAGAGGTGATCTAAAAACCAAGATGGAAGCCAAATTTTGAATAAAAAATGCACTTGCGTACTCACAAATGGTGTGTCAACTGTACCTTCCCCCTCACTGAAAGACTTTGCCTGGTCAGGTAAAAGCGCAACTCCTGCACCTCTGGGTCCTGCTAACTGACACAGCAGTCAACCTGCATGGTCTTAGGCATTGACAGGAAAGGGCACTACAGAGAGACTCCATTGCCTGTGACAAGTACCAAAGAACTCGCACACCAAATTTCAGCCCCAAATTTATGAGGGAATAATGGTGAAGTGAAAAATATTCAGAATCAGTCCATATATGGCAATTGGGTGGGGCAGAGTCCCCCTCAGGTAAGCGGGCCGACTTAGGAAGGCATATAAAAGGCCAAAATGTCATTATGTGTGTGAGAGTTTGGGGAATCTGGCTGTCATCTTATGGATTCCATTTTGTTTTATGAAAGGGTGCGTAAGGTATTGGGGAGGCTTGGGGGATCAGCACTGGTCTTGGGCCTAGGGCCATTGGACCTCAGGGTTCCACAGCCCAAGAAAAGATACTAGACACATACTCTGTACCCTAGAAGTCTGCTAGAGAGGCTGGATGCTGCTCCGACCCAGTAGACTAGGAAGCAGTTGGGATCCAGCAGTTGAGTCCAATACAGCAGCAAAGTCATTAGTCAGGGGTAAGGGCAGCGGATGACCTTCCCCATAACTTTTAGCCCAATGGTTAGGGTACTCACTTGGGATAAGGGAGACCCCTGCCTCACCTCAGGGGGAAAGGTGATTTGAACAGGGATCTGCTACCTCTCAGGAGAGTGCTCCAACCATCAGGCAATGAAATATTGTGATGTAGGGAGTCCCTCAATCTTGCCTACTGAAGCTGTTGCATGGTGGATAAATAATGAAAGACTCATTGGAGCAGGTGGGGGGCAGATCTTAGGTCTCCCACATCCTCAGTAAGTGTGCTAACTACCAGACTACAGATTCATGCTCATGCTTGTACTCAATCTGGTCCAAATGCCTCTTGGGAGTGAGAGCGAGCGAGAGAGCGAGCACATGTGCCTTTTCAGGCTCCACAGGTGAGTTAAACAACCAAACACATGTCTTCCCCTGGTTTGTGAATCACTCTGGGGCTTAGGCAGAAGCTAGGCATCCAGAAGCCCACAGGGAGACAACAGGGTGTATGCTAAGAGGCAGAAACATAGGTGCCTAAGGAACTTTTACCACAAAAACCTAGGCGTCGAGCAAGTTTAGGCACTTACAGGGTTTCAGTGAGAGTTTTATGATCACACAGTGGTCCCGAAATTGGAACTAAGACACATAAAATAAGAACTTAGGCTCCTAACTCCTTTTGTGCCTTCAGGCCCTTGTGCCGAACCACAAGGAGAATCTCAGCAATGGCCATAACAATGTGACTGTTGCCAAGGCAGTAATGCTATCTTGGAATCAATAATAGCCTCCACAGCTGCCTAATGTGAGAGGCTGCAGAGCGTCTATCTGCTAGCAGCAGCACTCTTAGCTAAATTATTTATTTTTAGCTAGGTCATTTAACAAAAGTGTGGCATCCAGACATTAGGAATTACATTGTCAGATAAAAAAATGGAATTAGGTCATTATGCTGTTGTTTGGGTACCCCCAAAGGATGTTAGATATGCTAGGCTAAATTTTACTCTGACTCACATTCTCACCCTGAGTTGAGATAGCATTTGTGTGTCTGTTTCAGTAAAGATGTGGTAATTTTTCTGTCATTTTTAAATGCACTTGTGCATTAGTGTTGCCAGTCTTTGCACATCATAGAAGAGAAAATCCAAACCTTAATAATGTGGAGCTTTGGTAAGAGGTTGCAGTCTGCTAAGGTGAGCTCATCTCCATCCAGAAATTTCCTGCTGGAAACAGTGATGTCTTCAGTGCTATAGGCATCAATTTCATCAGACAGAGGGGTATTTAAATAATTATCCAGCCTCCTCAGAGCCTTAAGTAAGGATTTTTCCAAATCTACATTCAGAAAAATAGAGATTAGAGAAAAGTGAACTGAGTTTACTAAAAGCAGAAGAAACCCAGGAGATCAGATATTTCTGAACACTAAGCCCACTCACACTGAAGTCCTCCCATGCTAACCCCCGTGCATAGGGAAAACACTGTCATATATTCCAAAAGCTGCCCCTTATCCTAATTCAAATCCCTCCTAAGAACTACCTGTGCTATGATGGTTATAAATCATTTCCATCTGACATTAATCAGTTAAGCAACAGGTGAGCTGTGATTTCTGTTTTTTTTCCCTAATCTGTTCAGTTTATTATGACCCCATTCTCTGAAACCATCCACACCATTTATCCGTTTCCGCCATTAGTTGAATCCTATTTGAAATGTAGGCCTAGTCTAGACCAGAAAAGGTTTGCCAGTATAGCTATACTGGTATAGTCAATATTCACACTAGCAAACCATCCTACTGTAGATGCAACTCCTCTTGGCATGGCAGAAGAGTGCTTTTGCTGGTATAGCTCACACTGGTTCCTCAAGCAAAATAAACTCTATCAGTAAAAGCACTTTTATGCTGGTTTAACCGTATCTACACTAGGGCTTTTGCTGGGATAGAAATGTCATTAAAAATCACCTCTCCCATAAACAGTAATACTCTAGAGGCAAAAGTTTTAAGTGTGTACTTGTCCATAGAGCTCTCTAGGATATAATGTTTGTTAAGTAAAGCTGCCATATTTGTACCACCTCTGGCACAATGCAGCCCTGATCCTTTACTGGGCTTGCTATGTGCTAATGTAATAAGGGAATAACAAAAGTGCTAGTGAGGTCAATTGGTACAGAATTGACAAAATCAGGTTTGGTGTAGCTAAACTTAATGGATTTATATTAGAGATGAATTTGATTCTGTGATTCCTGCTGATGTTTATTTACCTATTCCTCTTTACCCCATTTGAAAAGGTGTACTTATAAAAAACAAAAAACAAACCAAAAAAACGCCCAACACACTACCTTCAAATCCCCTGAAACATACTTTAACATAAAAGTACATCACTTCAAAGGATTAGATTAGTGCAATTTAAAAAAAAAAGTTTGCCCTTTTTCATCGAGTGGTGGTTGGGGGTGGAGAATGTCTGCAAATCAAACAAAAACTGGTTTTTTTCCCTTTCTTTAGAAGAATGGTAAAACCAATTGAGTTGAAATGGTTTACAAAATATCCTTCTTGACACGTTTATGCCAAATTTCAGCATGAAGGGTAGGGCTGATTGAGAATATTCGGTCAAAACAGTTTTTGACCGAAAATTGGGTTTGCAACTAACAATTTTTTTTTGTGAAAAGTTTTTTCTTTCTGTGAAAAAGTTTGGGTTTTCATCGAAAAACCAACCAACTGAAAATCTAAATATTTCAGCCAAAACCCAAGATTTTGATTTAGAAATGCTGCCATGGTGCTTCGTGAGAGCTGTAATTTAGGGTATGTCTACACTGCAATTAAAAACCCATGGCTGACCCATGCCAGCTGACTCAGGCTCGTGGGACTGGGGCTAATGGGCTGTTTAATTGCTGTGTACATGTTCGGGCTTGGGCTGCAGCTCTCAGACCCTTCAGCTTGGGCTCCAGCTGGAGCCCAAATGTCTACATCACAATTAAACAGCTCCTTAGCCTGAGCCCCACAAGCCCAAATCAGCTGCCATAGACCAGTCATGGCGTGGGTTTTTAATTGCAGTGTAGACATACCCTTAGTTGACTCATGTCTCCAGTCTCCTCATTAAGCCGGGCTACCCAGGCAGACTACATCTCCAATAACAGAATATGGGCAAGAGTTCCCATGAATTCCCTTCTCTCTCCAAGAGGGAAGACCACAGTGTATCAAGGGAGATGTAGTCTGACCAGCCTATAGAGGAGAAAGGGGTCATGAAGCACCTGAAATACAAATCTTATGAAGCACTAGGGCAGCATTTCCAAAAACTGTTCTCTTTCAGTTTTTGGCTCAATTTCAGTTTTTGGCCCAATTATTTTGGTATTTGAATTTTTGCTGAAAGATCTCAATTTTCCTGTGAGGGGGAAAAAAAACACTTTTCAACCAGTTCTAAGGAAGGATGGAAATTCCCTAAGTGCAGAGGGACAGGTACAAGTACGAAGCATTCCACACCACTCAAGCCCCCATGTCAGGATACTGGGACATTAAGGATAGAGATGGTTATACTGGAAGGTGTTAATGGCTGACGTAAAGTGGATCTTTGACCCACAAACAATCACAGGCCTAGATAAAGCTAATGGGGTACGTTAAGCACCTTTCTTTCAGGCAGAGCAACTAAGCCCCTTTATGCAGTTATATAGAAGCCACAATCCAAGGCAATGGGACACATGGCAAGGCCTGATCAGAAGCTAAGACTTGTGCTTTTAGGGGTTCTATGATTTCAAATGCAGGGGCTTGGGGATTGGTTGTAGCTGTGTGTATGTAGGAGGCAGAAATGCCTGGAGAAAGCCAGGGGACAGCGAGAGAAGCAGTTGTGAGCATGGCCCTGAGAAGGAGCAAAAACAGAACTCTTTGGGGCACAGAACAGACTAGAGAGACAGACTTGGAAACTGTGAGCAAGGAAACTGCCTGATGTCGTTGGCTGTTTCTATTGTGTTCAGGGAACCAGGACTCTGTGTACATTCTTTGTAAATAAACAGAATTGCACCAAAGAAATGCCTGCTTTGTGTCACCCATTTTTCCTCCTAACAAAAACAATCCAGCAAAGCCCTGGATATTGGCTAACAGCTCAGAGCAACAAAGAGATGGTAGCGGGCACCTTCACATTGTGTGCGCCCCGGATGATGGGTGGTGGGCTCCTCACCACCTGGCACAAGAAGGGAGATGTTGAGGGAAGGTTCAGCCATTGGATCCTTGCTTATATGGATGCAGTGGCTGGATAAACAGGAGCTCTGAATTATGGATGTGCCAGTGTAGCCCCTGAGCATGCAGGCAGGCTGAGAAAGGTGAATTCCAACCCTTGCTTGGTTTCCTACTTAAAGCTTATTGATTTCAGCTTTGTGAAGGGGGAGGGGTGGGGATTTCACCCACAGTGAATGTAGATGGCTGGTCCAGAGAGTGAGGAATTTCTGTCAAATTCTCATCTACCTCTAGGCCAGGAAACATGATGACCATTTGTAGAAATATGTACCATAATTCCATAGTCTAAGAATAAATTTTAATTATTTGATTAAAAAAATTGCACTGGCATAAAATTTCCCATATTTTGGAGCTAGTCAAATTGCTTCAGAGAAATTCTAGAGAGGTAATTACTACACAAATAGTACTATTCCAAATTAATTCTCTTAGCTATTTCAATTTCACTGTCCAAAAAATTTGACTATATTATACTTATATATACTTACTTAGTATGGTCATTTCATTAAATTTATACCACTTCTTTTAAAGTTGAAGAAAAAAGCATTTTCTTTTTTGTATTCCATTCATAGGTCTGATCCTGCAAATTCTTAGGCACACGCCTAGCTTTTTGGACATGAGTAGTTTTATTGAAGTCAGTGGAACTACTCACCTTCAGCAAGTTAAGCATTTGCAGGATCAGGGCCTTAAATACTGTTCAGCCAAGCCATTGCGGTATGGGGAAGTTTGTTGACAAAAACAACAAACCACTAATTCTTCCTTTCACCATAGTGCATACGTGTTGGCCTTTCTCTTGAACGGATTACCCTCCTCTAGAATCAGGATCTGCAGCTTTCCAGAGCTTCCATGTCCTGGAAAGCCATAGATAGCTTTTGCTTAGAATGAGTCCTTAGTGCAAATACAGACAGGTTTTGTTACTCTAGATTGAACATTCGTGCAAAACTTTAAGCTGTAATTATGTAACTCCAACTCATTCCAGTTATCAACGGTAATGATGTAGAGATTGCAAGTACTTACTTTCATTAGCATCTTTTTTTGTGTTCTTTATGAAAGCAGAGAATTTTGCAAACACATCATTTCCTGCAGAATTAGATTCGGGGTGCTTTGGCCCAAGTTTGGGGTACCTGAGGAATTAAAAATACAAGGATGTCATACAACTAGCATCTTCTTTTCAGACATTCAGCTACTTCTGTATTATATGAACAGCAGTTTATTCCACCCCATTGAGAACAAAGTATGGCTAAGTATTTTTCATAGGAAACATTCCTAAAATGGAAACCACTTAGACCGTACAAAGTAAATACTGTGTCAAATGTTTTTCAATTACTCCTAGTACCCAGAAGTTTAATTCTATTTCTTGCCATAACTACTCATCAACTTTCATTATTTTACAGCTTGAAGAAAATGAGGGAAATCTCAAAGCACAAATATAGAGAAACAGTAGGTTACTATAATGGTGTGGAGGTCCTTGCACGAGTCCTCTGCACTAGAGTGAATTTCACTCTTTGAGAATTACTGTAGTGACATCATCAGTATTGCCAACTTCAAGAGATCAAAAATGGTGAGTCAGACCCTCAAAAATCATGAGATTTTTTTTTTTTTAAGATAATATTGTGGTGTTTTAGGTCAGTCTCTTGATTTTTGAACTCCCCCTTGCCCTTCGCCAGGGTCTGTGCATGTGCCAATTAGTGTTGCCCACTCTCCCACATGTACTGGATAAGGTGATTTTGGTCCCTGCCGCAGAAGCTCTCACCTCCACATCTGTCCGTCTCCTGCCCAACAATTAATCCTGTCCCAGTCTCCCATCAGTTCTGTCCCCACCCAACCCCCCTCAGTTCAGCCCTCCTCAGTTCAGTCCCCCAACCCCCATCATCAGCCCATCAGTTCAGTCCCCATTGACCCCCACTGCACTCAGTTCGCCCTCCCAGCATTTACTGCATCTGCTCAGACCCCACCATCAAAACATACACACACACACAAAATCAGTGCCCGCCCCGCTCCCTTCAATCCCCCTGCAGCCTCCAGGCTATATTTCAGCCCTACCAGCCTTACCTCTGCTCCTCTTCAAATTCTTCTCCTTCCCCAGGCCTAGGGTGGGCTGCAATGGGGGCCCCTCTCCTATTTTCCAGTCTGGCAGCAGGAGCTAGGCTTAATTTTACTTAGAAATTGCATCTCTCACTATCAATTCACGAGAGTTGGCATGTCTGCATCATAACAAACTTGTGGGATATCATCAGTTGATTAGTGCTATAAAGGACAGCTCCTAAAGACTTAAATCGGCACTGGAGTCTTTTCATTGATTTCAATAGGTGTTGGCTCAGACCCTTTATTAACTCTAGGGAGCTGCTATTTTTGCCATCTCTTTGAAAAGAAAATTTTGATACTGAAATTGGAGACAGTTATTGCACATTACACAAAGCAAATTTGTAGTTAATCTCCATTGCATGGACTGTAAAACCTAATAATTTCTAATGACTCGCCCTTAACTAACAGCACATGCAGAAAGTCAGATCCTCGGCTGGTGTAAACCAGCATAGCTCCACTGAAATCAATGGACCTGTGCTAACTGACACCAGCTGAGGATTTGGCCCAAAGGAAATACTGCTGGAAGAGCAAATTTAAATAGAGGTTTTTTTTAACACTGAAAATGTTTCTTTAATTTACAATAATTGTGTCCAAACCTGTGAGGTGCTGAGCACTGTCAATTCCCATTTACTTCAGTCATTGGGAGTCGAGCAATCAGCATCTAACACTCACGAGCTCACAGGAACAACACCATTATGCTAGGTCTCACTTCTGCTTCCACTGGAGTCAACTGCAACGCTCACTGAGTTCAATCAGAGAAGAATCAGACTCTAATATATTTCATACATATTTTTAAGGCATGAAAGTAACTAAGGACCTGATCCTGCTGTCATTGAAACCAGTGGGAATTTTGTCAGGGACTGCAGTGAAGGCAGTATGAAGGACTAAAAGCAAAATATGACACGCAAGAGCACAGTACCTTGGTGGTGTTAATTTTTCCTCCAGGAACTCCTCGATCTTATTGACATCAGTTTTCACTTCACCATCAAAAGTCATAAAGGGAGGGTTTGTTCCTGGGGCTAGATTCTGTAAGTCTGCAGGTTTTCTAAAAGGGTACAAATACCTTGGGTAAGTAGCTATGTGAGAGACATTTTAAATTCCAACAGTAGTAGTAGTAATCTGTTTCACTTTCACGATAGAATACTGGATTTAAAACAAATAAAATAGTTTAAATTATTCTTGCAATACTGGGTAGCCTTGGACAAATCACTTCCCCTTTTCTATCTCAGCTTACCTCTCTGTAAAGGTAAGACGTAACCTCCTGCCTCACAGAGATGTTGTGAGCATTCATTAGTACTAATGAATTAATATCTGTTCCATGCATAAACCATATAGAACCCGAGTCTCCTCTCACTTACACCTATTTTACACCATGTTAACCTCATTGATTTCAGTGGAATTATTACTGTTTTACATCTGTTTAAATCAGATAAAAATCAGGCCTATAAAGAGCTAAGAAAATACCAATTAGCTGTATAAATAATGTCTGTCAGTTTGCATGTGTATTTCAAAGTTACCACAAGCAATACATTCGTTAAAATAATCATTTTGGTAATGTTCTTCTGAAAATGAAAATATATACTGTAATCTTACCTTTTCAAGTCTACAGTTGTTACATTAAATATAACACCTTTTAGCCACAGAATCATAAAGAGACGCTGAGAAAATGGGCAATTTCCAATGCTTTCCCCATCACTACCAGCCTACAATGAAAAACAATAATATATGCTTTTAGCTAAACTATTTTTATAATGGCAAAGTCAGTCAGCTGTCTTCTGTTTAAAGAATATGGACAAAATCCAGATCTGGTGAAAGCAGGTGCAACTCACTGTAATCATTTATAATGAAATAGTTTTATACAATGTTTCTTTATATACTCCTCCAAACACTTGTAATGTCTCCTTAGAAATGGATGTTCTAAAATTTTTTTTTAGTGTATAACTAATGTTTTTTATAAACTAGTGAACAAAATTCAAATCCTAGCATTACTTTAAAAGAAAGATTCAATGTTAACATAAATCTCACTAAATAATTATATGTATTCTTAACATGTTTATACCAGTTGTGACTCCTGGAAACACCAGTACGAAAAGATATTGCAAAATATATTACATCATAAATTGAGATGTCGTGCCAAGAGCAGTTAGGAGGCTAAATCAAATAAATCTCTCGTGCGTTCTGTGCTTACAATGCTCATGACAATTGTCAGAGTAGTGCAAGCTCCATGCTTCTGTCAGAGATGGTGGGCAGTGAGGAGGGTCATGCAGGTTCATGGGATTTTTTTTTTTAAAGGCACGAAAATTGTGGGATACAAATGACAGTATGGGAGGGAGAAAGTTGCATGCTGGGAAGTTGATCATTTGCTCCCAGTCACCTCTGTGTGATCAGGGCCGGTGCAAGGAAGTTTCGTGCCCTAGGCGAAACTTCTTTGCAACAGCCCTGTGCCCCCCTCCTTCCCCAGCAGCCAACTCCCCACACCCGGAGCAGGCGGCTCGCGGGCCGCGGCAGCTCAGCCCCCGTCCCGCAGCAGCTCAGCCCCCCGCCCACGGCACCTCCCCAGCTCCCGGCTCCATGCTCAGCCGCTGAGCGTGGAGCTGGGAGGCAGCCATGGCGAGCTGCCCCCTGCCTCCCGGCTCCACACTCAGCCGCTGAGCCGAGTGTGGAGACGGGAGGCAGGAGGCAGCCGCGGCGAGTCGCCCGCTGCCTCCCAGCTCCACGTTCAGCCGCTGAGCCGGGAGGCAGCCGCCCGCCGCCCCCCAAATCCTGGCGCCCCAGGCACCTGCCTAGGGTCGCCTAGTGAAAGCGCTGGCCCTGTGTGTGATTTGTTTCTGCCTCACCATGCATTGCAAAAACTTCCCAAAGATAGTGTACTGGATGGTGGCGAGTTGCACCTACTCATGGTGCACTGCACTGTGAATCAACACAAGCGCTCCTGGTGAGTATGAGCAGTGCTGATGCAAGAAGCCAAGTATGTACGCACACAAGCAATATACTAACTGTGGTGGCTTTATGCCAATGTAATTTGTGGTGGCAAAAGTTTGTACTGTAGATATGTCCTCTGTCTTTCCTTATACCAGTGTACCCCTTTCAGGAGCCTGATTTGTCTTGTCACCTCAAGTTTCACTTCACTTAAAAACTACTTGCTTACAAAAGTGTCACAGCACACTATTATTGGAAAAACTCCTTACTTCCTCATTTTGCCATATACTTATAAAATAAATCAATTGAAATACAAATATTGTACTTATATTTCAGTGTATAGTGTACAGAGCAGTATAAACAAGTCATTGTCTGTATGAAATTTTAGCTTGTACTGACTTTGCTAGTGCTTTTTATGTAGCCTATGTAAAACTAGGCAAATATCTAGATGAGCTGATGTACCCCCTGGAAGACCTGTCCATACCCCCAAGGTTACACGTACCCCTGGCTGAGAACCACTGCTTTATAATGCTTTGGCCTTTGATCTTCAGATTCCGGAAACAAATAATCTTCAGGGCACAGCTTCAAAAGGCTAGTTTTTTGCATAACTAGAGCAGGTTAAATTTGTATTTACCTCCCGCTAGAGATTCCCTCTTAACTCTCTCATTCTTGTCTGGCCCATTGTTCAGTATAGTTCTTTGAAACTTATAACACCTTCCAAGATTTACACTGGCCATGTTTCCTCCCTAGAGAAGTTACGTACAATCTCAAAATAATACATAAACTTTGCATTTTTAATACAATAGACTCCATACCTGTCACATAAGGGTTTTACAAAAACAAGACAGGAGTTACTGGCACACCTAACTTCTTGACTTTATTATGCTTGTGGTGGGGCAAGTGCCCCACCCCCTTGCATGAGTGGGCTGCAGCAGGCCAGTGAGCCTGCGCAGACAGGCAGCCAATGCGAGGAGGGCTTATTGGGAGCCAATCAGGGCCCAGATTGGAGACAGCCAATCAGGGCCAGGCTCAGCCCTATAAAAAGGCTGCTCAGCAAAGGCACAGGGAGTCTCTCCCAGGCCTTCAGAGGGGAAAGTCTGTCTCCTGCTTAGGAGACCAGCACCTGGGACAGTGCAGTGCTGGGCAGACTCAGAGGAGCATAAAAGAGCTCCAGCCCGTAGCACTGCCACGACTTACCAAAGTAAGGACAAAACACACAGGCGCCAGCTTCCTCATTTCCCCGGGGGTGCTTGACACCTCTCTGTCCCCCAGGCCCTGCCTCCACTCCACCCCTTTCCCCAAGGCCCCACCCTGCCTCTTCCCGCCCCCGCTCTGCCTCTTCCCACCTCATTCCATCCCCTCCTCTGAGCACCCTACCCTCACTCTGCTCCCTCCCCCCAGCGCCTCCTGCATGCCACTGAACAGCTGATCCGTGGTGAGCGGGAGGTGCTAGGAGGGAGGGGCAGGAGCTGTTCGGCAGGCCTGCCAGTGGGTGGAGCACCCTAGGAGTCGGCGCCTATGTGACAAAACACTGTTTTCTATAAAAAACTGATGGGACTGGTCCTGAAAACAGAGATATGCCTGTCTTTAGGGACACATGTTTACCCTATGCTTATTTTTAAAAAAACAGATAAGTGTGAGAATGGTGAACAAGTCAGTTAATTTTTATTTTATTTTGGGATGGTGGGACACCACACCAGTCCCTATTACTAGATAATGATCAGTGGTGGCATTTCAAAATGAAATGAAAATGGAATTTTAGAGTTTTATGGCTAGTGCTGAAAAGTAAGGTACAAAGGCATTTAAACTCATCAAAAGCAGTTGTATATTTATGACAAGGGAATTTGATTTATACAGAATAAAAAAATTAAAAATAATCTCTAATGATAAGTAAATTGCACCTTGAGGAAACAAGGGGCATCTCTCCTGAAAAGCAATACGTATACCCATTCTTTCCAAACAATCTGACATTCACTTTGTATTCACTAGGGCTTTGATAGCAAAAGAAATCCCCTTGTCAGGCTTACTGTTGCATTTAGAGAACTTTACAGATCGTTAAGTGATCAACAGTCACAATGGAATGAACTTCTTTTCATGATCCCGTACTGATTTCCCTTGGCATAAAAGTTAGAAGCTTGGGTCCCTCTAACTTTTGCTACTGAAGCTGAGGGAATATAGACAGCCAGGCTGTCCCTTTGTTTTGTCTCCCATCACCTTGGTAACAGTAAATTTCAGGGACTCAGAAGAGCAGCTTCCATCCTGCTCTTCTGTGTAACTTTCCATAAGGTGGAGTCAGGGATCCAGATGAAGACAGACACGTTACCATGACAAATGCAGAAGCGAAGTAGACAATGAGTCCATCAATTTCTTATTAAACTAGAATGACAAATAGTCTACCAACAACCTAGTTATCTGTTTGCTGAGGAATCGGCAGCTTTTGGAACTGCTACAGAAGCACTAGGATGGCTTATTTATAAGTGCAATGTTTTAATGATTGAGAAAGTTTTATGTTCTGGGGGCATCAGCTTGATTTAGGGAAATAATACTGGTTTTTCCATTTGTCCATTTTGCAATAGATTATGAATACCATAACAAATAGCTGACCTCTTTCCTTTTTCTCCTATGCATCTATCAAGTTGCTGGTAACCACCAGTAAGAGACATACTTAAAATAATGGGGAAGTGGCTAAAATGAAGGATAAAACACTGCCAAAGAATTATACAACAATATCTAAATGTCTCGAAAATAATGTAAATATTTTTTTCAATGACTTTAGGGCCCAGTCCTGTATGCTGTTGGGCTCTTTGGTTCCCACTGAAGTCCAACAGTTTGCAGGTTTTGTCCCATTCCATATTATGTAAGATGAACACCAGGGTGTACTAGCAGCATGATATTAGTCTATATAGTTTCAGGAAACAACTATACATTTTCTAGTGAATGTAGCTTACTGTGTTTGTCCAGTGGTGCTGCCTCCTGCAGTTACAAAAAAAGCATTTTGATTTAAAACCAAAAATAAATTAAATTGTTTCCCAATGTCTCTCCATTTCCCTCTGGGACACAAGTTTTACAACAAGTTAAAAAGCTCCCACGTGAAAATGTTTTGTGGGAGTTCCTTGTTAAAACATTGGCATCACATCAATGCACCCCTCCTGACGCAAAAGCCTAGGCATACAGGCTGTGCAACAGGGGTGTCATTTGCTATGGGGCAGAGGGGGCAGTTGCCCCCAGACCTCGGTTTTGCCCCTCCCCCTGACTTTTCATAGCTCCTTGCCAGCCGGTGATGTGGTGTCTCCCTCAGGTCTCTGGGGGCCACTGTGGGGCAGGCTGGGCCAGGGCTCCTTATCACTGCATTGTCAGCACCACTCCCTCTCCCCACTGGCTGGACAGGAAGCAGCGGTGGCACCCTGGCCTTGAGCTCAGCGTGGAGAGGGCCAGGCCCCCAATCTCTGTCCTGCGCCAGCCATCGGTGACACACATACACCTCAGCCCATCTTCCTCCCAATGTCCGGCATAGGACCATCCTGCCACCTCCCTGTCCTGACACCCCCAGGATGGGACCAGCCCACTAATCCCCCAAAAGCAGCCGTGAAGTGAGAATGCTGACCAAACTTTCCCCGTCTCTCCTCATTTTTTCTGAAATGATGGCCCTGTAATGCAACATGTCCTGAAGGTCCACAGACTCTGGCAATGTAAGCCCAAGACAGGGAAATGAGTTCTAGAGGTGAGGGCCCCAAACTTAGAATACTCTGCCAACAGCTGTCTCCTACTTACACCAGGGAACTACTCACTCAGATATCCCCGCTGATCTCAACTACTGCAAGGAGAGAGGCAGTCTCTCCTGTAGTCATATCCAAACCACTGTCTCTTCCTATTACTGGGGAGGACTGTCATGTAGACAGCACCATATTTAAAAGCCTGAAAGACTTGTAGCTGCAGGGGGCCCCAACTTCATGGAAAGGGGAGCAGACCAGCTGTCATGGGCCTTATGGGGCTTTGCATTAGCCACCTCTGATACAATTATGGATGTCAGTAGCTTGCCTCCAACTCTGCAGGGTCAGCCTCTAATAGCAAAGTTGAGACAGCAAATCTTGAAAGCCAGCAGCAGCACAAGAAGCTATTGACCTACAGCTACTGCAAGAGGTGGAACACAGGAACTGAGGCAGATGGCCCTAGGTTGTCCAAGTTCTTTCCTGTCATTTTAACAGTCTATGAATCTAATGCAGACTTAACATCCTTTAAAACCTGAACTTCATTTTTTGTGCTTCAGGGTTCTATTTGAGGATGGCAGTAAAGGGTTAATGGAAAACCTTGTGAAGATTCCATTTCCATTTCCCTACATGTAGTGGGAAATATGTTGTACTCGCACAATAGATTCCTAGGGACCTTAAAAAAACCTATGAAAGATACCTGAGATCGCCAAGATGCCATAGCAACTGGTGACTTATTATAAGAGTAGGATGGAGATGATCAAGCAGACACCTTGCTTTTGAATCTTTTTTCCCCTTTAGTTTAAAGGTGCTGTGATGGAGTGTCTGCCCCAGGCTGTCTTGTAAGGGGTTAATGGAGCCCTTGGGAGGCTGCACAGAAAGCAGCCAATAAGAGAGGGGCTGTGAGAAGGAGCCAATGGGGGTTGGGTAGGCCCATATAAGAAGGGCTGCAGGGCAGAGCGGCTTCACTAGCTGCCTGGAACTTGAGGAGGGAAGATCAGGCCCCTAGCAGGAGAAAGGAGTGCCAGCAACTAGACAGAGGAGTGCTGCCAGCAGGGATGGGGGAAGCTAGAGAGAGCTCCTGGCTAGCTGCTAAGACTGGTAGGCTGAAGCCCTGAGGTAAGGGTGAAGAATGTGCTGGGGGTCGTGGGGAAGTTGCCCAAGGAAATGAACTGGGGCAGTGGCTGGACTGAGGGACTGCAGTACATTCCCTGGAAGGGGGGGAGCACAGAGTGCGGCACAGCCAGATGGTTGTGTCCTGAAGAGGATGCCGATCCTTGGAGTGATGTGGGTCCTGGAGCAGACATGACTGTGGCAGGACATCACCAGAAGAGGGTGCACTGGTGACCAGAGCTAATCCCCAGGACAGCCAACAGGAGGCGCAGCAGTGGTGAGTGAACCCTGTTACCAGTGCATTTCTATGTTATAAGCAGAAAACTCAACAGAAGATACCATCCAACCATATAATTTCTAATAATAAAAAAATCATAATCACCAGTGCAAAGAGCGTGAAAAATGCCACCAAATCAGATATCATTAGCTCTCCCTCAGTGGCCTGAATGTGTTGTCTTCAGCATTCCCTGTTCCTATCAACCCCTGGCGTGAGATTCAGGGATATGTCCACGCTGGAGGTGTAATTTCCAGCTCAGGAAGATGTACATGTGCTAGCTTTGATTGAACAAATATGCTAAAAATAGTAGTGTAGCCATGGCAGCGCAAGCAGCCAGTGGGGCAAGCATGAGCACATCTGAGACCCTAAGTATGTATTCAGGTGGCTAGCCCCTCCTGCCATTAGTACCTCCATGACTCCCCTTTTATTTTTTAGCATGCTAGCTTGATCAGTTAGCTTGGTTATGACTGCCTGAGCTGGTAGTTACAGCCCCAGTGCAGGCATACCCTCAGAACAGCAAACACCTGGGGCCCCTGAGTAACCATGCAGAATGCTACCACTAGACATTGTACCCCAGCCTTCACAGAAGAGTGAGATGCAAATGAAGACCCAGTTCCTAGCTGGCATAGGGGAGCTGAGTGGCAATGGAGAGAAATAAAATTCTGGCCTAGTGCCGTGCTAACTATGTTAGTATGGCCATCAGCTCATGTGCCTCACTTTCTCCTCATTTCATTTTCAATCAGCTTAATTCACAGTACCAGTGCCTGCCTATAAACCCCTGCCAAGGCTCTGTACAGTCCAGACTCCAACCCTCTGATAATAAAGTTGTTAAAATGGGCCCCTGCCTTCAAATTTCAGTCTATGTGCAATACTGGTTCCAGGGCAGCTTGTCCTGAATCTGGTAGCAGGAACTTTTGTATGCATGAATCCACATTCTAGCTGGCCACAGTGGTAGGATAGCCTAACAGTCAGAATCAAAAGCTGGTTTTGATTATTCTAATTAAGGTCAACACACTGCCTGATCCTTTTCCTCCCCAGCCAACCCAACCCACACACACACACACACACACACACACACACACACACACACACACACACACACACACACACACACACACACACACACACACACACACACACACACACACACACACACACACACACACACACACACACACACACACACACACACACACACACACACACACACACACACACCCCCCCCCCCCGCTTCCAGAGCAACCAAAGCACGGAAATTACATGTCACCCTCACTAAAATGCTAATGCAATGTTGTCTAAGCTGCCTCAAAGAAGACAATCCCATCATACATAATATCACAGCTAACAGAACTGTACAGGTTAGTACTCTGTAAAGTATCTTATTCCAACATGTTTTTGGTATATCTGCACAGCCTAATAGTGTTTACAGAGTCACTTTCACAAGTTAGAAACAGAATGGGTTAACAAATAAGTACATTGAACACAGTAAAATAAAACCTCCATCATTCATTTAATCAGTCAATCAGATATTTTGGCTATTAGGGAAATCCTTAATTATGACACTGAGGTTTAGTAAATAGAGAATTAAAATTGTCAGGGGTAAAAGACAAATTGTAATTGTCACATAATTATGACTCCTGGAGATGAGATTTTTAAGAAAAGCACCAAATATCAGGACCTGGAATAAAATAGTCACGAGACCTCCCAAAGCATCATGCTCCTCAAGTCACCTTGTAAAATGGCATATCCCATATTCACCTCTGTGCAGGCCCATGTGTCACCTAAGCCCTATTTTTGAGGGTTTAAGTGGTATATAGTCATCTGCAGGCCCTCTGCAAAGGACTGAATTCATCCACAGTGCCTGTACACTTCTTATTAACCATGGGGTTTTAAAAATGTCTGCCTGTGGATCATGCAATTCAGTTTTGACTGAACCACTCCATCCTGATATGAGGAAGGATTTTTCTGTATAGTAAGTGCTGCTGCTTTTGGAGAGAGACTCTTTTTCCCTGTGTCCCATTGCAGGAATCTGATGCAGTGGTAAGAGAATCATGTATGGCCCACCTGCCTGACTTGCTAATGCTGTGAGACACGTAGTGTACTGTAGCTATGGAATTTTGCAGCCCGTGAGTAGAAATCTCTGTCATTTTCTCTGCAGTGCTGATCAGTGCTCTACTACTGCAAGCTCTGCTTGGTGTGTGCACAGAATTTCATTATACTTTCTCACTGTCCTCTTAAGGAGTGAATGGGTTTCCCCATTTTGCTATCACTGTAACTTAGAGCTGGTTAGGAAAGGGGGGGAAATTGTTAACATTTTCATTTTTTTTGGTCCATAGAAAATAGTTCATGAAAATTTTCCAAGTAGTTATAGTTTTAATATGCATGTAACTATAGATAGAATACCATGTGGTACTGCAAGTTTCCTTCTACTTGTGAATCACTGTGATTGATGTAACACAAGCCTAATATCTTTCAGGTTTGTCCATGAGGGTGAGCTAATTCATCAGGCTAAGTCAAAAGCTGTTTTTAAGTTGTTCTGCTACTTAAATAAATGATTCCAGCTACTATCTTGAACAAATGGCATTCACATTTTAATTATGATGGGTCACGGGGTAGGTTTGCCTTTCCTAGTCATGTCAGGGCGTAATGAGTTCATTAATCAAACATTTATGAAGGCTGTGTCTGCAGACAAGGAAAATATTAAAGCCTGCATAAAAGCTTTCATTAAGTCCCCTTTTAGGCAATGATCTGTATACTGTGACAGTATCATTTGATTATTGCTATTTGTAATCACAAGCCATTGCTTAATGGGATTATTAACTTACGCTCTACTATTTTCATCAATTTTTTACTGTTCTACTCTCCCATTGTTTGCTTTGTGTATGGGACCAGCACAAAGGTCCAAAGTGGAGGGAAAAGTTCCTTGCACCATTCTTTCCTCTTCTATTCAAGCTCACAGGGCTGGGTGTAATCATGTCTTAAGCTTTCAACATGCTAACAAAGGGGCTTTTACTAGGCAGTGTGGCCTGCTGAATAGGGCACTGGAGGGGGACTCGGGGAAACTTCAGTTCAAGTCCTGGCTCTGACATGGGTTTGCTAGGTGAACTAGGGCAAATCATGTCCATCCCAGTGCCTCAGTTTCCCCATCTGTAAAATGGAGATTTTCATAGTGCACTCCTTTGTGAAGCATTTGAGATCTACAGATGAAAAGTTCTATAAGAGTTAAGAAGTAATATTTTTTTATTGTTTTATATTGTATATATGGTTATGATCCAAAAGTTAAGGCTCCATGTATTCTGCAGTTGCATGACCACAAAAATTGCTGCAGCTAAAGTTCCATAATAGCTGCTATCAGAACTGCTCAATTTTCAGTCACTCATAACTTCCTGAAACTGTCACACATTAAGCTAAAATTTTCCATGCATCTAGCAAATGCTTGGGGGTGAAATTTTGTATTTCCTGGGGGGGTTCTTGGTTTGAAGTTTGAACTAGGGCTGTCAAACAATTTTTAAAAATCGCAATTAATCCCTAAATTAAAGTCACGCTTAATCAGTTTCAATGGTACTGTTAAACAATAATAGTATACCAATTTAAATTTATTATAAATATTTTTGGATGTTTTTCTATATTTTCAAATATATTGATTTCAGTTACAACACAGAATACAAAGTCTACAGTGCTCACTTTACATTATTTTTATTACAAATTGTTAAGGTTCCCTCCCCACTCTGAACTCTAGGGTACAATTGTGGGGACCCGCATGAAAGAACCCCTAAGCTTATTTCTACCAGCTTAGGTTAAAACTCCCTAAAATACAAAATCTCCCCTGCACCCTGAGAAAAGCTTCTCGCTGCCACCATCAAGTGATTTAAACAAGAACCAGGGAAAAGGACCACTCGAAGTTCCCCTTCCCCTCAAAATACCCTCTCAAGCCTATACACCCCCTTTCCTGGGGATCTTGAGAATAATCTAACCAGTTGGTTACACAGTGATCCAAAACCCACCTCTGGGTCTTAGAACAATGGAAAACAGTCAGCTTCTTAAAAGAAGGATTTTATTAAAACAAGAGAGGTAAAAATCATCTCTGTAAAATCAGGATGGTATATCTTTTACAGTGTACTCAATTTCCTAACTCAGAGGGAATCCCCCCACCCCCCGGGCAAAACCTTCAAGTTACAGAAAAATGCAACAAAACCAGGAATACACATTCCCTCCAGCACAGCGAATTTCCCAAGCTATAAACAAACAGAAAAACCTAAGCATTATCTAAATACTCACTAACTCCATAGAAGATGGATGGTTACTGCTTGATCTCTCTCCCACCGAATCTCACACACAGACAGAGAGACAAAGCCCTTTTTCCCCCTTCCCAAGATTTTAAGTATCTTGATCCCTTATTGGTCAGATGCCGGCCCGGTCAGGTGTCAGCCTGGCTACCTGCGTTTCTTAACCCTTTACTGGTAAGAGGATTTTATAGTACGGCATCAGACCCTCTCACCCCTTCCTTTTATATTGATGACACAAATATTTGCACCGTAAAAAGATGTTTAAAAATCTACAAGTTGAAGCATGAAAAGGCATATGAATGTTTGGCATATCTGACATGTAAATACCTTGTAACGCCAGCTACAAAAGTGTCATGCAAATATTTGTTCTCGCTGTCAGGTGACAATGCTACCTGCTTCTTATTTACAATATCTCCCATAAACATAAACAAATTTGTTTGTCTTAGCGATCGGCTGAAGTAGTAGGATTGAGTGGACTTGTAAGGTCTGAAGTTTTTTACATTGTTTTGTTTGAGTGCAGTTATATAAAAAAAATTATTCTACATTTGTAAGTTGCACTTTCACAATAAAGAGATTGCATTACAGTACTTGTATGCGGTGAATTGAAATACTATTTCTTTTATCATTTTTGCAGTGCAAATATTTGTAATAAAAAATAATATAAAGTGAGCACTGTACACTTTGTATTCTGTGAAACTGAAATCAATATATTTGAAAATGTAGAAAAAGCTCCACAAATATTTATAATTTAAATTGGCATTCTATTGTTTAATCGTGCAATTCAAACTATGATTAATTGCAACTATTTAAAATATATATATATAGATATAGTTAATCTGTTTTGCTTTAATCACTTGAGTTAACTGCGATTAATTGACATCCCTAGTTTGACCAAAAATGGTTTGGCTTTTGAGTGGGGGAGGAAATACATTTCCCCCACCCCCCATTCGCAAATAGTTCTTAATAGGGTTAAAGTAAGGAGGAACATCATGCAGCACAACTTCCCTTCCTTCACTGAAGAGCACAGGGGCCCTTCCCCTTCCTCCCTCCGGGATGTGGGAGTTTAGTTCTCTCTGCCTCCCACTAGCAGTGGCTGATTAAATGAGGCTGCAGAAGGTAGAAGAATCTGAAGTGGGAGCAGGAAGAGCTGGTGCCTGGCTCAGGAGGTCATCCAGGAGGTGAAGCAGAGCTATCACCTGATTGGAGAAGAAGAATTGTCCAAGTTGGGAGTGCCCTAGCTGGATCTGTCCCCCTGCTTCTTAGCTCAGATATTGACTGCAGTTTTTCTGGAAGTGCTTTGTTTTAAACTCCAACTGTTAAACAACTTTTTATGTGATCTTCCTTACTGATACCAAAGTGACCATTCTTTCATATAGGGCTTCTATAAATGCTTCCACACTTTCTCCAGGTCTTAGCACCCTTTGGTAAAAGCATGACCATCCATGTTACATTCCTTTTGAAAAGAAATTCTCTTCAAACTTCTTAACAATGATATCCCAGTCATTCTTATCTCCTCATCACCACCAAAGGTAAATGATTAATAGATGGTCTTCTGCTTCACTTGTTGCATAAGGGCACATCTTCACTAGCAACATTAAAAGCACTGCCGTGGCAGCGCTTTAGGGTGGCTTGTGTAGTTGCAGCAGAGTGCTGGGCGAGAGCTCTCCCAGTACTTTTTAAGAAAGGAAAAAAAAAAAGGCACCTCCACAAGGGGAGTAGCTACCAGCATTGGGAGCATGGCTCCCAACACTGGTGCACTGTCTACACTGGCACTTTACAGCACTGAAACTTGCAGCGCTCAGAGGGATGTTTTTTCACACCACTGTTGCAGTGTTGTAAAGTGCCAGTGTAGACAAGCCCTAAGTTAACAGGATGACCAATACTTTGCCGCTCTCTGTATTTAATCTTCATTGTGGTTCTTGTGAAGTGTCCAGTTCATTAGGACAGTCTGTTGGCTTCTCATCATGAGTCTTTTGAAAGGCTGAAAGTACTTTCTGGTCCTTGCTTCTGCTGGTTCAAAGTGAATTGGTTTCTGACAGTCACTTTTTCTGTGATTCTTTACTTTTGTAATATGACTTTGTTCTAATTCTGAGCAAAGATTTTTATTAGAATAAGAAACAGTATTATCCCTAAAGATACATTGTTTACTTCACTGTACAGTTTCTGCTTAGAATCTTTCCCAGCCCCTTCCTGCCTAGCTTCCTACTACAGAGATAAAGAAACACTAATGATGATATCAAAGAGAAACAATTCAATCACAATCTCTACTATTACTCCTGGCACAAAAATTCTCTTTTTGCTCTGGTAAGAGTCCTATATGCGCTTGAGTTATATTATGAGCTCCTAGACTGCTGGGAGATTTTACAGTAACTGGTAACTTACACTACCATCTGTCTAAAAATATATATATTCCTCATATCAACAATAAGTTTAAATTTTGATTTCTATCCAGAATTTTTGTTCTCCAGTATACATAATTGTAACAGACATTGAACAATATGTGAAATATAGTTAGCCCTGAGTTTACAAAACCTTATAAATATTTGTAGATGTTTGATACAGTACTATTTATGCGGGTAGTAATAGAATTGTACCATTCCAAAATGCAAAATGTACCATAATCCTAAGGTACTAATATATGAAAATATAGCTAGAAATCATTATGGTTCACTTGGCTGCAAATATAATTCATATTAGTAGCATGTAATACATTGTGGTGATCAGAAAGGCATCATATAGGCTTGTCTTTTGTGTAATATGTTCAGACTAAAGCTTTTTGTGAGGCAGAGGCAAACCTAATTTTTTCTGTATGTAAAACATGTTCATTTGCGGGTTTAGGGCATAAGTGCTCTGTAAATTTTGCCAAACTGTTTTGATGCCACCTAGTGGTTTTATAATGAACATCTTTACTTCCTTGAATGCAGCGTTGCTGTAGCTGTGTGAGTCCTAGGCCAGTGGTCCCCAACCTTTCTGTGGCCAAGAGCACATTCATCCCTTCATCAGAGTGGCAGGCAGCGACACTTCTCGGCGGCATTTCGGTGGCGATGCTTCTCCGCCAGAAGTGCTGCGCGGTGGCATTTTGGCAAAAGCTTCTCCGCTGGAAGCGCTGCGCGGCGGCATTTCAGTGGCAACACTTCTCCGGCGGATGCTCCTCTCCTCTTCCTTCCTTGGCGCCAGCCCTGACAGCAGGCACACACAAATGCCCTGGCGGGCGCCATGGCACCCACGGGCACCACATTGGGGACCACTGTCCTAAGCTGTTAGAAGGACAAGGTGGGTGAGGTAATATCTTTTATTGGACCAGCTTCTGTTGGTGAGACAAGCTTTTGAGCTACACAGCTCTTCCTCAGGTTACCCCCTTAATATCTTTACTTCCATTCATATGATACCCTGTACAATGGTAATCTTCAATATTAACACCTCGTAACAGGTTTTATCTGTCATTTGGGAGCAAAGTCACAAAGCAGATTCTTTTCCTTTTTTATTAAGTTCCCTCTGAAGAAAACCTTAGATGTTGGCCTTTAATTCTATATATAAGAGCTAATACTGATCTCAATCTGTAGAAATTTTAAATTCATCATGAAACTTTTGAGCTAAAGCAGTCAAACATCCGGCTGTAGGTTAAAAATATTTCATTGAAATAGCTAGGGATAAAATTATTGTTTGGGTTTTTATCCATCAAAAACTCTTTTAAACAGCCATATATCTTCATCTACTTGATTAACATCAAACTTGTTTAATACCGTTATGTGCAGCTTCTATTTGATTAATTACAAAATGTAAAATATGACTGGCAGTTCATGAAACCTTTGCACATAGATTGTGCATTGTGGTTTGCTAGTGTGGACCCCTGACTCGGGTACTGACTCTGCATGGGCACAGGGATCCACACTAGCAGATTCCAAGGCAGGATGGAGGCCTTGCTACAGGGTGGATTGACATTTAGGGGAAAGAAGGCATAGAATAAGAATAAACAAACAAACAAACTATGCCCTCAACTATTTTTGCTCCTGTATAATGTTGAAAGGGGTATGAAAGGCTTTGCTGGTGGAGTTGTTAAAAGGCTCAGAACGTATACTGTTGTCCCTTCAACCAAGTTGTGAGAGGTAAGGGTGTTGAATTTAACTTTAACAAGATAGTTACCATTTGGGACAAAGGCTAGCAACTAAAGTTAAATAGGTATTAACAAAACAATTTTAAACTCTCTGACTAAAAATCTCTTCCTTTCTAATTGCTGTAATTATTGACACTTGTGATGTAGTCATTTCATTAGCTGTCCAGTCATCCAGGCTAGTCAGAATCTAAATTTCTAACATTTTTTTTAAAAAAAGCAGAAAAAAAGAACTTGACAGAATCTTCCGGTTTCCCTTTACAGAAGATGACAAGCTCACTTTCTTCCTTTATAGGGTCACTTTTAAAGATCTTGCTCACTGCTAAAGAGGGAACTCTTCTTTACCGTCACTGAATCAAATGCAATAAGAAGCAAATCTTGCCAAACGAGGGGGTGCAGAGGAAGGAGGAATCTTTAAGCCTAGAATAATCACAAGTAATATCCACTAAATATTTTTTTTTAAGTTATACTCACCAGGATATACAGATTTGTGATGAGAATTTCTATAACCATTAATGATTCTAGTGTTAGCATGAAGGTATAATTCCAATGAAGTTATTAAGAAGCCTTCATTCTTATTTCTTTTCTAGAAATAAGAGGCCTACAGCTGCTCCTATTTACTTAAATGGGAGCTGGATTGGGACCATCATTTACTTTTGATGTTAAATATTTCCCACCTACCCAGTCTGTCTACAAACAGGCTATCCTATTCTGATCTGGATTACATAAAGCAAATCAATAAATGATTACTCCATGAAATACAAAGACAAGACAGTGCAAGTAAAAATAAATAAAAAATGAATAATAGTACATAACTCATCTATTTACTATTAAAACACATGCTGCTCTCAAATATACACCTTCCATCCACCCCATTACAAACTGAGATTTTCCAGAGAAATAACAAAAATGAAATATAAATAAGTTGTGTACATAGTAACTGTGGGGCCAATACTGTTCTCAATGATGCCAGGGGAGTTTTACCAATGTCTTTAATCAGAGCAGAGGCCCTAAATATTGTCATAGAAATTGTGGCTCACAGCAGAGCTGTGAAAATAACTGCAGGCAGCTTTTAAAAGATTTAATCCTGCGATAGAATCAGATTATTTTACAGGTTGAAAAGGAATGTGATTTGATAAATTACTTTTCTTGGGCCTGTTGGCAGTCCTACATTGCATATGAGTAATGATACCAATGATACTGTTATATGAGCTAGGTGAAATGTTATGGGTTGAATTAAACTTCCATTGAAATTGATAGGTGTGAACTCACCCTTTAATTAGCATAACTGTAAGCATAAGCCCCTACCTATCAGCTGTGGCTGAGTATTGTTTTTGGGTTTTTTTGTTTTTTTTGGGGGGGAAGGAAGAAACCACCCAGAAACTGAAAACAGGCAAGAGCAGAGAAGGAGAGGCACAAAAGCCAAGCAGGAGCCTGCAAGCACAGTGTGACTGGAAAAAGCTAGGCAGAGTGAATGGGAGTCTGGTGTTGGCTAAGACTTGGGGGCTGTAAGTGAAGGATATTGCTCCTTTTGTTGATTCCTTCTACATTCAGATACCAGGACTTTGTAAGTTTTTTTTAATAAATAAACAAGATTGCATCAAAGAAATACCAGGCTTCAACAATTTCTGCTTCTGGCTGGAACATCCTCAGGGCCCCAAACTTTGACTGGCTGCTCAGGTCAAAAAGGGTCAACATTGTGACATACAAGTTCTGTATGTTCAGTACATAGTATTGGAATTATGTTGGGTCCTATGGTAATTCAAGAAGAAACCCCCAGTATCTCTCATAATGGGAGGTCAAACTAATTTAAAGTGGGTGCCTTCTCCTTCTGGTAGCTGAAATCCAACATTGTACATGATGTAAAACTAATCAGTAAGCAGTCATCTGCTGCTTCTCTGACCAAGAAATAATTAATTGGTAACTTATATAAATAAGTAACTTAAGCCCAGATCAGCCCTGGGAGATCATTCTGCAGAGGGTTCCCATTGCATGCAGATTTATCTACGCTACATTGGGGAAGAGGGGCAATCAGCCACCTCTGCGCTAATGCTAGCCCTTAGGAACCTATAGGGTCAAGATTCATTTTGGGAATGAATCAGTCTCCATCATTCTCCCACCACTCTTAAGGAGATTACCCCAAAAAATGACATGCAGCCTAGTCTGAAGTACATTTTATGCTGTCTCCCTCCCTTTAATGGAGGTCTGTGGGCAGCAACAGCCAGAAGAAACTAGGCAGACCACCTCCAGTGAAGCCAGTCTGCCAGAGAGTAGTGGGGAGAATGGGAGCACAAGAACTAGCATGAAAGCACTTCCCATTCTGCAAGGGGAAGGAGAGCCAATCTGAGAGAAATTCCATGCTCTGCAGAGATTTCCTCCCCCCAAGTCTTGTTGCTGAGGATTGTTCTGAGATTGTAAACTGTTCAGTGTGTTTTCTATGGTCTGGTAGGTGCTGAGCAAACTCTAATAAAGTAACCAGTAATATGTAACTGATTACCCCTTGGATCTAGTAATCAGAGGTTTGTAATATATTGCTCTTTCTCGAAGCAGCCTTCACAATCCTCCTGTCCGCAAATAAAGTATCTTTCTCCCATGAGTAATTTACATGACACATCTGTAATTTTTTATGGACAACTCCTGAATTAAACAATTATGATTGCTTTCACAAAGATGATTTTTAGACTATATTTAGAAAATCTGCAAGAAATGTGCATGGAATATTTTAAATGTAATAACCTTATATTAATTTGCCAGTAAGTTAAAGACTGAAGCCCTCAAGTACACCTCAGTGCTGATTAAACAAATATTGCCAAACTTGCAAGTATAGTTTAATTATAAAAAGACTTTGTACATCATGTTAATGGTGCTTGTTATAGGTCCTATCATAAATCAGCATTTCTTTTAATGACTGTTTTCAACATATTTTACAATGGATTCCACAAGTGTTTAAGCCTTTTTCAAAGCAGTGTAGGTGATTTAGGTATTCACTCAACACCGATGATTTTAAATCAAGACTGGATTTATTAAAAAGATGTGTTCTAGTTCCACCAGGAATTATTTTTGGGAAGTTCTATGGCCTGTGAGAGATGAGAGGCCATACTAGATAATCATAATGGTTCTTTCTGGTCTTGGACTCTATGAATCATTCAAAACAGAAGCCATTTCATTTTAGTGGGAAATATGTGATTAAATTCCTTACACAGCATAAAACACAATCTGCTTGGTCATACACTGATGGGAAGCTCATTCATAGAGGAAGGCTTAACATAAGAGTGGTGGCAGCAGCAAACCTTCTCCCTGGCTTGGTAAGCATTGCTTCCCTACTGCTCCTCTCTTAGCTGCTAAAATGGGAGTCCCTCCTGTTTTAATCTACTTTTAACCATTACAGAAATAAACCTACTGGAAAATAAAGTTTTTTTTCTTTTAAACAAAACACAGTGTGGTTCTTAAACTCTTTTCACCTGGCTGTATTCTTAGATTTCAAAACCTACACAAATATAGGCAATGACAGCCAAAGAAAACTGAAAGCTCACAATGTGCAGCTTCAGAGCAATCTGTGGTTCTGTGAACATTTGGAAACGCTGTACCCATTTATAGATCACTGGATTAAAGGGTCTGATACTTTTAACACCCCCCCCCCCCCCAGGTCAAAACCTGAATCTCCCTTCACATGCTGGCAAGAGACTTAGTTTTGTCTATGTTTGTGTTAAATTGACTATAACCAGGTCACAAGTACACAAGCAACAAACCAAATGCTATTAGCTATTTATCCTGTTACAAGAATTATGGTTTAAATACCTCAATGCTATTTCTAATCCGTATTTAATAACATGGCAAAATACCAACTGAACATTTTACATCAAGACAAAAAACTTATATCCTTGTTAAATTCTTACAGGGAATTATTGCAACAAAAGAGCATTATATTCTGGAACACATTATAGGTCTGGGAACAACAGATTAACTGGGATTTTAATGACACATCCTGGTTAACATTTTAACATGATATTTAACATGTTGTATAGCCACATTTTTTTAATCTACATGCAAAACCTACATTTATAAAAATCTATAATTTGCCATGTAAGGCAAAAAAGCATTTAATAAACTATGGAGTGGAAAAAAGCTGGAGCGGGGGGGTGAGGTGGAGAAGAAAGCAATCTTGCCATGATAATCCTAATTCCTACACTTGGGCCAAGTAGGGAAGATGAAAGAAGAGGCTGTTTTTGTTTTTTGTTTAATTGTGTGGGGGGGTGTTTCATTTAGTTTCTTTTCAAAACAAACATTCATGCAGAATGTTACAAATAAAGGACCCTGTTAGCTTCAGTGGGACCTGGCTCAGAACCTCCCACAAAGCATTGTTAATAGCTAGGTACATTACCTAGTGAAATATTGGTAATGAAAAATATCAGCCCAAGAAGCAAAATGGTAATGGGGATCTGGTGGAAGTGATCTTTTCCCTCTCCTTCCCACTGCAGGCTCCCAGTGCAGGGTATGCTCCCCTCTCTTCTTCCCCCCTCCCCCATTGAAATACTTTGTGATCTGTGGGAATCAATTATTGCTAACTAAACAATTTTAAGTAAAAACATGCTCTAGAAACCCTGCTGCAGACTAACCTTAAGTGTTCAAAAATCAGGATTCAAGCCCCAAAACATAGTAAGTTTAGTTTAAAAATATATTTCATGACAAACTGAGGGGGAGGGTGTATTTGCCTGCTGGTTTTTGAATCTTTGGAGTGCATTCAACACACATTTTTAAACTTTTGTATATAACCATAAGGGCTAGGAACCTTATTTAATGAAATCTCAGATTCTCCTGTAATTGCTACACTCCAGTGGCTAGAGCTTCAAGAAAAAACCACCAGACATTGCAGAACTTGGAAACATTGCAAACCCCTAGCACCTTCAGTCTACAACCTTGTATACAGTAGCCTGTAGTCTGGCTTGTGTGAAACCAAATTGTATTAAGACTTGGTTTGGGGTTAAAAGTGTTTGAAAATAGTTCCAGACATGATTATATGTCCTAATGTGAACACGGTCTAAAGTAAAGAAAGTGGCAGGATTCTTTTTATTTTAGCATTTCTGAGAAACCAAGTCCCATGTAAATAATGATGATGTAAATTTAAGATACTCTATTCTGCTGTTGTTGAACTCATTAAATAACTATTATAGTCCTGTTCCACTTTGGTCCCAGATGAAAAATGTAGTATTGTTATAGTCTGAAATTTCTGTTTATGAATGGAAACTGAACCAGAGAGGGAAACATCACAACCACAGTAGCTTCAGTCTGCCAGTGCCAATACTAGCCTTTCTGAGGACAAGGAAATAAGTAACCCCCAGTCATTAAGTTAATGATATAAAACTGTCTCTAAGGTTTTGTAAAAGGAGAACTAGAAGGGACAAAACTCCTCCCTGTATGATCCTAGCAACAATTTCCTTCCAACACCTGCCACGGCTCACCTAATACATCATGGAAAGGGGTGTTTATTTCTAAGGCCCTCTCCAGGAAACCTTGAGCTTTCTGCTTCACACATTACCGCATATCTTGCATCACACATTGTCAACGAGCATCGAAAGCCTCAAATCATTCACATAAAATGCTATATAAATTTAAATGAATTATCATAAGCAGATTTTAAACAACTAATTAAAATGACATGCACTGTGTAAAGCATCAACATTTTGTTGACAAAACTAGAGAAACTTAATTTGGAAAACTAAAAAGAAGTTTGCTTAAATGCTAAAAAAGTTTGAAATTACTGAAAAATCATTCAACTTCTTCAGTCTTTTATCAGTAAATAAACATAGTGAATGGAAATGCAAACAACTCCTTATCACATCATGACATTTTAATATCCGTTAGCAGCAAAAAAAAAACAAAAAACCATATAACCTTTATATGCCATTTAATTATGCTCCTTACAATAACCTGTGTTCTAACCAAAGGATAGGTGATTCTTTTCTTCAGAAAAACTGACAGAGACCAGCTGGGGTGACATTTTATTTTAGTCCAAGGAATCAAAATATGCAGAAAACTATGTGAAACACTAACAGTGATAGAAAATCAGTAAGGTCCAGAATCCTCAAAGATATTTAGGCTTCTAACTCCCATTGGTTTGGACACCTAAATACCTTTGAGGATCAAGACCTAAATCTCTACTTATTTCAGATCCCCATCTGTAAAATGGGGATAACAATATTTTCTTGTATTAAGATGGTACTCTTTGGAGTGAGAACTGTCTCTTGGACTTCACAGTACAAAAGAGCCCTGATCTCAGATGGACTTCTCAGTTCTACTGTCCTATTAATAATAATCATTGCAAGGCTACGTACCTTCTGCATGTCCTCACAATCACTAGAAAAACATACTTTTGACTTTTAAAAATAGGGCTCTGTGGGTATGAGTTTGTGACAGGTTTGGGCACAGAGACCCCCTTGGGACTATCACCTGACATGCTGAGATTACCCCTGAGCCTGTTTTCCCTGCCAGCTTGGGACTCCAGAACCCTGCCTTGTTGAGTCAGTCATGCTAGCCTGCTGCAACACAGACCCCAGTCTGGTCCACACCCCCAAAGATACAGGCTTAACTGAAAACTGCTCAGCAGGTTACCTGCCTCCAGCACCCAGACATCCAGTTCCTAATGAGATCCAAACCCCAAATAAATCCGTTTTACTCTGTATAAAGCTTATAGAGGGTAAACTCATAAATTGTCCGCCCTCTATAACACTGATAGAGAGATATACACAGCTGTTTGCTCCCCCCAGTATTAATCACTCTGGGTTAATTAATAAACAAAAGTGATTTTATTAAGTATAAAAACTAGGATTTAAGTGGTTTCAAGTAATAAAACAAAGTAAGTTACCAAGCAAAAACATGCAAGTCTAAGCCTAATACATTAAGAAACTGATTGCAGGTAATATCTCACCCTCAGAGATGTTCCAATAAGCTTCTTTCACAGACTAGACTCCTTCCTAGTCTGGGCCCAATCCTTTCCCCGGTACAGTTCTTGTTAGTTCCAACAGACATCTTAGGTGGAAAGCAGGGGTGTTCTCAAGACTGCCACCCCCCTTATTCTGCTCAACCCCCTTTTATAGCTTTGGCCCAAGGCAGGATCTCTCTGGATCCCCACCCCTCTTTCTAAATGGAAAAGCACCAGGTTTAAAATGGATTCCAGTATCCTGTGACATGGTCACATGTCCTGTGAGACCCCAGCCTTCATTCTTCCAGGGCTGGCCCGCACGCACCCAGAAAAGTTTGCAAGTAAACAGACCATTTACAACCAATTGTCCTAGTTGATGGGAGCCATCAAGATCCTAAGCCACCATTAATGGCCCACACTTTGCATAATTACAATAGGACCTCAGACTTATATTTCATATTCCTAGTTTCAGATACAAGAATGATACATTCATACAAATAGGATGAACACACTCAGTAGATTATAAGCTTTGTAATGATACCTTACAAGAGACTTTCTGCATAAAGCCTATTCCAGTTACATTATATTCACACGCATAAGCATATTTCCATAAAACATTATGGAGTGCAACATCACAGAGTCCATGAGAGCGAACTGTACAAAAACAAATAAAATCAGAGAACCATAAAAAAATGGAGACAAAAAATGAAGCACAGCCACTGTGCATGCTATGACTAAGCAATGCCCCATACACCATGCATGTGAGACACCTGTAAAGCAAGATAACATTGTGTGAGATTCTATAGTAACCATAAGGCTACCTAACTTTCTCCCCAGTAATAGAATAGTGATGCTGTAGATCTGAATGCCAGCAGGAGTTGTGTGCACTGGTATTTTCATTCTTTCTACACAAATACAAAGTGGCTCCTCTCCTTCCTGCCCTAAACTACAAAATCATATAAAATTAAACAACTAGCAGAATGCAAAGCTCTGAGCACAGCACTACAGCTGTTTCCTGCAGCCACGGGACATTAGGTACAGCTGCAGTTACCCAGATGGATTTACAAAACCAAGGCTAGTCCCTACCAAACTCAGGGCATCGGCAGCAATGAGATAAGGAAAACTCTTTTCTTTGCCCTTGGGAGTTTTGTCTGTAAAGAGTGTAGAGTCAGACCCATAGTGAGGTCAATAGACATTGTTACCTAGAAGAATGCTTACATGAGGAACAAAGGTTGTAGGATTGAGCCCCTAGGGACTTCATCCTGCTGCATTCCTTGAACATTTAAAACTATCACTAATATCAATTACAAGGAACATAGGATCAGGCCCTACACACTGATTCAGACCCTGACACTGTTCATCAAAGTGTTTAAGGCCCATGTGTCTTAAGAACATGCTTAAAGTAAAACACACACTAATTCAATAAGTGAAAGTAATAAATGTTTAAGAACATAGTTGTGAGGACATAAAATGTTTAGTTTTTGATTTTTAATACTTTCTGACTAAAATAATTCTAGACCAAGAAGAAATCATTTGCAGTGACATTACAGAGGATAGGTGCTGGAGAATGACATAGTATTGTGTGCATAAACCACTCTTGGGGCCTTTACAGACTTCAGCCAAATAAACAACATTTATACAGTTTATAATTTGCAATCCTCAAATTACAGGACAGAAAGGGAACTTAAGACGTTTGGAGGAATTGTGAAAAAAAAATCAACCCAATGGTGGATTCAGCTTTACATATGTCACCACATTATGATACCGCTATAATTTTGTGGTTGTGTCCTAATTTGTCTATTTTTGGAGCAGGGTTTGGGTTGTATGTTGTCAGAATTGGCATTAGTGTACCTAAACAAAGTACTAAATTGCTGCATGATGTCTAAGCATGCCTTCAAGATCAAAGTTGCAAAAAGAGTAATTTCAGTGTATAGCTTTTAAAGCTATTTTTCAGTGAACAGGTTCAGAAGTAAATTTATCTGTATAATTTTAAGTTCTAAAAAACAGTTACAAATTGCCCCCCAAAAAGGGGGGGAGGGAGAGAGATTGAGAGCAATTGTAACCATAAGTAAAGCTGAACCTCTCCCCATACTTTTAGAATTAAAAACTGTTTTTTGCTGCCATTGAAACAAAGGCTTTAGATTTCATATCTCCTTAAAAAAATGTGTAACTTTTGCGTTGCCAAATTTATGTTGGTCCTTTTCTCTAAAAGTGCACCACTTTAATAAACTAAAAAAGACCTCTCAATAAGTAGTCAACTCTATAAGCATCTGCAACCGGTGCATAGTGTACACAATAACCTGAAGAGTTATGAAAGGAATTCATAATGCCAGCTCCAATTAAGCTGTATTATGGCATCCTGAATTGCCATACTCCATCCAACAAAATAGCTGAGAAAAGACAAATGCTTGTGGGAAGCTGGCCAGTTTCCTGTTTTGTGAGAGTCTTGGGAACAAAACAGAATCCCTGGCTAATGTGTTTAACTACTGCACACAATTGTCTCTGAAAACTCAGCACTTCAAAATGTATACAAGATTTTAAACTGCAATACAAATATTTTATAAATGGCTACATGACAGGAATTGCCCTAGCTGCAACTGACAGCCCCAGGTGGCCAGTTTTAATGAAAGCATGGTTTGGTTTTGTTCTGATTTCATTAAAACAAGCTAGTTGATGGATAGTTGGTCTTTCCTCACCCATTCCCAGATGTAAGTTGAGCTGTGCTTGTGCTCTGCTTGGGGCAATGACTCTCCTTTCTGGCTACTTCCTTTTTAAGTTGGACTGGCTGCTATGATATGAATTATGTGGCGTGATTGGAAGACCCTACAATTAAGGCTACGTTTTAGTCACAGGTATTTTTCGTAAACGTCATGGACAGGTGACAGGCAGTAAACAAAAATTCATAGCCCGTGACCTGTCCATGTCTCCCTACCTGGCTCCGCATCCCTGAAGCTCCTAGGCGGCAGAGGGGCACAGGCTGCCGGAACCGCAGCCAATGGGACCTGCAGGGGTAGGGCCTGCAGGCGCGGACAGCGCGTGGCATGGAGCCTGCCCCCTCCAGCCCCTCCGCTGCCAAGGAGCTGCAGGGCCATGTCAGTGGGAGCCCCCCACCCCAAAGTAACCGCCCCCACTGCATCCCTCAACCCTGTGCCCCCTCCCACACACCCAAACTGCAGCCCCTGCCCTGAGCCAGCACCAGCCGCTGCAGAAGTCATGGAATCCATAACTTCCATGACAGACTCGCAGCCTTACCTATAATCAACATTGCAGTAGTGCTGGGAAAATATAAGAAAGCAAACTGGCAGAGGGAAGCAACACAAGAAAGCCCAACTGTGCTTAGCAGCACCAGGAAGAAAGGAAGTACAGAACCAAATTAAGGCATCTTGTCCCTGGAGGTTTGGTGATTTTAATTAAACACATAGATAACAAGTAGGATGGAAGAGAAGGCGGGATGGGCTGTATTCATTGAGGAGAGCACGTAGAATGAGTGTGGAAAGAAGAGGAAAGTTGGAACTTTAGGGAGTAGGATTGCCAGGCATCTGGTTTTCTACTGGAATACCCGGTCGAAAAGGGACCGTGGCGCCTTCAGTCAGCACCGCTGACTGTACCGTTAAAAGTCTAGTCTTCAGCACAGCAGGGCCTGGGGCTAAGGCAGGCTCCCTACCTGCCCTGGCTCTACACTGCTCCTGGAAGCGGTTGCCAAGTTCCTGCGGCCCTTAGGCGCTAGGGCGGCCAGGGCCTGGGAGGCGCCGTGCACTGCCCCCACCCCCAGTGTTGGCTCCACAGCTCCCATTGGCTGGGAACCACAACCAATTGGAGCTGCGGGGGGGTGGCGCTTGCGGGCACAATGGCAGCATGCACTGCGCAGAACCACCTGGCCACCCATGTGCCTAGAGGCTGCAGGGACCTGGCGACCGCTTCCTCAGAGCCACGTTAAGTGCGGCCGGGACCCTGCACCTCCTCCCACAACCCACCCCTCTGCCCCTCATCCTTGGCTCCACCCCAGAGCCGTCACTGTCACTCCCTCCACACCCCAACCCCCTGCCCCAGCCCAGAGCCCGCTCCCGCACCCTAAACCCCTCATCCCTGGCCCCACCCCAGAGCCTGCACCCCCAGCTGGAGCCCTCACCCCCTCCCACAGTCTGAACCCCATAGCCCCAGCCTAGAGCCCTCTTGCACCTCAAACCCCTCATCCCCGGCCCCACCCCAGAGCCTACACCCCCAACCCAAAGTCCATACCCCCTCCCCCTCCAAACCCCTGCCCCAGCCCAGTGAAAGTGAGTGAGTGTGCGGAAGAGTGAGCGATGGAGGGAGGGGGGATGGAGCAAGCAGGGCCTAGGGCAAGGGGGTGGGGCAGAGTGTTTGGTTTTGTTTGATTAGAAAGTTGGCAACCCGACTCCCACACCCTTACTCCCTCCCAGACCCCGCACGCCCATCCGCACCCCAACCCGCTCCTGTACCCAAATTCCTTCCTGGAGCCTGCACCTCAAAACCCCTCCCACACCCCAACTGCCTTCCCCAGCCCTGAGCCCCCTCCTCTACCCCAACCCCTCATCCCCAGCCCCACCCCAGAACCCACACCCACAGCAAGAGCCCGCACCCAGGCCCCTGCCCCAGCCCACTCCTGCACTCCAAACCCCTTGGCCCCAGCTCAGAGCCCTCCTCCCACATCCCAACCCCCAGTCCCAGCCCAGAGCCCCATCCCGCATCCTGAACTCCTCAGTTCTGGCCCCACTTCAGAACCCACACCCCCAGCTGGAGCCCTCATCCCAGCCCTGCCCCAGCACAGTGAAAGTGAGTGAGGGTGGGGGAGAGCGAGCAATGGAGGGAAGAAGGTTGGAGTGAGTGTGGGTGTGGGGCCTCAGAGAAGGAGCAGGGGAGGGGAGGGGCCTCGGGGAAGGGGCAAGAAAGGGACAGGGCAAGGGTGTTCTAATTTGTGCAAGTAAAAGTTGGCAACCCTATTAGGGAGGAGGTTGAAGAAAAGAAGCAGGGACCTTTCCCATTGTTGTCTAAACCTAATCAAATGTTCCTCTACTCACTCCACAGTGATGTGTTCTGGCTTTGCATTTAACAAATCTAGTCACCTTAGGCAAATCTCAAATGATTTGCTTTGCTTTGGATCAGCATGCAAGCTTATCTGAACTTTCCCAAAACCTTTTAGTCTGCAAAATGGGCTGGAAGCTTCACAATAAGAGGCTTTTTTTTGAGATTCTCTGTATTTCATATTTTAACAAGAATAGAAATCCGTAAAAAACAGGGCAATGTAACCCCACATACTTGAATCTGTATTTATACCCTTTAAAGGTGATCTAAATTCTGGCCCCCAATAACAGTGTGTCTATATTATAAATATTAACAGTGATTTTTTTTTTTTTTACATATTTTTGTTTGGGTACCAGAAGTGATTTTCACCCAGGGACAAGCAAAAATCCAAATCTGAGGTATAAATCTTTCCTCTGATTTTTCCTGGAAATCTGCATGTCAAACATCAAATACAGAGTGAAGTACATCAGATGGGAATACAGGCTGTGATTTTTTTTCTATTGAATTTGAACACCTAATTCCTAGGGGCTCCTTTGAAAGGGTACTTAAAGAAAGAGATCTATCAAGCCCAAATAATTTAATTTTAGAATAGTCTTTTTTTTTTCTTAATACACAGGCTAGATCACAGTTCCATAACTGGATACTATAATCATTTCATGGAAAGTAAAGGTTCCTCCTCTTCTGTATTATGAAGCATGCATCAGGTGTGATATCTGTAAGCATGGTGCAGTAGCTGGTTTTTTCCTACTGTGTTTCTTTCAGTGGTCAAAATCTCTCTGCCTTATTTACTTTCTTGTGTATCAGAATTTCTGATAATTCAGCAAAACTCTAAGAATATAGGGCCAGATCTTGAGAATCAGCTATTTGGTGCACAACACATCTCAGAAAGGGTGCAATGAAGGCTGAAAATCAATGGAGTTACTTCAGATTACACAAATGTAACTGAGATCATAGGAAGGATGAATGAAATGAATCACCCTGTGAATAAGAGACCAAAAAGGTCACAAAGATTGGATGAAGTCTGTTATTTTAATCTTAGCCTTTTGAAGAGCTCTTAAGATGCACCATTTATTGTTAACCCAGAATCTGAGCAAGAACTCTTTTGACATAGGACTAATTTGATGGAAGATCTCATACTTAAATGAGTAGTCCAGCTGTTTGAGTTCTGCACTTACAGTCACATTACTAGACTCCCTGATCTTCAGAATCACTGAAATTTGTAGTTAAAACTCTTAGGTGTAATTCTGATCTTATCTGAAATATCTTAAAGGTGACCTGCAAGTATGTATGTTTTTAAATGAACCAGGTATAGAATTATGTCCTGAATATCCTAAATAGTAAAGTTAGAAGCAGTATTCAATTCCTAGGCAATTTTAAACTTACCAGAGAAGATTTTCAAAGGCACATATGGTGGTTATGTGCCCACATCCCACAGAAAGTCAATGGGAGTTAAGTGCATCACCGCCATTTGTGCCTTTGAAAATTTCCTTCACCCGTCTTTATGATTGTTTTATGGCCCCTGAAGTCTCAGATCCCTGGTTCCCATGAGTGATGTCCCAGTATACCTGAAGATGGTGACAGTACAGCCACCAAGGAATCCAGCCGAAGCATGAAGGTTCCCTAGAACGAAATAGGTGGTGATTTTTACTATACTGGATAGGTTGACAACTTAATTTTTAAATATGATGAGGTGTCATGTTGGGAGATGATGGTGCTGGTAATTCAGGAATTCAGAAAAATAGGTAACAATGGTAACTTTTTAATCCTTTATGTGAAGATATGCTTCAAACTAATGTTTTCAAGTCTGCAACAGACTTCCTGTGTATCCCTGGGCAAGTCACTTAGGGACAGATTTTTAAAGATATTTAGGTATTTAAAGATGCAGATAGTCGCCTAGTGGCAATTAGATACCTAGGCACTCTAGAAAATCCCAGTATGCACCTATCTGCATCTTTAGGTGCCTAAATAGCTTGAAAAAACTGGCCCTTAAGACATGGCCACAAAATTATTGTCTGTCTGGTCTATCCCAGGACAAGATGGAGCAAAGCATGATGTCAGATTGGTGGAGGCTTTTTACAGAAATCCAATTTTGAGGTAGGAACAAATGTCCTTGTTTCAGTCTTTAATTAACATCACAAATTTGTTTGTAGTGTTTAGGTTTAGTGAGCCAAACTGTTCTCATCTGCACTATCACAAAACTAGAGTCACAAGGAGTTATTCTGGATTTACAGTGCAGCTGAGAGCAGAATCTCACCTGGGATATTGCACTGGTTCGTGCTCTCACTAGTTATTGTTGCCTTCAGTTTTCAACAAAGAGTTTAAATAGCTTAGCTTAATTTCATCCTTCCTTAACACCATTACACTTTTACCACAGTGCCAAAATAATTTCTGGCTTGATCCTGCACATTTACAGTCTAAGTACAAGACATGAGACAACGGGTGAATGCAGCAGAGAGGGGGAGCACAAGGTAACAATGAGACAGTAGTGGTCAGGATGATGGGCAGCAGTCTTGGCCTAACCATTAGCAAATTTTCTGCAGGCATCATAAGAGAGGCAAGTTTTAAGGAGGAATTTGAGAGAGGGCAATGAGGTGGCTTTGTTTACAGGGAGCTCCTTTTATACGTAACGGGCAGCAAAGTTTGTTGACTTTTTTTTTTAAATGGCTGAAAAGAGGTGGAGGGCAACAGCCCAACAGCACAGAAGAGATGACAGGCTGGGGTAATGGTGTTATAATGAGCAGCAGTGGGCTGCAGACATGTGCACTGGGAATGCATTGGGTTTGGCTCTTTTCAGGGAGGGATCATTTCATGCTGGAAATAAAACACATGGATTCAATTTGGTTGCCTTCTCACGTCTTAACTCTTGAGTTTTGGCAATAACCATTTACTAATTGGGGGAATACCATGTCAGACTCTACTGCATCACCACTCTGGGACCATCCCTGACTATACTCTATATGGGCTGATGCAGTCACTCAGTACTCCCTGAATGGAAAACCTCACTTATTTTGGTATCCACTCTGCCTCTGTTTAGTATTAAACATTTACTGTAACTTAGGTACAATGTTTAAGCTGTACTGTGTTTTTAAATATCTTAAGCCCACTCTGAGCCATGGTGGGGACCCACCTTCTCTTTCCCATTCCTTCCCAGTAGGCAGGAGGAGTACAGAGAGACAGTGCAGCTCCTCACAGCAGCAGGGAGAAAAAGGCATGATTACTTCCAGCAGTAGGAAAGAGAGGGGCTCCCTGTCCTCTCAAATGCTGTGAGTGGTTTGGTGAAGGGGGAGATGCTGGGCTCCCAATACAGTGCTACTCTAGGATGCCAGGCTGAGAAGCAGAGAAACAAGAGACCAGTCTTAGCTAATAAATTTAGTCCTTTTCCAAGTAGGTGTATAGTGAAATATTTGGGTCTGGTTATTTCCTGCCAGTGAAGTCATTAGAATGATGAATGCATTATTTTCAAAGCATTTTTAAATTACTAATGTTAAATCAGTCGTGAAAAAGTTCCACCTTCCTTTTAGAAGTTCACAAATATTTCAATTAACTATGCTTAAGCCTTATATTTTTGGATTATAATGGCACAATTCACATTCTTATCCTTATTATGTCCTGCTCTCCAATTCTGATCCCTTAGATATTCTACAAGGACTGGAATCATGCTCCAAGTGTGGTTTGCCTTTGCAAAGTGACTTTATGAAAGCGATGACATAGGATTCTGCATTTATTATGTCTCCATGATAATCCATATAAAATACCATCAGTTTTTGACACACAAAAAGATGTTGTTTTCTGACTGGCAGCCCTTCAATCTCCGCTTGGGATTTGAAAATCAGACTGGGCTCTTTCTGCAAGACAGAAATTGTCCTCATTTATACTGGTGAAACTGCTGCCACATTATGACCTTAGTTACACCTGTGCAATCCTGCTCCATGTATTGATGGATCTATGATCACAATATAAAACAAAGAGGAGGTTGCATAAGTGGCCCTACAATTGGTAGTTAACAGTTCACTCGACCTATGAGCCAGAAAAAAGTGGAGTTCTCTCTGCCAGATATGAGTTGGCTCTGCAGGACTGACCGTAGTAAAAGTGTAACTGTCATTAAAGAAAGCACGACTGAACATGCACAGGGTGCAGATCTACTGAGTAAGAAGGTAACATTTTTTCACAGTCACTTTTCAGAGTAAAATTGTACTATACAACTTCTGCTGTATAGATTTCTACTTTGTCCCAGAAATATTAATTTCAACTCTAGCCTCCGCATTCAGCTAATGGAGATCAATATGCTAGAGCTAAGTTATTTACAGTAACTTTATATCACAACCACGCTTGTATTTTAAGAAAAAGCTATGGGGTGGGGAGAGAGAAAGGGGACATAAAAATAGAGAACAACATTTATCTTTCCAGTATGGCACTATACAGCACATTGGATATTAAAGACTCAATAGCACTTGTAAAAATAGGGGGGTTTCCCTGTTTTTGTTTGGTGTTTGGTATAGAGCTAGCTTTATGTATGCAGTCCTAAGCTTCAAGAAAGGGGGAGAAATCAAGGCATAAATTGCTTGGTCTTCTGGATTCATTGCCAAACGGGAGGGGGCGATCAGACACTGAGTTTTTTCTTCTCACTTCCTTCTTGTGCTGGTGAAGGAGACTGGGTCAATCCATGAATTGCACATTCTGCGTGGGAAATATGACTTCCAGTAGTGTAAGACCCAAAGTGGCCCCTTGTTTTCTTGGTTTATAAGGCTCGCCCTGACTTGTCAAATTGTTCCATGCTGCTCACTGTTGTGCCTGCTAAATGTGGTTGTTGCCCTCCAACAGTGCACGACTTGGTTTTCATGGTGCTGACCTAAGGGTCCACCCATGCTGATCTGACTTCAGGATCAAGGCTATACTTTGTAGAACTGAGCAAGTAGGCAGAAATTAATTTCAGATAACATTTCATAAATGTTAGTTTTTTATTTTGCCTGGGTTTTTTTCTAATGAAGATTTCACCTGCTTCAATTACAGTAACTCCTCACTTAGTCGTCCCAGTTAACGTTGTTTCCTTGCTGATCAATTAGGGAACATGCTCGTTTAAAGTTGTAAAATGCTCCCTTCTAATGTCATTTGCAGGCTATCAACAGCAGTTCAGCTGTCCCTTCCCTGACTGCCATGTGCTGCTCTTCCAGACTCCTGCCTGCTTGCTGTGGGGGGGAGGAGAAGAAGAGGGGGGCTAATGTCCCCCTGAACCTTGCTTACCCCATCTTCCATAGAGCTGGGGGGACACAGGAGGGAGGGAGCTGCTGCCTTAGGCAGCAGTTGCAGCTGCTGGCTTGCTGATCTAATTAACAAGGCAGTGTACTTCTGACCCCACTATTGATACCTAATTGGAAATGCGCATCTCTATCTCTCTCAAACACCTGTGTCTCTGTCTGCCCTGGCTCCTTTTCTGCTGGCTTGTAGAGTGTGAGAGTTAACCCTTCAGGGCTTAGTGGAGTGCTAGTTCATTTAGTAAGGCATTCCCTGGGAAATTCCCACCCTCTGACTCCTCCACCTCAACCAAGCTTCACTATCCTCATCGCTGTGTACCAGTATTCAATTGTTTGTTTAAAACTTATAGTGTGTGTGTGTGTATATATAATATAGTCTTTTGCCTGGTGAAAAAAAATTCCCTGGAACCTAACCCCATCATTTCCATTAATTCTTCTGGGAAAATTGGATTCGTTTAACATCGTTTTGCTTAAAGTCGCATTTTTCAGGAACATAACTACAACATTAAGCGAGGAGTTACTGTATAGGTATTTTGAACATATGTAAATTGTGTATCTTTAACTGACATATTAACACATTAAACAACAGCATGGGGTTGTTTGTTTTCACAAAACAATTCTGAATCCAGAAGTGCCACATTTTTCTACATTTATTATCTGAAATTAATTTCAAATCTCAGTATCTGTCAATCACTTCCTGATCTTTTAGCATAAAACATGCTATATAAATGTGACATCATATTATCAATGCTCTTTAAAAGGAATTTTCTATTTTCTTCCAAGGAAGTCCCTAGAATGTCACACCTTATGTATTTTTCTCTAGAGGTAACTGTGGTGTATCTTCTATCCCCTCCTACTTTGGAGATTTTAAACTCTCCAGGGACCTTGAACAAGGATTTCTTTACTACAGAACATGTTGTTAGAATGAATTATCACATTTATGTACTTCATGTGCTCAGATACTACGATGATTAGCACCACAGAGAAGCCCATGAACAATCCAGAGCGATACCTAGATTCTCATACACTTTTCATTTAAACACATAGAGATATCTAGACAAAAAAGGTAAAACACGTCAAAATAGTTGTCGGTGAAAGCTCTTTGGGGAATTGCCTTGCTGCCAGTTTTGCACTTTTCCTTTTCTTGTTGATGTTATTATTAATTATTGTAATTATTAGAATGACAAAACCACGATTTTCAGCACAGCGGGGAGTGGAAAACTTTGCAACATGACTATGTTTAACCAAGAAGGAATGAAAAGTCAAAGGAGATTTATCTCGGGATTAAATAATAACCAAACCGTTTTAACAAAACTGGATTTGCGTCTGGCAGATTTAAATGACACTAGTTAACAGCAAATGCACAACCAAAGGCTCTCTGCCGTATAACTGCGCTCTGTAAGGAATATTGGGGTAGGAGTGACTAGATGGAGCTCCCTCAAACTACTACCACGTTATTGTAACGCTCAGGGGCACAGTGTCACTTTTTTGGATAAAACTCCATACACATATGGTTGGACAGAGGAGTCACTAAATTCATTTTAGGCTGTGTCACAGGGCGACCGATTTATCTAGATCTCCTCCAACTACCCATGATTGTAGGAAAACAACTGCTTACACCAGCCCATGACTCGGTAATTATGATCTACACAACAAATCTTCCCCAAGCCTGAGGATCACCGGCAGGGAGCCGGCTACTGGTCTAAGGGAAGAGAAAGGTGCAAGCGGATTGACTGATCAGGCAGTTTTACCTTGACGAAGAGGGAAATGTCATGCTCTTGCGTCTCTTCCCCGGGTTCACCAGGTGTGCTCGCCTCATCCTCCTCTTCTTCTTCTTCCTCTCCCTCTCCCCTGGCTTGCATGCCGTTCAGGTTCGTGGCTTCCTCGCCTCTCTCCGCTCCCGCAGGCTCCTCGGGGTCTCCGGTTGCACTTGCATGTGGCTCTGTTAGGTGGTTGCTCAGTTCATCCCCACCTGGGGTGCCCTCTGGGCTTTCTCCCGTAGCAGCGTCCTCTGTGCTTGCGTGTTCTTCTTCTGCTGCTGGTAGAGGTATTTCCTCGGCTGCATGGCCTGCGGCGTCTCCTGCCGCGGGGGTTTCTTCGCTTGTCGCAGAGTCTTCGGGATCTTCTGCTCCCGCTGGTGTCGTGCTTTCCAGACTTTCTCCTGCCATAGTTTCGTCCTCTGTTACATCCTCGGGCTTTGCTTCTGCCGTTGCATCTTCTTTGCCGTCCTCTTCCTCTCTCTCCTCCTCTTCGCGCTCTTCTCCCTCGGGGGCTCCTTCTTCCCCTGCCACCTCCCCAGGCTTTTCTTCCCCCCTCGCGTCCTCCCCAGGGTCTCCTTCTCCTTCAGACTCTTCTTCCTCCCCGGCAGCCTCTGCAGGATCTTCTGCCAGGGAGTTTTCTGCCCCGGGGGCAGCCCGTTCGGCGGCTCCCCCTTCCGCGGAGCTCGGCCCCGGGCTCTCTCCTCCGGTGCTCTCCTCCGCGGGGGGCTCTGCAGGTCCTTCGCCCTCCCCGCTTCCCCCTGCGTCTCCTTCGCCCCTTTCCTCCACGCGCTCCCCTGCTGGGCTGTGCGCGGGGGCAGGCTCCTGCTGCTGCCCCTCGGGGCTCCCTGCCTCCTCTTCCCCTTCTCCTCCCTCCCGCGGGCTCCCCTCTCCGCCGCTCACCCCGGCGCCCCCTTCCCCGGGCGCCTCCTGGCCCGTCCCTTCAGCTGCTCTTACTGCTGCATCCTCCTCCCGCCAGGGGCCGGGGGGCTTCTCCTCCGCAGCCGCCCCTTCCTCGCTCCCTCCCTCCTCCGGCTCTGGGGAGCCCTCTGCCCCGAGCGGCTCCGGGTTCTGCGCCCCGCTGAGCCCCTCAGCGGAGCGGGGCTCTTCTGCAGGAGAAGGGGGGCTGCTCTCCATGGCAAGGGGCCGGAGCGTGGGTCCTGGGAGAGGCGCCGCCGCCGGGGACTCCTGCCGCTGGCTATGGCGACTCCTCGCTGCACCCGCGGGGATTAGCGACTGGCCCGCGCCCAGGGCCAGCAGCACCTGCTCTGCGCCCGGGAGCGCCACGGGGCTGTCTGCGCATGCTCCCTAGGGGCGGCTGAAGCGGCTGCCCTAGCCTGACCCTGGCTCGAACCTCGGAACCGGCTCCCCGAGCCAGGCAGGGACAGCGCCGGGGGGAGAGGTGGAAACAGGAGGGGGTGCGGCAAAACCAGGGGGTGACGTAGGTGCTGGAGATGTTGTCGCTGCCCACTGTACAAATTGTTCCAGCACCCCTGGGGAGAAGGGAGGCACAACAGAGAAGATTGGGGAGCGGGGGCAAAAATGGGGGGATGCAGGGGCAGAAATGGGGGCTGGGGGTAGTTGGGCTTGCGCTCCTCCTTAGCCATTTTATCTCTGCACTGAGCTGTGGCAGCAAAGCCACTAGCTACCCCACCCCCACCCCACCCCCAAAGACTCAGCCCTTTCTGCCGTGAGGTTTTGGGGGTGAAAAGGGATCCCCGGCCAATGTCCTGCTGGGACTCACAGGGCTACAACAACACTGCTTGGGCGGAGGCAGGTAACTGGTGGGGAACTGGCTGGCACAAAACAGACGTGTTTCTCCATGACCAAACCTCCTGGTTTTTCTCGCCGGCGGGTCAGAGTTCTCAGTGGGCAACACGTGTTCGCTAGAGCAGCCGAGACACTTAGGGTGGGACCGATCCTTCACGAGGATCTGTGTGCGGCCGCAGTCAAATCGGCGCCCCCTGAGTTGCTCTGCTCCCAACTCCGCAGCTAAATGCCCCCGGGCTCAGCGCAGCACTCCCCGTCGGTGCTCTGGTGCTGCCTCCCCCAGCAAGCTCCCAACCTGGGACCAAAATCCGCTCGCTGTGCTCTCCTGCGGCTGCTCGGGCTGCATTTGCTTCTCCGGCTCCCGCTCTGGCTTCCCCTTGCCAAGTTTTAACAACTTGCCCTTTGCAGTCCTTCAAATATCCTGCCCTTGCCTGACTGCAAGTCTTTGGGACGTATCCTGCCCACAAGTCCTTGATACCTTTACTGTGGTTTGGGCAGGATGTAACCTCTTGGGTGGCCTGCCATTGACGAACGTAAGAAAGTAGCCCAAACTGTAACTGTATCCCAAAATGCTTCAATGGAGTTCAATAATAACACGACTGGGCTACATTATAAACAATAGCCAAGGCGGAGAAATAAAGTAGGAGAAAGCTACCTCCACAGACGAGATTTGGAAAGAAATGGAGAGCTAATGCTGCAGAGATAGAAGAAGGCTATTCCAAAAGGCAGGAGGTGATATTGGGAGAGGGGGAAGATTAAGCAATTTCTACTTGAGAGAGAGGTTTGTGAGAGAGACTACTGCAAATTCAAGGGGTGTTTCAAAATTAAGACGAGAAATCTTGGACTGGATTCTGATCTGCACGGGGAGCCACGGGAGTTGTTGGAGGATGGAGAGGATGGAGTTGTGCCCTTCTTTGTGTGAGTGAGAACTCCATTCTGCACATGCTGGAGTCTGAGAAGCTGGGTCTTAGGGAGGCCCTATAGAAGGAAAGAAATTGTTCAGAGTGGGAGAGAGGATATAAAACATGGGTAAAAAATTCTGCATAGATAGTGGTGAATGCAGATAACGTTGCAAAGGTGATGACAGGCAGACTTTCAGGCACAGCTGATGTGGGAAAAGAGGGTACAGAGGAAAGAATGGCACCAAGGTTACTGTGATTGATAGCTATATTGGGATGTCTGATTTATCATTTTGATTACATTTCTGAACTGCCCCGTACAGAAACTAAACTCAAGGCTCTGGATAAAATGGCCAAGAATTAGAAGGTGGATAGCAGAAAGTAGAGAACTGAACATCGTGGGCTAAGTATTGTGGCGCAGAAGTGGAGCCACTATCATAGACAGAGTGGTTTGATAGCTAGAGGGAACCAGAGTTGCCTTCATAGCTATGTACATGGTCCAGAGGTGTTCCACAGTGCCACAAGCGGCAGTGAGAACATGCAGAATGACTTCATTTGCATAAATCCAAGTTTATCAAACCTAGCAGTATCCATTAAAATTGTTATCTATTTGGCATAATGCAGCAAATTCTCAAAATCCTTGTACCAAAAGATAACCACTTGATCACCGAGAAGCGGAAGAGCGCACAACACCGTAGGTCCTACGCAAACAATTATTTAAAAAAAGACAGCGAAAGAACACTTACACAATTTTAATAGTTACTTCAAAGCTGAAGTATATTCCCAAACAGTTTGTGGGCTGCACTAAATGTTTGGGGGGGTTTGGGAAGCAAACCTACTTTTATATTAATATTAACCTTGCATAAAGCAGTTCAAGTATTAATACCAATTTGCATGCAGTCATAAGAATGAGCATTGCACCATGTTGTGAAAAACACTAACTCTGCAATCCTTACTGTAAGTAGCATTCATATAGTATCTAGCTATATATTACAATAATACTCTGTAAGAGTTCTGAGTTTACAGACTGAGGTGAAATGGATACAAAAATATAATAAGGAGGGATTACCAGTAACTTTAAATTATGATAGGGACACTGAAGATTCAGGGTGCATACATTCAGTTCTATAGCACTGATTTAGGGTATCTCAGCAGTTTTTTGTTTGTTTTGTTGGGGGGTTGTTTGTTTTTTGTACTTCTCTTACTCATGGCAGAATTTAAACTTTTTACAAAGTTTTTAGCTGTTTTTTGTTATAAAGATAACCTTCCAATTAATGTGAATTGATGTGAACATTTGTTTGTAGATGGTCTGAAATTACGGATCTCAGAGAATTATGACCAAAGAGAGGCATGACCAGAGAAGTCTAGTGATGACAATGTAAATACCAACGTTAACTATTTCATGGCTGATCAGTTTAGCAGAAACATCCTCTCATCTTATATGCACAGCTGGATTCATTAGGAAGAAAGTTCTCCAGAAATGAGATGCCAGATTTTAAAATGAGTGTAACTGAGTTTAAAAATAAGAGTAACAGTGTTTCGAGGGTAGTGGAAGGAGATAGATTCTCAGCATAGGACTCTTGGAAAAATGGGAAGAGAGAAGAACTAGGGAGAGAAGAACTAGTAAGATCTGGGAAAGAGTGGAAGATCTGGAGGAATAAATCACAGGATGAAATGAAAGCTCATCTCTATTTAAAACTATTCAGTAATGATGCAAATAAATTACCATATAATTTATTAGTGGTTTCCATATGTATTTATAGTAAGTTTGATGGTGAACAAAAAATAAAAATATAATGGTGGGATGAAGAATAGCTTTGCTCTCTTAGTTTCTCGTGTCACTAGCATCCTTTGATGAATGTATAGCCTCTTAATTCATAGTCATTTGTGAGTATTTCCATAGCTCCATTTGTCTTACCTCTGATTAACTGAAGATTGGTCAGGTCCCCCAATCACAATGCACACCATACATTGCTCCCCTAACTATGTTGCACAGGTTTCAGGTGTTACATGGAGTGCAGCTGAAGACAATAGTGAAGGTAGGCCACTAGCCTTAGCCATCATGTTGTCTGATCTGCTCTGGTTAAGGGTAGATGGCATAGTGGCTAAAATGATGATGATTAGTTTACAGCGGTGCTCCCACCAGGGCTACAAATGGTGAAGCAGCAATCAATGGTACAGTAATGGTGGGAAATTTGTAGACACATGCTAGTGTACACACAGCCATTGAAGTAAACAGATTGACTTCACTGAGAGCACCAATGAGGCCCCACTTGTTTAAATATATAATTAATTTAAGTCTATATTTATCTTGCCAAAATAGGGTCTCCTTCACATATTAGCACCACTATTTATCCTATTTCATAACACAAGGAGAAACAAGCTGTTGAGGTAGCTGCCCACTGATTGTATCCTTGTTCCTTTTTTGCTCATAGGCACATATACATATACTACTGTCATAGAACAGAAAATCATTCTTTAGAAGAAAATTGTTATCCTGTGCTAAAACAATGACTTATTTTCATATACCACAGTGAAACCCAGTTGTTTCTATTACCATCCATATCTTCCCTTGCACCTTTTATCAGTTTTTTATTCTAAAAACCTTCTTACTTTCCCTTTTAAATTTTAAACTTGAAAAAATACCAAACAATTTGAACTCTGAATTTTCCTAAATGTTTATTTTCTTTTCTAGTCTATTTCTCTGAATCCTGGATCTTTCCCTCTCTCTGGTACGTCTTTACTGGCTCACTATCTGGGGGGAAGGAGGAGAGGCGGAATTTTCTTAGGCACCTCTGGAGATTTTCTTCTGGTTCTTGGACCTTGCTTTTCGCTTTCATGGACCACTCCAATGTCCTTTCAGATGTCTTGTTCATCTTTCAGCCTGACTCTGTGTGTTTCTTCAACTTCAGCATAGCACTTCTCAGCTTCTGTCTGACTCCAAAAATCCACTGTGTTCAGACGTGTTCTCTTGGTAGCTCCTAAATGGTCCCTTTGCTTCTGAAACTGGTGTTGCTCTTCTTAAGTGGTGATTCCTTACCAGTGTCCATGACAATCCAGTTTCAATCAGCATGGTTCTCTAGTTTTGTGTGGCAATAGGCAGCATAGCATTCTGTTAGCTCCTACTCATTTGTTCTAAGTGCTTATAGGAGGCGTCTTCTTTCAAACTGTCCTCTGGATAGCAAATCTTCACTTCTCCAGTTGTCTATTTTAGTCTTAATTTCAGTTTGTCTTCAGGTTGCCATTCCAACATGGGATTGTGGAAGCTCAGATCTGGACCCAATCAAGCCCTCTGTTTATAAAGGATTTAGAACGGAGATGAATTTTGGCTAATGGGTCCAAATTCAATAATGATATAAGTTATGTGCAAAGTGTAAATCAGCCAAAGATGGGTGAGTTGGAAGTAGGTTAATGGTGGAATTTACACCATTTTAGTAATGAGTGGGTGACTGAAAAAGGATAATTTACACCAGTTTGGTATTCTGGGATGGTGAGTGTGTGGCAAATTATATCTTTGCTTAGGTGGGTGTAACTCCCATTGTTTTCAGTGGAAGTTGAACCCACCTTCTTCAAGCTGATTTTGGCCTACTACGTGAAAAATAATTGGCTCTGGCCAATGCTCATTCATTGTAGATCAATTTTAATTTCTATATTGCCCATACTTCTGTATCTTTCTGAAGGCTGGGCTGTGGGTCTCAAGCAATCACTGGCTTTCAAGGTCAGCACAAAAACTTCCAAAGATTAACACTGTTTGCTTATAAAGGTTAGGCAATTTTACATGCAACAATAGATTAGCTATTTAAATACTTGTGAGAGTGAGACAAAGGCAAAGTGGAAAAAGACTACAAGCTGACATTGGAAAGCTGTTAATTATTATCTTTGTACCATGGGGAAGCGCATAGGTACCGTATAACGTTTAATAAAATTGGCAATTTTATGGAGAAATGAATAAATAACTTGTGACAAATCCCATTGTGTTCTCCTTAATTATAACCCAATAAATGTTTCTAACCATGACATAGTTAAGGTTTGGCAATGATATTTTCAGATATCTAGTGAACAGTTTTCTTCGAGTGCAAAGAAAATAACTTTTTAGATGGGTTGTTGGACAGAGTAAGTATTGAGTTGTCATAAATATAAAGGGAAAGGGGAGAGGGTCTGATGCAGATAAAATCCTCTTACCAGTAAAGGGTTAAGAAATGCAGGTAGCCAGACTGACACCTGACCTGGCTGGCATTTGACCAATAAGGGGACAAGATACTTTCAAATCTTGGGAGGGGGAAAGCTTTGTGTGTGGGTCTTTGTCAGACACGGAGTGATCTTGGAGTAAAAAGGAATCAGTCATCTTTTCATCAAATCCTCACTTTTCTAAAGTAAGTCTAGTCAGCATAGCGAGTAGATTTCTGTTCATTTTGCTTGGTGTGTGTTCCCTGTGTTAAAGGGAGGGTTTTTCCTTTTTCTTTTTCTGTAACGTTAAGGGTTTGTCCAGAGGGAGGAATCCCTCTGAGTTTGGAAATTGGGTATCCTGTAAAATAGTTACCATCCTGATTTTACAGAGCTGATTTTACCTTCTTTGTTTTAATAAAATCCTTCTTTTAAGAAGCTGACTGTTTTCTATGGTTTTTAAAAACCCAGGGGGTGGGTTTTTAGATCACTGTGTAACCAATTGGTTAGGAGATTATTCTCAAGCTTCCCAGGACAGGGGGGTACGGGCTTGAGAGGATATTTTGGGGGGAAGGGACTTCAAGTGGTCCCCTTTCCTGGATTCCTGTTTAGAACACTTGATGGTGGCAGTGGAAGAAGCATTTCTCAGGGTGCAGGGAATTTTGTACCTTGGGGGTTTTAACCTAAGCAGTAAAAATAAGCTTAGGGGCTCTTCATGTGGGTCCCCACGTCTTTACCCTAGAGTTTAGAGTGGGGAGGGAACCCTGACATGAGTCAAGATCTTTTATGGATCCAGGGTAGATACATTAACAAGTTTGTGGTTTGTGCGGTTTTTTTCCCCAAACTGATTTAAGTACTTTTTCTCCATTCTTTCTATACTGAAATCAAGTAATCTATTCTTAAAATGCACGTAATTTTTCATTGAAAAATATTTTGATAGTTTCTATATTATCTCTTCCTAGAATCTGCAAGTGAAAGGACTCTAAATGGAGGGTTGATGTAATATATGTATACCTACCATATATATGGTGACAGTCGTGATAAATTGCAGATCCATATGTTAAATATTATTTGACTGCAAAGTTGGTGGAGCAGGATGGGCAACATTTAATCCTGCAACAGTGAGAGATGTGAAGACTAGTATCTGTCAACACATCACAGCTGGAACTGGAGCTTTATAACATTAGAAAGCCAGGAATCCTCCTTTTCCAAAAGGATAAGGTTTTTGGTTTTAGCCCTCTTAGACCTTGAAATATCAGTCTTTAAATTTACCCCATGGTTATATATGAAGAAGGTACCTTTGTACAGGTATATGGAATATGTTAGTGAGAATTTTTTTCTCCCACAGAGGTCTCCCAGGAGTAAGGAAGGCTGACATAATGGGCCAGATCTTCAGCTGGTATAAGTTGGTTCTGGTCCATTGAACTACAAGGAACTATAGGGATTTACATCATCCGAGGATCTGGTACCAGATTCCACATGAGGAGAGATGAATAAAACTGGGACTTTTCAGCTTGGAAAAGAGATGACTAAGGGGATAAGATAAAGGTCTATAAAATTATGACTGATGTGGAGAAAGTAAATAAGGAAGTGTTATTTACTCAGAACACAAGAACTAGGGATCACCAATGAAATTAATAGGCAATAGGTTTCAAACAAACAGAAGGAAGTATTTCTTCACACAACACACAGTTAACCTGTGGGACTCTTTCCCAGAGGCTGTTGTGAAGGCCAAGACTATAACAGGGTTAAAAAAAACTAGATAAGTTCATGGAGGATAGGTCCATCAATGGCTATTAACCAAGATGGGCAGAGATGATATCCTTAGCCCCTATTTGACAGAAGCTGGGAATGGATCACTTGATAATTGCCTGTTCATTGGTCTGACCCAGTATGGCTGTTCTTATGTTCTTACCAGTAAAAATTTTGTAAACTTTCTAAAGCATTCATAAAATAGATTTTCTGTAAAAGATGTGGTTTAGATGGGGAAAAACACAATGATGGTATGATACACTATAAAGCAACGTGGTACAGATGGTGTGTTAAACTGCTCACTCACGATGTAACCATTCATAAATAATGCAGGCTTCCCTAACTTATGCCAATATAGTCTGTATATCATACTCCACTATAATGTATTCTTTCTTACATTCATCCATGAAAAGTGATATAATATGTGTAAGGAGGGAAGGGGCATGGCTTCCTTGTTAAGGTTGAAATCAGGGGTTCACTTCAAGCCTTAATTTAGCACTCACATCCCTCTAATGTTTTTCCCTTTCTCCTCCTCCGCTATACCCACAAAGTCATACATGCATAGATCTTTAAACACACTGGTACACAGTACAGATTATTAGAAACATTATTTTTCAAGTAAAGTTTTTTGCAATGTTTGTTATAGTTATTGACTGGCTCACTGGCACGCTGTGTGCCACAGGCTAGCTGGTGCCTGAGGGGATCAGGCACCCAGCCTTTCTGTAACTGGCTCAGTTAAGAGAAATGAGCCAGCCCAGATTCACCTGTGAATAGTTAATTACCTAAGTGGCTGGGTGCCAGTTAATTAGTTAAGGAACACCTAGGCCTAATAAAGGCATGTGAGGGTTCAGTCAGGAAGCCAGCTACTCCCAGCAGAACAAGCCTCGGGAGAAAATGTTCCGAGGTAAGGGACTGGTATTACCCAAGAGGATGAAGTGAGTTTGGAACCTCCTGGGGAGCTAGTAGAAACCTGCTTGGCAAAGAACAATGAACTGTCAGGAGAAGAATAGCATTTGGCTGAATGCCCAGGAGAGGTACAAGCTCCAGACAGGAAATTCAACCATGGCTAGAGGAGCAAGACTTAAGACTGATTAACCCAGAGGAGAGAGTTTTGGTAGATTAGTTGACTGAAGTTTTTAATTTAGGTTTTTATTAAAGAAATGTGACCCTCTGAAGAGGGTGCACTGTACTACTAGCAAGGCCTGCTTAGACTTGCCTATATTCTGAGTGAGGAGAAACTGAGGCAAGGGCTCACCTGTGGTATCATGCCTGACCACAGGGGGCATACTGGGGTAACCTCCATGCCTACACTGTGTAAAGATTTCACATCAGTCCTCTATTCTTTCCTACCCCATAGATCCTAGATGCTTCCATTCTTTCCCTGATCCCTCATTTATCTTTCCCACACTCCCTACCACTTCTACTTTCCTTTCCTTTGCCAGCCTCTTTCTGTCTTCTACTTGGCCCTAGCATCTTTTTGTCTCATCCCCCACAAACTCGTTCCCTATGTCTCATGCTTTTCCTACCCCATGGGTTCTCAAATCTCTTGACCTTCCAATCATGGTCCTGCAGTGCCTTTTTCTTTCCTCCTTGGAACCCTTATTTATATTTTACTGCCTTCTCCAGTGGCATAGCCAGGTTTAGAGCACAGGGGGAGCGGAGCTAAAAAAAGGCGCCGGGAGCAAAAAGCGTCAGGAGCAAAAAAAGGTGCCAGGAGCAAAAAAAAAATAGCTCCGCTCTGGCGGCAGCGTAGGAGCAAAAAGCGCCGGGAGCAAAAAAAGGCGCTGCTTCCGCTCAGCGGGTGAGCGGCCACTCCCCCTGCTCCCCCCCCCGCCCCGCCCCGGCTGTGCTACTGGCCTCCTCAACCTTTTTCTCCACTGGTCCTTGCCTCATCTTCTCCTCTCTTGTCACTGAAGGGCTTTTTCAGTAGCCACTGCTATGTCTTGCGGGTTTTGTGTGTGTGTGTGTGTGTGGTTTTTTTTTTAATTTTTTTGGTATGCTTCCCAACTCCATGACTCATTACTTGCATATACCTCTAAATGCAAGCAAATGGCTGAAGCAGAAGGCATGGGAGCTGGGAGGCAGCTATGAGTCAACCAATCATCCCAGTAGAGGGCCCCCAAGTTCCTTGGCATCGTTTATTTGGAGATGGATCTGATTTTAATAGACCAAATCAATGAAATCTGGCACTTTACATAGAGCATAGAATGACAAACTGTGTTTATTGAAAGACTTAGCCCTATATCTTAATGGCTTGAAGATTACTCTGCTCCCACTGCAGACTCATTTTTTTTGTACTGCTATGTAACCTTCAGATTCTTCATGCTCCATCTGTCTCTAAAACATGCCCCTGCAACCCTAAAGAAGCGTTTTTCTAATAGATATTTCCCTTATGATTCAGCCATCATGGGTTTATTGCATCATTATGTTCATTTTGAAAATAAATTAATACTGCAGTTAATACATAGCCAAGAGTATGGGAAGAAATCCTAATGAAAGACCTAACGAGGGATCCTTTCAAGATCCCTTTACAATATGTTGTAGAATGCATATTCTGTACCTACAGAGATCTGTCAGACCACACCAATTTGCTCTGGGAGTGAGATACAATATTTAATCTCAAAACTCTATTCAGATTTCTATTGCTCATGGTTCAGGAGGGAAGGCTTTGTGTGATAAGGGACATGGAATGGGAAGTCAGGAAGCCCAGGCCCTACTCTTTCTCTGCAGGATAATAACTTCCATAAAAGGAGTTACTTATATTCTTTGGGGGTAAAAATAGGACCCCAGGATTTTATTCTCAGCTCTGCCATGGACTTCCTTTGTGATCGTGGAAAAATCACTTACGCTGTCTATGCCTCAGTTTCTTCAACTGCAAAAGGAGGATGACCTTCATATTTGTGAAGGTAAATTAATTGATTGTAAAGCACTGAAGATTCTTGTATGGAAAGCACTCCAGCTCTTAAGTATTGCCATTCTGTCTACATTACACCTCTGACTTTTATTTTTTTATTTTTATTTTTTGCTTTTACCAGTTTATGGTTTACAGTGCATTAGGAATAAAAATGGAGAGCCTGGAATTTATATTGCATTATATGACCAAACTGAGGCTCTGATGTGAAGGATATTATAGTATTGTCAAAAAAATGATGGTTCTGTGGCCTAAGCATCATGGAAATAACTAAAACCACTGTTCAAATGCTGCAGGATTAATTTAACCCTACATTTTATCAAAGTATTGAATAACTGCATTCATTTGACTAGTGAGAAGTCATGGGGGAGGTGATCTCTTGTGTGGTATCTGAAAAAACAATGTCTGTTCTGGTCTGCCTAAAAAAACAAAAAAATCACCCGTAGAGCCCTTTATCTACACTGGGTGGGGGGAGGGTTGAATAACGTAGCTGAAGTCGACGTACTTAGATCTACTCACCGCGGTGTCTTCACTGTGGTGAGTTGACAGCTGACACTCCCCCGTCGACTCCGCCTGCGCCTCTCGCTCCGGTGGAGTACCAGAGTTGACGGGAGAGCGCTTGGCAGTCAATTTATCACATCAAGACTAGACGTGATAAATTGACCCCGCTGGATCGATCGCTGTGGGTCCCGTCGATCCTGTGGGTAAAGTAGACAAGCCCTTCCTGACTTAGGTTATAACTTCCCTTCCTCTCACTATTGTGTAGCAGCCTGCATGCTCCTTGTCCACCTGGCTTCTGCTTTCTACTGCAGATGTGTCTACAATTCATTGATGAAGCTACAGTGTAGTCACAGGCCAAAAAACTTAAATACAGAAAATTAGACACCTATTGGGTTCTTAGAGGTGTTGGGCATCTGCACTGAATTCACTGGGAGTTGTGGATGCCCAGTATCTCTGAAAATCAGGCAATATTTGATTAGGTTCCTCGGTGTTGATTTAAGTGATTAACTTACTTAAGGATCTGTGTGAAAATGTTGACCTTAGTTTGTGAAACACTGTGGCCCATAGCACTGAGTCGTACCTAATATCACAGGTAGGCCCACTGAAGTCAACACAAGTTACTTATGTTGAATAGTACTCTACGCCAGTGGTTCTCAACCAGGGGTACATGTACCCCTGGGGGTACAGCGAGGTCTTCCAGGGGGTACAGCAACTCATCTAGATATTTGCCTAGTTTGCCAGTGCTTTTTGTGTAGCCTGTTGTAAAAGTCAGTACGAACTAAAATTCCATACAGACAATGAGTTGTTTATACTGCTCTATATACTATACGCTGGTAAAAAGTAGAAAGTAAGCAATTTTTCAGTAATAGTGTGCTGTGACAATTTTGCATTTTGATTAGGGCTGTTGATTAATCGCAGTTAACTCACGTGATTAACTCAAAAATTAATCGCGATTAAAAAAATTAATTGCCCTGTTAAACAAAAGAATACCAATTGAAATTCATGAAATATTTTGGATGTTTTTCTACATTTTCATATATATTGTATTCTGTGTTGTAATTGAAATCAAAAGTGTATATTTTGATTACAATATTTGCACTGTAAAAGATAAACAAGAAATAGTATTTTGCACTACAGTACTTGTATGGGGTGAATTGAAATCTTTGTTGTGAAAGTGCAATTTACAAATGTAGGTTTTTGGGGGGGTTTTTTTGGTTACATAACTGTTTTTTTATTTTTGAGTGCAATGTAAAATTTCAGAGCCTACAAGTCCACTCAGTCCTACTTCTTGTTCAACCAATCGCTAAGACAAACAAGTTTGTTTACATTTACAGGAAATAATGCTGACCTCTTCTTATTTACAATGTCACTAGAAAGTGAGAACAGGCATTTGCATGGCACTTTTGTAGCTGGCATTGCAAGGTATTTACGTGCCAGATATGCTAAACATTTATATGCCCCTTCATGCTTCGGCCACTATTCCAGAGGACATGCTTCCATGCTGATGACACTTTTTTAAAAAAAATGTGTTAATTACATTTGTGACACAATTCTCCCTCAAGGAGTTCTATGTCTCCTGCTCTGTTTTACCCGCATTTTGCCATATATTTCATGTTATAGCAATCTCGGACAATGACCCAGCACATGTTCATTTTAAGAACACTTTCACTGCAGATTTGACAAAACACAAGGTAACAATGTGAGATTTCTAAAGATAGCTACAGCACTTGACTCAAGGTTTAAGAATCTGAAGTGCCTTCCAAAATCTGAGAGGGACGAGGTGTGGAGCATGCTTTCAGAAGTCTTAAAAGAACAACACTCCGATGTGGAAACTACAGAACCCGAACCACCAAAAAAGAAAATCAGCCTGCTGGTGGCATCTGACTCAGATAATGAAAATGAACATTCATCAGTCTGCACTGTTTTGGATTGTTATCAGTCAGTATCCATCATCAGCATGGACGTATGTCCCCTGGACAGGTGGTTGAAGCATGAAGGGACATATGAATCTTTAGCACATCTGGCACGTAAATAGCTTGCAATGCTGGCTACAACAGTGCCATGAGAACGCCTGTTCTCACTTTCCGGTGACATTGTAAACAAGAAGCGGGCAGCATTATCTCCTGCAAATGTAAACAAACTTGTTTGTCTGAGCGATTTGCTGAACAAGGAGTAGGACTGAGTGGACTTGCAGGCTCTAAAATTTTACATTGTTTTATTTTTGAATGCAGTTTTTTGTACATAATTCTACATTCATGATAAAGAGATTGCACTACAGTACTTGTATTAGTGAATTGAAAAATACTACTGTTGGTTTTTTTACAGTGCAAATACTTGTAATAAAAAATAAATATAAAGTGAGCACTGTACACTTTGTATTCTGTGTTGCAACTGAAATCAATATATTTGAAAATGTAGACAACATATCCAAAAAGATTTAAATAAATGGTATTCAATTGTTGTTTAACAGTGTGATTAATTGCGATTACTTTTTTTAATCGGTTGACAGGCCTAATTTTTACATATGATTTTGTAAGCAAATAGTTTAAGTGAGGTGAAATTTGTGGTCATACAAGACACATCAGAGTCCTGAAAGGGGTATGGTAATCTGGAAAGGTTGAGAGCCACTGCTCTACCCCACAGGCACATCACAATCTAACCCTTTTGGATGAAAAGTGCTATATACACAAAGTATTATTACACTTGTATTTAATCCATGTCTGCCCTTCTCCCATCCATGTTACGGTGATACTGGTAGGAAAGAGTCCCATTAAATAGCTTTAGAGGCCTCTAACTTTTACTTTACCACTGAGTATGTAAGTTTAGATTTGCTACTCTTTTGTTGATTCTTCAAATACTTGACTAAAATTGAATATGGTATCCTATCCTCTTGTATTTCATAGTATTCAGTTCAGCCAAACAAAATTAATACAGATACCTCATTTTTCATAGAGGAGGTAACAAGGAAAAAAGGATGCCATCTGTGTTTAGTGTTCTCAGCTCCCCAGCATTAAGCTGATTAGGGGCAATCAGCTCCCTTCACAGCTGCTTACACACAGTCTGCCGTGGAAGAGCTAGTTATGTGCAACAACAGAAGAAACATTTGTGTAAACAGTGGTTGGAGGCAGACTGATGCTAACAGGAAGAAAAAACAGAGTGTTGGGTAATTTATTTGAGATAGGTTTTGTATCCTTTATTTTTACTTTGGTTTTAATTTTCCTTGCTTACTGGTACAGTTTTAGTAAAGCAGTATAGTGTCCTTAGTGCGTGCAGATAGATCTTGTATGTGGAAATCCTTTCCGCATTACTTCAAAAAATTAAAATAGACAAACCTCAACAAAAAGTATTATAAGGCACCTCTAACAAGCTGGTGGTTGTCGAGGATGGGATGGAAATCTAGAACTCAAGCTCCCTCCATTTCAACTGACAAGGTCAAAAGAAATAGATGCATTTCCTTTCCAGATGCCAGAAGTCCCACCTACCTCTCACAAGCTCTCAATACCTCCAGCTCGCCAACAAAACATATACAACAGAGTTTCAGCACATTGAAAAATTGGAAATAGAATACATTGAAAAACAGTCTACTTTTATATTAAACAGTAGAGATTTTAAACTAACAATCTCCACTACAACTGTACTGTTGTCCCACATTATACTTAATAAAATAATGGTTTTGAATGTGCTGCAGGAATGTCAATGTACTGCAAAGCGTGAGTACTATAGCAATAGCCATTCCTTCCTCATCTCACCTCATCCACTATGTAAATAATGCCAGCCTCAATATTTCCTTCTGCCACCACATCCCTTCTGAAAACTCAATTATCCAGTTTTGCACACAAGAAATGAGGGGAAGGTGGGGTACCAAACAAATACTTTGCCTCCCTGGCTCTGTAAACCTTGGAGATCAATGGCTTCACAGCTTGTCCCCACTCATCCCTTTCAGTGAAGGGTGTATTGTTCCCATTGATGGTAATTCACATTAAAAGTCTTCCACAAATAATAGCAACATTATTTAAACAAGCATCATGATTTGTACATGAGCTCAATAGGACTATTCACATGCTTAAGGTTAAGCAAGTACGTTGTTCTGAGGTCCAGAAGGAGGTGAGAAGCAGGTAAGTGGGAAGTTTCTAGGTGAAGATAAAAGGGGGAAAATAGAGATAATGTTAGGGTAGGGCTCAACAGAAGACCCACCAGGTCAGGAGGAGGTAGATGAGGTATTTCTAGAACAAATAACAAATATCCAATGCACAAGACCTAGTAGTAATGAGGGAGTTTACATATCCAGATGTCTGTTAGAAAAGTAGTATGGCAAAAAACAATGTCCACTAAGTTCTTGCAATATATTGGGGGAAAACATCTTGTTTCAGAAGGTAGAGAAAGGGGGACAGCCATTTTAGACTTTGTTCTAACAGGAATTGGTTGTGAATCTGAAGGTTGAAGGCAATTTGGGTGAAAGTGATCATGACATTATTAGAGTTCGTTATGATTCTAATGGAAGAAAGGAGTCGGAGCAGTAGAATAAGGACAATGGACTTCAAAAAACAAACTTTAACAAACTCAGAGAACTGTTAGGTAAGGTCTAAGGGAAAACCACGGCCAGTGGGAGCTGTAATCCACCGAACCTGTGGACGCAGCAGGTAAATAAACCGGCCGGGCATGCCAGGGGCTTTCCTTGGACAAGCGGTGTCCCAAGTCTGGGAAACACTGTTCTAAACCAATATACCTTATTTTGATATCTGGAAAGAGAACAAATTATTAAATGGTAAATTTGTGAGCACCTAAAGAATAAGGGGGTGATGAGGAATATCCAGCATGGATCTGGCAAGAACAAATCATGCCAAACCAGCCTAATTTCTTTCTTTGACAGGGTTATTGGCCTAGTGGATGGGGAAAGCAGTAGATAAAAATATATCACTTGGTTTGGTTTGTTTTTTTAGTAAGGCTTTTTAACACACTATCACTGAGCTTCTCATAAGCAAACTAAGGAAATGTAGTCTAGATAAAATGAATATAAGGTGGGTGCAAAACTGGTTGAAAAGCTGTACTCAATGCGAAGCTATCAATAGTTCATTAAACTGTAGGGTTGTATCTAGTGGGGTCCCGCAGGAGTCTGTTACTAGTCAATATTTTCATTAATGATTTGGATAATGGAGTGGAGAGTACGCTTATAAAATTTGCACATGACACCAAGCTGGGAGGGATTCCAAACACTTTAGAGTATAGGATTAGAATTCAAAATGATGACAAATTAGAGAACTTGTCTGAAATCAATGCAAACAAATGAAAGTATTACATTACAGAAAGAATCTGGGGGTTGTAGTGAATTACAATTTGAATGAGACTCAACAATGTCATGCAGTTGCAAAAAAGACTAATATAATTCTGCAGTATATTAACAGGAGTGCCATATGTAAGACACGGGACATAATCATCCTGCTCTACTTTGCACTGTAACTGGTGAGGTCTCAGCTGGAGTGCTGTGTCTGGGTGCAACACATTAGGAAAGATTAAGACAGTCCAGAGGAGAGCAACAAAAATAATAAAGTTTAGAAAACCTGATCTATCTTTTGGGGTTTTTTTAAAGGACATTTTGGTTTTAAGAAAAGACGACGGGGGGTGGGAGAGGGAATATTTTATAACAGACTTCAAATATGTTATGGGCTAAATAAAAAAGATGGTACGTTCTCCATGTCCACTGAGGGCAGGGCAAGAAGTAAAGGGTTTAATCTTCAGCAAGGGAGATATTAGGTTAGATATTAGAATTTTTTTTTTGTCTAACTATAAGGGCAGTTGCAGTTTGGAATAGGGATTCCACAGCCTCCCTTGGAAACCTATCACTGGAGGTTTTCAAGAACATGTTGGACAAACACCTGTCAGGGATGGTCTAGGTTTACTTGGTCCTACCTCGGTGCAAGCGTCTGAACTAGATGACCTCTCAAAGTCCCTTCCAGTCCTACATTTCTATGATTCTATACATCTTTGCAGGATTAGGGCTTTATTAAGTAACTGTATGATCTTAATATTGCCACCTTTCTCTTCCTTCTCGCCTACTGTCCTCTTTTTCTGTTTGAGTCACTCGTGTTAAATTTAGAGCTTGTTTTTTTTTCAGAAGCACTGAGCAATCACAACTCCACTTGAAGTCATTTTTGTCTGTGGGTGCCTAGCATCTCTGACAATTAAATCTGTAGAATGCAAGCTATATGGGGCAGGGAACATGCCTTTACTTATTTTGCAAAGTGTCTAGCATAGTTCTGTGTTCTCAACAAAATTAATCAATGTACAATAGAATTTTGTACCTATTTTTAACTGTTAATATTTCCCTTCTTATATTAGCTGACACTACCATACATGTTTGCCCTAACACCCTACCTAAATGTATTAGAATATTCTAATATTAAACTTGGAAACAACTGGAGGTTGATTTTTAAAAAGACAAGATACTTCCCCACCCAATAATGCTAGTGCTTTTTCTGACTCTCCCTTGTCACATTAGTCCTATTGACTTATATCAATAAAATTCTGGTTCCAATTTCTCATCTTACTGCTGTCTCAGTTTCTTGCAACAATTGCTTAAAACTTTTACTGCTCAGCATCCCCATCACTGTTCATTTATACTGTTGTTTGTCATGGTTACCTCCAAAGCTAAGATTTATGTTCTAAATTTTAGCTTAGCTCTTACAAGCTTTTATCCCTTGCAGTATTGGGTTCCTCTCTGTCCCTTTCAATTGAATTTGGCTTCTGATGGAATGCTCACACCTCAATCTCACCATCAGTATCAAAAAATGCTTTTAAATTTAAAGTTGTGCTATAACATCAAGTATAAAATATTTTAAAAATGACATGATCAGATTGGAAAGATAGTAAGGTTCTATATACTTTAATTACATGGATTATATAGAAATAAGGTGCACATGCAATGAGATGTATATTAAATATTGGTCTTATGAGATTATGGTAACTAAAATGAATGACTGAATAGCATACATAAAATAAAAATAATCATTAACACATTTATATTGAGAATTACAAGTGATCTGGTTCAACTTTTTAAAGTTGTTGAAAGTTCTACTTAAGTGAATGCTATTTGATACACTTATTGCTAAAATCATAGAAATAACTTTTTTAAAATCTTAATTTTAAAACATCCATGATTCTGCTCATCTGACATCGATGTAGGATTCCCATGAAATCCATACAGCTGACTATTGTTAGGGTTCATTTTTTTTCAATTCAATGAGACTTTATTGGCATGACAAATTACACAAATGAAGCTGAAGTGTAAGAAAAAGGCAGACCCTTTAGTTGTCTGTCAGAGACAGGTATGACACTCCCAGACTAGGGTAACACACATTGTGTTTTGGGATTCAATCCTCTATTTGTCATTAATGTCCAAACCAGTGGCAGGTGGTTACTATGTAGCATGATGCCATCTATTTTTCCCCACAGGATCAGGCAGATGAGAACCCAACTTTAGCCTTTCTTTTAAACAGCTTTTAACCTTATATTTGCTATTATGATCTTACTTTATTATGCCTTTTCAAAGGTGTTTACTGATTCAATTTATTTGCTCAATAACGTTTTGTAAAGGTGTGCTATAAAGTAAATCAATAACCAGAGGTCATCTTATTGATTGCCCCTGAAATCAGTGGCTTGTTTACTTCCACATCAGCTTTGCCTTTCTCTTCCTAATTTAGAAATTAACTTGCCAGCAGCATATTTTGAAAGTCAGTAAGGAGTACATGCTAACCTGATACGTTCCTGTAATGAAGAGGTATTGACATGTTACTACTAAATCTGGTGTGGGATACAAAGCTACCAGTGACATTGGTGGCTTCATGGTGCTATTCACAATACAGACTAATACGGGAAGACACATTCCATGCCCAGATCGGCTTCCAATCTAATTAAAGACAAGTTGCAACAATAGTAGAGAATTGAGGATGATGGTAACAGTATCACGATCAGTTACATAGGCTAGCAATACAACTTGATGGTTCTGAATCAGTTAAACTTTGTATTTTCTCTTTTTGAAGACTCCTTAACCACTTGTGCTCCCTATATATGTTCTCCTTCTTCCCAGCCTTGGGAAAGGGACTCTGGGTTTGCTACTTATTACTCCACTGAATTTGTATACTTCTGCCTTGTCCCCCATACAGATGACTTCCCCTATACCTAATATTGTCCCTTTGAAAAAATATTTCAGCTATTCCCACATTTCCCTCAGATGATACAGCCCCTTCCAAAAGAAAAGCCACCCACTCCATGTGGAACTGGGAGCCTACCAAGTACCCAAAGTTGTTCCTGACTTGAGGGCAGGAATAGGTCCTTGTAAGTGCTAGGTGTAAGAGGGAAGAAAGTCTATTGATTATGGAGTGTATGCTGTATTGTCACTGCTGTCCACAGCTATGAGGGTGCTGGGCCCTACCCTTTACCTAACTTCCTCATACCAGGTACCCCTCTTTTTTCCATGCTTTGCCCACCCAATGGTAACTTTTCCAACCCCACAGAGATCTCACAAAAGCCTGGAAATGCTCACATCAGTGAAGCAGCTGCACCTATATAGGCACTGTCCTCTGGCACTGCTAGGAGGGGAGAGAGTTGGGCTCATATGTAGAAAATTCTTGTTCTGTGGGGGCATGACTGGCTTCCATTACAGCTGTCTGTGCCTTAATCTGGCTCTGAACCCCAATGAGGCAGAATCAACCATGAGAAGCCAGATGGGGGTCTGTCACAGAAAGCTGACACCATGGAGACGAATGGGAATTGGAATTAGACCTTTTGATATAACAAAACACTGCAAACCCTCAACTCTTATGCATGCTACATGTGGCATATTTTTAGCTGAACAATAATCTGATGATTGAGGTATGAATTTGGTGATTTGGTTGGATGACATCTGAATCCCACCCCCAAAGTAAAGGAACTGTTTAGTTGCAGGAAAGGGGTAGTGTGCTGGTTTACTCTAAGTTTAAAATCTTGATGACATTAAAATAGGGATAACGACAGACTCAATACACATAGATAACATGTTACATAGTACTATTTACCTGCGTACATTCACGGGGTCCCATGATCTGATTTCACAATACATTCACTGAATGAGAAGTAAGAAGCATAGATATATTAGGTTTGATTGTTTTGAACATGTTAGCATAGTTAGTCAGTCTGCATTTGAGAGGCAAGAACTTTTTGTTTTGTCTTTTGGAATAAAAACAAATCTTATAAAAGATTTCCCTTGCTTTTTTTCATCAGCCACTAGGTGGTGGTGTTTGCTTTTCATACTGTACTTAAAATAGAAAAAAATTGTAAGTCACTTGTTACTGAATGTGACAGTATATCATTTTATGATAGAAAGTTTGCTTCTCACCCTAAAGGAACCTGTACCATTGATCATCTTATTTTCTCTTAGATGTATCTTCTTCTAGAGATGCACAAAACCCCAGATCTGAACTTTGTTGCCCAGGGGTGGTCTATCTCTATTTTCTCCTCTGAGTTTTACCAGATTCTCTCAGCCCACCCATATGTTGGTGTTCTTCCTCTTTACTGTTAAATATGCAATGAATAGTCTTGTGGTTAAAGGCATGGAATTGGGATTCAGGTGATTTGAGTTCAATTTTCAATTCTGCTGAAGACTTTCAGTATGATGTAGGGGCAAGTCACTTAACTCGGCCTCAGTGCCCTATTTGTAAAATAGGGATAATGCTTCCTTCTTGTCTTTTTTATTTAGACTGTAAATTTCTGCCTCACAGACCTATCTTTTACCATGTATTTGTACAGTGCCTAGCACCATGAGGTCCTGATCTCAGCTAGATCTGTAGGTACTACTGTAATACAAAACCAATAAATAATATGGCTGTTTTGTAGGAATCTGGAATTTGAGTTACAATTACCAAACAGTGGGCACTCAGAACAATGAGGAGTGCAGTAGAGAAGACTAAGTATCTTGTAATATAATACATAATAAGTAAGATGACAAGATTCATGCTCCCGTTTTTACATGATAAATGTACAAATGTTAAGATAATACATGATTTCAGTCTAAGCATTTTGAAGCTGAACTGCTCACTCTTTACTAGTGAAAGGAATAAACATTCTGATTGAAGAAAATGCCCTGTTCACTTGTATATAAAAGGAAATTATTATTTGAATTAAATTATAATATTAGTTACAGAAGAGGCATTTTTAGATTTAAGAAATATGCTTGCCTTGCTAAATCTCAAATCAGATTCCATTGTTCTTTGCAGGTAAAATTGCCTCTGTGCAGAGGCCTAGGACCTAAGTGGTGCATAGATTTTTTGTTTGTTTGTTCAAGTTGTCTGCACAGAAATGAATTTCACAATTTGTGTCAAGTCCTAACTCTGACTTGACTGGTTGAATAGCTATGCAGGCTTACTGGAGAACCAAGAGGAAAAGTGAGAGAGAAAATGGAGTTAGCTGTCTAGAGGTTGGAGCAATTTTGCATTTGAAAGCAAATCATATCAACTTTGGCTTTTTAAAAATATTGATAATAGATACTGCTTGCTGGAGCCTGTGAAAACTGGTGGAAACGTGTGTCCAGACTGGATGAAAGTACAGTACATGACCACGTGGATACTAGTGAAAATATGATGTATGTAGGATGTGAGTTATCTCCAAGAGGAAGATGATTTAAAAACTGGGGTTTTTTCCTGGCTAAAGACTGAGTATGAATAAATTTACCTTTTCAAATGGCAAGAAATTACTCTGTTGCCACTGCAATCTTATTCACCTTCTTGCTGAATATATTGCAATAGGATGAAGTTGGAATTGATTTAAAACCAGTAACTTATCAGTTTCAAACGCAGTACTATGTTCCACTGTAAAGTCTATTGACATGTAGATCATTTTGAAAAAAGACCAACACTACTGCCTCAGGATGCAGTAGCTAAGTCAAGCAGTGGGGCTGTTGTCTTTGCCATAAACCTTACACAATGTTGATCATTAGTGACATGTGCATGCTATAGTAGTTTTTCCAAAGTTCATTACTTTGGCAAAAATATTTGCTCCATGCTGCATTTTGGAAGATGAGATTTGCCTACCATAGCAACAACATATTTTAAACTATGGTTTCACTGTTTGCCATACCATGATTCATAAATGGATTTCTTTTTAAAGAACTGTGCCGTAATAGTCTAAATTAATTTAGGCTTTTAGCCTGGTTATGACACCCGGTAGTATATTTTACATATGTATGTAGAGACTGTAATGTACATTAACAAAAAGGTATATTTCTGTAGTCATGGATAAGGCAAATGATCACAGAACTGAACTCCCGATGTCTGAATTGAAATAAAATATTAACTTAGTTTTAGGAGCAGGTGATGTATTGACTTGTATCAATACCCTCTACACAATGGAATGTCACATGCACTATGGCACCTTGAGCCATACTCTAAGGACCAAACTGTCTCCTTATTCATGTCTCAGGGAATTTTGCCATTTAAACTTAAAGTAGGTACTGAGTTTCCATTGTAAGAGTCACTATTCCCTACTGGAGCTAGTTATGAAGGAAGTTGAGGTACTTTGCCAAAAAGAGTCCCTTCTCATCTAATTCATTATAGGAAAGTAGGGAGGTTCAGTTAATGGCCAGGTGTTCAGTATTAGAGAGGTCTCTGAAGTGAGAGATCAGTCTAATGTCCTTGGACTATTAAACTGTTCTTCCACTTTTTTTTCCCCCCAGACCTTTTTCTCTTACCTGTCATATGCAGGTGTAGAAAATTAGGTGGATTTATTAACGTACTTCTATCTTGTACACAATATTAAACTTGCACTGGGCTAAATTGCTCAGATTATGTAGTTGGACAGCCATGGAAATTTTGTGAAGAGGAGTGCTTCTAAAACTCGTCTTTGGAAGCTCCCCTGGAAATTGATCCCACTTAAATATCAGTAAAATCTATTTGTTTACTTAGGTTAAACACATTTCTCAACTAGCCAGCTAATCTATGGGAGATGCTGATCACTCAGGTCCATTCCTACAGGCCAGAGGAGCAGTAGGGCACCTGAATTCTCCTACCTATAAGGAGCTGTTTCTCTCTTCAACAGGAATGTCTAAAATTAGCAGCTGTATGTGTGCACATGGGAAAGTGTGTGTATTTGGAGAGAGATATGTAACATAAAGCTGAGATTTTTTTTTAAAGTTATTTTGATAAAAAGACTTGAATTCCAAGCAGAGTCCAGATGATGAGGGGGAGAGAGGAGAGCATAAATAGTGCTCTAGTTTGGCTCCCTTTTAGGGATGGTGATGTTTATATGCTTGGGACTTTGTAAGGAAGGGAAAGGAAAGAAGTGAAGGAGATGCAAAGATACTGATGCAGATCCTCCGCTATTACATTGCTTCACTTGGTACAGCTGAGGTTGGAAGGAAAGAACATAAGGCTGACTTTAAATCATATTTACACTCCCCCCTACAACAGCTATTTAAATCCAAAATATCATTAAACAAATGTCAAGCAGACAGTTTGTCTTAGAAATAAGGTACCGCAAATATAAATTCATGAATAAGATTAGCTGCATAATTCCTCCAGCACAAGAAGTTGCAACTGCCCACGTAATGTTGTTGCATGCCTTGATTTTCAGACTTATTTTTGACTTTGTTCTGCAAGCATACCTTGCAGAACTGAAAAACAATGTGGATAAGAAGTCTTGTGTAGCTGATCATAAATCACCTGGCACCTTTGTTTGTGCTGAACACTTGTCCTTTATTTGGTGTCTAATGTCCTCCTCTCCCCCCGCCCCCATTAGATCTGTTTATAAGTAGGAGAAATGTACTTCAATGATAAGAAAAGGTTGATATACTGCAATACACATAAGAACAAAAGAGCTGCTATACTGCTTCAGACCATGGTCTAGCTAGCCCACTCTCCTGTTTAACAGTTCTGCATAGCAGAGCTCCTGTGGGAGTGTACAGAAAAGAGCCATTATGGAGTGATCCCCCCATCTTCCATCCCCAGCTTCTTGTAGGGAGAGGTTTCAGGTAGTCCAGCCCATGTTTGGGGCAATCTTGGTTAATAGCCATGGCTGGACCTGTTTTCCATGAACTTATCTAGTTCTTTTTTTAAACGGATTGTACTTTTGGCCATTAACCAGCACATGCAGAGCAATGAGTTCCACAGGTTCCTTAGGCAGTGTGTGGAAAGTGTACACTTTCTCCGGTCTGTACTAAACCTGCTGCCTAACTAATTACAGGGGCGGAGCCCTGGCTTGTGGATTGCGGTGACGGCACCGCCCCTAAAGCGTGCTGGGGTGCTGGCCTTTACACATCAGCCCATTCCACAGCCGTTGTCTACGTTAAGACACAGGGGGTTTGCCGGCTGGGGATGACCATGGCCCCACAGGCAGGGCAATGGCTTTGCCCTGTTTCCCACTAATACACCTAGCTAGCGGAGCGGTCCGGGCGTGGGGGGGTATTTTCCACTCCTCCACCCTGAGGCGGGGGGGAGCGGAGACCTCGCTCCCTGGCTGGGGGAGCCACGATCCTCCCCGGGGGCGCTACGCCCCAGGGAGTGTCCGTGTGGGGCGCAGCAGGAGACGCCGGCTGCCCGTTGCTGGGCCGGGGGCGAAGCGGGGCCGCTGCCCTCACCCAAGATGGCGGCCGGGGCTCACGCGGGCGGGTCGGTCACCGGTTGAACTGGAGGCAGCGCGGCGCCTCATTGGCTCCGGCCGCCCCGGGCCGCGGTGCCTGCGCGGCGGGGAAGGGGTTAACGCCGGGGCCGCGGGCGGAGGCGGCGCCAACAGCAGCAGCGCCGCCGCCGCCGGGACGGGCCCAGCGAGCGGCCCATGGCGAGAGAGGGCGCTGGCTGCAGCCGCTTGCCCGGCGCGGCGGCGGCGGCGGCGGTGGGTGGGAGCCGCCCTGCAGGCAGCGAGGGGGAGCCGCCGGAGGCCGAGTCCGACTGGAGCTTCATCGACTGCGAGATGGAGGCGGTGGCGCTGCGGGACCTGCCCACCGCCACCGTCGCCTGCAACCTGGACCCGCGCCTCTTCCAGGACAGCCTCTGCCGGGTGAGCGCGGGCCGGGGGGCCCGGGGAGCTGCCGCGAGTCCGGCCGCCGCTCGTGTCATGGCGCCGCCCCGGTCACTTCGTGGCCTTTCCCTTCCCTGCCGTCGGGGCTCGGAGCCGGGCGCTAGGCGCTGCACGGGGGCGGCGAAGGGCGCTCAGGGTCCCCGCTAGCTGGGCTGTCCCAGTCCTGGGATGAGCAGCGGGGAGACCCGGAGCAGCAGCTGGCCGCGCCCAGGGGGTGCCCCCTCGCTCCCTGCCTGCCAGCCCGCTGGTGCGCGGACACCGGGGCGGCTGCCGCACAGCGCCGGGCAGCCTGAGCCCGCTGCTCTTGTGGCGCCTCGCCGGCGGGCCGTGCCTCGGGCGGGCGTGGGGCGGTTGGGCGGCCGTTGGGAAGACCGTTGGTGAGGAACCGGTCACCCGGTGGGGGCCGGGCGCCTGGCTGGAGCGTGACGTGCGCAGGCAGCTGGTCGCTTGGGAGCCCAGGCGATGCTGCGTTTGCAGCACGTGCCTGAACCCGGGTCCCCAGGTCCCTGCTCAAGCGCTGCTTGAGCGCCCGGGCAGGTGACCCCAGCATTGCAGCGGCCCCCTGGGGCTGACCCTGGCGCAGACTTCCTGGCAGAGACCCGACGCTCCTTTGCTGCCACTCCCTTGTATTAAACAAGTGGGGATTGTTGGTTGTGCCCGATGGCAGGTTATATTTTAACCTGCGTGATCTCAAGAGGAATAATTCTGAACTGTTAACAAAGAGATGCAGGTAATGATTGTGATTGTTTTGGATAGCTGCTCCTATGAGTGAAGATAGCGTGTGCGTAGGTGTCTTCAGGTTTGAGGCGAGGGTCCCTAACCGGCGGATTTAGTTCTAAAGAAATAATCATTTTTTAAAGAAGTAATTACAAGCAGATACTGATATCTTAATATACTAAGCCCAGACCCTGCAAATACTCAGGGCTTGTTTACACTTAAAATGCTGCAGCGGTGCTGCTGTAGTACTTCAGTGAAGATGGGACCTGCGCAGATGGGAGGGCATCTCCTGTTGGTCTAGGTACTCCACGTCCCCAAGAAGTGGTAGCTTTGTCCATGGGAGAAGCCCTCCAGTCACCATAGCACTGTCTACACTGGGAGTTAGGTTGGTATAACTCTGTTGCTTGGGGATGTGGATTATACCACCATAAATTCCTAGCATAGACTGAGCCTTACATGCAGATGAGACTATTCACACGAGTAAATTTAAGCGAGTGAGTACATGTTTGCAGGATCAGGGCCTTCTGTTGTACCCAGATCCCTTTGCCTATGTTACTATTAATGCTTGGATTATTAAAAGTGTAGAAAAAGATAGAAATCAGTTGTTTCCTTTCGCTTTTATGGTCTTATTACTTGTAATGTCTGCCTTTCAAACACTTCAAGGGATTGTTTAGTTTTTAAATCAAACGTTTTTGCTGGATTTAAAACTTGAGAAAATATTTGTACTTGTTTTTAGCTTTTGCAAAAGCATGTTTTTATAATATTCAGATTTAGGGGCCAAATTTGAGTGTCCTTTTTTTTTTTTTTTTTTTTTTTTTTTTTTTAAATAGTACAGCTACTGGTTGTCATGGCAGTAGACCAGTAGTAAGTCTCTGAGCTCCCAGATCATTACAGTTCATTAAAGATGAGAGACTACATTTTTAAAAACTGGCAACAGTATTAACTGCTGATTTCAATGTTTACGTTTAAGGTTGTATTCACTTTAAAAGACTAGTTAAATAAAGTTTTAACTTTTCATGCATCATTTAGGGCCTAGTATCCTGTTAATGTGTGTGTGTCACTGCCACTGATAAGGTATGCATGTATCAGAGGAAAAATAGACTTCTTAGTGTATGTACTATTTTCCAAACTTAGGAAAAAAGTAAGTGCTGTAGGCATATTGCCAGCCTGTATTATAAGTGTTATGTAGATGAAAATGGGATTTAAATATGAGAATGAAGACTAGGTTTCAGTTTTACCAATACAGGGACCGATAGCCATTAAAAAATCTGAAATTTATGATCTTAATTAATGCAATAATAGAGATGATGAAGATAAAACTTTTTTTCTATTGAAAAGTACAGTTTTTATAGTGCAAAATGACAGATTGTGTGGGAGCATTGAATTTAAGAAACACATTTTAATGTAGCATGTCAACCAAACAATGCCTTATAAAATGGTATGAATGTTACACAATACCCCTGAAGAAAGGAATGAAGAACTTCCACTCACTTTTAGGCCATGTCTACACTGCAAACTTATGTTGACTCAAGTTACATCAGCATATAGCTGCTTCCACTATAGCTTGTGTGCGTGCATACTTGACTCCTTGTGGCAGCGGTGTGCGTACTCACAGTAATGCTTGTATTGGTGCAGCGTGTGATGCACCAGAGGTAGGTATCCCACTGTGTCTTTTGAGAAGTTCTGGCACTGTGTGAGGGGGCCAAAACGAGTCCGGCAGGGGTGTCTGGGAGCATGGGGCCAACTTCTTATTTGCAGCTGTCTCCATCCCATGGTGTTATCTGTATCCCATAACTTTCATGCTTTTTTTTTTTTTTTTTTTTTTCAAAATCCCACAAACCTGCGTGACCCTCCTCGCTGTCTGACATCTTAGAGCCTGCACAGCTCTGCACTATTATGAGCATTACAAACAGAGTGCATAATCCTCGAGTATTTGGAGAGCTGCAAAAAGAACCAAATAAGTGAGGAATTTGACTGTTCCTTGGAGGATGAATTGCTCGCATCTTTAAGAATACAGGACTCTTCAGAAAGCTGCAAGCAGGGACTTTCTTTCTCAATTGATGGATTAATAGTAATTTTGGGCAATCCAGCCTATCCCTTGCTCATGAAACCGTACACCAGTTACCTCGACAGCACCAAGGAATGATTCAGTTGTGACAAAGTGTGGCATTTTCTTAAGGTTTTGAACGAATCTGTGCCTCAGTTTCCCTGGTGTTGCACAATTAACTACATGGTGAGACGGTGTTTGATCTTTGCAGAGACTCCTAGAGGAACAGGTGTGGTTGTCTAGCTGCCTGGGCCCAGACAATGGCTAGACATTTTGTAACTTAGAAACTGATGGCCAGGGGGACCTGTCCTCTGCAAGAAGCCAGATGGCTGCGACGAGTTGAAGAACAGAGGTGGAGGCCAGGTGACCAGTTTTTCCTGGGTAACACAACAAAGGACAGAGGAGGGGCAAATGGGCGTGACTGAGTGTGGGCTGCTGGAAACAGGACAGTCTCCTGTTTTGTGGATTTTGGGGAGGCAACCCAGTCTCCGGGCCCAACCAAGATGGACTTTGCTGGAACTCCCTGCGTTCTGTGCTAACGAAGAACTTTCTTACTCTGTGTTCCAGACAACTAATAAACCCTTCTCTTTTACAGTTCTGTCTGAGAGTCACTGCTGATTGCATAAGTTGGTGGTGTATGGCCCCTTTGGGTGTGTAAGGCTTTCCCAGGTGTCCCGTTCAGGTGAACCTACTGTGGGGAGCTCATGGTGTGGAACGGGGGTGCTGAAAGCTCCCAGGTCAGTCCCTGGAGGTGCTAAAGCTGAGGAGGTTTTCCCTAGTGAGTGTACACCCTGAGGGAGTGCCACACTGAAGAGGGCACTGCCTAAGACTAATTCAGAGCTGTTCTAGAGCACTGAGTCTGTATGTGCCCATGACATCAACTACTGGCTCAGCAGGTACAGAATGACAGTTGAATGTGCTTTTGGTCATTTGAAGGGATGTTGGTTGGCATAGTTTACTCCTAAAATTGGACCTCAGTGAGAGAAATAGCCCAATGGTTACAGCTGCCTGCTGTGTCCTGCATAATATCTGTGAAGCAAAGGGGGAAAAGTCTCTGCTGGGATAGAGGGAAGAGGTGGAGTGGCTGTCTGCTGAATTTCAGTAGTCAGATACAAAGGCTATTAAAAGAGCTCACTGTGGAACTGTATGGCTTGGAGGCTTTGAAAGACCATTTTAACTGTGAGCCAGAATAGAGGGCTCTACCTGGCCCTGCTCTTTTGTGGCCTGGTGGGAATTGTGTGGTGATTACTGTATATGCAGGAATATAACATTTTCAATGCATCTATTAATTTTGTTTGTTAATGATCCTATGGGTGTGGCACTGTGCAGTAACAGGTAATTGGTTGCTTTCAGAACTGCTGCACACTGAGCTGCATATGTTGTGAACTAATAAAAATGAATTATGTTTCAAATAATGGACATTTATTCTGTAAAAAAGTGCAATTTTAAAACAAATACATTGAAAACTTAACAAATTAATAGAACAGAACTTATGAAGGGGGAAAGAACATTCAGGTTCATTTCAGCTACACTTACACCAGCTGTCCCTTTCACAGGTCAATGTTTGTGAAGTTTTGATAGTTTTTAATGTCCTCCAGGGTGGAGTGATTGGACTAGTGCTGTGACAACCTGATGCCATATGGAATGGTGAGAGGGGGTGTGGGGAGGTCCCGATACGGAGTTCTCAGTGGGCTGCAGAGGGCGGTGAGCCTGGGATTATTGAACCTGCAGATCTACCAGAGTCTGCAGCATGTGTGTTTTTGCTGCCTAAATAGCCCCATTACGTCCTGGTGCATTTCCCTCTCCTTTTCTTGCTTGGACTCTTGGGCCTTTATATTCTTCACTATCTTCTTCTCCAGGCTATTTGCGGTGTCCATCCTCCAGGCCCTGTGCTTATGGTCCCATGCAGCACTAGCTTGCAGGATTTCCTTGAACATATCATCCCAAGTCCTCTTCTTTCTCGTCTTTGTCTGGCTCAGGCATTCTGTGGGTGTGGAGAGGGAGACCCTGAAGGCTGCAGTGCCAGCACCTCCAGATAAAACATAGAGGTACCATTGTACTACAGAAAGCGTAACTTAAGATGCTGAGCTCACTCCCCTTGCTATCCAAAAATTTTAAGCACTACCCTCTCACTCTTCTCACTTCTACTTGGGATTGCTTGTGCACAGCACCAGTCACAGCACCAGCCATGGTTAATATTGCCCTCTGAGGCTTGTGCAAAGGAGGAGGGAATTGGGGTTGCAATTGGTTGCAGTTGATTCTAGTAGAAGAGGGCACTGGCTGTGAATACTGGCATTATTTTCCGTGGGTTGTGGTGATTTTAGCTGATATCTCATTCCTCAGGGTAACAATGACACAGAGAGCACAACTGCCGCTGGCGTCCTGAAGTTACCCGTGCCCATGTGCTGCAGAGCCTGTGTATTGCAATTGTGCTTGCTGACGTTATCGTTGAGTGATGTGGGAAAGTGTCCTACCGTGGAGGAAGAAATAAGGCAGCCCTCCATAGAAATCTTTGGCAGAGGATTGCAGAGTATTTCCATGGAGGTTTCATCAAGGTCTCTCAGGAGGAATCAAGGGATATCCCTATACATAAACTACTACTCCCCTTGTTCTCCCCACCCTACACCCTTCCCGCTGCCTAACTCTAGAGGGGAATGAAAAGCAGATAACTCTACCTCTCTTGGTTGTACCACTACCTCTTCTAGCATGGGTAAATTAACGAAAAGTCAAAAGATGTGTTCTGTGACTTTGGGGTTGCCATTCCTGTAATTGAAAGTTTATCTGCACACTTACCTGAGGTTTCTTCCCCTGCATCGGGATCACCCATGCTCAACTGGCTGGACTGCGTTGGAGTCAAAAACAGGTCCTGATTCACTGTGTAGCTGGATATTCCCTCCCCCCCCCCCCCCCCCCGTCGCCTGTCCCACATCCTCCTCCTCCTCCTTCATCCACCACCTCCTCACTGTTGAGAGCAGGGGCCTGTGACTCAGTCTCCTCTGAGGTATCCACTGTGCCGTGCAGGTGATGTCTCTGCCACATAGGGCGTGCAGCTTTTTGTAAAAGTGACAGATCTGTGTCTTAGCACCGGGTCGATTGTTGGCCTTCTGGCATACCTGCCTCAGCTCCTTGGCATTCATGTGGCACTGCAACTAGTCTATGTTGTACCCCCTCTCCTGCGTTACCTGAGCAATCTTCTTCTTCTAGATGTCGATGTTTCTTTGGGTGGCTTGAACCTGTGCCTGCACAGCCTCTTTTCCCTGAGGCCCATGAGATCCAATATTGCCTGTCTACTTTAGGCAGGCGCACATCTGAAGTGCTTAACCGGCATGGTCACCTGGGCAGTTGCATTCAACAATAGAGAGGTGCTAGGTGTCCTCACTAAGGGCGGGTCTTCACTACCCGCCAGATCCGCGGGTAGTGATTGATCCCCGAAGGTGCTCCCCGTCGACTCGGGAACTCCAGTTCGCAAGAGGCGGAGGCGGAGTCGACAGGAGTGGCAGTGGTCGACTCACCGCCGTGAGGACGGCCAGGTAAGTTGACCTCAGATGCTCTGACTTCAGCTACACTATTTGCATAGCTGAAATTATGTGTCTTAGGTTGACCCACCCCCTAGCATAGACCAGGGCTAAGCCAGGCAGTCAGGAAAAGGAATTTCAAAAATTTGCAGGGCTTTAATGGACTTCCAGTCTCCATCAGTGTTGGTGTTAGCCCATTGGAGGCCCGAAGAAGGAATATTTTGGGGGCAGTGTGGGGCAATTGTGCCTGGGCTCTTACCTCAGCGTAGTTCTCCATGGAGCCTGGCTCCCCCTCCTCACACTCCCTTTCTGGAGCCCAGATGGCTGCACTCAGGATCCCGTCCCATCCTGGGGTGATTGCCTGGCTTTTTTTTGTCAATTTCACAGCTCCAGCATGGAGTATCTACATGGACACTGCATTGCCCTAACTATACCAACATAAGCCCTAAGCCTCTCGTGGAGGTGGAGTTATGTAGGTGTAGTAGGGTACTTACATCGGCGGGAGCAAGGCTGTGTAGTGTGTACGCTGACATAATTAGGTTGACGTACACTGCCTGTTTGTTCTTGATAACTTGCTGTGATCCCAGTAAATGTACAGAGGCCAAATTGGCAAATGCTATTCATGGCTTTAACCTCATTCTGTCTCTTTGGATTAGGCCCTAAGTGAATTCCCATGTGCCACTGGAGTTAATGGAAAAACTTGAATGACTTCACTAGGCTTTGAATCAGGTCCTAAGTGAGGAAAGCAATTTTTCCAAGTCACTGATGAACCCAGAAAGGTGGGGGGTAGGGGTGGGGGATACTTTGCCCAGAGGAAGTTTTCTTACTATTAGAATAGGTAATCAGACTGACCCCATGCAAGCCTTGACAAAGGCAATTAATGGCCGTTACATACATCTGATGCAGACCATAGTGTCATATGCAGTTTAATGTCTTAGGTTATGCCAAACTCATACAGAACTCCAGTGACTTATGATCAACCCTCAGAATTGTAGGAGGGAATCTAGATGTCAGGCCATCTGTCCTAGCACAACTGATGTTGTCCTTTCTCTAGTAGATGGATAGGAACATCCTTAAAAGGCTTCTGCTTTCAGATGTACAGAGAATGTAGTAGCACGGATAGCCAAAAGGAGCCAAACTGCTGAAGCTTCTGCACAGGGAGATTGGCCTTATAGGGAGCTGTCACTATACGTCAGTATACTGCAACTTTCAAAAGTGAAGCAATCACTGCCCCTCATGGAAAAAATCCTGTTCTCAGCAACATATACCAATCAGGACAGATAATGTAACTCCAGTATCATATCACAGTCAGCAGTCCAAGAGTAAAACCTTTCAGAGTAATAATTCTTTTTAAGTCAAGAGTTCCTTTCAGTCCACCACTCCTTCATGTTCCAGGACATCCAGGTTGACAGGCAGGCTAAGCATGAGGAAATCCAATCAGAAAGTAAAGGGCTGGATCTTCAACTAGTGTGAAATGGCATACTTCAACTGAAGTCAGTAGAACTACACAGATTTATAGTGGCTAAGAATTTCAGCGAAACTGATCAGCTTTCAACCAGACCGCCTTCGAGTGGGGAAGACCAATGAACAACATATTTGCCAGCAGAGAAAAATAGAAAGGAAATCATTTCTTTTTCTAGCAGATACGTTGAAATGAGTGCTCTGTCTCCAAAATGGCTTTTTTCATAAAGTGAAATTTCTAGTTAAATCATGAATCTCTTCCCATCCTACAATTTCCCCCCAATTCTCCTATTCTGGAAAGTGCTGAAATAAGACATCAGATCCCTTTCATATTGATAGCACTAGAATAACGAATACATTATTTAGAAACCCGAGACATGGAGTTGGTGCACATGCTCTTCTCTCTGTCTTAGCCCAGGTCTACACTGGGGGCGGGGGGATTGATCTAAGATACGCAACTTCAGCTACGAGAATAGCGTAGCTGAAGTCGGCGTACTTAGATCGACTTACTGCGGCGTCTTCACGGCGCTGAGTCGACGGCTGACGCTCCCCCATCGACTCCACTTGCGCCTCTCATGGCGGTGGAGTACTGGAGTCGATGGGAGAGCGCTCGGGGATTGATTTATCGCATCTAGACTAGACGCGATAAATTGACCCCGATAAATCGATCGCTACCCACCAATTCGTCCGGTAGTGTAAACCTGCCCTTATAGAACTGCTACATCTGGGGTCAATACTGCATTTCAACCCAGGAATAATAATTCTCTTAGCCTGTTTTGTGATATAAGGTTCTTAAAAGACTGGATTATCAATCTGAGTAAAAGTATCCTCATTTAGTCTGTTGCTTTTTCCTTACCAGACGTAATTATAACTGATCAAGAAACAAAAATAATCCCTGATTTATTAAAATTTCTTCAACTTGGATTCTAGAAAACCTGAATGTTCATCTCCAAGGGTCTTCATATGCCTGATTAGAAGAATCACTGTAGATTCTGCCTCCCTTCTCCTTAATTTCCAGGTTACTAAAAAATGGTTCTGTTTCTGCATTTCAGGTTCATGGTTTCCACCCAAGGGCCTTTCCCTGGGCTTCAAAGATTGTCTTCTTTGAAACACGTTTTTGTTCTGACCCTCTGAAATGGCCTCCTCTAAAGTAACTTTTCTAGCTGCTGTAATGTCAGCTGTATAGATGGGCGAGTAATAATGTGTTTATAGAGAAGAAGAATTTCTTGGGAAAGCATCACAATTCATAAGGTTGTAATCATATTAGTCCTGTGTACCAATGCAATATATGTGGCAGTACTCAATTAACAAACATTAAATGTTTTGCTTTAGCACAGGGACGGGCGAACTGCGGGCCGGATCTGACCCGTCAGGGCTCTGGATCCAGCCCGCAGGATTGTCACTCTTGTGGTGCCGCAGGCCCTGCGCCGCTCCTGGAAGCAGCCGGCACCGCGTCTCTGCGGCCCCTGGGGGAGAGGTGGGCAGAGGGCTCCGCATGCTGCCTTTGCCTGCGAGCACCGCCCCCCGCAGCTCCCATTGGGTGGGAATGGGGAACTGCGGCCAATGGGAGCTTCGGGGGAGGTACCCACAGGAAAGGGCAGCATGTGGAGCCCCCCCCCCCCCCCCCCCCCCCCCCGAGCTGCAGGGACATGGTGCTGTCCGCTTCCGGGAGCGGCACGGGGCCAAGGCAGGCAGAGAGCCTGCCCTGGCCCCAGTGTACGCTGCTGCCCCCCTGGAGCCACTACAGGTAAGTGGTGCCGGGCTGGAACCTGCACCCCGAACCTCTCCTGCACTCCAACCCCCTGCCCTGAGCCCCCGTTGCACCCCGCATCCCTCCTGTGCCCCAACCTCCTGCTCTGAGCCCCTTCGTCCACCCTGCACCTCTCCTGTGCCCCAACCCCTTGCCCTGAGCCTCCTCCTGCACCCCCTCCCGCACCCCAACACCCTGCCCAAGCCCTACATTCGTGACCCTGCATGCAATTTCCCCACCCAGATGTGGCCCTCGGGCCAAAAAGTTTGCCCACCCCTGCTTTAGCACAATGGTTCCAAGTATCATAGGGTAGCCGTGTTAGTCTGTATCCACAAAAACAATGAGGAGTCCGGTGGCATCTGAAAAAGTAGGTTTTTTTACCCATAAAAGCTTATGCCCAAATAAATCTGTTAGTCTATAAGGTGCCACTGGACTCTGTCACAATGGCTCCATCTCCTTGCCTCCCCAACTTGTTCTCCATTTGGAGGTTTTAATGGTATTTTTAACATAGGAGAGGTCTTTTATAGAATTTACTGTCGAATAAGTACAGTAGATTGATGCTCTGTATGCTCCTTTATATGTCCTAGAGGATTGCACCAACAAACTTTGAGTTTAAAAGGTAATACTGGGTGAAGCCACAAGGGGGCTAAGTAACTTCGTTTATGCTTTGTTAGGCTCCCGGAAAGTAGGCTACATTGTTCATATTTAAGATCTCAAAGAGTTTCTGAGTGTGAACTTCTGTTTCAGGTTAGCTATGGACAGGTTTGTCACTTATAAATGTTTTCCTCATGGTTTGGGTTTTAAAATGAGTATGGGTCTTCTAATAAATGTGTTGTGCACTCAGATGGAAGGAATTCTGTGTTAGAGAAGTAAATGTAGTTCTGAGGCTAGCAGATCAGGTACAGTGAAAGATTGTATGATCCAGCTAGCTTCTGTCATTTGAGTACAGGTTCCTTAAACTAGCTTAAAGAATTTAAGTTTGCTGTAGACTTGTAAATCTTGTTGCATATTAAAACAAATTAATGAATGTAGTGCTAGATCTGTCTTTAAATAATCAAAATCATTACCATTACAATCACACCTATTCCTCTTGGTTAAGACAGGATTTTAGCTAGCGGGTAAGACAATTTTCTCAGCAAACTGGAGAATAACCCAGTTTTTACCAAAATTATTTTCAAAAAGAAAAAAGAGCTTTTTTTTAAGGTGCATAGAACCCTTCCCCCAGTTGCTGGAGTGGTAAGGGGTGGAGAGTGGAAACAATCTGTCACAAAGCCTGTCCCCTCAAATGACCTTTCATGGCAGACTCAAAACAACTATCTCTATTTTTTTTATTTTTTTAAAAAAGTGTCCCTGCTAAAATCATGAAGGATCACAATTTGTGTTCAGAAATTAGATCTGACCTGTTGCAAGTTTGAAGTAATATAGGCAAGGGTTCTTAATGGCAAATATACTGTATATTGTTAATGACTGTCATATAATGTTAAAATTCTAAAACTGTGTAGTGTAGAAGGTTAATGTTGAAAAGGACATTTATGAATTGATCTTTAAATGCTAAGTCATTATTGAAGTGATTCAAGCTTTTTAAAACTTTCGTGATCTGCAACCTACTAAATATCATATGACACATTTAACAGAAGCTTTCATTATTTTGTGTCTTTCATTAAATATTCACAGAATTTCTCCATAAAGCTAACCTTACATTTACAGCATATCTTATTTTTTTTATTTATTTTTTTTTAATTCAAGTGTTCACAAAGCTTTCTTTAGAAAATTGTACTTGGGTTTTCCTATGTCTCTCACATGTTCATTTAATCCCTCTCATGTGTACAGTAGTTCTCTTATGTCATGAATTACATTTAAATCTTTCATGTTTAAAAAGAAGTATTTAAAGAGGTGCACTTTATAAGTGTTACAAACCCTTGTTTTTTTTTTAATTTGGCCAACATACTAATTTTTAAGTGAAAGATTTTGTTGCAATTTGAATTTACAATTCAAGTGTTTTATTCAATAGAATACATGTGTACATACATGTACTTCTGTTCTTTTTGCTGACACAGACTAACACGGCTGCTACTCTAAAATTTATTTCCCTGTCTCGGATAAATATATTTTTTTAAAAAAACAAAAAAACCCCAACCTCTCAAGTCTCCCATATATGCATTTTGTTACCACACCCATTCACATAATTCTCAGTGTGCTACTCGTTCACGAAGTGGCACTGCATTCTGGCAATTGAGATCATGTTAGGAATGTTCATATACTGTACCAAAACTATATATATATCTACACACACATACATGGAATGAGGATCTTGTCTTCAAAACTCCTAAAAAATAAGATTTTCAATGTTTCATCTCTTTCTTTTACTGCTTAAAATTTTTCAGCAAGTATATATGCACAGTATAGAGGGGCTTTACATTGCATTAGGCACATAATACACATGGTTCTGTATTATTTTTTTTAGAATTATGAACAATTATAGAAAAACATTAAGGATAAAGTTTCCCAAAACATGAATGACTTAAGAATCTAAGTCCCAATGACTTTCAATAAGACTTTGAATCCTGAGTGCCTAAATAATATTTGAAAATTTTACTTGAGGCCTCGATTTTCCAATTAGATTAAGACTTTTTTGCAGTAATCTCACTGTTGAAATTATTACAAGAAAGGGAGTCATGGAGTTTTGGTACTCTGTGTGTGTGTGTGTGTGTGTGTGTGTGTGTGTGTGTGTGTGTGTGTGTGTGTGTATGTATATATATATATATATAAAATACACACAGACACACACATACAGAAATTGTTTGGGGGCACTGCTCCTGTTTCTCCCTCATAGGGGTGCAAAGGCATTTCTCTGACAATCTCAGTCAGGAAATTGAGTTAGGTGTTTAAAAATACGATTCCCCCCCCTTAATTTAAATTTTTAAATAGAGACCCCACTTCCTAAGTGTTGTTAGGTTTTGGGGGTCTCTTTTTAATGGTGTCCCTAAAATATGGGAATATTCACATTTTAAATGTTTTGATTCATGGGTCTTTTTCTGGCTCCCCAATTCAGGAGAGGCTTCCCAGTTACGCTTAATAGCTTTTTTTTTTTTTTCCTGGACATAACTTATCTTCCTAGTAAAAGAAGTCTGGAATAGAAGGGTTTAAATGGATTGTATAACATAAGTGTTCGACCAGGGCATCATGAATACCTTACGCTTGGAGCTTTAAAGATTGGAAAGAATCTGTTTTGAGAGGACATGTTTTTCAGCATCAGTGTTAGTTTTATAGCTATGCCCTTGAACGTCTCATGATAGATGGAGGATTTCACTTCCATTTTTAGTCTATTTCTGGCAAGTGATTTCTAGCACTGTTCAAAATCCTAGGACTCTTACATACTCATTTCAGAAATGTTCAGATCATCCTCTTTACCTAGACAGTCCAGAAAGATAAACAGAAAATACCTTTATTTAATGTCTTAGTCAAATAGCTTTGGTGTGTGAATATAATGTACTGTGTAAATAAATAGTGGGTACACTTCTTTAAAAAGGCATTTACTAAAAGGGCCTTAAAAATAGGGGCAATGGGAAAGAGAATTACTTTAATAAAAGTGGTCTGTTATACATAAATTTATAAAAGCTACTGGCATTTTAATGGGCAGGCAATGATCAAAGATGGAAAAACATTTCTGAAATTCGTAGCCATAGGAAAAAATGCATAATTTTGTTAATACATTATGTTAAAGAGGGAATTGGGTTCTTGTGAGGAAGAAGTAGAGAGGAGGCTTTGGTACTCCTAGCTTTTGAATATTTAGAATTTTCAACAATAATTTTGTTCAAATGTATGATATTAAATCAAATGGTTTGTCCTGAAAGATCCAGTGTTGGAATAATTGTAATCTAAGTGTGTGTGGCATGAGAAATGCTAAAAATAAACTATGTACACATGCATATGCATGTACACTGTCCAGCCCATAGACTGGGATCAGATGAATTCATTTATTAATACTTGTTTGCTGCTTTCATTGCATGCATCCTCTCCCTCTTCTTGGATATAATGTGACAATTCCAGAAAAATACGCGTACATATCATGCATCTAATAAAGGGGAAAGAATCTCCACAGGTATCACATTTTATAGCTATATATAATCTGTTAACTCAATACTATTTTCTCTGTTAATATTTATGGAAAAATGTGATTGCACACGGGGCGGGGGCAAGATCATCAGCTAGTATTACAGCACTGACGTAAACGGAGTTGTGCTGACTTATACCGGCCGAGGTTCTGATCCTACATGTGAATATGCACTTTCTGATGCAGATCCTGTGCTGTATGCTAATTAACATTTAGATTTCATAAGAAGGTTTCGTTTTAGCTGTGCTGTGCAGGAACATAGAAAAGCTAATGCAGCTGTCACCTTTGAATGACCTTTATGCTGTGTGTTGTAGCCAGCTTTGCCATTTCTATAGTTTTCCCCTTAGAAACTACACTGTTGAAAAGGGTGTCTGTATGGTTTTGTTACCTGAATCTGTTGTTTTTCTGAAATGATACGTAAGTGATGTCTGTACTGGAATGTGGGCAGCTCTCAAAAGACAAAACAGTGACTTTCAGGCTATGGCGACACTAGTGAGCTTACAGCGGTGCAGCTGCAAGCTCTCTAATGTAGCTGCTTTAAGCCAATGGAAGAAAGCTCTCCTGTCGGCTTAATTACTCCAGCCCCTGCAAGCTGCAGTAGCTGTGTTGGTGAGAGAGCTTCTTCTGCCGATAAAGCGCTGTCCATACCAGTGTTTGGGGTGGTTTTTCACACCCCTGAGTGACATCAGTAGTACTGACATAAATGGTAGTGTAGAGATGTCCTGATTTTATAGGGACAGTCCTGATATTTGGGGCTTTTTTTTAAATACAGTAACTCCTCGCTTAATGTTGTAGTTATGTTCCTGAAAAATGCGGCTTTAAGTGAAACGATGTTAAGCGAATCCAATTTCCCCATAAGAATTAATGTAAATGGGGAGGTTAGGTTCCAGGGAATTTTTTTTCACCAGACAAGAGACTATATTGTATATATGTATACACAGTATAAGTTTGTTTAAAACAATTTAATATCGTACACAGCAGTGATGATTGTGAAGGTTGGTTGAGGTGATGAAGTTAGAGGGTGGGATATTTTGCAGGGAATACCTTACTGCTAAATTATGAACTAGCATTCGGCTGAGCCCTCAAGGGTTAACATGTTGTTAATGTAGCCTCACACTCTACAGGGCAGCACGAATGGAGGGAGGGGAGACAGCATGGCAGACAGAGACACACAACCTGTGTGTGGGGGAGAGAGAGAGAGAGAGGCGCATTTCCCCGTTAAGTATGCTGACGCTACTCTAAGTACATTGCCTTTTTAAGTATATCAGGAAGTTGAGACAGCAGCTGCAGCCAGCATGCTCTCTCCATCCTGAGTCCTGTCTTGTCCCCCTCACTCCCCCCCCACTCTCTGGAGATGGGGTAAGCAAGGGGCAGGAGCAGGGTGGACGGGGACACCCTGACATTAGTCCCCCTTCTCCCCCCCTGCACAGAAAGCAGGATGCTCCCGGGAGCAGCTCCAAGGCAGAGGGCAGGAGCAGCACATGGTAGTGGAGGGAGGGACAACTGAACTGCCGGCAATTGATAGCCTGCTGGTCGGCTGCCTCACTGGGAACTTAGGGGAGCTGATAGGGGGGCTGCTGGTCCACCCTGGTTCCAAGCCCCCACCAGCTAACTGCAATGGCCTTCTCTTCCTGCAAGCAGTGGACAAAGCAGTCGGCTGCCAAACAACATTATAAGGGAGCATTGCACCACTTTAAACGAGCATGTTCCCTAACTGATCAGCAATGTAACAACGAAACAACGTTAACCGGGACGACTTTAAGTGAGGAGTTACTGTATAGGTGCCTATTATCAGGACAGGGGGTGGGTGGTTTTTCACACTTGCTATCTGGTCACCCTAACCTTAGGCTTTGTCTACACTACAGAGTTTTGTAGACAAAAGTTGACACTCAAAGTGCTATAATAAAAATCGGTATTGCATGTTCACAATCGCTCCCTCTGTCTGCAGAGCACATCCACAGTTGGGGCACTCTCATTGACAGTGTGATCAATGCGCTGTGGGTACCTATCCCACAGTCCAGCTCAACACCTGCTGCCGCTAGGTCTTGTGGGAAGGCGGAGTGGATTGCTGTGCCTCTTGGTACCAGATCAGTGTGTCATGATGCATTTTCTGTCCCAGCATTCCATGGGCGTCCAGCTTTCTTTCGTGGCATTTTTCAACAACCCTTGTTTGCTGTGCACCCCAGCATCTTTGTGGAAAAGGATGGATCCTGCACTGCTCTCCTATGCTCTGATAACTGTCATTAAGACATCGCGGATGGCAGTGCAGTTAATCATAAAGTTCCTAACTGAAGAAGACTGCAAGTTGTCTGACATGCTGTGTGATATGGATAGGAGCAACTTTAGATTGCTTGTGGCATTCACAGAGCTGCTGCAGATGGTGGACTGTCACTTTTTGGCTCAGGAAACAAGCACTGAATGGTGGGATCATATCGTCATGCAGGTCTGGGATGACTAGCAGTGGCTACAGAAGTTTCGGATCCAGAAAGCCACCTTCCTGGAACTGTGTGCAGAGCTCACCCCAGCACTGCGGCAAGGCCACCAGACCAGAATGAGAGCTGCCCTGTTGGTAGAGAAGCATGTGGCAATCGCTGTGTGGAAGCTGGTGACTCCAGACTGCTACTGATTGGTCGCAAATTAATTTGGAGTCAATAAGTTAACTGTTGGGGCTGCATTAATGTAAGTGTGCAGGGCAATTAATCACGTCCTGCTACAAAGGACCATGACTGGGAAATGTGCATGAAATAGTGGACGGCTTGCAGAAATGGGTCTCCCTAACTGTGGAGGGGCAATAGATGGCGCACACATTCCAATTTTGGCACCAGACCACCGTGCGATGGAGTACATCAATAGGAGTACTCCAGGAGGTACTGCACTTCTCCAATGCAGAGAAAAGGGAACAGAAGGAGTGGAGGGGAGCTGAAAGGGTACTTCTCCAGGGTGTTGCAAGCGCTTGTGGCTCACCGTGGGCATTTCACTGACATCAATGCGGGGTGGTCCGAGAACGTGTATGCCGCGCACATTTTCAGGAACACCGGGTTGTATAGAAAGCTACAAGCGGGGACTTTCTTTCCAGACCAGAACATTACACTGGGGGATGTTGAAATGCCTATAGTGATCCTGGGAGACCCGGTGTACCCTTTACAGCCATGGCTCATGAAACCTTACACAGGAAACCTGGACAGCAGTAAGGAACGGTTCAACAGGCTAAGTAGGTGCTGGATGACAATGGAATGTGCCTTTGGCAGAGACGCTTGGCCGGAGTGTGTGGGGTGTTCCTCAAGGCCACATCTGCCAAAGCATAAGGAACAATGCACAGAAGCATAAGTTCATGAACAACATTGAAACATTTCAGTAAAATATACCTCCAGTTTCGTAACAATCACTTTCTCACTGACCCTTGGCAAGCGCACATCTCAGCGAACACCCAAAGCATGGTGAGTGTTGGCTGGGAAGCGGGGAGCACCAGCCAGGACAGTTTAGGCATTTCAGAACTCGCTATTCAAAGAATTAAGTGTAAGAGAAATAAAAATTATGAAATGCATAGACCAGTCAAAAAAATAACACACTTTGAAAGAATACAATTACAGGAAATATATATGCATTGCAGGAAGTACCAAGAAGCAATAACAACAATCCAAGTACGTGTTGGGAGGTTAGTGTGAAAGACTGCATGCATGCATGTGGTGGCTGCTGGGGAAGTTTCTGAGAGATGCTGTGCACTTAAGGCACTTACTGAAACCTCTCCTGCACCTGAGCCCCGTCTCTCGCTCTGCAGAGATGGGGTACATGGGGAGGGGGAGAGACGTGTGCACGCGTGCGTGAGATATATAATATGGCACTCACTCACCCGGAAGGCTGGTTCAGACCACAGCAGCTCTTCCTGCTCTGTGGAGAAGGGGTACAGGGGAGGGGGACATCCTGACATTAGCCCCACTCCTCTCCCGCTCTGCACTGCCAGCAGGAGGGTCCCAGGAGCAGCTGCAGGAGCAACGTGGTTGCAAAGCAGCAGGGGGAGGGGCACCTGAACACGCTGCCAGATGTGCATGGCACTTGAATCACTCCTGGGCGGTCGCCCTACCACACAGCTTAGAGGGAACACAGCCCTGAACCCACCTCTGCACTGCACAAACCACAGCCACTTACCAGGTGCCGCCTCTCCTGCTTCTTGCTCACTGGTGAGCAACTGCTGAGACTAGCTAGACACCTCTGGAATAGTGAACAGTTCCCGGCTGCCTGCCCCACCGGGAACTCCACATTGTTGTCTAACTCTCTCTTCATCAGGGATTTCATCCTCTGGGTTAGGTCCTCTTTCCAGTGTCTCCAGACCTGCCAAAGTATCCACGGGGCTCTTGGTGGTGGAGTCGCCACCATGGATAGCGTCCAGCTCCTTATAGAACTGGCAGGTCTTAGGTGCAGGACGGTAGTGATGGTTTGCTTCCCTTGCTTTATGGTACGTCTGCCTCAGCTCTCTTTTTCCCCCCACTCTGCACTGCAGCGTGTCCTGGTCATAGCCCTTTTTTAGGCACGAGCCTAGAGAAATCTGCCTGTATGTATCAAAATTCCTATAGCTCAAGTGCAGCTGGGACTGCCCTGCCTCCTCTCCCCATATACTGAGCAGCTCCACAGTGGTCCAAGCAGGAGAGCGTTTGCTGCAATAAGCCACCATGGTCACCTGGGAAGGTGCAATGAAACCTCTCCATGCTGAGCCAACAGGAAATGGAATTTCAAAAATTTCCAGGGCTTCTAAGTGGGAGGGGCGGATGGTAGTTTTCTGGCTGCAGGGCAGTGGAGTTCAATCTGCTCACCAGAGCGGTCAGGGTGGGCATTGTGGGACACCTTCTGGAGGCCAATTAAAATGATTAAAATCAAGCATGGTGTCTACGCTGACCCTTTGTCGACACAAATTTTTGCGCAAAAAGCCTTATGCTTTTAGTCGGGGTGGTTTTATTTTGTCACCAAAACAGGGCATTTTTGCTGCCAAAAGTCGCATCGCAGTGTGTATGCATTCATTGTTTTATCGACAAAAGCTCCCTTTTGTTGACAAAACTCTGTAGTGTAGACAAGGCCTTAGCTATGAAGACTTGGGTAGATCTTGGGGAAAAGATTCGCTCCCACCCCCATTCCCAAAGAAGGAATGTTGTGCTTTTGATTTTGCTTTGTTTCCCTTTATGCCTGGGAGATTTTTTTTAAATTTAGTCTTTCAGTATTCGCACTTAGTAGTAGACTGTACTAGATTCTAGTGTTTTCATTGGATTACTAATAATTTTGAAGTAGGTAATTTGGGGTGACTAACCTGAATGTAGAAACAGAACAGTTTACTTATGCTGACCTTTGCTGACTTAACTGGACTTTCTGTACTTTAGAGAAAAAAGTTGTATTTAATAGTAATAGTATACAAGTTATGTCCCTTCTCTGCATGAGATGTATCTTATCCAGAACTTTTGCAAGCATAGACAATACTCTGTCTGAAGTGGAAAGTCAGTCAAAATCAAACATGCCTTTTTCTAAAAAAACTAAATAAATCTTGATTATATTAATATGCAAATTAACAATTCTTTTCCTAAGTGACAATGACACCTTACCCCAATACCTTGCCAATACCTTGTTATATATGCTCCTAAAAGAAGAGCTATAAAATACAGTACTGGATGTATGCCTCTTCCCAATTGATGTTGCACTATTAAGAAACTTGCAATAGATAAAAGCTAACTAACGTTTGGCTTGTGGCACCTCTTTGAAAGCATATCTTTAAAATAAAATAAAATTGTGTGCTTAAAAAAAGAGACCATGCCTTAAAAATGGGTTTGAATGCAAGGACAGTGATCAATTGTTCTCCATGACCACTGTGGGTAGGACAATAATTATCTTGGTTTGCAGCAAGAGAGATTTAGGTTAGAGATTAGGAAAAACTTTATAAGGAAGGTTACCTAAGGAGGTTGTGGAATATCTCTTTGGAGGCTTTTAAAAACTGTTTAGACAAATACCTGTCAGGGATGGCATAGGCATACTTAATCCTGCTTCAGATCGCAGATGGATTGGATGACTCCTGGTCCCCAGCCCTACATTTCTAAGATTCTATGATTTTCCACCTATATTGATAAAGCAGCATTTCCTATGTCTTAATCTACTTTTAGCAGAAAGTCCAAACAGAAATACCAGCATCATGGTAGCTCCCATTGAAAGGGAGGGACCAGCACAGTTCACAGATATGGGACTAGTGAAACAATGACAGGTATTTTTAAACTATTTTGAAAACCAATTTTAAATACTGCTAGCTAAAGAGATATAACTTGAATATCAAATCATAACTAAATCACTTCAGTTTCCTTTTAGGCCACCTCTTGAAGGTCTTATTGTAGCTTTTTCTGACATCAATCAGTATATTTTCCCCACCTGTGTTTATGGCTATATAATTATATTAAATGCCTGTAGCATTGCTATTTATTATTAGATGTATACTCATAGACTTTAAGGTCAGAAGGGACCATTATGATCATCTAGTCTGACCTGCACAGTGCAGACCACAGAATCTCACCCAGCCACTCCTGTAATAAGCCCCTAACCTATGTCTGAGCTATTGAAGTCCTCAAATCATGGTTTAAAGACTTCAAGGTGCAGAGAATCCTCCAGCAAGTGACCCGTGCCCCATGCTGCAGAGAGAGGCGAGAAATCCCCAGGGACTCTGCCAATCTGCCCTGGAGGAAAATTCCTTCCCGACCCCAAATATGGCGATCAGCTAAACCCTGAGTATGTGAGCAAGACTCACCAGCCAGCTGGAAGACATTGCTGCGTGGGACACAAAATAGCTAATAGTTCCTCTTGTAACAAAATAACTGTTCCTCTACATTTTTTTTTGTATTCATTTTCTATAAATGTTCTTTTGAGAACAAAAATACTCAGGAGCGAGACAGGCAAATGCTCCAAGCTAATAAGGTTTTTGGCCTTTTTGGATAACAGCAACTGGAAAGATGAGTCCACCCATGTCTCTGTCTCTCTCAGTGATGGGTCTGCACTAACACTGAGCTTAAAAACTACTCTTACTGCATGCAGTGAAGAGTTCTCTGCAGGAGTTAAGCTCTTCTAACTTCTGTTCCAGCTCTTACTCATGCCATACAGCCTCAACTGCATCAGGTCCCTGCCTTCTAGTCAGGTCCACTTTCTTTCCTTTACTGTTGAATTGGTTTTTTTCCTCTTGCTCCCAGTCCAGCTGCAATGAGAACCAATGATGCATGGCCTCCAGAGGGGACAATGGAGGAACTTATGTAAGAATTTCAGCATTTTAGGACTTGTCTACATGGAACAGCAATGTGCAGTAGAGGGTGTGATTTCTAAAGCACACCAAAGTGTTGTGCACTAACTTGTCCACTCATTCAAATTGTAATGATCCTGGATACATCCAGTTTACGATGGGAATTGCATATGGATATACCCCACAACCAGGTAACTCAATTAGGGGGAGGGATAGCTCAGTGGTTTGAGCATTGGCCTGCTAAACCCAGGGTTGTGAGTTCAATCCTTGAGGGGGGGATCTGGGGTAAAAAATTGGGGATTGGTCCTGCTTTGAGCAGGGGGCTGGACTAGATGACTTCCTAAGGTCCCTTCCAACCCTGATATTCTATGATTCTATGAATTTCTTCAGATACAATAGCTGAACATCAATGCTGTGCAAAGGATAGTCCAGTATACACTAAGGATTTTGAAACCTGGAACCTCTTCAGATAGCAGTGGGTTGAGTGTTTATCATGTTTTACATAAATAAGCAGGAAGGCATTGGGTTGTGATTCATGTTTCTGGAAGCCCTTGCACATATGGGAGTGGCCTCTATCCCACAGGATGTTCCTACTCCCTATATACCTAATAGGAAAGGAGAACACAATTGCAGAAAAACCTGAGTTAAGCTATGTTGCTACCATCAGTGAAGGTGAACTGGACAAATTACTGCTACACAGTACTGATCGTTCAGTTCCAGTGGTGGTAGCAACAGTGAACATTTTTTTTTTTTAAAATCAAAAATGCCTAGTCTTTACACCGCCATACTGACCCAGAAAAATTTGCATCTGAACTCTGTTTCAGAAGACCTGTCGGAGAGTCTGTCTTCAGATAATCATTCAAAACTAAATGTTCACATATCTTACACTTTTTGCTTATTTTTTGCCTTTTGAGCTATTAATTTTGAAGTCATTTTTGTTTTGTTGTTGGCTGTATTTCTGAGAGGAGCCTTTGCTGCTTGCTCAAATCTGGAACTTTGCTGGAAGGTTCCAAGGGCAGTTTTTAAGGTTGACGCGAGGGAGCCGATTGTGTTCCTATTCACTACTCCTGACCTTTGCTTCCTGAAGTTCTGTTTTGGGCCCAGAGACTTTGGAAGTTAAAAGGTCATAGAATTCCACAGTAAGTAAATTTCACTTCCAATAGCATGACTAAATCTACTTATCTTTAGTAAAGTCACTTCTGCAGTAGTCTATATTTATTCCTATGCTGTGGGCATTCTGCCTGGAAAATAGTGTTTTTATTCTAGAATTATAATTCTTTGATTGCATATTTGATTGCATCCTCTTTAGGATCATGGATTCTTAGAAGACAAGTTCATTGGCTGTTCTGACCCATTAATTGGGTAAAAACTGAGTATTTGAAACACTCCCTGAGAACATAGTGAAGCAAATTATCTCGTTTGTCTTTGAATGAGACAAACTATTCTGAGAGTGTTAGCCCTGGTCCCTTAGATTCTAGATGTGTCATATGGGAACACATTGAATAGACAAGTCAACTGGGAAAGAAATCTGTGCCAGAGATTTGTGCAGAAATCTGTGCAGAGGCATGGCAGGCAGCTCTGCGCACTGCCTCCACCTGCAGGCGCTGCTCCCACTGGCCGCAGTTCCCAGCCAATGAGAGCTGCAGAGGTAGCACTCGGGGTGGGGCGGGGGCAGTGAGCAGAGTTGCCTGCTGCGCTTCCACCTAGGAGCAGCCGGGACAGCTCACCGCTTGCTAGGAGATGCCCGAGGTGAGTGGCCCCTGGATCCTGTGCCCCAACCTGCTGCCCTGAGCCCCCTCCTGAATCCAAACTCCCTCACAGATCCTACGCCCCACACCCACTCCCGCGCCCCAACTCCCTGCCAGCCCCGCACCAATCGGACTATAAACTGGAATTTCAATGAAGATCAGAAATGCCGGTTTATAGAACTTTCCGATTAGTGAAGTGCTGGATAAAACAGCTTTTACTGTATCCAGTGTCTCTCTTCATTCCATGATTTGCAGGTTTCCTTTTGAGGATGAGGTCTGAGATGTCAGATATAGATCAATCACTTTGTGAAAAGTATTCACTCACAGGTGATATGGGTTTTTTGTCTTATAGTTTTCCTGTGAGTTCATTCAAGTGTAGTGGTTGTCTGGTTTCACCCACATAGGTTGAAGTCCAGAAGAGGTGGTTCAGGAAAGATTTATTTCATGATGGGGTCCCCATCCAGTATGGGTTGTAGTTGTTTGATACCCAGTGTGGGGTGGTAGGTGACAAATACAGGTGGGTAGTCAGAAGGCGTTTTCTGTATTGAAGCAGGTTCTCTCGGGGTATTTGGGTGGTCCATTCCATGATACCATTTATTTTTCTGGAGGATTGTCTTTGTTTGGTGAAGGCGGTTTTGAGTGTTTTAAGGTGTATATCCTAGACCAGGGGTCTCAAACACGTGGCGGGGTTATTTTCTGCAGCTCGCCAAGCTCCCCGCGTGCCCGCCCCCCGCCACCCCAGAGTAATTTCCTGTGGCCGCCAAGCTCCCCATACCCGCCGCCACCCCCCCCACTGCACCGCATCCCTGCTCCTCTGCCTGCCTCCAGGCGCTTCCCACCACCAAACAGCTGTTTGACAGCGCTTAGCGCTTTCCAGGGAGGAGTGGGGAGCTGCGTGCTCAGGGGAGGATGCGGGGCAGGGGTGGGAATTTGGGGAAGGGGTTGGAATAGGGGCAGGGAGGGGTGGAGTTGGGGCTGGGACTTTTGGGAAGAGATTGGAATGGGGAAAGGGTAGGAAGAGGCAGGGCAGGGGCGGGGCCTCATGGAAGGGGTGGAGTGGAGGTGGGGGTGCAGCCGGGGGGAGGGCTTTTGTACCTTTTATATGAAAAGGTGTCAGTGATGCGGCCCTCGGGCCAATGTACTAGTCCACATGTGGCCCTCATGGTGATTTGAGTTTGAGATCCCTGTCCTAGACTTTCTCCTTGGAGCATATTCTGTGGTAGGTGTTATCTACAGCCAGGAACTCGTATCTTCATAGATTCAATAACCACCCCAAAACACACCAAGACATTAGTTTTCTGTATGACTTATCTAAGTCACCTGTATGATTAAACAAACTTTCTAAAGCATACTCCTGCAGTTAACTGATTTAGTCTAAAGTATTGTATAATTGGTGATTCTTTGTACTACATAAAGACAAGGTTTTTGGTTTTTAAATCAGACTATTGCTTGGATTAAGGTTTGATTTAAAGTGTTTGTCTTGCATATTCAGTTTTTGTTACAAAGGCAGGTACCATATTGGCTTGTGTGACTGGATGATTAAAGATAGACATAGGATCACAGCTAAATAGAAACTTTTTAATATCGATCTTCTGTTGACCAGTCTTCCTCTGCATCCTCTGTAATTAAGGATAGTCAAGGAAAAAATTACTGTGTGCTCTAGTAATCTTCAGAAAACCACAATAGGTGTTAAAAATGGCAGGATTATATTTCTGTAGCCTCTGTCAAATGAAATTTTCCACTGAAGTCAGTGAAGGAAGAACAATGAGTTGGTTTAAAAATATATTTTGAAGTGGAACATTTTTGGATAGTTAGCAAAACAGACAAAACATAATTACAAGAAGTAATTGTATTTTTGCAGGTGCAATTACTGTATATTGAGAATTTTTTAACACTAATGATGGCAGAAGCCCAAAAAGGTAAATTTCATAATGGACACTAAGAATTACAAAAAAAATCAAGACCACAGAATCTAACTGCAAGCAGCTATTGTTTAGGGAATATGACACATTGTATCTCTAACTCACTAATATTACTACTTAACCCTTCTGTTTCACCAGTGATCTGACAGTACAGTACTTGGTTAACTTTTGAGTCCAGAAATGCCATCTAAAAATAGAATGAGACAGGGTCATATGACCCTATGATCTAAATAGAAAAGCCTCAGTGTAGGGTAATTCCAGGATTGCAATGTCCTGGCACAGAAAGTCTGTTTGTTACAGTGTAGCATTTAAATAAGTATGCATTTACGTTTTAGGACATGTTTATTAAGTGGTGGGTTTTGGGGTATGTGTGTGTGTTCATTTATAGGGAAAAGTGGTGGTCTTTAAGTTGAAAAAGTGATCACTAATAGGAAATAATATTTCCACTATCATAGCTTTTTCAATTGGCAAGGCAACGGTTTTCAATTTTAAATGTAAGCTTTAGTCAATATTACAGAAGACCAGAGATGAGTATTCATTTCATTCTCTCCACCTTTTTGCTGTTTTTTAATCTTGTCTTTTGTTTGACAATCTTTTACAGTGGAGCCTCAAAACTTTACTATTGCATTATCATATTGATAAGATCAATAGTCTCTTTTGTTACTCCCTTGGTAAGTCACTGAAGAGACATAGCTGCATCTTTTGTGAGTGGGAGCAATTGGGAAGTCTGTCCTAAAATCCCTGCATTGAATTGCTGCACTGAAGAATTGCATTCTGTTGTTGGCTATGTTTCTAATACTGCATTTAGTCTTTGCCTGGGGTGTATCATAAACAGGAAAAAAACTGAAACGTCTTTAGAACTGCTTAAAAGGGTACAAATCTCTCAGCAGACTTGATTTTCTTTTCACCCTTCTCAAGAGGAAAATGTCTGATTCCTGAACTCTGCTGGCTTTCTCCAGTTATTCTTAGTGTCTATTGACACTTTAAAATCATTGTATGTTGTTTTGAGGCATGAAAACACATGGGGTAATAGTGGGTTTAATAGTCAAGAGTAATGATAAGTTAACATAAACTCTGATCTGATTATTTTTTGTTATGCAACCCCAGGCAGGAGTTATTCATACTTTCCATTGCTTGCAACAGCAGCTGTTTCACGTATCTCCCTGGAGCAATCACTATTTCCATTAGGACAGATCTGTTTGCTATCAGACTGCAGTGACATGGCTGAAGTGCCAAGAAGCCTAACAGGAAATATTGTAAGAGACTTCCCTTTTCAGCATACTTCAGAAAATGGGAGAATGATGTTGCTAGTTGTTTTAGATTTGAACACATTCTCACTTAAAAAAAAAAAAATCTTTCAAACCAATATTCCACATGCAAATTTTTATTTTTTGTACTGCCACATGTTTTTGCCAACTTTATATATAAAAAAATCAATTGTAATCTTTCCTTTTTTCTTCCTTTCCCTGCCCCCTGAAAAAATTTGATATAAGCAACTAGGCAACATGGTTTGTAGGCTTGCAGCATTCTGCACTGTCACCTGTGATCCAGGATCGTAAAGCAACCTCAGAATTACCCCACCAGGAAAGCAGGAGACCAAGCCTACTGTGGAAGCTGGTCTTCTAAAGAAGCTAGGTACTGTTTGCATTGAGCGCTTAATGATTGTGCTGTATGTAGAAATAATGGAAATGGAGCACCTCATAATAGATGACATTATATGGTATACCAGGCATTGTCAGTTTCCTCCTCCCTCTTCTGATTTTAAAAAATCAGATTAGTAAACTTTCATTAGAAAAACCTCATAATGACAGGGTTTTATTTATGGCAAAGGTGAGTTCCTGTTCTTCACATCTAGGCTTATTTTGACAACTCATTTTCCCCTCTGTGAATAAGATTGGTCTGATCCCATTTTCAAACAGTCATCAGGATAGAACTTGGTTCTATCCTCTTTGGCAGCTCAGTTCAGTTCTACCTACTTTAGACTTCTACAAAGCAGGAAATGCCGTGTTGGCACAGGTATATTGGGAAGATTTCCACCTCAATTTTCAGCCTATTTTATTTGTGCATTTTTGTTTTGTTTTTTGTTTGGAAGTTGAAACCAAGCTTGCATTTTAGAAGGGATTGTTGCCTTTAGAAAGGAGTTTCCCTTCCATATAGACAGCAGTAGTCCCTCAGAGAGGCACCCAGATTGATGGCCAAACAAATGAAGGAAAATAATAGAAACTGTGCCTTCCTTCTGCCACCCTTCATCTCTGCACAGAAAACGACAAATCTTGTGTCAAAGTCCGCAGGATGGAAAATTCTTTGGTGTCCCAAATCCCAAACTCGATCTAGTGCAGCATCTGTTAATGAGAAAATTTTTCTTTTAGGAGTTCCCCAGTGAGGTTCAGATACATATGGTAGCCATATGACATTTGTAGCTAAAATCATGGAAAGCAGATATCCAGGTTAATAGTTTATGGCAGATTCCAGATACACTAAATACTCCTGGGGGAATTCTGCGCCACTGCGCAATGCAGAATTTTGCAGAAATTAACTTGTGCACAGAATTTCCTTTCCCCACAGAAATGGGCTGCAGTACTGCTGGCTGCTAGTAGGGGCCACTGGACCCAGCAAAGCCCAGCTCACACATAGAAGACGCTACTGGGGGAAGGGGAAGGAGCTAGAGGGTTTCTGGCAGCTGCAGTTCCCTGCACGCCCTGAGAGAAGGAGACGGCAGTGCGCAGGAAACTCCACACAAGCTCAAGATCCAGCATCAGGCTGTTGGGCTCTGAGTAGTGAGGGGGCCATGGCTGGGTTCTGGGGTGGGGAAAGAGGGTTGGGTATCTGGGCAAGGGGGAACCTGTGGCTGTGCTCTGGGGGGAAGAGGTTGGGTGTCTGGGTTGGGGAGGGGCCTGAGGCTAGGCTCGGGGGGAGGGTATCTGGGCTGGGGGCGGGGCGGAGAAATAGGAACTGGGTTGTCATAGGGGTTTCTTTAACTCTCTACTCCTAGGGGAATTTGTGTGTGTCTGTATTGTTACAGACATACTTACTAATGGGTATTTCAAAATAAATCACCAAAATAATTGAAACTGGCGTGATTATCATAGAATCATAGAATACTAGGGTTGGAAGAGACCTCAAGAGGTCATCTAGTCCAATCCCCTGCTCAAAGCAGGACCAACACCAACTAAATCATCCAAGCCAGGCTTTAGAGGTTTTTAAGGATGGAGATTCCACCGCCTCCTTAGGTAACCCATTCCAGTGCTTCTCCACCCTCCTAGTGAAATAATGTTTCCTAATATCCAACCTAGACCTCCCCCACTGCAACGTGAGACCATTGCTCCTTGTTCTGTCATCTGCCACCACTGAGAAAAGCCTAGCTCCATCCTCTTTGGAACCCCCTTCAGGTAGTTGAAGGCTACTATCAAATCCCCCCTCACTCTTCTCTTCTGCAGACTAAATAACCCCAGTTCCCTCAGCCTCTCTTCTTAAGTCATGTGCGCCAGGCCCCTAATCATTTTTGCTGCCCTCCATTGGACTCTCTCCAATTTGTCCACATCCCTTCTGTAGTGGGGGGACCAAAACTGGACTCAGTACTCCATGTAGTGTTGTTTTGACAAATTTGCAGAATTTTAAAATATTGTGCGCAGAATTTTTAATTTTTGGTGCAGAATGTCCCTAGGAGTAACTCAGAGCTCTTTGATAGCTTTTTGAGAAGGCAAATGAAGGAGTAAGCTCAAAGAAACAAAACCTCCTACTTTTTGTCCTTGATGCTTTGGCCCATTAGGGCCAAAAGGTGTCTCTGCACTTCCTCCATGTCTACTGGTACGCAGGACAGACAGGAAGAAGCAACCGCAATAGCTGTGGCTCGCTTATAGCCCCCATGACCCTAATATTAGAATCTGGTCATGCTGGCTTCTCATATTCAAATGCCTTTGTTGATCAAGTGGATATATTACCTCAGGGCTTGCATACATCTGCAATTTTGTGATTCATATGTGTGCTGTGGACACAGTGTAAATGCTTAAAATCTAATTCTCTGAGTGCGGGGGAATCCAGGTGTGGGGTGAGATGATTCTGTGTGGGACAATCTAGGTGCAGACAGCTCAGTGGAGGGGGGGGGTGTCTAGGTGTGGGAGGAACTGGCTGTACAGAGTCGTTGTGGGCGGTTCCAGGTGCAGAGGCAATGGGATTCTGCAGGGGCTTCCAGGTGAAGGTGGTTGGGGCTCAGCAGAGGGGTCTGGGTGTGGGGGCTCAGCAAGGGGGTCTGGGTGCTGGGGGAGTGGGGCTTGGTGGGGTGGGAGTCTGGGGGCAGAAAGCAGGGGAAGATGCTGAGCTTATTGCAGCTGAGGAAGGTTTTGGGGGGTGGGTCTGACACACAGCCCCAGCCACTCCTTGCAGGGGAAGAGGAAGTCCCATCCTATCCTGCCTCCAGCCCAGCCAGGACTAGCATCTGATCCCGGGTCAGGGTAGGAGCTACTGGCTGGGGTGTCACCAGCCCTGGAGTGACTTACCTCTCTGCCAGCTGCTCCAGGTGCCTGAAGCAATGTACCTGCACAGCTAGGGAGTGGTGCATGACTGCTCTTGCAGCTTCCCTTTGTTTTCCTGTCAGAAAGTCATTTCTCTGCGGGGAAGCAAAGAAATATGCGGGGGACATGAATTCTACACATGCCATGGCGCAGAATTCCCCCAGGAGTAGTATGTGCTAAACAGGACTTGGATAAAACTTTACATTTCATGGAGACTACTAACTCTGTCTTTTAAGGTTTTACTTAGTAGAGAAGACTTAAAGACCAGAACAAGCAAAGATTTCAGCTTGATAAGACCTGTTGCTTAATGTCTTACTACAACTCTAGGTTTCTATTATGAAAGCGCCGAAAACCAAGAATAAGCTGAAGGGGAGAGGTGTCTAGTGGACACAACGTAGTGCGAAGAATTAGTCTTTATTCACATCCCTGCAGCTAACTGTTACCTTGAGCAAGACAAAGTAGGTGAGGTAGGTTTACCTTGAGCAAGTCACTATTGTCTGTGTATTCTGATTTTGGTGACCTTCAGTAATAAAAGACAAACCCACCAGCGAGGATTTTAGGTGCTAAATCAAACACTTCTTTCCCTTTCACATTCACATGTCGCACACAGAAGGAAGAGAACAATAAAGAATTAGAATTTTAGTATCAAAGAAATATAGTTGATGGATTTATAGAAAACACTAATATTAATTACCTTAAATAGCACAAAGCAAACTAAACAGAGCTCAATGAACTGGTCACATATAGGCTTGGAGTGAGGGAATAAAAAATGAATCCCAAAAGAGCTAGACTTGATTGTATATTAGAATCGTATGTAAGCAAGAGTGGAATCTGACCAAATTAACATCCAGCACAATCCTGCACCGGTTGCAGTTGCACCAGTTGCAGCTTAGCACCTGATAAGAGAAACAGTCAGAGATGTTTTATTGCTTAAAAGAAAAGTAATCAACCAAGTTGATTTATTTTTAGCATAATTGTCAATTACTGAGTCTCAAAATAGACAGTTGGCTCTTTCTTATAGTTAACTAAGCAGCTTTTCTTGAGTTCTCCAGACCACTGTCTGTTTGGGGGCGGGAAGGAGGAAGAAGGGGGAGAAGAGAGGAAATACTACTAGTAGGCTTCCTTTTCTTTTTCTTCTCCCTTTCCTATCCTTCTACATATTCCATTTACAGTCATCATTCTTTTAACGTGTTTCTATATTAATTTGATTCAGTTTTTTTATACTGTTGCCTTTCTGATCTAATTTTAAGTCTAGAGGCACAACAAGCTGGTCACTTTTTCCAGTTAAATTTGCTCTCCAGATCGGCAAGGGGAGCAGGTCTCTTTATTCAACTCTTTGGTTATTTTAATCACTGTACATGTACTCTGTATATAGTGGTAGTCTTCCCTTTGAATAAGATGTTTTCATTGCAGTAATTTAATAAAGCTCCTCCGAGAAATACACTAGAGAGTGGCATTAATAGTAGACAAACTACAGATTCCTTCAGAGTACTACTCAAAGTTAGCTTCATATTTTTCCTTCTTAACCTGAGAAAATGTTTCGTGATTATAGCTGCCATTAAAAGGATTTTTATGGCTATAAAATTGAGGAAAAAATTGTATATCAATCAGAAGTTGAAACTGAAATATCCCGAAACTTGGGAAATTAAATCAATGTTAATGTATGTTTGATCTGTCATAGTTGCACTATTTTCTTTTTGTTTTTAAGGCACATTTAGACAACTTTACAGAACTGACAAAAATAGCCAGTCTTACTTTTATAGCATCATTTGTATTCATACATCACTTGAAAACAGAGAACTTGAGTTTGATTTTTATTACTTCTGTATGCAAGTAGAGAGATAACTGGACCTTTGTGTAACTTGACTTATCTGAATACATTCAGCGGAAGTGGTCATTTGAGAGACATAGGGTTAGATGACGTACTGTTTAGCATTTAATTGACTTCAAATTACTCTAAAGACTTATGCCAGGCAAGGTTTTCCAACATAGTGTGTAAACTATTCTTGGGAATAGCCAATATACATGTAATTAATCGGTTCTCCTTTCATTATGTAGACAAACTCCGGTCTGTTAAGAGTATCTGAATGAATTTAGAGCTGCACTAGGAACTTATGCACAGATGTACTCCTGATAAATAGGTGTTGACATTATCCACTTTCATAATGTTCACTTTTTAAACTTGATGTTGCATTTTTAACATTTATTTAATATTTTGGAATTCTCAGACTTCTTGCAATAATGTGATTAAATCATACTTTTAGCCACACTTCTGAAACAGTTCAGTTCTCTGTCAAAAAGAGCATGTCAGAAGCAATTTTTTTGGCTACTAATATACATTATCAGGTCCATATTGAGAATCCTGCTTTTGAGTGGCTTTTAATTATGCAGGCTATAATCTTAGAATTTGCTTGTTTGAAATTCCCTGGTCAATCCCTGATTGGTGTCCAAGCAACACTTTGTTTAGACAGATTATATGCCAATTTGGCGGTAGATTAAATTTTTTTGAAAATATTTTTGTTGTGATGAGAATTTAAGTTTCTGAGCAGTTTTTTAGGCCCTTTAACTGCTCTTCCACCTGACAAGTTGTAATAGTCCTAAACAACAATAGATAAAATTCTGCCTTAGCCAGAAGAGCGCTCTACTTCTGTGAGATTGGATGTAAGCAGAAGCAGGGAGTCACAACCCTCTCTCGGTGGACACCAGTTTGTTGAGTAGTCCCAACCTGCTCCTAAACCAACCATGTGTTGGCAGAATCAAGGTCACTGTTCCTTCCGTTGGGTCTCTAAGGCACATTCCAGGTGCAGGTCTCATGTTTGTACCTCTTCCTGGTGATGTGGAGTTTTTCAGCCTGGTGTCTCAGCCCCTCTGAAGTTACACAAGCTCCCTCAGAGTTCCAAAGTAGCTGCTTTGGATTTCTTTGTTAACCGCTTCATCGACATCATGGCCGATAGGCAAGGAATACAGGCTTAGGAAAGGATTCCTGCTGTGAGACTGAGGTTGGGTCAGCATTCATGGGCTAGGCCGCCTCTCCTGCTTTCTCTCTCCTTAATCTGATCTTCCACCACGTGTTGATGGACTTGTTCCAAGACCAGAGAAGCAGTCATCTTTTAAAATTCTGCCCTGGTTGCCTATGGGTATGTCTATGCTGCAGCTGGGAGGGAGCCTCCCAGCCTGAGTAGCAGACTTGCACTAGTGTGGCTCAAACAAATATACTAAAAATAGCAATGTGGATGTTCCAGCTCAGGCTTTGAAGCTAAGCGGATCAGGTATGTTTGAGATCCTGAGTTGTGATGTCCACATTGTTATTTTTAGTGCACTAGTGCTAGCTCTTCTAGCATGAGTCTATCTAAGTAGGTAAGAAGATTTGCTCACCGCTTCAGTGTAAGTGTACCGTGTGCTTCAGATGGAGGAATACCAGGCTCAAGCATTGTCACTGCTCCCTTCCAGCTCCCTTAGAGTTATTCAAAGTCTGTTTTCCTAGGATAGAAAACCCGTTCTTCCATTAGGGAAGAGCCATTAAATATTGATGTTTCTGTTAGCCTTCTCTGAAGAGTCCCACCCCTCATAATGAGCAATACCATGTCTAGAATAGACTGGCCCTGTCACGACCAGGCACTTCTTAGCACAAACTTGATGTCTTAATCAACATGGTTACAATACATAATGAAGGTCACAATAAAATTTACAGTCAAAAGTGGCACTCCTAAAACAAAAATGGAGTTCACAGTGTGACACAGATCTAATCACCCAGCTTGTTTTTGAACATCAGTGTAATGAAAAATTTAACTGGAAAAAAATTGAGAAACATAGTTACGTCACAATGAAATACTGGAAAACCAAATTCACTTTTGTAACGTAATTTAAGTGAGAGAGAGCTACAAAACCTCTAAATTACACTGTTTGAGCTTCATGTTTTGAGCTGAATTATTGTTTAAGAATAAAATTATTCTTGAAACTCTAAAGTATTACATACTTCGCAACCTGTCATGCGCTTATCTAGGTAGTGTCTTTTTAAAAAGACAACTTGTAAATCCATACTTATCTGCAAGAAGTTAATATAATCAGTTTCAAGTTTTTCTGTTTATACAGCAGCATAGCTTTACAGATTTCTAAACAATGACAGGTCCTTGTCCAGAGGAGTTTATGATTAAGGGCTTGAGCTTGCTTCCACTTAAGTGGCAAATTTATTGTGCAGATTTTAAACAGGAGAAAGATTAAGCCATAAATAAAAAGTAATGACCTCACACCAGGAGAAGACATGTAAGAGTAGAATAAATATTTAAAAGGTTTAACATAAATAAGATATCGCTGAGTAGAACTGTGTGAGAAATGTAACTCTAATTTTGCAAGAACATAGTGAAATTTTCATTTATAAAAAATGTTTTTTCTATAGCAGAATTTATTCCAGGCAGGTACTTTACTTCATGAAACTGTAAGAATATTTACTAGAATAAATTGTTTAAAAAACAATTCTCAGTTTGCTTTTAGAGAGAAAACAATGTCTTCAGAAGTTTCAGTCAGAAACTAAACAAAGAATGTGTTCTGCTTTACATAATGTACAGACTTTGTGAAAAAGTTTTCTAGGTAGTCAGGAAAGTAGAATACAACTGTGAATCATTTATGGAAAACACGATGGAATGAATTAGTCAGAAGAAGTATTTGAGTGACCCACCCCAGCTTCTGCTATCAGGAAATACTGTGACTTTCCATGGTTTTATTAAAATCATATGGCATAATAAGAAAATTTGCTAGTAAGGTTGCAAGCAGTTACAATCAGACCACTCTAAACTTGCTCTTAACTTTCCAAAAATACTCATTTGGAATGAATTTCCATGTTTAATCTCAGCTGAAATGTGAGTGTTTGTTTTTGTTTTTTGTTGCTGTTGTGGTTGTTCGGGGTGTGTTTTGGTTTTTGGGCCTTTTTGGATTATGCGAGTGGTCCAATTTAATGGCTGCTCTCTGAAGGAGTGAAAAAAACTTCTGAACATTACTCCTGACCTAGCTGTGAGGCTAGGTCAGGAGGCGTGGGATACGGGGGGACAGACAGCATGGGGCAGATGGGGGATCACAGACTGGGGTTCAGATGGGCTAGTGGGGGGGCTGGATGAGGAGGGGTTGCAGGGACACATGGGGATGGGGAAGAGGGTGGTTGAGTGGGGGTGCAAGGACACATGGGGACAGAGAGGGTGCAGAGATACATGGGGGGAGGGGATGCAGGGAATCATGGGGATGGGGGAGGAGGGGGTGACTGAGTGGGGTGCGGGGTGCAAGGACACATGGGAACAGGGGCAGATGTGACTGACTATGAGAGAGGCTCGAGGTCAGCTCTGGTCTGCATAGTGGAGGCTCCCTAACAATCCCTCCTCACCCCCAAAAAACCTGTTCCATTCTTCTCCCACCCACACCCAGCAACCCTCCAAGTTCATACCCTGGTTCCTTCCCAGCAATTACTTCCCTCTCCCTCAGCTCCTCTGTTACCCCTGACTCCCCCAAGCATTTGCATTGCATCTGAGGGGTGCGGGAAATGCATTTCTTTGTTGTAATTTACATGAATTATTAATCAGAGTTCTGTATTAATGCCTAGTAAGGAATCTCTTTGTCAAAAACCATTTTCTGAATCTTTTTTTGTGCACAGTTGCTGACAGGTATTTTGAAATAAATTACAAAAATAATTGAAACTGGTGTGATTTTATTGTGTTATTTTAACAAATAAAATATGTTGAATTTTGCAGAATTTAAATTTTTTGGTGCACAATTTGTAAAATGTTTTGGCACAGAATTTGCCCAGGAGTAGAACATGCTCAGTGGGTATCTAAGATTGTTAGCAAAATGTAATGATTAAGGCTACGTTTTAGTCATGGGTATTTTTAGTAAAAATCATTGACCGGTCATGGGCAGTAACGAAAAATTCACGGCCCATGACCTGTCCATGATTTTTACTATATACCCCTAACTAAAACTTGGGTCTGGGGGGGTGGTCCTGGACCCCCCCGCAGGTGCTGGAGTGGGACAGGAGCATGGCTCAGGACCCCTGCTGGGGGGGGAAGGGTTGGTGGGGCTGGCAGGCTCCCTACCCGGCTCTGACGGGCTTGTCTCTGCAGTTCCTAGGGGGAGGGGCAGCCAGGGGGGCTCCACACACTGCTCCCACCACAAGCACCAGCTCTGCAGCTCCCATTGGCCGGGAACTGCAGCCAATGGGAGCTGCGGGGGCAGCACCTGCAGGCGTGGGCAGTGCACTGAGCCCCCTGACCCCTCCGCTTAGGAGCTGCAGAGACATGCTAATGGGAATTGGGGAGCCCCAGTCCCCCAAGGTAAGCGCTGCCCTGCACCCTCCCACACACCCAAACTGTTGCTGCTAGCCCAGGAAGCCCCTGTGCTAGCACCGGGCACTGCAGAAGTCATGGAAAGTCAAGGAATCCGTGACCTCCATGCAGTCTTAGTAATGATGCCTCCATCTTTTTATGAAATTGTAGTGCATGTTCCCAGCTGAACAGGCTGTTGCTGTCTAGCTATTCCTAGGACAACCTATGTGTGAGAGAGTACGTTTCATTGAAAACCCACCAAGCACATTTCTCAAACCTTCCTTTGAAATCCAGATCAGGATCAGTAATGGATATGTATTTTATATTGTGGATACTGTTATCTGTGTTTAGTGTTTAGTATGTTCTTCAGTTCTCCAATTACACTCAGAAAGAGAAATGTCTCTATTTGCCAGTGTTGTTTGTGGAGGTGGTGTAGCTGTGTCGGTCCCAGGATTTTAGAGAGACAGGGTGGGTGAGGTAATATCTTTCATTAGACTAACTTCTGTTGGTGAAAGAGACGAGCTTTCAAACTTACACAGCTTTTTCAGGTCTCACCTGAGGGAGAGCTCTGTAATTTTGAAAGCTTGTCTCTTTCCTTAACAGATATTGGTTCAATAAAAGATATTGCCTCACTCACCTTGATTCCATTTGCCACGACATATCACAAAATAAATTGATTCACTGCTACCATATTAACACAGAGTTGTAGAAAACTCTCTCTAGCCAAATAGGAATAGTAATATACAGAATGTATTCCTTCGTGAAGGTGTAAACTTAAAATATATGGGTTTAGCTCCTTTTATTTCTGTTCCACATCTGTACTTCATCCTTCAGGCCAAAATTTAGTCCTAGGGCTGTACAGTTGAAATTACCAAAACTGCAAAAGTTAGGCTTCTGTATCAACTTTCCATACGTGTATATTTTGATACACATTTAACATTATATGTAGAAATGGGGTTTATTTTGAGAAGTAATTGTAAAAATAACATCTTCACATGCTACAGATTAAGCAAATAATGTGACCTTATTTCACTTTTCAGATTAGCACCACTTCTAATCTACATATTTAACAAAAGAATAGAAATAGAAAACATTACATGTGTAATGTTTAATGTTGCTGTGTCAGCCTTAGCTTTGCATATCTTTACTTTTAACCGTGCTACCTCTACAACATGCTAAACTTTTTTGCATTTAATTATGCATATGTATGTTATGGTGAAAGGAAAAAATCTTCCAGCTTCTTATAGTAGAGCACTTTCATAACCAATGAAACCAATCTGATGGTTTTCCTTATTTTGGAGTGTACTGCAGTTCACGTTTCATAGATTTTTACATCCAGAGACTTTTGCCTTCAGACTTCAGAAAATCCATTCAAGGAGGACAGATTTATTTACTTGTTGAGTGTTTACAGCTCAGCTCTTGCAGAGTATTCCAGTTGACCTCAAGATAACTGAAAAAAAATATTTAAGGTATCGAAGTAGATACCTTTACTCTGTTTTAAAAAAAAAAAAAATCAACCAAATATGGCTTTTACTTTTATTGTTTTAAAAGCAGGCATTAGGACAAACTCATCCCTAAGGTAACTTCTTGAGCCATATCAGGATGGATTTGGCTCATCACTTGCATACACATGCCAAAACTGTAGATACATATGTATGTTTCAAGTGTCCGCTATGTGATATGATAGTTTACATTACTTGGACAATTATGTTTAAATCCTGATAGCAAAGCTAGAATACATTCTTACTGACCTTTCATCCTTTGAGTTCTAAGCACACCTCATCCCTGGTTCATAATAATGTTTTGTTTCTGACTTTATATTTTTATAAATATATCATTTACATATGTATATATTTCTATTTTTATAAATCATGTGGATCTTTGTGATTAGGGTGTTCAGTTTAAACTAGGGCTGTCAAGCGATTAAAAAAATTAATCCCGATTAATTGCACTGTTAAACAATAATAGAATACTACTTATATAAATATTTTTGATATTTTCCACATTTTCAAATATATTGATTTCAATTACAACACAGCATACGAAGTGTACAGTGCTCACTTTATTTTTTATTTTAAATATTTTCACTGTAAAAACAAAAGAAATAGTGTTTTTCAATTCACTTAAAGAGATTGCACTACAGTACTTGTAGTATCATGAAAGTTGAACTTACAAATGTAGAATTATGTACAAAAATAACTGCATTCAAAGATAAAAAAATGTAAAACTTTAAAGTCTACAAGTGCACTCAGTCCTACTTCTTCAGCCAGTCGCTCAGACAATCAAGTTTGTTACATTTGCAGGAGATAATGCTGCCCGCTTCTTGTTTACGTCACCCGAAAGTGAGAACAGGCATTCTCATGGCACTGTTGTAGCCAGCGTTGCAAGATATTTACATGCCAGATGTGCTAAAGATTCATATGTCCCTTCATGCTTTAATCACTATTCCAGAGGACATGCATCCATGCTGATGATGGGTTTTGCTCGATAACTATCCAAAGCAATGCAGATCAACTCATGTCCATTTTCATTATCTGAGTCAGATGCCACCAGCAGAAGTTTGTTTTTCTTTTTTGGTGGTTCAGGTTCTGTAGTTTCCGCATCGGAGCCTTGCTCTTTTAAGATTTCTGAAAGCATGCTCCATACCTCATCCCAATCAGATTTTGGAAGGCACTTCAGATTCTTAAATCTTGGGTTGAGTGCTGTAGCTATCTTTAGAAATCTCACATTGGTACCTTATTTGCATTTTGTCAAATCTGCAGTGAAAGTATTCTTAAAACGAACAACATACTGGGTCATTATCTGAGACCTCTGTAACATGAAATATATGGCAGAATACGGGTAAAACACAGAGCGGGAGACATACAGTTCTTCCCCAAGGAGTTCATTCACAAATGTAATTAATGCATTATTTTTTTAACGAGCCTCATCAGCATGGAAGCATTTCCTCTGGAATAGTGGCCAAAGCATGAAGGGGCATACAAATGTTTAGGTTATTTGGCACGTAAATACCTTGCAATGCCAGCTACAAAAGTGCCATGTGAATATCCGTTCTCACTTTCAGGTGACATTGTAAATAAGAAGCGGGCAGCATTATTTTCTGTAAATGTAAACAAACTTGTTTCTCTTAGTGATTGGCTGAACAAGAAGTAAAACTGAGTGGACTTGCGGGCTCTAAAGTTTTACATTGTTTTGTTTTTGAGTGCAGTTATGTAACACAAACCTCTCCATTTGTGAGTTGTGCTTTCATGATAGAGATTGCACTACGGTACTTGTATGAGGTGAATTGAAAAATACTATATCATTTTTTACAGTGCAAATATTTGTAATAAATATAAAATGAGCACCGTACACTTTGTATTCTGGTTTATAATTGAAATCAATATATTTGAAAATGTAGAAAAACAACCACAATATTTAATAAATTTCAATTGGTATTCTATTGTTTAACAGTGCGATTAAAACTGCGATTAATCATGATTAATTTTTTTAATCATGATTAATTTTTTTGAGTAAATAGCATGAATTAACTTTGATTAATTGACAGCCCTAGTTTAAACCAATATTTACCAAAGAGAGGCTTTTGAAATTAAAATCTGGACTTAATGGTAATTGTTCGTTGAAGTGAAAATGAATCCGTTCTACTCAGTTCCTCTTTGATAATTAAATTTAAGAGGATATGTGTGAAATGAAATAAAGTTGTCTACTGGGAAAGTGTGATCCAGGAAAAAAGCTTTTTGATTTAAATATCTACCAAAATACCACTTTTTTGGCAAATAATAAATATAAAGGAGATTTCTCAAGGATGGGGTTATGATCAATTTTATAACTGCCCCCATTAGTCTGTTTTGTTAAAATTGTGAAGATCTTATGATTTGATGTCAGAATCTGTCTTCAGATCATCCTGAATGGAAAAGAGAAACGTAGTTTCAGCTGGCAAGATATATAATATTACAGGAGAAAAAAAACAGTAACCTGATAATCTCTCTTATCTGTTCCCTTTAACTCCCACCCATTCAAACCACAGTTACCTATTGGTACTCTGTTTCCACTCAGTGTGCTGTTTAATATGGTGGTTACTTGTGAAGATCCCGCCATTGGAAGAGGAGTGGAGGAGGAAAAAGAAGCAATAATGTTGCAATTCCCTAATTCTATGACTTTCATATTTACCAGGTAGTGTTAACTTTACTGGTTGATACTTGGGGAAACAACTGCTTATTTTGAATAGTGAGATGCATATCACAGGGATGGTTGTTTCTTACTCAGTTAATTTGCATATTACATTTCAGCCAATGGAAATGCATCTTCATGGGCTATATGGTCAAATGGCTGGGCATATAGTCTAATTATATTTCATGATCACTAGTTCACTTAAAAAAAAAAAAAAAGAAAAAAAAAAGGGAATTTCAGTGGTATGTGACTGATATAGTCTACCTCAAGATGATAAACCACAAAACCTCTTATTTGAAATTTAGTGATTCATTCAGACCCTGATTTAGGAAAGCATAAGTGCTGATTCCATTTTTCAATTTAAACCAATTGCAATCAGTAAGAATTTTTCAAGAAATGTACCTTGCAAAGAAAAATAAAATATTACTGCTCCTTTTAAAGGGTTTGTACCTTTTAAAAAAAAAATCCTATGGTATCCTTGTAACAGCAACATATGCCGTGTCCCTGTGGATCAATTATTGTTCCATTTTATTCTTTTCAATTTTTTGCATCATGTTCACAAAGGAGAAGTATGTTGACTCACTGGCTTGAGTAGGCATGATCATATCATGGCTTTTTTGATATTGGCTAACCTGAAGGGTTTTGTTTTTAATTTCAACAGGTACAGTTATTTTTAGAGCCCTTAACATTGTGGGGCCTGACTGTTTTTAGATCTTTGCCCATCCATCCTGCTGGACATCTTGCACTCACATAAAACACTTTTTAGAGATCCCACTGTTATGCTTTAGACCAGCAAGTGATCAAGCCTTTGCTATGGTTGAATATTGGTGGCAGAACTCACCCCCCCCTTCTAAAAGACACACAAACAAGCAACCTTATAGCAAATAACGTCCCATTATCAAGTGCCAGAATCTTCACTATTGTATTATCATCGTTTTAGTGTGTTTTTAGTAAATGATCTACTTCTTGGGATTTCTCCACATACAAGCAACCTCTGCTCCGCCAAGTGGATGCTGCCTTAATCTTTGGTTCCAAGGATCTTTTATGCATAGTTTTTATAATCCCCTTTTCTGAGTGGCAAGACTCAAAGCTTGCACCACTCTTGTGGCTCTTCCTTGACCAACGCCTTGTGTCAAGGACCTAGTCCATTTGTCCCTAGAAAGAAGGCTCCTTTTGTATCTGGTTTTGCATTTTTCTGGCACTAGTCCTTGATTTGTGTCTCAAGATCCTAACCCTAACAGCCTGGAATGTAAGAGTTGTTTCTTTCTCCCTTGTTTGCAGTTGACGTGGTGTGACTGCGAGAGAATCTGACAATCACTGCAGACACTTCAATCCAAATTTTTTATGCTTTCTTTTCCTATAGTAGCTGCCATTCACTAAATTTAAAAAAAACCCAAACTTTAGCCTACAAAATGTCATCAGTAGTATTAAAAAAAACAAAACAAAAAAAACAAAAAACCCCAATGGAATTGACAAAGCTGTTGCAATCAGGTCCTTAGCGGCCTTTGCTTTTGGGGAAGTGTTTGAACATGGGGGTACCATTCAAAAGTACACTAGAAGACAACATCTTTTTTCCAGCGCATTTTTAGAGTCCTTTTTAGGATTAAGTCCAAACGGAGGGTGAATCTAGTATTACAATCTCTTAATATTCTCCCTTCAAACCTATGCAGGGTATTCCTTTGAAGTTCTTAACCCTTAACTCCTTTTTTTCTAATGGCAAGTGTCTCTACCTGCCTTGACTAGGAGTTAGCAGCCCTGACTTAGGCTTTCTTCTATACTTCCTCAGAAGAACAAAGTTGTCAATACAATACTCTTTACTAGTTTAAACAATACTAGTTTGTTTAGTCCCCACATTTCCATCAGATCCAGAATATCTGTCTTCCCTCTCATAGCTCTCTCCTGAGATTAATTGGTGCCTCCATAACTCAGATATCAGTGTTCAGAATTTTTACACACAAGGGAATTTTGGTGCTGATGAGTTTGTTCACGTATCAGAGTGGATCAGTGATGCTTGCGTGTTTAGAAACAGCCTTATATGGTGGTGGTCAAGACCTACTTTACAGAAAGCACTGCCACTTCCTGAGCTGGGAAGTAAGGCTTCCTAAGGACTGATCTGCTAAGACACAATGTGTAGTTTTCTAAATGCGCTTACTAGGAGATGTGGAGTTAGTCACTAGTGCTGGTACAGATGTACATAGCATTTGTATAGCTTCTGTTCCTGGAATAATCTTTCTATAATGTATGGACAGTGATACTTAGACCCTATCTGTAGTTACACTGACCTGGTTCACTTGGAATATAGACTTTTTAAAAACCACTTTATATCCACTGTAGAATTATTAGTTTTGATACCCCAACTGCAGTTGTTTCTCTGTTCTAATGCTTGCTTACATTTCAGCATAGAAAAATATAAAAGTTGTGTGTGTCTGTTGAGGAAGTCACTGCTAATACACAAGTTCTGGATATTTTTTCCACAGAAAATGCAATTCTATTTGACAATATGAACAGGAATGTAATGTTGAATGCTTGGAAATGTAAGTCATAATGGATTTTCCAGTAAATATAGCGTATGAAGAATACATATTAAAATACTGTTACACACTTACAAGGAACAAATATTTTAATGCATCTCCGTGTGTATTTTAAGGAAATACTTTCCATAAAAGGGAAATACATCATTGAAGAAACTTTTTAATTTATAAAGGTATATGGCACATTAAAAAAACAGAGTTTAGTAAATGTGTCTAGCTGGTTATGCAAAAATTTTCTGCAGGGGAATTTCCAAATTACCACTCTAATATTACCAGTCAGTGAACAGGAATTTAATGTTTAATGCTTGGAAATATAAGTTAGTCATGGATTTTCCAAGGAAGGAATTAAGCACTGTAGGTATTATTTTCTGCCGGTTGAATGTGTTAGTTTTCCAGCTAATGGTCAGCCAATCTGTAAATAGCCTTTCTATGAAAAAGCACAGCTTTTTATACTCTGAACACATGAAAACTACATAATCAAGTATAAAAATATATTGTGTTTTATTGTAATATTATTTCCTTTAATGAGAGCCTATTCAGTATTAACAGTTTAAAAAAAACCTACACCAATGTTTCCAGGAAGGAAAGAACTTATTTCAGTGCATTCAAAAAAGGAAATTAAAGCATTGTCAGAGCACTTGTTATGATTCTTTTACCCTTCACTGGATTGACTACGGGCTAAATAGTTATACAGTAGTTCTGTGCAGAACAAGGACCAAATTCTGTCCTCGGATACATGTGAGTCCCAGTGATAGCTGTAGCTAAGGCACACTGATCTGCAGTCAAAATTTGGACTCCTTGTACCATATGCTCCCCAATACACTGTTAAAGTAAACGTGATTTATTAAAAACTGTGCTTTTGGAGGATTGTTCTTGATGTGTTTGAAAATATTAGCAGCAGAGGTAGGCAACATTTTATGGGAATTTTTTTGTCAATCTTGTGACAAACTTTTGAATCTGGGTTACCAAAAAAAGCATTTAGCAATTAAGTAAGCATTTACTAGAGCCCAGTGGTTTTGCAGTTCATGTGCTTTTAATAGAATCATTTAATCTTTTAGTAAAGGGAGAAAAGACACATATGGGACTTCAGGAGTTATTGATGACACCATGGGCAAAACTGCTTCACAATCTATGTGGTCTCACACATTAAGGAGTGGTAATGAAATAGTGTCGCATACCCCTGCAAAAGAGATTATTTGGGGCACAATGAGCGCCCCAAACCACCCTCTACATCCTTTCAGAGAAGAGAAAACAGGACTCCTCCAAAGAAATTGTCCAAACCAGCCAGAGACCACCTTAACACAACCCACAAAGATTGATAACGAATCTTAAGGAATCATGGACACCTAACCATATTCCGTCACTTGGAGATAATCCAGACAATGACACTTGCGAAATGTTGGTGGACTTCGGGCGACACCAAAGACTTCTCATAATCCCAAAGGGAAACAATTAGAGTGCAGTTTTGTCAAGAGATGGAGTCTTGGGTGAGGGCCTCAAGAGTACTGTTTTGAGTTAAGTCAGCACCTTGCCCTTATGTTTAAAAAATAAATAACATCTTGCCTTTCTCCTTCAGTAGTGCAAGTACCTCTCTGCTTTTTTTCTGTACCCTTGAGGGGCATGCATTTTAGAACAAGGTTTCTCCAACAATGGCTTCAGAGCATTCTTCCATTATAGAAGTCTGATAAGAGCTTGGTCTTCCCAAGGAAGCTGAGGGACCCACCAAAAAAGATCCTTCACCCAGTGAAAGCAAAGGTGAATGCTGACCTGAAACCATAAAAGGCAATTCATCTTGTCAGTATTGAGTCAAACCCAAGATTTAAAATATATGCAAACTATGTTAATAGAGGGGGAAAAAAATCATTCTTTTGGTTAATGTGTATCTGAGGCTCTGCAATATAATGATCAGTGCTTTTATGGTAACTCTTGTTTAGATTTTGAGTTGCAAGTCTAGGTAAACACAGTGACTCTGCTGATTCATTCTTTCCATTCATTCTGCCTCATATTGAATTTACATGCTATTTCTTCCATTTATCTTTTAGAATGAAAAATAATTTTTAAGATAAGAATTTCTTGGCTTTTTTGCATATGATTTTTCCAGAAGGCATTAACTGATGTTGAAATATTTGGGAGACAAGGAGGGTGAGGTAAAACAGAGCTTATCTTCAGGTCTTTGTATAAGCCTGACAGCTTGTCTCACCAATAGAAGTTTTCCAATAAAAGATATTGCCATCCACTTTGTCTCTCTAATATCCTGTGACCAACACTGCTGCAACAACACTGCATACAGCATTGGAATATTTGACCAACATGAGCATTTTAATGTTTAAAAGTCCCAGTATAATGAAGACTAGGTAGGTACATGCTTAACAAATCCACAAACCCCAACAATTTCCCTCATTTCTCAGCAAATATTTAATAGAACAGAGTGTTCTCTCAAGGTTGACACGGAGAATTAGTTTATTCAATTTACTACAGTACACTTTTTAACTCTTAATTACATAACTATCCATGTAAAGTTAAAATTTGAGAGCCTGGGCTATTACTCTGTCTCCCCCCCCCCCATTCAGTCTAGATTTCATATATCCCTCCTGTTTTCTTTAGTAGCTTTCTGGGAAGTATTTTTATAAAGTGTAATTTAAAAAAACTACACATCAGAATAAATGAAAAACTACATTTTAAGTAATGTTGAGCTCAAATTGCCATGGAAGACATAGGACTCAAAACGCAGCACAACTCTTTTGGGCCTACTATGCAAGGGGGATACCAGACAATGAAAGGTCTAGTTTGAAAATTCCTGTGCACTATGGAGCTTCACTCGCCCTGGGCTCAGTCTGTAATAGCATCAGAGGGTTTTGAGGAGTAAGGCAGGTTAGCTGTTGGGCCTTAGGCTTATTTATTAAATACACAACAATATGGATCCACTGCCAATACTCTTCCTTTTCCACCACTTGGGGTTTCCACATAGCTGCTTTGCCTCCCTCTGTCATTCTGCACCCTTACTTTGGGAATTTTCATCAGCTCATGTGGCTCTATCATTTTTATGCCAGGACTCTTAAATCTGCCTTTCCACTTACCTCTTCTCTCCCTCCTCCATCCAGGTGCATGTCTGTACCTGTCTAAGATGTCTCCTAGATACCTCGCCACTAATTTAAACATGAACTTGGCCAACAGTGAACTACTGGGGGCCAGTTCTTTGTGATAATATCCCCTTTATGCTGCTCCAGTAGCATGATGACAGCATATTTCCCTTGCCAGAATACAAGCCTAGCATAGAGATTTCCTCAGGTGATGTAGACATGACCTTACACTTCTCACCAGCCCCTGGCATAGGAGTTGTACTGGGGAAGGGCTGGAGTGTTGCTGCCCTCCAGCTGTGGGAAGTGTCAATGTAAAGATGTGTAAAGGTGGCATGAAGCCACCTTTCTCCCCTTCCCCCCATTTCTCCCCTTCATCTTCCCCACCTACCCCTATTCCTTAGACAAACAGAGCTCTGGTAAGATGGAGAATCAGTTCTGTCTGGTCCAAATTTGAATTGTACGCCCTTGGGGGCAAGGAATATTGCTCCATCCTGAGTTCATGCAGCACTGTGCACAGTAGGGCTCTAGATGCTACTGTGATAGAGTACAGAATAATTAAACCATACAGAATGTATCTCGTTCTAAATAACTTTATAGCTGTTTACCCCTTAGCATATGAAGAATACTTTGTTTTGTAAGTACACAACCTCACTCAAATTTCTGATGGACCACTTCTTGGCTTTATTTCCTGTTTTATACTGTGTGCCCCTGTTTTTCTTTCTAATATTTAATTTGCCTTAAATACCCATTATTTCTTAATAAATTTGTCTATAACTTTCCCCAGACCTGATGTTCAAACTAATACCCTCTAAAAGTCTATTTTTAAGCGGCTTTAATTTTTTCCTAGGTATAATCGTGGGAAGAATATCTGATCCTTCCTGTATTCCACAGCACAGTAATAAATTTGCCCCTTAGGCTTTAAATGTATTTTTATATATGGTGTATATCTTTAGGGAAAAAAACATTACTTATTACTTATTTCTATTCTTCTATATGTAATCTTGCAGATACTTTTATCTCCACTGAAACTGTTTTTCAGATCTTTATTTCTTATTTAACAAGGATTTCCTTATTAATGCTATTTTATGTTAAAAATTCTTACACTCCTTAAATGTGCTATTAAAACTACATGGATGGGTTTATTGCCTTTTTTTTAAAAAAAAATTTCTCATGGGATATTTTTCCCTCTACCACAAAGGAGGAGGATTGATTCTAAAGAGGCCTAGAAATCCAGTAATTTAATGTAAAAAATCACTCTTCACATTTCCAGCCTCTTAAATTTCCTCATAGTGGTGACACGCATTGTTTCAAGACAAAAGTGTTACGCTCTAATTTTTTAAAGAAAAAAACACAGAATCATCCTTTCGTATCACTGGATTTTCCTTCCAAAGTATTTCTATCCATTTTGTTCTGGCTACATGCTTCCCTGTAGGCTGTTTCCTTTATTTAAAAAGGTATTGTATTTCTGGGAAAATACTTCTATAATTCCCTTATGACTCACTTATGACCCCAGAGGAACAAAACATAACTTACTACAAAGGACTTGTGGTTTCACAATTCCCTCCATTTAAACACACATGCTGCTTTTGCCATCATTAATTCTGGTAAATATTAATTGATATTTAAATACTTTTTTAAAGGTCAGTTTCCAGGCTGAAATAAATGTATAAAATATGGGAAATGTAATAACTCTAAGGAAAAAGCATGTTTGATTGGCTCGCCTGTGTTAACATAGTTTCTGTATATCCCTAATTCTGTCCCCAACTCCTCCATGAATTATCTAATTCTTTTTTGAATCCAGTTAGTTATCCTTTTGGCCTTCACAATATCCCCTGGCAATGAGGTTTACTGTGCATTGTGTGAAGAAGTACTTCCTTGTGTTTGTTTGTAATCCTTGTGCCTATTAATGTCATTGGGTGACCCCTAGTTTTTGGTATGTTAAGGAGCAAATAACCCCTTCCTATTAATTTTCTCTACACCGTTCATGATTTTATAGATCGCTATCATTCCCTTCTTCTCTCTTCACCACTGCCCCCCCCCCCACCCCGCTTAGACATTTCTTTTCTAAGCTGTATAGTCCTAGTCTCTTTACTATCTCCTTGTCTGGAAGCTGTTCTATACTCCTAATCATTTTTTGTTGCCCTTCTGTGCACATTTTCCACTAATGTATCTTCTTTGAAATGAGTCAACCAGAACTGCATGCACTATTCAAGGTATAGGCATAACATGGGTTTATATAGTGGCATTATGATATTTTCTGTTTTTTATCTATCCCTTTCCTAATGGTTCCTAACGTTGTTAGCTTTTTTTGACTGCTGCTGCACATTGAATGGATGTTTTCAGAGGATTATCCACTATGACTCCAAGATCTTTCTTGAGTGGTAACAGTTAGTTAATTTAGACCCCATCATATTGTATGTATAGTTGAGATTATGCTTTCCAATGTGCATTACTTTGCACTTACCAGCATTGAATTTCATGTTCCATTTTGTTGCCTAGTTGTGTGAGATACCTTTGTAGCTCTTCACTTAACTTTGGACTTAACTATCTTGAGTAGTTTTGTATTGTCAGCAAATTTTGTCACTTCACTGTTCACTCCCCTGTCCAGATCATTTATGAATATGTTGTACAGCATGGGTCCCAGTACAGATCCTTGGGGGAACCTGCTATTTACTTCTTTTCGTCGTGAAAACTGATCATTTTGACCTACCCTTTGTTTCCTGTCTTTTAACCAGTTACTGATCCATGAGCGGACCTTCCCTCATATCCATGACTGCATAATTTGCTTGTCAACAGCTTTCTGAAAGTCCAAGTACTCTATATCACCTGGATCACTGTTGTCCACTTGTTTATTGACTCAAAGAATTCTAGTAAATCGGTGAGGCATGATTTCCCTTTACAAAAGCTGTATTGACTCTTCCATAAATATATCGTGTCTATCTATGTATCTCTGATAATTTTGTTTACTATAGTTTGAGCAAATTTGCCTGGTACTGAAGTTAGGCTTACCAGCCTGTAATTACCAGAATTGTCACTGGAGCCTTTTTTTAAAATAGGCACTCTATTAGTTATTCTCCAGTCATCTGGCACAGAGGCTGATTTAAGCTATAGATTACATACCAGTTTCATATTTGAATTTCTTCAGAACTCTTGGGTGAATACCATCTGGTCCTAGTGACTTATTACTGTTTTTAATTTATTGACTTGCTCCAAAGCGTCCTCTATTGACATCTCAATATGGGACTGTTCCTCAGATCTGTCACCTCAGGTGTGGAAATGTCCCTCCTATCCTCTTCAGTGCAATGCAAAGAATTCATGTAGCTTCTTCACAATGGCCTTGTCTTCCTCGAGTGCTACTTTAACACCTTGATCGCCCAGTGACCCGACTGACTGTTTGGCAGATTTCTTGCTTTTGATGCACTTGTGGGAAAAAATGCTGTTAGTGTTTCTGTCCTTAGCTAATTGCTCTTCAAATTCTTTTTTGGCCTGCCTAATTGTACATTTACTCTTGACTTGCCAGAGTTTATGCTCTCTCTTTTTCTCACTAGGATTTGACTTCCAGATTTTAAAGGATGTCTTTTTGCCTCTAACTACATTTTTACTATGCTGTTTAGCCATGATGGTGTTTTTTGGTCGTCGTCTTATTTTTTATTTGGGATATACTTAGTTTTATCCTCTATTATGGTGTTAATTGAGAACAACTGCAAAACCACTGCCTAACTTCTTTCATGTATGGTTTTGCATGGCTCTGCAGGGACTTACAGCTTTACTTAAAGTAGCTGCAGAAATGTTGTATATTTGCATGGCTACATAAGAAGATGCATCCACTTTGCACTGTTTTCCTTGCTGGAGGAGAAAGATCAAGGCTGTCAGGTGCCCACAGACAGTCTAATGTCAGGATAATTTATCTGCCAATTGTTTTGTGTCATGGGAAGTCCCGTTAGACTTGCCAAAAGAGGCATAAAAAACCCAAAAACATACAGGTTAAAAAAACCACCCCCAAAACATTTTGACTGTTAAAATTATTGCAGAATCTCCCTCTTTATATGCATATCTCCTGTTTCTCTATCATGTTACTTTTTTTAAGCCTCATTTACTGATAACTACAAGCATAGACTCTTTCACTATATGGGAGGCAAGAAAGTTCTCTAGCTCCCTGTCCCTACTACTCTTTTGTGGATCAGCCAGCTGACAAAGATGTAAAGACAGCAGCCTCTTGTTAAATTAGTTTCTCTCCTTACAGGAAAGTTTCTTGCTCCCACTGACTGGAAAATTAGAGCTGTTCAAAGAGGTTTCTTGTATATCCTTTATATGACTAAAATGTTGATGATTTGGTTTGAGTATTCAGGGCATCCATTTACACAGGTACAGAGTAGGGTGTGTTTTGGATGACTGCTTGTATGTTTGTCTAACTTGAGTTTGCCTCTTGTTTTTTTCCCCCTTGAGTAATTTCTTCAGTTCTTTTTTCAGAGTGTGCCTTAAAAATAACCTCTTATCCAGAGTGCAAAACAGGAATGCAGGCTGTCTTTCACATCCTGTTCTTTAGAATGCCTTTCACACACTTATGCATTCCTGTTCCTTTATTGGGATCTGGGTAAGAGGTTGACTTTAATTTTCACACATGCTCAAAAAATATACTTTCCTGATATCAGACATGTATAGATAATCTTGTTTCCCTGACTTTGAAAAACAAAACCTATCAATGCTATTAGGAAATTTCATTCCAGAATACTCCAGGGTAGTGCTTAACCTTTATTATCTTAAACTTTATGTAGTAAATAAAAACACGAATGGAAACAGTACATAGACACAGAAAATCAACAATTGTATAATAAGGTGGGAATGTTTGGGTTATGAAGTGCAACCTTTGAGGTTTGGTTTAAACATTCTCCAGGTGTAAGAAGGCCACAGCTGGATTATGAAATTCTGGTTTTGTTGCTTGTAGGACAATCATTTCTTTAACAGCATTGTCAATTCTGTAACTTCTAATATTACGTAGGTTTTCCTCCTTGGTTTCCCAGTCAGTGATAGCATAGATGTCAACTAAAAAAAGTGATGTTTGTGGCTTTCCTCTTTTTTGTGCCCCCGTCTCCATATTTGTCTTGCATGTGTCCCCTGGAATTCCTGATATCCTTTTATACACCATCTGTGGCTTTCAATGTCTCCTTTTCCCCCTTCATGTTCCCACTATCCCACTTGTCCATTCACATTTCCACTATCCACTTGTCACTTATCTGTGACCCATCATCTCTCTCCCCCAACCCTCCCAAAAAAAACCTGCTGGTTGGACTTCCACTCAGATCTGCTTTTCTGCCCTGAGAGTGCTACCAACTAAGTATCATGGAGGAGGAGTAGCTAGAGGGTACAAGAATAGGGGGCTGTAGTCTCCAGCCAGCCTCTTCTCTACTCACACAGCATCTTAGTGGCAGAAATCAGTTTCTAGAAACTTGGGCTTCATCAGTCACAATCCCTGAGGCTTTGGCTGGAAATGAAAACATTAAGAAAGCAGACACATGTTTCTCTTGTGTCGTGTGCTACTTATATGTGTGATAGCCCTGTCGCATGTTCAGCAGGTTCCTCTTGCATCCAGCTGGAGTATAAGATTGCCAACTGTCTAATCTCACAAACCCAAACACCCCTGCCATGCCCCTTCCCTGAGGCTCTGCCCCAGCCACACCCTTCTCCGAAGCCCTGTCCTGCTCACTCCACCCCCACCCCAATCTCTCGCTCTCCCTCACCCACTTTCACCTGGCTGGGGCCAAGGGGTTCAGAATGTGGGAGGGAGCTCCAGGCTGCACCTGGGACAGGGGGATGGGATGCAGGATGGGGTGTGGGGTGCAAGCTCTGGGAGGGAGTTTGGGTGCTAGAGGGACTCGGGGCTGGGGGAGGGGGTTGGAGTACAGGAGAGGGCGCAAGGTGTGGGCTCCAGGAAGGGGCTCAGGGCTGGGGCAGAGGGTTTAGGTGCAGGAGGGTGGGTGTAGGATCTGGGAAGGAGTTTGGGTACAGGAGGGGGCTCAGGGTTAGGGTGCGGGTGAGGGGTGCGGGCTCCGGTCAGGAGGCGCTTACCTTGCGCCACTCCTGGAAGTAGCCGGCGTGGGCCGGGAGCTCCGCTTGCTGCCCTTGCCTGCGGGCACCGCCCCCGCAGCTCCCATTGGCCATAGTTCCCAGCCAATGGGAGTTTTGAAGTCAGCACTCAGGGTGCAGGCAGCGCGCGGAGGCCCCTGACCCCCCCCACCCTCCAGGGGCTGCAGGGACATGCCAGCTGCTTCTGGGAGTGCTGCGAGGCCAGGGCAGACAGGGAACCTGCCTTAGCCCCGCTGCACCACCAGACTTTTAGCGGCCTAAAATCTCCCGGTGTAGCTTCAGTAGTCTCCAGGAGATTAGAGCCCGATTCCGGGAAACTCATGGCGAAACTGGGAGGGTTGGCAACCCTACTGGTGTGTCTTTACGTGGGTGCTGCCATTTCCCCTTCAGCCACAAAAGTCTGCTGTGGCACCTCGATTTAGGCAGGCAGGGTCCCTCTCTGCCTTCCCTTTTTCTTCTCCCCCTGCTGGTGCACCTGGCCAACATGGAGGCATAGCATCAAATTGTGCATGTCCCTAGTAGTCAAGAGTGGGGAAGAAGGAAAGGTTATATTGCATTAGAGCAGCCAGAGACAGATTCTGTGAAATCCTGTGGTTTTTTTTCAGTGTTTCTTTCATGATGTGTCATTTGTGTGGTGATACCAAATGCCATAAAACAACATTGCCACCGAGTAAACTTTGTCACACAACGTCAGGAAGTTGTAATAGTTATTTTGTTGTAACTTCTGATTGCTTCTAAAATAGATATTCAGTTCTTCAAGGTAGAGTACTGCTTTAATTACTAACACTTTATTAGATAAAACAGAATAGTTGACAGTATACATTTATTTTCTTGTATAAAGACACAGCAAGTTCTTTAGTTTAACTATTTTTTGTTATAATACACAGTATCTTATTTTTAACAGACTATCTGAGCATGTAGACTGTTTCTTTTAATCAAAATACAGCACCAATGGGTTAGACTGTGTTTTAAACTAATCTCTTACCAAACTTCACTTTTCAGATTAAAGCCAAAACAGTTTGTTCTCTGGCTGATACATTATATGTGAAGTTTTGGAGCAGGGCTATTTTTTTTTTCTTTTCAGAGTTAACGCCTTGGGGCTTAAGTGGCAATGTAACCTTAACTGAGGTGCAAGGATAATATGGAGCACAACATGAACTGGTTTCTCCCGATTCCTGTGTCTTTGCTTTTTTTTAAAAAAAATTACTATACATGCACGCAGGAAGCAGGATGCTCTGTTTTAAATGCAAGGAGTACAGTATAAGGAATCAATCCTGTGGAATGCTAAACACTTTCATGGAACATTGGTGAGATTTTGTTGACTTGTAGTACAGTAACCCAGAAGCCTCAGTCAGGTTTTGAGCCTCAAAAGTAGTCTCCAGAATGTGGGTGACTGCCATCAGGAAGAAACATTAAGTCATCCTGTTTGGGCCTTAGTGACAGGAAGAGGAGCATTAGCACAGGAAGACTGATAGGTTTTTTTATGCCTCATTTCCCATAGAACTAAGTTCTCCTTAGTTCCATTACCTCTTATGGAAACTGCTTTTGTGAGAAAATGCCGTGTGTGTTTTCCATAGCAAATTAAGGTCCAATCCTGTTTCCATTAAAGTCCCAAGAGAAATGCTACCCATTGACGTCGGTGGGAGCAGAATTAGGCCCTAAAACTATGTATCTAGAACGGTGGTTACATAGTCAAAAAGTCTTGTCTCTTAGTTGAACCACCACATTCAAATACAACATCATGCTTTGGGCAGATTACTAGTAATGCACTTACTATACCATGAAGGTGATGTTCAGGGAAAAAACCTCTGCAACAAGAACTAGAATAAATTGACTAAGTATGTGATCAGTTAATGCTGTGAGATCACAGTTGTGATTTAAGTTGACTTGTTCAGTTCATTGCTGAAAGCTGGATTTCTGGGTGTATCAGTATAGAGAAATTTTTAAATTAGTCTTCCACTTTTGAAGTAAGTGGAGTTTGGGATATATATGTTATATTCAAAGAGGTATTCTTGCTTTTAGAGTTCTTAAAATACTTTTGTTCACTCCATATGATGAAAATGTCAGGCATTACTGGCAAAGAAAATGCTGACATTAATATTTTTATATAACTTGCAATTAGGCAACAAATCAGACCATTTGATGTTTTCCTGTCTTGGAAGGTTTTTACAGTAAAAGCTATGTTATCCGGCACTTTACCAACCAGAAAGCTCTGTAAACCGGCATTTCTGATCTTCATTGAAAGTCTGGTTGGTGGCAGGCTCCCTACCTGGCTCTGTGTGGCTCCCCGGAAGCGGTGACATGTCCCTGCTGCTCCTAGGGAGAGGAACAGCCACAAGGGGTCCAGGATGAGGTGCGGGGGTGACCTAGAGAAATTGGAGGATTGGGCTAAAAGAAATCTTATAAGGTTCAACAAGGACAAGTGCAGAGTCCTGCACTTAGGACAGAAGAATCCCAGGCACTGCTACAGGCTGGTGACTGACTGGCTAAGCGGCAATTCTACAGAAAAGGAATCTGGGGATTACAGAGGACGAGAAGCTGGATATGAGTCTCCAGTGTGCCCTTGTTGCCAAGCAGGCTAATAGCATATTGGGCTGTATTAGTAGGAGCATTGCCAGCAGATCAAGGGAAGTGATTATTCCCCTCTGTTCGGCCCTGTTGAGGCCACATCTGGAGTATTGATTCGAGTTTTGGGCCCCCCACTATTGAAAGGATGTGAACGAATTGGAGAGAGTCCAGCGGAGGGCAACGAAAACTATTAGGGAGCTGGGATTTATGAGGAGAGGCTGAGGGAACTGAGCTTATTTAGTCTGCAGAAGAGAAGAGTGACGGGGGGGATTTGATAGCAGCCTTCAGCTACCTGAAGGGGGGTTCCAAAGAGGATGGTGCTAGGCTGTTCTCAGATGAACTCAGTGTAACTTGTGCTTTTGAAAATTCCACCTTTAAGTGCCTAAATATTGGCTTGAGAGCGTAATTTTAAGCTCATAGTTTTGAAAACTTTGGCCTGTGTACAAAATAGTTTACAATAATTTAATGTATTGAAAGTGTAAACTTCTTAACGGTGAAGCAATTTTGTTTTGAAGTGACAAAGATTTTGTACACAAATATTGAAAACTTTTAGCCTCTGGTGCTGCAAAAATTTATGCACATGCTTAACTAAGCAGGTGAGTAGTCCTACTGAAGTCAAAGGGACTATTCATTTGAGTAAGTCTACATGCTGGTTTTAGTCCTTGTCCTACAAACCCTTAATCATCTGGGTTTTGTTTTTCGCCTGGAGCTGCTTTGTAAAATTCTAATAAAATACCTTAACTGTAGCAGATTTGATACTAAAATAAACTAATTTAAAAAGCATTTGTAATTTTGTTCATTAGATTAAAATTTATAGTTGCAATAGCACAGATTTTCAAATTAGCTTTACAAAAGCTCCATATGATCTGATATAAATATTTTAAATCAGTGACTTAAATAGCCTTGATTTAAATCTTTGCGTCTTGTTCTATTCCCTGGAAACTTTCTCCGAACAACACTCTGAATTCATTGAACAGGGGATATAAGTGTAGGCTTTACAGTTCTACAGCAATGAGAATTAGGGTTTTGTATTAAAATCCTAGTAGTAAACTACTAATTGAACTCTTGTATGATTTCATATTACAGGGCCTTGAGACCATAAGAGAATCAAATAAAGTGGAAGCAGGAAATTACTCCATAAGGTTTAATTGGAAAAAGTATTTCAAAATGAATTTCCACTATGAAATATTTCATTGGAAAACATGTTTTTCAAAATAGATTTCCTCTAATCCCCAATTTAAAACTTTAAAACTTCTTGTACATTTTTGGAAAGTACAAGGACTAAATTTACTTAGGGATTTGTTTTCTGGTTTCCAAACTCTTGAAATTTCCCTGCTGGCTAATTACTGCTTATTACTGTAGACATTGGTCCTTTAGCAGTAAAATTTTCCATCTTAAGATGGGTTGGCCCATTCAAGTGAAGAGCATGTTGTCTGAGTGCTGAATGGAATTACTACCAATGGAAACTATGCTGCAAGAGGAGTTGATAAAGCAGCTGCTGTGCAAACCTCAGCTGTTTTTTCCATCTTCCAAAGCAAAGTTAATTAGCATAGGAAAGCTGACTAATGTGCTGATGTCACCTCTTTCCAGTAGACGCTTACATTTTGTCCCTGACTGCCTTAAAGCATGCAGGACTTTGTTCAGGAATTTGCTGTCACTTACAGGATGCACTGAAAGCTTTTTCGAGGGGGTTGGACTTTTTCCTTTATAAACAGTCTACAGAACCAACAGCTTCCTTAAAAGTAATTGCCTTGGATTTGTGTTGAGCTGCTAACGTTGGTTTAGTGAAGCACAAAATGCATTTTAGGAACCTTAACTACAGTTTTGGTTCCCTAATTGCCTATGTGGCAGACAGCGATGTCTTCAATCAAGTTGAAATGAGGGTAAGGCGTTTTTAAAGTTGAGTTTTAGTTCTGTGAATTTCTTAAATACTCAAGGATAGGTGCTGTTCTAAAATAGTTGAAAAATACTGTGCTGTTTAAAACGTTAAACAGATAATGCTTAAGAACTATTTCAGAGGTTAATGCAGGTTGTAGTCTGCAGATGTGTACTTTGTGTATTATGTTTCAGTCTTAATGTATCATATGGAATTTAAGCTCTTTATATTCTGCTTTTTCAAATACTTGTTGTCTGTCTATAAAAATACTGTGTATATATGCAAGTGTATGTGAGTATGAATTGAAAAAACTTCATTTGAAGGCATTTTCAATAATGTTCAGATTTAGATTATTGCTAATAGGTTCATTTATATTAGAATATATGAAAATGTTTAAATTACTTTGTTGGTGTAGCACTGTAATTGTTAAGACTGGTGATAATGCTGTAGTGTTGGAATGCTACATAATACAATCACTCCAGTTATCTAACTGAAGAGAATGAAAGAGTAACAAACACATAAATGTTGGACTTACAGCAGTGAATTATTGATTAGCTGTGTTAAGAGACCTGTCAGGCACAAAACAATTGGATTTTATTAGTAGACACTATGATGCTAACATCTGATTTCATCTGGAAGTTGGATCTGTGAGGTGAGTATTTTATACTACTACAGACTTTTTTCTTTTTGGTTAACATAAAATTGAAGATTCCATACATTTTATTAATCATGCAGAAGGTCTCCAAAGGTTTAGTGGTGAATATGAACTCTGAATTATAGACAAATCTGTTTTTCTGAATAGATATGAATGAGATATTGGTGCACCAAGTAGTGTAATATAGAAAAGAGAGAAATACAGGCTTAGATTTCAGAAATACAAAGCAGCTTTCTTTCCAGTGTAGAAAGCTGATAAGTAATTCCTGTGCTAAGGGTTCTATTCTTGAGAATTGTATTAAAACTACTTGGAGTTAGTTGTTTAGTTTACATACAACTCGCTTTTATTAGAACACTAAGTGTAGCTCAACAAGAGACAGGACAGTTTTGAGTTAATGTGCATTCATGAAATATTTGACTTTTGTCTAATAAATATTTATTACTTAGAGTCTTGGGATAGCAGTAGCAAGTTATTTCTTAGAACCACACTTAGTTTAAATAAAAATTATAACCAAAGGTTTATATAAGATAATAAGGAAATTAAGTGTTTAAGAAAAAAATGTATTACACTCCTTTCTATGTAGCCTTATCCAAAAATCAATGATTAAACTGAATGCAGTTGAAAGATGAACATGAAGTCAGAACATTCTGATCAGGAAGATTCTGTGAAATAGTAACATACAAAATGTCAATACATAAAACATAACTTACTACTAAGGGCTGTACATAGCGAGTCATTGTGCTTAAAATAAGTCTGAAACAGCAAGCATGCCAGCCATAGACTCATTTTTCCTTTCCCTTTCCCTCCCCTCAGCACCCTGAAATAAAAATGGAAACATTCTTCATAACGTAAAAATAGCTGAGTTTGGTTTGGATAGCTGCCCCATGTGCTCTAAAAGCTCAAACATTAGTTACTCAAATAGTCAATGAAGACTGCCAACTTTTGATGGACTTAGCCATCCTGTCTTGGTGACAGTATGAGAGTAAGTCAATGGGCCACAGCGATAAAAGTACAAGGTTTCTGAGTCAGAAGGGCTGGGTTCTGTTTCCACTCTGCAGCAAATGGTACTGTTTTAATCTTGGGCAAGGCCCTCACCTCTCTTTCCATGTCTGCGTAATTAGAACAATACTTTCTTTACTAAAGGAGTTGAGTCTTCGTTTTTAAAGTTCTTTAAGATCCATAGATGGAGGGTGTTATAGAATTACTGTGTGTCATTATAACTGAAGTTTCCTTAAGCACACTTCATTTCCCTAAATTAAAAGCAAGTACAAAAAATAGTTTTCATATGTCATAACATTACTGAGGTGTCTGGTTACCTTAAAAACAAGCACATTTTAGTACAGCACAATATTCAATTTTCATGTCTACTGAACTGGAGTTTTACTTGAGTAAGGACCTCTGGCCCTCAATTTACTTTGCCTGCTTTTTATAGATATTTCTATATAAACTAAACTAAGCAATTAAAACTCCATGATCTTCATCACTTGTGAATAGTACTTTTTTTAGCATGCCACAAAATTGAGACATAAGCCAGTAGACATGCAACATATTTAACTTCTTTGTAATCTTTTTTTCTACCTTGAAGGCACTATTATTTCAGCAAGAAAAAAGCAGCTGCTATGTTGTAAATAAATGATGATTGGTTTATTTTGAATGGCTTGCCATATTCTCTAATAAAATATTTTAGCATGCCGCTATTAACTGCAGTCCATCATAATCAGCAGTGGTCCTTGAGGGAGTGAGAATAAATTACAAGAAAAAAGGGATGTGGCATGTACATGGCTTCTTTTGTGGTAAATAAATAAATAAATAAATAAATAAAAGTATTATATTTTTTTTTACAGGCCAAATTTGAATCTCTCTTTAGAACATATGACAAAGATATCACCTTTCAGTATTTTAAGAGCTTCAAAAGAGTACGAATAAACTTCAGCAACCCTTTATCAGCAGCAGATGCTAGAATCCAGCTACATAAGACAGAATTTCTTGGAAAGGAAATAAAACTGTATTTTGCTCAGGTATATTTTACCAAGCATTTCTGTATAAATGTAATCATTTTGCCATTGAATCTTATGCTGTTGTAGTTCATATTTTTTTTAAAGACCTGTGAAAATTTGTAACATTCATTAGTAACCAAAATTGATTGGAGAAAACATGAGGTAGGTCCCTCCAAACTTAGGAGTGTTTGGAGGCCAATGGATATGTTGGGTTTCTGCCTCCTTGTGTATTGTTTGCCCTGTCTTGGGATAAGGGGGAGATATCTACTACTCAACACTGTCATACCAAGAGCTGGTTAGGTACACGGGGAGGAGTATATTTTGTAAAATTTCAAACAACTTTTGGGAATATTCAAAACACTTGATTTTATTGAATATAAAAACCATTTTTTCTCACTACTTAAATTTTTTTCCACTGAAAGAGGGGAGTGTTCATCTCTTCCTAGCTGCTGCTGCTTCATAATGTTCTGAAACTTTTCATCAATTTCAATCAAAAGGAAATATTGTTGCAAAAACTTCCATTTTATTGGAAATACTTTTTCTGTTGAAGAAATGTTGACACTTTTCAGCCAGCTTTAATTGAAAATCTAGTAACCCCAGAACTCCTGATGATCCAGGGTCATTTTTATAGTTTCTTCTGTGTCCAAGCAATATTATATTGGTGTCAGTAATGCCAAAAAAGGTAAATTTTTAATTTTAGATTATTAAACATAAAACAAAGATGGTTTTAAAAAATAAAATAACTGTAAGATTTCACGGGGGGGTGGGGGGGAATATGTCACTGAAAGCATGTCTATTCTTTGCCCAATTGTTAGCAACACTCCCTAGATATTCTGCATTTCTACAATGCAGCCATAGAAGATTCTGTGGCAGCTTCAGATACATGTATTCAATGGAATTGGAAGGCTTTATTGAATTAAATCCCAATAACAAGTACAGTAAAAGCTGTATTATCTGGCCCTGTACCAACTGGAAAGCTCTATAAACCAGCATTTCTGATCTTGATAGAAAGTCCGGTTTATAGTCCGGTTGGTGCAGGCCGGCAGGCTCCCTACCTGGCACCGCGTGGCTCCCCGGAAGCGGCGACATGTCCCTGCTGCTCCTAGGTGGAGAATGGCCACAAGGGGTTCGGCATGCAGGAGGGGGTGCGAGAGTGGGGGAGGGGGTGCAAGGCACATGTGCTGGGAGGGAGTTTGGGTGCAGGATCCAGGGGGGTGCTTACCTTGGGAGGCTCCTCACAAGCAGTGACCTGTCCCGGCTACTCCTAGGCGGAGGCCTGGCAGATGGCTCTGCGCACTGCCCCTGCCCCGCCCACTGGCTCCACAGCTCCCATTGGCTGGGAACCAATGGAAACCCGCACCCAAACTCCCTCTTCCTTAACTGGCATTTTTTCACTTGCCAGCACCCCCCATTACCCCAACATGCCAGATTTAAAAAGTTTTTACTGTACTAGTATTGTGTCCCTTGTGGTAATTAGTTTAGTTTGAGGTGTTTAATATATACGTTTATATTTTTAAAGCTGCTACAGGGATTTGTACTGACAACATAGTTCGCAGCTTGAGTGGTGACAGTTATAGCTTTGGCACCTGGGGGAAGGTGTGGGAATTATATTAGATAAATGCATTACCTGGAGATTTCTGCCAAAATGATAAGCAACTAAATAGAGAGACAAGGTGGATGAAGTAATACCTTTTATTGGACCAAAGCTTTCGAGCCATGGTTTATTACAATGATCTGTAACCCACTAAGTCCTCTTTTCATCCTATCACTGCAAAGGTGTTAGCGGGCCACTCTACCTTAAATGGTCCCTTAGAATAGAATATGTGCTAACAACCTATGCTAAACAATCTGTTCCACCTTGAATTTAGCTGTGATGCTAGGAGTACCTTTCCCAGACCTGAAGAAGAGCTCTGTATGGCTCGAAAACTTGTCTCTGTCACCAACATAAGTTGGTCCAATAAAAGATATTACCTCACCTACCTTATCTTTAATATCCCAGGACCCAACTACACTACATAAAGCAACTAAATAGTAAATGATATTGGGGTATTAATTTGATACGTTAACTCCCCTTTGAGATGACCAATTGTTTCAGCTGTGCACAAACACTTACACTTACCTGCATAGTTTACACTTGGTTAATGTTTGGTGCTCTCTGCAGTCATAACAGTTAGAAATGTAATTTTTCTTCAAAGCTTACATTCTTGAGCACAGTTCTTATAGCATGGAGTGGGTTCTCAGCAAATCTGATGCTTGTGGAATTGCAAAGAAAACACTGCTCTGATTGTTATACAGAGATGCAGATAACACTGGCTTGGAAGTTAGATCTTGTCCATTCTCAAAAATAGCCCTTGATTCAGCAGACAGCGTTGGTCTGTGGAGCTGCATTGTCAGTGATTCCTAAATATAGACAAGGGTGTGCAGGGGTCTGTACTAGTATATACAGCTACACTGATTTCTGGTAAGTACTCTCTAAAACCTGTATGGTTGCATTGGTTGGTGCAACCCCCTGCGTACTCTTATTTACACTTAAGGGTTTTTACCAGTGCAGCTATATGGGTCGTCAGTGGGTCACTGATTGCTGGATTCTTGAGTGTAGGTAAGACCAAGGAGATCTCTAACTATACCTCAGTTCTGAAAATGTGTGCACTTTCGGCTGCTATCATTAGGCACCCCTTTTTAAACTTTAAAGGGAAAATCAATCTGAGTGTCCCTTTCATCTTGGTATCCTTTGTGTTTGTTTCAAATGTCCTTAGGGACAATCCTGAAGGAGCCAGTTTATTTATATACCTTCTGGAATTTTCACCACTTGTGGTAATAAGTTTCAACACCATTTATCATTAGACGTTACAGCCCCTGTTTAATTTCCCTCTATTTTGGTCTTTTAGGAGCAGATTTTTCTCTGATGAAATAACTATATATTAAAACAAAAACAGGAAAAAAAGCGCAGATGTGCACATTTCACTGCATGTTTTGACAGCATTGTCAGCATGGTGGTTTTGAATTTGTATGTTTGATATAACAACGAGGAGTCCTTGTGGCACCTTAGAGACTAACAAATGTATTTGAGCATAAGCTTTTGGGGGCTAGAACCCACTTCCACTCCATGCTAATGAAGTGGGTTCTAACCCACGAAAGTTTATGCCCAAATACATTTGTTAGTCTTTAAGGTGCCACAAGGACTGCTCGTTGTTTTTGTTGATACAGGCTAACATGGCTACCACTCTGAAATATGTTTGATATGTTATCACACATTGTTACATACTGCCACCTTGAGTGCTTGTTGTAGTATATCTGTTCAAACTTCAAATTCCATGCAAATAACTGATTAATGGAAAATTAAAAGTAATAGTTAATTGTTTGTTTTATTCTCCCAGACTTTGCACATTGGAAGCTCGTTTTTGGCTCCACCAAAACCAGACAAACAGTTTTTGATTTCACCTCCAGCCTCTCCTCCTGTTGGTTGGAAACAAGTAGAAGATGCTACGCCAGTCATTAACTATGACCTTCTCTATGCTATCTCCAAGCTAGGGCCAGGTAAGAAGGATTCTGAACTTAAAGTTTTTAATACTTGTGCTTGAGTAAAAAATTACTTGGAATACTAGTAATTCAAAAAGCTTTGTCTCCCAAGATACCTGTTCATTCATTATCAATTAAATTACTAACTACAGAAAACACTCTGAAGTTTTTTATGTCAAGGATTGTTTTCTGAAATCACTTTTTTGTATCAAAAAGATAAAAATTTCCATAAGAATATCCTTGCCAGAACAAAACATTCTTGCTGAGCCATACAGCATGAATTGCATTACAATTTGTTAATCTCATGAAGGTCATGACCTTACATAATGCATACTACTCATTTTTCTCTGTTTTAATTAGGTCTGACCAGCCAATAGTTTTAGCAAAGCTATTTTTTTTAATGCCAAGATTTAAAATAAAATTGTAACTCTAACATAAGTTTCCCCAGCAATAAAATGGAACTTGTAAAATATTTATATTTTAACTATATAACTACTACTTTTTCTTAATCACTGTTGCTGCTGTTCAACCATCTGACAGTAAATTAATAATTTACATATCTCTAGCCACGTACATCAGAGGATTTGCAGACATTGCACATATTAAGTCTCACACCACTGTGATGTTGTGTTGTATCCATTTGATAGAGAGAGGATAAGTGACTTATCACACAGTGAGTTAGTGGCAGAGGGGAATAGAGGAAGCTCGAAGAGCCTGGCTCCCATTTATCTGCAGAGCTGAAGGCAAAATCCCTTGTTTGTTCTGTGGGAGCTCTCATCAGTTCTCTGTTGTAAAAACTCTGCAAGGGACACCTTACAGACTATCCAGCCTGGCTTGCTCTTTGGTTCCCTAAAATATTGGCTGTCACAAGCGCCACAATTTGTATGGTGATGCAACAACTAAGATATTGAGGTCTTAAAATCATGGGAATAAAACATACCAAATTGAGTGGAATAGAAGAAAAAGTGACCGGAGGAACACATTTAGAAATATGAGTGCTGGTTTCTTTCCCCTACCTCCCTCTCCTACAGAAAAAAGTATTTGAAAATAATAAATTGTAGAGTTGTTTCTGATGGACATCGTCAAATGACTAATCAATGGACATAACAAAATTATAACACAGCATATCTAAATGCTATCCAAGTAGATGTGTAAAATCACTTCTAGCCAATTCTGTAATTACACAGGAATCCCAGGGCAGAATTCAGCCCTTTAGGTTTTGGTCAGCAAAACTATATCTAACTTCATTAACTTCTCCTGCCAGTGGAAGCCTGGGAAAAAATCTGCTTCTGTGGTTTTAAATCTTCATGGTATGGAGATGGACAGTTCTCCTGAATGATCAGATTTGATCATACTGTTCAAACTTTGCAGATGAGACAAACCTGGTAGGGTTGCAAACACTTTGGAAGCTAGAGCTAAAATTCAAAGGGATCTTGATAAATTGGAGAACTGGGCTATGGCCAACAAAATGAAATTCAACAAAGATAAATGTAAGGTGCTATACTTCGGAAAGAAAAACCATATGCACAAATACAGAATGGAGGATAATTGGCTTAGCAGCACTGCTGAGAAGATCTGGTAATTGTGGTGGATCACAACCTTAACACGAGTCAACAATGTGATGTTGTTGCAAAAAAAGCAAATGCAATTTTGGGTTGCAAGAACAGAGGCGTAGCATGCAAGTCATAGGAGGTGATAATACTGCTCTACTTGGTGCTGGTTAGTCTTCAGCTGGAGTTGTGTGTCCAGTTTTGGTCACTGCTGTATGGAAAGGATATAGAGAAACTGGAAAGGATCCAAAGGCAAGCAACAAAGATGATCAAAGGGATGGAATGCAAGCCACCTGAGCAAAGGCTGAAGGAACTGGGTATGTTTAGTTTGGAACAGCATAGATGAAGTGAGGACGTGACTGCAGTCTTCAAATACTTGAAAGGCTGCCATAAAAAAGATGGAGAAAAGATGTCTCTTTTGCCACAGAGGGCAGGACAAGAGGCAATGGGTTCAAACTGCAGCATGGAAGATTCTGGAAATACTTCCTGACTGTAAGAACAGTAGGACAATGGAACAAACTACTTAACGGAAGCTCCTTCACTGAAGATTTTCAGGAGGAGGCAGGATAGCCATCTGTCTTGGATGGTTTAGACACAACAATTCCTGCATATTGGCAGGGGGTTAGACTATATGACCCTTGCAGTCCCTCTTAAACCTATGGTTCTGATTCTATGATGCACTAAAAAAGGCTTGATTATCAAAGATGGGTGTATAAAATTTGCATCCTGAGAAACCACAACTGCATGCACAAATGGATATCATTTGTGCACACAAGTGGCTAGGTATGACACATGACTGACTGTGAATACCCATACATTCATATGACCACATGTAGTAGTATGTGCAGTTGTGTGTGCAAAGTAGCTGAGCATCAGGCTTTGAAAATGGAGCTTAAAACATTTGGTGAAAGTTTTGCTGCCAAAGTTGACCTGCTGGACTGTAGCTTCCGACTGCCTTGTCAGTAGTATACTATTTGCAAGCTCTTTTTTGTTTTTCTTTAAATTTAGATTTCAGAGTGGTAGCTGTGTTAGTCTGTATCAGCAAAAACAACAGGAAGTCCTTGTGGCACTTAGAGACTAACACATGTATTTGGATATAAGCTTTCATGCGCTAAAACCCACTTCATCAGATGCATGGAGTGAAAAATACAGAAAGCAGTATAAATATTACAGCACATGAAAAGATGAGTTGCCTTACCAAGTAGGGGGGTCAGTGCTATAGAGACTAAATCAATTAAGGTGGAAGTGGCCTACTCTCAAGTTGACAAGAAGGGGTGAATATCAGAGGAGGAAAATTACTTTTGTAGTGCTAACGAGGTGATTGCAATCAAGGTGGAGGTTGCCCATTTCCAACAGTTGACAAGAAGGTGTGAGTATCAGCAGAGGGAAAAATTACTTTTCTTTAGTGACCCACTTCCACCTTAATTGATTTAGCCTCGTTAGCACTGCCCCCCCCCCCACAAACACACACACTTGGTAAGGCAACTCCCATCTTTTCGTTGTTTTTTAAATTTAGACCATTTGTTCTGTGCTTACTGTGTAGAATGGAGCCTTTTTGACCAGTTTTGCTAATGTTCTAACTTTCAGGAGAAACGTATGAACTCCATGCTGCAACTGACACTACTCCCAGTGTTGTTGTCCACGTATGTGAGACTGACCAGGAAAGTAAAGTGGAGGAGGAAGAGGAAGAGGAAGGCATGAAGAAACCCAAACCAAAAATTATTCAGACAAGAAGGCCAGAATATACTCCGACGCATTTAAGTTGAAGTGGTTCTAACTTTCAAGGGTTTCAAGTAGACGTATACAAGAAAAATGCTTACTATGGAAGTGTCAGGTCACAATTCTGGTGTGGCAGTGGCTGCAGCAGTAGTAGAAGTTCCAATGTAATGTTACTCAGAAAAACACCGGAAGTTTCCTCATTGTTTTTAATGCTGCACATTGGTTAATATGTATGGAACTTAAAATCAACTTCCAGATCAGAGTTAGGGTGATCAGAAAAAGGCGTTTTGAGAAAGAATTGATACACTGAAGATACCTTCCTTTTTAAGGAATCCTAGGCTGCTTCATTATAAAACAGATGGGGAAAGCTTTCTTTGTTCTATCTCGCATGATACGCCTCTAATTCATAGGCTAGACATATGTGAAGTACATGTGATACTGAGATGGTTTAAAGATATGGGAATTGTAAACATTTTTCTTATGTTAGGTTGTTTTGTGCATGTGTATTACTGATGTTCAGAAATAACTTTGCATTATTTTCTATATAGTTTCTCATTTCACACTTTTTGAAATCTGGGACGTTGTCTTCAATACCTATCTCTCAGCATCCTGGGTCTTTTACTGTATGTATGTTTTATTGGTACCCAGTTTCCAATGGACATACAATTTATGTAGCACCTTATTTTGGTGAAATATAATTTGTACTTTTAAAATTTTCATCTGTTATTAAATGCTTATGTGGGGTTTTGTCTAGCAAAGTTATGGAAAAAACTGTGCAATAGGAAAATTGTTCAAGTAAGTGGATTTTAAATTATTTAAACTTTAAATTATACGTTTTTAAGTAATACTAGTTCAATTATTTTGATTTTCTCCTTTTGAAAAAAAAAATTCTTAAACATGTAAATAAAGCTAGTACTGTATATTCACAACAATATACAGTTTTCAGTGAGAAGTATGGCAATGGAAGAAAACCTGATCTGTATTACTCTTTACATTAACTTGTACATAGTAGCTGGTGCAGTTACACATTTTAACAGTGATTCAACACACATGATGTGAAATAGATGACAGATGTATGGTATATTTGAGAGGGATGGAGTGCCTTTTCCCCATTAATTTATGATGGGATTGTTATAGTAGCTGAACATTTGTATTTTTTCTAATGGCTGTTTCTGTCCAATAAGTATGTATTCTCTTTTGGCTTTGTTTCCAAAACAGGCTGGCATTTGAAATGCTCAGTACCAAGTAATAATGCATGCTTTATCAGTTCAGGTGATGGCTTGCTGTGGGAACAGACAAGCTTTCATTCTGTTTGGTTTGGGTACTGTTTTAAGGACAGTGGTGAATGATGTACAAGCTTTCTGTCATGTTTACATAACAAACAAATACATGCTATACCAGTTCAAGTGTTTCCAAAGAATCTGCTTTTAAAATGGAGATTCTAACTTTGAAATATTGTAATACTTTTTAAAAATACACTAATATATTGACAAAATATACTGTTGGGCGAGGACATGTTTCTCTTTTAGAAGGAGAGGTATTTTGGGGGATTCAGACATGTTTTTAGATATAAAGACCCTGAACCTCTTTTTGAAGTCAGTAGGAACTTTGCCATTAGCTTCTTTAATAGTAGGACTAGGCTCGGGATGAGCATTGTAGCTGTTGTTGCATTAAAATGAAATGTATTATTGTGTGCCGTTTGTAGTTAATGTTGACTTGGAGGCTCAACATAATACACTTGTGGGTAGAAATAGAACAAATATTATAAAGAATACAATACTGTATGTACTGATGAATTTGTACAATCATTCCAACTGATGATACAGTATAGACTCCACACTACTAAAAGTGTGACCAAGACACACAGTTATTGTGACCAAAGAACAGAAACCTGTTAAACCTCAGTAATAGTCTGGAGTTGTAGAGCCCTATTCTGATGGTTAGATTTACAGTAAGTGTGCATTCACACAGACTGATGCTGACTTTTGGTTCCTATCTGTGACAGAGAGAGAGATACGCTTTCCCTGTGTGTTATCTTCTATTTGATATAAAGTTTGCAGGTATAGAATGTCACCCAACATAGCTTTAGGTCAGGCTGCTGATTTCATACAGGTTATAAATACAGGGGGCACATGAGCTACTTTTGTGTTACTGAAGTGTAAACATCAGACTGCAATGCATGACATTCTTTGGGTTTTTTTATTTTTAAGTGCAGGATACAATGACCAAACTAGAGAAACATTGAAGCACACAAATATCTCTAGTATAGCTTTCTAAGGCTCCTCATTAGCCCAAGACACTGCTGCTAGATTTGATGCAGGTGTTTTATATTTGCTCTTCATTTAGCAAAAAACCTTTGGCCTAATTTCTGTAGCATTCTCCTCCACCTCCTCTTCTGCTACCAGCATAGATGCTGGACACTGGGTGCTGTTACTGTTGCCGCTATGGGACTGCCAAGATGCATCACTTATCTTCAATAGAAAAAAGAATGTAAAACAAACAGTGACACGATTTTGAATGTTGGTACACATTGAGACATTCTGCATCAGGTGGAGGTTGAAGGTAGTCATTCAGAATCAGAATTATGAATTATTTGGGCTGACTGCGATTTCTGCCACTCCCAACTGTATTTGTGAACATGGATTGCTGGACGGTAACTGCCCATCTTGCTGTCTGCTCCCAGCTTGTGTATCCTGGCCTAAGTCTGCTCTCTTAGCACCAATGTGGTGTATGGATCACTCTGTTTCTGTATGAAAATAACAGCTGTTATGTTAAGACAAACTTTTATTTTATAAGATTGTATAGTATGGGACATATTTAAATTAAAATATTTGGATTGTCTACTTATAAATGTCATGGTGTTGTTTATGCATGAAGCAATAGTTAAAGATTTTGGTGTAAAAATGCTTAAACTTCAAGCATCCAAAAATATACTTATGTCAGGATAAGGACTTGGTTGGCTGGCAAGGATGTGAGCCTAATTTGATTTTATTAATTCTGGGCGCGGGGGGAGAAATCCAGTTTGATAGTATTTTACAACATTGTTTAATCTCTTTAAAAACTCTGATTTTATTACATTTTTCATAGTGTCAACATTTGAATAATTTCATATACTTAGCCATCAAGACTAGTCATTACAAAATGTTACAAGGCTGGCAAAATGCATTAAAGGGCCACCTCTTAATCCAGGGCAAGAATTCTTTTATTCTAAAATAAATATGTGGAGAAAGGAGTTGTTGATGTCAGTGTTAGTCAGTCTTTTACATTGCCTTCTGCATAGAAACTCTGTGATGTATCAGTATCTTACAATTGGCATTATTTATATTTATAAATTGTGTGTAGCAACGTTCGGCCTCTAATACAAGCATCTCCAGTTAAATTCAACAGAAGCCACTTATACACGTCTGAGGGAATAATTTGGCTCTTGATAAAACAGTACAACTAAAACTACAGGATTAATTGGACCAGTCTGCTTTAACTAGCACATCTCCTTAAATTGGTTCACTTTTTAGAAACAAATACATGGAAGTTGCTGTGTTTGGCTAGTTCCACTCTGTTTTGCTTATTGTCTGTTTTATAAGAGTCTCACCCACTGTCATGAAACTCCAGCAAAATGAAAATGATATTTTGCCAGTCAAGAAATCACATGCATATAAGAATGGTTACTAACGTGTGTTCATTCTTATGAAATTGGTACAAATGGGCTGTGTACGGTGCCGTAAGTGTTAACAGAATACGGCCCTTACTCATAGTCAAGATAAGTCCAAAAATGCATAGGGCAAACATTATTTTTAAGCAGGCTGTTGTTCTCCATAGAATGCTTTCCCTATGGCTCTCTGGAGATTCTCCAGCAGACTGAGGCTCCATGAAGCTTAGGAGACACTCCCCTTGTCACTTTTTAAGGCCTGAAGCGCCTCTCTTCCCCCACAAAATACATGATAGCTTGATATCCATGGCTTCAAAACCATGATATTTTGATGTTCTAGCACTTCCTCTTGTATATTGGCAGGATGGCATGGAGGAGCAGTAGAAATTTTTTTATATCTAGTCAAAACTCTTCAGTCTTTGTTGTCATCCCATTGCTTTTCTGTGCTACCAAATTCTGACCCCGTGAATAATTATATTCTTTAACTTCTCTGTTACTTTGAAGATACTTGTCGCTTACCCTTCTGTTGACTTTGTCTACTTTTCTAACCTATAAATATATAGCTCTCTAATTTGTTCTTTATGTTTTATCCTTCAGTCTTTCTGCCATATAGTTGGCTGTTCCTTGTATTTTCTTTTTCTCCCAAAATGATGGCACCCTCTGCATGCAGTCTACCAGGTCTGGTTGCAACAGGGCTATTACTACTTTTGGTATTACACTGAATTCTCCCTGCAAACGCACACACATGCCGCCGCCTTCTTTTTTCATTTGGCAACAGCAATGCACTATGTCCATTTGCCACCTGTCACCTCTGGATTTCTGTCAAACAGGTGACTTTTCCAGATGTACAGCCTTTTGAGCCTTTCTTCTCACTAGCTTCATAACTTTACACTTGTTAGTAATGAACATGATCTTGTTCAACACAATCCACGCTCTTCTTGTTTACTATCCCTTGAATTTTGGACAATCTGCAACTTTGGCCCTTGATAATTATACACCTTCCTATACCATTATTAACGTATTAAATGGTATGTGACGCACGCCTGGAGGTTTAACTGTCAATGAGCACCCTTTATAACAGCTAATTTTCAGACACGTGCTATGTTTGTAATCTGATACAGTGGTATCAAACTTATTCAGTGGTTCTATACTGAATGTCTTGTTGAAAATTTAACATGCTTTATTCAGCCTTCCTTTTAACTTAATTTTTTAGATGGAAGGATTGTTCAGAGGTTGGGGCACTAGCACTGGACTTTATATCTGGGTTCAATTTCTTACTGTGCCAGAGACTTTTGCATGATCTTGGTCAAGTCATAATCTCTTGGTGGTGGTTTCTTGCTTCGATAGGAGTATTTTGAGGATAAATACATGAAAGAATGAGGCACTCAAATACAATGGAAATGGGGAAACATATGTACCTTACAAATTAGCAGTCAGGTTGTAGAAGGCCACTAGATTTTTCACATGCTCTTTATATTAAAAAAGGGGTTTATTAGAGTCTTAAACATCTCTTCCAATTTTCCCCCTTGTAATAATATGCATGAATATTCTGCTTGAAACAGATGTTATGTTCATTGGCAGAAATTTCCTGCCAAAGTCTCCCAAAGCTGCTCTAACATCTCATGTAACTTGGGTAGACCAAACATTTTCGATCCTGCCCTTCTCAGGAGGAGTCTGTCTCACTTAAACCAATTGGTTTTCTACCTTTGCCCATTTCAGACTTACAGATAGGTCTGCTGCTTTCAAAACCTGGTGGTTGTGTAATAGAGGCCGTGTTCAACCTGCATGGCTGGGATGTTTCCCATGGTGACAGGGCTCACTTACCCTTTCTGCCACCAGTGCAGTTGCTCTTCACCTCTCTGCAAGCAGGGGCTGGCGACAGCAGGTATGTTGGTTAATTTGGGCCACAGTATAGACCAAGGGGCGGGCAACTTTTTGGCCTGAGGACCACATCAGGTTTCCAAAATTGTATGGAGGGCCGGTTAGGGGAGGCTGTGCCTCCCCAAACAGCCAGGTGTGGGCTGGCCCCCGCCCCCTATCTGACTCCCCCTGCTTCTCGCTCCCTGCTGCCCCCCCCCGAGACTCCTGCCCCATCCAACCCCCTCCCATTCCCTGTCCCCTGATGCCCCCCCCCCAGAACCTCTGCCCCATCCAGCCACCCCTTCCTCCCTGTCCCCTGACTGCCCCCGGACCTCCCTGCCCCGACTGTCCCCCGCCACACCATCCAGCCCCCTCCTTCCTGAATGCCTCCCTGGGACTCCTGCCACCATTCAACCACCCCTTCTCCCAGAACCCCTGCCCCTGACTGCCCCCCACCGCCCCATCCAACCCCACTCTCCTTCCTGAGTGCCCACCGAGACCCTTGCCCCCATTCAACCTCCCTGTTCCCTGCCCTCTGACCACCCTGACCCTTATCCAAACCTCTGCCCCCTAACCACCACCCCAAACTCCCCTGCCCTCTATCCAACCCCCCCACCCCACTCTCTGCCCCCTTACCGCGCTGCCTGGAGCACCGGTGGCTGGTGGCGCTACAGCCGCACCACCCAGAGCACTAGGACAGGCAGCTGCGCCGCCCGGCTGGAGCCAGCCACGCTACCACGCAGCACAGAGCACCGAGTCAGGCTGCGGCTCTGCAGCTGCGCTGCCTGGCAAGAGCTCGCAGCCCCGCCGCCCAGAGCATTGCGCCGGCAGTGCAGTGAGGCTGCGGGGGAGGGGGAACTGTAGGGGAGGGGCCAGGGGCTCAGGGGCGGGGCAGGAGGGTCCCATCTCTGGTATAGACCTACGTAGCTGCAGCAGAAGCCATCATTCCAATTTTATCCCAGTCCATGTGCAGTTCCTCAGCTGGGCCTTTAAAGGTCAATTTGGGGAGTAAACCCATACTATCTTACACATCCTAGTGCTTCTGCCTCTCATGTTTGCCTCATTCACCTGTTCAGCAGCAAGTGTCTTAAGTTGTGCAACCTGAGCTCTTCCCTCTTATTGAATCCCTGCTATTAGGAAGAAGAGAGAAGCTGCTGCAGCAGCACATGAGGGAGGGCTGAGAGTTACCATAGCACTTGGTCTACAGTCACTGCGTGATGCGCCATGGGCTTTCTTCCTGAGACAGGGCTCTCCCTTTCCCTGCTATCTCCCTTGTTCCATTCCCCTCCCCTTCCCCCTTCTTTAGGCCTTCTGGCTCCCAACAGCGCCCAAAGATGCTAAATAGTTTGGGAAAACCAAGACATCTTCCTAGTTGCTGTTTTTTATTTATTTATTTTTCATTCTGTGATACATCACTGGACACGTTCATCCTGTTTCCCATCAGACAATTAACAAGACATTTCCTTTAGACTACAGGCCTGGAAGCTGAACTTTTCAGTCCAAGGAAAAACCTTTCCTAAGGTAAATGAATGTACAGGGAGCCCAAAGCACAGGCATTAGTTTTATTTGTAATTCCTTGGTAGTCCCCTACTCTGTTCCCTTTTCTTTTTTAAGTTTGAGTTCTTGGAAATACCACAGTAGGCAGGGAATCTCTAAATATGAGTGTTTTAGACCAGGCACCCTGGTTGTATTCAGCACCCCTCTACTGGTAATTAAAGCTCTATTCAGACTCCTCATTATGTCCAGGTCTCCTATTGCAGGGCTCTGTTTCATAGCACATCAGACAAGCTTCAGTTTAAGGTGCAGTCAGTGAATGAGGTTCACTGAAACATTGTGGAACTTCTGAATATATATTCTGGAACATTTTCCAGTCTAGGTATAGATCTGTCTCACTATAGTATGAGATGCCTTCTTTCACTTCTCTCTGACCAATGGAAATCAAACTTCCACCCTATCAGCAAAGTGTCTGGAGTTTTTTCCAAGGTTTGTTCAAGCTCTTGACAATGCTACGAAGGAAGGACCTCTATTCTAGGAGTGATTCAGGGAGAGCCCAAGGAGTACCTGATTTGGAGTCACTCAATTTAATGTTGTTTTTTTATGGGCTGTGGAAAATATAGCTACTACACTCAGGTATATACCTGTGCTGGAACCTCCGTTTAATTCTATGTATGCTATGTACTCTGCGCTGTTGAACCTCTTCACTCTGTGCCCTTGTTTTGATGGGCAAATAGTTGCCTTTTAATGGCCATCACCTAAAGCTTTTTTTGGGGGGGTGGGTGTCCCATCATCATCATCATCATCAAATCATCTCTTCTGACTCTAGTGATATTTTTCTTAAGATTATTTTGAGAAGTTCCAAGATTTCCTCTGCTAGTTCTCTTAAAACTCTCAGGTTCATCTTTCAAGCCCTGACTGAAGGTTAAATAGATTTTAATTTTTGCCTGATACTTTTCACTATCCATCTATTGCATTTAATCGTTTTCCTCACAAGACTCTCAGATCTCCTTAATGTTGTTGATTTTTAATTTAAAAAACTGAGCAGAATAGCTATTTTTGGAGATCTTGCCTTTCCAGTTTTTTCTAGTGGTTGTGACCTCTGCATTCACAAGAATAGCTAGATGAAACCTTCCGGTGGTTCTCAACTGTGGTCCACCACTTCTTCAGGGAAAGCCCCTGGCGCGCTGGGCCGATTTGTCGACCTGCCGTGTCCGCAGGTTTGGCCAATGGGGTGGTTCACCGCACCAGGCCAATGGGGGCTGCGGGACACAGCACAGGCCGAGAGATGTGCTGTCCACTGTGTCCTGCAGCCCCCATTGGCTCTGTTTTGTGCAGTAGTGTATAAATGGCAATTTACAGAATTATTTCAGATTTTCACTTTAATCCATATCAGGTTAGGTTTTTGAACTGTCTAAATCTTTGAGAAGTTAGAGGTATACAAACTTGGAACGTAGATTTCAAGTCAACTTTTCTGTAAAAAGATAGATACCATCATTGTAATAATCTTTCATGTGGGTCAAAATAAAATGGGGGGAAAACTAGAGGTTTTACAAACAGTTCTTACTGGCTATCCAGCTCAAGCTCTCTATCTGATATGTCAAACAAAAGCTCCCAACCCATTTTTGAAAGCAAAATTTAAATGGTTCTTCCACCAACACAAAGCAGTCTAAAGCGACACTGAAACTATTTTCTTTTTCATGCTTCATTTTAAGGATCTACAAAATCTAATGGCTTTTACTATTGAATGCTTTCTAGCTTCTTCCTAGTTTATTTACAATGAAAACTGTCCCAAAACATGCTTTTTTGGCCAAAAATGTTTTAAAAGTAGAGCAGACCTCTACATCTGCCTGTGTAGAAAACTTCAGGATCAGGCTTTAAGTATAAATAAAAGTTTAATCCTGCTGCCTATAGTTAGAAAGTAATAGTATATGTAGGTGCCCAGTAGGTGGAGCTAAATATCTAGCAATATCAAACTGCTTACCATTTAGCCAAAATAAAGGCCCAATCCTGCAAGCTGCTGATCACCTTTCAACTCACAATAGCAAGACCACCGTAGAAGAGAGAGATGTGGCCATCACAGAGCCTCTGTCCCTTTTGAATATGACTGATTAAAATAGAAACTGTATAATGGACTTTTAGTGAACACCGTGTAATAAGATTCCCTTTTTAGTGATGAAAATTCTAAACTTATAATGTACAAATTGTAATTGCCATTTTAGGCCCCAACCCTGGGAACACTTGAGTACTCTGTGACTTCACATGTGAAACCATTCTCCCCTGAGTAGTCCCATGGAACAGGATGAGGGCCTAAAGTAATGGACTTCCACTCATCAGTAGAACCAGTGTGCAGGAAACTCAGTGGGAGTCAGGTAACAGAATTCACATCTTCAATCTGTGGACCAGCCACAGGGCTGCAACACAGTCCCTTGGCTATATCTACTCATAGACTAGAGTTCTTGCACAACTGTGCTATTTCTGCAGAGTCTCTAACAGACGAAGCTCAAGTGGTGCAGGACAAAACATCTTGTGTAGGTCCTCAACACTTGGATGAAATTCACCTGTAATGTGAGGTTCTTCTTGTGGGGGTTAGTGGGTGATATAAGCAGTACATGGAGGGTACATGTGAAAAGCAAGGTATACAAAGATTTGGATGCATTATATGCTGATATACAGTGGTAACTAATGCTTCTACTTTTTAAAAAGTCAATTTCAGACTACTGTTGTTCTAAACCCCAGATTTGAGGGCACATATAGCCCCAAATTTAAGCTACACATTTTTAAAAAAAGGGAATTATATGTTAGAAGAGAAAAACTTAAAGCTAGTTTAATATTGTTTGTGGTGCAGTAACATTAGCAATCTAGCCCTGAGCATGAACTTCAGTATGGTTTCAAATAGTTTTGTTGCCTCTAACAAGTTGTATTGTGCATATTATAGTTGTATTAGGGCAACAATACAACTTACAACTATAATACAACATATTATAGTTGTAAGTTGTATTGTTGCCTCTAACAAGTTGTATTGTGCATATATATATACAAAAGTCATGAAAATCTATATGCCATATAGAGACTTTTTGTGCAAAAATATTATAGTTTAGATATTCCAATTCTGGAATTATCACAACTGTTTACAAAAACGTGAGTCGGGATGTTGGATTTTTAATCTGCCTTTTAGAACATTTCAGCTGTCTAATGAGAAAAAATACATATACTTATTTTGCAAATTAAGATATAATTCTGTCCTACATGAACACTTTTTAGATTATTAGAAATGTCTGATATTAATTCATGCCTTTTAAAATAATGACTTAATGTTGCAAGATTAGAAGCAGTATGGAATGTAAATATATTAAGTTACAGAGGGGTAGCCGTGTTAGTCTGGATTTGTAGAAGCGACAAAGGGTCCTGTGGCACCTTATAGACTAACAGAGGTATTGGAGCATAAGCTTTCGTGGGTGAATACCCACTTCGTCGGATGCAACAAGTTAAAAAGTTAGGCCCTTGTTCAGCCAAAAGCATTTCATAACGGGAGTGAACAATGGAAGCAACTTCAAAAAAAAATGCAGCATTTAATGTCTAGATACCATTGTGAATTTTGCAGCACTATCCAACGTTGAAGCCAATGGAAGTTTTTCAGTGGATGGCTTGGGCCTGTGGTATTTAAGCAATTTATTTATTTTATTTAAGGTATTGATGCCAATGGGGCTATTCACAGGGGAAAGTACTACTCCACATGAGTAAGAGTGCAGCAATCTAGCCCTGAGACTGAACTTTTTCTTGATTTGTTAGGAGGCACATTTGATAAAACAACCTATATTATTCTGATGTAGGGCTTGATCCCGCAAGGTGCATTAAGCTCTTGCTTAACTTTAATATTTCTCCACTGACTTCAATGTGTTTAGCTGTATCAGGCCAGAGTGTTCAATACCTTGTAGGATTGAGCCCATACTGAGCTATGATGTCATAATAATCCTGAAAAACAAAATGAATAAATTGCATCAGGAATTATTTGGCAGTTAGATGACAAATAGTGTATAACAAGTCCATTATGGACAATGGCTTTGTGTGTCTGTCTATTTATGTTCTCTAAGAATTTATATATCCTTCAATGTATTAGATCTTCTCCATTACCTACATGTAATTTTTTTCTCATGCTAGGATGCATTTGAAAAAAGTTGTTCCTAATCCCTGTATGATATTGCAGAAATGAACAGTCAGTGGATGGTTGCCTTTAAACTAAATGCTTTATGAAAATATTCTTCAGCCAAGTACCTTTAAAAAACAAAAAGAGAACCCAAGTCAATATGCACCTACTGTATGTATACTTTCAGGGCAAGACCATATATAAAAGGAATAAAATGTTTTTTTGCAAAATGGAATTGTAATACATTCCTTGTCATTTTGATATGGAAAAGGTCAATGCTATTTTAAAAAATGTTACAATGTAAAATATTCTGGTTGAAAAAATATAGGCTTTTTTGTGCTGAAGAATGATTAGGGGGAAAAAACTATTTTTGTAAGTAGAAATTTTGCTGTGGGAAAACTGGTGCCTCTCTTGCCTGTAATTGTTTTATCCATTCAGCATAAAGTGGCTGGTTTTGAAACGTGGTGATTGCCCTGGTTATTTTAACATCCAGTTCTCAAGCGGTTCTATTGTTTTCAGATACATTACAGAAAAAAGAATTGTTTGAAACGTACCTTGCTTCCTTTGCCATTCATGGCACTTTATTTATTGAGCCACTCAGTTTCACAGGCAAGTTTATACAAACTGATCTGCATCACTGTGTACAACACTTTTCGTAAAATTACCAAACCAAGGTTGAGTTTTGGAAGAGGGTGCAGGCGGAGCATGGGAGCAGTAAGCAGACTGAGCAGAGTATGCCAGGAGTGTGTGGTGTGGCAGAAAGATAATGTGATAGATAAGAGACAAGGAAAATAGAGAGGCAGGGGTTGGGCGGGAGGCAAAGGAATTGAGGTGACAAATGGGACACAGGAGACTGGGGGGAAGCATGGAGGGAGATGTTCAGTGTATAGCAGCCATCATTGTTCCCAGCAGGAAACCAGGAAGAGGCACCACAGTTGGTACAGGGTCTGGGTGGGCCAGGCTAGATCTGGGTCACAGCAAGGACTTCCAAACCTGCAGCAGTGCAGATAGTTGGAGGAGTGGGGAATAGAATGGAGGAGAGGAGCCACCACTGTACTAATTAGTTTAGTTACAAGGAATATACGCAATTAAGACTGATATACAGACACGTTCTGTATTCTAGTGATTAACTATCCAAAAGACCCAATCAAATTGAACAAAGACAGAACCTCAGAGACATGACTGGAAGGTGGAATGGATATTTAAGTGCAACACATTTACTATATAACAAGTCAGCTGCCTTTCCCCTCTATATGCCACAGGAGAAGGTAATTATGTTCTTCTTTGAGTGATTGCACATGTCCATTCCACTGTAGGTGAGTGCTTACCTAATCCACAGTTGTTTGAGATTTTTTTTTTTTCTTCAGCGGTACTTGTCGGGGTGGCTTGAGTGCTCTCTGCTGCCGCGTGCCACTGTGTTTAAGTATAAAATGTGGAGCCAACTCTGACCCCCCCTCCCCAGAATTCCTTCTTACCACCAGTGACAGTGGGAGTTGGAGTGATTTCAGTCTTGCTACTGCAAGTTCTTCCCTCATATCTTTGTAAAGAGCCTGTTTTTCTTAGATTTAGTAGTTAGCTAATTAGACAGTTAATGATAAGTTTCAGTTTAAATTAGGTCCTTATTCTCACGAATTTGAATTTTGGTACTAGGACCAGTACCGAAGCTCACTCTCCAGGGTTTAAGACCTGCTGGTCATATAGTAGACCAATGCTAGTAAGCAGCTCACACCACACCTGCTTGAAATTCTTGGGAAAATCCCATGTAAGTGACAAGTGTCACATTTGCAATGGGTTTAAACTCCACTCCAAGAAGGACAGAGCAGCCAAACTTAAATGTCTTCTGATAGAGGTGGCCACGTTCAGAGCAGGCTCCAGATACCATGGCTTCTGTCCAGAGTGCACTGCCTGAGTTGGCAGAATGTTCTCTGTCACCAGTGCCAAAAAGGCAGCACAGGGCTTCAAAAGACTCGGTATGCTGCTCAGCAAGTTCATTGGTATCGAAGTCACCTAGAGGCAAATATTCTGTGTGGGGCTCTGTGAGGAGGCATGGGCGCCTTGTCCAAGAAGAAGGAACCTCTGCCAGGTCCATCGAGGCCGACACCTGAAGTGGCCGGGGAAAAGTCTCAAAAACATGAGTGACTACTGGTACCAACAACTCCGGAGATATTTGCAGCCTCCAAGGAGCTACTTAACCTCTTGGTACTGATATCCCTTGCGGTGCAGGAAGGTTGCCAGCCAAAACTCACACCTAAGGCTCCTATTTCTATTCTTGTGGAGCATGCAGTACCAATGCCATCTATACTTTCCCTACCTCAAAAGATGGTACGGTTGAGAGAGAAGCTGCCAATGGTCTGGCTGGTTCCACCATCTCTGGGCTCAGCTGTTTTTCTATGGTACTGACAGGGTCTGTAGCCCTGTTATCAGAGCAGTTGGAGTCATAATTTTTTCTCAGTGTCAGAGACTGGGTCATATGTATCTCAAACTAGGTAGGACATATATCCTCCGTCAGCCTCTTGTGGGCCATGGATCTCACAGCAGACTCAGCAATGGTCACCTGTTAGGGGGCCAATGGTCCACACAAGGATAGGTTCCAAGACTGTTAATGGCCTTTTTGGACCCTGTAGGGTTTCCCTCCTCTTGCCAGGCCATTCCCTCACTCACATCAGTTGGTCTCCTTGAGATCTCACCATGAGCATCAGCACCACAAACATCCTCTGATAGTCGGAACTGGACCAATACCAAACAAGCGGAAGCCACTCTAGCAGTTCTGCCATCACAGGAAATAGCTAGAGCTCTGACTCAGCATCCTGCTGCATCCTCTTCCTCATCATCAAATCAGGCTGCAGGGGGCAGTGAGTGATTCTCCCCCACGGTACCATCTGTTCCTACCCCAATGTTTGCCAATCATCTATCCTACTTCCTATGTGCTTGGACTCTCCTCACATCAGATCAGTGAGGCTTAAGCACTGTGGAAGTGGGATACTCTCTTCAGTTTGTTCCTATCCCCACTTTCCCACCCCAGCAGGCTGGCCTTCAGGTGGAGGCCACAGAGGAAGTTCCTCTGTTCTGCAAGGGGGAGGGTTTTTATTCCCACTACTTCCTCATGCCCAAAGCAAGAGGTGGTCTCAAGCCTATTTTTGATTTGAGAGAGTTAAACAAATACCAGAAGGAAATAAAATTTGGCAGGGTTACTCTGGTTTCTATTATTCCTTCCGAAGAACAAGGGGACTGATATGCTGTCCTTTATTTGAAAGACACTTACTTTCACATGATGATCCACCACAGTCACTGAAAGTTCCTCAGGTTCATGGTAAGGGGGACTCATTACCAATTCACAGTACTTCCATTAGGGTTGCCACCAGTCCAGTTTTCACCTGGACAGGCCAGGTTTCAGCTTGTGTGTCCGGGTGCCATTTGACAAGCCTAATGTCCATTTCTTTTATCTGCGGGGAGGGGGAAGGAGGGAGTCTTGGGGAAACAGGTGGAGCAGGGGGCGGGGTCTCAGGGCACAGGTGCCAGCTTCACTGGGCCCCAGGGGTACTCAACCCCCTGCTCCACCTCTGGTCCTGACCCCACCTGACCCCTTCTCCCAAGACCCTGCGCTGCCTCTTCCACCTACTTCCTCCCCGTCTCCTGAGCATGCCCAGTCTCCACTCCTCCCTCTCCCTCCAGCACCTCCTACACACTGTGGAGCAGCCGATTGCAGTGGGCAGGAGGCGCTGGGAGGGAATGGGAGGAGTTGAGTGGCAGGGCCGCCAGCAGATGGGAGGCACTGAGGCTGCTGGTGGCAGTACTGGGTTTACAATGGCGCCACTGGTGCCATGGCACTGGGCCCAGGCTCCGAAGGGGCCCCAGCCCAGCCTGCTCTGCTTGGGCTGCAGTCCAAGGCCCCGCCAGCTCTTCTCTGCCCCCCGCTTCTGTCCCAAACCCACTGGCAGCCAAGCTCTGCCCTCCCCCACCTCTTCTCCATCTCTTCCCCCAGCATGCCATGTTCCCGCTCCTCCCCCTCCCTCCCTGTGCTTCCCCCACCGCCAAATTGCTGGTGCTCTGGGAGGGAGGGAGAGGAGGCAGAGAAGAGGCAGGGGGTCTGGAGGCAGCATGTGGAATTGGGACAGGGCAGAGCAAAGGCAGAGCCCCCACACTCCCCCTACCCATACCCCACCTTGCCTTGAGCCGCTCAGGGCAGGGGGGTGGGGCAGGGGGCTAGGAGTCCTGACAGCCTCCTGCCCTGACTCCCGCACACACACTCCTCCCACAACCCCAGCCCTGACTCCTGCACCCCCACAATCCACCCTGAGCACCAAACGGGAGCTCCTGCACCCTCCCCTCCCCCACATTACCACCTGCACCCCTTGCACCAAACAGGAGCTGCCCCAGGTAAGTGCTGTACACCCCAACCTCCAGCCCCAGCCCTGAGCCCCTGTTCCTGCACCCTAACTCCCTCCCAGACCCTGCACCCCCAGCCCTGAGCCCCATCCCACACCCTAAGTCCTGGCCAGACCCTGCACCCCAATGTTTTTTTTACATTTTTTTAATAAAGCGCTCTTATCCAAAGCGCTTTACAATAGTTAGCTAATGGTACAAATGATATTTGGAAAGATCATTAAGTGGTCCGCTGAGATCCTCAGCGATTTTCAAGTGGTCTGTGGAAAAATGTTAGACTACAAAAACACTCAAGGTACCTCGCTTTATTTTCATTTACTTGCTATTACTTATAGGAGGATGAAGAAAAAAAGAATGAAAAATGGGGGCAGGGAGGAGATAAGAGAGAATGTTCTTTTTTTTGACTGGGTCCCAAGAAGGGGCCCCAAAAGTGAAGCTGAGCACAGGGTCCCACTAACTCTAAATCTGCCACTGGCTGACCCTTCCCCCACAGCTCCCCACACCCCAGCCAGGGGCTGACCCCCACCCTCCCCGAGCTCCACAAGCCGCTGCCAAGACAGGGGCTGACCCCTCCCTTGCCCCAGCTCCCCACACTGCTGCAGGGGCTGGCCCCTAACCCCCCCCAAGCCCTGCTGCCTTACACCTCGTGTCGCCACCCCCTGTACACACCTGTTCCTCCACGCCCCGCTGGGGGCACGCACTGGACGTTTTTGGTAAACTAGGCATTTATTCATTTGCTCTTGCCAACTGATCAGTTGGCAAGAGCAAATGTGATAAATGCCCATTTTTGTCAAAAAAGTCAGGATGGCCGGGACATAGCTTAAAAAGGGGAACTGTCCCGGCCAAGTGGGGACGTATGGTCACCCTATCTCCAGGCAAGTGGGTCCTGAGAAAGTCTGGCCAGGGTGGGGGCAGACCCTGGCCTGGCTAATCGCACCACTTCCCGAGAGGCCGGAGTTATTCCCCGCCCTGGCACTGGACCGGCCCCGGCCGTGCTGCCAGCTCAGCCTGGCAGTCACTGTCACCTTCCAGCAGGGCCGATGAGTGTGACCAGAGGGCAGGGTGTGAGGGAATGGGTCTCCGGAGGTGTGTGTGGGGCTGCTGGCCAGTAGGGGGTCTCTTGGGGGGCAGTGGGGGAGGTCTGTGTGTTGAGATGTTGGGCAGTGGGGGGTCTGAGTGGGGTGCTGTGTAGTTGTGGGGTGGGCTGTGGGGAAGTGCATTCGGCAGTAGTGGTGCAACTGTGTGGGGGGTGCTGGGCAGGGGTGGTGGTGTGCAGGCCGCTGTGCTTTTGTGGTGTAGGGTCTATGTGGGGGGCTTCTGGGCATAGCAATTCTGGGGGACGCTGGGCATAGGGAGTCAGAGGCTGTGTGGCACAGCATGGGCTCACCCCCGAAGGGAAGGGGCACACTGGAAGCACAGGGCTGGGTGGGCCTGTGTGCATCTGCCAACTGCCGGTTTGTATACAGTGCCCTTGCACTGGGCTGGGTGGAGAGGGGAGGGCCCCTCCATGCTTTGCCCCATTGCCTCTGGCTGGCCCCTTGCTCTGGAGACCGACCTCCCCACGCCATGCTTCTTTGCCCGCATGGGCGCCCACAAATATGTTTGGCACCGGGCCCACAAAAGGTTAATCCGGCCCTGGCCGGTGGTTGCTAAGCTAGGGAGTCGGCACCTATGCCTCAGGGGTCCGGTGACCAGTCATTAGAAACGTGGCCACCCTAACTTCCATTCAGCCTGTCAGTTGCCCCTCATGTTTTCACAAAATGCATGGCAGCAGTAGCTGTATATCTTTGGGAATTAGTGGTCCATGAATTCCCTAGCCTAGATGACTGGCTGGTAAGAGGCTGGTCTGAGTTGCAAGTGCTGTCCAACATGATTATCATCCAGTCCACCTTCTACGCCCTGGGGCTCTTGCTCAATCCGGACAAATCCATCTGAAACCAGTGCAAAGAATAGAATTTATTCTTTATCAGAGTGCTCCTGGACTCTATGAAAGCCAGAGCGTTTCTATTGCAGTCAAGGTTCCAAAAGCTGCAGGTTTAATCACGAAACTAAAAGCACATCCTGTCACCACAGTGCACATTTGCCATAGATTCCTGGGGCATGTGGCAGCATGTACCTATGTGGTGCAACACACCAGATTATACCTCAGAAAACTTCAAGGATGGCTAGCGTCAGTGTATACCTGGAGTCCTCATCTGTCAGGACAGGACGGTTCACATACTAACATTAGTTTTGTCCTCTCTGGACAGGTAGACAGACCCTCTGAGAGTTTGTATAGAGGTTCCCTTCATTCTCCCGCAACTAACGTTCATGTTAATCACAGATGTGTCATCCCTGGATTGGGGGAGAATACATGGGGACCTTGCAGACTCAAGGTCTGTAGTCTTCTCAAGATCTGAAGACTCTCATAAACATTAGGGAATTGTGAGCTGTCAGTCTAGCTTGTTCTGTCTTCCGGCCACACATTGTGGGAGAGAATTTGCTGTTACTGACAGACAACGCCCAACTACGTTTTGTGTAAACAGGCAGGGAGGAGTTCTGAATAGCCAATTCGTTTAATCTCAGAGCTTCTTACCTTCCATGGGTGCTGAATACTTGGGCAGATCAGATGAGCAGGTCCTTTTCTGGTCACCACAAGCGGTCACTATGTCTGGACATTGCCAGAGCCATTTTCCAGCTGTGGAAGACTCCCCAAGTGGACCTATTTGCAACAAGGACCTACAGAAAGTGCCATCAATTCTGTCATTGATAGATGGGTTCCTGCCACCCTGGAAGAGCTCTCTACTCTATGCCTTGCCTCCAATTATATTACTTTCCAAAGTCTTGTCCGAGGCCAAGCAAGACAACACTTGCATCATATTTATAGCACTGGTGTGGCCTGAGCCACACTGGTACTGGACCCTCCTAATTTTGTCAGTCAGGCCTCCTGTCTCTCCTGTTGGATCCAGGCATGATTTCCCAGGGCCAAGGTGCCTGCTTCATCCCAGCCTGCAAGCCTTCCACTTGACAAAAATGGATGCTCATGGTTACAACCACTGGAAAGGGATTGTTCTAAAGACATGCAGAGAGTACCTCTCAATAGCAGAAAACCTTCCTCCAGAGAGACTTACCTGCCTAAATGGAAGTGTGTTTCCTATCCAGTCCCACAAGAAAAGTGTTCCTCCAGAGCAAGCTCCCATCCATCTTCTGTACCTAACACATCAAGGCCTGGCATTTAGCTCTATCAAGGTCCATTTGGCAGATATCTCAGTTTTCCATCCATCAGTGGATAACAGATCTCTTCCCCACCTCATAGCTGTCAGGTTTCTGAAGGGACAAGTGCAAGAGCTTGTTTCGCAGTGGGTTCTGAACTTGGCACTAGTAAAGTTAATGGGGCCACCCTTTGAACCACGCACAACTTGTCATTTCTATGAAAGTGGTGTTTTTAATCGCAGTTACCTCGGCAAGGAGAGTGAGTGAGTTGAGAGCACTGGTATCAGAGCCTCCCTGTACAGTTTTCTGTAACAAGGTTTACCTTCTCCTTCACCATATGTTTCTGACAAAAGTGGTCTCCAAATTTCATGTTAAGTAGGCAAACCATTTTCCAACTTTTTCCCCACAGTCTCATACTCATGGAGAAGAAGTCAGACTTCATTCATTAGATGTTAGAAGAGCTTTAGCCTTTTACCTGACTAAGCCATTTAGGTCTCATCACAGCTGTTTATCACAGTGGCCAACAGAGCGAAGGGCCACACAGTATCCTCTCAGAATCTCCCCCTGGACTTCTTCCTGTATTTGTTTTTGCTACTAGTTGACTAATGTAACTCCTCCAGCTAGCGTGTTGGCCCATTCAACTAGAGATCATGCAGCCGCAGCTGCTTTCCTGGCTCAAGTACATATTCTTGACATTTGCTAAGTGGCAACTTGGTCATCGGTGCACACGTTTGCTTCTCATGACTCTATAGCCCATCAAGCCAAGAACAATGCCAGAGTCAGACATGGTGTTCTACAATCACTGTTCAAATAGCTTCTGAGCCCACCTTCAGACTGATCTACTTGTGTGTCACCTACAGTGGAATGGCCATGTGCAAAAACATCAGTCCTCTGCAAAATCATGGAGCAGGTCCTCAAGGAATCCATTTTGAAGCACTTGGAGGAGAGGAAGGTGATCAGGAACAGTCAACATGGATTCACCAAGGGCAAGTCATGCCTGACCAACCTGTTTGCCTTCTATGATGAGATAATTGGCACTGTGGATATGGGGAAAGCGGTGAATGTGATATATCTTGACTTTAGCAAAGCTTTTAATACGGTCTCTCCCACAATATTCTTGCCAGCAAATTAAAAAAGTATGGATTGGATGAATGGACTATAAGGTGGATAGAAAGCTGGCTAGATTGTCGGGCTCAACATGTAGTGATTAACAGCTCGATGTCTAGTTGGCAGCCGGTATCAAGCGGAGTGCCTCAGGGGTCAGTCCTGTGGCTGGTTTTGTTCAACATCTTTATTAATGATCTGGATGATGGGATTAATTGCACCCTCAGCAAGTTCGCAGATGACACTAAGATGGGGGGAGAGGTAGATACGCTGGAGGGTAGGGATAGGGTCCAGAGTGACCTAGCCAAATTGGAGGATTGGGCCAAAAGAAAGCTGATGAGGTTCAACAAGGACAAATGCAGAGTCCTCCACTTAGGAAGGAAGAATCCCATGCACCCCTGGGGACCGACTGGCTAAGCAGCAGTTCTGCAGAAAAGGACCTGGGGATTACAGTGGACGAGAAGCTGGATATGAGTCAGCAGCGTGCCCTTATTGCCAAGAAGGCCAATGGCATATTGGGCTGTATTAGTAGGAGCATTGCAAGCAGATCGAGGGAAGTGATTATTCCCCTCTACTTGGCAGTGATGAGGCCACACCTGGAGTATTGCATCCAGTTTTGGTCCCCCACACAATAGAAGGGATGTGGACAAATTGGAGAGAGTCCAGCGGAGGGCAATGAAAATGAGTAGGGGGCTGGGGCACATGACTTATGAGGAGAGGCTGAGGGAACTGGGGTTATTTAGTCTGCAGAAGAGAAGAGTGAGGGGGGATTTGATAGCAGCCTTCAACTACCTGAAGTGGGTTCCAAAGAGGATGGAGCTAGGCTGTTCTCAGCGGTGGCAGATGACAGAACAAGGAGTAATGGTCTCAAGTTGCAGTGGGGGAGGTCTAGGTTGGATATTAGGAAACACTGTTTCACTAGGAGGGTGGTGAATGGGTTACCTAGGGAGGTGGTGGAATCTCCATCCTTAGAGGTTTTTAAGGCCCAGCTTGACAAAGCGCTGGCTGGGATGATTTAGTGGGTGTTGGTCCTGCTTTGAGCAGGAGATTGGACTAGATGATCTCCTGAGGTCTCTTACAGCCCTAATATTTTATGATTCTATGATCTTGAAGAATGACAGTTACAGAAAGGTAACCGTTTCTTATGGATAGGTTAAAGCCTCCCTGCTCTCTGAAGACAACTTAAGGTAAAGTGATAGTGGGGAAGTTTGGGGCTATTGTAGGCTGTGCCCCACTTTGGTGGGGCTTGCAGGAATGGAGGGTTATTCTACATGGTGTTGGGCTCCAGGAAGATTTGGATACACTTTTCGATAAGCATTCACATTTTGGAGGCTTAGCTGAACTAAATCAAAACCCAAACACTTGAGCAGCATGTATCCCTTCTGACTCCAAAAAAATCTGTGATTCTATGGCTGGTTTGTACAATGGAAACTTTGACACAGTCTTAATGATAGACTAGTGCTGTTATAATATAGCTACGGTATGTAGGTCAGTAAGAAAGCTTCCCAATCCTAGCCCTGTAATCTTGTGGTGGAGTATATAATAAGTGCTCACAGTAGAGTGGCTTACATGTCCAGTTGGTAATTAAGGAGAGTATTTTTAAGTCAGTCTAAATTTGTGCATAACAGATTTAAAGGACCATATGGGCATGATGCTACTGATCCCTTAGCCAAATCTCATTATGTAGGAAAGGAGTTTAGCAAAGAGCTTGTCGTCCTTTAACACTGCCTGGAGCCCAGAGAGGGGACAGCATTAATTTCAGGAGCATGGTTCATGTATGTTGTGCTGGATGGTAATAACTGAACTTTTTATTCAACATAATATAACTGCTCAGTAACGTAAGTCACTTCCACCCTCATAATCCAGCTGCCCTTTGACCTCATTTCTTGATAAACACCATCATCAAGGTACTACTGTACTTACCCCGGAGCTCCAGCCAGATTGCACCAGTTCTTTGGGGTTTCATTGCACATGTCAGCATGTGGCCCCAGGTTGTATCTCAGAGAACGCTAACGAGGAAGCAAGGTGTGCCTCACTCATTTGTTTTGCATATGGTACTCTCAAAGGTGCTGATGATATCTGATGAGTCTCAGCGGATGTGTGGACTGCCTGTGGGAAGGGGGGAGGAAAGAATCACTCAGGTTAAAAGCTATTATTTGCTATTCACATACAATCACCGTGTCACAGCACATGTGCTTTACAAAACTGAGGTCTAAGCCTCAAGCAATTTAAGCTACAATACAGGCAATTAGGGATCAGATCCAGCCATGTGAGCAAACTGCACTGGAGAGACCAGAGAGGAAGGCTAAAAGAATAAATCAGGCTTTAAGTAGAGATGGACCCAATCAAGAACTCAGGATTCAAACTCTCTCAAACTTTGGGAAAATTCTTAGAATCTGATTCATGCCCTATTGAGGAAGGTATACATTTAAATGCTCATGTCCCATTGAGATCAAAGGGACTTAGGTGTGTATTAAGTGCTGTCCTGAATGGGGATGGATTTAAGATGTGCTTAAGTGCTTTCCTGACTTGGGGCCTAAGATTGTAAATTGTTTGGGGCAGGGATCCTATCTTTGTATGTGTTTGTGCAGTACCTACCACAATGAACCCTGAACCTGAAAGGAGCTCATGGGCACTACTGTATGACTCGCTTCAGTCACAAGGGTTCACTTCTGTGAACATCTTAAAAATCATCCATTTGCTAGGATGACTGGAGCTGGGGTTGTCATTTTGCTATCCAGGGCCAATCTGAACGGCAGTGCTAGCCCCCAAAAAGCAGTACTTTCCAAGGTAACATTGCAGAATCTGCAAGGCTGTTTGGCTGGTGGTGGAACTCCTGTAAATACATCCTAAAGTACTGGCAGATTACTCCTGCTTGCACTGCAGCTTGGCTGAGCTGCATGCCTCTTACTAGCTGCAGATGCTAAGTATTTTGGTTCCAAACTCAATTTCCCTGGACTACGTCTTACGATATTGCACCAGATGGGCTGTACCAACTTTAAAACCAAAACCAAAACAGATTCTAGAAACTGTCTTCAAACAGGAGATCTGTGAGGAATTTGTAGTACAGCTAAGCTTGGGATCTGCTTATGTGCCACCCTGTTCCCACCCATACACTAAAATATAAGTACACATAAACACCACTGACCAAATTTTTTTGCTTATCTGCGTTCTGCCACCCCCTGTGGATTTTCTGGGCTATCATCCATTGTGTTATGGAAAATCATGATTTTTCTCAGGAGGAGACACTTATGAAGGGAGGTCCTATTAAAATATATTCCATAACAGAAATAGACTCAAGTCTGCACCTTTGTGGAGAGCCCCATTTTCAGACTTGGATTAGGCTGTCCAGTCGTCTTCACCTGACTCCAGCCTGATAGTAACATGTTGAATGTTTTACAGGAGCTGCATAAACATGTTGCAAATTCGGCTGTATTATTAGAGACCAATGCAGGTCTACCGTGGACTGATCTGAGCAATGACTGGCTTCTGGCAATGCAATTAAATGACTCCAGCTTCAGCCAACTTTCATTTGGTAGATGCCCAAGTTCGCAGGTGTACTAAAATCCAGGCTATTCTGCTCATTTCCTTCATTAGTTTATTAGCTACCCCATGTTGTGCATCTGGGAAGCTGTACATGTGACAGCAGATGGCTCTTCAGAGCACAAACATTTGATCTCAGATTTTTATCTCACTTAACACCCTACTGGAAAACAGAACACTTTCTCATGTTGAGAGGTCCACAAACCTATCCAGGATGTTGTATTCCTCAAAGTGGGTGAAGCACAAGGTTATTTTAATAGACTCTTAGCAGGGTGCACATGAAACTCTCATAACTAACAGACACCCTTCATAGTTGCTGACTAAAATTTTTCAGGTATTGAAAACTGGCTTTACACTTTTGAACCCTGGGAAACCCTTGAATTTCACATGACTGGGCCTGTGTTGGATGCAACAAATAATAAAAAAGCTCCTTTTAAAAACTATCATTTAGACTTTTTGCTTTTAAAATCTTTTTTGTGTTTAAACTGTGTCAGGAAGCAAGTCCTTAACCCTAAAAACTACAGTCTGGATTCTACAGATCCAGACTAACACTGCTACCCCTCTGATACTTGAGACCATGCAAAGCACTGCATTTAGCCGTATGGAGTGGAAATCCATCAACCTCATGAAGAAACTTGCACAAGTACAGACAGATATCATCTTTCTCTCCAAATGCAAACGGATGGACATCATACCAAATGGACTGAAGGTGAAAAATCCATTGCTATCTACATACTGCACAGACCACAGTGAGAGATTATGCCATACACTATCAAAGAAACTGAGGAACCACCTGATCAGCACCCTATACAGCAAACAGGAAAACATCAAAAAAGAGCTCTCCAACCTGGAAACTTTCATAAATAACCAATCTTCCACACAAACGGACTTTACTAAAATAAGACAGGAGATCTACATTAAACACTTCACCTCTCTACAAAGGAAAAAGGACTGTAAGCTGTCTAAAATCCTACCTGCCACATGGGGCCACAACAGTGGTACCCCCAATTCACCCAGCAATATCGTCTATCTATCCAGCCACACACTCAGCCCGGCAGAAGAGTCTGTCCTATCTCGGGGACTCTCTTTTTGCCCCACCACCCCCACCAACATGATTCAGTTCTGCGGTGACCTGGAAGCCTACTTTCGCCGTCTTTGTCGTTCCTAAAAACTAAGTCATATGGAAATGTTAGGGCTGGAATGGAATTACTGTGATATGTGAATCTTCTCATTTCTGAAACTAATGTGTATTACAGTTAGGGTTGCCAATGTGGGTTGTATATATTCCTGGAGGTTTCATCACATGACATAGTCTTTGATTAAAGATTCATCTTTAATTCCTGGAGACTCCAGGACAATCCTAATTACCAATTGGTAATTGGCAACCCTAATTACCGTAGAATCTCAACATTATGAACACCAGAGTTATGAACTGATCAGTTCACCACACCCATCTTTTGGAACTGGAAGTACACAATCAGGCAGTAGCAGAGCCACCAGATTAAAAAGCAAACACAGTACAGTACCGTGTTAAACAGAAACTACTAAAAAAAGGGAAAGTAGTATTTTTCTTCATAGTAACGTTTCAAAGCTGCATTAAGTTAATGTTCAATTGTAAACTTTTGAAAGAGCAACCATCATGTTTTGTTCAGAGTTACGAACATTTCAGAGTTACAGACAACCTCCATTCCTGAGGTGTTCGTAACTCTGAGGTTCTACTGTGCCAGACTTCATCTTCAAAGAGAAAACATTGAAATGTGAGATTCTTTACAGCACTCTGAACTATCTTTAACATTAAAAAAGCATTTTCATAAAGAGATGGTAGAGTTTGTGTGTTTGATGTTGGGATACAGGCCTTTTCATAAGCCAAAATCACCCTCGGCTCATAGCAATTGAGGACTAAATTTCCAAGTTGCCACTATTATTTTTTTTAAAACCTCAGCAAGACAAATAAACACTTTTGAAAAGAGTGATTTATGTTGTTAGCCTATCCCTCTCCTCATCACAAGGTCCATCAATTTGGATCAGTTGTTTACTATTGGAAGAGGTGCAGAACATTACACAATTTGCTGTAGTATCAACAGAAATACTGTACTTACCTTGAGGAAGCGCCCCCCGACCCCCCCCACCACACAAAAGATGAGTGAGAGGGTATCAATGGCTCAGAAAGAAGCACAACAAGACTGATACTAATCAAAGGTATGTGAAGGAGAGAGAAAGTTGGCGGTAGAATGAATCAGTGGAAAACAATTTATACCACCATCAAGGCCCCAATCTGGCAAAGATTTTACGCAGATGCTTAACCTTGTATAATATGAATAGTCTTGTTGAAGTTGATGGGTGTGCAAAGTGAAGCATGTGGGTAAGTCATAAGAACACAAGAATGGCCATACTGGGTCAGACCAAAGGTCAGTCTAGCCCAGTATCCTGTCTTCTGACAGTGTCCAATGCCAAGTGCCCCAGAGGGAATGAACAGAACAGGGAATCATCAAGTGATCCATCCCCCTGTTGCCCATTCCCAGTTTCTGGCAAACAGAGACTAGGGACACTATCTCTGCCCATCCTGGCTAATAGCCGTTGATGGACCTATCCTCCATGAACTTATCTAGTTCTATTTTGAACCCTGTTACAGTATTAGTCTTCACAGGTCTTAACAGAATCAGGGCCCAAGATTTTATGTTGCTCTTGAGGCACTTTGTGGTGTCATTTAATGTTGTTTTCCACGCAACATGTGAAAATTTTAAACGGCTGAATTTAATGTATTTTTAAATATGTTTATTTACTTATTGTCATGAAGAAAACGTTGTTTTTTAAATAAAAACAAAAACTTGCCTTTGAACAAGACTGTAAAAGTCATGGAAATCTGTTTTTCCCCACGGCTTGTGAAATTTTGCAATGCTGACATGGTGATATTTTTTCAAAGGCAAAAATTTATTTTTTGTTGAGGTGAGCTGATTCTAGTACTATTCTGTTGTTGCTCTGGGATTAAGAAAGAATCAAGAGGGATATTTTCAAAGGCACAAAAAGCAGTTAGATGCCTGGCTCTGTTTAAAGCCAGTAGCAATTAGACACCTGTCAATGTGCCTTTGAAAAATCTTCCCCTACAGTTCTACATTGTTCACCAGTACCTACGCATGCAGTTGCATATGTAGACTTGTATGTGCCAGAGTAGAAGGAACAAGAGAGAAAGGCTGCCCTCTCCTGCTGCCCTCTCCAATGCTCCCAGGACAGCCCTGTGTGGCCCCACCACCTGGAGACAGAGATGGAACCAAACCAAGAGACCAAAGACTCACGTGTGCCGCTGCTGAACCTTGTAGGAGAACGAGCTGGTTGAGTTCACGATGTCTGCCTCTCCCCAGTCTTCAGATATTCAGACTATGAATCAGCAGATGCTGAGTCCACGAGGAGTGCCTCGCCACCTCTTTGGGACTCTAAACGCAAGTCAGATGACAAACTTCATTCCTTGTCCTTTCCCCTGTCCTCTTCCAAGTGCTCTGAGCATTCTCATGATGACAAATGCTCTAAAGCTAGGTCTTCCCTCCAGTAAATTCTCCAGAACTGGTTCAAAACATCACACACATAAGTGCTCATTGGCTCCATCTGAGGCAGCACTGCTGACTCCTGCTCCTCCAGGATCGTCGCGTCTAGTGCCTTTATCAATACCAGGGCTGGCATCATCACTGCAACTGGTCCAGACAGTCTTGGCACTGTCCACACTGCTGCTGCAGCAGGCCCTGTCACTTAAGCACCTACCTGTCTTGGTGCCTCCAACTCTGCAGACTTTTCTATCTCTGAGAGGTTTGATTTGTTTACCTGTACCAAACCCCACACTATTACACCTGGCTCCGGTAATGAAGACTCCAGCTTCTTGGACACCATCAGTACATCCAGCTCCAATGGCTCTGCCAGCATCATCCAGGCAATCAACACACCTGGCACTGCTGGTGCACAGTCAGCACTATCAATCTGGTCTGCACTATCAGTGCAATTGGTGCCCTCAGTGCGCTTGGCGCTGCTGGCATTGATAACGCAATCAGTGTGACCAGCATCATCAGAAGCTTCGACATCATCATTCCATTCTCTCAGGACGAGTCTACTGACACCGGCAACTCCACCAGCACTTGGATGTCTGCAGAACGTTGGTGTTCTCCCTTGACTGCACCAAATCATTCAGAGCCTCTCCCAGGCTCTTTGTAGCCTATGCCGAGAGAGTCAAAGGCCAACCAGTGGCAGCTCAGCGTATCTCACACAGGATTTCTGATTGCATCAAACTTTGTTACAATTTTGCCGAAGTCTCTCCTCCACCAAAAATAACAGCTCAGTCCAATTCCTCAGCCTTTTTGAGTAATGTTCCCGTAACAGACATCTGCAAAGCAGCAACATGATCATCTATATATACCTTTTCCAGACATTGTAACTTCTCTCAGGTCTTTCACGACTATGCCAACTTTGGCAGATCAGTATTGCAGTTGCCGCTCAGATAATCTGAAGACCCCCAGCACCTGCAAAGGAACTGCCACAGACTCACCCGCAGTGGAACGTATACGTGCACAATCAAGTGAAGGAGAAAAGCGATTACTTATCCACAGTTAGTGTTGGTCTTCGAGAGGTGCACACATACATTCCATGACCCTCTGACCTTCCCCACTGCTTGGGACAATAACTGCACAAGTGGCAAGAAGGAATGGAAATGGAGACAGCAGACACGCCCCTTTCCTGGCTTTGGCTCAATGCACAAGGGAGCAGGGACACATGTGTCTCCTAGTGGTACTGCTGGCAAAACTCTCCAACACGAGTGCATTGGGCACACACATACCTGCAGTGGACTGTATATGTGCACAATCACTTGAAAACAGTTGTATTGTTCTTAGCTTTTGTAAGACCTTGTTTTCACACAGCCCAGAGTTGGGGCCAAATTTGAGCTGACAATGTCCCTTTAATATTAAACTAGTATGATACTACAGCGAACAAATGTACTTTATTGCTTTATATGGAAAACTTTTTTATGGCATGCTGTATTTTTGACTTTCAATACTTTGTTCCATCCACAGTGGCTGGGTCAAGGCTGTCAACATATTTAATGTATTTGCCATCAAGCTCATTATTACATCTTGTGAAGGATGAGAGAGACCCATTTTGCTGGTGAAAAGTTAAGGTCATTTCCAGATCTGCTAGAGCAGAGTTATAAACCATTATAGTGATCCTAATGTTCAAGTTTTCTATTTAAAAGATTTAACTACAGTATAGAACTTCAGCTGGTCATTTATATAGTCAGCAGTTAATTGCAAGATTTTAAAAATGAAAACAAACTATGCGACTATTAGCGTCTATAAACTATGATAGCTCAGTAGTCATGTGTTTTCCTCTGCTTAGTCACAAAGCAGTTACAGCATGGGCATCGGGTGAGCTGGCTTTCCCATGCTGCCTGACAATATGATTCAGCCCTGACCAGCAGCAGCGAGTAGGTACTTCAATCTCCCCTATCCATCCATTCTTTGACTTTTTGGTTGATGCTGCCAGTAAAGGTGTCAGTTACAATGAGGACATCCAGCCACTGAGAAGTGGATTGAAAATTCAAACTCTTTTTGTTTCACAGAGTACAGCAAACAGACACTGGTGGCAATCAATTTTGGTCACTCACTACCGAATTGAGTCAAAGTTCACTGCTCCTTTAGCAATCGTGAGCTTCCTTGTCTCCAGTGACAAGATCTTTATTCATTTCAGTAGATCACATCTCTAGAGCCAAAAGGCCATCTCATTTTAAGGGACAGTTCTCTGACATGAATAGATTTCCCTAAATTGCTGAAATACATTATTCACGCTGTCCCTTATATTTAACTACTCCTACATGTATGTTGGTTTTCATCCAACCTGCTTTTTCTTTCAGACATGGGTTAAGTAAAACCAGTTGATTAATGGTTTTCCATCTAAAAGTAATCTCTACAATGAGTACTTTTGGTACAGTCCTACATCAAAATGAAAAACATTCTGCTGTCAGTGCTTCATGGATAGATAGCAAATTGTGTGTGCGCTCTGTATCCATCCCCATATAGAGGCACTGTAATTCAGACAGTTGCTAGGAGTCACAGAGAGGGGAGATGAAAGGTAGTATTGAGTCAATGATGCTCAATGATAGTATTGAGTCAATGATTTTTAAAAATATTGTTAAGCTGGGGGGTACTGATGGCTTCCAGGAATTGTGTCTTTGTTCTATGGGCAACCGTAGACCTCGCTGAAACTGAAGGGCATGCTAGCCACCTTTCATGCAGCAATTAAATGCCCTTTTGTTTAGTGATAGCTGAAACACCAGAAGTCACTGCCCAAGACATGGACCAGCATGGCAAGGCCTGAATAGAAGTTGAGACATGTGGCTCAAGAGGTTTCCTTGGAGACTGATTGTAAACACAGGGGACGTGGTGTTGATTTGGTTGCAGCTGTTTGAATGTGTGTAAAAGGAATCATAAAGTGAGCAGGCAGCAAGAGACTCAGTGTGAGTGTAGCCCAGGGGGAAAGAGAGAGAGAGCAAGCTTCTTTTGGGCAGAGTGCTGGATGGATAAGCAGGCCTGGAAATTGTGAGTAAGAAAACTATCTTCTGTTGTTTGTTCTACTGTGGTTAGGGAAACAGGACATGATGTACGTTCTTTGTAAATAAACAGGATTGCACACACGGACAACCCTGACTCCTATCATCAATTTCTCCTAGCAGAAACAAGGCAAGGTGCCAAATATTGGCTAACCACTCAGACCAAGAGGCAACCATATTTTCCAAAGTGCTAAAAATCATTTAAGGTTATTTGCTTGCTGGGGTTTTAACAGCTATGTGCTCAGTCCACGAGTAGGAGTGGGTCACCTCACATTGGCCCAAATAATCCCTCCAGCCAACCTAGGGGTAACACTAACGGTCACTGTTGGAAGCTATACCAGGCCCTCCTCAATTACAAATATAAAATGAGCCTCTCTAGGGCCTTTAAGAGGGGGATTAAGGGCACATGTCCCTGATCCTTCACCACTAAAATCAATGGGAGTTGATCAATGGGAAAACTTGCACTGCTAACACTTCACCAGCTAGGTGGATAAATAGGGGACTTCAGTCTGCAGGGCTGGTACCTTTATACTTCAGTGAACATTGGCTCAAGCTTTGTATGAGGACATCAAAGAACTATTAACAAAAAAACAAAACACACTCAGTTCCAGGTCAAAACAGATTGAGAATTGATTGTTTGCTTGGCCTTTCCTGTGATTTTCCTCAGCTTTCGGGAGCTCTCGCTGTTAAGCAGCTGTGGATATTCTGCCAGTTGGACTTTTCTTGCTATTTTGTCAATAGCATTGAACAGAAAACATTAAGTTTGTTTTTCAAAAAGAGTAACTTCAAATTGTGTCTAAAAGTTTAGCTGACACCCCCCCCCTTTTAACTGAATAAACCTTTGGTTTTGAGGCCCATACTCCCTTCAAGTGTCTTCATGGGCAATCTCTTGTCCCTCCCCAAGCTTCATCCCACTGCCCTCTTCTGGAGAATGACTGGAGGATCTGAATCAGCATAAGCTAGTAAATCTGTTGTTGGATCCTGCTGCTCTGGCTTTTTAAAATGTAAATACACTTTGTGGTGTAGACACTGTCTTAATTACCGCAAGATTAATTATTCTTGTGGGAATGGCGGGAAGAAGGGATTGTACAAGACTAGGGATTAATACAGTGCTCTCGGAGCCAGAACATCCAGAATGCTTTTAAACGTTAGAGCCAGAGCCATGGGTCCCAACAGAGGAGTTACTGGCTCCTGCTACTCTAGAATTGGACATTAGGCTGCCTGGTCAGACTTGAAGACGACGTCAATGGATCTGGGAGTAAATGGGGCTGCCTGTACCTATTCTGGAAGGAATACCAGGCCGCTGAGATTCTCTCATGATAATGCAATGGAACCAAGTGGCCTACTGGAGCAAGAATGAAGGTTGTGGTGCCTGTTAGGGGACTGTGTGTGGAGGGAGAGGTGGCAGGATCGGAGGTTTGGGTAGCTCATCTGAAATAACCCATTGTGTAGGAGTACCTGAACTCTTGGATGCTCATTTGAATCAAATTAAAACTCCCAACCTTTAGAGGCTTTCCTATTTCCAGTACTAGTTATTCCTTAAGAAGCACTCAGAATAAAAGAGAACACCAACTAGAGTTCTTTCAAACTCACCCATTTAGCATATTAAATCACCAGGGGAAAGATCCTGTTGATCTCCTGGAAACTATTTGGATGGTAAATGTGTTTTGTTAATACAGTTTGGGTATTGGAAAGTGTTTGGGAACAGAACTTTCCAAACAAAAGGAATAATGTGTAATATATCTGGCACAGTAGCTGAACCACAGGAATTCACTTTTTCCATTTCCTCGTACAGGACAAACAAAGTAGGCTTAAAATTAGTAAGTCCCTGTTAGTCAGTGCATTGTGAATGTCACACTATCCTAATGCCACTGCTCATGGAAAATGGTTTCAAAGCTAATATACAGGTTTTAAATAACTTGCCTGGTAGTTAGCATATGGACTTTACCGTAATAAAGATGGACCTGCTATTTGGACATCCAGCTAGAAAGCTAACAACCTTCATCTGTATACACCTGGAGGTTTGAGATAGAAAGGGCCAGTAGGATTCAGTAACCAGAAGATTCTAGACAACAGTAGACTGTGATTGTAAAGATACCTGAGGGAACTTGCTAGAAGTTGAGTACTGGAATAAGATAGAGTGATACGGTTTCATGGTGTCCTCCCAGAGATGCAATGGCCAGATTAACTGGACATATAAGTGGTGATGTAAGTATGGAGAAAATCCACTTAATCATACCTTTCTTTTAAAATTCCCCTGTTTTTTTCCAGTGGAAGAAAGAGAGAAAAGGTAAAAAGGAAGTGGGGGGAGGAGGGAGGGGGGGAAGGGAAGGGGGGAAGGAAAAGTCCCTAAAATCCCAGCCAAGTTTGGAAAACTGAAATGTTTTGGTTCCAGAAATTGAAATGAAACACACAACTGAAATGTTTTGACGGTGTTGATATTTTCCCATCATTTTTTGGGGGTCAAAATCTGTGTGTTCCTGCAGAAAATTGGATTTTGATGAATCCCCATTTTCCACCAGGAAAATCTTTCATTTTTAAAATTTTGACCAACTTTACTTATAATGTATGTGTGTGCATTCCAGGGTAAAATATCTTGCTCTGGAAATCTGTAACTTTAAATGATCATTTTTAATTTCAACTCTTCCATTTAAAGGTGCAATATTCCCTGAGGATGGTTACTTTTATTAACGTAGTATATGTGTGTGCTACCTGGAAATGCTAAACCCATGAGAAACAGGTTACAAACTGTGCGTTCACAGCACCTTTCATGCATGGATCTCAGTCACAACAATTTAAGCTTCCTGTCACCCTTCAGACTGAGGTATTATTACCCCCATTTTGCACATGAGGGTGGTGGAGTGTGTGTGTGGGGCGGGGAGGGGGGAGGTGAGGGATGATACTAGGCCAAAATCCATGACTTGCCCAATGTTACACAATAAATCAGTGCTGGAAAGTCTAGAGAACGTGACTGCCAGTCACCTGCTGTAATCACCATTTAGAAAACAGAATATGCTCCACCCTTATTGTTGTAATATAGAGGGGCAGGACATATTAAACTAGTTCAGCAACAGCCTTTTATTTAAGTGCACAGAGAGAAGAGGGTGTATAGTCTGATTTAGGGGTGGGCAGATCCATTTTGCTTAATTTCAAACCCATTTTGACAGGGGATTCAAAAATTTGACTTAAATGTTCTTGGGAAGTCTGGCTTACAGAGAACAGGGGCATACAGCACTCAGACTAAAACTAACCAGAGACAATAGAGCAGAGCTGAGGAGGACACCAGTTGCCATTGAACTGAATCAAGACCAAAAACATTTTGATTCAAAGTTGTCAAAACATTTTGTTTTAACCAAAAATATTGAAACAAAACATCTGGACATTTCTGAAGTGAAAGTTTTCAGAACTTTCCATTTCACAAAATTTTTGGCTATTTCAACTTTTCATCCTGATTTAACACACAAATTTTGAATGATTGGAATTTCCCATGGGATGGCCATTCCCATTTTTTGACCATCTCCAGTGATAGTTTCTTTAGGCATGATAGAATAACCACGCGTGCCTTTTACCTTCTCATTGACGGTTTACAGTAAATGTATTTCAATAAATCTCAGAAAATAATCAGTCGATTCTGTAGGTGTGTAATGGTGCTTCTCTGCCATAGGCCTTCCAGCAACTGAGCTGAAAGGAGTGATTCCTTTTTTTCAGACCCTCTGCTGAACCTGCATTCCTAATAGGTCCCCACCTCTTCTTTTATGTCTGCACCAGTGCTGGGCCAATATGCTGAGAGGTGGGTTTTGAGGATGGCAATTTACATACTGTAAACTATCAGGCCATTTAGTTCAGTGAGCTGGTATAAAATTCTTGGGCTATACTTGGATGTTACTTATGGGCTACCCATTGTTCTTTGCCATTTATACTGCTCATATTTGTTCTAGCTTTGCAGGGGAGCTGGTCTGTCTTTTTCAAGAACACCAACATAGGCCTGGACTTCTGTCTCTAGATGGTTGCCAGTAAAACATCCCATTGGACTTCTGGCAGAGTATCTGCCACAATTAATCTTTCTCACAGCATGTCTAGACATTTTGCAACATCATTAGGCAGAGTTGCAGCCTGTGGCATTTCATATAAACTCTGTGTCTTGTTTATTGAAAGTATTAAAGATTTATTATACCTTAAATCAATTAATTATTCACATTACCTCTATTTATAAGAAGACCAAAGTGTGTGAGAGGTTTTATAGACAAGTAAGACAAGTCCCTCCCCTGAGGAACTTACAATCTAAATAGACAACACAGAGATGACAGAAGTGGAGTGGGATGCATTGAAAAGCAACGAGGCTGAACCATGAGGTTTGGCATGAATCTTGTTTTGTGGTTATCATGCTATGCTGGTACCAGGTAGTTACAGGGATAAAAGCCTGGCACCACTGAAATAAATGGCCAGGACTTCACCCCAGCTCTTTTGTGGCGTGATTCTGCCCCACATACCCTTGGTTCATAGTACTGACACAAGTAGTTCCAGTGACTTCAATAGGGCTGCTTGTGTGAATAAGAATAGCAGGAAAGTGCTCTTCATATACATAAAGGAAACCATCTCAAACTTCACTACCTTCCACTCTAAGTAAAAGTAGCATTCTGGGACCTTATCCTTCTCTAACATAAACACACAGCTCTGTGTGTGTGTGTGTTTGTTTATGTTTATTAAAAAATTCCAAAACAGCACTCCACTGTGCACGCCTTTTCCCCTAAGGAGATGATAAGAGAATGGATACATGACAGATGTTAATCATAAGATGCTAATGTAAGATTAGACCTATGTGCAATAGAGTAGAATTCTATCCAAAACAACAACATAGACATTTAAAAATGTAATAATCAATAAATATGTCTATGGACATCATCTTTCCAGACAATGAGAACAATTAAGGAGGGGTGGTGGAGTGAAAATCACTCTGCTCAGAATTTAGTGGGGAAAAGGCAAGACACCTTGCATGTTGTTTTAAAGGTAAGTTTCAATAGATATTTACAAAAAAATATGTTGGCAAATGTCTTTTTTGTTAATTAACATTTTTTAAAAAATGTTTCATTGCTTTGCATGCAGATATGGGGTCTGGGTGCTGTAGATTAACCTAATCTACATACTGCCCCCTCCTTTCCTCCTGAGAATTGGTGTTCCTCTGATTTTCTTCCCCTTCCTGTTTGCTCTTAAACTCATCCATCATCACATAATATGGCCTGCCTCTCCATTCCATTCCACCGGTGTAACTAGACTGACTTTACTGGAGTTAGCCAAAATATACTGGCATTATGGAGTGGAGAATCAAGTCCATAGATTAATCTCCTCTATGGTATCTACAGTAAGACTTTACTGAATGAGTCTCATAGAGGCCAACGTGGAGTTGGAGCATGATGGGAAGACAGATGAGTTGCCAAAGAATCAGGGAAGGAAGAAAGAGGTACTGTGATGAAAGGTACTTTAAAAATGCTGATAGACTCTGTAGTCCAGTTATAGGTGCAGTATTCCCAGGGGTATGCGAAGGTGCTGATTATCTAACCTCACCGATCATCACCAGACCCATCTGCATATAAAGTGAACAAAACCAAGTTAATTTAAAATAAACCTGAGTTTAAAAGAAATTATAGATTGAAACGGGTCTTATAAATATTGTTCAAAGTGGTCACCTTCCCGCACAGAATTTTATGCAGAATCAGTTTCTCCACATCCTTATTGCTCTCACTTTCTGAAAATAGCAGCTTCCATGTAGGTCAGAGTCAGCAATGGCCATAGGAAAGGTGAAACTTCCAACAGTTATTCTCTTCAGTAATATTTGTTATTTCTCAACATTCTTTTTATAGCAATATTTATCTGTAAAAAAAAATGCTTCCATTTTCCATTTTAAAATGACCCCATTTGATCTTGAATTTTAATTCAATTCAATTCTTCGATCCGGTATAGGGGAGTTGTCTAATAATATGTAGTTCTGACAAATATTACCGGAAATAATCTATCATCCCTAGCATCCATTTAATCTTGGAGTTATTGCTTGGTGGTGAGAGTTCCTATATTACCTTCACTTTTTCTGGGTCAGACCACACCCTTATGCTTTATATTTCAAGAGATGTGTAGGAGTGTAGAGGAACCTTCCAGAAACCTCTGGCTGTGACCAAGAATGAAAACACTGTTGTATCCTGTCAGCTTTGAGGCAATGTCAAACAGAAGATTGCCTCATTTACTTTCCTGATTCCCAGTTCCATAGTCATTCCTCTAAGCCATGCCACCTCTCCTGTTCCAAGCTTCAAAAGTGGCACCATAGGTGTGTACCATTCCGTTTTTCACTACTCTCTCATTTGTTTCTGTCCTCATTAACCCTGCTATATTTTTCTTCAGTAGGTCGTTTGGGGAGTGTAAGATCCTACCTGCTTGTTTTGAAAGTTCTTTTAACAGGTTCTTGCCAAATATGCCACAAGCTCCCTAGATTCCTCTTACAAGATCTATTGTTCTGGCTGCTCTCTGACCTAACAAGTTATACACAGCAGACCTGCTGATTATAAAAGCTACATCTGCCTGTGTAGGGTATGCCTTTAAAGGTGGTGCGAGCATGTGTCTCTGTAATTTTTTCTGCCATCTGTGCTGTTGATTATAACTAGAGTTTTCTCTGTCTCGGGGGAGGACTCTATTAATTTTGTGAATGTTTCCTCTGTAATGCCAGTTACTCCTATTTTTATTATAAAGTTTAATAAAACAGTTAAACTTTTTCAGCTTCACCATGCACTTGAGTCCCTCAGAAAGACCCAATGGGCAACAACTAGTTTAGCTCTGGTTTTGGTGTACCAGGCATGTTCCCACTGACCTACCTTCCTGCAATTCCTGCTCATGCCTCTTCTGGCCAGTTGGGTTTCATTGCACTTGTGCACCGGTTTGCCATTCCTCAGGTCTGGTTCCTTTTCATGCTGTCCACCCCAGTTCACACCTCTGGCTGTCTGTCTCACACACACATTGTCCCTCTTCACTGGAAGTCTCTCTTTGTAAGTGCTTCCAGTCTCTCGTTGCCTGACCTCTTTTTGCCAGTTCTAACTACTTTACCATTTGCGCTGCTTTGCATAGTGATATCCTTCACTGCTTTAGTTAGATGGGCCTTATTATCTAGGGGCCTGAACATAAGTCAGTCTCTAATGCACATGATGATCCACAAAATCTGTTTTTCTATATGTTTGCATGGAAGTCTTTGTGGCAGACATGGAGTTGATATGCATTGATATATAACATGTAAGAATGGTATGAGTATGATCAGAGGCCTGGCCAATGAGGAAAGTTATGGTCTTACTGCAGTGGGCATTAACATTTCCTGTAGGACAGTAAGGATCTAAGTTAAATGGGGGCAGTCGGGGAATGGTTATTATTTGCCTATCATGCTTGAATTCAATTGGGACTGTACAGGAAGGCAGCACAATGGTGTGGTAAATAAGAACATCCCAGCAAACAGTGGGGAGGGGAAGGGAAGGGAGGGGAGGGGACGAGTACTTCAAGGCTTCAGGCTGAAGTGGCACAGTTGTTTTGGCAGAATGAGAGCCTGGAGATGAAAAGAACACAAAACAGTTAAGAAGCCCTTCTGAAGGAAGCTGGGGAGATCATTTGCCAGAAGCTGTCTAGGCAGACAAGCTGGAGGAGTCTAAAGGAATTGGACCGTCCCAGGTCCGGGGTATAGTAAGCCTGAGGGAAAAGGTAAACTTGCATACAGTCCGTTTAAGTGATTTTAAGCTCTATTTTTTTGAAATGCTTTTGTTCTAAGTACTTTGCTTGAAGGAGGATGCTTGGCTACTGGTTCCCATAGTCATTGCCCCAGGGGGAACAGAACTTCAGTGTCTATGCCTACATCAGACCTGCTGAGGCAAACATGGTTGATCACAGGGGACTGCAACCTAGGGCCCATCTGAGAGTGGGAAAATCCCATGATTCCATCCCAAGAGACAGGAGATGACCTGAGCCTGGACCTCGATGGAGTGTGCCCAGAGAGCACAAGTGGAGTCACAGGTGTCGTTTACCCGGTAACTAGGAGAGCGTATCCAGGCTTGGATGGTCTCATCTACATTAGTTGCTTTCTGAAGGAAATGGGTGCTCTTGCATACTGCAGTTTGTATTGGCATGAAGCATTTCTCCAATGCTCTTAAACTGTCAAAATTGTCTCTTCCTCCTCTTTCAAAAATAATTGACTGTAAAATGATTCTGGGCCTGGCTGCCCATCCCATGAACTAGTGAGTACAGCTGGGTAAAAAAGTGTTTGGATGAATCGTTTATTGGATGAAAACGCAGTTTTAGCTGACATGAAACTGTTTGCAAATATGACATTAATTGTTTCTGCCATTCACAAAATGGTCAGAGGAGGAGGAAGAGATGGTGAAGTTGGCAATACTGCTGTCCTCCTCCCCTTTATATTCATTAGCCTAGAGGTTAGGGAACTCAAATGGGATGTGGAAGAGCCAGATTCAAATCCCTGCTGTGGAGCAGATGCAAAAAAGACTTTTGAAATTCAACAAAAACTCGGAAAAATTTCAAATTCAGTTTGACGTGAAACAATTTTTTTCCAGAACTGTCACAGAATCAAATAATCACTTATTTGCCCAGGGGTTACCCAATAAAATTTATAGGCACCAGGTTTAAAACAAACATAAGGAAGTACTTTGTCACACAAAGCAGTAAACCTGTGGAACATCATTGCTAGTGGATGTTGTGAAGGACAAAAATATAACTGGGTTAAAAAAAGAATAAGATTATGGATAAGAAGAATAAGTTTATGAATAAAGAACAAGTTTATGGAGGATAGGTCCAGCATTGGCTGTTAGCCAAGGTGGCCAGGGATGCAACTCCATACTCTGGATGTCCTTAAACATCTGACTGCCAGAAACTGGGGTTGGACGATGGGAGGATCAGTTGATAAATTGCCCTGTTCTGTTTGCTTTCTCTGAAGCATGTGACACTGGCCACTGTCGGAAGACAGGATACTGGGCTAGATGGACCTAGTCTGACCCAGTATGGCTGTTCTTATGTTCCCTACCAATGAGTTAACCTGTGGCTCTGAGTTATCCTCTTTGGCTTTGGTGGCTATGTGGAAACTGCTTAAGTGCTGTTGCAAGTCAGCCTAGTCTGGCAAAGTAGACCCTTCTAATTAAGGATTTTTCCCCGTTTCTTTTCTCTTTTTGCCCTGTGCCACCACATCATGCAGAGATAGGCAGTGCACAGGAGATTACTTCAACAGCAATCTTTTATTTAAATGGAAAAATGTAAAGAATTTATATAGTCTAAATGTTTTCCTGACCTGTCCATCTCTAAGACTTCAAGTTTCACTTCTCTGTAGCTGGCTTTGATCTTTAATATATTATAGCTTTAAGATTATTATTATCAATCATTCTACTCAGCAAAGCTAGCAAAATGGTAATTACAGCAGTTTACAAATTCGGTATCACCTTTCAGCATGATGAAGCACAAAATGTTTTTACAGACTTCAGTCTAGTGCGAGAGCGAGAAAGATCACTTACCTACCACTTGTATCCTATAGCCTTTCTGCCTCACAAACACTACACCGCAGTGTTTAGTAGCAGAAGCAAAGAATCATTTCTGTTGAAACTATAGCAAGCATTTTAGAGAAGCAGAATGCAATTTCCAATGTAACTTTGGCCATGACGCTGGAATTAGCACTCGTGCAAGAAGTGTCAGGCATCTCGAATGGCCACCTGTGGGAAGAGCTTGGTTTCACAGACCCTTCCAGTAAATAGCACTCCCAGTGGCACAGTGCCCCTTAGCATCTTGCTTGAGGTATTATATTCTTTCTGATTTGGAGAGAAGTGCCAGCTGCTGATTCACCGACACTGGAGCCTGGAGTGTCTCCATTTTACATGGGGCCTCTCACCCAAGCACTGAGCCAATCTTATGAAAGCTGACAATATTTCTCTTTGGTGAGAACCTTAAGCACCTTCTGACGAACAAAAAGTCACTTCAAAAATCAGCCTGGAAGGGTTGAATATCCATTACATGTCCTAAGATAACAGTTTGCACGTGCAAAAACTGGCTCTGCCTGCAGCACAGGAGCATGTGTGATTTTCACAATTGCAAAAGCGAGATTTAATTTCCAAATAAAGAGGAGCCAAGTACATGAGCTCACTCAAAGCTCTCCACGTCCAAGAAGTATTAAACACCAATGTCCGTTGGCTCTGCGGCAGAAAGGTGGACCAAAATGAATGAAACCTGACCTGGGAAATATTTGTTTCACATGGATCCTAGTTCTCAGGAGTGAATGGCAAGATCAGGCACATATTACACCAGCATGAGTAATGTTCTCAGCTGAGGGATGACCCACAGAGGGTGCCATTGCAGCTTGAATGTAAATTAGAGCAATCCTTAGGCTGACTCTTACACTAGGGGAAGGCAGAGCCCTAGACATCTCAAAAATACTGGTGCTCACATGGAGCAATGGAAAATCTGTGCTACAGTGTTTTGGGCTTTTGCTGTAGAAAACTTTTTTACTTGCCTTTACCAAAGAAATCTAAAGCTTTCCCCATGGAGATTCATACATGTGCTGATCCCCTGGAGAAGTGTCATACAACCTTGTGATGGATCTTCTGGAAGAGAAGGTGTTTGTCCTCCCCCATCCCATCCCATCCCACCTCCCACCCCCAAAATGGATTGCCCCCAAACAATTATTTCTCCATTTTACAGAAAAATCTCTCCAAAGAGCAGTTGCAGTACAGGAGATTCCATAAACAGGCCATTCATGATCTCTGCTGCGCATGAAAAGGGGATTTAGAAAATTAGAGAAGGTGCAATGTCCTGCCTGCTGTGATCAAGATTAAATCAGCTGCAGCATTATTGGGCTACCAGGTCCCTTTAGACCATTGCTAGAGACAGTAGCTATCAGCCCTGTCATAAATGGTTTTCATGAGGCTATTCAGAAGAACTATAACCAATCAATGAGATTTCCCATAGAAAGGTTTAGCAGCAAACAATGCATGAATTTTATGACATCCTGTTTTTAGATTTCAATTTGTCCTGTTTTACAGATTGCACAAACTTCTTCCTCCATTTGCATGAACTGGATGAGGGCCTATTGAGAAAGAGGAAGTGGGGTGTAATGCCAAATGTCAGATTTTAGATGTTGTAGTTCCTGGGATGATCTCATGATTCAGCCCCAGGGAGTCAACATTGTATCCATTCTCTGAGCCTGGACAAATCACTCAGTTGTGGCTAATTGATAAGTTGTTATTAACTATTTATTGGGTGATGGATATTTTTGTTTATTTCATTCCTCTTCCCTCCCCCGCTCCCTATTATATAGCAATTTGTTACTAAAGCCAACATTAAATTAACTGTCAACTTCACAAATGGTATCCAACTGGGGGTAGTCAGAGGATTACTACTGCAGCCACCAGTCAGGAGTCAAAATGCACCCACTACATACAGTCACTGAAAAGTGTAACCAAAAGTCAGACCAAGTAAATGCACATTACAGAGCATGCTGAGGTCCACTAAAAATGGCTCTGGCAAACCCCCAGGGGAAGTGAGCTCCCAACACACTAACAACCCTTCACTGGGAGCGTCTGGTAGCAGCAGTGGAATGTTCAATCACAGGAAATGCAGGCGAGAACATCCCCCACCCAACACTAATTGTCACGGTCAGATGTAGCATGAGACACCCTGTCAGGCCACTTGATCCGAGCCCAAACAAAGATTTAATGATTATCTCCAACAGCTCGGATGGTATCCGGAAGCAAACAGAAAGCTAGTGCGAACACGTCAGCACAGGCGTTGTGTGCGCATAACAGCATGAGCCAGCAACTGCCCTCTTCACTGGCTGAAGATGCTGGGTAGATCTAAAGAGAAGACCTCAGCAAAGCACATTGCAGCAGATTGTCCTAGAGGTTACGAAGTCGTGGATGATCACAGCAAGAAGAGTCACTACCTCTTGTTCAGCCATACACGGAAAAAAGCACTGCAAGCCACTCAGTTACCTGGCACTCAAGCAAAATACGAGCGATTCCTGAATTGCCCTGTATCATTTTGATGAGTAAGGACACCCGCTTCAAGCTCTTGAGGCATGGTTTTTCAGTAGTGTTGCCCTTTTGATATGTGGCAGTATCTTCCCTGGATTCAGAGAACAAGACAGTCCACACACAGTGACGCTCTCTGTGTCTCTAAGAATCCCAAAGTGTACCAGCTAAGGATTGAGCCTATACAATACACTAGAAGAATTGCTTTGACAGTCTGTTCCTGCTTACTGATCTAGCATCTCTGATGCTGTTACTTCTGGTATCATAGAAGCTCCTGCCTCCACAGTTTAGGCTGTTGGTGCCATGTCTGCATAATGTCTGACCACATATCAAGGCAACACTCCGAGGCCCAAGTCTTTCCTTTCTTATGGCATTGTAAATCAGGAGTAACTCCACTAAAGATAATGGGGTTAGACCAGTGTAAAATTGGTGTAAAGGGACATCAGGGCCTCTGGAGTATGCTAAAGTAGGGAACATCAATGCCAAAGCCTCAAAGAAGAAGCTACTGCTGTACAAAGTTGGTTCAGAAAACTCAAAGCGGAGTGGGAAATCCTGCTCTGTATCACTGCTCTGGGTCAGTGAATAAGAATTAGAGAGAATCTCAGACATTTCAGAAGGGCAGTAATTTTCTGGGACTGTTCACATTAAATGTTTGTTCAAGAGAAAAGTAGTTGAAACAGGAAGGTATGCATGGCTGCTGCTGAAGAAAAGCATACTTGTGCCTCATTGGAAAGTTTTGTTTTGTTTTGTTTTTTTAAAAAAGAACAGTACATCCTTTCTAAAGACTTCTGTGATAATGCAGCCAAGGTCAATGAGCACTCAGGTTACCTACTCCACCACATCCTCCCAGTTGCATACGTTAAAGTGCTATGTATAGGGTAGCTTTCATCTTTTGATTTGATTTGACTCGGGGAAAGTTTTGCCTCTATTAATTTGCACAACTGGACAGGACCCTTCTCCTTCACTCTGATAGGGTCCCTTTCTGTGCTCCTGGATTTTCCAATAGATACTAGAATATATATATTTCTGTGGTGCAAAGAAACAAACAGAAAACCTGGAGACTGAACATCTTTGACAGAGACTAGATAAAAAGTTATATATGTGCTACTTTCTTCTGAATTATGTGCTCAGATTTGTACTACCCAAGGAATATTTTTGGCAGAATAATGTCCTTAGGACTCTGTCCTGCAGCAACATGTAGTGCTACAGATGAAGTCAGTTATGAGATACATGCCCACATAATGCTCCTTTTATGGACTGGGTGAATAATTTAAAAAATTGTGAATGAATGCACTGTTTGGCTCACTGTCATTTGATAGCTCCACTCCCATTGTGGAGTACCAAAAGAAACTACACCATCTGCTCCAGAAAATCCCTGGAAAAGCACAAGAACAAATTTGTACAGACACGTGCCTAGAACCCCGACCAGGGGTATTCTATTTGCTACCCAAGATCCATAAACCTGGAAATCCTGGACGCTCCATCATCTCAGGCATTGGCACCCTAACAGCAGGATTGTCTGGCTATGTGGACTCTCTCCTCAGGCCCTATGCTACCAGCACTCCCAGCTATCTTCGCGACACCACTGACTTCCTGAGGAAACTACAATCCATCAGTGATCTTCCAGACAACACCATCCTGGCCACTATGGATGTAGAAGCCCTCTACACTAACATTCCACATAACGATGGACTACAAGCTGTCAGGAACAGTATCCCCGATACTACCACGGCTAACCTGGTGACTGAACTTTGTGATTTTGTCCTCACCCACAACTATTTCACATTTGGGGACAATATATACCTTCAGGTCAGTGGCACTGCTATGGGTACCCGCATGGCCCCACAGTATGCCAACATTTTTATGGCTGACTTAGAACAACGCTTCCTCAGCTCTCGTCGCCTAACACCCCTACTCTACTTGCGCTACATTGATGATATCTTCATCATTTGGACCCATGGAAAAGAAGCCCTTGAGGAATTCCACCATGATTTCAACAATTTCCATCCCACCATCAACCTCAGCCTAGACCAGTCCACACAAGCGGTCCATTTCCTAGACACTACTGTGCTAATAAGCAATGGTCACATAAACACCACCCTATACCGGAAACCTACTGACCGCTATACTTACCTACATGCTTCCAGCTTCCATCCTGGACACACCACACGATCCATTGTTTACAGCCAAGCTCTAAGATACAACCGCATTTGCTCCAATCCCTCAGACAGAGACAAACACCTACAAGATCTCTATCAAGCATTCTTAAAACTACAATACCCACCTGCTGAAGTAAACAAACAGATTGACAGAGCCAAAAGAGTACCCAGAAGTCACCTACTACAGGACAGGCCCAAAAAAGAAAATAACAGAACGCCACTAGCCGTCACCTTTAGCCCCCAACTAAAACCTCTCCAGCGCATCATCAAAGATCTACAACCTATCCTAAAAGATGATCCCTCACTCTCACAGATCTTGGGGGACAGACCAATCCTCGCTTACAGACAGCCCCCCAACCTGAAGCAAATACTCACCAGCAACCACACACCATACAACAAAAACACTAACCCAGGAACCTATCCTTGCAACAAAGCCCGATGCCAACTCTGTCCACATATCGATTCAAGTGATACCATCATAGGACCTAATAACATCAGCCACGCCATCAGGGGATCATTCACCTGCACATCTACCAATGTGATATATGCCATCATGTGCCTGCAATGCCCCTCTGCCATGTACATTGGCCAAACTGGACAGTCTCTACGCAAAAGAATAAACGGACATAAATCTGACATCAGGAATCATAACATTCAAAAACCAGTAGGAGAACATTTCAACCTCCGTAATCACTCAGTGACAGACTTGAGGGTGGTAATTTTGCAACAAATAAACGTCAAAAACAGACTACAACAAGAAGCTGTTGAACTTGAATTGATATGCAAATTAGATACCATAAACTCGGGATTAAATAGAGACTTGGAATGGCTTGGCCATTACGTTAATTTAATCTATTTCCCTTAAGTTAACGATCCTCATTCACACCTGTGTGTCAACTGTCCACATTGGCCATCTTGTTTATCACTTCAAAGGTTTTTCTTCCCCTGCTGTTATGGTTCCTCTCAATTAATTAGCCTCTTAGGGTTGGTATTCACACTTCCACCTTATCATGTTTCTCTGACTGTATAAATATCTGTCTACTGTATGTTTCATTCCATGCATCCGATGAAGTGGGTTCTAACCCACGAAAGCTTATGCTGAAATAAGTTTGTTAGTCTCTAAGGTGCCACAAGTATTTGATTTTCTTTTTGCTGACACAGACTAACACAGCTACTACACTGTAACCTATCATTTGAGAGCTTTTATTAGCTATTATGAGTGGTCAGAGAACTGCCAAGTATTTGTGAAAAAATCATAAATCTCTGCAGTTTTCACAGATGTAATCATGAATGTATATAGGAAGTGATTTGTTCATTGTTGTACTGTTTAAACTGTTTCAGTTATCCAGTCAGGAAACAGAGGGAATATTAATGGGCCACACAGCACAAATAGTTAATGGCAAATAGTCAAAGTGACTATTTTGCAAAACCTACTGAGTGAAAATTATTCATTCAATCTATCTGGTGGGTAATTATGAATAATAAATACAAATGAAGATCACCTCACAAACCATTTGCTACATAAAAAGGGGCTAAGGTTATTATTCATAATGAATAATTCAACAAGCTCTTCAGATCATAAATAAACAGTCACCCCTAGAAGGGACTGAAAAACGTGGCAAAGAATTTTTCTCTTTGGGGGACATCAGAGTATTTTTGTCTCACTGCATCCCTGTCTCTAACTTGGCAATTTTCAATTATATTACTGACACTGAGCCAAGTAAAACATGATTTAAATGCAGACTTGAATGTATTGAGCAACAATACAGGTCACAAACAATACAATGCATTAAATATAAGAGCAAAGATTTCCACAGTGTTTTGCCCATAAGCGTTATAATAATTTCCTCAATAATACTGCTAAGGCAAAAAATCCAATATTAGTGAAATAAATAGAAAATAATATGCTAGGTATTTTTATTCATTAAAGCACATACTGATAAAGGTGAGCAGTTAAAACCTATTAGGATCTTGGCACTATTGACATTATCTGCGTGACAAAATAACGCTCCAACAACTTAGTCATAATACAGCAGTGTCATTGTTTCTGAATTCCACCCCCATGGGGTGATATGACAGTTCTCCACGGTTCATTGAAAAACTATTGATCTGCTCACATTTTCAGGTGTAGCTTTTTTTTTTTTTTTAAAGAGATCACACCTTTTTACAGCTATAGACTTCTGGATACAGTGGGATCTATTCTGATTGGACTTACTTTGTGGAAGTAGCATTTTTCTAATACTTTGGCCACCTGGATTATTTAACACATAGCTGCTCATTATGTGATGCGTGGGAGAAGGGGTGGGGATAGCGAACATTATTGGAAGAAGTGACAGGCCCAATACCTAACGTTCTGATCTGGATTTCATGCATTCCTACATTCATGAGGGTCTGGCAGTGCTCCCATTAGAAAAGAGAAATGGAATCTGCGAAAAGGGAAGAGAGATAAAAGGTCACAAATATAAAGCTTTGAAAGTACATCAGAAGCTTGTTCAAGGTTCACATGGCCACTAAGCTGAATTAAATACACACATCAGATATGTTAAATCATGCAGAGTCTCTGAGTTTAGAAGCTTTATGAAAAGTGAAATCCCTCTCCAACTGTATTCAAGTTTCCTCATGTCTCTTTCACAATTTTGCATGGTATGAACAGAACACAGACTATTCCTCCCCTATCACCCTCCCCCCCCCCCCCCCCCACACACACAGAGTTAGTAATTTTTGGTGGGAAATTTGCCAACTCAACAAATCTCTGTGCACACGCTTCCCAGTGGAAGCTGCTTCCTTGTTGTTGAATGCCAGAAGTCGACCTTGTGTTTAGCTGTGACACTGAGTCCCTTTTCCTGACCCGCAGAAGAGCTCTGTGTAAGCTCAAAAGCTCGTCTCTCTCACCAACAGAAGTTGGTCCAATAAAACCTCACCTAACTTCTCTCTCTAGAAGTATTTCCAGTTATCGTTAAGACTATCAAGTTTCCACAATATAGGGCCTTTTCCTATGATTCACTGAGCATCTCCTCAGAGGCAGTGAGCCACATCAACTCCCATCGAAATCCATGGGAGTTGATGGAATTGGGCCCATCATCAACACTAAAAGGAATTCCTATGCCAAGAAGTCTTTGAGCCCAGGGCTACACTAGGGGAGGGGGTCGATCTACGATACGCAACTTCAGCTACGTGAATAGCGTAGCTGAAGTCGGCGTATCGTAATCGACTTACCTGGCGATGAGGACGGCGGCGAGTCGATCGCTGCCGCTCCCCCGTCGACTCCGCTTCCGCCTTTCGATGAGGTGGATTGCCGGAGCCGACGGGGAGCGCGATCGGGGATCGATTAATCGCGTCTTAACGAGACGCGAAAAATCGATCCCCGATAGATCGATTGCTACCCGCCGATCCGGCGGGTAGTGAAGACCTGCCCCCAGTGTCTAAGCCTTGTTGATTCTGTTCCCATCTTTCCTTTCCCAGTGTTATGTTGCATACATTATTTAACATCATAGCCATAAATTCAAGTATGTTTTGGATGTTTCTTCTGAATTCATGCCCTTATTTCTCCTCAGTTTCTTCAGGGCTTACTCCACCTACAGAATTAATGGTCTTAACTGGCAAATGAATTTCACTAAGGCCACCTCATCCCCCCTGCCCTGGCCACACTTCTTATCCAGCCAGAACCACCCAGTCTCCGAGCTGCGCAATCCCCTATGGCCCTGACCCCTGGGAGGTTATGGCCACAGGCCACAGCCTCTTCCCTGATGGCCTTTCTGTTTTGGGAACTTTCTGCCACGGTTTTATTCGTAATCCCTGAGATCCATTTTTTATGTTAATGTACTGAAGCTGTGTGATGGGAAGAATAACAAACAATTTAATTTCCTGAAGTCAGTGACATTGAGAACCTGCTGATTCCATTATGAATACAATAAATGATTGTTGCCCTTTTATTGTGTAGTGGGTCATATCTGATCTTCACTTGTTCACTATGGAAACTGGAGTTCATCACCCTTCCCACTGTGGGGTAGCATACTTGAGTTACAGATGGGATGTTAGATGTGATCAAGGCGAGGTCTTTGTTTCACTATCACAACTTCTCTGGGGTTTAATGAGCCATGATGTTGCATGACGATAGACCAAATACTCCTAAAGTATTCTATATTTTTTGCAGCTTGCATCTGCTGACTCTACTGACTTTATTTAAATCAATGAACTGAGGGTTTTTAAAAAATATTTCCATAATGAACTCAAGTTTTTTGGTTTTTGCAAATGCTGTTTTTTCCATTTGTGTTAACTAATGTTACCGGAAGCCCAGTTTTAAAATATGGAGCTCTACCCCATAAACCTAAAGTGGCAGTCAGTGTGTCAACTTTGATTTAAAAAGTCTTGTCTTTTAAGATCAGTTGGTTTATGATAGATCCAGAGGGAGTGGCTTTAAATTCTTCCAAGTAAATATATGAGGTATTGTTTTAGCCATGCTGAATTTAAGATAATCCTATATATATTTTTCTCCAAGTTTTCAAAGTTAGGCACCTAAATCTCTATTTAGGCATCTGGAGGGAAAAAAATTAAAAAGTTCTTAAGGGATTTAGGAGCTTGTCCCATTTCATCTCAATATTACTTAAGCTCCTGAGTCACATAAATACTTTTGAAAATGTTACCCTTAATAAGTTGCCCAAGTGTCAGAATTGAAGAGCACCCACAACCCCTCCTAAAGTGGGAGATCAGCACTTCTGAAACTCAAATCATATGTTAAAATATCTATGTAGGTATTTAGATCCCGTACTTCAAGTACCAAACTGAAAAATGTGGCTGTACTCTCAATATATTAAGATGGTAACAGGTATGAGCAAACTTTTTTGTTTTTCGGTATTAGTAGGGGAGGGGGTCATGTTAAAATCTGTTTGTCAATCTAGTTTCTTATATGGCTCCCATTGCTGTAGTATCTGAGCGACTGATATATAGGAAAGCGTTTAACTTTCAAGAACCCCTCTGATCTATGGAAGTGTAATCTACATTTTACAGATGGGAACTGAGGCAAAGTGTTTCAGTGACATGAATAAGATCACTCAGGAAGTCTGTGTAAGAGCTAAGAACTGAATCCACTTCTTCTCAGTCCCTGTTTGGAACCTAACCTCAAGACCACCAAGAAGGAGATTGTGTTTAATGGTTTCTTGGGAGGAATTACACACTTAAAATCTTCTGGATAGGTGTAATGGGAACAAATTAGTCTATGCACATGTGAATATTGTGCACATTTCAACAGAATGAATGTTGTTGAGGTGGTAGGATGCATGTGCCATCATGTGTCAGCTAGCACAAGGTCTGAGATAATTGTAGGCTTGAGGCATCTTCTGTGTGAGTGTAGGAAGTTGGATGGGAGCTCTGTGGTGTATTATTAAGAGTACAGCTCTGGTCATCTCTTTAGAATAACAATGAGAATGTATGTGAGGTGATCTGAGAAGCAATCTTTTTTTCCCTAGATATTTTTTAATTTGTTTGTCTAATCTCAGAAAGGCAAGGAGTTGATTGAACAAACAAATGCAAAGCACAGTGCAGCCTGGCCTGACCTTATATGCCATTGTACTCACACCCTGACCTGCAGCACTGAGAAATTTCTATCTTGAGGACTCTACTGTGTATTAGATTTGTTAACATAAGCAAATATATATTCATGTTTCACTGGAAATGAATACCGTCATGCCAAAACAGAATGGGACAGTTTTCACATTCCACTCCGTACCATTTAAGCAGCTTCAGTGGCATAAAGCGGCTGTCTAGTTGTGGGAATAGGCATCTGAGGAATACCCTGAGTGACACGGAGTGGCCTGTACGCTCCCAAGGTCACCAGCATAGGTGTTGGAGGTGCATCAGGAGAAGAAGGGGGCTATTTTTAGCAGTGGACTGTCCCTTTAGGGGCCTTTGCAGCATACGTTGGAGCAGCCTTGAGGTTGCTATTACCTAAGGTGAAGCCTGGGCTTAGACTATGGGGAGAGGAGGTGGTATAAAACTGCATTCGCCTGCCCCATTCTGTTTTTGCACTGAGTGGAGTTTGGGACGAGTAGAGAAACTGGCCTAATGTTTGAAAAGTGAAATTCTACAGTGTTTCACCACGCACCCTTCAGGCAGTGAAACAAATGTATGTCCTTAGTCTGTTTCCTTAGTCCTCTAATTCCTTAGTCTACTCCAGGGGCAGGCAACCTTTCAGAAGTGGTGTGCCAAGTTCACTGTAATTTAAGGTTTCGCATGCCAGTAATACAGTTTAACGTTTTTAGAAGGTCTCTCTCTATAAGTCTATATTATATAAATAAACTATTGTTGTATTTAAAGTAAATAAGGTTTTTAAAATATTTAAGAAGCTTCATTTAAAATAAAATTAAAATGCAGATCTTATCAGTTTAGTGTGATCCTTGCCCTGGCTTTTCCTTGCTGAGTTTTCCAATGTGGGCCACAGCAGAGGGCAGCTGAAGAGCGCTGGGCCGAGGCCAGGAGCAGAGCCCCCGGGCTTGCTGCGAGTACCCCAGGCCGGCAGTGGGCTGAGTGGGACCGGTGGCTGGTATCCCAGACTGGCAACGGGATTCCCAGGTCAGAACCAGGCAATCTATTGCTGCGAAAAGACTCAGCTCCTGTGCAGGAATGTGTCTGAGAACTTTATGGTGGTGTCAGAGTTCCACCTCAGTGTGATTTTTATTTCAGTCATATTTATTCTTGTTCCTTTATTAACTGTATTTTCAGTAGCACGGAGGGGAATGAGTCAAGGCTCCCCGGGTTCCAGGGCTACATGCTACAAGCAGAGTAAAAAGACAGCCCAGGCCCCAAAGAGCTCGTATTGTAGAGCTGCTTGAAACTGTATTTCGAAGGTTCAGTACGGGGTTCTCCAGTGCATGCTCCGCAATACCCGATAACTGCAATTTGCTTTCAAGCGATCTGGATGAATACATTTTAATTTCAAGTTAGTGGCACAGTCTTCCCGCCAGTTAAAGGATGAGTTGTCAGCAGTATAAACTGTAACAGCAGTCACCTCTAAACCAAATTCTCTCTGTACCCTCATTAAATAAATTATCCCTGATTTGGATGACACATCTGGCCCTTCATAAAAATTGAACGCTCGCTCATGTGTGTCTCTATTGGCATCTAAAACGCACACTTATCTAGGGGAGAGGGAAGTACAGTCACCTACATTATGGACAGTGGAAACTACTACAAACAGATTTGTTCAGGTTTAAGCACATTTTTAATTAAATTTCTAAAATGTTGATTCAATCTGTGAATCATTACAAAGATTGAGGCAGATTCTCAGGTGGTGTAAATCAGCATGGTTTTCAACGTAGTTTCACCAGTATACACCAGCTGAGGATCTGGCCTGTGATAGTTAACTTGTTTCTGTAGTCAAGCAAGCTGTCCCTCCCTCCTTGTCTCCCCCCAGCCCCCATCCCTCCCCGCGCCCGTAGTGTGGTAGAGGAGGATGTGGTTGGAAGACCTGGGATTATGGGGAAGGAATTTGATTGACTGGTGTCCTTGTTGTTATGAATCTGATGGGCATACATCAACGTTGGAATATTGGCAGGTCAATATGTGTATTAATATCTCAGCTGTGATTTTCATGTTTCTGAGTGATTCTATTTTTGGCTCTATAATTTGAGACAAATGAAAGGATCTTGATTTTCAGAGGGCTGGTGTTAAGGCCCTTCAAAAAATCAGGCCTCTTTAAACTGTCATAGGCTGATCGCTCAAAATCACCAGACACTTCTGCATGTTTACACTGAAGTTGAAGCTTATGCCCCTGAGATTTTGCCAAGAACAGGTTGTTGGAAACCTTAGTGAGAGCAGTTTCAACAGACCGAAATGGGCAAAAGCCAGACTGGAGAGGAGCCAGGATGAAGTTGGAGAGAAGCTTGAGGCAATGTTGGTAAAACAGGTGTGACAATAAGTGTTAGGGTTGAAAGGAAGTAAAGAAATGAACAAGCAATTCAAATGACTAGCTAGGGATGGGCCCAAACCTATATTTGATCTCTCTCTAGTGGGGAGAATCAAAGACTGCTAATGTGAAATGTAGTGGTAGGGGAGGATTAAAATTCTAATCCGAATTGTCCTAAATTTCAATGTGATCAGATTTGGTATGCATATTAATGAGAGAGAGAGAGAGAGAGTGAGTGTGTGTGTGTGTCCTGGTGCAAACACTATCTTTACCTGGGGCTTTTGTTTTGGCCCGTCTCTGATATGAGTGTATGTTCAATGTGAGTGAGTTGAGGTTTCTGTGGGGGATCTTAGCTTTTAAATGTCTTGAGATATATCTTTAAGTTATTAGCATTAATATTTCATTAACATTAGGTTTTTTGCATTTGATTTCCTTTTACTTTTAAATACATGAAAAGAGAATGAAGTAACTTACTTCAGTTTTCTTGTGCTAGTGCCTCAAGCAGAATACCAATAAGTCTGTTACAGCGTGTGTGAGTAATCAAATCCCACATCCTAAGAAACTTAATTCACACCACTGGTGTGGTTATTACAAGCGCTTCATTGGTGTGAACTACACTATGCTCTTTAGTGTGCAATGTAATCCTTTTAAATTCTAAGAATTCCTTGAACCACCAAGATGGGAATGCCTACACCTGCCTGGTGTTTGGATTCCTTCCAAAACCTCCAATCTACCAGGCCTGCCCCAGGTAGATTGGAGTAGTGATTTGTGGATTGTCACTGGCATGGGATCAAGGTAAGATCTAATAGCTTGGGGTATCATGGGATTTGACAGCTATTGAAGTTACTGGATTTATATTTGGGGAGAAGGTGATAATCTAGGTCAATTTGGCAACTAGGAGTGGGATTCAAGCCATAGTCACTGAGGTTGGCATTTAACATGATCAAGCAATTCCCATAGACTGACATAGGAATAAATCCCTATAAGTACAGAACCAAAAGACTGAGGCCTTGGAGTTTCTGGTTCTGCTGCCAACCTCCAGGGGCATCAGATGAATCTGACAAGGACTCGGCTCCACTCTCATGCCCAGGTTACCTGGCCAGTAGCTTGGCATGAGCAACTTCTAGGCTGGTAACTATGACATCTATGCAGAACCTGTGTGTGTGTGTGAATGAATGTGAAACTGAATGAAATGTTATAGCTATAACTGACTGCTTACTATGATTCTTTTTGTATTCACAATAAATGTGACATTCTGTCTTATCCCCTTTAACAAGATCCTGCTGGTTTTTATTTTATTGGTATAACAAGCCGAGCGTGGAGCCGGGAGGCTGGAGGCAGCCGCCTGCCGCCCCCCAATTCCTGGCGCCCTAGGTGACCGCCTAGGGTTGCCTAGTGAGAGCACCGGCCCTGAGTAGGGTATAGAAACTTTGGGCAAGATTCACAAAGGGAGTTAAGTGCCTAACTGCCACATCAGGTGCCTAAATCCAAAATTTAGAACCTCCCACTCAGTTGCTGCCTAACCCTATAGGTGCCTTAAGTCCCTAGGTGCCTAAATTTCCACTGATAAAGTCCCCTGAAAACCTGCCAGTGAGTATGTACACAGCCACCTCAGCCTTGGTGCTCAGGCACCTGGCTGATGCCTAAACCACAATGGAATTCTTCAGACTAGGCATTCCCCTGCCTAACTCACCTAGGGGGCCTGGTCTGGTAGGCATTCTCAGAAGCTCCCAATCAGATCAGGCCCTGCACAGGACAATGCGGGAGGAGGACAAAGTGCAGGTGCTGCTGCTGCACAGTACCCCTGCTCCAGCAACTTTTAATTATTTATACACAGGGAAACCGCTTCAATAGGCGAGACTGCGAGAGGCCTACCCCGGAACAGTACCTAAGCTAGGGCACGGGCCTCAGAACCAAGTTCAAATCCCTTCCCTGCATCAGACAGAGCAGGAAATTGGACCAGGGTCTCCCACATCCTAGGTGAGTACCTTAACCACTGAGTTAAAGGTTATAAGGGGTGTGGGGGGAGGGCTCCTCCTCTTCAGAGTTTAGCGACAAAGGGCTTAGGTGCAAAATTCCAGGAGAGGGTTCACAGCTGTGAATCCTGAGTGGAGACAGGCACCTCCCTCTGGCCCAGACTTAGGCCCCTATCTCTCTTTGAAGGGCTTAGGCCCCATCCTTCTCTTCAGTATTTCCTATTGGCTAGCTTAGCCAACTCTCCACTCAGCATGTTTGAAACAGCACTTCTTTAAACGGCACTCCCTTTAAAGGGAGCCAGCAGGGTCTACACGGACCAATTCATGTGCAACATGTTTAGAAATCACAGCCCTGTTGTAGTGCTCATGGGCCCACCTGTAGACAAGCCTCAAGGTATCTCACTGATCTCAGCAATATTATTGCAAATATCAAAACACATTGGTCTTTCTACTGGAGAGGGCATGAGAAAAACAAGCCCTGACGATTTAGTGATTCCAACAGAGAGACTGAGAAATACCTTCCTTTTAGTGCCCTTTTAGTACATTTAGGGCACACTTTGTGCTGTCTTTAATTGTGTGGCATTTACCTAGTAAAGTGGCAGGCACTTGATAAAAACCTAGGCCAGAAAGGCAGTCTGCCAGATAGTACAAGTGACAGGATTTAACCGGATGAAATGGATTAACCGGAAAAATGCATCTTTCTATCACCAAAGATTGGCATGTGGTTTGTGAGTCCTGTCTCCAGTACGTCACGTAGGAAAATGAGTTCCTCCACATCAACTGACACCTCAGAGCTGACTAGTCATTTTTAAAGAATGGGCCTAGTCAGGTTAGGCAGCGGAAGACAGATCTCTAGCCATGAGACGCAAACAGTGATCACGAACTGCTGTCGTTCTTTTCTCTTTGTATCAAAAATATTTTATCCAACAAGAAAGATACAAAAATAGAATCCTGTACTGCACTCAGATATTCAGGTGTTCTATTTCTGGGTAATTCCGCTACATTGGTTCCCAACCTTTCTTCTGGTGGCATCCACCTTATGACAGATGACTGCTCCCCCATCTCAACCCCCACATGCCATGCCTTAGCACAATGCCTGTCCCTTTGCTCTCTCCTGTCACTATCTGTCTGGGTACACTCTTCTTTAATCCTTCTCATTTTTGTTCTTGAATCTTTTGTATTCTCTTTTGATCTCTTTTTTTGCTACTCTCCCTTTGGCATACTCTAGCACAGTAGTTCTCAACCTTTCCAGACTACTGTACTCCTTTCAGGAGTTGGAAGCCCGATCCCCGCTTCCTGGAGCTGAAGCATGTAACTTAGCTTCTTGGAGCCCCTGGTGGCACGGGGCCCCAGGCAATTGCTCTGCTTGCCATGCCCTAAAGCCATCTCTGTACTTGCGACCACCCCCTGAAAACCTGTCCTGCAACCCCCTGGAGGTCAGAACACCCAGGTTGAGAAACACTGATCTATATGAGTTGATGTAGCCCCCTGGAAGACCTCTGTGTACCCCCAGGGGTACATGTACCCTGGTTGAGAACCATTGCTCTAGCAGACTAGTAATATAGCGTCAGATGCAGCTGATTACTAATTCAGGCTGTCACCTTCTGTACATGTTTACATAGCCCTTTGATATTTTTTTTTATATCTGTGTACTGTTGTCAGTGAAGCTTTACTGACTTGGTTACCAAATACCATACTTCTTCCTTAAGGAGTCAGAGTGTTCACCTTAACATCTGGTTTCTTCGTTGAGTTCCTCTGTATTCACTTAAACGTAGTGGAGATGATTCTGACTTTGAGGGGATGGAATAAGAGCTGGGTGAATAACTGACTTTTTGGTTTGCTGGCAGTTCCAAAACAATATTTAAAAAATTGTTGCGAGTCAAATGAAATGTTTGTTTCCATTTCAAACTTTTAAAAGGTTTATTATTATTATTATTTATTTATTTATTTATTTATTTATTAAAATACAATTAAGGAAATTTCAAAACAAGAATAGTTTCTAATCAAAAAACCAAAACATTTTGAAAATGTTGAAACAAAACATTTTGGGTTTTTTTAGAAATTTTTTTTTGACTGAAACTATTCAGTGAAATTGACATAAATATGCAAAATGTTTCGGTTGACTTGAATCTTCATTTTTCACCCAAAAAAGGTTTGGTCAAAACATTTCACTCCGCTCTAGCTGTAATTAGCTCACCTTCACCCAGAAGAGAACTCAACACAGGAGGGACATGATTCATTACCACATACTTCTGTAGCATTTTTAGTAGTCTTGCTTTGACTAGAGGCAGTGTTGTCTAGTAGTTATAGTAGGGAAGTGTGTGACCGATTCTCTTGTATTCCGAGCTCTACCATTGACTCACTCTTTGCACTTGGCCAAGTCACTTACCCACCTCAGTCTCCATTCACATGTCTGTATAATGAAGGTAATAATGCATCCTATCCCTGTCTTTCACAGGGATGCTGCAAGGTTTAGCTTTACAAGGTTTAGCAAACTAGTGTTTGTAAAGTGCTTTATGGACCCTGAATGGGGAGCATTATATGAATGCTAACTGGTGTATTAAAGCAATTATTGTCCTTTTCATTTTAACAACCTGCTTCATCTTCAGGATACAACAGTCTGAAAGAGGTATATCTTAGTGTCTGCTCCCACCCCATGGGGAAAAAATGTGCTCCACTCTTCTGGAGAGGATGTGTGAGAAGTATTTCAAGATGCTTATGTGTTAGTCTTCATTCCTTCATTTTAAGTACTGGTCACATTCCAGACTCTTCTGTAGTCCAATAGTCCTACAAGGACCACTCAATTTTGAAGGAATATGTACAATGAATAACACAACTACATAAAGGAAGTAGGAGCTGGAAATTTTGTTATTAATGCAATATTTTCTGGTTTGGAACCTATGCTACCTTTAGTCAGAATTCTTGGGGACAGGAAGTTATTACCAGCTGGCACATGCTGGGAGACTTACCAGACATATCCGTTACGGGCATTTAGGCAGTATGAAGGGCACGTTATGCTACATTCAATCATATTTTAAAAGTGAATTTAGGGCTCATGGAAGCTATCCAGTTGAGCTCATCCCTTCATTTTACATAGGCACTGAAGCCTTTGAGGCAGTAATGACTGCCAGCCAAATGTTCCCTCTGCTTATCCAGTGGAAATGGACACGCCTTAGTCCTGGACAGCAAACCTTTTTCAGGTAACGAACAGAAGGAAATAGAGTGTTCCACACCACAGTCTGCATGTGTCTGTTTGATTTAAGGCGCAATTGCTGGAAGTGGCTCCCTCTCCCTTTAACACTGAGAAGGATAATGCCAACTAGGGGTCTCACAGGACCGAGATGTCTGTAAAAGTCATAGCATTTATATCAGCCATTTTTCAGATGATTTTTCTTTCCCAAAATGTTTCATTCAGTATATCAATGCCAAGCTAAGCAACGACCTGTGACAGACTTTATAATGCAACTGAAGAATGAGCCATATTCAGAGAGTGTCAGAATGATTGTTCTGAGCTTCTGTCCTCTCTTCCTACTTCAGACTCCAAAGAGGCATGGGGCAGGGGGAATGGAGGGGGCTGTGAGGGCTGCAGGATGAAGTATGTTGAAAGGAATTTTGATAGATGCAAGAGGTGTGTGCAGGACCTGTGGAGTCAGTCGTGTGGTGTGCCTTGGGGGTGGGGGGAGGCAATGCCAGGAGAGCAGGAGTGTGGGTGACTGGGGGGATATGCTGAAGATAGGATGAAAGGAAGGAGGCTGGGTCATTGTGTGGCTGCCCTAGGGGTGATTATGCAGGAGCTGGGGAACACAAGGGAGCCAAGGGCTGAGTCTCCTTAGGGCCAGGTGCAGGGCGCTGTACCAGGTGCAAGTCACGCTCCCCTTTCTTATTTTGTGAGAGGAAGCAGCTCACTTGCTGAGGATCTGCTGGTCCCCTGGGATGCTGTGTCTCTAGGCCACCTGCCCTCCATGCCCAGGCGGCCCCCGGCTCTTGTACAGAGCTGCCTCCGCCTCCCTGTCCCCCTGTGCTCACAGTCTGAGGTTGGCTCCCGGTGCTCATATCGCAGGTTCCCGCCCACATACGCACATAATCTGGGGCTGGTTCCCAACACCCAGACTTCAGGTTGCCTCCCACTCATGCTCACAGTGAGAGGATCTGGCTTACAGCACCCAGATCACAGCCTCCCACCCACTTCCAGCTGCACAGCCTGGTGAGTTTGCATGTTTTCCTGTTTGCCTCTCTGCCTTTTTACAGATCAAGGGGAGAGCAAGTAGGTGGGCAGCTGTGCCGTCTCAGGACTTTTTTTTGCAGGGCTCCCATAGGAACTAGGAGCGAATTTTCCCCTGCTCTGACCCCAGTGAAGCCGGGGACGAATTTGGCTCTGGCTGTCTCCAGAGCTCACTTGTTTCTGCTTCTCTTTTTCTCAGCAGTAGCCGGAATCCTGAGTCTTGACTGTATTTTGCTAGGACAGGTTGGCACTGCAAAATAAAGTTCAGTGCAAAGGGGCTGGAGTGAGAGTGGGGGAAATAATAATGCTCATAGGAGCCACAGTTCACATAAGCCTCCCTCAAAGGAATTTGTGGAGATGAATAAAAAGGGAGACGGTCTTTAACTTGATGTTGTTATTGTTTATTTGTATGGGGCCAGGGGTCGGCCTGGCACTTTGCAGTCCACGTGTTGCACATCAGCCCAGTGTAGCTAGATCTGGAGGGACAAACACTGTGCACATGATTTTAGGCTGTCATATCATATGTGTGAAGTGGGGGTTGAATTTCTATCTTGTAATCATATATAAACATAACATTTCGTAAAGGAACAAGCCAACCAGCCCGGCCCCGCTGTATCGGTATGGCTGTCTAAAGCGGAATTATGAATGATGGGATTGGGTGAACAGTGGAGGATTGGGTGAACAGTGATACACAGGAAGAGGAATGATGACAATATAATCTGTTCACACTCGGAAGTTTATTAAATTACAATTGTCGAAGAAAACAGTCTGATTTGGTGTACAGGAGTGGAAGCATAAACCTACCTAAAGCTACGTCTACACTATACACCACTTCCGGTGGTGTGTAGTTTACAGGTAGTTGAAGTGAAAGGCACACCATGATGTGCAGGTACACGAGTAAGTGACAGGCTCTGGAAGAGGGAGGCAGTGGGAAAAAGGCATCAGCTGCTCCGCACTGTCAGAGCCTTTCACTGCAGCTAGGAAAGGCTCAGCCTTTTGCCCACTGCCTATCCCCCTGCCAGAGCCTTTCCCCCCTGCTGGAGTCTTTCCCTGCAGGATCCGGCAGTGGGGAGCTGGCAGCCTTTCCCTGTGGTCTCTCCCCCCCGCCCCCCGCAGCCAGAGCCTTCCTTACATCTGTACCCCAACTACACACTCACACCCTTCAGGGTGTCTTTACTGGCTTAATCCATGTTTTACCACCTACACTGCTATTTATACCTCTGCTGGGGGCTCAATGTGTGTGTACACTGCACGCTGCCGAAAGAACCCTGCTGTGTAGATGTGCCCTGTCTATCTTAGGTGTTTCTCTTGTGCCCATCACCATGATATCTAAACACACACCTAACTATGCCCAACATTTGGTCAGTGCAGTAGTAAACTTTACCTGTGTCTGTTCTGTCTCTGGTGGGATCCTGGCATTCTGGACGCCAGATTGTTGCATACATTTCTAAAAGCCATATGAAAAAATGGGGGCTTTGTGGAACACTCCAATCACCAGAAAACTGCTCACCCTACCAATCTCTCTGAGTGAACGACCAGGGAAGAGAATCACTTTTTCACTCTGATGTAATTGGTTACAATTATGTATAACGGGTGAGGACAGTACTGTTGCAAGACATTTTATGGGAGTGATTATGGGCAAAGAGCAGTGCTACCATTTATGTGTTGGATTAGCAAACAGGCTTTCAGCCCCAATCACTTCATGAAAAGATTACTACAGTGCTGTATTTTCAGACGACAAATACTTCTGTAGAGATTTCAATGATAAGCTGCTATGGCTGATGGTTATACGGCAGGAAAGATATTAGGGGCAGATCTTCAGCTGGTGTAAATCATTCTAGCTCCATTGACTGGAAGGGAGTCACAACAATTTACACCCAGTGGAGGATCTGGCATTTAACAGTCATCTGTGTCTACATTACACACACTATGAAAATCTGTCACTTTCTAACCTCAGGATGCATGAAAAAGCACAGACATCCTAAAAAATTGTTGGGCTCAATCCTCCCCACTTTATGGCCAATGTCAATATTCCCCTGGACATTACAGGTGCAAGATCAGGTCCTTTATGAGCATTATCATGAGATCACTCTCACTGAATGACAACAATAAAAGTGAGCTGGGGCCAAACATTTGTTCCTTGGAATGCATGCTTTCTGATCAGGCATGAACCTGTCAAAATAGCCAACCTAAATGAAATATTTAGAATATACACTGCAAAGGAACACTGATATGTTGAAATTAACCCTTCAAGTTGTGTTGTATACATTGTACTTGTATGCATCTCACATAGTTGTGTCTATGCTTTTAGGGATGACTTAGTGTTTGACTGTCTTTCATTTCTTAGCATAGCTACTCCATAGCCACAAATGCTTGGTATTTGGTAATGACCTGACTGATAGAAATCAGAGAAGATTTATTATGGTACTGTAGTACATGAACTTCCATTTGAAAGACCTGGAACCAGGTGTGTTCATGGGCAGTCTTCAAGCCAGCATTCAACAGGCTCGTGTCATGCAGGTGAAAAACCTGAGATACACACAGACAATTCATCTGTATCTCCATCAAGTTGAAGAGTGTGCTGAGCTTCAGGTGTTTGTGGGTAATGGCTTTTTATCTGGTTCATCTAACACCCGCATTCTGCTATTGCACTGCTACAGGAGATTGGTCGTGATCACTCCACTGAAAAGCAATCTATTTTTAAACAAAGGGATCCTGGTGGTTTGAAAACTTTATTTACCAGCTTTCTGGATTGCTACATGAACTGGTTAAGCACTAATTTGAAAGGCATCTGCTGGCAGAGAACCCCCTCTTATATCTTCCTTCACATACATCTAATTTCTCTTTGGCAATAGGCCCTCATAGGATGAAGATACAAATTAAGAATAAAGAGCCCATTGGATGCTTATTTAGCAATTTTAGTTTTCTGGAGAATTTTCTCCACCACTAATGCACTTCTCCCATCTCCTCCCATTCGTGCTTCACAGGTGACACGGCTCTTGCCTAGGCCAGAGAGAATTAATTGGGTGATAATTGGGTAGCACATGCACATAAAGAGATTGTTGGTGGGTAATATGGAGGCCTGAGCAATGTGAATATAGTTCAGTGTACATTTGAATAAGGGAAAGAGGATACTGACTGTCTAACGCCTTATCTACAAGGGTGTTTTGTACCAGTGCAAGTCACAGTTTGCACCAGTGCAGCACACCTATGCTAGGGGTGTGCACTGGTGCAGCTACACTGGTGTAAAAAATCCTAGTGTAGAAAAGCCCTCAATTTAAATCATCCCAAACAATATCCACAGACAAATAGAGAAAGGAAACATTAGGCCAAACCCTTAGCTTAGTCAGATGGAGATACGCTGATTTATAGCAGCTGAGGCTCTGTCTCCTTCTGTTTTAAATAGTGCTACATTTACAAATAAATATTTTAAAACACACTGAAACTGCTGCTCGCAAACTCTCCTGCTTTTCCCACTGACAGAAGTGCTGTATGAGCTTCCTGCAGGCCTACTCTATGACACTTCTTGTCAGAATGACAGCTAGCAGGTGCTTGGGTGCTAATTTAGTTGTGTTTAAAGCAAATTGAAGTGAGGCTGGAATGTTTGAAAGGCACTGGAGATGTACTCGATTGCACACTTGAAGAAATCAAGTCAACAAAGTGGCAGCTAGGGATATTTTTGTTCCTACATCAAGCAGCAACTGAGCAGGGCCAGCTCCAGGCACCAGCTTTCCAAGCTGGTGCTTGGGGCGGCATCGAGAATGGGGCGGCAGTCCGAGTCCCGCAGCGGCAATTTGGCGGCAGGAAGAGTGGACCTGCTGCCAAATTGCCGCCGCGGGACTCAGACTGCCGCCCCATTCTCACCTGCTGCGGCGGCAATGGGGCGGCATCTCCACCTCCCTTCCCTTGCCGCCGTGGACTGGGACTGCCTGCATCAGGGTCGAGGCCCCGCCCCCAACGCAGGCAGTCGTAGCGGGGCCCCGCCCCCGACGCAAGCAGTGACGGGGGCAGGGCCCCGTTACGTCTGCCTGCGTCGGGGGCGAGGCCGCTGCCCCTGCTTGGTGCGGCAAAATTGTCAGAGCCGCCCCTGCAACTGAGGGAATAAAATTTAGCTCTTGACTCAAAATGAGAGTTCAGAGAGAATCCCTCATCTCCTTACACAGTAAGAGCAGGATTTGGAGGAAAAGTGGACAAGACGCCAATATTGGCAATAAACAGAGCATGAAAGAATAGAAGTTCAATTTCAGCCTTGGTGCAACTCCATTGTGGTCACTGGAGTTATTGCCACATACAAGGGTTGATTCTTGTGTGAGGACCACCAAGGAATTGAAACTGTAGGCCTAATTCACCGCTGAGATACCCCAGTTTTACACTGGTGCAACTTGACTGCTTTCAGTGGAGTTACACGAGTGCTAAACAGGAGTAATGCAGTGGTAAATTAGGCCTTGTATTCTTATGTCTCAATGTAATATCACTCTCTGACCCTTCTTAAGGGTCTTTCTATCTGAATCCAAAATCCCGCTGGCACTTTAGAACCAATAATAAATGACTTACAGGTTTCCTAAAGTCCTCATTTATCTCTTGCCCATCCAGGATGGAAGTAGTCCACAGAATTTATCTTTGACAATTATACTTGCACAGCTATCTTTGAACCTCCCATCATACCCATCCATTGTAGATCAGTGGAGGAGTGAGTGTACACAATGTCCAAATGTAATGTGCAGTAGTTCACACACATCTCCATTTGCAATTTTTAAAATTCACACACACGTTCTACAATTTCATCACTGTGTTTACTTTGAAAGTTCAGTTATCTTGGAAGCATGTGTAGGAGGATAGTTAGCTGAGGGCTCCCAACCCATTTAAGTTAACAGATCAATCCTTAAAGGTTGCTCATGTATGTTAATATTTTACGTTAGCAAATAGTTAAATAGCTCTCCAGAATGAATGGTCAGCTGGGAGAGCCAAAGAAATTATTTCTTGTTTTGTTTTGAAATTACTTTGGTTGGGTGGCACTTTCCATTTTACAGTATTCAGAATGTTGATGCACTTCCCACCCAGTTTGTAGAAATAATTCTCTCCGAGAAAGGCTTCAATTTACTCTTTTCATTTCTTTTTTTGCTTTTAAAGGCTCTGCCAACAGCTGTGAAGTGTGAATGTATTTTAGCCTGCTGAGCTCAAGTTACCAAGACGTAATTTTCTGTAAGTAAATTTGACCTGTCAGAATCCTTTGTCTAAAGCAATAATTTGGATCTGGGTATTATTTTGTAAGGGAGATTTTTCCATCTTGTGGGCAGATAATTTGGACACTCGTCGAACAAATGTTAAACTCAGCTTCTATGTCTTGTAAAAGGTAATCAGAGGGCTCCTATGCTGTAGAAGGATACTACGTGTTGCTACGTGAAATTTGATGGTTTCAGTTCTCAATTACTTAAAAGTTTTGTTTCAATTCACAACTCGACTGAGCTATACTTTCAAATTTCAGGATCGACCTGAGCCACCAAGCAACACAAACGGCCATTTTTTGTCTGATTTCAGTTTGAAATCATCAAATTTCATGTGGTTTGATTGAAATCATTAATCTTTCCTAGAAAATGTGAGGCGCAGGAGTCCCCGCTTTCTCCAAAATGTTTACAAACTTGAGCTGGGTGTCAAGTTTGCAATGAAACAAAACCCAGGGGAAATGTTGCATAGTTTGGGGGTTCATAGCAAAAGGTTCACACAATTCCAATGCTGAAACCAACATACTGTTTTTGTATTAGTCTTTCGTTTCGTTAACATCTTTCATAGCATTATATTTCAAGTAAATAAATGCGGTTTTTATAAAGGACAAAGAATCATAGAATCAATTTCTTTTTTTCATGTCCAGTGCATTATAGCATCTCTGTTTGCAGATGTCATATAGAGAGCTGGGTAAATAATAGATTTTTCTGTTTGCTGGCAATTAAAAAAATGTTTTTGGTCAATTTGAAAAGAAATGTTTTGAAAATTTTGGTGAATCAAAAAGTTGAAAAAATCATTTTGAGTCAAACAACCTGTTTTCATTGGGTTTCAAATGTTTCATTTTAATTTGGACCATTTTTTGGTTTGGACTGTTTCCTTTTTAAGTTAAAGGAAAAAGGGGGGGGAGAGGGTAGAAGTCATTTCAAATAAAAAAATCATAATTTTGTTGAGGTTTTTTTGGATTAAAAACATAAAAAATTGGGTTTTCTTTTCAGGCAAAGAATTCGACAAAATGGCCATGAATTTGCAAAGGTTTTGGTGTCACTGAATCTGTAGAAGCGACAAAGGGTCCTGTGGCACCTTATAGACTAACAGAGGTCTTGGAGCATAAGCTTTCGTGGGTGAATACCCACTTCGTCGGATGCAAGCAGTGGACTCCACTGCTTGCATCCGACGAAGTGGGTATTCACCCACGAAAGCTTATGCTCCAAGACCTCTGTTAGTCTATAAGGTGCCACAGGACCCTTTGTCGCTTCTACAGATCCAGACTAACACGGCTACCCCTCTGATACTGAATCTGTAGTTTTCACCCAAAAAAAACAACAAAAACCTTTCATGCAAAAAATATGCCCAGCATTAGTCATACACTATCTAGAAACAGAAAATTCAAACCAGCCTCACAAGATAGCACATATTTGAGTGCCATTACTCCTAAACTGAGTGTTTGGAGTGAAAAATCATTCCTGTGCAGAGGGCCAGCACAAGATCTATGCACACTCACGTCCTACTTAATATACTCAAAATCAGGCTCAAGTAACGTGTAAGACTTGCATAAACCTTGTGCTGGCCTTCTGCCCAGGAGCAAATTTTACCCTTGATGTAAATGAATAAAATACAGTACATGGCTAAAAAAATCCCATTTAAATCAGAAGAGCCTGTGTAAATGGACCACTCTGTTTTCATATAATTAAAATTGTATAAAGAACTGACAGCTCCTATATTATTACAAGATTACTGTCAGTGAAGTCACCTTGAACTACAATACCTGCTATTCAAAAAGTCTAAGGGCATAATACATTAGGGAATGTTTGTTTTAATTTATTACAAAAGCTAAATTATGCATTGTACTAAGATTAAAGTGACATGTCAGTTATATTGTCTGGTTAGGGAGACTTGGGTATTGCAATCCTGATACATTGTTCTTATCCACTGAAAGGATTTACTGCCCAGGATGTCTGGTGTTGAGACTCTAAAGGGGGAAATGATCACTAAGCTTCTTGTGTAAAACTCTCAATCAAAATAGTATTGATTACCAAAAATCTTTGATTCCTTGTGCCAAAGTGATTCGTTTGCTCTCTATATGGCAGTATTCCTGATTTGCAAGGATGTCACCAGAGGTCAGCTTAACCATCCAGCAAAACTCTCAGCTGCATGGTGGCTTTCTTTGAGAAGGGCTCTGTGAATCAGTTATAGGAGTAAGAGGGTGGTTGTTTTTTGTTTTACTGGAGGTAGGGTGGGCGAAGGGAAGCACTTTTCATCACCAGCCCCTAGGAGCTCCTGCTCTGGAGGCTGCTGCCTCTTTCTTCTGTCACCTGCCGTTTTCACAGCTGCCTCCTGGCTTTTCCACTCCCTATTCTCCCCCAACCTCTGTTTTACTGCAACACAGTGGAGAAACAGATAGAGAGTGCAGTAGTAATTTATTTAGGTTTGTTTGTACTTACATAGTAAACATTACTATAAATGTATACATGAAGGGACAGGTCTCCAGCTGATGGAAATTGAAATTAAATACATCTTCACTGAATGTAATAGATTTATGCCAATTTACACCAGCCAATGATATGGTCTGAAATATTTTGTTTCCAAGTTCAGCATTCTCCCATGAAATACTTAGAAAGGAAGGCAGACAGGATATTTATGAGTTGTACAGAATTATTGCCACACTGGGTTTTAAAAGTGTACCTGGCTTTTATGCTTTTCTAGAAATCTCCACTTCAGAAAGGAATAAGTGACGGAAGAAGATGGCAACGCTGTCTAATGATACAGCACTGAATTCACTCCTTTCCAAATTATTACAAGAATATGTAGACCGGACAAATAATTCTACATCTTCTCAGGCTGGAAAACCCAGTGACAATCTGGAAATCGTCTATGTGCTCTTGTTGCTTGTTTTCTTTGGCCTTTTCACATTTGGAACAATGTTTAGCAACATCCGCTCCAAAAAGCTTGAGCACTCAAATGACCCATACAATATGTACATTGAAACAGATATTTGGCATAAGATGGATGAGGCAAATTTTCACACAAGAATTGTGGAAAGTTATAAATCGTGCTGTGTGTTTGAGAACCAGCTTGCCGTGGAGCAACCTTCTAATCAGATTCCTCAGGTGAAGTCTTCATAGAGAAATGAGAGAAAAGATGGTCTGTTAACTTTACAGGTATAGATCCAGATCTTCACCTGGTACAAATGGAAGTAGCTCGTGCAACATCCGGTACAAAATAATTTTACACGTAGAACAAAAAATCTCTTTCTGCACAGCATCTACCATGATGTGGTAGCACTGCATTTCATATACTCCTTGTTCCATGAAATTGGACAATTGTGCTGCAAAGCTTTCAACCTTGAATATCAGGTTGCAGTAATCTCTAAGGCCTGGTCCACACTAGGGGGAGGATCGTAGCTGAAGTCGAAGTATCTTAGATCGAATTACAAAGTACTTACTGCGGGTCCATGCGGCGCAGTCAGGCTCCCCCGTCGACTCTGCTTACTCCTCACGCTGAGCTGGAGTTCCGGAGTCGACGGGGAGCGCTTCTGGGATCGATTTATCGCGTCTACATGAGATGCGATAAATCGATCCCAGAACATCGATCGCTACCCGCCGAATCAGGCGGGCAGAATGGACGTACCCTAAGATCAAGAACAGTAGGAGCCAGATTCTCAGCTGGTGTAAATCAGCATAGCTGCATTGTCCTCACCAATGAGGCTAGTTTAAAAAGTGTTTTATACTTTGAGGCTGCATCCCATATTCTTACAATGATCAAAATTTAGAACATGTTGGTGGCATTTGTAGTAATCTGCATGATTAAAACAAGAATTCATCTAGCACAAGCTAGAAATGTTAACAATCAAGTAGCATCTAGTTAATTCCACCCTTTCAAAATATGGAAGAAGCTGATCAATAGAGCTGGTTGAAATTTGTCATTCAAGGAATGACATTTGAAGGAAAAACAATCTTGTTACTAAATGAAAAATTTTGTGGAAGATTTTTGTTTCTTTCCAAGTTTTCCATGTTTTTGATGAAAATCTGAGAAAAAAGTTAGTTTCCAGTTTTGCATGTAAAAAAAATCAGAAAACTGTTCTGTGAAAAATGTAAATACAATTTTCCATCTGACTCTACAGATCAACCCTGCTCTGTATTTTCTCCCTCCTCATGAAGAAAGTTTATGCACTAGGGATGAAATTCACCCAGCGGCACAAGGGGAGCACAAAGTCTGTGTATCACGTACGTTCCGCTTACATGCTATTTTGATGGGATTCAAGTGGTGCATAGATCTTGTGTTGCCAGTGCACAGGGTGAATTTCATGCTATGTGATGAGTTTCTTTAGCAAACCTCTGATATTTAGCCCCAATTCAGCAATGCACTTACAAATGTGCTTAACTTCAAGCTTGTGAGTCATTCCATAGATGCTCCAAAATGGCAGTTTCACATTCAGTAAATGTCCTTTATTACACAGTGGCCAAAGCGCAGTCCAGCTGATGGCAAGAAGGTTTTTCTACCTGTCCAGTGCCATTTGTTGGGTACTGAGTCAAGCTGAAATGCATCAGCTGAACTCAGCAACTTTGGGAAGGGGAAAACCTAAAATAAACAGCAGCATTACTTGTCTCTGAGAAAACAGGGGAACATGCCTTCCCCAGGCAGCGCATGCTCAAAAATAGGGATCTCGGCACCTCACCTCTGTGCCTGGTCTCAAAGGAGCATGGTCTGAGCAAAAATGCCATTTCAGCTGCACATCGCATATACAGTTTCTGGTTCAAAATTTCTTATAATTAAGGTGAGGTGGGAAGACAGTCCTCCATGGGTTGGGATAACTCATGTGGAGAGCCACTTCAGCTGCAGAGACAAATAGGCAGAGGGCTGGAAAGAGAAGTGCAGCACCACAGGATGTGCCTCACCACATACTTGGAAAACATATTGCTGGAATTCACTGACTCCTTAAAGCCCGACATTGTCATTAGAAATCATCACACTATTAAAAATATTGCTTGTGCTATTAATGTTTGTGCTTATTGTGCTACCAACAATAGCTGAAAATAATTGGTGGAGATTGTCAAAGCAGTTTAGGGGATTCAGACAAGTACCTTCCATTAATCTGAGTGGAAGGTATATGTTTTATATGCCCTAGGCTGCTTTGAGAATCTCAGTCATTGCTATTATCTGATTCACTTTTTCTAGAACAAAGCAACATAGCCAAACACCCTCTGACTTTGGGGAGAAGAGCCTTCCTGGCTTGGAACTTTTCTTCTTAGTGCTATTTATGCTGTTTGTTTATTTTTTGCATTTCCCTCAGCTTGAACAAATGAAAACAGGCTAAGCAGTTTTGCTTTCTAGTTCTCCTGCAGTAGGCCTGTGCTGTACAGTTAAGAGTGAAGTGTTGCTGGGAAATATTTAAACCTGAACAAAAACCAACTAAAACATTTTAACATACTATTAATGTTAGCTTTTATTGAAAGTTTTTTATACAGACAACTCCCCTCACTTAAGTTTTGGCCCTAATCTACATGACAGTGTCCTTGTACATTCTTTTTAACATTACTTGCAATATAATTATTAGTGGTGAAGGTGACTGACATTTTTAGTTATTATATAACTTCTATGTTGTTTTAAACCAATGCTTTTTTTAATTTATAAAAGGGGGAATACAATTTTATAGTAATTATTTCCTCTGTAGAGGAGCTATTAAATGGCTTTTCAATGGTGGTGTAAAGTGTACCATAGACTGATTGTTAACTTTTATTCTTACAATTTTTTTCCAGTTTGTTTTGTGAAAATCATTTTCCTTTTTACAAAATCAATAAAACGTGTGTAATTGCAAAAATGTGGTGTAGTCTCAGATGTCATTCCTCATAAGATCATAGAATCATAGAATTGTAGGACTGGAAGGGACCTTGAGAGGTCATCTAGTCCAGCCCTCTGCACTCATGGCAGGACTAAGTATTATCTAGACCATTCCAGACCATTATCTAGACAGGTGTTTGTCTAACCTGCTCTTAAAAACCTCCAATGATGGAGATTCCACAGCCTCCCCGAGCAATTTATTCCAGTGCTTAACCACCCTGACAGTTAGGAAGTTTTTCCTAATGTCCACCCTAAACCACCCTTGCTGCAATTTAAGACCATTGCTTCTTGTCCTATCCTCAGAGATTAAGGAGAATAATTATTCTTCCTCCTCCTTGTAACAACCTTTTATGTATTTGAAAACTGTTATGTCCCCCCTCCGTCTGCTCTCCTCCAGACTAAAAAAATCCAATTTTTTCAATCTTTCCTCATAGGTCATGTTTTCTAGACTTTTAATCACTTTTGTTGCTCTTCTCTGGACTCTCTCCAATTTTTCCACATCTTTCCTGAAATGTGGCACCCAGAACTAGACACAATACTCCAGTTGATGCCTAATCAGTGTGCATTAGAGGAGAAGAATTACTTCTCGTGTCTTGCTTACAACACTCCTGCTAATACATCCCAGAATGATGTTTGATTAAGAGTTACGTAAAAGTCTATGTTTCTGTTTGAATAACTATTTACCGACCTCTTGCTTTCAGTTTTCAAGCATATTCAGCAGTGTCATAGCTAAGCACCTTTATATCTTCATTTATAAGTATAATTATAGGCTGTATAATGTAGGGGAGAAATAACGATGTCATAAGCCAGATCGCTGGCTGGTGTAAATTGGAGTCCATTGAATTACCCCAGGGTGAGGATCTGGCCCAACACTATATAGAGGAAAATACCCAATTGGTTCATCTATTACATGCACATCACACACAGTTTTAACAATGTTTGTAAAAAAAATCCAATAGATTAAGGATTCACCCCAAGGCAGAGCCCTCCACACCATAGGAACTCTGTTCCCAAGTAGTACTATGGGCTTGTCTACACTTACAGCGCTGCAGCGGCGCAATCACACCTCTGTAGCAATCTGTGATGACACTACTTATGCAAACGGGAGAGCTTCTCCCATTGGCGTAGGTACCTCACCTCCTTGGGAGGTGTTAGCTGTGTTGATGGGAGATTCCCTCCCATCCACACAGCGCTGTCTACACCGGGGTTAGGTCAGTAAAACTATGTCGCTCAGGATTTTCCACACCCTGAGTGACAAGGTCATAGCGACACACATTCCTAGCGTAGCCCAAGCCTATGGTGGGAGACGTGGGCAGAGTGAGTGTGGGGGCGGCTGTGGAGGTGGATGGAGCAGGCTTGCCTCTGCATTCCCTGTAATCTGTGGAAGGGGGTTCCACATGTGATGGCATGGAGAAGGAGCAAGGGAGATCGGGTTAGATACCACCAGATCATAATTTAGCTTAAAATCTGGGCTGAACTCTTTGTGAGTACATGAAACCTAACACATGTTGAGAGCTAACACCTGTGAGCCAGACTTCCATATCTGCACTTCAAAGCATCATGTAGGTCTTGTAAACTTAACTCCAACTTCCTCTGTTGTTAATCACTGACTAATTCAGGGTGCATAATGCTAGTGCCTTAACTGATCATGAATATTTAACAGAAGCAAGAGTGTTAATTGGACGAAGAACACTTATGAATGTGCAATTAGCTCTTTAGCTGGTCATATTTGCACAGACAAAAGACCAGCAACAAAACAAATATTGTCATAAATATCATTAACTAGCACTCACATTTCCTGGCATCCTGCCATGTTGGTGAGTACTGGTGAGCTGAAAAAGAGGCTACAATCATTAGATACATTATTTGTTGAATATTATTTAATCAACACTTTTAAACTCAGTAGAATGGGAATTGATGTCCTCAGGGACAGGCTGGATAGACTAGTCAGGAGGGGGATAAACTAATAACAGAATAAGAGCTGGGGCCGGGGCAGGGCGGGGAGCTGCCGGTGGGTGCTCTGCACCCACCAATTTTTCCCCATGGGTGCTCCAGTCCCAGAGCACCCACGGAGTCGGCGCCTATGACAACACCGGTGAGTGTTAATGAGGCTGTTAAGAATGCTGGAGACACAACACAGTTCATGCGAACACACATGGCTGTGGCATCATACTTTCTATGTAAGCAAGAGATGCCACACACTACAAACTGGAGGCCAACGTTAAGTGCATTGTCACTTGTTCATCCTGAAGTTGAACACTGGTTCTGAACAAGACCGGCAAATGCTCACTATCTTTCTGCAAGAAACTCAACTGACTGGCTCGAAGCATGTGGTGCAACAGTGAAAGACTCAACAGTTGAAAAAGTGAGGAACTCCCTCACCACATTCAAAAAATGTGCATACATGGCTGATGAATGCACTGATGCAAATGGGCATCAAATATTAAGTCATTGTGTACGTTATCTTGATGTCAGAGGTAGGCCAGTAGATGCATTTCTAGATGTTCAAGTTATAGAAGACACATTGGCTGCATCTGTGATAACCCACATCTTAGAAGAGTTAAATGCTTGTCAATTGGACCTCAAACAGATGGCTGCTTGTGCATTTGATGGAGCTGCAAACTTCTCTGGAAGACATGGTGGAGTACAAGTTTTACTCAGAGAAAAGTGTAACCCTATCTCTCCTATACACACTGCAGAGGCCATCTACTCCAACTAGCACTAGTACGAGCTTCAGACTCTTCAAAAGACATTTAAAAAGCTATAAATGTAATGTCTTCATTATATTTTTTTTCAGCAAGAGTCTAAAAAGACTGAATATCTTGGAAAATATAGAAGATATACTGGGACTGAAGTTCAAATTAGTCCAACCTGGGAAACCCTCTGGCTTTCTCATGAGCAATCCTTGGCTGTTGTCTTAAAATTACTTCAGCCATTATTACTGGCTTTGGAAAGTATTTACCAAGATGGGATGGATCTAAGTAGTGAGGCTGGTGGATTACTTTTGCTACTACGTTCAGAAAAGACTATTGCCATTCTCTCTCTTGTAAGTCTACTGTTGAAACCACATGGGTCATTAAACAGTGCCATCCAGGCATTTGCTATAACAGTAGTAGATCTTTGTCCAGAAATAGAAGCTACATTTAGATCAATCATAGAGCTATCCACTGAAAAAGTACTGGACGACGCAAAGACTTCAGTCCAGAAGTTGACTAATGAAGGCATTTATATTGAATCCTTAAGTGAAGAGTACAAGAAGTGTTTGTTAAGACAACTGAAAAAGTACACAGACTTGATTCTTAAAAATCTACAACAGCAACTTCTAGATTCTACTCAACCTCTACGTAGCTTTTACAGATCCCTGTCCTATAAAACACCAACAGTTGAGTGGAGTGAGGTACTACCAGCAATGGGGCTGCCATGTGCTCAGGACAGAATAGAGAATTTGAACACAGAGCGGAATATCATACGACAAATGAATGAAGATTTGACTTCAACTTCTTTTTTATCATCACTAGTGGCTGGACCCAATCTTTGTGCTATGTTTCCTGGGATGAAAGAAGTAGGAATTCATCTCTTGCTACACCCAGTCACAACAGCTACAGTTGAGCGTTCTTTTTCATCATTGAACAGAATTTTGTGTTCTGAAAGAAGTCACCTTCTGCCTGATCATGTGAATGAACTAATGAGCATATCAATTGAAGGAATGGAAGTACCGGACACACGAGAAGCCACCGAAGATGAATGTATTGCATTCAAGAAGGTCATTAACAGAGTTGTGCAAAATTATAACAAGAAACCAAGAAGGATGTAGATGTAGAGCTTTATAGAAGGCTTGAGTAGCCAACTTTAATTTGTGTGATGATTTTAAAACATGAGTTAAATCTAATAAAATAGTCATGAAACATTTTTCAGTTTTTACTATGGTGCCATACAGCCCACCTTCACTCTCATGGTCTCACCCCTCATCGGCCCTGAACCCCCCACCCCCTGTAAATTCGAACACCCCTCCCCCTAGTTTCAATTCCTGGGGAAAACACTGATTATCATGTATTATCATATTAGAAAGTGGAGGCCAAGAGTGTATATGTTTGCCTATGGCTCAGAGATGGGTTAATACAGCCCTGCCTACAACAGGGGAATACTCACCTAGACAGTTATTGGGGGTCAGGGCTTCTATGACCCTTTACACTGCACCACCCCTTTTATCTGACAAAAAAGCCAGTGTGGGGTGAAGATTTCACCCTAAGCCCTGGTCTACACTACAAGTTTAGGTCGAATTTATTAGCGTTATATCGATTGATCCATGCACCTGTCCACACGACGAAGCCATTTACATTGAATTCTAGGGCTCTTAAAATCGATTTCTCCACTCCACCCCCAACGAGGGGATTAGCGCTAAAAGCGATATTGCTGAGTCGAATTAGGGTTAGTGTGGACGCAATTCGACGGTATTGGCCTCCTGGATCTATCCCACAGTGCACCATTTGACCACTCTGGACAGCAGTCTGAGCTCGAATGCTCTGCCCAGGTAGACAGGAAAAGCCCCGCGAACTTTTGAATTTCATTTCCTGTTTGGCCAGCGTGATGAGCTGCAGGTGAGTGCAGATCTCATCAGCAGACCATGATGGAGTCCCAGAACTGAAGACGAGCTCCAGCGTGGACCAAGCGTGAGGTACACGATCTGATTGCTGTATGGGGAGATGAAACCGTGCTAGCAGAACTACGGTCCAAAAGAAGAAATGCCAATACATATGCCAAAGTCTCCAAGGGCATGCAGGACAGTGGCTACAACAGGGATGCTCAACAGTGCCGTGTTAAAATTAAGGAGCTCAGGCAAGCCTACCAAAGAACCAGAGATGCAAACGGCCGCTCTGGGTCAGAACCCCAGACATGCCGCTTCTATGATGAGCTGTATGCCATTCTAGGGGTGCAGCCAGCACTAACCCACCCATGTTCTATGACTCCGTAAGTGGATCATCAGAAACCACCAAGGAGCATTTTCGGAAAGAGGAAGATGATGATAATGATGCTGAAAATAGCGCAGAGAAACAGCAAGGAAGCAGAGAAGCCCTTTTCCCCGACAGCCAGGAACTTTTTGTCACCCTGGAGCCAGTACCCTACGAACCCACCCAAGGCGTGCTTGATGCCGGAGAAGGGACCTCTGGTAAGTGTACCTCTGTGAAATTAATACATGTTTTATAAGCAAGCGTGTTTAATGATTAATTCGCAGCCAGTACAGCTACAGCTACTGGAAAAGTCTGTTAACATGTCTGGGGATGGAGCAGAAATCCTCCAGGGACATCTCCGGAAAGCTCCCCTGGATGTACTCCCAAAGCCTTTGCAAGAGGTTTCTGGGGAGGGCAGCCTTATCCCATGCTTCGTGGTAACACACTCCACCACGCCAGGCCAGTAGCACGCAGTCTGGAATCATTGCATTGCAAAGCATGGCGGCGTATGGTCCCGGTGTTTGCTGGCATTCAAGCAACATCTGTTCTTTATCTCTCTGTGTTATCCTCAGAAGAGTGATATCATTCATGGTCACCTGGTTGAAATAGGGGAATTTTATTAAGGGGGCATTCAGAGGGGTCCGTCTCTGCTGGGCTGTTTGCCTGTGGCTGAACGGAAATCTTCCCCGCTGTTACCCACGAGGTGGGGGGAGGGGGAACAGCGATCATCTTAGATGTGTATGTGTGTGTGTGGGGGGGGTCGATTAGGTTCGTGCTGCACGTTAACCCGAAAACCGCGGCCCCTTCCTTTTCAATTGATAACCCATTTTAAATGGCCAACCCAACGGCTGATTGTTATGGGAAATGAGGGGGTTGCTGTTTGAAACCATTCCCACATGTTATGAAGGTTAAAAAAGCCAATAGACTGTGGCTTACCATGGCTGCCTGAAAGCCGAATTCTGTTGCCCGCCAGCCGTGCTTGTGTGATCTCTCACACCAAACCGGCAGACCCTCAATATACCAGGCAAAGTGCAACCTTGGACCAAATGCACATGTGCTACGTAATGTTTGGAGCATTGTTCTCTAATATGTGTCTTTTAAACTACTCCTCTCCCATTTGTTTCCTCCCGCAGCTGTAAATGTTTCAACGCTCCCCCTTTCATCACCGTCCCAGAGGCTAGCGAAGATTAGAAGTAAAAAAAAAAGGAATCGAGACGATATGTTCTCAGAGCTCATGCAGTCCTCCCACACTGAAACGGCCCAGCAGAATGCGTGGAGGCAGACACTGTCGGAGTCCAGAGAGGCACAATTTGATCGCGAGGACAGGTGGCATGCTGAAGACAATGAGCGGCGGGCTGAAGAGAGTAGGTGGCGTCTGCATGCTGAGAGAAGGCAGGATGCAATTCTGAGGCTGCTGGAGGATCAAACGGAAATCCTCCGGCTTATGGCTGAGGAAAGGCGTATGGTTCAGGAAAGGCCGCCTGAGCCCAGACTGTCGCTACAGCCCCTGTGTAACCAACGGCCCGCCTCCCCGAGTCCCATAACCTCATCACCGAGATGCCCAAGAACGCATTTGGGTGGCCTCCGTGCACCCAACCACTCAAGCCAAGAGAACTGTCCAAGCAACAAAAGGCTGGCATTCAATAAGTTTTAAAGTGCTGTGTGTCTTTGTCCTTCCCTCATCCCCTCCTCCACCACCCATCCTGGTGCTTCCCTTCCTCCACCACTCATCCCAGGCGACCTTTGCAGTTACCTCCCTATTTCCCCCTATTTGTTTGACGAATTAATAAAGAATGCATGAATTTTAAGCAACAATGACTTTATTGCCTCTGAAATAAACCGAGGGGGGGAGGGGAGGGCGGTTCGGTTACGGGGATGTAGAGTGAATCAAGGGGCGGGGCTTTTCATTAATGGGAAAAAATAGAACTTTCACACAGCATCCTGGCCATTCATGAAACTGGTTTTCAAAGCTTCCCTGATGCGCAATGCACCCTGCTGTACTCTTGTAATCGCCCTGGTGTCTGGCTGTGCATAACCAGTGGCCAGGTGACTTGCCTCAACCTCCCACCCCACCATAAACGTCTCCCCCTTACTCTCACAGATATTGTGGAGCGCACAGCAAGCATCAATAATAATGGGAATATTGGTTTCGCTGAGGTCTAACCTCGTCAATAAACTGCGCCAGCGTGCCTTTAAACATCCAAATGCACATTCCACCACCATTCTGCACTTGCTCAGCCTATAGTTGAAAAGGTCCTGACTATTGTCCAGGCTTCCTGTGCATGGCTTCATGAGCCATGGCATTAAGGGGTAGGCTGGGTCCCCAAGGCTAACTATAGGCATCTCAACATTCCCAACGGTTATTTTCTAGTCTGGGAAGAAAGTCCCTTGCTGCAGCAGCTGAAACAGACCAGAGTTCCTGACGATGCGAGCGTCATGTACCTTTCCCGGCCATCCCACGCTGATGTTGGTGAAACGTCCCTTATGATCCACCAGTGCTTGCAGCACTATTGAAAAGTAACCCTTTCGGTTTATGTACTCGCTGGCTTGGTGGTCCGGTGCCAAGATAGGGATATGAATTCCGTCTATCGCTGCACTACAGTTCGGGAACCCCATTGCTGCAAAGCCATCCACTATGACCTGCACATTTCCCAGAGTCACAACCCTTGGTACCAGCAGCTCGGTGATTGCCTTGGGTACTTGCATCACAACAACCCCCACTGTAGATTTGCCCGCTCTGAATTGATTCGCGACTGACCGGTAGCTGTCTGGCGTTGCAAGCTTCCACGGGGCTATCCCCATTCACTTCTCTACTGTGAGGGCTGCTCTCATCTTGGTGTTCTGGCGCTTCAGGGCAGGGGAAAGCAACTCACAAAGTTCCATGAAAGTTCCCTTACGCATGCGAAAGTTTTGCAGCCATTGCTGATCGTCCCACAACTGCAGCACTATGCGGTCCCACCAGTCTGTGCTTGTTTCCCGGGCCCAGAATCAGCATTCCACAGCATGAACCTGCCCCATTAACACCATGATGTCCACCTTGCGGGGGGGGCCTTTTTTGAGAGAGGTCTGTGTCCATGTCCTCATCACTGTCCTCACCGCGCTGCCGTCGCCTCCTCGCCTGCTGTAGCTGTAGCAGCTCCTGGTTGTCGTTCTCCATATACTGCTGGACAATGCGCATGGTGTTCATAACGGCGATAACAGCTGCGGCGATCTGATCGGGCTCCATGCTTTCCCTGGTATGGTGTCTGCAGGACAGCAGAGCGGCAGCAAACGCGGCGGGTGGATAACAATGGTGTCAGCAATATGGCGCCCGCATGAAAAGAGGCGCGAAAGGATTTTTTGCTCCCCCCCCTCAGTTGCTTTCATGAAGGGATGGGGGAGCAAGGATTAGGCTCCTTTCCTTCTAGCAGCAGATGGTGCAATATGCTTGATATCCATCATCACCTCCTGGCCCCTCAAGGATTGAACTCACAACCCCGGGTTTAGCAGGCCAACGCTCAGACCGCTGAGCTATCCCTCTGCCCGTGTTCCAGGCAGTACTGAATCTCCATTAAACAAAACGTAAAAAAGAGAATGACCAGAGTCACTCTGGTCACTCCCATTTATGTCCAAGCACCCCCAGCCAGCCACATCATAGGCCAGCCAGGACCACACAGGGGACAATGATCATTTATGGCATATTACACCATCTGTTGCTAGAAGGAAAGGAGTTTCTGCTGTGTAGTCCCGTGACTACCAGCCTCAGGCAGAATGGCCCCCTCAAGGATTGAACTCGCAACCCCGGGTTTAGCGGGCCAACGCTCAGACCGCTGAGCTATCCCTCTGCCTGTTACAGCAGGAGTGAATCCCCACTAGACCTAATGTCCAGGCGTACGCTGGCAATGTACGGTCATTGTGAGCTGAGCAGGCTCCATGCTTGCTGTAGCAAACCCGGAAACCTCAGAAAAAAGGCGCAAAAAAGGTTGCTTTCAGGGAGGGAGGATGGCTTGTGAGATGTACCCAGAACCACCAGCGACAATGTTTTCTGCCCCATCAGGCTTTGGGATCACAACCCAGAATTCCAATGGGCGGCGGAGACTGCGGGAACTGTGGGATAGCTACCCGCAATGCAACGCTCTGAAAGTCGACACTAGCCCCGATACTGTGGACACAGTCCGTCGAACTAATGGCCTTAATGGTCTTTAGTGGGGACACACACAATCGATTCCATAAAACCAGGTTTTAAAATATCAACTTCTATAATTTCGACCTAATTCTGTAGTGTAGACGTATCCTAAGTGATGTACCCAAAGTCACAAACAAAGCCAAATCTTCTCACCCCCAGCCCAGTGCCTTAGGCATAAGACCCTCCTTCCCCTCTTGGAGATGTGGATTGTCTCTGGCCCGGTTGCTCCATTCCTAGCACACACAAAACTCCCATTGAAGTCAATGGGCCTGGGATTGCACACAATGAACTTCTTAGTGCTACAGGCCAGCAAGATCAGACTCTTTAATATTAACTACTCTCTCCATGAAATATTTCACACACCAGGACAACTGGAGTGTGAAAGACCGGGGTGGGTCCCTCCTTTCCAGCACGTCAGAACTCGCTGCAGAGTTATCAAAACGATCTCTATTTGGAGTTGCTTGGATCAACCTATCTATTCAGGGAAAACACGCACAAAGGACAGCAAAAAAGAAACTGATATAAATATGAGCTTTGAGCAAAGGTAAGCAGAACATTCTTTACTGTTGATAACCAGCATAGCAATTATCTTGTACAATAATTCTAAGGCATCCTGTTTGGTTTCTATGTGTTGTTATCACTATACTACAATCACTCCCTGATCTCCTTACCCAGCAGAAGCCATCAGCTCTGTTTATATTACTGCAGTGAAAATTGGGTCAGCTGAGCAAGACACTGGATAACAGTATTGCTGACCCCAAGGGTTCAAAAATCAGGAGTCAGTCCCCAAAATATCATGAGATTTAAAAAATAATAATAATACAGGATTATGTTTATTTGCCCTCTTGTTTTTGAGTCTTTAAAGTTCACAAATGTCAGCCTTTTCTCTACAACCATGAGGGCTCGAAACTTTTTTTTTTTAAATGAAGATGACAATCTCATGTCATCACCTGGCTTGAGGAGCTGGGACTTTAATACAAACAGCTAATAGCAAGCCTGTCTGATGCCGTTACCCACGAGACCAGCACAAATTTGATTGCTTAGTAGAGGTGGTGGTCCTTAAAGGTCATACTGAGTTTTCCTGGGCACCCTGGGGAAACTTTAAAGTGGTTTCTTTAGACAGCAGTTGTTTGCAGAAGGTGGTTCTGAGTACTGGCTTAACTGTAAGTCAAAGCAGGTTCGAGCCAACCAACTGTACGTAACAATAAGTACAATATCTTGCCAGCATCATGCTAAAGTTACTCAAGGGAAATAATTTTCTCTGCTGGTTCCATGTCAAGTTTTGCAAGGACATTTGTTTCTAAAAATATGTGTAGGTGTGTTTATGGATATCCTTCAGGTTGAATGAGAAGGGAAGAAATAAGGAAATATAGACTCAAAAATTCATACATTCCAAGACCAGAAGGGACTCGTGTGACCATCTAATCTGACCTCCAGCAGAACACAGGCCAGAGAACACCACTTAATAATTACCACATGAAGCCCATAGCCCCGGGTCGAGCTAGACGGTATCTTTTAGAGAGACATCCGGTCTTGACTAAAACCCTGGCAGAGGAATAGCCAGAGCAGCTGCTGTAGATGCACAGGGATAGATGCAAAGGGTATGTCTACACTGCAGTTAAAAACCTGAAGGTGGCCCATGCCAGCTGACTCATGGGGCTCGGGCTAAGGGGCTGTTTAATTGCAGTGTAGACGTTTGGGCTTGGGCTGGATCCCAAGCTCTAGGGTCCTGTGAGGTGGGAGGGTTCCAGAGTTGAGGCTGTAGCCTGAGCCCAAATACCAATTCCACAATTAAGCTGCCGCTTACCCAAGCCCCACGAGCCCAAATCAGCTGGCATGGGCCACCTGCAGGTTTTTAATTGCAGCGTAGACAGAGGTCGCAGGAGGCTCAAAACTAGGTATCATTTTTAAGGCTGCAGGTTTGTCATGGCTTGAAAAAAGTCACAAATTCCATTTGTCTGTGACTTTTTCTGGGTCCATGCCTCACCCCGCAGTGGCAGCTCCAGTAGCACCTGTGTCCCATGGGGCTGGTCCCAGTGCTTGCAACTTGGCATGTGGGGTCACAGCATTGCTCAGGTTTGGCCCGCTCAACCCTCCATCAGGATGGGGATGGCGAGGGAGCAGATGGGCCAGACTTCAGTGAATAGTGTTGTGATCTAGAGCACCGGGTTGCAGTGACGCTCAGGTTTGGCTCTGTCATGATGAATGGAGGGTCAGGTGGGCCGAACTTGAGCAGTGCTATGACCACACCTGCCAGGTTGCAATGCACAGAGTTGGTGACTGGGCCAAGCCCCGCGGGACACAGGAGTTGCCGGAGATGCCTCTGCAGGGTGAATGTGGGGAGGGCTTGTTGTCCAGCCCTCCCTTTCCCCACCCTACCTCCCCTCCACACTGGGCTAGGGTTGTGGTGCCCAGAAGAGAGGGTGCTGCTGCACTTGGTGCTGCTCGGTGGCCCACAGTAAAAACCTGTACTGGGGCCCATCTTTCTGTCCCTCCACCACTGGACGTAAGAGATGGAGAATCCACCACTCTCGCCACGAAGCCTGTACATTGGACTATGGCCACATCTCATTGGAAAAACTGGATCCTCTGATTGTGAATTTGTCGAAGTCTCCCATTTCGTGGAGTGAGGGGGAATGTTGGTGTGCACTTTCTGAGAAATCCTGCGTCAATATGCAGAGTTAATTTTACATTGTGTAGCACAAAGGCCGTGACATCAGCAAGTGCCTAATTGCAACGTTATCAGACTCAGCCATCACCACAGCAGAGGGTGCTGGATCGGATTTTCAGATGGCATCAATTAGCATGACTCCATTGAAGTGGCTACCCTGATTTACATCGGCTGAGAACCTGGCCCATTGTTTCTGGATACAGAAATTCTCTTTCTATTTTTCCTTTATGTCCATTTTAAAGTGGCAGTGTAATGTCAAAACATTCCAGATAAGGCGTGTAATGTGACTGAGAGATTATTCAGCTTCATTGTTGTATACCTCAGGTGAGACGCAGTCCTGTAGTTTATACTCAGACACACTGAAATCAGTTGGAGTAAGGGCTTTACGTCTGGGTCTATGTTTTGTCCCCTTATATTTCTATATCATTTATATATTAGTTTTTCATATTACAAATTGGATCTGGAAATGCAAATAAAATTCACACAAATAACAGCAAAAAGCAATGTTCATCTCAAATAAATCTTTTAAGCTAAATTCTCCTCTCTGTTGCGTGTGCAATTCCACTGAAGTCAGTGGGGTTGCATAGGGGTGACAGGTGAATTGGGCCCTCCTTTGGGTCAGGAAGATGAGAAGACTCTAAATTCTTCTATCATTTACTAGAACTGAGGCAATATCATTTATACATTTTAATAAGATGCTTCAGCACCAGTTGGCCATTAGGCCCTGACACTTCCACAGAAGTCTGCCCACATCCTCACGGAGCTCGTTCCGCAACTGAGGCCTTAAATGATAACATTAATTGTCTGGATTATCTATATTTCTCGCCAAAGAGGTACAAAGAGAGATCTTTTTAATGTCAAAACTACAGCAATCCTTTCCTAAATCCAAATCTTAACCTCAAATGATCATAGCTGATGATGTCTCTAGAGCAGCTGGTATAATTTGAGTGAAAACTGGCAGTAGGGATGCACTCCATTCTGTACTTCCCAACATTTCTTGTGGTGCTACTGCACCATGTAGGCCACAGAAAAAGGATCCTTCTCTTAAGGAATTGCTTATTTCAAAATGAACATCAAACAGCCCCTGAGTCTTTTCTCCAGAATTCTTTACATGCAGATTTCTCTCTATTCCTTCTTTAGAATTCAGCACCAGTTCCTAGAACTCACCAAAATACAAGAATATATATACCTGTCAAAATTACAAATGGAGTCCAGCGTATGGCATCAGAAACGTGGTTTGTGTCCAGCAATGAGCAGAGAGAGGATCTCACCACTTGTAACCTCCTTGGCAGTATCTGGTCTACACTGGGGCGGGGTGAGGGGGGGATTGATCTAAATTAGGCAACTTCAGCTACGTGAATAACGTAGCTGAAGTCAACGTACTTAGATCTACTTATCGTGATGTCTTCACTGCGGTAGGTCGACTGCTGATGCTCCCCCATCAACTCCACCTATGCTTTTCGCTCCGGTGGAGTACCGGAGTCGATGGGAGAGCGCTCGGCGGTTGATTTATCGCGTCTTCACTAGACGCAATAAAATGACCCCTGCTGGATCGATCGCTCCAGAGGTAAGTGTAGACATGTCATAAATGAGAAGGCTTTTGTATACTTTACAACAGGGAAAGCAAATAGAAACTGTACTCTAATGTACTGCACGGTCAACCTAGCTAAACAAATATCATAAACTCTACCTTTATAGAAATTAAATGCCAAGATGCAGTGCTGTGAAAGAACAGATATTAATTTTTATTGCATTCTTCTATTTATATAACGCCTTTCATTCAAAAGGTGGAATACCTGTACTCAAACATTTTGTCCTACTTTCCTATGTATTTGTGTGTGCAATTCAAGGAGCTGGTACAAACTTGAAGTCCACACCCAGCTACCTGAAAAAGCCCTTCTCCCTTTTATACTCCGGGGTGAAATCAGTGGCAACGCTCAGAAACTGTACTCTAATGTACTGTGTGATCAACCTATCTAAACAAATATCTTGATGTCTACCTTTATAGAAATCAAATGCCACGATGCAGTGATGTGAAAGAACATTTCTCTGAGCACTTGGAACAGATGCTAACTTTTATTGCATTCTTATATTTATATAATGCCTTTCATTCCAAAGGCAGCATACCTGTACTCAAACGTTTTGTCCTCCTTTCCTGTGTACTTGTGTGTGCAATTCAAGGAGCTGGTACAAACTTGAAGTCCACACCCAGCTACCTGAAAAAGCCCTTCTCCCTTTTATACTCCAGGGTGAAATCCGGGCCCTGTTGCACTCAGTGGCAATGCTCTCTGTGACAACAAGGGTTTAGGGTTTTACCCTATGAACTGAACTATCCAGGACCAGTGGTGGAGTTTTCTCAGCCGTGGGCCTCACTCGACAGATTTCAATACCATTTGTAGTCCACCACAGCCCTGCTTTGCTGGCCTTCAAAGCATAATTTAAGTCATATGCATCTGATTAATGTTTGGTTCCTGGCAGCGTAACAGCCCATAGCTATCAGCCAGTAGCTCTGCTGCTCACTGTTGTTAGCACTGCGTTATTTCTATGTTTTAAATGTTTGCGCCAGAGTTAATACAATCCTACGGGAAACTGACAATACAGAGTTATTACAATCCTACAATACAGAGTTAATACAACTGTAGGGGAAATTGACAATTGCCTGGCAAATTGCCCCTCCGGCCTCCGTTGCAGCACCACTCTCCCAGTTTCTTCCCAATGCTCACCCTCCACAATGAAGCATCCAGGAGGGAAGTTATGTGGTCACCTCCACATCCTGGAGCACCTGTCCTTTCTTCCTTCAAATCTTCCCACCTGCCCATTCCCTCTTCCTCTTCCACAAGTAAATAGGATGAGGACATTGGCACTGATTTGTTCTTTCCTTTTCCTGAGCTGTCTCTGCCTCCTCTTGGCTCACTTGTGTAATTAAACAGATGGTGTAAATAAAAATGGGAGAGAAATATGATAGCGAAAGCACACCAGGATTTATTATTGGCATGAGCTGGGATACACCTCATGGGTTGAGTTAAAAATCTTGTGCAAACTGAGGTGTGAATGAGTCCCACATTTGAGATAGCTGTAAGAGATGGTTAGGAGGCCACGGCTAAAACAAAGTCTAACAGAATCTGCTCAGAAACTAGCACCAGGTGGGTGGAAGTTTCCACTGGATATTGTGTTCGGGTGTAGGAAGGGGCAGAGAACACACAGAAAACTGAAAAAGACTGAGGGGAAGAGATATCTTGAATGAGCAGCTGAAAGCACGGTGGTTGACTCTGGAGAGGTTTTTTGGGTCAAGGGTGTAGGCTACAAGTGTCCTCTTAGTGCTGAAAGCAACAGACGCTGTTTCCTGTTATTTATACATTGTTTGTAAATAAACAAACCTGCCTCAAAGGCATACCTGACTAGCACCAGTTTCTACTCCCAGCTGGAATATCCACGGGGCCCCAAACTTTGACTAGCTGCTCACGTCGAAAAGGGGCAACATTACGTACATTTGTGGGGTTGGGCAATTGCACATTACAGTTTTGATTTAGCAAGGGATTTGAGCTTAAAGCACATGAGTAGTCCCATCTGTAAAATGAGAATAATGTTCCTGACCTCCATTGTGAAGCATGTTGAGATGTACGGATGAAAGTGCTATGTAGGTGAGAGATATTTATTATTTATTAATAAATCAACGGAACTCCTTACATGCATAAAATTAAGCATGTGCTTAAGTACCTTGCTGAATCACAGCCTAGGCCACTGTTCAGGCAGAATTTCTTGTTTGATACCTTCTTCTCCCATTTTAGAACATCAGACTGACTCCTCTACAGCTCCTCTCTCAAGCATTTCAATCACCCTGACATCTGATAGGAGAGCAATACAGCAGTGCACAGACAATCCAGGAAGTTTTTGGAGAATGTTGAAGACAACTTCCTGGTACAAGTGCTGGAGGAACCGACTAGGGCCCGTGCTCCTCTTGACCTGCTGCTTACAAACAGGGAAGAATTGGTAGGGGAAGTAGAAGTGGGTGGCAACCTAGGCAGCAGTGACTATGAGATGGTTGAGTTCAGGATCCTGAAAAACGGAAGAAAGAAGAGTTGCAAAATGCGGACCCTGGACTTCAGGGAAGCAGATTTAGACTCCCTTAGGGAACTGATGGGTAGGATCCCCTGGGAGGCTAATATGAGAGGGAAAGGAGTCCAGGAGAGCTGGCTGTATTTTAAAGAAGCCTTATTGAGGGTGCAAGAACAAACCATCCCAAAGCACATAAATAATACCAAATATGGCAGGCGACCAGCTTGGCTTAACAGTGAAATCTTCGGTGACCTTAAACTCAAAAAGGAAGCTTATAAGAAGTAAACTTGGAAACTTGGACAGATGACTAGGGAGGAATATAAAAATATTGCTAGAGTATGCAGGGGTGTAATCAGGAAGGCCAAGGCACAATTGGAGTTGCAGCTAGCAAGGGATGTGAAGGGTAAAGAGAAGGGTTTCTGCAGGTAAGTTGTCTGTTGTGATTGCAGAGCCATTGGCCATTACCTTTGAAAATTCGTGGCGATCGGGGGAGATCCCAGATGGTTGGAAAAAGGCAAATACAGTGCCCATGTTTTAAAAAGGGGAAAAAGAGAACCCGGGGAACTACAGACTGGTCAGCCTCAGTTCAGTCCCGGCAAAATCCACAAGAAGGATGTGGATAAATTGGAAAGAGTCCAACGGAGGGCAACAAAAATGATTAGGGGGCTCGAGCACATGACTTATGAGGAGAGGCTGAGGGAACTGGGATTGTTTAGCCTGCAGAAGAGAAGAATGAGGGGGGATTTGATAGCTGCTTTCAACTACCTGAAAGGGGGTTCCAAAGAGGATGGATCTAGACTGTTCTCAGTGGTAGAAGATGACAGAACAAGGAGTAATGGTCTCAAGTTGCAGAGGGGGAGGTTTAGGTTGGATATTAGGAAAAACTTTTTCACTAGTAGGGTGGTGAAGCACTGGAATGGGTTACCTAGGGAGGTGGTGGAATCTCCTTCCTTAGATGTTTTTAAGGTCAGGCTTGACAAAGCCCTGGCTGGGATGATCTAATTGGGTTTGGTCCTGCTTTGAGCAGGGGGTTGGACTAGATGACCTCCTGAGGTCCCTTCCAACCCTGAGATTCTATGATTCTATGATTCTATGAAAATCATGGAGCAGGTCCTCAAGGAATCCATTTTGAAGCACTTGGAGGAGAGGAAGGTGATCAGGAACAGTCAACATGGATTCACCAAAGGTAAGTCATGCCTGACCAACCTGATTGCCTTCTACGATGAGATAACTGGTTCTATGGATATGGGGAAAGCGGTGGATGTGATATATCTTGACTTTGGCAAAGCTTTTGATATGGTCTCCCACAGTATTCTTTCCAGCAAGTTAAAAAAGTATGAATTGGATGAATGGTGGATAGGAAGCTGGCTAGATTGTTGGTCTCAGCGGGTAATGATCAACAGCTCTAGTTGGCAGCCGGTATCAAGCGGAGTGCCCCAGGGATCGGTCCTGGGGCTGGTTTTGTTCAACATATTTATTAATGATCTGGATAATGGGATTAATTGCACCCTCAGCAAGTTCGCAGATGACTCTAAGATGGGGGGAGAGAGATAGGGTGGAGGGTAGGGATAGGGTCCAGAGTGACCTAGACAAATTGGAGGATTGGGCCAAAAGAAATCTGATGAGGTTCAACAAGGACAAATGCAGAGTCCTCCACTTAGGAAGGAAGAATCTCATGCACTGCTACAGGCTGGGAACCGATGGGGTAAGCGGCAGTTCTGCAGAAAAGGATCTGGGGATTACAGTGGACAAGAAGCTGGATATGAGTCAGCAGTGTGCCCCTGTTGCCAAGAAAGCCAATGGCATATTGGGTTGAATTAGTAGGAGCATTGCCAGCAGATCGAGGGAAGTGATTATTCCCCTCTATTCCTCACTGGTGAGGCCACACCTGGAGTATTGCATCCAGTTTGGTCCCCCCAATACAGAAGGAATGTAGACAAATTAGAGAGAGGCCAATGAAAATGATTAGGGGGCTGGAGCACATGACTTACAAGGAGAGGCAGAGGGAACTGGAGTTATTTAGTCTGCAGAAGAGAAGAGTGAGGAGAGATTTGATAGCAGACTTCAACTACCTGAAGGGAGGTTCCAAAGAGGATGGAGCTCAGCTGTTCTCAGTGGTGGCAGATGACAGAACAAGAAGCAATGGTCTCAAGTTGCAGTGGGGGAGGTCTAGGTTGGATATTCGGAAACACTATTTCACTAGGAGGGTGGTGAAGCACTGGAATGGGTTACCTAGGGAGGTGGTGGAATCTCCATCCTTAGAGGTTTTTAAGGCTCAGCTTGACAAAGCCTTGGCTGGGATGATTTAGTTGGTGTTGGTCCTGGTTTGAGCAGGGGATTGGACTAGATGACCTCCTGAGTTCTCTTCCAACCTTAATATTCTATGATTCCTCATTTTCACCCTCTAGCTGTCTGGACATTGTTTCCAGGTGTCCTGCATTACATCTGGATTGATATGACTCCAGGACAGTATCAGAGGAGTCCATCATAACCAATATTATTACAAGGTTTTTTACTAAACAAAGAATATTTTAATAATTATTAATAATTAAAAATATTAATATTACTATACAAAGAATGCTGGTAACTTAACAGGCCATAGGCATTTAATCAAAGATGTCTGTTAGTTCCTAATGAATGTATTCACAAGTCTCTGAAACATAGGCGACTGGGGCCTCCCCATATGGGGGGGCACAAGCTAAAGGGGAGGACACATGACCACCCTGCCCAGTGACCCCTCCCGCCCTGCGCCAAGCTTGGGGCCACAGTGCTGTCCCCGCCCCACTTTACCTGTGTGTGTGTGTGGGCTCTCTGCCTGCGTCTCCTCCTTTCCCCCGCATGTTTGGCACCTCTATCAGGCAGAAGTGGCTCCATCACAGGCTCTCTCAGGTAGAAGCGGCTCCATCCCGTTTCCTGCTCGGCTGCCAAGGAGAGCAGCTGAACGTGCCGAGGGAGAGGCATAGGGAGAGAAAGACAGAGCCCCTCTCCCTCCCTGCTTCTGGCAGGCCAATCTGGGGGGGGGGGCACTTGACCCCCCGATGCCTCCCCATGCATCATCTCTGCACTGAAACAAGCATAAGGCCCAATCTTGTGAGCCTTGTTTTCAGATCTTGCATTGAACCCGATGGGAGTTCCATGTGCAGAGTAATTAGTAATATATAAGGCTAAGATCATGTCACGGAGGTCACAGAAGTCATGGAATCTGTGACTTCCGTGACCTCCAGGACATTTTCTATTTCAGCCCCAGGGCAGCGAGCCTGGAGCTGTCAGCTAGTGAGGGCCCCGGAGCTCTGAGCCTCCATGCAGCTGGGACCCCCACAGCTCTCAGCAGCCGTGGGAGGACATGGAGCTCCCAGAGCCAGTCCCGCAGTTCCAAGCCACCACAGGAGGGACACTGGAGCTTTCAGCCACGGTAGCGGCAGATGCTGGACTCCTCCCCTGCCCACCCACAGCAGGGCTTGGGCTCAGCCCCATTTTGTCACAGTTATTTTTAGTAAAAGTCAGGGACAGGTCACAGGCTGCTGTGAATTTTTGTTTATTGCCCGTGACCTGTCCCTGACTTTTACTAAAAATAATTGTGACAAAATCTTAATCTTAGTAATAAAATATGAGAAATAATAGTGTTTGTCCAGGGCTGTACATTAGTTGTGCCATTCATATTACCACAATTCAGTACAGTTAGCACTGATCTTCCATAGTTTGATTGTACTCTATTTATATATATTAGCATTGCTCATTCTCTAGTTGAGAGTAGTATTCTCTAGTCTGAGTACCATCTAGTGGTCACATGTTGCATCAGAGGATAGTGCTGTTGATGTCACGATCAAGAGTTCTTTAATAGGTTGCCTATTGTGGAAACAGGATATGAAGCACAGAATGGTATTGCTGTCATGAAGACAACATTATAAAGCTTTGCTGCTTAAATTATATGACTAACAACTATAGAATAGGAGCCAAAAATGTATACATTTGCCCACGACAAATGATGCAAACCTCTTTTTCCCCACAAGTTACAAGTAAAGGGCCATATCCAGTCCTCTAATGTCAATGGAAGAGTCACATGAGAAACAAAGGCGGGATATGACCCATAGATAAAATTTTTTTAGATCGCTATGGTAACTGCTATGTGAAGAGATCTTCATGTAAAATAAATCTAGAATTAGCCAGGTCATGACAGTTTGAAGACTGCGGGTAATATTTTCCACTGACTTAATTCTTTTAAAATAATTGTTTCAGGATGACAGCTTTGCTCAACTCTTGCTGTGGTCAGCACCTCTCAGTATCCGTACAGCATTAGAACATGGGATCATGTTGTAAAGGAATATGAGAATGATGGGACAATGGCAAAATGTTTGGAGGTTTGATCCAGCTGAACATTCAGATGTTTGGGTGATTAGCTGCCTCTATTCAGTCTGTCCTGTTGGAATAGAGCTCTCCCAAAGCAGGCCTCCTCACACAGTTTTAATCTTTGCCCCTCCCTTGTCTATTTTCACCGTGTTCTATGTTTGTCTAAGGCAGTGGTTCCCAAACTCAGTCGCGGCTTGCTCAGGGTAAGCCCCTGGCGCGCCGGGCTGGTTTGTTTACCTGCCGCCTCTGCAGGTATGGCCACTCGCAGCTCCCTGGCAGTTTGCCGTTCCCGGGCCGGCCCGCTCTGCATCCCGCAGCTCCCATTGGCCTGGAATGGCAAACCGCGGCCAGTGGGAGCCATGAGAGGCAGTACCTGCGGAGGCGGCAGGTAAACAAACCGGCCCGGCGTGCCAGGGGCTTACCCTGAGCAAGCGGCGGACCGAGTTTGGGAACCACTGGTCTAAGGGCTTGCCTAAATGCAGAGTTGCACCAATTTAACTGTACTGTATTGAAAACTCTGTTAAATTTGTAAGCTGGCACTTTAAATGCTCAGGGTGTTTCCTGGTCCTGCTTGCAGGCTAGTGGCTCTGTAGGGAAGCGAGTGATCTGGGCCTTGCAGCAGTCAGTGTGCAGACCGACAGTGTAAAGTGGGGTGAGCTGTGCCTCTGTTTTAGGGAGCAGCCTGCTTTCTTGCTCTGTTTTTGTGTTCTTGTGGGGTATCGTGCTGGATTCTAAGACATAAAGTGGTGTTATGTTCTAAGCTTCCTACAAGAGTATTTTATGTTATCTAATTTCTCTGTTCATATGCCAGGAACATAAACTAGAGCTCTGATTTTAAATCAGCTTAAACTAGTTAAACTGGTGCAAAAGGCTGTGTAGACCTTCTTATTTGGGTTTTCACCAGGCTTATTTCAGTTTAGCTTGAACTAATAAGGAACGGGTTTAAAGTAAACTAAAATAAGCCATTTTAAAAATGAAATAAGAGTGTCCACGCAGGGGTTTGCACCAGTTCAACTAAACTAGTTTAATTAAACCAGTGCAAACTTTTGTAAACAACCATTAATTTACTTGTAAGTTCTTCAGGGCAGGGACCATGGTTCTTTATTAAATCTCTGTGAAGTCCCATGCAAAATGCTGCGGCAATATAAGGATCAGATTCTGACATCTGTACAATGAGCAGTACCTTGCCTTTCAAGCAGGTTCCAGTGGGACCAGTGGCCTCCCCAGGAATTGAAATGGGGGGGGGTGTTCGAATTTACTGGGGGGTGTCACTAAATTGGCATGTAACTAGTTCACAAAACTGGGGGCGTGTTGGGGAAATTCAGGGGGGGTGTAGGGAAATCACTGAGTGGGACTACCCATAGAGCCAGGTGCTACTCAACTTGAGTAAAACTGGAAGATTTTGGCCCCAAAACTTTAATAATAGTAATAAAGATACCCACTGCTTCCTGTTTTAATGAAATCAGAAATATTCTACAAGGAGTCTTTTAATTGTATTTTAATATTTTTAGTTTCTAGCCTGGCTGAAAAAATAGAGGCATACACACATTAAAATTCATCCATTTATAAATATTTATTGAACTTGTAGCACCTTCTGTTCCATTTGTTTTAAGAACAATCTACTTAGGTCACTAGTTCAAATCCACCCAAGGTCAGTAGTGACCAAAAGTTGGTTGGTGTGTTGTAGGCTCTGCCAGCTCCTAAGGGAGAGAACTCAATTTTTTATCTTCTCCATGGGTTTTCCTTTGACTGTCTCAGTCATGCTTCGTTGTGTCGCTCTTCTGTCTCAGGCCACCTCCTCTTTCTCTTTCACTTCCATTTTTCTGACTGGCTCTTTCCCTTTAAACCGCTTCTCTGTCTTTGTTTCTTTCTCATTCCATCCTATGTATTTCTGCTCCTTGTGCTGCTTTCCTGTGTCAGAGGTACAGCCTGTGGGAAGGCATAGGCGGCGACTCTGTGATTGCGCCAGACAAAAAATAGTGGGCGCTCAGCACACACCAGCCGCAGCTGTTTGGCAGCTCGGGGAAGGCTTGAGGGAGGGCAGAGAGCAATGAGCGGCGGGTGGGTGGGGCCTTGGGGAGAGGGCAGAGTGGGGGCGGGGAGAGGTGTAGTGAGAGCGGAGCCTTGGGAAGGGGGGGAATGAGGGCGGGGCCTCGGGGGAGGGAAGAGGCGGAGCGAGGATGGGGCCTTGTGGGAAGGGGCAGAGTGGGGGTGGAGCCTTGGGGCAGAGCGCAGGTGGAGCACCCTCGGGGAAAACTTAAAATCAGTGTCTATGTGGAAAAGGAGCCTGAACAGAGGAATATAGACATACCTAATATGTCAAACCGCCCCTGAACCCTACCTCCACTGTCCAACTCCACAGCGGGCTGGGATCCCTCTGAACATACCAACAACAAGAAAAAGTCAAGGTAAGAAAACTGCCCCTTCCACTTCAGCCATAGATAAATCCAACTCTCTATGCTGTTAATTTGATTCATGGTCCAGTATCAGACTCTGGGTGGTAGGGGGATGGGGCTTTTGGCTGAGGATTCTAACCATCTGTCAGTCCTCATGATCATCACATGCTCAGGAAACTAAGAATCAGCCAAGACTGATGAGCTCATAAATAACAATTATTCTGAGTTGCCTGAAGTATAATTATGGGAAGAAAATTGACTCTGCAAAGGTGGCATCTTCTTACTCAGCAAATCTGTTCCCTCTGAGAATTCAGAGTTCCATCTGCTGACAAAAAATGTTTTTACTGCTTTTCACTCTTGTTAGATCTTCAGAGCCAACACAGCTATGACAGAGTGAACTGGATTCTATTCTGGTTCATGCATTATCAACAGACTTGTTAACTAAGTTCCAATTGAAGCTTCTTTTTAGTAGTGCTGATGCCTGAAACAAAATAGACCTCGTTTTGACTTTTACATCTCAATTTATCTCTAAAGAGCTGGCCTGGAGAAAAGTGTCTTTTCATTAGTAAGTTGATTCAGCTGGGTATGATGTCACTGAGAAATAATAAGCATGTAGCTCCATGGCTGCATTTCTACGGCGTCAGTTTTCAGATTATAATCACGAAGCTGGTGTGCAGGAAAAAATGTGGGTACAAATGTTGCAAGCACAAATGACATCTGCAAAAGGGAGCCCAGATAGGGTGACAAGATGTCCCGATTTTATAGGGACGGTCCCGATTTTTCGGTCTTTTTCTTATATAGGTTCCTATTACCCCCCCCCCCCCCATCCCGATTTTTCACATTTGCTGTCTGGTCACCCTAAGCCCAGACTTCTGCAAACGTAGGTCAAAATATCGAAGAACGTGGTGACAAAGACAGCCCAAAAGATTCCCACCCCAAACAATAGCTCTATATTTTCCCTGCAATCACACCTTCAGGCAGAGGTGTGACTGAAGAGATGAGCCTCATACCATCCTATACATGGTATACATTTGAAAGGTGGTAAATATACATGCCCTCTTTAATCACTTCTGGAGATGCTTTTTAGCTGAACCACTTCCACTGGTTATAGCCATAGCTGGATCAGCATCTCTTTTGGCCAAACAGCATGGAGTATCATTAACAGTGACTCCACGTCCTGCCTTTGCCTTAATGGAAGCCAACCCATTGGGGATGGAATGGGAAAATGTGGAATTAAGAATAACCCGTATTAAAGAAAAGAAGAGCAGGTGCCTAAGTGTAGCTGCCTGAGACTTCTATCACGGGACTAAATCAATCAGTCATAATGTAATTGAGCTTTATCTAATTACACTCTTTGTATAATGTGAGCAGGTGGCAAATGCCATGGTAAGTAAAGAGTGTTGAGCTGCCCTGCGGTGGCTCACAAGCATGAGTACCAGCCTTAGGGCAGGAAACAGGGCACAAACCCCAAATCGGTTGTGAGTTCTATACTTAGATTTCAACAACCAATTATCAAGTGTGGAGTCCTCACGCACTATAACACCCTTACTATGGAGTCACAGACTGTCCCCTTGGGTACTCTGACCTAACTTGCCCCCCAGGTAAGCTTGCCTTTGTGACAGATGGTCCCTTATGCCAAAAATCACAACAATATTCAGGTTACTGCCAATCCTAAAGGACCAGTCACTTACCCCAGGCCAGTTGCACTTTAGATCTTACACCAAAGACAACATTTATAGCCAATCCTATAATAAACTAACTAACGCTTTATTAACTAAGAAAAATAAATGTGAGTTATTTATAAGGTTAAAGCCGGTAAACATACATGCACAAATGAGTTCCAGTCTTAAGTTTTAAAAGGTAATAGAAGCTTTTATAATAAATAAGTTCTATGTGTCCTTTAGGGCTAACCCAGGCCAAGCACTGGGGATCTTTTGCCTTTGCTTAGTAATCCTTGCCCCTCAGAATTCAAGCATCATTAAAGATACAGTTTCTTCTTGTTAGGAATTTTTACCCCCTTCCCCCCCCCAATGTTCAAGCTGATGGGATGAGTTCATGCAAGTTCATGAGTCTCCTCTTCATGGAGGTGGGAAGAAATGTATTTAATAAAGACTTTGTTCTTTGATGTATCACAATGGCTCATTTGGTTTCAATGGGCCTTCTTGGTGGGCAGAGCCTACCCCTTCTGTCAGAAACCAGCATTTTACATTAATGTTTCTTTCCAGTTTGATGGCTTACACAATTTCAGAGGATTACAATGCAAATATTTAATATCACTTTATAACCTGAGGTACAGCTGTTATCAGTGAGATTAATACATGCAACATCCTACAAGCGTTTCATAAATTCTAAACTCTAACCACATTTTTATAACTCTAATACCTATTTTAACAATACTAACACAGGTGAGCCAGCCTGGTCTCCAGCTGTGTATTTGTCAGTCTTCACTTGAGTCCTATGGGCATTGGCATGAGCTAGCAACTGGTGGGCCAGTGTCACGAAGGACTCTTGTAAGTCACTCTACATGTTTGCTGTGTATTTGTATTTTACATATGGCTATGGACAGTTACATGAAGAAACCTGATAGTCCTGTTAGAATAACCAGTAATGTGAAATCAGTAAAGTTAAAAATGAAAGTTTTCGTAAAAGAGAGAGACTTCTTGGAATCTCACACAAACAGGCCTGGATTCAAACCAGCCCTTCACCTCACACCTCCACTTGGACTAAGACAGAGGAATAATAGTATAATGAGATGGGCCGTAGAACACTTTGGCTCAGAACTCTGTTTCCCAAGCCACTGAAAACCAGAGGTGTTGTGCTGATGACACATTTAACCCGTGAAAGAGGCCTGTGTATTGTACTGCTTCAGTGGCACAACACCGGCTATTTGATCCTCCGGAGCAGAGAGTGGGTACAGCATGGAATTATTAATACCTTCCATCCACTATAGGACGGGAATTAGTGCACAGAAACGAAGCTATTGTGTTACAAATAAAAGCATTAATGTGAGTGTCGATGACTCTGAAGATCCTTTGGCACACGAAATTCTGGGTGCCTTTCTAGGCCCATCAATAGCACATTGAAAGGTCCATAAATTTCTAATTTCAGTCAAAGGAATTTTAAAGCAATTAGCCTGCGTTCTCGCTAATGTCCCCACACAATCTTTGCAGGCATCCCCCTGGCCCTTCTGCATACCAGTGCTGTAAGAACGCATTCCGTTCACTTTGAAAGCCTGCATAGATCTTAGCTGTAAATAACAGTTCAGTTCAAGGGATCTTGTTTATTGTTGTAAGGCTGATAACACTCCCAAAGCTCTTAATTAGTGTAGAAATCTGACTAAAAGTTCTAGAGGATTTAGGACACTTTTAGGAGATGAGAAATTTCACTCTACATGTGGGCCAGACCCTCGGCTGGTGTAAATAGCTGTATGTCCATTGAGGTCAATGAAACTATGACCGTTTACACCAGCTGAGCATGTGGCCCATATATTTTTATTGAAAAGCAGTAAGTATTTCACTGCTAGCCTTGCTAATACTTATGGCTTGGTCTGGGCTACAAAACCATGCTCTATTTTTATATATATAAGTGGTATTTTCTGATATACTTCCACAACTCTCTTCTTGGAGAAATCCTGCATTTTTCTCCCTCTTCTGCCCTGCACCCCAACACTGTCCCTTGACTCAGCTCCCTCATGAGTTGTTATTATGGCTGCTGCTATTCTGTCCCAGTCCATTTCCATGCTTCAGCAGAAGCATAGTGATGAAGGGCATGAAGAGAAGGAAGTTACCGGCATTACATTTATGATTTTTTTGTGCTTTCAAACTCACACCTACTTTTCTTCACAAGAAATACCAGCACTGGAGCACAATCTCTAGTGCCAGATCCAGATTGCACAATCCAGTGCAATCTTCAGATGACTTCAGAATGGGTTGTCCCTCCACATACAATTCAGAAAAGAAAAACAACGAGGAGTCCGGTGACACCTTAAAGACTAACAGATTTATTTGGGCATAAGCTTTTGTGGGTAAAAAACCCACTTCTTCAGAAGCATGAAAAAGTGGGTTTTTTACCCACGAAAGCTTATACCCGAATAAATCTGTTAGTCTTTAAGGTGTCACCGGACTCCTCGTTGTTTTTGTGGATACACACTAACATGGCTACCCCCTGATACTAGGAAAGGAAAGAAATCCAGATGGGGACCTTGGAGAAGAATGCTGCTACTTTACTTGCTCTGGTTGGATTTTGTCTTTTATGGTGGCAGTGACTTTAGACCACCATTATCAGCCGCAAATAGTTTGGGACTGAGCCTCACAGCAAGATTTAATAATATGTCTGACCATCATCCCCTAGCAATGGCTGCTGCTTCTTAAAGGCACAAACACCATGATGCAATTATTATGATAGCACTGATTTCTAATAACCTCTGTCTGACTTACTTCCTGCTCCCTTTTTGAATAGGTAGAAAGTTAATGATGCCCTTTCTTATTTTGGGGTAATCCTCACTCTCAAAAACAACAACCCCTCACACACACACATACTGCCCCCAAAATCTTTCCCTCATTCCTGGCAAAAGCCAGTAAATAATTCTTGCATAACCTTTGACTTTTGAACCTCTTCACTCTGTTGATTTGCTTGTGTCATTTTAAGTTGGGCTTTGTCTAGACTAAATCACAAGCCTTTAATAAACTTGAGACGAATGCAGTTTAGATCCAGTAGAAAGTGCCATGTCCCAGTCCTTGTGTTGTCCTGTTGTGTTTGATTTAGTTTTATTGGCTTTTAGAAGGTGAACACATAACCTGCTCAGCATCCTATCCTGGCTTTAAATGTACAAAATCTATCATGATCAACGTGTGGGCTGACTGAGAGTTAGGGTAGTGAGAATAAAGAGCATTGCTGTTGCTAGCTAGACAGCATCATACTCAGTGAGGAATCTGGGGTTGAGGCCCCGATGATAACAAGCACTAGAAGTAGGAATAAGCCAACTGGTGCTGTCTCGAACCTTTGTCCCTTCTCTAGCCTGCCCTGATGAGTTTGGAAAAAGATCAAATAAGGAGAACTTTCCCATACACTTCAACTTGGCCGTGCTCCTCCTTCCCAGATTGCTCCTCAACATACTGTCAGTTTCTTCTTCCCAATACACCATCCTTAGAGCCTTCTAGCTCACCACTCCCCACCCCACAAAAAACCTCGAACATGCTAACAATTCCAGGAGACCATCACCTACCCATACAAGCTGCACCTCCAGCATACCACAACAAAATGTTTAGGATGCCTTATTCTTACTTCTCGTTCCTGAAAGCTGAATGACATGATCCACACTGCAGGCTGCTGGAGTAAGCAGACCAGATTCTAATCCAAATGACACATGGGGCAGATTTAACTTAGTTGTAGAGTTGGTTGAAAAACAGGACATAATTTGGGGGAAATTGTTCCTGATTATTTTCTCCTTTCTCTTAAATTGAAGTCTGAAATTTTGAATTTTGACATTTTTTTGCCAGCTCCCTAGCTAATCAAAAACAAGATGAAATGTTTTTAAAAAACATGTTTTTTTCATTGAAATTTTTTTATTTGAAATTTCAATGAAAAATTTCATATAAATTGCGATTTACAAAAATTGTTGTCGAGATGGACTCAGTTGTCTTCAACAGAGCTACACTAAATTTTCACTGGGCTAACCAAGATCAGAATAATCTGTCCCAGCCAGTATAACTCCCATGGCAGCTTCTGATGTAAATTAAATAATGTTGTAAACTGTTTGCGAGTTACAAGTTGGTCATAAAATGGGTGTAGATGGTAAAGTAGTTTAACTTGCACTGATTTGGTATTGAGAAGGCTTGCAAATTGAATGAAACACCCACAGCCAGGAGGCAGAATGGGATGTAGCAAGCAGTAACAGGAGGGTGCAAAATAAATTGTGGTAGGGTAGGGTGGCTTCATCTTACATACTCTTTCCAGTTCCAGTTGTACTCTTTCCCCATTCTTTTCCCTCAGGGTAAAGGCAAGGCTTACATTGAACAAGAAATGGTAAATTTCTTGTTGAATAAAGAGAGCAAAATCAGGCAAATATGTTTCTGAACACAGGTGTTTTCTATCCTGCTTTGTGAATGTCTGTTGACTATTTTTAAAAGCAACTCATCTGTAATCTACGGAGCAGCCGCAGAAAACAAAACCCCAGGCATAATCTGTTTTCACATTTTCTCTGTCCAGCAACAAATGCCCATCAAGAATTAGGAATTAGTTTGTATTCCTACCAGTACTGAGACAATCAAGCCACAGACCTTATGATCAATATATTTACCTAGCCACCTTAACTGAAGATATATATGGCAACATGTGCATGCCTTCCATGTTGTACAAACCTAAAATTCTGGTAATATTATGTTACCACATTTCCTTGGATGACTGTCACGTGTAGCATGCATGTGGTTATTTGCTAGAGGAAAGAAGCAGAAGCCACTCCTCTCTCTACTTATGTTCTTAAAATATTTAAATGCAGGTGTCAGCTTGGAGCTAGCTTAATTTAATATCCAAAAGAGAAGCTGCTCAAAGGACATACCCAAGTCTGCAATGTAAGTAGCCAACTAAAATGTGTATACATTTTATTACCATTGTTACGAGGCTTTTGTATCTGGATTTTTCATTACATAGTGATATATGGCCACAATTTTCAGCAGTAACTGACTTTGAATGCCTCACTCCTTGGATACCCAACTTCAAAACATCTAAAAGGGTATTATTTTCTCAGTATGCTGAGCACCTACCTGCTTGATAAAAATCATTCATCTTTGAAATGTCTCAAGTTGAGCATCCAAAAATCGAGGCACCCCAAATCACTAGTCATTTTTGACAAATTAGGCTATATATAATTTGTGTATATATAGTGTGTTCATATACTTGTGTGTGTATTTCTCTCTATACAGATATGTGTCTGTGTGCATGCATTTCTATGTATGTTTATGTGTATATGCATATGTTGCTTGCAGTTGCTAGGATCATCTAGTTATATCTCATCAAATATATTTCCTGCCATTGCAAGGGCCTCAGGCCTAGGTCCTTCCTGTTCCCTGCCTGTGGCACACAATAGTTTAGCATCCTGAGGGCTGTAATACTTTAGTCTAATCCAGTTTATTGGGCTCAATACAAGGGTAACTGCATGGGGTTTAGTGGCCCGTGATATTCAGGAGGACAAACTAGGTGATCTAGTGTGCCCTTCTGGCCTTAAACTCTTTAATTCTGTGTGTGTGTGTGTGTGTGTGTGTGTGTAATGCACATATACCTTGTCAAATAATATAAGTTTCCAATTCATGCCGGGGGGGGGGGGGGGGAGGGGGAGGTATACGTACAATTTCAGTTACTACAAGTACTGTACAAAAAAAATACTTTTTAAATTTCTCCTTGAGACCAGCCAATTTGAACCAGAGGTTCAAAGGGTTGGTCCTGCACCAGTGAAGTTCATGGGAGTTTTGCCATTGGTGTCAATAAGCACAAGATCAAGCCCAAAATGCCTGTTCCCTCTTCCTTAACTGTACGTGTTCGCGGGTGCTGTTCTTGTCAGTTGTTTTACATCTTCGGCAAGAAAGGCCTGAAGAGGCTGCTGAGTACAAGTCAAAGTGTGTTGTATGTTTAACCTGTTATTAATTACGTGTTCATTACAGTAATGGCTGGTGCTCCATCTGCTCTTGTGATGTCAGCAGACTCAAGTGCTCGTTGTTGTTTTCTGCAGGCATGATAGCACACTGTTGTTTTTTTCTGTTATATTTTATTATGTATCACTACTATGAATATTGTCAAGGCAGTTTCAGGTAAAATACAGCGTTCAAAATATGCCCACAACTTTTCACTGTTCTATGGATCAGCGAGTCCTACACTGTTCAGACATCTCCACTGTGTCTCTACTATACCAGTGTTTTAATATCTGGAAAGTGGAACACAACTGATTTATTAGTGAGTGGTCCCGATGACAATGCGCATATAAAAAAGAATGTTATTGAAACAACTAATTTTTTTTTTAAATAGCGTACATTTGCAATATAGGGCTAGATCTCCAGCCTGCTCAGATGGTGCCGAGAAGCTGTGATACCGGCTTAAATGGTCCCCTATTATTGGGAGAATCTGTGCATGGTGTAATGCTGGCATATGCGCTGCCCATGGAGCTGGCTGGGTGAGCCAAGGCAAGCAGACTGCACTATCTCAAAGGATAGTATAGGATACAAGGTCTTTCTGAGTGCCTTGGAGCTGCAGCAAGAGATTAGAACTCCTCAGACGTAGTATAGAGAGACAGGAGAGTATTAGTTTCCTGATATAAGATGAAAAAGCCTAAATCATCTTGTTTACTTTTGAAAAATCTTCCTTAGGCTGATAACTTTTTGTTACTTTCCAGGCCGCATGGAGTTCATTCCCAACTAAATTACTTATCTCTGAAAACCAGGGACCATAAGGACACCTTTCACATGTAGATAGTGTCATGAACACAGATCTCTGCCACAACTGACCTCAGGTAATGTTATATATATATATATATATATATATATATATATATATATATATATATATATATATATATATATAAAAAAAACATAGCAGGCGGATTATAATAAATCACAACCTCAGTGAGTGTTTGGGACAAATATCAATGATAGATCAATTTAGATTGATCCAAATACACCCTTACAAAATACACAGATTTATATATTTTATTTATATATATATAAATCTGTGTATTTTGTAAGGATGTATTTGGATCAATCTAAATGGATCTACCATTGATATTTGTCCCAAACACCCACTGAGGATATATAAATCTGTGTATTTTGTAAGGATGTATTTGGATCAATCTAAATTGATCTACCATTGATATTTGTCCCAAACACCCACTGAGGTTGTGATTTATTATAATCCGCCTGCTATGTTTTTGGTACCTGTCCTTGTGCTTGTAAATGTGTGCTTACTATTATGAATGTGTCTGGTGTGAAGTAGAAAAATCACACACTGGACTCTTGGGTCACAGGTGCTATTTGAATGTTAATAGCATTCCAGATGGCCCAGTCACAACCATGAAGGTAAGGTAAACACAGCCATTAAAAGATAATAGTCCCAAGGAGGGAGGGGGAAGGTTAACCAGGGATCGTTAACCTGAGTCATTCAGGATGTTCCTGCAACTTCATGTGTCCAGTCACAGTTAGCATTTCAGTTGATCAGGCTTCCTAATACTCACCAGGAAAGGGGCTGGAGAGGAAATGGCATACTCTCTTCAGTCAGGAGTAATCTTCCTCACAAGGTGAGGAGATGCTATAAAACAGCTCTCCAGGGAGAGAGGATCCATTTTGGGACAGGTAAGCTGGCTGAAAGGGAAGAGGAAGGTTCTAACTGGAGATGCAGCCTGCCCTGAGGTTGGGTCCTGAGCATGATCTCTTCCACGGGTAACCCATATTTAATACTGCTGAATGGCTTGCATGGCTTTGCTGTGATTAAAGGGTAGTGCTGGTTTGAAGGAGCTTTGTCTACTGCCCACCTCAGATGTTTGATATTTAACTTCTTTTTCTTTTGGTTCTTCATCTCCTGTACTTCTTTAAAATAAGCGGTGCTTTGGTTTCATCTGATATGAATCGGCTCTGACTGTTTTATAGTGGGGGAATCAATAGATGGGGCCAGAACATCAGCTGGCATAAATCAGCATGCCTCCATCGAAGTCAGTGTTGCTATACAGATTTGTGCAGTACCAGCTGAGGATCTGGACTGTAATATCCTCAGAGAATCAAGGACAAAGGAAAGAAGTGAGTTACTGGTCATATAGGAGAGAGAAATGGTGGCTTCTATTTATGAAGGATGTCAGAGAGGCTTCTGTGCGTACAGTGTGGGCACCAACTGGACAAAAGAACTTGCAGCTAACTTGGTACCATCACAGCTGTCAATGGCATGTCCACTCATTGAACAAAGGTAGAATACAGCTCTCGTTCGCCTCTCACTTAGTATTATTATTAATGATCATTTATTATTTTTAGTACAGTAATACCTACCGACTCCAATCACAGATCAGGGCCCCATTGTGCTAGGATATTGTACATGCATGTTGCACACTGGTGTAATGCCACTGGTTGCAATAGAGTTGATTCTGATTCACAGCACTGTGAAAAGAGAATCCTCTCCATGGAGTTTTCTGTTTCCTTTACCAATACATTCACTCCTTGATTTTTGCATGAACCCCTTGCTGACTCTATGGGAAGTTCTGTGCATGGAAGAATGGTAGATTGTGGTCAGTATATACCTAGTGTGGTTATTACCTGTTTTGACTTGGGGTGGGGGAAAGTAATCTAAAATGTGTTCATATCAGTGTCAATTCAGAGCTGTCCTTGAAGAAGTCAAAAGCATGAAATAGGCTCCTTACAGTTGCTTTCTTTATTTCCAGAGCGAAATCGTAAAATGGATTTCAACCACTCAGAAACAAACTCTGTCCTGCAGAATTTTCTCAAGATGTACGTGGAAGAGAGGAAAAACATTAGGCTCAATAATTTCACCAGCCCAGCCTTGAAGGAGCAAGAGGAGATAACGGCCTCTTTTTACATCCTTATCATCGTTGGCTTTTTTGGCTTCCTCCTTTTCTCCCTGATGATCAGCAATATCGTTTCCAACAAGCCTGAAAACTACATTGACTATCTCTATTCTGGGAAGTTTAACAGCCAGGAAAATGAGAGAGGACTTCAGAGAAAAGAAAGCAAAGACACGTCAGTAACAATTTGTGACAAAGTGATGGTGGACCCCAACAACCCCAAGGAATGGCAAAAAACTGACAGCAATAACAATGAGCCTGAGACACCAAGCCAAGAAGCAGCTCTGAGAAACATATGAAAGAGCATTGATGGACCTTCTTTAAAGAAGGAACAGGAATCAAAAGGTGATTTTATTGTTCACAAAAGTGAGATACTGGTAGCACTGGCTAGTGCCAGGACATAGCACAGACCGGTATGGTGCAAGCTTCTCAAACGCAGCTGTGAAAGCGCCTCCTCAATCCTGATGTGTAACACAATGCCCTTGCAATGCCAGCGCTGGGCCTGTGCAGAAGTGACTGGAAATCAAGTCCAAACTTGTGTGACTCTTTTATATTCTCTTTTCTAATGTGTTTTTATAATGTGTCTCTCAAAATAACGAAACGCCTCCCTCCTTATGCTCCTGTCTTTTCACTGCATGCGCTAGTGGTTTTTCTAGCCGTGTTGGCATTATTATTATTATTATTATTATTATTAATTATTTATTTATTTGTTTAGCACCAACCATCTCTTCATGGCTGTACGCTATACAAAAATAAAGATCATCAACAGTCTCTGGCAAATGGTGCTATGGTCTAAGGCAGGACTGCCATGGATCCACAGGGTCTGGTCTGTGCCCTCGCCTGTAACCAGTCTCTTGGGAGTGAGCCCTTTAATGTGCCAGGCCCAGGGACCTACACTGTTCCACTAGGGCAGGCCTATCGTCTCCAGGGCTCTGAGACAAGTCCTTCAGCAACAGCGATCCCTGACTCTCTCTCGGTGACTCCCTGCAGCAAATCCAGATGAACCAGACTCTTGTGGGAGGCTTGTACTGTACTCCTTCAGGGTGCAATGCTCTCAGGGAGTATTTGCAATGACACCAGGGAGCCTTCTCAAAACAAGGTAGCAGGTTATTAGTCACCTGGCATACAGCATCTGAAAGTCCTTAGGTTAGCAAACTTAGGCAGAGATTAAGCCATAGTCCATTCTGGCCAAGCCCATGCCATGAGCCAGCCAAGCTGTAATAGAATCCATCTCCAGCTCCCTCACCCCACCTCTTTTTCCTTAGGCTTTGTCTACACTGGCACTTCATCGACAAAACTTTTGTCGTTCAGGGGTGTTAAAAAAACACCCTCCCCCAAATGACAAAAGTTTTAGCCCCTTTGTGTGTAGAAGTGGGAGGGGCCACTGGTGCTGGAACTGTGGCCCCACCTCCTACTCTTCCTCTTCCCCCTGGGGCCCTGCCCCTGCTTCTCCTCTTTCCCTTGAGGCCCCACCCCATGGCCAGGCTGGAAACCGGAGCCGTGCCATGGTAAGAGCCACCCACAGAGCAGCCCCTGGCCCATCTTCCCACCCCCTGGGTTGTGCTGCCCAGGGCAGGTGGAGGGTCCGGGGCTTCCCACAGCAGCCGGGGCTCCCTGGGTGACTCTTAGCATAGCCTGGCTCTGGCTTCAGCTTCTGGCCTGGCCAGGGGTCTGGGCCTTGTGGGGAGAGGAGGAGCGGGGGCGGGGGGCCTCCATGGCGAGAGGAAGCTAAGGCCCACCTCAGCCCCCTCCCCCTGCACTGGGAAGAGGCTGGTGCCACTAGCAGGGACTGCATTTTGCTATGGGGCAGCTGATCACCTTATCAGCACTGCTGCTGCTGCTCTACGCCTGCCCTAGGCTACTACGTCCATGTTAAAAAGTGGTCAGGCATGGCCCTCCCACATTTAAAAGTGTGGGGGGGATGACACATGGCCCCCCTGGTTCTGGCACTCCTGTCCAAAGCCCATTCAAATCAATGGGATTCACTTTGTTGACTTCAGTGGGCTGTGGATGCGGCTAATAGTTATGGCTAGAGGGGTGTGGCAAGGCAGAAGGGCTGTTATCAGACACTGTGGCACTTCCCGCAACAATTCTAGAGGAATTTCATTGGAGAATTCCCTCTGAGTTTAATACTAGCCCTGCCAGCATAAGCTCACATGAGTCCTCTGCTCCTGCTTCCTTGTAGCAAGCAGGAAGGAGGGCACAGGCATAGATGGGGTTCCAGTGGCAGGAGAATGCATTACAGCACCATTTGCCCTGGAAAGGAGGGTAGCTTAGCAAGCAGTAACTAGATCGGACAGATGCCCCAAGAACCATAGGCTTCATGATGTTGGAGGGCAAATGCCCATGGCCACCTTTGCTGGGCCACAAACCCTTTGCCTCCTCCACTGAGGAACAGGTTTCAGAGTGGTAGCCATGTTACTCTGTATCAGCAAAAACAATAAGGAGTCCTTGTGGCACCTTAGAGACTAACAAATTTATTTGGGCATAAGCTTTTGTGGGCTAGAACCCACTTCATCAGATGCATGGAGACCCCCACTGGTGCTGTGGGAGGGAGGGCCTGGCCGTGGTGTGCGGCCTGGGACCCTGGCTGGTACTGGAGAAGAGAGGAGGGGTTGGCGAGGCTGGCAGGAGCTTCCTACCTGGCTCCACATCCCTGCAGCTCCTAGGCAGTGGAGGCAGGGGCCAGGGCAGGGGCTCCGTTGCTCCCGCCACAAGCACCGGCTGCCACAGCTCCCATTGGCCGGGAACCGGGAGCTGCGGTGGTGGGGCCTGCGGGCGCAGGCAGCACACGCGTGGAGCCCTCACACTCCTCTGCCGCCTAGGAGCTGCAGGGGGGCCATGCCAGTGGGATCCAGGGAGCCCCCCACCCCAAGGTAAGTGCCCCCCTGCCACACTCCCCAACCCCCTGCCCTTAGCCCTGAGCTTCCTCCCACACACCCAAACTGCTGCTGCTGGTCCAGGGGCTGCTCGGCTCAGGCAGCACCTGAGCCAGCATCAGCCACTGCAGAAGTCACGGAGGTGATGGAAAGTCATGGAATTCCGTGACAGACTCGCAGCCTTACAAATAATAGACTAGAAACTGACTTTAAACAAGAGTGAAACTAACACTTATAAGTCACTTTCACTTCTGTTTAAAGGCTAGTTACATTCCAGAAGTCCCTTAAACACAACACTACAGTGAATTCATGGGCGCCGACTCCGTGGGTGCTCCGGGGCTGGAGCACCCATGGGGAAAAATTAGTGGGTGCTCTGCACCCACCAGCAGCCAAGTTCCCCTCCTCCTTCCCCCCCACTCTGCCTACCTCCCAGCGCTTCCCGCCTGGCTGATGCCAAACAGCTATTTGGCAGCGTTAGCAAGCTCGGGAGGAGCAGGAACATGGCGCGCTCAGGGGAGGAGGTGGGGAAGAGGCAGGGCTGGGGCGGGGATTTGGGGAAGGAGTTGGAATATTGGAAGGAAGGGGGCGGAGTTGGGGCGGGGACTTTGGGGAAGGGGTTGGAATGGGGGTGGGGAAGGGATGGGAAGAAATGGGGCAGGGGCGTGGCCTCCTGGAAGGGGTGGAGTGGGGGCAGGGCCGGGGGCAGAGCGGGAGTCAAGCACCCAGGGGAAAGAGGGAAAGTCAGTGCTTATGACAGTGATTGAGTTGCAGTTTTCACAGGAGACTATTTAAAACAAAACACCAAGAACATTCCACATTTTAAAGTTAAGGGAAAAAATTGAGACTTCTGAGGTATATCAGGGCCACTGCAGGCAGGAGCTCTGGGCAGCTCTTCCTCTTGAAAGAAAGTTGGAGGGTCACATCTTCTAGTTCTTAATCAAGTAAAACTTGTATTGCCATCAGCACCTCCACTCATAGATATTAACATCACAGTGAACATGTCATGACGTGCTCAGGGCTGGCGCGCCCACTAGGCGACGCTAGGCGGTCGCCTAGGGTGCCGGGAACCAGGGGGGCGGCCGGCTGCAGCTGCTTCCCGCCCTCCCGGCTCCACGGCTGAGCTGGGAGCCGGCGGAGCGGGGGGGGGGGGGCGCCGCGGACGGAGGGGCTGAGCTGCCGGCCCGTGGGGCGGGGGGGGAGCCGCCGCGGGGGGGTGGGGTGGAAGGACTGGCTGCCGCAGGACGGGGGCGGTGTTAGCTGGGGGGAGGCGCAGGGCTGGTGCAAGGAAGTTTCGCCTAGGGCGCGAAACTTCCTTGCAAAGGCCCTGCATGTGCTCAGTAACTATACACGTCATACTTAAATATCTCAGCCATCGTATCCAGGGCTACACATTTTATACACACTGGCTCAGAGATTACATATTCTGGTATATTCTGAACAGTGCTGAGCACACAGATGGTGCCCAGTGAATAATACAAATTATGACAACAGTCATCAACTTTATGGACTCTGTGGATGCAGTTTCTGCTCTTTGTTCTGCAATTGGCCTGGATACAGCTGAAACCCTAAGAATTTGAGGCATAAACACATCTGATACTCGTATGACACTTTTTGATTCCTTCCTTTTCTCGAACTCAGAAGAAAATATGACAAAACAAAATGGTTTTCAGTTAAAATTGCACAGCAGTCGTTGCTCTACAGCCCAACCTGGGGCAGAACCTACCTCTCCTTGGTGGCGTTAAGTGATCTCCTCTCATCAGGCTCTCATTCTTTCTTTCTTCATCCTTCCTGTTTCTAGTCTCTGTGCTGCTTTTCATGCTGTCTACCATGACATCCTTCCCAATTGCCTGGTCCAGTGGCTAGGGAGCTAGCCCTTAGAGAGTTGGGTTCTACTCCCCCTCATGGACTTCCTGTATGACCTCATGCCAGTGCCTTAGGGACAGAGTTTCAAAAATGTTTAGGCATCTAGTGGGGTTTACAAAGCACCTAACCTCCTCGGTGCTTTTGAAAATCCCACTAGGTGCCTAAATACCTTTGGAAAACTGGCCTTTAGTCTCTCTGTGCCTCAGTGCCCCATCTGTACAATGGGGATAACAGCCCTGCTCTACCTCACAGAGGAGTTGTGAGGAGAAATAGGTTAGACATTCTGAGGCGCTCAGATACTATGGTGATGGGGCCACATAAATACCACAGGTAGGGTAGGAACCTCTCTATACCAATGCTATTCCTTCCCTTGGTTTTGGCCCCTTTCTTTTCACCTCTGCCCCTCAAATCTACCTCTTTTGTGAATGTAACCTTGGCTCAGAGGGCTTGGCTGTATTTCTCCTGAGTCCCCTGCATTCTCTCTTCAAACACCTCCCACCCTCTGCAGAGGGATTCCTGTTTTACAGGCTCATGTAACAACTTCCAGATTCTTAATTTAATTACAAGCCCTTTCTTATTTTAATCACCCTGCCTCTGTTTGTAAACAAAATACTGACTCCCTGCCCCAGGCCCACAAGCTGGGAGTAGCACCTCTCCTCTGCAGAACTCACATGCCACACAAATGCTGTGGTGCAGTTAAGAGCTCCGCCTGGGAACACACCTCCTGTACAAAACTTGGGGGTTGGGGGGAGAGCCCCCCCCCCGCCTCCCTTAAATGGCTTTCCTGATCTGGCCTTGCTATGTGGCCCATTGCCTTGGGTGGTGGCTTCCATTGTTTTCAGCTGTCTCACTGCATAAAGGGGCTTAATTTCTCCTTCTAGTTAGCCTGAAAGAAAGGTGCTTAGCACACCTATCAGCTTTCACCAGGCCTCTGATTCTCTAGACAATCCAAGACTTAATGGCAGCCATCAATACCTTTCAACATAACAGCACTGCCCATTTCAGCTCTGTCTATGGTCCTGATGGAGTTTAAAATGATGACACCCTGAATGACCTATCCCAGATAGAAAGAAAATAAATAATGTAACAGTTAATTAATTATGTACATATTTACATATTGTCTTTCTTTCAGGATGTTTGACATCGCCAACACAAATCAATGTTACCCTCCAACCATATTTCAGACTGGAAATAAGGCATACATTTTCTAAAAGCTCTGCTCTAGGAATTATTTGGGGGAAGTTCTATGGCCTGTGTTATACAGCAGGTCAGACTAGAAGATCTCAGTGGTCCCTTCTGGCCTTGAAATCCATGCATCTCCTTGGAGCTTTCCTTTTCCTGCCTGATCTCCTTTCATCCAAATGAGAGGGGCCATTTTTAATGGGCTCTTGAAGAGTATCCATTGTTTCTGTTGAGCTGGAATAGACTTTGACCAGTCTGTTTTCATGGGGAATTCATCACTGTCATAACTCCTCGAGCCTCAGCTTCCACAGCTACATTGTCCATTTCTGGGGACAGCCACGCTGCGATTCAGGCCCACTGATACCTTCTCAAATGGCCCTTATGGGCTAACTTTGGATGTAGTCTTAGGACCCAAATAAATCCTATACATTGCTCCACTCATTTGAATCAGTATTGTATAAGGTCCTTCCCCAGATTTTTCCAGCTTTGGGCTTCTACCTTTCCTTCTCTGTGGAACCAGACCAGCTCATCTTTTAAAAATGTTTCCCCATATGACCTTATATCATACAGCCTTTTCATTTTATCTGAGGCTATCCTCAACGTTTCTCTAGTAAAGAGGTAAGCTTTTTCAGTTTCGGACTGTACAGTTTCTACACAGTCCAAATAGTTCAAATCCCTTTGTTTCTCTTCAGGAACTCCATACAAGAGGTTTGCTGGGGTCCTTAGCTCATGCATAAACATGAGGTGTGCTGTGTATGCTTTGCACTCTCACTGACTGCAGTTCTATAAGCCATCTAAAGGAATGGGATATGCTGGTCCCAGTCCCCTTGGTGCTATTCTACAAAGGTAGCCAGCTTGAACCCCCAAAGTGCTATTGAACCTTTCTACCATCCCATCAGATTCTGGGTGTAAGAGTTCTGTGGATCTCTAGAATCTCACAAGCCAGCTGAAGCACTCTGGATCCAAAGTTTCTGCCATAATCTGCTACGGTCAGCCACTTGGCTTCTTAATGGCTATTTCTTTTGTGAAATAGTCCATAACTACAAGCAAAAATTGCCAGCCAGTCTCAAGCAAAGGCCCAAGCACATCAACAGCAATACATTTTATTGGTGGCCCCCACAAAATACTGCTGTATAGGAGCTCTGTCCCCATCACCCACTGGTTTCGCCCATCTCTTATGCAATATCTCCTCTTTAAATTCCAAGCTGTCCATTATGACCAGAAAACTTTTACTGTGGTTTCGTGAGGGGACATTACATTTCAAGATAGCTTTGTTTGCTGGCTGATTTTCCCATTACACAGTATCCTGATATCAGGATCTTCTCTTTAGGAATCTTTTAACTACTTTAAAGTCCACTCCTGAAACCCCACATCTACTGTTTCAGTGGCTGAACAAGAAACATTTGCATTTCAGCAAATTATGGGGAGAGAAGTCAACAGCCAAACTCCCAGTATTGCTGTTTAACTGCCCCAATCTAAACAAAACCTTTAGCACTGATATTTGTACCTCCAAGCTTTGTGCCGTCAGCTTGATGTCCCCCCATCTCCTGAACTGGAAGAGGGACTTTAACAAGGCACTTGTGACACAGTCTTGGCTTTGTTAAATTTATAACAATCCTTCTTTTTATGGCCAATTTTTTCACAATACCAGCATTTAACTGTTATGCTCCCCTTAAGTTTTGCATTATGGCCAATTTCTCATGTTTTACAAACCAGATGTAACGAAGTTTCCAGTTCAAAATATCATGAACCATATTCATATCCCCTTTTCCACTGTATATATTAGACACAGACCAGTACTCACAGGAATCATGACACTCTGCTTCCATCTTCTTCACTAGCAGCTGGTTCCCTTTCCACTGAGCTAATGCCAGGAAAAATTCAGGCAGGTTCTGTGGTGAATTCCACTGCCTCATGAAGGGATCTTTGACCTCCTTTTGGTGCTCTTGATCTGCAAGTCCAAGATAAGCTGAATCTCTATATAAATTGGTTCATTGCTACTTTATCCTGGAAGGCTTCAGTGGTATCTGGGTGCACCAGGAATACAAGTCTTCTCAGGTCCTCTGCCAGTTCAGGTAGGGTCTCGTCTTTCCTTATCTTTCTTTTAGCCCTTAGCTGTGCCCTGACCAGCCCAGATTGCTGGCTAACTCCAAACTGCACATTAAGGGCTTGTACCAGATCAGGATAACTCAGTCTCTTTTCTGGTGGTTGAGTTCTGCAGCACCATCATAGCTGGGCCACTCACATTGCTTGCTAGAAGCGCCCCTTCCCCACCCCACCCCGTTTTTCTGTTAATCTCCCCAACCATTCACTTGAGTTATGATGTTAAATTGAGCCAAATCAGCTTCCCAGGGAGATTTTCCCTCAAAGACAGTGGGTTTTTATATTACCTGAGCTAGAACAATCCCACCTCTCTCCTCTGGGCCTCTACGTGTTACAAATGGGGAAGAAAACTATCATAAATGTCCTGTTTTACCAGGGGGGATAGCTCAGTGGTTTGAGCATTGGCCTGCTAAACCCAGGGTTGTGAGTTCAATCCTTGAGGGGGCCATTTAGGGATCTGGGGCAAAAATTGGGGATTGGTCCTGCTTTGAGCAGGGAGTTGGACTAGATGACCTCCTAAGGTCGCTTCTAACCCTGATATTCTATGATTCTGTGAATTCCTTTGGCTGGCCCAATTCCATATCTAGGTAGCTGACTTCCACCATGCTCTGCAACCCTTTGAATTTCCTCTCCAGGGACTTTTTTAGCTTCTTAAATCCTTCTGCAGCTCATCTCTGTTAACAAGTTCAAAGATGACCAAAGATTTTCTGGGCTCTTCTCTTTTCTGGAAAACCTTTTGGTTCATAATGGGTCAGGTTACTCATTGATCCATCTTGCCAATCCGGCCTGGGAATTTTGTAGTTGGGTTTCCAAAAATGGCCAGACACTATGTAGCTTCTGCCCCAACAAAGATTTTATCTCCGACTGCAGGTCATCTTCTCTCAGTCCTTTCTGGGAAACTAGCAGATGTAGTTTAATTCCTTTTTGAGACATTGTCAGCTCTTGGTTTAGGTTTTGTTTTAATTTTTTTGGTAAAGTTTTCAACTCTTGCTTTAAGTCCTTTTGGTTACCTTTGATTTCTGTGAGCACCTCTGTTATTTGTTCCATTTTGGTTCAACAGGAATACCAACTACCAATTACTCTCCATGGAAACATTATCCTGCTCCTGATACCAGTGTTGCCCATTAGGCCTGACTGGTTAGCCAATATTCATGGCCTTGCAGGATTGTTTCTGATAAGAGGAGACATAGATGATACAAGTCAGGGATAGAGCTGGTTGGAATAGAGAATTCCCATGTCACAGGAAATTCTGAAATTTCCCCCCCCAAAATTGTTCAGAATTGAAATGAAAAAACAAAATGTTGTCATTTGCCATGGAAAGAAATTCTGATGTTTTGTTTAGGAACAATCAAACTGACATTTTGTTTTGATCTTTTCGACTCAACTATTATGTTATTTAATATAATAGCTGAAATGTTCTGACACATGACATAATATAATAGTTGAACGCTTTAAAAATATAATATAAAATAAAACAATAATTGGTGATTGATATTCTGACTGATAATTGGTAATTTTGAAACAATGAATTGATATTCCATTTGGTAATTGGTATTCTAATTGGTTTAGAAATTGGTATTTGGTTTGCTCATTGGTAATTGGTATTCTTACTAAAACAACAAGGAGTCCGGTGGCACCTTAAAGACTAACAGATTTATTTGGGCATAAGCTTTGGTGGGTAAAAAACTCCCTTCTTCAGATGCATGAAGTGAAAATTACAGATGCAGGAATTATACTGACACATGAAGAGAAGGGGATTACTGGTCATTTGTAATTGGTATTCTCATTGGTAACTGGTAATTGGTTTGGTAATTGGTATAATATAAAAATAAAACAAAAAATATAAAGTAAAATAAAAACAAATTTAAAAAATAAAATAATATACAAGAAAATAAAAGAGATATATCTAGCAGCAGAGCAGCCAGGTGTGCAGCCAGCTTAATTTCTGATCAGGCCATGCCATGTGGCTCATTGCCTCCTTGGGTGGTGGCTTCTGTTGTTTCCAACTATTTCACTACATAAAGGGGCTTAACTGCTCCTTCCATTTAGCTTTAAAGAAGGGTGCTTAGCACACCCCATGGGCTTTAACCAGGCCTGTGCTTGTCTATTGTCAATAGATCAAAGACGCATTTGCTAGTAGATATTATCACCTTCCAGTACAACAATATAGTAGCAATCACTTTTCCCTGTATCTGTAAGATAGCTGTGTGAATCTTTCCTGAAGCTGTGTGAAGCTCAGCAACAGTTTTTGCAAAGCCACAATAGTGGCCCTGGTCCACTTGAAAGAGGTCCGCCCCAAACCTGGTGTGTATTTTGAGATTGCCATGAAGCGTGAAGTTGCAGGTGATTTCAGATTTTGTTGGGAGCATTTCACATACCTCTGTAACAGCTCCTTACTCTGGAGCTGCCTGTCAAAGTGCCTAATAGCTAGAGTGTCAGGGATTCATTTAATTACAGCGCAGTCACCTCCATAATACAAACTGATATGAGCTCAGAGTGAGGGAGATGTTCCCACCAGGAGAGGCTGAATGCTAGCACGGCACTGAAATGAAAGAAGAAATGTTTCAAAGAAATGACACAGGCTAACTGCAATGGTGCCTGGTAACAAGGGGCTACTGGGTCTGTTGCACCCCCTCAGTTAATCCCCTCTGGTTGATTTCTTTGAACAAACAAAATAGTCCTTTCTTTTCTCCAGCATCATAAAGGAGAAATCAGCAGGAACTGAGCTGTGGGAGGAGTGAAGCCTTCAGTATAGGTAGCAGCACCAGAGTGCAGTCAGGGGAGAGAGGAGCAGGTGGGGCTGTTAGTCCTCCAGCCATTAAGGGAGCTCCTTCCTCCACTGGAAGTATAGAGCAGGGCTGAGATCAGGTTCAGAGCATAGTCACTCACTGTCACTGACTGCCTTCTCACCACTCCTTGGTTGGGGGCTAAAGCGAGTTTTCTCCAAAGAGTGTGAGCGGCCTCACTGCAGAGCTCCTTCCCCACCTGAAGAGCCATGGGGGCCTGTAGGCAAAGCAGAGGCAGAGAAGCTGACCAGCTGGTGATGACAAGGAGGCAGAAGGTAGGGGCCTGTGACTTGGGAATACTAAGGAAGGCACAAGGAGGGAGCAGTATGGAGGAGTGGAAGTTGGCTGCTTGCTTGTTTTCAGGAGCAACAGGGGACCGGGGGCGGGGGGGTGGGGGCAGAATGTATTTATTGGGGAAGGGGGAGGAGTCCCAAATTGTTTAGTGGTTGGTCAGTTGATTTTATTTGGGAGATCAGAAATGATGAGTATCTCTTTGAGGGTGGTGGGGGTCAGAAATATTGGTGGGGGGAAAGCAATGAGGGGGTGTTGTCTAGTTGTCAACCCCACCATTTACTTTGAGCACCAGCCATAACTGGTTAACAAAAATAACCAATGAAAGAAATGAAGGCAGAGAAAGAGCAACGGGAAGACAATAAATTAGGGTAGGGTCTCAGATCTGTGGCATGACACAGGTTTCCCTATTTAGTTATTTCCTCCTCCATGGAACATTGCACTTCCTAATGGCTCCTAAAGGTCTGCTGTCTCCATGTGTGCAATTCCCATTGGCTGTATGCCCACAACAGCTGTGTATAGTAGAGGGGACAAACCCTGGAAAAAAAGTGAGAACACACAGAAAGATTTTCTGTTCCTCTCCTTGCTGCCTTGCCATTTTTTTTCTAAAATATCTACACTGCCAGTAAATTACATGGGGAAAGGGGCATAGTTAGCAGCTCTTCATGGCATATACCTCTCCAAAATCTACATGAGCAGCACAAATAAATGCTGCTTGAGGCACACAATCCTCTTGCATTGATTGGCCTTACATAGAAGGAGCACACAAGGCCTGTGTACATCAGTTAGAGTTATGGGTGCATGTGGGAGAGGAAAATAAACTTGTTAAGGTACCGTGTATGGGATATTACACTCCAGACAAGACTCTAAAGTCAACTGAAATCAATGGGAGCTGTGAGCGCTCAGCCTGTCTGAAAAACATGTCTTGGGCACTCAAAAACGGAGGAACCCAAAATGAATTGGACACTTTTAAGAATATAGGACCAGATTTTCAAAAGTGCTAAGCACTCACAGATGAAGCCAGATTATCAGAATACTTTAGCTGCCATTTAGACATCAGATTTTTCAAAAGTGTTCAGCTCTCAGTACTTAACTTCTGGCCACTCTCTGAAGGTGTCTAACTGAGAGCTCAGACCATATACGTTAGTGACTGGCCAAAGGCCACTATGGAATTGGTGGAAGCACCAGGACTAGAACCTAAGTCTCACTGTTCATGGTCTGCGTTGGTTTCAGAATTTTTCCCACGAGATGTAAATTCACCATGGATTTCTACTTTACCAAGTAACATTTTGACATAAGTAACAGTTTTGAGACTGTTTTGTGCTATTAGAGATGTACAGAGCAGACTTAGTGGGGCCCAGGACCTGGCTCTTTGTGTTAAGTTATTTTTCTGTTACGACGCCCATAGACCTCCAGGCATGCATGCTTATAAACACACATTACACTTAGGCCTGGTCCACACTGGGGTGGGGGTGTCAAACTAAGATACGCAACTTCAGCTACGTGAATAACGTAGCTGAAGTCGAAGTATCTTAGTTCGAACTTAAAAGCACTTACCGCGGGTCCAGACGCAGCAGGCAGGCTCCCCCATTGACTCCGCTTACTCCTCGCGCGGAGCTGGAGTTCCGGTGTCAACGGGGAGCGCTTCCGGGATCGATTTATCGCATCTAGACGAGACGCGATAAATCGATCCCAGAAGATCGATTGCTACCCGCCGAATCATAGAAGATGTTTGGGGTGACAGTATGTGTCATTAGAGTTAAAAGCCTCTGGGGCACCTGGCATTGGCTGCTGTCGGAAGACAGGATACTGGGCTAAATTGACCATTGGTCTGACCCAGTATGGCCATTCTTATGTTCTAAGTGCTTGCAGTTTCCATTGATCTCAGCTCATAAGGTGGGAACTGCAGTTGCTCAGCGCCTCTGGAAATCAGGCCACTTATTTAGGTGTTTACCTTTGGACACCTGCGTTTGAACATTTTCAGTGGATCTTAGACAAACTGTTATCAGGGCCAGCACGACCATTAGGTGACCCCAGGCAACCTTTTTAAGGGCGGTCGCCTAGGGTGCCAGGATTTGAGGGGCGCAGTTCAGGTCCCTCAGCAGCCGCCGGTGGGAGAGGCTGCCACCGAAATGCTGCTGAGGACCCCGGCGGCACTTCAGTGGCAGCTTCTTCGGCCACCGGGGATCTCGGCGGCATTTTGGTGGCAGCCTCTCCAGCCGCCGCCTAGGGCGGCAAAAAAGCTGGCGCCGCCCCTGACTGTTATTTATTTGTTTTACAGTGTCACCTAGAGACTCTAGCTGAGATCAGGGCCTCTTTGTGGAAGGGAGCGTACAAACACAAAGTGAGGGACAGCCCCTGCCACCAGGAGCTAGCAATCTAAGTAGACAAAAGGTGGAAGGGGAAAAGGGGGCATGGGGAGCAGATCAGTGGCAGAGCTCGGGGAATAGACCCCAGGTCTCATGAATCCCATCCAGTGACTTATGCATGCTGCCTCTAAGATGTTTGGAAAATGCTATTGAGATGCTTGGTTTGTGAATAAGTTTCTTTTTAAAAGCCAGAAAATGTGCCTGGAACAGACAGCTAAGTGGGTGTAATAAGAATCTGGCCCTTAAATGGCTACTATGACTCAGGTTAGTAAATATTGTAAACCCTATTGTTTCAGTGTAAATCAGTCACTACCATTAGCTTTAGAATTTGTTATAATTGTTACAATTTAATTGCTTCACTCACTCATGCTGAGCATGACAGGTACATCAGGCAGATACATACCTCCTGTGTCTCCTGACGTTCCAAAAATGTCATGACATTTTCACGGGACATCAGTAAGAATGTCAGTGGAATCTGGCCTCTGCATAGATACATGTTGAAGAGGAAAGACAGGCTGGGAAGTAATTAGTTACTGATTGAATTTTTCATTTCTTATTTCATATGCGTCTCCTTCATCCACCTCACTCATGGTTTTCGTTGGAGCATAACTGTGAAAACAAGATTGATGCTTAATTAAGGGCCATACAATCAGGCCAGCATTTTCAGGAGTGTTCACTTTGGATGCCTCAGCTTTTGGGTGCCCAACATGAGACATATGGCACCTGATTTTAAGAGACACAAGGAATCGATAGTCCTATTGTGTTGTAGTAGTTATAGTGATAACATGCTTCAGTCTAGGACAAAAGTATACTTGGTAGCATTGTATGATCACTGTCCCCCTCAAAATGAAAAGTGTACCTCACGAGGCTTTCTCCATCAGCAAAATTCTTACATAAAACAGATGTTCACCTTTTCCCGTTATCATGGTGGGAGAAGAGATATATACATTCTAAAATGTTCTGAAGACCCTACTAAAGAGGGAAATGTGCCTGTTAATATAATGCAGGCCATGGCAGGCCTCTTTCTCATCTCACACCAGTTTTATACAGATGTAACTTCACTGACATATCAGTGCAGTTCAACATCTTTTAAAGTGAAGTGAGAATCTGGTTCACTGACTCTAAAATACGAGTCAACTTGGAGCAGTCACCATTTCAGTTCATTTCACATTGCCAAGGCTTTTTAAGGGCAGGGAGCAAAGAGATATTTACATCAAACATGGCTGGTGTTGTTGTCAATGTGTATTACAAGGTTGTAATTATGTTTCTGGAACTCCTCTGTAAGATGTAGAAATCTCACTTGGCACTAGTTGAACACTGACACCAACCACGGGTGTAATTCCTGCTGCACAAGACCTTGGGGACTTGTCATTTCAGGAGACCCGGGGTCACTGGTTCCACAGGGGGAAAATGTTTACACCTCCCTCCCCATCTCCATTGTCCCAGCAAATGGAAGCAAGTAAGAAGCTGAATGGATGGGGATGGAAGGGAGAACAAAAGACCCACGGGAGTGGAGAGAATTGCCAAATCCTTGACCTCATTGCAAGCAATTCCCACTGCTGCCAGGAAGTGGGGAAAGTGATTGGCAACACATTCAGAGCCATCACCAGCTCATCGGTCTGCCTTCAGAACTTCTGTTCCTCTGAAACTGCCAGGGTGGCTCTGGCCATGGGAGCAGCACCTGTGGGAACACAAGCTCCCACCCAGGTCAGTAGCAAGTAGCAACCTTTTGCCAACCTATAGCAGAAGCGTACATAGATGCTGAGCAGGGCAGGTAAGGCATGTGAGACAGCCACCAGAGATTAGACTGGGAAGGTTGGTAAGGCCAGGGGCAGAGCCACCAGAGGTGGAGGGGAGAGTATGGCATGGGGAAAGGAGGGCACTGCAACATTGTGGAAGGCGGCTCCCTATTTTACTTTTGTGCTTGGGGGCCTATTATTCCTCCTATGCCAAAATTCTCTATTGATGATTATTTAAAATTTAGAAGTAAGTTAAAAGAAACAGTTACATAGATGAACCTGTGTGTGTAAAGACAAGAATGTAAAGCAGCAGGATTCCCCACCCCCACCCCCGCCAAGATTTGGTAAGCCATCCCTGCAGGACTCTGCAAGGAAAAGCATATTCCTAGCACTCTCCACATGGAAAATATATTCAGAAGAAAAAGCAATGCAAGCTTTTGTAATGGAATTTCTGAGCCGTTAGCAATAATTTGAACACAAATCACTAGAGGGCAATTGATCACATTAGGTGTGTACAGAAATTAAAATATGAGATTTTCGCATAGTTATTTAGATAGTAAGGCCCAGATCCTGAAAGGTATTTAGGCACCTAACTCCCATTGTAATCAATATACAGACATTGGGAATCTAGGCCTAAAAATGACAAGATTGTCAGATTGGGAGCTCAGAGTTAGGTTCCTCAATCCATATGGCTCCTAAATAAGTGAGCTGCTTTTGAAAAGTGCTGAGCATCCATTGGCTTCAGTGGGACTACTCATAATGCGTAGGGTTGTCAACTTTTTAATTCCAGAAAACCGAACACCCTTGTCCCGCACACTGCCCTGCCCAGCCCACTGCCCCGCCCCTTCCCCGAGGCCCCACCCATGCCCTGCCCCTTCCCAAGGCCCCGCTCCCCACTCACTTAATCCCCCCCACCCCCATCACTTGCTCTCCCCCATCCTCTTTTACATGCTTATTTTCACTGCAAGGCCCAAACAGGCATATTTATTGTTTTGACAGATGTATTAAGCTAAGTTCTGGTTTTATTTGTTACAGGACACTAGAGCTAGCAACAAAATAGTCAAAAAGGGTAATTTTTGAAAAAATGAAATTTCACAAAGGTTTTCATGATTCTTTCCCTCCCCCTTCCCATTTTTCATAACCAGCACCATGTTTTTTGTTCACTAAAGTTATTGTAATTTTATGTGTAGAATTAGGACCACACATTATCACAGCTGCAATGGGTTTATTAAAGGCCCACTTGTGAAGCCCAAATACCAATCCATAGAGCACAACCACAGAAATGCACACCTGTCCAGATACCTATAGAAATAAATCTGTAGAAACTGACTCCCACACCTACATGCTGATACACACGTGTATTCATGTGTACACATCTAGCATGCACTAACACATATACTTCCACATTATTTATTATTACAATTGTTGTTTAGTGCCTAGAGACCCCAAGTACGATCAGGGCTCCAGGATGGTAGGTGATGGACATACACATAAAAAGAGAGATTCTGCAACAAAGAGTTTATAAGGTAGCTAGACAAAGGTGGGGAGAAATGTATGATACATTGGCTCTTCTGCAATTACTAGTCAACAACAGTCACTTTTTAAAAAATAATACAGTTCTTTTAGAGTTCCCTTCTCTTTTAAAAACTTGTTATGAAATGAATACACATCTTTTATGTCATTAATTTTTTGTGCACAAGCCAGCAAAATGAATAAAAGTCAAAGAGTTAGGCTGCAAATTTTATTCCCACAGGTCTACACGCATGCGGCAATACACACACCTCCTTACACAAAGATACAGGGTCTCTTACACACATACAATGCATGCATGCACACACTTTCCTACACAGAGACACTTTTTCATACACTTTTCCAGGGGCTGCCTAAATCACCAAGCCAAGAAGGGAGGAGGGTGGGCTGGAGGGGAAAAGATGAAGGGTGGGGTTGGAGGAGAGAGGATGGGGCGGGAAAGAGGCCAAGGACAAGAGCAGGGTGGGGGTGAGAGGAGGCAGTGAAGGAGCAAGGAGGGGATGCAGGGGTATGTGGGGTGAATGGGGATGTAGGGGAAGGCAGCAGGCTACAGGTCCATGAGGATGTGGGGGGGCACAGAGGGGTATAGGGGCATAACGGGAGTGCAGCAGTGTATGGAGGTGAATGGGGTGCAGGGCTGTGGGGGGTGAGGGACATGGGGATTGGCGGCTCTGGGAGATGGAAAGGATGAGTGGGAGAGCCCTGTAAGGGGTACAGGGCTGAGATGGGTAGGTGTGGGAGGCAGGACAGGATGGAACGGGGGAGGGATGCAGTGAGGGGGATGGGTGTGCAGGAGGGTTAGGACGGGGAGGGATGCAGTGATGGGTTGGATGGGGATGCGGGGGGGGCAGGGTTGGGACGGGGAGGGATGCAGTGATGGGGGATGGGGATGCAGGGGGGGTTGGGACGGGGAGGGATGCAGTGAGATGGATGGAGTGTAGGGGGGTGGGGATGGGGAGGGATGCAGTGATGGGGATGGGGGTGCGGGGGGTGGGGATGGGGACGGATGCAGTGAGGGGGCTGGGGGTGTGTGGGGGGGGTTGGGATGGGGAGGGATGCAGTGACGGGGGATGGGGGTGCGAGGGGTGGGGATGGGGAGGGATGCAGCCCCATTCCCAGCACTCGGAGACGGGGATACATATACCTCGAACTCCTGGGTGCCGGTGATGGGGTGACAGACTGACCGTGGTTCACCACCGGGCACGCACTGCAGCTCGAGCCCAGCCACACGAGGAAAGAGAGCCAGGCGCAGCGAGAGAGGCACACGCCACGCGACCTCTCAACAGTCGTCTGCTGAGCACTCGCAAGTCACGCTCGCGGTAGTTCCTCCCCTGCCCTGACCCAGCCAATGGGAGCTGTGCCTGCCAGTGGGGGGCGGGACATCATGCAGCCCCACCCCCCCACTCCCAGCCACCCCTAAGATAGGAGCTGGACATGCCAGCTGCTTCCTAACCCGGGAGCCATGTGGCAGGGCAGCAAGCAGGGAGCCTGCCAGCCCCACTGCGCGGTGCAATGGTGCCACCAACCGGACAGTCAACAGCCCAGTCAGCGGCGCTGACCAGAGCCACCAGGATCCCTTTTTGACTGGGCGTTCCGGTCCAAAACCGGACACCTGGTCACCCTATTAGTGTGTAGAGTTAACCCCATGTATGTCTATGTAGGATCGGGGCCTAACACTGAAAGTCTACACAGTGCTAATAACCATACATAAGTATTGACTTGTGATCCATTCCCGTATGATGGGTATGTACTGTAGGTTCATCCAACATTTTCCCATGTATGCATGATCTACATCTTCCATCACTTTTCAGCTGAGGGAGCTGCAGACAGGCTGCATCTCCAAATCACTAGTCTTTCATTCTTTATGTAACAAGGCTACAGTGAATGGCAGGATCCCTCATTATCCTTAGCAAGCAGAGCCAGCTTCAAAACCCGGGCGATGGGTCAGCTGCATTAGTCACTGGAAATGGCGTTCCTGCCCTCCCTTCACATGTATTTTGGACTCACAGAATTCTCACCAGCTGGTTCATGAAAAGAAGGCAGTAAATGTCCACTTGGGGAATGGAGCTGGCAAGGAAAGGAATGTTAGGGAAGTGATCGTGTGGGTCGTAGGGTATGCTCTGTTCAGAGAGGACAAGAACATGCATGCAATATTCAGAGACTGAAGAGTTTGTGCCAGAGACTTTAATTATGTAATCCAGCCTAGAAAACTGATAATCTGCCAGAGTTTAGTGCCTGGCATGTAGATACAGGTAAAGGTTTAGCAATCCTGAGGTTAGCCCTTCCAGATTTTTACAGCAGAAGCAAACTTGTGTGTACCTCTAAAGGCGTGGAGGAAAAATTGGTAAGAAATTAAGTCTTGAAATATACCTCACCCATTTTCAGTCCCCCACGCAAAAACTTTCTTCATCCCATTCCCCCAACCACATACACACCGGTCTTCAGGAGAGAGGGAGATCCACCAACATGCCATCCCCACATGACCTCCATCCCCAAACTAGCCTTAGTTTCTCCCTCCCATCATTTCCCCCTTTGCCTTGTTTCCTTAGGTTCACAAGGAGGACTTAGGTGCTGGCACGAAGGAGCCCTACTTCGTGACTCTCTCTGGGGCTTAGGCATGAGTTAGCACCACGCTGCTGGGCAGTGTCAGGACTTAGGCAGCTGTGCTCATGCCCAGCCACTGAAATTTAGACAGCATAGGCACTTTAATGGTGGAAACTTAAGATACGTCTACGCAGCAAAAAGACCCAACCCTGCGACAGTGAGTCTCAGCGCCTGGGTCAGTTGACTCAGGCTCATCCTATGTGAGTAAAACTAGTTGTGTAGATGTTCAGGCTTTTTGTAGTGTAGACAGAGCCTTAAGCACCGACAGGGTTAGGTGGCAGCTGAGTAGGGGGACTGTGAATGCCAGTGGCTTCCAAATATTGAACATAGTCATCTAAAGTGGCAGTTGGACATCTAAATCCCCCTGGTGAATCCCACCCCTAGCAGCCTTCTACTTGCCCTGCCCTCCAACAGCATTGGGGGCAGGCCAGAGGACTCTAACTGCCACCTTGGCAGGTGTGTTCCACCAGTGGCTGTGTTAACACCCCCCTCCAAAATCTTCTCTTTTTCAAATTCAGCCATCACTGTCTTGTTGTAACACCACACCCCTGGTTGACCATTGACAGCAAAGATCAAACCTTGGACCTCTAGATCCTAATCCAGGCCTGCCCGTATGGCTTGAGCTAAAAGACCTACCCTAGCCCAGGTTGTAACAGGCTCATCAACCTCTGTGTGGCCTAGTTACCACCAGAGGGGGCAGATGCCACACTAAGCTGGGATATGTTATGTTAATAAACACGGGGAGGTAGGCAGGGAGAGGGGGATGATTTTCAAAATGAAAAACATCCTGATGACAAAGTCCTTTATAGCTTGCTGCACAACTGTAGTTTAATTAGCGTGACAGCGCTATTATTTTCTGAGATCTCTCTCTGAATTGTTATCAGCCGTCTGAAAATGCTAACGCCGTGCACTGTCTGTTATGATGCTACTGAATAACATCAGTGTAATGAGAGCCATTATGAGATCATCACTTTCCTACCCTATATCATCAGAACCTTCTGTGAACTTCAAAGTACTGGGGAAAGCAACATGTATCGCTTTGTAAATCCTCTTTTAAAGCACATCATCCACAGGAGTTCTTTTGACACTGCTGCGAGGAAGCAGTGCCTGAAGTATTTAAAAGCTCTGAGGACTCTGCAGTTTAATGGTCTCAACACCATCTTCTTAGGAGAAACTGATATTTCAGAATCTCTCATAACAGGGGAAAAGATACTGCAGGAAGACAGCCTGAATTGGCCAACATGGACACTCGTTCATGCTGCAAGCAGTCAAGGCTGGGTGCCTTGGAGATACAGAATATTGCTAAGAGATGAATTGCCCATGAAGCAGCATGAAGACGTCTTTCAGGAATTCTGTGATTCTCTGAACAAGTTCTATGGGAAATGCATCATTGTAGTGAGAGAGAAAAAGCAGCCTAGTGTGCTGCAGACAAAAGAACCCACCGCTCAGGAGAAGATAACTCACCCTCAGGTCCCATCAGTCATTTACATGACCGGCATTGAGTGCTGCCCTCAAATTGCTAAAGCCAATGGCCATGAGCTTCTCTCCGTGCCTTTGCCCTACAACTATCTCCACCCTATGGATGTAGCGTGGTCTTCTTTGAAGTGGTTTATTATCAACAACAGGAAGGAGTTTTGTTTGAGGTCCATTGAGAGAACTTACTCCTACAGGTGTATACTTTTCAGTGACTTGGTTGAGAAAGGACTGGAGAAGATGACCCTAAGCAAATGGAAGGTGGCGACTAACAAAGTGCGGAGATGGGAGAACTACTACCTTGATACATTTGCTTGAAGGTTTCCTCCTGCAAACATCAAATGCGCTTTGATTTAAAAATAAATAAATAAATAAAAGAAATGACCAATTAGCCAGTGTACCAGCTCTGTTGAGCCACTTCCCTCCTTAGAGGCCACCCTAAAACAGAAACATCAAGAATGATGTTAATAACAAACATCACGTTATTCTGAATTTTAATCTCTTTATGTGGTCCAGGACTAGGATGGTAAATGGTGTATAAGTGCTGGGATGGATAGACTTAATTCCCTTAATCACAGAGATGGGCCCAAATCAAAACCCAGAATCCAAACAGCTTGATTTTTGGGACAAGTTTGGATGCAGATCTGGGTCTGAATTGTATGACTTTCTTCTTTCCTTCACCAAATCAAACCCCAGAGTTTGGGTTGGGTCCTGATCTGTATCTGAATTTTGCAGCTCAGGCCCATCTCTGACCCACTTGGGAGATCTACTAATGAGTAAAGTACATCTGAGGTGGAAATGCCAATGTCTTTTATGCTTAACAGGGAAAACAAGCCAGAGGAATTCCAGTTACAGTTGACTTTAACATAAAACATAGGTATTGGCATACCACTTCAGACTAGTATCTGATAGTGATCAGCACCAGATGTTTCAGAGTAAGATACAAGAAACCCCATAGAGGTCAATTATGGAATAATCTGACAAGGAGGAAAGTTTTGTTTCTAACCCGTCAATTAGTGATTGGTTTATATCCCTTTGGATAAAATATTGCACTCAACCTAATGTAACTATGTGCTTTTCTTATCCACTTAAATGATTAATCCTTTTTTGAATCCTACTAAGCGCTCAGACTCAATATCAATGAGTTGCATGGGTTAAGTATGACTTGTTTAAAGGAGTATTTCTTCATATCAAAATTAACTGGTGTTGCCTTTTTCATTTCACTGAATGTTCCCTTGTTCTTGTAAATAAGTGTGCATGATTTGCCTTCCTTACACCATTCATTATTTTGTATATTCCTCCCATGTGCCTCTTACACAGAAAATGATAAAACTACAACACTTAAAGAAAACATTTGGCTCACATGATGCTTGCCATTTTTCTTCTAATGGCTTGATTGATGCACTGAAAATCCATGCTATTTTTTCCATGTGTGGAAACTACATAATATATTATAGAAATTAGAGGTGGAAAAGTAAATTACTTAATTAGGAAATCTAGTCCATCCCCTGGGGGATGAGGGTGGAGTCAGAGCAGTATCATTTCCCTACAGTATATGTTCTACTACCGTGTGAATATATGCATAAAAGTGTGTCTTTTCTCAGCTTTGCGTTCAATTACTATAAACTGCTGCTCTTTTGGGGGGTGGGAGGGTGGAGGGGAGACGTGGCAGTGACAGACTAAATGCTGTAAATGGGAATGGCCCAAGTATGGGCATATGTTACCGAAGGAGTAGAAAAAGTATGAGCGGAAAAGCTTTTATTGTTCAAATACCATGGGCCTGATTCTGATTTTGCACTGGTGTGAATGGGAAGTAGCTCCTCTCAAGTCAATGGAGTTAAATTGGTGTGAAAACACTCTGAGAAGAGAATCTGACCCAGTGCGTCTTCTGAGTGATGAAGGACATTAATTGCATAGCCAGCACCGTGTTCATTATTTCATTAACAAACTCGATGGTATGCTCCACATGTTTGGAATGTCTTTCTTGACCTTTAAACAATAATACTACACTATACACAAGAATAAAACTATCTGATCTGGGTTAGACCAGGGTAAATCCAGAATAAATCCATTGCATTACTCTGGATTTACTACGGCAGAAGTAAAATCAGAATCTGAGCCAAACACTAGAACAAAACAAAGTGCTGGACTGCTTCACCAACACAGCGCCTCCCTACTGAGCTTATGTGCCTCCCCTTTGCATAGTTCTGTTTTTCTTTAGGGGCAGATTGAGACACCTTTTACTCACATTGAGCCGTCCCCACTGAAGTCAATGGGGACTAACAAGAACTGTACCTGGGGAAAAGATTGGGTACCTGTGAAAGAAGCTTATTGGAACATCTCTGAGGGTAAGATTTATCTGTATTCAGTTTCTTAATGTATTAGGCTTAGACTTGCGTGTTTTTGCTTTATTTTGCTTGATGACTTACTTTGTTCTGTCTGTTATTATTTGAAACCACTTAAATCCTACTTTTTATACTTAATAAAATCACTTTTGTTTATTAATTAACCTGGAGTAAGTGATTAATACCAAACAGCTGTGCATATCTCTCTATCAATGTTATAGAGGGCAGACAATTTATGAGCTTACCCTCTATAAGCTTTATACAGAGTAAAACGGATTTATTTGGGGTTTGGATCCCATTGGGAGCTGGGTGTCTGGGTGCTGGAGACCGGAGTACCTGCTGAGCAGTTTTCAGTCAAGCCTGCAGCTTTGGGGGCGTGGTTCAGCCCTGGGTCTGCGTTGCAGCAGGCTAGCGTGTCTGGCTCAACAAGGAAGGTTCTGGAGTCCCAAGCCATCGGAGAAAACGGGCTCAGATGTAGTTGCAGCACATCAGGTGACAGTCCCAAGGGGATCTCTGTGACCGAACCTGTCACATCCACCTTAAGTTCTTTTGCACAACTGAGGGCAATTGCAACCTATTCTCTACAGGATTTTGCAATCCTTTAAGATGATGAAAAACCACATGGCTAATATAGCTCTTTGGGACAGCACCTAGCCCAAGGTGGTCCTGGTCCATGACTAGGGCTCCCTAGGCAGTACAGTAATACAAATAATACATAATAATATAGTTATGACTGGGCTGGTAATTTAGAATGACAAGCATTTTCTATGACTAACCATTTTTAATAATAGGATATTAACAAATAACATGTGCCCAATTCCCAGCAGAGGGCATTTAAACTAGCATGGATGAGTGTAATAAATTCTTTATATGGTTTTAAGTTGCTGTGATTTCAGTATAGTCTCACTAGTACCAGCCCTTGTAGTACTGTATAGTCCAATACATTTGATCATTACCTATTATCAAAGCATATATCTTAATTCCTGTCCCCATCTCTCTTTGTGTGATTAAACAGCAGAAGTAGGATAAAGTAATTCAAGTAACTTAAAATAAAGGTTAGAGGTCAGATGAGAGGCAGATGCAAATTCTAATACTGATGAAAGAGCCATAGCAGGTGCCCAAGGCAAGCAGGAATGCAAATAGCTTGAAATTACATGGACCCATGTATTAATTGAAAGAAACCCAAGGAACCCATTGAAATTACTATCTCACTGGCTAATTGGTTCTGAAGTGGAAACGCTTTTTCAAGGAGCAGCCTCTCAACGAAAACTTTATTTGCTCCAGTTCACGGAGAAGGCATGCAAGGACTAGCTCAATACCAAATGTCCTAGTCCTTTGTCTAACAATATGCCCAAGTGCTTCATCCATGGAAGTTTAGTAGAGCATTAGGGCAGAATTGGGAGAAAGGGGAGTGGCTCACATTTTTATCTATTAATTTTAAGCTCAATTTATTTTTACACACTTACTTTTGGGCATTAGAATCTAGCTCCTGGATAGTCTGCTAGGGTTTAAGCTCTTTTATGTTAAGAACAAGTGAGAGTGATGTAAACTACTCTATGAACCACATGCAAACATAAGACACAGAAATACATTTCCAGTTTTCTCCAGCAATAGGACAGCACTAGATTTTTTGTAGGAGGTCCTCTGGAATTCATCATTTTCCCGTGCTCTACAACAGCTGAACATTACGACAGACCTTATTTTGTAGTGGTCTCTTGGAATCCATTAATGCCTCTCTATAAGTTGGCCACAGGTGGCTGCTTGAGCGTGTTGCACGGTGCTGCTTCCCTAGCTGCTTCTGGAGCCTTCCTGTCTGTGCTGGCCCTAGGATTACAGGGATGCTCAGGTAATCCTCAGTTTGACACAAAAAATGGGCAATACAATTTTAAATAAGGATCAGCTTCAAAGTGAGTCAATATATGCAGCTATCAGCACATTTTACTCCACCCTGCTTCACATGCAACGTGAAATGGGTAAGCGCCCGCCTCCAAAGCCCAAGCTGTACTTCTCAGTTGAGACTGGATCTTGACAATTGCATTTGATTGCTACAATACCACATGGAGCGAGTCCCGGGGTGGAGGGTATAGCGTGGAAAGGGGATCATTAGGAAGAGAAAGCCACGAGAGATAGGAATAGAAAAGCAAGGGGGGGAACAATTTACATATAACGAGACAGCATAGAGCAGAATACAAAAAGAGGTTTTAAAAGACAAACATGAAAAAAGGCAACATGAGTAGAAAAAGGGGATGAGTATCAAACGTCAAGAAAAAGCACTAAAAACAAGAGACACGGATGTTAAAAAATGAAGCCCATGTTATCATTCTTATGATCAATGAAAAGTAACAATTATAAATAATTCACAACTACTACAGTCCTATTTATCTGAGAATCTCCAAGCAGTTTATAGACTTGACTTTAGCCTCATGACAGGTGTGACATACAGCCTTTGATGTTGCTACTGGTTTGTTACAGAGATGTTTGCAGTGGCTATTGTCTCAGATTCAAACAGGAAAAGATCCATATGGAGGCAGAGACCAGAACAGGCCTAATTATTTATGTCTGCAACAAACAAACTTTTCATACAATGCCCTAAGAGGTTTCTAGCTTCATGGAATATGAATACTCTAACAACTGCAGCCTATTCATGTAAAAGGGTTAGATTTTGCTATTGGATATCTATATTGAGAAAAATATGGCCACATCCCTTGGGTTCTGCTCTCATAAACTAAGTAGGGCTGCTCAGTACTTGGACGGGGGAACGTATAAGAAATGCTGCTGGAAGTAATAATACCTAGTTCTTGAATAGCACTTTTCATCAGTAGATCTCAAAGTGATTTGCAAAAGAGATCAGTATCATTTATCCTTGTTTTAGAGATGGGGAAACTGAGGCAAAGATCCTCAAAGGTATTGAAGCACCTGAATGACTTGCTCAAGATCAGCCAGCAGCAGAACTAGGAACAGCATCCAGGTCTCCCAAATCCCAGTCTGGTGCGCTGTATTAGCTGCATTATTGAACCAATTCTCTGGTAGACTAGGATCAGCCATGGAAGTGTGAGCCTGCGATTTTTCCGGAGATATGGAATTTTACCTGCATAGTCTCCTTCTAAGTCAGTATAAACACCAGAAACCTCTTGCAACTGCAATATCCCATCCCTGAGTATCGTGGCCAGAGAAGATGTAACTTTCTACAATATTAAGGGACACTGCTTTTCAGAAGAAACCTAAAGCTGAGGCCCTAACCACTCAAGGTTTTTTAAAAAACCAATGACACCAAAATCAAGCTGTTAACACCATTGTTCAGGCCAAATTCCAGAGTGGGTAATTACAGTCTCTTTATTAAACATGTCTGATGCAGTTCCAGCTGGAACCCTTTTTCTTCACTTTTACTTTGTATTAAAAAAAAGCAAAACATTAAATAAAAACAAACAAACCCAGTGTAGCATTGCTGGGTCAAGCCGTACTTACTCTATTCAAGCAGTCCATAATGCACAATGTTGTTGATTTTTATCATGAGTCTCACAATACTGGGTGTTTTTCTTAAAGCTCCAGCTGCTGGAGTCCTTGTGACTATATGAGACTCTCAGCTTTCTTTAAAAAGTAACTTTCTAGCCCTCATGGTTGTGGAGAAGCTCTTTAAAACCATGATCCATTAAGACTTGAAAACCAGGAAACTAATTTAAAAATATATTTTTAAATCATCTGACTTTTGAACACTTGGAGTTGTTACTACTCAAAGCATGTGATAGTGCAGGACTCTTTAAAATGAAATCAACACTCACAGCTAAAGGACATAGTTAAAGAACATGGCTACTTAGGATTTTTCAGGTGGTTCTTTGAAAATACATAACTCTGGTGAAGCCAGAGAACTCCTGAACAGGAAACCCAAACCAAATCTGAGATGCCATCTCCCCCTCGTGTCAGCACATTCTCGTATACAGTCCTGATTCTTCTACAGTTACAAAGTATGGGGCCAAATGCAGGGAAACCTTCCAGAATGTTCCCTTTCGGAAGGGCATGTAGAAAAGAGCTCATGTGCCCAGGCACCCCCTATCCCTTCCAGTTTGTTTCTGTAGCGCAGACACCAGCACGCCTCTGACATTTCTGGGAACACGAACACACACCCACGCCATCCTTTTGCTAAGGTATTGCATGTTTAGTTATGGTTGGGCTGCTTAATTTCAGGGCAGAGCTAAAGCACAAGGAATGCAAGTGGCCAGCCTTTGAGGCTCTGGCAGCAGAATCAGAGGTAGAGGGAGGGAAAACCAACTCCCCACTGGCTTCCTCACACACTCCAGCCACGGGACAGGATGAGGAGGTAGTGCTGCCTTTGTTTTATTGTCCTCCTTTCCCCATTGGCAGGTTGGGGGCCTCACAAATTCTAATGCCAGCCTCTGTTGCTTCGTGCACTAAGTAGGGTGACCAGACAGCAAGTGTGAAAAATCGGGACGGAGGGGTGGGGGGTAATAGGAACCTATATAAGAAAAAGACCCAAAAATCGGGACTGTCCCTATAAAATCGGGACATCTGGTCACCCTAGCACTAAGCAAGTTTCTTCCTTTAAAAAAAAAAAAAGTAGGCCCATGTTTTGCTGACTCTGCAATGGGGGCAGCTGTTTTGAGGGAGGAGGTGCCATTGTTACATAATCACAGTTCAGAGTAGAGACCCACACTTCAACACAGTCAAATGATTGCTATCCTAAGTGTGTTTAAAAATCTGCCCTTGGACTGTAACCATGTATGCCACTTCCTAGAATGGGATCATTTTAGCTACAGGACTCTAAAAATCAGGGAAGATCATGAAGATATGGCCCAAATATGTTGGCATATCAGCTCTGATACATGCAGTCATTACCTGACAAAGCATGACATCCTATTGAAGCCAGTGGGCTTCTCTGAAGGGATGGGCCTTACAGTTCGATTAAATATCTTTTATGTGTGCTTTCCCCCCAGACGGTGTAGCAGAACGGAACGGAATGCAGTGGAGTCATTAAAGGAGACTCCACTCCATGTTCATACATGCACATGATCCAGAGGCAGATATGACAACTGTTGCAATTCACTGTGGTTGCCACATGATGGCCCTAGGCAGTACATACATATTCCATGGGCAGGCTTGTCAGCTGAAAACTGTTGGAGACTCACGGTGCAAGACGCAGGAGTCCCTTACCACCACAGACGCTTTCACCTTTCCACACCTTCTCAGTTTCTGTCTCTGGGAGATGTATAAGTTTTACAAAACATGTATTGTCAGAGACTATCATTGAGATAGGTAGCTCGACAGCTAGGTTTTAATGTAGTCATCACAGTTAATAGTAGCCTATGTAATTCTGTGCTACTGAAACCCACCCGGGTGTCTTGCCCCAGAGCTGCACCTCAGTTACATGAGCAGTTAACAAATATCTACACAGTCTCCAATAGCTAGAATTGCTTGTTTGAGTTCAGCAGATACAACAATGGGCAGTTGCAGAAAGAGGGCGGCAGTGAGCCACTGTTTGGTCACCTCTTGCACTATACGGAGTCCCGAATTGTGACCTCAGAGCCACAGGCCTGATTTTTCCCTCAAATGTCAGACACAAGGGTGAAACTTTGAGAAGTTATAAGCCACTGACGAATGACCCTTTATAATGGAAATACTGAGGCAGCTGTAACTACTGGCATCTCTAAGTGTTCTCTGTGTAGCAAAATAATGCAAGAGAAACCTCCAACTCCTCAAAAGGGCAGAAATTGCTGAGTTTTAATAGTTATGGTTGGATTTGTGCACTAGGCGCTGCATGTAGGGTGAAGACACACGGATAGTGTCTCTAACAGCTTACACCCTGGATTGGCTCTTCTGGGTCCAGGGGAGGGACTAGGCATGCCCTATGCTCTCCGCTGCAGCTGGTGCTGGTTGCTTTGAGAAAGGAGCAAGGAGAGTCTGGGGCTTTCTATTATCTGCCTCCTGCAAGCCCCACCAGCTTGTAGCACCTGTGATGGATTTCAGCGTATTTTCCTTGTTAGAAGTGATTACCTTTCTGCACTTCACAGCTGATTTTAAGAACAGCCTCTTTTACAGCACCTGCCTTAAGTGCAGCATTTCTGGTAAGCAGAGACCCAGGCCGCTCCTACCAAGGAACCTTTATTGTATAAAGAGAGGATATTCTTATTACATGTATAAAAAATCAATGCTGCTTGGGGGTGGTTTATTTCATTCAATCTAAGGGAAGTCTTCACCCTCCCGGGAAAGGTATCCACGTGAGTAGGAAATGTCAGGAAATCTGCAGAGAAAAAACACTGATTAAATTAGTGAGAACAGCAAATATGCTACGCTTACAACATATGGTCTAAATCAGGGTTTCTCAGCCCAAGGGTTGGGCCCCAACATTGGGTCTCCAGAATGTTTTGAAGGGGCACATGGCAGCTCCTGTGGCTTCTGTTCCACGGGGTTGGCTGGGCTCACCTCCCTGTTCCAGGCACTGCAACCTCTGGGGTTCCAGCGCCACTCAGGTTTGGCCCAGTTGTCATGACGACAGGAGTCCGGGTAGGCCAAATTTGAGTGAGTGGCACTGGAACCCCATGAGCCAGGTCACAACTCCACTCACACAAAGCTGGTCCAGTCGGGGGGGGGGGGGGGGGGCTGGGCCAAACCTGAGCAACGCTACAACCCCGGAGTTTGCAATGCCCAGAGCCAAGAGCCAAACCCAGCCAGCCCCACAGCACAGGAGCTGCCAATGTGGGATGAGTGCCAGGCAGGATCCGCCTGAAACCACCTCAGGGTAGGATCATAACCAGGGCAGGGCGAGAGGGGCAGCTGCCCAGAGCACAAAGCCTCAGGGGTGGCTCAGGCCAGCGATGCCAGGTGGGGCTCGGTGCATCCCCATGCAGCGGGGCTCAGGGAGGGCACACCACCTCCACCCCCAATGAACCTCAGTAGACCACCCAGGCTGTCTGGGTTGGGGGTTGGGGTGCAACCAAAAAATCTGGGGAGGCACATGACCTCCCCAAACATCACCTCTGGTAGGGGGCGTAAGTATGCTTGCTCGCCCTGGGCACTAAAATGCCTAGTTACGGCTCTGCCCCAGACCCTCCACCCTCAGCGTATTTACTGGGTTGTGACAAGCCATAAACATGTACAAATGGTGCTGAGCCCCAAAAGGTTGAGAACCACTGGTCTAAATCAGCCGTCCCATGTGGAAAGCCATGGCCGAACACAAAGCTCTGCAGCCTTAATGCTATGTGGATTGCACAAAGCGGTGAGGAGAAAGTGAACAGGGAAGTGTTATTTACCCCTTCATGTAACACAAGCACCAGGGGTCACCCAATGAAATTAACAGGCAGCAGGTTTAAAACTAACATTTGGAAGTACTTCTTCACACAATACACAGTCAACCTGTGGAACTCATCGCCAGGGAGGTTGTGAAGGCTAAAAGGATAACTACGTTCAAAAAAGAATTAAGATCAGTTCATGGAGGATAGGTCCATCAATGCCATTAGCCAAGACGGTCAGGGACGCAACCCCATGCTCTGGGTGTCCCTAAGCTCCTGACTGTCAGAAGCTGGCACTAGAAAACAGGGGATGGATCACTCAGTGACTACCCTGTTCTGTTCTCTGAAGCATCTGGCACCAGCCACTGTCAGAAGACAGGATACTGGGCTAGAAGGACCGTTGGTCTGACCTAGTATGGCCATTCTTATGTTCTTATGTTAGAACATCCTTTGGGTTGGAGGGTTCCTCCCGCTGCCACCATTCCCCAAGTAAACAAAGGAGAGATTGATCCTCCAGTCCACGAATGTCCCAGTAGCTGTGAGGAGATCCTGAGGATTTGGGGACACCTTCGGATAGCCAAGGTATTCTTGTGGAGGCCCATCTCCTCAGTACTCCCGGGGCCTCCCCATGCTTCATGGCAGCAGAAGGATAACAGAGGATATCTCTCAGAGGATAACATCAGGGAAGGGCTCCACATGAAACCAGATGCCAGGCAGGAGCAGGGATGCAACTACTTTGGTTTAACCTCTCTCTCTACAGCAAAATTGTTATTACTTGTTAAAACCGCAAAACATTCTCATTCATTGCTGTACAGTGCCAAGTGGAAGACCTGCTCCAGTGTTCACAGCCTAAGATGACAGGCAATATAAATAGGACCCAAAACACGTCAGGACCAAATTATGCCTTTTTTGGGGAAATCTCCAACACCGGCAGGTATAACCTTTGTGCCAAGAATTCTTCTGGCCCGAATTCTACAGGGTGGGCCAGTGACGGGCCACAGGCAGGGTAGGTTTTGCTGCTGTTGTAAAAGTAGCGGAGTGCTACTGACCACAGTCTGAACACTAGGTAGTGGAGGGTCAGGGTATAACCCTTAGGCAGGAAACCATGTTCCCTTGCAAATACAGGCCACAGTGGCAGCCAGACTTTCCCACACCTCCCTAGCGCTGTGTCCCAGTGGCCTGAATGGCGGGGGAGGGCTCCTTCACACTTCTTCTCCCACACGTACACCAGCCCTGGATATTTATTTTTGAAATCTTATCCCTAGCCTAGTAGAATTTTAATAAAACAGTCTCTGAAACATGAGAGAGAAACAGAATAGTTCTTCCCTCTCTTTCTAGTTCATAAATTAGTCCTTCCCAGACGTCAAATCAAAGGACTATACATAGAAGAAATTCAAAACATTTTCCTCTGTATCTTCCTTCTCAGCTAACCACGACCCTCCCTGTGGTGCATGGCGTGATGCTGCCATGCTGTGGACTGGATATTTGGATCACAGGGATTCTCCCTGCCTGCTGCAGTGACAGCTGCCATTTTGGTGTTTTGATGCACATGCAGAATCATACTGAATGAATGTGTCTCATGGAAACTTTTCTATCCACCCTTTGCTGTTTTCCTTAGGCCTTGTCTGCAGCTTGCACCGGTTTAGTTGAACAGGTTTAGTTAAATCATTGCAAACTCCTGTGGGGAAACGCTTCTTTCAGTTTAAGAGTAGTTTATTTCCATTTGCCTTCAACCTGTTCCTAATCAGCTTGGGCCAAACTGCAATAAGTCTGGTTTAAACTGAACTAGGAGTGTCTCTGGAGCCTTGTGCACCAGTTAACTAAATCAGTTTAAAATCACAGCTGAAGCTGCACCTAAAGTGGTGAAGCAACTTGGCGTATAGACAACCACTGCATTCACACGACTTATTCTTAGGGCCATATTCTGCCACCAGCTTTTATGCATAACTCCCATTCACTCAAGAAGGAGTCCCGGAAGAAGAAGAATGGTGACAGGACTTGGGCCCAAATTGCTAACACTTTTAAAAATCGAAATTGGTTTCTTATGTGGGGTGATGCTTAATTTAAAAATGCAACAGGAGTTCTGCTAATACCAACACTTTACATTTACAAAGAAGTAAAGCGTTATGGAAGTCGTATTATCCCCATTTTACTGATACAGAAACTAAGGCACAGAGCAAGGAAGTGACTTGTCCAAAGTCACATAGCAAACAAGTGGCAGAGCAGAGAATAGCACCCGTCTCTTGATCTCCCCTGCAGTCTTATGCTCTAATCACTAGACAACACTCTCCTTGGTACCACATCCTAGATGGTGTACATTATACTGGCACAACTATAATTCTCCATGCTATGAGCTCGATCAGTTGTGGAGCATGCTCAGCTCTCTCTCAAGCCAGTCAGAGGCAAGGGTATGCAATACCCTTGGTATGCAATACCCTTAAGCACCGAGCACTGCTCACAGCTCCCCAAATGGGGCCCATTTATACCAGTAAAGTGCATAGCCTGTTGTGTAGTGAAATTTGCATGGTATATCCACCTCGGAGAACACCTTGCGATATGGTTTTGCTCTTCTAGCGAAAGTACTTTCGTCCTGTAACATACTTAAACTATGTGAGAGATTTGGGTTTTCTTTAAAGTCTTAGATTTTTTTTAAAGGCCAGAAGGGACCATTAGATCATGCAGCCTGACCTCATGTATAACACAGACTGGAGAATTTTCACCCAGTTACCCCTGTGTTGAGTCCAATTTAAACTTGTCTTCTGGTGCTCAGATCCCATAGGCAATGAGCATGGTATAAAAGCTTAGGTAGATACATTGCAGAAAGAGAATCTTGTGCGAAGATCTCTTAAAGGTCATGCACTGCAGTGTGACTTTTCTGGTGATCATTGTGTCAGTGGTAGAGGACTGAACCGCTTAGCGTACATGCATGTGCTGACGTACCACAGGAAATATTTTTCTTTGACTACAAGATAAGTGGTGATGAGTGAGATAACACTTGAATCCAACTAGATCAGACCCAAAACATAATAATGAGCTATAACCGTATACTGCCCTCCTGCTGTTATCACACACCAACTGAGCCAGTAATTCTATACCTTGTAAGACTCTTCAATGTTCTTTCTTCTCTGCTTCCTTTTTCAGCTTTGCCTCACCTTCCTTTTTCATTTTTTGTTCAATTTTTTTCCTCTGGTATATTTTTGCTCCAGCAAATGCCAAGCAAAGAATTAATGTTTTAGCTGCCAAAATGTACATCAGCAGTGGAAAATTCTCCAAAACCTGAAATATAAAACAATATATTTCAACAGAGTTTCTACAACACTTGAACAACTGTGACATTTAAAGCACATCTATGGCATACTATGCAACTTCCCTATGGAAGCTGTATTATTCAAGACTTTGTTCATGCCATGACAAGGCAGTGCATGCATTCTTCCCATGGGAAATTTCAGGCCATGTGGATCAGAGTTCAGGTGCAGACTGCAAAATATTTCCCTCGATTCATCTCAATTTGTAAATGAATTTGCTTTGCCCGTATTCACACCTACTTCTGTGTTTGCTTTTCCGTGAATTAGTTTACTGGCAAGATGGTTTGCTTAAAAGGCAAATTTTAAGTGAATGTTGCAAGAGATTTGCGGAAAGCAAACTTTGAGTGGTAATTGTGAGGATTCTCCTGATTCCTACATTCGTCTCAGACATTAGGCAAGATCAAAGTTGCTTTCCTGGGCACTGCTGAAGATTTTTGGCCTTCCTAGAAGTTTATGTATTCAGTTTTGCCATTGACTTCAGTGGAGTCAGGATTTCACACCAGGTTTCTGAAGAACCATCAGCTGGAAAAGAGGGATTATGGTGGATAATAACTCTAGAACCATTTAATATCAAAACTCCTGGCACCTCATTGCTTGAGTTACACAACAGCCCAAATGTGCTCCTCTTACATGGAACCTGCTAGCCATGCTGATGACCACCTTACCTGGACCTGACTTCAGGTAGCTACAGAATAATAGCAAAGATGGGCAAATCCGGCAACAGTAATACTGGCTCCAGACCAAGATCTTTATGTACTGGTTTGCTGCAATTGCAGGATGGAAACAAAACTGGAAATGCACAAGGTACTCATATACGAAACCGAAAGAGCCGGAGCTCAGTCAAGAATTGTAGTTTAGGAGTTGTAGGCCAATGTCTGACAAATCACAGACACCATCTTCCTCTGAAATAAAGACACTGTCTTGAATGGTGACCAGACCCCACCAATACTGGGGGTTTGTGAGGGCTGTAACTGGCTCTTTCCCTTGTTCACTCAAAACCATGATCTTGAAGGCATGTAGCAGTGGCTGCCAGGCTCTGTGTAATATTGATCTATAAAAGTGAGACAGTCATCCAGACACAGGGAGATGTGCATTCCTTTCTCTCAAGAGGGAGAGGGGAGGGAGGAATGACTATGGTTTTTGTGAATACCTGTGCAGACATCAAAGTCCAAAAAGGGAGTGCTGCATATTGAAAAAAAGCATCTCATCCATACAGGACACAGAAATACACCATACGACTGGGTGCAGAGATCAGATAACCCTGAGTTCATTCCATCTCTGGCCCACACAGAGCTCCAGGGAGGGGCCATTAAAGAAGCTGATCCAAAAACAGGAAGTTGTAGGTTCCCTGGGATAAGGTTGTTTTTGTTGCCCAGGGGTGGGTAATAAATGCTGATCTGTGGAGTCCCCGTGTTTCATACTGATTTTTTTTTTTTTGGTTAGTTGCTTTTCTGTGAGTAAAATACAGAGTTCTGCATGAAAAAAAAAATCCAACTGGCTCATCCCCCTTTTTTGTGTTGAGTTGCTTCCCCAGATTGCAGTGACCTCTGTGTCCATAATGAATATTTCACAATGTGCTGCTTGTGAATAAACTTCAGGCAACTCATCAGTCACAAAAACTATCTGGCCAATCATTCTGAGTAATGGCTGAATCTGAGAAAATGGATCTGTTTGCAGACAATTTGCACACAGAAAAATTTGCAGAATAAACTATTTGTTATTTATTCTTAATCAAACTCTAGTAACCATCACAAGCCAATGAGGTGATAAATATCCATTACAGTGTGGTGTGAAGGGTTCCCGGGGGTGCTGAACTTAATTGCAAGTGCAGAAAAAGGGAAACTATGTTCCGCACCCTTTTACCATATGAACTGGAAATATAAACTCACTGAACGTTAAATCTCACCAAATGAGGGTCAATCCATCCTCATCATCGTATCCACTCATTATACTCCACACCTGAATATAGCCATTATATGAACAGCATACCCTCATATCTCAATGTCTGTACTTTGACCCGCTAAACCTTTTACCCCCAATCAGGGATACTGCAGAGTATGTATTCCTTACGCCATCCGATCTTAAACTGAACTTCGCACCCCTTGATAATCTGTACGTTATTCCCTGATAACCAGAAACCTCTATGCTTAAACTCTGTACCGTTCACTTTTTTAAATCATCATCATAATAAAATTTTTAAAACTACCCATGTTCTCAGTAAATAGGTTGTTTTTCTAATGTAAGCAGGGCATAGGTGGGTGGGAGGATCTCTGCTCAATTCAGGATAGAAGATATTTGATAATGTCTCTGATATTAACCAATATTAAATTCTTCAGAGGAAACCAAACCAAGGCCAGGATCCTGCAAAGGTTACGCATATGCTCAGCTTTAAGCACATACATAAATATTCGCACTTCTGAGGCCTAATTTTTGTAAATATTCATCCATACGACTCAGTGTTACCAACTCCCACAATTTTATCATGAGGCTTGCACTAGTTGGTGTTTTACTTAAAGCACCAGCTCCTGGAATCAGGTCTCAGCTGTCATTTAGAATGTTCTAGCCGTCGTGGCTGCAGAAGACAGCTTAAAAAAGTGACCCCCTAAAAGCTCAAAAGCCAGAAAGGAAATAAGAAGACCCCAAATGTATTTATTTATTAAATCTCATGGGGGCGGTTTTGTGGCCTGACTCATGATTTTGAACGCTTGGGGTTCGTGACGCTACACAAACGTTTCCGCATTATAAAGATTTGATATGATAAGAGATGTGTGTGGAAAATCTAAGTGCAAAAGCTGCATAACAAAGAACTTTAAAACACACTGGCAGAGGATCGGGCACCCCATAATGGAGCTTTCAGTATCAGAAATGCACTGTCGATGCTAGAATTTCACCGCATGCTGTTTCAAAGAGGCAGCTGGCCTAATTCCCCACCTGAAAGGAGTGCAAAGTAACTTGATAGTCAAACCTTTCACTTACTACAACTACCAGTATGCTGTAACTCAGTTTTGCCAATATTAGAATACATAATGCAAATAAAACCCCCTATGTTATTACCCCATTACGGTTATCAATTTAAAATATAGGTATCAGGAAATGCTCAAGTTTAAGGGTGCTGGTTTGTCCACATTGCACAGACTTTATATGAAATTATACTATATCCATCTACAGCTGCAGCCCATGGTCTTAATTTTGCAAAGAACTTCATCACAGTATGGAGGGGTTGTGCTGTCTTTCAACCATAAATCGATCAACCCTATCTACTCTTTGTCGCTCAACCATATCTATGTAATCTCAGGAAGGACAGCTACAAGGCTTGTTGGTAGCACTGCTGCTTTGAATAATATCATTCACACATGAAAACTGTTAGTGCACAAGGTAGCAGGGTGTATCTATATGCACGTGTGGAGCTATCCCTGTATCAGTTCATAAGCCAAATTCATTCATGGTGTAACCTGTTGCACCAGGGATGAATGGAGTAACACCAGAGAGGAGAAAATGCTCCCTGCCCCGTTGAATGTATAGCCTAGGTATTGGAAAGGACTCATAACATAGACAAAATGGACAAACATGGTGGGGTGGACGGGAATATGGGGCAAACAAACAGAATTGAGTGGAAAAATTTAAGACCCAGCTGACCTATTGCCTAGCCAATGCTAATCAGGAGTGACTGGCAGGCATCACAGCAGGGGTAGATTTTAAGGAGGAATTGAAAAGAGGATAAGTTACAGCTTTACAAATGCTGATGAGGAGTCTCCAAGCCAAATAAAACGATAAGATTTATTGGAGCTGCTTTTCCCCGCCCCTATGTTACTCAAATGAAGATAAGAATAGAGAGTAAATGACAACTCTCTGGCAGCTCACTGTTCCTGAAAGAGCAGAGCACTGTACACCTGCTAAGGGGGGCTAGGGTGCCCTTATGCATATCTCTGGGTGTACTAGCAGAGCCAATGTTCTCATATGCCCCAAATGCCAGTTGGCTATAACCTCAGGTGATTTCTTACTTCCCATCCAGGCAGGACCAAAATATCAAGAAGCTGCTCGCGGCTTTAATTAAAACCTGCCACAACTCAAGAAAGTCATTGCGTCTGGTGTGCTGCTTGCTAAGTGGTACATCTGTACCAGGGATACCGCGCAGCAACATGGGGATGAGTGGTATAGACAACACAGCAACTGCGCTACAGCACAGCCATGAAAAGGGGACTAGACAGAAAGGAAGATAAGCAGAGCCAAATGCCATGTGGAGTGTGTGTATGGAGAAGCGAGACAGAGTCTGCCTATAGTACTCTGAAGCCCACAGCAAAGTCCTTACTCATATGCACACAGCAAAGTCAACTTGAAAGGCACTGAATATATATGGTAGGAAATATAATATTAAGTCTCCAGATTCCATGAGGAGAGAGCTGTGGTTAAATCCCCTTAAACCTGAACATGGCGTTTATTCCAAACAAAGACACACACTCCGACACAACATCCCCAACTCTAACTTAACACACTCCTCTTTAACATCCCTCCCCTCTCCCCACCCCGGCTTTAATAACAAAAGTCTCCTCACCCTCAAATTAAATTCCACCATCTTGGATCTCTGACGATGTCACGGGTCACACCACAGTCTAAGCCCAGCAATGTTTGTCAGATTTATAAGAACCTGATGGAGGCGGATTCATCTGAGGAAATAAAAATAGAGAAAGAAATGACCCAATGTGTCTGCATTTGACACGTCCTTGCTGCGCGTCTCTGACAAGCACACCGAGCCTACTGCTACGTTACTCTCGGTACGTTCAGGAACCACCTCGCAGGGAGCGGATAATTTTGTAGCTGGTTGAGTGACAGGTACAACGGCCATTGGGAGCCTTACACAGAGCAGAAGGTTGACAGGCCTGGAACAGGTGTCATGTGTTTGTATGGAGGGGGCCCAGTCCTTCCAGACGCAGCAAATCCCTGCAGCTGTTCAGACTATAAATGCAACACTGGCTGCTTTAATAAGCATGACATGTGTGCAAATGAAGTATCCCCATGAGATGTTTTAGGAAAACAAGCCCACCAAAACCAAGGCTGCGGTTTTAATCCCACCGGCCCTGCTCAGAGCTTGAATCCCCAGTGCTACGATTGCTCTTGCCTTTAGTATCATCTGGGGGAAGTGAAAATATGCTTCTGGATTTTGAAAAAACACTATACATAAGTCCTCCTATGACAAACACAATAAAACAGCTGAAAGTCAAACTCACTGTCAGTGATCCCCTAGGGCGCTTGCTGTAGCTGCTGGCACTGAGATCCTCAGCTGAGGAATGCTTGAGGAGCCTCAAGTGGCCATAAGGCAGCTGCATACGGATGAGAGTCTGCATTTTAGTTTTCACCTCTGCTTATCCAGTGGTTTCAGAACATCAGACACATGGGTTCCACTTTAAATAGATTTTCCCGCGCATGCTCTACCTGTCCCTGTGCTGTTTCCCTATGTGTGTCCCGTATTTGTATAACAATAGATTCACTGTGTGATCTGCAGAATGGAGAACCACTTCTTAGCCACTTACAGAGCTATACAAACAACCAGGGCCGGCTTTAGGAAGTGTGGGGCCCGATTCGAACAATTTTCACCAGGCCCCCCCTGCCGAAATGCCGCCAAAGACAGCAGCAGCGATTGAGCTGCCACTGAAGACATGTTGGGGGGGCCCCTCTTAGGCTCGGGGCCCGATTCGGGGGAATCGGCCTAAAGCCAGCCCTGCAAACAACAACAAACCCACCATAGATGCCTTTCTGATCCTCCTCTGACTAAGATAGAGGTGAGTGGCCTTAAGGCTCTTGCCGTGCTTAACTACCTCACCATGGGCAGGGAGTTGTGTGCCCACGAGACAGACCCCAGACTGCATGCAATACCGCTCAGGCTCTTGGGAAAAATGTGTTTGTTCGCTATGTCTGAGCCCTTCTTTCATTCACTTTTGATCAGGAAATGCAGTTTGAATTAGGCCCAATATCTGGGGAGCATAACTCGTACAAAGTGGCACAAAAGCATAACCTCACTCTACCTTACAAGGAAGCACTTGGAATGGTGCAAATGGCTCAGTGAATCCATGCGTGAAAAAGAAGGAAGAGAATGGCCTCTTGAATTTGGTCCGTTCTGTGTGCATGAGCTGGAAGAAGCCTGGATGTGTATGTATGAAAGGCAGGACTGACTGCTTCATACTTTAAAATAAACATTTATTAGCATTGACATGACTGGTTTAAAAATAAAAAAGCTCACATGTTGTACTCTCAAGGTTATGCTATCTTAAAGGGAGGCAGGCAAATAAATAGCCAGTTTCGTGTTTGCTTTTTCAAAGGCAGATAAGGCAAAGATAGGAGTTTAAAAACATGTATATTTTCTGAATAAATACAACGGTAATGGAAAGGAGACCCAGCTCAGTATAAAGGAGGTCACCTTCTCTTCCAGTCAGGACGTCCGAGGAGATCTTGTGGTTATGTCACGTGAGCGACTGAGCGACAGAGGACCTGATCTCTAATCTGAGCATTGCCACAGACTTCCAGGGCTCAATTCACCACTGACTTGCACGTCGCATAGTCATTTACACCTGCGCCAATGCATGTAAAATGACCACCACCATGGTAGCACCTCACAATCTTTAACATGTTTATCCTCACAACACCTCTGTAAGGCACAGCCATTATCCCCATTTTATGGATGGGGAAACTGAGGCACAATGAATCAAAGTGGAGAGAAGTGAACCCAGGGCTCTCAAGACCTAGGCGGCTGTTTTAACCACTGGACCATCCTTCCTCTCTACTTCAGCTCCCAAACCATAATTCTGCACTCACTCAGTCTCGCATCAACGGTGCACAGCTATAAATGACTACACAGGGTACAAGGCAGTGGGGAATGAGGCCTTTTATGTAATGTTGACTGGGAAAATCCTGTGGCCTACTGATAGCTTTGTTTACTCAGCAGTGAAATGAGACTCATAATATTGTTCTACCTGGCAGGGATGTTGTGAGGTTTAATTAACGTGTATAAAGTGCTATGAGAGAAACAGCACCATACAAGGGAAAAACAGTATTTGATTGCACCTACAATAAGGTGATGGCAAACTATAACTTGCGCTAAAAGAATGTGTATCCTCCTTCCATTTGGACAGAAACTACGTTTCTTCTTCGGACCATCTCTCCCCATCTTGCTGATCTCGCAAGCTTCCCCTCGTTCACATATTTAAAGAGACCATCGATACATTTTACAGCATGCCATTAGGCAGAGAAACAATCGCAGGGTTTGACTTGCTGATGCTACACTGTGTGTCAGGCTGGGCTCTCTGAGTGGGACCAAGATACCCCAACATGGCTCCCCAAACCCAGACAAAAAGCCAGTGTGTGGCACGGTGGGAGAGGATCTGAACCTGGACTGCCACTCCCACAATTCCTCAAAAACCCAACAGCACATATGATCATGGGCGCCAGGTTTGTATAATTTTTCGTGGTGCCCAGAACGGGTTCAAGCAGAGCTGTCCCGTCCATAGGATGGACCGGGGCAACTGCCCCGGGGCCCGCGCTTTGGGCGGCCCCACACTTCAGGGGGACGCGGGGTCCAGGGAGTCTGGGAGGTTAGCGGGGGGCCTGGCGTGAGCAGCAGCGAGCAACCTGGCCCCAGCCCGCCCCCATTCCACCCCTTCCCTAAGCTCCCGCCCCATCTCTTTCCGGCTTCCTCCCCCTACTCCCAGTAGCGTAGCCGAGGGGGAGCAGGGGGAGCGGCTGCTCCCCCACTGAGCAGAAGTGGTGCCTTTTTTTGCTCCCGCCGCCTTTTGCTCCTACGCTGCAGCCAGAGCGGAGCAAATTTTTGCTCCCGGCGCCTTTTTTTGCTCCCGACACTTTTTGATCCTGGTGCCTTTTTTTAGCTCCGCTCCCCCTGTGCTCTAAACCTGGCTATGCCACTGCCTACTCCGAGCAATGCTGGGAGCCAGCGGAGCGAAGCAGGGCGGGCTGGTGCCAGGTCGCTCACTGCTGCCGGCGCAAGGCCCCCCGCTAACCCTCCAGACCCGGCATCCCCCAAAGCGCGGTAAGTCCAAACATTGGTGGAGTCAGGCCTATGTTCCTAAATATTGGTGGAGCATGGACACCATGGGCCCATATAACTCGCTGCCTATGCTTATGATACAGGATGAAATTGTTCAGGGCCAGTCGGATCTAGACACTTTTATAGCTCAAACATAGCAGCCCAGATTCTATGCTAGGCTACGCTGGCGTAAGTCAAAAGCTGCTCAGTTGAGGCCGTGGAGTTACTCTGGGTTCAAACCAGTGTAGTTGAGAGCAGTCAGTTAAATAAATAACAGAAATATACAATACCATTGCGAACTTCATACCTGGCATTGTAGACAGCAGATGTATTAACAGCCTCTCTGACAGAGCCTCACATACTCCATACTCTGGAAATGAAACATGGAGCAAAGACAGGTTTCAGAGTAGCAGCCATGTTAGTCTGTGTCAGCAAAAAGAACAGGAGTACTTGTGGCACCTAGAGACTAACACATTTATTTCAGCATAAGCTTTCGTGCCACAAGTAATCCTGTCCTTTTTATGGAGCAAAGAGAAATGTAAAGGGACAGATTTAAAATCGGATTACAAATGCCTGCAGCATCTCAGATTGTTAACCCCGGGGTCCCAGCACACCACTTTAGTCACATGCCGGACTGCTTGTAGATCAGAGGGGTTTCTGCAATGCCACCTCCACCACTGCGCCCACTACCAGCCAACCACAGGTGGCAAGTTATATGGGCCCGTGGTGCCCGTGCTCCAATAGTCGGGAAGGTGGGGCCAGCTCCACCAATGTTTGGGCTTATATTTTCAGAGCTGTCCCGTCCATAGGACAGACCGGGGCAACCGCTCCGAGCCCCGTGCTTTAGGGGCACACGTGCTTCAGGGGGACATGGGGTCAAGGGTGGTTTGGGGGGCTAGCAGGAGGCCTGGCACTGGTAGCAGCGAGCGACCTGGTCCCAGCCCGCCCTGCTCTGCCTTTTCTGGCCCCTGCTCCGCCTCCACTCCACCCCTTCTCCCAAGCCCCCACCCCCCCTCTTTCCAGCTTCCGCCCCCTCCCCTGAGCGACACCAGGAGTGTAAGGTGTTTCTAGTCTGATCTGATAGCAATGCCAACACAAGATGCTGCAAACCAACAGGGAACCAGGCCCAGAAATGTAACTTTACTTTGTTTAAGGTTTGCATTTTGTGCTGAAAGTCCAGCTCTTACAAAAACCCCTAGGTCACTGATTCATTTTAAAAATAAGACCTTCCCAAAGAGAACAGACTGATACAGTACCTTGCAGCAGGCAACCATTACACACAGAGGGGAAGTGGAAACAAACTACAAATACCAGAAGTCTTACAGCTGGCAAACTACAACTCCCAGCATGCCATAGTAATATCTGGCCATTAACCCTTTTTTCCACTATACCTCCATAAAACAAATGTGCACAGTGCACATTTTGGCACATTTAACACCATGTATATTATTAACAGTGATAATGTGGAATTTGTCCTTTTAGAATGACACCTCGTAGAACACATGGAGAGCTTGTTCTACAGGTGTTGAAAAGAATAGAAATCCCGAGTTAAAGTACCCACAACATCCCACATTCATATGTGCCTATGCACCATCCATGTAAGGTAGATACATGCTTTTGACATGAATCTGTGCTGGCTGACCTTTAAACCGTATACACTATGGCAGTTTGACCATTACCTGCAGACAATCTTAACTACGATCTGCTTTGGAACTAACCTGTACCTGTGCTACACCCATCTCATCACCTTATCTGTCCCTGAAAAACAAGACAAGGAACCCCTCCCCGCACCAAAATATTGATCTAGATCCTTCTATGGTTCCCATCACTTTTATGTCTGAGCACCTCTTACTCATTAATGGACATCATCCTTACAAACACCCCTCCGAGCTAGGGAAGTGCTATTCCCACTTTATACGTGGGGAACTGAAGCATAGGACAGATTAATTTGCCCAAGCTCACGAAAGAAGACTGTGGGTGAGCGGGGAACAGAACCAAGTCGCATACTCGGGATCACTTGGAGTGACTGAATAACGAACAACGAGGTGCTGGAACGTGCCAAGATCTCCAGCATGTTCACTCTCCTCCGTCAACGCCGCCTCAGATGGCTTGGCCATCTAAGTCGCATAGAAGATGGACGGATCCCCAAAGATCTGTTGTATGCCGAACCTGCCTCCGGAAACAAAGCTACAGGACGGCCCCACCTTCGCTTCAAGGATGTCTGTAAGAGGGACCTGAAGACTATTCAAATCGACATCAACAGCTGGGAAGAGCTCGCCCAGGACAGATGCAGATGGAGACACGCTCTGACCACTGGATTGAAAACTGGCGAAGACAAGCTGCGGCAGCTTGCCGAGGAAAAGTGGGTTCAACGGAACAGGAAGCAGCGGCTCCAACCCACAGCTGACACCGCCTTCAAATGCAGCAAATGCAATCGAGACTGCCACTCTCGTGTGGGGCTCTACAGCCACAACAGACGCTGCACAACCATCAACTAAACATTCCCCATGGGCGCATATCCATCGTCTCTCGAGACTAACGGACGCCAACAACAACAGTCCGGTGTTCTAGCTGCTAGATCATCTCTTCTAGGCTTGGGTCAATGGGAGCCAGAGAGAATCACCCAATAATGCACTACCTGTTTTCTTTTGTAACAAGGTCCTAAGATACCATGGCAAGGAACAAAGGAAACCAGAACATGTGGGCAGTTTGCTTCTTTTTAAAGAATGTTTTTAAAGAATTGCTCTGATACAATTTTATATATGTTATTGGTTTAGGTGGATGGGGGTCAGATGCTTAGCAAATGTAAATGGGCACAGCCCCATTGAAGTCAACACAGCTGAGGAGCAATAAAGCTGAAGTCACCTTACAGCAGCTAAGGATCTGACTCAGATAACATATTTGTCCCTCCATGTTTGAAGAGTTCAGGCAACATCTTTGCAAGGCAGATAATCTCTATAGTTTCAATGTCCAACCTAAATGAGTTACACACAAAAAACCAGCAACACTCTTTCGGTTTGAATAGCAAATGGTGTTGGTTTGCCATGTAAACCGTCATGACATATTTTGTCTTATTTATATTTATATATTATTTTTTTTCAATGTTTTTTTTCATGATTTTCGACCTGACAGCATTCCTTGAATAGCACAAGGACATTCCTTGTCTTTCTAGTTCACCCCTGCTGGACTTCGATGTATTTTTGTTACTCCAAACACACATAGCTGCTCACTGTAAAATGGCAGCTAAATGGAAACATAAGGCATTAAGCAAAGTAACCTGGATAGAACTAGAACAGGACTTTCTAGTGATGGAAAAATTAATGCCTAAACTGTTAATTTCTCAGGAGATTTTCATGTCCTGTGGTTATCCTTTTCCATGTGTGTGCAATGAAACCATGCTCAGCTCACAGACCAAAGCACTGGTAAAAGTTTAGGGACAAATTCTCACCTATGTAAATCACTGAAGTACATGAAGCTACTGTGGCCTTGCACTGGTGTGCCTGAGCAGAATTTGGTCCTATTTTGTGTCTTAGTGTCACCGGCCATAGTAAGGGGGGGCATGTTGCTGCACCACCCCAGGAGTAGTGCAGAGAATGAATTGTGGTGCTGGGAGCCTCAATCCCCTCCTTGCTCCAAAGCATAGTCATTTGCTTCTAGCTTTTACCAGCAGTAAATTATTATCCCCAACCTGGTGCCTCAGCTCCTCTCACTTCCCACCACCTACTTGGGGTGGGGAGAAAGAAACATGCATGCAGTGCCCCATATCCCTGGCCACCCACACCCAATGACCAGGTAGCCTATAGCCCAGGTAGTGAAGAGGGTTCTGACCCTCCTGCCCAGGTGTGTGGTCTGGGTCACAATCTAGCCCTTTAGAAATCACGGACAATTTTTTTACATGATATTACTAACATGATGGGATGTATTGATCCAGTGTTTGTTGCCAGGAAAATCCTGGTGAAGGTTCAGGCTGCATAATTTATTTAGAGGAGGCTGTGCAGGGAGAACTTTAAAGCCCAGATTCTCAAATGTATTTAGCTAACTGTCTTTGAGGATCTGAGCCTAAGTCCCTCACTATGACCGTGTTATGTTCAGCACTGAAACCTTCTATGAAATAAAGCTCTACCATCCATTCCATTAAAAACCATGTTTCAGAGTGACTTTAAATGGAGTCTTGCCCATGGCCTGCACTTCCCTGAGGTATTACATATTGGGATATATGTTATTATGATGAATTTGGAACTGCTCTGTAGTAATTTATGAATACTGTATGTTGGCTTGGTTACTGAGACATTTACTATATGACTATCCTGGGTTAACAGAGCTGCCAGGAAACACAAGCAGGCAGGAAACAATGGTCACCCCTGCCATGTAAAGGTTGTTAAGAGATAATGCCTAAACTATGAGCTGTGAAGGCTCTACCTCCTGGTTCCAACTTACAAAACCGAGCAGGTCAAAGCCATGAAACACAGGATATAAAAAAGACCATTGATATTTTTAAAGGGACAAGAGAGCGGGGAACCAGACAAAGATGCAGGCACCTGCTGGGGTATCTGAAGAAGTTAGGTCTGACTAGTTTACCATCAGAACAGTGTAAGATTTTAGGACAGGCAGACATGCATGAAAACTGTTGTTTTAAAATCCTTTTTCCTCTAAATGCATTGTTCCTACTAAATGCATTGTGTAGTTTTCAGAAGGCTGTTTTGTCACTGAATCCCATGCGTAACAAACTCGCAAAGGAAAGACCTGTAGGTGCTGAAACTAATTAAGTTTGGATGCCTACTTAAGTTTGGATGCTTAACCTGAGACACCTAGGGACTGAGTTTTCAAAGTACCTAGCATTCTGTAGCACTTTATATGTTCAAAGCAGAGTTCCCATTGACTTCAGGTGCAGCTGTGAGCATTCTGCACTTCTGCAGAATCCGTCCCCAGGGTTTCAAGCCTGTCAGCCAAAAATGAAGAACACACATTTAATTCCCACTTGTGAAAAGTTTGGTTTAAGTAGCCCAGCATGAGGGACGGGCCCTGCTGCACACAACAGCCTCATTCACTACACAACCCTAATTCATCCTGGAATAGGTCCAGTCTGTGCACTGAATGAAGCAGGGGTCATGTGGAAAAAACAGTATGTAATCATGTAATTAAAGACTGTATCATAACACATACACACTTGGAGCTGAATTAATGTTGCTCAGGCAACCTGAATTCAGGTATTTCCTAATTTTTGGGTGCTTGACTTTGCAGCCTTCACATTCTTTTCATGTCCTATTTTTAATGTATTTTCCTATTTTTTTATAAAACAAATTGAGGAACCAGAAATCCCACCATGGTAGAACCATATTGACCCGTACATGGCTCATCAGTAGGGTTGGGACTTTTGGATGCACAGAACAGACCTCAACCACTTGAGCGAATGGAATAACTGGTAGCAGTAATAGACTGTTAGATTCTGTGAGGCCCAGCCATTCGCGGGATGGCTATTTGCTGATGGCAGAGAAATGTAGAGACTCTGGACTCCTGGGTTCTATTCCAAGTTCTGGAGGGCAATGTGCTATAGTGGTTACAGACCCAGATTTGCGCCTGTGCCCTCAGCCTGTTTCTGTCTGTCTCTGCTCCTATCCATCCCAACACCACCGTATCTCCGTCTCTCATTGCTCCCATCCACTGGTGGTGCTACCAGTTCCGCCTATAGTTATTGTTTGAGCACCAGCCTGGTGGTGATTTACTAAGAAAGGAAAAGACATAGTCTCTGCCTCCAGAAACCTGTTCCCATTGAGCAGAAACCCACCCACCCATCCCCTCCCATGCAGGAAGAAAACCTAAAAAGTACACCTGTGTGGCTGGCAGGAATAAGTCCGATGCTTGGGATCCTTACACCACTCCATATGTGAACGCACGTGCACACACACACAGGACCTCACTGGTTCTCAGGGTCACGACTGCCACATACACCATTGAAAAGTGGTTATAACCCAGGTCTCCCAGCTCTCAGCCTTCTCCATGGACAATAAATGAGAGGAGGGATTAATTAAGACAACTAACTAAGGAAGAATGCGTTATACATTTTAGGGAGCACAAGGCTTTGTGAGAAAGATTTGGTTCTCCAGAGACTTCAGGCACAAAGGTGGAATCCTGGAAGCAGGGGCGGCTCTATGTTTCTTGCCACCCCAAGCACGGCAGTCAGGCGGCCTTCGGCAGCACGCCTGCGGGCGGACTCTGGTCACGCGGATTCGGCAGCGTTTCTGCAGGTGATCCGCCTATCCCGCGCTGTCGGCATGTCCGCCGCCGAATTACCGTGGAACCGGCGGACCTCCCACAGGCATGCCGCCAAAGGCAGCCTGACTGATGCCCTCACGGCGACCAGCAGTCCACCCCCTGCGGCTTGCCACCCCAGGCACGCGCTTGCTGCGCTGGGGCCTAGAGCCACCCCTGCCTAGAAGATGGGTGGTGCCTAGGGCAGATAACCAGCAAGTGGTTAAAGGATGAGGTTGGAGTTCTGTAGCCTTAAAACTGGACTCTTTGAGGTACTATATTTTAAATGTTTGTCTCGGATTTGGAAAAATATCAAATTGAGAGCTAATGGGAATTTGCATTGTAAAATCAGTGTTATTCATGTTGAATGGATGGAGGGATAGGTTATCTCTTATGGTTAACACCACAAAATATTGTTCAGACAGTTTACGTGTAGATTTATTTTACAAGATTTTATTATATTATAAGAGATGAGCTCCAGCTGCCCTGTTTGGATCATGATCCAGATTTTGAGCACCTTGAAGTTCACATGTCTACAGATCCGGGGATTTGGTTTTGTCCATTATTTCGATTTGGGATATTCAGAGTCAGATCTACAACCAGATTTTAAATCTGCCCACAGTTTGGGGGTAATTTTTGTTAGGTGTTTTCATGCATTGCTACTATCAAGCAGAATAGAAAATCAAAATAGAGTATGAATAATTCTTTGTCTCGAATGGCCGACTAAGTAGCCTCACCCAAAAATCTCACAATGAAACAGTAGATTTAATTTCTGTGGAATGATCTATACCTAGACATCTCTGGCTATTTATCAGACATTGTGATGGCAATTCAGAATCCTAGTGAAAACATTACATTACATACATGGCTTTATGGTTTGTTCACTGGTGCTATCTCCAAGAAATCAAGGCGATCCAGGGGTTGTTTTGTTCCTTGTACTGATGTTTTCATGGATCGTACACTTCAAGTCGTCTTGATTCATAAACTGGCTCTTATATTTTTCACCCCAGTCATCAACAATGTACTGGTGATATGGGTCATTAGAGTGCTCTCTCCTCTTTGATTTCACCGTGCTTACTAGGATAGCCACAATAATGAAGGAGAACATTCCAATCATTACAATGAGGTACAAGATAACGTAATCAAAGTTTTCCTCGTCAACTGTCGCTTGCAGCGCATCTTGTTCCGCTGTCATGTTCCGGCGCCAGTTATTCATGTAGTTAAGAAATGTGTTTTTGAAAACATCTTCCAATATCTGGGTGAAGTTTCGTAAATCGACCATATTTCTAGTGCACTGCCATTGAAAACAAATATATAGATATTTTTAATTCTGTACTATAACAAATGCAGGGTCAATTCCCTCAGCTAGTGTAAAATTGAGTGCCAGTTTAGACCAGCTGAGGATCTGGTCCCATGTGTCTGCATTTTACCATGTGTTTAGGGGATCAAGTGGGTCTTTACTCAGTTCTTAGTTCAGTTCTGTTTCAGTCTGTACTCAGGCAAAATGAAGAGTTTTGTCTAAGTTAGGACTCAGTAAAAGCTGAGTAAGACCCTTAGGATTTGGCTCAATAGGAATGGTCAAATTCTGCATTGACTAGCATCCAGGACAGTGCCATTCAAATCAATGGGGCTGCCCAAGGTATATCAGCACAGAATTCAGCCATCCATTTCTTGTTTCATCTAAAAAAATGAAATCTGGCATGCCCATATGCAACACACACAAATGCATTTGTAAGAGTATAATATCCAAATATGCACCCACCCCCACCCCCAAAGTGCTAGCTGAGTGCCAGGCAGAGTGAGGGACAGGAGGAAGGAATCCTGCTCTTCAGGCAGGTGTTGCTGCAGAGCTATTACACAGAGACTACTGATGCACAGTGCCTGAGCCCTGGGCTACACTAGGGGAGGGGGTCGATCTACGATACGCAACTTCAGCTACGTGAATAGCGTAGCTGAAGTCGGCGTATCGTAATCGACTTACCTGGCCATGAGGACGGCGGCGAGTCGATCGCTGCCGCTCCCCCGTCGACTCCGCTTCCGCCTTTTGATGAGGTGGATTTCCGGAGCCGACGGGGAGTGCGATCGGGGATCGATTAATCGCATCTTAACGAGACGCGAAAAATCGATCCCCGATAGATCGATTGCTACCCGCCGATCCGGCGGGTAGTGAAGACCTGCCCTGAAGTACCCTCTGTAGCCTTTGCAACCCCAGGTGGGGAATGGGAAGAGCGTGAAGTAGCAGATTTTCCCGTCCCAACCCAGAATATCTGCCCCCATCTGTCCCATTTTTGCTGCTGGAACACCTCATTGGAAATACATCTCCCTACACAGCCCCCTCCAATTTTTGCCCTTGTTACATGCTAGAACCACACCAGTTCCGTGGCCAGAGGTCCCCCTCTAACCAGGGGTAGGATTTTCTCACAATTGTATATATAATATTTGGTGCTACTGCACAGTATGCTGTGTTACTGCATTTCTCTCTGCGCATTGTGGTGTATCATGATTGCGGTGGGAACTGTAACTTTAGATTTCCTTTGTCTAAAACAGGGGTAGGCAACTTCTGGCACATGTGCCAAAGGCAGCACGCGAGCTGATTTTCAGTGGCACTCACACTGCCTGAGTCCTGGCCACTGGTTCGGGGGGCTCTGCATTTTAATTTAATTTTAAATGAAGCTTCTTAAACATTTTGAAAACCTTATTTACTTTACATACAACAATAGTTTAGTTATATATTAAAGACTTATAGAAAGAGACCTTCTAAAAATGTTAAAATGTATTACTGGCACGCAAAACCTTAAATTAGAGAGAAATAAATGAAGACTCGGCACACCACTTCTGAAAGGTTGCCGACCCCTGGTCTAAAAGCTCAAACAAAATGTTTATTTCTTAGGGTGTTTGTTTGTTTGTTTGTTTTTTGCTTGATTAAAATAAAATAAAAAGCTGTGATTGGATCACAACTTCACAGATATTTAAGACAAAAAGGGCCCACTATGATAATCTAGTCTGACCTCCTGCATAACACAGGTCTTTGAATTTCAACCAGTAATTCCTTCAGTGGATATGATTCCTTGCTACTGCATGCATAAAAACTATCAAGCCCAATGAGTTGTGGTTGAGCTAGAGTATCCAATCCAATCTCGATGTAAAGACTTAAAGTGATGCTGAATTTACCACATCCCTTGGTAAACTGCTGCAATGAGGAATTATCCTCTCTGATCAGAATTTTCATCCTATTTCCAATTTGAATTCTTCTAACTTCATCGTCCACCCACTGGATCTTGTTATGCCTTCATCTGATCAATTAAATGGCCTCCTACTATCACATATCTTCTCCTTGAATGTGTGTGTATGTGTGTGTGTGTGCACACGCGCGTGTGTGTACACATATTCACACAACTGTGTAAGATTAAGATGACCTAATTATTTTTCTGTGATAATAAGTACAATTAAAAATTGTCATGTACATTCCATTTTGTTTACTATTTATGCTTTTCTGTGGAAAAGATTTAAAAGAAAAGGTATTGTGCTTTTTCTATTGGAAATGAAGAATTATTAACACAAACTTACCTCTTCTGTGCCTTCGTCTAATGAAATTCACAGCAACAATTGAGATTTTAAAAATTCACTTGCGAATGTTACAATCATTTGAAGGGTAGAGAAAAATCTTAAACTTCAAGAAACTGCCAGCTTGGACTAAGCTATATACTGGCCAGCGAAATAGCTACATTGTACTCCAGGTTCTATGTTTATATTAAATGAAACATTAAATCTAATCTAACTGGAAAGTTAAATATTGGCTGAAAACTAACGTAATCTTAGTGACTAACAGTGCACAGCCCTCTTTGAGTTTGTAATTACTGTAATGCCATAAAGTTTAAAAGAACACCATGAAGGTTTTTAAGATTATACATTAACATAACTTGTTCTGTATTGATCCATTATTCCACATTATAGGCAAAGGGCCAAGATGTGTTTTTTAAAAAATGAAAAAAAAAGTCCCCTTGAACAACTTCAGTGTGATGTGCTGAATACTACATAGAGACACAGTAAAAGAACTTTTCTGCACAGCTGGTGTATTGTCACCCGAAGAGTAGAATTTTCTATTTTCCTTCCTTCCCTCCTCAAGACACAACTATAAGTACCTTTATCCGCCCCCCTCCCCTTGATCCTTCCAGCTCGTACTCTTCTCAAACATCATTTTGGGATGTATTAGCAGGAGTGTTGTAACCAAGACACAAGAAATAATTCTTCCACTCTACTCCATGCTGATAAGACCTCAGCTGGAGTATTATGTTCAGTTCTGGGTGCTACATTTCAGGAAAGATGTGGACAATTTGGAAAAACTCCAGAGAAGAGCAACAAAAATTATTAAAGGTCTAGAAAACATGACCTATGAGGGAAGATTGAAAAAACTGGGTTTAGTCTGGAGAAGAGAAGACTAAGAGGGGATATGATAAGAGTTTTCAAGCACATAAAAGATTGTTACAAGGAGGAGGAAGAAAAAATGTTCTTGTTAACCTCTGATAATAGGACAAGAAGCAATGGGCTTAAGTTACAGGAAGGGCGGTTTAGGTCAGACATTAGGAAAACTTCCTAACTGTCAGGGTAGTTAAGTACTGGAATAAATTGCCTAGGGAGGTTGTGGAATCTCCATCATTGCAGATTTTTAAGAGCAGGTTGGACAAACACCTATCAGGGATGGTTTAGCTAATATTTAGTCCTGCCTTGAATGCAGGGGACTGAACTAGAAGACCTCTCAAGATCCCTTCTAGTCCTACAATTCTGTAATTCCTTCCTTGGGTAGCTTCCCAGCTCCTCAGCCCCATCCTTGCGATTTCCTTTGCCTTTCCCCTTGGTGCTTCAGATGGTTGACCTTCCCTTTATTGGCCATTCAGCCTCCTTTTGGAGCTCATGCCGCAGAAGATGGGCTCCTCAAGCATGAAGCTCTTCTGGCCAGATACAGTCTTCTTGTAGTGGATCTCCTCCCAGAGCCACAGCACCCTTCTGGCATGCTGAGCCCATGGCAGCGCCTATCTGACCATGGACTACAGCCACCCTCATTTTAACTTAATGTTTTTGTCTTTTCTCTTTTCAAGTGCAGACGCCTTCACCTCTCCACAGCTTCCTACTCTGAGGGCTGGTCCACACTAACCCCCCGGTTCGAACTAAGTTACGAAACTTCAGCTACGTGAATAACGTAGCTGAAGTCGAAGTATGTTAGTTCGAACTAAAAGGTACTTACCGCGGGTCCAGACACAGCAGGCAGGCTCCCCCGTCGACTCCGCCTACTCCTCTTGCGGAGCAGGAGTACCGGTGTCGACGGCGAGCACTTCCGGGATCGATTTATCAATAAATCGATCCCAGAAGATCGATTGCTTCCCGCCGAACCAGGAAGTAAGTATAGACGTACCCTGAGTGTCTACCAGATAGCTCCACCAGAAGTCCTCCACCCCTCCTATGCTTCCTCTTTGCAATCATCTATATTCCAATGGAAGGCTCATGAAAGATTTCAGCTTGATGACAGCTCTTAACGGCGAAGTCCTCATTTTTCATGTGGAACAGGTACAGCACAGGAAAGAGCCTGGCAAGCCTCTCCATGCTGGTCTCTTAACATGTCTCGACTCTGACCTGGAGGGAGACCATTGGTAGAGGTGAGAGGATGAAACACATTTTTTTAAAAGTGAATTACACATTAACTTTTCTTCTGAACAAGTACCATGTGGAAACCTAGCTGAAAAGCACTTACGTCACACCTTAGACATAGCAGTGATTTACTCTAATGGGGCAGAGACCTCTTTGTTGTGAAGGTTTGTAATGGTCTTTAGCTAGGATGATGATGCATATATTGCAAAGTAGCACCCAGAGGCCCCAGCTCAGAACATTGGACGAGGCCAGGGATCGGCAACCTTTGGCATGCGGCCCATCAGGAAAATCTGCTGGTGTGCCGGGCCGGTTTGTTTACCTGCAGCGTCCGCAGGTTCGGCCGATCGCAGCTCCCACTGGCCACGGTTCACCGTTCCAGGCCAATGGGGGCTGCGGGAAGTGGCATGAGCCAAGGGATGTGCTGGCCACCACTTCCCGCAGCTCCCATTGGCCTGGGACAAGGGCTGAATTAGGGCAATCCAGGGCCATAGGGACACCATGACAGAGGGGCCTCTGTGGCTCTGCACCTGTTGCACAGGTCCCCAACTGGAGTAGCAGTGGCAAGGGAACCTCCCCCCCACACTTTTCTTTTTAAGAGAGGCAAGGCATGATCCCTCTTCTTCCACCCAAGGATGTCAGCAAGGGACTCTCCTTCCCTTGGGTGCAGCAGGGACAGCAACAGGGGTCCCTTCTCCCCAGTGGATGGGCAGGGATGGCAGCAAGTGGGTCCCTCTATTTACCCTGCAGACAAGGTGTATCTGCTGGGGTGGAGCCATCCCATCGTGCTGGGTCTTGGAGTTCCCACCCCAGTGAGAAGCACGGGGAAATTTGCCCTTCTCAGAGCTATTGGTTCAGGCTGTTGGCAGACTCAGGCAGACATCACTATATCAGTTACGCTTAGATCACATTTTTAAGTCTTCTTCACAACCATGAGGACTAGAAACTTACTAAAAAAATAATCAAAGCTGAGATACAGATGAAATCACATGACTCCAAGTGGTGGGCGGCCTACAGAAGGACATGTGGTGTCTCTGCCTCCATCCAGCCCTGCCCATGATTCCTGCATCCAAGCCCAACAACTTGTGGTTGAGAGGAAAGTCACCATGCAACACTGCCAAATCCTGAGCTAGCCGGTCATTCTTTCTTCCGTGATTAGCTATATAGATAACATGGAGCTGAATAACAACACCATTAAATTAGGCTTGAATAAAGACTGGGAGTGGATGGGTCATTACACAAACTAAAACTATTTCCCCATGCTAATTTCCCCCTACTGTTACTCACACCTTCTTGTCAGCTGTTTGAAATGGGCCGTCCTGATTATCACTACATAAGTTTTTTTTCCTCCCTCTGATAATAGCCCACCTTAATTGATTTGTCTCGCTAGAGTTGGTATGGCAATCCCCATCATTTCATGTTCTCTGTATATATATATATATATATATATATATCTTCCTACTGTATTTTCCACTCCATGCATCTGATGAAGTGGGTTTTAGCCCTCGAAAGCTTATGCCCAAATAAATTTGTTAGTCTCTAAGGTGCTGTGACGGTGTACCCCATAAAACTTTATGGGGAGATGCTTATAAATGTATACATGATGTAACTGGACTATGTTTTATGCTACATGTGCCATGTAACATATCTCTGTGAAAGTTATGACCTACTGAATTTATTCCTCCCATTTATATGCATGTATCATTGTTGTAGTTGAAGTTATGAATATTGGTTGTATTTCTTGAGAAAGGAATGTGCAGGTTAAGTGCCCAATCAAGAAGCACTTAACAGACAATAGAACTTGCAGACACCAATCCACATCTGAGCTTTTCCAGGAATGTGGCTGGTCGGAGAAGGAACTGAGTTGTGCATGGACAGATGACTTGTCCATGTGAACCCAACTCCATTTGGTAACTGGATGCTACACAGGGAGAGGGAGGGGTGTCCACCCAGAGAAGAAAATCTATTTAAACCCCTAGGAAATCCCTCCATTTTGTCTTCAGCTGGCTAAAGAGAGAGTCTCTCCACCCCCCAAGGACACCTGAAAGAGACTGAACAAAGGACAAAGACATTAGGGGGGTGAGTGATTGCTGGACCCAGGCTAGAAGGAAGATAGCCTGTTTACTGGGCCTAGTGAGGTTTTTATCTGTACACAGGGCGATTAGACCTAGAACTGCGTGTTCTATCTTATTTTATTTAGTAATTCACTTTGTTCTGTCTGTCACTACTTGGAATCACCTAAATCCTACTTTCTGTACTTATTAAAATCACTTTTTACTCATTAAGTTTCCTGGTGTACGAGTTGGTACCCGGGGTTGGGGGGGGGGGCAAACAGCTGTGCATATCTTTCTATCTTTGAAATAGAAGGCGAACTATTTATGAGTTTGCCCTGTATAAGCTTTATACAGGGTAAAATGGATTTATTAAGGGTTTGAACCTCCTTGGGAGTTGGACATCTGGGTGTCAAAGGCAAGAGCGCTTCCAGGAGCCTTACGGTTGTGAGTGGACTTGGTTCGGACCTGGGTCTGTGTTTGCAGCAGATCAGTGGAATCTGGCTCAAAACAGACAGGATTCGGGAGTCCCAAGCTGGAAAAGGCCTGGAAGCAGGGGCAGAAGTAACCTTGGCACACCAGGTGGCAGCACCAAGCAGGTCTCTGTGACCCCAACCCGTCACAGTGGCGTAGTCGAGAAGGATCTGTGCACAGCTGATTGCTTTGAGATACTGGTAGTGATTTTAAGTGAATTTCAAGTGTGGTGGCTGGAAAACAGACAAAGTGGTTGTTACTGTTTTGTTATTTTCTGTTTGCTTATTTCGGGTAAGGGACGTAGGGACAGAAAAGGAAACAAAATAAGTTAGAGTGAAGATCAGGGGAGCTGGGAAAGTCTCGTAACTGAAAAACTCCTGAGCTGAGGGCAGTCCAGTTTCAGTGAACTGCAGAGGGGCGTAGCCCAGCACTAGACAGCAATAAGATGTCTGTAAGTGAAACCACGGTAAAACTGGATCTTGCCAGACTCAAAATAACAGAGAAAGAAAACGAACATCGGAGACTAATCGAATTACGTATGCTAGAAATAAGTGCAGCGGCAGAGGCCCACAAGAGAGCTGAGGAGGCCCACAAGAGAGCTTTGGAAGCAGAAAGAATCAGGGAGGAGCTGGCCCACAAGAGAGCTATGGAGGTCCAGAGGGAGGCCCAGAAGCATGAACTGGCTGTTGCAGAGTTGAAGAGTCGAAACCCTTCAGAGGCCGGCTCCACTTCCCCAAAAATCCCCAAATGGGAGCGTGTATGCCCCCAGTATGATGAATCCAAGGATATAGCCGAATATTTTATCACCTTCAAGAGACTGTGCTCCCTCCATGCGATCCCTGAAGATCAAAAAATGACCACCTTGATAGCCAAATTGACTGGCAGAGCTCTGGACATATTCAATAAGATGCCCATTGGTGATGCCTCCAATTATGGTAAATTTAAGGAACTGGTTTTGAAACAGTTTCAGGTTACACCTGAGACCTACAGGGTTAAATTCAGGAGTCTTAAGAGGGGACATGGATTAAGTAATGTGGCTAATGCAAATGAAATGACAGTTCTGGTAGATAAGTGGGTGAGGGGAAAAGACATTACAAGCTTTGAAGGAATGTGTGATTTGGTTGCTCAGGAACAATTCCTGAATATGTGCAGTGATGATGTAAAACAGTACTTGTGGGACAAAAAGGTAAAAGCGGTGGGTGAATTAGCTGGGTTTGCAGACTCTTATGAGCAGGCGCAAGCTGCAATTAAGCATAAACCACTGGCAGAGGGGTACAGGGTCGAAGGAAAACAGAGTCACCGTTTTACCCCTGGGAAAAAGGAGGCTGGGCGTTCACCTCCCCATTCCCCTAGTACTCGTCCCAAATTCCCTGTACAATCAGAGGAGCCCAGGAGGTGCTATCAGTGTAAGTTCACCGAGCACCTGAGAGATAAGTGTCCCCTGCTGAGTGAAAACAGGCATCAAGTGGCCCATGAAACTACTGCCTCTTTCCACACAGGGTTTGTGAAGTTGACTTCTACACCACCAAGCAGTGAGCATGTGCATGCTGTTAAACCGAATGGGAAGTTAATCACTGGGTTGAGAGATACAGGTGCTGAAATTTCTATAGTCAGGAGGGACCTGATCCAAGAGAAGGATTGGTTGCCGGGTAAAGTGGCGGAATTGGAGCTGGTGGGCGGCTACAAAGTCATTGCACCTTTGGCTAAAGTACACATGCAAACAGAAAACTTGCAGGCTGAGCTAACTGTGGCAACAGTGTCACACAATTTTGCACCGTTTCTACTGGGAAATGATTTCTTTACTGTGGCAGAATCTGTCCCAGGGTCGGGTGGCAGCAAGCAGGAGACTTGTGCTGAAAACCCCGGGGGGTGGGGCGAAGTCACAGGGACTGCAGCTGTGGCGGCAGGGATGGCTGTGGCCCGTTCCTGTTCTGTAATTACCTCCCTAGGGGAGGGGAATGTTCCACCTCATAGCAAGGGGGGCATTTTGTGGGCCACTGAAGGGTCTGTCTTGTGAGCCCACAGCTGGACCAGGGTCACCTTCCCTTCGGGGGGACACGGGAGTGTCTGGCCCAGAGGGAAGCCCAGGGAGGGAAGGTGAGGGGGCCAGAGGGCCCGCCCACCTTTTGTCAGGAGGATCTTGCCCAGGAGGCGGGTGAAAAGTCTGCATTTAAGATGCCAGACCCCTCTCCTGTGGATCAGGTTAGAAGGGAAAGCTGGGGGTCAGACCCCCTGGAGGGGGGAGTCCGTCCGGCTGACCTGTGGGGAACAGATACTGGGGTGTCCAAGAAAAAGGTTGTTTTTGCTACATTGGTAGGAGGTAAATCTGTCTCTTCAAAGCAGGAGGAAGCGAATCTCTGCATGGGTGAAGCCACACAAGGGGGTGGGAACCAGCCCAGAGAAATTCCAGAGGGAGGGGCCAAGGGCAGGCCGGGTTGCAATACACCCTTTCCTTGCCAAAGCCTCAAACACATGCCTGATTCAGGAGCCTTCTCCAAAGAGGCAGAAGGATCTGCATCAGAGTGCCTACCAGGGTACAGATGGGTGAGTAATCCTGTGTCTTTCCCTACTTCATCTGTGGGTTAGAACAAAGGAGTTAATACTGAGGGTCAACCCTTTCAAGATGGGGAACATACCTGATTGGTGGGAAAAACTGTTGTACATGCTTGGGATGGTGACTACACAGTCCTACAAGCATGTTACCTGTCGGCCTATATCGGGTAACAGGCTGGAAGCTTGGCACAACGGCAAAAGCATAACAGGCCTAAGCTGCTGTGTGAAAAGGGAAACTGAGGCACACCGCCTCATGGCACTGAGAGCTAACTACCAAGGTTCCTACGCTTTAACAGGTATTGCTATCTGTATCTTTTTAGCAATACTACACCCCAACCCATTTTCAGGCATCCCGGGACCAGGAACCTCGCAATTTGCTAAAACCGTTACGAATGACACCATGTGGTGTGCCGGTACTGAAAGGGGGTGTGACCAAAGACAAACAGGGGTTTTATGTGTATTGCCTCCACCATGGACAGTGTCCAAATCTCTGGCAGTAAGTTCAGGAGGAGGGTGTGACGGTGTACCCCATAAAACTTTATGGGGAGATGCTTATAAATGTATACATGATGTAACTGGACTATGTTTTATGCTACATGTGCCATGTAACATATCTCTACTGAATTTATTCCTCCCGTTTATATGCATGTATCATTGTTGTAGTTGAAGTTATGAATATTGGTTGTACTTCTTGAGAAAGGAATGTGCAGGTTAAGTGCCCAATCAAGAAGCACTTAACAGACAATAGAACTTGCAGACACCAATCCACATCTGAGCTTTGCCAGGAATGTGGCTGGTCGGAGAAGGAACTGAGTTGTGCATGGACAGGTGACTTGTCCATGTGAACCCAACTCCATTTGGTAACTGGACGCTACACAGGGAGAGGGAGGGGTGTCCACCCAGAAGAGAAAATCTATTTAAACCCCTAGGAAACCCCTCCATTTTGTCTTCAGCTGGCTAAAGAGAGAGACTCTCCACCCCCCAAGGACACCTGAAAGAGACTGAACAAAGGATAAAGACATTAGGGGGGTGAGTGATTGCTGGACCCAGGCTAGAAGGAAGATAACCTGTTTACTGGACCTAGTGAGGTTTTTATCTGTACACAGGGCGATTAGACCTAGAACTGCATGTTCTATCTTATTTTATTTAGTAATTCACTTTGTTCTGTCTGTCACTACTTGGAATCACCTAAATCCTACTTTCTGTACTTATTAAAATCACTTTTTACTCATAGTTTCCTGGTGTACGAGTTGGTACCCGGGGTGGGGGGGGGGGGAAACAGCTGTGCATATCTTTCTATCTTTGAAATAGAAGGAGAACTATTTATGAGTTTGCCCTGTATAAGCTTTATACAGGGTAAAACGGATTTATTAAGGGTTTGAACCTCCTTGGGAGTTGGACATCTGGGTGTCAAAGGCAAGAGCGCTTCCAGGAGCCTTACGGTTGTGAGTGGACTTGGTTCGGACCTGGGTCTGTGTTTGCAGCAGATCAGTGGAATCTGGCTCAAAACAGACAGGATTCGGGAGTCCCAAGCTGGAAAAGGCCTGGAAGCAGGGGCAGAAGTAACCTTGGCACACCAGGTGGCAGCACCAAGCAGGTCTCTGTGACCCCAACCCGTCACAGGTGCCACAAGTACTCCTCGTTCGTTTAACATTATTAGAGATGGTGTAAGCCATACAATTTGGATCTGGCTTTCTAATACAGTCCACTTTAGAGAGAGGTCCTTTTGATCTAGGTTTGTGTCTGGGCTTTGAATGCCCTCAAAGGTCAGGAATGTTTGGATTTGGAGTGCTCGGGGAAGGCTGTCACTAAATATAGTAATAATTGTATATATAAAGTGCCCTTGAGGTACTCAGGATTCTGTACAATATTTACTACCTGTTCTAAAACAATAAAAGTCTCATAAACAAATGGAGGGAGAACTGCCAGGAAGAGAGGAAATGGGAAAGGTTCTATCTAGCAGGGCCATTAGTGATCGTACTAAAACACCTTGGACACAGAGTGTTTACTTTGAAGTGTGGCAGGATGGATTGAGAAAGGCAGTGAGTTCTACCCATGCACACACACACTTGCAGCTCAATCATCTGCCAGCCTAAGCCATGGTGTGTGGAGAATCCCTAAATGTAGCTGGGGTGAGAGTGCAAATACCTGTCAGGACATGTCTGAAGGGGATGGTCTAGAATATAAACAGATCCTACCTCCCTAAAGTGTTTAAAAACCAGCAGGGGCAACATTGAGCTCAGTCGGGTGCTTTGTATGCAGCCGACGGAGGGAATGCGAGGTGGCTGTGATGCAGTCATGCTCTGTCCAGTGAATGACTAGGCTGTTCTTTTCAACACAAGCTGCACAGGATGTCATGGAAGTAATTACAGCAACTGAGCACTGTTGCCATGGCAGTATGTGTTGTTGTTGTGCCGGCTATCTGGGATAAATAAGGGTGTAGCCTGCACAAAATGTTCACTTGAAAAAGCAAACACAACCCATTTTACTTGATCCAGCACATGCCTTCAAGTGATCTCCAGAGACTGGAGTTACCCTCACTGACTACCCACCCTTTGATAAACAGGGACACAAAGACAAATAGAGTCACCTCTGTGACCCTACGAGCACCTCAATGCTCACTGGCAAAGGATTCATTGCCATGTAACAGCAACTCCCATCAGGCCTGACAAACTCACTACACCTAACACATTACTCTCACAATATTTATCAATAAAGAAGTCTCGTAAGATATCAAATGAAAACTTACATCACACAGGTCATCAGTGGCATTGCATGATGTCTGTAAGGCAGGTAATTAAAAAGTTGTATGTGTAGACTAAAAAAGTGTTTACAACCATGTAACCACGCAGGGCAGATAAACAAGTCTTCCCCAGACAAAGGAATGTTACCGGTCTGCCTTGGTGTCTGTTGCGAATCAAGTATTGTGTAACCAACACAAAGGACACTATCTTCTGTGACTTCCGTGACATAAATGTAGCCTTATCTATCGCTGAGGGAACAAATAGGTCAGCACTCTTTGCGTTCTGGGTGGAGAGTGGATCCCCAGACATGTGGGGTGAGTGACACTGTAAAGTTGCTTATCTTAGTCAAGGATTGTAGCCTGTAGAGCTAAGTTTTAGTCACTAGGAAGTGTGATTATACTTTTATTTTGTTTGTAACCATTTTCTGTTGCTATCATCTCTGCTTAGTGTCACTTCCATCTCTGTTCTTTAGTAATAAACCCATTCTTGTTTTTATGAGAAATTAATCACCGGGCTGTTATATGAGAGGGGGGCGGGCGTCCCCAGCTAAGCCAACAGGCTGGGGTGTGTTCTGTCTCTTTGGAGACAGCAAACCTGATCACTTCTGTGAGCGTCCCATGACGGGCTGGATGCTGCAGGCTGAGGCTTCTGGAGAGTTCGGGAACTGAAGTACACCCAGGGTTAACCAAGGCAAAGTTAGGACTCATGGAGTTCTAAGGAGTTTGCTTGGCTGGCTAAAGGTGGCAGGGGTCACACAATTTAGCACCAACAAAGCCTTCTATTGCTAAAGCAGAAGGGTAGCAGGGTGACCTACAGTTCTGGATGCCCTGAGAACATGTCACAGCCTCCTATTGACCACTTGCAAGTCTTCTGTCTCCTCAGGATTGAGAATGAGTTAGCTCTGCTGGAAACATTGTCCAAACATTCTCCCTGGCACCTGCTGAGTTCCCAGATCAAAACACGCCCAGAAACGCATCCTCAGCACACTGATAACCCGCCATGTGGTTCAAAATGATCTTGCCGAATTGAAAAACAGGGGAGATAGAACAGATTCTTCTAGGCACACCATATGTCATATGCTGGAGATGTAGAAACCCCAACTAGCGTCTATCTTCCAGGAGCGACTGGAAGCATCGAAGGGCAGTCCAAGACACAACAGCAACAGCTGCGCCAGAGCAACAACCCACAGCCATTCCTAGCAAAAGCTGCTGAGAACAGTGGTTTTCATGTATACAGAGCACAACATCTTTCTCTCCATGGGTCTCTCTCTTTTTTATTTACTTTTAGCAGAAGAGTAGCTCTGACTTCTGAGCTTTACCCTAAACTATGCTTTGAAATAAAAAAAAAATCTTTACATCATTTGGGGGTTTTGCATTAGTAGCTTTTGTCCAAGCACATTCGTTTAATGAAAGGCTTTATAGGTTTAATCACCATGCTGGGAAATGTTCACTCCCGGGGGGGCCCTTGCACAAATGTTAAACTTTTCTGTACATTCTTTTTTTAAATCAAATGACCTTGTTGTTCCAAGCTCTCCCTCAACTGTGTGTTTAAACACGCAGACAAAGAGGTAAATAATTTGCCTTGTCAGCATCTAGGACTCTATCCTGCAAGGTGCTCAACAACTCCAATACGCACTAAAGTCATCTGGGGCTAAGGCTGACCAGAAACCACACAAGCATTGCAGAGGCCCCTGCTGTCTCACAAGTCAGACATCACAACACAAGTGAGGTTGAGGGCCCAGAGCCTCCAAGACATGTAGGCACCTAACTTCCACTGAAACAACATTAGGCACCTAAATACCTTGGAGGATTTGGATCTAAATGAATATGTCTGTGAAGGCCCCAACCCCACAGCTACATCCACACAAGTAAGTCCCTGCCCACTGGGGAATTCTATTGCCTTCACGGGCACTCCAGATGGGCTCAAGGGTCCTGCAGTGCAGAGCCGATTGCTTGATCAGGGCCTGAGTTATTCACAGCATCATGACTGTAGAGAAAGTGCTCTCAGCAGGAAACAGGGACACGGAAGAGAAAATAGATACATTCCCCGCCGAACAGAACAACGTGAGGGCCAACAAACGTTCTCTGATCAACTTCAAATGCATTTTCACCTGGGCTTCAAAGGTCATTAAAGTGTGTCTGTTGCATTGACGCTGTGGTGTATTCGCTGTGGCCTGAAGCCAGTGCCTTGTTTAAGTATGTTGGAATGAAATCAATAATGGAAGCAGGCACTTTACTTGTGATGGCTTGGGATGAACCTGCTTTTTTAATTGGAAGCTACACTTCAGTTATTTCTAGCAGTGCCATGAGCAATTGGAAATGTGCATACACATGCTTGCGCACACTCTACCAGTTTGAATTTGGCCCTGCCACAGCATAACCATGATTTCCCACAGTCAACATGCCATTACTGAGTAACAGGCTCAGTAATGCAGCTGGGGCAGTGAAACAGATAGATTCAGTAGCGTAGATTCATTAGGGTCAGATGAAGAACAAAACCAGTTAGTACACGCTGTACACGTGCTGTGCTTGTTTTCCCAGTGCCTTCACGGAGTGTTGTTGGAAAACACAGGCCTTTCCACAGAACCAATGACTTTTACATTCAAGTATGAATGAAACTCATCCAATTTCTTCTAATGAAAAAGCAAGCCAAGATTATTGCGGGGAGGGAGGGGGAATGACAGTCTTGGGAGTAAAGTTGTGCCTTCTTCCATCCAGCCCCATACGCCTGGACTGTGCCCACAACTTGTTCAGGTCATTCCTAAACAAGGTCATTCAGGTCATTCCTAAAAACATACCTAGCTTCCCCTACACAAAAATGAGTGTTTACACTTGAATTTAAAAAATGAACTCGGAAACACTTCGACATGCCAGGCAAGGCTCAGCCTGTGCAAAGGGCTAGTCCAGCATGAGGTCTGGGCACCGCTTGAGCCCTACTTTGAGAACTAAATTGGCTTTAAGTGATTCTCAGGCTTGCAGAGAGGGGTGGACTTCACTCCCAAAGTACAGGGATAGCAATTCTCCCTGGCCCATGTGTGAGCTGTGCTGGGGAAGTCACAAGGCTCCTTACAACCTCCCTCCTCATCTCACTGTGCATCCACACAAGGGCCAGGCAGAATCTGGCCTCTAGCTGCTAAGAACCAAGCTGATCCTTTGTCCCCAAATCTGAAAAAGCCAGAAGGCCAGAAGCCAGGTTGTGTTTTGTGTTGGAGGGGTAACTCTCATTGTGCATACAGCTAGCCTGGGCTAAAACATCATATGTGTCCAATGGGTAACAGTAATCACAAGTTACTTCATCAGAAAGGCTACTCTGATGGCACTTCCAACCTCATTTGAACCTGGAAATCTCATGCAAGAGCCTGGCTGGGTGTGATTTCCAGATCAAAAAGGTTTGCCTTCTAGTCAGACGGTTGAGATATTTATCCAAGCTGAACCTAATGAGCTTCACCCATGAATAGTTGCGCTATGTGTCAAAGTTTTAGTGCAAAATCCTGTACTCCCTGATGTAGCCATACAGAGGGGTAGGGAGAGGGGGAGTGACAGAGCAGGCTGTGTGTCTGGCCCAAGAGTGGTTTATTAACATAGCTGAGGGCAGGCCACTACCTGCTATACCCTGCTGGGTGCTTTCGCAGCTCCTCTGAGCAGGAGCAGTTTGCCTGCCTCTGCTTCTGCCAGCTAGCACAATCTGCTCACAGCACTAGCTGGCTGCAGGCCTAGATATTGTCCCTAACCTTCAAACCACATCCCAAAGGACGTGGTACATGTAGCCTGTACGCCAGACCCAAATCCTAGCTCTTCTGTAAACTTGGACCAGAGGAAGGAGGCAATCTTCTCATTCTCTTCCCCGTCCCACTTGTGCTATGAACACCATGACAAAGTCCATCTTCTTGTTCCATCAACATCTTGTGCCTGGAGGTGCTTTTTTTAGTCTTGGCCTTATACAGTAACTCAAGGTACTTTCTTGAAAAAGATGAAGATTAGTTTTTCCACTGCTGAGGCTGGATCAGCAATTTCTGCAATGGCAGGGGAAACCACCATTTAAAATATAAAGTTCAGTCAGTTTTAAAACCAAAGCAAATGGATTTTTTCCATATCAGCCAACAAGGGGACTGAAAAGCTGTGCAGTTAACATGCTTACATTATGTGCACAGCTGGTCTAGGTGAGAATATGTTCAGAATTAGTGCTGCGCAGGAATTTTTCAACAAAATGATTTTTTGCCAGAAAATGCGATTTGTCAAAACCTAAACTTTTTTGTGGGAAAGGGTTGATTTTGATGAGTTTTCCCTTTTCAAACTGTTTTTTCCAAACATTTTTCAAATTGTCAATACCTCCTATTTCAACATTTTCAAACGTAATCTTTTTTTTGGTTCAGAATGAGTCTTCATTTTGAGAATGACATTAATTTACAGTTAAAAACAAAACATTTACAAAAAAACTTGAAAAGGTCAAATCCTAAATGAAACGTTTGGAAATGAGTGGAATGAAATCTTTCAGCTAACCCGAGCCAAACATGGTTTCTGATTTTTAGTTTGCAAAGCTTCTCCAGATTTTGACTTTTCATGGTGATGGGAAAATTTTTTGAAATCTCGAAAATTCTCCCAGGATGGGAAAACCATTTCCAGCCCAGCTCTAATAATAATAAACGGTGCTGGGGTCCTAACAAAAGGGCAGGGGGAAGGCTCGGTAGAGAGCAGAAGGGGACAGTGAGTACTCCAGACTAGTGGCGGGAGCTTGGGGAGGCCTAGAGCAGCAGGAAGCAGTGATTTCCCTACACCCCCCCTGAATTTTCCCAACCCTCCCCCCCCCCCCCCAGTTTTGTGAACTAGTTACATGCAGTGTTGCCAATTTAGTGATTGTTTGGGAATTTGGATTTAAATTGAAACATTAATACACACTTTAAAAGCATATAATGTATATGATAAAATATGTGTATCTGAAAATGTATAATAGATTTTAAAAGTATGAACACAGACTAGCTTCCTTATACAGCTTTTGTTTTTTGTGACTGTCAGTGCATTCATTTCGGTGATGTTGGCTAACCTAATAATTTCAAATGATGATTTGTAAGCAAAGTCTAAAAGAGCTCTCCCTGACAGCTAGTGATGAGCTGGGAACTGGGGGGAAAGGCTTCAGGACCAGATTGTATTTACATTCACACCTAATCTACCTAGGTATCCAGCAAACAGAGCTGTGTTGCTCAAGTGATAGATTTTGGCTGGGTTTGGGTTACAAATCACTTGAATGCAGGGGGTAATGAAATGTTGTTGTTTTTATTGTACGAGTAAAGGGCAGTAGAACTGTCCTTAGCCTGTGCTGATTGAGGGCATCAAGAGAGAGGGTGGGGACAGGTGTTTTGCTTTATGGTCTGACTGAGTCACAAGTACTATTTGACCTGCGCCTCTCCACTGTTTAAAGACAGAGCTGCTTAGGCTTCATAGAGAGTCTTTTGATTTAAGTGACCACTAGAGCGGAAATCTCTGATAATCAGGTCTAAGTGCTTAGACCTGCTGTGGGACAGTGTTTCTATGGAAGAGATGCCCCAGTCTGCACTAGCACCGAGGTTCCCCCGCCCCGAAGAGCTGAAATCACTGAGCCCAGGGCTACACTAGGGGAGGGGGTCGATCTACGATACGCAACTTCAGCTACGTGAATAGTGTAGCTGAAGTCGGCGTATCATAATCGACTTACCTGGCCATGAGGACGGCGGCGAGTTGATCGCTGCCGCTCCCCTGTCGACTCCGCTTCCGCCTTTCGATGAGGTGGGTTGCCGGAGCCGACGGGGAGCGCGATCGGGGATCGATTAATCGCGTCTTAACGAGACGCGAAAAATCGATCCCCGATAGATTGATTGCTACCCGCCGATCCGGCGGGTAGTGAAGACCTGCCCTCAGAGTCAGGTGGAACCACGAGAGACCGACTCTCAGAGGTCACAGTGGCAGGTGGCAGCAGAAGGTGACAGTGTAGGGCTATTGGGGCAGAGCAATAGAGTGAACGGTGGCATGACAAACAACAGCGGTCAGAGCATTGGACATAGGGTGACCAGATGTCCCGATTTTATAGGGACAGTCCGATTTTTGGGTCTTTTTCTTATATAGGCTCCTATTACTCCTCACCCCCTGTTCCGATTTTTCACACTTGCTTTCTGGTCACCCTAATTGGACTATGTTTTAGTGACCTTTCTCCAGAAGCTATATTTTGACTGGGAAAGTTATATAAATATGTTTCCTAGTAGGCCAAGATTTTAAAAATGCATTATTTGCCAAGATCATTATCTCACATCATCGCTATCTCAAGAGGTCATTATCGTGGGGAGTTTCTGTACTAAACTTTTTTATTATTATAATTTTTATGTAAAAATGGCTATATTGGGTCAGATCAATGATCCATCTATCCCAGTATCCTGTCTTCTGAAAGTGACTGTTCCACGTGCTTCAGAGGGAATGAACAGAACAGGGAATCACTGATTGATCCATCCCCTGTTGTCCACTCCCAGCTTCTGGTCAACAGAGGCTAGGGACTTTCAGATCATGATGTTGCATCCCTGCCCATCCTGGCTAATAGCCATTGTGGACCAATCTTCCATGAACTTATCTAGTTCTTTTTTGAACCCTGTTATAATTTTGGCCTTCACAACATCTCTGGCAAAATGTTGCCACGGGTGACTGTTGCGTTGTGTGAAGAAATACTTCCTTTAAAACTTTGTTTTAAACTTACTGCCTATTAATTTCATTGGGTGACCCCTGGTTCTTTTGTTAAGTGAAGGGATAAATAACACTTCCTTATTCATTTTCTTCTCACCAATCAAGATTTTATAAGACTCTATCATATCCACTCTTAGTCGTCTCTTTTCGAAGCTGAAAAGGCCCAGTCTTCTCTCCTCATATGGAATCTGCTCCATACCCCTAATCATTTTTGTTACCCTTCTCTGTACCTTTTTCAATTCCAATATATCTTTTTTGAGATGGTGTGACCAGAACTACATGCAGTATTTAAGATGTGGGCATGTCCTGGATTTATATAGTAAAAGTGGAGGAGCTTGCTTTGCCACACTGATCAGCTAAGCCAATACTAACAACCTATATGAAAAGGCTGCAAAACACCATGCTTCTGGACTGCATCAACATGCAGAAAGCTTTATAAGCCAGTCACTGTCAAAGCCAATTTTAGAAGAACTTAATGAGGCTGTTAAGAATGCTGGAGACACAATTCAGTTTATGTGAACCAACATGGCTATTGCATCATACTTTCTATTTAAGCAAGAGATACCACACACTACAGGCCTATGTTAAGTGCATTGTCACTTGTTAATCCTGAAGTTGGACACTGGTTCCGAACAAGACTGGCAAATGCTCACTATCTTTCTGCAAAAAACTCAGCTGACTCTCTTGAAACATGTGGTGCAACAGTGAAAGACTCAGGAGTTGAAAAAGTGAAGAATTCTCTCACTATATTCAAAATATGTGCATACATGGCCAACAAATGCACCAATGCAAATAGGCATCAAGTATTAAGTCATTACGTATGTTATCTTGATGTCTGTGGTAGGCCAGTAGATGCATTCTAGATGTTCAGTTATAGAAGACACATCAGCTGCATCTGTGACATCGTAGAAGATTTAAATGCTTGTAAATTGAACCCCAAACAGATGGCTGTTTGTGCATTTGATGGAGCTACAAACTTCTCTGGAAGACATAGTGGAGTACAAGCTTTGCTCAGAGAAAAATGTAACCCTAATCTCTCCTATACACACAGTAGAGGCCATCTACTCCAGCTAGCGCTAGTACAAGCTGCAGAATCTTCAAAAGACATTAAAAAGCCACAAATTTAATGGCTTTTTATACTCTTTTGGTTTTTTTTCAGCAAGAGTCAAAAAGGACTGAACATTTTGGAAACAAACAGAAGATACACTGGGATTGAAGTTCAAATGAGTCCAACCTGGGAAAACCTGCTGGCTTTCTCATGAGTAATTCTTGGCGGTTGTCTTAAAATTACTGCAACCGTTATTACTGGCTTTAGAAAGTATCCACCAAGACAGGACAGATCTAAGTAGTGAGGCTGGTGGACTACTTTTGTTACTAAGTTCAGAGAAGACTATGGCAATTCTCTCTCTTGTAAGTCTACTGTTGAAACCACTTGGGTCATTAAACAATGTAATCCAGGCATCTGCTACAACAGTAGTAGATCTCTGTCCAGAAATAGAAGCTATCCTTGGATCAATCAGAGATATCTATTGAAAATGTACTGGAAGAAGCAGACTTCAGTCCAGAAGTTGACTAATGAAGGTACTTATATTGACTCCATAAGTGAAGAGGACAAGAACTGTTTGTTAAGCCACCTGAAAAAGTACAAAGACTTGATTCTTACAAATCTGCAACAGAGATTTCTGGATTCAACCTCCACGTAGCTTTTACAGATGCCTGTCTTATAAAACACCTACAGTTGAGTGGAGTGAGGCACTACCAGCAATGGGGCTGCTATGTGATCAGGGCAGAATAGAGAATTTTGAACACAGAGTGGAATATCATACGATGAACGAATGAAGATTTAACTTCAACTTCTTTATCATCACTAGTGGTTCGACCCAATCTTTGTGCTATGTTTCCTGCCATGAAAGTAGGAATTCATCTCTTGCTAATCCCAGTCACAACAGCTACAGCTGAACATAATTTTTCCTCATTGAATAGAATTTTGTGTTCTGAAAGAAGTCTCCTTCTGCCTGATCATGGGCATATCATGAAGGACTGGAAGTAACGGACACACAAGAAGACACCAAGGAGTGCAAAATTACAACAAGAAACCGAGACTGATGTATATGTAGTGCTTCATAGTAGGCTTGAACAGCCAACTTTAATTTTTGTGATGGTTTTAAAACATGAGTTAAATCTAATAAAATGGTCGTGAAACATTTTTCAGTTTTTACTATGGTGCCATACAGCCCACCTTTGCCCTCACGGTCTCAGCCCTCATCGGCCCTGACACCAACCCTGAATATTTCAACACCCCCCCTAATTTCAATTCCTGGGGAAGACACTGGCAGGAGGTGACTTCCCATACAGCCCATTCATTCCCCGCCACCCACCTGCCTGTGGCCAGCTCTTGCTCTCTCCAGGGGTTCCACTATCAAGGCAGCCCAAAATCCAGCTCTGGTTATGGCTCCTCCCAGTGTCCCATGCTCCCCTGTCCAGTCCTGGCTGCAGCATCCTTGGCTTCCTCCGTGCTGATCCATCACTGAGTACCTACTGCCCAGGCCCTGCACTGGCATCTGCTGCCTTGGAAGACGTTCTGCAGCTGGGGAGGTAAAGGAGCCTCCTGGTCTGGGACTGAAGCAAACACAGCTTAGTGTGAGCACAGTAGTCAGCCCCACACAGTATCCATTGCAGGATCAGGTGCCAGTAGGGCAGAGACTGTCTCTTTACTATGTGCGTATATGGCTCCAAGCACAATGGGCCCCTGATCAGGACCAGTGGGCGCTACTGTAATACCAATAACAACAGCACCAGACTCATAATGCAGAACAGTTGTAACAGAACACTACCAATCTTTAGCTATAACCTGGCCGTTGTGTCCCACACACATTAGAAAGGTTAGGGTGGAATCTATTTATTCTGTCTCTTTTCCTCCTCCTCGTCTTCCGTAGATGCCTTGAGAACAAAATAATTTAGCTTGGCTTCACCTGGGGTTCTTTAAAGTGGGAATCAGGGCACTATAAGAGTGATAGATTTTTCTTAAAAAATTAAATGTCTCTCTTGAAATTAGACTGATTTTTTTCAAATAAAACACTTCAATGAGCTTTGCTTTTCATGCTATTTAAGTTCTGCATCCCATCAGATTTATTCCACAAAATGTCCCCATTTAGTATGTTTTTAAAGTGCCTTTCTGGGCTCATAAACCCACTTAAATAAGCCTGTTAGATGTTGGGGTTTTGTTTTTGTTTTTGGGGTGGGGAGAGAGGCAAGCCTATAAACCAACTTAAATACAGCTTGGCCAAGATAAACTGTAAACCTAATGCAATCGGTGAACGTTTATTACCATTCCCCAAGCTAGTGTAAAATGTCGTTTCCAGGAATGACACCAGTCGCTGCATCTCCAAACGCTCCTCAGAACAACTTTTCAAGTGGATGCGCCACCTGCTGGAGAAACTTTATCCATCGGCTTTTAGATTTTATCCTTTCATGCTAAGCACATAGGCAGTGAAACTTGTCTTAAGCAACCACCAAAAGCATCAGCAAACTGGTGTTTAAAAGGCAATTTTGAGAGCTAACTCCAAATTCTAAATTTGATACTCACCCACTTGTTCCAGCAATTCCCTTATTTATGGCATATTTTTATACTGTCCCCTGCCTGAGAAGGTCTCCCAGTAGATGTTTGCTTTCACTAAAAAGTTAAAGGTTTCTTATATTTTGAAAAGGACCAGGACTCACACCTGTTCTCTTCAAGCTCTCACTGGCTCCTCAGTACCAAGTCTGTTTCCTCAATGGGAGATGGAATTGCTTTTTAACACTAGTACACAAAGACTTCCTATGTTTCCTTTTTCTGTCCAGGTCTCTGTTTACTCTAAGCAAGCAACATTCACCCCTGTGCACAGCTGCCGTATCAGGCTAATGCATTACTTAAGCCCTCAAAATAGGGTTTCAGTGGGACCAAATAGTACATACACTATGAGCTGCCCCTGCACACAGCACTGAATTTAATCCATTGTAAATGTTGAACAATAAGATATTTCCATGTATTTGAATCTGAAGAAAGTTTTAAAATACTAGATCATCCCTCTGACATCCTGGAAAGGGTTACTCAGCCCTCAGCAGTTGCTATGGTGGATAAGTCCACAGCCCTACAAGGCAATGACCCATCATTAAGAGTTTGTTCTAGTGATATAATTTAAAATCCTTGCTAGTCATGAGCCTGATCTAAGCCTCTGAACCAAACTCCCCTGAACTCAGGTCATGGTTGGACTCTGAATCCAGATCTGGGCCCAAATTTTGCAAAAATGGCCCCTATATAACAAGCTAAACCAAATCCCCAGCTCCAATACTCCTGAATCTAGGTGTTTGTATAATTGCGATCCGTAGCTTGAATCCATCTCTGATCCTTGCAAGGAATTATAATGAATGGGTAGTGTTTCCATGCAGCTTACTATTGGTGGTCCAAAAACCCGAACTGCTAAATCCAAATCTGAAAACATTTGCAGCTTAAATTTTAAAAAGGCTTGGATTGGAAGTAGCCCTAGCTTTGGTTTTGGATTTGCCAAACCAAAACTTGAATGAGAAGCCTTTGCAAAACCAAACTGAAAACATGGTCTCCTTAGCCCACCTCTAGCCTGCAGGGGTCTCATCTCCAATGCGGAAAAGTTTCCATCTTGATGAAGCAGAGAGGAAAAACAGATCATGTCGCAATCTTCGGAGCAGCTGGGCCAAAGCCGTAGAGGTGCCGAGTACTCACACTTCCCATTTATGTCAATGGAAAGTTCATGTGATTGATCTCATCTGCATCTGGCATAGATGAATGTAGGAGAATTTGGCTATGCAGATGGGCACACGTGTCAGAAAGCAGACTATTTTCCTAGGAACGCTAGCTAAACATAATGATAAATGATGAAGATACTTAAGAGCCTGATGAGATATAAAAATCACTAGGTCCTTGGAGTGCTGCCCATGAAGAGGAAACTGATTTAATCTCTTTTAGAGAAACATTTGTTCCTCACAGCCTGAAAACTGATGTCTGGAAGGACTTTATACGAGTGTTTTGAACACCATAGATGATGCAGGGCCCACAAAACTCAGCTGGCAACACTATTCTAATTACCATTTCATACTTGAAGGACCTGACTGAGACCATAGCTTTACAAGGACATTAGACAATAGATTTTATTGAAAGCAGTGAATTTCCTTCCCCACCTCCCCACCCCCTGACATCCGTCCAGCAGTCCAAGTCAGACTTAGAGAGCTTTGTGGTGTCCCCAAATGGCTGTTTGAAAGAGGGAAAGGAGTTATCCATTTTATTTCCAGTTAAAATTCTGATCATTTTTGAGACCTCAGGAGGAAAGAACTGAAAAAAGGGCTATGGAGAAAGAAGCAATGGGTTGACTTTATACGGCATAGTTCATTTTCCTTATTCTTGCTGCAATGACAGATTTATGGCTGGGGTTTTCAAGGGAGTTTAAGGGAGTTAGATGCTTTAATCACCTGACCATTCTTGTTTTACACTCTTTTTACTAGACCATTTGGCAAATGTAATGGATGTTAAAAGCTCTATCTTTTAAGCAGATGTTTGCTGAAAGTAAATAAGGATACAGTTTTGTTCTTATACCCCTAAAGAAGCTGGAGCCTTCCACACACGTTTCATTTGGTGTGAGGTTTTTGAGTAACTTGGAACTTTGTAAGGAATTTTATCTAGCAATGTTAGAACAACATGCCCTGTACCGTGCAGCATCCCAGAGATGATACCACTCGTGGGAAGGGTAATCACATTGTTTCTGAAGGACACTGACGAATTCCTTCATAGTGATAGAGAACCTCCCCTGATTAAGAGAGCTGGGCTAGCTCAAGTCATGTGATCACAGAAGGTCCCATACATTTTGGGGCTGTGCTTTGTCTACACTATCTCCTGCAATCTACGGTACTTATATGGCCCCTATTGACATATCTTCAATGTATTCATCCCCACACCACCCCTGTGAGGTAGGAAAGTGCTGTAATCCCCATTTGATAGATGGGGAACTGAGACAAAAAGAGATTAAAGCCTTGTCTACATGTGAAAGTTAAGTTGGAATAAGGTAGGGTGTGAAGTTAAAGCTGATTAACTCTATGTATGGATGCTCTTATTCTGAATTAACTTCCAAAGTGGATTAAGAGCATCCACACAAGGTGTTAATTGGGAATAGCTACCCCAGAATAACTTGCCCTGTAAACCAGCCCTACCTGATTTGGCCCAAAGTTACACAGGGAGTCTACAAAGCAGGGCATTGAACCTGGGTCTCCTAAGCCCCAGACTAGTGCTTATACCTCCTCTGCTGGCCCGACATACCCTCTCACTGACACCTTGAAATACTGATTTGGAACCTCACCCTTCCACGTGAAGACCCATATAAGTCCCTCACTCTTGAGCTAACACATCCTCTTCTTCCTAATGTGCTATGTGGGTTACGAAAGTTTTCCTGAGATTCCCTACCTGACTTTGCAGGGGGCTTCATAAAACCTAGGCCTTGCCCTGTAAAAGGACAGTTACCTGCTGAGGGTTTTTTAGTTGATCATTAATATCACATAATATGTAGCTGAACCGCAAACAAAGTGCTGGGCTAGAACAGAAGCCCGGCACCTGATCATCTCTGAACATTGTGGAAGTGAAGACCTGAAGCCAAATTTTGTGGCTGGAACTATCCTATAGTAGGCTGAACTAAATGTCCCATTCACCTGGGGAAATTTTCAACCAACACAAAACTTTGCAGCTCACTTCCGTCTCCATTGTGCAGTTTTGGCTGGTGCCCATCAGTGCAGCATCTGAGCTCCTTCCAAGTTAATTAGATTGCCAGAGCCAAGGCCCTCATGGATTTAAAGGAGTCTTCAGCTCTACTCAAGTGACTGTAAGACCACAATGCGGTCTTAAAATACCATGCACAATTGTGCCTGAAGATTAGCATCATGTTCAGGGTCACAATGAATTCAGACCAGATTTAGAATGTCAAGGAAATGTAAAATATACCGCTTGTATCCCTGCTCTAGAGAGCAGGGTATTTTCAAACATGTACCACTAAACGCCACCAAAGTCTGACGGAGAACTGTCATCTGCTTTCCTAGTTTATACATAGAGAATCACAGAACGGTCGACACAAAGGGCCAAGTTTAAATGATTCAAAGACCTGGTACACACTCGGGAATAGCCTTGACTCAGCAATCAGTGTAGTTGCACCAGTGCTGACTTCAACAGCAAACCAAGGCAAGCCAGGGTTTACACCGACTGAGTTAATCAAGGTTTACCCCCTCTTTGGTATAGTGTTACACCCATTGTGCGCTGGAGTAATGGACTACACAAGGTGCAGGGCAGTGGTGAGTCTGGCCCTATGTGTCTAAGTGAGACCTGTTTAGTTAGTCTCAGTGTTCCAAATTGAGAAGCGATGTGTATAGAGTCCAGGAGATCCTAGAGAAAGTCAAAGAGTATCTGCCTGACTCTAAGTTGGTGTAATTTACATGATCAGGGAGCCAGAAGAAGTTAAAAATTACATTAGCTTAGATTCACCACTGAATTTGGCCCAAAGTATCTAGCTCATATTGATCAGGAATCAAAGTGCAGAGAAATAGGTAAATATTTTTCCTCTCTGTGAACTGGTCTGTATCAAAAATGTGACTGACCGTAATGCTTTAGAAAGTGGATTGAATAGATAACTAGACTGCCCCTCATGTTGGTACATCATTTTATCAGGTCATAGCTACATAAACATGATTCAACTGCAGTGTTTACCCTGAATCTATATAGATAGCAAACGAGGGATAAAACGGGCAATGGTAATATATGTCAGTTGCCATTTTCAAAATGACCAGATGGTGTCCCCACAGTGCTGTACCGCATTACTTAAATCTACCAATGACAGTGATTCTCACTTGTAACACATCTCGATACAAAAACATATAAACCTTTGTACAGCAGTGATCTGACCCGTAGTTATGTTTAGAGCTACCAGGAAAATAGTTATGACCTCAGTCTGCAACCAAACCAAACAAAGGGCCAGGCACTGTAGTGAGAATACCGATGGTTAGAGTCAGAGCACTTGTACTTAGAGTAAAACCAAGCACAGGTGAAAATTCAGTCCTGGGGGTTGAAATTGTGGTATGTATCACTATGAAATAAGCCTGCTTTTCATGCATAGCTCTCAAAGCACTTCACAAGGATTAACTATTGATATTAACTAATTCTAAGGATTAACTAAGGTAAGTATCATTATCCCCATTTTACAAATGAGAAAACTGAGGCACAGAGCAATTTGCCAAAGGTTGCCCAACAGGCCAGCAGCAGAGCTCAGACTAGAGTACTAGTCCAGTCTTTAGCATCAGTCCAGTGTTCTATCCATTGGCCCAGATTGCCCGTTTCAAAGTAAGGTGATGTTATGATTGTGTTTGCTGTGTCCTTGCACCTTTAAATGTAAACTCTACCTGCCTGGGACAGTGGTGTGAACCAATTCAGTCTCTCTGTGCCCCACAGTCTTATTTGTTCTTCCTTTCTTTGTGCCATTTTCTTAATTTCAGATGCCATCCAGACTGGTTCAAATGCCCTGGTTCCAGTGGGAGCTGCACCTCTGGCCCCTTTCCGGGTTTCTCTGAGTGCACCTCTCCAGGTATCAGACCTGGTGCTCTTACCTTTCCTAGGGTGGAATCCCACAATTCTCTCACTCTTAGACCAGGCCCTGGCCTACAGCCCCCTGTGCACCAACCGCAATGACTCAGCAGGCCTGACAGGGTTTGGCATCTGCACATCTTGGGAGTCTGAGACCAAAGCACTGTCTAATCTTAACTGCAGGGACAAAACAAAACATCAGAGAAAACAGATTTTAAAGCAATAAAAGAGCTACATGCATGTCTTACCATCCCTCTGGAAGCTTAGGGAGACTTGACTTCCTCAAACCCTCTACCGGGTGTTTGTGTCAGCCTGTTCCCCGTGAACAGCACCCTGACGACTATGAGACCTCGGGACAGAGCGTGCCTTTTTAACCATATAATGGCCTTTGGATCTGTTGGTTTCATGCACTGGCATAACAACTCTTGTAACTTGGCTGGCGCTTGGAAGTAGCATCTTCCCAGCTAACAGCTCTGGCACTGTCCCTTCCCCCACACCCCACCCCACCCTGTACGCACGCACACACACACACGTGAACTAAAAGGTTGCTAACCTGGAACCATTGTGCTGCCTTTCTGCTATTTTCCTAGCAGCCCTGCTATTAAACAAAACCAACATCTACACACAGTAAACACTCCAGTAACCCAGTATAACCATACAGCGACTATCCCAGTAACCGGGAGCCAAGCGGCAGAGCCGGGAGGCAGAGGGGCGGCTGACCGCAGCTGCCTCCCAGCTCCCCGCTCAGCGGCTGAGTGGGGAGGCAGGGGGGCAGCCGCCCACCGCCCCCAAATCCTGGCACCCTAGGCGACTGCCTAGGGTCGCCTAGTGGTAGCACCGGCCCTGAAGGGAATGTAACACATTTTTAAAGCATGCTGTACTACGACTCACCCATATAAGCTGTTTACATCTGCCTGTTGTTACTCAATTGCTGCCCCCCGCTTCTTTAAAATGTCCTTATAAAATGCACCATTTCCCACCAAAACCCTTACAGCTTGCAGATAGGAAGGGAAACCCCATCTGAGTTACCAAGCGATGGCATTCAGCATCTTAACCTGTAACCAGCGAGGGTCCCAAACTACACCATTCAGATCTGTTTCCAAATGTCAGATACTTCCCAATGGGGAGATGCTCAGATCTGAGGTGCTGATTTCTCCATTATACTGATAGCAGCCAGCTGCACAATTTTAATCTGGATTCTGATTCCACATTCGAGGGTATTTGGATGCAGGGTTTTGATGAAGTACAGCTAAATAAATAAAGTAAAAGCTATAAAGTGATTGGTTTAATACGGATTACAAATTTCTGTACAACTCCACAGGGTGCTGCCCGTCTGCCTAGTAGCTAGGAGAGAATTGTTGTGTATCACTCTTCTTGAAGTCTCATAAACGCTGGGAACTTTGGAGAAGTCTCACTGCAGTAAAGCAGTGAGTGGATGTAAAGAAGAGGAGCCATGGACACAGTAGAATAGCGCAGCACTTCTTCTTCCACTTTCTTATTTTGGAGTTTTCCAGGATTATCATAGAATCATAGAATATCAGGGTTGGAAGGAACCTTAGGAGGTCATCTAGTCCAATCCCCTGCTCAAAGCAGGACCAATCCCCAATTTTTGCCCCAGATTCCTAAATGGCCCCCTCGAGAATTGAACTCACAACCCTGGGTTTAGCAGGCCAATGCTCAAACCACTAAGGCTACGTCTACACTACCCGCCCTATTCGGCGGGTAACTATTGATGTTCTGGGATCGATTTATTGCGTCTCATCTAGATGCGATAAATCGATCCCAGAGCCGCTCCCCGTCGACACCGGAACTCCAGCTCCACGCGAGGAGTAAGCGGAGTCGACGGGTGAGCCTGCCTGCTGCTGTGTGGACCGGGGTAAGTACCTTTTGAAATCGATCTAAGATATTCGACTTCAGCTACGTTATTCACGTAGCTGAAGTTGCGTATCTTAGATCGATCCCCCTGCCCCTCCCCCAGTGTGGACCAGCCCTAAGATGAGGAGTAGAATTCTTACCTGGCGCTCAAAGGCTGATCCTCTATCCTGTGTTCGTCCTGATAGTGCCACTTTCCATTGCCTCCTTTGGAAAGTAGGAAGAGCTCAGATACGTGAATCAATCAGGAGTGGCCACCTGGTGACATCGTCCTATTGGGGTTCGGCATCAGTTATAAGGACAAGTTCAAGGCAATATCCTGGCCCTTGCTAGGTCCACTTTATGCTACTACAGCAGTAAAAGGGACTTAAAGTTGCCCTAACCAGGCTAGAAGGATTCCTCTGGTGTGGGAGAACCTTTAGCTGGCACAGAGCTCTGTTTCACCTCTCCACCAGCACAGGGCTGTATTGGAAACATATTCAGTGCATGCTGCCCTCTTGCAATGCCCAGCCAGCATAGCAGCCTTTAGCAGGCTGTGACAAGCCGGCATGTTTGAAGCGCACCCCTGAGACTGAACCACTCAATGTAGGCCCAAATGACAGAAGTTAGCTGTCTAATGGCCAGCGGTCAGGACATTGGACATCTAAGCACCAAACCTGCATGCTGTTCCACACAAACAGAGCCCCACCTGGGTCTGTGCAGGTACAGGGAGCCTCACAGAACAGGTTACCGGAGAGAAGCCCTAACGCCTGTCCTCTGGGGGTCACCCCTATTGTGCCTGTCAGTGCTATACATCAGCAGTTCTACTGTAGTCCTGTTCAGAAAAGTGTGATTGGAATTTATTTTTGTAAGGAAGGTGGAGGCTGTCGGGTGAGGGGTTTTTTTCCACTCTCCCACAATGAAAAAGTGACTAATGGGCTCATCTCCAAAGGTGAATGTTTTGGAAAGTTAGGAGTGTGTAAAAGCAAGGGGCTGTAATGGAAACTGTTCCTGCTGTAATATGTGCATACTTGTATTACCATAGTGGATTCTTTCTCCAGCATTATAACACACACTGCCCCAAAGTCAAACAAAGCCAAGAACAAACTGACCAAAATGCAATGTTGTTCCAAGAAACATAGTTGAGGTGAGGCTGTGTGGAATGGAAGTTGAGGTTAAGGGAACACAAAGACATAGGAATTTGCACAATTTGGGGCATTTATGGTAAATATCTCTCTCTGCATCTGGTACAAATTGGAGTTTGACATGCAGAAATAGTGCATAAACTGTGCCAATACAGTGGTCGTGCTTAAAAATATTTCATTTGCTTTAGAAAAGTAAACATCATTTCTCCAGTACTTGTGTATCTTCAAGGTAATGTAGGAAAGTCTAAGGAGTGCTGCAAATACTAAGTGCTGGTCTACACAGTGGGGTAGGGTGCTCTGTGGGAATGTGATTTCTAACACACACTAAGGTAATATGTAATATATGCCATAATATGCCAGCAGTGCCCCTCTGCTATGTACATCGGTCAAACTGGACAGTCCTTACGCAAAAGGATAAATGGACACAAATCAGATATAAGGAATGGCAATATACAAAAGCCTGTAGGAGAACACTTCAACCTCCCTGGACACACAATAGCAGATTTAAAGGTAGCCATCCTGCAGCAAAAAAACTTCAGGACCAGACTCCAAAGAGAAACTGTAGAGCTTCAGTTCATTTGCAAATTTGACACCATCAGCTCAGGACTAAACAAAGACTATGAATGGCTAGCCAACTACAAAAGCAGTTTCTCCTCCCTTGGTGTTCACACCTCAACTGCTAGAAGAGGGCCTCACCCTCCCTGATTAAGCTTACCTCGTTATCTCTAGCCTGAATCTTCCCTGCACATTTATATCTGCCCCTGGACATTTCCACTGCTTGCATCCGAAGAAGTGGGTATTGACCCACGAAAGCTTATGCTTCAATACCTCTGTTAGTCTATAAGGTGCCACAGGACCCTTTGTCGCTTCTACACACTAAGGTGTTGCACTTCAACTGGTCCATGTAGACCCTGCTGGTGAACTATAACATAATGCTGTTTGAAATTGTACTATGTTAAAATGTACTGCTAGAGTGCACACCATCAGGGTCTACATGGACCAGTTAGAGCGCAATACGTTAGTACACTTTAGAAATCACATCCCCATAGAATGCATTACTCCACCATGTAGACAAGCCCTAAGAAAAAGTTTCCCCAGAGTGTAAGGCAAATTTGGAAAGAACAAGAATGGCTAATGTAGTTTGTGATTTGGTGGGACATCCCTGAGGCAAGGCCCTCAATGCTACACACATGGGTGGCACTTCCAATGGAAGTTATCAGATAGTGAGAAGCATTGGTCCAAATTCTGTTGTGTTCTATCTTTCTATCAATCTCTCTCTCTCTCTGTCAGCAATCCATTTGTTGGTCTTTGTTTTAAAATCAGACTCAATGCACTGTATTAATGTTGCCCTTTTCCCTATGATATGCCTCCACTGGGGTCAGCAAAAAAGCTGATCAGAAATCCAGATCCCTTTTATGGCATTTAAGGCACAACTGAGCTCAATAGTTCTCCCCTTGTTCCAATGGACTGAGTGCTTATGGTCAGAGGCTGGTTATGCCCAGCTGAGTAGCGCATGAATTGCCTTATGATCAACAGCTGAAGAGATGCCCAGAGTTAGTGCTTATCTCTTTGGGTTTACACTTGAAGTAATGACGTGCTGTAGGGTGGAAGTGAAAATGGTGACCACACTTGGTGCACGCCTCTCTAAAAATTTACATCGATGGGCAAAATGAGTAATGCCAGAAGGTGGCAAAACTGTGGGGCAAAAGGTCCTGATATAAATCAGGAGACCTTGGGGAACTTTAGTCTTTATTCAAAATGCCCATCTTCTACCATTATATTCAGTGAGCTGGAAGCCGTATGTAAGCGGGGGAATAGTCCCGCTCTTGTGGGGAACTTTCCTCGTCTCTGCACTACCCCGGTGAAATGGACTAGCGGAAGGATCTGAGTCCCCGCTCCCACTTCCTTTACCCAGAGGCCTCCCTGTCCTAGAGGACTCCCCTTGCACTCTCCTGTCTGGCAGAGTCCTCGTAACCCCAACAAGGCTGGGCCCAGGATTCCTGGGGGGCTCGACCCCCAACCTTGCTGTGGTCACCTAGGTCAGGGGCTAGGGTGTCCCCACTCCGGGGTACTCTCTCTGCATTTCCCTAACCCACAGATCATTGCACACAATTTAAAGCAAATGCAAATTATTTAATCAACAATTAATTTTAAAATGAGTAAGGAAAAAATGGGAAAGGTTAAGAAAACACATCACCCCGCTCTGTGGCAGGGAACATCACAACAGTGTCTCTGCAATGTCAGGGCAGTTCAGTCTGTTCCTGTGTAAGTCCCAGGCTCCTTCTCAGGCCCTGGCTGTGCTGCAGGGACGCTGTGGCTTGGATACTTGCTCTGGCCGTGGCCACACGCTCGCAGGCTCTGGGTGGCAGGACCCTTCTTCCCAGCATCGCCCCCGCCCCGTCAGGGGTTAGATCCCCCTGCAAGTCTGGCCTGCAGGGCCCCTTGGCTGAGGCGTCTCCCTGCGCTGGGCCCACTACCCAGGGTCCCCCTCGCTCTCCCCAGCTGCTCACCACACCCGGCTCCGGACTGCTCCAGCCCCAGCTCCACCGCTCTGCCTCAGCTCCAGCTCCTCTGCCTCAGCACGGCTGCTGCTGCTGCTCTGCCTCTAGCCCCCTGGGCTGCTGCAGCTTCTCCCCCCAGGGCAGGTCTGTGTCTCTGGGCTGTGCTCTGGCTTTGGGGCTGCTCCTCTGCTCCCAGGGCAGGTCTGTCTCTGGGCTGCTTTTCTGGCCCCTCCAGATCTGGCCCAGCTCAGCTCTGGCCTCTCCTTAGCTCGGCCCCACTCACTCTGACTCAGGCCACTTCAGCTCACACGGAGGACGGGATCCACCCTGACCTCCTGACTCCCTGATTCGCCTGCCCGCCCTGTCAATCAGAGCTGACCTGGAGCACTGGCCTCTCCCCATTGCCCCTGGGGACTGTCAGTCCCATCGACCCTTCCCCTTTTGGTACTGGGAGCTCTGAATGTTAGTAAGGGGATAACAGTCCCCTTACACGTAGACTGCTATCAAGTTGGCAAGATGGCCACCATATCCCTACATCCCTGCAGGTGGAAGTGAAGCTGCCTCTTATAGAAGTGGCCATTTTCCATTGTTTCTTATGGAAATTAAGCCAGGATGCCATCAGTGAAGATGACCAGACCCTTTGTTCTGTGGCTAGGAACCTGGACTGAAAAATGTAAAGGGACAGGGAAATCTAGGGAACAGGAGGGGGAATGAGGAAGTGCAAGGGAATAGGGCATGGCAAAGAGGAAATGTGATGGTAACAGACTGTGAGGGGAAATGAAGGAAAATATGAGAGCAGGATAATGTAGAGGTACTGGTCTTAGACAGGAGCAAGAAGGGCAAATGTGAGCAGGTGAAAACTGGATGGGACAGGGAGAAAGGCAGAATGGAGCTGGGATTGAGGATGGAGGCATGATAGTGATAGGGAAAGAGACTGGACAGGGATAGGTTGTGAAGTCTCTCACCCCAGGTATTATGAGAAGAGAATTGGAGTCCCCCTTTGACTAAGCCATGTTTCTGTGTATGTATTTCAGGCTGAATTTTGTACTTGCCATGATGACACACAAGCGGAGTGGCAAGCTTAACCCTAAAGGATCGAAAATTAGAAGGCAGATGAAAAACTGGGTTTTTTTAATTTAATGATTTTTAAGGCAATATCATTGTTTTAAGGGGCCAACTCATGATTATTGAATACTTGGAGTTGGCAAGAATTTGGCTCAGCTTGGTTCAACATTGAATTGTGTCTATCTGATCTACCGTGGTGCCTCATGGGAACTGTAGGTTGGATGCCTCATGTGCTCATCGTCTTCTATAGACTGGGTTCCTTGCCCAGTTCTACACCTCCCATGATGCACCATGGTCATGCAACTTCCATGACACACCACAATAGCTCAGCCACAGGGGAGACCATGGTGCATAATGAACGACTACAACTCCCATGAGGCATGGTGGACACACTCAGGTAGACACAGATTATTGCCAAACTGTCCCAAAGCAAAATGTTTCAAATCAGTTCAACAAACTGAAATGGTTTGATTCGGGATGACCTAATCCAATTGGAAAATTTCAGCCAAATCTAAGTTTTCCAGCAGAAAACCATCATTCTGTGGAAACGATATTTTCTTTCAAAAAAACATTCAAATGGAAAATTCTCCATCGTCTCTATTACTTAGCCAATAATACAATTCCTTATCGAACATACATACAGTGAGTCACATACACCCCCCCTAAGCTATGGGACAAACATTCAGAGCCTCACAGTCTGCCACTCTTACTTTGAACATAGAGACAGGAACCCATTTTTCATTACGTGTATTCACTGTGCCTGAATGTGGCTTCTAGGACGATGCTGCTGAATACACAGCATGAGCCCCTGCACTTCACAGCTAGGCCTTCCCAAAAGGGGATTAAATCAGACTGCTTGTGCGAGCTCCAGGAGAGGTATGGTCCTTCCCCATTGAGCTCTTGGGCAAAGACCCCAGCAGGAGGAGCGTACGTGGAAACATTTACAAAATTACCCACTGATTTCCATCTTGATGAAGAAATTTATCTGGAATTGTTCTCCTATTTCTTCCCCTTCACTCCTCTTGCATTTAGTGCATTAAGCCAAGGCACCCTGAGAGACAACGCGCTAGCTTTGACTCCCTACTGTGATCTGGGCATTAAAGGGCTAGGTCCTTATGGGTATGTCTAGACAGCAGTTTGAGCAAGTCTCCCAGCCTCGGCTGACAGACTTGGGCTAGCACTCTAAAAATAGCCGTGCAGACAGTTCTTTGAAGTTGTGTCTCGGGCTAGAGCTCAGGCTCTGAAGCCCACCTCCACCCCAGGCTTCCGAGCCCGAGCGCCAGCCAAAGCCACAACTTGAAAGCATTGTCTACGCAGCTATTTTTAGTGCTAGCGTGAGCCACGCTAGTCCAAATCTGTCAACCCAGGCTGGGAGGCTCACTCCAAAATGCTGTGTATACAAACCCTTGTAGTACATGGCACAGCCACTCCCAGGCACTGCTGTCTATCCTCTGTTAAAGGGGTATCCCTCTTCTCCTTACAGTCAACCTGCCAGTACAGACTGGACAGTTGCCAGAGGGTGAACTCTACTGACTACATTCAATATAGCAACTGGTGCCAGTGTGAAGTCCCCACCTGTTACTCTCATGCTTGGAGGTGAGAGATTTGCCCCACTGCACTCAACCCTTGCTCTCACTGTTCTAATCAGCAATCTCTTTTGCAGTAGACTGGAGAGAATATGGTTTGGGATGAATTTGATGAGGTTTATAGTAGGGTTGTTGATTAATCGCAGTTAACTAATTTGATTAACTCAAAAAATTAATTGCAATCAATCACAGTTTTAATCGCAATAGAATACTAATTGAAACGTATTAAATATTTTGGATGTTTTTCTACATTTTCACATATATTGTATTCTGTGTTGTAATTGAAATCAAAGTGTATATTATTTTTATTATAAATATTTGCACTGTAAAAATGATAAACAAAAGAAATAGTATTTTTCAATTCACCTCATACAAGTACTGTAGTGTAATCTCTTCGTCATGAAAGTGCAACTTACAAATGTACAATTATGTACAAAAAAACCCCTGCATTCAAAAATAAAACAATGTAAAATTTTAGAGCTTGCAAGTCCACTCAGTCCTACTTCTTGTTCAGCCAATTACTCAGACAAACAAGTTTGTTTACATTTGCAGGAGACAATGCTGCCCCCTTCTTGTTTACAATTTAATACTTGTAATCAAAAATAAATATAAAGTGAGCACTGTACACTTTGTATTCTGTGTTGTAATTGAAATAATTATATTTGAAAATGTAGAAAACATCCAAAAATATTTAAATAAATGGTATTCTATTATTGTTTAACAGTGCAATTAATCACGAGTAATTTTTTTTTAATTGCTTGACAGCCCTAGTTTATAGTCAATGATTCCAATAAAAATATTTTGCTCATGTTAATTTGACGCTGCTGGAATCTGTATGAATTTGTTTTGCTAAATATCTCCTGTGGACTTGGAATTTCCTGTAGTCCATCCAATCTACCCACCACACTGTCTCTCTCTGATGGCTTTGTTGGGGACAGCATATAGCTCTCTTCAGGTTGGAAGGCGCTCTAGTCAAATTCCTGTTTCAGGGGGAGAGTAGAATTGTACAGCCAGAATTGTACAATTCCCCAACACAGCAGCCCCCTAAACTAAATGCTGTGGGATCCTTCAGTCCACCACATCCTCTGCACCAGTCCCCTCCAGACAAACGTACAGAGACACTGAAACTCCGGGGAGTCACCAGACCAGCAAGACTATTGCTGAATGCTGGAAATATGTTAGTAATCCCTGACAGCCAAACTCTAAGACACTTAAAGCCCTTTCCCCCCTTTGAACCAGAGCAGATTGGACCCTTGGATTGATTCCCCCTTTGAACCAGAGCATGGGTTTAAGACAATCACTTCATATTGTCTTCAACCCATGTTTCCCAATCTGTTCCCCAGTCCCACAAGACAGGCTCTGAGGAAGGCTGGAAGGTACCATCGCAAGCTAAATGCCCCTCCTCTGCAGCAGAATGGCAGCATTGTCTCTTAGCCCTGGTCTACACTACGAGTTTAGGTCGAATTTATTAGCGTTATTTCGATTGATCCGTGCACCCGTCCACACGACGAAGCCCTTAACATCGACTTCTAGGGCTCTTAAAATCGATCTCGCCACTCCACCCCCAACGAGGGGATTAGCGCTTAAAGCTATATTGCCGAATCGATGTAGGCTTAGTGAGGACGCAATTCGACGGTATTGGCCTCCTGGATCTATCCCACAGTGCAACATTTGACCGCTCTGGACAGCAGTCTGAGCTCCAATGCTCCACCCAGGTAGACAGGAAAAGCCCCGCGAACTTTTGAATTTCATTTCCTGTTTGGCCAGCGTGGTGAGCTGCAGGTGAGCGCAGATCTCATCAGCAGAGGTGACCATGATGGAGTCCCAGAACCGAAGACGAGCTCCAGCATGGACCGAGTGTGAAGTACGCGATCTGATCGCTGTATGGGGAGTCGAAACCGTGCTAGCAGAGCTACGGTCCAAAAGAAGAAACGCCAATACATATGCCAAAGTCTCCAAGGGCATGCAGGACAGAGGCTACAACAGGGACGCGCAACAGTGCCGCGTGAAAATTAAGGAGCTCAGGCAAGCCTACCAAAAAGCCAGAGATGCAAACAGCCGCTCTGGGTCACAGCCCCAGACATGCCGCTTCTATGATGAGCTGCATGCCATTCTAGGAGGTGCAGCCAGCACTGACCCACCCATGTGGTATGACTCCGTATGTGGATCATCAGAAACCACAGAGGAGCATGATGATGATAATGATGCTGAAAATAGCGCCCAGACACAGCAAGGAAGTGGAGAAGCCCTTTTCCCCGACAGCCAGGAACTCTTTGTCACCCTGGAGCCAGTACCCTACGAACCCACCCAAGGCGTGCTCGATGCAGGAGAAGGGACCTCTGGTGAGTGTACCTCTGTTAATTAATACATGTTTTATAAGCAAGCGTGTTTAATGATTAATTCGCGGCCAGTACAGCTACAGCTACTGGAAAAGTCTGTTAACATGTTCGGGGATGGAGCAGAAATCCTCCGGGGACATCTCCAGAAAGATCTCCTGGATGTACTCCCAAAGCCTGTGCAAAAGGTTTCTGGGGAGGGCAGCCTTATCCTGTGCTCCGTGGTAACACACTCTACCACGCCAGGCCAGTAGCACGTAGTCTGGAATCATTGCTTTGCAAAGCATGGCGGCGTATGGTCCCGGTGTTTGCTGGCATTCAAGCAACATCTGTTCTTTATCTGTCTGTGTTATCCTCAGAAGAATGATATCATTCATGGTCACCTGGTTGAAATAGGGGAATTTTATTAAGGGGGTATTCAGAGGGGCTCCGTCCCTGCTGGGCTGTTTGCCTGTGGCTGAACAGAAATCTTCCCCGCTGTGACCCACGCGGTGGGGGGAGGGGGAACAGCGAACATCTTGGATGTGTGTCTGTGTGTGGGGGGGTGTCGATTAGGTTCGCGCTGCACGTTAACCCAAAAACCGCCGCCCCTCCCTTTTCAATTGCCAACCAGTTTTAAATTGCCAGCCCAAAGGCTGTTTGTTATGGGAAATGAGGGGGTTGCTGTTTGAAAACATTCCCACATGTTGTGAAGGTTAAAGAAGCCTATAGACTGTGGCTTACCATGGCTGTGTGCAAGCCGAATTCTGTTGCCCGCCGGACCTGCTTGTGTGATCTCTCACACCAAACCGGCAGATCCTCAATATAACAGGCAAAGTGCAACCTTGGACCAAATGCACATGTGATATGTAATGTTTGGAGCATTGTTCTCTAATATGTGTCTTTTAAACTACTCCTCTCCCGTTTGTTTCCTCCCGCAGCTGCAAATGTTTCAACGCCACCCCCTTCATCACCGTCCCAGAGGCTAGCGAAGATTAGAAGTAAAAAAAAAAGGAATCGAGATGATATGTTCTCAGAACTCATGGAATCCTCCCACACTGAAGCTGCCCAGCAGAATGCGTGGAGGCAGACACTGTCGGAGTCCAGGAAGGCAGATTTTGATCACGCGGACAGGTGGCGTGATGAAGAGAGTAGGTGGCATCAGCATGCAGAGAGAAGGCAGGATGCAATTCTGAGGCTACTGGAGGATCAAACGGAAATCCTCCGGATTATGGCTGAGGAAAGGCGTAGGGTTCAGGAAAGGCTGCCTGAGCCCAGACCGCCGCTACAGCCCCTGTGTAACCAACAGCCCTCCTTCCCGAGTCCCATAACCTCATCCCCGAGACGCCCAAGAACGCGTTTGGGCGGCCTCCGTGCACCCAACCACTCAAGCCAAGAGAACAGTCCAAGCAAGAAAGGGCTGGCATTCAATAAGTTTTAAAGTGCTGTGTGTCCTTGTCCTTCCCTCATCCCCTCCTCCACCACCCATCCTGGTGCTTCCCTTCCTCCACCAGCTATCCCGGGAGACTGTGGCAGTTACCCCCATAGTTCCCCCTCTTTGTTTTACGAATTAATAAAGAATGCATGATTTTTAAGCAACAATGACTTTATTTCCTCTGCGAGCAGTGATCGCGGGGGGGGAGGGCAGGGCGGTTTGGGTAAAGGGAAGTAGAGTGAATGAAGGGGCGGGGCTTTTCATTACTGGGGAAAAACAGAACTTTCACACAGCATCCTGGCCATTCATGAAACTGGTTTTCAAAGCTTCCCTGATGCGCAACGCACCCTGCTGTACTCTTGTAATAGCCCTGGTGTCTGGCTGCGCATAACCAGTGGCCAGGCGATTTGCCTCAACCTCCCACCCCGCCATAAACGTCTCCCCCTTACTCTCACAGATATTGTGGAGCGCACAGCAAGCAGTAATAATAATGGGAATATTGTTTTCGCTGAGATCTAACCTAGTCAATAAACTTCGCCAGCGAGCTTTTAAACGCCCAAATGCACATTCCACCACCATTCTGCACTTGCTCAGCCTATAGTTGAAAAGGTCCTGACTACTGTCCAGGCTACCTGTGTATGGTTTTATGAGCCATGGCATTAAGGGGTAGGCTGGGTCCCCAAGGATAACTATAGGCATCTCAACATCCCCAACGGTTATTTTCTGGTCTGGGAAGAAAGTCCCTTGCTGCAGCAGCCGAAACAGACCAGAGTTCCTGAAGATGCGAGTGTCATGTACCTTTCCCGGCCATCCCACATTGATGTTGGTGAAACGTCCCTTATGATCCACCAGTGCTTGCAGCACTATTGAAAAGTAACCCTTTCGGTTTATGTACTCGCTGGCTTGATGGTCCGGTGCCAAGATAGGGATATGGGTTCCGTCTATCGCCCCTCCACAGTTCGGGAACCCCATTGCTGCAAAGCCATCCAGTATGAGCTGCACATTTGCCAGACTCACAACCCTTGGTACCAGCAGCTTGGTGATCGCCCTGGCTACTTCCATCACAACAGCCCCCACTGTAGATTTTCCCACTCCGAATTGATTCGCGACTGACCGGTAGCTGTCTGGCATTGCAAGCTTCCACAGGGCTATCGCCAGTCGCTTCTGTACTGTGAGGGCTGCTCTCATCTTGGTGTTCTTGCGCTTCAGGGCAGGGGAAAGCAACTCACAAAGTTCCATGAAAGTGCCCTTACGCATGCGAAAGTTTCGCAGCCACTGGGATTCATCCCAGACCTGCAGCACTATGTGGTCCCACCAGTCTGTGCTTGTTTCCCGGGCCCAGAATCGGCGTTCCACTGTATCAACAAGCCCCATTAACACCATGATGTCCACCTTGCGGGGGGGCCTTTTTTGAGAGAGGTCTGTGTCCATGTCCTCATTACTGTCCTCAGGGCGCTGCTGTCGCCTCCTCGCCTGCTGTAGCTCTAGCAGCTCCTGGTTCTCGTTCTCCATATACTCCTGGACAATGCGTGTGGTGTTCATAACGGCAAGAACAGCCGCGGTGATCTGATCGTGCTCCATGCTTTCCCTAGTATGCTGTTTGCAGGACAGCAGAGTGGCAGCAGAAGCGGCGGGTGGATAACAATGGAGTCAGCAATATGGCGCCCATATGAAAAAAGGCGCGAAAGGATTTTTTGCTCCCCCCTCAGTTGCTTTCACGGAGGGAGGGGGGAGCAAGGGTTAGGCTCATTTCCTTCTAGCAGCAGATGGTACAATATGCGGTGAGCAAGGGTTAGGCGCCTTCCCTTCTAGCAGCAGATGGTACAATATGCTTGATATCCATCATCATCTCCTGGCCCCCTCAAGGATTGAACTCGCAACCCCGGGTTTAGCGGGCCAATGCTCAGACCGCTGAGCTATCCCTCCGCCCGTGTTCCAGGCAGTACTGAATCTCCCTTAAACAAAACGTAAAAAAGAGAATGACCAGAGTCACTCTGGTCACTCCCATTTATGTCCAAGCGCCCCCAGCCAGCCACACCATAGGCCGCCGGCCAGGAGCACACGAATTTCAATCATACTGTACAATCTGCAGCTAGAAGGCAAGGAGCTTCTGCTGTATGGTCCTGCGACCACACCCATTTATGGCATATTGCACCATCTGCAGCTAGAAGGCAAGGAGCTTCTGCTGTGTAGTCCCGCGACTACCAGCCTCAGGCGGAATGGCCCCCTCAAGGATTGAACTCGCAACCCTGGGTTTAGCGAGCCAACGCTCAGAATGCTGAGCTATCCCTCTGCCCGTATTATAGTGTGACTGAATCCCCACTAGACCTAATATCCAGGCGTACGCTGGAGATGTACGGTAATTGTGAGCTGAGCAGGCTTCCGTAGCAAACACGGAAACCCCGGAAAAAAGGCGCGAAAAATATTGCTTTCACGGAGGGAGGGAGGGACGTTTGATGGCTTGATGACATGTACCCAGAACCACCAGCGACAATGTTTTCTGCCCCATCAGGCTTTGGGATCGCAACCCAGAATTCCAATGGGCGGCGGAGACTGCGGGAACTGTGGGATAGCTACCCGCAATGCAATGCTCCGAAAGTCGATGCTAGCCCCGCTACTGTGGACACAGTCAATCGACCTCATGGTCTTAATGCTCTTTAGTGGGGACACACACAATCGATTCCATAAATTCGGGTTTTAAAATATCGACTTCTATAAATTCGACCTAATTCTGTAGTATAGACGTACCCTTAGTAGCCCAGGTGCTGGATCCACTCCACTCCTGAAGTCATGTTTCTGACACCCCCACCCCCAACATGTAAATAAATAAATCAATAAAATCCCATAATCCACATTCCCAGCCCCAGAAAAATCGCTGGATTTATGGAGAACCTGGCACCATATTCCCAGCACTCAGCAATGGCCTCATTGCTTTGGGGATTTCTCTAAATTTGTTCTGCTGTTCACACCTAACCTACGCACACGCACGCACACACACACCCCCTTTATCGGTTCTCAGGGAATCTCCTCATTTCCTCTTCTTTTCTTTTCACATTGCCCATGGAAGCTCTTTCTATTCCCTCTCCCCACCTTTCCCCTGTGTGTCCTGTGACCAGGAGGCTCTGCACTCAACTGCTGCACCTCCAGTGCTGAACTCTCAAGCCTTTTCTGGTGGAAAGAGAGGTCAAAACTTCATCTCCCACCCAAGTGCAGAGCTGACCTCACTGCTGACTTCCTAGTGCTGGGCCTTGCACTGACAGAATAACAGCACAGTGCAGAGATGAGATTCTCTCTGCTGTCTCTTTGCTTTCTCCAAGACTTAGGCAGTCGTTTTGTCCTTGCCTTTCGGATGGAAAGTCATGTAACCACTGGTACCATGAGATAGTGTCCCCGCCCACCCCGTTATCTCGGACAGTGCAGCAGAAAGTGGCTGTTTCCTCTGTCATACTAGCTTCATAGTCCATCTCTGAGTCTCTACTGAGCTTTGTGTCTCCCATTTCCGTGCATGGACACTTTTCAAAGACACCATAATAGAGGCTCAACTTAAATGTATACCCCAAATTAAAAAACACAGTAAAAGAACTAAAAAAAGAGCCACCGTGGCTTAACAACCTTGTAAAAGAAGCAGTGAGAGATAAAAAGGCATCTTTTAAAAAGTGGAAGTCAAATCTTAGTGAGGTAAATAGAAAGGAGCATAAACACTGCCAAATTAAGTGTAAAAATGTAATAAGAAAAGCCAAAAAGGAGTTTGAAGAACAGCTAGCCAAAAATTCAAAAGGTAATAAAATGTTTTTAAAGTACATCAGAAGCAGGAAGCCTGCTAAACAACCAGTGGGGCCTCTGGATGATAAAGATACAAAAGGAGCACTTAAAGATGATAAAGTCATTGCGGAGAAACTAAATGAATTCTTTGCTTCAGTCTTCACGGCTGAGGATGTTAGGGAGATTCCCAAACCTGAGCAGGTGACAAATCTGAGGAATTGTTAGATATTGAAGTGTCACCAGAGGAGGTTTTGGAACTAATTGATAAACTTTACTGTAACAAGTCACCAGGACCAGATGGCATTCACCCAACAGTTCTGAAAGAACTCAAATGTGAAATTGCGGAACTATTAACTAGGGTTTGTAACCTGTCCTTTAAATCAGCTTCTGTACCCAATGACTGGAAGATAGCTAATGTAACGCTAATATTTAAATAGGGATCCTGGCAATTACAGACCAGTAAGTCTAACATCAGTACTGGGCAAATTAGTTGAAATAATAGTAAAGAATAAAATTGTCAGACACATAGAAGAACATAAATTGTTGGCCAAAAGTCAGCATGGTTTCTGTAAAGGGAAATCCTCTCTTACTAATCTATTACAGTTCTTTGAAGGGGTCAAGAAACATGTGGACAAGGGGGATCCAGTGGATATAGTGTACTTAGATTTCCTGAAAGCCTTTGACAAGGTCCCTCACCAAAGGCTCTTACATAAATTAAGTTGTCATGGGATAAGAGGGAAGATCCTTTCATGGATTGAGAACTGGTTAAAAGACAGGGAACAAAGGGTAGGAATAAATGGTAAATGTTCAGAATGGAGATGGGTAACTAGTGGTGTTCCCCAAGGGTCAGTCCTAGGACCAATCCTATTCAATTTATTCATAAATGATCTGGAGAAAGGGGAAAACAGTGAGGTGGCAAAGTTTGCAGATGATACTAAACTGCTCAAGATAGTTAAGACCAAAGCAGACTGTGAAGAACTTCAAAAAGATTTCACAAAACTAAGTGACTGAGCAACAAAATGGCAAATGAAATTTAATGTGGATAAATGTAAAGTAATGCACATTGGAAAAAATAACCCCAACTATACATACAATATGATGGGGGCTAATTTAGCTACAACTAATCAGGAAAGAGATCTTGGAGTCATCGTGGATAGTTCTCTGAAGATGTCCACGCAGTGTGCAGCGGCAGTCAAAAAAGCAAACAGGATGTTAGGAATCATTAAAAGGGGGCTAGAGAATGAGACAGAGAAGATATTATTGCCCTTATATAAATCCATGGTAAGCCCAGATCTTGAATACTGTGTACAGATGTGGTCTTCTCATCTCAAAAAAGATATACTGGCATTAGAAAAGGTTCAGAGAAGGGCAACTAAAATGATTGGGGTTTGGAACGGGTCCCATATGAGGAGATATTAAAGAGGCTAGGACTTTTCAGCTTGTAAAAAGAGGAGACTAAAGGGGGATATGATAGAGGTATATAAAAGATTGAGTGGTGTGAAGAAAGTGAATAAGGAAAAGTTATATACTTGTTCCCATAATATAAGAACTAGGGGCCACCAAATGAAATTAATGGGCAGCAGGTTTAAAACAAATAAAAGGAAGTCCTTCTTCGCACAGCACACAGTCAACCTGTGGAACTCCTTGCCTGAGGAGGCTGTGAAGGCTAGGACTATAACAGGGTTTAAAAGAGAACTAGATAAATTCATGGAGGTTAAGTCCATTAATGGCTATTAGCCAGAATGGGTAAGGAATGGTGTCCCTAGCCTCTGTTTGTCAGAGGGTGGAGATGGATGGCAGGAGAGAGATCACTTGATTAGGTTCACTCCCTTTGGGGCACCTAGCATTGGCCACTGTCAGCAGTCAGGATACTGGGCTGGATGGACCTTTGGTCTGACCCAGTATGGCCATTCTTATGTTCTTATGACTTCTTCTCAATGATTGCTGAGCCACTATAACTTTACTCAGCAAGATCCTACCAGTCTGGCTAAAGAGCAGATTCCCAGAAGCCAACCCTATAGATCACCTCATACAGACAGAGGAGAACAAGGGATGATTCAACTTTACAACACATCGATACCACCAGATCACTCAACAAAGCCTGGGTTGACAAAATAGGGCAAATGCTATTCTTAGCCACATCCATCCAAGCCTGTGGAATCCATGTAATTCTGTAAGGCACCCAGGGACAGTGATGAGCAGGACATAAATACCAAATTTAAAGTTGGACAGACAGACAGACAGGGCCCATCTGACTTCTGTGCTGCAACCCGAGTTGCCCTGGGGACGTGGACCAAACTTACCAATTTCCTAAGAGAAGGCAACAAAAGATAAAACAGCAAATAGCTACCAGGGCTTTTAATGATTTGACTGAACCCGGATGATAATTTCAAAGGTAATTTCCTGTGAAGCTGACTTCAATGGGGCTGCCTGTGTGTAAGGATCAAAATTTGACCCAGTGTTGCTAGTGATCTGCTGAGGGTATGTCTATGCAGCAGTCAGAGGTGCCACTGCAGCATGTAGACATACTGGAGCTAGCTAGCATGCGGACCAGTAGCAATGAAGCTGTGGCAGCACAGACTTCAGAGCAGGCTGTACAAGCTTGCCCAGGACCCTGGGTACTTCTTTGAGCAGCTAGCCCCCACCGACGTCCCTGCTGCCACAGCGTCACTGCTATTGGTAGTCATGCTAGCTAAATAAAAGCTAGCTCAGGTGTATTTACAGGTGCTGCAGTCACATCTCCAACTGCATTGCAGACTTACCCTGAAGTTGTCTGCCCCACTTTTCACGTACTAAACACCCAGCTGCTGCTAAACCCAAGGAAGTACCACCACTCCTCTTATAGCTCGTAAGGCTGATAGAGCATTAGATTCAGAAGGAACCAAGAACAGAAAGAGAGGGATGGAATGTATTGCCCTGGGCATATTTGAAGGCAAGGAGCATATTTTTAGTCTAATTTTATTATACAAATCTTACATAAGGAAACATGACCCCTAACAGTGCAATGAACGTGCTTTTAATACATCGGAAAATAAGAACATAGGTCCCAGTTTGGTCACAAATGTCTGAATCTAGGAAGCGTCTGTCCCGGTGAAGTCATTGGGAGGACACACAGAAGAAGGTACTGTGCAGAGCAAGAAGAGGTAGCAGAAGTCAGACATCAGAAGCAATGCACCGTATGTGTGAATACAGAACAGAACTGCTGTTTGTCTACATGGTTTGAGTACGCTAGCTTTTAACACAGCTCCTGCTGCTATGTAACACCAATGAGATGTTTGGCTATCCCCCGCCCACATCCCTCAAAGACCCTGCCACGAGGTGACTCACTCTCCAGCGGAGGAGAGGATGGACACAGTTTCCTGGGAGTACACCTCTGTTGTCACAGTCATTCTAAAAATAAGTCTCCTGCACAGTATGTTTAGTCCAGTAAGGGACAGGCTGTGGTTGGACCAGACAGAGTGCAGGGACCTCACTCACACGTTAGGCCAGCCAGTCCCTGTCCTTTCAAATCAAGGCACAGAGACTGCAACAGACTGCCAGGGGTAGGAGTGCTAGCCCCTGCTAACGAGGGGCGGGGTGTGGGCAGAGCTATGTCCCTGATCCCCTCTGTATTATCTAGCAGAGGTGAGCCAGTATGTGAAGGCGGAGATAAAAAACACAAGCTCTAGCCTCTAAAATGATAGTAGAACTGGCTGTTCCACTGAGCACTCCCCCACTCTCAGGCCAACTAGCCCATGCCACCACTCATTGCTGCCTGTGCTACTGGGGCTTCGCTAATATTTTTAAAGCACTAGGGTGATTATGTCTATGTGAGGCGGGAACCACACCCCTAGCTCATAGTGTAGATGTAGCCCAAGTATCTATCTCACACACACACACACGCTACAATATGCAGGCTGTAGCTTAAACCTATCATTCTATCCTGAAGATTTACGGGTCATGACCCACTAGTGGATTGCAATGCTTTTTAAGAAAGTCATTGACATAATATTCCCCCCCCACACACACACACACACTCTGAGTAGACTTGGAAGATAGAAGTCAATGTCACTTAAGTTTTTCCTCTTCCTCCTCCCCCAGCAATCACAGATGCCTTAAAAAAATAGATATATGATTTTTCACTACATTTGCAATCACTGCCACGTCTTGCATTGGCTACAGAGATGTGTCAATTGAGAGATTCAGATGAAAGATTCCCATTCCCCTGCCCTCATGGGCTAAGCAAGGTGCCCCCACTGAACTCAGCTGGCCCAGGAAGTAAGGGTTAGAGCTACGAGACCTCCCAGCCAGACTCATGGATGTTTAACAAGAGGAACACGTTACATTACATGTATTCTGTTATGCCACTCTTTTGGGAAGCCCAGAACTGCAAGCCGCTGTGTTACCTCTCTGCCTCAGCAAGAGGGCTTTTCTGGAGCTTAAACTGTGTGTCAGCTTCCTGCCACCCCAGTCTGTCCGCCTTGCCAGCAAATTCCTCAAGACTCTGCCAGTCTAAACCTTGCCTTGCAGGTAATACTCAGTGAACCCGAGTGCCCGAGTGCCCCAGAGATGCCTCTCTTCAGGGTCCAGGCTCTCTCACTGGACACTCACAGAAATTAAGTCTGCTGTCTCCAAAGAGACAGAATTCACCCCAGCCTGTTGGCTCACCGAGGACACATTCTTTACCTTAATACATAACACTGAGATGGTTTAACTAAGAATAAGTTTATTAATAAAGAACAGAGATTTAACTGATACGAAGCAGAGATGACAAACAGAAACGGGTTACAAACAAAACACAACACACTTTCTAGTGTCCAGGAGTTAACTTTAGGCAAAGACTGTAGCTTGTTAAACAGCTTTCTCAGTTACATCAAGCTACCAGCTTCTCCATCCATTCCAGCAGGAGGATCCAGTGTTCAGAGACGCAGAGGGTGCTGTCCTCTTTCTTCCCGACGTGATGGATAACCAAAGGGTTCTCTTTCGTTCCTTTCATAGTCCAGAAAACGTTTCAAATGTATTCTTTGAAAAGTAAACCCAGACAAAGTTCCTGTCCCCTGCTGCTGGTTTTTGCAGGTCTACACTACCCGCCGAATCGGTGAGTAGCGATCGATCTTTCAGGGATCGATTTTTCGCGTCTAGTGTAGATGCAATAAATTGATCCCCGATCGCTCTGTCGTCGACGCCGGTAATCCACCGCAGAGAGAGGCAGAAGTGGAGTTGACAGGGGAGTGGCGGCAGTCGACCCTGCGGCGTCCTCACGGCGCGGTAAGTTGGTCGAGGTACGTCGACTTCAGCTACCTTATTCACAGATTTATTAACTACAGAAAGATAGATTTTAAGAGATTATAAGTAGCAGGCATAGAGATCAAAGTTGGTTACCTAAGAAACAAAAATACATTTGCAGTCTAATTCTAACTTAAACAGACTAAGCAGTTGATTTGAATCAAGCAGTGTCTCACCCTGACAGACGGTACAAGCAGGTTACAGTTCCTCAGTACACAGACTGGACCCCCTCCCAGCCTGGGACCAAACTTCCCCAGTTTAAAGTCTTTGTCTTCCAGACGTTCTTCCAGATGTTGAGATTGTGGGTGGGGGGAGAGGCCAAGTGATAATGTCACTTTCCCTCTTTTATACTTTCTTCTAGCTGCCAGAAAGATTCTTGCTGTGATGTGGGTTAGTGTGCCCCCCCATGGTGTACATGCCTTCTCCAAGAAGCCTCTGGGCTAGAGGATTTGGTGTTGATGAGACCATGAATGCCCAGCAGGCTGGTGATGGCTACTCCTTTGTTGTAACTGAAAGGCTGGTTGTGAGTGTTCCTAGCCCCACAACATATTTCAGTAACATACATAGCAATACTTCATAACTTCACATACAATAAGTACATACAATCCAACAGGATATTAATATTCAGCAGATCAAGACTTTTAAAATGATATCTTACAAGGCATACTTTGTACAAAACATATCTTAATTATATGACATGAATATGGGGGTTCTAGGGTGCTACTTTGAGGTACAGAGTGTCACAATGAGTCAACAATGTGATGCTGTTGCAAAAAAGGCAAATGCAATTTTGGGTTACATTAACAGAGGCATAGCATGCAAGTCATGTGAGGTGATAATACAATCTAGTCACCTGGAGTACTATGTCCAATTTTGCTCACCACTGTATAGAAAGGATGTAGAGAAACTGGAAAGGATCCAGAGGCGAGCAACAAAGATGATCAAAGGGGTGGAATGCAAGCCATACGAGCAAAGGCTGAAGGAACTGGGTATGTTTAGTTTGGAAAAGAGGAGATTAAGGGGAGAACATAATAGTTGTCTTCAAATATTTGCCGGGCTGCCATAAAAGAGATGGAGAAAAATTGTTCTCTTGTGCAGGCAGGACAAGAGACAATAGGTTCAAACTGCAGCATAGCAGATTTAGATTAAATCTCAGAAAAAATTCCTTACTGTAAGAACAGTAAGAAAATGGAATAAACTACCTAATGGAAGCTCCTTAACTGGAGGTTTTCAAAAGGAGGCTGGATAGCCATTGGTCTTGGATGGTTTGACACAACAAATCCTGCATCTTGACAGCTGGTTAGACTAGATGACCCTTGCTGTCCCTGCTAACCCTATGGTTCTATGTCCCCAGTTTTTATATGATACCTTACAAGTCATTCTTTGGCTAAATATTCTGACAACACTGTTGCATGTGTCCTTTACCAATTTGCAGAAAGGGGCTCCTAGGGTCATATATGTATTCGTGACTAAACACTTTTTTCCCCTCACAAATATTTTGACAAAGGGGAAACACTGACTACACTATGAATGGTCTGATCAAAGGAATCCTATCACATACTTTTCTTCACTACAACTCTATGATTATAGGCATCAGCAGTCACTGCTTTTTTAACCACCATGTCATTTAGAACTAATATGATCAGGGTGAGACATAATGGTAGTCAAAACATCTATGTACACTAATACTCCCAGGGGAGATTTTCAAAGGCACAACTGTTAACTAGGAGCCTAAGCCCTGTTGGCTTCCTTGGCAGCTAGTCAGCTAACCTCCCTTTTGAGCCTCTGAAAATTCTCCCTTCCACTATTGCTACGACTGGGAGGAAAATTTAGGAAATAAAGGCTAGCGTAGACACCTCCTTGTATGCTCCATATGTTAATACTAATGTCCAGGAGAATTTAAAGAGGAATAGATGTCTGTAGCACATGTGGCTTTGCTGTACTTATTTACATTTCAGATACATCTCCTAATGTGAGAGCTACAGGAATCATAGTTTATCTGCTTGCTTCTCATTATTTTTATTAGACTTACCATGACTCTACAGATGGCATAATTTAAAATATATTTTCCAAAGCACTGAAACATCTGTGTCAGTTCATTGCTGTGTTTCTAATCATCCCATTTTTCTCTGCATCTACTAATGAGTAGAATTATGTGTGGTGATCTTTCGATGGGCTTCTTTTACACAAGTCATAAAAATATTTTTAACGCATGTCAATATTTGGCTTAGAGTGACTATACTTAAAAATTATTTGTGTAGCTCTGCATTCCGATTAATCAATTCCTTATACAATACTATAAACTCGCTGTAATTTAATTTTTTTTTAATTGTAGGCATAGTATCAGGTTCACATTTCTGTAGTAAAACTGAAAGGCATGGAGATGTAATTTGATTACAAGGGTAAATATTAGATCATATGATTAAAAAATTAATAGTTTCCCTGTTTCCAATTTATTGTGTTAAAATAAAATTAGAAAAGACTCAAGGCCTGAAATATTTGACGGTTGGTCAGCTCTCCCTACCTCATAACTTCTTATAACCCCCAATGGAAAACTCTTTGACTGGCATTCCTCATGGTGACTGAGTACTTGGGTTTCCACCCACAACCTTTGTTCAGCCTTATTTTACCTATTCCCATTTTGGACTATGGAGAATTTATAAGGATTGCTTGCAAAAAGCAAATATTGAAGGTATGTCAACTGAGAGTTTATTGTTAACTGAGTTTGGACTCCACAGACAAGTAATGATTTGTATAAGAATATTATCCTAAAAAGATAAATAGACATTGAGAAATGAACAACATTTGAGTTCCGTCAGCCAGAACATTGTAGGTCGATCACGTCTAACACAGCATGATATGTCTAAATGAGGCCCAAGTGAAAATTTAAGTCTGTTTTATCCAGTGAAAAATTTAAAAAATGTTTTACTAAGAAAAAAAAATTGTAACTTGGCTAAGCCCTGTTGTAAGTATGGTTTAGAATTCCTGGGGGACTGGGGTGGGGGGTGGCCCTAAGCTACTCAGGTGTTTGGTAATGTCACATGGAGCCTTTTACCACTGGGACATCAGTCCAGGTCATTACTGAAAGTCATTAACATCAAAATGAGTTGAGAGCTCTGCTTGATAGCATTCAAAGGTGTCAAGAGTTTGAGGGTCTGCTGCTGACATGCTGTGAGACTAGGGTGACCAGACAACAAGTGTGAAAAATTGGGACGGGGGTGAGGGGTAATAGGAGCCTATATAAGAAAAAGACCCAAAAATCGGAACTGTCCCTATAAAATCAGGACATCTGGTCATCCTATACACCCATCCCCCTCAAACAATCACCACCACCAGAGGCACTTGTATTAGTAGTCTCAGCCAAGAGGCCAAGGATTGAATGGACATAGAAAATGAGCTACTCTTGCACCCCAGGTCAGGGCTCAGACATAGTGGAGAGACAAGGTGGGTGAGGTACTATCTTTTATTGGACCAACTTCTTCTGGTGAGAGACACAAGCTTTTGTGCTTGTACAGAGCTCTTCTTCTGTGTAAGCTCAAAAGCTTGTCTCTCTCACCAACAGAAGTTGGTCCAATAAAAGATATTACCTCACCCACCTTGTCACTCCAATGTCTTAGGACCAACTCTGCTACAACAACACTGTGTACATATTGAAGTGGCTTTTTCACTGACACATCCTGGCCAGCCTCTCTCAGGTCACCTAAAACCCCTGCACCCTTTCTACCAGTGGCACCTTTTTAGCTTGTCAGGGTCTTTTGATCTCAAACTTCGCCTTTGGAAGAGTAAATCATTCTAGCCTTGATGGAGCCAGCTAGGTAAATTATCCCACCAATTGATGGCCCTACCATTGTTATCTAAACTCCTTTGAAGCTGGGTACTGAAAGCTGTCTTATCTGTGTCACTGTTTTACTTTTCCTGCTTGGTTCTGTAACAACCCCTTTTGATTTAGCTGTATGTGTGTGCGTTCAGCCAGGCAGCAATACAAAACTGAACGGGAAAACTGAGTCACATGCTATTCATTAAAAAATACTACGTACTCCCAGTTCGTCACACAGGGGGAAACTGAACAATGAATCGGGACCATAGCAATAACATCATAAATGTAATCATTTGAGGTGAGGCCTACAGTGAGAGTCTAACTGCTAGTCCCTCTCATAGTGGCTGCCACAGCCATAGTGTCAGGCTCTTGCGTGTAAGAAGTGGTTGGGTTTGTCCTGCTCTCTCTTCCACTAGTATGCAGTTTGAATGCACTTCCTGTACAAGAACAGGGTGATAGCTTTAGTGAACACGCATCCTGTATAAAACCCAGACTGGGAGAGGATCTTCCTTTTAACTCCAGCCCAACACGTGCTACCATTGCCGCACAAATAAATCACAGAATGACCAACGGAAGCAGCTGCAGCAGTTATTGCACCAACAGTGGGTTCTCAGGAGGTGACTGCTGCATTGGAAGAGACTGACTACTAGGACCCTGAATTCTTTCCCAAGTTGGAGGTTGTGGGCCAGATTTTCAGTTATGTCATGGCCCCTCTATGGGTATGCATGACTAAATCTATTTAGCTGTATGGGTTCTACCTGACAGAACCTCCTGACATAAGGGGTCCCCCAAAAGGCACGGAGCTGGGGGTGTTCCAGGAGGGGGGTATTCAGGCTATTTTCAGCTGCTTGAACAACCCCTAGTTGTCAGTTGCAGCTGCTAGTAAATTAGAGTAGCCCCTGAGGCAGCTGTAACTTACAGTGAGGGGAGGACGGGTTTCTTCAAGGGGCCAAGAACAGGGGAAGCACCAAGGTGGCTTTTAAAGGCACCTCTCACCCAGCACCAGACCCACCCCTCTTCCTGCACCATAGAGAGCGCAGCCAGAATAAACAGGCTCTTTATGTTTTTCCTGGTTTGATTACATCTCACACTGGAAAGTTGAGACGTTCTCAGCACAGCCTGCAGAGTGAGCACGAGGCACACCTTGTCGCAGCTCTTCATACCGCTAGTCACACTGCCCTGCTTCCTTTCCCTGGTGTCATTGCAGCAACACCACATAGTACAGCTGTCCTCAGAGCTACCCAGCTTCTGCGCAGAGGAAGTCCAAGCCACTTGTGCTGGCCCTGTGCTGGCACCAGGTTTACAAGCTCTTTTTTGCCCCAGAGTAGCTAGTGGAGACGTCTGTTTAATGTAAACACAGCTGGTGTTTTTCTGTCATTTGGAATTTCTGTATTTATTGTAATGAATGCACTTTCATTGTAGTGGGGACCTCTTAAAAATCTTTTAAATGATTGTCATGCCATGGAATAGCTGACCCTCACCTGAAAGCCTACACAGCTGCAGTGATCAGATTCCAGCCCATTTCTTTTTTGTGTCCAGACTCCTTGAGGATTGCTTGGTACTGCCAAAGTTTGCATGGTGTCTGTTTTTATTATTTCATCAAATGCCAACTAACTGGTTCCTCGTTCTATCTGACCAGCTGTTTCATATAATCTGTCACTACAACTGGAATTAAAACCCCCCCTGGAGGAACATTATAACTAGAATTTGTTGGCTCTGCAGTAACTCATGGAAGATGGTTAGTATGCAAAAAATCCACGTTTTTACTGTCAGCATCACAATATCAATCCTCTGATATAGCAGTTTCCTGTAGTATCCTTAAAAAACACCTTATTGAATTAAGTTTAAGTATCATTGCAGTCCATTGTATTAAACGCAAAGGTTATGTATTATTGAGAGCCCAGGGAAGTGCTATGAACTTCAAAAGACTATATTGAACAGTGGGCCAGCCATGGACTTTTGTGCAAACAGTTTCCCTGGGGAATCTCTAGGGGGAGGTGCATGCAAATTCCCAACTCCGCTTATGCCCAAACCCAGCCTTTTGAAGCTGCACCATGAGGAAAGGACCATTATCTACTCTTGCCTTTTTCTGGAATCTGATGATCAAAGGCCGATATAAAGGGAAGGCTAACTCATTCATGGGTGTGTTCTAAGCTAAAGCTCTTATGAACTTGTAATGTCAGAAAAACACTTTTATGGTCTTTGAAGGACTGACTTCTACCAGACCCCCTATTAGCATGGGTGTACATTTTTATTGTTTTAAATATGTTTTCTCTGTCATTCTTTCACCTTAAGAATAAATGTGCTTGCTTAGAAAGAGCTGTAATTTAGGGGCAGTTATGCTGTTTACTTTCTCTTCAGAGGCTACGAAGTGTAGAGGCTGGCCTGTTTCGGCAGGCTGGCTTTCTGGGAATAACAGTGTAGACAGGGAACGATAAAAACTCTGGTTAGGAGGGAGAGAAGGTCTCCACCCAGGACAGGTGACACCTGGGAGCCAAAAGCCTAGAAGTGGGTGCTCTTGGTGGACCGCAGATGGAGAATACAGGTGCAGTTGCCCTGAACTATGACACCTACTATTACGGCTGAAATGATACTCTCATTCTTACCTGTTTCAGTCCCGTATAATTTCCCCCCAAATTCAGCCTGGAACTTCTCATGCTCGGTCTTAGTCTGGAGTTGAATTTGTTTCCTTTTGAAACGGAAGAAAATATGTTCAGATACTGTTAAACAATCAGAACTATTAAGAAAGTTACTCAGATGCTTCCTGAACTTGGATAACTCAAGAAACATTTTGTGTAAAGCTTCGCACTGGGCTTGCACGTATGAGGCAAACATGGGTTTGTGTTTAGGGAGGAAATTTGACTATGAATATTCAAACTGTTTCCCTTGTTGATTTAAAACAGGCAAAGTGTGATGTTCCAAACTTGCAGTAACAGTCTCAGAGCTGCTGGTTACTGTGGTTGACTCTATAGTCAGATGAGGTGTAATCTGGAACCCATTTGATGGATATATATATATATATATATATATATATATATATATATATATATATATATATATATATATATATATATATATATATATATATATATATATATATATATAAATATAATTATAATTCCATCAAATGGGTTCCAGATTACACCTCATCTGACTATAGAGTCGACCAGCAGCTCTGAGACTGTTACTGCAAGTTTGGAACATCACACTTTGCCTGTTTTAAATCAACAATATATATATACTGAGAGAACCTAAATATTTTCCTTACAGTAGGCCCTTTAGCTTTGCGGCATGTCATCTACATAACAGCTTTAAACAAATATTGTAAGGTAATGGCAAAGCTCCAAACCTGAGTGACAGATTTGTAAATCTATTCTGGGCTTCATATATTATGGGTGTTGTCGTAAGTTGCAACTGGAGAGGTAGCTACTGGATGCTTTGTAGAGTACAGGCCAGATCCTTGGCTGGTATAAATCAGCATGGCACCATTGACTTAGAGTTTAAGGCCAGAAGGGGCCACCGCATCATCTAGTCTGATCTCCTGTATATCACAGGTCACTAACCCCACCTGGTACCACCACATCAACTCCAACAACCAGAATTGGACCAAAGTGTTACAGCCGTCAGCTGTTTGTGCCACAGGCAGAAAACCAGAGGGACCAGGGTGAACCAATGCCACCGGCCCCTAGAATGCTAGGGAACTGAATAAGTGAGAGACACCCAGAGGACTTCAGTGGTCCTATGCCAATTTATACCAGCTGAGGATCTGAGCCTAGGACTTTACTGGTCCAAGTTGGTATCATTTTGTGTTCTAAGCAAAGCAGGGCTGGGACCGGTCTGTTTCTGGATCTGTAAAGAAACAGCCTGAGGAGCATATGGTGCTGATTCTAGAACCTGATCCAAAGGCACAGAAGGAACATAAATGAGCCACAAGGGTGATATAAGCAGCTCTACACTCCCCGTCTCAAGAGCATGGTGGAGTGAAACCAGAGCTAGGAGGGTGCATTTCAGGGGCAGGAGAAAGAGCAGCCGTCGCACTTGGTGCTGCGGAGGCTCTGTACTGCTGTGTATCACATAGCCTATCTGAGTGCCTGACATAAATTAGAGCAGTTTGCAAGGCTATTTTAACTTATGCTGGGGACAGTTTCAGCAATCCAGGATCTGAATGGCACAAAAGTGGGATACACGTCCTCTCCCAAGAGACATGACACCGAATTGGCACTGTCTTCAGTGCACCAAACTGCTGCTTGGAGCTCCTGCACAGAAGACAACTGACAGAACAAGCCATTTCTTTTAGCTTCTTAGCAGTAGGTAGCCCTATATGACTTTTGATGCAGAGATCCCTGGTTCATTTTCACTGTGGGAATAACGGCTCGCAAATAAAACACAGCCTCTTGCCGTTAAAGCACATGATCTTTGCTCTATTCCTGGAACTGTGGCAGATTTCCTGTGTGGTTTTGGGCAAGTCACCTAGGCCAAAATGTTCAAACCTAGAGCCAGGCTGCTGGGTGCTCAGCACTTTGAAAAACAAATTGAAATGTCTCACACTTGTCCTTGGCCCACAGGTGAACGAGAGTTTTGTCTTAGACGGGACTGCAGGGTTTGGCACTTTGTAATTCTTCTTCCCCCATCTCCCCAGACATAAGCCCATGTTATATAGACCAAGAGCCTGCAATAGGTAATTTAAGCCCTTTATAAATATGAAATAACAAGACAGGAATCTGAAACCACTAATTTCAAATTTTATTTTCAGTCCCTATTTTAAATTACTTGTCAAAATAAACAAATACCTCCTAGGCTGAGACCTTATCTGGCAATTTTTAGGCCTGAATGGATTTTTACAGCCAAGTTATAATTCCCTGAAGGGACCTATAACAGAAACAATAATACAGACTTATTTGTAGTGGCATGAATGGCACCACAAAAATATTTTGAATGTGCATATACTGCATAATATTTAAATAGCAAATTCCTTTTTATTTTTACTGGCAGATTCCTAAAGTATAGAGGGGTAATTGCGGAAGGGGAACTTTTATTATAGTTCCCAGAGGATGGACAGATGGATATTGGCTTCTATATTCTGTTTTCACATACAGCTACGATACCATGAAGAGGGAATATGATGACTAAGCCAAAGTCCCATTAAGATACACACAGTAAACCTCACTCCTTAGGAGCTCCCAATCTGATGTGTTTCAGGCTTAGCTTGACCAAGACACACATCCTGGAGAACAGTCATTCTTTGCAATATGCATTAGACCAACTGAATAAGCAATTAAAAGCAGGTATGGAAGCAGGCAAAGCATCTAAACATTCTGGCAAAATGAGTTAAAAATCCAAAGGGATCTTTAAAGCAAATATTGGCTTTTCACAACAGCAAAATCAGTAAAGTGTTCCCACTCAGCCAGAAAAGTTACTGCGGTTGTGCAATCATGTTGGGACTATGACCTTAGGAAATATTCTCCAACAGAGTTAACATGAATTGAAAGGAATATTGAAATTCCCCAGTTTAAACAAAAATCAAAAAAGAGGATAGTAACAAACAATAATGGACAAGGCCCCATTTCAAGCTTCCTCAACAGTGTAAGTACTAACCTGAAGACTTCTACGGAAAATGAAAATATGCTGAAAAAGTTAGACAACATATTTTGTTAAGGGCCTAATCCACTTAAGTCCATTGAAAGATACCCATTGATCTTCAAAGGTTCAGTGTTAGGCCCTACACATGCTACTCCCTGGCTCCAGTGTGGAGACGCCCACAATGTATTGCCCTAGGGTGACCAGATGTCCCGATGTTATAGGGACAGTCCCAATTTTTGGGTCTTTTTCTTATATAGGCTCCTATTACCCCCCACCCCCGTCCCAATTTTTCACACTTGCTGTCTGGTCACCCTATATTGCCCCAAGCTGAGTGTTCTGAGCCTCTGGGATCCACACAGCTATTTAAAGTCATGGTCTAACCTGAAGAAGAGCTCTGTGTAGCGCGAAAGCTTGTCTCTCACCAACAGAGGTCCAATAAGAGATATTACCCACCTTGTCTGCAATATGATTTGGCAGCCAATGCAGTTCAGAGATGGTCTGACTAGAAAAATTTCCCATGTGCTAGGGAAGATTCATTCTTTTAGATCCCACTAGTCAGGAAGAGGGCCAGTCTTGTAAAAGTCCATCTCTTGGGGTCAGGCTTGAGAAAATTGTATAGAAATAGTCAAGAATACGTGGTCTGCTGTAGAAACATAAAGAATAGTAGTGCTGTGTGTCTTGGAATTTGAGCACAAATCAAAATAAAACTGCTCTAAGATGAATGCCCCAGTCATTTATCTGAAACCTTCTTACATCCATTTACATTGCCTCTGAATTTATTTTCTTTACTTTCTATTGTCCAGCAGACAGGCAGGCAGGCAGTCTCTCTCTCACATCACCCCTTATTACTCACACTAAATAAACAGCCCAGAATTGTGACTGTTTGTACCATGCGGGAATATTTTGGGGACTCAAATTTCAAGTTCTTTTGATTAGGAAAAGTATAAGAGCCTCAAAGGATGCAGGGCCTCCTTATATGAGACAGCAGGGGAAAGACAGCTCTTGTCTTAATATACCCATCCTCCAAGCATTATAAACAGTTATACTTCTGCAGATCACCCATCTGAAGACACTCAGTACTATTGTACTTGACTTTTCCATGCCAGCTCAAACCAGGCAATTTACCAGGACTGACCGATTTGACCCAATACCACCTAATATTTACATAAAAGCTTCAGAGCTTTAAAGTGCTATGAACCCATCAATTACTCCTCAGCATGTGAGACAGGCAAGTGTTACTATCCCCACTTTACAAATGTGGAAACCAAGACCCCATTTAGTACATATTTATAGGATGCCCTAATTACACATCAGGCTTGTTAGAATGTATTTTTTGCCCAAAGACAGTTCTTAGATGTGACAATTTACAAGACCCTGAACTATAAATGCAGTATTGTGTATGGTCAGCTGGCTGGACAAACTCCCACAGGAATGTCTTTCATGTGCTCAGTCACAAGTGTTGCTTCAAATATTTCCCCAAGTACGAAGCCAGATCTATATATTTCAAAGAGCTGTAAATAGAGCCTCACGATGCCCTGCGTATGGAGAAAGCTTTATCGAAACATGCTCCATTTTTAAAATGCACAAAATGGCCTCCCCACCACCTTGTAGAGAGAATTCGCAAACAGTGAGTGACCTTCCTGGGTGAAAAACTGTTCTTTGCAAATTAAACTGAATGTCAACTGTGTCACTTACACAAAGCATCACAAGGTACTTGCAGGGTAACCAAAACGTACAGGGACATCAAAAACGACACAGGAAACCATTAAACAGAAAAGTAGATGCAAGACACTTCCCCTGTTTCCCATCCCAGCCCTTGTCTGTCTTGTCTATTTAGACTATACGCTCTTTGGGACAGTCGCTGTCTCATATAATGTCAGTGCAGTACCAGTGAGGCCCCAGTCTCCATCAGGGTCTCTAGATGCTACTGTGGTACAAAGTAAAATAATAATAATGAATAGTTCCAATAGACTCTAACCACCCATGGATGAATGTTATCTATTACTCTACAGCTGTAAAGGAAGCATGTGATGAAAAGGCTTGACCCATTCTGGGCCAAATTTTGATAAATGGATCAAAAACTGATTAAAAGGCTGCTGGCCAAAGGAAGTTGCTTTAAAGCACAAAGACAGTCAGGATGAAGGATGGACTACTCAGCCCTCATGGTCTTCAAACCCATGCATCTGTCTTGCTAGTCTCGTCCAAGTCAGGGTTTGACCCTTGTGCATTCATGCTGGGTGAGCTCCCATGGGTCAGATTCTAAATACACCCAATTCCCTCCACCCCACATACAGACTGTCCACTGCCTCACCTATCAGTGCACCATTTCTGCCTTACTCTTTCAGGATTTCGATCAAACTGTGGTATAAATTACAATGATCTGTTCTGCACGCACTGGCTGGGATTTTCTAAAGTGCTCAGAATTGCCAGAACTCAGCACCCATTAAAGTCAATGGTAGTTTTACCATTGACTTTAGTGAGAGGAGATTTAGGTCAATGCTGAGATCTCTTTGAAGATCTCACCCTACATTTTCTTTAAAATATTTGTCCATTCCTGTGTTATACAGTTGTGCCAACTGGGAAGGCAGAGAGAAGGTTGAGAGGCAAAATTTAAAAAGTCTCCTCCAAATGTCAAACTTGGAAGATACTCAGTGACTTGTCATGAGTGAGTCTCAGAGCCTGGGTCAACTGATTCAGGCTCAGGCTACAGGACTAAAGATAGCAGCATACATGTTCCCAGTTGGGCTGCAGCCTGGACTCTGAAACCCAGCCAGAGAAAGGGGGTGTCTCTCCATCATATTCTATTTCCTGTCACCCCTTTAATTTTCTTCACTCTTATTGTCATCTCTTCTTTTCCCACTTTTCATTCACATCATAATCTTTTCCTCCATCATTTTCATTTCTCTCTCGCTCTTTGTCTTTTCAACTATTTCCACCAAGTTTCGCCACCTTAGAAGCACTAAAACACTAAATATTTTCATGCCACACAGGGTCTGGTTTCATTTATGGCCAAACAATTCGTTGCCAAAAGTTTTGTCTACAGATTTTGTGGGATACTTGATTTCATTTCTAGAGCACATTAACAATGATGGATGAATGGGGAATGTTCCTACTATAAATTCTTCATCTAAGAAAAAAAAGTATCTAAATCACTTTCTTTAACAAAAATAAATGGATCTGTTGCTATAATTCAAATTCCCTGGAAAGTGCACTGTATGCTGCTACAGTCCTGATCCAGGGCTTGTTGAAATCAGTTAGGCTTTTTCCACTGCCTTCAGTGGGCTTTGGATCAAGCCACCATTTGTTATAAGATAATAATTTGTTTTCTCATACATGATCTGTCATGTGAGCAGTTTTCTGGTTATTTACATTAACTTGGAGGAGGAAGATATTGACCACCACAATTCTCGCTTTAGCTGGGTGTATATCCTCAAAAGCTGTTGCATGATAACAAAAAGAACTTTATCCTCCAAATATACCGTCTTTAATGTCCACTGTTTTTTAAAAGAGTTCAGTTCTGTCAAATGTTTCCATAGCAATAAACTTTCACTTAGTAATACATTCTCCATGCTGGAGAGAGTTTTTTAGATCTACAACAGGCAAATGAAAAGATAGTTGGACCATCTAAATCCAAACTGCTGTTGGCTTTTTCTTGATGTATCTGAAAGACATCTCATGGACTCCATCATATCATCACCTGCAGCCCAAATATTTCTACATTTAACAGTTTACCAGTGAGATTTAAATTTAAATCAGCTTCTCTTCCAGGTGAAAGACTGATCCCAACCTATAATACTAAGCTGCCAAGCATGCAACCAGTAACACAGCTGGTTCACTTCCATACAGCATTTACAGTTTTGTAACAGGAAGCTGCTGCATTGTGTGCTGTATTTTTTCCTGTATTTTATGTGGCATTATTAAAGAATGTAAGCGCGGGGGGCGGTAGGAGGGGGGGAGACATGAGCTGCTAAGTCTGTATCAATCACTTTGTTAACATCCATGTACTGGGAGAATAGAATTGGTTGACACATTTTGAAGCATTTTAGTTAACACAGACCAAAATAAAAACTGATGTGCCCTTAAATCTTAAAGGCCAGATCCTCATTTGTTGTAAACTGATGTAGCCTCACTGAAATCAAATGGAGCTATGTCATGATATTTTCTACCAGCTCAAGGCCTGGCCTCCAGTTCTACAGTCCACTCCTTCTCCACTTCATTGAAGCAAGTGGTAAAACCCTCAGGCTGGGATTTTCAAGGGACTTGTCCTGTACTTCTGTACCAGATAGAGGCTGGCTAGAGAGTTTTCTTATATATACCAGCTGTGTTCATCAGAAGATCCTTTAATGATCTTCCAGGTTTGGCTGAAGTTAGCTTAAATGGGGTATTTATACACAGTGCCACCTAGTGGCAGAACAGTATAAAACAGGTTAGCATTCTATTACATCTTCCCCTTTAAATTTACATTCCTACCATTTACATCAGGGGTTAGCAACCTTTGGCACACAGCCCATTAGGTTAATTCACTGGCGGGCCGTGAGACATTTTGTTTACATTTTCCATCCACAGGCACGGCCCTCTGCGGATCCCATTGGCCAGAAACGGGAGCTGAGGGCAACCGTGCATGCGGATGGTCAATGTAAACAAACTGTCTCACAGCCCGCCAGCGGATTACCCTGACAGGCCACAGATTGCCCACCACTGCTGTAAGTTGTTTCTGTGCGAACTGGCCCAGGCAATTAATACCTCCAGGGATCGTCAGAACTGTGTCAGGTGACTGCAGCTCTCGGAGGGGCTGACGGGGATTACAAATCCCTTCTGAGATGACTTTGAGGTCAGCTCCTGAGTCAATTTTAAAGTCAATAGTCTTGCCATGAATATTCAATGTCATTCTCTAGGCAGGTTCTATGTCACCAGAAGTGATAGAACCCATAAACAATGGCTGTTGATAGTCTGTAATATACGTCAGCTCTCGGATGGCTTTGGTGTGGCAAACAGCTGCAAAGAGTCCTTATTTCATGCAGTTATTACACTGTGCTCTGGCTGGACATGCATTATCTCTGGGAAAAGTTGTGAAAAGAGTCACTAAGGCTGGAATTTGTCCCTCAGCCTGAGAGTTCTCTCTCCTTGCCTCAGGGGTTTCATGATAGTGATTTTTAAACACTCACGTTTCTGTTTACAGTTTCCAAGATAAACTTGAAAAACCTGAAACTGTCACGTTGCATTAGGTTTTGTTGTTTCACCAGACTGTTTTGCTTTTTAAATAGCTGTGTGTAAGGTTACGTCTCTTTTTAATGGAAGCTGCTGTGAAAGATAATAATCTGTTAACCCAATAACCAGTCTGTGTCCAATGTTTTCATATTTTGCATTCCCAAAAATCAGAGTTTTCAGCCAATGTATGCAGAGCTTTTAGAAAAGATTCAACATTTCCCCCTGGTCCTTGAATTCTCTGGTGAGAACATGCTCTTGCATAAGCCACATTTCTCTGAGGTTTAAAAGATGCATCAAACATAGTCAAAATAATTTCATAGTCATCTTTGTGACTATCTTCAGTAAAGTCAAAAAAATTAAAGATATGCTCTGCTTGCTGCCCCATAGCATACATTTAAGAAGATGTCTGTGGAGCTTGGTAGCAAGGCAAAATCTTGCAAAATATCGTTTCCAGTCTATCCATTCTGAAGGTTTGTCAAAGCTGAAGTTCTCTTGGGCATTGAAGAGTGGCACGTTGATGAGATCCAGCAACCTGTGTTGCTTTGTTCCTTCTGTTTTTGTTCTTAGTTTACTTCTGACACCAGGTCCCATACTTCTGTACCAGATATGGACTGGCCACAGAATTTGCTTATACACTCCAGATGTGTTTATCATAAGATTCTTTAATGCTCTGCAAGGTCTGGTTGAGCTTAACTTAAATAAGGTATTTTTCTCACAGCATCACCTATTGGCTGAACAATTGTATACAGTTTAGCATTCCATTACAGGACTTAAGGGAATTAGGTGCCCAACTCACATTGAAAGTCAGTGGTCGCTGGGGTGCCTAACTTCCAGTGGCCCTGTTGAACAATACCAGCCTGCATGTCATCAGTGGGAGCAGAAGCTGGCCCTTTGTACTGTATGTATTTTAATAACCATAGAACCTCCCAGTGGCTTCTCAAAGAAATTCTATACACTTTTCTATTGGTATTTTTGGTGCCTGTAGACGATACCTGTGTGCAGCCTGCCTGCCTTCCTTACTACAATGGGATTTTAAGATAATTATGTAAAAAATCAGTTTAAAAAGCAACAAAAGAGCTTGAAAAAGATAAGTGCTTAAAATATAGTGCCGTCCAGAGCATAATGCTTGCGCGCTCGAACACTTTTATTACCACAGGGCCTGCTTTGTTACAAGCTTGGATGAGAGGGGAAGCAATATGCATAGCAGTCACCAAAATCTGGAATTATACCTTCAGCATCTGAGCCCCTTTCTTCATTGTCACCTGCTCTTGAGCAGCTGAACTGGTTACACATAGAGGCATCATACAGTTCTTGTGCTGAAGGCAGTGCAAAATGCCTACCGAACCCCCGAAAGGCAGACAGAACTGCGGTGCTATTTTATAAACAAGAACTCACTGTTTAGAACAGCCATTAGTTATACACAGTAGATAGGCCTACTGGGACTTACCTTTCTCAAGCATTAAATTTCCATACAAGTTAATACTGGAAAGCAAGTCACAGTGATTGGATATAGCTGCAGAGATCAGGGCAGGTTGTCATGCCTGTGAAATATCCTAGCTGGGATGTTCATTTCAGATAAAAACCCTGGAGGAATATTTCACGTTCTGTTGGCAGATAATTTTACAATCAAAACGCTAAAGTAGTGCCACTGCTATTGAAGGAAATACAGCATAATGAAACCAGTTTGAGATATACCAGCTGAGCTCCTGGGCTATGTATTGAATGATCTAGGATGTCCAACTCATCGTGGTATGTGATACAAAAAGATACATCAAATAGGCATCTCTCACTCTCTGCTGGGACTGCCCTTATTATCTTCATGCGGAAATAGGCTGCTGGGATTGACTATTTGTTGCCAGGTTGGTTTCCTGAATACTGCAGACATCTCCTAGGCTGAACACTCAGACAACCTGACATGTAACGTACATCCTCTTTTTCCTCCAATATGGTGCAAACTCACCCTGATTCATGAAAGAGCATAATCCACCTCCCTTTCCTGGGGACTATCTGGGTATGACCTACTGCTCTCTTTTCCTCACTAACTTTATGCAAAAAGTAAAATGCTAGAAAAGACAGATATGCCTTAAACCCTCTTTTGAAAACCTTTTTTAAAAACAAGACTTGTGCTTTGGGGCTAATAGGTTTCCAAACAGAAGCCAAAGGTGCTGACAATTTCACCCAGCAGCAGCACTCCCAGCGAAAAATAATACAAATGCTGCCGTGTTGTTTGCATTGTAGATGGACTCAGAAGCAAATGCAGCTGTGATGACTTGGCACACTGCTGTTAACTCTTTTACCACCCAGCCGGTGGGCATTGGAACTGCTACTTCACTCACTTGGTTCAAAGCACACGACGTCTAAGAAGGGGTTAACAGTACACCCATGTACATGCTCATAATGTGTATTTTTTCCTGAATACATTATTAATCGGTTATCTCACTTTGAGCCCATAATGAAGTCATTATAATGTCACCAACATGTTTTGCCAGTAAGCTGGCAGCTCTTAATCTGCTTCCTCTACAACATCTCACAAAGGAAGGGAGAAACGAAAACACTGATTTCAACTAACGATACATTTATTTGCAGCGGTGGGTCCCAGCATATGTGGAGAAGAAAATTCTTTTGTTTATTTCCCCCTCCTTGTTATGGTTTTTATTTAGCAAGCAGGGCATAAAAGATCCCTTACGCAATTTCAGCAGCAAAAGCCAAGCCAGCTTTTACATTCTTTTCATTTTATCTGTACCTTCCTGTGACCTTTCTTTCAGTTCAAGCACCTAAAGACTGGCAGATGAAGTGAAAGAGGTCCGAAGTAATCTCTGAAAATGCAGTTACTAAAGATGAGTTGACTAGCGCATGCTCATTCTCTATAAGAACTCACTGCTGCAGTCAGCAGCTTGTTGGAATGCCATATAAATATATAGGTAATGGGGTTCTATGGGATGGGAAGCATGTTAGGAAAACAATGGTTTTCATGCCTTGTGACCTTGGAGGTTTTTGCCTTCCTCTGCAGTATGTGGGTCACTTGCCAGGATTATCTGGCTATGTCTCACTTAGACATTTCTCTACCATTGCAGGGGCCTTGAGAACTGGTGCACCTCAGCCCTGTCTCTTCTCTCCCTGTGGTACATGATAGTCTAATCTTCTGTGGGCTGTAACTCTTTGGTCTAATTTTGGTGGTTGGGTTTAGTGTGCGGGTGGTGGGTATACAAGAGGTCAGACTAGATGACCTGGCGGTCCCTTCTGGCCTTAAACTCTAAAAGAGCGCTCCTCTGTGTGAGTTATAGGTACTTAACTGATGTATGTGAGGACAAATATAAATGGCGGATAAAATAATCATGGCCCAATTTCAGTTCACCCGTGGATACACACACACACGCACCCTTCCCCTCCACCTGGAGGCCAAACATGCTACCAAATCCACAATTAAAGAAACCCAATTTATTAACCCTTCATTTAAAACAAGCATGAGCAATATGACAGGACAAATGGAAGCCAAGTAAAAGCTAGTGAAGTGCATAAACCTGGAAGCTGAATTTTAAGTCCCACCAAATACTATGGCAATTCTGCTGATCTGGAGTCCATTGACGTCAATGGATAGAAAGACTCCTATTGCATACCTTCCTACTTTTCAAGTGGCTAAAGTGGGGTCCAGCCGGAAACAGTCTAATGTTCCAATCCCTGTGGTCTTCACACCCTTCGCTCAGGGCTTTCCACAGTCTTTACCTGCTTCTCAGGGACCAGGACTCTTAGCGGTGCAGCCACTTGAATAGCACCATGACCAGGTTGCAACACCTTTAATTCAAGTTTTCCCAGCCACCCCCCTGTCATGATGGAGGAGTACCTGAAACAGACCAGTTGGAGCTGCTGTCATCCAGTTGATGGACAGGGATCTTCAGTGATGCCCACGTCAGGGAGCTGGCTGGGAGAGGCATCGTGGAGGCGTGGCCAGGCCAAACATGAGCAGGGCCTGGCAATGGGTTAATCCAGCCCTGGCCTGCTCCACTCCTAATGGTGGTTTTCTCTCCCTCATGGCCTCTTGCCAGACTTCATTCAGGAGAGGATCCCAGGGCCAACTCTCTCCCAGAGCTTTCTCCTCACAAACTCCTGAGTGTCAGCAAACCTGGGGTTAGTCACTTCAGTCTTCAGGCAGGTTAATGACCCAGCTGGCCTGCAGTAGAATTGCCTGATTAGCCAGCCTGCCCAATTGGCTGAAAGGAACCAACAATTCTGCATTTAAGCTTAGCAGCAGCAGGTCACTAGCTCTAGCCTTGTACTGATCTTTGTTCTTGCCCTGTTCCAGTCCTGCTCCCTCACTTAGCTTCCCACTCTGGCTCTGATCATTGTTACCAGCTTCTGACTCCAGCTCTGATTCTTGGCTTCATTCCTGGTTCCTGACTCCAGCTTGGGCCCATGACCCTGGCTCCCAGCTCTAACAACTAGACCAAGCCCCAGCTCTAATCACTAGGTCACACCACCCACAGCCTAGTCCTGCCATCTAATCCTAGAGAATGACTTCAGAGTTTCTCCCTGCAGCCTCTTTCTGCTGTCAACTTCCTGCCTTTATCATCACTATCCAGCTCCTCCCCAGCTGGGCTTCATCCCTAATTAAGCCTGGCTCACTCTCCAGGTGCAGCCAGATAACATACATGTCTCTGAGGACACATGCAGCCTTTCATGGCCCATGTGGGGTTACACACCCCATCATGTGCCCCCTCAAAAATCACATTGTGGTGGCATGAAATGATATACTTGTCCATTTCTTCTTGGACTGTATTGAACTGTTTCATCTGGGTAGCGGTGAGGCTTCTGGAAAGGATAACGTTCCCTGTTGTAGATCCCATTGTATAGAGCAGCAGTTCTCAAACTGGGGGTTGAGACCCTAAAGTGCATCATGACTCTTTTTTAATGGGGTCACCAGGGCTGGTTTAGACTTGCTGGGGCCTGGAGCTGAAGCCAAAGCCCAAGCCCCACCGCCCATGGCTGAAGTCAAAGCCCGAGGGCTTCAGCTTTGGCCATGGGTGGTGCAGCTCAGGTTACAGGCCCCTCACCCACGGCGACGAGGCTGAGACTTTGGCCCCCCCACCTGGGGTGGTGGGACTGGGGCAGGCTCAGGCTTCAATCTCCCCTCCTGGGGTCATGTAGTAATTTTTATTGTCAGAAGGGGGTTGCGGTGCAATGAAGTTTGAGAACCCCTGCTATAGAGCAAGGCATTAATGTGTTTCTCCTTGAATTGTTCATCAGGAAGCCTGATGGAACCTCTGGAATCTGCTTACTCTGAATAGCCATCCCTCAGGGTGCTGGAAATCAAATTCGGATAGGGGTGTTATTTAGAAAAAGGCTGGGTCAGATGTAGCCATCTCTGTTGTTTTACTGTATTACAGATTTCCCCACCCTCCCTTTTTTTCCTTTGTTGCCTTTGGGTGGAATAACATGGTATATCCTTTAATGTGGTCCTAACCTTAGCTTTACTGTCCCTTACTTTCTTATCTTCACTCCCTGCTGCATCCTAGGCCTGGTCTACACTGGGCGGGCGGGCGGGGATTGATCTAAGTTATGCAACTTCAGCTACATGAATAACGTAGCTGAAGTCAATGTACTTAGAGCTACTTACTGCGGTGTCTCCACTGCAGTAGGTCGACTGCTGACACTCCCCCGTCGACTCCGCCTACGCTTCTCACTCCGCTGGAGTACCGGAGTCGACAGGAGAGCGCTCAGCGGTCAATTTAATGCGTCTTCACTAGACACAATAAATCGACCCCCGGTGGATCAGTCGCTCTGGAGGTAAGTGTAGACATGCCCCTAGACTCAACACAGCAGTTTTTTCTGGGCCTTCTATTTTTAGGCCTCTTTTGCTGCTGGCTGTGTGCAGCTTTTAGGTTTCTCTGGCTGGGTTGGAGGGCTTGCTGCTTGTCTGTTTTCCTTTTCCTTTTTTTTTTTTCTTTCTTTATTTTTTATTTTGCAGTGATGTTTCTGTGGTGTGTTGGGACTTTATCTGATCCCATTCTAACACCATGTAGAGATTACAGATACCCAATATACATACCATGGTCAGGGTAAATGCAAGACTAACTTTATTTCCTGTTTACACAGACATTTGCCTGCTTGCTATATGCCCTTAGGGACATAGTGGCTCTAAACACTCCAAACTAACACCACACAATGTTCTACACTGGAACCCCACTGCAATTGTGATTTAATGCATAGATGTTTTCACAATACAGCAGTTGTCAATATTTACCACAAGTCACCAACCACACTGTGTTATCGGAAATGCCAGTCATTCTCCGTTTGAAGCACAAGGAAATACAAGGGCTTCTATGAGAAGCTGAACTTGCTAATTATGATTTGGTAAATTAAGCAGTGTATAGTTGCTCAGTGAAAATGTCTAGAAACAAAGATCCAAGAAAATTAGTTCATAAATAGAAAAAAAAGCAGTTTGAACACATGGGAATTGGCTGCGGTTTAGCTACTGAATTGTATAACTCCTTGCGTAAGGGAATTGTTATTGTTGTTTGGTTTATTGTTGTTACTTGAGAGAGAAGAACTATATCCTCTTTTATGAGCTACTGCAGAATGGCTAAGTGGTTAGGGCATTGCCCCCAGGGATGTAGGAGATCCAGGTTTAACTCCCTGTTCTGATCCAAAGACTACCAAAGCCTGATGGCATGCTTCCCCACAGTCCCCTTAAAACTTCCCAAACCCTCTCTCCTGGTTGAAGCAGAACATTTCCCATCTTAACCTTGCTACCTTAAACTTCAAGCCGATGCTCAGGGCAAAAAGCAGAGGAAGGACAGCAGCTTTGCTTTCCTCCCATGCAGGTGAGGCCCCTCTTCACACATGTTCCCTTAGCTTACAGTGGGAGTTGAAGGTGCGATCAGTAGCTTAGGCACAAGCAGCTTTGGCCACCTCACTGCCCACTCAGGTTTGGTCCTGGCACCAAATGTATTCATCCAGCAAGAGATACCACATGCAGGAAATGTCTAAAAAGAGGACATTATGCAGCAGACTGCTAGTCTAAACACAAGGTAGACTTCAAGATATACCCCGGGTGCTGTTGTAAGAGTGATTCAAGGATCACTTACAGGAGGATGAAAGCATCAATACTTCAAAAGCCCAAAAATATATTGAAAGGCCCAGGGCAGTCCCCCATTAAATGTGAAAGGAAAAATGTTGGCCACTCTAAAGCCAGGAGAGAAGACTACATCTTAAGAGGTCTACACTGTAGATGTCCTACACACTGATCTATCTGACACTTCTCTGCCTGGGTCTGGGCAGAACTACCTTGCCTCCCCTTGCACTCTTTAAATCTATCTCCTGTTCCCCAGTGCCCTGTTCTCCCTCATACTGCCTATCTACCTTTAACAATGTATCTGCTGCTCCTGCCAGTCCTTGAGTCCTGTCTAGTCCCCTGAACCACAGAGTGGCAGCCATTTTGCCTGTGGGCAAGGCTTCTGCCTCAGTGAAACTATGGCATGGGAGATCGCAGGCAACTTTATCAAGAGTAGTCTCACTTCTATATGCAGATGGACTGTAGCGAAATGGCAGCCATCTTGCTGGCTTCAGCCCCATTGATAGGAACCATTTTGAATAAGGAAAAATTCATGAGTTGGCTCTTTTCATCATGTTTTCACGAGATAGGAAAAAGAGCAACCAAAATTGCTGGAGTTGCAATAAAATCATGAGAGTTGGTAATATTGGGAGTAGTAAGATTGGAGAGTGAAGGTTAAAACCTATTGAGAACCCTGCTTTATCATTATTACTGAGAACTTTGGGGGGATGCCGGTGATCTCTATCTAAACCCCAAAGATTTAGAGCTTCCATGGGGCAGGGCTAAAGACATTCCTTCTATAGGGTCAAAATGGTGGCACATAAAGTGCCTTGTTAGGGATGAGGGAAAGGGATTAGAGGACAGAAAAATGAGGCCTTTCTTGAAGGTTTGAGGTTAAAGGCCTGATCCTCTTTCAGCACCAACTTGTTACTGATTTGTTTGGTCTGTAGCTGGTGTTGGTCCTACGGTTGGATTTCCCCCCTCTCTCTCACTGGAGTCTTTCTTGCTCCCCTTTTCTGCTCCTTTTTCATCTTTATCGTGACTGATTTTTAAGTAATACAAGAAAGAGGATTTGAAATATTTTAGCACACACACTCAGACATAAAACTAGGAGACTCAGATAATGAGCAATGACTGTCATATGCAGACTAGAGCTGGTCAGAACATTTTTGAACAAAATTTTTCCATGGAAAATTGCCATTTCATTGAAACTGAAATGTTATGCAGAAGCATGTGTGTCAGTGAAAACTTTGTTGAGAAGGTTTCCCAAATAAATCCAGGAAGAAATTTCTAGTCAAAGCACATGCGCTATCGCAGAATAGCTATGTAGCTAGAGTATTGCCCCCTCCCCCCCGGGGATGTAGGAGATCCAGGTTCAAGTCCCTGGTCTGGATTAGACAGATTCAATTCTTCCCCCTCTCTTTAGTGCAGAAAGTTGACTTAGGATCTTCTATATCAGGCATCGGCAACCTTCGGTACGCGGCTCGCCAGGGTAAGCCCCCTGGCGGGCGGGGCTGGTTTGTTTACTTGCCGTGTCTGCCGATTCGGCCGATCGCAGCTCCCACTGGCCGCGGTTCGCCATCCCAGGCCAATGGGGGCTGCGGGAGGTGACGCAGTGATTCAGGATTCACCAACCAGAAACAAGGCCTCTCAGCTGAGTCTAATCAGCTGTGTTTTTAAACAGTGTCTAAGGTTCTATAGGCAGCAGCTACACCAGTAGGAAAAAAAAACCCTATGTTTCCCTGGGGCTTTGGAATTCAGACCCACTACTTAGCAAGTGATGTGCAGTTTAGGGTGACACCCTCAATCAGGGCATACTAAGTACAGTTTTGCTGCCCTTTTCTCATACAATAAGGATAATAACATTTCATTACCTCTGCATTCAAATACTAGAGTGATTTGCAACCCAAAACCAGTGAAAATTGATCATTTTGTCAAAGCAGCTCCATCTGCCGTGCACTTCGGGGGAGCAGGCATGTCTATACAAACACAGTCTGCTCCTGACGCCTTTTCCCTAGATGGCAGGGGAAAGCTCATTCAGACCCTGCTTACGTATTGCTAAGAAATTAGCAGCAATTTGTCATTTTGCTTTTCTAAAGAATATAGTAGATTATTATTTACTAGAAATATTCTTTAAGAAAAAGGAAGTATCACTTTCGTTATAAAATAGTTTGACTCTTTTCTTTCACCCTTCTGTAATGGCCCACGTGCAACATCAGCTTAGTGACCTTTGTAATACTGTGTTTTCCAGGCTTCTAGCCAGGCGAATGTGTGAGCATATTCATGGGTCAAAGGAATGTACAGCAAAGGACAACGTAACCCCTGAGATTCTGTATCTCCAAAAGGTTAAACCAGTGTTCCCAGGCGGTGGACTATCAGACAGGATGGGTAAAGTGTGTTTGGTTTAGAATCCCTTGGCCAAGGCTAGGCATTACTGGCTTCAATTATTACCTGTCCCTAAGGGGATACAGTCTGAATCAGAGTGCTCCCAAGGGTGGAGCTTTGGGGAGGATGGGTGCCATCCAGGAAGGTACTTAGCTGCCTAAGTCCTGTTTTTAGGCACCACTGTGAGCCGCAAAACTCCCGCTCGGCTGCCATCTGACGCTGAAGGTGCCTAAGCTCACTTGGAACCGAAGTTTTTTGCCTCCGGGCAAGCACACTGGAGCCTCACTCTAGACAGCTGGACACCTATCTGCCACCTTAGTGTGTGCACTGCTGCCTCACAATAGACGCCCAGATGCTGCCTACCACCTAAGCCACAGAATGATTCACAAACTCGGGGAGTGGTGTTTGGCCACCTAAGTAGCCTGTGGGGCCCCCTCCAGTGTTCAGAGGCTGCCTACAAGATTAGGCCCCTCAGGTGAGTTCACGCAAAGCAGCCAGGGGGAAGAGGACTTCCCTTATAACCTTGTGGGTAGGATACTCATGCAGGATGTGGGTGACCCCCAGTACAATTCCCCTCCCACCTGAGGGGGAGACGGGATGTGAATAAAGGTCTGCCACCTTTTAGGGGAATACCCTATTTCCTAGGCTAACGGTTATAGGGAAGGTTACCTTTCTCCTCCCCAACCCCCAGACATTTGGTTTGGGCCCCACATGCAACTGAGGCATCATCCATCTCTGCTAGCAATCCATGAACCGGGGGAAGACAGGTGTTCGACCATCTAGCTCTGCGAGAGGGACGGGCCTTAGCAAACACCCCTTTCATTGGCTTCTCCCATTGGCTCACTTAGGCGGCGCCCCTCCTAGCGTGCTGGCTTTGCGGATTGCAGTCTAAGATTGCAGATTCTTTCCCCATTCCTTGAATAAGGAGCCTAGGCACCTTACCTAGGCTTTCTAGATAGCAACATTGTTCCTCTGATTTTCTAGGTGCCTAAAAGTTAGGCACTGTAACTCTCAGTGTTGTAACACCTTTGTCCCTTTGTGGCTCGCACCTGGCAACCAGGGCAGGTAGCCTGTCGGGTCCTATTTCCTAGCAATGGTACCAGACAGAGAGTCTGTGCCTGGGAAGCGTATGCAAGAGGCCAGAGCCAGAGACTGTGGTTGAAGCTTACCCAGACGTCTGGGTGCTTAGAAGCACCCAGATTCAGTATGTGGGCCCCACACAGCTGCTTGGTGAGCATCCACGAGGGAGAACTCAGCCAGGATTATGACACAAGGTCATTTTAATACTGCTGACCTTCACATGTAAAAAAACTGTGCTGGCATCTCATTTGCTGGAAGAATAGCCTAGAAGTATTTATAATAAAACAGGACTAATTGAACAGAACCATTAAATGTGGCATTTTTTACTTGATTTCTATTTCTTTCATTGTACTCTTTGTAAAAACACCAGAATTATAGCAATTTATTATGAATTTGCATCCACTCAAAACCTGTTATCTTAATGTGAATACTCTTATTGGCAGAACATTTGTTTACAGTTTCTCTTTTAATTGCTGTTCATTGTTTGGCGGTACTGTAGGGCACCAATAATTAATGTATTTATGCTAAACAGATGCCTCATGCATGTATACATTAATAAAAAGCCAGCTGCACTGTGGACATGAACCAAAAGCTGGCTGGTCTGCGGCAGATTAGCTGCCATTGGCTATAGCATTAGATTATCTTCATGCCAGCAATACTTACAGTTGTTCTCTTGATCACACACCCAGTTTCAAAGCCTGGTGGAGATCTGCTTGTGTTGAAAAGCCAAGTCCCCAGCCCTACAAAAGCTTGAGAAGCAAAGCAAGAGCAGCCCCCCAGCTCCCTTTCGTATACATTTGCTTCTGCAACCTACTCCTTGTCATGCCTTTCTTGTTGAAAGGACAAGACGGGGTCATAGAGAGCAATGAAGGCAACAAGATGTACACAAAGGTAATCTAGAGCAAGCTGAAATGAAACAATTGCGTGTATTTCCTTCAGACACTCGTGCCTCTAGAATTAGCCCCTCCAAGCCTGGGGAAAATTACATCGGTACTGCCTCTGCTGTGGCCATTCTGTAGCTATATAGAATATTTCATTCGCTAACGCTATTACTGCAGTGCATTTCATGAGCATTAAAAGAGTTAAACATATCAAAAATAATGCAACAGCTACATTTCTAGTCCCCCCTGAACAAAGACGTATGATTTTCCCTGACAATTCATTTCTTTATATTTATTAATTTTTCATCCTACAACACATCCACTTGATTCAGGGGAGAAAGTTTGGAAAATACAATGAATTTTAATTTATTGTCCCAGGAGGAAAGCTGGGTTCAGCATAGATTTCAGAAAGGGCTCTTTGGCTCAAGCAGCAAGAAGAGGTGAATGTATCCACGGCTGAATCAACTGCAGAATGGGGATTGTGAAAACTGCATACAATGAGGCAATTCTTTAACAGGCAGGACCATGCACATACCTGGACTTTAGCCTCCCTGGCAACAGGTGAGTGGTCTGTTTGAGAAGGTCAGTGTCACTTTCTGAGTTGCTCATGGATTTTAATTCCAGAAGGGATCTTTACGATCATTTATGGCTTGTCTTCACAGTGAGGTAATGTGCACTATAGGAGTGTGATTTCTAAAGCACACAGAAATGTTACACATTAATTGGTCCACGTAGACCCTGCTGGTGCACACTACAAATTCCCAGCACTACATTAAAAAGCAGTAGGGAACATTTAGTGCACACCAGAAGGGTCTACATAGTCCATTAATCATAAAGTCATAGAATTGTAGGGCTGGAAGGGACCTTGATAGATCACCTAGTCCAGCCCACTGTGCTGAGGCAGGACCAAGTAAACCTAGACCATCCTGGACAGATGTTTCTTCAACCTGTTCTTTAAAACCTCCAGTGAGGGGAATTGTACAACCTCCCTTGAAAGCCTATTCCAGAGTTTAACTTCCCTTATAGCTAGAAAGCTTTTCCTAATATCTAAGCTAAATTATACACCTCAGCCTTCTTGATGTCATCTGTTATTACCTCTCCTTCCCCACTAAGTAGAGGACTTACAGTTTCCTTGGTCTTTCTCTTGTTCCTAATGTATCTAAAGAACCTATTCCTATTGTCTTTTACGTCCCTTGCTAGGTGTTACACATTTTGTGCTTTAGCCTTTCTGATGTTGTCGGAGTTTGCAAGGGGAGTTTCTAAGGGGAGTCTGTATTTTGGGATTTGTTTGGTGTTTGTTCTGCTGTAGGTGGTGGTGTTGTGGTTTGTTTTGTGTTTTCCGGACTAACAGGATTTAGGTGAGAAGGCTGGCAGATATAGAGGCAGCAGTGGTCATGAGCCAAGCAGTGGAGGACACAATGAGGATGACTGGATGTGGCACCTGCGGTATGTATATGATTCTGGAGGGGGTACCTGATAAGAGTTTTGTCTGCATGAAGTGCCGCCTGATAGAGCTGATGGAAGAAAAGATCCGAGGATTGGAGATGCAGGTGGAAACTCTGGTTGAGTTTAGACGGGGGTTCGAGCAGTTGATGGAGGAAAGGCACGAGGTGGCTGACGGGGAAAGCTCAGAGATGCAGATGGAAGCAGGATCAAAGGCCTCTGAGGGGGGACTGCCGGGTGAAGAAAATGGACAGTGGAAGCATGTGACTAAGAGAACCAGGCAGAGGAAAAGACGGGCCAGTGAAGGAGAAATAGAGCTCAAGAACAGGTTTGCAGAGTTGGAGAATGAAGAAGGGGTACAGCAGGTGGTCACTGAAGGTGGAAGGGCAAGGAAGAAGAGAAGAGCGGTTAGTCCCATAGAAGAAGGGGAAGAGTCGATGGGGACAACACCAAACATGAGCCCCAGGAGGATACAGGATGGGTTGAAGAGGATTACAAGGGAAAATAGGAATGGAAAGGACTTGCAGCCAGAGGGAACAGGGGATAGACTGGAGAATCGCACCATCACCAGGAAAAGGCAGGTCTACGTGATTGGGGATTCCTTACTGAGAAGAATAGACAGGCCTGTAACCAGAGCTGATCCAGAGAACAGAAGGGTGTGCTGTCTACCGGGTGCTAAGATACGGGATGTGGACCTGAGGTTGAAGAGGATCCTAAAGGGAGCGGGAAAGAATCCATTGATCATCCTTCACGTAGGAACAAATGACACGGCTAGATTCTCACTGGAACGAATCAAGGGGGACTATGCCAGGCTGGGGAAGACGCTTAAGGAAATCGAGGCTCAGGTAATCTTCAGTGGGATTCTGCCTGTTCCTAGAGAAGGGCAACAAAGGTGTGACAGGATTATGATGATCAACAGATGGCTCAGGGATTGGTGCTACAAGGAGGGCTTTGGGATGTATGGCCACTGGGAGGCATTCATGGACAGAGGACTGTTCTCTCGGGATGGACTTCACCTGAGTAGGGAAGGAAATAGACTTCTAGGATGGAGGCTGGCACAACTGATCAAGAGAGCTTTAAACTAGGAATGTGGGGGAGACGGTTGGGAGATGTCCAGGTAATCTCCACGCTGGATTTTAACATTGAGAGGGAAGACAACCAAGTAAGAGAAGATATAGCCGGGGGTAGGAGAATGGACATAAGGAGGAAGGGCAGAGTGGATACTAGTCAAATAGGTCATACTGGCAGTACAATGTCCATACCAAATTGGGTAAGGAATGTGAGTGAGGCCAAACAGCAAAAATTAAGATGTTTGTACACCAATGCGAGGAGCCTAGGTAACAAAATGGAGGAATTAGAGCTACTGGTCCAGGAAGTGAAACCAGATATCATAGGAATAACCGAAACATGGTGGAATAGCAGTCATGACTGGAGTACAGGTATTGAAGGGTATGTGCTGTTTAGGAAAGATAGAAATAAAGGTAAAGGTGGGGGAGTAGCATTGTATATCAATGATGAGGTAGACTGTAAAGAAATAAAAAGTGATGGAATGGATAACACAGAGTCTGTCTGGGCAAAAATCACATTGGGGAAGAAAACTACTAGAGCCTCCCCTGGGATAGTGCTTGGGGTGTGCTATAGACCACCGGGATCTAATTTGGATATGGATAGAGACCTCTTTAATGTTTTTAAGGAAGTAAATACTAATGGGAACTGTGTGATCATGGGAGACTTCAACTTCCCAGATATAGATTGGAGAACAAGTGCTAGTAATAATAATAGGGCTCAGATTTTCCTAGATGTGATAGCTGATGAATTCCTTCATCAGGTAGTTGCTGAACCAACAAGGGGGGATGCCATTTTAGATTTGGTTTTGGTGAGTAGTGAGGACCTCATTGAAGAAATGGTTGTAGGGGACAACCTTGGCTCGAGTGATCATGAGCTAATTCAGTTCAAACTAAATGGAAGGATAAACAAAAATAAATCTGAGACTAGGGTTTTTGATTTCAAAAGGGCTAACTTTAATAAATTAAGGAAATTAGTTAGGGAAGTGGATTGGACTAAAGAATTTATGGACCTAAAGGCGGAGGAGGCCTGGGATTATTTCAAGTTAAAGTTGCAGAAGCTGTCAGAAGCCTGTATCCCAAGAAAGGGGAAACAATTCATAGGCAGGGGTTTTAGACCAAGCTGGATGAGCAAGCATCTCAGAGAGGTGATTAAGAAAAAACAGAAAGCATACAAGGAGTGGAAGATGGGAGGGATCAGCAAAGAAACCTACCTTATTGAGGTCAGAGCATGTAGGGATAAAGTGAGACAGGCTAAAAGTCATGTAGAATTGGACCTTGCAAAGGGAATTAAAACCAATAGTAAAAAGTTTTATAGCCATATAAATAGGAAGAAAACAAAGAAAGAAGAAGTGGGACCGCTAAACACTGAGGATGGAGTGGAGGTTAAGGATAATCTAGGCATGGCTCAATATCTAAACAAATACTTTGCCTCAGTCTTTAATGAGGCTAATGAGGAGCTTAGGAATAGTGGCAGCATGACAAATGGGAATAAGGATGTGGGGGTAGATATTACCATATCCGAGGTAGAAGCCAAACTTGAACAGCTTAATGAGAGTAAATCAGGCGGCCCAGATAATCTTCATCCAAGAATATTAAAGGAACTGGCACATGAAATTGCAAGCCCATTAGCAAAAATTTTTAATGAATCTCTAAACTCAGGGGTTGTACCGTTTGACTGGAGAATAGCTAATATAGTTCCTATTTTTAAGAAAGGGAAAAAAAGTGACCCGGGTAACTACAGGCCTGTTAGTTTGACATCTGTAGTATGCAAGGTCTTGGAAAACATTTTGAAGGAGAAAGTAGTTAAGGACCTTGAGGTCAATGGCAATTGGGACAAATTACAACATGGTTTTACAAAAGGTAGATCGTGCCAAACCAACTTGATCTCCTTCTTTGAGAAAGTAACAGATTTTTTAGATAAAGGAAACGCAGTGGATCTAATCTACCTCGATTTCAGTAAGGCATTTGATACAGTACCACATGAGGAATTATCGGTTAAATTGGAAAAGATGGGGATCAATATGAAAATTGAGAGGTGGATAAGGAACTGGTTAAAGGGGAGACTACAGCGGGTCATACTGAAAGGTGAACTGTCAGGTTGGAGGGAGGTTACTAGTGGAGTTCCTCAAGGTTCAGTTTTGGGACCAATTTTATTTAATCTTTTTATTACTGACCTCAGCACCAAAAGTGGGAGTGTGCTAATAAAGTTTGCAGATGACACAAAGTTGGGAGGTATTGCCAATTCAGAAAAGGATCGGGATATCCTACAGGAAGATCTGGATGACCTTGTAAACTGGAGTAATAGTAATAGGATGAAATTTAATAGTGAGAAGTGTAAGGTTATGCATTTAGGGATTAATAACAAGAATTTTAGTTATAAGCTGGGGACGCATCAGTTGGAAGTAACAGAAGAGGAGAAGGACCTCGGAGTCCTGGTTGATCACAGGATGACTATGAGTCGCCAATGTGATGTGGCCGTGAAAAAAGCTAATGCGGTCTTGGGATGCATTAGGTGAGGTATTTCTAGTAGAGATAAGGAGGTGTTAGTACCGTTATACAAGGCATTGGTGAGACCTCATTTGGAATACTGTGTGCAGTTCTGGTCTCCCATGTTTAAGAAGGATGAATTCAAACTGGAACAGGTACAAAGAAGGGCCACTAGGATGATCCGAGGAATGGAAAACCTGTCGTATGAAAGGAGACTCAAGGAGCTTGGTTTGTTTACCCTAACCAAAAGAAGGCTGAGGGGAGATATGATTGCTCTCTTTAAATATATCAGAGGGATAAATACCAGGGAGGGAGAGGAATTATTTCAGCTCAGTACCAATGTGGACACAAGAACAAATGGATATAAACTGGCCATCAGGAAGTTTAGACTTGAAATTAGACGAAGGTTTCTAACCATCAGAGGAGTGAAGTTCTGGAACAGCCTTCCAAGGGAAGCAGTGGGGGCAAAAGACCTAACTGGCTTCAAGATTAAGCTAGATACGTTTATGGAGGGGATGGTTTGATGGGATAACATTATCTTAGTCAAGGGTCAATTAATTGCCATCAGTGGTAAATAGGACCAATGGTCAATGATGGGATGTTAGAAGTTACTACAGAGAACTTTTTCCTGGGTGTCTGGCTGGTGAGTCTTGCCCACATGCTCGGGGTTCAGCTGATCGCCATATTTGGGGTCGGGAAGGAATTTTCCTCCAGGGTAGATTGGCAGAGGCCCTGGAGGTTTTTTGCCTTCCTTTGCAGCATGGGGCACGGGTCACTTACCGGAGGATTCTCTGCATCTTGAAGTCTTTAAACCATGATTTGAGGACTTCAGTAGCTGAGACATAGGTGAGAGGATTATTCCAGGAGTGGGTGGGTGAGATTCTGTGGCCTGCATTGTGCAGGAGGTCAGACTAGATGATCATAATGGTCCCTTCTGACCTTAAAGTCTATGAGTCTATGAGTCTATTTTTGCCCCTGTGCTATTCCTTTATACTCCTCCTTAAGGCACAGCACATTAGTCTGCTTTCGAAATCACCTCCCCGTAGTGCACATTATCCCATCTTGTAGAAGAGACCCTAGTCTGCATAACACAGGCCATAGAATTTCACCCAGTGAATTCTAGAATTCTTAGGACTGCTTAAGGCCAACACCTTTGCGTTGGACCTTCATTTCCCCTGGCTGGCTAGGCCGGTGGGATCACTGGTGGTTGAGACTGTCAGTCTCACTCACAATGCGGGAGTGGCCCTGGAAACTCTCAAAGAGAGAAGGCAGGCCATAAGAAATGGGTGCTTGTTAGTTTTCTTATAATTCTCTTTTGCTTTCTCTGCAAATAAAGTTTTCCAGCCCCATGGAACAATATCATACTAGGCCATTTTGTGTTGTGTTTTCTCTATATTCCCGGTCTCCTATACTGTGTGATGTTAGCCTTGTAAACAGAGTGGATAAATGCTCAGAATAAAAGCTTAGTCTGTACCATATTTAAGGCTCCAATCCAGCAAAGCACTTTCTCTTATGAGTAACGTTAATCACATAACTTTGAAGTACATGAGTAGCGCCATTCTCCTAAGAATGTACAATTTCAGATCACTCAGAGGCACATTATCCATGAGAGAGACAGTTCTTTACAGTTTCTGCTGTTCTGATCCTCTTACTTGAGCAGGCAAGATAGCATTTCAACCCCTGACTCTAAAATATAGGGAAACTATTGTCTCATTCCAGAGAGACCATACCACATGGGTGCAAACTTGAGTATCCTATAGAGCTTCAGGCCGTGTCATGTGGGCAAGCAATGAATGGACGTGGTATCAAAGCATCTGAGAGAGGCATCTGGAACAACAGCAATTTTTCTGTGTGCTGATGTTTTTGACGTGAGAGGTGCATTTGGAGGGAGATAGATGGATTCATTGGGGAGGATGGGGGGTGAGAGAGCACTACATAACACTTGCATATTCTGTTATACCAAAAAGCATCAGTAAGATTTCAGAACAAATTAATCTCTGGTGGAGTTGGACACAATGCCATGGACCTCAGTGGCTGGTAAATTTGGCTGTTCGTGTCAGAGAGAGAAAAAAAGAGGTGGAAACTCCAAACGGCTCTGAGTCCTTTTTCCTTCTACTTAGGAAGCATGTAAGGAGCTGAAAGACAGCCTCTGAACAGTACTTTCAACTTCTGCTTGCCTCTTACATCCCTAAAAAGTACCTAGAGACACAGCTGATGGGAAAAGGGAGGGGTGCTATAGAGAACCCCCCGATAGCTCTACTAAACTTTATGCCTCCACTTCTAGATGCAACTCTGTAAAAGAGTATGAGCAAGCTTATAGGTGGGAGCTCCAACATACAACTTCTTAGTTTGGCAATATTTTTTCCCCTCTTCAAAAAGTTTCAGAGAGATGGAAAGGGAACGTGTCTGGAATGGTACATGGGATCCTGCCCTTCTGCAGCACAGGCTTATAGTCCTTTCACTCTTCCCTTTGTTTGCAGGAGATAGTTACCCTTCCTGAATGGACAGGCCTGGGCCTCACATTCATTTGTATCAATAAATGAGGCTAGCCATGTTTTTAGGCTTTTTTTTTTAATTAAAATCTGTATAAACATAAAAATCCCAAAGGGCTGGCTGTTCAGAACAGTGTGAGGAGCATGCCCTGTAAGCCTATTAACTACAGACCAAGAAGCATCTGGCAGGACTGGGAGACAAAATATAAAATGTCAGACTCCTGGCTGCCACAACCTGGTGAACTGTATGGCATCTTTGGAAACTGCCAAATTTCACAGTTGCAAAGTTCACGGGGCCCTGGCTGAGATGAATGGGCAGGTCACACCTCTCAGAGCTATTGGTTCAGGCTCTCTGAAGACGCAGGCAGATGATACTGCATTGGTTTATGTATAGGTTGCATGTTTTTGAGATGATCTCTGCAACCATAAAGGCTAAGGTCTTAATTTTTTTAAATGAAAGTCAGATTCTGGAGCATAATTCTGCATTGAGGGTGGATTCTGCAGCATATTCCATAGCTGTGAAATCGTGGAATATACATAGCCTTGAACATAGTACACCCAAACGTGAATACAAATAAAATCATATAAATTCCGTTCTATATACAGCCTTCCAATCACAACCCGTGGGACTCAGTCGGAGTATCTCCAAATGGCTGTTCAGTGCCAGTCTCTTCTGGCTTCTTACAATGACTCTGGATCAAACACCCTCGATAACATTCAAAAAACCCCAAGATTGGAATCATCATGAAAGCATGAAAAACGGTATCAAGGTTTACGTACAGGTTACCTTTCGCTCCAAAAGCATCTGAGAGACAGTGCCAAGAATAAAGTATTTCAGAATGCAACAGACGACCTACTGAGCACCATAGGCCGCAGACAGCACATGACATCACCAAGATGCTCCACTCCCTTTTGCTGCTTCCCTGTCCAATACTGACAATGATCATTATTTATAATTTGCGGTGGCATCCATGTTGTGCTTGGTGTTTTCCAGACATACAAAGAGAGAGGCCCTGTCCCAAGCAATGCTCAATCTAAGGATGGACAGAGAGAAAAATAGCTAATCAGAGACCAAGAGGGGAAAAAAAACAACAGTGGTTTTCAATCCTGTTCAAATCTGTGACATCACATCAGAAGTGAGTGCAGGGCCAGCCCACAACATTTTGGCACCTGAGGCGGGGAGCTCAAATGACACCCCCAAGCCCCCTCACTTGGGCCAAAACTTTTAAAGGTCTCAATTCTGCCTTCTTCCTGTTCTACTCCTCTCATGGTACTGCTCTGCTACCTACCCCAATAAAGTAGAACTAACAACTTAAAATGCCTTGTTCAAAAATTTTATGTAACACTTACATTTGCTGTTCAGGCATTTGAAAGTTAACTTTTCTTGTCTGCATAGTAAACACTGGCATTTTTATCTGTTTGAATAATCAAAGTGGTGCTTTCCAGGCCTTCCTGGTTGCAAAGATTTGAACTGCTTCCTGCTGAAGGTCCACAGTCTAGGCCAGATCATGCTCTATTGAGATGGTTGCAAGGCCGACCAGCCTCTCCTGTGTGATTGTGGGGCGTAGATGTGTTTTTATTAACTTCAGTTTGGAGAAGCTGCGTTCTCCACTGGCAACTGTTACAGGAAGTATTAGAAGTATGCGCAGAGCAACAAAAGCATTTGGAAAGAGGGTGGTCATCTTATTTGTGCACATATATTCCAGAACAGCCTTTGGAGTTGATCCTGCTGAAATGTATCTTGAAAGGGCTTTCAGTTCATCACCTAAATCACTTGCATCAATATCACGCATGTCATCATGGATCAACACTGTCTAGTGCCCTGCATTGCTGGTATAGGTCTTCTTCAGGTGTAGTGAGGATTTTTGGAATATCATACAACATCCCAAATATACTGCTGTGTTCCTTGAGCTGCATGAAACGTTCTTCAACTGACTGTATTGCACAATCTAGCATCTGGTTAAAGAATTCAACTTTGAATTGTTGTTTGGGGTCTCTTATGGGATTATCCCGTGTCTCATAATCAAAATGTCTTCTTCTTTGGTGACTCTTGTATTCTTGAATGGGTGGGAAAATAGCTTCAGTGTGAAGTTCCTCTGCCAACTTCTGTGCACTCTTCAGAACATTTTGAAATCCCTCATCTGACTAGTAAGACTGTAGGTATGACTTTGCTTTGTCCAGTTGTTCCATTGCTCCAGATATATCAAGGTCAACACCTTGGATCTCTTGCTTACATTTATTTCAAACAGTATGTCATGCCACAACACTAAGCCACACAGAAATTTGAAGTTATGTATGTTTCTGGTGATTCCATTTCCCTCTGCCACTGTTCTCCCATGAACAGTTCCTGTCTTAGCATTATCCTCCATAATGGCAACTATGACATCATCTATCTTCCCAATTTGGTGTTTGATAGGCTTTATCGCCTCCACTCCACTTTCCTATCATGTGGCACTCAGTGATTTCAGTGTCAGAGAGGATGTTCCCAGATGTTGCTTCAAAATTTGCCATCGATGAGTTGATGCAGGGAAAAATACATAGATGCTTTGAATTACATTAAAAAATTCAGCAGCCTCACTAGAAGCTGATGCTGCATCACTGTCCACCAAGTTCAATGAATGAGAACTGCATGGGACAAAAAAAGCTCAAGGGTTTAACTCTCAGATCCATGTCTGCACTCCTCTGTTCTTTCCTCTCACGTTGGCACCATTATCGTAGCCCTGACCTCTCATGTCAGCTATAGCAATTCGCGTATCTTCCAGCTTTTTAAGAAGCACATTTTTCATACCAGCTCCTGTAGTATCATCGATGTCAATAAATTCTAGAAAATGCTCTCTGACAGTCACCATTGCAGGGACATTTTCACTAGGTTCTGTTGTTGCTACAAAACGCACCATTAAAGTTATTTGTTCCATATGGCTGATGTCAGGTGTGCAGTCCAAAATAACAGAGTAATATCTTGCTGACTTCAGATCTGCCAAAATCTTCTGTTTGACATTTGTTGCCTGTAACTGTATAATCTCATTTCAAATTGTTTTCCCAAGGTAGTGGTGTGTGTACATTTCTTGGGTGGTGACTCTTCTTAGATGCTCCTGGAGTACAGCATCAAAGTCAGCCATCAGCTCCACAATTTTAAGGAAGTTTCCATTGTTTGGCACATGCAGCTGATCTGAAGTGCCACGCAGTGCTAGGTTTTGAGTAGCAAGCATTCTCACAACGGCAATGAGCCTTTTCAGAACATTTTGCCAGTAAAGAGACTCTGATGCAATCTTCTCTTGATGCTGATCATCTATGGTGGCCTTTAACTTTAGTCTCATCTCAAGCTCTTTCCACCTTTGGAATGCTCTCTGGTGATTTGTTGCCTTCTCATGGCATGCCAGATTTCTAGCCAAATATTTCCAGCCCTTTGTTCCTGTAGAACCCAATGTGTCAACATATTTATTTTAAATGCTGCATTACAATACCCGCACAAGATATAACTCATTTGTGGGAATCAATACCCCAACCCCCATGAACAACGTGGGCATGTCTGCATTACAAAGTGTTCGCAATTCCTTTTTTTAATGACTTGGTACTGTTCTACACTGAAGGTCAGGCAGACTGGTCAGCAAAATGAAAAGCTAGGGCCCCAGATAGTATTCAGTTCATGTGTATCTGCCCACTTGTTTTGTAATTGCACTATTTGAAAATGACAAAGTTAGAATTGAAGAGTTTCATCTGTGTACAGAACTTTACTGCTCCAATGCAGATCTGCCGGTCTCTTTATATGCCAGCATACATAAGGTTCTAAGATCTATCTTGCCAATCCAGTTAAACAGCCACACTCTGGCATGCATCATCCAATTTTAGGGTCGAGCAACCCACACAGCTAAAGAATTTGCAGGCACCATCAGAAGCAACAACTGTGCTCTGTAAAATGACAAAATGCACTCGGTGTTCCAGTGCTTCTTTACTAGGACATGGCAATATTAATTTTAAAATTGTAAAACCTCAGGTGCTTGGCACCTGTTCATTTTGATTGCAAAAAAGCCCAGGGCAGGAGCTTTTTAGTGAAGTTAAAATTGGTACTTCAGATTATCATAAGGCAAATAAAAAAAGATCTGTGAGTGGGAGTGATAGACCATCACTTTCTTGAATCGGACTCCCATCCGACTCTTCACCTTGGCATCGCTGATAAAGCAGCACCACAAGTCAGTTGACCAGTGGTTGGCAAACGTGACTTGAGGTTATTTACACACTGTGTGGCAATGGCCAAGTCCCTTTACCTTTGTATGCCTTAGTGTATTCATCTGTAAAAGACAACCAATAATGCTTCCTGCACAGGTATGTTTTGAAGCTTACTTAATGTCTTTGAAAAGGCTTTGTGATCCTCAAAGAAATAGCATTTATAAAATGCAGACTATTCATATTATTTTATTAGGTCAAATCTTGAAATGCTTGCTCAGTTTTTCTCAATGCATACTCCAAAAAAAAATAAAATCTGAGTTTAACTTCAGTGGGAGTTTTTGCCTTAGGGTACGTCCATACTTACCGGCTGGTTCGGCGGCAAGCAATTGATCTTCTGGGATCGATTTATCGTGTCTTGTCTAGACACGATAAATCGATCCCAGAAGTGCTCGCCGTCGACGCCGGTAATCCTGCTCTGCGAGAGGAGTAGGCGGAGTCAACGGGGGAGCCTGCCTGCCGCGTGTGGACCCGCGGTAAGTACCTTTTAGTTAGAACTAAGATACTTCGACTTCAGCTACGTTATTCACGTAGGTGAAGTTGCGTATCTTAGTTCAAACTGGGGGGGTTAGTGTGGACCAAGCCTAAGTAAGGACTGAATAAAAATTAACCAAGGACTTCAGGATTTGGTTAAGTATTAGATACTAATATTATTAATTATTGTTATTGACAACCAAATACTAATTAATTTCACTGTACAGTAGAGACACCTTGGTTTCAGGATCAGCTATGATACCAGGTGAGGTCACTTTGTATGGATTTGTGCAATCTTAATACTTGATGTTTTGGGTCAGATCCTGACTCCTGCTGCAGCTGCTTTGTGCTGGTCTTCCTAGAGCAGGGGTAATCAACTATTTTTTGTCACGGTCCAAATTTCTTGCTCAAGGTCCAGATTCCAGAGAAAATAATAGAAAAACAACAACAATAACGATCATAATAAGTAAATAAAAAGATTTGGCGGTCCATTCAAAACCATCTGGCGGTCTGGATTTGCCCTGTGATCTGCCTATTGAATACCAGGGTCCTAGAGATTCTCCAACAGAGTTACCACAGCCAGCTCTATGCTACCCCCTCTCATCTTTTCCCAGTATAGGGGTAGTTGCCAGAGCACTCTTGTGTTATCGCCAGCTGCCTGAATAGACCCTTGGGGGGGTTGCTGCTAGAGCTGGTTGGAACATTTTAAGTGAAATGAAATTTCATTGAAATACGCTGTTTCCTTGAAACCAAAACATTTGGGGGATGAGGGGTGAAGAGTGCAAGAGCCTGAGACTCTCCTGTTCTAGAGCCTGGTGGTTAGGCTCTGCCTTGGGATGTGATAGATCCAGATTCAAGTCCCTGATCTCCTTGAATGAGTGATCTGTAGGACCCTACCAAATCCACAGTCCAGTTTGGTAAATTTCATGGTCATCAGATTTTAAAAATCTTAAATGTCAAGGTTTCAGATATTTTAATCTGAAATTTCACAGTGTTGTAACCATGGGGGTCGTCCTGACCCAAAAGGAGGTTGTGGGGCACGGGGGGGGGGGGTGTCACAAGGCTTTTGTAAGCATTGGCAATACCGTGACCCCCCTACTTCTGTGCTGCTGTTGGAAGCTACACTGCCTTCAGAGCTGGGCTCCCAGCCAGCACCGCACAGAAGTGAGGGGGACAATACCATACCATGCCTCCCTTACTTCTGAGTGGCTGCTGGTGGAAGTGCGGCCTTCAGAGCTAGGCTCCCAGCCAGCCACCATGGAGGAGCTGGGGGAGGTTCCCAGAGGTGGGTCTGACCCAGCCCCAGGAGCGGTCCATGCACGGGAAGAGGAATTCCCATCCCTCACTAGCCCAGCCAGGACTAGCAGCTGGAGCCCGGTGCATGGTAGGAGATCCTGACTAGGGTGCCCCCAGCCCTGCACCTCCCCAGCTCTAGGCTCAGGACTTAAAGGGGGCTTGGGCTACCTGTGTGAGGAGGGGTGACCACAGCAACCCCTGACCACAGCACCCTGGGCAGTCACCCACATCACCCACCCGGACATGCCCTGCCCAAAAAGTGACCACTCCCCCCATACCAAGCTGCCCTCACTTCTGCATTGCTGCTGGTGACGGCACTACCTTCAGAGCTGGGTGCCCAGCCAGCAGCCGCTGCTTTCTAGCCACCCAGCTCCGAATACACTGCAACCCCCCTATTATAGCCAGATTTCACAGCGGGAGTCCAGATTTCACAGTCTGTGATGCATTTTTCATGGCCGTGAATTTGGTAGGGCCCTAGTGATCTGGGATGAAAACATTTGCTCTGGATGAGCCCTAGCAGGGAACTGAACCTGAGTCTCCCACATCCCCAGCCAGTTACCCCAGGGTCTAGGACATACACAGTCTGTTTTGTTCCACATTACATTTGATTTTGTTCCAAACACTTCGAAAGTTGCTTTGAACTGGGATTGTCCCCTGGTGAGCTCTGCTTGTTGCAGCCCAGAGCTAATCCACTCTTTGTTGCCTGATCCTGAAGCCTTTATTCCCATGACTAGTCCCACTGCAGCCTTTATTCCCGTGGAGTAGTCCCACGTCTACTGAAGGTCAGCAGGACTGAGTCAATGAGGAGGCTTTTTACCGAACGTAGACATTGATGTGGGCACCCAGTCAAACATATAGGGTCCCATCTTACAGTAGGAATAATCACATGATTCCCATTGACTTACTTAGGACTACTCATATGGGGCTGAGATTTTCAAAGAAGTCTGTGGGGTTGCTTAAATCCGATTGGAATTAAGTAAGGAGTTGGTGCCTAATTCCCTTAAGCTCCTTTGAAAATCCCAACCATAAGGGGCTGTATTGTATCATAGTGTGCATTGACAGTCTTCATTGTTTGCTAGTCTGCAGGAGTTCCAAACAAAAGGGAGAGAAGTTGCACATTAATGTTTCTGAATTGAAGAATGAATCCATCAGCCTTTTAAGATATGGTCAAAACTTAATCATATTTTAAGAATCACCTGCCATATCCTGTCACAGCCACCTACCCCAGGACTAGATCACGCTACTTGCTTGCTGCTCTCACTTTGCCTGGGTATAAGTGCACATCTCCATGAGACAGTGGAGAATCAGGGCCACAGTATATACCAGACTGTAAACTACATCATGCAGATTGTGAAAACAGAAATCAAAGCAGTGTAACATAATGATGAATTATTTTCCATACACCCTAAAATACAGAATAATGTCTCCTTTAATACATATATCTGAAAAGCACCACCAAGAATTTTAAATAATAAGCATGAATAAGGGGGTTCAGTTTCTACAACCTGATTTTCATTATTCCTAAATGATCAACACTTTTTTCTTATACTCCGCTGAAAAAAGTAAATGTCTTGCTACCCATGTATGGTTTTGCACATCAAAATAAATAGAAGTATCCCTTTGCCATCTGAGAAAGAATGTCATTAACTGAGTTATTAAAATGCTACTAGCCCTCTGTTATATATAAAAACTTGGAATTGGACCAATATTTTTGGCATTAGAGATGGTCATTATTGACCTACTTTTGTTTTATGTCATTACTGACCTACTTTCTGCTGGAAAGGTTACACAAGCAGCCTACAGAAGAATGAACTAGGATGGTATAAGTCAGTCCTAACTGAATGTCCAATGAAAATTCTGTGCTGCAATATGAAGAATTCTCCTAACATTGCAAATGCCCCGCCCTCCCACTCCTGATGTCAACAGGGTTGTAGGGAGTTTGATCCAATCAGAAGAGAGATTGACCACCCATTTTGGCTGTGGGGAAAGTGACATTTTCCCTTCCTGATGGTGGCATACCCCAACTGCCTGTTGTCCTTACTCACTTGTTCTCCATATGCAACAGGTGGGGCAAGAGGGGTTGTAGGTGGCACTGTGCCCACTCTCCATAGTGTGCAGTTGGCTGGTCTGGCAGAAATGGTCAACCGGATACGTCAGCCTTGCCTCTCTCCCCTTACTCTTTAGGCCCCTTCTGGGTGGAGAGTGTATGTGAATATTTACCAAGCTATTTACCAGCTATAATTTGAAAATGAAGACTGCAATGGTGAAATGTTTATGGATTAAGATACAAAAAAGAAAATAGAGATATCTGCAACAGACTACCAGGACTGGAAGCGAACAAGGGCATCAACCTGTTGGACCAGCCCCCATGGTTCATAAACTAAATAGCCATTGGGTATTTAATACAGCCACACATCAATGAGGTTCCTAAATTACACAGAGAAGACTTTATGGTCCAACCAGAAGATACCCTAACCTAGATTTGACTCTTGGCAATAGGGAGGAACTGATCTGAAAAATATGAGAATACTGAACTCAGCACAGTAAGGAATGTGTTCACTCAGTGTGGCTCTCTATAAGGCTGTTAGATGTTAGAAAAGCAAATGTTGTAGAATTAGGAAACAGAATAAGGTAAAGTGGGAGGAAATATTAAATACACTAGTATGTAAGAAGGCTGAGAAATCCTAAAAGATACCATAATTGTAAGGTGTCATGCAGTAGACTATGATTCTTCTACAAAAGAAGAATGCAAGAGCCACAAAGTGACTGATGTGGTTTTACAATCGCCTGCTCAAAGATATACGGTTAAACAAAAAAGGAATGAAAACAGAAAGGTGAAAGGCAGCCAGATAAGAAACAGAGTCAGCTAACACTTGTACATAATGATAATGAAATGCTAATCCAAAGGGTTATGGGGAATCAGAAAAAGAGAGAGAGACCTGGATTTTCTTGTGTTCACTTTAATAAATAGTAAGGCACTCAGATGTGCAGGGTAAGACCAGGTTGGGCCAGAATGTATGAAGTGCAGTCTGAGCATGTAAAAGTGTCAGGTCTCCTTCCTGCTAGGCAGGGTGTGGGGCGGGGGGGGAGGGGGGGGAGCAGGGGGAGAGAGGGAATGTGACATTAGGCCTAGTAGCATTGAGCTGTAAGTTAGAACAGGAGGGCATGAGTGGAAACAAAGAAAATGGTGCTCTCTCAAGCATAGGGGAAGGAGAAGAGGCCAAGCAGATCAACACAATTAAGGTGCTAGTCAAAAGGGGGGGAGGGGAGCTAACGTCAGCCATATAGTAGGGTGACCAGATGTCCTGATTTTATAGGGACAGTCCCGATTTTTGGGTCTTTTTCTAATGTAGGCTCCTATTATCCCCCACCCCCATCCCGATTTTTCACATTTGCTGTCTGGTCACCCTACGTACAAGTAATACTTTGGGAGAAGGGATTGGAACCAGGGAGAAGTGCAGAGATGAGCATGTCTGATGCCAAATTTCAATTTGAGTATGTTCTGTGTTAATGCTCTGATTAGAGATGTGTAGTAACTGAGAGAAGACAGATTGTGTCTGGACTTTTCAGCTATAGTTAGATAGTTCAAAGGCCAGAATAGCAGGAAAAAAACCAAACTGTACTTTTCTAACCAAGCCAGAGCAAGCTGTGTAGCAACTTTTAGAGCCTTGCAAACTTAACAGCAACAGTTGATTTGATTTGATGAGGGAGAATAAATCTTACAAATCACACATGGGTCAAAGGCAGTTTACTTTACCACAGTAGGGCTTCTGAAAGAAAGAAAGAAAGAAAGAAAGAAAGAAAGCTACAATTTCATTACTTTCTTTTGCTGTAAAACACAACGTCATTTAACTTGATTTGAGGAGGCAAATGTCCTCTCTCTAATATCTGTTATAGCCTTTTAACTGCAAACTTAGCTGTTGCTGCTGCCTGGACCAAGAAGTTTAATTTTCAAATCAATCCTTCACTTAATATCAAATTATATGAAAGATATTTGCTTAAAATATATATGAATGGGGACCTGGCTGATTAAAAAAATTAAAAATGTCTGGAACTATTAAAACATTTTGCTGGAGAGAGTGGGGTCAAAAAAAGAAAAAACCCACCATCAGCCCAAACCATCAGAGGGCAGTGTGCAAAGCTCTGAGACAAACAAAGCACATGGCACAAAAGAATATACTAAGGAATACAAGAAACTTTCCAGAGTTCCTGGCAAGCTTATTGCCAACTCTCAGGATTTTATTGCAAATCTCATGATATTTGGTATTTTTCAGCTCCACGAGGCCAGGGCCGGCTCTAGGCACCAGCCTAGGAAGCACATGCTTGGGGCGGCACATCGTAACGGGTGGCATTCAAGCTAATCTCAGGGCAGCACATTCCACTCCTGCTGTTTTTCTTTTTTTTTTTTGCCTGGGGCGGCAAAAAAGCCAGAGCCAGCCCTGCACGAGGCAAGTCATTAGGTGAGAATTTCAGCTTTCATTAAAAGAAAAGCAAGTTTCTATGCCTCGTGGTGACAGAGCTAAACATGAAAACATGACTCAAGCGTAAAAAAACAGAAGGCCAATGAAAAGCACCCAAAACTATGTGAGCACCCACAGAATGAGAATCTATACAGAGGCAATTGCAAAGTCTCTTAGCAAATGGTGTCAGAAATGCATACCCGGATAGCTAGGCTTATGAGTTTGCTTGCTGATGGATCCACTGACAGTTCTATAGCTGAGCAAAAGTGAGCGTACATCTGATTTGTCTAGGAGGGAAATCTTGTTCTCCATTTGCTGACCTAGGAGATTTGAAATCTGGGACAGCTGATGGTATCATGCAGGAAATATAAAAAGCTGTAGTGATCATAGAATATCAGGGTTGGAAGGGGCCTTAGGAGGGCATCTAGTCCAACCCCTTTCTCAAAACAGGACCAATCCCCAATTTTTGCCCCAGATCCCTAAATGGCCCCCTCAAGGATTGAACTCACAACCCTGGGTTTAGCAGGCCAATGCTCAAACCACTGAGCTATCCCTCCCCCAAATCCAGGCAAATGAGCTCAGATCAAAACTGGTTAGCCTGAATTCAGATGGTACAGTGGTGAACACGGACTATCCAAATGGTGTGCAGCCAAGTTAAGACAAGATATTCCTCTTATCGTGTTGTTATTTATGCATTTCATCACCCACCACCTTGAGCGTACTATCTGTGGATCTCAAAAAAAGAGTGTTCCTATCTTAAAAGTTTGAATTTATTTGTAAAGCCATGTTCAATGTTTGCTATCTGAGTCTCAAAGGACTCTGGCAATTTCAAACTCTTCCTGATTCCTTTGAGGCAAAACTTCGAGCTATACTGAAGGTCTCCACCCAGGGCTAGTCAGGCCATAGACCAGGAGGTTATGATCAAACATTATCATTTGGCTGTTGCCTATTTGGAAGATACTGAAGGAACTAGCTCAGGGGCTGATGGAGCCTGTGTAGCTGTTAGTTGTGGTTGCCTAGAGCCCCTGTTTAGACAGGCTGCTAGGGCACCTGGTGGGAGAAATATCAAACTCTAGGCCAGTGGTTCCCAAACTGGGGTTCGGGAACCCCTGGGGGTTCACAAAATGTTTCAGGGGGTTCTTGGGAAAAAATTCCCTAATGGCGGACAGAGCTGTCCCTAGGGACCCCGGGCAGCACAGGGCCAGCAGCCTGGAGCCCCTGAACTTCCAAGAGCTAAGCAGATCAAAGTCAGCATCTCTATCACACTGAGGAGATTTAAACTTCAAGACTCCTTATAAGAAATGGAAAGGGAGGTGGATATTTTTTGCTCTTTTTAAAATGAAATAGGCAGCTAGTATTGTTTTAAAAATTATTATGAAGAACAAGTTTAAGCTTTGTTGTAACGTGTGTTGTTTGCCTGGACTGCTCAAGACCTGAATGCTTGTGTAGGAGAAACTCTTTGAGTTGGCTTCTTAAATACCTTCCTGCTGTTTCACATCTGATACTCCTTGATGAAACATAGGAGCCTTGTCTTATAACATGATTATTCAAAGTGATATAAGCTACGAAAGTGAGATCTTGGAAGAGTGTTTCATAATGTAATAAAAATACTGTAATGATAATAATAAATAGTGTGTAATAAACATGTCATAGAAGCAGTGATCTTGGAAATATAAAATTTGTTTTTAATTTATACTCAGGTAAAGGAGAAAGTCCCTGGAAATAGTCATTTTTAGGAGGGGGTTCGTGAGACTTGACATTTTAGTGAAAGGGGTTCACAGGTTGTTAAAGTTTGGGAACCAGTGCTCTAGGCTAACAGGAAATAGAGATCATTCCGTTACCCTCCCCAGGCGTCTCTGCATTCAACAGCCTGAGGCTTCATCTACACTGCAAGAACAGATGCTAGTTGTACCCACACTAGCTCTAATCTAGTTAGCTTGCTAATCATAGCAGGGAGGATGCTACAGTGCAGGCTTCAGTGAGTACACAACCAGGAAGGCCAGGCAGTCTTGCACAGCCCACGCCACCGTGACCTCACACCTGTTTCTAGTGAGCTAGTTAGATTAAAGCTAGCATCGGTACATCTACATAAGCTGCAAATCACACACCAGGCCTGCAGTGCAGATGAAGCTTTAGTTAAAGTACATTCTCAAGGCAATCAAGACTGGCAAGTTTGTAACTACACTGTATTTCAGGCTGGACTTCATTGTCATTGTGACTGAAGTTTCTCTGACTTCTCAAGGAGAGGATCTCTTGTTGTTCGAGGCTTGCAAACTGTAGAAAGTGCCATCGTGGAATTTATGTCTAAGAACATGTCCTTAGGGGATGGTGAATGCAAAGGGGTAAACATTTCTGGGTTTTTAATGGCAAAGATGCAGAAAAACCACATCTCTATGCTTAAAGCTGCTATTAAGCACATGGATGTCATTCATGATCACCAGATTCCAGCTATCACTTTTCCTGTGGTTTCAATTCTTTGCCTCTACAGTGACCTACAGATAAAAAAAAATAAAAATTGGCCATTATGGCTTTATATAAACTGTCAATCTGCTAAACCACTTCAAACAGTTATTGAGTGAGAGGGGAAAGGGCAGAGTCCTACATCAGTGGGTGCCTATACATTTTCCCTTAAATACCATCAAATCTACAATACATGCATGCGTAGCAAAGTTTTTACCCAGCAGGCTACCTGCCTTCTGGGTTATATTGCTTTTGGGGGTCTACTGATCTCATTGTCATATAGCACTGCCGTGGTAGAATGTGGGGTTTCCACAATAAACATAATCCAGACAAGCCCAGAACACTCCAGAGCTTGATGAAGATATGAGTGAATGGCCCCACTGTAGATACTTTCCAGCCCCTAGACCAGGGGTCTTAAAGTCCCTGCCTGCGGGCCATCTGTGGCCCAAGAACCTCCCCACTGCAGCCCGCGAAGGAGAAACACAGGCAGACACGCTGCCGGCAATGTCTGCTGCAGGTGCCGCCCCCCACAGCTCCCATTGGCTGGGGGAAAGGGACAGCGATACCATCACTAGTTGCTGGGCAGAGTCAGCCATGGAGGCAGCATCATTAGTTGTCGGGCAGAGTCAGCCATGGAGGCGGCATCACTTTTTTCCACAATGAATATAAACAAGTCAAAATACCGAACACAACTCTCTGATGCACACCTTGCTGCAATCCTGAAGGTTTCAACTGCTCAGTCACTGAGGCCAAACATCAACAAACTGACAGAATTGAAGTGTTGCCAGGTGTCTGGCAAACACTAAAAACTCTCTGGCAGGCGAAGAATTGTATAAAGTTGTATGACAGTTTTATTATTTCTAAGAAATTTGAAATAAAAAATACAATATAAACGTTTTCTTTTCTGAACACCATCTTCAGTGACATTGGCCCGCTGGGAGGATTTGAGGACTGGCACTGGCCCTAAGGTAAATTGAGTTTGAGATCCCACCCTAGACTGTTCTCCAGTGGGTTGCAGGAAGACTGGAAACATAACATTTCTGTGCACTGTGACAAAGTTCCTCCTCTACCTTGGTGAGTCCTGCGCTTATTGGCAGATTTTGATCGCCTCAGAGATCTTCCCCTCTGGTAGAACCCACAGTCAAATTCCTCCTGTGTCTGATCAGGAGTTGGGAGGTTTGGGGGGAACCCGGGCCCGCCCTCTACTCCAGGTTCCAGCCCAGGGCCCTGTGGATTGCAGTTGTCTATAGGGTTTCCTGTAACAGCTGCGTGACAGCTACAACTCCCTGGGCTACTTCCCCACAGCCTCCTCCCAACACCTTCTTTACGCTTACTGCAAGACCTTCCTCCTGATGGTCTGCTGATGCTTGTACTCCTCAGTCCTTCAACTCTTCTCCCTCTCAACTCCTTGTGTGCCTCTTGCTCCCAGCTCCTCGCACGCCACACCACAAACTAAAGTGAGCTCCTTTTTAAACCCAGGTGCCCTGATTAGCCTGCCTGTCTTAATTGATTCTAGCAGGTTCTTCTTAATTGGCTCCAGGTGTCCTAATTAGCCTGCCTGCCTTAAATTGGTTCCAGAAAGTTCCTGCTTGTTCTAGTGCAGTCCCTGCTCTGGTCACTCAGGGAACAGAAAACTATTAATCCAATGGCCAGTATATTTGCCTTCTATGAGATTTCTGTATCCCACTTGTCTGGGTCTGTCACAGCACACAATCACAGTGAGCACTCACCACCAGTGACAAATGGAGAGCATGTCTAACATTACTTTCTTTGATCAGATCTGTACTGCAAACCAAATAGAATCATATCTATAATATTATTTAGGTATTGGAATGGTCATTTGTATTTGAAATAAATTCTGGCTCATTTCTGACTCAGTCTCATGCTGCTGATGGTAGCAGTGGCATTTTAATTTCTATTAAAGCAAGCACAAAGCTAAATATATACAGAAAAGATAAAGTGATAATCAAATGCACTAAAAACAAGAGAATAATACCTAGTACAACCATCCAAAACAGGACAAGGAGAATTCAGAGAAGTGCCTCAAACAATCACAGCAGCAAACATATTACACTTAATTTATTTGCAATAACACTACCACTGCTCAAAAATGAGGGGGAAAAATCACATTCTTTTTCAGACACCCAAATTTGAAATCTTAAGTGCCCAAGAACAAGTTATCAGAAACAAAATTTCCTCCACTGATATGAACCTTGATAAATTAGATCCAAATTAGACAGACAGATAGAGAGTTACATATATATTGTGAGGCAAAGTACAACAGAGAAACAGATTCACTGACAAACAAGGAGGGGGACTGAATTAATAATTCTAGAAGCAGTTGAGATACTGAACTCCTTTTTAAAATCTGTACTTCGCCAGAGACAAAGAAAATACATTTAGACAATTAGCAAATAGTAACCATTGAGAAAAAGAGGAAACAGGCATATTTGGGAAATCTGAACACATAGAAATTGGCTTTTCCCAGATGACATACATCCTAGTGTAGCAAAGGAATTAAATAACAAATTTACTGTGCCAGTGGCAACTGGGGAGGATTGGGGAGGCACAGGAAAGCAAAGTACTGACTTTCACTAGAAGGGGGTAGTCATCTTCTTAGGATGGGGACTTTGATCTGTCTCTTAGTATGTGTATGCATTGTGCTTAGCACAATGGGACCCTGATTTTAGTGTGGGCCTCTGGGCACTACAAGTAGCACACTAGTAAATAGAACGGTCTCAGAAATTACCATCACATAAACATAACATCTGCCTCCAGAAAATACTGGAACAAATATTACGAAAAAAATCATTGAACATCTGGAGAATAACAGACTATTGAGCAATAAGCAGCATAAAAAAATCTTACCAGAAAAACTTGATTTTTTTTGACACAATAACAAAATTAGTGCAAAAAGTAGGAGATATATTACAGGTATATTCCATTTCAATAAAACATTTGTTATAGGGTGACTCATGAAATCTTACTTCCAAAATTAACTCAAATCAACATATATGGGAACAATGTGGAATGAAAAGTGGCTGTAGGGTATTAAAGAGTAATGTTAATCGGCAATGTATCAAACACAGGGCCAGTTTCAATCATGATGCCACAGGGCTCAGTGTTAGGCCAAGTGCTGTGTAATATACTATTTAATTCTGTTCGATATAGGTTCTTATACCCCTCCCACCCCCATTGCAGTATCTGAGTATCTTCAACTCAGAACTAAAACACATACAAGGTGACTTCTGCTGACAAAATGACATCTGCCCCCTGCTCCCCTCATCCCTGTGGGAAATTGTATGTGATTAAAAAAAAATTCTCCATTCTCATAAATTCTAATAAATTCTGAGTTGCTGTGTGTGGTTAACACCTTTAGTCATGACCTAGAAGGAGTAAACAGCATGCTAATGAAATTCACAGATGATACTGAGGGTTCAGTTTGGCATTAGACTACAGCCCACACATGTTCCCCTACTCAGCAATAAATCCACCCAAAGCTCGACCCTGATCTAACAAAGCACCTAAGTTCATGTGTAACTTTAAGTACATGAGAAGTCTCATTTGAAGCTGATGGGGCTACTCATGCTTACAGTTATGCTTAAATTTAATCAGGAATTTAAAGTAGCTTCAGGTTACATTAACTTCTGAGCAGAGCCTCCTCTGCCTAGGGGAATCCCAATCCAGGGAAGATTCTGAGACATCTGCCTCAAAGCCAGTGCAGAAGTACAGAACCTTTGTGCAGATGTCCCTTTACCTCATCAGATCCTAGTTCTTGGATGTTATACAGAGACAGAACCTCATGTATATTCCACAGGCTAACCTTGCTCTCCTCTCCTTGCCAACAGGGGTCTCCACTCCTTTCCTCTTCTGTGGCCTCCTCCTGCAGGTTTTAAAGATGGCACCCCAAGGGTAGTAACAGAAGCCCTCACTGATTGGAACAAATAAAAATAGACTGGGGAAAACACTAGTAATTGTGCCATAAGGAAAGGAACAATACAGCCCTGCAGAGAAATAGCCTGAATGTCCTAATAGATCTGAACAATCTATTACTTTATTGACTTGAGGGAGAAAAAATGTCCAAAAAACACCCCAAAATTCCACTTTCTTTTCTCCCTGAAGGGAAAATTTGGTGCACTAATCTTTAAATCATTATAGATCAATAGCTGCTTTTGCCCTGTTCGTTGACAGTTTAGTTTATTATGTTGGTTTCTAAAAATACTTGAAGAAACAAAACATATGACTGACCAGTTCCCTGTGGCTTTCTTCCTCATGTGAAAACTTCAAAGTGTTTCTCTAATGATTCTGTAACATATGACTGTTGGCAACAAAGGATGCAGTTTTACTTGACAGGGAATTATTTGCTATCTATTAAAAAAAGACGAATAAGTAGGTAAAATAGCTAGCGGGATAACAGCAAATGGTGCACTAACATATCTTCTATGCACTCTACTTAAAGGACAATGTTAAGGCTAGTAGGAATGTTAAGGGGTGGGGTAGGGACGGAACCTAGGGTGGAAGGGGCAGGGCCAGGCGCTAGCCTCCCCAAAAGGGGGGGTTCACACATCACCCATGGTCTTATCCTGTCCGTACAAAGCCTTCTAGTACTATGGTGGGGCATTGGGTCAGCCTTCCCTCAGAGGAAAATATGCCACCTACTGAATCGCCAACATCACCTCCTACTGGTATCTAGATGATCCTTTCAAAGAGGATGCTGAAATGACTAAGTAACATTCTCTTAAAGCAGTCTGTTTTGCAGGTTTACTCCCAGTTGGAAAGTCCCTCTTCAAGGCCTTGATTCAACAAGGTACTTAGCATGCCCCCATCTTTAAGCACGTGTGTTATCCCACTGATATGTGCTTCAGCCTCCTGTGGATCTGGGCTCTAACAGTTGACATTGGTCCTGTAAAAGTCAGGTTGGGTGAACTAATTTTTCCTTCTTTTTTTAAAGCCCACATGAATGCTATGGTATTAAAAGATAAGCCTGAATGTTATTAGTTATTAGGAGAGACTGTTTTTTTAAAAAGGAGCAAAAAGGAAGACAGGGAAAAAAGAAAACAAGGGGGGAAAGACAGTGAATGTATATCCAAGAGTGGGCACAATGAAAATTAAACACTGGCTGAGTAGGAAAGAAAAGGAGCAGAGAAGGCAAGGAAGAGACATTTAATTTAAAAATACATCTTATGTACGATGTGTAGGACACTTATTTGTGCCAGCATAGCTTTTGGGGAATGTGCTATCCCCTAACACATAGCCCAGGCCTCTCTTTTAGCTACAAAAACTTTTTAAAAATTGAATCTCCCTTGGAGAAAGAAGTGGATTAAAGTTACAGAGGGAAAAGGTTCATAAATCCATGCTAACTCAGTGAACCCTCAAATTAATTTGAGAGGTCTGCAAAACCTCAAACTCCTTGAGGTTCACTTATTCCTACTTTATTATATAAAATGAGTGACTATAAAGTCCCAGTATAATAAAATCTGGATTAAGCTGTTGCAACATTTAGCAGAGCCAAATAAGTTTGCCAAGTTGTTCTTAATACTTTTTAAATGAAAACACATACAAAAAATGTAGAACAAGGGTCAGGAATCATAAAAGAAATACTGCCAAGCCTCTATCGCGGGAGAGCTGGATGGCACTCTTATGCCCTAGAGATCCCAGAATAAGGCAACCTATTCACTGGTCAAACAGATTGTTACCTGTCCAGTGCAGTGGCACGCTGCCACCTGTACATGTTTTTATGTCACCTAAATCTGAGTATTAAAAGTCTGAACTCTTTCGTCTGACGAATTTAAGCTGAGCTTCTGCATGGGCAGACCCCTAGAGCCCCGCTGAAGTCAAGGGATCACCTGCACAGATCCAACTGCAGGATCAGGGCCTTAGGTTTCAATAATTGGGACTGGGACCAGGTGCTCAATCCTACAACCCTTACTCGCATACATAGTCCCTATTCATGCAAAGAGTCCCCCCAAATACCTTCAGGAGCCCATGAGTCTCTTTGTAAACCAAGCCCGGAATGCACTTCCCTCCTCCTCCCTCCCCCCCCCCCCCCCCCCATGACAAGCCAAATGGTGAATAGCTGGTTTCATAATACCCTGGATGTTGCTCGCAGTACCTATCTATGGTGCTTGGTGCCTCCTTTTCTGAGCCCCTTGCCTCCCTGGCCACCACCAGACATGTTGGCTAGGTTTACAGACAAAACTGCATCCCATTGACATCAGTGAAATTGCTCAAGTGAGTAAGACCTGTAGCCAGGGCCGGCGCGCCCACTAGGCAACCCTAGGCGGGTTGAGCCGAGAGCGCTCGCTGCGGGTGGGGGGGAAGCTGCCACGGCCCATGGGGGGGTGGGGAGCCGGGGAGGGGAGCTGGCTGCCGCAGGGGGGGCGGCAGCGTTAGCCGGGGTGGGGGGCGCAGGGCGGTGCAAGGAAGTTTCGCCTAGGGTGCGAAACTTCCTTGCACCGGCCCTGCCTGTAGCATCGGTCCCTCTATGTTCTTCTATATATACACTGAGCACACCACTGGTGCTCAACAATAGCAGAGGAACACTGGCATTGCCAGACTGGATCAGATCCATGGTCCATATAGACCAGTATCCTGACAGCAACAATGGCCAGCATCATCAACTGCTTCAAACGAAGTTTCAAGACACCTCTCATTAGGCAGACTTGGGATAATCTGTTACCAGGGAAGTCTTCTGCTAACTCCTACTTGTTAGAGATTGGCTTAAACTCTGAAACATTTTTTATATCCTTTCCAACTTTTTTTTAAAAGTATTTACAGTTCCACCTCTGGATAGAAGGCAGGGGAATGAACTGGGAAGGCACAAATAGAATCTTTTAAACTTTCATTTCCTAGTTGAAAACCTTGCAGAGTTTTGAAGGGAAATAGTGGTTTTTACCTCTGATGCTATACTGGGCTATATTCTAAGTTTGGCTATGAACATGGGGGTCCTGTTGACTTAAATGGAAAAGTGTGAGTGTACCCAAAACCAGAAAATGGCCTGTTTTTGGGGGGGTTGGTGGGTTTTTTGTTTTTACCAAAAAGCTTCTCCAATATTTTTTTTAAAATCTCTTATAAAAGTACTGAAGTTTTTATGGAACACAAATCTTCCCTGGGTTTTCCTCTCCCGAATTCATAGATTTTTAAATGACAGAATGGACCATTGTGATCAATTAGTCTGATCCGAATGTGTGCAAAAGGAGGAAAATTCCATTTCAAGTCTATCCATCAATAAAAGTTACATATATATAACTTCTGGCAGCGTGGGTGGATTTTTCAGCAGTCCACAAGAGGGAGTTCTAAAGCTAAGGGCAGTTCTTTGCATACCTTTTCTCCATTGAGTTTCCCCTGCATCAGAAACCAAATGAAATACCATAAAACAAGCTTTGCTTATGCTGAACCGACTGGAAATGGAAAGTCACAGAAATACCCCAAAAGAAAGCCAGTTCTTGCAACATTTCCAGGCCAGTTCTGCAGACCCAAGTTTTTCCAATAGTTGACTGAATATCCAGACTTTCAGGTGCTTATCTGATCTGAACTCCCCAATCTCTTTTGAAGTTTGCCCTTCACCAATTGCATCCTGCCTCTCCCTGCAGAAGGAATGGTCAGTAGGTAAGGAGGACATTAAAAATAAGTTTTGTAGCTCCAGGGCTACTATTCCCCATTAATCAATATGACATATATGCACCACAAAAATGTTGCATGATATTTATAGAACAGGGCCCTCATTGTTAGGCTTTGTTACGTTGTTGTATACAAATACTTCTTTGCAAATGCAGCAGATGAGTACATAACACAACAGTTCAATCTCAGCTTTTTATTTTTAACTGTCTCCAAAGAATTTGAGCTGACCAGCCAGACGGTAAATTATTGGAAGTTTGACACTGAAGTCTGGTCTGGTCCTACCTTAGAATATTTGCTATGGTTTCATATGATATCAAAGTCTAATTTACAATGCAATCTATGTTCTTTTACAGGGTCAAATTCTGTTCTCAGTTACACAAGAGTAACCCCATTTACTTCAGTGTGATTGTGAGCATGTAAAAGAGCAGAATTTGGCCCACTGGAATTATTTCAAGTTCACAGACATTCTGTAAAGCTTTGCAATTAGGGTTGAAAACTTTCTACTCGCACAAAACCAAACACCTTTGCCCCACCCCCTGTCCCAACCTCCTCTGAGGCTCCGCCCCTGCCCTGATCTTTCGCCGAAGCCCCACCCCCACTCACTCCATCCCCCTTCCCTCTGTCATTCGCTCTCCCCACCCTCACCCACGTGCTCATTTTCACCAGGCTGGCTCAGGGGGCTGGGGTGAAGGAGGGAGTGAGGGCTCTGGCTGTGGGTGCAGGCTCCGAGGTGGGGCCAGAAATGAGGAGTTCAGGGTGCGGGAAGGGGCTCGGGGCTGGGGCAATGGGTTGGGATGTGAGAGGGGATGAGGGCTCCAGCTGGGGATGCGGGCTCTGGGGTGGGGCCAGGGTGAGGGATTTGGGGTGCAGAAGGGGGCTCCAGGCTGGGGCTTTTGAGGGGTTCAGAGGGTGGGAGGGGGATCAGGGCTGGGGTAGGGGGTTGAGGTGGGGGAGGGAGCCATGGGTGCAGGCGCTGGGCAGCTCTTACCTCAAGCAGCTCCTGGAAGCAGTGGCTTCTATGCAGAGGCACAGCTGGGCAGCTCTACACACTGCCCCATCTGCAGGTGCTGCCCCCACAGCTCCACTGGCCACATGGTTCCCGGCCAATGGGACCTGGAGACAGTGCTTGGGGCAGGGGCAGCGTGCGGAGCCCCCTGGCTGCCCCTACTCATAGGAGCTGGAGGGGGGACATGCTGCTGCTTCCGGGAGCCTCCCTTATCCCTGCTGCGCTGCCAACCGGACTTTTAAGGGCCCTGTCAGCAGTGCTGACCAGAGCTGCCACGGTCCCTTTTTGACCAGGCATTCCGGTCGAAAACCAGACACCTGGCAACCCTATTTTCAATATAAAATGACTTCATTAAAAATGGTTTGCAATCTAGCTAAGGAGTAATTGGCATATGTGAGAAATACATTTAAACTAGAATCTGTATTGACTGACACAAACTATCATAAAATGACTGTTGTTTCTAATGAAATTTTGTCAAGAGTCACACAAATGTTCAAGTTATAAGGCGCTCCTCGAAAGAAAAGGCAATCCCTAGCTAAAGAGTATTCACTCCTGCTTTCCACAAAGCAGACTAGCAGTGACATGGCATAACCCTAACAAACATAACCAGGCTACCACTGCCAAAGAGGTCTGTGTGACATGCTTTTCACTTCACTGGCATGCATGCCACTTGCTGCCATGACTCTTACACTGCTTTCCTTTAAAACCTAACCAGCTGGTGGCAGTAGACACAACTTGACTGTTGGTCATCACAGCAATTATATGGTCATTGTTCTACTTGTGATTTGTGACATTTTTGGTAAATATAGCCTGGATAATTAGAAATGGAAAGGGGATCCAAGCACAAAGTTCAGATCCAGATACGAATTCCCACAAAGGTGGGGGTGGTGTTCAGACCCAGCTCTCCTGGTACAATTCTCCCTGGAATAATCTTCTGGAATATAGGTTGAGACCCTGGCTTTCAGCAGAAACATCCATTTGTTTCAGATAATGTTGTTCCCCGTTAGAATGATGATGTTGATGACAGTGGACCAGATTCTTAGGTCTGGTCTATACTACAGACCTATGTTGGTATAACTACGTTGCTCATGGGGTGCGAAAAATCCACACCCCTGAGCGATGGAACTATACTAACCTTAACCCCACCATGTAGAAGCACTCAGAGAGGTGGATTAACTAAGCCAATGGGAGAAGCTCTCTCCCATCGGCTCAGAGTGTCTTCATTTAACCACTACAGCAGCTGCGCTGATGCAGCATTTTAAGTGCAGACATGCCCCCCAGCTAGTATAAATTGTCGTAGCTCCATTGACTTCAATGCAACTACAGCTAGGCATCAGGATTTAGGTGGCTGTGCACATGCCTGCCAGCAGAAATGTAGGCACCTAGGGGACTTTACCAGAGGAAATGTAGGTGCCTAAGGACCTATAAAGTTGGGCAGAAGCTGAGCAGGGGTTTTGAGGATCTAAATTTTGGACTTAGGGACCTAAATCCCTTTGTGAATCTAGCCCCTGGTGAAAACTGTGCAGCTTTGCCATTCACAGTGATCTGCCAAAAGTCATGTGTTCAGCATGAGGATTCCCCGCATTAAAATATTAGAGAGCGCCAGCATTCAGTACAGAAGACTGAGGAAGAGCAGTTGCAAATCATACATTTCCACTGAATGGCTTTCAGTGCATTCTTCAAAGTGTTTCCCTAGCTTCCCCCAGAGTCACACTGAAATATGTTTGACAAAGTCTGTGTTTGTCATTAATTGCTGGAAGGCTCTTGATGATGCCATTATTTGAACTTGCCATAGTCCAATGCACTATTAACTTCCGTTCCTGTGAATGAAAATGGAGAGATTAATTGTGCTTTGCAAAAGACAGCACATTTGTCTTATAATCTAGCTCCTTGTAGAGTAGGGTTTAATATGTACTGTAGGATTCAGATTTGTGTTTGCTTTTCCACAGACTTAGAAATAGCTCACAGTGGTACTTAATGATGCCAATGTAACAAGAGAACTGGTATTGCCACCATCCACGAACTGAAATGCCAGAAGACAACTCTTATTTTTCCCCAAAAATGGTTCTCTTGAGCATAACAGACTGAAAAACAGAAACACAAATATACCATAAATATCAAGATAGTCTAATCTATTCAGATTCCTAAGGACCCCAGGTTCAAGAGATATCCATAGTGGGTTTTTTAAAAAGAGCTATATTTTTAAAAGTCTAGTCATGCAATACCATGTACTTTATCAATCACCAGCAGGCTCATGCACTCTCCATTATTTCCCATTAGGGATTTTGTTTGTTTTTAATTTTTTTAATAGCTCAAGGGTAGGGATTTCAAAAGTTTCTGAGTAAACCAAGAGCACAAGTCAGTCCCTTTGAAATGCCATGGGGCTTGTGCTCCTAATTTTCATGGTCACTTTTGAAAATCCGACCCAAACATCTGTTTTCCAAAATGTCAAATGCCTCTCATTCTTAACATTTTACTAATGAGCAGATAACACAGAACACTGAAAACAAATGCTGATATAACCAAGATTATGAAGGTAGGAAACTGGACAACAGATGCAAAGGTGTTTGTGGATGGAAAAGAAATCAAACAGGTAGAAGAGTTCTTTTATCTGGGGAATGTGATGACATTTAAATATGGCTCCAGTTAACATATTCATACAAGAGTAGGAGAAGCAAACACCATTTTTGGAAGGAAGAACAACATCTGGTCAAACAGACCCCGAACTAACGGTCAGATTATATCATGCAATTGTACAGAGCACTGTACTGTACCGAGCAAAGACTTGGACAATGACAGTGACTCACAAAAAGAGATTGGAGGCTGCCCATCACAGATGGCCAAGGAAAATATTACACAATTCATTGAAAGACAAAACAACAAATGCAAGCGTGAGGGATCTGGCCCAGCACGACATGTTAGAAAATGTCATCAAAGAAAGAAGGCTCAGGTGGGTGGGACATGTATACCATATGGAAGACGGGAGATGTGCTAAGCAAGCATTGAATTGGGTACCTCAGGAGGAAAGAGAAAGTGAGGAAGGCCAAGGAAGAACTGACAGAAGACAGAGAAAGAGAATATTGAATGTGCTGGCATCACCTGGGAAGAAGTACCACCACTAGTGAGCGACCATAATCAATGGATGAACTGCATTGCCTGATATGTCAGTGGTATAGGAGGAACTAAAGTCTAAGGGAAAGTAAGATAACAGGGATTGTGGAATCTAGGTTTCACTGTAAACTATTACGTGTATTACTTCTCCATAATAATAATGCCCTTACATTAATACAATGATCTTTTACTCTAAGTGCTTTACAACATTTTTGTAACTGATTTGGTCTATGCACAGGGATCATTTAATTCACCATTGAAATGCTGCCATTGGTGGAAAGAGAGAAATTGATCACGAGTACTACCCCCAGCATTTTTAGCCAGGAAACAATGAATACTTTTTCCAATTGAAAATATAATGGGACTTAGCTAAGTAAAATGCAATTGCCCAAGATGAAATGTTGCCTTATGTAGAGGAAAATCAACTAGGCCCAAACTTTGGCCTAGATAGCTGGGTAAATGGTCATGGGGCAAAAAGAGAGAGTGGAAAGTTTTAAGCCAAGCTATTTGCAACTACCAAAGCTTGAGAAATATAACCACAACAGTAGTGTTAGAAAAGCTGTTAAACAGCAAGAGAAACACCTGTGAATAACAGGGAAAAGCTTCTTTTGCAATACCCCAAATAAGGGAGCTTGTTTTGATGTATTCCTAATAAGGTAAAAGTATCGACAAAGAAGTATGTGTAACCGTGTGTGGTTTTGAGCTATAGAAGCAATGTGTGTGCCTTGCTCAGGGGGGAAGTTTTCTCTGACTGTCACCCCAGCGTGCATGCTTAAAATAAAAAGGCCTCAGGCTGATCTGAACCAAACACTACACGTGGTCATTTTTCCACCACACTTAAGTTAACGAGAGACTAGTCTTACAAAGCGTGACATGTAACAAGCAATGAGTACAAGTTGTCAGCATACTCGATTTTATCTCACATCTGAAAGGCAGGAATAGCAGTAGCACAAGAACCGGTAAACTCCATGGTGGGTCATGTACTGAGTCAAAGAGATGATTGCCACCAGCTGAATGAGAAACACCCTTCCTGCAGCACCTGGCTGCTCTTTGGAGATCTCCTTTTCAACTACTGACTCAGCATAAATAGGATTTTCATCTGAGCAGTGTCCTTTGGTACTCAGATGCTATGGTGAAGTATACCGTAGAAATACCTACGATGGGCAGCCTGACTCTCCTGAGATTGTGAGGACTGATGGAATCACAGCCTGCAATGTTTTGGTTAAAGTTCTATCAAAAGGGCTTGTGATATCATTGCTGACTCCTAAATTATGCCTTGCAAAGCCATGATTCATAATTGTATGATCTAGAAGGCATTCCTCATAGTCATGAGGAGCTGTATGTTCTATTTGGTTCAAAACCTATGGAAGACCTCATGCTATATGCTTCCTGAGAGCTGCCTGAACTTGTTTCCAGTGTCCCAAAGTATCCCAGGTGTTTCTAAAGCAATCTAGTAGTTGTCTTTGCAGTAGGAGTGAGCAAATATTTCTGTAAAGAAAAGGAAGATAGAAAAAAGAAAGAAAGAGGAGCAGATTGAGAGAGGAGAATGAAGACAATAGAAACAAGGAACAAAAATCAAAATTGAGTGAAAGGGTGAATACTGCAGAAACAGTGGAGAAGATCCTCACCTGGGGCAGTCAATGGAACTATGACAATTTACACCAGCTGAGGATCTGCCCCAGTATAAAGCAGAGCCTTGGAGAGAGATCAAGACCACACTGAGAGAAAGAGAGAGATAAATGGAGAAGCAGAAAGACAGAGAAAATTAATCAAAACTAGAAATTGAGGAAAGAGAATAAGTGCAAATAAGGAAAGACTAGACAATGGAGAAGAGTGACTCAATTTGGAGTGAGGAAGAAGAAAAGGAACACAATGAAAAGCTGGAGGGGCATATTAAATGAATCTGAGAATTGGGGAAATAGACAGGAAAGGGAGAGGAAATAAGACAGGCACACAAGATCAATGTTTCTTTCTTCATAGTATTTGTTTTTAATTTGAATGAAAGAATCTGTTTTTTCCTGAACTAGTAGGAAGCCAAGACTGGGCCATTGCAATCTACGGCCATTACAGACCCACAGTCTCGCAGAATCCCTTATCTTGTTGTTAAATCACATAACACTAAATCTTTTGCTGGTATATCTATTTCTGCATCTGTAGCACATATAGTTTTTCTCCTACTACATTCGCTTATGGGCCCGGCTGATCCCCTGGGATTCCTACTTGCCTTACCAAGCTGTAGGGTGAATCTGTGTATAAGTACTTTTTTGCACTAATGTTTTGTTTGCTCCTCAGACTACTAAAGAGCAACTCTGCAGTTCTTACCACACTAGTGTTGTTGCATTGGGTTTAGCTCCTTCCTACACCAGAGCTTAGCCCACTTAAGCACTATGCCCTCTTCAGCAGGAAAAATGTCTCCTGTTTACAGTCAAGCTGCAGCTGCAAAAACGTAACTACTTGCACGCCAACTTTTTTTAAGTTTCATCGCACTGGGGCTGCTTTGTCAATGAAGCATACACATTTCACTCCTCAAGTCCATTATTTCCTTCCCATTCACATTATGGAAGGCCCTCTTCATTCCTCTCTTCACTTCCAACCCATAATTTTCCAGACACAGGAAGGTGTCTATTCTGCCACTTCACAGCCTTGTACCAATCACAGCATATGTTTTTTTTTAAATGTGCACATATGCTTGTACATAAAATCAAGTACAGTCTAGTGCCTAGCGCCCCTCACATCTGATTGGTTCTTTCCATACTCCTAATGACCACAGCCAATATCCTTGTAGCACTTTTCTGAGAGGGGCCCTGTAACAGGGTTTACTCACCATTGGGGATACTTCTGGGGATTAGTTACTTTCAGGTCAGACACCCCCTTCTGATTGTAGCTCACACCGTGTCCCTCCTTGTTCTACAGGGCTTGCAGTGCTCCCTCTTCATGATTCAGCCCCCTGGGCAAGTCATTGTATAGTCATCCCCTTCCAGGGTAACAAAGTCCCATTCAATCAGCTGTCCTCATGCCATTCCAGACAGTTTTCTGGTCCAAGGCCAGGTCCTGTCCCAGTATCCAGTAGAAGAACCCAAATCCACCCACTACTCCAGGTTCCAGCCCAGGGACCTAATGTCTAACAACTATAGCCTGCTTCCTCCCAGACCCTGTCGCTACTTCCCAACGCTCTCCTTCCCAGCTGAACTTCATATTCCATTAGGTTTTATTGATGCCTGGCTCTCCTCCAGGTACAGCATTTAAGGTTAATTGTCCTAATTTAACCTACTCTGCCTTGTGTAGGGTAGATATCCCATCACAGGCCCCCAGTATTCCTTTGCCTGGAAGCAGTGCTTAGACCATAGCTTGTCTCATGATTCAGCCTCCCCTGGAAAGTGTCCAGTTTGTCAGACCATGCTTGTGATCTCCAATTGTCCCTAAACTCAATTCAGCTGAACTTAAGTAAAATTATTTTTTTTCTAGTCAAAATTACTTACACAGTGAAAAGCTAAGCAGACTCTAAATACAGATAGATGGAAGGTATGCGATAAGCATAGCTAGCTAGGGCTGACTGTGAGCTACATCCCAACGGTTAAGATGGATGAGGCTCTCAGGGAACAGAACATACTTTATCCCCCATGGCACAAGATTTTTCATTCAGCAGCTCTCTCTAGGCAGTTGTGTGACATTACCCAATAAGGTGTTCCCAGGATCAATGTTTCTCTGCGTGTCACGGTCTTCTTGAGTTTTATCAGGCCAGGCATTAAAAGCTTTCATTAGCATGTTGTATATTACCTCAGTCTTTAGTTCAAATGCCAATGCACAATTAGAATTGTACTCCTAAATGACCAGATTTAATTAAGTGTTGCTGTAGCCATGTTGGTCCCAGGATATTAGAGAGAGACAACAAAAGTTGGTTCAATAAAAGATATTACCTCACCCACCTTATGTTTAATTAAGTTCATTGTTGCTTAAAAATACATATTCCTTTCACATTTCCTTCTGCTTTTTCATGAGTGCATATCACTATCAAAAAAATTTCACCATTTCAAAGAAGTCTTTGAGCCTGTGTGAGGGATGAGGTTTTGTAAACTAGATCTACAAACCTTTGATATATAAACCAAATATTATTATTGGCATTACAGTAGCAATTAGAGTCCCCAAATGACACTGGCGGCCCCTGGTACTAGGCATTGCACATCGTGTGAGAAAGTCCTTTCCCCAAAGAGTTTACAACCACATAGGTAAGACACAGGGCAGAAGGGAAGAGACAGATGAAATGACTTATCCCAGACCACATAGCAGGTCCACAGCATAGTCAAGAAATAGATTTCCGTCCAGTGCCCTATCCACTAGGCTACATTGCATCTCATAAAAAAGGAGTCCTTAATATTTGGTGCTAACACTTGGTACCTTTCAAATGTTATCCACGTCCTGTGGATGTCTGACCAAATAGTCCCCTTTGAAACTGTTTTATGTTAATTACCCTTCCTGCTGGGGTTCACTCTTTTCCCTGACTGATGTATCGGGTAGTACAGTATAACCAAACTCACTACAATTTATTTAGCAAATACAGTTCATTTAAGATAGCCTGGCCTCCAGCCATGATTGTAAGTCATGTATCTTCATATGTGAGTGAACAGCTCTTCTTAGCACATTATAGGTGCTACCAGAATACATGCACTTTGTGATGTGGTGATTTGACCCTTGAGAGAAATCACTTGAACAAGAAAATGACACGTGTCAGTTTGCCATTGCACTTCATGATACAAAAATAGACTTAGGTTTCAGTCATCTAGATAGTGACATGAACAGTAGGTAAGTGCATCATTCAAAGTCGGTTAGCCTACCGTAAATAATGAAGGCCCTTTCAGACCCCAGGGGTAGGGTGGGCTTGAGCTCGGGTGGCAAGCCTAAGTCCAAGCCAGTGCCACAACGTCCACACAGCTATTTGTAGCACACTAGCACAAGCCCAGTTAGCACAAGTCTGTCTACCCACACTGACGGGCTCGCTCCCAGCTGCAGTGTAGACATACCCAAACAGTTTCATTTAGGGTCAGACTGGGATACTCTTACTCCTCTTGAGTAAAACCTTATGATCTAATGAGACAGCTCATCACGTAAGGTACTATTCAGCATGAGTAAGGGAATCACATTCTGGTTCATAGCTGCAAAGACTGTGTAGCCGACTGGGTAAAGTTGTTGTCATATTGCAAAGGGAACAAATTCAAATCCTATTAAGTTTGAGGGAGGGGAGTTATTTCTATTAACTTTCTCTGTTAATGCGATTATAAATTCTTACCATTTTTCTGAAGCACAATAATCTGATTGAAAACATTTCATGTGTAACAGAATAACCAAGTTGGAAAAGAAGAGTTCAGCTATCTACAGATGTAGCATCTACAATATAAAGCTGTTAGAAGAGGGTTAGTCAAGGGTAGAAAGAAAGGGCTAACTTGTTCCCGCTCATAAGGTTTATAAAGCCACATGTGGGAATTCTACATTGAGTGGAGAGCAGATTAGACCTAAGTATGTATTGCTTTATTTGGCCATTTATTGGCTAACTCTTTTATATCATGGCAGTTTTCAAAAATATCACACCTTTATATTGCTTAACTGTTCTTTTAAAAAAAACTTGGATTTTTTTATTCATAAATGAGCAACTGGAACCCAGAAAGGAACACCAGAAAACCTCCATGCCCCAATTTAGCAGAATACTTAAGCATGTTCTTAAATTTGAGCATGTGAGTACTCCCATTGGATTCAATGAAACTAGGCAGATGCTTAAAGTTAGGCACATATTTACATTTAAGTACCTTTCTGAACTGGGGCTTTAATAGGTTTATCTGCTGACTACAAGCAAAAATTAGAATTTTTTTTTATCGATGATGAGCGTTAATTAAAGCAAGATACATCCGCTGATTTTTTTTTTATTAACTGCCCAAAAAAATCTTTGTCAGTTTTATATAACGAAACCTGGGTGATATTTTTCACGTGAAACATCAATGTAAAATATTTTCAAACATAAGGCTGAGCCAATCTGGCTCTTGTTTGAAATAATGATTAAAGCATTTTGCAAAGAAGGGGCAAATTTCACACTCCAGATTTTGTGAACCTCCTGAACTATCTACCTCAAAAGGAAAAATAAGTCTCAAAACTCCCTTCCCTTATTCCCATAAACACTTTTAGTAAGAAATTCTTATGGATACTTCAGCTTTGGCGTGTCTCTCCTTCAGCCCCAGCCATGTAGTACAGCCCACCAGTGGCAAGAGTGGGAGGGGAAGGATTTTCTGTTGCATGAAGCAGTAACATTTCAGTCCCTATTCCATGGGTATGAGTACAGGGCAACGGCACAGAATATTGACACTGTTTTCCACAGCTGGTGAAGGGACATCTCACTCCTTAAAGGTTACAATGGCACAAAGAACACGGCCGGTGTTCTGAAGCTGCTTGGGTCCATATGCCGCTAGCCTGGTTACTGCATTGGTGCCAGACAAGCTCATCACAAAGTGGCATGGGATAGTTTCCTCATATGGAAGAAGAAATAAGGCAGCCATCCCTGGAAACCTTCGGCAGAGGGCTGAAGAGTATATCCATAGAAGTTTCACTGAGATCTCTCAGGAGGATATGTCACGTTTTTAGGATGCAATCCAGACCAGTAAGGGGTTCTGTCACCACCTACCCTGTAGCCCTACATACCTTAAATGCCCTGCTGCTGTGGCTCATAGCCTGGACACGAACAGCCAGCAGACCAGCATGCAATGTCCTGTGTGCTGTGCAGCCCCGTTTCTGTGCTTTGATCCCAGGAGCCTGCCTACAACACAACAGCCCCACCCTGGTTTCCACCAGTCTTGGTTACATCTGGCAAGATGGCCCCAACACACTTCCAGTCCTGAATTGCCCCAAAACCATCTGCCCTGAGTCCTCTCCGGGACCACTCAGAGAAATAATACGGCTTGTTTGCTCCTTTAAAGAGTCAATTCCCATCCTGGAGTTAACAGTTACTTCAATTCAAACAATGCACTGGGTTGGTTTAGATTAAAAATAAGACAAGTTTATTAACAAGCAAATAAAAGTGAAAACATGCATCTAAAAGTCTAAAACTTAACCTAGCATGATACAGTCTTTATTTCAGATGGTTTTTCTCACCATCTATACTATGTCCAGCATGACTGACTGTCTCTCAATCAGGACCTTCCATAGAAGTATGAAGTGTGGGTTTCCCTTGTTTTCTTAGGTGAAAGATAAAGATAAAGTCACTCTCTTTTCCTTATATTCCCAAAGAATCGTCTTTGTTCTCAATGTCAGGAAAGCCTTCTGGGGATTCAGTCTCCTGTGTCTTTCTGGGGTGCAGGTGCCATGTTAATGCTCTGTCTCTCAAGTTCAGACTCAAGACAACCCCCACTGGTTTAGCTCGATGGCTTTGTTTATGGACAATATGTACATTGAGGTAAACCCACATTCTTTTGTCTAGGACCGATCAGTTTATCACCTTTACCTAGGCAAGGCTGTCTTTGTCTTAAACATGTTCTAGTAACATCATGCAGAGGGAACTCATAACTTCAGAAATAAGGTTAACGCATGCATTTTACAATGATATTAATGACCACTGTGTTATTAGTTTTTAAATGATACCCTACAAGGCATATTTTGTACAAACATCATTGCAGTAGTTTGTAGGATATGAATACAGGGGTTGGTTAGTGTCACAGGATAAAAGAGACATCCCTACATACATAAATAAAATGTTCCGAATGTCCCCCACCTAACCCAACAGGGGAATGAAAAGCAGATGCCAACTCTACCTCTGTTTGTTGTACCACTACCACTTCTCGTATGAGTAAAACAATGAAAAGTCAACACCTACGTCTTGGTAGCTTGGGATGGGATGGGCACCTTTTAAAAATGTAAACATTGCAAGGAAAAATGCATATACATACTTACCCGAGGTCCCTTCCCTTTCATCAGGCTCATCCGTGCTTGCCTGGTGGGACTGCCTAGTTTGTGGGGTAGTCTCAAATAGGTCCTTGCTCTCAGCATGACTGGAGCCCCACAGCGCATCTACCCTCTTCTCCGCCTTGATTTTCACAGCAGAGGTTTCTGTCTCAGGCTTCTCCAAGATATCCACAGTGGTCTGCATGGTGCTGGTGGGGTCTCTGCCAAGTATGGCATGCGGCTTGTAAAAGCGGCAGGTCTGTGGCTCAGCATCAAATCTATTGTTGGCCTTCCTGGCCTTTTGGTATCCCTGGCAAAGCTCCTTCACTTTCACACAGCACTGCTGCTGATCCCTGTCATAGCCCTTCACCAGCATCCCATGTGCAATCTGTTCAGAGATGCGACAAAGAGTCCTGTAGCACCTTATAGACTAACAGACGTGATACTGTTCATAGATGTCCATGTTTCTATGGCTGATTCATAGCTGAGCCCACAAGCCTCCCATCTACACCAAGCAGGAGTGTGTCTAGTGTGTGGCACCAGCACGTTTGGTTGGGCAGTTCCACACAACAAGAGAGAGCTGCTAGGTGTGCTCGCCAATGTGGGCAATCAGGAACAGGCATTTCAAAAACACCTGAAAGAGCTTAAAGTGGGGTGGGTGACTTCCAGTGTCTGTGAGGGGTCACTGTCACAGGGAATGGGGCATCATGTGACAGCTTCTGGAGGACTGTTAGGGTTGACACAGGCCATCAGTATCTGTATTTGCACTGCATCAGTCTCAGTAGGTCAACCACGACTCCACGCCATTCGGGGAAGTAGTTTTACTCTGTCACTGTAACAGGGTGCTTATGTCAGCCAGAGACAAATTTGAGTGTAGCTACATGCACAAATAGGTCAACGCAAGGCAACTTATGTTGGATATAAATATGCACACACTAAGACCAAATAAAGGGCTCAGTCCTGCAACCCTTTACTCATATGAGACTACTTGCATGAGTAAGACCCACTCATGTGAGTAAAGGTTTGCAGGAACAAGGACCCCATCCTACAGGCCTTTAATCATGTTAATAGTCCCTTTGATGTCAATAGGACTACTTGTGTGAGTAAACATTTCTCACCCAAGTATAGGTTGCTGTCTCGGGTTCCAGAGCTTTAATTTGCATAGTTGTAATGCACTGATAATTATGTTTATTTAAGAGCCCTTTTTGTACAATGAAGGATTAAATTAGCAGAGAATATTTTTAAAAGACTGATGTTGCAATTTGCCCCTCGGTCAAGGTTAAACACGCTAAGAAATATTTCTTATTTCTTGCAGGAATTTTATAATAAATCAAGCCAATTCCCTTACAAAATGTGCAGAAAACATGCTTGTACACTTTGTTAAAGAACCACAAAGTCAGAGGTCTGGCATTTAAAATATATGTATAATTTCACCACAATTTCATCAAGATACAAAAAACAGGCTCAAGAAAAGATGGGAGGAATGTTATGGTCCCATTTGCTTTAATAAGCTTATAATTATTATGTTTACTATTTAAAAAATCATTCCAGGTTCCTATCACTTTCATCTGAACATATAACCACCATGATTTTGCTCCTGGCTAATACATGCCATGCTATGCCATAAAAGAAGCAAGGGTACAATATGTTTCTTTGTGCTTCTCTCTCTTAATCTGCAAAACAGATGCAGTGACTGCACTGGCAGCTCCAGAGCCCTTCCAGCAAAAAACATAACTTTGGCAGGTTAATACTAGTTAAGGGCATATGGTTCATTATTCTCTGTGGAAAAGATAGCCATAAATCAGCCAGCTGATTCAGAGCCTTGTAATTAACAACAGAAAAACATTTGGCTAAAATTTCATGAGGTTGGTTTTTTTCTTTTTGCACATGGCTTCCTGTCTAACCACTGATTCTTCAAAAAAAAAAAAAAATCCCCTATGCCACTATGTGAATGATGAAGCAAATTTTGTTGCTAATATCATAAGGATGTCTTTATTTGTTATTGTTTCAGAATGTCTTGTTTTACCCCTTTCTGATTTGACGTTAATTTAGAGATGATATAAAATCATTCTACATGATCATAAATCATAATTTGGGGGCAGCCTTTCCTGAATGAAGCCAGACTGTCCTGTACTTTGAAAACCAATCAACAAGGAAGGTAGGGAACTCTTGAAAAGAAGCAGGGCAAGCTGTTGGATACCAGGAAGAGGCTGAATATAGAGAGTAGGCCAAATCTTGACTGAATGTACATACTTCCTACTGACGTTTAAGGAAGTCATATGTGTGGTTCCAAGGGTGGGCTTTGGCCTATTACCTTAGTAAGGGCCAGTTAGGGAAATTATAAAGCCCTGAAACTCCTCACTGCAAAGGATGCAGAAACATTCTTAGCAGGACAAAAACGTAACTTTTCTGACTCCTATGTGGATGTTTGATGGAATGTAAGGCAATGTCCACACAGGACACTCAGGAAAGTTAAGGCAAAACAACTAAACATGTGAAGTCAATGTGTATAAGATAAGGCACATTAAACACTTGCATGGATTCTCTCATGGGGAAGTAAAGTGCCCTTAGTTCACTGTGACTCCAAGGAGGATTAAGTTACAGTGAACTAAAGCTCATTGACTTCACATCTTTAGTTGATTCAATTTAACTTGCCTGAGGCCAGGTCTACACTGCAGACCTATATCTGCATAACTACATTCAGTGGCACCAGAACCAGAGTGGCCATAGCCCTCCCACATTTTCAAAGTGGACGGGCCTGGCCAGACCACTTTTCGCCTGGGCAGACCCTGCCCCCTTCCCTCCTTCTCCCCTCACCCTCCTGCAGTCCCACCCCCAGCCAGGCCAGCTTGGAGCCTGGCCGGGGAGCTGTGGGAGCCACATGGACCCTCCACCTGCCTGCGGTGTGGGGAGCTGAGAGCAGCCCCCAGCCTGTGTCCCCACTCCACAGCTCCCCGCCCGGCCCAGGGCAGGTGAAGGTGGAGGGTCTGCGACTCCATGCCAATTCACCACAGCTGCCCACGTGGCTCTCCCCAACCTGGCTCCAGAGCTGCAGCCCGGCCAGGGTAAGAACCATGCAGGCAGCTGTGCGGAGCCACGGACCCTCCACCTGCTCTGGGCGGGAGGTCTGGGGGGCAGGGACATGGGCCAGGGGCGGGTCTTGGCAGGCCCCCCGCATCACGGGCAGGTGGAGGGTCCACCCTGGCTCCCAACAGCTGCCCGCACAGCACTTATCATGGCTGGGCTGCAGCTCCAAGACCCACCCCCCCGGCCGGAGCCGGGTCAGGGAGAGCCAAGCAGGCAGCTGTGGGGAGCCTGGGTCCCTCCACCTGGCCTGGACGGGGGCCCTGCAAGGCGGGGACATGGGCAGGGGACTGCTTTCGGCCCCACCCCACCCCACCCTTGTTGGGGCGGAGAGGAAATCCCGGGCCTCACTTTGGCTTCCAGCTTGGCCGGGGGCGGGGTCTCCGGGGGAAGAGGAGAGGCAGGGGCGGGGCCTTGAGGAGGCAGGGCCCCCCAGCCCCAGACCTGCCCACACACTTTTGGTGAGGCTCCAATGCCCTTGACTGCATTGCTCAAGGGTGTGAAAAATCCACACCCCCTGAGCAACATAGTAATACTGACCTAACTCCAGGTGTAGACAGCACTATCTTGATAAGAGAGCTCCTCCCATTGACATAGCTACCGCCTGTTGCAAAGGTGGATTAACTTCACCAACAGGAGACGCTCCCCTATCAGTGTAGTAGAGTATTCACTGAACCCCTACAGCTGTACATGAAGACAAGCCTTGAGTGTCAAACCTTGACAGAGCACTTGAGCACATTGTAACGGGGGGGTTGGAAGGCAGGGCGGCCTAGTGGTTGGAGTGTTTGATTTCTGGCTCCTTGCTTGGTTGAGGTGCCTCAGTCTTTAAGGCTGAGGAGGAGACAGGGGGACCTAGGCCCACCCACTACACCGGGTCCCAGCCCAGGTCCCTGTGTAAGTCAACTCCTGAGTAGGGGACCTCACAGCAGGGAGTCTAAATCCACTGCCCAGGGCTACTTCCTACTGCTGTCCCTTCCATTTGGGGCGTGGCCCCTATGGTCCAAATTGCAGAGGTGGCTTGTCTCTAATAGTGGACCTGGAGTGACATCCTCTTGCAGTCCCAGGTTCCTCTGGGTGGGGCAGCTGTGTGTTTGGCAGGGCCAGTACCCCACGAGGTCTCTGTGCTTCAGTCACCCAGTCCCGCCTTACGCCGGGTGCTCGTAGGCCTCTTCCTCTGTCTCCTCTGGACAGGGAGATGGTGCTTGTTTCCTAGTGGCAGCCTTGGCTGGCTGGAGTATCTTTAACCCCTTCTGTGCTGGTGGGATGTTTCTCTGTTTCATCACACACATGCTTAGCTGTAAACACATGCTTACATGCTTTGCCAAATCAGGGCATGGTGAGTCAGGAAGGCATAGTGAATTCTCCCCTCCCCCCCCCCCACCCCCCCACTAATATTGCTGCCAAAATTTCCCTGAGTTTGGCAACTCCCAGCATATCACAGAGGAGGGATTTCCTCTAGATGGCACTTGAGCTAGATGTGCCAGGACAGCTTCCAAATCTGCCACTCATTGAATGCAGCCATATTATTTTGTGCTGGGATCTTATCAGCTCTCATAAGTTAATAAACTGGTCAATATGTGTACGGGAGTCACCCAAGTAATGCCTGAGCTGCTGCAAGAAGTTGTTTTGGCAATTCAGACAATGACTTTCTTCCCTCTCTGCCCCTACTGAACCTGTTCTCTAGAATGGTGCCAGGAGGCCCTTAGAGTGCCAGAGAGATTATCTGTCTAACAAGACATTAAAGTGAGGCCCTGACTATTCCTGATAATTAAAGATCCCATGCTGTTTTTGCAAGATACTTAATCTTCACTTTCTGTACCTAGATGATTGTGTAGTGTAGCAGGTACAGCTCTGATGCGTGCTAAGTTCTGTTCCCAGGGGGGAGAGCTAAGGAAAGCTCTACTTGCACAATGACTACAAACTCTGGTTTGGCGTTGGTCATTCTTCTGCGGATTGTGTCTTCCTATGCGTATGTGCAGTGCCTAGAATAGCAAGAGTATAGCTAAGGTCTCCGGGTGCTACCACAACTCTAATACATAATAATGATAGAAATTAATAAAAATAATGATCACAACTAATAATAAATAATGATTAGCCTCTCTCCCAAGTCTTCATACTAAAAGCACTTCAATGATTAATAATGATTCTGTTATTGCTAACACATTAGATAGTTCTTGGCATATATGCTATGCGAAGGTGGAAAAAGTTCCATACAAACCATTTTCTTCTAGTGCCGTCCAGTATCACCTCTAGGGCTCTTTTTTGATAACTGCTTTCCCAGCTTTGCCCTCCCATTTTAAGCAGTGGCCCAGATCCTCCATCCCACTATGACCCCTTGCAATGCACGGTGGCTCAAAGGTGCCACAATCCAGTCTTAGCTGTCTATACATGGATTCTGCTGCAAAAGGGAGAACCCAAGGGGAGGCAGAGGCTGACTAGTAACTCTATGCCACTATACCATGAAGCCCCCAGCCGAGGGAGTGGAGCTTGAAGGCACTGTGTTCTGGACCCTGCGGGGCTCTGAGCAGCCTTGAGGCTGCAGTAATTTGTGCCAAGAGCGAAACAGACGTTTAGTGACTCCAGGACTGAGGAACACCAAAAGTGGTATACAGTCTACTTTGCGTTTCCTCCTCTGGACCTGTGCTTAGCACAGCTCAGTTGGATAAGAGGATTCTGCCCAATATATGTCTGGATGTACCTTGTTCTCTATACAAAGTGTCAGTCTAGAAAAATGCAAACTGAATAGCACATTGTAGGTAGTTTCACTGTAATGTGATAGTATCTTAATAACTAAAGGTAGAATTCTTGTCTTAAGGAGAATCAATATGGTTAGAACTGGTGGAATTATTGTTGCAAATAAATTATCCAATAAATGTTATCTTTTTCCCTCTTCATGGAGTATTTGAAAACTCATTCTGATTTCTGAGAATATATTCATTATTCCTAGGTATTCGTCCAGTGGCAGAGATAGAACAGCCTGTGGGCTGTTCACAAACTGTTCTATTTGCTGTTTGTTATTTGTGTTGAGTGCCTGCGTTACATAAGTCATACACTCTGGTGTTGGTTCAGCTTTCTGGTTGGAGAAGTGAGTTTGTTACACAGGAAAATAAGGCATGGTGGATAATGAATAGCAAATGTATATTCTGTGCACAAATGCCCTTGTTCACATCTGCATGTGGGCATCTGTATGAAGAACAAAATAGCAAAAATCATTCATGTGGATACTAAGGGCAGGTCTTCACTACCCGCCGGATCGGCGGGTAGCAATCGATCTATCGGGGATCGATTTTTCGCGTCTCGTTAAGACGCGATTAATCGATCCCCGATCGCGCTCCCCGTCGGCGCCGGCAATCCACCTCATCGAGAGGCGGAAGTGGAGTCGACGGGGGAGCGGCAGCGATCGACTCGCCGCTGTCCTCATCGCCAGGTAAGTCGATTACGATACGCCGACTTCAGCTACGCTATTCCCGTAGCTGAAGTTGCGTATCGTAGATCGACCCCCTCCCCTAGTGTAGCCCTGGGCTAAGTGAGGCAAACACGATCAAGCTGAACAGCCATTTGGAAGCCAAACAAATGCTCATCAACCCTGGTTTTGCAATATTGCACCAGCTCTGTTGTTCTAAAAAGACAAATCAGCAATTTCCCTTCTGTTTGGTTTGATGCTCTCAAAGTTGATGCTACAGAATGCTGGTTCAGTTCCTCAGCTTGACCACAAGAGGGTAATAACCTTCCCTAGCTACAGTTCAAAAAATCTGATGCAAATTACATGCCTGAAAAGGAAGGAGGGAAGAAAGACCAGGTGGAACGCTCACTAAAATGCTAGGACTAAAAAGGATCCATATTGTGGTATGAGCTAGGCAAATACCTTAGTGATGGATCTTTAATACTCAGTGTTTGCATTTGAAACACTTGCTGTAAGTGGTTTGTCATTGTTGCAGTGGAAATAAAGTCTGGCCCTAGCTGTGCTAACACCCCTATTGCCAGCCCCTCCCTCTCTTTCCCTTTTGGCTGCATCCCCTTCTCATTGTGTCCTGGGTTGGCTCTTGGCCACTTAGCACAACATTTTCTTTCAGTGCTCGTGATTACGTTATTTTTGCCATATATTGTTAGCAACTTTTCAGCACTTCATTTTTCTCTCCTAACGTGCCAGCCCTGAAGTTATGAACATACGTGAAAAAAATAATCATTAAGCACGTCAAAAAGCACAGATTCCAGGGTTTAGCAGGACCTTATAATCTTCCTATGCTGAGTGCATACATTAGCCATATTGTCAGTAGCTCATTAATTAAATGAAGGCCAAATCAAGATACTGCTGTTTTTCAGTCTTATTACGGGTACCTAATAATAAACTATCGATTAGATTAGAAATTATTAGGCTAGAAATTATCATGCGCACTTTGAAAGGAAAACGGCCAATTTAACTCAGACTTCTCAGACTGAAGTTGTGTTACTTGAAGACTGTATTAGAGTCCTCTTGAAACAGATATGCTAACCTGATTTACATGTTTAAAGAAGTATATTCTGAAAAAGAAATTAGAACCTAGAAAAAGAATTTATTAAAACAAGTTAAAATACCTACACTTTTAATCAAAAATAGTGAAACATTTCCATGGTGGAGGTGAATTTCTTAATGTTAGAGGAAGAACTTTGTGTCTTGAAGTTATTTCTAATTCACATAATCATCACAGGTCCCAAAAGAAAAAAAACATAGTTAAATGATAAATCTGTTAGCGTTTTAAATCGCTATTGAATGGCGACTATCAAATGAGTTCGGAGTAGCTCCAAGTGTTGCCAACCCCAAATGTTCAAAACCCATGAGTCAGGCTCACGGGTTTTAAACCACGAGATTATGTGAAAATAATAAATGCGGTGTTCTTTTTATATGCCTTCTGCTTTTTGAGCTTTCAGGGTGCACTGGAATCACATTTTGAAGCTTTCTGCACAGCCACAGGGGCTAGAAGCTTACTTTTTCTTTAAGAATGAAGGCTGAAATAATCACATATCCACTTGACTCCAGAAGCTGGGGCTTTAAGGAAAACAATAATTATCATGAGACTCATGACAAAATCATGAGAGTTGGCACTACTGTAGCCTACAGGTTTCAAGGACTGGATCCTCCAACTTTGTTGGAAGAGAACTACAGAAGGGCCCAGTCAATCTGTGCTGCTTAAGAAAAACAATTTGAACACTTCAAACACCCTTCTAAGCTGACCTAGAAAATGTCAAAGAAGAAGGAGGAAGTGACTGTGCAGTTTGCCTTCATGCCTCTTTGCTTTTAAGATACATGTGCTTTCTCTTACACTTCACGTTGTGGATTTTCTATGCATCATGACACTCCCGTTCATTAACATGGCTGAGTGAAACTTTCTTCATGTAACCCCAACCTATGCAAAGCCCTCCTAGTTCTGGGCTATGGTACAGAAACAAATCTCTTTGGGAGTGACCCACAGAGGGCTGCCAAGTGTCAGGTATCTCATGGGACAGTCGTGCATTTGGACTTGCCCTCTAGCCCTGTCACAATCTGTTACTCAGCAAGACTGCAGGGAGGGAACCAGGGTTCCCCTGCCCTATCTCTTCCTAGACCTTATATGACATTATATGACCTTATATGACATTATATGACCTATGGGTCAGTGTGCGGCCTGCTGAGAAGGCAGCCAAGCTGCCTCTTTTCCAGTGGCACCACTGCCTCTGCTAGATCCCAGCTAGTGGGAAGATGCAACCCCCAAGGTGCTGAAAGAGAATGGTGGGGAGGAGATGGACAGTGAGACACAAGATCAGGCTCCAGTAATGCCCAAAGCACTCCCTCCCTGCTGCCCCAGGCTCTCCCGAACAATCCTCTGTCTCCCCGCTATCTCATTCTCTCTGTTCATCAAATCCCATTCCCTAAAACCCCAAGCTCCACCACTGCCCTCAACCTACCAAACACCTGCTCCCCACTCACTTCCTAGGCCTCTCAACTCTCTTCTACCTTCCCAGCCACTCCCATCTCCTACTCCACCCTATCCACCCCCAAGCTGTCCCAGGCTACACCTAACCCTTGACTCCACTGATCCCAGTTGCCCCAATAACTGTGCAATTCATTATAATGACCCTAAGGGATTCCCAGTTTTGTGGGAGTGGCAAACGGAAGAATTTACTTCAGGAAAGTAATCTGTTGCCTCCACAACAGCCTCTCCTAACCTTCCTAATCCCACCAGGTATTTGTAAACTACCCTCCTTTTTCTGTGCTGAGCAGCTATATGGGCCCCAAGGAACTACAGGAAAGAACGGAAAAACATTTCAAGTAAATGAAGGAGAATTTTCAACTTAGGGTGATTGGTACATTTCCCAAAGACCAAGTCTAAACAACCATTACCCTAAATGAGATGACAGAATGCAAAGATTCTGTAACAACAAGTAAACTTTAATTGAGTCGTCCTTTCTAGAGCTGGTCAAAATCTATTTGGCTGAAAACTTTTTTTTGAGAAAAAATGGCTTGTTTTGGAATTAATTTTTTTGCAGTAAAAGATGGCACCCAGTGTTACACCCTGACATCCCAATATTCACCACTGTCATGTAATTAGGACATGTCTTATACAAAGTGTCTTATACAAAGGATATGTCTTATACAAGGATATATAAGGGTATATATCCTTGTATATGACATATCCTTATATATCCATATAAGACATATCCTTATATATCCTTGTATATACAAGGATATACAAGGATATATAAGGATATGTCTTATACAAAGTATGCCTTGTGAGGTAATATCTCGCTGGATTTTTTTGAGAAAAAATGGCTTGTTTTGGAATTAAATTTTTTTGCAGTAAAAGATGGTACCCAGTGTTACACCGACATCCCAATATTCACCAATGTCATGTAATTAGGATATTTCTTATACAAAGTGTGCCCTGTGAGGTAATATCTCATTGGAGTGTATGTGCTATCATCTTGTGTGAAATTATGAAGTTTGGCTATGTATGTGTTGCTGAAACATGTCCTGAGGTTGAAAACACCCACAAACAGCCTTTCTGGTAAGACAGTAAAAAGGCCAAACAATGTTAATGGCTTATTGAGGAAAGCACAAGGATTACTCCAGGAACTGTGGATAATAGAAACCTCTCAGAGATAGCACTATACAATAGGAACTGTTTGACCCAGGTCAGAGCAAAAGAGCTTTCCAGCAAGTGGGAAGAAGATATAAAAGGGAGAAAATGACATCGCGGGGGGGGGGTGTCCTCACTATCCCTACAACAACATACCTGGAAACACCTCAGGAACAAAGATTGAACTGTGGGAAGTGATAGTCCCAGGCTAGAAGGATTTTTAGTCTGTGTATGAAAACCTGGGAAAGTCAAGGCAACTTGAGCCTTAAGAATCTGCCAGCACATCAGGTGACATCCCGGATGGGGGGGTCCAACCCGTCACACCCAGATTGTAGAACTAAATCTTACTAGGCCTATAAAATAGCCCAGTCCCTTGCATTTACTGTACATTGCATCTTTCAGATGAGAATCTCAAATGTTCTATGAATGCGGAAAGAATAATGTTGGATTTTTTTGCCAAAGGCAAAACAAAAGAAAGCAAAAAAAATCTCTGTCCAGCTACTCCCTGCCTGACTCCCTAACTGAAAAAAACAGTAATTCTATGTGTGCGTAAAACATGTTTGGGCGTGTGCTTTTGGACACAGAAACTACAGAACTCAACTAAACACAGCATCTATCCAGCCACAAGCATTATGGCTGTCCCTCTCAGTCATTTCTTTCACTAAGCCTCCCCACCACTAGCCATCTACTTTAAAACACGACACTGTTATTTTAAAGAATTGAAAAAAATCAAAGCTATGGTATATCAAAAATTTTTTAGAAACAAAGAATAAAACTGGAACTAATAAGATACGTGCAAAAGCCAAGCCAGTCTATTGTCATGATCTTCTTATGTTTTCTTCCTTTGTCCATTATTGTTTGGCTTAGATCATAAGCACTTTGAGACAGGGATTGCATCTTCTTTAGTGTTGAGGAAGCATGTGTGATGACCAGCCTCTTGGCCAACACACAGCTCTGTGGCTGGGGGCTGCAAGACCTCACATCCTGTGAGGAACAGCACAAAGACGTCCAGTAACATACACTCACAGTGGGTTATATACTTCTTCTGCTCAAAGGAAGCTCATCCTAAGCATTTAAGGCCTCCAGCAATTCAGATCCCTGCCAAGCCACCACCATAAATATTCAGGCAAGATAACAACCATCACATGAGTTGCTAAAGCTTGAACTAAAGTGCCAAGGGCTTGCAGCTAGCACTGCTAACAACTTATATTCTCTGTGGAAACCCTATCAACACATTCATCAGTGGTTACATATGTGCAACAGTGGTGCTACATAAATCATAAAAATATTAGTCACAGTCAGTCAAGGAGCCAGGAGACCAATCATGTGACTTACACTGGGTAGCCACAGTTATGAAGTTATGAATCTGCAAAACCCATTTTCTAAAATTTAAGCTTATCCACGTATAGCAAAAAACAAAAAAACCATCACCACCAACACACACACACACAAATAATTCTTGCAGATTTCATGAAAGGTTCATGGGCCCAATACAGTTTTGCCTGAAACTATTTGCCATCTATTTTCATTTCCATTTTTGAACCTGAAACCAGACAAGTTTTGTGTGGCTTCTGCTATTGTTATGAATGGCTCGCATGGCTCTACCAACAGCATTAATAATTGGACTGCCACAACCATATGACAGTTGCTAACATAAACAAGTATATAAAAGTCAAGCTTTGATGCTGAGACTTGACCAGCCCATGTGACTTCAACAGCATTTGGCACCAAAGAATATTTGAAGAATTTGCATATAATCTGCTTTTTGCAAATCTTTTGATAAGGGGCTATTTACACTGTAAGCATGTTTTTCTCCAAGAGATTATACTCATTCCAAGTCAATTAACTACATTCCAATGAAAACAGGGAGAATTTTAAATAAATTATACATTTTCATTAAGAAGGAGAGAGAATACAATGGAAACCCTGAAATTGTGGTCACTTTTAAAAATCCCTTTGTGAGCAGCTGAAAACACTTTTTCTCCTAAAATACTGACATTTCACCATAGGAGACAGTACAAGGACATTCACATAAAAGGGGTTTTCACTTGTGTTGGTTGCCAGAGTGCCTGTGTTGCTGCTTCACATTATGATTACCATATTAAAGGCATTAATTGTGTAATCTGTTGTGGAAATTACCATGTGTTGTGTTTGGATCAGAACAGCCTGAGGCTCCTTTATTGTAATACAAGCATGCAGGGAGAGACAGCTAGCCAGGAGCTGCTCTGCCTGATACAGAAAATTTTCACAACTTATAAAGGCCCATGTTTACATTCAAAGCAAGCATACTTCCTCATTAGTATTTTTCCTACCTAGTAATACACCAATAATAAAATATTCCTTATATGGCTCTGTGATACAGCATGGCCAGAAGGCAGCAGGAGAGTGATCTAGGATGAGGAGAAGCCTTATTCCCTGTAGATTAATTAAAAGCACCTGAAACCAATTAGAGCACCTGAAACCAATTAGAGCACCTGAAACCAATTAGAGCACCTGAAGCCAGTCACCTGATAAAATCCCCCTGCTTCAATCAGCTAGAGGAGGAGCTGAATCAGAGTGGTTTGGTGGTGGAGCAGAGAGCAGTTTGGAGGAGTGAAGCAGAGTGGATTGGTGGTGGAACAAAGAGCCGTTCGGAGGAGAGTTTTGAGAAGTGCTGCAGCGGGCTAAGAAGACCAAGATCCTAGGTAAAGGGACACCTGGCTTGTGCAGAGGGAAGGCAGGAAGCCCCACAAGCTGAAGGTAGGAGAGGGAAGTAGCCCAGGGGAAAGAATCACTGGTACAAGTGGTTCACCTGCTATCATAGGGCCCCTGGGCTGGGACCCGGAGTAGAGGGCGGGCCTGAGTCCCTCCCTCTCCACTCCCCTTCCCTGGGATACTAGTAGGATAGCTGTTACCCCAGTTCAGGGGCAAGAAATGGCACCCTGAAACCCCCCCACCAGAAGAGAAAGTGCGGGACCCATCACAGTAGTGCTGGCAATTTGCCACAGGCTCACACAAGTTTTTCCTGTTTTTAACAGTTTGTTCCTTTGCGGTTTAACTACTTTTTCTTAACATTAGATATTGCAATCATATTTCTCAAAATGTGCTAAAGACAATAACAGTGGAATTTTCCTCACTCTCCCCTTCTGCCCTCCGACCACGTACACAGTTATCCTGACCAAAGTTTAGGCCTACTCAATTTGCTTTAACAATCCCCACTTTGGTGCTTTTTCGGCACCACCTTGGCCTAAACTTCCACATTCATAATCCTGTTAATTTCCTCGCTCTCTTCCTTCTTACAATCCTCATCGCTCTCTTGAGCTAAGCACAGCGGACTTTGATTTTATTTTAGACAGGCAATTACAAACACAACAACAACAAAATCCTAAACTAATCAACAACAATAATAAAATTGTTAATGTCCCCACAGTAACAATATGCTGGGGTTGCTTTATAGCCTTAGTCACAAAACACAATACATCATAATTGGTACAAAAGGTTGACACTCTATAGACCGTATGAAAGGCATGTTTTTCAATTTGATATATATTTTGGAGCACATGAATCTGATTTTGAAATTCAGATATTTTCCGAATCTCTGGTAGGAGTGACAATAGATTTTGGAATCAGTTGGCCATCAAGGTGGTCCAATTAAAAGGTATTTGAAATTTCAAAGCCAACTGCAGGACTTTATCTGCAGGCCAATAAATAATATGATTTCCTGCAGCAGTGGTGAGATTAAAATGGATATCCTGCAAGGTGGTGGCCTTAACAGACACACAGCTATCATTAGCTTGAAAGAGCAGGTGTCCTGTCAGGGTAGTTCCCTGTCCCACACCTTCCCAACAAACATTGTCATGAATGGTGACAACTTCTCCTGGCCTTAGCTTACGCACACACTGAAGCTGCGGGGGTTCTAATGGCCACAGTGTCCATTGACTTCCCATTCCTATCCAAACATCGGGTGTTACGCCAGGAGCACGAACTACAAATCGGCTAGGTGTACCAGGTGGTTTAATTTCCCAAATATCACGGTGAATAACCCAATCCCACATACATCCTCCCCACGGACCCATCAGGATTCGGTATGTGGGAGCCCACACCCCTCCAACCAGCCCGTATGCTTGGAAGGAGCACTGTGAGCACCTGCACTTCCACCCTGAAAATCTCCAAGTATGTCTCCATGACCATAGACCAAAGGGTACTTCGGAAGCACTCACAAGGGCAGCAGGCCGTGCCTGATGCTCAAGGTCAGTCCGAATGGCCATGAGCTGGTCATTCAGGAAATCCTGAACTTTTGAATAGGCCAGGTCCCACTGCAATTCCCTACCCACCTCAGTGATATTCAGTACCATCTCTGTCAACAGTTCCTGTGTCATTGAACTAAGGGCGGAAATAACATGTAATTCACCAACTCCAGCCTGTACCTGGGTTAGCTGTGCTCCAGTAATAAGTCCTGTGCCCTTTTCCTGCTGTCCTAATTTCTCACCATGTTGCTGGCTTTTATAAATGTTCCAAATTGCTGCTGCACTATTGGCACCATCCCATAGGTGTCTGCCCAAGTCTCTTCTTCTCCTAGAGGAGACCCACGCCCGTTGCTGTGCCAACCAGATTGCAGCCCCCCTGGAGCAATTAAAATATATAGAAGTGATCTGAAAACTGGATAGGGGCAAGGTAAATTTCATAGTCCCTAAGGTAGCATTAATTATTGTTAATCTGTATCCTAACACATCTCTTTTTGGTAGAGTACCATACCACATCTGTTGGCCAAAAATTTTCATATTCCTTTGGGAAGCATTAACATTAAGAGCATAGGAAGGGGTATATTGCAATATGGCACAGGTTAAATTATTGGTTACCGGGATTATCTCAATACAGGTAAAATTTCCAGTGGAAGAACACACCCTTTGAATATAAGTTTGATTGTTTACCAATTGGGCAACCAAATAACAATAAGGACCCCTTCCCCCGACATACTACAAATCCCTGGAATGGCCATTATATCAACCTCACTATAGAACCCACTAATCTCAATTTCAGATTCTAGAGGTTCATTAGAAGTAACATTATATACTTCTATTTCCACTGACCCATTTGTTTTCCACTCAATTGTTCACCCATATGAGATATCCTGAACCTTAAAGAACAAATTTTCCGAGCAATATTGGAATAAATTACTAAAATGCAAAGGTCTTGGCCATTGGATTTCATCAGAATGTATAGTATTGTCTGGATATGTTACAGGGGTAACAGTAGTAGTGGGGAAAATGGCAGGGGCAACGGTTGTGGCAGCAAGGCGCTTTTGATATTCGTTATCCAAAAGCCACTTAGGGAGAGCAATACATGCTGAAACTACTTGCCTGAAAACACAAGGCGCAGCCTGCGGAATAAACCCCAAAACCCAATCCGTACCACATTCCCAAGAATGGGTCCCACAAGTTCCTCCCTGCCAGTGTACAATGTTCCATTTCTTCCACCAGGGCCAGTTCTTAATGTCTTTCGTAGTCAGGAACTCCTGGGTTTTGGTAAGTTCAGCGGTACGCACACTCCTTTTTTTTCAGGAGCAGTTGGGGTTTAGCATCATGCAGGGGCCAACAGTCTGCATCACCAGTAGTATTGGCTACTGCTTGCATGTAATCTAAGGGGGTGTTGTCCTGTTACTCTTCACGAGAACCTGAGTCTGTGATTTTAAGGGATCTTTTCCCTCTGCCAGTGGAGTCCATTGCTGAATTGCTGGTGGTGCCGGGCATCCAGAAGAACATGAAGGTGTCATGAAAGTTCAGCAATAGCAACAGTAGCATAGTCACACACATGAACCAAATGGAGGGTATAAGCCATTTCTGTACCCTGCTGATTCCCTTATTTTGGCAGTAGGGTCAGGCATGGCTGCTGGGTGCCACTGCGTGCTAGGCTCACCACTGGGCTTTAAAGGGCATTATTATGGCCTTGTATCTCTTGTGTCCCCTTTGCCAGCAGGCCAAAGCTCTGGCTGGCTTTAAAGGTGGATCACAGGAGGTTAAAGTGGCTTCGATTGCCCTCGGCCTGATGGACTCAGTGTTGGGGTGCTGAGGCTTATTTTCTTTTCCTGATATTATATCTAGGCTCCCTTTCGAGGCCTGGAGAGACGTCACTGGTACTATCACTCTGGTTGCCTCCTGGAGCTGGGTCTACCGGCTGGAAGTTTACAGCATCCGGGTTCAAAGGCGGTGTTGTCTTTTTGCAGTTGGACGCATGTATCCAACTGGTGAATCCTTTGCATTTGACCGCTGTGTGGGTGGTCAACAGGATCTGGTAGGGGCCTCTCCAGCGAGGCTCCAAGGAAGTCTTTCTGTGGTGCACCTTAATGTAAACCCAATCTCCAGGTTGCAGTAGGTGGCACGGGGTGTCAGCTGGTTCAGGCAGAGCACTTTGTACTTTGGAATGAATAGACCTGACACAATGAATTAGCATCCTACAATATGTCATTACACTATCATCATTCAGCTGCAAGTCCAATTGGTTAAGGAATGGGGGTGCTGTTACTGGCATTCTCATGGGTCTGGCCATAAGGATTTCATGTGGGGATAGGCCATGTTTGCGTGTGGGAGTGCTTCTCATATGCATGAGGGCAAGGGGTAGGGCATCAGGCCATTTTAGGCTGGTTTCAGCACAGATCTTAGAGATTTTGTTCTTTAGTTCCCCATTTTTGCGCTCCATTGCCCTTGCACTTTGGGGGTGATGAGCACAGTGAAAGTGCTGGGTGATGTTCAGGGCCTTGCAAATTTGCTGCATGACCTGGCCCGTGAAATGGGTGCCTCGGTTGCTGTTAATAGAGAAAGGTAGACCAAATCGGGGGGGATAAAATCCCTTAACAGTCTTTTAACCACTGTGATGGAATCGGCCTTGGCACAAGGGTAGGCCTCTATCCATCCAGAATACATACAAACACAAACAAGAACATATTCATAAGAACAACATTTTAGCATGTTGATAAAGTCAACCTATTTACAAAGGGTCCCCATGGAGTGGGGTGCGCAGCCTGTTTTGTCCTCACTGGTCTGCCATAGTTGTGGGCTAGGCAAACAGGACAGGAGTTGCAGTACTGCTGTGCCATAATAGAAAAATTTGGGGCATACCAATGTTGCAGTACTGATGCAATCATCCACCCTTTGCTCACGTGCAGCACTCCATGGGACACGCGAGCAAGATAGGGGAGCAAGACCTTGGGCGTCACCAAGCAGCCATCTGGGGAGTGCCACAAGGAATCAGGATGTAAAGAACATCTCCTGCATAAGAGCTAAATCCCAAAGGGAGTCAGGTATGGAGGGCGGGGGGTCTAAAACAAAGGAAACAGAATCAACTGGAGCTGGAGACCCAGAAAAGGTTGCCTGTTTGGCAGTAGCATTAACAAAAGGCCCATTATTAATTTTTGCCCCTCCCGACGTAAGGAATCCTTGGTATTTCCACAGTTGCCCATAGTCATGAACCACCCCAAAAACATATCAGGAGTCCGTATAGAGGGTAACAAATTTGCCCTTAGCCAAGGTACAGGCGCGTGCAAGGGCGACAAGCTCTGCAACTTGGGATGTGTGTATTCCAGGGAGGGAGTGGGCCTCAACAGTCTCGTGCTGAGAACAAACAGCATAGCCAGCCATGAGCTGGCCAGCAGGATTTCTAAGACAGGATCCATCTACATAGAACAGCAGATCAGGATTGTGGAGCGGGGTGTCCTTTAGGTCAATTCTAGGAGTGGAGAGGTTTGTTGTTACAGCTAAACAGTCATGCGGTTCTCCATCACCCACAGTGGGGAGCAGGGAAGCGGGGTTGAGAACAGAACAGCAGGTAAGAGTTACATTGGAAGCATTCAGAAGTAACATTTCATACTTGGTTAATCTGGAGTTATGGGTCAGTGTATAGGTCATATAATCAGCAGGGTTTTCTCCTTTGTTTTGTTTGCAGGCACCAATTTTGGTCCAGTCTGCTTTCTTTGGGCAGACTGTGAGAACTGCTTGCAACAGCTCTGCTCTAATCCTATTTAATTCTGCCTGGTTGTGGCCTGGGTCATCCACGGGCCACTGGGCTACCTGGTAAATGCGGTTTAATGTTTCCCTAGGCAGAATTCCTCTCAGGAGTTGGTTTAGGTCTGCCCAGGTGGGGTTATAACAGTTTGACAGTTCTTAATTCTTCTTGGAATTTAACAGGGTCTTCCCTTGTGTTTGGAAATTGACTAGTTAAAGTGTACAAATCCGTGGGAGACCAGGGTGCGTGTACAGACACTAAGGCTTAGGGTGACCAGACAGCAAGTCTGAAAAATTGGGACAGGGGGTGGGAGGTAATAGGAGCCTATATAAGAAAAAGACCCCAAAATTGGGACATCTGGTCACCCTACTAAGGCTCCCCCACCCAAAGCGCCTATTCCTGAGAGTTCGCGTAAGGGATACAGCGGCTGAGAGGTGGACGTAAGAGGCTTTTGTTGCCTAGTATTCTTTGCCGGCCCTGATCTATCTAACGCCTCTAGTTCCTCCACTTTGTTAACCAGGTTTCGGACTGAATTTTCTAGGTCAGTGACCGGACTGTCAGAGGACTCCACAAGTGAAACAGGAGAGGAGGGTAGAGATGTTGTCTGGGGTGGGGACTCCTGCCTAGTGGAGGCAGCTTCCTGGCTATATGGCGGAGGCTGAAATTGTTCGGTAGTTCCTCGAATGGCTCCGTCGGAGCTGGACTGGACTAAGGATTGTGGCCCCATCCGAGGTTCCCTTTGCACAATGTCCCCCCGTGAAGGCTGTGCAGGGGCAGCCAATTGTCTGCATTCTAAATATAAGTCTATGAGATCATCGGATGGAGCTGATGGAGTACTCTGGAGGGATATAGAAGGACAGAGGGATATTTGTTGGCCAGCAGAGGATTGGGGAATAGTTCATTTCTCTTTTGCCTCCTTTAATTGTATTTTTAGCTTCTCTTGGGAGTCCTTAAGACTCCTGACTTGAGATTCACGGTGCCCTTTTTCTGCTTCCTCATACCAATCGAAATATGTATCAAACTGACCTTGCCCGACCTTATTGGCCATGAGTGTGCCTCTGAGGTGCACCAATTTATCAAGATCAAAGCTTCCCTCTAAGGGAAACTGTAATTTTAGGTCATCTCTGGTATACCAATTCCATTTTCCCAAAAACTTGAAAGTGGAAGGACTGTAATTTTTGTACATGAAGTTCACAGGTGTGCCTTTTGGTGAGTCGGGGATCCTTTTGGACCCACCGGCCCCCATTTTCCTTTGTGGCGAGTCGGATCTACCAGCCCCCACTTGCGCTCGGGTCACTTGCACAGGGTTACTCACACAGGGAAGGCTGCTTGAGAATGTCCATGACCTTCCTACATCCCCCTTCAGCAAAGAGCGTCGGCTAGTCTCAGAGAGAGCGGCGCCGCTTACTCTGTTGCTTCAGGCAAGATGATCAGACCAGTCAGTGGCTCATCAGACCACCGCCTTTGGCGGGGAGGAGGAAGGGAGGAAAGAAGTTACAGGAAAGGGGTACCAGACCGTCCAAGGACAGAGGAAAAGGATAGGGTCACACAATCCTAGACCTAGGTGGCCACTCGCCGGTCATGCCATGCAGTGTCAGCCTACGCTGGTCAGGGCCTTTTACCGGCCCTACTAGTTGTAGTCACAGGGCTTGCATTAGAGACATCTCGGGTCACGAGCTTGTGGGCTTCGCAGAGAGCTCTGGGCATCTTCCTGTGACCCTCACTCACACTGAAACACACTCACACTGGCACATACAGAGGCCTACCCAGCCACACCCTGTGGCTCTTCCCAGGGCAACCAGAAGGGCGTCAGGCATGTCTGGCAGCAAAAGGTCCAGATTCAGCACGCAACTCACCCAAACCCAGAGCCAACGGGCAGTCCTCCACCGGGAACCCCAAGATAGACATTTAAAAGGTCTCTCACCTTTCAGATGGCCCGCAGGGGTCCGGTGGGGAATGGTCCGCGGTCCTCCGGTCTGGTGGTACGTCGTGGATCCTAGTCATGGCACCATCGAGTCCCATGAGAGAGAGAGAGAGAGAAATCAGATGCAGGGTGAAAAAAAAGGCAACACCTCGATAGCCTGCACAACAAAAGAGTGAGAGATGTGCATATGCCCTCTACCCAGGAATGAATATAGGCATGGAGCTGGTCATAATAACAATGTCTAGAGAGATTTTTCAACTGAAAGGATTCCAAATGCTTTGAAAACTTAGCCTGATACACATACCATCATGATCACTTTACACATGAAGAGAGCTGCTTAACAGCGCACATAGCAATATACATAACAATTTAGGACAGGAAGTGTATAAGAATACTGTATCCTGATTTTTTTCCATTTCATTTGGCTAACAGGATACTCATACTGAACATAGTTACACTTCCATACCTATCCAATTTCATTTGTACAAAGAAGTATATCTTAAGAGTTAGATCCTGCAAGTCACTCAGTACTTCTGCAAGCTTGTGAGTGCCCTTAACCCCTACATTGCATTGCATTCAGCACCTTGCAGGAGTTCTCAGCACCGTGCAAGATCAACCCCTTAAAGTCGCAGCAAATTTCTCAGCAAAAGAAAATCAGAAATAAACTTTTGCATGACATTTAGGATCCACATTAAAGCAGATTTAGCAGAGTTTTATAACTGATGGTTACTGTTTGTAGTTTGACTAAACCCTAATGTACAAAGCAATTTTGGAAATCAACACCCTTGTGTATGGTGAGCAGCTATGCACAGCAAATCATCACTTTGCATTTATACCAGTTACAGGATACACCATCCGTTCTTCAGAAGTTGCAATAACTTGGGGCAAATTCTATCTTCACTTGGCGGGAGAGGCAAAGAAGCAGCCACCGAAATGCCGCCCCCCAAATCCTGGCACCCTAGGCGACTGCCTAGGGTCGCCTAATGGTAGCGCCGGCCCTGACTACACAGCAAGCTCAAATACTGCATGAGAAACTCCACTAACTGCCAGCACCTGCTCTAATGTCTGACAGATGTCATGGCCAATTTTAAATTACACAGAAAAACAAGCTGCATACCCTAAGAGCAACCGGGGCTTTCAGCTTTTTGAACTCTGTACATTTTATCTATATGAAAATAAAGGGAAACCTGCACTCTAGACCACTTCCAGCAAACAATCTTCTCATCTTTCAAACGTTTTAAATTATCTCTGAGGTTTTGAGCACAATTATGTTTCACTATTGGCTATTGTGTCCCCTTTTGGACTGAGCAATTAGCCAGTATTCAGGGCTTTGCTGCATTGTTTCCATTAGGAGGAGAAATGCATGTTTCGTGTCAGGTATTGTGTATTTCTTTGGTACAATCCTGTTTGTTTACAAAGAATGTACACCAAGTCTTGTTTTCAAAGACAGAACAGCCTAGATGCTGTGTTGAAAGGTAGAAAGGGAACAGAATTTTCCACTTGCAGTACCCACCCACCAACTCCTTGTGTTTATAGCTTCATCTCATCCCTGGCTGGAAGTTCAGTTGGTCAGTTCAAACTAATGGGTTTGCAGTAGAAATTCCGCAAAAATCATCCCTTCAGAGAACATTAGTGACTAATCAAAAATGGCACCAGCACTGCTATGCAGTGACTTCCTGTTTGAGAGCTGGTTATGCTTCTATGGTAAAACAATGCCACTTCCACCTGGTTTCACACAAAGGGGGCTTTCTAAATGAAATGCATTTTATAGTACCCTGTTGTCCCCTGAAATAGAAACTTTGAAACATTTCAGACCAGGTGACACATTATTGAATTATTATTACTGTTTATACAACTCCATCTATGGGTGTGGAACTTTATACAAACAGAATAGAGCCCCACCCTGAAAACCTTAAAATCTAAATGAAGCATAACAGCAAATGAAAATGAACAGCAATGTGGGGGCTGAGGAAGTGGTATAAAGATCATTTGGTATAAACTTTGTATCTGGAAAAAAAGATCATTTGCACATTTTTCAGTTAATACTTTGAAACTTGTATTTTCTGCCTGAAAAGCTCTTTCATGACCATTTTTTTTATTTGCATTGAATCATTTGCTTCATCCGTGTCTCCTAAGAGACTGCAGGACTGTCATGAATTCCCTGCACTTTTATTTTAAGCAGATTTTCATCATACTTCAGTGTTCAAAGTATTAGCAACGTACCAGTCAGCCCACACTGTTGGGTATGGAGACCTACAAACACTTAAAAGGCACTTGGGAAGCAGTCATCCCTTTTTTCAATGCTAATCTCTTCCAAGGGGACACGTTACACTCTCATATATTCCTAGGGACCTATTCTGGTTTCTCTTATCCAGCTGTATGGATGCAGAGGGAAAGAAAGTGGAAAGAGCTTTTCCTTCCCCTGGCACTTTTGCACAGCAGACACCCAGAATCTGTCTGCTTACTTACCATGAGTGCAGGGAGATGAGGGGATTCACAATGCTGTTGGTGAAGCTAGATACTCAAAGGGACATCTTGAAGTATGGGCAAGGAAGGACTATCCACTCCCCACTACTCCCCTCTCCCCCCCCCACACACCTTTCTGCACTGCCTGGCAATCCAAGGCTGGTGCTGAAAGAAGTACACACCTTTTAAAAGAAGATGCCACACCTGCAGCAGCTTTGGAGGCATTCTGCATACAACTATCCTCCACAGGTAGACTGCCCTCAGCCACTGTTGATGGTGCACTACATCACCACAATCCCCCACCTTTCACACGGTTGGGACTTCCAAAACTGCTGGAAGTTGAATCTTGACAAATTCAGACTGGGCCATATATTGAATGATAAGGATAAACAGAAATATCAAATTGCTGATCATTTCATGAGCACTGTCCATCATGTGCACTGAATGAGATTGGAGTTCTCTAGGGAAAAAATAGTATCTGATCTTTAAAGCTGTATCATAATGCATATGCATAGGGGGCTGAATTTAGGATGCACAGGCAACCTTCATTCTGGAATTTCCTAACTTTTGAGTCCCTGACTTGGCAACCTTAATGTCCTTTTAATGTAGGATTTTTAATATAATTTCCTACTTTTTAAAAATTTTAAAAAACAATAATTCCACCATGTGCAACCATCTTGACACCTACATGGGTCATCAAAAGTGTTGGGCTCTTCAGATCCACAGCACAGTCCTCTGCCACTTGAACTAATAGAGTATCTAGTAGCGGTAGAACACTATTATCCTCTATGCAAACCTGCTGCTAGATGGGATCATTGTGATCACTTAGTCTGACCAGTTACATACAACAGGCCATAGAACTTCCCCAAAATAATTCTTAGAGTGTGTCTTTTAGAAAAACATCCAGTCTTGAATGGAGACACACTTTGCCAGTGGGTTTCACAGCTACTTACTAGACAGCAAAGGAACATTGATACAATGTTGATACAAAACTGGTTCAATTCCAGGTTCTATAGGGGAGTGTTCTCTAATGCAGGGTTCCCAAATTTTAACAACCTGTGAACCCCTTTCACTAAAATGTCAAGTCTCATGAACCACCTCCTAAAAATGAATATTTCCAGGGATTTTCTCCTTTACCTGAGTATAAATTATAAAAGCAGTGATCTTGGAAATATAAAATTTGTTTTGATGACATGCTTATTCACACTATTTATTATTAATTATTATTTATCATTACAGTATTTTCATTACATTATGCAAACGGCAACACTCTTCCAAGATCTCACTTTGGTAGCTTATATCGCTCTGAATAAGCCTGTTATAAGACAAGGCTCCTAGGTTTCATCAAGGAGTATCAGATGTGAAACAGCATGAAGATATTTAAGAAGCCAGCTCAAAGAGTTCCTCCTACACAAGCATTCAGGTCTTGAGCAGTCCAGGCAAACAACGCACGTTACAACAAACCTTAAATGTGTTGTTCATAATAATTTTAAAAACACTAGCTGCCTATTTAATTTTAAAAACAGCAACAACAAAAAAATCCACCTTCCTTTCCATTTCTTATAAGGAGTCTTGAAGTTCAAATCTCCTCAGTGTGGTAGATATGCTTGCTTTGATCTGCTTAACTCTTGGAAGTCCAGGGGCTCCAGACTGCTGGCCCTGTGCTGCCTGGGGTCTCTAGGGACAGCTCTGTCCGCAATTAGGGAATTTTTTGCCGAGAACCCCCTGTAACATTTTGCAAACCCCCAGGGGTTCATGAACCCCAGTTTGGGAACCACTGCTCAAATGGGTACAGATCCTTCTGTCCCATGCCCCTAGCCTGTCTGTTTCTTCTCCTCCTATTCCCCTACTGCTCCTGCTCTTTCTTTTCCTCTGTGGCTACCCCTCTGGTTCCCACTCGAGATCCCCACTCTCCACGACCTATGTCTCTTCCCTCTCTCCTAGGGCTACCACCTCTGAGACACATAAAAAAGAGCTACTGGACACACAGTCCCACCAACAAAATGTGTCTGAGCGTCAACTACAGTTAATTAAGATGAACATGTTTTAGAGAACCATTTTGATGTTATTTAGAGTTATCTTATCTTACCCTAACACAGCATCAGCGTGGATGCCAAGGGTGTGAATTATATAGCACTCTAATGTAGAAGAAAACAGCACATTACATCTTTTCACAGGCAAGGTAGAAGAAAAACCTGTCAGGCTGGTTAAAAGATGGCCAGGTGGCTACCTACTCTGTCCCCTGCCCCACTGCAGTCAAACCAGGCAAGTTCCTGCTACTTCTCCCCCTCCTCGTTGCCTGGGCCCCAGCAGAGGGATTTATAAGAGCACAGGAGAAACAGTCTCCCTACTCGTAGTTCTGGTGACTGATGCAACAGTACCCATCCTCCCCTCCCCCAGCAGCCAAGAGCAGCCATTCAGGGAAAGTCCAGTTCAGCCTCTGCAATCCTGAGATAGAGCATGCTGAGTCACTCTGGGTGGATGGCACGTGTGCAGTCTGATTAGAAGTAAGATCTATGAGGGTATGGTGCATGCTCAGTGTGCACGGAATCTGGAGATTTTAGCTGCCAAACTCTAACAAGTCTCTACTGAGCATGTGTGAACTGAGATGTTTCAGACGCTTACAACTTGACCAAAGGTGAGTGAATTTTCACAGGGACAGGAAAAGACACATGCCTGATGCCAGGGCAACCCCACTGCCAAATTTCAAGCCCGTGCTCCAAAGCATGTACTGCTAGAGTGTCTTAACAAAATGGTAGTAAGAATTTTTAAAGTTTTAATTTTAAACTCTATTCTCACAAATAGCTTAGCTATTTTAGCTTAAATGTCCCCCCAAAAAATCAGCCTGTGGTAGACAGCCAGCAGGGAAAATTTCATCCCAAACAGTTAGTTTGGCCATGTTATAAGCGACTGAAAACAGGGTCTGATAATGGGAAGTGTTGGGCAATCCTAACTATAGTCAGTGCTACCAGCCCTGTCTTTTATACAGCTTGTACACTATGGATTAAATCTACCTGTATGCAGCAGGCCAGCATAAAGAGTATGCACCACTTACATCCTACTTCAGCCCCATTTGGAGGGCTTATGTGGTGCATGGGCTTTGTCCTGACCCTCTGCAGAGGGGTGAATTTGATCCTGAATGCATATATACTGTACAACTAAATACATTACATATAGGCAGAACTAAGGAAATTAATAATTCTATGTTCACGTCAAGGTTTGCATGGTATACCATATGCAAGGCCGGGGCCACACATTTGAATGATGAGGATAAACAAACACTGAATAACAACCTAAGTCAATGAGCACTGTCCATCCTGTGCACTGAATGAAGGAGAGGTCCTGTGAAAAAAATAGTATGGGATCATGTAATTAAAGACTATCATAATGTATAAGAGGGCTGCATTAAGGTTGCATAGGCAATCTTAATTCTGGCATTTCCTAGCTTTTGAGTGCTTGACTTGGCAGCCTTAATTTTTAAACATTTTTTGTAATATACAGGCGAGTTGCATCTTAGGCGCATTTAACATGCGCGAATTCAGCTTTGCGCGGTCGGCAAAAGCAGAAAAAAAAAAGGGAAAAAAAACAATTTTAAAACTGCATCTGTAGTGCGGGCGATTTCACCCGCCATTCAACTCAATGAGCATTTCACTATACACGGTTTTCGCTTTACGCACTAAGCGCGGAACGGAACCCCCACGTAAGATGAGACTTGCCTGTATATACATATATACACAGTACAATATATAGTACATCAGTGAATCATAATCCCATTGTAAGCATCAGTTTTAGAAAATTCCCAAAGCAAACAAGGTGTATGCAGAATAGTACATAGCATGTAGCTAATGGAAATTTACTGGGCTGGAGCAGACAAGATATGCTTGAATGACCTCTGGGAAAAAGGATGGCTGCAGGTTGTTTAAAAACAGATGCTTCGGAAAGGAACTTCAAAAGTTTATTTAACGATAGTTTCAATTAGCAGTTATTGTATCTTATTGTGGAAATGCACATAGATGCATGTATTGGTTTACACACACATACATACATATTCCATTTGTCTGGAAAGAACTGTAAAAAATACAAGCTCTGAGAACCCTAAAATATCAATAATTCAAAACCTATGTGTGACTCAGTCTTTTATTGTAGGCTATTGTACTTACCATTCACACAAGGCACATTGTTATTTCTTCTTCAAAAAAGCCATAAATAACTTACCATTCGTTACCAAAACATTTTTTGCCATTGATTTCACTTGTAAGATAAAGTAAATACATAACATGTTGATTTCCTAGCATCTCAAAAGTTCATTGTTCTAGAGTATAGAAATATTATTCAAAAACTGTTGGTTTCCATAACATCACAAGGTTTTTTTGGTTTTGTTTTGTTTTTTAAGAGGCTCACTCTGCTTTGAAAACAACATCCATCTCTGTTCCTTCAAAAGTAACGCAATTAAACTAGGTCAGAAAGCCAAACTCGAAGAAGGTTGCATTTATACAAATTATACAATAAAAGTCATATTGTATGCCACTGGAGAAATGAGTGCTGAAAGACCTATTTGTCATCTGGTCCATCCCTATGTCAGTGTAGGATTGCACCCTACACTATATTCTCAAGTGCTTTGTCCAGTCTCATTTTAATTGACTAAAACTAATGGGGCTTCCATCACTTACCTTACAAAAGTATAGCCATTCTAATCATCTAGTCAGACGTCCTACATAATATATAGAATTTAACCTCATGATTCCCTCATCAAGCTCCTAAGTCCTGGTTGAGCTAGAGCATCTATCTCTCTTTTAGAAAGACATCCATTCTTGATGTAAAGAATACCAGTGATGGAGAATATACCAAATCCCTAAGAAAACTATTCCAATGGTTACTCTCAGGGTAAAAAATGTGCGTCTTATTTCTAGTCTGAACTTGTCTAACTTCCACTTCCAACCACTGGATCTTGTTATGCTTTTGTCTGCTAGATTAACGATTTTTCTCTACTATCGGAAACCTTTTATCCAGATAGGCACTTACAGAGTGTGATCTAGCCACCTCATTAGGTTTTCTTTGTTAAGCTAAGTACATTGAGATTCTTTAATGTCTCACTATAAGGCAGACAGGTTTTCCAGACCTCTAATCATACCTGCAGCTCTGTCCTGAACCCTGTCCAATATGTGAACATCCCTTTTTAAGTGTGGACACCAGAACTGGACACAGAATTCCAGTAATAGCCTCATTAACACCGTACAGAGTAGTAACAACACCGCGCTACTTCTACTCGACATTTCCCCTCTTACACATCAAGAATTGCATTGGTCTCTTAGCCACCACATCACGTTGCAAACACATATTCAGTTGATTATCCACCATGACCCCTACATCTTTTTCTGAGCCACAGCATTCCAGAATCCTCCATCCAAGCAGTGTGACCTACAGTGGCAGATTCAGAGTTAGTGGGCCCTGTGCCCAGCTTCATTTTTGGGGTCCCCCCTCAGGACCCAGCCAAGAAAAAGAACATTCTCTCTTATCTCCCCCCCCTCCGCCCCCATTTTTCATTCTTTTTTTCTTCATCCTCCTCTATTATAAGGAATAGGAAGTAAATGATGATAAAGTGAGGTACCTTGATTGGGGCAGGGGGTTGGGGTGCGGGAGGGGGTGAGGGCTCTGGGAGGAAGTTTGGGTGCGGGCTCTGGGCTGGGGCAGGGAGTTGGGGTGAGGGAGGAGTCAGGGGGCAGCGTTTACCTTGGGCAGCGCGGCTCCCAAAGCAACCAGCACACCCCTCTGGCAGCGGCTCCTAGGCAGGAGGGGGACCAAGGGGGGTCTGCGCGCTGCTGCCCGCGGGCACCGCACCCACAGCTCCCTCTGGCCACAGTTCCCGGCCAATGGGATCTGCGGAGTCGGTGCGCAGGGTGGGGGCAATACGCAGAGACACCCCCACCCCCCAGGGGCTGCAGGGACATACCGGCCGCTTCCGGGAGTGGCGCAGAGGGAGGGAGGCAGCGTGGGCAGGGAGTCACCTTAGCCTTGCTGTGCTGCTGCTGGCACATCTCTGCATGCCCCTTGGGGGTGGGGAGCAGCGGGTCTCCGTGCGCTGCCTGGGGCAGCGGCAGTGCGTGGAGCAGCCTCCCCCTGGCCAGAAACACACAGACGTGCCAGCAGCCAGCCGCTTCTGGGAGTGGCGGGGGAGCCACCAGCCACGGAATACAGGCAGTCTGCCTGCCTGAGCCCTGCTGTGCCGCCGGCTGGGACTCGGGGGCAGGTTGTCAGATGAGATTTGTCCTGCATTTTGGGGGGCCCCCTGTCATTGGGGGCCCCGTGCCACCGCACTGTTTATTTCATGGTAAATCCGCCTCTGATGACCTACATTCTAAGTTCCTAGATGTGAGACTTTGCATTTATCTGTATTAAAACACTAGTTGCTCAAGTGAGTCCAGTATATCAAGCAATCCAGATTGCCCTGTAGAACTGGCCTGTGCTTATCACTACTTACCATACCACCAATATTTGTGCCATCTGCAAACTTTACAGCAATGGGCTTATATTTTCTTCCAATAGCAGTAGGAGCAAACACCAAGTATGTGCTTGCAGCTCTTGTTGATTTCAATGAAAGCCATGTGTGGGCACACAGGCAAGAACAGAATCTAGCCCTAAAATTAGAGTGACAGAGACTAGCAATGATACACAAACATTTCCACTTTCAGTTAGATACAGAATACAGCCTCACTTGGGCAGTGCTGAAAGGGCATTGACTAAAGGCACTGAACTTGATGACAAATGTAGTGCCAGTCCTAGACAGCGTCAATTGGAATCTGAGGGTTTGTTAAATACTGAGTATGCATGTCCCTAAGGAGTCAGTGCATATCTTGAGCATTTCACTACACAAATGTGCGTCACAGCCCTGCACGGGTGTAGGCCCTGCAGTTGGTTGGTGGCAGAGGGGAAATGTAGATTGTCTTTGGCATTTTACAGCTTTTTTTGTTGTTCAGACACAACAGATTAAGTTAGATTGTGACTAGATCCATCCAAGTGCCAGGAGTCCGCCTCCCCACTTCTTATATTTGCCCAGGCATCAGCCACAATTTTGATTCTTGCACTCTACTCCCACCATACACTAAGACAGGCCTGCACAACATACGGCCTGCGGGCCACATGTGGCCCGTGGATGCTTACTGTGCGGCCCGCGGGGGCGTTGAGCGGATCGGCATGCCCCACTCTCCCCCGGCCGGAGGAGCGCCGGCGGGGGGGCCCTGCTCTCCCCCGGCCGGAGGAGCGCCGGCGGAGGGAGAGCACGGCATGCCCCGCTCTCCCCCAGCCGGAGGAGCGTCACAGGGAGGGCGGCATGCCCGCCCGCAGCCCCGCTCTCCCCCGGCGGGAGGAGTGGGCAGGCAGTGGTGGAGGGGCTGAGGCGAGCGGGGGTGGGGGTGAGGGGATGGCTGAGTGGGCGGGCAGTGGGGGGGGGCAGGTAGGGTGAGCAGTGAGCCATCAGGGGTTCTAGGGGCGGGCATGAGGGTTTCTGGTAGGGGAGGGAGGAGGTGAAAGGAGGCGAGTGGTGGGTGGGGGGGGACTGACTAGGAGGGATGCAGCAAGCCAGCGGGGGGCTAGGGGGTGAAGAGGGGTGTGATGGTAGGGCTGAGCAGGGAGAGGGCAGGCAGGGGAGGGGCTGAGCGGGGAGGGGGCGGCGCTGGGGGTGTTTCCACGGGGCCGGAGGGTTTCGGCCCTCAGCTGTTTTCTTTGGGGTAATATGGCCCTCGCCGCTTTACGAGTTGTGCAGGCCTGCACTAAGACAAGGTGTCTGTTGCCAGTGGAAGGAGTCTAGGCCTGGGAGGAGCTGAGTCCAAAACCTCACAACTACTGCCTACCCAGAGGGCAGAAGGAAATGCTTTGTTGAATCAGGGCCTGTATGCATCTTTTTTTTTCCCCTCTGAGCATACAAAATATTTGAAACCCCAGTAAATGAAAGGCTTCCCTGAGGGAAGAGGAAGGCGTAGGAACTGATTAAAGAAGGTGCGGGGGTCCCCTCTGGGACTGACCCCAAATTCATACCTGGATCAAGGTGCTGACCTCGTGTTGATTCTTTGAAATATTCTTTTGATTAAAATGTAGACACCAGAACTGACGAGGAGTCCGGAGCAAATGGACAATGGACTCAGAGACGGACGGACTACGTAATTCTGCCATGAACAAAATGGTATTGAACTCTAGCATTCGCTCAGCGCTTTGCTCTGCTATCGATAGGGCTCAGCTTTTCTGTTATTGTAGCACTCTGGGACCGCTGTACTATCTTAAACAATATAGAGAAGACTTTCAAGGAAAATACCTAGAAATGAGCATTGCCTGAACACACTGTAAGATTGAGTCACAGGCAATGTCTACACTGCCAAAATAATCCCACAGCAGCGTGTCTCAGAGCCAAGGTCAATTGACTTGGGCTTGCACTATGGAGCTAAAAATAGCAGTGTTGATGTTCCAGCTCAGCCTGGAGCCCGGGGTCTGTGACCCACCCCCCCCCCCCCCCCCCGCATGCTGGGTTTCAGAGCCCGGGCTACTACCCAAGCGGGAATGTCTACCCTGCTATGTATAGCCCCATACCACAAGACATGCAAGCAAGCCCAAGTCAGTTGACCTAGGCTCTGAGCCTTGCTGCCGCAGGTTTTTTTTTTGCAATGTAGCCATACCCACTGAGTTTAAGGCCAGAAGGGACCACCAGATCATCTAGTCTGACCTCCTGGATATCACAGGCCACCAACACTTGTGATATACCCACACCCGCACACTAAACCCAACAATCAAATTTAGACCAAAAAACTATTATAGTCTACAGAAGACTAAACTATCATGTGCCACAGGCTGATTGAGGTACACAGGGACTGAAGTACAACAATGTCCAGGTCCCTGCAATGGCAGGAAAATGCTTAAGTGAGATATACCCAGATAATCCTGGCAAGTGACCCACATTCCATGCTGCAGGGAAAGGCCAAAACAAACAACAACACACACCCAAGGTCACTGCCAATCTGCCCTGGAGGACAGTTCCTTCCTGACCCCAACTATAGTTATCAGTTAGTTAGACCATGAGCATGTGAGCAAGAACCAACATGAGCAACATGCAATCTGTACACCTGCAAAATGTTTGTGAAGTTATCTAATCTACTACTCATTTGAAATAAGTTGTCTCCTACCTCGCTAACAATGGACATACTTTGAAGCAATCACTATGAGTATACTGTAAATATAATGGTATTTTTTTTTCAAATTATAAAAGGCATAACACCTTTTTCTCTGTTAATCTTAAGAAAACTTTATTTGCCTATAGCTGAATCTTCAGATACTGTAATTGTATATAAATATGGTAATTTCTACTGTTACATCATGGGCCAGATTTTCAAAAGAATTCAGCACACTGGCTGTCACTCAGGTGAGATATGTCACATTAGGAGCTGTTGTGTGCTGAGTCCTTTGGAAAACCTGCCCCAGCTGTGTGTGAGCACTTACAAAGGCGAGATTTACAAAAGCGCTCCTTGTTGGCCCAACTCAGCGCCCATTGAAGTTAACACAACTTTTACTTTTAGCTTCAGTGGCAGGAGAGTTACCCCAATGCAGTGCACTTTTGAAAATCCCTGAAAATTTGGCCCTGTGCTCTAGCCCTATATATTTATCAATATAAGCACATTCAAATGAAACCATTTAAATACAAAAAGATGGAGGGCCGGGTTCCTGGCTCTGACCTCTTTCTCGCTGACCAGTGAGAAAGAGGTTTCAGGTGGGAAGCCTCGCAGTATGCTTATAATTGATGTCACAGCTCTCATCCTGGTGTAAGCTTTCCCAGTGCTCCTGTAGGCATTCTGCTGAATAGAGAGAATGCACAAGGACTAATACTAACAAAAAGGTCTTCAGCAATCCCAAAGGAAGATGGATGAGGAAGAGTGGTCCAGTGATTAGGGCACTAGCCTCGAACGTAAGAGACCAGAGTTAAATTTTTTGCTCTTCACAGGCTTCCTGTGTGACCTTGGGCAAGCAAGTCACTTAGCCTTTCAGTTCCCATCTGTAAAATGGGGATTAACAGCAACTCTTCCTCACAGGAGTGCTGGGGGATAAATGCACTAGAAATTGTGAGGTGCTCAGAAACTACAGTGGTAGGTGCAATACCAGTACCACAGAGAGAAATGCAATAAATGAGAATGTATTAAAGGCACACATTTGAAAAAAGGAAAAAAAAGATGTGAAGTGAGACAAGGCTAACATTAGTATGAAACTTTTAACTGGCTGTTTCTGGACCTCTGCGTATTTAAAATCATAGCGTTAATGTTATGTTAATATATATTTTGGTGTTTTAATTTCCTTCTTTGGGTTTGTAAATAATGGGGGAAAGAGGGAAGTGGGGATGAGTATAAATAAAAGAAAAAATCGAAAGGCTTCCTCTAAGGCCAAAAACCTGCAAGGGTATGTCTACACTCTAATTAGACACCCACAGCTGGCCCGTGCCAGCTGACTTGGGCTTGCAGGGCTCAGCTAAGGAGCTGTTTAACTGTGGTGTAGATATTTGGGCTCATGCTGCAGCCCAAGCTCAGGGATCCTTCCACCTCACAGGGTCCTAGAGCCCAGGTTCAGCCCAATCCTGAATGTCTACAACACAATTAAACAGCCCCTTAGCCTGAACCCTCCGAGCCTGAGTCAGCTGGCACGGGCCAGCCGCAGGTGTTTAATTGCAGCGTAGACATCCCACAAGTGATATGTGCGAGCAGGCCGCAACACTTGTGCAGAACTCCACTGACATCCACTCAGCTGGAGTCATTTGCAGACTGGGGGCCTGCATGTCTAATACTTTTCCTCACACAACTAGCACTTTCAGAGCTGTTAAACTCTGCCTGTTACAAGCTTTGCACTAATGGAGCAGGTTTTGTGATGTGCAGTGCCTAAAAGCACTGCATTAACTGGGTTTTAAAAATAACACAAGGCACTTCTAGCACCTTCCCTTGAAGCAGCTCTACATGCTTTATAAATATTAATGAATCAAGCCTCTGATCCCCTGTGATCTGCTATAGGTATTTCTACAGGCTGTGCTAAGCCATATTCCCAAGCGTGAGCATCTGCAGAAGCAATTCTCAGTAAAAAAAAAAAAGCATCATTATTACCTGCCTCTCTCTTGACAAATTAGACAGAAATATCTCTGTGGAAGCTGTCTGGAGTGTGCAGGCAGAACTGCCTGGCTGAGAGGTACACAATAAGCAGGAAGCACCTATGAGACATCTCTCACATTTTCACAGGTATAGTGCCCTCTGTCTTGCCTCATGTGCCTCAGTTGATTAGCAGAGACCTCCCAAAAGGGATTTACTTCAAAATGCTGTTTCCAAACCCAGAACTGTAAAACTAACTGTGATGCTCCATGATAATATCAAATAGATTAATAACTGTCTACCCAGTCAGCTCCCCAGTTATATGGACAGAGGAGATTCAGCAGGCTACAGGTCTGAATTTGGGAGTACAGACCTCATAGTCAAATAGAAAGAAATACATCCTTCTCCATGGCTGCATAGTTAAGGGTGAGGGGGGCTTAAACAAGGAGTATCATTTCACATTAGTCTCATTCATAAATTGGGCTTCAGCCTTATGAAGCGGAGACTAGGCCTGTACATAATGACACAACCACAACAGACTCTCAGAAGGAGATTGCCCTTAGGACATAATGGCACAGTCTCCTGCGATGTGATGAAGGAATAGAAAATAACACAAAAGAGAGCAGAAATGCAATCAGTTCCAAGTGTGTATTAAATCAGGGGGACTAAACAAATCAAAATAACCTTGAGGAGTGCAGGCCTCCCTGATTTTTCTCAGCGCCTCAGCTGCCTACATTCCACTTGTGAAACAGTAAATAATCAAAACAGGAGGCTTATGGGCTCTCAAAAACTTAAGACATCAACTTCCAGGTATCCCAATAGCAATAGAAGTTTCCAATAGTTGTTGAGGAGACCCAGTAGCAACAACATGGCTAAGGTTAAATTTCACTTGCCATTCTACAGCTGACTACAAAAACCAGCCTCCCCCGCAACCCTTCAACTTCAATAAACTCTAACCAATCTGCTTCATAATGGGCATGTTGGGTCCTCTGCTGCGGTGGATATTTTCTAGAATTTTCCAGGCTAGTTGAATGATTAGTTTCTGAGATTTTAAAAGAGACAGAGATGTTCTGAGTTTTTGAAAAGTTTCCTACAGGAGTTTTGCCCTTTCCTTCCTTGAAATGACTTGACCTAGAGACTCCCATTCCCTTCTCTCCCCACCCCCGCTTCTGCAAAGATGCCTTTTCTTCTCCCTTCCTTTTGGACCTCTCCACTTTTATTTCTTCTCTTTCCCATCAATTTATGATTTTATGATGCATGGCCCCAGCTTCTGTCTACACCAGGAAGAAAGGTGATTCATGGTGTAATACAAGATATAACACTGTGTGCCAGAGAAATAAAAATCTATCCCTTTAGCGCCTGGGTCTCCCTAAGCCCTTACTAATTCCCATGCCCTGCATTTGCCTCTTCCCCCTCAAAACTCTCAACAGTCTCTATTATCCTCAACAAAGCCCCCATGCTTATCCCATTCCACCATAACCTCCACATTTGCACCTGTCCTCCCAAATCCTTCATATCTGCCCCTTTCACTCTCCCTAACTCCCTTACACTTATCCCTGTCCCTCCAAAATGCTCCACTTTGCCTCTGAACCCCTATACTTGCCTGGTGCTCCCACAGCCTTCCCTTTCCCCCACACTAGCCCCTGCCTGCCCCAGCTTTACCTATTTACCTCTCTCTAACGTACATAAGTCAGAGAGGTGATCTTCCTTGTGCAGGGGCCTGCTGGTTTTCTCTCTCCAACATGAGAACAGGCATGAAAATAAGCTGTCCATAATGCAGCGAGAAAAGAGCTGCATCTTTTCCCAACCAGGTAGTCCTGAGCCAATTGGACCTCTCGTCTCCTCTTCTCTTCTCCCAACAAGATTTGCCCAAGACAGAAATAGCCCCTCTGTTTTGCTGCACCACCTGCTGGTTCTGTGTGGTTACCACTTCTTTGCTGCAGGAGGAAATAGCAGCGGAGCATGGAGTGGAACTCCTGTGTGGCAGCTGAGGGAGGCAGAAGTAGGAGGAGGGAGTAGCTTGTACCCCTAGTAGCCCAGAACTCCACCTGTGTTACTTTTTCCCAGCCAAAAATCACATAACTTGGTGAATCTTGCCCCCTCAACTCAGAGCCAGGGATAGAATCCAATTATCCTGGTGGGCAGCATTCAACTGCCTAAACTATGAGACATCCCTTCTCTTCATGCAGTTACATACCTTCCAAATCTTCCCAGTACCTGCACTAGGTATACACCTTCCAACTTCTGCAACAAATGAGGCAGTGGTCCCACAGACAAGCAACTCCTTCACTATACAACCCTTTCATTTCCAGAGCAGATCCATCCTGTGCATTGAATGAACCAGGGGTTCAGTCGAAAAAACACTACACGATCATGTAATTAAAAAGACTATTGTAATTCATATGCACACACGGACAAATCAATGTGGCACAGGCAGTCTCCATTCTGGTATTTCCTAACTGTCAAGTACTTGACTTTGCAAATGTAACTTCCTTTGGCTTGCCCCTTTATGGGGGGCTAGAGGCCTGGGCCCAGCCAACCCTGATTCCTGAAGCGGCGCACTTGAGAGAGATCAGCTCTTCCCCTATAAAGAATAGCAGGAAGCAGACAGGAGGTGGGTAGAGTGAGCTGTGGTTTTTGGCTTGGGTTGGCTTTTGCAGGGACTGCCAGAGACAGGAAGCCTAACAGTAGTTTGGGACAGATACGGCTGAGGGCAGAAACTAATCCAAGGAGGGTAAAACAAGCTCTGCCAGAAAGGCCTGTGGGATTGATCTGTGTGGAGTTTAGTTGGGGAGCCCTGAAGAGAAGGAAGATTGACAGCAGGGTACCTGCAGAGCAACCTCAGGTCATGAAAGGGTGTTTGGGAGGTGGACCGACCCTACAACATGTAGTTTTTGTGGTATGTACTTTATGGAGTCCCAGTCTCCACCCCGGGGTTCCTCATTCCAGTCCCAGTATCCCCTGCCCCCCAGGTTCCTTGTCCTAGACTCTCCTCATCCAATCTAAATCATCTCCTACCAGGCTCCTAGTCTCAATGTATTTCCTCCACCCCTCCAAGTCAGACTCTTGTCCCTCTGTATCTCAGTCAGGTGGCTTTCTCCTTCATGCTGTCTTGGCACCAGCAGGAGGAGCACTGAGAGCACAGGAGAGACAGGCAGGCAAAAATGAAACGTTGCTTCCTAAGAAAATATCAGTGCTGAGAACAAACAAACTGTACCTTACTGACAGTTTCCCAGGATCTGCATTTAACAGAAGACTCTGTGATACCCTATTTTTGCACTAACCAGTTGCATTCCAAACTTGAAACACTGGTACAAGCAAAAGCTATGACGTAATCTGTTTTTTATCCCTCGTTCTCCATGAGGCTCTGCAGATGCAGATCCAAACAGTATAATGTACCAGTGGTGCATACAACAGCTTCAAGTCCTTTTGTCTGTTTACTGCATTTTTAATGGTAAGTTTATCTACCTGTCTGGTAGGGGGCAGGGCTGCAAGGAGTTTGCAGATGGAGGATTTTACAGTGAGAGACGCACTCGGCTTTCTTCCCCATGGAGATTTTATATTTGTTCTTTCTTTCTTTGTTATTTTCCATAACCTAAAAGTCATCTAGCCTGGGAGTACATGTTTTGTGGGTTGTGCATAGGAAAACATACTAGCACATTTTAGAGCTGTTTATTTAATTACTATTCTAGTCCTAGACAGACCTGGACTGGCAACCATTCACATTAGCACCCCTGTTGGGATGAGAGATTGGTATGTGAGAAAGCCAGTATATAGCTCTGATCCTTGCTGCATGTCACAATAAGTAGTGGTGCCTAGAAAACAAATTAGTTTACATCCCATGGAGGAAAAGAAGGCAATCCACGTGGAGTTAGATCCTCCAAGCTAACATTTTCATTGAGGGGGGTGACTCACTTTACATTGGCTCACATGGTTCCTGGAGACTCCCATAAATTAATTCTGAAATCTCCCTCTAATCTCATGAGTGAGCATTAAACAGATTTATAGATCTGCTTTTCTTCTGTTTATTTTGTTTAGGATCCCATTTCTAAAGAACAGTTTCATTTACATGATGCAACCACTGTCTATGATGGCCTTGTTTTTAACAGGGAATTGTGTGAAGTCAAAGAAATGTAGCAGCTAAAAATAATGCCCTTAACATTCTACATGCAGCTGATTTTCTCCAATTTTCCACTGACCTACTGCTGTATGCTGATCACAGGGTAACAGCAGAGAGCAGGCTCAGTACTTTTCCATGAAAGGATGAGATCTCCAAGAATAACAATTTATCAGAGGAGCTAAGCATGTCTGACCTAGCTCATTTCACAGATGAGCAACTGAATAACTCACCGTTTATTGTGTTGACTTTGCGGGGTTTTTTATCTAATAAGTGATTTTCATGTTTCATCAGTTCTCAGAGGGAAAAATGTGCAGCTGTCTTACAAAACTGATTAGCTAAAGGATAATAATAAAATAGTATTTTACACATATGTAGTGCCTTTCCCCTTGAAGGTTCCTGAAACACGTAGAGAGTGTGGCCCACCCCTTCCGCACTGAAGTCGACCGAAGCTTTGCCATTGACCTCAATGGGAGCACAACCTATATCATAACAACATCACTGAAAATCTGCCACCTCTGGGATGGAGGTCAGCATCCAACTAGCTTGCAGAAAGCTGCTTAATTGTGTGGGAAGAAGAGATTTTGGGCACGGAGACCGTCAGCCATGTAGCATTAGAGCAGGGAGCATTACTCAACCTAAGGGTTGAGACCCTATGCGGAAGTGGGTCATGAACAGTTATTCACGCCTCCATCATCTCTCGGCTAGGCTACAGCAATACCATATACGTGGGCATGAAATTTTCAGCACTTAGGAAATGCCAACTAGTACAGAACACTGCAGCACATCTCCTCAGCAACACAGGCTAGCATGAGCACATCAGACTGCTCTCCACACTGGCTTCCCATAGAATTTCAAATCAAGTGCAAGGTCTCCGTCCTTATCTTCCAAGCTCTCCGTGGCTGAGGCCCAGGATATCTAAAAGACTATATAAAGCTCTGGGCCGAGGACCGTGGTAGACAACTCCATTCCTCTGGCACAGTGGAACTCTCTTCCATAAGAAAAAGGCTCACCTGTGCAGGAGACAGAACTTTCTCAGCAGGTTGTCTAAGACTGTGGAATGAACTCCCCACAGAAACTAAGCACCATCACAAACCTCTCCACATTCCACTCTGTATGCAACGCGCCTTTCTAGTCCCTCTCACATAAACACATAGCAACAGGCACATTTATTTTTTTAAACTACCAAACCAAGATATTCCACTGCACATGCTTCCCCCTCTGGGGAGAGGATGAGAGAACTAACACCATGTGACAGATGTGTAGTCACTACTGGAAGGCATTCAGATGCTGTGGTGATAAGCATGGTATAAAAACCTATGTAGATTAGAATAGGTGCCAGGCAGTCACAGTCACCCTGCGCGTCCCATATTACTAAATGGCAAGGGGGTCCTGGCTAGACAGGAGGCATTCTGAGAGCGTCCCAATGTGGAAAATGGAGCTGTGCTATGGAAAAGGTTGAAAACCCTGCATTACAGAAATCAACACACGTAGTATTATAACTCTAGAGCCAGGTCCTCAGCTGGTGTAAATGGGAACAGATCTATTGACATCAATGGAGCTGCACCCATTTATGCCAGCTGCGGATCTGGCCCAGATAGTCTACGAATGCACAAAGTCAGGTACAGCTAGAGCAAGCTAAAAACGGTTGCAGTTACTCCAGTATTGTGTCTGCTTCCATGCAGATCCAATGCACTGGAAATGAGATTGCCACATGCAAGACCTGCAAAGTGCATCAGTGGTTTTAGGATTTAAAATAAAGAGTAAAATCCATATAACCATTAAGAAATTTTTAAAAAGATTCAGTTTGTTGATTCCCACTGCACACACTTCTTTCCCTTTACCCATACACATTTACTTGTATTAAGCTAATGATATGCACATTTCATCTACATCACAACATGGGCACTGAATACTTTGCTTATTCAAAGTGCCATAAGCAGCCTTAAAGCAATGACTTTTGTAGGTTAATATAATAGGATCTCCAAATTAGATCTCAAGGATACACAGAAAGATTTTTAAAAATAGCAAACGATGAAAGAATGACTGTTGCTTCTATCATTGCAGACACCGCCTGAGTGCTTCACAATGGAACAAAATTCAGCCACCCGGGCGCTGGCACTTGAGCTCTTGACAGAGATTTCAGGATCCCCCAGAGTATGCTCATCAGCATCCCCAGCCAGCTGGAGGGAAGGGAGAGAGTTCTTTCCCAGCTCAGTGGACATGGACCAGCTGACCTGTTCGAAATTTTAAAGGACACTGCCAAATTTAGGTATGGTCGGCTCTTGCCTGGCTGTCATGACCATCCCGGAAGTCATACAGGCAGAAATGTTTCTCACAGCAGCCAGCTGAGTAAAGATGATTGTACAGAAACCTACTTCTACAAGTGCCTTACAAGCTTCCCTCTCTTCCCCCCCCCCCCCCAATGAAAATCCTGTCTACGTGCTCTGGTGCCACATCCCATTTCATAGTTTTACACTGGTATAATTCGTAACAACTGTGGTATATTCACACCCCACAAAAGAAGGGATGTACCGGTGGTAAGGTGGGAGGAGTCGAGTTGAATCACACTTTCTCTGAATGATGCCCACATAAAATAGCGCTTACATACTATGTCAAAAAGTGAATTGCAACTTAAAGGGCCAGTCCTGCTCCTACTGAAAGCAATGGCAAAATCTCCATTGCCCTGGTGTGTTGTGAATCGTCAGTTCCCCAGAGGAGCCTTCCGGATCCTCTGACAATCGGAGCCTATGGTTGCCTTGGCATCAAAAACTTGAATTGTGATGGAAAGGCACTCCGCAGCTGCCTCAATAGCAATATAGCTGCTGGAAACGTACAGCAAGAGTCCCAATGAGGATTATAATCAGATTTTGTCCATTTGAAAATATGTTTGGTTCATTTCACAAAGTCTGCAGCTATCATTTCTGGGGTGGGTAGCAGTGAATAGATCCCATTGTCAATGGGACTGTGGCTATGTCCACTTCACAATGTTTTGTTTCTGATGTTTTGACCCTGTTGACCCTTTTCCAGCTAGTTCTGTAAATTGTTTTTAAATTATCCCCCCTGCTCTTTCCCACAATCCAATTTCTGGGCTGCATGGACAGCAAGCTGTGGTGAAACTTAAATGTAGGGTGCCTCCCAAAGAATGATCTCACTTCAGCTGCCCCCAAATTCTTACACTGACCCGGTGCCTTAGACCTTAGTCCATCCCGTGCTTTGCTGCACATTGGGCTATCCACATTTGCCATCCTTGCCTGTCAACTGTCCTTCTCCCCAAATCTTCCCATTTCATGTTGAGGTGCTTGATGTCGTTCAGAACTGTTCGTTCCCATGGTATTCACGGTCTTCCTTTCTTTTTTCTGGCGTTTTCTGGCTTCCATTCCAGGATGGTATTTGGTAAGTGTTCTTTTTCCATTCTCAACACATGTCCCAGCCACTGATGTCATCTTTTGTAGATTATTTGTGAGAGGGTACCTTGTTCAGTAATTTTTCTGAGTTCTTCATTTGTCTTCCTATCGCTATATGTTATTCCCAATATTCTTCTCAGACATTTGTGATGAAATCCATCCAGCTTTTGCGTATCTTTCTTGGTAAGTTGCCATGTCTCACTGCTATATGTTGTAATGGCGATAACAATTGCTTTGTACACATTCAGTTTTGTCTTGAGGGAGATGTTTTTGAGTCTTCCAAATGCAGCGTTTGCCTTCCCGATTCTTCTTCTTATTTCCTCGGAACTAGTACCATCTTGGCTGATGGTACTTCCAAGATACGTAAAATTGTCCACCTTCTCCAGTTTCTCTTCTCCAATTTTGATTTCTGTCCCTATAGTCTCCATTAACACAACTTTACCTATCTTCTCCATTACTTCTTTTACTTGGTTTGTGCATTTTTGTAGTCTGTTGGCATCTTCACTGACCCGGTGCACTTGCATTTAAGAGGGCAGGGCAGGCCCGTGCTCTGAAATGAACTACTTTTACAATGCGTAGTTTTAATCCTCAGCCTGCTCCATTTTAAAGTTAGATCGAGGGAGGGAAAACATTTATTTTGCAATCAATTAATATTTATTTTGTTATTTCACTTCAGCATTTTTTATGACTATACAGTCCCCCAAGGGCTCCTTTTTATTTATAGGGTGTCTGCTTCACAACTCCTGGTTTCTGGGATAGAAGTAAAACTAAAGATTAACTTTGATGTTCTGTAGCCCAAAGCCGGAATGGTTCATGAGATGCCCTGTAATATGAAGAGTGGAACCTTCAGGGTATCAATAAAAACACGTATTAAAACACAACTTTTTACTTACAATAAAACTCTTGTTTCTGAACCAAGGGTTTTTGGAAAACACATTATTATAAAAATATTCCCATGGCTTATGATGTCAATGTGAGTAAGCAAGATAGCCACAGGACTCTGTTTTATAAGTTCCATATTGTCAAATGAGGTATTGCTTGAGAACACTACAAATGCCATCTCTCATCCTTGGGATGTAGGGGTCACCATGTACTGAATTTCCCTTCCATGTAAGGAGCTAGACTTTTCCTAGCCCCGGGTGGGTGTGAAAGAGGACAGATGGCAAAAGGACAGTCCCCTCTGTGCAAGAGCCAGGCAGTTTTTATGCTAGCCAGATGCCCAGATTGGAACCTAATATACCTTCCTAATGGATGATAGAGCCTCCGCACTCTCTGTGCATTCAAGAGCTCAAAGAGGGGTTGGGTCTCCATCAGAGATCACTGGGCTGGAACTCAGGAGACCTACAGTCTATTCCTAGCTCTGCTACTGATGTGTTGTGTGACCTTGAGCAATTAACTTTATCTCTCCATATCTCTGCTTCCACTCCCACCCTTCGTCTTATCTATTTAGGCTGTGAGCTCTTCAGGGCTGGAACAGTCTCTTACGATACGTTTGTAACAGTGTTGAGCAAAATATGACCTCCGGGTATTACCATAATATAAATAATAATAATCTAGCACTAACCCTTCCAGTGCTGCAGTGGGGATAGTGCAGCTAGGGTGACCACCTGTCCCTGATTGGGCGGGACAGCACCAAAATGTACATTTCAAGTCTCAGTCCAAGGCTGAATGACTCTGGAACACCATTTGTCCCAGATTCCCTGTGGCGCTGCTTCATGCCAACCCGAGCCTCAGGGGTGGCGCCAGCCTCTTCCCGGTGGGGTGGGAGGCTGAGGTGGGCCTTATCCCCCCCTCACCATGAGGCCCTACCCTCTGCTCCTCCGCTTCCACCTGAGGCCCTGCCCCTGGCCAGGGTAGAAGCTGGAGCCAGGCAGTAATAAGAGCTTCCCAGGGAGTCAGGGCTGCTGTCAGGAGCCCCGGACCTTCCACCTGCTCTGGTCAGTGCACCCTGGGGGCTGGGGACACGAGCTGGTGGCTGCTCTTGGGCATCCCATCTCCCCACCCTGGGTAAATGAAGGGTCCAGGGCTCCCCACAGTGGCCCAGGCTCCCTGCACAGCTCTTACCGCTGCCTGGTTCCGGCTTCCAGCCTGGCCAGATGGTGGGAACTTGGCAAAGAGGAGGGGCAGGGGCGGGGCCACTAAGGGGGTGGGGCTCCTGCATGTGTTCTGGTTTTGCATTTTGAAAAGGTGGTCACTGTCAGGGCAGCACCATACTCAACATGGACCAATGCTTGTAAGGCACAACTGAGCCCAGTCTGTGTATTACAAACAGATGTAGTGTAGCAGCCATCTTTAGTAATTTGCTGTCGTGCAAGGAGAAAGCAAGGGTAGGCTAGAGAGACTGAGAAAATTGGGGAGAAAATGGAGGTAGAAAGACAACTGGATGAAAGGAGGGTGAAGACAAAGAAGATCAGAAGAGAAGATGAGGAGGACGGGAGAGGAAAAATATTACTATTATTATTATTTTCATTACATTAGCACCTAAAGGCCCAGCTCAGATAAAAGTTCCAGTGTGCTAGGCACTGTACTAACGCAAAGTAAGAGACTGTGCCTGGCACAAAGCTTTTACAATCTAAATAGACAAGATAAAGGCGGAAGGGCAAAGAGAGGTAAAGTGACTTCCTCAAAGTCACACAGCATGCCAAGAACAGAGCTTGGATTAGAACTTACATCTGTGCCAGTAGCGTAGGCAGGTCCGGAGCACAGGGGGAGCGGCGCTATAAAAAGGCACCTCCCCAGGCTCCCCCTGTACTCACCCGGCGGCGCCTCCGGTGGCGCTCCCGGTCTTCGGCGGCGGGTCCTCGCAGGTACAGTCCGGTACGGCATACCGGCAAGAGCCTGTACGCCGTGCCGGACCATACTGGCTTCCCCAGCGGTGATTTAAAGGGCCCGGGGATCCAGCCACTGCGGGGAGCCCCAGGCCCTTTAAAGTGCTGCCGGAGCTCCGGCAGCAGGGCTCGGGCGGCGCTTTAAAAGGCCTGCGGCTCCCCGCAGTGGGAGGAGCCCCGGGCCTTTTTAAGTGCCGCCCGAGCCCGGCTCCGGCAGTGGGGCTCGGGCGGCACTTTAAAAGGCCCGCGGTTCCCCGCGGCTGCAAGAGCCGTGGGCCTTTTAAAGCGCCGCCCGAGCCCGGCTCCGGCAGCGGGGCTCGGGCAGCGCTTTTTAAGGCTCCGCTTCGGCCACAGGGGGAGCGGCTGCTCCCCCTGCTCCCCCCCGGCTACGCTACTGATCTGTGCCATATCCACTTAACCATGCTGCTTCTCAAAAACACATTCTAAAACCGACCCCAGACTATAATAGTATAACAGCCCAGCAGTGCAGTCTGAGGAAAGGCCTAATTCAAGAGGCCGAGAAAGGAAGTTTCGAAGTGTCCTAAAAAATCCTTAACCTACCGCTCTAGGTTCTTGTAACTTCACAAAATGCTCTCTCCCTCTTCCTGCAAGAATCATGGGTTCACCCTCTCGATCACTCTCCCCGCTTTTCATTACAGTAGCACTTATCCAATCAGGGAACAGAGTCAACAGTATGTGACTAATCTCACAGTGGTAGAGCTGATAAGAAAATCATCAATAAAAGAACTATTTATTTACCAAAAAGAAGGACCACTTTTGACAAAGATTTCAGTGAACGTTTTCAGTTTTTCTACCAACACCATACAGTGAATAGCAAGTACATACAGCAAATACATTGTGAGTAATTCACAGAGGAAAATGGGTTTGCATGAAACATTCCTCAAATAATTATGAACAGTAAACACATTTCTAAGAAAACCAACAACCTCAAAGTCTGTTCATGAACAATTTGTGAATGGGGAAGAAGGATAAAATTCATCACATTGATTGTCACATGTTTGCCCAGCCCTTGTCTGTAGAATGCTTTAGTTATTTCTATAATTAGTTAGTAAATGAAAATCATGTGAAAATCAGCTTGTTTGATTCTTAATGGGATAGTGTAAAGATCAGTTGGCCCAAAATGTAACACTGGGACGAATACTGCTACCAATGAAGACAAATTCCTATTGAATTCAGTAAAATGTGACTGGCCCCCTTTGCAAAGCATATGTCATCATTCCACATGTCTATTTTCCTCAAGTCAAATACTTTATCTTCCCCTCCCCCTCTCCACCCAATCAATGCCAGAAACCTACCAGTCACGCACAACTCTGCAACAACAAATTGGCATGTTCACACTGGAGGAAAAACATTTCAGTAAAGAATCGATTCCTTTTTCAAGCTTCCAGGAAGTCATTTACGCAACAGCGCAAGAAACCAATGATTTCCAAAACTATGAAAGTATCACGCCTGAAAGTAGCACACGGTGGCTTGCAGAAAATGGTTTTAACATGGCAGAGAACTTGGTGGGGGGGGAAGTATTATTTTTGCATTGTGGATTATTATTGGTTTTTTTTAAAGTAAAAGTTTTGGAAATTATTTGGACCAATTATTGCCTTCATATGGGTCTGACCAGCTTCCACTGAAATCAATGGGAATCCTGGGGGAATGTCCCAGGGTGGAATTTGCCCCCCTGTAATTCAATGAGCATATCTTAAGGCTGGGACTTGCTTGACCTGACACTGAGCTGGGCTTTTTCCTGTAATGTAACAGTCAGATGGATCCATTCTGGTTTTCTATGACAAAATGCTTTCTTCCTTTACTATCAGAGGGGTAGCCGTGTTAGTCTGGATCTGTAGAAGCGACAAAGGGTCCTGTGGCACCTTATGTTAGTCTATAAGGTGCCACAGGACCCTTTGTCGCTTCTTCCTTTACTGTACTCACTGGCTAATTTACATGTGTTCCTCTTTAGTTTGCTCTTGTTTTTGGTGGCCCTGAGCACTAGACTGTGCCCAGACAAACACTGGAGTTTTAGAAGAGATACAGTGCTATGTTTCTACAGCAAAACAGTTTGGCAACTAACAGAAAGGGTCCTGAAGGGAAGACTGGGGAGAAAGGGGTCATGGAATGAGGAAATAGAGGTTCTTGTAATGCAGAGGGAAGGATACCGGTCTGATATAAGAGCGGAGTGAAGAGAGAATGGGGGAGGACACCTTGAGCGGTGGAAATTAAAACACGTGAAAAGAAGGAGTGATGCAGGTGTACGTTGTAGTGGGGTGGGGGGTGAGAGAAGGAAAGAGACAGCCAAACATACAACAGGTCTGAGGGAATATTTTGGAAGCTTCAGACTAAAATTAGTTGTGCAACCCCTTGCCCCAATGAAGGGATAAGACACAAAAAACTTGGAATCAACTTAAAATATTTGGGTTTTAAATCTGAATAATATTTCTTAAGGTGGTTTCACAGGCCTTGACATTAAATAGAACAAAGGTATAATTCCAACCACAGGCACAAACGTGTTAATGCAATGCAAACCCACCTCACCTTGGCACAAAGAGACCTATACCTAAGGACAGCAGCAACAGCTTCCACTGAACCCACCTCTGATAACAAATTATGGTGCCTACATCTCACATTATTTCCTGAAAATAACTTAATTACATTCTACACTGGGGTCAAATGGCTCTGATGTCTGTGAACTGAAGACACAAAAATTCTACCCTACCTGTCTTCCCCACTGCTAGCTTTAGGCATGTCCCCAATACTGATGGTTTTTAATAATCTGAGATACTGTTTGCTGTTCAACTGGTCAGGAAAAGGGCATCTTCCCCACCCCACCCCCCAATAAAAATGAAAATTTTACTTATCAAAATTTTTCAATATTTTTCATATTTCTGTCAAAAAAGTTAAACCCCCCAAAACAAACTTTTTTCCATTTTCAGCAAACAAAATACAAATAAATTTAGTAGTCAAAAATATTCAGTTTTACTGACAATTTTTGCCAAGAAAGACACATTTTTTTCGGTTTTGGTTGTTGAAAAACATAGTTCTTGAATTCAATTCGTTCTGAAAAATTCCATTGAAAACAGTCATTTCTCATGGAAATTTCTATTTTGACAACAACAACAAAAGACATTTTTCACTGAAAAAACATTTCTAACAAAACACTTCAACCAGCTCGGATTGCTACATATATATTGATATGTCATTATATAAATGGAGATATGCCAATCTCCTAGAACTGGAAAGACCTTGAAAGGTCATTGAGTCCAGTCCCCTGCCTTCACTAGCAGGACCAAGTACTGTCCCCTGACAAATTTTTGCCCCAGATCCCTAAGTGGCCCCCTCAAGGATTGAACTCACAATCGTGGGTTTAGCAGGCCAATGCTCAAACCACTGAGCTATCCCTACCCCCATTCTGGTGTAATTTATGCTATGGAAGCTCTGAAAGCTACCTCTTTCAAATTAACCTTGTAATTAGCATCTCATACACTGTCATAGGTACTCAGAAAACATAGGCACTGATGCAGTATAAATACCTAGACTAGAGAGGATAGAAATAGAGACTTTGATCCAGCAAAGTACTTACGCATGTACATAACAATGTATATGAGTACTGTAGAACCTCAGAGTTACAAACACCTCAGGAATGGAGGTTGTTTGTAATGTCTGAAATGTTCGTAACTCTGAACAAAATGTTATAATTGTTCTTTCAAAAGTTTACACCTGAGCATTGACTTAATACAGCTTTGAAACTTTACTATGCAGAAGAAAAATGCTGCTTTTGACCATCTTAATTTAAATGAAACAAGCACAAAAACAGTTTCCTTACCTTGTCAAATCTTTTTTTTAAACTTGCCTTTTATTTTTTCGTTTACGTTTAACACAGTACTGTGCTCAGGGCCGGTGCAAGGAAGTTTCGCGCCCTAGGCGAAACTTCCTTGCGCCGGCCCTGCGCCCCCCGCCACCCCCCCCCACCGCAGCCAACACTGCCCCCCTCATAGCCAATCCACCCCCCTGCGCCCCCCCCGCCCAGCTAACACCTACCCCGCCCCCGCCCCCCGCAGCTCAGCTCCCCGCCCGGCAGCCTCCCCCTGCCCACTGGCCACCCCGGCTCCCGCGGCCAGGCGCACACCCGCCCCCCGGCTCAGCGGCGGAGCCGGGAGAGCAGGCAGCCACGACCAGGCGCCCCCCGGGAGGGCAGGAGGCAGCCGCGGCCAACTGCCTCCCGGCTCCCGGTGCCCTAGGCGACCGCCTAGGGTCGCCTAGTGGGCGCGCCAGCCCTGACTGTGCTGTATTTGCTTTTTTTTTTTTGGTCTCTGCAGCTGCCTGGTTCTGTACTTCCGGTTCCAGATGAGGTGTGTGGTTCACGGGTCAGTTCGTAACTCTGGTGTTCGTAACTCAGGTTCTACTGTAGTTCCATTAAGTCCATGGGACTACTCATATGCTTTTAGTAACACACATACTCAAGTACCTTGCTTTTTTGGAGGCTAGAGAGAAAAGTAAATGTTTTTGTCACCTAACTGACGCACTTTCTTCAGACACATAATTCTGCTTAGTTAATGGATAGGGTTGAACATATGTCAACAGTGCAATATAGAGAGACCTAACATTTTGGAATACAGTAAGAAGGTAGTTTCATTAGTTTACAATTACAGTTGGTAGCTGCGCTGTTTGTGAGAAAAGAATTATACTCCCAAGAGGACAAATGTCAAACCCTACATCAACTCACACATGAGAGTAACTCACTTGATCTTCATCAGAAATTATATTTTTTCCTCTAAGCAGAGATTTTCTGTAGCTAGAGGAACATCATGTGCCCATGAGAACACAAAGATCCAGCAGATAAGAAAGCAAAGTTCCAACAGATTCCAATGTCAGTTCTGGAATAATAAAAGTTGATGTGTTACTTGGTTGAAGGCAGCACTGGCGCCAGCTTTTTTGCTGCCCCAGGAGGCACCAAGGACGGAAGAGGACAGGAGAGGGCCAACATAGACCGGGGCGGCCGAAGATCCTGCCACCAAAATGCCGCCGAAGACCGGGGCAGTCGAAGATCTTGCTGCCGAAATGCTGCCCAAGAGCATTGCCACCGAAATGCCACCGAGGGACCAGAAATGCCGCCCCCCAAATCCTGGTGCCCTAGGTCAGTGGTCTCCGAAGTGGGCTGCGCGCACCCCAGGGGGTGCGCAAGAGGATCCCTGGGGGTGCGCTGCAGGAGCAGCGCCGCTGGAGGAGCGCTGCTGGCATGCCGGCGGCAGCTCTTCTATCTTTGATTCTTCGGTGGCAGGAGGAGCTCTTCCCTTTTTTTTCCTTCAGTGGCATGCCTGCGGCAGCTCTTCTACCTTTGATTCTTTGACGGCACGCCTGCGGCACCTCTTCAAGTTTTCTTTCTTTGGCAGCATGCCTGCGGCAGCTCTTCTACCAGAGCCAGCTCTAGGCACCAGCCTAGCAAGCAGGTGCCTGGGGCGTCAAACAGGAAAGGGCGGCTTCCCGGGCAGCTCAGAGCGGCACTGCGGTGGAAGCTCCGCCGGTCATCTGTCTTCGGCAGCACGCCGGCAGCAGCTCCTCCCTCTTCGGCGGTTCCCTGTTCAGCAGCACACCTCCCTCCTTCGGCAGCAGCTCCTTCCTGTTCAGCAGTTCCCTGTTCGGCGGCACGCCAGTGGTAGTTTTTTTTTTTCTTCACCACTTGGGGCAGCAAAAAAGGTAGAGCCGGCCCTGTCTTCTACCTTCGATTCTTCGACGGCACGCCTGCGGCACTTCTTCTACTTTTCTTTGTTCGGCAGCACGACTGTGGCAAAAAAAAAATTCCTTCACTAGAGCTGGCCCTGGGGTTGCATGATCAAAAAAGTTTGGAGACCACTGCCCTAGGCGACTGCCTAGGTCGCCTAGTGGTTGCACCAGCCCTGGTTGAAAGTATTTTTTTTAAACATCTGTTAGCACCATCATTCTGTGCTCTGCTGTAGGTCACTTGCTCTACTGTATGCAAAAATAGTTTGCATTAATATATTGTACAATGATAATATAAAAGAGCTGAAAATATTTCAAAACTGGCCAAGGTTGCTAAAGTCACCGCCACCATCCAAGCTTTATACAGATGGGGTGTACTGCAGTAAGTGTATCGTTGTTACATTTTCTTTCACCTTGCATGCACTGTAATCTATTTCTACTAGACATTAACATTATGTTGGGAATTAAGATACAGTTAAAGCTGTGAACATATGACAATAAAGTTGGATATTTTAATGTAGTTGATGTCTGCTTACAACCTTATACTTTATAGAAATTCTGGTACCAGGAAATTCCCAAATTTGTTTTTTCTTAGATGTGATTTATTTACATGGAGTGTGGAAAACTTGAAAATTGTTTTGTTTTGTTTTTGATTGAGTTGATAGGCCAAATTACCAAATTTGGGCCCCTAAAGTTAGGTTCCTAAGTAAGTGGCCTGATGTTAGGAGTCACTCAACACCCACTAAGAATGCAGCACGTCTGAAAATCAGGATACTGGCTGTTGGTCACATTTTTAGAGGTAATTTAGGCACCTACCTTCCAGTTATTTCAATGGGAGCTGGATGCCTAAATACCTTTAATAACCTGTCCCTTTATGTCTCAATATGAATTGGAGCACCTAGTTTTAGATATCCATGTTTGAAAAGTTTGTTCTATAACTTACTATAATTATAGATGTGATGTAAAGAGAACATACGGTTTACAGTAAAACACTGACATCTTAGTAATCAGTTCACAAGTTCCGCCAGCAGAGTTTGCAACTTCCTTGAACTGGAGTAATTAAGCAAGATCAAGTAAGTAAGATCACCCTTGACCCTAGTGGTTCATCCAGTGGGGAATAACACACTCTGCCAAACCTTGGAAAAGTAGATATATATTTGAAGTCAAATATTCTAAGGTTCACCCTGCCTTCTGAAAAATAGTTTTTATGTACTAAGGCCCATATTTAAAGATATTTAGGTGTTGTGGTTCTCAGTGCTGCAATGCCTAACTGGATTAGGTAGGGTGACCAGACAGCAAATGTGAAAAATCGGGACTGGGATGAGGGGTAATAGGAGCCTATATAAGAAAAAGACCCAAAAATCGGGACTGTCCCTATAAAATCAGGACATCTGGTCACCCTAGGATTAGGAGTCTAATCTCATTTTCAAAGGGGATATAGGTACTTGGGAGCCTGAATCCTATTGACAGTCAATGGGATTTAGGCTTTTAAGTACCTAAATCCCTTTTTAAAATTACATTTAGGCTCCTAAATCAGCTAGGCATTACTCCTTGAACTGGAACACTTAACCAATGTGGCTCATCCAGGAGAGAATTACAAACTCGCTCAAAGGCCACTATATGGCAGAGATAAACCAGCCAAACTCTTCCAGTAATAAAGATGGAAAATATCCAACTCTCCCCCAGACTCCCCCAAACCCCCCCTTCCCAAATGCCTCACCAAAAAGACAAGCCAAAGGTCTGCAAATTTCAGACCAGTGGAGGAAGTTGATGACAAAGTTTAGGGGCCCTCCTGGAGAACATCCCACCAACAGTTCCCTCCCTTTCAGCATAAACCAAAGATTAAGATCCTTGTTCACTAACACCATAGCTGCTTGAAAGACAATTACAGGCAAAACCTGGAATTTAACATCTCAGCCCTTGGTTTATGCTACTGATTTAAATTCTCCCTCTTTCGTTTCTTCTTACTCACTATCACAAGAATCAGGAGACACTTTGCACTGCTTTTAGGGGGTGCAGGAAATATATTTATGTATTGTAGTTTAAATGAATTATTACTCAAAGTTCTGTATTAATATGTCTAGTAAGGAATCTATTTGTCAAAAAAAAGTTTCCTGAATCTTTTTTATTGTCTGTGTTACAGACATACTTGCTGACCGATATTTTGAAATAAATTACCAAAATAATTGAAACTGGCGTGATTATATTATGTTATTTTGACAAATATGCCAAGGCCCGGTGTGGTGGCACGTACCTATAATCCCAGCTGCTTGGGAGGCTGCAGTTGGCGGATCACTCAGGAGTTCTAGGCTGCTTTGCGCTATGTCAATCGGGTGTCTAGTACTACTGATAGCTTGGGTAGTTGGAGGACTGGCTAGAACAACGCATCTGACATGTTGTGAATAGCACTCTCTCCGTGAGGGCTGATGGACCGATCAGTGACAAAATATGCCGAATTTTAAAATATTGTGCGCAGCATTTTTACTTTTTTGGTGCAGAATTCCCCTAGGAGTAGTGATTGTGTCTGTGATTACTCCACCTTTTAAATCTGGAATATTTAGAGTTCAAAAACATTGTTCAGTTGGGAGCAGTTGCAGCCAGAAATGACTAGTGGCCATTGGTTACAAGGTCCCACTCACTCATTGTGCTCAATTAATTCATTTTGTTGTTACATTATGTTTCTTGTTGACCCAATTAATGTCACTTTAGTTAATTAAAGAGGCATCATTGGCTTATTTGGGTCTGGGAACATAAAACCTTTCACAAACACAAAAATCCACTTTGTAAAGACACATGTCCCCTTAGCTATTTTGATTTAAAAAAAACAACACTGCTCATGTCCAATGATTTCAACTTGAATTCCGTCAATTACTATTCTTTTTTTAAAAAAAAACTATGCTTCAGCTATCATTTGATAAAAAATAGTTTGCTTGGGTTTGTTTAAGAGTTAATATACAATAGGAGGTTCTGAGATGAACCAGGATAACTGGATGTAAGAGTATTATGACATGAACATTTAGCTCTGGTTCTCATCTAAGGAGCTTTTAGAAGTTTTTGCCGATATTACTTCAGAGAGGGAAGGAAAATGACTTCTAAATCTAATCAATAGAGAAGCATGATCAAGCCCCATGACATTAGACAGATGAACAGAAAAGCCATAATTAGGTGTCCTTAGTATCTTTGAACATCATGTAGCTTTTATAAGTTCTTTTTTGATAGTGTGGGCCCAACTCTGTACTTCCTCATTCTGAATTTCAGACAGTACAGGAGAAATTGTCACTGATCTACAAGATAAAAAATCATCAGGCCCTCCCAATTAAAGTACTAGTTTTTTCCATACTACAGGCCCCGTGACAGCCATGCAAATTAGACTAACTACTGTATGTGCCTTTAGCATCCAAGGAAGCTATGTCAAAAAAGGGAAATAAACAACAGCAATCCCAGATTCCACACTTGAGAACAGTTTATTATCTAGTAGTTTAGTTCCTGCTCCCATTGAAGTTGATGGCAAATCTCTGATTTCTGTGGCATGGGATCAGACCCTTAGGATTCAGGATGCATTAGTGTTCATTATATCTGATATTTGTGATGTAGACCAAATCTCTGAAAGGGGTCAGTTCAGAAGAATAAACTCGTGTTCAGACATGACTTGTTCTGGATTGAATTCAGATGCCCTTCTTTTTATTTAAAGCAGCATGATGCACAACACCTGAAGGATTGGCCATGTAAGTGGTAAAACCTTCTCAGCCCTGCTCCCGCTGATGGCAGTGCAACTAGGGGAGAATTCTCTGAGAATGCTACTGTAGACACAACTGCAGTGTAAACAGATGTGCTGCTGCCCCCGTCAACACAGCCTTGCAGAAAACTGCCTCCAGCCAAACAACAGCAACAAACGTGGGGACTCATAGCTCCCTTACCCGCTCACATCACTGATGTATGCACTGCAGGGCATAATTGCGACCATTTCAATGCTAACTTCATTAAGTACAAACAACATCTTTTCTTTTTTAAAAAAAAGGAAAGCAAAAAAGCACATTAATAGAATATGAGTTGCACAGTTAAAATGACAAAAACTCAGGCACTATAGAAAATTCCAACAGCAGCATTGACTTGGCTGCATTGTGCAGAGAATATGTAGAATGTCTTCTATTGGTACATTACTGCTTAGGTATTAATGTACATAAGACACACAGACTGTGCAACACGGCCTAGTTAATGTAACTGCTGGATCCTTAACTTTAGCATTCCTTGACATCGGTGGCTTTAACTGTGCAGCTTCACTGTGTACTAATACAGAGCTCAGTCCTACCTTTAAGACACCACCTCTTCTGGAGTTCCCAGATGAACTCGGAAGGTACACAGATTGCAGCGTCAGGGTGGCGCAGCCACTTTCCCCATGTGCATCCATGCCATCTCTCTCCTCCCTAACCCTTGTGAGACACAAGGCTAATCCTCAGCTTAGAGACTGCAATTGCGAGCCAGGGAGGTGTGGGGGAAAGCTCCTTGCCCATCTTCCCACTCTGACCTTAAACACAAAAGCCCATCACAATGTGGCCTGAAGTTTTGGCATTTAATTCAATCAAAAGCATGTCATTAGTATGCAATGTCACCTCCCGCTATGCCATACTTCAAAACTACAGCATTTCCTTTCAATTTAGGGCTCATGAAAGGTACCAGACTAATTGCCCTGCAGACTGCAGTCTTCCATGTAGCCACAGAGCAGATCAAGAGCACAGCTATGGTTAGTTCAAGCTTCTATGAAATTTCAGCCTGATCTCAAACTCCTTACTCTAGCGTCAAGGGGAGTTTTTCCTGAAACATGCCCTTTGATCCAGGTCAACATGCAGTGCTGTGAAAGGACTCCTCCTTACTTCCTCTTCTCCTTACCATTGAAGAAACACTGTGTTTACAAGTGAGCTAGAAGATGAATGACCTAGTTCTCATTTACATAAAAGCCCCTTTACACTATTCTGGCAGTGTAAAGGGACTGTAAAATGGGCCTAAATTATATCATTGCAGATGTAATTTCTGCCCACTTTAAGGCCAGAGCAGGGTAAAAGGGATTTAATGTAAATAAGAGTTAGGCCCCAAAGACACTTTTTTTCTTTTCTTTTTTTTCTTTTTTGCATTACAAACTGTAAAACCAACATGCTAATGTTTGTTTCTAGGGTGATGTTTTAAATAGATCAGGCAGCAGTGACCATAGTGATTGAAGATCTAACAAATTCACTGTTTGTGGTTACTGACCAAGTTCAAAACCAGTCCTAGCAATTAATTTGCTCTAAATTACTGCTGTTCCACATATTTAATTAGGTACTAATCCACCTCCAAGAAATCAGAGAGCTACACTAGAGAACAATTACCTAAAAACATGGTTATAAATCAGGCAATTGAAATTCATTTATTGATACAAGACACATGACAGCCTTCCAGAACAACCAATCCCTCAGGTTTAATCTTAAAATCTATAAGGAAAAATCTCTTCTCCTTAGCACTGAGACTTTCATCTCTCCCCAGGAGAAAGAGATCTTCTTCAAAGATCCTCCTTTGTGGCATTTAATTGTCAAAGGGACCCTTTCTGTTACTATTACATTGCAGAGCTAACAAATTTACTCTGTTCACTGAAGTAAAAATTGTATTTGAGAAAAAAGGACCACTGAACTACAGCGGTAGACTGATGTCCAGCAATATACTCCGGAAGACTCACCTCCCATAAGACCAGGCATCACTGAGCAGTTATTGGTCATTTCCAGTGAAAGCAGAACTTGTCATTAGTTAAACGGAGACTGGCAAGTTAAAAATGTTGTGAAGTGTTTATGGATAGAAAACCTGCTTCTGGTCCAGCATTGAATCCTGCCTGCCCCAGCAGGAGTGCTTTGAAGGAGAAGTTCCCCTTTTGGTGGAGAAGGAGCTAATATTCCTCTGGCAGGAATTCCCCCATCCCCCGAAGCTGCTCAGAGGTTTGAAATGTTAGAATAAGTCTTAAGAGTGGGCTAACAAGCCCAGTAACTACCCAGGGCCCACCTCCTGTGCTGAAGCCCACGCTGTACTGTCTTCACTGCTAATGTTACCCACACTAGCTGGATTCCAGCTAGCTCAGGTAGACCAGCTTTTGCTCTGTGGACATACCCTGAGAAGCTTCAAAGACAGCCCAGCCCTGTGCTGTTTTCCTCAGTCAGGAAGACGGTGGTCATGAGGTGGGGGCTTCACAGTAGCAGAGGTGTAAAATGGGGGAGGGGCTAGACAGATCTTCTGTGAAAGAGGACTGGGGTTGACAAGGGAAATTTCACATTTGATTGTATTTTGCTTTCAAATGAAGCAAAATACAGCCTGGCTTATGGCTTATTTAAGTGTCCTGTAACTAGGGTGACCAGATGTTCCAATTTTATAGGGACAGTCACAATTTTTGGGTCTTTTTCTTATATGGGCTCCTATTACCCCCCACCCCCGTCCCGATTTTTCACACTTGCTGTCTGGTCACCCTACCTGTAACCCACTGAAAAATAGGAACAGTCACGTGAGTAAGGGTTTCAGGACTGAGTCTTTACTTTGTTTCTCAAAGAGGAGAAATTGAAGATTAACCAGAAAATCCACCTTTCAGGTCCAGGAAGGCCATTTCCTTCCCCGCTATCCTTTCCACAACAGTAATAAATTAAAAACACTAAATAAGTACAGAAGAATAGTCTGGTTTGCTGCTATATCTATAGCAAAGTGTGGATGAGCAGGGTAAATCAGACACAACATGTGTAGTTGTTCAAGGATAGAAGAACCACATCGTTTTTGTACAATTGTCCCTCTTCAACCATGCTTTGCTATAGAAATATAAACAAAGCCGACCTTCAACCACTAACAAGATATAAAGATGCAATCCTGTGGGCCTGGGAACATTCACAACAGCTTCAGTATGCGGCTTATGATGCACTACCTCATTGGAACTGTAATTTAAGAGTACAGACTAAAAGGGGGGGACGGACGTTAGAGGCACAATCCGAATATATTGAAAGTTAATGGATAGCATAACGTTGTCATTGCTAATCAAAGGCCACATTTTAGTCGTGTGGTGAAAGGTTTCTTCCATACATGATTGTGTTCAACTTAAACAGGAAGCTCGGGCCTTCATGTCTCATCTTATAGCAAGGTTTGTTTTCTGATGAGGGAATTTGTAATGCACTTCAAAGCAGTTGGGAGCCCGAGTATAGCTGTCTTAAATAAAAGGATTATTGCATGTGATGAGCCTTAAAAATAAGGATTGATTGTGATTTCACACTGAAATAATTAAAAAGAAAAAAGCCTGTTTGAAACCACAGTTAATTGTACATAGTGAAATAGAAGAGATTCTTATGGAAATAATTTATGCCCTACTTTAGAAACTTTAACCAGAGTGCTGGCATGGTCTAAGGCACTGAGCTAGGAGGCAGGAACTCCCAAGTTCTCATTTAATTAGAGGCAAAGGTTGGTCTTGTGCTTGATTATTATTTGTTATTATTTCTATTATGGTAACACCTGGGAGCCCTCATCAGGGAGCAAAACCTCATTATGCTTAAGTCTGCAAAACGGGAGTAGCAAAGTTCCATTGTCTGTCCATTCAGAGGATAGGTTCTTCCCTGAAGAGCTTATCTCTTACAATGGGCCTGTAGTGGGCCTGGCACAGTGAGGCCCAGATCTTGGTTGGGTGAGCCTAGGCACTACTGCAGTACAAATAATAAATAATTGAATTGTTCCAGTGTTTTGCTGTGTGGGTTTGGGCCAGCCCCTGGTTCATTATCTGTGACTCAGTCTCCCCATCTCTACAAATACTTACTTCCCTACCTCAGGATCCAATACCCCTTCTGGAATGATTTAATTACGTTTGTATTCTAGAAAACTTTGGAAATGTACCATGCTATGACAGTCTGTTATCATTGTGGTCCTGGTCCTTCTCACACAGCTCACGAGCAGCTTGCCATTAACTTTAATGGGAGTGTGATCAGTCCCCATATGTAAAAAATGTACACAGGTGTAAAAGGAAACCTTAAAGGACTGACACACTTTGAACTGTGTAGTATCCACCTGCACTAAAAAGAAGACAGTGAAGTTATTTTCTGTTCACAGTAGAGAGCAAAGACTGTGAAGAGGATTATGCAGTAGCCCTGAACCTTCAATTTCCGAAGACCTGACATTAAATAAATGATGGTTTAGTTAATTTACAGGAGTTTTCTGCTATTAGCTAAGCTCTTTTTGAGTACCTTGCCCAACTGTTTTTACCGTTTGTATTACAGTAGCAGCTAGAGACCACAACTGAGATAAGGGACCCATTGAGCTAGGCACCATACATGCAATACTGATAGACAGTCCCTGTCCTGAAGAGTTTACAATCTAACTAGACAAGAAGCCAAAGGGGAAAATGAAGCACAGAGAGGCAAAGTGGTTAACCCAAGGCCATGCTGCACGTGCATGGCAGAGCCAGGAACAGACGCCAAGTTTTCTGATTCAGCATCTCGTGCCCTATATACCAGGCAGTGCTTCTTCCTCCCTCTTCTGCCTCACACTTTTCATCGTTGTAAGCAGTGTTGTTATAGCTGTGTCGGTTCCAGGATATTAGATAGACAAGGTGGGTGAGGTAATATCTTTTCTTGGACCTTGTCTCTCTCACCAACAGAAGTTGGTTCAATAAAAGATATTAGCTCACCCAACTTTTCACACTTTTCAGTCACTCCTTAAGAGCAGACCAACAGGATGAAACTACCAGTGGAGAGAGGCTTAAATGTGAGGACTGAGGTACATTATATAGAGCTATGTGTAAGAAACATACACAGTGCCATGTATACCTACAGTGCTATATAGAAAGTATTAATAACAATGCCTTATTTTCACTATGCCTGATTTTTTAAACCAATACCATTAGTATCTTGCTTTCCTAAGTTCTAAATTAAGTCAAAAACTTTTTGGGGGTACAAAATATTGAACCCTTTTTAAAAAAAAAGGAATAGATGTTTGATTAGCAGCAAGATACATTTCTAGTAATAAATAATTTAATACACGCTCATAGTTGGATTGGGCTAACGTTATTACTCTCCTTTGCTCTTCTCTCCATTGCATTATTTACAAGGTAAAATTTTCAAGCATAATAATAATAATAATAAATAATTAATAATACCTAGCACTTTGCACATTCAAAGTACCAATATTGACTAATTTATCCCATGAAATGCAGGTGATGTGAAGAAAGTGAAGCTATTTTCTGTTATCTGTGGACAACAGAAAAGGATAGATTGCACAGTGGGTCACACAGTAGTCTTTATCATATCACCACTGGAGACCTGAGACCAAACGATGGTCATATGTCTATTGTACAATCGGAAAAACTGGAGCAGAAAAGGGAAGTGACTTATCCAAAACCACCTAGCAAACAAGTGGGAAAGCCAGGTTGAGAAGTCAGTACTTCCAGATTCCCAACGCTACGCTTAGTCCATTTTGCCTGGATCTGGGCTGTGGGGGGTTGCTTGTAATCAGCCTGTGGATACAGATCTCTTTATTCCATTTGAAAGGATAGTTACTTGTTATTTCTATAGTGCCATAGGTGAGGATGGTGATTTAGAAATATATAAATACAGTGGATACTGCTTAATAGCAACCCCTGATATTAACAACTTCTGGTTAACAGCAACATTTTGCCGGGAACCAATCCCATCCCATTGACTTTATTGTTAATAGAATTTGGATATTAGCATGAACTAAAAGTAACCTAGTTCATGTTAACGTGGTCCATTTCAAACTGGACTAGGTTAACACAAACTAGGTACCTTTTAGCTTGCACTACCAGGGTCTACATGGAGAAGCTATAGTGCAACACGTCAGGGTGCACTACCATATCACACCCCCGTAGTCCACATTGTAGGAACATATAGACAAGCCCTCAGGCTCATTGAATGTCTATTAGACTCCTAAGGGACTTTTGAAAATGGCAGTTAGGCTTCTAAGTCTCTTAGGTGCTTTTGAAAATGTTGCCCAAAATCTTGGTTTGTTTACATTTTCAGGGGATTATAAGTGCAAAGCTGTTTCCTGTGTTTAGAGCTGCTCAACAGCAGTGGGGAGGCGCAAGAGAGCAGAAGAAAACTCTTGCCCCTACAGCAAGGTCTAATCAGACTAGTTAGACTGCAACTAGAGAGTTGGACAGGAGCTGGCAAATGTATTTTAGGTGACATTCTATTGCTTTGGAATTGGGATTTCAAAGCATAATTTGACTTTTTGTGAGTCTGCGTCTTATGGTAATCATTGCAAAGACAATAGTTAACATTTTCTCTGAACTATTTGTTTTTTGGGGATAGCCTGGATGTAGGAAAGAGAGGCGTCAAATATCAATGGAAGACAGAATTCCTACACACACACCCTCACACACATTTGGCATCAAGATCAGCGGGGTACTTCCAAGAATCTTGCTAGGAAGAACAAAAATAAGCTTAGCCATTGCTATTTCCAAAAACAAAAAGGTTTGATGAGACTATTAGGAATCATAATAGAATGGAAAATGATTCAGTGGCAAGCAAAACATAACAAAAGACATTACCATCTTTTCAAAATCACAAATAACTTCAAAAGCTGGCTAAGAACAATGGAAAATCCAAAATTATGCCGTTTATCAGCAGAGCTCACAAATAAACTAAATGAATCCTGCAGAGAGAGGAGTGGGAGAGCTAAGAAAATTACTGAATTCCACATAGGCTAAAGGAAACACACACACACACCCCCGTGGTGGTTGGTCAGTAGCACTTGGTTCCACCAATGCAGAAGTCCAAGCTATAAAGCTTATAAGTATATAAAGCATCGATCCTCATTGTTGCAAAGAGAAAAGCTAGAATGTGTAACCACATGTAGCTAATTATAGGCAGGGCTGGTAGCACTGCTTATTAAGGTTGCCTGATACATCCCATTTGAACACCCTGTTTGCAGTTGCTTATAACTTTGCTAACTGTTGTAACTGTTTGGGCTGAAATTTTCCATACTGGGTGTCTGCCTCAGGCTTATTATATATATTATACATAAATTTAATTTCAGCCAAAACAGAAGATGTGCCAAAAGGGGTCAAGTTTCAGGGCAACAGGCAGAAGGGTCTGTGACTAGCACAGCACACTCCCCTCCAGAGCCTGCGATGGAACCCAATATTCCCGAGTCTCACCTTTCTTCTGCTGTTAGCAAATATTTGTGAAACCTGCTGGCAAAATGTGTGTCTCATCCCCATCTAGTGCTGGTCCATCTAAGGGGGAGACAACCTACTATTGCTATCAGTTATTCCATTAGTTCAAGCAATAGAGGTCTGTGTGATGGACCTAAACTTTCCAGCCCTGCTGATGCCTGATGTGGGTGTCAATATGATGTCACGTGATGGAATTCCCTTTTCAAAACCTAGGGCTACAGCTACTACTCTAAAAGAACATTAAAGTTGCAAAGTCAAGCACTCAAAACTAAGGAAAAGCCAGAATTAAGGTAGCCTGTGCAACCGTAATTCATCCCCTTTTACGGGTCTGCATTACAATACTTCTATAATTACATGATCTATAAATACATGATCACATACTATTTTTCCTCAGGATCCCTGCCTCATTCAGCACCCACTGAATATTTTGTTTTCCCCTCGTTATTCAATGTTTGGGCCTAAGTTTAATTTACCGCACACTATTCAAACCCTGCCCTAGAGACAGAGTTATGAATTTCCTCATTGACTTTTCTATGGTGGACATCACTACAGTACCCAACGGCCAGATTTACAAAGATATTTAAGTGCCTAAAACACAGATAGTGATTTTCAAACATGACAAATCATGGTTAGATGCCTAACTCCCATTGACACCAATGGGAGTTAGGTGTAAACCTTCTTAGGTGCTTTTGTAAACCAAATACATTTGAAAAATCTGCCCCTCGGTGTTTCACAAACATAAATTATTTTTTCATAACACCTCCATGAGATCATGGGGTAGTATTATCCCCCATTATACAGATGGGGAACTGAGGCACTCAGAGACTAAAGTCAACAGTATCTGCCAATGTGGGTGCTCAATTTGAGATGCCTACAACCTGATTTTTCAGAGTATTTAGCATTATCTAGCAATGTATTGACTTCAACTGCAGCTGTGAGTGCTCAGAACTTCTGCAAATCAGACCCCAGGGTCTCAAGTTAGGCACTCAGAAAATGAGGAACACAAAATTAATCACCTGTGAAGTTTAATATAAGTGACTTGCCCAGTATCACATAGGGACTGTGTGGCCAAGTCGGGGATAGAATCCAACTCTGTCTTAACCATGAGACCTTCCTTTCTCTTCCTGCAGTCCCTCCTTCATTCACTACATACCTTCCAACTCTGCAACAAATGAAGTACGGGTCCTGCAGACAACAGCCTCCTCCACTCCACAACTCACATCATCCCCAGAGCCTAGTCCATCTTGGGCATTGAATGAGGCAGGGGTACCATGGAAAAAGTAGTAGGTCATCATGTAATTAAAGACAGCATCATAATGCATATGCACAAGAAGGCCGCATTAATGTTGCCTGGGCAACCTTAATTGTAGCATTTCGTAACTTTTGAATGCTTGGACTTTGCAACCTAAATAACATTTTAATGTAGTTATTTTTAGTGTGAAATATATCTATGTACATAGTTAATGCCATCACCTGACTCCAGGACCTGGCATTCTATGCACGTCTATTGTGCTTATGCCTTAATCGAAACCTGGGCGTAATTAACATGTCAGAGACAAAAGGGTGGGGTTGGAGCAGGAAAAGCATCCAACAGCTGGGAGTAAAAGGGTATAAGATAAGTCAGTGATTCCTTAAATTACACCTACTAACACCCACTTACTGACCTGAAACTTAAAACATCACTTAAGTCACCTCAGTATTTTGTCTACAGCCAGCAGATAAGTTATACGCACAAGTGTACTAAATTTCAAGACATCTTTTGTACATAATTATTTTGTGCAGCATATCCAAGTCAACAAGTCTGGTGTAGGAGGGAGGCAGAGTGCATTATTTTAGCTGGTAAAGAACTGTCTTGAAGACTAAACACACTGTAGACACATGACCTTCAGATTTCAAACCATTAGCTGTGGTGCCCTTTGGAGTCTGTGCTGTCTCTCTTGTTTAGTGTCCCAGGCAGATACTCTGATTCTGAAACTTAGGCCTCTGACATGCTCTTATTCTGTGAGAAAAAGTAAGAATTTTGCTTTGGGTCAGCTTACTGAATTGCAAAGCACCTGGGGATAGTTTGCCCATTGAGAACAGTTCGCATCATGTTGTATTATTAACGAGAGCTCAGAAAAGGGATTTGTTGCCAGTTTAAAAATCAAATATAATTCAATCACAGACTTCCATTGTAATATTTTGTTTGAAGATTGCAGCACAAGTATAAATAAATATATACACACTGACCTGACTACACTTTAGATGGTAAACTAATGGCATTTTTACTGACATATTACTTTCTCTGAGGAAAACTAGATAAAAACTATGTTATAAACAATCCTGGCTGATAAGGTTTAAGGGGAGGATTACAAAACATTAAAAAAAACTCAGTGCAATTGGAGAGAAAATAAGTCACTACTACACAGGTTTATATTTTGCTGCTGACAAGAAGAATTAATATGAATACCCTTGTTACCCAGCCCCATAATACTGGACGAGAACAAACACACACTTGATGAAATTAAAGGGCAGTAAATTTGGAACCAGTAGAAGGAAATAGTTCTCAAAGCAGCACACAGTTAGTCTAAGGAATTTGCTGCCACCATGACAGATAACATGGCTGTCTTTTTTAAAAGTACAGGATCATTTTATGAACATTAATAACATTTGCAGCTCTGCTAGCTCAGATAAGGACAGTTAGGAAGAAATTCTGTTTCCCCACTCCCCCATCAATAGCATTATTTCTTCAGCCTCTTCTCTGGTCTTTGATAAAAGGGTGACATCCCAGACTAAATGGACCACCGGTCTGATCATCTATTGTGTTGACTCCTATCAGGGCCGGCTCCAGGCACCAGCGTGGAAAGCGCGTGCCTGGGGCGGCAAGCCACGGGGGGCGGCCTGACTGCCGCTGAGAGGGTGGCAGTCAGGCGGCCTTTGGCAGCATTTCTGTGGGCGCTCTGCCAGTCCCGTGGTTTCGGCGGCGGGGGCGCCGCGGCGCGGGACCTGCGGAGCGCCCACAGGAATCCGCAGGACCTGGGACTGGCCGCAGAAACGCCGCCGACGGCAGCCTGAGTGCCATGCTTGGGGCGGCGAAATGTATAGAGCCGCCCCTGACTCCTATGTTTGTGTCTTCAAATAGCCCCACTTCTAAGATTCCATTGCCGTATCTTGCCACAGTTAGGCCAAGAGGAGGGTTTGGAATTCTAGCTTTAGGTCAAGAATGTTTGTATAGTCTAAACTGGATTCAGTGGTATCCAAATCTCACGAACTGTTCTGGGGAGATACCACTTAAAATGATAGAAAGCTCATGAGATCACCTTTCTCATAAATCTGATGTTATCTTGGGGCAGATTCTTGTGACAATAGCTTTGAAACAGAACCAATCTGGATTTGATCCAAACCAAAAGGGGCAGGTTTGGATCCAGAAATTGTTATCTGAATCTACCAATACCACTGACATTTGAAGGGGTTCGGATCACAGGGTTTGCATTTGGCCTATCTCTATTTACATACTGAGAATAGAACCAAAAAACTCTGACTATTCCCTAAGTTCTAATTACTTCATTGGTTAAAGAACAGAAAGAAGAGGAAAACGTGAAGACTACTAAAGGGAATGGGTCATTTGTGTACATTTACCGCAGCACTATAAATGATTATTGTAACAAATCTCTGACCACCTACGATTTGTCTCCCTGGTCACTCAATAAGAGATCTAAAAGTGGCAATTCTTCAACAAAAAAACTTCAAAAACAGACTCCAACATGAAGCTGCAGAACTGGAATTAATTTGCAAACTGGACACCATCAGATTAGGCCTGAATAAAGACTCGGAGTGGTTGGGTCATTACAAAACCTAAACCTAATTTCCCCAATACTAATTTCCTCCTACTGTTACTCAGACCTTTTTGTCAACTGTCTGAAATGGGCCACTCTCATTACCACTTCAAAAGTTATTTTTCCTCCCTTGGTATCCTGCTGTCAATTGAATTGTCTTGTTAGACTGACCTCACACTTGGTAAGGCAACTCACATCTTTTCATGTATTTATACCTGCTCCTGTATTTTCCACTCCATGCATCTGATGAAGTGGGTTCTAGCCCATGAAAGCTTATGCTTAAATAAATTTGTTAGTCTCTAAGGTGTCACAAGGACGCCTCATTGTTTTTGCTGATACAGATTAACACGGCTACCACTTTGAAACCTATACTACATGTCTCGCCCACTCAGACCTTCCCAGTTATTAGTAAGGATAGATTCAGCAATTCCTCCCCTCACAACACAGGTCCCTCCCTCTTGCGCTAATGGAGAATCTTTTATCGCTATAGGCTTTTGACACACAGCTGAACTGTTCTGATTCCATCCAGTAGAGGGCAATCATACACATAGACACACACTGGTCAATTTTACAGAGCATAGATGCTAGTACCATAGCACTGATGTATACAGGAGTGAGTGTAGGGTGACCAGATGTCCTGATTTTATAGGGACAGTCCCAATATTTTGGGCTTTTTCTTATATAGGCTCCTCTTACCCCCCCCCCCCACCCCCGTCCCAATTTTTCACATTTGCTGTCTGGTCACCCTAAGTGAGTGCCAAGTAGGCACACAGACTCTGAGCCACCCTAGTAAATGCACTTCCATTCCAGAGAGACATTCAGTCATGTTGCAGATAGATTCCAATGACCCTTTTACGGAAAATATTTTTCCTTAATAGCATGTGGCTACCCAGGGCTGGCTCCAGGCACCAGACAGCAAAGCACGTGCCTGGAGCGGCGCCCTGTAAGGGGCGGCAGTCCGAGAATTCTGGGGCGGACATATTTTGCTGCAGTGGCCATTTTTTTTTTTTTTTTTTGGCTTCAGCACTTCAGCTGGGCTTTTTTTTTATTTTTTTTTGCTTGGGGCGGCCGAAAAGCTGGAGCCGGCCCTGTGGCTACCTACTGTCCTCATAGCAGAATGACTGCAGCCATGCTTGACTATTTTTGACTAGAATGTAGTTTTGCATTTGGGGCTAGAATTGTTCATCTCCTCCCAATTCCACCTTCTCTCTGCAGTGCTTTCCCTTTGCATCATCTTTCTTGTGCTTGCCATGAAGCAGATGTGAGAAAGGAGGGAGAAGGTGGCTCAGACCCATAGAATTTCTACACTTCCTTGGAGAGTAGACCTCTTTCTCCATGCTCCCAATAAAGGAATTTAAATGTCGAACAGCAAATCTTAAAATAAGATTAGGGTGCCACTGGCTGGCCTAGCCAAAAAATTCTCCCTGGCTTAGTAGCAGCACAGATAAACTGGCACAGATTGACAGCAATATACTGGTTGATGCACAGAGCATAATAGATGTTTGTGTTGTCTGTGTGCAACTATTCCATCAGTAGTAAGCACCATTATAAGGTACCATAAATGTACATGTCACTCTGCGAAAAAAGAATAGGTTTGATTCTCCACTGTGTTACATCAATTTTATGGCAGTGTAGCTCCACTGATATTAATGGAATTACACCAGCATAGAACAGATAGAATACAATGGAGAATCAGACCCAGTGTCCATCTAAGGCCTGAACTCAAGAGAACTGGAACCTTTGTAGAAGTGGGGGGCCCCAAAGTGGGGGGGGAATTAAAATATTAAATATCCCACAGAGTACAACTGTAACATAAGTAACCAGAATACAAAATGTAGCCATATCATAATATTTAAAGTATAGTTATAGTACAAACAAACGGGAAAAATTTAGATAAGTTGGAAGTGTTCAAGTCAGCAGTGTCTGATGAAATTCACCCTAGGGTACTTAAGGAACTAGCTGAAGCAATCTCAGAACCATTTGCAATTATCTTTGAGAACTCCTGAAGGATGGGTGAGGTGCAAGAGGACTGGAGAAGAACAAATATAGTACCTATCTTTAAAAAGGGGGGAAAGGAGGACCTGGGAAATTACAGACCAGTCAGACTAACTTTGATACCTGGAAAGATGCCAGAACAAATTATTAAACAAGAAAGACAATTGGAGAAAGCACAGAGGCGAGCAACAAAAATGATAAAAGGTACAGAACACCTGACCTCTGAGCAAAGGTTAAAAAACTAGGTATGTTTAGTTTTGAGAAAAGAAGACAGAAAGGGGACCTTATAACAGTCTTCAAATATGTTCAGAGCTGTTATTAAGAGGGTGGTGATCAATTGTTCTCCTACTTAAGGTAGGACAAGAAATATCTGTTTAATCTGCAGCAAGGGAGATCTGGGTTAGATATTAGGAACAACTTTCTAACTATCAGGTAGTTATGCTCTGGAACAGGCTTCCAAGGGAGGTTGTGGAATTCCTGTCACTGGAGAGTTTAAAGAACAGGGTACACAAACACCTGTCAGGGATGGCCTAGATTTACTTGGTCCTGCCTCGGTGCACAAGGTCCCTTCCAGCCTTACGTTTCTATGATTTTATGAAAATGTTCCCAATAGAGGATCTGGGTCAGGGAAGCCAAAACAAACTGATCAAAATAATTATGTCCCCTTTAATAAGGCTTCAGGGAAGGAGCAATTACAACAAACGGTTCATAATGTCTTCACCTTGGGATCTGGTTCAAGGACCCGAAACTTGACGTCCTCAAACAAAGTCTCTGAACTTGGTGAGGCTCATCTTCTGGAGCTGGAAAGAGCAATCACCATCTCTTGTAGAATGGATGGTTTCTCGTTCCTTTTGCTATGCCTCTCTGACTTTGTAGGTTTTCACAGATTTTTCCAGATCTTTGGGGCTTCACTGGCCTTTCCTAGGCCACTCTAGCTTTACAAGCTTTTCCCAGCTGCTTTCAGCCTTTCTGCCATATCTGATTCTTCCTGAGCTCAGCTTCCTGTTTGTTTAAATAGGCCAGCACCAGGGGAGGGAGGGTCTCTTTGAGTACACTCAGCCTGTTCCTGCCCTGTCTCCAGCCTGGCCCTTAAGGGGATAATACTCTCCTACACAGGACCCAATATTTATAGTTGTGCCCACCCAATTATCATTCCTGTGGCCACAAAGTGAGTAATTGCACATCCGAATGGCCAATTATTTGTATAACTAACCATGCATTTGTGCACACAGTTGTCTATTTGGAGTATGCAAATGTGCACATTTTAAAGATCAGGCCTTAAAAGTCTGATAAGCAGTGTATGCCTCTTTTGTCCTTATCATACAAATAAATGATACTTGGCCAGAGAAATACCAACACTTGTGCAATTATGTGACTTTGACAGAACTTTCTCTGGCTACAGTAGTTCCCATTACCTGACTTATCTAAAGGCATCCTTCGTAAGACTGTGGGACCGTAGATAAAATACAGCTTCAATTTAGGTTCTTTCTATATTAAGGTATAAATACACCAGCCCCATTTCATCTCCTTGAACAGTTCAGAAAGCACACGTCACAAAGCACCACTCATTTCAGCTGCAGAGCAGTGGACAGTAATTGCTTGCTCTGTCTTACTTCCAAGCAAATGAGAACATGGACCTAAGGAACAATGCAGGGAAACATACAATAGAAATGAAACTTGTGAAACCAGCATGCTGTTAGTCCTGGCTAATCAGCTATGATAAATGCATTCATAAATGTATAATAGCTACATGATATTTGGGAGGAAATGGGGGAGATATCAGTTTCAGACTCACCAATTATAGAAATTAGAGATGGAAAAGAAATATTAAGCCATATGGACCAACAATACATTTACCAGTACATAGGCAGGCAGTAAACCAGTATAGCTAAATGGCAAGGTTCAAGAGGCTTTCTGAGGCAAATGGAAATCCTTCAAAACTGGGAAATCTGACCTTAATTAAGCCAGTAAACAGGAGTATAAATTACATCAGGAAATAAAAGAGGGAAATTAGGAAGGCCAATTTCAAAGAGCTAAAGATTTACAAACAAACAAGAGTTTTTATATTTAGTCAAAGCAGGAAGCCTGTGGGGGGAGGGAAAAAAATCAGTGTATCCACTGGATTGCCATGAGTTAAAGAGAGCAATCAAGGAAAATAAGGACACTGATGAGAAGCAAAAAAAAAAAAAAATCTCTTTGCATGACTCTTTAGTGGTGTCAGATTCCCACCCAGGACCTGCTCTTTTCTAGTACTAACAATGTGGTACTCTCAAAGACTGAGGTGTCAGAAGCAAAGGTGCCAGAGTAAATTTATAATTTTAAAAACAGTAAGTCACCAGGCCCAAAAGGTATACATCCAAGAGTTCCAAAGGAGCTAAGTATTCAGTGGCTGAGATGCTAACAAAGATATGTCATCTCTCTTTAAGAACAGCCACTGTGCCAGAGGATTAGAGGGTAGTAAATGTTGTACCCATATTTTAAAAAGGCCCTAGGGTGACTTATAGTCTAGTAATTCTCATATCTGTACCTAGCAAATTGGTTGAAAAAATAATTTTAAACAAAATATCAAGACACATGGAAAATCATAATATGATGAAGCCTAACCAGCATGGTTTCTGCAAAGGAAAACCATGACTCACTAATCTATTGAATTCTTTGAATGTGTCAATAAAGCATTGGATAAAGGAGAACCAGATGACAAAATGTATTTAGACTTCCAAAAGGTCTTTGACCAGGTCCTGCACAGGAGGTTACTAAGAAGCTAAACATTCATGGGGTGAGAGGCCTAGTATTGTCATGGATCAAAAACTGGCTAGGAAACAAAAAGCAAAGAGAAGGAATAAATGGTCAGTTTTCATCGTGGCAAAGGATCAATAGCAGATACCTCAAGGTTCTATACGAGGTCCCATGCTGTTTACTGTATTTATTGATGATCAGGAAAAGGGAGTGAGCAGTGAAGCAACAATATCTGCAGATGACACAAAGTTATTCAGGTTAGACAGGACCAAAGAAGGCTGTAAGGAACATCGGAGACCTAAACAAGAGAGATGAAAGGGCAACACAATGGCAAATTGATAGGTTTCAGTGTAGTAGCCGTGTTAGTCTGTGTCAGCAAAATGAAAATAAGAAAGAAAAACTTGTCGGGCGGCGCCTTAGCACCGCTTCTCCTCACAGGGGGAGCAGCCGCTCCCCCTGTTCCCCCCCGGCTACGCTACTGGTGCTAGCTAGTGTCAGGGACAAGATATCGGATAGATGGATCTCAGGGCTGATCCAGTGTGACAATGTCTATGTTCCTACTGTGTTTATGACACAAATACTGTGACAGATTTAACTGGATTTACTGTAGTGACTGAGATTTTATAGTACACATCTTGTGAAGTATGTAACAATTTTCTTCGAACACCAGTGGAAAACGACACCCCTAAAGGATTCAGAAGAGTGAATTGACAGTACACTGTTAAAATCTAAAATTGGGTGGGTTTAAATCAGCTGTGCTAGAGTTGTTCCTACTGCTTGCACCCAGATGTAATTTTCTGCAGTTAGCCACTGGAAACAACAAAATACTGTTGTTGCAATAAGATTATTTTTACATTGATGTGCCCTCTTATTCTATCAAAGTAAAATGCAGGTAATTGGAATATACTGGCTTAAACACAGAGGAATGAAGCTAAGTTATATTTGTGATGCCGTTGACAATCTTAAGGGCCTTATACTCCTGTCTGATTGGCAGCTCATATCCAAGGTATCTTAGCACACACAAAGAGAGGGGGAGAGAGAGCTGTGTAAATCAATACTCTTACTTCAATCAGACATTCACAAAGCAATGTAAGTTCCCTGGGCACTACGCAAGGAAGGGATGTAGAGATGGAAAGAGGAAAATAAAATAGATGGACCGTGGCCCAATGTACAGGTTACTCCCATTTTTCCATTCTCAAGGCTCAATGTTTTCAGTCACAAAAGGATCTGCACTTTAACTATTGCGCTCATTCTGAGTGATCTTTCTTCCATTACTAAACACCACCATGCTCCTAGTCTCAAACAATGTTTACATTTATTTACGTAGGTCTCAAACTGGCAAAACATTTAAGCACGTGCTTAAGTTCATTCCTATTCAGCAAAGCACTCAGGCCCAGGTTTTTAAAGATCAATCTCATTTTCAAAAACGATGTCAATGAGATTTAGGAGCCTAAAACCCATCGACTGTCAATGATATTTAGACTCCTAAACCAATTAGGCATTACAGCTCCGAGCATAGCAACACCCAAATATCTGTAAAAAAATCAGAGTTTTAAGCAGATGCTTTACAGTACTTGTGTTTAAGTGCCACTGACTTTTCAACTGGGACTTAGACATAGGCTTAAAGTTCAGCTTGTTCTCTAGTGCTTTGCTGAATAGGGTGGTCTGCTGAATCAGGGCTTTAAATACCACCATAAATAAATTCCTACTGTATTTATAAAATCCACATAAATAGAATTATTTTATGGGGAAAAAAACCCTCTGTATAAAGTGATTTTTTTCATGAGCATTACTGTGGAATATTTCTATAGTGGCATAACTGAATGGTGCTTAACGGAAAAATAAGATGTCATGGAACCAGATTCGAAGCTTAGTTACACCACAGTAGATCCAGAGTAACTGCTACCAGTGTCGGAGTAACTATGGATTTAGGATGACTAATGATTTCAGGATTCAGCCCACGGGTCCTGCCCCCCCAGGACCTTGCAGTCTGAGCACCTGATCCCAAAATGTATTTTAGCATCTACAGTTCATACCTGAGAGCCAAGTAACTTTAATTTGGGCTTGAAGACACTTGCCATCTCACAGGATCATGCTCCAAGTGAGGAGTGCCAAGTGAGGCAAATTCAGGAAATGACATCAGATAAAGGAAGGTACAGGGAAGGGAGAGAAGAGTGTTAAAACAAGGCGAAAGAATGTGATTCAAATTATGTTTCCTATGAAGCATGTAATTACAGGGCACAGCAAAAAAGGAGGAGCAGACAGCAAAGGGGCAGATAGCAAAGTGGCAGATAGTCAATAGTGGAGAACTAGCTGAACGAAGTATGTTCAGAAGAGAGACTTGAAGAAAGTGGCTGTTGCCCTGAAAGAGGAAAGTTTTTCGATAGGGACGGTGTGGAATAAACATTAGCACACAAATGGAACAAGGAGACTCTAGAAGTAACTTTTATCTGCTTTTCATAAAATTATCTCTCACTGACTGCAGCATAAAGTTACATGAGCTCTGGCTAGAAAGAAAGAATGGTAGGTTTCCAGTTCCTAGTATAACATGTAAGAATCTAAACTTCTAAAGAAAGAGCTACACCTGAGAACTTTTGTAATCCTAGAATAGTTGTTAGGAGCCAGAGACGGAAGAGACTTCATGACTCAGAGGTCCAGATCATTGGCTGATGGAAATACACATTGCTTCATTGGCTTCAATGGAATTACACCAATTTAGGAACTGGCATATAGAGTCTATCTTAGGCTTTTCTATTGTACCGTTATCGTCGTATTTAAGTATTTACAAATTCAGGATGTATGATGCATTAGGTATAAAAATGACAATACCAAGATATTGTACACATGTGTAATCCCAACCTCTCCCCCACCCCCCCAAAAAGAGACTACAACTTGAAAGTGGATATTACTGTTACTGGATTTTCAATCACCATGTTGTCAATTCTTTTAAAATAATACATCTTTTATGAAGAAAGTTCCATCAGAATATTGGAAAACTTAGTTCCAGACTTTGTGCCTTTTCCTTCATATCATTGATAGTCAAAATTTACACGCCCAAGAAGTCTCATTCTCATAACTGAGAAAAATACACTAGTTTAAAAAAATCTGGTTTAAAGGGGAAATGAAAGCCGCTATAAAAATATGCATATAACAAATGGAGGAAAGGGGAAGTTGATAGTAATGAAGCTATAGCGGAAGCTAAAACTGTAGAAAAATGAAAGGGGAAGCAAAAGGATGCAAGGAGACATCTATGGCCAGCAGAGTTTAGGACAAGAAGAAGGAGGGATTTTTTAATGTATATTAGGAACAAAAGGAATCTTAACAATGGTACTGGTCCATTAATAGATGGAAAAGGTAGAATTGTCAATAATAATGCAAGAAAGAAAGATTTATTCAATAAATATTTCTGTTCCACATTTGGAAAAATGCAGGATTATATATTAATATCATATGATAATTGATGATGATAATGAAATACTCTCCATATCAGCAGTAATGAAGAAGGAAGTTAAATAGCAGCTATAAAGTAAGACATTTTTAAACCATCAGGTCCAAGTTCAGATAAATTGCATCCAAGAGTTTTAAAAGAGCTGGCCGAGGAGCTCACTGAGCCATTAATGTTGATTTTTTTCAATAAGTCTTCAAACACTGGGGAAGTTCCAGAAGAAAGTTAATGTTGTGCCCATTAAAAAAGGGTAAATGAGATGACCCAGGTAATTTTAGGCCTGTCAGCCTCACATCAATCCCTAGAAAAATAATAAAGCATCTGATATGGGACTCAATAAAGAATTAAATGAATGCCAATCAAGATGGGTTTATGGAAAATAGATGTTATCAATCTAACTATTTTGAGATTAGAAGTTTGGTTGATAAAGGTAATATAATATAAAGGTGATATAATATACATGGACTTCTGTAAATCATTTGATCTAGACCTGCACAATATTTGGATTAAGAAACTAGAACAACATAAAAATCAATATGACACACATTAAATGGATTTAAAAACAGGCTAACTGATAGGTCTCAAAATGTAACTGCAAATGGAGAATCATTATCAAGTAGGTCTGTTTCTAGTGAGGTCTTGCAGGAATCAGTTCTCAGGCCTACGCTATTTAACATTTTTAATCAATGACTTAGAAAAAACATAAAATCATTACGGTTAAAGTTTGTAGATGACACACGACTGGAGGAGTGATAAATAATGAACAGGACAGGCCACTGATACAGAGCTGTCTGGATCATTTGGTAAACTGGGCACAAGCAAATAACTTGTGTTTTAATACAACCAAATGTAAAGTCATACATCTAGTAACAAAGAATGCAGGCCATACTTACAAGTCCTGGGAAGCAGTGACTCTGAAAAGGACTTGGAAGTCATGGTGGATAATCAGCTGAACATGAACTCCCAGTGCTACACTGTGGCCAACAAAGCTAATGTGATCCTGGTATGTACAAACTGGTGAATACTGAGTAGAAGTAGAGAGGTTATTACCTCTATATTTGGCACTGGTAAGACCGTTGCTGGAATACTGAGTCCAGTTCTAGTGCCCATGATTTAAGAAGGATGTTGATGAACTGGAGAGGGTTCAGAGAAGAGCCATGAGAACAATTACAGGATTAGACAACATGCCTTATAGGGATAAACTCTAAGAGTTCAATTTATTTATCGTAACAAAGATAAGATTAAGGGGTGACTTGATCACAGTCTATAAGTACCTACATGGGGAAGAGAAATTTGTCTGCTGGACTGAAGAGCCTTCTATATTATCAAATGTATAACAAGATCCAATGGCTGGAAGTTGAAGCTAGACAAATTCAGACGGGAAATAAGGCACACATTTTTAACAGTGAGGGTAACTAACCTTTGGAAAACCTTACCAAGGATTAAGGTGACCAGATGTCCTGATTTTATAGGGAGAGTGCCGATTTTGGGGGATTTTTCTTATATAGGCTCCTATTACCCCCCACCCCCTGTCCTGATTTTTTACACTTGCTCTCTGGTCACCCTACCAAGGGTTGTGGTGGATTCTCCATCACTGGACATTTTGAAAATGCAGAGTGGATGTATTTTGCTAAAAGAGATAGACTCATAGACTCATAGACTTTAAGGTCAGAAGGGCCCATTATGATCATCTAGTCTGACCTGCACAATGCAGGCCACGGAATCTCACCCACCCACTCCTGGAATAATCCTCTCACCTATGTCTCAGCTATTGAAGTCCTCAAATCATGGTTTATAGACTTAAAGATGCAGAGAATCTATATTTGGCACTGGTAAGACCGTTGCTGGAATACTGAGTCCAGTTCTAGTGCCCACGATTTAAGAAGGATGTTGATGAACTGGAGAGGGTTCAGAGAAGAGCCATGAGAACAATTAAAGGATTAGAAAACATGCCTTATAGTGATAAACTCTAAGAGTTCAATTTATTTATCTAGATGGTCTAGTTCAAACAGGAATTAATTCAGGTACGTTCTATAGCCTGTGTTATACAGAAGGGCAGACTAGTGGATCGCAGTAGTCCCTTCTGGATTTATAATCTATGAGTCTTCACCATCAAATGAGTTTTACATGATCTGGGGTAAGAACAAACTAAACTTGATTATTTTCATGCTGGCACTTCATATCCTTTCTAAGAATAATAATAGAGATCTTTCAAGTTTTAACACGCTGATCTTTTTTCCCATTCAGGGCTATGAAAGTCAGTGATTAGAGTGGGTAAATTGTCCATTTTACCTTCATGTTATTCTTACCATTCATATTACTCTGAATTGGAATTTTGCAAACACAGAGAGAGGAATAGATCCCCATTTCATAACTGTGATAGACCCAGGCCAGTTCGGTACAACAGAATAGTAGAAGGCAGATATACTGGCCATTGGGTTAACAGTTTTCTGTTCCCTGACTGACCAGAGCAGGGACTGCTCCAGGCTAATGAGAACACCTGACTCTCATTAACCTGCAAAGAGTCAGGTGAGGCCATTAAGGTGAAGTGAACACCTGACCCTAATTAAGGCTCTTCTGAGCATATAAAAGGTTCTCACTCCAGTCAGGCCAGGGAAGAGCCAGGGAGCCAGAGGAGAGGAAGTGCTGTTGCTATTGAAGGACTGAGTAAATGAGGACATGCTCATGCCATCAGTAAGGGAGCCCTAAGGTAAGGGTGAAGAAGTGAGAAGCAGGAGAGCTGTGGGGAAGTGGCCCAGGGAATTGTAGCAACTCTGACAGTGAGAGGTCGGCTGCCAACAGCTGCTACCATTAGGGTCCCTGGGCTGGAACCCGGAGTAGAGGGCGGGCTTGGGTTCCCCCCCACCAACCTGCCACTACAAAGAGAAGACAGGCCTCTGGCAGGACAGGAGGCTAAACTGTTCTGCAATAAGCCCAGAGGGACAACAGGGACTGTGGGAGTTCTCTCACCATCCTCTGAGGCGAGCATAAACCGCCTAGAAGCGCGGGACCCACAGGGACAAGATCGGAGCTCTGCCACATAACGTAATCTTACAAAGCTGAATCTGTTTTCACCTTACTGATGCAAGTAATCCTCTTGAAGTTAATGTGATTAGTTCTGTGACTAGAGCAAGCTGGTTTGGCTCTTTAAGTATACTTTTCTTATAAAAAAAGAAAGTGGTGGAACATCTACAGTGCTATAATCTCTCTCTTTAATTCAGTGGTTTGATGGAAGTGGTTACACTTTGGGCCTGCTAAGATGCTTATTTGAAAGAATCTGCCTTTCTAGTGAATGAGCAAATGCTACTTTGGATGTCACATGACTATGATGATTTATTTATTTACTTAGTGTCATTTACAAATAAATTATAGCCACAATTCAAGAGTAACAGCTACTTTGGGGCAGGGATCATCTTTTTGTTCTGTGTTTGTACAGTGCCTAGCACAATGGGATCCTGGTCCATGACTGGGGACTCCTAGACATTACCACAATGCAAATAATATTTATTAACTCTACAGTCTTGTTCAATCAGATGCAGGGAAAAATAATGTCTCCAGTATTCTTTTCTGCGTAACTTGTTACACTGAATTTAAAATACAAGGCTAAACTAAATATGATCAATAGGACCTTAGTTGTCTTTTGCTTTGTATTGATAAATTTAGCAATAAATATATTGATATTGATAAATATGTTGATAAATATAGCAATTCTGGGGTGAAAGAAAAGGGTCCAAATGTCATACACCAACTCCCAATCAAAAATGCAGAGGCATCAAATGCAAACCTATCTAAAAGCATAACAAAGATAAAACTGGAATTTGCAGGTGTGAGGTACCGATGAGCAGAGACGGAAACAACATCTAAAGAACTCAAATTTCACAGAAGAATGTTCCTTAGCCCTGGTCTACACTACAAGTTTAGGTCAAATTTAGCAACGTTAGGTCGATTTAACCCTGCACCCCTCCACACAACAAAGCCTGTTTTGTCGACTTAAAGGGCTTTTAAAACCGATTTCTGTACTCCTCCCCAGTGAGGGGTTTAGCGCTAAAATCGACCTCGCTGGGTCAACTTTGGAGTAGCGTGGACACAATTTGATGGTATTGGCCTCTCGGAGTAATCCCACGGTGCTCCATTGTGACCGCTCTGGACAGCACTCTCAACTCAGATACACTGGCTAGGTAGACAGGAAAAGCCCTGGGAACTTTTGAATTTCATTTCCTGTTTGGCCAGCATGGCAGGCTGATCAGCACAGGTGACCATGCAGAGCTCATCAGCACAGGTGACCATGCAGAGCTCATCAGCACAGGTGACCATGCAGTCCCAGAATTGCAAAAGAGCTCCAGCATGGACCGAACGGGAGGTACTGGATCTGATCGCTGTATGGTGAGAAGAATCCGTGCTGGCAGAACTCCGTTCCAAAAGACAAAATGCCAATATATATACCAAAATCTCCAAAGGCATGATGGACAGAGGCTACATCAGGGACGCACAGCAGTGCCGCATTAAAATTAAGGCGCTCAGGCAAGCCCAGAATTGTAGTGCCCCCAGAGTTGTAGCGGAAGCATTGGAGCCGTACACCGTGGACAAGGACGGCTAGCAGTCCTACTGCACCATCTGCTGCGAAGGCACCCAGGAGCTGCAGCAGTGACGGTGAGCTGAGCGGGCTCCATGCTAGGGTGACCAGACAGCAAATGTAAAAAATCGGGACGGGGGTGGGGGGGTAATAGGAGCCTATATAAGAAAAAGACCCAAAAATCAGGACTGTCCCTATAAAATCGGGACATCTGGTCACCCTACTCCATGCTTGCTGTGGTATGGCATCTGCACGGGTAACCCAGGAAAAAAGGCGCGAAACAATTGTCTGCCGTTGCTTTCACGGAGGAAGGGGCGACTGATGACATGTACCTAAAACCACCCGTGACAATATTTTTGCCCCATCAGGCATTGGGAGCTTAACCCAGAATTCCAATGGGCAGCGGAGACTGCAGGAACTGTGGGATAGCTACCCACCGTGCACTGCTCTGTAAGTCAATGCTAGCCACAGTAGTGAGGATGCACTCCGCTGACTTAATGCGCTTAGTGGGGACGCACGCAATCGACTGTATAAAATCTCTTCCGAAAAATCGACTTCTATAAAATCGACCTAATTTCGTAGTGTAGACATAGTAAAGATAAGGCTGTGGACTATTCCACAACCTCATTAAAGGAACGTCTAAACTGCACACTCCTTTTGGCGGTGTGCAGAGTACATACATTGCATGCCCTCCTAGCATAGTATAAATAGCAGTGTAAATGGTGAGACGCTGCTTAGCCAAGTAGAGTAAAGACATGCCTGAACCTTGTAGGTACATACTCTAAATGGCCCAAGCGATATCTCCCCACCTACACTGCTATTTTTAGCAGAACAGTGTCCCGCTGCCTCCCCACTATTGGAGTCTTTCCCGGCTGGCTCCCCACTGCCAGAGCCTTTCCCTGCCACAGGGAGCTGCCGGAGTCTTACCTTGCTGCCGCCACCTTACAGAGCCTTTCACTAGCACATGTAGCTACACTGCAGTGAGTGTGGACACAGCCTGCTTTTCACTGCGGTGTGTAGCTACACATACCCTACATGCTGCCGCCACAAGTGGTGTGCAGTGTAGATGTACCCTAACACACACACACATACACGGGGATTCTACACTAACAGTGTGAAATACTATTATCAGGAAGGCTCAAATATTTTCATTGCATGGGCCACAACTTGACAGAGAGATTTCATTTATTTAGATTAAAAATAATAAAAAGATATCTAGCCAATGATCCTGACACACTGTTAACAATCCCATAAATACAGTGAAATCCCAGCAGCAGCACCAAAATAGTCACATCAACAGGAACTCAGCCAGACACCCTACATAAAATCCTTCCACCCCTTTATTGTTTATGGGAAACTTAGCCTCAACCCTATCAACAACAGTCTTTTGCAATGTGCCCAAATAGTCATCAAATTTGGGACATTTCCCACCAAGGCGGGGATGGGGGAGCAAGTTCCAGAGACCTTTGCTTTGGCAGAATGGTATGGGGAGCAAGGCAGCCCCTCAGGTCGGCTGGTTGTCTCATAGACCTGACATCACACAATTCACCTCCCACTCCCAATCACCTGACACCCATGTGGCAACTACAGCAGTTGTTGACAGGGAAAAATAATATCATGAAAGTATTTTCCATTCTTTTTAGATATCTTTTAATGCAGGTTACAAGCTGGAAGCAAAGAGGAAAAAGCCAGCATCATGTGGCCAGCAAGCTCTCCGTGAGCCACCAGCAAGTGCACCATGAACCAGCAGCAGCATTCAGATTCCAGTCCGATCACTGCAACCCTTTATAATAGCATCAGTGCAATACTTCTTAGTCATCACTGAAGCATATTGTAGCAATTCATTTTTATTCAAGGAAGGAACCAAAACCAGTGTAGGGTACTTTAGTAACCACCAAAAACATCTGATAATTTTCCTTTCTCAAAGAAAAAACAAAAATCACCAAGATGCTAGAACCCAATTTACATACACTTAAGAAACTCTGTTAACGAAGATAGGAAAACAGATAAAACTGTTTCATCATGAAAGGAGGTCTCCTGTTGTGCTCAAGAATGGATTTTGAGAACTTGCAGTGGATAACCTCTGCAGTAGCCTGTAAGTATGTAAAAGGAATTAGCTAATGTCAAATTGTGCAAATAAGCCAACATCTCCACAGCAGACAAGAAATTTTTTTAAGCTGAAGGATGCAAGATCTGTATCTGAATATTTTATAATTAATTGAACAGTAATCCATTTCATTTGCCCTTGCCTATGCAATGGCATTACTGGAGAAGAATACATTGTTCATTTCATAGCATTTCATTACAGTGTAACAAGACTTAACTCTAAGAATATTCCACCATAAACAGAGGAGAGAAGGGTGCATGTTTCACCTTTGGACTGACAATGCTTTATGCGAAGGAAATTTTGACATCTGGTTTCAAAATAAGTGGCTTGTTCTATGACATGATGTTTCTGTAAAGCTCAAATTGATGTTAATGACACACATTTATATGGTGACTTTCATCCTAGGTGGATCTCAAAGAGCTTTATAAACTTCACTGGTTCTCCAAACTAATACATATGCACACAGATTCTACTTTACCCATCACTGATGCGTAGCTAGCTACCTCGGGGGTGACATATCACATCTGCTCAGTAATATACACCAACACTATAAAACAGTGTAGGGCAAGATGTTATCCAAGGGAAATTACAGAGGAATTTAAGTAGGCAAATATTACTATCAGTCAAAGACTACTGTCATTATAGCATTTATTTACATCAGATACAAGGCCAAAATGAAACAGCACAGGAAATATGAAAGAAAAATGGAGTATATAGAAACTGCAGTGCTAACGGTGTCTAATAAGGCATTTTTCATACTATTGGAAAACTTGGTTCCACAGGGAGATAACAGTAATCTTAATATGACTTACAAATAAGCATTCTTTGAAACATGTTTTGACTTTTGCTTCAGAAACTGGCATGAATAATCCCCTAACGAGAGGAGCCTCAAACCTCACTTAGGCCATGTCTACACTTACCGGAGATCTATGCAGCTGCAATCGATGCAGCAGGGGGTCGATTTAGTGGGTCTTCACTAGACCTGCTAAATCGACCGCAGATCGCTCTCCCATTGACTCCACCAGAATGAGAAGAGTAAGGTAAGTGGATGGGAGCGTTTCTCCCGTCAACCCAGTGCAGTGTAGACACCACAGTAAGTCGACCTAAGCTATGTTGACTCCAACTACATTATTCACGCAGCTGGAGTAGTGTAACTTAGGTCGACTTACCCTGGTAGTGTAGACAAGGCCTTAGTTAATAATTCATACCTACCTCCTCCACTCAGCCCAGGGCTACACTAGGGGAGGGGGTCGATCTACGATACGCAACTTCAGCTACGGGAATAGCGTAGCTGAAGTCGGCGTATCGTAGTCGGCTTACCTGGGGATGAGGACGGCGGCGAGTCGATCGCTGCAGCTCCCCCGTCGACTCCGCTTCCGCCTCTCGATGAGGTGGATTGCCGGCGCCGACGGGGAGCGCGATCGGGGATCGATTAATCGCGTCTTAACGAGACGCGAAAAATCGATCCCCGATAGATCGATTGCTACCCGCCGATCCGGCGGGTAGTGAAGACCTGCCCTTAGTCCACAATCCTGTCTCTAGAGGACATATAGAAAAGTTGAAATACACCACTCTGGAAGGAGTGAGGGGCAGGCTAACAATTAAAGAGACAATACCCATCTAGTCAGGTTCTGCATTTAAACATAACTACATTAATAACATTTCATTTAAAAAACACCAGTTGTTTCTATCATGTCAGCAAATTGGTAGATTACCAAAAATCTGATTTTTTAAAAAGGCTCATATAATCAAGAAAAGATGCAAGAAACTGGATGTTTTAAAAACTAAATCATCAGTATCCATGGCACAAATGCTGTCTCAAACCTAGGAATGGGAACAAGTCTCTCAGAAACAGATGAAAGATCTATGGGAGCTGGGCAGAAGCAGCGCTGTTTATAATTAATGGTGAAGATGATTAACCATTAGAACAAACTACCAAGGGAAGTGGTCAATTCTCCAGCTCGTCATGTCTTCAGATCAAGACTGGGTGCCTTTCTGGAAGAGATGCTTTAGTCTAACAAAAGTTATTGGGCTCAGTACAGGATTAATGGGATGAAATTTTATGACCTGTGATATACAGGTGATCGGACTAGATGACACTAATGGGCCCTTCTAGCCTTAAACTTTATCAGTCTATGAAACCTAAGAAGAATCCAATCTTTAAACAATGTTACAAGAATTTTTCACCACATCTCATCTCCTTCGTGTCCTCTATAGAGCAAATTTTGAAAAATTTGGCAACTGTAACATAGTAAGTGGCAACGGCACCGAAACCAGGGGGACTTAGGGGGCCATGCCCCGCCCCCCCACACACACACTTTTTAACATGGGTGTAATTTGGGAGGTGACATTGCCCCCCCCCCCCAAACTGCAAGTTCAATGAGCTTGTTGCTCTGCATGCTCTTTAAAACACAGCACCTAAGTTATCTCTAAGCTGCACGGCCGTGCAGCAGGCTATTAAGGGCCGCACAGGTGCGCAGCCAGGGAGAGGCGCCTCTTCCCTGACCCCGGCCCCACGGAAGCTGCCGCAGCCAGGGAGAAGGGCCTCACCTTCAACCCCGGCCCCGCCGGAGCTGCCATGATGGGGAGAGGCGCGCTCTTCCAGCCCCAGGCTGCGGTGTCAAGAGAAAGCTGGGGAGAGTTCTCTCTCCCTGCCGCAGCCCCAGGGCAGCCTCCACCCCAAACCCCTCATCCCAGGCTCCACCCCAGAGCCCACACCCCCAGCCAGAGCCCACACCCCACCCCCATCCCAACCCTCTGCCCTAGCCCGGATCCCCCTCCTGCACCCCAAACCCCTCATCCCCAGCCCCACCCCAGAGCCTGCATCCTCAGCCAGAGCCCTCACCCCCCAGCATCCCAACCCTCTGCCCCAGCCCTGAGCTCCATCCCACGCTCTGAACCCCTCAGCCCCACCCCCACCACACATCACCTCCATATTGGTGCACATAACAAAATTCATTCTGCACATGGATGTAAAAAATTAGAGGGAACATTGCACAGCACCCAGAGGGGGCATGTTTCCAGTCAAATTGCTTATATATAAAAAAAAATTTTTTCCATAGGACACCAAGTCAGCAGTATTTAATCTGCTTGACATGATGTGGGAGGAGCAAATTTACGGGCCTTCTCTATGTTAAAAAAAAAAAGTGATATTTTTAATTTTTTTCCTGCTGTAGATTAGGCCTGAGGAAGAGTATAATGCCTGAACCAGGAAGCAACTGAGCCCATGAGATATTTTGGTGACATTTTGGGATTTTTTTCATCATCATTTTTTATTTCCAGTGTTTTTGAAAAAAATTCTACTACTTTTTATAAAACTTTGGTTAAAAACCATTTATTTAGCAAGAACTTTGTGGCAAACTGATTTCTGAAGCAGGAGGACATCAGTTAAGTTGCTGATCCTGCAAACGCTTATATATGCACTTAACTTTATGCAGGAGAGCATAAATCAATGGCTAAAGCAAATCAAATGCCCTGCTCCCCTAGATCCTAGGAGATCTCAGCGGCACATGAGTAAAGTTAAATATGTGCATAAATGTTTGCAGGATTGGGATATCTCACTGAATTTTTGGACTTTTTTTACTTTCTGGCTTCATGAAAATGCCTTAATGCATGATTACAATACAAATATTTTTGGTAAAACCATTTACCAAAGGCTCCCATTACACTACAGCCTTGCTCCCGCCAATGTAAGGGCTGGTCTACACTACCCGCCCGATTCGGCGGGTAGCGATTGATCTTCTGGGGATCGATTTATCGCGTCTCATCCCAGAAGCGCTTCCCGTCGACTCCGGAAATCCAGCTCGGCACGAGGAGTGAGCGGAGTCGACGGGGGACCGATCCTGCGCCACATGGACCCGCAGTAAGTAAATTTAATTCGATCTAAGATACGTCAACTTCAGCTACGCTATTCTCGTAGCTGAAGTTGCGTATCTTAGATCGATCCCACCCCCTAGTGTAGACCTGCCCTAAGTGCCCTACTACACCGACATAATAACTCCACCTCCACGAGGGGTGTAGGATTTAAGTTGGTGTAGTTAGGGTGACGCAATGTGTGTGTAGACACTGAGTTACTTACAACAGCTGTTAGCTGTCATTCTTGTCAATTTCACAGCTTCATGCTGAAGCTGTGAAACTGACAAGAAAGCTTCGCTGTCACCGGGCTGGTTGGGGGGGCTCTAGCTAGAGCCTCATGGCCCCCTGGGATCCCTGCTCTGAGCTGGGCTGCACCCACCCCACTCCCCCTTCATAGCGTGGCTGCCACCTGGCTCCCCGCTCCCAGTCCAGCTGCTGCCCAGGTGGGGAGATGGTGAGGAGCGGGGAGCCAATGGGGACAGCCAAGCTCCTGGCAGCTGGGAGCTGACAGCCTGGGTGGGGAGACAGCCAGGCTCCTGGCGGGGAGCTGCCAGCGGAGCCAAGACCCAGGCTCTCAGCCCCCCATGTTGCCCCCTCTTCAGTCAGTGGAAGCGCTCCTGCTGAGGATGCGCACCACTGACCCAAGGAGGGTCGTGTGGACACAAACCACCACAGAAAAGTTGACCTAACATAGGTTGACTTACGTTTCTAGTGTAGACATGCCCTTAAACAGAGCCCTTCTTCAGGTCTGGGAAACGAGCATCACAGCTAAATACAAGGTGGAACAGATTGTCTAGTTAACACATTTCAAGGGACCATTCAAGGTGAAGTGGTCCATTAACACCCCTTCACTATCCTGGGATTACTGCATCACTTCATATCACCAATGACAGATGATACCTAAGACTGGGCTACACAGGCTCCAGCAGCAAGTCGTACATTTCTATGTAGTAAAACGTGTGAAAGCTGTCCGTTTAATTCTTCCTTGGAAGACTTTTGAAACAATACAAAGTTTTTGTATCCACGTGCTTTTGTCACAACCAACAGCTTTGACATTTTGTTCCTTTTAAGCAGAAGAGTGGTTGGGAGCATGACCATTCCTTTAAAATGCTTAATTAATCTCCAAAATAATGGTGTTCTGCTGGCACTGAGGATCAAAGGCCTTTAAGTTCACACCACCACCAGAGAGAATTTGTACAGGCTAGTCTGATGCTGGGAAGATGCATGATTCTGACTCTACAGAACTAAATCACTGTGCGCACAAACTTACAGGTGCAACAGCAGAGGCTGTGGTGAGGCCCCTTGGAAAACATGGCCTTAAGTACTATTATAGTACAGTACCCTGAGTCCGTGGTGCTGAAGGAACTCCCAGAGATGCAAGATTCAGTGAGTGGGTGGATGTGAGAGAGAGAGAGAGAGAGAGAATGTCAGCAAAGAAGCAATTTAAGACAGAACAAGGGGACCTAGGGTCTGCTCACTGAAACCATATGTGCATACTGGTTATCTGACTTTAAGATAGCCAAAGGGAACCACAGCTGAGCTGATGGAAGAGCTGTCAATCAGCATTTTAATACTTAGCCACCTCAGTGTAGTGCTCCAAGATTCTCAAATGACAGGGACTATATAAGTAAATTATTATTTCTAGGAGTATAAAACTTTCAGCCTTGAGAGCACAAGCTGAGGAAGGCTATAAATAATTTCAACATCTGTTTCTCTAGTTAATAACATTTAATTATTTTTTTAAACATGTCCATGATTTTTGACATTTTAATGATTTGGAAGTGGTTTGGCAGTACCGATTCTGTCAGCTATCCAGCTTATTCTACACTCTTGAAATTGTATTCCTGAAGATCAAGAGTCTCTCACAGCTCATTGAGATGAATAAACATTCAACTATCACAAAAGGCAACTGACACTGTACCCAAACTTATTACCAGAAGGCTAAGATTTCCCTGACACTACACGTGGACATTTATGTTCACTCGGGGTAGAGTCACAATCCAAGTTTCTCATATGGCCGACTGATTGGTAAACTTGCTGAAAACCATAATTACCTGAGTGTAAGCGAGTTTTTTGGTGTACGTGAACGTCTACTCCAAAGGTTGCAGTTATATACTAGCTTCCCAGAATAGCTAACTACCGGTCTGGATCACAGGCTGGGTTGAGCTATATTTGTAACCCAAAAAACCATAATGTTCATATTGGAAAGCATCAATTATGAAGAAATGGGTACATACTGTTGTGAACCAGCTTTTTAATTAGTTGACTGTTTACACACAAAGCCTGTGATTAATAAAGCACAAACTCTTATTTAGGCACGTACGGGTCCAGAAAAAGTTTGCCTTTGCTTGGTAGTGTAGGTTTATGGTCAATAATTCTATTCTGAAGAGTAATAGGATTTTTAAATTAACCCTTTTTATAGCTGCAGGGACAAGTGGTAGTTGAAAGGAGCACATTAGATAGTAATATCTTGAACATCTCCTTAAACCCTATTTTGTGGCATAGTGGTCACCTTTCCCCTGAATATTGGGATAGTTGGGTTTCTACATACTGTCTCTCAAAGAGCCTTGTGATATTTCCACTATCAAGTTGCTTTGGACTTTGGGGCCCAATCCTGTTGTTCTTGGAATCTCTGAGAGTTCTGCCCTTGATTTTATGAGAGTGGGATCAGGCCTTCCAAAAGGAAGAGGCACGAAAGTCTGTGACCTTTCTGAGGCCCCAACCCTACCATGGCTTATACATGAACTTAATATTAAGCAACCATCCAATAAATACATGGGTATTCTTTTTGAATGTGTACTTAAAAGGTAGGGATTGAAACCAAAACTAGTAAGAAATTAGATTTTACATTTCTACACTATACTCTCAAAAGGCATTAGGATAAAAGCAGCCTTACTACATTTATACACATACAGGCTCTATTGGCATTCTCCTCTCCCCCATTTTGCAAGGTTGGAAACTTGCAATTGCCTTTTTTGTTAAAACAAAACACAGAACACAAGATCCCAGCCCAAGGGAAAGCTTTATTAAACCAGATCCAAACAGTTATATTGTTGTTTTTTTTTAAATGTTCTACAGCAAGAAACATTTGATAGTGACCTGCCAAAGAAAGTTAAGTGTGTTCGCACCTTAGTGTAGCGTAGTGGGGACAAACAAGCTACCTAGTTTTAAGATGGAACTCAAATTTATAAATGGGATTACATGGAAGGGTTTCCTGTGATAACAGGGACTGGACACAATAGGACAAGAAGGGATCTCCTTAATTGTGTTCCCTTTTTGGTTTCTTGGATGTGGAAAGGGTTGAATAGTTTGAAAAGGTGGCTGTATGAAGGAGATTCTGCCTTATTTTAGATTAGACATTCTTGTAGGAATCTGTGGTTGAGGGGAGAATAGCGGGATTATGACTTTCTCTCCCCTTTTGCTGGTCACTTTTTTTTGTAATAAAAGGAGAATTTGTTCTTATCTTTCACCTCATTTTTAATCAAACTTCTTATGGCTACAGCTTCACCTTTGAAAAAGTGAAACTCTGCAGACTCCGGGAGCAAGATAACAAATTCATTCTTTCCTTATAGTAGAGCACTTGCAGAGCAATATCACTAACAAACCTCTCCAAAGTCCTGTGGGAATCAGAGTTCAGTTCCTGGGTTGGTCTCTTGAACTCCAGTTCAGCAAGGGTTGCGGGGGAGGGGGGGTTCCAGACACAGCATGCTCAGTTGGGGAGTGTCTTCTCTAGCTCATTAAGCAACAGTGTTTATGGACTTTAGAAAGAAACCACAGCTCGTCTCCTTGATGGGAAAGATAGTGGATGCAATGAGAGGACAGGGGTAAACGGGGGGGGGGGGGAGGGAGAAATGGGGATTTCCTCAGGGAGCTAACAGTCATAGAGGACCCCCAGCAGGTAAGACTTTAGTGGTAATATCTACCATGTCTCCCCCGGTTTTCTCCATCAGCACAGGAATAGGGGAAAGCCAAAAAATGTGTCTATTTTGTTTGAAATGTTTCTAAATGCAAAATGTCAGGTGGCTCCAGCTTATAGTAAAACAAAAGGACAATATCTTGCATTTTTCTGCTCACACTAGTCCTGTCATTCTCGGAACTGCCATCTGGAAGTATCTCACCTCTCGCAGAGAGTGTGTTTATTTGCAGTTAGACCAACTCTCTGTGATTATATTCAGAAGAGTAGGTTAGAATGCCTTATGGCAAGGTATATGTGTAACATATCCCTGCACCTTTTATAGTTTTCACCAATAAACAAGGCTTATTTCAATCACCTTTATTATCTTGTACAAAATAAAAAAAATCATACTGCGATACAGTATACATTGTCGAACAGAGCTTTCTTAATCTACTGTGTACATGTACAAAGTCTGAAGTAATCTTACTGGAGAAAAAATGCTACTTTTGGTCTCCTTATGGGTAGACAGAACTTCATCAGATGTAATGCTTTACAAGGAAAGCAAATCAATTTTCAGACTAGTCATCAACTATTAACAGAAGCATACAAATTAACTATTTAATTAACAACAACAACAAAGCTAAAGGTTACATCAACTCCAGATGCCATATGACTACAATAGATCACTCTGTGCACAGACAAAAATTATGACCACAATTGTATCTGAAAGCAGGGCTAAAATAAAAAGGTTTCAGAGATGATACTTTGGATACTCATTTTTTCTTGGTATATAGTTTATCTTCGTAGTTGACTGGGATTATGCCACTGCATTCTTCTGTCTTTGATACTGGATGTTTTATAAAAGTAGGTCTAATTACATCAACATCACGTCCTAAATGGTCCATCATCGTTGAAATAATCGTAGGTGGGCCATCAAAGTCTACCAAAAAATACCTGTAATGGAAAACACACAGAGAGACACAATAAAACAAGATATATGCACTGCAAAAGCTTTTACTCATACCATCATTCTGTTGGAATTGTAAAATCAAACTCCCAATTATCTACAAGGAATACCTTATATTTTGTTTTTTTAACTGTTTTTAAAACAAAGCTCAGTAACATTATGGATTTAAAACACAGGTAAGTCAATTTATACAGAGCTACACAACCGAAAATAATATAAGAGAGCGTCTTTCCTATTCAGAGGGCACCATTTCTTGTCTGTGCACTCATACTGGAATCAGGAATCTGCCTTTACTTACTTCATACATTTACACACTTAGTATTTTTCACACCATTTAGAAGTCGTGTATTTATTTCAGTTAAACAAAATGTATACTTTCCCTCCTTGAATTCAATGCATTTCTCCTCAGGGATCCTTGCCACGTGGAGAATGGACTCACAAACAGACGTCAGTGTCAAACATCTAAAGTTTATATAGCGTATGGGCAATATTTCTGCCATCCCAATACTATTTTATAACTGAGTGGAAGTTTAAAATAGCAGCAGGAAGGGGAGGAGGGAGGAGAGCGAGTGAGCTGGAGCTAGCCCAAATGAGCATGTATTCATTAGTGACATGTTTTAACTTCTGAAAACTGAGGATGCATGTTGAAATTGTGCACAGGCAGCCCTGACTTACACAATTGGCACTTACTCAGCAGCTCAGCATACTGTAATGTAGGTCTTGCTGGCCCTTGCAGGATTGCAGAGGTCTTATTTTCACACATGTACAATAGGTCTGATATTTTCAGCATCAGGCAAGCATTTCTTGTCAGCCATCCATTTATCTGTGACAGATGTACAGGAACTTACCTATTGCAAGGAGAATCCCACTCTCCATTTCTATTTCAGGCCCCCTATATCACTTCTGCAGTCACTCATTAAGTCAAGTAACTCACGTGCTGGATCTTGTTCCATCAGTTCATTTTTAATTTTGAAGGAATCTTTTATAACTCCAGTGGGATAGAGCGAGCGGTAAGGTCTATTGCTCTTCACAAACAAATGCTAGTCCCATTTTGGAGGAGAGACTACAACTGGATATAGGGTGACCAGACAGCAAGTGTGAAAAATCGGGACAGGGGGTGGGGGGTAATAGGAGCCTATATAAGAAAAAGACCCAAAAATCAGGACTGTCCCTATAAAATAGGGACATCTGGTCACCTAACTGGATATTGTATTTGGGTGTTTGAAAATAAATCCTCATACAATTCCCATATCCTCAAATTTGTTCAGAGAGCGAGGTCCACGGCTCTTGCATATTTTGAGTGATCTTACTGCAGCTATCATACTCATGTCGAAACTTAAGAAACAGATGGCAATTTGGCATTGTAAATAAACTTGTAGTTATGGGGACTTTTAATCCATCAGCTTGTTTTTGGTAAGACTAACTACAGTACAGTACAAAGGAAGTCTTAGCTGTCTCTCAGCAGTCCTATTAAAGATTAGATGATTACAGTGAGTAGCCAGTTTCCAACTGTAGCATTCATTAACAATACAGTAGACAGCACAATAATTCCCATTTAGCTTTTTGTTTTGAAACTTCTGTACAGTTGCATTTATTAAAGCTATCTGAGTAAAGACAACTGCTCTCTCTGCCCCCAAGTATACCTCAGTAGAATGCAAAAACGAGTCAGCCACAAAGGGGAACCATATTTTCTTCACATATAATTAGAGCCCTACCAAATTCACGGCCATGAAAAACACGTCATGGGCCGTGAAAACTGGTCTTTTGTGTGGTTTTACTCTATACTATACAGATTCCATGGGAGAGACCAGCATTTCTCAAACTGGGGGTTCTCACCCAAAAGGGAGTTGCAGGGGGGGTTGCAAGGTTATTGAAGGGGGGTTACAGTATTTCCACCCTTACTACTTCTCTGTCTTCAGAGCTGGGCAGCCAGAAAGCAGCAGCTGTTGGCTCGGCGCCCAGCTCTGAAGACAGCACCCTGCCAGCAATACCATACCATACCAGACTAACGGACGCCAACAACAACAACAACAACCACCATACCATACCATGCCACCCTTACTTCTGCGCTTCTGACTTCAGAGCTGGGCGGCTGGAGAGCGGCAGTTGCTGACTGAGGGCCCAGCATCCTTATCGCTGCACTGCTGCTGGCAGCAGCTCTGCCTTCAGAGTTGGGATCCTGGCCAGCATCCACTGCCCTCTGGCCGCCCAGCAGCAAGGGTAGCAGTACCACAACCCCCACTACAATAACCTTGTACCACCACCACCCAATTTCTTTTTGGGTCAGGACCCCTGCAATTACACCACCATGAAATTTCAGATTTACATAGCTGAAATCATGAAATTTACAATTTTTAAAATCCTATGATTGTGAAATTGACCAAAATGGACTGTGAATTTGGTAGGACCCTACATATAACCCAGACCAATCCATACTTAAAACAAGCAGAGGCCAAGTATACCACTTAGTTTTACTTGGAAATTATATCTGACGTGCAATATTTCTTCCCCACAGGAAGGGCCAGATTCTAATGTAATCTAATTTCAGGTGCATACAATGCATCACAGCACACTTACAAAAGCATTGAGCTATGCAACAAGTGCCAAGCACCCAAGATGAGAAACTGGGCCTACATATGCATGAGAATACAGAGTGCAGAGAATGTGTCAACAACAAAAAGTTCATTATGTTTTCCATATTATGACATATGAGGAAAATAAACTCCTCCAATCTAAATACCTGCGATATGAAGTCCCATTATCATCAACAGGTATTATACACACAGAGAGAACAAAATTGGAGGGGCAGCACAAAGTCTATGGGTCTGCCTACACTGCAGCTGGGAGCAAGCCTCCCAGCCCAGGTAGATAGAGGCACATTTGCTCTGCTCAAGCTAGTGCGCTAAAAATAGCGGTTTGGAGGTTGTAGTGCAGGTAAGTGGTTTGGGGCAGTCACCTGAGCTTGGACCCTCGGGGTCAGGCAGCCATGGACTCGACTGGCTGCGTGTTGCATCGTCCACACTGCTATGGCTAGCACACTAGCTCAAGCAGAGCTACACAAGTCTGTCTACCTGGGCTTGAATGCAACCTCCCAGCTGCAGTGTAGACATATCCTATATGCCACTTAAGGTAAACGTGGCACATAAGTGGTGCAAAGGTCTTACGCTGGCTTGCTGCACAGAGGTGAATGCTACATACAAGGAGAAAACAAGGAGAACACAATAAAAGAGGATTTCCTTAACTGAGCATTCCCAGCCCCTAAATGAATGTGCAGCAATGGACACTAATTAGGGGTCCTATAAAGGTAGCCAGCCAGTCAAGCAGCGGCACAGGAGCCAGCAAACAGAGCTGTAAACACGGGAGTTTCAGTGGGAGTTCTGTTGGAGGAGTTTGGGGTGAAGACTAGGAGAACGAGGCAGAGGAACAGACAGGCTAGTGAAGGGAGTGTGTGGTGTTCTAGCAGTGTTGTGGTGCTTGTTGGGGGTTTGTTTTGCTGTGGGTGGTGGTGTTTTGGTTTGGTTTGTGTTTCCCGGACTAACTGGACTTAGGTGGGAAGGCTATGACAGATACAAAGGCAGCAGTGGTAGTGACCGAAGCAGTGGAGGACACATTGAAGATGACTGGATGTGGAAGCCTCAGTATGTACATGATCCTGGAGGGGCTACCTGAAAAGAATTTAGTCTGCATGAAGTGCCGCCTGATAGAGCTGATGGAAGAAAAGATCCGAGGATTGGAGATGCAGGTGGAAACTCTGGTAGAGTTTAGAAGGGGGTTCGAGCAGATGATGGAGCAAAGACATGAGGAGGCTGAAAGGAAAAGCTCAGACTTGCAGATGGATGCAGGACCAAAGAACTCTGAGGGGAGACTGCTGGGTGAGGAAAGTGGACAGTGGAAGCACGTGACTAAGAGAACCAGGCAGAGGAAAAGACGGGCTAGCGAAGGAGAAAGAGAGCTCTGGAACAGGTTTGTGGAGTTCGAAAATGAAGAAAGAGCACAGCAGGTAGTCACTAAAGGTGGGAGGGCAAGGAAGAAGAGAAGAGCAGCTAGTCCTATAGGAAGAGGGGAAGAGTCAGTGGAGATAACACCACCAAATATGAGCCCCAGGAGGATACAGGATGGGTTGCAGAGGATTGCAAGGGAGAATAGGAATCGAGAGGACTTGCAGCCAGAAGTAACAGGGGATAGACCAGAGAATCGCACCATCACCAGGAAAAGGCAGGTCTTTATGATTGGGGACTCCTTACTGAGAAGAATAGACAGGCCTGTAACCAGAGCTGATCCAGAGAACAGAAGGGTGTGCTGTCTTCTGGGTGCTAAGATACGGGATGTGGACCTGAGGCTTAAGAGGATCCTAACGGGAGCGGGAAAGAATCCACTGACTGTCCTTCATGTGGGAACAAATGATACAGCTAGATTCTCGCTGGAACATATCAAGGGAGACTATGCCAGGCTGGGGAAGACGCTTAAGGAAATCGAGGCTCAGGTGATCTTCAGTGGGATTCTGCCTGTTCCAAGAGAAGGGCAACAAAGGTGTGACAAGATTATGATAATCAACAGATGGCTCAAGCTGTGGTGTTATAAGGAGGGCTTTGGGATGTATGGCCACTGGGAGGCATTCATGGACAGAGGGGCTGTTCTCTCGGGATGGACTACACTTGAATAGGGAGGGAAATAAACTTCTAGGATGGAGGCTGGCACAACTGATTAAGAGAGCTTTAAACTAAGAATTTGGGGGAGATGGTTGGGAGATGTCCAGGTAATTCCACGCCGGATTTTAACATTGAGAGGGAAGAAAACGAAGTAAGAAAGGATACAGCAGTGGGTAGGAAAATGGACATAAGGAGGAAGGGTAGTGTAGATACCAGTCTAATAGGTGATACTGGCGATAGAATGTATGTGCCTAATCGGGTAAAGAATGTGAGCAAAAATTAAGATGTTTGTACACCAATGCAAGGAGCCTAGGCAACAATATGGAGGAACTAGAGCTACTGGTGCAGGAAGTGAAACCAGATATTCTAGGGATAACAGAAACATGGTGGAATAATAGTCATGCCTGGAGTATAGGTATTGAAGGCTATATGCTATTTAGGAAAGACAGAAATAAAGGCAAAGGTGGTGGAGTAGCATTGTGTATCAATGATGAGGTAGACTATAAAGAAATAGAAAGTGATGGAATGGATAAGCCAGAGTCTGTCTGGGCAAAAATCACATTAGGGAAGAAACCTACTAGAGCCTCCCCTGGGATAGTGCTTAGGGTGTGTTATAGACCACCGAGATCTGATTTAGATATGGATAGAGACCTCTTTAATGTTTTTAATGAAGTAAATACTAATGGAAATTGTGTGATCATGGGAGACTAACTTCCCAGATATAGACTGGAGGACAAGTACTAGTAATAATAATAGGGCTCAGATTTTCCTGGATGCGGTAGCTGATGGATTCCTTCACCAAGTAGTTGCTGAACCAACAAGAGGGGATGCAATTTTAGATTTGGTTTTGGTGAGTAGTGAGGGCCTCATAGAAGAAATGGTTGTAGGGGACAATCTTGGTTCGAGCAATCATGAGCTAATTCAGTTCAAACTAAATGGAAGGATAAAAAATCCTAGTCACAGATCTATTTTTGTTTATTTCAAAAGGGCTAACTTTGGGCGGAGGAGGCCTGGAATTACTTCAAGTCAAAGCTGCAGAAACTATCAGAAGCCTGCATCCCAAGAAAGGGGAAAAAATTCATAGGCAAGAGTTGTAGACCAAGCTGGATGAGCAAGCATCTCAGAAAGGTGATTAAGAAAAAGCAGAAAGCCTACAAGAAGTGGAAGATGGGAGGGATCAGCAAGGAAAGCTACCTTATTGAGGTCAGAACATGTAGGGATAAAGTGAGAAAGGCAAAAAGCCATGTAGAGTTGGACCTTGCAAAGGGAATTAAAAACAATAGTAAAAGGTTCATAGCCATATAAATAGGAAGAAAACAAAGAAAGAAGTGGGACTGCTAAACACTGAGGATGGAGTGAAGGTTACGGATAATCTAGGCATGACCCAATATCTAAACAAATACTTTGCCTCAGTCTTTAATGAGGCTAATGAGGAGTTTAGGGATAATGGCAGGATGACAAATGGGAATGAGGATATGGAGGTAGATATTAACACATCCGAGGTAAAAGCCAAACTCGAACAGCTTAAATGGGACTAAATCGGGGGGCCCAGATAACCTTCATCCAAAAATATTAAAGGAACTGGCACATGAAATTGCAAGCCCATTAGCAAGAATTTTCAATGAATCTGTAAACTCAGGGGTTGTACCATATGGCTGGAGAATTGCTAACATAGTTCTTATTTTTAAGAAAGGGGGAAAAAATGATCCAGGTAACTACAGGCCTGTTAATTTGACATCTGTAGTATGCAAGGTCTTGGAAATTTTTTTGAAGGAGATAGTAGTTAAGGACATTGAGGTCAATGATAATTGGGACAAAATACAACATCGTTTTACAAAAGGTAGATCGTACCAAGCCAACCTGATCTCCTTCTTTGAGAAGGTAACAGATTTTTTAGACAAAGGAAACACAGTGGATCTAATTTACCTCAATTTCAGTAAGGCATTTGATATGGTTCCACATGGGGAATTATTAGTTAAATTGGAAAAGATGGGGATCAATATGAAAACTGAAAGGTGGATAAGGAACTTGTTAAAGGGGATACTACAACAGGTCATACTGAAAGGTGAACTGTTAAGCTGGAGGGAGGTTACTAGTGGAGTTCCTCAGGGATCGGTTTTGGGACCAATCTTTTTATTACTGACCTTGGCACAAAAAGTGGGAGTGTGCTAATAAAGTTTGCAGATGACACAAAGCTGGGAGGTATTACCCATACAGAGAAGGACTGGGATATCATACAGGAAGATCTGGATGACCCTGTAATAGTGAAAAGTGTAAGGTAATGCCTTTAGGGTTTAATAACAAGAATGTTAGTTATAAGCTGGGGACGCATCAGTTGGAAGTAACAGAGGAGGAGAAGGACCTCAGAGTATTGGTTGATCACAGGATGACTATGAGCCATCAATGTGATATGGCCGTGAAAAAAGCTAATGCAGTCTTGGGATGCATCAGGCGAGGTATTTCCAGTAGAGATAAGGTGTTAGTACAGTTATACAAGGCACTGGTGAGACCTCATCTGGAATACTGTGAGCAGTTCTCATCTCCCATGTTTAAGAAGGATGACTTCAAACTGGAACAGGTACAGAGAAGGGCTACTAGGATGATCTGAGGAATGGAAAACCTGTCTTATGAAAGGAGACTCAAAGAACTTGGCTTGTTTAGCCTAACCAAAAGAAGGCTATGGGGAGATATGATTGTTCTCTATAAATATATCAGAGGGATAAATTCTAGGGAGGGAGAGGAATTATTTAAGCTCAGTACCAATGTGGACACAAGAACAAATGGATATAAACTGGCCATCAGGAAATTTAGACTTGAAATTAGACGAAGGTTTCTAACCATCAGAGGAGTGAAGTTCTGGAACAGCCTTCCAAGGGAAGCAGTGGGGGCAAAAGACATATCTGGCTTCAAGACTAAGCTTGATAAGTTTATGGAGGGGATGGTATGATGAGATAGCCTAATTTTGGCAATTAATTGATCTTTGACTATTAGCGGTAAATATGCCCAATGGCCTGTGATGGGATGTTAGATGGGGTGGGATCCGAGTTACTACAGAGAATTCTTTCCTGGGTGTCTGGCTGGTGAGTCTTGCCCACATGCTCAGGATTTAGCTCATCACCATATTCGGGGTCAGGAAGGAATTTCCCTCCAGGGCAGATTGGCAGAGGCCCTGAGGGGGGTTTCGCCTTCCTCTGCAGCATGGGGCACGGGGTCACTTGCTGAAGGATTCTCTGCACTTTGAAGTCTTTAAACCATGATTTAGGACTTCATTAGCTCAGACATAGGTTAGGGGTTTATTACAGGAGTGGGTGGGTGAGATTCTGTGGCCTGCATTTTGCAGGTCAGACTAGATGATCATAATGGTCCCTTATTACCTTAAACTGTATGACTCTAATAACCTTTTGTAGCAGAAGTGCTGCAATGTGGAAAACCAAATTAAAGTACTGAATTTCCCTGTATTAGGCTTGAATGGCAAAATTTCCCATGATACTAATTAAGGGACCAATCCTGACAGTCTGTACTGAAGCAACTAGTCCCCTTGGGGCAGATCCTCAGTAGATATAAACTGTCATTGCTCCATTGAAGTCAGGTGGAACTATGACAATTTACACCCCATTACTTCAATAGGACTAGTTATGTGAAGAAACTCCTCTCATGAATGCTATAATGAGACCTAATTGCAAAGTCTCAGGGACTTCAATGGGGAGCAGGATTGGGCCCAATACATTTGGAAAACCTGAAATGTCTTAATACTTTCTTATCTCCAGTAAGTAAGTCACATTAAAAAAAGTGTAAAGCCTAACAATAGTTGAATAAATTACAAATCTAACATTTCCCAAAGGATGTGCATGGCCAAGGAAGGAAAATCCTATTTTCAGTTAAAATATTGACTACCACAGCAAAGATGCAGGACCCTGAAATCCTTTCATAGTTTCAACCAAAAATGAAAGGAAAGCAAGTTCTAATAGATCATACTACATCAAGGTTTGCATGCTCTTTAGCAGTTATCAACAACATTCATTCATGAACCGCTCCCCTTTTCCATGCTATTTTGGCTTTGCTTTTACAGAATTTCATTCCATTTCTAAATGCAGGTTGTGTGCTCCTTTTTACTGTGCTCCTAAAACTGCAATAGCTTTTCTCCCAAAAGCAGGTTTACTACTTTGTGGTCTCTCACACATAAGCAGACAGTGGAAATTTCCACTGACGCACTGTTGATAAATGAAGGAGAAGTGGGGGATGGGAAGGACGAGCTGCTCCAGCACGTCTTTGTGTCTTTTTCAGGGAGGAGATATTTTATCTGAAGATACAAAAATGCAGCAGTTGGGAGAATGTAATTTAGAAACAATACTATCCATCCTTCCTTCAGTGTAATAACGCAGTAATTGCTCTGATCTATAAACAGGAGGGGGGGGAAATAAGTCTTTTTGCCTTTTGTTTCCATTAATTTAATTGTGCTTAAACAAAAAACAAAACCTTTGCTGTGATTCATGAGCTGATCTGGAACCCTGCCCATAAAGACAAATGTATTTAGTCAGTGATCTATATCTAGATACAGATATAGGTATTTAAACCTACAGTTCAATAGTGCACACAGCAGCCTAACCTTTTTCTTAGTTTAAAGCAGTCAGCTGTGAACAGTCACACAAATATTGCAGCTACTGTTTGTCAGGTGAACAAAATAAAACCCCAGCAAGGCTGAGAAGAGGATAAAAAGGAATATAGGAGATAAACAGTCTCTTTTTGCAAGCACAGCTGGAAAATGGAATTTCAACTCTCTAGGAGTTAGCAAAGTCATAGGGGAGAAATACAGGAAAATTCCACTCTGATTCACTGAGAGACCACAGTTATTTTTGTAACCCTGTTCTATGGTAAATAAAAGGGTAATTTAAATACAAGACAGCAGAACCTTTATCTGCTGAAATGTCAGTGCTATCAAAGGAAGGGGGTCTCCCTTTGCATCTTAAAGCAGCCAAATTTTATTTCTTATATATCCAGGCCAAGAATTATTTCAACCTTTAGCCCCAAAATTACCCACATCTCTGTTTTCAAATGGGTACTTTGACTTAGAAGACACATGAGAAGCTCCTAGATCAAAGCTTGCTTTTAAATCCTCCTGGGACATGGCTCTCAGCCTACGTGTACTGTGACTGAGAGCTGAGAGAAAGGGAAGAATTGAAAGACGTTGAGTGGTAGGCAATCTCGTTAGCTACCCAAAAAAGTGTCCACATGCTGCAAAGGAGAGAATGTTAGATTTGGTTAGCCCTCATGCTTTAGGATTCCTCTTATGTTTAGGAGCTTGAAATCTAGGGACTTGTCTACACTGGTACTTTACAGCACTGCAACTGTCTCGCTCAGGGGTGTGAAAACACACCTCCCTGCAGCGCTGAAACTTGCAGCACTGTAAAGTGCCAGTGTAGACAGTGCACTAGCGCTGGGAGCTATGCCCCTCGTGGAGGTGGGTTTTTTACAGCGCTGGGAGAACTCTCTCTCCCAGCGCTGGTGCCGCAACTACACAGCCATGTTAAAGCGTTACCGCGGCAGCACTTTAACATTGCTAGTGAAGACATGCCCTAAGTAAGTTTCCGTAATGGAGAGGTTGAGGGGGTCGGAGAGAGCGCAGGCTCTAATCTACAGGCAGGATGGGCGTGTCCAGCAGGATTCAGACTGAAGGACAAGAGGGGTGATGTTATAATGAGAGTTACTGGATGTTTCTGCCAAAACTAACCTAAGTGAAATAGTTAATTTTGACATTTGAAATACCATTGTTAGACGTTAGCATTAGCACCCCATTGAGGCCTGAGGTCACATTATAGGTTTGCTTTTTTGTCACTCTGGATTTTAAACATTGTAAAGGCTCCCAGAGAATTCTGATGGACACATTATTTTTACTCTTCTAAATCAGAAGAAATAAAATTACATCCAGAGGGTATGGGTTAGTGAATAAGGATTCAAGCCCTCTTGCTCAAATGGAAATACTGTTCTGTAATAAGCTGCCTGTTTAAAAATAAGTTGTACAAGGACAGCACCTAGCCTCAAAATACGTAGTACTCAGAAGCAGGGAAGCCTGAATAACACACTACCTGGCACTTGCACAATAATGCTTCTAATATCCAAGATACTTAAAGAACATTAAAATTGTTAAAACACTCCTCTGAGGAATTATCCCCAGTTTACACATTGGAAACTGAGGTACAGAGACATGAAAGGAGCAAATCCTATCCCCTGAGAGGACAGATCCACCCACTGCTGTGTGTATCCTGTAGTCCTTCCTCCACAGAGGAAGGGATGCTAGCGGGTAGAGAGGCTAGTCAAACTACTCCAGGAGGCTGGAGTAACAGCTATGGAGCAGATCCACTATAAGGAGCTCCCCAAAGCTATTCAAGCTGAAACCCTCTTCCCAGAAGGCAGCCCATATGATATCCCCAGTGTCACACAGTGAATCAACAGCAGAGCAAGAAATACAACCTAAGTTTCCTGACTTCTAGTGCTGGGTTTTATCAGGTGTTCTATTCCATTTCTTATACCCTACCCATAACCGTGGTATCTGAGCGCCAATATAGCAAGAAGAAAAGCAAGATCTGAATTTGCTGTGTCAGAAAACAAATAGGCTGATGAAAGACATAAGAATAAACATCAAAACAAAAAAAGATTGAGTGGCATGTGGGCAAATAAATGAGGACTGCTATCTTTTCAAAATTAAACCTGAAAAGGAGGAAAACAACAAGGTGAAAAAAGCTGGCAAATGGCACATGGTATTTATTATGAATAACCAAAATTATGCATAGTTTGCAGTGGAACTCACAAATAAAGGAAATGAATTTTACAGAATGTGTGGACAAAGCTAAGGAAGTTACTGAATTTCCAAACAGATTATAGAAAAAATAAACAATATCTTTTATTGGACCCAATCTTTCTGTTACACACAGATAAACTGAATTTAAAATGTTCAGTGCTGTTTCACAAAAAACATCTCTACTAACAAATCCGACCTTTTCTAGGGCACAGAGAGAGATACAGGGTCAGAGGCAGCATTCTAAAACTTTGGATTCCTGGCTTCTATTCCTGTGCTCAGGTCAACATGTACTGGCTCTCTAGCATAAACAATACCACGGGTTTAAATATTACTAGTGTCCTCCAGTTTTACATTAAAACATCAATATAGCAATGATTTAGTCGAATTTTTTCCTACATTTACCCCAACACGCACACAGAAATTTATAGTTTTTGTATTGTTTAAAGCGTACTAAGAACTCTCATGCTCCCAGCAGTTCAGAGCTGATGTTTATCCTTTGGACAAGCAAATTTTAATTTCTTTTTTAAAAAGCCATAATTTGCCTAAAAACCCCCACCAAACATTAGGGGGAAAACATACAGTACCAGAAATTTCAGGTATTAAGAGTGAAATTTTGTCCCTATTGAAGTCAATCCAGAAGTCCCATGGTCTTTGATGAAGCAGGGATTTCACTTTATGTATAATTTTGGCCCCCCAATGACATATTGTTATCATAAAAGGTCAGATACTGTAAGTGATAAAAAAGTTCTATGCTTAAAAACAAAAAGGAATACAGCAAGCTGCAGCTATTCCTAAATTTAAGAAATGGTATTTAGGAAACGTAAGCAATATTTCACCTACCACAATGGGTTATAAAAGAGCTGTTTTTCTGCTCAGGATACATTTCATACATCTAGCTCTCAAAATACACACTAATATGAATTGCTAGCTATCTTCTCACCATTACTTAAAACTTAAATGCTCAGTTATACCCTGAACACTGCCCAAGTTCCTGGGAAAACTGTTACTGATACAATGTTTGCACAAGAGTTGTTTTTCAAGGACACAGCAGACTGCACAGGGGTAAATTTAAGAGGAAGACACAGCCCTGAATTTGTACCAGTTAAAGTGTTGCCCCCACCGTCAATATACACATTCTCCTTCACAGTAAATACAGTTTGCTTACTAAGATCAAGGTAACTTTACACTTCGGCTGAGATCTTCAAAGCTGCCTAGGGGATTTAGACATCCAACTTCCATTCATTTTAATGGCAATTGTGTGTCTAAATCCCTTACGGGCTTTGAAAAATCAAAACATTAAAATAAGTAGAGATCAGTTGCCTGTAAAATTCCCATTACCTGCCAATGCCCCTGGGTATTCCTAAAATACTCGTTTGCCCCTCATATACCAACAGCATTCTCTGAAGAGTGGCATGGTAGCACTATGGATCCACACAACAAACAACTGTCCTACAATTAACCTCTGAATAAATATTTTTCTGTTTGACTCCTCTCCATTTAGTAAAGGTACCTTGGCTGCTTGCCATATATATTATACTGTATGATTTTGTGCCATGTTTCTCAGTAAAACCCAGCTTTATTATATATTGCACATGAAGATTTTACCTGTATTTTAAAATGTAATTAACTAGATGGAAAAAAATATTCAGTAAAACACAGAGGGCTCCAACTATGGTCTGTGGACAATAGAGTATTTTTTGGTGGGATTGTTAAGAGCTGGCAGGGTCACCCTGTGCTGGCTCTCTGCCTTTTTTCCAACGGAGAAAAACAAAATGGGTAGGAGGGGGAGCTTAAACAAAGAGCAAAAGCAGACAGTATAATTACTGTTTTATCCTATTAGAAAAAAAATAATCACACTAAAAACAATCGAAAACACATTATATAATTTCCTAATGTTACTTTTTCATGTAAACAATCCCCGTAGCTGGCACAAGGACACTATGCCTCTATAAGAGAAAGGCAGGTGGTTCATGTGATGGTCACTGGGAGGAGTCCTTCTCCCATGGACAATCTCTGTTAAAATGTGGTCTACACTATGAATGTTTTACTGTAAGAGTTCTCACACTGTTTACCAGCCAGGAGGCCAAAGGTTAGTGGATTCAGCATACATCCCAAGCCCACAAGCGTCTGGAAACAAAGGGAAGCAATCGGCTGAATAGTTAGCTCTACTAAGAGTCACATAAAACTGTCAAGCAAGGCTTCGAAAGATTCAGAATTGTGTCCTATCCGTCTCTTATTAGACATAATACCACCTACACCACACATAGTGGCCTTTTCATTTCCTTCATAAACAACTCTGGCAGAATGGGAGATGGGGCTGTGACACTTAAAACCAAGTTAATGAGACAGAAGAGTTAAACAGCATTCAAAAAGTGCCTATTAAAGGGAAGATTAATTTAAGATTTTTTAATAAAAGCCAGGTTGCTGGATGTAGATTTAGCTCACTGTAATATTTTGACAAACTACTGTGTTTTTCACACTGTGTACCATTTTAAATAAAACAATTAAGTACCCTTACAAGTTTTGTATGGAGGGAACAAAGTGATTTTAAAAGGTGAATGAAGAGCTGACTTTTATTTCCTATTCCTAGAATGTGCTTAATTATCTGAGTTTACCTAAGGTATTAAACACAGAAAATATCCAATGGCACATCAATAATCCACCACAAATGAGTACTGCAGCACAGCTTTATCTGATACATCAGAGCAATCACAGCACATGGGGACCTCCAGGGACACACTCCCGCCTATTATAGGCACAGCTTGAACAGCACTGCCTGTTATTAAGGTTGCCCAACACTTCCCACTGTACAGACCGTTTTAAGCTGCTCACAACCTTGCCAAACTTAAACCGTTGGGGCTGAAATTTTACATGCTGGGTGTCTGCCTCAAGTTGAGGGTTGTTGTGTGAGTTGCTGTTATTTATTTATTTTATTTCAGCTAAAACAGTTCAGACACTTCTAACAAGGTCAAGAAAAAAAATATGTTGTTCGGTCCATGTTAAAAAACTTCTTGAAACCTCTCTCTGAACATCTCTAGCCTCCCTTGCTTTGGAGCAGGGACTTGAATTTGACAGGGATGTGCCTTTTGCCATGAAAATCCATCCAAATGTGGTCAAGTTATAAATCTGAAAAACTGCAGTTTGCACTGGCTCAGTAGAGACTTCTTAGATTACAACAGCTAAAATCTCCGATGATTCCATCCTCACTGAGCATGCTTGAGCCTCTCACAGCTCCTGCATGTGACTGGACGGCACACGCATCAGCCCCACTGAGCATGCTCCAGTTCAGGACCGCATGGGCGAAGAGCTGGGTACTTGAATTGACAGCAAGGAGCCTGTCTCTCCCTGTGTGCTCAATATCCCCACTGCTGGCATCCAAGCAGCATGGAGTAGTAAACAGTCTGACTCTAAGGCCTTGGCTACACTTGCAGATGTACAGCGCTGTGAGTTAAACACGTCTTCGTACAGCTGAGTAGGGAAAGCGCTGCAGCCTGTCCACACTGGCAGCCACCAGCGCAGTAACGAGCACTAACGTGGCTACATTTGCGGCACTTGCAGCGGTTTTGGGAGAGGTGCATTATGGGCAGGTATCTCACAGAACACCTCTTCCAATTCTGGCGCCGTGGGTTGTGGGAAGGGGGCGTGGGGTATGGTGCATTCTGGGTCCTGTCCTAACGCCCCGTGATGCATCGCTTCGCATCCCAGCAATCCCTGTGTTTCCGGCCACAATTTGCGCCATCTTTCAACGGTTTCTTTGTAGCACAATCTGTGCTCCGTTTCGGTCAGCGGGAAAATGGATCCCGACCTGGTGAGCAAAATACTGACGAGTCTCACCAGCACGTCACGTTTGGCAGTTGAGCTCTTCCTTAAGATCCACAGTGACAGCGAGGAGTCCGACGATGACGATGAAATTGTCACGCAAAACACGTACGACACGAACTTGCTTGTGGCATTCACGGACATGCTATGCACCATGGAACGCCGCTTTTGGGCTCGAGAAACCAGCACAGAGTGGTGGGATCACATTGTCATGCAAGTCTGGGATGACGAGCAGTGGGTGCAGAACTTTCGGATGAGAAAAGCTACTTTCACGGGACTGTGTGAAGAGCTCGCCCCCGCCCTGCTGCACAAGGACACGAGATTGAGAGCTGCCCTGACGGTGGAGAAGCGGGTGGCTATTGCAATCTGGAAGCTCGCAACTCCGGACTGCTATCGATCAGTAGCAAACCAGTTTGGAGTGGGAAAGTCGACCGTTGGAGTCGTGCTGATGCAAGTTTGCAAGGCCATTAATTGCATCCTGCTCAGAAGAACCGTGACTCTGGGTAACGTGCAGGACATTGTGGCTGGCTTTGAACAAATGCATTTCCCTAACTGCGGAGGGGCGATAGATGGGACGCATATTCCTATTCTGGCACCACCCCACCTAGCATCCGAGTAAATTAATTGGAAGGGGTATTTCTCCATGGTTCTCCAGGCGCTTGTGGATCACCGTGGGCGTTTCATTGACATCAACGCAGGCTGGCCCGGAAAGGTGCATGACGCACGTATCTTTCGGAACACTGCCCTGTTCCAGAAGATGCAGTCTGGGACTTTTTTCCCAGACCGTAAGATCACGGTAGGGGAAATTGAAATGCCCACTGTGATCCTTGGAGACCCCGCGTACCCTTTAATGCCATGGCTCATGAAACCCTACACAGGGAGCCTTGACACCAGCAAGGAACGGTTCAACTACAGGCTGAGCCGGTGCAGAATGACTGTGGAGTGTGCTTTTGGCCGTTTGAAGGGCCGCTGGCGATCTCTATATGGGAAGCTGGACTTGGCCGAACACAGCATCCCCGCGGTTATATCCGCGTGCTGTACCCTCCATAATATTTGTGAAGGGAAGGGTGAAATGTTCACTCAGGTGTGGACCTCAGAGGTTCAACACCTGGAGGCTGAATTTGCACAGCCAGAGAGCAGGGCTATTACAGGGGCCCAGCGTGGGGCTGCAAGGATCAGGGATGCCTTGAGGGAGAAATTTGAGGCTGAAAACCACCAGTAATGTGTGCTGCCCTGCACGACCCTGAAGTGAAGTGGTTCCAGTGTTATCAGTTATCTGTCTTTGCTAAGCTGATTTGTGTTTGCTCAGCTCACTTGCATTGCCTGTTTCTTTCCTGGGCTAAGGTATCTTTTTTCCTTATGCAATAATAAAGACTGTTTGCACATCCAAAGAATCCGTTTATTACAGAGAAAATACATGTATTAAAAAGAAACACAACTGCTTGTGAGACAGAAAGGGCAAGGGGGTGGTGGGTGGTGTGGGGAAGGGTTCAATCACAGGGTATGGTACGTCCTGCTTTAATACTCGGGCTTCCTGTCTGGAGTGCTGTGCAGTGAGTGCTGCACTTCAGAATGTCTATAATTCGGGATGGGAGTTGAGTGCAGTGGGTAAGGGTCATAGTTTCCAGGGCTGTCTGGTGAAGCTACAGGTGTTGGGGGCATCTGGTGTGGGCGATAAGAACCTGGATGTTGGGTGAAGTGGGCAGGTGGTGACATGGGGGCACAAGTGTTTTGGGACACTGGCTGCAGGGGGGGGCGGGTGCGGTACTGCTCCGCCTGCATGGCGACGAGCGCCTGGATAGAGTCCGCTTGGCGCGCCAAGATGCTAATCAGTTCCTTTGTGCTTTCGTGCTGGAGCTGCATGCTTTGCTGCTGCTGCGCTGCGTTTTCCTGGCGGAGCCTGCTTTCACTCTCCCTCCACTCCCGAGCCTTTTCATTCTCTTTAAGAGACTGTTTCATAACTTCCTGCAGCATGTCTTCTTTCGTTCTTCTGGGCCTCTTCCTGAGCCTTTGGAGTCTCTCAGCCGGTGATAAGAAGGATGGCGGAGATCTCAAGGTTGCATCTTGAAGGCAAAATGCAACATTTAACAGAGGCATCATTGTTTTATGCCAGACAGAGCAATGATTCCCCCACGCTTGAGGGCGCACACAGTCTCCAAAACAGCACAATTTTCCCGTCCCAAACAGAGCGCACAGAACCCACGGGAGCCCCAAAATGGTGAGTAAGCACAGGGTAAAGGGGGACTGATTGTTTCACGGATGTACTGTCCGACAGGTTTCTGTGCCTTGGGGAGAGCCAACAGCTGCAGGGGGAACCTACACTGAACACTAGCCCCACATTTTCCACAGGAGTTCGTCCTGGAAGATATCTCGCTGCTGAGGGTGTCCGGGGAAGCAAGGGAGGGTCTTCTACTGCAATGCGGCTTCCGCCCTGGCCCATATGCAGCTTGCCTGTGTGCAGCAATGGTCCCCCCGCCCCTCGCGGCACAGTGGCGTGGACACGTTACCCTGAATGGGACAAGGACCACGGCGGCTCTCCCAATAAACCTGCGCAAGCGCATTGCCCACATTCTGGCTGAGACTTTCGAAGAGATTACAGTGGCCGATTTCTCCGATGTGATAGACCACATCAATGCGCTCTTCCGCATCTAGGCATGCATGCAGCCCAAACCCTCCTCGCCCAAGGATCCCACACCGAAAAAACTCCTTCCCGAAAATAAAAGCTGCTTACCGTGAACCTGTTCTTCTCTTTCTCTCCCAGCGCGTACCGGCCGCTGCGACTGGCTCCCTTCCTCCTGGCTCGAGAAGAGCTCCTGGCTGCATACACCCAGGGAGTCAGGGGTGTCTCCCCCAGCCACAGCACCCTCGCTTCTGTTTTCTTCAACCCCCTCCTCGTCCTCCTCTCCCTCCTCCCCCCGCTCTCCCGTGTCCACGGTGGTGCTCGGAACAGTAGTGGGGTCACCCCCAAGTATTGCATCCAGCTCTTTGTAGAATCGGCAGGTTTTGGGGGGAGCACCCGAGCGGCTGTTTGCCTCACGGGCTTTGCGGTACGCACTCCGCAGCTCCTTTACTTTTATCCTGCACTGCATTGCGTCCCGGTCATGGCCCCTTTCAATCATGGCCCTTGATATCTGGCCGAAAGTATCGAAATTCCTCCGGCTGGATCGCAGCTGGGACTGGACAGCTTCCTCCCCACAAACAGCGATGAGGTACAGCAACTCGCCATTGCTCCATACTGGGGCTCGTCTGGCACGTGGAGGCATGGTTACCTGGAAAGATGCGCTGAGAGCACTCCACGCCTGGCTGAGCAAACAGGAAGGGGATATTTAAAATTCCAAGGGAATTTAAAGGGTCGGCGTGGCGGTTGGTCACCTGAGGCCAGGGCAGTAGAGTGCTAATTGATGACCAGAGTGGCTAGAACAGGCATTGTGAGATACTTCCGAATACTTCTGGAGGCCAACAACAGTGCATTGGGTGGCCACACTGTAGCCGCAGCGCACCAGCAGCCGCGCAACAAACGTTATTCCTCTCGGGGAGGTGGAGTACATGCAGCGCTGTACCTGAGGAGATGCAGCGCTGCACGTGCCTTGCGAGTGTAGACAGTTAGTGAGTTACAGCGCTGCAGGCAGTTTTATTGCGCTGTAACTCGTGAGTGTAGCCAAGGCCTAATGCAGAGGAGACAAAAGCCGGACAGGGAAGAGGGAAAGGAGTAGATTGGGACAAGAAGACTGGGACTAGAGGATGGGCGAGACAGGGAGAAATGGAGACTGGGACTAGGTGGGCAAGGAGACTGGGACTTGGAGCTGGGTGGGGAAAGGGAGACTGGCCCTGGAAGGGAAAAGAGGCTGAGATTGGGAGCTGGTGACACAAGTGAGAAGGATGAGTAGGTTGGCTCATGGGGGAAGAGGAGAAGACAAAGTTGGTTAGACAAGGAGACTGGAGCTAGGAACCAGTGTGGGGGGAGCCAACAGGAGCAGAGGAGAGGGGGAAGACAGATCTAGCAAACAGTTTGGGTGAGGAGGCATAACTGGGCAAGGACAATGGGTCATGCAACCAGGAAGGGGCCAGACTGGGGTAAGGAGCAAAACGCACTGACAATGAGACTAAACATTGGACTAATGGCTTGCAGGATTAGGCAATGCACCAGTGCATGATAATTACAAAACACCAAGAAGGAAGGGAGGAGGAAGGTGATGCTCATACAGCGCTGTTGCTTTGGTTAGCAATATGCATGTCATGGAGGTTTCAAGGTTTTGTTTGAGTGGGAGAGAGGGGGAATTGTTTGTTGGTTTTGTTTCTCCCCTTCAAACTAGCAGAGATCACCTCTCTGACTTTACACAGGAGAATAAAAAGGTCTTCTCAAGTGGGACTGAATTTGTGAGTCAACCGTGGGGAGAGAAGTTGAGAAAGGCTATGCAGCTTAAACATACATCTTTCAAAAGTGTACGTTATTTCCCTTTGCATGTACCCAACCTATCCAAAGGTTCGTTTGTATATTGGCTGGACATCAAATTTTACATACTTATGTTAAAAATATTAAGAAACATGTATCTAATTGTTATTTTCAGTATTGTATGCAGCCACGATGTAATACTCGTTGCCTAGCAACATTTCTCAATCCTTGCAGAGAGGCAGCATTCATATCAGAGGTAGTCTCAAATAGTTTAACAGCAGCAAAGCACACGGTTAAGCAATCAAAAGGATGAAATCTTCATTACATTCTCACTGCATCCAGGAAGAGAGTTTATATTCAATGTAATAATGCAGTATATCACGAAAGCATTCTGCAAAAATTATCCCCAAAATAATCAAGTCATTATTATACTTCCCTCAAATTATGCAGACAGATAGTCCTCTTTAATAAAAAATAGCATCATGGAAACAAGTATGTCTTACAGGGCACATATGACATCTAACATTTCAGACATGTTGGAATAAAAAAAAAAACAAAAAAACCCACTACTGCCAATTAGTACGGCATTTCATTTACAGTCAATAGATCCCATTGCTGCTGTTTAAGTCTGATCACTGGCTTCTGGAAAAAAAAAAAAAATTACACATCCAGGAGGAACCATATAGCGTTTACTGTGGAAGACCTCTCTCAGGGTATGTCTACACGGCAGTCAGAATTCCGCGGCTGTCCTCTGCCAATTGACTTGGGCTCACGGGGCTCGAACTAAGGGTGTTTAACTGCAGCGTAGACGTTGGGGCTCGAGCTGCAGCCTGAGCTCTGGGACCCTCCCACCTAACAAGGTCCGAGAGCCTGGGCTCCAACATGAGCCCAGACATCTACACCGCAATTAAACAGCCCAAGCCCGAATCAGCTAGCCCGGGTCAACCACGGGTTTTTAACGGCAGCATAGACACGCCATCAGAATACAGCTTGTTTAGACACTTGAAACAAGACTATTTGCAGCACTAGGGTTTATGGACTTATAATACAAACTAACTCACACAAGATAAAAATACTTAGAACTCATAGTGCTTTACAAGTTATATGCCAATAGTCATAGGATACTTACTTGGGTTACCCATCTCCTACATATTTAATCTGATACCCACAGAAAAGACCAAACCAGCCACCATAAATGTTTACATTTTAAGAGATCAAAGGGATTTTAAGGGATCTTCTATAGACCATACCCTCCTCTTCTGTGCTCTTGATTATGCTTGGAGATTTTATATGGCAGTGATCTTTCTCCCAGGTTTTCCAAGTTCCTCACAACTGCTCCTCTCTCCATCAAAGCCTCTATTGTGCGCTTCAGTGCAGCAGCCATCTCAGGCTTAGAAAAAAAAGAAAAAGAAACATACTCAGATATAGTTCTAAGTTAATTAGAATCAATTAATATGGTTACCTGGTTAAACTGTTAGAGGAGGCAAATTAGCAACACAACAAGCCAATGAGGCAACATGAATTGACATCTTGCTCAAATATAAAAAACAGAAATTTTGAAGCTGTAGCCCTGCCTCTGCTACCATTGAGTTCAATGATGCAAAATCAGGCTCTGTCGATGGGGGGAAAGCCAAAACAGTCGATGGGCCTGATTCACCTCTGCCCTGCACCTTGTATAGCCATTTATACCAGTCCACTCTGATTTGGAATCATTTTGCATGCTATTTGTACTGGTATAAATAAATACAAGAGGTTCAGGGGAATAGTGAATCAGCCCCAGTGGTTTTAAGACTCTAATCAGATTTCCATGGACCATTAACACAATAAATAAATCAGTGCATTAACAACAATTTCTCAGTCCAATAAACTGGCATAATTTATGGTGTTGCTCAACATAATAACCACATCAATTAAAAAGCATACAAAGGGAATCAGCCAAAGTTTGGCTGATTGCAGATACCATTGATTAGCAAGAGACTTATTTTACATGGTCATTTCAATTACGTATGTGTAAAAAGAACATGGAGCCTTGTTTAGATTCATGGTGAAATATTTCGTTGACTTTATAAATGTTTGGAATTTGAGCAAAAGTTTGGCTTTATTTCTGAAATAACGAATTGAAAAGGACGATGTATAAATGAATTCTGCTCCTAACAAGTGATTGTATTTATCTGAGGAATGGACACACTGCCAAAGACTGAATAGTTTCCTTCTTAGTACATATCAAGGCTGGTTTATAGTTTTAGACCAGTTCAACACCCTTCACCATTACTTTATTTCATCTTTATTTATAGAAGGGCTAAAATAAATGTTTCAGTTGTGCGTCTTCAAGATGGTTGGAACTTGGTAAGGAAGATCAGCATTCCCAGGGAACAACACATTCATCCTACTGTTTACGACACGTGATGTTGACAGGCAATCTCAAGAACCACAACCACATTGTATTAATAATGTTTCTATACGCTGATGTGAGAAGTAAGAGGAAGTACTTTGGGGAAACAAATCCCATATGAAGAAGGGAAAACGGAGACTGTAAGTAGCTCTAATGTTAAACAGAATTATAAAAAATATGCTGTACAGAAACTTATAAGATAACATCTCGCATCAAAACATATTCCTGGGCTCACTTGCTTGATGTAATGGCAATAGCTGGAAATAAGAAAGTTATGAAATATAGTTAGCAAAGTTTTTAAATGGTTAGCACTTAAGTAAACATACCACCATGACAGTCTCTGCATTCCCTCTCAGCCTGAAGTGACCTTGTGCAATTCCTCACTTACCTTATCTGTAAAATGAGTGAATATTAGTTGCCTCACTCTAAGGTAGGAATATGAAGCCTTGGTTAACAAGAAGGTAACCAGAAATATTAACAGCAGTCAGTGAGGGGCTGTTACTAGAATTCATGGTTTCCTGGCTTGCAGCTCAGTGCACATTGCCCTAGGCCAGGGGTTTTCAAACTGGGGGTCAGGACCCATCAAGGGGTCACGAGTTGATTACATGGGGGTCTCAAGCTATCAGCCTCCACCCCAAAGCCTGCTTTGCCTCAAGCATTTATAATGGTTTTGAATATATTAAAAAAAAAGTGTTTTTAATTTATAAGGGAGGGGTCACACTCAATGGCTTGCTATGTGAAAGGGGTCACCAGTACAACAGTGTGAGAACCACTGCCCTAGGCTATAGGGTATCTTATAGGGGAGAGTTTCGCCTCTCATTTTACCAGACATGCAAATGCACCATAGACATGCACCATATCTACAGAGCTTGCTTGGACTAGCAGTGCCAAAAGCCTGAGAACTGACAAGAACAAAGGAACTCTGGCTGGGTTAGAAGGACTCGTTCTCCAGAGAGGGAATTTGTTGGGGAATCATAGAATCTCAGGGTTGGAAGGGACCTCAGGAGGTCATCTAGTCCAACCCCCTGCTCAAAGCAGGACCAACCCCAATTAGATCATCCCAGCCAGGGCTTTGTCAAGCCTGACCTTAAAAACCTCTAAGGAAGGAGATTCCACCACCTCCCCAGGTAACCCGTTCCAGTGCTTCACCACCCTACTAGTGAAAAAGTTTTTCCTAATATCCAACCTAAACCTCCCCCTCTGCAACTTGAGACCATTACTCCTTGTTCTGTCATCTTCTACCACTGAGAACCAGTCTAGATCCATCCTCTTTGGAACCCCCTTTTAGGTAGTTGAAAGCAGCTATCAAATCCCCCCCTCATTCTTCTCTTCTGCAGGCTAAACAATCCCAGTTCCCTCAGCCTCTCCTCATAAGTCATGTGCTCCAGCCCCCTAATCATTTTTGTTGCCCTCCGTTGGACCCTTTCCAATGTATCCACATCCTTCTTGTAGTGTGGGGCCCAAAACTGGACACAGTACTCCAAATGAGGCCTCACCAGTGCCGAATAGAGGGGAATAATCACGTCCCTCGATCTGCTGGAAATGCCCCTACTTATACAGCCCAAAATGCCCTTAGCTTTCTTGGCAACAAGGGCACACTGTTGACTCATATTCAGCTTTTCGTCCACCGTAACCCCTAGGTCCTTTTCTGCAGAACCGCTGCCCAGCCATTCGGTCCCTAGTCTGTAGCAGTGCATGGGATTCTTCCGTCCTAAGTGCAGGACTCTGCACTTGTCCTTGTTGAACCTCATCATATTTCTTTTGGCCCAATCCTCTAATTTGTCTAGGTCCCTCTGTATCCTGTCCCTACCCTCCAGCGTATCAACCACTCCTCCCAGTTTAGTGTCATCTGCAAACTTGCTAAGGGTGCAGTCCACACCATCCTCCAGATCGTTGATGAAGATATTGAACAAAACCGGCCCCAGCACCGACCCTTGGGGCACTCCACTTGATACCGGCTGCCAACTAGACATGGAGCCATTGATCACTACCCGTTGAGCACGACCATCCAGCCAGTTTTCTATCCACCTTACCGTCCATTCATCCAGCCCATACTTCCTTAACTTGCTGGCAAGAACACTGTGGGAGACTGTATCAAAAGCTTTGCTAAAGTCAAGAAATAGCACATCCACTGCTTTCCCCTCATCCACAGAGCCAGTTATCTCATCATAGAAGGCAATTAGGTTAGTCAGGCATGACTTGCCCTTGGTGAATCCATGCTGACTGTTCCTGATCACTTTCCCCTCCTTTAAGTGGTTCAGAATTGAGTGGTTCAGTGGAACTGTTTGACAAAAGCAGAATGACGCATAGGTACTGCAACTAGGGGTACAGGGGGTGCTGCAGCACCCCCTGGCTTGAAGTGGTTTCCATTATATACAGGGTTTACAGTTTGGTTCTCAGCACCCCCACTACAAAAATTGTTCCAGCACCCCTGCAATGACACCCAGGACCTGCTGGAGTGTTTGAAGAAACTAGGCCTGCCTATGCTACTGTTGGGATGGTAAGACTTTAGGTAAGAAGATATGCACATAGACGGGTTTTAAAATCCTTTTTCCTATTGTTAAAAAACAAACAAACAAACAGTTAGTTACCCAACAGTGACCGTTCGAGATGTGGTGGTGAATGTGGATCTCAAAGTAGGTGCCCATGTGCCCCATGCATGTGAGCTCAGCATCTTTTGTAAAGCAGTGTGTGGCAGGGCAGAAAACGCACTCTGTGCCTCGTGCCCCCGTACGAGGGCATAAAGAGCTGTGCAACCATGACCCTCCCTTCATTCCCTCACCACTCAAAGCCTGTGTTAGCTGAGGACTCCAAAGTGGGAATGATGGGCAGACCACAGGATCCACACAGAGTTAGTGGGAAATCTATGGGCATAGCTGACAGTAGAGAAAGTGAGTCAAGGAGTACCCATGTTATATGGCATTTTCCACTTTATATAGTGCCACAATGGTAATCCCATCAGCATAAACTCCCCCCCTTCAGCTACAACATCCACTCCACCCCAAATTTAATGGGGACAACATTAGGGGTGTCTATAGCAGCATGGCATGTGAGCCAGCTCTGCTGCGTGCTATGGAAGGAGAGGGGCACACACTGAAGGATATCAGCCCTGTGGGTATGACTGGGGCTGAGGGACAATGTCTTGTGGCTCAGTGAGCTGGGCAGGAGCTGTAGGGACCACTCACCAATTTCATTCTCATCCATGCCTCACTGTTGTATATTTGCAATTGAGAGAGCTGCACAAACTTACCTGAATACAACCTGGTCTACACTAGCAAATAAGGTTGATTTAACTATGTTGGTCACATAAGCCACACCCCAGGAATGATGTAGTTAAGCCAATTTAAGTCCCCATGTAGATTGTACTAAATTCTTTCAGGGAGATGGAGTAACTCCACCAACAGGAAAACCCCTCCCATTGGCATAGGCAGTGTCTACACTGAAACGCTACAGCAGAGCAGTTGTGCTGCTGTATCGTTACCAATGTAAACATATCCTTCGACTCTTCTGTGGGATTTTATTTGAAAGGGAAAGGGGCTTGTGATACAGCATGGCCAGAAGGCAGCAGGAGGAGCTGGAGCAGAGTGAGGAGGAGCTGGAGCAGAGTGGTTTGGTGGTGGAGCAGAGAGCAGTTTGGAGGAGTGAAGCAGAGTGAATTGGTGGTGGAACAAAGAGCAGTTCGAAGGAAAGTGGAGGAGAGTTTTGAGAAGTGCTGCAGCGGGCTAAGAAGACCAAGATCCTAGGTAAAGGGACACCTGGCTTGTGCAGAGGGAAGGCAGGAAGCCCCACAAGCTGAGGGTCAGGAGAGGGAAGTAGCCCAGGGGAAAGAATCACTGGTACAAGTGGTTCACCTGCTATCATAGGGCCCCTGGGCTGGGACCCAGAGTAGAGGGCGGGCCTGGGTCCCTCCCTCTCCACTCCCCTTCCCTGGGATACTAGTAGGATAGCTGTTACCCCAGTTCAGGGGCAAGAAATGGCACCCTGAAACCCCCCCACAAGAAGAGAAAGTGCAGGACCCATCATAGTAGTGCCGGCAATTTGCCACAGGGCTACAGAGGACCATTGCTTAATGCTTTGCGAAAACTGGATCAGTTTATTGTAAAAGTAAATAAAAAAAGTGTTTGCCAGGTCATTATAGGAGTTTACATATAAAAGTAAAGCTATGTACTGTAATATAATTCTACATGGCATGTGAGTATCTTAGATCTGTTAGAACTAGTTTTATTTTACAATCAAGACACAACGTATTACAAGAATAATTTTTAAATTTGAGTAAGTATGTAAAATCGATACACCCCAAGTACAATTTCTCAGATGAATAATATATCCTATGTTAGCTATTAGAAAAGGAAGAGTTCAAGATATTTAAGCAAGTTATTGGGGCTGGAGAGATTACAGATTATAGAGGAAAATCTTTATTCCTCTATGAGAAATGTTAATCCAATCACTGTCATTTTACAATAATTCACCTACACTTCAGCCAAGCAAATTAATATTATGCAGCTTTTTTTTTAAATGGAGAAAAATATCTTTAAAGCGTCTCAAAATACATTTTAAAATGGTCACCAAGTGCATTATTTGACACAACTGCCTTGTTTAAACTGTGAAAATATATGCCACAAGGTGGGTATTTGTAACCCACATGGAAAAGTCCGCCTAGCACTGGGATTCCTGGAGAAGAGCATACACAGAAAGCGCTAACACCTGATAGCAGAGATGGGCAAAACTCAGAATTTCTGCTTCACAGGAAATGTCAATATTTCAAAATTTGGTTTCAGTCTGATTTGGACCTCATAGCATAAATTGTCCTAGTAGCTAGGTTTAGGTAGGTACTGAACTGGGTATAATTGCCTGAAATTATGCCCTTCCTTAGCAAATTAGACTTTCCTAACTTCATTGTACAACACTGTGCACTCACCATATTTAACTTATTGGTGCTAGGAAATCCAGTATTCTGAACTTCAAAGTAGCTATGGTGCATTACTAACATTTGTATGGCACCTATCACTGTGGTGTTTAACATCCGACACCTACTGTCAGCTCCCTACAGATGTCAACTGATATCAACAGGGCTCCAAGCTGAAGCCACTAAGGCTCTGCACAGGTGTAATGGTCTGCCTGTGCAGATCATCTTGCAGGATTAGGTCTGAAATGAGATATTGAGAATCGGGGTGCAAAGGGATACTAAAAAATGCTGCACACAAATCTACAACTGTGAAACCGGTAGCCGACTGAGGAATCAGTGTCAGGATAGTGCTCGGATCAGGGACTACTGGATGGGGGGTTATAACATAACTGTTTATTGCACGTAGATCTTGAACGAACCGATAAACTGGGCGCCCATCCGGACCTGGTTTAGGCTTTTTTACAGGAAGGATAGGAGAATTACAGGGAGAACTGCACGGAACCAGAACCTCCTGAGTCAAGTAGCTAGCGATAAGAAGGGAAATACCTTCCTCCGCCTCCCTCGGCAAGGAGTATTGTTTTACGGAGGGAGGCAGTCAGTCCCTTACCCTCAGACTGACTAGAGCAGCTGATTTAAGGAGGCCCATATCGGTTGAACTCACGCTCCACAAATTATGTATAACGCAGGACAATTCTGTGGAGATATCAAGAACCGGGGTAACCGAGGCCATAAGAGAAGCAACAGCCAAGTCCGGGACGGACATGCGGAGCCCCTCGGGGGCACAATATATGTGGGCCCTCAGCTTGCTAAGCACGTCCCTCCCGAGAAGGTTGGTGGGGCCTTCTGGCATGACAACAAACCTATGTGACAACTTTAAGGAACCAAACTCAACAGGGACAGGGCAGGATAGAGGAGCCAGACACGGGTTGCCCTCAATACCCTGCACCCAGACTTTGGTATCAGAAAGAGAGCCCGGAACAAAAGTTAAAGTGGAAAGAGTGGCTCCGCTATCTACCAAAAAAGGCACAAGCTGTTCCCCAATTTTCAAATAAATTTGTGTCTGCAATCCTAGATCCCATTCCAATTCCCCCAAGGCTCCCAAAAATCTCCGCCTCTAGTCACTGGGGATTAACAAGGTCCTGGGGAGCATTAGGGGAAAAGGAAGAATCAGTCTCTGACTGACTCCTCCAGGGAGCCCCCCGCGGAAGCAGGGGGCATTCTCTCTTCCAGTGCCCCGGTTGTTTACAATAATTACAGTTCCCTTCCTTGTCCCACTCCATGCTCCTCCCCGTCCTGCTCCGCGTCTGCGACCCCTCCCGCCTGAATTCTCTCGCCTTTGCCAATTCTGGTTCCCGAGGGGTACCTGCAATGCTGCTGCCAGCATGCTAACTTCTTCCTTCTTCTGCTTGTGTTTCTCTTTTGCCTTTTCCTCATCTCTACTCTTAAACACAAAAGTGGCCAGCTGCACCACTTCGCTTAGGGGCTTCCCCGGCCAGTCGGGAACGTGCTTTGAGAAATACTTTTTTATGTCTGGCGCCGCTTGATCAACATAGAAGGAAACCATCATCGGGTGGCTAGCCTCGGCTTCCGGATCCACCCCTCCCCCCTACATTCTAACTTGCTTAGACAAGCGGGCCAAAACCGCAGAAGGATGCTCGTTTAGGTCTTGCTAGCACTCCCTAATTTTTGACCAGTTAGCCGTTTTACTTCCCACCCTACAAATAGCCTCAAGCAACCCCTCCTTCGCAGACCCCAGTGCGGTACAGCCTGCCGGGAGGTTGGGGTTCTATCCAGGATTGGCAGTTGGCCAGGGCTGACGCCGTTGATCCTCCCCAGCCCATCGTCGATTAGCATCTAGGATAGAATATTTCTCGTCTGGGGTAAAAAGGGTATCTAAGATCACCTGTATATCCCCCCAGGTGGGATTAAACGCCGTAAAGACCGACCGGATGTTCCGTAATACCTTTTCCAGATCGTCTCTCAGCCGAGGCATCTGTTGTTGCCACATAATTAAATCCCTGGGGCCAAAACGGGCGGTGAACAAGAGGAAAAGTAAGCTGCTCGGTTGTAGTTCCATCTCCGGTTGTTCCGTGGGTGACAATGGGTTGCTGGATGAGGGGTGCCTGCAGCGCAACTGGGGGAAGGGGTAGAGACGGGTACACGGAGGCAGCGGGAGGAGAAGTAGGGGGAAGAGACGGAGGAGGAGGAAAAGCAGCATAGGGCGGAGCGGAACCCACAAGCGACATACAAACCTTAGACCCGGTACCAGAACTTGGAGTCGGGGAGTGCCCCTTTGCTCAGGCGTATGCCCAATTATCCCATACATACCAATAATCCATTTGAGCCGGATACTTATCCTCCAGCTGTTGCCTAAGGCAGATCAATTTATCCTGCCCAAAAGTTCCGTCGGGCGGCCATTCAAAGGGCGTCTGAATAGTCAACGCTGGCCACTCGACTTTACACAAAATTACAGCTTTCTTTTTTTACCTAACCCATGGGTACCAGAAATATTTTTCCAATTCTCGAGAATTTCAGCCAAAGGGGTCCCCTTACTCACACTCTGCCCAGAGCCCATTATAGGGCTACCAAAGGACACCAAATGTGCCACCTTATCGCCTGAGCGACGGCCCACACTCCTGCTCCTCGGAGTTCTCGAAGGTGAACTCACCCGATGCCGGCTGGAGTTGTCCGGGAGGAGGAGTGCGGTCTCGCTTGTAAGAGCGAGCCTAGAGTCTCTTCGGGGTCGCCAAGAACTGTTGCGAATTATACCTATAGGTCACACGCAGTTCGAGTCTAGGCTGAGGCACCTGAACAGAATCCATGACTGCAGAGTATTCAAAGATAACAGGTTTATTATGCTCGAGCATGGTGCCCTCCTGCTAGTCAGGAAGGGACCCCGAATGCAAGTTATACAGTGATTATATACCTTTTAGCAGAGCATGCTGTCCTCGTGCATCGTAAGCCTTAACCAATAAACAGACCTTTCCCTTATCTACCACCTATCCCCTCTAGGCACCCTCCCCGTGCTGCCTGGTGCCGCAACTACCCAGGCATGCGGATGCAGTAAGTTTCCTTCTCAATTGTTGCCCTTATCTTTTTGTGTGTCCAGATGTCCCACTCCCTTCCTGGTATGTGATGTGCTCGCTTCTAGCAAATGTTGGACCTGAAATCCAAAATGGAACTACATATGCTAACTTCCCTTAACAGTGCAAATATTTGTAATCAAAAATAAATATAAAGTGAGCACTGTACACACTTTGTATTCTGTGTTGTAAGTGAAATCAATATATTTGAAAATCTAGAAAACATCCAAACTATTTAAATAAATGGTATCCTATTATTGTTTAACAGTGTGATTAATCGCACAATTAATCAATTAATTTTTTTAATCGCTTGACAGCCCTAAAAAATCATCATTTAAATTTGAGGTTGTCCAGGAGAATCGGTTTGCCCAAAATCCTCATGCCAACCTCGTGCATAACAGTGTGATCATGGCAAACGTGAGTTGATTACATTTGGAAGGGTGGAGACGGGGCATTAAATATATCACTATGGAAGACGTTATGGACACATCTGTGGAGAGGGTAGTAAAGTGGCTACTGCTTCTGCCCATGTAATAGTTCTGCAGATAGAGGTCTCCAGGGTTGTCAATTGGCACCATTCACAAACACTGAAGCCACAAAGTTTATTTAAAGGCTTCACTACCCCCATGTACCCAGAAGTTATAAATAGTCTGAGATTTCACTTATAACCACAGTCAAATACTAGTCCAGAAGCACGTCACCCACATTGACCTTGCTTTCCCTTTCTCTTCACCAACCTCTCTCAGCAGTCTCCTCTTAGAGGATCTTTTGTATATGGAACAAATGTCATCTGAGTGAGCTGAAAGCCATTCCATGCACAAACTTCTTCAGCTCATCAGCTAAGGGCTCTAAAAAGGGAGAGGGCTAGGGAGTTGAGGACTCTTAGGTCAATATTTACTCCATGTAGGCAAGCCACACTATTGTAATTATATCTAGCAAGTGGTAGAGCACTCCTCCAAGAACATGCTCATTTGGGAGGATATTTAATATTCCCAGCATGAAAGAAGTCTACAGTACAGTCTTTTATCAATCATGGAAAAATAGAACAGGGACAAGCAAGCATAAAAAGAAGTGAGAAGAAGGGACAGAGAGGTGGGGGACATAGGGCAGGCGCGTTTCTTATTCTAGTTACAGAACCACCCAGTAGTCAACAATCTGTGAGAGGCATTGAACCTGAACCTGCCAGTCAGTTTCAGTGCTTAATAACCCCGTAGTACAGAAACTGACAGTAAAAGTCATTTAGTTCCAAAAAGATCCAATGTGCTCTGGCTCTGCGGTAAGCTGGACCTAAATTCTGGGGCAAGAGCCCATGGTTTCTAACCACTCTGGCAACATATTCTGGGGCTGTCTGGAAATTCTGCAGCAACGTCAAATAAAGCCTTTGCAAGACTGGTCTTTCATAAAAATTGATGATGTAAATTTTGCATGCATGTTAAGACCAGAAACTTTTTTCTAATAATAGAAATTTGGATACTCAAGCTGTTTTTTTAAAAAAAAATTACTTATAATACAGTAACTCTTGTGTTATTTTGATATTAAATTCAATATATGTTATGCTGCTCCTAAGTTTTCAGTGTACTGAATTTTTTATATTGACATTAACCTGAAGCAGGGTGAGTCAATTCAACAGGAACAATGTTATAACAACGCAAGAGCTTTAAACTGACTGTGCAGTCCCGGGGGGTTGTGGGGGAGGAAGCATGCAGCCATCCATACAGCTAACTCTTCCCAGGTGGGAAAGATCAACCCTGCAGTTGGTATCAGAGCAGAGTGGGAGGAACTATACTCCATTTAGGCAACTAAAAGGTAGAGTGGAGCACAGGGGATAATGGGAGGCAGGGGGAAAGGTGATAGGAAAGGAAAAGCACAGGTGGCCAAGAGAGGCCTCCTCAAGCCCCCACCCCTTCCCAAAAGAGTCCCAAGACGATGGAGAGAAAATACACACAGAATACTTAGGGTAAGTCTACACTACACAATTAAGTCAACTTAAGTTATGTCGACGTACAGCCACCACAGTAATTAAATCGGTTTGCCATGTCTACACACCTGCTTCTGCCTGCAGTGCACGTCCTTACCAGGAGCGCTTTGATTAATTTAACTGTCACCAGGAGCTCACAGCAGGAACAGTAAATGCAGGGTCTACATTAACACTGCGTTGCCCTAACTACATCAACCTAAGCGCTAAGCCTCTTGCGGAGGTGGAGTTATTAGGTCAATGTAGTAACCGAATTACATTGGTGGGAGCAACATTGTATCATAGACACTTACAGAGTTAGGTCGACATCGATGTAGATCAAGCCTTAGTTTTAGGGTGAGGATTGTATCCAAGTTTCTTTCAGCTAATGATGCAATTAATACAAGACATTTAAATTCAATGGGCATTTCTGATTAAATTATAAACAAAGTTTCCACCATAAATAGCATTACAGTTCTCAAGTTATGTTTAAATATGATGCTGGTGGTGGGAAACCACATTTTCTTTAAGTTGTGAAATACTGGCCAAAAGTTCTTGTGAGTTTACACTTCAAAGGAGGTCTATATGGGATGGTGTCAAATAATGCAAAAATTAGAAGCAAGTTGCAAGGGAATGTAGCAGGGTGCTGGTGCAGAAGCACCTAATTAGCCCCTGCCCGTTCAGCTCCAATCAAGGGAAGCAGATTGGGGCTGATGAAAAAGGCCTGATGCCGGCCTGAGGATTGGCAACACCTGGTGGCCTGACAAGCCAAGGTCTATAAAGGCTAGGAGGGAGCCAGAAGGAAGGGCATGGCAAGGGAGAAGTCAGTCAGGGAGGGAGCTAGAGGTCTCCTAGCGGAAGGCTGACTCTGCCTGTAAGGGAGGTAACCAAACCTGTAAAGCCTGTATATAGATGGACACTGGTGGTGGGACAACAATAAGTAAATAAAGACAGGGGTGTTGCACAACCCTGAAGCCTCTCCGAGCCTTATTGGGAAGGGCAAGCGGGCCCCAGAAAGAGGGGTGGGTCGTGAACCCTGTTACACATGGGGGCTTGTCCGGGATTCCTTTGCCAGAGACACAGTTTGGCGACCCGGAGATGGAGGGCACTCTGCAGTGGCTCACAGAGCGACACGGGGAGATGAAGACGACACTGCAGGCCTTTCAGCAGTCCCACCAGCTGGAGAGGCAAGCTCTACTGGCTTGGCAGGACGAGCAACAACGGGCTTTGCAGGACTTTATCAAAGAACAGGCAGCGGCGCAGCAGCAGCTCCTGCAGAAACTGGTGAGTCCTGCAGGGGGAGATGGCACCCGGTCCCTGGGCCTCAGCCTCTGTAAGATGGCCTCAGCGGATGACCCTGACGCCTTTTTGGGCACCTTTGAGTGGGTGGCCCTGGGTGCGGGATAGGACAAGACAACCTGGGCCCTGCGGCTAGCCCCATATTTTGCTGGGGAGACGCAAGCGGCATATCTGGCCCTGATGGATGCCCAGGCTAGAGATTCTGACACGGTGAAGGCAGCCATCTTGGACCACCTAGGGCTTTCGTCAGAAAAATACCAGAAAAAGTTTCAGGCAGCTTGGCGGGCAGGGGGCCTGCAGCCCCGGGCCTTCACCCAGAAATTGACAGACTGGGTGACGCGGTGGTTGAGGCCCGACACCCAAACAGTGGGGCAGATTATGGATCCTCGAACAGTTTGTGCAGTGCCTCCCCGATAGCATGCTGGTCTGCGTGCAGCAACATCAGCCTGGCACTGTAGAAGCTGCCGTCAAAAGGACGAAGGAATATGCAGAGGCAGACTCTTCCTTCCCCCCCAAGGGAGCATTGGACCCTGCGAGAGACAGAGGGAGGCCAGAAACCCCATGAGCACCCCACTGGAAAGCCAACAGACAAGCGACAGGAGGAGCACAAGGGGACCCCTAGCCAACCGGGCCAGCTTGTGTGCTGACGCTGTGGACAGCCGGGGCATAAGAGCCGTGACTGTCCGGTGATGGACTGTGGGGCTGTCAAGTTCTGTGGTTGGACCAAGGTTGGGGGGGGAGGGTGCGGAAGAAGCGTGGGATAGCCACCATCCCTGTGCAGGTGGGGAGAAAACCCCAGAGGGTTATGACAAATTCACAGTACCTTCCTGTTTTGAAGCTAGGCTATTGGTCAAACAATCGCTCTCCTGAAACCGTCACCTTGATAGAAAAGTTACTTTAAAAAGTGTCTCTCAGGATTAAGATTGATTACAAATATAAAATTTTCATTTTTTTTATATAGGGACAGCATTCTCATAGGCTATTTCTCGAGGTGCCTTCCAGCTCTACCTATGATTTCTCTCAGATTTCAATGTCTGTGTCCATTCTCTCCATGTCACCCTCCCATGCACTAAACTGTAATTATTTCACTATGCTGCTCCAGTCCCCCAGCATGTTCTCTCACCTCCTTTAAATTATTTTCTCACCCCTCATCCTCTCATCCCTATTCATCTACCCATTCAGACACTGATTTGAGTGACCTAAGTAGGCTTGGCAGAATTCAATTTTTATAATGTTGACAGATTACACCAATTTTAAGCATTTTTTTATTTATTTAAATTTTCCACAGTTATGGGAAATTATAAAAAGAGCGGTTAGTTCTTTAATAACAAGCATTGAGATTAAAAAAGTTAAAGCTTTGTAACGGTTAAAAACGTTAACACCACATATCAAAAACATACAAAGTAAATATCTTTAAATCAAACTAACAAGTTCAAACAACATTTTTCTTACTTTGCTGATAAGTAAAATTTTTTTATTAGCGACACCAATAGATATTTAATTCTTCCAAGCCTAGACTCAAGACACCCAATAGACATAGGACAAAATTGACTGCTGCTGTTCAGGAACAGGGAGAAGCCAACCAGCTCCCCCATCACACCAGCTGCTGGGAAAGGACAGGATGCTAATATAAGCAATTCCAGGATTTTTTCCCAGCCCAGCATGGAAGCCCTATCTTTTATAGCTTCTGTCTAGTAGATGTTTGATAAATATGAAAACCCAACCCCACTTCCAGCCCCTCTGGCTGCTGGAATAGAGCAGCACAATCTTCTTTCCCCTCGTGCTGCTGCACAGGTGAGGGTGGTGGTATTATTTACATCACAGTACCACCTAGGAGCCCCAATCATAGATCCGGGCCCCACTGTGCTAATCAGTTTACAAACCACACAACGAAAACTACAGTCCCCGGCCTCAACAACTGATGATTAAGGCTAAGATTTTGTCATGTTATCTTTAGTAAAAGTCAGGGACAGGTCACGGGCAATAAACAAAAATTCACAGATGCCTGTGACCTGTCCCTGACTTTTACTAAAAATAACCGTGACTAAATGGGGATGGAGGGGGGTCCAGCACCCACCCCTGCTGTTGCTCTGGGGTCCCACTGGCACCCACAGCAGCTGGGAGTTGCGAGCCCTTCCCCCGCCCCCAAAACTGGCTAACAGCTCCAGCCCCGCCGCTCCAGAAGTCACAGATACCGTGACCTAATCTTAGCCTCACTTATGATCCAAGTAGTAACTCTGCCCCTCACCACTCCATTCTTTTGCATTCTCCTTTGCCAGGAATAGCTCCTGTGCTGCTGCTCACAGTTTTGTCAAGCAGCAGCTGCAGCTCAAAACTATCCCGACTCTTTCAGTTTAAATGTATTTGCTTTTGGTTGCATCTGCAGGTGGCAAGGCATTTTCAAATCATTTTCCACACTTCTGCAATTTAGAAAAGCTCTGAGCAGCATAGTACCATAGGACTGGAAGGGTCAGAGAGTGCAATCCCCTGCTATTGCAGACAACCCCATCACAAAATACCTTTCATAAACTTATCAAGCTCCGTCTTAAAGCTACTTAGGTTAGGTCTGCTGCAGAGGCATGGATACTGCATGGCCTCCAGAAGACGATGCTGCATTGGTTTATATTCACAGCCACAAAGGGCAGAAAGTTAAACTTTAAAACCATGATTCTGCATAAAATTATATTAGTGGTCCTCACACTCTAGTAATTATTAGATATTAGGAACCAGATTCCATGGTCTGAGTGATATTATGTGAATCACCTTTATAACTCACCAATTCATGGGGCATGGCCATTCTCCAGCATCAATTAGATAAACTTTCAGCCTAATGAATTCTGCAAGGATGCCCACAGCCCATGGTGTCCTTTATAGCTGTCGAATGCTGGGACACCCCAAGGATGTCCCATACATCAGAGACCAGAATGTACCATGAGAGCCATTATAGCAGCTCTAGGGCCACTGAAAGATTTCTCTACATAGGAGAGAGTCATCTTGGAGGGTAGTTACACCAGGCTTACATTTGCAACACCAGACTGCACAAATAAAACTGAGCCCAATATTCATCTTCTCAACCTTGAGATCCCCTAGATTTAATTGCTCCCCCTCCATTTCAATGGTTGGGCAACGTACCAAAACAAAAATACTCTTGCTAAATAAAGTTTACGAAACTAGTTTATGGTTAGTATCAAGAATGGTTGCTGTCCATTTTTAGTATTATGAACATAAATTATAATGCAAATTTATCACTCATTCCTATCATTCTGCAGAGACAACATCCTCAAAGGAACACATTTCAGTTAGACTGTGCTTTTTGGATGAAACAGAAAAATATCCTGGGATGCTCACTCTCAGGTACAGGGATGTACACGTGTGCAAGCTAAGAGAATAAAAGCTAAACAGTTTGCCTCCACTGTCCTCCCCTTGAGCACCTCCATGAGTTCTTTTAGAAGAAAATAGGGCAAGTTGGCAGCTGGTGTACAAGTTCTGTCCACCTCCTCTCCTGGGCCTGCACTGTTCACTTGGGGATGCACTGCTTGCTATATAGGCACCAACATAACAGATTCTGCAGCTTCATTGGAGTAAGTTGCTGCACTGCATGCAGCTTTCTGCTATCAGTGCCCTGGACTTCAAGTTATGGAGGTAACAGTGTTTAATCAAACCCTCCCCCGATGGGTTTTTTTGGGGGGTGGGGGTGGTACGTGCCACACTAAGTGTATTGGCTCTTGTTTTCTGGCCAAGTTCTATTACTATGTTCTGCCTACCTAAATTCCTCATAGTTTTAAGTAGACTGGGATATTCTTAGTTTCTTTGGGTGGATTAGTATTTAAATGATCACTAATTTCCACCCCAGACAGGGCTGCATTTTAGTGGTGGGTGAAGAGTGAGGGACTGCAAGATTTATTACAAGTAACCAAAGTCAATGAAGTTAAAACATAAGACCGCTTACAGTATCTACAATTTCTCCCAAATAATTTCAGAAATACATGGGTTTGGGGTTTTTCCTCCCATTTTTATTGAAACTTTTTACAGAATACTTTTTAACAAGACAAAATGCCACAGTAAAGGAATGTAAACTGCAAGAAACAGTTTGAAGTATCCAGATACTCTCTAATAAGAGTTTTAGTTTGAAGACAAATGCAGTAGGCAAAATAATATCAAACAGTATACACAGGGTCAGCAGTGAGAACTAGGAGTTTTGCATCAGGTTTACTTCAAAGTTTTTATAACAATATAATACTCTATTCACTAGACCAAAATTACCTTATCATACATCATTTCTATGACAAGAACGTCTAGATATGGACAGTAACAATTTACAAGTATAATTAAGCTATATTAATCTCATTAACACTGCTAAATCTATATTTCTACTACAAGAATTTTTAAAGTCTTCTGTCTAAGAAGATCTTGCTAGACCCTTAAACAAACACTTGACCAAAGAGAGACCTGGACCCAACTAGATTTGCCTGATCTGCATGTCCATTTGGTTCATTCCGTATTAGTCTGGGGCTAGGGAAAAAGCAGAATTCAAATGCTATATAATATCGTTTGGTTTTGGTCAGCAATGTATTTTAATTGAATAGTTAAAAATAAGGCAGTTCATTAACTGGTATTTTATATAAAAGCTGCAGAAAATACAACAGCAACAAAAACAGAAAAGTATTTCACAGAAATCTAAGAAAAAAAGATATCAAATATACAAGGTAAAAGCAGCATCACTTTGACACTGCTTAAAAAAAAGATGAAAAGATTTCTGTAGTGATATTAAAAATGAATTTGCTTTCTTCTTGAAGAAGACTACTAACATTTTGCACAGCAACTATTTTTTTTAATAATCACCTCATTTAAAAACGTGTATTCATAGACATAGAATTGTCATATATCACCATCTTTGCTCAAAGTGTCTGACTTTATACAGTGAAGCTGATAATCTATTTTAAAAGTGTCACAAGATGTCACTACATAGTCTATTTGATAGCAGAACTAAAATAAACCAACACCATAAAGAAACCCCCAAAGTGTTTTGTAGACAACAAAACAATTTTGCAAACATGAGCATTTTGAGATCTCACCAGTAAAATCAGAAATCCTAGTTATATATTTATTTATATTCTACAACTACTCTTTACCCTAGCCTAATTAAAGCACATTAAACCACTGAATTACACACAAACATTTTCTTTTAAAAAAAACCTTTAAAAACAAAACAGTGCACATAAGTTTGGTGGGGTTTTTTAAAAAACATCACATGTAACAAGGTTAGTATTAATTCCAAAACAATTACATTTAAGGGCATAGAACATACAGTTACTGAATAAATACATGAGTATTTTTGCTTTATTATACACTACCAAATCCAAAGTCTGTCTCTCTCTCTCTCTCTCTCTCTCTCTAAGAAAGCTAGAGATTAATGACTCCAAAGATTTTGTAAACCTCTTCCACACAGCCCTTTCTCGGAAACATTTTCCCAACAACTCTTATCTTAGGATAAGAATATGAAAAAATAAAGCTGCATGTTTTGGACATGCAAGTATCTTTCACTTTGGGTGCTCAAGCAGAGGTCCTGTGATGGCTATTCCTTGCTCCACCTTCTTTTAAAACCTTGAGGGGAATCCTTCACACTAGCCAGTACCTACATGACTTACACCAGAAGTATCATCCTGTCCTTTATGGTATTGGGGAAAGGGGGGGGGAGAAATGTGGAGGAGAGGCAGAAAAGAGAAGAAGTAGGGTGGTGGAAAGCATACAAAAGGGTAAACTGAATGATCACATTTCCTTCTGGATATCAATGAAAGCTAAAGGAAAAAAAACTTTGGCAGAGTATGGCCTCAGCAGAAGCTTCTCCAAAACGGAGGGGAAGTTTTCCAGAATGAAGCGCACAAAAAGCTTTCAAGAAGCCTTCTTTTTAAGATAAGAAGCTTTTACTAAATCAGTGGGAGAAAATTAAGAAAAATAAGTTAAGGTAAACAAAAGGGTGTCATTTAAAATTAAGCTCTAAAAGTGTCAAAATAGGCGTTATCAAGTACCATGGGTCAAAAGTTCAAGGCAATAACTGGCCAGTTATGTAGGGTTAGGTAGGAAAATCATTCTGGATCTCTGTGGCAATTGGTCCAAGTCCAAAGCAACAGGCACTGGCCACGAAGAGAGGCCAGATACTGAAATCTGAGGGACCAGAGTCTGTTACAGAAGATATTATGTTTTCAATTTTGCAAGCCCCCGGTAAACCATCAACATTACATCTAATCTTGGTTCATCTCTCTCTTTTGATTAGAGCATGACTCAGGACTGGTAGAGGCATGTTTACGCTATAAAAAACCTGAAGTAATTTCTTACACACTGAAGTCCATGGCATGGTCCAAGTTAGAGTGTTCTTGTCCATCAAATGTGGTATGTGCATAAAGTAGCAAAAAGGAATGTAATGAAGTTGTTAGAGTGGTTCAGCAGTTTAATGCTAACTCATTATTAATACAGGTCTTCACTTTTACCTGAATGCTAAAAGCTCCTTAGCCACCGTTTTAACATTCCAAGGATTATGGATTATTGCATTGGATTTTGCTTTCTATGCATGAAAACAATCCTGATAAACCTCAAAATGGAAAGAAAACATTGTCAAGTTACCCTCTTTCACATAACTGTGAGACATTGTATAGCAGAAGGCTATTCACTGCTTCACAGGATCAGAATATACACATAAAAGTTTGAAATCATGCAGAAAATATTCTTGGGTGCAGTTGTATTAATATGAATGATTCTACAGTAGATAGCTTTAAAACCATCAGTATTATTTTTAAAGCAAAATAAAACATCTCTACTCATTAACAGCCATTAGACATCATGGATGAAATTCTAGCCCCATTTACTTCAGTGGAACCAATATTTCACCCCATAACAGACTGCACTATAAGAGCCTGGTGATTATCCAGATTACAGACCTTTTAAAAACAGAGAGAAATATACCTAATAAGCATATTTTAAAGATGTTAAAAACATTCCCTCCCTATAACAGTTGGTTTTTTTTAAGAAATCTCAAAGATTAATTTACAATTGGCCTTTTCATAGATGACTATGCCCATGTTAAAACTATCCCATTTTTCTTACATTACAGAAGCATTCAAAGATATATTCTGGAAGGAATGTTAGTAAGAAGAGAGAACGACCAATGGAAAGGAAAAGCAGCAAGATTCGGTTTCCATATAAAACTCGGTAATATGGACACTTGCACATGGGCTAGTGTGGTCATACAACACTACCTCTCTTACTTCTATGACACCAAGACTGAACTAGTGTTTTCAGTTACAGGTCAAACAAGCTATGTAAAAAACAAAACTGGTAGGTGTATTTTATCATCTATTAGATGTATCAAGTACAGACAGGGGGTGTTTAATAAATTATGTGCAGTGAAGAATATTAGCAAGTTCTACAGTGACAGCTAAGATGCAGAAATTGAGCTTGCTTGGACATGAAGCAATAACGCAGAGGGCTTACCGGGGAAACAAGTTTCCAAAAAAGCCCAGTATGAAGACAGTAGTTTCTTTTTAAAAGCCTCCTAACTGTAAGGGCATAACTACACTACAAAAAGTCAACAGTCACCACAGTAATTAAGTCAGTAGGGCGTGTCCACACCACACTCATTGTGTCGGTGGAGCGCGTCCTCACTAGCAGCGCTTGCACTGATGCATAGAGCAATGCACTGTGGGTAGCTAACCCACAGTGCAACTAGCCACAGCGGGGTTTGGGAAGGGCTTGCATTGCCTCATGGGAACAAGGCTTCGCCCTCCTTCCTCTGATATCAACAGCAAACAACCCATACTTTCATGCACCTTTTTTCCCCCGAAAGCCTAGCTTAGCCACACATATGCCATAGCTTGAGAAGCATGGACCCCACTCAGCTGTGCACTCTTGTTGTGAGCATTACATACACCACACGCCTTTTCCTGAAGTATTTCCAGAGCTAAGACAGGAGTCACCACGTGGAACACTGCAATATCACTCAAGCAAGCCATAGAGCAAAACAATTCCCAGTTGCTGCTGGCAGTTGCACAGCTTGAATACGGTGGAGTGCAGTTACTGGTCCGAGGAAACTGACTGGTGGGACTGGATCGTTATGCTGCTATGGGATGACGAGCAGTGGCTGCAGAACTTTTGAATGCAGAAGGCCACTTTCCAGGAACTTTGTGCAGCGCTTTCACCAGCCCTGAAGCCCAGCAACAAATGAGACCTGCTCTGACAGTGGAGAAGAGTTGTGATCATGCTGTGGAAGCTTGCAATGCCAGACTTCTACTGGTCAGTAGGGAATCAAGTTGGAGTTTGTAAATCCACTGTGGGAGCTGCTGTGATCCAAGTTTGCAGGGCCATTAATAGACTTCTGCTAAGAAGGTTAGAGACTCTGGGAAACGTGCAGGACATAATGGATGGTTTTGCCGCAATGGGGTTCCCTAAAAGCGGTAGAGCAACAGGCAGAACGCATATCCCAATCTTGGCACAAACCACCTTGCCAAAAAGTACATAAACCGAAAGGGATACTTCTCAATGGTGATGCAAGTGCTAGTGGATCACAGGGGCATTTCACCAACATCAACTTGGGATGGCCAGGAAAGGTGCATGACAGACATCTTTAGGAACACAAGTCTGTTCAGAAAGCGGCAAGCAGGGACTTGCTTTCCAGACTACAAAATAGCCATTGGTGACGTTGAAATGACCCAGCCTATCCCTTGCTCCCATGGCTCATGAAGCCATACACCGGCTCCTTGGACAGCAGTAAGGAGCGGTTCAACCATAGGCTGACCAAGTGCAAAATGGTGGTGGAATGTTCCTTTGGACATTTAAAGGGTCACTGGCACAGTTTGCTTACTAGATTAGACCTCAGTGAAAGCAATATCCCCATTGTTATCGCTGCCTGCTGTGCGCGCCATAATATCTGTGAGGTAAAGGGAGAGAAGTTTCTGCAGGGGTGGGTGTGGAGGCGGATAGGTTAGCAGATAATTTTGAGCAGCCAGATACCAGGGCAAGAAGAGCCCAGCAAGGAGCTCTGTTTCTCTGGGAGGCTTTGAAAATGAGTTTCAGCAATGAGCTACAGTATTGTTCACTGCTTATCTGCATTGTGCCTTCCCCTACCATCCCCTCCATTGCATCAGTTCCCCTGTACCTCACCTCCCCCAAGTCCCCATGCTTGGACTAAATAAAGAGTATTTCATTCTCTAAATGTTTAGTTTACTTTTGTGCAATAAAAGACAAGAAAAAAAAAACAAAAATAATTTAAACCTTGGGCAAACTGGGGAGAAACCAAGCCTGCTTGTGTCTGAAAGCACAGAAGTCTTGCCCATCAAAGGTCTTTGAATGGCTGCCTTTTGTTTTTAGTACCCTCCCCTGGAGTTGAGTGGAAGGGATACTGCACCTTCCCCTGCCACTTCCTGGAACATTTGGGAAGGAGAATTGGGAACAGGGTGATGCTTGCAGGCCATTCTGCAGGGGCTGTAGAGGGAATCTAGCTGCAAGTTGTTTTTCTTGATGCTCAGATGCCTCAATGTGTCCGACTGGTCCTTCATAATCCGCAGCATCTCATCCTGCATGGTACGCTCATGCTCCTGGGATGCTCTCCAGCTGTCCGTATCCATGTCCAGTTATTCAAACAATGAAATCCTCCAGGCTCTTTGCCTCTGGAACAGCTGACATGGCGCTTTCATTATCTCATTGAATATGTCATCACCATGTTCTTTTTTCCACCTTCTAATCTGCAGAAGCCTCTCCGCCAGTGTGGAGGATGTGCTGACGGCCAAACTTTCCACTAGAAGGCATGCAAAGCACAAGGCAACCATTGTCAGTGCATACCCTGGGTCTAGTGCAAGGTTGCTATTTAAATATCACTTCCCTCATTACACTGCAGGGCAAGCCAGAACATAAAGAATCCCTGGCTGTTCAATGAACCAGTTTGCTGTTCCAGCCATGGTGAGTATGGGCCCAGCAGCCTGGGTAACAGGCCTTGTGCTGCAACTTGTGGGAAACCCACATTGAGAGCGCAGGTGGGTAGGTGGACAATGGCCCCTCCCCTTAGCAACATGGACATTGCTCTGAGACCAGGGACCAGCATTAAGCTTCCCAAATTGTGGTCTTTATCCAAAGCGGGGCAGGGGGGGAAGAAGAGTTGCACCCACAAGGGAACACAGGAAGCCCACCCACCCTCTTCCCTTAACATTGTTGGTAGTAGTCATCTTGGGCTTGCAGACTGAAGTCAACACTGATCCCAGCCAACCAAACCACCAGCATGTTAGGGAAACCATGGTCGAGGGACCCAGAAACCACCATGGGTAGGTGGGAAAAAAATCACATGCTCTGTTGTTTGCAGTATGAGCATTTGTAATGAAAACTTCCACCCTTAGGTGGACCCTATGTGATATCAGTGCCCTGAGGGCAACAGAGGTGGCACAGGAGCAGATGCTGCAAAAATCTGGGTACAGACCAGGTCCGTATATTGCTGCCGCAATGATGTCAGCAGTTAATACTGGAGTGGCGTGGGAAATGTCCTGTCGTCGTGGAAGAAATAAGCTCTTTCCAGAAGAATTGCAGAGTACCTCCATGAAAGTTTCCTAGAGATCTCCGTGGAGGATTCCCAGGCCATCCCTCTGAACATAAAACAGTCTTTTCCAGGGGGCACCCTCTATATAGCTGGAGCAGTCACCGGGAGGCAGATACTCACTACACCTCAATTTTTCTTCATATTAAAACAAAAATATAACTGCATAATCACCAGAGATGCCTTCTGCGGCATCACACTTGGCCACCACGCTTGTCCTGCGACCAGTTGGACTGCTCTGAGGTTAAAAATAGCTCCTGGCTCTTGGGGAGAATGGATCCCCACTCACCTGCCTCCCATTCTCATCATCATCCAGAATGTCCTCCTCATTTTTGCCTGAGGTGGCCCTGGACTCAGACTTCTGGGAGGTATCCACACTATAGTAGGCGGGTAGGGGTGGGGTTGCCGCTGAGAATCGCTTGCAGCTCATTGTAGAAACAGCATGTCTATGGGGCAGAATCAGAATGACTGTTCATCTCCCTTGTCTTCTTGTACGCCTGCCAAAGTTCTTTGATTTTCACATGGCACTGCTGCATGTCCCTGGTGTAACCCTTCTCCCTCTTGCCCCACACAATCTTTTTGTAAACCTCTACATTTCTTCAGCTGGATCAGAGCTGTGCCTGTACAGACTTTTTTCTCCACAGACCAATAAGATCCACCTCCTCCTGTGTACTTCAGGCTGGAGAGTATTTGGGGCTTTCACTCTCCATGATCAGCTGTGCTGGCGAGCTCTCCACGTTGATCAAACAGGAAATGGGAATTCAAAAGTTCCCAGGGCTTTAACAGGGGAGGGGCTATTTCCTGTGTATCTGGCTGCTGAGCAGTGGAGATGAAAACCCATCTCCAGAGTAGTCACAGCAAAGAATTGTGGGACTCCTCCTGGAGGCCAATTCGGTCAACTTACACAACACTGCCTTTACACTGCCTCTCTGACCCATCAACATCGAATTAATTGCTACTCCTCTCGCGGAAGTGAATTAAGTTGACATTACAGTCGAGTTGGTCAGTGGAAGGGACCTGGTACAATAGAACCTCAAAGTTACGAACAGCTCAGGAATGGAGGTTGCTTGTAACTGACCAAATGTGATGGCTGTTCTTTCAAAAAGTTTACAACTGAACATTGACTTAATACAGCTTTGAAACTCTATTATACAGGAAAAAATGCTGCTTTTAGCCATCTTAATTCAAATGAAACACGCACAAAAACAGTTTCCTTACCTTATCAACTTTTTTTTTTTTAAACTTTCCATTTTTTTTAGTAGTTTACGTTTAACATAGTACTGTACTGAATGGTTTTGTTGTTGGTTTTTTTCCCTCGTCTCTGCTGCTGCCTCAATGTGTACTTCTGGTTCCAAATGAGATGAGATATGTGGTTGACCAGTCAGTTCATAATTCTGAGGTTCTACTGTAGTGTAGACGCATACATTATTAGGTCTACGAAAGGTGGCTTCCATCAGCCTAAGTTTATAGAGTAGACCAGGCCTCAGTTATGAAGACAGGGAGAGAATACAGCCATTTTATCAACTGAGTTTCCAACTATGACTACAACACTTTACCATAATTAATCCAACAACAGGTTGTCTTACTTCTGCGAAATAAGATGGCAGACCACACACATAGTGACAGGACTAGATTGATCCCCATTGGAAATAAACTTTTAGAACTAGTGCAAGATGAACTTTTAGTATGAAAAAAATTGAAATGTAAAGACAACCAAACAGAGCTAAGTAAACTGTGTATTTTAGTATTCACAGTATGATCAAACACATGCCAATACACTGAAACTACTTGTCTTTAAAAGTGTAGACCTAATACAGCCACAATTCTTGCAATATTCACCATGTTGTTACAGGGTTAAAATTTTATCACTGATCATAAGTGTGCCCAGTGCCACATACACTCATTGTGCAGTAAACATGTAAAGCGGGCTTGGTAGAAAAGAACTCATCTGGGGCAAATAGTACAGTCTCTAGGTGGGGGCAAGATATATGCTTCTGGCCCTATTACTGTGTGAGGCATTCTAGGGAAGGAGTAAGAAGGACTGAAGCAGTGGCAGTAAAGCAAAGGGTCCCTGAGCCAGCCTACCTGTGAGAGGCAGGTGGTAATACATTCATTAAAACTAGATCAAGACGGTCCAGTAAGCAAACCCTCTAATGCCAGTTGCTAATGGAAATGTATACAGAGTTAGTAGGGGATAGTGCCTGTTAACATCCCAAAGATGGCAGACCACACCCCCTTAAGTGTGCCACTGAACCCAACTGAGCATTTTAGCCAGGCCCTGAAAACGCATATAGAAGCTCTTGGTCCATAGCCACTCTGTCCCTACACAAAGGGGAAGAGGCTCCCTAAGTTCTTCATCCCCCGCCTCTTCCTAGTGTATCCATCTAGATTTAGGGCAAACCCATCCAAGATTTTTATTGTTTATATGCAGGGTAGAGACTTTTGTTCATTTCTTTGTGTACCGTATCATTTCCCCATCACACCTCCAATTAGTAACTTATGAACTTGAGTTTTCATTTTTACATAATCTTTCATGTACTAAGGATTTATCATTTAAAAAATAATATTTTTCTGTATGAAGTAACCCATTTAAACAAATAACTTTTACACACATTGACAACACTGCCAAAACCAAGCCTCGGCCATGTACAGTAACTGCCGTCATCTACACTATTCAAACATGGCTTATACGCTCATCTCTCTATTGCAATCCAGTGTTCTACCTTAGAATCATAGAATCTCAGGGTTGGAAGGGACCTTAGGAGGTCATCTAGTCCAATCCCCTGCTCAAAGCAGGACCAATCCCCAATTTTTGCCCCAGATCCCTAAATGGCCCCCTCAAGGATTGAACTCACAACCCTGGGTTTAGCAGGCCAATGCTCAAACGACTGAGCTATCCCTCTCCCTTCCAAGTGCAAGATCTAAACAAAGCAAATAACGAACAGTAGTTGCTGTGAAAGATGTCGGCATCTATTCAAATACACACACCTACCAGCCTCAATTGCTATGTCAAGAGTACGGTAAATTACCAGTTCCATCTGATAATCTAGTTATTGTTGTCTTACCAAGAGCTGTTCAGTGACCCACTGGAGTTCTATGCAGCAAGATGTTTTTCCTCCAGCAGTCAATAATTAGATTCAACCCAGATTCCATTAACCTACCATTTTTACTCACACCAAGTAAGTAGCACACTATTCTGCTAGTAGTCCCATTAAAATCAACAGGCTACTCAGGGTAATTAAACTGCGTACTAAACTGTCAAATTCTGCAAACCCTTAATAAAGTTGCTAGTAACAGCCCCTAGGGGAAAAAGCTTCAATCATAAAGAGTCATCTTTTGTGCATTCCTGTAATTTGAGGGTGCTTTGCTAAAGCACAAAAAGTTGTTTTGCTTTTCCACATACGCATCAAAAAAAGCCCAGCTGAAGATAATGAAGCTGCTCACTTCATTCACTTCCTTCCCCATGTGGAATCCTTCATACTATTCTTTTCCTAACAGATGAAGTTAGAATGAAAGAGCACTGTGCTAAATAGACTCGTTATTTGTTGCTTCCACTTCCCTCTTCCAAAATAGCAATTTAAAACAAATATCCACAGTACAGGTTAGTTAACATTTAACAGACTGCATTGCATCTAGCTTGGTGACGGGATTGCTAGATGTTTCCTTCAGGGGTATTTAATTTTTTTTAAATCCAGTTGAAGCATATTCAAGTTTTCACTTTGATAATTCTTGGGCAGATCTCTTTTCCAAGTGATAGCATCCATCTGGAGCTTGCCTCCTAAGGAGAAGCTAACCCTACTCATGTACACAGCAAAAATGTTAGAAAAATTTGGAATGGGGCAGGAGTGAATTTGTTTTGGTCTACATTTACTAGAAAATTCAGGTAGAGTACAGTATCCATCCCTTTTTTCCCCTTCCTCAATAGGGTTATAAACTAAAGTTTACAAAAAGTTAAACAGAGTGCATTATCTCAGGCCTGCTCACACCCATCCCTCAAAAATAAATATTAATCTTTCACCATACCAGTGTTTAATTTGGATAGAAAAAAAAAAGTTAAAATCTGTGACTAAGTATGTTTTGTTCTAATCTTATGGAGAAGAGTAGAAGGCAGCTGCAGAGTGACAACATGTTCCAAAATAATACATGAGGAGATAAGTGCATTCGGAACACTGTCTTTTTGTTGAGTACAAATAAATTGTGGAATTTAAGCACCACACATTTTTTATACAGTTTTAAAAAAAGTGAAAAGCTGCAAGCAAAATTAAGCAGCAACATTTTGGTCAGGTTAGTAGGAGTATGATACAGAGGATAGTCTAAATATAAAGATACCCATATATAGTTTGACAGCCTTGATAATGCCAATTATAAACTTAATTTTATTTTCACTTTAATATTGGACTGAGCACCTTAATATTCCTTCCTTAAAAACAGCCACCTCCTCTTTCTTTGGTGTACACACACACACACACACACACACACACCCCTACCTTTCAGTACTGCACTAAAAACCACATTCTTCCTTATTTAAGCAGAGCTAATAATACACATCTCAAATGGTCTTTAAATTGGCTGACAAGTTGATTTTACAATATAGCGTAAACAATGCCTGAGATGCAAGTTATGTATATTTTTTAAAAATTCTCCAGAGAGACTTGTATCAGCTTCTGTATGTTTAGCCATACCCTTAAAGCTTCACCACTCACAAAGAGAAATAGACAAACATGAATATTCCAAGTGAACAGACACAGAACAGTCCAATATTTAGTAATAGTTTAACTTTTGGAGTCTCTTCCAACATTTGTAAACAGAGAGTCTCTTCCTCCGTATCTTGGATGGCTCTTTCATTCATGTTTCTACTTCTAAAGCCACAGAACCAATCTATGAATTTCCAGTGTTTCTCTCTATTATCAGTCTCTTCCTCACGCTTTTTCTCACCCATGAGAGCCACCTGTCCATTTGAATAACAATCAACTGGTGTCTCAACTTCAGAGTGACTTACAGAAATCACTGGGTTGCTGTCTTCTCTGCAAGTAACTAGAAGATTTATATCCTCAGGCTTAGTATTTTTAATATTTTCTTCAGATTTGCCATTTGGCAGGATAGGATTGGCATTTTCATTACATTTCAAGATGGTTTTTTCTTGTACCTTATATGGATCCCCTTTTGAAGCATTTTCTTTTACAGACCTGATTTTTAGAGACCAGAAAGTGGTTGTTCGAATCTGTTCCTTTGTTGGTGGTGGTGTAAAGAGGCTTACAGTAATAGTCACAATTCCAGTGATCCAAAACAGAGCAGTAGCAATATACATATAATGGATATTTTTTATGAAGCCTGGCCTAGTATCAGGCTGGTTACACTCAGGGACACGATAAATAAACGCCAATATCAGCCTTATAGATCCAAGAACAAACCCAACCATTCCACCATAGAATGCCCCTTGTTCATTGCAACGCTTCCAAAAAATACCCAACAGAAACAGCGCAGCCACTGGTGGAGTCAAATAATCTGCTACCTCTTGTATATAGAGATACATCTGGCCTCCTTGCATTTCCACTATTATTGGAACCCAGGCAATGCTTATAATTACCATGAAAGCGACAAACACTCTTCCTACAATCATTAGTTCTCTAGATGGGGCACTCTTCCGTATGAGTTTGTAGACATCAAGTGTAAATATAGTGCTGGCACTGTTAAATATAGAGTCCAAATCACTCATTAGTGCAGCAATCATTACAGCCATCATAAGGCCCCGCAGACCAACTGGTACAAGTTTCATTACCAAACGTGGATAGGCAATGTTAGAGCATCCAGCTCTGCTTCCACAGACTTGCATGCAGTGTTCAGGATTGATACAGGCAATGTCATCTACAAACAGTATACGCGAAATCATCCCTGGGATAACTATAATAAACATAGGCAACAGCTTTAAAAAACCTGCCATTAGCGTAGATCCTTTGGCATGAGCAATATTTTTTGCAGCTAAAACCCTCTGAACTATGACTTGGTCAGCACACCAGTACCATACGGAAGCCGGGGTCTGCCCAAACAGAAATCCAGGCCAGGGAACATCTTCGTCGGTTGGCTCACGCAACATTTTAAGAGCATCAGGCTTTGGGTGGACATGACAAGAGTTGGTATTGGAAAGATTGTAGGTCAACAAGATTGACGTAATATTTGGTGTTGCCAACATATACCTTCTTTTAACTTCTTCAAATCCACCAACCTCCATCATACTTATGACCATGAGTGTGAGGGCACCAATAATCATAAGCAGAGCTTGAAGAGTGTCCGTGTAGATGACAGCCACAAGACCTCCAGTCACAGTCAACAAAGCAGTCATTCCAATAAGCAGGATAACTGACAAATAAAGGTTCCAACCTAGAGATTCTTGAATAAAGAGTGCACCTGAATACAAGTCAACAGATAGCTTGGTGAAGATATAAAGTATCAAAGACAACGCTGCAAAATATATTTGAATTCTATGTCCTCCAAAACGTTTGGACAAGTATTCAGGCATGGTATATACTCCTGACCGTATGTAGACTGGGATGAAGACCCATCCTAAAAGCTGTAAAAGCATTAAGGCGTTGAACTCCCATGCACCTACTGCAAATCCACTTGCTGCTCCAGATCCTGCGAGCCCAATGAAATGTTCACTCCCAATATTGCTCACAAATAAGGATGCACCAATAGCTACCCATGTCATAGAACGGCCTGCCAAGAAGTAGCCACTTACGGTGTTTCGATTGTATTTCCACATGGCAAAAAAGCCTATGCACAGTACAAGCACAAAGTACAGTGTCACAATGGCAATGTCTGCTGTTTCCAAAGAAGCCCTCATTTTTATAAACAAAATGACTTCCGACTGCCGATGTCCAGTTTTCACCCCCCAAGAAGTCTTTAGAGTAATATGTGAACCAGTTTACATTTATCAATACTGCAGATCAAATTCTTTGTCCCTTGGTTTGCTGTCTTGATGGTGGTGGTTGTAGTACACTTTGAGAAGACAGATTTATTTTCTCCACTTCTTAAATGGAAATTTGAGAACTTAGCACGCACTTTTAATCGACTTTCCACAAGAGCATCAGCATTAACTCTGTTGATGTAGGAGAAATTCTTAGCTGCAGCTAAGTCTAGTGAGGCCTACTGTACCAACCCTGCAAGGCAGCAAAGACAAAAGACAAAGGTTGAATTAGAGAAAGATTTCACTCAAATTTATGAGAAAGATTCGAAATCTATCAAAACAGTGGTTGAACACAAGTCTTTTCCTCTTTTAAATTGTATTTGTGAAAGATAGAACACAGAATTCATTACTCAAACTGAGTAGTGCCCTTTAGAATTAAGCTGAAAATCTGGACATGGTACATGTGTCTCAGTGGATACAGCAAACACAAGAGCATAAAGATTAAATGACACTTTTTTTTAAAAGTCAAATACCCCCAACACAACAAAATGCATTCTCATTAGGGATTTCCATCCTCCCCCTCCCCCACGCTCCCCAAATCCTCACAGGATTAAAGTCTATTTTAAAAGACATTAAAATAAGCCCTTCCACATGTGCGTGAGCATAGAAAGACATTTTACATTATTAAAAAGTTTTCTTGGATAGTCCTTTTTTTAATTTCCCCAGGATTCCACCCGAAACAGCCCACGTTCTCTCTTGCTAGATCCTGAAGTGATGTCACAATTCTGTGTTTGAGACACCACCCTGTTGCCATGACTAACATAGAAATGAAGTCATAACACTGCCACAAATATGAAATGTTAAATTTATGACTAACTGTAAACCTGAGGTTATTCTACAAGTTTTAGAACAACTTCGTGTGATGTGCACTGCACCCCACTGTGCTGTTTTTAAGTGGAAAAGGTCTCAGGAAATTTCAGTGTGGTGTGGGGGGAGAGAAGAGGGCAGAGTTTTGTTTACACTAATCGGGCAAGCAAAACAAGGCCTAAACACCTCTTCATGGCATTTCTGTGTCTGTTGGTCTGTAACATGGTAACTTTGAAGACCATGTCCAATGAATTCTAAAATTTCAGGTAACATTCTAGGTATCAATGGGAAGAACCCTATTGATTTTTGTGACAATCAGAAAACTGGGAAACGCCTGATTTCTACACAGTGCCCATTTAGGGCTGCAAGCAGAAAGCATTATGAGGTCAGAGGTAACTCAGCCAGTCATTGCTCAATATCACCAGTTCATTTGCATACATCAATCCTAATGGACGAAGTGAGTCAGCAAATGAAGCTGCAGATCAGGACTGAAGTACTTTGACAGAGTTGGGAGGATCAGGACTAGAACAGCAGGGGCTGCTTCAGATCAGAAGCTAGAGCAGATGAGTAGGAATGAGGAGAGAGATTTGCACCATTGCTCCCTCCAAACTATGCCTGGCTCAAATAGGAACACTTACCTTTGCCTAGTCAACATTGTTTTAGTTCATCTAAACCAGGGGAGAGAGATGACCAGGGCAAACAGCATGGTTAGGGTTACTGGAAAGTGTCCTACTAGTTCAGGGATAGAGACTAAGTTCCTGTCCTGCCCTCATATATCTATATCTATCTATCTATCTATATATATATATATAAAAAAAAGCACCTCACCACTTCTACCATCAGCATTGATTTTCATAATTCATTTTTGTCCACCACCACTTTTTAGTTATTTAAAATTAAATTAACATTGTGGTTTTATAAAGACACAGGAGGCCATAGGAAATAGCTAAAAATAAAAGCTATTTTCAAGTCAAAATTGTTTCCATAGCCTTTAGTGATTAATCTGCAACTGTTCTCGTTTACTAGTGTTCACTTTATGTAGGAGAGGGAGAAATGAACATTCTTGATTTAGGTTTTGGGTGAAAAGAAAGCTCCATGTGAGGTTGTGGTTGACACTTGTAGAAGGCACCAATCTGAACTAAAAATATTGTCTCATTGCTATTTGCACCCCTATTACAGATGCTTTAAAATAAACAGTTGTTGGTCAACTCTAATTACAGAGATAGACAGCTGAGATATAGTTCTATATGGTTGTCCTAAACTGATCTTTAGTTTCTAGGAGCCAGTAGACCTGTGATCAATGTTCCCTCTAATTTTTCACAGGGTGTGTGCACAAAAAATTTCTTCTGTGCAAATTGTTGTGCTTCTGTGCAAATTTCTGTGCGTGCGGTGTTTCGCCATGTGTGCGGGGTTTAGGATCTGTGCGCACGCGCACACCTTAGAGGGAACAGTGCCTGTGATCTACTTTGACCCTTTGAACGCTGGCGATTCTTTCTGCCATGGAAGGGGATACATTAATGAGAATCAACTCTATAGTTAAGATAAGGATGGGTTTTGTGCCTAATGCAGGGATTCAGCCTATGTTTATTGTCAAGATTGGAAGGATTAGATTTATCTGTAAATGTCGATTTCACTACACCAGTGGTTCTCAAACTTTTGTACTGGTGACCCCTTTCACATAGCAAGCATCTGAGTGCAACCCCTCTTATAAATTAAAAACACCTTTTTGTATATTTAACACCATTATAAATGCTGGAGGCAAAGCGGGGTTTGGGGTGGAGGCCGACAGCTTGCGAACCCCCATGTAATAACCTCATGACCCCGAGGGGTCCCGACCCCCAGTTTGAGAACCCCTGCACAACACACATGCAAACCAACTAAGTATTGCCATCACTAAACTGAAATTTAAAGATAAGCAAAGTCAGGAAAATGCTGCTTGGGAAGTTAGAGTTTGATTTAAGGATATTTACTTTGTATATTTTGACAGGTGATGTTCACAATTCATGTTTTAGCAGTTATAAAACTAACTTTTTGAATCTCAACATCTACGGTCATTAAATAATTATTGTCCAAACCTGCCCCTATCTATTTTCTGCATATTTATTGTGTGAAGAATAGCAAGTCCTTTGTCCCTACCAAACTTAAAGCATTTACTGAGAGCAGAATGAGTTTTCTGAGAATTTACAAGTGAGTTGACTATTCTGAGTTAAAATTAAACTAAGAAATTTAGTACTCAAACCTTTTTGTCCCAAATGATTTTTTTTACCACCACAAGAATTCAAGTTTTACCTAGGATTAAAAATGCATTGTGATCTTCAAATTTAGCATACATACAAGAAGTTAGGTTGCAATTACATGTATTAATTACTGTTTCAGCCAGTTATTATAAAATAGAGAGGGACACGTAGACAGCTCAGGTTACTCTTAAGTATGGCCATCTGATTTAGTTACTTTTGATGTCAATCACCTTCCCTCTCTAGTTAATTTGGATCTTTCAATTCCGTGGGCTGAAGAGAGTCAATGGCACAAAGGAGCTGTACGTGTCAAGAGTTCTCACTGACAGATTATTTGGCCTTCAACTATCATTGCATTAGCCCCAACTGTCATTACACTAAAAAAAATATATATAGTTAGTTATATTCTGTGGAAATTATGGGTCAGATTCACCAGTATGCCCTGAATGTTTTGTGCTGCTCCACTGATACAGTCTCTGTAAACATCATTTAATTGGCCAATGTGCTCAAGATGCTTTAGACTGCTCTGAAATGACAAGCTGCCAGAGCATACCAACAAATCTGGCCTTAAAACAAAAATGGTTTAAAAAGGTTGATATTACATATATCTACAACTCAAACCATCACAGGGTAGCATTCTTTGGGTTTCTTGTTTGGCATTCATGTGTGAAATTAATTTAAAAGCAAAAACAAAACAAGATTCCCAGATAAAACTATGTTAAAATGGAGTTAAGGCTGAGAGTATGGATGAATACCTTAAATGGTTAAAAAGATGTAAACTCTTTTGCTGTTTCAGGAAACTATTACAGATAACCATACTGCTTATTCACCGTAAGAAAGTGCACTTTGCACTAACACAGATGTGTTAAGAAAAAAGTTCCACTTCATACAAATATGCAAAAATTGTTCAGACTGAATTGGCCCTTTATAAGCGGAACACTGCACAAAAAATAAAGTATTTCAGAACCAAGGAAGATACTCTGATATAACTATCAGAATGAGAATATAAATATTCTCATGTAAAACAAAGAATGATGAGAGACTATGGAAATGTGATACAAAACCAACTGATTACAGCTGAGTGCTCAATTTATCAAGATCATGAGTCTCAGACCACAGATCTGTTTTTAAATTCTTCATGGAAGAATTTAAAATTTACACTCATCCCCAAAAGGCATTGCAGATTAACTGGTCTATTCCATGGTTTAATTTATTCCTAAACAAGACAGTACACTGTAAAGGTTTCCAAACTGCATGAAGCTTCTGGGTATGAATAATGCACTACTTAGCTGCAAGTGCTTCTTTCATTATATTTTTAAATGTCAAATATAATTACAATACAAGATTTCATATATTATTTTAAGAAAAAAAGTATACAAAAGCAACCGCTCCCAGATGCATAATTTCTCTTAACCCAATGTAAGTAATAACTATAAGAGTGAGCCAAGAGAAGAGTAAAGGTTTAGTTCCTTGTCCTCCTATCGTATTGAAAAAAAGTTTTGGACCTAAACTGGTGACACTGACACCAAGTGATCGATAGCAGTAATCAGATACAGCACATCTGATTTCACTACTGTAACAGCACACAAAAATGCAGCGTGCATATCGTAGTGAACAGTCCAACCATGATTATAATCCTTATAAAGAGTATTTGCCCTTTAATAAGTTGTTATATGTCACAATTGAGACACTGTCACTGGACACGTAGTATTTATTTTGGTTATAATGTTAAGAACTTCTTGAGAACTTGCCACCTATAGACAAGGCCAAACCATGCTTTAAATAGCTACTTTTCAAAAGCATCACTTTTGCAACTTTCAGACCTGGTTTGCGGTGTTCAGCCTGGTAAAGCTTTGAGGGAAATTTGCTGGGCAAAGATCAGAGGAACAAAGGAAGGAAAAGGGAAGAATTTCCAGGGTTATAATGGAATTAAGTTCAGAGTAACTTCTTATACCAGCTTCTTATTGAACTGCTGTAGTGAAGTAGGTCTACACAGCAAAGAAAAACCAGCAGCTGTTTTATTGCAGTGTAGACTTCTGGGCTCGGGCTAGAGCCCAGGCTCTGGGACTCGGAAGTCTACACAGCAGTGAAACAGCCTTGCAGTCCAAGCCACATGAGCCCAAGTAGCTGGTACGAGCCAGCTGCTGGCTTTTCTTTGCTGCATAGACATACCTTCAGTGACAATGCAACAAATCTGTATTGACTACTAAAACTTTTCCACCTTCCTGATTAAAGAAGGACTCAAACAGCTGCACGGGGAGACTACCAAGTCATGGGAATAGTGTTCGTGGCACTGACAAAACCAGCAGCAAGTCAAAATTGGTGCCAAGAACAGTGAATTTCAGCCCTGGCTACTTTCTGATTGGGCCATATCACAAGTACAAGAAAGTTTTTCCTTTGTGTCATGTAACAGTTTGAGATTTCTGTGCAAATATTAGTATGACCAAAAAAAAAAAAAAAAAAAAGCAGTTTATTAGCTAAAGGCAAATTCTCAAAAAGAATACAAGATACAGTAGAATAGATTCAGGGTAGGATTTATATGGCACACAGATGAAGAACAAACACTTAACCTGTTAGAATGAGAAAATGGCTCATACATTTAAGACCTGTGTTTCTCAGATGTTCATGTGGATGATCCAGCCACCATTTAACACTTTAAAGTCTGGAATGTTACAGGTAAGACAACTACAGTTTATGGCACAACTTATGCAGGATTCATGTAAGACTCTGATGTTATGTTGGTACATTAAATGCAGCTAGCAGTTGACACCAAGATTACATCTAAGTTCTTATTACAGAAAGAAAAACAAACAGCTATTTTGAAGTTTCAATTGGGTCCCTAAAGGGAAAAAAAAAAAAAAAAAAAAAAAAAAAAAGACGACCATATAGAAATTCAGGCCTTACTCACAGTTCTTTAAAAGTTCTTGGTCACAACTGAAATTCAGAACTGTTGAGTCACTCTTTTAAAACGAAGCTTTCCCAGCATGATTTTCTGATAGATGGCCCTTTAAATAATCCGGGGGGGGAGGAAAGAGACCCACAGCTCCAGCCTTAAATGCTGCTTCCCCTATCTCCTTTCCTTCCAGCTGGTAAGCATTCCTGCTATGTTTTCCTTGTCTCTTATCGCCAATGATATAGTCTATCCTGGCAACTCTCATTAAGAGGAAGAGACTATGTCCAAAATATTCTCCTCAACCTCCACCTCCCTCCAAAATGATCTCTTTTCAAAATAAAAACTTTTATTTCAGGTGCAGATAAGTCACGTTACTAAAACTATGCATACATTAGCAAGTTAGTGGACACATTTGTGCACAGCCTTGTGGGGTTAAAAAGTATTTGTCTGGAAATGACATTTAACCTTTGCCCACCCTTTAGGTTCTTCCACAAAGGTATGCCTTAACTGCCTCCTATAAATCTGCAATCCCAGAGAAATGGATAATTGATACCAAGTTCAATATCTACATAGCTGAAAACCTTTCCAAAGTATTAATGCTCCCAATTCCAGGAAAAGGACCTGCCAAACCTAGTAGTTAGACTGACTAGCAGTTAATCCACTTTTTGTCAAGTCTATTCAAGTTATGCAGCAAGTTCTTCCGATGCTGCAGTAATACTCTGAAAGAAAGAATGTATTTTTGAATGAGAATCTAGACAAGTGAACCACCACTATGGATCAGACTGCTTTTCTGATAAGCTACACACAACTGTCTTTATGGGGTAATATACTGCATTTTGTCCAGATGCAGTGCAGCATAGCAATTTTAAGTATACATTGTTGTAGACAAAGTTATGAGTTCTGTCTATGCAACAGAAACAAATGTAGTATGTAGTAACTGGAGCTATATTGCCCAGTGACACTGAAGGATGAAGTGACTCAAAGACTTTTTCCTACCCATCAGGTCTGCAAATATCAGCATGGTCCTAAAAGAATCAAGTTGTGTTTTTTTCCCCTGGCTCATTCATCAGCTCTGTTGATGCATAAACTAGAACAGAATCTGCTCACTCTCTCATAACTGTGTTGGCTCTGCAATGCAGGAGTAAAAATAAGAAGATATGATGTAATAAGAACAGGAAGCAGAACTGTTGAGTAAAAGTGCTTTAATAGTCACTTTTCTGAACATAACTACATTTTAAACCCCCAAATTGCAATTATATTTTACCATAGCAGCATGTAACCTGAATAGTCCACTATACTCACATGTGCGCCTAACTAACATTAGGAGTTAAACAAGCTTACTCAGAGGATAATAGGCCTCTAAGAATAAAGGACAGTAGGCACAAAAACCTGACAGATGTAGGCTATTGGGAGAGTGGAACACCCCGTAAATATACCACAAGTGTCAGGCTTTAGCAGGTTTGGGGAAAAAGAGGGGGCCACAGCCAGGGACTTGCCACTCTTCCCAACACAGCCTTCTGCTGACCCCACAGATATTTTATGGTATGCAACCATGGTTGGCACAAGACAACTATGAAGAAGTAAGACAACAGCAGTGCAGCTCCTGCTGGATCTGTGCTATAGGCAAGAGCAGAAGAGCAACCACATTATGTAACTGCCTCCACTTTCCTTCCCCATGAGTCCCCAGGATTGTTATGCTGTATCTTCACCAATCTCCAAGTTCCCAAAACCCCTCACATCTGAGGAAACAGGTTCGGGCCCCCATCTGTTCATTAAAACAAAAGACATTTGCTTAAGAACAAAAAAGTTGTATAAGTTACATATAAACATGGGACCCTAGACCTACGACAGTAATATGTCAGTTACCAAATAACATGAAGAGTCTGATCACGTTTTAATAAAAAATAAAAGATTAAGTTTTTATACATTGTTGCCTGAAGTTAAAGTACCCAAACAAGAGTGACTTAATTTTCATAAGTACTGAGCATCCTCTGCATCCCCTGAAGTCACCAGGTCCTGAAAGTGCTCAGCACCTCTGAAAATTAAACCACTTTTGGCAACCAAATTTTGAAAAATTTTGCCCAGGTCATTAGCGAAATTAACGATGGCCCAAAGAGGACACTGACCAGATAGACTCTTACGGCGGTTGAGCGGACTGCAAAAAAAAAAAAAAAAAAAGTAAATTGTGTACAGCTGATTACGGACAGCTAAGTGTCCTATTATTAGTGATCCCTCCACAGCTGCAAAAGCCAGGGCCTACATAGGATCAAGTACTAAGAAAAAGCAAGCTTTCACTGCAGTGCTGGAAAAAACTAGAAGGAATATGGGCAAAGCGAGGTGCCTGATCTGTGGGATCAGATGAGACCCAGACAAGAGCCTCCAAAGTAGTATAAACAGAGGGTTGACATGGAAAGGGAGTAATGTATTTTAACAAGTTTTCAGGTCAACATGGTAAAACTCAGGGAGCCATGACTGGCTGAAACCACCCTGCCAACTAAGCCAGTAGAGCCGTCAACTGACATCCTTGTTGGTAGTTGTAGCAGAGAGGCAGAGTGAATGAGCTGCCCCCTGACTCCTAGAGGTTGCCTCTCCACATCAAGGTTGAGCCATGCTGGCAGGCAGATTGAAGCAGCTTGCACTGCCTGCAACACATATATAGACAAATTTTAAAAAATTAACGGGGCGGGGGTTAAGAAACACACACGTACACACGAAGTATAGCAACAGGTACTACTCCAAACTACTTATTTACTAGATAGAATCCCTGAACTACATAATCTTAGTGCATGCAGGACAGAGCCCATGCTCGTATTAAAGAGCCCATGAAGACAGACATCATTACACCACAGTAATACCACTGTCATTATTTAAATTGATTGTTTTCTTAGGAGAAATACTTAATGCACACTGTATTCCAAAGGACTTCTGTTGATGAATCAGAGCAATAGCTAGAGTTATGCATAGAGCAGGTATTTGTTATGGGAATTTCTCCATAGAGATCTACCAATACCAGCAAGTTCAATTCTGGGGCTTCTCTTGTACAAGGGACTGATTATGCCAACCTCTATAGACTTGTCCTAGCATCGAATGGGAATTAGTATGAAGTCAAACGTTCATTTGTGACCGAAGCCAAAATTTGAAGCCAGGACTCCAGCAGTGAAAGGCCAGCGTATTAACTAAGTGTTCTAACTAGTATCCCGTTTTCCTATAATCAAAAAACGAGTCCAACACTTCTATTTTAAACCCATTTTTCGTGCCTTTAGAACTCCACCTCTACTCTAGGCTATAGTACTCTCACCCTTGGAGCACATTTATTTTTGTGATAAGACTATAGGGCAAGAGTTTCAAAAATTGTGCCAAAAGATAGTCCACCTAAATCCGTAATTCAATGCCTAAATACGTGGAGCAGATTTCAAGAGAGCTGGGCGGGGGACGGGGGGGGAGTTTGTTTTTGAACAAAATACTGGTTCCCATTTCTCTGGGTTCATAATCAGGGCTGCAATAATTTCTGAACATTAATAAGTTCAAATCATGTGGGTAATCAGAAATGAAGGGGGCATGAAGCATCTCTAAATGTTGTGCCGTTTCTGCAGGTTTGAACTGTGCTCATCTTACCAAGTTCTCTCAGGCAGCAACTTATGAAACTGACATTAGGCCACAAATATTGCACTGAAAAATGTAAGGTCCTTTTAAAGTGACATGTCAGTAATGTTGTAGACTTCATCAACTTTTACATGGGGATATTAAGATAGATATAGAATAATTGTCCAAGTACATAATAACTTGAAATAGTTTTAGAGTTCAACTCCACAACAGTGAGAAACCATGGAAACTCAGGAGTCAAGGCTATTCATGTAAACTCTGCCCCATAAAAATGCCATCATCCAACCTTTCCTTCTTTCAACAAAGCGTATTGAAGATGAACATGAAACATTGGTTTTCCAATTTGTCTCATACATGTCGCCAGCACTAAGTGGGCTGCTGTGTCACATCACAAGTTTTTTTCACACACATCCTCTAATTTCATGCAGATTTAGAGAGGACATACGTTAGCATTGTGCTTAATGTAGTTTTAAATGGCCCTAAGGTGTGCTGGAGACATGTTCCCGTGTAACCCTTCCAATATGGCAGGCCAGGCCATGGGAGGTTGCAGAGGAGCAGGGGGGGGGGGGGGGGGGGAGAAGGGGGGTGTTGTGGGTTTGAGGAGAGTCGTGATGTTGCTGGCCTTCTATGGTTCACAGAGACCAAGTCCCATTCCTACAAATCCCTGTAGATCCTCAGGATACAGGCTCTTCTCCTCCTCTTGACAACTTCCTAATATCCAAAGGACTGGAGCTCCTTTACTTTTGTTTGCAGAAAGGGAGAAATGCAGGTGGCATGAGACTTGGGGCCAGAGAGAAAAACTCCCCCCACCCAAAGCCCTTTGGAAAGGGAGGAGGGTGAGTGACAAGGAGCAATTAACTCTTTTGCTACTCCCCAAGCACCGTGCAATGGGGGGAGTGATGGCAGGAGGACCCCAGAGTGAAGGATACCTCTCTTACTCACCTTCATCCTCAAGCCCATTCAGGAGCACCCCGTGAATGAAGACCCCCTTCCCTTAACTGCTTATGAGCTCCAGCCAGCCTGTGGTCTTTCCTTTTTCAGGTCAATGGGGCAAGGACTGCAGGCCCTGATGAGCATGAAAAGTCCCTTTGGCCTCAAGAGATAAGGCAGAAGAGGTAGACCTAAAGAACCTAGGCTTGAGAGTGGGGCTAATTGGCTTTACATGGTTTACTGAGTGCTTTCTTTGAAAGCACTAAGGTCCACCTCTTGTGGATTTTAGAAGGGGCCCAAAATGAAAAAAAAAACAAAAAACACCTTACCTTAACTATGGAGCAGCAGCCATGCCCTAGTAAATACCACAATTTAACTGAAAGGCCATTATATAGGAAGTTAGTGTCAGATTTATTGTACACAGTGTTGTTGTAGCCATGTCTTTCTGATATCCTGGACGGACAAGGTGGGGGTGGGGTAAATCTCTTTTATTGGACCAACTTCTGTTGGTGAGAGAGCCAAGTTTTCAAGCTACACAGAGTTCTTGACCTGAAGAAGAGCTTTGTGTAGCTCTAAAGTTTGCCTCTCTCATCAACAGAAGTTGGTCCAATAAAAGAGATTTACTCCACCTTCTCTCTTGGATTTATTGTATGTTTACTACTAAAACACAAATACTCTTTTAAAGAGTAAAGTCCACTGAATGTGTTCTCATCCCTTGTCCTGGAATGAACTACCCATGGGTTATGGAAAATAGATCCTGTGAAGTTAACTTGATATTTTTTGATGAGATTACAAAATTGGTTACTAAAGGTAATAGTGGTTACATAACATACTTAGACTACTGTAAACCATTTCACTTGGTACTGCACAACATGTTGATTAAAAATACTAGAAAGATATAAAATTAACATGGCACACAATAGTGGATTTAAATCTGGCTAACGGATAGGTCAAAAAATGTGACCATAAATGTGAAATAGTCACCAGGCAGGTCTGTTTCCAGTGGAGTCCTGAAGGGATCTGTTCTTGGCCCTACACTACTTAACCTTTTTTATTAATGGCCTGGATGAAAATGTCATCACTGAATCTATGCAGATGACAAAAATTGGGGAGTGGTAAATAATGAGGACGATAGGTCAAAGGTCACTAAATACAGAGCAATCTGGATCACTTGGTAAAATGGGCACACACAAACACCGTAAACATATCCATTTAAGAACAAATAATGTAGGCCATACTTACAGGATGGGGGACTTTATCCTAGGAAGCTGTGAGTATGAAAGAGATTTGGGGGTGGTGATGGAGGATAATCAGCTCAACATGAACTCCCAGTGTGATGCTGTGGCCAAAAGAGCTACGGCAATCCTGGGATACATGAACAGGAGAATCTTGAATAGGAGTAGAGAGGTTATTTTACCACTGCATTTGGAACTGGTGCAACTGCTGCTGGAGTACTGTGTCCAGTTCTGGTGTCCACAATTCAATAAGTATGTTGATAAGTCAGAGAGGTCTTGAGACAGAAGAGCCAAGTGAATGATTAGAAGATTTAAAAATCTGATTTACAGTGTGATCAACCCAAGGAGTTCAATCTGTTTAGCTTAACAAAGAGAACGTTAAGGGGTGACTTGATCACAGCATACAAGTATCTACATGGGGAACAAATATTTAATTGTAGGCTCTTCGGTCTAGCAGAGAAAGGTATAATGGAATCCAATGGCTGGAAGTTGATGCTAGTTGAATTCAGACTGGAAATAAGGTGTAAATTTTTTAACCATGATAGTAGTTAGCCATTGGAATACTGTACCAAGGGTCAATGATGGAGACTCCACCATGACAATTTTAAAATCAGGATTGGGTATTTTTCTAAAAGATGTGCTCTAGGAATTATTTGGGGGAAGTTCTATGGCCTGTGTTATACAGGAGGTGAGACTAAATTATCATAATTACCTTCTAGCCTTAGAATCTATTAATCCCACACCTGTAAAATGATCATCTAGTAAGATAACCTCCCATATGACATGGCCATAGAATTTCCCCAAGATAATTTCAGTGCATCTCTTTTAGAAAGGCATGCAATCTGGATTTTAAGATAATCAATGATGGAGTATTCACCATTACCCTTGGTAAATTGTTCCAATGGCTAATTATCTCACAGTTAAAAATGTATTCTTTATTTCCAGTCTGAATTGGTCTAGCTTCAACTTCCAGCTATTGGCTCATGTTATAGCTTTCTCTGCTAGACTGATGAGCAAATTTTACTGAAGTACAAAGATTAAATGACTTGCCCAGTCACAAGATAAATGAGCCAAGATTAGAACTCAGGTTTCCAGAATCACAGAGTATTCTGTATTACTTCACATCCCAAACTCAGGGGCTCCCATCACTCTTCTTCATTTACACAATCCACTGCCCCCACCCCCCCACCCCACCCCCACACACACACACCCCTACTGTTCTCCTCAACCCAGGAGGCCTCTGTCTGTGCCTGCTCACATCCAGAATTGCTGTATGGACCACAAGCCACATAGACTGCCATCTCCTTTCTCCCCATTCCAGCATTCATCTTAACTGAGTTAGGCATAAGGATCTACCTGCATGAGGCCCAATGCAGAATTAAGGCCTATCTAAATCTCACATAAGTCAGTGGGAATCTGCATGGGTGCAAGGGTCTACCCACAGAGATTCCCTTACAAGATCAGGAATTTTCACAACATTTCAAATATGAGGTACTGTACCTCAGTGAAGGGTTAATAAGCATTAACTCATGTCCTACTGTATACAGCAGGCCTGCACAACGGGCCGCATGCGGCCCGCGTGGGCTCATTGTGCAGCCCGCGGGGGGGGTGAGTAGGCAAGGGTTGCAGCTGTCTGGAGGTGCCTGTCTTCCAAGCCTTCCTCATTCACACCTCATTCGTTCAATAGGTCAACTGAATACAAAGTGGGGAGAAGATCTTATTCTACTTCTAGCAAAAAGACATTTTTCTTTTACCTTAATTATACTGCCTTAGGGGCCCGCTATAACATATTATCAAGGTTCAATACAAAGTCATATAAAAGTTGTACAAAAATGCATAATGCAGAGATTTATCTACAACTGCATTGATTGACTGTTGTGTGCAGTAATATAGTGACCCCGGTGGGGGGGGGGGGTGTGAAAAGGGGTGTGATGGTGGGGCCGAGCGGGGAGGTGGCGGCTCCTATTTTACTACTGTGATCTGGTTACCCTATGCATGCTGTTTCTTTCCCCCTCTACAGGCTTCCACACCCCAGCGCAGGGGAAGGAGGGGTTGTTTCCGCGGGGCGGGCGGCGCTGGGTGGGGGCATGTTTCTGCGGGGCTGGGGGCTTTTGGCCCTCAGCTGTTTTCTTTGGAGTAATATGGTCCTTGCCACTTTACGAGTTGTGCAGGCCTGGTATACAGCATGCTAGTGTCTGTAACTTGAAGAAAATGTATTTAACCAATACGTCAAAGGCACTTGTCCTTAGTTAGGATTAAGCTGATAGTAAATTTACTAAGTGTTAAATCCTGATGACTTAAATTAGGTACATTGGCTATTCAAACTGAAGAGAGCTAAATTATTTTCTGAGACAATAAAATCCTCTGCACCCCGCAATGCATAACCCCACATTTTGATAATTTAACTTTTAAAAAGAAAATGGATTATTTTTATATGGGCCTGAGAAACATCAGATATTTCAGTCCAGAAGGTAGTACTCTTAGAAAGTTTATTTACATATAGGCTCGCAAAAAAAAAGTGCTTCCACGAGAATCTTTATGCAGGAGACAGAGCTCTCATGAGCAGCTGGACCCAAACTATGGACTTATGCCTACAAGAGAAGAATGACTACACATCTCACACTGTTAGGCACTAAATATACAATACACTTCTTTGACTTAACTTTGTCACAGTAAACTCTTCTTGCAGTCTATGAGCCTAGTGAGAGACAGGGAGGGGAAGAGAAATCTACCTGTAAGTTACTCCAGCAGGCAAAGAAAAAAAAAAAAAAAAAAAGAGAATTTTGTCTCATCTTACTAAACGGTGAGGTGCTGATATAACCACTAAGGTCACAAACATTTATAGATAGAAAAATAAATGCAAGCCACGCTAACCAGTAGGGGAAAAAAAGTAGAGGATTTTTAAAAAGTCTGCTTATTAAACCTTTTCCTTTTTGTATTTCTTCCTGGGAAGAAATATCAAAAGCTCAGCTGTATAGAGACCAAGTTGTCAGGCAGCACTTTTGTCCATAGCCTGGGCTTCCCTAATATAGCTGAACTTTCTCCACAGCAGGCAGAGAATTTATTGAAACATGGCAACCTGCTTGGATGGCAAACAATACACGCTGAAAAAAAGTTAGGATGCGAACATACTAAAGTCAAACTGAGAAGCAAGAGAAGCCTTAGAGGATCACAAGATATTAGTGAAATTATTTGCTGAAACAGGAGAATTATATATGAAAAGTTAATTGATATTGCATGATACATGCAATGAGTTATGAAACTGAGTTCATCCCAAAACCCCTGAATATTTTTTTCTCTTGAAGGGAACTAATACAATATTTAACATGAAAGTAGACAGCTGAATCCGAAAAAAAAAAATGTAACTGTAGGATTTACTGGAGAGAGGTGTGCCAACTCACAAGTCAAGCTGCAGCAAGAGGCAATGCCACACAAGGGACCAGAGTATAGGTCTCAAGTCTGTCCCAGGCTGCAAGCGTTTCCTGGAGGAATGTCTCATATTGCCCCCTTCAGGTCAATCTGAGGAACTGCATTAGAGCACAACAAAACCATTTCCAAGCCCTCCCTGACTAAAACAGGGGTGGCCAATCTGTGACTCAGGAGACACATGTGGCTCTTCAGAAGTTAATACGTGGATCCTTGCATAGGCACTGACTCCGAGGCTGGAGCTACAGGCGCCAACTTTCCAATGTGCCAGGGCGTGCTCACTGCTCAACCCCTGGCTCTGCCACAGGCTCTGCCCCCACTCTACCCCTTTCCACACCCTCCCGAGCCTGCCATGTCCTCGCTCCTCCCCCTCCCACCCCCACAAGCCTCCTGCACGCCACAAAACAGCTGATCAGGTGGTGTGGGGAGGGAGGGGGAAGCGAGGTGCTGGGAGGGAGCTGATGGGGGGCTGCTGACATATTACTGTGGCTCTTTAGCAATGTACATTGGTAAATTCTGGCTCCTTCTCAGGCTGGCCACCCCTGGACGAGAAGGTTCATCACCACAACTGGGAGAATAGGCAGGAAGTTTCCTGAAGAGTTCCCCTGGAACCGACTTGAAATGTCACTACCCTCTCCTCCTGAAGACCTGCCTCTGCTACAATGCGGGGGAGGGGGTGTGTGTGTGTGAAAGATTTAGCACTTAATCTATTTACACACACAAAAATTGTATTGTATGAGTTTTATTGTGTATTACTACCTTCACCTTTCATGTCACTTGTAATCTTGGGACTCTAAACTCTTCAAGGCAAAAAGTACATCTCCATACATTTGTGCTGCAACTCCTGGGAGCACTCTATTCTTATTGTGACCTCTCACCAGGTAGGGGAAAATTTTCAAAGGCAGAAGTGGCAGTTAAGCACCATACAAAGGCTTTGAATGGGAGTATCTTTGAAAGATCTCTTCCATAGATATTAAATAATTTGGACAAAATTAGTACCCCTGCTGGAGACAGTGACAGAACCAAAGTCTCACATGCTATTTCTTGGATTGTAGTTGCAAAGATGTCTCAAATATAGAAACAATATTTAAAGAAAGTCATCACTAGGGTTCTTTGTTTGATCAGGAAATACTAAATAGTGTCAAATTCAAATCTAGTTTATTCAGGACCCAGTTGTGTGTATTAAATCATTCAAGTCCATAAATATTGACTAATGCAATTAATTACAGGATTTCAGACTATTAGCCCAAACTGAATTTCCTTGCTCTGGTGTGTTTACATCACAGCCTTAGTAATAGTTTTTGCACTTAAGAATCTTTAAAATACATCGTTTTTAAACCAGCATGCTGTGCAGGGAGAGATCTTATGGGGCTCATTAAAACAATCCACTTCTTGAGATTCAGCACCACCGCTTTAGGGAAGCTCCAGTCAGCACAGACTTGCTCTTTAAAGGGTTTTAACTGCACAGAAAGTCAAACTGCAGCAAGATATTTGTAGACAACAAGTTAGTTAACCAATTAAAACGAGACTTAAGATACACTCTAGATTTTAGAGTTATAATACAAGGAGTAGGTTAGAAAAACGTGAATTTCTATACCTAGCTTAATTTCACCAGAACTACAGAACAGTTAACCCAATCGTTTTAGTTTGCAGAAATGCCTTTAAACAAAGAACATTTGTTAAGAATTTACATACTGAAGAGTCAAACTTTTTTGATAAAGTATTTTAGTTGTTACCATAATGTTTTACTGTACGTGTATAAATGCAGATAGGAGGCATTCTGTGACTATAAGCACATCTCTGCTTCACCATGTTCTAACCCCAGGAATGCTTGTGAGGCTCTTCAAAGCCACAGTACTCCTAGTCATGCTTGCATTATAATTTTTTGTTTGTACGTCATTGTGTTGTCAGATCTGTGATCCCTTCCCTCCAAATTCAAATGCAGAAAGCTTGCAATGTATAATGTAACCTCCACACCTCACTTTTTTTAAAATCTAACAGAGGCTATATGTAAAACGAATGGAAATGTACTAGTGTTATGCACAAGATAATAAGCTCAAATAATAGAAAAGATGGAATTAAACTAATAGCAGAAAATTAAACATTTCAGCACTATTGCAAATATATAAAAAGATAGTTAAAGATGAAAGTCAGCAAGAACACATTAACCGCATGTAATTTGTAGGACTAAGACTTAAAAAGGTACCTACACTAATAGAAAAGCTGCTGCATTTAGACACTAGCATTGTGCAAGGACCCTATGCAGTAAGCTTTATAGCGGTGGATAAAGTTGGGTTGTGTATGTAGGTTAGCATGAGAGACAGGAAAGAGGAATACCAAATATTCACTTTACACTAAGAGTGCGTTTCAAAGTCCTGCCTACATTAGGGAAATTAAGAGAAATAAACAAACAAAAATACATACATAGCCAACACTGGTTTGGCTCCCAGTGCAGACGTATATGCAATTCTTTTGTTTTGTTTTTTATACATCATCTAACCCCCCTAGGCACTCAAAACCATGGCAGCATCTGGCAACCCTTGACACTAGTGACACTCAGAGAACTCTATCATTATTAAAGGAGCTCAACTGGCATTAGCAACCGTGGAAACCATTTGAAAGATTTCCCTAGCATGGGGACAGGGTCAGAAGGTCACAATGCTGGCTCTCTCTCCCCTGCACAAAAAGGTAATGCTGTAACTTACAAGAGTGAAATCATGATTTCACTCTTCCTTGAAGGCCGCTGTAAGGAGAGAGCTAGCACCTTGCAGCAACTGCTGTAACTATCCTAACACCCATTAGTGTTTAATTTGTGCCGGGGCTGAGCCCTGGCATCTCTAAGCTTGGCGCATCAGTCATGAAAGTAAAATAAACTGCTTGAACTCCGGCACCTCTTTCATTACAAATTAAGCACTGACCAGCTGCTATATAAGCCACCAGAGGTGTGGAGAGGACCCACGCAGTGGAAACAATGCTGAGCCAAGGGTTGCCAACCCTCCAGGATTGTCCTGCAGGCCCCAGAAATTAAAGATTAACCTTTCGTTAAAGATAAGGTCATGTGATGAAATCTCCAGGAATTCAGCCGACCAAAGTTGGCAACCCTCGCTCAGCCGGGGCCGGACAGGGCACACGGGGTGGGTGCGGGGCGGAGAGGAAGTTCTTTACGGGCCAGTTGGGCACATCACACTTCCCTGTCCTGCACTTGCCCGGGGCCTTCAGCCACCGACCGGCACAAGCGGTTTTCCCCGCGCAGCACAGACCTGCGAGCCCGTCCCCCTGACACGCACGTGCGCGGCTCTGCCCCGCCGCGGGGAGGCGGGAGGGACGAGCCAGGGCGCCGGCGGGGGGCACGGGCGGCACCAAGCGCTCAGGCGCCGCCGGGCGCGGAGCGGGCCGGGCACATGCGGGCGCTGCCCCGGGCTGGCGGGAGAGCCGCACGGGGAAGGCAGCGGGGCAGGGGCAGGGGCCGGGTCCCGTCCCCCCCACTCACCCTCTGCATGGCTTTCAGGAGCAAAGCCAGCTCATAGCGGGGCATCCTGCGGCCGGCGGGGGCAGAAGGGGGCGGCGGGGCTGGGGCTGCTCCGGCGCGGCGCGGCTGGGTCCCAGGCTGCACAGGCGGGAGGCGAGCGAGTGTCGCCGCTTAAAGGGCGCCGCCGCCAGCTGCGCAGGCTCCATCCACAGCGCCGCCCTCCCCCCGGCTCGGAGCCAGGCGCCGCCCCCCCCGAGTCCGGCCCCCCCGCCCCCGGCCGGGCTAGGCGACCCCCACGCGCCTCCCCTCCGGCCCGCCGCCCCGCTCTGTCCTCAGCCGGCCGGGGGCTGCGCGGGGCCGGCGCCTGGCGGGGGGTCGCAGGCGGCCCGAAGCCGGCGGGGGGTGAGGGGCGTGCGTGAGGCGCCAGCCCCGCCCCCTCCTGCGGCGGCTTCCGCGCTGCTGCTGCTGCTGCAAGGAGTGGAAGTTTCCACTGTCGGCCCCCCAGCAGGCGCACACACAGATACACCCACACACACCCCGCTCGTGGACAGCACGGGGCAACCCAGCCAACGCGTGACACACGCACACTGTGCTCCTCCCCCCACCCCCCATCAGTGACACCCGGCCTCACAGATATCCCCGGGTGGTGGGGGGAGAGCTGGCAGCATGTTCCAGAAACATGGGCACAGACACACCCCTGTGCCAGAGACACCGAGCCACCCTGCCCCACCAGGCAACCAGCATCAGAGATCCCACATACCTACACTAGAGCCAATGACTCCCGGCCCCCACAGAGACACGCTGCCAGTGGTACACAGGCACACATCTCTCCACCTTCCAAACCCTTCTCCCCCCCCCCCCCCACACACACACACACACAGCTCATGGAAAAGGAAAACACTTCAGTGCCAGAGAGCCCCGACACAGTCCAAGGCAACTGCATCTGTATTCCCCCCGTCCACGGTCCACCAAGCACATCCAGCCTAGGCTTCTGGCTCCTCAAGCATCACCTGTCTTGGACGGAGACCCGCATCTCTCCCCCTCCCTACAAGCCAGATTGCCTAAACAGGCGAGGGTCCACAGGTTGCTTTCTCTCCAAACGTGAACAGCGTAATTGCCTGTAGTTATAATTTACCACTGAGCATTTTAAAAGCCATGAATTCAGAACTGGGTTTTCCCTATGGTTACAAGTTCATAGCTCTCTCAGATTCAGAACCAGAACCCTAACTGGGCAGATCACGCTGTTTCCTTATACAGATCCTTTGTCCTCCAACCTCCAGAAACAAGTAATCAGCAGACAATTGCCTTCTCAGAGCAGAGCTTCCAAAGGCTGGGTTTTTGCATAACCAGAGGTGGGGAATTTGCATTAACCTCTGCTTAGGTATTTCCCAGGAAATCCATTTAACACTTATTGTCCCAAAAAACCATTTCAGTATAGTCCTTTGAACTCCCAGCCCTCATATCACATCTCCCCCACTAGAGAGGTAACAATCCCATCCCACAACAATACATAAACTTTGCATTTAATACACTAAGATTTTCCAAGGATATTCCAGGAAATTGCACGCCCCTTCCCCCCATACACATCAGGGCAGTGATACACTCTGCCAATGACACCATTGCCACACATACATGCCAGTATTTCAAAAACATCAATACACATCCCTGTGCCCCTCAAAAAAGAGACCCTTACACACACAACTACCCATGCTAGACACATGCACAACTTGTCCTGTGATCCAGAGAGAAGCACTCACCGGTTCCTGAGGTCCCTCCCACATTTATGCATACAGCTTTGTGAGGTCCTCATCTACATACATACAGTCTTGATTGAGTCCCCCACCACCATGCTCAAACACCAATGCTTGATACTCCTCAACACACACACACACACCTTTAGAACCCCCATGCAAACACACAGGTGTTTGAGGTCCCCATGTGCTCAAACACAAAAACACACACATGAGCTTCCTAAACACACCCCTTTATGAGGCATCCTATATACACTTGTGTGGGAAGCCCCTACTCCATATGCAACTCCCCCTCAGCTCCCCTGCCCCCTATCACCACACATACACACACACAGATAAAAGGATCTCACAAACCTGGGTGACTGGGCAACAAAATGGCAGATGAAATTCAATGTTGATAAATGCAAAGGAGGGCTGTTAATTAATCGCAGATAACTCATGATTAACCCAAAAAAATTAATCTCGATTTAAAAAATAATTGTGATTAATTGCAGTTTTAATCACACTGTTAAACAATAGAATACCAATAAAAATTTATTAAATATTTTGAATGTTTTTCTACATTTTCATATATATTGTATTCTGTGCTGTAATTGAAATCAAAGTGTATATTATTTTTATTACAAATATTTGCACTGTAAAAATTATAAAAGAAATAGTATTTTTCAATTCACCTCATACAAGTACTATAGTGCAATCTCTGTTGTGAAAGTGCAATTTACAATATATATTTTTTTTGTTAAATAACAGCTCTCAAAAACAAAACAATGTAAAACTTTAGCGCCTACAAGTCCACTCAGTCCTACTTCTTGGTCAGCCAATCACTAAAAGAAACAAGTTTATTTACATTTACGGGAGATAATGCTGCTCACTTCTTATTTACAATGTCACCAGAAAGTGAGAACAGGCATTTGCATGGCACATTGGTAGCCAGTATTGCAAGGTATTTATGTGCCAGATATGCTAAACATTCGTATGCCCCTTCATGCTTCGGCCACCATTCCAGAGGACATGCTTCCATGCTGATGACGCTCGTTAAAAAAATGTGTTAATTAAATTTGTGACTGAACCGCTTGGGGGAGAATTATATGTCCCCTGCTCTGTTTTACCCGCATTCTGCCATATATTTCATGTTATAGCAGTCTCAGATGACCCAGCACATGTTGTTCATTTTAAGAACACTTTCACTGCAGATTTCACAAAACGCAAAGAAGGTACCAATGTGAGATTTCTAAAGATAGCTACAACACTCCACACAAGGTTTAAGAATCTGAAGTGCCTTCCAAAATCTGAGAGTGACAAGATGTGGAGCATGCTTTCAGAAGTCTTAAAAGAGCAACACTCCATTGCAGAAACTACAGAACCCAAACCACCAAAAAGGAAAATCAACCTTCTGCTGGTGGCATTTGACTCAGATAATGAAGATGAACGTGCGTCTGTCCACACTGCTTTGGATTGTTATCAAGCAGAACTCATCATCAGCATGGACGCATGTCCCCTGGAATGGTGGTTGAAGCATGAAGGGACATATGAATCTTTAGCGTATCTGTCACGTAAATATGTTGTGACACCGGCTACAACAGTGCCATGAGAACGCCTGTTCTCACTTTCAGGTGACATTGTAAACAGAAAGCGGGCAGCATTATCTGTTGCAAATGTAAACAAACTTGTTTGAGCGATTGGCAGAACAAGAAGTAGGACTGAGTGGACTTGCAGGCTCAAAAATTTTATATTTTTTTTATTTCTGAATGCAGTTTTTTTTTAATAATTCTACATTTGTAAGTTCAACTTGCATGATAAAGAGATTGCACTACAGTACTTGTATGAGATTAAATGAAAAATATTATTTCTTCTGTTTTTTTACAGTGGAAATACCTGTAATCAAAAATTAATACAAAGTGAGCACTGTACACTTTGTATTCTGTGTTGTAATTGAAATCAATATATTTGAAAAAGTGGAAAACATTCAAAATTATTTAAATAAATGGTATTCTATTATTAATAGTGTGATTAATTGTGATTAATTTTTTTAATCGTTTGACAGCCCTAATGCAAAGTAATGCACATTGGAAAACATAATCCTAACTATACATACAAAATGATGGGATCTAAATTAGCTGTTACAAGTTGAGAAAAGGGTCTTGGACTCATCATTCATAGTTCTTGAAAAACATCTGCACAGTGTGCAGCAGCAGTCAAAAAAGCTAACAAAATGTTAGGAACCATTAGGAAAGGGATAGACAAGACAGAAAATAATATAATACCACTGTATAAATCCATGGTACACCCACACCTTGAATACTGCATGCAGTTCTGGTTGCCACCATCTCAAAAAAGAGATATTAGAATTGGAAAAGTACAGAAAAGGGCAACAAAAAAGACTAGGGGCATGGAACAGCTTCCATATTAGCAGTAGCGTAGCCAGGGGGAGCGGCCGCTCCCCCTGTGAGAAGAAGCGACGCTAAGGCGCCTCCGGAGCCCCGCTGCCGGACCCAGGCTGCGGGGGGAGGCGCTTTAAAAGGCCGGCGGCTCCTGCCGCTGCGGGAGCCACCAGCCCTTTAAAGCGCCCGCCCCCCAGCGCCGCTGCCGGACCCGGGCTGGGGCAGGGGGGGGCTTTAAAAGGCCGGCGGCTCCTGCCACTGCGGGGAGCCACCGGCCCTTTAAAGTGCCCCCCACCAGACCCGCTGCCGGACCCGGGCTCCGGCAGGGATTTAAAAGGCTGGGGGCTCCGCAGCGGCTGGAGCCCCGGGCCCTTTAAAGTGCCGCCGGGGTGAGTGCAGGGGGAGCAGGGAGGCGCCTTTTTATAGCGCCGCCGCTCCCCCTGTGCTCTAAACCTGGCTACGCCACTGCATATTAGGAGAGATTAATAGACTGGGACTCCAGCTTAGAGAAGAGACAACTAAGTGGGAATATGATAGAGGTTTATAAAATCATGAATGAGGTGGAGAAAGTGACTAAGGAAGTGTTATTCACATACCATAAGGATCAGGGCTCACTCAATGAAATTAATAGTCAGAAGATTCAAAACAAGTGTAAGGAAGTACTTCTTCACACAACGCACAGTCAACCGGATGGAACTCGTCGCCAGGATGTTGTGACAGCCAAAAGTATAATTAGGTTAAAAAAAAATAATTAGATAAGTTTCATCAGTGGATAGGTCCATCAATGGCTATTAGCCAAGATGGTCAGGGACACAAGCCCAAGTGTCCCTAAGTATCTGATTTCCAGAAGCTGGGACTGGACAAGAAGAGATGTATCACTCGATATTTGCCCTATTCTGTTTATTCCCTCTGAAGCACCTGGCATTGGCCACTGTCAGAAGACAGGATACTGGGCTAGATGGACCTTTGGTCTGACCCAGTACGGCCATTGTTATGTTCTTAATACTTATGCCTGAGGCTCTCACATACACAATCACACAAGTGTCTGAGGTCCCATGCATACATATACATCCCTCTACCTCAGGCTCCTGCATATGTGTCCCCCTCTATATCTGAGGCCCAGACGCACACCTCATTCTCCCCTGCACATCCCTCTGCTTGGTGGCTACATAGATGCAGTGTTGCCAACTCTCATTATTTTATTTCAAATCTCACAATATTTAGTATTTTTCTTAAAACCGCGAGTGAAGGAAGTTTCTAGCCTTCATGGTTGCAGAGAAAAACTTGAAAACAAGAAGCAACCATGCCATAAAGGCTCAGAAACCAGAAACCAGAGGCAAATAAAAAGTATCCCACATTTATTATTTTTAAAAAGTAATGATTTTTAAGCCAAACTCATGTTTTTGAGGGCCTGACTCACAATTTTTGAATGCTTAGAGTTGGCAATACTGCGACATGCTCCACCCCGTACCTGAGGGATAGACACACACCTCTCTGCTTGAGGGCAGCACAGACATCACGAGTGATGCCACTCTTTCTAAAAGAGTGCCAATAAATACCACACCCTCTTATTCTCTATAGGCCACATTTTTCAGAAAAAGCTTTTAAAAAGGTTTTAGAGAGTTTTAAAAATTTGATACTATTTTTTCATAGCTCTATATAGCCAGTCTAACTGTACAGGACTCAGAGGGAGAAAAAAATAAAAAGCATGTAGTATAGAAACCTCTAGAATGATCTATTATGGCTTTTCTACATATAATTCTGTTATAATTTTAATGGCCTATTATCTTTGAATCTCCCAGCTCTAGAAGCAAGTGTTCTCTGTCCTGTGGAAAAGCAGGGAATCTCCTTTTTTCCCAACAATATAGGGCCTCTATTTCCAACCATTTTGGGTTGAAAAATATCAAACTTTAAATTTGTCATGGGATTAGGCTGAATATTTTCTGTTCTGCTCCTCAAATCAAGGTAGATTTTTGTGAGGAGAGTAGGGGGATAACAGAAATTCCATGTTGAGGGATGGAGGGAGGGAGGAATCATTTTGCTGCCAAGTGTATTATTGTTTGTTTGCTTGCTTAACCGGAAGTGGCTCCGAACTTTGGAATGTAGAGTAGTCTGGTCCCAGTTAAACCGATTATTGGGCAGAGTGAAGGCAAGGCAGGCAGTATTAGAGCTGCTAGTCTGGCCAATTTATACACTTTTGAAAAACATGTTCAGATATGATCTGTCAAGACGTCTTAGATTTTAGCAGTTCTCCCAAGCTTCTGTCCTCACTGGGCTTGCTCCATCCCCTCCCAGCTCCCACTGCTAATCAGGTGATGCATGCACCATTCTGATCCCCACCCGCCAACCCTCATAGAGAAACTGAGCATGCTCCAGCCACAAACTACAGGTGAAACTGGACTTTCCCTGTAATTGTCACTCCCTGCTTTAAATTCTGGTGCTTGGCCCCCACCCCAGCTGAGAGTCTTTCCCTCCTGGGCTCTCAATAATACCCTGGCTGGCACCCTTATAAGGCTGGTGTGAAGGAGGGTGTTTTCTGATCGAACGCAGAGTGAACAAATGCTAAACCAGAAAAGAAGGGAGTAGATTGTGACAAGAAGTCTGAAGAGACTGGAACTGGAGGGGAGTTGAGAAACTGGGATTGGGAGTTAGGGAAGAGACTGGGAACTGGAGAGGTGAAAGCTGGAATTGACTGGGGAAGGGGACTGGAAGCCAAAGGGAAGGGAGACTGGGACTGGAAGCCAGGAAGGAGAAGAAAGGCTCAGACTGGGAGCCAGGGACAGGGAAGGGTGGACTGGAATTGTTTGCGCAAGGATTGTAGGACTGGGAGCAGAAGGCTGGGACTGGTTGTATAAGGAGAATGGGAGCTCTGGGGAGGGGATGCTGGTAATGGGCTGTGTCAAGGAGCCTGGGACTTGGCTGGGATGGGGGGGAGGAAGGTGGACATTGAGATTGGACAAAGAAGTGGAGGGAGGGGAGTAGACTGGGACTGGCTGGATGAAGGGACCAGGACTAGGAACCAGTGTGGGATGGGAAGGGGGCAAGGGGGTGGGGAGATAGATCTAACAAGGAGCTGAGGTGTGGAGGGAGAACTGGGACTAGCTGAATCAAAAGACTGAGACAAAGAGCCAAGGATGGGGGAGACAGGGACAAGAAGCCAGGTAGAGGGGGTGGGGGAGATTGAGATCGGATGAGAAACCTAGAGAGGGAGACTGGGGCTGCAAACCATTAAGGGGGCAAGGGATTTGGGAGGGGGAGAACTGGGACTTGCTGGGCCAGGAGACTTGGACTGTGATGAGAAGCCTATGTAGCAAAGACTAGGACAGGGACAAGGAGCCAGGAGTGGGGAAGAGACAGGACTGGAACAGAGACAAGTTGGAATGGATGGAAAATAAAGGGTCAAGCTTTAGGGGAAACATGCATGAGAGTCTGTACCCAGCAGAGCACACCTCACTACAGAGCTCAGAACGGAACCCAAGATTCTCAGCATTCACCTGATGTCAGCAAATATCTGAGAGACCCTTGGCAAAGTTTGTGTCTCATCTGCTTTTAGTGCTGGTGCACACAGAACATAACAACCCACTACAGCTATCCGTTATTCCATTAACTCTACACGGCAGAAAGATGCCTGTGTGGCGGAGCTAAAGATTCTAACCCTGCTGATGACCTCTTTGGGCCAATATGATACCACAGGACAGATATATATATTTTTCAGTTTGCTTGTTTAAAAACCTAGGACATTTCCATGTAGTTTTTGATGTGTAAAGAATGTTAAGATTGCAAAATCAAGCATTTAAAAGTTAGGAAATACCAGAATTTTAGGTTGTCTGTGCATGACATGTGAGTACAAGATCAATATTTTTTCTTTATTACATAAAAGATGGATAAGCACATATATTAAGCCTGTGTTTGTAAATTTTCTTGATTATGTTATGTAGATACATTGTGTGCATGTTTGGGGAGCAAAGGAGGCTTTCAAAAGCTGGGACTGAGTCAGGGACCCCTCCATGTCCTGGGAGACAATTGCGTCATAGGTGCTGACTCTGTGGATGCTCTGGGGCTGGAGCACCCACGGGGAAAAATTAGTGGGTGCTCTGCACCCACCAGCAGCCAAGCTCCCTCCCCTCGTGCCCCACCTCCTCCTCCGCCTTCTCCCCTGAATGTGCCGCGTTGCCACTCCTCCGCCTACCTCCCAGCGCTTCCTGCCTTGTCTGTTTGGCGGTGGACTTGGAGGGAAGGGGAGGAGCAGGAACATGGCGCACTCAGGGGAGGAGGCGGGGCAAGGGTGGGGATTTGGAGAAGGAGTTGGAATGGGGGCGGGGAAGGGGTGGAGTCGGGACAGGGCCAGGGTTAAGGGGGTGGCGGGTCGAGCACTGACCAGCGGGAGCAGACGTCAGTGCCTATGAATTGTGTAGTGGCAAGTCACTTGTTGCAAATAATTTTTTATTAAACTGAAAGGGGTTGAGGATTATTATGTATTGTGACAGTGCCTAGAGGCCTTGTTCTGTTAGACACTATTCAAACACATAGTGGGAGAGATTCCCTGCCCCAAAGAGCTTACAGTCTAAATAGACAAGGGAAGGGGAAATAGAGGCACAGAGATTTACCTGAATTCACAAAGAAGGGCCATAGCAGAGCTGGGAATAGAACTGAGATCTCCTGAGTTCCATTCTATTGCCTCATCCAATAGACCATGCTGGCTGTGTGATGGAGCCTATTGTATTTCAGCCCTAACATTTGGTTTACACAGACCTCATGTAAATGAGGTGTTGTGTGCTGACAACAGCTGCAGATTGTGCATTGTGTAAAGAAGTGCCACCAGTACTTTGAAAGCTATAAAATAATTGTGAATAATAAAATGAGGTCTCCCACCACCTCCATCTGCACAATGAAACTTCCTGATTTTACAGATGTTTGTCTTAGTCTGTGGGTACTAGCAATGGCCTCTGCTTATTATAAACTGCAGCACAGGGGTGTAATAATCTGAATATGTAAACCTAAAATAACCCAAAATTGTTTATCCCAGTAGTTTACATCATCATTGGGTTCATTCACACACACACAGGGCAAGTGACTTGGGCGTGCGCTGCTGGGCTAAAAATTGCAGTGTAGACATTTGGGCTCAAGCTGGAGTCCAGGCTCTGAAACCCAGTGAGGGAGAGGGTCTTTGAGCCTGGGCTCCAGTCCAGGCCTGAATATCTACACTGCTCTTACAGCACGAGCCCGAGTCATTTGACTCAGCTTCTGACACTCACTGCCGCAAGGTTGGACTTGTTTGCTGTGTAGACTTGCCCAAAGCAATCCTCAAACCCAGGTTAATTCAGAAAAATGTTTAATTCCAACATGCACACATGTTATTTATATTAATTATACCAAAATATAGTCTCATAACCTTGCAAAGAGACGAACAAAACAACAACAAAAGTCAAACAAATGCAAATCCCTCCTGGTTCAGCAGAGTCCATTTCTGACTAGCCCTTTAGGGGAAAATGTGCTAACTTCACAAAGTGGAATATCAAGGCTTTCAGGGTCACTTTTCCACCCTCCAAATGTTCCTTCTACTGAAACTTGAGGGGCTTTTCTGCTGTTACCTTTCCAATAGGACTTGAGATCATATTCTCCCCCCGCCCCTCAGTTTCATTTAAAGCAAGAGCTCCTCGACCACTTCTTGTCGCTGAGCCCCTTTAGGTGACAAATATCTACACAGCAGTCTCATCCCACGACAGACATCTAGGGATACATCCTACTTTAAACTGTAATTGTGCCAAAGGAGCAGGGAGGAGGGCAAAGGAAGCAGGTCAGGATCTGTTAGGAAGAGACTATTTGGAAAAATTGTCAGATTATGCCAGGGAATGTGGTCATTAGGTTAGGGGGCATGTCTATGCCCTCCTTACAGATTGGCTGGTGAGTAAACCACAGGCAGCAGCAAGTGCCAGCTGGGGTCATGTTTTGCTGCAGCTCAGAGAAGCAGCATTATGCATCCCACATGGTACATTCCACAGGCTTCAGGAATCCTGTCCTGGCATGACATAGGAATATTCACCCAGCAGCTTGTCTGTACCCTCCCACTGGGCCAGCCAGGGCAGGATTTAGTCCTTGATTGTCATGGGGGGTGGGAATCACACCACTCTTTATTAAATATATAAATTTATAAATGTTCACATAAACTCACTAAGCCAAATTCTACCCCACAGTAACTTTATTAACTACAGCAGAGTTATGCTGTGCAGGAATTGGGTCCACAAAGTCATATCAATGTAACCTGAATAGATGTAAGATTATGAATATTCTAAATATTTTCAAATTGTTTATGCACATTGTAGCAGATTGCTGACTCACAGGTACAGCACCTCCTGCTGGTCAGTCCAGGAATTAGCTCTTTCCCATCTCAGAGCACCTCCTGCTGGCCCGTGTCCCTCCTGGACCCCAGGGCCCCTTACCTTGGAGTTCTGCCCCACAGCAGTACCCCCACACTCTGGGTCTCCCCTCCCAGGGGAACCCCCTCCCCCTATAGACTCATAGACTTTAAGGTCAGAAGGGACCATTATGATCATCTAGTCTGACCTCCTGCACAATGCAGGCCACAGAATCTCACCCACCCACTCCTGGAATAATCCTCTCACCTATGTCTCAGCTATTGAAGTCCTCAAATCATGGTTTAAAGACTTCAAGATGCAGAGAATCCTCCGGTAAGTGACCCGTGCCCCATGCTGCAGAGGAAGGCAAAAAACCTCCAGGGCCTCTGCCAATCTACCCTGGAGGAAAATTCCTTCCCGACCCCAAATATGGCGATCAGCTGAACCCCGAGCATGTGGGCAAGACTCACCAGCCAGACACCCAGGAAAAAGTTCTCTGTAGTAACTTCTAACATCCCCCTATGCTCACCTTGCCTCAGTGGCTACTGCCAGTCATCATCTAGCCCCCTTTCTCTGGGGCAAACTGCAGTCTGTGATGGCCATTCACCATTGGCAAGGGGCTGGGACCGGCTGCCTTTCCCGGTAGCCCCAGTATCTCCCTAGGACTTCCTGTCAGGCCTCAGCCTTGGAGGTCACCAGGCCTGAGCTCACCAGCTCAGCTTACCCCTTCCCCAGCACTGCTCCGTCCAAGGTACCCTTTGGTCCTTCAGGCAGCTAAGTGCAATCACTCTCCAAAGCTAGACAGAGACTGGCTGCTGTTTAGCCCTGTGGCCCTTTTATAAGGCCCAGCCTGGCCCTGATTGGCTGCCTCTCTTCCTTTTCTGATTGGGTCTCAGCCCCTACCCTCTACAAGGGCTGGATTTTAACCCTTGCTGAGCCAGAGCAGGGTGACTGCCCTGCTATACACATGTAACCCACAGTATAGGCTAATGCTTTCAGAGCAAGTTGTCCTGGGGTCAGTCCTCACAGATGACATGACCAAGGACATTATTACACACATTCATATCAACATTTACATATTTAGAAACATCTTTTTATCCTTCAAAGAAGTTATCTTTCTTATAGATGTTTCATAAGATGGCACTGAAAACAGATGACTAGGAAGCTGTGCTGTACTGGTCTTCCAAAACTATTGTATTGTTGGTAACTACTGCTTCTTGCTTGGACTGGAAATTCATCAAGAAAGCCATTCTAGTGTTATTTCAGAGCTTGGAAGTGCCACACGGGCACTTCAAAACAGAAAGAATGAAAAATTTTGGAGTTTTGGATAAAATAAGACCCATATCTGGACAAGCCCTTATTCTGCAAAACAATCACTTGCACAAATTGTAAGATACTTGTGGTCTCTATTACCCAGATATTCAGAAGAACTCAGCTGTATCTCTTCTCCTCAACAAACACAATCAATGGAGTCACAAAAATGCCACAATGCCTGCAAGAGCCTCGCGCATGGTTAAAGAAGAGTTGAAAAGCTCAAGACTGAAGTGATGCTGGGGGGAAGGGGAAAACCTTCTCCCTCCATTGAAACCAGCCCACCATTTGCTGAGGTAATATGAAGTCTCATTGTCTTACTGCAATCATTTCTAATCCTGGATGCTCTGGTAGCAAGCAACTAATGATGAAAGTGGGAGATACAGATCAGATCCTAAACCAGAGTCTGGGCCCTTTGCAATGCTTCACTGTGCTTAAATACTACAGTGATGGGTATCCTATAAATACCCTGGATGGCTGGATAGACAGTGAGGCAGCGAGCAAGATGGACCACAAAGATATGACTTTGGGATGAACCAAAACAATCCAGCTCATCTCTGAACTTTTGGAATTTGAATTAAATGGAACCCTGATCCAAAAGCCATCCCTGGTTTTGGTTTTGCAAATACAAAAACTGACCTAGATTTTGCAAAACCAAGATCACCTCAATGTTTGTTTCATCTCGAACATGAGCACAGAAGAGAAAATGAAGAAAGTGTTGCAGTGAATAAGTGTGCAGGTAAAAAAAATAATCACCAAAAATAAAAACATTTCAGATATAAATCATTGCAATGACTACAGGGGAAAAAAACACAGCATGATATTTCCACAAACACAAAAATACAAAGATGGAAAGCAACGTATGCCAATGTTCTCTAGGTACATAGCTTAAGTCAGTTTAGAACAACCTGCCTGTCAGTGCCTACCAAGCTCCCTCTGTTTCCTCCTTTAAAAAAAAAAAAAAAAAAACTTCTAAACCCCACCAGTTCTGCACCCAAGAAGTTTCCAGCCAAAAACGAACATACACCACACTGTGCTCCCTCTGTGCTTTGTTCTGTTTTGTACCTGCTCTGTTAAACTGTAAGATCCTTAAGATAAGTTGCTGTTATTTGTTTGCCAAACATCTCAGAGGGTGCCGTATAATGTGCACTCATGCTAAATAAATTATTATACTTTAATGTCTTGATTTTTGATATGCTTTTAAACTATCAATACAAGTAAAAATAGAATTCTGTGATACAGTTTATGGTAATATGATGTGTATCTACAGAAGTCCAGGCATGTACTGCATTTTCACAATCATGGTTATATATTCGAACAGATCTTACATTGAACACAGACTGACTTACTAAAGGCAACTGAATTTTTTAATAAATCTACAGTGCAGTATATTTCATCATCCTCATTGGATGAAGATAAGAATATATCTACCGATTGTTACGGGTCAGTTTTGCAGAATCAAGGGAGTGAAACTATGGATAAGAGTCTTAACTTTTAAGTTGGATTCTACTCTAAAAAGTGCATCTCAAAATGGCATTGTGGGTTTCCATGTTTATTGTGTCTCAATGATTTTCCTAGTGAATGAGCTCAGTTTATAAGTAAAAACATGTTTCTTCAAACCTCCAGTCCTGCAAAAAGCCTGAGCTCTGAGAGTCAAACTGGATTAATTTCAGCTTATATGCATCATTACCAATATAAAGCTGGTGCAGGGCTTACTGTGCCCCTAGCAACATCTGAGCATTCAGTGAGTTTGCATAGAGTTAACAGGTCTGAACCTGGTGAAAAACTCCTTGTGATGCAGAAGATGAAATAGACACCATTCAGCCTTCCTTTTCATTCATGTTAGTTCTGCAGAGCTAGGGCTAGCAGGAGTAAAAAAAGGTATGACTGAATAGTCAACACATCTTCTCTTTTGGTATAAGTGCTATTTTTGCATAGTCCCTTTTAAAAGTACAACTGCATTCTAAGGGATTTAATCCAATACAAACCCAAATTTAAAACTTCTTGTGGTTCACCCTTCAGTACTTTATCCTGCACATCATTTGAACAGGAGCATTTAATGTCTTTACACACACTTCTTGAACTCTACTGAACAAAGCAGATATCCTCCTGGTTTTCATGAAGTACCAGAACTTCCTTAAAGTCTTTTTTATTATAGGCATTTATATGGCAGTATTACTGTAGTATCTGGACGAATTGCATATAGCAGTGGCATAAGGGAAACCCATGTGTAGAGAATGGTGTAAATCCCATGACTAGTCTCAGGACTACAAACATAAAAAGTAGAGAGATCAGGAGATATAACGTGTTGAAACCTTTTTTTAGCTTTTCTTACAGATACAGTTCTTCTGTGACAAACATGTCAAATTTCCTTCTTGGCTTTGCAGGAAATCAGTAGGATTTGCTCTTTATTTTCAGCCCTGCTTGTTGTGCTCTGTAATTTGACACTCTTTCTTTAAGCAACTATGGAGCCTGAGGCAAGAAGGTCAACAGTGGAATTTTCCATCATTTGTTGTGTGTATATTGTGTGCAGAAATAGTATTGTAAATGAGTAATAGTGTGCTAAACCTGAGCTATTAAGATCAGGGAGTTAGAGCAAGTATGAATTTTGTCTGTAGTATTCGTAGCTTTGTGTGTGTTATCTGATCACATTATCCTGCAAAATGAGGATGAGAGAGTATATTTGGGACTCCCTCCTCCCTCTGCACAGCAGGTACCATCAACACCATGGTCGCATTGGTTTGAGGCATTTCAGACTTGCTTCTTTTGCTAAGTCACCAGATGCAAGCGGCTGGAAAAAAATTACACATCTTTTGAGTGAAAGATGATCCAACTGTCACTTCTATTGAAACATTTAATGCTGGTGTAGAGCAATTACAGTTTTGACAATGCTGCCAAATGCTGGGTGAGTCAGTACGGAACTTTATTTGCCTTGAGAGAACAGTATCTGTAAATGTGAGGTTCTATCCAAAGAGACCATTATTAAGTAAATCAACAACAATTTCTATAGTGTGTGTGTCTGCACTTCAGTACAAAAGATCATTATAGCAATTCACCTTGAGAATGCTGAAATTAGACACGAAAATGGACACTGGAACAGTGAACTGTATCACTCCTTTGCAGGATGTGTAACTGTCTGTGTTGTGCACTAGGATGTTACAAGTCTGGGAGACAGAACACATTGTGCTATTCACTCAGTAAAATAACTCATGCCAACAACAGGGAATTTCTTTCCCCGTCTGAAAGATCTCAAGCGCATCCCTCCTCCTGTGCAAAAATGTGCAGAAGAGACGGTGCTACCAGTACCACTCAAGATAAATTGGCATGCTGCCATTGGCCCTGCAATTACCTATGCTCAGTACTGTGCCTCTGCTCCCTAAATGTAAAATGGGGTTGATAATACCTCCTTTCTCCCGCCCTTCGTCTGTCTTGTCTGTTTAGACTACAAGCTCTTTGGGATCGGGAGTGTCTCTTACTATGTGTATTATAGTGTCTAGTACAATGGGACCCCAGTCTCTGCGCGGGCCTCCGGTCGCTACCATAATACAAATAATTAATAAAAGCAAAATAAAGGATCATGTGACTTCTCCATTGATGGTCACAGGCTGTAGCTGAAGTGAACGCTGCTCTGAGCAGCATTCATACTACAGATTTTTCTGGGGTATCCTTTGTACCAAGCAGAGAGGGGGATCATGCAGCTTAGAGCGGCTCCACCCCCTCTGGCTATCCATTACCTTCCCTGCTCCCTGACTGTGTGCTCCTGAGGAAGGGCTACCCTCAGCTACATTTCAGAGCGGTGGCCTTCATTTGAACAATGGTAATATCACTTATCTTGGATACCAAAGCACAGATCTCCCAGTTGTTCCTTCAGCATCAGCTGGCAGCTTAAAATACTACCCTTCTGATTCTGAGTTAGGATCATTTGAACAGTAATGTTATACAGTGCCTGGGTGCCAGCCAGGTGCTTTACAGATGGATAGTCAGACAAGTCCATGTCCCAAAAAGCTTACAATCTAAGGACCTGAATCTGCAGTCTTTTGTCACTATAAACATCACTCATTCACACCAGTACTCCTACTGGAGTAACATCTGTGAGAATTAGGGTTGCCAACTTTCTAATTGCACAAAACTGAACACCCTAGCCCTGCCCCTTCCCCAAGGCCCCGCCCCCTGCCCTGCCCCTTCCCCGGGGCCCTGCCCCCTGCTTACTACACTCCCCCTCCCTCCATGGCTCACTCTCTCCCACCCTCCCTCACTTTCACTGGGCTGGGGGAGGGGGTTGGGGCTCTAAAGGGGGGTGCGGGCTCTGGGGTGGGGCCAGAAATGAGGGGTTAAGGGTGCAGGAGGGGGCTCCAGGCTGGGGCCAGGAGTTGGGGTGCAGGCTCCATCTGGGGGTGCAGGCTCTGGGATGGAGCTAGGGACAAGGGGTTTGGGGTACAGGAGGGGGCTCCAGGCTTGGGGGTGGGGCCGAGGGATTTGGAATGTGGTAGGGGTCTGTGGGTTGAAGCAGGGAGTTGGGGTGCAAGAAGGGCTCTGGGTTTGGGGGGCAACTCAGGGCTAGGGCAGGGGGTTGAGGCTCAGAGTTGGGGTACGGGCTTACCTCAGGCAGCTCCTGGTCAGTTGCACAACGGGATTAAGGCAGGCTCCCTGCTTGTCCTGGCTCCACGCTGCTCTCCAGAAGCGGCCGGCAGGTCCAGCTCCTAGGCTGGGGGGGTCAGGAGGCTCCGTGCGCTGCTCTCAGCCACAGGCACTGCCCTCCCCAGCTCCCATTGGCCATGGTTCCCAGCCAATGGGAGTGCAGAGCCAGTGCTAGGGCAGGGGCAGTGTGCGGAGCCCCGTGGCCCCTCTGCCTAGAAGCCGGACCTGCTGGCCACTTTCAGGGCACAACGCGGTGCCAGGACAGGTAGGGAATAGCCTGCCTTAGACCCGTAGCACCGCCGACTGGACTTTTAACGGCCCGGTGAGCAATGCTGACCGGAGCCGCTAGGGTCCCTTTTCGATCAGGCATTCCAGTCAAAAACCGGACCCCTGGCAACCCTAGTGGGAATACTTGCATAAGTTCTATGTAATGTGAATAAGGGCTGCAGAATCAACCCCCTAACAAACAATGCAAACAAGTTATGTGGGAATGAATGCAATTTAAACAAAGTGAATTTACCATTAACCTACAAAGAGACAGCAGTTTTACAGACTATATTACTGAGTTTTTGTAACTAGACAAATAACACTAGAAAATGTACTCTAAGGAACCATCCTGTTTTGGCAGAGGGGTTGACTAAATTAAATAACAGGTCTTTACCAGCTTTAATTTCTATAATCCATGCTGTCTTGATGATGAGCTAGCCCATTACTTATCCACAGATGCCAATGAATCTTAAACTTGGGTTTACAGTGTTCCAAAACCCAAGGGCTTTCATCCCTTTGTGGTCATGCCATCGGTCAAATTACTTTTGAAATCAATGGTGTTACAAGGGTGTCAACTGGCAGGGGGGCAAATGGCAGTGTCTGATACTATATATATATATATATATACCCTTGTCAAATGAATGTCAAAGTGTTTGTGGAAGAATTAAATGTTCTTTACTCTTTCCAGAATGTCATCACCTAACACTATTCATCAGCCACACTGGAATGTTCCAATTTAAACTGATACTCTTTGACTTACCACCTGGATGTGCCAAAAAGTCTGCATGTTGAAAGGATTCAAGTGACAAGTTAGACTTTTTTTCATGCTGTGTTACCTCCGCAGGTCACTCCTTAGCTAGAGGACTGCTAAACAACATGCCTCTCCAGGAAACTATTCTCTTACTGGGCCTTTGTCAGCTGAACACTTTACCTGAACTGCATCTGAAAAAATGACCTCTTTCTCTTTCTGAATTCCATTTTAGAACTGAGAAACAAGTTTCCATACTCGAATCTTGGGGCAGATAGAGAAGGGATTAATATTTAATCTATAGTTTGACACTATGTTCTTCGACAGTGGGTTTCTGAGACCATGAGGAAATAAAAACAACATGGTCAGTGGAATTTTCCTTCATAATATATGTTTTATCTGTAGCTGTAATGTGCTGAGCTCGAGTTATTAGAGATAATCTGGAATTAGAAGCAATAAAGTGCCATTAACTTTAGCACCATAGAAGTTAGGAATAGAAATGACCCAATATGTCCCTGCTGGAGAAAGATTATTCCCTACAATAATATGACAAATGCACCAAATAGCAAAGGTAAGAGAGATATTCAGCATAATGGAAAAGCACAGAAAGGACATTTTAAAGTCCCCTGCATTTCAGATTTACCATTGCCCAACATGCTGGTGTTAATCTTTTTTACCTTCTCCTTAGTTTATACTTTTCTAAGTACATTAGGTATTTCAAGGGTCTGAAAGGAACGCATTATCATATCTAATACAGTTGCCAGGCACAAAAGGTACATTCATGTGTCTGTTCCTGTATAGGGGCAGAGAGAGATGCTATAGGAAAAGTACTAGGGGGGATAATGAGCCATTTAGCAATGCTGTGCTACTCACCATCCTGTGAGGTTGGAGGTGGAACCATGTGTCAGCGGCTGTACAACTTTCTTTATTTCTGTCACATGGATGAAGATTTAGCACCATTGTCCCAATGATATCTATTTCCCACCCTCAGTATGCCTCTCCAGCACACTCAGAAGGGAAGGGGTGTAGACACAAGAGGTTGTCGTCCTTGTTAAGCATGGTGCAAATGTTCCACACCATAGGTCTATTGCCTATGCACCTGGAGCCTCATCCAATGCCCTTTGAAAGTCATTTAAAAGACTCATTGACTTCAGCGTAGGTTGGATCAGACCCCAGCTTGAGCATGCCTGCCCAGCTCAGCAAGTACACATCTCTCCTCTGCAGTAGTGAGCGACCTTAACTTTAAGGGCCAGTTTTTGGTTGCATATATATATTCCAGATGTACACACAGCCAGAAGACTTGCAGGAAGCATTGAGAATGCAAAACTGAATTTAGCCACCCCCTCTTTCTGCATCCTCCTGATTGTCAGGGTAATACTCTCCACAGGGCCTGTACGACTGCTATTGCACATGGTCACAACTGAACATGACCGCTGAGGGAGTGGGAGTCATGAGCATGCGGACATGCGCACAAATGTCACCGCCACAGTCCTCATTCCCTCCGAAATAATTCCTGCTCTGAGTACAAATAACCCAACACATTCTATTCTATGTGGGACAGCACATGCCTGCAGCTGGTCTGAATATAATTACATGTTAATTCTGCCTATTTGTGGAAAAGGTTATGTCATTTTGATCCTAACCATCTTCTCCTGTGGGGAAATCAAACTTGTAACAACATTTATAATACAGCAATACTTATAGTATCCTTTCTGTCTTTGAATTACTGTGGAAACATTGACCCTGTGGCACTCTGTCATTAATGTTCATAAAAACACCCACAGCAATGAACAGCAGAGCCTTGCTCATGCCACCCACTGGTCAAATGGTATGCAGTAAGTAAGGTTAGAAGGTCACATATTCCTTCCCTTTGTTCCTCATGCCCCTTTCTGTAAAGCGTATCATAGAAGGGTATTCCATTGCTTACACTGCTTCGAGTGGAAAATGCTCCTCTATGATAGTAATGAATTCACCAGTTTATGAAATTACACTGCAAACTCTTCACCGTGATCATTTATTACTATCAAAAAAACCCTCGCATTTTAATCTAATATAGCATCATTTGAAAACAATTATTTGTTGTCATTAAAATTTGAGGTTTCAAATCCTGCTCGTGTGCCCAGCAGACTGTTCAGCAGGGGACAGCAGAGATGTTGGTAGGTGTCTCCAGTTCATAAGAATCACAGCCACTGCAGGGCAAGATTTTACATGGCAGCTTAGTTCCATGCTCGGCGGGACATTGTTTGCTGCTCTTTCCAGCAGGCATCAACTGCTCACACCTCTTGTCAGTGGCTGCCTTTGCTGCTGAGACATAGGCGCCATCTCCATGCCCCGGAGCACCCACATTAAAAAAAATAGTGGGTTCTCAGCACCCATCGGCAGGCCCCGCCTTTCAGCTCCTCCCTCTCCCCCCGGCGCCTCCTGCCCGCCTCTGATCAGCTGTTCAGCGGCAGGCAGGAGGCGCTTGAGGGGAGAGAGGCAAGAGAGGGGGCAGGAAGAGGTGGAGCAAGGGTGGGACAGGAAGAGTTGGGGTGGAGGCTGAGTGGGGTGGGGGAAAGGGGTAGAGTTGGGGCCGGGTTGGGGCAGAGGAGGGGTCAAGCACCCCTGAGGAAATCAGAATGTCGGTGCCTATGTGCTGAGGACCGTATTTGTGTATGTTAACTTGAGAAACAGACCCTTGGCTGTTTTCCAGTAAGTCACAGCTCTTCAGACCACGATCCAGTGCATCAGCAAAGTGTATCCCCAGTGCACTCTTGTGCACAATGGAGGAATTGTGGCTGGTCAGTCATATTGCACACAAGGCTACTTATGTTCAGTTTTGTGGCTCTACCCGCTTGCACACCAATGCGGCCGAAGGCAGACCCAAAAATGTTAATTATTTTTATTATAATGTACCATTGTTTTAAATTTTGACATCTCTGTTTTAAGATAAATGAGTTATTTATCACAGAAAGAGCCAGATGGATGTAAACAATCCCAAAAGTCACCATTAGAAAAGCCTGGTTACAAACTCACTTTTATAGCAAATTATGGAGCAGTGTTTCCATTTTTACGGACCCCTATTTTTAAAGGCTGTCATAAATATAAAGGGAAGGGGGAGAGGGTCTGATGCAGTGCTATAAAATCCTCTTACCAGTAAAGGGTTAAGAAATGCAGGTAGCCAGACTAACACCTGACTGGGCTGGCATCTGACCAATAAGGGGGCAAGATACTTTCAAATCTTGGGAGGGGGGAAGGTGTGTGTGGCTCTTTGTCTGAGTCAGAGTGATCTTGGAGACAGAAAGAACCTGCAGAGAAACCAGTCGTCTTCTCACCAAACCTCATTTTTCTAAAGTAAGTTTAGTCAGCATTGTGAATAGGTTTTTGTTTGTTTTGCTTGGTGAGCTTTCCCTGTGTTAGAGGGAGGGGTTATTCCTGTTTTTCTGTAACTTTAAGGTTTTGTCTAGAGGGGGAATCCCTCTGAGTTTGGAAATTGAGTACCCTGTAAAATAGTTACCATCCTGATTTTACAGAGATGATTTTACCTTCTTTGTTTTAATAAAATCCTTCTTTTAAGAAGCTGACTGTTTTCTATGGTTTTAAAACCCCGGGGGTGGGTTTTTAGATCACTGTGTAACCAATTGGTTAAGAGATTATTCTCAAGCTTCCCAGGAAAGGGGGTGTACGGGCTTGAGAGGGTATTTTGGGGGGCTGGGGAACTTCAAGTGGTTCCTTTCCCGGATTCCTGTTTAACACACTTGATGGTGGCAGTGAGAGAAGCATTTCTCAGGGTGCAGGGAATTTTGTACCTTGGGGGTTTTAACCTAAGCTGGTAGAAACAAGCTTAGGAGATCTTCATGTGGGTCCCCACGTCTTTACCCTAGAGTTTAGAGTGGGGAGGGAACCCTGACAAAGGCTCTCTCACTTCACAAATCAGGGGCATACTTAACATGCCAAAAGAGCTGTCTTAAATTAAATAAACCATTTACATTACCAAGGAAGGAAGTGCAGAGCTTGTTGGTTTTAATTTTAAGATATTATCACTTTGACATTTTCCATATCAAACAATCAATCCAAAGAAAGAAGAATCAGTTACCTACCTGTGATGTATGTAAATATTAACCCCACTTTACAGATGAGGAGAGTGAGGCATAGAGACGTGAAGGTCAACATTTTCCAAAGCATCCCTTAATTTTGTATGCCTAACTTGAGATGCATTGGGCCTGATGTTCTGCTGAGCACGTGAAACTCTCATTGATTCAAATGGAGCTGTGAGTACTCAGCACTTCTGAAACTCATGCCCCAGCTGTATCAGGTTGGATCCCCGCAGAAAGAAGCACCCAGAATTAGTGGACATTTTTGAAAATGTGGGTCTTGTTCATTTGTCAGACATTACACAGGAAGTCTGAGGCAGAGCTAGAGATACAACTCATCTCTCCATCCTGTTCTTTAAATACAAAACAATTTGTCCTTCCGTTTACAGAAAGCTGTAAAGTGTGTGACATTTGCAGTAACCCTTTCATGATAGCTTCCTAAAATAAAAAGAATAATTTCAGCTCCTAGGCACCCATGGGTGAAAACCTCTGAGCACAAAAGAATATAACTTAGAAATAATTTGTCACAAATTAGGTCTACTTGCATAAGAAAGAGAGAACATGGGCGCAAAGAAGAGCCCCAGTTCTCCAATCCAACAACAAATCAGATTCCATTACACTCAAAGGGGCATTTCAAATAGAATGGTCTCAATGACAAAAAAATAAATCAACACTTGGCCAGAGCTGTCACACTGAGGAACCTGAAATCCTACAGTTATTTCGCATTCTAAATAGAAGGAAATACTGGGATTTCACAGACACAACTGTGCAGTAACTGTAGATAAATGTTGACTTTTTAATGATGATGCGTTTATCTGGAATTATTCTTTTCAAAAGGATTAACTTGAACTATAATCAATTAATAAAAAGAAATTAACGCATTAAAGATGCCTGAAAAACAACGCCCAGGGCTATAACACACATTAACAAAACTAAATGCAATATAATTAAGTTGGAAGACCACAGTTAGTCTTGCAATATGTAAGCATAATGGGCTGCTACTTTAATGAGTCTCCTTAGACATTGGTATTGCAGGATTTATGGGGCTTTTCTCCTTTAACTATGTTGCCCTGCCTTTGCCAATTTTGGCTGATATATAAACATTCCTCTCATTTGGTTGTTGTGTGAATTCTTTTAAGAGGCTCATTTCCTTGACATTTATTTAGTTAAGTATAGTAGGTCCATCTCTACAGTGAAGTTAGTGTAAAGCACTAACTATGGAAAATTCACCTTTTGATAGCATACAAACAACATAGGTATTAAGTAAACATGGGTGAAATGTTGGCCCCATTTAAGTCAATGGGAGTTTTGCCATCCACTTCAGTACAGCCAGGATTTCATCACATGTGCTTCACACCAGAGTGAGAGATTGTGAAAAGCGAGGAGTATGGACCCAAGCCTGCTCTAGTGACGTCAATGGCAAAACTCCCAACAGCTTCAATGGGAGCAGGACCTGGTCTATTATTCTGCATTTGTATCAACCAAACCTGCAACACAAGTACATATAATTGAGTAAAATACTCTGATGGAGTGCACAGGCTCCCTGAGCTCAGAAAGCACCATAAAGGAACAGAAACACTTTGCCCTGTTTTCTCCATTTAAAGGGCAGGGAGCCCCGGGCCCTTTAAATCACCGCCGGAGCTCCAGCAGTGGGGCTCGGCGGTGCTATAAAGGGCTCGGGGCTCCCCGCAGCGGCTGGAGCCCCTGGCCCTTTAAATCACCACCAGAGCCCTGGGGCTTGGGCAGCCGGGCTCCAGAGGTGATTTAAAGGGCCCGGGGCTCCTGCCGCTGCGGGGAGCCCCTAGCCCTTTAAATCACCGCCGGAACCTGACGGTGATTTAAAGGGCCTGGAGCTCCGCAGCAGCCAGAGCCCCGGGCCCTTTAATTCACCCTAGAGCGGCCAGCCACCTCTGCAGCTGGAAGCTCCCGGGTGATTTAAAGGCCCTGGGGCTCTCAGTCACAGGCGGAGCCCCAGGGCCTTTAGATCTGCCTCTTCTGGTTTAGGCCACGCCCCCACTCAGGACTCTGGCGTACCGGTAAGTCCTCTAAGTTACTTTCACGCCTGGTGATGGGGGACCCAGGTTGGAAATGATCCCCACGGAAAAGGACATTGATGTCTTCTCCGGAGGGGAGAGGGTGGAAGGGAGCAAGAATGGCTGGTCCTTTAGCAGTCACAGAAGGAGCTGCTTTTAAAGACGGGGACGGGGAGCAAGAAGTAGAGGGCTCGGGTGCAGCAGCAGGAGCTGGAGGGCCAATGGCCTTCTGTGCATACAGAGTGCAAAGGGATGTCAAGCAATGGAAAGAAGAAGAGCCCTGCCCTGCAAATGGGCGCGGGCAGAAGTAAATTGACCAGGGGCAGAATGTATTAATCAGGGAAGAGTTAGTTTATTGGGTGGTTGGAGTGAAAAATCACCAACTGAAATGAAATATGCATGGACATGGGGCACGAGGCAGCACAGGATTTTCCCCTCCACCCACGCTAGTAGCATAATCCTTCAACAAGTAGCTATTGGGGGTAATTTTTCATGTTCTGCTCCTTGCGCTTCTTCCAGCCCCCATGAGAAGTGTAACCAGGCAGACTGGCCTTTTAAGGCAACAGAAGTCCCAGGGGCCAGGCTATCACAGTCCAGGAGTTCTGCAGGAGGCCGAGGTTTGGGGAACAACAGCATAGATGCTGAGAAAGAAAAGGTGGCCCTAGGAAAACCCCAGGCTACTGTTCTTTTCTTTCTAAGGACCAGGATCCTCTCTTAGCCAACTAGAACAAGTTCTGGGAAGGAAGGCCGCTATAATCTGCTTCTTGCCTCATAGTGGGGATAGACACTGGTAGGAAGAGGACAGCCTTCTCCCAGGCCAGGAAGAATGAGACTGAATTGTTTGGCCTCTACCCCTGCAGTGGCTTCAATGCTGCTGCCTACAGCTTTGTCTTTGCCTCTGAACCCCCTGTTCACTCTCACTGCCTGTCTGTGATTTTGCTTCCACTCTCACAATTACCGCTATTATATGATTAATTACATAGCAAGCAAGGGTATCCCCAATCAAATGGATCCTGAATGTGCCTACATACTGGCCACATAAATGGCCTAGGGATACATTCTGGCCCCCCATCTATCTTCTAGAAAGCCATCTACTGCTGGCAGAGGTCTGTGGGGAATGGGTTTGCTTCCCATTCCGGAACTTTGCAAGCTCTTGTACATCACGGTGGAACTCCATGCAGTAGAGACATATCTACTCTCAAACTCCGTACCCATAACTCACCACCAGTGCAATTGTGATGGTGGTAGCTGTGTGGCAACTGTAGCAGAAGCTGGAAGTGTAGACAGGATGTGGGATTTTTTTTTACCACTATGTCATCTAGCCTTACGACATGGTGATAAAAATGCCTGAGCCCTTACCACACCAACAGTTTCCTTGCTGCCACCTCTGAGCTACACTGCTAGTAAATTATGACTAATGTATAAAGGCATCTTAGTCAGACAGGATTTCTTCTTCTCAAGCTGAGGGAAAGCAGCTGTGCTTCTGCTTGACCTATCTAATCAAGCAAGTGGGTTTGTTTTCTGGGTAGCTTATCAAGGGATATAAAAGGCTGGCTTCCTCTCAGAAGGAGGAAGGAGAAAAGTACTGTGGGCCAGCCCCTCAAGTATAGCTGGCTGTGGAGGGAGAGTGTAGATATTGCTAGGTTAGCTTACATTTAAATAGATTATTTCTTTGTTTTACTCATGTGATATGCTTGCCAGCCAGAGGAGGAAGAGTCTGATTCTGTAACTCGGGACATTTATATTTCTGAGTCAATACAAAGCTCAATCAACTTAAATCCTAGGAAGGTGTATTTTACAAAAGAAAAAAATGTTTCAGGACTTGCAGCTGTTTGGTGGTGCTGACCCTGGGCCTTCCACATGGTCTGTGTGTATGTTTTAACTTTCATCAGTATCTTGTACTCACTTCCAGTACAAGTGAAGGTCAGATTCTTCCCAGCACACTAATTAGGCAAAAATATTTAGAAATACTGTAATGTCATTCATTTTGCCATAACATTTAGGAAAAACAACAATGCTGCTGGTATTCACTGTTGCCCCTGAAGTATCTAACAGCTTGTCCACACTTGAAAATTGTGTACTTTTTTCACCAATGGTACATGCACTAGTGTACATAGGGCTCTGCAATTTTTCATGACATTGTGATAAAAATTCCTGAATCCTCTCTCCATTAGTATTTACACCTTTCCCAGCACGAGTGCAGCTACACCATTGACGGAAGATGAATACAGAATTTGCTGGTGTGGACACACCATAAATGTCCTCAGTTTTGATTTAGAAGGCTCTGTAAGTATTTATTCACTAAAAGAGGACATCATTAAGAGAGCAATATTGTTTACCAACAAAATAATGAGACAGGTTTCTTCTGTGCCAAAAGTTGCGTATTTACAAAGCTTTTCTCATTCTTTTGTTGTACAGTCTTTCTGCATCCCAGCACAGAAAAGTCATGTTAACAGCAGTAGCTGTTGTGTGGCATTGTCTTGTCTTTTTTATTTTTCCAAATCAATTAAATAAATGAAAAACAGCCTTGTAAATCTTAGAGTTAAAATGAACTATTCCATTTTCATTAGGTTATGTGATACAGCATGGCCAGAAGGCAGCAGGAGAGTGATCTAGGATGAGGAGAAGCCTTATTCCCTGTAGATTAATTAAAAGCACCTGGAACCAATTAGAGCACCTGAAGCCAGTCACCTGATAAAATCCCCCTGCTTCAATCAGCCAGAGGAGCAGAGTGGTTTGGTGGTGGAGCAGAGAGTAGTTTGGAGGAGCTGAATCAGAGTGGTTTGGTGGTGGAGCAGAGAGCAGTTTGGAGGAGTGAAGCAGAGTGGATTGGTGGTGGAACAAAGAGCAGTTCGAAGGAAAGTGGAGGAGAGTTTTGAGAAGTGCTGCAGTGGGCTAAGAAGACCAAGATCCTAGGTAAAGGGACACCTGGCTTTTGCAGAGGGAAGGCAGGAAGCCCCACAAGCTGAAGGTCAGGGGAGGGAAGTAGCCCAGGGGAAAGAATCACTGGTACAAGTGGTTCACCTACTATCATAGGGCCCCTGGGCTGGGACCCAGAGTAGAGGGCGGGCCTGGGTCCCTCTCTCTCCACTCCCCTTCCCTGGGATACTAGTAGGATAGCTGTTACCCCAGTTCAGGGGCAAGAAATGGCACCCTGAAACCCCCCCACAAGAAGAGAAAGTGCAGGACCCATCATAGTAGTGCTGGCAATTTGCCACAGTTGTAACAAAACCACTAAATACGCCACTCGGGCTTTTTTTGGGGGGGGGGTCAATATAAATACTCCATTCTTCTTCTCTGTCAATGTGTTTCATGATGTAGTGACTTTTTCATCATGTTAGTCATGTTCAAGAGTCGAGCCATATGGTTCCAAAAGGGCATTCAAGCCAATGCCCAAGAGTTTATAGAGTGACAGTGCCAATTCCAGTACTGATTTATTGAAATAAGTGCTCAAATAGGAGCACAGATTTTGTTTCTGCCAAATGATGTAGATGGAATGTCTAGTTATTTTCCCATGTGAATAACTGGAATACAAAAAATAGCCCTGGAACACTTAAAATTAAAGACATTGTCCCTTTTCCATTAGGCTGTAACAAACCAGCATATACTCCAGCATTTATTTTTCATTAAATACTTGTTAATATTATCTGTGGTTAATATAAATACTGAACAAAATTATTTGATACAGTTACATTACACAACAACATACAGGGATGTGTCTTCCCCTCCCTCACTGTCCTCCACCCTCAATTTTCTGTGTGTTTGCCTAACACTGTAAACACCTCAAACAAGAGCTTTGGACTTCACTATGTGGCTATCAAGTGGGAGGGCATTTTATTTTTCTGAAATGAAAGAGCCAATTTATACCCTTTTATGGACCATTTTATAACTAGCTGAAGTGGAAACATTTTCTGTCATAAAGGCTCTTTTGTCTATGAGCCCTTCGTGTTGCAACTTGCAATACCACTTATTGCACTTAGAGAGTGTCCTACAAGTTCTGTTAAAGAAATCAGACTTCTTTATTCCTTTCCAACAATATTAGAGACCTATTTAAAAGCGTTTGTGTTGTATCACTTGATAAATTATCAAGCTGGTGAAAAACACGCAATACAATGGTAGTGTTCCACACCTGGGATGAGATAGTCTCGAGATGGATGTGTGAAAAATGTATAAAGTTCAAAATAACATGGGATCAAATACAATAAAATATTCTTTATTTAAATCTGCAACTCCTTGTTATCCAAATCATGGTTATTTTCCCTTATGAATCACTTACTCAGTTCCTAAGGTCATTACCCAATCCCCACTTCGTCCCTGAAAAGTGTAGGATAAACAATGTTGTGCTACACTACAATTAGTGGGACTAATTCTGCTCTCAGTTAAAACCAATACAGGCAGCTTCAATGCTAAGGTAAAAAGCAGCCTGGATGCATAAACTGGTCCTGCTAGTGTTGTTGTAGCTTTACAATCACATTTGCCTTTTAATATTTAAAAACCATCTCCCTCATTGCTGAAAGACCCGCCCTCCAGCTGCTATTTCCCCCCTCCCCTCCCTTCTGTTCCTCCCTATAACTCAGGGGCGGGCAAACTACAGGGCGCTCCGGCCGGGGCACTGGGTCGGGGGCCGCACCATGTGGCTCGGCCCTGCTCTGGCACTCCGGCTGGGGTGCTGGGTCGTGGGCTGCACCATGTGGCTCCCAGAAGATGCGGCATGGCCCCACTCCGGCTCCTACGTACGCCAATGGGAGCTGCAGGGGCGGTGCCTGCGGATGGGGCAATGAGCAGAGCCACCTGGCCACGCATCCGCATAGGAGCCAGAGAAGGGACATGCCACTGCTTCCAGGAGCCACTTGAGGTAAGCGCTGCTCGGAGCCTGCACCCCCTGAGCCTCTCCCTACACCCCAATCTCCTGCCCCAGGCCTGATCCCCCCCCTCCCACTCTCCAAACCCCTCGACCCCAGCCCAGAGCATCCTCCTGCACCCCAAACTCCTCATCCTCAGCCCCACCCCAGAGTCCACGCACCCCTCCCGCACCCCAACCCCATACAATTTCTATTCCCTGATGTGACCTCGGGCCAAAAAGTTTGCTCACCCCTGCCACTTCACCTTGAATTGTCACTTGAAATGTGTTTAACCATTTATGCTAAACAATCTGTTCCACCTTCTATTTAGCTTAGCTGTGACACTTATTGAATAAGTTTCCCAGACCTGAAGAAGAGGTCTGTGTAAGCTCAAAAGCTTGTCTCTCTCACCAACAGAAATTGGTCCAATAAAAGATATTACCTCACCCACCTTGCCCTTCTAACAGGGAAAACTAAGGGCAGGTCTACACTTAAAATGCTGCATCGACGCAGCATAGCGCTTACGTAAAGACACTCCTACACTGATGGAAGAGCTTCTCCCGTCAGCGTAGTTAATCCACCTTCCTGAGAGGCAGTAGCTATGTCAGTGGGAGAAGCTCTCTTGTCAACATAGCACTATGTACATGGGAGGGGGTAGGTCGGTATAACTACGTCGCTCAGGGGGGTGGATTTTTCACATCCCTGAGCATCATCGTTATGCCGATTTAGGTCTGTAGTGTAGACCTGGCCTAACTGACTGACTATACCAAGGATACAATGAAAGTGTCTGTACACAAAGTGCAGTCAAATGCACAAAGTAAACCAACTGGTCAGGGGGAATAGACAAATATTTGTCAGGTGTTATTTCAGATAATGGTATTAATATTTTTTCAGACAGAAGTATAACTTTTCAATTGATGATCTCTGAGAATATTTAACCATTGATGACAGTTAATGATCACCTGGAGGAGTTGAAGGTCTGAGGTTATTACTGTTAAACTTGGATATTATAGAAATAAAGAGAAAATAATGACCATTTTAGATGTTTAATCACAAGAAGTTGAGCTTCATGTTGCCATGGATATGGTTTTTGATTTACAGTCCTGGTCTTTTCCTATTAAAGATCCATACTGTGCCCAGTAGGAAAGATGCAAATCAACATTCCATTAAGTGAATAAAATATCAACATTCCAGACTACAGTGTGTTCTTATCACTGGTATATACACTAAGCTAGTTCCTGGCCCATGCTGGCTGTTTTGCCAGTGCAAAGCAGTTGGAAAGCCAGCTTTGTTGGTCGGTGAAGGATTTCACTTGCGTAACAGTGAATCCCCATTTGGTGCATCTCAACACCTCCCCTGACAGTACCTGATACAGGGGTATTGGCCATGGTCGCATCACGTTACTGATCTCTGGCTGCCAGAGAGGCCCTACAGGGCCATGGACAGTCAGACATAACTTAGAACTGTCTGAAGGTCACTGTAATTTACCCCAGGGATTGGTCTGATCTCCTGACAGCCCCAAAATCAGGGAATGGAGGCATAAGAGGATCTGAAGACTACCTTCTTCTCACCGCCCATCCTGCACTGCACAACTGGCTCACGGTATGTAGCTCATATTTTAAACAAACAAGAACAAGTCATTAATGGTGTGTCCATTTCAAATTTATAAAAACCAAAATAAGTCATCATTTGTTTATTAATATAGTTCAGCCCTTGTAGCAAAATTCTGCCCTGTGGCATGTATGTGCAACTCCCACTGAAGTCAACAGCAGTTGTACTCATATCTGAGCCCTGCAAATGTAAACAGTATGTTACGATAAAAAAAGATATATCCACTCTGAAGATCTTACCATACAACAGACAGGACACAACACTTGACAAACAGGTCAGCAGATAGGAAACAAAGTATAAAATCATGGCTGGAAAAGACCAACATTGGGGATGCCTTATGGAAGAAGTGGGTTCGAAACAAGTGAGATGGCACTAGATAGATAAGATACAAGAGACTTGCAAACATAGGTCATATCTAGTCTAGGAAAATAGCTAGCATGGTTTTAACCATGACCTAACACATTGTAGGTAATATGAATTTAAACACCAATGAAGAGGGAGTTTAATGCCTTTACAAATGTTTGAATTGGTCATGGTCAACACTGCTGGAAGCCTAGGGTCAAGTGTGGCCAACTAACATTTTTAATCCTGTCTACACTGGAGTTCAAAACCATGTTGAAAACTTTTTGGGATCACTATCCGTCTGCCTAAGATTTGCCCACAGTTCTTGGGCCTGATTCTCTCCTCACTCTTGTGTATATCAACAATAACAACTCCATGGAGGCCAGTGGAGTTACATGGTTTGTAAAGCCAGTAGAAGAAGAGATTGAGGCCCCTCATCTCTAGCTCCTGAGTGGAGTACAGCAGCCCTCGGGTATAGCAACTATTTGAAATAAGGTTGCAAAACAGTTTCCATTAGAATCCCATTTGCACACATTCCTGCATTTCTCAAAAATTCACCTTTCAGGCTAAAATTTCCTTGCGAGGCCTCTGTGTCAGGGTGAATTTTATTGGACACCGTCACCCATTTTTCAATTTTGTAAGAGTGAAAAAATCTATCTGAAGATGTGCAGTACCTCACTCTCCTCCCTGTTTTGTCATCACTACAGACAGACTAGATCTTAGTGGCCTTAAGGACTGAGCCACCATAATTTCCCTTCATGTCAGTGAGATCTGTGGGTGCTCAGCAACTCTGAAAAATCAGGCTACTTAAACCCAAGTTAGTTTCTCTCTCGGCTAAATCCTACTCTTTGCTGTTCTGAAGAGTCTCTTCTCCCTGGTGATGCAACTCAGCAGGATTTCTCTACAGCACTCAAGAAAGTTCTAGCACAGAGGATTGGCTAACATGCTGACTCAGGGACCAAGTTACCATGGACTGTGGTGTGGTGTGTGGATTGGGGGGTATGGCTAGCCCCAGTCAATTAGTACATATGCCTTGATCAGCATCAAGAGCTAGCTGTCCATTCAAAGTTAAGTGTGTTCTGGTGCACATTGCCCCACCCCATAGTCCACCCACATTTTCCTTTTCCTTCCCTATTCGGGAAGGATTTGGTTCTATACGAGCAGCTATTGCTGACCCTCAACCATATATTTTTTTTAATTCAAGAAAAAATTGATAAGGTGGCATAGCATACAGACTCACAGCTCAGTCAGACCATATTTTGACAAGTAGTGTTGGGTGTGTGATCTGCCCAAGGTGATCACACTATTTTTCCATCGTATCCTTTTCAATATGAAAGCTGCCATCTGCCCTCTATTTTTTTCTTATTTAAACAATTACTGTTAAAATAACAAAAGGTAATAACATTATCATTTCCCCAGACTGTTCAGTCATTTAACATCTTTTTTGTTAGATTACGAAGTGGTTTTCCTGCTCCCTTCCTCCCCTGACATAAACTTTCTGGTTCTTTCTTTTCTTTCTTCTTTTATGTTTTCAGTACCAATCTGCATATACTGTTCTGCTTTGAAAAAGACTAAAGACAATGTTGAAAGAGCCTTCTGTGGAAGAATAGAATACTGTACTATTCTTTATGCCAACAAAATGCTTGACAATGGTGAGACAGTGGACATGCTGGCAATTCTATTTATTAAGGCTAGTGAGGATTGTTTCACTGGTCACCTTGTCCTCTCTCCTCTCCCCCCACTATTTATTTATCTTCTCTACTGATTTTCTTGTCATATCTGTAAGTTGTGAGCTCCTTGGGTCAGAAACTGTCTTGTTGTTATATGTAAGTTCAGTGCCTAGCACAATGGAGCTCTGATCCCTGATTGAGGCTACTCGGTGCTATTGTAATATAAGTAATAAATAATATGAGTTTATCTGTGCCTACGAGAAGTTTTGAGTGTTAAGAACATGCGAAAATAACAACAGCCAAACTGGGTCAAACCAAAGGCCCATCTAGCCCAATATCCTGTCTTCCAACAGTGGCCAATGCCAAGTGCCTCAGAGGGCATGAACAGAACAGGTAATCATGAAGTGATCCATCCCCTGTCACCCATTCCCAGCTTCTGGCAAATAGAGGCTAGGGACATCATCCCTGCCCATCCTAGCTAATAGCCATTGATGGACCTATCCTCTATGAACTTATCTAGTTCTTTTTTGAACCCTGTTATAGTGTTGGCCTTCACAACATCCTCTGGCAAGGAGTTCCACCAGTTGATTGTGTGTTCTGTAAAAAAATACTTCCTTTTGTTTGTTTTAAAGCTGCTGCCTATTAATTTCAATTAGTGACCCCTAGTTCTTGTGTTATGAGAAGGAGTAAATAACACTTCCTTATTTACTTTCTCCACACCAATCATGATTTTATAGACGTCTATCATATCCTCCCTTAGTCCTCTCTTTTCCAAGTTGAAAAGTCCCGGTCTTATTAATCTCTCTTCCTATGGAAGCCATTCCATACCCCTAATCATTTTTGTTGCCCTTTTCTGAACCTTTTCCAATTCCAATATATCTTTTTTTAGATGAGGCGACCACATCTGCATGCAATATTCAAGAGGTGGGCGTACCATGGATTTATAAAGAGGCAATATGATATGATATTGGTGTTGGTTCTCTACATTTTATACATTGTGAGTATTGATCCCTTCTTGGTGGAATTTCACCATCTCCTTTTTTGATGTACAGTGTGGTTCTGTGTGCTATAATTGTTTTATGAGCTTCATAATTAAAAAAAAATCAAAATGCTTGTAAAAGATTTTATAATACCAATAAAATCTGCAAGCTACTGGCAACTCTCAAAACTAAAACTACTATCAGTAATCACAAATATCAAAAGATCAGCTGGCAGAAGACTAAGTAAAACTGAAGAGACAATAATGATTTGAACAATCTGATGGTGACCTTTATTGCTCCTCGATGCAATAAAGTTAATCCTGAGAATATGCCCAATGCCATTGTGTTGTATCTAAAACCAAACAAACAAAAGAAACACACATGCCCTAAAGAAAAGGAATGGATTCCTTGAAATCTGTGATGCTGTTACTGCTAAAATACTGTGGAACGGGGAAAACACCAGGTCCAGCAACTACACCATTGATTTATTTTAAAACATTCATTGAGACTGTCAAAAAGACTGTCAATAATTCATTTGGTAACAGATCTTTCACCACAGAATTAGCACAATCCCACCTGCCTCATGCACAGAAGGAAAGGAGGATCAGGTCCACTTCACACAATGCCAAACTGGGATCCACAATCACATAGGCCAAGATCACCTGCGACTACTGAGACCACTCTGACTACTAATTTATGCAGTCGCACCTATCTCTGAGGCCAACTTGTCCTCCTTCCCCTTTGCTTGTCTGTAGGGTTGCCAACTGTTTAATCGCACAAACTCAAACACCCTTCCCTTCCACGTACCCCGACCCTTCTCATGTCATCCCCCCTCCCTCCGCTGCTCACTCTCTCCCACCCTCACTCACTTTCACTGGGCTGAGGAATGTGGTTGGGGTGCAGGACAGGGTGCAGGCTCTGGGCTTGGGCCAAGGGGTTCGGAATGTGGGAGGGAGTTTGGGTGCAGGAGGAGGCTCAGGGCTGGGACTGGGGGTTGGGGTGTGGGAAGGAGTGCAGGGTGCGGGCTCCGGCCAAGCAGTGCTTACCTCAGGTGGCTCCCGGAAGTGACCGGCATGTCCCTGTAGCTCCTAGGCTCAGGGGCCAGCCAGGTGGGTCCGTGTGCTGCCCCTGCCTGCAGGCAGCACCCCCGCAGCTCCCATTGGCCATGGTTCCTGGCCAATGGAAGCTACGGAGCTGGGGCTCAGGGCAGGGGTGGGGGCAGAGCCTCCCTGATTGCCCCAGTGCCCTGGGGCTTCAGGGACATGCTGGCCGTTTCCGAGAGCCACGTGGAGCCAGGGCAGGTAGGGAGCCTGCCCCTTAGCCCTGCTGCGCTGCCGACTGGACTTTTGGCCTATTAAAATCTCCCAGATAGTCTCCCAGTTGCTATTGAAAACATAGTCTGATTCCAGGAGACTCCCAGCCAGTCCGGGAGGGTTGGCAACCCTCTGTTTATTCATTTGCTGCAAGTCCTAGACTGTGACCTTTTTGGGACACAGACTGTCTTCATGTTATTGTTTTAGCACAGTCAGGTCCTGCTCACCAATAAGGTCCTTAAGACCTACTGCAATGTAAATGAATTCTTATTTGTAACCCCTTTGGGGTTTAGAGAGCATGGCCCCTTTAAATCTTTTTCCTAAGGGGGGAGGGGGAGCAGTGAGAAGAAGGAGGGAAACTCCAGGGGGTGGAGCTGGAGCTGGGAAGAGAGAAGAAAGGTTGCAGTCTGCAGGCCCTCAGGGGAGAAGAGAGAGAACCTGCCTGAAGCCTGAGAAGGACAGGGCGGCTGATCCGGGACACCCCACAACAGGAGCCAGGAGGAGCACTGTGCCAGGGCAGCATTGCCCGAGAAGGACAGGCTGAAGCTGGACCCAGGATCTGTATCACTGCTGCCCAGAGCTGCATGGGGCTGTGAGTACTGGGGCTTGTGACTCTGTATTGGGAACAAGGAGGGAGGCTGTAGCTAGCTAAGTGGGGAGGGGGTCGCTCTGTGTGGCTTTGCAGAGAGCGGCAGAAGAGGGCACTGGAGGGGTTTGTTGGGGAAAGTTCACTGGCGCTGAAGATTGACCAGGAGCCCCCAAGACTCACCCCTGGACTGGAACTTTGCTCAGGACTCCTGAACTCTGTGTGCAGACACATTGCTCAGTGTCTGCACTTTCAGCCTGTGCTACCACTGGGCCTGTGGGGCCTTGGTTTGGATGCAACCCTGTTTTACTGCTCCCCCTATATCTCCCCTTGTTGTTTTTCCTTCTCTCATCCCTCTGTAAATAAATATTTCCCTTTCTTATATCCATTGTACTTTTCCTGTGGGTGTGTGTGTTCACTCTGGGGGGTTTGGAACAGGTGCCCCTTGGGTAGAAAGGACTTTTCCTGCTGCATTCCTGCGCACGCTTTCTCTTGGCCAGAGCTGCCTGCAGAGCAGACTCCATCTTGGCCACGAGGGTGCTAAAGTTACATATTAATTATTATTATAAAGCTAATCTTCTTATCTTTAGATTGTTAATTTGAATACAAAAACACTGGCCAAAACAGTGGTCAGTAGGTTATATAAAATCCTCCCTACACGGATACAGTCCAGTAAGGATTTCTTCTACGATGCCACACATCTAGGAATCTCTGCAGGTAGGTCAATCCAACCCGTTCAGCAAATGCAAGTAAAGAGTGCGGCCAGGCTGGCACCAGCCTCTGCACAGGTGCACAAAGATGGGAAGAGCTGTGGAGGTGTTGCTGACCCCAGGAAGGGGGACACAAGGAGGCATTCACTTTCTCTGCCTTGCCACCGCTGCAACATGTGCATACACTTGAGCACAAGGGCTGCTTGGGATTAGTGCCTGCATTAGTAACCTTTCTAAGAGGAAGCAGTGCCATGCCTCCCCCTTCATCTCTGCTCTAGCCAGCAGATCTGTCCTCCTGTAAGGAGTGGTGCAGAAGCTGCCCTTCCCAATAGCCCTGGGAAGCATTATGGTTTCCCTCGGGGATGGAGCAGCTCTGCACTGCTCACCACACAGGGTCATACTTTAAAAGGAAAAAATATTCTACCACAAATTAAAATCAAGCAACCGAACGTGCCATCCAATCACCAAGAACCTGTTCCCCTCTCAGCTGACCCGATTTTGCTCCATTATACCCTGTAAAACCGGAGTACTAACACTCATATCAAATCCCATTACCATGGATTTACACCAGTGTATCTGAGAGAAGATTTTGGCCCCGGGGTTTACATTCTTTTTGCTGTGTTACGGACGGAATTCCTTATTTCTTAAGTTTCACATCATCATAACAACACTGAAGCAAGTAAAAATAGTCTGTTTAGAAAGAGACAAACATTTAGCAGAAGAAATACAAACACTGTAGGTATTTGTAAAGGCCCTAATCCAAGCAAATTTCCAACCCATTTAGCAAAAGAAAAGAGCTTCAGACTGTCATTTTCAAGATTCCCAAGAACTCTGAGGTATCAAAGATGCTTTATTTTAATCTTTTTTCAAAATTTGTCCTCTAACAATAGCTATTTGGATTTTTCACTATAGCTGTGAACATGGCACCAGAACCAGCACTAGAGTTCTCAGTGTCATCAGCTTGTAGATCCAGTGTTTGGTACCTTTATTGAGATGCTTTTTTCTCTGTCATATCCACACTGTCTTGAAAAACTCCATAAGTGATTGGATTCAAGACCATACTCTGTGTGACAGGATGTATAAACCTCACACGAGCGCTGGGGGCGTTAAGGAGCAACCCTGTCCAGCTGCACCTGCAGAGCCTACTCAAGCTGGAGGTGGAGCTTAAAAGGGAGCCAGACAGCTCAGAAGGGGATGCCAAGGCAGGGAGAAGGACCTGCCCTTAGACCTTTGAAGAGAGATGCTACAGAAACCTTTTCTGGTAGAGGAAGTGGCCCACCTGTGGAGGCTGAAGGTGCAGTTGGTAATTTTTTTCTTACGACCGCACAACAGATTCCAAGACTTTGACAAGAGAGTGAGTGGTAGGAAGTGGCCCAGGGAGGCAGCCTCAAGGCACTCCTGAATGCTGGATATTTGGTAACCCTTCCAGGGCCCGGGGCTGGGGCCTGGTGGAGTGGGAGGGCCTGAGCTCCCCTACCAACCCGCTGTCTCATTAAGAAAGACACAAAAACCCTCACCTTCTAGACTCCTCCTGGAGGAAAGAAAGGATTAATACCTTTTTCAAACCCCAGTTGAGATTGGACAATCGTGGGGGGCTCAATAACCAAACCCCATATGTCTCTAGAAACCCCATCACACCAGAGGGAGATAGGACTGAGTGGTAACCTGAGTGGTAACCTATTGGAGGGTCAAGTTAACCCCCAATAAAAGACAGACTAATACAGGATGAAAGTGTCCCAGAGGAAAGAGTAGAGATGGCATGGCCAGGGACCCAACCCCCTAAATACTAGGCAATGCCACCTGCAAATGCTGCCTATCACACCCTGGACCACTTTTGTCTTGATTTATTCCCCCATGGCTTTTACAACTTTCCAGTCTTGGAAGCTTGTGGCTAAGAACGCTTACACACCATTTTTCCCCAATAGGACACTATTTAGAGGGTTGCAAATACCTTCTTTGAATAGTGGTTACTTTAGATTTTGTCATCTTCATATAGTTCAAAAGAACACCCCAAAATATGCCACAAGTTCTGTCTCTCTGACAAAAGGAATGTATTCTCATGCTTTCATCTGTCCTGAAGAGTCAGAGAAGATTATACCCTTGCAGCCTGCTCTCCTCATGAAGGGCAAATACCTTATTTACAATTTTTTAAAATTTTTTTAAATGGATTTCACCTTGGTGACCTTTAAAGTAATTTCTCTATCAAGATTCAGGTTTCAGGAAATAAGCTGACTGACCTATAGGCCAGTTCCAAAAAAGGAACATTACTGTAATTGTCTTGTTTGCAAGAAGAATAAGAGGATTTGTCTATTTTAGGTTAGCAGAGGAGAAAGTGGGAATGATCGAATTTATCATGTCTCAATTTATTTGTATCTTGCTGATGAATGAATCTTGCAAAACTAGCTTTGTTGTTCTAGGATTTTTCTCATTAGTTATTTGTATGAGAGTCTCATATATATATATAATGTCATCTTATGATATTTGACCCATATAAGACTAAAAGTGTTTTTTTAGAAACTAAACAAATTCTTTGCTTCGGTCTTCACAGCTGAGGACGTTAGGGAGATTCCCCAACCTGAGCCATCTTTTGTAGGTGACAAATCTGAGGAATTGTCACAGATTGAAGTGTCACTAGAGGAGGTCTTGGAACTAAATGATAAACTTAACTGTAACAAGTCACTGGGACCAGATGGCATTCATCCAAGAGTTCTGAAAGAACTCAAATGTGAAATTGCGGAACTATTAACTAGGGTTTGTAACCTGTCCTTTAAATCGGCTTCTGTACCCAATGACTGGAAGATAGCTAATGTAACGCCAATATTTAAAAAGGGATCTAGAGGTGATCCCGGCAATTACAGACCGGTAAGTCTAACATCCGTACCTGGCAAATTAGTTGAAACAATAGTAAAGAATAAAATTGTCAGGCACATAGAAGAACATAAATTGTTGGGCAAAAGTCAACATGGTTTCTGTAAAGGGAAATCATGCCTTACTAATCTATTAGAGTTCTTTGAAGGGGTCAACAACATGTGGACAAGGGTGATCCAGTAGACATAGTGTACCTAGATTTCCAGAAAGCCTTTGACAAAGTCCCTCACCAAAGGCTCTTGCGTAAATTAAGTTGCCATGGGATAAGAGGGAAGATCCTTTCATGGATTGAGAACTGGTTAAAAAACAAGGAACAAAGGGTAGGAATAAATGGTAAATTTTCACAATGAAGAGGGGTAACTAGTGGTGTTCCCCAAGGGTCAGTCCTAGGACCAATCCTATTCAACTTATTCATAAATGATTTGGAAGAAGGGGTAAACAGTGAGGTGGCAAAGTTTGTAGATGATACTAAGCTGCTCAAGATAGTTAAGACCAAAGCAGACTGTGAAGAACTACAAAAAGATCTCACAAAATTAAATGATTGGGCAACAAATGGCAAATGAAATTTAATGTGGATAAATGTAAAGTAATGCACATTGGAAAAAATAACCCAAACTATACATACAATATGATGGGGGCTAATTTAGCTACAACTAATCAGGAAAGAGATCTTGGAGTCATCGTGGATAGTTCTCTAAAGATGTCCATGCAGTGTGCAGCGGCAGTCAAAAAAGCAAACGGGATGTTAGGAATCATTAAAAAGGGGATAAAGAATAAGAGGGAGAATATCTTACTGCCCTTATACAAATCCATAGTGCGCCCACATCTTGAATACTGCGTACAATTGTGGTCTCCTCATCTCAAAAAGGATATACTGGCATTAGAAAAGGTTCAGAGAAGGGCAACTAAAATGATTAGGGGTCTGGAACGGGTCCCATATGAGGAGAGATTAAAGAGGCTAGGACTTTTTAGCTTGGAAAAGAGGAGACTAAGGGGGGATATGATAGAGGTATATAAAATTATGAGTGGTGTGGAGGAAGTGAATAAGGAAACGTTATTTACTTGTTCTTATAATAAAGGAACTAGGGGCCACCCAATGAAATTAGTGGGCAGCAGGTTTAAAACAAATAAAAGGAAGTTCTTCACACAGCGCACAGTCAACTCCTTGCCTGAGGAGGCTGTGAAGGCTAGGACTATAACAGGGTTTAAAAGAGAACTGGATAAATTCATGGAGATGAAGTCCGTTAATGGCTATTAACCAGGATGGGTAAGGAATGGTGCCCTTGGCCTCTGTTTGTCAGAGGGGGGTGATGGATGGCAGGAGAGAGATCACTTGATCATTACCTGTTAGGTCCACTCACTCCGGGTCACCTGGCATTGGCCACTATCAGTGGACAGGATACTGGGCTGGATGGACCTTTGGTCTGACCCAGTACGGCCTTTCTTATGTTCTTATGTTTCTGGAATTTTGATATTTTGGCAAATATATCTTTGTGATGTGGGAAATACCACATATTTTTCAAATTGCTGGCTTAATCGGTACTTTTCCAAGTGGACATTAGCTAACAATAACCTACCGTAATTGAAATTTACTAGGACCAAGTTGGATTGCTCTAAGGGAGGTACTGCAAGGTGAAGCGATACAATCTCTAAACCATAAAAATCAAGGGGAAGGCCTAGAAGTCTTGCATTTGGGGTCTACAGGCCATCTCAGGCTAGAATGATGTTCTAGACTTATGAAAATACAGGCTACTTCAACCTATGACCAGCCAATCTCTGAAGGTCCCCTAGCAAAAAGTGCTGTGTCAGCAGAATGTCACTATCTTGCGCCTTGTCTGCAGTTTCAGCCCCTACTGTATGAGACTCTAGACGCCTGAGAGCTGAAGAATTTGCAAACCTCTTACAATTTTAAGTTTCTTAATTTTCTATTTTTTATCTTTTGTTTTTAATAGATGGGATATGTTCCAGCCTTTTTCTTTTCCTTTCTTTTTTTAAGGTGTGAAAATGAAAATGTGACTGTGTGCACAAGCATTCATGCAGCTGCAGAAAAAATAGTTCCCCAGATCTAAACATCCCTTAATGTGATCTGATAAAGACAGGCATTAAAATGTGTTAATGTAAAAGTCTTGAGAGACTTGAGATATTTACCAGAAATAACAGGTGACAAAGTTGTTAAACTTCTGCTTATCAAGAATATTCTGTTAAAGTTTGTATTCTAATATCTCCGATGGGGAATGGAGGAAAGGGTTAGCTACCACTTAAGAACTGAAGTCTACAAAGAAAGTTTTATAATTGGCTCTGAGGTTGTGGTTCAAACATTAAGGCCTTGTCTTCACCGGGATAGCAGCATCCATGAGCCAAGAAGCAGAAAGTCACATCCTCACATTCCTTCTAAATTATATCAAAAAAATGTAATATTGGGCTGTTAAGAAGGTACCCCTCCTAATAGAACCTACCATCACCAGATAAGCAAGGAATCTCTTAACATGTTTAAAGAAAACTTTGTTTGATGGCATTCTGTCCGGCAAGGAATCACTTATCAACAGTTGTGAGTGTGAACGCTCTACTTCTTTATTGTTTTGCTTTTATGGTTCCTCACTTCTCTATTGTTTATCTGTAGGGGTTCTGTCTGGTTCTTTGTTTGTCTGTTTCACAATTAATTTTACAAGATTTAAATCAGTTAAGGTGGCGGGGTATGATTGGGTAAAGAATTATTTCGCAATATGTTAGGATTAGTCAAAGAATTATTTTGTAATATTTTACTAAAATGATTGGTCAAGGTATAGTTAGTCAGGACTCAAGTTTCACCATATAAATGGAGGTCCAAGAAAGAGACCAGCTGGGAAGGAAACAGAAAGGAAGGGGAAAGACTAAGAAGGAAAGACCTAAAAGAAGAAGCTCACCCCACCCGTCCCCAAGACACAGCCTTAAATCAGAGCTCCTAAGAATCCTCTGCATGACTCTGACATGCAGCAACCAGGGGCAGTGTGCTGGGAGAGCAGCTGAGCCCTAATTAGGGGGCGGGGCTTCGCTGATCAGGGGTCCTATAAAGGCAGCCAGCCATTCAGGCAGCGGCACAGACAGCTGCAGCGGCACAGGAGCCAGCAAACAGAGCTGTAAACAGGGGAGTTTGCAAGGGGAGTCTGTATTTTGGGATTTGTTTGGTGTTTGTTCTGCTGTAGGTGGTGGTGTTGTGGTTTGTTTTGTGTTTTCCGGACTAACAGGATTTAGGTGAGAAGGCTGGCAGATATAGAGGCAGCAGTGGTCATGAGCCAAGCAGTGGAGGACACAATGAGGATGACTGGATGTGGCACCTGCGGTATGTATATGATTCTGGAGGGGGTACCTGATAAGAGTTTTGTCTGCATGAAGTGCCGCCTGATAGAGCTGATGGAAGAAAAGATCCGAGGATTGGAGATGCAGGTGGAAACTCTGGTTGAGTTTAGACGGGGGTTCGAGCAGTTGATGGAGGAAAGGCACGAGGTGGCTGACGGGGAAAGCTCAGAGATGCAGATGGAAGCAGGATCAAAGGCCTCTGAGGGGGGACTGCCGGGTGAAGAAAATGGACAGTGGAAGCATGTGACTAAGAGAACCAGGCAGAGGAAAAGACGGGCCAGTGAAGGAGAAATAGAGCTCAAGAACAGGTTTGCAGAGTTGGAGAATGAAGAAGGGGTACAGCAGGTGGTCACTGAAGGTGGAAGGGCAAGGAAGAAGAGAAGAGCGGTTAGTCCCATAGAAGAAGGGGAAGAGTCGATGGGGACAACACCAAACATGAGCCCCAGGAGGATACAGGATGAGTTGAAGAGGATTACAAGGGAAAATACGAATGGAAAGGACTTGCAGCCAGAGGGAACAGGGGATAGACTGGAGAATCGCACTGTCACCAGGAAAAGGCAGGTCTACGTGATTGGGGACTCCTTACTGAGAAGAATAGACAGGCCTGTAACCAGAGCTGATCCAGAGAACAGAAGGGTGTGCTGTCTACCGGGTGCTAAGATACGGGATGTGGACCTGAGGTTGAAGAGGATCCTAAAGGGAGCGGGAAAGAATCCATTGATCATCCTTCACGTAGGAACAAATGACACGGCTAGATTCTCACTGGAACGAATCAAGGGGGACTATGCCAGGCTGGGGAAGACGCTTAAGGAAATCGAGGCTCAGGTAATCTTCAGTGGGATTCTGCCTGTTCCTAGAGAAGGGCAACAAAGGTGTGACAGGATTATGATGATCAACAGATGGCTCAGGGATTGGTGCTACAAGGAGGGCTTTGGGATGTATGGCCACTGGGAGGCGTTCATGGACAGAGGACTGTTCTCTCGGGATGGACTTCACCTGAGTAGGGAAGGAAATAGACTTCTAGGATGGAGGCTGGCACAACTGATCAAGAGAGCTTTAAACTAGGAATTTGGGGGAGACGGTTGGGAGATGTCCAGGTAATCTCCACGCTGGATTTTAACATTGAGAGGGAAGACAACGAAGTAAGAGAGGATATAGCCCGGGGTAGGAGAATGGACATAAGGAGGAAGGGCAGAGTGGATACTAGTCAAATAGGTCATACTGGCAGTACAATGTCCATACCAAATTGGGTAAGGAATGTGAGTGAGGCCAAACAGCAAAAATTAAGATGTTTGTACACCAATGCGAGGAGCCTAGGTAACAAAATGGAGGAATTAGAGCTACTGGTCCAGGAAGTGAAACCAGATATCATAGGAATAACCGAAACATGGTGGAATAGTAGTCATGACTGGAGTACAGGTATTGAAGGGTATGTGCTGTTTAGGAAAGATAGAAATAAAGGTAAAGGTGGGGGAGTAGCATTGTATATCAATGATGAGGTAGACTGTAAAGAAATAAAAAGTGATGGAATGGATAGGACAGAGTCTGTCTGGGCAAAAATCACATTGGGGAAGAAAACTACTAGAGCCTCCCCTGGGATAGTGCTTGGGGTGTGCTATAGACCACCGGGATCTAATTTGGATATGGATAGAGACCTCTTTAATGTTTTTAAGGAAGTAAATACTAATGGGAACTGTGTGATCATGGGAGACTTCAACTTCCCAGATATAGATTGGAGAACAAGTGCTAGTAATAATAATAGGGCTCAGATTTTCCTAGATGTGATAGCTGATGAATTCCTTCATCGGGTAGTTGCTGAACCAACAAGGGGGGATGCCATTTTAGATTTGGTTTTGGTGAGTAGTGAGGACCTCATTGAAGAAATGGTTGTAGGGGACAACCTTGGCTCGAGTGATCATGAGCTAATTCAGTTCAAACTAAATGGAAGGATAAACAAAAATAAATCTGAGACTAGGGTTTTTGATTTCAAAAGGGCTAACTTTAATAAATTAAGGAAATTAGTTAGGGAAGTGGATTGGACTAAAGAATTTATGGACCTAAAGGCGGAGGAGGCCTGGGATTATTTCAAGTTAAAGTTGCAGAAGCTATCAGAAGCCTGTATCCCAAGAAAGGGGAAACAATTCATAGGCAGGGGTTTTAGACCAAGCTGGATGAGCAAGCATCTCAGAGAGGTGATTAAGAAAAAACAGAAAGCATACAAGGAGTGGAAGATGGGAGGGATCAGCAAAGAAACCTACCTTATTGAGGTCAGAGCATGTAGGGATAAAGTGAGACAGGCTAAAAGGCATGTAGAATTGGACCTTGCAAAGGGAATTAAAACCAATAGTAAAAAGTTTTATAGCCATATAAATAGGAAGAAAACAAAGAAAGAAGAAGTGGGACCGCTAAACACTGAGGATGGAGTGGAGGTTAAGGATAATCTAGGCATGGCTCAATATCTAAACAAATACTTTGCCTCAGTCTTTAATGAGGCTAATGAGGAGCTTAGGAATAGTGGCAGCATGACAAATGGGAATAAGGATGTGGGGGTAGATATTACCATATCCGAGGTAGAAGCCAAACTTGAACAGCTTAATGAGAGTAAATCAGGCGGCCCAGATAATCTTCATCCAAGAATATTAAAGGAACTGGCACATGAAATTGCAAGCCCATTAGCAAAAATTTTTAATGAATCTCTAAACTCAGGGGTTGTACCGTTTGACTGGAGAATAGCTAATATAGTTCCTATTTTTAAGAAAGGGAAAAAACGTGACCCGGGTAACTACAGGCCTGTTAGTTTGACATCTGTAGTATGCAAGGTCTTGGAAAAATTTTTGAAGGAGAAAGTAGTTAAGGACCTTGAGGGCAATGGCAATTGGGACAAATTACAACATGGTTTTACAAAAGGTAGATCGTGCCAAACCAACTTGATCTCCTTCTTTGAGAAAGTAACAGATTTTTTAGATAAAGGAAACGCAGTGGATCTAATCTACCTCGATTTCAGTAAGGCATTTGATACAGTACCACATGAGGAATTATCGGTTAAATTGGAAAAGATGGGGATCAATATGAAAATTGAGAGGTGGATAAGGAACTGGTTAAAGGGGAGACTACAGCGGGTCATACTGAAAGGTGAACTGTCAGGTTGGAGGGAGGTTACTAGTGGAGTTCCTCAAGGTTCAGTTTTGGGACCAATTTTATTTAATCTTTTTATTACTGACCTCGGCACCAAAAGTGGGAGTGTGCTAATAAAGTTTGCAGATGACACAAAGTTGGGAGGTATTACCAATTCAGAAAAGGATCGGGATATCCTACAGGAAGATCTGGATGACCTTGTAAACTGGAGTAATAGTAATAGGATGAAATTTAATAGTGAGAAGTGTAAGGTTATGCATTTAGGGATTAATAACAAGAATTTTAGTTATAAGCTGGGGACGCATCAGTTGGAAGTAACAGAAGAGGAGAAGGACCTCGGAGTCCTGGTTGATCACAGGATGACTATGAGTCGCCAATGTGATGTGGCCGTGAAAAAAGCTAATGCGGTCTTGGGATGCATTAGGCGAGGTATTTCTAGTAGAGATAAGGAGGTGTTAGTACCGTTATACAAGGCATTGGTAAGACCTCATTTGGAATACTGTGTGCAGTTCTGGTCTCCCATGTTTAAGAAGGATGAATTCAAACTGGAACAGGTACAAAGAAGGGCCACTAGGATGATCCGAGGAATGGAAAACCTGTCGTATGAAAGGAGACTCAAGGAGCTTGGTTTGTTTACCTTAACCAAAAGAAGGCTGAGGGGAGATATGATTGCTCTCTTTAAATATATCAGAGGGATAAATACCAGGGAGGGAGAGGAATTATTTCAGCTCAGTACCAATGTGGACACAAGAACAAATGGATATAAACTGGCCATCAGGAAGTTTAGACTTGAAATTAGACGAAGGTTTCTAACCATCAGAGGAGTGAAGTTCTGGAACAGCCTTCCAAGGGAAGCAGTGGGGGCAAAAGACCTAACTGGCTTCAAGATTAAGCTAGATACGTTTATGGAGGGGATGGTTTGATGGGATAACATGATCTTAGTCAAGGGTCAATTAATTGCCATCAGTGGTAAATAGGACCAATGGTCAATGATGGGATGTTAGAAGTTACTACAGAGAACTTTTTCCTGGGTGTCTGGCTGGTGAGTCTTGCCCACATGCTCGGGGTTCAGCTGATCGCCATATTTGGGGTCGGGAAGGAATTTTCCTCCAGGGTAGATTGGCAGAGGCCCTGGAGGTTTTTTGCCTTCCTCTGCAGCATGGGGCACGGGTCACTTACCGGAGGATTCTCTGCATCTTGAAGTCTTTAAACCATAATTTGAGGACTTCAATAGCTGAGACATAGGTGAGAGGATTATTCCAGGAGTGGGTGGGTGAGATTCTGTGGCCTGCATTGTGCAGGAGGTCAGACTAGATGATCATAATGGTCCCTTCTGACCTTAAAGTCTATGAGAACCTAGATGAGACCAACCTTGCCTGGCCAACAGGGAAAGTCCACCTCAGTGATCCGGATTGGTGCGCATAGCATTGTATGCTTAGCGTTTGTATTTTGCTTGGTAATTGTTAATAAATAGAGGATAAGGATGTCACTGTGTAAGGCTCTTTCACTGGTAAAAAGATCCTGCAAACCCACAGAAGAGTACACCTTGAGCCCTAGGAACTGGGTAACAGTGGGTACTTAAATGACCCAGATTATGCTCTGAGCCCTAGGAACTGGATAAGTGTAGGTGCCTTTTGCCTGGAGCTCTAGGAACTGGGAAAGGATGGGGGTGCCTAAATCAACCAGGTTACGTCTTGAGCCCTAAGAACTGGGTAAAGGTGGGTGCCCTGGAGTGTGCAGGTAACACCTCAGCTGGTGTAAATTGACGAAGCTCCACTGAAGTCTGCGGATCTGGTCTAATGTGAGGACACAGACACAAACAACTTACACGTCAGTTACTGAAAACTTAGCTCTGTGTATCCATCCATTCATGGATAGGTACTTGGGTCCTAAATGATCCCTGGCTTAACACCACTGCTTCAGTTGGACAATTCTATCCTAAACTCTTGAATTCTTGTCTTGACACTGAACATAGGACCACTTGATCACACAGCTAAGACAAACTGTTGAGGACAAGTGCAATCAAGGGCTAAGCTTTCTCAAGGGCAGCTACATAGACAACCTCTTTATTGAGTATGCTAACCTAAGACTTCACAATACAATGTTACCTTTTACTAGCATATAGACATCAAAGGAAAAGGGAGAAACAATATGTGTCTGTTTCAAATTGGATCATTTGTATTATCATTTTTGTGCTGTTAATGACAAGTTTATAAGAACACTTTAACTTCAAATGCACAGTTTGCACATGACAAAAACAGATCCTTAACCTAAGCCTTCAGGAAACTACTCCGAATGAATTATATGCACTCCCTTAAAAAAGAAAAAAAAACCTCAAACAAAAAAAACCTTAACAACCCAGTAAAAGAATCCTTCAAAGTAAAGTACAAGAAAAATCACTATCAAGGCTCTAAAGGAAGATCCTTCAGATCTTTCTTTCTCAACCATAATTTAGGGCTGGCTGGTCTACACTTAGAAGGCTGTTCTGCTTTCGCTAGATCAGCATTGTTAACCCCTCTCATGTGGATGTAGTTATAACAGTTTATACCAGTACTGCTATTCCCATACAGGAAGGGGAACAAGCTATAACAGTATAGGTCATCTTTATACTAGTTTAACTGCACCCACACTAGAGATTATAGCAGTACTGTATAACTATTTTGCTGGGAGAGAGGGGAAATCACATCTCTGCCTGCCTACGACAGTTATACTGGTAACATTTTTCAGTGTAGACCAGACCTTAGTGAGGGTAATATTGAAACATCAAAAAGTCCATGAACAGTCTAATTCTCAAACAAAAAAGGGTCATTAAAGAAACATATTTTCAACCTTCAATGGGATCTGGCTGCCACCCAATAAAACAGTATTATACTTCTGTTATAGAAATCCTACCGTTACATTTCCCCCCCTCCAAACATTAGAATGTCCAGGAGCAAGTTAAGGGGTCAAGCCAGTTGCCCTATCACATATAAAACTTTTCTCCACTCGCTTCCAGCACATCATCTCAGCCATTCTTGGTCACTGACAGACTCCTCTCTCCTAGATCATAGAGTTAGTCCTCCAAGGCTGCTGTTTCTGAGAAGCATGTGTATCCTTTATAAGAGGATACTGCCCACCCCTTCTCCCCTCACTCCCATACTCATCCCAGCCCTCTGCTACTCCCCCACCCTATGCCCCATTTGCCAGCATGTTCACCACAAGTCTTACCCACACATCCATGCTCCTCAGGTCAACTCCCTCCCAGAATCCACACCTGACCCCATGCTGTCTGGGGTCTTACCACACATGTTCATCCTACCTTCTCCAAGTCCTGCTGATGCCATTCACCCCTAACCTTTATGTTCCTCATGCAACACCAGGCTCCCCCAGCAGTATTAAAAATAGTATAAGCCTATGAATTATGCATTTGAATTTGGGGAAGCCGTATAAACCACCTAAATCCTAGTTAAGGGGACCTTCCTGTGAAATGCTCCCAGCACTTGGGAAAATGCTTAACAAAAGTTTAGCAAATGTCTATCAATTTAATGAAACAGTATTGAAATGCTTAAAAATATAACCACATTTATCAAAAATTTCTTAGGGATTGAATGTAATTGTTTATATAAAACTTGAACGCTTATTTGAGAAAAATACTAGGGACAACTTGAGAAATGTCATGTAAACTGTTTCATTTGACTGGATTACATTACAAAAATAGTTTTGAAGCAATGCACTGTAGCAAGTAAGTTCCTCCTTGCTGTCCGAACTAAGGAGAAATCATTTCCTCTTCCTCTCAAAATCCCACCCTCAGCTTTCCCATGCTTTCTACTTAAATCCCTGCTCTAATGAGTTTCTAATTCACATTTTCAATGCCTCCCTTAGGCCCCATTCTTGCAAACACACACGTGCTTAAATTTATGCATGCAAGTAAGTCCCATTGCAGCCAATAGGAGTATTCAGATGCACAAAAATTACTCACATGCTTAAGTGTTTGCAGGATCAGGACCTTAGCACGGGGATTATTGTATTTAAACTTCTATATAATACATTTGTATTTATCCTCTCAAAAATGCCAAAAGGCACTCTCAGCAAGTCCAACAAAAGAAAACAATTTTAGAATTTTTAAGCCAAGTCACTTTAGAAACAGGAGGGGCCAAAAATATTTTTTATTTAAAAAAACATATCTTCAGGTAAAGATTCCAAAAAAACACCATCACTTTCAAACCCCTTGCTTGATATTTACCAGCCTTCCCAGAAAAGCTTGACAATGGAATGAGATGAAGCATGCAAAATTTCAGGCAGATCAATTTCTTTACTGGGAATTAGGGGAGGAGGTGAAAGGAAGTGATGAAAGATCAGATTTATGGCATAGCAGGGAAGTTAGCATTAACTATAGTAGTTATCGCACTTTTATAACACTGATAACGTTTGGTTTTCTCGCCTGACTTCAACAACTTCCCTTTATAGTTCAACTGAGATTATATATTTTCCGGTTCCAAATCACGTTTGCCATCACCAAAGCATGGGCAAAACCCCACCATCATTCAGGGATTATGAGATCCCCAGCCATATTTTCATGCTACCTCTCTCGCCAGCCACATTATTGTATTTATCTTATAGCCAAGTGAGCAGAGCATGTAGACTTCTTTGAATCCAATACTGAAGCTCTATCATTCATCTGGCAGGACAGAACATATCTGCAGAGACTAAGCACATTGCATCTGTAGCACGTCTGAACGCCAACCAACTAGGGGAGCAGGAGTCCCAACTAGGGTTATTCCAACCAGGTCTATTGAGAAAAGGGCCATTAGGCGGGCTTTCACGTCACTTTCCCTGTGTCAGTATTTTAAAAGCTTTAATTTAAATACTTATGACAGAGTTCTGGCCTCTCAAATCACTTAGGTTTATTCTGCTCCATTCCATTCAGATTCTTATACTGCACCCATCTGATAATCTCAGGAGCAGTCTTGTGTCTAGGTCTTTAGTCATGCAAGTAATTCTCCTGATGTCAATGGGCCAGATTTTCCCTTTGTTTGACCTGAATCCATACCATTGTAACTCCATTAACTTCAGTGAAATTATTCTACATTTACACTCCCTTAACTGAAAGCAGAATTTGGCCCACTGACTACTCAAATCAAGTGTAACCCTTCTGCCAGTCAGAGTCGGCAGCAACAAAGGCCGGGTTCCGTACCTAGGGGTTCCATTCCAATAACACAATGCAAAACCGGCTCGAGCCCCCACCCAGTGACCTGGGACAAATATATATCACCCCCCCACCGGGCGCCTCTAAGAGGCAGTACTTCCCCTCTCGCAAGCACAGAGTCTGAGTGTAGAAAAACCTTTTAATGACAGAGAGAAACAATGCAGCATTTTGTTGGGGAAACACCACATCTAGGATTTGTAAACCAAACTGTGAGCATCGACCCACCCCAGCAAATTGGCCATGTCCTTTCCCTTTGGTTCTTGAGTCCAGCAACCCCAAAAATCACTCAAAGTCCCAAAAGTCCAACAACCCAAAAGTCCAGACCCAGAGTTCAAAAGTTCATCTGCAGAGTGTCACACCCCCCCCAGTCTGGGTAGAAATGGGGAGGGGAGAGGTAAGGGGCACCTTACGTGGCTCAAAGCTGCCTCCCCCGTCCCTTCGTGGGGCTTCGCTCGGCTCTGCTCCGCCAGCCATCCCACGAGTCACTCCGCTCAGCCGTCCCGCAAGCCGCTCCGGCTGTCCCGCCAACCGCTCCGCTCCGCCAGCCACGCAGCAACATATCTTCCGGCTCCCCCACTACTTAACACAGTGCTCAGTGATTTCAGCTCATAACAATTTCAGTTTTTTACTAATTTCAGCTTGTAGTTAGGGGAGCCTGTGTGCTCATTTGCACACTTGGCCCAGAGTGATTCCAACTCAGCAGCCTGTGGTTAGACTCCTAAGGAACTCAAAATTAGCTCTGATATTCCACAGTGGAGAGAGAGAAGGAGGTGCAATTGACATTTCAGGCCCTCAGACGAGGCCCATGCCACCAGATACAAATACCTATCCCCAGCCTCTCTCAGGTCACTGGGTCTTGGAATCCATGTCCCTCGCCTAGCAAGTGCTGCTTAGCTAAGGGCGAGTCCCTTCATCATAACAAAAGCCCACTGTCCTTGATTCACATAATCAGGGTAACAACACTTTATTCTTCCTGCCCCAATAACAGAGAAACTGGGGCTCCCACAGCAGTCAAGGTGACCATTTGGGCAAGCGGTCCATCATGCTTTGCAGGGTGGGTGTGTCCATGCAAACAAGATTAGCCCCTGACATCCCTTTCCACAACTCACCACCAGATGTCAGGGTAGAGCTCATCCTGACTCTGCTTACACAAGTAAAAGCTACTCATAGGAGTAGGTGTTTGCAGGATCAGGAACACACTGTATAATGGATCAGGAGCACCCTGTCCCCACTGTATAATGTTCTCTGCCCCTCTTCTGGTCCTAGGATGATGACTTGTGTTTGCTCTTTACTCTGACAGCTAGAAATATCTTGAGCATAAGCTGTTTTCCATACAAAATACCAGATGAGAAATACAGACAATCTAGGGTCCAAATCCCAAGATCCTCAGCCAATCGATGCCCAAAGTGGGAGGGGGAACGGCGGAACTAAGAACCTCAGGATTATGCCACCATACTATACAGAGTTTTTCAAAACATTCACACAGATCTTTTGAATGTGCTCCAATCTTTCCAGAGCTCAGGTCTGACGTTATGCATTCCTCAATATGTTAAACAAACCCTCTTCTTGATAGCATATTATGTAGACCATTAGTCTTTTGACTCAGTGTCAGGAATGAGCGATTATAACACTGTTGCACAGATCAAAATCATCACTGTCTAAAATGTCTCTCTTCCCAATTGGTTCCTGGCTAACAGCCTCCTTCATCCACATTCCTGTGCTCAGCACAGGAGCAGAGGAATGGGGAACACAGGTGTTTACGCCACTTTTGTGCCTCTCATATTCTGGCCCCAGGCTGCTTTTATACTGTGCTGGCTTGTAAAGGTCCCTAAGGAACGTTATGTCAGCTGAGAATAGCTGATTGCAGCAGATGCTGGCCACATTCCACTCCCCTTGGCACAGTTCTGATGCCTGGGGCTGTGAGTGTGGGGGATGGGATACAGCTGCTCTAGCAGCTCTGGAACCCTTGTCTCTGGTGAGTATTCTCCAAGGGCCATTTCCACTGGGCTTGTTTGCCCCTTTACATTACCAGAATAGCATAAAGGGGCCAGATCTCAACACAATCCGGCCCTTCATGTTTGTAAAGTGGCATCGGGGTTAATGTGGTAATCCTCATTTTTTCAGGGAAAACAATTCTTTAAATCTTCTTCTGATGAAGATAAAAGTGGGCATTGCTCTTTGAATCTTGCGTACATGTCAGATGCCTCAAAAAAAATCAATCTTTCTTCGACTGTGCTAATTACGGGGACACATAGTTTATAAAATGTTTTCCACAGCTGACAGGCAGGGAGAGCCACAAGGACAGGGGGAAAGGGGTGTTAGAGCACAGTGTGGTTTTATTGCTCCCTATATTTAATCCACTTGGTTGTTCAACCATCATGTGTTTATATAACTAGGACTAGGCTAGGGTCCCTGTATTTTGGCAAAGAAATGGAAGCAAGAAAAACTCAGTACAGCTCAGATTCTCCTTTTCCTGTTCCCTCCTTTCTCCCCACATCTTGCCCCATGTTTTGCTAAGTAACAATTAGCTACAAAAATGTTGTCACATCTCTCAAGAAGTCTCTACACTCATTTGGTCTTTCTAAAAAATATTTCTTTACCAGTAGTAAAACAGAGCTTAGTAGCCACTAACCAAGAGGTGGGCAAACTATGGCCCAGGGGCCACATCTGGCCCTCCAGATATTTTAATCCTCAAGCTCCTGCTAGGAAGCGGGGTCTGGGGCTTGCCCTGCTCTGGCACTCCAGCCAGGGAGCGGGGTCGGAGTCTTGCCCTACTCTGCATGGCTCCCGGAAGCAGCAGCATGTCCCCCCTCCGGCTCCTACGTGTAGGGGCAGCCAGGGAGCGCCGCACACTGTCCCCACCTCAAGCACCACCCCTGCAGTGCCCATTGGCCAGGAACCACAGGCAATGGGAGCTGCAGGAGCGGCACCTGTGGACAGGGCTGCACGCAGAGCCGCCTGGCCGCGCCTCCATGTAGGAGCCGGAGGGGGGACATGCCACTGTTTCTGGGAGCTGCTTGAGGTAAGCGCTGCCCAGAGCCTGCCCCCCTACCCCCCTTCCATGCCCCAACCCCCTGCCCCAGCCCTGATTCCCCTCCCGCCCTCCGAACCTCTCATTCCCAGTCTGGAGCACCGTCCTGCACCCCAAACTCCTCATCACCAGCCCCACCCCAGAGCCTGCACCCCCAACCGGAGCCCTCCCACCCCCCAACCCCCAATTTTGTGAGAATACATGATCCACCATACAATTTCAATACCCAGATGTGGCCCTTGGGCCAAAACGTTTGCCCACCCCTGCACTAACCAGTGGTCAGAGTGCCAGTCTGGGACCTGGAAGACTTGGGTTCAATTCTTCACTCTACCACAGACTGCCTGCATGAACTTGAGCAAGTCATTTACTGTCTCTGTGCCTCTGTTCTCCAGCTGTGAAATGAAAATGATAACATTTCCTGACTGCATGGGAGTGTTCTGAGGAGAAATTCATGAAAGATTGTGAGGTGCTCAAATTCTAAGGTAATTAGGAGCCATATAAGTATAATTATAATGTGACAATTAATTATTTAGTTATTGGATTAACACACTCAATAAGCAGTGATAACATTTTCTTGAGTAATGCATCACCTGTGCAGTCATGGTTGGCCTGTGGGGACTACAAAGCCTGCAGACATGGATGCCCTCCAGACACCTCTTAGTTTCTGGAAACTTTCAGTGTCACTGATAATCACAGCCTTTTTGTTGGTGGTGGTTTTTGATGTATGTTTCTAGCCCTTGTCACTGCTGGTTTAGAGCTTGACAGAAGTCCATTTACTTCAACGATAAGACTCCCATTTACTTCAACGGACTTTGTATCAGACTCCAGAGCCTTCAAAATGTAAAGAGATAGCTGGGGTAAACATTTGTCAGGGAAATTTTTCCTAATTATCACACCTCAGACTCAGACTTTTTAAGGTCAGAAGGGACCATCGTGATCATCTAGTCTGACCTGCACTTTGCAGGCCACAGAACCTCACCCACCCACTCCTGTAATAGACCCCTAACCTTTGGCTGACTTACTGAAGTCCTCAAATCATGGTTTAAAGTTTTTGGTCTACAGAGAGCTTTGGGACTGGGAAGCTTCAAGGCCTTAGGTCTTGCAATTCTGAGTGGCTCCCTGAAAAATGTACATGTGGGCAGAGATACAATCACATTTTAAAAAAAAAGTTTGTGGGTGGCTGTTTGGGAGTAAAAATTCATGAACATGAGTCACATGACAGACATGTGATGTGACTCACAGACAGATGTCATATGAATCAAAATCACTTTTTCCTAACACCGAATAAGAAACTCTATTAGAATAACGAAAACAGTATAATCCCTAAAGCTGCTGTCTGCCTGACTGCCTTGCTGTAGAATTTCTGCTTAGAATCTTCTCCAGCCTTCTCCTGCTGGGATTCCTCCCGAAAATTGAAACAAACAGGACACTGGAATGGAATGGAAAGGCAATGGAAAGTCACAGGCGCCACTCACCGCTAGTGGCACCTCCTTCTGGCCATCCCGGGATTAGCTCTGGCCGGACATATCAACCTCCTCTGGTGATGTCTCTCTTGTCATCTTCTCATCCTGTGAACTCCTCTCACTCCAGGAAAAGCATCATCATCTTCGTGACTCCGCTCTCCAGCCAGGTCATTCCATGGTGCCCCTTTGGAAGGGGGATAACGAAGTCTTTCTGGAACAAATCATCCCGGGCAGCCCATTGTCCTTAGCCTGGTTTATGCCATGTCCTCGGTGGCTGGTAGGGGAACCTGGGCCCATCCTCTACTCCAGATTTCAGCTCAGGGGCCCTCCAGCCAGCAGCCAACACCTACACTGTCCTACTTTGCTGCTTTCTCCCTGATCCTTTTCCTACCTTCCTGGCTTCCCCACTCTCTGGGTTTGCCAGCCTTCCAACTCCCTCCTCCCAGGAAGTAACTGTGGACTACCCTCTATAGTCCCACTCCCAACATACCTCCCTTCACCCAGGGAGTGGCTGCAGACTACCTCCCTGCAGCCTCCCTTCTATTGCCAGATGCCTGGCTTTATACAGGCCCCGCCTGTTCCTGCCCAGCTGAGCCTCTTTAATTGAATCCCCGCTCTCTGTCTCCAGTGCAGCCTGGGCAGTTAATTGGTCCTCTTAGCCATCATTACCCTTCCAGGGCTTGTGTGGGGTGGACACCCTATCACAACATATCCTCACATCCTGCAGCCATATCCTGTTCATCCCTCAAGTGGTTGTATCTGTGTGTCCAGGAGGCGGGCCACATCTGGAGGTTGGCATCTCTACAGACTTCCTCCTGGACACCAGGTAGTTGCCTGCATCTCTGGGGTAGTTTCCCTGCTGAGCTGTCTGCATGGCCTCCAGCCACAAGAGAGGGGACGGTTCAGTAGGGTGATCAGATGTCCCAATTTTACTGGGACAGTCCCAATTTTGGGGTCTTTTTTAATATAGGCTCCTATTACCCCCGACCCCCTGTCCCAATTTTTCACATTTGCTGTCTGGTCACCCTATGGTTCAGCTCTAAGCTACCATTACAAGGGATCAAATATAGAGGGGAACAGGTCTGGGAGCAGACCTTCCAATGGGGAAGGATCAGGATGGTGCAGATAGACCACAGACTGGAAGGCGGGGGTGGGGGGATAACAGAGCTCGATGAACAGGGAACAGATGTGAAGATAGCAGAGGTATGGGGGGAAGGAGAGAGAAGAAGTCCTTACAGCAGGTCTCCAGCTGAGCTGGTGTCTATTAGCACTTTTTGCCCGCAGGACATATTGACAGAGCACAGCCCTCTGTTTCCTCATGGCAGAACAGCACTCTAACTGCTTTGCCGCCCCCTTCCAGAGGGAGCTCTGTTCCCTCCAGTGCCCTTCCTGGTGACATGATAACTAGAAGTCACCAGAGAGCAGGAGGAGGGTGAAACTCAGGCCTGGCAATGGGAAGGAGAACAAGAGAGTTTATTTTAAAGTCCTTTCTATGGACCCACTCACTGTAGTACCTGAGCATTTCTCAAACATTCATGAATTTGTCCTCACAACAACTCAATGAGGTAGGAAAGTTCTATTAATTCCATTTTACAGAAGAGGAACTCAGTTAGGGTACGTCTATACTACCCGCCTGATTCGGCGGGTAGCAATCGATCTTCTGGGTTCGATTTATCGCGTCTTGTCTAGACGCGATAAATCGATCCCGGAAGTGCTCGCCGTTGACACCGGTACTCCTGCTCCGCGCGAGGAGTAAGCGGAGTTGACGGGGGAGCCTGCCTGCTGCATCTGGACCCGCGGTAAGTGCTTTTTAGTTCGAACTAAGATACTTCGACTTCAGCTACGTTATTCACGTAGCTGAAGTTGCGTATCTTAGTTCGACCCCCCCACCCCCCAGTGTGGACCAGCCCTTAGAGAGAAAATTAATGGCTTGATCCTGCTTCCATTGAAGTCAATGACAGGGCTTTCAATGGCTGCAGGATTAGGCTTTAAGTGAAATGTCTAGCTCTCTCTTATTAGACACAAAAGTCTTTGTGCAGAGATAAAGTTCAGGATCTATGAACTCTGTGTACTACCTCTATTGCTATATAGGTCAGAAACCTGAACCCTCTAACAGTCAGACTTGGAGTGGCAAGAGACATTCTATGTGCGCAGTCAGCCCCAAATCCTGAGCAAAAGTGGTTTGACTTTTCTGCAAAATGTCACAATTTTGCAGAGATCTGGCCTTCCCTCAGTCACTCATTATATACAAAAGCAGCATTGCGTGCTCTTCAGCCATGCTCCCAGGATGGACAAAATCACCCCAGCATGCTGTACTATCAAATTCTCCATCGATGTGCAACATCAAGCTATTCCATTTTATGTTTTTGATGCTCCAGTCATTTTGCATTTATGCCTCAAAGAAGGTAAAGTCTAATATAATGTTCTCCTAATGCATTTCCAAGGCTCTGTTGCTTTGTAACTCACTCTAGTTTAAACAGCATGGTTTCTTTAGGAAACTTTTCACTTGCCTCAAACAGTGCATTAATTCTATTAACTCTAAATATTACAATAACTGGCACTACATTCAGAGCAAGAAAACAATTTTGACCTGGGATTAAAGTCATAATGATTAATGTCATATTTAACTAGTTTCCTAGTACACATTTTTTCCCCTACTTTCAGAATAGGTAATCATGATGAATTGCCCTGGTTTTCATGTGACGTAAAATGTAATTCCATAGGAATTTCATTGTAATTTAGCATTAATTAATATTTACTCTATTGTAAAATACCCCCATTATTTTAATCCCTTCGCTTCTGCAGTACTTTAAGAATCAAAAATTGTAGAGTTTCACTTTGTAGAATGTTTGTTTATTATTCTGTGCTGCTCTCACCCACTCATTCATTCATTCCTGTTTGAAATTAGGAAGCCAGTGGTAAAGGCAAGATGCAACACAACAACAGCACTGAGATGCAGAAATTCTTCTCTCCCTCCCTCCTTTAGAGCTCAACCCTGCAAGGATGTGAGGTGCTGAGAATCTCAACTCCCTTTGATTTCAATGGGAATTCAGGGCTGTGAACAGTTGATAGGATCAGGGCCTAGGGACCCTAAACTTGTGGAGGTCTCCAATTCTTAATGGGAGCTGGGGACACGCCACACCCTGGAAGCAAGCCCTTATCTTTCCATTTTTTGGTGTGCAGTCACAATCACAGTCATTTGCTGCTGCTTTGGTTTTAATACAGAAGCCAGTATTGGAGCCTTTGGAACGAAACAAAAACTGAGTGGCCTACAAGAGTTTGTACCAAAATATGCTGACCCAAAGCATCACAACTACTGACAATGATTGCCAAAAAGAGCAAAGGGGAAGTATGTTTGGATTCTGTGCAAAGGGAGAGATGAAAAACTCACTTCTGACAGAAGAAAGGCTGCCAATATATTCCCAATAAGTTGTCCTCCAAGAAGTACACAGTTGCCATTATGTATGTCAACAAGTGGCTTCCTCCCCCTTTATGGTGGCTTTATGTGACCCCTCACTTCAGTTTTCCCTCTTGGTTCCTCAGTGGACTCAGAAAGAGTCTTTTACAATTCCAACAACAGCACTCCTTACTTAAGGGCTGGTTTATTAACTTAAAATTCAAAAATAAACACAAGTTTTCCCTCCAACCTTGAGCTGGGCACAGCCTCCAATTCCCCTAGTGTCTCAGGGCCTTCTCTACTTTTATCAGGCCACTTCCAGTTCTTCCTCACTGGGGCAGGTGCCCTAGGCTTAGGTTCTTCCCTACAGGAACCTTTATCACCCTGCCAGTCTCCAGAGTTGAGCTTTGTTTCCCCCCTCCAAACGTCCTTCTGCCCTTTATAGGGGAACAAGCTGATCTTGCTCAGGTGTGTCTCTTCAGTGATCAAGGTTGGCTGGGCCTAGGCCTCTGATCCTCAAAGGGGCAAGCCACCCTGTTACAATGTATTTCATTGTGTAACATTCTTCTTTATTCATAATAGGCTTAGAAACATTAGTACACCAAAAACTATTTCCCTCGCTTGTAGATGAGCATGTTAAACTTCTGTTTAGGAGAGCCTTAGCGCTCTCACGAGTTATCCTCTTGATACAATTATATTGCCTACCGTGCATTTCAGTGCACACAATATGTAGTATGGGCTAGTCCACACTAACCCCCCAGTTCGAACTAAGATACGCAACTGCAGCTACGTGAATAACGTAGCTGAAGTCGAAGTATCTTAGTTCAAACTACAAGGTACTTACCGCGGGTCCACACGCGGCAGGCAGGCTCCCCCGTCGACTCCACGTACTCCTCTCGCGGAGCAGAAGTACCGGTGTCGACAGCGAGCACTTCCGGGATCGATTTATCGCGTCTAGACAAGACGCGATAAATCGATCCCAGAAAATTGATTGCTTACCGCCGAACCCGGAGGTAAGTATAGACGTACCCTATGGGACAAGATGCTAGCAGGAGCGTAAGATCTGCCCCATCAAATGAGGCAACTGGTCCAGCAGTCCCAGCATCCTGAGTGTGAGGAAAAATTCCTTATTGTTGTAGTAGATAAACAATGTAATCAAAGGGTGACCCGACAAAAATCCAGACCCTCCACCTTTGAGGAAATTTGGATCCAGCTCCCAACTGTCCATTTGGACCCAGTCTTCTGAATGGGTCAAACCAAAACTCCAGATCCAACAAATTCCACACCCCTAAAACTTTGGATCCAGATTCAGGCTGCTGCACCTTGGCCCAGATCATGTTGAAATCAGTGGGAGTTGGGCACCTAAATACCTTTGAGGATCTGGGTCCTTGAGCCTACCTGAGCTCCTAAGCTTGGGGGCCTGAGCTCCAGCCCAAGCTGCTATTTTTAGCATGGTAACTCAAACTCCACTAGCACGAGTCTGTCTACCTGGGCTGGGATGCTCACTACCAACTGTAATGTAGTCATGCCCTAAGAGGCACTGTGTTACATGTACCATAATAGACAAGGTATTTTCAGCAAGATGTAATCCTTATTTTAGAAAAGTAAAAGGCAACAGAGAAATGGCCAATCACATGAGAAAAACCTAAAATATAAATTGTCAAATATTACAGTTATTACCGAATCAGGTTATCATTTATGATGTAATCATATGACTACACGTTAGGATTTATAAATGAGTAACTGCTTTTTCATGTTAAATGCAGTGGATCTTCATTCAGTTATCCATGAACATTTGTCAAAAACTTATATTACATCGTACATTGAGCAACAACTTTTGTTTACCTTATGATTCATTATAGACTATATCATAATGCATACGCACAAGGAGACCAAATTAAGGCTGTACAGGAAATGTTAATTCTGGCATTTTCAAACTTTTAAGTGTTCAACATTGCAACTGTAAGAATGTTCTTTTAACATAGTTTTTTGTGTGTAATTTCCTAATTTTTTTTATAAAGCTAACTGAAAATACCCCCACAGATTCCATCGTGTGGTATCACACAGACTGTAACCACCCCACTTGGAGTTTGCTAGCTCCTGGAGTGCCAGACTGAGTGACTGAGCCTCCCGGGGGTCCTACCCAAGGGCCAGGAACTATAATGGTGACCAGATCCCTCTGACACCATTCCCCAGCATGCTTGGAGTCAGGAGTGGGGACAGAATGGACTAGAAACTCCTGCCCAGGCCAACAGGGAGGTTTCTGCATGGGGTGATATGGCCAGGCAGTTTGCTGGACCAATGATAACCAGGGCTGCTCAGTTCCTCATTGGGAGAGGACAGCCTGACTCAGAGACAAAGAGATTAGTTTTAAGCTTTGAGTTTGTGAGCTGACAGCTGAGAGAGAAGCAGAACTGGTCAGACAGTCTCTGCTTAACTCCCGCTCCCTACAAAGGGAGTCTTTGAACTGCTGTGGATCTAGTGCATGGGCTAGGCAGTTCTATCATCTAGAGTGGCAGAGATCGAGTCAAGAGCGCCACAGGACTCCAAACCAGGGAGTCAGGAAAAGACCCTGCCCCACCTAGGGGCAAAGACTCAATAAGGGGACCCTTTTTGTCTAAGCCGGCCAACATTCACAGTGCTTCAGCACTCGTCTCCAAACCCAGCCTCAGCACACCATCTGCCTGGGTAGGTGCCAAGGAGGGAGTGGAGGGTTGGGAAGAGTTGTGAGTTTGCTTAGTACTTATTAGCTAACCCTAACCCTTTCCTTTCCCAGTTCCTATTTTCCTGCTCCCAGTAAAGTCCCCCTTTGTTATACTTATTTTTGGGTGTGTTATTCTTTTCCTAGGGTTTTTCTTTATGTACATTATTGTCCCTGGAGCACTAGGTATTATACTCTTTGCCAGCAGTGGTAGTATTAATGTTCTCAAGAGACAGCACCCCTGTGTTCTGGGCACAGTGAGAATTGCCTCATGTGGAAGCACCAGGCATCACAAAATAGAACCCACGACCCACCCCAAGTGGACAGAAGCCACTCCAAATAGCAGCACAAGGGAGGAGGCTTGAGCCACATTTCAGGGCACTTGTAGTCCCTCAGAAAAGTTGGAACCTTTACGTCCGTCACATAGACCTCTGCCACTTAAACTAATGGAGTACCTAATAGCAGTAGTAGGTTGTTATCCCCTGTGCGGAACTGCACTAGAAGAGGAATGGGACATTTTTCCAGTGGATACCACAGACATTTGCAGACAGCAGAGGAATGGTGAGAGCCTGGAATCTTGGGTTCCATTCCAGGCTCTGGAAGGGAATGTGTTGAGTGGACACAGAATCATCTGCCTATTCCTCCCAGGTCTGCCCACTTCTGCCCCATCCCTTTCAACCTGTGCCTGTCCCAGTCTGGTCTCTACTTCACCACTGGTCCCTCATCTCAGTCCTAATCTCTTCACCTAGTCACCCCCAGTCTCATAAGAACATAAGAATGGCCTTACTGGGTCAGACCAAAGGTCCATCCAGCCCAGTATCCTGTCCACCGACAGTGGCCAATGCCAGGTGCCCCGGAGTGAGTGGACCTAACAGGTAAGGATCAAGTGATCTCTCTCCTGCCATCCATCACCCCCCTCTGACAAACAGAGGCTAAGGACACCATTCCTTACCCATCCTGGTTAATAGCCATTAATGGACTTCATCTCCATGAATTTATCCAGTTTTCTTGTAAACCCTATTATAGTCCTAGCCTTCACAGTCTGCACTTCTCAGGCTTCTGGTGCCCGGTTCCTTGCTCAGTAAATCCTAGTCTCTCCCCCACCCACACTCTCTATCCCAGTCTCTCCCTCCCTGGCCTCCAGTCACCCCCACACTCAATTTCCCCATCTTTACTGGCTCTCAGTGCCAACCTCCCTCCTCTGGTTTTATCATCCAATCTCACTATCCTCCACTCCCCTTGCTCCTTGTCCCAGTCTCTTTGCCCTGCCAGTCCATTTTTCTTTCCTGCCCTGGCTCCTTGTCAGATCTGTCTCCTCTTCCCCCACCCCATTCCTCCCATCGCACTCATTCCCAGTCTGTCTTCCTGCAGTTCATAATCCAATCTCAGTTTTCCCCCACCCACTGCCTCCCTGCCTTTCCCCCATTTCCCTCCCTGCACCCGGGCCTAGTCTCCTTGCCCAGACAGTCCCAGTCTCTACTCCATTGACACCCTCCAGCCCAGGTCCACCCCCAGGCTCCGTATCATCACAATGTTTCTCCCATCCCTACCCTGCACTGCCCTAGGTCTGACTCTTGTCCCCTCTGCATTTGAAACAGACTGTTTCTCCTCCACACTGCCCATGTGCCAGCATGGGGTCACTGAGAGCACAGGAGAGACAGGCTCCCTGCTGTCAGTTCCAGTGCCCAGCATGCTCAGTGAGAATAGACTCTTCTGAGATTTTAGCTGTTTAACTCTAGCAGGTCTCCACTGAACATGTGCAAACTAGTTTTTTCCAAAGGCTTATCACTTGGCCAAATTAAGTCAGATTTTCACAGGGACAGCAAAAGGCAAATCCCTGATGCAAAGGCCACTCCCGTCCCCCAGTCAAATTTCAGATCCCTGCTCCAAAAGTATGGAGACACTAGATCTTTCCAAAGAAAAGGTCACCAGAATCTTTTCGAACATTGATCAAAAATTTCCCCTAGCTTTGCTCTCAGACGTATTTAATAAAATAATAATAATAATAATAATATAATAATTCAGTCTGAGGCAAAGTTATAAGACGTTGAAAACAGGGCCTCATGAGATGTATTAGGCAAGCTTAATAATTGGCAGTACTCACAGCCCTGCCTATAATATGTATGGGTATGTACATAGAAAGAGAGCGCACGCTATGAAAATGTACCTGCCCAGACATAAAACTTGCTCACCCTTCCATACCAGGATGTTAATGATATCATGGGGTACGAGAAGTGGAGAGGAAAGGAAGAGAAAGTATTTTACTCACTTTAAAAATGTTTTGTTCCAATCAATTGGGTGAGTAGAGATTTGCAACATTAATAAATGTAGTATTTTTCTAAATAGCTCTATAATGCTCCACACTTAAAGGCATCTGAGGGGTTAAAAATATAATCAAAATCAACCATGGCCCAATAACCTCCCAAACTGCTGTAATCAAACAGCTCCTACAAAGCCACTGTACAAGCACATGCCACGCTGCTACCCTACACTTTGATCCTCCACATCTCCAAGTGAAAGACATCATGAGACTGAAATCTGATATCACAACATTAATATAAGGTGAAGGTTCTCATAGCAGTGGCAGCCAAGGGGCAAAGTCTCATCCCCGAAGATAAAATCACCAAAAAGGGTTACCTCGCGTGCCATTTTTTCAAACACAGACTAGCCACTGCAGTGTCATGGGTCAAATCCTGAAATTGTTATTCAGTTTTTACTTAGGCAAATTCCCAATGAAGTTAATGGGAGTTTTGTCTGAAAAAAGACTACGGGCGAAGTTCACGCCTATGGCCAGGAGCATATACAGGGTCTATGTGCTACTTAAATCTCACTTCAATCCTCATAACAGGGCTTAAAGGGACTTTAGGTAGTGCATAAGCCTGGTGCTGGCCCGCTGTACAGGGTGTGTTTCACTCTGAGTGTCAAAAGGTTTGATCCTGCAAACACACACATGCTTAACTTTACTCACATGAGTAGTCCCATTGAGATCGATGGGACGGTCACATAATTGAAGGTGAGCTTGTGTGTTTACTGGGTCCAGATCTGAACTGTTTGTGGATTCACTTTTGCAAGATTCGGTCTACAGTTTGTTCTTGTACATGGTTTAAATCTGTGCATTCACTTTTAAACAGGTTTCTCTTAAAGTAACATGACACTGGAATGTTTTAATTGAAACAGAGGGTCAAATTCTGCTGTCACTCACAATGATGTACCTCCACTGTAACTCCATTAGCTTCAGTGAGGTTACTCTGGACTGGCGTTGTGAGAACAGAATCTGGCCCAAATACTCCATCTAAAAAAACCCAATTGCTACAAAAATTATTTTAAAAACTTAAACTAAGAATCTTCATGCAATTGTCTGAACAGTTGGGATTATAAATGGTTAAACCAGTGTATAAACTTCTCCAGTGTGCAAATAAGAGGACTGGTTGGCAGCATATTTATAAACTACACATCTTTAGTAGCATTGAGTCCAAAACAAGCAAACCATGCAGGGTTTTGTTTGTATTATTCTTGTTTAATCTGGAGTGTTCAGTTTAAAAAAAGAGACAAGTGCCCAGCAAGATTTTGTGATAAGAAAAACAGGGCCAAATTTACCGCTGGTGTCACTCCATTGATTTAAATACAGTGACACCAGGGATGACTCTGATCTGTTTTATTTACTTGCCAATAAACACTGATCAACATACTACTAAAAAGAAGAATAAAAACTGGACTCGCTCATTCTCCTAGTGAAATCAGTGGAAGATTTGTTATTGGCTTCAATGGGAACAGAACCAGACCATACGATAGGAACAGAACATTGGCACTAAAAGCAGTCATTTGTTTTTTCTTTTCTTTTTTTTATTTTTACATTTTGATAGTATGCACTGCCATTTTTATCCATGGACTTTCTTGACAAACATTGTCTTCTGTTCTCTTGAAATATAATCTGGGCCCGATTCCCATTAACTTCTGTAAAATAATTGTTGGTTTGCACTGATGCAAGTGGTCAGGCCATCTTAATCCCCTCCCCCAAAATATCTATACACTCACACCAGTCTTAATGTGGTAGGGATGTATAAACATTTAGTCTGAGCATTTCTGGGATACACACAAATATTGTGAGATATTTTATAATACAGGGGTCCTTGGAAGTAGTTTTCCTCTTTTTCACAAACATGAGGCTGTTTGACCTACTGGATAGAGCACTGGCCTGCAAGTCTAGAGACATAGACTTAATCGCAGCTCTGCCACTGGCCTGCTAGGTGACCTTGGACAAATCATTTTGCCTCTGTGCTCCTTGCTTTCCCTATCTGTAAAATGGGGATAATGATAAATCCTTTGTAAAGTGCTTTGAGATCTATGGATGAATAGTGCTATATAAGAGCTAGGTATTATTTTTAAATTCAAAATATAAAGTTTAACAAAAACTGCCCAACTCAAATCATAATGTCAATATTTAAAATAGCTAAATCTCATATACTTATACCTGCTTTCAGAAAGGGTAAGTGTCACGCTGTCTGGAGTGGCTCATGACCATGAGTGCTAACCTCAGGGCAGGGCAGACACATCGAACTGGTTGTATTTTCTATGATTAGATTCCGTCAACCCAGCAACAAATGTGAACTCCTGAAGCGCTATGGGAGTCACAGATCATCCCCTTGGGCATTCCAGTCTATTCTGCCACCCAGGCAATCTGGATTTAGTGAACGCTGGTTGCTATATACCAAAAATCATAAAATATTCAGTTTGCTCCTAGTCCCAAGAGACAAGTCACTTACACCAGGTCAATTTGTACCTTAGATCTCTCACCAAAGACAATGCTGGTAGCCAATCCTGTAATAAACTAACTAAAGATTTATTAACTAGGAAAAAGAACTGAGAGTTATTTACAGGTTAAAGCAGGCAAGCATATATACACAAATGAGTCACAGTCTATGGCTTTAGATGTAGTAATCTGTCAGCTCTGAAGCACCCATATCTTTGTTAAAGGCTGATCAGGCTAGAACTGACTGATTTCAGTCTATTTCAAAGTGGCACATACATTTTGAAACTCCAAAGGTTCATTTACTTTTCTCCCAAAGAACAGTGGTTACACTGAAGCAGTAACAATTAAGGTTTAAGGCATTTCCTAGGGATTAACACCTGCTGGGAGGAGCACATGAACCAAGGCACAGCTGAGGACTATTACCCCAGGCAGACATTAATCCCCAGCAAAGTTCCCGCATGGAAGCTGTTATTGCTATTGTAATCCAAAAGTGGGAAAACATAATAAAACAGGCATGTGTCTGTCTTTTACAGGTGATGCAGCCTCAATTAGTGTACACAGGACCTCTCTGGAGAACCACTGCCCTGCAAATGAGCTATTTAGCTTGTTTGAACCATCTCTCGGCATTCCTGTTGTGCTTCACACAACGTACCTGTTGTTGGTGAAATAACGGCGGTGCATAGTCAGCAAACCAGAGATGAACCTGAATCATAACAACAGCTCTGAATACCCCTACTGTGTTCAAAAGCCAAACCTGGATTGGAATTTTCCAAATGGCCAAATCAACATCCCCCAGATCAATATGTCCCCAAATGTTGCAGCTTGAGCCCATTTCTATGTCAACTGTATTAGCGTAGCAAGGGACAAATACTCAAGGGGGCTTGTAAACGAGTAGCCACTTCCCAGGCGCCCCCTCAGGGCAGCCCTGCAAAGGGGCCCTTGCCTCAGTTTCCCTTTTGAGTCCCCAGTAACTCCATGGAAACTTGTCCTCTAGACCATCATAGTTCACTAACAAAGCATAGTGCAAACGTCCATAACCAAAAGTCCCAAAACATAGTCACCTCCGTGCAAGTAGCCTTTAAAACCCAGCTTCATTCTCAACCTACCCTGGGGTCTTTTGCCATCGGACTCTGTCAGTCCTCCTTGGCCAGGACAGCCAGCCCAGCCCTTCCTTCTGGGGTGCAACCCTGCTCTCCCCAGCTGGAACTGCCACAACCTCTGCTGGAAGTACCCTTGCCAGGTAAGCCCCTCTGCTGCTCCCCCTTCTTTCAGCCCTCTCTGGCCCTTGGTTCCGGTTCTTCAGCTCAGAGTCGGCAGGCATCTGCCCCTGCTGCACCTCTTGCCTTCAGTCCTCTGGCCCTGGCTCTCTCACTTGGCGACACCAGCCAGCAAACCCCTCTTGCTGCTCCCCTGCCTTCAGCCTTCTCCTCTCTCTGGCAGTTCCCATCGCCTGCTCTCCCTGACTGAGCCAGTCTGCAGCACTGACTCTCTGGGGCTTCTTCTTATGCTATATGGCAAAGCAGACTCATCTCCTGAGTCTATAACCGCCACCTACTATATTCCTCAGACAGTCATGCCACTACACTCTCTATATCCTACTCTACATCCTTAAAAAACATAGCAGAGCTTTTTTAATATTACCCCACTTTCCCGATACTCTCGCTAAATCCATCATATTACGTTCTGTCATCTTCAAGCATGTAAAATCTTCATAAAGAGCCTTTTCTTCCTGGGAACACTCCCTGCATTCCCATATCAAGTGATTAATTGTCTCTTAAACCTTACACATTGCACAACCCATCTTTGTGTCTATTCAATAAACATAAATTATTAGTCAAACCACAGTGACCAGTTAACAGTTGACATCTGAGCACTTCACTGAGCCTTTCATAACTTTGGAGTAGTGCATTATCCCCTAGTTCAGGGTGCATGTCTTCCTTTTTTTCCTCAGGTCCACAATACTTGCCATTCCTTTTAAAATCTTTTTTTAACAACACTTTTAAATGTCTCTTAATCAAGGGAATCTGAATATCAATTTCTCCATTTTTAAAGCATTTTTCACTCCCTTCTCCGCCATTTCATTGCCAGGCATCCCAGCATGTGTTGGCACTATGGTCGTTCTGTATTCACACCCAAGCATACGCTAACTCTGTGGTCAAATACAATATTTCATTTATTATATCATTCCTACTCTCCAAGATCCCCTTTTAGTTTATCTCTCTGGATCTCCTTCTCCAGCAGCGATGTAGTGGGGCTGGAACGCACCAGAACACCACTCTGGCACTTATATAGAAACAAAATGGCGCCCTCTGTGCAGCATGACCTTGTACGCACCATACGTGCAAGGTGATGGCGGCAGGGGTGGGGTACTTGTACATCAAAAAAAATCAGGACTGCACCTCTGCTCACCAAGCCATGTCTCTCTCTGCCCCCCGATGTTACCCCACCCTTCTAACTGGCCCAAGGGGGAGCACCTGGACTGGAACAGGATTGCTGAGTCCAGTTTCATTTAATTGGCCAACTACCCTGCTACGGGGCTTCATCCTGTTCTTCAGTTTTGCATGTGCAAACTCCTATGCACTTTCCCTGCACTAACATGTGCACATGTAGTTGCAAGCAACAGAAATGGAGGATGATTTTTTTAACTATTACATTTTTATTAATGATAAACAGGTGCTCTTTAAAATCATTGCTCTAGATTTCCTTTCTTTGGCCATATGTTATCAGCAACTGTTTTAGTAGAGCCCTCTTTTTCCTTACTTAATTTGACCTCTAATGAACTATTGTCCGGCTATAACTGTTAACTGCCATTAGTGTCATATATATTCTACAGCTGTAGAATATGTCAACACAAAATCTCTGGACCATTGAAAACTGAAAAGAAGGAGACAGCATAGAATAAATTGAATGTATTGTCAAATTAAACAACACAGAGGGCTTCTGGACAGACTGGATTATTCCTGTTAACGTTGACCTCGTTATTTCTTTTTCATTCAGATGAAGAATCCAGGAACCTTTCTACAAAATTTAGGTCCATCTTGCCACAGATTATTGATTGTGGGCCTGATTCTGCCATGAGCTCCTCCTGGGCAGACCCCTCCGGCTGCACAGATGTGACTTACAGGATCGGGGCCTCTGTCTAGGTCCACAGAGCCTTGACTATAATTATAACCACCTCACAAAAAGTTATATATACAATTCAAATAGTTTCTGACCCCTAATCATTAGAATAGACTCATATTTCTGACACCTGGAGCTTCCTTCTCTCCCTTCCCCAAACACCAACCTTTGCAAAAAATATCTTACAAGCCCCAGATCTAGCAAAGATTGTGGCACATGCTCAATTTTAAGCATGTAACTAGTGGCATATGTTAAACACGTGCATAAGTCTTTGCAGGAATAGGACTGTGATCTTTCTTTTTTGAATCAAAAGCCATTCTGGGACCTCTACGGACAATTTTTTAGTTTTGCCCATAGATTTTCCTTTCCAAGCCTCTTCCTCCCATCAGGGCAGGCACTTTAGGGTAAGTGAACATCCAGAATATGCATAGCAGCAGAGACCTCTCTGAAAGGAGATCTGAATGTGAATTTCTAATGAGGCCAGCGAGAGTGATTTAGAACTGGACTGGAAAAAGCACTTGAGAATATCACTTAGGGCAGCAATTCTCAACCAGGGGTCCAGTGCCCTGCTTGCTACCCCCTAAAGTGTGCCCTGGCTTTTAATCTACTGGATATGCAGAAAAGCAGTTGTTGTGGCATGGGTAGGCCATGAAGTTTTTATAGCATGTTGAGGGGGGCCTCACAAAGAAAAAGGCTGAGAACCCCTGCCATAGGGAATGATCTTACAACTGGCAGGGGCTAATCGATTTTTCCATGATTCACCCTTTGTTATTGGATTGGGGAGCAGTGCAAATCAGAATGTACAATTCCTATGTTCTCTTCATTTATTATTTATATTATTATTATATTATTATTATTATTATTTGTACAGACACCTGAAATGAGAGCTCTCTGTCCCAAAGGGGAGGTAGATTTTGAAGTCATCACTGTCAAGACAGGAACTGAAGTCACAAGAGAGGATAAGGTCACCCAGGGTTAGGGTGCAAGGGAGAAGAAGGGACTAAGGATGAAGCTCTGAGGACAACAACAAAGAGTGAGAATGGGGAGCGTAGCCATGGAGGGAGATGGAAGGAGAACCTGTTGAGCACAGAACCATGGAAGTCTAAGTAGGAGTGATAGATCATGGAGGATGAAGGTGAAGAAGAGGCCCTTGGACCTGAGTAAATTCTTAGTGACTGTCATGATATTAGTTTTGAAGGAGTGCAGCAGAGCGGAGTGACTGGAAGCCAGAATGCAGAAGATCAAGGAGAGATTTAGAGAGGATGCTGAGGCAAAAGAAATAGACAGAGTGCTCAAGGAGCTTGGATGTGAATGAACAGAAGGGAGATGGGGGAGTCTGTGTTGGAGACTTGCTGGAGTACATTTGGTGCAACACATCGAAGTTGATGGAGTTACTGCAGACTTACACTGACATAAATGACAGCAGAATCTGGCCCTTTGAGCCTCGTTCTGATGTCTCTTATAGCAGTTTTATACCATGTAATTCCAAGGATGTTAATGAAATTACTCTTGATTTTCACTGGGTTGAGATCAAACTCAAGGCCATTAATTTTCCTACTTCAAAATTCTACAAACCAAGAAGAGGACAGAAAGCAACCCGATTATGCAATTTGACATGCAGGGATATGTGATGCTGTATGGCAAGAGGAATGCGGTGTGTGCTACCAAAATTTAGGCTGGTGATGTTTTCAGTGGTACACTGTGTGCATTGGGTCTATATTACATTTACTGTCAGATACTACAGTGCTGGACAGCAGTATAAAACCCTGGTATAAAACAGATTACAGGTGATTGTAATGACATCATAACCGAGAGAGCAAGATAACATTAAATATTATTCCTACTGGCCTTAATTAATATATCTGAACTTATGAACTGGAAACATTTTTGAAGCAATTCTTCAATAACTGAGGAATTTTCCAGTGAACACGTAGGTATTAACAACAAATACACAGTTTTGAACTTGTAACAGATAGCATCAACACAGCATTCTAAGCAATAAACAGAATGGCCTTCAAGTTCTTTCTCTAAGGACTGGCTGCCAATAAACTGTATGGATTAGAAAAGTATCCAGAGCAGGTTTCACTATGCCTGTGGTTTACCGCTACTGAGCGGCCAGCTGCAGGTTTACCATACGCACAGTCAAAGCCTGGATAGATGCTTTTCTAATGCATGACTACAAGTAGATTTGACGACTTAAACATTAGAGCTGGTTGAAACAAAGATGTGATTTTACAAAACATTTTTAGCCGTTTTCTCCCCATTTTTTGGAAAAAATCAATTTTGTTAAACTTCAACATTAAAAAAATTGAACAACTTTATAGTTGGTCAAAAATTGGTGGAAATTTCATCAAAAAGTCACCAAAATTATTCTTATTTTTTGAATTGTTTACATTTCAAATTTCATCAGCAATTTGAAATATTTCTACCAGTTCTATTAAAAACATAACTTTCTGTGCAAGCCTGTGGCTGGCTATGCAGCAAGAGCAGGCCATAGCCACAAGGCTATATGTGTATATAGCATCAATAAACTAGTTTAAAAGAATGCCAAGGTTGCAAAGTTAGACATGTTCTAGCTCAGTCAGAAGTTGTGAGCTTGATGCAGAAATTACAGGGTGAGGTTCTATGAACGAGGTTCTACTAGATCAGGGGTCGGCAACCTTTCAGAAGTGGTGTGCCGAGTCTTCATTTATTCACTCTAATTCGCGTGCCAGTAATACATGTTAACATTTTTAGAAGGTCTCTTTCTACAAGTCTATAATATATAACTAAACTATTTTTGCATGTAAAGTAAATAAGGTTTTAAAACATTTTAAGAAGCTCCACTTAAAATTAATTTAATATGCAGAGCCCCCTGGACTGGTGGCCAGGACCTGGGCAGTGAGAGTGCCACTGAAAATCAGCTCACGTGCCGCCTTTGGCACCCGTTGCCTACCCCTGTACTAGATGATCAGAATGGTATAATTATGATTAATTCAGCCAGCCACCTTGTGCGTATGCATTATAACAAAGTCTATAATTACATGATCACATATTCTATTTTGTGCACAAGACCCTTGCATCATTCTATACACAGGATGCTGCTGCTCACTGAATGGGTATTTATTCAGTTTTTCTTTTTATCTTCACCATTCAATGTGTGGCCTCAGGCCTTATCTACTGCACACCATACAAACCTTGCTAATTTTCACATGGGCGTTTCTATGGTGCTTTCACCATAGCACCTTAGTGCTTCACAAACATTCATGAATTTATCTTCACAACACCCCTATGAAGTAGGTTATTTATTACCCTCCCTTTCAGAGGAAGAATTGAAGTACATTGAGATGAAGGCCAAAACTGTCAAAAGTATCCACTAATTCTGGGGGCCTAACCTGGGAGACCTAGGCCTTGAAATTTCAGAGAATTTACCATTTTTATAGCACTTTACATGTTCAAAGCACGGCTCCCAATGACTTCAGTTGAGCTGTGTGTGCTTGGCACTTTGGCAAATGGGACCCCAGGTGTCTCAAGTCTGGCACCTGGAAAATGAGATTACACAATTAGTGACCACCTGCGAAAAGCTGGTTTTAAGTGACTTGCCCAGCAGGATGTGAGAACTCTATGGCAGAGCCAGGGCTAATTGCCACAGAGTTCCCATGTGGTGCTGGGCAAGTCACTTAAATCCAGCTTTTCACCGGTGGCCATTAACAGTCAGTGCCTTCCAGAGTTAGTAGATACTTAAATTTGGCTTTAATCTGTTTGTACCTCTGTTCCCCATCTGTACAATGGGGATAATAATATCTTACTTTACAGAGGTATTGCAAAGATGAATTAATTAATGTTTGTGAAGTACTTGTGCTATGATGGTTAGCGCCATAGAAAAGCCCAGGAGCAAATTAATAGCTCTGTCTTCAGAGCAAGATTTGGATGATGTGCCATAAATAATGCCTGAGGGCACACATTGAATGATGAGAGTAAAAAGAAAAATTGAACAACTATCCATTCAGCAAGCAGCATCCATCCTGCTCACGCAATGCGGCATGGGCCTGTGGACAAAATAAGATATGATCACGTAATCAAAGACTGTCATAATGCACACACGTAAAACAGGCAAATTAAGGATGCCCAGGCAACCTTAATTTTGGTATTTCCTAACTTTTAAGGGCTTGACTTTGTAACCTTAGTGTTCTTTTATCATAGTTCTGCGGGTGTGTGCAGGCGCCCACACGCGCACACACATATATTCAAATACAGACACTGTCTTTTTTGACTTGACAAAAAGGTTATGGGCAATGTACAAATAAGCCATGAAAACTGCCTATGGTGGATTTAGATGATTTGTTTGCAAAAGTCTGTTTTATGGAGTTGTTTTTCGAGCTTTCATTGTCCTTGTGTCATTTGCAAAGAATGAGGGTGACTGTGCCATTTGTCTTGATATGAAAAAGAGAAAAAAAATTCTATTCCTTGTCAGTGATGGAAGGAAAAGAACAAGGGAGGATACGATGATCAAAGGGAAAAGAGGAGAAATGGGCCACTATCAATTAAATTTCCTCTTAAAAAAAAAAAAAAAGCAACTGGCAAGGGAATCCACTGTCACAATAATATCAGCAGAACCTGCAGTGTCTTCCTCCCTCTGATTATCCTGCTGTATAGCTACAAAACCCAGTTAGGGAATCCTGTCTCTTGAGCCAGGTGATGAGCAGCACAATGGTCCAACATTTCCAGTTGTTAGCACACTCTCTAATTTGTAAAATAATGAGACATCTCAGGCAAACACAGGCAGCAGTAGGTGGGGTTAGTGCTCAGTAGCTCTGTGAGTAGGGTAGTGCTAATAAGACCTTAATGGTATTGAAAGCAGAAGCTAGTTTATAATGAAAAATCGATGAAAAGAAAAAGTCTTTGGGCTATTCTTTTTCTATTGTCATTAGTGGTTAGGCTGGTCTTCTTGTGGTCCCTGCCTGTCACCAAGATTCCCTGTCACTTTCTGTGGAGAGCTAAGCTTCTGCATGTTCTATATAGAACACTGTTTTATAGTAAGGAGATGGGAACTTTCCCTGTGGCAATTCTCAACCCTCAGGAAATCCATCTTTCTTTGAGGGACCGTTATTGTGTTACAGACAGAAACGACGTCCGGTTGAGCACCAAGCCTCGTTTTGCTTGGCCAATCATTGGAGAGTGATTTCAAAATTTAACAGGCTGCTTGTGTCCTCTCTACTGTACTAATGAAATCTGTGAGAGGCCTTTAAAGATGTGCCACTCTGCCCTAGAGCAGTATGATTAGCTATGGATTATTATGGGTTACAGCCAGGGCCGGTGCAAGGAAGTTTCGCGCCCTAGGCTAAACTTCCTTGCACCGGCCCTGCACGCCCCCCCAGTTAATCCCACCCCCCCCCCCCGCAGCCAGTCCCCCCCCATGGCGGTTCCCCCCCACCCACCCACGGCAGCCTCCCCCCGCCCGCAGCACCCCCCAGCTCCCGGCTCAGCCGGGAGGGCGGGTGGCAGACACAGCCAGCCACCTCACCGGCTCCCGGCTCAGCCGCAGCCAGCCACCCGCCGCTCAGCCATGGAGCTGGGAGGGTGAGCGGCAGCCGCGTCGAGCCGGCAGGTGGGTGGCAGCCGCAGCCAGCTGCAGCCAGCTGCCCTCGGCTCCCAGCTCAGCCCCAGAGCCGGGAGGGCAGGAGGCAGCCGCCGCCAGCCGCCCCCCAGGGCTCCCGGCACCCTAGGCAACCGCCTAGGGTAGCCTAGTGGGCGCGCCAGCCTTGGTTACAGCACATAAATTTACATGCCGTAAACCAATACAGCATGTGGTGCAGGTTAACCTAAAATTAAACTACTGCTCTCTAGAGAAATAAGGATCGAATAAAAAGACTGTAGTGATTATTCCACCAGTACTGCCACATCTGCAAGTGTAATGAAAAGCAGAGTTTTGGGGTGTTATGTGCATAGTGCATTCTTGATGTGCAACTGTATATCTCACAAATCCTTGTGTATTTTGATGATACAGCGTCTCAAAAAGCCCACCTCTTGCTTCCCTCCTTGTTTGGCTTAAGCATTATCCTCCCCATGTTACCAAGTCAGTCTTCTAATGTGAAGAAGAAAAGCTCAAGGCCCAAATTCCAGAAATGATCTGCTGAGCTTAATCAGCTCTCTGTGTCAGCCTTTCCTCTACCACCTGGAGAGACCTTCAGTAATGATTTGTCCAGTGAAGTGTATTCTGTACCCAGAGGTTGCAATATTATTCAAGATCCTGTTGCACACTGTACAATTCCCCGGAAGATGTTCCTTTACAGCCCTACGACAAAGTAGCAGCTGATCTTGAGGACTGTTGAGCACCTGAAATTTCCACTGACATCAATTTCTCTGCACCCCTTAGGAACAGGCCCTCTGTTGTTGGCCTTTACACACCAATACCTTAGTTTCTTGTGAAATCGGATTGGATTTCCTCTTTTAGCCGTGGAACCGTGATGTTATGCTGTCTCATTACAAGGTGCTCCAGCAGCATAGGGTTTCTTAGGCAGTCTCCTCCACTTGATTCGTACGCATCAGAAGAAGGAACTGATCTGAGCAACAATACATTGAATTTTGTTACCAGCTCCCTTCTGGGATGCTACTCAAAACGAATCCCCAAAACACACCAAAACACTGTGTGTGCCTCCCTGCCATTGTATATAAGAATATGTGCCTCTCTCACCAGGATTTGTGCATCTAGGGCAAAAAAGGGCTATTTTAAAATATATTTGAATGTTCGTACATTTAATGTCACATAATCTGCACCACATCACGTTGAGAGTTGTTTTCATATGTCATCCTCTTTATTTATTATCACCAAAATGTGCTCCACCTCAGCATGAAAAGTACTTGTATCTCATGAATTACACTCACGTTCTACCTACATAGGGCTAAATTCAGCCCAGGGCTACCTGTGATTCCCGTTAAAGGCAACAAGAGCTGTGCATGCCCACTTCAAGAACGGACGTCAGCTCATAACGCCTTGGTGCTGTTTCTATTTGTGAGCTGCAAATTAATATTTTAACAGTTAAAAAAAAATCATTGAAATCGGCCCCAGTACAACACAGTAGGCAACTCTGTGCGTGATGTGTAGCATGCGGCTTAGAAGTGTTGCTAAGCAACACAGCACCAGCCGAGAAAATCCTGCATTAGCTTGTAGTGGCCGATGGGGTTGGTTAGACGTGACATTTTGCACACAGAGCTATGCAGAAAGATGTACACTTTGCTCAGGAACATTGCAGCGGTCTCTGATTATTAATAAGTCTCCTTTATTATTCTCTATGTAATCTAAGGTACATTATGCTGCCCCCAGAGCTCTGCAATAATTTTCCACTGAAAAATATCTCTGGTGTCTTAATTCTTTCCAAACCTGATTTAGAGAGTAGTGGAATTTTACAGCTTAATCCCATGATGCTGTCTCAGTCCCATGTCTTGGCTATTACCTCAGCCTAACCATAGAGTCAGCTCACAATGATGTGACTCACAATTATAACTATAGCTAGATCTTGTCAAAGCAGTCATGAGCCTGAGATGCTAGAGTTTTCTTTTTTCAACTCCACAACTTTTGATATTTAGAGATCTATTCCGCGCTAGTGAGTAGATACTGTAAATATTATTGCCAGTCTGAACGCTGGCAAACAGCACATAGGGCTGCACTGGGAGCTATTTGGGGGCTGGGGATTTACAGTCGCAGCAGGGACACACAGAACTAAATTGGTGGGTTGGCGGTGGAGGCCCCTTGCACTATTAGAGCACCCTGGCAGCACAGAATGGGACAGACAGGGGAAAAGTGGGGGGGGGGGGGCGGGGGGATGATAGCAAAGCACCTCTTGAAACATTAAGGGTTCCTGTTAGGTAGCTCAGATGCTAACTTAAAGCTTAGTTTAGAAACAAAAACCTACACAGAGATGTTTTTCTAAGGTTAATAGTGATAGAAATGTTTTGTTTTTTAATTGTTTACAATTCTTAAATTGTTAATTTGCTTAAGTGTGAACATTCATATGGAGTGTTTACAATCCATACACAAGGAAGTGGTGTTAGTGCATGACAGACAACCAGAACTGACTAGAAACAAAATGGAAACACTGACCTAGATTCAGGCCTAGGTTATGCCAGAATAACCCAGGGGCCCAGAGCGGCACAAAGTCAGACTTGAGGGGAAAGTGGCAGAACAAGGCTCCTGCAAGTCCTGTCCTGCTGGTGGCCAGCAATTAGGCAGCACAGCCCCAACACTAGGTAATGGTGGCTGGGGATGGGTATGGCTGAGGCACTGGGAAATGCATTGATTCTGGACTCCTGTAGAGCTCCCCTGGCACATCCTCAATGGCTCTAAGGAGAAACACCACCTGCCATCCTTGGGGGAGACAAGGTGGGTGAGGTAATGTCTTTTATTGGACCAACTTCTGTTGGTGAGAGAGACGAGCTTTTAAGCTACACAGAGCTCTTCTTCATAACCTGAAGCTCTTCTTCTCTCACCAACAGAAGTTGGTCCAATAAAATATATTACCTCACCCACCTTGTCTCCCCCAAGGGTGGCAGGTGGTGTTTCTCACCCACCTTGTCTCCCTAATATCCTGGAACCAACATAGCTACAACATCACTCCATACAACCCTTTGGGGGATTCCTTCCTGGGGCAGAGAAGAGCCTGCTGGTGCAGAGGGATGCAAATTGCCCTGGTAGCTTAGCTTCGCTGTCCAAGCTGCATACATGGGGAAATGTAAATTAGATTTTTTTAAATGCTTCCAATTTTTATAAAGCCATCAGTATAGATAAGGAAATTGGGATGTGAGGAGAAGGGTTGTTTTTTAATGTACTGGGTCAAATTCATTCCTGGTGTAACTCCACTAATGTCAGTGAAGTTAAATGAGGGATAAAATGCCCTATTATTTTTAACCCAGCCAGCTGATTCTGCAAACGCTTATGCACATGCATTATTTTGCTCATGCAAGTAGCCTCACTGGAAGGCAACATGAATACTCCTGTGCTTAGAGCTAAGTACATGCACCAGTGTGTACAGAATTGGGGACTAAAACAGTAGTTGAGGGAGGGGAGAAATGGAAGTGTGGGGTTGCTTCGAAGGCTATCTTCAAAAGATGTAATTTAATGGCTGCTACTCGTTTGAGAGATATAGCCAGTTACAGCCACAGTCCCCATTTTAACCATGAAGAATCTATCTCAGGCAAGAAGAATCTTGCAAAGAAGAACCTCTTAAAACATGACTGTTGTGAGGGGGCAAAGGGGATGGTAGCAAAAGATCCAATAGGTCATAAGACGCTCCTAAAATATTACTAGAAAAATGTAGAGGCTGAGTTATGCAAGGGCATGTTTGTGACTACAAAATAGCCTGTGGCTTTTCATAGTTTTGCCCTGATTTCCACCCCTGCACTTGTGGAGGAAAGGAATAAAGGTCCTAGAAGATTTGTGATGGGATCCTCAGGGTGCAGCCTGGGACCGCTGTGCCCCCTTAACTCTCTCCAGCCTGGGCTGTCCCTCACAATGCCTTGCTAGTGACCAGCAGTAAACCCTTCCAGGAGCTATCATCACTCAGCACAACCACAAGGAGACCCACACCCAGCTATATTGCATGAATGCTCCCGGAGCCAGTAAATAAGGAAGTGTTATTTACTCCTTCTCATAATACAAGAACAAGGGGCCACCAAATGAAATTAATAGGTAGAAGGTTTAAAACAAACACAAGAAAATATTTTTTCATGCAATGCACTGTCAACCTCTGGAACTCCTTGCCAGAGGGTGTTGTGAAGGCCAATACTATAATGGGGTTCAAAAGGGAGTTAGATAGTTTCATGGAAGACAGCCATTGATGGACCTATTAGCCAGGATGGGCAGGAATGGTGTCCCTAGCCTCTGCCAGAAGCTGGGAGTGGGTGACAGGGCATGGATCACTTGATGATAACCTGTCTGTTCATTCCCTTTGGAGCACATGCCATTGGCCACTCTCAGAGGACAAAATACTGGGCTTGATGGACCTTTGGTCTGACCCAGTATGGCCGTTCTTATGAATCACACAGAGAAAGGCACCAGAGCCAAATTGCCCCAGCTCCCAGCACTGTACCTCAGTAATATATCGTCTTGCACTGCTCAAGATGAGCAGTGCAGATTTATTAATTGGTTCACCACTTCATCAATGGAAAGTGGATATACATCAGCCTTTGAAAATCTGAACACATTTGCCACACACTTCAGGCAAACTCACTGGTAAAGATAAACAGTAAAAGAAGTTTGACTACAAAAGATAGATTTTAAGTGGTTAGAAGCATAGGCGCCAACTCCATGGGTGCTCCGGGGCTGGAGCACCCACAGAGAAAAATTAGCAGGTGCTCTGCAGCCAAACTCCTGCCTCCTTCTCTCCCACCCTGAATGCACCACATCCCCGTGCCTCCCCCTCCATCCCAGCGCTTCCCCCACACACACTGCCTAACAGCTGTTTGGCGGCGCTTAGGACTTTCCGGAATGGAGGGGGAGGAGCGGGGACGTGGCATGCTCAAGGGAGGAGGCGGAGAAGAGGCGGGGCAGGGGCGGGGACTTGGGGGAAGGGGTGGAATGGTGGTGGGGACTTTGGGGAAGGGGTGGAATGGGGGCAGGGGCAAAGGGCGGGGCCAGGGGCAGTGGGCAGGAGAAAGTGGCCACATGCTGGGCCTGTGTCCTGTTTTATACCCTTAGTCCATGTCCTTGTAGAACACAAGTCCAGGCATGTCTGGTGGACATTGCTGAGTCTCTGGGCAAGGTCGAGCAATTCCCCTGGGATGGCCTCATGCAAGTGAGTCATTGCATTGTAGTTCCCTTGCTGGACAATGGCTGGTGATGTCTGTTCAACAGCACCCACCCGGGTGTTTGTTACTTCCCATGTCATTGTCTCTGTAGAGCTAGTATCTAGGCGCCTCCGAAACCCACAGCATATTTTAGTGAAACCATACAACACAATACTTATAATTTCATAAGCATCGATGATACACATATATGGATAGAACAATTTCTTTCAGCAGATCATAACCTTCCCCCGATGCCTTACAAGGCATGCTTTATATGCATGATCATGATTATATAAAAATGAGGAATGTGGGGGTTACAGGACGCTCCTCCAAGATATAGAATGTTACAAGGCTGTTTCCATTTTAATGTCTATTATTTTTTTTTACGTTGTTACTATAGATCCTGCGCAGTTCCTCCCTGCCCCCAAAATTTACCATGGCAATCACACAGGCCAAGTCTTAACTTACAAATATTAAATAATGATGATGTCCAACTGGAGTCATGTGCCAACAATGCTCTGTGCTGAACAAGACATAAGTATAAAGAGAGTTCCTACCCAAAACAGCATGCAAGCTAAAAGACAAACCAGGAAAACCTCAACCAAAGCAGTTAGCTTAGATGAATCCTTGTTCAATTGCTGTGCTACCCCCAACCTAATTTTAGCTTTTAATGTTGCAGCAGCATTGCATTTAACATTTTATGGAAACCCTTAGCGAAGGCTGTGTGTGTGTTAAAATCTCTGGACCAAAATAAATTGTAATTAAAAATCTTGGTTAATTATAAGAACATAAGAATGGCCATACTGGGTCAGACCAAAGGTCCATCTCGCCCAATATCCTGTCTTCCAACAGTGGCCAATGCCAGGTGCTTCAGAGGGGATGAATAGAACAGGTAATCATCAAGTGATCCATCCCCGTTGCCCATTCCCATTGATGAACCTATCCTCCATGAACTTATCAAGTTCTTTTTTGAATCATGTTATAGTCTTGGCCTTCACAACATCCTCTGGCAAGGAGTTCCACAGGTTCATTGTGCACTGTGTGAAGAAATACTTCCTTTTGTTTATTTTAAACCTGCTGCCTATTACTTTCATTTGGTGACCACTTATTCTTGTGTTATGAAAAGGTGTAAATTATGTTGCATTAAAGTTCACAACTCAGAATCTGAATAAGGGCTACATGGGCACACCAGCAAAAACAATTACATCATTGAAGTTCATAGATTCTAGGGCTGGAAGGGACCTCGAGAGGTCATCGAGTCCAGTCCCCTGCCCTCATGGCAGGACCAATTACTGTCTAGACCATCCCTGATAGACATTTATCTAACCTACGCTTAAATATCTCCAGAGATGGAGATTCCACAACCTCCCTGGGCAGTTTATTCCAGTGTTTAACCACCTGACAGTTAGGCTCAGATACCTCCTCTATTAGCTCCTTGAGTATTCTAGGATACATTTCATCAGGTCCTGGTGACTTGCAGGCATCTAACTTATCTAAGTGATTTTTAACTTGTTCTTTTTTTTTATTTTATCTTCTAAACCTTCCCCCTTCCCATTTGCATTCCCTATGTTAGGCATTCCCTCAGACTTCTCGGTGAAGACCGAAACAAAGAAGTCATTAAGCATCTTTGCCATTTCCAAGTTTCCTGTTACTGTTTCTCCCTCCTCACTGAGTAGTGGGCCTACCCTGTCCTTGGTCTTCCTCTTGCTTCTAATGTATTGATAAAAAGTTTTCTTGTTTCCCTTTATTCCTGTAGCTAGTTTGAGCTCATTTTGTGCCTTTGCCTTTCTAATCTTGCCCCTGCATTCCCGTGTTGTTTGCCTATATTCATCCTTTGTAATTTGTCCTAGTTTCCATTTTTTATACAACTCCTTTTTATTTTGTAGATCTTGCAAGATCTCGTGGTTAAGCCAAGGTGGTCTTTTGCCACATTTTATATCTTTCCTACCCAGCGGAATAGTTTGCTTTGGGGCCCTTAATAGTGTCCCTTTGAAATACTGCCAGCTCTCCTCAGTTGCTTTTCCCCTCAGTCTTGATTCCCATGGGACCTTACCTATCAGTTCTCTGAGCTTACCAAAATCCGCTTTCCTGAAATCCATTGTCTCTATTTTGCTGTACTCCCTTCTACCCTTCCTTAGAATTGTGAACTCTATGATTTCATGATCACTTTCACCCAAGCTGCCTTCTACTTTCAAGTTCTCAACGAGTTCCTCCCTATTTGTTAAAATCAAATCTAGAACAGCTTCCCCCTTAGTAGCTTTCTCAACCTTCTGAAATAAAAAGTTGTCTGCAATGCAGTCCAAGAACTTATTGGATAGTCTGTGCCCCGCCGTGTTATTTTCCCAACATATATCTGGATAGTTGAAGTCCCCCATCACCACCAAATCTTGGGCTTTGGATGATTTTGTTAGTTGTTTAAAAAAAGCCTCATCCACTCTTCCACCTGGTTAGGTGGCCTGTAGTAGACTCCTAGCATGACATCACCCTTGTTTTGTACCCCTTTTAGCCTAACCCAGAGACTCTCAACACTTCCGTCCCCTATGTCCATCTCCACCTCAGTCCAAGTGTGTACATTTTTAATATATAAGGCAACACCTCCTCCCTTTTTCCCCTGTCTGTCCTTCCTGAGCAAGCTGTACCCATCCATACCAACATTCCAATCGTGTATTATCCCACCAAGTTTCGGTGATGCCAACAATGTCATAGTTGAATTTATTTATTAGCACTTCCAGTTCTTCCTGCTTATTACCCATACTTCTCGCATTTGTATACAGGCATCTAAGATACTGATTTGATCTTGCCTTCCAGTTTTGCCCTGACCCTCCTATCTCTTTATCATTAGAGCCCACGCCCCCTCCTATTTCTGACCCATCTCCCAGGTCCCCATGTTCTCCACTTACCTGTGGGCTTTGCTCACCTGTCCCCGTCGAACCTAGTTTAAAGCCCTCCTCACTAGGTTAGCCAGTCTGTATCCAAATAGGGTTACTGAAGTCAGCAGAGTTGCTTTGGTTTATGGTAGGATAACTGAGAATTGGGCCCAGAATGCATTATGAAATGTATCAACAAGGGCTGAAGCCTAAAGCCCTGTTTTCAGAACATTATCTGAATGCTATTGTTATTGGGGGTAGGGGAAAACAACTAAGAATATTTTTGCCTATGACTCCTAAAATATTCTTTCGTTTCATGCTTAGCCAAATAAGGAGGAAGAGTCTTTATTTTACCAGGCTTCAGACAAGACAAGTTTCTTCCTGTTTGTATGTGAGTAGTTTAATTCCACTATGAAAAACTCAATTCCATCACAACTTTCTGTTAACAGCTTTATTTATGCCATTCAAACAAGCCAGACAAATCCAGGAAATTAATTTCACACCACATTTAACAAATGGATTGTGAAAGTGTGTTCATCAGTGTTTTGCATATGCCAGGGTGAAAGATTCAAATGCAGAACTGCTATAAGGAAAGGGAAGGAGATATTCAGTAGACTTGAAATGGACAAACATGATTCCTCAACTTCCACAGGTAAAAACAAAAGTCATATTATTGGTATTGGTTTCCCTCTTGTGGTAATGAACAAGATGCAATCTCAGTATATAGCCTTAATATACGCTCTCTGATATACCAGTCTAAGGCCAAACTATTTCATATGAGTGCATCCTTACACCTGTGCAGAATACAGTTGACTTCAATTGGGCTACATGCAGGCGGAGAGATCCACCCATACAGAGCAGTTTGCAGGATTGGGGCCCATACCCGGAGATACTATTGACTTGAATATTTCAGATTTACACTGGTGTGATTCCGAACAGAATTCGGCCCAAATTTAAAATTTAAGGATGACAAGTGTTTTTTCTCTTTAAAATGCACTTCCTAGTCATTTAATGTGCTAGATTACTAACGGGCGCAGCATGGCAACAGCAGTGCAACATTACTCTGCCAAGGTGTCTCATAACCACCTCTAGGGCACAGAGAGCAGTTCATTTTTCATGCACATTCAAACAATGGCCTCTTTGCTGAGACTGCCATAATTGAAGGTGGCTTTTGTGACAGACACCTGCTCGCTAGCAAATGGACCAAGACCAACAATACACTGCACATGGTACCACTCCAGACTCCTAGGCAGGTTTTTCAAAAATAGGTTTATCTTCCTGTCGTCCAACAGCAGTGATACAGCACGCATACTTAGATAGTGAGCTCTTTGTTCTGTGTTGTGCAGAATCTAGCACAATGGAGTCCTAGTCCATGCCTGGGCTCCTAAGTGTTATGGTAAAACAAATAACTAATAAATAATAATAATAGTGCTACCAGTCGGATTGTCCTCTTTTTTTAACACCAGTTTTACATGGGCATAACACCTAGTTTACAGCAGTGCATGTGAGAAGAGAATAATAATACTTAGCTCTTATCTAGCACTTTCCATCTGTAGATCTCAAAGTGCTTCACTAAGGAGGCCAGTATCATCCCCATTTTACAGAGCAGGAAATGGAGGCATAAAGGGGTGAAGCGATTTGCCCAAGGTCACCTAGTGGGCCAGTGGCAAAGCCAGAAACAGAACCCAGCTCACCTGAGTGCCAGTCCAGTGCTTCACCCACTAGATTCAGGTCTCTGATATCAAAGTTAAAAGTAATAAATTCAGCCACCTGTACACATTGCCTGCAAGCATCTCTAGCAGTATTTATTGCTCTTATTCATACAAGACCAGCTGTTTTTATAGTTATTTTTTTCATGTACAAGTTCTAAAATATTCAAATTACCAAACTATTGCATGTAATTACCTGCATTTATATTGCATCAGATTTTGTAGATGATTGCTCACACTTACCACTTCACATAAAACAAATTTACAAAAAAAAGATATTTCATTGTGGCTTACCTTTAAATGAGTCTAACAAGCTTTAATACAGTAACTTAAATGAATCACAGTCTTGATATTTTTGTTGAGACAGTTAGAAACACCTGGCTATATTTTGTCAATTCTTTTTCCCTTTACAATAAAGTTCTACAGTAACATATACATAAACTGGAGTATTATAAGTACTCAAGTAATAACACTTCTATAATAAAATTTTAGCAGTTAATAAATTAAATTAGAATAAAACCATGGCTGCTCACCTGCAAAACAGCAAGATTGAGGCAAGAAAAGTGTGCAGGCTTCTTGCAAACATCCAGGGGAAAGTTTGCAGTGGAATATTCTGGTGTTGAAGAGATACTGTCAGTTTGAAATCTAGTCAGCTGTAAAAAATAAAAATAAAGTCAGGTCCTAAGCTTGCCCTGGAATTCATCAGTCAATTTTTGTGGTTTTACCATCACATTTTACAAAATCATTTACAAAATGTTTTCTCTCCCCTGCTGCTGCGTGAAAAAATTCACATAAAGAGGCAGGGGAAAACTGAGTAAGGCCCTGACCATATAATTGTATCTAGATGAGTGGACCGCTGTTTAAAAATAATAAATGAGGGGTTGTTTTTAATTTGCCTGCTGGTTTCTGAACCTTTGAGGTGCCCACATGTCTCATTTTTAGGTTTTTTTCTGATACTGTGAAAGCTAGAAACATGTGGTTTTAAAACCAATGAAAGCTGAGATTCTCCAGTAATCCCTGGTCTACCAGGAGGTAGGGCTTTAACTAAAACACTACATATCTCAGGACTCATGATAAAAATACAAGAGATGGCAGCACTGTGCGGTAGATTTGCTGACCCCCCCCCCCCCCCCATGTTTGCTGCTGAAAATTATTTTCCTCAGACATTAAGCCTGAGCTACACCTGTACATCTCCCAGTGACAGCATGGATGTTGTATGTACGTAACAGGCAGAATTTTGCCTAAAGGAATAAAGCATCACTGCTTGGTAGTATTATTGTCCAGACATTATCGCAGGTTTTTCATCAAGGCTGAGTCTGATAAAGAGAATTTTGTTAATGCTCTTTTTCTAGTTTGGCTCAAGTAACCACCAGAGCTCTCAATTTGTAGCAACAGCAACATCTAGTGTTAGCAAGTCTGCCCTAGATTCCCAAGGACTACAGTTTTTTTACGTTAATATTATTCTGCATTTCTATAGCTCTATCTTATAGCACACCACAAGAGTAAATGAATGAAATCTCACATCACCTCTGCAAAGCAGGGAATCATTTTTAGCCCTATATTACAGAAAAGGAAGAACCGGAGAGATTAAAAGCCAGCTCCCATCCTCAGAGGTGGCATCTGGGGTGTGCAGCATTTCTCAAGTTGAGACCCTAGTGACACACCAGAGATCACACGGGGAGACTGGCAGAGACAGAACTGAAAGCCATGCTTCCTGAATCCCTGTCCTGTACAGGGCCGGTGTGCCCACTAGGCGACCCTAGGCGGTCGCCTAGGGTGCCGGGAGGGCGGCTGGCTGTGGCTGCCTCCCACCCTCCCAGCTCCACGGCTGACCGCAGCTGCCTGCCGCCCTCCAGGCTCCGCAGCTGAGCCGGGGTGGGGGGCGCCGCGGACAGGGGGCTGAGCTGCCAGCCCACGGGGAGGGGAGGAGCCGCCACGGGGGGGGGGAGGGCACAGGGCTGGTGCAAGGAAGTTTCACCTAGGGCGTGAAACTTTCTTGCACCGGCCCTGGTCCTGTATTTTACCCACAGGCATGTTCTGTTTTCCCAAGGAGACTTCTGAACCTAGTTTATCCTAGCTCATTAAGAGTTCAATAATGTTTTCACCATATTATGTGCTAAAATCAATACAGTAGACTTTGAGTCACTGATCCCTTTAAGGACTCATGGTTTCAACCCCCCTATGCAGCAATGATACTGAAGGGCTGTCCTTTAGCCAGGACATGTAAGAGTGGCTGATGTTTGATTGTTCATGGCCCTTTCCTACTGGGGTAGGGCTTCCCCATTTGTGAGTCTAACTGAGGCGATGCATGCCTCCCTTGTCACAGCCCATGGAGGTGGTTCATGGTAGATAAATGACATTGTGTGCTGGGTCAAACATCACCCAGTCCTCTCACCCAATGGTGACGATTCATGAGCATCATGTGTTTGTGCATATTTTATACAGGTTAGTTAAATGATCCCCACAGCTTGCCCAGCTGTCATCTCCTTACACTACTCTACCTGCATATGCCCAAATATGGGATGAAATGTCAGGTACAGACACAAAATGAGGGGCATATAAAGTGAGAAAGGAGATTCCTTTGCTTTCAATAATTCTCAGCCCTACAACTCTTTATAGCTGAGGCAAGGTGGGTAAGGTATATTACCTTACTCACCTTTAGAGAGACAAGGTGGGTAAGGTAATATCTTTTACTGGACCAACTTCTGTTGGTGAAAGAAGTTTGAGATTACACAGAGCTCTTCCGAGGATAATCATTTTCAACAGCATGCATGAGCGGCCAATCCATCTAACAGCGCTACCTTTTGCTCACGTCTGGCTGTAGTTGGCGTTTGAGTTACAATAGGGCCTTGCACAGAATTTTTTTTTTAATCCTGCTCTTGTCCCACCCTGCAATACCCACTCCCACCTGCATTGTTTCTTGCATTTTGCACCCACTCCCATCCACAAAAACCTTAGATCCTACAAAGCCTGCAAGTGGGGGACACACTTTTTACCCCTAAAAGAATAAAACAAATCTTGCTTAAACCATGTAAAAAAAAAAAAAAAAGTTATAAACAGGGTTTAAAGTGACATCAAGTTGCTTTCTATCCCTTGGGTTTTGGGGTTTTTTGGTTTTTTTTGGCCCACCCAAACCCACCCGCAACAGAGTACATTGTACCTGCTCCCGCTATTATAGCGGCAGGTCCTGGGGGACCTCAGTCCCGCTGCAGGGCTCTAAATGACAGCCCCAGCTCCTGCACACTGAGAATTACAATTTGGGTTGCCAACAGTTCCTTTATGACAAGGGAAGTCCCTTATTTTTTCATCTCCATATAACAAGACCCAGAATTGCTGGGTGCACAGTTTGCTACCTCCCACTTCTATCATCATCTGGTCCAGGGATAGTGAATTTGAACAGGGTATTAACTATCCATCACAATTAGCTACCCCTGGACCACAGTATGACAAAATCTCCACTGTAAATGGGGACCCGTGTTTTTCAAAATTTAAAAGCTTTATTATTAGAACAAGGTACGTAAACAAGAATTGCTTATTTTTCATTTCAGCTTTTTTCCAAAAACAAACATCTTTATACATACAGCGTTAACACTTATTGAAAATAAACTTCTCTATTACTCATTTATATTCCAAGAACAAAATCTATCTTCACACAACAATTAATTTTTTTGTAAACATCTGACCTATGCACACTTTTTCCAGATGTATTTTTTCCTTCTCAGTCAGGTTTTCTTTATTGGTTCCCTCTAGAAGGCAGGGCACATGTACCAACCTCTTACAAGAGTCGCACTGGATTTCTGATAAATAATAGTTGTAAGATTTCATTTTTTCCATCTAATAAGGCTAAGTATAATTTCAATCAACTCATAACATTTAAAAATATTCCTTGAATATAATTAGCCAAGATATATCAGCAGCAGCAATATTTACTACTGTGGAATTACAAGAATCCTGATCCTAAGGCAGGTTATGATGCTGGGTCTATATGTATTTTTTCCATATAGACCCAACATAATCTTGGGCCATGACTTCTGTTCTTATACTATAAACAGTCATATTCTGCTTACTTATCTGCTCCAAAATATGGAATGTGTTCTCACAAAATTGTGTTTCTTACCATCATACAACCTTCATTTTCTTTTTTGCAAGTGACAGAGTTGCAGTACACGCAGTACTCTTCCATGTACATTGTACTTTTTTTTTCCAGAGAACAGTACTCAATGAGATTATGTTGTGACCAAAACTCTAACTAGAAATCTTGATTTATTCATTAAAAGTCAATTAACTAGTTTACAAATATTTTTTCTTTCAGGGGTCATATTTTAAATTATATTGGTACCCTAATCTATGTTTCTCAAACTTTTAGTTTAATGCTGGTGTATATAAAGACATCCACTTAGATTTCACTGCTCTATCAGCCATTACCCCCTCCACATTTTTCAGTACTTAAAAAGGTTATTCATACAGAGAGTCATCATTGCAGAGCCAAACCTGTGACATATCTTAATACACCTACAATAGGGTAACTTATTCCACTCTTCCTGTTATCTTCCCATATTCTATGGGCTCACTAGGTACATGTAACAAAGTTATTACCTGACTCATCAAAACAATTGCTATTTTTCTTCTAAACATAGTTAGAGCCTCGTGTGGTTTCTACAGTACTGATGTCTTTATGCTGTAAATACATTTCTGCAAACTAACACTTCTAATTAGAAAACCCATCATAATTACACATTAACAAATAGTGAAAATTTGGTATGGAATACCCTTAGGATTAGTGGTCCACACTTATGCCTATCAGTTTGTCTCTTGTGTTCCACAATTTGTTTTCCAGAGTTCTATTGTGGATTTTCCAGTTACTCAGTAGCTGAAGGCTCTGAAATTTGTAGAGAGTACAGTGGCTGACTGTATAAGTGGGTTTCACTTTTTCTTACAGTGACTGTAGATGTTAACTAATCCTCTTTCTATTTAATGAATGGTTGCAATGCTTTAATGCTCATCTAAAAATACTGGGTTTCATATTATCGTATCAGAGCCTTATGCTCTCTCTTGATTTAGTATGGCCCATGTTGCTAATAACACCCTCTCACTCGTGCTAGTGTTTTGTGCCCACGTTCAATGAAGTAGTTAGCTGTGCTCAAATAGCACAGCTAACTAACTACAAGTTCACTCAATGTGTATTATTAAGTACAAGTACATTCTTGCTTCCATTTTTCTTTGTAGCTATCAGGAAGATATTCTCAGCATTGTTACATTTATTGAAAATAGTTTCACACTAACACTACATGTAAATTATGAAAGTAAGTATCTAAAAAAAACACCAATTCCTCAGGAAGGTTCTTTCATATGTTGTCTCATCACACAAGGGGGTCAATTATTAACAATTCTTTTGTTTCGATTAATGTTATCTATAAGTATAAATAAATACACACATTGGTAATATGATAAATTTCAACATTTTATAATGATTTTTCAAAATGTTGCATGTAGATATTCATTTGTAATGTCTCCCTAACAAGAGAAAAATCAGTGTGAATTTCTTGATTAAAAATACTACAGACTATATTCTTTAAATTTATGTTACCTACATACATTTTCACACAAATTTTTTTTCAAACTGCAGTCCTCAGAATTTCAAGACTTCCATTGAAGTTCCATTTGTATGCATTAAACTTATTGAAAACCCACAGTACAGGAAGTTATATCATTGCTACATAGCTGTGTTTGAATCCTGTTACGTAGTACTACATTTAGTGTAGGCAATCCTAAAGTATAACAATGGAAAACATCTTACCACAATAACCCACTGATTTGATGCATTGAAAGGAAGCAATAATATATCACTTTGCATAATTCCACTCTGTTCATTGGAAAAAGAATTTAAAATGCAGTTATACTTGCAATGAAGCAAACAATGCAATGTAGATTATACTGTATTTCCCCCAATTTCAGTACATGCTTACTATTACTCATTCCCCAACATAGCATTGTATTTACTGTTTCTTACAACTGTTTAACTGGCTTTATGAACATGTGCTTTGCCCATGTTGGGCATGAAAATTTGTTAACATTTACCTTCAGTTGCATGCATGTTGCTCTGCCTGACAGAGCGCTAGTGGAAACTACTGAAAAGATGGGTCATACCTGCTGACATCCATTAAAAACTTGTTTGTATTAATCATTGTGTCACAAAGAATGTGATGTAGTTCATAAATACATACATGGAAGGGATCCTTACGGTTACAGATAAGTTACATAAGGATAAAAAAAAAACCTTTTCTTTTTGAGACCCCCCCCCGCCATGTCTGTCTTACTTTAAAAACTGACTCCATGCTGCGGTTGAAGTCATGGCCCCAGTGAACTGTATAGCAAAACTAATGTGGCCTTCAACATGTGAAGGATTGTATCTCAGATATATACCTCAATATACTGGAGTATATTTGGCAGCAGTAACTGCAACTAAATGCTTTAAATTAGAGTTTTATATTCACACTTCCAGGCTATTTGGACTTAAATATGTTTTAACCACATTCATTTGATGGTTTAATTATTGATATATTGATATATGCATTTAGCATCACAGTAAGTGGTCTACCGTTCCACTTGCTTTCTCGACCACACAATGCATCAACAACCTACAAACGACAAAAGAATAATAAAAAAATATTTGATGACTCAATCCAGTCACCACCCAAGTTTACTGCTAGTAAAATTTACCTTGTCACCTAGCCAGCTTCAGGCCATGAAATGAAGTCATATAAACTGATTTTTTTTGGCCTTCAGTCTCAGTGTAACCTTGTGGGTTCATACAAATTTTACGTAGAAAAAAAATATAGTACATGTACAGTAACAGTTTCATTTTTCTGTTTTACCATAGTGACTGCTGCCATTTTCACATTAAAACTGTTAACATATTTCATAAATGGAAGTATTTTAACATTAAAAAAAAAAGGTTTAGTAAGCATTCACATTTGAGAAACCATTGTTTATCTTTCCCATCCTCCATAAGCATGTCAACACCACCATTTGGATCATTGCTTGCAACTTCCCCTACACACTCCTCTTCTTCTGTGTCTGTGACCTCAGTGTTGATCATTCTGCTGTCATGAGCCTTGTGAGGTACATTGGAAAAATGGGTAGCAAAAATGGGTAGCAATCTCTTGAGGGGACTGTTTTTTCAATGTCACCCACAGCAGTCTCCATTTCCATGTTTTCCTCTGATCTGTTTTCAGCACGCTAATGGTGGTGGCTCTTTAAAGGATTTTAAGTGGGAGATACTGTACACAGATTCTAAAAGTCTCCCTGGATGGTTTCCAATTTAACTCTTACCTACAACAATGGTAACTTTGTATGGTCCATGATAGGTAGGTCACAGCAGACCTTCCTTTCTTGTTCTCTTTCTCGCATTCAGTAACATAATACAGTCCCCAACCTCAAATGTTATTTTCCCATATTTATAACTTTCTTCTAGCATGTTGTATTTCTTGTGCTTCAGAAATATTACTAGGAGCCAGTGCAATGTCAGCATCCTTTCTAGATTTCAAAATTTATGCTGTACGCTGTAGTATTGTTCACTGTGTTCCTTGAAAATTGGTGGCTTTGTAAACAAATGGAGAAGGGGTTGTATTTATGAAGAGAAGAATCAGAGAACATATTTACATAAAAGCTGATGGTATTTAACTACAATTACTGTGCAATTTTCTAAGACTTGGTCCAGAAATTTTACTTCCAAGCCATACAATAGTCGAAGGGGTGACATTTTTGTTGTCATGTTTGGTTTAGATCTCAAAGAAAACAAAATGTCATCAAGAAATTCATCCCAATTACTTCCAGTGTCATCAACCAACTTCTGCAATGCTCTGTAACAAACGGTGATTGATCAGTTTGTGGGGGAGAAAAAGTAAACGTTATGTCTTGACTGAGACAGATTATATGGAATCAAAAAGGCATAAGGAGGAGACCATCACAGTGCATTGATATGATTATTTTTCATTTCCACATATGATATGGTAAAAAGACTCGCAATGTAATTGACTTTGAAGATTTAGAACCAATTTGCAGCTTCTGGCATGATGCATTCTACTTGCCTTTACTACTGTAATTTTTCCACCCCCTAAAATTACCTTTTGATGGATTGGTTAGTGTTTTCATCCAATCTATTGGTTTGTGAATGGTCTGGTCAGGCGAAACTACGTTCTAATCCATTTTGTTTGGAAATATCTAGGTAAAACTGAAAGAAAATAAGTTATGCCATAAACTTTCCTTCAGACAGGTCTATATGTATGTTCCTGCCTCAATTTGCCATTGATTTTAGGTGTAATTACTGTGGTTTACTATCCCATATTTTAGTATTACCTGGAATATGTTGGGCGGGTTTTTGGGTAGGTAAGAAGAAACCAAACAAAAAAAGGTTTTTAGCAACCCTGATGGGGTGACCAAGCACAGTGTTTGTAAAAATAGGACGGGTGTTCAGAGAAAAACTCAGCAGCAACAATTTACATTAAAAAACCTCACAAGGGCAATGAAGCTCATGTTCACCGCCAACTATTCGTGACCTGATCGTGTGGTTGAAGAAACAGTGAAAAAAACAACACCACCACACCACCTCAAAAATAAGTCTTTACTTCATAATTGAATTCAGAGCCGCAATCTGACAGTATCCACTGTGGACATCCAAACTGAATAATAGCTTTATAAATTTTCTTTCCTACCTCATAGGCTGACTTATTTCAAAGTGGAAATGCTTCCACCCATCTTGTAAGATAATCTGTGGCTGTCCGTATATACTGGTATCCCTTCTTTGTTGCTGGTAATGGCTCTATTAAATCCATTCCCACCAATTCCCAGGGCTGACGGACCTTTATGCAAAGGTACCAGTTAGTCATACTTTGGATCTCTCTTATTAAATGTTCTCAATAAACCCATATGGAGTAAGCAGAGTAAATACTGTAATGTGATTTCCACAACCACACAATCAGAATCTAACTTCTATTTAAAAAAAATAAAAATAAAATACAGGAATAGGGGTAGGAAAAATGATACAAGAATAAACCTGCAGAAATATGCCACGCCCATGCAAGGAGCACTAAAGGTCATTGTTGCACTGTTATGCCGCACAGATGCACTGAACTCATTACAAATTCAAGGCCTCATGGTGTAGCAATAATAAAAATGGATAATGATAATGTAACAGATTGCAGACTCACACCTGCAGCACCTCCATCCGGTTGTCCGGGAATTAGCTCAATTCCAGCACTCAGAGCACCCACTGCCTCAGGCCCCCCATGTCACTCCTGGACCCCTGCCCACAGCAGTACCCCCACACTCTGGGTCTCCCCTCTCAGGGGAACCACAATCCCCTATACCCACCTTGCCTCAGTGGCTACTGCCAGTCATCATCTTGGCCTACGGTGACCAGACAGTAAGTGTGAAAAGTCAGGCTAGGGGGATAATAGGTGCCTATATAAGAAAAAGACCCAAAAATCAGGACTGTCCCTATAAAATCAGGACATCTGGTCACCCTATCTTGGCCCCCCTTCTCTGGGACAAACTGTAGTCTGTGATAGCCACTCATCATTAGCAAGGGGATTGGACCTGCTGCCTTTCGTGGCCCAGCTGTCTCCCTGCAGCCCCAGTACCTCCTTTGGCCTTCAACAAGGCCTCAGCCTGGGGACTCGCCAGGCCAGAGCTCCCCAGCTCTACCTGCCCTTCCCCAGCACCGGTCTGCTTCAAGTACCCTGTCTCTCCCAGGCAGCTAAGCCCTTCTCACTCTAGCCTCAGAGTGAGAAAGACCCAGTTCCTCCCTTAGCCCTTATATCAGGGCCAGCTGTGGCCTGATTGGGTGTGGCCACAGCCGTGGCTGCTCCTAACCCCTTTTCTAATTGGGTCCCAGCCACAGCCCTCTCCAAGGGCTGCTTTTAACCCCTGCTCTCTGAGCGTGGGGCAGCTGCCCCACAACAATAAATAATTATTTTTGACTCTCTCTTTCAAAGATTTCTTACTGCTTTATAAGGAAGTTAATAAGACTTTATATCATGTATATGCAGTGTGCGCTAAGAACATTCCTAGTGCATTGACAATGGAAAGGACGTAAAAGAAATTTCAGAAGATTGTAGTAGATGTCTCAGAATCCAAAAGTCACCTTTATGCTTTTCAAGGTGATATCCAGATTTAATTCCTTTCTCACTTTCTGGCAATGCAGACATCACTCAACCTAGTTTGGAGGGAATAATATGATGACATTAACATTCATGTATAAAAATATTACTGCAAGGGAACAGAATTTACATTTTCACACCAAATGTATAAATATCATTCTTTGCACTGTAAATTTCAAATTTGTATTTAGATTTAAACTACATATTTCAGGATTTAGTTTCATTACTTTACATACCCAATCTGCGATGTCTTTTGTCATCCCTGGTCAATAGTATCTTGAGGTCAGCACAGTTCTCATTTTGACTACTCCTTGATGTTTACCCCATGGACAGCGATGATAGTGTTCAAAGAGCTGTAGGGCTTTTTACATTGTGTGCAGGACGACAACCTTTCTTCCTTTTGCAGCACGGAAAAGTGTCCCTCTGCTAATCAGAGAAGATGGAAACATGATGATGACATCAAGTATTGCACTTAAGCAATTCTCAGATATTTTCAAATCATAGATTCATTGTAAGTGCTGAAGGATAAGTGGCCATGGCAGGATAGTTATCTCACTGAAGAATGGTAAGTGGAGACACTTGAGGTGTTTACCACAAGGTAAGTAAGCAAGGTCAACAGTGCACTCTTGTGTGGGTTCACCAACCCTATGTTATCCTATAGTAAAACAAAAATAACTTATGTCCATGATGTTTATAGCTCAGAAAATCGTAAGTGACACTTTAGCTGTATGACAAGCTGCCTATTCATCACAATACCTATTAGATAACACTTGATAAAAAAACCAACATTTTGGAGCAGAGAGGACCAAGCCCACATTACTGTGTTTTCAGGACTTTTTAGAAAGCATTCTACAGAGTTGAATTTCAGGGTTATTGTATGTAAAACCCTGAATGAAAGTCTAAGTATTTTTGTATTATTCCCTTTCCATTGTAGAGAAGGTCATACAGTTTATTAACAAAGAAAACCTTGAAAGTAGTGTAAAGCATTATAAATAGTATTTGAAATGCTTATGAATATCCTTTGAAAACAAGTCAATAAGCAGAAAATCTACCTTTGTTCTTTATACAGACTTCTCCCTTTTGTCATTGTACACCAGGTTTCAACACAAAAATTACCCTTCTGTACCGTGGCGCATGCCTGTCAGCGCAATACTCTCTGATCTTATTTTTGAGACATTTTTTGAGCTTTTTCCCTCACTGCTAAAACTCAAGTGCCTTGTCTCATTGTGTTGTTACTTCAGAATAGCTCAAACACCTTTGTTACTGCAAGGTGATAAAAAAATCAAACTTTTTTAGCAGTGAGGAAAAGGCCTATGTCTGTATAATGTGGACATAATATATACTACGCACATTTGGCTGCACCAGTTGTTGATAACAACATCAGCTCCTCCTTCTTTTCAAAATTCCTCAGTGTTGTCACCAAATGCAGCCCTCACAGCAGACATGTGCTTGCTCCTGCAGGGAAAAAGAGCCACTAATGTGACATGGCTGTGTTAAGATGATTTATTTATAACATTTCCCCCCTTGAGACCTGACTGGCTCAGCTATCGTGACCTGCCAGATGGATTGCCCACAACAAAAACTGTCTATGCAAATACAAATAAAAAGCATGTCTAGTAACTGCCACACCCTACTTCTGGATGTTTCTGGGGCGTACTGATAGTCCTGCACGCTGCACATGTGCAGACACACAACATCACAGAGTTATAAGTGAGTTGAAAACATCTTTCTTGCAGCCTATCAGACTGTGTCCTCACACCTTTGGGCAGCGGTCCCCAAACTTTTGAGGGTCACGCTCCCCTTACCCCATCTGACCCCACCCCCAGCCACCCTGAGCCAGGAGCGGGGCTGTAGCTCTGGGGATGGGAGGACACAGACAGGGCCGCAGCTGGGAGAGGGAGCAGAGCTGCAGCCGGGCTGTGGTGAGGGCCTGAAGCTGGGCCTGCGGCCAGGTGCAGCTCCACTCCCAGCCTTGCCCACAGGCCAGGAATGGAGCTGCGGCCAGCAGCCAAGGCTGGGGACAGGGTGAGGTGCACACGAGGCTGGGAGCCAGGGACGTGGCTGGGGGCCAGACTGGAGCAGCGCTGGGGGCGGGGAGGGTCTGGGTGGGGCACTCCCTGCCAACCCCCAGCTGGCCCAGCTCCGCTGCACCTCCCCACCCCCGACGGTCCTCCCCACACTTTGGGGACCTCTGCCATTGGGGCTATCGCAATCAACTCACAAATATTGCTATGGTAACTTAAGACAGTTGTAAAAGACAACATGCTGTAACGCACTAACACTGCTTTGTTCTCTTCTGACTGGAGAGGTATTACAGGCCACTGAACATGGAATGGTGTCTTACAATATGTGTTTACTTATAATAAAGAAATCCATTCCACCTTGTATTTAGTTGAGAGACCTCTGACTGACCAGTAGCAATCTGGTGTTGCAAGTTTCTACAGTGTAATCTATATTCGCTTCCCCACTGTTAGTGCAGCGCTCATTTTGACGAGTTCAGCACACAGATGCAGGAATAGAACATCCAAAAGTTCTGCAGGCACTGCTCATCCCAAACCTGCATTACAATGCGATCCCCCCACTTGAAACTTGTTTCTCGGGCCCAGAACCAGTACTCCACCATCTGCAGCTGCTCCGTGAATGCCACCAACAGGTTGAACTGGTTGTCGCTATGTCCCACAGCAATCTGTTCTGCATGGAATCATCTCCCCCATGTCTATTCTTGAGGCTCAGCAAATATTGCAGGATGGCATACCCTGGCTTGCAACGCTCATGACAATAGTGCAGAGACGTGTAGGTTCCATGATTCTGTCAGAGATGGTAGACAATGAGGAGGGCCAATTAAGAAAGGGATAGATAATAGGACAGAAAATATCACGTTGCCTCTATATAAATCCATGGTACGCCCACATCTTGAATACTGTGTGCAGATGTGGTCGCCACATCTCAAAAAAGATTGACTGGACTTGGAAAAGGTTCAGAAAAGGGCAACAAAAATGATTAGAGGTATGGAACGGCTTCCGTATGATGAGAGCTTAATAAGACTGGCACTTTTCAGCTTGGAAATCAGACGGCTAAGTGGAGACATAATTGAGGTCTATAAAATCATGACTGGTGTAGAGAAATTAAATAAGAAAGTGTTGTTTACTCCTTCTCATAACACAAAAACTAAGGGTCACCAAATGAAATTAATAGGCAGCAGGTTTAAAACAAACAAAAGGAGTTCAACCTGTGGAACTCCTTGCCGGAGGATGTTGTGAAGGCCAAGACGATAACAGGGTTCAAAAAAGAACTAGATAAGTTCATGGCGGATAGGTCCATCAATGGCTATTAGCCAGGACGGGCAGGGACAGTGTCTCAGTCTAGCCTCTGTTTGCCAGACACTGGGAATGAGCAACAGGGGACGGATCACTTGATGATTGCCTGTCCTGTTCATTCCCTCTGGGGCACCTGGCACTGGCCACTGTTAGAGGACAGGATACTGGGCTAGATAGACCTTTGGTCTGACCCAGTCCGGCCATTCTTATGTTCTCCCCGCGGGACTCAGCTCCCGTTCCCCTGCTGTAAAGTGCACGCAGCAGAATCTGAGGGCAGGGCGAGGGCAGCGGCTTCAGCAGCTGCCACTGAGCATGCTCAGTCAGTGTGCGCACGCTCAGTACAACCCAAGCAGAACATTCCCTCAAGGAGCTGCCAGGGTGAGAACGTCTCGGGGGTTCCCGGTCCAGCTCATGTTCCCGGGGGGCCTGACTCATTGTTGCCCAGGGCTGAGGCTATTTCCGCCCAACGCTTTGCGTCACGTCCCGTTCCCCCGCTCCCAGCGCCGCGGCGGCGCTCGCTGACAAACTACAATCCCCAGGAGCGGGCGGGGCCCCAGGACTCGTTTTCCCAGGGTGCACCGCGGCGGGAGGCTGTGTAGTAGCGCGCATGCGTCGTAGCCGCCGGCGAGCGAGGGCCCCGGTTTGACCTAGAGCAGCAGGAGACGATGGCGGCGGCCGCGGGGCTCCCGGGGAAGGTGACCGACAGCGGCGCTGGGCTCGCGGGGACCCGAGCGGGAAGGGGCCGGGCCTCACCGCCCCGGGGTCCATGGGCTCCTCGGCCGCTCCACCCCCCCCCCCCCGACCGCGAGCCGGGCCCGGGGACCCCATGGCGGGGGGCGGGGGCGCTCCCGGACTCCTGGGTTCCCTTCTTGCTGGGGCGCCCGGCCGGGCTGGTGGGACTCGGCTGCCCCGGGCAGAGCGGGGCCGGGCTGTGACCGCGGGGCTCGCTGGGGCCCGGAAAGCGGCGCGGGGGGGTCGCCCAGCGAGCCCGTGTCCCCAGCGATGGTTCGCGGGTGTTTTTCCTCCTGACTCGCTTTCTCGTTGCGGAAAATTAAATGTTAACACCCCCCTCCCCCTCCCCCTCTCCTCCAGCTGCGCTTCTTCAGCACCTCCCTTGCCAGGCCCGCCTCCCAGCTGGTGAAGGTAGGTGGCTTACAAGTGTCTGATCGCGCAATTTCAACGGGCTTATGTTGGATATTTGCCCCAGACTGTGATGCTCGGGCTTTAAGAGTCTCTGTAACCCCATTTGTCTGAAAAACTAAATTGCCTCTCATGGAACAGATTTAAGCCCCTTGGTTTACTTGTTTGCATAATGCAATAGTACTTCTATTCAATTTGAATGCCTGTAGGTTACTTACTGATGCTAATGTGTTATTCTCAAGCTGGTTATTTTTGTTTGTGCCTCTTATAGTTCTGATATGTGGGAGAATGCCCGAAGTATCTTGCCAGTTCCTAGCTATTCAAATTGCTGCAACCTTTTTAACATTGTAACTAATTCATATTGTTTTGAATATGAGAAGCTCAATCGGAAGTTCAACTTAATGATTATACCAGAGGCATCCAAAGAGCTATTGAGAAAACTGAGTTAAATATTTTATCTACAAGGGTCAAGATTTTTTCAAGTGACTAGTGATTTTTGTGTGACTAGCTTAACACACATTAACAGGCCCGAACTCTGATAGTAGGTGTTCACTACTTTCTGAAAATCAGACCCCTTCAAGGTGTTTCAAGATGGGCACCCAAAATTACTAGAGTCTCTTGAAAATCCTGGTTTAGTGCAGTGGCATAATTAGCAACTGTCACACTATCTGTTGTAGACCCAGTCAGACTCCTGTTGACTTTGATGGGAGTTTAGTTGACTCTTACACTAAAATTGGGTGGAAAGGCAGCCGGTTCTAGCCAACGGGAACAAAGGATGGAAGAGAGAGGGCCCAGGTGTTCTATGTGCTTGGGACTGAAGAAGGAGGATGGAGGAGGGGCTGTGGGGAAGGTGATATAGGGTGGTTGGGTGGAAAGAGGTCACTTCTGGACTGGGGTCAAAGAGCAGCCTGAGCCACCTGGTTGCACGGTGCTGAGACTTTCTAGGCTTGAGGGCCCTGAGAACTGCCTGTGCTGTGTTCAGATGTACAATAAACCCTTCTGTTTTACACTGGCTGAGAGTCAGTGTGGGGTGGCATTGCCCCCTCGGGTATGGAGGCCTCGTGGGTCCAGTGTGAGTGGACTCCCTGAGGGGGCACATGGAGAAAGAAGGCTCAGAGGTATGGTTCCAGAAGGCAGTGGGGCCAGGGGGCCTAACCCCAGAGAGTGAGTGCAGCCCTCCATGGCCTTTTGTTTAATGTCATCCAAAGAGCACAGCGAGCTAAGCCATTCATATCACCTATCCCATGAATAATAATACAAAAAAAAGGCAACTAGATAATGGTGGGCTTTTAAAAGCGCTTATTTGTGTGCCCCCCCCCCCCCCCCTTTTTTTTTGGTTGGTATTTGTGGTAGGTCAAAACCTTTAAGGGTAGGTTTTTCAAGAGGAAAGTCGTGCATCTCCTGATGATAAACCTGCTCTGAGTTAGTAACTGTCTCAAGCATTAGTCACTAATTTGACTCTTCTGTTTTTCAAGCCTCCAATCCTGGTTTATGGACTGGAAGGTCGATATGCTACCGCTCTCTACTCTGCTGCTTCTAAGCAAAAGAAACTGGACCAGGTAGAAAAGGAGCTTAGTCAAGTATTGGTAAGTAGGTCTTGTACAGTTACTTCTCTAAACAATTTAAAATTAAGCTATAAATTAAGTGTTGTGGAAATGGTTTTTCTTATACTGTTTCCCCCCCTTTTCGATCATGGAGAAGGAATTTCTCAGTCTTAACAAATCCTAAACATTGCAAATTTAAAAACCTCACATTTTTATATAAAATATATGATTAGTATTAAACACATGCTGTTGCTTTTCTGGTCTAGTTCTCAATACTGACGCATGCCTTAATAGAAAATGTGAAGAGTCCTGTTTGAAAGAGGATTACGTTAATGCAAACTAGATACCGTTTTAGCTTGTGCCAGCAATAATAATAATAAATGGAGATATGCCAATCTCCTAGAACTAGAAGGACCTTTCAAGGTCATCGAGTCCAGTCCCCTGCCTTCACTAGCAGGACCAAGTACTGTCCCCTGACAGATTTTTGCTCCAGATCCCTAAATGGCCCCCTCAAGGATTGAACTCACAACCCTGGGTCTAGCAGGCCACTGCTCAAACCACTGAGCTATCCCTCCCCCTACAATGTCCATACAAAAGACAGCTAGAGCACAACGTTTAGATGTGTTCTACAATTCACACCCCCAAAGTCTGCATTGTGGGGCAGTGTAGATATAGCCTTTGTGGTGTTTGGGGTTTTTTTTAATCTACACTTGTCACTTTCACATTTGCATATTCTGGTTATCTTTCCTTGCTAGCTTTTTAGTTCCTGGAGGCGGGTCTACACAAAACACTGCAGCTGTGCCACTGTAGTGCTTTAATGAAGACATTCTCCGCTGACGAAAGAGAGCTCTCCCATGGGTATAATTAATCCACTTCTGCAAGAGGTGGTAGCTATGTTGGTGGGAGAAAGCTCTCCTGCCGATATAGTGCTATCTACAGGAGCACTTAAGTCAGTATAATTACGTTGCTCAGAGGAGTGTATTATTCACACCTCTGAGCAACGTAATTATATTGCAGTAATTCTGTATTGTAGTCTTGCCCTGGGATTTTTCATCATACTCTTCTGTGCTTTGCGTGCAGAGGATTTTCTCCTTGTACATCCAGCTCAGTAAGTCAGTAAAGATCTAATAAAAAGCTTCTTCTAAAAGTTTCTACTCTGCTTTGAAACTTTCCATGTTCCTCTTCATTTAGTTAATGTAAACCTGTGCATCTTCCAAGGATGTGTGTAAAAATGGGTGTACAAGATTTTCAATTGGTGATCATGTTACCTGTGTTTTATCTTTTTTAGACACTTCTGAAGGACCCCAAATTGTCTAGTCTTGTCATGAATCCTCATATAAAGAGTGTAATTAAACAAAAAACCATAAATGATGCTTTAGTAAAAGATAAATTGTCTCCAATCACCATCAACTTTATGAGTAAGTAGTCATTGATATAACTATGGTCTGAGCATTACACTGGCAAATACTATTAATTTTTCATGACCAAACCTACTTGCATTGTCTTAATTTCTTAAATGTCTTTGTAAAATGAAACTATTGAAGCATTTTGGTATTTGCTGTGGTTTTCTCTTTTGCATTCTTAACTCAGTTTGTATTGGATATATTTGTTTTAAACATTGCAACGTCTTTTTTTCCAGAAGTGCTTGCTGAAAATGGTCGCTTGCGACAGACTCCAGATGTAATTTCTGCTTTTGGAAAGATCATGAGTGCACACCGTGGAGAAGTACTCTGCTCAATCACCACTGCTAACGTAAGTTAGAAATGTAACAACTGCAGGATTGGGCTTAATTGGTGGTGGCTGCAATTTTTTTTCTTTTCCTTAATTGCTCTAGGCAGCCCAAACAGGTTGAGCTTGGCTACACTGCATGTTCACCACAATACCTGAATGAAAGCTACTTGTACACAGGCTTTCCAAATCCCCAGCAACCACTGACCAGAAAACAAAACCGTTGTGCACTTTTTTCCTTAACTGACTTCAGTTGTTTCCCAGTGCTAACATAATTAACCATGAGCAGTATTGGGGATAAATGGTTGAGGAAAACCACAGGAGGAATTTCTCAAATGGTAGGAAAACCTGCTCCTTTTGCTCTTGGTCTGCAGGAAATGGAAGTGGGAGGCTGCTCAGGTTTTGCACCTCAGGGTGGAGAGCCAGTGCATCTTGCATTTTTACCTACAGGTCACTAGCTTGTCTGGTGGGCAGTAACTAAATACTTCATCTTGTCAGAGTTTTGGTTCCTCCTAGGTTGCCAGCCAATGACTTTTCCTAGTAAGTCTCTGAAAACCTAGGACTAGGCTATAATTAACTTCCTAGCCAGGCTAAATAACTCGACGCTTCCATTTCTTGTTTACAAAGCACACAGAGCTCTCTACATCCACAACTTCAGACGCTAGCATTGTTGTGAGCTGAAAGAACAGCCTAGTTAATGACTTATTGGACATGTGAAAAGGCTTGTATATGTTTTGGGGTGCACAAGTTCTTGTCTATGCACTAAGTTTCTGTGGCTAAAATTACCACTCTTGTGCCCATACCTGCTCTTTTATGGCTTTTAAAGACACTGATGTCACAGTTTATTTTTTTCAATAACTTACCAGCAAAACAGCTAGAATCTATAACTGTTGCTGTTCTCTGCAAAATCTGCTCTGATTCCAGTGTGGTCCCCATCTGCATAGTAGCTGAATGCTTTACAAACATTCCTGACTGTATCCTTTCTATATCCCTGTGAGGTACGAAAGTATCATCTCCATTTTGTAGATGGGGAACTGAGGTGACTGCCCAAGGTCATACAGGAAGCCTGTGGCAAAGCTGAGAATTGCAATCCGGAGAGTAGAGTCCCAGTTCTGTAATTTAACCATCTTTCCTATCTTCAGTCTTTAGTACATGTTTGCAGCAGAAAATAAACCTTCCGTGTATAACCTAGGCACAGCTGTCTTGCTGATCAAAAACAGTCTCCCTCAAAATAGTGTTGGCAAAAGCATGCACCCCTGCCATTTGCTTCAGTAAGATGTTATCAAATTGTTGCTTTCAACATATTCCTAAATGATAAAACATCTATTCATGTAATTAAATAGAACTAAAACTACTGGTCCAAGGCACACCAAACAAAAGCTACTTTTTATGCTTTCCCACATTCACTGTTTATTACCCAAAAGTGTCACTCATTGCTCTTTCTTCCTTTAGTCCCTCCTCCAGCTTGTGTATTAAGCTTGGGAATAGAAAATTCAGGTATTTTGGACATTGGATATTTAAATACAGCCCTTCATTTTCTGTAGTTTGATTTTTTTTTATTATTATTTCTCTTCCCCCCCCCCCCCCCCCCCCCCCAAAGCCCTTGGATCAGGCCAGCCTTACTGAATTAAAAACAGCTTTGAGTGGCTTCTTGGCTAAAGAAGAAGTCTTGAAATTGGAGACCAAGGTAAGGACTAATGATTTGTGAATTCCATAAAGTGAAGCAATTTCTGTAACCAACAGGCAGATCTGAGGTACAGACTTCATTGAAAGATCTATTGTAAATATTTTTTTATGCATTTTACAGTCTCTTGGTCTAGTAAAATTTGATATACGTATTAAACTCTGCTTTTGATTAAAAATGCAGTGGCATTTTTAAGAACTACTAAACTTGTATCATAGTAACTGCAAGAACAAGATTTCTATTAATTAGACAAAGCTTTTTCTTTACTGCGTAGAGAAGATTGACAATTGAATATTTGGCCAATGGATTTTCATTTAATTGATGTGTGTAACTTCTTCTTCCTAGACTGATCCATCAATCCTGGGTGGAATGATTGTCAGCATTGGGGATAAGTATGCTGACATGTCAACAAAATCTAAGATTCAGAAATTGACCAAAATCATGAGAGAGACGGTGTAACATCTTATCTAACTGTTTTTCACAGTGAAACCTGTCAATCTATTATATGGAAACAATAAAATATTTCTCCTTCAGTAGGCTGTAGTGTTTATTTAGAGTAAGGTGATTAACTCTGAAATGCAGCATTAGCTGCAAAAACCTCTCCAAAGTTAGGTTGTAAAGAGCATCAATTACAGAACCCTATTTAGCCACCCTGTAACTCTTGGTTTGGAAAATGGGTTTGGCCTGAATCTAGCTATGTAATGCTGAAGGCAATGGAGAACATTTTCTGGAAAAGTTGACAAATTGGTCAAACTACTGAGTTGTACTACATTAGTTATTGCTCCTGTTTTTTAATCCAGGAACAGTGTTCATGTAGGACACTACAAGGATAAGTGCTCTATAAATGCCAACAGATTGTTTGCTGTTGTATGAATCAGTCTGTTTTCAAAGACAGGAACAGTGTAATGCTTAAACTTCCATTAGTTGAAAACAGACATTTTGTCATGAAGCCGAAAGAATGTTAAACAGTGACCCGTTATCAATGAGTTCTCACAACAGCCAAGTACATAGTTATATACATGATAGCTGTTTCAGCCAAAACTCATCCACATATGTTTATCATACACTGTGTTATACATGTTGCCTGTTAAAGTATCACCTGAGATTTTTTGGACAATTGTACATTCAGTAGTTTAAGTGTAAGTGGGAAGTCTCACTAAATGTATCCCTTAAAATATTCAAAATCAAGATTAAAAAAATTAAAAGTAAATGGCTAATTGTAAGGCTGCATTGTAATGAAACATGCATTTCTTTGGACTTAAGGTTTATTTGGATACTAATTCTCCTTAGCTTTCAATTTTTTTTAAATAGTAGGTTTACCCTCCAAAAATCCGTAACTCTTACTTATGTAAGTACCCTTAAATGGTTTTGGAAACAGATTTTAAATATACTTACCTCAGTTTTGAGATCACCTATTTAAGATCTCTATTATTGGGTTTGCCTGACTGCTGCTGCTGAGAGAAGACATGGAATTGGCAATACTATTCTGAGTTTGTTGCAGATGTGCTAATTCTTACTACAACCCATCGTACAAGCAACCAGAGGCACTCTCCTTTTTTCCTATTTAAATAAAAGGACAAGTGGAAATTAAATGGTTTAGTAATATTTGGAGTGGGTAGAAGGAGAGGAGTGAATTCTGTTAGAAGCAGGACACCCTGCTGAAACTGGTGCACTTCGAGTGGCAGGAGTTCTTCACCTTGGCCAACCCCTCTCCCCCCCCCCCCCCCCCCCCCCCAAAAAAAAAAAAAAGGCAGGGACAACACAACTGCAGGCTGAGGGAGCTCCTTTTTCTCTGCAGTGAGTGCCACTGAGAAATTCAGAGCCAGTCATGTCTGTCTATTAGGATGAAGTAAGGCCCCCAATGTTACAAGAAAAAGAAAATAAAATCAGCGTACAGTAGCACACTAAATCCTGCAGCTGAATTAAAATGCTAACGGGGGTCCCAACCCTACATTGAAGTGTAATTTAGAAGTAAACAGGGAATAGGGAATAGGGATCCTATTAGCACTTCCACTGTTCGTTTTGCTTGAAATTTCCCAGAGGTGCTGGGGCACTTTATAGATATGAAAGCCTTGAATGAAGCGTGCTATATGTGCCAAACCTTAGTAAAAAAAAAATAGTAATATGCAAGGAAATACAAATACTATGGTGTAAATCTTTAACTGAAAACATTGCATTGAAGATTCAAGCTTTTCTACATATTTGACATCATACACAATTCATTGCTAAAAAAATTAGGTTTATTCTTGCATAATTTCACATACATAATACAGTCTAATCTGGTCAAACAAGAATAGAATCTTATTTGCAGTGTTAATCTCACTGAATACAGCAGTGGAAGTGGGTGTAATTTGTACAAAAGGAATACTAAAAACTTTTCTTTGTCCTAGTTCATAAATGGAATAACTTAACCAAGTGGAGCAAAGGAAACAGCAGATTCAAAAATATTCATCCAAGCGTGTTTGAGATTGTTTCATAATATAAAGGAACAGTGGTGTCTAATTATTTTCCATTATCACCTACGATTACCAGTTGGGAAAAAAGCATGGAATGAATAGTGAAGAACAGATATCTAAATTAACAGTACAAATGTATTTTTCTGAAAAAAGAAAATGAACTTTTTCCTGTTTAACTGGATCTGAGACAAATACATGTAGCAGAAGTATTTTATAATGCCTTAGGAATTTGTAGGTTCTTATGAACACTACATACAGTACAATACCTCTTTTTAAAGGAAACTAAACAATACCACTTCTTGGCAACAAGAAGTGTACTAGCAAGTAACAACACAACCAGCAAGAGGGTGTTCCCCATTTTATGTATTAACATTGGAAAAAATACTATGGATTGCCTTTTTCAATAACCTACCAACACTAAGTAAAAAGTACCCCTGATAAAGTCTGTAAAGGTTTTAGAGCTAGATTCCTTTTCCAGTTAACTGAAGAAAGAAATAGGGTATTCTGCAGAACCTATTAATCACAAATTAGCGTTCTACAAAACTGTAAACTAGTTGGGGAAGAACTTTAACATTACAGATGCACTGTAGTTTCTTTCCTACTGTATTTCCATTCAAAATGCTGATGGAAAACTTTGAGATATTTAAATAGTATCCATAGTAGAAAAACAGCAAATTAGCTCCCATTCAACCAAAACCTGTCTTCCTATTGGGCAAACTGGCCTCACCAGAAGATGCATTTTTTTCAAGGCAAGAGAGGGTTGGCCTGTAATTTCATCAATTAATAAAATAAGGATGCCGACGCATCCATATGCAGTGGGTTAGCACAGGCTTATGCTCCTCTGAAACTGGATGCCGGTGTATGGGCTTGTGCTGGGTTTCAGCACAGGAGTAAATGTAATTGTTAGTGCTCTGTGCACCACAAACTGAGACTGCTGTGGGGTTGTTCTGAAAACACCAGCACCTAGGCCTGATTCAGGAAACAAAACTGTATTCCTGGTGGAAACCTAGTGATAGCATCCCATGAGTCCTGCCCGGATGACCACACGTGAACTGACAACGTGCGGTGAACATACCGAAGGAGTCCTCAGATGCTACCAAAAGGGGAGTCAATCAAAGCACACTAGAAAGCTGTAGTGTGCACTAGCATGGTCCGCAGCTTGCTGCGCACCAACTCGTCAGCTAGAAAAGCCCAATGTAGCTGCAAAAAACATGGACCGAGCATAAAGAAAGGGTAAAAATACTTAAACATCTTTCACCAGCACTAAAATGACTGAAGTGAAAGCAAATGAACAGCAGATTAAAAAGCCCAGCTGCAGTGACTAGTCATTACTTGGGAAGTTTGCAACAAGCCTGTGGTCAAAATGCTACAGAAGAAGTGGGTGATAATAGTGCTTTCTACCCCAGCCATGCTGGATCTGTGACACCGACTAAAGAAGAGCTTCCCTGGACAATTTTTGATTAATAAGTGGTGAAAAGACTTCAGTGGAGCTAAGGCTGCAGCTCAAATCCTTTAGATTTTGTAGTGCAGACTGACCACAAATCTCTGGGGAAAACAACGCTTTAGGTTTCCAATTTATTTTCTTAGGCTCTGACCATATTACTTTTCTTGCATATGATGCTACTATTCTCATCTGTGCCCATTACAACCTTGAAGAACTGCTGGCTGTTAGTATCATGAGATTACTGGTCACGTAGCAATTCCCTTCTACTTGCTTGATGTTTTGAGGTCCTAGAATTTAATGCTAAATACGTATTTGACAGCTTTAAAAAAAGTGCAAGGAATTAAGCTGCAATCTCAGCAGAACCTCTTCTAATTACTATGGCAAGCAACTATGCTAGTTTAACATATTTCTACTACACCTTTTTATGCTCTTAAATTAGATCCTAAAAATATATATACAGAAAAATAATCTCAAAAACAGTTTACACTTTAAAGTATTTAAAACAAAATTGTCCAGTCCTTTTTCTGTTATATAATATTTGACCGCATAGCCATGTTTTTATACTGTATACACATATAGTCACATATATATGTGTCAGGTTTCAGAGTGGTAGCCGTGTTAGTCTATCAGCAAAAACAACAAGGAGTCCTTGTGGCACCTTAGAGACTAACAAATTTATCTGGGCATAAGCTTTCGTGGGCTAGAACCCACTTCATCAGATGCATGGAGTGGAAAATACAGGAGCAGGTATAAATACATGAAAAGATGGGAGTTACCATACCAGGTGTGAGGTCAGTCTAATGAGACAATTCAATTGACAGCAGGATACCAAGGGAGGAAAAATAACTTTTGTAGTGGTAATGAGTGGCCCATTTCAAATAGTTGACAAGAAGGTGTGAGTAACAGTAGGGGGAAATTAGTATTGGGGAAATTAGGTTTAGGTTTTGTAATGACCCAACCACTCCCAGTCTTTATTCAGCCCTAATCTGATGATGTCCAGTTTGCAAATTAATTCCAGTTCTGCAGTTTCACACTGGAGTGTGTTTTTGTTGAAGAATTGCCACTTTTAGGTCTGTTATTGAGTGACCAGGGAGATAATTAGGCCTGAATAATTGAATAATTACTTAGTAAGGCAACTCCCATCCGTGTATGTATTTATATATACATTGATATAGATGTGTGTGCCTACGCATGTGAACACAATGCCAAGTTTCATGTGGAATGCATATACAGGGCAAACCCTCTCAAAGCGAAGGCAATTTGACCCGATTACCAACTTATCTGTGTTTCAAAGGTTTTGACTGGTAGATTAGCACTGATTGAAATTCCACAGCAGCACACTGCAGTATGAGTTTAGACTCTAGTGATGCTGGAAAAGTCCATAGTTGTTACCTCTCAACTTTGAAAATTTAACAACATTACAAAAGTTGTATTAGCCATAATGATTATTCCCCCCCTAATGCTACTCATGTGTAACAAAAGGTGGGCTTTTCAAGGTAAAAATTTGTAAAATGAACATTAAAAAACATTCCATCATAAAAACTCGTGGAGAAAATATATAATTGGTACATCTAGCAAAAGCTTTGTAGAGTTTATCAGAACAATAACTTGCTCTCATTCAAGGTGCCTCAGTCAGGTCCCAAACACTATGCCTCCTTTTGGAGCAAACATTCTGGCTTTGCATCATCATTACACTTGGTAAATAGAGAGGGCTTTTGACTCCTGAATCAACTTATAAAATTATCTATTTCATTATTTTTAAATGTGTTGCTGTAGATCAAGATTTCAATCATGATACACAATGTAAACAAAATTCTCTAGCATTCAGTGGTTACAAACCCAATGAATATCAGCTTGTAAAAAGGGAGAAACCTGAGATCAAAACTGCAAGAATATGAAATGATTTGATTCCAAATCAGCAGAAGCCTGACGTTCTATTCCACGCATGGGTTATATATTATAACCTTCCCACCCTCTGGGAGTCAGATAACTTGAATGGACTGTATAATTGAGGCCCCAAACCAGCAAAGCACTCTAGCACATGATTAAGTCTGTCTCTGTTCAGCAAAGCACTTTAGCACGTGCTTAGTGCTTGGATGAATAAGGATGGGATTACTCCTGTGGTTAAAGTTAAGCATCTGCTTAAGTGCTTTGTTGAATCAGGGCCATAGAGCTGTCATTGTAGATGGCAGGGCTGACAGAAGAGATTCTAATAAGCCTAGAAAGTAGCCCTTACAGTAGCGATATATACATATATCACTGGTGGTTTGAATAGCGCCTCTGTGTAGATTAAATAGAGTGAGAGACTGACTGCTTTCCAAATGCACGTGTTTAAGCGACAAGAGACCTGGACTATCCAAGCACTCTACACGGGAAGAAAGAACACTGGACTGTTGTGGAGAAATATAGGCAAAGGTTTAGCCAGATGCTAAACATTCCCGCATCATGACTGAGTCTATTTTGGAGCCTCCAGCGACGACAGCCAAGGACGGGTAGTCAATAAGCAGACCAAATCCAGAGCATCAGATGCTTTTGAATGGACCCCAACATCTTTTTATTTGCTTATTATCATTGTTATTGTGGTGTGGAAACCATTTCTCTGGCATGTGGACCGTGACTATATCTCAACCAAGAAATCTGGACCTTGACAAACAATAATGGACTACCCCTGGCCTAGGCGTTAGCCATCCATCAGCTAGCACCTTGGCGTGTGCTTATGTCTACACTGCAAAGAAAGGGCCCACAGCAGCGCGTCTCAGAGCCAGGGTCGGCTGACTCAAGCTTGCACTCTGGGGCTAAAAATCACAGCGAAGACCATTGGGCTCAAGCTGTAGCCCAGGCTCTGAAGCCCAGCGAGGGGGCCAGGCTCCAGCTGTGCCTCCCCTGCTATTCTGAGCCCTGCAGCACAAGCTCTGCGAGCTTGAGTCAGTTGACCCAGGCTGAGAGATTCTCTGCCGCGGGTTTGGGTTTGGTTTTTTTGCAGCGTAGCCGTACCCTACGTCTCCTGCTGGAACCCAGGCAGGGAGCTAAATGTCCCCCAGGCTCAATGGCCTCCACCTACATCCAACAAAATACAAGAGAGAAGGGAGTGGCTCAGGCAAACTCCCCGTTGTGCTTTGAAGAAGGCACCTCATGCCCCACGTGAGCAGACTGTGTACCCAGAGCTGCACTAAGGGCCTAACCCCATTGTCACTGCAGTCAGTAAGAGCTTTTCCATTGACTTTAATGGGAGATGAATCGGGCCCTCATTTAAGGGGACGACTGTCCTCCCTGCTGGTACTGGTATGAACAGGAGAATGATTTTAGTGACATTGCACTCAAACAGGCAATCCAGCTACCGGCTGGGGAAGTCAGTCCTGTGAGAAACGGATATTTGGCACATTGATGCTGGTGGAAAGATCATGGATCCAATTCTTTCTGTAGCCATGGTATGGGCCCAAAAGGATATTTCTGTGCTTCTTGGGGGCTCCTTAGGACTGTCTGGCTCACACCAGGAAAGCCGAAAGCCCTAGTGCTGTATTGTTATGTCCAAGGAATCAGTGGGAGAGTGCTTTAAATACCAAGGTACCTCCTCTTAGCACAGGAGACATGCAAGTCCAGGCTGCAGGGTTCCCAGAAAGATGACTCTGAGGGCCCTTAGTAACACCTGAAGACCCTGATTCTTCAAGGAGCTCCACTGAATTCAATGGGGCTCAGTGGATGCAGGAGTCTGTCCACTGGGAACAATTTGCAGGTGCAAGCTTTACCAGTGGTTTATTATTATTATGGGGGTTTGCGCCACCTTTGCTAATAGTGAACATCTCTTATGGTGTCCTGGGTCTGAGTTTTTATACTGAAGTGATAGAAGAATCCAGTTTTGAAGATTTGCTCTTGTATTCTGAGCTCTCTGAAATGACATTGGTTAGGACATTCTGCCTTTGACCACAAATCACCATCACTAAGCAATTTTAATCTTTTTCAAGACTTTGTCTGGTTACTTCCTGTTACTCACTAGTATTACCAGGCTTCATCCTGAGGCTTCACCCAGCTCTCTCCTTGTTAAGATGAATGCACTTACTCTATGCGAGGAGCGGACAGGAGTGATGGAGACTTCCCTTTTGGAAGACATTACCTTGCGATTCTGTATTCCAATATAACTACAAACACAGTTTTGCCTCTTGTGGGCGCTCTCAGTATGTTTTTTTAACTGCTATACACAAAGATCATTTTTTCAGTGAAGGCAGTGAATGTGCTGAAACATCACAGTATTATTTTTAGAAAAGATCTATAAAAAAGCATTACACCACCAACCAAGAAACTGCTACTACATGTTATTTCTAAGCAAATGTATTTCACCAATAAAATGCAGTCAGCTAACAGAGTGAAATGTACCCCTATGCCAAGGGGCAGGATACGGCCTACACCCCGCTTCAGTCCCACTAGAGCACTATTGTGAGGGCTAAAGAGGACTATACATTGTGCTGACCCTCTGTGCCATGGTATATTTTACCCACTAGTGAACTAGGGGATAGTGAAGGAGAATGAAAGTTCCAACTTGTTTAAAGGGACACTTGCCCTCACTGCAGTATTTACCTGTATTGCAGTAATGGTGCCATTCCGTATATTTAGAATGGCAGATACCGCACACACGGTGCTCCACTAGGTAGTAAGAAGGATCCATTTTTTAATGATGGCCACTGTTGTATTTGTATGTGTTGGGATTTTCAAAGGAACCTGGAAATAGATGCTTCCAATGGACTTTGCATGCCAAACTCCTTCGGGCAGCTCAGCAAACCCCATCTATAAGGCAACGGCAGGTAAATTAAGTGTGTTATGCTGAGCACTCCATACCCGGTTCATGACTTCATTACCGCAGTGTAACTCTATAGAAGTTAGTATAAACTTGATGTAACAGAGCAATGAATCAGACCTTCCTTGCCTGCTATAACGTTCTGCCATCATATCATTCTTTCCTCATAACAAGGGATCATGGTTTTAAAAACTTGCACGTTTTTCCTTTTTCACTCAGAAGTATAATTGCCTGTTTTAACAGCTTGCATTTCCTTAACCAAAAAGCTCTTTCACCCAATGCAAAATTGTAACAACTTTACCATCTTCAAGAAAGTTAAATGCCAGTTTTAAAGTGCTGGTGTCCTTTGGATCTTTAAGATCTCTAGAAGGTTTTAGTGTGGGTGTTTATATGAAGGGATGGCTCAGTGACACTCAACTCACAATGTAACCTAGCTTGATCATATAAAGGGTTAATACATGCAGCAAGCATAGTATATCATTGCCATGTAGGCAATCATCAGATAACTTCTATTAAAGCATCTATTAAAGTATTAGTTAGACATGGAAGATTTTTTTCTAGCATAAAATATTAGTAAAATTTAACACAGTCTATGATACACCACTTGTGTGTCTGGACAAGCAAACAGCTCCTTGCACCTTCATTTCTATGGGGTGTTATTTTACTTGGCCTATCCAGAGTTTCCTAACACTTTTCTCTATAGTCCCTTCAGCCAGACAAAATGCCATTTTGCTTTCAGACTTGAATTACAATACACCTTTTTCCAACATGCTGTCATTTGGGTCTCCGCACATAAAGTCATCCCGTGCGGTACCTGTACCTGCGGGTGTGCGTGGAGGCAGGAGTCAGTGAACTGGTCCTGCCCCAGGCTAGCTGATTTGACAAGAGATCAGCGAACTTGTGCTGATCTATAGAAACTGCATGATGCAGTGCCATGCCACACGCCTCAGACACGTGAGCTCTGTTTTTCTAGGGCCTGATTCCGAGCACTTGCAACTCCCACTGAAGTCAATGGGCGTTGCACTAGGTGAGCGCCTCTGAGGTTCAGCTCCTTAGAGGATGGAGTGCCTCCAATTGTTTTTATTTGATTTTTTTTTAATGTCTGAGGGTCTGTTTCTATCTAACCCTGAGGACACTGAATAATTCCCTGTGTATCACTCCAGGAGTCTCTGGAGAGGCCAGGTAGGAAGTAGGGAAGTTGTGACCAAGGGGAAGTGGACAGGAAGTATGAGACTTTCCACCTGCTGTGGTGTGGGTAGGACAGTAGGAGGGATCTCACTGTCCTTGGGGGGTGTTAGTGAAGGAGTAGGAGCTCCAATCCCTGAGCAAAGAACACTAAGGATGAGGATAGTTCTGTCTAGTGCTCTAAAGATTCAAGATCTTCAACTGGCAGGCTGACATGCCTGTTTCCCATGTCTAGGGGTGAGAGATTTATCACTACGACAGTAACTGCGGCGAGCAGAAGCAAATCTCTCGTGAATATGACTCTCCCTGATATGGGGAGCAGACAAATCCATTATACAGAGTGCAGCTCACTGTCAGGGCACTTCAAAAGCATGCAGAGTGGAATTCTTGCCATCATGCATATGGCTGGGCAGAGCCCCAGACTCGGTGCAGGAGAAGGGGGAGCTGAGAGTACTGTACCAAACATGGCATGAAGATGTGCAACAGTTTGAATTCCCCTTGAGTTACTGGAATAGGCATCTGTGGGGCGCAGGAGGCCGTGTGTTACTGAACTCTGCGTTACTGTCATGAAATCTCTCCCCTGGTGCTGTGAACTTAAGAGTCAACTATTTTGCACGCTAGGCTTGAATGCCAAGATTCTGCTACAGGTTTGAAGTCTCTTTGAAGACTCGTCAAGGAAAAAGGCAAAATTCCTCAGGCGCAATACAAAACCAAAAACACCTAGTTCAAAGAAACCTTTGCAGGACCCCATCCTGGAATCTGACCTGTGTCAGGGGTCACAGACACCCACCAGGAGTGCTAGTGAAGTCAGCAGCGATCTGCCCACATTTATCATATTGTAAGATTGGGGCTTTAGACTGTAAGCCCTTTAGGGCAGGGATTCTGTCCACCTTTGTCTGTACAGTGCCTGGCACAGTGGGGCACGGCTCACAACTGGGACCTCTGAGGGCTATTGAAATATAAATATTAAGTGTTGAAAGTACGACAGACTAAGGTGGCACTGCATGATGATCAATGTATTGCCCTTCTAAGATTACCGGTCAATATTCAAATATTATGGTACTGCCAGTCTACTCTGTAAATACAATAAAGGAATATTTGTACAGTAATTATTTTCCATACAACGTAAGGTACTGGCTACTATGTGTCTCTTATCCCCCTACTAGTCAGAATGTCAGTGTGACTATATTGTTCTCTAGGGCTCATTTCCAGAAGATACAAGCCCTCATAGTACTCCAGCCAACAGAGACTCTCATTTACCTTAAGTGACAGAGGTTTGTGCTTTAGGATCACAAAATCCTTGATGACTGGAGGGCTGTGCAGTCATGACATGTAGAATAGCTGACAAGCACGAAGTCCTGTGCAGCCATAGAATCATTACAAACAATGTGGAAGGTTGTCTAATTCCTGAATAGGAAAAAATGGATAATAACTGATCAATATCTAGAGACTTTTAGGGCTTTTGGTTAACCCTCTTAAAACAATTCAGTTTCAGAAGCTGACAGTACCACTATATTACAGACTATTTAGTGTGAATGGGAGTGTGACACTAAACTCCCCTGTATTCACCCCGACACACTATTATAATAATCTCTGTACAAAATATGCCTTGGGAGGTATCATTTGAAAACTAGTAACTTGCTGATCACAAATATTCATGTAAATATATGTACACAGTGAGAATTAAGAGTTACAAATATATGCTGGAATTATGACTAAAGTGTGTTTAAACCAAGCATGTCAGGGGGAGTTGGTAAACAGATCTGCCTTAGACAAAGGAATGCGTATTTGATTCTCTGACTAGCACAATCTTCAGGCAAAGACAATGAAGGTCCATTTTTATGAATTAGGTAAACAAAACTATTAAGCTTAAAAAGTGGAGGAAGAAAGAACATGGAGCTTCCTTCACCATCAACTGCATGTCACCTTCCTCACAGCTTGAATAAACTCTACTTTGAGGGGTAATTCTGGGAAGAATCCATTTCAAAGGTTTACTGGTCTATAAAGACAGGTGTGGGGGGCTTAAGTGATAAGCAATTGAATCAACTGACTGAGTCCAATATTACTGTATTATAAAAATGTGTCAAGACATGTGTTAACACGATGTGAGGAAATATGGATACTTATAATATTTAAGCTTTAAAGTCTGTGGCCAAACAGAGAAAAACAGGTTCCGCCCAAGACAGGAGAGAAGGCAGCTATTTACCATCGTCAATGTAAATTAAGGATGGTGGAATCAAAACAATGGAAGCCCCATTTACATACAGGGGGATGGGAAGCCCACAGGAAGGGAAGAGCAACCTGAGGTCATCCTGCCTCTTGAAACAATGGAAGATATATGCAAAGACAGAAGCCATTTTTGGCATCCATCACTAGACAGAGACACATGGGAATAGAGCTCTTGCAAGCTGAGGAAGATGCATCTTGCAATCCGGGGTTGAAGTCTCTGGAGACTAAATATAGGTGACAGACCTGCTTAGGCAAAGATTTTTCAACTAGGAAGACAAATGAAGCCAGCATCTTATACTTCTTTGTAAGGTCCTGACTGAGGGAAAGTCAGTCATGGCTGGGAAGACGAGAGAGAGAGAGAGAGAGAGAGAGAGTGAGCGTGTGAAAGCCTGTACCTTGCCAGAGTAAGTTTTAGACTTCTACGTGTTTTCACTTTTATTTGCTTGTAATTATTTCTAACTTTATTTCTTGTACTTAAACTTACTTAAAATCCTCTTCTTTCGTTCATCAACTTGTTTCACCATTAATCCAAACCAGCAATGTTGTGTTTGAATTAAAGTGAACGTTAACTCCAATTAACGTAGCAAGTGGTTTGGGATTGTCTCTTTAAAGGAAAAAGTGGACTCGATTATTCCTCTGAATATTGCAGGAGAGGGCTGAACATATCAGAGCACATGGCTTTGGGGAAGTTTGGGACTGGAGGTCTGTTGGGGTCATCTGATAACCTTAACCAAGTCTGGGAAAGAGAAAAGTGTGGCTGTGATAACTGCTGGCTGGCTGTTGGATTCAAAGTGGTTGAATCGCAGCTGTATATTGCACAAAGCGCATGCTGGCTGCGTGTGTGTGTCCCAGGCTGGGAGCCAAAAGTAGCAGAAGCATTTTCGGGAACTCAGGGTTATAATATAAGCAGTGACACAATCTCTCACTGGTCTGAACTACACCCCAGAGCATGACAGGGAGAGAAAAAGAAAAGGGATATCTCGATGCACAGTAAGGGACTCTTGGTAACCTTGATGCACAGAGATTTGGGATTAGGTTCTTGAAGCCCATGTGATTCAGGGAGAGCGGTGATGGTGAAGCCCCATGCTTCACCCCATCATTATCTTTATATATCTCCAATTTGCAATAATAGGGATTAGACAGACATCCCTGTGCCTCAAGATTAGGGTATCATTTGAGACAAGTGATATTAGCCAGACAAGCTCTCAGATTTGTTACAATTACAAAATAAGGTGTGATCAGCCATGTTAGAGATTAGGGCTGGCATTTTCAAAGAAGCCTATAGAAGTTAAGTGTCCAGCTCCTATTGAATTTCAACAGAATGTGGGTACCTCCCTTAGGGTCCTTTCAAAATCATAGCTTAGATTTTTAGCTTAGCTGTTCCAATTTTGTCACTGGAATTCATGCTGGGTGACAAGAGCCCTTTAAAAGTGACCCTGCAAGTGTAACTACTTTGTAAACCACGAATTAGAACACTGAACTTATTTACAGCTGGTGAGTAAAATTAGGACAGCAGTAAAAAGGTTAGAACAATGACATTTAATGTTACTCCATTAATAGATTTGATCACTTTTTTTCCTACCACAACAATGTGTATTTTCATATACATTATATTTAATAAAATGTACTGATATGGAAATAGGAAACCATGGGTTTAGTTCTATTTACAGATTTTAATTGAAACGTTTTTCTTAACAACACTGAAAAATAGAAACTTAAAGTTATTTTAATTGTGTTTTCAGCCAGCTAGTGGTAAACAAACGCATGCCTTGAAGTTAAACTTCCTCTAAAACTTGGTCAGTTGACAGTTTCTAACTAAAGTGTGTATCTCTGTTTTGTTCAAAAAATACATACGAATGTCTGTCATTTCTGATACAAAATTCTACACTATCATCAATAAATAAATAATAAAGAGATTTTTAAAAGTATGAAATGTAAACTTCGTTGTCCTTCCAACATACAGGATTTTGTTTTTCAATTTCTTGAAACATTACAGTGGTCTTGAAGGAAATTATAACACACAGACATTTCCCAGCACAGTTTACACTTATTACCATACTGTATCTAGCTATCCATTATGAAGATATCCTAATTTCCTAATGGAAATCATGACGACTTGTAGTGCTCTCCACAGAACACCGTCTATACAGGAAAGGTGGGAACTAGTACCAAAACGACATGCAAAGAACATCAAAACCTACCAACAAGCTCCACAAGAACATTAACATGCCAATGAAGGGGTTGACACCTCATTCTGAAAGAAAGTCATTACAAAAATACCAGTTTATGCATGATACCTAGGTAATGAACAAAAGGACTCTAAACAGAACAATGATGGACTTTACTCTCTTATGGGGCTCGATTGTCCTTGGAGGTCCCAACGCAGAAAAGTAATTGAGCATATGCTTAAAGTAAATGGGACTTAAGCACATATGTAAAGTTAGGTTCTTTGCTGAACAGGGAAGGTTTGCTGAATCAGGGCCTATATATGTGTGGGGAGTTACGTGTGTCAATCTCTGCCCTGCCCCTAAGATGACAACAAGACCCCTTTTACTTTGGGGTTACTCACTCTGCACAATCACAAACAAAGTTGGTTTGGGTTTTTTTGGTCACATCTAATATAGCCAACAAACTCGGAATGAACCTGGTTTGCAATGAACGCCTTTTGTGAGCTACAGTACGCTACTGTCCTGATTTCAAAACCAAGATGTCAAATATGTTTAGGCACAGTACAATTTAATAACCAGTCACCACTGATTGCTTTGCAAACTAGACTCTACAGGGTAGAAATTAGCTTCCTGAGCTAGAGCAGTGATTTCTTGTCACAGCTGGTGACTTGATCATCCATCAGCTTTCACACAATTAAGCAGCAGTAGTAAAGAAGTGGTACAGTACAACATTCTATCTCCTTCACTTATTGTTTCAACATTTACAACCCTCCAGGAAATGATGGTACTCTGTTAGAGTGAAATTCACTGCTGTGGAGAGCGCTAGCACAAGGCCTGTGCGCTGTTTAAGTTTCTTTTAAACCTTATTTTGAGAGTGCAATAATGGTACCTTCTGTGTTTGTTTTTATTTAAAATACCACCATAACAATCCTAAAGAAAATCAGAGATCTTCTTACCTGGTAAGTGTTCATTCATGTCATGTTTATACACCACTTTGTGGGGCAATAGGCACAAAATTCCTATGGGGAAGTTTACAGAAAGCCTTCAAACATACAATCAGTGCCCTCTTCATTTAAATTAAGCATTACAGTAACTGGAGTAAGTGCAACAACCTACATGGTTTGTTCAACTTTCAGCTTGGAGCACAAGTTACGACTATGTTACTTCAGAAACCCTGAAAACTATAACGAAGTTCCACACAGAGACAGAGATCTGCTCCCAAAACTGCGATTCAATTTTCAGCAAGGATTATCAAGGCACATAGATTTTCCTGTTTGCTTTGATAACCCCCTTGCACATGAAGAACAAGCAGTAGTTTCATATAAAAGGAATAAGGATTTCTAGACAGCTTCTGCAGACACCTATTGCAGTGAACTCAGATTAAAGTGAAACATTGGTGCATTTTCCTCTAAGGTTCATCGAACAATTGCAGATCTAGTCGGACTACGATCTCTCCTGTTGGGACTTCATGCAGGAGAAGACACTTTGTAACTGGTCCCTTTGACCCCTGATCCTTCTTAATGTCCGCCACACGGATTTCAGTTCGGCCCAAAAAGTCTGAAACACAAAAATTAGCATATTCTGAGTGAAATACATTTTCACTTTCCACTTTATTTTCTGACAAAATATTACTTCAAAGAAGATGCTAGCTTCTATCTCCACTGGGAATAGAAGGAGAAAATATGCCCTCTTGCAACAATAGTTGTATGGCTAATATAGGTAAAGCTTTAAAATCTCTTGAATCGAAAACTGGCTTTTCTAATTTGCTTTTATATTCCAGCTACCTTTTTTTAATGAATACATTTTAATCAAAACCATCAGGTAAAAGTACAAGAAGCAAAAGGGATAGTCAATTAAATTAAAAGGCGACAAATTCAAACCTGACAAGTGAATATTTTTTCACACAATGGTTGGGACTGTGGAACTCATTGCCACAGGAACCCATTGAGGCCAAGAATGGAGCAAGTTTTTAAAATATCGGCTAGCTATATTATAGAAAGACTATCCAGTATTATCATGGTTAATGATGATACAATTTTTGGAAGGGATATTAAACCTTGAGCTTCCAAGCTTAAGCCTATTTCTAACTAGTAGTGATCAGGATGAGATCTAATATTGGGGGGCAGATTACCCCACATCTGCCTACTGTGGGTTTCTTATACCTTCCTCTGAAGCATATGGTACGGGGCACTGTCAAAGACGGGATACTAGATGGCCCACAGGTCTGATCCAGTGTGGCAATGCCGGTGTTCTTACATTACAATCCAAAAATCATACATGCCAAACAAAATACCAGAAATGTCAAACCATCAAATTGGATCATCCATATCATTCATAGGATCAGTAATTACAAGAATGTGACCCTTAAATCACACAAAAAATGAAGGCAACGGTTGTGAAAGGGGAGAAGAACATATCATCCAGGTGAAATATTATTTTAGGGTGAAATCCACCTCAGTTCAGTGAAAAGGGGCCAGCACCAGGACAATGCACCACTTAAGGGTATGTCGACACTACGGAGGCACAGCTACAGCATTGCAGCTGTGTCACTGTAACACTGTAGCTTTAAACATGCCCTTAGGTAGTCACACACATGCTGGCTTTTGTCTAGCTAGCACAGCTAAACACAGCAGTGAAGACACAGCAGTCCAGACCCCAGTACAGGTTAAGACCGCGAGTGTGTACCCCCGTGTTCCAGGCAGGCTTGTTCAGTCTGTGCTGAAGCCCATGCTGCCCTGTCTTCACTGCTATTTTTAGCTGTGCTGTGCCAGCCAGATTAAAGCTAGTCCGGATACGTGTACCCAACCTGCAATCACATCTTTAACTGCACTGTAGACATATCCTGAGAGGCAAGTCAGAGTTATAAACTGAGTGCTTCTATGCTGTTAAATGTTTACGTCGGCACCCATGTAACTCCTAATAAACGGAAAGGTGGGGAGAACGGAAAACATCACCAGAAGTGTGGCAGCTTCATACTTACCGTCTGGGGAGAACTGATCCCTCTCAAACACGGTTATGCAGAGTACATCCTGCTCCAGATCTTTGATAAAGAATTGGCAGTTAGAGTTCCATTTAGGGTTGAGAGTGTCCTGCATAGTCTTGGTGATGTGACACTGAGAGCCCATTGTCACCTCACAGTATGGGTTACTCTTTCCTGAAAGTAATAAAGCAGATGCAGGGATGTGATCACATTTTGATGGGCATGGATTTAACATCCTTCTAAATACCCTCTGACTTCCATTACCATCTAATTAGGAAAAGGGTGCTGGGCTGCCACCACGTTAACGAACAAAGTGCATCTCTGGGAGCCCGTCCTGAGATGCAGAGCTCTGGGGGCCCGTCCAGAGTATCCTCAGTTCCTCGTGATTTCAGCACCTTGCAGGATCAAGTTCTTGTGGGAGTGACACTCAGAAAGCTTGTAAAAAAATACTTAAGTACATGACAACTGCCCAAGTTTCGCTGTCCTGCAAGTAACCGTTTCTCTGAATATTAAGTTCATTAAAACTGCTTCATTTCACAAAATCTACATTTTGGGCCTACATTTTCTTTAGTGTTAGACAGACAGAAACATCAAGGGGCTGTGTCCTTCTTTATAACACACGCTAGGAAAATCAGTAAGGTCCTTACCATGTGACCTGCAGGGTTTTAGTTCAATGCCTTCCACAATGTTCACCATCAACCTTCCAATGCCTGTTGCCCTTTGGGAGCGAACTGTGGAGGGATGCGGTGGGAGAGGAGAGGAATGACAAAATTCATTAGTATGCGCCTGGCTTTTGACATTTCCACGAAAGACTACAGGCATCGTATTCCACACTGTACCTAAGTAGGCCTTTTCCCTCTTCTTCTTCTCAGTCTCTATGTAAAGTTCAGAAGCAGCTTTAATTTTCTGAACCCAGGCAGTCCTTCAGAAGGAAAAGACAAAGTTACCCCACAGCATTATGATTACTATTTTATTTCTCTTTAGCACTACACAGCAAACAAAAATAAAGACAGAGCCCTCACAATCTACAGGTCTGGGCCTGCTCCAGAGCCCTCACAATCTACAGGTCTGGGCCTGTACTGGTATATGCTAGATTGGAGCCTTGCACCTGTGAGTCAATGCTACTCTGCAGAGGTGTAAAGGTCTATACGTAAGAAGGCCTAAGAGGCAGAATCACAATGGCCAGGACACAGTGGGAAATCAAGAGGTGGGGATAACTTTTTCCTCCCATTCCTTCTGCATTACTACAATAAGCTAACTGGGCATTACAAAATCTCTGGGGGCCAGAGGCTCAGCTAGTGTAAATCAGGGTAGCTCTACTGACTTCACTGGTGCTTCGCTGTGTTATGCCAGCTGAAAAACTGGCTTGTGGAGTTTTTAGAAGGGATGTTAAAGAGGAGAAGATGGTGGCTTTGTAAACCAGGACGGGGAGGTCATCTCACTCATAGGGACTTAGCTTGGAAAAATGCACAGAGAAAAGAGTGGGAAGAAAGAAACATCTGGAGCATCAAGGCTGGTGTGTTATGAGCAAAGTTCGAGCAGTAACATGATATCTAAGAAAGTCTGAGGTGTAGGCATATGGGGGCCCCCATGCATGCATCAAGTGTAGAATTTAGCCTTCGGTTTTGCAGTTCTAAATATTTACAAGCAAAGATTAAATTGTTGGCCAAATTCATCATTTACTGATGCTAATGCAGCATTTCAGTTGCTGTTAATAAAAACCCAAACCTCTAGGTGTCAGTGATTTTAAGTGTTAAAATGTTGCTTTCTGCATCATCTGCACAGTGCAAAATCACTCAGCGGGTAGCACCATTCAAACTTGGTAGAAAATGTATTCTGAGTGCAGAGCACTAACCGCTCCAATACAGAATATGCAACTGTTGTGACGGATCACCATGTGAAACATGGGGCCTGATCCCCAACTAGTGTAAACCGGCGTTGTTCTATTAAAGTCAATACAGCTAGGTCAATTTTCATCCGCTGAGGATCTGGCCCACTCTGTTAATTTACTCTGTGGTATGGAAATGGAGATACAGAAAACACCCAGGAGAACTACTGTGATCCTGCCGTGGTATGGACTTTTACAGACAATTTTTAAGCCTAGAAATCACAATTCTATATCATGTTATTCCTGTCTGTTCTCCCTCCTAGGAGGTCCCCCTCGGAGTTCCATGAGTCCCTCGTTTGCCTCTCCTTTCTCTCCCACTCCCCTTCCTGCAGAGGTCCTGTCCTGTGCATTGCTCCTCTGCAGTCCCGCTCACTGCAACTCCACGCATTCACCAGAGCTGGTTGCTAGAGAGTGAGGTCAGGTATCCACTCCTTCCAGGGCCCGAGTGTGACAGCTCCACAACACCCCCAGCTTGGGCCGCCGGGGAGCAAGGGATGTTTTACCCAGGTTTACAGGCATTACAATCTTTACAAATGATGCCTTTGCAAGCCAGGATCATAATGAGCCTGTACTCAGCGCCACACCACACTGCCTCTTATTGCCCCATCAGCTTCTGCAGGACTGAGGCTTTCACTTTTTAACATAAATTACTTTTCTAGTCCTTATGTTTTTACAGAAAACATCCCAAATGTGACCTGATGCAGTGGTGTCTTCTTGAGTTTGCAGACAGACAGACCGAAACAAAAGCATCAGGAGAGGTGGAACCGCCCTCACTTGTCTCACTTCATTTGTTAACTCTGAAGCGGAATGATGTGAAATTGAGTTTTCCCTTTGTTACCCATTTCCCTAGTGGTCTGGGTAAAGTTAGAGAAGGGTATATCACTTCTTAATTTGATTCCCATTTTCAAGTAATTATAATTACCAGAGCATTCACCGTACTAAATGCAGGGAATACTACAGACACCTGGGTAATGTTACCTACTTGCAAAGACATTTATAAAGATTTTCATGGTGATTGTCGTATGTACATGCACATGAACATATACATCAAAATCTTTACAGTCAGCAGTGAGGAGGCTGCAGTGACTTACCTTTCATTTATGCTTTCTGCACGAAGCGTGTAGACTCTATCAATGTGGGAGATATGGAAGATGGGCTCATCTCCAGAAGGGTCTGTGGGTAATTTTACTAGTACCTCATTTAGAAAAATGGGCTGTGAAATATTAGGCAAAGCTAGAGTAATACAGCTCTATACCTGAACACACTGGCATGCTCAACACAATACAGACTGTTTTTGTTTGTGCCCAGAATATCCCCTCTCGCCCCCCGCTTTTTAAACTCCCTTCTTCAAAGGGCTTGTGTCTCATTCACCCTTTCTCTTGCCAAAGACAGCTCCCTCCAGATCCTGTGAATGCTTCTACTTGAGTCAGAGAGTCACAGAGTGTTTCAAAGTTCTCCCTTCCCACAAGCAGCACACTGTGCTCTGCATCATTTCCCTCTTTCTGTAGCTGGGATACTTGAAGTCAGCTAATAGGATGCTCAAAAGCGCCTTCCTTTATACAGATCAAGCTTACAACCTGTCCAGCACCAGCACCACAGGCCTGGAGTCCCAAGTGTACTTGACAGCCTCTTTCGTTCTTATACAGCAACACACAGTGCCATTGCCCACACCTCCAAGTGGGGAACTGCCACCCTTCTGAACTGTTAAAATACCCAACAGCTTGGCTACCATAAAAGCGGTACTTACAGTTTTATACATTTTATACTGCAGATTAGACTTGGGGCTGAAGACCTTGTCTGTACCAGAGGAACCAAGAGGCTTTATGATCTGAGTCAGCAGGAGGAAATCATTGAACAGAAAACCATACAGTTCCTTGTTGCTCTTGGCTTTGTAGAGTTTCCCACTGTGCAGAAACTTGCGTGGTCCCAAGCAGTTTGTAACAGAATTAAAGACGAGTTGCTGAGAAAAGAAGAACAATGCAATGTACAAAGTCAAACCATCGAGGCTCCCCTGGAAGAGATCAAATACGGGTTTGAGTTCTGACATGTGCTTCAGTTCATTTCACAGGGATGATGGGTAATGCCTCAGTCTCACAGTACGAGCAGCACAAGGCATAGAAAGGTGGTAGAAAAATAACTATTAATTTGAGGATAGGTCCCCCAATGGCTATTAGCCAGGATGTGCAGGGATGGTGTCCCTAGCCTCTGTTTGCCTGAAGCTGGGAATGTGTACAGGGGATGGATCACTTGATGATGACCTGTTCTGTTCAGGCTCTCTGGGGCACCTGGCATTGGCCACCGTCAGAAGATAGGATACTGGGCTAGATGGACCTTTGGTCTGACCCAGTAGGGCCGTTCTTATGTTGATCTGGGGCTCTTCAGTCTGACCAGGACAGCACAGGATGAGGGCAAGGAAGACAAAAGCACTTGGTCCTCTTTTTGATCTTTCCTGCTGTATACTGGTATCTCTGTGGGGGAGGGAACAAAGCTGATGGCTCTTCCCTGATTGGTGGCTGTACCGCAGATGGAGTCAATGGGCCTCCCTATTGGCTGATCCATCTCCACAGCGCCTGTAAGAGTTAGCATGTGTGTGTGTGTGTTCGGGGGGTGGGGCAGATGGCATATGGTCTTGCTCCTGTGTTTGGATTTCACCCTCTAGTTCATGCTCAGGGGGTTCTGGATAACCACGGTGCTTCTTTTTTGTGCTCGTGATGCTTGGTTTAGCAGGTTATCTGCTAGTCAGTGGCTATGGGGAGGAGTTTGGATTAATTGCACATTATCCACTAGCTCTTATAAAAAATGGTTACTCGCCGTCTCATAACTGTTGTTCTTCGAGATGTGTTGCTCATATCCATTCCAATTAGGTGTGTGTGCGCCGTGCGCACGGTCGTCGGAAAGTTTTCCCTTAGCAGCTCCCATTGGGTCAGCTGGGGAGCCTCCTGGAGTGGTGCCTTCATGGCGCTCAATATATGACCCTGCTGACCTGACCCCCTCTTCAGTTCCTTCTTGCCGGTTACTCCGACAGGGGAAGGCGGGTGGGTTTGGAATGGACATGAGCAACACATCTCGAAGAACAACAGTTACGAGAAGGTGAGTAGCCGTTTTTCCTTCTTTGAGTGATTGCTCAAATCGATTCCAATTAGGTGACTCCCAAGTTCCATCCTAGAGGTGGGGTCAGAGTTGAGGAATAGCTGATTGGAGCACCACTCTGCCAAAAGCTGCATCATCTCTGGCAGGCTGGATGATGGTGTAGTGAGGTGAACGTATGCACCAAGGACCAAGTTGCTGCCCTGCAGATTTCTTGTATTGGGATCTGGGCCAGGAACGCTGCTGCTAAGGCTTGTACCCTTGTGGAATGTGCCTTAATAGCTGGAGCTGGGACCTTAGCCAGCTTGTAACAAGTGCGGATGCAGGCTGTAATCCAGGAAGATACTCTTTGGGATGAGACCGGGAGACCTTTCATCCGGTCTGCCACTGCTACGCAGGGCTGGCCTTAGCAAGTGCAGGGCCCGATTTCGACAGGGCCCCACCGCCGAAGTGCCGCCGAAACAGCGGCAGCTATTGAGCTGCGCCAAAGTGCCGCCGACGGACATTGCAGGGCCCCTCTTAGGCGAGGTCTGAGACACCAGTTTCCCTTCCTCAAAAATGGCGGAGAATTTGGCCCTAGAGTCTGCAGGGATCAGCTCTTTAAACTTCAACATGGAGGCCCATGAGTTGAAGTTATATCTGCTGAGGATAGCTTGCTGGTTAGTTATCCTCAGCTGAAGGCCCCCCGTGGGATAGACCTTCCTATCGAAAAGGTCCATCCTTTTTGCCTCCTTAGATTTGGGGGCCAGCCCCTGCTGTCCCTGCCACTCTTTCTCGTTAACCGCCAACACGACCAGAGAGCATGGCTGCGGGTGTGAGAACAGATATTAGTAGCCCTTGGAAGAGACGAAGTATTTGCGTTCCACTTCCCCTGGCGGTTGGCAGAATTGAGGCTGGGGTCTGCCATAGAATCTTGATGTTGCTCTGAATTGTCTTGATTAATGGCAGAGCTACCTGCAATGGATCTTCAGGAGTAACAATGTCTATCATGGGGTCCTCGGCCTCGACCACTTCCTCCGCTTGCAACCCCATGTTCCGGGCAATCCGCCTTAAAAGGTCCTGATGAGCCCTGTGGTCAAGGGCCCGAAGCTGAAGCCCCTGCCACAGCCTCGTCGGGGGATGAAGACGAGGTGACCACAGGAGGTACCGGGTCCTCCTGTCCCTCTGCTCCCTGAACTCCTCTTGGTCAGTGCCTGCCCCTGTGGTGGCTACAGTCGGGGTGGCTGTAGCCCGACCCTGCGGCTGGTCCTGTGCCAGAGTCACCGTGGCAGCAGCCTGAGCCTGAGGGTGCGGCTAGGTCAGGGTGGCCTCAGATCCCCGAGGTGTAGATCTGTCCCTGGCAGAGTGAGGTGGTCGGTGTTGCAAGGTAACCGACCGTGAACCCCGTGAAAGGAAGCCCTGGGCCTGATGGGAAGCCCAGGGAGTCCAAAAGGGCCATTGTGCCGGGGGCTACCATTGCGGCTGCCAGGTTGGCTGCGCTTCCCTTCGCCGCCTTTTGGACCTATGCCGACTGCGCTGGGAATAATGAGAGTCACTGTCACAGTCCGAGGAGGTGGATCCTGATTGCGCTGAAGGGCCATGCGCAGGAGACCGGTGTTGAGTGGATGAGGCGGGGGACCGGTGCTGGGTCGACCTCGCCAGAGACCAATGCCAGGAATCCGGTGTCGGAGACCGGTGCCGAGTATCCGGTGCCAGCTATTGAGGACGAGGGTGCCATGGGTCGGTGCTGGTCCGCTCTCGGAGCCGGGGATTGATGCGGGTCTGCCCTTGGTGCTGGAGAGGGGAAGCAGTGCCAGAGATACTGTTATGGAGCTCAGTGCCGGGGAGCGGTACCGCAGTGATAGCGACTGGGAGTGGTGCTGCGGATGGTGCCAAGCGGGGGACTGTAATCGCTGCATTATAACTGGCTTGCCTCTAGATGGTATTGGAACTGCAGGCTTGTCCCTCAGAACCGGGGTCTGTGAAGCCATCATTTCGATTAAGCGTCTGGCGGCTTCAAAAGTGTTCAGGATGGCAGGTGGCTCTAACTCCTCCACCTGACACTGCCCTTGCGGAGAGTCGCTGTGGGCCGGACTGAACGGTCCCCTCTGTGGCACTGAAGTCAACGGCACCAACTCGTGTTATTTTGGCACCGAGTCCATTCTGGGGTGCACCTATGCATCCCCTGACGGTCCTGCGGCTTTCGGAGCCAGTGAGCACCCCCTTTCGGTCTTCCTATGCTGCTTGTGGTGGGGCACAGGCGAAGTCGAGCTGTGCCAGGCCGCTGCTCCTGGCTGCAGTGCCGGGGAGCGCGGGTGCTGAGGGTCTCTTGTACTAGAGTCCTTCCTCAGCACCGTATCACCTACCGATGCCGGAGCACTGCATAGGGACGCACTTGGCGCCAGGTCCTGGCAGTCCGCAGCAGGCTGGGGACGCAGAGCGGATACCATGAAAAGTTGCTTGAGGCTGAAATCTCACTCCTTTTTAGTTCTCAGATGAAAAGACCTGCAAATTTTGCACCTCTCAGTCTGGTGCGCCTCCCCAGACATTTTAAGCAAGAGGCCTGGGGGTCACTAATGGGCATAGGCTTGTTGCAAGCAACACAGGGCTTAAAGCCCTGGGCTTGCAGCCTGCCCCGGAGCCTGAGGAGGGGTTAGGGATTGGGGAGAGATCCCGCTCCCAAACCTTACTATTTAAACTATTTACTATGTATACTAAAATGGGTAACTAGAACAACTAAATAGGGAGAAACGCTAAGGAAAGGCCTTGCTGAGCAAGCGAACGCTGTTCCAACGGCCGTCACGGACAGTAAGAAGGAACTGAAGGGGGGGTCGGGTCCGGTCGGCAGGGTCATATACTGAGCACCATGCAGGCGCCACTCCAGGGGGCTCCACAGCCAACCCGACGGAAGCTGCTAAGGGAAATCTTTCCGACGACCGTGCACGCGGTGCGCGCACACACCTAACTGGAATCGATATGAGCAATCACTTGAAGACGACGTTTAGTTTCAGTTTTTCCTTTTGGTAATGTGTAACTGTTAGGCCTATTTGTACTTGTTGGCATTCTGGTGTCTCATGGTCCACCCCCCCACACGGGGTCAGATGTTACGGAGAGTGACTCCTTCCTCAGATAAGAAACAGGCCAATCTTTAGGAAGTGACGAAGGCATGACTGTGGGAGGACCCAATCTCTCAGCACAAAAGGTGGGGTGCTTTCACCTTGATATTTGTCAGCAACTGGCTAACTGGTCTTTTGGGTGTGCCAAAAGGGGACCGTGGGGCTAGGGGAGCAGAAGGACACCCCTTCTTCCCTACTCTCATTTACCCTTGGGCAATAGTTCTGCTTATTAAAACTGTGACCAACTGCACTACTTTTCTCAACTTGGCCTGTGGGTCTTTCCACTGTGATGGCAGAAAAACAACATCATGCGGCTCTCCATTTATTGCCCCTCAATGAGCTGAAATACATCTTTTCAGTTCATAAGACAAAAGATGATTTTTTTCTTATGCTGCAACCTCAGTGTGGAGTTTGAAAATCAAGCTATATTCTCTCTGCCTCTTCTACCCTGACCAGGAATAGGGGTACCACAACCAGAACTTTAAAAAAAGTTACTATTTTTATAGGACCAACAAAACCAAAATGTTTTATCATGACATAATTGAAGAGACATTAGCATGACACCTGTAAAGTACCAGTTGGTGATGGACAAGACAAAGTGATTCCTCTCTGTAAAGTTTATAAATAGATTTGGTCAAAAAAAATTGAATTTTCAAAGTTTAGATGAAGTTTTATCACCAAAGATGTTTGCTGTTTTTCAACCAGCACTATTTATAAAGCAATACAGAATAGTGTAGTAGTCCTTCATAATGGAAGGACGTATATACTGTATATTCAAGATAGCAGTATTACTATTGTAAAGTACTATATACATTGAAGTTACAGTTGAACAAAAATGGCAATATTTAAATCTGGCACCATTCCAAATACCAGAAACAAAAGCAATGCTTGCCAAATAGAACAAAACAAAAAATCAATAGTGAAATGGATAGTTTGCATGAATGTAAGAGATGCCCCACTGAGGGCAAAAAAAGAAAAAAGAAGAGACATGAAAGATTAAATGATGACAATATTCTTTTCATCTTTGGATGCAATGGCATATTCAAATCATTGTTTCGTCTTGGTTGGTGACTAAACATGAAACACGTGTTACAATGTTTACCTCAGACAGGCCTTCACATTGAACGTGAGCCTGGATCCATTCCAGCCTGTCTGAATTTTCCTTCTCACGCACCCCTTCATTTACTTGGGAACACAATTCTTCCGCTTTCTCCAGAGCATGCTTCAAGTGACTGTGATCAGGGTGATTTTCAGGAGTGTTTTCTATTATCTACAGGTAAGCAAAACAGCTTAGTTTCTTTTGTTAACTTTGGCTGTAAATCCACCCATCTTGTCAGGTCAGCATTTTATTTTATTTCTTTTTTATTATTTATATATATATTTTTAAGAACTGGTCAACATTTTCCAAATGTTAATGTTTTGGTTATTTTTTTCCCCAAAGTTCAAATTTCAGTGAAGAAAACTGCTATTCGTTTTGTTTTTACAAAGAAATCATCCCATTTTGGCCAGTTCTATTGCTGATAAGACAAGTCTTTTAGCAAAAATTTTCATGAAGGCTGCTGGCTGGGTGCCCAACTCTGAGGGCACCATCGCTGCCAACAGCAGCACAGAAGTGAGGGTGGCATGGTATGGAGGGGTCCTCACTTTTGGGGGGGGGGGAATAGCAGCCTTACAAGTGGGCAACCACTCGTGGCACCATGGGTGGCAGGGTGGTTTTCCGTGGTCATCTCCACCCCCAGCCAGCCAGCCCAAAGCCACTTTAAGTCCCAAGCACCAGGGGTCCAGAATGGATGAGGGGCAGGGCGTTGGGTGCCCTGGCTGAGGGTTCCTACCATACACTGGGCTCCAACTGCTGGTCCTGGCTGGGCTGGTGAGGGACGGGACTTCCTCCTACCCTGCAAGGGCCTGTTTTGGGGTTGGGACAGACCCACCTCCAGGAACCTCCCCCGGCTGCAGGAGGCTCTGCGGCTGCTGGCTGGGAGTCCAGCTCTGCCACCAGCAGCAGTGCAGAAGTAAGGGTGGCAGGGTATGGTATCGTAACCCTCACTTCTGTGCTGCTGCTGGCTGCGGCACTTTCTTCAGAGCTGGGCATCCATTCAGCAGCCACCGCTTTCCAGCTGCCCAGCTCTGATGGCAGCATAGAAGTAAAGGTGGCAATACCGCAAACCCCCTACAATAGCTTTGCAACCCCCCAGAACCCTCTTTTGGGTTGAGATCCCCAGTTTGAGAAATGCTCGTTTCCCCCGTGAAATCTGTAAAGCACAGAGTAAAAGTACACAAAAGACCAGATTTCACGAGGGGGAGACCAGATGTCATGGTCCGTGACACATTTTTCATGACCATGAATTTGGTAGGGCCCTAGAGCTGTATGTTCTGTTGTGACAGGGTGGATGAGGCCCAGAAGCCTCCTGTTGGAGGCCTCAGGGTCCTGCCACACCCCATCCTAAAGAGCAGCAGACAAGAAATCCGAGTGTGGTTGTGGGGAAGACGCCTATCAGGGCCCAGCAGGCTAGCTAAAAGAGCAGCAGGACAGCTCAGTGTGGGCAGGGACCAGGGGAGCTAAGAAGGAGCTCCTGGTTGGCTGCTGGGACTGAGTAAGGACTGAGCCCGGGGAGCACCACAGGAAGTTAGTGTCTCCAGGAAGGACGCCCTGGGGGTACGGCCCATACCAGGGCTGGGACTACTTAAAGACTAAGCCCGGGGAAGACTAGAGAGACACCAATCGAGGGGTACTGAGATAGACCCCTGGTGCACTGTATACCCCAGAAGGGGTCTGTTCTAAGTCACATACAGACAGCGAGAGAAACTCAGCTGGAGGGTTGAATCACTGAAAAACCACCCGAGAAACCACCGACAGGGGTCACCAGAACTGAAAGACTGCAGACACACCTGACCAGAAGGGGGCGCTCACGAGAGGCGGGTGCCACCCCATTACATCTGGTCATACACAGAGGAGGATTCAGGGCTGCTGAAGGAATCTTTGACTTTTCAGACCAAATTCAGGCCTGGTATAATGTGTCTCTCCTAGAAAAGTCTTGGGCCAAATTCAGGAGTAATGGTGATGGGAGTTAAACATCAGATGAAAGTTGGACAGAAAATGGATGCAAGTTGTACAGTAATGTAACTTGCACCAATCTGGCTTCAATGGCTGTGCAAAATGAATAACTGACAAGCCCAGGGGGCAGGGAAGGCATGTACAGCAGGAAAAGCAGCTAGCAGGAGAGTGTAAGACAACTCAGTCCCTCCCCACTCCTTTACTGTATACCCACCACCCAGCTTTTGCTGCTAAACCCTCCCATTCCTTGGCATATAAATTACTCTCCTCCATCCATTATGCCAGTGTAAATACAGAAAAATTCCACTGCAGTTAGCTAAGTTACTCATGATTTATCCCAGTGTAACTGAAATACAAATTTGGCCCATATTCCTCATCATACCAGATGTGTCTAGCATCTTGAGAATAGCAAGAATGGACATACATAGGGAAACTTAACTACAAACAAGCTACAAGCCCAGGGGCACACTAAATACATTCCAGTACATTTGAAAAAAAACCTTACGTTTTTAATTATTAGCGGGTATCTTGTTACCCTTTGCATAGGCTTTAGCAGAAAACTTGACAGCGGCATTCCTTTACAGCGAGGATCCATTGCCAACCTCTGAAATATGAAAGGTAAGATGTTGTTAGCCAGCTTGTTTATGTCAGTGGAAGACAAGTTCCTGAAAAATGGTAAAAGATAAAATGGTAAGTCAATAAATGAATAGCATGTGTCACATAAACCTGTTCTCAGTCAGAACAAGAAGTATGACAGACAAATTCAGAACAACAGAATTTCTCATATTTTTACAAAATAGAGTAGAGTTTGTCAGAGAGAAGAGCAGCTTTATGATCCCTAGAGATATCTATATTCTTGGACTGTATAAACATTCTGATTGAAGTAAGCTTCCTTATTATGGGACAGGGCTTATTAATGACGACATTATTTATTAATGGGTTTGAATGGAAATCATTACAACATTATCTCCCATGTCATCATGCTGAGTACAAAAAGACATTTCTACTATTTCTTTCTTCAAAAGAAAAAAAGTGACATACACTGGAAATTATGTAGATTGCCTCCAAATGTAACCTGAGAAGTTTGACAGCTCAGTGAATAAAGCAGATTTAACACCACTTTTTCACAGATATATATTGAAAAGATTTACTAGATAATCCAGTTCATGCCCCTGCCAAAGCACACGTGTCCCCTACAGAACATTTTCTAGTGCTTTGCCAATTCCCTTTTTAAAATGCTCAAGCAATGGGGCTTTCACCTTTTCCCTCGGCAGACTATTGCACAGCCCAATACATTGCACTGTCAGGACATTTCCCCTGGTATTTAAGCTATATTTCCTCTTTTTTTAATGTAACTCCATTACTCTTAGTCAGATCCCCAGGTATCACACTGAATAATAATTCATCATGCAGTACTTGGAGTTTCACTCTCCAAATATTTATAGATAGTCTGTGGCCTGGTCTACACTAAAAAGTTAGGTCGACCCAGCTACATCGCTCAGGGATGTGAAAAATCCACCCCCCTGAGTGACATAGTTAAGCCAACCTAGATCTTTGTGTAGAAAGCGCTAGCTACTGCCTCTCGGGGAGGTGGATTACCTGCAGCACTCAGGCTGTGCCACTGTAGCTGTTAAAGTGTAGACAAGCCTTTATTACATTCTTCTTTCTGCTATCTCTTAGCCATCTATTCATATGCATTTCCTGACAGTGAACTGCTTTAGGCTGTAGAATACTCTTCCAAGGAAGTGGTGGAAGCCCCATCTCTCTTGACATTTAAAAACAGACTGGACTAAACACTAGAAAAGTTCAAGTGGGAACAATCCTACCTTAGCAGGGAGATGGGCTGGATGTCCCACTGTAATAAGCCTTTTCTACCTCAGAGGCAGCATGATCTGATGGACAGGGCACTAGACGGAATCAAGAGGCCTGAGTTCTGCCTCTGAGCTCCTGTGTGACCTTGAGCAAAACACTATTTTTCTTTCCTCCCACCCTTTATTCATCTTGTCCATTCATGGCAGTGACAGTTTTTCATTATGTATTTGTACAGTGCCTAGCACACTGGGGCCTTGATTTCAGCAGGGTCTCTTGATGGTACTGTAATACTACTGCCACTTTAATCATTAATAATAATAAAAACTTCATCTTCTATGATGTTTTGACCAAATCTTGTTCCTCAATGAACATTCGGGCCTAAAGATTCTTCACTTGTTCACAGCATAGCACTGTTTTGTAATCATCAAAACCATTAGATACAGTTCAGAGGTAAGAAATTCACAGTGGTTATTTTGTCTCTTACTTTAACAAACTCCTTGAACTCTGGGACTTCATCTGTTTTCTGCTGGATTAGTGCTGCCCCATTGAGCTGGCAGCTACAGAACCGGATGTAAGGTTGCATGTGTGGTAGTTGTGCTGTCAGTATGTCGCCAATCATTTTCACTGGCATCCTCTCCCCGGACATCTTTTTACGAACACGCAGTGCTCTAGACACAAAGCAGAAGATGCTGGGCATGTTGTGTGTGTAACTGGACCATTAATGGACTGTCACTGACCTCTGAAATAAACTAGCTGATAGTTCATTTTTTAAATGAAGCGGGTTACAGAACAGCAGAAGACCAGCACAGGATTTATTCCATATTGTAAAAATAGACTATCATATAGGACTTTCAACCACCAGTCTGGTTTTCTTCTTGTGGTCACCAAACTGCTGTTCAAAATTAACTTGAGGCAAATCCAGCTGAGAATTAATATTAAAAAAAAAAAAAAAAAAAGCAATGCAATTTCCTTGTTTTGTTAACCTACGAGACCACACCCTCTAAAACATACAGTTCTGTTCAAAGCATTTTCTTCCCTTCATCATATCAGCCAAAATGCTGGAAAGTGGAACAGTTTAATGCCTGAAAGAAATCACACATAAAGCCAGATCCTCCACTGGTGCGAACTGGTATACAGCCACTGAAGTCAATGGAGCTAAGCCGATTTACACCAGCTAAGAATTTGGCCAAAAATGGCTTAAATAAAGACCACTATTTTTAAATGACTTGGACAACAATATTTTAGCATCTTAGACGTGTATCAAAAAGGAAACACACTCAGAAGGAGAAAGTCTGGCATAATATCAATGAATCTAAAGTTTGTATCAACCATCTAAAAGGTGGGACAGTTGAATTTGGGATATATGTTTTTGCATCCAAAGGCCTCTTCTGAGACCAAGTACTTCAAGAGTTTATATACTGTCATTTTAATATTTATCTGGACTAAACTTTAGTCCATGTACACCATATGGAGTACGTATACAAGCAGCAATGCAATTGCTTCAGACAACATAGAAATAGTGCACATTCACTGGACTTAGATTGATTTCCAGATTTGTCACTAGGAGGAGAGTAATGTAAATATACTAGCATTACATTATACTGCATGCAAAACAAACTCATCATCCTGAAGTGAATAGTTGCCAAGAGATCCTGGAGGAAAACCCTTCACTGAGAAGTCCTGCGTGAGTGACTTTGATGATAGCATGTTGTTTTGAGTCTTGCAGAACTGGACCATACCCACCCACTACCATCAGCAGACTCTGAGCAGTGGATCAAGTGAAAAATAAGAAGGATGTTAGATTTAAATGAAACTACCATTTTAAAAAATACTAATTTTACATGAGTATTTTTGAATCTCAACGAGGGTGAAATGTGGCCAGGTCTACCAGCAAAACGCAGATGTTCTTGATGAAATAGTTGATGTCCCGATTCGGCAGAGCAGTTAAGCATGTGCCTAAGTCCATCCTTATTTAGCACATCACTTAAGCATGTGCTTAAATAAAGTATAAGTTTAGGTGTTTGCTGAATTGGAGCCTGAAGCTAAAAGTCTCCCTTGTGGGCTAAAATGAAATTCTTTTCACAAATTTGCTCCAGGGGAATTTTTCCTCTTTTGCACAGGACTTTGACCATTTTCACAGCAAAACAGATTTATTTATTTAGGCAGTAAAATGACACTTTCCCACCTATGAAAAATGAACAAACGACTTGATTTTCTCAAAAAGGAATTCAAAGCAATAATATTATAGGTTTTGATTTTTTGCAACCTACTGCTATTTTCACTGGTAGCAAATATGATTTTCACACAGTTAAATAATTAGCAGGGGGTGGGAGAGGTCAATTATCTTATTGCTGATAAATATGGAAAAGCAACTTACTTCAGTAGTTTGATATTGCACATAATCAGCTCCTTCCAATTAACAAAAATCATAGCAACCTCTTTTTCTGTTAGCAGCTCAGACTCCATCAGTGGTTTCTGGAAGATCTACAGATGCAGAAAATGAAGCAATTTAGAAAGTGTACTGTTAAATCTGTTCAAAGTGACAAAGCTTCTCGTGCATAATCTCCATATAGAGTTCTGCATACTTAATAATACAACAACATTTAATCTTCATTGGAACAGATTTCAAACATACTGTCAGCCTTAGAGTTCCATAATGTTTCCGGATAAGATGTTCATGAACAGTGTATCACTTCACAAGGCGTAATCTAAACTTGCATCAGTGATGTTAATTACAAGATGGCTTATTTCTGCTTTACCCTTGGGCATTTCCTTATACTAGTGGTTCCTTGCAAAATATCTCAGTAATAAATTACAATACAATACAATAAATTACAAAGAAGTCTACTCTGGCCTCTACTCTACAGATGCCCAATTTATTACTGATTAGAGCTGGGAAATTTTTTTCCCTGGCAAATAGAAAAAACTCACCAAAAAAATCATTTTGGGGAGCATCAAAACTATTCATGAATTTGTACCGAATTCAGCGAATAGTTTCAGCCAACAGGAAAAAAAACCTTTAAAAAAAATCCCAGAAATATAAAAACCATTTAATTCCATTTCAGAATGAAATGTCTATTTGAATCAACCTGAACAAAATTATTTCAGTTTTTCATTTTGGCAAGAAAAATTAACCGTTTTTGTTTTTTCCAGTTTTTTTTGCTGCAGTCACAGAACTGAATAAATAATTATTCACTGATTTATTTTATTTATCTAACCACATATCAGGTTTGCATATCTTGACCATATTGGCAAAGAAGGGCTCTCCCTCAGCTAAGAGGCTCACTTTAGATGTCTATCTGGCTTCCATTTTCTCTGCATGAAAGATGCACATAATAACTACTAAGAAACTGAGTTTAGGCACAGAAAAGCAGATAACGAAGTGCCACCGTGGCTGTAGAATCTGTGCGCAATGAATTAAATCTCTAAATCTTAAGAGATTATACATGAGAAATAAACTTTTAGAATCAGGAGTGAAAAAACTGTACTAAAACAGAAGGTTTAAATGATGATGTCTCAGTGCTGGTAACAAGAGACTCACATGCTCATGCATACTAAAAACTCAAGTCAGATCATTCCTATCAAGTCAGACAAGGCAGGAATTTTCAAACCAAAAACTACAACCTTGTATGATTAAGTTACTAGTCACTATTTTTTAAAAACGGGACTACAGTTAGGCTCCCAAATCCATGTTTAGGCATCTAAATAAACCCGCTCTTCAAACGTGCTGAGCAACAAACAGTTCCCACTCAGGCGAGTATGGGGTAGTGTGTGGTCAGCACTTTTGAAAATCAAGCCACTGTCTCTCTGTCTAAATGTGGATTTAGGAGCTTACTTTTCGTCTCTCCCGTTTGCAAACCTTGGCCATTCGTCTTACCTCTGTGACTAACTGCAGGTCATTTACATAGTTCTCTTCTGTTACGATCAGTTCGTGAATATATCCCTGCCTTTTCCTTTCAGTAGGTGTCAACATGTCCAGGAGGTGTAAGTCAGCACACCCTGGAAAACACAAAGGAGACAGAGAATTTAGTAAGAGCTATTTGGAAATAGATTAAAACTGTGATATTTCAGCTAATGCTTCACTAACAATAACAGCCACCTGTTCATTTAATTTATCATTCTCTCAACATGTAACAGCACAAAATTGAAAACGTTTCATCTTTATTTACTTGAAAAATCAAAAGGCTTGAGTTTCCTCTATAGCAAGGCTCAATGAAAAAAAAAATCAAAAAAAAAATCACAGTCCTACTATTTATTTGTTCATCAACTCCATCGTCTTGAACCTAACCATTAATAAAACGAATGAAAGCCTGGCTACAACAAAAGCCTGCAGCCTGAGGATGACTGAACTAAAGCTTTGGTCTGCATTAAGAGGGAGCAAGTTTAAGGGACAGGGAAGGTCGAGCATCAAGGTGGATCTTAACTGCTGTGATAGGGAACACAATAGCGGTGAGAAGTAGTCTCTCAAATAGCCATACACTGCAAGATTCAACCCTCAGAGTTGGTACTGTTGAGAAGATGCTCCATTTAAGGCTATGTCTACCCTCGAGAACTTACAATGGCACAGCTGTACCCCTGCAGCTGCCCTGCTGTAAGGTCTCCCGCTCAGCTGCTATATGTCAGTGGGAGAGAACCTTCCCATCACCATAATTAAACCACCCTCGATAAGCAGCGGTAGCTCTGTCAGCAGGCGAGCATCTCCCACCAACATAGCATTGTCCACACCGGCACTTCTGTCAGTGTAACATATGTGAGTCAAGGGGGTGCTTTTTTCACCCCCCTGACCGACAAAAGTTTGACCAACAAAAGTGCTAGTGCAGACAAAGCCTTAATCTGTTATTCTTTTCAAAGTGGACAGTCTATCCAGTAGTGTTGTGTCTATTTTATTTTATTCACTTTTCTTTTCAAAACTGACTATCCAAGTCTCTAGGGATCTGATCCAAAGTCTACTGAGGTCAGTGTGTGTGTGTGTGTGGGGGGGGGGGGTCTTTCCATTTATAATAGAATACACATGAAATACATTAAAAAACAAAAACATTGAAACATTCTGGGCCACATATGTCAAAATGGAAGGTTTCAATGTATTAAAATGCTTGGGTTTGATTTTTTTCCTAAATGAAAATTTATCAAAATTGACCTGTTCCCATGAAAAGTTTCGATTTTGACAAAATGGCATTTTCTGACAGAAAAACTTGCTATTGCAAAATTTTTCATAGAGTTTAGAATGATCAAGGCTTTTTATTTTATTTATTTGTTTACCAGCATCATCAATAATACCAACAGACTTAGACCTGACTTTGAGGACAGTATTGTTTTAGGTAAGGTATTCTCATATTTTTCATAGTGTGAACCACCTCTCCTTCTATTCTCAATCACATCACTTCCTTGTGGCAACTGTAGAAATTGCTTCCATGTAAACTTACTAGGAGAGTATTTACTATATTTTTAGCTTTTTAAATGCAATTTAGTAGCTGGAAACAAGGAAAATTTAGCCCCCGTCACCAGCCAGGTTTCTATGGATCACTATTAAGAAGTCCATGAACCAGTTTGGGAACCTCTGCTTTAGCTAACTCGTGCTCCCTCTGTTGGTTGATTAGCAGCAGAGCACACTCATGGGTTCTACACAAACAGTTTTAAAAAAAATTTACTGGAGTGGTAGATTTGAAAAACAAAAATTAGATATGAATAGTCAAGGGGGCATCCTGTAGGTCTGTAGTAACTTTAAAGTAGATCATTTGGGGGCCTAAACACATTGACAATGGTCCTTTTAGATATTGCATATTGTAGTTCTTTAAATGAGATTCTTTAAACTTTTGTTGATAAAATGAGAAGGTAACATTGAGAATAATCAATGAAATCACGCACTGGCCTAGTGACAAAATATTAGAAACTCTAGTTAAGAAACCAAAAGCTTCAATCCTGCTTTATAAATGGCTGCTTTCAGAGCAATTTTCCAGTACAACACAGGTTTAGTAACCAGAGTTTAGTTTTCTTACTGAGTTGCCAGCCTCAGCAAGTACGAACACCGTACCTAAGTGTTTCTTGTTTTTTTAAGACTGGAGAGATTTTCTCTTCAAATATGCTGATGACCTTGGTTTGAAGTGTTATTCCAACCACTAAAGTTTTATATGAAACATTTAAAATCTCAAAAAGGAATATTTTTTCAAATAGTTTGACAGATTGCCAATGGGAACTTTAAATAGCCCACTTTGAACTTCAGCAATTGGTCTCCTTTTGAACATTTAATATTTGAGGAAAAAACCTGATTTCAATCAAAGCAGAATAAGCAGAAAAGACTTTTCCAATGCAGAACTTTTTTTTAGGTGCATAAAGATTAGGAACTTTCTCCTCTTGACATAAAAAAACAATGTTTGGGTTCCTTTTCAAACTAAAATGTGAGATGAAAGGGCTATAATAGTTGTTGTTTTTTTTTTTATAAAAGTCTAAATTCCACTTGCAGCTGTAATAATATTATGAATTCAACCAACTAAAAGAGATCTTTCCTTTGGGGGCCATAAACTGCCTTGGATAAGCAGGTGCTGCTGTCATTGACAAATGGAAAGCATCTATCTCAAAAACCCTAATTCAGCAAGGAACTTAAGCAGGTTCCTAACTTTAAGTATGAGTAGTCACCAGTGCAGCTACTCATGGGCTTAAGTTAGTCCGGTATCTAAATACCTTGTTGAAATGAGACTTGTGTGTTGCTGAGCTCCTTCTCTGCACTTTTTGAAATTTTCCTGATTTTTTAAAAAAAGATACTTTATCATATTGAAGAGAGACTATGGAATAGTCCTTTTAAATAAACTTGTGGAGTTCATTCGAACAACTTGAAGGTGTAAGACAATAACTGTACTGGGAATTAAATAAACAAACAGACTGAAGGCATAGATCAGCCCAGGAAAGAGATATGGTTATCAAGTTAACAAGAAACACCCTTGGGCTATTACTCTTTTATTCTGAAACTTGAAATGAAATATTCACAATGTAAATTAAAGAGAGTCCTTCCCCACCCCCAAATGGCTGCCATTGCTGTATGTTATTGCTATTATTTGTATTACAGTAACTTCCCGAGGCACCAATCATGATCATTGTGCTGGATACTACACAAACATAAGAGGACAGTTCCTGCCCTGATGAGCTTACAGGTCCTGGACAAAAGCCCATCAATTACAGTGGGCTCTAGGATCAGGCCCTAAATATGGACAGAACAGTACATTGTTAAAAATAGTTAGAAACATGTTATCCCTTTCTTTCCATTCATTCTCTCCATCGCCACTCCTTCCCATCCACACAGAACCTTAGCTAGGCTCTTCTCGAACGACAGGATATATTTTATTTCAGATCAGAATTTGGAGGAAGAGGCTAGGATCCTCTGAATGTAAACTAATTATGAATCATGTTGGCCTATGGGGAAAGAAGGTTTTAGGGAACAAAGAGAAAAGGTCCCAACAACAACATGGCTAGATCTAACCATAATATTTATGTCAGCACAATATAGTGGTGAGATCACAACTGACTCCTTTCCACTATGTCTCAAGGAGGTGGATGCAGCACAAAATTATTTCACAGGCTTGCCCAAAAATGCTAAGGCTCTGCATAATTGGGGAAAAATAATTATATCTCAATACTTATACAGCATCTGTGCACTCTGATTGGCTAATACAATCCCATTTTGCCTCTTCCTTTCTTCTGAGCTTACTGGAAAACTGCAGATGTAAGAATGGCCCTACTGAGTCAGACCAAAGGTCCATCTAGCCCAGTATCCTGTCTTCTGACAGTGGCCAATGCCAGGTGTCCCAGAGGGGACAAACAGAACAGGCAATCATCAAGTGATCCACCCCCTGTAGTCCATTCCCAGTTCTGGCAAACAGAGGCTAGGGACACCATTCTTGCTGTACCATCAACTTAGTACAAACATCTGGTACTGTGCATCCTCCACTAGGGGGCAATATCACAAGGGGGTGTAGACTCCAATGATCAAATAGGTCTTCTCCAGCTCTAACTTCTATGACCCTATGTTGTCCGTTAAAGAATTATTTTTTTTTTATACAGGCCTATAGAAACAAACACCATTGCCTAACTATAGTCAGCGTATCGTAGAAATAAAATCTAGAACTCCATTTAAACAAAATATTCTTTAACCCTTCTGCACAGAGAATCCTAAGGAAGACTAAAATGGTGGTGGTGATTATAGTAGTGGTAGAGTAAATTGGCTGACAGCATTTTAACCACCATCTCATCAGACCTGCTTATCTGAACTCTGGTAGCCAGACTGCACGAGCCCTCCCACAAGTGTGACAAAAGGAAATCTGAAGAACATCTTTGTTCTCCTCACCTGTTTACCTGATATTCACCAGGACTACAGAAGCATGATTTGGACAATTCCAATGGACATAAAGAGGGAGGCCACCTACTGACAGACAGAAGGGGTGCAAAATTCCATGATGTTTGTGTCTTCCCCTCATTTTTTCCTCACCATTCTGCTTCACTAAACAAAGGCCAAAATCTTCCTTTATGGCCATTTTAAATGATTTTGGAAGGTTTAATCAAGCAGACACAGCTGAATGAGCAATGGTACTCTCCACAAATAGCTGTGTTCCAGAGAAGAATATTGCTCAGTATCATTACTTGATATATCTTTTATTTATAAGGTGTTGAAAGCATACAAGACATGGTCCATGCCTTGAAGAGCTTGCACAGGGTATATGCTTTCTTAACTGGCCACACACATCCATCTACTGGTAGAAATGGACCTCTCTAAAAATAGTTGAAATTTTGCATTAGGGAAAAAAGATCTGAGAACAATAGGTTTAAAGGGCCAGCCTGCAAAATATTACATGGGCTAATCTCTTTCTGCCAGAACAAGTCACAGACATCATATGCCTCCTTCACTTGCTCTCACCCAATTCTTGAGAGGTGGTAAAGTCTCATTGATACAGATTTTTCGCAACAGTCATGTTAATTTTTGTTAAAATTCTGAAGTGTAAATTAGAGTCAGAGGCTGGCCTTATGAAACTCAACAGCACACATTTCTAGTACATCACTGTCAACCCTCATTCTGCAGCTACAAAGGCCTTCCTGAATGTTTTGTGGTTTTTTATACTATCTTACTGGGGAAAAAAGGAACACTTGCTTCAATCCTGTAACAAGAAGCTGAAGGGTAAAGGCTGGTTAGGCATTCAAGGGAGAATAGGAAACCTACAACTTTTCAAAAATATAACTAAATTATTTCTCCCCAAAATTTGCCATAGGAAGAATAAAATCCCATGTGCACCTAAAAATACGAATTGACAGATTTCCATTGACTTCTGGCCATCATTTAGAGCATTGAGGGGATCTGTAAATCATATCACTGATCCAGGACCAAATATTGCCCATCATGGGCCTCTGACCAGTGTTTGCTAATGACAAGGAAATATGAGGAACTCATCTTGCACTCGAATACCATCGATTTGGAACAGGAAAGAACAGCCCAGCCTGACAGTTTCTTCAGCAACAAGAATGAGCATCTCAATTAACAGTCTTGAAATTTGCTATGAATGTCAACTACCAAAGTTTACTGTACAACAGAGCAAGAGGTAACTTTCACAGGGTGACACATTTGAATCCCTAATAAGGTCCCGAACAGTCCTCAATGGAGTTAGGAGAACCATATTCCAAAAACTCAGAAACAGACATAGTAGTAAACTTGTTACTTAATTATTTCCTTTCAGGACAAAGCTCTCCCTGTCATCTTCCTTTCCTGGCTTTACTTTCTCACCAAAGAAAGGGGAACTGATTCAGAGTTCCTCCTTCTGGGGAAGAGGTCAGGATCCAAAATTACCACAGAGCTGTGTGGCTTTGAGGAGCAGTCCAGTATAAATAATCCTGCATGTGGCTGTGAGGAATGTGGTCTTTTCATGTGGAGCCTTTTACCTCCATCAATGGTTTGAATCCAGTTCAGCTTGGTAGTTACCAAAAGACATTACCATCTTACCACAAGTTACCAAGGAATTATGTTGACCTGTGAGTTGGAGGTGCTAGTCCAATACTCTGTGGGCACAAACCAAAATCCTTGACAGTCTGAGCACAGAAGTTAAAAAGCGAATGGATTATCAGGGCTAAACTTCCTTCTCACCAGAAGCTACAGCTGCTGCAGGGTCTGAGTTTAAGCCAATTAAAGGGGCATGAAGGGGAAGGAAGGAGGGTGAATGGAAACCTCACATTAGCAATCATCCCAAAGTTCTTGTTCTGTAGCTAGGATAAATAGAGGCTTTCAGTATCCCATATTGTCAAACCAATGCCTTCCACAGGCATTAGATCCACAAACTTTACTATAGTATTAATTGATAATATAAATTGTACAAATATACTGTGAAACAACAATACTTTTCACCTAATTGTTAATTCACTAATACAGCAGAATGGAAACTATTCCATAATCTGATTTATACTGTTGACAACATTGGGTCATTTCATGGCATTATTCTAGTTATCACAAGAGGGTTACAAACACATTTATATGGATTTGTGCCAGACTAGTTTTGGTTGGTTTGTGCTGAGCAAAATCAATGCAGTGTTCCTTTAAGGAGTTTCTAAAATAGAATAAAGAGGAATAAAGAAAATCAAAATGATAATTCAGGTGAGAGGCTTGATGCAAAGTCTGCAAATTTGTTGCCTATATCAATGCTTAAATACACAGTCATAGTTATTCTGTTAAACTATACACTTAAGCTACTTTTACTCAAGTAAACAGAAGTTCGAGACTAATCCCTATTCCAAGTAGAAAAATCTCTCTTCTACAACCTGAAAAATGCCAAAGTAAGTACAATACTCCAGACAACCCACATCCTAGGAATGAAGTCTTGCTGAAGGCAATCAGTGTTGAAAATTGTTGACAGCTCCATCGAGCATGCTCAAGAAGTCCCTCTCCAACCACTTTCATGAAGGAAACTTCTTCCTCAGATGACTAAATGTCTATGAACTGTGCAGAAAAGATTTAAAAAGGGGCCATAAACCCAATCTCATTGTCATCCCTTTGAATGACCGCTTCTGTATGCAGTGTTGTTGTAGCTTTCCTGTTAGCCAGAAGGAACAAGAAAAGCTGCCATGCAACATGAGGATTAACCTTTCCTATACATAGAATGACTTTCAGGAACCTTGTAGCATGAGGCTAGTAAAAGGATTTCCCCCTTTTTCTAAATTGTGGTTATATAAAAACCTGTTGAATGATTGACAGGCCATGCACCCTCCCTCCTCTGTGTACATGTTGGTGTTACTTCCTCCTAGAGGGGGATTAATATCTGCTGGTTTTGCAGTCCCAGGTCAGGGGACTGATGAAACAAGGACATGGGAGTAATTCATCACAGGAAGCTCTGAATCTCAATGTGGCTGTGGAGCTTGGCATTTGAGTCACTATGGCAGGCTAAGGTTTCTTCTGGATAGATCTGCTTGCCACCTGAGGCATGTTGCGTATACACTAAGAAGAAGCTGCAGAACCAGACTCGATAGCCTTTTGGGGTTTGTGTGGTTGAGGAGGCTAAAGATCTTTTTAGATGGACTGGGTGAATGAAGAGGGAGAAGAGTCAAAATTGGATTCTCAGGAATAACTCAAAGGTCTTTGCTTTCAGTGGTGTAATATTAAAGGATCTAATTTAAGTTTTTTGCCTTTAGAGTCCCTTTGATTTTGTTTTTCTTTAATGTAGAAATTTGAAAATCTAGAAAGGTAACCATGGATGTGTATGACAGTTCATTCTGATACATGATTTGCAAAGGAATTGTAACTACATAGCAGATGCAATTCCCTTGAATTATTACAGTCTATTGAGTAAACAAATATTATGGATACCTTTTACCTTCATATGCTTTAACAGAAACCATAATGGCTCACTTGAATGTCTTGTTCAGGACACATTAGTCTGTGCTTTGAGCCATTTAGTGAGTTGATTATTCGCAACAATGGACTGCTTTATAAGCTATTGCTGTGTCAAGTGGGACACAGCACTCTTCAGAACAAGGATTCTTGGCACACTATACACTAATGTGTTTATAGAAGCAAACTTAGACTCTTCAGTTCATGGCTCATTAACCTCATGAACTTTGGTGCCATTGTGATTTGTCAATCATGCATAATAAGCAAGTGTATCAAAATGTCTTATGAAAATTTGTTTTAAAATATTGCCCGCTTGATTTTTTCTTTTAACACTTTAAAAAAGAGCACACACACACAAAAGCACCGGACACCACTACATCTACAGAGAAGAGAAAAAATATTCAAGTACTGTAATTACAAAGATATTGCCCAAATTTGGAGAAAATCCATTTATGGGCTGGTGTTATACAGACCAATATTGTGTTTTAGGACAAATGTTTATAGTCAAGTTACACATCTTTACACACACTAACTTATAATGGGAATGCTGAGAAAGCCTTCACTAAAGTGACATGGGCATGGATTATTATATTATGAAAATGTTTGAGTGCTATGCGAAATAGTTACATTAAGTTATGCTGGTGTACAGCGCATTTTTTTTTGCAAACTAGTGAAGGAAATACACTCTATTGTACAGTGCTGAATGCACTTCTAGGAGAAGGAAAATCTGTGTAGCAAACTAACAAGCAAATTTTAAGCTTAAATCCTAGTCTTAAAATTAAGTTTTAGAGTCAATGTGGTAACGTACTATAACTGCTTCACTCTTTACTGATACATGAGACTTGCATGTTGATTGGTTTCAACATAGCATTTAGAAAACACGATCAGGAGCCACATTTCAAAAGTTGTAATTAATTCTGATCAATTTGAGCGTGTCTCAGTATGCAAAGGAAACACCACAAACTTCACTCTATATTAAAATGGAGTTTCAGGTTATTCATGTATGGTTAATTTGTTACACATACTAATACCACTTGTCAAATTCTGTTTGTACACAGCAACAAGAAGACAAACACATTTTGGTCTAGCTTTTTTATACGAAGAATTTAATTATCTATACATGTGACTAATTGTAAAGGCTGTATTACAGTTGTTAAAGCTGCAGTTTTTATATATTTATATATTTTACATTCATATCAATGAAAATACTGAAGTGCAATTGAATAAGGAGCTTCACTTGTTCTTTGCACCACATGAAAAGGGGGGAGGGGTAAGGAAGGAACTCTATGACACTGCCAGCATGAAATTTAGAAATACACTAACAGAACATGACTAAATGTTAAAGTCATTAGTAAGACGGCTATATTGTGCTTGAGGCATGGTTCTTTTCCCCCCCGGTGCAGAGAGCACCAGGCATTTCATTAAGAGCTTATAACTAATGTTTGAAAGACAAACATGGCTTAGGCTACAGCACATCTACTACATAAACTTGACTGTAAGCTCCATTTAATATTAATTTGTATAAATTCCACAGTCTAGTTAAAAAATGTAAACATTGGAAATTAATTGCAGGGAGATATTTCTATACATTCTTTCTTGTCAAGATAATTACTTGTTCAAAAGATGATGTTCCATAGTCATGTAAAAGTAACAATGGTAATAAAACTTCATGTAACAGGTTGAAAAAAAATATATAATGTTAATTCTCAAAGACCACATGAATGTAGTATTCTACTGATTTCGGACGTGAAAATGCAAAAACCACACAAATCTGAGACAAACAAAACAAAGATGCTTTCTTACTGTAGCTACAAATAACTGTGCAAAATAAAATTAATGCAATAAAGATTACAGCATTCTGCAAGGACAGTATCTCTTGCATTGGAAGGAAATTAATTTCTTCTGTCCACAATGTATTACACACTCAACAAGGAACACCTGATACATACAGTATAAGAACTGGAACAAAATACCAATTGGACATGTGTTAAAGTTCCTTAAACTGATCTGACTCCTTCTGTTCTTTTGTAATAGAAAAAAACAAGACATTGATAACACTGGACAAGTGAACAATAAAAAAAGATACATAAAGTCTCAGATTTATGGACATTTTGAACAATTTTAATAGCACATGCAGCATTCCTTGATAGTGGGTCTTTTTGCAAGAACAAAATTGCATTGCAGAAATTTTATTTATTTTTTCCTTTAAAAGGCTAAAATACACATTTAAAATTATTTGTAAAACTACTGAAAGCACCTGTGCAAAGGTGGAAAAAATTAGTTTGGTAACTATGAAAGCCACAAAAGGACCCACTATCCTGTGTATTTTTTTTTTTTTTTTTTTTTTTTGTAATTTTGCTTCTATATCTGTAGATAATTAACTCAAACATTGCGATTACATGCAACTAATGTAAAATGAGGTAAACTGCTCTGCAGTGTGTTCTTCTACTCAGAAGGCAGTAGATGATCATGCTGGAAGTCACATGATCAAGGCTGCATCTCCCATCATCCCTCTGGGCAGTGATATGGGATAGTGGGTCTCTTTGAGGACTTTCAAGCCTGAGTGGGGGATGGACAACATATGATTCCTAGAAAAAGGAGGAAAACAACACATAAGCAAAACAAAACAATGAGCAAAATTCAAGCTAGGAAAATGAGTCAGGCATGTAAACAGCATGATGCAAAAATGATAAAAGGGAACATGCTACAAAGGGGATGGAACTAAAAAAACCAAAACACAAAATAAGGTATCTTTTACAGAAGGTCTTCAAAGAGACTTTGGCAAATGCAGCAGTGGTCAAGCTTTGAGTTCTGCAAACCATAGCAGAATCACAGCAATGCTGCATGTTACATTTTAAAATACTACATACGCAGTAACAGTAAGATAGTAAACCGGTCACTTACATTGCTGGCTTGGGTCCATGTCTGTAGTGAGTTTCACATAGTTGGATGGGAAGAGACCCACTTGTCCATTCACTTCTCCTTTCCACCAATCTGGGTCGTCCTTGTTCAGGACGTTTATGATCTGGCCTTTGTTGAATGCCAGTTCATCGTCATTCTGTGCAGTGTAGTCATACATGCCAATTACTTGGCACACTGTAAGATAAATGAACAAATCTATGGCATCAGTAACATTTCAATAAAATATCATCTGTAAGTGTATACAAGTTACAATAATGATTACTGTCTGCAATATTTCCCTGGTTAGAAAATACTCGGTAAATAAGATGGGCTTACATATCAAGACTGACTTTCTGAAAGTCAAAACTTGTTCTAGGATTAGATATTAGTTTTCTACAGCCATTTAACTTTAGTTTTATAGTTATTCAACCCACAAAAGCTCTACAGTGGCTTTATCTGGAGATAAAACAATCCCACATGTTCTGGATCTTCTCTAGCATTACAAAGCCTACTCTCTGCTAGAACTGGTCAGCTGACAAATAACTGTGGCATACATAACATTTTCGAAACCCCACGTCTACAAATTTAGGGTATGGATTCTTTCTTCAAAGTATTATAACTTCTCTTTGAAGGGGAGAAAGCCACCTACTAAACACAGCTTCAGTCAGGAGAAAGCAAGCAATGATATCCCTCTGGTGCCACTGCCACTAGAGATGTTTACAATATCAGAAATTAGAGATGCACGGGGGTGGGGAGGTCAGAAAACTTGTTAGGTCATTTAACCCATTCTCTTGACGGGGCAAAATTGTTGCCTGAAATATATTTTTCTATTTTCTTATCATGGAACTCAGTATATCCAAGTGGCTCCCAGAATACAATGGGCCCCGCACAATCACAATAGAGAGGAAAATTAGAAAACTGGCCCAATTCTCCCAAGCCAGGTAGGGCTGTATTCTCTTTTAAACAAAACAAAACACAACTTATTTCCTTTCTGTTGTGTTCTATGTTTCAAGCAATGGGGCTTCTGGTATTTTCCCCTCAAAAGATCGTTTGACAGTCTAATAGATCTCAGTGTCAGGAAACAGCTCCATGATATTCAGCATTAATTTCCCCTTTTTTAATTTCCTCTCAGTACTCCATGATAACACTTGTACAACTCAAAATAATTCCTGTTTACTTTTCCAGAGACTTGGAGCCTGTTATGACTCCTTTTAATTATTGCTTTGCCTATCACGCTAAAGAGGAGTCAGATAACCAATCCAAGCTAATTTCCACATTTGACTACATACGGTGTACACATTTCAGTGCAGAGTTTCTCTAACATTTATACATTTTTAGCATTCTGTTTCTTAAGCTGAAAAAAGGTTAAATTTGTCATCCATCGTTATTTGTCCCAATTAATATTCTATCAAGCCAAATAAAATCTGAATTTGGTCCTATCCCACTACACTTACGTTTGCTAGTGGAATTTTTAATATACAGTAGAACCTCAGAGTTATGAGCACCAGAGTTACGAACTGTCCAGTCAACCACACACCTCATTTGGAACCAGAAGTATACAATCAGGCAGCAGCAGAGACAAAAAAAGAAGCAGATACAGCACAGTACTGTGTTAAAGGTAAACTACTGAACTCTGAGGTTCTACTGTACCCCCATCTCAGATGGAAAACCCTAGGAATGATCCCAATTTGCTTGCATTCCTAGCAGTGACAGCAGCTCCAAAACCCACAGATAACTATAAAAGTAGACTAAAGTGTATGTACCACTAGTTTCTGTTTAAAAAAAAGTTGTGAAGTTGGCCCAGTGATTATCTGTAATACATCATCTGATACATGGGTTAGAATCAGAGTCCAGGTTCCTGTCTGGCTCTCTCCAGGTCAGAATAGGCTACAAATACTATGGAAGCAGCACTTCAAATAAGTAGGAATGCTTGGAAAGAGTTTCTATAAAGTAACCTCTCTACCTGTGGCAATACAGAAGTGGCACTCAGAGGCTATGAAGGGAGTCTTGCTCATTCCTCAAACTAGGAGGACAGTGCTCACATCACAGGTTTAGAAGGGGACAGATATAAAGCAGTGAGAAATTAAGAAAGTCTCAAGGTCCCAATAGGCAAAAAGTGTCCATGCAACAGAATTTAAAAAGCTGTCCTAAGTCATACAATTCATGTTATGTTATGATGAATGCAACACACAAACCCAACGACAAGTATAGTGGCAGGGGAAGCAGAAAGAAAAAAAGTTACACATTAAAATGTTGTTGGTACCAGCCTCTGATAGTCCTTCTCTTTTAAACTCCAGACATCATGTGCTATTCCACACTTTAAAAATCCCTCTCTATGTACCTACCCTGGCCACTACTCTCCTCTTATGAAGATTCTTCTCAGTTCTACTCCCCACAGCCATAAGTTGCTCCTTTGCATAAAACCCCCTCTATATTCTGTTCCACCAGCCCATACCTCCAGACTTCCGCCATAAAGACACCCTATTAGACTGACCACATGCCAAATGAGGACATCATCATTACAAAAGGAAAGACAAGACAGTCCCTTTTCTTCCCCACACTCCAAAATCAATATAAAGTTTTATTTGATACGAGCACGTTTGATGATGTGTCCAATATTCATGATACGAATAATGTAAGACATTACTAGAATGTTTATGTATTTGTATAAAACATTTTTTAGCGCTTGTGAAAGGTTCTAGCTTGTCAGCCATATAATACAGAAAATACAAGTGCCTCCACAATGCCTTGCTAGTGTGCCCCAAGGCTGAACTGGTGGGAGCTCCCTCACCAGTGGTGAGAAGGTAGATCAGCCTTCACACCAGTTGACTTTTTGCTTCCCAGTTAAATCTACCAATAAGAGGGCCATTTAGTGCCACTTGAGATGCAGACTTTTCTGATGTGGCCACCTGCTTTCACCAAAAACTGAAATGAGAGACTTATTTCATACTTTTCAAAGAGGTCACTGAACATATCAGACGAGAGCTTTAAGTCACTTGAGTATTCCATTTTAATTTCATGACTTATCTAGTTCCCTAGCATTTAAATACTTATGACTACTTTTCCTAGATATTTGGAGACAGAAAATCAAGACAGATGGCATGCTTGGTGTGTCAGTCCAATGTTTTATACATAGTCAATTAGAAATAGACACCTTTTGGCTCAAGGGAATGATAATGGTTAGAGAATAGCTCAGGGCACCAGTGTACATGTGTAAGTCCAAGTCAGGTCAATAATAATGGAAGATATTACCATTTGGATATTGTTCAATGGCTTATGTGGAACAAACAGATTGTCTCACTTCAGATCCTAATAGGCAAGTGTCCTTACCACAAGGGTACCACCCAAACTGGCAAACTCAGCAGGGATATTAAGGACATAAGAATGAGCTATTTTCTCACCCCTAAACCTGGTCCTGCCACAGTTGGCATACATTAGTAGGATGGTTTGTTACTGCCTGTGCTGGCTCTTTAGTGGATAGCATATTTCAGACTCTAGGGCTACCAATCCTGTATCCTTTCATTAGCATGAAAATAAGCAAATATGTAGATGACAGATATATTCCATGTTAACCTGACTGGTCTTCTTTCCCTAAAATCATATGATCAAAGTTAGATACGAGAAAATACTCTATAGATGAAATAAAGAAACTTCTCGTATAGAAATTCATAAGAAAAATGAAATATTTTAAAAAGGAACTTTGAAACCCAAGTGACTACTATAACAGTTAGTTCCCTAGAAATGTCCAGTTCTAAACTACACAAGCGACACAGATGAACAAATATTTTGAGAACATAACTGCATTACTTACCGGAAGGTAATACTGTTGATTTAGGTGGCTCGGTTGGTGTAGTTTTACTGGTACCAGGACTTAAAAGTTTTACATAGTTAGCAGGGAACCATCCTATCTGTCGTTTTTTCCCTCGTGCCTAATAAGAAAATAATTCTTTTCAGAGGGTTAAGCACATCTACAGACCCCAAACCAGGCCAGGATAACTCAGTCTGCATTTTAATTTTATATTTGAAAGTTACAATGACCGCTTTAAAATAGGCCAAATTATTTTAAAGAACAGACAGTTTTGTTTTTTTAAGAGCACTGAAACATTCTGATATTCATGTAAGTCCTCTTCTACTTAGCAAACATGGATTTTTCCCACACTATTTCTAAAAAGCTAAAGTAAGAGTATAGAATCATAGAAATGTAGGATTGGAAAGGACTTTAAGAAGTTATCAAGTTCAGCCCCCTCACTAAAGCAAGACCCAAGTACATAGGCCATCCCTGACAGCTGTTTGTCCAACCAGTTCTTAAAAACCTCCAGTGATGGGGATTCCACAACCTCCCTTGGAAGTCTATTACAGAGCTTAACTACCCTTACAGTTAAAAAGGTTTTACTCATATCTAACCTAACGCTCCCTTGCTGCAGATTAACGCCATTATTTCTTGTCCTACCTTCAGCGGACATGGAGAACAGCAAACTATAGCTGTAGTATTATAAACTTACAATAGATACATGAACAGTTACCAATTGTTACAAAAATAATGACAAACACTGTAGCATAGGAAGTGTGTTCCAAGTTTTAGTTCAGATAAACTTGAAGATTGGACACTTACCAAACAAGAGCTTAGCAAGATTAAAAAAAAAAAAAAAAAAAAAAAAAGAGACTGGACATTTATATGGATATCAAGAATATCCAAGAATATCCAGCTATAATTAATAACAAATTTTGGAAGGGATATTAAAGTTCATGCTTCAGGGCTTCAACCAATTTAACTAAGGGAAACCAGGATGAGACAATGTGGAGGACAGATTTGCCAACTGCAGGGTTGTCACACCTTCCTCTGAAATATCTGGTACTGAGCATTATTGCAGACAGGACACTGGACTAGATGGAACTCGGATCTGATCCAGTCTGGCAATGCCAGTGTTCCTGTCTGCAAAACTGGGCTAGATGTTTCACAGGAACAGTCTCAGATTATTTTGTCAATGAACTTCTTTTTTCCAGCTAAGAACCAGAAGAGAAGCCTGGGAAATGGTCTTTAAATCTGTCTGGCCAACTACTGTAAAATTGGCAGCTTCTAATTTTAGTGCTAATTCTTTATTTTTAGCTATTTACTTTTTGTAGTTGGATGAAGATGTAAGAATTTCTAATGTTATACTGAAGTTTGCCTTTTAAAGCATAACAAAAATCTCTCTGTTCTATTGAAAGCAGCCTTCTGTGCAGTATTACATTTTTTCAGATCTGATTCAAAGTCTGCATAAATTATTAACAGCCAAATAGTCCTGGAAGATCTCCATAAGCCTAACAGAATGTAATGCTGGATAGATATTTATGCATCTTTGTTCTGTTTGGAAAAAGCAGTCCTACAGCATTTGATTTTATTTTATCTTTATTGTCACTTTGACTAATATTTAATCCAGCTCCTTCAGACTGAGATACAGTGGAGGTTCTATTTCTTTTTGATGGCCACAATTATGAACAAACATTATTTCAAGCCAAAAAAAATAAACTATATAGGTTCTTCCACAGTTTAAAAGAACAAGTGTCAACCTGAAACGTAGCCATGTTTTTAAAAATTGAGTTAAAAGTAGTTCGATAGTACACCATCTCCTGAGTCCTCCTGCCACTCACGTTTTACAACCATACTTGTTTTTTAATGCGTCTCTTTTCCCAGATGCTGCCTGAAAGAGCCAAGCAACCAGCACAGGAAACAGACTATAAAATGCTGTCAAAGGAGCAAACTAAACATGCTATGGAAAAAAAAATAGATTTTCTCCCCTCCCCCAATTTAATTTCACTACAGTACTCTTCAGTAGTACTTGTAGCAACAATAGGCAAAACATTTTCAGATAAAATACTATTAAGGTTGCTGGTGTCTCTTTGACGTTGCCAAGTTACAGCACGAATTGTTGCAGTATTAAAAGCTGTGTTAGATGTCCTGCAGCAGTGGTGGGGGTACATACAAGGTGTTCTGTAATTTGTGAATCTGACTTCTCACTCAACTACAGGCTTGAATTTATGACGAGAGTGGAGAAGGACTCTAGTATAGTCCCTGGCAGGCATGGAGTTTTGCAGCATGTATTCACAGCAGTTCCTAAAGCTTTTAAAATTAAATACAAAAGTTAAATCTGTTTTAATCCTGATTTAAACCATTTAACTAAACCCTAAATGTTAAACCTGTTCTACAACTAGGTACTATGGGAACTCAAGGAAAAGATGGATATTCACATAATAAAAGTCCAATGTTTGTTTCAACATTTACACTGCCTGTTAGTTGCCGATTGTGGTTAGCCTTGCTGAAGGCATCCTGTTTTAACTTTTCTACTTTTAAAATATTTTTTTATTTGCAGCAATAAAACTTGTTTGAGCCTTTTACATTGTAAATTAAGAGTGATGTAGCAAGCTGCTGAAATTAACCTGTGAGGGGATCTCCCAAAGGGAGAGGGAAGAACCACCAGGAAAGAAATATGTAAGGGAGGAGATAGTAGTAAATATTTAAGGTTTGGATAAACTCAAAGGTGCATTACAAAAAAGTAGATAATTTTGCTCTTTTGGATAACATTGTCATTACATATACACAAAAATCAGTTTGATGACGCAAAGCAGGACTGAAAAAAATTAGGTTTGCTTTTAAAAAGCACTGAAGTCAACGTTTCAGAACTGATCTGAAGCGAGTTCTAAACATACAAAAAAACCCAAACACACTTGTTATTTTAATAGTATTAATTAACAATATTAACCATTTTTAAAGCATCTTATAACTTTAAAACTTTCTGACAGCCAGTGCTTTTTACTGGCAAAAGTTAATCATTTTTTTCATTAAAATGGGCCTTGCAAAGAAGGCTCGTAAAAGCAATAGCCCCCATTTGTGACAAAACAGTCCGTCTGAATGAAGAACTTGAAACAGCAGCCAGTACTTCCAAAACCAGCTTTAAATATTCCTTTTAATATATACACACAAGATATGCTCTCATTTGGGAAAAATTGAGTCAGTTAGCTTAGGTAGTATAATGGATCACTTGAGTTTTCTTTTAAATTAAAATCAAAAGCATTTTTTTATTTGTCCTCATCACACTTAATTTTGTTACACATGCTGGATAAAACTACGCCTATGTTAAACATTAGGCAACTATACCCTTACATGACTGCTGGCCACTGATTAACTCATTGAGCAGATTACCGGTGAAGAAAGGACAGACAGTGAAGAAATTAATCGACTATCACTCTGAGACCCACTAATCTTTCCAACGGAAAAAAAGACCAGTTTAAATGGTCAGTTTAGACCAAAAGAAATGTAGCAAGACTGGTTGAAGAAATAGAGTTGATTAGTCCAAAATTTGTCCTCTGTTTGTATCTTTTTATTACCCATAGCATGGCAAAATGCCTTGCTATTACCTTAGATAATTTTATATTTTATTTTAAAGAACTAGTGTGAATGTGTATGTTTCAAATATTTTGGCTGCATAATAATTTTTTCCCCAGAGGTACTGATGTGTCCATCCTTTGAAGAATAAAACAAAATATGGATGTGGAATTTTATAAAAGTAGTAGTAGCAACTAACTTGGAGCTCTCCCTCCCACCATCCACCTGGATTCTTCTTTCTGATGAGTATCAGTTGACCGGGAGCAAGGGTAAGTTGTTCAGGTCCTGTTGCTGTGTAAGAGGCAATAACTTGGGCAATTTCTGTTAAATTGAAAGAGAAAAAAATTCCATTTACTGTTAATCTGAAAAATGGAACCTGTACCCAAGTTTAGCATGCAATATTTACTGTGCCATATCTCATTAGTACAGTATGTCCACTATGCACTTCTTGTCATCAAATTGGTTTTATTTTCCATTTATGCTGAACCTCAGATATGGACGGCAGTTTACCAGACATCAGAGCCGTGTCCCAAAGAGTTCACACGTAAGTTAGGAACAAAACGATGTGTGAAGACAATAGTACAGGGTTGGTTGGGGCAGGTTAGGGTGAAGATTCTGCAATCACTTGGGAAGTAGTGTTTATCATGAGGGTCAAACACCACTTTAAAAAAAAAGATAGACTATAGTTTTCATGGCTATCAGAAGTAGTACATTTTGAGAAAAGATCTGAAGGAGGAGAGGTTGGAGGTGTGGCAGATAGGAGTCAGAGAGGGAGTTCCAGGTATAGGGATATACATGAAAGAAACTGTATTGACAACCTCAAGGGTGCAAAAAAACATGAGTCAAGCCCCCCAAAATCATAAGATTTTAAAGAATACAGTTGGGGTTCTTTTGTTTTGCCTCGTGGGTTTTGAACCTGTAGCATTTGTATTTTCAAGCTAAAGTCTTAGAAAACTCTGAGATTCTCACACTCATATGGCTCCAAGAGCGGAGGTCTACATAAAATAATCAAATATTGTGAGAGTTGGCAACACTGTACACAATGTCAGAAGGAGGAGGTTGACACAGAGAGCAGTAGTATGGGCTAAAGGAGGACTGAGTGGAAGAACATAAGAATGGCCGTACCGGGTCAGACCAAAGGTCCATCCAGCCCAGTATCCTGTCTACCGACAGTGGCCAATGCCAAGTGCCCAGGAGTGAATGAACCTAACAGGTAATGATCAAGTGATCTCTCTCCTGCCATCCATCACCCACCTCTGACAAACCGAGGCTAGAGACACCATTCCTTACCCATCCCGGCTAATAGTCATTAATGGACTTATCCTCCATGAATTTATCCAGTTCTCTTTTAAACCCTGTTATATTCCTAGCCTTCACAACCTCCTCAGGCAAGGAGTTCCACAGGCTGACTGTGCGTTGGGTGAAGAACAAAAGGATACAAGAGCAGAGAGGTATGTTGTGGCGAGTTTTGAAGGCAAGAACAAAGATTAGTTTGATTAAGGGAGGCAACAGAAAGCCAGTGACAATAATGGGAGATTGAGAACGATGGAAGCATTTTGTAAGGAATATTTTTGGTGGCACTTATTTGGACAGACTTCTCAGGGGAAAGCATGTTTTCGGGAGGCCAGAGAGAAAGGCTTGCAACAATCAAACCCTGCAAAAATGTTGTCACAATGGAAGTAGACGGGAAATGAACGTTTTGGAAAATAAAACAGGCAGGATTTAGTGACAGGACTCACGTAAGAGACGGAGGTGGTGTTAAATATTACAATTGGGACCCACTGGTAAAGGGAGGACAGTGGAGTTGTCAACAGTGGAAGAGAGTTTAGTTTTTGACATGCTAGGTCTTTGATGTGGCTGTGATTGAGTAGCTACTTATGAGCCAAAGGAACTAAGGGGCATTTGTACAGGATATCTTTTTAGGCCTAATTGGGGTGGAGTAATAGGAGGACTTGGAGCCCCAGATAGCTCACAGATGAATGGTGTCTAATGATGGGACCTCAGTGGGAAGCTTTTTCCCGGGGCAGGTTTTTTTTTTGAGTGAGTGAGTGAGTTTCTATAGGCTGGAGACAGAGGCAGTTTTTACTTGGCAATGGCTAGAATGAGACTGGGGACTACCTAGGTGATGTGGTAACTGAGTTAGGCTGATTAGGTCTCCCAGGGAGTGTACTGAGTTTGCCTTTTTCTTGAGATTAAGCGTGCCTAGATTAAGACATTTATTTATGGTACAATATTTTTGTAAGTTTTCAAGAGGCATATTTTGTGTTGTATTATTTGTGACAGTGTTTGCATGAAAAACCATCTCTGCACAGAACAGTCTTGGGATGGCCTAACATAACCTGCCCAGCCACACTGGCATTTGGAGATTCAGCAGAAGAGAAAGACAGCTCCCACAATGACCAAGAAGGAGTTAATGAGAGCCTGTGGGCACAATCAGCCCCACCTGGTTACTCCCTTGCAAGATGTCAGGCCTGGAAGGAGGAGATAAAAGGGGAAAAGCCTGGCTCAGTGGTGGCTGTCAAGAGAGGGACTAGACTTCTCGAGCTAGCCCTGTGAAGGAAAGGCTGGCTGGGGCCAGAGCCTAACCAGAGGTTGCTTGAAGCTATTAGCCAATACATACATGTTAGGCATAGTATACACCACATTAATGGGTATTATGTATACAGTATTAATATAACACACATGGATATATATATAGATATATAGATAGAGATATATCCATGTGTTGAGAAGTTATGTTCACTCAACACATTACGCTCTCCCCACAATTCTGTTCACTCATATCAAATATCCGACAACACTTTCCAAAGCTGAAGTCAGCTCTGGCATTAAAAACAGGAAGCCTGTCAAAACCAAGATACATGTAGTGGCATGTCCTAGCACAGGTTAGGATGTACCTCTATGCCCAACTGGTTTAAAATGTGCTATCTAAAATAGAGATAAGGAAAGTACGAAGCAGAACAACAAGTTAAGGAACTGTTACGAACAAGGGGTTGGATTTTAGTGACACATAAAAAGTTTTGTAAAATCATACTATAAATACTGCTAGCTGAAATATGTACTTTTAAAGCACACTTTCTGCATAAGGTGAATACACTGCAAGATAAGAATTGCTTCCCAGAAGAAGGATGTGTGTGTCTCCTTTTTGTATTGCACTCCTTTGTCTTCAGAGACTACATTTGGCTAAGTCGGTTATTTGGTCTCTTGAAAATTTTTAAGAGCAAACCATGAGTGTAGTCAACAATTGGCTACACCTTTGAGTCAATAAGCTGCCTGGAAGGAAGGACCAGCTGGGGCTCGAACCTAACTATAGATGTCTAAAATGTCAGAGCCTCCTTAGACAGGTAGCTCTGGTGCTGGACTTTTTAGTTTCCTTTTGTTCTTCATAATTACTTTGGCTCCCCTTTGTCTTGGGACCTGCAGAAGAGTCAGCTAGGGAAAGGCCTACCTGCCCAGGAAGCAGCTCAGGGATACAGAAGTGGGTCTGAACAAATAGACATCATTGGCTTCGTACAAGGTCACTGGACTGGAACTCAGAGTAGAGAGTAAACCTGGGTTTCGCTACCAGCCCACCTAGGGGGAGGTGTGAAGACCCCACAGCCAAGGGCTGGGCAGGCACCAAAAGCCTGAGTTGGACCCAATCTCCAAAGTTAGGCTGCCAGACCATTGGCATGTTGGCCTTGGCTTTCCCCAGAAGGGGCGGGCCTAGACATGGCCTGGCTGGAGGGTCAAGTCACAGGAAGAGAGAACAGCCCAGAGCCAGAGCTGCTGTCAGCATGGAGTGCCAAAGGAGTAGGAGAGCCCCTACGCCATGCCCAGCCATGAGGGGTGAACCTGCAAGTGAGCAAACTCTTCCATGCACATGCACACACTTGCCTATGTGTTTCTGCATAGAGCAGCAGGAGATGGTGATAGATCTAGGAGTCAATCTCCCCACCAGCAATGGTAGCGATGGAAGTTAAGAATGAATGAGGTTATGCTGGGGCAGCATATAGATGAAAGAGAAGTGACACCTGAGGCTAGGGAATTCAGAAGAGGACCAGTTGTAGAGAAAGAATCACAGGAGCAGAGTCTTGGAAGGTACGGGGAGAGGGTTTCATAACATAGGAGTAATCAGCTGTGTTGAAGGCAGCAAATAAATTGAGAAATGAAGAATGGAAGAGAAGCCTTGAGATCTGTCCATAAAGTTTGCTGGTAACCTAAAGTGGAGGTGGTTGAAGGCAGTTTATACGAAATGGAGACTCAGTTCAAAATCGGATTAAACAGTACGTTCAAGAGGCAGACTGATGTTGAGGGGCTTGAGGTGGGAAATGATGAAATGTTTAAATGCAGAAGAGTGCCTCACTGAGGCTACATCCACACTACATGCCTGATTCGGCGGGTAGCGATCGATGTTCTGGGATCGATTTATCGCGTCTAGATGAGACGCGATAAATCGATCCCAGAGCCGCTCCCCGTCGACTCCGGAACTCCAGCTCCGTGTGAAGAGTAAGCAGAGTTGACGGGGGAGCCTGCCTGCTGCCGTGTGGACCAGAGGTAAGTACTTTTGAAATCGATCTAAGATATTCGACTTCAGCTACGTTATTCACGTAGCTGAAGTTGCGTATCTTAGATCGATTCCCCTCCCCCAGTGTGGACCAGCCCTGAGGATGAGAGAGAGGGACAGTTGAGGTGGGGGAAAGGGAGTCAAAAAGGGATAGAATCAAGGGAGCAGGTTGAAGAATTGGTGGCTGAGAGTAGGACCGACACCAGAATTGGAAGCCGGGCTGAAGGTGCAGCATGTGCAGTGTGCAAGCAGGAGGCTGCAGACAGCATTTTTACAGTTAGCTGGACAATGACAGGATGACAGGTGGAGAAGAGCTGATGATAATTATATGCATTTTACTCTACAAAAGTGAAGTAGTAAAGCTGTTTCGCAGAAAAACTGGATATACTGCTATTGGAGGAACTCTGTGGGCCTCTGGATTTTAGCTAGAGCTATTCAGGGGCAAGAGAGCAGTAAGAGAGAAACTCAATGTGGGGTTTATCAAAATTAGTTTTAACTGATAAAGCTCAGAAATACCCATATTTCACTGCAGTAAGCCATAATTATGATATTAATCTACTATATTATTCTATAAAAGTCTGCTAGAGGGAGCAAAAATTGGCTTTCACTTCAGCTGTCTGCCAGAACATGAGAGTACTCCTATTTTCTTACAAATCACCATTTAAATACAGAAACTGAATTATTTTTTCAGACTACAGGTTTCAGAATATCCCCTCTCTCACCCACATGGAGGATTATTGCTACAAGTTAACACAAGTTATGATATACCTGCAAGTTCAGATTTTCACCTATTACATGGGAGAAGCAGGAAGTTAAAGAAGAGGCTCTTAGAAATCTTTCAGAAAATAAACAAATAGCTCTATTGCATTCTGAACATATTCTTTATTATTTCTGAGTGTTGAACTCTCATGGGAAGAATTCCAACAGAACCACAAGCCAGCTCAGGAAAGTTAGGCCCCTTTTATCACAGTACGTATACAGCATGAAGACATAAAACCCTTCTCCGTATAAACATTGACACATCTGTAATCAGTTTTGTATTGCTTCTGAAAATTCAGAAAATAGCTGTTCCTATGGCCCCACCCACTACCAGTTTCTGCCAAGAATGCCCAATCTTCTTGCTGCTCCTTTATTTAGAGAAAGTAGTGAAAACATTCAACCATCTCACTAGAATTTTCACTTCCTGTTTGCTGGCCATTTAGGAACACTGAAACCTCCGTGCTGAGCAATAGACAGGGCCAACCCTCAGTTTTGTGGGCTGCTGTGGGAAGTAAATTGTGCAGGATTCCAGGCTGAATGCCATAACCTGAAGTGGGATGTGTACTTCACCACCATGTTTATCAGACATGTACATAAACCTGCAGAATCCTCATGGATCAACTGCCCTGTTATATGCACTATCCCCAAGTTGTGTGAATTTACATTCACTTTCAGGCAACAGTTTTTTGGGGAGTTTTATAACCACATGGTGCTTGGATACTGCCGTGATGGATGCTGTACAAAACCCTAAAGCAGATGTAAATGTTTAAAGAAAGGTAGCAACATACTGGGCTATACCTAGGGAAAGAGGGAAGAATAAGAATGAGCAACTTATTAAATTGTTACAAAGAAAATATCATTCCTATTTAAGTTTCTTACTCTTTGTTAAAAGCAAATATACCCTTTAGGAGAAATAAAATGTTGCCACACTGTGTAACTCACCAGGTTTCTTTCCTAAACTTCCCGTTTTTCCAGCAGTTCCAGGGACCTTAAAATAAAAATGCAAACATAAAACTTACACATATTCATGTTTATTTCTCCCTACTACCAAAATGGCTTTGCTACAACATTTTCCAAAAGAAGGCTCTGAATAGTTAGTGACTGTCCTAGAGTGGATCTATCCTTGTAGCAATTCTCAGATGAATTGTCACCCCAAATATTACCTGTAATAGTGAGTAATTAATAATTAAAAACAAACACATCTTCACTAGTTTAGGCAGGAAAGAGTGTTTTTAGTTTGGAGAATCTGGAAAGGTTTCCAACTGTGTGACAGTTCATGAACCCCATCAATCTAAAGGGAAGATGATAATACAATTTGAGTCAGAGTTCACAGCAGGCGAAATTGCTCCTGCTAAACTAGATGGAGAACCAATCTCTGAAAATCCAAGAATCCTATTGCACATCAGAGTTATGAAAAGTCTGCCCAGAAAAACAGTACCTCTGAATGCTGGAAAAATGTAATAAAATAACATTGTAATATTATTGAAACCTTCACCCCTCTTCTGCTCTCCCCTGCATGCTGCTCTCACTTGTGTTATATCCAACATTAGGTTGTCAGATCCAAGAACAGGACCATGTTTTATTTGTTCTTAAAGTGCACTGCATAAATAATGAACAGTGGAGGTTAGATTTATCCTTTAAGCTACTGAATTGCAGTTAGTTCTCCCAACAGCATAACAGGGATATAAACTCTCTCTCTCTCTCTCTCTCTCTAATACAAGTTTTCTGATCTATATCTTCTAAACTGATTCTTATTGAAGAACTTGATGCATTGACGCAAGTTTTGGAGGAAGATGCTTTCTGAAAGTTATTACAGTACTGCAAAAGTGGCCCAAAACATTGCACTACCATAACCATAGTATTTTGGAGCTCTATCACAGAAGAGATTACTGTATTTTCTATTTTAATAGAAAAGATGAGCGCCCTTTAAGTATCTACATACTGTACTACTGATAAAAAGTATCAGTCTTCAATCCTTCCCAAAAGTGAAAAAAGTTAAGCGATGACTATACAAGCGCTAATATTCCATGTATACAGTCCACAGACAGTTATATCTCATTAACACAGATGTCAAGACTTTAAAAAATGTGCATCTAAAGTTAGGCTCCTAAATCCTTATTTAGGCACCTAAATCCAATCCAAATAAGAGTTTAGAAGCCTAAATTTAGACCCCATTTTTTAAAGTCTTGACCATAATATTTTTATTTTGAAGAGAAGTGCAATAAGTCATTAGAATACAGTATATTTCTCATCTTGTTGCAAGAAGGTACTTAAGTGTATACAGACAACCATATAATGACCCAGGTAACACACACTGATACATGACAATTGCATTCTAGATGAGAATGTGTGTGAGAAAACATCTCTTAAGTTTAATACAAGATACCATCTCCAGAAAAGAAAAGTGAATCTCCACCCCGTCCTCCCCGGCCACCCACCCACAATAATGACAAAAGCATTCCCCCTTTCAGGGCGTACACATGTGGTAGAAGTGCATCCAGCTTCAGAACTTCTGGAATTAAATTTATATGAATCTAACTTCACCAGAATATGGCTATTAGGTAAGATTATTTTTCTCCTGGGCTTGTTCTCTTGGGTTCATTATTACAATACCTTGCTTTGGAAGGAAAAGCTTAATATTTTATGTTAGGATATTCCCCCTTTTATATTGTTTCAAGTCATATTTTACTGCCCATTCTCTTTGGTCATAGTACTGTTAACTGGAAAACAGCAATAATTACTCTGATTTGGCTGTACATGACTATCATACGGGCTTTTAATAACGGTAAGTGACAGGGTATTCCAGGTATTCTTAAAACTTTTTCTTTCTGAGGCCCCCCACAACATGCTACAAAAACTCCAGGGTCCAGTGGGGAGAGGGGACTCTGGGCTCTCAGCCAGGGGTGGGGGACTCGGGAATAGGTGTAGTTTGACTTCTATTTTGGGTAGGCAGGGGCCAGCAGGATTCGAGACAGCTCCGCACGATGGGGTCGGGAAGGGAACGTCACCTCCACCCCTTGACTCACCTCAGCAGGCCACCCAGCCTGTCTGGGTGGGGGGGCGCAACCAAAAATTATAACTCAAAAGGTGGGGGGCTCAGCTCAAAAAGTTTGAAAACAGCTCAGGTTGCAGGCAGGGGGGTAGCTAGCGACTATGTGCCGGGAGGGCTCCCCTGTGGTCCCTGTTCTCAAGGGCTCCGCCAGCTATGGAGCTGGGTCTGCCCACCCAGGCAGCTCTTACCAGTTGTGTGAGCAAAGGGGCCTGGGAGCTGAGGAGCAGCTTCAACCCCCTGCAGCAGCAAGAGACAAGGCTTCCAGCTTCCAACCTGGCCAGGGAGTGGGGAGACTAGGAGGTGGAGGGGATTGGAGCTTCTCCAGGACTGCCCTGCTCTTGCACTGTAGTTTGGGGGGGGGTAATACCCCTGTGTCCCCCCAACTCTGCCCATGGGATCAGGGCTTCTGTCCCATGGGGAGCACCAGGGCTCCGGAATTCAGCCCTGTTGCTCCCAGCTTCAGCCCCACAGGGGGTGCTGGGGCTCAGGCTCTGGGTTTTAGCCACAGGGTCCTGTGGCCCCCCTGAAATGGTTCGGGGACCCCCTGTTGAAAACCACTGGGGTACTCCATGGTAGTTTATCCAGGAATATCTCTTTCAAATTTCACCGTAACAATGCTTTTTTCATGTCCAATAAAATTGTAAGGTAAAAAACCCTCCATATGATTCACTGACTTGAAATCATTAAATGAACATTATAAAGTGGACAAATAAGACACAAAAAAGGGTAGACTTTGTAGTGTTTCATATCTCTTTACCTCAGAATCTTTCAGTCTCACATAATTAGAAGGAAAGACTCCAGATTTGTCACCCAATGTTCCTGTCCACCAGTCACCGTCTTTTTTTGTCACAAGAATCATATCTCCTTGTTGAAAGATTAAGTCTCCTTGTTCCGAACTCTCATATGTGTACATGGCAATATATTCTGGAAGAGAAGTTGTTCAAAACATGGAAAATGCTTGATGAATCATCAAAGTATAATTTTCAAAAATCTATCTTTATGAAGGTAACGCCATATAACCTGTCCAAAGGTTAGATATTCATAGCTTTCTGCCCTATTGCTTCTGGGTAGGCAACACTTAACTCCAAAACATTTTCCCTTCCTTCACAAATGAGGTTTAATATTTACATTTCTAAATTAGATCTTCAAGACTACTTAAAGTTCTTTAAAGGCTTCTATTCTTAAAAAACAAAAACAAAAAAAAAGTCCCATTATGGATAAAGTTGTTATTTTTGGTAAACCTCTAACATGACTCAAGTATATATCTATTTTTTTTAATTAAAAAAAAAAAACCCAAATACCTCCACCCAAACTGTGACATCCCCGTTTGATAACTTGTTCTTCGAGATGTGCTTCACATGTCCATTCCACTTTAGGTGCATGTGTATGTTTGCCAGTGCACCGAAGCTGGAGAATTGTGTCCCATAGTGATCCCAATCAGGGCAGAGCATGCACTCTCTGAACATTCATGCTGCTAGCCAAACGTATAGAGGGGTGGAGCCACCCAACCCCTCTCAAGTACTTCACTCCGGAAGCCAGTACTTGCTGTGACTCTGATATAGACGGGAAAGAGGGTGGGTTGTGGAATAGACATGTGCTACACATCTTGAAGAACAGCTACTGAACAGGTAATGCAACCCTTTTTTCTTCTTTGATTCCTTGCATGTGTGTCCACTCCACTTTAGGTGATCCACATGCACTTCTAAATGGAATAGGAGATCGGAGTCTACTTAAACAAGGACTGCAACACCATGCTCCCAAATCTAGCATCAAGGTTTGAGGCTTGGAAGGGAGCATAATGTGTGATGAATGTATGTACAGATGACTAAGTTGCAGTCCTGAAAATTTTACTGATGGGAACGTGACCCACAAAAGCAGCCAAAGCTGCTTGTGTTCTCAGAGTAGGCTAAAACTCTGAGGGGTGGAACCTCAGCAATATCATAGCACAGATGAATAGAGGAGATCCAGAAAGAAATCCTCTGCGAAGTGACAAGTTGCCCCCTCATCCTGTCAGCAAAGGAGACAAATACTTGAGGAGACATTCTAAACACACGCTATGGAAGTACCAAGTATGGAGTTTTTCCTCATCTTAGAGGAGTGAGGTTTCAGGGGAAAGGGTTAGTAAGTATATAAGCTTGTTTAGAATTCAACACCACTTTTGTGAGAAATTTGGGGTGTGGACACATGTTAACTTTCATAAAGATAAACATAAGGAGCATCAGCCACCAAAGCCTGAAATTCTGTTACCCTCCTGGTCGAAGTAATAGCCACCAAGAACACTACCTTCATTGAGAGATGAGAAAACAATCACATAGTTATAGGTTCAAAAGGAGGCCCCATTAAAACTGAAAGAACCAAATTCAGATCCCAGGATGCTGTTGGTCCTAATAGGAGGAAAGAGCCTGTCCAAACCTTTCAAGAACCTAACAGTCATAGGGTTGGAACAAGACACATCTTTCATCAACCAGAAGATGGAATGTGGCAACAGCTGCCAGATGAACCCTCAGGGAAGTGGTAGAAAGTCCTTCTTCCTTTAGGTGAAGCATGTAATCCAGAGCAGACTGAAGGGGAGCCATTGAAGGAGAGGTATCTTCCTGCTGCGACCACATGGAGAATCTCTTCCATTTCTTGAGGTGAGTATAAGTGGGAGGGTTTTCTGCTATTTAAAATATTTTGCACTCCAAGGGAACAGACAGCTTCCTGGGAAGTTAGCCACTAAGCATTCAAGCAGTAAGGTATAGGCTGAGAGATTTGGGATGTAGAGTCTGGACATGGTCCTGCAAAACTATGTCCCCGAGACCTAAGGGAGAGGTATGGGATCTTGAATTGAAAGACTCAACAGCTCTGAGAACCAAAGCTGATGGGGGCATGCTGGTGTGATCAAAATTAGGATGGCATGATCCTGTCCAAGTTTGCTCAAAACACTTGGCGCCATAGGGTTGGGAGAAAAAGCGTAAAGAAGTTTCCCCTTCCAGGATAGCAGGAAGGCATATGACAGACCCTGGCCTCTGCCCTCCACTGGAACAGAGAAATGGTGACACTTCCTGTTCTGTTGGGTGGAGAACAAGTCTATTTCTGGCATTCCCCAAATTTGAAAAATGAACTTTGCTTTGTGATCTTTGCTAAATAATCTGCTGAGATGATCCACTAGAAGTTCTGAGATCCAGGAAGGTGAGGTGCTTTGAGCATAATCTTATTCCTGATACAGAAAGACCAAAGTTTCATTGCCGCTTAGCACAGGTGTCTGTCTAACCTGTTACCTCCCTGCTTGTTAAGACAGAATATCACAGCATTGTTGTCTTTGAGCACCTGTACAAAAACTTTTGATGCAGGGAACACACACTTGACAGGCCAGGCTCAAAGCTCTTGAACACAGATGTGACGGGACAGATACTGATCTGTCCAGTCTCTGAGTTTGAAAATCTCCTAAATAAGCTCCCCAACCGAAAGATGAAGCATCCAGAACTAGGGTCATGGAGGGCAGGGTTGGGCCAAAAAAAACCTTCTTTGGATACAATGGCAGAGTCCATCCACCAGCCTGGAAATGACAAAGCACTTGCAGGTATGTGAGTCAGCACATCCAGTGGATGATGAGACGGATGGCAAGATGGATGGCAGTCTACAACCACCTCTGCATGACACTGAGGTGAAGTCTGGCATGTTAAGTCATGTATGCGTAAGCTGCCATGGGACCAAGAAGTTTCAGGCAATTACTCACTGTCATATGAAGGGCCAGCGTCGATGACTCTACATTGCTAGAATGCTGTACTAGAAGCGACTAGTGGGAGCTGCCTTAGCTCTAACCTCGGTACCCGTCTTCTTGTGCAAGTTTGTTGGGGACCCCACACTCAAGATGAAGAGGGCTTCTTTTGGCCAGAAGAGGTTGAAATGGTGGACTTCTTCTGCAGCTTGCCCAGTACTGAAAATGGAGATTGGTGTGTCTAGCTCTCTCTGATGCATGGATGCTACCAAATCTGATGATCTGCTCTGAGACAGAGTCAAGTCTGAATCCCCAAGTACAGAGCAGCTGGGGTCCAAAGAGGGAAGGAAAACTGATTCCCTATCTCAAAGTCAAACATCTCTCAACTTCTTAGTCCTGGTCTGAAAGACCCGCACAGATAAGATATGCCTCACGTATACTTCTCCAAAACACTTTAAACAGGGAGTGAGGATTGCTGACTGGTATAGACTTGCTACAGCCAGAATGACGCTTAAATCCCAGGGACTTATGCATGCCCCAGTACCATACTAAAATCTCAAAGAAAAAGGAGATAAAAACCAGGATGTTTTTCATAAACAAGTGCTACTAATTAAAAAAACGGTTACTCACCTTATCGTAACTGTTGCTCTTCGAGATGTGTTGTTCATGTCCATTCCAACCAAATGCGTGCGCGCTGTGTGCATGCCAGCCGGAAGATTTTTCCCTTAGCAGCGTCCGTTGGGTCGGCCTGGGTGCCCCCTGGACTTGCGCCTTCAGGGCACCCAATATACCGCCCTGCTGTCACCCCCATCTCCCCAGTTCCTTCTTGCTGGCTACTCCGACAGAGGGGTAGGAGGGTGGGTATTGGAATGGATGTGAACACCACATCTCGAAGAACAACAGTTACGAGAAGGTGAGTAACCGTTTTTTCTTCTTCGAGTGATTGTTCGTGTCCATTCCAACCAGGTGACTCACAAGCCAAAGTTCAGGAAGTGGGGTCGGAGTTATCTACTGATTGGAGCATGGCTCATCCAAAGGCTGCATTGTCTCTGGCCTGTTGTGTGATTACATAGTGTGTAGTAAACGTGTGTATCGAGGACCACGTTGCCACTTTGCAGATTTCCTGGGTGGGGACCTGCGCCAGGAATGCAGCTGAGGAGGCCTCAGCTCTGGTGGAGTGAGCGGTGACCGGCAGGATGGGCACCTTCACCAGGTCGTAACACTCCCGAATGCAGGATGTGATCCACAATGAGATGTGTCGGGATGAGACAGGGGAGGCCCTTCATTCTGTCCCCCACCACTACAAATAGCTGGACAGACTTGCGGAACAGCTTAGTTCTCTCTATATAGAAGGCCAGCGCTCTGCGTACATCCAATGAGTGAAGCCTAAGCTCCCTATTGTAGGAGTGTGGCTTGAGGTAAAACACTGTGAGGAAGATGTCTTGGCTCATGTGGAACTGGGAGACAACTTTAGGGAGAAAATCTGGATGAGGCCTGAGTTGGACCTTGTTCTTATGAAAAAGTGTGTAAGGGGGCTCAGATGTAAGGGCCCTGAGCTCTGACACTCTCCTAGCTGAGGTTATCGCCATGAGGAACGCCACCTTGTTAGAGAGATAGAGCAGGGAGCACGTAGCCAGCGGCTCAAATGGAGGGCCCGTAAGCCTGGCGAGGACCAGGTTAAGGTCCCAAGTCAGGACAGGCTGGCGCGTTTGCGGGTAGAGTCTGTCGAGGCCTTTGAGAAAATGGCTGACCATAGGGTTCGCGAAGACCGAGAAGCCATCTGCGCTGGGATGGAAGGCAGAGATGGTGGCCAAGTGGACCCTTATTGATGATAAGGACAGGTCCTGTTGTTTAAGATGAAGGAGGTAGTCCAGTATGAATGGTATCGGAGCAAGCATTGGTGACTGATTGCATTGCTCCAACCAGAGAGAGAACCTCTTCCACTTAGCAAGGTACGTTCCCCTTGTAGAGGGCTTCTTACTGCCAAGGAGAACTTGCCTGACTTCATCTGAACAGGTCAGTTCCACAGAATTTAGCCATGGAGCATCCAGGCCGTGAGGGGGAGTGGCTCTAGGTTCAGGTGCTGGTGGCAGCCGTGGTCCTGCGTGATCAGGTCTGGCATCAGCGGCAAGGTGAGCGGGGTTGTCACTGACATTTCCAGGAGCGATGTAAACCAGTGCTGTCGTGGCCATACCGGAGCGATCAATATGACCCGGTCCCTGTCCCTCTTGAGGAGCACCTTGTGGACCAGCGGTATTGGTGGGAACGCATAAAGCATACGGTCCCCCCACAGGAGAAGGAAGGCCTTCGCGTTGGAACCCGGGCTGTGACTCATAAAGGAGCAGAACAGTTGACGCTTCCTGTTGCTGCGTGTGGTGAACAGGTCTATCTGGGGAGAGCCCCAGAGATGGAAAATTGAGCTCGCTACATCCGGCCGGAGGGACCACTCGTGGCCATGAAAAGTTCGGCTGAGACTGTCACCCAGCTCGTTCTGTACTCTGGGGAGGTATGAAGCCTACAGGTGTATTGAGTGGTCTACACAGAAGTCCCACAGCACAAGGGCTTCCCGGCACAGGGGAGAGGAGCGTGCACCCCTCCCCCCTTTGTTTATATAAACAACATTGCCGTCGTGTTGTCCATGAGGACTGAAACGCACCTGCCACCTATGTGGGCTTTGAAAACCTAGCACACCAGACGCACCGCTCTCAGCTCTCTGGCATTGATAAGCTGAGCGAGGTCCACCTGAGACCAGAGGTCCTGAGGTCTCCCAAATGAGCTCCCCAGCCCAGATCCGAGGCATTTGTCACTAATAAGAGGGATGGCTGAGGGCTGGTGAAAGGCACTCCCGCACAAACCATCTGTGGGTCGAGCCACCACAGGAGGGAGTCCAGTACAGGGTGGGGGGAGGGGAAGTGTTATGATGCTGTCCAGAGCGTCCCGGGCTGGTTGATAAACCGACGCCAGCCATGACTGGAGTGGGCGAAGTCTGAGTCTGGTATGCTGCACTATGTAGGTGCATGCAGCCATGTTCCCCAGCAGTTTCAGGCAGTTCCTTGCTGTGGTCATGGGGAACTGCCTGAGGCCCTAGCGACCAAAACCTGGTTTCTAGGAGGCACACCCTGGCTTCAGTCGAATCCAGGACTGCGCCTATAAACTATCCTCTGCACCAAGGACAGAGTGGATTTGGCCTTGTTGAGAAGGAGACCTAGTTCGAGTAAGGTCCTTATGAAGTTTACCTGATCCTCCACTTGGGATCTGGAGTGGCCTTTGATCAGCCAGTCGTTGAGGTAAGGGAAAACCTGAATCTGGCGCCTGCGCAGGACGAGGAGGGTTCGGACTCGACTGGACCCCAGCCGGGGCAGGAGTTGACGGGACCCTGGAAGGCTGTAGGGAGGAGGCAGTCTGTCCGAAGGCACTCGTGGATGCCACTGACCCTTTGGGTTTCGGCTGGGGAGACCGCCCCCTCTCTGGCCTCTTTTTCTTTAGTAGCACTGGGGATTGAGAGCGGTGCTGCACTGAGGATGGCTTCTTATGGCCCGAGCTGTGACGGTGCCGAGGGGCCTTAGAGTCCTTGGCCAGTACTTGTTCATTCACAGTCGGCGCTGGAGCACTGAGCACCAAAGAAGAAGTACTCGGTGCAGGTTTGGCGGGTCCGCGGTTGGAGTGTGGCCGTAGCGCACCTCTATTAGCAGAAGTTTAAGTCTGCACCTGGTCTTTGAGGGTTCTGGGTTGGAAACCTTTACAGATCTGGCACCTCTCTTTCTGGTGACTCTCTCCGAGGTACCGCAGGCAGGAAGAGTGAGGGTCACTCTTAGGCATAAACTTGCAGCAGTCCTAGCAGAGCTTAAACCCTGGAGACCTGGACATACCCCAGAAGCGGGAAAATGTTGTCGGGGGGGGGGGGAACCCTCCAAACAAGCTAACTATTGAAAAACTAACTATTAACTAACTAAAGAAAAACAACTATTTACACGGTATGAACTGTAAAGACACTGCTAAAGCACTTGCTACAGGAGCGAGCGATATTCCAGCTAGCCGTCACCGGTGGTAAGAAGAGACTGAGGGGGTGGGGGGTTGGCAGGGTGCTATATTGGGCGCCATGAAGGCGCGACTCCAGGGGGTGCCCGGGCCGACCCTACGGATGCTGCTAAGGGAAAAAACTTCCGGCTGGCGTGCACACGGTGCGCACGCACCTGGTTGGAATGGACATGAACAAGCACTCGAAGAAGAACTATAACTACAACCATACTAAACTATTTACAATAACAAAACCTGTAGCAATTTTTTTCTAAAAACAGAATGGGAGAGTGTGAAGCTCAGACATGCTACAACTACCAATCATGAGCAGAAAAAGAACTGATGAGGGGGCAGGGCGACTCCATCCTATTATACCGTTGACTAACATGTGCTGTCTTGATGGATACTGTAATGGGGGGCGGGGGGGGAAGAGAATTCTCCAGCTTTAATGCCCTAGTACACACACTCCTAAAGTGGAATGGACACGTGCAAGCATTGGTGATGATTTGCTTTATAAGCATACTTTCTATGGGTTCAATTTTATGCTGAGAATTAGCATTTTCGGTCCTGGCATACAAAATCCCAGTTTCTGAACTTCTGATACAGTCTTCCTTTTACATATGTCAGTTGGCTCTCATGAACAATGAATTCTTTCATTACTTGAAGCTTTGTATGGAGACAGCCAATCTCATTGTATCCTTGTCACGGAGTGTGGGGGAGTCAGCGCCTGCACCCCTCTTCCCTGGATTCATTGGGAGTCTCAGCCAGCCAGTAGAACAGAAGGTTTATTAGGGATGCCAGGAACACAGTCCAAACAGAGCTTGTCAGTACAACCAGGACCCCTCAGCTGGGCCCTTCCGGGGGGCAGGGAGCTTAGACCCCAGCTCGGGGCTCCCTGCATTTCACCCCACAGCTCCAAATGGAGGCAGGGAGGCCAGACCCTGTCTGCCCCTCTCCCCTCCTCTCCAGCCAGTTCCAAACTGCAACTCTCCAGCCCCTCCTCCCCCTTTGTCTCCTTCCCGGGCCAGGAGGTCACCTGATCACTTTGTTCCAACACCTTCATCTCTCACCTTTGCAGGGGAGGGGCCGGGCCATCTGTTGCCAGGAGACAGGGCCATTCTCTGTGTCCAGGCCTCTGCCCACCCCTGCCTTCTAGGGCTTTGTAACAATCATGCACATTGTCCCACCACCTAGATACTCAAGCACTGCATAGGGGAAACCGAGGCACCCACACAGTACTCAGGGAAACCTTAACAACAGTCCTAGTTCGTCACAATCCTACACAACAGTTGGCTTGAAAATGCCAAAATTATGGTGGAATACACAATTTTGTTAAAACATTGTCAGCTACTTGGTATTCAAGAGCAAAAAACACTGAAGCAGACTGATGTTGAGAAATGCAATGTATAATTTAATTACAGAACTCAATGAAAACCTGTACAGCTAGGAGTGCAAATAAGAATCTCAGACAAATCAATACAATTTCTGAAGTAGTATGCATATTACACAATTCACTCAACTGTAAAAAAAGGGAGCTGCTCAGAGGTATGCCGAAGATTTGTGAAAATATTCTGGGTTACACACTCTGCTTGTGGAAAACAGTGGCAAGCATGGCATGTTTAATTGCTGGTGAATAAGTGTAGACTGAAATACTATCCTCAGAACTAAAATCATAACTAACTTTCATCAAAGTCTGTTTCTGTAGAACACTTATATGGGAGTTTCCTTTCCTAGAGAAATTATAAAGCTTCCGAATCCATACAAAAAACTTTTTTCAAAAAAATATTTTTGAAAGTATATGCTTTTAGCACAGTGTGCAAAATATCCAGATAACAGAACGTATGACAGAAGACATACAGTACCCCAGGTTGTAGCTACAGAGCCAAGACTGTGCGGGAGATGTTTTAGCAGTTCTGCATTTGCTTTTAAACAGACTTTGAAAATCAAGCAAACCAAATTTTAGAATCCTTCTATAATACCACTTTCCACAGTGGAATTATTATTATCAGTGGCAAAATACAGACTATATTGTGTGTGATAATCATTTTGAGCAATTTTTCCTAATAAATTACAGTTGTACAGATGATGTTTTAAAGAATTAAGGTACTGCTAAAAAGACTGATAGAGATATTACTATTTTGTAAAATATATTTAGTTTCAGGTCCTATCCCTTGCTTTACGTGCTTTTCTGACAATTAAGTAACCAATTCTGAAACAGATTAACTCCAGTAACCCCCCTTCAACCATGAATCAGATATGATATAGGTCAATAATTAAGTGATATAAATGACTGAATTGAACTGGCCCAACTATTGCTGGACCCACTTCCATTTAAATGCAACCCCAACCATCCCCCACAAAAACACCACCCTAGTGTCAATATTACTTTTAATTCTAAGAGGTGAAAAGTTTTGGTCTATCCAACATTTAAATAGGAAAACAGGCACTGCAGGATTCAATTTATTCACAAAGGAACATTGCGAATGAAAAACTAAAATTTTGGGAGCCAACTTATTTATTTAATTAATATCCTTGCTTATCTTGAAGCACGTATGCATGTTTTTACATGGCATATATTGCATACACACACAGTGTATGTTAAAAGAAAATACATCCTTTATGCATTTTCAAATGGTGGGCCCCTCCTATTGTAGACAGAAGGCTAAAAACAAATCAGAAATATGGGACTGATTCTCAACTGCTTATAAATTACACTGCATAAAGTAATGTACCTAGGTTAATTAGAAAAATGCTATTCTCGTGTAAATGAGCAGTTTTACAAAACATGCAGGACATAGCCTTGTAGTCATAATTAATTCCAGAGGCAATTCAAATTCTTACTTTGTAAAGTAACAGGGCCTGATCCTGCAATGGTACTGAGTACCCCCACTCCCACTGTATCTGGCTCTGAACTTGTACCTAGAGAATTTCTTTTATTAAACCATACAGTAAGATGCTACTAATGCCTTCCAATTCAAATTCTTACCTTCACCTGACATAGCAGGTTTAGTTGCTGGTGATGTTACTCTCTTTAGACTAGCAGGACTTTCTGAAGAACCAGAATCCATGCTTAAAGAGAAAATATTAAATGCTTTAATTTCTCTAAATTTAACAAAACAACTAAACGTTTTGAATAAAAAATACATTAAAAGCTATATTCATGAACAAACTATCTCAACTTGTAAAGCAAAAAGATAGTAAATTTTCAGTTTTAACCTCAGCATGACAAAATACAGTTTGAAATCATGTAACTGGATTGAAAGCAAAAATTGTTGGGGAGCTCCCCTCTGCTCCCCAATAGAAAAATGTAAAGTTCATTCTAGTTTTCATTATCAACTAGAACGTTGTTTTCACACGATGTATTGTATTAGATTACAATCTTACAGTCTTTCAAAACACTGTTTGTTAGTAAAGTGTATATAGGAAAGTGGCACCTCTTTACTCAATAGCCCTAACCCATACATATTTCAATTTCTACTTATTTTATCAACTTAAATAAGATTTTGCTACTTTTTAGACTTGTTGGCATTGTGTAGCCAAAACAGCTACAGGAGAATAATCTGGATTCTGTTCCCACTTGTGCATCAATAGAATTGTTAGTTAAATTCTAAATGCAGAATTATTGTTAGCGATACATGATGCAGGAAGAATCCAGCTTTGCTTTCATATCCCAAGCTGAGTTTGTAGGTAGGACTGGAAGTTTAAAAAAAAAAAAAAAAAAAGAATTAAAAAAAAAAAGACCGTTTTATTTGTAAACTGAGCTACACCGTTCTGAAACCAGACACACAAATATGGCCACACACTGCCATTTTAATAAAGTCTCTTTTCAGAGCCAACACTTTAAAAACAAACATACAAGTGCACACAACATTTTAAATAGGAACAACATAATATTAATGATTAAATAAAAATGCTGCTAATTCTAACAAAAGCAACCAAACAAAATACCTTGTTGACTTTCTTATAGGGCCTGAAATGAGTTTCACATATGATTTGGGAAACCATCCCTTTTGACCTTGGACCTCTCCAAACCACCACATGTCTTGCTGTTCCAGAACTGTGATGATATCATTTTTGTTAAAATTGAGGTGGTTGTCTTTTTTGGCTCTCCAAGGATACAAGGCCTGTGCTTGAAGGCCCTCTACTTTTTCACCCTATTGTGGTAAGACAAGAAAAGAAAAGTGAATCATGAAGAGTCTTTCACAAAGGTTGCTAAAAATAAATAAATAAATAGAGATATTTGCTTACAACATTCATTTATAGACACAGATCTGTGTGTCGACTGTTTCTATTAAAATAAGATTTTTACTCAAATAAAGCCGAACAGATCATTTAAAAACAAATACAAATCAAATGGATATATTAATGCAGTCCACCAATATTTCTATATTTGTATTAAAGTGTCTGGTGCATATGCTCCTGTAAGATATTTAATAATTTTTCTACACAGAAAAAGATTTTAAAAATTTGTCTCATCTACCACATTTATGTAAAACACTGTAAATATAAAGACAAGCCTTGCCCCAACGGCTTATAGTAAATCTCACAAAAAAGTGTACATAAAGAGAATCTTTTTGCTATATCTTATTCATTATGCCATCTTGCATTCTACTTGCTTTTTTGGGGGTTTACATATCTAGCACATCTCAGAATGCTATGTCTATGTACCAGCACTACGTATTTTTCAGCCAGTGTTGAGGCACTGTGATCTAATAGATTGAGCACAGGATTGGGGTTCAGGAATAGAGCTGGGCGAATAACTGATTTTTCGGTTCTTTGGCAGTTCTGGAAAAAAAATAAAAAAAGTTTGCAAATTGGGTTGAAATGAATTTAAAAATGTAGACAATTATGCAAATCAAAGCTAGTTTGACTTTGATCAAAGCTAGTTTGGGGGGAGGGATAGCTCAATGGTTTGACCGGCCTGCTAAACCCAGGGCTGTGAGTTCAATCCTTGAGGGGGGCCATTTAGGGATCTGGGGCAAAAATTGGGGATTGGTCCTGCTTTGAGCAGGGGGTTGGACTAGATGACCCCCTAAGGTCTCTTCCAACCCTGATATTCTATGATTCTATGACCCAAAACATTTTGTTTCCAGACATTTTTTAAGAGCTAGATTCACAAAATGATTGGAGGAGGAAAGGGTGTTGATGCTGGTCTCCTGATAAAACTTCTAACTGCTGGTCTAAGCCCCTCATCTGAGATGTGGGAGTCACAGGTTTGAATCCCCACTCTGGCCCAATTTATTCAAGCATTTTATAAAAAAATGGAACAGCTTCAGTATGAAAAAAAATGAGAGCGATGCAGCCCAAATGGTTAGGGCACAAAGCTGGGAGGGGGAGATCTGGGTTCAAATTGTTGCTCCAGAGCAGGAAACTCAGGTTCTAACCCTCCCCAAACCAATTGAGTGCACTAATCACTGGGATAAGAGTTATAAAGGGGGACACCACCACCACCCCCTACTCTTCTTCACCACATTTGGGAATCTAACCTGAACATTTTTTTCCTGCCTAAAACTATTTGGTGAATGTATGTCAAATTCACAAATAGTTTGGGGTTGACCAAAATGATTCTTTTTGACAAATGTATTGTCAAAAAAATTTCGCCCAGCTCTACTTGAGAATTCCTAGAATACCAAATTGCACATCCTGCATGGCTTTGTTTGACCTCTTCATCTCCTCATCTTGAAATACTTTACCTCCCTTAGAGGAATGTTGCAAGGGCTGGTCAATTAATGGTTTGGTCATCGCTTTGCGAAAGTTAAAATGCTGGGTTAAGTATGATTTCTGCACAGATAGAGCCACTTACCTGCCCCAGGACAGGAGAAGGCGATGATCCGGTAACAGTGGCTGGGGTGAAGGCTGATCTCTGCCTCACCTGCCCTGCACTTGGAACAGTTAGAGAAGGTTGAGCTGCCCAAGCATCCCAATTATCAGTCTCTGGTTTCTCACTAGTGCTGGTCGGCCACCTGAAAATAAGACAGACTATATAATCTTCATTTTTGATTGCAGTGATTATTGCATTCTGCTGACAAGAAAACTTGCTCACACCCAAAATTTCACATGAAGACGCTGTGTGTATTCTAGAAGAATTCCTTATAACTGATTTTCTGCTAGCTGTAAAGTGTCTTTGTACTCTGTTTGAAGTTACCATATGTGGATTTACTCTTACTGCATATTTCCCCTTAAAAAGGGAAGCGCCACATGCACTTGCTGCTTCTTGTTCACTAACGCTAGCTGTTCATGCGATTTACTCTCTCCCCCTTACTCACGTCCCTATACAACAACATTTCAACTGCAGGGCACTCTATACCGTACAGCAGATTTAGTTTAATTAGGCATTTGATAAAAAATATATTAATCTTCCTCTCCTTGTGTTCCATGCAGATTGCTCCCCATATCTAGATGGGTCATTTACTTCCTCCTCCCTTTCTGCATCAAATTCACACTCCTCATTCTCACTTTTAAGGCTCTAATAGTTCCACTTCTGTTTACTCCTTTGCCCCATCGAGTTCAATGATGGCTTCTAAAGTCTTCCTTTGTCAACTCAAAGTGATTTTTTTCATGCTATCCCTTATCCTTTGAACATCACATCTCATCCTGTAAAATGATTATTAGAACCCACTTTCAACCATCTTTTCATTACCATTTAACCATGCTCTCAACCTCCTGCCTTATTCCTTATTGTTTAGACTTCATTAGTCCAATTTCTTTTTCCCCCAGCGTGTAAGCTCTGGGTGTTAACTGTCAAAACTAAGCATTTTTAAAGCTCAGTGCACATCTGTAGTTAAGTAGACAAAGATCTAAACTAAATATATTAATTTTTAATTGAATTTTTTTGCTTTTGTAATTACAAAGTTACAGACACTTGTCTACGTTTTCACTAGCTAGTGTAGAACCCTAAAGTCTAAAAAGCCCTGAATAGTTGAGTCCCAGCTACCTCTCTCATCATAATATAGGAGTTGACATCAGCTGACATGTATGAGTTGACAGCTCTACACAGTAAACAGGTGGGGTGGAAGAGGGGAAGAGTGAGACAAAGACAGGACATTTCACCCTTGTGGGTCTGCCAGAGCTCAACTTTGTTCACTTCTTGGCCTGGTCTACACTACGAAATTTTGACAGAAAAACACTGTCAGCACAGTATTGCATGCATCCACACTTAGTTTTGAGTCCTGCCAAAGAAATCCCTCAACTTTTACCAGCCAAGTTAAACCAGTTCCTCAAGTGACAAGCCCTCTACTAGTATAGTTTTACTGGCATGATGCTTGTGTGGATGCAGAAGTACCTACCTGTACCAGTACAAGTAGTCCTCTAGCACCTGTCCCCTCAGCAGTGCCCATTCTGTCAAACTGTTGAACAATGCTGCCGAGGTATCGTAGTGACACCAAGTCCACCCCCTCTTTAAAGTCTCCAATATAATTTGGAAACGCCTCTTTTCCTGCTAGTACAAGTGTATTTGCCAAGGTTGGACAAGCACAAGTCTACTTCATCCTCATGCCACTGTATAGTCTAGGGAAAAGGTCCTAGATTTCCTTGATGTGATGGTGGGTTAGAGAAGAATGTGTGTGGGCACGGCTACAGAATTTCCACAGGAATAAAGAGGTGTGCAAGGGAAGTGTACACGGAGGCCTAGGGGTATAGCAGGGATGAGGGCCAATGCCAGGCAACAGGGAAGGAGCTGCGGCAGGCTTACCAGAAGACAAAGGAGCACAGCCTGAAGTTTGGTGTTGCCCCTTAGACAGGCCCGTATAACAAACGGCTTGTTGTCAGACCGAGCCAGGAACCACCTCCCTTCCTGCCAATGACAGTGGACAGCTCACAACCTGCAGTGGGGGGCTCCCTTGAATTGGCAGTTGAGAAAGAAATCACTGAAGACAGGGAGGCAGATGGTGTTGGGATCATTCAGAACCAGGAGTTCTTTGAGACCCAGTTGGATCTATAGGAAGGGACCGTAGGTATGTATAATTTAATTGGACTGTCCAATTAATGCCAGCCATTTTGTTTTCTGTCTCCAGGGCCCCCAAAACATTACCCTTTTCCCCTTCCCCCTTGCTGTCAGATAATGCTGCCAAGCACACTTATTTCCCCAGGCTGCTTATGGGAAGGACAACTAAGTGAGTGGGGAAAGTGGTAGGAGAGTCCTTTCGGTGGCCTTGGGAGGATTTTAGATTGGAAACCGGTTCCAATTAGTATGGATTTTATTCAGTTTTGTACAATGACCCACACCAACGGCTGGGCCCATTTTAAATAAAATAATCAGCCAGCAGATTGAGGTGTTCATTCAGTCCCATCACTATCAGTGGCTTGCAAAACAGAAAACCATCACTAAAACGTGGAGACTAACTGATTTCCATGATTTTGGTTATATGTTGTCACATAGTAACCTGTGCCTTAACAAACCCATTAGGTTAAATAAAAGAAACAAACCCTAACAGTATAAAGAGAGTCTCCCACCTTAAATGTGAATTTCTATTCCTGGCTCATGTGTCCTTAATTAAATATTCATTAATTATTAAGCATTTACACTGTAATAGTGCCTGAGGGTCACAACCAGATTGGGCCCCACTGCGCTAAGCACTGTACAAGAATCATACGTGATAAGCTCTAGAGTAGAGACTAATTGTATTTTATTTTCTACTACGAAAATCAGACAGATTTTTATGCAAGGTTATAAAAATGCATAGCATTTACTTAAACCTAGAATAGTTTTGTCTTGAGCTACTTTTGTTTAGGTAGGGAAAAAATAAAAATAAGTGGGAAGCTCAGTTTCAATTTTCTTATATTATTGCTTTTTCAGAAAAAAAGTTGTCCAGAGAGCAACATAAAATTACCGCCAAGTTTAAATGATTCTTTCAGAACTATTGTGATCTCTTGGGTAAAATTTTTTTAAAGCAATGTGTGTTAAGTACTCCAATATTTCAGTAAAAGACATACTTCTAATTGTAAAACACCTTATCTCATTAACAAAATGATTAACCAATTATTTACACAGTAGACTAACCTGTCGTGATAAAACCTACATAAAGTATTACATTTCATTTATATGATCTGTGGGACATGAAACTTGTCTTACATGTATACAGCATCAGGCTCACCAGGGGAGTACTACTGTATAACAATAAATCGGTTGACTTTAGCAGCAGCAACATCATCTTAATGTAAAATACAAGCTGGTAACAATGAAGTAAGAGAAGGTGTCAGCTCTGCTCTTTCACATATTTGGTATATAAACAAATGGAGGATGACATGCTGGGATTTCTGCTGTAAAATAATTCTGAATATGGTCAGGGAAAAGTGCCAGATGGGCAAGCTTTTGTACTTATCTTCTGGATTGCCTAAGAGGATATGGTGAAAGTATGCCTTTAGACTGGAAAGCCTAATTTAAATTAAAAAAAATAAAACACAGAAAAACAAACAAAAAACTTTTGCAGCCAGTTCTGCTGAGGAAAAAATGTTTACTAAAGGGAAAAAAATTACGATGGGAGTTCTGTCGTACTGAACATGAATAATCCTTCCTGATTTACAGTGTGGCTGCCTAGTTTCCTGCAAATATCTCATTTGCCAGGTTAACTGCTGACATGATCAGTGGATGAGAAACGTAATAAACTTTAACTGGACACAAATTAACTGCTTGAAAACCCACAGTACTGGTTTGGACTTCTAGAGATAACCACTAGCAAACCTACGTCGAACTGAAGTCTGCCCAGTTGTTGGTGGTTGCAGTAGATTCTGTCGAAGCTGGAGCTGCCGGAGTTGGGGGTGTTTCACGCAAAGAAACTTTAGGGGCAATAGTAGTGTCAGCTACTGGTTTCACAGAGGTTGGAACTTCGTTGTCAGGTATTTTCTCTGCATAATTTGCAGGGAACCATCCAGTCTTTCCCTTCAGTTCCCCTCCAAGCCACCCAGGTTCTCCAGTCTGGCTTTCATCCACCTGTAAGTACATTAAATCACAAGGTTCAGAAACATCAGAAACATTTTTACTTAAAAATCCAGCTGCCATTCATAGTTGATTCGTTTTCTCCAGTTACTGGAAACTCAAAACGTTACAAATAAAGGTATCATATGGGAAAAATTGGATAATGTTTTAATATTCAGCTGTTCTTTATACAGCATACATAAATATGCAATGGCATGAGTACTGTAATGCAAAGTCATCCTTTTCATAATTAATACTTTCCCAAATTCAAATATTTGCATGGGACAGAAAAAGAAAAGAAAAGAAAAAAAAGACTGCCTAAATCTCAGGCTACGTCTACACTTGCGCACATCCCAGAGTACTTGTCCATATACTGCTAGAACAGAGGTGGGCAAACTACGGCCCGCAGGCCACATCCAGCCCACAGGATCCTCCTGCCTGGCCCCTGAGCTCTTGGCCCAGGAGGCTAGACCCTGGCCCCTCCCCTGCTGTCCTCCTTCCCTTGCAGCCTCAGCTCACTGTGCTGCCAGCGCAATGCTCTGGGCGGTGGGGCTGCGCAGCTGCAGAGCCGCAGCCTGACACGGTGCTCTGTGCTGCGCGGTGGTGCGACTGGCTCTAGCCAGGCGGCGTGGCTTTAGTGCCGCGAGACACCGGTGCTCCAGGCAGCGCGGTAAGGCGGCAGGGAGCGGGGTGCGGGGGGTGTTGGATAGAGGGCAGGGGAGTTCAGGGTGGTGATCAGGGGGCAGGAGTGTGAATAGGGGTCAGGGCAGTCAGAGGGTGGGGAACAGAGGGGTTGAATGGGGGCAGGGGTCCCAGGGGGAAAGTCAGGAAGGAGAGGGGGGTTGGATGGGTCGGTGGGGGGCAGTCAGGGGCAGGGATTCCAGGGGTGGTTAGGGAGAAGGGGTGGTTGGATGGGGCAGGGATCCTGGGGGGAGAGTCAGGAAGGAGAGGGGGTTGGATGGGGCAGCAAGGGGCAGTCAGGGGTGGGGGTGGTCAGGGGACAGGGAGGGGTAGATGGGGCAGGGTCCCGGGGGGGCCATCAGGGGGCAAGAAGCAGGGGGGGTCGGATAGGGGCCGGGACACACCTGTCTGTTTGGGGAGGCACAGCGTCCCCTAACTGGCCCTCCATACAATTTCAGAAACCCGATGTGGCCCTCAGTCCAAAAAGTTTGCCCGCCCCTGTGCTAGAACATGTACCTTGTACCCACAGAGCATTCACGTATTCTGGCTGCACAAGGGTATATGCTGTGTACAGGCATATACCTGCATCCATACTGCCCCTTTTCAGTACAGGACAGTAGTGCTATTTCAGGGACGGTGTCCCAGAGTCCTTTGTGTCACAGGAGATGCTCTGGGAACCGCTTTGCTGCGTGTTGCCAGTACTGGCAACACGCAGTTGCTGCCATCACACATTTGGCATCAGCGGCTCTTGGTCATCTCTCCCGTTTGCTGAACGGCGTTGAAGCCAAGGAGCAAGTCCACAATGTGGTTCTTCTCCTGCTTGTGGGACTAATGTTCATGCAGTCCAGTACCAGATAATGCATAGAATGGGTCAGAAAAATTTGAAATGCTGAAGATGACTGACCAAGAGGGCAAACAAATATCTACTAAGCTTCCAAGGACCAGATGTGTTGAATGCTGGGATTGCAACAGTATACCCATGGGTGGACTGCTGCTCCTAGTCCCAGACAAACAGCATAGTGTGGTGGGACCACATCATCTGGGAAAACTGGGATGATGACCAGTGGCTGCAGAAATTCCAAATGAGGAAGATCTTCATGGAGTTGTGCAAGTTGCTTGCACCAACACTTCAGTGCAGACCTCTCAGTTTTAGAAATCCATACCAGTACAGAAGCAGGTGCCTATCACCCTTTGGATGCTGACAACACCTCATAGCTGCCGGTCAATTGCAAACAAGTTCACAGTTGAGAAGTCAACTGTCAGGGTGACGGTTGTACAGGTTTGTCATGCTATCAAAACTGCAATCTACCCATGGGTGGTTGCCATAATTAAAGTCCCTGAAATTATAGCAGGATTTCAGACGATGCAGTTTCCAAACTGTGCAGGCACCATCGAAGGAACACACATTCCAATACTTCACTCATTAAAAGGAGCCAGTGAATACATGAACCAAAAAGGTTACTATTCACTCATTCTCCAAGGCTCAGTGGACAACAGAGGTTGGTTCATGAACACCTATGTTGGACACAGGAAAGGTTCATGACACCAGGGCACTCAGGAGTTCAGGATTGTACTGTGAAGGGACTTCATTCCCCAGAAAAAACTTGGTTGTGTAAGGTGTTTCTGTCCCCACAGTTATTTTGGGGGACCCTGTATACCCGCTCCCAACGTGGCTCAAAGCTGTACCCCAACATTGCTGACCTAAGAAAAAGCAAATGCTGCAAAATGGTAGTGGAATGCACCTTTGAGAGTCTGAAAAGCTCGTTGGTGATGCCTGGGGACCCATCTGAATGCCAGTGCAGCCAATGCAGTTCACATTAGCGTGGTGTGCTTTACCTTGCACAACATTTGTGAGGCTAAAGGGGAATACTTCCAGAGCGAGTGAGCACAGGACAGTTCTGGCTTTCAAAGCCTGCATAGACAGCTGGATCCCACCTACATGCACACTGCTCCTGTTCTCGAAGAGCAATGCAGATTCGCAATGTGATTTGCTCGCACATTGTGGATCAGGATTTAGCCAGAAGGTGACTTGGGATCGTGCCAAGGAATCACTTTACAGAATCATTGCAGACACTTCTGCAAATCTAGAGTAAGGGCTTGGCTACACTTGAAACTTTGACAGCACTTTGAAGTGCAAGTGTGATCCCAGCGCTGCAGGTACTCCACCTCCCCGAGGGGAATAGCTCCCAGCGCTGGGGCACTGTTTACACTGGCGCTTTACAGCGCTGTAACTTGCTGCACTCAGGGGAGTGTTTTTTCACACCCCTGAGCGAATTAGTTGCAGCGCTGTAAAGCGCCAGTGTAGCCAAAGCCTAAGGATGGAAAAATTCTTTTGCATGGAAGCTACTTAATTTGAAATAGTAAGGCTTCTGGTTGCAACTGTCCCTAGACTACTCCCCTCTACAGCTGACAGATCACTCTGCCTCAGGCCACGTGTTGACCTTTTGCCTGTCTGCTACTGTTTGTAACCTACACTCTTCAGTTAGCATAAAACAATCCATTATTTCTGCTTTGTGTTGGGACTCTCTGCCTCAGTTCTATTAATTCACAGAAAACACAGAAATAAATGGACTGCATGCTTGACTAGTCCAAAATGTGACTTTGCTGCAGTGCAGAGCAGAATTTCCACTGCAGCTGCACTGAATACCATGTTGAGATGGCATTCTGAGTGACAGAAGGTCACAGTAGAGGGTGAATCTTGCCAAATGGGGTGGGGGAGGGGAGTAAATAGCATCTGACTCTTCAAGTTGAATAATTCAAACTGTAGTAACATTTGCACATCATTTGAACTCTTCGGGAATTGCTAAGGTGATGATTGAAATCAATAATAAATAAGTTCAGCAATAATAGGTCACAATCAGTCTTTTTAACCTGGTAAAAAAGGGCTTCTTAAAAATGGACCACACTGACACAGCTGCCTAAATGACAAAAAATTTTTGCACAAATAGATGAGAAATATACAAGAATAATCAATTTTTAAAATCAAAGGTTTCTTTACGCAGAATTGAAAACTCTACAACTTCTTAAAACTGTCCAATCATGCGGATGAAATTTCCTTTTCTTCAATCAACATTCGTTTTTTTGGAAATATTCTATAAGCATGAAAAGCCATCTTTTTACACTTTACAAAAAATTATGATTTCCCAGCTTTATAGAGGGTAGGTGACGTGTTTAAAAGTTTAAAGTATAGCACTGTATAACTTCAAAGAAGAAGCTTTTGTAAGACTTCACAGGAAGACCACTCAATGATAAAAAAATTAAAAAATCCAGTTACCTCTGGCATTTAATCAGATTGAAAACAAATGCTACCATTTTATATCTTTTTTCAGCCATATATTTTATCAGCCAGACCACTATCCATTTCTTTTTAAAATCTACTTTCCCAAAAGCTGACTTTCATTTTAGATTTGCTTCTGAGATTAAGGAAACCCCTACTACTACTCAGAATGTAAGATCTTCCAGACAGTGACCATCTTATGTTTGTGCAGTACCTAACACAATGGGGCATTGATCTCTAGGCTCTAACTTATTACAAACAACAATAATAGTCTCCATCGCCATCAGTTGACAAAACTTACTACAGACTACTATGCATTATTATGAAATTGCTTTAGGCTCTGGGCAGAAATGGAGCTATTTGATCCTGAATTACATTCCTCTAATACCCAGGCCACTAAAATCAATAATCCGAGTGTTCTTCATGGAATTACTTCCAAGTTCATTCCAAAACACTGAAGTACATAGGAGTTGGTTAGTGCCATCAGTAGTGCCATCAGTATCGGCTCAGGAACTTCAGCTTGGTGCTAGGGGAGGGGATGGAAAGATGCCCAACCCAAAGGAAAACAAATGAACTCATTAACATCCACTCCGCTAGAGAACTATCCAGACAAAAGGAAAGATAAACAGCATTTCTCCATATAGAGTGCTAATGAAATAGAAGTTAGAAATTTATCAGTTTGAGAGGGAGCCTGGAATGGAAGGGGCTGTCTAGGTTCAAAAGTATCAATCCAAGACAAATGCATGGTTAAGCTGTAGGTAAGGCTGTAAATAATTATCAATACAATTTATACAAAAATAATCTTTAAAAATATGTTTAAAGTTTAAGGAACTTGGAAAGCCAAAAACTCCACGTTAAAAGGTAAAAATAAAAAAGTTAAATAACAGAAAGAACATAAATAAAAAGTTTCTTTGACGTACTTTAACTCAACTCTCACCTGTATTCCCATCATGCACACAGATTCTATCGGAGACCATGAATATATAACAAAATATCCCAGTATTATAGAGAGCCAGCATCTGTATCTGGCACATACTTCCTGAACCCTTTGGTGATTTGTCTACACCCTAAAAATTAAATGCTCCCTTCCACACTGGTCCTGCAGTTCCACACACACATTACAGCAAAGGTGGAAAATGAATTTAAATTACCAGAAAGCTGAAGACCAGTTAAAGCTCAGTTCAGTCTCACAGGGCAAAGTGTTTCAACCAACTCTTCAAACCATGTTGCAGCCCTGTTAAAGTCCTAACTCTTGTCTGCACTGTCAGACTGAACCATGCTTTGACTGTGTTCCCTCAAAATATTAGTAGTTACAAGTGAGGCAGGATCCCAGTTGTTGCTATATAGTGATCATCAGCCAGCATGGACCAATCCAAATCACAGTGCTATAGGCCTTCACCTACATTAGAACATGATTGTTATAAGCTAGTTTGACCCCTGGTTGGCCTAGACAAGCTGAAAGTGTAACCAGAGTTTAACTTGCATTTAAACAGTCATAAGGCCAGCCTATATAGGATCTTAGACATACCTTAACACACAAACTTGCAAACTGTTACTCTCCAAAAACTATAATTGACTTGCACCTTTTAGAATCATGACATGGCCATTTTTTTTTTTGAACGCTTAAGTGACGTGGGCACTTAAGAGTTTAAGTAACTTTAGACAATGGGACTTAAGTCTCTCAAAAATGTTACCCTAGATAAATTGAAAAAAAACCATGTAACTTGACAGTAACAAAGCTATATTTATAAAAATGTATTAAAAGATTGTGCACTTCCTACAGTCATACGGCATACTTACCCATTCCCTTTGAACCTCCAGCAGGAAAGCAATGATTTGAAAGTAAGGCAGAATTATAAACACATTTCACAAATTAAGTACTAAAGAGCAGGAGAGCAATCCCACTAGAATCAGTTGTTAGCGCTGACAGTAATTAAAATATTTAATTAAAAATAAGCCAAGGCCAGAGGCCAGTTTTTCCCTGTTATAAACACAAATTGAAAGCAAAGTCTAAAGTCATGTACAGGTGAACGCAGATTATCCAAAACATTATCTGAAATTCAGAAGTGTCCCCTGAAATCAAAATACTGATTTTCCAACATTTCATTATGTCCCCTGAGCCATTTAGTAAACTGATGTTTAGTCTTCCTCAAGTAAAGCTCAGTGTATGCCTGTACCTCTAGCAAACATTTTATTTCCTGAGAAAGTATGAACTGGATTATTCCATTCTTCAATAACCTACAAAGCCCCACATGCCTGCATACTTTCTCATCTGACTGATGACTTGCCAACCTCACTTCTTTACTAAAGGATAAGTGACAAAATTTCAGTGAAATTATTGCACTTCAATTGGGCTTTGGGCCTCTTCCTAAATCATTCAGTAATGCCACAATCCAGTGTTCATGATGTCATGAACACCAGATTGTGATATTGCCGAATAAATCAAAAAGGAAAAAAAGGCTGATCAGAGCTTCTTTTTACTAATGTCTAGATACCATTAAGATACGACAGTTTAGAAAGTTTATTTTTCCAAAACCCAACTGAAGTTTTCCAGAGAGTGACAGTTCTTTAAAAACAGAACGCATTATGATAGGAAGATCAAGCAATGAATTAGTCATAATGCTTCTCTCTATAGTTTTTCATAATTTAACTAGATTTTTTACATAATATTTTTATTGAGAATTTTTTTAAACTGTAAAATGACGTTTGCAGTTACAATTTTTAAAAGATTTAGGAATTACAAAAAGTGCAAGTTATACTTCCATAGTATTACTGAAGGCTAACAAAACAATATTTTTAGGCAAATTTATCCCAGTGGTACCAACAACTACAATTAAAGATGCATAAGCATTTCCATTCCATTTACACCTCCAACAATGTTTTCAGCTGCTTATCGCTTTCTGAAACTTCCTTTTGTCAGACTGACATTTTCTCTACTTTGTCCCTGCCTGAAAAATTAATTTTTTAAGTGTTTCAGCAAAACAATTCAGACATTTTTAAGTAGGGAAGAATGCTCGAGAGGAAAAGTTATTGTATGAACAAGTAAAAAAACCTATACTGGATCACTATGACAAAGTAGAAATTGTAGAAAAAAATATATTATTGGAGAAACGATCACGTAATTAAAGTTTATAACATATAACATATATGATTGTGACCTTAATGTAGTCATTTCCTAACTCCGAGTAAGTGTTTAACATAGCATTAATTTAACCGTAGCATACCCTTAATATAGTTGAATGTTTTATATTGGAATTAGAATAGTTTGCGTTGTTTTAGTACTACAGTTTTACATAGGCTTTACAGCCCAAACAAATGTTTAATACTCTGTTCTGACCTCCAGGTATAGCAATCATCCTCAGAAGCGACTATGACAGTTATGATTGTGTCACTTATTTGTCTTGAAGATCAAATGTCTCACGGTAGACTAGTTGGCTTTGGGAACCTGTTCAGACACTTTGGACTTCCCTGTCAAACTCATTTAGAGCTGTGTTATTATACTAAGACTGATACAGTTTGCTCATCAACTTTATCTATACCTTGCATTATAATGAACTTTAAGAAAACTGACCATTATTCTAATCTTAGCATCACATCACATCCACCACTGACAGGACAGCTACACAGTCCCTGAAATCTAACCACCAGTGATTAAACCAGCAGACAAAGGGGGTACCATCATAGTCCTCAACCATGATGACTACCTTAACGAGGCCAACCGACAACTCTCTGACACTACCTACTACAAAGAACTCTGACTACCCCACACCATAATTAACCCAGAAATGTAAGGTCATCATCAAATCCTTCCCCAAACAACTCCAAGAGAAATTCTACAAACTCATCCCCCATGATCCCCTTCTACATACTTTCTAAGATACACAAACAAGGGAACCCATGCAGACGCCCATAGAATCATAGAATCTCAGGGTTGGAAGGGACCTCAGGAGGTCATCTAGTCCAACCCCCTGCTCAAAGCAGGACCAACCCCAACTAAATCATCCCAGCCAGTAATATTGGGACTCATAGAAACCATCCTCAAATCACTCAACACAAAGGGCCAACTTCCTCCAGGACACAACCGACTTCCTCCACAAACTCTGCAACATTAACAACCTCCCTCCAAACACCAGCCTTGCCACCATGAATGTCACCTCCCTATACACCAACATCCCTCAATGACAGCATTGCTGCTTGCCTCAAATATTTACAAGACAATGGACAACCCTCAGATATGCATCCCAAACACATCGCCAAACTCATCCATTTCATCCTCACTCATAACAATTTTACATTCAACAACACCACCACATTTTGTCCAAACCATGGGAACAGCCAGGGGTACCAAGATGGCTCCCCAATATGCAAACCTCTTCATGGGCCATCTTGAAGAATTTCTGGACAAATCCACCACAAAACCTGAAATACATTAATGATATTTTCATCCTCTGGATAGACGACAAACTCCCTCATAAATTTCTACCACAATTTAAACAACCACTAAACGTCCATTAAAAACTCTCTGGAACATTCCCACACCAGCACCAACTTCCTGGACACCACGATCAGCTTCCAACAATGGAACCCTACAAACAACCATATACAAGAAACCCACAGATCTTCATAGATCCAGTAACCACCCGAAACACACCAAGAAATCTAATCTACAGCCAAGCACTCAAACCACAGAATATGCTCGGAGGAGAAAAAGTTCAGAATATACACCATAATGCATTCAAAATTGCCTTCACCAAACAATGACACTCCAGAGAAATAGATCACATCATGGAACAAGCCACCCAAACAGAACCTGCTTCAAACACAGAAATGACCCTGCTTCCCCGCAACGACTGCACAGCCCTACTTGTCACCTACCACCCTATACTGGAACCAATACAGGGTATTATCAAACAACTACAACCCATATTGGATGGGGAGCCCATCCTGAAAGAAATCTTTCCTGAACCCCCTCTTCAAATCTCTAAACAACCCCACCCCCAACCTCTCAAAGCTCATCATCAGAAGCAAGCTCCCCACACACTAGGACACACCAAATGAAAGTGGCAACATACCCTGCAGAACAACAGATACAAAACCTGCAGACATATCTACACTGCTACAATGATCAACACTCTCCACAATACACCTTTCAAGATCCCGGAGTTCTACACATACCTATCACAACACACTGTGTACCTCATCCAGTGCACTAAATGCTCCAATAGCATATCTGTGGGTGAAACCAGACTAACACTACGCTCTTGAATGAACTCACAGGAAAATGATGAGACACAAAAATGCCACATCACCTGTGAACACTTTTCACAAAGTGATAACTCTATATCTGACCTCTCAGTCTTCGTCCTCAAAGGAAACCTACACAATACTTTCAAAAGATGGCCTGGGAGCTTAAATTCATAACTTTGCTAGACACTAAAAATCATGGACTGAAAATAAACACTGGATTTATAATGCTTAGCACAACAATCTATAACCCACTAACAACCCCCCTTTCCTCCCTGTGCCTTAAAGAGGTATTAACAGGCAATTTCACCTTGCATGTTCCCTTGAAATGTGTGTTAACTATTTATGGTAAACTGTTCTATTTTGTATTTAGCTAGGACACGCTGAGTAAGGGCTTGTCTTCACGTACAGCGGCGCAGCTGCACAGGTGCAAATGCACCACTGTAGCACGTTAGTGAGACAGTACTATGCCAACCGGAGAGCTTCTCCAGTTGGCGTTGTTAATCCACCTCCCTGGCAGTAGCAGAGTCAGTAGGAGAAGTTCCACACCCATGAGCAACATAGTTATACTGACATAGGTCTGTAGTGTAGGACTGGCCTAAGTTTCCCAGACTCAAAGAAGAGCTCTGTGTAAGCTCGACAGCTTGTCTCTCTCACCAACAGAAGTTGGTCCAATAAAAGATATTACCTCACCCACCTGACCTCTCTCATTATTCTAACAGCAGAGATAATATATGATAGCACACACTGTACATTTCAGTCTTTACAACTTGCTTGTAATACTTGTGGTGTATGTAAATTCAAAGTTAGGTTGGATAAAATACTGGTATAAAAATAGAAGATGAGAGGTAAAACAAAGCACAGATTTTCAAGTAACATCACACTCTTCTTACCATGACTATGTCACCTGGCTGAATAGTGATTTCATCATGACTTCTGGCTTCAAAAGGATACAACGCTCGATAATATACTATTTTTACATCCTCCTGAGCAGAAATAGTTAGTGGAGCTTTTTCTATATATAGAGGAAGAAAAATACATATTAAAACCTAAACAAAAACGTTTGTGAAACACTTTAGAAGAAGAGAGGTAAAAAAAATGAGAGGCAAAGTGTTAATTAATTATCACAATGCCCCTGAGAGGCAGAATAAGTACTATCCCCATTTTACATAAGGGGAAATAAGCAAACAAATAATTAAACTTACATTTTCTCTCTATTTTCTCCTTTAGCACCACCTATTTAAAATAATATGCTTTTAGCTTTTATGAAACACACAGCTATTTATATAGAAAATACCTGCATTTAAAACCATGTACAATGATTTTACAACTTTTCCTGTTTTGTTTTCAAGCATTGCACTGACATAATGGATTAACTTGATCAGTAAGTTCCTGGTATAGATGGTCATTATCCATATAGTGACCTTTTACAGCCTTGTTAAACCGCATCTGGCAAATACTATATGGCAGATGGATAACATCTAGTGTATTTATTCCCCCTTAACTGATTTTAAGTTTTTTTCCAAACAATTTGGGTTTCGTTTTGTTTTTTAAATTGTATATGACTAGTTAGTTACACACTGCCTCTACTTTGAAGGATCCCAAAGCAGATGTTATAGACTAGCATACAAACTGTACACAGGGGTGAAGGAACTGATTTTTGAAGTGCAATTTCGCCTCTAAAAGGTGAAACGTGGCAACATTATTTTATCTCATTATTTTGAGAAATAATAGTTTGTTGGAGACAAGCACCCGCTTACAGCTAAATTCTCTTCTCCAAGCTGCATGGTGCATTTCATCCAGCCCCCTTCACTCCCTATGTGACTTCTATTAAATTCCACACTTTAGGGAGAGCAACAGTGCCCAGAAGAGATCTGTGATGCAGAGTGGACAAGGTACGCTTTAAACCATTTATTTAAACAAGATTAGTGATTTAGTTTTAATACAGAATATCCAACATATGGAATAAGACGACAGGATGTAAGGAGGAGAAGTCTATGTTTTAGCAGCTGTATGCAATAGATTTCCTTACTCTTCCATACCTGCACTCGACCAGGGTGCCTGGATGGCTGGCTTGGCTGGCTCTTGATGTTGATGGAAAAGCTTATTCAGTTTATCTTGCATTTCCTGTTTGCCCTTATCCTCACTGTCTGTCTTCTTGATTATTTCTTCCCTTTTTGGCTTTTCATCTTCCTGAAGTTTTTTTTGCCGCTGGTGCTCTTCCTCCTGTTGCACTCGATCAAGCCACTGTTTATCCCTTTCCTGGATTCGTCTGTCAATTAAATTTTTTTTTTTAAAGCAGACAAAGGGAAGTAAACATAATATTTAGTTTTCCTTGTGAATGTGTGATTCATGTTATTAGCTTACATATTTCCCATCATCATTAACAGAACTACAGTAACTCCACTTAAAGTTGTCCCGGTTAACGTTGTTTCGTTGCTGATCAATTAGGGAACATGCTCATTTAACGTTGAGCAATGCTCCACTCTTACGTCGTTTTGGCTGCCTGCTTTCTCCACAGCTGGCAGCCTCCCTATGTCCCCTCCCCTCCCCACAGCAGACCCTCAAGGATCAGCGCCTCCCCCCCGCCTCCTGCCTGCGGCAATCAGCAGGCTGGTGGCGTTTTGGAGCAGGGGGGAGAAGGGAGCCTGCGTGCCGAGTCCTCGCTCCTCCCTCCTCAACTCTGCCAGCCAGCTGATTGCCCCGGGCAGGAGGCGGGGGGGAGGAGCGAGGACTTGGGGCGCCTCCCCCTCCGCCTGCACGCGGCAGTCAGCTGGCTGGCAGAGTTTAGGAGGCAGGAGGGAGGAGTGAGGACTCGGCATGCTCGCTGCCTGGGGGGGAGGAGGAGAAGGAGAAGAAGAGGCGGAGGCGGGGACGGGGCCTTGGGGAAGGGGCTGGAATCGGGGCATACCCCTCCAGCCCCCTGCTGTGAGCACCTCCACGACCCCAGCCCTCACCCCCAGCCCTCTGCTCTAACCCCTGAACCCCCCTCATACCTCCCCAGCCCCCTACCCTGACCCCTGCACCCCCTCACACCCCAGCAGCCCACTGCAATGTCCTCACACCCCCAGCCCTCTGCCCTGACCCCTGCACCCCCTCACACCTCCCCAGCCGCCTGCCCTGACCCCTGCACCCCCTCACACACACCCAGCTGCCTGCCCTGACTCCTGCACCCCCCCACACATACCAGTATTAAATTGCTTGTTTAAAATGTATATAATGCCTTTTGTCTGGGGGAAAAAAAAAAAATTCCCTGGAAACTAACCCCCCCCCCCCCCCCCCATTTACATTAATTCTTATGGGGAAATTGGATTCACTTAACATCGTTTCACTTAAAGTTGCATTTTTCAGGAACATAACTACCACGTTAAGTGAGGAATTACTATATCAAGAACACCCATCCCAGAAGACACATTTTGAAAACCCTGTCAGTAGAGCTCAGCATCTCATGAGGAAGAGCCAATTAAGAGAATACTACTAAGACTGAAAAAAACTAAATTTAATGGAAGTCAGAGTAATTGCGCAGAAAAAAACTAGCACCAGGATACTATAATAATTCAACAGTTAAGGTTGCAATTTAGTTCTTAATATAACCCTATATTTTCAGCCACACATGAATCTGTGGGTTTACAATCAGCGTTCTGAAGAAGCACCTCTAAGAGGCAAACAGTGAAATAATGAGAGTACCAAGGACTCCTGAATGGTAAATGGTTCACTAATTTTGTGCTGGAGTTGTCTGCAAGCAGAGGGGAAAAAATTAACACCTTGGTCTTGCAGAAATCTTGGGAGATCTAGAACTGTGTTCAGATCTCTCAAACTGGGCTAAGATATTTCTTTAAAAATTTAGAGTCACAGTCATTACTGTGAAGTTACTCATTTCTGATTACTAGGTAGATTTAAATGGATACGTTAACATGTAGTCTGTGCTGAGCTGGCATTACTATGAGAATCATGTTTCGCAATCCCTGACTATTTTGCCTTTAAGGTCCCAATCCTGCAAATGTTGCAAATTCAACAATATTTTATGCTTTATTTCTTGTAGTTTTCCACAGTTCTATTAATACAATCCACAGAAAATCATTCTAAGAGTGACAACCTGTAGAAAAAATTATCATTCATTCAAGATATATAAACCCTTGAAGTTTTAGAGCTTAAATTTAGGCACTTGTGGTTTTAAAGTGACAATACTGAAACAGTAAGCCATTGTATATCTGCTCAGGAAATGTAAGGCTATATTTTTGCATTTTAAAATACTTATACCTAAACAAGACAGGCCAACTGAACAAGCCTTTTGGATATGATAAATACTGCATTTCCTGAAGGCAGTTCTTTGTTACACGAGTAAATCTGCCAACCCTCCAGGATTCTCCTGGAGTCCCCAGGAATTAAACATTAATCTTTAATTAAAGATTATGTCATGTGATGAAACCTTCAGGAATATGTCCAACCAAAATTGGCAACCTTATACAAGAGGCTGGCTTTGTGCCTTTAAAACTGCCTCTCTCTCAACATGCCTTTCTTGCACAGCACTATGCAGCCTAGATGACAGGACATTCAGAATGATTATTGCTTTATATCAGCATGATAGTGAAAAAGAAACTACACCCCCCCCACACCCCATTGGCTTTCCGTGGCTTCACAATGCAGGAGCCATGAAAGAGAACTAGCCAGTCAGTCATGCTCATCCTCTCTCACTAGCAGACATTTACCAATGTCTACTCAGGCTCACACTGGCCAAGAGAACAGATTAGCACCCTGGTAAGGGTGCTAAAGGAGCAGCAAGTGGAAACTACTATATTCCATTCTGCCTATTGCCTAGATGTTCCTACTTTCCTTTCTTTACCCTTTATAGATCAGCCTCGTACAGATCATAAAAATTGAGCATCCCAGGCACAAATTCTACTAGCCCATCCTCTGCAAAGATGGATTAAAACAAAAACAAACACTGAACCTAATGATACTCTGTCTGCCAAAAAAATATTGCCCTCAGAGTGAGTACAGAAATAGAATTTTGCAAGGCTGTTACATACACACACACACACACACACACGTTACCGCTGTCATTTTGCTCTTCTGGCAATTTCATGCTTGCTTTTTAACCACATGTATACATGTGGAATTACTGATAGTTGCTGATGACAGGTGTGTCATTTATGGATTTGGCCGTTTGTATGGCACACCATTTTGTTTAAACAACGAGAAGTCCTTGTGGCACCTTATGGACTAACACATTTATTTGGGCATAAGCTTTTGTGGGCTAGAACCCACTTCATCAGATGCATGGAGTGGAAGATACAGTAGAAAGGTATAAATACACAGCATATGCAATCTGTTTAATTAAGAGGATTGCAATATTTAAACCAGAGTCCTGGCAACACAGTTAAACTTACAAGTGGGCAAGAGTTACCTTCCAAGCCAACTAAAGACTGGGTTGATGCCTAACCAGCATAGCCACCATCATGTGCGGATACCATTTGAGTACAACGAGAATATTTTATCTTTCTGTGCAAGGTCTGAAGCTACTCAGCACAACAGCTTGTGCAGGACAGCAGGCTGTGTTTAGGCCTCAATACTGGCAGTAGTATTAGACTGCTTGGGATAGCAGAAGAGTTATGTAATACCAGCATCAATACATTGTTAGGGGTAAGGTGCAAGACCAATGATAGCAAAAGGAATACTGTTTCTCCAGCTTACAAATACTGCCAGGGCTTTCTGACTTCCGGTTATGTCATTTAACGTTACATAGAAAAGCTGCCACCCTTTCAGCCATTTGTTTCAAACATTAGTCTGTGTGTCCTCGTTAGTGAGTGTTCTTGCAATACATTTAGAGTCTATTATTCAGAAGTCTTGTTGTTATACTATTAGACTGCACTATATAGAAACATTCAGGGAAAATCTCCCTAGACAGCATGATGCAGCATTTAATGGTGTTAAGAGTGCTTAGTTTGTTCCTGTTTTAGCGGGAAAGTTGTGAGTTTTTAACTATGTTTTTTAGTACAGTGGTTAAGACTCACCACTCAAAATCAAGTTTGATATAACTGACTGGGATGGGACCAGCAGAGGATAATGGCTTTATAGAGGAGCTGCATGATTCACCCCCCCACCCCCACCCCCTGCCCCAGTAGGCATTAAAGATCTAACTGTTAGCAGAACCAATGCACTTCTGCTCCATTTGGGAAGACAAGGCGAAAGGAATAAGAAGAGATTGAGAAGATTCTTCCTGAAGCCAAACATGCAAGGGAGTTTGACACAGACATAGACCTTGCATAGAAGTATAGGAGCTGTTGGAGCTCTGTTGCCTATGGAAAAATGATTCTTCCCTTACCCTAGCCGCACAGATTTTTCTAGTGCACAGTCTGGTTACTCTGGGATTTTGCCCTTAAATCAGGAATTAACAAGTGGAAACAGACTTTAGCTATTTTCTCTTCTCTCCAACACCACGTCTGCACTTTAGGAAGGTTCTTGTCCCAAAAGCTATGACCAGTTCTGGTCATATTACTCAAATACTTTTCTTCTCCTGCACAATCCCCTAAGGCTATGTCCACACAGCAAAGAAAAACCCATGACTGGCCCATGTCAGCTGACTTGGGCTCACGGGGCTCAGGCTACAGGGCTGTTCCATTGCTGTGTAGACCTCTGAATTCCCAAGCTCTGGGACCCTCTCACCTTACAGGTGCTGTCCCAAAACTCCTCTGCCAAAGAAACAGAACTATGCTCAGTGCATAGTTGTCATAATTTAATAAAAAGTCAAAACAAGTTAATATAAACTTGGGGTTGTGCCTGATAGGCCCTCATTCATCCAAAGGTTGGGTGCACATGTTGATGAATTTTAAGTTATTCTTTCTCTGATTTAACTATAAATGCAGAGTAAACTGCAGTTTAGCAAACTATTCAATACCCCATCCCTTTCCCACAACAGTACAAAGATGCAGGATGTCTCCTGCTAACTACAATAAAAGCAGCAAATACTCCCACTATCCTATGGTGTGTAGCTGTCTCTTGGAGCTTATTTCTTTCTCCCATTTATTTACTTTTGTCACCTATTCTCTAGTTCATTCTATCTATCTACATTCCATTCTTTTCTCTCACTTGTATATTGTCATCTTTTCTCTTCCACTGAAAGGCAGGAGATTAAACTCAAGAGATTTAAAATATTATCCAAGAGACAAATCAGTCATTTTCTATTTACTAGTTGTTTTGACCTTTTTGAAAACTTTAGGGGGCAATGTTAAGGTTGGTGGTGGTAAAAACCAGGTGGCGCAAGCGAATAATTAATAATTATGTAACTGTCGGGAATCAGATGGAATCCTGAACTGTTTGTCTCCAGACATATCCATTAGAACTGCATGGGGCCTAGAATTTCCATCTTCTGGAAAATTTTACATTTTCAAAAAATGTTTCTCTCTCAATCAGAAAAAGTTGGATATGCAATATTTTCTTGGGAGGGACATATATAAAAAAACATTTCAGAAGAACCAACATGGAATTTTTCAACATTTTCTGGTCCCAGCTCTCCAGGCTCCAAAGTTTGTGATCACAGTTCAAGTTCTGAGCCAGGCTGGCTGCCAGGGAAGCAGGGAGCCTGGGTTGGCAAGAAACCAGGCACACCATGCAAAATGTGTCAATTCCATTGAATCAGCATTTTCTGACAGAAAACTGTTCTGTTGGAAAATTTTCAAGCGGCTCTAGTACTAATGTTAGAGATTTTTAAAGAGATGTAGAACATTATGTAAATAATTTGAGACTTTTAACTGGACTCCACTAACACACTTTCAGTTTTAACTATTTTTTCAAAAGCCTTTTGTTTTCAAAAATGGTTTTCAGCAAGATCCTGTTTTTTACTGAATTTTTCAAATTGGTTTGAGTGGGGAAGAAGGAATATAGTTAAGTGACCTGCCCCAGGATGCTCAGACAGTCTGATGGCCCTGATTACAATTTAAGGCCTTTCTAGCTAGCTCCTAGTCCTTTGTTCTAACCACTTGACCAAGAGCTTTCGTTTAGATCAAGGGTTTAATGCTCCCACATTGTGTGTGTGAAGTCAGGGCTGGCCTTACCATGAGGTGAACTGAGGCAGCTGCCAGACTGTGGGGGGCGGGGCGCCACTAGGACCCAGAGTGTAGAAAATTGTGTCTGCTGCTGGTGCATATGTATTCTCTCTGCTCTAGATGCACAGAGATGGTGGAGTGCTGGGCTGGAGGAAGGAGGGCACAAGAGACATAACAGGCAGGCAGGAGAAAAGGGGAGAGGGAATAACAGAAAGCAGCAGGAGCTGCAGGGAGAGAGAAGGGGAGCAACCTCTTATGTACCTCTCTAGCACCCCCAGGAGCCTGGACTGATTAACACCAGCTTCTCAGGGAGCTTCCTCTTTCCTGCTGCTTCCCTGAACCCACTTCAGGAGAACAGGCAGTCAACTGAAGTAGTGGGAGCCAATTAGGCCCTTAAGACACGGATATCTTCCCTCACTCATGCCCTGCTACCAGCCTGCTTATTTGTCCCCTTCAATTGAGTGTTGAGAGCCACAATAGCTGGCACAGAACAGCAGTCATGAGTGAAAGAAGAAAACGCCCCTCTGGGGCAGCATTCAGAAAAAGAAAGCAAGCAAAGGAAGCTTTTCTATCTAAGCAGGAAGGAGCTCTCCTGAGATACATAGACACAAATGTTCACGGTGAGCCTTCCGGCCCCTGTGAGGATGTGAGTGGTGAGGAGATGCCTGATCTTCCAGTTAGTCAGAGTGCAGGTGACCTGGCAGCTACTGCAGCATCCATATCTCCATCTCAAATGGATGCAACCATGCACATTCCTGAAGAAAAGTGTAGATCAGAGAAGAGTGTGGTGGAGGCTCAAGAAACAGCTGCTACTGAGTTTAGTTCCTTAAGTCTCTAAATGATCCAGGAGTGTGGACCCACTTGAGCAGTAGCCTGAGGGACTTCCTTGTACTGCAGGCCTGCACAACATGTGGCCCGGGGGCCGCATGCGGCCCGCGTGGGCTCACTGTGCAGCCCGCGGGGGGGGGGGGGGGGGGGGGGGGGGGGAGTAGGCAAGCCGGCGGGGGTGGGGCAAGCCAACGGGTGGGCGGGCTAGTGAAGGGGTCCCGCTATAACATATTACCAAGGTTCAATACAAAGTCATATAAAAGTTATACAAAAATGCATAATGCAGAGATTTATCTATAACTGCATTGACTGACTGTTGTGTGCAGTAATGTAGTGACCCTTGGGGGGGAGAAGAGGGGTGTGATGGTGGGGTCGAGCGGGGAGGGGGCAGGTCCTATTTTACTGCTGTGATCTGGTCACCCTATGCGTGCTGTTTCTTTCCCCCCTCTACAGGCTTCCACACCCCAGCGCTGGGGAAGGAGGGACTGTTTCTGCGGTGCGGGCAGCGCTGGGTGGGGGTGTTTCTGTGGGGCCGGGGGGTTTCGGCCCTCAGCAGTTTTCTTTGGAGTAATATGGCCCTCGCCGCTTTACGAGTTGTGCAGGCCTGTACTGCATGGGCCACAGGAAGTGAAAAACTTCATGTTCCCCCCAAAGACAATGAAAATAGAAATTTCCATCCAACACATTACTGGTGTGAAATCCCCAATGGTGACAAAGTGGAGAGGCCATGGCTTATGTACTCAAAACCCCAGAATGCTGCATACCGTTTTTGTTGCAAAACTCTTCCAGTCTAATGTTCCAGACACACTGGGTTCTATAGGAACAAAGGACTAGAAAAATCTGCCACCTGCTGTGAGGCTGTGGTTTTAGGTGTGGCGGGTAAAGCAGATCTGAGGCTCTCCCAGGCACAGTGAAAGCGTCTGGCCATTACAGGAACTGACTCCTGGCAGGAGAAGCACCACTTGGAGCAGAGCGAGCCAGGCAAGCCCCTGGGCAGGGGGTTGTCATCCTCTAGCAGGGAGGAATGCAGAAGAACGTCGTCTTTCATAATTTTTTTTTTTTTTAGTTAAAATAAAATAAAATAAATAAATAAAGTAGTCTACTTGATGCCTCGGGTGGCGGAGGAATGCCCCCACACAGGGCAGGAAACTGAGGTTCTTTTCCTCTCTCTCTTTTTTAAACCCAAAGGAATGGAATAAAATAAAAAATAAATAAAAATAAAAAAAACCTCTAGCCTAACTACTTTTATGGAGAACGAAGGTAATAAAACAAACACTACTTATGCTAATGACACAGATAAGGAAGGGATGACTGCTCGTAGGTCAGAGGCCAAAGGTGGTAGAGAAGGAAGTGAGGGGGGTTCGCCCATGCAGCCCCGAGGCAGACAACGAGAGAGGGAGAGCATATGAGTGGGCTCAACGGGACACTGCTACCAAAAATTTCCGATTAGAGGTGCAGGGGCACCTAAAGCGGACACTACTCGAAAAAGAACATACAGTTACTGGCAACAAAAGTCAAACAGAAGATTGTGGCAGATCTGAAGTCAGCAAGATATTACTCTGTTATTGTGGACTGCACACCTGACATCAGCCATACGGAACAAATGACTTTAATGATGCATTTTGCAACAACAACAGAACCTAGTGAAAATGTCCCTGCAATGGTGACTGTCAGAGCATTTTCTAGAATTTATTGACATTGATGATACTACAGGAGCTGGTATGACAAATGTGCTTCTTAAAAAGCTGGAAGATACGGGAATTGCGATAGCTGACATGAGAGGTCAGGGCTACGATAATGGTGCCAACATGATAGGAAAGAACAGAGGAGTGCAGACACGGATCCGAGAGTTAAACCCTCAAGCTTTTTTTCTCCCATGCAGTTCTCATTCATTGAACTTGGTGGTCAGTGATGCAGCATCAGCTTCTAGTGAGGCTGCTGAATTTTTTAAATGTATTTTTCTCTGCATCAACTCATCGATGGCAAATTTTGAAGCAACATCTGGGAACATCCTCTCTGATACTGAAACCACTGAGTGCCACACGATGAGAAAGTCGAGTGGAGGCAATAAAGCCTATCAAACACCAAATTGGGAAGATAGATGATGCCATAATTGCCATTATGGCAGATAATACCATGACAGGAAGTGTTAGTGGGAGAACAGTGGCAGAGGGAAATGGAATCACCAGAAACATACGTAACTTCAAATTTCTGTGTGGCTTAGTATTGTGGCATGACATACTGTTTGAAATAAATGTTGTAAGCAAGAGACTCCAAGGTGTTGACCTTGATATATCTGGAGCAATGGAACAACTGGACAAAGCAAAGTCATACCCATAGTCTTACCGGTCAGATGAGGGATTTCAAAATGTTCTGAAGAGTGCACAGAAGTTAGCAGAGGAACTTCACACTGAAACTATTTTCCCACCCATTTAAGAATACAAGAGTCACCAAAGAAGAAGACGACATTTTGATTACGAGGCACGGGATAATCCCATAAGAGTCCCCAAACAACAATTCAAAGTTGAATTCTTTAACCAGGTGCTAGACTGTGCAATACAGTCAGCTGAAGAACATTTCATGCAACTCAAGGAACACAGCGGTATATTTGGGATGTTGCATGATATTCCAAAACTCCTCACTACACCTGAAGAAGACCTATACCAGCAATGCAGGGCACTAGGCAGTGTTGACACATGATCACATGCGCGATATTGATGCAAGTGATTTAGGTGATGAACTGAAAGCCCTTTCAAGATACATTTCAGCAGAACCAACTCCAAAGGCTGTTCTGGAATCTATGTGCACAAATAAGATGACCACCCTCTTTCCAAATGCTTTTGTTGCTCTGCGCATACTTCTAACACTTCCTGTCACAGCTGCCAGTGGAGAACGCAGCTTCTTCATGCTGAACTTAATAAAAACACATCTACGCTCCACAATGACAAAGGAGAGGTTGGTCGGCCTTGCAACCATCTCAATAGAGCATGAGTTGGCCCAGGCTGTGGACCTTCAGGAAGCAGAAGCAGTTCAAATCTTTGCAACCAAGAAGGCCCAGAAAGCACCACTTTGATTATTCAAACAGATAAAAATGACAGTGTTTACTATGCAGACAAGAAAAGTTAACTTTCAAATGCCTGAACAGCAAATTGAAGTGTTACATAAAATTTTTTTAATTGGCATTTTAAGTTGTTAGTTCTACTTTATTGGGGTAGGTAGCAGAGCAGTACCATGAGAGGAGTAGAATAGGAAGAAGGCAGAATTGGACCTTTCAAAGTTTTGGCCCAAGCGAGGAGGCATGGGGGCATCATTTGAGCTTCCCGCCTCAGGTGCCAAAATGTTGTGGGCTAGCCGTGTGTGTGATTGGTTTCAAAAGAATGTTGAAAACAAAATTCAAACAGTTACAACAGCTGCATCATATTAAAAGTTTCTACTGTGTTTTAATGAAACTTCTCCCTTATGGAAGAGAGCTGTCGGCTAGTCTTCATACCATATATATGGAAAAAAATTATTCTTAAAACAAAAATATTCCTTGTTCAGTATTTAAGTCTTGGGTGTAATAAAAAAAAGTGCAAGTTACAACATCAGAAAAATTCAATGCATAGAAGCATATCAAGCCCTTTTGATTTTTCCCCGAAGACTCCCAAACAGCATGGTCATTTAAAAAAACAAATCAAAAAAATCTGGACTGGAGAAGCATTTCTGTTAAACACACACACACACACACACACACACACTCTCCTAGTTTCTTTGCCAAATTCTCATCTCCACACATTACTGCTGGTTAAGAGTTCTAGGAAGAACCAAAAGCAAGGGTGTGGTTGTACATGCATAAGAGTTTGTCTCCACAGTAGGCTTTGGACTCAAGGATGCAAGGCTTTCCCCCTTTCAAGTGCAGTCTCCTTTTGGGCTGAAACAAAAATCTTGGCTAAGGACCTGAGTTTTCTCCCCATTTCATAGAGCTGCCAACATACTGTTGATGCTCAGTAAATAACTGAGTTTAGATTAAATTCTTAGGAACAGGAAGTTTATCTTACTTGTATGTGAAACACTATCCACACCTATGGCTCTAAATAAATTTTGTATTTAGCATAAAACTAAAACTGTTACCTTTGGGTTTCTTTTTGCTTTTCCAGTTCTACTGTCTTCCTCTCTTGCTCCTTCTGTTTCAACCTCTCAACTTCTAAGTTCTTTTGCTTCTGAAGCTGCTGCTTGTTATGTATCTCTCTCAGCTCCTACAGCAACCAACAAATATATTGCATGTAATAATGTACTACATATCAGTATCACAACAAATGGCTCCACATTTCTCATTGTTAAGGACCCAAAACCTTCTTAAATATTACCCAAATGTTTGAAAAAATCAAGTAACTGGCAACAAGCCAGACATTTTTATAGGTTGCCATGATTTAGCCCTCAAAGTGATAACGCTGACATTTTATTGTTTACACCATAGATTCTTTAGTCTCCATTCCTTGCTATACTAATTGGATTTTTCATTAAGTTACAGAACCTTGTCTAAATACAGTTATAGAAGTGAGGTTGTATAAACAGGAATTTTGTCTCTGATATGTAGAGCCACAAATGTGTAAAATGCCATATTAGAATTGTCATTATTCAATGTATAGAGAACTGTTATTTCCTTCATTCATAAGGTGATAATCAATATATCAATTTAAAAAGTGAATCAGGCAGCAAGAACACATCTTCACAAAAGATGGAAGTCTCTGCTTAGGCTTTTAACATTTACAATTTATCTGGCAGTTATCTAAAGTATGGCTCAGAGCTTTCCAAACATTTATTCTCTCCCCACTTTTAATCATATTCCAAAAGGTGATAAAGAGTTCAAAGAGAGACTGACTTGTTTCTTAACTGTCGCTGTAAATGGCTAAAGGATTTTCTTCATAAATAAATATTCTTTATCTTCATGGTGGCCTTATTTTTATTAGTAGGTTATTAGCAGCTTTGCTATATACATTTCTCAGATTTCTTACCTACTCATGAAATTTTTTAAAAAATTAACCCCTGAATTGTTCTTACAAATATTGACAACTATTTTCCACTATATGTTTCAGTTTGAAATTCATAGGTATTTCATTGCCATATGAACTGCTGAAGCATTTTCAAGATTATTTTCTCTCTAAGAAATGGAATATTTTCAGCAGTGTCTTCAGAGCTGAATTCAGGCACTGAAACAGATAGGCTTGCAGAATTTGATTTTTATATTTATTTTAAAATCATTTTGACTGATAACACTGACATTTATTTTTAAGGTTTTTTAAAATTTTTATCAATTTAAATTTTCCCACTTGAGGGAAATTATGGGGAGTTCAGACAATTATTTAATGACAGTAGACACATTCAAAAGTTAAAGCTTTATAACTGTTAAAACACAAATTGTATATTTTGACATGTGATGATGCATTTTTCTTTCTTTGCCCATCTGTAAATTGTGATAATCAATGGAAATATTTATTTCAGTGGTTGGTGTCCGTATGGTGAAATCAACATTTACCAATAAAATCTAATCCTTTCAAGCCTAGAAAGAGGAATATTAATTTGCACAAATTTGATTATTTGGGTGAAACGAACTGCTTGAAGTGTTTGGGTTGCAATGAATGAATGCAGTGTGTTTAAAATAATAAAAAGTCAGCACTAACATGCATAGAAATTATATTATGAACAGCTTTGTACAACACCTAACTTTGGGGTCTGATCGTCTTGTCACTGTTTCTTTAACTAGTTGTACGAAATGGGAATGTCTTTATCCATAACATTTGAGAATTCTCTTCCCTTGAAAATAGTCACACATTTTTAAATAATCACTTCGTTTATGAAGAAAAATATACTGTAGTCTTCACCTATATAAACATAAGCATAAACTATTCAGCTTCTATGGCAGGGAACTCTGAACATTATATATATCTATCTATCTATATATCTATCTATCTATATCTATATCTATATCTATATATCTATATCTATATCCTAATAATTTCCATGTCTTAGTGAAACATTGAAACTTGCACCAGACCAGATAGGTTTATATTTCTTATACACTTACAGGTTTATCCTTTATCACTTAGGACTGAAACATGTGCTCTCCCAGGTATTATTCATATACTGGGCCACTTAATCTTTGCTTTTGTCAGAATTTCACAAAGTTTTTTCCAAATAAATCTTTCATGTAAGGTGTTTAATTTTCTCACATTTGGACCTTGCATATTAACAGAACTGGAAAGTGTATAAAAGCAGCAAAAATGAGAGCTGAACTCTGCCAAGACAGAAGTGATTTGGCAGGCAGCAATGGAAAAGAAAATGAGCAGGTTACTTTGCAATATCATTAGTGACTTCTCACCTACAGCTTAAAACACATTAATGAATGACTGTCACATTTATTTATTTTCCATTCCCTTTTAAGTCTGCAAAGAACGGTTTTTGATTGAAAACACCTGTATGTCACTGAAACAAGTACATATATTAATCGATAACTGCAATTACACAGCAGAGCAGGCTGGGCTAGATTTTAAAAGTAGTATCAAAATAACTAGATTGTGATAAAAACAGTAGCAAGTGTCATTTGCAAGATGCTACAAAACTCATGATATATCTGTGTAACTAAGAAGAAAGTTAAAATGAATATAATGACCTGGCTCTCAGTTTAAATTTTATTTTTTATCCTCAAATATTACAACTTTAATGGAAACAGAACCCACAGAGTAAAAGTGGACAGTTTGGGCAAAACAACACTGCAGATGCTATTATTTAGAAATAAAGTGGGACAAAATTCTGAATGTTTGGTTTGCTAGAATTTCAAAAAAAAAGTTTCCCACAAGATGGAGATTCCATAAAATTTTCACTATAGAAACAGACACCTGGTGTTATTGAAACAAAATATGCCCCTCAAGACCCAGAAGCCGCAGGATGAATTTGACATGATTTTTGTCAGTTTCAATTATGCCCACCACTGAACAACAGTGAAACTGAGGAGAATCACATCAATTTTAGTCAGCTGTTTCCAGGACTTCCTGGGTAGCTGCCTCATCAGGCTGTAGGAGACAGGCAGCCCCAGGAGCTCACTGTCCCAGGAACCTTAGAAGACCTTGGCTCCCCAGCCCCAGTGCCGTCCATCTGGTGCGGCTGTTCAAGAGCCACATACTCTGAAAGCTTGGGCTCCCCAGCAGCCAACCAAGAGATGGCCGAAAACCAGGCAGGTTTCCATCTGAACCCTGCCTGCGGTTCACTAAAAGGTCGCCAAACCTACTATGTTTCTGTGAAACATTTCAGATTCAACTAATCAGCATTTTCTGACAAAACACTTCCGTTGGAAAATTCTTGACCTGTTCTACTTAGAAAGTCACAGTGAACCTTAAAGGCTAACTGAAGTCTAGGATAGGCATTACAGAACATAAAACAGGCTTAGTTCTAAAGTGATCAGGGGATTTGGGAAATTTTTCAAGTCCTGCACATTCACACATGGCTAGAAGCACTAGTGTAGAGCACAATTTGGGGGGGGGGGGGGGGGAGAAGAGAAGATTTGAAAGGAGAAAAGCATTGACAGTGAGAGCCAAGGGGAGCCAGGGACCTTGTACAGCATAGTAGAGGTAGAGGGCACTTGAAGCTGGAGGTAGTGCTTCAGCATACAGAACTAGCTCACCTATTTAATTTTGCAGTTTACAGTATTTTGCAGTGTTAAGGATTCTACCTTTTTCCAAACTAATTTTCTGTAACCACAGAGAAAGTTCTCTTTATGCACACCCATAATTTCCATTAGCATCAAGATGTTATACCTGTATGAAGCCAAACTATACTCAACATAATTCACATAAACATTAGCAGTAATGGGATTTATAAACATTCATCAAGAGGGAAATACAGATTACAGAGGTCAGCCATGGATAAGAACAGTTATCTGATTTGTAATCAGCTCCAAATTCATGCATTTGTAATGTAAATAAAGCCACTTCACCCCCATTATCACTATGCCACTCCACTCAATATGTCATTTTATTCTGCTCCATTGTATTTAGAGCTTTTTAAACCACTGGTCTAGCTGTTTTGCCAGATGAACAAGCTGATGCTGCTGTCATTTCAAGTGTGGATAGGGAGACTTTGGCATGCTCAGTTTAGTTACATGTGGGAGCTGCTTTCAGCCAAGAACTCCCTTGATGCACCTCTTCCCTTTCTTGCCCCGCCCCCCCTCTTCCCTCACACTTGTTTGGTAAGTGGCTCAATTTCCAAGTTGCAGTTTAAGTCCTGGCTTATCAGTCCAGAGCTAACATCTCTACTGCTATTGAACAGAGGACTTAGAAAGTGAGATGGCTTTACAGTGGCAGCTAAGAAGATAATCTGTTAGTAGTTACAATTACTTTTAACTAGCTATTAAGAACACAGCAGCATTCCAAGTGCCTCTTTTCCTCATCCTCACTTAATTTCTTTATTCCAATAATTCTGTTCTTTGATCTAAAGTAGTTAAAAAACAGAACTAAGTCATTAGGCAAAGAAGTGGAACTAAAATCCTTGGAGCATTAAGGCCATCAAACTTTAAAAACCCACAAGAACAAAAAAAAAAAATTAAAGAACATAAAGCCCAACTATTTGCATTAAGCCCAACTATTTGCATTTATTTCAAAAGGACATTTTTAACAGAACATTCTTGCCAGCAAGTTAAAGAAGTATGGGCTGGATGAATGGACGATAAGGTGGATAGAAAGCTGGCTAGATCGTCTGGCTCAACAGGTAGTGATCAATGGCTCCATGTCTAATTGGCAGCTGTTATCAAGCGGAGTGCCCCAAGGGTCAGTCCTGGGGCCAGTTTTGTTCAATATCTTCATTATGAATCTGGAGGATGGCATGGATTGCACCCTCAGCAAGTTTGCAGATGACACTAAACTGGGAGGAGTGGTAGATACACTGGAGGGTAGGGATAGGATACAGAGGAACCTAGATAAATTAGAGGATTGGGCCAAAGAAATCTGATGAGGTTCAATAAGGACAAGTGCACAGTCCTGCACTTAGGACAGAAGAATCCCATGCACTGCTACAGACTAGGGACCGAGTGGCTAGGCAGCAGTTCTGCAGAAAAGGACCTAGGGGTTAGAGTGGATGAGAAGCTGAATACGAGTCAACAGTGTGCCCTTGTTGCCAAGAAGGCCAATGGCATTTTGGACTGTATAAGTAGGAGCATTGCCAGCAGATCGAAGGACGTGATCATTCCCCTCTATCTGGCATTGGTGAGGCCTCATCTGGAGTACTGTGTCCAGTTTTGGGCCCCACACTACAAGAAAGATGCTGAAAAAAGTCTAGCAGAGGGCAACAAAAATGATTAGGGGGCTGGAGCACATGACTTATGAGGAGAGGCTGCGGGAACGGGGATTATTTAGTCTGCAGAAGAGAAGAATGAGGGGGGATTTGATAGCTGCTTTCAACTATCCGAAAAGGGTTTCCAAAGGTGATAGATCTAGACTGTTCTCAGCGGTAGCAGATGACAGAACAAGGAGTAATGGTCTCAAGTTGCAGTGGGGGAGGTTTAGGTTGGATATTAGGAAAAACCTTTTCACTAGGAGGGTGGTGAAGCACTGGAATGGGTTACCTAGGGAGGTGGTGGAATCTCCTTCCTTAGAGATTTTTAAGGTCAGGCTTGACAAAATCCTGGCTGGAATGATTTAGTTGGGGATTGGTCCTGCTTTGAGCAGGGGGTTGGACTAGATGACCTCCTGAGGTCCCTTCCAACCCTGATATTCTATGATTCTATGATTTAAAAACAGAATGAGAGCCATTTAGCCATCCCACAGACTTCAGAAAGAGTTCTATTCTAATTCAGAGAGTTTCTATTTAGTTATTTATTTGTAAAAGTTCACCAAGTTATGAAATCCATAAAGGAGTACAGACCTGATCTTGCAAGAACTCTTTGCACTGAACTCTCATTCACTTCAGTTGGAGCTCTGATTGCACCAAAATTGCAGGATTGCATACTGTAGAACCTCAGAGTTACAAACACCTGGGAAATGGAGGTTGTTTGTAACTCTGAACAAAACGTTATGGTTGTTCTTTCAAAAGTTTACCACTGACTTGACTTTATACAGCTTTGAAACTTTACTATGCAGAAGAAAAATGCTGCTTTTAACCATCTTAATTTAATTAAAACAAGTACAGAAACAGTTCCCTTACTGTCAAATCTTTTAAAAATAAAAATAAAAAAAAATTCCCTGTAATTTTTCTAGTAATTTACATTTAAACACATTACTGTACTATATTTGATTTTTTTTTTTTTTTTTTTTTTTTTTTTGGTCTCTCTGCTGCTGCCTGATTGCATACTTCCAGTTCCAAATGAGATGTGTGGTTGACCGGTCAGTTCATAACTCTGGTGTTCATAATTCTAAGGTTCTTCTGTGCATTTTTTTTGTTTTTGTTTTTTTTAAACATATGTAGGCTTACCTTACAACTAAGTTTATTTTAGAATAACTAAGCACGTTTTATAACAAGAGGTGAAAACCACTGCCACCTTTATCTGCTAAGACCAGAGTTGGGTGCTTTCACTACAAGAGTGATGTCTCCATTCCAGTTTGAAGAATCTGAGTAGGTGTCAGCAAGGTCAGCAAAAATAGAGCCCCTAAGTGTTTGATGTCAGGTCCAAACAGGTAAAGAATTTCTGTTCACTGTTCTAAATGAAAAAAATAAAATTTTATCTTATTTATAGCTATACATTTAGTTATGTAGGATGTCCAGTTTTTAAAAATGTAAAATTTTTTTAAAGGCATTTAAGTTCACCATTTTGTTTTCCCCAACGAACTGGCACACTAGTTCTATATTTTGCTGAGCAAAAGATCTTCAATAGGAGGTATGTAAGCAAACCGAACAAGCAACATACCCAATAAAATTGGATATCCAGTAGCGAATGGTAATTTCCAAGTGTTATCTGAAGGTAAAACTATAATTAAGAAAAGGACTTATTTGCAATAAATAGCTCTCTTGCATCAGCTACATCAGGATTTACATTTTATTTATTGTACGGTCTTGCTTGGCATGACATTTAAAAAAAAAAAATTAGCCTCTCCCACAGTACTATAAAAGATACCAACTAAAGAAAATACCACTACATTTCAACAGTCAGTTGAATGAAACTCTGCTAAATATTCAGTTAAAAAATACACAGTCCAGTACCTGCTCTTTATAAAAAGATAGGTAACTACAAGTCATAAATTAGAAAGCTATACATTTGTTGAGATATTCATAACTTTAAGAGTCCATATTTCATCCATCATTTGTGGTGTTTGCGAGATTACCAATGTGTTATCCAAAAGGTGCAAGTAGACACTGTTTAAAAATAAGCAACTAAACCACAGATATACATAAATATTTTGAAAAATTAGAGCACTGTCAAAGTTGCAAATCTAAACAGTCAAGAAGTATAACAGCAAAGGTTCTGAGGATAACATTAAGACACTCACATGGTATTTCTGAAAACTAGGCAAACTATTAAGAGTGTGTAGGATAGTAAGTACATAATGTGGGCAACTAAGTTGTTGTGGAAACCTTAAAACTACTGCATTTCTTGTCTTAGGGCCAAATCTTGCCTTCCCACAGAGAGGCAAGAGGATGCCCAGGAAATTTCTAAGGATTATCCTGTGGAGCTTCCACCAAATCTTGCCCTTGAGGGGAAAGGATCGGGGGGGGGTTTGGAGCGGGCAGAGGTCGAGCATCCCAGCCCTCTAGATCCAAGGGGAAGGCAATCTCTAGTCCAGTGGTGGGCACCCTGTGGCCCGCGGGCCGCATGTGGCCCACCAGGGTAATCCGCGAGACAGTTTGTTTACATTGACTGTCTGCAAGCACAGCCGCCCGCAGCTCCCAGTGGCTGCGGTTCGCTGTTCCTGGCCAATGGGAGCTGCGGGAAGCGACGCGGGCCACAGGTTGCCCACCACTCCTCTAGTCCAACTACTCACTGAAGGGCTCTCCCACCCCACCCCACGAAGCATCATCACTCCTGAAGCAGCTGTGCTATCCTCAACAGAAACACTCTTCCTCCCTTATGCCCCATATCAGCAGCCAGGAAAAAACTGTATCATCTAATGAAGATGAATTTTTTAACAGCCTCTCATATAATACGCAGCATCACAAAATGCAGCGTTCTGTATGTATGATGCAGCATAAGTGTTTCTGTTTAAAAGTTTCTTAACACAATGGTCGAAACAAGGAGATTCATTGTTTTAAATATTGAAATGTTATACTCAAAAGAAAAATATAGCTACTAGTACCCTGTCCTGGTTGTAAGTGAAGGCACACAAGAAATACTACTTTTATCTAGGCAATAAGTAAAGATTAGACTGAAATTCAAATTTGGATCTAAACTTTTGATTAAGATTTTGTTCTAGCACCTCTTATTAAATACTAACTTAAACACTGCACACTCATCTGTTTATGGGAAAGCAAAGCACATAACTGGAGGTGGTTCATCACTCTTAGATTAAGATGGATGAATACTGCCTGTCTAGGACATGGAGACCTTTAGAAAGAAGGTTAAGTAGTTGATGCAGCCCAGGAGAACTGCCAGGCACTGCAGCATTGCATCTTCCATTGCCACTAACTGGAAGAGAGAAATGCTCAAATGTAAACAGTCATTCATATGCAACACTTGTCCAGTACACATTGACTAGACAGGGACTGAAAACAACTGGAATATTGCACAAAATAAGACTTTTTTCAAGAACATGGTTTTAGTTGTGTGCCACATTTTTTCTGGCATTAAGTGTAATATATCGTAACTTAAACCTATTTTTAAATCAGTTGGCTACACTCATTTACTGGCTTTCACCTCTTATATGTATATTAACACACAAGCTAATACGTGAATCTCCAGTGTTACCTGAAATTAATACCTGATCTTTGCAGACAAGAACTGTATTTACAATTATTATTTTTAAAAACGGATCTATCTTACAGGGATTCTAAATGATTGTGGCCTTTGTAAAAGTCAGGGTTTGTAAATAAACATATATGCACAAACTATATTACATAAAAAGAGTAACATAATAAGCCTTCCTTAAAACTATTTTACACTTCTATGTAAAAGAGTGTATCCAGGTAGGCCTATGTCATACTCAAACATATATTTAAACTAGATATGATATACAGGCCAAGATTTTCAAAACGGGGTACTTAAAGTTAGGCTCCCAAATCCATATTGAGGCATCAAATAAGTGGCCTGATTTTCAACCATGCTACACATATAGGAGCTCCCACTGACTTCATTATTCTTATTTCTTAACACACTCCCCAAAATAATATATAGCATTAGCTTGTCATAAACATACAGCTAAGGTGTTAAGATTCCTCCTTACCTGTAAAGGGTTAAGAAGCTCAGGTAACCTGGCTGGCATCTGACCAAGGGGACCAATAAGGGGACAAGATACTTTCAAATCTTGGGAGGGGGGAAGGTTGTGTGTGTGCTCTTTGTTTGAGTCTGTGTTCTCTCTCTGGGGCTAAGAAAGGGACCAGGCAAGAAATCTCCTCCAATCCATCCTCAACCAAATCTTCAATATTACAACAAGTAAGGTAGACATTGCGTATTAGATTTTCTTTTGTTTTGCTTGTGAAGGTTTCTCTGTGTTAAAAGGAAGGTTTATTCCTGTTTTCTATAGCTTGAACTTTCCCTATGTTAGAGAGAGGTGTTATTCCTGTTTTTCTGTAACTTTAAGGTTTTGCCGGGGGGGGGGGGGGGGAAATCCTCTAAGTTTTGAATTTGAGTACCCTGTAAAGATATTTACCGTCCTGATTTTACAGAGATGATTTTTACCTTTCTTTTTAAATAAAATCCTTCTTTTAAGAACCTGACTGATTTTTCCTTATTCCAAGACCCAGGGGTTGGGTCTTTGATCACTTTGTACCAGTTGGTTAGGAGATTATTCTTAAGCCTCCCCAGGAAAAGGGGGTGTAAGGGCTTGAGGGGATATTTTGTAGGGAAGAGGAACTCCAAGTGGTCCTTTTCTCCTGGTTCTTGTTTAAATCACTTGGTGGTGGCAGCAATTACCTTTTCTCAGGGTACAGGGGAGATTTTGTACCTTTGGGAGTTTTTAACCTAAACTGGTAGAAATAAGTTTAGGGGGTCTTTCATGCGGGTCCCTACGACTGTACCCTAGAGTTCAGAGTGGGTAGGAAACCCTGACATAGCTACTGTCAGTCTTTTGATCTAAAAGTAAAGAACGGGCGCTAGAACGGTGGTTCTCAACCAGGGGTATGCATACCCCCAGACGTATGCACAGGTCTTCCAGGACATACTCAACTCATCTATATCAGTGTCTCTCAATCTAGGCGTTGCAGCCCCAAGGGGGGGGGTGTCACAGGATAGGTTTTGGGGGATCGCAAGTAAGAGGCCATCATTAAGGGGTGGCAAGCAGGGCAATTTCCTGGGACCCCAAGCCACAGGAAGCCCCGCGAAGCTAAATTACATGCTTCAGGTCTGCTGCCTGGGGCTCAGGCTTCAGACAAGGCTAACAAGTGCAAAACAGGCTCAGTATCACACTGAAATGCAAGTACAGTATTTAGATTCCAATTGATGCATTTTATAATTATATGGTAAAAATGAAAAAGTAAGCAGTTTTTCAATAACCATGTGCTGTGACACTTTTGTATTTTTGTCTGATTTTGTAAGCAAGTAGTTTTAAAGTGAGGTGAAACCTGGCAGTATGCAAGACAAATCAGTTTCCTCAAAGGGGTACAGTAGTCTGGAAAGTTTGGGAACCACTGTACTAGGAGACTGCCTAAGACAGCCAACTCATTTCATACATTATGGAGCTGGACCAAATTCAAACTGGTGATCCACAGGTTAAAGACTCTCCATACTATATTTTTACTCAACCACGCAGTCCCAACAACCTGAAGATTTTCAGGTATTCAGTAAGGAAGCCCTAAGGTACTGCTTTTGAAAACCCAACTCTGAGTGACATTATATTCGAAAGAGCTTCAAAAACCCACTCGGTGTGTCCACTCATGAGTTTTTGACTTAAAGGAATAAGCGACTGAAGAGGCCCAGCCAGAATGAGAAATTTAAGAGAAGGACCTTTATTAAGACAGACTTTTATGAGGAGTGCAAGAACTGCCAGCCAAACCACCAGTCTGCATCTACCTCATGAATACAGGATTATGTATACCACTAAGACACAAGGCAACAATTAGAGTAATCAGATAATTTAGCCACTGATTACCACAGGCCTTCTCTTATCAGGGAATATAAAATACTATAAAATATATGCAATGGTAGTGCGACCTACAGTTGTGAATTTAAGAACCCCTCAATGCCAACTGGCAAAAGATTCACTGTTCTGTATCAGCAACGCTTAACAGGCCTGACAAGCTCACTACACCTACACTACACACTGCTTTCATAGTATTTATCCACAAAGGTGGTCATGTGAGGTCTTCAGTAAAAGCTGGGGAACACGGTTCACTAATCTTGTTGTGAAAGGTAGGTACAAATACCATGCAAGACATGTTATATATATAAAATTACACACACACACACACACACACACACACACACACACACACACACACACAAGTGCCTAATGTTTGAATCAAGGCAGAGTTGACATACAGGTTTCTGACAAAGGATGTATATTCACCTGTCTGCCTCCATTCACATGTAAATTAAGCACTGTAGGCCAGCACAATGGAAGCCCTATCTGCATACAAACTCAACAGGAGGAAGTGAAGAACAATTACTTTGGGGAATATAAGGAGGCAACAGGATACCCCTTTTTCCTGCACTCGAAGTAATCGGGGCAGTGTGATTACATTAATGAAAATGGGATCCCAAACAGCTTTGGTTGGAAATGCTTCGAAGACTGCTTTTAGACTGATGGATGCCTGTTAAAGTTAAGCGTAGTCTCTAGAAACCATGTATTGATTTTGCTTTATATGTAACCTGTTTCCATTATCCTTAGTCTCTTAAATCTTCTCTTTGATAATAAACTTATTATTGTTTTCACTATAAATGTACCTCAGTGCTGTGATTTTATACAGTGGCTGATCCTCATTTGAATCTAAGAAGCTAGCGTTTACACCATCCCCTTGGTGATAGCAAAACTGGTATTTCTGTCAGTAGCTGGTGACAGGGTCTAGATATCATGGGGGAATGCTACAAAGGAGCTTGGTGACTGGGATGCACCTATCGTTAACCTTAAAGCAAAGCAAGGGCTGGCATTGGCCTGAGGGGACCATTTGTGCAGTTTACAGATTGGTGTTGTCAGGGAGCTGATGCTCATTTAAACACCAGCAAGTTTGTCTCTTGCTGGAGATGGGGGAGAGGGTAACAAGGTAACTCAGTCTTGGGCACCTCCAGAACGTGCCACAATCGTATACTATGTTGTTAAAGACAGGAGCAGTAAACACATTAGAATTTCAGAGAAGACTTGACCTATGTTCTCAATAGTGAAAAGGCACACTGAATACTTTTGTTAAATTATTCAGTTTACCTTATCTCTCAAAACAGTGTTGTATCAACTACTGACAGACAGGTGATTAGTGTGGTCTCCTTTTCAAGAATAAAGTGAATTAGAAATCTAATAAGACAATTCTCCTAATTAGATCTAATTAAAAAAAAAAAAAGAGAGAATGTTCAATATATTAGTTGTATGTTGCAGCATCTTCTCCTGGATGCTGTTTTTTTTAAAAAAAATATCCGTGGAAACAGTGAGATTAAAAAGTTCCTTCATATTAGGTTATCATTTTCCATTTTTTTAAAATGTAACTGTCAGGAAGAAGTAAAACACTATCTTTGAAGGATGTTCTTCCTCTCCTAGCTGTTGCCATTTCTCTACTTTTACTGTGTGATTAGATAAAGCACAGTCCCAACAACTGACTAATCAATCTATGAACTGACTAAACAGGAGAAGTGAAAGTATGAAGAGACATAAGAAAAACAAACTACAGTCAGGAACAAGTGTGACAGAAAAATTCTGCATAGAAATCAAAGTCAAGTCACTTTACAGGTATGTTTAAACTGAAGGGTGTGTAAATTTGCAGAATAGTAATTCCACCATATTTCCAGAACCTCTGTTTATAGATGGGGAGGGTAGAGGTTGGTAGTTTTTTCAAGTGTAATCATAGATCTGGGATCAGATCATTTGCACTTATTCCCAAATGGGTTCAGATTTAATCTGGAACCTCTTGTTCAGAGTGTACAGTTATACCAATTTATCCAAATTTTGTCTTCTTAAAAGGAGGAGAGTACAATATATTTCAGAATGCTGTCGCTTTGTATAATGGTCTTAACATTAAAATTTTGAATGAATCATATTATAGTAAAATGTTTCTGCCCATGATCAAATTAGCAGTTGATCAACCAAACATTTAGAAAACAGGGATTAACATAGGTTACCTTCAGTTGATTATTGAAAATATCAATCTCCTGAAGTTTTGATCTGGTTTCTTTTTCTACTTCATCTAGTTGGTCTCGAAGCTGCTGGCGTACTAGTTCCTTGGCTTCTAAGGCTCTTTTGATAGTAAGAAGAGAATCTCCTGTTTTTAAACATTGTCAAATGAGATATTTTCTTACACTGACATCTTTAGGTCACACACTGTACCGTTTCTCAGCATTTCTCTTGCAAGATAAAAAAATTACCAGTGATACAAATGATATGTTGCGGAAATAGATATATACAGAGGTGAAAGTAAGCTAGTACGGTCTGGTATGGTGTACGGCAAGAGCCGGTACACAGCTGACCATACTGGCAGGGGGCAGCTTCCCCAGGCGGGCAATTTAAAAGGGCCCTGGGCTCCTGGCAGTGGCCGGAGCCCCGGGCCCTTTAAATCACTGCCAGAGCCCTGGGGCTCCCAGCCGCCGCCACAGCTACTGCTACCATAAGGCTCTGGTGGCAATTTAAAGGTCTAGGGGCTCCCAGCTGTCACTACCACAGCCGGAGCCCCAGGCCCTTTAAATCGCCGCCAGAGCCCTGGGGTAGCAGCAGCGATTTAAAGGGTCTGGGATTTAAAGGCCCCGCCCCTCCTGCCTGAGGGGGGACCCCCGCTCCATCAGGACCCCGGCCCTGCATACCAGTAAGTCCCTTAAGTTACTTTAACCCCCTGATATATATTATATATACTTACTGTGCAAACTGTTCTGCTGAACTTGTTTTAGTTGGTCATTGAGTAATTGTTTTTCTGGAATCAACCTTCCAAGCATCTGCTGAGACTCCTTGGGGAAAAGATAAAGGAACAAGTTATTGACTTTAACCAGTCACTAGCTTCACATTATACAGTTTTACCTTCACTGAAGTATCTCTTTTCAGCGCCAATCACTCAGTCAAATATTATCAAAGCACTTGTTGTGTGGGACCATTTCTTAGTGATGTAACTACAAACAGTATATGCATACATCCTATCCCCTAAAAAAGCCAGTAAGTCAAATCTATTACTTCAGAAACTGCTCCCATCTAATAAACTTGATCTCAACTCATTCCAAAGCAAGATCTGACTGAAATTGTTATCAGGGTACAAGGATCAATTTAGTTGGGTATTGAATTGGGCCCGTAAGTGTCTGGGGATCATTTAAATTAGTATTTGGAAGTTTCATCAAGATAAGGAAGATTTAAGGATTGTCAATGTTATTAATCATTCAAAGATAATAAATCTTTCTTCCAATAAATAAACACATAGCCACCAAGATCTGCTTACTTGTAGACTATCAAATAAGAATACTAGAGTTCCAGATTTCTGCTTAGCGTTCCAGCAGAGATCACAGTCCATTATTTGATTCAGTTGCTTTACGGGAACCCAGAAAGCTACATATTAAGAGTAGGTTAGATAAATGTCTATCAGGGATGGTCTAGACAGTAATTGGTCCTGCCATGAGGGCAGGGGGCTGGACTCGATGACCTCTCGAGGTCCCTTCCAGCCCTAGAATCTATGAATCTATGAATATAAATAAAAGTCTAATTGTAGAGTGTCCTGCGAAGGAGAAGATTTTTCTTATGGCAGAATATGTATAATCCTTGTTATTTCTGGGGGATGATAATTGTTAATTCCACTACATACTTTTCCAGTGCCTTGACCCCCAACATCAAGTTGTCAGAACAAAGTACAGAACCCTGATATGAAATGGCTTAATATACAAAAACTGTCAGCATCAATATCTCAGTATCTTTGAAAACTAACTTTCTTTTAAGCAAGTTACTTCAGCAGCAGTTTTGACGATTTAACTACCTGACAGATTTGTCGCAAAGGACCATAAACGACATAGTATGCCCTTCTACATAAGTATCACACAACTGGTTAATCCCTTTGTGAGTCCAGTCAAAGATTTGCATTTACTTACAAGAACACATATATGATGGTATTGAAATCAGATGCTTTTTGTTTTCTCCTCTATAAATGAGGTGGTTATGAGGAATTGACTCAATGTCCTTGCAATTTCTGATTACTTTCTAGGTTCTCCCAAGGCAATTTTGCTCTTTCCTATTGATTAGTCACCATTATGTACAGGTTTGTGATCATACAGTAATAAATCATTCAAGCAGCAACAATTGAGGTATATGACAAAGTTGGATCAGTGTACTGGGAGAAGCTGATACTGCAGGGCCATGAGTTGTGTACTGTTAAGCTAAAAAAAAAAACCACAACAACCACCACCACCAGCAAATAAGGGTATGATGGTAATTCATTTCCAATCATTGTGAACAGAGCATTTATAAACAGTTAATGCTCTCTGTATTAATTACATTGCTGGATGCTCAGGATTCAATTCAGATTGTAACCATTTACCCAAACCTAAAACCACGAGTGGTTTGAATGAAGGTTAGAAAGCAGGTAATTTTCAATAAAGTTGATTTTCTTCTGGAGATTTTAATGGAATTAAACAGAGGGCAAACTAATGATTGAGATAAGCAAAAAGCAGATGTATGCTGCATAGGGTATATTTAGGGGGGGGGGGAATTTCTCCCCCACTCAAAACTAATACAGTTAGGCAAACAATTATTTTTTTTTAAAAAGCAGGTAAATTGCTCCCCTTCAGATCTGATACAGCGAAACTGATGGCATACAGTTAGCATAAAAGGTAACACTTTAAAGGACATCTGCATGCATTCAAGCATTGTACGCATGTGATAAAATCAGTAACATCTAGGTAGACGTCAACAGGGACATTTGCCAGCTATTTGTTAATTTGTATCTTATAACAGTATTAAAATGTTACTTGCAGCTATCTAGTCATAAACTTAACTTATCTACGTAACCATGTGTTTCCAACTAATGTTAGTCTCAGGGCTTGGCTACATTTGCAAGTTAGAGCGCATTAAAGCAGCCCCAAGCACCCTAACTCCCTACCAGTCCACATTGGCAAGGCACATGGAGTGCTCTGACTCCACGGCTAGAGCGGTCCTGGTAATCCACCTCGGCGAGTGGAATAACGTTTGATGTGCCCCCGCTGGAGCGCCACGGTGCCAGTGTGGACGCCCTGGTCTGTTTATGCGCTCTGATTGGACTCCAGAAGTGTTCCACAATGCCTGTTCTAGCCACTCTGGTCATCAGTTTGACCTCTACTGCCCTGGGCTCAGGTGACCAACCGTCAGACCCGCCCTTTAGTCTCTGGGAATTTTGAAAATCCCCTTCCTGTTTGTTCAGCCAGGCGTGGAGTGCTCTCAGCGAATCTTTCCAGGTGACCATGCCTCCACACGCCAGGCGATCCCCAGTATGGAGCAATGGCGAGGTGCTGGACCTCAGTGTTTGCGGGGGAGGAAGCTGTCCAGTCCCAGCTGTGCTCCAGCGGTAGGAATTATGATACCTTCGGGCAGATATCAAGGGACATGATGGAAGGGGGCCATGACCAGGACACACTGCAGTGCAGGGTTAAAGTGAAGGTGCTGCGGAATGCCTACCGCAAAGCCCACGAGGCAAACCGCCGCTCCGATGCTGCCCCCGCAACCTGCCGTTTCTACAAAGAGCTGGATGCGATACTTGGGGGCGACCCCACCTCCACCCCGAGGACCACCATGGACACTTCAGAGCCCAGTCCAACAAGGCAGGAGGAGGAGGAGCAGCAAGGCGGGAGCGATGGTGCTGAGGAGGAGGAAGACACACTGGAATCCCTAGATGCATGCAGCCAGGAGCCATTCTCAAGCCAGGAGGAAGGTAGCCAGTCGTGGCAGCCGGTGCTTGGGGAAGGACAAACACCAGAGGAGGTTCCCGGTAAGCGGCTTTTATTTTTGGGAAGGAAGTTATTTGGTGCGGGCTCTTAGAGAGAGGTGGATAAGGAACTGGTTAAAAGGGAGACTACAGCGGGTCATACTGAAAGGTGAACTGTCAGGTTGGAGGGAGGTTACTAGTGGAGTTCCTCAAGGTTCAGTTTTGGGACCAATTTTATTTAATCTTTTTATTACTGACCTCGGCACCAAAAGTGGGAGTGTGCTAATAAAGTTTGCAGATGACACAAAGTTGGGAGGTATTACCAATTCAGAAAAGGATTGGGATATCCCACAGGAAGATCTGGATGACCTTGTAAACTGGAGTAATAGTAATAGGATGAAATTTAATAGTGAGAAGTGTAAGGTTATGCATTTAGGAATTAATAACAAGAATTTTAGTTATAAGCTGGGGACGCATCAGTTGGAAGTAACGGAAGAGGAGAAGGACCTCGGAGTCCTGGTTGATCACAGGATGACTATGAGTCGCCAATGTGATGTGGCCATGAAAAAAGCTAATGTGGTCTTGGGATGCATTAGGCGAGGTATTTCTAGTAGAGATAAGGAGGTGTTAGTACCGTTATACAAGGCATTGGTGAGACCTCATTTGGAATACTGTGTGCAGTTCTGGTCTCCCATGTTTAAGAATGATGAATTCAAACTGGAACAGATACAAAGAAGGGCCACTAGGATGATCCGAGGAATGGAAAACCTGTCGTATGAAAGGAGACTCAAGGAGCTTGGCTTGTTTACCTTAACCAAAAGAAGGCTGAGGGGAGATATGATTGCTCTCTTTAAATATATCAGAGGGATAAATACCAGGGAGGGAGAGGAATTATTTCAGCTCAGTACCAATGTGGACACAAGAACAAATGGATATAAACTGGCCATCAGGAAGTTTAGACTTGAAATTAGACGAAGGTTTCTAACCATCAGAGGAGTGAAGTTCTGGAACAGCCTTCCAAGGGAAGCAGTGGGGGCAAAAGACCTATCTGGCTTCAATATTAAGCTAGATACGTTTATGGAGGGGATGGTTTGATGGGATAACATGATCTTAGTCAAAGGTCAATTAATTGCCATCAGTGGTAAATAGGACCAATGGTCAAGGATGGGATGTTAGAAGTTACTGCAGAGAACTCTTTCCTGGGTGTCTGGCTGGTGAGTCTTGCCCACATGCTCGGGGTTCAGCTGATCACCATATTTGGGGTCGGGAAGGAATTTTCCTCCAGGGTAGATTGGCAGAGGCCCTGGAGGTTTTTTGCCTTCCTCTGCAGCATGGGGCACGGGTCACTTACCGGAGGATTCTCTGCATCTTGAAGTCTTTAAACCATGATTTGAGGACTTCAATAGCTGAGACATAGGTGAGAGGATTATTCCAGGAGTGGGTGGGTGAGATTCTGTGGCCTGCATTGTGCAGGAGGTCAGACTAGATGATCATAATGGTCCCTTCTGACCTTAAAGTCTATGAGTCTATGAGTCTAGGGCGAGGAGGGTTAGGGCTGCATGCATGCCTAGATGTGGAATAGGGCGTTGATGTGCTCTCTCACATCGCAGTAATTGGCCTCAGCGATCTCTTCAAAGGTCTCATCCAGAACTTGGGAAATGCACTTGCACAGGTTTATTGGGAGAACCACTGTGGTCCTTGTCCCAGTCAGGCCAACATGTCCGCGCCACTGTGCCGTTAGGGGTGGGGGGCAGGGGGACCATTGCTGCACACAGGCAAGCTGCATATGGGCCAGGGCGGAAGCCGCATTGTAGTAGAAGACCCTCCCTTGCTTCCCAGGTCACCCTCAGCAGCGAGATATCTTCCAGGACGAACTCCTGTGGAAAATGTGGGGACAGTGTTCAGTGTAGGTGCCCCCTGCAGCTGTTGGCTCTCCCCAAGGCACAGAAACCCAGAGGACAGTACAGCCATGAAATAAAACAGCCCCCCTTGACCCTGTGCTTACTCACTGTTTTGGAGCTCCCGTGAGTTAGAATCATAGAATCTCAGGGTTGGAAGGGACCTCAGGAGGTCATCTAGTCCAACCCCCTGCTCAAAGCAGGACCAAACCTAACTAAATCATCCCAGCCAGCGCTTTGTCAAGCCTGACCTTAAAAACCTCTAAGGAAGGAGATTCCACCACCTCCCTAGGTAACCCATTCCAGTGCTTCACCACCCTACTAGTGAAAAAGTTTTTCCTAATATCCAACCTAAACCTCTCCCTCTGCAACTTGAGACCATTACTCCTTGTTCGGTCATCTTCTACCACTGAGAACAGTCTAGATCCATCCTCTTTGGAACCCCCTTTCAGGTAGTTCAAAGCAGCTATCAAATCCCCCCTCATTCTTCTCTTCTGCAGGCTAAACAATCCCAGTTCCCTCAGCCTCTCCTCATAAGTCATGTGCTCCAGCCCCCTAATCATTTTTCTTGCCCTCCGCTGGACTCTTTCCAATTTTTCCACATCCTTCTTGTAGTGTGGGGCCCAAAACTGGACACAGTACTCCAAATGAGGCCTCACCAGTGCCGAATAGAGGGGAATAATCACGTCCCTCGATCTGCTGGAAATGCCCCTACTTATACAACCCAAAATGCAGTTAGCCTTCTTGGCAACAAGGGCACACTGTTGACTCATATTCAGCTTTTCATCCACCGTAACCCCTAGGTCCTTTTCTGCAGAACGGCTGCCCAGCCATTCAGTCCCTAGTCTGTAGCAGTGCATGGGATTCTTCCGTCCCAAGTGCAGGACTCTGCACTTGTCCTTGTTGAACCTCATCAGATTTCTTTTGGCCCAATCCTCTAATTTGTCTAGGTCCCTCTGTATCCTATCCCTACCCTCCAGCATACCAACCACTCCTCCCAGTTTAGTGTCATCTGCAAACTTGCTAAGGGTGCAGTCCACACCATCCTCCAGATCGTTAATGAAGATATTGAACAAAACCGGCCGCAGCACCGACCCTTGGGGCACTCCACTTGATACCGGCTGCCAACTAGACATGGAACCATTGATCACTACCCGTTGAGCCCGACCATCTAGCCAGTTTTCTATCCACCTTACTGTCCATTCATCCAGCCCATACTACTTTAACTTGCTGGCAAGAATACTGTGGGAGACTGTATCAAAAGCTTCGCTAAAGTCAAGAAATAGCACATCCACTGCTTTCCCCTCATCCACAGAGCCGGTTATCTCATCATAGAAGGCAATTAGGTTAGTCAGGCATGACTTGCCCTTGGTGAATCCATGCTGACTGTTCCTGATCACTTTCCCCCTCCTTTAAGTGGTTCAGAATTGATTCCTTGAGGACCTGTTCCATGATTTTTCCAGGGACTGAGGTGAGACTGACTGGCCTGTAGTTCCCCGAATCTTCCTTCTTCCCTTTTTTAAAGATGGGCACTACATTAGCTTTTTTCCAGTCATCCGGGACCTCCCCCGATTGCCATGATTTTTCAAAGATAATGGCCAATGGCTCTGCAATCACATCGGCCAACTCCTTTAGCACCCTCGGATGCAGTGCATCCGGCCCCATGGACTTGTGCTCGTCCAGCTTTTCTAAATAGTCCCGAACTACTTCTTTCTTCACAGAGGGCTGGTCACCTCCTCCCCATACTGTGCTGCGGAGTTATGTGCACTCGCTTTGGGACGAGCAAATTATGCTATTGTGTAGAGCAGGGGTCGGCAACTTTTCAGAAGTGGTGTGCCGAGTCTTCATTTATTCACTCTAATTTAAGGTTTCGCGTGCCAGTAATACATTTTAACGTTTTTAGAAGGTCTCTTTCTACAAGTCTTTAATATATAACTAAACTATTGTTGTATGTAAAGTAAATAAGGTTTTTAAAATGTTTAAGAAATTTCACTTAAATTAAAATGGAAAGCCCTCCAGACCAGTGGCCAAGACCCAGGTAGTGTGAGTGCCTCTGAAAAGCAGCTCGCGTGCCGCCTTTGGCACCCATGCCATAGGTTGCCTACCCCTGGTGTAGACTGTGCTTGCCCTCCTTAAGTACGGGGGAAATCATTGCTCTGTCTGGTGTGAACAATGCTGCCTCTGTTAAGTGTTGCCTTTACAGATGCAACCTTGAGATCTCAGCCGTCCGTGTTATCAACGGCCCAGAGACTGCAAAGAATCAGGAAGAGGCCACGTAGAAGCAAAGACATACTGCATGAAGTAATGCAGCAGTCACTTAACGAGAATCTAAAAGTGCAGGAGTGGAGGGAGAGGGAAAGGAAGATCCACCAGCAGAATGAGGAGCGCCGGCACAAAAGCGTGGTGCTCCGGCAGCAAAGCATGGATCAGCTGATAAGCATCATGGAGCGCCAAGCAAACTTGATCCAGGTGCTCGTAGCCATGCAGGCGGAGCACTACTACGCCCCCCCGCCCCCCGCCCTGCGGCCCTTGTCCCAAAACTCTATCCCTTGTGCCCCCGTGTCACCTCCAACCCACCAATGGCATGGGGGGGGGGGGGGTTTGAATGTTGTACCCACAGACATAAAAAGGTACAACCAGAAGGAAATTTATGTGCGTAGGTACATGTCATCAATACCTACAAACCGACTAGCCTATGAAGTAAGCGTACCCTAACATTTTGTGGGTGAGGAATGAGATTTGGGCATAGGAGGAAGGATTTCCGGCACTTGTGCCCCATAAAAGAGGTGACCCACCTCGCTAGAGCACTTCACTCCATCTTCACTTCACTATCATTCTCACTTACTCTATCTATTCTATCTACAATGACTACTACTATTAGTAGGCTATACTTGTTCTTCTTAAACTTTAAGTTTCAAGGGAACTAGGCTAAGTTTGGTTTCCCTAAGATTTTATTCTTAGTTTATTAGGTTTTGATTTTAAGTTTAAGTTAATCAAGTAAACCCTAAGTCAGCTTTGATAGCTCTTAGAAAAAGCTAAGCACTGCATCCCTCACTCAAGAATTGAGAAACCTGAACCGCAAGGCTGGTCCTGTGTCTCTTACCACCAGGTTATCAAGGAAGGGTGTGAGTATATTAACCAAAGCTTTGTTGCATATAATACTGTATTATCATATGTATCTTTTGAATAGCAGTAATGCAATTATAACTTTGTAACTCTGGGTATTTTACCATTTACTTACTATTTCATTGATTTTAATAAAAAGTCTTTAAGACTATATCTGTCTCAGTGTGAGCTTCCTGTCATACCCCCGAGGGTCCTTTGTAAATTCTGTGGAGCCTGATTCGGGACAAGAACTTTTATCTTCTGATCAAACAGATTGGCAAGCCTAAAACCCATACTATTAATTAAATAAATTAAATTGATAAATTACATGAATTATCAGTACACCCTAAATCAGGCTACAACCGCCACCAGCTGCCTCCAACACCTGTAGCTTCACCACCCAGCCCTGAAAACTATGACCCTTACCCACTGCACTCAACCCCCATCACCATGCATTATAGCCATCCTGAAGTGCAGCACTCATTGCACAGCACTCCAGACAGGAAGGCTGAGTATGATAACAGGACATACGCAAATCTGTAATTGTACCATTCCCCACCTCACCCCCTTGCCCTTTCTGTTTCCCAAGCAGTTGTGTTTCTTTTCAATAAATGGATTTTTTGGCTTTGAAAACATTCTTTATTATTGCATAAAGTAAAAGATACCTTAGCCCAGGAAAGCAACAGGCATTGCAATCAGCATAGCAAAAAACAGATTCCTACTAACATTGGAACCACTGCACTTCACTCCCGTGCAGGGCACCAAACATTACTGGTGGCTTTCAGCCTCAAATTGCTCCCTCAAGACATCCCTAATCCTTGCAGCCCCGCACTGGGCCCCTCTAATAGCCCTACTATCTGGCTGTTCAAATTCAGCCTCCAGATGTTGAACCTCCGAGTTCCAAGCCTGAGTGAATCTTTCACCCTTCCCTTCATAAATGTTATGGAGGGTATAGCACACTGATACAACCACGGGGATGCTGTCATCGGCCAGGTCCAGCTTCCCATACAGAGAGCACCAGCGGCACACTCCACAGTCATTCTGCACTGGCTCAGCCTGTTACTGAACCGCTCCTTGCTGCTGTCAAGGCTCCCTGTGTAGGGTTTCATGAGCCACGGCATTAAAGGGTAAGCAGGGTCTCAAAGGGCTTGTCTTCACTACCCGCCGGATTGGCGGGTAGCAATCGATCTATCGGGGATCGATTTTTCGCGTCTCGTTATGACGCGATTAATCGATCCCCGATCGCGCTCCCCGTCGGCTCCGGAAATCCACCTCATCGAAAGGCGGAAGCGGAGTCGACGGGGGAGCGGCAGCGATCGACTCGCCGCCGTCCTCATCGCCAAGTAAGTCGATTACGATACGCCAACTTCAGCTACGCTATTCACGTAGCTGAAGTTGCGTATCGTAGATCGACCCCCTCCCCTAGTGTAGCCCTGGGCCAAGGAAGATCTTCTGGTCTGGGGAAAAAAGTCCCGGCTTGCAGCTTCCTGAACAGGCCAGTGTTCCAAAAGATGCGTGCGTCATACACCTTTCTGGGCCAGCCTGTGTTAATGTCAATGAAACGCCACAGTGATCCACAAGTGCCTGGAGAACCACAGAGAAATACCCCTTCCGATTAACGTACTCGGAGGCTAGGTGGGCTGGTGCCAGAATTGGAATATGCGTCCCATCTATCGTCCCTCCGCAGTTGGGGAAACCCATTTGTGCAAAGCCAGCCACAATGTCATGCACGTTACCCAGAGTCATGGTTCTTCTGAGCAGGATGCGATTAATGGCCCTGCAAACTTGCATCAGCATGATTCCAATGGTCGACGTTCCCACTCCAAACTGGTTAGCGACTGATCGGTAGCTGTCGGGAGTTGCCAGCTTCTGGATTGCAATAGCCACCTGCTTCTCCACCATCAGGGCAGCTCTCAGTCTTGTGTCCTTGTGCCGCAGGGTGGGGGTGAGCTCCTCACACAGTCCCATGAAAGTGGCTTTTCTCATCCGAAAGTTCTGCAGCCACTGCTCGTCATCCCAGACTTCATGACAATGTGATCCCACCACTCAGTGCTGGTTTCCCGAGCCCAAAAGTGGCGTTCCACGATGGTGAGCATGTCCGTGAATGAGACAAGCAATCTCGTGGCATATGCGTTACATGAGTCAATATAATCGGAGTCCTCACTGACAGTTTGGATCTTAAGGAGTAGCTCGACTGCCAAACGTGACGTGCTGGTGAGACTCGTCAGCATATTCCTCAGCAGTTCAGGCTCCATTCCCGCAGACCGAAAGGGAAGACAGAGTGCACTGCACAAAAAACATTGAAAGATGGCGCCAAATGTGGACGGAAGCACAGGGATTGCTGGGATGCGAAGCGATGCATCATGGGCTGTTGGGACAGGACCCAGAATGCCCCCCCCAATCCCCTTCCCACAAGCCACAGCACCAGAATGGGAAGAGGTGCTCTGTGGGATAGCTGCCCATAATGCACTGCTCCCAATGCCGCTGCAAGTGCCACAGATGCGGCCACACCAGTGCGCTTGCAGCTGTCCGTGTGGACAAACTGCAGCGCTTTCCCTATCGTGCTCTCCGAAGGCTGGTTTAACTCAAAGCGCTCTACATTTCCAAGTGTAGCCATGCCCTCAGCCACCTTCCCCTCTGTACTCTCCACTTGTTTGTTACACTCAGCTGTTGAGTCCTACCTTTTGAACTTGAGAGCAAGGACTGTATCTTCTTAAGAGTTTGTAAGGGCTTAGCATAATGTGGACCTGATCCCAACGGAAGGCTGCTGGGCATTACTGTAATATAAATAATTAAGAACCACGATCTTTTAATACAGCATACTATCCTGTGCTAGTTTAGTATTTCATTAGATGAGCACAACAGATTATGCATCTTTTCTTGGTGTCAAGGCCAATCAGTTGAACACAGCCAATAGTATTTGTAGTATCAGAATTACCAGTTATAGTATTTAATGACTCATGAATTAAGTTATAAAATATTGTAGTAGCTCAGTTGTTTCTCCATTCTACAGAGTTCCCTATCATCCAATCCACTTACACAGCATGTTGCCACACTTCAAGATGTCAACACTTCCATTGCTACTCTATTTTGTATCTCCACTTTATAAATGTTCTCTTTACTCGGTTTTATAGATTTCTCACTTTGTAGAGAAGAACTACAATGTTATGGAAATATCAGTTTTGACTTTGGTGAAAATAAACCCCATTTCAAGGGGATTTAGGGAGGAGAGAATCCCGATGACTGGGACTCAATCTTCAATTCATTATATTCGCTTTGCTTTGAAAGCGGAAAGCTGTAAACTAAAGGAGGAAGTCCATTAATACAGAAGATAAACTTTCACAAGAGCTGGACTTAGGTCTGTGATCATTCTTATCTTTTAAGAGAGTGACTTCCGTTATCTAATCATTCTCCACTCATTTGGTTGAGTCAGGTTTCCCTTTGTTTCTACACAAAGAAACACCCCCACCCCCCACAGGTAAGCCACCCTCCAAACAACTAATCAAACAAAACACCTTAAAAGGGGTATTTGGGAGGATGGGGACGGGAAAGAGAGGGAAGAGCAAGAGAACACATACAGAAACAATTCTTATTGGTATTTCTGTTTTTAGAAAGCTAAGAGGTGCTCAAGTGTTATGGGGATCAGAAGAACCTATAAAAACAGTATCAAACCAACCAGAAGCCTCTCACATATCAATTCCTAATGGATACATGTGTTATGTACAGTTCAGACAAACAATGCAGTAGTTAATGAACTCAAGAAAATGCAACCACTCAAAGCTAAGGCTATGTTTTAGTCACGGGTATTTTTAGTATAAGTCATGGACAGGTCACAGGGAGTAAACAAAAATTCATGGCCCATGACCTGTACATGACTTGTACAGGTACATGACTTGTATATACCCCTGACTAATCTTGGGTGCTCTGAGGTGTGGGGGGGTGGCCTGGGGGTGCCGCAGGTGCTCGGGGGGAGGGGGTCGGTGGGGCTGGCAGCTCCCATTGGCCGGGAACCACGGCCAATGGGAGCTGCAGAGCCGGCACATGTGGGCGGAGGCAACGTGTGGAGCCGCCTGTCTGCACCTCCGCCTAGGAGCTGATGGAGGAACATGTTGCTGCTCCCCGAGGTGAATGCCACCTGAAGCCTTCACTTCCTCCCGTGCCCCATGCCCCTGCCCCAGCCTTGAGCCCCCTCTATACCCAAACTCATGGTGCTGTGGAAAGAAAGAATTGTTTACAGTTCATAAGAATAGTATATGGCAAGAAAACTTGAACTCAGTTTAGTGTGTAGGAAAAAGGCAATTACCTAAAATAGCGTTTGTCGTAAGAACATAAGAATGGCCATACTGGGTCAGACCAATGGTCTATCTAACCCAGGATCCTGTCTTCTGACAGTGGCCAGTGAGAGATGCTTCAGAGGGAACGAATAGACCTGGGCAATTATCAAGTGATCTATCCCGTCATCCAGTCTCACCTCCTGGTATTCAGAGGTTTAAGGACACCCAGAGGATAAGGCTGCATCCCTGATCATCTTGGCAAATATCCATTAATAGATCTATCCTCAATGAATTTATTCAATTCTTTTTTGAACCCAGTTAAACTTTTGGCTTTCACAACATCGCCTGGCAATGAGTTCCACAGGCTGACTGTGCATTGTGTGCAGTAGTACTTCCTCATGTTTCTTTTGAATCTGCTGACTATCCATGGATGACCTTGGTACCTGTGCTATGTGAAGGGGTAAACACTTCCTTACTCACTTTCTCCACACCACTCATGATTTTATAGACCTCTATCATATCCCCTCTTAGTCATCTTTTCTAAGATGAACAGTCCCAATCTTTTTAACCTCTCCTAATATGGAAGCTGTTCCATACTCCTACTCATTTTTGTTGCCCCTTTTCTGTACTTTTTGAGATGAGACAACCAGAACTGCAAGCAATATTCAAGATGTGGGCATATTATGGATTTATATAGTGACATTATGATATTTTCTGTGTTATTATCTAGATTCTATCCCTTTTCTAACACTTCCTAACACTATTAGCTCTTTCGACTGCTGCTGCTGCACACTGAGCAAATGCTTTCAGAGAGCTAACCACAATAACTCCAAGGTCTTTCTTGAGTGATAAAACTAATATAGACCCCCATCATTTTGTGTATATAGTTGGGATTATGTTTTCCAGTGTGCATTACTTTGCATTTAATCAACACTGAATTTCATCTCCCATTTTGTTGCCAAGTCACCCAGTTTTGTGAGATCCCTTTGTAACTCTTCGCAGTCTCCTTTGGACTTAGCTACCTTGAATAAGTTTGTATATAATGCAAACTTTGCCACCTCATTGTTTACCCTCTTTTCAAGATCATTTATGAATAGATTAACCAGCACTGGTCCCAGGACAGATGCTTGGGGGACTCTGCTATTTACCTCTCTCCACTATGAAAACTAACCATTTATTCCTACTCTTTGTTTCCTATCTTTTTCCCAGTTACTGACCCATGAGAAGAGATTCCCTCTTATCCCATGGCTCCTTATTTTGCTTAACTGTCTTTGGTGTGGCATGTTGTTAAAGGATTTCTGAAAGTCCAACTACACTAAGTTCACTGGATCACTCTTGTCCACATGCTTGTTGACTCCCTCAAAGAATTCTAATAGATTGACAAGTCATGACTTCCCTTTACAAAAGTCATGTTGACTCTTCCCCAACATACAGTATTCATTTATAATGTCTGAGACTTCTGTTCTTTACCATAGTTTCAAACAATTTCCCTGGTACTGAAATTAGGCTTACTGGCCTGTAATTGACAGGATCACCTCTGGAGCCTTTTTTTAAAAAAATTGGTGTTACATTAGCTGTCCTCCAGTCATCTGATACAGAGGTTGATTTAAGCTATAGGTTACATACCACAGTTAGGAGTTCTGTAAATTTGCATTTGAGTTTCTTCAGAACTCTTTGGGTGAATACCATCAGGTCCAGGGGATCTACTGTTTAATTTATCAATGTATTTCAAAATCACCTCTATTGACACCTCAATCTGGGACAGTTCCTCAGATTTGTCACCTAAAAGTCGCCTAAAAGTCCTGGAACAGGTCCTCAAGGAATCAATTCTGAACCACTTAAAGGAGGGGAAAGTGATCAGGAACAGTCAGCATGGATTCACCAAGGGCAAGTCATGCCTGACTAACCTAATTGCCTTCTATGATGAGATAACCGGCTCTGTGGATGAGGGGAAAGCAGTGGATGTGCTATTTCTTGACTTTAGCAAAGCTTTTGATACAGTCTCCCACAGTGTTCTTGCCAGCAAGTTAAGGAAGTATGGGCTGGATGAATGGACGGTAAGGTGGATAGAAAACTGGCTGGATGGTCGTGCTCAACGGGTAGTGATCAATGGCTCCATGTCTAGTTGGCAGCCGGTATCAAGTGGAGTGCCCCAAGGGTCGGTGCTGGGGCCGGTTTTGTTCAATATCTTCATCAACGATCTGGAGGATGGTGTGGACTGCACCCTTAGCAAGTTTGCAGATGACACTAAACTGGGAGGAGTGGTTGATACGCTGGAGGGTAGGGACAGGATACAGAGGGACCTAGACAAATTAGAGGATTGGGCCAAAAGAAATCTGATGAGGTTCAACAAGGACAAGTGCAGAGTCCTGCACTTAGGACGCAAGAATCCCATGCACTGCTACAGACTAGGGACCGAATGGCTGGGCAGCAGTTCTGCAGAAAAGGACCTAGGGGTTACGGTGGACGAAAAGCTGAATATGAGTCAACAGTGTGCCCTTGTTGCCAAGAAGGCTAACGGCATTTTGGGCTGTATAAGTAGGGGCATTTCCAGCAGATCGAGGGACGTGATTATTCCCCTCTATTCGGCACTGGTGAGGCCTCATTTGGAGTACTGTGTCCAGTTTTGGGCCCCACGCTACAAGAAGGATGTGGATAAATTGGAAAGAGTCCAACGGAGGGCAACAAAAATGATTAGGGGGCTCGAGCACATGACTTATGAGGAGAGGCTGAGGGAACTGGGATTGTTTAGCCTGCAGAAGAGAAGAATGAGGGGGGATTTGATAGCTGCTTTCAACTACCTGAAAGGGGGTTCCAAAGAGGATGGATCTAGACTGTTCTCAGTGGTAGAAGATGACAGAACAAGGAGTAATGGTCTCAAGTTGCAGAGGGGGAGGTTTAGGTTGGATATTAGGAAAAACTTTTTCACTAGTAGGGTGGTGAAGCACTGGAATGGGTTACCTAGGGAGGTGGTGGAATCTCCTTCCTTAGATGTTTTTAAGGTCAGGCTTGACAAAGCCCTGGCTGGGATGATCTAATTGGGTTTGGTCCTGCTTTGAGCAGGGGGTTGGACTAGATGACCTCCTGAGGTCCCTTCCAACCCTGAGATTCTATGATTCTATGATTCTATGAAAAGGAATGGCTCAGATGTGGGAATCTACCTCACATCCTCTGCAGTAAAGACTGATGCAAATTTAGCTTCTCCACAGTGCCCTTTTCTTTCTTGAGTGCTCCTTTAACAACTTGATTGTCCAGTGGCCTCACTGATTGTCCAAGATACCAGGGGCAGCAGCATATGTTTGTTTAATGGGGGGGGGGGGGGGGGGGGAGGAGGAGGAGAGAAGGAGTAACAAGAGTTTCACCACCCAATTTATCTACATTTGTACACCCCTCTGATTTGTGGTACATTTTAAACAATTTCTAGTAACGGCTTCTTAAGTATTTACGGGTAAAGGCAAATACGGGTGGTCATTACTTTTACATGAAATTTAGCCTGTATGCACTTCTTTTTAAAGTAGCCCTTATGTTATGTAAAGGGATTATACTATATGAATTTCCTCACTTTCAGCTAGTTTCTCCTTCAGTTAGCTGCTACTTGTTAATCTGAGCCATTATTGCAGTATGCAAACAGCAACAGATTTTAAACTGCAGTAAATTTACTGATGCTTGAGTTTGCCAAAAAGTTTTTGAAGGACTTTGTCATTGCTTGTGTCAAATTAAGTTTAGCAGTGTAAGTGACACAGACATCCCTAAACTGAAGCTTATTTAATTACAATGATTACTGCAATCAAAAAAAGGCTACTATTGTGAAGGGCCTAACAGTGTACCACATAATACTCCAAAGGAAATTTAAGACATTTAAAATTTAAACTTAAGAACATGAAATTTAAGAAAATTGAAAGCCATAAACTAAAATTATATGTGGGCATAAAATTGAGAGATTTAACTTCCAAGTGCTGACTTCACTCGAGTGAACAGACTATACTGTATGCGGCTTGAAAAAAGTAACTATAGGTTTGAGTTAAGACTGCTTTAATCGTACATTTTCACAACTGAAATTTCAATTCATCCTCTTTGAAATTAAGAATTAATAGTAGTAGTTCTGCAGAAGCATCAAAAATCCCCATCATGGACCAGGACCCCGCTGTGCTAGGTGCTGTACAAAACACAGAATGATCATCCCTGCCCTAAAGAGCTTACAATCTAGCTAGAGTTTTTAACTAAAAGTACATTTAACATATGCATCAAATCACTCCTCTTGTCTGAAATTAGGAAAAGTGAAGGAGAAGAAACAGGCGAGAGAAGAAAAACTAAACTACCAAGACTAGACTTTAAAAAAAAATAAAAAAAAATCCTGCTGTATATTTTACCTGGTAATTTCAGTACTAAAACAACACTATTTTCTAACTTTAAAATACAGGAAAATAGCTTGGTTTCACACCAGGAACATAAAATCTTTCTGACAAAACATCACTTGCTGTCTGCATGTGTAAAATAAGAAGTCACCTGAACTAAAAAGTACACTGAAAAGATAAATTCTGCCTTCAGATATACATGCACAGCTTCCAACAAAAAAGTCAGGAAGTGTACATACATGCTGAGGGCAGAATTTCACCAGAGATGCTCTGCAGGAATCTAAATTATGTTCTCATTTATTTAAACATGACAATATTAACTATATTAAAGAAACAGAATAATATACTACATTCGAGTATCAAAAATCATAGGTCAGTGCCCCCTTCACTCTCTTTCCATCTACAGCAAGGATATGTTACTAAAATACCAAAAACTCACTAAAACAAATCTAAATACTGGATGTTCACAGGAGAAGAGATTTTTCACTTCTCTTGACTGAGATGTAAAATTTAGGGAATGAGGGTCCATAAATTTGAATTTATTTCAGAGAAGTTCTATGACCTGTGTTACACAGGAGTTCAAATCAGGTGATCATAGTGGTTCCTTCTGGCTTTAGAATATATTCATAAATAAAATATCTGTAAGTATCCATTCTATGTTGTGGGAGCTCATCCTACAAGTTGTATTAAAACAAGACTTTCCCCACATATGAATATCCAAACCCATCCACCACTTAACTTACTATGGTCCTAAACACTTGTGGTCATAGAATCATAAAAATGTAGAGCTGGAAGGGACCTTCAGAAATCATCTCTGTGCATAGGCACCGACTCCGTAGGTGCTCCGGGGCTGGAGCACCCACGGGGAAAAAATTGGTGGGTGCTGAGCACCCACCGGCAGCTCCCCGCCAGCCCGCCTCACTTTCCGGGGCCGGAGGCGCCTCCCACCAAGGCGCTTTTTGTAGCTGCAGCAGCTGGCCGTCTCTCAGCTGTGCGCTGAGGGGGAAGGCACGGAGGAAGTGCAGCGGGGCGGTTCCTCGGGTGGTGGGGGTGGGGCAGCAGTGTTCCCTGCTCCCGGAGTGTGGCCGCCTCACGCTGGGATTGGCCGTCCGGGCTGCTGCTCAGTTTCTCTCTGGGCCTGAGAGGTGGGGCTAGGATGTGCGGAAAGGGAGGTGGCCAGGCCCGGGGGCGGGGCCTGTGTTGGCGCTACCTCCTGCCCCCCACACCGTGGTCAGTCGGAATCGGGCGGCGGCAGGAGGCGGCTACGCCGGGCTTAGGAGCGGACGCAGCGTGGGATCCTGGTGCGCAGCGGGCGGGCACTGTACGGTGAGTGGAGTGTGAGGGGGACGGAGTCTGAGGGGGTGGGAGCAGGGTGCGCTGCTTCTTGTAGTTAGATGGATAGAGGGAGCTGGGTGCAGGGAGTGCAGGGTGGGGTGGGGTAGAGGGAGCTGGGTGCCAGCTGGGGAAGAGGGGTCTGGGGGCGAGAGCTAGGTGGGGAAGAGGAAGGAGCTGGGTGCCGGGTAGGGAAGAGGGAGCTGGGGGCGGGAGCTGGGTGGAAGGTGAAGCAAGTGGGTGCGCACGGGCTGGCGGGGAGCTGCCGGTGGGTGCTCAGCACCCACCAATTTTTCCCGGGGGGGGGAAGGGGGAGGAGGCGGGGGCGGGGATTTGGGAAAGGGATGGGGACGGGGGTGGAGTTGGTGCGGGGCCAGGGGCGTGAGCACCCACCCGCGCCAACAAAAGTCAGCACCTACGTCTCTGTGGCAGCAGGACCAAGTAAACCTAGGCCATCCCTGAGAAAGGTTTGTCCAACTTGTTTTAAAACCCTCGAATGATGGGAATTCCGCAACCTCCCTTGGAACCCTATTCCAGAGCTTAACTACCCTCACAGTTAGAACGTTTGTCCTAATATCTAACCTAAATCTCCCTTGCTGCAGATTTAGGTCCCCCCATCAATCTTCTTTTCTCAAGACGAAACATGCCCAGTTGTTCCTCAAATCTTCTCTCATAGGTCAGGTTTTCAAAACCTTATTTTTGGAGAGAGTCCAAAGGAGAGCAACAATTTGTTCACATCCCTCCTAAAATGTGGCACCCAGAACTGGACATAGTACTGCAAATGAGGACTCACCAGTGCCAAGTAAAGTGGGACAATTACCTTCCGTGTCTGACATACAACACTCTGAATACACCCCAGAATATTAGCCTCTTTTACAGCTGAATCAAATTCATGATCATCTATAACTCCTGGATCCTTTGTAGCAGTACTACCATATAGCTGGTTATGCCCTGTTTTGTAGTTGTGCATTTGATTTTTATTCTTAATTGAAGTACTATGCACTTGTCTTTATTGAATGTTATCTTGTTGAATTCAGACCAATTCTCCAATTTGTCAAGGTCATTTTGCATTCTAATCCTGTCCTCCCAATTGCTAACACCACCTTGGTGTTATCCACATATTTTATAAGCATACATTCCACTCCAAGTCATGAACAAAAATACTGAATAGTACCGGTGCCACGACTGATCCTGCAAGACCCCACTAAATGCACTGTCCCAGTTTGACAGCGAATCATTGATAACAAGTCTAAGTATGGTCTTTCAACCAATTGTGGTCTAGATGAAATTACTATAAGGTGGATTCACATTTCCCTGCTTTCCTTACGAGAATATCATGTGGGACTGTGTCAAAACCTTATTAAAATAAAGATACATCACATCTACTGCTTCCCCCACATCCAATAGGTCAGTAACCCTGTCAAAGAAGGAAATTAGGTTGTTCTGGCATGATTTGTTCTTGGCAAATCCATGGTGGCTATTTTTGATAATCCTATTATCCTGCAGGTGCTTATAAATGGATTGTTTAACAATTTGTTCCAGTATCTTTCCAGGTACCAAAGTTAGGCTGACTGATCTGTAATTCCCTGGGTCCTTTAAAGATAGGCAGGTACTACGTTTGCCTTTCTCTAATCTTCTGGGACCTCATCCATCCTCCAAGAGTTCTCAAAGATCATTACTAATGGTTCCAAGATTGCTTCAACTAATTCCTTAAGTACCCTAGAATCGATTTCAACAGGCCCTGCTGACTTGAATACATGTAACTTATCCAAATATTCTTTAACCTGTTCTTTCTCTGTTTTGGCTTGCATTCCTTCCCCTTTGCTGTTGATAGTAGTTGTGTTGAGCATCTGGGCACCGTTAACCTTTTTAGTGAAGACTGAAGTAAAATAGGCATTAAACACCTCTGTCATCTACAGTCCAATGGCATTTTTCACAACTTTATAGAAGGAATTATGAGCAAGTCTAACCTCCTGCCTACCACAAGCATTGGGATTTCAGGGAATAATGTTTAGTTGAATTGGAGCTATCAGTGACATGTAACAAACTAGAGCAATCTTTCAGAAAACATCCAATCTTTACTCAAAGATTCTAAGTGACAGAGAATTTACCAAACCCTTGGTAATTTATTACAATTATTAAATGCCCTTACCATTAAAAACTTTCATTCTTACTTCCAGCTTAAGTTTTCCATCTTCCAGCCTCTTGATCTTGTTATGCCTTTGTTTGCTGTACAGGCTTTTCACAAGACTGTTGTTCGCCACAATGTCCTGGTGAATCCAACTTGGGAGGGGGCTGGACCAAGGGTTGGAGGAGTTTGGTAGCTACTTCTGTATGGGTAGTACTTATATTTGAATGTATGGGATGTGCTCCTATAGATATATGTATATTTTAATAAAAAATCCAACTCCCTCAATTCCCTGTACATTTTCAGTTGGACAATTTATTCACGTCTTCCAATCTGAAGAGTGAGAGATATTGCTGTGCATGTTCAATCAATTGCTGCTAACTTCCAGTGTGGTAAGCAATTCCTATACATAGTTTTAAGAGTGACTTGATCTCTTGGGATGAAAGACGCTATAAAAATGAATTAGAGGAACTGTTCAGGAATGACAAAGTAGCATGCAATGTTTGGTGGGGAAGTTTGGTCAGGACACTGATCCAGATGGGTGAGGACATAAAACAAGCCTAAAGGCTAAACATAAGAAACACCAGCATGCTCACCTGTAATTGCTGTTGCAAGTGTGTAATTTCTGCAATTCTCAGTTCTCTAGATTTGTTTGTGCTCTCAATTTCATGTCTTTGGATAGACAATCGACACCTGATATCCTGAAGCTTTCCCTCCAGCTGATGTTTTTTATCATTCTTCAGCAAGAAGAGAGACATTTTGGTTACTACAATAATTCACCATGCAAATCTGGATGTTATATGTTTCTAAAACTAAAAATATAGTCAGTTGTAGAATAAAAACCAAGATGTAATTATGGAAACTAATCAAGACTCTGTAGTGTTTGTTACTGTGATCTTGTACTCCATTTACAATATAATCACCACTATTTTTCTCTCTTAAATACAAGTTTTTTGGAAATGGTTGGTCATATATAGTAAATACTTAAACCTACAACATTTTTAAAATATCTTCACTTACTAGAGCTTCCAACTCAAATTCTAAAGTCTTTTTCTTTGCCTTCAGCACAACTATGTCCTCTTGTTCTTTATTTCTTTGATTTAGTAGTTCTTGCCGACGATTACGCTCCCACTCAAGTTGTCGTTGCCTTTCAAGTTCCCTTTTTGCAGCCTATAGTATGCAAAAAAACAATTACTGTTGAAATGCCCAGTCTGTGAATCTACCCTATTCCCTCATTAGAATAGTTCTAGTATAGTGTACACTGAAAGCATTAATATATGCCCCCGTTCAGCAAAGTACTTAAGTATATACCTAGCTTTAACAACAAGAGGATAATCCCACTGCTTAAAGTTAGGCATGTGCTTAAGACCCTTGGTCAACTAAGGCCACAATCAGAAAAGGTGCTACTTTTGAAATATATATATATATTTCTTCCATTTTAATAAATTAACCAACATTTAATTTGATATTTCAATAAACTCTGAATAAGCACACACTTAATTTCTCAAACACATATGGGAGTAGAAGGTCAAATGCTGCTTCATTAACATTTTTAAAACAGTTAAAGTCTGATGATTTCAAAACACAGCAGCTCTTCCTAAGCTTGCCATTGAATTTTCTCTTCACCTAATGTACTGACTGCATCAAAAGCTTAAGAATTTCCAACACCAAGCAGAAGTCTTTGCTCCTTCATCAAAAGCAAGATCACTTCACGTTGCAAAAAGTTTTGAGGTTAGAGGTCAAGAATACTGTGCTACACCTGTCTGATCCATTCAGTATAATGCGAGACATTTCACAGGAAACATCTTAGGTTTAGGTAAAGTTGTCTCTATCTACTTCCAGGAAACTTGAAACTGAAGTCTGTTCCTTAACTGTAGCAGGAAAAATATTTCACTAATAAACCGATTAGTTTCTAAGGAATTATAAACAAGTAAAGACTTTTATAATAAAGAAAGTATGGTAAAATACTTGCCAGCATACTTTTTTCGGTTTTGTTCAGATCAAAAGACAATTTTCAGAGACACTACTACCTCTGTATACATTTACCTCGCGCCTTTCTATTTCTTTCCGCCTTTCTTCTTCTCTCTGACGTTCCAATTCGCGTTGTTTTTCTAATTGCTTTTCTAGCTCCAGTTGTCTTTTACGTTCTTGCTCCTGTCGTTCACGTTCTTTCCTTTCCTGCTCTGCCCGTTCCAGTTGTGCTAGCCGCTCTTGCTCTTTGCGTTGCTGCTCCAGAAGGGCCTGCCTCCGCTTTTCGAGCTCCAGATTGCCACGTTCAAAGTTCTCACGTTTTTTATCTTCAAATGTAACTTTAACACAAGAAAATGTGAATAGTGAAATTAAGCTTTGCTTTGTCTAAAATAAAAAAACAAACAAACAAACGGACTATGAAAACAGACTGGTGAACCAAGAGCAGTTTGCTACATGCAACAAGTGTCCAACAGTATTCCAACCTCGTTCTCAACTACTGATAAGCAGAACTGTAATGGATACTTCTTCAAGTGGTCACTGGCACTTATATTGCCATGTCTACCAAAGCCCTCATCCTTACTTGAAGGATGAATTCCAGGCCTACCCTTTGGGCTCCAGTGTGCCACAAAGCCCAGCTTCTATCTAGATGTGTATACTGGAGTTTAAGCAGTCCATTCCCCCAATCTTGCATACTCTAGGATTTGGAGTCCTTCAATATATGTGAATTGTATGTTATCAAGTGTGTGTTGTTCACAGAGAACCAAAAATCCAACTCTTAGTCTAGTAAAAGCTATGACTTTCCTAGGAGATTAGAAACCACAGCCATGTAGCACCACTGAGGTGGAAGCTAACTTACTACAAAGCAAAGAAAGTGCAGGCTATGATTCATTAATTTATTGAGAAAACGTCTGAAAACCTGTCCAATTGAATCCAGGCAGTGAAGAGCATGATTCGTAAGCTACTATGCTCACCTTGAGCCTCACATTTAATCACTTAATATATTCACTGACCATCATTTTATTTACAGCACTTCGTTTATAATAGAGCAGACACAGAAAAAGGTAAGTTAAGTTTGAGACGCAGTACAACAGCTTAAGAGCAATGTAACTGCAGTTATAAAAGTATATTTTCTGTGAGCAGCATACTGCATGATTTCAAGATATTTTTCTGATAAAACAACACTAAGACATGAGTGAAAATATGACACCAAGCTTTGGGTTCGTTTCAGTCACTAATTGCCTCAGGGTTAGGTCAGTGGTGTAGTGACAACATATTCCACACAAGACATCAGTTTGAGGATTCAAGTTAGATCTCTCACTCCAGGATTGGCACTGCACAGGAAGCCTGTTGAGGGGGTGGCAATACCTCACATCATTCTACCAGGGCCACCATCTTGCTGCCACAGAGTGGTATAGAGTAGATTAATTGAGGTAATTTAGCTGAGTCCAGTCCTCCTTTGCCAGAGGGGCATTCGGGCAGATGTGCAGTTCACAGTGAAGAAAACGGAGTACACTTTGGATGGGTGGAAACAAGTTTTGTTTCTCTAGTTCTCTGAAAGAATGCAGGGAACATTTCAACTGGAAATATGCTCTAAAAACTCATCATGCAGGATAAGCCTCACTGGCTGCTGGTTGTTACTATTGCTTCACACCAACAACTAAGTATCAACGTAATCATAAGCCAAGAATTCCTCAATAAAGTTTGATGTTTTAATATCAGAAGCCATTTTGTTAATGTTCAGAAAACTTGATACCTTCTTAAACAGAACTGATTAAAAATGTATAAAAGCATAAAGCACACAGATTAGAATGAAATAGACCTGCATATACACACTATGGTCCTGATCCTCCACACAGGCCAAAATGCACTCGGGGAGGGTGGGGGGCGGCAAGGGGTGTCAAAAGCAACATTATACCACTATTGCAGTAGCCCCAATCCGGGCCTACTAGCTATCAGTGCAAGATAAAGCAGCATGAAAGCTGTTCCTGTGTCTGCTGACAATGGCCCCACAGAGGCCATTTCAGAAACTGGGAATCAACTGGACACAGCAACATCTCAACCATGCTCCTTGCATCACAATGTAACCTTAACCAAAAAATCTTAATGTTATCAATATATGTGAGCAGCTGATAGTGCTTTCTGCTTTAACAGGATGGAACATATCTAAACTTACATTCACTCATGTGAAGAAGAGCTCTGTGTAGCTCAAAAATTTGTCTCTGACCAACCAAGTTGGTCCAATAAAAAAAAATATTACCTCACTCACCTTGTCTCTGATATCCTGGGACCAACACAGCTACAACATCACTGCAAACTCACTTACCTGGCAATTTCTTTTCCAGTTGTTGCTGTTCTTCTTCCAACACTGGTTCTTCTGGCAACCTTTGGTCTACAGATACTGAGCTTATTACAGAGACACCACTGCCAGAGCGTACTCTTCTGCCAATTAAAAACAGTTATAAACTGCGTAAACCACTTATGGCCAAAATGTTTGACAACTATTGTCTAGGCAAGAGCTCAAGAAGCAAGGAGATATAGGAGCTCAAAGTTTAATTAAAAAAAACATTGTGTGCAATAAGTTATGAATCGCTATCTGTAAAATTAAATTTCAAGTTCCTGAGACAGTGAACATATGTAAAGGTGCCTTCTCACTGCAATTTTTCCTTGGAAAAGGAAAATGGAAAAATAAGTAGACTGACTCAGCGTTTGGAATCCATAAATACTACTGGACCACAAGCCACAATTTACTACAATAGAAGTTCGGGGCAAGTTTTGAATTCTCACACATCTCCTTGTGGTGCAGTAAAAGGAAGGGTAGCTGAATTACAATAGATTTTAGTTCAAATTGCTTTAGTTCTCACTTTATTTTCCTAAAATTCACTTCTTGACAAGAACTGTACTCAAAGTAAATTCTTGTGAGGGAGAGTCTTAATTTGCCAATAACCAATAATAAAAGCTACAGCAGATATTTCCCCAGTGAGAGAGTATTAGATGCTGTCTGTACAATGCAAAGATATTTTTCCAGCCCCTGATCCTTGACTTCCACACAACTGAACAGAAAGATCAAAACAGGTTTCCCAAACAAAGCCAAGATTAAGTCGTTTAGGAATGAAATTGCACAATTTATCGCCATTTTACCTAAATGAAGGTGGAATATATTCTGGAGGTAGTGCAGGTGGCAATGGTTGGCCAGACATGGCCACATCAATTAAGTGCATAGCCAGAATAAACTCTTCTGCTGTAAGTTTGCCATCTTGGTCAATATCTGAAAGATTCCTGTTTAACGAAAAGACCCAAATAAATCAGTTTTAAAATAATTTTAAAACTCAAATACTCATTAAGTGGCATGGTTTCTATATTAGTTCACAAGTGATTCATTTTTTCTTATTTCTATTGTTAGACAATTGACAACGATTTTCCCCCATTTAAGCTTAAAATATCTTATGGGTGGGCTGAAATCAAGTGTGCCACCCCTCTTTCCCCAATTTATAATCTCTGCGTCCACATCTGCTCCATGGTTTCTACTCCTTTAGGCCTAGAATTGCCGGTGCACCCGGTACAGGAGGCAAGATTAGCAGGCAAAGTCTTGTTCCTCCCACAAATATCCACTGCACAATGCAGTGCAGGGAGGGTCAAATTGGACACGTTTATGGTGGTTTGGCACACCAGTACTTTTTCTTGGAGGCTGCTACCATATTCTTGGAATTAAAGCTTTCATTTAAAAGAAGTTAAGATCCAGCACTGACAAATGAATGTTGAATGTTGAATGAAGAAAACTTGAATTTTAACCAAGTATAAACCAAGGCAATGACGTCTGATGATGGCTTAAACCAGTTCTGATGTGTGTGAAATGTCTTTATTAAGAGTTTAAATTTTTATCATTAGATTTCAGAGTTTTAGCTTCATTAGTTATTGGCTGCTAATTCAAAGCATACAGGCAAGGCTCATATTGCAGAGATGTTTGAGAATGGAGTATTTTGGACATCTCAAGTGTATAAGGGTTTATTTGTGGGTAGAATTTGGAAGACTACTAACGTATTCCTCCCCCCCCACCACACAACCATTGATCCATGTCTGTGCCACTGATCTCCTCAGTAGGGCCATCTCCAGCATAGACTCACAAATCCTGCCTCCTGCACACAACCACACTGGTTCTACTTCCAGAGGATAAGCCTCAGGGAAGTGAGAAAAATCACCCCTCTCAGAGTGCAACTCTCGCCTTTCATCTATAGGTGCTCCCCTGTAGATGCGGCAGTGCCCTCTGCGCCTGGGATTAGAGATCTTCATCAGCAGTGGCCACTGGACTGCACATGCACACTGTGAGTGTATATATAGCGAGAGAGAGCACTGTGTGGCCTGACCGCCCCCAAGTTCCTTCTCTGTTGCAGAGCTTATCTTTCAGCTCTGAAGCAAAGAGGAGAAGGATAGGGAGTGGAGCACCCATAGCGACACATCTCAAAGAACCTCAGTTACTGCACAGAGGTGAGTAACCTTCTCCTCTTCAAATGATGTCAAGTATGGGTGCTCCACTGTAGGTGATTATAAAGCAGTACCCCCAGTTGGAAAGCTGGAGCTTTGGAGCAGTATTTACTGGAGGATGATAGGACAGTGTGTCCTAGCAAAGTATCTCATGTGGCGTCCTGAGTAATGTTGTAGCAACGGCTAAAAGTGTCCGCAGATGTGCATGAGTCTACTTTGCAAATATCAGCAATCAGGACATTGTTAAGAAAGGCGATCGAGGTGGAGAGTGAGCAAGTGGAATGTGCTCTAGTTCCAGGGGGAGGTAATCGATTGTGTAGTTAGCAGGAAAGATGTATACACTGTGAGATCCACTTGGAAAGGCATTGCTTAGAAATGACTGCGCCTTTCGGTCTTTTGTCTGTTGGGAGGAATAAGCATGGTGATTTCCTGAAAGGTTCAGTTCTGTCCAGGTAGAAAGCTAATGCTCATCTGATGTCCAGGGTGTACAATGTTGCCTCCTGTTGGTTGCTGTGCGGCATTGAAAAGAAGCAGGGAAGGTGAATAGGTTGGTTTAAATGGAAAGAGGATGGTACCTCAGAATAAAATTTTTGATGTAGGCGTAGCGTAACCCTGTCTTTATGAAAAATTGTGTATGGTGGGTATGCCGTAAGTGCTCCAATTTCACCAATCCACCGGGCAGAGGTGATAACAAAAAATACTGTTCTTGTATGATAAATGAACATAGAAGCAAGTTACCATTGGTTCGAATGGAGGTCTAGTGGACCAGAGTCCCAAGACGGGGTTGGATCCCGTATGTGAGGGTAAAGATTTTGGAGGCCCTTCAGGAATCGTTTAATGAGCGGGTGGGTGAAGACGGAGTAGCCGTCTATCTAGCAGTGAAAGGTTGTGATGGCTGCCAAATGCACACCTATGGAGCTTGTGGATAACCCCAATCCTTTAAAGGTATAAAACATAGTCCAGGATAAGTGGTAATGGAGCACTCAGTGCCTCAACCTGATGGGAGGCGCACCAGGATTGGATTCTAGTTCATTTGTGGAGGTAAGTGTGTCTAGTCATATCATAGAATCATAGAATCATATCACGCCTGCTGTTCACAAGTATGTGTTTAACTGCTTCCAAAGAGGTTGTTTCTGAATCCTGGAACCATGGAGGAGCCATGTGTCTGGGTGGAGTAGCTGTGGCTTGGGATGGAGGATGCAACCCTCATCCTGTGAAAGAAGTTGAGGAGTTGGACAGATAGTGGTCGGAGGGCATACTGTCATGCAAATAAGGTAAGGATACCAGATCTGGGGTGGCCATGTCGGAGCTATACACATGACTGGCTCTGTCCTCTTGGTTCTTGTGGAGTACTCTGAACCGAAGGGGGAAGGCACAGAGTACCAGTGTATCCCATGTGATAAGGAATGCATCTTCCAGGGATCCGCATCCTCGACCTGATCTTGAGCAAAACTGAGGGCAGTGGGAGTTCGCCAGTGTGGCCAAGAGGCCTATGGAGGGTAATCCCCAGTGGTTGAGGATGTGCTGAAGGACACACGTATCTAGTTCCCATGTGTGATTGTGGGAGAATCTCCTGTTCAGTGAGTCTGCAGTGGCGTTCTGGTGTCCAGGGAGGTATACAGCTAAGATGGTGATGCAGTGTTAGATACACCAGTTCCATAATTTCAGTGTCTCTGAGCATAGAGAGTGGGATCTCCCTCAACCGTGCCTGTTGATGTAGAACATGCAGGCCATATTGTCAGTCATGACTCTGATGGCACATCACACTATCAGTGGGAGAAAACATCAGCAGGCATCGCATAAAACTCTAGGACGATTATGTGAAGAGGGAGGGGAAGGGGGTAAATAGGAAAGAAATGGAGTAGCCTTCCTTGATTATCCCTAGAACCCACTTGTCTGAGGTAAGTAGCTGCCATGATGGAAAGAAAGGGGATAGAAGATCACCAAACTGATGGGATGTTGGCGATGGTTGTTTTAATTGGAATAGGGGGAGGCTTCCCAGGGCCTCGAACACACTTTCAAAATTGTTGTTTTGCCAAAGGTATGTGAGAGGTTGCCCCTTGAGGAGTCAAATGTCTGTGCTTGGTAGGGGGCTTCTGTCGACAGTGTTGAGTATCGCACTGTTGTTGGGGGGGGTGTATTGCTGTGGTTGGGATCATGGAGGAAGTTGGTATTTCCCCGGGTGTCTCTTTGGTGCTGGTGAGTAAATGCCAAGAGAGCGGAGAGTTGCTTAAGAGTCCTTAAGGAAGTGTAGGGACTCATCCATACGCTCCACAAATAATTTGGGGCCCTCAAAGGGTAGGTCCTCGACAGTGGTTTGTACCACCTTAAGAAGGCCTGAGAGGTGCAGCTATGATGCCCGTCTCATGAGCATTGCAGTAGTCATGATGAATGGACAGTGGTATTCATCGAGTCCAAGGGGGCTTGTAAAGCCATACAGGCCAAGAGGTGTCCTTCGGATACAAGTGCCTGGAGTTGCTCTTTTTTGTCATCAGGAAAGTCTTAGCAGAGTTCCTGTATTTTGGAATAGTTGAGATAATTGTATTTGGCCATGAGAGCCTTATTGTTGGATATCTGGAATTGGAGCATAGCAGATAAATAAGCTGTGTGTCCATATAGATCCAATTGCTTCCAGTCTGTCATGAGCAGTGAACTGAGGTTGGTATTGGCGTACCTTTTTGTGTATGGTGTTGACAACGAAGGAATTTGGAGTGGGGTGAGAAAAAAGATTCCATGTCATTTGCGGTGTTACGGATTATTCCTGATAGGACACGTACAGTTCGCTCTAGGCTGAGGCTTCCAAATAAAGATCAGTCTGCAGAGAATTTCCAAAAGCTAATAAGTTTATTACATTTGCAAATGTGGTATCGTCTGTTAAGCAGCACGAGACAATGATTACAGAATACACAAAGGTTATATACTATTGGCAAAGCATGTTGTCTGCGTGCATCGGGGGCTTACACCAATAAACGAGCCTTCCCCTTATCTATGGCCAATCCCTTATGGTCACGACCCCGTGCACACAGGCCGAAGCCGCAACATCCTTAGGCAGGCAGCAACAGGCTGACACAGCAATTAAGAGACAAGCAATACATTCTTATATCCAGTGTCCATTGTTTCCCCTTATCGTAGACTGACTCCAGATGTCCCCTCTGGAGGCGTTGCCCCCCTCCTCCTTAGTACATGGTGTGCTCGCCTTTGGCTAATCGCGGCAGGAGCCTCAAAATGGAGTCACATATGCTAACTTCCCTTAACAGCGGGAATGTAATATTTTTTTGTCTGCCCACTTGCAAGTTGGTGGGATAGACACTGGGGTCTGCAGAGCACCTTAGCAGGGTCGAGAAGGGCCTCGTTGACAGGAAGGGCTACTTTGGAGGAGGAGGATGCATGCAGGATGTCGAGGAGTTTATGCTGTTGTTCTTTTGCTTCCTCCAAAAGGAATCTAGAGGGAGTCTGCAATCCTGTGAAGCAACTCCTGAAAGCATTTGAAGTCATTTGCTGCAGTAGGGGGTGGAGGCATGATCTCCTCTTTTTCCTACGATGAGGCTAAGTGGAGTGGTGGTGGAACTTCCCCCTCTTGGTCTTCCTCCTTGTCTGCTATGGGGAAAGGTTCAGTCTCTGGTGGTCAAGAGGATGGAGATGGCGAATGTGTAGACCTCTGGCTTTGATCTATGGGAGGCTTCCCGAACTGTGCCCTGCCCAAGGATCCCGTATGGCCAATTTGAAGGCAGCGGCATGTGGGGTCAAATCCATGGTGGTCCATACCAGGGACCTGGTCCAATTGTGGATAATGAGGACGTGTAGAGGATGCATCTTGTGCCTGTCCCAAGAATGAGGGTTGGACAAAGTACTCCTCCTCCTCTGCATTGCTGGGGAAGGGCAGTGCCATCCTCACAGGGGAAAGGGAACAATGCTGTGATTCTGGAGAGGAGGATGGAAGTGGAGGGAGATTGTGTCTGAGTAGTGGTGACTCAGGAAGATCAGATACAAGCAGGTCTTTGGGCAGGGGCAGCGCCAGCTTTTTTGCCGCCCTAGACGGCAGCAGCGGGAGAGGCTGCCGCCGAAATGCCGCGGAGGTCCCCGGCGGCCGAAGAAGCTGCCGCCGAGGACCCCGGGGGCTGAAGACGCCCCGGTGGCACTTTGGCGGCAGCTTCTTCGGCCGCCGGGAACCTCGGCGTTTTGGCGGCAGCCTCTCCCACTGGCGGCCGCTGAGGGACCTGAAATGCTGCCCCCAAAATCCTGGCGCCCTAGGCGACCACCTAGGGTCACCTAATGGTAGCACCGGCCCTGTCCTTGGGGTTTCTGAACTCCTGAGGAGGAGGGAGGAGCATCAACACCAGTGCATGGGTCAGAGCCTGAGGGAGAGGTGCATTCTCTTGACCAGCCACAAGATGGAGTTGAAGACTTGCTCAGCGCCAAAATGGACCTCGGCGCCGGTATAGCTATCGGTGCCGGTGGTTTTGTCCGTGCTGTGGTGCCCAAAGTTGGTCTTGTTAGGGAAGTCAGTACCATTCTTGAAGGTTTCATGTCTCGATCTCTGGTGCCAACAGCTGTAGGTCTGCCGCTTGGGGTCTTTAGAACTTTGCTTAGCTCCGGTACTGGAGGTACTTGGACAGTCCGTGGAGCTACGTCCCCTCTCCGAGGAGGTTAAGGAAACTGACCTTGCAGAGAACGGCGTTCTGGCGGGTGGTGCCTCAGAAGGTCATGGGGGAACCGGTTTCTTCCCATCAGTGTGGGAAAGAAGATTTTATTTTAGAAGGACATGGCAAATGAGGGTCAGTGGACAATCAAATGGAGCATTAGAGCTGCACAGGGGAAACGTCCAGGCCAGGGTCTGATGCTGGACGCATTGATTTCTCCATGAGGAGAAGTCGCAGCGAATGTCCTATCTTTTCTAGTCCTGGCAGTCAGTTACGGCAATGAGTACCCTTTTTTGGTACGTGTCCCTGTCCCACGCAGCAAATACACTGTGGGTGACCATCAGTTACCAGGAAGGCATCCCAGTAGGAAACACATCTCTTAAACCCAGGAGATCTGGAGATAAGGGTGACGAGAAAAGCTTCTCGGTCGGAAATGGCAGGAAGCGGGAAAAAGAAAACCTAAGCTATGAAGGATAAGAGGACATTAAATTATTTATTTTTAATGAGAGGATGAGAAAGGAAGAACTAACTACTGAACTATACTAAAACTAACAGGTAAGGCACTATTTAAGAGATCAAAAGGAGAAGCAGGCTCTTCTGCAGATTCTGTCCCAGACCAAAGGAAGTAGAGAGGGAACTGGGGGGCGGTTAGACTGCACAACGCTGTATATGCACACACGTCCCACTCATGGCATGAGATGGGGAGGTGCACATGTGCAGTCGGACAGGCACTGCTGATGAAGATCTCTGATCCCAGGTGCAGGGAGCGCTGCCACACCTACAGTGGCGCACATATAGGGACATTACTCAAAGAAGAACTACAAGTTATGTTTGGAACTTCTCAAATATGTTAACTGTTCCCCTCCACCCACCCCCAGCCATCCACACACTTCGAGCCCTGGCAGCAAGTATTACATCTTTGGCAAGTGTGATGTTGTCTGATTAAAGTAGAATTATGCAAACCACTATTGCTACCACTGTTATACATTTGCAACTAATCTTATGAAGAATGTAACACATGGCCGGAAAAGGTTAAGCATCTTGCAGGCTAACTAACCCAGAGTCAGCCTGTAGAGACATGTTAAAAATGGTAATTAAGGCCATTCAAGACTAGATAGGCTAAAACTTTGAAATGCAAACCTGTATTGTTAAAGAATTAGAGGTGATACTAATGGTGTGCATCTTAGATGATAGCCATGTAAACAGACAGTTCCTGTCTGTCATTAGAACTATTAATTCAGAGATCAAAAGGGGAATATTAACATTTAGATGAATCTTGGGTAAAATAAGGTCATTGTCTACATGTCTCTTTGAAGTTTGTAATAGACTGCCTAATGGATAAATTGCCCTATGTTAATTTGTGTAACTAATTACTGCTGGTGTTTCAGAAACAGGAGGTTACATCAAAAGCCTATTGTTTACCCAGGACTGTATGGTCAAGCAAAACTGTATAAAAGACCATTGGGTCCTGATCCTGACATCTCAGATCTGCTTAAGCTTCATCAGGGGAAGTTTGAGTTGCCAGATTGAGATCCCAGTTAAGCTGCTACTCCCTGAATGTGATATTGGACATTGGACTATAACCTATGGACTAAATTCTAAAAGAACTCTTTGCAACTACAAAGCTCACCATCTCCGCTATGTATCTGAACCTCAAGAATTTAAACTCATGTCTGTATGTATATTGATCTTTTAACCGTATTCTCTCTCTATTCTAATACATTTTAGTTTAATTAGTAAGAATTGGCTGTAAGCATGTATTTGGGTAAGATCTGGAACGTTCAATAACCTGGGAGGTAATGTGTCCAATCCTTTGGAATTGGTAGAACCTTTTCTTTTATATGATGAAATAAGATTTTCAGAAATCTTCATCATATTTGACTTGGGTACCTGGATGGAGACCTGAGGCTGGGTTACTTCAAGGGAACTGTGGTGTTGGCTTCTAGGCAACCAGTGAAGTAATAAAGAAGCTGTTTTGTGCTGGCTTGGTAAATCTAAGTATTGAAAATATCCACCAGTTTTGGGGAATTATCTACCCCATTCTTTGCAGTTCACCCTAATTGAGTGACGTCAGCTGGCCCACACTGGGACCCCAGTCACAGCTAATGATCTTCTGGATTATTGAGTTGTCATTGCTTCTTATAGCAACTTTGTTAGGAAACAAAAGAGGCTACTGTAAGTCCTGAATAACATGTAGGGAGGGTTTGGCTTAGAAAGCAAGTATGGCAGAGCCACTATGCAACAGTGACAATATAGCTGACATCCTAGCACGGGAAATCATGTGGTAATACTGTAGTGAGACACTGAATTTCAAGCAGAGATTTAGGAAGAGAGGAAGTTAATTAGAAATAGCCAGCAGAGAACAATTAATCAGTTAAACTACACAAAAGTGGCATGGAGGCCATTTCAAACATCACAGAAGGTGACCCTGAACAATCAGGAACCAAAATACCAGGAGAGTAGTAAAGAGGCAAATAAATAAAGCCACTATGCAATTACACAGCAAGGTACAAGTGTTTACTCAGGCTGAAGGAGAAATGAGAGACCTAGTTGGTTATGTTAATAGAAGGCAATCTACTTTGGCAGATAAGAATGCTGAGGAAAAAACAAAAAAGACACTCCTTTAAAGCACATCAAAGAGAAGAAACTCAATGAGTTAATGCTTCTGCCAGGACACAACTAGGGATAAAAGGCAATTTTAGGGGCTACAGTTTTCTTTATTACACATTTTTAAAAAATACTTTTTTGTATTACGTACTGGGGTATAATTTCACTACAGGTAAGAGAAAAAAAGTGGCTTTTTTAAGAACTAAAAATCAAAACCAAGTAAAAATGCCAGATATGTTATCAACCCACACAGAAGGTGAGGATTGCTATAGGTATCTAATGTAAAATAAACTTGAAGAGTTCCTTTTATGAACCATTTTTTACATTTTGTAAGAATTAGCTGACATTAGAAAAATGACAACTAATCTAATTCCTCTGATAAATGCCCATTATTAAATAGTAATGTTAATGTGTACAAGTATGTAGTTTTTAATATATATCTTATGTAAAGAAAAAGACAGCAAAATTTAACAAGTTAGCAGTGGGGGGGCGGGGAGAAAGGGTATAATCCAGAGTGATAAGTACAGTTTCTGATTTGAGAAAAATTAAAGGAACTATCTTTACCATATTGTAGCCAACTGAGCCTGTGGTAAACTTGATTGCATAAGGATAGTTCTTGCTTGTGGACCTAACAAATTAGAACAAGGGTTAAGAAACAAACAAAAAAAGTCAGCAAACATTATTCCGGAGCAGAACTCAGTTTTGAAGGGCTGACCTGGAAAATATCAGTTCCCTATGTGTTAAAGCTGAACATACTACTACTCACAACAAAACTGTCACGGTGCACAAGAGGGAAGTTATTTTAAAAGAATATCTAAGATTAAGGAATGCTGCTAAGGTTAGTAATCCCACATTTGATGTACCCTTTCCCACTGCACAGGCAGTTTTCTATCATGATGGGGAAAATGTCCCTCATGAATGGGGCACACAAAGCTTGACCCAGCCACCCATGTCCTTTGCAGGAGTCACGGTTTGCAACAACCAATTTCATACCTCGCAATAAGCTCTTGGGATACACAGGGGTGAGGGAGGATTCCTGTATATGCTCAGTGCGTCCCCTTGTTTGGGGTGGGTTCTCTCTTGGACAGAGGCAATTGTGTGTGCGGTCTGAAGAGAAAGCTCCTTGTTGACAGTCTACTAGCCAGGTGATGAAGCTGCCAGCCAGGTGAAAGTGTTAATCACTTCAACACTTTCACCCAACAGGCCTCCTCACCCGCTTGATAGGCTGTCAACAAGGAGTAAGGGGGACAAGAAGAATTCCACATTTGTCAAAGGCCTTTTCTTTTTGGGTGGTCAATGGGGATCAGGAGCCCTCTCCAACTACACCAGCAGGATAAGTTTCAAAAAGAAAAATAAGTAAGTTCTAGGCGTGGATCTCAGAGTCATAGTTAGAGTTTAAGGCCAGAAGGGACCACCTTTACAATAAATCAGTGTGAAAGCAGGAGTGAGGAGAGGAAAAAAAAGTTAGCAAGAGGTTAATGGAAGTTGCAAGTGCCCCATACCTCTCATAATCCTGTACCAGGGGCATTAGGTGGCTTTGAAACTCCCTACCCCCACCCATTTTACTAAGAGCCTGCCTACACACAGAAGTTAACATGCAACAAACTAGGGTGTGAATTTACGGCACACTAGCTACTCTGCACTAACTCCCCAAGTGGACACACTGACTGTGCACTAAAAGAGCCTGCAGGAGAACACATTTAGTGCACAGAGTGTCAACTTGGGGAGATAGTGCAGAGTAGCTAGTGTGCCATAAATTCACACCCTAGTTTGCTGCATGCTAACTTCCCTGTGTAGATATGCCCTAAGTAGCAACCACTCACAAATTATCATGTTTGCTCTCAATTGTAATCAAAGGGCGGATGGAAAACCGTAATATAGAAAATAAGCTTTTTTCCCCCCACTTGGAAAGTTACTCATTTCAGTATGGGAACTCTATCACTCGCCTTCCATAATTCAAGCACCACATTAACAGACATATAATTGTCAAAGATCAATCAAATGGAAGCAAAAATATATATATATATATATATAAATTGTTCTAATACCTGTTAAGTGTCCACTCATAGTTTTGTCATGGCTATTGAACAGCTGCCTATATTTCAGTCTTGATGACTGAGGAACAGCCCATTCTGCTACAAGAGGCACACTGGAATTTGGAGAGAGAGAGAGAGAGAGAGAGAGAGAGAGAGAGAGAGAGAGAGAGAGAGAGAGAACTCAATTACACTTAAATGTTTCAGGCCACAAGAGGACAGATTGAAGTTCAAGTTTTACATCTGAATTTGTTCTTTCAACAATTTTCCCCAGTTCTTACTTCAACAACATTACACACTATTGAAGTTGTGGTTGAGAACAGTTACCCAGTTCAGCATTTTAAAAGCATGTTTCTTATCCCAAATTAGGCCAAATATTCATCCTTGTCATAGTTAGCTTTGCTTTTTCAGAAAGGTAGAGAAGTAAATAGTCTAAGTGCTTTGGAAGACCCAAGATATGCAAAATCTTTGTTCAACTGTATGGCTGGAAACTCTCCATGTACTTGGTAGAAACAGCATCTCCTCTTATGCTAACCTTAACCAGCTGTCTTTCCAGCCTAGCAACCAACCAACCAGAGGCTGATTAGGAAAAACAAACAGAGCTAACAGAAAATACAAGCATTTTAAATAGGTCAGCTATTTGCAGAGACAGTTTTGCCATGCTAGCCTGCCAATGTGTCTCAGTACTAAGAACTGGAGAGAGCAGGTATAGGAATGAAATGTTAGTTCAGTCTTCAGCCCCGTTTAACCCATGGTGCTCTATTAAGACTGCCAAAACATGCCAGGACACTAGGACACAGTAAGAATTGGACTGAGACAATCCAATTTCTTTCACACAGGCCACTGAACAGAGTGCATAGCAACTAACTTACCTACTGACCTGAGAAGGACTGAAACCACTAACCTGGTAGTGACTCTTGTATTCCATTCTAACATTGCCTGAGCCAGTCTGCATCCCTTATTCTCCCCCTTTCCTCACACTATAACAACTTCAATTTAAAATAAATATAAACTAGTAAGCTCCTTTTAATCTTTAAAAAGCACAAATACATTTTGCACTGGAATACAAAATATTAATGTCTTAATTTAAGTGATGAAAGGTGAATTAAAGAGATTTTTAAAATATTGATCACTGAAAAGCCACCATATTTGTGTGCATTTGTCCCCCCGCCCCAATCTCTTTCAGTTTATTCCCAGTATTGGATGGCTGTGGTGACAGATATGGAGCTGTTATGTAATAATCTAAGAATACTAAGATCTAATAATTTTATGAACACCATATGTGAACTGGTCAGTGACGTTATTGTATAACAAGTTATAAGACTTTCCTGTACTGATGTAGCTTAATAAGGGGTTGTGGGAAAAACAAGCCGGAAAGTAACACAATGGATCTAGACAAGTATCCTCCAAACAAACACTGAACACAAGGGAGGAATGGAGGAGGTGTTAGCTGTGAGATGGTGTTGAGGGGGGACAGGCTAACACAGAGAGCAGATCTATGGAGGGAATCAGAAGAAAACAGACCTTTTCCTGCTCCCTGCAATGTTAAGTTTTAGAGAGGCAGCGATGCATAGAGATTAGTTTATTGTTTTAAGATATGTTCTCTAAAACATTTTTTGGTTCTAAGGAAGTAATACTTTGGTAACAAGTGGGTAGATAGCCTTCTTAAAGCACTGTCACTATTCCCAGAAGGAACAGAACTACAGGCACTGAAGAAAAGTCAGGCCTGCTGAGATAATCATGACTGATTACAAGGAACAGCAGCCCAGGGCTCAAGTCTGAGAAGGTATGTCTACACTGCATTTTGGAGCCCATGGTGGGAACAAGCACTGCAGCACAGGTCAACAGATTCAGGCTAGTGGGGCTCGCACTAGAACTCTAAAAATTAGGGCTGTCAAACGATTAATTTTTTTAATCATGATTAATCTCTGTTTTAATCGCACTGTTAAACAATAGAAAACCATTTTATTTAAATATTTTTGGATGTTTTCTACATTTTCAAAATATATTGATTTCAACCACAACATGGAATACAAAGTATACAGTAGTCACTTTATATTATTTTTGTTTACAAATATTTGCACCTTGCAAATGTAGATTTTTTTAGAACTGCATTCAAAAATAAAAATGTAAAACTTTAGAGCCTACAGTCCACTCGGTCCTACTTCTTGTTCAGCCAATTGCTAAGACAAACAAGTTTGTTTACATTTATGGGAGATAATGCTGCCCACTTCTTATTTATGTCACCTGAAAGTGAGAACAGGTATTCGCATGGCACTTTTGTAGCTGGCATTGCAAGGTATTTACATGCCATGTTTACATGCTAAACATTCGTATGCCCCTTCATGCTTCGGCCACCATTCCAGAGGACATGCTTCAATGCTGATAATGATCATTAAAAAAATAATGTGTTAATTAAATTTGTGGCTGAACTCCTTGGGGGAGAATTATATGTCTACTGTGCTGTGGTTTTACCTGTATTCTGCCATATATTTTGTGTTATGGCAGTCTTGGATAACGACCCAGCATATGTTCGATTTAAGAACACTTTCATTGCAGATTTGACAAAACACAAAGAAGGTACCAATGTGAGATTTCTAAAGAGAGCTATAACACTTGACCCAAGGTTTAAGAATCTGAAGTGCCTTCCAAAATCTAAAAGGGACGAGGTGTGGAACATGTTGTCAGAAGTCTTAGAAGAGCAACACTCTGATTCAGAAACTACAGAACCTGAACCACCAAAAAAGAAAATCAACCTGGTGGCATTTGACTTAGATGATAAAAAATGAACGTGCATCAGTCCTCACTGCTTTGAATCGTTATTGAGCAAAAACAGTCATTAGCAGTGTGGACTTGTAGGTGCTAAAGTTTTACATTGTTTTGTTTTTGAGTGCAGTTATGTAACAACAACAAAATCTACATTTTTAAGTTGCACTTTCACGATAAAGAGATTGTACTTCAGTACTTGTATAAAGTGAATTGGAAAATACTATTTCTTTTGTTTATCTTCTTTTACAGTGCAAATAAATATAAAGTGACCACAGTACACTTTGCATTGTGCTGTAACTGAAATCAATATATCTGAAAATATAGAAAAACATCCAAAAATATTTAAAATAAACTTACATTGTTAAACAAACAATAGAATACCAATCTGATTAAAACGGCAATCACAATTAATTTTAATTGAGTTAACTCAAGAGATTAACTCAAAACAAATTAACTGCAATTAACTGACAGCCCCACTAAAAATGTTTTCTCCTCATCAGAAAATGCCAATTCATCAAAACCAAAACTTTGTGGGACCATACCTGTTTAAATTATGGAATTTCTGATCAAAATGAGAGACCCTGATCATCTCAGAATAGCTAATAGTATGATTATTAGGGCATTCTGTCTGACTCAGAGTGCGGATTTTAACCTGGGTCTCCCATACCCCAAATGACTGCCCTGTTCTCTGGACATTAAAGTTAGTGTCTCTCTGGCCCAGTAAATACTTTTTATACACAGTGGAACAGCTCGAAGAGGAGATATTGATAGAAATCGATCCCTGAATAGTCTGCCCACTCTCCTATTCTCCTTCACCTCAAAACTTCAAAAGGTCTCAGGTTCATCCCAATATATAACAGAAAATTTTTTGAAATCTCAAAGGTTTTACAGGAAAGGAAAACCATATCTCACCCAGCTCTAGAGCAGACCAGAGAGTCAGAGGTGAAGTTTGCCTTATAACTGTGACAGCTGTCTTAAGGAATATCCAGTTCTTTTACCTAAGGAGGCCTGGATTTCAGTCCCAATGGAGCTAATGACTATTACTTCACACTGGTGGAAGGGGTACACACCCCTTCCCGTGTGGGGATTAGAGCATACTGCTTCCACTGTGCTCCCAACAATACTCCGAGACAACAAAAAGGTTTGAGTTGCAAGGCATTTTTAATCTCATTTACAGACAATAGTGACATTTAGCATCTAATATGGTGACACAAAAGAAACTTCTAAGGAGAATTTACCTGGAGAGCTAAGATTAAAACCAAACAAAATTTAACACACTTAAAAATGGTATGTGAAGAAGCAATTATTTTCTTCCCTGAAATCCACAGGAATTTGAGCAACTGTTCAGTCCTCAAATACTGCAACTATTAGCTCCCCTCCCCCATCAAAGTTCTCTTTAAGTCAATATTGTGTGTCTCCTTGGACCAGTCTTTTAATAAATTCTTACATATAAGTAAAAAAAAAAAAAAAATCTTACAAGAAAGAGTTAGTCTCTGGACAGCACTCCCAGTTCCCACATTTTACTTCTGAAACTACTTCTCTATTTTCTAAGAAAAATGTAAGTGTTATCTTTCGGCAGCATAAAAGGAGTGGCCTAGTGATAGGAAACTAACCAGATTAGGCTCACTTTAGGCATGTACTTTTCTCTACACACTCAAATGCCTCATGTATTGTGACTTGAAACTGTAAAAACTGTTAAATACTATAATTCAGTGGTCTGTAACTAATCTGGTATTTCACATTTAATGAAGATATTCTATAAAACCTCTGAAGTAATACTTGACAAGACTTGATTTTCTTAATTACAGAAGTTAAGCTTAATGAAGAATGGTATTAATCTATCAGAGTCTAAGGCAGTACTGCCTGCTACAGCATATTTCACACGTGCACACACACACACTCCACACTAACTTACCTAGCCACCTCAAATGATTGTGCCTTTTGCAGTTTAGCATTTAACTGTGACCCAGGTCCAGATCTACTAAAGGAAGAACTCTTTGGCAATGTGGCTGTAATAGTAAGAATAATCATAAGTGTTAATCCTGAAAAGTAAATTTGAAACATATCTATACAATTCACAATGATAGACAACTAACTGCTAACCCACAAAACAAGTATTATGATTTTAAAATCAGTTTGGGGGTTTTTTGGGCAATGTTCCCAACACAAAAATAAATTAGTAACCTCTCCTCTGCCCCACAAAAAATAGAACACACATCACCTTTATGACTTCCTGCATTTGCATTCTTTATATAAATCTGGTTGATATATTAAAGAGCAGCTTATTTTATAAAATGAAAACTGGAATACTGTATATTCTGGTATTTTGAAAATAATCCAAAGAACAGTATAATCTTAATGGTTACAAATAGGTAAGGAGTACCAATTTGTAGGTATCAATTCTGGATGATGGGCAAGCTAATTTTATTGTACTTTTACTACAGCGCTAACATTTTGTTCATAGTGATTGTTGGTTTGTGCATAGAAATGTCCAAAAAAATCTAAGTAGTTTTAAAATATAATAAACCCAGATTTCTTCTATTGAAGGTTTAAGTTTTTTGTTTAAGGTTTAAAACTCTTTTTAGTCCTTTTTGAATTAATCCAGTTTAAGTGAATTCCCTAAATAAAGCAATTATTTAAAATAATAGCAGTTACTCACTTATTCTCGCTTTTTAGATACAAAGAAAATTGTTGAGCAATTTGTTAACAGAAAAAAAGTAAATATATATACAGTGTCAGTATGCATCATACCAGGATGAGCAAAAGCAGGCAGAGGTTGTATAACAGCAGGAGCTCCATTAGCCAGGGGAGGCACTGCTGCAGTAGGAACAGAAGATACTAATGGTGGAGACATTCCTACTACTGGAATGGAAGCCATTGGTACTGGGGCTACAGCTGTAAGAGATGGCATGCTGACAATGCCCCCAATACCTGCATACAAGAAGAAGACATTTTTCCAATTTAGAATCATGTGCATCAGAAAATAATTTAAGGAATTTGCAGACTGCAGAGTTATACAGCAGTATACCTAGAATTAGACAGCAGGTTGAGATGAAGATAAAGCCTCTGAAAAACTCAAGGGTTACCAAGCTCTCAGTTAGTGATGGCAACATGAAATGGTTTAGGGAGAAGGGCATACTATTTTATAGTGTATGTATATTATAGGATTATGTGACTGCAGTGCTAACCAAAGAAATATACAAATTTGCTTTAGAAAATTGCTCACTGTGTGCTAGATGAAGAGTAGCACTGTCAAACACTACTGGGTAGAGAACCAAAAATCTACATTTAGCCACCATCCAAAAAGAATGCGTTTCAGGAGAACTGCTCACAGCCTACTGCCAAAACAAAACAATGCAAAGCTAATAGGGTAAAGCACAGTAATAAGATATTTTAGGTATAAGCACAGCTGCACAGATGACAAGTGGAGGTCAAGGAGATTCAGCGATTCCACTGGGGAAAGAGGTGAGGCTACATGTATGCAGCTGGAAGCATGTCTACAGTGAGCTAGGAGAAGAAAACCTAATTATTTGCTGGATTTCTTGCTTCATAATAATTTAATTTCAATCTTAAGGAAGAAAAAGCATAATAAAGTCCAATATTTGTTCTTTTGAACTTCACTCAACCATTATGGCCCTAGATGAAGTTTTATAAACCAAACAGCAAAAGTTGGGGGGAATAACTAATTAGCAGATATACAGGCTTTAAAAGGTGAGAGTTTTGTTGCAACATTTACCAAATACATTATTTATTTAATTCACTCTTTATGGTGATCACAATTACCAGGCATCCAAATACCAGGAGATGTTGCAAACTAAAGGTTACATGCAAAGTGGCTCTCAACACCAAAATGCAGAAGAAACTCAACATGTTAAGCATGAGGTCCCAGGCTTTGACCCACCCATTTATTTATTTCAATCCTGCATTACCCAATCCTTTCTTTGGTGTCATGACCACTTCAGCAATACCAGTTACAAGAACAAGAGAAGCGCTAGCCAGTCTGGCTATTATTAACGCCACTCTTCGCATAGGCCAACAGGTATGGACTGCTCCCACACTATTTTGGTTAAATTAAATCAAGATCGCTGATGGTAACTGTGGCAGAGGTGTTAGAGCTGGAATCCATTAATGAAGACTTAAGGAAACTGCCAGCAAGATGGTCTCATTGACGGTGCCCAACTTCAGAACCCACTCACTCCCCTTGGTCTGAAACAGCCCAGCTCTGTTGATCGTCACAGCATGGCGCAAGGTCCATCTGTTTTTCCTAATATTTGGTGATGGTGAGAGTACACAGGGAGCAGAGCAGGGTCTGAAATGGAGTAGGAAACTGACTTATTGATTATGCCTGGATGCGAAGGAGCCAGGCTCATTAGGTTGTTTTTAAACTATATATTGTTTTGATTGTAAACAGTACCTTTTTCAATTTTAGAAATTGAAAAATCAAAATATAAACACCCCAAACAAAACTTTTATAGAGATTATCATACCACAGAACTAGATACAAATTTTGCTCTTACCAAACCCTGGTGCACCAGGAATAGCAATGGGAGGCTGCTTCATGGCAGAAGGGAGTGCAGAGGGGAGCGGATAACCTTGTAGTTTTAGTTTGATAAGTTTCATAGCAATAGAAAACTCCATCTGATCCATCCTCCCATCGTTGTTCATGTCAGCCAGTGCCCTACAAATAAGCAGGATTTATAATTATGTTTTTAAATTATGACCTTGTAGAGTCTCCCACAAACAAATAAAAAACCCCACACATACCAAGAATCATCTGATTCCCATTTAAAGAGGAATTCTGCAGAGCAGAACCAGGGTTACTAAGCCACCATTTAAAGAATAAACTGAAAATTTCTCCATTTCTTCCTTTGAATGATGAAATTGTGATTTTCTAAGTTATGTTTCACTCCATAAGGGAACTATAGTATGGTAAACTGAAAGAAAAGGATTAGTGTAATTCTATAGAAACTTTCCTAAATTGCACAAATTAAAGCGACATGGTACTGCACACAGCACCACAGGGGTCCAAATGACTGTCAACAAATTTGTACTTCAGCTAGTCCTATAATAAACTGCTCTTTAAATTCATGCTCTGTACTACACACCATTATAGCGAAGTATACAAATGAGTTTTTCAGTCAGACAATAGTGTTCAAGTATAAAACATTGAGGCCAGTTTTTGAATAGGCTTTCATGTAGAGTAGTCTCTGACTTTACAGTACATCAAATGAAGAAACAAAAAGTGGACTGTTTAAGAAAACAGTGCGCAGCAGGGGGTGGAGAGGATGGGAGGGGATGAAGAGGGACAACACTAGCTCCTGCAACTGGGAACCAAAATAAAAAAAGTAAATGCATGTTAATGATTTAAGCAATTATAAATTAAGAGTTGCATTATGTTGCTTTCCTTAGAGAAAATAAACATTATTTTAACTCCAGTACAAAATTTTAGGATTATTTCAAAATAAAAATAAAAATAAAAATAAAAATAAATATATATATATATATATATATATATATATATTTTTTTTTATAGGCCATGGATACAATACTGTGACCAGATGCCCAGCTGAGAGGCTAGGCAGTCTAGCTAAACTCTGAGTTTATTGCCAAATAAATTAGCACCAAGGAAAGCATTTATGTAAGTAAATTAAGGGTCATCAAAAGGACCTTCCTGGATTGGCAATAATTAATAAAGTTCAATAACTGAGCAGTTAAACACTTTGCTCACATGACTAGAGGCAAAGCTGGGAAAATTTGTAAGACAGAAGCTGAAGCCAATTTGTTGCTATATCAGTGCCATCAGTGTACTCTCGAAACATACTGGACATCGTTGAGATAAGCAATATTTCTCCAAGCACAGGGAAACTCCCAGTCCTCCATAACACTATGGGCCAGATTTTCAGCAAGTTCAAATCAGCCTAGCTCCAATGTCTTCCATGTAGCCTGGCTCTGCAAATGATAAATCCATCCCAAAATGACTTTTTCAGGGCACCAAAACTATTTGTGAATTCAGGTCAAATCTGGCAAGTAACTTCTGCTGAAAACCCCCTCTGGGAAAAAAAAATGTAAAGATGTCTTTTCAAATTGCCATTCAAAACATTTCATTTGACTTGAACAAAAGTTTGGTTTTCATTGCAATGAGAAAAAACAAACTACCTAATTCAGTTTTGGTCCAAAACTAACCAAGCTTTTTTCCCTGTTTGGCCAGGAAAAATGCTGATTTACATCAATCAAAAATCTGGCACTACAAACTTACAGAGAGGAATGAGAAAGCCATCTCTGGATGCTAAGGGCTCTGGAATTTACAGTTAGACACTGGAGCATTTCTTGAATGTGGCCCAGCTAGTACGCATATTTCTAGTGGAAGAGAATTTCAGAGGCAAGTGCACTTGCTACAGAGACTGGCCCCCTGATGCCTTATCTCTCACCCCTCACCCAGGGAAGTTAACTCAAATATTTCAGATGAATGTTGCCTGCTGTTCAGTAGCTGGATATAAGATCTGCCTAGCTCTCTGGGACTCGAATCAGCTTGGTTAATCGGCTGAGATTTCTAAAGACTAATTAGTAGCATCCTCAGAACTGAGTAGGTACGTTTCGGTCATTACTTATAAAGCTGCTAGTATGATATAGCTTCAGCTGTTCATTATAAAGGCTCTGTTGTGGCAGTGACATGGCAGCTAAGTAAGCAGTTCCCAACAACCAGAATGAAGAGAGGAGATGAGCAAAACCCACCCGGACTAATGGAAGAATTATGCGGTTTTTTTTTTTGGTTTTTTTTCGAGAGGGTAAACTATAGCTCATCTCCTCCTCCTCCCACAACCTCACCATGATGGAGACCTCCTTGAAACAACAGTTACTTAACTGCCAGAAACTGAGATAAGAAATCAATATGTCCTGCTGTACGAGCAAAGGGCTTGTCTACACCCCCCTGAGCGCAGCAAGTTTCAGCGCTGTAAAGCGCCAGTGTAGACAGTGCACCAGCACTGGGCTCCCAGTCCTGGTAGCTACGCCCATCGTGGAGGTGTTTCTTAGAGCACTGGAAGAGCTCTCTCCCAGCGCTCTCCCGCAACTACACAAGCCACGTTAAAGCACTGACGCTGCCAGGGTAGACTAGCCCAAAGAGAGTTAAAATATAAGATACTTATATCAGACTGAGAATGTTAGAGGTTTGAGGGAACCTTATTGCAGGCAAGAGAACCTCCCCACAACAAGTTGTAGGCAACAGGAAGGGAACTTTATAGATTATAATGAAGATGGGGGTTTTGCTAGAAGGAACAGAATTGCTCCTCGAAAAAGTTAAAAAGCAAAGTAGACTTGCTACATAGCCTAATTCATTAGGGCTGTCCATTTTCTGCCAGCTACCAAGTGCAATGTCTCCCTATAGTCCTATATATTGGTGTGCATACCAAGAGTTTGATTAACTTCCCTAGAGTCTTTTTGCCCTTTGCTACTCTACTGGGAATACAGATACATTTGTCACAAGCAACCAGACACATGCTGTACAGGATGCTTTAAAAAAAAACAAAAACAAAAAACAACCCACCTATCTGATGAACCAGATAGTAGGTTAGAGCAGAGACACTAATTCACTGAGAGTCCAAGTAGCAAATTACTATCAATTAGACTTCAGCCTTGTGCATATTACCCCACAACTGCTGTACTGAACTAACATATTATTCCTTTGTTAAAGAAATGCATAGTTTAAGTTTTGACAAGAAGATCAGAGTGGACATTTCCCTATGGCTGGAGAGGATGCTACCAAGAGAGATGCTATCAAACTACATGTGGAATTCTCTTGCTGTCCCCAGTATCATCCAGCTGTTGTAATGGAAGACTCAGTTTGTTAGAAGTCTCCACTTCCTCACCAATGTGCTTATTTACTTTTTAAAACTGACATAGCTCAACCAATGCACCCTGATTCTGACCTACAGCAGTCTTGTTCGACTCCTGGGATTCTTGATTAGAAAGAAAATCAAAATTATACCAAGTTACGTGGTGACTTTGAAATGTTCACAAACACTACGGTTGAGGTCAAAGGCATCTGATCTGTCAGAATTTCTACCTAGGAATGCAGAGATTTAAAGGCTATACCTAGCCCTCCAGTGCTTTTGCATTTGAGTGAAAGGAAGTATAGACATGAATACCGTAGGTGTAGTAACTTATAAATTGCTATGTATTAAAGATAATAGAAATCAGTAGCAAATATTTAGGTTAATTTTAGGTTTACAGAAAGAACACCAGACCTTTCGAGGGCAAATAAAAAGGCCAATCAGTCTACAAGAATACTTTTGATTAAAGTTTTCTTCAGGGTTTAGTCATCCTTTATTCAGACCCCAAGTTGTAACTGGTAGGCAGAAAAAAAACAAAGTTTGTATATGTGGCCTCAGGTGGTTAACCATACAGATAAATCAGAGAAAGAGACTGCCTTAAGAAAGCTACTCTGACAGATTTCTTTGATCACATTCTGAGCAATTGGTGGTTTTCCCATTAAACAGATCTCTCACTTTTCATATGTAGAAGTCAGTTCTGCTGAGCCCACCCAATTGGCATGGTCAGATCAAGCAATTAAGTGATTTCTGATGCTGGGATATAGTGGTACAATAGCACGGGGTGGGGAGAGAGAGAGAGAGGAGTAAAATATTTAAGCAAATGCCTTTGTAACAGTGCTTATTTGTTCTGCCCAGAAGGCTTCTACAACTACATAATCAACTTTTATTTACAAACTACTTCAGAAGGTTTTCAGCTATTAAAAACAGGAAGAGCTCCTCAATCTGTCACACACCTGACCATGAGAATACTATTAAGTATTATCACGTTGTATGTGACTGGTTCATTCAGCCATTACATGATAATGATCTCCTTTGAAAAGTGCTTTGAGATCTACTAATGGCAAGCATTATATCTAGCTAGGTGGTATTATTCCATTAGTAGTTTCCCACATTTTGGACAATACATTTTTAATCTACATAGTTTCCTTCTATGTGCAATTAATAAACAAGGTATGCACAATTCCTATTATGTTCATTGAATGAGAAAACTCCTATCTACCCACTTAGTCAATAAAATCTTTCATCTCTAGTTAATGTCTTTCCTGCTATTCTACTCATTTGCTGTAGTTCAACAGTTTTGCTATTTTACTCAACTTCACACAAATTTCAGGAAAATGAAGTACAACTAGAAGGCTGCAGTATTTACACACATTTAAATAATTACAGAGTGCTAGCAGAAATACAAAGCTAAGCTTTTGTTATCTCTTAAAGGCTTGTTTTCATTAACAGAGAAACTTCACATTTCTTATCACTTTAAAAGAATCTAACCACATATTCTGAGTTTACAATGCTACTTTTGTGTAAACATCGCTTTGAGTGCTGTGAGTAGCTGACAGTAACTACCACCTACATTTCACTGTTCCACAAAACAAAGTATCCGGTTATAACAAAATTAGGAAGCACTTAATGTATGTTAATTCATTTATTTGAGACCTGGCTGGAAACTAGCCTAGGACAGTAAATTGATTACAGATTTATATCTATAAAATGTGCCTGTGTTCATAACTAGATTTTTTTACTTGGATACTTGCGAAAGGCTGAATCAGACCCCCAAAATCTAGGTGCACAAAGGGTCCTCTTCACATGAATCTCTCCCCGCCTACACTTTGGTAGAAGTGGCACTACCATCTTCCCCATACCTTGCAGTGGAATCTCTGCAATGTTGCCATCTGTGAGACTGATGGTGAGGGCAAGGATTGGGCAGGCAGGATTTGTGCTGCTTAGAGCATGGCTTATTAAACTACAAAAATATCTTTCTGAAGGTTATTTTTAGAATGTTACACACTCCAGCAAGGAAGTTCTACTGCAACTGAAGACCTGGACTAAACCTAGCCTTAAATTCCCATATTCATCCTAAACCATGAAACCCAAACACAACAGAAGGAATTAAGTCTTGCGTGTCACTATACTACTCTATACATTAAATAATAAAATCCCAAGGTCTGCCCTACCATAACATTTTCCCATCATTCTTCTAGCTGCCACAAATTTGAGAATATTAGGAGGAAAGCAGGTGTCAGAAGAGGGTAAATCTACCAACTATTTTAATGTTGGCTGCAGAACTAGAACTCTGAATATAATAAGCAGCAGCTTGCACTGATTATTTCCAGTACTAGTTTAAACTAAGCTATAGATGAGGGGACTGGGTGGAGGATTTCAGGAGGGAGGAATGGCATTGTGGGTTCTGGAAGAAATCCAGATTATGGCCTAGTTAAAAATAGTTCTTACCTTCTGAATCATTACGGTGTCATTTCAAAGACTATTTAGACACTTTATAGATTATTAGCTTGACAGACAACAAAGCCTGAAAAAAGTAGATCAGCAGAGGAACTGTCATGATAAACGATAGCAGCTCCTTGGGCTTGCGCTACAAAATGCCCAACATTCTCACAGATGTTTTGTTAAGAACTGAATTATTGCTATTTTATAATACAGCCTTCATGTAGTTTCATGTCTAAAAACAAATTAGTGCAACTTCAAAATATTTTCAAAATAGCTCTGTTGGGCAGAAGATATTTAAACACCATTTCAACTAGGTAGCTTTTCCTGACATTCTATTTTAGTGAAAACAGATTTTGCATTACTCAAAATAGCAATCCAGTTTTCACCAAATTTAAAAGAGAACGACACCTTTTAAAATCAAACTTGAAGATATTTTGAAAAATATGCAAGTCAAATTTTTTTTAAATGATGAGATGATAGATGTTTGACAATTCTAAAATGCGTTACTCCTCCTGTAACAGATCTGAAGGCTGTCTGAACTATCAGTCAACAAGGCCAAACCCTCTGCAATTCTTGCCTCACAGCTGTACTTCCTCAGACAAGTGCTTCCATAGCTAACAAAAGAATCTATAAAAGCAGATGTGACTTTGCATTACATCAGACTTGGTTTTTGAAGCCATGAATCTAACAAGTTAATGAGTTAGGCCCCAATCCTGCCAACACTACCATATGCAAAACTTTACCTCAAGCAAGTAGCCCTACTGAAGATCTTGGAAATAATTAGCTAAGTAAAGATACACATGTAATTAAACATTGTCAGAATTGGGGGCCCTAAGTTGCTTTTTGTTTTTGTTTTAACTTTTCCCTATAGATTCTATAAACTTCATAGAAAATGACAGTGTGGCAGTCCTAACAAACTGGGGGTTTTGTCAGTGGTGAACTCCGACTAGACAGGAAATAGAGAATACGGATAAAGAACTAAGGATTGTAAATAGTGTTCTTCCCTCATACAAAGATCTGGACCTACAGTCTGAAACAGTGTACAGAGCACTTGGGCTCTGAAGGCAGATGAATCCACTGAATAGATCTTGACACTTCATGAAGCTTTTCCTATGTAAGTACTATACACACTTCCTCCATGGAAGTGGAAAGTCTCTCAGACCAAGAAGTGACAATGGATCCACATGAATAAGCACAAAGATTTGAAGCTATCACAAGACCTTTGGGAACTATGCTACTGATTGTTTAATCCACCACACAGATGTCCTTTGGAGTATTTTACCTCTCAAATGGTGGTAGGTCACAATTTCTTGTTTCTTTATGTCTCAGACTGCTTTGAACAACTATTGTGACATCCTTTGGCTGTCAATATAATTGCCTTCTTGCCATTGCATTACAGGCCAAAAATCTGGCTGAGAACAGTTGTCTATTTACACACAATTATGCTTCAACTGATGACATTTCTGTGGGAAGAGCCACTTAAGAGTTCCTTTTTAACTCCTATTATTTTTGTAAGACAGTAGTAGTCTGTGCTAGACTCTCTACAGACAGATATTTACTTTGCTTCATGCAAAGAGGTTAATGGGGAGGGAAGTTTTCCTTCAAGTGGTATTCCTGCTCTAGCTATTGTGATCCCACCCTCCTAGTCACTGCATCTAATTCCAAGGAAGAAACAAATTGAGATCATCTAGCCTATCTAACCTAAAATGCTATAACTACAGAACTAGTGCAATGATCATCTCTCAAGAGACAAAAAGTTTAAATAACTGGGAGGGGAAGAGATTTTTAGTCAGGGTATGTCTAGACAAACAGCTAAATGCGCAGCAAGCTGAGGTGTAAATCTACAGCACACTAGAGTGCCAGGTATCAGCTGTTCCTGTGGACCTTGTTACTGCGCACTAAAAGTTCCCCAGTGCACTTTGATCTACTCAGCTTTGAAACAGGAGTAGGTCAATGCACATGAGAACACTTTTGAATGCACAGTAGCAGGGTCCACATGTCACGGAGTGTGGGGGAGTCGGGTCCTGCACCCCTCTTCCCTGGATTCAATGTGACTTTTAGCCAGCCAGTAGAACAGAAGGTTTATTAGGGTTGTCAGGAAAGAGTCCAAACAGAGCTTGTAAGTATGACCAGGACCCCTCAGCTGGGCCCTTCTGGGGGGCAGGGAGCTTAGACCCCAGCTCTGGGGCTCCCTGCATTTCACCACCCAGCTCCAAAACTCCCAAGAGCCAGCCAAACCTCCAGCAGGCTCTTCCCCTCCCCCGGGGCCCCTCCCCTAGCCTTTTACCATTCTCCCAGCCAAAGGTGTCACCTCCCAACCCCCGTCCTGGCTTATGTTACAGCCTCAGGTAAAGTCTCTCACTCCCGATGCAGCCTTTCCCAATGCAGCCAGCCTCTCAGGTCAGATCCATCTCGCTCTCTACTCCGTCACATCGCTCCCCCCTTCGAGACTGAACTGAGCGGGGTCACTGTGACCAGTGGCCTGGGGAAGTTCAGGGCCCCCTCTCCGGGACAATGCATCCGCTATCAGGTTGGCACTTCCCTTCACATGGACCACGTCCATGTCGTAATCCTGCAGGAGTAGGCTCCACCTCAGGAGCTTGGCGTTGGCCCCTTTCATCTGGTGTAGCCAGGTCAGGGGCGAGTGGTCGGTGTACACGGTGAAGTGTCGCCCGAATAGATACGGCTCTAGTTTCTTGAGGGCCCACACCATGGCCAGGCATTCCTTCTCGATGGCCGCATAATTCTGCTCCCGGGGTAGCAACTTCTTGCTTAAATACACGATGGGGTGTCTCTGCCCCGTTTCATCCTCCTGCATTAACACCGCCCCCAGTCCCATGTCTGAGGCGTCGGTGAACACCAGAAAGGGCTTGTCAAAGTCTGGGTTTGCCAGAACCGGGTCCCTGATCAAAGCCTCCTTCAGTGCACAGAGAGCCCTCTGGCACTCCTTGGTCCAGACCACCTTGTCTGGCTTCCCCTTCTTACATAGCTCAGTGATGGGGGTGGCTATGGCGCTAAAGTGGGGCACAAATCTTCGATAGTACCCCGCCATCCCAATAAAGGCCTGGACCTGCTTTTTGGTTTGGGGAGCAGGCCAGTCCCGGATCACCTCCACCTTGGCTGGTTCTGGCTTTAGGCGGCCGCTCCCCACCCGGTGTCCCAGGTAGGACACTTCAGCCATCCCCACCTTGCACTTCTCCGCTTTTACGGTCAGCCCAGCCTCCCGGAGTCGGTCCAGCACTTGTTTAACCTGGGACACATGGTCCTCCCAGGTCTGGCTAAAGACACAGATATCATCGATATACGCCACAGCGAAGCTCTCCATCCCCTTCAGTAGCTGATCCACCAGGCGCTGGAAGGTGGCTGGCGCTCCCTTGAGACCGAAAGGCAGGGTCAGGAACTCGTAGAGCCCCAGAGGAGTAATGAAGGCAGATTTCAGCCGGGCATCTGCATCCAGTGGCACTTGCCAGTAGCCCTTTGTAAGATCCATGGTGGTGAGGTACCGAGCCCCTCCCAGCTTGTCTAGGAGCTCATCCGGCCGGGGCATGGGGTAGGCATCGGATACAGTGATGGCATTGAGCTTCCGATAGTCCACACAGAACCGGATCGACCCATCCTTTTTGGGGACCAGCACCACCGGCGAGGCCCAAGGGCTGGACGACGGCTGGATCACCCCCAAAGCCAGCATGTCCTTGACCTCTCTTTCCAGGTCCCGAGCTGCCTTCCCTGTGACTCGGAACGGGGAGCATCTTATAGGTTGGTGCGATCCTGTCTGCACCCGGTGGACAGTCAGATTAGTGCGACCAGGCTGGTTGGAAAACAGCTGTCGGTACAGATGTAGCACCCCTCTGATCTCAGCTTGCTGGGCAGGGGTTAGCTGATCAGAGAGAGGGATTGTTTCTTGGGAGGAACCAGCTCCTGTCTCAGGGAATAGATCTACTAGAGGGTCACTTCCCTGCTCCTCCCAATGTCCACACACGGCCAGCACCACATTTCCCCTGTCATAATATGGCTTCATCATATTGACATGGTACACCCGGCAGTGGTGTGCCCGGTTAGACAGCTCCACCACATAATTTACCTCATTTAGCTGCTTGACAACCTTGAAAGGGCCTTCCCAAGCGGCCTGCAGCTTGTTTTTCCTCACGGGGATGAGAACCATCACCTGATCCCCGGTGGCGTAGGCGCGGGCCCGCGCCGTGCGGTCATACCAGACCTTTTGCTTCCTCTGGGCTCTGGCCAGATTTCCCTTGGCCAGGCCCATGAGCTCAGTAAGTCTCTCTCGGAAGGTCAGGACATACTCCACCACTGACTCTCCCTCGGGGGCGGCCTCCCCCTCCCATTTGTCTCTCATCAGGTCCAGGGGCCCCCTTACCCTCCTGCCATATAACAGTTCGAAGGGCGAGAATCCAGTAGACTCCTGAGGCACTTCCCTGTACGCGAACAGCAGGTGCGGTAGGTACTTGTCCCAGTCCTGCGGGTGCTGGTTCATAAAGGTTTTCAGCATCATCTTTAGCGTCCCATTGAACCTCTCCACCAGCCCATTGGACTGGGGATGATATGCTGAGGCCCAGCTGTGCCGGACCCCACATTTCTCCCACAAGCACCGGAGCAGGGCCGACATGAAGTTGGACCCTTGGTCTGTCAGGACTTCCTTGGGGAACCCCACTCGGCTGAAAATGGTCAGCAGCGCATCCGCCACGGTGTCCGCTTCAATGGAGGATAAGGGCACCGCCTCGGGGTAGCGGGTGGTGAAATCTACCACCACCAGGATGTATTTCTTCCCCGACCGGGTTGTCTTGCTGAGAGGCCCCACTATGTCCATGGCCACCTTCTGGAAGGGCTCCTCTATGATGGGCAAAGGCCTCAAAGCCGCTTTCCGCTTGTCCCGAGCCTTCCCCACCCGCTGACAGGGGTCACAGGACCGGCAGTACTGATGGACAGTTGTAAAGACCCCAGGCCAGTAAAAGTTCTGTAGCAGCCTCTGCCTGGTGCGCCAGATCCCCTGGTGCCCTGCGAGAGGGATGTCATGGGCCAGGTACAGTAGCTTGCGGCGATACTTCTGGGGGACCACCAGCTGCCTCCTGATCCCCCATGTCTCCATCTCACCGGGGGGAGCCCATTCCCGGTACAGGAACCCCTTCTCCCACAGGAACCTCTCCTGGCAACCTCTCCACATGGTCTGTACCTCCCTGCGGTCGGCCAGGTCCCTGAGCTTCCGCAAGGAGGGATCTCTCTGTAACTCGGCCTGGAACTCAGCCGCTGGGGAAGGAATGGGAACCTGTTCTTTCGTGCTGTCTGTGTCTGAGGCCGCAGCCTCTCTGCGCCTGGTCCTGGGGTACTCCCTCCCCACTGGGCCAGGGTCTTGCGCCCCGTGCAAGGCACCCTCTCCGAGGCCCGGGCGTAGCGCCCCTTGCCGGCTCTGGCTACGGGTCACGACCAGGGTATCCCGGGATTCACTGGGCCAGTCTTCTAGGTCCCCCCCCATCAGTACCTCAGTGGGCAAATGCTGATGCACCCCTATGTCCTTGGGGCCCTCCTTGGCCCCCCATTTCAGGTGTACCCTCGCCACGGGTACCTTGAACGGGGTCCCGCCCACCCCTGTTAGGGTCAGGTAGGTGTTGGGTACCACCCGATCTGGGGCCACCACCTCGGGCCGGGCCAGCGTCACCTCCGCGCCCGTATCCCAGTATCCAGTGACCTTCCTCCCATCTATCTCCAGGGGAACAAGGCACTCTCTCCGAAGGGACAGCCCCGCGCCCACCCTATAAACCGAGAACCCTGAGTCCGGAGCATCCAGCCCCCCCGAGGAGCTGGTCTGGGGCCTTCCTCCCTCCGGAGCCGTTGATAAGCTGCCAGCCCCCCTCTTCTGGGCTGTCGGCCCCTCATCTGGCTGGGTCCCTACCCAGTTAACCCGGTGTGGGTTTGGTCTGCTCAGTCTGTCTCTGATCTTGGGGCACTGGGACCGTACGTGGCCCCTCTGGCTGCAGTGATAGCAGCTCATGTCCCGTTGGTCCCCTCGAGCAGGTCGGTTGGTTCTGATGTCGGAGGTTCCCCTCGAGAGGGGGTTCTCCCTATTTCCCCTTTGGGAGGTCCCATGCTGCCTCTCTTGCTGCCTCAGGGAGGGCCTGCTCCTTTGGGATTCCTCCCTGCCACCCCTTGACCGACTGTTCATGAACTCGTCGGCCAGCCGCCCTGTGTGCTGCGGGCTCCCTGGATTTTTGTCCATCAACCATAGCTTCAGGTCTGATGGGCACAGTTCATACAGTTGTTCTAGTACGAATAGTTCGAGCAGGTCCTCCATAGTTTGGGCCCCAGCGGTCCACTTGCAGGCGTATCCATGTATCCGGTTGGCCAGTTGTAGGTACGTGATCTCAGGGGTTTTTCGCTGATCCCGGAACCTTTGACGGTACATCTCGGGAGTCAGCCCAAGCTCGCAGAGCAGGGCCTTTTTGAACAGTTCATAGTCCCCAGTCTCCGTCTCTTTCATTCGGCCGTACACGTCCAGGCCTGCAGGGTCTAGTAAGGGGGTGAGATACTGGATCTTGTCTGCAGGGTCAACCTTGTGCAACCTGCAGGCATTCTCAAAGGCCGCCAGGAAGCTGTCTATGTCTTCCCCTTCCTTACGCCGGGCCAGGAAGTTACGATCAAACTTCCCTGTAGTCTTGGGTCCCCCCTCACTCACCGCAGCCGGGGCCTCACTGCTCCTCAGTCTGGCCAGCTCCAGCTCATGCTGGCGTTGTTTTTCCTCATGCTGGCGTTGTTTCTTCTTCTCCTCCAGCTCATGCTGGCGTTGTTTCTCCTTCTCCTCCAGCTCATGCTGGCGTTGTTTCTCCTTCTCCTCCAGCTCATGCTGGCGTTGTTTCTTCTCGTGCTGACGCTGCTTTTCCCGTTCTTCCCTCTCCTCCTTCAGTTCCTGCTGCCTCAACTCGAGCTCTTTCAGTTTTATCTCCCTCTCCCAATCCAGCCGCCTCCACTGCTGGGATGGGGAGCTCCTCCGGGAAGATCCCCTGCTGGCCGCCGGGGTCAAGGTGCCCTCGGTATTTGCTGGGCTTTCCCCAACCTCTCCCCTGGGCAGAGGCGAGAGGGGTCTTGGGATGTCCTCAGCAGCAGTCTGACCCCTCCCAGCCAGGTCGGGCCCTGGGGCCCATGCTGCGTCTGTCGGGCGGCTTCCCCCAGGGACAGGGATCGGGTCATCCAAGCGATCCTTCTCCTCCAGCTGCGCAATCAGCTGGTCTTTGGTGGACTTCCCAATGCGCAGCCCCCTCTGCCTGCACAGCTCCACCAGGTCGTTCTTACGGCGCTTAGCATACATCTTCCTGCTGGCCACTCTCAGGCCTGTGCGGTCTTGGTCCCCACGGCTTCCAGGAGGAACCCCCAGTGTGCCAGCCCTTCTCACTGGTCACACCCTCAGGGTTAAGCGTAGCTCCTCCGCCCCCCGAAACCACTTCTCTCTGCCTCTTCAGCAACCTGCTCCCCGTCAATCCCCCTTCGTTGTACTGCTCTCCAGTCACTTACTGCAGGAAGTGCCGTTCATGGGGTGCAGAAGATCCCACCGCTGCCACCAGTTGTCACGGAGTGTGGGGGAGTCGGGTCCTGCACCCCTCTTCCCTGGATTCAATGTGACTTTTAGCCAGCCAGTAGAACAGAAGGTTTATTAGGGTTGTCAGGAAAGAGTCCAAACAGAGCTTGTAAGTATGACCAGGACCCCTCAGCTGGGCCCTTCTGGGGGGCAGGGAGCTTAGACCCCAGCTCTGGGGCTCCCTGCGTTTCACCACCCAGCTCCAAAACTCCCAAGAGCCAGCCAAACCTCCAGCAGGCTCTTCCCCTCCCCCGGGGCCCCTCCCCTAGCCTTTTACCATTCTCCCAGCCAAAGGTGTCACCTCCCAACCCCCGTCCTGGCTTATGTTACAGCCTCAGGTAAAGTCTCTCACTCCCGATGCAGCCTTTCCCAATGCAGCCAGCCTCTCAGGTCAGATCCATCTCGCTCTCTACTCCGTCACACCACACAGATAGATTTACACCCTAGCTTGCTGCCCACTAAATGTTTGTTTAGACAAGCCCTCACACTATTTACCACTGTTTAGTTTTAACAACGCTCATTTAAAACTAATGCCTAGTGAACATTTTTAGAGAAAGAATGTCTTAAGACTAAAACATTCCATCCTCTTTAATTAAGAGTCTTCCAACAAAATAAGGCCAAAAGTGATTTGCCTTATATTTCAAAGACCGAAAATGATGCAAAAAAACCCATCCATACACACCCTCTCTTTCAAGCCTTGTCATAAAACAGCAAGAAGGCAGATACTCATTTCCAAAGCAGCTGTCTTCTTGCAAGAAGACTCTCCTTTTTCATAGAGAGCCACTCTTTCCCTAAGGGAATGGAATACTGAGACATTTCTACTAGTATAAAACAAAGAGTGGCCACAATAAGGAGACACCACAGAAAACAACTCATTGTATTTACTGGTTAATGTTAACTTTCATCTATGTAGATGCCATGTCAACACAGTGACACACACCCCACCCCACCCATTCCCCCTACTGCCAGTGCACTGTGCAAAGGAAAAATCACATTCATTTTGCTCAGTTTAAAAGAAAAGGTCAAGTAGTAAGAGAATATATTTTCCTCAAGATTTTCATTAAAATTAGCATTTCTGAGTCGAAGTTTGATATGATTTAGAACAGTAGCAATTTGAAAGCCCTACATGAAGAAACTAGGTGCCAGTTTCTAACTGGGTTTATTAGCAGTTTAACACAGCTTTGAAAATTTGTACTTGTTCACTCACCCAGGAATAATAAAATCATTGTTCTTCCTCTTCCGCCTTAAACCCCATTAACACTGAATTATGATGAGAGTAGATTTTATGCAGATTATAAATGTTATGACAGTTGTGCAGGTCTGGTTTAACAGTCCCATTAGTAGATCTAGTATCTTAGTATTAAAAAAAACTAATTGTTGTATTTTATGACTATATTAATATTCGTTTAACAAAGCGGGAAACATTTTATATGGTCTCTTCTTACACTTCCTACCAAACCACCACTTGGTTACAAACGTCACTTTCCAATAAGATGGCTACCTCCAGCCATCTTTAAAAAATAATAATAATAACTTTAAAAAAAATTCACAGCTGGATCATAGCAACAAGGGCTTTTGTTTTGTTGACTTTTAGACTACAGGTTAAGCAAAGCAAGTGATTTTAAAATAGCAGCATGTTAAATGTAAAGTGTGTGTAACTGAATTCCTTGCTCCAACATAACTGAAGACTTTTTTTTTTAATATACTTGCCATATTTGTGCTAACACCGGTTGAGGTAATCCAGATTGGAAAAAAAAGTTTCTAGCTTGATCACCTGTAAAATAAGTTAGAAATGCATCATTTCAAAAGGACTGCTAGTACCCAGGAGAAGACAGAGCTAAAAGTTAAATTACAAGTCAAAACATTCAAAAGAGAGCAACATTAAAAGGCATATATAGTAACATGGAGCATACTACAGAATATTATTTAAATTCAAGTTTATCACTTAGCAATCTACAAGCAATACTACAGATGTAATTTTAGGTACTGGTGAATTAAGGGTATCTATTGGGGAGATATCCACCCCATGGTTTAAATATTTAAATTTGCACCAGTTGCTTCCATTTTAGAGTTAACTGGACATTAACATTTTCCAGGAAAATCTATTGAAATGGACAATAGGAAACATATGGTTCCTGCTGCCCAAATCCATGTTTAAAGGCTCTTTCTTTATTGGAGTCATCTGCCCTGTCATCAAGGAAGCACACACTTTCTCCACAGGAAGCACTATTTCCCATCAATACAAACATAAAACATTCTATTTTTTCATGGATATTTAAGGTACAATACAGACCAGTCAGCACAAATTGAGTAAGAGACTCTTCAGTTATCATTTGAGACTAATTAGCCATTGAGAAAAGCAATAGCAAAAATTTTGAGGTAGTTTCCCATTTTCAGTCCAGGTTGGTAAAGGTAGGAGAGTAAGGATACGAAAGACAAGACAGCACATTAGGGTTAGGTGCAGTAGGATTAGGTCCCTGAAAAGGAAATTTGATAATCTATGAAGGAAAGGAGTAGAAAGACAACAAGTAGTATTATGTATCAATTTTTTTACAAAATTAAGTTACACATAGAACCATACCAGATTTTGTACAATGTCATATGAGGAGCAGCAATAATCAACCTGTGCTGGGAGAGGCACATTTGGCTCTTTAGGATCACAGATGAGGCTCTCAAGACAACAGGTTTGATCGGAGACTCTTGGATGCCTCCTAACAGGTAGATAGCAAGGAAAGCAACACATCACCCTTCATTCTCTTTCTCTACATGTAGCTGCAGTGAGAGAGGAAAGGGAACCGAACAGAGCCACCAAACAGCCACAGAACAAGATCTTGATATCACTCTGTGGTGTTAAGCCTGATCTGCAGTGGTTTAAAAGACCTGTGCAAGCCATATGTGTGGATTTATTGCTTAATCCTCACAAGCTAAACTGATATAAGTCACTTGTAAACAGATATAAAAGGCTGTCCATAGAGAGGTTTGCACTGGTTTAACTAAAATTGTTAAACAGATTTTATTTAAAAAGGTGCAACTTACAATTAGACTATCTTTTGTATATATTGATCAATCAACATTACAATGTATTGCAATGGTGCCAGTCATCAAACTTAAGTGACATCAAGTCATCACACTATGATTCTGTGGTTCTGATTCTATGACAATGATTATTGTGAAGTAACAAGCAGTTCTACAAGATAGAGTAGCGTTGCTTTAAAGAACCAGGTATGACTGCAAGAATGAAAAGAGAAAAATCAAGTGGTATAAACCAGGGAGAAGACACAAGGTTTTCAGCAATACAGTAACTCCTCACTTAACGTTGTAGTTATGTTCCTGAAAAATGCGACTTTAAGCGAAACGATGTTAAATGAATCCAATTTCCCCATAAGAATTAATATAAATGAGGGGGTTAGGTTCCACGGAAATTTTTCTAACCAGACTAATATATACATATACACACACACACACACACACACACACACACACACACACACACACACACACAAAGTTTTAAACAAACAATTGGATACTGGTACACAGTGATGATGATTGTGAAGCTTGGCTGAGGTGGAGGAGTCAGAGGCTGGGAATTTCCCAGGGAATGCCTTACTACTAAAAGAACTAGCAGTTGGCTGAGCCCTCAAGGGTTAACTCTCTCACTCTTTAAGGCAGCAGGAAAGGAGGGAGGGCAGACAGACACATACCTGTGTGTGTTTCAGAGATAGAGATACACATTTCTCCTCTAAGTATCAAGAGTGGGGTCAGAAGTACACTGCCTTGTTAATTAGAACAGCAAGACCGGCAGCTGCAGCTTCTGCCTAAGGCAGCAGCTCTCTCCCTCGTGTGCCCCCCTGCTCTATGGAAGATGGGGTAAGCAAGGTGCAGGAGGAGGGGGACATTAGCCCCCCTCTTCTTCCCCTCCACCCTACACAGCAAGCAGGCAGGAGTCTCAGGGAGTAGCACATGGCAGTGGGGGAAGGGACAGCTGAACTGCCGGCAATTGATAGCCTGCAAACGACGTTAGAAGGGAGCATTTCACAACTTTAAACAAGCATATTCCCTAATTGATCAGCAATGTAACAACGAAACAACGTTAACTGGGACGACTTTAAGTGAGGAGTTACTGTATTCAAAAAGAAATGGAGTTGATGTGACAGAGATACAAGAGAATTGAAATACAGTATGAATAAAATCTTGCCTGCATTTTTCCCCATGAATTTTGTACATACTTATTTACTATGAATTCTAGATATTAAATGGAATTGGATGTGAAAACTATCTAATTACCAGTGATAAATCCAGATGTTGGTTTCAGACTATGGAACTGCTGATCATGTTTAGCTCTCTCTTCCACAGTTATGGCCCAGATATCCAGGTTGCCTGGTGTAGAAAGAAAATATAGAAGTCAGAAACAAGCACATAAAAGATACACTACTTTCCCCCCCTACAAGTCTTCTGTACACAAAGTTTTAACATTTTAACCCTGTGACTTGGTAGTATTGGCAGAATAAATTTGCCTATGAAAATTTAAATATTAGAATAGATAAAAAATAATCTCATATCCAACTAATCTACAGTTGCATTCATACATAGCCTTAAATAGGCAGCCATATGTACAGTCTTATAACAAACCCCCAAAGACTGAAATTAACTCCTGAGCAATGCTTCAGTAATTTTATGCTCATTGATATCTCAGGTTAAAAATAATCTACACAATATGTAATGCAATTTGTGATGACAACATTTAAAAGATGTCTGTTTAATGAAAGACAGAAAACATGGAAAGTTCATGCGGTTTTGCTTATTTAAGAAACTAATCCCACTCAAATAGCACATGCAGCGCAGCACATGATGCAGTCTCTTCTAAATCAAACAGTGAAGAGGTGTCACAAGCGGTCAACAGTCATGCATTAAATGCATCACAGAAGTGGAAATAAATGCCACGTGTTCATCCAGGAAGGATGTGAACATGCAAGAGGACATAAAATAGGCAACAAAAAAGCACAAGGTAGGAAGAGAGCACCCATGCTATACTCCTGAGTGAATGAGAAATTCAACATGTAGGAGTATTTTGTACTACACCTCTACCCCGATATAACGCAATCCGATAAAACATGGATTCAGTTATAACACAGTAAAGCATTTCCCCTCCTCCCTCCCAAGCTTGCGCAAATGTGGGAGGGAGGGGGGAGAAGTGGAGCAGCAGTGCACTCAGGGGAGGTGGCGGAGCGGAGGTGAGCTGGGGCTGGGGAGGCGCACGGGGAGGGCCGCAGCAAGTAACGGGGGGGAGGGAGGGGTGCAGAGGAGCCGCTCCCTGCCCCAGCTCACCTCCGCTCCCTGCCCCAGCTCACCTCCACACCACCTCCTCCCCCGAGCACACCGCCGCTCCGCTTCTCCCCCCTCCCTCCCTCCCAGGCTTGCCGTGCCAAACAGCTGATTCGCAGCAAGCCTGGGAGGGAGGGAGAGGTCAGTCAGGGGACAGGAAGTAGGTGGGGGGGGGTCGGATAGAGGGCAGGGCCAGGCTGTTTGGGGAGGCACAGCCTTCCCTACCTGGCCCTCCATAGCAAGTTTGATATAATGCGGTTTCACCTATAAAGCAGTAAGACCACGTTATATCGGGGTAGAGGTTATTTGGATCCTCCAGAGCAAATTTAAAGTTTGTAGTTCAATATTTAGTAAGTTTCACATTAAACTACTTTTATTTTTTTAAAACAATACAGTGACGTTAAGAATGCCTTCTCCAGATTTCACTACAGATGTGCAGAATCGACTTCCACTGTCTAGTTGGAACACTTTTGTATTTGTTTCTCTTCATGTTTCTTTTTTGTCCTCTAGGTTACTTTTCCTTATACTTACAGCCAACACTACAGCATCTCATCTCTCACTTAAGAAAAAATTTAAGATACTATTACACAATACTGCACGCAAGGTTGGTTTTCATAATTTTTGGATCAGTAATACACCACTGTCTTTCAACACTTCCAGGAGCATATAATGTTTATTAGCTCTGCTGCAGCAGTACTAACTATTGCTGGCCAGAATCTCAAGAAACCGAAGACATTTAATGCTAACGAAAGAGTTCTCCTGAAAAGGACATTAAAGATACAGATTTGCAAAAACAAGTTGTCTAAATCTTGTTCTTTATTTCTGCATCATTGCTTAAGTTTACCTGGACCAGTAGTTTAAAGCTTTTAACAAATCTGGGTTTTTTTAAGGTACGTTATCAGACACTGGAACCCTAAAAGATAACTGTTCAGTTTCATTCATCAAAAAGTGAAAGAGCACTAAACTGTTCCAGACTTATTTTTTGGAACAGAAAATTAAATTGACAAAATGATCAGATTGCAAGAGAAGAAAACTCCCAATTACTATGCCAAATTCTCTTAAGAACTTCATATAAACAACATCCAAACATTATTTCAACAGAACTTGTTCATTAAACAGTTTATCCATCTTCTGTGACAAGACACAAACAGTATAATTCAGAGTTTAAGACTAGCCCTGGAGGTCTCAGCCTGGCATGTGTGTAGGGGTCCATGAGTGGAAGGAAGGGATTGATACATGGGTTTTTACACAGGTGGCAGCGGGAGGAAGCTGGGGTTGACAGTTTTCAGTGCCCTCCATCTGCAATCTATATGAAAGCAGAGGGGGGGATGCAGTTGAGCTCCACAGTCAGAGGTGTAACTTTAGGGGTGTTGGTGTGGGCCAGTGGTTCTCAACCAGGGGTATGTGTACACCTGAGGGCACATGAATTCATCTAGATATTTGCCTAGTTTTACAAGAGGCTACATAAAAAACACTGGCTAAGTCAGTACAAACTAAAATTTCACACAGACAATGACTTGTTTATACAGCTCTATATACTATACACTGATATGTAAGTACAATATTTATACTCCAATTGCTTTATTTTATAATTATATGGTAAAAGTGAGAAAGTAAGCAATTTTTCAGTAATAGTGGGCTGTGACACTTTTGTATATTTATGTCTGATTTTGTAAGCAAGTAGTTTTTAAGTGAGGTGAAACTTGAGGGTACGCAAGACAAATCAGACTCCTGAAAGGGATACAGTACTATAGTCTGGAAAGGTTGAGAGCCACTGGTGTGGGCTGAGACTCAAGCATGATCTTCCAGCTGGCATGCTGCCTATCTAGTGTTGCTCCCATTATGAGATTGGGGGCAGGATGGAGGGCTTCTTGCCCCTGGGGACAGTTCTTTTCCAATCCTGCCTGACTCCTTTCTTACTTGAAGTCCATCCCCCATCTGAGTTCCCAACCACAGACTGCCCAGCCAATCTCCGACCCGCTCATTGCCCCTCCTCCTGGTCTTTGTCTCGCTTCCCAGGCAAAGTGTCACCTGGTCACATCCCCCTCCTGGGTCTCGGGTTTTGAAGGGCACCGTCCATTGCTTACATGCAGGCAGCTGGAGCCGCCTCACCTGCCCCCGAGGGTCTCAGCAAAAGTCACACACTCTTATTCCCACCTAGGCATTGGTGCAATACACAGGGAAACGGAGGTACACAACTAGGGTACACACAGTATTCATGCAAAAAAACAGTAAGACTCACATACAACGTAACAAGGAGGAAAAACTCACTGTCACACTTTAGAGTACCAGAAGAGCAGATGGCAAAATATTAGGTGAATGGGTCTCATGGACATTACTATCTAGAATGCATTTGGAAAGGAACGTAGTTTTTCTGATTTAAAAACAAAACAACTCAAACAAACAAAAATCTTACCCCCAAAAGGTGTTGGAAACTGAGCCATGGTTCAGTCACTTTTAGCTTGCCAATAGATGCCTGAAACAGAAAGGAAGTGTGTTAAGATAAATAGATCTTCATTGCAAAGATATATTATAATAGATCTATTTTAAAAATACACTTTATTATAGTTATATAGTCAATTGCTATGTGAAAAATAAGGGTAACTAAGATGTGGTATTGTATAAATGTAAAATTAAATTGTTAGTTGAAGAGAAACTAATGTACGCTGGTTTTGCAACATCCCACGCATTTCTCCTGTTGCCTTTACTAGTGAAGAGCTACATTTCACTCTTGTAACAAATACGTCCTCAAAAGCTAAGTACCCTTATTTATAATGGAAGAGTGATGTAGTAAGGAACAGAGAGTTAAATCAGCCATACAAACAGACAAGATTCTAGCAACAGCAGAACAAGTTGCTCAAAACATTACTTCCATTGGGTAGAACATCTCTGTCCTATTCAAGTGCAAGAATATGACATCTAATTCCACAGCTGATGAAAATGCACACTCTCTCCAAAGAGCCATTTTAATTTTATCTTGTTTGATCAAGGAATCTTTGGGATGCATCATCATGCTCATATAGTATCTTGTTGTGATTTTACAAGCACATAAGAAAAAAATTGAAACTAGACTAGAATGCAAATAAAAGACTATTTTGCACCCAGCCATAGCACTTACTCTGTAAAAAAGTTAATTCAGCCTAACAAGAGTGCAAGTTAAACTACTGTAAACACAACTCCAAAAGGGATATTACAAGGCAAAAATTGATTATTTGGTGGAAATGCCATGCATCCACTGAAAATGTTCACTTGTTTAATACTGCTTATTCTTCAAAGTTAAAGCAATGCCAGAGTGTCTGAGTTTAACTTAACTTTTTTTTTTTTTTAAATGGGCATTTTTCTTACTCCACACAAAAAGTGACATGAACTGAGCCAGAGGGACAATGGCCAGTGACAGAGCCACAAAACAGTGAATGAGCTGCCTCCTGTCCTACTAGATTCCACTGTGTTTTCCAGACAAAAAAAGAAAAGCAAAAGAAAACAGAACTGAAGGGAGAATAATTTAGGCTGCTTAGACAGCAGCAGAAATTTATCAAGACCATTAAAATACAAAACTACCAAAAGAATGGCATTAACTTGCAACAGTTTTCTTTTGTCTGAATTTGATAGTGGTCTTTCTTTAAGCTTTTCTGATATTCCCGATTCCTCACTCCTAAACCTACTACATGCGTGTTTACCTCCACTTTCGTCACTGAAAAGAAAAACAAAAACAAAAAAAAAACCACCCCACCACCACCACCACACACACTACTATTACTGAAAAAATGTAATGAAAACCAAGTTACCCACCTAACTGTAATTTAGGAAGCAGGAAAAGAAATGATAAAGGAAGAGATTAGTCTCAAGATAAATAGATTATAGATCAGTTGTCTATCTTATCTGTGAAAGTTACTATTGCCCTTATCTCACTCCATAAACATTGACTAACTTTAACTGCAGTTTAGAAGCAGAATTCAAAGTTTTTTCTAACTATAAGATTAGTGTCAATTCCTTCAATAGCTAAGAAGCTTAAAATCATGGCACTTGATGCAAACCAGCAATGATATCATAATACAACTTAGATTTTAATGTTTAACTGTTTAGTCAATAACAGTAATTCTTCCAGAGCCCTTAAAACTATAAATGATTAGCACTTTAACCTTTTGCTTCAGTATCATGTCTCTGCAGACAAAACCATGCCTCTATTTCTCTCTTCTCATCCCCAAGTATTCTGGATTTGCTTTCTTAAGCAAACAACAGATGCTAAAACAGTTTGCAAAGTCTTCCAGCAGTGTCTTAGCTCCATAGATGTACTAATGAATCAGTGTGGCATAGAAATTTTACACTCACTTAAAAACTTTAAGAAAGAAGGGAGCAGCAAAATAGAGGAGTTGTTCCTGCACCCCTCAACTGTTTACTGTGTGGGAGTGTTTGCAGAAAAACAAGGAAAGAAGTATAAAAAAAAGGGAACCAGAGGTGGATGGCTACGAGGGGAAAAAAGAGAAAACTACAACCAGCGAGAACACAAGACCAGACTTGATAAGAGACAGAACCAAAGTAAAAGGAACAAAAACACAAACTAACAATCCATTTCACCTCCTCACATTTTACAAGTTAAAAAAAGAATATCAACGACTATGAATACTGGGGCAGCACAGTGCTTGCAAGCATTGAAGAGTTCAGTCATTTGAAGGGCGAGAATCTCTCACATGTAGTTCAGGAACTCCACAGGAAGAGCGAGCTTATCACTCCATCCTTGCATGCACCTAGCGACCTGCTCGATGCTTAGGAATGCATAAAGCTGTACTAAATAGAGAGAATACTAGAAAGAAGGGGGTGGGGGGTAGGCCGTGAGTGAAACAAGCAGAGCGGGGCACAAGCAGAGAAATGTCTTGAAAAGAAGTGATAGATGAATGTAGAAAGAGCTGAAAGTTAGACTTGAACAATTGGAAAAATTAGATTGAAGGCTGACAGACATAAGTGAGATACAATATGAGGCAAACAAAAGGGGGGAGGGGGGGGGAAGAGATCAACATACCCTAGAAAGACATTGCAATTTAAGTTTTCTGTTGACAGATAGCATAATGTTTACTTGTTATAAAGAGGTTTGATTTTATATCCAAGGAAATTCGAGGGCAACCTTCAGAGATTTGACAGTACATGCAGTTGGGTCTGAAACCTCAGCATTCCTTATGTATAAAAAGAGGGAATAACTCTGAGCCCAGGGCTACACTAGGGGAGGGGGTCGATCTACGATACGCAACTTCAGCTACGTGAATAGCGTAGCTGAAGTCGGCGTATCGTAATCGACTTACCTGGCCATGAGGACGGCGGCGAGTCGATCGCTGCCGCTCCCCCGTCGACTCCGCTTCCGCCTTTCGATGAGGTGGATTTCCGGAGCCGACGGGGAGCGCGATCGGGGATCGATTAATCGTGTCTTAACGAGACGCGAAAAATCGATCCCCGATAGATCGATTGCTACCCGCCGATCCGGCGGGTAGTGAAGACAAGCCCTTAGTAGAGTTAGAAGTTTCATTGTATTATAATGCTGAGTGGTTTGGGATTTTTTTTTAAAACTATCTTTCAGGAGGAAAGCTTTTTGGAGTAGTTACGTATTAGGCAAGTGTCTAGCATAGTTATATCTACTGTGTACATACATACACACACACACACACACACACACTGCTTTTAAAGGAAAATGCAAATGCTGAAGTTTTGCTTTTGCGCTATTTGGTTTTAAATCGGCGGGGGGGGGGGGGGGAGAGAATCTTGTGGTTACCAAGTTATTCTAGTATAGAATTTATTAACATTAGGCAATCTGTTATTTTGACTAAAATCTTTGTTAGTGTCAAATAAAAAAAAAATATATCAGGAATTTTAAAGTTTTCCTGGGAGGAGTAACAAAGAACTGTTGCCCACCCTGAGTAATCCTTTTTGGTCTAGTCTCAGTCTGAAGAGAACTGCAAATTTTACATTTTCTCTTAACATACCTGTAATGTAAGTTACAAACGATAGGGACTATCCACTTAAATGCGCAGGCTACTACAACTCACTATTTCTGACTAGTAAGAATTTTGGAAAAAAGAAAACCTACCACCACATCTAACACCTTATCTCCTAACACTCCAGAAACAATGCATATAAACTTTGAAATTTACACTATTAAGCTCAGATTAACCTCAGCTGCATGCTTCCCCTACAAGTTCTGTGCAGCAACAGAACATGATTACATTCTTAGGCGTGTTCAAACTGGCACTTTCATAGGCAACATTGCCATGGAGGGGACAGGTACAAGGGCATCAACCTGTTATTGGCAGGTACATGGGACAGTACTGAAGATATATTTTGTTTCACATAACTGACAGTGAATTTGTTAAAAACTGCCTAAAAAATTGATTTCATCTCCACTCAAGTTTTTTTATGATACAAAGAAAAAAGCTTTCAGGAAAGAAGTCTATTGGAAAACATAGCAGCCTTCTGGCTAAAAGAAACGTGTCACCTTTCATGAGAAAGTTGTTATCTGGGCTGTCAGCATCAGCATGTTTTCTTTTTAACTAATGTGTTAAGGATGTTATTGCTGGCACTGTTCCATGCAACTTCTTGTGCAGCTCCCCAGCTACTCTGTTCAAGGTGTTTTCTTTATGTCACTGGAACCAAACGGATTCAAACAGCATGTCACTGGAGTCTGGGGTGCTGTTGATGGCAAGGTAACAGCGAAGAACAGAACGAGGGAGAGCACTATTTTGCAAAGAAAAGAAGGAAAAAAATCATACTTCAGCAATGAAGTCTAAGCTTTACAGCCTAAGGACCAAACATGTTATATCAAAAAAGGTCAAGAGGCCACAAATCAATACTTTGGGGTAGATTCTGAGCTCTGCTCCTCTCCTGCAGTATTCTGGTGGTACAAAAAGTGGAAGCTGTTCACACATCCCTTGCTGGCGACTTCTCAATGTGAATGAGACTCCAATATGGCTTAAAGATGGTACAGCCAGCTCCTACACTTCACACCCTTCATGCAGGGGGCTGGTGAGCGACTGGAGCACGTTGCTATCTACCAAGTGGTCCCTTGGGAACATTTTGCCAACTGGAGCACATTAAGCGGACCACAGGCTGGGGCAGAGATGCAGGGAGCCATAACTGGTTGTTGGTTCTCAGCTTCTCCTTTTCACTCCTGGATGGCTATGTAGGGGAAGAGAGCCGTTCTTTCCTAGGCACTCACCTAGGCTCAGACATACCCAAAACTCCTATCCCAATCTCCCTGCAGCTCCCACAGCCTAGCAGGGAAGCAGGCAAATTGCCAAAGATGCTAACTATTCTCCTTCCTGTACTATGGTGTGGCATGCAGGCAGTGGGGGCGCTGCTGAGCAGTTGCAGTAGGGAAGGACAGCTGTTCAGAGCATCCTGGCACAGTGCTGCTCCTGTCATTGTTCAGAGACTATACATGGATTACTACACAAAATCTGATTAGCCAACAATTATGACTGCTCATTGTTAGTCCAAAAACATTTTTATTATGCACCTTTAAAGAAAAAAAAAAACCCACAAAAATAAATTTTGATAATTCATTAACACACCCATATAATGGAGTTATGTGAGCAGCATCCTAGTAACCTTAACTATGTCCTTCAGGCAGATGGAGGATTATCAGGATTGGCAGGTGAATGGTACAGCCAAGGTGTTCTGGGTGGCATAATGGAGAAGAGCAACACAGGGTTTTCCCATGGCAAGGTGTGTATGTGTGGAGAACTAGGGTATTTGAACTGGCATGCAGATATGGCGTTTAAAACATTGGATAGAGCACAGGCATAAAGGGGGTACAGTGTGGAGGAGGAGCCTTGATTTATTGTTGTTCCCCGCTAATCCTCACCACCACTTTCCAAAGTGCCTTAAATGAAGAGAGTGATCAGTTTCTACTTTTAAATGGATCACTGATGTGCTACCCTAATAGGGGTAGTAATTTTGAGAATTTCCCAATTTACCCCTTGCCCGACTGTTGTTACAAAATCAGCTGTTAGTGCACTGATGGAACATAAGCTCGTCAAACTTAGAAAGCAAATTTTCTAGTGAGACTCACTTCTAACATGTCCAACATTTTCTTGATCTTGGAAACCATAATTACTGCAAAATCTTAAATCCTATTTTCTATCTTGTGTAACTTGACTGCAAAAAGTTTAATGATTTTTCATTGTTAGCCCTGTGCTACCACCACTTGGAATTTTATACGGGTAAAAAGACAGCAGGAATGCAAAGAACAGCCTAACAAAATGGAGTTTGCCTTCTAATGCAAATACAGACTCTTCAATACCAAACAATTAATAAATTGTACATAGATTCCCCACATTATCACACCTGTATATTATTCAAATACAAAAAAAACCCCACCAGACTCATCTAGTTGTGCACTACGTAGCCTGTATACCGAAATGATTTTATCACTGCTACCTTTGCCTGCTTTTTGTTAACCCCACTTTTTAAGTCTCTTAAAATTAGACTGAACTCTTCATGACAGAGACTGTCTTGTTCTGTCTATACAACACATAGCACAATGGAGGATTCTGACTGTTGCTTCTAGGAGCTATTGTAGCAGTACCACTAATATGCAACTGTCAAACACTTTTCCCTCTTGGACCAGCACACTGGGAAACCCTCACCCCCAAAAGAAATTTGGTTCTGTCACTTCTGAGCCACCACATACTAATTAGTGCTACTTAGAATGTTGTTCCACTATTCATCTGAGAGAAAACACATTCTAGTGGTTAATGCACAGGGCTGAGTCAGGTGTTATGGGTTCAATTTCTAACTATGGTACTAGCCTACTCTGACCATAGGTAAGACACCTACCCTATCAGTTTTCTCTTTTTTAAAACGGGGATTAACCATTCTTGTTCCCTCTGAGGGATGGTGAGAGTACTTCTTCCACTCTACCCACAGAATCGTAGGACTGGAAGGGACCAAGAGGCCATCTAGACCAGTCCCCTGCACTCATGGATTATCTACTCAGCACTGATAAGACCTCAAATGGAGTGCTGTGTCCAGTTCTGGACACCACATTTCAGGAAAGATGAGGCCAAACTGGAGAAAGTCCAGGGGAAAGCAACAAAAATAAAGGTCTACAAAACATGACTTACAAGTAAAGATTTTTAAAAATGGGGTGTGTTTAGTCTGGAGAAGAGAAGACTGTGAGGAGGTCATGATAACAGTCCCCAAATACATAAAGGTTGTTATAAAAAGGAGTGTGATAAATTGTTCTCCCTAACCAGAGGACAGGACAAGATATAATGGGCTTAAATTGCCAGAACGAAGATTTAGAATAGATATTAGGAAAAATTAAGGTAGTTAAGCACTGGAATAAATTACTGAGGGATGTTGTGCAATCTCCAACATTGGAGGTTTTAAGAAAAGGTTAGACAGACTCGTGTGAGGGAGGGTCTAGAGAATACTTAGTCCTGCCTCAGTGCAGGGGACAGGACTAGATGACCTCTTGAGGTCTCTCTCAGTACTACATTTCTATGATTCTCAGATATAAGAAATATATATAGCCATCATTCTTTTCAAACACTGAATCTCTTGACCCGCTCTTTAAAAATGTCCCAGTGTATTGAAAAGAGGCCTGAATATGAACCCCTTGCTGACCAGTGAAGTTAACAGGATTACTTGTGTGAATAACTGTTCAAAGTGAGCAAGCAGTTTACAATTTAGCGCTCAGTTATTTAAGTGAAGGCTGCACAATTTCAGATCAGGGTATTAGAATCTGAAAATAGTGGACTGATGGCATAACTTGGGAAACTATTAGTAGTGTTTCAATGAAGGACTTAAGTTATGAAATTAAAACCTTTATTTTATATCATTCTCTGGATGCAGATGCTCTTTTAAGGGGATTTATGGACACTCTGGTAACAGGATTTTGACAATAAATGACTGTTCAGAGGTCACTGAAGAATGCTGACGTAAGACTTAAGTTATCTTTAATGGCTGTAAATTTGTTAATGTTTACAAGTCTACATCTGTAGACAAGTGACATGGACTTAACAGCTTCACTGCTGCCCTAAGGGTTTTGAATGAGAGCAGTAAAACTGATTAGCCTTGTTAATTTCACTCTGCTGCTTGACAAAAGCTTCAGGCATCACTAGGGGCTCTTCAAATTCCTGAAAACATTATTTACATTTGAAAACTTGGCCAAGATTGAACCCAGTGATTTTTTTTTGATTGCTCACATCAAGACTCCCTGTAGGGGGTTTGATTTTCAGTAAATGCTGAACACCAAAGTGCTAACACAGGCTCCTTAAAGATGTCTCAAGTTGGACACCCAAATACTGAGATATCTAAAGTAATCAGTAATTTATAAAAATATTGACTTTTTTTGGTTTATAAACAGAAGCTTAAATTACATAGAAATGGATACGTTTAGGCCCCCACAATTGCCAGGAAAAACTTTTGACTCTGGTGGAGACTAGCTTTTTCACGCCCTGTGTTTAGCCCGGAAACTTTCCTACAGTTGCATAGAAACAATCAGGGTTCAAAAAAGAACTAGATAAGTTCATGGCGGATAGGTCCACCAATGGCTATTAGCCACGATGGGCAGAGATAGTGTCACTAGCCTCTGTTTGCCAGAAGCTGGTAATGGACGACAGGGATGGATCACTTGATGATTACCTGTTCTGTTCACTCCTTCTGAAGCACCTGGCATTGGCCACTGTCAAAAGACAGGATATTGGGCTAGATGGATCTTTGGTCTGACCCAGTATGGCTGTTCTTATAATCCTGTAAGTCTGTGATTACCTCAAATAGTATCCTGCCAAGGGATATTTTGCCAGAATTTTGACTTCCTTGAGAAGGATGTGGTTTTTATCTGCTTATTTCCTGTTGGTGGTAAGACATAGCTATTACTCTATTGACTTGTATAGTGGTTAATGGAGAGTGCCCACAAAGATTACATAAAATACTTGTATCTAACCAGGAATATGAAAGAGGTCTAACTCCCCCATTGTACACTATCCATTAGCCACCATACAAGTCAACAGAGTAACAACACTTGAGATAGCTATGACTTACCTTCCTCCACCAACAGGAATTAAGATAAAATCCACATCCTTTACTCGATTGACTTGTGTGGTTGTTAATGGATAGTTCACAATGGAGCAGTAACAACTCTTCCATATTCCTGGTTAGGTACAAGTATTTTCATGTAATCTTTGTGGACGTGAATGAAATTAAACTGTAACCTAGAAACTTCACGCCTTTGGGTGGAGTTCTAGGCAAAGGGCATGTTTACACAGCAGGGAGTCTGATGGAACAGCACTGTGCCCAGTGGGACTAGGTAGCTGGACAGAAGGTTCCAATACTCAGAGGGGAGTGCCAGATAGATGGTCAGCACCCTGCCACTGTGCCTAGGTCCCCCAATATAGGGGCAGTGGTTTTATTCTGTTCATACTCCAGCACCCCAGGGGATCTAGAGCAGAAGAGACTTGGATTCCCCTTACAGTTGTTCTAGTAAGTGGCCAGCAGGGAGTGCTCCCTAGGATCTGACACAGTTGGATTTAACAAAAACAAAAACAAAATTCAGCATCTCCATGTACAACAGCCCAGCTTTCCTCCTCCACTGCCTCCAGCTTCTTGGCAGTGATTACCCCAGTCACAGAATGCACTGGCTGCATGTTAGTCCCTTCATTGTCCCTGCATCTTCTCCTAGTCTCCTGCACCTCACCACCTGTCCAGCACAGAACCATTCTCTCTCTTCTCCCGGGAGAGACTGTCACTGGCATAGGACCAATCATTGCAGATGCAGGAACAATGTAGTTGAAAAAGAGCTGAAGTCCCCTATTTCCCATCACACAGCTATAACCTCCTCCTTGGCACCAAATCCATGCACTACTCCAACACCCCCACGTTCCTCCCTCACTATTGGGACCTCCCATATTTCTCCACAAATGTTTCAACTACTCCAATATTCCCTTCGTCATGCTATTTGCTGTGATCACCCCATACCCCTGCTGCTTCAACACACAGGTCTACCCTGCTCCTTGCTACTGCATGTCCCAATAAGCATAACGGGGCTATGAGGTGGGTAATGGCTACATGAACTGCTCATAGTCTACCTGGACATAATAAAGGACAGGAGAGCAGAGATGCAGAGTCCCTACCCCAAACCCAGCTCTAGAATGTTGGGAAGGGACTCGAACAAGCATGCTCTGAGCATGTGTCTTAGCACCAAGATATCTGGGAGCTATGTACTGGGACAAGCCCAAACATGCCCATTTCCAGCTTCTCACCCTAGCCTCAACATTATATGTCTGTGCCATGCACTGAACATGCTCATTCCCAGCTCCCCATCGTGGTTTCAGCACTTTGGGGGCATGTTTTGAAGGGGAGACAGATGTGAAGGTAGAACTGAAGCCCACATGCATCCCCCATTGCACAACTTACCCCCTTTCTCCCCATACTCCTGCACTGCTGACTGCCAACCCCTCCCCCAGAAGAGCAGCACAGGAGGAAGGGGAGGGGAAGGAAGAGCGAGGCTTAGTGTCCCTTCCCCACTTCCTGAAGCGAAATGGGGGAAAAATACAAATGGAGTAGGAAGTGCTTGCTGGTTTCATTTCTCTCCAATTGGGAAGAAATGGAGGGAACGGGAGCACCCTCCTTTGGTCTTGGAAGGAACGGGGAGGGGAGGGAGATCTGTACCGTAGAGGAAGGCCCAGATGGTTACGCTTCACTCCCTACCACCACCTCCCAGTATGTCAATCTTCCTCCTTATGGTTCTGCTCTGCCAGCACTTCTGAGAACTCAGATAGAAGGGGTCCCTTTGAGGAGGGTCCTTTATTAGTTGAGGGATGGCAGAGAAACTACTTTTGGAAACCAAGTTCTTCAAAGCTCTAGTCAACGTGGGTTTTCAAAGACAGTGCTTGGACAATCCCTTACACTGTAGGGGGTCATCAAGCAATGTGCTGTTTTCTCCGTAGGTGTGCCAGAGCACAGCCCAGTGAAGCAAAGCCCCTCAACCTGCACCCTCCCAACTCCTCTCCCTCACCCTCCCAACTACCCTTCACTGCTGACCTCCCATATTCCCTAGTTCTGCTCCAAAAATGTTTAAAATCTAAAATATTATAAGCGACTCATGTTAGAGGGACTGTGTATCAAGAATCTCTGGACCAACTGACAGAGCACCTTGCTTTCCTTTGATCACTCAGTCCCACTGTTCAGGAAATGATTGAGAGGCATGATTATATTATCTTTGTGACGGGTTCAGTCACAGAGATCCCCTTGGGACTGTCACCTGATGTGCTGAAATTACTTGAGAGCCGGTTTCCTTTGCCAGCTTGGGACTCCAGAACCCTGTCTTGTTGAGCCAGACATGCTAGCCTGCTGCAACACAGATCCAGGGTCTGAACCATGCCCCCAAAGCTGCAGACTTAACTGAAAACAGATCAGCAGGTACTCCTGCCTCCAGCACCCAGACACCGAGCTCCCAATGGGATCCAAACACCAAATAAATCCATTTTACTCTGTATAAAGCTTATACAGGGTAAACTCATAAATTGTCTGCCCTCTATAACACAGAGAGATATGCACAGCTGTTTGTTCGCCCAAGTATTAATCACTTACTCTGGGTTAATCAATAAACAAAAGTGATTTTAAGTATAAAAAAGTGGGATTTAAGTGGTTTCAAGAAGTAACAGACAGAACAAAGTAAGTTACCAAGCAAAATAAAACAAAAAACGCAAGTCTAAGCCTAATACATTAAGAAGCTGAATACAGGTAAATCTCACCCTCAGAGCTGTTCCAATACATTTATTTCACAGATTAGACTCCTTCCTAGTCTGGGCCCAATTCTTTCCCCTGGTACAATCCTTGTTAGTTCCAGCTCAGGTGGTAACTAGGGGATTTCTCATGACTGGCAGCCCCTTTTATCTCTTTGGCACAAGGCGGGAATCTTTTGTCTCTCTGGGTTCCCACCCCTCCTAAATGGAAAAGCACCAGGTTTAAGATGGATTCCAGTATCATGTGACATGGTCACATGTCACTGTGTAAGACCTCATTCTTCATTACCCACCTCACTACACAAGAAGGCTTGCAGGTAAATAAACCTATTCACAACCAATTGTCCTAGTCAATGGGAGTTATCAAGATCCTAAGCCACCATTAATGGCCCACACTTTGCATAATTACAATAGGACCTCAGAGTAATACTTCATATTTCTAGTTTTAGATACAAGAATGATACATTCATACAAATAGGATGAACACACTCAGTAGATTATAAGCTTTGTAATGATACCTTACAAGAGACCTTTCGCATGAAGCATATTCCAGTTACATTATAGTCACACATTAGCATATTTCCATAAAACATATAGAGTGCAAAGTCACAATCTTAACTGCTTGAGTCTTCCTCTTATCTGTAATTAATGCTAATTTCCTGAACAATACTGCTGAAGTAACGATCATAATCTGCATGTGGATTTTAGAGAATTTAACAATCTCACTTAAACCAGAAATTTTGGTGTCTGAGCAAAGCTTCCTAAAAGGAGAACCTGCAGAATTCAGGTAGAGAGCAAAGACAACACCACCTGGAGCTACCCAGCTTCTGTGATAATAGATAGTCTGCAAACCTTTGGCTTCCAGAAATCTAGTCCTGCAGCACATGTGCATTTCACGCTTTTAGAACATTAGGGTATGTCTACACTCGGACTGTAGTCCGATTTTATCAAAATCAATTTTTGTGAACCGATATTATGAAGTCGAATGTGTGTGTCCATACTAGGTACATTAAATTGGTGGTGTGAGTCCACAGTATCGGGGGAAGCATCGACATTCCAAGCGGTGCACTGTGGGTAGGTATCCCACAGTTCCCGCAGTCCCCACTGCCCATTTGAATTAGGGGTCGAGCTCCCAATGACTGATGGGGCAAGAAATTTGTAGTGGGTGGTTATGGGTACATGTCGTCATTCAACCGTCACTCCCCCCCTCCCTCCGGGAAAGCAATGGCAGACAATCATTTTGTGCCCTTTTCCCTGGATTGAAAGCGCGGACGCCATAGCGCGGCGAGCCCGGAGAGATCGCAGTTATGGCCGTTGTCAACACCTCGCGCATTATCGTGCGCTTTATCCAGAACCTGAACTTGAGAAAGCAGGCGAGTAGGCTACGGCAGGGCGGTGACGAGAGTAACGAGGACATGGACACAGACCTCTCTCAGAGAACAGGACACTGCAAAATGGACATCCTGGTGGCAGTGGGGCAGGCTCATGCCGTGGAACGCCAATTCTGGGCCCGGGAAACGAGCACAGACCGGTGGGACCGCTTAGTGCTGCAGGTCTGGGATGAATCCCAGTGGCTGCGAAACTTTCACATGTGTAAGGGCACTTTCCTGGAACTTTGTGACTTGCTGGCCCCTGCCCTGAAGCGCCAGGACACCAGGATGAGCGCAGCCCTGACAGTTGAGAAGTGAGTGGCGATAGCCCTCTCGAAGCTTGCAATGCCTGACAGCTACTGGTCAGTCGCGAATCAATTTGGAGTGGGCAAATCTACTGTGGGGGTTGCTGTGATGCAAGTAGCCAATGCAATCGTTGAGCTGCTGCTGTCAAAGGTAGTGACCCTGGGAAATGTGCAGGTCATAGTAGATGGCTTCGCCGCGATGGGATTCTCTAACTGTGGTGGGGCTATAGACAGAACTCACATCCCTATCTTGGGACCGGACCACCAGGGCAGCCAGTACATTAACCAAAAGGGCTACTTTTCAATGGTGCTGCAAGCACTGGTGGATCACAAGAGATGTTTCACCAACACCAACGTCGGATGGCCGGGAAAGGTTCATGACGCTCGCGTCTTCAGAAACTCTGGTCTGTTTAGACGGCTGCAGGAAGGTATTTACTTCCCAAACCAGAAAACAGTTGGGGGTGTGGAGATGCCTATAGTGATCCTTGGGGACCCAGCCTACCCCTTAATGCCCTGGCTCATGAAGCCATACATGGGCGCCCTGGACAGTAGTAAGGAGCTGTTCAAATACAGGCTGAGCAAGTGCAGAATGGTGGTGGAGTGTGCATTTGGACGTTTGAAAGGGCGCTGGCGAAGCTTACTGACTCGCTCAGACCTTAGCAAAACCAATATACCCATTGTTATTGCTGCTTGCTGTGTGCTCCACAATCTCTGTGAGAGTAAGTGGGAGATGTTTATGGTGGGGTGGGAGGTTGAAGCAAATCGCCTGGCCTCAGCTTATGCGCAGCCAGACACCAGGGCGATTAGAAGAGCACAGCAGGACACAGTGCGCATCAGGGAAGCTTTGAAAACTAGCTTCCAGACTGACCAGGGTAACCAGTGACTCATGTTTGTTTCTCCTTGATGAGAACCTGCCCCCGTTTGTTTACTCTGTTTATATTGCCTATCCTTTCTAATCACCAACCCCCCTTCCAGCACACCTTGCTTTGAAAGGAAATAAAGGCACCATTGTTTCACAAACAACAATTTTTTATTCAAGATTTATTAAGAAAGGGAGAGAAGTGGGAAGGTGGCCAGGGTGGGGTGCGGGCAGAGGAAGGAGGGAAGGAAAGGCCGTTTCAAAACTTGGGGAATGCCAGCCTTCTGCTGCTTGACCAATCCGCCGGGGTGGAGTGGTTGTTCGCACGTAGCCTTCCCCCCCTCCCCGAGTTTTGGGGACTATGGGTGAGGAGGCTATGGGACTTGGGGAGGGGTGAGGGTGGTTACAGATGTGCTGCAGCGGCGGTCTGCCATCCTGCCTGCTTTCCTGCAGAACATCCATCAGACGCCGGAGCGTGTCGGTTTGCTCCCGCAGTAGCCCAAGCATCGCCTCTGTCACCCTCTGGTCTTCCTGCCGCTACCTCTCAGCTCGAGCGTCCCTCCTGTTCTCCCGCTCGTCCCTCCTGTCCTCCCGATCGCTGCCCGCTTGCTTGTATTGGGAAATTGTGTCCCTCCACACATTCTGCTGAGCTACTTCAGTGCGGGAGCACTGCATTAGCTCGGAGAACATCTCGTCACGTGTGCTTTTTTTCTCTGCCTTATCTGTGACAGCCTTTGGGAGGGAGATACTGGGGGAAGCCTAGGAACAGTTGCAGCTGTGGGATGAAAAACGGAGTGAATTTTTTAAAAAGATACATTTTACAGAACAATGCATATACTCTTTCACGGTGAACAGCACCATTCACAGTACCTACCAAATATACTTTCAGTACAAGGTCGCATTTTGCATCTTTCTATTGAGTGCCTGGGGCTTTGGTGTACAGATCACACACGCAGGGCTGGGCAATGGAATTCGGCTAGCAGGCGGCCATGGTAAGCCATAGTCTTTCGGCTTCGGAAACCTTAATTAACAGCAGCGCCCTTCTTTCACGCTCAAAGCCAAGTAACTCAAAACAAACTAAATCCAGCCATCCCATTCTCTGGGATGCTAGCTTTCGCCGTCACCCAAAAGCGTGGCTGGTATCAGGGAAGATCCCTGCTAGCCGAACGCCAAGTGCCCAGCATGAACGATCCCCCTCTCCTCCCCCACCGCGTGGCTGGAAACTGCGGGGAGGATTTCTTTTCAGGAACAGGCAAACAGCCCAGTAGAAACGGCCACCTCTGACTGTCCCCATAATTAAATTCCTGTATTTCAAAACAGGTCACCATGAATAATATCACTCTGATGAGGATAACACAGACAGAGAAAGAACGGATGTTGCTTGAATGCCAGCAAACTCCGGGGCCGTATGCTGCCAGTCTTTGCCGTGCAATGATACCAGAGTACTTGCTACTGGCCTGGCGTGGTAAAGTTTCCTACCATGGAGGATGCAATAAGGCTGCTCTTCTGCAAAGGCTTTTAGAGTACCTACAGGAGAGCTTCATGGAGATGTCCCTGGAGGATTTCCACTCCATCCCCAGACTTGTTAACAGACTTTTTCAGTAGCTCTACTGGCCACGAATGCATCCCAAGTCCTCAGGACAAAGTAACCATTAAAAACCAATTGCTTTACAACCATGTCTTTTCAATTGAAAAGATACTCACCTGATGTGCCTTCTCCGGCTTCACGGTCCAGGATACCGCCTTGGTACGGTTGGGAGGGGATCTCTGTCAGGGTGATGAAAAGCTCCTGGCTTTCGGGGAAAGTCGCCCTGCAGAGCCCTGTCGACCACCTCATCCTCATCATCTTCCCCGTCCGCGAAAACAGAGGAAGCGAGTGATGAGAATACCCCATCCTCGGAGTCCACAGACATGGGTGGGGTAGTGGTGGCGGCCCCCCCTAGGATGGCATGCAGCGCAGCGTAGAAGCGGCATGTCTGGGGATCTGACCCGGAGCGTCCGTTTGACTCTTTGGTCTTCTGGTACGCTTGTCTCAGCTCCTTAATTTTAACATGGCACTGCATTGCATCCCTGCTGTATCCTCTGTCCATCATGGCCTTGGTGATTTTTTCATAGATTTTTGCATTCCATCTTTTCGATCGTAGCTCTGATAGCACGGACTCATCGCCCCAGACTGTTATCAGATTTAACACCTCCCGTTCTGTCCATGCTGGAGCCCTCTTTCTATTCTGGGATTGCATGGTCACCTCTGCTGAAGAGCTCTGCATCGTTACCTGTGCTGCTGAGCTCACCACGATGGCCAAACAGGAAATGAAATTCAAATTGGCCAAACAGAAAATCAAATTCAAATGTTCCCGGGGCTTTTCCTGTGTACCTGGCCATCCGAGCTGGGACTGCTGTCCAGAGAGGTCGCAGTGGTGCACTGTGGGATAGGTCCCGGAGACCAATAACGTCAAATTCCGTCCACACTAACCCTAATTCGACATAGCCAGATCGATTTTAACGCTAATCCCCTCGTCGGGGAGGAGTACAGAAATCGATTTTAAGAGTCCTTTATGTTGAAATAAATGGCGTCGTTGTGTGGACGGGTGCAGGGTTAATTCGATTTAACGCTGCTAAATTTGATATAAACTCTTAGTGTAGACCAGGCCTTATTTAGTTTAGCTTGTGCTGACATGGAGATCTAAACTTAAAACTTAATTATAGCAGACCTGCTGCTCTGCTGTAACTGAAATTGCCACCTTTCCCTCTCATATAATTTTGCAAGCAACCAAAAATATTTAAACCAACTCTGGTTATCCTACACCCCTCCTTACCTCACAGTCCACTTACTACCATCATGTTCCCTCCCGCCAGCACCCAAAGTTCCCTTTAATGAAACAAAGCAGGCAAACCCCAGTTAGCAGCTGCCACACAGGGTTGCAGAGGTGTTGAAGGTATAGGTATGTATGCCTCTGCTGCCCCTGACTCTTAGCAAGAGCTGGCAACTGACTTGCTTCTTAGAGGGCCATATCTCAACACGAGTGGCCTGTGCCACAGTGCAGATCCTTTCAAGAGAAGGTTTGCTCTTTGGCATAAGAGTGTAAAATAGAAAAAAAAAAAGTCTCTTTATGCTACTAAGGTGCAGAAAAATAAATTTATTTCTGGACATTTGTTGGATATTTTGTCTTCACTAAACCTGCAAGAGGAGGAAGTTGCAGCACTGCTTCACAACAGAATCCATGGGTAAACCAAATGCCAGTTTGGGGATCATATTGGACGAGAGAACTCAGAAGCAATGTTTTCTACTTTTTCTAGTAAGCTGGGTTTAAAGAATCCCCATTCTGCAAAGAAAGGCTTAGCTTGTCCTATGAAGCTACTGATGCAGAACAGACTACCAGACTTCAGTAGGCTGGACTTGGCCATATGCCAGCAATATACAGGCTGCCCCCAAAGCTGCAAGGAGACTGTATACCAACTACAAAGAATGAACAGTGGTTTTGCTTCAAGAAACATTACACTTTAATCACTGAATGCCAATATCTAGCAATTATGACTTCACCACATCTATATCTGCTTACACTGGGCCATGTCCATTGCCCAGACCAGAGGTTAAATCTTTGTTACAAGGAAGAATTTAAATGGCTACACTGCAGTGAGCTTAACAACTTATTTTAAAACGACAGTGTTCCAGAAGTAGATGATCCTGCCCCCTTTTGTGGGAAATATTTTACAGCCTACATAAAAAGCTCAATTCTCATTCACAGCTTTCTGAAATGCATAAATACACAAAAAGCTTTCTGAATTAGAAAGCAAATTTTAATTCCTTGAATGAAAGCATGCATCCACTCACTCTGGCAAAGATCACTAAATTTTGACCTCCAATCATATGCCACATAAAAGGCCGAGAGAGGACTTGGCAGAAGAACTATGAAGGAAGTAACAAAGTGAATACATTTTCAGCATGACGTTTATCATCCAAGGAGACTAACGCTATGGTACCCTACAGAGCATGCAGCAGCACAGCTGCGCCACTGCAGCACTAAGCCAACAGGAGAGAGCTCTCCCATCAAATGGATTACTCCAGCCCCCATGAGCAGCAGTAGCTATGTGGGCAGAAGAAGCTCTCTCACAGACACCACACTGTACACACCAATGCATAGGTCGGTGTAACTTACATCGCTCGGGAGTGGGAGGTGGGGACACCTTATTCGCACTGCTGAGTGACATAAGCTGTAGTGTGCACATAGCCTCAAAAAACAATTCTGACAATGAGATACTATACTACGGCTGAAACAAATATGTAAAAGGGTTAGTGCGTACAAAATGAGCAAATCAGTTTCATCTTGTGAATTCCATATGCACCGCAGCGGGTACAAGGCAAAATGTACCTTTAGAGCCCTCGCCTCATGTTGGCTATATAACCACCTGCTGCAGCCACTAGCCTTTACCAGAATATTTTAAAAGGCACTATTACATTCAAGTAACAACTATTTGAGGGTTATATAGAACAAGATCTCAAATCTGATATACTTCACATTGCCAGAGGATTAGTTAAACTTTATTACTCTCCATTTTAAAGCACAAGTGATTTTTAAGCAAGATTATTAAGTATTCTTCTTTGACCTCAGCTCTGAAACTCAGACAATTGAGGGTCCTGAATCCTACTCAGGAAAGCTCCTCAGTACAAAAAAGTGTATTCTTTTAAATCTGACCTAATTTGAGGCGGAATTTGCTAAAAGCCCACACAAAGTCTGAGACTATGTAGGAAAAGGGACTTCTGAAAACCCCTCCCAAAACGTGATCTGATAGGGAACTAAAGCACTCTGCTATTTTAACACAATTATGCTGCCAGGGATGCAGTGTCCATTGCAGGAAGAGGATAAACAGAGTAAACAGCAATTTTAATGTAAATATATCAGCTTGTTAGCTTAATGCTGGAAAAAGATGATACTGGGTTCTCTGGTGGCTTCCTGTCACGCTGGGTTGATCTAAGATGCGCAACTTCAGCTACATGAATAGCGTAGCTGAAGTCGACATACTTACTGCAGTAAGTAGATCTAAGTAAGTACGACACTGCGGTAAGTCGACAGCTGACACTCTCCCGTCAACTCCGCTTACACTTCTCGTTCTGGTGGAGTACCAGAGTCGACGGGAGAGCGCTCGGCAGTCAATTTATTGCACCTATACTAGATGCAATAAATCGACCCCTGCTGGATCAATCACTGCCCTCCAATCCTGTGGGTAGTATAGACAAGCCCTTAGCGAGTGACCTACTGAGGAACATGGAATCAGGTATTGTCTAGTTTAGAAGTTCATACTCTTGTGATTACACTAAAAGAGTTGAGAAAGCTATTTAAGAAAATCACTTTTTCCTGCTTCTGCCAATCTGTAGTGATAAACTGAAAGATAAGTGCATTGAAGTTGAACAAATACTGTTGATATATCATCTATTTACTGTCATGTTTACAATGTTACTTTGGAAACACACCTCCCCCATTCCCTTCCCCAATGAAATGGGTGAAGAATGACTGTAGAGCAAGGTAAGTACCAAAAAACAAATCGATTTTCTATTTGCTTCATCTTTTAGGGATGCCTGTTAGAATGTTTTAAGTTGTTTAAAAAAGGATCTCAAGTTTTATGGCAGAGAAAAGCTTCAGCTTACTTCTGAACCTGGTAACAGCCACATGAAAAGGGACAGAGAGAGAAATAGTGTTTGGGGAACAGCTTTTGTAATATGAAATGGTATAGGGCAACAGACCAGTTTAGGTCATCTTCAAACATAGTTTATATTCAAGAGAGCCAATCAAGTCAATGTCACAATATGTGGAAAGAAATACAAGACTTAACCCATGGTGATTAAAAACCTTTCCTAAGAGTGTGGGGATGCATTCCACTAATTTGCAGAATTTAAGATTGTGGTTTTTAAATAAAAGTTTCAATCATAGGGTGGTAAAGAAAGCTTCCATATGTGAAGAAAGCATAAATGGATGCATCGTCTTCATTCATCTACAGAGACCTGTAATGCCTCTCCTGCTGTTCAGAGATTTCCCAAGCTGCAGCAAAGTGACAACTGACATGTCTAGAAAGGCAACTAGGGGAAGTGACAAGAGTCATATCAATTTTGCTCCAGTGGAAGCTGAGAGTAGCAGCAGAGGCAGGTACTCAAGATATTCAATGAAAAGCTCCAAAAGACCCAAGATCTGTGAAGATAAGTAACTGACACCTACCACTAACACCTTCTCCACAGCAGCAACAAGAATTTTAGGAGGGAATGACAAAAGCTACTGGTAAAAACAGAAAGGGAGGTTTCAAAGTCAATCAGAATACACAACTTTTTTTTAGCATCCAGCTACTGTGTCTGGATCTCAGGGACAGCATCCTGGTAGAAATCATACCACTTTTTTACACCAGATCAGGGACCCCAGTTGTCTCCGGTACTTCTCTTAGGGGTAAGTAAAAAATGTTCACGCCCTATGTGAGAGGGGGCAGGGCAAGTGGTCTGGAGGGATAAAGAACATAATAGATAGAGATAAGGGGGAGGGGAAAGGGAGCACTGAAAATAATGCAGAAAAAACATCTATAAAAAGGAATGGAATGAAGTTAGCAAAGAAAAATGGTACAACATACATATTACTATATTGACAGGATCTATTCCTTTAATTAACAGTGGGCATAACTTTGGGGTAACATGCATTTTTCACTTTGATTAGTACATGTCCAGTAAATTTTTCTGAATTGAATATCAGCCTTATGAGTTTGAGTGCTGTGTAGCAGTGGTCTCCGTATATTCCATTAGGGAAGTGGCAAGCTTTGTCAATCCCTTTACAGGACAAAAATTCCTTTCAATAAGAGGATAAAGAAATTAGTGCTGTTGGTGGCTTGTTTACTGTAGGTTTCAAATCTTAGGTCCATTAGATTTATGCTCCCTTTGGGCATTACAATAAATCTATTTTCAGCACCTAGAAATGAGAGACTCCTGCAGGGTGGATTAAAAAAAATTAAATACAAATCCAATTTAAATAAAGTATGGGTTAATTAAAAAAAAAAGCCTATTTAGAATAAAATTTGAAATTGACAACTTATGTTAAGGCTTAAATTAAATAAAAAAAATATTAAGCAGTACATATTTGCTGCCAAGTCAAACCACTGAACTGGTGGAAGCCATTGACTAAGCACCTGGAAACAGTTTGTTGAAGCACTAAATCAGCTTTTGAGGGTAGTAGCCTTTCCTACAGGAAAAGAGAAAATATTTTTTTTGTTTGTTTACTAAACTAGTTCAGTTCGATGACTAGGTCATTAAAAGTTAAGAACCAAATTTGGATTGAAAAAGCAGGGAAGTTTTGTTTCCTCTTCCAAACTATGAATAAAAACTAGATGTGAGAGGGTCAGATTAACTAGTTCTAAAATCTTTAACAGCATGGTGATCAGAAACAATCAGTTCAATTCATTAATTACAAAGACTTCCTTTGTTTAATAAATCAGTTAAATGCAAAACTTGCATAAGAAAAAATATCAAAGTATTTAGCACATTTAAGATAGTTTTAGTTAATAAAAAAAATTAAAAATACAGCATTTTTAATTGAATTTCCATCCAAACAGAGCTTGGCACAAATCATGTGTAAATAAATTAATCATCAAGTAAACAAGAAATGCATCATTCACAATTTTCTGTCATAATAAAAATAAAAATAGTAAATTCAGAACCTGAATAAATGCAATGTAATTGCCTAAATAAATGTGTACAGCTATAATGTCCAGGTTGGCAAAAGCAGCACCAAAATTTAATATGAAGGTTGGATTTAGGTGAAAAAAAAAAATCAACCTGTTTTAATGGTTCCCAACTAATGAGAATCAATCTTTCTTTAGGAAAATAACTAAAGAGTCCAAATGCAAAAACACAGTGAAACTGATTATCTATATCAAGTTTTCCGGCTTGATGATTTAAAGTACGACTAAAATAAATGACTTAAATTGCTTTTAGTTGAACCAATCTACCCCGGAATGCAGTAATAATAAATTAAGATTTTGGCACTTTGAGTTGGAGGCAACCTCACGGCACACTATCTAAGACAGGGGTCCCCAAACTTGGTTCACAGCTTGTTCAGGGTAAGCCCCCGGTGGGCCGCGAGATGCTTTGTTTACCTGAGCGTCCACAGGTACAGCCACTAGCAGCTCCCAGTGGCCGCGGTTCACTGTTTCCAGCCACTGGGAGCTGCGGGAAGCTGCGCGGGGTGGGCCACCACTTCCTTGCAGCTCCCATTGGCCGAGAACGGCAAACTGCGGCCACTGGGAGCTGCAGGGAAGCGGTGGCCCGGCCCGTGCCACTTCCCGCAGCTACCATTGGCTGGAAACAACAAACCGCGGCTACTGGGAGCTGCAAGTGGCTGTACCCGTGGACGCTCAGGTAAACAAAGCATCTTGCGGCCTGCCAGGGGCTTACCCTGAACAAGCCGTGAACCAAGTTTGGGAACCCCTGATCTAAGAAGATCAAACAAGTTCTGTTGCGTGATAAGAGAATATGGTTTTCTAGATCTGGGTTTCTGAAGTTAGTTAAGAAACTTCTGAGAGATTCACACAGTGAAAGCACAGGATTATGATCACAAGCCTGCTAGTGTCTTAAAACATTACAACTCAAATTTGCATTTTTTAATGTTTCTGTTAAAGGTTAATTGATTAATGCCCACCTGTATGGACATTCACAGCTCCTACTGATGTTCTCAACAATATAACCCATACACAAAGCATTCCACGTTCCCCTGCCATATATACATTCCTGTCTGGGATAATGGCAGGTTGTTCACTATTAAAATTATGAAAAACCTTCACTCAGTACCTCCTCAGCTTCTCAGTTCCTGTAGAGTTTAGGAGAGCTACAGGGTGTGTGTGGGGAGCACAGACAAAAGTGCCAGCAGAGATGGGAGGAAGGATAGGGAACATGAAAAATGATTCTTCCTGCAGACCTTGGGACTCTACTGCTCCCTCCACAATCAGCTCATTGGGGCCCCCCAATCCCCACTGTAAGCCCTAGCATGCTTGTTGAGGGCCTATCACACTCTCTTACAAAATGTACAAAGATCATTGGGCTTCCTCCTTACAAGTGTTTAAGGGTTTGTGGAGGTCTGTTAGGGCTACAGAGGGGATGGTTGTCAGGCTCAGAAGTTCTTGAAGAGGGCGGATAACCCATCACTAAGCCCAAAACTGAGATGGACATTTCTATTTAGGACTGCCCGATGACGGATTCAATTTTAGCTCAAATGACCAAGCTTCCTCAGGCTTGAGAGGTTGTTTTTTTTTGTTTGTTTGTTTGTTTGTTGTTTTTTTTGGTGGGGGGGGGAGAGAAGAGATTGGGAGGTGGTGGAGAAGGAAGAACACCTTGTGACATTCTGTACCTGGGGGGGTGGGGGGTGGGGGGACACCCAGCACCCCATGTTCATCCTTATAATGATTGGTGGTATCTAACGCAAAGTTTGTCATGTTGGGTGTCGTCAGAAGGTTCATGATGTACTGAGCATTGTTGTTAAGGTAATGTTATAGTAATCGTTATAGTAATGTTATAGGTTGTAATTTCATGTATATAGTTATGAGGCTGAAAATGTATCTTCATGGCTTAAAGCAAGCCCAGGCAAAAACTCTCCAGAAGCAGAGGGGCAGTTCACACCTCAGCAGGGCATGTATGGGACAAACCCAGCCCAGCCTAACAGGAACAAAGGACACTGGCCTAGGTAACAACTAAGGATCTGTTGGACTCTCGAGTGAGTCACCCCCCTTCCTTTGGTCAGTTTGTGACTGCAACAAGGTAATGCTCACCTGACTGTGTGTGTGTGGGGGGGGGGGGGGGGGAGGAAAGAGGCACAAAGCCATGAGGGAAGAAAGATCATGATAAAAGGGAGAGACTTTGCCATACTCTTCCTCGCTCTTCCACTTACATCTACAGACACCACACCAAGCGACTGAAGCGCTGATCAAAAGGGAGAGCCTGGCTGAAGGGCAACCAGCCAGCCTGTGGTGAGAAGCATTTAAGTTTGTAAGGGCATTGAACGTGTTAAGATCCGCTTAGAATTCATTGTACTTTTATTTCATTTGACCAAATCCGACTTGTTAGATTGTAAGTGATAAGTCAAAGCCTATCTTCGCAGTTAATAAATTTGTTTGCTTATTCTACCTGAAGCAGTGCATTTGGTTTGAAGCGTGTCAGAGACTCTCCTTGGGATAACAAGCCTGGTACATATCAATGTCTTTGTTAAATTGACAAATTCATGTAAGCTTGCAGCGTCCAGCGGGCATAACTGGACACTGCAAGACAGAGGTTCCTAGGGTTGCGTCTTGGACCGAAGATATTGACTAGTGTTATTTGGTTGCAAGTAGCTGGGAGCAGCTTACATGCCAGAGGCTGTGCATGAACAGCCTAGGAGTGGGGGGTACTCACAGCAGAGCACGGTAAGGCTGGTACCCAGAGTCAAGGAGTGGAGTGACCTAGCAGATCACTGGTCCAGATAACACAAGAGGGGAATGTCACACCTAACAAACTCCTGAATATGTAAGCTCTGCAGAAAGAGAGCCCTGCTGACTTTAAGAAATCTATAAGTGAGGGGTGCAGAATAAAGCCAGGCGCTTAGAGACAAAGATAGTTCCCTATTTCCCCACCTTCCTATATCCTATGCTCCACCTGAGGTAGCACAGTCTGCCATCCTCCCCCAAATTGAGCCCTAGAAGGCTTATCAGACATGCACTACCCCCACCTTTCAAAATCAACAAGTCTTGGATTGTAAGTCCCCAATGAGCCAGTTTTGGCCTGGCTGTGGCAGAGATGCTTCCCAAGATTCATGAGGCATGAGGCTTTTAAATTTAAGATGTCACTAGATTGAGACCTGGTGACATTTGGATAACTGGCTACCAAATGGGATCAAGGGACCAAATCACATGAAATGCTGAGTGCCTCCTGCAAGACAATGTTCTTGACACTTCATGCCGTTAACCAAGAAAAAAAGAAAGATTGCACAAATTGCCTATAACTATCAAGAATTTGTAAAAGTTATGTATACCAGTTCAAGGCTATGAAGTGACCCACATACTGTAATTATGACTTTATAGTCATTGATAAAATTACTAGAGAAGTTAGGGGTAGAGTTGTTTTACAAATGTTTTGGTAACTGCACAAGCTCAGTTTTCTGAAAAAGTAGATCAGATACTTGTGTGATTCAGTGAGCATTTTAGCCTCTCTCATGGTGTCAAGCTAGATAGAAGAGATACAGGTAGATTTTTATATAGCACCTATTACCATGGTATCCGAGCCTCTCCCAAAATTCCAATGTTTTTTTAAATTGACAGATTTTCTTTCCCACAAGAGAAAGGAAAAAAAACTTATTGAGAAGAGAGTTCAGTGTCATATACAGATGAAAATTTCAGAGAGGAAGTTTGTAAACTAGTTGCTCACTTATTTTTCATATTGCATTAGTTCTCAAAGAGCGGTAAGGGTTTCCAAATGGAGGAAGAGTACTTGCATCAGACCCCTTATCTCTTGTCGGTAGGTTGTAACATACAAGCAAAGTGAACAACAGATGCTGACATGATTTATTAGTTACAAGAAGTTCTCAAAACAGATAGTTGTGGGACAAAAGCAAACTAACTTTGCTAAAACCATGTCCATCCACAAAAATTATATATGCTGCATATTATAACAATTGTTTTGCGCAGGTTTCCAGGTAAATCACACAGGACACTTAACAGATAATGGGGAGTTTCAAAATTTGATTTCCTGTGCCCATTTGATAGACTTTTCCTAAACCCTTCTGGTATCTTCATTATCTCCAAATAGTTTAACGTAAACACGCCAAGCTACATAGGAATTCCCCTCACTGGGCAATTCAATGTTTTAAAGGAAACTAAGACAATTCCTCCTGCTGAAAAGGTACACTGAACCTTACACTTTAAGCTATAATGTTGTACCTATCAATTCAGGTACTCAAGGAAAAATATACATAGCAACGTGTATTTGAGAAAGTTACACAGTTAGAAAACTTAATTTAGAACTTTCAGGCTTTCAACCTGAAACATCAAAATAAATTACTATAGTATTTAGACTTGTTGGAAGAAGTGTGCTATGGAGAAATCTGGAGGATGTCAGAGGCATAGCAGACCAACTCAACAAGGCTTCAGGTGGTCAGAGAGGAGACAGACATAAGTGGCAAAAGAACACAGAGTACAGCTACACAACAAAAAGACCCATGGCAGAAAGTCTCAGAGCCTGGGTCAACTGACTCGAGTTCCTGGGGCTAATATTGCAGGGCTAAATATAGCAGTGTGGATGTTCAGGCTAAAGCTGGAGCCTGGGCTCGGAGATCTTCCCATCTGTCCGTTCCCCCCACCACCACCCCTGGGTTTGAACCCAGGCTCCCGCCAGAGCCCCAATGTCTACACTGCTTTTTTTAGCCCCATTCAGTGAGTCCTGCAAGCCCAAGTTAGTTGACCTAGGCTCTGACACTCCCTGCTGCTCATTTTTGTTTTTGCTGTGCAGACGTACTTGAAAAGGGAAGGAAATGCAAAAAGATAGGTTTTAAAAGAAGATTAATTTTCAAGTCAGCCTTTTAGGGGTAACAACTATATTCTGCCTATAGTGTTGGGAGGGGTTTGTATTCTATTAGGTCTGCTCCAAGGTATCATTATTCACATACAGCAGAACCTCAGATTTACGAATACCTCGGCAATAGAGATTGTTTGTAACTCTGAACAAAACGTTATGGTTGTTCTTTCAAAAGTTTACAAACTTAACACTGACTTAATACAGCTTTGAAACTTAATATAGCTTTGAAACTTTACTATGCTGCTTTCCCTTTCTTTTTTTTAAAAGGAGTTTATGTTTAACACATTACTGTACTGTATTTGCTTTTCTTGGAGGGGGGAGAAGGGGATGTCTGATTGTGTACTTCTGGTTCCAAATGAAGTGTGTGGTTGACTGGTCAGTTCGTAATTCTGGTGTTCGTACCTCGGAGGTTTTACTGTAATCCCATCTGGAGCCCAAAGAATATCATTTTTTGAAAAGCCTCCCTAGTGGAATCCTTGAACAAGGTCTCTAAAGTCTCACACAGTGCATAGCCCAACTCCAGAACCTTAACCAGTCTTCACTAGAAAAAAATGTGAACTTGAGTTCACTAGGATTTTAATTCAAGTTAGCAACACACCTTTTCCCCCAGGGAAGACAAGACTGTAGAGCCAGCAGCATGTTTTTTTCTCAAACATGAAGGAGTGGGCTCTCAAGAGAGATGATCTACTGCTCTGAGTTGGTCAGTCAACCAAGGGGAGTGCAAACACCCTACCAGAGATCACTCCGTGCATTATACTGACATAGCTAAACATCTGGTGGAAGAAGAGGGATTTAAAATTAAGGGGTGGGGAAACTTGGTGCATTAAGACTATGAGGTCATACTTCGTATACTTGTGTAGCTTCCATTTCCTGAGTCTTGTTTGCACTTCCCTGATCCCTACCCCCATGTCTTGAAGGTCACAAGCCCACATGTATTAACATTTACTATCTTGTTTATTTACCATTATGATGAGTGGTATCACTGCTATTACTCTTTCAGAGTGCCCAAAAGTGTGCATCACACTTTAGTCCATGTAAAAAGACATCAACTATGCCCCAAACAGTTTATATTCCAGTTTTACATATGACATTATGGAGGGAAGCAACTAACAGTAAAGAAGTGAGGGTGGAGAAGGGTTACTGCAAGATCACAATTTAGCTTTGTTAAGGGCACATCTTAGTGATTCAATTAGAAGTGGTTTTTTTTAAAGAGTTGGTTCACTTCTTGTGGGCACCACTGAAGGAGCAAGGCTTAGGAAACATGAATGGAGGATAGTGTCTTGGAGGGTGTGCTCTTCATTGGGTACAACATGGAAAAAACGAATGGATGCAGTTGTGGGGGGAACAGAGGAGAAGACAGTATTATTGGCAGAGCAGAGGGGAGTTACACAGGCAAGCTAATTTCTCAACTCATGCTAGCTGGCTAGCTCTGGAATACCATTGTACAACACAGTCAGTATTGCCAACCCCAAGCGCTCAAAAATCATGAATCTGGTCCCAGAGAATACGAGATTGGCTTAAAAAAAATCTCATGACTAACAATTTTTTAAATTCTTTTGGTTGATTTGCGATTTTAGGAGGCATTTGGGTGACACTTTCAATTTTTTCCCCCCTCTGCAACCACATGGACTAGACATGGGATTCTCAAATTTCATTGCACCGCAACCCCCTTCTGACAACAAAAATTACTACCTGACCCTGGGGGGGGGGGGGGACTGAGCCCCCCGTCACCCTGGGTGGAGGGACCAAATTTGAAGCCCAAGGGCTTCAGTCCCATGCAGGGGGCTTATAACCTGAGCCCCGCCGCACAGGGCTGAAGCCCTCAGGCTTTGGCCCTGCGTGGTGGGGCTCGGGCTTTGGCCTCAGGCCCCAGCAAATCTAATGCCAGTCCTGGCGATTGCATTAAAACGGGGTCATGACCCACTTTGGGGTCCCGACCCACAGTTTGAGAACCATTGGACTAGAAAATTGTTACATTGAAAGCTATTTTCATATAGTCACTTGTCTCAAGAAGCTGGGATTTTAAGTAAAACATTATATATCATAACAATTGCTGCAAAATCTTGAGTTGGCAACACTACGAACTGTTGGTCTTATACAAACAGCAGATCAAGTGACAGACCTCAAGAACTTGACAGCATCTCTAATTTCAAGCCCACTTCTCAGGAAGTCTGAATTTAACACTGTGCACTATAAACAACTGTAGCAACACAATAAAATAATAGGCTGTTTGGAATAAAAGTTGAATTTATAGCTACAGAGAAGAGTATGAACTTTTGTAGGCCTCAAGATGAGCTTGCCTTTAAAACAATAAGAAATCATGTTCAACGGTCTTCTGATGCCATACATATAGCTTAAAATGGTTTCTGAATCAGACAGACATCACACAGTATCACCAATATGGCCACAATAGAAGTATACATATGCCAAGTGCTCTGACCATATTGGCAGTTTCTAGCTAGCTACGTGCTTTTTAGAACCTAAAATCCGGTTTGAAAGGATTTGATTTTTATTGGTACATGTTGATAATTTCACCACACCAACAAAAAAAATATTTCCATAAAAATATACAGATAAACATTGTAAGAAAAGTGCTGCTTGAGAACTTAAAGTTTGATTTAAGGATATATTTACTTTGCATATTTTGACATGTGATGTTGACAATGTGTGTTTTTAACGGTTATACATCTTAACTGTTTGAATCTCAACATCTATTCTCATTAAATAATTACCTGGTATTGCCTCCCATAAAAATCAATTTAAAAAAATTCTTAAAAATAAATAAAACTACAAAAAAATCCTCCACCTCTGCCAAGCCTACCTATGGTCAACCATCCCACCAGATACCATGAAGAGGTAGAATTGGGGCAGGATAAGAATTGTAAGGCCATTATTGTTAGACCATCTGCGTATTTCCCCTTTAAAAACAAGTCAACATTCATTCAACACACAAATACAAATTTAATACACTATTAACGTTTCTAAAGCTACAACAGCTCTCTGGTTATATCAGTTATGGTTCCTTTGAGGCATGGAACTATAAAGATAGATGTAGGTTTCCAAAGAGGTACAAGTATACTTATGCTGCCACATTAGTGTACATAAACCAGGGGAAAACAAGTAAATGCCCCCTTTCACAAATGCATATATGGAGACAAGATTTGCTATGCAAACAAGTTTCATTTCTCATTTGCTTAGCCCTTGCATGCAACAGTTTTAGAAACAGTGTTTCAGACTGTGTTCCTTTAAATGCAAAGCCTTGTTTTGGTACAACAGTGCTCCTTCAAATAGTTCACTAGAATTTTTTCCAGCATAGTTTAGAGAAAAAACAAAAAAAGCATCAGCAAGTAATCCTCAGTAAGGCCTGCCAAAGAGCATTGCCAAGAGATGCACGGACATCTTTTAGGCCATTTACTCACGCTCACTTTTTACAATGAGAGATGTCAGTGACAACGGTATTGAGCTACAAGATTTTCAGTACATGGCAGCAGTTCAGGTTTTTACTTCAGTTCATGCAGAGCAATCACTTTAATTATGATGATTAAGCCAGTATTCTTCAGGGTTCAAGAACAAAAAGCATGAATATGACAGAAGACAAACATGCATCCTGTATGCTCTATCTAACCTATGGTTCTCAGGCTTTGCGTATGTGCCTGGAAATTTGAATATTAGAAAATGCACCTTAGTCTATTGAAAACCGAGACAAAAACAAAACAGAAATAGGGTCTTAAATTAGGTCCTCACAAAAACCTGCAGCTTCTGACACTGCAATCATTGCTTTAGCCTTTGAAAAGTTCTGATTGGCTTAAAAAAACCAAACTGTGAATCTTAATGGAGGCCTTTCACAAGAAATTTGATTGCCAGCAACTTAGTACTGAATGCTTTGATAGTGTTTAAGAATCTCAAAGAATGTAGGTGAATCATTAGAGCCAAGCTGAAATAGTGGTCAAAGATTTACACAGCACAGAGCAATCTGAGCAAATGTATTAGTTGCCAACAAAAAGCCAAATGTAATCCTTGGAACACTAGTATTCCTAGACAAAATGAATAATCAGGAACCAGCTAGGAAAAATTCAGCAGACAGTTGGGGGGAAACATTCACTTATATAAATAAAATTTAAGTGTTTGTTGCCTGCTGGGCAAATGTGCTAGGAGCACTGGCTGGCATGACTGACAAGGCAGAAAAATTGGAGAGAAGGAGTGCTTAGTACATTTACAGTTACTTTGCCAAAATCATTATGTCTTTATCCAAAAAGCTATAATGCTTCAAAGCAAGAAGATGCCAAAATATTTTTCTAACCAAAATGATATGAACACAAGTTCCAAACACCTTCCCAACAAGTAGAAGTTTACCTTTTCAGGGAAGGAGGGAAGAGTATGTTAGTCTCTGCACCCAAGATAGATAGAATGGTATCCACTGAAGTTTTGAGAACCATCACAGAACTAGGGCAGTTTGGAATTACTCCCAAAGACAAGACAGATCTAGAGACAGATGAAGCCATGGGCACAAGGACTTCAAGATACAATGTAACAGGGTCTTCCCAAAGTAAGGACACATCTGGCATAGACATTTTGCCTACCAGATGTTACTCTTTCAGGAAAGCACTTTTTCCTCCTCTACATTTATTGTTACATCACCATCACAGTACCAGAACAACTTTACTAGAATGTCCTTACACTGTATGAATTCCTTGAAAGTTTTCTGGATTGCCTCTGTCTCAAGCATAGTGATATGCATCTGTATTTTAAAACACAGCTTCTCTGCCACAGGCCTGCAAGCACCCCAACTAAGCCTTTCAACCCTAGAAAATGGAACCAATGCCCAACAGGATTCTAGAAGGAAAATCTTGTGCCTTCAGAAAATGGAACTCCTGACCCAAAATCTCCTTCTGGACCTCAGACTTTTCCCCACATTTCAGTCTGACAACCACGGTGGAAAATGCACCTTATGGAATGGGCCTCCTTGGCTATGAATTAGAACAAAAAACTCAAATTAGGCTTAAGATCAGTTTTAAAGACTTTTCCCAAAACGTTTTCAAAACTTTTCTATTGTTCTCTCACAGTATCTTAAAACTAATAGCCCTTGTCTGGGCAGGTGACTAAATTTTCCCAGTGATTCTCCCAGAGTCAGACATTTTTTCAGACACCATATACCAAAAGTACTGCTGTAGAACCAAAAAAATGACTTATCAAATTCTCTTGTTCCATTCCCTTTGAGGACTAACTCAGGTTTTCCAACACTGCCACTTGTTTCTCAACTAGAGGACCATTTGTCAAAACCTTCACAGCCCTTTAAGGAAGGAAACACTTTCCTTTCTAACAAGTGAAGAGTCAGACACTAGTACATGATGTGATACAAAGAACAATCTTTACCAGTGAGAGTATTCTTCAGTCCAGTTACTTCCCCCTGCATCAGTTCAGAATCAGTTTTTGCTGCCTTCGCTAGGTCAGGTGATATAGTGTCTAAAACCCACAAAATTGATGGAGTAAAATACCCAAGAACATTTCTGAAGCTAGAGACTGAAACAGTAGCTTTGATTTTCAGCAGATGATCCACTTTGGCTTGATTTTATTGAAGGTAGTGGGTTTTATTTTTTAGTTGGTTTGGTTGAAGAGTAATTGACTTAGTGGTCAATTACCATTGGTCCAGGTGCCTGTTACTCGAGTAGTAACTCAATGTTTATCTGCCCAGAATGGCAGGTTTGATCCATCTTGTGTGAAGGATCTTCAGTTACAAGCTTGAAGCTGCCAACAGATTTTGTGGGCACTCTTAGAACTATTCACCCTAAATCGCCATAAAGTGACTGGAGAGACCATGGAGGCTTTTTAAGAAATTATGCCAAGACCCTTTTATTGACAGGCTGAGATCTGAAGTTAGAGGCACAAAGTGGCAACACAAGTTATTTACCTATTTTAAGGCAAAACATGTTTTGCAACAAGCCTATAATAAGCCTTATGGCTGACCATACAGCTGGTTTCCTTCAATGCCTATGGTAGTGACACATTTCAAATGCAGATTTAGGATGCCTAAGTATTAATGAACCAGATGCAATTACCTATGTGATTGCAGCTACTGATCAGCTCATATTTTCACTAACATTCTCCATAAGCCTCCTTATCCATCGTCCCCTCCCCCACCCTGACAAGTCTTGTGCTGAAGACAAAGATTAAAACTAAACCTTACCAGAACTTTTCCAAATGGAAAATCAAGCTGCACTATTAGAGTACAAAGTTAAAAAGGTCTGTCTCAAACAGATGTCACTAAGTAAATCCATCCAAGCCCATTTTCTTAGTGACAGCTGTTTGCATTGCAAACATCCACAGTAAATGAGTTCTGATCCAGTGCCTAAGTAAAGCCCTCCATCTATTTTTATTTTTTTAAACTACTCTGAAACAAAAAGAAGAAAAATTAAAAATATTAAATTTCACCCACCAAATTTAGCACTGTAATGATATTTTGAAAAAAAAATAACTTGGTGTAATTGTCAGCAGCTTGTGATACCATTTTAGCCTTTTAGGACTTAAACTGTTTTTTTTCCAAAACATGCAAACAAGTTGCTATGCTAATCATGCCATCTACAGCTGATCATAATTTTCTGCAGTTTTGTAAGATTTAAATGTCCAATTGCAGCATCAAATGTACCTTTGAGAGAGAGAGAGAGAGAGAGAGAGAGAGAGAGAGAGAGAGAGTCAGACCTGTGCGTTGATGCAAACAACTTGTTAAAGTCAGCACTGGGATGTCTGAAGTATTTCATATACTTGTGTCAAGAGTAGATTCCAATTATTGCCTTGGGCCAGATGACTCAAGGTTCAGCTATGGATAGAGAGGCTTTACAAGGGGATGACTAATGACTCCAGGAGTTCCCATTCAGTTCTCCTGCCGTCACCTATCTCTGGGTAGGGACTCTTGTTCCACTCCCTTCTGATTGCTGGGGGTGGTGGTGGGGTTCTAAGGCTGCACAGCTCCCTCCCATATACTGAACTATCTCCAGCAAGTTTGCCTAAAGGCCAGAGCCTGTGCTCTGCTTTCTCTCCAAGGGCTATGAACAGTGTATTGCCAGCAGTCACAAGTTACTACACAGCTCTTTCTAAGCAAGTGCACTTATTCTTAAGGTAAAAGCATTACAGAGAAAACATAAAACACATAAGTTTCTATACACATGCTGAAAGCTTACCAGGGATCACCCATCAGTCTTATGGGGCCCTAGTAGGTCAAGTCCTTCCATCACTTCTGCAAGGATTGCCTCCCCCACCTTGGAGAGAAGTCCATTTTCTGGATCAGGAAAAAGGCCCCAAGTCAGTTTAAATGCAGCATTTTTAGGACAAATTCCCTTTCTTTGCCTTTCTAGTCTCTGGAAACCCAGTATGAGCCAGTATGTGCCAACCTCCCTAGGGGAAGGTAACTCTCTGGAGGTGTTTACAATGCAAGTGATTCACTTTAATTAAGGCTACATTTTAGTCACAAGTATTTTTAGTAAAAGTCATGGACAGTAAACAAAAATTCACAGCCCGTGACCTGTCCATGACTTTTAATATATACCCCTAACTAAAACTTGGGCCAGGGACCAGTGGGTGCAGGGAGAGGGGCAGCCCAGGCCCCCCACTGGTGCTGGAAGGGGAATTGACAAGGGGGGAGGGGCGGGCAAGAGAAGGACACACACACACCCCCACCCGGCTCTGTGTGTCCCTGCAGCTCCTATGGGGAGGGGTGGCTAGGGGCTCCATGCGCTGCTCCTGCCACAAACACCAGCTCTGCAGTTCCCATTGGCCAGGAACTACAGCCAATGGGAGCTGCAGAGATAGCACCTGCAGGTGTGGGCAGCGCACAAAGCCCCTTGGCCCCTCCGTCTAGGAGCTGCAGGGACATGCCGATGGGGGAGCTAGGGAGCCCTGCCCCCAAGTGCTGCCCCACACTGCAACCATCTGACCCAGCTCTGAGCCCCCTCCCACACACTCAAACTGCCGCTGGCCCAGGCAGCCCGAGCCAGCACCAGCCACAGCAGAAGTCATGGTGGTCACGGAATCCGTGATTTCTGTGGCCTCCATGACAGACACGCAGACTTATATTCTATTCTATGATTAAAGTTAAGGGTTGGAAGAGACCTCAGGAGGTCATCTAGTCCAATCCCCTGCTCAAAGCAGGACCAACCCCAACTAAATCTTCCCAGCCAAGGCTTTGTCAAGCCGGGCCATAAAAGCCTCTAAGGATGGCGATTCCACCACCTCCCTAGGTAACCCATTCCAGTGCTTCACCACCCTCCTAGTGAAATAGTGTTTCCGAACAGCCAACCTAGACCTCCCCCACTGCAACTTGAGATCATTGCTTCTTGTTCCGTCATCTGCCACCACTGAGAACAGTCTAGCCCCATCCTCTTTGGAACCCCCCTTCAGGTAATTGAAGGCTGCTATCAAATCCCCCCTCACTCTTCTGCAGACAAAGGGCTGGTCCACACTACCCCCAAAGTTCGAACTAAGATACGTGACTTCAGCTACGTGAATAGCTGAACACGTAGCTGAAGTCGAAGTATCTTATTTTGAACTTCAAAGTACTCACCGCTGGTCCACACGGCGGCGCGCAGGCTCCCCCGTCGACTCCGCCTGCTCCGTTCGTGGAGCAGGATTACCGGCGTTGACGGGGGAGCACTTCCTGGTTCGATTTATCACATCTAGACAAGACGCGATAAAGCGAACCCAGAAGATCGATTGGACTCCTCTGACACAGCGGGTAAGTATAGACGTACCCTAAATAATCCCAGTTCCCTCAGCCTCTCCTCATAAGTCCCAGCCCCCTAATCATTTTCATTGCCCTCTGCTGGACTCTCTCCAATTTGTCCACATCCCTTCTGTAGTGGGGGGAACCAAAACTGGATACAGTACTCCAAGTGAGGCCTCACCAGTGCCAAATAGAGGGGAATAATCACTTCCCTTGATCTGCTGGCAATGCTCCTACTAATACAGCCCAATATGCCATTGGCCTTCTTAGCAACAAGGGCACACTGCTGACTCATATCCAGCTTCTCGTCCACTGTAATCCCCAGGTCCTTTTCTGCAGAACTACTGCTTAACCAGTCGGTCCCCCGGCTGTAGCAGGGCATGGGATTCTTCCTTCCTAAGTGCAGAACTCTGAACTTCCTTGTTAAACCTCATCATATTTCTTTTGGCCCAATCCTCCAATTTGTCTGTCACTCTGGACCCTATCCCTACCCTCCAGGGTATCTACTTCTCCCCCTCAGCTTAGTGTCTCATCTGCAAACTTACTAAGAGTGTAATTAATCCCATCATCCAGATCATTAAAGATGTTGAACAAAACCGGCCCCAGGACCAACCCCTGGGGCACTCTGCTTGATACCGGCTGCCAACTAGACATCGAGCTGTTGATCATTACCCGCTGAGACCAACAATCTAGCCAGCTTCCTATCCACCATTCATCCAATTCATACTTTAACTTGCTGGAAAGAATACTGTGGGAGACCGTATCAAAAGTTTTGCTAAAGTCAAGATATATCACATCCACCGCTTTCCCTATATCCAGAGAGCCAGTTATCTCATCATAGAAGGCAATCAGGCTGGTCAGGCATGACTTGCCCTTGGTGAATCCATGTTGACTGTTCCTGATCACCTTCCTCTCCTCCAAGTGCTTCAAAATAGATTCCATGAGGACCTGCTCCATGATTTTGCCAGGGACCAATCACTATTTTAGTTTCTGAAGGAGCTTTGGTAGCCCTCCTCTCTGGAATAGAACACATCATGCATCCAATCCACGGCCCAAAGTAATATATAAATTTTAGACAATATATTCCCCCAAAGATATTGCATACCATTGCAACATCTGTCAGAGAGCATTCTTCAGCAAAATGAAGCCAAGCATTGCGGAAGTGGTTTCAGGGAAAGTCCTCTATGAGCAACAATGGAGGCAGGCACTAGTTACTCACTGGGGAGAATAACTCAGAGGCAGGGCTAGATTAGTGGAGACAAGCCTCCCTCACAGAAGCCAGGATGCTCTAGTGCAGCGGTGTCCAATACGTTCGCCACTAGCGGCTAATAGGCTATTAAAATAGTGGCTAATGCATGTGGCTTTTTTATAATGTGGCTAATAAGAAAAATTCAAAACCACAAGTGTGGCTAGAATGGAATTTCTATTTCTAGTGTGAGATGAGAACACACAAAGACCTTGACTTTTCCATCAGTTAGGAGGATCTACAGGAAATGAGGGTGAAAGATAGGTGTTTGATAAATTTGAAACATATTAGCTGTAGGTTATGGAAGAGGGAACACCTGAAAGAGGCCAGAGAGAACATTTTCACAGGTATCTCAGCAGTGTGAATGGCCTAGTATGCAGCTAAGATAGTAGCTTCTTGTCAGACCCCTTCCACCAATCTCCCTTCTGGTCCTTAGGTACATTTGGTATATGAACTGAAAAGTTTTATCCCTCAATTACTAGCCTAATGACTAAGCCTTTTATAATGGGAGGAACCAGATGAGTGTGGCATAGAGCCAGCAATGTCTGATCTAAGCCAGCTGAAGATTCCCCCACAGGAAAAGTCCTCAACTGCCTAGTTAGGACAGCTTTAAGACCCCAGTTGTTAGTGAAAAGTTTGATTTTTTTTTTTAACCTCTGCCCATACTATTCCACAAAAATAAAGTAGTCTTGCTTCTAGAAAAAAGTTCATTTTACAACAAGCCACTAGCAGCATTTATACAGCTACAAAACAACAAGATAGAAACAAGAATTCTTAAAAATCATGATGTGGTTCTCCAAGAAGCAACCTACAAGGTTCTCTAGTGAGTATAGTTTCATTTTGTTTAACACCAAGAACATGCTGCAAGGTCTAAACAGGTTAGTATATGTTTCTAGACTGTCATTAAATGGCTTTAAACGCCACAAAAAGCAGTCTGTGGTCCATCAATTTACATTAAATAGTTTTCACACAAATGTCAGCTACAGGCTTACATTTTTCTTTTTAATTTAAGTTTTGTTATTCCAATTGGACAATGAAAACTGAAGAAAAAAATCAAGCTAGAAAAGGGAATATGTAATTTAAAACAATTTGTTAAGTGTTCAACAAGCAGAGTTTTGAATTTCTGCAAAAAAAAATTTCTATAGTACTTAATCCCAACAAACATTTTCATTCTGTTCTTTCTAGTTCAATATGCAAACAGGTTTGCAATTTGAGCAGGCTGAATAGTACAAATGAAGGGTCTGGCATTAAATAGAATACTGCATTTTAAAAGGGACAACTTGAACACACACACACACGAAAAACATTTCTGATAACTGGAAAGAGTTTGCAGGTTTTTTCCCCTAGTTTACTTTGTGCATTGGAAAGCACTGTGTACACACTCTTTTCTTTCTTCATGAAAAGGTCCTTGTGGATCAGATTTTTTTTTAAAAGGAGGAATTTAAATAGTATGCCTGAAGTCTTTAAAGACTTCAGCAAAACCTGGACATTAATATACTAAAATCTAACTAGCTGTTCCTGTTATGGGAGGTTTGATTAATTTATTAACAAGTTGATACCACAACTTTAATATTTTTCCTTCTGTATCTTTTATCCTGAAAGGTTCAAGAGTGCTTTACAAATGTATTTCTATGGCAGTAATCTCTAGAAGTCTTAGTGATGGACAAGGTCCTCTGTACTGAGGCAGGCAATGTACAAAGAGAATGAAAAATAGTCCTTGTCCTAGAGATTTTACAAATCAAAAGTTTAAGAGAAAACATGGATACAGACAGAGGGAGCACAAGGAAACTGTGTAACAGTATTGGTCAGCATAATGGCAGTCATCTCAACAAATCAGCTGAGAAGTATTTTGCAGGCATCAGAGCAAAGGAGAGTGAATGGATTTTAACCAGCTTAAAATAGAATCCAGACAGTGCAGCTAGAAGTTCATCTTACCCACTGTTACCAATGTAGAAGTTTGTACAGCATCTATATATGCAGTGTTTAAGTCCCTAATCCTGCAATGATCTCGCCATAGGTGGACACATCCACTGGCACATATATCCAGAGACTTCAGGCTCTACACGGGGTAAGCACACATCCATCTGGAGTAAAATAATTAAAAATAAAATAAATAATAATAATAGAGATATGCCTATCTCATAGAACTTGAAGGACCTTGAAAGGCCATCGAGTCCAGTCCCCTGCCTTCACTAGCAGGACCAAGTGCCCCAGATCCCTAAATGGCCCTCTCAAGGATTGAACTCACAACCCTGGGTTTAGCAGGCCAATGCTCAAACCACTGAGCTATCCCTCCCCCCTAGCTTGCAGGATCAGGGATTAAAACAGAAAATTAATCTAAACACTGTTTAATATAATGGACTGGGTAATTCAATAAATCTTTTCTATTTCTGTTTTTATGCAGAATAGGATACTGTGAGAATGACCTATAAAATTTATCTTTAGGATGTTACAAACCACCATATTTTAATGAGTGTAGAAATGTAATACAGTCTACATCTGAAACTTGTATATTTCAAATTGTACTTAAGAATATTCTAGTCCCTAACTGCTAGTCAAAGCATTTCACTACCACTTAAATCTTGTTACATTTGCTACTGTTACTTATTCTAAAAGGCTTTGATTAAAAGAGATGAAGCAATATAAAAATTTGAGGTGATTGTTACATGGAATCTGCAGAGATTCCATCATTCAATATACAAACACTAAGGTTCCAGAACTCAGCTTCACATTTGAAAAAAGTGCTATAATATATTCATGCAAACACTATTTATTAAGCAAGAGATTTGGAGGGGAGAGGGAGGGGGCAAGACAGTTCATTAGGATCCAATTCTCTTTCATTTTCATGTTTTCTACGTGAATTTCTCTGATGTGACTGACGATGGGACTATCATAAGATCAAAAGTACATTATGTAACAAGTTAGTGGAAGAGATTAAATCATGATTATTGGTTATTATAACAAGAGATGCAGCAAACACCGTAGTTGAGTTTGCATGAGAATTTCCATCCTAAAACACATTCATAGCTGCTATTTGCTTTTCAAAGTGATCACCGTGGAGGTCAAGATTTTCTAGATTTCTTCTCTGCTCAGATTTTTTTTTTTTTTTTAAATTTGAACAAAAACTTCTCAGCTGTTTACATACAAAATTAGTGGCAGAATAAGGGAGAGAGAGAAATCCAAATAGACATTACCGTTAAAGACAATTAAGACTTCTGAAAGAGCTCTACAGCTGAAGCAGCCATGGATAGTAAGCTAAACTTGATATGGAAATAGCCCTGGTTGGTAATGTGTCTGTGTTCCAGCAAAAATTGGTTTTGACCTTTGAAAGTCACCTATGCAGCTCAGTTTGCACAACTACTTTGATAAGCTTCTGAAGTGTGCACCTAAGCAAGGCTGTTCTGTGCTGTATGGATGTAATTAGCTTCCTAGTAAACTGCCTCCTTTTCTGGGTACCTAAGAAGTAACATAAAAGAAAAAAAGTACATGACAGCTGTCAAAATTAATATACCTTGCAGAGAAGGTAGTTTATCTAAAAACTAAGTCAATGAAGACTGTATTAGCTTCTATTCTTGCATGCATGGGTATTTAGGTTTTAGCGCCTTTATTATTGTATTTGAGAAATAGCATAACCATATAAGACAATCATAATGCATATGAATAATGGCTCATGCACATGCAACCTAAGCAATCAGAAAATTACAATGCTGAACTGAGGGACCTGTAATTCCATCATAAAACAAATATAGGTTCTTAATTATCCAACATAACTTGCACAGGGATATTTCTTACATTGCTTCCAGGATGTCACTAGGAATGTAGCAGTTTGAGTTATTTGTGCATTTATTATGTTTATTGACAAACCAATTATCTGAAAGTGTAGCAAAACTAGTACTTATTTTAAGAAGTCAATTGTGGCTCAGTATGAAGAAGGGTTAGCGTACTTCTACTTAAGATCTGAATTTAACATGATCTGATCACAAAACCAGACTAAAAACACCATTTTTTTCTGGTGTTCTCAAATGTAGTGGTCTGCAAACTACAATGGTCAGTTCAAAAATTTCTGCTGTCGGTTCTGCTGAGAAGTTAGAAATCTGTTTTCTGCATTAGTTCACATCTTTATCTTGATAAACCCTTTAAAAAGACAATGCTAAAAAATTATATAGAACACAGGTTAAGAAAAGAGTGTCTATACATCTGGGAATAGTGCTTAGATTATCCACAAATACAGAGAGTTTGTTTTAAAGAGTCATAAGATACATATAGTGCATAATCAGCAATAACCCAAATTTTGGTGACTATAATTTTAAAAAGAACGAGGAGTACTTGTGGCACCTTAGAGACTAACAAATTTATTTGGGCATAACCTTTTGTGGGCTAAAACCCACTTCATCAGATATATATAGAGAGTAGAACATACAGTAGGAAAATTAGACACACACAGACACACAAAAAAGATGGGGGTTGCCATAACAACTCTAAGAGACTATTCAATTAAGGTGGGCTATTCTCAGCAGGAGGGGAAGAAAAAAAAAAACAACAAAAAACACCACACTTTTGTAGTGATTATCAGGATGGCCCATTTCAAACAGTTGACAAGATGGTGTGAGTAACAGTAAGGGAAAACTTAGCATGGGGAAATCATTTTCAGTTTGTGCAATACCCCAGCCACTCCCAGTCTTTATTCAAGCCTAATTTAATGGTACTGTATCCAGTTTGCAAATTAATTCCAGTTCTGCAGTTTCTCGTTAGAGTCTGTTTTTGAAGTTTTTTTGTTGAAGAATTGCCACTTTTAGGTCTGTTATTAACAATACAGTTTAGATATTAGAATCCGAATACTCAGGTACATCACTCACAAAAAGCTGTATAGAGAGTTCATTGTGGAAAGCAAAATATATTAATGAGTGAAGATTGTCCCTCAGTAACAGAGAATTTAGAGTAGGTGGTCTATTTAGAAAATACAATCCATCAGGGAAGTATTTCAGTTACTTTCCCGACTGCGCTTCTCATCTATATAGCTTCAGTTCTAAACCAGAATGTTTGTTTGTCTTTTTACGGCTCAACAATCCTGTTTGGGGATGTCAGTGGGAGGTTAATGAAAATTTAAACAGTGATTTAAATGTCCCCAACACAACACAAATATTTTACACAAATCTAACACTGCAGACAATCCTGTGCAATTTAATCCAAGTGCTTCTTTCAGAAAATGCCAGGACCAAAAATCACAGAAGTTAAAAACTGCAGTGAACTGACAAAGCTGTGTCAGGAAGCCCACACAATATGAAGTTATAGGATGTCTGACTCTAGCCAGAAATTTATACCAGCAAACTGTAACTAGTTAATGAACTCCACTTTTGTTGTTTTGTGTCTCCAACAGAATAAGCCAGGAGTGATTTATTTAAAGAAAATCTGTTGAAAATATTACCAAAATATATACAGTCTGGAAAATAGGTCAGACTCACTGTTGTAATTTTATCATGAGACACATTTTAAGAGCATGCTCTTTCTGCATATAGAAAGTAATGAATTAAGGAACGTGCCATTCTGTGGCTTGAATCCAGGCCTCCTGCTTATTCTTCTGGTATATTAACAGCTATTACTCAAATTGTATATCTCGATGGAGCCTAACAGAAGTTTAAAACAGAAAACACTTATAATTTTGCTTCCTTTATTATTTACAGCAAACCAGATGAAGAGGAGACCAAAACTAAAGATTAACTTCACTGAGAAACTATTAAACTGAAGCTAATACAATGTTTATCTAGAATATTAATGCACAGAGCTATGACAGAACACACCTTAAACACAAGAGGCATTCTGAAGTACTTGCACTGACATAAATTTCAAACAGTGAATTACCAAAACATTCAATTAAAATTACAAATGTATACAGGTATTTTATGCAAGCTTAGTACACTTACATAAAGTTAGTGGCAACCAAGATTTGCAGGGGAATGGAAAAGAATTCAGTAAAGACACTAGCGCGAATTAAGTCAACCATCCCAGAGACAGCACGTTGAATAAAGGGACATGTTATTTCCATAAGTAAATGTACTTATGACATTTTATAGTAGAAAACCAACTTGAGAATGCACCATTTCACTGAGTTTTTCCTGCAGTTTTACTGCTAACCACCATGTGTTTGCGCATCAAGAATAGCTATTTAAAAGTATTTTTTTGTTATCTATTCACTGGCACTTCTGTGATGTGCACTACTATACTGAGTGTCTCATTAACATTAGTTAATTCTCACAACATCTGAGTGGGATAGGGAAGCATTATCCCCATTTTACAGATTGAGAAAACAGTAGCACAGTAAAGTTAAGCAACATTTCCAAGATCACACAGTTTTAAATAAAACCGGATTCCTAGTCCTATGCTTTAATAGCATATCAGGAAAGATAGCTCTACTACTTGCAGAACAATACCACATCACCTTTGAAAAAAGTGAAATGTCAGATGCAGTTGCATTAAAAGCCACTAGTAATTTCTGAATCCTACATTAAACATAAATAAAATTTTTACTCCAACACAGAGGTTCCCCCATAACGACAGAAGTACACAAAGACTTCTGAACAGGCCTTCAGACAGCAAGTACCAATGGGAAAAATTCTCCACTCAGATCTACAGAGAATCTCAATTCTGATATTCCAGGCATGTTGGGAGATTAGACTATTCAAGTCAAAATCTGCTGTACAGACCTCAAAAGGAGAACTTATCGTCCCCCCCGCCCCCCATGATGAAACAGTGGGAGACAAAACTCATTAGTAATAAAATCTTTCCTCTGGGGAATGACATGGAACCTTCTCCCTCACCCCTCTCTACATATAAAGAATTTTAATTTCCAGTCATTTATTTTCTATGTTGATTATGGGGCTAGTACAGACACTTTCGGATGTGTATACAAATGCTAATAAAAGTTTAAATACCAGAGTATAAAAACCTTTATAAATCAACAATACACCCTGCCACTAGAGTGTACACACACACTTTCCTAAACATGAATTCCTACACAGAAACACTATCTATGGCCTGCAACACTTATGCACATGACTTTACATGTAGGAACACCTCCACTGAATTGGATGGGGCTTACATGACTAAGCACAGAATCAGGAATTGTGTGCACCCTACAATAGTTATTGTGCAGGAAGGTGAATCAAATTAAATATTGTAAATTAACATTTGTGATTCGTGACTCAGAAGCCACTTGATATCTCTACATAGACTTGCCATTCAACAAAAAAGTTTGGCTTGGGCTTGCAACCATTTTAAATTTTTATTTTAAAAAGCATCATCATGCTATTTTGAAGCATTGTTTTTTGGTACTGCATACTGCAAGACAGAATGTAATAAAGTACTGTATTATCATATCTTATAACACACTGGATTTCTAGTCACCTACTGTTGCCAGCCACTTTCACGTTGTGGAGGAAAAAAAAAGGTACCATGTAAAACCTTAAAAGTTCAGCAGCTTTTTTCAGTACAATAATCAAATACTCAAACTCTCTGGCAATTTACCATTTCAACAGTAATGTACAATGAAGTAATATTTCAAATCACAATAGACTTCATGTCTGGTGAGCGCAAGTTTTGAAAATCTAGGTCAATCCCCGTCATACTGACCACCTCTCTCTACATCAGGGGTAGGCAACTTATGGCACAGGTGCCAAAGGCAGCATGCAAGCTGATTTTCAGTGGCACTCACACTACCTGGGTCCTGGTCACTGGTCTGGGGGGCTTTCCATTTTAATATAATTTTAAGTGAAGCTTCTTAAACATTTTAAAAACCTTATTTACTTTACATACAACAATAGTTTAGTTATATATTAAAGACTTATAGAAAGACCTTCTAAAAACGTTAAAATGTATTAATGGCACGCAAAACCTTAAATTAGAGCGAATAAATGAAGACTCAGCACACCACTTCTGAAAGGTTACCGACCCCTGGTCTACATGATGGACCCAAATACGTCTAATGAACAAGTGTTTATCTGTTTACAATTTGTTCTGTTAAATGAACATCTCCATATAATTTTTAAAGCTCTCTACCTTCTTTAACAGACTGCCATGTGAACTCTATCTTCATAGCTGAAATAACTCCCTATGATGATCTTCTCTAAATTCCTTTGTGCTGTTGCTGGCATTTAACTGATTTTAGGGTTGGTATTTTTAATTATGCAAATGAAACTTCTGTACATCCTTACTTCTCCAATGAACATTCTGCAGAAACTGAGTAAGTTAGAATCTGCAATTCCACTAGCAAAGATACAACTACAACCACAAGAGCTATTAAACATAATCATTTAGGATATAAACTAATCCTCAAATGAGGATTTCTTCCTGAACCCAACAGTAAACTAATTGCATAATTCGGGACATTAAGAGAGAGGAGAGGAAATGTAATGTCATTTATTTAGGCCATGTCTGCACTGCCACTTGGGCAAAACTTATGTCACTCAGGGATGTGAAAAAACACCCCCCAGATGAGCATAGTTTTGCCAACATAAGCACTCATGTGCATAGCGCTATGTAGGAAGAGCTTCTCTTGTGACACAGCTACTGCCGCTCTTTTCAGTTTTATTATGTCGATGGAAGCGCTCTCTCTTGTCAGCATAAAGTGGCTACACAAGCAATTTTACAGCAGTGCAGCTGCATCAATACAGCTGTGCCAGGGTAAGTTCACTAGTGTAGATACAGTCTTTGCCTAGAGGATCCAATGTGGCCAGAGACAGGATACTTACTACAAACCATTTCTGAAATGTTTCAGAGTAGCAATGGTAACCCTTGTGTTCCTAAACCTTAAGACCATGTTCTGTAGAACAATTACATTTTCTGGAGAATTCTTAGTAACATTAAAAGAGATCTTATCTTGAATTAAAGTATTAGGATACTGAAAAGGGAACAGAGGAACTGAAAGAATTAAGTTTGATTTCTGAAGCAATATGTGGAAAGAGCCGCTTGCCTAACTCAAAAAGCCTGGGCATAATACCCATCAGAAACTGTTCATCTGTGCGCAACGTGACCCTAGTGGTCATGCTATTCTCTTCCTCTATGGTCCCATCTCCCCAACAGGATGCTGAAATTGAGGGGGGCTGTTTGCTTTTAAACTGGAAAAAAGAATTTAGCAGTTGCTTCACTATAAAAAACAGACAAAAAAAATACGCTGAAGTTGTTGGCAATATGAAAACAAGAGCAAAACATTTCACACACTAGCAAATCACTTTTGTTCCTCATTTATTATGCAGAGTTTCCAAGAATATTAAATATTTGTATTGTTCCCCCCCCCACATCTAAGGCAGAACTACAACATTGGTAGGCACACTTCAACAATTCACCTAAAACTATGCAGCTGTTGCCCTTTAAATATTTAAAATAATATTTTAATACAATTTGAAACATTCATGCCTTACAAATGGTACTCAAAAAGAACTGGTAAGAGAGAAAGGATAAGAGAAAAAACAAGGAAAATATCGAACCACCGCTTTAATGAATACTTCACTGCTACTTCTGGAATACTGTCGGTGCTATTACTAAACAGCATTTACTAAACAATATTTTATGTTAGTAATCTACTAAAGTGTTTCTGACCATAATATCCATAGCCTACTGACTAGGGTGACCAGATGTCCCGATTTTATAGGGACAGTCCTGATTTTTGGGTCTTTTTCTTATATAGGCTCCTATTACCCCCCACCCCCTGTCCTGATTTTTCACACTTGCGATCTGGTCACCCTACTACTGACTGAAGAAGTTCATAGAAGCTAATCTGTTTCCTAACTAGCAAAAGCATTCCTTTCAATAAAAGGAGCAGCTGATACTGAACAAAAGACGTCCACAGGAAACGTTATCTTTAAAGTTGTCTCCAAGTCCAAGACAAATAGACGTGAAGGAACAAGAAAAAGAAAAAAAAAAAAAACTAGTAAGTTTCTTTTCCCTGAGCCTGACAACATCCCCTTGTTCGATTGGTTGTGTGCCCTTTTCAAGCTACAAGGGATGGCATTCCTCCTTCACTTAACACCATCGAACTGTGTGTATTGAGGGGGCAGGAAGCAAAGGGAGGTGGGGGGTAGAAGAGGAAAGAGGCAAGAGGAAGGAAAGAACCAGAGATCCAAAATCCCATAATCATTACTAAAGCATTACAGGGTACTACACTGCCTGCAGGCTGCAACAGTATTCTCCCTTTCTCTATGTCATGTATGGAGATTCCTAGACATTACAGACAGACACATACATACAGATCCTTTCTAGGAGCGACGGCTTTGATTTATGTCCAGAATACCAGAAACAAGCAGGCTCTATCAGACACCAGGGAGTTGTCTCCCAATGCCCTCCATTGCACCTCCTCGCTTTCCCCTCAGAAACGCAACTCCAAATGAAGGAATAAAAGCAAGATTTTAAGAACTATTTTAAAATATTTTAAACAGACCTGACGAATTACCCCAGGCGCCGCAACACCCACCAAAACATGTCTCTGCGCCAGACAGACCCATTCACACCAGCCCCGCACAGGAGCGCCTGCCCCGGCGGCGGCAGCGACTGCAGGGCCCCCCCGCCGCGCCCGCAGCATAAGCCCAGCTCACCCAGGGTCTCCCCGCTCACCCTCGCCGGGGAGCCAGGTGTGTGAGTGTGTGTGTGTGACCGGCACACCCCAGACACAGCGGCCAAACCCTGCCCCGGAGCGCCCCCCCGCGCGCGCACACCCCATCCCCAGAGCCACACACACGGACCCGGCCGCTTCCCGACACGCTCGCTCCCGGGGCCAACCCCGCCCCGGGCTGCTCCTGGGGGGCGGAGGCGCCGAGGGGCCCAGGCAGAGAGGGAGAGACGGGACCGGGCGGGGAGCGCAGCCAGGCGGGGGACGGAGCGGGGCACAGACGAGGCGGCAGGAGAAGGGGCCGGGCACGGACACACGGACGGACAGAGCCGGGGCGGGGGAGGAGGAGGAGGCGGCGGCAGGCAGGGCTCTGGGCTGAGGCGGCGGGAGCCCGGGTCCCCCCCGTGTGCGGGGCTCCGGGTCCCCCAGCCCCGCTCGCTCCTTGCCAGGGTGACCCTTCGCCGGGCCCCGGCCGCGCCGCCCCCTCACCTCATATCTGTGCGGGCCGGGGGGCCCCGGTCAGATCCACGGCGAAGGCGGGGGGCGGTGGAGGAGCCGGAGCGGCCACCGCCTCCGCGATACACACCATCCCCTCCCGCTGCCGCCTGAGCCACCCTCTCGGGGTGGGGAGGGGGGAGCGCGTCACCCCCGCTCTCACAGCCACCGTACTACCGCGCAACCAACCTACTCCCTTCGTCTGCCACCCAAGTTACAACCCGCCCCTCTCAGAAGTGGACGCCAATACTGACCAATCGTAATGCGAAGAGTGACACCGAGACAAAGGCTGCCAGTAGCGTATAGGGCAAGAGCAGCCAATCCTAAATAAACCATCACCACCCCCTCCCACCAGCAGGTTAGTGTGTACAGGACACAGGGTTGTATGACCTCTCCTCAACTAACAGGACTAGCGGGGATCCCTCTTTTTGTTTAGTGGGTAAATTAGGGGACCAATCAGACGCGCTCCCAGGGGAGAGGAGGTGGGGCCAAGAGTGGGCGGGGCCGTGTCGTTTTGCATGAACAGAATCCTAAAAGGCGGCGCTGGGCTTTAATTCTTAGACATGTCCCCGCGCTCGCGCTGCAGTGCCTGCAGCTTCGAGCGGTAAGCCGACAACTGAGGGGGACCCGCGTTGCATGCTGGGAGTTGTAGTCCGATCGGAGCCGCAAGGCCTGCTGGGAGTCGTGGTCTTCGCGGATCCTGCCTAGGTGCTTTGGGTACGGCTCGCGGTGTGGCCCCGGTCCGTTCACCTCGAGCGACCAATCGCGAGTCTCTCCTGCTGACCAGTCTCGGAGCGTCGGCGGAAGCTAGGGTGAGAGGGCGGGGCTGGCACCGCGGTCCTTGCAGGAGCCGAAGAGGGGGCTGCGGAGGGGAGAGCGGCGGAAGTCGCTCACGATTTGCCATGGCAACCGGGGTCTGCCTCGGGCCCGCGGGGGATTCGCTGCCCCAGGCGGGGAGTGGGATCTGCACTGACCCGGTCTGTGACCCCACCCCCGCGGCGCCAGCCCCCCAGCACCAGTAACCCCCCTTCCCACCCCCGCGGCGCCAGCACCAGTAACACCCCCCCCCTGCGACGCCAGCCCTGCAACACCATTGATCCCCCCCTTCTCCCCCCCACGGCGCCAGCCCCCCAGAACCAGTAACACCCCACTCCCCACGGCGCCAGCCCCGCATCACCATTAACCCCCCCACCCCTTGCGGCACCAGGCCCCCCAGCACCAGTAATACCCCCACCCCGCGACGCCAGCCCTGCAGCACCATTAATCCCCCCTTCCCCCCCCCCGATGGCACCAGCCCCCAGCACCATTAACGCACACCCCACCGCGGCACCAGCCCCGCAGCACCATTAACACACACACCCCCCCGCAGCGCCAGCCCGTTCCCCCCCACCCTGCCCTGCGTCCCTGTTTTGTTGAGACCTGGCATCGCCCCACCATGTTCAAAAATCATGGCTCGCCCCCCACAAAATCAGGGAATGGACTCCCCCCCCCCCCCCACACACACACACACAGTTCTAGACTGCAACAAACACTGGGGGGGTTTCCAGGGCATCAGATTCCCTGTTTTCAGGCTTTCTTTGAGGGCTGCAAGTGGTGGGCAATTTACTTTTTAAAAAATTGAGGTTGAGATTCTGCTATAATCCCATGATTCCAGGAGCTGCGGCTTTAAGAAAGACACCAAGTGTCACCAGAGCTGCAACACTGGATGAGCGGTGTCCCTTAAACAAGGAAACGCAACACCACTGACAATCCAATTTTAATAATAAAGGTAATAATAATAAATATATTTAATAATAAAGGTAACCTAACACTCTGAAATTGGTATAATTTGACAGTATTTATCATTAAATCATTGCACTGACTAAGGGTCTTATCTTGGGAATACTGATAATAGCCCACCTTAATTGATTTGTCTTGTTAGAATTGGTATGGCAACCCCCATCTTTTCATGTTCTCTGTATATATCTTCCTATTGTATTTTCCACTCCATGTATCTGATGAAGTGGGTTTTAGCCCATGAAAGCTTATGCCCAAATAAATGTCTTAGTCTCTAAGGTGCCACAAGTACTCCTTGTACATATGAGTAGTCCCATTGCATTCAATGCTTTTTTCACTTGCGTGAAGATATGTGTGCGATTTAATTGGGGCTCTTCACAAGTGCAGCAGAATTCCTGTTTGCACTGAATTGAGGCAGTTGTGTATAGTCTGAAAAAATATGTGCTTGTCATAAATAATTCTCCCAAACGTGAGAGGGTCTTTCCCTCTGACATGTAGGATCCAGTCTGTGCGAGAGAAAAACAAATCTTTGTCCTATGTTTCTCTCCTCCTTTCCACTCAAGACAACACATTTCATCAAAAGAATGAGAAAACTTTCACCTGTTCAATCAAGGTAAAAGGCATTGCAGTGCATCCACACTATGAAAAAGGTTGTGGTTAGATCAGTTAACACACACTGACCTCACTTCAACCCATATTTCTAGTATAGGCAAGCTTGATGTTTTCATAACTTGCACTAATACTGTTGTTCTGTACATTGTATTTATCCGAGTTAGAAACTGATCCTGCACTCATTGAATTCAGCAGCAAATTTACCATTAACTTCATTGGGACCAGGGTTATTTTCTAATCCTCCTGTGTATCTTAAACTTTTGCTCTAGATGAACAAAGATGCTTAAAGTCTTTGCTGCTAAATCAATTTACAAGTGCTACATATATTACAATTTGGTTATTTTAGATTCCTTTGTATGTTATTTCAGGTCACTATGAAGGTTCTGTATTGTCAGCAGAATTCAGCTGGAGAGGAAATTACATTTGTCTTCCAGGAAAGGGTGAGTTCAGATTACAGAAGAACTGTTAATCATGTGCTGAGAGAAGGAAATATGTTCCTATGTGGATCAATTATTAAGCATCTTTCATCTGTTTTTCTTTCTCACTGCTATTTTCTCCTATCTGCATATGAAACTATCCAAGTGTCAAAATGAAACTATTTATCTTAGATAAGAATTGTCAGTCTACTGCATTGGGTTAGTAGTGGCGAACCATATTAGCTGAGGCACCTGGACAGAGGGATCTGTGGGAGGGATGGCTGTAGTGTAAATAAAAATTAAAAAAGCAACTAACAACATATATTCTGTTTTGCTTCTATGTTATTTGTCTGCTTGCCCTTTTAGATTTTAAGCTCGGCAGAATATGAGCTATTTCTGTATATGTTTGTACAGCACCTACTACAGTCGAGTCCCAGTCCTGACTGGGGTCTTTAAACACTATTATAATTAAATAATCATTTTTAAAAGTAAAACTTCTGTGGGAAAGGAAGCCAGTCTCCATCTAAACAGACCACCAACTAGTGAGGATATCTTGGGGGAGCAAAGAGGGATGTCAGGAGCAGTGGTGGATTAGCCACTGGGCTGATGAGGCCTGTGCCTGGGAGCCCCGGAAAAAATCTGCCGCCGAGTGGTGGAAGCCTGGAGCCCCCGTGCCCCGACCTCGTTCCCCAGCAGGAGGGCAGGGCAGGGGAAGCCCCCGTGCCCTGACCCCGCTCCCCAGCAGCAGTGGCGGGGGAAGCCCCCAGAAACCACCTGGATCCCAACCCTGGCAGAAGCTGCAGGGTGGCAGAGGAATCCCCGGGTCCCAACCCAGCTTTCTGGCAGAAGTGCGGGGCAGGTGGGGTGGGAGAAGCCCCAGTGCCCCGACCCTGGTCCCCTGCAGAAGCGTGTAGGGTGGCGGGGGAAGCCCCAGCACCCAGACCCCGCGCAGCGGCCCAGGACTGGAGGAGCTCTCGCTACCTGCCATGGCCTCAGGGCTGGGGGAGCTCTCACTGCCTGCTGCGGCTCCAGGGACAGAGCTGCTCCGGTCTTGGGGGCACAGTGGGAGGGGGGGCAGAAAGGAGCAAACACGTTGGGAGGCCACAGTGGGGGGTGGGGTAGAATGGGGGAGGTCCCTGGATGGAACGGGGCCAGGCCCGGGGAATGGGCAGAAAGGGGTGAGGCCATGGCAGGGGCCCCAGACGGAAGGGGCAGAATGGGGTCGGGATTGCAGGTTGAATGGGTGAGGAGGGGCCCCGCCACTTGCTCTGGGCCAGGGCCCCAGGAAACCTTTATCTGCCCCTGGTCAGGAGCCTCAAGAGAGGTAGCATGGATGAAGAGTTCAAGGTGGAGGTACCTTTATGAAGATAACGGGCCACCATTGGCCTTCACTCCATGATCTTGTTGTCTCCAAATAATGAATGAATGAGGAAGAGCTCCATGATCAGCCTCCCCACAGAGGCACACGCCATCTCATCTGTTTCTTGTTCTTGTGAGAGTGGTATGTTTTCTCAATCTCTATAAAAACTACATTGTTTGTATTGTGGTAGTGACTAGAGGCCCAGTTAGGAATAAGGGCCCCATTGGGCTAGGCACACCTAACTGAAGGACAGTCCCTGCCCCAAAAGTTTACAGGCTAAGTTTAGTATATATTTAAATATAAATTTGCTTTATTTGGAAACCCTTTGCCTTCAGAACAAGTTATAATCTAACTCAATTAAACATTCATCTTTTTTGAACAGTCTTGTGACTTAGCAGTAGTTCTCTGCACATCAGAGGGAGAACCCGGTTTGGTTGTTGAGCTGGCATCTTCCTCCCCCAGATTAACAAAAAGCCTTGCAACCTGGAGCTGTGGGATGATTTTAAGTAACTAAGCAAGAGCTAGAGAAAGTTCAGCTCAGTCTTCCCCAGAAAAAAAGTTGTTGATCAGTCTAATTGATAAGCCCAGGGGAAAAGTTAAAGCAAAGAACATTTTAAGGAAAATCTAAACATACTACTGCAGGGATCGGCAACCTTTGGCATGCGGCCCATCAGGGAAATCCGCTGGCGGGCTGAGACGGTTTGTTTACATGCAGTGTCTGCAGGTTCGGTCGATTGCAGCTCCCAATGGCCGCAGTTCGCTGTTCCACGCCAATGGGGGCTGTGGGAAGTGGTGGCCAGCACATCCCTCGGCCCACATCGCTTCCCGCAGCCCCCATTGGCCTGGAACGGTGAACTGCGGCCATTGGGAGCTGCAATCGGCCGAACCTGCAGACGCTGCAGGTAAACAAACTGTCCCGGCCCGACAGCATATTTCCCTGACGGGCCACGGGCCAAAAGTTGCCGATCCCTGCTCTCCTGAAATCCTAAGCCTAATGAAGTCAATGGCAAAACTCCTGTTGACTTCAATGAATTTCACTTCCAATCCGAGGTGCTAAGGAGGACATCATGGGTGGAATGTGATAGGAGGGCAGGGCCGGCTCCGAGCACCAGCTTTCCAAGCTGATGCTTGGGGCGGCAGGCAAGAATGAGGCGGCAGTCTGAGTCCTGCGGCGGCAATTCGGCGGCAGGTCCACTCTTCCCACTGCCAAATTGCCGCCACGGGACTCGGACTGCCGCCCCATTCTCACCTGCTGCGGTGGCAATGGGGCGGCAGGTCCGCCGCCCTTCCCTTGCCGCCGTGGACTGGGACTGCCTGCGTCGGGGGTGGGGCCGCCGCCCCTACTTGGGGCGGCAAAATTGTAAGAGCCGTCCCTGTAGGAGGGGACGGACCTTTTAAACAACAGAACTTTTCCTGTTGTAATACATGGTGACTATCTGTTTTGGAGCCTAAAATTGTAATCCTTACTCGTGCAGATAATTCCTTTGACTTTAGTTGGGCTACTTGCATGTGACTACTCTCATGATTACGTGTGGGAGGACTGGGCCTAAAACTTGAGTCTTAAAAATTCTAGTCTTAAGAGTCTCCCCATCTACTTCAAAATAGTTCCATTTTGGTTGCTTTTTCTTTAGCTTACATTAGACAGATATAAAGGAATAGCATGCAGGTTTGTAAAGTTAGCTGGCAAAAGAAAACTTACATTTTTTCCCTGTTATCTCAGTAGTGAGGTTTAGTAAGGTATTTAATGTTCTTATGTTTGTTCATAACACAAAAGTACACTCAAAATTAAAATCTGATGTATGTAAATCCATTATGGCCTTCAGTTTCCTCTTTTCCTTTGATGTAACATACTTTTCCTGACTTTTTTGAGCTATTTTATAGTCAGGATATTGGACTCATTGCATATAAATGTTCCCAAGATCTTGCGATCATCCTGTTAGCACATTCTTGTTGTGTTACAGACAGTAATATCTGTAAATTTGTCGTAGGAAAATCTTCCTGTTCCAAGAGACAATGATGTGAAAATACAGGTTAAAGCCTGTGCTCTGAGCTGGACAGATATAAAGGTATTTATTTAACTTTTATAAGGACATGAGGAATTTACTTTTTCTGTCCGAAAACTAAAGGCCAGATGCTCAGCTGATGTAATGATACTACGCTGATTTACACCAGCTGGGGATGTGGCCATATTATTTTAGTTCATTGTTGTGGTTGATCTGCTTAAGGTGTGTAAAAGGTACTTGTAATTTGGTCCCAAATTTTTTGGGAGAGATCAACTTGTCAGTTCTGAATTGTATAAAGTAATAAAATCATCCCTTGTCTTCTGGATGATGATTCTGTATGCCTCTAGGTGGTCTGACAGCTATAATGACTGTTTGTATATTGCTTTGTATGTAGGACCTAATCCAACTATGTCAGCGGAGGTTGGATCAGGCTCGCAAACAATGATGTAACCTGAATGTGAAAAATCTTACTAAGACCCAAATAGGAGCCTAAATTAATATCATTTGTTTTTTGTTGATATACATGTTCTGTTGTTAAGTATGTTGGCTATATATCTGTACTTTTGCAAATGTTAACTAATTTAAATGGGAATAAACGTTTATATAGTTCTTTTATTTTTAAACGAGGAATGTAGCATTTTTATTTTAATAATGTTTGGATCAAAGACCAGATTTTCATCTTTAAGAAACAGAGTGCTTTACTCTCTTTATGGCCCCTAATTTATGAGCATAGGCAATAATTAAGTCTTGGCAGGAAAGTTCTAACCATTTAATGTGATTTAGTTTTTATCAGAAATGAAGATGAAGAAAGAATTTCTACCTATCGGGAGGGAAATTGCTGGAGTGGTGTTGGAGGGTGAGTCTACTAATATACAATGTGATCATCTTTGGGGGAGAAAAAGTAAATGGCCACTCATTTAAGACCACTAAAAATGGTCTGAATTGTACATCCTTAGTGCCTGGAGCTAATATTTACTTTGACTATATGTTATTTTGACAAACTATTAATGGTATAATATAGTAAAAATTAAAAATACTTAGACTGAAATGTAAAACCTGCAAATCAGCTCAAGGGTAAACTTTACAGTAGAATTTACAAATATCTTTATGATGTTGTAACTGACATTTGTAAAAGTGTTTGTTGCAATGACTAAGGCTTGGTCTACACTAAGTTTTAATCGGCAGAGCTGTGTTGGTCAGGGATGTGGAAAACCCACATTGCGACTGACCTAGCTATGCTGATAAGATCCCTGGTGCAGATGCAGCTATATCTGCTGAAGAGGGCTTCTGTTGACATTGCTAATGTCATTTAGAAAAATGATGTTCCGACTCTGACAGGAGTTTTTCTGTCTATGTAGGCTGTGTCTACACTAGGGAACTACTACTCAGCATAGCTATGCTGGCATAGGCTTCGTAGCGTAGACCTATCCTAAGGCCTGGTCAACATAGCTATGTCGGTCAGACATGTGAAAAAAACACCCCTGTCTAACATAGCTATGTCGACCTAACCTCTGCTGTAGAAGCATCTAAGTTGATGGACAAATACTTCCATTAACCTAGTTACTGTCATTTGGGGAGGAGTGTTCCTGCAGTGACAGAAAAAACCCTTCTGTTAGTGTAGGCTGCATTTACACTACGGGGCTATGCCAGCATAGCTACAGCGATGCTGATATAGTCACCATAATGTAGATATATTCTAACCCTATAAAACAAAATAATTTTCAGGAATTCAAGATATTTCACTCATGTGGTCCACCTTTGATGCATTGTTTAACATCTTGGTCCTGCAAACACTTATTCTTGTGCTTACACGTGTTTTATGGGCTTGGAACCTAAGTTAAATAATGTTTACATCCTGAAAATGAAACCTTCTATAATTTTGCCTAACAGATAAAATATAGTCTGAACATGTTTGTTTTTGTAAGCTACTGCTAGTCTGTAGTATTCTCTCAAATACACAGTTGTTTTCGATTCTAAATATTTATGTTCATGCTTTCCCCCCCCTCCTTCATGTTGTATTTCATAAGTTGGAAGCAAAGTGTCCTTCTTTCAGCCAGATGATGAAGTAGTGGGTAAGTTAATGTTTGTGTACTTCATCAGCTAACTTTGTTTCTTGAAATAATTCTTAGCATTGATTATAACCTTAAAACAATTTATCACTACAAATAGCCAGGTTGGTTGTGTGTTTTGTTTATTTTTTTTCATATAAGTTGCAACATAATTGAAACATTTTTACTTTCACTATAATAACTTTCCTGAGCTGAGTCCTATTTGAAGACTTTCTGCTCTGGAAATTGAATGAGATGCAGAGGGACTGATCCTCAGCTGGGATAAACTGTCATAGTGCCATTGACTTCAGTGGAGCTATGAAAATTTACACCATCTGAGAATCTGCCCCATAGAGGTGCATTTTCAATCCATCAATTTGAATAAATACACTGACAGTTTGTGCTGATGGTACAGGTTAAATACTATGCTATACATGTGTTTATCTAGTTGTGTGGACATACAAAGCGGCGTCATTCATTATTTTATATCTCTATTGCTGTTTTTTAAAAGTTGCTAAAAAAAAAAAATTCATACAGAAACTTTTAGTGATGTGATCTTTGCTGCTTGTCCTACTTCACTGAGGTTTGTTCACTTTGACATTCTAAATCATTTAGGTCCTGATCATGCAAATCATTTGAACACACATGTAACTTTAATCACATGAGTAGTCTTATTCACTTCAATGGAATTACTGATTTGCTTAAAATTACGTGCATGCTTAGGTGCTTTGCTAACTCCAGGGCCTTTTAAAAATAACAGATGGATTCGAGATGTTTTAGTTCTGCAGCCTTCATTTTTAATTCAAACGTTTTTTTTGTTTCATGTCTAATTTTTTAAAAGTAATTTTTTTTTTTTTTTAATGAAAATCACCTTGTCACCTTGATTGATCGGTCCATCAGCTCTCACAGAGAGAGCACCGATCACAACACGTCAGAAATGTTGTTCTAGCCAGTCCTCTAGCTACCCGCTGGCCAGGCTGTCAGTAGCAGCAGACACCCGAGAGGCATAGTGCACAGCAGCCCAGAACCCCTTGAGTGAGCCGCTAGCCTCAGCCTCCCAAGCAGCTGGGATTACAGGCGCGCGCCACCGTGCCAGACTTTAATGAAAATAGACCCAAAAATAATATTAGCTAATTAAAAAAAAAAATCTCCAGGTCAAAAGTCCTAAATCACTTGAAAAGTTTTTTCAGGATTTCCTGAATTTTGAAAGCCTTTTTCATTATTTAGGTTTAAATTTAGTGAAATAAAATTAATGTTAACATTTTCCATATTTACTTCTTTAATAGTAAACAATTCTTATGCTTTCAGAAATGATGTAGTAATGTAAAAGTTTTAGATCTGCCTAATAAACTAAAACATTATTTATAGCCCACTTATAGATGTAAGTGTCTTACAGATATTTTGGTCCTGATCCTGCAAAATGTATGCACATAAGAATAGCCATACTGGGTCAGACCAAAGGTCCATCTAGCCCAGTATCCTGTCTTCCGACAGTGGCCAATGCCAGCTGCCCCAGAGGGAATTAACAGAATAGGTAATCAAGTGATACATCCCCTGTCGCCCATTCCCAGCTTCAGGCAAACCGAGGCTAGGGACACCATCCATGCCCATCCTGGATAGCCATTGATGGACCTATCCTCCATGAATTTATCTAGTACTTTTTTGAACTGGTTAATTCTGACTGGCTGGGTAGTCCCATTGACTTCAGTGGAACTGCACAGGTGATTAAGTATATCACTGAATTGGGGCCATATATATTGAGTACTTTTTAAAATTATGTATTTCATTGACCTTGTTATCTAGTTCATGCAACATAACTGGTCCCGATCATTGGAGGAAAACAAAGCTGAAAAGTACTATAAAGAGAGATCTGCAAGGGTCAAATGAAGCTCTGAAAAGTTATTGAAGTGGTGTGGATAATATTAAAGACTTAACTCTGGTCTTATGCTGATGCATATCTGGAGTAACTCAGTTGACAACAATGGAGTTACACTGGTGTGAAACTGGCATCCAAAATAGTAGAATCAAGCCTATTGTTTTTACCTGTATCTGGAAAAAGAAAAGCAGTTTGTTTTATATTTTTCAAAATTGCTATTTGTTGATTACCACTTACCTCAACAGAACCAGAATTACACTCAAGGGAAAAAATACACTTTTAAAAATCTTGAAACTATCTTTAGGTTTTGGGGTTTTTTCAAATACTGAAATCTTTTGACTTTCCCTTTCAAAACAACTCTTTAAATGTATGCATCCCATACTGAAGATGCTACAACAATATGAAGTCCACTTATGAAACTCTTCCCTAAACAAATAAAGTTTTGACAAATACATTTCCAAATTGCTGTTGTAATGTGCCTATCCATACTTAATAGGTAGAGGATTTAAAGGATGTTTGCTTGCCCATGGTGTTAGTTTATTAATAAAATTGAACAGACTTTTAAAAAGCATAGAATATTTATCGTAGTGTCATTACTAGAATTATCCAGAACTGCTTAGATCATCGTGTGTAGTGCCAGTGTGTACTTCCCTCTGAGGTTTACAACAAATTAAATAGATTGGGCCTGATACTGTAGCCCTTATTTATAAATCAGTCAATCATGCAATAAATACCACTGAGTTCATTGGTACTATTCCCATGAGTAAAGGTTGCAAGAATGGGTCCATGGTCTGTATATAACCATAAGCATACCAATTATTGAATTATCCTCAATCTTAAAATCTTAGGGCTGGTCTACACTGGGGGGGGAGGGGATCGATCTAAGATACGTCGCACGTAGCTGAAGCTGAATATCTTAGATCGATTTTTAAAAGTACTTACCCCGGTCCACACGGCAGCAGGCAGGCTCCCCTGTCGACAGCGCTTCCTCCGCTCACGGAGCTGGAGTTCCGGTGTCGACGGGGAGTGGCTCTTGGATCGATTTATCACGTCTAGACGAGACGTGATAACTCGATCCCAGAACATCGATAGCTACCCGCCGAATTGGGCAGGTGGTGTAGACGTAGCCTTAGAGTTTATACTTGGAAGAGAACTTTCTCCTTTTTTAATTTGATTGAATTTTTCATATGAAAGTGAGAGACTGATGACAGTGACTAGATTAAGTAGGTAAAACTATATACATTGGAATATATTACACAGAGAAAGAGAATGCTCTGCTAAGATATCTTTCTTTTTAGAGCAGTAGTTAATTGTAAGTTCAAGAATGGTAGATTGGCCTTTTATTAAGTAAATGGGACTTGTGAAGGGGGGAATTTTGGCAGCCACTAAACCTGAGGGTGGATTTGATTTAAATCAAACTGATTTAAATCATGATTTAAATCACTAGTCAGGAAGACTCGATTTAATCATGGATTTCTACAGAAATGTGCATTCTTGTTGGTTGTTATAACCTTAATACATATTCTTCACAACTCAGAGAAAGATGTAGGTTTCATTTTTAGAAGGTATACACTATACATTTTTAAAGTGATTTATTTTGAAAACCTCTCAGATTAGTTTTACAGCTATTTCAGAAAATGAATGATTGTTTGGTTATTTCATTTACCAAAGGTGATTGAAGCAGATATTTATGAAGTCATTGGGAGGTGAACTATCTCCAATTCAACAGGTTAATCATTAATATTTGGAGGATTTTCTTGCCAGGCTGTATTAGGAGGAGAACATCACCAGACAGATATTTAAATTGTTTTATTTAATTAAATTCTGGATTTTTTTCTTCAACAGTAAACATATACTATTTTAACAAAACAAGCATATGAATTTTTGAATTTAGTTAAACATTCAGGGTTTTTTTAAATGAGGTTTGTTTTTGTTAAAATTGTTTTTAACTAAAATAGTTAAATGAAAGATTTAAAATAAAGAAAACACAAAAATTAAATCGACTGTCAGCCAGGTCAATATGAGAAACTTAAAATATTGGATTCTGCAGCTAACTCGGTTGTCTTCACCTTCATTTTCCTGTTTGTTCATAATCTGGAAAAGAAAAACAAGCTTTCCTGCTTTTGCAGGGCCCAAACAATTTCTCAATTTGGAATGAGTTAGTCCAAAGGAAGAAAATATTCTTTCTACACCGGCAGAAGAAGCTACTGCTGTTAAAAGTGAGATTATCACTTCAACAGTCTCTAAATCCAAGTGCTTAAGTGACTTCCACCAGTTCACTGGTGTGACTTTCTTTAAAACCTCATCAGCAGACATATATTTGTTGAATGGTTCTTATGCCCAAACTGGGTCTCTTTTACGGCCTGCTGCCATTATAAGTTTTCCCTTCTCGTTAGAGAATCGTATGGTAGATCTCAAATCAATGAATGCTACACTCAGAAAGACCTCAAGAATTCTGGAATATGCTGTTCAAACAGTTTCATTTTTGTTTCTTCTGCCTGTCCCGCCCTTCTCACATTTATCTCCAGACTTCTTCTCCTTGTCCAGATCTATTCCACCCCCAACAATCTTTTATTCATTGAACTTTTTGAAACTTTGCACTTTTAGAGAGAGGTAAAGGGATTGACTCTGTGTACACAAATTTACAGAGGGACAATAGGGTTGAGGTCTGTTATCTCTCACCTCTATATATTATGTATTTATTTTAAAACATTTTTGCTGTTAACAAGCATATTATCTCTGGAGACACAAACCCACAGTTTGAGAACTACAAAACTAAGCATCTCTGATGGTATCTTCTAGAAAGATTAACCTAAATAATCTATACAGAAGCCCCTGGAACCCCATAAGATTGAGTCTTTAATCCATGAACAATTGGAACTCATTTACAAAACTTTTCTTAAACATTTACATGAATATATTGTCTCATACTATAAAATTACAATTTATAATCCCTATTCCATGATGAGATATCTTTGAGCTATCATGTATCTTAATTAAAACTCTCTAGATAGGTTTTTTCCTCAAAAAGTATTTTATCAAAAAAATCTGATTTTTTTTTTATTTTGATTTTTATCTACCCTGCTGAGCGATTTTTAATTAGAGAAGTGTCCTGGTAATGAGTTGCAGTCATGTACAAGCACCACAGTTGAAGGCATATGTGAAAACAGCTTCCTGTATAAAGACTAAATATTAATACCTACCCATCAATAGAAACTTGTACTAAATTGATGTTATTGCACCATGTCCATGATGCTTTCAACATCTGACCTTATCTGGGCCCACCTGAGGTGTGAGATCTCTCTTCTTCCTGTAGTGTCTAACGCACTCAGGTAGAGTCAAAAGAGGAGTGCTCATTACAGATACCGCAGAACCAGATAGACAACGTGGGAGCAGTGTGAAGTGAGTTCATTCGTGAGCAGACAAGGAACCAAAGTACCAACAGCAGAATACCACTTTATCATCAAGAAAAGAAAATGCTGGAGTACCACTTTGAACACATGTGCATCACTGAATCATTTGTCTTTACCTAAAGCATTGTAATAATCCAGACTGTGATGCTTTCAATTGCATTATATAGAAATGAGAAAAAAGGAACTGTGATGCAGACAAAGCTGCACTAATAATTCAGCTGGGAACACTCAGCTCATTTCATTTGTAATATACACTTGCATTGAATTGAAGATTTTTTTTTGCTGAAAATTTTCAGGAATCCTGCCCCTGGATTTGGAAGAGTCTGGTCTCTGTGAAGTTGCTCTAGTCCATGAGCATTATTTGGGTAAGTAGATCATGAAACTTGTTAATATTTAAGATTGATTATATATGTAAAACTCAAAGTAGTCTCTTATAGACAGCCAGTGAGTTAGAACCATTGCTCTGTTTATGCATAATAGCAGCATTCAGATGTCCCACTATCTACTCCACCTTTCATAGAAACCTTGAATATTGTGTACTCATAGACTTTGTTTGAACAATAGCAGCAATGCTATTATGTTCTGACTAAACTACACAAGCTGACTCATCTCTTTAATTTCACCTAACTTCCCTTATTGCTTCACTTTTCTTTTCCCACTGATTTACCCTACCTACCCCAGAGATAAACATTTTGAAAAACAACTTCCACTCTTGCTTATTACCTTCTCTCTTAGCCTTGGCCTCTGATCCTGAATCATCATTGCTTTAGGATCAAAGGAACACCTGGAATGTATGCTAACAGACTGGAGTGGGGTGGGGAGGCAAATTCCAAAGATCAGAAACCCAGGGAAAACATGGTATTGTACATTACATCAATATTTCCTTCTTTGGGTTCTGTTTGCCTTTCCTGGAGGCAGCATTGTCTAGTGGATAGTGGCTGGACTGGAAGTCAAAATACTTGGGTTCCATTCTTGACTCTGCCACAATCTGTTGTTTAGTGAAATGACTTGCTCAGGTATCTATCTTAAAGAAATTGTATTGTATCCTAACAATTTCTTTCTATTCTTCTGACTCCATCCATGCAGAAGCAAACATTAACTGCTCTGGGGGTTGGGGGTTCTTTAAAGGATAATGTAAACTTGTTTATACTGACACCAAACCCCCTTCTCCACTTTAACTGTGTACATTATTCTGAGGAAAATACTGTCTCCCTGATCCCTATATATTGGATGTAACCAAGTAGTGTGTTATCTAGGTTAGATCACTTTAAGGTTAAATCCCCTCCTGGTTATGAGTCCTTATGTCTGTAATGTAACAGTCACAGGTTTATAAATATTGAAAATAAAGGTTTATTACTCTAATACTTAAAACCACAGTGTAATGGGGTGTACTCACCACTCTGGTGCTTCCTGCTGGCTGTCTTGGGGATTAGCTCTATTCGCCAATGCTCCCTCCTCTGATGGTGCCTCACCACCATCACTCCTACTCTAGGACCCACTTCTCTCCATGGATCACTGCATCTTCTTCAGTGACACAGTCCTCTGGCCGTGTCACACACTGTGCTTCCCCCTTCCAGGGGACCTGCAGTCTGCTGTTCAGCCACTTCCCTTAGTGGGTACTGCAGCAAGTTGTCTGGCCGCTTCCTCATGGCCCCAGCATCCTCTTTATCCTTCCCTCAAAGCCTCAGCCTGCAAACCTCAGCTTCCATCAGGAGCTGTCTCCAACTCCCCTGGTCCCTGCTAGCAGCACTGCTCTGTCCAGGGTGCTGATAGTTCTCTCAGCCCTACAGAGACACAGTCCTTCCTTCCTCCCTGGGCTCCCAGCAGAGAACTTCCCTCCTCTGCCCTGCAGCTCCCTTTTTATATGGACCTGCCTGGTCCTGATTGTCTGCTCCCTTCAGCCTTTCTCTGATTGGCTACCTCCTGCGCAGCCTCCCTAGGGCTCTATTAACCCCTAAGGCAGGTGCCCCGTCACACACAGGCTAAGCAAAATCAGGAGTTATATAAAAGTGACAAGTATGTGCTGGTGAACTATACATACTTACTACAGAAGGGGAAACCCTTTTAAGATTTCCTGTATTTTCCTGTATAGTTTTCTATGTGCATTGTCATGAACTGATTCACACAATGTCTCAGAAAATCCTAGAGTTCTCCTCCAGTGCATCAACAGAGATATTTGGACAACCCAATAACCTCAAGTGGTATCATGGGGAGAGGGAAAGCTGTGTAATCTGAGTCTCCAATCTTTTGTTCCTCATATTTAAAAGGCAGTCCAGGTTCTACCTACATGCTGTCTTTCCACTGCCTCAGGGAGATGAAACTCACTTGCTTGGCATCACATTAGCTATCCTCCAGTCATTTGGTACAGTAGCTGATTTAAATGTTAAGTTACAAACTACAGTTAGTAGGTCTGCAATTTCACATTTGAGTTCCTTCAGAACTCTTGGGTGAATATTTAGTTTATCAATTTGTTCCAAAACCTCCTCTGATGACACCTCAATCTGGGACAGTTCCTCAGATTTGTCACCTAAAAAGAATGACTCAGGTTTGGGAATCTCCCACACATCCTCAGCTGTGAAGACCAATTCAAATAATTCATTTAGTTTCTCCACAATGGCCTTATCATCCTTGAATGCTCCTTTGGGATCTTGATCGTCCAGTGGCCCCACTGGTTGTTTAGCAGGCTTCCTGCTTCTGATGTACTTTTTAAAAAATTGCTATTACTTTTTGAGTCTTTGGCTAGCTGTTCTTCAAATTCTTTTTTAGACTTCTTGGTTATATTTTTACACTTCATTTGCCAGAGTTTATGCTCCTTTCTATTTTCCTCACTAAGATTTAACTTCCACTTTTTAAAGGATGCCTTTTTGTTTCTCACTGCTTCTCTCCTCCATTACATAAAGGTAATAGTGCAATGTTGTTGCATGTATTGTTATTACATTGGGCAGTTGGATTCTTCCACAGAGTGGAGACAGGCATTTGCTTCTTTGCAGCAATCCTTCCGAGATCAAATTAAAATATAAAATTTAAAATATAGGAAAAATCTTCAGAGGTTCTCTGTACTACCTTTCACCCTGAAGACCCAGAAACAGAAAAATGTGCCCAGTGCATTCCAACTCATGTGTTTGTGGTTCTATTTCAGCACAGGCTGGAACTTATTTTTTTCCAAACTCATTTTTATAATATATGGTTATCAAATGCTTTTGCAGCCTTATATTTCACAGTGTAATGTTATAACATGCAACAAGACAATGAAGAGATCGAGGACAGGATAGCAACGCTTGGGGATTCTACTTTCTACCACTATTCTGTACCAAAATGTCCTCACAAGTGAAATGGACTTTTGCGTTCCTGCCAGGTGCTGGGGAACCTGGCAGAGTAACAGAACAGAATCACTTTATAAACTAGGAATTCCAGGTCTAGTGATATTTCTTTCTAATGTAGGTAATTTTAAAAGTTCAGTTGAGAATTTCACATTGAGATAGGAAGGTATCCCAATCCAGTTGGAATAAAGTCTGGCATAGAGAACAAATTGATAAATTAAACAGGAATAAGTCACCAGAACCAGATGGTATTCACCCAAGAGTTTTGAAGGAACTCAAATGTGAAATTGCAGAACTACTAACTGTAGTCTGTAACCTATCATTTAAATCAGCTTCTGTACCAAATGACTGGAGGATAGCTAATGTGACACCAATTTTTAAAAAGCATTCCATAGGTGATCTCAGCAATTACAGGCCGGTAAACTGTCATGGGATAAAAGGGAAGGTCCTCTCATGGATTGGTAACTGTTAAAAGATAGGGAATAAATGGTCAATTTTCAGAATTGAGAGAGGTAAATAATGGTGTCCCCCCTGCGGTCTGTACTGGGCCCAGTCCTATTCAACATCTTCATTAATGATCTGGAAAAGGGGGTAAATGGTGAGGTGGCAAAATTTGCAGATGATACAAAACTACTCAAGATAGTTAAGTCCCAAGCAGACTGCGAAGCGCTACAGAAGGATGTCACAAAACTGGGTGACTGGGCAACAAAATGGCAGATGAAATTCAATGTTGATAAATGCAAAGTAATGCATATTGGAAAACATAATCCCAACTACACATATAAAATAATGGGGTCTAAATTCACTGTTAGCATTCAAGAAAGCTATCTTGGAGTCATTGTAGATAGTTCTCTGAAAACATCCACTCAGTGTGCAGTGGCAGTCAAAAAAGTAAACAGAATGTTGGGAATAATTTTATAAAGGGATAGATAATAAGAGAAAATATTATATTGCCTCTATATAAATCCATGATATGCCCACATCTTGAATAGTGTGTGCAGATATGGTCTCTCCATCTCAAAAAAGATATATTGGAATTGAAAAAGGTTCAGAAAAGGGCAACAAAAATGATTAGGGGTATGGAACAGCTTCTGTATGAGGAGAGATTAATAAGATTAGGACTTTTCAGCTTTGAAAAGAGACAACTAAGGGGGGATATGATAGAGGCCTATAAAATCATGACTGGTGTGGAGAAAGTAAATAAGGAAGTGTTGTTTACTCCATCTCATAACACAAGAACTAGGGCTCACCAAATGAAATTAATAGCAGCTTTAAAACAAACAAAAGGAAGTCTTTTTTCACACAATGCACAGTCAACCTGTGGAACCCTTTGCCAGAGGATGTTGTGAAGGCCAAGACCACAACAGGGTTAAAAAAAGAACTAAATAAATTCATGGAGGCTAGGTCCATCAATGGCTTTTAGCCAGGATGGGCAGGGTGTCCCTACCCTCTGTTTGCCATTCCCTCTGGGGCGCCTGGCATTGGCCACTGTCGGAAGACAGGATACTGGGCTAGATGGACCTTTGGTCTGACCCAGTATGGCCGTTCTTATGTAGGTGACTTGGTTTAGAGGAAATGACTGGTGTTTGTCGTTTCTTCCTCTAATTTCATAGAAAATGACTAAGGATCTAGAGATAAAAACTTGTTAAAATTGTTTTTATTGAAATGTCAAATCTTTATAAAACCTGTTGCTTTCTTTCCCTCTCTGTTTATTTCTTTTTTACACAGTTCATAAACCAGAAAAAGTCCCTTGGATTGAAGCAGCAGGGACCGTTCGTGATGGCCTACGAGCATACACAGCCCTACATTATCTTTCCCATGTTTCTCCTGGAAAAACTGTACTAGTAATGGATGGAGCAAGTGTAGGTAACAATAACATCCTAAAAGCATATCTTTAAAATAATTTAGGAAGAGATTATTTCCTACTCATATATAGTAATTTATAGAGTTGTCAAGCGATTAAAAAAATTAATTGTGATTAATCACGTGTTTAAATCACACTGCTAAACAATAATAGAATACGATTTATTTAAATATTTTAGGATGTTTTTCTACATTTTCAAATCTATTTCAATTACAACACAGAATATGAAGTGTACAGTGCTCACATTATTATTACTTTTTATTATAAATATTTGCACTGTAAAAAACATAAGAAATACTTTTTCAATTCACCTAATACAAGAACTGTAGTGCAATCTCTTTTTCATGAAGGTTGAACTTACAAATGTAGAACCGTGTACAAAAAAAAAACTGCATTCAAAAATAAAACAGTGTAAAACTTTGGAGCCTACAAGTCCATTCAGTCCTACTTCTTGTTCAGCCAATCGCTAAGGCAAACAAGTTTGTTTACATTTAAGTGAGATAATGCTGCCTGCTTCTTGTTTACAATGTCACCTGAAAGTGAGAACAGGCATTCACATGGCGTTGTTGTGGCTGGTGTCACAAGATCTTTATGTGCCAGATGTACTGAAGATTCATATGTCTCTTCATGCTTCAACCATCGTTCCAGAGGACATATGCCCATGCTGATGACTGGTTCTGCTTGATAACGAAAGCAGCGTGGACTGACACATATTTATTTTCATCATCTGAGTCAGATGCCACCAGCAGAAGGTTGATTTTCTTTTTTGGTGGTTCGGGTTCTGTAGTTTCCACATCAGAGTGTTGCTCTTTTAAGACTTCTGAAAACATGCTCCACACCTCGTCCCTCTGAGATTTTGGAAGGCACTTCAGAGTCTTAAGCCTTGGGTTGACTGCTTTAGCTATCTTTAGAAATCTCATATTGGTACCATCTTTGCGTTTTGTCAAATCTGCAGTAAAAGTGTTCTTAAAACGAACATGTGCTGGGTTATCATCTGAGACTACTATAACATGAAATGTATGGCAGAATGCAGGTAAAACAGAGCAAGAGACATACAGTTCTCCCCCCAAGGAGTTCAGTCACAAATTTAATTAAGATTAGTTTTTTAACAAGCGTCATCAGCATGGAAGCACATCCTCTGGAATGGTGGCCAAAGCATGAAGGGGCATATGAATTTTTAGCATATCTGGCACATAAATACTTCGCAGTGCTGGCTACAAAAGTGCCATGTGTACACCCATTCTCACTTTCAGGTGACATTGTAAATAAGAAGCAGGCAGCATTATCTCCTGTAAATGTAAACAAACTTGTTTCTCTTAGCAATTGGCTGAACAAGAAGTAGGACTGAGTGGACTTGTAGGCTCTAAAGTGTTACATTGTTTTGTTTTTAATGGTAGTTATGCAACAACAAACTCTACGTTTGTAAATTGTATTTTCACGATAAAGGGATTGCACTACGGTATTGTAGGAGGTGAATTGAAAAATACTATTTCTTTTGTTTATCATTTTTATAGTGCAAATATTTGTAATCAAAAATTATAATATAAAGTGAGCACTGTACACTTTTTGTATTCTATATTGTAATTGAAATAAATATATTTTAAAATGTAGAAAAACATCCAAAATATTTAATGAATTTCAATTGATATTCTGTTTAATAGTGAGATTAAAACTGTGATTAATCGCGATTAATTTTTTGAGTTAACTGTGATTAATTGACAGCACTAGTAATTTACTTTTATCAAGGAATTTACTCAGGAACATAGCATTTGCAATGACAGATTGGACTAATCAAGTCTGGTATCCTCTTCCTGTGTCTTTCAGTAGATGATGCACAAGGATAAGAAGGGATGCCCCTAAATACATTGGGCCAGTTGTACAATCCGATCCATGTTGTGTTGGGAGCAAAGGGGGAATTCCTTCTTGCTTTGCTCTGCTTTGACACACTCCTTCATATTGATCCGTCAGCTGTAGATGGAAGAAGATTTCTTTAGTTTGACCTCTTTCCCCACCACCACTTTTCAATTTCTCTTACATTGTTGTTCAGTTTTGAATACCTGCCCTCTTAACTGCTGGTGCAGCTGTTAGGTTCACTTGAGCAAAGAACCATCAATGTAAATATAGCTTTGCAACATATACAAGATAACAAGTCCTTGGAGCTCCTCCCTAGGGAGCACGTCATCCTTCAAGTAGCAACCAAACGCAAAGACTTCCTCTCTTCTACAGACATACTCAGAAATTGCAGATGCATTTACAATACTTTATACACTGGATCTGGAATTCAAGCTACAGTTGCTCTGGAAGGAGATTGTTAATAACCTAGAGCCTGATCCAAAGCCCATTAAAATCAGTGAAAAGACTTCCATTGACTTCAGTGAGTGCAAGAGCAGGCCCCTAGGGATCTGAAATACTTGTCCAGCCATATTTCATTAAGACCTCTAAAATATTAAGCCTGTTTCAAGGTGTCCTTCTTTGATCATTCTACAGCTACCCTTGTAATAAAACTCTTTTCAAACAACATTTCATTACTGTGGTTGTAAATAAACTGGTATATAATTTTTCCCTGCAGCCATTTGGTACAATAGCTATTCAGTTAGCACAGCACAGAGGAGCCAAAGTAATTTCTACAGCATATAGTCTTGAAGACAAGCAGTACTTGGAGAGACTTAGACCTCCTGTGGGTAAGTTTTATATTCTTTGACACTACACTTGTGGGAACAACAATTTGAAATATATTTTTTCAGTTTGAAGTTTTTATTTATTTTAACAACTGCAATCTAAAATCCAAACTTAAAAATAAATAGTCTCAGATATAGTGTAAAAGTTTAGTCTAATTTCCATTCAAATGCATTTAACATATATTTTTAGATGTATTTAACAGGACCTTTTGATCTTCACATCCGTTGTGGTGTTGGCTATTTCCCAATACTTCTTATCTAGCAAAAAGACACTTCAAATAAGTTAATGCCTGGTTTTAGTCAGACTGCTTGGGCAGTCTCTTCATGTAGTAAATAACATTGCTCGAGAGTAGAGAGAAAATGTTACCTGACCATCAGTAGCACAGAATCAAATCTCCGTACCTGTCTTTCTGACATAATCGTGAGCCCGAGGTCTAGTATTTAGCTTCCTAAAATCAGAATTGAAACCAATTGAATTGAATTCAGAATTGAAACAAACTATGGGGAATTAGTTATAAATTGTTACAGAAACAAGAGGGAGCTCAGTTTTATGATACTGGTATAATTTGTTTGTCAGCAAATCAATGAAGTTCTATAGTTGGGAATCTAATCCTCCAGAAGGTTGAGCCAGAGTCCTTCCATTGACTTCAGTGTGTTTCGGATTAGGCTCCAAGTGCACGTTCGTCTATGACTCCTTCAGTTCCCAGTTTGTTGTGCCATATACTAAGATTTTTGGGGGTAAGGTATTGGGACACTATTCTTGGGAGTCAAAAGATTGTTTTTGATTAGGGATACAGGGAAAAATAGATCTAATTTGTGTATTTTAGATTTTTAAAAAAGACAATGTAAGCATAAAATCTTGCTTTTTCCAAAATGTGTAAATTGTGTCAATTTAGTACAATTTTCTCTTGATAGGTAGTTATTAATATTTGGTCTATATACAGGAAGCTGTTTTCACATATACTTTCAATAATTTGTTGACTAAAGACAATAGCAAAACAGAGGAAGTATGGTGAATTTTAATGTTCATTTCAGAATCGGGACAGAATATGAACATAAGTATGAGCATAATGCATTTCTACCAGAATACAGATGAGACATAAGAAAAAAATGTGTACTTATGGTAATCAGCAGCAACGTTTGTTTATATATGTTCCCTGTGACAGCTCTCCTGCATGTGTGATGTCATTGTTCTCTCTGAGCCTTCTCAGTATAGTAAATAGCAGGTGTTTGATACTAGACAACTTTCATACTCCATAATAGCAGGTATTGGATAAATGGTGGCGTCAAGTCATGAAAAGTGTTGCTATTACCCACTACTCATCATTAAGTTTAGTGGAAGCAGGAGGGAAGGACTAAAGACCTGTCTAAGGTACATTGAAACTGTTAGTCAGAACCATATATTGCTACTAGAGAGCTAATGTGATTGTGCTGGTCAGAGATGACTTGGTGAACCTTGTAATAAATATTGGGTTTTTTAAAATGTCTATAAACTATGGAGGATCTTCAATTTTGTAAAATGATTTATTACACAGATAAGCCTTGTCTGCACTGGTTGAAAAATTGTATTGCACCTTGCCAGCAAGAAGTGGGTTTAAACAGAGTTGTGACTAACGCATTTGAATTATAGGCTGGAGCACATTGACCTAAAGTGCAAAATTTATAAATATTCATTGAATATAGCACTAAATGTTCTGTATGTGAATGAAGTGGTTCCGAATAACTAGACTGTCACCTCACATTTTAACACAATTGGTTACCAATCATCCGCTTTTTAAAATAGAGGTTAAATAATTTTGAAATATATCTGTTACAGAATTTATACTTCTTTCTTTTTATACCGTGTTGAATTATGCTTTCAGTCATGGCGTCATTTTGATTAATTAATGAAAGAAATAGTAGGGGACCCAAGATGCATCCCCTGAAACAACTGATAGTCTAGCATAGTAGTTCTCAACCAGGGGTTCACATTCTCTTGGGGGTACACAGAGGTCTTCCAGCGGGTACATCAGCTCATCTAGAAAGTTGCCTAGTTTTATAATAGGCTACATAAAAAGCACTAGCGAAATCAGGATAAACTAAAATTTCATACAGACAATGACTTGTTTATCTTGCTCTATATATTATACATTGAAATATAAGTACAATATTTATATTCATATTGATTTATTTTATACTTGTATGGTAAAAATGAGAAAGTAAGCAATTTTTCGGTAACAGTCAGGCTTGAAGGGAGGCCACTCTGCCTCACTACAATTCCTAACTAAGTTTGGTTGTTTTTTTTATTTACTGACTCTTCTAAATGCCTGCTTCACACTTTTTCTTCTCTCCTTTTTTCTTCCTTAATATCAAAAAGGAACGAGGCAACCTTTAATTGGTAAGTTCGCTTTGCAGATTTTTAGTTTAATCTCTTATGGTTTGGTTATATACCTCCAATTTTATATGTAATTATTTCAGTTATGTTAACTTAAAGTGCAGAAACTTTACTGATGCAGCTTATTTAAATAGAAATGTCTATTTTATTCCACAAGCTGGAAAAAAGTTTAAATTGGCTACTTCTGTACCCTAATTGTTCTTGATTTCCAGCAACTGGAATCAGAGATTTCAGTCTTACTTTTTCATAACTGTATGTAAAGAGCTACTGCAGGAGTGGGCAAACTACGGCCTGCGGGCCGAGCCATTTTAAGCTGGCCTGTAAGCTCCCGCTGGGAAGTGGGGTCTGGGGCTTGCCCTGCTCCAGCCGGGGCACTGGGTTGGGGGCCGCTCCTGGAAGCCGCAGCATGGCCCCGCTCCAGCTCCTACGCACTCCAGTGGCCCCTTCCGGCACTCCAATGGGAGCTGCAGGGGTGGTGCCTGCAGATGGGTCAACGTGCAGAGCCGCCTGGCTGCACCTCTGCGTAGGAGCCGGAGAAGGGACATGCCACTGCTTCCGGGAGCCACTTGAGATAAGCACTGCTCGGAGCCTGCACCCCTGAGCCTCTCCCCGCACCCCTCCCCCAGCCCAGATCCCCTTCCTGCCCTCCGAACCCCTTGGTCCCAGCCCAGAGCACCCTCCTACACCCCAAACTCCTAATCCCTAGCCCCACCCCAGAGCCCACACCCCCAACCAGGGCCCTCACTCCCTCCCACACCCCAACCCCAATTTTGTGAAAATTCATGGCCTGCCATACAATTTCTATTCCTAGATGTGGCCCTCGGCCCAAAAAGTTTGCCCACCCCTGAGCTACTGGATAGTTGGTGCAACATAAACCTTATCAACACCTTTTTCTTCAATAAAGCTTTGAAAAATGCCAGAAAGCATTCTTTAACGCAATATTGTCTAATAGCACTGTACAGGTTAATCTATATACAAAAATGTAACAGGTTAATCTTCACAGCATTTCTGTTAGGTAATTTCTGTTAGGTAATTAAGTTTTAGGATAATGATGCAATGCTATGAAGTGACTTGCTCGAAACCACAAAGCAAGTCAATAACACAACCATGATTAAAAATAATGACTTTCTGATCATTCCTCGAGTCCAGTTGTCCCCATTTTTTTTAAAGTCACATCCCCCCTTACCTGTAATGGAACCGGTCCACACCGGGTTGGGAGCCGGGCTTGCGGGGGCCGCAGCTGGGGTTGGGGGCAGAGCCAGAGTCAAGCTGGGGGCAGAGTGGGGCTGAGAGACACTCCCTCCCCATCCCCCATGTGGGCCAGCTGCACCTTCCTGAACATTCCTCCACGCCCCCCTAGGGGTGTGTGCCCCCACAGTATGGGGACCACTGTTCTAGTCCGTATTGCTTCTATAGTATAGCTCAGTGGTTCTCAAACTGTGTGTCATGACCCCAAAGTGGGTCGTGACCCCATTTTAATGGGGTTGCCAGGGCTGGCTTAGACTTGCTGGGGCCTGAAGCCCAAGCCCCACCGCCTGAGGCCAAAGCCCGAGGGCTTCAGCGCTGGACAGCAGGACTCGGATTACAAGCCCCCTGCCTGAGACTGAAGCCCTTGGGCTTCTGCTTTGGCTCCCCCACCTGCCCAGGCTTCAGTCCCCTCTCCTGGGGTCGTGTAGTAATTTTTGTTGTCCGAAGCGGATCTCGGTGCAATGAAGTTTGAGAACCCTTGGTAATTACTGCACAGTCCTAATATAATCTAATTTTGATCATGATAGATTTTTTTTATGCTGTCCTGTCATAAACACCACTATATATTTCATTTTGAGCTTAAATGCTGTTAAATGTACTTTAGTGGTTTGGTTTCAGTAAATGCAATCACTGGTCTTAAATAATTTGGAGAATAGAAACTGCTGGACTTCTTTGCTTTGCTGCAATTTTGTTCATAGCTCATTTTAAAGAATAGAAACTCCATTTGCATGTGTTCTGCTTTGAGTTTAAGTTTTAGTTTCTTACTGTAACTGACCAGACTTCCTGTCCTGTCTAGCTCGAGTCATTGATGTCTCAAATGGTAAGATTGATGTGGCAGAAAGCTGTTTGGAGGAAACAGGCGGGCTGGGAGTGGATATTGTCCTAGATGCTGGAGGTTTGTAACTGCTGCAGAATTGCTCTGCTGAGTGGTATTAAATATTTTTATTTTTGACAAATTGCAAAACACTTCAATTAAAAAACACACATAATAGGCAACTATTGTGTGTCTGTTCTCCCACAATGTGCAAATGCACTTGAGCCTCTGCTGGATAGACTGCCAGACCTCCTTAAGCATATGTGATCATGTCACCCTTTAATGGAAGTTACTACTACACAGTCATACAGATTAGTACTAGTTGTTAAGTAAACATTTTACTAATTATATTACTAGTTAAGTGAACATTTTACTAATTAGGTTACTTTTAAATAAAACTCCTTAGACAGTAATGTTGCAAATAATTTATTTCCCATGTACAGTATATGATGCTGAATGACTAAAACTGGGACATTTTTTAATCATTAAAATAAATAAAATTCATTTTCTAAATCTTGCCTGATATCTTTTCTTTTAGTTTGAAATAACTGAAAAGAAATCAGCATGGAGGAAATTTGTACTACCGCTGTTTTTGCTGTTTAGTGGATAAAGTAAGGACATAAATCTCCAGTGCTGTCAGTCAGCACCTTCAATGAGCATTAAAGCCCAGAATGAATGTGAATAAACCTCCTATGCGTAGAATACTACTTGCTTTACAGTTGACAGGCTTTATTACTATTTAATGGTAATTAAAACATTTGTGTGACTTTCTAGAAAGACTTCCACTGAGCTCTTATTTATTAAAAGGAATATATATTAATATAATGTTGCTGGTATTGCTTTATAGAGGTTCTACTTTTGCATATATTTCACTAAAAACATTTTCAGATGTATTTAATCACTGCCACGCATCTGTTTTTGTCTGTATTCTACGACACTGATTTGCAAACTGTATCTCAAAAACAGTTTTTCACCCCATTAAAAATACATTTAGAGTCAATTTAAGACTGAACTGAAAAAACAAGAATAAGGAAAATGTAAAATGTACAAGCCATGTGTTTTTCAGTGAGAAATCTTCATGAGATTCTGTTTCTTATATATGCAAAACATATTTTTCTGATAAAGCGGAAACTGAACATAAAATTTATTTTGTTAGGCATTGTACATAATTTGTATTCCTTTTTTTGTTTTTTTAAAGTGAGATTATACAGTAAAGATGATGAGTCAACATTAAAACAGCAACTGCTGCCACACAAACATGATATCATTACACTTCTTAGTGTTGGAGGACACTGGGTAACCACAGAAAAAAACCTCCAGGTAAGGACAAAATACTGCAAATGTCTTTACTTCTATCATATAACAAATCACAGTGTCATTTTGTATGAGAGTGGTGGTGGTGTAGAAAAGAAATTACTATAATAGCATGGATATGCCATTATTGAAGGGTTCATTCTATTTGGCTCAAAGTATTGAACTGATTTGCCAGTCATACAAGTACCATTTTTTTTTTTAAATTACACTGTCGCAACTATTATGAATCAGTTAATGTCTGATAACTGAGATTTTTTTTTCTCGTCTTTTAGCAGTAAATATAAATCAACCATCCACTAATCTGATTGGCTCATACCATTTTCATTTGAGAAAATGTAATGATGTTTCCATTATTTTGTTTAAGTTGGACCCTCCAGATAGTAATTGCTTGTTCCTTAAGGGAGCTACAGTCTCTTTTCTGAATGAAGAAGTATGGAATTTGTCAAATGTGCAACAAGGGAAGTATCTTTATATCCTTTACTGGTTAGCGTCTAAAATCACCATTAATCTGCTTGTGAGAGGGAAAAATTACGAGAAAACTACTAGTATATACCGTGATCTAACAAGACACCTAAGCATATGCTGAATTTTAACCATGTGTTTAAATGTTTTGCTACTTCAGAAACATCCTAACCATTGTTTGGAATATCATTTATATATATATATTTCATTATTGCTTTGACCAGACTTTTTATGTAGATTCCCTCTAAGTGTATCCAGTATCTCCTCACTTAACGTTGTAGTTATGTTCTTGAAAAATGTGACTTTAAGCAAAACGATGTTAAGCGAATCAAATTTCCCCATAAGAATTAATGTAAATGGCGGGAGTTAGGTTCCAGGGGGAAAATTTTCGCCAGACAAAAGACATATACATATACAGTATATGTTTTAAACAAGTTCTAATCAGCGGATTGTCTTGGGACCTGCTAATGAGCTCCCTGAGCTTCTCCTAAAGCAACCGTGTTGATATCAGGTGGGATATTTCCCAGGGAATGCCTTGCTGCTAAATGATGAGCTAGCACTTGGCTGAGCCCTCCAGGGTTAACACATTATTGTTAATGTAGGCTCACACTCTACAAGGCAGCACCGAGGGAGGCAGGAGGGAGGAGATACAATAGACGCATGGCAGCGGCTACAAACACTTCCCTGCGGAACCTGAACGTGATGATGAACCCATGCTATCCCGCTGGAGCACACCACTCCCTCCTCTGGACGGCTCATGCACAGCTGCAGAGGCACCGACTTTCCAAAGTGCCGGGGGGTGCTCAACCCCTGGCTCTGCTCCATGCCCACCCCCACTCCACCCCTCCCCCCGAGTGCGCTGCGTCCTCACTCCTCTCCTCTCCTTCCTCACCCCCAGAGCCTCCTGAATGCTGCGAAACAGCTGATTGCTGCAGGCGGGAAGGGAGGGGTGATTTGCGGGACCCGCCAGTGGGCAGGAGGTGCTCGGGGGGTGGAGGTGAGCTGATGGGGGAGCTGCCAGCCCACCCTGGTTCCAAGCCCCAACTCGCCAGCAGGAGGCAGCCAAACAATGTTATAAACAAACATTGCACAACTTTAAACAAGTATGTTCCCTAATAGATCAGTGATGTAACAACGAAACAACACTAATCAAGATGACATTAAGTGAGGAGTTACTGTACTTTGGGAAAAACAGAACAGAAAACTAAAACAAATATTTTGAAGAAAGTAAAATATTAGGGTCCAGATCCTCCACCAGTGTAAATCAGCATAACTCCATAGAAGGCAATGTAGTTGTGTTGAATTACACCAGCTGAGGATCTGGCACCTTAAGTCAGATCTTGTTTATGCTTTTAAATTGTAGGGATTACATGTTCTCCATTCTTCTAGGCATTAATTTTATCATCTACAAATCTTAACTTTTGCATTGTAATGACTAAACTGAAATATTTAATAACTGATTGTTATAATTTTGTCTTCATAAGGACTGTACTTTAAGAAATTGTACCCTACTTGCAAATTCTATGTACCTACATTCTATTGAGCCGCATGTGTGTGTGTGTGCGCGTGTGCCTGCATGCGCGTGCTGCTAGAGAGATGAGTGGCTCTTTGTATAAAAAACAATATCTATACCTTTTGTTGCAAATTTAATGATGGTTTTAAGGTCCCTCCTTGTTTCTGCGCAGCACTGCAGATCATGAGATCTGCTGAATCATTTTTGCAGTTCAGCAGAACAGGAATGTAAGGATTAAGTCTCTGCATTCTAAAAGGGAGTTAACTACATTGAGACTCTTGGGGCAAAGGAAGTCCCCCTCCCCCAACTAAATTGCACAATAGTTTAACCAAAGTTAAGCACACCAAAGAGCTTGTCTACATGAACATTGATGTGTGGGTGGGGAAACAAGTAATCATGAATATCCTTTTAAAAAGTTATTTGTTGACATTCCACTTCAGTGCAGCTCTATTAATTTTCCCGATTTAAAAATGACTAATGTTTCTGAGAAATAAAATTTGTGTTCTTAGCTCTTAAACTAAACAAACAGGATTTATTTTGTCAGCTCTTGTGTTGTGGTAAATAAAGTATGCTCCTTGATTATAGGACAAGTTCAAACAGAATAACAGCATTACCTTGAATTGTTATATAGAAACATTGAACATATGTATGTGATCTGTGCACTGTGAACATACTGTAGAAAAAAAAAACATCAGAAGAGATCACATGGAGATCAGGTTGAAATGGCTTGCATTTTGAATACTAAATTTATTACTTTTAACATTGAATGAATCCAAGTTACATTTTCTGGTGACTGACAAAAATACTGAACACTACCACTATGACTATGCTAGCACTTTTGTCGGTAAAACTTTTGTCAGTCAGGAGTATGGAAAAAAACAACACCCTCAACTGACATACATTTCACTGACCAATGCGCCGGTGTGGATAGCGCTATATCAGCAGGAGACACTCTCCCACTGACATAGCTACCGCCGCTCGTTGGGGATCATTTAATTATGCCAGTGGGAGAGCTCTCTCCCATTGGGATAGAGCGGCTACATGGGAGACCTTACAATGGCACAGCTGCAGCAGTATAGCTGTGCCGCTCTAAGGTCTGTAAAGTAGACATAGTCTTAGTAAAACCCTCTTTATCCCATTGATATGAGTGTTGCTGATTAGTTCAAATAAAATAGATTTCTTGAAAATGTGTGCAGCATTTATACACTGTGCATGTCCTTGAGAGTTTAGTAAATCCGTATGTTCTGCTTCACATGTTCTTCTGCTCCCAGACTTGTCTTGATTTTTACCTCAGACAACTAGCTATCCATCATTCATACAGATTACTCATACCAAAATCTATCATACTTATTCCCCAAAGAGTGGGAACCACCATGCTCTGTTTAATGACAGACATTGTAACTAGTGCTGTAGCACCATACAGATAATATAAAACTTAAGTTTTATTTTTAAAATTGTTCTGATACAGCACTAGAACTCCTAGGTACTGTGGCAGATCAACTGGCAATGTATTTGTTAGAGGATACATTCGTCTACCTGCCTTGTTTATTTTGTTTTAGGAAGGATAGTTTGTAACACATAATCAAACATGGACTTCAGATTAACTTTATTTTCAGTCTTTAAATCAGCTCATCTAAGCCCTGACCCTAGGAGCTCTGCACAGATGCATGGATCTGCCCAGGGCAAATCTGATTGCAGAATTGTGGACTTAAAGATCAGCCCCCTGTGTATATATTGTTACCTTAACAGCCCTCTCAGATACGTATCTTAGAAGATGTAATGGAGAAGTTATCAAATAGTATTTTCAGGTAAGACAGAAGTACCATATTGAAAACGAACTCTGATTAATACTGAGTTTTTAACCTGAGAAATAACTATTCTTCAGAAAACTCTTGCCACCTATACTGTCAACTCAAAGTGCTATGTTATGAGAAAAATTCTACTGAATAATTTATATGAAACTGTTTATTGTCTATCCGGGTGGCTAGCCTGCTGCATTACCACATGGAAGACTTGGGTCCAATTCGTGTTTTTTCTCTCCTTGGATCAGCACTGTCTGGAAATCCAACGGAGGCAGCACGTTCTTTCCTTGTGGGGAGAGAATACCTTATGGTGCTCAACAGAACCTGAATGAAGAGTGTTGCTGGCTCTAAATGGAGATCTTTCTGGGCTTCCTCTGTCAGAATGATGGAGTCAATAGAATTTGAGGCTGCCATAAGTGGGGAAAAGGGAGATCCCTCACTGCTTACACAGAGAGTGGGAAGAGTGGCCCTCCCCCGGCAAAAAAAAATTCAGGATATCTTGAATTCAGCTTCTGTTTCCTGTTTGCTTTACAGCTCTGCAGTTCTTCCAGGGATCCTAGCAGAGCTATAACATTTTCATTTTGTTTAAGGAGTAAAGTTGACATTGTAAAATATAAAGTCTACAGCAATAGTCTTGGAATGTTTCTTATTGATCTGAGCATGCACACTAGACACTTCTGACAGATTGCTCCCTTTTAGGCCTCAGTTGGATGAACCAGTCCCATTGTATGAAGCCAAGGTTTCTATGGAAATAGTTCAGAAGAATCAAGCAAGAAAAAGACAAGTCATCCAATTCTGAAGCACAATTTCCTTGTTTCTAAGCCTGAGAGACAGAGATATGTAATATATTTGAGAAGTAAATTGATGTGCAACTTCAAATAGTTCTATAACTAGTGTCTGAAGATAGTGTCTGGGCTGTGAATGTTTTGGTACTGAGACTTTTAGTTTCCCTGTTTCAAATCTAATAGAAGGAGTCCATCAACAACTTTAAAGAGATACCATTAACTTAAAAATCACATCTGTCTGATTTTTCCCTCCTATTACTGTTATAAGTAGCAGCTAAGATTATTTTGGGGTTAGAGAAAAAATATTTTTTCTGCTTGTTCAGTTTTACTTTTTGCATTTGACAGCACCTGAATAGTCTGCTTCAGTCTTTGACGTACTCTTTTTAAACAGGGACGAGAAAAATATCATTACAAAATAGGAAAATGTAGTAGTAACACTAGCAAAATTGGCAGAGGGATTTTAGGGGCAGGCACAACTTGTAACAGGGTTTTTTTCAAGCTGATTTGTTTTCAAGTTTATCGTGTCCCTTTAAGATTTGACAGGTTTCAGTGTAGTAGCCATGTTAGTCTGTGTCAGCAAAAAGAAAATAAGAAAGAAATACTTGTGGCACCTTAGAGACTAACAAATTTATTTCAGCATAAGCTTTCGTGGACTACAGTCCACTTCATCAGATGCATAGAATGGAACACACAGTGAGATGATATTTATACATTCAGAGAAACATGAAACGGTGGAAGTAACCATATCAACTGTAAAAGGCTAATTAATTGAAAGGAACTGTTATCAGTAGGAAAGAAACTTTTGAAATGATAATCAACATGGCCCATTACAGACAGTTGACACAAAGGTGTTAAGGGTATTTAGGGAGGGGGGGAATAAATTCAATTAACATAATGACCTAGCCATTCACAGTCAATATTCAAACCTAAGGCAATGGTATCTAGTTTGCATATTAATTCCAGTTCAGCAACTTCTCGTTGGAGTCTGTTTTTGAAGTTTTTTCTGTTGCAAAATTGCTACCTTTAAATCTGTCATTGAGTGATTATGGAGGTTGAAGTGTTCACCTACTGGCTTTTGAATGTGATGATTCCTGATGTCAGATTTGTGTCCATTTATTCTTTTGCGTAGAGACTGTCCAGTTTGGCCAATGTACATGGCAGAGGGGCATTGCTGGCACATGATGGCATATATCACATTGGTAGATGTGCAGGTGAACGATCCCCTGATGGTGTGGCTGATGTGATTAGGTCCTATGATGGTGTCACTTGAATAGATATGTGGACAGAGTTGGCATCGGGCTTTGTTGCAAGGATAGGTTCCTGGGATAGTGTTTTTGTTGTATGGTGTGTGGTTGCTGGTGAGTACTTGCTTCAGGTTGGGGGGCTGTCTGTAAGCGAGGACTGGTCTGTCTCCCAAGATCTGTGAGAGTGAGGGATCATCTTTCAGAATAGGTTGTAGATCTTTGATGATGCGCTGGAGAGGTTTTAATTGAGGGCTGAAGGTGACGGCTAGTGGCGTTCTGTTATTTTCTTTGTTGGGCCTATCCTGTAGTAGGTGACTTCTGGGTACTCTCCTGGCTCTGTCAATCTGTTTTTTCACTTCAGCAGGTGGGTATTTTAGTTTTAAGAATGCTTGATAGAGATCTTGTAGGTGTGTGTCTCTGTCAGAGGGATTGGAGCAAATGCGGTTGTATCTTAGAGCTTGGCTGTAGACAATGGATCGTGTGGTGTGTTCTGGATGGAAGCTGGAGGCATGTAGGTAAGTATAGCGGTCAGTAGGTTTCCGGTATAGGGTGGTGTTTATGTGACCATCGCTTATTAGCACAGTAGTGTCTAGGAAATGGACCGCTTGTGTGGACTGGTCTAGGCTAAGGTTAATGGTGGGATGGAAATTGTTGAAATCGTGGTGGAATTCCTCAAGGGTTTCTTTTCCGTGGGTCCAGATGATGAAGATGTCATCAATGTAGCGCAAGTAGAGTAGGGGCATTAGGGAACAAGAGCTAAGGAAGCGTTGTTCTAAGTCCAACATAAAAATGTTGGCATACTGTGGGGCCATGCAGGTACCCATAGCAGTGCTGCTGACTTGAAGGTATATATTGTCCCCAAATGTGAAATAGTTGTGGGTGAGGACAAAATTACAAAGTTCAGCAACCAGGTTAGACGTGGCATTATCAGGGATACTTTTCCTGATGGCTTGTAGTCCATCTTTGTGTGGAATATTGGTGTAGAGGGCTTCTACATCCATAGGGGCCAGGATGGTTTTGTCTGGAAGATCACCTATGGATTGTAGTTTCCTCAGGAAGTCAGTGGTGTCTCGAAGATAGCTGGGAGTGCTGGTAGCATAGGGCCTGAGGGGAGAGTCCACATAGCCAGACAATCCTGCTGTTAGGGTGCCGATGCCCGAGATGATGGGGCATCCAGGATTTCCAGGTTTATGGATCTTGGGTAGCAAATAGAATATCCCGGGTCAGGGTTCTAGGCACGTGTCTGTACAGATCTGTTCCTGTGCTTTTCCAGGGAGTTTCTGGAGCAGATGGTGTAGTTTCTTTTGGTACTCCTCAGTGGGATCAGAGGATAATGGCCTGTAGAATGTGGAGTTAGAGATTTGAATTACTGTTCTACGACCATTTCATAACATCACGCTTTTATATAGCTATAAAATTAAGATAGACAAATGTGAATGAAAGATTACACAGATAAGAGGTCAGTCTTTTGCTTTAGTGTTCAATTCATGTTCATGTTCAATGCACTTGATTGCACATAGACTTGTTCCTTTTTATATGGCTAAAGAGTAGGAAATGTAAACTGGATTTCCACCTCTGATATCATTCCTAAAACACCTTCTGTGTTCTTTCATTTACACCCTTTCACTTTCGCTCTTTAATCTTAACTAATCCTACGCTAGTGTTGATGAGATCAGCTTGTCCAATACCATTCTCCTTTCCACCACCACACAGTAGCGCAGCCAGGTCTGGAGCGCAGGGGGAGCGGCGCTATAAAAAGGCGCCTCCCCCTGTACTCACCCGGCGGCGCTCCGGGTCTTCGGCGGCACTTCGGCGGCTCACTCCGGGTCTTCGGTGGTACCTGCCGCCGAAGACCCGAAGCGCCACCGGGTGAGTGCAAGAAGCGGCGCTTAAAGAAGCGGCGCCTTTTTTTAGTGCTGCTAAAAAAAGGTGCCACTTCTGCTGCTTTTGCTCAAGGGGGAGCGGCTGCTTCCCCTGCTCCCCCCCCGGCTATGCTACTGCCACCACACACACACCAGCATCCCATCCTCGAGAAAAAACCTACAGCTCTTTCAATGAGGCCTACAGCTTCCTTGCTTGTTACTGCTTGAGATCTGAAGCACATTGTACCCAACTGTTCTATTAATTTAAATACCACTGTCGGAGGGGATGGTTCAAACCAAGAGCACTAGCACTTTGAAATCTAGGTATTACGTTGTTAGATTTAATCCTGAGTAACAGTATGCAGTGTTGTAGCTGCGTTCGTCCCAGGATATTAGAGACAAGGTGGGTGAGGTAGTATCTTCTATTGGGCCAACTTCTGTTGGTGAAAAAACCAAGCTTTTGAGCTTACACAGAGCTCTGCTTCAAATTTGGGAATTCTTGTTTTTTTTTCCCCCAGACTTGAATAAGAGCTTTGTGTAAGCTCAAAAGCTTGTCTCTCTCACCAACAAAATTTGGTCCAATTAAAGTTATTACTTCACCCAGTTTTTCTCACTACTGTAACAGTATGTCAATTTACCTTGGTGGGATTATCGCATGTCCTCAGTAAATCATATAATGAAGGGTATAAGAAGTATGAAAATCTCATTTTTTCCATTTGTGATACAATGCAAGCTTGAGAACAGGTGCTGTTTCATACAGAACATACATATATAAAATTACATTAAGGCATTGATCTCTCTTATTTGAAATCAGTCTTGAACCCAGGATATATCCAGCAGTGTATTATATTTATTATTTATTCTCCTGCTACTTTCATTTCAGTTTCAATGCCTACAAAATAAAAGGAGAGAGAACAGAGGGGATGGAAATAAAAATGTAATGACAAAAATGGAATCCATTTAACAAAACTAGAAAAGTAACAATAAAATTGGAAAGGGAAAAAAGAATTGAGAGACTTCTAGTTCCTAGAACTAGCAGTCTGATTTTTTTTTTTTTTTTTTTTTACCGTACTCTGTACATTTTGGCTGTTGGTCTCATAGGTGGGGGGGAAAGCATTTTGCAAATTGTTTTGGTGAATTTGAAAGAACTAGGTCCATTGCGTGACAGAATAGTCTCCTTCTTGACATTTCCTCCACAGCCCCACATTGTAGGAGTGGCATGCCAACACGTATGTCCTTGGAGACTTTTAAAGCGGTAAGTGATGGTTAGCGGGCATGTGCATGCCCCTCAAACCCTATGTACAATAGACTGATGGTATAAATGCCCCACCCCTTTTAGCTATCCCTTGTTCAGGGGTGGGCAAACTTTTTGGCCTGAGGGCCACATCAGGGTTCCAAAACTGTATGGAGGGCCAGGTGGGGAAGGCTGTGCCTCCTCAAACAGCCTGGCCCCCACCCTCTATCCACCCCTTCCACTCCCTGCTCCTTGTCCCCTGACCGCCCTCTCCCGGGACCCCCAGCCCTTAACTGTCCCCTGGAACCCCACCCCCTATCAACCGCCCCCCACTCCCTGTCCCCTGACTACCCCAACCCTTATCCACACCCCCACCCCCTGACAGGCCCCCCGGGACTCCCAGGCCTATCCAACCCCCCGTCACCTGACTGCCACCCCCAAACCTCCACCCCATCCAACCGCCCCCTGCTCCCTGTCCCCTGACTGCCCCCCGAGACCCCCTGCCCCTTATCCAATCCCCCCTCTCCCCACCCCCTTACCATGCCACTCAGAGCAGCATGTCTGGCAGTCGTGCTGCCCGACAGGAGCTCGCAGCCCTGCTGCCCAGAGTGCTGGCAGCACGGGGAGCTGAGGCTGCAGGGAAGGGGGCCAGCAGGGGAGGGGCCGGGGGCTCTCAAGGGCCGGGCAGGACGGTCCTGCGGACCATAGTTTGCCCACTTCTGCCTTAGCTCCTCTCTCCATCAACGTGAGCAGTTATGAAATTAATTCATTATCTTTCTATATGGAGTGTTAGCTTAGATACACTTGTATAGAGCCTAAAATTAGTCTAAAGCTATTAGTGTAGACTTATGCCAAGATTTCCAAAAATAGGAGCCTAAAGCTAGGCTCCTAAATCCATATTTAACTATCTGAATAAAGAGACCTGATTGTCAAAAGTGTTGAGCACCGAGAGCTCCTGTTGTCCTCCCTTGAAAGTCTCTTCCACTAAAGAAGATGAAGGCTCCTAAAGGGATTTTTCAGCCTCGTCTAGTCTGCTGAGTCAGAGGTGCTGCGAGATGTGGATTTGGACACTTTCTTGGAGGAAGAACCTGTTAGACTTCTAAGCTGCTACTTACACCACTGCTCCTGATGAGGCTGGCTTGACTGCTTTCTCCTCTCCTTTGAGTGGCAGCACTGGGTCTACACTAGCTCACTCCACAACAGTGCAGTGGCACCAGTGCTAAACTAATGCCAAGAAAATCACTTGTGTAGACAAGGCCCAGGTGTGAAAGACTCCTCCCTGTTCTATCCCTTTAGATAACATTTCTGCTTCTTTTAGCACATAGTTTACCATTCTAGTAAACCTGTAAAGTTACTGTGTAAATAGCCTGTAATTAATAGCTTTGATACATCTTCAAATATTTTTTTCCTCTGTAGTATACACATTTTTCCTTGGGCAAGAGTGAGCTGTCTTCCTAATACCTTTAAAGAGATCATCATTAATATTAGCGTGGGTTGGACTCTTCACTGGAATGGAAAAAATTGGTGCCGTTTGGAAATATAGTCTAAAGTCAGACAGAGAACTGCAGGAGTGTAGCAGGAGCAGATGAAAATAGCTTGTGCTGGTGAAAAGTGCCACCCAGATTCTCCCTTTGAGTACCATTACATAGATGACAAGCAAAAGGAGTAGTAAACAGCTTCTACTTAGCCAGTACCTACACAATATTTGTGGTTGTATAATATAAGAACACAAGTGTATACCCTCCTGTTTTAATAGCTGGTAGACCATTTTCCCCTCTACCTGTGATTACAGCTTGGTGCTTGATGTGGGTATGAAACCTTCCTTCTTTCTAAAGCTTTAATGGGCTCACATTCTGCCCATCTTGTTCTAAGCATTTGGAATTTTCCAGACTCCCATTATCAGATAAATACAGCTGCTGCCCCCCCATGCCGACCATTTAATGTACATGTCGGATACATGTCGTATTGGTGCAAAACAGCATCGTGGTACTTTCAGAGATTTTTTTTTCCCCTCCCAGTTTTGACGACAGTCCTACAGCACTCCCTGCAGGTCAAAAGCGTAAATGGATAGACACTGATTCCAGTTTGAAATTGCAAATTATTATTTTTTTCTAAAAATCAATCTATATTTTAAATTACCCCTTTGTGAATACTTTTTGCAATGAAAGAAAAGAGTTCTCGCTCCTATCTGAGGACATGATTGGCGTGAGACATAGGTGTGGAATATGAATATAGTATATGTAGGAGTGCAGGTTTGGCATAAGGTACACGTGTGTGTGTGTTGTATGTACATATGTATGGGGGTGTCAGAGAAGTGAGGTGCACAGATGATGTGAGTATACAATGCACGCAGGTGGCCTGGGTGTATGCAAGATTCAAAGTCGGGGGCGTACTGCACACCTTACCCCCAGCCACTGCTCTGTGTGCCAGGATTTAAGCTTTAATTCGTTTAGAAAAGCATCGTCTGGCTGCAAAGAAAACTTTCAAACGTGAACCACACGTTACTCAGGCGGGGGTGGCCGCTGCGTTAGAAGGCAGCGCTGGGAGATGTGAGAGTCGCCGCTCGCGTCAGCAGCGCTGGCCCATGGGCGAGGCTCGGAGGCGCCGGTCCGCCCCGGGGCGGGGCTCGCCGCTTTGCGCGCCACAATTCGGAGAGCGGAGCCCGGGTCCCGCCGCCAGCGCCCGGCCCGGCCCCGCCATGTGCGCCGCGGTGCCCGGCTACTCGCCCGGCTTCAAGAGGCCGCCGGAGACGCTGCGGCTGAAGCGGAAAAGGGCCCGGAGGAGCGAGGCCGCCTCCCCACCCTGCCCCGGGGCGGCCCCGGCCCCGCGCCCTTTCCCCAGACCCGGGCGGCGCAATCCCTTCTCCAGCCTGGACAACGCGCCGCGCCCCGGCACCGCCCCGCCCCGCCCCCCGGGCTCCCCCGAGCTGCAGGAGCAGCGGCCCCCGCCGGGGAGCCAGGCCCCCCGACACCCCCTCTGGCAGGTACCGACCCGCCCCCCCGCGCTACAGGGACCCTGGCGGACCCCCAACCCCAGGGGCTTGGCTGGGTGGGGTCGGGCTTGCTCCCCAGGCCTCGCTAGCAGAGGGGGGAGCAGTGGGGAAGCGCTAATGGGGCGGTGGGGTCTCGTGGCCAGAGCAGTGGGCTGGGACTCAGGAAACCGGGTTGTGTTCCGGGCCTCCAGCCCAAGCCCAAAACCTCCACACTGCAATTTTATAGCCCCTTAATCTGAGTCCTGCCAACCCGGGTCAGCTGACACAGGCCAGCGTGGCTGTGTCACTGGTCTCCTGGCAGTGTAGACGGACCATTTGAGATCTGCTGATAAAAAGAGCTAGGAGTTCTCCATAGCGCTAGAGTTGATTGAAATGCCTTTATTTTTGTAAACATGATGAGAGGTTTTGGGGTGCGGTGCAGTGGGGTTAGAATCAGCACTGGCAATTTCCCAGGAAAAACTAGTTTAGGGCAGCCATAACTTTTGTTCAGAATTACAAACATTTCAGAGTTACGAACAACATCCAATCCCAAGGTGTTCGTAACTCTGAGGTTCTACTGTATTTGATTTTCAAACCCATGTTAATATTTTATTCGGGCAAGTGCTTATAGTTTGAACTTTCAGGCTGCTGATATGCAAAGTGGGTTAATTTGTCTTTTAAAAACATAAATCTAGGCAAAGGCACATTACTGTTTTCTGACAGTATAACCACATTGCATGAAGCCAGCAAAATAGGAAAGGGACCGTAAGAATGAAAGAAACAACACTGTTTACATCAAAAATACTGTCAGAAAACAGTAATGTCCCTTTTAATTGTTGCCACCAGAGGGTGAAATATTCTATGTGCTATTGATAATGGTCAGTTTTAAATATCTCATGGAATTACACTTAAAGATCAGCCTTAATACAAAATTGTCAATTTAACTCTCAACTTTGCTGTACTTTAGATTAAGTTGATAACTCTTTCTCCCTTCAGTTTTTAGATCCTCTTCAAGAAAATAAATCCACCTGGAAAGAAGAGTGTTCTGAAAGAGCAGATGTTGCCACATTAACCAATGTAGGAAGCCATAAATACTGTTTTTGGAGTGTTTAACATTTCATCATGCACAAAAAGCTTAAATTTTGTCCTTTTGGGGGGAGGGGGTTGGGTTTTTTTTTTGTAGCTTTGTGTTCAGTGTCACCTAGATTTTACTAGAATGTTACAATTGTAGGACTTTTTCTTAGAATGCTTTGAAGTTCAGTATTAAGTTGACACCAACTTAAAATTCATATTTTGTCTGAAATCTTTACTACTGTTACTTGACGCACGTAAATTTACTGTAATGGAAAGAGATTAGAAAAATGCTTTCAATTTGTTTACTTTGCGCTTCTCACAGAAACTTCTATAACAGTTTTCTTGTCTGCTTGTACAGTCATTCACTTCCCCTGTTTTCCCTATAGATCTTTCAGTGCTGTAACAGAAAAGAGAGAGACCCCTAAAAAAATAATAAAATGTAAAACTACAAATATTGATAATGGACTTAAGCAGGGTGTAATTCCTGAAACTAAATTTTTTAAATTGACTAGATTTCAAGTTGTAGGCAGTGTTGTTGTAGCCGTGTTGGTACCAGGATATTAGAGAGACAAGGTAAATGAGGTCATACCTTTTATTGGACCAACTTCTGTTGGTAGGAAAGACAAGCTTTTGAGCTAACACAGCTCTTTCAGAACAAGAACAACTTTGTACAAGCTTGAAAGCTTGTGTCTCTCACCAATAGAAGTTGGTCCAATAAAAGATATTACCTCATCTTTTATCTCTAGATTTCAAGTTGACAGTCAAAATCTAGATTTCAGCCAACTTGTATCAGGGGTTTGGAGGAAACTTTCTCTAAGGGGACAGTTATCCCTTACTGCCTAAAGGATTTCATGCACCTCCTGTGAAGCATTTGGTACTGTCCAGTCGCCAATAATGGTGACTGGCTTAGATGGACCACTGGTCTGATCTGGCATGGAATTCATATCTTCCTAAGCTTGTACATAATAATTAAAAAACAAAAACAAATACATAGACAAGTCTCTTAAAATGTCTGTGAAAACAACTTTGTTTTTATTTGGATGAAAACCTCCTGCAGTTGTAACCCAAACACTGCAGTATTGTGCGAGTATGTGTATCTGAGCTGGAAAGTGATCGTGACTCAAAACAGTGATTTTTGGCTAGTCTATTTTAATTAGTATAAACTGAAATGCAAAATACATTTTTCTAAAATGATCATAAATGTTAAGTTTAAGGTATTTGTAAACAAGGAACAACTTAAATTTCGCATGTGTGTTTCTCTGCAATGACTAAGTACTGGGCACTGTTATATTTATTGTCATAGCAATCAGTGTGTAAGGAATGCTTCTGTCCAGTGCAATAAAGATAAAAGGTTTTTTTGCAAGGACTTCCATGCTTTCTTTGCATGGGCTACTGTATTTCAGATCCCATATAACATAATTTTCCTATCAGTGGTCCATCAATTCCTGTATCTTATGTGCTTGCCAGTATCAGGTGCTTTAAATGAAAGTGCAAGAAACCTGCATAGTGACCAATTATGAAATAACCTTTTCCCTGAGGAAAAAACTTCCCCTAACCCTTGCCAGTGGTTGACTTTTATGCCTTGAAGCATGAGTATGCTTTCCAAAAACACTGGCTGATAGTTTTTAAATGAAAAATATTTTTCTTGTATTTTGACTTTACATTATTTCTATTTTGTAAGGATCTTCATTTACCTGTTTCCATACCTGATGTTTCCTCCTCACCAAGCACAGAATTTCCTGCAGACTGGAGTATTAAAACTCGACTTCTATTCACTTCTTCCCAACCTTTTACTTGGGCAGAGCATTTAAAGGCACAAGAAGAGGCTCAAGGATTTGCCCAGCACTGTAGAGCAACATCAGTCAATTTCCCACAAAGCATACAGGTAATCATTCTCCTGTAATCATGTTAAATATAATGGAGATACTGACAGTGGAGGATCTCCTCTGTTGTTGGGGTTGGGTTTTTTAAAGTTCTTGTGTACACTGGGAATAGCCCTTATTGAGCAACTATTATAACTGCACTAGTGCTGACCACCTACTGCAGAAAAAGGAAAGTCAGGGTTTGCAACAACTGTGAGGTTGTTAAATTAAGGTTTAGATCTTCAACTGGATGTACAACAGTGCAAACAGTACTGGTGCAGTTCCCTAATTGCTGCCTACCACTTGCTGAATTGGGGCTATTTACTAGGATAGACAAGGCCTTAGGTTTATATGTAAAATAAATGCTTGAAGTGCCGGAAAGGGAAACTGTCCAGCTCTCTGAGAAGAAAGATATTACCAATCTTATTAAACACTGTGTTTGGAATCTAGGAACCAAAGCTGTCCACGGAACTCCGCTGTGCATTCCAGCAAAGTCTTATTTATTGGCTTCACCCTTCACTGCCATGGCTACAGCTATTCCCTCGTATTGGAGCAGATAGGAAAATAGCTGGAAAGACTAGTCTTTGGTCACATGATGAAACACTGCAACAGGTTCTAATGAGTGAGTGGTAAGTTGAACTGAAGAACTTCTGGATTTGGTAAACCCAAATACTTGGATTACTATATTTTAATGTAATTATGTATTTGTTGTCCTCATTCCTGTGGAAAACCCTTTCTTTCACCAAGAATATTTATCATTTTGAGGGTCTCTGTATTCCCACTTGTGAGTATGTGGCATCCCTTTTGTTGAGCTGCAGAACTGCCTCAAAGCAGTGTCCATTAGGGGTGCACAAGAGACCTCACACGACGGTGATGTCACCTTACTCTGTATAAGCGATTGTGCATGCATCCCCCAGATGCCTCAGTTCCTTTGCCACCACCAAAGAAAGCAAACAGATCTTGCTTTTGTCCTCGGGCTAGATCTTCCCTTAGTCTAATTTACAAGAAAATAAGATGATGGTGTATAGGATAGTTTTAGTCTACGTAGTTTGCCCTTATCTCAAGAGTCTTTGTCCCCTTTCTAGGGTCATGTCAGGGCCAGAGCCCCATAAAGGTTTCAAGAGGCATACCTCCAAATCGTACTGGAGACTGTCACTCATGTCTGGTGCCTTCTACAGTTGAACAAAGATTTACTCGATGACCCACTTTGCAGTTTCCCTCACCTTCACTCCCTATGCTGGAATGGGGAGACATTTGAGTCTCCAGATTCATTTGGCTTCTCAATGTCTACAGCCTGATACTCTGGCCCTGTTGGAATTACCTAGACCAGTCTCCTTGCTGAGGCGCTCTGACCCAAGACTCACTTTGCCAGTCCAGCCTCTCTGCTGCCTTCTATCCTGGGCCCAAGATGGAATCTCCTCTGCCTCATTCTGGGAGTAAATTCTTTATCCAGTGCTGCTGGGAAATCAAAAGCAGCACCCAAGACCAAACTGGCACGGCCTCAGAAAGCATCAATAGCTTTGGCGATGACACAAGAACTGACCACCCCTCAGCCTACTCCTCATTCAGCACTGCTGCCCTTGACATTGACTCCAAATCTCTCCTCCACTGCAGACACCTGTCTACGCAGGTGCCTGTTGGGAAAAGGCAATAGAAGAGGAAGCTCATCTCACAAGAGGGGCAGAAGTAGAAGAAGAAAGGGACATCCCTCTTCTTCTTTCATACTTTCCAACCTACAAGGGTCTTGGAGATTAACTGCACTACTGTCACTCTTCTGCACAATTCTCTGGAGCCAGGCATCTCAGCGCCCATTAACTTGGACTCTTCTCTGATTAAGGGCAAACCAATCTTCTCTCTCCCTACAATCTTCAGTTTCCTGAAGGGCATGGTGAATGCATTCCCCCACCACCACTTTTAGGGAGCCTCTGCTGTTGTGGGACCAAAATCTTGTCTAACAAAGCTAATGGGCCGTTCCCGTACGCCTCTAGTATAAGCGTCTTGAGCATCTGTAGATCAAATTGGCCTTCCTGAGAGCAGATACAGTTGCCAGGAGGGTTAGTGAGCTTAGTGCTTTGACCATCAAACCTTTACACTGTGGTCCACAAAGGCAAGTGTGCCATTAGGCCCATCCCAGCTTCATGCCTAAGGTGATCTCAGGGTCCCACCTATCAATGTTTTCTCTTCCCCGTGTTGTTTGTAACAGACCCCCATAACCACCCAAGGGAACTTACCTCCATACCCTTGATGTAGTGAGGGTGCTCTTTTCTTATCTGGAAAAGACCATGGCCTCTAAAAAATCTGATAAGGTTTTTTTATCGCATATGTGGAGAGATGCCAAAGAGAGCCCATTAGCAAACAGACTCACTGGTTAAGGAGATGTATAGATACTAGCTAGGAATCCAGTACCTCCTGGTTTAAAGACCTACTCACTGAGAGCCACCACAGTGTCAGTAGCAAACGTTAGGAAGGTTCCCAGGGTGGAGTCATGCATAGGAGCGACTTGGAGTTTGATGCACTTTCACCAGGCACTGCTCCTTGGATTTAGCATTATACTCCGATCAGTAGCACAGCCAGGTCCAGAGCACAGGGAGAGCGGCGCTATAAAAGGCACCTCCCCCTGTACTCACCCGGCGGCGCTCCGGGTCTTCAGCGGCACTTCGGCGGCTCACTCCTGGTCTTTGGTGGTACTCCGCACCAAAATGCTGCCGAAGACCCGGAGCACCGCCGGGTGAGTGCAAGAAGCGGCACCTTGTTTTAGTGCTGCTAAAAAAAGGCGCCGCTTCCGCCGCTTCTGCTCAAGGGGGAGCGACTGCTCCCCCTGCTCCCCCCCCCCCCCCCCCCCCCCCCCCAGCTACGCTACTGACTCCGATGCCTAGTTTGGGAGAGCAGTGCTACAGTCCTTTTAGTTAAAAGCTCCTCACCGTCTGCCATCCTGATGGCGCACTGCTTGCTAATCTCCCACAGGGGGGACTTCTCTTCTAAGAAGAAAGGTTACTTACCAATAACAGTTCTGGGTTTGCACGGACAGTCCTCCCACCTTCCTCTTTACCTTGGAATTCTAATTAACATCAGGCCTCTCTGGTTTGGGGGAAGAAACTGAGGCAGATGTGGGATTGCACTCCCTTGAGTAGAGTAGGGTGATGACCCTGATGTGAGAGCTCTCATTGTCCTTCCCAATGGACATAACTTTATCAAAGAGACAAGGTGGGTGAGGTAATATCTTTTATTGGGCCAACTTCTGTTGGTGAGAGAGACAAGCTTTCGAGCTTACACAGAGCTCTTCTGCAGGTCTGAGAAACTTACTACACAGCTAAGTACAAGGTGGAAGAGATTGTTTAGCATATGTAGTTAACACACACATTTCAAGGAACCATTCAAGGTGAAATGGCTTGTCTCTTTCGCCAACAGAAGTTGGTCCAATAAAAGATATTACCTCACCCACCTTGTCTCCCTAATATCCTGGGATCGCCATGGCTACAACACCGCATATAACTCTATCAAGGCAGTTTCACAGCTCGACACTAGGGTCACCATATTCTAGAACAGTGGTCCCCAACCCTTCTATGGCCAAGAGCACATTCATCCCTTCATCAGAGTGTGGCGGGCAGCGACGCTTCTCGGCGGCATTTCGGTGGCGATGGTTCTCCGCTGGAAGCACAACTCGGCGGCATTTCGGTGAAAGCTTCTCTGCCGGAAGCGCTCCTCGGCAGCATTTCAGTGGCGACGCTTCTCCGGCGGATGCTCCTCTCCTCTTCCTTCCTTGGTGCCAGCCTTGACGGCGGGCGCACATAAATGCCCCAGCTGGCACTATGGCGCCCGCAGGCACCACGTTGGGGACCGCTGTTCTAGAAGTGTAAATACAGAGGCAACTCTTGAACAAGAGTTACTACAATATAATCCATATCTTACAAACTAGTGGGGATTGAGGTCTTAAAAGTGAACATCTTAAAATTACCATAGGTACAGTGCATAAGTTGCAGTATGGTGCATTGCTTTCTTATCCTTCGAACCACTGCAAAGCAACTTCTGATGCATTGAAATGTGAAGAGATATTGACTTATTCTTCATTAGTGATTATTTTTGTGTCCCCCTAACCTGCCCCCCACCCCCAATTGGGAAAAATGGTTCATAAAACTGATCATTCATAAGATAAGTGTTTTGTAAAATTTGAAGTCCTACTGTAGTAACCAACCTCTCTTTCTCATGGCTACTTAAAGCAGACATGCAAATCTCTTATAAAATCTTTCTATCATAGTAAAGGGAGCTGAATACTCTCAATAGCTGTAGAGTCTTAAGCCTGGCTAACTTTTTGTGTTGAATGCCTTTCCAAGCCTAGCTGTTGATCTGAGAGAATTTTGCACAGCTATTAGCAAGTTTCCTTTATTGCTTTGTGGGAATTGATACACTAAAGAGTAAACTTCTCAAAAGAGCTCAGCACCCACAATCAGGGCCAGACTTTATCAAAAGAGCTCAGCACAGTGGATAACTCCTGAAAATCTGGCCCTAAATGTTCCAAGACCACCTCTTTCAAACCTGATAATACTAGGTGCATGTTATCTACAATACCCTAAAACTGAGAAACTTTATGGAGTATTTTAGTTCAACCTATTTGAGATCCAGGTGGTTGTTTTAGCAGGTGGCAATAGTTTAAAAAAGTATCTTACAGAATGGTCATCTAAAATTTTATAACTTCTTTTCTCTAACCTGCAGGTCTGTCAGTTTTACTTCCCTATATAATCTTCTGAAAGCCAAGCTGTGTCCCTATTTCTATGTTTGTACCTACCAATTTACTGTGCTGTTTCGGGCAGCAGGCCTTGCAGGAAGTGATGTTATTACAGCTGTTATTTCCCCCACAACCAGGGGTTTAAGGGAAGCCATGAGAAATGAAGGTAAGACGGAGTTCCTTCCAATAAGATTTGAATAACATACAAAACTTACGTTCTAACACAGTTAGTTATGTAAACCATTCATTTTCTTACCTTCCCTACTCAGGCATAGAATTTTCTTTACCTTTGATAGAAGAAACTAGGAGCAAGATGCAGAAAAACTCAGAAACAAACTTGGATACAGATGTTAACAGTCCTGAAACAGGCAAAAACACTGAAGATGGAGAGTATGTAACAAAACTGTCTATGTCTAGAATTTAAATGCACTTGCAGCTGCCTAGACAGTTTAATAGCTATTAATGTGGAGTGTGTTAACCATCTGAAACTTTTTTTCCTAGGGAACAAGGAGTGAGTGACGATGAAAGTTTGTCTTGGCTTGAGGAGATGGGAGTCCAAGACAAGATTAAAAAGCCAGATTCAATTTCTATCAAACTGTATCCTTTGAGTACCAGAATATACTGTATCAAAAACATGCATTGGAGTACTTCATTGCTCTGTGAAGATCTGTGGTTTTTAAATCGTAGTCCATCAATGACTGCAATGATGATGATTCTGTAGAATTTTCAGTTAGTGATGCTTCTTTTACAGTACGTGTTCATAAATGCTATCTCCTTCTGTACTTAACACTGGGGCGTTGCCTTTTTTTAAAGCAGAAAATATTGTTACAGGATCACTAAGTGACTACACTTTTTATTGTACCAAATATTAACGTAGATTCTATCACATTATAAAACATGAGTGAAAATACGCCTGTTACTGACCTGCCTTCTGATTAGGCTTAGAGTAATAGTAACTGCATTCTCTCTTACCTGTGTATTTAAAGTACATTTTCTTTTTATGGAAAAACTGGTTTCTGTTTCAAGCTTATCTGGTTATAAATTTTACCCAAGACTAGGCGGTATAGATTCCATGTGGCATAACAGAAATATACCACCTTTTATACAGCTACAGGGTGGGCGACTGTGATGAAATGATGTACACAAATCATGTCAGTTCTAGGTTTTGTCAACTGGTATTTCTACACATCCATGTCCAAACTATTATGGCATGTCTCTCTATATTTGATGCGTTTTAATATTTTGATATAAGAACCAATTCCACCTGTTTCTGCAAAGATAAGGAAAAATCAGCAAACTTCACTTGTAAAGCCATACGTAGCATGCTAGGTCAAATTTTGTTCAACTGCCTTCTCAGTAATCTATATATGACCGGCACAGACCAGTGTGGCGATATCAAAGACACTTCACCCCTACAGATCATAAGCGGTTTGTCACCTCACAGAATGGTTCAGTAGGAAGACTTTTATTAGACAAACTGATGGTTTGGTTAAAGATATTTGTCTACACAAACTTATAATGTACTAGTACAAACCTAAAACTGTGACCAGTACTTTATTTCACACTCCAATTTTTCTAAAACCACAATAAACACAAGAAAACTGTTTTAGTAAAGGCTCTCCCTGAATGGCTGTTAAACTAAACAATTTTCCTTTGACATGTTAATTACAAAACAGACAATCTGGAGAACATTTCTTGCCTCATGATTTCAGTAAAGCTAAAGTTTAGGTCTAAACTATTTTTGAGTTCTTTATCTTTCCAGAGCACATGTAAATTAGCATAGACTTGTTTTCAGTGAATTTTTACTTGACTTTAATTCTTGGTCTGGTGCATTTGATGCCCTTAAACTTCTTGTGTGTTTCCTTTGACCTATATAACATAGCCGTAAAGAGAAAAATGAAGTGCAAGTTGATCACAAGCCTGAATCTGTTGCATTAGTGAAAGGAACAAACACATTCGTGTTGCTGAACTTCTTGATAAACTGTAAGAGTTTGGTGGCTGCTGCAGGCCCTCAAGCAGGGCTCCCACCAACACTGCTGTCCCCAGTTGCTTTTCGAGGTGCAACAATGCAAACGCTCAAGGTAAAAGGCAAAGGAAAGAATGGCTTTCTGGTGCTGTCTTCAGGAAGGAAAGGGAAGGCTTTGTTCCTTTGCATATCTTCGTGTGATTACTGCTACTCCAGCGATATTTCTTAGTCGTGCCATTTGTGCTGTTTATAATTTGATGTTGAATTAGCAGTTTAATTACAAACCTCTCTAGTGGGGTTTCAGGTTGGTAGCATTAAAACTATACTCTCCCTTCCCCGCCCCCTGCCCCCCAGCCCCTTTTCCCCAGTCACTACGGTTGCTCTTTTCACGTATTCTCTTAAACCTCCTGTTGTACTGAGAATCTGGTTAGATCTCGAGCTATGTTGGCTGCTGGAGCTGCCCACTTCAGATATGATCTGAAACAGTGCCTTACCAACTGTCCTTAAGAGGCAGAGGAGCCTAAAGAATAGTGCTATTAATTATGGTATCATGGCCAAATTCCATTATGGGATGTTTACATTCTGTCAAACTACATTCCCCATGCAGTTGCACACTCTACCTACCATGTTGTGTAGTGTTCTTGTGTATTAGGGTTTAGTATATAATAAAAATCACACTATAGCCCATGCCTTGTAGGGATATTGAATAACTTAATGTCTAATATTCATAAAGCACTTTGAGAACTTTGAATTAAAGCTAATGTTGAAGTAGATGAAAAATAAGACTTGTCACTAATCTTGATGTTTAACTTACTGTCTTCAGGCTCGAAGCATCAATGTGAAAACACCGGTTCACTCAGGTTATGATGATATATTTAGCTTGGAGATCACAGGTCCTGTCATGCCTCATTGTCTGCATAATTTGACCATGCTGTTGAAATCTGCACAGAGGGGAGCTTTTTCTGCTGTATTATACACGCATGAGCCAACGGCAGTGTTTAACACTGACACAGAGAGAATCTTAAATAAGGTAAGTAGACTGAAAGGTTGTCTTCTGTGTTAGGATTAATACTTTTTATCACTAGAAACAATAGATGAGTGAATGTGGAAAAAACTGCTCTTCCCTTGGGATAATAGCTAACACCCACTTGTTGGCCACTTTAGAATAACCAGTTCACAAGGTTTTATCAGTGATAGTGAAGAGGCTGGGATTCCTCATCATAACAGTGGAAAAGCATGTTCATTAAACTGATGGCTTTAACCCAGTCCCTATCATTTGCTACTCCACCACTAGATGAGGCAGCTCTTCAATATCTACTGCTTATTGGCACAAAAATGGGTATAAAATATGATTAGTAATTTTACACACCTCTTTTGTGAAACAATTTCCACAGGAAACTCTGTGCAAGGACCTCACTAAGTGTGGATTACATCTTAAAACCTTGGATCAATTGATTCAACTTCCAACATTAGGAAAATCTTCCATACGACTCCTAGAAATGAGAGACTATGCTTACACCTGGAAATCCTAAGTATGCTATTTTAATTCATGAAATGAGTCTAGTAGTGTTTGGTCAACACTCTACAGATGCTATTGTGTACCAGGAGAGAATCGCCTACTTGCAAAAGCTTTTGGACGTAGTGGGTAAGAACTTCTGTTGCACACATCATCACTCATAAGGCAACTTCCAGTGGCAAAACAAATGTTCTGAATAGTCCAACAAGAATCCTGTCCCTCTCAAAACCTGCAACAGTCTAATGTTTTTAAATAAAATTTTTATAAACAAGGTAATCTTGTGTTTTCTCCTGTTTGGAATTAAGAGTGAGGGCCTCTTAAGGGTTAATATACTTTCACCATTTTTAAGGTACAGATGTGTTAGAGGAACCACTTCTAGTTTCTACAGAAGGTGAAGTGGCTCCTATGCTATTAGACATTGGAGGTCAGTGATTACTTGTTTCAGTATAAACAAGTCAGTGATTGGATTAAATAGTGGTCATCCTCTAGATTAAATCATGATAGCTAAATGAGTATATGTAATTGTAAACCTTCACCTTTCATTAAAGCTATAAAATGAGAAATTAATAAGTATAACAAGTTGTGACACCCACCTACCAGTGATAACTTAAAGCAAAGAACAGAGTGGTATCCCTCTCAAGTAAAGTTTATTCTTACATTTAGTTACTGCTAACTGGAAGCACCTGAAGTTCAAAGGAAGCACAGCTGTCATCTAAAAAGAAGGATGTCACTGCTAGTGGTAAGATCCCTTGAATAAACTTATGTTCAGTAACTCTGAAACAGGATAGCTTTGTTTTGACATGCTGTTTATTACACTACCTACATCAGAATCTAAATATCAAATCTGCTGTTTCATTATGTAGTGGTTTAGCTTTGGCAGAATACAGACTAACCTGTTACTTGACAGGTAATTTGTCATGTTAAGAGTACATTTTGAAAGGATTCAACAATGAAAAGCACACGCTGGTAGTGATACCAAACCGAGGCTTACAAGTGACTTTAAGCTGTCTCCTGCAGCTCTTTACAGCATGTGATATTAAAACACTGATTTAACTATTAACCAATCAGGATGCTTTTACTATCCAGTTGTAGTTGATGAAATAATTCTGAGTTTGTTTTCCTCACAGCAAAATGACTGAGTATTTCCCATCATACTGTTTAAATATCAATATATAGTACTATAGTAAATGAAACAATGAATTCACACTACTGAGACTCTTTTGGGTAATGCTGATTGCTAATCTGGCTTCTGAACCACTGAGGTCTGAGTATCAGTGCTCTAGGTTTATGTAGATAGTGGATATTGTCCTCCAGTAGACAACCCAAATGCCCCAACTTTAGCTGAAAATAACTCTTGAGAAACTGACACAGATCCTTGAAGAGCTGTAGAATGCTTTTTACTACACAGATTTCTGGTAAACAGGCTCCTGCAGTATAGATCACGAGCTCTTAAGATCAATATGTAGAACACTGAAGAGGCTGCCCGATGGAAGTTGGAGTCAATTAGAAGTTGCTGCAGCAGATGGATTTTAGCTTTGTGTAATTATAAATTATTATCCCAACCAATATAGGCTGGTGTGGTCTACCATGCCACTCCAATTACATCACTAATCTTCAATTCTAATAAAGTGTCCTCACTAACTCATTTTACCATCACATTTGCTCATCTAAGTATCATAGTAAGTTAAACAAAGGGGATGCATTTCAGGCACAGGCCTTTATGTATGACTTTAAACTAACTATAATTGTTTAACTTGTTAAAAGAGGTGATAATGCTTTTTTGGCATTTTATGATGCATAAATACTTAAAAGGGTGGTTAAAACAAGCAGAGGTTTTAAACTTTAAAATCAGGAGTGTCAAGTCTTCCCTGGTTGTAGAGGACTTGCTGTCATCTATATTGATTTTTCCACCTTTAAGCAGAATTAAGCTTGCATGGGTTACCTTAATTCTAGTATCTACTTTTGCAATGCTTCCTGCTGTAACCTTATTCCTTTACGTCTTTTGTATGGAACTATTTAAGCTAAACCTTTCTCGTGAAAAGGTTCACTTTCTATGTTGGGCAAAAGGGATAGCATGGCTTGTGAATTTGAACACACTTAGTGTTCCTTTGCACATTATAGTAGAGTACAAGTTTTCATTAAACCATTTCTAGCCCTGCTCGTTGTGAAGATTATCTTGGAACCAACCAATGCTTGTCTTCCTGAACTAGGGCATGATTTTTCACAGGTACTGTATATCCACAGCTCCAATTGACTACAGCTGGAACAGTGCTGAGCACTTCTGAAAACAATCTCTTATGAGCATCGAGTGGACTAGACAAACATGAACATGCATTTAGTGGCCACCTCCCACAATCTTCCAGTCTACTTTCACTACAGACCTTCCAACTTCTACAGTAAATGAAGCAGGAGTCCAAAAACCAACAGCTTCATTCGCTTAATGAGGTCAGGGGCCAGGTAGGGAGGAGGAAGCATGATTAGGTAATTAAATTTACCTGTGCATCATCTTTAATTCAAGCATTTCCTATTTGAGTGCCTCACTTTGCAATGCGAATGGTCTTTGAACATAGGTGTTTTTATGTAACTAAATTTTTTTTAAAAAACCAACCCTCTGTGCCACTCTTTTTTAAAGAGGGCAGTAGCTACTGGAGATAAGGCTTCCAGGCTTAGAGTGTGAACTGATAGAGCAGGGAACAGAATTGGGACTCTTGGATGCTACTTTATTTTTAAACAGTGCTTTATATTTATAATATTTATTCAGCTCTTTGTCAAAGCACTTTGTACAGATGGTTACGTAGGAACAGTCCCAATTCACAAATAGGCTAGCGAAGCACACAGATTTTATATATTTTACTGAGAGACAAGCATAGATGCAACTTGTCTGCCATATTAGACAGCTAGGTTCTATTCCCAGCTTTGACAAAGGTGACTTTGTACTACACCTCCGGCCTTCAGTCACTCTATGAAATGGGACACTCAGTTGTTCAATAAAAAAGGGTACAAAGGATAGAGAAATGACATTAATCCATGGAAGAAATGGGACTAGAATTCATCTTCTGGCTCCTAATGCAAAGCTCCTTCCCCTCAGGCCACAGGACAGCTTGATGCATAAAAGGAGCTCCATTTTGTCTCTGTGAATTTGTGGAGTTGTGTGCAGTTGACAGGATACAAGCTTTGAAGGGGAAATTTAAAAAAAAAAAACTAAGCATGCAAACTACTAGGCATGTGCAAGTGGCCATTTTCTAAAGATTTATAACTCAGTCAAGTATGACATGAGAACTATTTTCCCCCACTGCAAAGGTTTAAAGCTATTTTTAAAAAGTGAGAAAAACAGTGCTTATTTTTCCCACCTACCTTTGTTATCAAAAACTGCCAAAACTTTGAATCAACCTTAACAAAACAAAACCCTCATCCTGTGATGGAGTACAAGCACAGAAAACGTGAGGCCAAAAATTAGCTTGGTAACTTTATAAACTGAAAACATTTCCCTAGTGCTCCCCCTCTGATACATACTCTCTAAATTACTGCTTTGGCACAGATCTTAATTACTGTTTACTGACCAATTATTAAGATTATGAACTTGTGCAGCTTTATTGACTGAGTTGGGTACAACAATTGAAGCATCATTCTACCCCCCATCCAGTTGTAGATTTGTTATAGCTTAAAATTCACATTAACCACAAATTCATACAATCAACATCAGGCAGTGTGTTAATTTGAGATTGGAATAGACAATTTCTTATCTCCTTATCAGAACATGCAGGGGAGACACACTTTTACACTGCAATTCTCATCAATTTCATCGCTGGACTTTCTTCCCTCCCATTTAAGCCAGGTCATATACCTATTCGTTTTAGTCTTAAAAAGTAAGCAATATGGCCAGTTGCAGTACACCATTGACTTAAACCCCAAACAAGACAGAGAGAAGTGGTAATGTTAGCATTGTACAACAGTGCCACAATTTACCTACCTTCTTGGAGAGGGTAACGTTACTGGCCCAGTATCTGTCCAGCAGTACATACCAGCCTTTTTCTAGACTATGATAAGCTGCACAGCCTTGTACCGGCTATAGGCAAAAGAACTACAACAGTAGCTTTACCAAGACCAGGGAAAACTGCATTATAGTACAAAAGAGTATGAAAGTGTTAACATTCCATATTGAAGAGAACTTGCATGAGTTTCAAAGAGAAATTGCATGAGTTTTAAAACAAGGGTTTAGATTACTGATGCCCTCTAGAGTCTGCCTGTTGAATTTAGTCATTTAAGAAATAATTACATCACTAATGTAAACAATATAAACATACCAAAAACTAAGTATGATTTAAATACATTTTTGATGGTACAAAAGAAAATCTTGAAGGTGTCTGTACAGTTTTTACAATGTGGGAATCACCAATGTATTTACAACATGAAACGGGGAAATACCTTTCTTGTGCAGAATAAAATTATCTGAAATAATGTCAATATAAAAAACAATATCTAGCGGTGTGAGGCACTCCTGAAGATGGTGGCATTGGGCATGCTGTCCTTTGGTACAAGTCCCATCGCTTGGAGAGCCGCAGTTGCTGCTGTGGCTTTAGCATGCTTCTTATTAAGGCTGGGAAAGCTAGGCCTGTATTCATGCCCGTTGACCATCACCTGTTTAAGAGAAAAAACATACAATAAGAGATTTAACCAGTTGTTTGTTACTAGTACAGGAAAAGTTTGTTTATAAGAGCCAGAAAGAGCAATGTGCAAACTTCCTATTAAAGGCAGGCAAAATCCACCTGTAAGATGCATGCATGTCCTCACTCAAGTCTCTATGATGTTTATAAACAACTCCATTGGATCTTAATGCTGAAAGACAAGTAAGCACAAACTATGGGGCTGCACTGAGGATGAGGAAATTAAGATTTCTCAAAAACATCAATTCATGAGCTCTTCACTATTATTCAAAGTACAAAAACACTCATTAAGTTTTCCCCATTCTCTACATTTCTCTCTCATGCTGGCACACTTTGCATCTCGAAATTGTGTCTTCACTTCCCTTTCTGTCTCATTTTAGACACGGGTATAATTCAGATGTAGTAAGTTATTCATATTTATATTCTAGTAACACCAAGGCCCCACTCAGGATCAGAGCCTCACTGCAAACACAAAATAAGACGATCTCTGTGCAAAAGAGCTTATAATCTAAATATACAAGACATTGATAGACAACGTATTAGGAAAATGTCAAAGGGCCAACTAATAGAATTTGGTCCAATAAAAGGTGTTTGTGAGAGCTCTTCTTCGGATCTAAAAAGATATGACTTCACCTACCTTCTCTCTCGCTAATATCCTGGGACTGACATGGCAACAACTACACCACATGCAAAGATCCAAGTATTTTAAAAAACCCTGTCCTACCTAACACTTCCTCCCCCCACACTGTGCAGAGCCTGTTATACCAGGTACACTGGCTATCTCCAACAGCAAATGGGAGTCTACATAGCAAACTTCCGTTGTAATTTAGCACTATTACAGCTCCAGCAGTGAAAGCTGTTGCACTCTCAGGGCCAGGCCCGGCGCTATAACTAGGCACTACCTGGCACCAGGATTTGGGGGGCGGCAGACGAGCGCGGAGGCCGGTGGCAGCTGTGGCAAGCTGCCCCGCTGCCCACCCCCCGCTCAGCGCCTCAGTGGGGAGCCGGGTGGCAGCCGGCAAGCCGCCCCCGGCTCCACGCTCAGCTCCCACCGCGGCCTGGGGGGGGGGGGGGGGGGAGCTGAGTGGGCGGGGAGCTGGCTGGGGGGGGCGGCATTGCGGGGGGGGGGGGACGACGACAACGGGGGATGGCGCATAGCTGATGCATACTTGAGACTACTTTTGAAAAGGATTCAGACGCTCCCTCATGTGATACAGAAAGGAACCGCTTGCCTCAAAGGGAATGAGTATACGTCTATATTAATCGTGTTTATTACAGTAGTACCTAAGGAACAACTAAGAATGGGGTGCAACTGTACTAGGCATTGTACAGTCCCTGGTCCAAAGCAAAATTAGGTTGCTAGTTAATGTATTTAATAAAGATCTATTAAATAAGACTAAGGTGGGGACCTAATTGTAGCCGAGAGACTGTCTTTCTCCCTACATCCCCTCCAGGCAGTTGTGGCAATGCATTCTCACTTTTCTGGAATCTGCTCCATGGGGACAACAACAGAACCAGTGTTTAGCAAACTTCATGGAGCAGTGCGAGAACTCTTGTTCTGTTAAAACTACTAATTTATTCCAAGACCACTTTAGGAGCCAGTATTTTAGACCTAACATTTCTGAACCGAATACTTTTCAGAGCCCAGGTTTTGCTTGATGGGGGTAAATTAAAATAATTGTAAAAAACTATCATTAAGGCAGAAAAAGTGTATGCCTGAATTTCTTTCTATATGCAAACTTTTGAAATTAAGTATAGGACAAGATGTTTGGCCTGGACTCCTGTAAAACTGTAGTGATCTTTTCCACAATGCTTGAGAATTTTTCTCCCAGAGAGGGAGAGGAGAAGTCACTAATACGTTTTTATGATCTATTTCTCTCTGTCAGTTCTTTAGCGGAACAGTAGTCATTTTCAGTGGCAAACAATAATGCAAGGTTCAAGTGGAAAGAGAGTAAGCTGGACCAATAGCGTAGGCAGGTCCGGAGCACAGGGGGAGCGGCGCTATAAAAGGCGCCTCCCCAGGCTCCCCCTGTACTCACCCAGCGGCGCCTCCTGTGGCACTCTGGGTCTTTGGCGGTGGGTCCTCACTCGCTCCGGGTCTTCGGTGGTACCCGCCACCGAAATGCCGAAGACCCGGAGCGCCGCCGGGTGAGTGCAAGAAGCGGCGCCTTTTTTTAGCTCCGGTCCCCCTGCTCCCCCCCGGCTATGCTACTGAGCTGGACTAAACTGACTAAAGAATAAAAAAGGGTTAAATCCTGTTCAACTTATTCACAAGGGCTGTTCCACTAAAGCTTATTCATGGGACTATGACAGGTAGGATTTGACTCCAAATTGGTTTAGCTCATTTAAATAGGCAGTGGGAAGAATGGCTTTTAGCTTCTTCATAGTTACAAACATGCATATGTGTTTGCAGGTTCTGGGGTTAAATTGTAAACTCTTTAGAATAAGGACTTTGTATTCCTGTGTTTGGACCGTGCCCAGCACACTGGGGGCACTACTGGAATACAAAGAAAAATGAAATTAATAATACTAGATTTATCATTTCTAACAGAGTACTAGACATGTCAGAAAAGGGAATTCAAGCTTACCTTGAAGATAAAATGTTTGCGATGATCAGGCCCACTATCATCCACCAATACAAATACAGGTGGTGACCATCTTCTTTTATTACATATCTCCATCAATGCAGAAACTGGATGTTTACCTTAAATATATCAACATATTTTATTTCTAAATTGAATCCAATGTTTCTTCTCGATAAGTTACCTTAAATTAGATATTTTAAAGGAGTTAAAAAAAAAAAAAAAAGTCCTTACCTGAAAGATCCTTCATTACGCTAAAATGTCCCGATCTCTTTTGTGTCTTTTCTCCCACTGCAACAAGCCCTAAACAAAATATGGACCATGTTTATATCTTGTGTTACTTTCTACCCCTATAGACTTGATTTTTGCATTGAGCTCTTGCAATTGGAGCATGGGTTTCTCTCATTCCATTAACCAACAGCATGCATGAATTATGCCTATCTATGACGACGCCAGCTATAGCACAATCACACATTCAACAGCCTTTTAATCTCTCCCTTCATTTCAACACTACTTTTTCTTCACACCATGCCATTCTTCTCAACTTGTTCCATTAATTGTTCCATTGAGACTGTAACTAGTCTGTCAGTCACCAGGAAGTACAAAGCATAATAAGGAAGGCACTCTTCCCCCTCACAGAGCTCAGTACTTCACTGCTCATGTCACCTTTGAAAAAAATGCATGGCAGGAGCTGAACTAAAACTCAAGAGACTCACAGGTGCAGGGCTCCTGCAAGCCATCCAATGTTCAACATTTCCCTCCTGCCCCAAGTACTTTCAGTTGAAACATTTCCCTTTTAAATTAAAGAACTTCAAGCCTGTTGAAAAAAATCTGTCAATAATAGTTCACGCTACAGTGTCATTTAGTCGTATGAGATAATTTGTTAATTACAATGGCTTCCGTGCCTCATATTGCTGTTCTTGGTTTACAATGATCAGAGTTTTCTTGTGTCTGGATTCACAGCCGTTTACATGGAAGTCAATCATATCTGGAGAAACATGACGCAGTGTTAAGGCTGCGTTTATGTCACGGAAGTCACGGAATCTGTGAATTCCAGAGACCTCTGTGACATTTTCTGCTTCAGTCCCAGGGGCTGCAGGACTGGAGCTGGCAGCCAGCAGGGCCTTTGCAGGGTTTCAGCGAAGGTCAACAGCCTCCTCAGGGGGCCCTCCTCAAGGTTCCAGCGACGGGCGACAGGCTTGCACAGGGGCAGGGGGGGACCTCCGGCGAGCGACTAGGGGTGTCCCATTTTCTCTTTGGGAAATATGGTCACCCTGCAGCTCCCAGCCACCGTGGGCAGAGGGAGGACCCTCCCCTGCAGCTCCCAGCCACCACAGTGGTGGGGGTAACCATGGAGCAGCAAAAGTCAGGTCATGGACAGGTCATGGCTTCCGTGAATTTTTGTTTATTGCCCATGACCTGTCTGTGACTTTTATTAAAAATAACCATGACAAAGTCTTAGCCTTACGCATTGTCTATGGCTGCGTCTACATTACAGAGACTATGCTGGTATAGGCCCCAGTGCAGATGCAGTTTACGCTGCAGGAGGAGTTTTTCTGTCAGTGTAGGAACACCACTTACCTGAAGGACATTAGCTACCTCGACAGAAGCACACATCTGTTGATAAAGCTGCATATACAATGGGAGTTTTGTCAATGTAGCTTTGTCAATCAGAAGTGTGATTTTTGTCCAAACCCCTAACTGACAGAGCAATGCTATTATCACTTTCCAGTATAGACCAAGCCTATAGCAGAAATACAGGGTGGGATTATCAAAACTGTTTAAGTGATGTAGGAGCACAAGTCTCATTGAAAGTCAATGGAAAACCTAACCTGCTGCAACTGTCTGTTCTCAGGAGGAAGGACAAAAATAAGTAGGAGATTAAAAAAATCTTTCTGTATAATTCTGAGGCAGTAGCTCTCAAACTTTCATTCCGTTAATTACTTTGTACAAGACATCCTCTCATGAGCCATGTCCTCCACTCCATCCTTCCAATCCCAAGATTTTAAAGGGTAAAATAAAACAATCCATCTGCCAATAGCATAAGGAAATGTGTACGGTGACCCACCATTTTCCTTTAATAAAACATTTTACCCTCATGAATTTCAAAAATGCCTTTGCTCCTTCTCGAGTGACACTTTTAAATACATGTAAAAATAAAATGTTTGAACAACAATGGCTCTGAACTTCTTTTCCTTCAATCCTCTCCTTTTATTTTTCTTGTTTCTTACCTTCACTTGATTCCTCTCCTGGCTTTTGGGAATGAAGGGAGTAAAGGGGACATACTGCAGTTTTTCACTGCTGTTTTTTTTTTAAACTCACCTCCTCATTACCACCACGCCTTCACCCTCAGAACTTCAAACATAGTTTATTTCGCGGGGGGGGAATAGCTCAGTGGTTTGAGCAGTGGCCTGCTAAACCCAGGGTTGTGAGTTCAATCCTTAAGGGGGCCATTTAGGGATCTGGGGCAAAAATCTGTCTGGGGACAGTACTTGGTCCTGCCAGTGAAGGCAGGGGACTGGACTCTATGATCTTTCAAGGTCCTTCCAGTTCTATGAGATAGGCATATCTCCATATATCCTAAGGGATTATGGCCCCAAAGTTACCTCCAAATTCTGACAACTCATGTTTCTTCCTTTTTATTGTTGAAAATTATTTACATCAGAAATAATTACAAAACTAAGGTTACAATGAAGGGAGGGATCCTATAGCACATTATGTTTCACATAATGAGAGGTGTGGCTCTGAACCAACTAACGGGAAGAAGAGATGTTCTGCTTTCCACTGTTAACTGAAGCAATGTGAAGCAAAGGTGTAAAAACACCTTTCAGCTGCTGAGAAGGGAGCTCTCACAGCTTAATGGCAGCCAACAGAGCAAGAGTAGCTTAGTGGCTGTAGGCCTGGAAACTGTTCAGACCATGCCCGAGAGTAGCTGGGTCTGGGGCAGAACCATGGGAAAAGCTGGCAAACTCTGGATTCACACCTTGCTGCTGTTTCCCAAAATAGCTTTTACCGAACAAAGTTAACTGACTGTCCCTGGATGTGTGTTCCCAGAAGTGAAAACACTCACTATTTTCAAATAGCTTTAGACAAGATTTCAAAAATTGTTTTCTTTTATAAGAAGGGAAGAAGAAAATGATTTTGTCCATTTAAATTTTCTAGCCAGAACACTAACCCCTTCTAGATAAAGTTCCAGTCTGGCTTTCAGCAGTACACACACATCGGTCAAGGCTGTCCTCAACCCTTCCCTTACATCTTCATATTGGTTTGCACAGCACTTGGCATAGATTTGGCATTTTATAAATAACAGCATCAGTACATTCCAATGCACTTTATTGCCCTCCTGATGTACAAGAATCACTTCAGCTACCTATTTGTAACAACCCAAGTTGCCTCTTTATAGTGTACACATTAGGCACCCATGTTGGTTTAGCGAAACTTTAGCACTTCTCCCTATCAATCTGGGTTTGATTTTTTTAGGGCACCTGTTGGAAAGGATTACAGACATGAGGGGATGTAGGATTATCTATCTGATAAAACTCAAAACAAGGATTAAATTAAAACCACCCAGGAATCGCTGAAGAATATCAATATTTGTCGGTGAACATATGCCAAGAAAGGGAAGATGCATGGCGAGAGCTCTCCTCACTAAGATGGATGCCAGCAGTCTTACTAATAACTTTGCTTGTATGCTGTACTCTTCTTCTCCACCTCTTTGGCCATCTTACTAAACAGTAAGCTGTTTGGGGCAGTGAACATATCTGCCTATTTGTTTGTACAGCTCTTAGCACAACAAGGCCCTGGTCCTGATTCAGGTCTTCAGGCTTTACTCACAATATAAATAATCATTGGGATTGAATGTCAAACTCTACAGATGTTAAGAAATGTTATTAGATACAGGAACTCCTCACGTAAAGTCCTCCTGGTTAACGTTGTTTCGTTATGTTGCTGATCAATTAGGGAACATGCTCGGTTAAAGTTGTGCAATGCTCCTTTATAACGTCGTTATAAGGCAGACGCCTGCTTTGTCCACTGCTTGCAGGTAGAGCAGCCCGTTGCAGCTAACTGGTGGAGGCTTGGAACCAGGGTGGACCGGCAGCCCCCCTAGCAGCTCCCCACTCCCTTAAGTTCCCTGTGCAGCAGCCCACCGGCAGTTCAGCTGTCCCTCCCCCACTGCCATGTGCTGCCCCTGCCCTCTGCCTTGGAGCTGCTCCCCAAGCCTCCTGCTTGCTGTGTGAGGGAGGGAGTGCTGGGGGGAAGAGGGAGGCTAATCTCAGGGTGTCCCCCTCCCCCCTGCATCCCGCTTACCCCATCTTCCATAGAGCAGGGGGGCCAGACGAAAGTCCCAGAGGGAGCTTCCTGGTCTCAGCTTGCTGATCTAATTAACAAGGCAGTGTACTTAAAGGGGACACACACACCCCCTCCGTCTGCCCTCCCTCCTTTCCTGATGCCTTGTAGAATGTGAGAGTTAACCCTTGAGGGCTCAGCCAATTGCTAGTTCATCATTTAGCAGTAAGGCATTCCCTGGGAAACATCCCACCCTCTGACTTCACCACCTCAACCAAGCTTCACAATCATCATTGTTGTGTACCAGTATTAAAAGTCGCATTTTTCAGGAACATAACTACAATGTTAAGTGAGGAGTTCCTGTACCACACAGAGGTCCCCAGACACTCAGTAAGGTTAGTACTCCCAATCATGGTTGTGAGCCTGTCAGATAACCCATTCTGCAGGCTGCTCAGAAAAAGAGAAACGACCTCAAAGGAATTTTAGTTTAGTTTATAGATCTATATAGTTCTTCCCTGATGCCTGTGACATTACCCATGTAAAACTCAAGGAATTGTTATCAGCAATGAGAGATTTACAGGACAGAGCTGCTTAAAAGGCTGTGCTGCAGCTCAACCAGTTGAGGGCATTCCAGAGAAAGTTTTCTTCCTGGAACATCTGTCAACTAATTCTTCTCCAAACTCTCTCTCTCCCTATCTTCAATCTGGCAAGATGTCTGACAGAAATGAACAGTTGTAAAGCAGGTTTAGCCACTTTATATGTAAAACTCATATTTGTTTTCATGGCTTCCTTTTCTATATTTTTGGACTGTTTCATTGCTCAGTTATAAAGCCATTGTGTAGACTGCTAAAGGAGCTATAAACTTTAGACAGGATCTCATTCTTATACTTGTAAAACTTAAGAGTGAGACTCTGAGGGTCTCCATTTCCTGATTCCACACTGACAATTTTTACAATTCTTGACTATAACACCTTATTTTCAGTGCTTGATTGGTACTTTGAGAGCATTCCACTATTGGGAAATCTCCATGTGGACAGTTAGGGTCTGGTTTTTAGCATCTGCAGTTTTCACTGACTTAACAGCACCTATGAAAATCAGGCCTATAGAGTTTAAGTTTACATGCTTTGTTTATTTTCTGAGTGAAACTATGATTGGATGAAAACTCTACTCTAAATGTCTGTAAGCTGAAATGTGATTTATGTAATGTATTACAAGCTCAAAGAGGTTAGAGAACAACTGATAAATATTTGGTTTTCTACTTCAACTACAAGCCAATGTTAATCTGGTTTACCAATCCATATTATGAAACAATATGGGTGAAATCCAGGCTCTACTGATATCAATTGGAATTTTGCAGCACATTTTAAAATTTTACCTTTAAGAGATTGAAAACTTTCTTTCTGAATCACAGCATACCTCAGCATGCATTGTAAAATAAAACTGCTGCTGAGTTTGCATATATATGCAAAATACCCGATTGTGTAATCGGAGCAGCTCATTTAAGCCATAGTAGGGTCCTGATCCTGCAGACATGCTTATGTGTGTGTCTAACTTTAAATGGAAGAGGAGCCCCATTGACTTATACAAGAATATTTATGGCTTTAAAGTTAAGCTCAAGCCTAAATGTATGTAGACTAGGGCGTAAGGGGCCAGTATCAATACGACTATTTTTATTGTAATATACATATTACAGTGAAAATAATTTCCATATACTATGATTGTTCTATTCTTTGCTATAACAGAAAGAAAACCATTATCAGTTTTACAGTGTTTTTAAAGGTTCAAGGAAAGAATTTACCTTTTCGATCTGTCTTAAAATCCACTAGGATTGGCTCCACAGTTCCTTCTCTGTTTTTTCCTAACCCCTCTCCTTCTCTCCAGCCCATTTTTCTCATCAGTTGGGCTCCCATTCCTCCAGTTACAGGGGCTGCTCTTAAGAACTGATCCTATCCAAAGAAAGAAAAGTAAAACAAGTCCTAAAGTTAGCACTTGATTTTAAAAAAATAACTGGGAGCTTCCAAAAATGTTTCTAACAACCTTTCATTGATCAATTCAAGTGAATACACCTTAGCTTTACATACATTTACATGGCTTGTATAAACCAGAGTTCACAACATACAAGTTAGACACATAATTTGTTCAAAATATCAAACTAGAAACAGCTTAAGAAAATTTTAATGAGATCCTTTAACTCAAAAATGGCAATTTTAAACATTGACCTCTTTGAATCGTGTACGTAATAAAATAACCGTTTATTTTTAAACACATTACTTTGGTTCCAATGCATCTCTTCTTATCTTGTGAAAGGAGGCAGTGTTAATTGTTTAACTAGCAACATTTGTGCCAAGTGTACCTAGTTATTGAACAAAATACAAGCAAATATAGTAATAACATTCAAATACTGTTTAGGCATATTTTAAATATGAATAATGCTTCCCCACTTTATTACGCAGCAGTTGCAGACACACATTTTACTCTGAAAATCCACATAGAACAGATACAGGCGTTTCTTTAAAAACAAATGAACAAAAATAAGATACTTAGCCACACAGTTTAGCAGCAGTAGTTATAATATCATGGTCTCAAATCATCATTACATAATAGTTGTTAAGTGTCGTAAGCTTATCAAATAGAACTTTTACAAATCTGTTTTGTTGTAAAGAACTTTAAAAACTCCTTAAATGTTTACGTACCTAGGCCTCGATGGCCGCAGTGTTGTGAATAGTAGGGCTGGCATTGACCGTGGCAAGAAGGCAGCTACAAGGATTTGACCCTGAAACAAGTTTCCATATAGAGGGGTGAAAGTTCACAGGTTATTCTGTGAACTATCATCTCTCTTCTGCCCCACCCACTGACCCAAGTAAGTCAGTCATTTCCATCACAGCAGCAAATTGCTTGACTTAATATACAAGTTTACACATTGGTATTGATAACGCAGTTATTCTCACACAGTAGGTAATAGATACAATGCCTAGTATTTTTGTAGCAACTTTACCTATGTTTCAAAACAGTGGTAAGTTCATGGAACACTTTTTAAATTTCTTTATTTTTAATTTTTTTTTTAAACTGTGTTTGACATACTAAATATTTCCCTGATCTGAAGCGACGAAGACAGATATTTCCTTGGTTTCAAATATAAGCAGAATTAGAAGTTTTCCTTTTCCAGGAGACTTAGAATATATTCTTAATAAAAACTATTAGCCTCTCAACACAGGCAATTATGGCACATACCAAGGACATATGCATCATAACCCCCCACATTTCCTGTTGTTAAGAAGTTAAATCATAAAAATTCCTAAACATGTACAATAGGAATAGTTATCCAAATATTTACCTATATAAGCAACAAAACAAATCCCTAGAAACCATGCAACTGGATGTTGAGTTTAACAACAAGGTGCTCTGATGGAAGGAAGGGTAGACAGAGGCTAAGTTTACCTCTGCAGTTCAACTTTCGATCGGTGCAGGCCATGCAGTTTACGTGTACGCAGAGACAAGTTAGCTGATGTTTGATACCAACTGCCTCACTCTATACACCTAGAATGGCTTTTACTTACTTCCGGTTTCATCCTCCCCTGTCTTTTCCAGGAACCTCTCATAAGAAAAGGTCAACCATGCAGAGTATGATACAAACCCCAGTCAATGTCACCCAGGGTTCCGATTCCTCTTTTGTACCTGCTTTGCAATGATAGAATTTTCAACATCAACATCTGTTTCATTATCAACAACGTGTATTCAGTTCACAAACCAGAACAGGAGCAAGTTCTTGATGAGGTCACTTTCATGTTATAGAGCTTTCCCATTACATTTTCAAATTAATTTTGTGAAAAAAGACTTAAAACATACCCATTTCATGGCTTAAAATGAAGGCATTAACTTTAGGCAGAAAATATCAAAGCCTAAACAAATCCTAAACCTAGAAAAAAAATCTCCTAACTTTCTCTTAACTTTTAAAGTGCATTGTACTTCAAAATGACTGTATGGCATCATCTTACTCAGATCTGCTTCTTATGTATTCATATCTTGTATTGATATCTGCTGGTTTAGTGGCAGACCATGTTTTTACTGCTTTTAACTCCTGTTAGCACAACAGAGCCAACAGAGTTAAGAATGAGAGCTGGATTCTATTCCTTCTTGTGCTTCATTAACAAAGCCAACAAACAGTTACACCTGCACAACCCCTTTGTAGGCTGCAGAAAGTTTGTTTCTCACACATCACTACCAGAAATAAAGAGCTCAGCTTGCCTCACATTCCAATTAAAAGAGAACAAGTACTGCAGGTCAGAGGGAAAACAAAACAAAACTTTTTACTTATAAATGGAGGATAACGGAAATAGAAATCATGAAAGAAAAACATGAAGCCATACAATGCCGTTTATACAGTTACATTCAGAGTGAAACTGCACTTTAAAGCGAATGTGGAAAAGGACATTAATGTTAATTTTTTTAAAATTAGCTAATTAATGGAACTAAGCATGGTCTAGAAAACTGAACAAAGTACATGAAATGACTAAGCTCCAACTCCACTCTGCCACTGATTTAGTGTGTGATATTGGAAAAGACACTTCAACTCTTTGTCCCAGTTTCCTGCTCTCTAAACAGAGATAATATTAACTCCCCCACCCCATTATCTCAGAGGGATGTTTAAGAGCTCCATATTTGTAATGAACTTTGAAAGTGTTAAAAAAAAAAATCAAGTGATGCAGGACAGGAAAAATTCAAATTCCTTTTTATTTTAAATTAGACAGGCAGAATACCAGACTAGACAGTCCAAGAGGATCATCAGATACAGTAAATCCTATGTTCCTAATTCTTTTCATTATCACTGTTAAATGAGTTTCATAACAGATTAAAAAATATTTCCCATTTACCCAATCTCTATTCACAAATTGTATTACAAGAGAAATTGCTCATCAAGATGACAGTTTAATGGCAACTTCTCACCTGTTAATCTCCAAGCCCTCCTATGCCAGACCAGACAAGTGGGTACCTCTCCTCCTACCAGCAGATGGCGATGAACAAAGAGCAATGCTCTTGTGACACCACTTCTCCTATAAAGGAGGCTGGCTGGCAGATCCTGCTCAAATAATTTGGAATGCTTAATGCTTAAAACTACAATAGGAAAATAACTTCAGAACAGTTTCAACTCCAACAACAAAATAAGAACAAGCATGGGATACCTGGGCTGGCACAGGAGGGCTTAAAAACCAAACTAACGGGTAAAAAATTACAATTTTACAGCTTTATGCTATGCCAACAAAGCCCAGATAAGTGGGCATGTCAGTAACAATAAAAAAGGGGAGTACCTTACAAAAAATAGAGTAAGGGACTACAGTGAGCAGGACCTGGCTATCAAAGATGGCAGCAGCAAAGCCTAAAACATCAAGTCCAGAATAATTTGAGATGGCATGTAAATATGCTTAACCGGCTGCTTTCTACACAGTTCTGGAGGGGAAGAATCCTCTCCTCTTCTGTCAGTGAGGTAGACATGATGTTGAAGGAATAACTCTTCACAGAAAACAGAGCTGATTTATCCAGGTCAATGGTTCCTCTCACACATGACACTGAAGCTTGCAGATTGCTAAGCCTTTTATGGTTGGGACTCTCAAAAACCACCACCACCACAAGTGATCTTTCTAACCACTAGATATCTAAGATACACAAAGCCCTCTTCACATCAAATGTTTCATGGGGCCAGTCAGAATAAGGAGAAGGAACAGCCTTGGGGATGGGAGAAACCAAGTTGGAAGGAAATTGAGAGCAAGCTTAATTACCACCTTGTCCTGATGAAAAATTTGGCAGGATTCCCTGCATTAAAGGACCTCCAGCACTCGTTCTCTCCTAACAAAAAAGCAAACTGAAAAGAAATGTTCACCCCTCTTTAATGGTGCGTGTGAGAGGGTGTTTGGCACTAAATACAGATCTTATGGGGACAGAGAGAAAAAAAAAAACCTCAGTTTTATCTTGTCAACTGTCCTAAAACACATTACCTTCAAAAGTGCATCATAGAAGAATGATCTAACTGTGCCTCTTAGTATTAACAGTGGCATTGACCCCGAAAGCCAATATTTCAGGCCTTTCAAAAACAGAATAGAATTTCACTAGTAACTGAACTTAAATCTTCTGGCCTTGCATCAAGCTTGAAATACGCCCTAATCTGCTTTTGAACACTTATCAAGTAGTTCAGATAAATCCTTCTTCGTGCAGGTCCACTCAAGAACAAGGGATTCTCCATGCTGAACTGTACTCACAGTGAGACACAGCAGGTGATCACAGGAGAGATCCAGCCAGCTACCGTGCCACCACCTCCCGAGCCAGTCCAGGAATTCCAGCCAGTCCAGAAATACCAGGATGATCTTCTCCATGAATATGGCTATCTTCTGAAGGACTGACTATGGTGAGACGTATAGGGAAGATATACAGCAGGTCAAACTCCTACAAGGGAGAGTTAACACCTGCTCCAAGGGCCAATGAATCCTGGACTCTGGAGTAAAAGGCCTCTATGTTCCTATTCATCCGAAGAGGTACCAACAAAATTCTGAAAAGCACCTATTAGTTTGAAGGACTATTCGCCATCCCTGTTTGTACAAAGGTATTACTGAGTGCTTACTTTTGTTGGTGGGCTTTTTGTTTTGATTTTAGATTGTACAGAATACAAAGCTTTAGAGTATTTTTGATTGTGTATCTTCTGGAAGTGATGCTGTATCATCCCTTAGAGCTGTTATCCTGGGAAGACTTCTGCAAAGATACGGGTTTTCCATTCCACCGGGAAGGTACTGATTACAGTGATTTATGTTGAGAGAAAACTCCATTGTAAAGAGCCCACCACAAAGGAAGCCTTATCCCCTTCCTCCTAAAAACTCTGAGCACTGTCACCTCCAGGATTTCTGCTGTTCATAGCTTTTGTGCTGGGCCAGAGAGAAAGGAAGTCTCTGAAGCCTCAGACAGTGTCCATTCGGAGGCCTTTGAAAATTAAATCCAGGGACTTGAAATGGATTCAGTACTGGACAGGGAGTCCACGTAACATAAGCCACATCAGAGTGTCTTGTTAAACCAACTGGCCTTTACTTTCATCCCCACGCACAGCACACTATAGCAGACAAGCCTGAAGGTGATGAGCACATGATAACTTGAAAGGCTGCCGTCCCTTCTTGTAAGATCAGAGACTGCCAGACAACTCTCCATTCAAGAGGAAGTGATATCACTAGAGTTTTGTTTCTTCTTGTCTCCATCTACTAGAGGAAGGAGTTATACTCACTTGTGGTGAGCACAAGGGAATGTGGAAGAAAGGATTTTACTTTTTCAGAATGTCTAGCCCTAAATATAGCTTTATAACAGCCCTGAAAATGCCTTGTTTTACAGCGATAGCACAAATCTACAAAAAAGCCATTACACTAGTGCAACGTATTCTAAAAAAAGAACCCAGTTAACAAAACACAAACCTAAACACACCTAGTTTTAGAAAAAATGTATTTGTTGTATAATAAACGTGGTAGAGTTTATTGATCTAGAAGCAACTGTTGGCTTTGGGAAAGTCTAAACAAGAGTAAGCCTCAAAAGAACTTGCTTGACCAAAATATTTTACCTACTTCCCCCCAAACGATATTTTGTACAGCAACATTCTGCTTTGTTTTGTTTTCTTTTGTTGCATGTCATCAGCCTCCACAGAATTTATCCTATATATGCTATATGCAACTGGTTAATAATTTCCACATTTGTGAACTGATTACATCATTGATGATAAACAGAAAACCACTTTTCAGAAAAAATAATATTGGTCAATTGTATCAATGGGATAAAATGAAACCTACAGAATGTTGTCCTTTTGGGAATATTGTTCAACAACCCAATGTCCAAACATTATGAATCAGTCACATTGCTAAAACGAAAGAAAATAAAAACACTGCTAGTTGGAATGCCAGTTACTCAATCTGCCATATTAACCATTTTAAGTAAATTAACTTACATGCCACACAAAATTTTATTGAGGTGACGTTAAGGTTGCAGGTACATAGTGGTTTGACTACATACTACCTTCCAAAAATACTAATTACATTTTTGGAAACCCAGGAAATGCAGAGTTAAGGTTGCATTTCTCACAAGCAACCCCAACTAACTTAGCTCGCCTCAACCTATTGTCTTCTTTGCATTTAGAGGATCAAAAATGGACATCACACGTTGGTTTTATAATCTGTTTCATACATACCTGTCATACTAAGTGCGATGTCTGCATATGGAGACACACTAATTCTGTCTCTACTGACACTTTTGATTCTACAAAGAGCTGCATGCCTCCCTTAGTAAAGACAGGTATGATTGCTTTCAGTATGCTATTTGTAACACTTCTTTGTGCGTGCTGTGTATGACTGTAAGGACAGCCATAAAGCAGTAATACCACTACATAGCTATGAATAAGACATTCTACTTTTTGTTGTCACTAACAGAAATTTAACATTTTGGTATGGTGGATAACGGACTATGAGTTTAATTTCTCAAGGCATCACTACAAGAGCAGAGTTAAGGTAGTTCAGGTGCCTTGCCTGAGAAATGCAACCTGAACGCTGCATTTACTAGTTTGTTCATTTTTTTAAAACTACCATTCCTGAAAGATAATATGCATTAGAAACACAGTGTGCCTGCTTTGCCTTTTGTGTGAGATTTTCCCATCTCATCCACAGAGCGGAGGTCCACCTTGTAAAGTTCATCAACCCTCTAAGTAAGCTTTGTGAGACTTGTCAATAGTCCCACAATTCATGCAAGTTTTAAGAGATTTGTGGGGGCCCCCAAAGCCCTTTAGATTGGGTTTGTGATTGTGGTCACCTGTCAACCCCAGAATTTTGGTGGCCGTACATGGGGAATGGGGAAGCTGAAAGGAGCAAAGAGGTCAATCTGAGGAACAACTCAACGATGCAGGAGAAAGTGAAGGGGAAGCATGAGTACCTCCCTGACTTCTCCACCCAATGGATTCTCCTATGGTCTGCCAGAGAAGAGTTCTGCTGCTGTAAACCACAGGATGTCTATTGATTAGAGAAAGGATAGAAGTGCTAGTGCTTCTCCCTGCCTGCTCCTCCTACATTCGCTGAACACCACACCCCCATCTGGAGCTTTCTGTTCCTGGTAGCACCCGCGTTCTCATGCCAGAGGTCAGTTCTCTACATGTTTCTCCCCACAGAGACATGAATATCTTTTGAGAGGAATGACACGCTCGGAAGCAGCTCAGGAGTGCAGGAGAAAAAGGCAGAGGGAAAACACACCTGCTTTCTCCACTCCATGTATTTTGTTAAAGGACAGTCCTGCAACTGCAAGCCACAGAAGACCATCAAAGAATGTCAAAGAAGGAGAGATGGATGAAAACGGGGGGCTTGGGAAAGAGGAGATCAAAGGGGCATTCTCCTGCCTTGTCTTAGGAATCTCCTGAGGTATACAGGAAGAGAGAACCCCAGAGAGCCTTAGGAAGGCTTACTGGCCTCTTTCACAAGCCTTTTAGTGGAAAAGTTCTCCTTTTCTCCTCACTGATAAGCCTCTCTGAGTGGTTTTCATTTTGAAGTCTCTCTCTGCCAGGAAAAAGGTACAGACTCTATTTTTTAATCACTGGAGCTGATATTCTGAAGCAACGTTACAAATTCAAAATAACTTTTTAAATTACGACTTTCATAAACTAAATGTTGGTCCTCAGCCCTAGATCTCATCAAGATCCCAGAACATTTTCCATCTAACAAGTATCTCTTTCCTTTCTATGGTCTTCCTACAAAGCATGTGTGTTGGGTGGAGGGGGGGGAAGGAAAAAGCGGGTAGGAGTTTTGAACCCTAGTGAATACTTTCTATTTTTAGTGTGTCATAATTCAAGAATCTCTTGTTCAGTTCATGTCAAATTTCTGCCTAAGCTTCAAACCTAACTTACTAGTTTTGAGAATCCTATTTCTTCTACAATCCACAAAAAAGTATGAGCAAAATCAGTCTTGCAACAAACTCAGCTGCTGCAACCTTTGCCAGAGTGAGTGCTGTTACTCATGATTATTTGCCTGTAAAAATGGAAATCTCATAGATTCCCCAGTTTTATTCACTGAAACAGAACTCGTTCAACATTGATTTTCAAAGACGAAATATAAAATATTAACAAATGTACAAAAACATAAGTATGTATGACATTTTGCTCAGATGATAGGCTGTTATTTCTCTTATTAACAAATACCTAGGTACTTGATACTAGATCAATAAACCAGTTGCAACCCCTATTTTAATACTTCAAAATATTTGGCTTGCAGAAATGGTATTCTATAATGCAAACAGAGGCAAGAAAGCAAATGGATGGAACTAATCCAAACAGAACAATTCATCTTGGGACAGAAGTGCTGATCCTGTTCCCATTGAAGTCAATGCCAAAACACCACTGAATTCAATTACATCAGGATCAGGCCCTGACCAGTACATGCCAAACGGATTAGCTTAATTGAGGACCTACCACTGCAACCATACCCAAGATTATGGATGTCATTTCAGCACATCAACAGTAACAGAATGCGTGAACCAATCTATTTCAAGTACCAGCCACACTTCTTTTAAATTTCCATAATGTACTTATCAAGCTCTCTAGGCATCAGAAAACCTGTTCAGGTGAACACCTTAACGCATAGCTAGATAGATATGCATTGTTATTATGCCTAGATTGAACACATATAGTAAATTAATTCAGTTAAAGGTATAGCATATTTTCCAAGTACATTGTAGTAGACTGTTAACAACTTTAGTGTGCCATTTTTCGTATCTTCCAATAATTTCAATGTTATTTATCATGTGATATTTGGACATATCTGTCTGCATATCATCTACCTTTCTAATCCAGGCTTGGGGACCACTGTTGGACAACTCATCTGAGGACAAAATCTGTGCTCCAGTACTTCCTGTGAATTGGCCCGGCAGAGAGTTTGACTGCGCCCAGGCATCAATCTAAAAGATAAATCAGCATGAAAACAAAATAAAAATCTGCAACTTCTCCCCTGAAATGTAAAGATCTATGAAATTTGTGTTATGAAACAGAACATTTACCTCCCACCCTTTAAAAAAATAATAGGAAGTTACTAGACGGTTATAATTTAGAAATATTTTTACTTTAAAACATTTAAACCATAGAGTGACCATGAACAAGTCATCTCCCTATTCTTTACCACCTTACTACAACTACTTTCATCACTTTTGTAAAGTATTTGTTCTGGAGACAAGTACAAAAATTACTACCATCTCCCCCAACCCCATTATTATAACCTTTTTCAGGACTAGGGAAAACTATTTCTGGTCAATTCCTTAATCAGACATGTGAAGCAGAAAAATCACCAGGTAAACCATGGTATGCCTTATATCTCCACGGCTATGGTATATTTAAAGTACTATTTCCTATGAAAGAAGATTTTTTAAAATAGCATTCTCTCAAGGACTCCCACTTGAACTCTGCCTAGTTTTTTATACTGTGCTCATCACAATAGTTCTGGGCATGTGTTTACAAATAAAATTATCATCACCTTTTAACTTCTAGCCCTACAATCTGAAAATCATGTTGGTTTATTTCCGGCTTATGTATCACCAACAATAAATACTCTGTGGTAAAAATGTAAACTAAAATTTTCAAGTCTGAGTGCCTAACGTCAGACTCCTAAAATCCATAATTGGGTATTTCTAGAGTAAGTGGCCTGATCTAAAAAGAAGCTTAGCATCATTTTTCACTGACTACACAAAACTTTGATAAAGAAAAAACAGAGCACAACCCACCTGTTCCTGTGCACGATTTAACAAGCACATGGCCTCTAAGTCAAATGTATTTTCTGTAAGCCTCTTCTGAGCCATTGTTCGTTCATTCATTGCTGTAGAGATGTCCACAGTCTAGGAAGAAATACAGCTTATTTATTTTTTAAAACAGATTGACCGTAATACTGTGTTCTTGCTCGAGAAACATTTATTGTAAAACAAGGAGCTATGCTACAAAGTTGTGTTAAGAATCTGAAAGTAGTAAATTGAAATGGAAAACAGATTCTACAAAAAAAATTAATCTGACAATTGCTTGTTAAACATGTATAATCTGAGTTTTATAAAACTAATAGAAATTGTGTAGGGATAAAGTACAATATAGTGGTATTACTTTTTGCAGTTCTAGCATGTTCATAAATTGGTCATCAATCATTAGCCTAGTAAGCTTAAATTTTATATTTATTTTCAACAAAGAAAAATAGAGCAAATGCTCCAGATATATACAATATATTGAAAAATATTTTTAAAAATGCTATTAATCTATTTAATATTGTCAAATACTAGACTGCAGAAATAATTAATTAAAGGTAAAAGGTCAGGTCCCACAGAAATTTAGGCAGAATTTCTTTATAAGGAGCAGTTCCTGTTAGGATTCATGTTTTAATACACACTATTATTTCTCCAGTGTAGTGCAACTTTTCATACTTGTATCACATGCATTTTATCAACCTGGATTTAGTCCCACTCATCTACTTAAGACCTCTTCTCTTTCTCTCTCAACCACTTTGCTTCTCATTTCTTCAAAAGGATGTACTTATTTCTGCTCATTCACAGACAGCAAGCACCTTTAATTCTTAAACCTGTTTCAGGATTCTTCCCCACCAGCTGCAGTAGTACTTCAAAGGACACGCTGCTCCAGCTAATGCAAATTATTCTGGGGTGTACCTAAAACCCAAAGGCATCCAAAACACACTACTGAACAGAAACAGGGACACAATTTTCAGAAGGCAGGCCATGTAGATATCAATTTCACAGTGAAGAAGAGTGGTTTGGGACTGGCCTATTGCTGGGTAACCATGACACACTGCTGTTTCCTACCACTTAACCTGAAGCAAAGAGGTGGTAGCAAATGGCTGATCTCACCATATTAAAAAATCAGTACAAACCAATATCGCATTCAGATACAGTACAGAAGTCCAAATTCTGGTATTGTCTTTGGAAGTTAATTCACTTGGAAAAGATAGAAAAATAAGGTTTATTTAGATTTTGTTCCTATACATAAACTATTACCAAAGGCAGCGATACCAGTAAATGTCCTAAAGATTTTGATAAAGGGTTCAGTTTTGGAAAACAATTATTTTTCTCTCAAAAGCTGAAAAACTCTGCTGGTATAACAAAAAAGTTATACCAGATTGTAGTAGGGAGGGAATTTTTTGCCTGAAGAGTAAAAACAAACAAATGTTGTTACATAGTCCAGCCTTGAGCACAGGGGACTGGACTAGATGACCTCTAGAGGTCCCTTCCAGTCCTACACTTCTATGATTCTATGAAACAAAAAAATGCTTCTGCCAAAGATACTACACATCAAGCAGAGAAATTCATGTGAAATTACTAAAGGGACACAAGTCAACTTAAAATTGCCCCAAGTTTAAATTTTGTAAAATCAAACTTTTATAAAATTGAAGACCACGAGAATTTCTCTCTTAACTTCAATGACCTTTGTTTTTACATATTCTCCCTGAAATGTGAAACCTAGACTTTGCTATACTGAGCATCTAAAACTAAAATACAATTAACCAAAGTAGAACCAGATTGCCTGCACAGAAAATTATTTAATGATCCCCTCCAAAAATTGATAGGCACTAGTGGAAATACAATGCATGCAGTGGGGGCACTCAGGATAAAGACATTTACTTAGAATGCTAATAATTTAAATCTCTCTGTATATATCAGGTGAAGGGTAGGATAAAAGTTACAGTGGAACTTCTGAAATCACAGAAATAAATTCTGGAAAATAACATCAGACTAAGGAGTTAAATACAGATATAGAGCAAAAAATAAATTATAAATTTCTATATGCCAATGCAAGAAGCTTAAATGCAAAAATAGATGAACCAGAATGCCTTTTAATAGAAGAGGAATCTGAACTTCTGTCATAGACATTAGTGAGTTCTTGAAACTCTCAGGAAAGAGACATGGGTGAACCAACTGGAACAGCTCCAGGGAAACCTCTGCTCAATGCACATCAGTGGTCAAAAACAAAAACAAAGTGTTAAGAGGTACAAGTATGGGATAGAAAATAAGAACAGTATAAAGCAATTATATACTTTAGTGGTACACTCTCACTTAGAATACTGTGTTCATTTTGGATCACCATATCTCAAAAAAGAGAGAAACAGAAAGATCCAGAGACAGGTGATTGGTATGGAGACCTCCAAATGAGGGAGATTGAAAAGACTGGGACTGTTTACTTTAGAGAGGAGACATGACGGAAATAATCAGTACAATGAATGGTACAAACAAGGTAAACTGGGTTTTCCTATTTAGCCTCTCACATAATATAAGAGGGTATTCAATAAAATTGAAAGGAAATTAATTTAAAACTAATGAATATATATTTTACACAGACACATAATTAACTGACAGCTCACTGCCACTGGAAATCATTAAAGCCAAGAATTTAGGAGGATTTGACTAAAGACTAGAAATGAGAAAAATAAGAACATCTAGAATTACATAAAACAGGATAACTAATTTTTATACATGGGATATAAACCTTCATGTTTAAGGGGAAAAGACGACAACCATTTACTGTCTGGGATTAGGAAGAATCTTTCCGTATTGGCAAGTTATTCCATAATTGTGCACGTGTAGTTTGTTCCACAAACTACTTGTGAAGCATCTGGTACTGGCCAGCCAGATACTGGACTAGATGAACCAGTAAAGCAATTCCTAATGTTCTGCAGGGAACTGCAGAACATAAACAAGCAGCATAAACAATGACAAAGTTAATTAAAACAAATTCCAGTAATAATAATTTAAGGTGTTAATAAATTTGTGCACAACATGTACCTTTTTGTGTTGCCAGTGCCACTTACATTTTGGTGAGTAGAATAATTTTCTCCTGAATCCTGACTACAAGCTAAACATTAATAAACTTCAATGTTAAAAGTTTATCTTCCTTTCTAAATCCCCAATCCAGCAATGCACTTATGCATGTGAATAGTGCACTCAAGTCAGTAGGACTAGTCACATAGTTAAAGGTACACATGTACTTAAGTGCTTTGCTAGATATGGGCCTATTTAGCAGACGCCCTATGTAGAAAGAATTTCCCCTCATGGTCGGTCAGCATATTTGAGACAGTAGTGGCTTGCATTACTCTATGGTAGCTGTGGGTCTTGGAAAATGCTTCAAGTAAGGAAAGATACTGTTTTATATGACTAAACAATAATATGAATTTCAACATTTTACCCTCTGTAGAAGAACTCTTGCTCTCCATTTTGGAGTTTCAACACTAATGTTGTCCCCACAGAAATGATGTAAAAATTGCAGCACTGAGGACTATTTTGGCAAACAGATATGCCAAACTATATTTTGTGGGGCTGCTGCTGGATTTTTTGTTACACTGGATGCAGAGATTATGTTTTTAATTAGTGAGGGGTGTGCAGAATATGAGCTAGGCGCATCTCAGTTTTAAAAATCTAGAGCAAATAAGTAAATCAATAAATAAATGTTCTCACAGAACATTTTCAGACTTGTAGAGTTCACTGCAGAATAAAACTCCCCCCACATGCTTCCTTGACCAGCTGCCACTAAACTTCCCAATAGGCTCAGCATCTTTAGTACACAGAGAGTCTACTCTTCTCTCTCCACCAGCATTCATCTTTTCCAGAGAAATCCTGAAGCTAGGAGAAGGCTAAGGACCATATTTCCCCCCCACCCCCACCACATCTCCAACCACACTGGATAATCATATTAGTTGGATACTTCTGCTAAAATGGTCAGCAGTAAACTAGTTACAGGCGGCAATTTTGACAGCTTAATCTGAAGCTAGTTCAGTAAATTTAAAAATGTCCCACACAAATTAGGCATGATCCTCTGATTCCTGATACCAATGTGGACTGATATCTGAATGGTCACCATTAGGTTTCACAGTTGTTAACTCAGTGAGACGAATGGGACCAATTCGCATTTGTTAGATCTATTAGTTAAGCTCCAATAATAGTGCAGTTGGTACTGCACAATGCATAGAAGAAAATATGGTCCTGGCTCCAAGAAGTGTATAATCTAACAAACCAATCATCCAGATACAAAATGCACTGGGATGGCCCAGAGGATGGTTCTATATCAAAGTGAAGCCAGGTATGTCTTTTTGTTTTGATAGGTATGCAAGCAATTCTTAGGCAGCTGGGATGAAGGGACACCGTCCCCTTAAAAGAAAAAATTAGGAGACCAGCGGTGGGGGGTCGGACTAAAATGGACTGATTTCTGAGGGAACAGCAAAGTAATCTGCCTCCATCAACCTCCTAACCACACAAAAACAGAGCATAGGGTTGCCAGAAGATGGGTTCTCAAAAACAAAACAAAACAAAACCTGAACATTTAAATAGTAAGCACCCGGCTGCCAAATCAGACAGAAATGTCAGGACTGAAGAGAATCAAATGGCTACCAAGGTAGACATTTGCAAATTGATTTCTGAGATTAAGGCCATGAGAGAGGATCTGACGAGCAAGCTTCTTACTGTAAAGAAGGTAGTTACTGACTTGGGAGATGGAGTCACTATGCTAGAGACTGAGCAAATGACAAGACAGAGCTGCAGAGTTTCATGGCACTGATGGGGGGGCGGGGAGAGAGAGAGAGGGGCAGCTTAAATTGGATGATATAGAAAACAGAGTGAAAAGAAATAACCTCAGAATTAAGGGACTGCCTGAAAACACTGAAAGAGGAAGCCAATATGTGAACACGTCAACTGTGGACTTGTTAAATCTTAGCTCTCTGCAAGGGGTGAAAGTAGAGAGAGCACATACAGCACTGTTGCCCCCAACTGAGCCTAACAACAGTAACAGACCCAGAGATCTAATTGTGAAATTTCACTATCAGCAGAAAGACTTAATTAGGAAAAAAGCCAGAGAGCATTCAAAGCTCAGACTAAAATGCCACAAGCTGCAATTTTTCCATAACCTCTCTGCCCCAACCTTAAAAAAGAGGAAAGCACTGGGAGAAATTACAGCAGCACTCAGGCAGGAAGATATTTTCTATAGATGGGGATTCCCATTTAATTTCTCTTTCAACTTGCAACACACAGTAAGAGACTTTAAACAAGGGGTGGGGCGGGGGAATATACTCATATGGAATAGAACTCCAAATCTCAGACACACAAGCAGATACTCCAAAGGTAGAAACCAAGGATAAAATGCTGGAAGAATCCTGACAGATGGTGAAACCCAAAAAAGGAGGATAGGAAAAGACAAGACAAGAGCCTCTAGAGAACATATTGCAATGGTAAAAGTGAAGCTGAACAGGAGACCACAGATACCTGACGAATAACCTACAAGGGATTTCTTGGGAGTCATCAAGAATGAACTGTTGTAAACTAACTACGTTTATGTTAGAAGGCGAACAGTATGAAATGTGCTTCAACTGAGGTGATTATAACTCTGTGATAGCTATGTTCTTTATTTTAAAAAGTAGAGAAAATAAAGGACAATAAGGGGCAGTAGAAAGGGAGGTCCCAAGTATGGTGGAGATTGGAGCAAACAGAGGGGAGATGGGAGGAGCCTTCAGCAGGGTTCTGTGTAAATTCCCAATGTAACTCAAATGATCAGATGGTAATCTATCCCTAAGGGCAGAAGTACCTCCTCTGGATTGAAGAGAAGTAATCCAAGTGTTCATGGGGAGAGTATGAGGATTCAGGGATTCAGCAAAGCAGTCATTTGGTGGCTGATTTATAAGCTCTGTTGGTATTTTATTTCTGGAATTAAACTAGGGGGAATTATCACAAGAATGGCTCTTTCTTTTGAAGTGTCGTCTTTGAATGTCAAAAGGCGAAATCATGTCTTTAAAAGGAAAAAATCCCTGGAAGAATTTAAAAACAAAACTATTCAGATTATTTTCTATTTCACGAAACTCACTTTCAGGCGGGGAAAATTATGGGCATGCAAGGTAACTGGTTTCAGCAGACATTTTTTGCTTCAGCCAAAGAAAAGGAAAAAAAGAGTGGGCATAGTATTTGCTAAACATGTATCTTTTCAGATTAATAATCGATTTAAGAAAAAGGAGGGATGGCTTATCTTGTTGAAGGGCACAATTGCTGTGTTATTAACAACAACAGGTTTAGTGTATGCTCCCAATCAAAAGCAAAAAAAACCAAAACCAAAATCTTTAAGGACTTCTTTAAAATACTGCAACACTTTGAAAAGCAAGGGGAAATTATACATGAATCCTTCCTGGGACAGATCTGATAAAAAGAGAAAGAGGCTAGAGAAGCAGAACTGCACCCAGGGGAAAGAGATTACACTGTTATTCATACATTTATCAGTTATATGCTAGACTAGATTTAATGTTAATCTCTAAATCTTTAATGAAGCTGACAAGGTCTGCAGAAATTGGCACCATTAGGTCAGATCATGCACCAGTGGAAGCAATATTGGATATCTGGTATGGGTCTCAAATATTAATCTTTTGGAAAACGAACTGCTTGCTTCTTCAAGATGTATAAACAAATGATACAGACAATACAAAATGAGGCCTTCTTTGGGAAGCAGGCAAAGACTGGTTGGGGCCAACTGATATGCAGAGCCTCTCAGATGAAAAAAAGAAAGCACTCAAGAAAAGGCAGAACTAAAACAGGAGATAAAAAGGCTACAAGACCTTCATAAAAATACAGGTTCCAAAAAAGTGTATGAACAATAAATGAATATGTGGAAATTGAATGTGTTGATGACAGATACCCCTTAGGTATACAAAGCAAATATTTTCTGAAAAAGGAAATAAAATTGATAGGCTATTGGCTTGAAAGCTAAAAAGGATTCAAGAGCAACGTATTGTTCCACCAATTAAAAACAATCAGAAAAAATATATTTCATCAAGGAGTGTAACTATGTGCTACTTTTGCTTTTTATTATAAAACCTTCTTACCTCAGATACTCCACGCTCTAAAGTTATTCAAAAATATCTGGAAGTAGCAGGCTTGCCAAAGATAAACAAAAATTATAAACTTTAGATACAGAAATTAAAAAAAAAATCTGAGCGGCAAAAACAAGTCATGAAAAGTAGTAAAACTCCAGGATCTGATGGCTTTTCATAAGAATTTTACAAGGTACAGCACAACCCAGTTTATCTCATCTAATTGGGTCTGGGGCCAGATCGGATAATCGGGAGAATGGGAAAGTGTGGGGCTGCAGCGCCATGTAGCGGCCACAAGAGAGATCGCCCATTACTGGACTTGTGAGCACTAGTTATTTGGTTAATACGGAGAGCCGGGTAATGGAGGGTTGGATAAACGGGGTTCTACTTTATTTAAGGAGGTATTAGTGGGTCCCTTGAGAGGTACCTTCAATGCTATTTTGTTAGAGGATAAACTTCCACAACCTATTAAAGAAGCTACTGTGGTTATTCTTCCTAAAGCTGGAAAAGACCTTACCTTAAGCAGCTCTTATAAGCCCACATCACTGTTGAATCATGACAAAAAATTTAGTAAAAATACTAGTTAACGGATTGCAGTCCATGCTCTCAGCTTATGTAAATCCAGATCAAAGTGGATACAGTAAGGATAGACAAATATCAGACAGTATTCAGCGAGTTCTTGGGATCATCCACAAGACCAGATCACAAAAAGATCCTTTTTTTTGTCATCACGATGCAGAGAAGGCCGTTGATAGAACAGGGTGGAGCTTTCCATTTCAAACCCTGTCCCGTAGGGACATTGGCCCCTAGTTCCTTAAATGGACAAAACTACTCTTGACACCAGCCCCAAAGCAGCTTTGTGAGTTATTGGGGTTAAATCTCATGTTTGAATTACACAGAGGGACTAGGCAGGCATGTCCATGGTCTCCTTTACTTTTTGCACTGGTCATGGAGTCTTTCCCACAACGATGAGGAACAAGGAATCTATCACAGGAATAAAACTTGCAGGAACAGATCAGAAAATAGCTTTAAATGCAGATAATGTAATATTTTTATATAAACCAAATATTTCCCTAAAATTAGTTTCTAAAAAAAATCCATGACTTTGGGTTAGATTTCAAGTAAATCCTACTAAATCTGAAAACCTAGCTATAAATTTGTCCGACTCTGAAAAGCTATTCCTCCAGAAAACATTTGGGTACAAATGGGCAACAAACTCTAGAAGACACCTGGCAGTTCAAATCTTGAATAGTCTCGAAGAATTCTATGATTTGAATGTCAAACACTACTTCAACAAATGGCATGTTGGGGGAAGTATGCAATATTTTTGGTTGGAAAGAATAGCTAGGGTCAAAATTAACATTTTGCCAAGGATACTCTTCTTGTTTCAAAATATTTCTTTGATTATTCCAGATAAAACCCTAGCAGGAATACAGAGGATTTTGTTAAAATGTATATGGAATAAGACCAAAAGAAAGTGCAGATACTTTGTACAAACCCATTAAAACAGGATGGACTAGCTGGTTCCAAATATTCTATGGTACTATCAAGCCAGCCAGCCCAAAGCAGTCTGGGACAGGAGGCGCTTTAACCCATCCAAACACTTTACCGAGCAAGAACATTGTGATGGTGTGTGCATCACTAAGCTACCATGAATTTTAAAAAAATAAAATAAAAAAAATAAATAAATCACACCCTCCAGAAATTTATACATATCCTATAGTACGGCTACGCTACAGATTTTCGATAGAAAAGAAGATCTTTTACCTTGCCAAATGATACTCACTGCAAATAATCCAGATATTAACCCAAATTACGAACCAGAGAGCTTTAAAAATTGGGAGAGCCATGGAATATATATTGCTGACCAGCTACTGAGTAAAGAAACTTTTCTAACTTATTTAGAGATAAAAACTAACTTTAACTGGCCCACTCTCCCATGGTAACAGTACTTTGTAGTTAGACATTATATTTCTTTCAACTCTTTAGAAAAACTGTTTTATACAGAAACCTAACTTTAATAGAAGTGGTGGCATCTGGTCAATTAGAAAACAAATAGGTTATAACTAATTCAATCTTTGCAGACAACTTTCCTAACAAAAAATGTCGATATATGACATGCTAGGAAAAGGACCTGGATAGAAAAATTATACCAGAGGAATGATGTTTGATCTGGAAAAGTGTAGCAACAACTTTAGTCTGTAGCACAATAAAAGAAAATTTATTTAAGATACTGTTTCAAATGGTACCTCACACCAGCCAGGTTATATATAGATACATACATACATACATACATACATACATACACACACACACACACACACACACACACTTGAATGGGAACAAATGTTGGGAGAAATCAGTGAAATAAGAGATTTTATGCATATATGGTGCACATGCCCATTCATCAGAGAATACTGGGATGCAATCCATCACCAAATATTTTTGGATATTTATTACCAAATGATCCTTTGGTAATCCTCATGTGGCTTCCTAGAGGAAATGGTCACACAAAAAGTAATGAAGAATTAATCTCTCATCTGCTAGTAGCTCCTCAGTTTCTGATAGACTCGCATTGGAAAAAGAAAAATAGTCCAACTGTAGAGGAATGTCTCAAAAATATGGAAGGCGGTTATTATAGAAAAATTAACACACCAGTTATGTACTCAGCAAAATAGACAGAGGACAAATAGATACTTAGATATTTAGTTACCTTTTATTCAATACTCAGACAAAGTACATTGACCTGCAAAAAACCCCACCACACCTGTTCATTTTTTTTGAATATTTACATTTGATAGACATCCTGGTCTGTTAAATATGTGTAATCGGAGATTTCACTCAATTAAATAAAATAACTAAAAACAAAATGTCATAGGTATTGTAATGATGATCATTCTGTAATATGGGAAAGTCCTCCTAAATAGAGATCTGATGTTTATATTCCGGTATAATGTCTCTTTAAACAAAAGCTCATTGTTGTAATGATTATTCTTTTGCTTCCGATATTTACATGGCAAGGATTCTAAACCTGTTAATACTTCCTAAATTAATAAATAGTAAAAAACAACTGCATTTCAATGTAATTCTGAACCAGTACTAAAATACATTCAATGAAGCTCTTCACACATAGTCCTTTAATACTGAACTTGTCAAATTTAAAAATATATTAATTCAGTAAGAAACAGCCAGCTAACAGAGTTCTGGCATTAAAAAATAAATGTTACAGGTTTCTGTTTTTAAAAAGAAAAAACCAACACTTGCAGGTGAAATATTTGTTTTGCCTACTATATTTACAAGAAACACAAAATATTACTTTGACTGAAAGTGATTAAAGAAAATTTTTACTATTTCACTATTCTATTTTTTCCACTTTGTTTATTGTGTGTATTTGACAGCACCACTTTATACATAGTCAATTTCTCCTTTACATTTCGTGGGTTTTACATAAAAAACAAGAGAAGACAAATATTTAGGAAAATGTGATTGTAAAACTACAGAAATGGGCAGACACAATCAGGTATATATATATATATATATATATGTAGTACTGGAAACTACTTTCAAATCATTTTTTAAATTGATTACATTTCAAGTTGATGTTGATTTAACATTGGTAGGCCATTGGTAACTATTGTTTTAGGTTCTCTGGTTCAGGAAGACTAAGCTTGGAAGGTTTTCTTGGCAATGACAAGGGCTAGAAGCTTAGTTTTTATTTTTAAGTGAAAGATTAAATTTCACAGAAACTAAGAGGTCACCCATGTACAGACGGAAATACCATGGCTGACTATATGCTGCAATAATTAGCACTTGTATGAACAGCCTATCTCCAAAAGCCAAAATAGGTTAGCCGATTTAGTCATTAAAAGGGCAAATAGATATGAACAATTTCTTTACAAAGATTACAACTAGATCCCAGAGCGAGCAGGTAACAGCTTTCTTTTTGTAAAAGAAGATGTGTTATTTCCCTTCCCTACCTGTGCAAGAGCTGGTTTGGGGAAAACATCATCTTTGCTTTCTTCTTTGCTTTTCTCAACTGGAACCCATTCTCCATAGACACTGTCAGCTTCCTTTTTCCTGTGTTGAGACCCAGATGAGACAGGGAACTCCTTTGTCAAAGTTACCTGATTTTTTGGTGCTGGTTTTACAATAGGAGTGGTCTTAAAGAAAAAGAAGCATTTTACGATTAGGAAGTGATAAATCACATTATGCATACATGGTCCTATTCTATAGAAACAATTACTGTAGGGTTTTGTGAACACTGAGTGCCAAACACTATTTCAATTTTCTCTCCTTAGCTGGTATTAAAATTAAAACTTGAAGGATAGCCTCTGAACTAAAATCGGGAAGATGTTATTTAAAATTTTGAGACTGGATCCTTGTTTCACATATGATGAGTGAAGTGACACCTAAATGGGTAGTTTTTCTTTCAGTTCATAAACAGCGATAGAATTATTAGGGAGTAATGGTGCTAAATAAATGAAAGTTATTATTGCTGATGAGAACAATACAGAAAATGCCCAATGCTAAAGAGTGAAGAAAATATTGATTGCTCTGTGAAAAACCCAGGATGTGACTTTGGACCGTTCCCCCTCCACATTAGAAAACCATGATGTTTCACAAAATAAATGCTTCAGCTACATTAATGGAATACTTGTACTCACACAATTAAAATGATTGCTTTTTAAATCTTCTGGCACATATACAGTTTAAGCATTAAATGTGGGGAAAATGCAGGTAAATAAAGAAACTGAAAACTAAGTAACTCAAAGTATCATTTAACAGCATCATCATATCTTTACTTGGTTCTGGAAGAGACTATATTCCTATTTTGTCATAGAGATGAGACATTTTGCACTTGTGAAGTGGACTATCAAAGTAGAATGCTACATATACTTAGTTATGGAATAAAACATACTAAAACAGAAGATCAAATGTTGTGTGCCCAAGAAAACCAAGACCTAGATGCACTGTCAAAGCTCGATCCTGCCACGTGACGCTTCCACAGAATATACATATAAAAAAAACAGGGCAAGTGTGCAGGTATCACTGATTTCAACGGTGTACAGTATATCCAAATTAAAGAGAAGACAGGACGAAAGAACATCTAAAGTACATATAAAATTAATTTACTATAGTTCTACAATTAAATTTATATAAAGTAACAACTGTAAGCCATTGTTTGGAAAGCATGTATATAAAGAACAATTATAATTAATATATCAGAAAGAATGTATCTAGTTTTGACTCCTGAACAGCGCCTTCTCTCTCTCTTCCAAAAAAATTCTAAAAAACTCATCTATATTCTGTAAAGCATTCAAGCTATGAATATACGTCTCTCTTTGTTCTAATAATACTTAGCACTAATATAGTGCTTTCTATCTTCAAATAGCTTTACAATATTATTTATTCCTCACAACACTCCTGTGAGGTAGGTAAGATTTAGACCCATTTTCCATATGGGGAAACAGTCAGAAACATTACATGACTTGCCTAGGCCACAGAAGGAAATTTGTGTCAAAACTAGGATTAGGTTTCAGGAGTTCTTAATTCCAAGTCCCATGCTCTCAGGTCTCCCCTCTATCTATGTATTGCAACATATTCTTTTTCCTGCTTGTGGTTTTACGTTATCAGCTCTTAATGACAGGGGCCGCTGAGCACAATTCACCTACTGCATATTACTATGTACACTTGTAGTACTATAGTAACATCACCTACAGACTCCACCTCTAGATGAGAAGTCAGGAAACTAAGTGCTCACAAGGTACAGTCACTCTAAATCTCTTGCTAGTGTGATCAGATAACACATTGCCATAAAGAACTCCCCTCGCCCTCTTCCCCTTGTACTGCATATTCCTTCTGGGAGATTTAAATATATAATGAAAACCAAATACTATTATATTAACAAAAACAAAAGATTAACAGCAATGGAACCATGGGATCTAATTAAACTGAATCAAAGTTCTCAGACAGAATACAATATACACTGTCCAAAAGCTACACTATCATCGGGGGGTAGGGATAGCTCATTGGTTTGAGCATTGGCCTGCTAAACCACCGGGTTGAGAGTTCAATCCTTGAGGGGGCCATTTAGGGATCTGGGGCAAAAATCTGTCATGGGACAGTACTTGGTCCTGCTAGTGAAGGCAGGGGACTGGACTCAATGACCTTTCAAGGTCCTTCCAGTTCTATGAGATAGGTAGATCTCTTTAAAAAAAAAAAAAATCTACAATAATATATTACCAGAAGTTTCTTCAGGTTTACAAAACACATGGCTGACCACCTTACTCTTCGTACAGTTCTTTGTGGATACAGAAAAAATAAAGTCTCCGAGTTCCCTGAGCTGTGTTTAAGGTGATAAAAACTTTTCTTGTTTTGTAATAATGCTGACATATAATCCAAAAAAGATTTTAGTTTGAGAAGATGCAAATTCCAGCATTTCTAAGTTCCTTGCTATTTATAGCTGTCTATGTTGCAACTGAGGATTTCTGCATGCAAAAATAGTACCAGGAAAACGGGTTTTGTTTAAGTGGGATGCCTTTCACTCAGCATGAAGGCAACAGATCCAGCAAGCAACAAAGATCCTAGAATACTGGTAAATCTTTTAGAGAAGAGAGACATTCAATAAGCATATTCCATTTTTCTCTGGTACACCCAGCCCATTAAACTCTTCCTCTGTCCATCAGTATTATTTTGAAATGCTTTGTTGTCCTGTATAAAACTAATTAAATCTGTATGAGCTGAAGACATTTTCTTCAAATCACTCACTCACTGTAGAACTACTTCCATTTTGCCATAGAACTTTTTCAGCATCCCCTCCCACACACACACACACACTCAGTACCTGAAAGAAGTTCCACAACAGTGTGTAAATGATTATGCAGCAAGTCCAAACACTTAGACATTGCCATTTTGAGGTGCCAACGCTCAGATTCCAATGAAAATCCTGGGCGTAGAAGGTGCTGAAGATTGAGCGTTCCCTTCTTTAGCCTCCCAGTGATGTGGTCAAAAAATGCTTCCTTAGATGAAGAAGGCTTGCATTTCAGCATAATCAAGTATTCTAATACTATATCAAAAAGTCTAAAAAAAATCACGCATAGATTCTGTTTAAACGAGAAAAGACAGTTCTCTTACTTCCCAAACCAATCCTTTCACCTTGTCCCACAGCTTAAGGTTGCTACACACTCTGTGTTTTGCATATCCACGCATTGTGCTATTGAAAAATTAAAAATATTTAGTGAAAAAAATGTACATCAGGTTTTCTTTTATCAAGAATCTACTATTTCTTTCATGTTATGGAAGCGTTTTCTAGTGAAGAGAACCCATCTGCTAAAAACACTTGCCCACCTTAAGTGATCTTTGAACTTCCTTACCATGTTTACTAATTAAAATTGTTTTAGCATACATGGGCCCCACTTCTACAAACTGCTCCATTCAGAATCTCTCGGAAGTCAACAGGGGTGTACCCAAAAAGGGGAACTTCCAGGAGAGTGCCTTAGTACTCAACATTTCTTACATCACATGTACCCGGGCAATTCATACATTCATAGCTAAAAGCAGCAGAAAGAACCAGATGCATGAAGAAGACAAAGCAGAGGTCAAGTCAAACTGGACTCTGAGTAAAAGGCACTATAAATAAAAATCAGTATTGACAACAAATGTGGATCTCCAAAAAAGAAAATCAAGGGGAATATCTCTGTCTGGTGTAAATATCTTAATACAGTATTCTACTTCTGAAAATTATCATAATATAGCAGATAAGACATCACACAATCATAATAAAAGTGATGGGATATTATACATACATATGCTTTTTGGTGTATAGATAGAAAACCAGTTATTTCAACAAAAACAATTCCAATATGTTAACTGATAACTGGGAAATAGAAATGTTATCTGTGGTTTCTGAGGACAACCACAAAGACTGGAACACTCTGTTTATGTGTCATCAGAATCCCTTGATGAAATTTTACAGTCTTCGGCCAATTATTTACACACACACATGGACACCCTCTGAAAATGTATGTGCAGGCTGATGGACCCAAAGATACACACACATGATGATGCACAGATAGTATATAATGTATATGATTATTTATATAAAATGAAAAGTTGACCTGCAGAGGACTATTAAAATTCAACAACTTTAGAAGCATGTGCTAAATGTCCCCAATAAACAAGGAAGTGCATGTGGTAGATTGATTTAAAATGAAGGCAAGTGATGGAGGATGTGCTCTGCTCATTGTTCTTCACTCTCACAATGGACTTCAATCAAAAACTTAGTCCTCCCTAATTAACTATTTTTAAGCCTCTAGTTTCTACATTGAGCAGCAATGACAGTATCTTTTGCTCAGCCCTCACATGACCAGTGTTTGGTCCTGATCCAGTGAGTAGCTAAACACATGAGTAAGAGCTTCTCCATACAGAGAAGTTATACCAGTAGAAAGTAGGGTATGAATTTAAACCACTGGTGATATTGTGGACACTCAATCATCTGTGTGGACAGACTTATTCTGGACACTCATTTTGGAAGTGATTTAAAGTAAGCCAAAAAAAGCCACTCTTACTCCAAAATAAGAGTGTCCAGATGGGGAGTTATACCAGTATAACGATACCGGTTTAACTGCACCTGTATAACTGGTGAAACTTTCCCATGTCGAGAAACCCTAAGTGTTTACAGGATTGAGGCCTTTATATGTAAAGAAGGCAACCACTACTTCTTCCTCCAACCTCAAAAGAAACTAAAGTGTATAGTGAGATTACTGAAATTGTCAACAGATTAAGAGTGGCTGAACTCCATGCTAATTAATTTAAAAACAAATTCATTTAAAGTCAGTGTGTTCCTAACAATATCTGTAACTAAAAACAAAAAAACAAAACAAAAAACACCACACCAACCTTAAATATGCTGTACTGGAAAAAACTGTTTAAATAAAAAGGGCTCATCTGTTTTCAGGAGTTTCTAGCTTTAATCAGAACTCCTGAGGACCTGCCAAATCCTTCCATACCTCATCTGCTACAAATATAAAAAAGACAAGGTTACCAGCTGTGGTTAAAAAGAACGATTACACCTTTCAGTTCCAAGATCTGGTGAAAAATTTTACCAAGGAGAAAAATGTGTTTTTGTAGAAACCTAACATTTAAACAGTCCTGCCGTTACTGCTCTTTTTGTACTACGAAAAGAAGTGTTATGCAGTTTGTAGTGTCAGAAAATGATAGTGTAATAAAGTGGATGCCACTCATCTGCAGTGTGCAGCTACCTCTTAATAAGCTTCTCATACTAGTGACTAGTTCCATCACAGACTATTTCCACAGACAGGTCATGGTAGATAACCTGGCAAAAATATATGGGAAACTCTCTGTAAGACCAGAAAACAAACTTCTGAAGAGGGTAGGTGATCTACACAAGTACCACATGTAATGAATATTAGTCCATATAAACAAAATTTAATATATTGATTCAGTTTAAATATCTGTTAATTCTAAACTGGCTAAAAATATATTTGATATTGGCAAGTGGAGAGTTAGAGGAATTGTAAAACAATCTTGCTTCAGCTGGTGTCCTAATCACCCAGCTTTAAATATATTTCCAGACAACATATATTATAAATAGAAAAAACTATATTAGTGTAATAATAAATTGAACAAAAATCAAGAAACATGAAAATTGAGGTTAACCATGCAACCTTAACTCTGCCTCTTTATGCAAATAGCATGCAATCACATAATTAGGTTATCAATTGAAACAATACCCTTTAGATATATGCACCTAAGATAACATATTGTCTTAAATTTAAAGAGGAGACAGAATTAAGGTTAACTTTCATTATCCCAGACTTTTAAGAACTTAACTATGCCCACCTGGACAGTACTCCAGCTACTCCATTATGTTTTTTTGCAGTTTAAACTGATCTAAACCTTTAGATCACCTTAGGCTGCTAAAATTGCTCCGCACATTTAGATTACTTCAAGCTGCTTTCTGAAAGGTGTACAAAGCAGATGAAGGCTAGACAAGAATTGGTAGGGTGCGGGTCAAGAGGGGGCAGACTAGTCTTTTAAACCAGTTTTGAAAAGCATGCAGTTCCTAAACTGAGAATGCATGCTCTATGCATTTATCTTTAAGTGTACACCTCCCAGTGTTATAATAGAAAGCTGCTGCATGTGCTCAATATGCATTTTTCAAATGCTCCTAACTAAAGTAGATGAAAAGGAAACCAACCAACGTGAATAGTCCTCATTAATTATACTAGGACTGTCAACTAATCGCAGTTAACTAACATGATTAACTCAAAAAATTTAATCACAATTAACCAGTTTTAATCCCAGTTAAACAATAGAATACTAACTGAAATGTATTAAATATTTTGGATGGTTTTTTACATTTTCAAATATATTTATTTCAATTACAACACAGTATACAAAGGGTACACTGCTCACTTTATATTATTTTTATTACAAATATTTGCACTGTAAAAATAATAGTATTTTTCAATTCACCTCATACAAGGACCATAGTGCAACCTCTTTATCGTGAAAGCGCAACTTACAAATGTAGATTTTGTTTTTGTTACATAACTGCACTGAAAAACAAAACAATGTAAAACTTTAGAGCCCACAAGCCCACTGAGTCTATTTCTTTTGCAGCCAATCGCTTTGAGAAACAAGTTTGTTTACATTTACAGGAGATAATGTAAATTTACAATGTCACCTGAAAGCGAGAACAGACTGTCGCATGGCACTTTTGTAGCAGTCATCACAAGGGTTTTACGTGCCAGATATGCTAAACATTTGTATGCCCCTTCATCCTTTGGCCACCAAAGAAGGTACCAATGTGAGATTTCTAAACATAGCTACAGTACTCAACACAAGGTTCAAGAACCTGAATTCCTAAAATCTAAGAGGGACAAGGTGTGAAGCATTCTTTCAGAAATCTTAGAAGAGCAACACTCCAATATGGAAACTACAGAACCTGAACCACCAAAAGAGAAAATCAACCTTCTGCTGGTGACATCTGACTCAGATGATGAAAATGAACATACATTGGGCTGCACTGCTTTAGATCGTTATCAAGCATAACCCATCATCAGCATGGACACATGTTCTCTGAAATGGTGGTTGAAGCATGAAGGGACGTATGAATCTTTAGCACATCTGGCACGTAAATATCTTGCAATGCCGGCTACAACAGTGCCATGCGAACGCCTGTTCTCATTTTCAGGTGACATTGTAAAGAAGAAGCAGGCAGCATTATCTCCTGCAAATGTAAAAAAACTTGTTTGTCTGAGCGATTGGCGGAAGAAGAAGTAGGACTGAGTGGACTTGTAGGTGCTAAAGTTTTACATTGTTTTATTTTTGAATGAAGATTTTTTTGTACATAACCTGTAAGTTCAACTTTCATGATAAACAGATTGCACTATAGAACTTGTATTAGGTGAAATGAAAAATACTATTTTTTTTATCATTTTTACAGTGCAAACACTTGTAATCAAAAATAAATATAAAGTGAGCACTGTACACTTTGTATTCTGTGTTGTAATTGCCAAGCTTTATATTTCAGACCTCAGTCATAAGTTTTCCACATATTCAAGAATGTTTTAAAATGGAAAAAATGTTCTATATTTCATTTTCTCTCCACTCACGCAAATCTGAAAAAACAGCTGAAGGTATTTTCTTCAATCTTTCAAAAAATAAAAAAAAATCCACTTTTGGGGTGAAGCCAAACCAGGAAAATTTTACCCCAAAGGTGAATACTTCAGAAAGTTTTGAGCATATGAAAACATGAAACTGTAACAAAAATGTATTTGCATTCTAAACTATAAAGTACTTGCTGCCAGCATAAGGGCTGTATTAAATAAGCAGCATTATGCAAGGCTACTTGCTAGTTTTCTGTATAGATGTATCTGTCTCTACACAGTTACATTGCCTAATTTCTTATTCTGAGCCTTATCTGGGTAACAAATACCACCAGCCTTAAAAACATAATATTTCAAATAATAATATATGGAGATATGCCTCTCTCATAGAACTGGAAGGACCTTGAAAGGTCATTGAGTCCAGTCCCCTGCCTTCACTAGCAGGACCAAATACTGTCCCATGACAGATTTTTGCCCCAGATCCCTAAATGGCCCCCTCAAGGATTGAACTCACAACCCTGGGTTTAGCAGGCCAATGCTCAAACCAATGAGCTATCCCCCTCCCCTATATTTAATTGTACATTTTTTTATATTCTTCAGGACTTTGATCGTCACACCCTGTGAAGCCTAGTAAGCACTAGGAGCTGACAGAGATTCAGGCATGCTCAGTAAGGATGAAATTTGGTCAGATTTTCAAGGGCATAGCAAGAGGCACATCCCTAATACAAAGGCCACATCCCTGCTAAATTTCAAGTCTCTGATTCAAAGCATAGGGGTGCGAAAGCTGTTCAAAAAACAACAAAACCCAAACGGTTGCCAGAATCTTCTAACATGTGCAAAAAAGTGTATTTTCCCTAGGTTCATTTTCGGAAACAACTTAACCATTTTGGCTGAAATTTTCCAGAACAGAATATTCAGCCTTAGGCAGCCATCTGGCATGGAAAACTTCAGCCCAAATGCTTAAAGTTTGGCAAAGTTATAAGCAACTGAAAACATGATCCTATAATGGGAAGTGTCAGGCAACCTCAATAATTTACAGCATTCATTATCAGCCCCGTTTATTCTTAAAAAGGCAAATATTGTATTTTGCCTCTATTGCATCTTAAAAGTGCACATCTGGGCTGTCTGTCCCCACCCCAACCCCAGCATGCCAGGCACCCACTTACAGCTAGGAGTTGAAGACACTGAAATTCGCATGCAAAGCTGGGAGCCCCTGCTGCCAGCCCAAGGCAGCTGGAACAGGCGCAGCACTGGGGTCTGCACTGCTTTCCCATAAGCCATAGGTGCTGTTTAAACCCTCCCCTCCCCCCACCTGGGAGGGGGGGCTCTGTTTTCACCACCAGTGCCCCTCCCACCCCACCCCAGTCGGGAGGGGAACAAGCTTGCCCAGGCTGGGAAAGAAGCTGCCTGCAAGGAAGTGCCTAGCTGCCTCTGGAAACTGGCGTGGAGTGTGAACTGCTGGAGCCGGAGCTGCGTTTTGTTCAGAGTTACAAACATTTTGGAGTCATGGATAACCTCCATTCCCGAGGTGTCCGTAACTCTGAGGTTCTACTGTAAATACTGAAAAATTAGCTTTAAAAAACTGTTTGTTAAAGGAAATCAGTTGTTTTTAAATATATTAATTTTAATCAGACAATGTCTCTAGAAAGAAAAATAGTGAGTTTTAATCTAGCACCAAAAGTTTCTCTTAACTTGGCCATGGACTTCACCGGGTTTTGGACTAGTCTATTACCATGGCATTCAAGTAAGTATGTTGTTGTTGTTGAATTTTTGTTAACATTCTGTTGCAAATCCATGTCAAGATAAAAACTGTAATTCTGTAATAAACTAAAATTTCCTCCATTGATAAGTCACCAAATTTGTTTTTCCTGTACCTACATAAATTTGCTAAAATAAAACAAAATTAAAACTTATAATCTATAATTAATGAAAGTACTTACATTTAAGTTGAAAAAAATGGGTTTGGGTTCATTGAGTTTAAAAGGATGATTATAGAAAGGGCGTTCTTCCTCTTCTTCATCAGAATCATGAGGCTTGTTCACAATCACGTCATCTGTGCTTTGTGCAATCTTCTTGCATTTCTACCAAAAAATCAACTCTGAATCAATCTGAACATCTGGACCGAAACATTCTTTATTTCTACAAGAAATAGGACTTTTTGACAAATTCATTGAAATAAATATTTAAAATCAGGAATAAAGGAATTATAAAGGAGGAGTTGATCGTTTGAGGAAATCTTAAAAAAAAAATTCAACTTTGCCATTTTACTTGTACATCATATATCTATTGAAGTGTGTCCATCTTGTCTAGATAGGCTTTGAGCTCTACTCTTACATCCATCCAGAGCCGTACTATAATCAAAGGGGCTGCATGGAGCTATTTGCAGGATCCAAGGCTAAAATTATGAGCTCTTCAAAAGCACATACTGTCTCTTACTATGTGCTTGTACAGCACTAGCACCCAGGACAATGGGGCCCCTCTCCTGATTGGGGCTTTTAGACACCACAACATAAATGTTTAATAATAGTAATAATTAATAATAATAATAAAAGCTCACTTATTTAGTTGGCCTGCAAGGAGATTTCCACACAAAATGACTGCAAGGAAAAACCCAAGAAACAATTACTGGTTTTCACTGGCGGTGCAGAAATCTTCCCAGGTGCAAGGGTTTTAAAAGAAAGATTGGGACACCTCTGAAATGTTTTGCAGGTGAGAAGAATTGAACAGGACAATCCCATTTTGCATACTGTGGAAGTGCAACCTACAAATGTACAGTAAGTGGGGAGGTGCTAAGAACAAATCTATATGGCAGTCCAAGTTGTTACTCTTCCAAGAATATGTAAAAGCAACTTTAGGGCAGGCAGTAACAGTATGACTGGAATAGAAGAGATATTTTCCTGAAGACAACTGGTGGACTAGCATTTAATAACAAATTACTATTTATTACTTATAGACTGTCTTGTACTTTTTGCTCCAGAGGTATTTGTAACTGCACTGGTTTGAAGTGAGTTTGAGAACATTATAAAGTTGGAAATTCTGACAGCCAAAATAATTAATGGTGTTTTTCTGTCATGAAAAGGAGCAGAGAAAATAGTGGCAGTGCGACCATTCATTGTTATATATTAGTAACAAATTGGAGATGACATTACATGGCTCAGGAGATTGGTAAAAAGATTTAGAGCCAATCATCTATAACTTATTGGTTCAACTCCACTTCATATCAATAGCAATCAGAAGTTGTAACCATTTGATGATTGTTTGATTCCTTATTTGGAGTTGAGAAGGAGCCAAACCACAAAAACTACCATTGCAATGGCACACTTCTTGTCAGTCTTAGCAGAAACCAAAAATTGAATAGACCTGGAGACTGTGCTACTATCTATGTCAAGTCCCTCCAAGTCAAGGTTGAAGCACATCTGTGTCGTGGGGAAGCCTGCACTGCCACTATATCATGTTATACCTAATATGTAGCTAGTCAAATTTCAGTCTTTATTTATGTGAAATGGCATCTTTTCCATGAACACTATAAAAAAGCTTAGATGTCAAATGTGATAGTTTTTAAAATGTCACAATGGCATCTTTGAATAGAAATTTTTCAGTGTGAAAACTCGAGAACACAGCCCAGAACTCAGCAAAATCAGACTGCATGAAGTTTCTTATGACAAAAGAAACAAGATGCAAAGATTTCTTTCGTGATCTGAACAAAAAGAACTTTAATATACTGCAAGTGGTACAGGTCATAATTTTAATCATCAAATTCTGTCTTTGGGTACGCTTAAGTAAGTATCATCAAAATCTAGAGGAGCTGAACACATGCAGTAAAGGATAGAATTTGATTCAGAGAGTAAAAATTGTGAAATGTTTGTATTTTTAAATTATAAAAGTCAGTGACTGACAATGCTATAAGATGACAAATATCAAATTTTCAATATTAATATAAGCTGTGAAGAAAACACGCTAAACAATTAGGATTCAATCTTGCAGTCTTCCTACAAGCAGACTTTCATGAGAATTAAACATATAGAATTACAGCTTGACCAGACACCTAGTTATTAACAGTAGCAGTTGGTTAGTTATGTTCAAATTTAATTTGCTTACCTCAGTGAGCTCCTTTATTGTATCTCTTGCTGACTTCTGAGTAACTTTCTCCTCCTTCTTTGCTGGAGCTATAATAGGCAGTAGGCTTGGTGGTAAGGGGACACCAGCCTTAGCACACATGGCAGCTGCATTAGCTTTGGCTATTTCAAGTAGCTGGGCCTTATCTATAAGAATATTAAATATTAATTAGTGGGCCTTTAAAGATTTCTAAAGGCCAACGTATATGTATAGATATACATATATAATAATTTTAGGACCAGTTGCAATGACAAATCAGTTTTTCCACCAGCCCAAACAAACTTTATGAAAGTAAAAACAGCGCGCACACATACACAAAATATTATTCACACTTTATATATTTTTAAAAGTAACATGGAACACTGCATTCACTTTTCCTTCATATCACAGGAGGCATATAATTAAAGAGACCTGCATAGGAAGAAAAAACTGAGTTTGTGCATTTTTTTTATTTTTGCTTCTTTATGGTGTATAAAGAAGGCCTGAAGGGTTCCCCCTCTCCCACCCTACCCCCCAAAAAAAGTGTTAGTTTTTTCTAATTGGTTTGTACTTTAGAAATTCAGGTCTGTGTGACTTGAGAAACAGTGAAACAAAAACTTTACAAGAGTGAGAAAACATGAAAGATAAGAACTGAGAAGGGAAGAAGCCCTTAAGACTACAAGTAAGTAAGTAAGTGTGAGAGCGCGCGTGAGAGAGAGAGAGCGACACACACACACACACACAATGCCTATGTAACCTACCTGACTAACATTTTGGAGACATTGTGTAAAAATTCAACATCATGGTCTCTTATATTAAGGTGACAGTTCACAATATTCATCCTCTAAGACATGTGAAAGGTCCTCCCACAAAAACTATGAAAGACCAGAGTTGACATTCCTGATATTTCTCAGGTAAAAGTGAGGGAGAAAGAAGAAGTCATAAAGAAACAAAAATGGGGCACAAGCCCATTTTTCTGAAATCCTTTGCAGCTCACTTTTAAACCATTCCTTGAAATAATATCTCAAAACACTGAAAGTCAACTAAAAAGGACAATATTAAATATACAGACTATAACCAAAACAATCAGGAATTTAACAAGCATTTTATGTCATAGGTTAAACACTATGAATATACATCTCAAACTGTGAAGAAAATTACTACATATTAAAAAATTTTAAACATGACAGGATTTTGCTTTTTCATGGGAAATAATAAATGTGGCTTCTAACGTGTAGAGGAGTAGGTAATGGAAATACACGAAGCATATTTGTGTATTCTAATAATTGTGACTCAAACTACTTTCCAAAAAATCCTGCAACAACCAAATGAAGTACTACCACCTTAAGCAAGGAATGACACAGGTAAGCCCTCACATATCAGGATGAGATTCCCCTTACTTTTTAAGCAATGAAAAAGATCACACGGCTTCATAGCTTGCAGCTACAGAAAGGCCTCCAAGTGAAGGTTTAAGTGAAACTGCAGCAGCAGAAGCTCACCTCCCCAAAAAGTGCTCTCACTCCACCAGGGAAAGCTGAATATGCGGAGTAGGGGCTACATCTCTGCTCATGCTAAGTCAGCTCTTGTTTCCAGATATTTTCTCCCTCCACTGGCTCCAACAACGTGGAATAGGAGGGGGGACAAGGCAGCATGCAGAGCTGTTCAACTCTTCATCCTCTCATTTCTTCAGGCAATGAGACTAGCTGGGGTTGGGAACAATTTAAGAATTTGCCTCCCTCCCCAAATGCTGTGAATATAAAGCTACTCTGGCACCTGTAGTGTGGCTGAGAGAGGGAGAAGACAAAGGAGTGAAGTGAGGGGCATAAGATGTGGCCCAAGGTGAAGTCAGGAAGCAGAGCACACACATAAGGAACAGAATCAAAACTATTTAAAACATCTCGGAGAATGGATAGGAACAGATAAAGCAAAGAAAAAAATGTGACTTCTTTATTTTAGGGTGGGAGTATACTGAAGCTTCTTTCAGCTACTGACCAAAATAACTATTACATCTAAATAACCAATAGCAAAAAAGAAACTCAAGAACTATCAACTCCTCACTACTATTCGTCGCAGTGGGATTCCTCCTCTTCCCAAAAAAATAAAAATTAAATTGAAGATCTGTCCCTTGTGGCAGGAAAGAAGCTGAGGACCCAAGAAAACAATGTGTGATATTACTGTTTTTAGTCTTAATTTTTGGTTGGTCTCCATTTTTCCATAAAGAGACACCCCCAGTCATATCAGATTCTCAAAATCTGTTGCATCTTGCCACACAGGTGAAGAGCGTTTTCAGTGCTATATCATATATGTGATGTTAGATTATGGCCATGCCCTCAATAAAGAGTTTAAGTTCCTCACATTTCTAGGTAAGTCGTCTTCCACATCTTGATCTGGAAGTCATTCCTGATGCAGGCTGCAATCAATGAGGAGCAATGAACTTCCATACTACAGCTTTCCAGCATCTGGAATAACATCCCAGGTGTCTTGAGTCTTGCCTCTGACTAAGGATGCCTCAGTCACCAGTCTTATGTGGAGACATGTAGGTAACATAATGGATTTCTGCTCAACAGCTTGGGATCCATATACTGCCACCTTAGTATGCGATACAGAATAGAATATAGGGACCCTGACAGCCTATGCATGGTGGCAAAGTGAGTAGATCTATTCAATATACTCAGTGATTTCAGCCCAGCATCCTTAAAGGGTTCTAACTTAAAAGAAATAGTCTCAATACAGGGAAACTCAGGTCCTAAGGGCAGTAAGCAAGGGAGAGTTACTAGATTTTTCCTCCTCAACCCCCCTGGAAATTTGGAGTGCATCACACGAATCCTCTAGCTCACATCCTTTGTTAACCAGATTACTTGCTCAGACCTGCCTGTTTTCATATAAAGTAGGAGGTAGTTTTGAACAGCAACAGAGAAGCTGAGAATGAGGTAAGAGAATATGACTGGCAAAGAAACATTATGCTAACCCTAGGACTCCCACGTGTATATTTTGTTTTCCATTTTCTTAAATAACGTGCTACATGCTCTTGGGGGAAAAAACAAATCTGGTGAATCACTGCATCTTAACAAAAAATTTCAGGCCTTGATGCTACAATTACAATGTGTGGGCAAATCCTTGTGCACCTGCATAGATTCATAACCTCAGTGTTCATCATGAGTGCAGGGGTCTGCCTATGTGGAGTAACCTGTAAAATCCTGTACCCTTCACATTTTTCTGCTGCATTTTCAATCAAACTACACACCTGAATCCCCTATAAGTGCATACTCAATGCCAACAAAAAGTCTGTTATTAAAATTAAACAATTGCTTAAAATTACTTGGAAGAGATTCCTGATGAATGCTAGGGTTGCACTGTATTATCTTCATCAGAGGCAGGACGAAGTTTACATAGGTCAACACTACGCAGCCATGAAAATGATTGATAAGAGCATTACTTACCCAAGTCTGTAAGACGTTTAGGTGATCTGCTTGAAAACTTATCGGATGATCTGGACCTTCTTTGACGATCAGGTGATCTGCTATAGCATCTTCTTCTCCCAGGTGATCTTGATCTCCTTAGTCGAACTGGTGATTTGCTAGAGCTTCGTCTTCTTCCCACTGACCTGGACCGTTTTCGTCGAATAGGTGTTCGACTTCTGGTCCGTAACCTGAGCACTATTCGGTGATCCCTTGAGTTTGATCTTCTTCTTCTTCGATCAGCAGACCTTGATCTGTTCCTTTGAGATCTTTTGTGTCTCTCTCTTGATAAAGACCGCCTCCTTTTTGACACTGATCGTGACCGAGTCCTCCTCCTGTGTCTTGAACGTGACAGGGAGCGTGTCCGAGACCGCTGATTAGATTTAGATTTTGACTGTCTTTTACGTGTTACTGACCGAGACCGATTTCGTCTAGACCGCAATTCGCTATCATGTTTTTGCGATTTGCGCTCAGAGGATTTAGAGCGCTTACTTCTAGACCTCTGTGAAGACTCTTTGCCCTCTACTTTTTCAACTGATTTGGATCTAGACTTGGAGCGTTTTCTTCTAGACCTTTGTGAAGACACTTTGCCCTTTGTTTTTTCAACAGATTTCGATCTAGACTTTTGAAGTTCAGGAGACTTGGAGCGGCTACTCCGAGACCTCTGTGAAGAATCTTTGCCCTTTATTTTTTCAACGGATTTCGATCTAGACTTTTGAAGTTCAGGAGACTTGGAGCGGCTTCTCCGAGACCTCTGTGAAGAATCTTTGCCCTCAATTTTTTCAACAGATTTCGATCTAGACTTTTGAAGTTCAGGAGACTTGGAGCGGCTACTCCGAGACCTCTGTGAAGGCTCCTGAACCTCCATTTCTTCAACAGATTTGGATCTGGACTTGTGACGTTCAGAAGATTTGGAGCGGCTACTTTGAGATCTCTGTGAAGAAACTTTGCTCTCCATTTCTTCAACAGATTTGGATCTAGACATATGACGTTCAGCAGACTTGGAGCAGCTACTTCGAGACCTCAGTGAAGGCTCCTCAACCTCTACTTCTTCAACAGAATTGGATCTAGATCTGTGACATTCAGAAGACTTGGAGCGGCTATTTCGAGACCTCAGTGAAGAAACTTTGCTCTCTATTTCTTCAACAGATTTGGATCTAGACTTTTCATGTTCCAAGGACTCAGAGCGGCTGCTTCGAGACCTCTGTGAAGGCTCCTGAACCTCTATTTCTTCAACAGATTTGGATCTAGACGTGTGACGTTCAGAAGACCTGGAGCGGCTACTTCGAGACCTCGGTGAAGAAACTTTGCTCTCTATTTCTTCAACAGATTTGGATCTAGACGCGTGACGTTCAGAAGACTTGGAGCGGCTACTTCGAGACCTCTGTGAAGGCTCCTCAACCTCTATTTCTTCAACAGATTTGGATCTAGATGTATGACGTTCAGAAGACTTGGAGCGGCTACTTCGAGGCCTCAGTGAAGAAACTTTGCTCTCTATTTTTTCAACAGATTTGGATCTAGACGTGTGACGTTCAGCAGACTTGGAGCGGCTACGGCTACTTCGAGACCTCGGTGAAGGCTCCTGAACCTCTATTTCTTCAACAGATTTGGATCTAGACGCGTGACGTTCAGAAGACTTGGAGCGGCTACTTCGAGGCCTCAGTGAAGAAACTTTGCTCTCTATTTCTTCAACAGATTTGGATCTAGACGTGTGACGTTCAGCAGACTTGGAGCGGCTACGGCTACTTCGAGACCTCGGTGAAGGCTCCTGAACCTCTATTTTTTCAACAGATTTGGATCTAGACGCATGACGTTCAGCAGACTTGGAGCGGCTATGGCTACTTCGAGACCTCGGTGAAGGCTCCTGAACCTCTATTTCTTCAACAGATTTGGATCTAGACGCCTGACGTTCAGCAGACTTGGAGCGGCTACAGCTACTTCGAGACCTCGGTGAAGGCTCCTGAACCTCTATTTCTTCAACAGATTTGGATCTAGACGCGTGACGTTCAGCAGACTTGGAGCGGCTACGGCTACTTCGAGACCTCGGCGAAGGCTCCTGAACCTCTATTTCTTCAACAGATTTGGATCTAGACGCGTGACGTTCAGCAGACTTGGAGCGGCTACTTCGAGACCTTGGTGAAGGCTCCTGAACCTCTATTTCTTCAACAGATTTGGATCTAGACGCGTGACGTTCAGCAGACTTGGAGCGGCTACGGCTACTTCGAGACCTTGGTGAAGGCTCCTGAACCTCTATTTCTTCAACAGATTTGGATCTAGATGCGTGACGTTCAGCAGACTTGGAGCGGCTACTTCGAGACCTCAGTGAAGGCTCCTGAACCTCTATTTCTTCAACAGATTTGGATCTAGACGTGTGACGTTCAGCAGACTTGGAGCGGCTACGGCTACTTCGAGACCTCGGTGAAGGCTCCTGAACCTCTATTTTTTCAACAGATTTGGATCTAGACACGTGACGTTCAGTAGAGTTGGAGCGGCTACTTCGAGACCTCTGTGAAAGCTCTTGAACCTCTATTTCTTCAACAGATTTGCATTTAGATGGGACACGTTCAGAAGACTTGGAGCGGCTACTTCGAGACCTCGGTGAAGGCTCCTGAACCTCCATTTCTTCAACAGATTTGGATCTAGACGTGTGACGTTCAGCAGACTTGGAGCGGCTACGGCTACTTCGAGACCTCGGTGAAGGCTCCTGAACCTCTATTTTTTCAACAGATTTGGATCTAGACACGTGACGTTCAGTAGAGTTGGAGCGGCTACTTCGAGACCTCTGTGAAAGCTCTTGAACCTCTATTTCTTCAACAGATTTGCATTTAGATGGGACACGTTCAGAAGACTTGGAGCGGCTACTTCGAGACCTCGGTGAAGGCTCCTGAACCTCCATTTCTTCAACAGATTTGGATCTAGACGCATGACGTTCAGTAGAGTTGGAGCGGCTACTTTGAGACCTCTGTGAAAGCTCTTGAACCTCTATTTCTTCAACAGATTTGGATCTAAATGTGTGACGTTCATCAGACTCGGAGCGGCTGCTTCGAGACCTCTCTGCAGGTTCCTGAGTCTCTATTTCTTCAACAGATTTGGATTTAGATGGGACATGTTCAGAAGACTTGGAGCGGCTACTTTGAGACCTCTGTGAAGGCTCCTGAACCTCTATTTCTTCAACAGATTTTGATCTGGACTCATGACATTCAGAAAACTTGGAACAGCTACTTCGAGACCTCTGTGAAAATTCTTTGCCCTCTATTTCTTCAACAGATTTGGATCTAGACTTCTGATGTTCCACGGACTTGGAGCGGCTACTTCGAAACCTCTGTAAAGGCTCCTGAACCACTACTTCTTCAACAGATTTGGATCTATACATGTGACGTTCAGAAGACTTGGAGTGGCTACTTCGAGACCTCTGTGAAAGCTCCTGAACCTCTATTTCTTCAACAGATATGGATCTAGAGGTGTGACATTCAGGAGACTTGGAGCGGCTACTTCGAGACCTCTGTGAAGATTCTTTTCCCTCTATTTCTTCGACAGATTTGGATCTAGAGATGTGACGTTCCGCAGACTTGGAGCGGCTACTTCGAGACCTCGGTGAAGGCTCCTGAGCCTCTATTTCTTCAACAGATTTGGATCTAGAGGTGTGACATTCAGGAGACTTGGAGCGGCTACTTCGAGACCTCTGTGAAGATTCTTTTCCCTCTATTTCTTCGACAGATTTGGATCTAGAGGTGTGACGTTCCGCAGACTTGGAGCGGCTACTTCGAGACCTCTGTGAAGGCTCCTGAGCCTCTATTTCTTCAACAGATTTGGATCTAGAGGTGTGACATTCAGGAGACTTGGAGCGGCTACTTCGAGACCTCTGTGAAGATTCTTTTCCCTCTATTTCTTCGACAGATTTGGATCTAGAGGTGTGACGTTCCGCAGACTTGGAGCGGCTACTTCGAGACCTCTGTGAAGGCTCCTGAGCCTCTATTTCTTCAACAGATTTGGATCTGGACTTGTGAAGCTCAGAAGACTTGGAGCGGCTACTTCGAGACCTCTGTGAAGGTTCCTGTACCTCTATTATTTCAACGGACTTGGATCTAGATTTGTGATGTTCAAAAGACTTAGAGCGTTTACTTCTAGATCTCCGTGAAGACTTCTTACTCTCTCTTTTTTCAACAGATTTGGATCTAGATCTAGACTTTAGACCATCAAAGGATTTCGAGCATCTGCGTCTGGACCTCAATGAAGACTTTTTGCTTCCTAGTTTTTCAATAGATTTGGATCTAGATTTAAGACGATCAGAGGATTTGGAATGTCTACGTTTAGACTTCCGTGAAGACACTTTACCACCAATTTTTTCAACAGATTTGGATCTAGACTTGTGATGATCAGTGGATTTGGAGCGTCTACGTTTAGACCTCCGTGAAGAATCTCTGCCCCCTCTTTTTTCAACTGATCTCGATCTAGATTTGAGACGATCCGAGGACTTGGAGCGTCTACGTTTAGACCTCCATGAAGAGTCCCTGCCTCCTCTTTTTTCAACAGATCTTGATCTTGACTTGAGACGATCAGAGGATTTGGAGCGCCTGCGTCTGGACCTCCAGGAAGATTCTTTGCCACCTCTTTTTTCAACAGATCTAGATCTGGATTTTGATTTGAGACGATCAGAGGACTTGGAGCGTCTGCGTCTAGACCTCCAGGAAGATTCTTTGCCACCTCTTTTTTCAACAGATCTGGATCTGGATTTTGATTTGAGACGATTAGAGGACTTGGAGCGCCTGCGTCTGGACCTCCAGGAAGATTCTTTGCCACCTCTTTTTTCAAAAGATCTGGATCTGGATCTGGACTTGAAACGATCAGAGGACTTGGAGCGTCTGCGTCTGGATCTCCAGGAAGATTCTTTGCCACCCCTTTTTTCAAAAGATCTGGATCTGGATCTAGACTTGAGACGATCAGAGGACTTGGAGCGTCTGCGTCTAGACCTCCGTGAAGAGTCTTTGCGCTCTCTTTTTTCAACAGATCTGGATCTAGACTTGAGACGATCAGAGGACTTGGAGCGTCTGCGTCTGGACCTCCATGAAGAGTCTTTGCGCCCTTTTTTTTCAACAGACCTGGATCTGGATCTAGACTTGAGACGATCCAAGGACTTGGAACGTCTGCGTCTAGACCTCCGTGAAGAACCTTTGCGCTCTCTTTTTTCAACAGATCGGGATCTAGACTTGAGATGATCAGATGACTTAGAGCGTCTGCGTCTATACCTCCGTGAAGAATCTTTGCCCCCTCTTTTTTCAATAGATCTGGATTTAGACTTGAGGCGATCAGAGGACCTGGAGCGCCTGCGTCTGGACCTCCAGGAAGAGTCTTTGCCTTCCCTTTTATCAATGGATCTGGATCTTGACTTGAGACCATCAGAGGACCTGGAGCGCCTGCGTCTGGACCTCCAGGAAGACTCTTTGCCCCCCCTTTTTTCAACAGATCTGGATCTAGACTTGTCATAAGATGTGGAATGTTTCTTTCTGGAATCTGAGTAGTTTCTGCTCCTAGACCTTGCTCTTTTAGATTTCAAATGTTTAGAGAGAGAACGTGACCTGGACTTTTTTTTCCGCTTCCTGGATCGTGAAAGAGATTTAGATTTACTCCTTTTTAATTTCTTTGCATCTTGTTTATTTTTATCACTACTCTTGTTACTTTTTTCGTATGCTTTCTTTTTTTTTAAAAGATCTTCATCATTCTCCTTCACTACTGCCACAGATCCTGGAACCGCTTCGGAATCTTTTGCCTCTGCCACAACCACCACCAATGCTGGAGCCACTCCCGAAACTTCCGCTGCTGCCACAGCCGCCACCAATTCTGGAGCCACTCCCAAATCTTTTGCCGCTGCCACAGCCGCCACCAATTCTGGAAGCGCTCCCAAATCTTCCGCCTCTGCCACAGCCGCTACGGATTCTGGAGCCGATCCCAAATCTTCCGCCTCTGCCACAGCCGCCACGGATTCTGGAGCCGCTCCCAAATCTTCCGCCTCTGCCACAGCCGCCACGGATTCTGGAGCCGCTCCCAAATCTTCCGCCTCTGCCGCAGCCGCCACGGATTCTGGAGCCGCTCCCAAATCTTCCGCCTCTGCCGCAGCCGCCACGGATTCTGGAGCCGCTCCCAAATCTTCCGCCTCTGCCGCAGCCGCCACGGATTCTGGAGCCGCTCCCAAATCTTCCACCTCTGCTGCAGCCGCCACGGATTCTGGAGCCGCTCCCAAATCTTTCACCTCTGCCGCAGCCGCCACGGATTCTGGAGCCGCTCCCAAATCTTTCACCTCTGCCGCAGCCGCCACGGATTCTGGAGCCGCTCCCAAATAATTCGCCACGGCCACAGATTCTGGAGCCGCTCCCAAATCTTTCACCTCTGCCGCAGCCGCCACGGATTCTGGAGCCGCTCCCAAATCATTCGCCACGGCCACAGATTCTGGAGCCGCTCCCAAATCTTTCACCTCTGCCAACACTGCCCCAAAGGCTGGAGTTGCTTTCAAATAATTCACCTCTGCTGTCATTGCCACAGATTCTCGAGTAGTTTCTGAATCTTTAACATACAGTGTATACAGAGAATCTGGAGGTGCTTCCAAATTTTTCACCTCTGCCGTAGTCTCCACAGATTCTGGAGCTGCTTCTGAATCATTCATATCTAAAATATGCAGAGAAACACTAGCTGCTTCTGAATCTTCTACCTTTGCCACCACCACCAAAGAAACTGGAGCAGCTTGCAAATCCTTCACTTCTGCCGCTATCGCCACAGATTCTGAAGCTGCTTCTGAATCTTTCGCCTCTGCTACCACTGCCCCAAATGCTGGAGTTGCTTCCAAATCATTCACCTCTGCTGTCACTGCCACAGATTCCTGAGTTGTTTCTGAATCTTTAATGTACACTGTATACTGAGAATTTGGAGGCGCTTCCAAATTTTTCACCTCTGCCATGGACACCACAGATTCTGGAGCTTCTTCCAAATCTTTCATCTCTGCAACCAACCCCACAGATTTTGGAGCTGCTTCTGAATCATTCACATCTACAGTATGCAGAGAATCACTAGCTCCTTCTGAATCTTCTACGCCTACCACCACCACCAGAGAAACTGGAACAGCTTGCAAATCTTTCACCTCTGTCACTGTCGCCACAGATTCTGCAGCTGCTTCCAAATCTTTCACCTCTGCTGCCACTACCACAGATTCCGGACTTGTTTCTGAGTATTTTACCTCAGTGGCCACTGCCGCCACAGCTTCTGGAGTTGTTTCAGAATCCTTCATCTCTGCAGCCACTACCACAGATTGTGGAGTTCCTTCAGAATCTTTCACATCTTCAATGTGCAGAAAATCTGGAGCTGCTTCCAAATCTTTCACCTCTTCAGCCACTATCACAGATTCTGTAGTTGTTCCAGAATCTTTCACATCTACAGTACACAGAAAATCTGGAGCGGCTTCCAAATCTGTAACTTCTGCTGCCACCGCTGCCAAAGATTCTGGAGATGCTTTCAAATCTTTCACTTCTGCCACCACCACAGCAGCATCTGGAGCAGACTCCAAATCCTTCACTTCTGCCACAGCCACAGAATCCGGAAATGCTTCTAAATCTTTCATTTCTACAGTAGCCACCACAGATTCTAGACTTGTTTCTGAATATTTCAATTCTGCCACTGTCACAACAGATTCGGGAGCAGCTTCTGAATCTTTCACCTCTGAAGCCACCACCAGAGATTCTGGAGCTGTTTCAGAAACTTTCACATCTACAGGACGGAGAATAACTGGCGCTGCTTCCAAATCTGTCACCTCTGCTGCCAAAGATTCTGGAGCTGCTCTCAAATCCTTCACCTCTGACACCACCACAGATTTCAGAGTTGCCTCTAAATCTTTCATTTCTGCAGTCACCATCACAGATTCCGGACTTGTTTCTGAGTATTTCAATTCTGCCGCTGTCACAACAGATTCTGGAGCTGCTTCCAAATCTTTCACATCTACAGTATGCAGAGAAACTGGAACTACTACTGAATCTTTCACCTGTGCCAGCATTGCCACATATTCTGGAGCTACTTCCAAATCTTTCACCACTGCTGCCGATTCTGGAGCTGCTTGTAAATCCTTCACCTCTGCTACTGCCACCATAGATTCTGGAGCTGCTTCCAAATCTTTCACACCTACAGTATGCAGAGAATCTGAAACTACTTCCAAATCTTTCACCTCTGCCAGCACCACCACAGATTCAGGAGCTGCTTCCAAATTTTTCACCTCTGCAGCTGCCACCAATTCTGGAGTTGCTTCCAAGTTATTCATGTTTACTGTGTGAAGAGAATCTGGAACTGCTTTCAAATGTTTTACCTCCACCATGGCCACAGACTCTGGAGTAGCTTGCAAGTCATTTACCTCTGTAATAACCTCAGATTCTAGAGCTGATTCAGAATCTTTCACCTCCACTGTTAATTCAGAAATCTGAGGAGTTTCTGGAAATTTCAGATCCACAGTGTGCTGAGATTCTAAAACTGTTTCCAAATCTAGCACTGCATTAGGACTTTCTACAGTTGTTTCCAAATGTTTTCTCTCTGCTATGCCCACAGATTTCAAAACTGCTTCTGAATATGTCACCTGCGCAGTGTCCAAAGTTTCTTCCAAATCCTTCAGATCTGTTGTAGCCTCAGCTTCTAAATCAGCTTCCAAATCTTTGGTTTCCTCAGGGTGCAGAAATTCTAGACATGCTTTTGACTTTATCTTTTCCGCTGTCAAAGATTCTGGTGCATCTTCCAAAATTTTCACCTCCACTGTTTCCTCAGATTTTAGAGTTGTTGCTGAGAATTTCAGATCCATCACAGCCTCAGATTCTTTCACCTCTACCACTGGCATAGATTCTGTAATTTTTTCCAACTCCTCCACCTCTGCAGTGTACAGAGATTTTAGAGTTTCTTCCAAATCTTTCATCTCTGTCAACACCTGAGCTTCTGGAGCTGCGTCTGAATATTTTACTTCCACTGTTTCCTCAGATTCTGGAGATGCTTCCAAAACTTTCACATCCACTGGCTGCCAATGTTCTGGAATTTCTTCCAAATCTTTTACCTTCATCCTGATCACAGATTCTGAAGCAGTTTCCAAATCTTTCACATCTACCATGACCTTAGATTCTACGGTTTCTTTCACATCTTTCACCTTTGCTGCTGTCTCCAATTCTAGAGCTAATTCCATAACTTTCACCTTTGATGAGGAGAGAGATTCTGGAACTGCTTCTGAATCCTTTACCTTTGCTTTATACAAAGATTCTGGAGCAGCTTTAGAATGCTTTACATCCATGATTGCTTCAGATTGTAGGGTTGTTTCCAAATCTTTCGCCACCATCATCTCACACGTTTCCTTCAAATCTTTCACCACAGCCACGGTCTCAGGTTCTAGAGTTGATTGCAAATCTTTTACCACTGTATACAGCAATTCTCGACTAGCTTCAGAATCTTTCACAAGAGTGATGGGCTCAGATTTTTTAGTTGTTTTTGAATCTTTCATTTGCATCACCACCTCAGGTTCTAGAGTTTTTCCAGAATCTTTCAAGTCTGTCAGGTGTGAAGATTCTGGAGTAGCTTCTGAATGTTTCAACTCTGCGTTGGCCTCAGATTCTAGAAATTTTTTAGAATATTTAATGCTGGTTATTGCCTCAGATTCTGGTGTAGCTTCCGGATCTTTCACCTCCAGTATAGTGGCATCAGACTTTGTAGCTGTTTCAAAAGCTTTCATCACCTCCACCTCAGTATGTGGAGATATTTTCAAGTCACTCACTTCTGTCATGACTTGGGATTGTGAAATTGGTTTCAAATCTTTCACTTCCATCACCACCTGAGATTCTGTAGTTGTTTCTGGATCCTTTGACTCTGCCACTGTCTCAGATTCTAGAGTGGTTTCCAAATCTTTCACTTCTGCCAGTGATTCGGATTGGCCAATTATTTCCAAGTTTTGCACTTTTGATGTTGTCTCAGATTCTGGAGTTATTACCAAATCTCCCTCCATGCACAGAAATTTAGGAATTGCTTCCAAATCTTTAAACTGAGCTATGACCTCAGACGCAGTTTGTACAGGTTTATTTAAATCCGTCACCTCTACCATGACTACGGACTCAAAGGCTGCTTCCGAAGCCTTCAACTTCACCACAGACACAGATTCTAGGACTCCTTCTGATTCAGTCACATCTTCTATTTGCAGAGATAGTGGAGGTGCTTCTGCACCTTTCTCCTCCAGCCTGGCCACAGGCCCTAGGGTTGCCTCCAAACTTTTTGCCGCCACAACAGATTTTACGGTTCCTTCTAATTCTTTCACATCTTCCATTTGCAGGGATTGAAGCATTGCTTCCGAATCGTTCACCTCTGCCACAGGTTCTAGAGGTGCCTCTATATCTTTTGCCATGGCTATAGAGTCTAGGGCTCCTTCCGAATCCTTCACATTCTCCATTTGCAGAGACAGAACTGCTTCCAGACCTTTAGCCTCTACCATGACCACAGGTTCTAGGGTTGGTTCTGAACCTATTGCCCTGGCCACCGATTCTAAGGCTTCTTCTTTATTTTTCACATTCTCCATTTCCAGAGACAGCAGAGTTGCTTCTGAACCTCTTCCCTCTCCCACAGCCACAGCTTTTAGGGTTAGTTTTGAACCTTTTGCCGTGGCCAAAGATTTTACATCTTCTGAACCTTTCACATCTTCCATCTGCAGAGACAGCGGTGCAGGTTCTGAACCTTTCACCTCCGAGACAGATTCTAGGATTGCTTCCAAGTCTTTTGCCTCTGTCACTGGTCCTTGGGTTGCTTCTGAGCCTTCTTCCATGGCAAACGATTCTAGAGCTCCTTCTGAATTTTTCACATCTTCCGTTTGCAGAGATAGCGAAGTTGGTTCCACACCTTTCTTCTCTGCCAAGACAACATGTTCTAGGGCTGCTTCTGATCCTTTTGCCACTGCCACAGATTCTACTAGGGCTCCTTCCAAATCTTTCACTTCTTCCATTTGCATAGAAAGTGGAATTGCTTCTGCACCTTTCACCACAGCCACATGTTCTAGAGCCACTTCCAGACCTGTTGTCATGACCACAGGTTCTAAGGATGCTTCCAAATCTTCCATATCCTCCTGTATGTGCAGCGATTCTGGAATTCCTTTCAAATCTTTCACTTCTGCCACCCCTGCAGGTTCTAGGATTGTTTCTAGAGCTTTTGCCACCCCTACGGCGTCTAGGATTGTTTCTGGACCTTTTGCCATGGCCACAGATTCTAGGAATCCTTTTGAATCTTTCATATCTTCCATTTGCGGAGACAGTGATGCTGCATCTGAATCGTGTGCCTCTGCCACAGGAGCAGGTTTGAGGGTTCCTTCCAAATCTACTGCGATAGCGACAGATTCTAGGGCTCCTTCTGCACCTTTCACCTCCTCCATGTGCAGAGATTCTGGAGTTAATTCCAAATCTTTCATCTCCACCACAGGTTTTAGAGCTGCTTCCAAATCTTTCGCGTTCACAACAGGTTCTAGGGTTGTTTCTGAACCTTTTCCCAATGTGACAGATTCTAGGGTTCTTTCCAAATCTTTTGCCTCCTGCATGGCCACAGGTTCTAGGGCTGCTTCTGAACCTTTCACCTCCACCACAGACGCAGATTTTGGAGTTGCTTCCAAACCATTCACCTCTGCCTTGGCCACAGATTTTGAAGTTGCTACCAAATCATCTGGCACAGTCACAAATTCTAGACCTCGTTGCAAACTTTTTGCCTCTGCCACACCCACAGTTTCTAGAGTTGCTTCCAAACCTTTCATATCTGTCATGACAACAGATTCTGCAGTTTCTTCAAAAGCTTTCATTTCCATTACAACTACAGATGTTGGAGTTACTACCAAATCGTTTGTCACAGCCACAGATTCTAGAGTTGCTTTCACTTCCGCTATGGCCACAGATTCTATAGGGGCATCCAAACCCTCTGAAGTCGCCATAGTCAGAGATTTTAGAATTGCTTCTGAACATTTCATCTTTGCCATGGCCTCAGATTCTAAGGCTGTTTCTAATTCTTTCACCTCCACCATGCCCATCAATTTCAGAGTAGCTTCTGAATCTTTTAGTTCTTCAGTAATCTCAGAGGCTGGAGTAGCTTCCAAATCCTTTTCAATTTCAGATTTACCAGCAACTCCAGTTCTGTTGGTAGACACAGAACCATTTTCAGTGTCTTTAGCTGGTAAAGGTCCATCCTTTGCATTCATATTAATAGCTATATGATATATACTTTCATGAGTCTTATTCACCAATAATTTTACATTAGCTTGCTCCTGAATTTTCATTGTACTAGTATTTTCTTCCTGGGTATCCAATTTGCTGGTTTCTGAATTTAATGTACTGTGTGTATCAGTCAAGGCCAAGTCTGTTTTTTCACTCCCAAGTTTTTCCACAGATGATTCAGAATCTGATAGCAAATGAGGTGCGAGTCTTTTAATTGAATGTCCCATGTACTCTGTACTCAATTTTGTGCCCAATTCTTCTGGCTGCATTTGACCAGCAAGATCTGAAGCTGCATATCCTTCATGCTGTGTGACCAACTTTGAGCCCAATTTTTCTGTCTTTGAGTGAGAAGCAGGTTGTAAATCTGCATGCTCTCCATACTGTGCACTTAATTTTGATTCCTTTGGCTGCTTTTTATGTTTTTTTTCTTTCTTCCTTTTTTTCTTCTTTTTCTTCTTCTTCTTCTTGCTTTTGTGTTTCTTGTTCTTTTTTGACTTTTTTCTTGGAATTTCATCTTCTACTTCGTCAGTGGGGCCTCTTTTTGTACAGGGATTTTTCACTGAATCTTCCTCTACACCTAAAAAAAAATAAAGACATTTATTTAAAACTAATTTTATAAAAAGACATTCAAATATAAAGTATTTTAAACCAGTATTTGGGCACAGGTGCACATAAAGTTATACACAACCTGAAATCAACATTTTTTGCGATATACATCACAAGTTACATTTTCCCTCAATAGGAGCTTAAAACATTTGGGTAAAAAACAAAAATTTAGCTTTCAAAAACATTAAACCAATCTTCAAACTGCCTCTTGCCAATTTTTGCTAAGATTTCTACACTTAAAACAACAAATAAGACTGTTAAGATGATGTGATAGCAACTGATCTTTGATCAGTAGCTAAAATACTTATAATGAATGGAAGACAGCAAAGAGTACGCCTGAAAAAAATAGCACATATTACAAAATTACACAACTGGGAAGAAAATGTGCTGTTTGCACTATCCAAGAAAAATACTTCAACAAAACTTTTACTTTAGTTGTTAAAATACATGTCTTTTAAGATTTTTTTTAAGTGACAGGTCAACATTTTCCTAAAATTGAACGTAAATGTTTAAGGCTTTTTAAAAATACAAGAAAATTTCTCAAGGTTATTTACTAATTCCAATGGAAACACATTTTCTTAAAAAAAAGAAAAAAAAAAGTTTGCAACCACACATTGCAGCATTTGCTTGTACATGAAGATTAGCAAAAAACTGATCAGAAGCTAAAAATAAAACTGAATTCAAATTCACTAGCTTTCATTACCCAATCTGAGAGAATTTGAGAAACAAAGAAAGAGCTTAAGCAGTGAGGTATCCAAACATCTTAAAGCCCCCTTAAGTACGCCTCAATCCTGCAAAGATTTACACATGTGCTTAACATGCCACTGAAACCAACGGATGTGAAGTAAGCATGTAAATACTTGCAGAATTGGGGGCTGAAGTGTTATTAGTAAAAACATAATTTTTAATATAGTATATAATTCTAGTCTGCCAGGTTCCTTTAAAAAAATAATTGCACTGAAAAAACTTTTTTGTATGTTGCAGCAACCCAGCAACCCTAAGCTGTATCATAGGACTATGATTTACTTCTAGCCTCAAAACAATACTTAAGAGGAGAAAGTGATCTTGGAATAAAAGAGTTGATATAAAAAGTAAACATTCCGATACGATGATGGGCATACTATAAAACGCATATGGCCCTGATCATGAAAACAGGCACGTAACTTTACACACACGAGGGTTTGTATGACTATGGCCTATATTAGCTCAGTGTTTTAATAAAAAAAAAAAAGGTATTTCTATCCATGTTCCTTTGAATGCCATGAAGAGTATCAATAATATAGGGTCAGTGTCCTTTTCTGCACAATGTTTTCAATAAATCCTGAATCACTGCTGTAGCTTCACCTTTACTATTACTGATGGGAGCATTAGCGCATAATGGTTGCAAGTCTTTTTACTACCAAATTATCTAGTCTTCTTTTGAGAAGAATTAGACAAGTTTTAAAAACACAAATGGCCAGTTTGCACTAGTGCTCCCACTGTTCCTTGTACTATTCAATCAACACCAGTTCTACCCCAACTGCCAGGAAGATTTCTGAAACTGCTCAGTGTAGAAAAGCCACAGTACATTATGGAAAAAAGAAACATTATCAGAAAAAATTGCAAATGTAGCCTTTGAGATTATTCAGATCAAAGATCAACCACAAAGTTTTACATTGCCTTCTGTGGATACACTTAGAATCTATACTTACCAAGTGCACAGCAGTCCTCTCATTTCCGTGACAAAACAATGAAAAAGCATTTTTGTAATCAAGTAAGACCCCAATACTGACAACTGTTACATATACAAGTAACTTTACTCATGTGAATATCCCACTGAAATCACTGGAACTACTCAAATGTAGACAATGCTTCCAGGACTCGTTTTTGCTGGAGTCATTGTTATCAGAGTCCATACAGCCATTTTATTTAGTGTATTACATTTGAAGCAACTGAAAGCTGAATGCCTGTTTTTTTCCAATTATAAGTACATTATTCACTAATACCACCACCAGTGAATTACTTTATTTCATACCTTGCTATCTGATTAATATACCTGGCCATACAATTTTGTAATTTAATAAACGATGTGAGGAGTAATCCTATAGACCTTACTCAGGCAAAACTTCCATCAATTTCAGAAAGTTTTGCAAGAGTTAGAACTGTACAACAATGCCTTGAAGAAGATACGTATGAATTGTTACATGCCTTATTTCATAAGTAATCTTTAAAGAGGCACTTGTCAACTAAGAAAAAAATTATATTCTCTGATATTTTTATCCTGTTACTGTCACAAATAAAATTGAATATTAATACAACAAAGAAATGGGGGGGGGGTTACTTTTCTCTTAATTTGTGCACTTGACAGCACTATGTGGATAATCAGTTTCAGAGTTTATAGAAAACAAGTTTGTCAGTTAGCCCAATTTTGTGTAGGTTAATCAGCACTATGAGAGAGGAGACAAAATCCTTTGTAAAATATTATAAACCCATAAAAAAAAGTATCAGGGAAGTGCATGGCAAGAGTAGCACTGGAAACTTTTATTTCATTTTCAAAAAACTGACTAGATTTACTCTTGATAGTGTCCCCTTGAAGAAAAACATATTTGCAATGTTTAAGCATTTTCATTTACCTGATTTACACTGTAGCTCTGTATCAAGGGCCCCAGACAGTACTTCATCTATTTTCTGAACTATCTGATCATTCTGAAGACTCCCAGCACCCGTAACTGTGTCATCTGAAGTGTTTGCTTGCTCAGCTGAGATTGTTTCACCATTCTGCTGGCCTTCTACCTTTCCACTAACCGAGAAAAATATTAACAAAATTCAAGTAATTTCGAGCTTTATTTTTATTTTTTTTAAGGTAATGTATTCACATTTCTAACAGCCAAACCGTCTAAAGAATATTTTCGCCTCCTGAAAAGGCCTTGCACTTTCGTGAAATATTCATCTTTTGGTTTGTTTTACTTACTGCAGTCTTAGACAAAATACTTTGTTAGCCACTAGAACTATGCCAAAGGAAGGAAAATATTTTCTGTTTCATCCCATTCCTTTTCGCAACACAGATATTTCGTTTCCCTCCCTCCCCCAAAAAAGAAACCCCAACCCACCCCACCCAGCACTCTTTTTCCGACTGAAAACACACCAGCGTGCACGTGTTGTGAGGCGCATCAAAGCATTGCGAAATGAGCCCATCCAAACTTGTTATTGTCACTGAAAAACTGGACCGCCCGGAGGGGCAGCGGCCTGGTAGCACCATAACCGGATGTCGCCGCTGAGCACCGGGCCAGGCCCTGTATGTTCGAGTGACCCGCAAAGGCCGCCCCCGGGCCGGGCCGAGATTGCCCCTCCCCCACCTAACTGCCCCCCTAGTTATCTCCCTCCCCGCCCCCATCCTCCCTCCCACCCACTCACCGTCCCCCGTCCCGCAACTGCGCCCCCCCAACCACCTCTCCCCGCCCCCACCCCGACTCCGCTCGCACTAGGCTCCCGTCCCACTCCGCCTCCCCCGCGGCCCCGAGCCGGCTCGTTACCCGCCCAGCTGCTGCTGCTGTTCCTGCTCCTCCTGGATCTCCCGGAACTTGCTGACCACAAAGGACCGAAAGATCTGCTCGATGTTAGTCGCCATGACAGCCCCACGGCTCGACTCCCCCTCCATCCGCAACGCGGGTCCTCCACTACCCCACAATGCACCACTGCAAGAAGCCACGGGCCAGCCAGCCCCCCCCCGCCCCGCCGACGCGTTCCCTCTATGCCCTCCCGCCATTGGTCGCCCTCTGTGGAACCAGAGACATGACGGGACGTCAATCAGCCGCTCTGCCCCCACGGGGAACCATAGAGCGCAGCCTCTCGCTGGGGGGAGGGGGGAGAGCCGTGGACATTCCCCTCCCCCCGTAGGTGCCTGGGGAGGAGGATGGGCCCCGGCAGCCATGTTGCTGCACCGAGTCCGCCCCCTCCCCCACCCATCCACACAGGGCGCTGGCGGGCTGGGGGCCGCCCTGCCCCTCCCCCCCCGGGATGAAACGCGGCCCCCACCCTCTTCCCCCACCGGGCCTGTAAATGGGCTCGGCCCGGGCGGGGGCTGCCCCGGGATCGCCTCCGCCTGTGGGCGCGCGGCGGGGGCTCGGTTGCCGGCCCGCCCGCGGGAGGCCCGCCCGCGGGAGGCCCGCACGCCCGACACCACTCACCTCCGCGCGGGCCGGGGGTCCGGGGCCACGACCGCCTGGAGCCCGAGCCTGCCGCCTCCGGCCGGGCCCGGGCCCGCCGCAGCCAGTGGGAGCTCCGCCATAGGGCTCAGGCCGCGCCGCCGCACCAGGCCCCGCACTTCCCTCCGTGCGCGAGAGACAGAGACGGCGGGTCACCGCTGCAGCCGGGGGTGCGGCGCGGCTCCGTGCGCTGATGGCTGCGCACACACACACACACACACACACACACAGTGAGCGAGCGAGCGAGCAGCTGTGTAAAGTCACGCACAGGGCAGAGCGTGTTTACAGAGAGACCATGTGAGGGAAACCCCGGCTCTTAGGAAGCCTGGATCTGACCTGCGTCTGCAGGTTGGTCGGGGGTGACTGGAATCCAGAACTAACTTCAGATACATAAATAAACCCCAACCTGAAAGTCAGCCTCTGCCTCGGCTCCGCTAGCCAGACAGTGCCTGGCTTGGGAAATGTTTTACTAGACCATCACTACAAACGAATTAGCTGCACTAAGTCCAGCTGCCGTTGGGGCAGATATTTGGGGATATTATCCCCAAAGCACTTTCTCACACACATATTTTGGTGTTCCACTGATACAGCCTTACCCCTTTCCTTATTTGGTCTGTGAGAGAAAATAGCCAAATTGTGTGATGGCATGCAGTTAGTTATGTGATGATTCTGTATTCTTGGGTGACAAAGTTACGTTTGCAAATATTAATTTACCCAAAGTAAAGTCTATACATTGTATATGTCCTCAAGACAAGCTGCATGTATGACAGTTTCTGGAAAGCCACCCTACACTAATTTGACAGCAGATCAGTTGCTGCTGAGATTTTATTTATAGTCTATGCCATGGGACAAATTCAATGCTATTTGTTGCCCCCATGCAGACCTTTTGATGACTGTGTGGTTATATGCAGTATATATATATATTAGTGCAGAATGTGCCCCAGTGCTAACTGAAAAGTACTGTGTTTTCAGTTACAAGATGGTTAAGTCCAAAGCAGACTGTGAAGAGTTACAAAGGGATCTCACAAAATTAGGTGACTGAGCAACAAATATGGCATTTTAAATTCAATGTTGATAAATGCAAAGTAATACACATTGGAAAGTATAAGCCTAACTAAACAGACAAAATGATGGGTCTAAATTAGCTGTTACCACTCAAGAAAGAGATCTTTGAATCATCATGGATAGTTCTCGGAAAACATTTGCTCAATGTGCAGCGGCAGTCAAGCTAATAGAGTGTTAGAAACCATTAGGAAAGGCATATATAAGACAACAGAAAATATCATAACGGTACTATATAAATCGCCCACACCTTGAATACTGAATGCAGTTTTGGTCACCCCGTCTCAAAAAATATATAAATGGAAAAAGTACAGGGAAGGGCAACAAAAACAAGGGTATGGAACAGCTTCTATCTGAGGAGAAATTAAAAAGACTGGGACTATTCATCTTGGGAAAGAGACAGTTATTGGGGGAATATGATAGAGGTCTGTAAAATCATGAATGCTGTGGAGAAAGTAAATAAGGAAATGTTATTTAGCCCTTTGAATTGAAGAGCGACAAAATTAATAGGCAGCAGGTTTAAAATAAAAGGAAGTACTTCACACAATGCACAGTCAACCTGCGGAACCCACTGCCAGGGGATGTTGTCATAGCCAAAACTATAACTGGATTCAAAAAATAATTAAAGTTCATGGAGGAAAGGTCCATCAATGGCTATAAGCCAAGATGGTCACAGCTGCAACCCCATGCTCTGGGTGTCCCTAAGCCTTTGACTGCCAGATGCTTAGACTGGACAATGGGATATATAAATGGACAATTGCTATGTTCTGTTCATTCCATTTGAAACATCTGGCATTGGCCACTGTAGGAAGACAGGATACTGGGATAGATGGACCACTGGTCTGACCCCGTATAACCATTCTTATGTTGCTGGATCTTTTAGCTTATTTCATATAACTACATTGTCATCAAAAGGTCTTCATTATACCATACTAGATCTATTCAGTTTTTAATAATTATGCAGCACCTATAACTCTGACAGAGGCACCTTTGATCAATAAGAATTAAAGCATTTGATACTACTCTGACAATATCACACATACTTTAGACAAGAATGAGAGGATTATCAAGAAATCTCATTGGTGTGAAAAATTGTCAGACTGAATCATTTATTTCAAACCTCGCTCACATAGACCTTGTCTAGACTGAAAAAAGATGTTTGTTTAAATGGAGTTAGCACAATCAAAGTAGTTTAGCTCAATTGAAAACCAGGCTTAACACTAGTGTAGACAGTGTAACAACTTAATCTAGTTTGGTGGTAAATGAGATTTTCAACTGAATTGAACTAGTTCCATTGAGCAAACTCAAATTAAAAAAAACATATTTTTCTAGTTCATACAAGGCCATGGTGATTACATATAAATCAATTACTGTTGACCAGTTTAGGGCCCAATACTGCAATCGTTTATACTCTGGAGTAATTTTTCTCCCCATAGTAGTTCCATTGAAGTCAATTGTACCACTTAAAAGACGAAAGCTACTCCAGAGCTTGATTGTGGGATTATTTTTTAAACCAGATTCTTTGAGTTACACATATATGTAAAAGTATTTAATAAACTGATATTTTATTTTGAATACTCATAATTTAAAAAGATCTGATGCAACATGATACTGTGCCTTCTCAGGGCATATAATTTTTCATGCATACACAACTCCTATTTGCATTCAGAGGAATTATGTACTCCTATCAAGATATGAGCAAAATTCAACAAAGAGTGAGTCCTTCACAACTATATTACAACTCTTGGAAAGCAAAGAAACTGCTGCAAGATGAATAACACCTTTGTGCATTGTGCTGGAACAATTTTTATAATGGAGGTGCTGAAGGTGGAAACCATGTATTTGGATTGGTTATTACTACTTCAAGACAGGGCATGCGTCAGCACTCCTCGTTCCAGCACCTATGCCTTTGTACCATTTTAATGCAAAATGTAACATGCTACAGTACCCCCACAATTCTTCATAATTAAAGCTGATATATACAATAAGTATAAGGTATTATTTGTTGTTATTTCATACTATAATATTCCAAAGAGCATTTGCCCTAGTAAAATCGTAAATAGTACTAGTCTTAGTAGGGTATCATCAAATTAACCCATTAACTATTAATGTTACACTATAGAGTGATGTTATATTTCCTCCATTATATCATAGAATCAAATAATCTAGAGATGAAAAAGATCTATTAGCTGTAGTCCATAACCTTGCCATACAAAATTATTCGCTGTTGTACATTTTTTGGTGTTTGTCCTATCTAGTTTTAAATGCAGCAAGAATGAGGCTCAACTACTTCTCCTGGGAAATTATTTCACAGTCTATTAGACTGCCAGCCGGATAATGCAATCAGATCTACATAGGCAGATCACTACATTTATGAAGAACCCTATTGAAGTCAATGGGGCACCCCAGGACACATCGATCCTCCTATCCAGAGCTCATTGCAGCTCCAAGGCCTGTATGTATCAAAAGAGCCACCTGCTGTAAATGAATGACTGTAAAATCCCTAGCTTCATGCATAGATAGACTGTGAACTGTTAGTGGCATTCACTATCAGTTTTCTGTTTCTTATTTCCTTGATTTATTAGTATAAAAAGTTCTCTTTCTCCGTTTACAATTCCTCCCGTTGTTTGCTTTTTCCTGTCTTCTGCCTAAAGGGTTAATCAAGCACGAGCATTTGATGCTGCTAAGAATTCTGGGAACTCGTTTGTCATTTGCCGAAATTGCCGCAAAAGGTCTAGTAGTCTGGTGCGCGGACGTGCTCTGCTCGCTTGCTACAGTAAGTGCTTCGTTCATTTTTTATAAGTGTGTTCTATCTAACGCACGTTGTGCATGGATGCTAGCGGAGTTGCACATGTGTAGGTTTGGCAATGAGGCATTTGAAAGAAACAATATTTTAAGAGACAAATACGTAGGAGGAGACTTATTCTGTGATCTCAGAGATGGCCATGTGCTTGGTCTGTGCTGTTTGATCTTCCGTAAAATGGCTTTTCCTCTTCACTGTTGTAGGAACAACATTTTGAATGTCAAACCGTGCTCACTGTATTTACGTGAGCCCTCCCTTTCAACTGAATTACTTGCATGAGTGAGACAAGCAACATTTGTTCTTCTATAGCTATAACAAACTCGGGTGGGTGCGTTTAATTTAAAAACTGTGATTATAGCATTGTAATTATTGAAACTCCAAACTGCTTCTTCTGCTGCTTGTTTTATTATTTATAAGGACCATAGGATTTTTTATTTATTTATATGAATTTAAAAATAGCTGTTCTTACTCTTGCTCAGAATTGCCTCTCAGAAACTAGAAATTTAAATTTTGTTTCTTTCATGATGCACGCATACTGGCTTGTTATGTTAGTATTATATAAATGCTACACTGTTTAATTTTTTGGCTTTAAACAAGTAGGGAAATATTTGCTTTTTACAAAGTGAATGTTACGTCAAAAGTTTATCTTGGTTTGATCTTTAACCTATTTTTATTCTTTCCCCTCAGTTTGTAAATGTGGGGTACTACCGAAATTGGTATTGTCCTCCTTAAATTCTTTAAATTCAGCTAGGGAAGCTTGAAATTAGTGGTTAAATTTGCCCACATTTGTTAGAATATTTTTAAAGTATATTTTCTTTCAATATGTAAGTATATATTCTGAAAATGCTGCTTTCCTTTCCTTTATTCTCTCTAGGCCTTATTCTGCAATCTTTACTTAGGTCTGGATCCTGAAAGCACTCTGAACTCTTACTGAATATAATGAGGGTTACAGGTTTGAGTACCTGTTGGGATGAGGCCACCAAAACTCCCATTCATTTTTAGTACTGGTTTTTCAGTGAGTGTTTCCCCTAAATTAGGATGCAGAATATGGCTTCAGGTGACTGCTTGTACTTTAGGAAGAATTTTGAGACCAGGTATAACTGTTATGACAGAATGATTTGAGTTCCTTCTAAAAAGCCAATCCTTTTCTTCCCCTGCCAAAGTCATTTTTCTCATCTGTTGCTTCAGCCATGTCGCCCTCCTCTAGAGTCACTTTGCTGAGAAAGCACTGCATTGGGATTTAGGAGATCTGGGTTCTATTTCCACTTCTGGCACTGGCCTGCTGGATGACACTTCAGCTCTCTGTGCCTCATTTTTCCCATTTAGAAAATGGGGATAATGAAATTGGCCTCCTTTATAAAGTGCTTTGAGATTTAGAGCTGAAAAGCCCCAGGTAAGAGGTGTTAGTGTCCTTAGTCACTGGATCCCCACTGCTCTACACATGAAGTTTAAACTCTGTGACCTTCTATCCAAGATTCTAGGTGCAGAGCCACAGCCAAACTTTTCATAGGCTCCTAAATTTAACATCCATATTTAGATACTTACTTAATTAAGTTGTCTGATGTTTTTTTTTTTCAGAAGTGTTCAACATCCGGAAACTCTCAGTGCAATTCAGTAGAAGCTGGGGGTGCTCAGTGCTTTGAAAATCAGGCTATTTATGTAGATCCCCCTCATTCAATGGGACTATTAATGTGTGTAAAATTAAGCATATGCAGTCTTTTATTTTTGTTTACTTTTTTATTATTTTCTGTGTGTGTGTGTGAAGGGCTGAGCTTCTATCAAGGTACTGTACTCTTAACTCAGATTATTGTATTTCATTGGTGTGGTGTAGTCAATGGGGCGGTGGCATTGGGACTGGGTGCATCAATTTAACTGGAGACTGACTTTCTCTTTTGTCATTGTGTGTCTGGCTACTGAGTATCCCTTCTCTCAGATCAGCATCATCTAGAGCAGGGGTCGGCAACCTTTCAGAAGTGGTGTGCCGAATCTTCATTTATTCACTCTAATTTAAGGTTTCGCGTGCCAGTAATACATTTTAACATTTTTAGAAAGTCTCTTTCTATAAGTCTATAATATATAACTAAACTATTGTTGTATTTAAAGTAAATAAGGTTTTTAAAATGTTTAAGAAGCTTCATTTAAAACTAAATTAAAATGCAGAGCCCCCCGGACCGGTGGCCAGGACGCGGGCAGTGTGAGTGCCACGCGTGCCATAGGTTGCCTACCCCTGATCTAGAGTTAAGTACATTCTCTGTCCTGGTTTCAGCCTCTGTGTCAAGCACAAATGGAGTGACTTTTGCAGAATAAATCTTTAAAGCATGTATTTTAATTTCTGTGGTTCTTATGATAACCTTGCTCTTCAAGTCTGTATTGTTCTGCTATGAGGTTCCATACGCTGCCATGGGAATATGCCTATTGGATTTGACTCATTTAGGAATAAGAGGATAACTGTCTAATACATTATATTATTTTTAAATAAGAAAAAAATGTTTTCCTCTTAGATTACTATCCTTCACTGTGGCCAGTCCCTTAATCTTTCTTCCCTTTTTTCTTGCTTACTTTTCTCATCAACCATTTTTACTATAACTGATAATTTTTCATTCCCTCACAGGCTAATTAGACCATCTAGCACCAGTGTGAAATGTTTTTTTCATGAAAGTGAGTAGATAGCTTTTAAATGGGCATGTCACTTTGCAATCAATGTATTTTAAAAATATTTATATAAATCTGAAGTGTCTGTTTCATCAGCATGTAGTTTCGGAAAGCTACCAGTTTAGAGCACCTGAAAATAAGTTTTTTAAAACTAAATTTATATAGCTAATGGTGAAGTATTTCATGCTTAATTTTCTATACTCTTCTCTCCTCCCCCCACAATTCGTGATTTATTCATGGTTTTTTCTTTATTCTTCAAACTCTATTTTTGTTTTTGTTAAAATGTTCCATCTCTGAAAGCGTCTTCTATTTGGTACAAGACTTAAAAATGTTATAGCATGTAGAATTGAAATATCTTCTGAAAAATGTGTGGGATCTTTCTGCCCATAATTTGCTATTAAGACTTTTTAGGTTTAAAAACGTGTTTTTTTTTTTTCATATATATTCACGACATTATACCAAGAGACCCCTTTGTAGTGGATTAGTAATACTGTTAACTCTGTCCATTTGATATGTGTATAAACTACTGCCTTGTATGTATTATGGTTTAAAAAAAATAAAACACTTTCTTGCCGCTAGTACATTTTACATTCAAGCTTAGCATTTGTAGCTACTGGCATTCTGCTTAAATGAATTCTCCTTTACTGGATGGCTTCTTCAAGGTCTAACTGATAGACTGGACTGCTGTGAATATTATAGCTCAGTGGTTCTCAACCAGGGGTCATAGAATCATAGAATCATAGAATCTCAGAGTTGGAAGGGACCTTAGTAGGTCATCTAGTCCAACCCCCTGCTCAAAGCAGGACCAATCCCCAATTTTTGCCCCAGATCCCTAAATGGCCCCCTCAAGGATTGAACTCACAACCCTGGGTTTAGCAGGCCCATGCTCAAACCACTGAGCTATCCCTCCCCCCCTCCTGGGGCTGTGAGCTGGCTTCAGGGGGGCCACCAAACAGGGCCAGCATTAGACTCGCTGGGGCCCAGGACAGAAAGCTGAAGCCCCACCACATGGGTCTGAAGCCCAGGGCCCTGAACCCCATCACTTGGGGTTGAAGCAGAAGCCTGAGCAATGTAGCTTAGTGGGGGCCCCCGGTGGCGTGGGGTCCCATGCAACTGCCCTGTTTGCTACCTCCTAACACTGGCCCTGGCTTTTATATGCAGAAAAATAATTGTGGCACAGGTGGACCGTGGAGTTTTTATAGCATGTTGAAGGGGCCTCAGAAAGAAAAAGGTTGATAACCCCTGTTATAGATTATTTGGTCAATATCGTGGAAATTTATCTTTTTCTTTTTCAGAAACTCCTAGTTAGAATACCTGTTTATTTCTATTAATTCAAAACTTAATGCAAAGATAAAATGTTACTGAAATGCTTAAGTAATGTCTTATTTACTATAGCATCTAGCTTCTTATTGTTGCAAAGCCTGAGCCTTAGCGTACAAGACTCTAACCAGGCTCAACTCCCGTTGAAGTCATGTGAGTTAGTCTTAGTTCATTTGGGGGGTTCCTCCAGCTAACTCTCACTGAAATCAATGGGAGTGTTTCCACTGATTTTTGAGGAATGTTGGAACAGACCCCGGATCAGCTCCTTGCAGGGTCAGGCCACTTTGTGTTTTAGCATGACATGCTGCGCTTCATGTGTTTGTCTGTAAAGTTTTATTTGGAATGCAGTTGCTCTGTCTTGAAGAAGATCGAGGTTGGAAGACATTTCCCTGTTTCATCATTCTGACCCTTTTGTTTTCATATAAGGTATTAAGATTTTCAGACATCACTCGTGAGAAGTCTTGAGTTCTCCCATTTAGTTTAGCAACACCACTAGACAGACTAGCAAATAATTCTTCACTAGTCCAAAGGGACTTTACCTTTGACATTTTCACATTCTTCAGAAACCTATTTAGGTCATAAAATGTCCTGTGATTAATCACAGCCAGGTCACTAGTGAACATTTATCCATGTCAGAAAACTACGGTGTAATTTGATACAGTTGGTAGTCTGGTAAGGAGAGAACCAGGAATGGTATAGGAGGTTTGTGTTAATGTGCATTGGCTGAACTCAGTGAGAAAACTTCTATGGTGACTGTGCTGTGCTTGGATGAGCCAGTGCTCTCATTACCTTGCTTTCTTGATCACCACATTTATACACAAAACTTCAGGACAACAATCACGTGAAACAGGCAAACATGGCATCTGCCTTTGCAGGGAGTTCCTCTGCTGCTCTACACACCAAAGGTGTTAGTTGACGAGTGCACGCAATTATGTTGTTGCTTTCTTAACCTGAATATTATTACTTTTTTTCGTTTTGCACAGACTGATGGCTGATCAAGTGCTTGTGATTGGTGGGGGAGGCAGAGAACATGCCCTGGCCTGGAAATTAGCACAGTCGCCACATATAAAACAAGTGCTAGTCGCTCCAGGAAATGCAGGAACAGCCAATAATGGAAAAATTTCAAATTCAGGTAATAAACGAAAAAGAGAACCTAAAATAGTGTTTTTTTGTTGTTTTTTTTAATGTGTAGTACCAGTAGTTGAGCCTAAACTGGTTCATTGATAAATTTAGGGTTCTATCTGTTAGTGTTATAGGAGTTCTTATGTTTCAGATCCTGAATGCTTATAAAGGTGATGTTTGGATAGGGTCAGAAGTAATTTAAAAAGCTTTACTCAGACTGTAATTTATCTTGCACAGATTATTTCCCCCTCTGCACCAGTTCAGCTGTGCTGGTGCTGCTTTGGGGAGGTGGAGTCAAGACACTACCCACCCTCTTGTGTAGCAAGATGCCCTGCGGAGGCTGCTGTCTATAAAACAAAAAATGCCTGAATCCTGCCAAGCCTAGTCATAATTTTGACAGATAATATCAATGTTTATTTTTAAGCATTTTTTAAAAAAATGTATTGATTTTTCACAGTTGCAGAAAACCATGGGGTGGGGTCAGACAATCGTTATTTAATGACAGCAGATGTTGAGATTCGAAAAGTTAAAGCTTCATAACTGTTAAACACAAATTGTCAACATCACGTCAAAATGTACAAAGTAAATCACCTTGAATCCAACTCTAATAAGTTCTCATGCAGCATTTTTCTTTCTTCGCCTATCTGTTAATTTCTGTTATGATGATGGAAGTATTTTATCGGGGTGTGTGTGTACGGTGAAACTGACATTTACCGATTAAAAATCTAATCCTTCCTAGCCTGCCTTTCACACAGGCATCCCACTCTGATGCCATCTTATTCCCCTTATGCTTCCTTACTCCCCCTGCACTGGTGTGTAATCTGGTTCACACTTGTGCCCAAAATGAATGTTAGGTGTGTATTGAGATATTGCTTATTTATTTACCTAAGAGAATTAGCAAGTTTTTAAGGGTGAATGCTGTAGGTAACAAAATGTTCTTTTCCATGTTTTACATGTCGGGATATAATGAGGTTAGGACCAATATTTTCAACAGTCTCTGTTAATTCTAGGTGCCATTTTCAGAGGTTTTAAGTACCTACAGCATCCATTGGCTTGAGTTGGAATTGTTGGTAGTCATCAGTTATAAAAGTCAGACTTAAGCTATTTAAAGTTGAGCATCCAAAATTGGAAGTGGCTTTTGAAAATGTTGGCTTAAGTCACTGATCGGTCCATCAGCCCTCACAGAGAGAGGGCGCCGATCACAACAAGTCAGATGCGTTGTTCTAGCCAGTCCTCCAACTACCCACTGGCCAAGCTGTCAGTAGCACCGGACACCCGATTGACATAGCGCACAGCAGCCTAGAACTCCTGAGCGATCCGCTAACTGCAGCCTCCCAAGCAGCTGGGATTACAGGCGCATGCCACCACACCAGGCTGTTGGCTTAAGTGACTTTCCTAAAGTCACACAATGATTCAGTGGGAGAGCAGGAATAATTACTCAGTCCAGGATAGGGAGCCAGAAATTACTTGCTCCATTAGATCACACTGGTGCAGAGAATATTTTAATAACTGGCTTATGTTTCCATATATTTCAACTAATATAGCCATAAACTGTATACTTTAAAATATGTTATTACACATAAAAATAAGATTAATGCAGTAGATGTGCGTTATATACACATACATGCTGTATATATGCTTGTATAGCATGTGACTAAAATCTGCTTACCACCTCCTGTGGAAACATGAGCCATGACAGATTTCACACATTCTGTATGTAAAATAAATGCTCTAGATCAGTGGTTTTCAACTTTTTTTCATTTGCAGACCTCTAAAAAATTTGAATGGAGGTGCGGACCCCTTTGGAAATCTTAGACATAGTCTACAGACCCCAGGTTGAAAACCACTGTTCTATGGAAACGACAGACCCCTGAGACATAGTCTGTGGCCCCGCAGAGGTCTGCAGACCACAGATTGAAAACCACTGCTCTGTAACTTTTACTTCCACCTGAGGGTTCAACCAAAGAAATGCCATATTTATTTTTCTCTGTCTTATTTGACCGTTTGCAGCGTCATCAGCCAAACAGAACAAATCTGTTGCTTGTCTTTGAGGGTGAGGGGAAGGGAATGAGCATTCACATGGAAATCATATGATCCCTCTGCATCCAGAATGTTAAACGAAGAGGTTTGTCCCTGCGCTAAATCAAGTTAAAGCCAGTTCACATGAGGTCCAGATGATTAAATTAAATATGTCATTTAAAGAATACTATTATGAGAATTAATACACTTTTCTGTCACCTTCCCAGTTAAAAAAAAATGATGCATCTACCTACATACTGGAAATTTTGACCCCAATCCAACAAAATATGAATAATACATGAACAAAATGTCTCGTTCATTGTTCTTTCTTGCTGGGACATTCGCACATACTGTGGATCCTCTGCTTATATTTTGTATGTCATAATATCTGTTCTTAGCTGAGTCCTGCAGGAAGACAATACTGTAGGAAGTATAATGTCTTGATTTTTTCCCCTGAGCTATTCTAACCTGTGCCAGTGCTGGGACAGAGAATCCGAAACCCATAATCAGGTCTCTCTGACAGAGCACCTCTTACTTGGCTGCATTTAGTAGAAGCTGGGCACAAGAGAGAATCTCACCTAGAGCTGGGGTGAGCACATAGCAAGGATGCAGCAGTCTGATATGATGCTCTTATTTGCCAGTGGCATTACTGCTAATCTCAAAGGTTTAAACAATCAGGATATAATCCTGTGGATTTAATTTGGTTTTTGTGGCAACCTAAAATACCTCAAAACCCTCACCTTTCTCCCTATATTTCCCATCCTGAAACATGCAGCATAGCACCCGCGTTAGTAACGCTACACCATGAAAAGAGGAAAAAAAGCTTAAAGCAAAATATCCCAGGACTAAGGAGGATGTATGCTTTTGCTCTGTTTCTCAAATGACGAGAGTCGCTTCAGACTGCTGTCACTCCCAATCCAGCTCAGAACTGTGTGAGTTCAGGTGACTCAGCCCACTGTTGACGTTGGATATATTTATTCTTGATAAAAGTCGTGGAATAATATTGCCTTTTTGCAGAGCTTTCATCGCACAGTTTGATATTTAGTCTCTTGCAAGCTTTCTCTATATTTTATATGTAAATCTTCTGTTCTTCATTATATTCTCTTGCATGTTTTGACAGCCATCTCAATCAGTAATCATGCAGCTCTTGTCCAGTTCTGCAAAGACAATGAGATCAAACTTGTGGTGGTTGGCCCAGAAGTTCCTCTTGCTGCTGGTAAATTTAAAATAAATTGTTATTAAAGTTCCACTCACTTATTGCCATATAACTATTTATGGAATTATGGGTTTTAATTTATTGCTTCAGATGTGCTAGAAAAAATTATGACTGCTGAGGATAGTTGTTTGTTTTATTTATTTATTTATGTATTTATTTATTGGCTTTCTGTGGCACTGTAGTATAACTTGTGTAAATTTGATTCTAAGCATTAACTTTAATAAAAAGTTTAAATCTGAGCACCTAGTAAACTGTAACTGATTTATGCCAAGATGTAGGGAGGTATTAATATTCCTATTTTGCAGATGTGGCACTGAGGCATAGAGTGATTAAAGATCTAATTTTCAGAGGTGCTGAATACCTGCAATATTTGTTGAAGATAATAGGATTTGTGGGTGGGCACAGCATCTCTGCAAATCAGGCTCTAATTGACTTGCCCAAAGTCATGCAGGCAGTCAGGAATAGAAACCAGAGTCTCCTGATTATAACCTTCTGTGCTGAACAAATATTCTCAGTGTATTTTTTGGTTTTATTTTGTTTTTGTTTGAGGGCCAGTTTCGTATCTTGGGGGCGGGGAGAGGGACTCTCAAGGTCTCCTAGGTTAATGGAATATTGGGCTGCCTTCTCTTCCCATTGAAGTCAATAGCAAGTCTCCGAATGTGTTCATTGGGAACAGATGCAAGCCCATTGTTTCCTAAAGTTCCAGGTGGTTGTATTCTGATGAAATGCACGTTTCTGGAGGTTCTTATGCGAGTAGTTTAAAATGTATGATGTCCTTAACTATTCAGAACTTTCCTTTTAAGTGCTTGGGTTTTGTAAATGATGTGTCAGTGTTGTCACTTAGCAACCTTAACTAACCTTTTAAATGAAATATTTTTGAAAATGACTGACTGATTTGGAAGTCAGCATATAGAGACTTACCTACAGAATTTTTGTACATTTTCGGTTTGATTCTCTCACATGATCAAAAATTGCCACCTCATGCGATATTCTCCCTCAGTGATTACCATGGACTTTTCGGCTGAGGGCTGTAATAAAGGGGGAAAGGAGTTGTATCTGTTAAAGTGGTGTTACTGCAGTTATATGGTGCAACAACAAATTCTGACCCAGGAGTCCTAAAGCCCAGATCATCCCCTGCTAGTTACGGCAAACACTACCTTTTGAGGTCCATGGTGTAAAATAGCCACAATCCCCATGATATGTCATATACATGGCACAGCCTTTGTAGCTGTTACTAATTAATGTGTCAAAGTGGTTATACAAAGCAACAACTTTATTAACTTGTAACTCTTACTATAGTACTGAGCTAGTTTATAATAGTAACTCTTAAATATCTTTATTGCTAGGCATTGTTGATGACTTGACAGAAGCTGGGGTAAGATGTTTTGGTCCTACAGCAAAGGCAGCTCACCTAGAGTCCAGTAAGAGTTTTTCTAAAGCCTTTCTTGACCGGCATAGGATCCCAACTGCAAGATGGAAAGCATTCACCAATCCTAAAGAAGCTTGTAGCTTTATTACCAGGTAAACAACCTTTCATAGTTAGTCTTTTTTATTATCATTACAGTAGTGTGTTTACAATATGTTAAGCACCTAAAGTTGGCAATCCACTAATCATTCAGTTATTCTTTTCAGTAGTGGCGCAATGTCCATATACAAAGACACTCTAAAAGTAACCCTGCAAAAATGGCATCAATACGAGTTCTACATTTATTGCTCTTTAATGACAGTTCAACTGTACTCAGATTACAAAGGAAAATATGTTGTTGTTTTTTCTTGCCAACCATGCAAACCCAGATTGGAATCTGAAAATCATAATGGGTTCTTTCCAGTTCAGGCTTTATTACTAGTAATGCAAATTCTGCAACTGAAGCTTCATTAACAATCCTGTTGATGATCCACTACTCCAGTGGTGGGCAACCTGCGGCCCATCAGGGTAATCTGCTGGCGGGCCCCGAGACAGTTTGTTCACATCAACTGTTCGTAGGCACAGGTGCCCGCAGCTCCCAGTGGCTGGGAACAGCAAACTGTGGCCACTGGGAGCTGCGGGTGGCCGTGCCTGCAGTCGATGTAAACAAACTGTCTCGCAGCCCGTCAGCTGATTACCCTGACGAGCCGCAGGTTGCCCACCATTGTACTAGTCAGAAGTCATTCCTACTCACTCAGTAACAGTATTGGTCAGCAGTGCTAACAGAAATAAAATGTGCTTATTTTCCCTGTCAGAAAAGTAGTGTCAGACAACAGTGGAAAGAAATGGCAACCAGAAATAGTGTAGTCAAGTGGGTTGACAGGGGAAGATGCTTAATTATGTGTGTTTTATTCAGTCAAAGTTAAATGGCTACTGTGATATAGTGAACATATGAACTCTTATTTTCAACCTTGAAAATCCATGAAGGTAGGAGGCTTGGACTTGAAAATGCATCAGAGGCTGACAGGTTATTACGGAATCCCTCAATCATTCTCTCTTCTTCTTTTTTAAAGCGCGGACTTCCCTGCCCTGGTTGTAAAAGCTAGTGGTCTGGCTGCTGGCAAAGGAGTAATTGTGGCTACTAACAAAGAGGGAGCCTGCAAAGCTGTGCATGAAATCATGCAGGTGAGTTTCAATGTTATATAAATACATAACCATTTTGCATGATAATTTTATGTTTGTTAGTAACGATACACAAAAATGCCTTTGATATTTTGCTGATTTACATGAAACATACATTAGCCTAACACAGCTAATAGATTCATACAAATGAGGGGCTGGAAAGGACTTTGAAAAGTCGGCAAGTCCATACCTCCTATGCCAAGGCAGGACCAAGTAAAACTAGACCATCTTTGATAGGTGTTTGTCCAACCTGTTCTTAGAAGCCTCCAGTGATTGGGATTCCACAACCTCCCTTGGAAGCCTATTTCAATGCTTAACTGTCCTTACACTCAGAAAGATTTTTACTAATATCTAACCGAAATGTCATTCTACATTCAGTGGACGTAGAGAACAGTTGATCATAGTCCTCTTCATAACAGCTCTTAACAATTTTAAGACTGTTATCAGGTCTCTCCTCCTCAGTCTTCTATTCTCAAGACTAAACATGCCCAGTTTTTTAATCTTTCCGAATAGGTCAGCTTTTCTAAACCTTTTATTATTTTTGTTGCTCTTTGCCGGATTCTCTCCAACTTGTCCACATCTTTCCTACAGTGTGGCATCCTGAACTGGATACAGTACTCTAGCTGAGGCCTCACCAGTGCCAAGTAGAGAGGGACAATTGCCTCCTGTGTCTTAAATTCAACACTGCTGTTAATACGGCCCAGAATATGATCCACTATAACCCCCAGATCCTTTTCAGCAGTACTACTGCCTAGCCCAGGGGTGGGCAAACTTTTTTTTGGCCCGAGGGCCATATTGAGGTTGCGAAACTGTATGGAGGGCCAGGTAGGGAAGGCTGTGCCTCCCCAACCAACCTGGCCCCCTCCCCCTATCCACCCCCTCTCACTTCCCGCCCCCTGACTGCCCCCCTCAGAATCCCCGACCCATCCCCCCTTGCTCCTTGTCCCCTGACCGCCCCCTCCCTGGACCCCCTGCCCCTTATCCAACCACCACCACCACCACCACCCCCCGCTCCCTGCCCCCTCACCATGCCACTCAGGGCGACAGGAGCTTGCAGCCCCGCTGGCTGGCCAGGCCAGAGCGCTGGTGGTGCAGCAAGCTGAGGCTGTGGGGCGGGGGGGGCTAGCCTCCCCGGCCAGGAGCTCAAGGGCCGGGTAGAACAGGCCCGCGGGCTGTAGTTTTCCCACCTCTCCGCTAACCAGTTCCTCATTCTGTACTTTTGATTTTTACTTCCTAAGTGTATTACTTTGCACTTGTCTTTATTGAATTTCACCTTTCTGAATTCAGACAAATTCATCAATTTGCCAGGGTCACTTTGAATTCTAATCCTGTCCTCCAAAGTGTTTTTAACCCCTCCCCGCTTGATGTCATCTGCAAATTTTATAAGCATTCTCTCCTCTCCATTATCCAAGTAATTAATGAAAATATTGAATAGTACCAGATCCAGGACTGATCCCTGCAGGATCCCACTAGATGCGCCATCCCAGCAAACCATTGATAACTGCTCTTTGAGTATGGTCTTTCAACCATTTGTGGACCCACATTTATACTAATTTAATCTAGACCACATTTCCCTGGTTGCTTATGAGAGTGTCATGTAGGACTGTGTCTAAAGCTTTAGTAAAATCAAGATCTATCATGTCTACTGTTTCTCCCCTATCTATTAAACCATTAACCCTGTCAAAGAGGGAAATTAAGTTGGTTTGGCATGATTTGTTCTTCCCAGATCTGTGCTGGGAAGTGTTCCTTATAACACTGTTATTCTCTAGGTGCTTACAAATGGATTGTTTAATAATTTTTTCTAGGTATCTGCCTGGTCTATATTTCCCTGGGTCCTCTTTGTCCCCCTTTTTAAAGATGGGTACTATGTTTACCTTTCTCCATTCTTCTGGGACCTCGCCCGTCCTCCATGAGTTCTCAAAGATAATTGCTAAGAGTTCCAAGATTGCTTCAGCTAGTTCCTTAAATAAACCCTAGGATGAATTTCATCAGGCCCTGATGACTTGAATACATGTAACTTACCTAAATATTCTTTAACCTGTTCTTTCCCTCTTTTGGCTTTCCCCTTTTTGTTAATATTAGTTGTGTTGAATATCTGGTCACTATTAATCTTTTTAGCGAAGACTGAAGCAAAATAGGCATTAAACACTACAGACTTATTGATGTCATCTGTTATTAGCTCTCCCTCATCATTACGTTAAGAACCTACATTTTCCTTGTCTTTTTCTCTTGCTCTGAATGTATTTAAAGGAGCTTTACTTATTCCCTTTTATGTCCCTGCTAGGTATAACTTATTTTGTGCCTTACCCTTCCTGATTTTGTCCCTGCATGCTTGTGCTGTTCTTCTTTACCCTTCCTTGGTAATTCATCCATGTTTCTACTTTTTGTAGGATTCCTTTTTGATTTTTTCAGGTCATTAAAGAGCTCCTGATGGAGCCATATTGGCCTCTTACTATTCTTCCTATCTTTCTTTTGCATCGGGATAGTTTGCTGTTGTCTTTAATTTGTCTCCATGAGGAACTACCAGTTCTCCTGAACTCCTGTTCCCCCCTAGATTTTATTGCTATAGGACATTATCTACCAGTTGTCTAAGATTATCCCTTCTCACACTATCCGGGTGTGTATGAATGAATACAATATTTTATTCCTTCAGGAAGCATGCTCTTTCCAGGCACAACCTCTATGGGCATAAGTAAGACCCCATTTTCATACTTGCTTCCTTGTGGATTTGCTTTTTCTCCATCGTTTTTGTGTCCCTGCTATTACAGAACTGGCAGGACTCCTACCAGTTATTCTAATAGTACTCCTGTGATTAAGCTGGCTAAGGCAAACTAAAGAAAAAGGTCCTTGAAACTGAACATGCAACTTCAGTCATAGGTGCTGATTCAGCAAAGCACTTGAGCATATGCTTAACTGTACATGTGTGCTTCAATCCCAATGGAACGCCCTTAAAGCTAAGTGCATAGACTCATAGAAGTGTAGGACTGGAAAGAACTCAAGAGGTCATCTAGTCCAGTCCCCTGCACTCAAGGCAGACTAGTAAGAGTCCTTAAACCATTCCTGAGACATGTTCTAACCTGTTCTTAAAAAACCTCCAATAACAGAGATTCCACAACCTCCCTAGGCAATTTGTTCCAGTGATTAACTACCCTGACAGTTAAGAAGTTCTTCCTAATGTCCAACCTAAACCTCCCTTGCTTCAATTTAAGCCCATTGCTTCTTATGCTATCCTCAGAGTTAATGAGAACAATTTTTCACCTTCCTCCTTGCAACAACCTTTTATGTACTTGAAAACTATTATCTTGTCCCCCACTCTGCCTGCTCTTCTCCAAACTAAACAAACTCTTTCTTTTTTTTTTTTTTTTTCCCCTCCCCTTTCAATCTTTCCTCATAGGTCATGTTTTCTAGACCTTTAATCATTTTTGTTGCTCTCCTCTGGACTTCCTCCAATTTGTCCACATCTTTCCTGATGTGTGGCACCCAGAATTGGACACAATACTCCAGCTGAGGCCTAATCAGCGCAGAGTAGAGTGGAAGAATTACTTCTTGTGTCTTGCTCACAACACTCCTGCTAATACATCCCAGAATTATGTTTACTTTTTTTGCAACAGAGTTACACTGTTGACTCATATTTAGCTTGTGATCCACTATAACCCCCCACATCCCTTTCCACAGTACTCCTTCCAAGGCAGTCATTTACCGTTTTGAATTTGTGCAGTTGATTGTGCCTTCCTAAGTGGAGTACTTTGCATTTGTCCATACTGAATTTCATCCTGTTTACTTCAGACCATTTCTCCAGTTTGTCCAGATCATTTTGATTTTTAATCCTATCCTCCAAAGCACTTGCAACCCCTCCCAGCTTGGTATCATCCACAAACTTTATAAGTGTACTCTCTATGCCATTATCTAAATCATTGATGAAGATACTGTACAGAACCGGACCTAAGACTGATCCCTGAGGGACCCCACTTGATATTCCCTTCCAGCTTGACTGTGAACAACTGATCATTATTCTCTGGGGATGGTTGTCCAACTAGCTATGCACCCACCTTATGGTAGCTCCTTCTAGGTTGTATTTCCCTAGTTTGTTTATGAGAAGGTCATGTGAGACAGTATCAAAAGCCTTACTAAAGTCAAGATATACCACATCTACTGTTTTCCCCCTATCCAGGCTTGTTACCCTGTCAAAGAAAGCTGTTAGGTTGGTTTGACATGATTTGTTCTTGACAAATCCATGTTGGCTGTTACTGATCACCTTATTATCTTCTAGGTGTTTGCAAATTGATTTCTTGATTATTTGCTCCATTATCTTTCCGGGTACTGACGTTAAACTGACTGACTGGTTTGTAATTCCCCTTTGTTGTCCTTATTCCCCGTTTTACAGATTGGCTCTATATTTCCCCTCTTCCAGTCCTCTGGCCTCTTTCCCATCTTCCATGAGTTTTCCAAGATAATCGCTAATAGCAATTTTTTCACACCCCTGAGCAGCATAAGTTATATTGGCAAAAGTGGTAGTGTAGACATGGCTTCAGAGAGCCACAAAGTTGCCTTGGCAGTGCACTGCATTAATATGTGGTCAGCGTGCAAACATTTCCGTGGAGCGATGTTCTCACATTCCTTTGTAATGTGTTCTGAACAAAGTGGCTTTTCTGCTCTACAAGGCTGAGAATCATTGCTGCAGTCTGAAATAATATTGGTTCAAAACTTTAAAACAAATAAGCTCTGAGAAATTGCCAGGCAATAACCCAAGTGGTATCAATGTTGAGTTTATAAACTTTCAAGAGCATGTCTGTATTATGAAAAGCGAGGGGGGGGCGGGGGAAGCATTCAACATTGCCAACTTATCTGATGTGGAGGATGGTTCCAGATGTGTTTTTCCTTGCTGGTTTTGGAGGATTACAAAGGTTTGAATGTTGTTTGAAATGACTGAAATGGAGACAAAAGAAATAAAGATGATTTTTAATGCAGGATAAGACTTTTGGAGCTGCTGGGGAAACTGTTGTTGTTGAAGAACTTCTTGTAGGAGAAGAGGTTTCTGTAAGTATGCTTCTCGTCTTCTTAAGAGTTTGGGTTACAGCTTACTGAAGGAACATTTAGGGACCTACGGTACCAAGTTACTTAGAAGATACTGTACAAGTAACCAGTATCAGGGTCTGAATTTTTGTTAATACTGTGGCCCCTTTACACCATTCTGGCAGTCTAGAGAAGTATGAAATGGACATAAATTTCAGTGCCACCCACTTTAAGGCCCCGTAACACTGGCAGACTGGTGTAAATGAGAATTTAGGCCCAGTTTCTAAAAAGATGGCAGGTAACTTTGCATTAACACTGCAACATAGGAAATCTAAGTATGGTCTTGAGTTTCTAACTCAGGGCTAAAATAGGCGTATATTAGATGAGGCACACTTGAGCTTTGGAGGGTGATATGATCTATATGAAAAATAGCCATCACTCTTTTATTGACCACTCATAGCGGAGGCCACATCAGTTTCCTGCCCTACCTGAAGAAAACAGAGCTGCAGATATCAGATGGTCTTCTTTAGAGTGACCTAGTCTGGAAATAAGGGGAGCTTAGACTGGTGGTTCTCTCAAGTTAAGTATGTACACGGTGATACTCTTAATTAGCCAAAAGAACATCAGAGGATTTCAGTACAAGAACATGAAAAGTTACTTGAAAATTCTTTGAGAACTTCAGTAACTCAGCCAGAGGTTAGGAGTCTATTACCTGAGTGGGTGGGTGAGGTTCTGTGGCCAGCAAAATGCAGGAAGTCAGACTAGATGATCATGGTGGTCCCTTCTGACCTTGGAGTCTGAGTCTATGAAAAAGCAAAAATAGTATTTTACTTGGTTGTCAAAAATAATCCGTCATGGGTGAGTACAATTTTGTAGGGTCTGAGATACATATGTTGTTTGGCTCTTTTTGCTTATGGTTATAAGGGTACCCCTGCCTGCCTCTGAATGGAATTATAAAAGGTTCTTGTAAGCAGTCCTGAGCGAGCAATATTTGCAGTTGCCCAAGCAGTGAGTGACAACACTTAATTCCCAAAAGAGACTGGCAGGGGGGAGCTCTTTGAAGACACTACGAAGCATGGAAGCATATGGTAGCTATGTAATTTTGAAAGTCAGTTTGTTTTTTTGTGATCAGGGAAGAAGGAACAATAATTATGTAATGCTTCCCTTCCTCGGGAGTGACCTCTTCAATGGAACGTTCCAGTTGCTCTTTGCATCTGTGTGCCTCCTCAGTGTCATTCTGCTGTTCCTACAGAATAACTTGTATATAAGGGTTCTACAGCACAAGTTGATATCTCTTGGGGGGGCAGGGCGGGGAGAAGTGCTTAGAATGCTAATGTGTGTTTTATATTAGTAGGGGGGTGGAGTTAATTGCTTTTATGATCAGCTTTTATAAGCCTGAAAACTGTGTTTATATTCACCATTTCCAGTGGTGCTAGTTTTAGTCATATACATTTGAGTATGTAACTATTCGTGTTTCCTTACAGTGCTTGTGCTTCACTGATGGTGTCACTGTTGCCCCCATGCCACCAGCTCAGGATCACAAACGGTTAATGGATGGAGACCAGGGCCCAAACACTGGAGGGATGGGAGCTTATTGCCCAGCACCACAGGTGTAATATGATATTGGGAAGCTGTTTTGGTGGAGTTTAATATTAAAAGTGTGGGTGTATTATTTGTTCTGTCATGGCAAACAGGATTAGAGAGAGAGGGCTTCTAGCAGAGGGAGATGACAGTCTGACACAAGGGATTGTGTTTCATTAGGCTTGATTTACTAAATGTCTTGCACTAAGGAGTGGTGCATCCTTACTGAATTACATTTTAATTGTGAAGGTGGAAGTCTGCATTTTCTGTCATATTGCATTATGTGCCGGTGTTTCGTGTTACTAAATCCTGGTCAGCCATACCAAGTGGTTAAAGATCAATTTTTCTCTTATTTAAGTTAGAATGATTGGCCTTTGCCATATGTCTCATTATGATTTGGTCTCTCTGTTTGACCGGTAACTGTTATTTGCAAAGGGATTTACTTTACTTTCTTTTGATTGATATTCTGGTCAACTGACTTCTTATTCCGTTGTAAAAGTAAACCTTGTATCATAGCTATGTCAATTTTATTTTACAGTGATTCAGTCAGTAATGTCCTGTGTGCATTCCAGCCTTAACTTGTCTTGACCTCCCCTTCCTGCAAACATTTACACACACACACTTAACGTTATGCAAATGAATTCCATTATGTCAATGGGACTACTCGCATGTGTAGAGTTAAGCATGTGTGTAAATGTCGTGGGATCGGAGCCATAGTGTCACTACTGCTGTATGCCCTTTCTAGACAAATAAAGAGATATTCGCTTTGTGTTGTTGAAATTCAAGTATGAAAGATACCTGCAATCCTGCTGCATGGCTCTTAAAAGCAATGCAAAAAAAAGTACTTGTATGACACTAGGAAAAAATACATTAATGTCTAATAATATTTTATTAGATTTCCAAAGATTTGCTGCTGAAAATCAGAGATACTATTCTTCAGAAAACGGTTGATGGGATGAAAGAAGAGGGTGTCCCTTACATTGGTAGGTGAAAGCTTTTGTTTTTGTTAGATGTTTGTCTTCAAACAGCAAACATAACATACTCCCTCCTCCCTTCTCCACTCTCCTGCTATGGGCCCAGTCCAACTCCCACTGAAGTTAATGGCAATACTTGGACTTCTTTGGGAGCTGGATTTGGTTCCAAGGGCTTGATCCAAAGCCCACTGAAGTCAGTGGCTTCTTTCTGTTGAGTCCAATGGATCAGGCACCAAATGAGCAAGAATGGTAAGGGAAACATTTTCAAATGTAGTCTGCAAAATTGTGTCCACAATTATTTGTGCCTGTAATGTTAACAGGGCAATCACTCATGAGTGCAGGTAATGGAATTTGTGTGTCTCTGCACATATCGGGTGACTACATGCCTTCATTCTATTATTTGCAAGTGATTGGATTAAGAGAACAGCAGACACAAATAACTGTGGACAAAATTCTGCAGGATATTTTGAAGAATTTTTGCCCCAAAATGTTTGTTTGAAATGAAAGTTTAGAGTAAACATGGTCTCGCAGCCTAATTAATAGCATTGCAAATGCAACCTTCATTATAAACAGTTTTAAAACAAATGGCCTGTACAGTCACTTAGACTAGTTTTAATGTGGTTTTGTCATTTTAGGTGTGCTGTATGCTGGATTAATGCTTACCAATGATGGGCCTAAGGTTCTAGAGTTTAATTGCAGGTTTGGTGACCCAGAATGTCAGGTGAGTGACTGAAAATAGTTCAACAGTATGGAAAAAATATCACACTTTAACCATGCTTCTTTATTTGCACGGATTATAAATAGGGAAAACTTAACCAAAGATCTGATGCATAATTACCTAATTGTTTTAAGATTTAAAAAGAAAAGTTAGGTTTTGAGTTTTAGATAGCAATTTCCTTCAAAGCAGTGTTAGATTCGTATTTTTCCACATTACTAATTACTATGTGTTTATGTGCCAAAAAAGTTTTCAGTGCTGAACAAACTACAAAGTTAAGTCCCACACCTATGCGGCTTATGATCTAGAGCAGAGGTGGGCAAACTATGGCCCGCGGGCCACATCTAGCCCGTGGGACTGTCCCACTTGGCCAGGGAGGGTAGCCCCCAGCCCCTCTTCTGCTGTCCCCCTCCCCCGCAGCCTCAGCTCGCCGTGCCGCCAGTGCTCTGGGTGGCGCGGCTGCAAGCTCCTGCTGGGTGGCGCGGCTGCGAGAGCCGCCGGCCTGCCCCTGCGCTCTAGACTGTGCAGCGGCGAGGGTAGCTCCGGCCAGGCAGCACGGCTGCCAGTCCTGGTGCTCTGAGCAGCATGGTAAGGGGGCGGGGAGCCGGGCAGTTGCATAAGGGGCAGGGAGTTCCGGGGGGCAGTCAGGAGACAGGGAGCAGGGGGTGGTTGGATAGGAGTAGGAGTCCTGGGCAGCCTGTCGGGGGGTGGGGGTGAGGATAGGGGTTGGGGCAGTCAGGGGACAGAGAGCAGAGGGGGTTGGATTGGGGCGGGGTCCTGGGGGGGGGGCAGTTAGGGGCTTGGGGTCCTGGGAGTGGGTGGTCAGGGGACAAGGAACGGGGTTTGGATGGGTCTGGGATTCTGAGGGGGACGGGAAGTGGGAGGGGGCACAGTCTTCCCTACCCAGCCCTCCATACAGTTTCGGAACCCCGATGTGGCCCTCAGGCCAAAAGGTTTGCCCACCTCAATCTAGAGAATGGCATACCTTAATGCTTGCTTTCTTTATTTTCAGTTTTAGGCATTGTATATCTTCATTGCATAAGAAATGAGTCTTTAGAAGGGATTTGAATTTATATTAGTGTTAAAATTTTGAAGAGATACTGTCAGTTTAAATGTTATGTGAGATCAGATTGTGAACCCTTTATTCACATTGGTGAGAAGATACATAAGTATTCCCTTTGGCTTTACTTATATGAGTGTCTGGTCACCAATGTAAGGATTTGCCTTATTTTATAAACAGATTTTCTTAGCATTAAAAAATATTATTTTTAGAGTTCATCCTTAATGCAGATTGTTCAATTGCATTTCACTCCATATGGATGACATAAATAGACCAGCCACTTTCACTCTCGTTCACATTCAGTCTCTAGTTAGTTAGTCGCATTTTCTGGTTCTTGTGTACAATGTGTTGAGTAGCAAACCCTTCAGGGGAGTGTTTACTTTGTTAAAAAATATTTATTTGGAATATCTCTGTTAAGCTTTAAGTTCTTCGAGTGCTTGCTCATGTCTGTTCAACTTAGGTGTGTGTGCTCGCCACATGCACCAGTGCCAGAAGTTTTTCCCTCAGCGGTATCCGTAGGGGACCGGCTCCAGCACACCTTAGAGTGGCACGCACATGCCGCTGTATACAGGGCACCGCCGGTTCCCCCCACCCTCAGTTCCTTCTTGCCACCAGTGACGTTGCTGGAACTGTTGCTGCTTTCAGCTAGTGCTTGTATTATAGTGTAAATAGTTTTCTGTTAGTATTTTTTATTTATAAATCCCTTAGCCATAGTTAGAGACTTCATAGGTCCCAAACGGGACTTTGCCTCAGGATGGGGCATGCCCCGGTCCCCAGGCTTTAAGCCCTGTGATCACTGCAAAAGGTCCATGCCCGTTAGTGGCCCACACAACTGTTGTCTGCGTTGCTTGGGCGAAGGACACGTTAGTGAGAAGTGCAAAATTTGCAAGTCCTTCAAGCCAAGGACTAAGAAGGAGTGGTCCACTGGCCGGCACCAGTCCCCATCTGTGGCTCCAACCAAGAAGGCGGTGCAAGGCCAATCGCCAACCTCCCGCAAGGGAAAGGATAAGACTGAGTGTAAGCAAGGTCCCAAACCGGGCAACTCTTCACCCACATCAGGATCTTGGGCCCAAGCTCCGGTGGAGTGATGTAGCCCAACCTGCTCCCCACCAGCTACCCCAAATAGTGGCAGAGGCCTCCGTCAGCTCCGGGTGCCGTCCACGCCAGAGGCCCCGCAGGCAGCGCAGGAGATCATGTCCCTCCCTGTGCCGCCCACACCGGCTCCTGTGGTTCCACGGTCACGGGGTAAACTCGCGTTTGGACCGCTTTGGTCCCCACCTCAGTGACACCATTCCGCTTCGTGGGAAACGTCCTGCCAGTGCTTGCCTTCCCATAGCCGCCACGCATCTGACCACGAAAGGCAGATGCAGCTCAGCCCCATTCAGTCCCCAGACCTTGGGCATGGGCAGAGAGGCTCGAGGCACAGCTCACCGGCCACTGGGCGCAGACCGTTGGAGGCACGCGCCCCGACAACAGGAGTACCAGTCCCAACACCCAGTATCTCTGAGACTACAGAACCGCTCCAGGGACCCGTCGAGGAATCGATGTCACCATTCCTTGAACCATTGCGGATCCCCTAGGGAGGGCATCACCGCGTGTGGGCGCTTCCCAACACCGGGCCCATTCCGACTCCCAGTCCTGCTCCTCATCCCAGTCCTGCTCGTCAAGCGCGAGACCTAGATCGCTGGCTACAAGCCGTTGCAGATCCGAGCACCACCGGTCTCTAAGACCCTGCTCCAGATCGGACTCCAGGTGGAGTGACCAGCACCCAACTGAGGGTGGGGGGAACCGCCGGCTCCCTATATACCGTGGCATACGGGCACCACTCCAGGGGGTGCCGGAGCCGGTCCCCTACGATTACTGCTGAGGGAAAAACTTCCAGCACCGATGCATGTGTCAAGCACACACATGTAAGTTGAATGGACATGAGCAACACATCTCGAAGAACACCAGTTATGGAAAAGGTAACTGTCTTTTTTTTTTTTACAAAACCTATGTTCTTAAAAAGTCTAAATTTGGGACTTAATTCAACCTTAGTGTTCTTTTGAACTTGTCTACATTTTTATAGGTAATTCTTCCGCTATTGAAGAGTGATTTGTATGACGTTATACAAGCAACGATCAATAGAAAGCTGTCTAGCTCCATGCCTGTTTGGTCTGAAGATAGCGCAGCCATGACTGTGGTCATGGCTAGTGAAGGTTATCCAGGAAACTATGCCAAGGGCTTGGAAATAACAGGTAAAGACATCAGGAGTAACTATGCAAGAAGTTTTCCCCCGTATGCCTTGCACAGATTAATCTATATAATATAGAGGTTTGGAAACTATACAATTTATGACTCTGCATCAGCAAGAGACAACTGAATTTTAAACTCCCCCTCCCCTCCCAAGTTAGATTTTTAGCTTTCATTAGTCAAATAGAATGTCTTTCCTTTCATATAAAGTTCAGACTGGGGAGGAAAATGGATACTTTACTCTCATACTATAAGCATTGTGGCCAAAATTGCAGCATTTCCCACTCACAACATCCTCTTTTTCTGGTCCTCCTATGGTTCTTAAATGTGGAATATGTTGTTGAGGTGCTGTGAAATCTGAGAATAGTACTAAATTCACCACTGCCCGTTGTGGTGGTGGTGCTGTGTGATGGGGCGTACCTACCTTGCACCAGCCCCAGCATAGAAAAGGTAGCAGCCCAGCTCCATCTAGGCAGGCTGCTGGAGGGGAAGGACACAGGTTGCGAGCTCTTTCCAGGGAGTTGCTACAGACCCGGACTGTGGGGCCTGGGCTTGCAGAGTGCCAGACAGACTCCAGGCTTCCTGACAAGTCCCAAGAAGGGGCAGCACCGGTGGGAGCCTGGCCATTTGAGGACCCCAGAGGAACCAGGGAGCTTCGACGAGGGGGAAAGGGTAAGAAGCAGCCTAGAGAACATAAACTTTTCAACGGTGAGTGAATCAGGGAACCAGTCAGCGTGTTTCAGGAGGATCCCCGCTGACTCGGTGGTGAACACTCCCACCACCAACAGGGCCCTGGGCTGGGACTCAGAGGAGCAGGGAGGGCCCAAGTCCCGTTACCCGGAGTGCCATGCCTCCCTGAGTGTTGCCCCACTCCCCCAACAGGCCATGCAATCTCACAGAGGTAGGCTACTACACTGACTCTGGCGATTGGGCCACACAGCCACCGTAGAAGGGCCATTTATGACTGGGTCATTTATGACTCTGGCCATTGGGCCACATTGCCCCGAGTGGAAGGGCCCTCTGCTGACTCTGGCCATTAGGCCACGCTGCCCTGACTAGAAGGGCCACCCTATTGACGCCAGCCACTAGACACCAAACTACCACGGCCATACCACTCAATAATAGTGGGGGATTTCAATTATCCCCATATTGACTCGGTACATGTCACCTCAGGACGAAATGCAGAGACAAAATTTCTCAGTACTTTAAATGACTGCTTCTTGGAGCAGCTGGTGCCTCTCCCCTTGTGGGTTCCTGTAATTCTTGATTTAGTCCTGAGTGGAGTGCAGGATCTGGTCCATGAGGTAACTATAACAGGACCACTTGGAAATAGTGACCATAATATAACAACATTTAACATTCCTGTGGTGGGACGAACACCACAGCATCCCAACACTGTAGCATTTAATTTCAGAAAGGGGAACTATGCAAAAATGAGGAGGTTAGTTAAACAGAAATTAAAAGGTACAGTGACTAGAGTGAAATCCCTGCAAGCTGCATGGACACTTAAGACACCATAATAGAGGCCTAACTCAAATGTATACCCCAAATTAAAAAACACAGTAAAAGAACTAAAAAAGAGCCACCGTGGTTTAACAACCATGTAAAAGAAGCAGTGAGAGATAAAAAGGCATCTTTTAAAAAGTGGAAGTCAAATCCTAGTGAGGTAAATAGGAGCATAAACACTGCCAAATTCAGTGTAAAAATGTAATAAGAAAAGCCACAAAGGAGTTTGAAGAACAGCTAGTCAAAAACTCAGAAAGTAATAGCAAAATGTTTTTTAAGTACATCAGAAGCAGGAAGCCTGCTAAACAACCAGTGGGGCCCCTGGACGATCGAGATACAAAAGGAGCACTTAAAAGACGATAAAGTCATTGCGGTGAAACTAAATGAATTCTTTCCTTCAGTCTTCATCGCTGAGGATGTTAGGGAGATTCCCAAACCTGAGCCGTCCTTTGTAGGTGACAAATCTGAGGAATTGTCACAGATTGAAGTGTCACCAGAGGAGGTTTTGGAACTAATTGATAAACTTAACTGTAACAAGTCACCGGGACCAGATAGCATTCACCCAAGAGTTCTGAAAGAACTCAAATGTGAAATTGCGGAACTATTAACTATGGCTTGTAACCTGTCCTTTAAATCAGCTTCTGTACCCAGTGACTGGAAGATAGCTAATGTAATGCCAATATTTAAAAAGGGCTCTAGAGGTGATCCCGGCAATTACAGACCGATAAGTCTAATGTCAGTACCGGGCAAATTAGTTGAAACAATAGTAAAGAATAAAATTGCCAGACACATAGAAGAACATAAATTGTTGGGCAAAAGTCAACATGGTTTCTGTAAAGGGAAATTATGTCTTACTAACCTATTAGAGTTCTTTGAAGGGGTCAACAAACATGTGGGCAAGGGGGATCCAGTGGACATAGTGTACTTAGATTTCCAGAAAGCCTTTGACAAGGTCCCTCACCAAAGGCTCTTACATAAATTAAGTTGTCATGGGATAAGAGGGAAGATCCTTTCATGGATTGAGAACTGGTTAAAAGACAGGGAACAAAGGGTAGGAATAAATGGTAAATTTTCAAAATGGAGAGGGGTAACTAGTGGTGTTCCCCAAGGGTCAGTCCTATCCTAGGACCTATCCTATTCAACTTATTCATAAATGATCTGGAGAAAGGGGTAAACAGTGAGGTGGCAAAGTTTGCAGATGATACTAAGCTGCTTAAGATAGTTAAGACCAAAGCAGACTGTGAAGAACTTCAAAAAGATCTCTCAAAACTAAGTGATTGGGCAAAAAAATGGCAAATGAAATTTAATGTGGATAAATGTAAAGTAATGGCCTTTGGAAAAAATCACCCCAACTGTACATACAATATGATGGGGGCTAATTTAGCTACAACTAATCAGGAAATCACTGTGACGGGTTGGGATCACAGAAGCCACCTTGGTGCTGCCACCTGGTGTGCCAAGGCTACTTCTGCCCCTGCTTCCCTGCCCTTTCCAGCTTGGGACTCCGGAATCCTGTCTGTTTTGAGCCAGATCCACTGATCTGCTGCAAACAGACCCAGGTCCGAACCACGTCCCCTAACAACTGTAAGGCTCCTGGAAGCAGCTCAGGAAGTGTGCTTGCCTTTGACACCCAGGTGCCCAACTCCCATTGAGGTTCAAACCCTTAATAAATCTGTTTTACCCTGTATGAAGCTTATACAGGGTAAACTCATAAATAGTTCGCCTTCTATTTCAAAGATAGAAAGATATGCACAGCTGTTTGCCCCACCGCTAGGTACTAACACGTACTCCAGGCAACTTAATAAGTAAAAAGTGATTTTAATAAGTACAGAAAGTAGGATTTAAGTGATTCCAAGTAGTGACAGACAGAACAAAGTGAATTACTAAGTAAAATAAAATAAAACACGCACATCTAGGACTAATTCAACTCAACACAGATAAAAGCCTCACCAGTTTTCCTTTTACAGGCTGTAGAACTTCTAGCCTGGGTCCAGCAATTGCTCACACCCCCTATTGTCTTTGTCCTTTATTCAGTCTCTCTCAGGTATGTCCTTGGGGGGTGGAGAGCCTCTCTCTTTAGCCAGCTGAAGACAACATGGAGGGGTCTTCCAAGGGCTTTTATAGCCTTTCCCCCACTCCCTGTGTAGCATCATCTTACCCTGGAGTTTGGGGATCACATGGGCAAGTCACCTGTCCATGCACCCTAACCAGTCCAGCCAGTTGCATTCCTGACCAGGCCCAGATGTGGATTGGGGTCTGCACCTCCTATTGTCCGTGTAAGGGTTTCTTGATTGGTCTCTTTACATGCACATACCTTTCTCAAGACATGATTCCAGGCTCTTACAAAGGCTATGTACAAAACCAGCAAATATAAAACCAATATTCATAACTCCAGCAACAACAATGATACATGCATACAAACAGGAGGAATAGATTCAGTAGGTCATAACTTTCACAGAGATATGTTACATGGCACATGTAGCATAAAACATATTCCAGTTACATCATGTATACATTTATAAGCCTCTCCCCATAAAGCTTTATGGGGACACCGTCACAAAGAGATCTTGGAGTCATCGTGGATAGTTCTCTGAAGATGTCCATGGAGTGTGCAGTGGCAGTCAAAAAAGCAAAGAGGATGTTAGGAATAATTAAAAAAGGGATAGAGAATAAAAACGAGAATATCTGATGGCCCTTCTATAAATCTACGGTATGCCCACATCTTGAATACTGTGTACAGATGTGGTCTCCTCATCTCAAAAAAGTATAACTGGCATTAGAAAAGATTCAGAGAAGGGCAACTAAAATGATTTGGGGTTTGGAACGGATCCTATGTGAGGAGAGATTAAAGAGGCTAGGACTTTTCAGCTTGGAAAAGAGGAGACTAAGGGGGGATATGAGAGCGCAGGGGTCAGCAACCTTTAAGAAGTGGTGTGACGAGTCTTCATTTATTCACTCTAATTTAAGGTTTCGCGTGCCAGTAATACATTTTAATGTTTTTAGAAGGTCTCTTTCTATAAGCCTATAATATATAACTAAACTATTGTTGTATGTAAAGTAAATAAGGTTGAAAAAATGTTTAAGAAGCCTCATTTAAAATTAAAATGCACAGCCCCCGGACTGGTGGCCAGGACCCGGGGAGTGTGAGTGCCGCTGAAAATCAGCTCGCGTGCCGTCTTTGGCACATGTGCCATAGGTTGCCTACCCCTGTGATAGAGGTATATATAAAATCATGAGTGGTGTGGAGAAAGTGAATAAGGAAAAGTTATTTACTTGTTCCCATAATATAAGAACTAGGGGCCACCAAATTAAATTAATGGGCAGCAGGTTTAAAACAAATCAAAGGAAGTTCTTCACACAGCACACAGTCAGCCTGTGGAACTCCTTGCCTGAGGAGGTTGTGAAGGCTAGAACTATAACAGGGTTTAAAAGAGAACTAGATAAATTCATGGAGATGAAGTCTATTAATGGCTATTAGGCAGGATAGGTAAGGAATAGTGTCCCTAGCCTCTGTTTGTCAGAGGGTGGAGCTGGATGGCAGGAGACCGATCACTTGATCCATACCTGTTAGCTCCACTCCCTCTGGGGCACCTGGCATTGGCCACTGTCAGAAGACCGGATACTGGGCTGGATGGACCTTTGGTCTGACCCAGTATGGCCATTCTTATGTTCATAGTAAAGGTCATTAGTATAACTAATTGGCTGCGGTACAGCCTTTTCCCTTCTTTTCCCACATGTGACCCGACACCCCATGGCGGGGTGTACCTACCCAGTAACATGCTGATCTATTTTGGTCACTCATGGTCATAACTAAGAGTAGAGTAATGCAAAAGACAACTAAAAATTAAATCTGTAAGCAGATGTCTCAGTTAAATGCCTCCTTCCACGTCCCAGGGCATTTAACTAACACATTTGTCTGTCCACAGAATTTAGCTTCTTTATATGTATTTAGTTACCAGGGTGGTTATGTGGGCCTACACAATCAATCTTGATCCTTGATTGGGGTTCCTAGGGACTACTGGAATACAAATAATTAATAATTAGTGATAGATTGAAGTATTTTAAGTGACTGACTGACTCTTTATATTTATATTGTAAAATATTACAGGATTTTCTAAGGCTAAAGAACTAGGGCTGGAGGTGTTCCATGCAGGCACAGCAATAAAGGATGGCAAAGTAGTAACTAATGGTGGAAGAGTCCTTACGGTAACGGCAATCAAGAAAGATCTGATGTCAGCACTGGAAGAAGCCAACAAAGGAGTAGCAGCCATACACTTCAAGGGTGCCATTTACAGAAAGGACATTGGTTATCGGGCTATAGCTTTCCTCAGCAATTCCAGGTATATATCTGAAGGCACTGCCTGAAATTAATTGATTGTTAGTGCTACGTGAAGTGATCAAAAGACATCAGTAACTCAAGAGATCACCTAACTTGATGTCTCTAGCTAGCTTCTGATGTACCGAGATGCAGGTAGCAATGTACGATTGGCATTTCTGTAGTGATCTCAGCAAAAGAAGGCAGCAACTGACTGGGTTTGGAAACTGAATTACTCTCTCAACCTAGAGCTGGTTCTTCCAGGTCTGGGGTAAATAACACCGACAAGCAAGTTTAGGGTAACTTGCACTGCTGCTGCCGGTACTATGCCTATTCTGTTTATGGAGGACTTCAGTTTCCAAGGCCTCTTACAACAGTAACTTTCTCCTGCACTAAATTCATATTACTCATTAGTCTAACATTTAGAGTCATCTCATCTGTTTTGGGAGAAATGTTAGTGGATTGTTTTATTGGATTCATTTTTAGTGTTATTAAAATGTGTGTAAAAGGAGCAAGAAGCTTTGGAACTCCTGCTTTATTGGGTTTTGACTAACAGCCAGTTTATAATTTGTAATTTATTTTGAAATAGTTCTGCGAGACACAGGTTTATTAATCCTGGGAAGGTGGGGTTTTTGTTTTTCTTTTCAGCAGTGTCTCTTGGTTGCCTTTTGATGTAGTCAGGAACCTCTTGCAAACTTTTTAACTGATGTTACCAGATACAGAGCATTTTTTCCTCAATCTGCCTCTTCCCAGTTCATTAACAGCCATAATAACTTTTGGTAATAGATCATTATGCAAAGTATAAGAGGCTGTTTTAGTAAGAGTCTCTATTTTGCTAGTAGTGTACTGTTTGATTAGTATATTGTAAAGCCATCTATGTATAATCAATAAATAAACTAAATGTGAAACCGTGCTTGTATTTAGTCTTATTTCTCCTGAGAGGACAGTACACCATTTGAGAATTTGTTTAATTATGTGAAAGCATAGAATTTGTGTAAATGCTGTAGTAAAAATTATAATCAGATATTCGTATTACACGAGAAGAGAGTGTACTTGAACAGACACTAGGAGGCTGACCCTTTAAAGCACTGAACGTAGGGGGCATGGAGAGAGAGGGAGCACGGCTGGAATTCCTCTACGCTCTTATGATCCCCAGCTCATGTGTCAGCCCTTTGGGAGCTAGTGTGAGTTTGAGTGGCCCTGAAACTGCTCCAATGTGGATTGGAGGCCAGACTGATGCCAGACAGCCCCAAGTACTGGGAGAACAAATAGGTGATACAAAATCACCTTTGCCCCACCTTGGATTCTGTGTTGAGCACAGGTCACAAGGACCAAAGATTGGGCCCATAAAGTGCAGCAGTAGTCTCTAGGAACTTATTCTGCAAAGTGCTGGGATGCCTCTGCTCCTGAGGGGGCAGCTCAGGGGAGGCGCACAGCACCTGACAGGATCAGTCCTCGGGCAGTAATGTTTCACCCTATAATGCAGGGGTGGGCAACCTGCGGCCGACCACGGCTATAATACAACCAGAGCATTTTCTGAAAATAAAATACTCTCTTTTTTTTAAGAAAAATAAAAACAAAACCCAGCATATATTTAGGAGCTGAAAATGTTTAATGTTTCTCCTTGTGTATGTCTGAACAGAAATGTGTGTATGCGCAGCTGTTTGTAGGGAATTTTTCTTAATAAGACTCTTTGGGAAGAGGGCAGTCATTCTGACAGATCTCTGTTCCTCAACCAGTATCGGGCTTCACCTTGAGAATAAACCTAATACTGAATCTCAAACATTAGAGAGCTAAAATATCTATTAGGCCATCTCATCCATACCCATGACCGTGTAAGAATTCGAATTGCTCAATCTGATTCAAATACATTTGCTACAACTGAGCATTGAAAGCAACTACAATGACCATCCCAAAAATAAAACGTCCTTCCTGTGAATATGAGGGTAATAACTTGTATCCCAGTTAATAACCTATATATTCCAATTTGTATACATATATGCATTAACTGAATTGGGGTACAAGTTATAACCAAATATTCATTGAGTGCCTCTTACATAGCGAGAGAAAGTGTGTGTGTGTACTGTATAATATATTGGGCCCTGAAAAATGTGCATTCTTTAAGCAATCTTGTGCTAGAAATCTTTTTAAAAGTAAGCTTGCTTATTTTTTTTTATTTTTATTTTTTTTAAAAGATGCACTATGTTTTGTGCTGCTACCACCCGAGTCATTAAGGAAGGACTAACCTTAAATTGAAGAATATGTTCTCATGGAGCAGTGCTGGTCCATGTAATACCTTCATTATGGGATGCTATTTTGAGCTTCCTGCAGGCCACTGAGCATGCTTGCCTGATCCATCAAAGAACTTAAGCGGATGCTTAATTTTTAGCATGTGAATAATCTAATTGAAGCCAATGGACCAGTGTCTGCGGAACCGAGCCCCTTGTCCCGCCTTTGAATGTCATCTCTGTGTGAATTGTATCTTGGTGTGTAGCCAGTTGGCTTATGTTCTGGTCTCTGTTGCTGTCCTTATAATGGCTGGGAGTGTTCATATATCACACAGCATACTACTCTTAGTTTCTATCTTCAGCCATATGCATGAGCTTAGCCTCAAAACAGCAGTGTGGTGCATCAATCTTTGAGTTACTGAGCTGGTCTGAAATACGTGGTATACTAGATATTGTGTCACTACTGCTGAATTCTTTCATGCTATTCTAATAATGCTTACGGCGTATGCTACATTAGCAAAGTACTGTGCAAACATGAAAGGAAAGATGCTACTAGGAAAACTCCCATTGAGTACACTAGGGCCAGGATCAAGTTCTATATAGTTAATTCTCACAGCATCACAGTAATGTAGGAAAGTAAATATATAAAAGGCAAACATATTTATGCCATTAGTAATTGGTTACTTTAAACTTTTTTTTAACAATCTTTTAGAGGCCTGACTTACAAAAACAGTGGGGTAGACATCGCAGCTGGCAATACCTTGGTTCAGAAAATTAAACCCTTAGCAGCAGCCACCTCAAGGCCAGGTAAGCTCAGATTTGTACCATTATCCCTGGTTCACTCAGTTCTTGACAACCATATATGTCATTAGATCTTTAGAGTGACGCAAATGCTCATGTTTGTGTGTCCTGCCTTGAAAATTCAAGGTTGAGCAAACACGCAAGAGAGATTCAAAATGCAGAAATCCCTAAAGATACAGAATCACTTGTGAAAATGCCCCTGTAAAACCCTGAGAGGTGTAGCACATTCTCAACTCCCCTTAAGTTCGACAGAATTGAAGGTGTTCATGCATCACAGAGGTTTATTTTCTAAATTTAAGATACATGAGCAAAAAATCTCACCACCTGCTAATATTTTTAAGTAAATATATTATCAGTTTGAGTACAGTATCAGAGAGGCATTTTTCTTCAATAAATGTTTTGAAAGCCTGTGACTTTTCACTGAAAGTGTAAACCTCCCCATACATCCTACATGGAATTACCTCAGTTATACATACAAGACACCCATGTGCTCCTCCGATAACTCTTATCAGGTCAGACCCTCCTCATGCTAGTTTCAGAAATTTGCCTTGCCATAACAAGTCACTAATGGTGGTATAACAAAGTATGGATCTGAAATGAATACAGACTTTTTTTAATAGTTTATTTCAATTCTCAAATTAACTAAGGACCTTCAAATAACTTTATATCTTTTCACATTTACCAAAGCTGTGAATAATTTTCATTATTAATTCTATTTTTTCCAGCTTTGCCCCTTTCATTGCTAGTTTTTTTAATGTGTGCTAATCTTAACAGCTGGAAGCCAAACATACATGTATTTGACAGTAATAATACACTGTAGGTAGAGACATTATAAAATGGGTGTTGCATCTCAGTGGGGAAAAAATGTCCTGTTGGCAACTTTCTTCAGGGACGAATGGGCTTCAGACTATGATGGCCATTTCTTATCTGCTTTTACAGACAGCTTTTTAAGTACAAAAAGGGACAAATAATCTACATTAGCTATTGAATGTGCAATCACAAGCCTTATGTAATTATAAAAATATATCCTAAAAGGGTAAGGAACTCTGTGTTTCAAGGCTTAAATCCAGTGACGCAATTAAAGCACATGCTTAACTGGCCTATTGTGGAACTACTCCTGTATTTAAAGTTAAGCCTGTGTTTAATCAATGGTTTGCTGGATCAGGGCCCAACTGTTCTTGGCTCAGTTCCAATGGGTTTTCTACATTTGGATGACTTGTAGGAATGGGTCCTAAGTGGTTAGAAGACTTCAGTATACCAGGCTGTCAATTAGCGCCTTTCACTGGCACCAGGTGCTTTTTGCGAAAGTGCGTAAATGACTCAAGAGCTTAAGTCCCATTGACTTTCTGTGCAAAGGGGGATGTAAAATGTGATCAGTCAGAATAGTAATGGTTTTCAATCACTTTGCACATATTTTGCACAGGTATAAGCAGTTTACACTGCAGGGCAGTGAACAGTCAAGCCCGGACAACCTAAATACAGTTTAGAGATGTATGTTTTGCAATGTTTTAATACTCTCAGTGCTTTTATTTATACTCAAATATTGATTTGGAAATTGGATAGTATATTAGTTGGTACATTCCTTCCCCAAAAAAACCACATTGCTTTGTCGTTTTTATCAACAGCATAAACACGTGGGATCAAAATTTATGCCCGGAGCTCAGCTCTTGTTTCCCAAGGGCCCAATTTACAACTGAAACCAATGATAGGGGTTAGATCAGGACCTAGTTTAATAGAGGCTGAGACTACTGTAGAGGTGATCTTGGTCTTTGGGGAGCTGGGGGAGGGAAGGGAAGAGAGAGTCTTGTGATCCCTTCTGTTGACTAAAGTCGTGTTGAGTGACTTTAGAAGGAATCTCTTCAGTGGGTGGAGGATCCTGCAGATCCCATTGGAGTAAAAGTTTAATTCCTTTGTCTTTTCTTTATTTTTTTCTTTTTTTTTTCTGGTTGTCAGGCTGCAATGCGGAGCTTGGAGGATTTGCTGGTCTCTTTGACCTGAAAGCAGCTGGTTACAAAGATCCTATCCTTGTGTCTGGAACTGATGGTGTTGGAACAAAACTCAAGGTAACTGGAAACACCTGTGCAGGAAGGAATGTCCTGATTAAAAGCAAAACACCTGTCCACATCAATGCCAAGATTATTAATTGGGGGTGCTTATTGTGTTCAGAAGAATACACATTCATACTTTAAAAAAGCATCCTCTTTCTGACCCCAGTTCAGCTAAGTACATGCCTGATTTTAAGCAGGTGAGAAGCCCCATTGAAGTCAGACTGCTCATGCTTAAAATTAGGCACGTATTTAAATACCTTGCTGAATCAGGGCCTTCATCTCTACCGCACCAAGTGTCCAATCGCAGAGCCAAACAATAAGACTGTATAATGGCCATTTTATATTTGTGCACACTGATTGGACCTTTTCATTCTGCGTGCATTTTGGACTCCCCAATTAAATGTTTAAAAAAAGAACATTCCCCAAGATAAGATCTTAAGTCAGATTCATGGAGCTCTACCAATTTATTCAAGCTGAGTATCTGGCCCATAGCGTTTTAACATCTGTATCCAACAGAGCAGAACGACTATGTCTTACTGCTGGGCAGCATGAATTAGAGTTTTTGCTGTGCCCATCAGTTTTCTTGTTCACACCAGAGAAATTTTTGGAGCTGAGCACCCAGCTTGGAGATTTAAAGACTGTTGGGAGTTTCAGGTGCACAAAGAATGTAGCATTGAGCTGTAAATGAGTGATATTCCAAATCTCCATGCTCTTGTAAATATTTATTATTATTAAAATCAAGGGATCCCTTTCTTTGTTCGTCATCAGCAGTTGGAAAAGATGGAAATAGAGAGCGGTAACAAAAATAAACTTAGTTGAGGTGAATTTTTATTTTTAAAGTGGAAATAAGCTGTAGTTTAAAAAAAAAAAGGGGGGGGGGGCGGGCACCAAAAAGGCAATTACTAGGAAGCTGTGCTCTCCCCACTTCTTCTTCCTTTGAACCCTGCCCGTCTTACTCTTATTGTTTGTTAAATCCACCTGTTGTATCTTGTCTCATTTTTAGATGGTAAATTTTTCAGAGCGGGACCATCTCTTACTCTGTGTTTATGCAGTGCCTAGCACAGTGGGGTCCCAGTTTTGATTGGGCATTCTACGTGCTACTGCATTACTATTACTACTAATAATAATATAGTGATCCAGTTTTATCAGAGCTATTTTGAACTTGGTCGTCATTTTTATTCTTTTGCTTAGAAAATAGGGGAAGAGTTTCTTGTACTTGTGCCTGGTCCAGAAAAGCATAGTTGTGAAGTACCTGCTATTTCACACTAACTCCATCACTGCACCTGAAGTGCTAAAATCCAGCCATGTCACTTGGTCACATTAAGGGTTCGTGGGCACCCTGTGTTAACTTCCACGAGAGCTATGGTTCTTTAGTGCCTTGGAAATCAGTCTCAGCAGTGTCAACTTTCACAGTTTTATCACAAGTCTCCTGCTGCTTGATATTTTGTTTAAAGCCCCAGCTCCTGGAGGCAAGGGATTATATGAGAATATCAATCCTGATAGTTATTTTTATAGTAAGATTCTAGCCCTGGTGGTTATGGTGTATAGCTTGAAATTATATGAATGTAACCTAAAGATTGAAAACTAAGAAGGCAAATAAACAGCCAACATTTTTGTTTTAAAATTGCATGATTTTTAGCTATGCTTTTGTAACGTTTAGAGCTGGGAGTACAGCAGGCTTCTTATTTAGGGGCTTGGATATTGATTTTAGGCTCCAAGCTTTAGACACACAAACTCGATAATTATGGCATTGACCACTCTTTGCCTCAATTTCTTCAGTCTACAAAAATGGGGATAATAATATTCTCTTTCTCCATCAGGTGGGTGCTGTGAGGCTTAACTGGCATATGTTTTACAAAGCACTATGAGATCCTTTTATGAGAGGTGTTTTAGAAGTGAACTGTACCATTTTTCAAGTCATTCTCAGTTTTCTTTATCTTTCATTCTCTTCCCCTAAAATGCTTCTCTCACTTCTTGAAATCTGGTGGTCTGTGTATTACTTATTGGTGGTCTGGGGAGTGCTGGATGGTCACGATACTGTCTTTCTTCTTTGTTTTCAGCTGCTACATTGCACTAAAGACAGCTGAAACCTCTTAAATTATTTTCTGATGTCATGTAAGCAATTGCGGTAGTTGCCACAGGGAAGTTAGACAGTTGCCAGTAGGAGGGGAAGTGTCCATGAGACCCTCTCTAGTAAGATGTGACCCATATTGTGAAAAACATTGAGAATCTCCCTCCTCAAAAAAATCGACTTAGAGAAAGGATACACCCTAATTTGAAGGAACTGACAATTTTAGAGGATTTTCAGAAAGTATTCACATGAACGACGTGATGTTTGTGCCTTCCCTTCCCATTGTCAGGAAAACATCTCAGATCTTGTGCTTTTAATTCATGCAAAAATTACAGACTGGTCTCTCTTTGTCTTGTTACAGATTGCACAGATGTGTAAGAAACACGACACCATTGGCCAAGATTTGGTTGCCATGTGTGTCAATGACATCCTGGCTCAGGGAGCAGAGCCTCTCTTCTTCCTCGACTATTTTGCCTGTGGGAAACTTGAGGCTGAAGTGGCTCAAGCAGTCATAGCGGGAATAGCTGAAGCTTGTAAAAAGGCAGGATGCGCTCTCTTGGGTACAAGAACTCGCTTCCTATACGGGATTTGAAAATTTGTGTGCTGCACCTTTTTAAAACTGTTTTTAATGTTTTGTGTCCACACTCTCTTGAAAGGTCTCATAAATCAAAACTCAACGAGACTCTGATTAACTGCCTATGCTTTATGAAATGGGGTCTCCATCCACTTTCATAGCAGGTGCTGTTTGTTCACAAAAGCTACAACTAGGTCAGGAATCCATGTTTTGACAATTTTCTTTCCCTGTCTCTTCATTTAACTTAATAAAAATGAGCTGCATAAAGCCCTTTCTGCCAATAGTTCACATATTTGAATTATTTCTATTTTTCAAGTCAATTTATAAATGTGCTGAAGAGGCATGTTTGTTTTCTGATGAAGACTCTGTGTTTGGAGTATCCAAATTTTCACAAAATCAGTTTATCCCAAGATGTTAAGATGTAAGTTTAAGCATTTTCCCTCATACTCTCATTATATACTAGGTGATCATATTTTATTAGTAAATTATGTACATATCCTATTATTCAATATTGAAGCTAATCTTACATAAAAGTAATATAATGGTTCATTTTAACTTGTGACCTTCACAAAAATATAACCTTTAAAAGTCATTCAACTTATTAATATGTTTCAAATTCTGTTAGAGAATCTTGTGTTATCCAAGTATTAATATGAATCCTTAATTAATAAATTAGAATGTAGGCTTACCATTTAAAAGAATGAAAACTACAAAGCAAAGTTCAGCTCCCTCTTTCTGTTTTTACATTTCTCCTCCTTTTAGAAGTAATTATCTCCCCTAGTAAAAATACAGGAGCAAAACTTAATAAATTTTCAAAACAAACCTTCTCATATACCAGTTAGAGATGGCAAAATCAGATAAGCTCATCCTGCATTATGTATGTTTTAAAAATTATGATTGGGAAAATGGTAACTATCTTCGGAAAATAGAGTATTTCGCTCTTTTCTTAATGGGGATGTCTCATTTTACAGGTATTTTACAAGCTTTATCCATGAAAAACAGGCAATGTATGTATTGCCAATCAAAATTTTTTTAATTCATTACTTCATACCAGTATATGAACAAATGGGCTACTTACTTCAAATCCTGCATCTAAACTACACTTATATTTAAATATATCAAAATTTGTCACATGCATTGACTACATTGTTTAAATGTCAGGGCTTAATTTCCATTACAGTTAGTACAGAACTGCAAACATAGCCACTGACAGTGAGGTTAGAAAGGAAACTGGAGGCTTACAAATTAATTGGTGGAGATTAATCATTAAGTTTTAAATGAGAATACTATGTATCATTGTGTGTTCATATTCAGAAATATCTGAGACCATGAGTCAAGTAGCCATTAGGATGCTAGAATTCGATCACTGTCTCTGTTTCAGACCTGTTAAAATCACTAATTTTTCCGGACATTTTGTTACATGAGAGACCTACTTTTAAATACCTCAGGTCTTGTCTACACTAGGCAAAAAAAGAAGTTACAGCAAACTAGAACAGCCGTACGGCCCTTTGCATGCATACACTGCAGCTGTCCCATGCACTTTGCAAGACTTATTTGTACAAAATGGTCGCAACACCTAGGGAAAAGGCCGTTAGCTCAGGTATGGCTGAAATGGTGCAATCTACAAGGGTTTCTCACCAGTGTGGACAGGAAACCATAAGCATTGCAGCTGCACTGATTCAGCTAGCCTTGCTAACTCCATCCCACAATGCCCTGCCATGTGTTCAGAAGTTACTGAAAAACCTCTGCTCCCAGCAGCAGTCCTGGGCACTGTGGGATCGACACTTCAGCGTGTACTGGTACAACCAGGTTACTGAGGCATTCTGTGTATGGATGTGCCAGTGTGGTTCTGCTGTCTGTATACAATATTGCTGTCTGTATTTGCTAAACCATTGTGAAGACAAGTGAATCAATCAAAGATTTAATGCATTCAGCGTCCTTGGAAACATTTCCTTGTGTAGTGTAGCCACACCCCAGAGAGGAATTAAACCTCTCTGTTATTCTCCAGACTGCTAATCTAAGCATTTATATTTTGCTGTATAAAGGAATAGATTTAGTTTTCACTATGGCTGCATGCTCAGGAGGTGGTCTCTGTGCTCAGATACTCCTGTGATGGAAGCCATATTAGCGCTTGGATAACAAACCCTTTGAAAAAAATCTGTATAAACAAATGTAGGTATATAGTAATTTTAACCCTGGCCATCAGAAACTTGGATTTCTTGACAACATTCCAATTTGCCTGTTATCAGTTCCAATGACAGGAGTTACAGCCATGTGACAAATGCTGCTGTTAATTAATTTTTTGTTGTCTTTTTTATATACCTGTTTGTTTGTTTGTTTTTTGTTTTTTTAAATGTAGCCTATTTACACAGCTGCATTCCTTCGCATCCAGTTGGAAACATTTAAAAATCATGTGTATATTGATCACAGTGTCTTTCACCCCTATTCTTTCTCCTTCCCTGTCCCCTGCAGGAGGCGAGACTGCTGAAATGCCTGGCATGTATCTGCCTGGGGAGTACGACCTCGCTGGCTTTGCGGTTGGTGCTGTGGAACAAGGACAGATGCTCCCCCAACTGGAGAGAGTTGCTGATGGGGATGTTGTCATTGGAATAGCGTCCTCTGGGGTTCACAGCAATGGGTTTAGCCTTGTAAGGAAGATTGTAGAAAAGTCGTCTTTAGATTTCACTTCTCCATCAGTTGGTGGCTCTGGTGACCAGACGTTAGGTACCATCACTAATACGAATACCTCTTCTCCTGAAGTGTAACAAAATGTCATGATTGTTTTCCCAACATAGCATTTTTTTATGATTCCACTATTACTTGACTATATTCTTCTTTCCCTTTTCTCTAAATTAAATACACTGAAACAAATTAAGGTGAGGGGCAGATGGGTAATAACACTGGTGTGTACTACAGGAGTTAGAGCAGAGCATTTTTCTCTTTCCACTTCAATTTACTCTATCATATTTTAGTTGCTTTTCAATGTCTAGTAAATTAATACTTTTAGGCTTCCTTGATTTAGTTCAGTTGACATTTATTTCTATGTTGTAATCAGTCTTTTTTCATTTAACATTCACAGGGGAGCTGTTGTTAACCCCGACTAAAATCTACAGTAAAACTCTGTTGCCTGTCCTTCGTTCAGGGCATGTTAAGGCCTATGCCCACATCACTGGAGGAGGTCTGTTGGAAAATATCCCCCGAGTTCTCCCAGAATCATTTGGTGTAGTTTTAGGTAAGGAAGCAAAATGGACATCATATAAAAAAATGCGCAGTTGTGGGAATGGACCTGAAAAGCCCATCAATGTGGTCTAAGGTAAACTGACACTTCCCTTGAGTCTCACATTTGCATGTCTAGAACACAGGTTTTTTTACTAGATCTTTATTGAATTTTCCCTTTCACTCAGAATACCTACAAAGTACCTTGTTGTAGGGTGACCAGATGTCCTGTTTTTTAAAGGGACAGTCCCATATTTAAGCCCTCCTGCGGGTGTCCCAACTTTTTCTTTTAAAATCGGGCAAATTGTCCTGTATTTTCTGTTGTCCCCCCCACACCCCATCAGTACTGGCGGGTCCTGCTTCTGGCTGGATCCCTGCTCACCAGCTGTCTGCCCACCAGCAGTGCGGGGGAGGGGGGTTTCCAGTGGCTAACAATGGGGGTGGGTGTGCAAGGCTGGTGGCGGGGTGAAGATGCAGTGCACGGGGTCGGCTGCTCCCCCAGCTGGTCCGTCAGCACAACTCACGCTGCATGCCCGCTCTTGGCCAGCAGGGCCCTGCCCCCCATCCGGTTTCCTGCCAGTGCTGGCTGCATGCTGCGGTGGCTGGTGCATGCAGGCAGGCGCCAGGCGGTGGCTGATTACGTGTCGCCTCTGCTGCTCACTCATTGGCCCTTTGTGTGTCCCCTCTCGCTGTTTTCCCCCTTTGTCCCCTCCGCCTCCAGCCCGCTGCTCCTCCATATTCTCTCCCCCGCCCCCCAGCGGCGTGTGTCCCGCTCCCAGCGCCGGGCAGAGAACCAGCCCCTGGTTGGAGCACTGAGCTCAGCACCAGCCTGGCCGGCAGGCTCCTTCCTTCCTTCCCCCACTGCCTCTGGCTGGGCCGGCGTCCCAGGAAAGCCCAAGACCCTCCAAGCCCTGCGTGTGCCAAAGCCCCGCACAGCGCTGGCACGGGGAAGCCTCTCCGCCCCGCAGCTAAGCTCTGGAGTAGCAGGGGGGGAAGTGATTTGCAGCCTGTTCGCTCCCCAACCCTGCAGGCTCCACAGCAACCCGCGGGGCAGGGACTAAGCACCCTCTTCACCCACCCTTCCCGCTGCCCTGAGTCCTGTCCCCAGGGAGCACAGGGCTGCCCCATCCCCTAGGCACCCTTCCCTGCTGAGCCACCTCTCTGGCCGGGTTCACTGAAGCTCCTGCAGTCAGGTTCCCTGGGCTTAACCCCTTCCTGCCCGTGCTGTAGCTGGGGGACAGGAGGCGGCTGGGTTCTGTTGGTGGCCAGCAGCAGCCTTGAGGTGTTAGCTGCCTTTCGACACTGTGCGGACCGGAAGGGACAAGCTGCCTCCAGCCACACGGGGTGGGAGGAGAAGAGATGAGCTCTGCAAAGACGCAGGCCTGGTCATCCCTTCCCCCCCCTCCTCCCCTGCGGCTGGAAGTAGCTCCTGTCCCTTCCCTCCCGCACAGTGCCAAAAGGTTGCTGCTGGCCCCATTCTGGTATGAACCCTGGCAGAAATCTGGGGAGGGGGTCATGTGACCCTGCGTCCGTCCATCCCCCTCCCCGCCCCCCCGTGTTGCCTCGGGAAGATGCAGCACCAGGTGCCAGAAGCCCAGCCAGGCATGGAGGGCGGAGAGCACTTGGCAGGGAGGGGAGGGTCAGTCGGTCACCCCCTGTGAGAGAGGTGTACTGGAGTGTGTGTGTGTCTGTGTATGTCACCTCTCTCCATGGGGGGGGGGGGGAAGGGGGGGTTGTCACCCCTCCCCGTGTGAACCCTTAAGCCTTAAAGATAAGAAGGTAAATAAAAAGAATCCAACTATGCAGTATTTCTTTAACAGGGGCTCAGTCAACTTGATATTAATTTGAATGTTTGTACTGCAGAGTTCTGATTGATTGCCGTTGAACTCGCTTGAATACAAATAATTTTACCAGGTGTCCCGTATTCAGGATAGGGAAATATGGTCACCCTACATTGTTGCTTTAAGATTGCAATCTCTCCTCCCTTGAACTCATAATGTTTTGGGTTGGGTTGGTTTGTTTAAGGAACCAGGTGGTTTAAAAACAACCAAAAGAGAGTCGCTACATCACACAAGCTCAGCTCAGTCTAACTTGTTTGAGGGATCTTTGTTGTGCAGTAGAGTGCAATTAGTAGTTCACATGTTTGGAGGAATGTGTGCATAACATAATAATCATGATACTTTGCACTTGGATACTCCCTTTCTGAAATCTCAAACCATTTTACCTACATTAAATAATCCTCATAATAACCTAGTGGGATATTATTATTCCCATTTTACAAGCAAGCAACTGTTGGCACAGCAAAATTAAGTGACTTGTTCAGGATCACATAGTGTTGGTGCCAGGTGCAGAATAAAACCGTGACTCTCAGTTCCCTGTTCCAAGTAATGAATTGTGCTTCCTTCCACAGACTGGGATAATCAGATCTGTGCTTTATTTTTTATAGTTCGCCTCTTCTATATGCTAAAATCTGTTGCGTACTAATGTATGAAAACCAGGACATAACATTTAAAATATAATACGGCAAAAATAAATCTACTCCCTTTTTAACTCCATCATGCTGGCTTGTTCAGCAATGCTGCTGCTGCGGGCCAGTCAGTTCTTGCCACGGGGGAAAGGGGTCTTGTCTGTTGAAATGTGATGGTCCCTCCCTCATGTTACCAGGAGAGGATGACTAATAAGACACCTTCTGAAGTATTCTCAAAGCATCTTCGTAATTATTAGCTAATGGGTCACAGTTGAGTAATTCATTTCCTACATTCCATGGGCTGAACCACATTTTCCAACACTCCAGACCCTGCTGACTGAGGCAGAGACATGGACTGGGAATTAAATCCACTTCTTCTGCATCGCAGCAGAGATCACTGGGCCTAAGACTGCCCCAGGTCTAATCATTTTTGCATTTGTGATTCACGTCCAAAAATTCTGGCTCTTGATATTCTAGGAACTTGAGTATTTGTGTCAAGACAATCATTTCTATTAAACACTTGTTTTGTACTTCAACAAGCAATTTACAGCTTCAACCATTTTCAGATGCTCACAGTTGGCAGATACCTGAAATCTTCTCTTGGCTCCAAAAAGAGGGGAACCTTTCAGAAGAGGAGATGGCCCGAACATTTAATTGCGGGATCGGCGCAGTCTTGGTGGTAGAGAAGGAACTGGCTCAACAGGTTCTGAAAGACGTACAGAGACATGAGGAAGCCTGGCTGATTGGGAAAGTCGTCTCCCAACACACAGGTACTGGATTCTCATTTACCTAGAGAAATGTAGGGCCAGATCCCCAGCTGATGTAAATCGGTGACGCTCCACTGATGTCAGCTGAGGATCTTGTCCATAGATACTCGGTCGCATTTGCTCCATAGGTGTGTTAAAATGAAAGTCCTGAAGACTCCAGTTAGAGTACATATAACACATGCTTAGGAGTGTGGGATAAATGAGTGTTAGCTTTGAAGTGGTGAGAAACAAGAAGTGCTATTGGTCTAATTCTCAGAGGTGCTGAAGTTCTTTTATGTTCTCTGTATTTCTCTGTTTGTTTACATGTAACACTCTTTTTTTTCCCCCCCATATTAAGAATCTGCCCATGTTGAAGTCAATAATCTGCTTCAAGCCTTGCAAACAAATAGGTTACAGTTTTTGCACAACCATATCCAAGGCAGAACCCAAACAAGCAAAGTGAAGGTGGCTGTTCTCATCTCTGGAACAGGTGAGGCTTTTGCACTCTTCCCTACAAGGTACAGCACAGGCTGTTGAAAAAGAAACTTAGGCCCTCAACCAAAACTGCTTCAAGTTACTAGAAGTGTTCCCATGAACTTCAGTGAGCTTTTAGTCAGGTGCCTAGAGATTGACATCGGGGGCAGCTCCTCAGGGCAGGCAGAACAGATTTTTGCCCTAAGCCATTTTGAATTGGATATACTCTGATCATTACCCACGACTGCAAACTGTTTGTGAGATACACCTACATATGTAGCTTTTGCCCACACACGTCTATACCACCTTCAAGTGATCAACCAGCTGATCAGAGAGATGCAGCGTTGTATTTCCAAACAGACCAAACTTTCCTTCTGTGTTTTATAGACCTATAGGCAGCCCCAAAAGCAAGAAATGCACTGGAAAGTATGTTTTACAAATGCATAACTTATTAAACCAATTCATGTTCACATACACACACCAGGGGTCCAAGCCAGTGCTCACTACGGTCAATGGAAAGACACCCATTGACTTCAGGGGCCATGGGCTCAGGCTCCTCCTATGTTACTGTTTTTAAAAGCCATCTCAGAATGTTCAGTATATTTACCCTCCAAGAAATGCTTCGTCCTCATTTCTTCTTTTACATTTTTAGGCACAAACCTTGAAGCCCTAATAACCAGCACAAAAAAGCCAACCAGCTACGCACAGATAGTCCTCGTCATTTCTAACAAGTCAGGCGTGGAAGGGTTAAGAAGAGCTGAAAGAGCTGGTATTCCTACAAAAGTAAGCAATGTTTCACCTTTTGAATCAGATTTTACTAACTAACTGCTGTGGAAAGCTAGCCAAGGATTAATAATATTTATAGGGGAGAGGTGGAGCTGGAGCACAGGATTGGGAGCCAGAAACTCCAGAATTCTTCTATGCCACTGACTGTCTATGCCCTTGGGAAAGTGACTTAACTTCTCTCTCTCTCCCATCTGTAGGATAGAGATAATAGTATGTCTTTTATTTCTATCCTAGAGGTGTTACTGGGATTTGTTATAGGGTGTGCCTAGATACCCCTGCCATGTTAATGTTGCAAAACACTTAAAATTAAAACCACCTCCCCCACCACCAACAACCTACCTACCTTTCACTTCCAAAGCTACTATTTTCCTTGCTTGGGGTCTCTCCAAAGGTGATTATTTTTGTTATTGAAGTTTGAACAAAAGCCTTTCATTTTGTTTTTAAGTTCAGCTGTGGTGAGAAAATATGTACATTTCAGACAATGCTAATTGAAAATATGTACATTTCAGCCAACATGGCTGCAATTTAAGAATACCACGGAGAGAGTCCTTATTCAGGGTTAGTGTATTTGTTTGGTTTGCAAAAATATTTATCAGTTATAAACAATGGCGAATCAGGCCCAATGTGAGTTCTGCCATTGAATTCAACTAGAGCAGGATCTGATGCTTAAACAAATTATTAATTATTATTATTTGCATGATATTAGAGAGACAAGGTACTTGCCCCCCACCCACCCTGGTAAGCTGTGAACAGGACCCATTGTGCTAATGCCGTACGAATATATAGTAAGGGTGAGATCCACAAAGGGACTGAGGCATTGTGAGGCTCAGTGTCACAGCACCTAACTCTTAGGCACCTAGAAAATCACCACATCAACACTGCGCTCCACAAAGCCTGAGGGCAGGTCTACACTATGGGGTTAAGTCAACCTAAAGTTACGCAACTCCAGCTATGTGAATAACGTAGCTGGAGTTGACACCCAAGAAACCTTTTTTTACCTGAAAAACATAAGTGCCGAGTGAGCTTCAAGGCCTACAGGGATTGGCGGGTGTTTTGTGGATCCCACCCTAAGAGACAGTCTCTGTCCTGATGAGCTCACAATCTAAATGGACAAGACAGAGTGGGAAGGGAATCAGAGCCTCACAGAGGTGAAGTGACTTGCCAAGGATTACACAATAGGTCAGTAGCAAAACCAATAATAAAAGCCAGTCCAGCCCTATCCACTCGACCACACTGCCAATGCATTGAACAACTGCACAGCCAACTTAGCATAAACTTTTCAAACCTAATGTGCTGACTTTAAACCTAATTGTTTTTTGTAAATTTCATTGGTATTTAATAGGCGTCATTATTTTCTTAAAATATCCATAGCTTTAAAATAGTTTTGGTAGTTTACTTTTAAAATTATTCACATTTAACTATGGCATGTGTGTCCTTAGCAGGGAAAACTTTAACTGGAGCAGTCCTCATCCTTGTTCATCCATACCCAGCTGTTCCTTCTTAACATGCCTATAATTAACCCTCTGGCCTTTTGTGGTGCCCTATGTTACGTTTTTTAAGTGGGTGGGAGGAGGGGAGAATCTCATTTGCAGTTTAAACTGATCTAAGGTTTGCATGGGTTTAAACCCTGTAGATTGTTTTAAGGCTTCATATCAACTGAAGTTGGTTAAGAGTTAGGGTGCTTGTTATAATTTAAGTTGTTATTAATAATTTTTAATGGTCCAAATCCTGTAGCCTTAAACTGAGTTTAAACAGGCAAAACTCCCGCTGCTTTCAACATGAGTTTGGCTGAATATGGTCTGAGTTGAAAACTACAAGATTTGATCTACTGTTACTTATGTACATTTCTGAAGTGCCCATCCTTGTAGTATCTGGACACCCTTCTTTGGTCATGTACGGAGTTTTAGATTTTTGTTTGATTACAGCGCAGTGTTTCAGCGTGTTCTTGTTGTATGAGAGAGTCAATTAATCCCACATTCACGTCTCTGTTTCTCCTTTTTTTGGATATTGTAGGTAATTGACCATAAATTGTATGGAAGTCGCACAGAATTTGATAATGCAGTTGATAAAGTCCTTGAAGAATTCTCAGTTGAACTGATCTGTCTTGCAGGATTTATGCGGATTTTGTCAGGTCCCTTTGTCAAAAAGTGGGATGGTAAATACACTATTTTAATATATACTTCTAAACAAGACAAAAGACATTTTGCAACTGCAATTAAGCATTGTATTTAGTCTGACACACATTATATAGAGAAAACCAAGCCAAGTGCACATAGATGATTGACCACTTTAAATAGTAACTCCTTTTTATCAATTATACTCTGGATATTTTAAGAAGGTACAAAACTGCTGAAGGTTGGAACCATGGGAGGCCAGTGACCCGGCCACTGGGGGAGGCTAGCCCCCTACCCGATGCCCTGCCCCTTCCCCCCTCCTTTTGCCTCCCCTCCCCCGCAGGAGCCCAGAGCACCCCCACCACGGCCCCCAGCTCAGCACCGGGCAGCTGGGTGGCACAGCCGCAGCGCCCCCAGCACTAGTGCGCTGGGCGGCCAGCCCCAAAGTGCTGGGCAGCGTGGTCTGAGCGCCGGGCCGGCAGCGCAGGCCCAGCGCCAGCCGCCTTGAGTCCCTGCGGGAGGCAGGCCGGCCAGCCCCAGCCAGCCTGGGCCAGGAACTACAGGAGGGAGTCTGGGGGCGGAGCATGGGCAGGGCCACACCAGGCAGTTTGAGGAGGCATGTGGTTGGAACAGAAACCTTCCCTCTCCCCCAAACTGCAACTAAAGCACCTTCTTTGGTTGCAGGGGGAGTTAGAAACTTAAAGCAATTTAGTGACACACCAGTTGCATATCATTAGCTAGCCAACCAACCAGTTGCTGATCCCATCATTGGTGATGACAATTGGGATGATGCAGGAATAAGCCATAACATGCTGATAGTTTGTTCAAAGGCTGAGGCTGTAACATTTATAAAAATATAAAGCTGCAATGTCATTTAGTAGTCCCTCTGGTCCTAAATAAGTGTAAGGCCTGAGAGTACCCATCATGTCCCTAGGATTTTAACGTGATATGGTCAGAAATCCCCAACCAAGCCAATACTGGGGAGAAACATCCTTATTCATGGGATGCCTTTTACACTATCTGCACAGGGTAGTAATGTCTTCCCCAGCTCTGTCCTATAGCTCCCCTTCCTTAGCCAACCCTGATCCCATGCCTAAGTTTCAAGATAGAAGGCCACTACAAGTGATCTCTACTATGATGGGATTGCCCCAAAAATAGAGTCCTAGGTTATATGTCGCCTTTTTGTGTTATGAAAATGAACCTCTCAAGTAGGTCACCTACCCACCTGCTCCTCTTAAGCTGAAGTTCCCATCAGGCTGTCTTTATCCTACGTGCTCCCACCACTCTCAGGTGCATAGCTTTCACCCTTCGCTTCAGTTGCTACAGAAAAAGGGGAGGGAAGACAAACAAAAAAACCCCTTCACCACCTCAGCTAATGGCTTTGTGGGGCCAGGGAGGGAAATTCCTTCCCAACCCCAAACAAAGCAATTGGGGTGACCCTGAGCATGTGAATGAGAATCAGTCCAAGGGACCTTTTAGGGCATCCAGAAACTCGCCAACGCACCAAACGTACAACCTTGTTGACACAATGAAAGGTCACCCCTTGCGTCAGCCTTAGGGGCTGGTGAGTAGGGAGCTCTTGAGCCTGATGTGAGAAAGCAAAATTGGTTCCTAATGCCCTTGCCAGACCCTTTTAAACCCTGCTGTCATGGAGGAGGGGGCCACCTTAATCCCAAATTGCGAGGAGGCCAGATTACTTTCCTCCTGTAGAGAAATAAATGGGAAGGGTGAAGGAAGCCAGTATTTTTCCCTTCCCTTTATCATTTGTATTGGAATTTCTTTCCACTTCCTTCTGAGGGAGGCACTGTCTGTAACCTGCGTCTATAGAGGAGCGGATAAGAGAAATCCAAGACTGAAATTCTCACACAAGTAAATGGTGCACTCAGTTTCCACTGATTCAGGAAGCAGGCAATAGGAGCAGGTATTGCAGGGGAAACAGTCTGGAACAGGGAGAACCCAGTTGCATGGACAACTTCCCACGCCTGTGCTTGGGTTAGAGAGTGGGGACCAAGCAGTCCTCTGTTACAATTCTGCTGCTGTACTAGCAGCTGTTAGCAGGTCACTGGGTGGCGGGTCTGGCCTGCCTAGATCTTAAGAACCCTGTGGAGCAAGAGTCAAGTCCTGAAGTCCCTGACAAACCAGAGAGCTTCACAACTTTTTGCACAAGTAGTTTCAATCTTCCCCTTCCCATGAGTGTTTTGTGATGTTTAAGTAGCAGTAACAGAGGACAGAGAGGCAAAAGTTTTCAGGACTTTTATCCGTTATCTCCTGGTAACCTGCTCCTGCCTATCCCCTGACACCCAGTTTACCCTCTGGCCTGTCTCAGACTCTGACCTCCTGGTATCTGAACCGGGCCAACTCCTGCTCTGACCACTAGGTCAGACTCCCCCCGGCCTGGTCATGACATGGTTCCTCTCTTGCCCTGCAATATTGAAGGTGAATCTTGGCAGAAAGAATGCATGAAGAACAGCGTCCTATACTGCAGCTCCTGGGGATACTGTAACAAGGAACTCAAACTCAGCTGAAGTGTCACTGTCACGGTATTGTCCCCAGTACATTTTTGCCCAAGGACAAAACAATCGCTAGAAGACCTGGCATATTGAAGCCAAAGAAAAGCCTTATTTGAACAAAATAGGCTGGAGATAGTGTAGAAGACCTGTTGGTTTTTATGCTATACTTATCCCCATAAGGCTACCAATGTCATTGTCTGGAGCGGTTACTGTTGCATGCGTCCAAATTGTGCACTGGACTCCATAGGAGATGGCCCTCATCTTGCATGCATGCATGGACTGTCTTCACTTGTGCCACTTTTCCCATTGGGCCCTGCTGCCCCTAACGTTAGTCAGCCAAGTATCTCACCACAGTGCAATTAAGCTGTTGGTGAAGACTGATGGCATGCAGCTCTCTCAGATGAGGCATGGAGTGACATTTGTGTACAAGTTACCCTAATGTGAGGCCCGTGTTATTGTCTTGCTGTTACCTGAAAAGGAATTTTTGTTTGTTCTAAACTGAGCGTCAGATCCTCAGCTGCTGTAAAAGGCCATCACACCATAGACTTCAGTCTGGCCCAGGATTTCCAGTGCAGTTTTTCAGGCAAATTAATAACTTAGAGGAGGAAAAAAGACCTTTTTGAGGAGAGGAGACAGCCTGATGGCTTAGCTGTAGCAATAGTATGTATGTGATGAACGTTCAGTCCTATTCTGAGGCTAGCTAGTGACTAGAATGCTCACAGAGCATACGCACTCCTCTCTAGGAGAAAGGCCTAGTGCTGCTCAGTACTATAACAGGGACCCTGCTGACTGTTCATTAGGAGGAACCCCTCAGGAAAAGAGCATTATGCTGATCTTTTTCAAAAGAAGGGGAAAGCTGTGGTGAGCTTCTGCTTCTTGGAAGGGCAGGGGGACCCTCCTTTGTAGGCAGCAGTTCTCTTCTGTTAAAGACAGAGTGGCTAGGAGACTAACCTAGGAAGAAATCACACCACTTTCATGGAAGCTTGTGTGACACTCCCTGCCACCATGGGCCACTATTCTAAGTCACTAACTTGAATGGGTATTAAGGACTATGAGCAATAGGAGTGTCTGTAGTCAGATGAAGAACAAGCCATGACACCGGGGAAGAGACCACCACCAAAAAGAACAAGGAACTATAAATAAACGGTAATCGGGGCAGAGATTCTTGGGAGAAGTGTACTATATATGTGCAAATGTTTTATTGTTCCCAACCCTGATCAACTGAAAATAGATCAGGTAGAACATAGATTCCTGATGAGTTTTGGGCTGCTTTGTCATGGCATTATGAGCATTTTGCATTCTGGTTAACGAGGAGGCATTTACTTGATGTTTAAACTTGTGAAATGAGGGCTGAAAGCTAAGAGATAATGATCATTTCATTTTATTCTTTTCTAGGAAAAATACTGAATATCCATCCATCTTTACTACCTTCTTTTAAAGGAGCAAATGCCCATAAATTGGTATTACAAGCTGGAGTCCGAATCAGTGGCTGTACTGTGCACTTTGTAGCTGTAAGTAGGCCATTTATTTGCAGCAAATAATCTTGGTTGGAATAATACCTGTGTCAAAACGATCTGTCTTTTTTCCTCTTCGTTTGTAGAAATGTTAGATGTACACGGAGATGAATTCTTTAGAATATTGTGCATTGGGGGAATTGGAAATAAATGCTATACTAGAATTCAGGTTGTTTTTTCTGTGCAGCTTCCTCCCATTGATAACAGTAGTCCTGCTGCTCCACCAGTTGTCATATCAGTGGGAGTGCTAGCACAAGCAAGGCCTTCGTGATCAACAGCATCGTTACCCACTACCGTGTTTCCAAGTCCTGTGTTTTTATCATGACCCTCACCCTGTTTAGTGTTCATCTTAGAGCTCCAGTTGCTGGAATCAAGGGAGGCCTGAGAATCTCAGCTTTCGTTTAAAAAATTTTTTTTTTTGTTCCAGCCCTCATGTTTGCAGAGAAAAGCTTGAAATTGTAGAATGACTGTAACCTAAAGGCCCACACCCCAGCAGGCAAAGAAAATAACCCAAACTGTATTAATTTTGTAAAAGTCATAATTTTTTTCTTTTAACACTTGGAGTTAGCAATATTGCCACCATGTTTTCAAGACCTGCTTTGAGCAGGATAAGCAACGGACTTAGGCCCAACTCTTGACCTCCCATAAGAAATTCAGAAGACCTGGACACCTAATTTCCTGGTGCTGATATTTCTGTTTTGACACCAATTTTGTTTAAAATGTTGAATCAATCAAGTAGCAGTGGTAGGCTTGCATGATGCTAGGAGAGTCTATGGCTTTTGGAGGAGTTGGCTTCCACAGAAAACATTGCTCAGCTTGACCCTTGTTAAAATGACTCCGTTCTCTCTTGATGATAAACTGACAAGTTAACCTCTCCCTCTGTGGTATTTTAGAAGTGTGTTGTGAACTCCATAATATTGATGAGCCTTGACTTCTCACCATGTGTGGAGAACACATGTACACAATTAAATTAGTTTAGAAGCAAGATTTTTTTTTTTCCTCATTTACTTATCAGGATTGAAAATAGCGGGACGCAACTCCCTCATTAAATGCTTGAAATCATCCTCCCACTCCTCTAGCTGTTTAAGAGTAAGAAAATGGATTTCTTGCCAGCACTGTGGCTTGGGAAGAGGCAAGGAGTTCGGTTCTTCCAGACATGAATAAGGTTCTGTCCCTCCATAGTATGTCATTGTGGCATTTTCACAACTGAAGGAACCCCTGAGAGAATTCATAGACAGCAGGGAACATTACTGATCATGTGGGAAATAAATAGTTTAGAGGTGGAAAGATCTTTTGGCTCACTTAATCTATCTCCTTGTCAATGCAAGATAATTCTGTTGTAAATATACCTGCACTTTGTCTAGTCCAGTTTTATATGGCTTAAGTGCCATGGCTTTCACTGCTTTCTGTGGGACGCTATTCCTCAACCTCACAGAAATGTCACAAATGTTTTCATGGCATTCACGCTGGCCTACGTGCTTCCATTCTTGGAAACAGACTTTCATCAAGTCTCTGCAGACTAAGGTGACTCCACTGTATTTTCTGCACTCCTCACAGATTACAGGAAATAAGATAACCAGAGCAAATAACTGTCCTACTTTTGTGCATCTTCTCTTCCCCCTCTTTCAGTTTACAATATTCTGGATTTTCTTTTCTCAGGAGGAAGTTGATGCTGGAGCTATAATTTTTCAAGAGGCAGTTCCCGTGAAGATTGGAGACACAGAGGAGACCTTGTCAGAAAGAGTAAAAGAAGCAGAGCACAGAGCCTTCCCTGCTGCCTTGCAACTGGTGGCCAGTAAGGCAGTGTGCCTAGGAGAAAGTGGCAAGATCTTCTGGAATTTAGAACAGCGGAATTGAGAAGACTCTTGGCTGTAGTGATGGAACAACAGTACTAAAATTCTAACGACAATAATCCAGAGGGAAGAATTTAGCAACCGCACAGTTACTTTTATTTTGTTCATAGAGTGTATTTTAGTTTAACATTTCCCATGGCATTCCAGCAGGATCTCCAAATTCTCTTAAGTGCTACTGCTCCAAAGTAAAGGCAGAGAAAGCCAAAAATGGGAAGGGAGGAGGATTTTAATTTTTTTTTTTAGAATACCATGGTGGTAACTGATCAACATTGCTCTGGCCACACAAGAAGGAAGGAAGTGGCCCTCATCACAAAATCTTTCTTTAAAGAAACTGTTGAAGTGGATTTTGCTCTTGCAAATTGTGTTTTTCATGGAGTATTGTATCTGGTCTGGACTCACGATATCAAGTAATTCCAGAGGTGGAACCTGTGATCCAGCAGATGCCCTACAGAATGAAACTCCTGATGAACACTTACCTGTGGGTAAGTGGGTCTGGCTTTAGGGTCCTCATTTCATACCTATAGTCCACTAGAGGTTAAGCAAGTTTAGAGTCAGAAGGGTTTTTGTTTTGTTTTTTCCCAGGGTAGAATTGGGAATGAGATGCTTTCCAGCGCTCATAATCCTATGTGAAATTCTTTACCAATCCTGTCATAGCTAGATTCAGGAATTCTGGGAGCATCTGTTTAAGATGGAATAATATCGATTGATTATTTTTGTAATTCTCTCTACCTACTCCTCTTCCCCTCCAAAATCTTTCGTCATTCTCAGAAGCATATTTAGTGTTTTTATTATGGCTGAACTCTTATCTCTGTACAAGCCCCTCATTTTCTTTTAATGTTTTTAGCAGCTGCAAACATGTTAGTCACTATACAGTTTACTCAAATCCATTTTCCCCCACAAGCTAGAGGCACCTTCCTTCAGTTGCTCCTACATGGTTTTAAAACAAACCAGAAGCCTCCTGTCACCAATACACTAGGTGACACCAAACGTTGGTTGGCAGCCTTTGTACTGACATCCTTCTGCTCTTTCTGTGTTAGAATAATTTCAACTGTTCAGTTATTTCAAATCCAATTCTAATAAAGTTGAGAAAAAGCAACTTTAAAGGGACGTCATTTAAGTATTTTCCTTAGATTCTTTTACTTTCATTAAGGGCAGAAATGATTTTTAAAAATTCTTTGTTTAGAAGGGAACAAACTATTGTTTCCGATGTGGATACACAATGGTAGGCAGAGCAGGTGGATATGCAGCATCTCCAAATGACAATGGTTTTAAGTCCATCTTAAGGGTGATAGACATTCTGCCTAAATAGACCTAGGCCTTAGGCTTAAAAAGCAAGACAGGTGGTAAAATTTCTAAAGACCTTTCAAATTATTGTTGATAATGGGCACATTCTCCAAAAACTACAGCCTGAGCCAGGGAAAGAACTTTAACAATTTGTGAAAGCAGCATACAACTGATCCTTTGGTTAGTAATAATGTAAAAATGGGGATGACAGAATGATTTAACAGAACTTTAAGAGGGAGGATATTTACAGCCCACAACATCTCTCTATATATAGTGATGTTACTGGAGCTTATAAAGCATTACAGCCAAAACATTCACAGAATTATCTCTACCAGACCTGGTGAGGTTAATCCTGCAAATGCAGGCACTGTGGAAAATGGTTTATGGAGACAGTTTTTAAAATAAGGCAGTCTGGGTCCCCTTTCAGAAACACGCCACATGAGGGTATATAAAGCCAGAAGCATTGAAAAAGGTTATCGACAGATGTTTACTGAGGAAATATTCATAGGGGATGAAGCCTTAATCAAGAGACAGAGGCCCGAATAGGGGTTTAAAAGATTACAAGGACAAGACCAATTCTTTTTGGTCTCAAGAATTACCAAAAAAGTTAAACCTGAACAAGACAGGTCTTACATGGTTGAAAAAGTTCTAGCTGGGAAAGGGAAGAAAAAAAACATTTCTGATGAAATAGTTAGGTCAGCCCACTAAATTTAAGAGGTGGGATGTACAAGCTGAAAAGAAAAAGAACCATGGTGACTTTTAAATCAACCCAGTGATGCTAGCTTTGGGGATTTTCCACAAAACCCTAATTTGAATTTATGCAGTTTTAACTATTTCCCAGGGACCTAGGAGGTGGGGTTAGCGGAAATACAATCTGAAACAGGCTCACCAAACAAGCCTTTTGAAATCACCTTTGGGGGCTAAGGGCATTTCTTCCTACAATGAGGCTATTAATCATCCATACCTGAATTAGTGGATTATATGAAGAAAGCTAGGGCTAGCCACCCTGAACAGCCAGAGGTGCTCAATTGTAGGGGTAGAAAAGTTGAACGTAAATCTCCTGGTGGGACTTACGCATTTTCTAGCGTTTGGAGTTGTTCCCTAGTCCTAAGGTGTAAAAAAATAAAAATCCTATTTTCAGCCAACATTAGAGGAAGTTAGAACTTTGTATTGCTACATGGACATTGTAGAACACCAGTTTGTGCAGAACTTCTCTGTACCAGTTACTTCCACTGATGGGGACACTGTTTATCACCATCACATATGACAAACCATATTATGTCCCTGTGAGCAACCACCACATTGACATCACCACCCCAGAAATAGACAGAGCAGGACATCTCATTTCACTTTGGCAAGATGATGGATCAAGCTGCGCCTGTCCCCCTGGGAAACCTGGGAATTTAAAGAGTAAAAACACAGTAATAACCCTAAGAATTTTTAGGGACCCACCATCACAATAAACCAAAAGCTTCCAAGAGCTCCATCTCCCTCTGCTAGCTTTTTCTCTTCAGCTGTTCATAACTCATTTTGCTGTCTCTTTTCACTAGTCTTTTCCTGAAAAGGCTACAAGACACTTCTCTTCCTTCTACAATACTTGCTTTTGTTGCTCTTGTGGCAATTCACCACTGTCACAAATGGCACACACTGCCACTATATGTGTCACTGCTGGGATTAACTACACCTCTGTCTCCTGTGGTCTGCTCAAGGACTCCCCATGTTGGTCTCAGGCCTCCAGCCATCACCTTTGGGGGCAGGCACCCTCTCCCTCAAGGCTGGGGATTTAGGTTTGTAGTCATCCTGCAATTCACTGTGACTATCCCAGCACATCTTACCTTTGTCTAGACCTGCTGGTTACTCCCTCAGTGGCAGATGGTGTTAATCCATTAAAAAAAAAAAAAAAAAAAAGCTTGCATGTCCTTTGCACACTAGAGAATAAAGGCACGCTGGTATCTGTTTCCTTGGCTTCTCCCCCCGCCAAATACACACTTGTATTTAGGTCTTTAGCCTAATGATCAACCACATTTAAGTTACTAAAAATCCTTAACTGTTTAAACTGCATGTTTACAGAAACACACCTACACCCTGTTTAAAAACAATATAAAACATATGCAGTTAAAATGGAATTTTACCTTGCCCTGGTGAATTACAGCTTGAAGTTGCAGTTTCCCCACTAAACGGATAACACTACCATAAAAAGTGAGTGTGTGTGTTTATACAATATACCTCTCAGAGGCCAGCAGCCATTCCAACCAAGATGCTTTCTGTTGTAAAGAGACAGTCTCCAATAAATACAACTTATCCCCAGGCACCTGTTTGTTTCAGTTTAACTTTAATCTCTGTCATTAGCATGTTGTTTTGATACTTCAGTTCTTAATATATACTTCATCAGGGTACATGATGAATTTATGCACCCCCATAGCTGTGGGTGAAAAACTCTACGCAACAGGGCTGCTTTGGGTTTTTATTTTCCTGTTTCTAATTGAAATAGAGCACTACAGGATCTTCTTACACTATTAAACAGTAAACCATCATGCACTGCAACCTTGACTATTACTGTATCCCCCTTCTTACTGACTTTGAAGCTGACAAAATATGTCTTTAGGGCATTTTAGGTGGGGGTTGGTTTTTTTTGGTGAGTAAAGTTTTTGTTTTTAAAGAAAACAAATCAGAAACACACACTAGCACACACAACTCTTACATGCTCATGACATCACACAGGCTCAATTAGCACTATCCCTGCAGCAACATGCCCCATTTCAGCTTCACTCTCAGCAGTCTCTTAAACACCCTGTCTCAGGGCTGGGCAAAAACAGTTTTGGCCTAATTCTTCCATAGCCACAGATCTATGCTGTCCAGATTCTGGGGCTCTCTAGAAAAGCACTGCTCAGCTGTTGAGAGAACCTCCCCACCTACCCCCCCACACACACGTAAGGCCCCATTTTAGATTTACATAGCTGCAATCACTTCCTATCCCCATTACCCACCTCAGCCCTTTCAACATTTTCTATTCTAGTTACCTGCAACTTGGCTTTGTGACTCAAATCATTTGGCAGAGATGCCTCAGCCTTGTACGACATGCCCTGCCCCCCTCCAATGGTTAAAACAGCAGATAACCCCCAACATTTCTGGGCCTGCTCTGGGTTCACGGGCTCTAACTGGAGCATAAGGCAGTGGTGCTTGAACAATTTGCATAGCCATTGAAGCAAAGTGTAAACCCTGTATATGATGGAAACCACTTCAAGTCAGGGAATGCTGCAGCATCCCCACCATCCCTAGTTCCAGCACATATGACGTGAGGCTGCCTGTTAGGTCTCCGGTTGTATTCTGGAATCTCCAACGGCAGCTGGGCCGGAGGGCTCCCCTTGACTCTCCCCTCAAGTACCACTGGAGCTAAAGTAAAGAGGTCTTGTGGAGTGAAACTGAGCTCTTTAAACAAGATGGCCTCCTTCACATCTCAAGGGCTTCTAGGGTACTACTACCAACTAGCCAATGGTTAAGCACTAGAGGACAACTTTCCAGCCTCGTTACACACTAGTTGGTCGGGGCTTGGGGGTTGTGGGAGATGCAACCTCTAATTGACTCTCACACCAGTGGGCCTGCAAGACCGAGATCAAGACCAATTGATGGAGAGGCACATGGGCAGGCCACAAAGGGTCTGGCTTAACCCAGGAAGTAAAAACAAAACACATTGGTGCGTGCCCCACGGGATGGGAATCAGGAGACATGTAGAGTAGGGTTTCCAGCTCCATCTCACTGCTGATCAGTGCCACTCGAAGACTCACCTACAGCTCACGTTCTGTAAGAGTGCACAGACAGTTTGACAGTAGATGCTAAGGCTATTCTAACATATTAGCAGAAAATAATAGGCGAAATTCACCCATGCTACACGTGCAGTCTGTAGGCATCAGAGGGTCCAGGGTTCAGTTCCCTGTTCTGCAACAGAGTCCTTTTTGATCTTGGGCAAGTCACTTGAGGCCAGATTTACAAAAGTATTTAGGTGCCTAAAGAAGCAGATAACCTTTCAATGAGAATTAGGTGCTTAAATGCCTTTAAAAATCTGGCAATGAGTGCCTCAGTTCTCAATCTGTACAAAGTGGGCATTATACCTCGCGGGGGTGTTATGAAGGAAAATAAGTTAAAGACTGAGTTGCTTGGATACTATGGCAAGGGGGGACAAAGAAGTATCTGAGATACATAAATAAGAAGAGTAAGGCTCTAGTTATAACTCTTAGATTTGAATATGTTCAAACAGGATTATACAATTAAAAACAATATACAGTACAGTCTCACTATACGACTACAGTACCATAAGAGAGTAGAAGCAATAATCGTGTGTTTATCTGGTGTCTATCAAAAGCATTTGCCAGCTGTCCTCAGCATAGTCTGGGAGAAAGGAAAGGGATAACATGAAAACAGAAATTCCCTGTTGTAATCATAACAATAAAACTCCATCATTTGCTATACCGAAGTTATAAATGTCTTCTATATTAAAGGTAGACGAGGCAACAGTAGGGAATAGTTTTCTTTACCTTCCCCAACTACCAAAGCACATTCACCACAGTACAAGCATGAATACAAAACCTGAACGAAATACCTCCCCCCGTAATGTAAATTATAATGGAGTTTGCTATAGCCTTTGGAATATCCCACTAGAGCCAAGAGCCTGACCGATTATGATATGCCCCCAAAAGTACAGGACATGAAACTCAATTCCAAAACAGTGTGTTTATTCATTGAACGCTAGGGGCTGATAATGTCTATGATCTGATCTAATCAATCATTCAGTGGCTCCTTCATTGGAAAGCTCAATTCTGGCTGTTTCTTTTTCCAACTTCTCCCATAATTCCTTGGCTGACTTGCCTCCCCACTGATTTATTTTACTTGCACATGGCCCATTACTCTGACAGAGTTAAAATAAGCCTCCTACTTGGACAAAGTGTTTAGTTAAAGGAAGAAGCCTGCACTGCCAAGCCTGTCATTGGCTTGACATTGTGAAAATAGAGATTCAGCTTCCATTGCAAATCAAGTCTGGTGACTTCTGTGTCACTAAAATGGTTATTTACCTGTACAGTGACTGATGTTCTTCAAGATGTGTGATGCACAAATACAGTCCACTGTAGATAGATGAGTGTACTAGGCACACCTACAATTCCTGAAGTAGTGGGGAAGGTGAGAGGGTTGTGGAATGTATATTTGACCAAACACATCTAGAAGAATAGGTACAAATCATTGTACAGGTAAGTAACCATTTTTTTCTCCTTTGAGTGGGTGTGCACATGTTCATTCCACCATAAGTGATTCACCAGCACTTTCCTTACAGCTGGCAGAAGTTCAGACTACTTAGAGATAGTCAAAGTTGGCATTGTGTCAGAAAGCCTGAGTAATGGCACAGTGTCTGGAGAAAGTATATACAGCGATGACCACATTGCTGCTTTGCAAGTGACCACCACAGGAATGTTGCTCCAAAAAGGCTAGCCAAGTGGAATGAGCCTTAGCGGAGTGGACTGTTATCCTCAGCAGAAGAGAGTCCTTCACTAGATTGTAACAAAGCTTGACATAGTCAGAAATCCAATGTGAAATTTGCTCGACTGTAACAGGTAACCCTTTAATCCTCTCAGCATAGGCTACAAAGAGTCTAAGACAGGATCCGCAAGACTTTTTGCAGTCCAGGTAAAGTGTCAGAGCTCTTCGAATAGCCAAGGAATTAAGCCTTTCTTTAACCTTGATAGAATGAGATTTCAGAAAGAACACTGGAAGATGACAAAACGAAAATAAGAAAGAAAAACTTGTAGCACCTTAGAGACTAACATTTATTTCAGCATAAGCTTTCGTGGGTTAGAACCCACTTCATCAGATGCATGGAATGAAAAACCTGGAAGATGAATGATCAAGTTGAGGGGGAATGCAGGGACCACCTTAGGCAAAATCTTAAAGTGTGACCAAAGCAAGGCTTTGTTTTTTGTGAAATACTGTGAAAACAGGGCCTGCTGGAAGTGCCCGGGGCTTTGCAGGGATAATTGCTACCAGAAAGACTGTTTTCATTGATGGCAGTGGCAGTGATGTTGTTGCCAAGCACTCAAAAAGGTGGAACCCATCGAACAAGATAATACCAAATTCAGGTCCCATAAAGATACCGGATCAGACATAGAGTAACACATGGATAAGAATTTAAGTAAATAGATAAATAAATAAATAAATTAAATCTAGAAACCAATGGATGTGAAAAGACGAAAAACCCCTCCACTAGTGGGTGTCCTGCAGAAATGGCTGCTAAATGAATTCCCACTAAACTGATGGAGACCAGAGGATTTCAGATGCAATAAGTAGTCCAATATAAATCTAATTTCTTTACTATCTGGTGATAACTGACAAGATTCCACCCAGATAAAACCCTTTTTCATTTTGCTACATATGTGGCTCTGATGGAACTGTTTCTGCTGTTCACCAGGCAGCACCATGGCTGTAAAGATGAAGGGATTGTAGGCTGCAGTGCAGTGATTGCCTTGGTTTTGAGATAAGAGATCCTGGCCCAAAGGCAGGTGTGTGAGTGGATGAATTGAGCATTGATGTAGAGTGGTATACCAGTACTGCCTTGGCCAGGCAGGGGCTATGAGGATTAAAGCTGCCTTGTCTCTTTTTAGCCTCCTGATCATCCTCAGAATCAGAGGGAACACATACATGTGTACAGCAGATAGCTTGACTAGGGAAGAAGAAAGGTACCTGGTCACAAAACCCAGGCTGTGACCTTCTCTGGAAAAGAACCTCCTGCACTGGCTGCAAAGAAATTTATTACCAGGTATCCCCACTGATGGAAGACCTGCTGCAGAATGACCCTCTTTATTGACCACTCATGATGGCCTATGAAGTTCCAGTTGAGGCAATATGGAATAGTGCTCCTCACGCTTGAAAGGCCTTTAGTGAGATATTGTCCTTTATGCTGAAGTACCACAAGTGGATTGCTTCTTGGCATAAACTGAGACAACCTTGCACCTCCCTGCTTGCTCAGATTACAAACCTAGCAGTGTAGTCTGAGAACTTGAACCACCTAGCTTCTGATGGTGGAAATGAACATTTTGCAGGCCTGGTGAATAGTCTGAAATTCCATCACATTTATTTGTAATGACATTTCCTAAGGTGTCTAAAGTACTTGAGCCTGAAATTGACCCAAATGACCCCACCCCCCAGTGCTTGGAGGACATGTGTTGCCAGTGTCATAGTTGGTTCTGGTAGGAAAGGTTCTACCCACCAATCCAGGAACCTCCTTTCAGACATATCCTGAAGTCTCTGCTGGTAGTAGGGTCTTTACTGCGTTTGGGACTTCATTTGCTGGGTGGAAGCAGTTTAAGGGTCACACTTAAACTGTCTTTCAACATCGTGTCATTGGTCTTCTGGGAAAACAGTTTAGCATCTTCAAAGGGTAGATCTTGTATTGTATTTTGCAGCTCTTTGGAGGTGCCAGAGGCCTACCATCATGAAGAGTGTTTCATTTGAAATGGATATAGATGTAAACGGGGTCTGAATGAATGCTTCCCTGACAGCTAGCTGGGAGGGGGAAGAGACTTGGGTGTGTTTATGTAAATACAGTTTGCTCCTGCTTGACTTAGATATTCAGCACATAGAGCAGTGTCAAAGTAACCAATTTTGGTTGGTGTTGGGTACAAGCAATATTAGTACTGAATGCAGGGGTAATGAAATGTTGTTACCAAAATGTTGTAATTACTGTGGGAATACAGGGAAGTAGGACTATGCTTAACCTGGCCCAAATGAGGGGGGTCACCTTCAGCTGAAAGGATGTTGTTAAGCCAGAGGGTCAAATGCCAGAGCCCTGTGAAAGTAAGGGGTGGAGACAGGAATCCCCAGCCAGGATGCTGCACACCCTCATCTAGACAGATTTAAGCTGTTCCTGGACTCTGCTCAAAGAATAGAGCTAAACAGGCTTCATTAAGAGCCTCTTTGCTATGTTAAATGCCCAATCAGAGGTGAAATCAGTTGTGGTAGGACTATGTTTCTGCCTGCTAAGAGCAAAAAATCATGGAGAGCTGAAATCACTTGAGATGGGGCAGTGTTTCTGCTTGGCTTGCAAAGAGCTGAAAATTACTAAGAGACTGATGTGCAGATGTCACAGCAGAGAGGCAGAAGGCGACTGACAGTCAGCTGGTGAACAAGTGGCTGGTGCGGGGGAGCGGCATGATGAATGGCCAGCAGGGCAGCTGGTGGAGAGGCATGGTGAGCAGGCGGACAGCTGGTGGAGAGGCACAGTGAGAGCAGTGAGCAGGCAGCTAGCAGGAGCAGCCAGCAGGGTGGCTGGCAGAGAGGGCCAGCAAGGGAGTGCCTGAACAGTGGAGCGAGTAAGGTATCTCTTTACGCCACCCAGGGGGGAGGTGAACTCTGCAGATGAATCTCTGACCTCTGGGTCTGCACTGACCAAGGACAGCAATTGGGAGTGGGGTGCCGGGAAGGGTTGGGCACATGAAAGGGACTTTTGGGTTGCTGGACTTAAGAACTTGAGGGGAAAAGGACACGGCCCAACCTACTTGGGGGTGGGTCTTTTACTCATGGTTTGTTTATGAACTCTGTCTGCGGTGTTTTCCCAAATTAACACCCAGTTACTTCCCTCCTTTTATTAAAAGTTTATTTTCTATGCTCAGACTGTACGCTTGTGAGTGGGGAAGTATTGCCTCTCAGAGGCACCCAGGGGTGGTGTGTAATTTTCCCAGGTTACTGGGTGGGGGCTCGAACTGGTTCTGTGTTGTATGAATGGAAAGGAATCCCTTGATATTGAAACTAGCTCTGGTTGCTGCTGGCTCCACCTGGCAAAAGGGTTACATAGCCACTGAACATGATGCACTGATGTGTCCATTGCTCCTTGGAGGGACATGCAAGCCAAAAACTGTTCCCTGTATTCCTGAGCCAGTTTGTCCACAAATTTTGAAATTGTTGTCCCATTAATAAGGTATATTTGGACAACAATGCCTAATTTGACACCCTCATTTGAAGGCTCATAGAGGTCCAATCTCGTATTCCTTATTTTTTGGGGTGAGGCTGTGTCAGATGCTTGTTTGCCACCGTGTAAAGAAATACTAGAATTTTGGCTAGGGGACTTGGTATCATTCGTCCACCCATTTGACAGTGAGAGGTACAGAGGCTGGTGTCTGCCGGGGGGGTGGGGGTCTCTAGGGGATCGAACACAGCTTCATTAGTGGAAAGGGCAATGCTTTGTGGAGTGGGAATTTGAGATACATCCAATAGTTTGTGCAGATTGTCTTGCATGAGTGCTGCCTGTAGCCCCAGAGATGTGGCCAGTCTCCTAATGAGGTCCTGAAAAACTTTAAAAGTCCTCCAAGAGGAGGTGATGTCGACTCTAGAGAAAAGGAAGCAATACCAGGGAGGTGAAGGGCAGGAATATCCTTAGTTTCCTCTAGCTCTGTAGGCTCCAATAGACCCGGTGGTTGTGGGTTTGGAAGAGGATTGTCTCTAGGCATTATTAGGTATATAAGGAGGTGACTTTCTTTTGATTGAGTGGCCAATAGGGACCTAGATAGTCTTGAAGCCGGCCAAGGGGGTCAAGGAGGACTGTCCAGTCTTTGTACTGCCCACGGTGGATGGCACCATACTGGGACATCTTTATTATAATGTTCTTGCTCTAATTTGGGTATCTCTACAACATTGTCTGTATGGAGACCTGAAAGACATTCCCAGAGGTGTGGGTCTCTCATGGTTGAGTCTGAAGTGGAGAAAACACAAAACTCTTCAGTAAATGGTGGAGTGATCCCCGTAGGCATCGGTGGAAGGTCTCAGCACCAGCAAAATACTGTGTTGTCCCAAAGGTAGCACACTCGAAGATGTATCCAACGGTGGACAAGGCGGTCAGAATGCAGGACAGGTGAGTCAGTGTTGACAGTGCAGCACCCATAGACAAAGTGGATGGAACTGCTGCAACCATGGTGGTAAGTGAAGTTGCTGGTGCTGGCAGTGCCGATGAAGCTGAAGGCACTAAGGTCGGCACCAGCTGATGTAACAAGGGAGAGTCCAGGAGAGAGAGAGACAGACAGACGAAAAAGGTAGTTGAAGAATGCCGGCAGCATCGACAGCACCAATATCAGAGGTGAGTGCTAAGCTGCTAATGCTGGTGGTGCAAGACCCAACAGCGCTGGGCTCAAAGATCTCTCTGGTAGGCAGGAGGCATTGGTCTTTGATTCTAGCCCCAGCAGGGCCATCAATGATGCTGGAGAGTGTTGGTGCTTATGACCAGACCTCAAATTTCAGAGACTTTCTGTGAGAGGAAGAAGGAGACTTTGAAGGTTTGTCAGTCTCCGAGGATGAGAGGAGGATTTTGAACAGTTTGAGAAGCCCACAAAAGATGACAAGTAACGTTTCTTGCCAGATTTTGGCTTCGAAGCAGAGGCTGCCAGTGGGGCACTCCTCGCAGATGAACTCTCTGTCCTCTCAGGATCAGGGTTGGGCTCTGACGAGGGATGCATCGCCTTTAGCAGAAGATTTACTTTAAGGCAGAAATCCCTTTGTTTCTTTGTTCTGGTTGGGAAGGAGATACAAAGAAGCCATTTGTGCCTCACATTTGTTGCCTAAGCAGATAAGACAACTTTTGTCTGGCGCTAGGCAGGATCATGGCCATGCGCATGGCACATTGAAATCTGGGGATCTTTGCCCAGTTAATTGATCTGGTATACACTAAATACAAATAATACAACAATTCCTCTAAAAGGCTGGCTAACTGAAGCTCATGGGCGACGGGGAGCTTTGACTCCCGCCATGAGCGGTAAGAAGGAATGGAGAGGGAGATGGCTATCATGTCCTTTATGCCCTCAGCTCAGGGCAGGAGAATAGTGGGGGACATGTGCACTGCCTGCTGGAATAGGTGGCAAAAGTCTGTCTCAAGTACATTGGGCATGCACACACTTAGGGCTGCATTTTTACCTATTTGAGAGCAACTGCTAGTAGCAGTAGCTTTGATCCTAATTCTAGAAATGTGACTAATGTCTAAACCTAGTTGTGCTAATTTTTGGCTCTGACTTCTCAGGCAGATGGAGTTGACCATTGATCAAATTAACACTTCTTTTCCCCTTCTCAGCCATAACAACCAGGCTCACTACCATCACATAGAGCTACAGACCCACCAGGGAGAAGACAGAGACACACCCAGGAGCCTCCAACCATGGCGATGGAAGGGGGAGAATACTCACTGAGACACCAACCTCTTTCTACAAAATTTGCACTTTTCCCCTAAGAAGTTGCCTAAATTTTTTCCATCTCCCTCACCTGTCAAGTAGGTACCTAATTTTGATCTGACTAGATCTGCCCAAGGGCGGCGCCAGCTTTTTTGCCGCCTTAGGCAGCGGCAGCGGGAGAGGCTGCCGCCGAAATGCCGCCGGGGTCCTTGGCGGCAGCTTCTTCGGCCGCCAGGGTTCTCAGCGGCACTTCAGTGGCCGCTTCTTCGGCCGCCGGGGACCTCGGCGGCGGCCTCTCCCACCGAGGGCGGCGAAATGCCGCCCCCCAAATCCTGGCGTCCTAGGCGACCGCCTAGGGTCACCTAATGGTAGCGCCGGCCCTGGATCTGCCCTTGGTGATAGAATGCCTAGTGGTAGCTTGCCCCCCTGTCCTTGCTTCAATTCATATAGGGTTGATTTGTGAAGCTCATGGTTTTCTGGAATCAGATTAACAATCAAAAGGAGATGCTGAAAAAACTGGTATTTAACAGAATTCTAGATTTCCCTTATAAACCATTGTTATTTTCACACCTTAAATTCTTTGGTTCTTTGCTTTATGTATATTATGTGTATTATACATACATACACACTGGACCTTCGCTATAACGCGGGACTTGGGATCCATGCCAAGTACTATGTTATAGCGGGGACCACATTAAAATGAAATTAACCAGTGTACCGCTCAGAGCGGAGACAGGGAAGGAAGAGACAGGCAGGGAAACAAAGAAACAGCCGGACAGCACTGCGGACAGTGTCCTGCTCAGAGAAGAGACAGGCAGGGAAACAGCCGGCTCACAAGCCTGACCTCCATGGTCATTGAGTGAAAAGCTGTTTAGCTTTTTATCAATGGATTTGAGCTCCATTTCAAAAATATAAATTTGGGATCCATGGCCGCAACCGCTTTATAACCAAATTCGCGTTCTATCGACACACGTTCTAGTGAGGGTCCGCTGTATATATATTCCTTTAACAAACAGTTGAACATGCAGGAACCCAACATGTGAGGTGGTAATTTAGGTTCCAACACTGATTTAGCAAAGGAACTGTAACAAACTTTAGATTGGAGAAGATATATCCCCAGTTGTGAATGAAAGATATGAAACTGGTCTCCATGAAATCAGGACAGAAGAAACAGACAGATTAAAACCAGTGAGCAATGAGCAGAACGTTCATTCATTTGACTGAAGCCTTTTGTACTATTGTGGCTACAGCTTAGTAGTGGAGGAAACCCAATCTTGCTTTTCATGATGAGTCAAGCTTTGGGTTGCTTGTTTCCAACAGGTTTTACCATCTGCTTCTAGTCGCACCACTCCACTGGCCACCAGCTGCAAGGCAATGGGAAAGGCTCGGCACTCTGCTTCTTTCACCCTTTCCAACAAGGTCTCCTCGGTATCATCTGTGTTCACAGAGACAGGCTCCTGGAGAATTATTGCTCCTGTATTAGCTTCCTCCTAAGTGAGAGATATTTATAAATCTGTTGTTAGGAGAAGATGGCTGACAGCATCCAAAGTAGCAGAAAGGTCTAGGTCAGGGGTAAGCAACCTATGGCAAGCTGATTTTCAGTGGCACTCACACTGCCCGGGTCCTGGCCACCGGTCTGGGGGGCTCTGTATTTTAATTTAATTTTAAATGAAGTTTCTTAAACATTTTAAAAACCTTATTTACTTTACATACAACAATAGTTTAGTTATATATTAAAGACATAGAAAGAGACCTTCTAAAAATGTTAAAATGTATTACTGGCACGCGAAACTTTAAATTAGAGTGAATAAATGAAGACTCGGCACACCACTTCTGAAAGGTTGCCGACCCCTGGTCTAGGTAGAGGATGTGGATGGTGAAGAGGCCTTGAGATTTGACCAAGAAGAGGTCACTAGAGACCTTAGTGAGAACATTTTCAATAGTGTGGAGATGGCAGAAGGCAGACTGAAGGGATGGAGGAGAAGGATTCAATGCATCAGTTGTAGATCACACATTCAATGAGTGGGGCTAAAGGGGAGAGATGGGGGGTTAAGTTGGAGATGCAAAAAGATAGTTGATGGATAGTTTTTCAGGATAGAAAAGACTGGGACAAGCCTCTATTGTGAAGGGAAAGAGGGTGAGAGAGGGAATGAGAACAGGGCAATAGAAATAAGGCGATCGAAAGGGATGGATCACTTGGGAAGGGCATCAGTGGGATTATTCACATGCACAGGGTAAAGCATGCATTGGGTCTTTAATGGACTGGGGCCCATTTTTGCACATTCCTATTCATAAGCTAATCTTCCTACAGAAATTTAACTTCCAGCTCTTTCTATTGTATTGGTAATAATTCCAGTATTTCCAGGTACAAGCTCATTACACTCATGTTCTCTGGATAACATTTATGCATTTGTTGTGATACAATAATCATTTGCCTAGAGTTAGAATAATTCTTAGAGGCAGGAGAATACTTACAAGTACAAAATGTACTGTACAGCCAGTGACTTTGACTCCTGCTTGTAGCACCTGCTTATGGGCATTTCCCCCTTTGACTGAAGGTAAAAGTGATGGACAAATGTTCAAAATTTTTCCTAAAAATCATTAAAAAAAATAGAACAAAAATTTAAGCTGAAGTTCTTTTAAAATAAAAAACATAGATGATAGTCAATTAATAAAATATTTGTTAGCAAAAGCTCATAGCACAAGGGACATTCAACAATCTGTAAGGCTCCAAAGAGCAATCAGAACTTACTAAGGTGCACAAAGTTAAAATGCAAAAGCATAGATGGTGGGGCTAGGATCTGAGGAAATCGTTTAGGAAATATTACATTTCCAGGGCCAAGGATAGTGAAGTACAGCTGCTGCTGCAAGCCAAGCAAAATGAGGTTTCAGATAAAAGGCAAGATAGTCACTTGTCCTCCATGGCCACAGATAGGAGGAAGGGGTCATAAGGTTCCCTCTACCCCCTAAGTTGCATACCCAGCTCACAACTCTGTGCATACGGGGAGCTGGGAAAGAGAGAGACCGCTCTGCAGGGTTGCTATTGTGCCAGTGCAGAGACCGAAGTAATCTTCAGATGGGAAAATGTGACACAGATCACTCCCCCGAGGGGTGGAGGGGGGCTGGGGAAGGTGTTGTCTGAGTAAGGTCTGAATAAAAAGTGAGTAACCTCTCACTGAGGCCTCAGGAATTGGGCCGTTGTTAACAGGATAGAGGGTTCGCCGGCTAGGGAGTGTGCATTCCCAGCCCCTGCTGGGCAGAGGCGTCTGTGACTGGAACCTTGGTCTCTATGGGCACATCAACACTGCAATAAGAACCCCACGGAACGGAGTCTCAGAGCCTGGATCAATTGATTTGGGATCATGGGCCTAAAAATAGCAGTGTAGACTTTCAGGCTCAGGCTGGAGCCCAGGCTCTGAAAACCCACGAGGAGGGTCTCAGAGCCTGGCCTCCAGCCCAAGCCCGAACATCTACAATGCAATTTCTTGCCCCATAGCCCGAGTCAGATGACCTAGGCCAGCCATGTCTGTGCCACACGTCTTTTGTTGCAGTGTAGATATACCCTGTGGGTCAGATTCTAATAGCCTTATTCACTCTAGGCTCCATCATGGTTTTACCTCAAGCCCAGAGTAAGGGGCAGTGCACTGTTGTGCTGCTCATCGAGCAGCTCGGGGGGACTTGAGAATTCACAGTCTCACTCCCAGTTCCCCTGCTATTCTTGGCAAAGAGTAACTGCCCCAGCACAGCATGTGCCCCTTGACACACTGGCACAGCTATGCCACCAGGTGCATTGCAGTGAACAGAACCAACCTTCCACCTGCTCCCCAGCCCTTTTCACCCACCTGCATGGGGTGGGAGGAGCTTAGTGACTCTGGGGACCCTGCTTTCCTTCCTCTTTGCCCCTCTGCCACCCCAATACCCAGGACACAATTTAGCTCTTCGAGTAGTATCTTACCCTTTGCATAGTCCCATTGATTCGAGTGAATGAATTACATGAATGAAAGCATAAGATACTCCCCACTGATTTAAATACAACTGTATGCAGAAGATGGTGCTACTCAATATGACAAAAGGAGTTAGAATCTTGCCCTGTAGTGGTAATGCTGTGCACTACTGGATAGGCCCTAAGGCTCCTGAATGGGCCCCAAGCATTGATATTTTTCATGCCTCTTTTACAGCTATTGCTAAATAATTGTTTATTCTGGTTTCTTACCATTCCACTTTCTGATAAAAGCACTGGACAAAATTCTCATAAATCCTGCGAGACAGATCAGTTCAACAGAGAATTCTTCAAGGACTCTGTCAATTGTGCAGTCAAATTCAGAGCGGCTTCCATACAATTTATGGTCAACTACCTAAAATATTAAAACAAACAAAGCCAAAACACTAAAAGTGACTCAATGTATAAGAATGAGGGCAACTACTTGGAGAACAAAGCAAAATCAAAATAGGCTCATGCCAAAATGTACCAGTATTTTTAAGAAGTTATTATAGCCTTGCTAGTGCTCATGTGTACTATCCATCTGTTTTTGCAATTCACAGAATCATAGGAAGCAGAAATGGGAAAGATCTATAGCATCATCTAAGTTCACCTGCCAGCCAGTGCAGCAGTTTTCCTTAAAAGGGTGTTTTTTAGTGATTTTTTCATGTGAAGATATGATTGACAGAGTTCTTACTCCTATCCTGAATCCACATGCACATGAAGAATACATATAAAGTGAAGGGATTCACTTTAACAATATGGTTTCACCAAAAGCAGCACCATCATTTTCACAGTCATTGACTTGTGCAACAGGGAGTTTATTTTAAAAAACACTGAACTGATCAGACGTGTGTAGATGAGCAAAGTTCTTGTTCTTCCCTACTCCAGACCAAAACCCAGATACACAAGGGAAGTGTTTCAATTCCATTCAAGATTACTTTCAACAATATTGGTGATGGAGCAGTGCTCCTCTTACCCATGAAAACCTTTTGAAAGACCTTAACACACTGTCAGGGTTCCCTCCCCACTCTAAACTCTAGGGTAAAGACGTGGGGACCCGCATTCAGAGCCCCTAAACTTATTTTTACCAGCTTAGGTTAAACCCCCCCAAGGTACAAAATTCCCTGCACCCCAAGAAACGCTTCTCGCTGCCACCATCAAATGTCTAACAGGAATCCAGGAAAGGAATCACTTGAACTTCCCTCCCCCCCAAAATACCCCCTCAAGCCATACACCCCCTTTCCTGGGGAAGCTTGAGAACAAAAACCCACCCCCTGGGTTTTAACACCATAGAAAACAGTCAGCTTCTTAAAAGAAGGATTTTATTAAAAATAAAGAAGGTAAAATCATCTCTGTAAAATCAGGATGGTAACTATTTTACAGGACACTATTTCCAAACTCAGAGAGATTTCCCCCTCTGGACAAAACCTTAAAGTTCCAGAAAACCATGAATAACCCCCCCCCCCTTTACCCTTTCTAACACAGGGGATACACCAAGCAAAATAAACAGAAATCTATACGCTATGCTATCTAAACTTACTTCAGAAAAGGGAGGTTTGATTTTCTGTAGGTTCCTTCTGTCTTCCAAGATCACCCTCTCCCAGACAAAGACACACACTAAAAACCTTCCCCCCTCCCAAAGTTTTAAAGTATCTTGTCCCCTTATTGGTCAGATGCCAGCCAGGTCAGGTGTCAGTCTGGCTACCTGCATTTCTTAACCCTTTACTGGAAAGAGGATTTTATAGCACTGCATCAGACCCTCTCCCCCTTCCCTTCATATTTATGACACGCCCCCCAAATCACCGATAGTGTGAAACACTGGCTGTGATTTCTTCCTGGAGCTCTAAAAGAAAACAAAGTAATAAGACACATGAATCTCCAAATATACTAATAACTGGATAAAGACTAAACAATATTGTCCACATTGCAAGGACGATTTTAACCAGTTGGTTCGGGGAAACTTTCACGGGAGAGTGCATCAGCCACTTTGTTAGAAGCTCCTGAAATGTGTTGTATTTCAAAATCAAAATCTTGGAGAGCCAAACTCCATCGAAGGAGTTTTTTGTTATTTCCCTTGGCGGTATTAAGCCACTGTAGTGCAGCATGGTCGGTTTGCAGGTGGAAACGCCGTCCCCAAATGTATGGGCGTAGCTTTTCCAGAGCGTAGACAATGGCGTAACATTCCTTCTCACTGATTGACCAGTGGTTTTCCCTCTCAGACAGCTTCTTGCTGAGAAACACGACAGGATGGAATTCTTGATCTGGTCCTTCCTGCATTAAGACTGCTCCCACACCACGCTCGGACGCATCTGTGGTTACTAGGAACGGTTTATCAAAGTCCGGGGCCCTTAGCACAGGGTCAGACATGAGTGTTGCTTTAAGCTGGTTAAAGGCCTTCCGACACTCATCAGTCCACTGAACCGCATTTGGCTGGTTCTTTCTGGTTAGGTCAGTTAGAGGGGCGGCGATTTGGCTGTAGTGCGGTACAAATCGCCTGTAATATCCGGCCAAGCCTAAGAAAGATTGGACCTGTTTCTTTGACTTTGGGACAGGCCACTTTTGGATAGCCTCCACCTTGGCCTGTAGGGGGTTAATAGTTCCTTGACCCACCTGGTGTCCAAGGTAAGTCACTCTGTTGAGGCCTATTTGACACTTTTTAGCCTTAACAGTTAGTCCTGCCTCTCGTATGCGCTCGAAGACCTTCTGGAGATGCTCCAGGTGTTCGGCCCATGAGTCAGAAAATATGGCCACATCGTCAAGATAGGCAACTGCCGATTCTCCCAATTCCGCTAGGAGACTATCTGCCAGTTTCTGGAATGTGGCAGGTGCATTCCGCAGCCTGAAAGGGAGCACATTAAATTCATACAGCCCGACATGGGTGATGAAGGCTGACTTTTCCTTGGCGGATTCATCTAGCGGCACCTGCCAGTACCCCTTGGTTAAGTCTAAGGTGGAGATGAACTGGGCACGTCCCAGTTTCTCCAATAGTTCATCTGTGCGAGGCATTGGATAGTTGTCTGGGCAAGTCACAGCATTTAGCGTACGGTAGTCCACGCAAAAGCGTATTTCCCCATCTGGTTTGGGGACTAGAACCACAGGAGAGGCCCATGCACTGCTAGAGGGACAGATTATACCCATCTGTAGCATGTCTTGAACCTCCCGTTCTATAGCAGTTTTGGCGTGAGGAGCCACTCGGTAAGGTCGGGCTCTAATTGGGTGGGCATTACCTGCGTCAATGGAGTGGTATGCCCGTTCGGTCAGTCCTGGGGTGGCTGAGAACATCGGTGCAAATTTAGTGCACAGCTCCTGGATTTGCTGGCGCTGCATACGTCCGAGGGTCATTGAGAGGTTCACCTCTTCCACGCCACCGTCATTTTTCCCTTCATAGTAGACACCTTCAGGCCACTCAGCATCTTCTTCTCCCTGGGCAGTAAACTGACAAACCTTCAATTCTCGGGGGAAAAAAGGCTTTAGAGAATTAACATGGTACACTTTAGGCTTGAGAGTTGTGGTGGGGAATGCTATGAGATAGTTCACAGCTCCCAGGCGTTCTTGGACCGTAAATGGCCCTTCCCATGACGCTTCCATTTTATGGGGCTTCAAGACCATGACTTGGTCCCCTACTTTAAAGGAACGCTCTCTGGCATGTTTATCATACCAGGCCTTTTGCTCTTCCTGAGCCCCTTTTAGGTTTTCTCTAGCAAGGGCTAAAGAGTCTCGGAGGGTGTTTTGTAGGTTGCTTACAAAGTCCAGAATGTTAGTTCCCGAAGAAGGCGTAAACCCCTCCCATTGCTGTTTCACCAGCTGTAATGGCCCTTTAACCTCGCGGCCATACACAAGTTCAAATGGTGAAAACCCTAAACTGGGATGTGGTACAGCCCTGTAGGCAAAGAGCAACTGCTGTAACACTAGGTCCCAATCGTTGGAGTGCTGGTTTACGAATTTACGTATCATGGCTCCCAAAGTTCCATTAAACTTCTCCACCAGACCATTTGTTTGATGGTGGTAAGGGGTGGCAACCAAGTGGTTCACCCCATGAGCTTCCCACAGGCTTTTCATGCTCCCTGCCAGGAAATTAGTTCCTGAATCAGTAAGGATGTCGGCGGGCCAACCTACCCTGGCAAAAATCTCTGTTAATGCCTGGCATACACTTTTAGCCTGGGTGTTGCTCAGAGCTATTGCTTCTGGCCATCGGGTGGCAAAATCCATGAAAGTCAGTATGTACTGCTTTCCTCTGGGTGTCTTTTTCAGAAAAGGACCCAGAATATCCACAGCTACCCGCTGAAATGGAACTTCAATTATGGGGAGTGGCTGGAGAGGGGCTTTGACCTGGTCTTGGGGTTTTCCCACTCTTTGGCACACCTCACAAGACCGGACATAGGTAGAAACATCCTTGCCCATTCCCTCCCAGTGGAATGACCTCCCCAAACGGTCTTTGGTTCTGTTCACCCCAGCATGACCACTAGGATGATCATGGGCTAAGCTCAAGAGCTTTAGCCGGTACTTAGTCGGAACCACCAACTGTCTCTGAGGACGCCAGTCTTCCTGGTGTCCACCAGAAAGAGTCTCCTTCTATAGAAGTCCTTTTTCTATAACAAACCGGGATCGATTAGAAGAGCTGAGAGGCAGTGGGGTGCTCCGTCCCACTGTCCAAGCTCTCTGTAGGCTTTCATCTGCTTCCTGCTTGGCTTGGAACTGTTCCCTAGATGCTGGAGACATCAGTTCCTCACTGGGTTGTGGACCTGGGCTGGGTCCCTCTGGAAGCGATGCAGGTGATGGGTTTGTTTCCGTCGACTGTGAACCGCTCTCCGCTGGTGCACAATGTGGTAATTCAGGCTCTGGCTGAGCCTCTTGTATTGAGTTATCGGCTGCTGCTGCCATTGCAGGCTCGGTGGTGCCCTCAGGTGTTGGCACTGTAGATGGGGTTGCAAGCGCTGGACTCAGTGCTGGCAATGGTTCTGGTGCTGGTTGCTTTGCCAGTTCCAGTTCCGAGACTGGCTTGGGTCGGGTTTCTGCGACTGGATCTATGACGGCTGTTGCAGTCGTTGGCAGGGTATCCGGTTCCACCACCTCTATCCGGGTCTCTGGTAGTACAGATGGGGTTCTGGTGGAAGTCTCAGGAACAGAGCTAGGTGTGACAGCTTGCTTAGCCTGGCTGCAGGTGACCATTCCCACCCTCTTGGCTAGCTTCACACAATTGGTCAAGTCTTCCCCCAGCAACATGGGAATGGGATAATCATCATAGACTGCAAAAGTCCAATTTCCTGACCAGCCCTTGTACTGGACAGGCAACATGGCTGTAGGTAAATCAAAAGAGTTGGACTTGAAGGGTTGAATTGTCACTTGCGCCTCTGGGTTGATTAAGCTGGGGTCCACTAAGGATTTGTGGATAGCCGACACTTGTGCTCCGGTGTCCCTCCATGCTGTAACCTTTTTTCCGCCCACACTCACCGTTTCCCTTCGTTCCAAGGGTATCTGGGAGGCATCTGGGCCTGAGGACCTTTGGTGTGACCCCGGTGCAATGAACTGTATTCTGTTGGGGTTCTTGGGGCAGTTGGCCTTCACATGCCCCAATTCGTTACATTTGAAACATCGCCCAGCTGACTGGTCAGTGGGGCAAGGTGGGTTGCTGGAGAATGGGGTGGTGGGGCAATAAGGGGTCTGGGTTTTTCCTTGTGGGGCCTTGGGCTGCTCCTGGTGAGGGGGTGTGGTCTCTGGTTTTCCCTTCTGATATCTCCCCAAACTATGACCAGGGTTGTTCCTCTCTGCTTCCTGCACCCCTTGTGTGCCAAATTTCCTTGCCCCTCTGCTGATCTGGGACTGTTCATATTGATCAGCATAAGCAGCAAGGCTGTCTGCTGAGTCCATTTTCTTATCCCATAAACACTGTCTTATATCATCCTTGGACATATTCAGGAATTGTTCCTGAGCCATCAAATCACACACTCCTTCAAAGCTAGTAACATTCCTTCCCTTGACCCATTTTTTTAACAGCTCCTTTATCCGGTTTACATAAGCTACATTACTTAGTCCAGGCCCTCGGATAAGGGTTCGAAATTTTACTCTGTAAGTTTCAGGTGTAACTTGAAATTGCTTTAAAACCAAATCCTTGAATTTCTCATAGTCAGAAGCCTCATCAATAGGCATGTCATTGAATATGTCCAGAGCACTTCCAGTCAACTTGGCTACCAATAGGGTCATTTTGTGATCATCAGGAATGTGATGGAGATTGCATAGTCTCTCAAAGGTGAGAAAATATTCAGCAATATCACGGGATTCATCATACGGTGGACATAGTCGCTCCCATTTGTGGGTTGTTGGGGAAGGATTATTAGTGTTATCCGGTAGATTCCGCTCCACCCTGGTCTTCTCCATCTCTAGGGCATGCTTCCTCTCTCTCTCCTTCTCCTCCTCAGCATGCTTCCTCTCTCTCTCTCTCTTTCTCCTCCTCAGCATGCTTCCTCTCTTCCTCAGCATGCTTCCTCTCTTTCTTTCTCCTCCTCAGCATGCTTTCTCTCTCTTTCTTTCTCTTCGATCTCCATCTGTTTAAGTTGTAGCAGTCTTGCATGTTTCTTCTCCTCCTCATCAGCTTGTAGCCGGGCTATCTCAAGTTTAATAGCTGCTTCACTGGCAGTCATCTTAGCCTTTCTGTTTTTAATCTGTCTTAACCCGATAGAGTTAGAAAAAAAAAACTTGCTTGGGTATTCCCTGTAGGGGTTAACTACCTGCTTTCATATGTAGATACTCTCGCTCCTAGCAGCTTAACCCCTCCCCCCTCCCTGCTTCCAGCAGCACAGGGAAGAGTCAGAGAGAAGGAAAAAAAATTCTAAACTCCCTGTGTCTGGTTCAAAAAAATCTCTGGTTCAATATATCCCACCGCTCTGCCACCATGTCAGGGTTCCCTCCCCACTCTGAACTCTAGGGTAAAGACGTGGGGACCCGCATTCAGAGCCCCTAAGCTTATTTTTACCAGCTTAGGTTAAACCCCCCAAGGTACAAAATTCCCTGCACCCCAAGAAACGCTTCTCGCTGCCACCATCAAATGTCTAACAGGAATCCAGGAAAGGAATCACTTGAACTTCCCTCCCCCCCAAAATACCCCCTCAAGCCGTACACCCCCTTTCCTGGGGAAGCTTGAGAACAATCTCCCAACCAATTGGTTACTTGCTTGGGTATTCCCTGTGATCTAAAAACCCACCCCCTGGGTTTTAACACCATAGAAAACAGTCAGCTTCTTAAAAGAAGGATTTTATTAAAAATAAAGAAGGTAAAATCATCTCTGTAAAATCAGGATGGTAACTATTTTACAGGATACTATTTCCAAACTCAGAGAGATTTCCCCCTCTGGACAAAACCTTAAAGTTCCAGAAAACCATGAATAATCCCCCCCCCCCTTTACCCTTTCTAACACAGGGGATACACCAAGCAAAATAAACAGAAATCTATACGCTACGCTATCTAAACTTACTTCAGAAAAGGGAGGTTTGATTTTCTGTAGGTTCCTTCTGTCTTCCAAGATCACCCTCTCCCAGACAAAGACACACACTAAAAACCTTCCCCCCTCCCAAAGTTTTAAAGTATCTTGTCCCCTTATTGGTCAGATGCCAGCCAGGTCAGGTGTCAGTCTGGCTACCTGCATTTCTTAACCCTTTACTGGAAAGAGGATTTTATAGCACTGCATCAGACCCTCTCCCCCTTCCCTTCATATTTATGACACACACGTTTTCAGATATGAGTCTATGTACTGCTGGAGAAAATCTAAGGTGCCTCCATTTTAACAGTTTGGGAGAGATAGCTCAAACTTTCAGATGCATGGGAGAACCACTAAATGCTACTATGTCCTTCATTACTGTCTGAGCACAGCTGTATGAACAGAGAATGGTTCAGAATCTTAAATATTATTATAAGAACATGTTTTCGGCTCACTATGTTTTAAGTCAGAAGTCTCTAGTTGGTATCACTGTTCTCAATGTGTGCAATTCTTTTTCTACTGTATGCCTATGTGCAGGGCCGGCGCTATCACTAGGCGACCCTAGGTGGTCGCCTAGGGTGCCAGGATTTGGGGGGCAGCGGGGGGCTGCCTCCTGCCGCCTGGCTCCCCACTAGCCACTGAATGGGGAGCCAGGAGGCAGCCGTGGTGAGCTGCCCCCCCTGCCTCCCAGCTCCACGCTCAGCTCCCGCAGGCGGGGTGGGGGGGGGCATTATCTGGGGGTGGGGCGCAGGGCTGGTGCAAGGAAGTTTTGCCTAGGGTGCGAAACTTCCTTGCACCGGCTCTGCCTATGTTATGCAATTGAAATCAATGGGACTCCTTGGGCAGTGCGGTTCTACTTAATCTGAATAATAGTAACAGAATCAGACTCACTTTGCTATTGAAAGTAATTGGGGATGTGAGAGATAGGAGGTGGTCTTATGCAGGTATTCACTACATGCTCAAGAAGCGAATGGATAAATGCAGTATAGGAGGGGAAGTGTGCATATGTGGTCCCAAAAAATGACATTTTATTGATTTCTTCTTCCTCTTTTCAGTTAAAGGTGTAAGCTGCATGGGGCTCAGGAAAGCAAGCACACATCTAAAGTCCCATTGATTTCAATGCACACACTTCAATCCTTTACTGAATTGGGGTCCTAATGCCCATTGAAGTTAATGGAAAGATTTCCATTGATTTCAATGAGCACTGGGATCAGGTCCTACATGATTTTGGATTTGATCTTAGCTATCTGATGTCATTGTTCTTTACTTAGTTAACAACTTAACATAAAAAGTTTAAATAAATGTGGGGCAAGAATTATTAGTGAAAACTTGTTCCAGATATGTAAAAGCAGTATCATAGAATCTCAGGGTTGGAAGGGACCTCAGGAGGTCATCTAGTCCAACCCCCTGCTCAAAGCAGGACCAACCCCAACTAAATCATCCCAGCCAGGGCTTTGTCAAGCCTGACCTTAAAAACCGCTAAGGAAGGAGATTCCACCACTTCCCTAGGTAACCCATTCCAGTTCTTCACCACCCTACTAGTGAAAAAGTTTTTCCTAATATCCAACCTAAACCTCCCCCTCCGCAACTTGAAACCATTATTCCTTGTTCTGTCATCTTCTACCACTGAGAACAGTCTAGACCCATCCTCTTTGGAACCCCCTTTCAGGTAGTTCAAAGCAGCTATCAAATCCCCCCTCATTCTTCTCTTCTGCAGGCTAAACAATCCCAGTTCCCTCAGCCTCTCCTCATAAGTCATGTGCTCCATCCCCCTAAAATTTCTGGGGGATGGAGCTGTTTCTCTCATGACTGAAAGAAAATGGATGTCCTTACCCTGGTGGGAATCCCAGCCCGGGCTGCATTTCTCAATTCTTCCACTCCAGACTTGTTAGAGATGACAAGAACTATCTGTGCACAGCTTGCTGGTTCTTTTGCATATGCGATAAGTGCCGCAAGGTTTGTACCTCCAATTAAAAGAGAAGAACAAATGGTCTTACAAACAGGAGGCTGAAAAAGACTTTACTCACATTATGCATTAACTACTGTTCTCTGAGATACGTGTCCCTGTGGGTGGCTCCACTGCTGGGGTGAATGCGCCTCTTGAGCCCTTGATCAGAGATTTCCATTAGCAGTGTCCATTTGGCCCATGCACATGCCCTATGCCTCCTCGTGCCATGCACTGAGGCTATTTGGGGTTGCACGGGCAAAACCACCCTCAGTTCCTTCTGCATCATTACTTCATACGTACATTACTGGAGTTCCCAGAAGCCCCTAAGAGATCAAGGCCTTGTGGTAAGTACTGTATAACATCTAAAGCATTATTTCTGTCTGAAAGGATTATACTCTCCACTTCAGACACATTAACATGACACAATCCAATAAACCTTAATATAAAAAAGAGGTAAAATCTGCGTAAACTAACCACTGTCACAGGGCTGCTGTATCTCATGCATATACTATTTTTAGAAACAGTTCTATTGTTTGTTTACGGTCAGGCCTTAAGGGATAGCACACCCCTTCCACACACCAACTCAAATAACCAGGCGTGGCTCAGGGAGTTTAATGGTGGGGCAGAGAAGAAGGAATCCACCCCACCCCAGGTCTCTCTCTGGCTGCGTGTGTCCCACCATCCCCTCATGCCTTGGAAGCAATGTTGCAGGGGACTTTGCCTCTTGCACCTCTTGCCACCCATAGTGGCTAAGTTCCTTGGCCTCTCTCTGCCCCCATCTTCTCTCAACTCCCCCTCTGGGTGTTGTATGACTTGGCCCTTCAGCCAAGTCACATAAAAGTCTAAACTCTTTCTAGGGTAGCACAAACTGATCCAAATGAATCTTAAAAAAAAAAAAAAAAAAAAAAAAAAAAAAAGCCCTTCTACCCCTCTTGGGCTTCACTGTAGTTCCCTTACTGGCCCTACCACAGGGCGTAACTTGCTCCTGTAACATTCTTCCTCCATTGTATCCAACCTGTTAGAAGCCCTGGGATAGGGGTGGGGTTTTGTTTGTTTGCCAGAGAGGTCTGTCTCCTCAGCAGTCTCTCCCCAACTAAGCTCCCTCAGTCTACTTACAAGGCTTAGCTCCTCCTCCTCTGGCCAGGAGGCAATTAGTTACCCACAAGTAGGGTGACCAGATGTCCTTATTTTATGGGGACAGTCCCAATATTTGGGGCATTTCCTTCTATAGGCGCCTATTACCCCCACCCCCATCCCGATTTTTCACACTTGTGGGTAGGGTGACCAGACAGCAAGTGCAGAGCATGACTAGTTGGGTACTTTCCCTTGCCTCGCAGGTAACGAGGGTTAAGTCTCACCACAGACTGCTTTCAGGACCCCACACCTGCAACAGCCCCATATACTACTGCATGCCCCTCTTATGTACCCACTCTTGCTCCATTCCCCAGTACAGGGATACAGCAAGACATGCCACTGAGCTGGGCTCCGGTATGCAATGGGGGCAGACTCCCCAAATCTTCCCCCTTTCCACACAACAAAACTATGATGGTTCAGCTATGTCTGACCCTGACAGACATGGACAAGAGCAGGATTTGCCCTAAATGTTTTACCCTTTCCACTCCTCAACACACTTCCTTTGGAGTTTCAGCTCCTCAGTTATGTAATGGTGAAAGGATTCCTTTACTATAGAGGGAATGTAGAGTTAAATGATTCTTATTTGATTAAACTGTATTATTTGTCCCCTGCGTCCCAAAAAAGAAAGAAAACCAAAACCAACTTCAGCATTCTAAAAACCCAGGGAAAACAATACCCGTTGATAAAGTTTTTGCACCAATTTGAAACCAGCTTTCCTTTTGGGGGCTCCAAAGTTGGCATAGGTATTGTAACAATCTCCGAACAGCAAGTGACCAGAAGAGCTCAGACACATTAATGGGCACAGCCTGTCCCCGCTTCCAGAGGCACAGAGGGCCCCTCTTGCAACCTAGTGAAAGCTCACTACAAAGTACACAGAGTCCAGCTGCAGATGTGCACAGGGAAAGAGTAGAGGGGCAGGAGGCACTAATGTTATACAGATTACTCCAGCAACTATGCTCTATTATTTAAGGGGAGGATTCAACCCCTTCTCCCATGCCTAGCAAAGTTACTGAGTGAGGGCACTGGGGATAATATCTGGTCCTAAATAAACAATAGTTAGGAGTGTTCCATGTTGGCTGTTATTGAACAATGCCTTGTTTTTTTAATATTTTTGGCAATCTGTTTTGAACCCCCGTTTTCAAAGAGATTTGAGTCCTTTTCATTTTATCCTATATTTCACCCCTCTGTAATGCTACACATTCTGGAATTTCCATTACATGGAGAAATCTTGCCAACCACATTATCCCCTTTTACTACTTTTATATAATATTAAATATTTTTCACACTGCTCTACAGCCAAAACACTTCTGAAATAAATGTAGTCAAACTTTACTAATTCTGGGTCACTGAGAACGAAAATGATGCTTAAAATTGTTGATTGGCTCTAGTTTTCAAGACATGCTATTGGGTCAGCATATACAACCCTTGACTTGGGAATGGCAGAGGATAAGTGAGTTATAAAGGGAAGGGATCTCAATTTAAACCAGAAATGACTAAAATACATCTTTGACTGGATCTATGAATAAATCTATGACTGGGTTTGGACAGTACTTGCTTTTTAGGCAAAACAATGAATGATGCAATCTGAAGCTGGTATTGCGTCATACATGATATGAATTGCATCATGTTATTCCTAGAAGTCATGGATGATGCAATCATAACGAAGCTTACATCACTCTGCTGAACAAATTGCCCTATATCAGCTCTAGAAATCATACAGTGTCGTGTTCTCTTATTTGTCAGTGTTTGATTTTGCAAAGGGACACATTTCTGTTTAGCCAAAGTGAGCAGAGATGCCTCGTACTTGTGTGAACAGTGCAGATAACTTCTGCTATGTTTGTGGTGAAGTGACTTTTGCATCACAAAAGCGCAGTATAAGCACTATCACCTTTATTTTGGCTGCAAAATTGGAGATCAGGACAAGAGGTGGGCCCCACACATATGCTGCAAGACTTGTGCAACAAATCTTCGCCAGTGGTTGAACAGGAAAAGGAAATCTATGCCTTTTGCAGTGCCAATGATTTGGAGAGAGCCAACAGATCATACCAGCAATTGTTACTTCTGCATGGTGCCTCCAGTTGGGAAAGGTGTGTCAAAGAAGAAAAAGTGGACTGTGCATTATCCAAACATTCCATCAGCTATACGCCCAGTACCCCATGGAGAAGGACTGCCAGTTCCTGATGCACCAGAATCATTCTCACTTGAGTCAGACGAGGAAGAGGATGAAACTTCTGGTCCTGAACCATCAATGTCACAGGACCCACATTTTCTCCCATCCTCCTCCTCTGAACCACACCTCATAAGACAAGGTGAACTGAATGACCTTGTCAGGGATTTGGAACTACCCAAGAGTAAGGCAGAGCTTTTGGGCTCCAGACTACAGCAGTGGAATCTCCTGGCAGGTGATGGTAGGGTTTCCATGTTCCGTGACCGTCAAAAGGATCTTGTCCCATTCTTCTTCATGGAAGGTGATCTTGTAGCCTGCAACAACATCGATGGTGTGATGGCAGCCCTCAACATCGTTCACGATCCAGATGAGTGGAGACTGTTCATTGATTCATCGAAGACGAGTCTTAAAGCTGTTTTACTGCATAATGGCAATGTTTTGCCATCAATTCCAGTTGGTCATGCAGTCCATATGAAGGAAACCTATGACAACATGAAACAACTTTTGAGGTGCATAAACTATGACCAACATCAGTGGCAGCTTTGTGGCGATTTGAAGGTTGTTGCTCTCTTGCTTGGTCTGCAGACTGGATACACAAAGTACTGCTGTTTTCTCTGCGAATGGGATAGTCGTGCAAGAGATTCCCACTTCATCAAGAAAGATTGGCCACTCCGACAGTCATTGGAGCCTGGGAGGAAAAGTGTTCAGCATCCACCACTTGTTGAATCAAGGAAGATTTTGTTACCACCCTTACACATCAAGCTGGGTTTGATGAAGAACTTTGTCAAGGCCATTGACAAAACACAAGCAGCTTTCAAGTACCTCCGTGGAAAATTTCCAAGGTTAAGTGAAGCTAAGATAAAGGAAGGTGTCTTTGTTGGTCCTCAGATTTGTGAACTTCTTCGAGATGATGCATTTGACCATGCACTGTGTGGCAAGGAAAAAAAGGCATGGAAAGCCTTCCAGTTAGTGGCAATAAATTTTCTCAGAAACAACAAGGCAGACAACTACAGGTTGTTGGTGGAAAACCTCCTCAAGGCATACAAAAGCCTTGGTTGCAACATGTCACTAAAGATACATTTTCTGCACTCTCATCTAGATTTTTTTCCACCGAACTGCGGAGCAGTGAGCAACGAGCACGGCGAGCGATTTCACCAGGACATTGCAACAATGGAGAAACGCTATCAGGGCAAATGGAGCCCATCAATGCTTGCAGACTATTGCTGGACAGTGACAAGAGATGCTCCATTTAATGAATACAAGAGACAAGCCAAGAAGCACCGAGTAGACACTGAATAGGACTAAACTATGTACATAATAGTTTTTACCTTTTGTTTCATAATAAATTTTATTTATAACCCCTTTGCTGATTTTTAAAGTGTTACATAAACAGGACAGGTGAAATAGTATCATGTAAAGCAACCATAAACACATGAAAAGACCTAGGTTTACAATTTATGATTAAAACTCTACTATCTACACAATATACATAGACATAAAATGTAAAAACTTAAATATCTTAGAAACAGTAGCCAATCAGTTGTTTTAATTGTCATATTTGAATTCAGCACATCAAAATACATACTAAATAGCACATTTTATCTCTGAAGCAGACGACTTCTCAAAAATTGTAGACCAGTGTTATTATATGTGAAATTTGTGTTAAGGATGAGTGTCAGGTAGACAGCCTTCAAGACCAAAGTCCTGTTTATCCATACAACAGGAATACCACAGCCGTAGCCAGTACAAGCTTCCCCGCACTACTGTAGCAACATGTTTCAGACATGACCTGCCTGGAGGGAGCCCCTCTAGGGTGCAAGCACAGTTCAGTCTCCATGTGTATTCAATCCCAGGCCTCTTTTGAGGGCTTGTCTAGACTTGAAACACTTCAGTGGCACAGCTGTGCTGCTGTAGTGATTCAGTGTAGACACTACAGCGACAGGAGGGGTTCTCCCGTGAGTCCCGTCACTTTAGTTAATTCACCTCCCCAAGAGGCAGTTGCTATGTTGATGGAAGAGTTCTTCCATTGACCTAGTGTTTCTACACTAGGGATTAAGTTGTCTTAAATTATGTCGTTCAAGGGCGTGGCTTTTTTTCACCTCTGAGCGACATAGCTGGGTCGATCTAATTTTCTAGTGTAGACCAGCCCTGAGAGTGACAGTAGGGGGACCAGCTAGTGCGAGTTGTGGTGGTGGTGGTGGTTTCTGTCCACTGAGAATCAGACAGAGCACCACTTCAGTTCACCAAATGGCCATTAGATAATGGTCACTACTGACATGGGTTTTATTTGATTTGGCAAGGTAGCAACAATGTGTTATCAGCACCTGAGCGATCTAATCCTTGTATGTTTAATCAAAGTGTTTGGATGCATGAAAATACTATCTGCTTTAACAAGCACTCGAATGAAAAAGGACTAAAGATTTGTGGATTAGCAGTATGCAACAAGGTCAGTTGCCTCCCGTATGCCCCCTTGTGGTCAAGGGTGGCTCTGTGGTCCCCTACCTCAGTTCCCCCTCTTGGATACTCAATAACTCAAAGAGAGACTTTCACAAGTCCAATAACAGCCCATCCTGGGATCTGGTTTTATTAACAAAGTTCCAAACACACACACAAAAGTCTTCCACTGAGCCTTAAGCTGGGCACAGCCCCTCCTTCCTGAGGTACTGTCTCTTCCTTTGTTCTTGGACACAATGGAGAAGACAAGGCCTGGCAGGCCTCCTCCCAAAAAGGAAAACAAATCTTCCAGCTGGGTCTTTCTACCCAGCCCCAAGTTCCTTCCTCAGGGACCATTGCAGGAGACTTCTCTTCTTGTAGCTTCACTCTGCAGTCCCTTATTGACTGTCCACAGGTCTCTGTTTTTCTACCCTCCCAGAGGGCTGCTTTAGTCTCATGACTGGCTGTCATGTGACTAATTCATTCTCTCCATCTAGGATGGCAAGTCAACTGTGTCATAGGTGGGCTAAGACTTATCTCTTGATAGAAGGGCCAGCCACCCTCTGTCACACAAGTAATGTTTTTCATTGGCTAGCACAGAACATCTTTTTGACCTTGGGTCAAATTCAGTTCTGGTTTAAGAAGGTACAACTGCAGTGAAGTAAATAGAGATGCAATTGCTTACAGTGGGGCTGAATTTGGTCTTTCATGTGTTAGGATGTCATCCTGTGCTAGCATGTCATCCTGTGCGATGAAAAATGCAAACTCACCTGTTCCAGAGATGAGAACAGCTACTTTCACTTTGCTTTTTTGGGGCTCGACATGCAGGTGACTGTCCACATCAGCAGCATTCTGCAGAAACTGGGATCTATTTAACTGCAAGGCTTTAAGGAGATTCTTGACTTTGACATGAGAAGAGCCTTCAAAGTAAAATATCGAAATACTTTTCTATTTAGAATCAAATAAGCAAACCTATCAGTGATAATTTATGCTAACATCGACACTTATCCAATATTTGAAATACAGAAATGAATCATAGAATCTCAGGGTTGGAAGGGACCTCAGGAGGTCATCTAGTCCAATCCCCTGCTCAAAACAGGACCAACCTCCAACTAAATCATTCCAGACAGGGTAACTTAACTAATCCCATTGAGTTCATGTGTAAAGTTACTCACATGTAACAATTTGCAAGACTGGGACCTAAAATAGTAAAGACATATTAACAGATCTCTTCCATCCCATATCAAACCTGTGTCTTACCCGCCCGCCCTCCCAACCTCATACTGCCCTACAGAGGACGCTAAAAGTGATCTCAACTGAACCAAAACTTCCTTGTGTCTCCCTTACTAAAGCTGCTGCTTCCGGATCATAAAGGGCCTGGTGAAAGTCTCACTGCATGCACACCCAAGTGGACGGAGTTACTTAATGAAGATTCACCTAACTGGCGATGAACTAACTACCAGTTGGCAGACACACAAGCCTTCTTCTACCCTCAAACTTTGCACAAAATAACTGCTATCATCATATGGAAATTTTGTTGACAAAATGTTGGTAAAATATGACCAAAGAAATAATTCTTTTATTGCAGTCATAACATTAGAAGTACCTATATGCCTGTAGACACTAGAGAGATTTGCCTAAGTCTCAAGCAGTTTTACGGGTATCTCTGTCCATTAACTTAGTAAGGTCCATCTCTAGTAGCAAATTACTTCTCACTTGATCTATACTGAAGAATGAAGGACCCAGTTCTGCAGGGGGTTGAGTTGAGGAGAAGTGCATGTGAAAGCATGTTGTCTCCCATAAGTGCTCAGAACTTCACAGGATTAGACCCTTAATGATCTACTTTGTGTCGGTATAGACTAAGCTTAAACAAGGCATCTCTAAGGGCCTGGTCCAAACCCCATTGAAATCAATGAATGGCTTTTCATTATTTGAGTGGACTTTGGATCAGGCCCTAATGAATGGAATTCCATTTTTCTTATCTCAAGTTAAGAGGCCCAGTAACCTGTGTGGCTTGGGACTATATTTCCAATCAGCCAGGCTTCCTCATGCCTCTGTACATCCTTCAGAACTTGCTGAGCCAGCTCCTGGTCTGCCATCAAGACAGCACCGATCCCGCAATTAAACGTTCGGGCCATCTCCTCTTCTGAGAGGTTCCCCTTTGTTTGGAGCCAGGAAAAGATTTCAGGTATCCGCCAATTATAAGCATCTGAAAATGGTTGAAATGTTTATAGATCAGCAAAAGTGTTGGATATAAACTATTGTATAAATCGATAATATCCTCTACATTTTAAAAGCACTGGGCAGCTAATTTCCTGTGCAACTCGCATTAAAGCTTATGGGAACTGCATTGCTAAAGCCTTTGCACAGCCTATTGAAAACATACTGCTATAGATGAACAGTGATAGAGCATGTCATAAATATGAAGGGAAGGGGGAGAGGGTCTGATGCAGTGCTATAAAATCCTCTTTCCAGTAAAGGGTTAAGAAATGCAGGTAGCCAGACTGACACCTGACCTGGCTGGCATCTGACCAATAAGGGGACAAGATACTTTAAAACTTTGGGAGGGGGGAAGGCTTTAGTGTGTGTCTTTGTCTGAGAGAGGGTGATCTTGGAAGACAGAAGGAACCTACAGAAAATCAAACCTCCCTTTTCTGAAGTAAGTTTAGATAGCATAGCGTATAGATTTCTGTTTGTTTTGCTTGGTGTATCCCCTGTGTTAGAAAGGGCAAAGGGGGGGGGGGTTTATTCATGGTTTTCTGGAACTTTAAGGTTTTGTCCAGAGGGGGAAATCTCTCTGAGTTTGGAAATATAGTGTCCTGTAAAATAGTTACCATCCTGATTTTACAGAGATGATTTTACCTTCTTTATTTTTAATAAAATCTTTCTTTTAAGAAGCTGACTGTTTTCTATGGTGTTAAAACCCAGGGGGTGGGTTTTTAGATCACTGTGTAACCAATTGGTTGGGAGATTGTTCTCAAGCTTCCCCAGGAAAGGGGGTGTACGGCTTGAGGGGGTATTTTGGGGGGGAGGGAAGTTCAAGTGATTCCTTTCCTGGATTCCTGTTAGACATTTGATGGTGGCAGCGAGAAGCGTTTCTTGGGGTGCAGGGAATTTTGTACCTTGGGGGGTTTAACCTAAGCTGGTAAAAATAAGCTTAGGGGCTCTGAATGCGGGTCCCCACGTCTTTCCCCTAGAGTTCAGAGTGGGGAGGGAACCCTGACAGAGCAAAGTGACATTTGTCCCAGATCAGTCAGAAACGTCAAGCCCCAGGCCATTTACACCCACTGTGGAAAGTGCAGAGGTTGCCTTGTGCTCTGCAGGTGGCTCAAAGTGACTGAATTCAGAGAGCAGAGGAATTTGCTACTGACCAGTGATTCCCAAACTTTTTAATAAGCAACTCACCACTGCACTCTTTTTTTCTTTGTGAAACACGATTACATTTATGCACCCTCCACCCTGGTACCACAACCCTAATACTGGCCCTGTGTGGACAGGAGGCAGGGAAAAGGGGGTTAGAGGGCGAGCCCACCCCACACTGACGCGGTGCCTCCTGTCTCACAGGGCTAGGCCAGGGAGGGATGCAGCGTCACTCAGGTTTGGGGAGAGACAGCTAGGCCAAACCTGCATGGTGCTGTGACCCCGTGCCGGGTCTCAATGTTTGGGGTGGGGAGCTGGGCCCAGCCCTGCAGGACAGGAGCCACCGCTGCAGTGAGAGCGTGGGGCAGGGTCGTTTTCCAACCCTCCCAGGTCTCCCCTCTGCATCAAGCTGGAACAAGTGTATATTTACCTAGGGCCTCACGACTCATTTAAACCTTCTATCAGGACCTGCCATTTTGGAAACACTGCCATACACTTTATGATGGGTAATTGTGTGCACTGAAGGGTGAATTGGTGCACTGCCACTAAGCCAACGGTCAGCATACTTTGTAAAGTTTATCAGCACCTTACTGATTTTCCCAAGGCTCATCAGGAGCACTGTAATGGTTGTCATAGCCTGCTGTGCCCATCTCATGTTCCTATTTGAACACTTAACCTTTAAAACTTGACTGTAAAGTTCAGAAGCTTGGTCCCATGCACCATATTGCAAATAGAGAGAAACCCAACAGACCTAATTTTAATTATCTCCTACTGTCCACTCTCAAGCTGAGATCTGGCAAAAGAGTTTTAGATAGAATATTCTAACTGTGACGAATACCTTTTTTTAGTGTCTTAATTTACAAACTTGTCTAATTAGCTCCAGCTCTGCTAGAACATTTCTCTATTGATAAGCCTCCCTTGCAAATTTATCTCCACAGGAAGAGAACCTAGAGACTTTTCTTTTTTTAATGAAAGTTTGTCTCCTGTAGTCAGTTGGTGGCCTATTTTAAGCTGACAGAGCCAACACACCATTCTGACATAAATAACTATATAAAATTTTAAACTTTTAAAATTAGAATTTTATCATCTAATCTTAGATCCTGGGAACAACTAAATGAAAACAAACTCAGTTTTCATTTTCTTTCCTTTCTATTTTCATTCTACTGAAGGACAGAGAATGTTAGAAGACTTTGTGGACTCTGCTGAACACCTATATTTTTTATATCTTGTAATTTATAGATGCTTTGTCCAATTTACTTAACATCTGAGATGAACTTTATTTCAGCTACAGACATTATGTGCTAATTTTGTGTCTGATGTTCAGTTCTGTGGACTTTTGGCTAGTGGCCAAGATCAGAGTTGTAATGGAAACCAAGATGCGTCCTTATCTGTGGAGAAGCTACTGCCTTTCCTTAACACTGTATTAGATATAGAGAGAGACTATAGCCCAAAATGTACAATTTCACTCCCTTACCAAGCTTTTAACGTGCAATCTGAGTACACAGTTTGAGAAGCAGAAGCTATCTTAATGAATTCTTAGTCTCCTCCTAGAAACAGATGCTCCTTAACAGCTACACATTTTGCTGAAACTTGTTAAAACTATAAAAACAAACATTTTAACCAAGACATTTATAGACCGTGGCCCTGCTTTTTGTGCCCATTAAGCCACTCAGAGGTCCAAGTACCTATAAATCAGGTACTTCCTTTCTAAGGGTATGTCTACATTGCAAAAGAACACCCAGAACACCCACAGCAGCAAGTCTTAGAGCCCGGGTCTACAGACTCAAGCTCACGGTATGGCACTAAAAATAACACTGTAGATGTTCCTGCTTGGGCAGGAACAGACTTTTTTTTTTTTTTAAAAAAAAAGAAAAATCAGGTCTATATTAGAGTAATTTACCTATAACAGAAAAGGTTATTTTACACTTACCCAAAATTACACTACATGATTCAGGTAGGATTCTGGGGATGCTTTCCAGTAACCCCCCACCAGTGATAGGGGCAAAGGACTTCACATGCCCTGAACGAAGGACAGGCAACAGAGCCTTGCTGTAGATTTTGGTTGGAGTTAGCAATAGTTCTCCTGCGATCATAAAAGTTTACAAAATCATTAGAGATAAAAATCAGTGCAGAAGCACTTTTATCAGGCAATACAAGAAGTGATGCTTTTATCAGCATTCCTCTTGTTATCTCTGGGACAAGAACCTATCAAGAGTAGTGTGGGAAGGCTGCAAGCAGTTTTGCCACACGGTGGGCAAATGGATGAAAGATCTCAAACCAAGGAACTGGACCATGGGCCTAAAACTGGGCTCCTGGCAACCATAACTAGGAAATTCAATCTTGAGGTCTAAAAAGCTCTGCCAGCATCTATTTAAGAAAATAACTGAACTGGATTCGCTTCCAGGAAGGTTCACCTTTAAAAAGCAGATATTATTATACCTAATGGCTGGTCACCACATCCACCGGGTACTGGAGATAAGTAGTGTAGGGAAGACATTAAGAGAATCTTCCTTACAAGGCTAAAGCCATGGCTGTGAATCCCAGAAGAAGCTAGTCCAATAATGACATCCCCCTCAGCAACTCTCGCCAACTGCAGAAACATTTGGCCTCGTTCCACTGCACCAACTGCAAAGCCAGCGAGGTCATACTCTCCAGGCGAATACATGCCAGGCATTTCAACAGTCTCTCTTCCTAGGAGAAGGGAGAAAGCGTGCAGCACTAACTGTAAACACATCCGCATTTCATTTCCAATGTGGAATCAATGACAGTTTTCAAATTGGGACGTATTCAGAGTTGCTACAAAAAGACAGGCACAGCTTAAACTGCACATTTCAAAACAAATCCAGAAACATGTTTCTTACTTCAAGGGACCACCGAGAAACTAATTAAGCTCAGAGTTACAAAAATGAAGAGTGGGAAGGGGAAGAGTATTACCTGAGCACTGATTTCTGGGACAAAACCAAAATGGCGCCTCTTGGGTTGGGGAGGGGAAGTTCCCCATACTGGATATTTCTATTTGGAGAGGGAATAGACATTTTTTTTAGTGCACTAAGAATCCGGCGCCTCAAATTCTGCTCCCATTTACACCAGAGTAAGTGAGAGAGGAGAATCAGGCTCAGTGTCTGCGTACTAATGGCAGTAATAATTTTATATCAGAACCTTCAAATCCCGTATAGGAAGCGAGTTCTTGTACCCAAGAGAGCGCATCCTGCCTTTTTACAAGCTTCAGCTATTCCCGCTATGACTGCTTGAGACACTTCAGCGTCAAGTTTCCCACAGGCAAAATAGTTGAGGAAGAAGAGGGGCTCTGCTCCCTGAGCCAGGATGTCATTGACACACATGGCAACCAAGTCCTGGCCAATGGTGTCATGTTTCTTACACATCTGTGCAATCTGTAACAAGACAGTGAGAGAACCAATTTATAGCTGTGATAGGAAGCAAACAGCAGCTCTGACATGATTGTCATGTCAGAGGAAAGAAAAGCAGACAATCTTCTTATCTCCTGCGCTGTCCACCATAGAAATCAGAAATGGGAAAGTCCTGTCAGATCATCTAGTTCACCTCCGGGCTCTCTGCCTGTGCAGAATTTGTCCCTTCAATATAATTTTTTAATACTGTGTCCAGTCTAATATTAGATTGTCCTAAAGTGACAGGGCATCCATCAGTTTCCTCATGATAACTACAGTATGTGCTTATCAATATCTATATAAAAATTAATCCATCAAACATGGTTTTGCATTCTGTATTACTTAGTCCAATGTCTTCATTCAACAACATAGCAAAATTTGAAGAGCATCATTAAATAACTTTCTTCTGCTTTATTAGGTGTAAAGGGGATGAGACTTCCTCCTTCCAGTGATATTTCACCGACCCTCTCTGACAAAGAAGCCCCATCTCATTGTCATTGACGACAACTTGGATCTGTTCCATTGGAATGCAGGGCCTTGAACAGAATATTAAAAGTCACACTGTTGGCTAATATACGCTGGCTAGACATGTTAATAATATGTATTTCCTGAATCATATGTATATTACTATGCATTAAACACCAATAATATTAAGCACAAATATTGTAACAGTGATATAGCCTAAACTGGCCTATCCCATAATCCTGTTCACTAATGCTAAGTATCCCATAACACCTTGCATTTGCTGAAGTAAGCATTCAGAATGAATGTACCTACCTTGATTTTGACAAGTTTCCTATGTTTTAGTACAATACCTGGAATGCTAGTATCCAAAATGACAATAAGGAAGGAACAGGACAGCAAGTTAGGGAACTGGAGCAAACAGTTGGATTTCAGTGATGTGTAAAGAAATGTAAAACTTGCAAAACCACATAAATAATACCAGCTGAAGTGTGTAACTTGGGGAGCACACTGTCTTCATAAGGTTAATATAACATACCTGCATGGGACTGCTCTTCAGAAACTGGTATCATATAGAACCTTTTTCTTGTACCATATTAATAAACCTGACTGACACTGGTTATTTGGCCTTGAGTATATTTCATAACAAAATAACGAACCAAAGCATGGTCAAGCAATTGATTATATAATTTATCAACACACACAATGAAGTCTTGTTTCTCCAAGAAAGACTTTTAAATGTTTAAGATTACCATATTGCTTGCATCCATTCATCTCTGCTTCCTATAACAACTGTCACTGAGGGTTTCTCTAAAGTAGGGAAATTTACACCAGTGTAACTACAAATGGGTTTGTTTACACTGGTGTAGCTATAGCTGTGCAGGCAAATCAGGGCTTGCATCAGTGCAACTTACCCTGGTAACTGATAGCTACACTGGATGAAACGAGCAGAAAAAAATTCTGTGTAGGGCTGAATGTTAGGCCCGGTCTACAGTAGGGAGTTGCACTGGTGTAGCTACACCAATACAAAAGAATTCAGTACAGAAAGATTGAGCGCAAAACGTAAGTAAAGACTCCCATTGGCTTCAATGGGTGCTGGATCAGGCTCACATGCAAAATCTGGGTTTGGTTTGCAAAGCCAGGACTCTTTCACTCCAGCCCAGTGGGGACTGGGAGCACTATGGAGTTAAGTTATTCAGCATATTTTGCGCTGTAACAATCCCTCTGGTTCAGCTAGCAAACAGCATTGATGAGCATTAAACTCTTGTCAGCCAAGGAAGAGTCTTGGGAGTGAGGGAATGTAAGAGAGTTGGGGACAGTCCTCTGCTGATTTATTGGGGGGGAAAAGAGTGGTACTAGGCTTCCCCAGTGAGATTTTTGCAGTGGGAAACATTCAAGAGCCAAAAGATCATCGTGGCTGTTCTAGAACCTTCATTTACTCCCAAATAACTATACGCAAGTCTCAATTAGCTTAATCTAGGAAGTCCCACATACTTGTGGTGGTAAGGCTGTAGGGAGACAGGTGGTGGTGGGTGTAGGATATTTGTTATGAGTGTGTGATAGCAGCATCTCATATCATTTGACTAGTGTGGACTTGTAGGGTATGTCTACACAGCAATTAATCACCCGGGTCTGCTGACTTGGGCTCACAGGGCTTGGGTTATGGGGCTGTAAATTTGCTCTGTAGACATTTGGGCTTAGGCTGGAGCCAAAGCTCTTGGACACAGCAAGCTGGGGGAAGGTCCCAGAGCCCGGGCTAGAGCCTGAGCCCAAACATCAACGCAGCAATTTTTAGCCCCACAGCCTGAGCCGAGATCAGCTGATCTGGGCCAGCTGCGGATCTTTTATTCCAGTATAGACATACCTCCAGTGTCTTTTCAGTGCTCAGAGTTGTACGCTGTATAATATATTGTGCTATTTTTAAAATTCTCAGCAAACAACATGAGCTCTGGTATGGGCATGCCAGTGGTTACCTGCAGTTTAGTTCCAATGCCTTTAGTTCGAGATACCAAGATAGGATCATCATAACCAGATGCTTTCAAGTCAAAGAGATCAGTAGAGCCTGCCAGCTCTCCATGGCTGCCTGCCAAGTACAAAAAATGTCCAGGGCAACTTTTAGGTAATTCTAAGGAAAAACAACAACAAGTGTTAATAGTGAAAATCATTACAGCTTGGACAACTTATTACTGGTCCCACCAACTAAATTAGAAACATGTACAATCATATAAAGTACAGATCCTGAAATCACGTATTTCATGTTGTCATAACTATTTTTTATGGCCTAGTATTTTATAAATTATAGTGTATCTACAGTAAAAATCACTGGTGACAAGTATTTACCAACTGATCCCTTGTTAGCTGATAATCTCTCTTATTCCACTTAAAAAACTAATTATATAACAGAAAGCCTTCTTCAGACCACATGACTGTTACTAACAAAAGGCACAGTGTGAACAGCGGACTTCAAAATTCAGTGTTCATTAGCAAGATCACAGATACCTGTCTACACATCATACACTGCTAAAACAATATATGAAGCTGGTACAAGAACTACTGGAACAGTTGACCAGTGGTAATACAGCATTACTTCAGTGGACACTGACATAATATTCTACTAAAAAGCTAGTGGCAAGGTTTGTTATACTACAGTGATCTAGTGCAGTGGTTCCCAAACTTTATTGGCTTACATACTATCTTAAAAAACTGATGATCCAACAATTCACTTCACAGCAAGCTCTCGTTCCACAAGTTCCCCTTGCCTAGTGTGTCAAGGTCAAGCCAGGGATGTAACTGAAAGAGAATGTCATTCCCCTTGTTTAACTTAAGTGGATGGTTTAACAAACAAGAAAGAGACAGAAGAAAATGAGGAATTCTCTTTGGTAAAGATGATTTAAGCCCTGGTTCAATCACATGCAGGTGCTATCGCCTCATTAGAGATACCAATGCAAGGTGTTTCGCCTGAGTGGAAAGGTCAGTCTGCTCATTTCTTAGGAGGAATTCAGGTTTCATTCAAAATAGAGGAATTTTGCAGAACTGTTCTAACCTTACCTGATCTACCACCAGTTGCAGTTGGTGGTTCAGATTGATCAATCAAAGCACTGCTGGTTATAGCGTCTACACTTACGTCACCATGTATCAGACCTCTGAAAGGGAAAAGCGGGCACATCTGTGATTATAGTGACATTTTCTGCATCACTGTTGCTCATCACAGAATCAGAACAATATGAATTGCTGTGGGCTAGGCAAGCATCTATTTTTGCTTGTGCCCTTGCTTACATACACAGACTGCTGGAGGAAAGCTATAGCCCGATAACCAATGTCCTTTCTGTAAATGGCACCCTTGAACCGTATGGCTGCTACTCCTTTGCTGGCTTCTTCCAGTGCCGACATCAGATCCTCCTTGATTGCCGTGACTGTAAGGACTCTGCCACCGTCGGTCACCACTTTATCATCCTGCAGGGTTGTGCCTGCATGGAACACCTTCACCCCTAGCTCTTTTGCTTGTAGAAGTCCTACAAAAATGAAAGCAAAATTAGATCTCGTTATTTTAAATAAAATATAATACTGGTGACGGTGCTGGCGGCTGAAGTTCTTTTTTGCCTCATAGCACAAGTACAGCACAGGTAGTGGCAGTACACGAAGTACACTTCCTCACCAATATGTGTATCCCGAAAAGATAAGAACATAAGAATGGCCAAACTAGGTCAGACCAAAGGTCCATCCAGCCCCGTAGCCTGTCTACCAACAGTGGCCAATGCCAGGTGCCCCAGAGGGAGTGGACCTAACAGGTAAGGATCAAGTGATCTCTCTCCTGCCATCCAGCTCCACCCTCTGACAAACAGAGGCTAGGGACACCATTCCTTACCCATCCTGCCTAATAGCCATTAATGGACTTAACCTCCATGAATTTATCTAGTTTTTTTAAACCCGGTTATAGTTCTAGCCATCACAACCTCCTTTGGCAAGGAGTTCCACAGGTTGACTGTGTGCTGTGTGAAGAACAACTTCCTTTGATTTGTTTTAAACCTGCTGCCCATTAATTTCATTTGGTGGCCCCTAGTTCTTATATTATGGGAACAAGTAAATAACTTTTCCTTATTCACTTTCTCCACACCACTCATGATTTTATATACCTCTATCATATCCCCCCTTAGTCTCCTCTTTTCCAAGCTGAAAAGTCCTAGCCTCTTTAATCTCTCCTCATATGGGGTCCACTCCAAACCCCTAACCATTTCAGTTGCCCTTCTCTGAACCTTTTCTAATGCCAGGATATCTTTTTTGAGATGAGGAGACCACATCTGTATGCAGTATTCAAGATGTGGGCGTACCATGGATTTATATAAGGGCAATAAGATATTCTCAGTCTTATTCTCGATCCCTTTTTTAATGATTCCCAACATCCTCTTTGCTTTTTTTTGACTGCCACTGCACACTGCGTGGACATCTTCAGAGAACTATCCACGATGATTCCAAGATCTCTTTCCTGATTAGTTGTAGCCCAATTAGCCCCCATCATATTGTATGTATAGTTGGGGTTATTTTTTCCAATGTGCATTACTTTACATTTATTCACTTCCAAGGTGAGAGAGTAGCTCTCTTCACATGCCCATTCTATCCTAAATCTTCCTGCTGAGTCTGCCCTTAAGAGCAGCAGTTCATAGAATAAGAGAGATGTAGTAGGACATCTAAAACTCACCCACCTGCCACAGCAAGATGTATTCAACACCATGTTTTTGAAGAACTTGTCCAGTTTAATTTTAAATGACGCTAGAGACAAGGCTTCCCTTGAGATACTATTCCACACCCCAGAAGAACTCGCTGTTTGGAATATTTTCTTGATATTCATCCAGTATTTTAATTTGCATCCTATTACATCTAGTTATACTGCTTAGACCACCCTGAACCATTCCTCACCCTCCATTGAACCTGCACCCTTCAAATACTTGTAGATGATTAAACAATGACATGAGGTGAGGAGACAACCAAGTTAAAAACCTTTAATTCTTTCAATATATACTAGGAAAATAAGGTGTGTGTGTGTGGGGGGGGAGAGGATTTGTGGGTTTTACTGTTGAGGTTATTTTTTGAGGGAGAAATTTGCTGCTGTCATCATTAGGCAGAAAAATCCAACATAGCAACTCCCAATTTCACAGTAGGCTAGGAACTGTTTTTACCAGCAAAAGAAACCCTTTCCACTTAATGCAATTATGATGTGTCACATTGCTATGCAGGCTGCACTGCACTGAAGGTCAGAGCTGAACTTGGCTGTGCTTCATGACTCTTATTTCAAATTAACCCTTGTGCCTAAGGTTTTAAGAGATAACAGTTTATTCTGGCATATGCTTTTCACATTCTACATACAGTGTAAGCAACAGAAAAATACTCAGGGCAATCATATTCTAGTTGTGATATGCAAAGATTCTCATTTCCTTCTGTCCTGAAGAGTTTAGATGTTGCAGGGGGTTAAATGTATGCACATTAAGCAATGGATTATGAATAAAGTGTCGAATTTAACCAGGGATTTCTTTGCGTTTACTGTTTTTTGTCATTACTCATGTGTAGATTTAGGGTTATTGTTCCTGAAATATTCACTTCTCCAGAGCACCACAGGGATAAGCAAAATAAAGACACTGGCTGCAGGGGAAGAGGATGAGGAGGGGGAATGCAACAGCAGCATTCTCTGACTCGGACACAATTTCTCCAGGAACACACGGTGCAGTGGGAGCTTTGTAACATGGGGGTGGGAGTGGGAGGGGGCTCCTCTCTGTACTGCTCAGGCTTGCTAGCTGAAGGACTTGCAGACCAGATATGGTGTAGGGAAGTGGCTCTCAACCTTTCCAGACTACTGTACCACTTTCAAGAGTCTGATTTGTCTTGCATACCCCCAAGTTTCACCTCACTTGAAAAACTACTTGCTTACAAAAAATCAGACGAAAATACAAAAGTGTCACAGCCCACTGTTACTGAAAAATTGCTTACTTTCTCCTTTTTATCATATAATTATAAAATACATCTTTTGGAATATAAATATTGTACTTACATTTCAGTGTATAGTATATAGAGCAGTATAAACAAGTCATTGTCTGTATGAAATTTTAATTTGTACTGACTTTGCTAGTGCTTTTTACATATCCTGTTGTAAAACTAGGCAAATATCTAGATGAGTTGATGTACCCCATGGAAGACCTCTGAGTAGCTCCAGGGCTTCATGTACCCCTGGTTGAGAACCACTGGTGTAGGGGAAGAGCACTCTGCTCTCGTTAAAAGGGTTAATAAATGTCAGCATTACATAGGCCAAGGTGGCGGTGTTTCAATTTTAGCACGGCGTTGTCCGGCTGAGACAACTGGCTCACCTTACCTACAAGCCAGCAAAGCTGAGCTAGTACAAGAGCACACGTGAAAAGGTGACACTCCAGTTTGTGCTCCCCACAAAGTCTCTGGAGGAATTCTGAATGAGTCCACCAGAATTCCACCAGGAACTCCTAGCGCTCTAGAGCAGTGGTTTTCAAACTTTTTTTCTGGTGACCCAGCTGAAGAAAATTGTTGATGCCCACGGCCCAATGGAGCTGGGGATGAGGGGTTTGGGGTGAAGAGGTGAGGGCTACGGGCTAGGGCCAGGAATGAGAGGTTCGGGGTGTGGGAGGGGGCTCTGGGCTGGGGGTGCAGGCTCTGGGGTGGGGCTGGGGATGAGGGATTTGGGGTGCAGGAAGGGACTCCGGGTTTTGGGGTGGCTCAGGGCTGGAGCAGGAGATTGGGGTGCAGGAGGGGGTCAGGGCTCTGGGTGCAGGCTCTGGGGTGGGTCTTGGAATGAGGGGTTTGGGGTGCAGGAAGGGGCTCTGGGTTTGAGGGGGGCTCAGGGCTTGGGCAGGGAATTGGGGTGCAGGGTTGGGGTGTGGGCTTACCTCCGGTGGCTCCCAGTCAGCGGTGCAGCGGCAGGCTTCCCTCCTGTCCTGGCACCGCGGACTGTGCTGCACCCCGGAAGCGGCCAGCAACAGGTCCGGCTCCTAGGCGGAGGCGCACAAGCAGCTCTGCGCGGCTCTCGCCCGCAGGCACCATCCCCCCCCCCAGCTCCCATTGGCCAGTTTCCGGCCAATGGGAGTGCAGAGCCAGTGCTCAGGGCGGGGGCAGCACGTGGAGCCCCATGGCCCCCCCACCTAGGAGCCAGACCTGCTGCTGGCTGCTTCCGGGGCGCAGCGCAGTGTCAGAACAGGTAGGGACTAGCCTGCCTTAGCCAGTTAGTACCGCCGACAGGACTTTTAATGGCCTAATCGGCAGTGCTGACCCGAGCCACTGCGACCCAGTGCCTTACATTCCGCAACCCAGTACTGGGTCGCGACCCACAATTTGAAAACCACTGCACTAGAGCCCTCTTCTCATCCCAACTCCAGGTCACAGTCTGGTCCTTAGAGTGCTGTTTGAAACTGCTAGCCCCTGTGGTACTTTGGACAGGTGTGTAAACCTACATTTCTATGATGATGACTGACCCCCATGCACAGCTGCAAGGAGTGATGAAGGAAGGTTCCTTCTCCTCATGCACCTCTTCAGGACCAGTAACAATATGGCTCTCTGCTAAATCAAACTCACTGGGCCCCTTGCAGTAGTCCTGGTTTGGAATAAAAAATAAAATAATAATAAATAATAAAAGAAGTTACCTGTTACCTCCATGCCTTTGGCATAGTCTCCTGGGTACCCTTCACTTGCCATAACCACAGACACAGCCGTACGGTTTTCTGACCAAGCTGGCATGCAGCTGCAGAGTTTGCCATCAATTGTTGCTTGAATCACTTCATAAAAGTCATTTTTAAGCAGTGGAAGAATTACCTGCAAAAGTATGCTAAACAATTTGGTTAACTCTTTTTTGTTAACTGTTGAAATATCAAAGACTTATTAATCTTTTCTTCAAAAATTAAAACTCAAACGAAAAAAATATGTTGGAGAACAGGAACTATTTTGCTACATTTGCAGATTTGGGGGGAAAAATCAGTGAACACTGATTTACAACAATTATTCCCAGACACTAGAGCTGAGCAAATAATTGATTTTTCTGTTTGGTGTCTGGACAAAAAAAAGTCTGAAAAATCAAAAAATTGGCTAGTTTTAAAACAAAAATCATCTGTATCAAAATATTTTGTTTTGACATTTGTTTCAAAACTACACTGTCTAAACAGCTCATTTTGACATTTTCTAAACGAACCGTTTTGACATTTCCAATAATTTTATTTTCAGTTTTTTTTCCAACTGAAACTATTCACTGAATTCAACCTGAATTCAGATAGTTTCAGTATACCAAATACACATTTTTGGCAAATTTACTATCACTAAGAAAATTTCATCCATCATTATTAGAAACAGGCAGAAAGCAACCATCATCTATAGAGACCAAATATGAAACTACTTAGCACAAATTTGTCTGGGCTCCTTTACTACTCAGAAAACCAGAATTGAGCAATAACTTCAATTGCAAACTAAGTCAATGAACATTTCACAGAAGATAAATGCTAACAAGCAAATTTCTAATAGTTATTGCTACATTCTCTAAGATGCTCTTTTGTAGATTTCCATATTTGTGGTAGATACGACATACATCCTGTTAAATTATGTAAATTACATTAGTAGCAAGTTATTAGATTCTGGTATGGAACATATTGAGGTTTCCAACATCGCTCACTCACCTGGCACTGCGGGTCACCAAAGTGGCAGTTAAAGTTTAAAATTTTCACATCATCTTTAGTACGCATTAATCCTGTTTGCAGCACACCTGAACAGAAAGCAGAACTATACAAGCTAGCTCAAAGCAGTTTTTTCACTTTCTTTAAAAAGCAATAAACTGAAAGTGGGATAAAACTTATGTAAACTGTAGGGAATCTGCACCATGGGTTCTGCAAAGTGTTTGTATTCTATGACAATCCTTTTAAAATCCCATAAAAATCCAGCAAACTGCATAGCAGTGCCATAACAAATGTATTCTGTGATAGATTACTGAAGATACTACAGAAGGACAGAGCTGGTTTGGAAACATTTGAGTGTCTTTAAGAGCAGGGGTCTCAAACACGCGGCCCGCGGGCCATATGCGGCCCACAAAGTTATTTCCTGCGGCCCGCCATAGGTGCCGACTCCACTGGCAGCTAAGCTCCAAACATTACTGAGTGTTTATATTTTATTAAAACCCCTCTTTGCATTACAGTTTTTTAAAAGTTAATACATTGACTTTTAATAGAATACTATATTACTCTTCATTTTTGACTATACTTTTGTATCACTTTATGAAAAGGTTTCAGTGATGCGGCCCTCAGGCCAATTTACTAGTTCTCATGTGGCCCTCATGGTGATTTCAGTTTGAGATCCCTGCTTAGAGTTTAAACACACAGAGGCAGAGTTTGCCCTCTGACAAAGCCCATTAATTGCAGCCACTCTGAAGGTGTAAAGGGGCCTTGAAAAATGCACAAACAGCTCCCAAAGAATACCTCCTGTATAGGGGAGACCTATTTGTGTTGCACTGTATAGCTAGGCTCAGCAGAATGCAATTTTATTTTTTATAATTTCAACACAGAAGATAAAAAAAGCTTAAAAATAAACTTTAATCTATTTACATTTTCAAAGCTGTGAGAAATTATGGGTGGGATCAGACAATTATTTAATGACAGAAGATGCTGAGATTCAAAAAGTTAAAGCTTTATAAAACTGTTAAACACAAGTTGTCAGCCTCACGTCAATATATACAAAGTGAATATCCTTAAATCAAACTCTAATGGGTTCTCAAGCAGCATTTTACTTACTTTGCCTATCTATAAATTTCAATTATACCCTATGAAAATATTTTCTCATCAGTTTGTGCGTACAGCAACACTGATGTTTACCACCATTTACTGATAAAAAACTAATCTTTCCAAGCCTATGCATAGTTAAGTGAAGTCTCCATGGCACATTGCAATGCATAGTAGTTTCTGTATTTTTTATTCAGTATTACAAGACAAAAGTCCCAACCAAAAATCCACTGCCAAGAATTTTCATTAACAAAACTAAATCTAAAATTATTTAACCAAACCAGTAACTAAAATTATTATCAGTAAAACCTGCAATAATACATACAAACATATGGTGATCTGAAATGAGTCCTTCATTGCTAGGTTCCTGAATACAGATTTAGAGAATGATATGGATGAAAGTCAACCTTGCAAGTGCCTCCAACGTAGTGCTGACCATTTTCACCACCTACTGATTTAGTAAATAAGGGTACGTCTATACTACAGAATTAGGTCGAATTTATAGAAGTCGATGTTTTAAAACCCGAATTTATGGAATCTATTGTGTGTGTCCCCACACACAAGCGTTAAGACCATGAGGTCGATTGACTGTGTCCACAGTAGCGGGGCTAGCATCGACTTTCGGAGCATTGCATTGCGGGTAGCTATCCCACAGTTCCCGCAGTCTCCGCCGCCCATTGGGATTCTGGGTTGCGATCCCAAAGCCTGATGGGGCAGAAAACATTGTCGCTGGTGGTTCTGGGTACATGTCATCCCTCCCTCCGTGAAAGCAATATTTTTCGCGCCTTTTTTCCGGGGTTTCCGTGTTTGCTACGGAAGCCTGCTCAGCTCACAATTACCGTACATCTCCAGCGTACGCCTGGACATTAGGTCTAGTGGGGATTCAGTCACACTATAATATGGGCAGAGGGATAGCTCAGCGTTCTGAGCGTTGGCCCGCTAAACCCGGGGTTGCGAGTTCAATCCTTGAGGGGGCCATTCCGCCTGAGGCTGGTAGTCGCGGGACTACACAGCAGAAGCTCCTTGCCTTCTAGCTGCAGATGGTGCAATATGCCATAAATGGTCGTGGTCGCGGGACTACACAGCAGAAGCTCCTTTCCTTCTCGCAGCAGATTGTACAATATGATTGGTATTCGTGTGCTCCTGGCCGGCGGCCTATGGTGTGGCTGGCCGGGGGCGCTTGGAAATAAATGGGAGTGACCAGAGTGACTCTGGTCATTCTCTTTTTTACGTTTTGTTTAAGGGAGATTCAGTACTGCCTGGAACACGGGCGGAGGGATAGCTCAGCGGTCTGAGCGTTGGCCCGCTAAACCCGGGGTTGCGAGTTCAATCCTTGAGGGGGCCAGGAGCTGATGATGGATATCAAGCATATTGTACCATCTGCTGCTAGAAGGGAAGGCGCCTCCTTGCTCACCGCATATTGTACCATCTGCAGCTAGAAGGAAATGAGCCTAACCCTTGCTCCCCCCTCCCTCCATGAAAGCAACTGAGGGGGGAGCAAAAAATCCTTTCGCGCCTTTTTTCATATGGGCGCCATATTGCTGACTCCATTGTTATCCACCCGCTGCTTCTGCTGCCACTCTGCTGTCCTGCAAACAGCATACCAGGGAAAGCATGGAGCACGATCAGATCACCGCGGCTGTTCTCGCCGTTATGAACACCACGCGCATTGTCCAGGAGTATATGCAGAACGAGAACCAGGAGCTGCTACAGCTACAGCAGGCGAGGAGGCGACAGCAGCGCCCTGAGGACAGTGATGAGGACATGGACACAGACCTCTCTCAAAAAAGGCCCCCCCGCAAGGTGGACATCATGGTGTTAATGGGGCTTGTTGATACAGTGGAACGCCGATTCTGGGCCCGGGAAACAAGCACAGACTGGTGGGACCACATAGTGCTGCAGGTCTGGGATGAATCCCAGTGGCTGCGAAACTTTCGCATGCGTAAGGGCACTTTCATGGAACTTTGTGAGTTGCTTTCCCCTGCCCTGAAGCACCAGAACACCAAGATGAGAGCAGCCCTCACAGTACAGAAGCGACTGGCGATAGCCCTGTGGAAGCTTGCAACGCCAGACAGCTACCGGTCAGTCACGAATCAATTCGGAGTGGGAAAATCTACAGTGGGGGCTGTTGTGATGGAAGTAGCCAGGGCGATCACCAAGCTGCTGGTACCAAGGGTTGTGAGTCTGGGAAATGTGCAGCTCATACTGGATGGCTTTGCAGCAATGGGGTTCCCGAACTGCGGTGGGGCGATAGACGGAACCCATATCCCTATCTTGGCACCGGACCACCAAGCCAGCGAGTACATAAACCGAAAGGGTTACTTTTCAATAGTGCTGCAAGCACTGGTGGATCACAAGGGACGTTTCACCAACATCAACGTGGGATGGCCGGGAAAGGTACATGACGCTCGCATCTTCAGGAACTCTGGTCTGTTTCGGCTGCTGCAGCAAGGGACTTTCTTCCCAGACCAGAAAATAACCGTTGGGGATGTTGAGATGCCTATAGTTATCCTTGGGGACCCAGCCTACCCCTTAATGCCATGGCTCATGAAGCCATACACAGGTAGCCTGGACAGTAGTCAGGACCTTTTCAACTATAGGCTGAGCAAGTGCAGAATGGTGGTGGAATGTGCATTTGGGCGTTTAAAAGCTCGCTGGCGAAGTTTATTGACTAGGTTAGCTCTCAGCGAAAACAATATTCCCATTATTATTACTGCTTGCTGTGCGCTCCACAATATCTGTGAGAGTAAGGGGGAGACGTTTATGGCGGGGTGGGAGGTTGAGGCAAATCGCCTGGCCACTGGTTATGCGCAGCCAGACACCAGGGCTATTACAAGAGTACAGCAGGGTGCGTTGCGCATCAGGGAAGCTTTGAAAACCAGTTTCATGAATGGCCAGGATGCTGTGTGAAAGTTCTGTTTTTCCCCTGTAATGAAAAGCCCTGCCCCTTCATTCACTCTACTTCCCTTTACCCAAACCGCCCTGCCCTCCCCCCCTCGATCACCGCTCACAGAGGAAATAAAGTCATTGTTGCTTAAAAATCATGCATTCTTTATTAATTCGTAAAACAAAGAGGGGGAACTATGGGGCTAACTGCCACAGTCTCCCGGGATAGCTGGTGGAGGAAGGGAAGCACCAGGATGGGTGGTGGAGGAGGGGATGAGGGAAGGACAAGGACACACAGCACTTTAAAACTTATTGAATGCCAGCCCTTTCTTGCTTGGACTGTTCTCTTGACTTGAGTGGTTGGGTGCACGGAGGCCGCCCAAACGCGTTCTTGGGCGTCTCGGGGATGAGGTTATGGGACTCGGGAAGGAGGGCTGTTGGTTGCACAGGGGCTGTAGTGGCGGTCTGGGCTCAGGCGGCCTTTCCTGAACCCTACGCCTTTCCTCAGCCATAAGCCGGAGGATTTCCGTTTGATCCTCCAGTAGCCTCAGAATTGCATCCTGCCTTCTCTCTGCACGCTGACGCCACCTACTCTCTTCATCCCGCCAGTCATTCTCTTCAGCACGCCACCTGTCCGCACGATCAAATTCTGCCTTCCTGGACTCCGACAGTGTCTGCCTCCACGCATTCTGCTGGGCAGCTTCAGTGTGGGAGGATTCCATGAGTTCTGAGAACATATCGTCTCGATTCCTTTTTTTTTTACTTCTAATCTTCGCTAGCCTCTGGGACGGTGATGAAAGGGATGGCGTTGAAACATTTGCAGCTGCGGGAGGAAACAAACGGGAGAGGAGTAGTTTAAAAGACACATATTAGAGAACAATGCTCCAAACATTACATATCACATATGCATTTGGTCCAAGGTTGCACTTTGCCTGTTATATTGAGGGTCTGCCGGTTTGGTGTGAGAGATCACACAAGCAGGTCCGGCGGGCAACAGAATTCGGCTTGCAGGCAGCCATGGTAAGCCACAGTCTATAGGCTTCTTTAACCTTCATAACATGTGGGAATGTTTTCAAACAGCAACCCCCTCATTTCCCATAACAAACAGCCTTTGGGCTGGCAATTTAAAACTGGTTGGCAATTGAAAAGGGAGGGGCGGCGGTTTTCGGGTTAACGTGCAGCGCGAACCTAATCGACACCCCCCCACACACACAGACACACATCCAAGATGTTCGCTGTTCCCCCTCCCCCCACCGCGTGGGTCACAGCGGGGAAGATTTCCGTTCAGCCACAGGCAAACAGCCCAGCAGGGATGGAGCCCCTCTGAATACCCCCTTAATAAAATTCCCCTATTTCAACCAGGTGACCATGAATGATATCACTCTTCTGAGGATAACACAGACAGATAAAGAACGGATGTTGCTTGAATGCCAGCAAACACCGGGACCATACGCCGCCATGCTTTGCAAAGCAATGATTCCAGACTACGTGCTACTGGCCTGGCGTGGTAGAGTGTGTTACCACGGAGCACAGGATAAGGCTGCCCTCCCCAGAAACCTTTTGCACAGGCTTTGGGAGTACATCCAGGAGATCTTTCTGGAGATGTCCCCGGAGGATTTCTGCTCCATCCCCGAACATGTTAACAGAGTTTTCCAGTAGCTGTAGCTGTACTGGCCGCAAATTGATCATTAAACACGCTTGCTTATAAAACATGTATTAATTAACAGAGGTACACTCACCAGAGGCACCAGAGGTCCCTTCTCCTGCATCGAGCACGCCTTGGGTGGGTTCGTAGGGTACTGGCTCCAGGGTGACAAAGAGTTCCTGGCTGTCGGGGAAAAGGGCTTCTCCACTTCCTTGCTGTGTCTGGGCGCTATTTTCAGCATCATTATCATCATCATGCTCCTCTGTGGTTTCTGATGATCCACATACGGAGTCGTACCACATGGGTGGGTCAGTGCTGGCTGCACCTCCTAGAATGGCATGCAGCTCATCATAGAAGCGGCATGTCTGGGGCTCTGACCCAGAGCGGCTGTTTGCATCTCTGGTTTTTTGGTAGGCTTGCCTGAGCTCCTTAATTTTCACGCGGCACTGTTGCGCGTCCCTGTTGTAGCCTCTGTCCTGCATGCCCTTGGAGACTTTGGCATATGTATTGGCGTTTCTTCTTTTGGACCGTAGCTCTGCTAGCACGGTTTCGTCTCCCCATACAGCGATCAGATCGCGTACCTCACGCTCGGTCCATGCTGGAGCTCGTCTTCGGTTCTGGGACTCCATCATGGTCACCTCTGCTGATGAGATCTGCGCTCACCTGCAGCTCACCACGCTGGCCAAACAGGAAATGAAATTCAAAAGTTCGCGGGGCTTTTCCTGTCTACCTGGGTGGAGCATTGGAGCTCAGACTGCTGTCCAGAGCGGTCAAATGTTGCACTGTGGGATAGATCCAGGAGGCCAATACTGTCGAATTGCGTCCTCACTAGCCTACATCGATTCGGCAATATCGATTTAAGCGCTAATCCCCTCGTTGGGGGTGGAGTGGCGAGATCGATTTTAAGAGCCCTAGAAGTCGATGTTAAGGGCTTCGTCGTGTGGACGGGTGCACGGATCAATCGAAATAACGCTAATAAATTCGACCTAAACTCGTAGTGTAGACCAGGGCTAAGAGACACTTAGCACTTTGCAGGATTGGATTTCACCTTCCTACATACATGATCATGATGCTTTTGATGGCAAGTGCACCCACTGGCGTGAAGAGACGGCTGACAGTACTTTCAATATAGCATCATCCCCTTTTTCAAATTAATTTTATGACAATACCAAAGAAAACTTTCATTACTGAATGTAGGTGTGAACTGTAGAGCTTAATTTAATAAAACAAACATGCAGAGTTAAGGATCATCCGTCTGCATCTGGTATAATACACAGGGTTCAACAAGAACTTTTAGTTTTGTAAAAAAGAAAAACGTGAATATTTTTTCATTACTATAGTTCAGTTCTCTCCCTTTGAGGAAAGTGACTGTGATCAAATCAAATGCAGGCTTCCCTACTGTTCAATGCAACTAACAAGTCCCTCACAATCCAGTTGGTATTTCTGTTTTATAGCTCTGAAATTCATAGTCCCGTCACTTCTCCAACTATGAGGAAAAAAGCAAGCATAATAAAACTCCTGAAATGCCATCCAGAGTAGAAATGAGGGTATTTCTCTCAAAAGAAGAGGTATATACAATGCTGGGGAGATTTAAAATAGCATGGGAAACTAGTGCATTCTTCTTTGATGGAGATAATTTGGAGTTCAAAAGTAATTCAATAGAATGACTTGGCATGTCCTTACGCTATCATTCAGTTTAGCACTTACCTACATATGTTGCTCCCTCTTGTCTCAAACCATCAACAATGTGTTGCAGGATAGAGTCTTTAATTTTCTCTAGAAGAGCTTCAGGAATCTGATGAGCAATTCCAAATTGAGAGCGTAAGCCTTTTGTGGTACGTTTCCTCTTATTATTAATTCATCTGAGTCTCTTAAAAAGCACTGAACATAACCCATTTTATTTTGTACCAGTTAAGTTGTCATGTTTCCAGAAGAAGTGCCTGAATTTAAATTACAGTGAAAATGTATTAAGATAGCACCAAGATGTTATTATTAAAAGGCTCTCTCTCTGGTTAAAGTCGTGTGATAGATCATTTCTTTTCAACACTGTCTTTTTCTCCTGAAAACTATAACATTCTCTTGCTATATGCCTATTTTCACATATTTTGTTACTTCTGCAGGACCTTAAGAAGTCATTGAGTCCAGCGCCTTGCATTGAGGCAGGATTAAGTATATCTAGACCAGGGGTAGGCAACCTATGGCACGTGTGCCAAAGGCGGCACGCGAGCTGATTTTCAGTGGCACTCACACTACCTGGGTCCTGACCACCGGTCTGGGGGACTTTCCATTTTAATTTAATTTTAAGTGAAGCTTCTTAAACATTTTAAAAACCTTATTTACTTTACATACAACAATAGTTTAGTTATATATTAAAGACTTATAGAAAGAGACCTTCTAAAAACGTTAAAATGTATTACTGGCACACAAAACCTTAAATTAGAGTGAATAAATGAAGACTTGGCACACCAATTTTGAAAGGTTGCTGACCCCTGATATAGACTAACCCAGGGGTTCTCAAACTTCGTTGTACCACGACCCCCTTCTGACAACAAAAATTACTACATGACCCCAGGAGGGGGAACCGAAGCCTGAGCCCACCCAAGCCCCGCTGCCCTGGGCAGGGGAAGCCGGGGGGAGGGACGGGACCCAAAGCCTGAGCCTCACCACCCCTGGCGGGGGGGGGAGGGGGCAAAGCTGAAGCCTAAAGGCTTCAGCCCCAGGCAGGGGATCTGTAACCTGAGCCCTGCCACCCAGGGCTTGGGCTTCGGTCCCAGGCGGTGGGGTTTGGGCTTTGGCTCCAGCAAGTCTAAACCAGCCTTGGTGACCCCATTAAAACAGGGTCATGAACCACTTTGGGGTCACAACCCACAGTTTGAGAACCCCTGGTCTAACCTATACTTAAAAACCTCCAATGATAGGGATTCCACACTCTCCCTCCGTAACCTACTCCAGTACTTAACTATCCTTATAGTAGAAAGTTTTTCCTAATATCTACCTTAAGTGTCCCTTGCTACAGATTAAGCCCATTGCTTCTTGTCCTGCCTTCAGTGGACATGGAAAACAACTGATCACAGTCCTCTTTATAACAGCCTGTCACAGGGTCTGTGCAGGGTTTCTCTCTCTCATCCCTGCGCCCTGTGTTTGGCTGGTGCAATCAAGAGTCCCAACACCTGCTTTTGCTGGTTCACCCAAGTGTCTTTATTTATAGTGCTTGTGCAGTTCCCAGATTCCCCAACAGTTTGTGCCCCAGAGACCCTCCCCAGGGTCTCCTAGCCCTTTGAGGTTTCCCTCCACTGTAAGGAGACAGCTAAGCCCCCTTCCTGTCTCCTCTCAAGCTAGCCCTCTCCCTGAGGTTTGCCCTGGGCTTTATAGCCCTCCTGACTCCGCCCAGCTGGCAGCACTTAGCTCAGCCTGTTCCTCTGAGCTGGCCCTCATTAGGGCTTGCAGCTGGGCCGCCTGCTGGATACCTGCAACCCTACCCCTGGCCAGGGAGCAGGCTGCAACCAGCAGTTTGGCAGGGCTTTAAGGGGGATTTTACCCCTGCCCTGCCACACATCTCCCCCCTTCAGAGAGCCACCAGGCTCACCCTGTCCCTGCCCCTCCTCGGGCAGACAAATCCGCTCCACTGGGAGAGTGTCCGTGTCCCCACTGGGGCCTCCTGCAGGCTCTCCTCGGGGCATCCAGGCCCTTCCCCACATCCCCGGTAGGGGCAGGTCTCTCCCGTATGCCCCTTGGTGTGGCAGAGACTGCAGGCCTGGCCCGGCAGTGGCTGCTGGCCTGGGCACCCCCCCCCCTCGGGGTTTGGTTCCCTGGCCCTTGTCTCCCCCAGGCTCCCGAGAGCCACACTCCCGGCACTCCTGCCCGGTGGGTCCGTTGGTGCCACATAGCCAACACTCCTTAAGGGGCTCGGCTTTCTGTCTAGGAGTTTTCTTTCCCATTCCCCCTGCTTCCCCCAGCCCCTCGGGGGAGGGGGGAATTTCTTTCCCTGGTGGGGGTTCAGCCCACTCCTCACTCACTTCTATTCTCTCTATTGGGTGCCCTCTGCCCCCTTCCTCCAGTTCCTCATCCTGGTTTTGGGCTTTGCCCGACAGGGGTCCCCAATCGCCTCCCAGTAGGACTGGGTAGGGCAGGTTCTTGACCACTCCTACCTGCCGCCACTGGAAGCGTCCCTGTACCTTTATGGGTACCCAGGCCATCTGGTACCTCCGGGTGTCCCCATGGATGCACCTCACGGCCACTTTGGCTCCTGAGATCATCCAGTGTGGCTTAATTAAACCCTTCCGCATCAGGGAGCGGGTGGAGGAGGAGTCTACCACCCCCTTCCGGGGCTCCCCCCACAGCAATACCGATACTGTAGCCAGGGGCTGTCCCCTCGACTTCCCCCGTCCCCCAGTCCACCCACAAAAGTCTGCCAGCCCACACTTCATTTGCGGGCAGTCCTGTTTTTTGTGGCCCGGACGCCCGCACTGCCAGCACGTCAGCTCCCGACTACGGGCAGGCCCCGGGTCTGTTCCCTTCTTAGGAGCAGAGTCCGGCGGGCTTCTTCCCGATCCTGCCCCCTTACTGGACTTCATCCCCCGCCTGGGCCCCTCTGCCTCTACGTATTCTTCTGTTAGGCAGACGGCCTCTGCCACCTGGGCTGGCTAATGTCTTCGGACCCACACCTTGACTGGGTCCGGGAGCCCCAGGAGGAACTGTTTCAAAATTATCTGATCCATAACCTCCTCCATAGTTTGGGCTGTAGGCCTCAGCCAGCAGGTGGCCCAATCGGTCAGTCTCTGGGCGAATGCCCTGGGCCGCACACCCTCTGTCCAGCGGGCTGCCCGGAACCACTGTCGGTACCTCTCTGCGGAGAGTCCTACTCGGTCCAGAATTGCGGCCTTTACCACCTCATAGTCCCTGGCCTGGGCCTCTCCCAAGGCCATGAATGCGGCTTGGGCCTCTCCCCCCAAGTACGGGGCGAGCCGCAGGGCCCAGGAGGCCCGCTCCCAACCGGCCGCCGAAACCACCCTTTCGAATGTCCCCAGGAACGCATCGGGGTCATCCGTGGGGCTCATCTTGCAAAGCCCCCACCCTGGCATCCTGGTTCCATCCCCGGGTGCCAGACTCACCACCCTCTGTAGGATCTGCTGCTGGGCCACCGACTGCTCCCTGATGAACTCCTGGAGGGTCCTTTACTGGTCCGCCTGCCACGTCATCAGGGCCTGCCTGTCTGCCTGCTGGGCCTGCTGCATCTCCTGCACTGTGCTCACCAGCCACTTCAAGGTCTCCTCCATGGCAGCCACCAATAGCAGTGACTAGGGAGATCCCAGACAAGCCCCCACTGTCACAGGGTCTGCGCAGGGTTTCTCTCTCTCTCGTCCCTGCGCCCTGTGTTTGGCTGGTGCAATTAAGAGTCCCAACACCTGCTGTTGCTGGTTCACCCAAGTGTCTTTATTTATAGTGCTTGTGCAGTTCCCAGATCCCCCAACAGTTAGTGCCCCACAGACCCTCCCCAGGGTCTCCTAGCCCTTTGAGGTTTCCCTCCACTGTAAGGAGACAGCTAAACCCCCTTCCTGTCTCCTCTCAGGCTAGCCCTCTCCCTGAGGTTTGCCCTGGGCTTTATAGCCCTCCTGACTCCGCCCAGCTGGCAGCACTTAGCTCAGCCTGTTCCTCTGAGCTGGCCCTCATTAGGGCTTGCAGCTGGGCTGCCTGCTGGATACCTGCAGCCCTACCCCTGGCCAGGGAGCAGGCTGCAGCCAGCAGTTTGGCAGGGCTTTAAGGGGGATTTTACCCCTGCCCTGACACACAGCCCTTAACATACTTGAAGACTTATCAGGTCCCCCCCTCAGTCTTCTTTTCTCAAGACTAAATATGCCAAGTTTTTTTCAAACTTTCCATATAGGTCAGGTTTTGTAAACCTTTTATTATTGTTGTTGCTCTCCTCTGGACTCTCTCCAATATGTCCACATCTTTCCCAAAATATAGCCCCAGAACCACAAGTGCCAGCTTCCTCCTTTCTCCAGGGGCGCTCAACCCCTGCTCAGCCCCAGGCCCCGCCCCCACTTCACCCCTTCCCCCCAGGCTCCAACCCTGCCCCACCTCCACCCCACCTCATCCTCCCCCTTCCCCAGAGCATGCCCAATCCCCACTTTCTCCTCCTGCCCCCAAGTGCTCCTGCACACTGCGGAACAGCTGATCGCGGCTGGCAGGAAGCACTGGGAGGGAGGGGGAAGAGTTGATTGGCAGCGCCACCGGCGGGCGGGAGGCACTAGGGAGGAAGGGAGGAGGTTGGTCCCCAGTGAGTGCTAAGCATCGTCGGCACCTATGCCCAGAACTGTACAGAGAACTCCAGCTCAAGCCTCAGGAGTGCTGAGCAGAGCAGGACAATTACTTTCCTTGTCTTACGTACAACACTCCAATTAAATACACCCAAGAATGTTACTAGTAGATCACAAATTAAATATGAACCAACAATAACCTCCAGATCCTTTTCAGCATTACTGCCATCTAACTAGCCAGTTATTTCCCATTTTGCAGTTATGCATTTGATTTTTCCTTCTTAAGTGTAGCACTTCGCACTTGTCTTTACTGAATTTTACCTTGTGGATTTCAGACTAATTCTCTAGTTTGTCAAGGTCATTTTGAATTCTAATCCTGGCCTCCAAAGTGCTTGCGCAACCCCACCCAGCTTGGGGCAATCCACAAATTTTATAAACATAGTACTGGACCCAGAACAGACTTCTGCAGCACCCTACTCGATATGCAAATCAATGATAACTACTCTCTGAGTAGGGTCTTTCAAACCCTTGTGCACCCACCTTATAGTAATTTCATTTAGTCTACATTTCCCTAGTAGTTTATGAGAATGTCACTTGGAACTATGTCAAAAGTCTTACTAAAATCAGGATATAGTACATCACATCTACTTCTTCCCCTCCTTCCCCCGCACCTACTAGGGCGGCTAATAACTCTGTCAAAGAAGGAGATTCAGTTTATTTGGCACAATCTATTCTTTACAAATCCTTGTTGGTTATTACTTATCACACTACTATCTTCTAGGTGCTTAAAAATTTGTTTGATAGTTTCTTTCATTATCTTCCCAGGTATCAAAGTTCGGCTGACTGGTCTATAATTCCCCACATCCTTTTTTTTTACAAAGATGTTTGCCCTTCTGTAATCTTCTGGGACCTCACCCATCCTACACAGGTTCTTGAAGATCAATGCTAATGCTTCAGCTAGCTCTTTAAATATCTTCAGTCATCAGGCCCTGTTGATTTGAATACATCTAACTTACCTAAATATTCTTTAACCTGTTCTTGTTTGTGTTCCTTCTACAGATTAATGTGTTAACTGTGTTATGCAGCTGGTCACAAACATTCTTTGTTACAAAAAAGTAATTCTGAAATCATTAACTAAGGTCATGTTTAAGATACAGAAAGCCTCTAGACATGTCGGGAACTACACAGGTGCACTTTTTAAAAGTGTATGCTCATTTCCAAAGTTGTTAACAGCGTGGAAGGGACACCATTCCTAAAATTAACGGAAAAGCCACAAGGGAGACCATATCCCAGAACTCAGACCTGAAATCCAAGAATGAATAATAGGACTGGGGCTCCGTATCCTTATGCAAACAAAGCACTGACTACACAGGGGGTTTTGCCTACATAATGGCAACAGAATTGGGCCCTTATTAACAAATTAATCAGTGCTTAATTACATTTAATGAGTAAATTTGGAAAACAAAATCAAAAGATCACTACACCTGTGGTGCTGGGCAATAAGCTCCCATCCCTCCAGTGTTTGGGCCCTGGTCTCCATCCATTAACCGTTTGTGGGCCTGGACTAGTGGCATGGGGGCAACAGTGACACCATCAGTGAAGCACAAGCACTGTAAAGAAAAACAAACACCACAGAATGTGCTCAAATGGTTATGTTTTGTATTAATTGAAATCAGCTCAGAAGGCCACAGATTTAGCCCTGTCATTATTATTTAAGGTTCAAAACTAGAAAACAATGGGCCAAATTCATCCTGTTGTAACTCCACTGATTACAAGGAGTAGCCTGTCTTAATTATTTATTTAGGTATTAACAAAGATTTCTGGAGACAATGGTTTTGACTGGTGAGGACCGCATATAAGAATTCCCTTCTACTATACTATCAGGGCTGGGTACATTAAGGTCCTGATCCAACAAGCCCACTTAAATTTATGCTTATCTTTAGGCATGTGAATAGTCCCACTGACTTCAATGGAACCATTTAAGTGCTTAAAATTAAGCACGTGTGTAAGTATTTGCAGGATCAGGGTCTAAAAAGAGAGCAAAATATTATCTTTGGTAATGGAGTAAAATCTTGTGTAGAAAATTCATCTTGTAACTGTGGCACAACATCCAGACCTGTGCCATATAGGTAAGCTTAAATTTTATCCTGCAGATGAGTAACGTATAGTCTACAGTAAGGAAGGCACCACAACTGTAATTACAGATCCAAAAAGTGAACTAAGCATTGGGAAAACAATTTAGGATGTAATGTAAGGATTACAGCAAAGTGGATATATTAAAAATCAGCAAACACTTTTTTTTCTCCTCTAGAGAATCAATTCATCTCCACAGATCATAGTTACTGCATATTTATGGTTAATGTAGAATAGAGTTGTACTGAGAATGTACATTGACAAACTTGATATCAGACTGCATGTCTTACATATTTATGTGTTTGACTAGTTAAAATGAAGAATTCATGCTTTTAGGCAAAAAGTGTAACAACATTACAAGTGCTAAAACGATTTGTGACCAAACTATTGAGCCAAAACTGAACATACAGATAGCTCTTCCCCTTCAAGAAGTTCTTCAATGACAACCGTCTCTCCAGCCTCTCCAAACACTTTATCCTGCATTAAAAATATTCTTTCGTTATTAGCTGTGACATCCATCAGTTAGATCATGTTTTCTCTTTAAAAAAGAAAAGCATCGCAACGAGAAGGAAAGAAAATGTATATGAAAAGAGCCATGTTGTGTTAATCCTGGGATTGTGGGCAGAGACAACCAAAGCAATGAAAAGACCACCCCCCTCAGATCAGAGAGGGCCACAGAACCCAGAACTTAACTGATTACATATGGAACGAAAAAACAGGGATGAAGATCGGATACAAAATGAGGGCTCTAGAGGGGGAAACCGAGCAGAGAACACTGGTCAACACCCATTGCCATGAGAAAGGGTCAAAGGAATCAATAGATGCCACCCAGAGGAACTCTGCCCAGATACGTGCCTGGGCAAGGCATCAGGAAAATGACCCACAGTCCCCAGAAACAGACAGTTTTGGTGACTGATGCCTTCCTTTTACCCAGAGAACAGGTACAGCATAGGCAGCAGCAGAGTAAGCTTCCCAGTACACCAGTCCTGAGCTGGAGGGATCTCCTTAGGTTAAGAAAATTCAGTTTCAAGCTCCATTCAGCTCTCAGGCCAACAAAGTGGTGGGTTTTGTGATGAAAAACACTTGTCTACTCAGGCTAGAGAACGAAGTGAAATTCCCAAACTCATTTCTTCCAGGTCACCGGGCAGCGAGATTCAGACCTCACAGTATTTAAATAAAGGGTAGCTTACCTGCAAAATCTCTTGCACAGCTCTGCAGGCTTCCTCTTTGCTGGCTGCAACAATTATTTCTTTTCTAGCAGCTTGGCCACTGGCCTTTATAACCAGTGCGGGAAAATCTGTGCTATAAGTGACGACAGGGCACATTAAAGTCAGGATCAGACATCTCCAATGCATCCTCTTAAAGGTAAATTTTAGAAGTGTTCAGCTTAAAATTTTCCCCTTTTTCTGAGGAATAATACATTAAAATGTACCTGCTTGTGCCAATCTTACATGTCATATTTTCAGATAGACTTAATGTGGTCTTGTGGCCTAAGCACAGGACTGGCACTCAGGAATTCCTGAGGGCTAGTGTGGGCTCTGACATTGGCTCACTGTGCAGGTCACAGTCAAAATTAATGCTTAGTTTTGCACTTAAAGCAGGGATTCAGCTACTTTTGTTACATGAGGAATATGGTGCATTTTACTCAACATTATAGCATGTATTCTTTGAGCATAAAATGATTTATTATCCAATTCCAAAAGATAGTTTAACCACATTTTATCTATCTTTCCTCCTCCCTCAGATACTGGATAGCAAAACTAAATGGAATATTTGAATAAATTATTCATAACACTAGCATACAAATATACACACATTTTCTGATATAGCATGTTTTCTTTTTCATATTTTAATCCACTGACACAAAGCCCAATTCTTGACTTCAACAGGAGCAAGCACACACAGCTCATATTCTGCAGTGCATGGCATGCCAATCTGGGATTGCTTTTCTTCTTTGTGATGTAGGTTATTTTATTGTTTACATATCAAAGTTCTTTTGCATAACTGTAATAGAAAATAGTGTAGTAGAACTTGTTTGGGTAAAATTTGTAAGAATTTTTTTTTAAAATGCATGTTCTCATTGATACTACCATACGCAATACATGACATAAGAGAAAACACAATTTGTGGAGCCAATGTATGGGTGTAGAACAGAACAGTTGTACAGCAGTAGCTTTCTTCTGTGGTCAATTGCACTATGGTAATGGAGCATCAATACTTAAGGCCAGATTGTGAACCCCTTCTTCACAATGGTGAGTCACTCCCGCAAAGAATCCTATTGACTTCAATGGGACTACTTAGAGTCACTGCTCACGAACATGAGCAAGGAATACGCAATCTAGCTTTAAATGAGTAAGAAATGGAGCTTCAGCTGTGAGTATGTGTATCCTTTCGTACTGCTCCATGAATAACATGGTCATCTGTGATTGCACACAGGAGAGCCTGATCCATATATAAAATATCTGAAGAAAACTTTAGTTAAATATATCTTTCTTAGATCAGTGTTTTTCCTTATCATGGATGGCCAACTGTTATCCTTATGTAGTTTAACAGAGAAAAACTTCTATGATCTCTGAGCTGAAACTTGACCCTTTGAAAAACTGCCATTGCGGCCCTTAGTGCCATTAATGTTGCCCAATGGCCATCCTTGTCTTTGATTATAAAAGGACCTTAATGACAGCTAGTAGCTAATAAATTATCAGCAAGTAAAAAAGTATCATGAAGTAAGACCATGGGTGGCAAGTGGACCCCCCACTTTGGGGAGGCTAGGCACGTGGCCTCATCCCTTCCAAATGAGGCCCCGCTCCCCAACAGCAGGAGCCCTGCGCCCCTCCTCCCATGGCCGGAGAAGCCCCGGGCTGGCGGAACCCCAATCCGTTCTCCCGCCAACGGAGGAGTCCCGGGCTGGCACTAGCTGTGCTAGTCGACTGACCTGAGCCGGAGAATGGGAAAGGCAGTGCGCCTCGCCATCCGAGACCCCCAGCAGAAGAACACTGAGCTTTTTATATGAGCCATGCAGATTTGGGGCAGCTGAGCAGGTGGTATCTGCTATTCAGCTTCCCGGGTTCATCAGTAATCTCTCTGGAGTCCAGGAAGATTACTGATGAACCCAGGAAACTGAATAGCAGATACCGCCGCCTCAGCTGCCCTGGAACTTGCATAACGCATAATAAGCAAAAACCCGCAACCTGCTGTCCCGCAGCAGCTGCTATGCCAGGGGAGGCTTAGCCTTCCCTGGCCTATTATACCCACTGCCCATGGGTAAGACCAAATATACAAGATACTTGAAAAAGTTAATAAGCTTCAAGTGACAGTCAGTTTACCTGGTAATATAGCTACAAGCTTCTTGAGGATTGGCAAATGCTTTCCATCTTGCTGTTGGGATCCTATGACAATCCAGAAAGGCTTTGGCAAAGCTTGTATTGGTCTCTAACTGAGCTGCCTTGGCTGAGGGACCAAAACATCTAACTCCAGCTGACATCAAGTCATCCACAATTCCTAGTAATTGAAAAGTGCCAAAAGATAAATGCACTCAAATATTCAAATGTCTACCTAAGATGGCTTTTTTATTCTATAAGACCGTGGTTTTCAACCTGTGGTCCGCAGACCGCTGGGGATCTGCAGACTATGTCTAAGATTTCCAAAGGGTGTCATTCCTCCATTCAAAATGTTTTAGAGGTCCACAAATGAAAAAAAAAAAAAAAGTTGAAAACCACTGCTATAATAGAAAAAAGGTGTGAGAGGTAACATCTTTTATTGGACCAACTTCTGCTGGAGAGAGAGACAAGCTTTCGAGCGTATACAGAGCTCTTCTTCAGGTCTGGGAATGGTATTCAAGAGTGTCAGAAGTAAATACAAAGTGGGACAGATTGTTTAGCATAAGTAGTTAACACATATTCTAAGAGACCATTCAAGATGAAGTGGCCTGTTAACAACTCTCCAGTCATAGGACAAAAAAAGGGAGGATTAGTGGGTTATACATTGTTGTAATAAGCCATAACTCCAGTTTCTTTATTAAGACCATAATTTTTAGTGTCTGGCAATGTTATGAATTTAAGCTCCCAGGCTCGTCTTTTGAAGGTGTGGTGCATGTTTCCTTTGAGGATGAGAACTGAGAGGCCAGATATGGAGTGATCATTTTGTGAAAAGTGTTCGCCCAGAGGTGAGGGGGTCTTTTTGTCTTTTATCATTTTTCTGTGTGAATTCAAGACATAGTGACTGTCTGGTTTCACCCACACAGTTGTTATTGGGGCATTTAGTGCGCTGGATAAAGTACATCACATATTGTGAGAGGCATGTGCAGGACCCATGGATCTTGAAAGGAGCGCTGTGCTGGGAGTTGATCATTGTAGCAGTGGGAATATGTCTGCAGGTTTTGCATCTGTTGTTATGCCAGGGACTAATGCTGCTTTGAGCTGGGAGTGTCCTGATCTGTGGGGAGCTTGCTTCTGATAATGAGCTTAGACAGATTGGGGGTTGTTTGAAGGCCAGAAGAGAGCCTTCAGGAAATATTTCTTCCAGGTTGTGATCCCCATCAAGTATGAGCCGTAATTGTTTAATGATACTCCCTGTGTGTGCCAATGTGGGGTGGTAGGTGACAACTAGCGGTGTGTATTGGAAGGTTCTTTTCTTCTGTATTGAAGTAGTTTCTCTCAGGGTATTTGAGTGGCCCATTTCATAATGCGCTCTATTTCTCTAGTGGAGTGTCCTTGTTTAGTGAAGGCAGTTATTCTATAACATCTTTAGTTTACTGATGGGTTTGTGTGCTTTATTGCCATTTTATTTTTGTTCTCATCCCTCATTTGAAATTATTCAGGGCACTGTTACCATGGAAGCCTACATTTCATTTGGTGCCCCCTAGTTTTTGTGTTATGAGGAGTAAATAACACTTCCTTATTTACCTTCTCCACACCAGTCATGATTTTATAGACCTCTATTATATCCCCCCTTAGTCTCTTTTCCAAGCTGAAAAGTCCCTAATAATTTTTGTTGTCCTTTTCTGTACTTTCTCCAATTCCAATATATCCTTCTTGAGATGGAGCAACCAGATCTGCATGCAAAATTCAAGATGTGGTTTTATATAGAGGCAAAAAAGAACTAGGTAAGTTCATGGAGGATAGGTCCATCAAAGGCTATTAACCAAGAAGGGCAGGGATGGTGTCCCTACTCCTCAGTTTGCCAGAAGCTGGGAATGGGAGACAGGAGATGGATCACTTATTAATTACCTGTTCTGTTCATTCCCTCTGAAGCACCTGTCAGGAGACAGGATACTGGGCTAGATGGATCATTGGTCTGACCCAGTAGGGCCGTTCTTATGTTCTTAAATACCTCCCAAAGCACAATCCAAGCAGCCTGCTATGTCCTTTGCTATAGTGAACAGTTTAATGCTCAAATTGTTATTTTACAAATGGATTAAGCTACCCGTTTCATCATTTGATTTCAAGAGACCTTTAATCTTATTTTACAAAGCCTTGTAGAGAAACCGTCCAGTTACTGCACATTTCCCACATGATATCTAACATGTACACAGCTAAGAAGCAAAACTTAGACATAAAATAATCTTACATTTATAGAGAAAAACCTATAATATTCTTACACTTCAGTTAAATTAAGGTAGAATACAGTTTAAAACTTCAATATGATTATTTTTCTTTTAAAATAAATTCAAGGCACTTTGCTTTTGCTAACAAGAGAATTTATTCTAACCTTACCAGCTCCCAAGAGTGCCTCTGGTCCAACTACCACAAGTCCAATGTTATGGTCTTTGCAGAACTGGGCAAGGATAGTATGATTGCTGACTAACACAGCTGAAAAGAATACAGATATACAATTAAGTTACAAGCATAAAACACTTGTACACTGAATCAAAGACAATGGGGGTTATAATTCCACCCCCAAACAGTGACAAAACAGTGTTGGAATAGGATATTAGAGGCAAAAGAAGAGCTGAACAATTTAAAGGGTGCTAAGCCCTTACAGACTGAAATAGAACTAAAAATGGAGTCCAGAATAGATAACTGAAGGTTATGCACAATATCTGATAAATATACAGTCGCTAAATACTAATTATGCTATGTTTATTCTGGATAGCCCAAGTAAACATTTTTAAAACATGTTTATACATTCGGACTAGCACATTTTAAAAATAAAAAGGTGTTCTAGCACCACAGCGACCTCTGGTGGGCATCAGGCAGACCTGCAGCACTTTTAGGCAAAATGTATTTTATTCGGGAAAATACAAAATTCTATACCCAGTGCTGTAGAATTCCCTCAGGAGTAAGAGTTAATCACAGCACACTGTTCACAGAGCCAGGCTAGGACAGAGTGGGACACACAGGGCTGCGGGGGTGGGTCACAGACTGGGGTTCAGAATGGCTACTGTGGGGGACAGACTGGAGCATGGGCTCAGAAGCTAGTGGGTGACAGCGTTGAGCCTGGGGACCGTGGAGATGAGAGGGACAGGGGCAGACATGCTTGACTGAATGGGAGAGGCTTGGGGTCAGCCAGGATCTGCATGGGGGAGGCTTCCCAACACCCTAACAATCCCCCCTCAAAGAAAAACTTCCCACCCACACCCAACACTGCTATGCTCCTTCCCTCTCCCTCAGCTCCTTCATTACCCCTGACTCTCCCAAGCCTTTGCACTGCTTCTGACAGGTGCAGGAAATACAGTTCTGTATTGTAATTTAAATGAATTACACAAAGTTCTGTATTAATATGCCTTGTAAGGAATCTATTTGTCAAAAAAAAAAAAAACTTACCAGAATCTTTTTTTTTTTTTTTTTTGGTCTGTATAGTTAGATATACTTGCTGACAGATATTTTGAAATAAATTACCAAAATAATTGTAACTGGCATGATTATATTGTGTTATTTTGACAAATAAAATATGCAGAATTTTCAAATATTGTGTGCGGAATTTTTAATTTTTTGGCACAGAATTCCCTAGGAGTAAATCATGAGCCTGATCCAGTGACCACTGAAGTAAGTAGAAAGATTCTCATTGATCTGTACTTTAGGCACAACGGCAAGACAAACTATTCTTACACATACAAACATTAAAGCACATACTGATCAGATTCTTTTACCACTGAAGAAGGTAGAACCTAAAATTCACAATGTATTTGACAGATTTATCTGTTTCACTCTATTAATTTTTGGACGTTTGTATGTGTTTTTGGGAGCCCGGCGCAGGGTAGGAGCCACCAGCCAGGTCTTCCCCAGTCCCGTCTCCTGTCCCACAGTGATTTACCTCTCTGCCTATAGGCACCGACTCCGTGGGTGCTCTGGGGCTGGAGCCCCCACAGGGAAAAATTAGTGGGTGCTCTGCACCCACTGGCAGCCAAGCTCCCCTCACCTCCCACCCCACCTCCTCCTCCCTGAGCGCATGGCATCCCCTCTCCTCCGCCTATTTCCCAGCGCTTCCCGCCCGGATGCCGCCAAACAGCTGTTTGGTGGCATTAGCATGCTCCGGGGTGGGGTGGGGAGTGGGAACATGGCACACTCAGGGGAGGAGGTGGGGAAGAGGTGGGGCCGGAGTGGGGATTTGGGGACAGAGTTGGAATAGAGGTAGTTAGGGGGCAGGGACTTTGGGGAAAGGGTTGGAATGGGGGCAGGGAAGGGGTGGGAAGAGGCAGGGCCTCATGGAAGGGGTGGAGTGGGGGCGGGGGTAGAAGGGGGTCGAGCACCCAGGGGAAAGTGGGGAAGTCGGCACCTATGGCTCTGCCAGCTGCCCTAAGCACCTGAATCATACTGCTGGGCAGGGTCACATGACCGCTGTGGAAACAAGGGTTAAAGTATTTGACTATAGGCCTCTCAGTTATGTCAAGACAGAGCACAGTCAAGCTAACTCTCAACTCTCATAACGTGAGACTTGGGAAAGCAGGATCGGTGTCTGAAGTGGGTGGGAAACAACAGCGCAGAGTCAGTGTGACCTAGCCTTGAAGATAGCGATGTTTTGAGGACAGAAGTGAGAAAATACTGGAATGGGCAGGACATAACAAATAAATTGCAGATGTTTTTAATTAACGTATTCCATGAAAGAGTATAAATGCTTGTGGCTTATTGCTTGTATTTTGGAGAAACTGAGGCAGATATGCTCTCTGTCAGTTGTATTTCTTCCTAGGCAATTGTCTGAAATAAAGCTGTCTCTGATTTTGTTGCATTCCAACCTGAGAGTGAGGATTTATTTTCTTCCACACCACTCTAGTGGCTTCCCTTTGCTTCCGTCAGAAAGTCATTTTTCTGCAGGGAAGCAAATAAATCTGCGGGGGACATAAATTCTGTGCATGTGCAATGCCACAGAATTCCCCCAGGAGTAAGTGTTTTATCAGATAATCTGACAATTCAAAAAAACCATGCGGCAAAAATGATTTGCATGTGGTATAATTTGTGGTATCTTTTGTGGAAAAGAATAAGATACTGTTAATTTCCACTGATACAACATATGATATTGAACAGTTTTTGTTTATATTCACATATCTTTATACGTGCACAGCTTGACATATCATTTATTTGCTTTCTATTACCTGAATTTGAAATCTTTCCATTATCGGCTGTTCCTGCATTTCCTGGAGCAACTAGCACTTGTTTTACATGTGGAGATTGTGCCAATTTCCAGGCCAGAGCATGCTCTCTGCCTCCACTGCCAATCACAAGCACTCGATCAGCCATCAGTCTGTGAAAAGCCAGTCACTGTATTTATTTCAGAGTCCTATGGGGAAAAAAAAAAACATGAATTATGTCTCTAACAGCCACTCGTAATTGGTAGCCTCAGTCTAGTTCTCAGCATATAGGAATTCAGATGACAAAAATACACCATCATACATGGTATTGATTGGCAACAGTGTTGACCTTCTGGGTGAAATCATGGACCAACTGAAGTCAGTGGAAGTTTTACCATTGACTTCAATGGGGTCAAGATTTAATCCCTTAAGTATACAGGCCAATGTGTAGAGACTGAACTACCCAGCTAGGTCTGGTTCCTCCACAGAAGTACTGAGGCACATTGGCAGTGTGGGAAAGCTTGTACAAATGCCATTTTTAACTTACCTTTAAGGTAGGCTTCAATATGGAGGATGTCAATCCAGAAACTTCAATGAGCACTAAAATATGTAATTTTTTAAAACAGCAATTGTCAAAATATAAAAATCAGTGAGAATACTGCTAAAACAGAATAATGTGCTGATTACACCTGCTGTTCCCCCGCCCCCCAATATGCTGACAGTTAAAATTGTTATCTCAATGGTATTTCTTGGCAGATTCGTTTTGATGTATTCAGAAACACTGTAATATGCAATGTATTTTACATCTGCTGATTTAGTTTTTCCAATATAAAATTAAAATGGGCACATATAAATGTCATGAACAAAACCAATCCCAGAATATGACCTTTAAGATAGATGCTGTTGACATTAACCAATCCATAGCCACGAAATACATCATAAATTAAGAACACCATAAAAATGTCAGCTTTCCAACCAACACAACATTGCTCTTTCTTGGGAAAAGATGATCTGTGAGTTGTTTACTGTATAGTTTACAAACAAAATCAGAGACAATATTTAAATACAAAAGCATTATGTTTAAGAACACATTCTTTGGCCCGCGTCGCTTCCCGCAGCCACCATTGGCCTAGAGCAGCAAACCGTGGCCAGTAGGAGCCGCGATCGACTGAACCTGTGGACGCAGCAGGTAAACAAACCGGCTCAGCCCACCGGGGGCTTACCCTGGCGGGCCGCGGGCCAAAGGTTGCTGATCCCTGCATTAGACGCACTAAATACGAACATTAGATTACCTTGAAATAAAGTTTACTTTGTGCAAAAAAATTTAAAAGTTGGGTTCTTCCCTTTTTTGCTTCTTTATGAAAAGTTTTATTTTTCCTGCCCTTTCCTCCCCCACCTTTGGTCTTAGCTATATCAGAAATGTTAAGTCTGATCGTCCCTGCTGTTGCTGGAAGACTTTCCGGGGGCGTGTGTTTTACATTACTGATTAAAGGATGAGAGAGCTCACAATAGGCAAAAGGCTGAAGCTGATGACATTTTAACAAAAACATAATTTATCCCAAATGCTCAGTACGCACTGGAATTAAATAGATGTTAACTAAAAAAGTTTTTAAAAAAATTTAATTAAACCCTCTCCCCTCACAATTATTCAGTTTTCAACTTCTTCTTGACCCATCATAATTTCACTAGTTCAGCAGAGTCTTTCAAGGTAGAATAGATCTACATTTTTAATGGAGGGTGGGCACAGGGAAAAAAAACACACACAAGCAGAAACCCCTTCATGCTTAAAAAAAATGCATGTTTTCTTTTCATATCGTAAAGAAGAAAAAAAGGAGGGGGGCTTTCCTCTCCCTTCCCCCCTTCTTGCAGTCAACTTAAAGGCATCTTGGCAGAAAAGGGAGCTAGCAGAAGAACAGTACTTACTTTAGAGGAGATATGATCGGGACTCCCAGCTGAGACACCACTACTTGCCACATCAGGCACTACTGCTCCATCTAATGATTCCAGAAACTTCCCAGTCAGATACAACCCCTTCCTCCTGCTCCCAGTTCAAATTCTTCTGTGTGATGAGAGCTGATCCCATAGCCAAGGACGGCAAATGCCAGATTTTAGCATCACAGTGAAAAAAGCCGTGCACATTATAATAAGCTTAAACGTCACCTATCAAGTCCCATGTCTCTTTTTCTTTCTTCTAGTGAATGACAAACAGAGGGAGATTCCTTAGTTGAAATCCGATCAAACAAGTATACAACTGCTGAGGCAGAATTTGGCCTGTAGATGTTTAAGCAATTTCTTCTTATATTCACAGAGATCCTGCAGTGTAGATCACAACAAGAATCCACACAATTCTGAAACCCTGTCTTCTACCCAATCACATAGAGGGAGATATTGAAAATTTGCATACAGTCTAACTGCCCACAGCATACTGCAATTATCTGACTCAAGTCACTTTCTTAGGTAGGATAAGAAAGAGACAGACAACAACAGAGAGAACAATTAGAGACACAAACATAAACTGTTGAAATGTCTAACACCCAAACAAAAACACTTCTTCCATAGCATCATTTCCACTTCATGTAAATGTGTAGGTTTGCTGCAGTTTTCATATACAGATCAAACAAAAGGAGAACAAACTGAATACACAGGGCCAGATTCAGAGGGGATGTAAGTGACGGTATAAATTGCATATTCATAAAACAGCATAAGCAGCATAAATTGGTGTAATTTACTCCAAGAGAACAAAGTGGCAAAGATGCAACAGGCAAAGCAACATATCAGGGTATAATCCAGACTAATGAGTTGCTGTGTCACTCCTGCCCTCTAACCTGGGGTGCTCTTTACAATGCTTTGCTGCTGTAGCCTCCAGCATTAAAGTCATTCCAAGCTATGTCTGTGTGTATGCTGCAGCCAGCCACACCTTGGTTATACTGCAGGTGACCCCAACACCCCCCAGTATTAGATTTTCCCCCAGAAATGTATGCCCTGTGATACTCACCCCTCTCCTGGACAATACCAGTTTATATAAAAATCTGTTATTGCTTTACAAGAAATAATTTGCACAGAACCTGACACCCCAAATGGAGTTTCCCAGACACTTCAGTTTAAACACGTTGGCCTAGATAAAACAATAAAGTAAGTTTATTCACTACAAAGAGAGATTTTAAATGATGTACAAGTAATGAGGCATAAGTCAGAAATGGTTACAAGAAAATAAAGTTACAACTCTGGTGGTGCTGAACTTAAACTATATCAGAATCAAGCAAAGTAGTTTCTCATCCTATACTTTCAGCAGTCTTACTGACCAAACTTCTTAGGTCAGGACCCCTCCGCCAGTTCAGCACTGATTCCTTTGTCCTTCAGGTGCTGTGAATGCATCTCCAGATGACATTCGAGAGACAAAAGAGACTATATGGAAGGATATTCCCTGCTGCTTTTTCCTCACCTTTTTGAGCAGCCTTTGTTTCCCTACCTGCTTGATAACTCCATTTACTGCTTAAATGCAAATTAAGCAGAGCACACATTCCTTTGAGACACTCCTGTCTGCCAACCTCAGTTTGGAATATGTGTTAACAACATCATAAAGTGGAATATTATAACTTCACATACGATGTTGCCACACACATTTTATCAGTACACTAATGACCAGAAAATTATGAGTTTTCAAATGATCTCACAAGGTATACTTTGTACAAAGATTATTACAGTAGTATGTGGGGTGTGGATACAGGAGGTACATTCTATCACAAGCGTGTAAAGATGAAAGCCAGTAAGATGAAGCAGGCCTCCTTTTACACACTTATGTAAGTGGCTTTTCTTACTTCAGTGTTGCTGTCATTTCACTGACTGGGTGTACAATATTGCTTACCCCAAGCATTCAAAATCATGAATTGGGCTCAACAAATCCCATGAGATTGGCTTAAAATTTAAAAATCATGAGAATTTTAAAAAATAGAGAATTTTCAGGGGTGGAGTTATTTGCCTTCAAGGTTCTGAGCCACTAAGGGTGCAGTGAGTTCACTTTTTCAAGCATTAGCTCTAATGGTTGCAGAGAAAACACTTAATTTTTTTAATAAAAGCTGAGAGTGTCATGTAATCAGTTGACACCAATAGGTGGGACATTTAAGAAAAATCCCAAATATTGAAAAACTCGCAATGAAATCACAAGAGGTAGCAGCACTGAAATGTAATTTACAATCTCATACAGCAGCTGATGCCCATTTACAAACATGATACACCACTATGTACATCACTTCTGAGTCTAGCACACATTATCTTGAAACCAATATTCCATCCACAGATAAACTGAAACCGCTACCCCACAAAAGATACCATTATGCTTCAGTGCAACTACTGCTGCACAAACCACACTTCATCGCTATACTGCCTAAAAGATATGAATGGAAGTTCAGCATCTCCCAGGCAGAGTTCATTTGTTACCGAGCAAAGAGATAGACTGAGGCCATCACCTAAGCCTGAAGCACTCATTGACATCCCTGAAAGTTCCTTCACTCAGCACCTCTCTCGGGATAAGGAAGGCACAGTTCTTTCCACGTTATCATGTTTCTAACCATGATAAGGTAACAGCTGGCCTGGCTCAGACAGCTTTGTTCTGTTTCCCAGGAGACTCCAGTAGGGCATTTATGCCCCAATAACAGGGGCTTTTCAAATACTTTCAGGTGTTATCTGGCTGCAGACCACTGTCCCCTCTAAGCTGTGCACGTGTGCACGCGCACACAGATCCTAAACCCCACGCACACGGTGAACACCACGCACACAAAAAATTGCACAGAAGAAATTTTTTGGCGCACACGACCTGTCAAAAATTACAGGGGACATTGCTGCAGACCCAGCAAGCAAAGGCTCAAGCTCGGGCTGCTGATGGGGAACCCTTTAAACAGGGCCTCAGGGGCTGGCTGTACATGGAGGGGGGGAGGGTTAATTTCTTGTTCGTTGCAGCCTCACCAGCAGAGGGCGGGGCTTGACCAGTCACCAACAAAGGTACTGCCCAATGAACTGCCAGCCCCTGCGCATGCGGCCTCTCCCCGATGACGGCACCTCCCACTCTGTCCGGAAAACCTTTCAGCGCCCCCTCCCCCACGTCTTCGGCCCACGTGACGCCCGCCCAGCGCCTGTGAATTCTCTCACGCAGGCCGCGGGTCACAACCACCCCAGACTCTGTCACGTGTCAGGCGGACGCAGGAGCGGGCGGGGTCACGCGTTGGCCTTGGGGCCAGAGGCCTGTCTATGGTGGGGACTACATATCCCACAATCCCAGGCGGCACGCGCGTCGGCCCCCATGGAATGGGAGGGGGCGCGCGCTCTGCCTGAGAGAGCCGCTAGGAGCCGTCCCCGAGCGCGGGGTGCAAGGCGCTGCCCCTCCCTGCGCGCTTCCAGACACCGGCCCTCAACGTGCGCGTGCCTTACACTCTCCTACGCATGCGCCAATCACGGGGGCGGGAGGGGGCCAGGTGAGGCGGGGGCGTCGGGCAGCAGCGGCGTTGACAGGCAGGGGCAGTGGGGGAGGGGGCGGTGCAGGGCCCGGCCCCCATGGGCGTGTGACACCGGTGGACTGTGCCGAGAGCTTGCGGGGGGGAGGGGGGACTCAGTGTCAGTCCCCCCTCTGCCCCCGCCGCGCCCCGCCCCGCGGGGTAGTGCCGGTCAATGGCAGCGCCCAACCATAGGCGGCCCCTTGGTTTTGGCGAGCCAGCTCCGGAAGTGGCCCATCACCCTGGCCTCTGTCTGAGCCCCAGCCTGGCCGCGCCCTGTGCAGCGTGTCAGATCTCCTCATGAGGAGCTGTTAATCTGTTGTCCCAGGGTGAGCCAGCGTCACTCATCTCTAGGGTTCTCCCCCTGTGCAGTTTCCCCCACACCGTTGCACATAGGGTGACCAGATGTCCCGATTTTATAGGGGCAGTCCCGATGTTGGGGTCTTTTTCTTATATAGGCTCCTATTCCCCCCCCCACACACACACACACCCTGTCCCGCTTTTTCATACTTGCTTTCTGGTCACCCTAGTTGCACATTACTGCTGTGAAGGCATTGTTTGCTCTGTGGGGAGAAGTAGCTCTAGAGCTGGATAATCCAAGTTTTACCATAAATGGTGAGTCTAGAGTAACCCTTCCGCTGTGAGCAAAGTGATGCCAGGTCTACACTACAGACCTATATTGGTGTATAACTGTCACTTGGGTGTGAAAAGTCCACCCCCCTGAACAATATAGTGATACTGCCCTATCCCAATGTGTAGACAGTGCTATGTTGATGGAAGAAGCTCTCACATTGACACAGTTATACCGCCTTTCGGGGTGGTGGATTAACTACCTTGACAGGTGAAGCTCTTACGATGGCACAGGAGCATCTTCACTTAGACGCTCAGCGCCACAGCTGCATTGATGCAGCTGCAGCATTTGAAGTGTAGACCTGCCCTGAGTGTTTGCAGATGGAAATGTTCATTTAATGGATGCTTATTAAACAGCAATAATATTTTTCTCACAGATGCCTCTGTCAGAGAAGAAAGTCCTCCTCTGTTGTAAATTGCAGGATTAAGGCCAAAATCACCATAACGGTGAGGATGCCATTTTAGTTAAATACTTTTGTAAAGCATGATAGTACAAAATACCATGTTGCATAGGTCTTACATAACTATCCTCCATAAAGCACCACACACCACTATATACAATATTATACATAATCGTAGCAGCTTTTATTTTAAATGATCAACAATCGAGTATTACTTTTAGATTTAAACAATAGTAACGAGTAGTGGATTGTTAAAGTACTTTTAAGTGATTCTTAGAATCTGAATTTTTTTTCCAATTAGATTATAAATATAAAGCAGGTCTAATTTTGAGCCTAATCTGCTTGACTTGATAGCAACTCAAAGTGGCTAATAGGCATAAAAACTTTCAACACACTATTTTGAGTAAGCATGAATATACGAAAAACAGGTTTCAGAGTAGCAGCCGTGTTAGTCTGTATCCGTAAAAAGAACAGGAGTACTTGTGGTGCCTTAGAGACTAACAAATTTATTTCAGCATAAGCTTTCGTAGGCTAAGCTTTCGTAGGCTATAGCCCACTTCATCGGATGCATAGACTGGAACACTGTTTGTTCCAGTCTATGCATCCGATGAAGTGGGCTATAGCCTACGAAAGCTTATGCTAAAATAAATTTGTTAGTCTCTAAGGTGCCACAAGTACTCCTGTTCTTTATATGAAAAACAGTTACACACAGTTGTAGGGGATTCATCCACTGACTAATGCACTCAGTTCTAAGAGATGGTCTACTGATCTTATTTAACATGTTTGCATTCATTTTTAAGGCAACAAGAGACTACAATGATCAATTAGTCCAAGGATTGGCAACCTTTGGCCCGCAGCCCACCAGGGTAAGCCCCCTGGCGGGCCGAGACGGTTTATTTACCTGCCACATCTGCAGGTTCGGCTGATCGCAGCTCCCACTGGCCGCGGTTCGCCGTTCCAGGCCAATGGGGGCTGTGGGAAGCGGTGGCCAGCACATCTCTCGGCCCACACCTCTTCCCGCAGCGAACCACGGCCAGTGGGAGCTGCGATCGGCTGAATCTGCAGATGCGGCAGGTAAACCAGCCTGGTCCACCAGGGGGCTTACCCTGGCAGGTTGCGGGCCAAAGGTTGCCGATCCCTGATCTAGTCCAACCTCCTGCATAACCAAAGCCATAAGAATTCACAGTGGTAGTGTTTATAAAGTAGAGTAAGTAAAACAAGGCCAGGTGATTAGAAAATAAAACAAACCCCTGCTCATCTTAAGTTTCAAACCCATGCTTTGATCCTGTATGTGTGAAGTTGTACCTTTACAAGGCATTCAGGACAGTTGATCAACATTGAATGCCTCTAACCTTGCCTCTCTTCAGAAGGGTCCTTCCAAATAGATAGCCCGCTAGTTGTAGAAAATTTAAGTAACAGTAATTGATTCAGCATGTCCAGTTTTATATCTTGAAATGCAAGCTGACACAAAGACTTGTGGTGGTGGTGGCCATGAAAGTGGGGATGATCTTGGTGTACTGTACAAGGAATTAGGCTGACAATTCTCATTAACAATAATGGGTTGTTTCAGTGGCGTATTAGGTGTATAGTTTTTACTTGCTTTTTATCTTTCTATAGTTGATTTTTGTGTATTTTTTATGTAAGTATTTGAAAAAGAATTGCTTTGGGATCCCAGCGCTTTCAGCAGCCAGTCTTCTCAGCAGAATCAAAGTTAAGGAATTATTAGTCTTTTCTATTCTTACTAAAAAGTTAATGTTCTAGATTTATTTTATCTTACTAACAGGAGTAAAAGAGGTTGGCATCTAGGATATTTGAGTCCTGCTGGGGTACAGCAGTTTGCCATCTAAATAAAGTCATATTCATATTATTCAGTTAACTTATGCTGCAAAATACACCAGGGTCTGGTCCAATAAACTTTTAAGTATACATTGGAAAACCTTGTGGCATTCATAACTGTGGATATAGAGTCCAGCTGGTGGGTACTTTATATTTAGAGCCTGACTACAATTCAACTGTTTTGGCAGGTCTCTGTTATTACACAATCATGTCTTCAACATAGTTATAAAGCACAGCTCTCTGCAATATAGAGAGGACCTAACTGTGTTTTAAGAAACATGCTAAAACTTTGTACCTGTGTAAAGACTTGGATATTTACACTGCAAAAGAGAACTGCTCTTTTATGATATTGGGAGAGGTGTGTTGCAAATGAATTTTCATTTGTAGTATATACAGGATTCTTCTGTGTGTAAACCAGGGGTCTCAAACACACGGCCCTTCCCTGCGCCCGCCCCCCCCCCCCCGATTTTTATTTTATTTTTTTTTACCCCCAGACAGTTCCCGCCACCAGAACAGCTGTCTGGCGGCTTCGCAGTTTCTGGGAGGGAGGGGGGAGGAGCGGGAAGCGCGCACACAGGGGAGGGGGGGGAGAAGAGGCGGAGCTCCCCCCTCCCCTGTGTGCACGCTTCCCGCTCCTCCCCCCTCCCTCCCAGAAACTGCGAAGCTGGCAGACAGCTGTTCTGGCGGTGGAACTTCAGAACGTAGCACGGGGAGGGCAGGGGAGGGGCGCGGGGAGCCCGGCGGGCAGCAAGGAAGCGCTCCGCCGGGCTCCCCATGCTCCCGCACCCCCCTGAGTTACGTTCTGAAGTTCCGCCACCAGAACAGCTGTCTGGTGGTTTCTGGGAGGGAGGGGGAGGAGCAGGGAGAGGCAGGCCGCCGGGCTCCCCCCGCACCCCCTCCCAGTTACGTCCTATGGCTGCCAACTCCCCTCACCCCCGCCCCCCCCCAGTTACGTTCTGTGACCGCCAACTCCCCTCCCCCCCGCCTCCCCCCCAGTTATGTTCTGTGGCTGCTAAGATCCCCGTTTCCGCCGCGCTGCTCCAAGGTTCTATTTTTACCCCCAGGCAGTTCCCGCCGCCAGAACAACTGTCTGGCGGCTTTGCGGTTTCTGGGAGGGAGGGAGGAGGAGCGGGAAGCCGCGCACACAGGGGAGGAGGCGGAGAAGGGGCGGGGCCTAATGGAAGCGGTGGAGAGGGGGCGGGGCCGGGGGCAGCAAGGGGGTGGGGTCAGTGATGCGGCCCTCGGGCCAATGCACTAGTCCTCATGTGGCCCTCCTGGTAATTTGAGTTTGAGACCCCTGGTGTAAACAGTGCTAATCTGCTGTTACAGTATATATATTGGCAAGTGTATGACTGAGAGTTGGCCTCTAAAATAAAGATCTTTGTACATAAAAATTAATCTGAATTTTGATAATCTTTGAAAGTAAAGGAAAATAACTAGTTAATGTCAGAAGATTTTAAGAAATAATATTGGCTTTTAAAATTCAACACATTAGTTTTATTTTATGTCCAATGGTTTTTTTTACAGGTCATTGTTTAGGATGTAACAGCATCTGAAGAAATATGAAGTGGCTTTGTGTCATATTGACAAAAAAAATTGGATGTCATCTCTGGGCGCTTTCAGCAATGATTCCCAAAAAAGTAAAAACATTTCCTTATCCCTATATTATTGACCATAGAATGTTGTCAGGTTACAAACCTAAAAATAACATCAAAAACTCTTACAAACTTCTTAAACTTCAGGAGGGGTGTTCCCTAGATGACGTAAGAAATTCATTTAGAAACCTTGCCAAACAGTATCATCCAGACAGTGGTTCCATCACAGCTGATTCCGCAACATTTGTGCAGGTAGAAGAAGCATACCGAACTGTGCTTTCTGATGTGGCCAAGAAAATGAAATCAAGTGAAAGTGAAGATGAAGAGGAAACCAAATTCAAATCCAAAGCACCACAGCACAGGCAGTATTTAAGTTTTGAAGGTGTTGGTTTTGGGACTCCGAGACAAAGAGAAAGACAGTACATGCAGTTTAGAGTAGACCGTGCAGCTGAGCAGGTGATGGAATATCGAAAGCAGAAACTTGAAAGCCAGTATGCTATGAACACTATGATAGCCAAAGATATAAGGCAGAGTAAGAAGGTAAAAATTACCCAAGCAATTGACCGTTTGGTTGAGGACCTCATCCAGGAATCAATGGCTAAAGGAGACTTTGATAACCTCAGTGGTAAAGGAAAACCATTGCAGAAATTTTCATACTGTCCACATATTGATCCTATGACTCACAACCTGAACAGAATTCTAATAGATAATGGATACCAACCAGAATGGATTCTGATGCAGAAAGAAATACGAGAAACTATTGAGGAACTAAGAAAGAACATAGTAGCATCTAGGAATAAACTTGGAGAGCCAATGACACCATGTAGACAGAAACAGTGGAGTGAGATTTGTGAACAATTAATAGAAGATATCAAGAAACTAAACAAAAGAATTAATGACTTCAATTTAATTGTTCCCATTCTGAACAGACAAATGGTTCATTTTAATGCAGACAAAGAAATTGCACGAGCACAGAAGGCTTATGAGATCCTGATGGAAAAAACAAAGACCATTGATGTGGATGCAAAGGAAAATGAACAGGAAAAAGTTGAAATGTTTAGGCTTAAATCCAGCTTTTTGAAGTGGATAAATCTTATGTTGAAATAAAATAAAAATGGATATACCATTTTGATTAAATATTCATGTTAATACATTTTGTAGCTTGAGAGAGAATTTTTCAGGTTTACTGAAAATATAAAACCTACCTGTTTTAATGTTATAATGTTTCGAAGGAATCTAGCTGCTTGACCTGGCTCTCCAAGTGGTCAATATGAAAGCTGCTTAAGAATAAATAATTTTTCTCAGCCAGTTTTGCTTTTGTCAAACTTATTCTTCTGTGTATATCGAACCAATGTTTTATTTGGGTAAATCAGAAATAATTAAACCTTGTAAAAGTGTCATTATCCTTGCTTTACAAATTAGTAAACTGAGGTGCAAAGAAATGACAGCAAGTCAGTGACAGAACCAAGAATAGAATCTATATTTCTTAACTTCCTATCCTGTGCTCTATTCATTGACCCATTCTGCCCTCTTAGTTTGAATGCTCACAGCAAGGAACAGTGGGCAAGTTTAAAAAAAAAAGAGCCCTTTTAAGTAATACATTTTCTTATTAAAAAAAATATTGATGTTAGAGACTGTTTTCTGGTATAAGGAATTGTGGCTAATATTAGAGTCCCTGCTCGCATGAGCTAGTACAGGGGTCTCAAACACGCGGGGCGCATACGGCCCGCAGGGCGCTTCCCTGCGGCCCGCCGGGTTCCCCGCGCCCCGCCCCCCCCCCCCCCCCCCGAGTTACATTCTGAAGTTCCACCATCAGACCAGCTGTCTGGCGGCTTCGCGGTTTCTAGGAGGGAGGGGGTTGGAGCGGGAAGCACGCACACAGGGGAGGAGGGGGGGAGCTCCGCCTCTTCTCCCCCCCCCCCATGTGTGTGCTTTCCACTCCTCCTCCCTCCCTCCCAGAAACAGCGAAGCCGCCAGACAGCTGTTATGGCAGCAGAACTTCAGAATGTAACTCGGGGGGGCAGGGGAGGGGCATGGGGAGCCCGGTGGGCTGCAGGGAAGCGCTCCGCCGGGCTCCGTGTGCCCCCCCGCCCCCCCTGAGTTACGTTCTGAAGTTCCGCTGCCAGAACAGCTGTCTGGCGGTTTCTGGGAGGGACGGGGGAGGAGCGGGAAGTGCGCACACAGGGGAGGATGGGGGGAGAAGAGGTGGGCCGCCAGGCTCCCCCCGCCCCTCCTCCCAGTTACGTCCTATGGCTGCCAACTCCCCTCACCCCCCCCCTCCAGTTACGTTCTGTGGCCGCCAACCTCCCTCACCCCCGCCCTCAGTTACGTTCTGTGGCCGCTAAGATCCCCGTTCCCTCCGTGCTGCTCCAAGGTTCTATTTTTACCCCCAGGCAGTTCCCGCCACCAGAACAGCTGTCTGGCGGCTTCGCGGTTTCTGGGAGGGAGTGGGGAGGAGTGAGGAGCCGCGCGCTCAGGGGAGGAGGCGGAGAAGGGGCGGGGCCTAATGGAAGGGGTGGAGTGGGAGCGGGGGCAGCGAGGGGGCAGGGTCTGTGATGCAGCCCTCTGGCCAATGCACTAGTCCTCATGCGGCCCTCGTGGTAATTTGAGTTTGAGACCCCTGAGCTAGTACGTATTTCTTTAGATAAGTAGACTGAACATTTTCCTGAGAATGCTGGGAGCTTAGTTACTAGTTCCATTTTCTGAATGCTTCTTATATGTTAAAAGGACACTGAGAAAGCTGACAGGCCCAAAATGTAATCCTTACCACAACAACTTTTGTCCCCAGATGGTTGCTTCTAGTATCTGACCATTCCAAATGAAAGCTGAAACAGTATTAAAATCACAGCTCCTTGACAGGTGATCTAGCAACAATCGAACCTGAATTTATTGCATTTATTTACACATACACTCATTTTGTACTGTGCCCGTGCTGTCCTTGCATTCTCTGTTTTTGTGATATGGCAAAAGACTGAAATTGGCTCTCAAGTTTCTCAGAGACCAGGATTCTTGTCCGTTTCTGTAGTCCATCCCCTCATAAGAAATGAGCTGACAGAGCAAGTAAAAGACTGGGGTGATGTGCACAAACTCAGATGCAATCCCACTGAGCTGAGTTTATTGGTGGTGGGTCATGCAGTTGAGAAGCGTGCACTGCACCCTTTTGTTTTGGTAGGATAAGTCATTTAGACATTAAAAAGAAAAATTCAAGAGGTCACAATTAGGGCCTTTCAATCTTCAGTGATCCTGTTGACAGCTGAAATGGGTACATTTTCCTTTTTGTCTTATGAATAGCAATACTCAAAGCCATGGAGTGCTGAAATACATTATTTTAGCATCTCAGGGAAGATTTTGGCCTTTCACAATCTTTGTGCTCATTTTAGATGTCACTGTTGTATGAATGCCTGCTTATTTATTGAAGAGTGTAAGTGACCTTTAATAGTTCTTGTTTATAATGGAAACTTCAGACCAGGCCAACTTCTGCTTAAATTTAGGGCTTAATTACAGCAGATAAAAGCCATTTCACACAATAGTATTGAAAAGATTGTAACTTCTGTTTGTCCAGATGACCTATGGAATTTGACTGGCATTTCTAATTAAACTAATCCAACAGTACAAACAAAATAATTGCTCATTTCTCAACTCCAAACTGAATAGATGTGAACAGATTCCTTGTACTTTAAATCAGCTTTACAAAATGGTCATGAAAAATTATCAGGAACAAGATCTGCTTTTCCACACTTTACCTTGATGGTGGAAAAAAAATTTTTTTTTTACTTGCCCCTGGCATGTGGGGGAGTATATTTTTGAGAGGCTGACATAAATGTTAGTTTTCTGCATATTTTAGGCCATAAAATCTTAAGAATATCATGCTATCTAATCAGCATTTCTAATGCCCCTAGCACCATAGTATCTAAGAAGTGTATTTGAATTACACAAACCCAAGAAAGAACTTCCCAGAGAGCAGTAAATTCTCCATCCCATGTGAGGTCTAATAATGGGCCTCTAATTTGAGATTGATGACAGTTCTCTGTTAGTTCTGACTTGTGGAAAATAATAAAATTAAGATATTACTTCCAGATACAAAGGGTGTCTGACTATGTACATGTACAGGAAGTTATGTAAATAATTAGTAGATGGAAAGTACCTTGAAAGGCTTGTTTATATGAGATCTTAATATTCAGATAAAAATTAGTTATGTACTTGTTGGAATAGACTATATCAACCTTGGTGTCAGTATTTTGCTCATTCCTACCCAAACCTGCATTTCAATTTCTTTTAATTACTAGACTATTACCATGCATCTAAATCCTGCTCCAGTAGCTATAGAGCTTGGGCTCCAAAGTCCAAACATCCCTGCTGGAGATACTGTTGCACAAAAGGTATTATTGGGTCTTGAGGGCTGCCATTCACCTTCATTTGAATAACCAACAGAGAATGTTTTGAGGAGAAGCAACAGGGGGCACTACAGGGGAGAGCAGAGGACAAGCAAGGGGCAAGAAAAGTTGCCAAGTATCCATTCTTGCAGGAAGCAGCTGACACAGCTAATAGAGCATGGGAAAAAAGTGTTTGCATTTTTGAAACTACTTCCCCATATGTATGTGTGTGGCTTTTCCTTCCACTTCTGACATATGGGGTGGCCCCCACCTGCCCACGATTGAGATTAGCAGCACGAACTGAGGTAGAAAGTGGCCAGAAACATTGTTTGGGGATGAGGAACATTCAAGAGATCTGAGCCACCAGGGAAAGAAGAGTAGCAACAGCATCAGAGAACAATGTGGAGGAAGGAATCAAACTCATAAACGTTAAGGTCAGGAGGGATCATCACTGTGATAATCTAGTCTGTCCTCCTGCATGTTGCAGGCCACAGAACTTCACCCACTCCTGAAATAGACCTCTAACCTCTGGCTAAATTACTGAAGTCCTCAAATCATGGTTTAAAGACTTCAGGTTACAGAGAATTCACCATTTACGCTATTTTAAACCTTCAAGTGACCTGTGCCCCATGCTGCAGAGAAAGGTGAAACTCCCCATGGGTCCTGGCCAATCTGACCTGGTGGAAAATTTCTTCCCAACCCCAACTATGGTGACCAGTTAGACCGTGAACATGTGGGCAAGACCCGCCAGGGAGAAACTTGGGAAAGAATTTTCTGTAGTAACTCAGAATCCTCCCCATCTAGTGTCCTTACTAGCACCACCAGATGCTTGGAGGAGAGGATAAGAATGTTGTCATAAATATAAAGGGAAGGGGGAGAGGGTCTGATGCAGATAAAATCCTCTTACCAGTAAAGGGTTAAGAAATGCAGGTCACCAGACCGACACCTGACCTGGCCGGCATCTGACCAATAAGGGGACAAGATACTTTCAAATCTTGGGAGGGGGAAAGCTTTGTGTGTGGGTCTTTGTCAGACTCAGAGTGATCTTGGAGTCAGAAGGAACCAGTCATCTTTTCATCAAATCCTCACTTTTCTAAAGTAAGTTTAGATAGCATAGCGAGTAGAGTTCTGTTTATTTTTGCTTGGTACGTTCCCTGTGTGAGAGGGAGGGGTTATTCCTTTTCTTTTTCTGTAACTTTAAGGGTTTGTCCAGAGGGGGAATCCCTCTGAGTTTGGAAATTGAGTACCCTGTAAAATAGTTACCATCCTGATTTCACAGAGCTGATTTTACCTTCTTTGTTTTAATAAAATCCTTCTTTTAAGAAGCTGACTGTTTTCTATGGTGTTAAAACCCCGGGGGTGGGGGTTTTTTTAGATCACTGTGTAACCAATTGGTTAGGAGATTATTCTCAAGCTTCCCAGGAAAGGGGGGTACGGGCTTGAGAGGGTATTTTTTCGGGGGGAGAGGAAGCTTCAAGTGGTTTCCTTTCCTGGATTCCTGTTGAAAACACTTGATGGTGGCAGTGAGAGAAGCATTTCTCAGGGTGCAGGGAATTTTGTACCTTGGGGGTTTTAAACTAAGCTGGTAAAAATAAGCTTAGGAGCTCTTCATGTGGGTCCCCATGTCTTTACCCTAGAGTTTAGAGTGGGGAGGGAACCCTGACAAATGTGGTGGTGTGAATTCAGATAGATGTACTGAGTGGGTAGCAAAAGGCGCAGTACATGGAAGGGGAGCTCTTACTATATTACCTAGTGCCAAACATGGCATGGCACTTTACAAGTAGAAGATAAGGCAAGATTCCTGCTTCAATCCAGTAATAATTATTATATTTTATTTATGCTGAGGTAGTGCCCGGAGACTCCAATCAGGGTCTCAGTGCTGTACAGACATAAGGTTCATTTCCTGCTCTGAAAAGCTTGATGTAAGGCTGTTTCTACAATTGAATTGCATGGGCAGATTCCTGTGCCCATAGAGAGAACCCCATAGATTAGTGGAATTTTGGATTGGAGTCGGGTATGGGTGAGGGGAGGATCAGGGTCTAATAAGGTCTATAATAATAGGAGGGTAGGAAGGAGGATGAAGATAATAATGGTAAGAACAGGTAGATTTGTGAATGCCTTGGTGGGTTTGAGACATTTAAATCTCAATGGCAGTACTTACGTACACAAGTGTTTGCAGGATCAGGGATTATGTCTGTCTTTAGTGTCTTTGCATTTTATGTTTGTTTCCATTTGACATCTCTCTATATGCCTTGGGTTATGTTGCTCCTGTCTTTGTTTCTTTCTTAGTTCCCCATCATCCTAGTCTCTGTTCCTTTTGAGTAATCTTTAAAATTTCTTCCCCTTTTTGTTTACTCTCTTCCTCGTAATAATTTCTACTTCTCTCTCTTTTTGACTGATCCTGCTGTGGATACACCAATCATTTGAATATGAACACTTGTTTTGTGAGACTGCCAGCTAACATCTCCAATATTGAATTTAGTCCAAATTTAGTGTTTTGACTCAAGATTTGTAAAACCTGGTTCATATTAAGTCCTTTATAATGGGCAATTGCCCAGCAACTCTTTTTTTGTTTAAAGAGACAGTGGATCTCTCAGTATATATCGGTGCTAATCTATCCTTCTGTCTCTCTCCATTGCTTTGAGAACAAACAGGCTAGAAATCAAGAAATAGAGAGCTAATTAAATCATGTGTACAGGAAGCAGGAAGGAAGCTAGTTAGTAATTGACATCTTGAGTCAAATTTTTCACTGCTCTGCTTTTAAGGTTGAAAGTTTTGATCCTCTAACCACACTTGGAACCAGTTTTAAAACCTCCCTGTTTTTTTCCCCTCACTGATTAGCCATTCAACCACCAGATATAAAGTAGGTAACTTTTTTTAACTTTTTGGTTTGAAAGAAAACTTGATTCAAAATCTTAATGGACTCATCCCGGACCATGCTACCAAAAGAACAAGAAAAGCTTGAGAAAGTACACAAAACAGGATCAATAGGAGAGCCCACTTATGGAATTTTGGAGATAGTGTGAAATCTGCATTCAGGAAGACGGAGAGGCGGATTCTAACCAGCAAAACACATTAAATGATTCTAATGTCTCCTAGATTGAGAGCACTCTGCTTTTTATGCTCCAGAGCAGGGTGGCCCATTTGGACTGAGCTAGGAATACCTACAACAGCACTGGTGGTAACAATGGTGACAGTGCTGGCATGCCTGTCTTTTCACCACTGTATCATCTAGCCTTGCTTTGCACAGTGTTAGAAGACAATGATTACAATAAAGGTGGCTTTTCTACGCTAGTGCTGTCACCAGTGGAACTACATAAAAAGTATCAATAATGGGTAATTTTACACAAAGAGGAAGCTACTGCAGGTAGTCAGCATGTATCTATACTCAATTCAGCCTCAAACTCTACTATTGCCTCAGACAGTTTCCCCTTTTTCAGCTTCTCAAAAACTATATCAAACTACTTGTGAGTCAAACAGCACTTTTAGTTCTTGGAATCTGATTTATTAAAACATCACAATTCAAATGTCAACTTAAATCTAAACAAGACTTTCCCTCACTCCACATTTTCTCCAGTTTCTTTCTGGACTGAACAATTCTTTCCCCAAACCCAGGTCCTTCCACCTGGTGTTTCCTCATGCCTCTTTGGCCAGGAACAGCGAGCTGTGGGCGCTCGTGCCTGCGGACGGTCAATGTAAACATGTAGGGATATTAAAGAAGGTACTGAAAGTGATTCCCCAAGTGAAAGTAACTCCCCATAATTTGTCCCCCACAATTTAAACCTCATAGCATTACCAAGTAAAAGATCTCTTGGATCCCTTGTTAAACTTACAAGCTACTGTCTGTGTAAACCATTGATTGTATCTGTTCTCAGAAAGATACTGTATTGCTATGAGAAACTTGCAAACAAGTTATTTGACTTTGTTCTTTATGCATGCTTTGTACCTAGAAACAGCATAGAAAGACCCCCACCCTCTTTGATTAAAGGGCAGGGAGTCTCAAATAAATTAGTACACACACCGAAAGTGTTGAAGACAGTATGTCTGATGATGAATGTTTGGTGTACGTGAATGAATGAGCAGGGAGGTGCCAGCCTAGGAATTCAGTGACCATCGGCTGAAGGCGGCATCAAGTGGGAATGACCAGACAACCCCCAGAGGGTAAACTGGGATCCCACCCAACCATCTCAAAGGATGGGAAAAACAAGATAACAAACTTTGGACAGCGTGGAGCCACCAGGAATGTGCCATCTGTTGATTGATTCAGCAACAGCATGATGAAGCAATTCCCATAGACTGACATAGGAAATAATTCCTATAAGAATGGCTTCTACATACTGAGGACTTTGAGTCTGGTTCTGCAACCACCCTCCAGGAGCATCAGATGAATCTGACAAGGACTCGGCTCCACCCTCATGCCCAGGTTACTTGGCCAGTAACTTGGCATGAGCAACTTCTAGGCTGGTAAATATGGCATCTATAGAGAACGTACGTGCGTGTGTGTGTGTGTGTGTGTGTGTGTGTGTGTGTGTGTGTGTGAATGAATGTGAAACTGAATGAAATGTTATAGCTATAACTGACTGCTTACTATGATTCTTTTTGTATTCACAATAAATGTGACATTTTGTCTTATCCCCTTTAAAAAGATCCTGCTGGTTTTTATTTTATTGGTATAACATTTTGGTGGAGAATTGCGAAAGGGGGAGTATTGGCATATGTCATGGTTATTGTGAAAACTGGTGTGCACACCGCCACTCTATTGAGCTTGGCATTTTTTATTTTTATTTTTATTTATTTATTTAAAACCTGCTGGCTTCCATGGAGGTAGCAAGGAAAAAGATTATGGTTAACCAAAGCCTACTGACCTCCGGATGGTAGAGGCTTCATAGAAGAGCTCATAAAAACTTTAAGCTACGATTAATCACATCCAAATCGTTCACTGAGAAATCAGGGGTCACAAGAGCCTATAGGGCTAGGTAAAGTTGCTTGCTGAACGAGATCAGGGGTAGCAGGATAAGATAATCTAGGCTGTGTCACTTGCTGCAAGGGTTCAGGGGTGATGAAGGAAACTATACACGTGTTAAAAATGTAGAAAAAAAAAGACAAGGGAGAACAGTCTCAGAGGGAGGAATGGAGTTTGAAGGAGCTCCAACTCACCTTTTGTAAAAGAAATAACACCTTTTAAACAAATCCTTCAAAGGTATGGGCACAGTCCTTGGACTGAACAAGCCCTTGTAGATGCTTGCACTATTTCGGACCTAGAGGATAGATTGGCTCAGTATATCCTCATATACAAACTTTCTAGTGTTGCCAAAAGAAATGCAGCAGCAATTTGGTTGTTTTGGGAAGCATGTAAGAATTCTTACCTCCACTTGGCTTCATGTAAAGAGGAAAAAGGCATCTTTACAGGAAAAGCTAAACCAAACAGAAAAGGGAACAGACAATTGGAAGGTGCTGGCTACAAATGCCCAGAGTCAGCTGAAAATAGTGAAAGAGGCACTCCAGGAATACAGAAAGAGAAAAATTCCTGGCAGACTTAAGCTAAAGCCTCTGAGAAAATTGAAAGAGAGAATCATATGCTCCAAGGTATGGTAAAGAAATTAACCTTGAAGCAGGACAGGGCACCTGCAAATCATAGTCGCTGTGAGGCACTAATTAAGAATCTGGGAAAAAAATTATTTTGGGGGGGGCTTTGACACTACACAGGCAGCAGCCATTACTGCAGGTGAAAGGGGAGAAGGCCATATGTATGGCACCCCCAGGCATAATTATGAAGAGGAAAAGGACCAGGAAGGCTGGGGGGCTAGTTAAGGAGCTCACCCTCCTTGCTAAATTGGTAGTGGAATAAAGCTTGTATCCATGAAAAGGGACGATTCAGTGAGGAAAGCAGGATCGAGCCCAGACAAGCAGGCAAGCAACAGATACAGAGGTTGAAAAACAGGTTGGAAGCCCTGAGGGCATAGTGGCAAGAATAAGGGAAGCAGTAAGAACAGGCAGGGATTTCAGATCCCTGGGACAATTGGAATGGTAAAATCTGAGTTGATGAAGGTGTCATTTTGGGAAATAAGCAAGTGATTTAAGGAAAAGAGTGAGAAGTTAACTCTGTAGTTGCTGGAGGGAACTGAGCCGTTAAATGTTGTGAAAATGTTAAAGAGAAGGAGAATTCTTGGTTTCTTTTCAGTCATTCTGAAGGAAAAATGGGCCCTTTTCCAAAAGGAATGTCTGTAAATAATCCAAGCACAGAAACTATCTGATTGAAATCATTTGACTATGAACAATTTAGTCACATTTGCTAAAAGACCATAAGGGGGGTTCTATTGGAACTTAACTGCCCCAAATGTATAAAGGAAATGTAATATGTAAAACAGAGTCGTGTAGAAGAGATGTTAAAAAGAAAATGTGTATGTATCTGTCTGTGTAAATATGTGAGGTTCTAAGACCCTAAACTAACACACCTGGTTTGTAAAACTCCTGTTTTGTAGGTTTAAGATATATTGGTTTTGTTTTGTTTTGAATAATGCCACTAAAAATCAATTTGACTCTTTAATTCAAAGTTGCAAAACTGACAAACTTTTTTGCTAGACACAGGTAATTAGTGTTGTTTGGCTTTAGACTTTGGCATTCAACCCTTAGGGGTAACTTGATGCTTTGCAAAATTTAAACTGTTTTAGAATAAAGATAAATTTTGGGTGCAGCAGGACAGTCAAAATCAGGAGAATAGAAAAAAATCTGGATTCTTTTTGTTTGTTTGGTTATTTGTTTGTTGGTAACAAAATAGCAGGTAAGAGCTGTAGTAAAAAAATAAGAACATACCATGTTACCTAAATAAAATCCCATTAGGCTCCAAGGGGCTACAATAGGTTGTGTTTTCTTTTTCAAATCTCTGTAGGAGTTAAAAGTGAAGAGTAATCAAAACTCTGGTAAAAGTTAATTGTGTCCCTCTTAAGACAGAGTCTCTGAGCTGCTGATGGCTTTGAATCCAAAAGGAAGCCAAAAGGACGTCTGTGTTAATGCAAATTACCTAAGTAAAAGAAAGAAAAGAACTGCCATCACAAAGGGGCTACAAATAAAGGCCATTAAAACCTGGCAGGCCTATAGAACAAACACAGGAAAATATGGGGGTAATTCCTCTGTTTTGCCTGCAATTAGCAAGGGTACTTGTAAAAAAAAGGGATACTTTACACAATAATTTGCCACCCCAAAAGGGGTAGAAACATGTTATTTTTGTCTTTCAGAAAATCAGGAAAAGCAGATACTAGCTGAAGAGTTCTAAAATACCATGGTTATTGTGTCGTGACAAAGTCTGTGTTCAGTGTTCTGTGTTACATGTTCTGTGCTGCATGTTCTGTGTCTATCTCTGGTGCATGTCCTGTGCTAGCATTGGATCCAGAGGGAGATTACATTAGACAGGGCAAAGGCCTTTTCCTCTCTCTACTTCCCCCTCTCCAACACTTATTTTTTGTTGTTGTTGTTAGGTTTTCTAATAATCATTTTTGTTGTTGATTTTTTTTTATATTGATACATTTGTATTGTTAGTTACATTTTTCTTGTATTGCTAAATGTTAGCTTAAGTCCAAATCAGTTTAACCTGGCTTTCTTGTGTCTTGTCACTGTTGTGTATTAAATATTGCAGGGAAACATCCACAGGTAGCAGATACCATATTAGGAGGAATTGGTTTTGTAAATCTGGAGGTACTTAAGAATGAATTAAGCTCTCTGTCCCAGCTACAGGACAGCCTAATACAAAAACAAAGAAAAAAGATCACTGTTTGATACTGCATTCGTTTTTACTGATAAGTATGTTTCTAGCATTGTAAAACCAGATTTGTTAATTGGGGAAATAATTGTAAAAATAGCACATCAACAGTCTCTGGAGGCAAAGGAATGGAAGATTAGCCCACTCCCCATATTACACATGGGATCATTCTGGCTGCCTCGTACCTCGAGCCAGTGGGCTGGGGAGGGAGGAAAACTATTGGACACTAGAGGTTGTACTGAGTGGACGCCTCAAAAGTGGGTATGCCTCACCTTACCTGTTGCCCCAGAGCCTTGCAGTAAAGATGTTTCATTGGGATCATGTATGTGGGATGAATTGGATAATGACACCAAAGTCCACTCGTGGGAGGAAGTACTTTGGGAGGATGGGAGTGTTAGTAGCCCCCCCCTCCCCCCCGCCGGTAAATACATGTAAATGCTATATCAGTACTGTATTTACTAAAAATCACACTTACTAAAAAAGTCCCAGCTTAGTAGACTTGATATTGAATTGTATTTGTATAATTGGAATGTGTGGCATGTGTTTTTGGATAAAAAGAATGTTCTCTAAATTGGAATCTCAAACCCATGTTGCATCACAGTACCTTCTCTTAAATATTAAAAAGTGACACTAATGATTATTTGGTTTATCGTAGTATCAAAAGGGGGATTATGTAGGGATATTAAAGACGGTACTGAAAGTGATTCCCCAAGTGAAAGTAACTCCCCATAATTTGTCCCCCACAATTTAAACCTCATAGCATTACCAAGTAAAAGATCTCTTGGATCCCTTGTTAAACTTACAAGCTACTGTCTGTGTAAACCATTGATTGTATCTGTTCTCAGAAAGATACTGTATTACTATGAGAAACTTGCAAACAAGTTATTTGACTTTGTTCTTTATGTATGCTTTGTACCTAGAAACAGCATAGAAAGACCCCCACCCTCTTTGATTAAAGGGCAGGGAGTCTCAAATAAATTAGTACACACACCGAAAGTGTTGAAGACAGTATGTCTGATGATGAATGTTTGGTGTACATGAATGAATGAGCAGGGAGGTGCCAGCCTAGGAATTCAGTGACCATCGGCTGAAGGCGGCATCAAGTGGGAATGACCAGACAACCCCCAGAGGGTAAACTGGGATCCCACCCAACCATCTCAAAGGATGGGAAAAACAAGATAACAAACTTTGGACAGCGTGGAGCCACCAGGAATGTGCCATCTGCTGATTGATTCAGCAACAGCATGATGAAGCAATTCCCATAGACTGACATAGGAAATAATTCCTATAAGAATGGCTTCTACATACTGAGGACTTTGAGTCTGGTTCTGCAACCACCCTCCAGGAGCATCAGATGAATCTGACAAGGACTCGGCTCCACCCTCATGCCCAGGTTACCTGGCCAGTAACTTGGCATGAGCAACTTCTAGGCTGGTAACTATGACATCTATACAGAATGTGTGTGTGTGTGTGTGTGTGAATGTGAATGTGAATGTGAAACTGAATGAAATGTTATAGCTATAACTGACTGCTTACTATGATTCTTTTTATATTCACAATAAATGTGACATTTTGTCTTATCTGCTTTAAAAAGATCCTGCTGGTTTTTATTTTATTGGTATAACAAACAAACTGTCTCGTGGCTTGCCAGCGGATTACCCTGATGGGCCGTGTGCAGCCTGTGGGCCTCAGGTTGCCCACCACTGGGCTAGACTGAGGGCTATCCTAATGGATGCTGCTCTTAGACCAGCCTGAGAGTCAAGCCACTCAGATTCAGCACCAAGCATTATGGCCTTGGTGTGAAGCACTTTTCCAGCACTACGCTCTTCTTGGCACTCATGGGTGGCCAGTGACCCGGCCGTTGGGGGAGGCTAGCCCCTAGCCCCTCCCCTTGTGCCCAAGGCCCTGCCCTTCCCCATCTGTTCCCCCTTCTGCCCCCTCCTCCCCTACAGGAGCCCAGAATACCCCCGCCGTGGCCCCTGGCCCCAGTGCCAGGCAGCCAGGGGGCGAGGCCCCAGCCCCAGTGCTCCAGGGCAGTGCGGCCAGCGCCGGTGCGCCTGGCAGCAGTGCTCCCGGCCCCAGTGCTCTGGGTTGCAGTGCTCCCAGCCCTCCAGCCAGCAGCGCTCCCAGCTCCAGTGCTCTGGGCAGCCGGACGGTGCAGCTAGCCCTAGTGCACCGTGCGGCAGTGCTCCCAGCCCCGGTGCTCTGCATGGCTCAGCCTCAGCACCGGCCGACCTGACTCCCTGCAGGAGGCAGGCCAGCCAGCCCCAGCCAGCCTGGGCCAACCAAGGCAGAGCGCTCTTGGAACTGCAGGAAGGGGCCTGGCCTGGGAGTGGAGTGTGGGCAGGGCCACGCTACGCTGTTTGGGAAGGCTCAGCCTACCTCTGCCTACGATACCCACCGTCCATGCTGGCACTGTTCTCCATCTCTGGTGCCAAGGAAGAAACATAAAAAGCAGCGCTCCAAGAGAGGGCACTCTCCAATGCTGAAGAAGGGCAAACCAGGAAGACAATGGAGTGCAACCCACATTGGGCCACCCTCAACCCCCACTCCCATGGCGGCACCATCGACTCCACCCAGAGGGATGTTGAGTCTGGTGCGGGACTCCCTGCCGATGCCAGGAAGTTACTGTGACGCCAGCAGAATCACAGTGCCTTCTACTCCGGCGGCTTTGGACTGGCCATGGCCTTGTTATCCCTTCTGGTACTGCTGACCTGGATGGGACAACCACCAGCGCTGATGGGTATGAGCAGGAGAGAACATGGTGCTCTAAGCTTCTTCCCAGCACCGGAATCTTTGGTACCCTCCAGGAGCAAGCCGACCTTGCTTTCTTCGGTGAGGTTGTCTCTAGTCCGGTACTGGTCCTGAGATCCTCAGCACCGCACAGTGGAAGTGAGGGAAACCACTCCACCATGGTCACTTTGGGAGGACTCTTCATCGGAGTCTGAGATGGAGCTCTACGCCCACCCTAAGAGCCACCTCCAGTACATGTCTTACATCCTGCCAGACCCTGATGCAAGTCCCCCTGCCGGAACCTTGCTAGGTGGACAGTGGCCCATGCAATGGCCATTCTGGAATCTATGGGGTTTCCCCCCGGTACCGGGTTCATTATCCCACCGGTCCTACTTGGTTGCATCCAAAAGGTGGGCTCCTGCACTGCTCTGCTGAGCACTGGACCCCAACTCCTGTACCAAACCTGGTACCGATATACAGGATGTGGACCCAATAGAGGTACTAGAGGCAGAAGAAGAGGAGGAAGCTCCCCCTCCGGTACAGGCTTCTTCCTCCTCCCCAAGTGAGGCTGCCTCGGGATCAAGTGGCTCGCTGCCCCAAGATTACTTTAGAGCGCACCAGGAACTCCTAAAGAAGATAGCGGCCAACCTGGGGCTAGAGGTTGAGGAGCTCAAGGAATCATCCCACAGTTTCATTGACATTCTGGCTGCAGCAGCACCATGTAAGGTGGCCCTATCCATTAACGAGGCGGTAATGGGTCCAGTCCCTGTGGCAGACCCCATCTTCTCTCCCTCCCACTTCGAAGAGGGCAGAGAAGAAATACGACATGCCAGCCAAGGGATATACTCTCCTCCTCCTCCTCCTGGGTCCCTAGTTGTATCAGCAGCCAATGAGAGGGGTAGACAGGGCCAAGCAAGTGCTACCCCCAAACAGAAAGACACAAAGAAGCTGGATCTGTTTGGGAGGAAAATTTATTCAACGTGTAGACTACAGCTGCGTATCTCAAACCAGCAAGTCTCAAACCATCTAGGTTGCATTACCCTTGTTTGTTTATGAGAAGGTCATGCAAGACGGTATCAAAAGCCTTACTAAAGTCAAGATATACCACATCTACCACTTCCCCCCATCCACAAGGCTTGTTACCCTGTCAAAGAAAGCTATTAGGTTGGTTTGACATGATTTGTTCTTGACAAATCCATGCTGACTGTTATTTATCATCTTATTATCTTATAGGTGTTTGCAAACTGATTGCTTAATTATTTATTCCATTATTTTTCCAGGTACTGAAGCGAAGTTGACTGGTCTGTAATTCCCTGGGTTGTCATTCCCCTTTTTATAGATTGGTACTATATTTGCCCTTTTCCAGTCCTCTGGAATCACTCCCATCTTCCATGACATTTTGAAGATAATCACTAATGGCTCAGATATCTCCTCAGTCAGCTCCTTGAGTATTCTAGGATGTATTTCATCAGGCCCTGATGACTTGAAGATATCTAACTTGTCTAAGTAATTCTTAACTTGTTCTTTTCCTATTTTAGCCTCTGATCCTACCTCATTTTCACGGGCATTCATTAAGACCTTGTCTACGCTATCAAGTTTTGTCGCGAAAACTGCCGTTTGTCGACCAAACAGTGAGTGCATACACACTGCGAGGTGACTTTTGTCAGGGAGAATGCTTGGTTTTGGCGACAAAATACATCCACCCTCATGAGAGATTTACGTCTTTTCCCTCTATATATTTGTCGACAAAGTGCAAGTGTAGACACCACACTTCATTTCATCGCTTTAATTGGCCTCCAGGAGGTGTCCCACAATGCTCATCCTGACCGCTCTGGTCAGCAATTTGAACTCCACTGCCTGCAGCCAGGAAAACAACCATCCACCCCTCCCCCTTAGAACCCCTGGGAATTTTTGAAATTCCATTTCCTGTGTGCTCGATGTGGAGAGATCTCATTGCATCTTCCCAGGTGATGGATTATCACAGCAAACGCTTTCCCACTTGGACCACTGCAGAGCTGTTGGATATGCTCAGTATATGGGAAAAGGAAGCTGTGCAGTCCCAGCTGCGCTTGAGCCGCAGGAATTGGGATACCTACGGGCACTATGATTGGGACACGCTGCAGTGCAGAGAGAAGATAAAGGAGCTGGGGCAGGCCTACCATAAGGCGAGGGAGGCAAACCGTCACTCCTAGGTGCTTCACCTAAGTCCTGCCAGTTCTATAAGGAGCTGGACACTATCCTCGGTGGTGACCCACTTCCATTACCAAGAGCCCCGTGGATACTTCAGAGGGCACGGAGACGGCGGAAAGAGGACCTAACACAGAGGATAAAGTTATTGATGAAGAGGTGGAGTTGAGGATGTGCAGCTCCCAGTGGGGTTGCCCGGTGTGGCAGGCAGCCAGGAACTGTTCTCCACTCCAGAGGTGTCTAGCCAGTCTCAGCAGTTGCTCTCCAGCGAGCAAGAAGCAGGAGATGAGACTTCTGGTAAGTGGCTGTGGTTTGTGTAGTGTGGAGGTGGGTTCACTTCAGGGTGTAGAAATGTGGAAGCCTGGCTGTGTTTCTGTAAGCTGGATATTTCCCTGTGTAGCTAATCAGTATGGCAGAACAGGGTGTTGGTGCACGCCAAGATCTCATGGGAATCATCCAGACGATTCATAAAGTGAGGAGTGTCCTTTGTTTTCTATCTGCAACACGGAGAATGGAGCCCACTCTAGAATGTTTTACAATTTGATATTACACCAGTCACTTTCTTGTGGATAAAGTTATAAGAAGCATTTTATTCCACAATACAGTGACTGTTATTCCCTTACATTCTGGTTCGACAAAAGGATCTCCTTTTATTATAATTACCTGTAACTGGAATTCCCCAAATGTCTACTTGGAATAATATTTAGAGACAAATTCTGTGTTCAGATATGTACCTATGTATACCTCCCATTAGCTTTCATATGATTTGGGAATGTGTATTTGAGGTGAAATTTGGCCTTTCACAGTTAAGGCTCTACTATCTCCCTTAATCTTTCACACAACTTCTACTTATTTCAATTAGAGTTATACGTGTTGAACAAGGGTAAAATATGATCCTTAAACAGTTCCTGTATGTTCAAAGGCCTTACTGCACATGTAAACAACCCTGGGACCAGATGACAAGGCACAGGTTGGGCTGAGAATAAATCCTGTAATTGGCCAGTCAGTCTTGTAATTGGCTAGCTGGGTCCTCCGCCCTCTCCCCATACCCCTCCCGCAAGGTGCCACCGCCGCGCTTTCTCCCCCCTCCCTCCTAGGCTTGCCACCGCCGATCAGCTGGAGCACGGCAAGCCTGTGAGCTCAGGAAAAGCGGCTTGGCTGCCGTAGCGCCTCGGGAGGCAGAGGTTAGCGGGGCTGGTGGGGAGCTGCCGGTGGGTGCTCTGCACCCACCAATTTTTCCCCGTGGGTGCTCCAGCCCCGGAGCACCCACGGTGTCGGCGCCTATGACCAGCATGTCCCTGTAGCCCAGGGGTCTCAAACTGAAATGACCACGAGGGCCACATGAGGACTAGTGTATTGGCCCGAGGGCTGCATCACTGACCTCCCCCCCGTCGCTGCCCCCGGCACCGCCCCCACCCCTTCCATGAGGCCCCGCCTCCTCCTCCCCCTTCCCTGCCCCTATTCCAATCCCTTCCCCAAAGGGCTGTAGTTTGCCCACCCCTGGCCTGGAGGTAGGCGGGTGGGGGGGCGCGCGCGGGGAGCTTGGTGGGCCGCACAGAAGAACCTGCTTGCTGTCCCCGCGCCCAGCACCAGCTGCACAGCTCCCATTGGCCGGGAACAGCGCGCACAGCCCCTTGGCCCCTCTGCCTAGGGGCCAAACATGGCGGCCGCTTCCAGGAGCTGCGCGGATCCAGGGCAGGCAGGGAGCCTTCCTTAGGCCCACTGTGCTGCCGACTGGGAGTCGCCTGAGGTAAGCACTGTCTGGCCAGAGCCCGCACTCCGAACCCCTGCCCCAGGTCGGAACCCCCTCCCGCACCCTAACTCCCTCCCAGATCCCACACCCCAACCCTCTGCCCCAGCCCTGAGCCCGCTCCCACACCCTCAACCCCATGGCCCCAGCCTAGAGCTCCTTCCTGCATCCCAAACCCCTCATCCCCAGCCCCACCCCAGAGCCCACACCCCCAGCAGGAGCCCTCACCCCTCCCAAACCCAAAATCCCTGCCCCAGCCCAGAGCCCCCTCCTGCACTCTGAACCCCACATTTCTGGCCCCACCCCAGAGCCTAGGGGAAGCCCTGAGCTTCTGCGTCCACCTCTCCCTGAGGGGGGCTATCTGTGCCCGCACCTGATTTTTTCTGTGGGTCAATGGCCCCTGATAGAAGAGGTTCCCCACCCCTGTGTTATACCTTTCTCTTCCAGACTGAAGAATCTGTTATTAAATATTTGTTCCCCAAATAGGTATTTACAGACTGTTGTGACTGGTTGGATCACAGAAATCCCCTTGGGGCTGACAACTGATGTGCCAAGCCTACTTCTGCCCCTGCTTTCCTGCCCTGCCAGCTTGGGATTCCAGAGCCCTACCTGGTTTGAGCCAGACCCACTAGCCTGCTGCAAACTCAGACCCAGGTCTGAACCACGTCCCCTAACAGCTGTAGGCCCAAGCTGTAGGTTAAGAAGTGTTCCTGTCTTTAACACTCAGATGCCTAACTCACAATGGAGTCCAAACTCCAAATAAATCCATTTTACACTGTATAAAGCTTATACAGGGTAAACTCATAAATTGTTTGCCCTCTATAACACTGCTAGAGAGATATGCACAGCTGTTTGCCACAGGTATTAATACATACTCTGGGTTAATTAATAAGTAAAAAGTGATTTTATTAAACACAGAAAGTAGGATTTAAGTGGTTCCAAGTAGTAACAGACAGAACAAAGTGAATTACCAAGCAAAATAAAATAAAACACGCAAATCTAAGCCTAATACAGTAATAAAACTGAATACAGATAAAATCTCATCCTCAGAGATGTTTTAATAAGTTTCTTTCACAGACTGGACACCTTCCTGGGGCACAATCCTTTCCCCTGGTACAGCCCTTGTTCCAGCTCAGATGGTACTGTAGCTAGGGGATTTCTCATGATTGCAGCCCCTTTGTTCTGTTCCACCCCCTTATATGGCTTTGGCACAAGGCGGGAATCTTTTGTCTCTCTGGGCCTTCCCCCCACCCCTTCTAAATGGAAAAGCACCAAGTTTAAGATGGATTTCAGTACCAGGTGACATGGTCACATTTCCTGTGAGACTCCAAGCCTTCATTCCTCCCAGCCTGACTCACAGGAAGGCCTGCCTGCAAACAGAGCCACCCACAGTCAGTTGTCCTGGCTGATGGGAACCATCACGATTCCAAACCACCATTAATGGCCCACACTTTGTAGAATGACAATAGGCCCTCAGAGTTATATTTCACATTTCTAGTTTCAGATACAAGAGTGATACATTTATACAAATAGGATGACTACACTCAGTAGATTATAAGCTTTGTAATGATGCCTTACAAGAGACCTTTTGCATGAAGCATATTCCAGTTACATTATATTCATAACGAAAATAAGAAAGAAAAACTTGTAGCACCTTAGAGACTAACAAATTTATTTCAGCATAAGCTTTCGTGGGTTAATACCCACTTCATCGGATGCATGCATCCGATGAAGTGGGTATTAACCCACGAAAGCTTATGCTGAAATAAATTTGTTAGTCTCTAAGGTGCTACAAGTTTTTCTTTCTTATTTTCGTTTTGCTGACACAGACTAACACGGCTACTACACTGAAACCTATCATTATATTCATACTTATTAGCATATTTTGATAAAATCATGTAGAGTGCACCGTCACGACTGTAATCAAGTCACTCCTTAACCTTCTCTTTGTTAAACTACATAGATTGTGCTCCTTCAGTCTGTCAATATAAAGCATGTTTTCAAATCCTTTAATCGTTTTTGTGGCTCTTCTCTGAAACCTCTCCAATTTATCAACATCCTTCTTGAACTGTGGGCACCAGAACTGGCCCCAGGTCGGATTCCAGCAGTGGTTGCACCAGTGACAAATGATAAAATACCCCATTTGCGAGTCCCTTATTTATGCCTTCCAGGATTGCATTAGCCCCTTTGGCCACAGCATCGCATGGGGAGTTCATGTCCAGCTGATTATCCACCACCAACCCCACGTCTTTTTCTGTGTGACTGGCCCCCAGGACTGAGCTCCCATTGCATCTGTGTGGCTGCTGTCCTTTGTTCCCAAGGTTTGGGTTGAGCGTGTTCTAACCACATCACCGACCCATTGTGATGCGGGCTGGCCTGCGCCCACTCGGCGCTGTCAGAGAGGCCCCCCCTGCGGAGTGGGGGGCAGCTGGCTGCCAGAGGGGCACTGCTGCCTGGTGCAGTAGAGGGGGGGATGGGGACAGAGTGACTCAGGGTCCTGGTGATGATGCTGCAGCCCCGACGGGAGGGGCCGGGGATGCTTTTGGGGCTCCCAGCCGGGGAAGGGCCTGGGCTGGGCTCGAGCCTCACGCCGGAGCCCGGGCTAAGCACAGCGCAGCGCTTCCTCCCTCCCTGCCCAGCCCATTCCATTGTGACGCCTCGCTGCGGCAGCTGATTGGGCAGAGGCGCCTGTCAGTCTCCCCGCCTACCCCTCCCCCCCGGCCCGCCGGGCTGTGGCAGCCGGAAGTGTCTCACGCAGGACGGGGTAGGTTCGGTGCCTGCGTCCCCCTAGGACCGGCCCAGCGCGCGGGGAGGGGGCGAGCTCGCGGAAAAGGCGGGCGAAGCGAGCCCCTCGCGAGGGGAGGCTGAGAGTCAGAGCAGCTTGGCGGCTGCCGCCTCCCGCTGGGGTAGGGGCTGTTCCCGAGAGAGCGCTCCCTCCCCCTGCCTCTTCTAACCGCCCCCCTGCCTGCTCCACGTGCCGCTGGAGACCCCACGCGCTCCACGGGAGCCCCTCCTAACGGCCGCAGGCCAACGGCCCTCCGCGCGCGGGGGTGAGGGTGAACATCTCTCCTCGCGCTATGCACTGGGGGGGGGGGCGCTGCCCCTTCACCTCAACCCCCCGATCCTCGTGCTGGGGGCGGCGCCCCTTCACCTCCCTCCGTATCCCACTACTGGGGGGGCTGCCCTTTTATTTCCTTCCCTCCCCCATCCCAGTGCTGGAGAGGGGGAGCTGCCCCTTCACCTCCTCCCTCCTGCTCCCAGTGCTGGGGAATGGATGCGCCCTAAAAGTGGGGGGGGGCACCTGCACCCAAAATACAGCCCTGCCCCTGCACCGCCCATCCCCCCCAAGACCATCCCCCCTCACTCGTCTTTGCCCCCTCTTTCTGTCACACAGCCCCTATCTTGTAGCTTTGTGTCACAGTGGGTGAGAACCTGAAAGTGAAACTGCATGTAAAATAAGTGATCATAATGAACTAGTTCAAGGATTCTCAAACTCTTTTATAAAATAAGTAGGTATTTTTAATTGTCTTTAGAGTGATGTTTTATCCCTTTGAAAGAAGTTTTCATAGAATCATAGAATCTCAGGGTTGGAAGGGACCTCAGGAGGTCATCTAGTCCAACCCCCTGCTCAAAGCAGGACCAACCCCAACTAAATCATCCCAGCCAGGGCTTTGTCAAGCCTGACCTTAAAAACCTCTAAGGAAGGAGATTCCACCACCTCCCTAGGTAACCCATTCCAGTGCTTCACCACCCTACTAGTGAAAAAGTTTTTCCTAATATCCAACCTAAACCGTCCCCTCTGCAACTTGAGACCATTACTCCTTGTTCTGTCATCTTCTACCACTGAGAACAGTCTAGATCCATCCTCTTTGGAAAACCCCTTTCAGGTAGTAGAAAGCAGCTATCAAATCCCCCCTCATTCTTCTCTTCTGCAGGCTAAACAATCCCAGTTCCCTCAGCCTCTCCTCATAAGTCATGTGCTCCAGCCCCCTAATCATTTTTCTTGCCCTCCGCTGGACTCTTTCCAATGTATCCACATCCTTCTTGTAGTGTGGGGCCCAAAACTGGACACAGTACTCCAAATGAGGCCTCACCAGTGCCGAGTAGAGGGGAATAATCACGTCCCTCGATCTGCTGGAAATGCCCCTACTTATACAGCCCAAAATGCCGTTAGCCTTCTTGGCAACAAGGGCACACTGTTGATTTTATTTTCTTCCCCCCTCCTATCTGTTCTTTCTCATCTGAAAACGAGGAGAGCTGGCACTCTGCAGACACACCAGAAAGTGCTTCAGGGTGCAGAGACCACGTATACTGGATTTTCATTGTACAAACTTTAGAAAATGCAAAAAGAAATGAAAAGTGTAAAAAGTAAACTTTTTTCCATTCTTTATTTTCATGGGAGACAGTGTAGCCTTTGGACTTGGTTTCAGATGAACTCCTGAGTTCTAGTTCCATTTTAGGGTGTGAATTTAAAGTGCAGTAAGCTGTTCCCAACCAACTCCATGTGTGTACACTCTTATTCCGGAACAACCATGCTTTGTTCCTGTTTAGCATTACCTCCAGTGACACTCTTGTTCTGGAATAAGGGCACGTCTACACTGGCAAAGTTACAGCGCCGGCAGTTACAGAAGAGCGCTGAAGGAAAACTGCTGTTGTGTGTTCACACTCTTTTAGCTGCCTGCGCAATAGCGTGTTCACACTTGCGGCACCTCTTTCTTTTCTGCTGCTTGTGGGAAGGTGGAGGGGGTGATGGAGCATCCTGGGTCCTGTCCCAATGACCCGTGATGCATTGCTTTGCATCCCAGCAATCCCTGTGCTTCCATCTGCATTTGGCACCATCTTTCAACGGCTTCTGTACTGTGCGCCCTGCCTCTTCTGGCTGCAGGAATGGATCCTGAACTGTTGAGCAGTATGCTGCTCGCTCTGACCAACCCATCATGAGTGGCAGTGGAGTTATTCCTTAAACTACAAAGGCAAGAGAAGTGTAACATTGATCTCGCCACGCGTAGTATCTACGACACAAGATTGCTTGTGGCATTCACGGAGATGTTGACCACGGTGGAACGCCGCTTTTGGGCTCGGCAAACGAGTACTGAGTGGTGGGATCAACTTGTCATGCACATCTGGGATGACGAGCAGTGGCAGCAGAACATTCGGATGAGGAAAGCCACTTTCATGGGACTGTGTGATGAGCTCTTCCCAGCCCTGCAGCGCAAGGACAGGAGAATGAGAGCTGCCCTGCCGTTGGAGAAGTGCATGGCGATTGCACTGTGGAAGCTGGCTACTCCAGACTGCTACCGATTGGTTGCTAATCAGTTTGGAGTGGGAAAGTCTACCGTTGGACTCGTGTTGACGGAAGTGTGCAGGGCCATTAATCGCATCCTGCTCCGAAAGACCGTGACTCTGGGCAACGTTTGTGCTTTGTGGATGGCTTTGCACAAATGGGCTTCCCTAACTGCCGAGGGGCGATAGATGGCATGCATATTCCAATTCTGGCACCAGACCACCTAGCCACCGAGTACATTAATCGCAAGGGGTTTTTCTCAATGGTTCTCCAGGCGCTTGTGGATCACCGTGGGCATTTCACAGACATTAACGCAGGCTGGTCTGGAAAGGTGCATGACGGACACATCTTTTGGAACACTGGCCTGTTTGGGAAGCTGCAAGCAGGGACTTTCTTCCCGGACTAGAAGATCACTAGGAGAAGTCAAAATACCCATGTTAATCCTGGGAGACCCCGCCTTCCCTTAGTGCCGTGGCTTATGAAGCCATACAAAGGGAAACTCGACAGCAGCAAGAAGCAGTTCAACAACAGGCTGAACGAGTGCAGAATGACTGTTGAGCGTGCTTTTGGCCGTTTAAAAGCCCGCTGGCGCTGCCTCTGTGGGAAGCTGGACCTGGCTGATGACAATATTCCTATGCTTATAGCTGCATGCTGTATGCTTCATAATATTTGTGAAGGGAAGGGTGAAAGCTTCACTCAGGGCTGGTCCGCAGAGGCTCAGTGCCTGGAGGCTGAGTTTGAACAGCCAGAGACCAGGGCTATTAGAGGGGCACAGCACGGGGCCATAAGGATCAGGGATGTCTTGAGGCAGCAATTTGAAGCTGAAAGCCACTAATATTTGTTGCTATGCTTGGGAGTGCAGTGCTTGTAATGCTAGGAGGTGATTGGTGCACATGATGCAATAAGTGGGTTTAACATAATTGTATGTTGCTTTGCAGTACTCTTTTTGCTTTCAATTAATAGAATAAAGATTGCTTTCAAACCAACACAATTATTTTATTAAAAGACAATAACTGGAGAAGAGAGTCAAACAAAAAAACCCATGAGCAGTGAGAGGGATAAGGGAAGATCCCAGGAGGAGGGGGGATCCCAGGACAGCTAAAGATTTATGTATGTCCAGGGATCATATCCAGCCTTCTCCTTTGAAGTACAATGCAGCGGGTACTGTACTTGAGCAGGGCCAAACTGCAGAGAGATGGGTGTTGAGTGCAGTGGGTAGTGGGAGTCCGCAGTGCTGGACTGTGAGGGGGAAGAAGTGGAATGCTGCAGGTATAGACTGGAGCCAGGAGGTTGATAATAGTGTGCTGGCGGTGTCTGAGGAGCGCATAGGAAAGAGTTTTGTGACAGCGACTGCAGGGGAGGGTGGGGGCAGAGCTACTTGGTTTGAAGAGCTGGTATCGTCTGGAGCGTATCTGCTTAGCTCTCAATAACCTTTAAGAGCCGCTCCGTGGCTTCATTCTGGCATGCCACGTTCTCCTTTTGGTCCCTGTTCTTGCTGTCCCGCCACTCTTTCAATTCCTGTTTCTCGGTGGTGGAGTGCGTCATAACATCATGCAGAAAGTCCTCCTTAGTTCTTCTTGGCTGCTTTCTAATTCTGTGCAGCTGTTCAGCTGCTGATAAAGAGGGAGGCTGGACTCCCAAGGTCATCTCTGTGAAGTATAAACCCAACATTCTACAGAAGCAGTATTGTTTGCAACACAGAAAACACTGATTCAGTGATTTAAAACACAGCCAGTACTCTCACACCTGTCACTAACTGGCTGACCCCAGGCAAGCACACATGAGCCACAAGACCCACAAAATGATGAATAGCTGCTGAGGAAGGGTATCACTCTTCCTGGACCCTGCTGTACAAAACTGGGCACGTGGCTCTTGGGGAGAGCCAGCACTGTAGGTGGGGCCTAATAATCATTCCTGTCCCCACACTTTCCAGAGGATGTGATCATTATGGGAGATATCTCACTGCTGAGGGTGAGCAGGGAATCAAGGAAAGGTCTTCTCCAAGCCTGCGCCTTCCGCCCTGGCCCCTATGTGGTTTGCCTGTGTGCAGCAATGGTCTCCCCCACCCCACCCAGTGACAGCACAGAGGTATGGGAAAGTTACCGTTAATGGGGCAAGAAACAAAGCAGCTCTGCCAAAGAACCTGTGGCAGCAGATTGCCCAGTATCTCCATGAGAGTTTCTTGGAGATCTCTGAGGGAGATTCCCGTGAAGTGAGAGAGTCAATCATCATCCTGTTCCAATGCTCAGACTAGGCATGTGGTGGGAGACATGCCTGCTTTCTGCAACCCTCCTGCCCCCTACAACTCGCTTCAGCAATTCCCAAACTCAGATCCACTTACCAGGTGCCTCCTCTCCTGTTTGCGCTTCGCCAAGCTCCGACAGCTGTGACTGGCTAGCCTCCTCCGGGGTAGAAAAGAGCTACTGGCTGCATGCATCTCTAGCCACCGAGTCATCCTCTGCCTCTGGGTCCCCCTCCCACTCCACATCCTTGTCCCAGATTTCCTCCTCCTGGCTCGGTCCACTCTCGACTGGCACATGAGCCACCGAAGTATCCACAGTGGTCTTTGTAGTAGAGGTGGAGTCGCTGCCGAGTATCGCATCCAGGTCTTTGTAGAACTGGCAGCTCGTGGGTGCAGCACTGGAGCACTGGTTTACCTCCCATGCCTTGTGGTAGGCGTTCTGCAGCTTCTTCATTTTGACCCTGCACTGCAATGTGTCCTGGTCATGGCCCCTTTCTGTCATGCATCATGAAATCTGTCCATAGGTATCATAATTCCTACAGCTGGAGTGCAGCTGGGACTGGACAGCCTCTCTTCTCTCCCGCCCCCGGCAAATGCTGTTGAGGTCCAGCAGCTCAGCATTGCTCCAAGCGGGGATCACCTGATGCGTGGAGCAGGCCTGGCCACCTGGAAAGATGTGCTGAGACCACGGCAAGCATTACCGAGCAAACAGGAAGAGGACTTCAAAATTTCCAGAGGAATTTACGGGGTGGGGATGACAGTTGGTCACCTGGTAGAGTTCAAACCGATTACCAGAGAGGTGAGAGCAGGCATTGTGGGACACCTCCCAGAGGCCAATCGCAGCGCTGTAATTGCCATGGTGTCTATACGGGCACCGCAGCACTGTAGCCCCAGCGCAGAAAGCTGTACGTCTCTCGTTGGGGTGGTTTTTTAAAAAACGCTACAACTGCGCAGTTTCTGCGCACTTAGTGGCTTGGCAGTGTGTACACCTCGGGAGTTAGAGCGCAGAAAGCTGCTTTACTGTGCAGAAACTTGCCAGTGTAGACAGGGCCTTAGTTTCTTCATCTGTCAAATGGCTGTAATAATGCTTTACTCCTGAGGGCATTCTGCACCAAAAAATTAAAAATTCTGCATACAATATTTTAAAATTTAAAAGTTTGTGAATTTTATTTGTCAAAATAACACTACATAATCACGCCAGTTTCAATTATTTTGGTAATTTATTTCAAAATACCTGTCAGCATGTATATCTGTAACAATACAGTCACAAACAAAAATTCCCCCACGAGTAGAGAGTTAAAGAAACCCCTATGACAACCCAGTTCCTGTTTCTCTGCCCCCTTCCCTTCAGAGCCCATCCGGGAGGCCAGACGCCCACAGCTCCTCCCCTCCACAGCCCAGCCGCGGGGCCCCTCCAGCCGATACACCCAAACCCCCTTCCCCCACCAGAGCCCATCCGTAGGCCACCCCCTTGCCCGGACACCCTCCTCTCTCCAGGCCCCGGGGATCCAGAGGAGGAAACAACCTGATGCTCGGTCCTAGGCTTGCATGGAGTTTCCTGCGTGCTGCCCTCTCCTTCCCTCAGCGCATGCTGGGAACTGCAGCTGCCAGGAACCCTGTAGCTCCCTCCTTCTCCCCCCGGCAGTGTCTTCTGTGTGTGAGCAGGGCTCTGCCTGGCCCATCAGCCCTTAGTGGTGGCTAGCAGTACCTCTGCAGCCCATTTCTGTTGGAGGAAGAAAATTCTGCGCGCACAACGTTGATTTCTGCAAAATTGTGCATTGTGCAATGGTGCAGAATTCCCCAGGCGTAATGCTTGCTTCCCTCCTTGAGATGTTGAGGATGGGTTAAAAGTTTTGAAAACATAATGCTATATAAGAGCTTATTATTAATAATCTAGGATATTAGGCACACAGGTATATAGTATTCTATACATCTATGGTGATACATAAGCAGCTAAGGAAATGTTGTTTAAAAATTATTTTTAACTTTAAGTGAAGCTCCATAGTTGAAGCCCCATAAATATAATTGTCATAGGAAAGTTTGAGGCTTCCTGTTTGCAGAATTCTAGGTACCTTCCATGCTCAAATTATGTTAGAAAAATGGGCTGCAGATTACAGCAGATGAGCTCCTTCTGCATTATTGAGGGTCTGAACTCTGGAGTAGGGCATCCAGGGTTAAATTCACACTGAAGTCAGAGCAGGTCTCCAAAGTAGACCCCCATATAAATATCTTGCTTTACTTATTCTGTGTTCATTTGCAAACTATTCTTCCTTTTTTATTTATTCTTCATATTTATGTTCATGTTCTGAAGAAGCTGGAAAATTGTGTTGTCCATTATGAGCTCTTGTTGTAGAAAAATGCTACCTGCTGGCATTTTTATCAGGTCTACTCATGTTAATTGTTGCACTATCCCTCTGGCCTGGAAAGTCAAGTTCAAACAAAACTCATGTTTCAGAGCCAGTTCTGGGTATCAGGAATGCACTCTGTAATAAAGAAATTAATATGCATTGACAGCAGATTGCTTTGCATTTCAGCCAGCAGGTCTTCTAAAAAAACCCCAAACTATTAGATTTGCAAGGTCAAGGAGACAACAGCTTCCCTGATTTCACTATTTTGCCCATAATGTTAGTATTAAAAATAGAATCTGATGTGTGTGGATAGTTACTGAAATGCTGAGAGAAGTTTTGTGTGAGCTTTCAGATTTCCCGTGTGAGCTTTCAGATTTCCCAAGTGAGCCAAACATCCCTAATTTGGTGCTCAACTTTTTGAATGTTAAAAAAATTAAATATCTTTTTTTGTAAGTGTACACTGTATATACATATTTCTGTCACCACCAACTTACTTGAGTTCTGACAAATTTTACTAGGGTTAATGACACATGTTGTTTTGAAATTACAAATCTGCATAGTTACACATTTTCCTAATACCTTAGGATGGGAAAAGTACAGACTACATTTCCCACCTAAATCCTAGGAAAGAGAGAATTTTTGTATTTCATGTTGCCCTTTTGACTAAAGAATTTTTGTTAAAGGAAACAAATGATTTAACCATATGTATCTTCTTTAGAATTGAATGTTGTAGTCATCTGAAAATCTAGCAGGCATTCTTTCAATGAGAGGGTGACCTCTTAGCAAACCAGAACAGAGAGGAAACATTGATCCTTCTTAGTGGGAGGCAGATCAAATTAATAAATTGGGTAAAGTTATTGTTATTTTAAGTCATACTGTGTCTGTAACTCTGACATATTTGTCTCTAAAGGAATAATTTTGTTTGGATACTGAGTTATATGCTATTTCCCTTAACGTGTCCACTATAGCACAATATCAATAATATTACTTCTCTCTGAAATGTTTGAGTAATATTGGGATCAGGGAGAAAATATCAGATAGCATTCTTATTTTCTCTTGTTTTTAGAACTCTTTAAAAAAATTAATAAATAACCTTTGAGAAGGTAGTTTTCTGTGAAGAAAATGACTGGCTGTGGCTTATAGCTAAATGCTTTGCTTCTAGCCTTCTTGGTGAAAAGATAGCTAGAAGTTCAGGAAAATTAAGCATTCTAAAGTAAATGTGACCTGTTTAGAACTTGACTACTTATTTTCTGTTTGACAATTATTGAAAGTGTAAATATGACCAGAATGATTACTTTATCTATACATAATTGTGAAACCCTATAGAGTATTTGAGTTTATTTCCTAAATATTCCCCAATATCTTTTCTCTGTGAAAGTAAATATGAAACTAATCAGACTAGTCAGTTTCACTGATGATATTTACAGTGCTGGGCACTGTGAAACTGACAATCATGTCAATTTCTCTCCTGCTGTTTGGGCAGGATGTGAGGTGCAGTGGAAGCAGGCACTGGAATATTTATGAGGAGGGGTTAAGAAAACTGGGTGAGGAATAGAGTTGTGGTGACCCAGCTCTTGTAGTAACCAGTTGATTGGGAAAAGACTAAAGTAGCAGACACCTGTACAGCCAGGAGGCTCTGGACTTGGGGTCAGGATGAAGATGAATCTCCTTCTCCCTTCTAGCTGTCAGATGGGTATAGGAGGGGCTTCACATTTATCAGGCACTAAACCCATTAACAAGAGGGGGAGCAGATTCTGGTACCAGAATCTTGGTAAGAATCTCAGTACCCTACTTTTTAGCAGCTTGAGGGTAATTGCTGTGCTTCTTACCAGAACAGTAATCATGGAGTTTACTAGTGGGTTCATCGTTAGTACCAACCTATGGCAGGTAGACTTACTTCTCTGAGAAGCAGGTGTCTGGTAAATTTTCATGCCCTGACAAATAATAACTGCTTTTACTGCTCTGGAAAAAAGAAAAATATTCATATACAAACCAATTCCATGAAACCCATTTAAGGTAATCTCAGTATCAAAATGAATTTAAAAGTCTTCCATTTGGGAAAACCAGACATTTTTATAAGGCATTAACATTACTAAAGAGATGTTGGATCATGCACTACAAAACCTTTGCTGAAGTTTAATTTAAGTAACAATTATATTATTTCCTAGCTTTCAAATTTCAGCAGGTGAGAGATTATAGCAGGAGATCTGTATTATATGTGCAAAATGCCACTGGCAAAGACATTCTTGCATCATAAATATGAATAATTCATACCACCCACCTAAAATCTATAGATGTATGAACATACAAATGTAAAACTTACAAACCTCAAAGAAAATGAAGCAAATCTGGCAGGGAGAGAAGAGTATAGGTTTCACTTTATGTATTGGAGTATGGGCAAAATTCTGGGGGGAATTATTGACAGCCAAATAACTCTGCCTTTAATCTTTATGTACTGTGTTACGAAGAGTTGTGTGGATCCTACAATTGGTATATTTTCATTCTCTTTCTTTTTTGTTGAATGATAGTTATTCTGTTAAGCTCTTGAATGCGATTTCTGGGCAAATATAGTACAAAGGTTTATATCAGTAGACTAAATATATTGCAGTCTCTATGTATTGCCTCACTATGCTACTATTTGTTTCTCGAGCACAACCACTCAGTGATGCTTTTAGTTGTCTGTGGCTTTGTCCTACCCATTCATGCCATAATTCTTAGTCCTCCCCTAAAGATGATCTGGTTGAAAAATGAATGTATGTGAGTTACTAATGTTGCAGTCCTTTCCCTACATGCCTGATGGATCAGCCTAAAGTTCTTCCTTCCTTCCTTTCTGTATTTGTGCAGTACCACAATACATTCTTAATGTTAGCACATACCATCCTGCTAGTTGAAATGTGTTGCAAATTGTATGAATTTACACTGCAGGTTTTGCAAAGTATTTATACAGAAATTGTTCTGTTTCCCAGTATTTCAGAGATTAATGAGCTTCACCACAGAGGTCCAGTAATAGTTAGGCAATGGTACTTTACACACCACTCTCACCTCAAGGAGTGTGGCTAGTGTCTCAGTAATCAAAGTACCTGAGAGAGAATTCAGATATGTACATATTCAAAACCTGCCATTTTACTAATGTCATCTAGTCATGATTGTGATCCATTCTCTTGGGGAACTGTAGTATAGAAAAATATGGACAGTTCTTGTTATGGAAAAGCTTTCACACCAAATATGTACACAAGAAAAGTGCCAAAAATGGGATAGGTGTCTAGAAATTTGGTCACCCTTTCTAGCATACTCAGGAGGCAGGCTTCCTGTCAGCAGGCCAGAATCTTTAGCCAGGATCTTTGAATATTAACTGGAGCCTGAATAAGTAACGTATGGTGTAGTACGTTAACGATTTATTGTAACTTTGCCTTAATAAAATGTTTTTAAAATGTTGCATGTTTCTACATGTGCCATTCTGTTGTAATTAATGGCTGAAATACCATGCACAAAGGAACCTGTACTTCATGGAGAAAGTGGTAATGAGATGATCAGAGAGGGACCAGACTTTCTGAGAGGGAAGTCAGTGGAGGAGGGGGAAGGAAACAGGAGCCACAGGGAGTTGAAAGGAAATGAAGAAATTACGGGAGGAACAATCAGCAACTTAAAGGTGGGGTGGAGAAGGAAGCACAGTAGGAGCCAACGTAGAGTTGTGATACAGGGAGGGAAGCACAGAGGGGACTAGTGGAAGAGTTGGAAGGAATGTGAGTCTTTTGGAATGCTCTAGGTAAGAGCTGGAGCTTGGACTCGTATCCATTACTGCGGTTTAAAAAAAAATTATTTTTGAATTGTGCAATACATTCATTTGGAAGTTATGGTTGACTACCCAACTAGGGTGACCAGACAGCAAAAGTGAAAAATCAGGACAGGGAGTGGGGGGTAATAGGAGCCTATATAAGAAAAAGACCCCAAAATCGGGACTGTCCCTATAAAATCGGGACATCTGGTCACCCTATACCCAATTGTTCAAGGATTGCTTTAGTGGTTTAAGATGTCACCATAACCATTGAGTCATAGTGCTAGATTCAGAATTGCTTGTTTCTTCTATAAATATTTAAACTACAAGAAGTGCCCTTGATTCATGTGTAAACTGATACTGAGTATTTGATTTCATTTTTCTTTGACCTTGAATGGGGGATTTTTTTTTATAACAATGGAATTTAAAAACCTCCACAGCAGTCTTTCCTGTACTTTGATTAAGATAGTTAATTGTTAATCATAATGTACAGTTAAACAATATTTGTAGATTGTTCTGTATAGATTAGGGAAATGATTAACTACAATATTAAAACAGAATTAGATATCAGGAATGCTTGCTGTGAATTGCTAGTATGCTATGTAAATCTTGTAAATATTTGAACTCTTAACACCAAAAAAAAAAAAAAAAAGCTAAAACCAGGTATACAAGCCTGTACAATATCACATGTAAGGAATGTGCAAATGGAGGATATGTTATAAAGATTTAAGTGTTATAGACTATGAACAATAATGTAGTAGTTCAAAAACTTTTATAGTTACTGGTCAGCCAATAAAACGTTTGAAGCCCAATTATTTCACTTCTGTTTAAAGTTATGTATAGCTTTCTCTTTAATTACCCATGCTTTACTTTCTGACGTTTAAGATTCTGCAGTGATGCACCTACCTCCTTGGTCTAGAAGGACTAGATAAGATACCCTTCAACTTTTATTAACACTATTCCTTAGCTGAATCAACAAGTTTATTCCCTTCTCTCTGTGGTGTGAGTGCACTACTCCCCAAACATCCTTAGTCCCTGAATACAGCTGGTATCAGGAATCTAACTTAATAGATGATCTGACGTAAAGACCAATTATTATGCATTTATGCAGAACTTCTTAAATCCCCTTGCATCTGTGATATTTCTCTTTTTATCTGCAAGAGTATTTGTAGTGGCTGAAAGATGGTTATGCCTTTGAAGTTAAACTCAGGTTAAAAATCATATTTAGTTTTTACCACTTAGGTTGTTTTGCTTGCTTTTTTATTTCTGCATTTCTGTCAGCTTGGATGATGAAAATAGAGTATTCCGTTTCTAATCACTTTTAAGTTCTCATGTGTTAGCATAACCCTTCATTGTTTGGGTTGTAGGTTTTAGATTTTTTTTTTAAATTGTGGATATATTGCTGTTAGCCTTAGTTTGTAAAAGCTTGTTCTTACAAAACCAAAATGTTAGTCCAAATTTGATGTGAGAAAAAATGCTTTTTTAAATGGATGCTGTCTTTAACAAACTTGTCAAATATTTATTTTTTTAAAGGAAAAAAATCATGAAATTTCTAAATTGTCTGGCTGTTTTGTTAAATTATTTAGGATTCAACAGTTAATGAAAAATTCATGCAAGAGTACAGATAAAGAAGAAAAATCTAACCATTAGAGTAATGGCAGGATTCCTAGACAATTTCCGATGGCCAGAGTGTGAGTGTATTGACTGGAGTGAAAGAAGAAATGCAGTTGCTTCAGTGGTTGCAGGTGTACTGGTAAGTATTCAAACAACACAAATGAATCCAGATTTGTCATCTTGTTTAATGTGGCATTAATACTTCATTAATCTTTGAAAATAAAACGTTCCTAAATCAAATTTTGTTAAATTGCAGTGCTAGCTGCATTCTTAAACCAATATATTTCTTCATATTTTGCAAGTTTGTTTAGGAAAACCTTTTCAGTTCACCTGGATGTATACACTATGTTTGAATTTGATGTTCCTATACTACTTTTTCTTTTTCCGGTATTGTTTTTCTATGAAAATTTTTTTAATTGTTGGAAGGTATGTATTCACTTTCAAAGACCTTCATGGCCCTATCCCCATCCTACCTATCAAATCTAATGTAGTATTGAAAGGTAAACTCCTGCCTCTCATCAGCCCATGATGCCAGCTGCCATCGCCTACTTGTTGATTTTTCAAACAAGCACCTTCATGCTTTCTCCCATGTTGCCCCTTAACTTGGGAAAAGCTCCCTATAAATAGCTGCAAAACGAACTCATTATCCTCCTCCAAATCCGTCCATAAAACTCTCCTTTGTTGCGAGGCCTACAAAATACTTGACAACGGCTAGACAGGCTGTGGTCTCAGCACACAAACAATCATGCTGACCTGACCAGTATTTTTTCCTCGTATTCCCCCTTTGGTCGGTCGTTCTGTCTCCATCTGTTGTCTCTTGTCTTATACTTAGCATCATAAGCCTGTTGAGGCAAGGCCTTGTGTTTTGTCCTGTGTTAGTACATCATCTAGTATAAGGGGGTCCTGGTCCATGACTAGGACTCCTACGTGATATGTGTGTGTGTCTTGCATAACAAGGTATGTTACAGCACTTACATTTTACCTGGCTAAATCATGCATATATTGGGAACATATGTTCAAGTTTTTAAGGCAATGAAGGTAATCTAGCCATACCTTTTTCTTTAATTTGAATAGAAGATTTATGGCTAAATCCCAAACACTGCTTTGAAAATGTCAGCAGTAAGTTTTTTTTCAACTTCACTGGATTACAGAACATACATGTCAGCAAACTTTACTTTTGAAGAGTGTATTTGTGAAAAGAAGAAATTAAGTTAGCAATATGCATAAAGTGTTAGACAAAGAATACATGCTGAGAGTTTGTCTTCACACCCCTCCAGCTTCATAATACTGTGTGATCGTCTCATTGTTTCTCTAGTTTTTCACAGGCTGGTGGATAATGATAGATGCTGCAGTCGTTTATCCTAAACCAGAACAAATGAACCATGCATTCCACACCTGTGGAGTGTTTTCCACATTAGCTTTTTTCATGTAAGTATGCCAACGATAATTCTATATTTAAAAAGGTACTTACTTCCTGTAAATGCATAGATGCGTACTTTTACAGAGTGGAAAATTTAACCAGCACTCTATATATTCTAAATTTGAACCATCAACATCATTACTTTTAGGTAATCCACTGGTACCTCCTTCACGTAACACACAAAAGAATGCAACGTTCTTGGTCTCTGCTTCCTTTTCTCTTGGGTAGTTGCATGGTTATTTGTTTCTTCTCTCTGCTGCCTTTAAGTTTGATCTTTAAAAATTATATATATCTTGGCTTAATATAAGGCATCATCTTTTCCTTTTATAACAAGTGCTCATATTCCTGGAGAAAAACCTCTGCTATATTATACAATAATACTAACATGAAGCATATTAGGCTGGATTCATCCATGGTGTAATTAACTACTCCTACATGCATATCTCCATTTATATATTATATATATATATACAGCTCTTTCTCTGGGTCTAAAACTTATTTTTGATGACCATTTCTTTTTTTCAGGGTTGCATCAGTGATGAATTTAGACCATTAGTAGTAGTGGGTAATTGAGTGCTTCATGCTGCTGTCTTCATCACAGTCATCCCACAAACCTATTTGGGGTGGCTTTAACTTTAAAAAAAAATGCATTTAACTTAAACCAGGAATATATTACAGATATTTAAATTATTTTTTTAAAAAGGACACTTAAACAAGGCTCAGATGCTTGTTGCCTTGGAGCAGACCTTGCACCTGAGAGGATACCATGGACTTCACTGAAGCTCTGTGTGGGTGTAGAAATCTGCCCTTGTGGATCCAGTTGCAAGATCTGGTCTAAACAAAGAATTTACAAACTGTGTGACTGGAACGATTTGCCTAGCAACTTTCTCTGAATATTTTTGACATCTCTTAAAAACTTTAATTTTGTTTTTAACCATCATAATTTTCAAATGGCTTTTCTAGTAAAAATTTAGACTTATAAACATATGTATTTGAGTTTGTTTTTTGTCCCAGGATAAATGCTGTATCAAATGCACAGGTGAGAGGAGATAGCTACAGCGATGGATGTCTAGGAAGAACGGGTAAATGGTTTATTTAATCAGCATTAAAAGAGCTAAATGAAAACAACTACAGTTTGTAATGAATTTCATGATAGAGAACCTCATAGAATTTACAAAAATGTTCCTTGCTCATTAACCTCTGAAAAATATTTTTTTTTGGTTGCCATTTTTGAGCCTTAGAACATGAATTCTGGATTTCCTACTAAAGATGAAATTCAGGAAATACATATAGCTTGAGTAACTAGCATGTATCTGTGCATTCTGCATGAACACTGAGGGAGTGAAATCCCTATCCACAACTTGAGATGGGTTGATGAGGCCGCAGTACAGCCCCTCTGCATCTTATGCCAGCCTGTGGGTTGGAAAAGTGGCTGCTGCCCCTCTGTGCTATGTGGGGAGTTTCTGTGGATCCAATGGCCCTCTCTCCTGTTCCACCCCAAATACTTCCATTAGTGATAGACTACTTCAAGCCAGCATAAAGCCATCTAATTGGCCTGGAGAGTATAGAAACTCCCTACCATGGTCATTGTATATCATCTGTTTGCTCAGGGCTTCTACATGGAGGTAGGGCTGCTATGGGACTCCTGTATACAGGTTTTAATTTCACTTTGTACACATGTCTATGCATTTATTTTTTTTACACAGGGCAAGATTTTTTAAAACCAATCCAACCCGCCCCCCAAACCTTCTATCACCTGCCCATGTACCCACTTGACTATTAATATAGGCCTGGAATGACCCATATATCTGTGCATGGAGAAGATCCTTTGCATATAGCTATTCCTTCTCCCACTTCCACAAGGTACTGTTCTCTCTCCTTCAGAACTTCCAGAGGCTGTTCTGTGTCTGGAGTTCCAGTGGGATGGAGACTGAGTGGGCACGGGACTGTGGCCAGTGGGCTTCCCATGATCCCTCTGGAAAAGATGGCACAGCTTAGGGGTTCTGCTATTTTTTCTGTTGGAATTCCTCTCCCACCCCAGGAGTTCCATGGGCTGCAGTGGCCGAGTGGAGTCTCTGGCAACATAGCTCCACTTGGAGATGCACCGCTTGGAGATGAGGAATGCTGTTGGAGCCAGAGCTATTGTGGAGGCACAGGGCCTGTTCTCAGATGGCCCTGGACTCCTGTGAATACCTGGGGGATCCCCCAGATTTAGTGACAGACCCTATGGCCTATTACATCAGGAGAGGCAAATTCTGCCTTACTTCTCCCTGGTGGGATGCTGTGGTAGAAATTCTGCAAGGGTAGCCTGGTGGAGATTCCCCCCCTGAGCCTCCTCCCATGGGTAGGATGGGATGATTTGGGCCACTCTGTTTTATGATACATTGTCTCCTACTGATCCGAAGATTATTTTTAATGCTTTAAATATATTTCTTGCAGGTGCTCGCATCTGGCTCTTTATTGGTTTCATGTTGATGTTCGGTTCACTTATTGCTTCAATGTGGATCCTTTTTGGAGCATATGTTACACAGAGTAAGGCTCCTTCCTTATTACATTTTAATGGAGGGGAGCAGAAAAAAAAGTCTACACATACAATACAAAGTGACCTGCTCCAGTTTGTACTGTTGATCTCAATGGCAAATTCTACCTCATTACACATGTACCTCTTGTGTTAATGTTGTTCTTGAGAGTTTTGCAAGTTCAGAGAATAGAGATCTGGTGAGTAAAGTCAGGAGCCATAGTGCTGCTCAGATTAAGAGAAACTGTAAATGAAATTCTCAACTCTTTACTGTACTGATTTTAGTGACTTATTTGGAAGAAGAAACTATATATACATGTACTGCTATGCAGTCTATAGTCTTGATGCTTGAACTTTGGTCTCTGTCTACTAACATAAAACTCTGTATCCCTGTGGAACTTCAAATGTCTTTTAAGCATACAAAACCAGTATTTACTTTTCAAGCATTCTAGTGAAGCCTCCATTTCTAAGGGTTTTGTGAAACTCTATTAACCAATTCCTTTTTTAACTAATACGCTTATGGTCATTACTCAGGTTCACTGACTAACGCTTATATTTTGCATATGAATAAAACTTTCTCTATCAGCTAGGAGGGAAATGCAGAACAGAACAAGTCATGGAATCCTTTGTGGTTCTAATTGCAGACTTTTATATTGCTTTTGTAAGAATTTGAACATTTCCATTTATTTGTTGGGACCCTGTTTTTTTCTCTTCTTACATGGTCATCCGTGTAACATATTGCATTGCAATGGCTATGTTCTAATTTACAATCACTTGTGTAAGTACTAGACGTGAACAGTGACAGTTGCTATCTACCTTTGGTACTTATGTGGCTTCATTAACATAGCATCTGAGTGCTTCACTGTCTTTAATGTTTTATCCTCACAACACCCCTGTGAGATAGGGCAGTGCTGTCTTTCACTGTCCACTCCCGTTCACGGCAATGTATGCTTGGTTTGTGTCAAGATGGTGACTCTATGAATAAAGTCTCAAATACACTATTCCAATTTGAAGCTTCTAAACTTAATATATCTTGCACTTTTATTTTGTAGATACGAATGTGTACCCAGGATTAGCTGTGTTTTTTCAAAATGCATTGATATTTTTTAGGTAAGTTATTTTTCTCTTATGCCTAAGTATTTCAAACCATTGCTGGCATCTATCTTATCCTACCCATAGTCATGTTATGAAGCAGGTAACCTACATGTTTTCATGCCAAACTGAAGTCCACTTCTGTTTTACTCATTAAACATGTTTCTCTCCACTCACAGGAGTACAAAGCATGTTTGTTTTCATACAGTTAAATGATGTTAGTAAACAAATGTTAAAGGCAGAAGCTAAAGTTTTTAAAAAAGCCTAAAGTTGGGCTCCCACATCCATATTTAAGCACTACACTGAGTGGCCTGATTTTCAAGAAGGTTGAGCACCCAGCCACTCCTGTTGACCTTAGTGTAGGCTACTACTCTGTCAGCGTCCACAAACCAATGTTCATCCTGGCTCATCCCTCACCCTATGGCCCATCCTTACCCCTTCCATACTTGAAAAATGAAATGTGATCTTTCCTAGTTTTTTTAACACTTGGTCTCTTCATATTCTAGCTGGTGAAACCCTTCTGACACCTTTGTTAATGAAAACATCTCTAAAATGGGATTTACGTGCCAAATCCTCCTATTCTCAAATATGCAGGTTATGAAAGTCAGTATGAGGTCTCATCTCTCTCTTCTTCAACAGGGTCTTGCAAACCTAGGGCTGGCCCAGCTGTAACTGATTACTGAATCTGGGCCATTCAAGTCCCGAATCCCTTTTTCAACTATGGTCAGTACCAGAAGCTTCAGATGAAGGTGTGAGAACCCCACAATAGGCAGATGTGGGGGTAATCTGCCCCCCCCCATTACATCTCATCATGGTCTCGAATAGATAGATAAGCTTAAGCCCTGAAGCAGGGGGTTTAATATCCCTTCCAAAAGTGCATCATTAATTATGATAACTCTGGATATTCTTATCGGTATGGCCTAGTTCCTTTTTGAATCTTGCTAATTTCTTGGCCTCAATGATTTCCTGTGGCAATTAGTTCCACAGTCTAATTATATATTCTGTGAAAAAGTATTTTATCAGTTTTGAATTTCTCACCTTTTTTAATTTCAGTAAAAGCCCCCTTGTACTTGTGTTATGAGACAGTGAAAACAGACGTTCCTGATCTATCCTCTCTAGACCCTAGTCATCTTTTTTCTAAGGTCAATAGTCCTAGTCTTTTCATTCTCTCATCATAGGAGTTTTTCCAGGCCCTTGATCATTTTCATTGCCTCTTTCTGAACCTCTCTGATTCTGCAGTAATCTTTTTGAGATAGGATGACCAGTACCACACCACTGATATTGTGTAAATATATAATAGTGATTGCTGTATTAGTCTCCATCCCATTACTTATACAGCCTAACATCGTGTTTGCTTTTTTGACTGCAGCTGTTCATTGAGCTGTCTACAGTGACACTCAGGTCCCTTTCCTGAGTTACTAGTTAATTGAGAGCCCTATCAAAAGTATGAGTAGTTTAATTTTTTCCATTCAGTGTGCATTACTTTGCATTTGTCAACACTGAATTTCATTAGTCATCATATTGCCCATTCATCTGGCTTGTTTAGGACTTTCTGAAGTTCCTCACAGTCTTCCCTGGTCCTGACTAACCTAAATAACTTTGTGTCATCTTCCTCACTGCTCACCCCTCTTTCCAGGTCATTGTTAAATGTTGAATAACATGGAACCCAATACAAAACCTTCAGGCATCTGCTAGCGACTTTTTGTCATGTGGAAAACTCACCATTTATTCATACTCTGTTTTCTCTGTCCTAGCCAGGTTTGAGCCATGACAATGCTTGTTGTCCTCTTGCTCCATTTAGCTTTTTGTAGTAGGCTCTTGTGCAGGAACCTTGTAAAAGCATATTTGGACACCTAAATAAATTGTCAGCCAGTTCTCCTTTATGGCTAGTCTATCGATGTGTTCAGAGAATGCTAAGAGATTGGATAAGCACTATTTTCCTTTGGAGAAACTGCTGGTTAGACCCTCTCATATCATGATCTTTCACATAACTTCTATTTTTAATTTTCAAGAAGTTTGCCAGCTACACCTGTGAGGTCTACTGTGCTAGAATTCTGTGGATCACCCCTAGAACTTTTTCAAAAAATTGGTACAACATTTAATACCCTCCAATCCTTAGAACTGTGGCTGTTTTTTAAGAGAGATTGCATAGTGGTGTTAGCTCATCCCCTTCATACTTAAACTCCACCAGAACTCTTGGATATATAGCCTCTGAGTCTGGTGAGTTAGTGCTTAAGCCAGATCTCATTTTTTCAAGTATGCATAGGGGATTAAATATATATATAAAAGTAGATTTTCAAATTAAAGATGTTAAAGTGGACTGAGCTAAGATTAGCAGAGGGAGTCTAAATGTACAGTAGCTAAAGAATTAATATTTTACACTGTTTCTTTCATCCCAAATTATAAACTTGAGTTTAAAGTATCCTCTGTTCCTATGTCAAGTGACCTTTTCCCACATTACATGTAAACTTCTATTTTCTTACAGTACTCTGATCTACAAATTTGGAAGAACAGAAGAGTTATGGGGATAATATAATCAAAGTTAGCATTAATTCCATGCCCTTCATATTGTATTCAGTATCTAGACATCTTTGTTTTGTTTGTTTTTACATTTTGCCAAATACTCAGATGTTGCATTAAATATTTTTGTTAATGTTCTTTGGCTTTCTCTAAATTGAACGAATGAGATTTTCAAAAATGGTTTGACAGTTCTCTGTAATTAGTTCCCTTTTTTCATAGAACAGATTTGTGAATATGTACATTATATAGCTGTGTATGTATATATCTTAAAGAGAATGTTAAAAAGTTTTATTTCTGAAGTCTTTATTTCTGCTCTCATACATGAACTTGCAACACCATGTAGGATCTTATCCTGCAAACCCTCACATCTGTGAGACAAACTTCAATTGAACTACTCAAGCAAGTAAGAGTTTGCAGGATCAAGCCCACACTGTATCAAATCAGCTATTACTTTTATGCACTGGTGGGCTGTAGCTGATTTTACAAGCTATGCAGCAATGCCTAGTTGGATACCTCAAAGTAGAAATGAGCCCTTCAAAGTGTCTCAGCTAAACTTCTGGATAGCTAAGAGGAAAAAATCTTGATTAGATCCTGGGCTAAGAGTGAGATTTTAAGAAGAATTTTATATAAAGGTTTGAAAAAGAAATACAGAATAGCTTTTGAACTATTTTTAAAATGTGAAGACTTTTTAACAAGGTCCTATAATAAAGGGACAATTTGAGTGACCAGTTTTATTTTCAATCCTGTCATTATTATAGCACAAATACAATTTATTGAGATGGTTCTTGTAAAATTAAACACTCATGTCTAGTGTTCAGTAACTTATTACCATTAGCTATATTTACCACTACATTTAAGAAAAACGGATATATTTGAGTATGATGAATACATGAAAGACATTAACATTTTAAAGTTACAATAATGCAGCTTTTCTTCAGGGATCATTTTGTTGATGAAATATATGTGGCAGGATGACTTTTCCTCATTTTTATGAATTTATTTTCATGTATATTTCTTAGATCTAATGAGTACACACTTAGGAAAGAATTGAGTTGAAACGGTTCCATTATTATTGGAGTCCAGTGTGTTCTAACTGGAGAAGACAAAAAGGGAGAATTTGATGGTTTTTTTTAAAATCTATATTGAATGATCTTGTACATGTTCTACAGTTTTGGTTCTCTTATCAGTTCTACCTGTATCTAAAGCATTTAGCATAAAGTGAAGTGAGATAACCTTATCTCACTCTCAGCTTTTTTTTTTTCATATACCATAAGCTTGCTCCACAAACAGTATTAACATAACTTTGACAGTGTGAAAAATATTTCACATGTAGAGCAACTCATTTTCCTGCTAATTTGATTTCTTCCCATCCCACTCCTTTCTGGGGATCTCTCTAGTGGGCATAATATGAAGCAAATTCTATAGCTGAGAGTTGTGCCATTGCCTTGACTTATTTCCAACCTGATTTGTCCACTAAACTGTGCAAGTTCATTCGTAATCGGTTACATTTGATGCTGTTAAACTGTGTGAATTGTACATAGCTTATTTTGCTCAATTATAACTTCACTGCAATACAATAAAGGCTTCCTGAGACTAATCTCTTGTTTGTACAGATCTTACATAAAAATTGCTAAATACCACTATACATTATTTAAAAATTTTAGTATCCTGTTTCATGACTGAAAAGTAAGTATGGCAGAGTGACTTTGCATAAGTCAGCCAATATTAAAACAATTTATCTTCCAGCCCTCTTGGCTTCAAGCTTATCAGACCAAGTGGTGGTAGCATGCCAGAACTGAAGCTTTCCATGAGCCTGTGGTTATAGATGGTGATTTTCTTGCAAAGTGAAAACATCTAGCCTATTAATGCTTTTGTATGGTATCCTTTTAAATTCTGTTAGTTATATTTCAGCTGCAAGCCAGTGTGGTTAGCGCCACTTGTGTGTTCGAAGTGGCATTCGATGTGCATCCTAGCTCGGGGGCCACAGAAGGGAATGTTGCCCTGATCCTGCTGAAGCTCACGTTCCCACCTGGGACAGTGCTGTCTCTGATACAGCTGTGGCTGCTGCTGCCTCAAGGCAGCAAATGGAGCGTAGGAGGAAGGAGCGCGTACAGAAGCCAGCTATGTTGTGTAGCTGTTTCTAACTCCATTAATGTCCTCTTGCTTTTGAGTTTAGCCCTCTCCCACCAGTGGGTGATCTCCTTTACTTCTTTCCACACTGGAGGAGCAGCACGGCTGTGGGAGTATCAAGATGAATACATCCCTCTTTTACATACCATCCTCACTAGGGCTTTTAGCCTCATCATTCTTAGCATTATAAGACTAGTTTGTTTTTTTAAAATGTCACTGGAGGAGGGTTTTTTTTAAAGATTGATGAAGACAGGTAAATAGTGGGTATCCCCCAGGAGTCTGCATGGGCTGGGATGAGTGTTGTTCAACATATTAATAAAGGATCAAAGACACTGCAGTGGCAAAATTTGCAGGTGATGCAAAATCACTAAAGATAGCGCAAAGTATCCTAGGAAGCGTTAGAAAGGGATCTCACTAAACTGGGTGACTGGGCAACAAAAGGGCAGATGAAATTCAATATTGATAAATGTAAAGTAATTCACATTGGAAGTCATAATCCTAAGTACAGTACATACACAGAATGTTGGGGTCTAAATTAGCTGTTACCACGCAAGAGAGAGCTTGGAGTTACTGTGGATAAGTTAGAGAATCCACCATTTACAGTAGTTTAAACCTCCAAATGATCCATGACCCATGCTGCAGAAGGTGAAAACACCCTCAGTCTCTCTACCAATTTGAGCCATGGGAAAATTCCTTCCTGCCCCCAAATATGGTGATCAGTTAAACCCTGAGCACGTGGGCAAGACCGACCAGTCAGACACCTGGGAAAGAATTCTCTGTAGTAACTCAGAGCCCTCCTCATCTAGTGTCCCATCACTGGCTGTTGGAGATCAGCTACATGCCCTTGTAGGCAGTCTCCTCATACCATCCCCTCCATAAACTTACCAAATTCAGTCTTGAAGCCATATAATTTTTTTGCTCTCTCTGTTCCCCTTGGAAGACTGTTTCTAAAGACAGTGCAGGATACACCAGTCAAAACTGGTAGCATTATCTTGCCCCCAGGGCTGACCTATCCCCCAGTTCTGTAACACTTGGTATATGCTTAGAAACAGACAGTTAAGGTAGTACAACCCCCTCCTGTAGACACAATTCTATCACTATAAGATGCCTTTATACCAGTAGCAAGCTATACTGCTTTAAAGACATATTGATAAAATTGTGCCCAGAGGAGGGGGCTGTACTGCTTTAACTGCCAGCTTCTAAACATATACAAAGTACTACAAAAAAATGCATGTGCCCATCCCCAGGGCTGACCTAATGTAGTCTACAGCTTGATTGAACTGTTTTGACTGTAGATTCTACCATATTATAAAAACAGTGTAGACAAGCCCCTAGCAATGGGAATAGATACCCATCTACCTTTCACTTGAGAGAAGACCAGCAGCTTAATACGATCTACTCCCATGTACATGCTGTGGCAAATTGCCGGCACTACTATGATGGGTCCCGCACTCTCTCTTCTTGTGGGGGTTTCAAGGCACCATTTCTTGCCCCTGAACTGGGGTATCAGCTGTCCCACTAGTAGCCCAGAGAAGGGGAATGGAGAGGGAGGGACCTGGGCCCACCCTCTACTCCGGGTCCCAGCCCAGGGGCCCTAGGATAGCGGGTAAACCACTTGTACTAGTGATTCTTTCCCCTGGGCTACTTCCCTCTCCTGCCCTTCAACTTGTGGGGCTTCCTGCCTTCCCTCTACACAAGCCAGGTGTCCCTTTACCTAGGGTCTTGGTCTTCTTAGCCCGCCACAGCACTTCTCCAAACTCTCCTCTGCTTTCCTCCGAACTGCTCTCTGTTCCACCACCAAACCACTCTGCTTCAACTCCTCCAAACTGCTCTCTGCTCCAACTCCTCACCTGGCTGATTGAAGCAAGGGGATTTTATCAGGTGACTGGCTTCAGGTGCTCTAATTGGCTTCAGGTGCTTTTAATTAATCTACATGGAATAAAGCTTCTCCTCATCCTGGGGCTTACATCTCTCTCCTAGATCACTCTCCTGCTGCCTTCTGGCCATGCTGTATCACATATCCTCCCCCCATGCTCAACACCATGGGGTTGGGCTACTTGGAACGAGAGGCAATGCTTTCATGACAAGCCATCTGCGTTGCCATGTTGGCTTCTGGCCCTATGCTGTACTCGGAAATGAAAAGGTTGCAGAGATAGGAACCATCTAGTCACTCTTGCATTCTTCTCGTTTCTGTGCATCCACTGGAGCGGGCCGTGGTCTGTCACCAAGGTAAATCGCCACCCCAGTAGGTAGTAACGGGAGAGTTTCCATGGCCCATTTTATCGCCAGACATTCCTTTTCAACGACGGCGTACTTTTGTTCCCTGGGGAGGAGCTTCCGGCTGAGGTACAGGATTGGGTGTTCCTCCTCCCCTGCCATCTGTGAAAGGACGGCTCCTAGCCCTACCTCTGAGGCATCTGTTTGTAGAACGAATTCTTTCTTGAAGTCTGGGGCTATGAGTACTGGATGGCAGCAAAGGGCTGTCCTTAAATCTGTGAATGCTGCTTCTGCTGCATCAGACCACTTTACTATCTCAGGGTCCCGAACCTTTATCAGGTCCGTCAATGGCCCTGCTCTTGTGGCAAAATGAGGGATGAATCTCCGATAGTACCCTACTAACCCGAGAAATGCTCTGACCTGCTTTTTACGGACTGGCCGAGGCCAATCTTGTATTGCCTCCACTTTGTTCCATTGGGGTTTTACCAAGCCTCTCCCTACTACATACCCAAGGTATCTGGCTTCAGCTAGTCCTATCACGCACTTGAGAGGGTTGGCAGTGAGGCCAGCCTTCCTCAGGGTGTCTAGTACCGCATCTACTTTTACTAGGTGCGTTTCCCAATCAGGGCTATGGATGACTATATCGTCTAAATAGGCGGCGGCATACCTGGCACGGGGTCGCAACAATTTATCCATAAGTGGTTGGAATGTTGCCGGGGCCCCATGGAGTCCGAAAGGGAGGACAGTGTATTGGAACAGGCCATCAGGTGTAGAGAAAGCAGTCTTCTTCTTGGTGTTCTTGGCCAGGGGAATTTGCCAATATCCTTTGGTCAGGTCCAGAGTGGTTAGGTATCAGGCCTTGCCTAACTGATCAACTAGCTCGTCGACACGTGGTATCGGATAGGCATCGAATTGGGATACTTCATTCAACTTCCGGAAGTCATTGCAAAACCTCCAGGTGCCATCAGGCTTGGGTATTAAGACGATAGAACTGGACCACTGGCTGTGGGATTCTTCAATAACCCCAAGTTCCAACATCTTCTTCACTTCTGTCCTAATTTCCTCTCTTTTAGCTTCCGGTATCCGGTATGGTCTTATCGTCACCCTTATTCCGGGCCTGGTGATGATATGATGTTGGACCAGTGTCGTACGGCCTGGCTGTTTACAGAACACATCTTGGTTCCGTTGGATCATATCAATGACCTCTGTTCGTTGTTCTGGGGCTAACTCAGGGGATATCCTCACCTGCCCCTGTGGGTCGTCCGTCTGAGGTGGAGCTCTCCGAATGACCAGGCACGTCTCTCGGTCATGCCAGGGCTTCAGTAAGTTTACGTGGTAGATCTGCTCTGGTCTTCGGTGGTCTGGTTGTCTGACCTTATAGTCCACTTCCCCAATGGCTTCCACTATCTCGTAGGGCCCATGCCAGCTGGCTAGGAGTTTGCTTTCTGCTGTCGGCACTAGCACCATCACCCGTTCTCCCGGCTGAAATTTCCGTACTTTCACCTGGCGGTTGTAATATGTCCGCTGGGTCTCTTGTGCTTTTTCCAAATGTTCTCGTACTATTGGGGTCACTCGAGCTATTCGCTCTCTCATCTGTGTCACATGCTCGATGACATTCTTTCCTGGGTTGGGTTGGGTTGTTCTTCCCAGTCCTCCTTGGCGATGTCTAATATTCCGCGTGGGTGGCGTCTGTATAGTAGCTCAAAGGGAGAGAAACTGGTGGACGCCTGGGCGACTTCCCGTATTGCAAACATTAGGTATGGTAGAAGGGTATCCCAGTCTTTTCCGACATGTGCTACCACCTTCCGGATCATACCTTTAAGGGTGCGGTTAAACCGCTTGACCAGGCCATCAGTTTGAGGATGGTAGACTGAGGTCCTTATGGCATGGATGGGGAGCAGGGTACATAAGTCCTTCATTAATTTCAACATGAAAGGGGTTCCTTGGTCAGTCAGGATCTCCTTAGGGATGCCCACTCTGGCAAAAACCTGGAGTAGGTCTTTTGCTATTGCCTTGGATGTGGGGTTTCTTAAAGGAATGGCTTCTGGATACCGTGTGGTGTAGTCAAGGATGACTAGTATGTTTCGGTGGCCCCGTGCTGATCTTTCCAGCGGGCCCACAAGGTCCATGGCTCTCCTTTCGAAAGGGACTTCAATAATAGGCAAAGGTACTAATGGGGCCCGCAAGTGAGGTCGAGGGCTATGCAACTGGCATTCTGGGCAGGAGGCACAATAGTGTTGGACCGCCGCACGTATTCCTGGCCAATAAAACCTTCTTAGGACTCTATCCAGTGTCTTGTCTACTCCTAGATGTCCCCCAAATAAATGACTGTGAGCTAGCTCTAGTACTGCCCTTGTGTGTTTCCGTGGGACTAAGAGCTGCTCTACTTCTTCCTCTCGGATCTGCACTATTTGGTACAACAGATCACGTTTGATCACATAATACGGCCTTGGGCCTTTGGTCTTTCCTTCCACGGGTACGCCATTTACTTCCACTACCTCCTCCCTCACATTCGCATATAACGGGTCATTGGCTTGGTTCTGCCCGAAATTCTCACAGGCGATACCGATCTGACCTAATTCCAGGGGGCCTATTTCTACTCCACCCTCTGGGTTGCCCCTATTTGGGCTAGGAACTGCCTCTGAGTCCTCACTGGCCTGAATTGTCTCCTGGCCTCCTGAACAGGTTCGCTTACCAACAAGGGAGGCTTTCTGGTTCTCTGCTAGAATCCATGTCCCTAGCCTTTTATCTGCCCTCCTTTTCCGCCTAGACTTTCAGGGTTTCCCGGGAGATGAAAATAGCTCTGGGGAAATTTGGCAAAAATTGGGGTGAGGCTATCCGTGGGTGCCTCCATCTCAGTCCGGGGGTTGCTAACCTCCCTTGGCTCTACTGGGGGTGGGGTAAGTTCTCAAACCCAGGGAAGTCCCTACCAATTAAGACCGGGTAGGGGAGCCTAGGGACCACCCCTGCAGTTACCCTGGTAGTGTTCCCCTGAATCTCAATCCGTACTGGGATTGTGGGGTAGAAATTTACAGTGCCATGAACGCACGTTACCCCTGTGGTTTTGGCCCGGGTTAGTTGGTCTTGCCCCACCAACTTCCCCGAGACCAGCGTGACAGCACTCCCGGAATCTACTAATGCTGTGGTCGCAATACCATTCATTTTTACTGACCTTGTATACCCATGGGAGGTCATTGCGACCCCTACCAGGCCGATTAGGCCACTTTGTTCCCCAGGATCCCCCAGATTGCACTGCATAGCCTCTTCCCTGTTGGGGCATTGGACTGCTATATGCCCCAATTCCCCACACTCGTAACACCGACCCCTTATCCCGGTTGCCGCCCTCTGCCTGGGGCTATTTGGTCGACCCCCCCAGCCCTCTCTTTCCAAACCCCCAGGTCCCTCCTTGGACTCGGGCCATTCCTCAATGTCTTTCCTCCCAGTTATAGTTCTCCTGTAGTTCTCAGCAGTCCGGGACCTTGGGTTTGGGGCTGGCTTCCTGGATTGCTGTGTTTCACCCCCTGGGGTCTGGAACAGTTCACGGGCTGCCAGCTGTCTTTCCACGAGGGAGACCAACTCATCATAGGTGGAGGGATCATTCTGGCCAACCCAAGCCCGGAGGCCTAGTGGTAGCCCCCTCATATACCGGTCCAGTACCAGGAGCTCCATCATCTTCTCAGAGCTGAGGGCCTCAGGGCACAGCCATTTCTGGGTCAGGTGGATCAGGTCAAACAATTGCGATCTGGGTGTCTTGTCCTCTGTATACTGCCACTCATGGAACCTCTGGGCTCGCAATGCCGTCGTTACTCCGGATCTGGCCACGATCTCTGCCTTCAGCTGGGGGTAATCTGCTGCAGTCTCTGTGGCCATATCGTAGTATACCTTCTGGGCCTCCCCACACAGGAACGGGGCAAGGATACCGGACCACTGGTCTCGGGGCCAGGCCTCTTGCAGGGCTGCTCTCTCAAAAGCCAGGAGGTATACCTCCACATCATCCTCCCGTGTCATTTTCTGGAGCCAGTGGCTGGCCTGTATAGTCCAGGTCCCATCGCAGTTGTGGTTTCGCTCCATAAGGACCTTCATCTGGTTCACCAGCTCCTGCAGCAGGGCTCGGTCCTGGGCAGCCTGACTCGTCAACAGATGATTAGTCTCTTGCTGCACCTTAGTCGCCTCCTGTTGGGCAGTTGCTTGGACCTGGGTAGCCTCCTACTGGGCCGCGGTGGCTTGTATTAGGGCCTTGATCACATCGTCCATCTTAAGGACTGGATTGTTTTGGCTAACCCTGGTTTAAGTCCCCAGTGCGGAATTCCACCCGACACCACGTGTGGCAAATTGCCGGCACTACTATGATGGGTCCTGTGCTTTCTCTTCTTGTGGGGGTTTCAGGGTGCCATTTCTTGCCCCTGAACTGGGGTATCAGCTGTCCCACTAGTAGCCCAGAGAAGGGGAGTGGACAGGGAGGGACTCGGGCCCGCCCTCCACTCTGGGTCCCAGCCCAGGGGCCCTAGGATAGCGGGTAAACCACTTGTACTAGTGATTCTTTCCCCTGGGCTACTTCCCTCTCCTGCCCTTCAACTTGTGGGGCTTCCTACCTTCCCTCTGCACAAGCCAGGTGTCCCTTTACCTAGGGTCTTGGTCTTCTTAGCCCGCCACAGCACTTCTCCAAACTCTCCTCTGCTTTCCTCCGAACTGCTCTCTATTCCACCACCAATCCACTCTGCTTTAACTCCTCCAAACTGCTCTCTGCTCCACCACCAAACCACTCTGCTTCAACTCCTCCAAAATGCACTCTGCTCCAACTCCAAACCTCTCTGCTCCAACTCCTCACCTGGCTGATTGAAGCAGGGGGATTTTATCAGGTGACTGGCTTCAGGTGCTCTAATTGGCTTCAGGTGCTTTTAATTAATCCAGAGGGAATAAAGCTTCTCCTCATCCTGGGGCTTACATCTCTCTCCTAGATCACTCTCCTGCTGCCTTCTGGCCATGCTGTATCACAATGCCCACTGATCAGACAGACTCCAGAGTGTGGCTCTACTGCAGCTTCAGAAAACAATTGGAGAAGTAACTTATTTCAGAGGTGATGGGAGGGTTCCTGTGTGTGAAATGCGTCAAGGTTCTCGGGTGAAGTGTGGCACTCTGGAAATGCAGTGGTGTCTAGTTTCAGTACATTTACCGTCACACTTTGACGTGCCCTTTCTATAGCTTACCAATGTAAGCTGCTCTTCTACTCCTTTCCCCCCTCTCCTGGTTGCAGGGGAAGCTAGGTAGGCTGAAGAATAAATGCTGAAAATTACAGAAACATTTGGCCGTAAGGAGGTGGTGCAAAACAGGTTTCACTTGGACAACCCCTTCTACCACCCAAAACCAGGCTGAGCAGCCCCCATGCTTTTAAATAGCTAGTTGTCAGGTATTATCCCCCATGAAACTGGCCATTCGTTTAACATTTACATGATTTTAGCACGTCTCTCTCAAGTGGTTGCACTACCTTTTAATATAAGAGGGAAACTTGTGTACAGCTTGGCCCTTCCTTAATACTCCAAGTTCACTGTGGCATGGGGCTGATACTGGACAGCTGTCTGGATCCATTTCTTGTCTTTATACTTAGATTGTAAGCTCTTTGGGGAAGGAATCATCTGTGTTTGTACAGCACCTACCCCCGTGGGGTTCTAGTCCATGACTGGTGCTTCTGGGGCACTCGCGTAATACAAATAGTGGCTCAGCAAGACTGCTGATAGAGATGAAAAGATGAGGAAATCAGAGCAATGAACCAAAGAGCTTATCACTAAAACAACGTTAACAAAACCATGCAACTTACATTATGCTGACCAGTCAGTTTCACCTTCATGGTGTCGTTGTCATGTTCTTTCATTACACCTGTCCTCTGGACTGGCTTCCCATAGAATTTCAAAGCAAGTTCAAGAGCTCGGTCCTTATCCTCAAAGTGCTTCATAGCCTGCGCCCACAATATACAAGACCACTGAACACTCCAGGACAAAGATCTTGGACAACGATGCTCCTGTAGCACAGCAGAACTCTCTACAGTAAGAATAAACCTTGTCTGTGTGGGCGACCGAACTTTCTCAGAGGCTGGTCCAACACCCTGGAATAAATTCCCTGCAAAGGAGCATCACAAACCTTTCCGCTCACATGCAAAGTGCATTTCTTTGCCTTAATCTTCTCTCAAGCACATAACAGATATTTTAAAAACAAAAACATCCTATCAAAACACTACTGCACAGGCTTCTTCCTCTGGGAAGAGGACGAGAGACCAACCAGCCTGTGACAGACTTGTAGTCACATTGCTTAATACACTATTGGTAGGTGCTGAGAGAGTACAGTGGTGAGTGTGGTTTAAAAACCTATTTAGAACTGAATGTATTTAGGTGAAAATGTTTGGATTGTGTAGGATTGTTTACATTTCCCTTTTAGTACTGTGATGAACCACTGAATTACCAGTACCACCACAGCTAGATGGTTTTAATAATAATAAAATAGCTGAGCTCCACTCCACCCAATTCATTGAGACTTAACATGATCAGCTATTAATTATGATCAGGACTAAGGCTGCGATTCTTTCACGAGGTCACAGAAGTCATGGATTCCATGACTTTCTGTGACTGCTGGTGCAGCTGACTTTGAGGCCTCCCGAGCAACTGGTCCCAGAGTCCCTGGGGCCAGCCACAGTGGCTGCTGCTCAGGAGGCCCTGGACAGCTGGCTACGGGGACCGTGAGAGCAGCAGCTGGTGCGGCTGGTCCGGGGGACTACCCAAGCAGCAGTCCTGGGGGCAGCCCCGGGTAGTGCCCGAGCAGCGGTCCCAGAGGCTGCCCCGGGGCCAGCCGCACCAGTCAATGTGGCTGGCTCTGAGAAGTGCCCTGGGGACCGCCCGAGCAGCAGCAGTCCTGGGCAGCTGGAGCAGCAGCCCCAGGGGCACCTGGAGGGTGTTTGGAGAGTGGCGGCTGGGGGGGGGAGTCAACCCCCAACACTGGAGCAGGCCTCCCCCCGCCCCCTAAGAATCAGGGCCCCAGAAGTAGATTTAGTCGGGTATTTTTGATAAAAGTCATGGACAGGTCACGGGCCGTGAATTTTTATTTATTGGCCATGATCTGCCCATGACTTTTACCAAAAATACCTGTGACTAAATCATGAGGATAACTTTAACATAGACCACGTTACCAGAACTGGGAAAAACCACTATCTTGTTTAAAGCAATAAGCTCAACATGTGAGGTGAATGTATGGAAAATGTTTTATGAAGTCATTGAATTTGAAAGTGATGAGTCACATTTGATCATATACATCAGGGGTAGGCAACCTATGGCACGGGTGCCAAAGGCGGCACGCGAGCTGATTTTCAGTGGCACTCACACTGCCCGGGTCCTGGCCACCAGCATGGGGGGCTTTCCATTTTAATTTAATTTTAAGTGAAGCTTCTTAAACATTTTAAAAACCTTATTTACTTTATATACAACAATAGCTTAGTTATATATTAAAGACTTATAGAGACCTTCTAAAAACGTTAAAATGTATTACTTGCACGTGAAACCTTAAATTAGAGTGAATAAATGAAGATTCGGCACACCCCTTCTGAAAGGTTGCTGACCCGATATACATTGTTAAAAGTGAGCAGAACTTTAGTTTGGAGCCACACAAGCACTTCTCCCCATCCCAGACAGGAGCAGAATGCCACTGTGTTTATTTTTAAGTTCTGTCAAGAACCATAACTGAAGCTTATTTTCATATGCATAAAAGGTCAATCTGGAAAATGAAAAAGAGAGGCACTAAAAGGGCATTCTAGAATGCTAGCTTACCATATCCCTGCCCATAAACCTCTGCTCTTCGTAACCGTCATATGAAAGAAGTCCTTTCTTCCTAATTTAGAAACTGATTAGATCAGGGGTGGGTAAACTATGGCCCCGTTTTAAGCTGGCCCCAGAGCTGCACCAAGCGGCTCGGTCCTGTTCCGGCCGGGGCACAGGGTCGGGGCCATACCCTGAGCCTCGCCCTAACCCCCTGCCCCAGCTCTGATCCCCCTCCTGCCCTCTGAACCTCTTAGTCCCAGCCCAGCGCACCCTCCTAAACGCCAAACTCCTTATCTGCAGTCCCACCCCAGAGCCCGCATCCCCTCCCGCACCCCAACTCCAATTTTGTGAGCATTCATGGCCCTCCATACAATTTTTATTTCCTGATGTGGCCCTCGGGCCAAAAAGTTTGCCCACTCCTGAATTAGATCCTAAAGGAACAGCAAATGACCACATGGAATTTGAAGGAAAAAAATCATTTGGAAACAAAAAACACATTAAACCACTTATTCCATATTTAAATTATTTCTATTAACTGTTAATACAAATAATATTCCAATACACATTGTAGGATTTTAAGAGCAAGATTTTCACATATACAATAAAGTGGTGTAAAGAATTTCCGGATGCTTCATTCCCCAAACTGCCACATTCCAAAACCCGGGTCTTGTCTTCACTAGCAGTCAGAACTTGCTTGAGGAGGTGAGGGAACCATGGCTTTGTTCTTAGTGTCCACTAGTTGTGGGTAAACCCTATGTTTGACACATCTTGCCATGTGTACTCTGATGACACAGAAAGCTTTGGTTCATGTGCATCAAAACCTGACAAGTTCAGATGAATGACTTTTAGAAGGGCTCTCCAGGTAGCCAAACTTAGTGCCTGATACAAGCTTTAGGATTTCATTTCACTGTAAAGGATGTCTCCACACTGCAGTCGTAGAAGAAATTAATGCCATTGTTGTGCAAGCATCAGAAGGCTCAGGGGAGAAGTGATCCAACCTGTTTTTCCCTGTAAGCACTCCTTCCATGACAGTTCCCTAATTGGGAGTGAATTATGTGCTGGTTTCGCTTCACCTCATATAAATCTTTAATCTTTTACTGGAACAATTTTGGGGGGGGGGGGGGGGGGCACTTAAAATGGACACCCGAAAACATGCTATTTCCATCAGATATATAGAGCACCATACTCAGAGCAATTTTTCACATATGTAAAATTTTAAGTGCCATTTTCTGAGTGCTAACTTACTGTGTGTTAAGGGACAGACTTTATATATAAAGTACCGATGAGCCAAGATCACTAGTCATTCATGGTGCGATAACCCACTGGAAAATCCTTTCTAGTACCATATCCTACCATAAAGTGCTAAGGTCCACTAAGATTTGTTAGAACCTAGACAAACTTAATAATCAACAACAATGTCCATAGTAATAGCGCAGTCATTTCTGCAAAGATGTTCAAATGCAGACATTTCACTCCAATCATGTTGTCCTTTCCCTGCTCTTTTAGTGTTCATTTCCAGTTCACATTCAAATCTGGTCTTAAAAAGTCTCTCCTGGAGAAGGCACTTAATGTGGTGAATTGCAGTAGAAACCATTAAAACCCCCCACTCAAGGTTACACAATGTTCTCAGGAAGTCAAGACTCCCCCACCTTGGTATGTCGACAGTGACACTATCATCTTTCTATAGCATCAAGGCAATGGTACAGGTGCTTCTACCACAATGTAATTAAGTTTTTTCACTTTCAGTGGATCTGCTGTCTGAATGAACATTTGTGTTCAGAGTGCCCCTTATTAGTGCTTGACTTCCTTCTGCATTGGAAACAACTGACAAGGAGTCCCAGGGATCTTCCTCAGCACAATTATTCTGCAATTCTTCTAAAACAGGCATGTCAGGATCCTTTAAATACTAAAAAAAAAAAGCAAAAAAGAATAATGAGTTATGATTCACTCTGCAGAACAAATGCTATAACAGACCAATCTCATGGTATTATATGTGGAGCTGATAGTGCCATCCATGCAATTTTGCAACAGAAAAGCTTCAAAACCAGACTCCAACGAGAAGCTGCTGAACTTGAATTAATATGCAAACTAGATACCATTAACTTAGGTTTGAACAGAGACTGGGAGTGGCTTGGTCATTATACTAATTGAATCTATTTTCCCATGTTAAGTATCCTTACAATAAGCCTCTGAAAAACTGTTTGTGCATGCTCAGTAGAGGCTTGTTAGACTTTGGCAGCTAAATTCTCAGACGATTCCATCTGCTCAGAGCATGTTCCATCCTAAAGGCTGCAGGGGCTCAGCAGGACTTTCCCAGCAACTGCTTCTCCTAGCTGTTCCTGTGGCACTGAGCACCAGAATGGCAGGGATATTGTGTCTCTGTGATCCTCTTGCTGGCACCCAGGCAGCATGGAGAAGGACAAAGCAAACACTGGAATGCAGATGGATGAGGAATCAAGGGGAAAGGGAGCTAAAGACAGGGAGTGGCAGGTGGGCTGAAACTACAGGGAAAGAAGGGCCTAATCACTAGACTACAGATTCTGGAATCGAACCAGGATTCCCAAATGTCAACATTCCCCTGCTGTCAGAAGATCTCTTGGAAACATGTGTGGCTCATCCCCCTCTAATGACTGGCTCACAGAGAGGATACCAGTTAGCTCAAGTGATAAAGTTCTGTGCTGTGGATCTGAACCTTCTGATGACCCAGGTGGGGGTAAATTGCTTCCACATGATGGGATTATTTTTCCTCGTTATTTTTTAAAGATTAGGAAAATTACATTAAAAGAACATTAGGGTGCCTTTGACGTCAAGCACTCAGAAGTTAGGATATCCCAGGATGAAGGTTGCCTGTAACCTTAATTCAGCCCTTCTGTACATATGTGTTATGACACAATATTTAATTACATGATCACATGCTATGTTTTCCACCCGTCCCTTCCCCATTCAGTGCACAGGATGGCCCTGTCCTTGGAATAAATCAGGCTTGTGTAGTGCATGAGACTATTGTCTATAGGACCTGGGCCTTGTGCATAGCAGAAGTTGGAGGGTGCGTGGTGAACGAAGCAGGGGATTTCACGAAGCGAAAGGATGGTCTCCTGTCCTAGTTAGGGAACCATAGAATATCAGGGTTGGAAGGGACCTTAGGAGGTCATCTAGTCCAACCCCCTGCTCAAAGCAGGACCAAGCCCCAATTTTTGCCCCAGATCCCTAAATGGCCCCCTCAAGGATTGAACTCACAACCCTGGGTTTAGCAGGCCAAGGCTCAACCCACTGAGCTATCCCTCCCCCTAAGTTGAACAGCATCCTGGAGAACTAGATTCTTTTCCTTCCTCTGCCACAGAGTTCCTATGTGGAACTCGACAAGTCATGTAATCCAAAAATTTCACAGGTGGCCACTAAATGTGCTCTTATCTACACTTACAGTGCCACTGTAGTGCTTAGTGAAAATGCTACCTACACCGACAGGAGAGCTTCTCCCATCAGTGTAGGTACACCACCTCTCCAAGAAGTGCTAGCTATGTTGATGGGAGAAGCCCTCCTGTGTACCCTTGTATGACACAGTTTACTCCTGAGGGCATTCTGTGCGAAAAAATTGAAAATTCTGCGCACAATATTTTTAAATTCTTCAAAATTTTATTTGTCAAATAAATGTGGAGGCTCTAGCATGGCACTGGGGAGTACAAACCACTGGCTGCACAGAGGTGGGAGATCACTCTGTAGCTCCCCCCCGCCCCCAGGACATAGACTCAGCGGTGAGGCTGCACCCAACCCTGCAACAGTGCAAGGACTGGGCCTGCCCCAGAAACACCCCAGGGCCCTGTCCCTCTGTGACAGGTGCACCAAGTTGGGCAGGCAGGCTCAGCAAGGCAGGATCCAAGGCTTAGTGTGGGGGGATCCATGTGTGGGTTGAGAGGGTTCTGTCTGGGGCAATCTGGGTGCAGGTGGCTCAGTGGGGGATCCGTGTGTGTGTGTGGGGGGGGAATCTGGATGCACAGGGGCTTGTTGGGGGGTTGTTGGGGGGTTATGGGTGCAACAGTAATGAGAGTCTGCAGGGGAGTCCAGGTGAAGGTGGTTGGAGCCCAGCAGGGGGGTCCAGGTGAAGGTGGTTGGAGCCCAGCAGGGGAGGTTTGGGTGTGCGAGGGCTCAGTGGTGGGGTCCAGATGCTGGAGGAATGGGGCTCAGAGGGGTGGGGATCTGGGTGCAGGTGGCTTGTCGGGGTGGTCCAGGTGAAGGGGGAGTGGGGCTCGGCTGGGGGGGGGTTCTGGGTGTGGGGGGGTTCGGCTCGGTGGGAAGGTCTGGATGCACAGGGGTTGAGCAGATGGGGGAGCAGCTCCCCGTACAGTGATCCCTCCCCCTGCAGCTGAGAAGCGATGGGCGCAGGAAGGGCAGGGGAGGAGAGTTTGCAGAGCTTCCTGGAGCCTGGGGAGAAATCTGGAGGGGGGTCTGACCTGACTCTGGATGCTGGCCGTGCAGGGGAAGAGGAAGTTCTGCCCTCCCCAATTCTGCCAAGACAAGCAGCTGAGCCTGGCGCAGGGAGGAGCCACCAGCCGGGTCTTCCCTAGTCCCGCCCCCTGCCCCACAGTGATTTACCTCTCTGTTGGCTGCCCTGGGCACCAAAAACATATTATTAGGGAGGGTAGCTTGAAAGCCACAAGAGCGATCCTTTGCTTTCCCGTCAGAAAGTCATTTTTCTGCAGGGAAGCAAAGAAATCTGTGGGGGACATGAATTCTGTGCATGCACAGTGGCACAGAATTCCCCCTGGTGCAACAGTTATACCCACATAAGTTGGTAATGGAGACCAAGCCTGTGTGTTCCATTTCTGGATGCCTGAAGTGAGCTACTTGGTACCAGATGTGCAGAAATGCTAAGCATTCACACCAGCAATTGAAGTCAATGGGAGCTGTGCTCTCAACACATAACATGCTATAAAAATGTCAAGTTCTCTGAAAAATCAGGCCCTCAGATGTCTTCAGTTAGGCACCCAAAATTAGTGGACACTTGGTAATTTTGACCTTAGTCTCTCTGTGCCTCAGCTCTCCAGCCGTAAAATGGGGATATTACCCACTCATCTCAGGAGTGTTGTGAAGCACTAAATATGCTATGGGGAAAGCAGGGATTGAGGGTGTGCAGTAAATTAAGCCTGGGGCCATACACAGAATGAGGGGGATAAAAAGAAATATTGAATAACCCACTCATTGAGACAGATTCTGTGGGAAAAAAATCATGTTTGATGATGTAATTAAAGACTGTATTATCAGAATGCATATCTACATGGCAGTTGAATTAAAGTTGCACCAGCAACCTTATTTCGGGTAGTTCCCAAATTCTGAGTACTTGACTTTGCAATATTAATAATGGTTTCTGATAAAGCAGATTTTTTAAATGTAAACAAATCCCCACAAACTAAAGAGCAAACCCTGCAGTCCTCAGTCACTGACTTTCCACTGAAGTCACTAAGAATTTTGCCTGAATTAGGACTGCAGGATTTAGCCTTAAAGTATTTTCATGTTAGAATCATTCCTATTTTTGATGACAGGAATAACTCTGAGAAGTTAATCTGATAGAGGATTAATCATTTTAAAATGACCACAAATGTCCCAATGTGCTTTTCTGTTAAATTTATTGGGATTCTGTTGCTTACTGGAAAACAGCAGAAAAAAACCTGCAGCATCTTTCATTTCATACTGAACTGGGGAATTTCCATTCTATTTCTTATCTGTTGGTATCAGCTGAGAAAACTTGGCAAGGCAAAACGAAAGTAAATTCGATAGGGATTTTCCAGCCTCTAACTACTTTGTAAATTTAGCCACGTATGCATCAGGGGCATTCTGTAGTTTCTTACCACTTTATCTACCCAGAGTAGGAATTTCTCCATGTTAAAATATCACTTTAATATAGAAGCATCCTAACTTACTTTCACTCTACCTACAGTGTTTACAGTATATATAGGGAGCAAGTTTTAGTGTCATAAATTGGAGAGGGTGATCTTAAAAGTTGGCTCTATTTAGAGGTCACATTACAAAAACCAAAGCTACTATCAACAGTCTTTTCAAAAACGCGTCCATCACACAGAACTTGAAGCTGCTAGGAAACGATAATAATCACACGTACACAGTAATCAGACTTCATACTTTTGAGCATGGATGCACACCTGTGACTCATTTTACAGAAACACAGTACTAGTGCAGTGTTGAAATAAATGCAAAGAGCTATTAAAAAAATCCCAAAACCTAAATCAAAGGTCAAATAGGTATTTAAACCAACAGTACAGCAAACTAACGTGTTTTTTCCTAACTTGATTAGCTCAGACTTGATTGTTAAATCATTTTCAGCAAAACAGTGTTCTAATTGGTTTAAAAGGTTTACATTATGACAACCAGTTTCATCAATACACAGCATTAAATGTTTTAAAAGCCTGTTTCATTTCCCATCTTAGAGACACTTGTCATGAAACAAACAACTTTTAAACATGACCTACTCCAACTATCTTTTAAAAGCAAAACACACCACAAATTAACCATTTGACAGCCTGTCACCTACAAACAAAGCTTTGACATCACCAACACACTTGAATGTAACAAAATTTAAATGTTACAGCTCTAAGTTGGAAACTTTTAGTTGCTGAATTAGTCAAAGTATCCAATGATGCATTATATTGATGAAGAATGTAAGTCATAGAATCATAGAATATCAGGGTTGGAAGGGACCTTAGTAGGTTATCTAGTCCAACCCCCTGCTCAAAGCAGGACCAATCCCCAATTTTTGCCCCAGATCCCCAAATGGCCCCCTCAAGGATTGAACTCACAACCCTGGGTTTAGCAGGCCAATGCTCAAACCACTGAGCTATCCCTCCCCCCTTAAGTCAATAGAGTACATTTTATGTTGATTAATCACGACATTCTATTAGCTAGGGGGGCTCTGGCCCCAATTCGGATGAGCCTGGATGCTAAGTGGGCTGGCCGCAGCCCATTGAGGCCCATCCATGGCTACACGTCTGCTTTACATTGATTAATATTGGACAAAGACCAGGCTGATAAGATTTTTTGTTCTTACACACACCTTTTGGCACCTATTCGGTATCACTTTATACAGACAACTCATAGAGTTTTGGATTTATAAAAATGCAACCAGACACTATGAACGCATGTATGCAGCATACCCAACTTAATGATGAATGTCAGCTCTTAGTAGATTCTCCCAGGACAAACTAAACATATCTCACTATCACCCTACCAAACAAAAGGCCTAAAACAAGCAAATCACCACACAGATGGGCCTAAACAACTGAGAGGCTCTTGAGAAAGCGGTCTGAAATACGGACAGGGCAAATGAGAACACAGAGTAAGTTTTCAGCACAGTGAGACTTGGATTAGATCTCCACCTTCCCATATTGTTACCTGCAAACCTAACGAAATACTATTCCTCTTAGATTTTGCATTTCAAATTATAAACAGCCTTCTACTAGAAAGTGTGGATTTTTAATCCAGGGAAACGAGGAAAAATTCTTAGATCTGAGAAAGGTCTTTTTACCTTAGAAATCTGATCTTGTGTCTTTGAATACATTTCAGTGGGAACAGAGGACGCTCAGCACCTCAGACAGCTGAGCACAACATTTTTATTGTTGAGGAGTTATTCCAGGGCTAGTAAGAAAGCCTAGCAGCCAGAAGCTTTCCTAATGTTACAAGCTACAACATGGCATAGCATTTTAGTTGGCTTCTATATTAATATAGTTGTAATTATAGATACAGGTGACAGGGCAGGGACAAGGAACAATTTAAAGTTATTTTATCATGACTTTCTTACCTCTGGCATTAATCTGATTCAAATTATTTTTTACAAGTAGATTTTAAAGACAGGAAGAGCAAATAAGTACATTTTAATGAATTCAAGAAAAAATCAGTTTGTGGGGTTTTTTTGCTACACCTAACGAGTGGGAAAATATCAAATCTGCTTCCTGTAACTCAGATGTTGAAAGCCTGGAATTTGCTCTAAAGGAGGAACTGTGTGACTTTCTGAAAAGCTAAAAAAAAATACATATGAAACAGAAGCCACTGCCATATATTAACTATGTCATTAGAACAGGTTACCAATCTTTTCACATATCCATAGCTGTAAGAGGAAGAAAAGCACTAGGCCAGATAACCCCTCTTGGAAAACAATTACAAGCAGAATTGTTTCTAAATATGTATCATTATCAGTGTTGTTTGCCTGAAAACAGGTTCACTGTTGCTGAAGCATTCGCCTGATTTCTACTGCTTACTATCCAGTTGAAATCCTAATGACCTCCACACCAACTGAGGGTTATAAATTCTGATGGAGAGTAAGCATTAGAAAACAGATTAATTTACTGTCCTTTCCATAATATACTGTGTATTTTTAAAAAGTGAATATATTTAGGTACTTATGTGCCCCCATGCCCATCATAATAATATTTAATTGCATAAAATTATTAAACTTATCCTCACAAAACCCTTTTGAGGTGGGAAATCATCATCTTCAGTTTACAGATAGGAACCGAGGCAGACACAGAAAGTGACTTGCCAAAAGGTCATGCAGGAAATCTATAGCAGACTTGGAAACTGAACCCAGATCCTGAAGTCCTGATCCAGTTCCTTAATCACAAAAGCACCCTAGCTCAAAGGATTGTTTTTGATAGTAGAAATGTTTAACACATGACGTGGAAGATGTCTCAAGCCATAACTTTTAATTCATGATCAATGGGAAAAAAAATTCATGTTTAAAATGTAAAAAAAGAGGAAGATGAACAGATCTGAAATGTTCTTCAGTACAGACATGCACGAGCTGTCAGAAAAGAAGTCACATGCATCTTTCGTCATTCATCTGTGAATTGCAAGAAACCATTTAAAAAACCACCCAAGACAACCCCCTCCCCCAATACCTTCCATCTCCCCAGGCCCTCAGAGATTCTGATATTTGGTCTCCACTCTTAAATGGCACGTGCTCACCTATAATTCAGTACCTGAACCTTAAAAAGTCTACTTAACCCCCAACAAAACTACTAATATTGCACCACCTGCAATTTGGTCTCAGTTCTGTAGTGAAGAATTGGTCTGCATCAACCCTGATTAAATCAATATTATTTTTACTTTAAAACAAAAAATTGAGTCTCTTTTTCATATTATGACAGTTTCACACAAAGGAACACCACAATATCTGTACTCAAGTACAGAATGAGCAAGGGATTCCAGCGAAGTAAAATGGCATAAACTGGAGTAACATTACAGCCACACTAAATATGAAAAACAACAAGCTATAATGCATTTCTGGAGTTTGGATGTAAACTTAGAAAGGCAAAAGTTTAATATTTTGTAGCTTCTATGTGACCTCAACTAACCTAACCAGTTCATTCCAGTCACACCACTACCTCTTTTGCTAAAGAGAAAGACAAAAAACACATACCTCTTTAATATGTGCTGGAATTTTAAAAGGAGGTTGAAACCAATATTTAACGACTTGATTAAATTTCTGAGTGAAAAGGAAACAGACAGTTGCTAGGATCACCACAGTAATTGTGGCTACAACAAATATTACTACAACAAATCCAGCTCTGGTTGCATCTGAAAAGAGGGAGAAAAAAAAAAAAAAGTAGCATCACTATAATGTATACATCAAGAGCCTTTTCTTTTTACTCCATTGGTGTCAAGTTTATCAATAAGTTTTGATAACTTTTTAATGTGAAAACTAATCAATTGTCTTGGTTAATAATTTAAATTGCATCATAATAAGCAGGGGGCTTTTATAGACTTCCTTTGTTTAACACAAGGATACAGAAGCTTCACCTATTGTGCATTGCGGTATTATTGCATAACTTATATGTCATGCATAGCTTCTGCCAGAGATGGTATTTAAGGCACATGTAACTCTTTTCCTAGAATCAAGGCTTAGACACAACAGTGACAGACACAATCAAAAAACAAGATAAAATGATACTCTCCAGCTTTAACATGGGAGTAAAAAAGCTATGGGAAACACAAAGTTTATCGAAAATTGTTGGGAAGAGAAGGAGAAACATCAATAGCAAGTACATCATGCTATGCCTCATACGTCTCAAAATTTTGTTTAAAATGAACACTGCTATCTTAAGCCAAACAATGTAGAAATTGACAGGCTGAGATCCAAATCCCATTAAGCAGAAGAAATATTAATATTAGTGTATTCGCCCTGGATAATTGCATTGTTCTATTAAACAATGATTCAGTGTGAGGTACCAGAATGGCAGACCCAGAGGCTTAGCTCTTACTTAAATTCATCCACCCTGCTCTGCTAATGCACTCTCGCACTGAAGCATGTACTTAACTAACATATGAGTGGTCCCAGTGGTGTGTGCATGTGCTTAAAGTTAAGAACATACTGTACAGTAACTCCTCACTTAAAGTCGTCCCAGTTAACCTTGTTTTCGTTGCTGACATGCTCCTTTAAGGTTGTGAAATGCTCCCTTCCAAGGTCTGCAGGCTATCAATGGCAGTTCAGCTGTCTCTTCCCCCACTGCCATGTGCTGCTCTCCCAGACTCCTGCCTGCTTGCTGTGTGGGGTGGAGGGGAAGAAGAGGGGGGCTAATGTCCCCCTGCACCTTGCTTACCCCATCTTCCATAGAGCAGGGACGACAAGAGGGAGGGAGCTGCTGCCTTAGGCAGAAGCTGCAGCTGCCGGGCTTGCTGATCTAATTAACAAGGCAGTGTACTTCTGCCCCCACTCTTGATACTTAAAGGAGAAATGCGCATCTCTAGCTCTGAAACACACACAGGTGTGTGTCTTTCTCGGCCCTCCCTCCTTTCCTGCTGGCTTGTAGAGTGTGAGAGTTAACCCTTGAGGGCTCAGTGGTGTGCTAGTTTATTTAGTAAGGCATTCCCTGGGAAATTCCCACCCTCTGACTCCTCCACCTCAACCAAGCTTCACTATCATCATCGCTGTGTACCAGTATTCAATTGTTTGTTTAAGAGGGTGGTGGTGGTGGCGGGGGGTGTGTGCGTGTGTGCGGTATTACTGTAACTCTTTCTGCCATGCTGTCTCCCCTCCCTTCATTTGTGCTACCTTGTAGAGTGTGAGGCTACATTAACAACAGGACTCAGCCAAGTGCTAGTTCATCCTTTAGCGGTAAGGCATTCCCTTGGTGGGTGGGTGGGTGGGGGACGTGCATTGCACCTTTAAGTATGCTGACCCCACTCCAAGTAAACTGCCTTTTTAAGTAGATCTGCAAGTTGAGACAGCAGCTGCTGCCAGCAAACTCCCTCTGTCCTGAGCCCTGTCGTGTCCCCCCCTGCTCTATGGAGATGGGGTACAGGAACGGGGGACACCCTGACATTAGCACCCCTCTTCCCCACCCCCTCCTCTGCACCCTGGAGCACCCTCCAAGGGAGAGGGCAGGAACAGCACATGGCAATGGGGGGAGAGACAACTGAACTGTCAGCAATTGATAGCCTGCTGGGCAGCTGCCGCACAGGGAACTTGGGGGAGCTGATGGGGGGCTGCCGGTCCACCCTAGTTCCAAGCCCCCACACCAGCTAGCTGCAACGGGATGCTCTTCCTGCAAGCAGTGGACAAAGCAGGCAGCTGCCAAACGTTATAAGGGAGCATTGCGCGACTTTAAACGAGCATGTTCCCTAATTGATCAACAACGTAAAACATTAACTGGGATGATGTTAAGTGAGGAGTTACTGTATTTTAAGAGCTTTGCTAGGTTAGAGCCAGAGTGCTCAGCATCTTGCAGGATCTCGCCCTAAAGTGGCACCTTGTTTGACACATTTGTGTAGGGAGAGGAGAGAAAAAGGAGTGTGTGAGCGTGGAGCCTATACTGCCTTCTCATGTCCAGAGGTGATTCCTCCAGGTTAGAGTATGAGACATAACATGAGGGCCTAAATCTACACAGGCCTTACAGAGTTTAAAACCAGGCTTCAGCTCAGATATAGACAAACCAGATTCTAATATTGTGGCCAACAGTATAGATGGGACCAAATTTTAGTGGTTTCTGAATTGTCCTTGCTCTCCCCAACCTTGTCTCACCCCTAGGGCAGAGAGGGACATGGTGAGTTTGGGAGAGTACCATCATTTTCCCTCAAACAAATTTGACCCAAGGTGAGAAAAGGAATTACCAGCAAGTAATTTCCCCTTAGAATACCAATATATATTTGTATTTGTACCTTAATAGCCCCGTTAAAAAAAAAAAACAAAAAACCCACAAATCTATCTAGGAGGGGTGGGGAAAGGGAGGCAGATGCTCTGGTTTACTCTCTCATTTATTGAACTGCTGAAAAACTCATGTGAAAATGAATGAGAATATGCTCTTGAACTAATAAAAAAACAGTACCCTTTTAGAACTGAAGACAGGTACTGGTTGTGTAATACAGTAAATTAAAACAGCCAGCCATTTAAAACTCAAGTTTTATACCAGTTTCATTACGTGAGATAAAACAGGTGTTCATGAAGTAAGATTTATACCACTAGCTGCAGTTTTGTGACAATAGGTTTCGCTTAATGGTCCAATGTTTTCATTTAATAATACTTGGACTTTTGCTCGTATTTGAAAACAATACACTGTCAGTTGCTTTAGATTCAGAAGTCCAGTTCGGGTATTCTTGGTCCATTGTGTTTCCTGTTTAAAAAAAAAGTGAAGTTCTATGTTAGTGCAAGTAATATTATTACAAAAACCACATTTCTATTAAGAATTTTCTTCAGTACAATCAACTTGACATCACAAGTTTCCATTCAAAAGCTTCACAATATTATTTTTCATAACTAACATTTATACAGTATGCAAGAGAAGAAGTGTAACAGTATGAGCTTCTTATTGAAGTGCATTTTAAATGTAAATTTTATTAAATAGAGGCGTTCTGCTTCAATGAAACAAAATCTGGCTATTTATGCTCCCCATCTACCACAGACATGATTATTTATTTTGTGAACGCATGTAGGTTAATGTAAAATTTCACTGTACACAAAACACCCTTATAACCACCCTTGGAACCTTGTGCCAATTCCTGCAGTAAAAGGTGATTTGGCAGGAGTAGGAGTTGGAAAAACAACAAACAAAAATATCGTCAAAAACAAATCCGCTGCTTTAAAATACCAGCTTCTAGGCTCGGATGCCCAGAACCATTATCTAGGGATTAAAGACAGATGCAAGTATGGTGTTCATGTTTTGCATCAACCCTCCACTCTTGACGCTAGAGCCATTGGCCCCAGACAGTAAGAACTCAATTAAATGAAGTTCTGTCCAGTGAAGATCATGACTTTCACCAATTTATCTCTTTGCCTATTCACAAGAATGAAGCTAGCAGGGAGAACTGTAGGGCAACCCTAAATGCACTCATGTCCACAGTCCTAACAAAGTTAGCAGTTTGCCTTTTTCAGTGCTGGGTAGCTCAGTTAAGAACTTGATTCATTCTTAATGTCAAAGCTAAAAGTTATAACATGAGGGTCAGAGTTCTGTCTCATCTGTATGTCAGCTAGAGGAAGAGGAGTATGTTAAAAGTGTGTCAGAAAACAATTCTTTTGGGAAAGGAGGGAGGTGCATTAACCTTGACACTGTCTTTTTTTAAAAAAAGCTCAGCTAAGCTTAACTGAAATGAAAAGGGTAAGTAGTTGGAAAGCCAGAGGCAGGGTCGTCCCTAAGGGGCTGCAGGGCCCGAGGCAAATCAGCCTGTATGGGCCCCCCCCCCTACATTTTTTATACAAATATAATCTGTATAATCTGTGAACTTCAAGGGCAGCTGCTGGCCGCAGGTTAAATATTGATAGCGCCCAGCTGTATAATTGTAGTTCCTTTTTATAACAACAATATAATTATAATGAAATTCATATAATTTTTTTTTTTTTTTTTTAAAAACACCTCACCAATCACAATCAGTGTTGCGCCGCTTACATTATGAAATCCACCTTCCTGGACTTCGTCAGAGCAAACTCTTTTCCCAGGTGCATATGTTCTCGCTACCCTCAGTGGATTTTTTTTTAAATGTAATTACACATTCGCAACACCGAGAGCCCGTGTCTTGGGAACTGGGTGGCTCTTGGAGGGCCTATATGTGCCCTGGTGCTGGGGGACCCCAGGACCCTCCAGCATGGAGGAGGGGCTCTAAGATCTGTTTTCTCTGGGGGATGGGAGGGACAGGGGAGGCAGAAAAGCAGATGGATGGAGAACCCCAGACCTAGTGGGTGGTGGAGAGAGCAGAGTTGTGGGACCCCAGGTCCTGGTAGTGCAAGGAGGGGAACCCCAGGGCTGGAGAGATGGAAGGCCAGGAGGACCCTGAGGCAGGGGGGTGATAAGGGCTGGCCCTGGCCTGGAGGTGGCATTGGAGAACACCACACAGTGCTGGGAGAGGGGAGAAAGGGCAGTGGAAGGGGGAGTTGTGCGGCACTTGGGGGGACACCTGTGCTGGGCGACAGGCGAGGGACGATGGAGACTATTGGCTGGCACTCACCTGTGCTAGGGGACGGTCCTGCCAGAAAAGGGAAGGGTCAGGCTCAGCCTGCCCAGGCACTAGTGATGGGGGGCACTAGGACCCTGCGGCGGCAGGTGACACCGAAAGCCAGCGATGTGGGCTGGGGCTGGGTTGCTCGCTGCTGCCGCAGAGACTGAGCCCGAGGGGCTGCGGGAAAGAAAAAGAAACAAACGCCTCGGCCACTGAGTACGGGGCATGGGCCTGACCCCTGCTGCTGGCACCAAGCCCCCCGGGCAGCCCTGGCCCCCCCACATTCCCCTGAAACGCAGGGCCCGGGGCAGTTGCCCCAGTCTGCCCTATGGATGGGATGGCTCTGGCCAGAGGCAGATAATTTCATAAATGAAAAAAATTGGTCAGTGTGTCTTTAAAACAAAAATTCCTCATTTGTGGGCAGCTTATTCACCCCAAAGCCAGCCTGTCTAGACAGGGAGTTGCCCTGCTTATAGCCACTGGTGGCCCAGACAAAAGTATAACTACACGAGTGACTTGGTGTACACTATATGTTTGCAAAACCTCTATAGGTAGAGCCCTACCAAATTCACAGCCATGAAAAACGCATCACGGACCATGAAATCTGGTCTCTCCCAGTGAAAACTGGTCTTTTGTGTGCTTTTATCTTATACTATACAGATTTAATAGAAGAGACCAGCATTTCTCAAATTGGTGGTCCTGCCCAAAAAAGGAGTTGCAGGAGGGTCACAAGGTTATTTTAGGGGGGGTTGCGGTATTGGCACCCTTACTTCTGCACTAATGCCTTCAGAGCTGGGTGGCTGGAGGGCAGCGGCTGCTGACTGAGGGCCAACTCTGTAGGCAGCAGCGCAGAAATAAGGGTGGCAATACCATCCCATCCCATTCTAACTTCTGCGCCGCAGCAGCTGCTGCTCTCCAGCTGCCCAGCTCTGAAGGAAGTGCCGCTGCCGGCAGAGCACAGAAGTAAGCGTAGCAGTACCACAACCTGCCCCCCTTCCCCCCACCACAACCACCTTGCGATCCCCCGACCACTCCTTTTTGGGTCAGGACCCTTATAATTACAACACAGTGAAATTTCTGTTATAAATAGCTGAAATCATGAAATTTACAATTTTAAAAATCATATGACCATGAAATTGATGAAAATGGACTGTGAATTTGGTAGGGCCCAATCTATAGGCCATAATTTGAACTGGCACAGCTCACCTTTCTTGATACTGCACAAATCAGGTCTTGTAGCAGTTTTGCACCTGTCTACATTAAGGCTTTGATTTGAACCAGCACAGCTACTCCAGTAACTGGACACAAGTGGCTGAAATTCCCAGTGCAAGCAAGGCCTGAGATAGAGAGAAAAATCTCAGAGGCCCTAGGTAAAATTTTCAAAAGTGCCTAAGTGACTTAGGAGTCTGATTTTCAGAAGTGATGAAGGTGTTTAGGAGCCCAAATCACTTTGGAAAATGGGACTCCTAAGTCACTTAAGGGCTTTGGAAAACTTTATATCCATTCAGTTAATAACACACAATACATTTGAGCCCAGATTAGATTAATTTCCCTTCAGCTAACTAACAAGCTTCTTTTCTGTTGGAAAAAAGGTCAATATTACAATTTTGCCCTCCATTTCTTCCTACCATTTTGCCAAAGAAAGGAGAGAGATAAGAAGAATTCTTACATGTTGTTCATTTGTTGATTTCTCCCAGTAGCGCACAAGATATTGTAAAGTATTTTTGTTTACAGGAGGCAAGAAGCTAAGGAAAAGTGAATCAGGCGTTGAATCCACATTTACTACTACAGGAGGCCCTATAATAGCTGAAAATGAACAAAAAATAGGTGAACATTTGGAATTTTTAAAAATGAGCACATTTTCTACTAGTTTTGATCTGATACACAATAAGAAACTACTGAATACAACAGCCTGTTATCTGGAAGAGATATAAAGCGTTCAAATACATTTACTCCTCAATTATTTCAAATAGATTCATAGCACTACATATTGGCTTGGTCATGAATATAGGGGAAAGGGTTAAAAAGTTCAAATAATCTAGTTGGCACCTGACCAGAAGGACCAATGAGAAAAAAAGATACTTTCAAATCTGAGGGGGAAGGATTTGTTTGTTGTTCTCTTTTGTTGTTCCCTCTCCGGATGGAGGGAGAAGCCAAGCAGGTACAACATCTCCTGAAAATATACCTGGAGTAATCCATCTAAAACCACAGAAATTGTAAGTAGGGCAAGGAAAAGTGTTAGGTTATCTTTTGTTTTGGCTTGTGAATTTTCCTAGGCTACAGAGGTAGTTTTATTCCTGTTTTTGTAACTGTGATGCTGAGCCCAGAGGGGAATCGTCTGCATTTTAAATCTTTTTATTACCCTGTAAAGTTACCTTCCATCCTGATTTTGCAGGTGTGATTCTTTTATATTTTTTCTTTATAAATAAAGTTCTTCTTTTAAGAACCTGATTGATTTCAGTGTCCTGAAGACAAAGGGTCTGATAAGTGCGCACACTGCTAAGGAAATTGGTTAGTATATTATTCTCAAGCTTCCCCAGGAAAGGGGGTGAAGGGGCTTGGGGGGATAGGGATTCCAAGTGACCCTTCCCTGAATTTTTGTGTAACTCACTTGGTGGTGGCAGCAATACTGTCCAAGGACAAGGAAAGGAATTTGTGCCTAGGGGAAGTTTTACCTAAGACGGTAGAATATAAGATTAGGGGGTCTTTCATGCGGGTCCCCACATCTGTACTGTAGTAGGATCTATCTGCAGTTCACTTTGACTTTTGCATAGCCTTGTTAACATTAATCGGATTTAAATTTTTCCTTCAAAATGCCAGATCAGCTCTGCAGTCTGGGCTTCCCATATTGCCTCCCAGCAAAGGAGCCTCATCTGTTCCAGCAGATAGGACACTAGACTTAAGAGTCAGAGGATGTGGGTTCTATTACTGGCTATGCGCTACTGACTCATTGTGTGATTTTGGGGAAATCATTTCACTCTATCCCTCAGTTTTATCCCCAGTGAAGTTTACCAGCATTTACAAAGCACGGACAACTACAGATAAACACACACCATATATGTGCTTATTAATTATTATTATTATTTCTGATTGGTAGTCTCTCTCACACACCCCTTCACCAGGCAATCAACTCCTGAGTAGTGTGTCTCACGCCCAAAGCCTACGTACACGTGGAGAAGGCCGCAAAAGGAAACTGACGAGGATGTTATAACCCCTCAGTTTCACTTCCCAGCCAGCTGCATCTGTGAAGTGCTCCTGTATTTCAACATGGCACTACTGTTATATGCTGCAGTTGCTAAGAAGATAAAAAGAAAGCAAAAAGATTCTAGAGGAAGGAGGATGAGAAGACTGATGCAAGCAAGGAGAGGATAGATGCATGCAACATGGTGGAAGGAGAACCAAAGCTTTGTCTACATCTAGAGATTTATCCTGGTTCTAGCCACAGATGTGACTGCATTGCCTGCTTATACCAGAGGTGGTACCAAAGCTGCTATTTGCACTACAGCTGGTTACCTTTATTTCAAGCAAGGCTAGGCCCCACCAGTGTGAATAGCAGCTGTGCCTGCCTACATTAGGAGTTTGCACTGCTCCAGCTACGTCAGTGACTAGTCTCCAATGGCTGGGATTGGGGCAAACTCCCAGTGTAGCCAAGGCTTAAAGAAGAGGAAAAGAAGTGGGTCTTATGTACGTTCATATGTTATATTTTAATTTTCCCATTCAACATTTTGTTGGTCACCAAAGTTTGGAAGTGAACTGCTAAAACGTATCTTCCAGTATAAATACAAGGCTACCAAGCAATTAGTTTATCCCTAATTACTACTATAGCATGGCATAAAGAAAAAATGGTGAGTTGCCCTGGACTCTTAACGAATTTGTATTACAGTGCTTAATACAATGGGATTCTGAGCTTTACACGCTGCCATTTTACAAATATATAAAAAACAAATGTTAAAAAGACCAGGAAAAAAGTCAGACAGCCTAGCATAACACAAGAGAAAACTGATCCTTCCCTGTAATCTCTGCTTATTATTTTCACTTATAATGGCAGGACATGTTTACATTCATTTTGTTGCAATGTCATCCATGCCATGGTAACAGAAAAACAAAAATAATAAAACGTTACCATGCTTCATTCAAATGGTTCTGCTCTGCTCAAAATTATTTTGGGGAAAGTTGTTAATACATTGGATCATGAACTTTTTAGTTTCTTCTTGCATCATTCCCTACTACAGTTGCAACTGCTGTCTCTCCTTTAATGTGTTCTCTCCTCTGTACATTTTGTTTGTAAGTGTCCCTTGGCAGGTAACTCCCCCCCTGTACAGTCTCTTTCTCACTGCTCAGGGTGTGAAACATGATCTGGGGTGTGATCTACATGGCTGATTTGAATGCCATAGGAAAAAATACACGCAAACTAGAGGGCTAACATCTGAGTTTACAGGAATTGATTTTAGGATTGGCTACATGAAGTGCCACATAAGAAGGCAGAGACAGCTGCTGGCTTTCAAGGGGCCATTTGAAACTACCCAGAACACTGGATACACAAGCGGGGAAGGGGTAGGTGTGGAATCATGCAGATTTTTCCAAGTACCCATTCTCGCTTTGCACTCCCTTTGAGCTAGCCAGACGCCCCCATCCACAGGATCGATTCCCCAGGTTGGGAAATAAGAGGGAATAATGAATGAATCTCTTCTGCTCTAAACATTATGTCAGACTTCACTTTTGAACAAAGGAAACCCACAATTGAATCTCCTCCTAGCCCAGAAACCAACCATAACAAAGGAACTCGTGAATACTTCTAAATGGTAACGTTAAATGTGTTCACACAGCCACCAAATTAACCTTGATTTTATCAGTATGGTATTGTCAGGGTTCCCTCCCCACTCTAAACTCTAGGGTAAAGATGTGGGGGCCCGCATGAAGAGCCCCTAAGCTTATTTTTACCAGCTTAGGTTCAAACCCCCAAGGTACAAAATTCGCTGCACCCTGAGAAATGCTTCTTTCGCGGCCACCATCAAGTGTCTAACAGGAATCCAGGAAAGGAATCACTTGAACTTCCCTCCCCACCCAAAATACCTCCTCAAGCCGTACACCCCCTTTCCTGGGAAGCTTGAGAACAATCTCCCAACCAATTGGTTACACAGTGATCTAAAAACCCACCCCCTGAGTTTTAACACCATAGAAAACAGTCAGCTTCTTAAAAGAAGGATTTTATTAAAACAAAGAAGGTAAAATCATCTCTGTAAAATCAGGATGGTAACTAATTTACAGGATACTCAATTCCCAAACTCAGAGGGATTTCCCCCCTCTGGACAAAACCTTAAAGTTACAGAAAAACAGGAATAACCCTTCCCTCTCACACAGGGAATGTACCAAGCAAAAATAAACAGAAATCTACTCGCTATGCTATCTAAACTTACTTTAGACAAGTGAGGATTTGATGAAAAGATGACTGATTCCTTTTTACTCCAAGAGCACTCCGTGTCTGACAAAGAGACACACACAAAGCTTTCCCCCTCCCAAGATTTGAAAATATCTTGTCCCCTTATTGGTCAGATGCCAGCCAGATCAGGTGTCAGTCTGGCTACCTGTATTTCTTAACCCTTTACTGGTAAGAGGATTTTATAGCACTGCATCAGACCCTCTCCCCCTTCCCTTCATTTATGACAGGTATACTCCCCGTTATCTGAATAGCACAGGGGACACTGATTTTGTCTGGATAATTAAAAGGGCAGGAGCCATGGCCAGGGGCTCGTCGTCCTCCTCACAGCCCTGGCCGAGGATCTCTGCTCTCTTATCTGAAACCCTTCCTTGTCCCCCAGCATGATACAGACTGCAGACGTCAGGTATCTCATGCTGGGGAACAAGGAAGGGATTCAGATAATGTGGAAGTTCAGATAATAGGGTTTTGGATAAATGGGAGTATACTGTATTAGTACTCCCTGTATATCACCTATCCCTTTATACTACAGAACTAGGACATAATGTAGGTACTTTTGAAATTATATGTGTTCGGTGCCAAAATGAGTTTAGGAGTTATCACAAAATTAGGTGTGCAGAAAAGCCCAAAATCTATACGAAAATAAAAAAGTTAAGTTATTGCTCTCTTGGGCTCTGTTCAGTCTAGGAACATTAGTTGTCACCAACAGATTCCCCCATCAACTGGTGTTGAAAAGAGTTCAGTTGATAAGTGTAGATGAGAAACTTGTTTTAACATCATTACAGAAAAGTTGATAAGACACCAGTTTCTACTAGGTCTCTGTATCCATACCACTGGCATAGCAATACAAACTGAAATAGATTGTAAAAACAGATTCCTACACAGCAGGTCCCATCACCTCTCTTTTGAGTTCTCTCGTATACTATACAAAGTGAAGAAAACTAAGACACAATATAATAATAATTACCAGAAATATTTTCTGTAAGGGGGGGTGAGAGGCTGAGATCATAAAAGACTTACTGTTTTGGTCTGCTACAAATTTATTTGTTTCCACCCAGTCAGATTTTACTTGTCCTAGCTCAGCCCTAACACGTAAAGTAATTGTCCAATAGCTTTTGTTATCTGGATGTGTGAAATTGCATTCAGTCTTCGTAATGTTTGTGCAGTTCATTTCTACCCAACGGTTATCAGCCCCTCTGCAATACAAAATGAAGAAAGAATAAGTCAGTGGAATCGCCTCGCTGCTGCATCTAGCACAACTGATAGAAAACTCTCTCTGAAATATCATTCTTTACACCTAGCCAGTTTCTAAAGAATCAACATTTGATATAAAGGTACAACTTTCAAGCAGTTTTACTCTATAACCATGCAATGCCTTCTCTCAAAGCACCTGAAACTCTTTTCAAAATGTAGCCAATTAAAAACTTAATGAGGTAGGCAGGGGACATTCTGTAAGCCCAGAGGCTGAATGCCTTCAACTATTACAGGCTGGTAAGCCTGACTTCAGTACCGGGCAAACTGGTTGAAACTATAGTAAAAAACAAAATTGTCAGACACATAGATAAACATAATTCGCTGGGGAAGAATCAACATGGTTTTTGTAAAAGGAAATCATGCCTCACCAATCTACTAGAATATTCTGACATGGTCAACAAGCATGTGGACAAGGGTGATCCAGTGGATATAGTGTACTTAGATTTTCAGAAAGCCTTTGACAAGTTCCCTCACCAAAGGCTCTTAAGCAAAGTAAGCTGTCATGGGATCACTAACTGGTTAAAAGATAGGAAACAAAGGGTAAGGATAAATAGTCAGTTTTCAGAATGGAGGGAGGTAAATAGTGGTGCCCTCAGGGATCTGTACTGGGCCCAGTCCTATTCAACACATTCATACATGATCTGGAAAAAGGGGTAAACAGCGAGGTGGCAAAATTTGCAGATGATACAAAACTACTCAAGATAGTTAAGTCCCAAGCAGACTGTGAAGAGCTACAAAAAGCTCTCTCAAAACTGGGTGACTAGCCAACAAAATAAAATGGGAGATGTAATTCAATGTTGATAAATGCAAAGTAATGCACATTGGCAAACATAATCCCAAGCATAAAAATAAAATGATGGAGTCTAAATTAGCTGTTACCACTCAAGAAAGAGACCTTGGAGTCATTGTGGATAGTTCTCTGAAAACATCAACTCAATGTGCAGCAGCAGTCAAAAAAGCGAACAGAATGTTGGGAAACATTAAGAAAAGAATAGATAATAAGACAGAAAATATCATATTGCCTCTATATAAATCCATGGTATGCCCACATCTTGAATACTCTAGTTTATCTAGTTCTTTTTTGAACCCTGTTCTAGTCTTGGCCTTCACAACCTCCTCCAACAAAGTTCCATGGGTTGACTGTGCTGTATGAAGAAATACTTCCTTTTGTTTGTTTTAAACCTGCTGCCTATTAATTTCACTTGGTGACCCCTAGTTCTTGTGTAAGTGAAGGGGTAAATAACATTACTTTCTCCACACCAGTCATGATTTTATAGACCTCTAGCATATCCCCCCTTTAGTTGTCTCTTTTCCAAGCTGAAAAGTCACAGTTTTATTAATCTGTCCTCATATGGAAGCTGTTCCATACCCCTAGTCATTTTTGTTGCCCCTTTCTGTACCTTTTCTAATTCCAATACATCTTTTTTGAGATGGGGCGACCACATCTGTACACAGTATTCAAGATGTGGGCATACCATGGATTTATAGAGAGGAAATATGATATTTTTTGTCTTATTATCTATACTGATGTTTAAAATAAGAACATCCTGAGTATAAATAATATTCTTCTTGAATCCCATGGTTAACAAAGCTGGTTTGGAACAAGAGTAAAAAAAAATTGGGAAAAGGGAAGGATTTCATTACTTTCCTTGTTTAGCGGAAATAATTCAGGCCAAGAACTTTATTTTCCCTGTTGTTTTCACATGTACCTGAAAACCTATTAAAAACCTCATTTTGTACATACAAGCTTATACTTTTCTATTAGAATGAAACCAATTTAGTATACTGCAACTATTTACTTACGTACGAGACTGGACCGTATACAACACTGAGCCACTGTCCAATTTAACAGGAGCCCATCTCAGTAAATTCTGATAATTATTTGAGTAAATTGTCACATCCTGTGGTGCTGGTAACTGGAGCAGAGAGTCTAAAATAGAGAGAGAAAAACATCAAAACAGTAAGTAAAACTTTCAACACACAGTAACTACAGATTTGAAATCACCTTTCCTCATCTCCAAAATTCATGACCACGTATTTATATAGCTTTGCCACAAACTTGTCCCTTTTTCCCCAACTACTGACCCTCCGTTTCCCAGTGTACTATGCACCAATGCCCTTACATCTCTATTACCCATTATTATTAATGTTTTCTGCACTATTGTCTAATACTAGATGCAAGCTACAGTTTGCAGTTAAATCCAATATCCTGAAGGAAGGCTTTGGGAGAGGAAACTATAGGGGAAAAAATTTAATCATTTTATTTTTATTATAGGTGAAACTGACTGCACCACTCTGATACACAGGTTACCCAACACTTCCAGTTATAGAACCCTGAACCAATTGTTTATAACTTTGCCAAACTAATTGTTTGGGCTGAAATTTTCCATGCTGGGTGTCTGACTCAGGCTGAATTTGTTGGAAAGTTTCAGGCAAAATGGTTCAGACATTTTCAAAAACAAGATTAGGAAAAATTCATGCAGCCATTTTATTGAGAAGCTCGAGTACCTCCACAATTTGACAGGGGATGTCCTTTTGCTATTCTCATGAAAAAATGCCCAAATTTAGCCAAATTACAACCCTTTGAACCATCTTAGTGTCCGCATGCTCAGCAGAGAATTCTTAGAGTTCTGGAGCTAAAAACATCACAGAATCATAGGACTGGAAGGGTCCTCGAGAGGTCCTCTAGCCCAGTCCCCAGCACTCATGGCAGAACTAAATATTATCTAGACCAGGGGTCTCAAACTCAAATGACCACGAGGGCCACATGAGGATTAGTACATTGGCCCGAGGGCCGCATTACTGACACCTACCCCCCTTGGCCCCGCCCCCACTCCACTCCTTCCATGAAGCCCCACCCCTTCCCTGAAATCCCCACCCCAACTCTGCCTCCTCCCTGCCCCCAGGGGGTGCAGGAGGGGTGTGGTGGGGGCTCAGGGCAGGGAGTTGGGGTGTGGGGTGCAGGAGGGGTGCAGGGTGCGGCAGGGGGCTCAGGACAGGGGGGCTGGTGCAGGAGGAGTGCAGGGTGCAGCAGGGTCTCAGGGCAGGGGGTCAGGGTGCAGGAGGGGTGCGGCAGGGGGCTCAGGGCAGGGGGAGGGGTGTGGGGTGCAGCAGGGGGTCGGGGTGCGAGGTGCGGCAGGGGGCTCAGGGCAGGGGGTCGGGGTGCAGGAGGGGTGGGGGTGTGGCAGGGAGCTCAGGGGAGGGGGTCAGGGTGCAGGAGCGGTGCGGGCTCTGGCCTGGCATGTACTGGGGGCAGGTTCCCTGCTTGCCTGCCTGCCCGCCCTGCCCCCACGTTGCTCCAGCAAGCTCCTGGAACCTGGGGGAGGAGGGGCACAGGGGTCTGTGTCACTGTTGCGTCCAGGCACCGCCCCCAGCAGCTCCCATTGGCCGCAGTTCCCCGTTCCCGGCCAATGGGAGCTGCTGGGGGCGGTGCCTGGACGCAACAGTGACACAGACCCCTGTGCCCCTCCTCCCCCAGGTTCCAGGAGCTTGCCGGAGCCGCGCAGGGCGGCCAGGCAGGAGCTGTCCTGTCCCCAGTGCGCGCTGGATCAGAGCCACGGTACGTAAATGCAGGTGAGAGCGGGGGGGGCTGCGGGGAGCTCGCGGGCTGCAGAAAACAATCCCGCGGGCCGCATGTGGCCCGCATGTTTGAGACCCCTGATCTAAACCATTCCTGACAGGTGTGTGTCTAACCTGCTTTTAAAAATCTCCCATGATGGAGATTCCACAAATCTCCCAAGGCAATTTATTCCAGTGCTTAACAATTTGGTTTTTTTCAGTTTGCTTTTTCTAAAAAAAACTGGCATGTTACACAAAAGAAAAACAACTTCCACCCTAACATTAAAAGAACATTAAGGTTGCCAACTCAAGCATTCAAAAGTTAGGAAATGGCAGACATAAGGTTGCATGTGCAATCTTTAGTTAACCCCTTGTGCATTTACAATACAGTATTTAACTGTATGATCACATTCTATTTTTTCCAACGGACTCTGCCTCAGTCAGTGCCCATGCACCAGGCAGATCACTCTCATTCAGTGCAATGACTTATGCTTTTCAAAGGTTGTCTGATATTTTGACATTCAAATGAGAAAACATCCATACACTTATTCATAGATTCCAAGGACTATTGTGATCATCTAGTTTGACCTCCTGTATCAAGGCCACAGATCTTCCCAAAAATAATTTCTAGAATGTATCTTTTAGAAAAACATCCAATCTTGACTGAAAAATAATCAGTGATGGAGAATCCACCACAACCCTCGGTAAATTATTCAGTGGTTAATTACCCTCACTGTCAAAAATGTATGCCTTATTTCCAGTCTGAATTTGTCTAGCTTAAACTTCCAGGCATTGCACTCTGTTATACCTTTCTCTGCTGGATTGAAGAGCCCATTATTAAATATTTATTTCCCACATCGGCGCTTCTAGATCGTAATCAAGTCCCCCTTCACCTTATCTTCGTTAAGCTAAATAGACTGAGCTCCTTAAGTCTGTCAATATATAAGTTATGTTTTCTAATTCTTTAATCATGCTTGTGACTAATGTGCCTAATATGTATTTGACAATTTCAGAGCTGTATTAATTTCCAATTTAGTTCAAAAATTGTTTTCAATAAATATTTTATATTGATCCAGGGGAGATTACCCAAAATAAAATAAGTTATTATATCTTGCCATAACTTTTCTAATGACAATGTACTAAAGAGCATTATTTTTATGAGGATGTATGTTTTAAATCACAACAACAATATAACTATTGAAAATCCCATATGATTGCATAACACCCCGTGTATTAGGCCAGTTCCCATAAGGTAATTTATGTTGTGTCTATGTATACTTCTTCTAAAGTTCCAGTTAGATGTTTTATTATTCACTTCCTGTTTTCAGTTTGTATTTTACTACACGTGGGCAACACAATACAAGCTGGGTACCACTTTAGAAGTGGCTCCAGAGGTAGCTCATCAAAATTTGAAAATCAGTTTGGGGTCTTTTGGGATAAAGAAATGCTATGCAAATTATTAATTTCACATTCATATAGTCACTTAGGATTTGTCTACACTTAAAACATTATAGCGGCACATTTGCAGCACTGCAGCTGAGTCAGTGTAGCACTTCAGTGTAGAGTCTAGACACTCACTACAGTTACAGGAGGGGTTCTCCTGTTGCTGTAGACAGTGCACCTCCCCGAGAGGCCGTAGCTATGTCAATGGGAGAATTCTTCGATTGACCTAGGCCAAGTCTACACTAGGAAATTAAGTTGGCATAACTACGTCGCTCAGGGGTGTGAAATTTCCACACCCCTGAGCAACGCAGTTAAGCCAACCGAACTCCTAGTGTAGACACGCTAGGTTGATGGGAGAATTCTCTCATCGACATAGCTACCGCCTCTCGGGAAGGTGGAATACCTATGCTGGGAGAAGCTCTCCATCAGCACAGATAGAGTCTTCACTGAAAAAATGCAGCAGCGCTGCTGCAGCATTTTAAGTGAAGACCTGGCCCTAGTTCACTCTACACTGGGGAGTTAGGATGGTTTAATTATATTTCTCCGGGGTGTGAATTTTTCAGACCCCCATGTGAAGTAGCTAAGCCAATGTAAGTTTTCAGTGTAGACTAGATCAGAGGTGGGCAAACTACAGCCCACAGGCCACATCCAGCCCGTGGGACCGTCCTGCCGAGTCCCTAAGCTCCCAGCAAGAGAGGCTAGTCCCTGGCCCCTCCCCCGCAGCCTCAGCGCGCTGCGCCACCAGCACTCTGGCCTGCCAGGCAGTGTGGGCAGCGTGGCTGGCTCCGGCCGGGCGGCAAGATCCTGGTGCTCTGAGCAGCATGGTAAGGGGTCGGGGAGCAGGGAGGGTTGCATAAGGGACAGGGGGTCCTGGGAAGCAGTCAGGGGGAGGGTGCAGGGTGGGGGTTGGATATGGGGTGGGGTCCCGGGGGGCTGTCAGGGGGCGGGGGTGTGGATAGGGGTCAGGGCAGTGAGGGGACAGGGAGCAGGGGGAGGTTGGATGGGGCGGAGGTTCTGGGCGGGGGCCAGGGGACAAGAAGCACGGGGCAGTTGGATGGGTTGGGAGTTCTGAGGGGGGCAGTCAGGGCGCGGGAAGTGGGAGGGTGCGGATAGGGGATGGGGGCCAGGCTGTTTGGGGAGGCACAGCCTTCCCTACCCGGCCCTCCATACAGTTTCGCAACCCCGATGTGGCCCTCGGGCCAAAAAGTTTGCCCACCCCTGCCCTAGATAGAAAACAGTATACGGGCAAGTTAAACTAGGGAAAGTTAAGACAGGACTGGCAGCCTTGTGTTATGAAAGTGTTGTGGTTTTGTTTTAAATATCCATTTTTCATTCAAGTTCATTTGGTTTTTCTTATTATTAAATCAGATAACCTAGGTATATTACAGAGCCCATGTTAAGCCCAGCCTCTGCACATAAAATTAGGCCTTTTACGATGCTTTCTAGTTATCAGAATGGATTTTTTTTTTCTCTGGGTAGTTTACTGCTGTTTTGGCTCGGAGGACCAGAAATGCAGCTTAAGAACTTCAAAACCAAATATTAACAAAACAAGACAAAGGAACTAAGGGATAGTTATTGAGAGAAAGAAAATAGTTACAAAAACCTATTAGGCTTGCTAACAATTAGCATTTTTCCAAAGCACTTTGAAGAAATGGGGAAATACAATACAACTGGTACAAAGTGTGTTGTAAAACAATTCCCATCCAGTTTTAATGAAGTTCCAATAACTTGATGAAACATGCCAAATTGTCCCATTAGTCAGGAACTTTTGGCATATTAGTGTAAGAAGCCCTTCTTTAAAATAAATAATAATAATTCCTTGGTGCCCAGTCTCACTGCAATACCCCAGAGTACATTTTTCCTGGTGACATTAGCCACAAATACTTGCCTATAGGGCCTCTGGTATGTATAGAATTTTACTACATTGCCTAGTTTTGCAATGTTGTCTTTTTAAACTTGCAAAACTGGGCAATGCAGGGGAAAAACGTCTTTGACCTGACTGCAGTTCACTTGAGGTCACTAGTATAGCATACTCTGGGCAGACATGCCAAACCCGCGGGAAAAAAATGCAGAAATTGGGCTTGTTTTTGGCTTAATTGGCTTGTGCGTTGCTTGTTGGCTAGTTTTTGGCTTGTACCTTGTTGGGCTTGTAGCTTGTTGCTTCTTTTTTCTGATCGGCTCCCGGCAAGCAGGGGCAAGGGGGGTGGGGATGAAAGTCAGGGGTGCACAGCGGGCCCACCACAGTCCCAGACTGCACGCCAGGGGATCTAGTCACAGAGTGTTGGGGTTTTTAGGGATTGGCTTGTTTTGGCCTTGTTCTGAAATGGGATTAGCTTGATTTTTGGCTTATTGTGAAAGTCAGGGTGCTTATTTACCATGTGAAAGTTGGCAACTGTGACTCTGGGGAATAAAAGATCAATGAAAACTAAGTTTTAAATAGTGTCCACAGCATGGTTACGTTTGCTATTTAGTATATATTTCGAAGGTTGTGAGAATCCTTTGCTTAAATATAAAGAGCAAACTTTTCTTGAATCATGGTATCATGCAAACTCCTGAATACTTGAACAGCTAGGGTTCACTATTGGTCTGAGGTACATGGCAGAGTTTCTTGTATAACCAGCTAATTAACTTAGCCAACCATATGAGGTAACTAGTCTACAAGATAGGTGCCAATTCAAGAATGCTGATGGTGTGAAATGCAGTCTAATTTTTTTCTGGACTGTTACTGAAGTAGCACAAGAGGAAGGAAACTAATTCATCTTTTCCTGACACTGGGTTCACATACTGCTGGTATGAAGCAACACCATTATTTAGAAGCAGGACTGGCCCAGTCAGTAAGATCAGAAATGACTATTCTAATCAAAACCTTTAACTTGACAGTTGATACATAGTAAGAGGTATTTCTATACATGACTCTTCTGAGCTTTATGCCAAATAATGTGGGTGTAATTGTCAGGGTAGATAAAAACTGACTGGAGGTGGGGAAAAATATTTTTATTTATATTGGATTTTTTTTATTTTGACATTTAAAAAATTTCTTTTTTAAAATAAACCTATTTAAAATGAAATCTGAATTTAATGTATAACAAATTAAGGCCCAAATCTTTTAGCATTTAAATAATAACTAAATATGCTGAATCCATGAGATTCTATTTAAAAAAAACCCTCTGAATTAGAGTTACAGGGGCTGCTTTTCTATATAAAGAATCAGGGGGAAAACATCTAACTTTTGAGGTCAAGCTTTATAAATATGGCACAATACGTATGTATTGTATTAAGGGCTCGATCCTGTGGGGGACCCTGGGGCTGTGTTACTGGGTGCAACGGACTGGCAAAGTTATCATAGGGAGCCGGCCCATAGCTTCTCCCTACCTCAGCTCCGATTGGCTCAGTATCAAATTATGATTATTTATGACTCCACCTACCATGAAAAAACTTACCCTCCCGTTCATGGAAAAACACTGAAGTTTATGTATTGCAGCACATTTAGGGGTGTTCTAATAAATTGTATATGTTGTTTTATGAGTTAATTAAATTCCAATTACTCTCCTAATACAGCATGACACAAATCATGAGCAAAAAGTTAATTATCTAGTAAATAAGCAATATATCATTTACCATTTTCTAACATTCTTATTAATTATACATGTAAGTATCTGAAATATTAAATTATATAATTGCTTAAATAAATGTATATAGGAGGGTATACGCTCAGTGGTTTTCAAACATTTTTCTGGCAACCCAGTTGAAGAAAATTGTTGATGCTTGTGACCCAATGGAGCTGGAGATGAGGGGGGGGGGGGGTTGGGGTGTGGGAGGGGCTCAGGGCTGGGGTGAGGGCTGTGGGGTGGGGCTGGGAATGACCGGCTCAGGGTGTGGGAGGGGTTCTGGGCTGGGGCAGGGTGGTGTGGGAGGGGGTCAGGGCTCTGGATGCAGGCTCTGGGGTGGAGCCAGGGATGAGGGGTTTGGGGGAGGCTCAGAGCTGGGGCAGGGGGTCGGGGTGTGGGAGGGGGTCAGAGCTCTGGGCTAGGGGTGGAGGCTCTTGGGTGGGACTGGGGATGAGGAGTTTGGGGTGCAGGAAGGGGCTTTGGGTTTGGGTAGGCTCAGGGGGACAGGGCACGGGGGGGGGGGGCGCTTGGGCAGCTCTCGGTCAGCGGCAGTGCTAAGGCAGGCTTCCTGACTGTCCTGGCACCGCAGACTATGCTGCACCCAGGAAGCAGCCAGCAGCAGGTCCGGCTCCTAGGCGGAGGCGCGCAAACGGCTCTCACCTGCAGGCACTGCCCTCCCTCCCCTGTGCGGAGCCAGTGCTTGGGGCAGGGGCAGTGCACGGAGCCTCGTGGCCCCCCTGCCTAGGAGCCAGACCTGCTGCTGGCTGCTTCCGGGGCACACCGTGGTGTCAGAACAGGTAGGGACTAGCCTGCCTTAGCCGGGCAGCACCGTCGACGGGAATTTTAATGGCACGATCGGCGGTGCTGACCAGAGCTGCCGCAAACCCAGTGCCTTACATTCTGCAACCCAGTACTGGGTCGAGACCTGCAGTTTGAAAACCACTGCTCTAACTAGGTACCAAATCGAATGTAAAACTATTTAGTTGTAAATCAACATGTTTTAATGGTTATATCAACCAATGAAAATGCACCTTTCTTTAGAAAATAACTGAAGTACAAATGGAAAAGCTGATTTAAGAAAATCAATGATTTAAATCAAGACTTTCCACTTGATTTAAAACACTGATTTAAATTGCTTTAAATTTAAATAATTTTCATTTAAATCTGAAGTACTTTATTATAACAACCGTTTCATTTCCATGGAATTGACCATTTCATGTTTAGCATTTTCTTTTTAAAAACAAATACAAAGTTATTAAAACATAATTCCAAAGGTCCAGTACTTAAGTCTTCTTGAAAAAGGAATGTCTGAAGAGACTTCAATTTAATTTAGATTGCAAGATGCTGCAGATAGGAAACCTCGACTTGCTATATGTTTGTAATGTGTCAGACCCACATTTCGTGTCATTTAAAAATAACTTCTTTCAGAAAAAGCAGCATTTACAAAGGAAGGAACAATTTATTTGTTTCTGGACTTCAGAAACTTCTGATATAGTCCACATACAATTAAAGATTTATTGTTTCCCCTCAAAGTAATTCCCCATATTCACCATTGAGAACACTAAAGATACTATAAGATAAATATGAGTAAGTGAATGTAAGAGTAAAAAAGAAAGATAGAAGGTTTGGGTAATGGTTGAGTTTAGGTTTGAAGTAAAGTACTCCAACATTATATCACCTGGCAGCAAATCCATCAAAATAGAACAGTCTAATTCTAGTTCTTTATATCAAACAGATCATGAACTTGATCATGAAGCAAAATAATCGCCTTTGAGAAGCAATACCTCGAAGTGCAGTTAGATTTAGGCAGTGGCACACAATGGAAATTCAGGACTTGGAGTCAGAAATCTATGCAACGTAATTTGGCAGGAGTTCAATTTTTATTTTTTGAAAATTTCAATGATAATATAGATTTAAAGCTTTCTCAATTGTTAATCAATTTAAATTTTCATAATTGCAGAAAATTATGAGCGATGGGGGTCAGACAATGTTTGTCATTAAATAACTGAGATTAAAAAAGTTAAAGCTGTTAAACTTTAAAACTGTAAAAATACAAACTGTCAACATCACACCAAAAATATACAAAGTAAATATCCTCAAATCAAACTAATATTTTCTCAAACAGCCTTTCCCCTACTTTGCCTATCTGTAAATTTCAATTATTATTGAGGGAAATATTTTTGTTGGTTTGTGTTTATATGCTGAAATCAATGTTTGACATTTACTGATAAAAATCTAATTCTTCCAACCCTAAACATAATAGTCAAATTTCATTTTTTACTTTATGTTCTCTCAGAACTAGAATTTATCCACATTTAAACACTGTAACAAAGTTTCAATATCAATTCTTCATATATCTAACTGCTCACACAAAAAACCCCTGTTTTACACTACAATTTTTCAATTGCATACCAAGCTAAGGGGGCACATGCCAAATGGCAAATTATTGCGAAATGGAACTGGTTCCATGGAACACTGTAAAGGAAAATACCTAGTTCAGATGACTGAATGTAATCATCTAACTGAAAAAACAAGTTGATTTCTCAAACTGTACAATCAATTTTGTAAGGACTCTCCTCTCTCATTTTATTTGGACTAGCATAATACATGTTTTGGAATAAAAGGTGAATCTGCTTAACATTACCCATATTTACTGGAGATACAAGAAAATACACTATAATAGGACCACTTTACACAGTGAAGTCCAGTACCTTGCTTACTTTGGTTTATATTTTAAAAGCGGCCTCATTGTATTATCCCAGGTCTCAATTTCTGTGGCACTTAATTATCGTTATTCAAATTTTAGTATCTGATAACTCACACAGAAAACAAAAAATAACCAAAAATCCAAACAAAAAATAAATGATCACCTATACAAAACTGCCTCTAATTTCAAAGAGTATTTTACTGGTTTTGTTTACTGCAGTCTGAGATTGTGAAGATTGCAACTGCAAGTCAACTAGGTTAAAAACATCCCAACTTAATAAATGCAAAATAAGTCTGCCAGCCATTATTGAAACAGATGAGCCCTCCCGGTCCCTGGAATGAGACACAGTTAGAACAAACATACAGAAAAATACACCCACAGCACAGAAAACACTGCTAAGTATAAACGTAGCATTTTTATGAATTAGCAAGTGTCAAGACGTTATAGGAGAGGAGAGTTCCCTGTAGTGTATACGAAATACACTAACATTTTAAAACCAGCAATTAAGTTTGAAAATAAAAATAAAGGCAAGCGATATCCCCAAAACATGCATCCTCCTGCCCTCCCTCCAAAGGATTTCCCCTTGGCGTGAACTGAAGGAGGATCCATCACTCTCACAGACCTTGGGAGACAGGCCAGTCCTCGCTTACAGACAGCCCCCCAACCTGAAGCAAATACTCACCAGCAACTGCACACCACTCAACAAAAACACCAACCTAGAAACCAAACCCTGCAACAAACCCCAGTGCCAACTCTGTCCACATATCTATTCAAGGGACACCATCATAGGACCTAACCACATCAGCCACACCATCAGGGGCTCGTTCACCTGCACATCTACCAATGTGATATATGCCATCATGTGCCAGCAATGCCCCTCTGTCATATACATTGGCCAAACCGGACAGTCTCTTCACAAAAGAATAAACGGACACAAATCTAATATCAGGAATTATAACATTCAAAAACCAGTAGGAGAACACTTCAATCTCCTTGGTCACTCAATAACAGACCTAAAAGTGGCAATTCTTCAACAAAAAAACTTCAAAAACAGACTCCAACGTGAAACTGCAGAACTGGAATTAATTTGCAAACTGGACACCATCACATTAGGCCCGAATAAAGACTGGGAGTGGTTGGGTTATTACAAAACCTAAACCTAATGTCCCCCATACTGATTTCCCCCTACTGTTACTCACACCTTCTTGTCAACTGTTTGAAATGGGCCACTCATTACAATACAAAAGTTATTTTTCCTCCCTTGTTAACCTAGTGTTAATTGAACTGTCTTGTTAGACTGACCTCACACTTGGTATGGTAACTTCCATCTTTTCATGTATTTATACCTGCTCCTGTATTTTCCACTCCATGCATCTGATGAAGTGGGTTCTAGCCCACGAAAGCTAATGCCCAAATAAATGTGTTAGTCTCTACGGTGCCACAAGGACTCCTCGTTGTTTTTGCTGATACAGACTAACATGGCTACCACTCTGAAACCTGAAAATCAAGGGAGACTTTTGCTCACCTTAAACACATCACGAACCAATGCGGACACAAGAACAAATGGATATAAACTGGCCATCAGGAAGTATAGACTTGAAATTGGACGAAGGTTTCTAACCATCAGAGGAGTGAAGTTCTGGAACAGTCTTACAAAGGGAGTATGTCCAAAAGACACATCTGGCTTCAAGACTAAGCTTGATAAGTTTATGGAGGAGATGGTATGATGGGATAGCCTAATTTTGGCAATTAATTGATCTTTGACTATTAGCAGTAAACATGTCCAATGGCCTGTGATGGGATGTTAGATGGGGTGGGATATGAGGTACTACAGAGAATTAAGGGGGAGGGATAGCCCAGTGGTTTGAGCATTGGCCTGCTAAACCCAGGGTTGAGAGTTCAATCCTTGAGGGGGCCACTTAGGGATCTGGGGCAAAAATCTCTCAGGGGACAGTACTTGGTCCTGCTAGTGAAGCCAGGGGACTGGACTCGATGACCTTTCAAGGTCCTTCCAGTTCTAGGAGATTGGTATATCTCCATTTATTTAAAAAAAAAAATAATTATTTCGTGGGTGTCTGGCTCATGAGTCTTGCCCACACGCTCAGGGTTCATCAGATCGCCATATTTGGGGTTGGGAAGGAATTTCCTCGGGGTCAGATTGGCAGAGGCCCTGGGGGTTTTTCGCCTTCCTCTGCAGCATGGGGCACGGGTCACTTGCTGGAGGATTCTCTGCACCGTGAAGTCTTTAAACCATGATTTGAGGACTTCATTAGCTCAGACATAGGCTAGAGACTTATTACAGAGGTGGGTGAGATTCTGTGGCCTCCCTTGTGCAGGGGGTCAGACTAAAATAGATGATCATAATGGGCCCTTCTGACCTTAAAGTCTATGAGTCTATGACATCTCTGGCTTTATCTATCCGGCTAGGGAAATGCATCCCCAGGGGCTTTCCCACTAACCACTGTCTGAAACCTCCCCAAGGGGCTCTCTCATCCCAGCGCTGGAGCACCCCGCGCCCCTAAGGAGCCCCTCTCCCCCAAAAAAACCACAAGCGAAGGAATCACCCCAGGCAGCTCGCTACTGAGGGCTGGTTTCCCGGTGACCAGGGACTCTGCAGCAAAATAAGCCCCCCCTTAAATTCCTCAGCCCCCCTCGCCTGGGCCAGCGCCCCCCGCGCACAGCCCCGCGGCCTAGGGCTCAAGGCACCTACCTGCGGCAGGGGGCTCGAGCAGGCTCAGCAGCTGCAGCAGGCAGAGGAGCGGCGCGGCACCCGGGCGCGGCATGGCCGAGGCCGGGGCTGTTGCTGGCCGGGGAGTAGGTGGGCTCCGCCACTCACACGCCCCAGCTCCGTCAGGCTGGCTCCGAGCCCGGGCGGGTCACCGCTCTGCTGCTGCTTCTCCGGGACGTGCGTGCTGCGCCCGGGACCCACCTCTTCCCGGAGCTCCGGCCCGACCCACGGGCGGGACTGGGCGGGGGCCAGCAGTGTCCCTGGGCTGGGAGGAGCCGCGCAGAGCCGCGGCGGGACAGGGGAGCGCGCAGCGCCCCCTTGGCAAAGCCGGGGACCCCCGCGCGGGCTGAGCAGACGCACCCGGCGGCGCAGCCTCTGGGCCCCGGGCTGGGGGCGCTCAAGGGCTCCCGCCCCCAACTGTGACGCGGCAGCGGAGCCCCGGCGGCTGGGCTGGGCTGGGCCGGGCCGGGCCGGGCCGTTCCTGCGCATGCTGCTGCTGCAGCGCTCCCGCCCCGCCCTTCGCCTAATAACCCTGCAGGCGGGCACAAGCCGCGCCCCCGGGGCCAGCGCGGGTCCCTGCTGCGCAACAGCCCCCGGCCTGCGGTGGCTGAGAGAAGCCGCGGCACTTCCTGGTGCGCCAGCTACCGCAGCCCTCGGCCTCAGCCCAGCCCAGCCCGAAGGGGCAGGGACTCGGACACACCCAGCTTGCTGAGCTGGGCCACGCATTGTTACTAGCCCGCGTCAGTCACGTTCTGAACAAACCCAGCTCCGATGGGGCTGAGCCCTTTCGGGGAAATGACCTTGCCCGCGAGGAAAAGCACCCAGGCCTCCTGGTGCTTTTTTGCCGGGTTATTTGCTTGTTAATTGCGGTTGCAGTATTCCTGGAGGTGGGCCTAAAATTAACCTGCTTCCTGGTTTACAGACACCCCCCCAGCCAAACTCCAGCTCTTAAGGCCAACGCTCCCAGCCAGCACACTAGCCTACATTGCCTCTCCTGTTATTTTTTTTCAAATGAAGATATGCCAATCTCCTAGAACTGGAACAACCTTGAAAGGTCATCGAGTCCAGTCCTCTGCCTTCACTAGCAGGACCAAGTACTGTCCCCTGACAGATTTTTTTTTTGTCCCAGATCCCTAAATGGTCCCCTCAAGGATTGAGCTCACAACCCTGGGTTTAGCAGGCCAATGCTCAAACCACTGAGCTATCCCTCCCCCTTATTTATTATGAAACAATAAAAATGTGTGAGTGAATTTTGCTCAAAGTTTACAGAAAAGTTCAGCTTTAGACTAAAACCAAGCATGGAGAATTCCAGCTTCCAATAATCACCCGCTTCTCCACCGTCAGGGCAGCTCTCAATCTCGTGTCCTTGCGCCGCAGGGCCGGGGCGAGCTCCTCACACAGTCCCATGAAAGTGGCTTTTCTCATCCGAAAGTTCTGCACCCACTGCTCGTCATCTCAGACTTGCATGACGTTGCAATCCCACCACTCTGTGCTGGTTTCCCAAGCCCAAAAGTGGCATTCCACGGTGCACAGCATGTCCGTGAATGCCACAAGCAAGTTCGTGTTGTATGCGTTACACGACTCGATATCATCGTCGGACTCCTCGCTGTCAGTTTGGAACTTAAGGAAGAGCTCGACTGCCAAACGTGACGTGCTGGCGAGACTCGTCAGCATTTTCCTCAGCAGTTCGGGGTCCATTTCCCGCTGACCAAAATGGAACACAGATCCCGCTGCAAAGAAACCATTGAAAGATGGCGCCAAATGTGGACAGAAACACAGGGATTGCTGGGATGCGAAGCGATGCATCACGGGGCGTTGGGATAGGACCCAGAATGCCCCGCACCCCACGCCCCCTTCACACAACCCACAGCGCCAGAATGGGACGAGGTGTTCTGTGGGATACCTGCCCATAATGCACCGCTCCCAATGCTGCTGCAAGTGCTGCAGATGTGGCCACGACAGTGCGCTGGCAGCTGCTAGTGTGGACAAACTGCAGCGCTTTCCCTTCTTGGTTGTATAAAGGCGGATTTAACTCAGCGCTGTACAGTTGCACATGTAGCCTTAGCCTTATAGTATAAGCAGGTGGTGATAGAATGGAAGTCTGAATAGTAAGTTTAATAACAAAACAGTGTTTACAAGGTATTGTTTTATAGTATAGCACACCATATAACTGTGTAAGATGATAAAATATAGAATGGATGAAGAAGAAAATTTTAGGCCCCAATCCTACAATAAGCAGATCCAGTTCTGTAGATGACATCCCTGTGGTGTGCAAAATCCTGTTGCAGGGCCACCTTAGGTAGGGGTAGATTTTTTTCCCTTTTAAACTGGCAGAAAACCAAACTTTTGAACAATTTGGAATGCTATAACTGAACCTAATTTAATAGAAGCAGTACTAATGAGGAGGCCAAAAGTGCCAACTACATGCAATTTATTTAGTAGTTCTATAGTTATTCTATGGTTTGAGAAACAAAGACACACATGCTCTGGTTATCATGACCGCAGGTGGTATACGCTTACAGAGGAGTGTGCAGTATTGTGTATATATTTGTGGTTTAAGTGAGAAAATCTTGCATCAGGTGGTTAAAAAGTCCCTTTGCTTTCACTAGTTGCATCTGGCACACTGCAAACACGTGGTTATATTCTAACCACACACCTTCACTAATGTTATTGATTATACACCAACAGTAAGCAAGGATGCTGGAACAATTTTTATAATGGGGGTGTTGAAAGCCACTTAACCAAAGTGTAAACCTTGTGTATGTATGTATCTGTCTATAAAAGGGAAATCACTTCAAGCCAGGGGATGCAGCAGCACTCCTAGTTCCAGCACCTCTGACAGTACATTTATACAAACCTGGGTAATTTTGAAAATCAGAGTTTCTCCCAACTCAGATACTATATTGATAATTGTAATAAAAATAACAATTATCAAAAAATAAATTCACAGGGCAGGAATCTGTCTTTTGCAGCCTTAATGTACTTCTAGCATCTTCATCAACTTTAATAAAACCCACTTAGACTGCCCATGTCAAGTTTATAGGTACATCCATTGAGTAAAGGCATAATGCTTTTCAGAATAAACACCAACAATAATAGTGAATAATAGGCATTGCTTAATTAAGAGAAAAAAAACAAGGTTTTGCTGAGACACAAGTCTATCTGTCTATAGGTACAGTAATTAACTTATATGGCCCTCACCATTCACCTTCAATGGTCCCTTGAAATATGTGCTAACTACTTATGCTAAACAATCTGTTCCACCTTGTATTTAACTGTGACACTCTGAGGGCTTGTCTTCATGTACAGTGCTCCAGCTATGCCGCTGTAGCGCTTTAGTGAAGACACTACTACACTGATGGGAGAGCTTCGCCTGTCAGCATAGTTAATCCACTTCCCCAGGAGACAGGAGCTATGTCGACGGGAGAAGCTCTCCCTTTGACATAGCGCTGTCTACACGGGGTTTAGGTCAGTATAACTACGTTACTTGGTGTCATGGAGTGTGGGGGAGTGCACCCCTACTTTCTGTGATTCACCGTGACTCACAGCCAGCTAGTAGAAAAGAAGGTTTATTAGGGACGCCAAGAACACAGTCCAAACAGAGCTTGTAAGTTCAAACAGGACCCCTCAGTCAGGCCCTTCTGGGGGGCAGGGAGCTTAGACCCCAGCCTTGGGGCTCCCTGCGTTTCACCACTCAGCTCCAAACTGAAACCAACCAGACCAACCCTCCAGCAGGCTCTCTTCTCTCCCCACTCCCCTCCCCCGTCACTCCCTTTGTCCATTTTCCCCTGTCGCTCCCTTTGTCCATTTTCCCAGGCAAAGGTGTCAGCTCTCCCAACCCCCCTCCTGGCTCATGTTACAGCCTCAGGTATCTTCCTTCAGGGGAAGTCTCCCATCCCCAATGCAGACAGTCCCAGTGAACCTCCCCAGCAACACTCCCGGGTCAAATCCACCCCGCTCCCTACTCCGTCACACTTGGGGTGTGGATTTGTCACATCCATGAGCAACGTATTATACCGATATAGGTCTGTAGTGTAGACCTGGCCTGAGTACACTTCCCAGATGTGAAGAAGAGCTCTGTGAGCTGAAAAGCTTGTCTCTGTCACCAACAGAAGTTAGGCCAGTAAAAGATATTACCTCACCCATCCCCCCCGCCCCTCTCTAATATTCTGGGACCAATGTGGCTGCAACAACACTGCATACATTAATATTAAATGACAGTCATGTGCCTAAATACACAGACAGTACCATGAAATGTTTTGCTTGCTTCCCTTGTCTGCTCTGAATTCCTAATGAACAGTAACATAGGATCAAATGCAGCACCACCACCACGAGCAAACGCAACACTGACTTCAATAAGAGTTGCAACTGCTTAGGAATTTGATACGATCTAGTACCTCATGGGTGAACAATCAGCATGTATTTATAAGGAAAATGTATTTGTAGGCATAACACTCCAGTTAAGGACTCCGTCTCTTTGAATCTACTTAGTCCGAGGGCATAGAAGCAAACACCACACCACAAATGTACAAGTAATGACAAGAGCACAGCAGCCAAATTAACAGAGATTATCCTGGATTATTCTTGCCTAATGGTCAGAGGTGCTCTCGTTTTATTGAAACAGCATTGCTCTCTTTACACTAATAGAAAGCTGAGCCAGTTTTGAAAGCTATGTCCCAGTGTTGAGGATGCAACTTTTAAAGCTGACAGCGTACTAACACTGCCCTTCAAGGAGCCATTTTAGAGAATGCACCATAGTTTTTGGAGGGATAATAAACTGTGCTATCAGAACTATGGGCTCAGTTCTGGAGGATACAGGGTGTCCTAAACTGTCTTTGGCTTCAATGAAAATTTAGCATACACAACACCTAGTAGGATCAGGCTCCATGTTTGAGACTCCCCACATCAGAACTTGAATCAAGTTCTGAAACAGGCTAATTACAAGTTTTCAAATTTGATTCATAATTATGCAAAACTTGCTAAATTCTGTGTTCACTTTTTATCTTTTAAAATTGTTGGTGGTATTTGAATGCTAACATATTTTATCTGATGAAAGAAAACTTTAAAACATATTAGTAAAACAGTTTAAAAAAAATCTTAACTATGATAATCTTGATAGCATCTCTTTAAATGTAGTCCTTTGGAACTACAAAACCCCATACAGGACTATGATGTATTAATACCTTCTCAGAACAAGAAACTGAGTGTTTAAAAAAAAAAAAAGAGAGAGAGAGAGAGACCAATTCAAGAACACCAGAAAACCCAGTGCAAGTTACCAAATGAAATATAGCCCTAGCCAATAGTGTCAGAGTTGCAACAATAGGAAACAGAATGATGAGCATAGAAGAACAGTTTTATAGCTAAGGCACTGGACTGGAACTCAGGAGAACTGGGTTCAATTTGTGTGTGACCTGGACTGAATTTCTCTACATTTCAGTTCTGTAAAAAAGAGGATGAAAATCCTTCCTTTCTCCCACCCTTTGTCTGTCCTGTCTATTTAGATTATAAGATCTTTAGGGCAGTGATTGTCTCTTAAAGTGTGTTTGTGTAGTGCCTACCACAATGAGGCCTCCGTCTCAGTTGAGACCTTTAGGTAATACTATCCTACAAATAATAATGATAATGGTTAGAGAGTTCCAGTTTTGTTATGTTCTTGTGAGATTAAATACAGCAAGACAGTACAAAGCAACTGCTGAAGAGTCATCAGAAACCTCATCAGGAGTGGATGGTGAAAATAAACATGGGATAGAAAGATGATAGGGATGAGAACCACTCCATGATGTAGTCCAGCTGCCTTGAAAGATGCAGGATTTCCTCTGTGCTATGTCTCCCCAAAGCATTTTGTCTGACCTTTTCTTGAACCCTTCTAAGAAGAGTGACTCATCTGTCTTCCTTGGTAATTCATATCTAAATGAGCTTCTCTTTTCATTTTCTTAATGCAAACTTACTTTTTTTCTGTTCAGCTTAGGGTTCTTAAAAAACTCAGTTGAATTTCTGAGTCAAGAAGTTGATCTTCAACAAACTGGTGAGACAGTTTTGCATCAATTAGAGATTATCATTTCCTTAATCAACTGATTTCTATCCTTCAAGGAAGATACAAGTATAAAAACAAATATGGTTGTGTGCACAACTGTAGAAGCAGGGACTGACCCGTCCTTGATGAATTGTACAGAGTGAGAATCACTCAGCCAAGGTTCAGTGACAGGTCAACTCAATAACTTAGTTGGTCTCTTCTACCTAGGCACAAACAAATTTCCTCCCTAAGGGCCCAATCCTGCAAGCTGCTCTGTGTGAACGCAGGGTCTGCCCTATGTGGGGTGACGTGCAGGACTGCAGCCCAAATCAGCAGCAAAGAATAAAACCAGGGCAAAGCCACAACTGAATCACATCTCTACAGCCAAATTCCAAGCTAAAACTTCACAAAAAAATGGCAGGCCCAACATAAAAAACCAGGATAAATTCACTTAAGAAGCTCCCACTGCTTGGTTTCTTTGCTGACAAAGCTGGATGGAGAGCAGCTAGCAAGTAGTGCTATTGCCAGGGCCATTTCTACTTCATGACAGAACTAGGACTCATGGCTGATTTTGGAGTCATGTGTGACAGATCTAGCTGAGCTCCACCAGACTGCCATGAAGGAATCCATCCTGCTTTAAGCCTGTGGAGACTGAAGGGAGTCCTTTTTGTCTGACCTCTTCTTGAACCCTTCTAGGAAGAGTGACTCATCTACCTCCTCCCTTGGTAATTCATATCAATAAGCTCCTCTTTTCAGTTTCTTAATGCAAACTTACATTTGTTCTGTTCAGCTTAGGGTTCTTAAAAAACTCCGTTGAATTTCTGAGTCACGAAGTTGATCAACAAATTGGTGAGCCAGTTTTGCATTTTGTATTGACCAAGGAGGACGAAATAAATTACAGTATGGTTATCATGACTCTTGGAACAAATGGTCTGGCTAAAGAAGATGCTGGCAGAAGGCAGCATTTAGAACAAGAATACAAAAGTAACATCAAAGCCAATAGACGGGCATGTCAGGACGGCATATTTACTCAGGGTCATTAATTTTATCCATGCATTAAAGAAGTTTGCTGTGCAGAAAAAATATGCTATGTTAGATTAACTACTTAATTAGAAGTGAAGAGAAGTTAAAATGGCTTATTTCCTCCAAGAGCGGGGTGGGGAAAAAGCTCTCTCCTGCTGATGGAAAGAAAGAGTGAATTGGAGATAGGTGTATATAAGTGGGCATGAGACTGATACCTAAAGAAGAGCTGGACAAAGAGATAGTAAAATAATTCAGCCCAAAATACAATTTAGATCAGAGAAAAAAAGATAGGAGAAGGCTCAGCTAGTAAAAGGAAAAGTTCAGTGTGATCATTGCCATGGATTCATAAAGAAGAGAACAACTAAACAGGCCATTACATCTTTTGAAAAGCTGGAGATCAGAAGTATAACTATCTATTTTGGCATTTTTTTCCCCTGTAATTGCAGGTGAGAACAAAGCTTATCAATTATAGATTATCAGTTCCTTAATCAACTGATTTCTATCTTTCAAGGAAGATACAAGTATAAAAGCAAATATGATTGTGTGCACAACTGTAGAAGCAGGGACTGTACAGAGGAAGAATCACTCAGCCAAGGTTCAGTGACAGGTTAACTCAATAACTTAGTTGGTCTCTTCTACCTAGACACAAACAAATTTCCTCCCTAAGGGCCCAATCCTACAAGATGCTCTGTGTGAACGCAGGGTCTGCCCTATGTGGGGTGACGTGCAGGACTAGAGCCCAAATCAGCAACAAAGACTAAAACCAGGGCAAAGCCACAACTGAATCACATCTCTACAGCCAAATTCCAAGCTAAAACTTCACAAAAAAATGGCAGGCCCAACATAAAAAACCAGGATAAATTCACTTAAGAAGCTCCCACTGCTTGGTTTCTTTGCTGACAAAGCTGGATGGAGAGCAGCTAGCAAGTAGTGCTATTGCCAGGGCCATTTCTACTTCATGACAGTACTAGGAATCATGGCTGATTTTGGAGCCATGTGTGACAGATCTAGCTGAGCTCCACCAGACTGCTATGAAGGGATCCATCCTGCTTTAAGCCTAGGGTGACCAGATGTCCTGATTTTATAGGGACAGTCCCGATTTTTGGGTCTCTCTCTTATATAGGCTCCTATTACCCCCCACCCCCATCCCGATTTTTCACATTTGCTGTCTGGTCATCCTATTTAAGCCTGTGGAGACTGAAGAGAGTCTAAGCCCTGCCATTGGCTTGGTGTCTCTAGGCAAACTCTCATGGTGCTGATCATTTGTCTAGCACCCCCTTCTCAGAGCTGAGACCCTGCGGTCCAATTGCCTGGCTGCAGGTACAGTACTGACCCCTTTACTCTCCCGTTGCACACAGTGTCCCAGAACTGTAGCCACGTGGGTGCTTGGCTTTACAGTTAGTCTCTTCAGGGGTGTGCAACAATGAAAGCCAACAGATGTACAAACTCACTCAACAGCATGAACGATATGCAGATCTAAACAAAATAAATACACCACGTACGTTTCATTGCTATATGTTCCTTGGCACTCTAAAGAGTTCTTGGGGCTTGGGCAGAATTTTCAGGGATTTTCCCTACTACAGCTCATGACTTTTCTTAAGAAACATGGAGCCTCTTTCTAGGTCAGCTAGCTTTTTTCGGTCAGTTCCTTAATTAAACAAGACCTTCCTGCTACAAAAGCCTGCCTACCTCTTCCCCACTGCTGCCCAAAGCTTCATACTCCTCTCTCAGTGTCTCTCTCGAGTTGTCTCCCTTCCAGCTCCTGGCTCCTTTGTTCTGCTGGCTGGGGGTGTTTTTCCATTCTCCACTTCACTAGCCCCCTTGCAGACACGGTCTGGGAGCACGTGTAATTTCATGGGCAAGTTAATGGTATAAAGGTAAACATTTACAATCATAATTTCAGTGGTGTCACCCTCTGCAGCGTGGCCTCCTAGCTCTAAGTCCTCCAGTTGGTAGAACTTTTGATAATGCCATATCATCAGAAATGGGTCGAGTCGGTTCCATTATTAAACCAAACATTCTTTTTTCCAAACACTAATTTTTCAAACACTTTATTAATTTTACTTTTTAATACTTTATTACTTTCACTGTCCCCAACTATTTAGTCCCCATTGAGCGGTGCAATGTCAATTTGTGAAAAAGCTCATTTTAACTTTTCACTTTTTTTCTTCAGTAATTTTTTTAAAGTGACATTTTTCAGCCAGAATCTTTCAGCAGCTCTGAACTAATTTGTTTTTGTGCACTTATTCCTTAATTTAGAACATTTTGCCTCCAAAGCTGGCTCACAAATTACAGTCCTTGAAGGACTGGTTTTTACTGAAGATTTATGCAAATAGCTAACAGACATTGTTTTCCCCCTGACCTCCCAGGAATATTTTCCATTTAGTCAGTTTCCTTGCCTTCAACTCTGATTTACTCTTTACACTTTTTGCATTCACCTGGGCATTCTCAGGTGTCACACCTGAGAATGCCTACCACATGACTGTCACGGAGTGTGGGGGAGTCCGTCCCTGCACCCCTCTTCCCCGGATTCACTGGGAGTCTCAGCCAGCCAGTAGAACAGAAGGTTTATTAGAGATGCCAGGAACACAGTCCAAACAGAGCTTGTCAGTACAACCAGGACCCCTCAGCCGGGCCCTTCCGGGGGGCAGGGAGCTTAGACCCCAGCTTGGGGCTCCCTGCATTTCACCCCACAGCTCCAAACGGAGGCAGGGAGGCCAGACCCTGTCTGCCTCTCTCCCCTCCTCTCCGGCCAGTTCCAAACTGAAACTCTCCAGCCCCTCCTCCCCCCTTGTCTCCTTCCCGGGCCAGGAGGTCACCTGATCCCTTTGTTCCAACACCTTCATCTCTCACCTTTGCAGGGGAGGGGCCGGGCCATCTGTTGCCAGGAGACAGGGCCATTCTCTGTGACCAGGCCTCTGCCCACCCCTGCCTTCTAGGGCTTTGTAACAATCATGCACCGTTGTCCCACCACCTAGATACTCAAGCACTGCATAGGGGAAACCGAGGCACCCACACAGTACTCAGGGAAACCTTAACAACAGTCCTAGTTCGTCACAAGGACAGACTGCCAAAAGCAGGGCAGACACCCCAAACTATTGGCGTTATCTATAATTAGATTTCACCAACCCAGGGAGCTGCATCGTCTCCATTTTGTCTTCAATCCTGCTTCCTACTTCTGGAGCAACTTCTCTATAAACTGAAGCATTGAAGGAAGGACTGAATGACTCATCCAAGCTGTGGATGGGTTCCAGAGGGACTTTCAAGCCAGCAAACTCAATACGAATCTGAAACATGGACTCTGAAGTCTGTGTGTATCTGATTGCTTTACCATTTAACAACTCTCTTGTTCTTTTCTTTTATAATAAGCCTTTAGTGTTAGACATTAAGGACTGGCTGGCAGCATGGTATTCTGGGAAAGATCTAATCCTATACTGACCTGGTAATGTGGCTAACCCTTTGGGGTCAGAAGAACATTTTGTTAGTGAGCAGAGCTTTTAAATATCTTCTCATTGTACTGGACCTGGGTGCTGATTGGGAGCCCGAGAACTGAAACGCAATAAAGGGGGATGTGCGATTTCTTTTTTAGCTTCTTGATAATCAGTGTGGGGGATCAGGAGCACAGTTTGTGACTGGTTGGTGAGTCTAACTTCAGTATTAACCACTAGTTTTTGGGAGAGTCTGCTCTCCTTTTTCGAGCCTGCCTAACCTTGGCATTTTCAGTGAGGGCTGCCCTTGGCACCCCGGGTCATAGGCGCTAACTTTAGTTGCGGGTGCTCATGCCCCCTCTGCCCCAACTGCACCTCCTTCCCCAAATCCCTGCCCCCACCTCCTCCCCCGGGTGCACTGAATTTCCCCTCCACCTCCCAGGCTTGCCATGCGCCAAACAGCAAGCCTGGGAGGGAGGGGGGAGAAACAGAGCGGCGGCGCGCTCGGGGGAGGAGGCGGAGGCGCGCTGGGGGGTACGGGGAGGGCCCTAAGAAGCAGAGGTGTGCTGGCGGGGGGTGTGTGTGCAAAGGAACCGCTCCCTGCCCCAGATCACCTCTGCTCTGCCTCCGCCTCCTCCCCCGAGCACGCCGTGCTCCGCTTCTCCCTCCTCCCTCACAGGTTTGCCTCACGCCAAACAGCTGATTCGCGGCAAGCCTGGGGGGGGGGGGGAGAAGCAGAGCGGTGGCACGCTCAGGGGAGGAGGCGGAGCAGAGGTGAGCTGGTGGGGGGTGTGGAGCTGGCGGGGAACTGCCGGTGGGTGCTCTGCACCCACCAATTTTTCCCTGTGAATGCTCCAGCCCTGGAGCACCTATGGAGTCAGCGCCTATGCCCCAGGTCACAACCTTATCTAACATTTCAGGCTGTTGTCCATCGTAAGTGGTTCCCTGGGTGTTCCTCCTTATCTGAGCTGCCACAAGGAGACCTATGGGAAAGAAATCTGACAGTATTAGAAACTTATAAAGTTTCTTTTTACCTATTTTTGTTTCTCTCCCTATTTGGACATATCTTACGTATGTTTAATGGTTAGGATGTTCCCACTACACAGATTTGACAATACATCCTCATTTGTGCACGAACATCCTCAATGGCAATTCAATCTAAGGAATGAATTTTGCAAACTGGTCTGTGTGGGGAGACCTCTGCCATTAGGTGGAGCCTTATTTACTTTAATTCAAGTTTGCCCATCCAGGGCAGCTTGCAGGATTGGGACCTATAGACTAGAATTTTTAAAAGGAGCCTAAGGGAATTAGGTGTCCAATTCTCATTGGCTTTCAAAAGAAACAAAAGCACAAGGCTTTATTAAAAAAAAAATTTCTAAATTCTGCTGAGATGCATTTTTAAAGGGTCCATAGTGACAAGGTCATGAATTAAAGGAAAAATATTTTTGAACTCCCACAGGAATATGAAACAGCTTCAAGACACCATAGTTTGTTTTTTTTCTCTCTCTTTCAGATTTGGTATTTTTCAAACTACGTATCACAGGAAATTCTCAAATTATGAGGTTAGACCACTGAACAGAATTTCACACTTCAAGATATAACTAAACTGTGTTTATAAGTGTCAAGGCTGATTCCCCACTCTGGCACTTTGAGTGCAGAAGGTGGGGGCCCGCAAGGATTTAAAAAAATTAATACTGGCCACTCCAGTTTGTATTAAACTCCCAAGGTTACAGCTTTTCTCTGACCTTGTATGGGTAGATGCTGTCACCACCCAAGTGCAAAAAAAACCCCTTGGGACCCAGGAAAGAGCACTTGGGAATTCCTCCCTGTGGGGTGCCGTCAAGCCCTTTCACCCCTCCCCCACCCGGGAAGAGCTAAGACAGAAAACAAAGGAAATCAGCTGTTGCCACCAGCTAAACATATGCACACACCTCTTACGACACAAACATTCAATCCTGTTCTTAAAAAGGTAAATGTTATTAAAAACAAAAAGAAAGAAAATACATCTGGAATTTAGGCTATTGCCAGATTTAAAAAGAGCAAATATCATAATTAAGCATCAAGAATGGTTTTTTTGAGGTCCAGCTTAATGGTTACCACAAAACAAAAGCATTTGGGGGTTAGCACAGAGGAGTCCACAAGCCAATAAGAAATAAAAGAAATGATCCTAATTGCGCTCTTCCTAGACCGGGGTGAGCAAACTACAGCCAGTGGGCCGGATCTGGCCTGCGGGATTACCACCCCCGTGGTCCCTGCACTGCTCCTGGAAGTGGCTGACAAAAGAGAAAAACATACAAAAGGAAGGAGGGTAAGGAAGATCAGAAGAGCTCCCAGGTAGACAAGGTGTCTGGGACTCTGATTAGGCAACGATCACACACCCAATGCATGGACACTGCCCGAGGTGGAGAATGACCAATCAGACGTGGCCAAGTAATCTCTAGTCACAGGCCATGAGAAACAGGTCCTTAAAAGGGGAAGGGGCCATGTGCTCAGGAGTGCACTCACAAGCTTGTACCTCCCGTGAAGGCCCTTCGCCCGGACCGCCTGGCCCGTGGTTCACCGCGTTGTATTCCATCGGGCCTCGGGAAGACTTCCCTTCATCGCACTGTCCATCGCTGTGCTGTGGGACACTTACCTTGAAGGATCCTGACATCTCCAGGTCCGTGCCTGTCCTGGGAGCGTGAGTATGAGAGTGTGACACACACCCCCCTTCTTTTGAGCTTAGCTATCAGTATAATAAACGTGCTGCTTTCTGCCAAACTCTGGTGGGTCATTAGTCCTCCCTAAGCTTACTAGCTGGCCCAATTTTGGGTAACAACTTACATATCTGAGGTTTCAGATAAGTAGTTCTAAGTATGATCTGATGATTTTCCATACCTTGCTTAAAGCTTCTTATAGCATTGCTGCTAGGTCTCTCCTTTCTTCGGAGAACAACAGACAGACAAAGGGAATTTCTCCCCACAATTTTAAAAAGTTCTTGCCCTCCCATTGGCTCGTTTGGTCAGGTGCCCACTCCCTTCCTTTTACCTGTGGATGTGTTAATCTTTTACAGGTAAAGCAAGTAGAGAACAGCTACTAACAGGGATTTTGTAACTAACCGGCTGGCTCGGTGTCCATAAAAGGGAACTACCTCCCACCCTTCATTTATCACAATAAGTGATCTTTATCATCACTTGCGGGAAGGGAGATACCAACATACATTTCTGATGACTCTCCTTACCACCCCCCCAAATCCAACTTTGCAAAATGTGTAAGATACCTATCCATTAATTGATGTGGGACTGGGAGCATGCAGAATTGACTGATTGTGGAGCTGCTGGAGGGTACAGATTTAATGGATATGGGGCTGGGGATGATGCAGAATTAATTTACTGGCATGTGTGTTGGAGGAGCTGAAAGCCTAAGCACCATCAAGCAAAATGTTATGCAAATGTATGTAATTATATGCAGATAAAAATGTTTTCCCCAAAAGATGTTTGCAGCTACACCCACCTGTACCATCAAACATGGTCAACTGGCCCTGGACAGTTCAAGGGTTGGGCCCAACTACTATAGTTTAGCTGTACAGCATAGCTCAGTATGTGTGTTTCTATGGCTGAATGTGTCTCTAAAACCTACTGTAAAGTTAAAAACAAGATAAGGAGTAGATTATAAAACTAACTCAGATGGAATGCTGAAATCAATTGTCAGACTCAGTTTAGCTCATCTTTATTCCCCTACTATGAACATCGAGTTTCAAGATAGACATGCTGGAGTTTTGCATTGGTTATAAAACCATTACAAGAAAAAGTTTGAGGCCTGATTCCAGCTAGGCTGTACAAGAGATATTCAACCTTTTGTGCCTGAAGAGTTCTGACAAAAGAGAAAAACATACAAAAGGAAGGAGGTAAGGAATATAAATAATTCATGTATGACCACGTCATTTTCTTTTCCAGGTGTTTGTCACTGTATCCATTAAAGCAGTTATGGATAGCACTATGTGTTGTTCAAATACTCATGCAGCCTATACCAAGAGCTAAAAATTAGAGAAATGTGTCTGCTACTGGCTGGATCTCCATCATTTAGCTGAATATGTTAGGCCAGCTTTGAATAAATGGTCTAGTTTCTGATAAAATCCATATGATATTTTATTTAAGACACCCTCAAATATAAAACATGACTATCACCAGAAGGTTTCCCAGGAATCATAGCGGACTAATCTCATTTACTTTTTTCATTTATCTTTAGAGTCAAAAAGAAGTACAGTACTAAGAAATTTGTGCATGACAGGGAGGAAGTTGCTTTGTTTCATTTAAACCAGTGGTTCTCAACCTATTTACCATTGTGGGCCGCAGGTTGAGGACCACTGTGCTAGACATGGAGGCCTGCCCAGCCCTGTGCTGCCAGCATGCCCCTCGGGGGGGGCAGGCCTGCACCCCACACCACATCAACCCCCTGCCCAGCACCCCTCTCCGCCGACTCCCTATGTTCAGCGCTCCCCTGCTCAGAGACCCCTCCCCCCAGCCCCCCACTGCTCAGCACCCCCTGCAGAGCCCCACCACCACCACAACTGCCCAGTGCCCTAACACACACACACACAGACCACCCCCCCACAAACCCCTCACTGCCCAACACCCCCATCCCCTCATTGCCCAGAGCCCTGCCACAGAGCCCCTCCCCACCGAGACCCACTCTCCCGTGCCCTGCCCCCCAGCCGCACTCATCGACCCCACTGGGAGGTGACTATGTCCACCGGGCTGAGCCGGCAGCGCAACCGGGGCTAACTGGGGATTGCTCTTGCCTCTTGGGAGAGGCACAATCAGCCAGGCTGGAGCAGGAGTGGGGCCTGCCCAGGCCAGGCTCCTTCAGGACTCACTTGCCCAGCAGGGTGCCCTATGTCGGACTACTGAGTTCTTTCCCTGCCAGAGGGGGCTGCTTCGCCTTCCCCGTTGGCAGGAAAGCTCCAGCAGGGCTCCAGCATGATGCCGTTTCCCCCTCAGCTGGCCCTGTCCCCTGCTGGGCTGGAGCAGGAAACTGAATTTTTTTGAGCACACTGCTGGGCCACAGCGAGGTGCTAATTGGGGCACATGTGGCCCACCCACGGGCCGAGAACCACTGCTTTAAACTGACAAGTGCCAGATCAACTATCAAAAAAAAATTTTTTTTTTAAGTATAGTTTATTTCTCCTATTTTTTTCAAGGTTGAAGAAGCTACTTTGTAGACAAGCTAAACAGAAAGTTTGATAAGTGTGGTTGTTTTGAAGAGTTATTTTCTGGTAAAACAAATTCTAAGTTGCATGCTAAAATTAGCCATCTAAAACCATATGTAACCACTAAGTAAATGTGGCCTAATTTTTCAGATCTGCTGAGCACTCACTTCAGTGGGCACTCATTTGAAAACTCAGATTGCTTTCATTTAGTACCTACATGGGGATTTAGGTTGCTAATTTTACAGAATTAAGCTCTAAAAGGTTGGGGCTAAATTTTTGATCCGTGAAACTCCTCATATCTTCTTAATTTGAAAGTTAATTTTTAAGTACATGAAAAACTGCTCCAGGCACTTGTGTGAGGGTGATATATGGGAATTAAGCCTAACAAACATTTTATAGGATATCTAGAAGTGCTTTATGAAGGAGAGGGCCCCAATCACTATTTTACAAAGAGGCAACATGACTTATCGTAAGTTATACAGCAGGTCAATGACAGTGAAGAGGTCTCCTAACTCCCAGTCCAGTGGTCTATCCACTGGAGCATATTGACTCCCAGCTATAAGCTGTACAATTATTAGAACAGCATATTCGGAGCACTTACAAGAGTAGGAGGTACTTTTTAGTTAGCCACTACTTAGACTGTGATTATTAGGGGTTATTGGCTGGATTGTTAAGCAACTTTATGACCTGGAGAGCACCATGTACTTACTGTAGATTGGTGACTAAAAGTTATTCTGAGTCTACGAAAAGAAAATAAGAAAGAAAGAAATACTTATGGCACCTTAGAGACGGTAAGCCTCCCACAACAGCATCCATGGGAAGAAAAAAAAGCACACAAAGCTGGAAAAAACCCAGATGATTGCAAATGAAAGATCTACATACCCTAATAGCGTACTTTTCTTCTCCCCCTTCCATATTTTTGAAGACACACTTTTACAAACATTTCACAGTCGTAATCTTGAGAACTTTTTTGAGCCAGAGCTCTTTATAACGAAGTCTTATTGTGTCCCAGAACACCATTTACTTACCTTTATATTTTGCTGAACTACTGACTGGAACAAATAGGAAGAGCCATAATCAGAACAGGAAAAATATTGATGGCATCTAGCATTTTTCCTTCAGTGTCTGTTACTGGAAACTTGCACACAACATGGCTGGAAGCAGTCTTCCAGCCAGCTCCAGCCTCATAAATATATCTTCACACATGAGAATTTTAAGCTTAGAGAAAAAACAGTCCTTTAGGATGTGAAAAATGACTTCAAAAGACAATTCCATTGTTTGTTTTTACAGCTCTCCCTCAAAAGCCTCTACTACTGTCTCCCATCTATTATACAATATATGATAAATGACACTTACTGATGTATATAACAGCCAACCGGTAAATATGTTTCAAAGTAATATCTGTCCTGACAACAGTTTAAGGAAGCTTTGCTTGAGAAGAAAGTCACAAAAATGTCCACATTGTAAAGAAAAGAAATGTCAGTCTTTTCTAGAGAAGAGCTCTGTAAAGTTTGAAAAGCTTGTCTTCCATCAACAGAAGTTGGTCCATAAAAGAAATTACCTCACCCACTTTGTTTTTCTCAAACAGTTGGAAGGTAGAATCTTGTAAAATACTGACAATTTCCTCAATGGTGGTGCAAACACTAATAAAATAGGCACCTTAATTGATGAGAGTATAAAAACAAAATCATGAAGGTATTTTGAATATTACATGGGGAATAACACATATGCAGTCAGCCACTTAACACTCATTCACTGAGGTTCTGAATGATTGACATGTCAGTGTGAAATGGTGGTCAGACCAGATGTTAGGGTAACCAATTATAAGAGTTAAACCATCAGTTTGACTGGTATTTTTTGTTGGTTTCAACATGTAGAATGGTGCTAGAGACTAGAGGTATTTCCTGGAGATTAAGTTACCTGGGAGTAGCTGATAACCTACATTAGTGCTTTCTGACTCAGCTGCTATTATGCACAAAATATTCAAGAACAGATTACATTTATTTTGATAATTACTTATACGTGGGGTAAGCACACTTCATGCATATTGTGCTGGGCGCACTTCGAGAATGAAAGCCCAATTTGTTAGCACAAACACTCATCAGGGTTTCAATTAGCTGCTCATTAATTCACACCCACCCAAGAAACAATAATAAAGATGAAATATTGATTTAAACAGACAAAAGTTTTCAAATTCACTATTTTATATAATGGTGCAAAGTAATACAATACTTTTGATATACACTCAAGTCACGTCACAAATGTAAACAAATACATAAACAGGATCTGTTTTTTATGGCAAGGAAAAAAAAGACCAGGTTAAGCAGTTACAAATATTTTGCTTTGAACTTTCAACTTTTCCCCTGGTAGGGATTGGAAATCAACTCTCCACATTTATAGTAGTTGTGCTTCTCTGCTCAGACCCTCATTCGACATTTTGAATGGATCTGAAATGGAATGTCTCTTTACTGTACTGTTTGAACCCCAAGTTAACTGTTATAGCTTTGAAGTATGGCTTGTTAGTATGCTGCTGCACGGCCAGCAGAGGGAGCTCAACACATCAGGCTCTCTGTGGTCCCATTAAAAATGGCTATTTGGTTAAAAGTGTCATTTTATCCCATTTGCTTTCCCCAGCCCGAGAAGGAAAACACACTTTATTATGGTTTCCTGGGAACAACTCTAGTTTTAAACTTTAAAAGTTTCCTCTGTTTTCTTCAGCTGCATTCCCAACACTTTCTGATTTCATGCAAGGCTGGCAGTTGCCTTGCTGTGGCTGATGTCTAGCACTCAACTTGTAGCATTTCACTGATCAGTGACTATACTGGCTGCACAAGACTTTGTGGGGACCAGAAAGCTTCTTGCAGGTGTGAGTGAGGGATCTCTCTGGGGCAGGAGGTCTACTATTCAACTATGGTTGGATAGTAGAAGATGACAGCACCAATGGTAATATGGTTGAAGAAAGGGATAAGTGGGAAACAGGAGTTGAGAGAAGCTCACTAGGATCTCCCCTCTTCCTTTTAAGAGGTGCTCTGCACATCCTGGAGGCAGAAAAAGTGATCAGCAAAGATCATCAACAAGGAGACCTGTCACTGTTTGCTGTACTTGCATTAGGAATGCTGAAGAGTATGCAGAAAAAATTATATATAATTTTAAAGAAAAGGATTAGGGTTTTATTCATATGAAACCTCAATATTAGATTAAGGTAAGTCAAATTCTGGGGCCTACATAAAACTTATCTGGCAGCTTTAACTATTACAATTCTTCCAAATTACTAACCAATGCTTAAAACAACAGTTCTGGCACTCTCCGGAGCTGAGTTACAGAACAGGTAGCTGTTTTTTCTTCTTCAAATGATTGCACATATCCGTTCCATGTCAGATGACACACAAGCAGTACAGTATGGAGGTGGGTTTTGTAGTGTACTTGAATAATGTCTAAAGGACTACTCGTCTGAACTTGACATCGTTCTGGAATACTAAAACATGGCACAAGTGGTAAAGGTGCCTACCGATGACTAAACTTCTGCCCTACAAATGTCTGTTATAGGTACCTTAGCACGCTCAGCTTCTATTATCACCCTATTGGCGAGGTTATGTTGGCAATGTCATAGCACATACATATGCAAGAAGAAATCTATGATGAGAATCTCTGAATTGAGACTGGAACACCCTTCATCCTGTCTGCAATTACTAGTAACTGTTGGGATGATAATCTAAACAATCTGTCCAAGTAAAAAGATAACATGCTTCTGAAAGGTATGGAGTCTTTCATCCTTTATGAGAATGAGGCTTATGAAATTTGGTAAGTACATCGCAGAACTGAGCTAGAATTTCAACACTACTTTAGTCACAAAGGTCAGATGAAGACGTAAGTAAACTTTGTCTTTATAAAAGACTCTGTAAGGAGGGACAACGACCAACACTTGTAATTCCCTCACTCTTCTCACAGAGGTAATAGCTACCTGTAGCGGGGTGGCTACCCCCACTCATGCCCTGAGGGGCTTGAAACAGCCCTAGGAGAGGGCTGCAGCTCTGAAAGCTGAGCTGATTGGGGGAAGTAGCTGCAGCTGGGCCACTCCCCAAACAGAGCCCAGCTGGCCCCTATAAGAGGCTGCGAGCCAGAAGCCCAGAGTCTCTCTCTCTCTCTGCCTCCAGAGAGAGAAGGGCCTGGCTGCCAGGAGTTAAGCAGGGTACCTGAAGTGGTGCAGGGCTGGGGGAAAGGCTAAAGGAGCCGGGGAGCTCCGGCCTAAGGAAACCCCAGGCTGCAGGCCTGGTAAGGCCAGCCCAGGTACTAGGGTTGCAGGGGCATCCCAGGGGTAGGCAGAGGCAGCAGGTTCAAACTCCCCTTGCCTATGATGAGTGGCTTACACTGCAGTCTGCCCTAGTGCATGGGGCTAAATGGGGACTGGCAGTAGCTGTAAACTGAGAAGTGGGGATAGTGGGTGGGGGGGTTCCCCTGGGAGAGGGAGACCCTAGGAGTAAGGCTGTGGGGTACTGCCAGTGGGGCAGCACCCCAGAGAAAGGCGCACCGGGTCCTGGGAGGGCCACGGGGAGCAGAGAGCGGTCAGGTGGATCACCGGCCAGAAGAGGGCGCGCCGGAGGCTGGATGAGCAATTCCCTGGATAACCAGCGGGAGGCGCCGCCAGGTGAGTCTGAACCCGCTTACACTACCTATGTAGGGATATTAAAGAAGATACTGACTGATTCCCCCAAGGGAAAGTGACCCCCCATAACTTGTCTAAAATCCAACAGCTTCACCAAGTAAAAAGATCTCTTGGGTCTCCTGTTAAAACTTGTAACTTACTGTATGTATAAACATTGATTGCATCTGTCTTTTGAAAGATACTTTTACTATGTAAAACTTACAAACAAGCTAATTGACTCTGCTCTTTAGTGACCACTGTTACTGCCCCTGCTGTGAGCCTTAAGCCGTTAATTGTCTCTGTGCTTCAGGCAGTTTACTCTGTAATTGATACAATGTAAACAAACGCTATAACCTGTTAAGTGACTTTCACTTCATTGTAACAAGCAACAGCTCCTGGAAACAGACCCCCACCCTCTGTGATTAAAGGGCCGGGAGTCTCAAATGAATTAGCACACACCCCGAAAGTGGTGGAGACAGAAATTAAGATATAGAATGTATGTTGATGAATGCATGATATACATGAATGGCTAGGGAGGTGCCAGCCTAGAAAGGGAGTATCCATCGGCCAAAGAAAAGTTTCAGGTGGACCGATACAAACCCCGGAGGGTAAAACTGGGATCCACCCCACCACCTGGAAGGATGAGAAAAACAGACTTTGGACAGCGTGGAGCCACCAGGAATGTGCCATCTGCTGATTGAGTTAGCAACAGCAAGATGAAACAGTTCCCATAGACTAACATAGGAAATAATTCCTATAAGAATGGCTTCTACACACTGAGGACTTGGAGTCTCTGGTTTTGCTGCCAACCTCCAGGAGCATCAGGTGCATCTGACACAGACTCGGCTCCATCCTCATGCCCAAGCTACCTGACCAGTAACTTGGCATGAGCAACTTCTAGGCTGGTAACTATAACATCTATATAGAACTTGAATGAATGATTGCATGAATTAATATATTATATATAAAAGGAATAAATAGTGATAGGAATAAGTAGTCAAACAACGTTGCTTACTTTTATCTTTGCTTTATTATTATGTTCACAATAAATGTGGCTTTGTTGCCTTATCCCTCTTAAAAAGATCCTGCTGGTTTTTATTTTATTGGTATAACACCAAAAATGCTTTCATGGACAGATGAAGTAAAGAGCAGGTAGCCATCAGCTGAAAGGGTGTACTCATCACTCAACACCAGATTCAAGTCTCAGGGAGGGATAGGATCCACCTCTTGGGGGATATAACTTGTCCAGACCCTTTAAAAATCTAATTGACATCAGATTGGAGAAAACAGAACATTCCATGATCACAGGTTGGAAATGGAGAGAGTGCCAGGTGAACTCTCATAGAACTAATGGATAGGCCTTGTTGTTTCAGTTAGAATAGTTCAGGACATTGCTGTATAGAGGCCCAAGTGGGTGAAACACCTTTTTGCTGTGACCATAAGGAGTAAGTATGAACATCTGTGCATCACTATTGTGGATATCATGGGCTTGGCTGCCACATCCACTCCTTCCAAGGCAGTTGGGAGAGAGGTCCTAGCCACCAACTTGCCCTCTTCCAAGATGGCCTGAAACTCCTGCCTGGTATCCTCTGATAATTTGTCCAAACTTGACAACTTTGTCCCAGAGGGAAAAAAAATTATCTGACCAGAAAGGCTTGCTGGTTCAAGATATGAAACTGCAGGTCAGCCATAGAATAAACCTTTCTACCAAAAAGGCTATGTCTATTTGCATCTTTTGCCTGTGCCTGATGTTCCCCTTCATTTACTGCTGAGACAACCAACGAACCACGGAAGGGAAGGTGTAGACTTGTTCATATCCCTGTGAAGGAATGTGGTACATCCCGTCATTTCTCTCAGCTGTTTGTGGTAGAGATGATGGCGTTTGCCACAATATTTTTGTGGGCTCCAGTATGGCCTAATTTATAGGCAGAGCCACACAGGAAGGTCCTGCTGACCCCAGTCTATAGGAGCTCTCTTCACTACCTCAACTTCAATGTCCAGAGAGGAAGAAACCTTCTTTAGCAGGTCTTGGTAGGCTCTGAGGTTGTCCCGAAGAGGGCAGGATACCCCAGACACCATTGCCACATCAGGTAATGTGCACAAACGAGCACAAAGGAGGCTGAAATGGAACCTCTTGTATCTTGTCTGAGGAAGGCTCTGGTAGGCAAGGTTGATTCTGTTTGGTACCAATCTCAGTCCCATATGCTTAGGGACCGTAGCAGAGCGGTTACCCTGTTCCTGGGATAAAAGGAGTGAGAGCAGGTGAGGGAGGCTGTCTGGGTAGTTGGCCACAAGTGTGGCCAGCTCAATCAGGGCACAGCTGGCCCTGATAAGAGGGCTGTGAGTAAGGAGCCGTGAGTCTCACTCCAGTCCTGGAGTGAGAAGGACCTAGCTGCCTGGGAGAAACAGGGTACCTTTGACAGTGCTGGAGAACGGGCAGGCTGAGCTGGGGAGCTCAGGCCTGGCTACCTCCCAGGTTGAGGCCTGGCAGGAAAGTCTAAGGTGGTACTGGGGCTTCAGGGAGACAGCTGGGCTAGAAAGGCAGCAGGTCCAACCTCCTTACCAATGATGAGTGGCCATTACAGACTGCAGTTTGCCCCACAGACAGGGGGCTAGAGGACGATTGGCAGTAGCCACTGAGGCAAGGTGGGCATAGGGGGAGGGGAGGCTCCCCTGGGAAGGGAGACCCAGAGTGTGGAGGTGCTGCAGTGGGGCAGCACCCCAACATAAGGGGGCCCAAAGTATAGTGGTGGAGACTGATGAGGAAGCAGGTACCGGTAGGGAGATACTGGCCAGCAGGAGACACTCTGAGTCTGGACTGAGCTAATTCCCAGACTGACCAGCAGGAGGCGCTGTGGGAGTAAGCGCTGTGTTACAAGTGGTGGAGAATGTGGGCACGTGCAGTCCACCCCGCTATAAGGGGACTTGTGAGGACTGGGCAAGGTGGGCCACGAGTGAGAGACAATGGAGGCAGACTATTGTGAGATGTTCTTGGCAGAAGATGCTTATGCTGTCCTGGGCTGGACTGCAGCATCAGTGCCCCAGCAGAAGTGGACTGGCGGGCAGCGGGGGAAGATGGAGAACCTGCTGCAGGAGATCTGGGGAAACCTGCAGAGGCAGAGGGAGGCAGGATGGACCCTGCAAGAACTGTTGGGGCAGCTGGCAGAGGAGCAGCGGGACCTCGTAGGACTCCTCAGGAGGGAGTCCCAGAGTCCGCAGAGAGCGGTGGGAGCAACCCAGTGCCAGGGCCCGGAGTGCTGGGTGTGGAGTGCTGGGCTTGTTACGCCTGTAGGAGACGTGGACACTTGAAGAGGGATTGTCCCTGCTGGGATGGGGGCAAGAAGCCTCACCCGGAGCAGGGGAAGAGACAAGGCCCTGGGAAGGCCCACTGGGTGAAGAAACCCAGGGGGCAGTGGACATGTTGGGGGTCAAAACCAGGCAAGAAGGAAGAGTCCCCCGTACCTCCAGGGGAGGGTATTTTGAGGGGTGTGTGTGTAGTTGGGCAGTTACTGCACTCCTGGGATAAAAGGAGTGAGAGCAGGGGAGGGAGGCTGGCTGGGTAGCTGGCCCAGCTGGCCCTGATAAGAGGCTGTGAGTAAGGAGCCGTGTGAGTCTCACTCCAGCCCTGGAGTGAGAAGGACCTAGCTGCCTGTGAGAGACAGGGTACCTTCAACAGGGCAGTGCTGGGGTAGGGGCAAGCTGAGCTGGGGAGCTCAGGCCTGGCTACCTCCCAGGCTGAGGCCTGGCAGGAAGGCCTAAGGAGGTACTGGAGCTGCAGGGAGACAGCTGGGCTAGAAAGGCAGCAGGTCCAACCCCCTTACCAATGATGAGTGGCCATACAGACTGCATAGAAAGGGGGCGAGATGACTGGCAGTAGCCACTGAGGCAGGGTGGGCATAAGGGGAGGGGAGACCCAGAGTGTGGGGGTGATGCTGTGGGGCAGAACCCCAAGATAAGGGGGCCTGAAGTACAGTGGTGGAAATTGACGAGGAAGCAGGTACTGGTAGGGAGATACTGGCCAGCAGGAGGCGCTCCGAGGCTGGACTGAGCTAATTCCCAGACTGACCAGCAGGAGGCACCATGGTGGTGAGTAACCGCCGTGTTACAGGGACCTGAGGGAGGAAATCCCCATGGGTTCCAGTACTGCCAGTGGTACGGCATATAATCCCACTTCTACCAGAAGAAGGATCTGGGTCCCTAGACTAGGAAGGGACCTTTGCCTGGTACCGAGGGCAGAATCCTCTTGATGCAGGAGAGGCACCTTCTAGATTGGGAGCATGTGGCATAGGAGCCAATTTCCAATTCTGACCAAGAGTCCAAGTTGCCAGGGCAGGGAGTTGTGGTACCCTGCAGCGTCAAGGACCGGTCATGTGTCTTTGGAGACATCAATACTGACAGCATGCTGGGCTTTCCTGTGGGTGGCACTGGGTGAAGAGGTGCTGGACAGTCTGAAGTCTGCTGCAGTACTGAAGGCTGGATGCTACTCACAAGTAAGCCTGAAGTCTGGGGATCAATCGGTATGAGACAACTTGTCTCATACAGTTGGGGAATCTGGTACCAAGAGGCATAGGAGATTCTCTGATGATGTTGGTGCTGAGAGGTTCCCCGGTATTGCTGAAGTTGCACTGAACGGGTCGACCTCAATGGCACAGGCACTGTTGCTGGAGCAGAGGACCTCGTGTGAGACAAAACTTTTCTTCTTCAAGGACAGTATGTCCTGCCTCTCAGCCTGTTTGCTGGTAAACTGTACCAGGGACCTTGATCTCCTGGAGGATTTTGGCACCTTTGAAGCATGCTGTCTATGCTTCTTGCTCCCCTTACCTGATACTGAATCTCCACAATGTCCAGAGTGGCACTTCTGAGTGAGGTAGAAAGTCCTTGGTGCCTGCCCCAAGCACATAGGCTCTGATGATGGACATAACACTGTCTCCATGAGAAGGTGACCTCTCGATCTTTCTTAGTCTGGGGCTTGAAGTCTCTACAGATCTGATTCCTGTCCCAGATGTGACTAACTGAGGCACTTCAGAAACTTGGAATGAGGGTCTTTCACCACCATTGACTTTTTGCAGCTTAAAGCTCAAAGACCAAGGCATTTCCCAGTATTGTGAGCCAGTACCCAAAACAAACAGGAAACAACTAAGTAAAAGTAAGTAAAATAACAAAAGAAACTTATTCCAAAGTTCTACTAACTATCTGATGAGTACACTAACTATATACACAAGAGAAAAATTCCCCGAAAGGGAGAACACTTGCAAATCAAGCCAACAAGCTCTGACTGCTGATCATGGGAGGTAAGAAAGAACGAAGGAGGGCTGGGAGTAGCTCTGCCCTTTATGTCATTGTGCAGCAGTGGACGCAGGCATCGCATGAATGGGCACTGCTAAGGTAAACATCTCTGGCGCCCGTGCATGCACACGCTTGAAATTGAATGGACATATGCAATCTCTCGAAAAAGACATTTATCATTAAAAGAAGACTCCAGCATTGTGGAAAGATTTGTTACTAATGCAATTCTTGATACTCAATATACTTGTAGAACTACATATTTCTTTAGCTTTCAAACTCAGACACGAGATTCTGAAGTGGAGAGCAAGCAAAAAATTAGAACCCATGGTAAAATTATAGTTCCTGTGACCGGAGGGTCTTGCTAGATCAGGGCCAGATGCTAATCCCCTTTCAACCAACGACCCCCATGACAGGAATCCTCCCCCCACAAACCCACTTCAGTGCACAGAATTTCTAATTTCTAAGAGGAGACTGTAGATTAGCAGAATTACTTTGAAATTAAGAATTTCAGGCACAGTAATCCAATCCAATCCAATCTCCTGCAGACTACCATATATTGAGAGGTCTCCTTATATTACTAAATATTTAGAAATGAAAAAAAGTAGTCAGGAAAAACATTTCCCAGGGAAACTAGAAACATCATTCCCTAGAATGTTGGCATAGTGTAACCCAGGGGTTCTCAAACTTCATTGCACTGCAAACCCCTTCTGGCAACAAAAATTAGTACATGACCCCAGAAGGGGGAACTGAAGCCTGAGCCTGTCCAAGCTCCGCCATCTTGGGTGGGGATGGAATCAAAGCTGAAGCTCAAGGACTTCAGCCCCGGGTGGGGGGCCTGAGCCCCGCCAGCTGGGGCCTGAGCCCCGCCAGCGAGGGTTGAAGCCCTCAGGCTTCAGCTTTAGCCCTGGGCCCCAGCAAATCTAATACCAGCCCTGGCGACCCCATTAAAATGGGGTCGCAACCCCCTTTAGGGTCCTGGCCCACAGTTTGAGAACCACTGGTGTAACCTATTTGAAATGTCTATGCTAAATGAAAACATTACTATTTCTCAACAGAAATTGGCAAAGAAAAGCGATAAACTCATTTCCAAAAGACATTTTCTCATGCAACTGGAATTTCTTTAAAACTTAAGCAATACAAAAAAGAAAGCGATCCACTATAGAGTAATAAAATTGGAAAACAATGGATAAAATTACATGCCAAAATTTTTCTAAAACGTAGGTGACTAAAGAAGACTCTTGAGTCGGAGTGGTCTGAATCTCAGATGTACTGAATCTCCACAGCTCCTACTGGAGTCAATGGTAAGAGGAAGAACTACCTTCTCACACCCTGGGGGGTGGTTCCTTCCAAATAAGGGTTGAAACATTAGCAGTACAATGCGGCAAAGAAGATAGCACTGTTATCCACAGCGTTCCTGTTCTGTGGATATCAGACTAATGCCTCTGATGCAGTATCAAGTTCACTAAACACCATGCTATACATGAACATTGTGTTTGTAAAATGGCAAACTAGTTTTCAGAGAGATCCAACTTGAGAAATTATTTTGAGAATAAATTGTGGGACTTTTTCTCTACATCTCTATGGCTTTATAACACAACAGATAAGAACTCTGTAGCTCCCAGTCTACTGATATGAAATTCACAGTCTGGAAGTCTGTTTGAATTCCAAATTGTAGCGGGGCAGTTACCCCATTCTTGGAGAAAAAGGTAGGCTGATTGGGAAGATGGCTGCAGCTGGGGCCATACACAATCAGGCCACAGCTGGCCCTGATATAAGGGCAAGGGTGTGGAGCTGGGTAAGTCACACTCCAGCCTTGGAGTGGGAAAGACCCAGCTGCCTTGGAGCCAGTCCTGGCTCTATGCACCAGCAAAGCAAGCACGTGCTTGGGGTGGCACATTTCCAGGGGCGGCAGCCGGCATTCCAGCCATTTTTTTTTTTTTTTTTGAAAAATCCACCAATGTATGGAAAAAAAGATCATGAAGATCCAAAAAATCTCCATTAGTGTGACAGGAGTGTGACGTGAAAAATATCGTGTCACAACTCAATGTGAATGTGCGTAAATGTATTAACATTAACGGTTATTGATTAATTAAATCAGGAATCACAATTACTTGTGTGTACTGTGCTGCCCTATTGGCGCCATTCACGCCAATTTCTGTGTCGCGTCGGTGCCAGTGGTTATAGGGCTAAAATGCTGGGACAAAAATGAAAACGAATTTCCTGTGCTGCCTACTGGCAACAAAGAAAAACAGCAAAAAGAATTAGAAAAAAAACTCTCTCGTATTTCACATAAGTATTTTTAAAAAGTCAACAATCAAGGAGAAAGCTCTAAGCAATGCATTGAAAGTGATTATTCATCAACTGATGAAGACTAATCGAACCAAAGATTACTTTTATCAGTTGATAAAGATAAACAACAATCTAACCAAAGAAGCGACAAAGGGTCCTGTGGCACCTTATAGACTAACAGAGGTATTGGAGCATAAGCTTTCATGGGTGAATACCCACCCACTTCTTCGGATGCAAGCAGTGGAAATGTCCAGGGGCAGATATAAATGTGCAGGGAAGAGTCAGGCTAGAGATAACGAGGTTAGATCAGTCAGGGAGGGTGAGGCCCTCTTCTAGCAGTTGAGGTGTGAACACCAAGGGAGGAGAAACTGCTTTTGTAGTTGGCTAGCCATTCATAGTCTTTGTTTAGTCCTGAGCTGATGGTGTCAAACTTGCAAATGAACTGAAGCTCTACAGTTTCTCTTTGGAGTCTGGTCCTGAAGTTTTTTTGCTGCAGGATGGCTACCTTTAAATCTGCTATTGTGTGTCCAGAGAGACTGAAGTGTTCTCCTACAGGCTTTTTTATATTGCCATTCCTTATATCTGATTTGTGTCCATTTATCCTTTTGCGTAAGGACTGTCCCGTTTGGCCGATGTACATAGCAGAGGGGCATTGCTGGCACATTATGGCGTATATTACATTGGTGGATGTGCAGGTGAATGAACCAGTGATGGTGTGGCTGATCTGGTTAGGTCCTGTGATGGTGTTCCTGGTGTAGATATGTGGGCAAAGTTGGCATCGAGGTTTGTTGCATGGATTGGTTTCTGAGTTAGAGTTATTATGGTGCGGTGTGTAGTTGCTGGTGAGAATATGCTTCAGGTTGGCGGGTTGTCTGTGGGCGAGGACTGGCCTGCCTCCCGAGGCCTGTGAAAGTGAGGGGTCATTGTCCAGGATGGGTTGTAGATCACCGATGATCCGCTGGAGAGATTTTAGCTGAGGACTGTAAGTAATGGCCAGTGGAGTTCTGTTGGTTTCTTTTTTCGACTTGTCTTGCAGCAAGAGGCTTCTGGGTAGACGTCTGGCCCTGTTGATCTGTTTCCTTGTTTCCTCTTGCGGGTATCATAGTTTTGAGAATGTCTGACGATCTTGTAGGTGTTGATATCCATCTGAGGGGTTGGAGCAAATATGGTTGTACCTCAGCGCTTGGCTGTAGACAATGGATCGTGTGGTGTGTCTGGGATGGAAGCTGGAGGCATGTAGGTAGGCATAGCGGTCGGTGGGTTTTCAGTATAGGGTGGTGTTAATGTGACCATCGCTTATTTGCACCGTGGAGTCTAGGAAGTGGACTTCCCGTGTAGACTGGTCCAGGCTGAGGTTGATGGTGGGGTGGAAGCTGTTGAAATCGTGGTGGAATTCTTCCAGAGTTTCTTTCCCATGGGTCCAGATGATGATGATGTCATCAATGTAGCGTAGATAAAGAAGGGGCGTGAGTGGACGAGAGCTGAGGAAGCGTTGTTCCAGGTCAGCCATAAAAATGTTGGCATATTGTGGGGCCATGCAGGTGCCCATAGCGGTGCCACTGGTCTGGAGGTATATATTGTCACCAAATTTGAAATAATTGTGCGTGAGGATAAAATCACAGAGTTCAGCAACCAGTTGTGCTGTGGCATCATCAGGGATACTGTTCCTGACAGCTTGTATGCCATCTGTGTGTGGGATGTTTGTGTAGAGAGCCTCTACATCCATGGTAGCTAGGATGGTGTGTTCTGGAAGATTACCAATGCATTGTAGTTTTCTCAGGAAATCAGTGGTGTCACGGAGATAGCTGGGAGTGCTGGTGGCATAGGGTCTGAGTAGAGAGTCCACATATCCGGACAGTTCTTCAGTGAGAGTGCCAATGCCTGAGATGATGGGGCGTCCAGGATTTCCAGGTTTGTGGATCTTGGGTAGTAGGTAGAATAACCCCGGTCGGGGCTCTAAGGGTATGTTGATTTGTTCCGGTGTTAGTGTAGGGAATGTTCTGAGTAGATGGCACAGTTTCTTAGTGTATTCCTCAGTGGGATCTGAGGAGAGTGGCCTGTAGAATTTGGTATTGGAGAGTTGTCTGGCAGCTTCCTTTTGGTAGTCAGACCTGTTCATGATGACAACAGCACCTCCTTTATCAGCCTAAAGCTGATAAAGATTATCTTAACTGATAAAGATGAACAATCACAATCCATCCAAAGATTTACTTCTTCAGCTGAAGAGTCCAGAAACAAAGAACTGTTATCCAAATCTAAAACTGAAGAACAATTATTGGAAGGTGGACAGACCGACATAGGATCGGATCCAGTACATGGCCAACAATAATTACTGATGCAATGAAAATGATTATTGTGAAAAAAGGTCCTTCAAAACTAGATCCTTCATTTGAATATCCATTTAATGAGTCGAATTGTCGATTTATGCCATCCAGAATAAAGAAAAAAAAATGAAAAATGGGGAATAAATAGATCGTGGTTTGTGTATTCACAGACCAAAGATGTAGTTTTTTGTTTTCGCTGCAAACTATTCTGTAACTCAGACATTCTTCTGACAACTGCAGGTTTTAATGACTGGCGAAATTTGCATCAGCATTTGAAAGAACGTGAAACATGAAAAAATCGTTTATGCAAGCTGACAAATTGGATTGAGCTGTCAAACAGATTACGTTCCGGTACAACAATCGATGCTGTACAGCAACGTCTACTAAATTCAGAAATTCTGCGTTGGTAAGCTGCATTGGAATGTTTACTGGCACTCATTAATTTCCTAGCTGAACAGTGCCTCGCATTCCGTGGATCCTCAGATATTTTATATGAGAACAATGGAAATTTCTTGAAATTGGTTGAGTTATTGGCAAAATTTGATAGTGTTATGGCTGAGCATGTACGAAGAGTGAAAGATGGAGAGATTCACACCCATTATTTGGTTAAAAATACACAAAATGAGATTACAATTAATTTCTAATGGAGTGCATAATGAAATTTTATCGGATTTGAAACATGCCAAATATTACTCAATTATAGTTGATTGTACTCAGGATCTGAGCAAAACCGAGCAAATGTCAATAGTTTTACGACGTGTGAAAATTGATGAAAATGCATAAGTGAAAATTTGTGAACACTTTCTAGAATTTATACCAGTGAACGAAACTACTGGGAAAGCCCTCACAAATGTAATTCTACAGAGATTGGAACACTATGGAATACCTTTGGAAAATGTGTGGCCAAGGTTACGATAATGGCTCAAACATGCGAGGACGACATGCAGGTGTACAGCAAAGAATATTGAATTTAAATAAACAAGCTTTTTTCATTCCTTGCCATGGGCATTTGCTTAATCTGGTTGTCAGTGATGCCGCCAAATCATCTAAAGATGCCGTTTCATATTTTACCACAATGCAAGAAATTTACAACTTTTTTAGTGCTTCCACACAGTGTTGGGCAGTCTTGAAGAAGTATCTTGAACAAAAACTCACACTTAAACCTCTAAGTCAAACTAGATGGGAAAGCAAGATAGATGCTATTAGACCATTCCGATATTCATCAGGAGAGATTTACGATGCACTATTCGAAGTAAGCCAGGACTTGTCATATGATCCTTCATTTCGACATGAAGCTAAAACATTGGCTCAGAAAATGATGCAGTTTCAATTTTCATGTTGCACAGTTATTTGGAATAATATTCTAAATCAAATTAATTTGACCAGCAAAGTTATGCAGAACATAACCATAAACATATCAGAGGCAAAGATGATTTTGAATAAAATGCTGGAATATTTAAAAAAATACTGTTCAGATGAAGGATTTGAAAAAAACTGTCAAAGAAGCAACAATAATAGCAGAGGATCTTGATTTTGAACTGTTTGCACCTCAACAATTCATTTGTCCTAAAAAAAAACCGAGACAGTTTTGTTATGAGGCTCATGATGATCCTATTCTCGATCCAAAAAGAAAGGTTTAAAGTTGAATGTTTCTATTGTATTATGGATGTAGCTATAAACTTCCACTGAAGAAAGATTTTATCAGTTGCATGTTCATGAAACTTTTGAATTTTTATACGATATTGGAAATATTAAAAATCAGTTTTCCAAAGAAGACCTCATGAAGCACTGCCAAGACCTAAATTTTGCGCTCAGTACTGATAACGCTGCTGACGTTGATGGAGTAGAATTGTATGATGAATAGCTTTATCTGAGCTAATAAATCCTAAAACTTCTCCTCTAAAAGTATTGGAATTTATAGCAAGAAATGATTTTTTCACTCTAAACACTGCTATAGCATTACACATTCTTTTAACATTACCAGTATCAGTGGCCTCTGGTGAGCACAGTTTCTCAAAACTGAAATTACTAAAAAATTGAGGTCCACCATGTCTCAAAATCGTTTGTCAGGACTTGTATTAATTTCAATTGAAAGTACCATTGCAAAAAAATTAGATTTCACTGAATTATTAAAGGACTATGCAAGTATAAAAACCAGAAAAATTCAGTTCATATAAATTTTTAATTTATGAGAAACTGGGCGCACCGGAAGACACTAACATTTTTCATTACAGTGTATAGTTGAACCCAAATTGTTTGTAATTGTGATTTTGTTAACATTAAATGAGTACACTAATAGGAAATTGTTTTATTTCACTAACTACAAATTCTTTGTTTTCATTTAAAAAAAATTTTAAAGTAAAAAAAATAATAAAAAAACATTAAAGTGCAAACATGTGTAAAAGCCAAAAAAAAGGTGGGGGGAATTTTTTTGCTTGGGGCAGCAAAAAACCTAGAGCTGGCCCTGCTTGGAGCACAGGGTACCTGAAGCAGAGCAGTGCTGGGGAAGGGCAAGAGGAGCTGGAGAGCCTCAGCCTGGCAACTCCCCAGGCTGAGGCCTTGTTAAAGGACTAGGGAGGTACTGGGACTGCAGGAAAAGGCAGTTGGTCCAACCCCCTTGCCAGTGATGAGTGGCCATTCAAATCTAATGTGCTACTCTGTATGAAGTCCCTGGCATTCGAAGGAGCTCTTCCAGTTCTCTGAAGTTGTGCCTTCTCTCCCTCTCCAATGCATAGTTAGAGCTGCATGCTAACTATCCAATTTCAGCTGGAAGATGACAAAGCAATAATGCACCAGACTGTAAAAGTTTTGCAGGTTGTGACAAACTAAAAGATGTCATTTATGAATAAGGTGTGTGGCTACGGGTGTTTGTTCATGATGGGTTACTTGCTATGCTACTTCAAAAGGTGTGTTAGAGGAACCAAGTAGGAAAGGTAAAACAATAGCCAAGAAAAGGAACATCTCACACAAACAAAACAAAAGCCAGGGAAAAGGCAACTCCTCGGCTCCAGCCCTGGTGACGTAACTGTTTGGCCAAACCTGAGAGAAGAGGGATCAAAGGGAACGCTAAAATATTAGAAAGCTTCAAAGATCCTAGAAAAGGGAGGGGGTTGCATTAGCTGGGGGATATTGTCAGGAGGTGGGGCTCAGTGAAAAGAGGAGATGACGACAACTGACTGAGACACACAGGGTACATCTGCACAGCAAAACAAACCCTGTGGCAGCAAGTCTCAGAGCCCAGGTCAGCTGACTCGGGCTTGCTGGGCTCACACTGCGGGGCTAGAAACAGACATTTGGGCTTGGGCTAGAGCCCAGGTTCTGAGATCCAGTGAAGGGGAAGGGTCTCAGAGCCTGGGTTCCAGCCCGATCCCAAACATCTATACATGGCTAATTTTAGCCTCACAGCCTGAGCCCTGGGAGCCAGAGTCAGTTGACCCAGGCTCTGAGACTGGCGGTTGTGGGTTTTTTGCTTTTTTGCTTTTGCTACGCAACATGCCCACAGAGCCAGCGATGTTTGCTGCAAATGTGCAATTTGCCTTTTAGGCCAGAGCAAAGAGAGCTGCCTAACTAAGCAAGGACAACCTAAATTGGACACAGTTATATACTAAGGTTTTGCTTTACCATTTTAACCCAATGTACCTAAGACTATTCCTGTTGTCTAATAAATATCTTGTTTTGAAAAGGCTGTCCTGTGTCAATGCAAACATCTGCTGTTTGCACAGCTCCCAAATAGCTAAGTCTCCAACAGGTATCCAAATGCCTTTGGACTTGCTGAAGGGCATGGTGAGAAAGAGGTGCTGAAGTCAGGGAACCAGTCTTGGAGTAGTGAGGCTTCCTGTGGAAAAAGTGGAGGCACAGGACCTATCACTAAGAATACACTTCCAGAAAGACTGCATAGAAGTCAAAAACTGATAGTTATAGCTGGGATTGGTCCCTTAAAAGGGAACAGACCCTGTCTATCTGTGGTCAGTTAAGTGCCTCCTAATGGGGGGCATGCATCATATAAAATCTGCTAGTTATTCAGAAGAGAAAGAGGAAACAGAAAGTGCCAGCACAGTGGAGAAAATAAGTAATCTTGGGATCAGTAAAGGAGTCTGCCTCTGGGGACAGCCTGAGGAGGCACCATTTGGGAAGGGGTGGGTGGATCTGCCATTTATTAATTTTGCTGGGGACTGTACTTAATACTGTGTGAGGAAAAAGACCCCAGGAAGAGCAGATTTAAAGAGTATCTGTGGATTATTGGTTTGGCTTGGGACTGTTCTTAAAGTGGTCTTAGAAAGAGGAGGCTGCAGAGGGCAAAAGTCCCAAGGGCCAAATTATTCTGGTTGGGCAGTTGGTGAATCTGTTGGGGAACTGGAAATGTACACTTGTGCCAATAAACAGGCCCAGCCAAGATGTAATAACAGCAAGAGACTTGTGAAGTTCCTGCTCAGAGATCTGAGAAGGGGGAAACTGAAGCAGAGCTGCTGCACTGAAAACCCAACCACAAGGGGATGCTACAGAGCATTTGCCGCTGTGATATTTAAAGTGGTGAACAGATCAGCTATACAATGAATGTACTACCAAATATCCAGTAGGATGACACTATTGTACAAGTTTGATATACACAGGTGCAATTCCCACTGAAGTCTGAGAAAGTTGCCTAAGCTAGCCTTACATCTGTAACTTTCAGAGATTTTTCAGCCATCAACAGTTTGATTATTTACAGTGAAATTCCTCATATTAAACACAATAATCTTTGGAAAACAGCCATAACACATGGAGCCAACCAAATCTGTCTCACTAGTAAATGATCCATTTCCCAAAGTAATACTTCACCATTAGCCATTAAAATATCAACTGAAGTGTTCTTAGAAGAGAAAAACAAAGGAAGACTATCTACAAAAAATCCCCCAAAATGGAAGAATGTGTTCCAAACTTAAATACTGCTGAAGAAATAGGCTATGATTAAGAAATGCTATTTCCAAAATATTTTTTTGGGGGGAAAGTAGTCCCAGGCGGTACATCTGCGCACAAAGCACTAACGGCTGCATAAACAAGTGGAGGAGATGCAAAACTATATCCAATTACAATTCGTATGTAGGATAAAGTTTTATAGCTCCTTTAATCTAAGGATCTCCCAGCACCATCACAAACTGAGGTACAGCTATTAAGTGATTTGCTTAAGGCCACACTAATTGATAAAACTGTACATTGAACCCAGGCAATTCTGACTCTAAGTTCAAGTTCCCTGTTCCAAAAAGGAGAGAACACTGCCTTCTCCAAGGTCACAGTTACCTGCAAAAGTTAAAGGTGTTCCCTGCCCCCTCCCCGTTTCTTGAAAATTTTTTGATCTAAAGCCACATTATGTGAATTAGGGACTTTTATGTCTACTTCTAAAACATTTGGCGCTGACCAACACAGGAGACTAGGCCAATGAATGGGGCTAAGACTGAGCTATTCCAATGCATCTCTTGGAAGCTACAAACTAATCTCTGTGGCCTAGCCACCACTAGTGACAATGTGCCACATGAGGTGGGCATGGCTTACAGATGTATCCTCCTAAACTCCTATAGTAAAAAACCAAACGATTCAAAAGCTCAAGGGATGTCTGGTTATTTTCAATTTACCTACAATGTTAGGAAACAAGTTTGCCAAACTTTCACAAGGGCATTAAAAAAAACACCACCTGATGTGTGTGGGGGGGGGGGGGGGGGGAGGGGGGAGAGAATGGTAGAGGAGAGGGAGACACAAGAAAAACATTTCTACTCTGCTCAAAGTGCCAAAAGGTAAAATAATGAACGTTCCCCAAATCTAGAAGTAGTTAGAGGAAAATTCATGTCCAAATGCTGTATTTTCCTTTCTAACTACAGGTTATTATCCTAAGCCATTCCAGCCTCACCGTCACAGGACTAAGCAGAACTATGCTGAGGAAAAAAGAAACTATCCTATAAACATACTATCCTGTCCAAAAAGTATTGAGGATTGAGCTGGGAACACTCATTACATCTTAAGATCAGGGTGGGCAAACTTTTTGGCCCAAGGGCCACATCGGCATTGCAAAATTGTATGGAGAGCCGGGTAGGGAAGGCTGTGCCTCCCCAAACAGCCTGGCCCTGCCCTCTATCTGCCCCCTCCCACTTAGACTCATAGAGTTTAAGGTCAGAAGAGACCATTATGATCTAGTCTGACCTCCTGCACAATGAAGGCCACAGAAACTCACCCACCCACCCCTGCAATAATCCTCTCACCTATGTCTCTGCCCCCCTCAGAATCCCCGTGTCCAACCCCCCCCGCTCCTTGTCCCCTGACTGCCCCCTCCAGAGACCCCCCCAGACCCTAACCACCACCCCAGGATCCCACCCCCTAAGCCCCCCTGCTCCTTGTCCCCTGACTGCTCCCTCCTGAGACCTCTTCCCCAACTGCCTCCTGGCCATCCCCAACTGCCCCCTGGGGACACCCCCCCCCCCGTTCCCTGTCCCCTGACTGCCCCAACCCCTATCCACACCCCCGCCCCCTGACAGACTCCCGGGACTCCCACGCCTATCCAACCCCCGTTCCCTGACTGCCCCCCACCCAGAACCTCCGCCCCATCCAACCGCCCCCTGCTCCCTGTCCCCTGGGACTCCCTGCCCCTTATCCAGCCCCGCCCCTCCCATTACGATGCCACTCAGAGCAGCAGCCTGGATAGAGCTAGACGCGCTGCCTCGCAGGAGTGCACAGCCCTTCCCCCCAGAGCTCTGGGGGAGGGGGAAAGGCAAGGGCGGGGCCGGGCACTAGCCTCCCCGGCCAGGAGCTCAGGGGCCGGGCAGGACGGTCCCGTGGACTGGATGTGGCCTGTGGGCTGTAGTTTGCCCGCCCCTGTTTTAGAGATTAAAAATATTCAAATTTTGACAGCAACCAACAATTACCTATAGCAAGTTATAAATTTACATGCAAGCTGGAAGTGTGCATCCTGGTTCTTACTCCAAGTCAACTTTCCCCATAAAACAGGAAACTATTTTAAAAATCCCATATGACATGAGTGGAAAAATTATCCACAAGACTGGAGTAAATTTTTTTTCAAGTGTCAGTGGAGAATGCATCATGTTTTGTATAAACAAGAACCCACTGATAAAGATATGAGCTGGAAACGTTTGTAAATATTGAATATTCTTGCCATTCTGTCAGTCAAGAGGAATTATAAATCAAACGAGTAATTGCAGTGCAATCATAATGAGAAAACTAATTTACCCCAGCAACATACACAAATCACTGAAGCATACATACAGAGGAATTATTTAAAGCAAAGATGATTCAACCATACCAATATCTAGAGATGTATTTGTGGCACCACAACATTAAAATCAGCTGGATTCAGGTTTATACATTTTAGTGATCATTTGACTCTATGGCAGGGGATTTAAAGGATCCAATTTTCCAAAGCCATTTCCATTTGACGGTTGTGTGTTTGTCCTTCATTTATGATCAGTAAGAATTCAAGAACAAGTTGAAAATAAAATGTTTGTTATTTTCAAATGTAGGAAAGAATTTCACATGTAAGTACATCTCAGCTGTGGGTAAAAATGTTACAGCTTATGGGCATCTGGTTACTAAATAGACACAAGTATAAGCTCCATAACTTGCTTTGGCATTAAAGTGGATAATAGAATTTGCTCTGTTCTTACAAGGCTGAGATTTTGCTTTTATGCACATCTGATCTGGAAGATCACTGTTTTACTCTGGATGTAGTGCTTGTTAGGCTAGAACGATCAAGACAAAGTTGACCCAAACTATTCTTACAACAAGCATCCACTATTTTCCTTTAACTCCTCCAGCTAATATTTACCTGAGAAAAATCCCTTTTCTGTCTCTACCTCTGCATGTTAGCTAAGCTAGCTGAATTGTCTGGGAGGAGGGCATATTGGTAGTAATAAGTTTAAAGTTCACAGAATTGACACCAGCACATATAATAGCACCACTGATACCAGGAGTTCCAAGAGCAGGCTTAAGGAAGCTTAGCAAAGTTCTCTTTTAAGACTGCTGTCTACATATGTTGGCATCTACTACCAGCACCATAGGTGGGCGAAGACTGTCTTTTCTGTGGCGACATCACGGGACTTTTGCTGATGTTATCAGGATCCACCTGGTAAACAGAAAGACTAGTACCAAATACCAACCAAAATGGTATACCAGAAGAATCTCTCTTTTTAGGAGGAGCAGCAGTAATATTTGTTCCTTACACTCAAGTAATTTTGCACTACTGAAAAGCAAAACTGGAAACTTTAGTACCAACAGTCTGACATCAGCCTGCCTTTGTCAGGCAAAGACTCTTTCATATGTAATGAGAACAGCAAAATGCTAGTTAGGCTGCCAGTCTCAAGTTTGAGGTTATTTTTAGTTATGCTGTTTCCTGTTCTAGCCGTTCTTCTAACACTTTAGTTCCAGAAGTATCATCATCATTAGAATAATTTCCTGAATCTCGAGCGTTCTGTTTAGAGTGTTTGTAGTCTTTAAAATCAGTTTGATTTGTTTCCTCTATAACAATACTCTCAATTATACAACAATTTTCTGTTGGCTCCTCTGAAGTTGACAGATACGGACTGTTGAAAGGTTGTCCACCAAGGCACTGCAGATAGGGGAGAGAAAAAACAAAATTATTAGTTATAAGCTTAAATATGGCTTTGGTTAATGCAGTTCTTTGCAATCTTGTTCCCATTATATTCTGTAGTACAATTATGTCTCTACTTATAGTATGGCACCTTTTTTTAAGGAGTTAACTTACCTATAAAGGTTGCTTTGGTATGTAAATACAGACAAGTATTACAAAATGTCTCTAGATATGTCCCTAAACTAGTGTAAATGGTGGATTCTTGGTAACTAGAAGTCTTTAAATCATGATTTGAGGACTTCAGTAACGCAGCCAGAGGTTAGGGGTCTATTACAGGAGTGGGTGGGTGAGGTTCTGTAGCCTGCAATGTGTAAGTCAGACTAGATGATCACGGTGGTTCCTTCTGGCCTTACTGTCTATCAGTCTATATGGCCATAACTAACTTCATTTTTTTACTTGCTAATAAGTATTAACTATGTACACAGTGTTCTCAGCAAAATACAAAAAACACAAAAGATTATACTGACTCGAGCCCTTTGGAGCAGGGAGCTACTATACCAAACAGCACAAGTACACACTGAAACCCAGAGAAAGAACTTATCACTTCCTTGTCCTCAAATGTGCTAATAGGTAGGTACGTTTTTTGTTTTAAACTGATGTGGATTAGCATTTACATGCTTTGGAAGGGGAGAAAAGGTTCTGAAGAAAAATTTGAAAGAGAGAGAGTGGGTGCTGGAGCACTTAGATAAGGGAAGGAGTTCCATCTAGTCTTATGCCCCTCAGTACTTTACAAATAGTAAACTGTTAACTCAACGCTAGACTAAAATATTTAAAATCCCTTCCTATGAAAGGGAGATTTATAAATAAAAAAGCATTACATGAACTGTGTTGCCAGTCTACAATGGACCAAATACCAATAAATATTCTTAAGCTATCCTAAAACCTAATCTAACACTAATAACTATGAACTATCAACTAACTAATCTTATAAAGAACACTGAACTAGAAAGACACTTTGTAATTGCTATGGATCCAAGAAATCCAGAGATCCACATCCATCCGCTGTGGTTGGAAAGAACTGAGATTGCAGGTGGTGCCACACCCCCTTTTATAGCCTCACTCTCAGAATGTGCTCGAATGGTTAGGAAAGGAGGAGGAGGGGCATGTAGCCATGCTAACAGGCACTGCTACCAGAAGATTCTCCTATCCAAGCTGCACCAGTTGGTACATCTCAAGAGTGGGAATGTCCAAAGAACACTAAGAAAAAAAACCAACAAGCAAGGAGGCTCATCTCTAGGGAACAGATAAAACAATCAGAGCACATCACAGCTTTAACACACTACCTCAAGAAGTTAACTTATCCTATATTTGCAAGGAATTGACAGTTAAACTACTTAGTTCCATTTTCACCTGTTTACTCAACTAAGATGAATAAGGGAGCTAAAGACAGAGCTCAGAGCTGTCTACAACAGCTACAAAAAGCTCTTCATTCATCAGCCACACTGCAATTAGGAGTGTTGGGGGGGGGGGGGGGGGAGGGAACACGAGTTGGAGACTCAGAGGAACTCACGGGAAAGGAGCACTCCCCATGAACTTTCTTCATTCTCATCTACTCCACTTATTCTTTATCCATCGGCTACTAGAGGATGTAATGTCCCATAAAAAGTAGGGTTTTTTTAAAGCAAAACCTGAAGCTCGGAAGAAAAACATTTGCACAAAGGCATTCCTTTATTTAAAAAGGAAATTTCATACAGGCTCTCTCCCTTCTTTGGGTCAGCTTGACAAGGTAGAAATCCTAAAACGTTATTTTGTAAGGGTTTTCCATAGGCTTTCCCCTTTTTTCCATACAAATTGAATACCTGCTTATCACAGATTTAGAGAAATCAGTAATAATCAAAAGATATCAGACTAATTCACATATCAAGAGTTTAATGATAAAGTATCTAATCTTGGCAAGTCTCCCTGACACTATGCCCTGGTCTACACTACGAGTTTAGGTCGAATTTATTAGCATTATATCGATTGATCCGTGCACCCGTCCACACGACGAAGCCATTAACATTGACTTCTAGGGCTCTTAAAATCGATCTCGCCACTCCACCCCCAACGAGGGGATTAGCGCTTAAAGCGATATTGCAGAATCGAACTAGCCTTAGTGTGGACGCAATTCGACGGTATTGGCCTCCTGGATCTATCCCACAGTGCAACATTTGACCGCTCTGGACAACAGTCTGAGCTCGAATGCTCTGCCCAGGTACACAGGAAAAGCCCCGCGAACTTTTGAATTTCATTTCCTGTTTGGCCAGCGTGGTGAGCTGCAGGTGAGCGCAGATCTCATCAGCAGAGGTGACCATGATGGAGTCCCAGAACCGAAGACGAGCTCCAGCGTGGACCGAGCGTGAGGTACGCAATCTGATCGCTGTATGGGGAGACGAAACCATGCTAGCAGAGCTACGGTCCAAAAGAAGAAACGCCAATACATATGCCAAAGTCTCCAAGGGCATGCAGGACACAGGCTACAACAGGGACGCGCAACAGTGCCGCGTTAAAATTAAGGAGCTCAGGCAAGCCTACCAAAAAACCAGAGATGCAAACAGCCGCTCTGGGTCAGAGCCCCAGACATGCCGCTTCTATGATGAGCTGCATGCAATTCTAGGGGGTGCAGCCAGCACTGACCCACCCATGTGGTATGACTCTGTATGTGGATCATCAGAAGCCACCAAGAAGCATGTTCGGGAAGAGGAAGATGATGATAATGAAGCTGAAAATAGCGCACAGACACAGCAAGGAAGCGCCCCCAGCCAGCCACACCATAGGCCGCCAGCCAGGAGCACACGAATTTCAAGCATATTGTATGATCTGCAGCTGTGTAGTCCCGTGACTACGATCATTTATGCCCTATTGCAACATCTGCAGCTAGAAGGCAAGGAGCTTATGCTGTGTAGTCCCGCGACTAACAGCCTCAGGCGTAACGGCCCCCTCAAGGATTGAACTCGCAACCCCGGGTTTAGCGGGCCAACGCTCAGAACGCCGAGCTATCCCTCTGCCCATATTACAGCATGACTGAATCCCCACTAGACCTAATGTCCAGGCGTATGCTGGAGATGTACGGTAATTGTGAGCTGAGCAGGCTTCCGTAGCAAACCCGGAAACCCCGGAAAAAAGGCGCAAAAAAGATTGCTTTCACGGAGGGAGGGAGGGACGTTTGATGGCTTGACGACATGTACCCAGAACCAGCAGCGACAATGTTTTCTGCCCCATCAGGCTTTGGGATCGCAACCCAGAATTCCAATGGGCGGCAGAGACTGCGGGAACTGTGGGATAGCTACCCGCAATGCAACGCTCCAAAAGTCGGCGCTAGCCCCGCTACTGTGGACACAGTCCGTTGACCTCATGGTCTTAATGCTCTTCAGTGGGGGGAGACACAATCGATTCCATAAATTCGGGTTTGAAAATATTGACTTCTATAATTTCGACCTAATTCTGTAGTGTAGACGTACCCTATGAAATACAGAGACACTATTCTTTAGAGCAATGAATCAGATATATTATGTGATGACATTCTAGTGTTCTTTGATCCTTGAATAGTTACATTCTTGGAAATATAATCAAAACCTTACCTCTATGTTTGAAGGAGGTTTGCATGATGGAAAGAACGCGTATCTGATCCGTCTATATATATAATATATACCAAAAATCAAAAATGATGCAAAAAAGAAGGCGGCAATCATGGCAATTAAAAAGGTTTTCAAAATAGTCAGAGGTGAAGTTTTATCTAAAAAATAAAGAAATCATCATTAATCTATCTAGGTATTCATGAAGTGCTCTATCACCAAGATCTCTATAATTTAAATATACAATGTATATTTATAAATAATGTAAAAACTACACCATAAAACTTCACATTTACACAGTGTTTACTTCTTGAAAGCATGACATGAACATGAATAAATCTTCATTCTAACAGAATGCTAACAGCATTCTACTGAAATAAAGCAAAAAGGTTTTCAGCACCAAATTTAGGTACATAGAAACTGCCATTTTGGATCAAAGCCAAGGTCCATCTAGTCCAGTTCCCTGATAGTGGCCAGTACAGATGCTCCAGAGTAAAATGTAAGAACCACACAGTAGGCAGATGTGGGACAATCTGCTTCACACATAGGTGTCTTCCTGCTTAATAGTTGAGACTGCCCTAAACTTTGAAGCATGAAGTTTAATATCCCTTCCAAAATTTATCATTAACAACTCTGGGTATTCTTGATATCCAATCCCTTTTGGAAACTTGTTAAATTCTTGGCTTCAATTACTTCCTGTGGCAACAAACTCCACCATAATTTAGTTTAAGCATTAATGGGACAAACATTTTAAGAAATTCACCTACTGAAGAAATACAAACATTTTAAAAAATTAAGTTTAAGCTCAGATGGAAAGGAGTAGCAGTGTCTCACAGTGCTAGGTATCCCCAGCAGCTTGTCACAGGACCATATTCAGCTGCCTTTAATCAGGATATTGTTATATCTATTTAAGGCTTCACCTGGTCAGGTGCCTCAATCAGCAAAGTACTGCAGTGTGCGCTTAACTTTAAGCAGGTATGTAGACCATTGAAATAACCAGGGCCAGAATTCTCAGCACCTTTCAGGATCAAGTGGATTTTCCACTGGCATCAAGTAGATTTGTGGAATAAGATACAGTACTAAGTGTTTTAACATGAGTAAGGATGGCAGAATCCAGCTCTTAATTCCAAAGAATTTGAAGGATCAGAGAATAAGCTTTCTTTTGAAGGACCTGGGATTTACAACAAGTGTTTCACCCATTCTACTCTGGAATATGTTCATTTTCTTTCATCATCTTTTCTCCCTTTCATTAGCTGTCTGCATTCTGAATATATTTTCAAAAGCTACAGGCAATGCAGCCAGTACTTTCCACTTCCAGATAAATGATGTAAAAACAAAACCCTACAGTCTGATGTATGGGGAATTATGTGCAAGAATAATGAAACAATTTCTCTTTATAGAGAGTGTTGGTAAGGCACTGCTTGGATCCTGACTACAGATGTAGGCGACTTACTGCGGAAATTTTTTTTTAAAAATCCAAAGAATAGTAAAATGGATAAGAAGAATAAAAGGTCTGTCATATGAAGAGAAAAGGAATTAAATAGATTGCTTAGAAAAAAAAGACCACATTTGGGGATTATAAATGCCAATATGTATTAAGTAATGTTTATATGGGTGATGGAGTTGTTGGCATAAAACTATGTTACTCTAAGACAATTTTAATATTTGAAAACATTTCTAGCCATAAGGTCAGTTAGAAATTCTACAAACATCATCCCTTGGTGTTCACATAGGACAAAAATAATCCCCCGTGCCAGCCATCTGTACATGGATGGGACTTCACTCAGTGATGAGCTATACACTTTGCCCCCTTCTTACCAGTACAGGATCTTTTAATCCAACCTATTCCTAGAGAGTTTAAGACACAATACAATAAACTCAAAAGTATCACATGCAGTATAATTCACTTTTCTAATGTAGTTTTGATTTGCATTTACTTTTATTTTCATGGAACATCCCATGTAACTAGCGTAAGTAAAATCATGCTGATTTTTGATGTCACAATTCACAATAGTTACTTGAAATTTTACATTATATGGAGAAATGTGTCTTTCCAGGGGTAATTGCATATTTTAGGTTAAGTCATTTTATTGTAGCCTAAATTATAAAAATTTCTTAACTGAATTTCAATATATCCCAAACATATATTTAATCTTTTCATACCGTTAAGCGTTTTAATACATGCCACATCACTAAAATGACCATCTTTTTGAAATGCTGGTGAAAATGCTTGCACTTTCAAACAGTACAAAACCAAGGGTGTCAAGTCAGAGATTGTGAATAATAACTGTTGTTCTTCTTTGATTTTCTCCTGAAAGAAAAATAAGAAATGCAAGTTAAAAAAAGGTACAAGATTGATTCAACTGTATTAAAATAGTAGGCAATGAAATACTGACTTTTTTTTATATAATTTTAATTATACTTCACTCTTTCAAATCAAGCGTTTCAATTTCAAAACTACATTTAGAAACTATTAGTCTGCAGACTAACCATTTTCACTATTTTGAAAAAGTTCTTGCAATAGTACAGTTCAAAGTTTGTGCTGTACATACAGCAAACTTTCTGGTATGTTTAAGTGTTCTGATATATCTTTTCATATGTGCATTCTTATTGTAGTCTTGTAAAACAAAGTTAAAGAGTTTATTACACAAGTTTAAAAAGGGAAAATCACATCAAAATGTCAACTAAAAATGTGTGAATTCATAAATGCAGAGAAATTCAGTCTAACCTTAGCTCTGAATTAACTAGAAATGCCATACAAACTTTCAGTACTGAGAATTTAAGAAGAGAATATTTGTAGATCAACTGGTGTTATGCCAGCTTTTTTGTCCCTTCTTGGAGTAACTGATATAACAATTACTGTTTTTTGAACGGAGTGGCCATAAAACTGCCAATACAGAACTTCAGAAAGAAGTTACTTACTGAAGTAATTTTTTTCCACTAAAAGCCTGATCCTGCTGCACCAGTGAAGTCAATAGGAGCTTTATCAATGACTTCAATGTGCACAGGGTCAGGTCCTAAATAAATTGCTTCCAGAGAGCCATGCAGTCAACTACTCAAAAATGATCTATCAGCAGCCATTCATGCAAGATTCCTAAAATGACTGTACAGAAGCAATATCATGAAGGATAGCTGCCATCAACCAACCAATATTACCATCTCTTTGCCTACTTTATGATGTAAAATCTTGCTGGGATGTATACATTTTATGTGAGTTCTGCAACAAGAAAATCATACAAGGCTTTTTGTGAAATTAAACTTTTTAAGGGGGAAGGTCTCAGTGTAACATTAAAATCATGTTACTTATTATTATTATACCTTTTTAATTAAAGAAGTTTGAAAAAGTTTTTCTACCTCAGTATCTGAAGAATTTTTCCAGTACAGAACACGGTAAGATAAGTCATAAAATTCACTCATGGACTTATTTTCAGACTCTCCTGGAGGAGTGAGCTGGATACGGAGCGAATCCTTACTAGAGCTTACTGTTACGCTTGGAGGGCCAATTTCATCTTAAAACATTTCACACACACAAAAAAAAGTTACAAATCTGTTAGCTAAAACATATAAATACAAAAATGTTACGACTGTGATTAAACCCATAACATAGCTCAGTGGTTTGAGCGTTGGCCTGCTAAACCCAGGGTTGTGAGTTCAATCCTTGAGGGGGCCATTTGGGGATCTGGGGCAAAAATTGGGGATTGGTCCTGCTTTGAGCAGGGGGTTGGACTAGATGACCTACTAAGGTCCCTTCCAACCCTGATATTCTATGATTCTATGGAGCAAAGATTTTCAGATTTATGGCTAGAAATCTGGCTTTTACTAGTACCTTTACAAAAACAAATAGGGGGAAATGGGAAAGCTGGCACAATGATGTAAATGTTTAACCCAAATGTTTCAGCATTAATATTGTGTTTGTTGTTTTTGAGCTTTCAGTCACACTGTGAATGATATTTTAAAGTTGTGATGTATATTAGTCAAAATAGAGCTATTGAAATTTTAAAACATGCATTGCAATATCTACTTGATAGTTTAATTTAACAGGGAGAGCTAATGAAAACAAACATTTTTATTTATACTAGCAGGATAAAAACAAGTAAGAGTCACTAGATCGCACTGTTAGTCTTAGTTATTTTTTCCTTAGTGTGCAGACACTATCTATTCTTTGAAGAACTGCTGATTTATTGTTAATTTTTGAGGTAAAGTATGTATTCTGTTGGGGGAGCTGTTGCAAACAGCAGGAGAGTTTGCACTCTGTCTTATTTCCTCTGTCTGAAGTCAATTCTTGGGGAAGAGCTTCTCCTGAGAATCAGACACTGATCTATAGACTGCGATTTCTGAAAGGGGATTACATGCATGCTATTTGTGATCACCTGTGTTAAAAGATTTGTTTTATGTGATATACACCAAGTTGAACCAATATACCCAGACTCCATACCACCAATTTCTTTTCCAACGGGAAGCCCACATGCAAAGCCCTCACATCTTCCACCCAGCAACAATTACAAGGACCATGACAGCCTTTGTGCTTCTTAAACTGATCAACTGGATCAGGAAGCAGTTCCTTTTTTACCCCCAGAGGTATAAGCCAGGCGAGAAGCATTATTGATTTTCAGCCTTCAGTAAAAGGGTAAGAAAAGCCAAATCTTATAAGGCAGTGGTCTCCAACCTTTTCATGTCCAAGATCACTTTTTGAATCGAAGGGCAACCCAGGATCTACCCCGCCTCTTCCCCAAAGCCCCGCCCAGTCCATTGCTCGCTCTCCCCCACGCTCACTTTCATTGGGCTGGGGGTTGGGGTGCAGGAGGGGATATGGGGTGCTGGCTCTGGGACAGGGCTCATGGTGGGGCTTGGGATGCAGGAGGGGATTCAGGGTGCAGAAGGTGATATGGGGTGCTGGCTCTGGGAGGAGGCTCAGGGTTCGGGGTACAGGAGGGGATTCGGGATGCAAAAGGGGATATGGGGTGCTCGCTCCGGGAGGGGGCTCAGGGTGGGGCTTGGGGTGCAGGAGGGGACTCTGGGTGCAGGCTCTGGGCTGGGGGTTAGAGTGCGGCTTCCCACCAGGCAGCACTTAGCTCCGGTGGCTCCTGGTTGGTGGCGGCTGCCTACCCTGGTCACACACTGCTCCCAGAAGGGGCCAACGCACCTCTGCAGCCCCTGGGGGGCATGTGGCTCTGCGTGCTGCCCCTCTCTGTAAGCATTGCCCCCACAGCTCTCCCAGCCTATGGGAGCTGCAGGGGCAGTGCTTGCAGGCAGGAGCAGCGTGCAGAAGTAGACCCGTCTCCCCGCCCCTGGGGCTGCAGGTCTGCGCTGGCCGCTTCCAGGAGCAGCTTGGGGCTGGAGTAGGCAGGGAGTCTGCCTTAGCAGCAACCGCATTGCACTGCCGGAGATCATGATCAACCGGTTGGTGACCACTGTTATAAGGTAATGTTTTCTCAGCCTTTTCAGGTTGAAACTCCTTAACTCAAAGTAAAAAACCACCTACTTTTATAGTAAATGTAAAAGTGTTGAAAAAAATTAACAATGATAAAACTGATAACCCTATATAATTTGTTTGTGCATTGAAAGGTTGACAAAATAGAGGACACTGAAAAGTAAGGTGTGCAAGGAGTGCCAGAGCAAGATTTTCTTTATTTTAGATCAGCGGTTTTCAAATTGATGGTCAGAACCCCGCAGTAGGTCATGACCCCATTTTAATGGGTCAGCAGAGCCAAAGCCCAAAACCAATTAACTTGGTCTGAAGCCCTGGGACTTTAGCCCCCCGCACCCAGAGCAGTGGGGCATGGGCAGGCTCAGGCTTCAGTCCCCCCTCCTGGGGTCATGTAGCAATTTTTGTTGTCAGAAAGGGGTCACGGTGTAATGAAGTTTGAGAACCCCTGGGTTAGACTGTAGTAAAGTTTTCAGTGCCTTGCAACCCTCTCCCCAGTTGTCTTTCATAACTTCACTGGGAGTTGCAACCACTAGTTAGAAATAAAAAATTTATTAAAGCTAATGTTAAAAAAATTATATAATACATAGGTTGAGAAAAGAGTGTCTGTACATCAGGATATAGTGCTCAGATTATCCACAAATACAAAGTCATGAGATACATATAGTGCATAATTAGCAATAACCCAAATTTAGGTGAATGAATTTAAGAATACAGTTTAGCATCCATGCATTCGGGTACATTATTCATGGAAAACGTTATACAGAGAGTTGGTGGTGGAAAGCAAAATATATCAACGAGTGAAGATTGTCCCTCAGTAATTGAGAATTTAGGATAGGTTGTCCATTTAGAGAAAAACCCAGTCCACCAGGAAAGTATTTGAGTTACTTTCCCGACTGCGCCTTCTTTAGAGCATAAACTTGCATACATATGAGGACCAGATCTGTAAGGAATCCCTTCTCCCACATTTACAGCACTCCACAATTGACTGGTTTTCTAGTTTTCCCCTTCTCTGACACATCAGGAACTGGCCCTCCATTCAAGGCAAATGCCAGATTAGAGGGACTCCTGCTATGATCTGGTATGCTAAGATTTACATAACAAAATGATGAATGTAATATAGTTAATGAGTGAGGAAAGGTAAAGTATGCAAAAAGTGCAGAAGATGCTGTGCATCTCAATTTTAGTAAGTAATTTGCTATTTTCAAGCCAGGAGTGAAATCCTCGCTCCACTGAAATCAATGGAAAAAACTCCCACTGGCTTCAGTGGTACCAGTATTTCATCCAGTGCTTCTACAGGGGAACTATAAAAATGAGAAAGATTAAAGATGAAAATGAATACACTGAATGCAGATACTAACGATGTATAAACCAACTGAGAAATGAAGAATGGTGAAGAAAATATATTCACTTACTTACTACACAAGGATCCACTTTTATTTCATTAGACCAACGTGATTTATTATATCCATTCATAGCCTGTACACGGAGAAAGTAAGTTCCACTATCGACTATGTGAGATGAGAAGTCACACTGTGTAGTAGTGATGTTTTCACATCCAGAAATAGTGTTCCATTTATCTGAATAGTCTTCAGAAAGACTCTTTAAAAATCCACTAGAATAAATGACATTTTGTGGTCAATATGAACTCCCTACTTTAATCAAACTGACAATATTTTTCATTTACAGTTGAATGAATATGTTCATTTCTGTTCACTGTTTCTAGGCAAACATATTCATTACATATGTAAATTTATGCCAATGACTTCTTCAAAGTCCAAAGCTTTATTATACAGCTCTGTGTCAACTATTTTGCTGACATGCTCAAAGAATTCCATCAGAACTCCATCTTTTCTATTGAATGTTCATTCTTAATTATAATGAAGAGTGGGGAAAATATATTAAATGCAACATTTTCAATTAAAATCTGAACAGATCAGGAGATTTAAATTTAGATGAGGACAGCAACATTTGTGCACTCACTGCACATACACCACGTACATTAAGTTATACATTTGCAGCCTAACCATTAATAGTGTTTGAAAATCCCGGAGTATGCGTAATGTGGGTATGTTAAAATTTCTTTGAGGACCTTAACATTTGCATTTTCTGACTTTCACATGTTTAAATTCTCAACTTCAACTCACCGATTTCCTGGTGTTAAAATAGATTAGGAAATATGAGTGCTAATTTTATAGGAATAGTATCTGGTACACATTTAGAAGCCTAGCCTGCAGGTGTTCAAAACTTGAGAGAAACTGAGTGCTGTGAACTTCTATAATCAAACATTGGTATTATTCTTGTAAGTAAACCACATGGGTGACTGGATGAAGTACACACTACCTCAAGGAGTAAATCAAGATACTTTTCTGAATATCATATTTGAGTTTCTAGGAATATTTAGCTTCAGAAGCCTAATCGAGGTCAATTTAGAATGGTCAAGTTTAAAATCTACTTAAGCAGCAGCTCTTTAAAAGCTATTTAACTTACTTGAGATATTGTACTGTAAAGCTCACGTTTTGATCATATTGATTATCCCAGGATAGAAGAAACTTCATGTTCAAAGCATGAACTTCCACATTCATTGGATAAGGTAGCACATTCCATGCTAAAATGCAAAGAGAACAAAACTCACCATCGTTGTCATAAAGAAGTCCTAAGTCACGTACACTTATTTTCCCCCACAGTAAGAAAATCTGTATAGTATATTTTAAATAACTGTTGAATAGAACTTTAAAATATTCTTTGATTTGCCATCATAGCAGTGGGCGCACACAGCTGATTAAGTCATAGGGGTATGTAGCTCTCAGAGGGTTCTGTAGGAAAGCATCAGTTTTTAAATCAGAGAATATTAGACAGTCCAAAAATGTTAGCATAGGAAAAAATGCTGAGAAATCAGTGTCAGTGAGAATCTGGCTGGAATAATGTACATGAATACAAATTTACAAATTACATATTCTGGAAGATCTGCAAATGAACGCTATGATGCAACTGATGATGTTCTTGTCATAGCATTATCTCAAATCTTGAGGATTTTACACAACGCAAAACTTAGCTACATAAAAGTAAAGAATCTGGAACAGTAGACAGTTCACTTTAAGCAAAATGTAAATTGAAACTGAGGTTAGCAATAAATATATTCTTATATTAATATAGAATATATATTAATATATAAATATATTATAGATCACCATATAAGTAGTTTCGGATTCCAATTCCTTGGTTGCCGTCTGTGACAACCCATAACAATAGCATACTTTAAACATAAAATCATGAATTCCATTGTCAATTATTGAAACAGAGTAAGAAACCCCTTACCAAACCAATAATAAAAGACAGCATAGCTAGTGGACTTTTTCTAAAGATGTCACAAATTAAGCAGGATAGAACTTGGTCTGTACCTGGATGGGATACCAGCAAGGAAACTCTTGGTGCTACATGAAACTTTGTTGGTGGTGAACTTTTTTTTTTTTGAACATGACCATGGCACTTTCTGCAAAAAGAGGGATGTTAACCCTATTCAAATTCCAAATTAGATAACTGCATTACAAATTCTTCTTGTGAAGACAGCTCACTAAATAAATATTATTTCCTGGTCTCTTCTCTCTTACCAGAATGAAAGCGCATTTATCAATATATGTTAGTTTTATTTGTTCAATAAGCCCTAACTCAGATCTACCATGTTTCCTGCAAGTTCCACTAACTAAGGCATTGGCACTAAGGAGGAGAATTCTTTTTTTAAAATCATGAATCAAACTCATACTTGTTTCTACTTTGAGGCAGCAGATTTAGTTACTGTTCTACTCTGCTTTAACTGTTTATTTTTGTAATGCATGAAAAAAAAATCATTTATTTGGGTTTCATCAGTTACTTGAAAGTTTTAAATTAAGTGTTTCAGGGATAAACCAGCTCCAGCAACTGGAAAAAAGGAGGAAACCTTCCCTAGGGAAAGATATCCCACAACTGTCTCCAAAAGGATTTCTACCTCTCCTGAATCATCTGGGACAGATCACTCTCTGACTGGATTCTGGACTAGGTGGGCCATTTGTCTAATTCAGTACTGAAATTCCTATGTTCCTACATACACAATATGAAGAGTGTAAAATCTTTCCAATGTCTATTTTAAAAAAAGAAGTCATGTGGACAGAGGATTAATGCACTTTGCAAGACAATTCATGAGTTGCAAGCAAATACATTCTCAATCACTTTTTGGGGCTTCAGAACAAAAATAAATAAATAAGGGTTTGCACAAAAATAGCATGTTAACTTGGCAAAATCATGTATTTCAACTAAACGGATTCAGTTTTTCCATGTATGCACAACATCTTATTGGAATTGAACAAAGTTTTATCCTAAATCAAACTCCCAAATACTGGAATATTTAGTTTTGCATCTAGGAGCACAACAGAACCACGATAATCTAAATGTAATGGTGGACACTGAATATGTTTGGGTAATTGAAAATTTCTTTCACTATCAAAAGCCTCAGTAGATGCGGAAGACATTAAGCTGTCCATAACAGGGAGTTTGGATAACTGATGTTCAGATTATCAAGGTTACATGGAAATCAGTTGAAATGTTGGTAATTTTGCACAGTTCTACTACTTTGGAGCAATGGATTTTGAAACCTGTCAAGCTAGTTGTAGGATTTGATTACTAGAGCGTTTAAAGGATTTTTATTCCTTACCTTTATCTGTAGTTTTAATGCAGTACACTGGACTGAAGGAACCTACTTTTCTTTCAGAAGTTATGCGTGCTTGAACCTTCAGACAGTAAGTAGTCTCTGGTGTGAGATCATAAACGGTTTCTCTGCGATGAATAGTTTTGCTTTTTGGCTGCAATACACAAACAGTTGTAAACAACATATTAAGGAAATTGTTCTTTCCCAAACAGCCTCAACTTGTGACAAAAAGTGTTACTGTCCTGAAGAATGACTTGATGTCACCTGCACATATGACATTTGGATACATTCAGACATTAGGGATAAGGTAATATTTCATTTATACTATATTACTGGCATACCAATGTAATTTTGCATGTGTTTAATTTGTGGCAATTAATGGTGAACCAGCTTAATCTACAGAATACTCAAAACTCACCTGAAACTTATAAGGAGTACAGAATGGAAAGAAAAAAAGCTTTAAATGTCTGAACAAAATAATGTAATGCTTCCATACACCCGATTCACATACCTCTCTTCTAAAGATAAGAAATGGGATTTTCCTTTCAGAAGTGGTAAAATCTTGCATCCTTTCACCCTGAGTCTTATGTCATGCTAGCTATAGAGGATCTGTGCTCCAGTTTTCCAATGTGTAAAATTAGGATAATGATACTTAGTCTCCTTTGCAAAAAGTGCTTAAAGCTCTACTGATGAAGGCTTTGTCCTCACTGAACAAAACTTGTCGTTCATAGGTGTGAAAAAACACCCCCTCCCAACACAACACAAACACCCAAACAACACAAGTTTTGCTGACAAAAAGCACCAAAGAGCTCTCTGGCCGACAAATCTACTGCCACTCGTTGGGGGTAGAAGTTTTTTGTCAGCAGCAGAGCTGCTATTCAAGGTGAAGTTGCCCATTAATACAACTCCAGTCATAGGGGGAAAATGAAGGGAGCGGGGGAAGGCAGTTGGGGGGTGTTACTGAATTATAGATTGTTGTAACAAGCCATAAAGTCTCTATTCAGTCCTTGATTTTTAATGTCTAGCAAAGTTATGCATTTAAGCTCTCTGCCTCGTTTGAGAGCATAGTGATTGTCTGGCTTCACCCACATACACCGGACCCTTGCTAGAACCCAGGATTTGGGATCCATGGCCACGGCCGCGTTATAGCCGAATTCGCGTTATATAGATGCGTGTTCTAGCGAGAGTCCGGTGTAGTTTTTTTGGGGCATTTGAGCTGGGTTCCAGTGTGGGGTGGTAGTTGACAACTAGGGGTGTGCAGTCAGATGGGGTTTTATACATAAACCCCTAGTTGTCACACGCCACCCCACGCTGGAATCCCTATGCGGTATCAACCACCACCCATACTCGATGGGGACCCCATCCTGAAATAAATCTTTCCGGGACCCCCTCTTCTGGCCTTCAAACAACCTCCCATCCTCTCCAAGCTCATCATCAGAAGCAAGCTCCCCACAAACCAGGACACCAACTCAGGTGGCACCAGACCCTGCCAGAAGAGATGCAAAACCTGCAGACATATCTGCACTGCTATGATGATCAACATACTTTTCAAGATCCATGGATCCTAAACATGCCTACCACAACATATGGTGTACCTCATCCAGTGCACTAAATACCCCAATAACTGTGGGTGAAACCAGATGATCACTACACTCTCGAATTAACTCAAACAAGAAAATGATAAAAGACAAAAATACCCTATTGTCTGTGGGTGAACATTTCACAAAGTGATCACCCTATATCTGACCTCTCAGTTCTCATTCGCGAAGAAAACCTGCACAATACCTTCAAATGATGAGGCTGGGAGCTTAAATTCATAACTCTGCTAGACAAAAAAATTAAGGACTCAATAGATACTTTATGGTCTATTACAACAGTTTATAACCCACTAACAAATGCTCCAAGCTGCCCTTCCCCCCTCCCTTACTTTCCCCCATTACTGGAAGCCTGTTAACAGGCCGCTTCACCCTGAATAGTCCCTTGAAACAGGGGTTAACTACTCATACTAAACAATTTGTTCCACCTTTTATTTAGCTGTGACACTAAGGCCTTAGCTACACTTGCACGTTATACCGCAATAAAGCTGCCCAGAGCGCTCTACCTCAATCCCCATCCACACTGGCAAGGCACATAGAGCGCTCTGACTCCATGGCTGGAGCGCTCCTGGTACTCCACCTCCGCGAGAGGAATAACGTTTGATGCGCTCCTGCTGGAGTGCCGCAGCGCCAGTGTAGACACCTAATGCGCTCTGATTGGCCTCCAGAAGTATTCCACAAAGCCTGTTCTAGCCACTCGGGTCATCAATTCGAACTCTACTGCCCTGGCCTCAGGTGACCAACCGTCAGACCCGCCCTTTAAATTCCCTGAGAATTTTGAAAATCCCCTTCCTGTTTGCTCAGCCAGGCGTGGAGTGCTCTCAGCCATCTTTCCAGGTGACCATGCCTCCACGCGCCAGGCGATCCTCAGTATGGAGCAATGGTGAGGTGCTGGACCTCATCAGCATTTGGTGGGGAGGAAGCTGTGCAGTCCCAGCTGCGCTCCAGCCGTAGGAATTACGATACCTTCGGACAGATATCAAAGAACATGACGGAAAGGGGCCATGACCGGGACGCCGTGCAGTGTCGGGTTAAAGTAAAGGAGCTGCGGAATGCCTACCGCAAAGCCTGCGAGGCAAACTGCTGCTCTGGTGCTGCCCCTGCGACCTGCAAATTCTACAAAGAGCTGGATGCCGCAGGGACGACCCCTCCTCCACTCCAACGACCACCATGGACACTTCCGAGCCCAGCACTACAAGAGGGGAGGGGGAGGAGGAGGAAAGCCCGAGCGAGGGTGCTGAGACAGGGGGCGACACCGCGGATTCCCTGGGGGCATGCAGCCAGGAGCTCTTCTCGAGCCAGGAGGAAGGCAGCCAGTCGCAGTGACCGGTGCTTGGGGAAGGACAAACACCAGAGGAGGTTCCCGGTAAGTTTTTTTTGGGACGGAAGTTTTCAGTGCGGGTTCTTGGAGCAAGGAGGGTTTGGGATGCTTGCGGAATAGGGCACTGATGTGCTCTATCACATCGCGGTAATCAGCCTAGGTGATCTCTTCAAAAGGCTCATCCAGAATGTGGGGAATGTGCCTGTGCAGGTTTATTGGGAGAGCCACCATGGTCCTTGTCCCAGTCAGGCTAACGTGTCTGCGCCACTGTGCTGCGAGGGCCGGGGTGATCATTGCTACACACAGGCAAGCTGCATATGGAACAGGACAGAAGCCACACTCTTGTAAAAGACCCTCCCTTGCTTCCCTGGTCACCCTCAGCAGTGAGATATCTTCCAGGATGAAATCCTGTGGAAAATGTTGGGACAGTGTTCAGTGTAGGTGCCCCCTGCAGCTGTTGGCTCTCCCCAAAGCACAGAAATCCAGAGGACAGTACAGCCATAAACAATCAGTCCCCCTTAACCCTATGCTTACTCACCATTCTGGGGCTCCCAGGGGTTATGTTCACTCGCTTTGGGACAGGCAAATTATGGTATTGTGTGGACTGTGCTTGCCCTCCTTAAGTGTGGGGGAATCATTGCCCTGTCTGGTGTGTACAATGCTGCCTCTGTTAAGTGTTGCATTTTGCCTTTACAGGTGCAATCTTGAGATCTCAGCCATCCGTCTTATCACCGGCCGAGAGACTGCAAAGACTCAGGAAGAGGACGTGTAAAAGCAAAGAATACATGCTGCAGGAAGTTTTATGCAGCAGTCTGTGAGCGAGAATCTAAAGGCACAGAAGTGGAGGGAGAGTGAAAGGAGGACCTGCCAGAAGAATGTGTCTTTATTCAATAAATGGATTTTTTGACTTTGAAAAGATACTTTATGAATGCATAAAGCAAAAGATACCTTAGCCCACGAAAGCAACAAGAACTGCAAGTCAGTGTAGCAAACACAACCACTGCACTTCACTACTCTGCAGGGGACCAGACATTAATGTTGGCTTTCAGCCTCAAATTGCTCCCTCAAGGCATCCCTAATCCTTGCAAGCCTAATCCTTGAACCTCCGAGGCCCATGCCTGAGTGAAGCTTTCACCCTTCTCTTCACAAATATTATGAAGGGTACAGCACGCGGATATAACCGCGGGATGCTGTCTTCGGCCAAGTCTAGCTTCCCATACAGAAAGCGCCAGCGGACCTTTAAACGGCCAAAAGCATACTCCACAGTCATTCAGCACCAGCTCAGCCTGTAGTTGAACCGTTCCTTGCTGCTGTCCAGGCTCCCTGTGTAGGGTTTCATGAGCCACAGCATTAAAAAGCGGGACCTCCAAGGATCACAATGGGCATTTCGACTTCTCCTACGGTGATCTTCTGGTCTGGGGGAAAAAGTCCCCGCTTGCAGCTTCTTGAACAGGCCAGTGTTCCAAAAGATGCACCTTTCCGGGCGGGCCAGCCAGCGTTAATGTCAATGAATCGCCCACGGTGATCCACAAGCACCTGAAGAACCATAGAGAAATACCCCTTCTGATTAACGTACTTGGAGGCTAGGTGGGTTGGTGCCCAAATAGGAATATGCGCCCCATCTATCACCCCTCTGCAGTTAGGGAAACGCATTTTTGCAAAGCCAGCCACAATGTCATTCACGTTACCCAGAGTCATGGTTCTTCTGAGCAGGATGCGATTAATGGCCCTGCAAACTTGCATCAACACGATTCCAACGGTCGACTTTCCCAAAGTGGTTAACGACAAATTGGTAACCGTCTGGAGTTGCCAACTTCCAGACTGCAATAGCCACCCGCTTCTCCACCGTCAGGACAGCTCTCAATCTTGTGTCCTTGCGCCGCAGGGTGGGGGCGAGCTCCTCACACAGTCCCATGAAAGTGGCTTTTCTCATCCGAAAGTTCTGCAGCCACTGCTCGTCATCCCAGACTTGCATGACAATGTGATCTCACCACTCAGTGCTTGTTTCCTGAGCCCAAAAACGGTGTTCCACAGTGGTGAGCATGTCTGTGAATGCCACAAGCAATCTCATGTCATATGCGTTACGTGAGTCGATATCATCATCGGAATCACTGTCACTGTGGATCTTAAGGAGTAGCTCAACTGCCAAACGTGACGTGCTGGCAGTCGAAAGGGAAAAAAAGTGACCCGGGTAACTACAGGCCTGTTAGTTTGACATCTGTAGTATGCAAGCTCTTGGAAAAAATTTTGAAGGAGAAAGTAAAGGACATTGAGGTCAATGGCAATTGGGACAAATTACAACGTAGTTTTACAAAAGGTAGATCGTGCCAAACCAACCTGATCTCCTTCTATGAGAAAGTAACAGATTTTTTAGATAAAGGAAAAGCAGTGGATCTAATCTAGCTCGATTTCAGTAAGGCATTTGATACAGTACCACATGAGGAATTATGGGTTAAATTGGAAAAGATGGGGATCAATATGAAAATTGAGAGGTGGATAAGGAACTGGTTAAAGGGGAGACTACAGCGGGTCATACTGAAAGGTGAACTGTCAGGCTGGAGGGAGGTTACTAGTGGAGTTCCTCAAAGTTCAGTTTTGGGACCAATTTTATTTAATCTTTTTATTACTGACCTCGGCACCAAAAGTGGGAGTGTGCTAATAAAGTTTCCGGATGACACAAAGTTGGGAGGTATTGCCAATTCAGAAAAGGATCGGGATATCATACAGGAAGATCTGGTTGACCTTGTAAACTGGAGTAATAGTAATAGGATGAAATTTAATAGTGAGAAGTGTAAGGTTATGCATTTAGGGATTAATAACAAGAATTTTAGTTATAAGCTGGGGACACATCAGTTGGAAGTAACGGAAGAGGAGAAGGACCTTAGAGTTCTGGTTGATCACAGGATGACTATGAGTCGCCAATGTGATATGGCCGTGAAAAAAGCCAATGCAGTCTTGGGATGCATTAGGCGAGGTATTTCTAGTAGAGATAAGGAGGTGTTAGTACCGTTATACAAGGCATTAGTGAGACCTCACTTGGAATACTGTGTGCAGTTCTGGTCTCCCATGTTTAAGAAGGATGAATTCAAACTGGAACAGGTACAAAGAAGGGCCACTAGGATGATCCGAGGAATGGAAAACCTGTCGTATGAAAGGAGACTCAAGGAGCTTGGTTTGTTTACCTTAACCAAAAGAAGGAGGAGGGGAGATATGATTGCTCTCTTTAAATATATCAGAGGGATAAATATCAGGGAGGGAGAGGAATTATTTAAGCTCAGTACCAATGTGGACACAAGAACAAATGGATATAAACTGGCCATCAGGAAGTTTAGACTTGAAATTAGACAAAGGTTTCTAACCATCAGAGCAGTGAAGTTCTGGAACAGCCTTCCAAGGGAAGCAGTGGGGGCAAAAGACCTATCTGGCTTCAAGATTAAGCTAGATAAGTTTATGGAGGGGATGGTTTGATGGGATAGCATGATCTTAGTCAACGGTCAATTAATTGGTTCTATTTACCACTGATGGCAACGGACAGTGATGGGATGTTAGAAGTTACTACAGATAACTTTTTCCTGGGTGTCTGGCTGGTGAGTCTTGACCACATGCTCAGGGTTCAGCTGATCGCCATATTTGGGGTCGGGAAGGAATTTTCCTCCAGGGTAGATTGGCAGAAGCCCTGGAGGTTTTTCGCCTTCCTCTGCAGCATGGGGCACGGGTCACTTACTGGAGGATTCTCTGCATCTTGAAGTCTTTAAACCATGATTTGAGGACTTCAATAGCTGAGACATAGGTGAGATGATTATTCCAGGAGTGGGTGGGTGAGATTCTGTGGCCTGCATTGTGCAGGAGGTCAGACTAGATGATCATAATGGTCCCTTCTGACCTTAAAGTCTATGAGTCTACTCGTCAGCATATTCCTCAGCAGTTCGGGCTCCATTCCAGCAGACTGAAGAGGAAGACCGAGCATGCTGCACATAAACCATTGAAAGATGGCGCCAAATGTGGACGGAAACACAGATTGCGCTGGGATGCGAAGCGATGCATCACAGGGCGTTGGGACAGGATCCAGAATGTTCCGCACCCCACGCCCCCTTCCAAGCCACAGCGCCAGAATGAGAAGAGGTGCTCCGTGGGATAGCTGCCCATAATGCACTGCTCCCAATGCCTTGGGATTTTTTCCTTTAAAAATGCCCCAAAACAGTAGGTCTCCCAAATGGACATACATACCTTTTCAGTATGTACGCAATCTGACCGGCACTCATTCTGGTACTGTTGTGCGGAGTGGGAGATTAGAATCAATATAGACAATACTTAGGAATACATTAATGATCACTTGCCTCAGACATGCAGAGAAACTGGGCAAAGTTTTCAAATTCCCTTCTTAAGCCTCACAAAGAGCTCTAAACGCCTGCAACGAGTTGTGAGCCCACCACAGTAGCATTAACTTCAGAGAGGGCAACTACACAAAAATGAGGAAGCTAGTTAAACAAATTAAAAGGTAGAGTTCCCAAAGTAAAATGCCTGTTCAAATTAAATGTGTACCCCAAATTAAAAAACATAGCAAGAGGACCGAAAAAGTGCTACCATGACTAAAAAAAGTTGAAGCAGTTAGAGGCAAAAAGGCTTCCTTTAAAAATTGGAAATTAAATTTTATTGAGGAAAATAGAAAGGTGCATAAATGTTGCCAAATCAAGTGTAAAAGTATAATTAGGCAGGACAAAAAAAAAAAAAAAAAAAAAAAAATTGAAAAAGCAACTAGCCAAAGACTGAAAAACTAGGAGTACAAATTTTTGTAAGTATATCAGAAGCAGGAAGCCTACTGAACAATCAGTGGGGCCACTGGACAATTGAGGTGCTAAAGGAGCATTCAAGGAAAATAAAGCCATTGTGGAGAAACTAAACAAATTCTTTGCACCGTTACTTTAAACGATGTGAGGGAGATTCCCACATCTGTGCCATTCTTTTTAGGTGACAAATTTGAGGAACTGTCTTAGATAGAGGTGTCATTAGAGGTTTTGCAATAAATTGATAATTTAAACAGTAATAAGTCACCAGGACCAGATGGTATTCACCCAAGAGTTCTGAAGGAACTCAAATATGAAACTGCAGAACTACTAACTATGGTATGTAACCTATCACTTACTTCAGTCTCTGTACCAAATGACTTGAGGATAGCTAATGTGACACCGAGTTTTAAAAAAGGCTCCAATAACAATCCTGACAATTACAGGCCGGTAAGCCAAACTTCAGTACTAGGGAAACTAGTTGAAAGTATAGTAAAGAACAGAATTATCAGACACATACGAACACAATTTGCTGGGCAAGAGTCAACGTGACTTTTGTAAAGGAAAATCATGCCGTCAATCTATTAGAAGTCTTTGAGGGGGTCAACAAATGTGGATAAGGGTGATCCAGTGGATATAGTGTACTTAGACTTTCAGAAAGCCTTTGACAAGTTCCCTCACCAAAGGCTCTTAAGCAAAGTAAGCAGTCATGGGATAAGAGGGAAGGTTCTCTGATGGATCAGTAACTGGTTAAAAGATAGGAAACAAAGGGAAGGAATAAATGGTCAGTTTACAGAATGGAGAGAAGTAAATAGTGGGGTTCCCCAGCAGTCTGTACGAGTGCTGTTCAACATATTCATAAATTATCTAGAAAAAGGAATAAACAGTGAGGTGGCTAAATTTGCAGATGATACAAAACTACTCAAGATAATTAAATCCGAAGCAGACTGCGAAGAGTTATAAAAGGATCTCACAAAACTGGGTGGCTGAGCAACAAACTGGCAGATGAAATTCAATGTTGATAAATACAAAGTAAAGCACATTGAGATAATGTTTTCCAATTACACATACAAAATGATGAGATCTAAATTAGCTGTTACCACTCAAGGAAGATCTTGGAGTCATCATGGATAGTTCTCTGAAAACAACCGCTCCATCTGCAGCGGCAGTCAAAAAAGCTAACAGAATGATAGGAGCCATTAGGAAAGGGCTAAAACAGAAAACATCAATCCCGCTATATAAAGCTCACATCTTGAATACTGTGTGCAGATTTGGTCACCGCATCTCAAAAAAGATGTATTAGAATTGGAAAAGATACAGAGAACGGCAACAAAAATGACTAGGGGTATGGAACAGTTTCCATATGAGGAGAGATTAAAAAGATTGGGACTTTTCAGCTTGGAAAAGTGACGTTTATGGGGGGATATGATAGAGGTCTATAAAAATATTGACTGGTGTGGAGATCGTGTATAACATTCCCTTATTCACCCCCTTCACATAACACAAGAACTAGGGGTCACCCAATGAAATTAATAGGCAGCAGGTTTAAAACAAACAAAAATAAATACTTCTTCACACAATGCACAGTCAACCTATGAAACACATAGCCAGAGGATGTCATGAAGGCAAAACTGTAACAGGATTCAAAAAAAGAACTAAGTAAGTTCATGGAGGATAGGCCCATCAATGGCTATTAGCCAGGACAGTCAGGGATAGAACATCATGCTCTGTGAGTGTCCTAGCCTCTGTTTGCCAGAAGCTGGGAATGGGCGATGGGGGACGATTCACTCAATGATTGCCTATTCTGTTCGTTCCCTCTGAAGCAACTGGCATTGGCCGCTGTCGGAAGACAGGATACTGAGCTAGAGGGATCACTGGTCTGACCCAGTATGGCCGTTATGTTCTTAAGCAACTAAGCATGGACCAGCTTAATGACATTAGCAACCGAACCAAAACTTTGAGCAAGAGATGTAATACAGCCTAAAAAATCAAGTGCATGGATTTGTTAAACAGTGAATGTACCAAGATACAGACAGAAATTAGGATATATTATATGTATAAAATACTAAAAAGCAGAATTTAATTCTAGGAAGTGACTCAGCAACTGAAGTAAATCAAACAATATTTTAAACTTAATTTAGAAAGTCAATCCATATCATACCTCTGCATTTGATGAGTTTTCCCAGAACATCGCATTGTAGATAAAACTTATATCATTTGTCCACATTTTTCTGTTCTGATTTTCTTCTGGAGGGGAAATGTTGATTTTCACCACTCCATCTATGGATTCTAACTGCACTCCTGGAGGACCAATTTTAGCTGCAAAAATTAAACATTATCATGAAGCACAACAACTTTGTTGAAAAACCAGAAGTTACATGTTTGAACAAGTAAACTACAAGGAACTGCCCACAGTACTTAATTTTAAATTCTTCAGGTAGAATCTAACAGTAGTTTAACTGAATAAACTCCAAGTGTTATCTGGGACCGAAGACAGTTAAAGTAATACTGACTGTAACAATATTACAGTAACTTCCTGATTCTGAAAGGAAGAGTCATAAATTTGTGGAATAAGGTTACAAGAGAGACTTACTTTAAAAAAGCCAATTCACCAAGAACCAACCCAATATTAACAGAAGGATTCAGCTGTATATAGGTTATTATTCACTGTAAATTAAAGGTAGAAGGTAGGACTGCTGGAATGCTAGCTTCTCAAATACATTTGCCAACAACAGCACAGGGGCAATGAAACATATGGTACTCAGGGAATCAGCTCTCCCCCCAATCTGGACCATCCTGCCTCTTCCCTAATGTTAGGAATGAAATTCATTGCGGTGGGTACAGTGTAGAGATGGCCACCATAGAAAAACATGACCTGCAAAAACAAAGGGCCCTACATCACACCACTTTACCACTGGAACGCTGCATAGCTCAAAAGTAAGGAAGACTAACTGACACACACCATGTATGGTGGGCTCATCAGTCATAAATTTTCCATGACAATCACTTAAAGCTGCTTATAACATTTGATACATTATAGCAATGTTAAGCTTATAACTTTAAGCATGCAAGTCAGAATAGTCAGAGCTAAGGGTCTCAAAATAATCTTAACTTACATACTTCACAGGTATTTTGATTACGAATTAGATTAAATGTAAATATTTCATTACATATTTGATAATAGAAATAACATGGTCCAAGCAATACAAGTCTATTCACTGCATATTTCATACAGTGTTATAATGTAGTAAAGGTTGGGAAATTAGCCATTATGGGTGAGATTTTTCAAAGGCACAAATGGGATTTAGCCATCCTTATGGAAGGGGTTTGTACTGCTTTAGTCAAGTTATTTAAAACAGCACAACTTGTGTTTGGACAAGATCTCTGGAAAGTTACTATATAAATACTATTACTAAAAGCATAAAAAGGCAGTTGCTCTATAAAACAGCAGAGCCAATAATAATGGGGAATACAAATCTCTACACTGTATTTTATATTGTGTTGTAACACCGTAAATTGAAAAATAATTAACCTGTTTAATACCAAAGTACATATGTAGTTCATACCTATTAAATATGGTATAAATGATAAAGTAGTAGACCATGGAGATTTTTCTTCTTCTTTTTCAGCTCTTACACGCACATTATAGGAATCTAAATAAGCTGTCATTGCTGAGGAGAAGTCACATTCTGTGACAGAGACATTCTGACAGCCAGATAGCTCTTCCCAATCTGTTGTTTCTTCATTCTCCAAATCCTCAAATGTTCTGCAAGTAAAAAAATAAAATTAGGTTTCTATTGGTGATAAAAGATAAAACGTAAACATTCATTTTGTATTTTGATCAGCACCATCTGGTAGTCAAAAATCTATTCAACTGGTCTCAGAATTCTAGAATACCTGTCTAATTTAGCAAAAACAACGAGGAGTCCTTGTGGCACTAAGGTGCCACAAGGACTCCTAAGCTGATACAGACTAACACGGCTACCACACTGAAACCTGTCTAATTTAGGTTACTTTATGAATGCTAGTCTGGGTTAATTATCGAATAAGGAATCTATGCTGGCAATTTGCTTTTCTAGTCCAACATTTAAACACAACAGAAAAAAAATAAAGATCATTTCAGGATTATTGTTTCTGGGATTAAACCCTGAGTGTACTACCAAACGAGTGTATTTTATTACCCCTCAAGTGCACTGATAGAACAGGAGTTGCGAAAAGTGCTTGGAGGAAACCTAAGTGGCAAAGGAAAGGGATGGGGGAAAAGGAGTAAGAGCTCTGAATAGTAAAGAGTATAGCTGAGGGGAGAGTAGACTGGAGGAGGGAAGGAGAGAAATGAAGGAAAGGAGACAGAATAGGAAATCAGAAACAACAAATGGGAAAAAGAAAACAGAATAAAATGAAAACACAGGAGAGTTAACTATTGTATCCTATCAGAACAAGGCTTCTCAGCAAAAACCACCTGTCTCCAAAAGATAATTCAGACAGCAGGAAGTGGTACAAACAATAGGGAGAAATGCCTCTCCTGATTAAAAGTGGAAAAAACTGGAAAACTGAGAAATAACCATTAAAGCTGTTGATCCCGTTGTATAATCACTATATTTTGTCTTCAGCAGGACAGCATTACATGTTTCTGAGGTAAACCCTGTATTTTTGAAGCCACCTTTGTCCCACCCAAAAGATAAAGAGAGGGACACCAAATCTCCATGTTCAAATACATAATATTCTCCCTCTGACATCTTAATTACGGAGTTGCTACTAAGCTAGACAAGTTTGTGCGTTTATTTGTTGGGATAGGGATAATGAGAAATAATAGCCACATTAGAAAAAAGCAAGAAGCATAAACTTTTTTTAAAAAAAGGAGCTAACTGAAAATAAGGATATAAAAACAGTTTAATCTGATGACTAAAGTTTGTAAATTAAAAGCAACCAGACAATGTTTCTCTTTCTGTATTTATAAAGGCCTTGACCAGCTAATCAGAGTTCTGTACTGGGGAATATTCCCAAATCTTGTGTTTTTCAATTCTGAGCCAAACAGATGATTTGAAACACACAAACAACAGCAAATCAAAAAGGTATGGTTCTCAATGCAGCCACATAATCTGTTACATACATCTTTTACAGTATGCAGTGTTACTTCTGAATGTGTTCTTACAAATGATATGTATGCCAATACTGGGGAACACCTACATAGGAATTATATGATTTGCGGGAATTATGCCATGGTTGCTTCTTAGGGGTGCATCAGTTTAGGATTGAATTTTCAGACACTTAATTCTATGGCGTTTCCCAAACACAAAGAAGTACCATGAGTCAGTGTGCTGGCTGCAATGGGAACAATAATTTGGTGTTTTCATAGTGAAATTCTGGTTTCTAGCATTCGCTCTTTTGCACTTTTTCAATACATTGAGAACATTCAAATGATCACAGGTACAGATCTACAGGTATACACACTAATACATAATGATGGCCCTACCAAATTCACAGTCCATTTTGGTCAATTTCACAGTCCTATGATTTTAAAAGTAGTCAATTTCATGATTTCAAATACTTACATTTGAAATGTCAGGGTGTTATAAGCATGGGGGTCCCAACCAATAAGAGGGTTGGGGGTGTCCACAAGGCTATTGTAGGGGGGTCGCAGCATTGCCACCCTTACTTCTGAGCTGCTGCTGACGGAGGTGCTACCTTCAGAGGTGGGCAGCTGGAGAGCAGTGCTGACATGAAGGTCGTATGGTATGGTGGGGGCCATCACTTTGGGGGGGGAGTGGAAGGGCCAGCATTATGGGTGGATGACCACCCAGGGACCTGTGGTTGGGGGGCACTGTGGCCCCCATCCCCCAGCCAGCCCAATGCCCCTTTAACTCGCGAACACTGGGCCTGAAGATTGGATGGGGCAGGGCTGGGGACAGGGGTGCCAGAACCCTTTTAGACATGGGGGGGGGGGGGGCTACCAGTGTAGGAACTGTGGGACCGGGAGCCATGTCCCCCCACTTTTTAACATGGGCATAGTCTGGGGGCAGGGGACAACAACTGCAAACTGCAGGCAGCAGGGGAATTGATAACTGTGCAAGTCTTGCAGTTTGTGGGGGAAATGCCGTCCTCTGCCCCCCAAGCTACACCCACATTAAAAAGTGGAGGGGCATGGCCCTCTAGCCGCCCCAGTTCCAAAGCTGTTGGCTGGGGGTGCCCCAGCCAGTGGCTCCTACTATGCATTAGGCTCCAGATGCTAGTCTTGGCCGGGCTGGAGAGGGACAGGACTTCCTTTTCTCCTGCAGGGGCTGCTCCCAGGGCTGGGTCAGATCCACCTCTGGGAGCCACCTCCGCCCCCGCAATCTGCAAGAAACTCTGCTGCTACTCCATGTACAATGACCCCTCCACCCACAGCTAGGGAGCGATGGGGGAAGGATGCAGTAGAGGTATGGAGCTTCCTGCAGTTGGGGGAGGTTCCCAGAGCTGGGTCTCACCAGCCCCAGGAGCAGTCCCTGAAAGAGAAAAGCAAGCAAGTCCCCAGCCCCACCAGGACTAGCAGCCAGAGTCTGATGCATGATAGGAATCCAGGCTAGGATGCTCCCAGTCCTGCCCCTCCCTGGCAGATTTCACAGGGGAGAGCAGACTTCACGACCATGGGGCCCTACACATAAGTCATCACATCATCTAACTGTGACGCTCAGAGGCTCCTTTATGGTAACTGGCAAAGGGGGCATGGTTATGTAATAAATCCCAACAGGTCTGGTAAACTCACTACAACCAGCACAGAGTCAGAATAATTAGCCCAACAATGTCTTGTAATGTATCATATGAAAACTGGTGACACTGGTCATGAATATCATTGTGATGTATGTATGAGTTGTGTATAAGGAGTTATATATATGGAAATATGTTCTTAATATGCTATTATGGAGGATAGGTCCATCAATGGCTATTGGCCAAGGTAGTCAGGGACACAGCCCCATGCTCTGAGTGTCTGTAATGCAGTCCTCGATGGTTTCTTGCTCAGACAGTGGGGGAACCTGACCACACACAGTGAACTACACTGGGTGGTCACAACACAAGCCCCACTTCCCCACTATTACCAGGGGTTTCTTCACTTTGTGGAGTTCCTTAAGTCTCTAACTGGAAGATCAAAATGAAAGTCAAGAATTCCCACATATTCAGGGATACTCCCGCCCTGCAATCCCAGCAAACAGGGGTGGGGGAAGTAGCAAGTCTATAGTGCTGCCAACAATCCAGCCCCGGTGCAATGGGTTTGGGGAAATCACTCTGGCTTGGTTTCTGAGATGGGCTCAGCTTGTCTGTCTTGCCCAGGGAGTCCACTGCACTCTCCTTAGGATCGGTTTGAAGGTTTCCTGCACAGAAATTCCCTCCACAGCTTTGGGAGTCGCTCCTGCAGTCTGCTGCTTAGGGTGATCCTGCTCTTTTCCCCCACTGCTGATTGCAGCTTCCTCCCTTTTAAAGACCTCCTCCCTATCATGAATGATTGACAGGGCCAAAGGGGTGGGATTTGCCCTGCTGCCAGGGCCTCTCTGGCCCCTTCCTCATCTGTGTGTGGCCTTTACACCCAATCACAGTGTCCCTAAACCTCCAAAAGCTGGGAATGGAGGACAGGGGATGGATCACTTGATATCTTCCCTGTTCTCTTCGTTCCCTCCCAAGCATCTGGAACCAGCTACTGTCAGAAGATAGGATCCTGTGCTAGATGAACCATTGGTCTGACCCAGTATGGCCATTATGTTAAAAATGTTGTGGTGGCAGTTGATAAACAAGCTTGCCCTAGATAAAGGAATGTGGATTTGCCTGTCTCCATGGATCAAACTAACAGGCAGATGAGAAAAACAGTATGGCTTGATTACAAGAAAAGGACAATAAAAGTACATTTGCATCTAAGGTAAACAAAGTGATGGAGCCAATTGAGTAAGCAAGTTGACCAGAGGATGAAGAAGGGGCTTGGCACTTGCACCATGAAGAACAAGAAACAGGAGAGAGGAACTTTTCCTGGGTTTATTTTTCAAATACGTTTCAAAGGTTTTCTAGATTATAAAAGGAAAGAAAGAGGACTCCTTTGTTATCCATCACTTAAGAGACAAAAAAGGGGCCAAACACACTTTGAATCTGTGAAAGGTAGATCCCCCAACTGTGTGGGCTGAGGATGCTGAAAATGAACTGTAGCTGAGAAAATGCCCGAGACCAGGATTGTAATCTGTTAAATTATAGACACTAGGAAGCGTGTTTTATTTGTTTTACTTGTATCCTTTTCTGTTTCTATTATCTCTGTTTAGTATAACTTAAATCTGTTCATTAATAAATTAAAATTTTAGTTTTACCATAATCACATCAGTGCTGTTATACTAAAGTGAAGTGTGCAATCTCAGTTGAGCCAACAGACTGGTGCGTAGTCTGTCTTTTTTGAGACAACACACTTGGTATTTCTGTGGGCACCAAGTGACAGGGTCTGGATACTGCAGGGGAATGCTTTTCCAGTGGATTCAGGAACTGGGACTCTCTGAATTTTACCCCTCTGCCTCAGCAAGGGAGAGTTTTGCTGAAGCTTAAACTGTGTGTCAGCTCCCTGCCACACCAGTCTATCCGCTTCACCAGCATACTCCTTGAGACTCTGCTAGTCTTAACCTTGCCTTGCAGGTAACAGTGGCTTATGGTTCTGGGTACCCCGAAAAAGCGTTGCAACAAACATGTATAATCTACTGAGGACTACTGCACCAGCCAGAGTCACCACAGTTGGTGATGTCGACTAGGCACTGTGTAGTAATTTCCAGAACTCAATCCTGCATATCCACAAATCTCTGGGGCAGTCCTGCGGCACCAATTAGCAGTGCATGACCTGACCCTTCACATGCTGATGGACAGTGAGAGAGCATGGTGTGTTGGGGTGTTTCTGTCCGTACTGACGGCATGACTGAAACGCATGCAACACAGCTTCACAAATACAGGATATACATATTTAAATAAACTGTGTGCGCGCATTTGGTACTAAATTTTTAAGATTAGTCTGTCTATGCTGTTCAATTTGATATACATAGGGATAGCCTTACTTTAGATAAATTTGTGTTATGTCTCCAGGCTCTTACATTCAGCACAGGATTGTGTTTTCCCTTCGCGCTGCATTTTAAAAGTTTCTCAGTGATGTTTTCTTACAAAGAAAGCTAAAGCATTTCTATACAAAGACTCAAGTATCAGAGGGGTAGCCGTGTTAGTCTGTATCCACAAAAACAACGAGGAGTCCAGTGGCACCTTAAAGACTAACAGATTTATTTGGGCATAAGCTTTCGTAGGTAAAAAACGTATGCCCAAATAAATCTCAGTCTTTAAGGTGCCAGCGAACTTCTCATTGTTTTTATACAAAGACTGATCATTTAAATGCACTGCAGTGAGGAAAATTAATCCTAGATTGGTAGAAGCAAGACCACCAGTGCAGCTCCTCCTAGTTTTGATAATGCCCATAAAGATGTTCCCCCTGCACACATCCGATCCAATCATCTGAAAGAAACTAAAATTCCAATTTTGTAAGATTCAGATATGCCTCTAATCCATTTGGACAATTAGGCAAGTACATATTTTGGTATTCATGTTGATTTAAGAATTCATTCTGGGCCTGATCCAGCATTCACGATATAAATGAAAATTTTGCTCTTCTATATTTTTTAGTAATTCTTTGGGACAAAATCCACACAGATAGAAATCTAAATAAATAATGTATTTTGGCATCTACACTACCATGTATGTTGGCAAAGCTTATGTTGCTCAGGGATGTGAAAAATGTAAGTGGTAGTGTGCACAGCGCTATGTTGGCGGGAGAGCTTCTGTGCACTACAAATACAACCACATCACAATTATCCCCTAACCTAGCTAGAACTAGGTTTTGTCCAGTAGACTGGACTGCAACTTTTAATAAATCTAAAGACCACTGTGTATAAGGGACAACCCTTGATATGCCCCTAAAATGCTTGTAGATTCCCAGATTTAGCAGTTCACACTTTGGGACAGCCTGGGCGTCTAGCAGGATTCACTGCTAGAAGGTCAGGACTCCCAAAGCTCTGGGAATTATAGAAGATTAGTACCACTTCAAACACTAACATCAATATTTTGAAACTCTTGTAACCAAAAACAGTTCCAGATTTTAGGTGTTAAAAATTTGGCTACATGTTCAAACTACACACAGTGATGAAAAGCAGCATACAAACCACTATAAAAGCATCACTTTTCTTGGATCACCAGTGTGCTCTTGTGCTTATTTTTAACAATTTTTATATCAATAAACAAACAAATCACAGTGGTGGGTTTTTGTTTTTTTCCCTTCTTACTTTGTGGAAATGGATGTCAAATAATTTTGGCTCACAGTAAAATAGTATGCTTACCGTTGGTATTGAGCTGAAAACGTCACATTGAAGTCACTCTCACTACCCCAGCTCCATCTTAGAGTGAAATTTGTGTTTACAACATTGACTTGAACATTCTGAGGGCTCGTCAGATTCATTTGGCCTACAAAATGGTTGGGGTAGAGGGGAGGGGGAGAGATAGGAACAGGTCGGAGAAAATGTTATTGTACACAAAGTTTAAGGATGTGTGACATCAGTTCCACAACAGTAATCTTTACATGTTAAAAATTAAAATAGAATACCAAATGTAGTACAGTTAAAAAGTACTCAAGCCTATTGAAATAGCAAGATAATTCATGGCTTCTTAGCCTGTTAGGACAGATTTCTCCTCTATAATTGGGATTCAATTTTTTTCTCTTTTTATACAGAGTTTTAAGACTTAGTTCATGGAAGAATTCACTGGTTCTGAATGCATGTCAGCCAAAGCATTAAAAAGCAAGTGCAGTGGCAGTTTTCAATGCTTGGATCTCTGCTACAAGCTCTACTAGAGATGCCTCTGGTGCGCTCTACCATTTCACAGCTGTAAAATGGACCCAGAAGATCTATGACCTTTCTCTCTGCTACAATATACTCTGAGATACAGTCACCACAAAGACTTCTCCACACAGTATGACCCTGGGATTCCTTTGCAGCAACCCAACATTTCCTCTTGAGCAAGAGTAGACTAACCAGCACTCCTCCATAAAAAGCTTGGAAGGTAAAAATGCATCAAGACACAAACAAGAATGAGCAGAGAGGAGACTGAAGATGGACGAATACTCTGCATCTTTTTATTTCAGGAGGATGGAGATGGTGGGGAAAATGGGAATCAGTCTTGAACAGATTTTTTGTTGTTATTTTGAAGACAGGAAAATGGTGGCAGGCAATGGGAAGAGTTCTGTGTGCGCGTAAGAGTGGAGATAAAGGAAATGAAACTTGCAGACTATTTTTTTTTATACATAACACATGGTAATTCTTCAGACAACAACTATCCCACTTTTTAATAAAATATTCCTTTAAGAAATGGAAGGAAAGACTGTTACCTAATTGTATAGAGGAGAGCATGCGTGGCACAAGAACATGTCACCCTGCCAGTACACAGGAAGTAGAGGATTTCCTGCAAGCTGCCTTCATTTTCAGATGTCAGAAAAAAGAAGTTGCATAGTTGATGAGACAAGTTTTGATCTGAAAACAGATTCGATTTTTAAGTGTTTCTACTCTAAAGAGTGAGCGTGTAAAAATGGCTCCTTTTTCCTCAGCAATCTGCGCTCTGTATGTATGCAAAATCATAGGAGCTCCATTTTGTGAAAAAGATCAGATATTAATTTTTACTACTGTCTGCCCTGAAAAAGTAACAACTGTGAGAATGAAAGATTATTTTCTTACTCACATAATGTTACATGAGTAAGGGGTTAAATAAATCCCATTGGAAGGCCACTTTTGCAACATCATTGTCTTTGAATTACGCAACCCTCAGTGAAAGGAGTAGGGTAGCAGAGGTTTAACTATGGGCATTAATTGAAGACAATGGGGTCACACGGGTGTAATAGAGGGCAGCAGTTGGACTGAATATTTATTACTGGTAATGACCTGAAAGCAGTGATTTCCCTACACCCCCCCTAGGGGGGGTGTACACCCCCCCTGAATTTTCCCAACCCCCCCCTCCCCCCAGTTTTGTGAACTAGTTACATGCAGTGTTACCAATTTAGTGATTGTTTGGGAATTTGAATTTAAATTGAAACATTAATACACACTTTAAAAGCATATAATGTATATGATAAAATGTGTATCTGAAAATGTATAATAGATTTGAAAAGTATGAACACAGACTAGCTTCCTTATACAGCTTTTGTTTTTTGTGACTGTCAGTGCATTCATTTCGGTGATGTTGGCTAACCTAATAATTTCAAATGATGATTTGTAAGCAAAGTCTAAAAGAGCTCTCCCTGACAGCTAGTGATGAGCTGGGAACTGAGGGGAAAGGCTTCAGGACCAGATTGTATTTACATTCACACCTAATCTACCTAGGTATCCACCAAACAGAGCTGTGTTCCCCAAGTGATATATTTTGGCTGGGTTTGGGTTACAAATCACTTGAATGCGGGGTGGGGTGGGGTAATGAAATGTTGTTGTTTTTATTGTACGAGTAAAGGGCAGTAGAACTGTCCTTAGCCTGTGCTGATTGAGGGCATCAAGAGAGAGGGTGGGGACAGGTGTTTTGCTTTATGGTCTGCCTGAGTCACAAGTACTATTTGACCTGTGCCTCTCCACTGTTTAAAGACCAAGCTGATTTGGCTTCATAGAGAGTCTTTTGGTTTGTTAAGTGACCACTAGAGCGGAAATCTCTGATAATCAGGTCTAAGTGCTTAGACCTGCTGTAGGACAGTGTTTCTATGGAAGAGATGCCCCAGTCTGTACTAGCACCGAGGTTCCCCGCACCCCGAAGAGCTGAAATCACTGAGAGTCAGGTGGAACCACAAGAGACCAACTCACAGAGGTCACAGTGGCAGGTGGCAGCAGAAGGTGACAGTGTAGGGCTATTGGGGCACAGCAATAGAGTGAACGGTAGCATGACAAACAACAGCAGCCAGGAGCATTGGACTTAGGGTGACCAGATGTCCCGATTTTATAGGGACGGTCCCGATTTTTGGGTCTTTTTCTTATATAGGCTCCTATTACTCCCCACCCCCGTCCCGATTTTTCACACTTGCTTTCTGGTCACCCAAATTGGACTATGTTTTAGTGACCTTTCTCCAGAAGCTATATTTGTGACTGGGAAAGTTATATAAATATATGTTTCCTAGTAGGCCAAGATTTTAAAAATGCATTATTTGCCAAGATCATTATCTCACATCATCGCTATCTCAAGAGGTCGTTATCTTGGGGAGTTTCTGTACTAAATTTTTTTATTATTATAATTTTTTATGTAAGAATGGCTATATTGGGTCAGATCAATGGTCCATCTATCCCAGTATCCTGTCTTCCGAAAGTGACTGTTCCACGTGCTTCAGAGGGAATGAACAGAACAGGGAATCATTGATTGAACCATCCCGTCGTCCACTCCCAGCTTCTGGTCAACAGAGGCTAGGGACTTTCAGATCATGATGTTACATCCCTGCCCATCCTGGCTAATAGCCATTGATGGACCAATCTTCCATGAACTTATCTAGTTCTTTTTTGAACCCTGTTATAATTTTGGCCTTCACAACATCTCTGGCAAAAAGTTCCACGGGTGACTGTGCGTTGTGTGAAGAAATACTTCCTTTAAAACTTTGTTTTAAACTTACTGCCTATTAATTTCGTTGGGTGACCCCTGGTTCTTTTGTTAAGTGAAGGGATAAATAACACTTCCTTATTCATTTTCTCCTCACCAATCAAGATTTTATAAGACTCTATCATATCCACTCTTAGTCGTCTCTTTTCGAAGCTGAAAAGGCCCAGTCTTCTCTCCTCATATGGAATCTGCTCCATACCCCTAATCATTTTTGTTACCCTTCTCTGTACCTTTTTCAATTCCAATATATCTCTTTTGAGATGGTGTGACCAGAACTACAGACAATATTTAAGATGTGGGCTTGTCATGGATTTATATAGTAAAAGTGGAGGAGCTTGGTTTGCCAGATTGATCAGCTAAGCCAATACTGACAACCTATATGAAAAGGCTGCAAAACACCATGCTTCTGGACTGCATCAACATGCAGAAAGCTTTATAAGCCAGTCACTGTCAAAGCCAATTTTAGAAGAACTTAATGAGGCTATTAAGAATGCTGGAGACACAACTAAGTTTATGTGAACCAACATGGCTAGTGCATCATACTTGCTATTTAAGCAAGAGATACCACACACTACACACTACAGGCCTATGTTAAGTGCATTGTCACTTGTTAATCCTGAAGTTGGACACTGGTTCCGAACAAGACTGGCAAATGCTCACTATCTTTCTGCAAAAAACTCAGCTGACTCTCTTGAAACATGTGGTGCAACAGTGAAAGACTCAGGAGTTGAACAAGTGAAGAATTCTCTCACTATATTCAAAATATGTGCATACATGGCCGACAAATGCACCAATGCAAATAGGTATCAAGTATTAAGTCATTACGTACGTTATCTTGATGTCTGTGGTAGGCCAGTAGAGGCATTCTAGATGTTCAGTTATAGAAGACACATCAGCTGCATCTGTGACATCTTAGAAGAGTTAAATGCTTGTAAATTGAACCCCAAACAGATGGTTGCTTGTGCATTTGATGGAGCTACAAACTTCTCTGGAAGACATAGTGGAGTACAAGCTTTGCTCAGAGAAAAGTGTAACCCTAATCTCTCCTATACACACTGTAGAGGCCATCTACTCCTAGCACTAGTACAAGCTGCAAAATCTTCAAAAGACATTAAAAAGCCACAAGTTTAATGGCTTTTTTATACTCTTTTTTTTTTTTTCAGCAAGAGTCCAAAAGGACTGAACATTTTGGAAACAAATAGAAGATACACTGGGATTGAAGTTCAAATGAGTCCAACCTGGGAAAACCTGCTGGCTTTCTCATGAGTGATTCTTGGCAGTTGTCTTAAAATTACTGCAACCGTTATTACTGGCTTTAGAAAGTATCCACCAAGATAGGACAGATCTAAGTAGTGAGGCTGGTGGACTACTTTTGTTACTAAGTTCAGAGAAGACTATGGCAATTCTCTCTCTTGTAAGTCTACTGTTGAAACCACTTGGGTCATTAAACAATGTAATCCAGGCATCTACTACAACAGTAGTAGATCTTTGTCCAGAAATAGAAGCTATCCTTGGATCAATCAGAGATATCCATTGAAAATGTACTGGAAGAAGCAAAGACTTCAGTCCAGAAGTTGACTAATGAAGGTACTTGTATTGACTCCATAAGTGAAGAGGACAAGAAGTGTTTGTTAAGCCACCTGAAAAAGTACAAAGGCTTGATTCTTACAAATCTACAATAGAGATTTCTGGATTCTATTCAACCTCCACGTAGCTTTTACAAATGCCTGTCTTATAAAACACCTACAGTTGAGTGGAGTGAGGCACTACCAGCAATGGGGCTGCTATGTGATCAGGGCAGAATAGAGAATTTTGAACACAGAGTGGAATATCATACGATGAACGAATGAAGATTTAACTTCAACTTCTTTATTATCACTAGTGGTTCGACCCAATCTTTGTGCTATGTTTCCTGCCATGAAAGTAGGAATTCATCTCTTGCTAATCCCAGTCACAACAGCTACAGCTGAACATAATTCTTCCTCATTGAATAGAATTTTGTGTTCTGAAAGAAGTCACCTTCTGCCTGATCATGGGCATATCATGAAGGACTGGAAGTAACGGACACACAAGAAGACACCAAGGAGTGCAAAATTACAACAAGAAACCAAGACTGATGTACATGTAGTGCTTCATAGTAGGCTTGAATAGCCAACTTTAATTTTTGTGATGGTTTTAAAACAGGAGTTAAATCTAATAAAATGGTCGTGAAACATTTTTCAGTTTTTACTATAGTGCCATACAGCCCACTTTTGCCCTCACGGTCCCAGCCCTCATCGGCCCTGACACCCCCCCTGAATATTTCAACACCCCCCCTAATTTCAATTCCTGGGGAAGACACTGCCTGAAAGCCAAAAAGAACATAGCCTTGACTTTTGGCTAGGCTCCCAAGCTGAGGCTGCAGGGGTTGACAGGAAGGGTGGGCGAATGGGTAGGGAGAGACATGTAAACTGAGCAAGTCTGAGCTGAAATTCACTGAAGCACTAAAACAGGAATCTCCAAAAAAAAAAAAAAAAAAAAAAAAAAAAAATTCTTAGTCACTTTTCAGAATAGAACTGCACTTTAAGTTTCTAATGGGATATCAGTAATAAAGCTTAGTTTAAAAACACAAATATTGAGATTGTATCCTTTTACTTTGTTATAATAATTTTTAAAATTTATTTTAGCAAACATGCTTGTCCAATGTAACAGTCACAAGTTCAACCAAGTATCTCAGAGATAACCAGCTCTGTGGATGAGGGGAAAGCAGTGGATGTGCTATTTCTTGACTTTAGCAAAGCTTTTGATACAGTCTCCCACAGTATTCTTGCCAGCAAGTTAAAGTATGGGCTGGATGAATGGACGGTAAGATGGATAGAAAACTGGCTAGATGGTCGGGCTCAACGGGTAGTAATCAATGGTTCCATGTCTAGTTGGCAGCCGGTATCAAGTGGAGTGCCCCAAGGGTCGGTGCTGGGGCCGGTTTTGTTCAATATCTTCATTAACGATCTGGAGGATGGTGTGGACTGCACCCTTAGCAAGTTTGCAGATGACACTAAACTGGGAGAAGTGGTTGATACGCTGGAGGGTAGGGATAGGATACAGAGGGACCTAGACAAATTAGAGGATTGGGCCAAAAGAAATATGATGAGGTTCAACAAGGACAAGTGCAGAGTCCTGCACTTGGGACGGAAGAATCCCATGCATTGCTACAGACTAGGGACCGAATGGCTGGGCAGCAGTTCTGCAGAAAAGGACCTAGGGGTTACGGTGGACGAAAAGCTGAATATGAGTCAACAGTGTGCCCTTGCTGCCAAGAAGGCTAATGGCATTTTGGGTTGTATAAGTAGGGGCATTTCCAGCAGATCGAGGGAGGTGATCATTCCCCTCTATTCGGCACTGGTGAGGCCTCATTTGGAGTACTGTGTCCAGTTTTGGGCCCCACACTACAAGAAGGATGTGGATAAATTGGAAAGAGTCCAACGGAGGGCAACAAAAATGATTAGGGGGCTGGAGCACACGACTTATGAGGAGAGGCTGAGGGAACTGGGATTGTTTAGCCTGCAGAAGAGAAGAATGAGGAGGGATTTGATAGCTGCTTTCAACTACCTGAAAGGGGGTTTCAAAGAGGATGGATCTAGTCTGTTCTCAGTGGTAGAAGACCACAGAACAAGGAGTAATGGTCTCAAGTTGCAGAGGAGGTGGTTTAGGTTGGATATTAGGAAAAACTTTTTCACTAGTAGGGTGGTGAAGAACTGGAATGGGTTACCTAGAGAGGTGGTGGAATCTCCTTCCTTAGAGGTTTTTAAGGTCAGGCCTGACAAAGCCCTGGCTGGGATGATTTAGTTGGGGTTGGTCCTGCTTTGAGCAGGGGGTTGGACTAGATGACTTCCTGAGGTCCCTTCCAACCCTGAGATTCTATGATTCTATGATAAGAAAAATCTGCCAAATTATGTAAAAGAAAGGGGGTTGCTAAAGATGTCAAGTGTTAGCTCCAGGGGCCATAATTCATGAGATCACAGGAGTTGGAGAGAAAGAAGTTCAGTGAACCTTCATGGACTATATCAGTGGTTCTCAAAGTTTTGTACTGGTGACCCCTTTCACACAACAAGCCTCTGAGTGCGACCCCCCTTATAGATTACACACACTTTATATATTTAACATAGGGAGACCAGTCAGCAAGTGTGAAAAATCGGGACGGGGGTGAGAGGGGGGGTAATAGGAGCCAATATAATAATAAGACCCAAAAATCAGGACTGTCCCTATAAAAACAGGGCATCTGGTCAGACTAATTTAACACCATTATAAATGCCTGAGGCAAAGCAGGGTTTGGGGTGGATGCTGACAGCTCACAACCGCCCACGTAATAACCTCGTGACCCTAGTTTGAGAACCCGTGGACTATATCTAAGGGCTGGTCCACACTGGGGTGGGGGGAGAATTGATCTAAGATACGCAACTTCAGCTACGTGAATAACGTAGCTGAAGTTGAATATCTTAGATCGATTTTTAAAAGTACTTACCCCGGTCCACATGGCAGCAGGCAGGCTCCCGTCGACAGTGCTTCCTCCGCTCGCCGAGCTGGAGTTCCGGTGTCGACGGGGAGCGCTTCTGGGATCGATTTATCGCGTCTAGACGAGACGCGATAAATCGATCCCAGAACATCGATCACTACCCCCCGAATCGGGCGGGTAGTGTGGACGTAGCCTAAGAAATTCTGCAACACATTCAAACTTGCCACTCTTTTCAGTTAACCATATACAGTATGCTAAAAAGCTTATGGTGCATGATCATCAGGAAGGAAGGAAAGGAGGAAATAACTTTCTTACTAATCAAACATCTGTCTAGCAGAGCAGCTCCAGCCACAAACACATGCTTTTACTTTAGCTAGACAACATGTTATGGCAAAGACTAGTAATCGTCGAAGAGAAACAACTGTAGCCGAAGAGTGACTGGATATTTCCAGGGCAGCAGAGGTGTAAAAAGGGAGGGCTATTTATGATTTGGGTGGAAAGAACAACATGAAATTTAGCATATTGTTTTCGTCAACAAAAGCATTCACGTTCTAACACTGTAAAGGTTTTACTTTTATTTAAAAAAAAAAAAAAAAAAAAAAAAAAAAAGCATTGTGTACCTTAACACAAGCAGATTAAAGCGGCTCATGTGATCTTTAAAGGGACACTGTCAACTTTAATGTTTTTAAATGATTATTTAAAAAAATACAGTTTCAGATAGAGCACTCTTTAAAGAGCTTGTCCCGATTTATTTTTCAAAATCATTCTCCTCTTAACGTTTAAAATTTTTTTCCAGCTAAGGTGAAAATGACCCCAAACCCAAACTATGTAAACACTTATACACATACTTAGCCTCATGCACATGAGTAGTTCCACTGAATTCACAACTAACTCAACTGGATACTCATGGTGTGAAGTTAAACATAAATGTGAATGTTTGCAGGACTAGGAGCTAGCTGGCTGTCCAAGAGAATCAGTAAAACTCACTATACACAGTGCTGTCAAATGCCAAACTATATAGAAAAAATGTTTCACTGACTTTTTACTTACAAGTTACTCCCTAAGACTACTATACAAAACTCCAGACAGAAGTGTGATTTTAAAATTGACCGTGTCCTTTTGACTTCAAAGGAACTGCCACTTATCTCACTCCATTTGTACATATGTACACATAAAAAGTCCCCAAACCATGCTCCCTTAAGTTCACCTCAGAGAAATCCTCAAAGCACTTTCATAATAAACATTTGAGGGTCCCCTTTTGCTCTCTCACACACAAATAGTTTCTTTCACTGGAAAATATTACAGTCAGACATTAATACATCATGGAAAAGAAACTTCAGACAACCACAAGAAACTATTTTCACATCTAAAGTTATCTTATGTTTGTTTTCAGTCTCATCCCGTTTTAAAGGTTATTTCATCTATTCATATGATGACTAAAGAGTTTATCTTTGTAAAAGACGACACACACAAGATTGAGTCTGTCACCAAACACAAGTGTAGCAGCAATGTCTAAGGGATGTCACTGATGGCCAGCTTCCGATAGGCAGACCACCCTTGTCCACCCCTTTCCATATGCCTCTTTCCCCTCCTAACACCCAGTGAAACGCACATCCTTTCCCGTAAAACTCCAACTCTTTCAATAAAGACCTGAGAATTCCCATTTCTTTTCTCCACTGCAGCAGAGATACACTCAAATGCCAACACTAGCTGTACACTAAAATAAATTTAAGAAAAAATAGTATTTTGTGTGATCAAGGCAATTTTGTTTTTCATTTTAAACTCTGAGTTGTATCTGCCTTTATTAATATAACTTTTTACATTAATATTGTGAACAAGTGGAAGAATAAGTGCTCAGTGTCCCTATATGAACACTAGCTGAGAATTATTTTACAATAATAAGGCTCGCCACACCAGAGCCAATAAAGTATACAGATAGGAGTGCCAAATCATTAGAAGGAAAAAATGTTTTTTGTCAGTCTCAGTCCTAATTCAAACAGATTGATAATTCACATGATAATTATCACCCTGCATTACATAACCATCCATGGTTGCATGGATTTTTTTAAAATCCCTTCATCTGCTCAATCTATATTCAAATATTCCCTTGTGATAAAATATAGCCAGCCCTATATTAAAGTGCACTAGGAAACCTTTAATGAGCCCTAGTAGGGTCTACACAGACCAAGATGCTAGTGTTCAATACGTTAGTGTGGTTTAGAAATCGCACACTATAGTGTGCATTACCCTGCCATGCACACAAGCCCTTGCCTGAACACAATTCAAAAGCCCTCTTATACCACATCTACCTCAGAAAAAATGGAGTTGTTTTTACAAGGTGATAGCTAGCACATGATAGCTGACACGTTGTAAAACATTAGTGCAGATCAAGCAATCTGTAGCTTTACCTTGATGTAGCTGGCTAAGGTGAACGGGGGCGGGGAGGGGGAGGGTTTCCAAGGACGTCTCCAATGGGGCTTGTGTTCCTGGTTTACAGTGGACACAGAATCATAGCACACTCAAGAAAAATCAGTCTGAATCCAAGTGTGAATTTGAAGTGCATTAGTTAAACCGCATTAAACCCCAGAGTGGTTGCCCTCAACGAGAATTAAAGTGGCCCTAATTCAGATTATGCAGTGGTATTGTAGACATGTTGGTGCCAGGATATTAGAGAGACAAGATGGGTGAGGTAATATCTTTTATTGGATCAACTTTTGTTGGTGAGAGAGACAAGCTTTTGAACTTACACGGAGCTCTTCTTCAGGTCTGGGAAAGGTACTAAGGCTTTGTCTACACTGTGAAGTTGCTGACAAAACTTGTGTCTTTCACAGGTGCTTTAAAAAGTCCCCTCCCCCGCTCCCCGAAAGACAAACGTTTTGCCGCAGCAAGTGGCAGTGTGAACAAGGCTTTGTTGGCAGGAGCACTCTCCTGCTGACAAACTGAATGCCACTCGTGGGGGTGGAAGTATTTTGTTGGCAAAAATGCTGACAAAGAGCATTTACACGCTCCGACTTTTAGCGACAAGGCTGTGTCGACACAGCCCTGTCGTTAAAAACTGCGTGGTGTAGACAAGCCCTCAGAGTAGCAAAGCAAAATACAAGAGGAAACAGATTGTTCAGCATAGATAGTCACCACATATTTCAAGGGACCATTCAAGGTGAAGTGGCCTGTTAATAATTCTCCAGTCCTAACGGGAAAAGGAACTAAGTTGTCACCTACCACCCGACAATGGAACCCATACGGGGCATCAAATAATTACAAAGCATCCTTTAATCTTTTCTGAACCTCCTCTTCTGGCCTTCAAACACCCTCCCCCCACCTACACACACACCTCATCAGAAGCAAGTTCCCAACAGATCAGGACACACCAACTCAAAGCAGCACCAGTCCCTGCCAGAACAACAGATACTAAACCTGCAGACATCTCTCTACTGGTACAATGACCAACAAACTCGACAACGCGCCTTTCAAGATCCATGGGTCCCACACATGTCTATCACATGTGATGTACTTCATCCAGTGCACTAAATACCCAAACAACAACTACGTGGGTGAAACCAGACAATCACTACACTCTTGAATGAACTTACACAGAAAATGATAAGACAAAAATACCACATCACCCAGTGGGTGCACACTTTTCACAAAGTGATCACTCCATATCTGACCTCTCAGTCCTCATTCTCATAGGAAACCTGCACAACACCTTCAAAAGACGAGCCTGGGAGCTTAAATTTACAACTTTGCTAAACACTAAAAATCATAGACTATATAGGGACACTGGATTTATGGCTTATTACAACAATCAGTAACCTGCTAACCTTCCCCCTCCAGCAGCTTTCCTCCCTCCCTTCCCCCCCATGACGGCTTCATCTTGTAATTAAGTGTGACACTAAGTACCTGTCCCAGACCGGAAGAAGAGCTCTGTGTAAGCTTGAAAGCTTGTCTATCTCACCAAAATTAATTGGTCCAATAAAATATATTACCTCACCCACCTTGTGTTGCTGAGCCTGGCCTACACAACAGGACTAGGTCAACATAAGCTGCTTTGTGTTGACCTAGCTGTGAAAGTGTTTTCATTTAAATTTGGCTCTTGTCAACGTAAATGCCTCTCTATGCCAATATAGTAACACCACCTCCCTGAGCAGCATAGAGCGGGGAGGGCAAACTTTTTGGCCTGAGGGTCGCCTCAGGTTTCCGAAGTTGTACGGAGGGACGGTTAGGAGAAGCTATGCCTCCCCAAACAGCCAGGCATGGCCTGGCCCCTGCCCCTATCCGACCCCCCCTGCTTCTCGCCCCCTGACGGCCCCCCCGGGGCCGCTGCCCCATCCACCCCCCCCCCCTCTCTGTCCCCTGACCACCCCCCCGGGAACCCTGCCCCTAACTGCCCCCCCCCACTCCATCCAACCCCCCCTCCTTCCTGACTGCCCCCCCAGGACCCCTGCGCCATTCAGCCACCCCTTCTTTGGAATATGACCCATGGGCGGTAGTTTGCCCACCTCTGGCGTAGAGTCATGGTCGATGTAATCAGAGGCAACACTTAACTCTTGATAGTGGGGTGGACATAATTTAAAGGTCGGCGGGAGCACATGACTGCCTCACGCCTGGCCTCTGGGCCCTTTCCCACTCCTCCCATGCCTCCCACAACCGCTCTAAGCTGGCACCCACTTGTCTCCACTCCCATCACAGCTCCTTCCTCACTTTGCCCATTGCCTCTCCGCTGCGGACAGAGGCTCCAGCCACCTACTGCCAAGCATCGGTAACTGCAGCTGCGGGTGAGGAAGGGATGGGACTCAGTGGGCTTCCCTGTGCCCCCTCTGCCAGAGCTGTGCAGCCAGCCCAGACTCTCTTCCCTGCCCCAGCACCTCCTAGCAGGGCTCAGCAGGAGTGCTAGGTGCTGGTATCTTTCCTAGGCACGTCACTTCAGCCATGCTCAGCCCAACTCCTATCCTGGCAAAAATTGGGGGTTGGTGTGACACCCCGCCCCACGTCACCTCGGGATGTAATTAGGGTCAAGGCAGCATCAGTGTAGACCAGAAATGGGCAAACTATGGCCCGTGGGCCACATCCAGCCCCTCCCCCGCTGTTCCCCTGCCCCGTAGTCTCACCTCGCCGCCAGCACTCTGGTCCGCTGCGCCTGCCAGGTGGTGGGGCTGCGAGCTCCTGCTGCTCTGAGCGGCATGGTAAGGGGGCGGGAGCAGGGGTTGGATAAGGGGCAGAGGGTCCCGGGGGGAAGGGGGTGGTTGGATAGGAATGGGAGTCCCGTCGAGGGGCAGGGGTGTGGATAGGGGTCAGGGAGCGGGGGGGGGGGGGGGTTTGGATAGGGGCGGTGGTCGCAGGAGGGGGTAGTCAGTGGACAAGGAGCGGGGGGTTGGATGGGTTGGGAGTTCTGAGGGGGAAGGGGAGGGGCCAGGCTGTCTGCGGGGCACAGCCTTCTCTACCCGGCTCTCCGTACAGTTTCGCAACCCCGACGTGGCCCTCGGGCCAAAAAGTCTGCCCATCCCTGGTGTCAAAACAGCGTTGCTTAGGTCTACGGTTACTGGCTTTCAGGAGCTATCCCCGCAGTCGTCCCGTCCCCCCCCCGACAACACAATCGACACAAGCGCTCCCGGTGAAGACCCTCACCGCCGACGCAAAGCGCCAAGTCCGCATAGAGCCACAAACACACACGTGATTTAGTAACTGCGGGTGGCTGGACGCCCACGTAAGCGAGGCGGTCAATTCTGCAGTGTGTGGACACGGCCTGGTCCCGTTTAGTTTAATTCACTTCCAGGTAAACGGAACTGAGGCCCATGAAGGCCAGCGTCACGCTAAAGAAGCGGCACCGCAGGGCCGCCGCTGAACGAACCCACCGGCACACCTCCGCACTCGGACCGTCGCTCCCGTCCCGCCGCGGGGGGAGCCCAGCCCGCGGCACAAGCCTGGGCTCGCTGCTGCTGCTGCTGCTGCTGCTACCGGGGCTGCTCTCGCTAGCGGTCCGGGGGCGAGGCGCGCCAGACGCAGCCCGGCCAGGCAGAGCCGCCGGCGCCGAGGGCTGGACTCGGATGGGCTCTGAGGCCGGACACGCGGCCACCTCCCCCGACCGCTCCACAGACCCCCACCCCGCGGCAATTGCCGACGCGCTCACCTGCACCGAGGGGAGCCGGCCCCAGCAGGAGCGGGAGCAGCAGCAGCAGCAGCCGCCGCCCCGGCGGCGCCATCCTCCCGCGGGGGCTCTAGCGACCAGGCTCTAGCCGCCTCAGCAGCGCCTGACCCACCCCCCCGCCAGCTCGCGGGATAACGGACATCAACGGAAACTGCCCCGGGCCTCGAGCCACGCCCCGGCCTCGCGCCGCGCACGCGCCGCCCCTGGCTTCAGCGAAACGGCGACGCTTCCCAGAAACCCGGGCAGAGCTAGCGCGAGAGCCGGCGGGGGCGGCGGGGGAGTGACGTCACAGCCGCAGCCAGCGCCCACGTTCGGTCGCCCGCCCCAGCCGGCAGCTGTGTTTGTGTGTGTGGTTCTTGCCCACGGACAGCGTGAAAACAGGCTTGGCAGCGCCCGTTTCTGGGTCTGTGCAGTTCCCGACACAATGCCTCCCCCCCCTCGCCCGGTCAGGGCCTCTGAGTGCAGCTGCAATGCAAATACCATGGGGCAGATTGGCCGAGACCCCGGGCACTAGGTGTTTTATTGCAAACCCATCACAGTAATTAATATGGACGCGCATAATTTCTCCGGGGGAAGGAGGAGAAGCTGCCCCCCCCATTTCCTTACACCAATCGTTATTTCTGTTGCTAGCGCCTTGGGGCCTCAGTCGAGAGTCATGGCCCTACTGAGTCACAGTTTGTGACAAACTCAGAACAAAAAGATGCTCCCTCCTTGTTCTGAAGAACTTAATGTGACTTCTAACGGTGGCTTTTTTACTCAATTGGATCGTGTTTCCTTTAAGAAGAGATTTAAAATGCACCTGATTTATTTTTTAAAATATATTTAATTTTTTTTACAGAGAATGAGGGTGCTAAATTGTGTTGAGAAATGCCTCCCTTGTTCAACATCTTTGTTAATGATCTGTATGATGGGATGGATTGCACCCTCAGCAAGTTCATCGATGCCAGTAAGCTGGGGGGAGAGGTAGCTACACTGGAGGGTAGAGATAGGATCCAGAGTGACCCAGAGAAATTGGAGGATTGGGCTAAAAGAAATCTGATGAGGTTCAACAAGGACAAGTACAGAGTCCTGCAGCACTTAGGATGGAAGAATCCCATGCACCGCTACAGGCTGGGGACGGACTGGCTAAGCGGCAGTGCTGCAGAAAAGGGTATGGGGATTACAGTGGACGAGAAGCTGGATATGAGTGAGTCAGTGTGTCTTTGTTGCCAAGAAGGATAACGGTATATGTGGCTGCATTAGTAGGAGCATTGCCAGCATATCGAGGGAAGTGATTATTCCCCACTATTTGGCACTGGTGAGGACACATCTGGAGTATTACATCCAGTTTTGGGCCCCCACTACAGAAAAGATGTGGACAAATTGGAGAGAGTCCAGCGGAGGGCAATGAAAATGATTGGGGAGTTGGGGCACATGATTTATGAGGAGCGGCTGGGAGAACTGGGCTTATTTAGTCTGCTGAAGAGAAGAGCGAGGGGGGATTTGATAGCAGCCTTCAACTAGTTGGGGTTGGTCCTGCTTTGAGCAGGGGGTTGGACTAGATGACCTCGTGAGGTCTCTTCCAACCCTAATCTCTGATTTTATTCTATGATTGGGTGTGTCAGGTTTTATTTGTAAAGTGTTTAGAGATCAGGTACTTGCACGAAAGGCAGCACTACAGAATTGAGGATTAACATGACAAACCTCAACTAAATCAGATGTTTAATTTGAGATTTAGCTACTGCCAGGGTCCCATCCTGCCAGCACTATGCAGGCAGAGCTCCTGTAAACCTCTGGAGTTTTTTCTACCTGAGGATCAGGCTGTACTTGGAACTTTCAAGGCATGTCTACACATACAGCGCTGCAACGCGTCTGGTGAAGACACTGTATGCCCCATTAGCCTAATAAAACCACCTCCATTAGGGTTGCTAACTTTCTAATCCCTGAAAACCGAACACCAACTCTTCCTCCACCTGTTCCCCCTCCCCCCGGCCCATCGCTTGCGCTCCACCCCTGCCCCTCTACCTGGGCTGGGAGGAGTTGATGTGGAGCCTGCTCGCCTGCCCAATCAGGAAACAGCAGGGCATGGCAGGGGTCAGTCCCTGGAGCAAGGGGTTGGGGTGGGGAAATCAGGGCACAGTGGAGTGGTCGGGAGAGTCAGTCCTTGAAGCAAGGAGCTCTGGTGAGGAAATCGGGGCACAGCAGGGCGGGGGGGGGTCTATCCTTGGAGCGAGGGGTGGGGTGGGAAACTCAGGGCACAGCAGGGGGAAAGGGCCGTTCCTGAAGCGAGGGGCTGGGGAGAGGAAATCAGGGCACAATGGGGGTGGGTGTAGGTCCCTGGAGCCAGGGGTTGGGGAGGGGAAATCAGGGCACAGTGGAGTAGGGGGTCCCCCCCAGAGCTCCACTAGAGGGGCTGGGGGAATTGGGGCACAGCGGGGTGCAGACAGGCTACATCCCCCTCCAGATGGCATCGGTACCTACTTTGGAGGCCAGTCCAGGAGCCAGCCAGTTCTCTCTGTCTGCGGGGGCTAGGGTGACCAGACAGCACCTGTGAAAAATCGGGACAGGGGTGGGGGGTAATAGGAGTCTATATAAGAAAAAGACCCAAAAATCGGGACTGTCCCTATAAAATCGGGACATCTGGTCACCCTAGCGGGGGCAGGAAGAGCAGCATCTATTAAGCCAGGGATCTCAAACTCAAATCACCACGAGGGCCACATGAGGACTAGTACATTGGCCTGAGGACCGCATCACTGACACCTTTTCATACAAAGATACAAAAGCAACCCCCTCTGCCCTGGCCCTGCCCCCACTCCACCCCTTCCATGAGGCCCTGCTCCTGCCCCACCTCTTCCCACCCCTTCCCTGCCCCTATTCCAACCCCTTCCCCAAATCCCCGCCCCAGTCCCGCCTCTTCTCCGCCTCCTCCCCTGAGTGTGCCGCGTCCCCGCTCCTCTCCCCTCCATCCTGGAAAGTCCTAAACTCTGCCAAACAGCTGTTTGGGTAGGTAGGCGGAGGAGTGGGGACACAGTACGCTCGGGGGTGGGAGGGCGGAGGCGGGGGGTGAGGGGAGCTATGGCGGGCCACAGGAAATAACTCCGCGGGCTGCATGTTTGAGACCCCTGTGCTAAGCAGAACCACTCCTCCAGGTTCCAGCAGCAGCTGTTGCTCTTCCCAACCCCAGCAGCCAGTTTCCCTTTTCGACCAGACATTCCAGTCAAAAACTGGACACCTGGCAACCCTAAGTCCTCCATGAGTGCAGAAGCTATGTCGGCAGAAGAAGCTCTCCCGCCGACATAGCACTGTCTGCACCGGCGCTTATGTCGGTGTAATTAATGTCGCTCAAGCTCAAGGGAGTAGTTTATTCACACCCCTGAGGGACATACATTCTGTTGACATAAGCTATAATGTAGACATAGCTTCAGTCAATGACAGAAAAGCGTGTTGACAGGATAGCTTGTTTAACTATAATTATTATTAGTAAGACTTTGTAGTTATTTGAAAGTTTGTTCTATTTACCTCTTAATTCTGTTTAACTTTCTTCCCATGTCTAAAGAGAACTCTAAACCAAAGTTTGAAAGAGATGAAGCTCCAGTACATATATATACAAAAGTCAGTCTCAGTTCAGAAGGAATCATCATGAAGTTTCTACCAAAATCAGACCTATTCAGTTCAAATTCACTTTCTTTGGGACCAACCAACCAGTTAAAAAAAAAACAATTTAGCCCAATGACTATGTCACTCTTGAGGCTATGTGGAGAAATGGAACAGTTTCTAGTAAGAGTCAGAGTACTTCAAGGTTTGGCCTTAAGCCCCTTTTTGTTCACGTTGGTGATTCATGCACTTAAACATCCACAGAGTGGTATCCTGGAACATGCTTTCTGCAGATGATTTAGTGCTGGGAGGAGAGCGGGGAGACAGCAAAGAAAAAGTGGAAGAAGATTGAGAGAGATGGAGACACATACTTGAAAAAAATAGCACGAAAACCAGCCAAAATAAAACAGAGTATATGGCAGGCATCGGCAATCTTTGGCACGCGGCTCACCAGAGTAAGCTCCCTGGCGGGCCGGGCCGGTTTATTTACTTGCCGCGTCCTGCTGGTTCGGCCGATCGCGGCTCCCACTGGCCGCAGTTTTCCATCCCCAGCCAATGAGGGCTGCAGGACACGGCACGGGCTGGGATTGTGCTATCCGCCGCGTCCCGCAGCACCCTTCACCTGTGAGGAGAAGAGGCTGTGGAAGCACAGTTATGGACCAGCCACAGAAATGTGGACACCTATGAACAGATTGCACGGGGGATTCAGGCAAAAGAGTGTGACAGAGATCTGCAGCAGTGTGACGTGAAAGTGAAGGAATTGCACCAGGCACACCACAAGACCCAGGAACACAACAATCGATCTGGTGCTGAGGCGCAGACCTGCTGCTTTTACAAGTTGCATGCTATACTGGCAGAGACCCCACCAGCACCCTGCAGACAACTGTGGACAGGATACCTCAAAGGAGCCCAAGACAGAGACCCCTGCTGTGAACAGCAAGGAGATGGAAGAGGAGGAGGGAGATGCAGCAGGGGGCTCTAGCGGTACCACAAGTCAGGACCTGTTCAAGACTACACTGCAGTCTAGCCGGTCTTGTCAGCCAAGCATGGATGAACCCAATCAAGGGGAAGGGACCTTGGGTATGTGTGTACGAGTTTTTCCTTCCAATAATTACATTTAAAGATGTTGCCTGGCCCATCCGCAAGCTACCAAGACATAGGTATTAACTTTTCATTGTTTTATTCATACGAGGAGATGTAGTGGTACAACAAACAGAGGTAGAGATCGCATCTGCTTTTCATTCCCCTGTTGGGTTAGGCGGCAGGTGAGGAGGTGAAGGGGAGCATGCCGAGCACTTTGTTTATGTTCATAGGGATGTTTCATGTATCCTCCTGAGAAATTTGTATACAACTTTCACGAAGGTACTCTGCAATCCTCTCCCAAAGGTTTCTAGGGATGGCTGTCTTTTCTTCCTTTGTAGTAGGACATTTTCCCACACCACTACGGGATGAATTTGGCTGGCACCATTGCAGTAAACAGGCTGGCAGCATTTGGGCATGAGCGGCTTTAGGATGCCCGTAATAACTATGCTCTCTTTGGCTTTGTTACCCTCAGGAGTGAGATAGCAGCTAAAACCACAACCAGTGGTGGAAAATAGGACCAATATTCAGTGCATTGCCGTATATTCATACCCATAGTTTAGGGACTGAAATTTTATTGTTTTGTGCAACTAAAATTCCTTCCTTCCCCCTCACCTTGCTCCTGGTGGGTTATACTACATCACCTCATTGGTTGGAAGAGGCAGCAGACTAGCTCTTAAGCACAGCAGCAGTTCAGTGGCTGCTCAAAACATTTGTCCACAGCTGTGAGAACTCCCGTGCCTGCTTGTTCCTAGCCTTGCTCCCACCTTGTTCCTGTTTTGCTCCTGCATTGGCCCCAGTCCTGGTCCTGCCTTGCCTCTCTCCAGGTAACCTGGTTCTGACTCTTGGCTCCAATTTCTGACCTCTGACATTGGCTCTGACTCTTGGCTCTGACTCTTGGCTCTAGTATCTGGTCTCTGAGTCCAGTTCTGAGTCTGGGCACCAACTCCTGGCTCTGGCTGTGACCAGTGGCTCTGGCATCTAGACTTTGAGCGCCTCTGGCTCTCACCCTAGGCTCCAATTTCTGTTTTGATCATTAGGCATGATTCCTGCTCTGACCACTAGGTATGGCCATCCACCTCCCTGTCTCTGACATACAGTACTTGTAAATGTACAGGTGACACCACATGACTCACATTCAGAAACGCACACACAGTCATATTTATAAATGTACGGTAAGCACTACACAATTCTTACCTGCACCCAAGCTCCAGGCCCAGGGAACAGTCCAGCATAGAGCACTCTGTGGCTAAGCATTAAAGTGCTCTTTCAAAGCCTCTCTCAACTGCCAGCTTCATGCTGAGCTCCTGTAATGGCCCTTGTGTCTGGTTGTTCAAAACCAGCAGCCAGCTGCTCCACCTCTCCCCTGGCAACAGCTTTCCTCTATTTACCTCACAGGTATTATGAAGGACACAAGAGGCAGCTATAACCATTGGGAGGTTTTTCCTCACTGAGATCCAATTCCACGAGTAAATGCAATCAGCATCCCTTTAGTCTACCAATCACACATTCAATAGTCATTCTGCACCTGCTGAGCTGGTAGTTGAATCTTTCCTTGGTGCTGTTGATGTGGCCAGTGTATGGGTTCATGAGGCAGGGGACCACCGCATAGGCTGGGTGCCCCAGAATGACTATTCACATTTCCATATCACCAGTGGTAATCTGCCAGTTGGGAAAGAATGTCTCTGCTTGTAGCTTTCTGAACAGTCCTGTGTCTTAAAGATGCACCTTTCCTGACCAGCCCACACTGATATTGGTGAAGTACCCTTGGTAATCCACCAACTCTTGCATAACCATAGAAAAGTAGCCCTTTCTGATGATGTACTCTCTGACAAGGTGGACTGGTGCCCAAATAGGGATATGCATGTGAGACCCAAGAACCTCTTAATGGCCACTGGCAAGAGAGTGGCGAGGGGTTACATGGATCTCGTGAGTCTGGCATGCATATTCTACTTCACCAAAAAGTGTCATATAAGGTTTCAAATAAAAGCCAGTGTCAGATTGGTCACCAATATAATTACAATATGCATGCATGGATGTTGTGTGAGGAATTATGTATACATACTGACAATTATGTTCTTAAGTTTCTGTGTCTAAGGACTGGTCATGAGGAAAGGTGAAAAATAGGTTTTTTGTCAGATATAAATGTTTTATCTAGCTGTCTGTTTACATCTAAATTAAATATTGTGTAGTTCACAATGGTTTCCTCTGACCAGTTTGAACTGAATATTAATGAAGGAATGCAAAAACTTCAAAAGGAGAAAAATAACAGGAAGAAACAAACAGCAGGTGGGGTACCCTATCTTGGGGTGCAAATCAAAGGCTTGCTCTACTATATTTGGGGGACAAATAATACACCTTGTCATCCTTCACCTAGGAAGTAAATGGGCAGAGAGTTTACTTAATGAAAGAGAGGTCAAAACCAGGCTTAGTTGAAAATGCTGAAGAGAACTTTAGGTGAGATGAACATCTTTAGACAAGAGAGTAACTAGCTAGTTAAGTTTAGTCTCTAGAAAGCATGTTATGATTGTTTTATACATAACCATTTGTTTTTGATATTCTTACTCATTATCACTTGAATCTCTGTTCTTTAATAACAAACTTATTCTTGTTTTCCCCTATAATTGTACCCAACTACTGGGGTGGGAAGCAAAGTGATGATCTTGAGTTGAATCTTACAAGCTGGTGTGCACTGTTCCTTTGGGAACAGCAGGCCTGGTAATGCTGGGAGTGTTCAGTGGATAAAGGGCTGGACACTACAGGGAATGCTCTGAGGATTTAGGGTTTGGTGTGTGGCTATCACTACCTGTTCAGAGAGAGCAAGGCCTGAAAGGTAATGCTTGTGCTGCCAGAGGCTGGTGGTTTCAGGGAGCTGATGTACAGCAGGCACAGACAGGACTTCCTCACGCTAAAGTCAGGTAAGTGGTGGTGAGATAACATGCTGTGACCTCTCCCCAGGGGTATCTATTGCCTCACCACAAATCCATCCACTATGTCTTGCACATTGCTGAGAGTCACAGTCCTGCATAGCAGGAGATGATTAATGGCCCTGCACGCTTGCAAACCCACAGGAAGTGGTGCAGTTATCCGTCCTGTATCAGCAACGTCATGAGAATAGTGCAGAGCTCAGTGTGCTCCATGCTTCTCTCAGAGATGACAGATACCGAAAGGTGCTGAATGGGTTTGCGGGATTTAAAAACAAACAAACAAAACACAAAAATTATGGGACAGTGATGTCATTATGGGATGGAGAAAATTGCATGCTGGGAACTTGACTCCTAGCTCCCAGAGATCCCTGTGTGAGTCATTTCCATCTCACAATACATTGTGAAAAGTTCCTGAAAAGTATCATGCCGGATAGCAGTGCGTGTATCACTGGGATTACCTACCTGTGGTGCCCTGCAGACACAGGCATTCCTGTTGGGTACCTGCAGCGTTAATGCAAGCAGTGATACACAGACTTTGGTGGATGTATGCCAATGTAACTGGCATCAACCAAAGTTTGTAGTGTAGAGATGGCTTTAGAAGTGGAGGGTAAGAGAAGGGTTGGAAGACCCAAAACTAGGATGGATGTCAGATATCAAAGAATTGTATTAGCTGTGGAGTTTGAGGAGCTGCTGGAAAGGAGAAGGAGGAGTCAAAGAGCTGATCCCATACAGATGGGACTAAGGCTAGAAGAAGAATACATCTGTCTTTATAACTCGCTTCGTTCTTAGGTCTAGTCTTGAACAAACTCCAGTTGCAACCACTTCTAATTGGCAAGGTTCTTTTGGAGCTCTCCAGCCAGAGTATTCCATACCATAAATGTACAATAAACAGTAGTAGTAGTAGTACATTTTTCTGTTATGGTAGCAGCCAAAGGCCCCAGTCAGGAAGCAAGCTTTGTTATGCCGGGTGTTGTATAAACACAGAAAAGAGACAATCCCTGCCCTGAAAACCTTGCAATTTCATGACACTAAGGGTTTATCTACATGTAAAATATGTGCCACTTCAACTATACCAGTATAGTGGGTGCAATTATACCTGTATAAAAGGATTATACCAATATAGCTTATTCTTATACAGGAAGGGGAATAACTATACCAGCATAAGGCACCTTGATCCATCTGCATGTACACTAGGGCTTTTACTGATGCAACAATTTTGGTAAAAATTTGCAGTCCTAACTAAAAAGTTATAACCAGTATAACTTTTAAGGGTAGTCCAGGCAAAACAGATGAAGAACAGGCAAATGGAGATATAGCAGCATACAAGCAAATGAAATTGGTGAAGAATTGGCACAGTTTTGTTAGTTACAGGGTTTTTAATTAATTTAATTAATTAATTTTATTGGCCATACAAGTACAGAGGAAGGGAGTAGGAAAGGATAGAAAGGGGAAGAGAAATAGTCACAGCTTAGCTCTGTCTAGCCATGGTCAGCAGGCTGGGGATTCTAGATATCATGGCAGAAGTGAATCTTAAGGAGGGATTTGAGGGAAGATAAGGTAGTGGGTGATTGGATTTTATCAGGGCATCTTCCCCACATGCAATGGGCAGCATGGGAGAAAGCACAGAGGTATTTAAGGGAAAAGCTGACCAATAGGTGATAAAGGCTGGGAATTCTGGTGGAGTGGAGGTCGAGATCAACATCGGAGGGGTTAGTGTCATGATACAAGCTTTATACTGGATACAGGCCTAATTTGGGGCTGCTTTCCAGTCTCTTCATGCTTCTTGGGTGGCCTAAAGGGGACAAAATCCTGGCAGATTCCTCTGGCAGCAAAGGGCTAGCACCGTGCCCTTCTGCTTTCCTCTTGCACCCCATAGTGTACGAGCTTGTCAAGAGCACGAAAATGTGCGGCCAGAACACTTTTCACTTTGGCTAATCTGGGATGCTTGATAGCTCCATACAAAATTGACAGCTTCTGTCAATTAAAAAACCAGTAGGGGCCAACCTAGCTCCTAGCTACCTCTAGAATTCTAGAGGCATTAATTTGATACTCTCTTTTCCTTAGATGGTGCCACATCAGAGACATGGCCCAGAATCAGAACCACAGTTCTTGATAGCTCCATGCATCTCATGGATTATATATATCAGCTAATTTCCAGTCCCATGCAGTAAGCATGCCTCCTGAGAGAAGTGGCTTTTGGTATAAAAGAAAAAGATTCTGAGATTGCATTAGGTACCTTACATATCTTACCAACTCAGGGCATGTCTACACTTACCTCCGGAGCGATCGATCTAGCAGGGTTCTAGTGAAGACTAGATCTAGTGAAGACGCAATAAATCGACCGCCGAGCGCTCTCCCGTCGACTCTGGTACTCCACTGGAGTGAGAAGCGTACGCGGAGTTGACGGGGGAGCATCAGCAGTCGACCTACCGCAGTGAAGACACCACGATAAGTAGCTCTAAGTACGTCGACTTCAGCTATGCTATTTTCGTAGCTGAAGTTGCGTAACTTAGACCAACTTAGCTCGCCCCCTCCCCCAGTGTAAACCAGGCCTCACACACTGTTTGTTTCAAAAGAGAGTTAGCAGTCTTTTCTTCTTAACTCTCATGTTTTATCCCAGTTGTGGGTGTGATTAGACCCCAATCCCAGATGAAACTCAAATTTCTTCCAACAAATTCTCTGAAGTATTTATAAATACTTTATAAACCCTAGTCTACAGAACACTGAAGTTGATAAATACAGTAAACAATGGTGAAGACAACACATGGGAGAGAACTTGGGTAGGGAGCCAGAGTCTATGCTTGCATAATACCAAATTTCTATAACTAAAAAAATATATTTTAAAAGTCAGCTATTTCTCAAGAGAAAAACAAAACAAAAAGTAAAGAAAAAAAATAGAGCTTTGTGATTAAAGTACAAAACGAGAACATAACACGTCTGGGGTTTATTGCCAGCTTTCCCACAACTTCCTCTGTAACCTGGGGTAAGTCAACTAATCTTTCTGTACAGAGAGACCAGGTGGGTGAGATAATATCTTTTATGGGACCAACATCTGTTGGTGAGAAAGACAAGCTTAAGCTGGTCCAGTAAAGGATATTACCTCACCCACCTTGTCTCTCTAATATCCTGGGACTGAGACGGCTCCAATAACATTTCTATACATCAGTTTTTCTTTATGTAAAATAGAAATAAGATTTAACTATTGCATAAGGGGGTGAAAAGGCTTAGTATGTCAATGTTGATAAAGTGCCTTGTAAGTCTTCAAAAATGATGCTATACGAGCATAAAATATTATAGTTAAAGGTAACCGTAGCACCTGGGGTTTCACTCTGACCAGTAAGGGGTTGTGTTGCTGCCTGCCCTGGAACCCTGGGTGCTTCTGTGCTGTGCAGCTTTGGCCCAGAGCCCTGACAGCAGCATGCAGCTCACAGCACAATCCACGCATGCTGGCTTTCACCAGCCTGGTTACTCCTTGCAGAATGACACCATCAGCCCCTCTTACTGGACCCTCACAGAACTTATTAAATGTACTGCCTCCAAGGGGACAGAGTACACACACTAGCCTGATAAATTGGCTGAAGGCCCATATTTCAGTTGAATACACAGCTTTGAGATGGTTTTGTAATAAAATAAAAGTAAATTAATGAACAAGGAACATAGGTTTCAGTGATTACATGTAGGAGTGAAAGAGATAGGAAAGATTTGTCTGGGGTGCTGCCCCCTGACAGTACCCCCTCAGTCTGAGTCTACCTTCTCAGGGGAACCCCTACCCTCTATCCCCACCTTGCCTCAGCCTATGGGCTACTGCCAGTCATCATCAAGCCCCCGTTCCCTGGGGCAGACTGCAGTCTGTAATAGCTAGTCATCATAGGCAAGGGAGGTTTGGACTTGCTGCCTTTACCCAGCCCCGGGTGGCCCCTTCACATCCCCAGAACCTGTGCAGGCCCCGCACAAGGCCCCGTAGCCTGGGGTGGGGGGGTGGGGTTTCCAGGCAGGAGCTCCCCAGCTCCTCTTGCCTTCCCCCAGCGCTGCCCCACCTCAGGTCCCTTTTTAGCTCCCCAGGTCCTTCTCTGACCACAGCCAGAGAAAGACTGTTTTCGCCTGGCCCACTGCCCTCTTATAAAGGTCAGCTGGGTCCTGATTGGGGCATGTCCACAGCTGTGGCTGTTTCCCCAATCAGCCGAGGCTTGCTGCTTTCCCTAGCAGGTGGCCTCTCGCAGCCTCAGCCCTCTCCTGGGCTGTTTTTAAGCCCTTCAGGTCTGAGCAGGGTGATTACCTCGCTACAGTATCATCCCAAAGTTCATTGACCCTTTGGTTTCAAGAGGCAGGAAGGCTTCCTGAGGGGTGCAATCTCCATTTCCTGTTAAGATGGCTAAGGGGTCATCCTCCCTCATTTGCTTGCTTGATGACTTTGTTTACCTTGCATGCAAATGTGCTTTTTATTGTCTAAGCTCACACCTTGCCTAATTTACATTGGACACACAGTCAAGTCTGTGAAGCAGCCTTTGTCTAGGACACGTGAGGCTTAGGCAATGTCTGCCAAACACATTTTAAGAACAAATTTCCAGCACAGATCTGTTTCTTTATATACCACCCGTACATACATCACACAGTAATATTAATTATTACCAATTTGCATGTGCAAATTTGCATACCAATTTACAACATCTTCTAGATAGTGCTTATGACAACAGCAGTTGGTGCAATGAGTGTGTCTGGCATGATATGAGTTATGGTTTGGTGGCCCCTCTGCCAGTTGGTACTGAGGAGCTTCCTGGGTCACAGCAACCGACAACAGATTGTAGCACCAAAATAGCATAGTCGTAGATCTCCACAGATAACCTTTCAGCATTAAGTGCCCATAATAAAATGGGCTGTACAGATAACCCTTTTAAAACTACTTGGCAGGAAGTGGACATATTTTTTTTCAGGAGATAAACTTAATCATTTGTAGCCAGTTTCCTACTAATAGCTATTCTTTGGAGTTATCTTTTGTGGGCTTTTGATCCTTTTGCTGTAACTATATGGACTGTCTGTATCAAAACAATCTCTAGGATTCTCCAGAACAGCTGTCTCCTTAATACGAAAACCAAATTAAGGAAAGATATTAACATAGTTATACTAGAAGGTGTTATACTGGTAGGTGTTAATGTCTGGATAGCCATCTGTTTTAGATGGCTTAGGCACAACAAATCATGCATTTTGGCAGGGGGGTAGACTAGATGACCCTTGTGGTCCCTTCTAATCCTACGATTCTATGAATTGCTGCCATCAAGTAGGTCTTTGATCTACAGACAATCACAAGCCCGGTTAAAGCCAATGATTGTGCTAAGCAATCTTCTTTCAGGCTCAGTGAAAGGAGCAATTAAGCCCTTCTGTGTAGTGAGATAGCTGAAAACTATAGAAACCATTGCCCAAGGCAAAAGGCTACATGGCAAGGCCTGGTCTGATGCTAAACCATGTGGTTTCAGAGATTCCCTTACGGCAAACTCAGGGACTAGGGTATCGGTTGCAGCTGTGTGTATGTGTGTGTGTGCTTGGGGGAAAAGAGTGCAGGCAGAAGGAGAAGTATTTGTTCCACTGAAACTCTGCCTGTGGTTTGTTGAAAGTTTGTTGAACCTGATAGGTTTCCGTGAAACATTTCAGGTTCAGTGAATTGGCATTTTCCATCCTCTGTTTCACTGGTAAATTCACAGCCAACTCTCCTCCCACTTCCTCATAGGTGCTCCATCCTCAGGGACCCTTCCGGGGAGACAACATTGAAGAAGAATCTTAAACTTGGCAACTGAATTCTCTGCCACAGACTGAGACCCACTGAGAAGTGATCTCTTCTTTTCCATGAAGATATCCTGAAAACAAATACTGCAGGAGACTTTCTTTCCTCCAGCACAAAGTTTGTGTGGGAGTAAATAAACCAGTGACATCTTCCTTATTTGAGATGAGCTGTCAGTCTGTTAGGCAGTTTTGAATCTGGCACACATATGTGGGTTATGTAGCTGTGGGGAGGTGGCACACCTCAGCAAACCTTAGGGCTGGTCTACACTGGGGCAGGGGATCGATCTAGGATACGCAACTTCAGCTACGAGAATAGCGTGGCTGAAGTCGACGTTTCCTAGATCGAACTAAGTTTACTTACTTCGAGTCCATGCGGCGCAGGCTCGCTCCCCCATCGACTGCGCTTCCTCCTCTCGCCGAGCAGGAGTTCCGGAGTCGACGGGGAGCGCTTCTGGGATCGATTTATCGCGTCTAGATGAGACACGATAAATCGATCCCAGAAGATCGATCTCTACCCGCTGAATCGGGCGGGTAGTGTAGACCTACCCTTAGTGAGTTTCAGTTCCATCATGAAATGTGAAATCAGTTGAGTTCTGCCTACTTACAGGGGATTTGCTATGAAGTTTTCACACAGGTCTTCATCCTACAGATATTGGAGATTTTCCTTTAACTAAACTAGCAGGGGCCTGGCTTTTTGTAGGAGAAATTCCTGCATTGTATTTTTGCTGATACTGTGATCATCCGTTCAGGCACACTGTGCAGAACTGTCGTTTAGGAGTTCTCTTTGTGCCTCACTGACACCATGCTCTCGCATGGCAATATCTGTGAGTGACACTTTCTAATATCTCTGGTTGTCTAGGAGACTCTGTCCCCTCCTGGCTGATGGTGACCTTGCTTGAGTTATCCATTCCTTTGTCATCTCTCATCATTGCTATAGTACAGATGAGAGATGACAAAAGAATATAGGTCTACTGTGAGCACATCAAATGTGTCCTTCACTCTCTAGTCTCACTTCCCTTAGAATAGTGTGTCTAGTTCAAGGTTTTGGTCCTTATCTTCAAGGCGCTCAATCGCCTGGGCCCAGCATATCTAACAGATCATGTAAAGCTCCATGATGAAGAACATTTTTAACAGCTCTGCTTCTCTGGCACAATAAAACTTTCTACCGTAAGAGTAAATCTCACCTGTGTAGGAAACAGAGCTTTCTCAGGGGCCTGTCCAAAATCATGCAATGAACTCCCACAAGAACTAAGAACCATCATAAACTTTCCACTCCAAGGACAAAGTGTTCTTTTCCCACCTTGCATTCTTGAATATAAACACATCGCAACGTACACATCAAATAACTCCAAACAAATAAAATACAAATCCTATCAAAGAAAACACTCCATTCTACACACAATTCTCCTCCTAGGGAGACAATGAAAGGGAAAGAACAAGTCACAGATGCTCTGATGTTAGTCACATCACATAATGCACTAGTGGAAGGTACTCATATACTATGGTGATGAGGATGGTATAAGACCCTATGTGCAATAGTATAGAACAGAAATCATTATCTTAAAGTCCATGCAACCTAGGAAGCATTATAGGTAAGGGATTTCCATTCCACACTGTAAGAGTGGATGTGGGATTACTACTGAGGCCACTATAGTGTGACCTAGGCTGGGTGATAGAGAGATATGCCTTGCTGCAGACTAGGTATCTAGTAACAAGTTGCTTTGGAGGATGTATTATTACAGGACAGTTCTTATCTCAAGCTGAACTTGTTGGTCGTATGCTTTATTTTTGTCTGACCTCAGAATCATGCATCAAACGCATGCAATCAAGATTGTAACATGAATTATTTCTCAATATGCCAACTCGGGGCATCTCAAAGATGCTGTATTAACAATATTCATATTCCAGTAAATTGAACAATATTTCCTCTCTGGAGCAATACCAAAAAGTTAAACAGGAAGTTAGAAGAAAACATTGCATTTTTTTTTAAAGATAAGTGCTGTTGTTTGACCTATCGCACTGGAGCAACTAACTGAATGTAGAAAAAACAAGATATGCTCCTGCATGCCCAGTTCCTGTTCCTATTGTTAATAGCAAAACTTCTGTGAACTTCAATGAAAGCAGGAGCAGGATCACCCTTATGTGAAGAAGAAAGATAAAAAAAATGCATCTCTGTTGAATTTATTTCAATATGGCTGACAAATGTATGGGAAACAAATTTGTTTGTTTCTCAGATCAACTATTTTGAGCAAAATAAGAGAGACAAAAATAGTGGCACATCCTGTTTATAAGGTGTTGTATTGTTACATTATCTTATGCTCTTTCTCTGCATTTGTCTGTTGATGTCCCGCTGTACCAGTACTGGGGAAAATGGCTATTTCTGATCCGTTCCTGGTACATGCCGTTTTGAAAGCTGGATAATCATTAGGGCCAACATTTCCAATGAGGGTACGGTGGGTATGCCCGCAAAAATACCTGCATTTGCACATTAAGGCCCCATTTCTACATCTGGTAGCGTGTGGGCAGATTGCTGTGCTCAGAGAGAGCCCAAGTGATTTTACAAATGGGCACTTTTATCCTTGCATAGGAAGTGGCATGGAATCGAGTCAAGTTGTAGTTCAGACATAAATCTAATCAACTAGGAGTTCTTAACTTACTGAGTTTGATCCTCAAGATATGTCAGGTATTCTTAGCATATGGGGGATGTGCCCTGTCTCTGCAAGGAGCACTTCAGAAGTCATTGTGCTGGTTCACCTTGGAAGAGCCCTGAGAGCTGTCACAAAGGATCCTGGAATACCACTCAATAGTGGTTTGAATGCTGGGGGTGGGGTTTCATGAGACGCAAAAGCCTGAAAACACCTGTCAAAAGCACGTCTTGTAAAGAAATAGGCCTAGATCCTCCGAGATAGTTGAACAGCTAACTCCAATGAAATCAATGGAAGTGAGGTGCCTAAATACCATTGAGGAGCTGGGCCTTGCTGCATCATAGCTGGTCTTGCCTTCTGAAAGGAACTTTGCTCCCAGTGTCACAGAAGGCAGCTACAAAATGGGGGCTTGTTTCTTCTTTCACTTAGAACTATTTTTTATACACGCCGAACTACGTTTTGATGGGACACTGTCAGTGTTAGAAGCCTGTACTGCCGACAAACACAGTTCTTTACCTGGGTCACTAAAACCTTACTAGCTAAACAAAAATATTTTTTTAAATCCAATTTACTTTTCACACTTTATGCTGTTTCATATTTTGCATTATCTCCACTTGGACCGTGAAAATCACTGAAGTCAGTTTCCCCTTCAGATTCTAAATCCTGCAATGTTTGTGTTGCAGACACTACAGCCAGGGTGCTTATTGGTTTTAAAAGCGGTTTCCATTGATATTAAAATATACGAATAATGGAAATGTTTTAATTTGGGTTTGCATTTAATCAGAATCCAATCCAGAGGTTAAGCCACTTCTCCAAAGCCACAGAGTCAGATGCCCAACTCCGAGCCCTGTTCTTTAGCCTCTAGAACATACTGTCTTAAAAAGCCATGAAATATATGTCTGTGAAAGATGAAGGGTACATACTGTCAATTTGTGCCGTATTTTCTTACATAGGACATGTCTATACTGTACTCAAAGGTGAGATTGCAGCATGGGAAGGCATAGCCACACTAGCTTTAATCTAGTTAGCATGCTAAAAATACCAGTGTGCAATGCAGGCTTCAGCACAGGTTAGGAATGTGTGTGTATCCAGGGGGACCAGGTGGGCTTGGACAGCCTGCACTGATGCCATGGTCTTCACTGCTGTTTTTATCCACGTTAGCTAGATTAAAGCTGGTGTGGGTATGCCTGCCGGAGGTGCAATCACACCTCTGATTGCAGTGTACCCGTACCCATAAACAACAGCAAATAGAAAGTCAATATGATACAGATTTAACGGCAAACAACCATAGGAATTGAGGATGCACAGAATATTAGAGTATCAGAGGGGTAGCCGTGTTAATCTGGATCTGTAGAAGCAACAAAGAGTCCCGTGGCACCTTATAGACTAACAGAGGTATTGGAGCATAAACTTTTGTGGGTATTCCCGTATTCACCCATGAAAGCTTATGCTCCAATACGTCTGTTAGTCTATAAGGTGCCACAGGACTCTTTGTCACTTCTACAGAATATTACAGTAGCTTGACTATCATATAGGGGCAGTTGGATGATTGAGATTATTTTTCCATCTTTAATGAGAATCAATTTTTTCAGTACTGTATTCTCACTGCAGGTGCAGAGACACCCATATCTTTTTAAAGATCCTGAGGCTTTTCTGGTCAATTGCAATGAAAACTTGCCACTGAGAACAATTCTTACAAAACCAATGGTATCGCTTCCCCTTATACTCGATTGCCATACATATGTGTTGCATTGTTGTACCACAGATGGTGTGCACATCTTTAGTCTTCACTTTACCTTGCCTTTCATTTGCTGTGTGAACTTTGTTTATCTGTCTGCAGAAGTGAGAAGGGAGAACTGAGCAAGCTCAGTGCAGCAGAAGCTTGGCCTATGCTTTTAGTATCCATTTCAGCATTGGGGATGATGGAGATGGTGGTGGGGCCTCATATTTCCTGCACCAGCATTGCAGTCTGACACTTTGCCATTGACTTCAGTGGGGCCAGGATATCACCCATCGTATCTAAGTTGTCTTTTTGATATTATTATTAGTAATTATTTGTATTACTGTAGTGCCTAGAAGCCCAAGTCAAGGACTAGAACTCCATTGTGCTAGGAGCTGCACAAACACGGGGAAAAACCGGTCCCTGCCACAAAAATCACACAATCTAAGTATGGCACAACATTGTCATTTCATACAGACGTTCCTCTGCCGTAATCTCTTCTGAGTATACCAAATCATTTTAAAATTTCCTCTTTTCTACAAAGAAATAAGAGGTCATTTTATTAGGAAGTGTAACTAAGAAACTTCCAGTGCAGTGTCTGTGGGTTATCAGCTGAGCTGGTAGGATACTTACAGTAGTTTTTGAGGGAAAATTTGCTAAATTTTAACTTCCTTCAGTCTGTTAAAGAGCAGAAGCAAGGAAGGAAGTCTTGACTTGCATATGCATTTCATATCACTCACTTGACATAAATCATGACTAAAGAAAAATTAAATTTTCCCAAGTAGGCATGATTTTGCACAAGTTGCATAAGAAAAGCATGAGGAATCTAACTGCTCAGATTCAGTTCTCAATACAAGACATTTGTCTTCTTATTTTTTTAGTCCAAGGCTACATTCTGGGGTCAAAATGGGCTGGGTTTCATATTTGGCAAAGGAAGAGGGGATCATTCCAGATAGGGAAATATCTTGTCCAAATGAACAAGCTAAATGCATTCTCCTCTTCACCAGCAGCCATTCAAAATACAGTCCTTTTCCTCTTCCCCCCATAAATAGAACTGCCTGAGGTTAGCTGAACTCTAAGGGCTTGTCTTCACAGCACAGTCAGCTCAGCTTAGTACACTCGAGTTACTGCACTCCAGATAATCTCGCTCTAGCGAAAGTGGCCACACTTCAGAACAACACTGAAGTTACACCGAGAGATTCGGTGAGCAGCATGCAGTGACTAGACTCGCTGCTGCTGAGTAGTTGTAAGTCACGCTGTTGCATCCCCACGGCATTTACTGGCTGGAGCATCAGAATCATGGAGCTTCAAACTCTCTGCCAGCCCCACTACGACATAGCCATCCTGCATTTAAAGCACCACCTAAGTCAAGCTACAGATTTTTGTGTGTGAACAGGAGTCAAGTTAGGGATAAGAGTCGAGTTATAACTTGAGCTCACTGTGCTGTGAAGATACACCCTAATTTAGCATACACACTAGCCTTAGGCCTCACCGGTTCCCTACCTCCTCAATACGTGCCATCTATCTATAGTACATATAATGTTCCTCTTTACCATACTATCTGAGACCCTCACAAATTTGTCCTCACAGCACCCCTGTGAGGCAGCGCAGTGCTATTATCCCTATTTTACAGATGGGAACTGAGGCCCAGAGTAGCTAAGTGACTTGGCCCAAGGTCCCACGGCTGTGTTGGAGCATTAGTCATTCATCCCCCAAACCTGAAATCACTATTTAATGCTGCTCCGGAATTACCTTTTAAACAATAACAGAAATAATGCTTTGTTCATGTGCACTGACACAAGCGTGAATAAACAGATAGTAGAGAGTCATGTTAAAAGGACATCCTCAGCTCAAACCCTGGCCCAAAATGCAGTAAGAGATCAGATTCTTAGGAGCATGAGGAGAGATCCACCTTTAGATTCCTCAGTTAATTTACAAGGGCCAGATCCTGGACCCTGGTGTAGGGCTATTTGAGGATTCCTTTGATTTATAGCAATCGCCAGTCAGCATAATGCCAGCACAGCTGGCTCTGTGTCATCTTCTTTTGGCCACCCCACCTCAGGGGGGTGTATTGTGTTCAGAGTGCTACTGTTCTCTCCTTGGGCAATTTGCAGGACCCGGAAAAGACTTTTGGAAGATGTTGCAGCTGGGCTTAATTTAGCATAACCCTGAAGTGCCCTAACTTGCTTTGTGGGTGGAATCATCTTTGCCTGCTCCCCACCTTCCTGGTCCTGCTTCGCCAGACCTAAGGATTGGGAGCTAGATCTTCTCCCTAACACATTACATCGGGAATTATGCACTCACTTAATTACGGGAGCAAATCATGTTATTGCTTGGAAGTGGAAATGTCTTTCATCCTAACAAACAGGTGAAGCATTTAGGACACTGTAGTTTTTGGAAAATGGATAGAGAGTGCCAATGACTGATTTACAGTTTGTTATTCCATTTGGCATCCTTTCTTTGAAGTAATAGAAGAGGGGATTTGTTATATATGATCTCCTTTAACTTTGAATATTTATGAAATGCTTAGGGTGATAATGGTATGTCAAAAAGAAGAATAGCATATCTATAAGAACCTGCAGTTGTACTTGTGAGCAAAATAAGGAGGAGCAACACGTTCAGGTTTAGTTTTATATTTTTGGTATTGTATAGTAAATAAACATCTACGCTGAATAAGTTGGTAGGGTTATAAAATATACTTGAAGGGAAGAGTTGAGATCTGTGACTGTGGGCTGGGAACTGTGACTGTGGGCAGTTTCTTGGAGACAGAAAGTTTACTTCATATTTCTGCAGTTTTGGAATGAGAGATGATATTGGAAATTCTGACAACAGCCCAAGTGTCTCTGCAGGGCTGAGTAACTGACTGCTAAGATCTTCAGTACCTCTTCTGAAAACAAAGCCTAGGAAATGAATAAACATTTGGTGTTCTCTCTTGAGCTAAATGCCAATAAGAATACTTGTACATAAGGCAATATCTATTGCTGTAGATAACGGTCTGTTTCTTTTATTGTATGTACAAGAAAATAACAATTATATGCTATTGGCCCCAAATTGAGGCTATGTAAAAATAAGCATTTACAAAATGTAATAAGATTGATAGAGAATTTCTTATGCATCTTTATATGTCATTGGAAAGGTTTAAAAAACAATCATTCCTCCTCATTATTTGCAAATTAAACATTGTATCATCATGCTAGAAAAATGTTTCGACTGGTGTGTTATGTCCCTTGGGGTGGGTGTGTCTGAGGGTGGGGAGAATCACAAAAGGCCATGAGGGGGATAACCAGGTGCTGAATGTTTTTATTACAATCGAAACAAAGAAACTCTTACTTCCCCTATTCCCTGCACAATTTAACTCTTCAAGGTCAAGTATTCTCTGTCAAACTCTTGAAACACCCACCCACCCACCCACCCACACACACACACATTATGCAGACTTAGCATAATCACTGATGCTTATACAATTAATGTAAGGAGGTTGCAACAATTTTGACTTCAAATAAGGGGTTGCCAACCTGAAAAAGTAGGAGAAACACTGTGGTAGAATGCAATGCCCTAGCTATTAAATATCTGTTCAACAGATGGGTATGGTATTTCCATTAGTATAAAACGTGCTCATATACTTGCCTTTTAAAAAAATGTGGTAATCTATATTGAACCTGAAATTGTTATAGTATTAACAGCCTAATCTGGGTTAGTAACTCTTTAGGATGGCTCTCTTTAAAGAGTATCATCCATAGGCAAATTGCCGTAGACTTAAGGCTTTTAATGAATGTTGCTTTGCTGAAGATGAAGCCATGTGGAGGTTTTGCTGTGGCCACATAACATGGAAGGTTTTGTCCAGTGCTCATTTTTGGAATTAGAGATAAACCCCTTCTAGACACAATTCTGCACAGCCATGCATTTTCAATGTTGCTAGACAAGTGTCCAGCAGAATACAAACATCCGCTGAATAAAACTTCAGAGTACAACCCTGTAAACTTATATTCTAGAAGTGAGAATTATTAAATAGCTTATATACTACATGGGAACCATCACTGCTTCTCTGGGTTACCTCTTTCTCCATCATATATCTGATAATATAACTATTGGCCTTTAGGTAAAGAATTCGAATTATGACTAGCTTGGAGAATCTGTAAGGTTGATAAAAATAGGGGACCTTCAGCTTGTCTTTGTTTTTTCTATTTTGACAGTTAAACAAATGTTGTGGTTGCATATCTGTGGGCTTCTGTAAATTTGTCAAACAAGATAAACCGTTTTCTAGTATAATGCTTCTGCATGTGATTTCCTTGATTTAAATTACTGTATAATTATTAGCTGGACAACTGCATGTGAGAAATGAAATTGAGCATTTTACAGGCAATTCTTCTCGCACTAAGCATCAGTTTATTTAAAGAATGAGGTAGTCCTGAGATTACTCTGAAAACACCAGCAACAGTATATTCCAAACAATCTGAAAGCTTAACATTTTTCAGAGGGTTGGAACTAAACTGGAGGGTTATGCCAAGATCTGTTAGTATTCTGTAGGTTTCTCCACTCTTGTTTCCTACCTGAGCGGTGTGGTGATCTGGCAAGATGACTAAAGCTGGACAATTCATTTCTATTTCATACTGGCTATACCACGCTGCAATGGGCATCTTTGCACCATGTTATATTGTGTTGCTTCTTTGCCTTTTCATTTTGGAGCACCATATGTACTTGGTAACTGACTTTTGATGCTCATGTAGGAGGTAGCTTAAATGGTCTCAATATAGTTTAAAAGAAAATCTTCATATGCCTTTAAAAATAGAGATGTCTTATCCCAAGAAAAGATTATGGCAGTACAGTAATCTCCACAAATGGAGCAACAGACAACACATTTCTCTAAAGTAGTTGAAAAAGTAGTGTCCAGAGACCTCGCTTCCTCTTTCTCTCATGTCATACTGCTGCAGTTGAAATCAGCTGAGATGGGAGAGCTAAAAGTTCCCCTGTTTAAATGGGAAGGGTTGGCATCCAGAAGTTCAGTGAAGAGTCCTTGTCACGCAGTGCTCCTGGCATCTTTGCTTTGCACAGACTGCTCAGAGATCTTCTCTTATGTAGATACCAACTTACAGTGTTTTGCTCAACAACCTCTACATGCTAGTGCAGTCACAATATTTTACCATGTTATCCAGCTTTATTACCCCTTCTCCAAAGGGGGGGAGGTGTGTATGCCCCAAGAATTCCCTTTTGTCAGGCCCCACTAACCCACCTGCCCACCCATCAACCTACTCTCCTGTTCACCCCGCCCGCCCCACCACATTCCCTGATGCTCTTTTATCCAGTGTCCTTGTTAATGTGTAGTAACACATTAGGATTTTATGTTTGTATTTTGTATAATTTAAAATGAAGGATAAAGAATAATAAGATAATAATGTAGCATGTATTAAATGTATTGATGTATGATTTGACGTATTCTGCCAGCCACACTTTATGAGTAGCAGAAAGGAATGGCCTAATGCGCCATTGGTAGAGATACATTGTGACGAACTAGGACTGTTGTTAAGGTTTCCCTGAGTACTGTGTGGGTGCCTCGGTTTCCCCTATGCAGTGCTTGAGTATCTAGGTGGTGGGACAACGGTGCATGATTGTTACAAAGCCCTAGACGGCAGGGGTGGGCAGAGGCCTGGACACAGAGAATGGCCCTGTCTCCTGGCAACAGATGGCCCGGCCCCTCCCCTGCAAAGGTGAGAGATGAAGGTGTTGGAACAAAGGGATCAGGTGACCTCCTGGCCCGGGAAGGAGACAAAGGGGGAGGAGGGGCTGGAGAGTTGCAGTTTGGAACTGGCTGGAGAGGAGGGGAGAGAGGCAGACAGGGTCTGGCCTCCCTGCCTTGTTTGGAGCTGTGGGGTGAAATGCAGGGAGCCCCGAGCTGGGGTCTAAGCTCCCTGCCCCCCGGAAGGGCCCGGCTGAGGGGTCCTGGTTGTACTGACAAGCTCTGTTTGGACTGTGTTCCTGGCATCTCTAATAAACCTTCTGTTCTACTGGCTGGCTGAGACTCCCAGTGAATCCGGGGAAGAGGGGTGCAGGGCCGGACTCCCCCACACTCCGTGACAACTGGTGGGAACGGTGGGATGGTCTGCACCCCATGAACGACGCTTCCTGCAGTAAGTAACTGGGGAGCAGTAGAACGAAGGGGGGCTAACGAGGTCCAGGCGTGCTGAAGGCTCACAGAGGAGCGGTTTCGGGGAGCGGAGGAGCTACGCTTAACCCCTGGGAGTGTGTGACCAGCGAGAAGGACTGTGCAATGATGGGGTCCCCCTGGGGGCTGCAGTGAGCAGTCCCAGGGGCGGAGGAGCCTGCGGCTTGGCCCTGGGAGAGAGAAGGATTTTTGCAGTGACAGGGTTCCCCTGGGGGTGCCGTGAGTGGACCCAGGGGCGGAGGAGCTGCAGCTCGACCCTGGCAAAGAGGCGGTGACCTGGAGAAGGGCTGGCACACTTGGGGTTTGTCCTGGAAACTGTGGGGAGCTAAGAGCACACAGGCCTGTGAACCCACAGCAACTTGGGAGCAGTGAAGTGATGGCATATCGCCTTCTCCTTAAAAGAAGCATTGTAACCCTGTGCAAAAAGAGAGGGATACGCATTGGGAAGCTCACTAAAGCCCAGCTAATTGTGCAGCTGGAGGAGGATGACCATTCTAAGGAGCAGATTCCTGACCCCGATGGGGCTACAGCAGGATCTGGGAGCAGCTGGAGCGGTAGCCTGGCATCCCCAAGAGTCTGGTCCCCAACCAGATGGGGGTCTTCACGATCGGGTTCCCCAGCAGGGGATCGGAGACGGATGGGACTGGAGCTGAGTCCGAGAGAGCGAAAGGACTGTGAGAGACAGCGAGAGCCCGAGAAAGGGCTACCGGAGAAGCAGCAGCAGCAGCATGAACTGGCGGTGGTGGAACGGAGAGGCATAGGGGACTGGCCAGGGGTAAGTGGGGATAGATCCCGGGGTGCCAACTCCGCAGGGAACCTCGATCCTAAATTGCTGCCCCTGGTTAAGGAGGGTGGGGATGTGGAGGCCCACCTCACTGCCTTTGAGCAGGCTGGTGATTGGAACCAGGGAGACCCTGCGGAAAAGCCCCGGGATCTAACCCCCTTGCTGGGTCCCAAGGCCATAAACTCCGCCAGCCAGATGGGTGGGATGGTGGACGGATTTCCACTCCTGGCCCTGGACTCAAGCCCTATGGACCCCCAGTGGGAGCGGAAGGTGATGGTCAATGGAGAGACATTCTTGGGGTGGCGCGATCCCGGGACAGAGAGAACTGTGGTCAGGCCCCGGGTGGTGCACCCCCACCAGATGCTGAGGGGCTGTGTGACCTGGGTGAGGGTCTCAGGGATGGACCCATTCGCCCTGCCTATGGCCCAGATCCCTGTGCAGACCCAGGAGGGGTCGGGCTGGCTGGTTGTTGGGGTTCTCCAGGATATCAGCGGTGAGGTGCTGTTGGGGGGTGACGGTGTATCTTTGGGACAGGATCCAGGCCCTGGCCCTGTAACAGCCGAGGATTTGAATTTGAACTCAGGGAACCAATTGGCTAAGAGGGAAATGGTCAGTGAAAATGCAAATGACCTGGCTGGCAGGGAGGAGGAGCTGCCAGGCCCCGGTTACCTGCCTGCCTGTAACCAGACCCCTAGGGTGGGGTGGGACAGAGAGATGCTCCCCACCCCCCTGCACAATGGAGAGGTGGCTCAGGCAATCTCTGATGCAGAGAGCAAAGCAGCGAGCTCGCTGCCTGGCCCCACAGGGACAGCCAGGGCAGCGCTGAGCACGGGGGGAGCGGAGACCCCAGCTGAGTGGGGGGACACACAGGCAGGGCAGGACGGCTGCCAACCAGGCTTGCCTGGTCCAGAGGTGCGGCCGGGAAGTGATTCCACGGCAGGGAGGGAGCCAGCAGGGACAGGGCTCAGTGGGGCGGTGACCCCAGGCCTGGCCAGTGAGCTGCAGAGGGATCCCGCCTTGGAGAAGCTAAGGGAACTTGCTGGCCACAGCACTGCAAACCCCCTTGGGGAAGACTGCAGAGACAGATCCCTGTGGGAGAAGGAATCCCTGTGCCGGGAATGGGCTCCCCAAGGGGAAGCAGAACTGTGGGGAATCATGAGGCAGCCGGTGGGGCCCCAGAAGTATCATCAACGGCTATTGTACCTGGCCCGGGGTAAGGGAGAAGATCCCTGGAGGTCCCTGCCCATCAGAGAGGAACCTTTCCAGAAGGTGGCTATGAATAAGGTGGGCCCCCTCAGCAGGGCAACCTGGTCAGGGAAGAAATGCATCCTGGTGGTGATGGATTTCGCCACCCGCTACCCAGAGGTGGTGGCTCTGTCCTCCACCGGGGCAGACGCGCTGCTGACCATCTTCAGCAGAATGGGGGTCCCCAGCGAGGTCTTTACAGACCAGGGATCCGAGGCCATCTCAGCCCGGTTCCGGGGCGTGTGGGAGAAAGGTGGGGTCTGGCCCACCTGGGCCTCTGCATATCACCCTCAGTCCAACAGGCTGGTGGAGAGAGTTCAAGGGACCGTGAGGCTGATGCTGAGAACTTGTATAAATCAGCATCCACAGGACTGGGACAAGTACCTGCCCCACCGATGGCACAGGGAAGTGCCCCAGGAATCACCAGGGGGCTTCCCTTTCAAGCTGGGGTATGGGAGGAGAGTAAGGGGACCCCTAGAACCGGTAAGGGATGATTGGGAGGAGAAGGGGGAAGACCCCCTGATGGATCTCTCCCCTGAGATGGGAGCCCATCCTCCCATCAGGTGTCCCCCATTCAGAGTAACTGGGAAAAGAGCCCAGAACCTGGAGAGAGAGGCCAAGGTGGAGGCGATCAGAGATTGGCCTGTTCCCCAGACCAAGGAACAGGTCCAGGCCTTTAGCGGGATGGCGGGGTACTACCAGAGGTTTGTACCCCGCTTTAGCTCCCTAGCTGCCCCATCACAGAGCTAGGTAAGAAGGGAAAGCCAGACGAGGCAGTCTGGACCGAGCAGGGCCAGAGGGCTCTCTGTGCGCTGAAGCAGGCTCTAATCCAGGGGCTGATAAATTGAGTAAACCCAGACCGGGCCAAGCCCTGTACAGTGTTCACCGAAGCCTCAGACACAGGGCTGGGCGTGGTGCTGATGCAGGCCTATGCGAAGCGGGGGAGACACCCCATCGGGTATCTGAGCAAGGAGCTGCTGCCCTGGAGGCAGAACGGTCAGGCCATAGAGAGGGAATGCCTGGCCATGGGGCAGGCCCTTAAGAAGCAGCAGCCGGATCTATTTGGGTGGCGCTTTACGGTCTATAGTCACCACCTCGCCCCGACGTGGCTGCATCCAGGAAAAGGGGCCGATGCCGAGCGGCTGGTGACACAGACACGTGGTCAGAGAGGGGACCAGATCAAGAGGGAGGCTCTTAACCAAGAGAGCCCGAATTACAGCCCTCCAGACTGGAGCGCTGGGAAAAGACCTGATCTCAGCTTGAACCCCAGGGGTTTTGGGATGGAAAAAGGGCACGGGCCGCATAAACCTTCCCACATGCGGCCTGCGGGTGCCATCAAGCCCACCCGACCTAAGGGAGCACGTGGAACTGGAACGGCTTGGTGTGACCAGGTTCGAACTTCCCCAGGTCACTGGCTAAAGTGACCCCGCTCAGTTCGGTCTCGAAGGGGGGAGAGATGTGACGAACTAGGACTGTTGTTAAGGTTTCCCTGAGTACTGTGTGGGTGCCTTGGTTTCCCCTATGCAGTGCTTGAGTATCTAGGTGGTGGGACAACGGTGCATGATTGTTACAAAGCCCTAGAAGGCAGGGGTGGGCAGAGGCCTGGACACAGAGAATGGCCCTGTCTCCTGGCAACAGATGGCCCGGCCCCTCCCCTGCAAAGGTGAGAGATGAAGGTGTTGGAACAAAGGGATCAGGTGACCTCCTGGCCCGGGAAGGAGACAAAGGGGGAGGAGGGGCTGGAGAGTTGCAGTTTGGAACTGGCTGGAGAGGAGGGGAGAGAGGCAGACAGGGTCTGGCCTCCCTGCCTCGTTTGGAGCTGTGGGGTGAAATGCAGGGAGCCCCGAGCTGGGGTCTAAGCTCCCTGCCCCCCGGAAGGGCCCGGCTGAGGGGTCCTGGTTGTACTGACAAGCTCTGTTTGGACTGTGTTCCTGGCATCTCTAATAAACCTTCTGTTCTACTGGCTGGCTGAGACTCCCAGTGAATCCGGGGAAGAGGGGTGCAGGGCCGGACTCCCCCACACTCCGTGACATACATCATCCAGAATTTCTTTGTGTCTGGACTGATTTCAAGGCAGGAACAGACCTTTGAGGGTCACCACTTTGTTGTAGGTTTAGCATTATAAAATAAGTAAAAGAATGCCATGATTGGGTTTTTTTGCATTGCAATTTGATGTTCCTGTTCAAAATGTTCTGTGTAAATGAAATCTGTTTTGTGTGTGAATGAGGAATGTGTGTTAAGAGGTAAGTGTGAAGGCCATCGCTGAACCAGATGTGCTAGGGAGGAACTGGAGACAGACGCAAGGGTGCCAGGAGGCTGCAACATGCCCCTATTGAAATGTCAGACAATGGGGACAAGGTAGCGGCGATCAAAACCAGCATGGGGTAATTCCCTGAGAAACTTTATGAAAGAAGATAAAGAATGAGAAGGACAATTTAAGAAAACAAGCACTTGTCAAACAACAATTGATTACAGCATGATGGTGCAAAACTCATTGGTCCCAATAAAGGAAAATCACTATATAAACAGGGTGCCTTTCCATGAAACTTTAGGTTCGTTCTGCCAAGACTTCCCCGGAGCATTGTGTCGTGACTGACGGAACCTGGTCCTACCTACCCATGATCAACCTAGCTGGCCACTAGATTGATCCAGACTCTGGACTGGTAACTATAACATTGACTGGCGGGACAGTGTATGTGTGTGACTGAATGCATATGCTAATTGTTGTATCTTCAATAAACATGGCGTATTGCCTTTTCCCCTGAAAAAGATCCTGCATGCTTTGTATAAGCATAACAAATGTGCTAGTTAGCTCATTAGCTACTGTCATAAATATAAAGGGAAGGGGTTGAGAGGCTCTGATGCAGTACTATAGAATCCTCTTGCCAGTAAAGGGTTAAGAAACGCAGGTAGCCGGGCTAACACCTGACCATCAGGACCAATGAAGGGACAAGATACTTTCAAATCTGAGGGGGAAGAGGGAGGGCTAGCCCCACATGGTGTCCTGTTTGGGAACTATGGTCACCCTACCTCGAGAGGTCATCTAGTCCAGTCCCCTGCACTGAAGGCAAGACTATGCAATAACTAGACCGTCCCTGACAGGTGTCTGTCTAACCTGTTATTAAAAATCTCCAGTGACGGAGATTCCACATCCTCCCTAGGCAATTTGTTCCAGTGCTTAACCACCCTGTCAGTTAGAAAGTTTTTCCTAATGTCCAACCTGAACCTCTCTTGCTGCAATTTAAGCCCATCGCTTCTTGTCCTGTTCTCAAAAGTTAAGGAGAACAATTTTTCTCACTCTTCCTTGTACTTTTATGTACTTGAAAACTATGATGTCCCCTCTCAGTCTTCTGTTCTCCAGACTAAAGAAACCCAATTTTTTCAATCTTTCTTCATAGGTCATGTTTTCTAGACCTTTAATCATTTTTGTTGCTCTTCTCTGGACTTTCTCCAATTTGTCCAGATCTTTCCTGAAATGTGGCGCCCAGAACTGGCCACAATACTTCAGCTGAGCCCGTATCAGCACGGAGTAGAGCAGAAGAATTACTTCTTGTGTGTTGCTTACAACACTCCTCCCAAGATCCCTTTCTGCTGTATTCCTTCCTATGCAGTCTTTTCCCATTTTGTATGTGTGCAACTGATTGTTCCTTCCTAAATAGAGTACTTTACATTTGTCCTTATTGAGTTTAATCCTATTTATTTTAGACCATTTCTCCAGTTTGTCCAATCATTTTGAATTTTAATTCTATCCTCCAAAGCACTTGCGACCCCCTCCCACGCTTCCCCCCAGCTTGGTATCGTCCACAAACTTTGTAAGTGTACTCTCTATGCCATTATCTAAATCATTGATGAAGATATTGAACAGACCAGACCCAGAACTGATTCCTGCAGAACCCCACTCGATATGCCCTTTCAGCTTGACTGTGAACTACTGATAACTACTCTCTGGGAATGTTTTTCCAACCAGTTATGCACCCACCTTATAGTAGCTCCATCTTGGTTGAATTTCCCTAGTTTGTTAATGAGAAAGTCATGCGAGACATTATCAAAAGTCTTACTAAAAATCAAGATATACCACATCTACCGCTTCCCCCCTATACACAAGGCTTGTTACCCTGTCAAAGAAAGCTATCAGGTTGGTTTGATATTATTTGTTCTTGACAAATCCATGCTGACTGTTACTTATCACCTTATCTTCTAGGTGTCTGCAAAATAATTGCTTAATTATTTACTCCATTATTTTTCCAGGTATTGAAGATAAGCTGACTGATCTGTAATTCTCTGGGTAGTCCTTATTCCTTTTAATAGATTGGCATTATATTTGCCCTTTTCCAGTCCTCTGGAATCTCTCCTGTCTTCCATGACTTTTTGAAGATAATCACTAACGGCTCAGATATCTCCTCAGTCAGCTTCTTGAGTATTCTAGGATGTATTTCATCAGGCCCAGCTGACTTGAAGACATCTAACTTGTCTAAGTAATTTTTAACTTGTTCTTTCCCTATTTTAGCCTCTGATCAGAGGTGAAAGCAAGCCGGTACAGCGTACCGGCAAGAGCCGGTGCGCCATACCTGACCGAATTCCCCAGGTGGCAATTTAAAGGGCCTGGGGCTCCCAGCAGCAGCTGAAGCCCCGGGCTCTTTAAATTGCCGCCAGAGCCCGGCTGCTGGAGCCCTGGGGTAGTGGCAGCAGCCGGGACCCCCGGGGCTCTGGCAGCAATTTAAAGGGCCCCGAGCTCTGCTGCAGTAGCAGCGGCTGGGAGCCCCTGGCCCTTTAAGTCACCACCGGAGCCCTGCTGCCGCTACCCTAGGGCTCCGGCAGCAATTTAAAGGGCCTGGGGCTCCAGCCGCCACTACCGCCTCAGGCCCTTTAAATCTCCGCCGGCTCTGGCAACGGGGCTCAGGGCAGTGGCGGCAGCAGGAACCCCGGGCCCTTTAAATCGCCGCCCGAGCCCTGCTGCTGGAGCCCTGGGGTAGCAGTGGCAGCTGGGGGCTCCAGCAGTGATTTAAAGGGCCAGGGGCTCCCAGCTGCCGCTACCGCAGCAGAGCCCCGGACCCTTTAAATTGCTGCCGGAGCAACCCCCACAGGGCTCCGGGGGCAATTTAAAGGGCCTGGGGTGGTAGCAGCAGCCAGAGCCTCAGATCCTTTAAATTGCTGCCTGAGCCCTGCTGCCGGAGCTCCAGGGTAGCAGCAGCAGCCGGGACCCCATCAGCAATTTAAAGGGCCCAGGGCCACGGCTCTGCTGCGGTAGCGGCGGCTGGAGCCCCGGGCCCTTTAAATGGCCCCCAAGCTCCCAGCTGCCTCTGCAGCTGGTAGCTCCGGCAGTGACTTAAGGGGCCTGGGGCTCCCAGCCACCACTACTGTAGCTAGAGCCCCGGGCCCTTTAAATTTCTATTTAAAGGGTCTGAGGCTCTAAAGACCCCACCCCTTCCGGTTGAGGCCATGCCCCCTGCTCAGGACTCCGGAGTACCGGTAAGTCCTTTAAGTTACTTTCGCCCCTGCCTCTGATCTTAATTCACTTTCACTGGCATTCACTATGTTAGATGTCCAATTGTTACTAACTTTTTCAGTGAAAACAAACAAAAAAGTCATTTAGCACTTCTGCCATTTCCACATTTTTTGGTATGGTTTTCTCCCCTCATTGAGTAACGAGTCTATCCTGTCCATGGTCTTCCTCTTGCTTTTAATGTATTTATAGAATGTTTTCTTGTTACCCTTTATGTCTCTAGCTAGTTTGATCTCATTTTACACCCTGGCCTTTGTAATTTTGTCCCTACATACTTATGTTGTTTATATTCATCCTCTGTAATTTGACCTAGTTTCCACTTTTTTGGGACTCTTTTTTGAGTTACAGATCACTGAAGATCTCCTGGTGAAAACAGGGTGATCTCTTGCTCAGTAGCACAGCCAGGTCGGGAGCACAGGGGGAGTGGCACTATAAAAAGGCACCTCCCCCTGTATTCAGCCGGCCGGGCTCCAGGTCTTCGGTGGCACTTTGGCAGTGGGTCCTCACTCACTCTGGGTCTTCGGTGGTACCTGCCGCCGAAATGCTGCCAAAGACTCGGAGTGCCGCCGGGTGAGTGTAAGAAGCGGCACCGCTTCTGCTCACAGGGGGAGCGGCCGCTCCCCCTGCTCCCCCCCCCGGCTACGCTACTTCTCTTGCCATACTTTCTATCTTTCTTACGCAGCAGGATAGTCAGGAACTTTCCTATGCAGTGGGATAATCAGGAACTCCTCTGCTTAATCAGCCCCCTTGCCCAGCATAATTGATTAAACAGTGACCAGAATGCTGGTTCTGTTGCTTCCCAGCACTTTTGTCACGGTCCTTCACTGTACAATTTATTGCTTGCTGTGGTCTAAAGCAGAGGTTATCAACATTTTTCTTTCTGAGCCGCCCCCTTCCCCCCGCCCACATGCTATAAAAACTCCACAGCCCACCTGTGCCACAACAACTGGTTTTCTGCATATAAAAGCCAGGGCTGGCATTAGGGGATAGCAAGCTGGGCAATTGCCTGGTGCCTCATGCCACAGGGGCTCCTGCAAATATCAGCTTCAGCCCCGCGTGGTGGGGCTCAGGCTTCAGCTTTCTACCCTGGGCCCCAGCAAGTCTAACGCTGGCTCTGCTTAGCAGCTCCCCTGAAACCTGTTCACGGTGCCCCAGGGGGCCCGGGATCCCTGGTTGCGAACCATTGGTCTAAAGAATGGCTGTGGATTTCTTATCCTTCAGGGATTGTTGCAAGACCTGTCTATTTTTCTGGGCCTTTCCTGGCTGGGCTGTCAGTGTGATGTTCAAAGTATTATTATTTTTAATCAATATTGCACAGCTCCTACAGGTAGGCTCCTTTTTATATATTGAAAAGTAAATAGTGAAAATAGATCTCTCTTCCTTTTAAATTACTGCTGCAAGTAGGCACCTGTCAACAGAACTAAAAACCTGCTGCCATTGGAGACGACATCAAAAAAATCATGTCTATCAACAAGCTATCTCCCTCCAACTTCCTGAAATCAGTTTAGCTGAAGGAGTAGTATGGAAGCAGGGAAAAAGGGAGAGGAGCTACAACAGTGTGTAATAGTTGTGTGACTGTCTTCCTTGCTAGCTGTAGAAGGCCGACTCTTTCATAATAAGTACAGTGAATATTACATGAATCAGACACTTTTGTAACTATAGATTTTATGTACATACACTAGATATTACTATCTTTACAAAATAAATCTATAAAATATATCATTCATATCTATCATAATGTGGATCAGTATTTCACAAAATATTGTTGTTGGTCTGCACATTTAGATTACAACAAATACATACAAGAGAGGTAGCTGTGGGGGTAACTGATGCAAAAATGTCCCTGCAACAAAATGCCTTTCTTTAATGAAAATGCCTTTCTTACCTTCCTCCATTTCCTCAATATTTTGTCCATTAATATTTTAAAAAAGAGACAAAAATTTTGTTTCCAATAATACATTTGTATATTAAGCATACTATCATGGGATATGTTGAAGAAATATCAATTTTCTTTAGTTTTTGTGTATTCCTTCTGAATTCGTTCTCTAAAAGATGCAAATTTATCCTATCGCTATAATAAAAACAAAAATTAGGGCAATTAATTTTACCACCCACATAATTATGTATTATACATAATATACTCATTGCAATTCACTTTTGCTGAGGAAAAATTTGACATTTTGCAGAAATATAATACAGTATGTTCAGATAACTTTGCAGCACTTGAAGGATTTGTTTTTATTAAAGTAAGACCAAACTATATGCCCAGTATTATTTTTCTTTGCCCATGCAACTATCCTCTTTTTATGTACACAGCAATATAGCCTAGCTGCTGACCATTTCTGAACTGAGTATTAATTAAGTTATATGGTCTAGCAGATTCATGGAGGTGAGTATAATATTTAACCCCATTTCCTGGAAAGTCTTTCCATTGACTTCAGTGATTTTGGATTAGGCTCAATGTGATTTGCTATAAGAACTAGAGGCAGATCCTTAAAGGGTGGGAACTGTCATAGCTCCATTGCCCCACTGTAAGCCTACTGTGAAGTATGGCCCATAACTAATTTCTCACATTTAAACATACTGAAATTGTTTGCTACTATTTTATTAAGGTGCTACCTATCAAGAATAACTTCATAATTTTAGTGTCATGTATAAATCAAATATAGAATATTAATCTACTCACTACTAGTCAGATTTTAAGACAACCACTGATACAAAATACAAAGATTTTCATACTAAAATCAGTTAAATCTAAAGTTTTCTTGGAAAGGAAAAGTTTTCTTTGAAAACTATGCTGTGCTGTTCATAATTCTGATTAACTTTAATATTCAACAAAATAAAAATAACTAATTATATATTTAATACTTACTTTACAAGAAGTACCATATTATGGTGCAATATAATTAGTGCCACAGGTTATAAATAAGCCCTTACAAATTGCATCCCACTTCAGGACTCATTTATAATAATGTTTCTCAGAGTTGAAAAATAAATATGATTGACAAAATTCTCTTTACACATTTTAAATCTGGAATTTTACCAAGTGCTTGCTGCTGCATTCTCAATATAAAGTCATATTTAATTGTCTATTTGGGGATTTGTTTTCAGCCTGAATCAGGTATAAGACTGAACTTGATCCCTTATCAAAAGCTGAAACTTTTTCTGCAATAGAAATCTCTTCTTGGGAGTCCTGAAGCTGCTCCTTTGTGCTGCTTGTCTCATCGTTACAGTTTTCAGATTCTTCTGAAATGACAGTTAACTTGTCAAAGGAGTGATCCTCTTCTGGTGAGTGTGGCGAAAGAAACTGTGAACTGTAGGAAGGCTTGCTCAAAAACTGGAGGAAAAGAGGGGAAATAAGAATCAAACTGTGCCTGTTCCTCTTTTCCAGCATCAACATCCAGTTAGTTTTCTCAGCAGTCTTTAAAGACCTTGCACTGGTGACTCACTGTCTTAGGCCTCATCTACACTAGAAAAGGTCTAGTGAAGTATGGCCCATAACTAATTTCTCACAAACCCTCCTAGACACAGCTTATACTGGTAAAAGAGTGCCTTGTCTATATGGCTTATACCAGTTCCCTGAATGAAATATGCTATACCAGAAAAAGGACTTTTTTGCAACTATAACTGCATCTATGCTAGGGCTTTTGCTGGTATAACTTTGGGAGTTGGGGATAGGGGCAAATAATCACACCCCTGACCATAATAGCTACGCCACCAATAATTTTAAGTGTAGACTACTTTAAAGTGTATCTGTTAATTTTTACTTGCTATTCAACATGCATTGAACAACCTCTCCTCAACGTGATCTAATCAGATTCTCTTTAAGCTTGCTATTGATACACAACAATGCTCATCCAAGAAGCAATGGGTACGCCAATGTACTGAAAAAATTCTCTCTGAAGTAACACCACAGTAACAAAAATATAAAAATGATTATTACCACTTTTAATATATCCTTGTCAAAAATTCTGATGGAATCTATTTCAAAGCAAATCACATTAATCCTGAATTACTACTCACATGAGGGTTAAATGCAGTGCAGAGCCATACCAACATTTTTCCTTTAAGTAATTTTTTAACATTTGTGAGATTGCATGATGACAACAAAAGAAAAGTATGGTCTGTCCTACTAACCTCTCTGTAGTTTCCAGCACAATTTTATTTGACTTTCAAATCATAGGCACAGTTGGGGGTTGCTGCCCCCCAAAACTGCAAGCCTCAGGCAGGTGTGGAATTTGCCCACCCCCATAGAATATATCAGGGTTGGCAGGGACCTTGGGAGGTCATCTAGTCCAACCCCCTGGTCAAAGCAGGACCAATCCCCAATTTTTGCCCCAGATCCCTAAATGACCCCCTCAAGGATTGAACTCTCAACCCTGGGTTTAGCAGGCCAATGCCCAAACCACTATCCCTCCCCCATGCGTGGCCCCATTGGCCTAACTGGAGCTACCCCTCCAAATATATGCATACATTTTAAATTCACATAAATCTAGGCAACTACTATTTTGCTGATCTCTCAAACTGTTGCTCAGTTTGCAAAAACAAATACCATCTACAGAAATGTGGTTGATTAGAATAATTAAGAGAAATAGAACTATTTACTGCCTGTATTAGGCTATTGTGACAGAATATACCTGTGTTCATATCCTACACACTATTGTAATAATCTTTGTACAAACTATGCCTTGTGAAGTATAATTTAAAAACTCATAATTTGCTGATCAATAATATCACAGCAAAATGCATGTAGCAGCATTATATGTGAAGTTATAAACATAAGATGAGAGATCATGACTAAAATGTTTGTTTTCCAGAGAAGTCTGGGGAGTGGCCAAACCAGTTCCTCAGAGACAAAGGGCAAGTATAGGAACTCCTCATTTAAAGTTGTCCCGGTTGACGTTGTTTTGTTGTTACGTTGCTGATCAATTAGGGAATATGCTCATTTAAAGTTGTGCAATGCTCCCTTCTAACATTGTCAGCTGCCCAGCAAGCTATCAATTGCTGGCAGTTCAGCTGTCCCTTCCCCCACTGCCATGTGCTGCTCCTGCCCTCTGCCTTGGAGCTGCTCCCTGAGACTCCAGCTTGCTGTGTGTGTGTGTGTGTGTGTGTGTGTGGGGCTAATATCAGGGTGTCTCCCTCCCCCCTGCTCCTGCACCCCACTTACCCAATCTTCCATAGAGAAGGGGGGGGACACACGACTGGAGGGAGCTGCTGCCTTGCTGATCTAATTAACAAGGCAGTGTAATTCTGACCCCACTCTTGATATCTAATTGGAAATACGCATCTCTCTCTCTCTCTCTCTCAAACACATGTGTGTCTGTCTCTGTCTGCCCTCCCTCCTTTCCTGCTGCCTTGAAGAGTGAGTTAACCCTTGAGGGCTCAGTGGAGTGCTAGTTCATCATTTAGCAGTAAGGCATTCCCTGGGAAATATCCCACCCTCTGACTCCTCCACCTCAACCAAGCTTCACAATCATCATCATCACTGGGTACCAGTATTAAATTGTTTGTGTAAAACTTATAGTGTGTGTGTGTGTGTTTATTTTAATAGATTCTAGGGCTGGAAGGGACCTCGAGAGGTCATCGAGTCCAGCCCCCTGCCCTCATGGCAGGACCAATTACTGTCTAGACCATCCCTTATAGACATTTATCTAACCTACGCTTAAATATCTCCAGAGATGGAGATTCCACAACCTCCCTGGGCAGTTTATTCCAGTGTTTAACCACCCTGACAGTTAGGAACTTTTTCCTAATGTCCAACCTAAACCTACCCTTGCTGCAGTTTGACATGATTTGTTCTTTACAAATCCATGCTGGTTATTCCCTATCACCTTGCCACCTTCCAAGTGTTTGGAAGTCTTTTGTCTGGTGAAAAAAATTTCCCTGGAACCTAACCCCCCTCATTTACATTAATTCTTATGGGGAAATTGGATTCGCTTAATGTCACATTTTTCAGGAACATAACTACAATGTTAAGTGAGGAGTTCCTGTAGATGCCTCAGTCAGGTGTAATCAAAGCTGATGGACCATTACTTGCTAAGTGGCCATTCTTTGGCAGGAACAAAAAAAATCTACATCTTAGCAAAGAAACAACATGGAGTTCCCTTCCACACAGACTACTTGTCTCCTTACTCCCAGCTGGAAATGCTTCTCAAAGGGGGGATAGGACTATAAAAAGAAGGGGCAGATACCCCAAGTGTCCCCCTTCCTCTTTCTCTCTCTCTCTTTCTGACCATCAATTCACTGCACCAGGAGGGACAAAGGAAGCAGGCATTGAACTGGAGAAGGGTCGTGATCTAAGAAGTTTGGTCAAGAGGATTACTGAAAGCATGTGATGAGAAAACTGTTAAATTCAAAGCAAGGTTAAGTCAGGCACCAGTTGCATTTTATCTTTATTTTTCTTGTAACCATTTCTGACTTTTATGCCTCATTACTTGTACTCACTTAAAATCTCTCTTTGTAGTTAATAAACTTGTTTTATTGTTTTATCTAACCCAGTGTGTTTAAATTGAAGTGTCTGGGGAACTCCATTTGGGGTAACAAGATGTGTGCATATCATTTCAATTAATAAAATGATGGACTTTATATAAACTTGCATTGTCCAGGAGAGGGCTGGGCAGTAGAGGACATTTCTGAGGGACAATCTAATACTGGGGGTGTGTTGGGATACCCTGCAGAATAGCAAGGTGTGTCTGGCTTGCTGCAGCACACACACAGACACAGCTGGGAGTGACTTTCATGCTGGCGGCTGTTTGTGAGCAGTCCAGGCTAGAGGCTACAGCAGCAAAGCATTGTAAAGGGTACCCCAGGTTAGAGGGCAGGGGTGACACCGCTACTCCTTAAGCCTGGTCTATACTGGGGGGGGGGGGGGGGGGAGCAGCGAGCTAAGTCGGTCTAAGTTACGCAACTTCAGCTACAAAAATAGTGTAGCTGAAGTCGACGTACTTAGAGCTACTTACTGCGGTGTCTTCACTGTGGTAGGTCGACTGCTGACACTCCCGTCAGTTCCGCCTGCGCTTCTCACTCCGGTGGAGTACCAGAGTCAACAGGAGAGCGATCGGCGGTCGATTTATCGCGTCTTCACTAGACGCGATAAATTGACCCCCACTGGATTGATCACTCCAGAGGTAAGTGTAGACATGCCCTTACTCTGGCTTGTACCCTGGGTATGTCACAGCTTAAACCTATGGAGAGGCACAGTTGCAGCTATGCTGTCTCAGTGTAGACACTCACTAGTGACAGGAGGAGTTCTCTCATTGCTGTACTTACTCCACTTCCCTGAGAGGTGGTAGCGCTGTCTACACTGGGGGTTAGGTTGGTTTCACTATGTTGCTCAAGGGTTTGGATTTTTCACATCCCTGAGTGAGGAAGCTGGGTTGACCTAACTTTTTAATGTAGACCTGCCCTAAGTTTAGACATAGCCTAACCAAAAGAAGACTGAAGAGAGACTTGGACAATAGACCTTAGAGATGTGAATTGCCCCATTCAGCTCAGGGAGGTGTTAAATTAGATGTCCAGTAAAGATGATTTAAATGTCAACATTACTTTCTCAAGTAAAGGAGAGGGAGGGAGGATCACAGATCTATACAATTTAATGTGAATGTCGTCTCATCGTGACACCACAAGAGGGTGGCATTTGACAGATATAACAATTCCCCTCCACCCCCCCCCCCAAGAGATAACCAATCTCAAGGGTCCCTGTGGAGCTCAGAGAGTGAAAGGATCATATACCGAACACCTATTCAATTTGGTATGAACAACGACTCATTTTAGCAATTCACATGGGCAGTTTTTGTATTTGGGTGTGATGCTTAGGGCTTGTCTACACTGGCAAGTTACAGAGCTGCAACTTTCTCGCTCAGGGGTGTGGAAAAACACCCCCTTGAGCGCAGCAAGTTGCAGCGCTGTAAAGCGCTAGGGTAAACAGTGCCCCAGCGCTGGGAGCTACGCCTCTCGTTGAGGTGGGTAGAGCGCTGGGAGAGCTCTCTCCCAGTGCTGTGCTGCGACCACACAAGGCACGTTAAAGCGCTGCCACAGGAGCGCTTTAACATTGCCAGTGTAGACTAGCCCTTAATAGAGTAACACCACCTTTTCCCCTCCAATCTGACCCGTCTGTTACTCTCCCTTAGTACTTACATTAGTAATTAAAAAAAAAAAAAAAGATTAACTGTCAACAATTCTATTTATTTTAATAAAAAAAGAATAGTAACTAAACTATGGGCATATTCTACTATACCAGTGGCTTTCAAACTTTTTAGGCTGCGTACCCCTTTTCAAATACTGTAACCTACCGTGTACCCCCATCTGAGATGGGTCATAATATACCTATGAAAACAGGAAAAAATGGTTTGTAAGGGATAACACAATGCATTTTCCACCATTACAGGATTTTTCTTGCGTTCTCCCTGACAAAAGCTTGTGTACCCTTAGGGGTACACAAACCCCAGTTTGAAAACCACTGTACTATACTATATTGTGACTTGAAAATTTATTTCAGCCCCGTGCAATATCTCAAATGCTCAGGTACTGAAACCATTGTCTACTGCAGGGATTCTCAAACTGTGGGTCGGGACCCAAAGTGGGTCACAACCCCATTTAATGGGGTTGCCAGGGCTGGCTTAAGGCTTGCTTGGGCCAAGGGCTGAAGCCCAAGCCCAAGCCCCACTGCCCGGGGCCAAAGCTCAAGGGCTTCAGCCCTGGGTGGCAGGGCTCAGGCTACAGGCCCCTCTGCCCGGGGCTGAAGCCCTTGAGCTTCAGCTTTGGCCCCCTGCCAGGGGTTGGTGGGGCTCAGGCTTGGCCTTTGGCTCCCCCCCACCCCGGGGGGCAGCAGGGCTTGGCCCGGCTCAGGCTTCGGCCCCCCCTCCTGGGGTCGTGTAGTAATTTTTGTTGTCAGAAGGAGGTCACGGTGTAATTAAGTTTGAGAACCCCTGGTCTACTGTATTGTATTCAATTCTTTGCCAATGCCCATTCCATTAAACTATGCAAGATTGATATTCGATAAGTCAAAACAGGTAGTACCGTAGAATCTCCATGGCCCATTTCACTCAGTAAAGTGAAAACCAAAAAGCTTCCCTCATCTGTTAGAAGCTTCATGGCAAAATGCTGAAGCTTGAGTGTGTCAAATCATAGAATCATAGAATCTCAGGGTTGGAAGGGACCTCAGGAGGTCATCTAGTCCAACCCCCTGCTCAAAGCAGGACCAAACCCAATTAGATCATCCCAGCCAGGGCTTTGTCAAGCCTGACCTTAAAAACATCTAAGGAAGGAGATTCCACCACCTCCCTAGGTAACCCATTCCAGTGCTTCACCACCCTACTAGTGAAAAAGTTTTTCCTAATATCCAACCTAAACCTCCCCCTCTGCAACTTGAGACCATTACTCCTTGTTCTGTCATCTTCTACCACTGAGAACAGTCTAGATCCATCCTCTTTGGAACCCCCTTTCAGGTAGTTGAAAGCAGCTATCAAATCCCCCCTCATTCTTCTCTTCTGCAGGCAAATGTTAGACTATTTCTACTTTCTCAGTAACTAAGGCCCCGATTCAGCAAAGTACTTACTGTGGCAAATTGCTGGCACTACTATGAGGGTCCTGCACTTTCTCTTCTTGTGGGGGGTTTTCAGGGCGCCATTTCTTGCCCCTGAACTGGGGTATCAGCTGTCCCACTAGTATCCAAGAGAAGGGGAATGGAGAGGGAGGGACCCAGGCCCGCCCTCTACTCCGGGTCCCAGCCCAGGGGCCCTAGGTTAGTGGGTAAACCACTTGTACTAGTGATACTTTCCCCTGGGCTCCTTCCCTCTCCTGCTTGTGGGGCTTCCTGCCTTCCCTCTGCACAAGCCAGGTGTCCCTTTACCTAGGGTCTTGGTCTTCTTAGCCCGCCACAGCACTTCTCCAAACTCTCCTCTGCTTTCCTCCAAAGTGCTCTCTGCTCCACCACCAAACCACTCTGCTCCAACTCCTTCCTCCTTTTTTCCTGTCTGCCTGAAGCAGGGGGTTTTATTAGGTTCCTGAGAGGCCTTAATTGACTGCAGGTGCTCCAATTAACCTGTAGCCACCCTCCCTAGTCTCCAGGGAACCACGCCTTAATTAGCCTAGGGCTTATATATTTCCCCTCTCACACTCTACTACTGCTGCTCCCTGGCCCTCCTGTATCACATAACGCATGTCTCTAACTTTAAGGACTTCTACCATGCTGAATCAGGGCTCTAAACTTTTCAATCTGATAAACTCCAGTTGAGGGTTAAATGAGCCAAAACGAAGGACACAAGAACAGTGCAGAAATAATGCAGGATGGTTTACTTAGACTTGGTCTACACTATATACTTTCTTCGGTATAACTACATTGCTCAGAGGTGTGAAAAATCCAGTTATACTTATCTTAACCCTGCTGTGTAGACAGCGCTATGTCAGCGGGAGAGCTTCTCCTGCTGACATAGCTACTGCCTCTCATGGAGATGGAGTTATTAAGCTGACAAGAGAGCTCTCTCCTATCAGCTTAAAGCATCTTCACCAGATGTACTACAGCAACACTGATGCAGCTGTGCAAACGTAAATTTCTAGTGTAGACCTGCCCTTAATGTCCATAACATTCTGTATAATCTCCAGTTTCTTGATGCAAATTCTGACACAGTGCAACTCAGGGCAAGTCTACACTACAAAATTAAGTCAACCAAAGTTACGTCGATTTACAGCCACCGCAGCAATTCAATCACTTTTGCATGTCCACTCTATGCTCTTTGTGTTGGAGGTGCGCATCCTCACCAGGAGTACTTGCACCGATTTAACTGTCAGCATGTGGCATTGTGGGACGGCTTTTGAATGGCAGCAACAGTCAACGTAAGCAACGCAGTGTCTACACTGACACTGCGTTGACCTAAGCACTACACCTCTTATGGAGGTGGAGTTATTAAGTCAATGTAGTGGTTGAGTTACATGGGTGGGAGCTACATTTTAGTGTAGATGCTTACAGAGTTAGGTTGACATAAGCTGCCTTATGTCAACCTAACTCTGTAGTGAAGACCAGGCCTCATTCAAACAGCTCTCTGCTCAACAGAAGCCTGGTCATGTTCCCTGACAAAAATGAGTAACATTAATTTCTCTGTTGTTTATGTGAAGTTTCAGATACCTCTGACACTCTTGGCTTAAACTGAGTTGTACTATAACTTATTTCCCACCTGAAACAGGATTCTCTCACTCATATAGTACAACTCAGTTTAAGCCAAGAGTTTCAGAAGTATCTGACACCTTCACATAAACAACAGAGTAGTGAATGTTACTCATTTTTGTCAGGGAACATGACCAGCCTTCTGTTGAGCAGAGAGCAGTTCGAATGAGTTACACTGTATCAGAATCTGCATGAAGAAACTGGAGGTTACACAGAATATTATGGACATTAAGCAAATCATCTTACATTATTGCCGCACTGTTCTTGTGTCCTTCATTTTGGCTTATTTAACCCTCAACTGGAGTTCTAAAATGAGACACTGGAGGTAGTTCTCAATGGCTCCCCTCTCCCATGCCCAAAGTAAAATAAAATAAAATTACTTTACCCCTCCCAAACTCTGAGTTTTAGGATGTATAATGTTCTATTTTCCTACGAACGTCTAACACAATGAAAATGTTAAGAGTCTTCTCTTCACAAAATACATATCTAACCTCCTTTAATTTTAAGGGGCATTGTGTGTATACTGAGGGGAGAAAAGATGACCTAAAATGGAATTATATATTTCTTCTAAATATTCACAGATTTCTTACACATTTTTGCACTGAACATGGGTATTTTCAACTCACAAAGGGACAAGGCCCTCCTCCACCCTGGGAAACATATTCCATGTTAACTTATTTTTAAAAATGAAGTGACTGGGGAGCAGATGAGGCAAAATGTGATTACAAACTTCTTAGAAACATAAAGCACTACTTAAACATACGTTTCCTCCCTTCATTCTGGACAGTCTAAATCAGTAGTTTTCAACCTGTGGATCTAAGGGGTTCCGCAGACTATACCTAAGGGGTCTGTAAAAGGTGCCTACAAAAATAAAAGTTTCAGATCCCAGAAAAGGCATTCTGTTTTTCTGGTCAATCAAAACCCGGAAGTGTTGTCGTTACCACCGAAGCCCAGTTTAGTGCCCTCTCTCATGCTGTGTCAGATGCTGTGCCAAGCACATGCAACATTTATAGTTGAATTCTGTACAGTTAGTTTTCAGTCTAAGACTTCTACGGTAGGGATCTACAGACCACAGGTTGAATTTCCAAAGGGGTCCGCACCTTCATTTGACATTTTTTAGGGGTCCTCAAATGAAAAAAAAGGTTGAAAACCACTGATCTAAATGATCCTTGGCTGTAATATTAAACCAACCACAAGAGGCCAGCCTCAGGCTAAAATTTAGAACAAATCCATATGGCTTCTGTTTTGCATTCTTACAGTCTTGAATAGAATTTATTTACTTATTTATTGAATTTAGGAATTGGGGGCGGGGGGAAGAAAGCATGCAAAACAAAAATATCAAGTTTTAAAGCATCTACATAATTTGTAAAACAAGGTTTTATATCATCACCATATGTATAAATGGTCAAAAAAAAATAAAAATAAAAATAAAAAACTACAAAAGATGAGCCTGGGAGCTTAAATTCATAACTTTGCTAGACACTAAAAATCAGGGACTGAGTAGAGATACAGGATTTATGGTTTATTAAAATAATATACAACCCACTAACAACCCCTCCAACTGCCCTTCTTCCCCTCATCACTGGAGGCGGGTTAACGGGCCACTTCACCTTGAATAGTCCCTTGAAATATGTGTCAAGTACTTATGCTAGACAATCTGTTCCACCTTGTATTTAGCTGTGACACCGAGTATATTCCCCAGACCTGAAGAAGAGCTCTGTGAAGCTCAAAAGCGTGTCTCTATCACCAACAGAAGTTGGTCCAATAAAAGATATTACCTCACCCACCGTGTCTCAGTGATATGGCTGAGCTTTTGAATGCTTCCTTTAAAGGATTCTGTTAGAACATATCAGATTGGCAAGATTTCATCATTTATTAAAGAGTAACACCACTCTTACTCATGCTGAGTAGTGCCACAGAAAATCAACAGAAACAGACGATGGAGTAAGGCACTAGGTTATGTCTATGCTAACAGAGTATATGCTGGCATAGCCCCCTAGATGCAGCGTACACTGACAGAAGGAGTTCTACCAGTCTAAGAAAACCACATCCCCAAACAAGGTTAGTTATGCTGTTAGAAGCCCTGTTCTGTTAGCACAGTTGCATTTACATGGGGGGAGGATTATCAGCATAGCTATGTCACTATGGGGTGTGGTTTTGTCACACCCCTGACCTACTTAGCTATGTCAGTATAAATTTAAAGTGTGGCCCAGTCCCTATGCAGCTGAATTGGTTCAAGTCACATTACGTCACTATTTACACTCACTTGAATTACTGCTCAGTTTGGTCCAAAGTCATTGTCAGCAGATTAATCAACTTTTGCAGTTGATTAAGGGTTTGGAATGATAGTCAACCACACAATCAGTTTATCACAAGTGAACTAAAGTAACCAAAGATGACATAGCTTAAATAGATCATACCATATAGCTGCTAAGACTCATATCTATTATTTTGCAACATATATATTACACCAGGGTTCTTTTAGCTTGTGTGCCTAATAACCAGCATTACCCCATATATTTACTTCAGGCAAAACCCATGTAACACTAATACAGCTAGTTAACTATCCAACTGCACGTGTCAGAATGAGGAACTGATGTCAGAAGGTTCACATGCATTAATCAAAAGAGTTGCAAGCTTTTTGGGGGTCCTTGACAGACAAGAGGCACTCCTGAAAGGCTTACTTAATTATTTTATGTAGACTACAAATATACAAACCTCCTTCAGATGTTGTGGAAAAGAATACGTAGGGCAGAAGACATATCTGGCCTGACGATATATATATGAAAAGGTAAAGAAACAGGCAGGAACTGATACTAGAACAACCAACATTGATACTAGAAGAACAGTGACAGTTATCCACACTGGAGTTACACCTGCAAGAGATAAGAAGAGAAATTCTTCTTAATCTGATTATTCTTTATTATTATTTTGAATATACAATTTTCAGAATTTAATTCTCGTAACTGAATAAAATATTTTTTCCTCCACTTTTTCATATCAACAACTATTTTGGTGAACGAACAAATACATATTTTTGTTCCCAAAAGGAAGAATGTCTCAACTTCGTTTTTACTTCAACCACTCATGACGTTCTTACTAGATAAGTTTAACCTATGGCCATGATATGTAAACATTTACAGAAAGAAAAAAATTCTAGGTAAATGGGGGAAGGGGGAAAGCAGGGTAACAACATGTAAACTCCCAGTATACTTATTCCTGGATGCTTCAAACCAGAGCACTGAATTCTGTTTGTCTCTAAAGGAAAAATGAAATAATGGTAACAAAAATGGCAACTTATTTGGAGGTGGTGGTCCAAAATTCTTTAACTTGTTGAATCATATTAAAGAAGTTCTGTATTAAAATCACAAGTAAGTTTGATTCCCCATAGTTTAAATTCCAGGGCATTGCTAATTAAGAGGTCTCTTGTTTTCTGCTAATTGTGTTAGTCAAAGAGATACTTTGTAACAACTGCTCACACAGAGAGAGACACTTTGTAACAGAAACAGCTCATAGAGACTCCCACCCTTTGCAGTTTTTATCTCGTTTTGTTATGGATGTTATATGCCAAACAAATAAATCTGTAACACCCTGAGAATTGTGAAAGTCAGGAGAGACAGCGAAATAACAATTGTGATAGAGAATGTATGTGAATGGATGCTTGGTGTAGATAATGAATGAATGATCAGGGAGGTGCCAGCCTAGGAGTCTAGTATCGATGGCCGAAGAATGTGCAAGGTGGAAACGACCAGATGACCCCCACAGGGCAGACTGGAATCCACCCAACAGCCTCAAGGATGGGAAAACCGAAGAACAAGATAACATCTGACAGCACGGAGCCATCAGGAATGTGCCATCTGCTGATTGATTTAGCAACAGCACGATGAAGCAATTCCCATAGACTGGCATAGGAATAAATCCCTATAAGAACAGGACCAAAAAGACTAAGAACTTTGAGTCTGGTTCTGCTACCACCCTCCAGGAGCATCGGATGCACATCTGACAAAGACTTGGCTCCACCCTCATGCCCAAGTTACCTGGCCAGTAACTTGGCATGAGCAACCTCTAGGCTGGTAATTATAAGAAATTTGCAGAACCTGTGTGTATGTATAAATGAATGTGTAAATGAATGTGAAACTGAATGAAATGTTATAGCTATAACGGACTACTTCTTACTATGATTCTTTTTGTATTCACAATAAATGTGACATTTTGTCTTATCCCCTTTAAGAAGATCCTGCTGGTTTTTATTTTATTGGTATAACAAACTTCCAAAATATTGTGTCTTCTAAAGCTTGGTTTCATGCACGGGGTTGTCACAGCATGTGATACGAATAAAGATTGATCAAGGTATCACTTTAAAGCTGTCTAGGATTGTTAAGCAGCTGCTTACTAATTAGTCTGGGACTGCACTTTTCCTTTTAAATGGAAACACAAAGCTCTATTCTAAGAGGACGCCACCTGACTGATGGTGGCTATAGCCACCATAAATAGCTATTCCATAGATAAATATTGAGGTGGAGTTGTTGGAAACTGGCGTGTTCAGCCAGTTTCCACTGTGAGGTTAGTGCTATAAAACAAAAGACTGGAATCTTGATTAGGCATTGCAGATGTTACATTGGAGAATTTTTTATGATTGGCACTTACTGGTATAGTTGCGTAAAAATAAAATATTTAAACAAAGAAACTAGTTGTTTATATTGAGAGTCGATAATAATGGTAGCTTTGGATTGCACCCAGAGAAAACCATCTTCGGTACAATCTTAGTCCCACTGAAGACAATGGCAAAACTTCCATTGACTTCAATGGGACCAGGATTTCACTCCTTTGGAAGATGTACCTTGACTAAAAAATTGCATGCTTTTTGTAACCATGAAGAAAACCGATTCTCTGGCGTGCTTGACTAGAAAGATTTTAAACATGAGAACAGAAAAAGAAAGCATGACTGAGCTCTATCCATTTGAAAAAAAAAAAATGCCAACAATGTAATTCTGTTACAAAATGTAAACAGAATCAGACTTTGCAATACAGGGCCAAATTCTACTCTCAGCTATACCTATGGAAGCCACAGGGTTCACAAACAAATGTAAATTGGCTTATGGGTAGATGATGTTTATGCCTGTGCAGAGGAGCCAGCGCAAGGCCTATGCACCACTTAAATTGCACTTAAATCTTGTTTTGAAGGGCTTTAGGGGTGCAAGTGCCTCAGATGGGCCCTCCGCACTGGAGTAAATTTAATCTGCTGTGTATCTTATTATTTGTAGTTATAAGAGACTAAATTAAAGCTCTCCTTTTTTCTGGCATGAAGGTTTCAAATTTTTTGCAAATTAGAGATATGCTTGAATATCACAATGAACAATATGGAAGTACCAAAACATTTCTGAAGGTTTACATGCATGCTTTTGTTTCTTTTATGTCAATCAAGGAGTGTCTTACAGTGTTTCATAATTAGGATGTTTATAATGTACTGGTGCATTAGCTATTACCATTATCAGTTGTCCTATCACAGAACACGTCACTCAGTTCTCCTGTTTTCCATTCAGGAATAACTGCTTGAACTTGAAGGCAATATATTGTCCAAGGCTCCAAACCAGATAATATTTCTGAGTTATATTTAGTATCTGTGGTTATAACCTATATCAAAGAAGAATACAGAAAATTCAAAGGCAAATTCAAGTTCCAATAAATTAACAAACTACAGCACTAGTTTCTAGTTACAACTCCACTTAGTAGTCTTTGCATTTGTAGCTGCACTATGGATTGGATTTACACAATATCTAGTTCCTGAAAAAGTGAAAGTTTAAAATATCAGCTGTTAAAACAGTTTTGTAGTTTTCTGTATTACTTACTTGACAAGAATCAAATAAAAGTTTCCTTTTAAGAATTACTTTAAAAGGATACTGCAAATATTAAAATTAATCAGCTGTCTTCAAATTCCTTTTTCTATTTTAGAACATCCTATTGATGGTGAAAATAATCACCTTCCAAAACAAAAGCTGTAACAGCATTGAAATCCTACTCCTAAGCTGATTGACCAACAACAGGAAGTGGGCTCTAAGGCCTTGGCTACAGTTGCAGATGTACAGCGCTGTGAGTTAAACCCGTCTTCGTACAGCTGAGTAGGGAAAGCGCTGCAGCCTGTCCACACTGGCAGCTGCCAGCGCAGTAAGGTGGCTACATTTGAGGCATTTGCAGCTGTATTGGGAGCGGTGCATTATGGGCATTCAAGTGGCTGCAACATGCTTTTCAGATGGGGGGGTGTGAGGGGGACTTTGACAGGGAGCCTGTTGGGAGAGAGAGTGGATTTTTGGAATCTCCACAGAGTGTCAGCTCATTATCTCCTAAGTTTACACACCTCCACATCCCCTGCCTCTCTCTCAATCACTGAAAGCAAACAGCAGGGGCTTTGTTTGTTTTTAAAGAGCAGATAAAAGAGAACTTGGGGAAACGGAGCCCTCCCCCCCCCCCCCCCCGTCTCTGTCCAAGGCAACTTTGCCGCCGGCATTCCTAATGGAGCCCCTCCCTTTCTCCCCTCCCCCCCCCGCCTGCAAACTGTAGCTGTGTTTGTTGTTTTGTAAAGCAGCCACAGAATGGAGCTCTGAACTCCAACCCGGAAGTGCCGTTTCAAAACAAAGGGAGCTTCCGGAGGTCAGTAACTGCAGAATTCCTTGGCTACATTGAAGGGCCAGCGTTCCACCCACTTCGCAACAGTAGCTATTCCTCTCCGGGGAGGTGGAGTACATGCAGCGCTGTATCTGAGGAGATACACCGTTGCACGTGCCTTGCAAGTGTAGCCAGTTAGTGAGTTACAGCGCTGCAGGCAGTTTTATTGTGCTGTAACTCGTAAGTGTAGTCAAGGTCTAAGTTTCTTGAGATCAGGCTTACAGGTAGCCTCCTTCCACTATTCCATAAAATAATTTTCCAAGAGACACATTGTAACAGAGAGAGGGACTCTAAAGCTATTATATAAATGTGCACAGAATTCTAAGTAGCAGTATTTTAAAAAATCATGCAACTAACAAAACGAAACAAGTATTCATGCAACAAACTCTATTTAGGGTTATATATGAAGACCACTCATACTTTAGCTACTGTAGAATGTGACACACTGCCTACTTAAAACAGATGATCAATGTAAGTACTTTGTGCGCGATTGTTCACAGCACTGACTTTTTATCTTCTTCTGGGTGTGTCTAATGGTATTGGTTTTACGAGTATAAATCCTTATATGGTTAAGGAGGTGCTATCAAAAGAGATTGCCCCTCTCCCTGTGCAACATCACACTAGGTGACACCAGCTAAAAGTGCTGTTACTTATAGACAGGGCAGTGTTGTGATGATTGCAGTATATAACACTGAAAAAATAAAAACATTGATGCATAAAGGGAATAAACTCTCATAATTTAATAACTCTTTCTAACTATGGAAGGATAATTTATGCCTATTTAGTACAGGGGTGGGCAAACTACGGGACCCACGGGACCGTCCTGCCCGGCCCCTGTGCTCCTAGCCGGGGACGCTCCCCCCAGCCCCTCCCCTGCTGCTCCCCCTCCCCCACAGCCTCAGTGTGCCACACCACCAGCGCTCTGGCCCGCTGCTCCTGGGCAGCGCTGCAGCGGCGTGGCTGGCTCCAGCCGGGCTGCAAGATCCTGCCGCTCTGAGCTGCTTGGTAAGGGGGCGGGGCTGCAACCTCCTGCGGGGCAGCATGTCTAGCTCCAGCAGGTCACCAGACATGCTGCTCTGAGTGGCATGGTAAGGGGGCGGGGAGCGGGGGGGTTGGATAAGGGGCGGGGGATCCCAGGGGGCAGTCAGAGGACAGGGGGCGGTTGGATGGGGCGGAGGTTCTTGGGGGGCAGTCAGGGGACGGGGAGGTTGGATAGGCGTGGGAGTCCCGGGGATGTGTCAGGGGGCGGGGGTATGGATAGGGGTTGGGGCAGTCAGGGGATAGGGAGCAGGGGGGGGTTGGGTAGGGTGTGGGGTCTCAGGAGGGGGCGCTCAGGGGACAAGGAGCAGGGGGGGTTGGATGGGTTGGGAGTTTTGAGGGGGGGCAGTCAGGGGGCGGGAAGTGGGTGGGGGTCAGATAGGGGGTGGGGCCAGGCTGTTTGGGGAGGCACAGCCTTCCCTACCCGGCCCTCCATACAATTTTGCAACCCCGATGTGGCCCTCGGGCCAAAAAGTCTGTCCACACCTGATTTAGTAGGTGTTTACTCATTCCCTCTGCCAGTTTGCTACCGAATGCAGGTTGCAACAATTACAAGTTCCTGATATTGTAACTTTCAGAGATCTTGTTTTTGCTTCAGCAATGTTGTGTCTCAGAACATTATCAATATCGTATTATATCTAGAAATGCCTGTTCAAAGCTGCAGCTGTAAAGCAGAGTTACACAATAGTCAGTTGAGCAAAAGTTACCTCTTCACTATTGCTTTTTTTCCAGTATAACACCCTGTAAACCCAAGAGCCATAATATTTCTTTAAAGGCCACTTGTCTGACCCTTGTACAACAAGAGGGCCTGTGAAATCTACATGGAAAGATCCGGATTCAGATTTCACTTTTACATCAGGTGGTCCAATGATTGCTAAATGAGAAGAGAGGAGGGGGAAAAAAAAAAAGATCACAAAAATACAATCTCTCACCCTGTTCTCAGACTGATATTTTTATATGGCATACAGAACTATACCTAATCACTATCATAATCTTATGTACTTGAAGAAAACTCTTTCACCTCAAAGAATCAAGGATAAATAAACTCTTCATTCACAGATGTGTCATAAAGTGAATTTGTCTTTACACTTAAATAGACTATCTTCCATTGATGTATACAGTATAATTGTAGCTGTGTTGGTCCCAACCACAGAAGTTGGTCTAAGAAATGATATTACCTCACCCTCTTGCCTCATTTAAATAGAAGACATTTTTGCTGTCTATGCCTCCTCCGCTCACTAAGCCACCCTCAGTTCTGTCCTGCCAGCTGCTTTCACTAATGGAAGAGGTAAGAATACAAAGGAACCTGCTCCCAGGGCATCTTATTGCCTGCGTTTCCCCATTGAGCTGCAGCTCAGAGACGTCAGTGTTTTTATTGCTCTCTTCACTGCAACTCATTTGAGAAACTGCAACTCTTGAATTGCTTCTGAATGTATTATTAATTCTTTTTTACATCAAAGGATATATTTTGAAACTGGCTACTTTTACTATAGTTTTGTTTCACTAAATAACTTATTTTAGTGAGTACTTTAGTCCTCAGTTAGGTTGTGTGTACAATGAACTCTTTCATAAACTCTCCCAGTGTTCCACCTGTACCACTGTATGGGTGCTTCTTATCTAAACCTGTACTCAGGTTGTAAAAATGCCGATGGTCAGTTTACACTAGCACTCCAACCATTGCTACCAGTAGTGAAGTTACACCAGGGCTACAGCATCAGTGGGAGATTTTAAGAATCAGCTCAATGTAGACAAGGCTTTGCATTTTTCCAGAAATTCAAACTAGTTATAAAAACAGTTCTGGCTGTAGCAGCCTTGGCTACACGGTAGTTCCAACTGGTTTTAAACTGGTTTAAAGTTATGGAAAAAATGTCTCCATTGGTGATTCTGATGTTCCTAGGCTGCACCTACACATTAGGGTCTGTAATTTCCCAACAACTACAACTCTGTTGGTGGTAATGGTGGTGGAAACTGTAAGATACACATATGATACACCTGGCTAGGTGCTCTGAGCAGGATTAAACAATACTGTGGTAAAAATGACACAGTGATTAAGAGTCCTATCTACATTACGGATTTCACCAGTGCTGCGCCAGGTCTTCTCCCTCAATTAGTTTTATACATAGATTCTTTAGTCCAATTATAAATTGGCTTTTGAAGGTCAGTGTTGCTTAGAAGTTAACTCTTTCCTTGAAATGTGAATCAAAATCCTGTTTTCAATGCAATTCTTTATAAAACTCTGACTTGTTAACAGTTTTGTTCTCTGATATGGGGGTTCATGCTAAGCACTACTGTTTCTTTTGGCTTTACCCTAACTCTCATAGAAAATTGAAGTGTTTAACAAATACTATGTTGTAGTTCAGCTTTTCTGTTCGGGCAGTTTTAATTCTTTCCAACTTAAGCTTTGGAAAAAACACAAACCCCAAAAATGTGCTCTCATTTTCCAAATTTCTTTTTCTTCCTGAAGTACTACATTTCCACTAATGTATGCAACTAACCTTCCCCTTGTCACCATTTTCAGATTTCCTATAGAGTAACTGGTCATGTGTCTTTTGTCCTACTGAGAGGAATTTTTCTCAATGAATACTTTAAACTCATCAGTGCTTCAAAGTCTTTTTTAAAAAGTCCTTCAAGAGTTAGTGCATGGATATGGGAGTGAAGAGATCAAAGAGCAATGGTCACAACATCTTATGAATTTGGAATTTAATATGGAAAAATGATGTCATAAACACTGTCCTGATATAAATAACAATTGCACTGAGAAAATGAGACTGGAAACTTAAATCTTAACCTTTCTAGTCCTTGGTTTTCAGAGTTTAAATAAATCCAAGCCAAGCCAGAGAAGAAGGGAAAACTAAGAATTGTTTCTAGAGGTAGAGAAACCAAAGAGGCCTCTTGCATAGCTTCCCACTGTGCAGTGGAGAAATGGAAGTTTTGGGTAGTCTGACAAAATTAGTGCTTGCTGATGGATGAAATAATTTTGAGAATGCATTGACAAAGATCCTGCTCTCCCCAAACTCAGACAACAGCATGCTGCCCAAGATCTCTGCTATGAGAAAGTGATGCAGTGCCAAGTTCCACCACATTTCACACAAGACAGCAAACATGGTACCTTCAAAATGATTTTTTTTTTTATTGAAGAGTAAACTTTCCCCCCCTTGAACATGTCCAAATATAGGATTGGGGTTGGGGAATTAATTTTTTCCCCCTGGCTTAGTAACAAGAAAGTAGCTGAACTGATTTAAATATGTAGGAAGTTAGAATCCTTGGATGTAAAGCACTTCTGCTCTAAAAATTTGTATGCAATATTTTTTTGGGGGGGAAATATATGTGTGTTAAAATCCCTCAAAAGATGTCTCAGAATGGAAGAATAGAGTCAGTGATGACCTACATATACTTTTGATCTTACTACATTTTCTGTACTCCTGGGGGAATTCTGCACCACTTCACTTGTGCATAATTAATGAGCCATGCATATTTTTAATTTTTTTGTGCAGAAAAAAGCTTCTGCCACAAAGTTGCTGCACTTCTGCCTTTTGCCTATCAGAGGGCATTGTGGCATTAGAACAAAGCAGCAGCTTCCAGTCAGTTAGGGAAGAGAACGAGCCTGCCTTCTTCACAGCGCCTGTCAGGCCATGTCAGGAAACAGGAGATAAGGGGAGACAGACAGCATGGGGCTGCTGGGTGGTCAGACAGGGAATCATAAGGGCTACTGGGGGAAGACAGACTGGGGCAGGGGCTGAATGGGAGTGGAGGCACAGGGCCACATGGGGGAGGGAGGTGCAGGGTCACATAGGGACAAGAGGGTGGCTGGGTGGGGGAACAGAGACACATGGTGACAGGAAGGGGGGTGCAGGGCCATATGGGGATGTGGGGAGTGGGTGTCCAAATGGGGGTGGAGGGACACACGGACAGGGGGTGCAACGACACATCGGGGTGCAGGGAAACATGGGGACAGGGGCAGATGTGCCTGACTGAATGGGAGAGGCTAGGGATCAGCCAGGGTCTGCATGGGGGAAGCTCCCTAACAATCTCTCCCTGCCCCCGCAAAAAACTTGTTCCATACTTTCCCCACCCAAACCCAACAGCCCTCCAAGTTCACACCCAGGCTCCTTCCCAGCAATTACTTCCCTCTCCCTCAGCTCCTCCATTACCTCAGACTACCCCAAGCCTTTGCACTGCTACTCAGGGGTGCAGGAAATACATTTCTGTATTGAGTAATAATTCATTTAAACTACAGAGTTCTGTATTAATATGCCTAGTAAAGAATCTATTTGTCAAAAAACATTTCCTGAATCTTTTTTTGTTGTCTGTATTGTTACAGACATACTTGCCGACAGGTATTCTGAAATAAATGACGAAAAATAATTGAAACTTGTGTTATTTTGACAAAATATGCAGAATTTTGAAGAATTTAAAAATATTGTAAGCAGAATGTTTAATTTTTTGGTGCAGAATTCCCCCAGGAGTATTTCTGAGAGCAACTCTCCTCTTCCCAAAACGTATACCAAATAGGACTCGGATATTTCATATTTTACTTAAAATAAATTTGTAAATTTAAAACAATCTATATTTTAATATCTCTACTTATTCAGATTAATTGCAATTTTATTTAATTAACAGTTCGCTATTAGTGGGCAAAAGTTTCCCATGTAGGGGAAGCCTTACTGTCATCGAGTGGCTTAAAGATGGTGTTCACCCAGTCTGACTCTTCGTTCTCTGATTCAGCTCTGACTCGCAAGGTGTAGTTTCCATATACAGGCAGAGAAGAGAAATCACACTTCGTGATGACAATTTTCACACACACATTTCTGTTAAAAAGACTGCTGTATAGGAGGCAAAAGAATTGCATCTGAGTCATATATTAGGAACAAGAAAATATCCTTCATTTCAATGAAGCAGGTACGTGGCAGTACTCACTCACCATGTATTAACATTGCTAATTACCACTCAGACATAAGTAATTAGCTGGAAAAAAAATAAGAACATTGATATATCTATATCTATCACACATACTTATATATAAGTATTAGACATTTGTAACATCTATTAGGATAGTTTATTATTACTTTATGATAAAGGTAGAGATTAAGGTGACCATTCAGCAAAAAGCACACTGTTGCTCTGCAAATCCTGACTGAGCAGACAGAAAATGCCTGATACCAAAGCCAAGTTCAACTATGCCTGAATTTTCAGTCTAATTCTCATCCTTCTACAAATGGTCCTTTGGATAGGCCTTACACTATCCTAATCTTTCATTATATGCCCAGGTCTTGAATGGGTAATAGTTAATATGTGGAATGTTACTTGTTTTGTACTTAGAGCCCACCCCGGAATAGGAGCTTGCTATCCTGGCAGTTTGGGGGTCCCACACATCCCTAGTACCTTCCCCCTGCTGACTGACATAGCAGACATGCTTACTTTGTGTTCTACATCATTTTAGAAGCCCTTTCTCAGCAGGCACCTGACTGTCTGCCATTCCCCCACCCTAAGGTCCTGCTCTTTCTTTGCCGAGAAATGAACCTTTTGACTCATTGGGGTAATTTGCTGTCTGGGCTTTATTCAGCTACTGAAGCAGCCAGGGATCTAATACTAGACTAGAGGAGTCCTCAGCCTTCTTTAGAGTGCTCCCCACAAAATCCTTCCCCTCCCAGACAAAGACCAATCTGGAGTGAAAACACAGGAAAAATTCCTGACAAAATGAGGCCTCAGTGTAAGCTGCTGAGAACCTCTGCTTTTGAGCACAGAAGCAGCAGGCAGGGGAACATTCTTGATGCACTTCACTAGCCATGTCTGTAGAGGGCCCTGACAAACAGATTGCTCTGGGGAAAAAGTGGAACCTGTTGCCTGCATTAGAAATTGGAAAACATGGGAGAATGCATCCGTACTAAGCCTGTTGAAGTAGTAATTTCCTATAACAGAGAATGTAAAATTACATATAGCTGACTGATTACAGTTAAGATTACACTGTGTTTCCCACTCCAGATGAATATGTGACAAACTAATGAATATTAAAAACTATAAAGCATGCCCTCTAATAGGTATCTAGCTCAGGAGAAGGTGCCTTATGTGCATAAACCAAAAGAAAAGGACAATCCACGTCTGGAGAAAAAAAGAACACAATACTATAAACTGTAAGTTTATCTAAGACATCTTGCAAAGGTAAATACACAAAGCTCCTAGACCTACCTTATAGACTCAACTGTATAAGTAATATTTTCTTTGTGAAAAGTAGGTGGATCCCACTGTAGAGTGCTATTCAAGTTAACTGAATTGATTCTTACATTTTTTGGTTCTGGCACTATTCCAAATGCTGAAAAACAAACAAAACCAGTGTAATAGATGTTCTTCCAATAACTGAAGTAACAAATAACCCTTTTTGGAAACTGGAAGAGAGACCAGAAGTATTGCTGGAATATACACATACTGTACTGCTAATTAGTAGTTTCCGTGACTACTGAGTTATGATCATCATTTTGATTCTTTACAGATGAGTCAGAAATTATACCAACCAAGCCAGCTACAAAGCACAGCTCTTACTGTTGTGCTTCAGAGCCGATTTCATTTTAAGCCACAGGAAAGGAACCAAATAATGTGTATGCTCTTTAGTTTTTTTTTTTTTTTTTTTTCTTAAATTACCAATTTTATGTAAAGATGCATGAAACTAATGTATGAGAAGTACACTCCATGCACCTGCACAAGACAGAAACTAAATGTTAACACAGGAACTCCATTTCAAGTACAGAGTTTACTTCCTCAAATGTGACCTCTTCCTGTACCCATAAAATTTCAGTCAGAACAGCCATTAAATTAGAAGAGAATGTCATTTATGTACATAATTTGTATCTTGAATTTTTGATTTACAGAAATTCTGGCATTTCACTTTCCTCCTTGCCTATTGAGCTTGTGGGGTGAAATCCTGGCCTAATTAAAGTCAATGGAAGAAGTCCCATTGATATCAGTGAGAACAGGATTTCATCCAAGGCCATCAAGATGTTTCCTGATCTGCTACATACTGAGGATATGTTTACGCTACGGAGACTATACCAGCATTGCTATAATGGCATAGACCCATACTGCACATGCAGTCCACACCAACAGAAAGAGTTTTTCTGTCAGTGCTGGAACACCACCTCTTTGGAAGACATTATCTGTGTAGATGGAAGCAGTCTTCCATTGACATAGCTGTGTCTATACTGGGGGGTTTGTTAGCTATGTTGGTCAGAGGTGTGGATTTTCACACTCCTGAACAATGTAGCTATGCCAACATAACTTTTCAATGTAGACCAAGATGAAGCTATTGTAAATGGACCAAGTTCAAAACTCTGTCTCTCTGTCCCAGGTTATCAGTGCTGTAGAGGTGTTATGCTCACCACTGGAAATAGGGAGGTATGGATTCCCATACACTCTACAACACTCTCTGTGGCCAACTCAAGAATGCCACTGACTGGCTCCAAAGGAAGTCACATCCAGTCCTCTATGGGGCCATCTATACTAGGGCCTTGTTGGAACTAGGACATAGGTTACTAATTTTTCAGCAATGGTGCAGCTGCATCAGTGCTTCCAAAAAGCATAAGATCCAGTATAGACAGTTGTTTTTCACCCCATGTCATTTCCAGAACTCTACACCATTGCTGAAAAACTGGAAAGAAATGTCCAATTTCCTAGTGTAGAATATAATCTAAGAAAATAATATCTTGCAGACAACATGAGGTAACACTGTTTTGGCAAAGCAGCCTTCTGGCTGGGTCAAGAAGCTTCCACTGTACCTCATTTTCTCCAAAGGGGCTACACAACTCTCCACACTCACGATTTCAACACAACATAAATAAAAGTGACCTGGAAAGGGAAGTGGATTTGTGCCCCTTTTCATTTCTTTATGATGTATAAAGGGGTGTGAAAGATTTTTGTTAAAAAAAAGTTCTGCTTGGTGCTTTTCCCCTCTTCCAAAAATCAGATCTTGTCTGTCTGACTGGAGAATTAATTGGAAAACAACATCAAAGGAGGCAAGAGTCTCAGCTTTATGCAATTCAGAAGAGCAGGGATTTTAGACTGTTTGAAGTTTTAATTTTTATCATCTACTTGACTCCACTACCCAATGAACCCTTCATTAAAATTTCTTCACCCTACACTTTCAACTAAGATGGGAGAGAGCTCACAATAAGCAACTTCACAAAAGTCCTCCAGCAAAACCATAAAAAGCAAAACTTGCAAGCTTGTTATTTGCAATGTGGAAACAAATAGATAACACTTTATTTATAAAATAAAATGGTCCTCCCAAACTATCCCCAACATTTCAGGCTCAGATCCATTTAAAAAGAAATTCCTTTTCAGATCACTTTTAAGACTTTGTAAGATAGTCTTTTGCTATAAGGGCCAGATTTTCAGCTGTTGTAAATTGCGATAGTTCTATCTGGTCATAGTGTAAATGTTATTTTAAAATGTTTATTGTTCAAATTTCATTTAAAATATAAATATCATACCCCATCCCACTGCCCCAGCCCAGAGCCCCCTCCCATACTCTGAACCCCTCAGCTCCACCCCTAGCCCACAGTCCTCTCCTGCACCCCAAACCTCTCATCCTAGCACTGTCCCAGAGCCCGCACCTCCAGCCGGAGCCCTCCCCCCCTCCGGCACCCCAACCCCCTGCCCCAGCCCAGAGCCCCCTCCCGCACCCTGAAGGCCTCATTTCTGGCCCCACCCCAGAACCCTCCCCCCCCCCCCACCCCAATCCCCAATTTCATGAGTATTCATGGCCCACCATACAATTTCCATACCCAGATGTGGCCCTCAAGCCAAAAAGTTTGCCCACCCCTGATCTGGAGGGTCAAATTCTCCTTGTTCATAGTCTTTTGATTTCAATAGAATTATATCAGTGAAACTGAGAGGAAAATCTGACTCTTAATATTTAATTAATACCAAAGATCAGCCAAAGATCATTCTCTTTCCCTAATCATACATCTTGTAAACAAGATATTAGAGAGCAGCAATATTTAAATTCTACAGTAAATGTACACTAGACTGATATCTTGAAAATGAAAAGATTCTGAATTGGCCAAGTGGCCCCAGCACAAGGGTTTTAAAGATAGGGATTTCTCAGATCTGGGCCTTTGGGAAATCCTGAGAATCAAGCAACTCGGCAGAGTACTGGGGAGGTCAGGAACAAAACCAACCATACACTTAATTGCAAGGATCAGTCAACTCCTGATCCCGCTGCAACAGCCAATGCATACAACATAGGCATGATTTCTTTTTCTGAGCATTGCCTGCTTTTTTCAATTGGTAGCACTGAGCAGAGGGCCAAGGGTATGGCAGGAGTAAGCAAGACATGATAAGCAATTCTTCCACTCTATTGAGTGCTGATAAGGCCTCAGCTGGAGTAATGGGTCCAGTTCTGGGAACCACATTTCAGGAAAGTGGACAAATTGAAGAAAGTCCAGAGAAGAGCAACAAAAATGATTAAAAGTCTAGAAAACATGACCTATGAGGAAACATTGAAAAAAACCTGGGTTTAGTCTGGAAAAGAGAAGACTGACGGGGGACCGGATATCAGTTTTCAAGTACATAAAAAGTTTGTTACGAAGAGGAGGCAGGCCAGGGGCCCATGGCCCCGTCACTTTTAAAAGTGGGAGGCTATGCCCTCCCCTTTTTTACCGGCTGTGAGGGCGAACGATTGGGGGAGGGGGAAGAGAGGAACAAGCAGGGGGCAGGGTCTTGGGAGGAAGAGGTGGCGCAGGGGAAGAGCCATGGTTCGGGCACTGGTGGCCCCCTACTTTTAGGGAGCTTCCGCTGCTCCTGGGAGGAGGGTGGAAAACTGTTCTCCTTAACCTTTGAGGATAGGAGAAGCAGCAATGGGCTTAAATTGCAGCAAGGGCGGTTTAGGTTGGACATTAGGAAAAACTTCCTGTCGGGGTGGTTAAGCCCTGGAATAAATTGCCTAGGGAGGCTGTGGAATCTCCATCATTAGAAGTTTTTAAGAGCAGGTTAGACAAACACCTGTCAGGAATGGTCTAATTATTACTTAGCCTCAAGTGCCGGGGACTGCACTAGATGACCTGTTGAGGTCCCTTCCAGTCCTACACTTCTATGGTTCTATAATCAGTCCCCTTGGAGAACTACCCAACCAACCCTTCTCAACTCCCATAGTGCCAGGAAGCAAACTGGGGACATCTGTCACTGCCCTGTGCCATGGATGTGTTTCAGCACCATGTCCTTTGTTGGCAGCTATGGGGAGGGGAAGAAAACATGCCTTCCTCAAGTACCTTGAGCCTGCAACCAGGCCGGCTGAGCTGGAGGGAAAGTCAGGCTTGGCCTAGGGCTGTGGAGAGGGGAAAGCCTGAGATGGTGCTGGCCAAAGATCTAAGTTTAAGGGCAAAATCCCAGCCCCCTTGAAGGCGATAGGAGTTTTGTCGTCGAGGGGGAGGGGGAGGAGAGAGCTGGGGCAGGATTGCAACAAGTTCTTCCCTGGATCTAAAACTACCTAATTATCCTCCCAACTCTCTTTGAGGGGCTGCCTACAGACCAGGTGACAAGGGTTTGGCTGCTGGCACACAGCCTCGCCTGGGGGGCAAGCCCCTGCCGGCCCGCCTTCTCCCCGGTCCCACTCTGGGGCTGGAAGCTCTCTGGGGCAGGGCCCAGCACCCAGGGCTCCTGCGCCACGGCTAATTCCCCTGCCGAGCCACTGGGGGGAGGCGCCTCCGCCGCCGCCGCCTGCGCACTGAGCGGCTCCCCTGGGCAAGGGGCGCGGGCGGGGAAAGTGCCGGAGCCCCGCTGGGTCACCCGTGGTCCCGGACCCGCGGGGAAGTAGCCAAGCGGCCCCGCCCTGCCTCCCTACCGCCACCCGGCAGGAGCGGCCCCGGCACTCACCCGACCAGAGAAGGCAGCCGGCCACCAGCGCCAGGAAACGCCGGGACATGGCCAGCGGCTCGCGGGCCCCCTGGCTGCCCGCGGGGTGCGGCAGGAGCGCCCGCCTGGCTGCTGCCCAGCGGAGCCCCCCCGCCCAGCTCGCCGCCTCACAGCGCTTTCCTAGCCCGGCACCTGGTCCCGCCTCCACACTGGGCGAGCTCTCCCCGCCCCCTCCGGGACCGGCTCCGGCTCCGGCTCCGGCTCGGCCCTTCCTTCCTTCCTTCCTTCCCGCAGGTGAACTCTGTGCCCGGCGCAGCGTGCCGGGAGGAAACGCGCCGCCCGCTGCGCTCGCAAACGCCCCCGCAGGAGCCGGGCTCTGCGCGTTGCAGAGCAGGACCAGCGGGGCTCAAACTGGGGGGAGGCGAAAGCTCCCGGGGGGGTGGAGGCGTTTGGTGCCAGCTCCCTGTTTCCCGCTGGGGGCCGGAGGAGGACAAACCGATCCCCGGCTATCTTGAGGCGGACCGAGCGCCCAGCCCCCCGGGGGGAGAAACCTATCGCCGAGATCATTGGCGTCACCGGACTAGGTGTAAATGAGGATGACCCAGATGTCCTGATTTTATAGGGACAGTGCCGATATTCGGGGCTTTTTCTTACATAGGTGCCTATTACCCCCCATCCCCTGTCCCGATTTTTCACGCTTGCTATCTGGTCACCCTGGTGTAGAGCTCGTTCTCCCGTGTGTGCTGGGGGGGGGTTGGGGGATTCCTTGTCCGACCTTCTTGAATTGTAGCAAAGGTGGTGGGCGGGAGATTACAAGAAAAAGGCTCTGTTCAATACTGCAGCTTTGTAACTGTACTGTTCCACGTTGTAACTATCAAAGAGAAACTATACCTTCTTCCATGTATCCACCCCTGGAACAAATCATGCTGGGGCAAAAGCCCTTGGTTGCTAATAAAAGGGGAAATATAATTCTCTTTCTGAATATAGTATATTTTTTTCTGGGACCAGCTGTCCGGGCTCTTTGGGATTTTTATATATATATATATACTTACTATAATGACAATCTTACCTATTGCACATACATATAAAAATATCTCTTAACAATCATACATTTGTAGCTATTCCCAGTGGGTCGGACCCTGTTTAGATACAGGGCATCTTCAGCTGCCTTTGAAATCAATAACAGAGTTAACAGTGCTCAGCACACACACCAGTATACATCTAGATCAGCGATTCTCAAGCAGGGGTATGTGTACCCATGGGGGTACTCAGAGGTCTTCCAAGGGCTACATCAACTCAACTAGGTTCGACGGGGACAGGTGAGCAAAGCCCACAGGTAAGTGGAGAACATGGGGACCTGGGAGATGGGTTGGAAATAGGAGGGAGCGTGGGCTCTAATGATAAAGAGATAGGAGGGTCAGGGCAAAACTGGGAGGCAAGATCAAATCAGTATCTTAGATGCCTGTATACAAATGCGAGAAGTATGGGTAATAAGCAGGAAGAACTGGAAGTGCTAATAAATAAATTCAACTATGACATTGTTGGCATCACTGAAACTTGGTGGGATAATACACATGATTGGAATGTTGGTATGGATGGGTACAGCTTGCTCAGGAAGGGCAGACGGGGAAAAGGGAAGAGGTGTTGCCTTATATATTAAAAATGTACACACTTGGACTGAGGTGGAGATGAACATAGGGGACGGAAGTGTTGAGAGTCTCTGGGTTAGGCTAAAAGGGGTACAAAACAAGGGTGATGTCATGCTAGGAGTCTACTACAGGCCACCTAACCAGGTGGAAGAGGTGGATGAGGCTTTTTTTAAACAACTAACAAAATCATCCAAAGCCCAAGATTTGGTGGTGATGGGGGACTTCAACTATCCAGATATATGTTGGGAAAATAACACAGCGGGGCACAGACTATCCAATATGTTCTTGGACTGCATTGCAGACAACTTTTTATTTCAGAAGGTTGAGAAAGCTACTAGGGGGGAAGCTGTTCTAGATTTGATTTTAACAAATAGGGAGGAACTCGTTGAGAACTTGAAAGTAGAAGGCAACTTGGGTGAAAGTGATGAAATCATAGAGTTCACAATTCTAAGGAAGGGTAGAAGGGAGTACAGCAAAATAGAGACAATGGATTTCAGGAAAGCGGATTTTGGTAAGCTCAGAGAGCTGATAGGTAAGGTCCCATGGGAATCAAGACTGAGGGGAAAAACAACTGAGGAGAGCTGGCAGTATTTCAAAGGGACACTATTAAGGGCCCCAAAGCAAACTATTCCGCTGGGTAGGAAAGATAGAAAATGTGGCAAGAGACCACCTTGGCTTAACCACGAGATCTTGCAAGATCTAAAAAATAAAAAGGAGTCTCATAAAAAATGGAAACTAGGACAAATTACAAAGGATGAATATAGGCAAACAACACGGGAATGCAGGGGCACGATTAGAAAGGCAAAGGCACAAAATGAGCTCAAACTAGCTACAGGAATAAAGGGAAACAAGAAAACTTTTTATCAATACTTTAGAAGCAAGAGGAAGACCAAGGACAGAGTAGGCCCACTACTCAGTGAGGAGGGAGAAACAGTAACAGGAAACTTGGAAATGGCAGAGATGCTTAATGACTTCTTTGTTTCGGTCTTCACCGAGAAGTCTGAGGGAATGCCTAACATAGTGAATGCAAATGGGAAGGGGGAAGGTTTAGAAGATAAAAAAAGAACAAGTTAAAAATCACTTAGATAAGTTAGATGCCTGCAAGTCACCAGGACCTGATGAAATGCATCCTAGAATACTCAAGGAGCTAATAGAGGAGGTATCTGAGCCTCTAGCTATTATCTTTGGTAAATCATGGGAGACAGGAGAGATTCCCGAAGACTGGAAAAGGGCAAATATAGTGCCCATCTATAAAAAGGGAAATAAAAACAACCCAGGAAACTACAGACCAGTTAGTTTAACTTCTGTGCCAGGGAAAATAATGGAGCAATTAATTAAGGAAATCATCTGCAAACATTTGGAAGGTGGTAAGGTGATAGGGAATAACCAGCATGGATTTGTAAAGAACAAATCATGTCAAACCAATCTGATAGCTTTCTTTGATAGGATAACGAGTCTTGTGGATAAGGGAGAAGCGGTGGATGTGGTATACCTAGACTTTAGTAAGGCATTTGATACAGTCTCGCATGATATTCTTATCAATAAACTAAGGAAATACAACTTAGATGGGGCTACTATAAGGTGGGTGCGCAACTGGCTGGATAACCGTACTCAGAGAGTAGTTATTAATGGTTCCCAATCCTGCTGGAAAGGTGTAACGAGTGGGGTTCCGCAAGGGTCTGTTTTGGGACCGGCTTTGTTCAATATCTTCATCAATGACTTGGATATTGGCATAGAAAGTACGCTTATTAAGTTTGCAGATGATACCAAACTGGGAGGGATTGCAACTGCTTTGGAGGATAGGGTCATAATTCAAAATGATCTGGACAAATTGGAGAAATGGTCAGAGGTAAACAGGATGAAGTTTAATAAGGACAAATGCAAAGTGCTCCACTTAGGTAGGAACAATCAGTTTCACACATACAGAATGGGAGGAGACTGTCTAGGAAGGAGAATGGCAGAAAGGGATCTAGGGGTTATAGTGGACCACAAGCTAAATATGACAGTGTGATGCTGTTGCAAAAAAAGCAAACATGATTCTGGGCTGCATTAACAGGTGTGTGGTGAGCAAGACACGAGAAGTCATTCTTCCGCTCTACTCTGCGCTGGTTAGGCCTCAACTGGAGTATTGTGTCCAGTTCTGGGCACCGCATTTCAAGAAAGATGTGGAGAAATTGGAGAGGGTCCAGAGAAGAGCAACAAGAATGATTAAGGGTCTAGAGAACATGACCTATGAAGGAAGGCTGAAGGAATTGGGTTTGTTTAGTTTGGAAAAGAGAAGACTGAGAGGGGACATGATAGCAGTCTTCAGGTATCTAAAAGGATGTCATAAGGAGGAGGGAGAAAACTTGTTCATCATAGCCTCTGAGGATACAACAAGAAGCAATGGGCTTAAAGTGCAGCAAGGGAGGTTTAGGTTGGACATTAGGAAAAAGTTCCTAACTGTCAGGGTGGTTAAACACTGGAATAAACTGCCCAGGGAGGTTGTGGAATCTCCATCTCTGGAGATATTTAAGCGTAGGTTAGATAAATGTCTATCAGGGATGGTCTAGACAGTAATTGGTCCTGCCATGAGGGCAGGGGGCTGGACTCGATGACCTCTCGAGGTCCCTTCCAGCCCTAGAATCTATGAGTCTATGAAAAAAGGGGTTGATTAGCAAAGAAAGCTACATTGTGGAGGTTAGAAAATGTAGAAATAAAGTGAGAATTGCTAAAAGTCAAGCTGAATTAGCTCTTGCCAAGGAAATTAAAATAAATAATGAGAGTTATTTTAGTTATATAAAAAGAGAATAAGGAAGGATGAGGTTGGGCTGTTAGGCTGTGTGGATGAGGAGGAGTTTAAAGATAATCCATGTATGGCCCAAAAAGTAAATAAATACTTTGTCTTGGTTTTCAGTAAGGATGATTATATGGACCGTGTGCATGAAGGCAGTATGGCTGATGGAAATGAGTCTCTAGAAATGGAAATTACCACATTTAAGGTGGACGAAAATCTTAAAGATGTTACTGGGCTGAAATCAGGGGGATTGGATAAATTCCATCCCAGAATACTGAAAGAACTGGCACACGAGATTGCTAGTTCAATAGCAATGATTTTTAATAAATCTATCTATTAAGGGGTAGTACCATATGACTGGAGAATAGCTTATGTCATACCTATATTTTAAAAAGGAAAAAAAGTGATCCAGGTAATTACAAACCTGTTAGTCTGACCTTAGTAGTATGCAAGCCTTTAGAACAAATTATAAAGGAAAAAATAATTACATTCATGGAGGTAAATGGTAAAAGGGATGTAATGTAACATGGATTTACCAAAGGTAGATTACACTAAACTAACTTGATTTCCTCTTTGAGAAAATAACTCATTTTATAGATAAGGGAAGTGCAGTAGATCTAATATACTTGGACTTCAAGCAAGTGTTTGAGATGGTAGCATATAGGTAATTATTAGTTAAATTAGGGAAGATGGGGGATCAGTACAAGAATTGTAAGGTGAATAAGGAATGGGCTAATGGAGAAAAGACTGGGCTGTGCAGAAGTGTGAATTATGGGACTGAAGGGAAATTACTTGTGGAGTTGCTCAAGCATGGGTCTTGGGACCAATCTTATTTGATATTTTTATTAATGACTTTGGCACAAAAAGCAGCAGAGGGCTAATGAAATGTGCTGATGTCACAAAGTTGGGAAGCATTGTCAGTACAGAGGAGGATCGGAATATTACACAGGAAGATCTGGATGACCTTGAAGACTGGGGAGTGACAGAAATGGGATGAAATTCAATAGTACAATGTCATCCATTTATGGTCTAATAATCAGTAGTAATAATACTGCTCTAAGCTGGGGGTTTATCAGCTGGAAGTGACAGAGGAGGAGAGGGACCTGGGTATGTGGGTCCATCACAGGAAGATTATGAGCCACCAATGTGACGTGTCTGTGAAAAAGACAAATGTGATCCCAGGATATATCAAGCGAGGCATTTCTAGTAGAGAGAGAGGTATTAATGGCCATTGTACAAGGCACTGGTAAGACCTCATCTGGAATACTATGCACAATTCTGATCATCCATGTTAAAGAATGATTAATTTAAACTGGAAGAGGTGCAGAGAAGAGCTATTGGGATGTTCAGGGAAATGAAGGGCCTCTCTTATGAAAGGAAACTGGAAGAGCTTGGCTTGTTTAGTCTAGCAAAAAGGCTGGGAGGGGATATGATTGCTCTCTTTAAATACATTAGGGGGGTAAATACCAGGGAGGGTGAAGAGCTATTTAAGCTAAAGGACAATGCTGGTACAAGAATCAATGGATATAAACTGTCTAGGAACAAATTCAGGCTGGACATTTATTTCTAAGTATCAAAGGGGTGAGGTTTTGGGACAGCCTCCCAATAGGAGTTGTGGGAGCAAACAACTCAATTAACTATGAGAGAGAGCTGGACAAATTTATGACTGGAGTTGTATGACAGGGTTGCTTGTGATGATGTGGGGCAGGGTTCAGCCGCTCTGGGGCTCACTTCTGGTTTATGTCTCATATTTCGAAAAGCTCATGCTTCATGGTTTCATCTGGCCACTTGCCGGGGTCTGGAAGGATTCCTCCTCCTCCCCCCATGTATTCTGTTTTGTTTTTTAAATCTCCTTCCTCTGAAGCATCAGGCATGGCCATGGCTGGAGCTGGGACATTGGATACGGAGGGTCCAGACTCTGAGGTGCCACTGACCGTTCTCTCTCTCAGGGGCTTAGCTGTCTGGTTCTTACTCATATGCTCAGGGTCTAACTAATCACCCAACATATGTGGGGCCAGGAAGGAATTTCCCCCCAAGTCAAATTGTCAATGAACCTGGGGTGTGTGTGTGTGTGTGTTACCTTCTTCTGCAGCATGTGGGTGCAGGTCACTTGCCAGGATTATCTGGCTATATCTCACTTAATCATTTCCCTGCCATTGCAGGGCCTTTGGCACTGGTACCTCCTATTCTCTGCCCGTGGCACATAATAGTCTAGTCTCCTGTGGCAGGTTGTAATTCTTGATTCTAATTTTGGTTGTTGGGTTTAGTGTGCGGGTGCCTGGTGGTGTTGGTGGCCTGTGATATACAGGAGGTCGGACGAGATGATCTGGTGATTCCTTCTAGCCTTAAACTCATCTATGACTCTATTGGTATTTTATATAAATGATGACAAAAATTCATTATGTAACTGAAGGCATGGAGATTAGTGTACTAATGGAATAATTGCATGAATTGAAATAGACAAACACAGGACAAGTCACAAAGTTCATATTCAGCCCCTTCTTAACCAAAACTCTCAGGGAAAGCAATGGGAGTTTTACCTGAACAAGGGCCAAAGGAAAAGTTATGGACTTCAGGATATGGTCCACAATGAATAGAATGAAGAATCCAACACCATTAGTATGATGATTTTGCATTCAGACTATCATAATCAATGCTCATTTTAGCGAAAACACATTTGTCAATTGGGAATACCAGTCCTTTATCAGAGGTGGATCAGTGCATTCTTTCTGACTTGTGCATCATCTTCAGTAATACAAGATTCTGCTGGCCAAATTCTGCCTTCAGTTACATCTGTATAGTCTCATTGTCCTCAAATTATGGACTGGATTGCACAGGAGTAGGGTTGTACAGGTGTAAGTAAAGACATAATTTGAAGACATCATTGAACAAGGGGCTCTATCAATGGAGTAAACATAGGAATTGCCATACTGGGTCAAACCAGTGGTCCTTCTAGCCCAGGCTCCTGTCTTCTGATAGTGGCCAATGCCAGGTGTTTCATAGGGAATGAACAGACCAGGACATTAATCCATCCCCTCTTGTCCAGTCCCAACGTTTGCCAGTCAGAGGCTTTGGGACATCCAGAGCATGGGGTTGCATCCCTGACCATCTTGGCTAATAGCTATTAATGGACCTATCCTCCATAAGCTCATCTAGTTCTTTTTTGAACCCAGTTATAGTTTTGGCCTTCACAACATCCACTGGCAATGAGTTCCATGGGTTGACTGTGTGTTGTGTTAAGAAGTACTTCCTTTTGTTTGTTTTAAACCTGCTGCCTATTAATTTCATTGGGTGACCCCTGGTTCCTGTGTTATCTGAATAGGTAAATAACACTTCCTTATTCACTTTCTCCACACCATTTGTAATTTTATAGACCTCTAGCCTACCTCTCTTTAGCTGTCTCTTTTCCAAGTTGAACAGTCACAATCTTTTTAATCTCTCCTCATATGGAAGCTGTTCCATACCCTAAATCATTTTAATATAATGAGCTAGGGGTAATAAGGTTCTCATCCCAGAATCAGGCTCCACAGAATTAAAACTAACAAACTCAATATCTTGTAGGGAACCATGGGGTGTATGGCAAAGATATTCACACCAAAGGCAAAGCAAAGCCTCAGCCACTTTTATTAAAATAATAAGTAAAGACAAGAAAGCTATGAACCATATAAACAAATACCCCTAATACTGTATTACTGCTATCTTTGGTGTCATTCCCTGCAGATGCTCATATATTTATATACTCACACTCTTCCTTGGAGACCTGGTGATGACAATGGACCAGCCCTGCCCCTGGCATGCCAAATGAATCCAATGGTCCAGAACCCCAATGACCAAAGGTCGGTGGTAGATAACGAAGAGCTGAAGGGTCAATGATGGAAAGCTAGCTTCTGCTACATGGTGGCTCAGGGCCCTATTCAATCATGAATATTTGTTCAGATGCCCAGCCTTCCATGTTCAAATCTAACTTCCTCACCCTCATAATATTGGGGTATGCTTATCCTACAGGTTAACATATTAATGCAGGGGTCGGCAAACTTTTTGGCCCGAGGGCCACATCAGGGAATAGAAATTGTATGGAGGGCCATGAATGCTCACAAAATTGGGGTTGGGTGTGGGAGGGGGACTAGGCACTGCTGTGGGGCTGGAGATGAGGAGTTTGGGGTGTAGGAGGGTGCTCTGGGCTGGGACTGAGGGGTTTGGAGGGCAAGAGGGGGATCAAGGCTGGGGCAGGGGTGCGGGAAGGGGTTCGGGTTCTGACTGGGGGTGCAGGCTCTGGGGTGGGGTTGGGGATGAGAGATTTGGGGTGCAGGAGGGTGCTCCAGGCTGGGATCGAGGGGTTTAGAGAGCAGAAGGGGGATCAGAGCTGGGGCAGGGGGTTGGGGAGAGGCTCAGGGGTGTGGCCCTGGACCCAGCCCCCCCCTGGAGCAGGGCCGAGCCATGTGGTGCGGCCCCGGACCCAGCGCCCTGGCTGGAGCAGGGCCACACCACGCGGTTCGGCCCCCAACCTAGTGCCCCGTCCGGAGCGGGGCCGAGCCGCTTGGTGCGGCTCAGGGGCCGGCTTAAAATGGTTTGCGGGACGGATGCAGCCCATAGGCCGTAGTTTGCCCACCCCTGTATTAATGCCTTTTAGCTCTATCACAGTGGTTCTCAAACTTTAGCAACCTGAGGACCCCCATTTTGATTTAATTTTTTTCGTGGACCCTCAAGACTCCCTGCTTATCCCCAGGCCCTGCCTCCACTCCACCCATTCCCTCACAGACCCCCAGGGGTCTGCAGACCCCAGTTTGAGAAACACTGCTCTATCATATACATCACCTATTGCTAAAGCATGTAGGTGGTTAAACATCTGCCAGCAATTCTATCCTGAAATATCCAAACGCACTACCAGTTCAGTGTTCCTGCAGTTGCTTGGTATTGTTATGGACCAACTCTCTCTCTTGACCAAGCTATTCCCAGTTCCCCAAAGTCTAGGGTAACTATCTGGCCCTTTTATCTATGCTAAAGGTCACAGGCCTACTTTACTTATGCTAACTTGCTTAAGCCAATGTTTTACAGGATACAGGCCTGTATTCCTTGCGTTACATAAAAGGCTAAGCTAGCTCTGTGGGCTATGGTTTACTGTCTTTTAACCAGTTACTGATCCATGAGAGGACCTTCCCTCTCATCCCACGACTGGCTGGCAATGGTTGCCAAGGGACCATAGTCATAGCTGGAGCACAGTGCACATGGCCATGGCACCTCCTTGTCCACTATGCCAGAGCCACACTGGAACAGGAGCTGGGTATGTCAACACTAAATCAGCTAAAAGCTTCCCTATGCTGAGGAAATTTTCATCTGCTAAGAGCTGGTGGATTTCCAGTGGCACAAAGGGGCCAGAATGAAACACAGAAACTGGCAAACAGTTTATCTTCATTCTTAAACCTATCCACAAGATTAGATGGAGCATATATGTAGCATCACTAAATATTCCAGAGCAAGTTACACATTTTCAAAATCTTTATTGATTTACTACACCTCAAAAATACAATGTGGTAGTTGATTTTACAAAAATGTAAAAATATATATAAAAAGTAATAAGGTAATTAAAATAAAAAAACTCACAAAGACATCCACCTCCATTACCAGTTAGGAATGACCAGCTGCATTATTTTAGCAGCTTGAACTGTGCTAATAAAATATTGCATGTTTCCTGGTTTCATTACATACTTTCTGGCTCATACACAGTTCCTGGTTATGTCATTACAAAAAGGAATATTTCCAAGCAGCATCATACATTGCATTAGAAGTTCACACTTTAACTTCTGATAGAGATTTTGTATCTATGGTACAAGTCTAAATATGTTCTGTAGTATTTCTTAATACCTTATACTATTTTAAACTGCTTTAATTATCAAGTGAAATTCTGGCCCCAATGAAACATATGGCAAAAGTCCCATTGACGAAGGCCACATGTACATTACAAATTTAAATCGACCTAACTTACGCTGGTATACAGCTGTTGCAATAATTACACTGCTCGTGCACGTCCACACTTTGCTCATGTCAGTAGTGTGCACCCTCACCAGGAACACTTTTATCGATTGTATTGTCAGTGTAGGGCATTCTGGAATGGCTCCTGAAAGCCAGTAATAGTCAACATCAGCAATGCAGTGTCTACACTGACTCTGTGTTAACCTAACTACATCCATCTTGACTCTATGCCACTCGTGGAGGTGGAGTTATTAAATCGGCATAGCAGTGCAGTTACGTCGGTGGGAGAGAAATGTAAGTCTAGACACTTCCATAGCTAGGTTGATGTAACTCTGTAGTGTAGACCAGACCTTAAATGGGACCAAGATTTCACCTTCAGTGTTTTGCAATTAAATATGCTTTGTGGAAAAATAATAATGCCTTATTTTATACTTCAGACTTTTAAAAGAGAGTGCTCTTTCTGGGTCTGAACCCACCAAATGTGCTATGACCATCTACTAGCTGGCTGGTCTCTGTTTCACTATAGATTGAAGTAAATGCTGAATCTGTTTAAACATTATCAATATAGGAGATACAGTTCAGAAACAATGGCAGTTTTCATTCTTTTCCCATGGTTTTCACTTGATCAGCTTTCTCTGAATTATCAGCTTCTGTGTAGGATTAATTCATTTACAGGAATGCAGCATTACTCTATTGTTTGAAATGGTTAAAACATATTGCAAAGTAACCCCCCATATAGAGCAGGCCTTCCAGAGACTGCTTGTGGAGATTACTTTGTGGTGAGACCACCCATATGGCTACATCATTATTTCTGTTTCTCATGGTGAATTTTTGGTAAAGGTTTACTACTTATTAACACTTAAAGTGGACTTGTCTGTAGACCACAATGTGTGAGAATTCACAAAGTTTAATAACTGGCATATACTGTTGCTACATATATTTACTTTCAGATCTGTACTTCGCTTTTATGTGTGTGAAATACAGCTAGTATTGTACACTAAAAGCTTGTCTGCACAACGGGTTTAGTTTGTTCTCAGCTGATGCGTACCAGTTGGTGCACAATACATAAGTTGCTCTAACAGCATGCATACGGGACAGCTGTGCCTTCTTTCAATTTGCATCATTTCGTACACATGGCGGAGGCTTTGTGCGTATTAAGCGTGTGGCATTTTGGGTGAGTATCCGATGGTCCTTTGCTTTGTTGTTGAGCTGTGTGAATTCTGGGAGTTGTCTCGCTACACACTGTGAAATGCATTGCAGAAACCAGTGGAATTCTGGGACTTGAGGTAAAATTCAGGATTCCATGATTTTGCTCTGTCTACCCTGATTTGATTCCTCTCTATCTGGGAAGGCTGGCACCTTTTTCGAACTGCTGTTGGCCAGCATGGAGGCAACAATGTTCCACACCACGAAACTATGATTATACGCAGAGGCTGTCTGGACTTTATTTGAGCTCTCAGTGCTGGGTGCCTTTGGCCTCCAATCATCAAGCAGCTGCTGTGGCTACCCAGCAGCAGTAGCAGAGGAACAAGCAGGACATTGAGCAACTGCTACTGTACTCCTCTTGAAGCAGCTTCACTTGGTGCTGTGCCATTTCTGGGCTCAGGAAACCAGCATTGATTGGTGGGATAGGATTGTTCTGCAGATCTGGGATGACCAGCGGTGGCAACAGAATTTCAGGACAGTGAAGGCAATCTTTTCCGAGATCTGTGCTGAACTAGCTGCAGTGGCACCATACCAACATGTAAAGTTCCATAACCCACTGAGAAATTGGTTTCCATCACCGTCTGGAAGCTGGCCACCCCAACTGTTATTGGTCCATAGCCAACCAATTTGATGTGGAGGCATTGTCACGTAGGTGTGTGCTGCCATGCGGAAGGTACTGTTGCACCAGGTTATAAATCTTGGTAATGCTCACGAGATTATTGATGGCTATGCATGCAAGGGTTTCCTGCATTGTATTGGGGCAACTGTTGGGGGCCCACATGCCTAACATTTGACCCCACAAAGCAGTGTGGGACAGATGTTGAAGTGCTAAAGTAGCACGTAGCAACATTGTGCAGACATGAGCGATAGTCTGCACTAACTCAATTTTCACTGAACTTGGTACACTTTGAAGGAGGACTCCAGAATTTGCACCAAGTTAAGAGTTAGGGTTTGCCTCATGTGTACATAGGTATTTTCAATCTGCACTAACTCGAGTTAGACTGGACTAAACCCCTTTTGTAGAGAAGCCCTAAGCTACCAAAACACTGTTCATTAATACATGAGTCCTGCATGCTTTTATAATGTACAAGCATATATTTAGAATTTAAAAAAATGCAGAGTTCATCGGAAGTTGAATTGTATGTTCAAACCAGAAAGAGAGACTCTGAAACACGACCAATTGTTTATTCATGTTTTATAAAGTGGTTCTTGCTTTCACCAATTCATCTCCTTATGTATTCAGAATCTGATGCATCACTTTCATCCGAGACACTAGGTTTTTGCCATTCATGTGAGATGTTATGACAATCTGGCTTCTTAACATCTACTGTGTCAGTAAAAATTTTTGATACAAGTGCATCAGAAGCACTAGAATCTTGCAAGTCAACTGCATCCTTTTGGTGGGAGATTAATGTTGCAGAATCATCCCAGGTCTTGTCAGGGTCTCCCAGCATCACAGTATTTAAGTTTATGTTAAAACAAGCACTGTTGCTTAACCCAGAAGTTGAGGAACTGTTTACTTCAGATGAAGGATGAAAGAACTCTCTACTTGTGCTTTCATTTTCTCTAATGACAGATTGATGCTCTTCAGAATTTTCTGCGTCAGAACTCAGAAGTTCAATTGCTTGACTGCTACTCTCTGCAGATGTACAGTCTGTAGTCTGGTGCATGAAGGTGTTTGATTTGGCATGGGAACCTGGAACTCTGCCCAAGATGCCATGTCTGGTATATTCATCAGAATGTTCACTATCACTTTCGCTATCATCATAACTGTATCCCCACACCTTTTTTTCCATCTCCTTATACATGACTTGTACAGAGCACACTTTTTCAGGATCAGGTTCATGCACTGAGCAATAGAATTCATTTGTGGTTTTCTAAAAAACAAAAAACAAAACAAAACACACACACAAAAATTACACACAGATAAGAATATAAGAAAGTAATCTTGTTATTTAACAATTGCCTCACCACTTTGCACTTATACTAGTACACAGGCAAAAGCGTTCAGAAGTCAATGGATCACTCCAATATAAATGTTTTGGCATTATCTTCAAAGCTCTGAGAATCCAGAAGTCTTCCCTCTCCTGCACTCAAAAAAGAATGACATCCTGCTCCAAAACACAAACACAGAGAACTGCGTACTGGTTCCAAATAAGATCAGAAATGACCTTATGCTTTTTGCCAAAGAAAACCCCAGATGGAAGGCACTGTGTTTTTCAAGATGTATTTTTTGTGGTATTTTCTCTGTTGAAGAGTGTCAAATATATTTTGTGGCAAGGTTTTGAAGAACAAGGAAAAGGGGAGGGAAAAGAAAAGTTTCCAGCTCTCTTTGCAGAGACAAATTTCCAGGACTGAAAGCTCATCTTTGAAAAGAACATGGGTTCAGCGGGTAGTCCTGAAATTCTTCAGTACACTGCTTAACTAATGCTTTCTATTTCCTTCCTGGAAGCTAAGGATCAACTTTTAAAGCCCTTTTAATATTTGCCACCTGTACAAAATCCAATATGTGTGTATAATATCCTAGCTGTATGAATTCCCTAAAAGACATTCTCTCACATAACAAACCTGAGAGATTGTTTTAGTCAAAATATGTGAGACAATGTACAATGTATTTCACCAATTAAATTTCCTTTTTTCTACTAGTCTCACCATTAATCCTCAATCATGGATTTTGTTTTCATCTGTACAGTGACTGGAGACAGTTACTTTTAAAGTCTATGCAGGGGATGTTGGCCCTGCCTACCTGGCCAACCACCAGAAAAGTTCTTCTAAACCTATAAGTACTTAAGTGTTTTCCAGCTTTGACACTTGATAGTTAATGACAGATTTGGTCATACACTTGTAGTTGGCTATGAGAAAACATAGCAATTCTAGAGTACTCACATGCTAATTTCCTTTCTTCTAGTGAAATTTCCATTCCATTCTCTAGCATAAACTCTCCCCTAATCCTCATTGATATAAGAATAAACTAATAAATGATGAAAGGGAGACTGGGGGGAGGGGGTGGGTAAGAGAGAAATCCTGAATCCTGTGGCATATCTATTTTGGAACCACTAGTTAGAACACACTCCTGGGGATGATTGCAGATCCCAGTGTATAACATATGATATACAAGGAAACTGAAGGCCAGACTTATTCTATGTATATTTATTTCAGCAAAGATGTTCTTTGCTTGGGAGAGTGCTGCTGACATTGTAGAGCAAGTTCAGGTTTCCTCAGGAATGACACACCCTGAAGACTTGTATGCTTCCTCAAAGCAACATCTGATCCACCTGGCCAGAGAAGCCCTTCATGACTTGTCTCCTTCACACCCTGGGTGTAATGACATAAGTAAGATACTGGGCTCTTATTCAGTGTGTGATAGATCAATTGTAAGAGCTCTTTTCCACATTTCATCCAGAGTTTTGTTTTTTCTTATGAAGGTGCTGAATTTTTAGTGCCTGTTGGTCTCCTGTCCTCTTGTGGACAATAAAATATATGAACAGCTCTGGGAATTTTTCTGGTGTTGGCCCTCCAGAATGACAAGGGAAGAGATTTCCTGCATAATTAGCATGTGTCTTTCCTGAGTTCTGAACTTTGGGGACTGGGACATCATAGGTTGGTATGAAATTCTAGGGCATATCTATACTGTACTAGAGAGGCACCATTCTCTAATGGGTAGGGCATCAGACTGGGACTTAGAAAGGCTGTATCCTATTTTTTACTTTCCCTCTCTGTGTCTGTTTTTCCTCCACATCTTTGTGTGCCTTGTCTATTTAGAGTGCAAGATCTTCAAGGTGTCAATAGAGTTTAAATTGTGACATCATGCCATAAAGGCTCTAGCCAAACCTGCAGAAAATTGAGCCACTTTCAGGGCAGCTGATGATTCAAACTTTTTTCTCAGGAAGCACTCTGCCTCTGTTAACAGGCTTCTCTCTCTCTCATGCACTCTCTCTCTCTCTCCACCTGAGACAATACTTACATTCTTTGGCAATGAAGCCATCTCAGCTTCAATTCTCAGAATCTGTCTGTTCCCGGATCTTATCAAGAGTTAAGGCTTGCGTGCTTAGCTGCTCACCTTTGTCTGGCAATGTCCATTCAAATCTTACCATATCCTTGAAGAAAGTAAAAGTGCAAAAGCATGTCTAATTTGATTTTGCAGGACAGATAGTTGCCAGGGCCAGTTTGTTTCATCTTCTCAGAAACAGGTTTAGCTGGCTGTTTGTAAATGGCATTTTTTCATTTTTCTTCTCATGGCTTCAAACTCTTCTCTCAAGAAAACAATGTACAGACTAAAGTCTACTTTAGCATAGACAATTCACCATTCTCTGTGTAAGAGGAACTTGAGGAATCAGAGAAGTTCTGTGCTTTTTAGGCTGCCCCTTGGGTTCCCTGAATTTCTTGGGCTTCTTAGATTTTGTCATCCCTCACTTCTGTGCTTTTTAACAGGGGTCTCCCAAATCTCACACTCAAACGTCTCTTCTACCTTGCATCTAGAGGATTTCAGTCTAAGTCTGGGGAAAGAACCTCGGGGGAGAACACGCTGGAGCACGCTCTGTGGAGGAGGAGAAGGGAAAACCCAGCCAAGAGAAGTCACAGTACCCATTTCAGAAGTGGGCAAGGGATGTTAGCGTTCTGATTTACAAGGAAGTAGAGCCTTAAAGTGACCCAAAGCACTGCTCATTGTGCCTTTCCTGGGAGAAGGAAATCAGAAATAATGGGTGGAAAGGGAGCAATTTTCTGAACTAGAGTTAAAAGTGATGCTCCTGGTGTCTTGTCCCAAAGATTTTTCTCATTGAAGGCTGGCTGCAGCATAAACGGGCAGATGAACCACACCAGCTGACTTTAGAGCCCCATTTCCTAGAAGAACAAGAGTCAGAGGGCTTGGTGCAATGAAGGCAAAGGTCTCTTTCAACAGCTGGTTGGAGGACAGCTTCAGAGACAGAAGAGTGCCTTTGCCATGCTGGATTATTCTGCTATGACGACAGAGTGCCTGAGGAGAGTAGGGAGAGCCTGCTTTTCAGGAAATGCTTCAGTCAGAGGTCCCCAAAGAACAGTAGTTTCTCAAAACATGCCCCAGAAAAACAGAAATTAGGGAAGTTTTATACTACAGTAAAAGTGAACAAGGTAAACCTGAAAATCAATAAGGAAGGGAGTTAGGGCGTCCAGGACTGCTTCTGCCAGCAGAGGTAGAACGTCTGGCAGTTTGCCTGGTGGACAGGACCAAAGTTCTCTATGCCTCCTTTAAAGCATTAGACCTGCCCCAGTCTACATTGGGGGAAGGCAAACCTGTGGTGAAGATATGTCAAAGAATGGGTATGTCTAGCTTGAGCATTAAATGGCTATCATTTAAATGTCCCTGTTTTTTTTAATTAAGAAAAAAAAGCTAAGGCATTCTTATATGCTGATTTACCCTTACAGGCACACTGAAAGCCTGTATATCTGCTTTAGTGGCATCCTTGAATCCTGAGCAATTCTCAGCGCTTAAGGGCCTGATCCAACTCCCAATGCAGTCAATGGAAAGTCAATGGAAAGACTTACTGAATGTAATGGGAGTTGGATCAGGCCCTTAGGCAGACCACAATGGTTAAAGCCTTAAATAGGCAGGGACAACATTAAGCTATTGTAGATCAAAACATCCTAAATATTGGAAGCTACCCTGGCATGCTGCAAAGAGAGATGGAAAGAGTCTAGCATATGTGCATATTTTCCTTTTGAAAAAAAAACCCAACAACCACATTCCTAATTAGCACTGGTTAAAACATGGGCTTTTTCCTTGTCCAAAAACCAAAACATTTTAATTTGGAATTGCTACCGTAGTGGCTGATAAGAAATGTTGTTTGGGTATTTCACATCCCCATTCTCCTCTACAGGCTGGCTCCCTGGTTAGACTACATCCCCCCCAGGGGGAGTTACATCATGGGAGTCCGTGGCCATGGTGAGATATACTGAGATCATCAAGATACCATCTGGGCAGAGAGCCCAGCTCAACCTATGGAGAATGGGGACATGAGGAAACCAAACTTCAACTTCCATGAGGCAGAATATCTATATACAAATAATTCAGTTTTTGAGTTTAGGATACTGATTTTTTGTTGAAAAAAAATGAAGTTTTCAGTGGAAAGCAGACAGTTATTTGCTAAAAAAATTGTTTAGTTGAAATCTCAATTTTCCATCCAAAAAACAGTTTTGATGGAAAGTTTTCAACCATCGCTATTCTTAACTTCAATAGTTGTACTATGGAAACCTTAATTTTATAATACACAAAAACATATACATCATGCTTATGTTCCCGAACCTATATGGTCATTTTCATATTCTAGATATTCCAAAATTCTGTGTAAATCAACAATTTATTGGAGAAGCCCTGATGCTACAGGTTAACATGGCAGTAATTATATATTCAGCAATAGCTTACAAGCAGCTTTGGACATTAAACCAATGTTGGCTAGGGTGCCAGGAATATCTAGTAATCATAGCGTAAAGTTACAAGTGACCTTTTGCCCTACAACAGGACAAAAGTCAGCAATGAGCAGAAGACCTTGATTTTAACTTTTAATCCATACCTTTATTAATCAACTATGTTAGTCAGTTTCAAATTACCTATGTTGTAGCAGAACTAGCAAAGAGCTGATTTGATAAAAATACAGCATTTAAGCAATTTAAGCTACAACATTTAGTAACCTACAGATAAGTATTTTGTTTCTCCCCCCCCTCCCCCCAAGGTAAGCTGCAAATTGAATAATGAACATTCTTCCCACATTAGCAGTATGTCCTAAACTTCCCAGGCTGAGAGTGGCAGGTGATACATCATTAGTTAAATTCTCACTTTCTGCCCTTCAGTTTCCACAATATCCAGGCTTCTTGTGATGCTCTGGCATTCACCATGCTGATGACACCATGACACCTTTTGAAAACCTTCTAGAGCAGTGGTTCTCAAACTTTTGTACTGGTGACCCCTTTCACATAGCAAGCCTTTGAGTGCAACCCCCCCCCAAATTAAAAAACACTTTTTATATATTTAACACCATTATAAATGCTGGAGGCAAAGCGGGGTTTGGGATGGAGGCTGACAGCTCACGAACCCCCATGTAATAACCTCGCAACCCCCCGAGGGGTCCCGAACCCCAGTTTGAGAACCCCAGTTCTAGAGAACAGAGCTTGCCCATAAGGAGGCCAGAGGGCTAAGATGCCTATTTTGTGTTTTTTTTTTCAAAATAAAAATCCCATAAGATGGAAAATATTTAAGAAAACACAAAAATACTTTATTTCCCCAGATATATCCTCCCTCCCTGTAGCTGCTCCTTTGGTCCAGTGAAGTTTCATGACATTTATAGCATTTTATTCTACATAGGATCCTCAGTATGGTGCACAGAGAGCTGATATTTAATTGGGAGCCAATTTCAGAAATCATAGGAGTAGAAAAGGAAAAATGAAAATGTACAAAAGTGAATACTCAGGTCAGTTACAGACCACCCCCCACCCCCTTGAGGGCATTTAGGAGCCTATATCTAAAGTGGATGGAATTTCTAGTTGCTTTGCAATTCACTTTTAAGGGAACTCTTCAATGCAAATATTTGTTGCTTAACTTTTATCTAATGAACAATATATCTTGCTACTTGCTGTATAAACATTATGAGGCCTTCCCTCTCCCCCACCAGGTAAATTAAATATGAAAAGACATACCAAGACTTTTGGCCACGGTTTACTTCTTAAGCAAATGAAACCTCCTTTATACAGTACTAGTAGGAAGATGCCTATTACCAATGAAACAAGTCCACCATTTAAGATTGGAATTATACCATAACCTGCAATGGAAAAAAAACCATACTGAGTAAAACCCAATAGATGCAGGAGAGATTTCCAATTTATCTTATTTTATATTACACACTTATTTAAGATTGAAAAGGACAACTCTGGATCACTGAAAACAATTAAAGAGCTATTTGTACAGCCAGCAGGATTAGCCAAAGATATCAGGTACCTCGTATGTCATTTATAGGTCCAACCAAATGTCTATCAAAAGATGCTTATTCTCTTATTGGGATATTTACCAGTTACCCTTTTCTGAAAATACTATTAAAAACTAAAAAACAACCATACTGACAACCTGACCCCCTCCCCCACCAAACTTTAAAATATGTGATACCTGGTTGAGTGTTGGACCTGGTGATTATACATTTCAAGGCTGAAGGGATGGAATGACGGTTTAATGATGCAGCCACAGCAACAGACACACAATAATTTGTATTTGAATGCAAGCTTCCAACGACATAGCTAAAGCTTTCTTGAGAGGTTTCATTCTTAATAGGAATCTGCCATGAAAACAATATCTTATTGAAACCTGTTTGTCTAAAAGGAGTTGTTAAACACTGATTAATAAAACTTGCATTTCATAGCTATTTTAATACCCCATTGTGAAGCTGTACAGTGGCAGGTACAACTGAGTTGTATAGTTGGGGGTGGAGGTAGAGTGGGGAGGAAGCATAGCACTTTTTCACTTTTCGAGAGAAGGAAAGCAGTTACTAGAGCTCAAGGACTGACCCTACACTTCTGTCCACTGGATTCCATTTATTAAAAGGGAATCATTACAGATAACTCAATCTTCCAAGTTCTACATTAGCAAGAAGTTGGTGCACCATAAAACGGCACTTTTGCTGTTCAGTAGAAAAGCTAGCAGTCTTGTATCTACATTCCTTTTCTCTTTCTTCAAATGTATCTATCTTCACAGTGGATTGTTAAAGACTTTTAGAAGAGTCCCCTTCAATGGCTTTGATTATTATTTTTCATTACATTTGATCTCACAAGCTTAGCTGAGCTGGGCTGGGTCAGTTCTTGGATAGGGGGCCTAGATGCTGCAGAAAACAGTGTAATTGAATCACTCATATTTTGGTGATTAGACACCACTGTGACAGGCACTGTGGAAATACATCCTGTAGACAGTCTTGCACTTCTCTATGAGTCAGTAATTAACCCAGCCCGCATTTTCATCTGGAGACAATTCTTATTCAATGTCCGTCCCAATCTGTTGTCATGTAGTATTGAACCGTGCGACCGAATGCACCCCTATATTCACACCCTACATACCATTGTAATAATCTTTGTACAAAATATGCTTTATAAGATATAATTTGAAAACTAATAACTGGCTTGTCAATAATATCAAGGTCAAATGTGAGTAACAACATTATATGTAAAGTTATAAAGATAAGCTGAAATTAGATCTGAAATGTGTTTACCAGAAAAGTCTGGGTAAACCAGTTTCTCAAAGACAAACGACAAGCTAACGCCTCTAGCCAGGTGGCATCAAAGTCCATGGGCAATCACCTACCAAGTGGTCATTCTTTGGCAAGGCAGGGGGGCACGAACGAACAAATATGCATCTTAGCAAACAACAGCATGGATCTTCTTCACCACCAGACTCCTTGTCTCTGTCCTCATAGTGAGAATGAATGTTATCTAGGGATAACCTTCAGGAAAATGCATTTCAGAAGGTGTCTGAACTATAAAAGTGAGGGGCAAAAACACTTCAAGTTCTCTCTTCCTATCCATCTCTCTCTTTCACCTAAGACGACAAAAGAAACAACCTTTGGACTCTGGGAGAAGATTCTGATCTTAGAATTTGGTCAGCAATGTTACTGGAAACATGTGGTAAGGGACTTCACCTTGAACCAAATCAAGTTTGTTAAGTTTTAGTACTAGGAAGCATTTTATCTTTATTTCTCTTGTAACCATTTGTGACTTCAATGCCTTATACTTGTACTCACATAAACCCCATTTCCTTGTAGTTAAATAAACTTGTTTTATTCTTTAATCAAAAGTAATCCATTGTTGTGAACTGTGTGTGTAGTGCCATTTAGGGTAGCAGACTGCTGTATACTTATCTCCTTAGAGGTGCAATGGACCTAGTATATCTGGACTGTCCAGGAGAGGGCCAGATAGTACAGAACACAGGTTTTGGGGGAGAATCCAGGCCTGGGAGTGTGTTGGAATCACTTGCAAGTGGTCACCAACTCTGGTGGAAGCAAGTGTGAGACTGATGTGTGACTGGCAGGCTACAGCTATACACAGATACTCAGGGTGTTACCCGCATGCTGCAAGGCTGTTTCTGAGCAGCCCAAGTGGAAGACACAGCATCAAAGCATTGTGAGGCACCCAGGGTTGCAGGGCAAGGGTGACACTGCCCCACACTGGTCTGGATTACACCCTAGAATGTCAAACTGTCAAGAGTCATTTTTGAGGCAACTTCATTTTAAACGCGGGAGAAGTGATCTCCTTATGCAATTCACTCTGGGATCCTTCAGGATGAAAGTGACAGTGTAAATGTGTTATTTACTTTTCAAGTGAGTTGAAGGAAAGGCCCACTACAATTTAAAATTGGGATAGGGGAGCTCCTCGAGGAAAAAAAGGCACTTTTGATATACTCTAGCACTGAGTTTACTTTTCTTATCAATAGTATGTGATACCATAAGAATTGACATACCAGAACAAACCAACGGTCTACCTAATCAGCTATTTTGTCTCTAGCAGTAGCCAATGTCAGATGCTTCAAAGAAATGAAGAAATCCCCTATACTGCACTTACTAGTTAATATTGTATCACTGGGGGGTGGAATGAAGGGCAGAAGAATTTCCTCCTGTACACAAATCATCAGGTCATGCCTCAAGAAGGTTCACATTTATCCTATGTAGTGTAAACCAGACAATAGTCTTATTCATATAAAGATCTAGGATAAGATATGACAGAGCTCATCTTCAGCAAGCTTCCTTACTGCTCAAGCCAATTTATATTTTATGCGTTGTAGTTTTAAGATTTAAAGAAAAACGTACAAGTTACTTACCTTTTCCTTTCCATCAAATGATTCCACTGTTATCGTATAATCAAGTTTTTGATATACATCAATTAAAGACCTTTCTTTTAAATATGAGGCTGGAAGTTTTACGGTCACATTTATGCAGGTTGGACAAGCAGTAAGATTAACTGCTGGTGGACCCAAGTATGCTGTTTAAAGAAAAAGAAAACAAACCCCAAAATATAACTACATTTATACATTTAACATCAGTTAGACAAACTGTAAAAATCAAGTAAATTCCCACGTGTCAGATGATTGACTAATTAGTTGCCCAACAGGGCTTGAAATTATCAAAGATTCAGGGGAAAATTGTTCCTCCAATTTTTTTTTTAGCAGAGGGAATAAAAATAGAGAAAAACCTAAAACAATCCAAAAACTACCATGGGAAAAAAGGGGATTGGGGACAGGGGTGGGAAGAAAGGGGAGTTGAGCCAAAACAGCAGCATCCTTTGTTTCTGCAGCCCCACAGAAGCCCTTCTGTGTGAATTCTGTGCAACTGAGGCTCTTTTTGTTTGTCTTGGAGGCGAGTACGGGCTGCTGGGGAAGGGGTGAACATTGTTTTCTGTGGCAGCATCTTCTAGTTAAAAACTTGAAATACCCATACAAATTAACCCCTGTGGGTGGTCCTTCCACACACAAATACCCCTTGGAACGTAGACAAAGGGACTAACTGTTGGCCGGGAACCACTGGCCACAGAGCTCCAAAGGGAGATGCGCACTTGCAGGTGACTGTGAGGCAGGACCTGAGGAATATCATCCTGAGCCTGGCTTCTGTGTGAATGCTTTTGCCCTCAAAACAATGCCTGGAGATCCATTTCTCAGAACGCCCAGGAGTTTGGAGAGCCATGAGCCCTGACAATTCCGACTTTCAAAACTATGCAGACATTTTCTCCACTGCACAACATAGCAGAATCTCCAAAGCCTGAAGGTCAAAAGTTTTGCACTTCACTGATCCTTCTGCAAGTGCTGTGTTTTGATTTTATTAGTTATTGTCTAGACAGTGCTTTGAAAAATCTAAAAAATGCTATGTAAGTGCTAACTACTTGTCTGGTTCATTATAATAATCATATAGGTGAAATAATTAAACATTTTAAAGGGGTGGAGTTCTGACCTTGCTCCAAACAGGAGCATGAACACACTTAATACCGTCCAAATCTTACTCCCCACCCCTTCCTGTGGTTTGCCTGTTGTTTAATTTATACAAAACAACAATAAACCTCAGCCTAAGCTTTCACCTGAAAGTGGTTGTTCCCATGGTTTTTGACTGCAAGAGTCATCTGTCTCTGCCTCAAATCCTTCTGCCAAGGAGAGAGAGGCTTCAACCCTTCCTATTTTATGGGTAGAAGTAAATCAGATGCTTAGGGTAATGGATCAGATCAGCCCTGCATTTCTACTCAGGGTCATCTTGGTTTAAATATGCACCAGGAAAATAAAAGGGAAAAGAAAAGAAAGAGATAAGTTGCCCTTGTTAAAACATTTATCAGTTGAGCTTGGCTCTTCAGTAAACTGATAATACTTTTCTGCAACTTTACAAAACAGCAAACATTAGAGGTGGCATGGGAAAGATGCTAGTGCACCCTCATCCATGCAAACATATCCATAAATGCGAAACAGCTGGAGAACGCTGTTACAGAGAAATATTTTTATTTTTCTGATACATATCTATGAAAAATAGGTGTTTGGAACAATGAAGTCTGAATACAAGGTACAATTTACCATTTCCAATTTTTTAGAACAATTTCATTGTAAGGCGCTATGTTGATGAGTCAGCTGAGGAAAAGTGTTACATTATTTTCAAGTTTAGGGTTCTCTGCTTCCCCAGATAAATGGGCATTGATGTTTGGACAGAAGAGGACAGGAACAAGGGTGTGTGTGTGTGGGAAGTTACATAAGTCAACTCAAGTTGCAATAAGGGCTATACTATTCCCTGAAGGCCTACAAATTTGAGATGCAAAATAGCTCAACCACTATATTTAAAATTAATGGAGAAATTTCCATTCAGGAAAATGTTACCCTGGCTTGTTAGCATTACAATTAAAGTATTTCAGAATCTTTGAGCTGAGTTGATACTATTTCTGTAACCTTGTACCTAACATTAGGTACAGTAGTCTCCATGTTCAGTTTAACCACTTGCTCCCTAGTATAAATGGTCCTTATTTCAGGAGAGGAAAAAAAGAAATTAATGTGGCGATATTATTAATAGGACTCCAGGGAGAAGCAGCCTCTAGCATTATTAGACCATCATTGCTAATGAGCATCTGGTGTTTATGTGAGACATACCAAAGGGGATGGGGAGAAATCAAGGTGACAGCTAGAATGGAAGCAGATATTCCTCTACCCCATACCTTTTGTTTTTTGCTTGTTCAACAGTTAACCAATTAACTGTCATCAAAAAAATAGAGTATGCGATTTATAAATGTAGTAATTTTTTGGGAAATTTCTACTCTCAAATGCCCAAAATGACGCTACCACCTTTATAAAAGTCTGTAATAAATACACATAAAGGAAATTGATTCTTATATATGCACAGTGGAAGGAAATCTATTCCAATATTTGCTTTTTCTTTCAAAACCGTTGCTTGATTCTATTCATAAGAACTATTCAAGCCATGTATTTTGTATAGATAGCTTTCCATTGATTATAAAACATTAAATATACACTAGATGATATGTTAGCTCACAACATCTTACATAAATTAGTATATCACCAACTAAATTACTTTGGAGTTTCTTATAGTACCATTAGTAAAACACTGGTTATGTATAGCTGAGAATAAAAACAAGAAAATGAACATACACAGATAAAATAGAATAGTAAGAGAGAACTTACTGGATGTATATGGAGTGAATTTAAGTATGGATGAATTTAATTCTTCACGTTCTGTGGAGCTCTGAACCATTGCTATGTAGGTATGAGTATAGTCTTCATATTCCTTTGTCAAGTTACAGAACAGGCGTGTGGTATTTGAACATTCTTTAGCAATTTTCCATTCCTTTTTCGATCCACTTTAAGTTGAAAGAAAAAAAATCAGTGTTGTTCAAAAGGATCTTCTGATTTGTGACTGTACCTCTGGAGAGTAACGTGAAAACTCAGAGATGCACTGCTCTCACCTTAAACAGTGTCAAAAATAATCAAAACCACAAAGACTAGTAAAATCCGAATGGTTTATTTACAGTTTAACTACATGGGGAGTGGAATGTTTGACAAAGAAAACTGAAAAACAAAAAACAAAATCTCAAACCACAACAAACCAGAATGATTAAGGGATAAAAACAAAAATCATATCCAAGTAGTGTCAGTCATAAGCTTTGCACAGGATCTCCCACTCAACTCAGCAACATAAAATAAACTTCCTGAAGAAGGACCCCACTTGCTCCTCTTCTCAAAAGGCTACACCAATCCACTCACTCTGGTAGGGTTAATGTCCTTTAGGGTCATATTGGCTCCTTTCCTGCTCCATATAGGTTATGTACATATATACACACTAATTTCTTCTCAACAAAACCCTACCCAAACCCAAAACACCACCACAACAAAATCGGGAAACTAACAATGTTTGCAGCCCCTCACATTTTTCACTCTGCTTGTATGTCATACTCTGCTTCTCCTGAACCCTTCGTCTTCTCTATTTAAAATGTTAACTCATTGGGGCAAGGACTCTCTTATTATGTGTTTTTTCACACTGTGTTTCACAATAGAGTTCCAATCTGAGATGGGTCCGTACATGCTACTGTATTACAAATAATAAATAGAATGGGGGAGAATCCTCTTTACTTAAATGTGACCTGCAAAGGGTTATTTAAAAAAAATAGTTTAACCGTGAAAGTTGTTTGCATGTCTCAAGACAGCCTGAGACAGAACAGCATTTGACATATAACATTGAGCACCGGGATCCCATTTCAGGTTCCTCCGCCCATGTCTCCAGTTCTGTGATGATGACACAGATCATATTTCTGTTATGACAAAAATATTAGGAAGCCACACTGCATTATGGAACATCAAAGGTAAGCAGCATTTAAAACATGACATGGTATGTTCTTGAAAAGTTTAATTTATTTTATATTCTTAAGGTTATAAAATTGTTTTTTAAAAAAATGCAGATGTCTTTTTTTTAAAAAAATACCATTTAGGTAACCTCTTATTGGCAGTGTCTGTTGGCTTGCCAAATTTCCTGGTATCTGTGATGGCACAGAATGAGGCATTCTGGAGTGGGGTGGGGAAACAGGAACTGGACAGTGTTATATTGGGGAAAGGGAGACTTTGGAGTGAAATCCAAAAAGGAAAACAAAAAGTTAGTTTACATGTATTTATTTTTATTTATAGTTATCTAATCCTTATTCGGTGTTGTTATATGCCCAGTGTCCCAGATTAGGTGGAGTACTCAGCATATATGTTATCACCAGTTTGAAAAATATTTTCTTTAAAACTCAGTGTGCTCTGCACATATGCACTATCAAATAAAGTATGGCTCAGCATCAGTCAGCCAATCCATCACACTTCCAAAGGGCTTGTGGCCCAATCTCTCAGTTAAAGGTGCAGTACTTTGCACCGATGAAAGAATAAGAACAGAAAGTAACAGAAATTATCAACAAAAGCTGAAGTTATCATTCCTTTGATAAATACAGGTTTCTTCCGTGTACAAATTTGCTCTAGGAATTAATGTGTACTTGTTTAAAATTGTTCAAATAGCTACTCATATCCTAAAACCTAATTCTTTCCCTTGTATCTGATGAATGGCAAATTTCAGAAAATCTATTTGGAAAACAAAATAGTCAAGAGAATATTTTGACTAGTAAGTAAGAAAAAGTACAAATTCATCTACAGTATGAAAGGAAACAAACCTGAAACTTATGTACATCACACGATAGTATGTTGGCATAGTTGTATTACTTCCTGGTTCCGATAATAAAATGTGCTGGAAATTCTGAGACTTCATTGTTAACTTCTGAGATGGATTTATCACAGATGCTTCTAGATTAAAAGAAAAAGTTGCCAAGATTAAGAAGCATTCGAAAAGGACAGCAAATGCAATACCATTATACACAGGGCCGACTCTAGGATTTTTGCCACCCAAGCAAAAAAAATTTTGGCGCCCCCCACCCCATTTTTTCTCCTCCCCCCTGGCCCCACCTCAACTCCGCCCCTTCCCAACCCCTTCCCCAAATCCCCAGCCCTGCCGCCTCCCCTGCACTTGCTGCATTTCCCCCACCCCAGCTCACCTCCGCTCTGCTGCTGCCGCTCAGCTTCCCCCCTCCCTCCCAGGCTTTCAAGAGTGATAGCAGGAAAGATTTACCAAAGTGGAGGAAGCAAGAAGTGCAAGGTTCCTAGCATGTTTTTTTAGGGGGCAAGGTTGTAAACTGGGGCAAAATGTTACAAGGCCTCCCAAACAAAGGTGATGTGAAACTCACTTGGAGTTACCAGAGTGAAGGGAGCAAGAAGTGCAAGGTTCCTTGGATAAACAACTGCCAGAAGAAAGGGGATGTGAGACTCACTGGGACCTGACACAGTCCTAACCCTTTTTTCCAATCCAGTATATTTACCTAATGCCACATTGTAAAGATCCCTTAGAAGATTGTCCCTATCCCACAATCACCTTTCTCCCCCAAAATCCTTTTAACTCTTGATTAGGACCTTTTTACTTCCGTGCACTCTCCCTCCCCAGTTTTGTCTCATATAACCACCAGGTTTCCATTAAAAACGTGGTACCATGAAGCCCGGGATCCTGCCCCCAGCAGTGAATGCATGTAACTGCTCCGGGGAACCTGCTCGAACAAGCCCCACCAAGCCAGCCCTTAGGAGACTTTAGCCTGGGACATGCTCAGACCTGGAGCAGGTAGTGGGAGCGGCGGGTCTGTGCACTGTACACAGCTGCCTGGTAAGTGAACAGAGGGGGCACAGCACAGGCAAGGTGGCCCCAGCACAAGCTCCCCTGTCCGCCGCCTGCCGCCACGCCCCATCCCTGCCGGGCTGCACGGGGAGAGCGGGCCTCAGTCTCCAGCCGGGCTCTCCATGGAACCGCCCGGGACCCCCCCAGCCCAGTGGGACCGGGTTACCTTCTGGCTGAGCAGAGGGAGGAGCTCGTAGGAGCCGCCACCTCTCCCGCGCAGGGCGGCCAGCATGATCCGAGCGCATCCCTCAGCCCCGTGGGGCACCTGCAGTCGCTTGGGGTGTCCCTGGGTGTGGAGGGGGAGGCCTGGGAGGGAGGGGGAGAAGCTGAGTGTCCTCCTCCGTCCCAAACTTCCCCCCGCATGAAACAACTGTTCTGCATGCCGCCGCCGCTCAGCTTCTCCCCCTCCCTCCCAGGCTTTAAGCCGAGTGGCGGCGGCGCGCGAAACAGCTGTTTCGCGGGCAGCAAGCCTGGGAGGGAGGGGGACAAGCCAAGCGGCGGCGGCGCAGAGCAGAGGTGAGCTGGGGCGGCCGGAGCACATTTCTAGGGGCGGCATAGCCAGCACCAGAATGCCGCCCCTAGAAACGTGCCGCCCCAACCACCAGCTTGTTTCGCTGGTGATCAGAGCCGGCCCTGATTATACATGGCAATTCTACTCACCGATTAGTTAAATATCAGCCCCCCAAAAGATAAGAAAACTACAAGATTGAAGATGAAGTCATTTTAAATTGCACATTCATTGCATTGGAGGCACAAGTGCATGGGACTGTCTTGCTGGATATTATCCATATAGCTTTCTTACATGGAAACGCATCGTGAAGTCAAAAGGATGCTGGATGGAAGTTTACACATCTTTTGAGCTATTTCAGGGATTTTGCTTAAAATACAATAAAAATTCTTACCTGGCAAGCTGAACAAAGTAGTGGTCAAAATGCTGAGGTACACTGGAAATGAAAACGTGTATATATATTTATTCATTAGAGAAATGGTACATGTGTGTTTTACAGTGTTTGTCAATGATAAATTAGAGTTCTTATTCATTTACTATTAGTGATACTAATCTTGTTCTCTGTCTCGATCATCATTTTCCTTTCAGATTATACCATTTTTAACTTGATGAAACTGCACTTGAATTATTTCCTTTCTGTATCAAATGCTTTTCCATTACTATCCTTAAGAAGTATCAGAGGGGTAGCCATGTTAGTCTGGATCTGTAGAAGCAACAAAGAGTCCTGTGACACCTTATAGACTAACAGACGTATTGGAGCATAAGCTTTCGTGGGTGAATACCCACTTCTTCAGATCTGAAGAAGTGGGTATTCACCCACGAAAACTTATGCTCCAATACGTCTGTTAGTCTATAAGATGCCACAGGACTCTTTGTTGCTATCCTTAAGAAGGTGATCAGCGATAGCTCAGGTGTTTCTAAATTGCATATCATTGTGATATTTAAGCACTATATAATAATTCAAGACAGCCCCAGTAAATGGAAATGTTCTCACAGCCTCCCCTGTCCCCGGTATGTATGTGTGGGTGTTTTTTTCTTACTCTTCCCCTTCTTGCCATCTTTTTTCTCTCCTCCAATCTTCCAGAATGTGGGATGGCATTTTTTGTACACTGTCACTCAGGCTCACTTTGATCTCCCCTGGGAAGGTATTACTGTACTTATCAGGTTCCTGCTGCCAGGGCTGGCTCCAGGCACCAGCAAAGGAAGCAGGTGGTTGGGGTGGCACATTTCAAGGGCCGTTAATTTTTTTTTTTTTTGTGCTTTGGCAGCTCCGGCCGGTTTTTCTTTTTTTTGCGCTTCGGCGGCTTGGTGCTTGGGGCGGCAAAAAATCTAGAGCCGGTCCTGCCTGCTGCTGAAAAATACTCTGCTCCATAGACCCAACAATCTTAGCTTGGGTCAGCCTAATTGAAAAGTTCTTTTAGAGCACTGTCATGGAGGGTTGTGAATGGATAATTGGCTTTTGTGGTAGCTCAGATCCTACCCTATTAAATACCTGGCAAGTCAGTGCCCAGGCCTTAAAAATTCAGTCTGGAAAGGGATATGGAGCCAGTAGTACTTGAGGAATATTGGTGTGATATGTTCACATGTGCCTTGGTGGCTACACGTGAGGAGTGTGGACTTCTGAAATATTGTAGCTTGTTAGCAGAGGCAACATGTAATTCACTGCTTTCATTTACCTTAAGCCCTACCTCCTTCTTTCCAAACTCAAATCTCAATTGTCTCTCTAGCATCTCCTTGTGGATGTTTAGTTGTTAGTAGAGCCCTGCGCGGATACAAATTTATATCTGTGGATGCAGATAGCCACAGATATAAATCAGTATCCGCGGAACCGCAGGGCTCTCCCGGGAACCACAGTGGCAAAAGGAGCAGAACGTGGGGCCGCTACTCCCAGGAGCCAGTGCACCATGCCGCAGCTCCTCCAGTGTGGCTGTACCACCTGCAGCCCTGTTCCCAACCCTGCCCCTGTTCCTTCCATGCAGCTGTCTGCGTTTCCTGTCTGGGGGCGTGCGTGTCGCTTGAACACAGAAGCGTGACCAGGGACAGCTGCTGGTGAACCTGGTGCCCATCCCAGTGGACGGGGCTGGAGGGTGGTACACCTGCACTGGAGGAGCTGCCAGCGTGGGGCACTCCTAGGAGCGGTCGCCCCATGTTCTGCTCCTTTTGCCGCTGTGGGTTCCGGGGAGAGCCGTGTGGTTCTGCGGATACAGATTTATACCCACGAATATCCGCATTCACAGATCTAAATTTGTATGCGCGCGGGGCTCTAGCTGTTAGCTGAAGCTCAACATGGCTGAAACGGAGCTCTGACTCTTTCCATAAAAGCATCCATCCTCCTTTCTCGATCACTGTGGACACCACCAGCATCTTGCCTGTCAGTCAAATCCTTTTTGCAAAACATCTCTAAAATACGGCCTTTCCTTTCATCCACACAGCTAAAACCCACATCTAGAGTGACTCTCATCATCTAGTGTCTCAACTGCTGCAACATCCTTTACTCTGGCCTCGACAAAATGCAATCTTGCCCCACTCATATCCACTCAGAATGCTGCTGCGAATATCATTCCCCTAGCCCGTTGCTTTGACCGTGTTACCCCTCTCTTTGCATCCTTTCTCTGGCTCCCTCTTCTTTATCGCATCACAATGCAGACAAATGACATACAAAATAAAGTGAAATGTCCCCAGAGGTCTAAAAATATTTTCTGAAATAGCAAATTACTTGCTACAGTTGAACAGACAAGCTTTTAACTCAATCATGCATGCTTATAATGCTAAATGTAATACAGTATAACATTTGATTGTATATGGGAAAAGACTTCCAGTCTAATGTTAGAAAACTGATACAAGAATTATATCCTGGAAATACCCCCAAATTCCTCTTATTCTAGTATAAATGAAGTGTCCTAATTACTGAAATGAAACAATAAGATACCAGTGTTGAATCCTTGAAACGGCAGACAAATGCATTTATAGACATTTCTGTGATGTTCTTCACTATCGTAACTAAATGCCTCGCACATAATTAATTTATCCTCCCAGTATCATTGGGAATGGCAGCACACGGAGATTAAGCAATTTGCTCAAGATGACACAATAAATTTGTGGTGGAGCCCAACAGAAACCTTTTCTCTTGAGTTCCAGTCTGTGACTTAACCACATGACATCCTTCCTGTCATACCCCTTCCTCCTCCCTATGACTGCACAACAAAAATCCATGATAGAACTGTGGTTAAAAAGAGTAGAAAATAAGGAGAACTAGAACAATTTATTTCCTGCATTAGATTATCAACTATTTTAGAAAAGTTTGGTCAAGTGGGATGAATAGTAAACATTGCTTTAAAAATAAATAATTTCTATAACTTTTATAATATGCAGAGTAACATATAAGTTAAGATTTTAAGCTTTTGGGGACAGGAACTCTCTCTTCCCATACATTTAGCAGCTAGTACATTTTGGGTGCTTCCACTACACAAATAAGATAATATTACTACTGCCTTGTTATGATACTGATCCAGCTCCCAACGAAATAAATAGAAAATTTTCAAGTGACTTCAGTGGGAGTTGGATCAGGCCCTACCACTTCTGTAAGAAGATAAACACTATTGTTGATACAAGTTATCTTTAATTTAAAAAAATAGTAACTAAAACATATCAATTTTGTAGAAGGCTTAGTCTCTGTCCTCAACAGTTAATATTTTTTTTAAAGTGTAACTTCTTCGGCAAGAACAATGGGTGAAATTCCTATTCTGAAGCATTCACATCGCCCTCAACAACCGAGTTTCCTTACATCAACAGAATCTTGGCAAGCCTTAACATTAAATCATATTTGTCAGCAATATACTAATTTTCCAGGAATGTCACTCTATGTGTCACTATTAAACCTAAAATGTCTGCTGAGCCAATGCGAAGCGATGGAAGCAGCCACAAGAATCGCTGAGGACTCTTTTTGTTCAGAATATCACCAGGCTAAACCATCACTGAGTTTTGCAGTCTTTTACCATCCCATTATTAAGTTCTTACCTATTCTGACTTTACAAATTATACAGCGTAGTGTACAGATACTGTAAATTAAACTTGTGTGATGTACCCGTATTCTTCAGCTAATTTGCATGCAGCAATTTCATTAGCTGTATGAGGGAGACTGCACCATTGGTGCATTAGTTGGCCCAACCGCCATACCTGTGCGCCAGCTGCCATCCACACAAGTCAATACAAATCTCCCAGGACAGTTCTCTAGACGCCAATCAACACAATTACCCTGTGTCTACCAGGGGTATACCAGATCCTCTGAGGCCCCCTGCTGGATACCTCATGACACTGCCATACTCCGCCCCAAAAAAGGGCAGTGGAAAGGGTCCTCCAAGCTGTCTAGAGTGGCTATGTGGGACACAGCCAGTCAGGGCCCTGCAGCCTAGTATAAGAAGAGCTGCAGGGCCATAGGGAGTTCAGTTCCTTGCAGGAGTGGAAGGAGTGTGTGGCTGGCTGATAGAGCTACAGGACCTCGGATGAGGTAGTGCTTCCAGAAGGCAGGGAGAGCAGGTTGTGGGGCCTCCATCAGGACAAGGCCCTGAGGTAAGGGTGAAGATGGCACAGGGCTGCAGGGCAGTGGCTCAGGGAATTAGAGTAGCAGCGTGACACAGCAACAGCTGCTCTCTACAGTGTCCCTGGACTGGGACCTGGATTAGTGAGCGAGCCCGGGTCCCCCCTCCCCCCACATTAGCCACTGGGAGAAGTGGCCTGAACAGTGAGGCACCCCAGGTGGGGGAACCGAACTATAGTGGTCCAGCTGGACAGTTGAAGCCAGGAAGCCCCAAGAGGGTGAAGACATTGTTTCCAGAGGAGGGACAATCAGAGCGAGAGAGTGAGTGTGCAGGCATGCACTCGGCCAAAGGGAACGCTCACAAGAGGTGAGTGCACTGTGTGATACAGCATGGCCAGAAGGCAGCAGGAGAGTGATCTAGGATGAGGAGAAGCCTTATTCCCTGTAGATTAATTAAAAGCACCTGAAATCAATTAGAGCACCTGAAACCAATTAGAGCACCTGAAACCAGTCACCTGATAAAATCCCCCTGCTTCAATCAGCCAGAGGAGGAGCTGGAGCAGAGTGAGGAGGAGCTGGAGCAGAGTGGTTTGGTGGTGGAGCAGAGAGCAGTTTGGAGGAGTGAAGCAGAGTGGTTTGGTGGTGGAGCAGAGAGCAGTTTGGAGGAGCTGAATCAGAGTGGATTGGTGGTGGAACAAAGAGCAGTTCGAAGGAAAGTGGAGGAGAGTTTTGAGAAGTGCTGCAGCGGGCTAAGAAGACCAAGATCCTAGGTAAAGGGACACCTGGCTTGTGCAGAGGGAAGGCAGGAAGCCCCACAAGCTGAGGGTCAGGAGAGGGAAGTAGCCCAGGGGAAAGAATCACTGGTACAAGTGGTTCACCTGCTATCATAGGGCCCCTGGGCTGGGACCCGGAGTAGAGGGCGGGCCTGGGTCCCTCCCTCTCCTCTCCCCTTCCCTGGGATACTAGTAGGATAGCTGTTACTCCAGTTTAGGGGCAAGAAATAGCACCCTGAAACCCCCCCACAAGAAGAGAAAGTGCGGGACCCATCATAGTAGTGCCGGCAATTTGCCACACGTGGTGTCAGGGGTGGGATCTCCGCACTGGGGACTTAAACCAGGGTTAGCCAAAACAATCCAGTCCTTAAGATGGACGATGTAATCAAGGCCCTAATACAAGCCACCGCGGCCCAGCAGAAGGCTACCCGGGTCCAAGCAATCGCCCAACAGGAGGCGACTAGGGTACAGCAAGAGACTAATCGTCTGTTGATGAGTCAGGCTGCCCAGGACCGAGCCCTGTTGCAGGAGCTGGTGAACCAGATGAAGGCCCTTATGGTGCGAAGCCAGAACAGCGATGGGACCTGGACTATACGGGCCAGCCACTGCCTACAGAAAATGACACGTGAGGATGATGTGGAGGCATACCTCCTGGCTTTTGAGAGAGCAGCCCTGTGGGAGGCCTGGCCCCGAGACCAGTGGTCCGGTATCCTTGCCCCGTTCCTGTGTGGGGAGGCCCAGAAGGTATACTACGATATGGCCGCAGAGACTGCAGCAGACTACCCTCAGCTGAAGGCAGAGATCCTGGCCAGATCCGGAGTAACTACGGCATTGCGAGCCCAGAGGTTCCATGAGTGGCAGTATACAGAGGACAAGACACCCAGATCGCAATTGTTTGACCTGATCCACCTGACCCGGAAATGGCTGCGCCCTGAGGCCCTCAGCTCTGAGAAGATGATGGAGCTCCTGGTACTGGACTGGTATATGAGGGGGCTACCACCAGGCCTCCAGGCTTGGGTTGGCCAGAATGACCCCTCCACCTATGATGAGTTGGTCTCCCTCGTGGAAAGACAGCTAGCAGCCCGTGAACTGTTCCAGACCCCAGGGGGTGAAACACGGCAATCCAGGAAGCCAGCCCCAAACCCAAGGTCCCGGACCGCCGAGAACTACAGGAGAACTATAACTGGGAGGAAAGACATTGAGGAATGGCCGGAGTCCAAGAAGGGACCTGGGGGTTTGGGAAGAGAGGGCTGGGGGGGCCGACCAAATAGCCCCAGGCAGAGGGCGGCAACCGGGATAAGGGGTCGGTGTTACGAGTGTGGGGAATTGGGGCATATAGCAGCCCAATGCCCCAACAGGGAAGAGCCTATGCAGTGCAATCTGGGGGATCCTGAGGAACAATGTGGCCTAATTGGCCTGGTAGGGGTCGCAATGACCCCACATGGGTATACAAGGTCAGTAAAAATGAATGGTATTGTGACCACAGCATTAGTAGATTCCGGGAGTGCTGTCACGCTGGTCTCGGGGAAGTTGGTGGGGCAAGACCAACTAACCCGGGCCAAAACCACAGGGGTAACGTGCGTTCATGGCACCGTAAATTTCTACCCCACAATCCCAGTATGGATTGAGATCCAGGGGAACACTACCAGGGTAACTGCAGCGGTGGTCCCTAGGCTCCCCTACCCGGTCTTAATTGGTAGGGACTTCCCTGGGTTTGAGAACTTACTCCCCCCAGTAGAGCCAAGGGAGGGTAGCAACCCCCGGGCTGAAATGGAGGCACCTACGATAGCTTCACCCCAATTTTTGCTGAATTTGCCCCAGAGCTATTCTCATCCCCCAGGAAACCCCGAAAGTCTAGGCGGGAAAGGAGGGCAGATAAAAGGCTAGGGACCAGGATTCTAGCAGAGAACCAGAAAGCCTCCCTTGTTGGTAAGCGAACCCGTTCAGGAGGCGAGGAGACAATTCAGGCCACTGAGGACTCAGAGTCAGTTCCTAGCCCAAGTAGGGGCAACCCAGGGGGTAGAGTAGAAATAGGCCCCCTGGAATTAGGTCAGATCGGTACCGCCCGTGAGAATTTCAGGCAGGACCAAGCCAATGACCCGCTATATGCGAATGTGAGGGAGGAGGTAGTGGAAGTAAATGGCGTACCGGTGGAAGGAAAGACCAAAGGCCCGGGACCATATTATGTGATCAAACGTGATCTGTTGTACCGAATAGTGCAGATCCGAGGGGAAGAAGTAGAGCAGCTCTTAGTCCCACAGAAACACACAAGGGCAGTACTAGAGCTAGCTCACAGTCATTTATTTGGGGGACATCTAGGAATAGACAAGACACTGGATAGAGTCCTAAGAAGGTTTTACTGGCCAGGAATACGTGTGGAGGTCCAACGCTATTGTGCCTCCTGCCCAGAATGCCAGTTGCATAGCCCTCGACCTCACTTGCGGGCCCCATTAGTACCTTTGCCTATTATTGAAGTCCCGTTCGAAAGGATAGCCATGGACCTTGTGGGCCCGCTGGAAAGATCAGCACGGGGTCACCGAAACGTACTAGTCATCCTTGACTATGCCACACGGTATCCAGAAGCCATTCCTTTAAGAAACCCCACATCCAAGGCAATAGCAAAAGAACTACTCCAGATTTTTGCCAGAGTGGGCATCCCTAAGGAGATCCTGACTGACCAAGGAACCCCTTTCATGTTGAAATTAATGAAGGACTTATGTACCCTGCTCCGCATCCATGCCATAAGGACCTCAGTCTACCATCCGCAAACAGACGGCCTGGTCGAGCGGTTTAACCGCACCCTTAAAGGTATGATCCGGAAGGTGGTAGCACAGGATGGAAAAGACTGGGATACCCTTCTAACCACACCTAATGTTTGCAATACGGGAAGTCCCCCAGGCGTCCACCGGTTTCTCTCCCTTTGAGCTACTATACAGACGCCACCCACGCGGAATATTAGACATCGCCAAGGAGGCTTGGGAAGAACAACCCAACCCAGGAAAGAATGTCATTGAGCACGTGACACAGATGAGAGAGCGAATAGCTCGAGTAACCCCTATAGTACGGGAACATTTGGAAAAAGCACAAGAGACCCAGCGGACATATTACAACCGCCAGGTGAAAGTACGGAAATTTCAGCCAGGAGAACGGGTGATGGTGCTAGTGCCGACAGCAGAAAACAAACTCCTAGCCAGCTGGCATGGGCCGTATGAGATAGTGGAAGCCATTGGGGAAGTGGACTATAAGGTCAGACAACCAGACCGCCGAAGACCAGAGCAGATCTACCATGTAAACTTGCTGAAGCCCTGGCGTGACCGAGAGACGTGCCTGGTCATTCGGAGAGCTCCATCCCAGAAGGACAACCGACAGGGGCAGGTGAGGATATCCCCTGAGTTAGCCCCAGAACAACGAACAGAGGTCATTGATATGATCCAACGGAACCAAGATGTGTTCTGTACACAGCCGGGCCGTACGACACTGGTCCAACATCATATCGTCACCAGGCCCGGAATAAGGGTGACGATAAGACCATACCGGATACCGGAAGCTAAAAGAGAGGAAATTAGGACAGAAGTGAAGAAGATGTTGGAACTTGGGGTTATTGAAGAATCCCACAGCCAGTGGTCCAGTCCTATCGTCTTAGTACCCAAGCCTGATGGCACCTGGAGGTTTTGTAATGACTTCCGGAAGTTGAGTGAAGTATCCCAATTCGATGCCTATCCGATACCACGTGTCGACGAGCTAGTTGATCAGTTAGGCAAGGCCCGATACCTAACCACTCTGGACCTGACTAAAGGATATTGGCAAATTCCCCTGGCCAAGAACGCCAAAGAGAAGACTGCTTTCTCTACACCTGATGGCCTGTTCCAATACACTGTCCTCCCTTTCGGACTCTATGGGGCCCCAGCAACATTCCAACGACTTATGGATAAATTGTTGCGACCCCATGCCAGGTATGCCGCTGCCTATTTAGACGATATAGTCATCCATAGCCCTGACTGGGAAACGCACCTAGTAAAAGTAGAAGCGGTACTAGACACCCTGAGGAAGGCTGGCCTCACTGCCAACCCTCTCAAGTGCGTGATAGGACTAGTTGAAGCCAGATACCTTGGGTATGTAGTAGGGAGAGGTTTGGTAAAACCCCAATGGAACAAAGTGAAGGCAATACAAGATTGGCCTCGGCCAATCCGTAAAAAGCAGGTCAGAGCATTTCTCGGGTTAGTAGGGTACTATCGGAGATTCATCCCTCATTTTGCCACAAGAGCAGGGCCATTGACTGACCTGATAAAGGCTCGGGGGTCCGAGATAGTAAAGTGGTCTGATGCAGCAGAAGGGGCATTCGCAGATTTAAGGACAGCCCTTTGCTGCCATCCTGTACTCATAGCCCCAGACTTCAAGAAAGAATTCGTTCTACACAGATGCCTCGGAGGTAGGGCTAGGAGCCGTCCTTTCGCAGATGGTAGGGGAGGAGGAACACCCGATCCTGTACCTCAGCCGGAAGCTCCTCCCCAGGGAACAAAAGTACGCCGTCGTTGAAAAGGAATGTCTGGCGATAAAATGGGCCATGGAAACTCTCCGTTACTACCTACTGGGGCGGCGATTTACCCTGGTGACAGACCATGCCCCGCTCCAGTGGACGCACAGAAACAAAGAGAAGAATGCAAGAGTGACTAGATGGTTCCTATCTCTTCAACCTTTTCATTTCCGAGTACAGCATAGGGCCGGAAGCCAACACGGCAACACAGATGGCTTGTCACGAAAGCATTGCCTCTCATCCCAAGTTGCCCAACCCCATGGTGTTGAGCAGGGGGGGAGGATATGTGATACAGCATGGCCAGAAGGCAGCAGGAGAGTGATCTAGGATGAGGAGAAGCCTTATTCCCTGTAGATCAATTAGAGCACCTGAAACCAATTAGAGCACCTGAAACCAGTCACCTGATAAAATCCCCCTGCTTCAATCAGCCAGAGGAGGAGCTGGAGCAGAGTGAGGAGGAGCTGGAGCAGAGTGGTTTGGTGGTGGAGCAGAGAGCAGTTTGGAGGAGTGAAGCAGAGTGAATTGGTGGTGGAACAAAGAGCAGTTCGAAGGAAAGTGGAGGAGAGTTTTGAGAAGTGCTGCAGCGGGCTAAGAAGACCAAGATCCTAGGTAAAGGGACACCTGGCTTGTGCAGAGGGAAGGCAGGAAGCCCCACAAGCTGAAGGTCAGGAGAGGGAAGTAGCCCAGGGGAAAGAATCACTGGTACAAGTGGTTCACCTGCTATCATAGGGCCCCTGGGCTGGGACCTGGAGTAGAGGGTGGGCCTGGGTCCCTCCCTCTCCTCTCCCCTTCCCTGGGATACTAGTAGGATAGCTGTTACCCCAGTTCAGGGGCAAGAAATAGCACCCTGAAACCCCCCCACAAGAAGAGAAAGTGCGGGACCCATCATAGTAGTGCCGGCAATTTGCCACAACTGTTACACACCCATATAACAAGGATGCACAATAATGCCAAACACACAGATCCCCTCACAACAGCATGTGCCCCTCATTCACCACACACACAAATCAACACAAATATCCCAGCACAACACCCTCCAGACACAACCCCACAAGTAGAACACACAACGACATCAAACGTCACTCTGAAGCTTAGAACATCTGTTGAGTTAGTGTGAAGTGATCAAAATAGCTACAAGCATGGATGAGAGCTCTTTCTGTTTAGGCCATCACCAGGTTTAGTCATTACTTTTGCTGACCAACAACAGCTACTTTTGACACCCTCCACCCCCACCCTTTTTTTTTTTTAAAACACAGCTTTACAAATTACACCTGTGCAACAGTGCCGGCTTTCAGCTACTACTTTCCTTTATAGAGTGCTCTTTCTTCAGTATGATTGAGGTCCTGAATAGATACAAAAGTTGCACCACTTCAACCATACTGGTACAGCTGAAGAGGTAAAACCTGCTAATGGGGATGCAGTCACACTGGTATAAAAGTGCTTATTCACATACTGGAAGAGGAATGAGCTATTGTGGTAGAAGACACTTTTATACCAGTATAACTGCATTCACACAGGGGATTGTACCAGCAAAGCTATTTCAATATTATTTTTTAGAATCACGCCCTTAACCAGAATAGTGATATTAGTACACAATTTGTGAGTAGTTCTGGCCTCAGATAGCAAGAGAGGAAACAAACTGGAAGAAGCTATATCTTGATTTAGATTAGAGGAGGAGGAATGAGAATGCAAAGGGATATGATCTGCAAGTTAAACGGGGAATCTTCAGGGCGAATAAATTCACTGCTTATTCTGTTGCTTTTTCTACAGAGTTAAATGAATCTGCCAAAGCAGTTTCCTGTTAAAATGGCAGATAAGCCAGATTTTTTAGTTGTATAATGTTAGGGTATTAACCCTGCTGGAACCTGCTAAATTCCAAGGATTTTAAATCATACAGCAATGGTGTACAAAAGTTTAGGACAGGAAATGAAAAATCCTCTATCCATCTGAAAGTACAGGGGAATTTAGGGATGCAGAATGCAACAAGTTGTTCCAGAGCACCCCTCTTCTTATAAAAAATGCCATGGAATCTTTACTGACCACTAGCAGTCTGGACCTTGATTTTGTGTCTTAGGGCAAGTCTACACGTGAGATCGATCTATAGGGGGTCGATTTATCGTATGTAGTCTAGACGTGCTAAATCAATCCCCGAGCGCTCTCCCGTCGACTCCTGTACACCACCGCCGCGAGAGGCACAGGCGGAGTCGATGGGGGAGCGGCAGCAGTCGACTCACCGCCGTGAAGACGCTGCGGTAAGTCGATCTAAGTACGTCGACTTCAGATACACTATTCTCGTAGCTGAAGTTGAATATCTTAGATCGATCCCCCGTACCAGTGTAAACCAGGGCTTATTCAAAAGACAGCACTTCTAACAGTACAGTTCCCTCTAATAGCATGATGGTACATTAGGTCAGTAATTACTCAGAAGGAAGAGTGTTACTCAATGAATGATCAGCACTGCTATTTCTTTGTACTGTATACACAATTAAATAACTTACCAAGTTGACAAAAACATAGTGGTCCAATCAGTACCGCCATAATGATTTAGAAACACATCTTATTGATTGTGAAGTACTCGTTTTACTTCTGGATCTGCAATTATACCAAGCAAAATCAACTTCAGAATAATTACTGGATGATTGCTATAAAAGCTCAACAGGGCTTCTGTAGTAAGAGCTGATATCACACCTTTACTGTCATGTGAGAACTGGGATGAAACAGTATCTTTAACATGAGATATGCAGGGTTTGTAGTGTTTCAAATAAACATAGGCAAACATTTGTTTAAAGAATAAGTATGTTCATTAAGAGTTTATATGAAAATGGTGTGACTGACAATATCCTGAATGAACTTTATCAAATTAAGTTGAACATTTATGGGGTCCATTGTATTAAAAACACAATTCTGTCTGTGTTATTCTGGGCCTATATGCATGTACCTTCTCTTGGAGACTGACCAATATCTGGAAGCTTTTACAAACTTCAAAGGACTTTTTGGAACAATACCTGTGAACTGGATATCCTAGGAAGTACCTGGGAAATGCATATGACCCACTTCCAATCCTCCATTTTCAAACTACACCGTGGGGAGAAAAACCCGGTGTCTACTAATTCCAAAAGTTGCCGTTAATGAGATTCTGGAAGTAGTCACTCCACAGGGATTGAAACCATGCTCATTGCATCACAATTACTTTGGGCTGGTCAAATGTGAAGGATGGACATCACCAGGATGCCAAAGTACTTGCAGTATGGCAAACTGAAATTGGGCAACCGCCTACCAAGTGACCAGAAGAAACGCTTCAAGGACACACTGAAGCATAACTTGAAACAATGCAGCATTAATGCTGAGACACATCAGAAACAGATAGATCACTCTGGCGAGCAGCAGTCAATGATGGGGTTACCCAGTTTGAGATTAACTGCTGTAGGGATCTTGAGGCACAGAGGCTGAGCTGTAAACAGCAGGAGACTCAGGAGACACAGATTGTAATCCCTTCCTTGGTATTGCTGTACGTATACAATTCATGCAGAAAGGACTGTCACTTTCCTTGGCTTTTTGAGCCACATTGTACTCAGAAGACATAAAATAGCTGCTGGAGTCATCTTCAGTCATAAAGGACAATAACAACAAGAGTTAACTCTGGTAAGCTAATTAGCATGTGTGTGGATTCTTTTATTGTTTTAAATGTTTTCTCGGTAATGTTTTTTACCTTGAGAATAAAGTAGGCTATAGCAATTACCCTGTTAATGGTGTCTGAAGAGAAAGCAAGCAGGTTCTGTTTGGGCAGCCCGCCTCTGCCGAGGATAACACAATGTAGGCAGGAAACGATGCAGCCTGGAAATACCCCAGTTAGATGAGAGACGAACACATTTCCATCCAAGTGGGGGAACTGCTGGGGAACTGGGAGCCTAGAGTGGGTGCCCTTGCTGGAACACTGAGGGGAAATACAGGTGCAGATACCCTGAACTGTCACAGATGGCAGTTGGGAGCACTATGCCACTAGATTAGTGGTTCCCAAACTTTAACAACCTGTGAACCCCTTTCACTAAAATGTCAAGTCTTGGGAACCCCCTCCTAAAAATGAATATTTCCATGGATTTTCTCCTTTACCTGAGTATAAATTATAAAAGCAATGATCTTGGAAATATAAAATTTGTTTTATGACATGCTTATTACACACTTTATTAATTAATATTTATCATTACAGTATTTTTATTACATTATGAAAACAGCAACATTCTTCCAAGACCTCACTTTCGTAGCTTGTATCACTTTGAATAAGCCTGTTACAAGACAAGGCTCTTCTCAGGGCCGGTGCAAGCAGTAGGCGACCTAGGCGGTCGCCTAGGGCACCAAGCTCGGGGGGGGCGGCATTTTTACGCCCTTGGCGGCATTTCGGCAGCAACCCCTCCTCTTTTCGGCGGCATTTTGGCGGCGACTCCTCTTCATTCCGCGGCAGCATCTTGGCGGCAGCTCCTGGAATCCTCTTATTTCCTCGGCGGCATTTTGGTGGCAACTGCTTCTGTCCTCCTCTGTCATCGGCAGCAGCTCCTCCGCTTCTTTACCGTCCGCGGTGTCAGGTTTTTTGTTTTTCCCCCTTCGCTGCCTAGGGCGGCAAAAAAGCTTGAGATGGTCCTGGCTCCTATGTTTCATCAAGGAGTATCAGATGTGAAACAGCATGAATGTATTTAAGAAGCCAATTCAAAGAGTTCCTCCTACACAAGCATTCAGGCCTTGAGCAGTCCAGGCAAACAATGCAGGTTACAACAAAGCTTAAACTTGTTCTTCATAATTTTAAAAACAATACTGGCTGCCTATTTAATTTTAAAAACAGCAAAAAATATCCACCTCCCTTTCCATTTCTTATAAGGAGTCTTGAAGTTTAAGTCTCCTCAGTGCGATAGATATGCTCGCTTTGATCTGCTTAGCTCTTGGAAGTCCAGGGGCTCTGGGCTGCTGGCCCCGTGCTGCCCGGGGTTCCTAGGGACAGCTCTGTCTGCCATTAGGGACTTTTTTCCCCGAGAGCCCCCTGTAACATTTTGCGAACCCCAGTTTGGGAACCACTGCACTAGATCCAACATAAAAACGGTGAAAATTAAAAATGGTTTGTCTGTATGTGAAATGCTATTAAAATCTGTGGCTATCACAATGAATGTTTCTGGAAAGATGTGGAACATGAGGGGAAATAAAAGATGCACAAAATTATGAAGTCTATTATATTGCTCTTGGCCAGAGATGTAATTATTCTATCATCTTAATATTGGTAAAATAATATTTGCAAGATGTAGCCTTAAATTCCAAACAGTGCACTAAGTTCTATTTTTGCAACCTGATTGCTTTCAATGAACAGATATAAATGAGGGCATAATTTGTCCTGAAGAATCCTTATTTCTGATGAGAACGCTTGAGCCAGAAACAGCAGTTTGATTTTCATGTCTTGGGGAAGTTTACAAGTTAGGCAGTTAGAAAAAACAACTTTCTACTTTTTAGAAATCCTAGAAATGTAGGGCTGGAAGGGACCTGGAGAAGCTATCAAATCCACACCCCTGTGCTGAGGCAGGATTAAGCATACCTAGACCATTCCTTACAGGTATTCAGATATTTATCTACCCTGTTCTTATAAACCTCCAAGAATGGGGATCACACAGCTTCTCCATGTATCTTGTTCCAGGAAATAACCATCCTTACTGTTAGAAAGTTTTTCCTAATATCTAACCTAAATCTCCCAATTACTTCTTGTCCTACCTTTGCTGGACAAACAGAACAATTGATTAATCAAATTGAACAATTTATAACAAGCTTTCCCATATTTAAAGAAATATTTCTCCCCATCCTCAGCCTTCTTTGGATTAAGCATGTCCAATATGTTCAACGTTTCCTCATAGGTCATGTTTTCTAAACCTCTTATTTGTGTTGCTCTCCTCTGTCTCTTTCTAATTTGTTCATGACTTTCTTAAAGTATGTGCACCCAGAACTGGGCACAGTACTCTAGCTGAGGCGTCGCCTGTGCCAAGTAGCTCAGGACAATTACTTCCTGGGTCTTGCATATGACATTCCTATTGTATCATTCTAAAATGATATTTGCCCTTTTTTGCCACAGCATCACACTGCTGACTCATGCAATTTGTACTCCTTTATAACCCTTTTCTGCTATACTGCTGCCTAGCCAGTTATTTCCTATTTTACATTTGATTTCTTTCTTCCTAAGTATAGTACTATGCACTTGTCTTTACTAATTTCTGACCAATTCATCAAGATAATTTTTAATTCTAATCTTGTCCTCCAAAGTGCTTGCAACCCCTTCCCGGTTGGTGTCATCTGCAAATTTTATAATCCACTCCATTATCCAAGTCATTAATGAAAATATTTAACAGCAATGAGCAAACTTCATACAGATGTCACTGAAAGACAATAAATGGAACCTCACAATGCCATTTTTACAGTCACTTTAAAGAGCAGAAGTACACTTTAGTAGAATGTCATTTTAAGGATCCAATCCTTCAAAGGTCCCTATCTATTCAAAATGGGCTTCCCAAGACAGCCTCTCTGCAGGATCTTGCCCCAAGGCCCTGATCCTGCAAACATTTATGCACATGCTTATCTGTACATACGAGTAGTCCACTGAAGTCAGTGAAAATACTCATGTTCAAAGTCAAGCATATATGTAAACATTTTCAGAACCAGCGCCTAAACCAGCAATGGAATATGTGTTTTGAAAAGTGATGGAACACTCTTCAACAGAAAGCTTAAGGCTAAGACATGATCAGCTACTGAATGAAACCACTGTTCAAGTTTGCACAACATCTACATTACTGTAAATGTCATAATGATTTCCAAAACATGGATATATTTCTTTTAATCCTAATCCTTGCAATAAATCACAAGATATATGCAAAGTACTGAATATTTAATACTATGCAAAGTAGATGTATTAGTTACCTTTAGGACTCTGCTCTAAATATTATGCTGAATAACCAAAGTAACTTATTATTTACAATTTAAAGTAACAGGTATGTCCATACAGTCATGCATATGATACAATGAATAATAAATTTACCTTTAAAATGATACATGTTTGAAATCAAGTTACATGTTAACAAGATTCAGTACTTTGTGGTTAAGCAGTACCACTTGTTGGAAAATTTTCAACTAAATATTTTTTCATCAGAATTAGCATATTCATCAAAATCTAAATGTTCTATGAAGATGTATCTTGATGAAATTCTGACAGAAACCAGGCAGATTTCCTGCCAGCCTGCCCACCTACTGGGTTGCTAGGACTCTGGGCAGGTTGGGGAGCACCCAAAACATTTTGAAAAGGTCAAAACAAAATGCCTTTTCAGTGTTTCTGAAACAAAACTTTTTTGGATCTCTATTTTGTGGAGAACTTAGGGTTTTGGTTTTGTTCCATGTCAGAATGAAACCAGATTTTGAAATTTCAAAATCCTCCTTAACTGAATTACTGTTCTCTAACCAGCCGTATTAAGCAGTCATGTTGAGGTGTGTTGAAACTTTTTAATCCAGGGAACTAAATTAAACATACACACACATATACATATTTCTGTACCTGCAAGTTCTAAAAATACACATACAAACAACCCTGCAGGAAAGAAAGAAAAGGGAATGAAAATGGGAATGTCAAAGAATGAAAAAGAAGCCTTTAGCAGACAGAAGAAACACTACAAGAAACACATTACACAACATATACTATAAATGAAAGGGATTAAACATTTAATAAAATATTACACATAATACAGAGGTAAACATCAGTACAATGCCACATATCTGACATCACCCAAATTTACATCACTGTAAATGCTATATTCTACAGTGATAAACTATACTCCAACAGGTTAGTACTGTACAAAGAGGAGATAAATGCAAGTGTTAAGGTAAATTCTTACTTTCTAGAGTCCCTCCCTGATATTGACAGGTTATTTTAAACACACAAACAAACAGGCATGCCCCATGCTTTGACAGAAGGTAGTTTCATCATCCCTATAACATGTGTATTTCCAAGTATTAATGAAACAGTAGCAACCTAAGACAAGTCAAGTCAATTCATTGAGTTGTTTGGATGTAGTGTCTCTTATAAACAGTCAGCGCTTAGCAGCAGCAGAAAACACTACTTATGGAATTATAGTGCATAATAATTATAATCTATGATGTAGCATGGGGATTACATATGGATAAATATGCCCTCCTGAAGTTATACATCAATCTGGAAAAATTCTTACTAAAAAGGAATTTTATCTGGCCTTTTGTAAAATGGGAGAAATTCAAATCTAAAAAGACTAGTTACAGCATTTCATTACAGTTCATATTTTCAACATTTTATTTTATTTCTTTCTCTAACACTTTCTAAATATTTTTTGTTATATAAAAGAAACTCAGAAGTACATGTACATGTAATGACCGAGCCACTCCCAGTCTGGGTCCCATGGGGAGCCTATTGACTTCAAGAGAGCTCTGCATGGGAGCCCTGTGATGATGTCTGCCTCTCTTATTGCTGTATAGAATGATGACCTGTGACAGAGACTGGGAGTGGCTCAGTCATTACGTTAATTGAAGCCATTTCCCCTAAGTTAACTATCCTCACTCACACCTTTGTGTCAACTGTCCGAAATGGGCCATCTTGATTATCACTTCAAAAGTTTTTTTCCCTTGCTGATATAGTTCCTCTTAATTAACCTCTTAAGAGTTGGTATAGGTACTTCCACCTTTTCATGTTTCTCTGAATGTATAAATATTTGCTTACTGTGTATTCTATTCCATGCATCTGATGAAGTGAGCTGTTGCCCACGAAAGCTTATGCTAAAATAAATTTGTTAGTCTCTAAGGTGCCACAAGTAATCCTGTTCTTTTCACATAACAAAAGACTCTCTCTGGCACCTAATAAGCTCTATCTTTAAATAGGGGAGAGGGGCAAGTCAAATAATGCCATGACTCTTAGGCACAGCCCTCACCACCAAGCAAAGTCAGTCGGTCAGTCAGTCCATTCTCCCCCTGCTCCACTGGGATTTCCCAGCCAAACCCTTTGCTTATCAAGTGCAGTTCAGTTGAGGGTGACCAGTACTTAATTTGTAATGAAAGAGGTACTGGAGCTCAAGCAAGTTCTTTACTTTCATAACTGATGTGGCAAGCCCAGAGGTCCTGGGGCTATTAACTGTCAAGCCTAAAGGTGCCAGGGCTCAGCCCTGGCAAAAATTAAGCATTGAGGGTGACCCCCTCAATCAGGACAGGCTAAGTATAGTTCTACTGCCCTTTACTCATACAATAAGGATAACATTTCATGACCCCCCACATTCAATACTAAAGTGATTTGTAACCCACCACCAGCCAAAATTGATCACTTGGGCAACACAGCTCTGTCTGTTGGATACCCAGGCAGAGTAGGTGTGTTTATGTAAATATAGTCTGGTCCTGAAGCCTTCCCCGCTTCCCAGGCTCATCACTAGCTGTCAGGGGAGAGCTCATTCAGACCTTGCTTACAAATCATAATGTGAAACGACAGTGCTGAAATCAATGTGCCGACATTGTCAGAAAAAACAACAGCTGTATGAGGAAGCTGGGCTTTGTTCATACTTTTCAAACCTATTATACTTTTTCAGGTACAAGTATTTTATCATACACTGCATGTGCTTTTAAAGTGTGTATTAATTAGGGTGACCAGATGTCCCGATTTTGTAGGGACCGTCCTGATATTCCCGGCTTTGTCTTAAATAGGTGCCTATTATTCTCCCCCCCCCCCCCCCGATTTTTCACACTTGTCATCTGGTCACCCTAGTATTAATGCTTCAATCCAATGACTACATTAGCAACACTGCATGTAACTAGTTGACCACTTGGGGGGTGTTAGGGAAATCCCTGCTGGGTGCAAGACCTGCCAATCCCTCCCAGCCAGCCCCTCTCCTACGCCACATCTATGGAAACAGGCTCCTTTTCCCAGCGACAACCCCCCGCCGCGCCAGAGCCCGGCGCTACCCCGCCCGGGGCGGCCGCACCCCGGGGCAGCAAGCGGCGCGCTCGGGGGCCCCAGCCGCAGCCTCCGGCCCAAGACCCCAGCCCCGCTGCCGAGCCTGGGAGACTCGGGGGCCGGCCCCTGTCCTGCTCCCTGCCGGGAAATCCGCTCGCCTGCTTCCCCAGCGCCCCTGTACCTGGCAGCGGCGCGGCCCCGCTAGGAGCCGGGGTCCCCAGCGGCTTCTCATGGCGACACGGGCCGGGCCGGGACTGCGGCGAAAGCGAAAGCGCCTGGGCGGGATCTGCATCGCGGGGCGGAGAGGGGGGCGGTGCGGGAGCTCCGGGCCCCTGCACGTCACTGCCCCGGGCCAGGGGCGAGTCTCTCGGGCAGGGCTGCGCTGCCTTAGCCCCGCTGCCCGGGCTCCCGTAGATGCTGCTGCGGAGCCGCTCGCTTCCCCGAGAAGAGCGAGGACCGTGACCGGTGGGTGAACCTGCGGGGGGAGCCAGCCCCGCATATGCCACAGCCCCTCCCCCCCAACCCCTTACAGCTCCCCGTCAATCCATCACTACCCCCAACATTCCCCTAGAGACCGTCTGACCACACACCCACAACCCCACTAATAGTTCCCTACAGCCCCCGACCATAAACCACCGCCCCAGCAGCCCCTACAAATCCCCTAATCAGACACCACAACCTACCCAACATCTGCATACACACCCAATGACCCCATACAGCCCCATACACCCCTCGCTCCCCCAAAACCCTTACCACTCAGCTAGTAGCACCCCCCCCAACTTCCTGCACACCCACCACACCCAGCCCCCCTGTGCACACCCTTCACCACACACACCCCACCACACTCAGTGCCCCCTCACACATATAGCCGCACCTCAAATCTCCCCTACTACTGCACTTACAATCATAGAAGATTAGGGTTGGAAGGGACCTCAGGAGGTCATCTAGTCCAACCCCCTGCTCAAAGCAGGACCAACCCCAACTAAATCCAGGGCTTTGTCAAGCTGGGCCTTAAAAACTTCTAAGGAGGGTGATTCCACCTCCTCCCTATGTAACCCATTCCAGAGCTTGACCACCCCCCTAGAGAAATAGTGGTATCTAATATCCAACCTAGACCTCCCCCATTGCAATTTGAGACCATTGTTTCTTGCTCTGTCATCTGCCACCACTGAGAACAGCAGAGCTCCATCCTCTTTGGAATGCCCCTGCAGGTAGTTGAAGGCTGCTGTCAAATCCCCCCCTCACTCTTCTTTTCTGCTGACTAAATAATCCCAGTTCCCTCAGCCTCTCCTCATAAATCATGTGCCCCATTTATATATATATATATATAATATAAATGGGGCAGATGATATATCTATCTATATAAAAATATAAACACACCTCACACTCCCTACCAAAACAAGATACTCTACTGCACATGCTTCTGCTTTTTGGGAGAGGATGAGCGAACTAACACCACCTGACAGATGCGTAGTCATGTTGCTTAATGCACAACTGGAAGATGTGCAGATTCTATGGTGATGAGCATGGTATAAGAACCTATATAGAATAGAATATGGTGGGAATGCCTCAATAGTATTATGCAGAAAAATACCAAGTTATAGTTAGGCTACTCTCAGAACTGAGTGGTTCTAATAGGTTACAGTCCAAATCAAGCTATTAACCACAGGAAGGACCCTTAGATAACACTCATAATTACTACTAGCGACCAGCTGTATGCTAGCTCATTGTGTGTGTGTGTGTGTGTTTGTTTGTTTTAAGTGACAGATCCTCCAACATTACTGGCATGGAGAAATAAAATATGAAAAATACTTTCAGTGGAAAAACAAACAAACAAAAGACTTATCAGAATCAAGTAGATTTTTATAATACATGGTTATTTTTGGAATTTGAACAAAATAAATGCACAGATAAGAGTTTGACCAAACACAAATTAGTCTTTAAAGTTAATACAACTTACAAATACGATTTCTTAATATTTGTATGGAAAGTTAATGTATGTTTATAATAAAATAGTTCTTTGTAAAGCGTTAGCTGGTGTGTTTTCTGACATGATGTATTTCCCCAGTAAGACCTCAAGCTCTAACTGCAGACGTCCTCAAGATTTATCTATACCATTCTGATGCAACTTTTGCAGCTTTTCCATCTAGAACATAACCAACATCCAGTTATAGTTTAATCTGTTCTCAGGCAACCTGAAGTGGTTCTCTGGTGGTTACATAGGCAGATCAAATGCTTACAAAGGATGTGAGCATAAACTGAAAGCATTTCTTTCAAATGAAGACAGTTTTAGTTTTGAGTCACCATACTGTTGTGTTGGTGTCCCTGGCTCCTGGTGTGGTCTTTTGTGGGATCTCTGCTGTTCCTGACTGACCCTCCTTAGTTTGTCCTCTGTCAGGACAGTTCTTGGACCCTTATCTCTAATTAAGTCTAGCAGTCTGCTTTAGTATGTTGGCAGTGTTTGTAGAGGCATTCTGGTTTAAGGGTATCACCACTTTGCTGTCCTAAGCCTTTCTGCTTCCTCTTCCAGCTCTGTGCTCTCTCCTTTACAGTGAGCCTTGTTTCCTCTATTGGCGGCAGCTGCATGGGGTTGTGGTCAAGCTGCTTTCTTTTAAACAGGAGCTGCTCTCCTACCCCTTAATCATAGAATAATAGAATATCAGGGTTGGAAGGGACCTTGGGAGATCATCTAGTCCAACCCCCTGCTCAAAGCAGGACCAATCCCCAATTTTTGCCCCAGATCCCTAAATGGCCCCCTCAAGGATTGAACTCACAACCCTGGGTTTAGCAGGCCAATGCTCAAACCTTCTATCTATCCTCATTATGGGGCTTATGTAGCCTTCCCCACAAGGCCAAGGCCCAGCCTTGGCTGGTATAGACTACTTCCCTGGACAGAAAATTGATAAACTTGCAGTGCAAGTTCCTGTCCAGTGTTGTATCTGAACGGTGTATGGTCAGCTACCATCTCTTGATCCTTGGGTTTGTCTCTTTCATCACATTTGGCCAGCTCACGTGTATGATCAGTAACTAGCATGAACTTTTTTCCTAGGAGGTAATACCACAGGCTCTCTATTGCTCTTTTGGCAGCCAAACACTCTTTTTCTATCGCTGAGTATATTTTCTCATGAGGGAAGAGTTTTTGGCTGATAAATACTATCGGGTGTTCTTCTCCATTTACGTATTGAGAAAGGATCGCCCCTAGTCCTACCTCCAATGCACCTGTTTGTAATACAAATTCATTTTTGAAGCTTGACCTATACGGCACTCGGGCACTGGGTGCCTGTAACTCTTCGCAGTCTGCTTTGGACTTAACTATCTTGAATAATTTTGTATCATCTGCAAATTTTGCCACTTCACTGTTCGCTCCCCTTTTCCAGATCATTAATGAACATGTTACACAGCACTGGTCCCAGCACATTTCCTTGGGGGGGATGCCGCATCTTTCCATTATGAAAACGGACCATTTATTCCTGCCCTTTGTTTCCTATATTTTAACAGTTACTGATCAATGAGAAGATCTCTCCTGTTATCCCATCACTACTTATTTTGCTTAAGAGCCACTGGTGAAGGATCCTGTCAAAGGCTTTTTGAAAATCCGAGTATATTATATCAATTGGACCACACTTACCCACATGCTTGTTGACACTCTCAGAGAATTGTAATAGATTGGTGAGGCATGTCTTCCCTTTACAAAAGCTGTGTTGACTCTTCCCCAGCATATCACATTCATCTATGTGTCTGATAATTCTGTTCTTTACTATAGTTTTTACCAATTTTCTACCACATTTCCTGGTATTGAAGGTAGGCTTACTGACCTATAACAGGTTTCAGTGTAGTAGCCGTGTTAGTCTGTGTCAGCAAAATGAAAATAAGAAAGAAAAACTTGTAGCACCTTAGAGACTAACAAATTTATTTCAGCATAAGCTTTCGTGGGTTAGTACCCACTTCATCGGATGAGCTTATGCTGAAATAAATTTGTTAGTCTCTAAGGTGCTACAAGTTTTTCTTTCTTATTTTCATTTTGCTGACCTATAACAGCCAGCATTGCCTCTGGATCCCTTTTCAAAAATCAGCTGCCTTCCGGTCATCTGGTTCAGAGGCTGATTTCAGCGATAGGTTACATACCACAGTTAGTGGTGCTGCAGTTTCATATTTGAGTTCCTTCAGAACTCTTGGGTGAATACCATCTAGTCCTGGTGACCCATTACTCTTTAATATATCAATTTGTTCTAAAACCTCTTCTATTAACACATCAGTGTGGGACAGTACTTCATACTTGTCACCAAAAAAGAATAGCTCAGATGTGGTTATCTCCCCCCACATCCTCTGCAGTGAAGATTGATGTAAAGAATTCATTTAGCTTTTCTGCAATGGCTTTGCTTCCTTGAGTGCTCCTTTAACAGCTTGGCCATCTAGTAGCCCCAATGCCTGTTTGGCAGGTTTCCTGCTTCTGTTGTATTTTTAAAAATTCTTACTGTTGCAATTTGAGAAGCAACTTGCCAAAGATGCAAAAACTTTCTTGACCTGTTTTACTATACTTTTACACTTAATCTGCCAGAGTTTGTGCTCTTTCCTATTATCCTCACTAGGCTTTGACTTCCAAATTTTAAAAGATGCCTTTTTGTCTTTAATGGCTTTCATTACTCTGCTTTTTAGCCATGGTGGCATTCTTTTGGTCCTCATATTCTTTTCCGATTTGGGGTATACATTTAGTCTGAGCCTCTACTATGGTGTTTTTAAATAGTCTCCATGCTGCTTGCAAGCAGTTAGCCCTTGTGACAGCTCCTTTTATTTTTTATCTAACAAGCATCCTAATTTTTGTGTAATTCCCCTTTTCAAAGTTAAATGGTACTGTGATGGGGTTTTTGGTGTTATCTCCCCTACAAGGATCTTAATTTAATTACATTATGGTTACTACTACCGAGTGGCTCAGCTATATTCATACTTGCACAAGAGCCTGTGCGCCACTTAGGACTACATTAATAATTGTCTCTCCCCTGGTGGATTCCAGGACTAGCAGCTCCAAGAAGCAGTCATCAATGGTGTCTCGAAATTTTATCTCTGCATCTTGTCCTGAGGGGATATGTATCCAGTCAATATGAGGATAGTTGTAATCCCCCATTATTATTCCACTTTCTGCTTTTCTAGCCCCTCTAACCTCCCTTAGCAATTTACAGTCACTGTCACCATCCTGAGCAGGTGGTCAATAGCATATTCCTACTATTATACACTTTTTATTCCAGTATGGAATTTCTATCCATGAAGATTCTACGGGTACAGTTTGATTCATTTAAGATGTATGCCTTATTTGACTCTGTTTTCTTTAATACATAGTGCTGACCAGCACGACCTACTGTCACCCCTGTATATTTCATACCTTGATTTTACCATGTCCCATTAATTATCCTAATTGCACCAAGTTTCCATGATGCCTATTATGTCAGTATCCTCATTTAATGCTAGGCACTGTACTTTCCCCATCTTAGTATTTAGACTTCTAGAGTTTTATTTAAGCACTTGTACATTTTGTCAATATACAGTTGCCTGTCTTTATGTGTTATATTTAAATGAGACTTCTATTATGTTTGACTTTTCCTGTTTACCTCCTACCTGTACTTTACCAACTTCTTTCCTAGGATATAGAGTTCTCCCTTTAATTCATTCATCTCTAAAGGATGTCTCCAACTGAACTGTGTCCTAGTCTGAACCTGTTAGCTTTCTCCCCAGCCCTTAGTTTAAAAAAATCCTCTACAATATTTTTAATTTTATGTGCCAGCAGTCTGGTTTCATTTTGGTTTAGGTGGAGCCCATCCCTCCTGTATAGGTCACTCCTTCTCCAAAAGGTTCCCCACTTCCTAATAAACCTAAATCCCTCCTCCCTACACCATAGTCTCATCCATGCATTGAGACCTTGCAGTTCTCCCTGTTTTACTGGTCCTGCATGTGGAACTGGAAGCATTTTAGAGAACTCTAACATGGAGGTCTTGGACTTTAATCTCTTACCTAGCATCCTAAATTTCACCTCCAGGACCTCTCTTGTACTTTTCCCTATGTGTGCCGTACTGTATCTCAAAGTAGCACCCTGTAACCCCTATAGTCATTATTTGTTTATAGTTGTGATATTTCATACAAAGCGTGCCTTGTAAGGTATCCTATGAAAGGTCATGATCTGCTGAAATCCATTGTTCTGTCCCGGAAGGTCTCCTCCATGTATCTCTCTGTCTCCCTTTCCTCCTCCAGTTCAACTACTCTGGCCTCAAGAGCACATACTTAGTCTCTGAGGGCCATGAGTTGTTTGCACTGCATGCACACAAACACCCCCTGCCCAGGAGGTAGGTAATCATACATGTTGCACTTAGTGCAGTAAGCTGAGTAGCCCCCACTCAACTGCTGGTCTTCTGCCTGCATTTTCACTCTTGGGGCTTTTTTATGTAGACTAAAGTTAGAGTATGTTTGTTTGGTTTATTGGGGTTTCTTTGTCAGTTACTTTTCGCGGGAGAAGGACTTGGTGCCTTTCTAACTGTGATAATTCCTCAGACTCCTCCCCCTGCAGCCAAACTCTCACTGCAGCCAGATTCTCCTTACCTGGGCAGGTTCACTTGGGCCTGGTCTATGCTAGAGGGTAAGGACAAGGTAAGATGCCTGGCGTTGACCTAGCTGTGGAGGTGTCTTCACTTAAATTTGGCTCTCACCAACTGAAGTACCTCTCTATGCTGATTTACTAACACCACCTCCCCGAGTGGTGTAGACTCACAGTCGATGTAAATACAGTAGAACGCTGCATTGGCAGTGTAGACAGTGCATTGCTTATGTTGACTCTTACTGGCTTTCAGGAGCTGTCCACAATGCCCCTCACTGACAATACAATCGATACAAGCGCTCCTGGTGAGGATGTACACCACCGACGCAAGGAGCCAAGTTTGTACATACACAAGCAATTTAATGACTGTGGTGGTTATATGTCGACGTAAGTTAGGTCGACAATTTTGTAGTGTAGACTTGGCCTCAGTTGCTATGCTCCCTCTGTTTGAGAAGGGGCTCTCACAGGAGGCCTCTAGGTTTATACTTAGGCCATAACCCCCCTCCCACCTCCTATTGATTACTTAGATCCTAGCCTCTATAGGCTATCCCTTTGATTAAGGAGTATCACTAATGAGTGACTGACTCAGCTGCCACTGTGCCTAGCACCTCCAAGGGGCCTATGATGAGTTACCAGTACAGCCTCCCTGACCACATTTGGAAGTTAAGGTTTAGATCGGGGAGGTATACCTACACTTAAAACATTACAGTGGCACAGTGCTGCTGTAGTGCTTCAGCATAGACACTACCTATGCTGATGGGAGTGTTGTACCTATGGGTACCGTGCTATATAATTGGTTATGTTTTGGCTATATACCGTGTATGTTTTATAGTAAGAAGGTAATAGAAGAAATGAATAGGATAGTGGATACTAGCATAGGCTATGACTCCGTGAGTGCTCCGGGGCTGGAGCACCTATGGTGAAAAATTGGTGGTTGCTCTGCACCCATCGGCAGCTCTCCGCCCTGCCCCCACAACCCCAGCTCACCTCCGCCTCCTCCCCTGAGTGCGCCGCCGCCGCTCCGCTTCTCCCCCTCCCTCCCAGACTTGCCACGAAACAGCTGTTTTGTGCGGCAAGCCTGGGAGGGAGGAGGAAGGAGGGGAAATGCGGTGCGCCTGGGGGAGGAGGCAGGGCCGAAGATTTGGGGAAGGGGTTGGAATGTGGTCAGGGAAGGGGTGGAGTTGGGGCAGGGCCGGGGAGCGCAAGCACCCATAGGCACCGGGTAAAGTCAGCACCTATGAATATTAGTATTAGCCATTTTCTTTTTATTCATGCCTTGCAAGTAACAGACAGGGTCTTGTCTGTGTCTATGTTAATTAGATTAGAGGAATTTCAAAGGCCTAGGCCCCAATGTAGGAATAGATAGTTGCAAGATTTAGTAAGGCCTAATTTACGATGCCTTTTGTGTTCAACATAAAACATTGCTATTTGTTACCTTTTGAAGGTGTCTGTAAAGAACTGTTTGTGTGAACGAGGAATGCATGCGTCAGGAAAAGATAAGGTGTGAAGGCCATTGCTGAAGCCAGGTGGCCAAGAGAGGAGGAGTGAAGAGACTTAAAGATGCCAGAGAACCATCAATGGTGAGTCCATGGTTGAGGAGGGGCAGACTGAAGCGACTGAGGCACCCTTAAAACACAAGATAATTGATTAAGTCGAAACCAGACAAGATGACCCTCCTGGAGGTATTTTGGGCCATCAAAAGATAACACCCACTGAGGAGTAACCGATCATAAACTGACACACCAAAATCCATAGACTTCAACGGAGAAGGACGACTATAAGAACAGGGTGCTTTGCCATGGGGCTTTGGGTTCGTCTTGCCACAACTCCAGGAGCATCGGATCATGACCGACAGAGCCCGACTCCCCTCTGCGACCAATCCGGATGGCCACCAGATTGATCTGGACTCTGGACTGGTAACTATAAACATCGACTGGCAGGACTGGGTGCATGGTGTGTTTGGGGGTGATTGAAAAGCATATGCTAACTGCTCTATTCTCAATAAATGTGGCATGTTGCCTTCTCCCCTATAAAAGATCTTAGGCTCATACAAAGCAAACAACAGGGCTTCTTCCATTGGTGCAGGTAATCCACCTCCCTGAGAGGTAGTAGCTAGGTCAACAGAAGAATTCTTCTGTCTACATTGTGGGTTAGGCTGGTATAGCTATGTCTCTCAGGGGTATGGATTTTCCACAACCCTGAGGAATATAGCTATGCCAATGTAAGTTTCTAGCATAGACCAACCTTGGGTAAACCTTTAGATTTTAAACTAAGGCCTGGTCTACATTACAGAGTTAGGTCAACATAAAGAAGCTAATGTAAGTCGCTCACTACACTGATTTATTACCTCCACCTCTGTGAGAGGGGTAGCGTTTAAGTCGATATAGTTAGATTGATGCAGTGTCAGTGTAGACATTGCTTACATCACCTGTTGCCACCTGGGGCTGACAGCCAGAGCCCTGCCACCCCGGGGACTGACAGCTGGAGGCCTGCCATGCCGGGGCTGGACATGAAGAGCTAATTTAATTATTATCATGGCTGTAGGTTGACCTAACTTAAGTTGACTTAATTTTGTAGTGTAGACATGCCCATGAGGGTTATCTACACTGCAATTATAAAGCCATAGCTGGCCCGTGCCAGCTGACTCAGGATCACGGGGTTCAGGCAAAGGGTCTGTTCAGTTGTGGTATAGACATTCAGGAGCTCACAGTGTCTTAGAGCCCAGGCTCTAATCCAAGCCCAAATGTCTACATCACAAGTAAACACTGCAAGTAAATCTTGAGCTGTGTGAGCTTGAGTCAGCTAGCATGGGCCAGCCATGGGTTTTTAATTGCAGTGTAGACGTACTGTGAGTTCTAAATCACTGTGCATCACAATAACAAGAGCTTCACAGCACCCTGCCCAGACTCTTTGCCTTTATGGGCTGAGTTTCCTAGATAAAGACTCCAATATCACAGCAAGGGCATGAGCACTATAAGCTTGCACACACCTCCAATGTAATGTTAGGTCTACGCTACTAAGTCTATGGTGGCATCGCCTCCTGGAGCAGATGTGTTGTACTCAAAGTACTATACAGGATCTTTTCAGGGGGAATATGGCAAAATACCACATTTATTAGTAATACAGAGTATTAATTTACCCTGCTTCCCCTGCTTGCATCCGAAGAAGTGGGTATTGACCCACGAAAGCTTATGCTTCTATACCTCTGTTAGTCTATAAGGTGCCACAGGACCCTTTGTCGCTTCTACAGATCCAGACTAACACGGCTACCCCTCTGATACTAGAGTATTAATTGTTACCTATCATATTATATATCTATCTATCTCACACTCATGCACTCACACACACACACACACACACACACACACACACACACACACTCCGTCTTGTTGTTGTTACCAACTAGTTGCTCCCCTTAACTTCACTGGCTAGGTGAGTTAGATGGGGGAGGGGTGGAGCCGGGCTTCTGCCGATCCAGATCGATGCGCCGATGGTGACAAGATGAGACCTGGGGTCTTCTGCAAGACACCTCACTTTTATAGCAGCTTCCCTCTTATGCAAATCTGTCCCAAATTCAAAATCTGGGTCTGTCCCCATTGGTCTTTGTGCTGCTTCTCTCTGAGTGTTGTCCCAATGCTGTTCAAAGAGGGGCGTTTTTGCTCGCTTCTAATCCCCAAGGCAGTCAATATGTCTGCTCTTCTTTATTGAGCCCACTTGACAAGTTGTATTGTCCTTGGATCTGGCTCCCATCCCCTCTCCAACTGTTGTAGCTGTCTGGAGGTGTGTTCTTCCAAGCCTCACTCATTCACACCTCATTCAGTCAACAGGGCAATTGATTACAAAGTGGGGGAAGATCTTATCCTACTCCTAGCAAAAAGGCACATGTTTCTTCTACTTTAACTATACTATCCTTAGGGGCTATAACATCTCATCTGATACAAAGTTTTCTACAAGTTTTCTATATAGGGATCCAATACAAAGTTGTATGAAAATAGAGAGGCACAATGCCAAGTCATATGAAATACAAAACACCACAATACAATGTCATAAAGATTCATAAAGATACTTAATACAGAGATTTCTCTACAGCTGCAGTGTACACCAACGGAAGGAGGAGTTCTGCTTTTATGGAAACCCCTCCTCCCTAAATGACGTTAGTTGTTCTGACAGAGGCCCCCCTGTGTCAGTATAGCTGTGTCCATGCTGGGGGTTTTGTGGCCATACCTACGTTACTAGGGGTGTGGTTTTGTCACAACCCTGACAGACCTAGCCATGCCAGTATAAGTTTTAAGAGTACACCAGGCCTGAGTCAACTTAGAGGAGAATCCCTTCAGCTCAAGGTGTGAGAGGATAGTTCAGTCTCCACAGTCGCAAGATACTTTATCATCTTGATGACATAACCAAAAATCACCAGTTGTGATGTGGACAACTGTTTTATTAAGAAGTGAACTGAGACCACTAACTCACTTTACATAGGCCACTGAACAACTTTCAGAAGACAATGAGTTTTGGTCACTACTGACTAGTAATGTAGAACAGAGTGGGTTATGTGGCATATTTCATGAGCCAAGGCAGATTTTCTGAAATTACACTGGCGCTGTACTTGTATTAGGATATGTCTACACTAGAAATGCTAGCGCAGCTGCAGTGCTGCACCGCTGTAGTGTAGCCACTTACTACAGCAAAAGAAGGGGTTCTTCTGTCACTGTAGTAAATCCACCTCTCTGAGAGGTGGTAGCTAAGGGCATGTATACACTACACAATTATGTCAACCTAAGTTACATCGGCATACAGCCACTGCAGTAATTAAATCGCTTTTGTGTGTCCACACTATACTCCTTGTGCTGGTGTCCTCATCAGGAGTGCTTGTACTGACTGTACCGTCAGCACGGGGCCACTGATGCAGCTGCGCCACTGTAGCATGTCTGGTGAAGATGCTCTAAGTTGACGGGAGAGAGCACTCCTGTTGGCTTAGCTCCACCTCTCTGTGAGAGGCGGTAGCTATGTTGGCAGGACATGGGTGGTGGGTATAATAGGCCAGGAGAGGCTAAGCCTCCCCTGGTGCAGCTGCTGCCGACCCGCTGCTAGACACCTAGGCCGTGGTGGCCCTGTCTCTTCTGCTCCATCCCTTCCCTGAGGCTCCCCGCCTGCTGCTGCTGCCACCTGGTGAGTCTTCCTCCTCTCCTCCACTCCATCCCCACCTCTCCGGAGGCTCCTGTCGCTTGCCATGCCCCTCCTCACCCCCTCTCCCCTGTGGGGGCAGGGAAGTGAGGTGGGAAGTGGCTAGCCAGTGGTGTGTGGGAGGGGGTCTGGCAGGGAGTGAGGAAGTGAGCGGCAGGCAGGGGAATGAGGGGGGCGGTCTCATGGCGGGCAGGGGGTCTGGTGGGAGAGTGAGGAGGGACACAGTGAGAAGCAGAGCGGGGGAGTCTTGTGACGGGCAGGGAGGTGAGGAGGTACATGGCTAGTGGCAGGCGGGGGGTGTCTTGCTGTTGGGGAGGAGTGAGAAAGGATGCGGTGAACAGCAGTGGGGGAGGCTGAGCGGGGAGGGAGCAGGGTCTGGGGTGGAGCAAGGGTGGCGTGTGGGTAGAGGTGAGGGCGAAAGAGGCGGGACAGGGAACTAGCCTCTCCTAGGGGAAGTTTCACCTGCCACCCATGTGGCAGGAGAAGCTGTTCCACTGACAGTCTATACGGTGGGGTTAAGGTGTGGTGTTTAGATGTTGCTTGTAATTATTAGAACTGGGAGCACTGGCTGTTGGGAGTCTGAAAGGACAGGAAACAGGAAGAAGGGGGGAGGGAGTTGAGAGGCTGGGAGAGCTACAGAGGGTGCAGCAGCAGCTTGGTAAAGAGGTTTCCACTTTAAAATAAAGACCTGTTGAAGTTTGTGAGTACCTTGCCTGACTGATACAACATAAGGTTGGTATAACTATGTCAATCAGGGATGTGGATTTTTCATATCTCTGAACAATGTAGCTAGGTCATCCTAAGTTTTCTGTATAGACCAGGCCTTTGAGACATTCCACACCATCTGTTAGGGAGACAAAGGAGTTAAGTAACATCCTGCCCCTCTTTCCCCTAAATTTGAATTGGCTGTGAATGTATTTACAATTATAAGAGTATAAACAGAAGAAACGGAATCTCAAAGCATGTGTTCCAGTTATGAATTACAGCAGGATGACTCTCCTTGTTTTATTGTTTTATCTTTCCCTAACTGTTTAGGACTTGATCATGTATTCCTTGTACATCCACTGACGTCAGAGGGAGTTTTGATTGTGCAAGGAATACAGGTTCACAACCCAGAATAAGATTCTCCATCAAAGACTCTGCGAACTCTTTTCACATTGAGGAAGGGCTCCCTCTGCAGTTTGTTATGTAAAAATGAAAAAAACTACCCGTAGAAATTTAAAAAAAAGGAAAAAGAAAAATGTAATAGAGAATCTGGTCAATATCAAGCACTGACATTGTTCTTTGAAGGGATATGGGGAGCAGATTGTACAGACTTAAACACCCTAATATCACATAGCATTCTTTTATACATTCTTTGAGAAATTCTTATCTAAAGTTACACAATAGCTGCAAAAGAACAGCTGGGTCAAAGTGAACGGAAGCATGATCAAGATGACACTGGGAGGAAAGGGAAACATTCTGAGGAAGTAGTTAAGACACTGCTCTTTTCTTCCATTCATCAAAACAGTGCTTATTCTCAGGATTTTGCTAGACTCATCTCTTGACACGTGGGAGGTAGTAGTCCAGGACTGACCAATTCAAAGCGGCACCAGACCCTGCCAGAACAGATATAAAACCTGTACACATATATTTCTACTTCTATGTAGATCAATATCCCTCATAGCACACTTTTCAAGATTCCAGGGTCCTACACATGCCTTTCACAGCATCCAGTGCATCAAATGCCCCAACAAAAACTATGTGGGTGAAACCAGACAATCACTACACTTTCAAAAGAACTCACACAGAAAAATGATAAAAGACAAAAATATCACATCACCCAGGGTGAACACTTTTCACAAAGCAATCATTCCATATCTGCTCTTTTTCAGTACTTGTCCTCAAGAGAAACCTGCATAATGCCTTCAAACCATGAGCCTGGGAACTTTAATTCATAACTCTGCTAGACATCAAAAATCATGGACTTAAGGACTCTGGTTTTATGGCTCATTACAACAAGTTGTAACATTCCACACTACCTGCTACCCTTAATTGCCCACTTCAAGCCCTTTATGCATAACAATCTAACCCCCAGTTGCGCACTTCACTTCAAGGGACCACCTCCAACCTGAGATACCCTCTGCTCCAGGGCCATAGCGAGGGCGAGGCGAGTGAGGTACTCGCCTCGGGGTGCACTGCTGGCAGGGGCATAAAAGCCTGCTGCCAGGGGCGCGCCCATCCTCCCCCGCCACCGAAGCCACCCCAGCTTACCTGCGGGTGGTCTGCCGGTGTGCGTGCAGGAGGCCCCCCTCCCCTGAATTGCCGCCGAAGCCGCGGCACTGGCGGACCTACCACAGGTAAGTGGAAGTGGCTTCGGCAGCAGGTAGCAGCACTTCCACCCTGCCGCTGAAGCCGCTTCTGCTTACCTGTGGGAGGTCCGCCGGTGCTGCGGCTTCGGTGGCAATTTGGGGGAGGGGGGCCTCCTGCACGCACACCGGCGGACCACCCGCAGGTAAGCTGGGGCGGCTTCGGCGGCTGCTAAAAATAGCCTCCGCCGAACTGCCGCCGAAGCTGCTTCCGCTTGCCTGCGGGAGGTCCGCCGGTGCTGCGGTGGCAATTTGGCGGAGGGTAAGAGCCACGAGGAATTTCTGCGCCCCTGCCTCGGGTGCAGAAATTCCTAGTTACGGCTCTGCTCTCTGCTTAACAAGCTGTCCAAACTTGAATTGAGCAGAGTTCAGACACTCTGCTTCCTTCCCCAGACCTGAAAAAGAGCTCTGTGTAACTCAAAAGTTTGTACCTTCCACCAACAGAAGTTGGTCCAATAAAAGACATTACCCCACTTACCTTGTCTCTCTCCTATCCTGGGACCAACACAGCTACAACAATACTGCAATGAGCAAAAGCATGAAATACATACATACAACATATACACAAACAAATCAACCTACAATAAAATGGTTAATATGAAATTAATCTAATTATCAGGTAAATTAAACCATATCAAATAGACCAAAAATTCCTTATAAGATGTATCTAACAATTTGGAAGGCAGCAGTCTTGACTAGCTAACAGCCCCAAAAGTAACAGGGCATTATCAACCTCAATGCTAATCAATATATTTATGGAGGGTGATAAATTGTTCTCCTTGTCCACTGAGGACAGGACAAGAGGTAATGGGTTTAAATTGTAGGAAGGGAGATGTAGGTTGGACATTAGGAAAATGTCCATAACTAACCATAAAGGTAGTTAAGCACGGAAACAAATTACCTAGGGAGATTGTGGCATCTCTATCATTGGAGGTTTTTAAGAACAGGTTAGAGTTAGACAAACACCTGTCAGGGATGATCTAGGTAAAACTTAGTCCTGCCTCAGTGTAGGGGATTGGATGACCTATTGAGGTCCCTTCTAGTCCTACATTTTTGATCCTATATTCCAGCCAAATAGCTGCTACAGGGAGTGTTGAATCACTCCCAGGTTGAAACTAATGTTGAGATTACACCTCTGAGGCTAATTAAAGCAGCCTACCCAAATTATTGGTGGTCAGGTAAGAGCCAGTTCTCCCCACTCCACCAGCATGAAACATTCCATTACAATTCAAGATGACAGTTTGTTATATTTAATATTCAAATGACAAAATTAAGGTAAAACATGATTTCTCAGGATTAAGCATACAGCTCCTAACCTATGAAAAGGTGTGTGTTTGTGATCTTTTAGGCAGCAAGGTTGGTTAACCTGACTCAAAAATCATTTTAAAAGTGAAAAGTAGCAAAAAGTTGGAACTAAAATAATAGGAAACCACTAATCATGCTGTGGTGCTGGCAGACCAGGTGCTTATGCTCACACCAAGACGCATAGGCCTCACTGAACGTGGACAGATGCATAGCTGGAAACCAGTCTGACTCAGTTATGTGTTAGTATTGTTCAAAAAGGTATTAGATTTCTAGATGTGTTTAGCTTTCAGACTTTATGAAATGCTTGTGAGTTGCTACATGTATTAATTTCACTTATATTATCTGTAACCCATGCTGGAAGGTAACATTTAAATGTCTGTTTTGTAACTATAAAAGGGTTTGCTATGATACTGGAAACCCCCGCCCCCAGTCAGAATAGAAGCATTACCAAGTGTGAAATACTAGTTTACCACAAAAGGTGTCATCTCCTGCCCAACAAAAGAAGGCCCATAGACACCAGATGGACCACTTTTTTGATTGCTCACCCCACTCCCAGGAAGAGGGGACTTGCACAAACCCTCGTCCCATCACAGTTTGAAGCCTGGGGAAAGGAAATAAAAATCCCTGACCAAAAAGATCTGTATCATCGTGCTGCTTGGAATTTGGAGGGGGCAATATTTCTAAGCTTAAGCAGGGGATGCCCAAGTTGCTTCGCTTGGATTAGCCCTTAAAGGACACACAGCACTTGCATATTACAGCAGCTTCTGTCACCTTTTGAAACCTTAACTCATTTGTGTGTCTATGTTTACCTGCTTTAACCTTGTAAACTCACATTTCTTTTTCCTACTTGATACATCTTTAGTTTGTTTATTACAGGATTGGCGAAAGTGTTGTCTTTGGCGAGAGATCTAACATACAACTGACCCGGGGTAAGTGACTGGTTCTTTGGGAGCGGGAGTAACCTGAATATTGTTGTGATTTTTCATGTAAGGGACCATCTGTCATAAAGGCAGGCTTGCCTGTTAGGCAAGATAGACCAGAGCGCCCAAAGGGACTGTCCGTGACTCCATGTTAAGGCTGCTATAGATCTTGAGGAGTTCACACTTGATTGGTGGAATCTAACTGTAGAACAGCACCCACATTTGTGAGTCACTCCAGGAAGCCTGACCCATGCATCCCCTCAGTCAGGCACAGAGGGACAATTCCAGTTCTGTAGTCAGCTGCTTATAACTTCTCCTTTTGTATTTTGGTATTCAGTGACTCAACTCTGAAGAACATTTTTGATACACAAAGTCTGGGTGAAAGGTTAGATTTTAACTCTGTCAGAGTAAAAGTCTTTTCCTCCTAAAACCACAATTTTGAAGCTCCGTTTTTATGTGCACTCTTATCTGACTCACAAGGGTGGAAGCAAGACAGGGTCAGCCTAAATTAGTTGAAATCCAGGCAGCCCCATTCTGCACTATCTGAAGATTCTGAAGGCTCTTAAGAGGTCACCCTAGTCCTCTGACAGTGACTGCAAAAATCTAGAAAAACAAAAGTATTGCAAGTGGCGGGCAGCCTTGTGGAGGCATCCATTGCTGTAGTACCTAAAGGCTAGAGCTCCCAGGGCCGGCCCACAACTTTTTGGCACTTGAGGTGGGGAGCTCAAATGGCGACCCCCTTCTCCCTTGCTTGGGCCAAAACTTTGAAAGGTGTCAATTCTGCCTTCTTCCTGTTCTACTCCTGTCATGGTACTGCTCTGCTACCTACCCCAGTAAAGGAGAACTAACAACTTAAAATGCCTTGTTCAAAAATTTTAAGTAACACTTCACTTTAACACACCTGAACAGCAAATGTAACTTTTCTTGTCTGCATAGTAAACACTGATATTTTTATCTATTTGAATAATCAAAGTGGTGCTTTCCGTGCCTTCTTGGTTTCAAAGATTTGAACTGCTTCCTGAAGGTCCACAGTCTGGGCCAGCTCATGCTCTATTGAGATGATTGCAAAGCCAACCAGCCTCTCCTGTGTCATTGTGAAGTGTAGATGTGTTTTTATTAATTTCAGCTTGGAGAAGCTGTGTTCTCCACTGGCAACTGTGACAGGAAGTGTTAGAAGTATGCGCAGCGCAACAAAAGCATTTGGAAAGAGGGTGGTCATCTTATTTGTGCACATATATTCCAGAACAGCCTTTGGAGTTGATCCTGCTGAAATGTATCTTGAAAGGGCTTTCAGTTCATCACCTAAATCACTCGCATCAATATCCCACATGTCATCATGTGTCACTGTCTCTAGTGCCCTGCATTGCTGGTGTAGGTCTTCTTCAGGTATAGTGAGGAGTTTTGGAATATCATACAACATCCCAAATATATTGCTGTGTTCCTTGAGCTGCATGAAACTTTCAACTGACTGTATTGCACAATCTAGCACCTGGTTAAAGAATTCAACTTTGAATTGTTGTTTGGGGTCTCTTATAGGATTATCCCGTGCCTCACAATCAAAATGTCTTCTTCAGTGACTCATGTATTCTTGAATGGGTGGGAAAATAGCTTCAGTATGATGTTCCTCTGCCATTTCTGTGCACTCTTCAGAACGTTTTGAAATCCCTCATCTGACCGGTAAGACTGTAGGTATGACTTTGCTTTGTCCAGTTGTTCCATTGCTCCAGATATATCAAGGTCAACACCTTGGAGTCTCTTGCTTACAACATTTCAAACAGTATGTCATGCCACAACACTAAGCCACACAGAAATTTGAAGTTATGTATGTTTCTGGTGATTCCATTTCCCTCTGCCACTGTTCTCCCATGAACAGTTCCTGTCATAGCATTATCCTCCATAATGGCAACTATGGCATCATCTATTTTCCCAATTTGGTGTTTGATAGCCTTTATCGCCTCCACTCGACTTTCCCATCTTGTGGCACTCAGTGGTTTCAGTGTCAGAGAGGCTGTTCCCAGATGTTGCTTCAAAATTTGCTGTTGGAGAAAAAATATAGATGCTTTGAATTACATTAAAAGATTCAGCAGCCTCCCTAGAAGCTGATGCTGCATCACTGACCACCAAGTTCAATGACAACTGCATGGGAGAAAAAAAGCTTGAGGGTTTAACTCTCGGATCTGTGTCTGCAATCCTCTGTTCTTTCCTCTCATGTTGGCGCCATTATCGTAGCCCTGACCTCTCACGTCAGCTATTGCAATTCCCGTATCTTCCAGCTTTTTAAGAAGCACATTTGTCATACCAGCTCCTGTAGAATCAATGTCAATACATTATAGAAAATGCTCTCTGACAGTCACCATTGCAGGGACATTTTCACTAGGTTCTGTTGTGGTTACAAAATGCATCATTAAAGTCATTTGTTCCGTATGGCTGATGTCAGGTGTGCAGTCCAGAATAACAGAGTAATATCTTGCTGACTTCAGATCTGCCACAATCTTCTGTTTGACTTTTGTTGCCAGTAACTGTATGATCTCATTTTGAATTGTTTTTCCAAGGTAGTGGTGTGTGTACTGTGATAGACCCAGGCCAGTTGGGTACAGCAGAGTACTACAAGGCAGATATACTGGCCACTGGATAAGCAGTTTTCTGTTCCCTGACTGACCAGAGTAGGGGCTGCTCCAGGCTAGGGTGGACACCTGACTCCAATTAACCCGCAAAGAGTCAGGTGAGGCTGTTAAGCTAATGCAGGGCCGGTGCTACCATTAGGTGACCCTAGGTGGTCGCCTAGGGCGCCAGGATTTGGGGGGCAGCATTTCAGGTTCCTCAGCGGCCGCCCTAGGCAGCAGCAGCGGGAGAGGCTGCCACCGAAATGCCACTGAGATCCCCAGCGGCCGAAGGAGCTGCCGGTGAAGTGCCACTGCACTTTGGTGGCAGCTCCTTTGGCCACCGGGGATCTTGGCGGCCTTTCGGCAGCAGCCTCTCCTGCTGCCGCTGCCTAGGGAGGCAAAAAAGCTGGCGCTGCCCCTGAGCTAATGTGAATACCTGACTCTAATTAAGGCCTCTCTGATACTATAAAAGGGCTCACTCCAGTAAGGTCAAGGGGAGCCAAGGAGCCAGAGAAGAGGAAATGCGGCTGAAGGGCTGGGTAATGAAGACACCCTCATGCTACTGGTAAGGGAGCCCTAAGGTAAGGGTGAAAAAGAGAAGCAGGAGAGCTGTGGGGAAGTGGCCCAGGGAAATGTAGCAACTCTGGCAGTGAAAGGTCAGCTGCCAACAGCTGCTGCCATTAGGGTCCGTTGGCCGGAACCTGGAGTAGGAGGGTGGACCCAGGTTCTCCCCACAAACTGCCACTACAGAAACACCTCCTGGGAGGGGAAGATAGGCCCCTGTCAAGACAGGAGGCTAAACTGTTCTGGAATAAGCCCATAGGGACAACAGAGACTGTGGGAGTTCTCTCGCCAACCTCCTTGCTGGCTTATGATGAAAAGGACTCAGTAGACTGTACCCTGGCCCTAGAAAGAGAAGGGCTACGTGGAGGGTCGCAGTGAGCCTCAGAGGCTAGCATAAACTGCCTGGAAGTGCAGGATCCACGGGGACAAGGTTGGAGCTCTGCCACAGTACATTTCTTGGGTGGTGACTTCTCAGATGCTCCTGGAGGACAGCATCAAACTCAGCCATCAGCTCCACAATTTTAAGGAAGTTTCCATTGTTTGGCACATACAGCTGATCTGAAGTACCACACAGTGCTAGGTTTTGGGTAGCAAGCATTGTCACAATGGCAATGAGCCTTTTCAGAACATTTTGCCAGTAAAGAGACTCTGATGCAATCTTCTCTTGATGCTGATCTCTGGTGGTCTTTAACCTCTCTCATCTCAATCTCTTTCCACCTATGGAATGCTTTCTGGTGATTTGCTGCCTTCTCATGGCATGCCAGATTTCTAGCCAGATTTTTCCAGTCCTTTGTTCCTAAATAACCCAATGTGGCTGGAATATTAGACCGGAAGAGTTTGCAACAAAAACAGTATGAAGCATTCTGAGTTTGAGTACATAAGCCATGGCCTCTCCACTTTGTCACCATTGGTAATTTCACACCAGTAATGTGTTGGACGGAAACTTCTATTTTCATTGTCTTTGGGGAACATGAAGTTTTTCACTTGCTGTGACCCATGCAGTACAAGGAAGTCCCTCAGGCTACTGCTCAAATGGGTCCACAGTCCTGGATCATCTAGACTTAAGGAACTAAACTCAGCAGCAGCTGTTTCTTGAGCCTCCACCACACTCTTCTCTGATCTACACTTTTCTTCAGGAATGTGCATGGTTACATCCATTTGAGATGGAGATATGGATGCTGAAGTAGCTGCCAGGTCACCTGAACTCTGACTAACTGGAAGATCAGGCATCTCCTCTCCACTCACATCCTCACTGGGGCCAGAAGGCTCACTGTGAACATTTGTGTCTATGTATCTCAGGAGATCTCCTTCCTGCTTAGATAGAAAGCAAAGGAAGCTTTTCTTTCTTTTTCTGAATGCTGCCCCAGAGGGGCATTTTCTTCTTTCACTCATGACTACTGTTCTGTGCAAGCTATAGTGGCTCTCAACACTCAATTGAAGGGGACAAATAAGCAGGCTGGTAGCAGGGCCTGAGTGAGGGAAGATATCAGCGTCTTAAGGGCATAACTTACTCATACTACTTCAGTTGACTGCCTGTTCGCCTCAAGTGGGTTCAGGGAAGCAGCTGGAAACAGGAAGCTCCCTGAGAAGCTGGTGTTAATCAGTCGAGGATCCTGGGGGTGCTAGAGAGGTACATAAGAGGCTCCTCCTTCTCTCTCTCCCTATAGCTCCTGCTACTTTCTGTTATTCCCCATCACCTTTTCTCCTGCCTGCCATGTCTCTCGTGCCCTCCTTCCTCCAGCACAGCACTCCACCATCTCTGTGCATCTAGATCAGGAGAATACATATGCACCAGCAGCAGACACAATTTTCTACACTCTGGGTCCTAGTGGCGCCCCCCACAGTCTGGCACCTGAGGCGGCCACCTCAGATCGCCTCATGGTGAGGCCAGCCCTGAGAGCTCCAAAGGGACTTAGGCATTGCAACAACTAACTTTTAGGTGCCTTGTGACTCCACATCTCTGACTTTGGCACCTAGGGTCCCTATACAATGCACGGGGAGCATTAGGTGCCTAAGAGTGGGATCCACAAAAGCCAGTATACTGAGTCACCTAAACGAACCAGTAGGAAATGCTGAGAAGAGGTGTATGGCCTAAGTCAGGGGTGGGCAAACTTTTTGGCCCGAGGGCCACATCTGAGTGGGGAAATCTTTATACAAAGTGGAATAGTTTCAATAGGGGAGATTGAGGGAGCCTCACATGAGAATACCCCATTATCTATTAATTAGGATACTCACCTGGGAGCAGGGGGACTCAAGTTCAAATGCTTTCTCCACATCAGAGAGAGGGGAGAATTGAACCTAGGTCGCCCATATCTTGGTTAGAAACACTAACCACTGGGTTAAAGGTTTTAGGGGGACAATTCACCATCCCTGCTTCCTCCTTTGGCTGTTTTGTGTGGGGTTAGGCATGCTCTGAAAATGCTTAGTGGCTAGGGCCTTCTCCGGTGAGTTAGGTGGGGAGGGGACCTAGTGTGAGGAGCCTGCTGGGGTTTAAGCATGAGATTGGTGCCAGAGTGTCTAGACTGAAAGGGCAATGAGCATGCTTGCTGGTGGATTTTCAGTCACCTAGGTGACTTTCACAGTGGAAATATTGGCACCTACAGAGTTAGGCAGCAGCTGAATGGGAGTTTTGAAGATCTCAGTAGCACCTAGATGTTGGATTCAGGCACCTAAGGGGGCTGTTAGGTAGTTAAGTCCTTTTGTGGCTCTAGCTGTAAGTGCTGAACTGATAAATTGTGTCTGAATGGCAGTGTCCATACTGGACTTCCTAGAGGATCCCACCTTTAGGCCTTCCTACATTCTAGAAAAATCAGCTAGCTTAACAAATACAAATATTCATTATGGCATTTATTTTTCTGGGAAATCCTCAGCAAGTCGGTGAGTCTGGCAGGGTGTCTAAAAGTGGTCAGCATTTGGCTTCATCTAGTTTCTGCTAGTTGCTTGTTCCATAAACAAAGTGCTGGTTTTTAGCTCTGGGTCTCTCATGGGTGAGCCAGGGTTTTTAAGCTGTATTATCACAGGGGAGTGCAACTTCTCAATGAGTTAGGTGTGGCAAGGTGTTTAAGATAGCAGAGAGTCCTTATGCAAGGGAGGCCTTGAAAATCTGGACCGTGCTATTGGAAGCAAAGAAGGAACCAGCAGAGGGCTCAGATGATAGAAGTGTTGTGCTATGACTGAGCCTCCATGCATTATTTTAAAGTCTTTCATATAAAGAGCTAAAATATTCCACACTTCCTCGTATCCTTTGGTATTTCAGGCCTTCTCCTTCCACTCTATGGCCGTGCTTATACTAGGGAATTAATACAAAAATCACACTGATAATAAGAGTTGGAAGAAAAACTGATAATATAATCATAATTAATAATAATCAGTGTGGGTCAAACTGAAAAATACTGAAATTTTCAGTGAATCAACAAAGTCCATTTGGGGTTGAACAAAATGTTTTGCTAGACCCAACACATTGTGTTTCCAGGCATTTTAAGAGAGAGTTACATTCACAAAATGAGGGGGCGGGGGAAGGAAGCAATGGCGAGGGAAGCAGTGAAAGGAGGAGGTGGAACCCCTTTCTCTAACTTTTAGCCCAGGGGTTAGAGCACTTACCTGGGATGTAGGAGTCCTGAATTCAGTCCTAATTCTGCCTGATGTGGAGAAGGAATGTGAATGTGTCTCTCCTACCTTCCAGAGGAGTGCCACAACCACTGGGCTATGGGGTGTTGTGGGGGATGGGACTCAGTCTATTCTGTTGAAGCTATTCCACTTTGTATAGTAATTGGGGCAGAGATGTGAACTTGGACTTCCCATCTCCTAAGTGCATGTCCAAACAGCCAGGCTACAGACTTGTTAGTTATTGGATCAAAGAAAGAAAGACTATCAAAGTGTTCTATACAAAGTAGAACAGTTTCAACAGGAGAGGCTGAGAGCCACGTACCACAAATAACCAACTATTGGTTATTCGGGGTACGTGGCTCTCAGCCTCTCCTGTTGAAACTGTTCTACTTTAGACTGTGAGATTAGTGCACCCTATCAGGAGGTAGAAAGCCCAAGGTCAAATGTCTACACCACATCAAGCAGAGGGGAGAATTGAACCAAGGACTACCACATCCCAGGTGAGTGTACAAATCACTGGGCTAAAAGTTATAGTCCCCTTTTCCCACCTTTGTTTTGTGAATGGCACAAAAGCCATCTTGTGATGCTAGCCCAACCATTTTTGGGGGGCCAAAACTAATGGTGTGAAATTTGAGAGTCGGTTTGGGCTAACCAAAACTCAGTTTTTTGGCAAATAAAATATTTGTCCAAAAATGTCACCAAACTTTACTGGTGATACCACTGGTTCAGCAGAGCCTTAGCACACACAAGGCTTGGTAACTCTAGTATTTTTACTACTGAGTAAAACTACTGAAAAGTGTAGGAAGTTTTTTTTATTTACCCTAGGGCTCCTGTCAGCATCAACACTGATTCAGGTGAACTAGTGGTTGCATCAATGGGAATTTTTTTGTAAAATTCTCTGGTGTAGATACAGGCTTGTAATCTTTCCACTACCCCCTGAGGAAAAGGTAAAGATTAAATAAAATTTCTCCCTTACAATAAAAGAGACACAAGAGTGTCAGTGTAACTGCAAAAGTTGTTTTCATGCCCAATCATTCAAATATTCCTGAACATCACTGTGACGGGGTTACGACTCACCACCGCGGCACCCCCTGCCGCTCAGTCCGGGAATTAGCTCACAGCAGTCCTGGAGTGCCCCCTGCCGGTGGCGTCCCGTCCGCCGCTCCCTTGCCAGCGTCTGGACCTGCGTTGCTCCCGGCTCGCGGCGTCCTCTTCAGGACATTGCCCTCCGGCAGTGCCCCCAAGTCCACACTTTCCCCTTTCCAGGGCGGGGTTAACAGCAATCCTCTGGTTTGCCCCTGCCACAGTGGCCAGCCACACCCCCAAAGTCTATCCCCTTTTCTGTCATGGGTCTGGTGCAGTCTATTATGGCCACCTCTCACAGCCAGGTGCACGATAAGGGGGAAGGAGGTGGGGACCCAGGCCCGCCCACTACTCTGGGTCCCAACCCAGGGACCCTCTAGCATCAGCCTCCCTGCCCTCCTTCTCTCCCCTCCTCTGCTCGCTCTCCCTGGGTCACTTCCCTGCTGACCCCTTTGTACCCTCTAGGCCCTTCCAATCAGGGCCCACAGCCTGGCAGGTAACAGGCTGGAGCGCTCCTATGCTCCCCTGCATCTGCCCAGCGCTGCGCTGTCCGAGGTGCTGGTCTCCTAAGCAGGAGACAGACCTTCCCCTCCAAAGGCCTGAGAGAGACTGACTGCTTTGCTCCTGGGCAGCCTTTTTATAGGGCTGAGCCTGGCCCTGATTGGCTGTCCCCAATCTGGGCCCCGATTGGCTCCCTATAAGCCCTTCTCTCATTGGCTGCCCATCTGCGCAGGCTCACAGACCTGCTGCAGCCCACTCATGCAAGGGGGTGGGGCACTCGCCCCACCACAATCACCATCACTATTGTCCGTAAACTCCAGCAATTCTCAGAGTCAGATCCTCTACTACTGGAAATTAGGATTGCTCTGATGAAGCCAGTCTTGATTTATAAAAGCTGAGGATCTGGCCAGGGCCGGTGCAAGGATATTTTGTGCCCTAGGCAAAACTTCCACCTTGCGCCTCCCCTTCCCCTCCCCTCCCCCCGGCTGTGCGCCATGAGAAAAATGATGTCATTGCCACTTTGTACTGTAGTGTGAAGCAGTATGCTTGTGCCCGCAACTCAGAGCTGGCGTAGGCTATAGCTGTAATGTACGAGAGAACGTCAAGTTAAAATGCACGTTCAACGACGTTTCTCTTTTCTTTATTCATTCGTTTTCCAGCAATAGTGTAAAAAAAAAAAGTTTGGGCACCGCTTTTTGGTGCCCCGAAATCTTGGTGCCCTAGGTGGACACCTAGTGGTTACACCAGCCCTGGATCTGGCCCTGTTTCTTTAGGCTCTGGTGTCTTAGCGAGAAAACTAGCTACAGAACTGCTGTTTTATTTAAGTACATTGCTGGTCCTTTACTTGTCAAACAATACTTGTTTGCCTCCTCTATTGATTCCAAATGATACAGAGAAATAAATAAATACTATGTTGGCAGCAGATATGCCATCTCAAAACCATTTTATTGTATTTATGTATGTATAAGCATTCAAATAATTCCAGTGATTTTTCCTAAAATACTCTGGATTTGCCCTGGTATATAAGTGAAGAATACAGCACTACCTTAGAAAGTTGTGACAATATGAATATATATACCCACTTGTTTACTCTTTACACAAGTCTATCTATATTACATTTCATCTCTACTTATGTTTATCTGTTTGTATTCTCTTTTGAGCCCAATTCTATAGACCATACTTGTGGAATCATTCATATGAGTAAGGGTCAATGGATTAGGCCCATTTCTTGTTCAATTATGTAAAATCAAACAATATAAACCATTTTAAAACATTGTCTGTTTTGTGGTTGGGTCAGAGGGGAATAACGACATGCAGTGTTTGGGGAAGTAATTTCTAAATGCCTTCTAGTTAGAGAAATTAGAATGTAATAACAATATTTTTGTGCCTGAAGGTGATGCTGTTGTTCTAGGAAAAAAGATATCAGAGAAGAAACATTTACTGAGCATGCTTTGAAAGTCACAAAAAGTACTTGGACTATACATTTGACACACACTTATTTATGCTGTTGGAGATAGTTCAATAAGGTTCCCCATTTCTAATCTGTGATCATTATAGAGGACTGAGACTTTTCTTATCAAGGTTCAAAATGTACTATATTAAAACTTCCTGCGTATTACACATTGCCTGGAAAGACATGATTAGGACAAAATCAATCACTCTTTACATTATTCAGGCAGAACTTTTACTTTGTCCTGCTGTTTCTGGATAGGTAGTCTGGCAGCCTAATCTGCATTCCTGGTCTCAGATATCTTCTGGGGGTCACCAGCTGCCTTGCTCCCCACTTCTTGTAGTCTTCAGGGACCCACCAGCTAGATTCTGTGCCCCAACTCCCAGGAAGGTTATGCTTGGTGGCAGAAAACTTGCTCCATCCCACTCCTGCAGTGGCAGTCCAGGAAAGGTCCCGATTGGCATGGGATGGAACCTGGGATGCCCTAGATTCTTTGTGTGGTAACTAGGGAAACTGTTGGTCATCTGTGGAGCATGGGGGAATCTAGGTCCAAGGAGAAGTTAGGCTGAGTCAGCAAGATCTTTTACTCCCTTGTTGCTGCATAGGGTGACCAGATAGCAGGTGTGAAAAATCTGGACGGGGGCGGGGGGTAATAGGCACCTATAAGACAAAGCCCCAAATGCTGGCACTGTCCCTATAAAATCAGGACATCTGGTCACCCTATGGCTGTGGGATGGGAAGAAAGTGGGTGGATGAGCCTTGCCGGTGCCCCCACAGATTCACATTGGAGGGTCAGGATAACAAGCAACCGCTAAAGTACAAGTGAACCAAAGAGGGCTGAAGCACCTCAGAGCCAGGACTGGGGCTTCGGGCCATTACCACAATACAAACAATAAAACCCAACACATGTAAAGTGGTGAAACTCGCATTAACTAGGACTGGTGGTTTCAAATAGCACAACGAAGAACTATATCTACACTTTCAATGATCCATTAGGTCTTTTCCATCTCTAACATCTATGAGCATGTATCAAGAGGCAAGGGAGTTATGGGTCCCACCCATGTTTGTCTCTCTTGTCCTCCTATTGCATCCGGTCTGTCATTTAGATTGGGAGCTCTTTGGGGCAAGGACTGTTCTTCTTGGTTATAGGTGTGTACAGTGCCTAGCACAATGGATCCCTGATCGGGATTCCTAGGTACTACTGCAGTACAAATGATAAATAATAATATTTCAACACTGCCTATGCTAGAGATCCTGATAACCCTTCTGTAAATAGTTGCTACCTTAAATAAGCTCTGGCATGCTCTCAGGAGATGTGGCGGGGCCATACTCTGAATCTCTGCATGACATGATCTGCAAAATCTCATTCAGACCCCAAAGGGTGGACGTGTTATGTAGAAAGTCACAATTGGGGAGCGTGAGATTCTACTTTATCTCTTGGAGGGATACATGGATGGGATGGAGAGGCAGATGGAGCTCTAACCCACTCCCTCAGACAGGCCAGTGAGTCAGAGAATAAAGCACCACTGAACTTGGGTGAGAGGTTTTTGTTTGGGATGGGATGTGGGTTCAGGGCAACACCTGAGTCACAGTCTGAACTAATCCTTCAGTTAAGACATACCTATGTGGTCGGGTTTCCAAATGAGTTCAGCACATTGGATGTTGAGCTCTTGAGAAAATCTGGCTAGAATTGTTACATTGGGAGCTGCTGTGTGCTGAACTCTTGAAAATCTGGCCTCAGTTGTGGATGTGGAATGCTTGAAAATCTGACCCTGAGCTCATTTGAAAATCTGGCTAAAGGTTTATAACACAGCTGTAAACAGCAGCAAATATAAAATTACAAACACATAGTAAATATAGTTCCCTTCAGCATTTCACAACAACGTGACACTCCAAGTGGAAGTTGTTATAGGTTCACTGCACGCTTAGGGTCTGCTTCTGCGAGGATACATGTACTTAAATTTTGGCAGGATTGGGGCTATAGGGAGATAGAAGCTTTTACTTTTGCCTGCTGCCTAATGACACAACACTTTATCACATGGTACTGGGGGTTCTGATAATTCATTCTCTGTATGTATATTGTTTGAGTGAGTCCAGATTTGAAAATACTACACTTTTAATAAAAATATATTATTAGGCAAAGGCAATTTTTGTTTAAATAAGATAATTTGTGAAACCTTAGGCCTCCATCCTGAGAGTTGTTCTGTGAAGGTGGGTCCCAGGGCTCATGTGCAGTATCTTGCAATACTGGGACCCAAATCAGCACTTTGAATCCATTTTTAAAATGGTCACAACTTTAAGTTAAAATGACCCTTCCATTTTGTTAGTTAATCTAGTACAAGATACCCTTTCATGCCTTATTAATTAGATATTTTCTCCTGGGAGGATTACTATACTAATACAGGAGCTACTATTTAAAAAAATGGACATGACTGTACTGTGATATTTATTTTAACCACGATAGCTACAGAATTTATTACATTTTTACATAGTAATATCATGAATGCTGCAATAAATTTAACATTATATTAAATTCATCTATATTTTTAGTCCTCAACATTACTGAATGTAAACAGAAACAAACAAAGCTGCATGCTGACTCCCAATAGAGCACCTATTTCTACCAGGCACTGCAAGGCAGAGAGAGAATTGCTGTAGAGCTTTAAATATAAATGATTTTTGGTCAAACAATCATTCCAACCATGTATTTTTTTCATATTAATCAGAAGCTATACTGATAATAAAATTAATTACACTGACTAGTAAAACTTAGAAAACACCCTATGTGTTAGTTGCCCATGATCCTGATGATGTACCATATATCAGCTCAGATCCTCAGTTGGAGTAAATTGGAGCAGCTCTGTTGAGCTGGTGATCAGCTGGGAATCTGGCCCATTGTTTTCTCTTACTGCAGTACACTGCACAAATAATAATATAGTTATGATGCCTTGGTCCAAGTTCTGCGTGGATTCATGGAACTCCAATGAAGTCATGCAGGGTGTAGGCCAGTAAAGAATTTAGCTCCGGGTGTTTTGCGTTTGTTAAAAATGAAGGCATATTGTAGAGTATATAGCATAGATGAGGAATACTAACAAACTGCTTCGACAGCTTCTGAACTCTTGGAAACCACTCAGTCGTTCAAAACACATGCAGGTGACATCAACATTTGGGGGCTTTCTAATGAGTGACAGACAGATCACCAGGGTTAGGAAGGAAAACAGTAGAATGTGCAGTCTTGTCGAGTCTGATAACATATTAGACCCAATGTGAGACTATTAATTTCACAGTTTTCTCAGATAAGTTTAAACATAGAAGCATCTCACGATAGTGTTACTCAAAGTGGTGTGTGCCTCAGCTGGGATTTCCCCGTCTGCAGTTTTTAAATTCAGTTGTGTCCCCAAGGGCTAATCAATATTGATGGCAATTATTCTTAGTGCACAGACCAAATGAAATGGGTGTTTTTCTTCTTTTTCTTGGGTAAAGTGAAATACAGAGTTACTGAAATTTTTAAAAAAATCCCTTATGTATTGCAGGATTACATAATAGCTACAGCTATTTTGCATCAGGCTTTCTTTGCCCCTAGATAGAGTTTAGTCCAATAATGAGTCCATTACTTTAGCCCTTAGCCAGGAATGATGTGTGCTATTTATATAGGAGTGCACTGCACAACGGAGAATTAAAAAAAACCACAAGCTCATCATGAAGCAATTGTTTTGAGCATTACATTAAGGCCATTACCACAGGTTTTATTTATATATTTCTGTTTCTAAGCTTTAACCTCTGGAGGATGAAGTTGTTTAGATTGAACATAGGGAGGTTTTCTCAGCATACAATAATAGGTCTACATGTAACAGGAAATGCAAGCAAACAATTATATTTTTGCAGTGAAGAAATTGTGAAACTTGCAGATTATCAAGGCCTCAATTTTACTTGTGCCAATAGTCTCATTGAATTCAATGAAATTACTCAGCTGAATACAATTAAACGGGTGCATAAGAATCAGTGCCTTAAAATGGTTTTTAAAAGTGCTTAGTCTGTCATTGCCCAATAATGGATTTTTCCATTTAATCAATTTGTACCAATATTTTAGGGTTCTGACATCATTTTTACATATATTTTTATTTATCAGTGACTAGCCTACTTCATGCATCTCTGGTGTTTTGCCTACCTTGGTGATTCAGCCTGTCTAAGCTTTGTGTCAAATTACTCATTACATAAGTATCACAAGAGCATTATTGGCCCCGGGGGGAATTCCTCAGAACGAACCGTGGGTGAGCTAGTCCCAGCCTCCCGGTGATAAAACAAAACTAAACTGAAACAGTTGAGAAGGGAGGGGAGAATGGGAATGGACACATACTATGAGGGAGCGGGTAAAGGGCCCACGTTATAAGTATGTTCTGGGTCCTGGGAGGTAGGTTATGGGTATGTGTGTGTGTGGCTACACTAGCGAGCTTACAGCAGCACAGCTGTACTGATGCAGCTGCGCCGCTGTAAGATCGATCATGTGGCCACTCTTTGCCAGCGGGAGAGAGTTCTCCCGTCAACATCATAAAACCACCTCCACAGGCGCCGGTAGCTATGTCGGTGGGAGAAGCTTTTCTGCCGACATAGCGCTATTCACACCGGCACTTCTGTCAGTGTGACTTATGTCGCTCGGGGGGTGGTTTTTTCACACCCCTGAGTGACATAAATTATACCGAGAAAAGTGGTAGGGTAAATGTGGCCATATGAGCATCTTAATCTTGAGAACGTGACTGCCGTGGTCTCAGAGACTGAGCCTCACTGTTCTAATACTTTCCCTCTAGCTTTGCTTTCCTTCTTGTGAATAATCGCTTAATGGTACGTCAGTGTCTAGAAAATCATTGCTAATATTATAATAATGTAATTTGCAGCTCAGCTGGCAATAGCTGATCACAGACCATTTTTTACACGCAAGGATAATTTTCAGCTCACTGTGAGCAAGTATTTCTGTTAGCTCTGCAATGTGATGCTAAAAGAAGAGTTGGGTTTAAATGGCAGATCAGGGTAAAAGTTCATACTGAAAGTGTGTGAAGTGACACATAAGTCATATGGAGGGGAAGAGGATAGTTTACTTAACAGCACAACTCAATGGTTTCTCCGGCTTATAGATGTAGTGCAAACCCAGTTTGCTGAACTCCAGTGAACCCAAATGCCCAATTAGTTGAATCTTGGTTATGTTTCCTGGAGCTGCTCTTGCTTCAGTTCTGCTCCTGAGGAACCTTCAGTTTCAGCCCTGTGGAGCTCCTATACTGCAGGGCTGAAGCTAAAAGCTCCCACAAAGTCCCGAATCTCAAAAGGAGTTGAGTTCCTCTTCAGTTCTGCTCCTCTTTGAGGTCTTCCATGGGGCCAGGATTTCATGCTAGGAGTATTGCAGGATGGATGCTCCCTGCTGGCCCCCCCGATTATTTAAACCCTTGACTTTGCAAAGTTTTCAAGTGTCTCCCAAGACTTTTGTAAAATCTGGTTTCTCCCATACTTATGAAGAGGGACACGTGGGTCATCTCAGCAAGACTGACAAGGCTTATTTTTTCCTGTATTAATTTTTGCTAACGGGAGCTTTGCCTCAGTAAGGATTAAGAACACCACTTTGGCCACACATTTGTAACGAAAATGCCGACTGATCCTTTGTCTAGTGCAGTGGTTCCCAAACTTTAACAACCTGTGAACTCCTTTCACTAAAATGTCAAGTCTCGCGATCCCCCTCCTAAAAATGAATATTTCCAGGGACTTTCTCCTATACCTGAGTATAAATTATAAAAGCAGTGATCTTGGAAATATAAAATTAGTTTTATGACATGCTTATTACACACTATTATTAATTATTATTTATCATTACAGTATTTTTATTACATTATGAAAACGGCAACACTCTTCCAAGATCTTACTTTCGTAGCTTGTATCATTTTGAATAAGCCTGTTATAAGACAAGACTCCTGTGTTTCATCAAGGAGTATTAGATGTGAAACAGCATGAAGGTATTTAAGAAGCCAACTCAAAGAGTTCCTCCTACACAAGCATTCAGGTCTTGAGCAGTCCAGGCAAACAACGCACGTTACAACAAAGCTTAAACTTGTTCTTCATAATAATTTTAAAAACAATACTAGCTGCCTATTTAATTTTAAAAACAGCAAAAAATATTCACCTCCCTTTCCATTTGTTATAAGGAGTCTTGAAGTTTAAATCTCCTCAGTGTGATAGATATGCTTGCTTTGATCTGCTTAGCTCTTGGAAGTCCAGGGGCTGCTGGCCCCATGCTGCCTGGGGTCCTTAGGGACAGCTCTGTCCGGCATTAGGGAATTTTTTTCCGAGAACCCCCTGTAACATTTCGTGAACCCCCAGTTTGGGAACCACTGGTCTAGTGGTACTAGTGACCAGCACTAAAATATATGTGGAGATACTGCAAAATCTAATTCATAATCTGTTCCAAATCATATTTATATATCTCAGATTATGGGACTAGTTCTGCAGCCTTTCTGTAAGATGAGCAACATTTGGTCCTATAGGTTTTCTTTACCTTTGAGAAATAATGTGCAGGTTAATTGGGAAATGGGGTTTGGAAACATTTGTTATAAAGCTCCAATAATTTGTATTTTATTTTGTAGCAACTTCTAATAAAGGGACCTGATTATGGTAGGGATATGCAGTTAATTAGCACTAGACTTCTGCTTTTGATTAATGCTACTAATTAGTTTCTGTCCTTGACTTTTTCCAATTAAGGCATAGATGCATTGGTGCTAAACACCTGGGTAGATTACCTAATTAGATGAAAGAAACATGTACACTGGTTTGCAGGTAATTATTTTAACTTTCAGTACTTATTTTGTATTAAACGTGATAGGCTCTTTTGAGGGACTGTAGAAGCAATCACAAAGTTTGAGCAGAAAGCAGAACCTTGCACAAGTCAGGGCAGCTGGATGTATCCCATTTTTTTCTTTGTCTTTCATGGCTCTGTGTGTACAGATGTAGCAGTAGGAGCAGTGGTCAGGTTCCAACTTCTGGCAGATATAGCAGGGCCTATGGAGAAACCCGTGAGAAGGGAGTAGAGCAGTGGTTCTCAACCCACGGGCTGCTTGTGGCCCAATCAGCACACAGCTGCGGCCCATGTGACATCCTCAGAGCCATACAGGCGGTATATACATTGTGTGGATGCAGCCCACATAACGCATAGAGAGCTGCATATGCGGCCCACAATGGCAAATAGGTTGAGAACCGCTGGAGTAGAGGATTCACAAGACTGCGTGACTGACTGGGAATGGAATTCATAACTAACTTTCCTCTGGGTGGGGGCATAGAGCCCAAGCTCCTAATGCTACTGATGCCTGCAACTCTCAAAGGGAAGGAAATCCCTCTTTCCCATTGTACCCTATTACACCCTCCTTCCTGAAAGAAGCTGTGCCATCATTCTCACTCTCTTCTCTGGCCCAATGACTGTTCCACAGGGAAGTGGGTGACAGAGAGGGACTCTGTAATCCTGTGGTGAGTGCACCCACCTAGGAGGTAAGAGACCCCTGTTCAAATTCTTTCTCCCCTCAGACAAAGGGGGGAATTGAACCTGAGTCTCCCACGTCCCAGGCGAATGTTCTAACCACTAGTCTAAAAGGTATAAAGTGGCTAGTACCACCATCACCTCCAGATGGATTTTGATGGAACCAGGAGGCTCTAAACATGCCGACCAGCTAGGGCCCCACATGTGACTTGGATGTTGTCACAAAGCCACAGTCTCAGTGCTCAGGAACCGCTCTGAATGAAGTCAGACAGGACTCTAGTGCAGTGTCTCTCTCTTCAGGGCACACTCTCACCAGGGCAAACCTCCTAGACCTCAGGCCATTCAGCACTCATGTTCACACTGTGAGCTCCTCCCCAGCGAGTCCACCTGACCAGGACACCTGGGGAAGCCTTACACGCCTCCCAAAGGGGCCATGCACCCCAGCTTCACAGTCAGCAGTGACTCTCAGCCATCGTTGTAAAACAGAAGGTTTATTAGTCAACCGGATCACAGGGTTTCTTGTTAGCACAGAAACCAGGGAGTTACAGCAAAGTCCATCTTGGGCCCCAAGTCCCAACCAGGAGACTGACCAGCTTCTCACAGCCTAACCACAGTCACACCCTGCTGCCCTCCTCCTTCCTTTGTCTCTTTCCCAGGCAAACAGGTCACCTGGCCTCCACCTCTCGCTTTGTTCTCCAACACCTCGGGCTGATTCTGGCAGAGGATGGGCCCCGGCCATCAGTTGCCTGGATACTGTTTGTGCCCAGGCAGCCTGACATCAGTCACAGCTGCCCTCTAGGAGCCTCTGCAATGATCACGCACCCTTGTTCCACCACCGACATACCTGAGTAACACATAGGGGAAACTGAGGCACACAGCATTCAGACGAAACATTAAGGACATTTCCACTTCATCACAGTTGTTCAGCTGCTTATCTTTCCCATGTTTGTGAATTGCTCTGAGGCTTAGGCGGGAGATAGGCAACCAGTTACCTAAAGGGAGGCAGCAGTGCGCCTGCCCAGGCACCGAAGGAACTTTTACCCTAAAAATGTAGGCGCCAAATGAGTTTGGGCACCAATAGGGTTTGGTGGGAATTTTGTGGATTGCAGTGGAGCCAAAACTAGGACTTCGACACCTAAATACCTTTGCGGATCTGGGCCCCCAGCTCCCACTGGAAATCAATGGGAGTTGGGTGCCTGACTGGCCTTTGTGCACTTAAAAATCTCCCTTTGCGTGGTCTGCCCTGTTTTTTCTGGATTATCAAGGAAGATTCAGGATTACATAGATGTAATCACATGTACACCTGAAGGCATCACTTTATCTGCCCATAAAGTAAATGGAAACAATCTATTCACAAAGTTAACACAGTGACTCTATAATAAAAAGCTGTTGCCAAGATAATACCATCAGTCCACTGTGCCGGGACAAATGCTAGCTAGTTGCGGAGTAACAGAAGTGTTCCTGCTCAGCCCACAACAAACACCTACTCAGGCAATACATCTCCTGGCTGTAAACAGGCTGCACAACTAACTGGCAGTTCTCCAGCCATGAAATGATTATCTGGAGAACAAAAGGAACAAGTGTTTCTTAATTCTGAAAAGAAACAACAAACAAGTATCCTGTTGTTTTTTTGAATTGATGGCCTCAGAAAAGCAGATGTATATCAAATCTCTGCTTGACTGAAGGTACCTAAGAAGCTAGCAGGAACTAATGGTTCATTTAGACCTTTAACAAGACAACCCTTAATTGTGGTCTTTCTTTATGTAATCCACTGAGCTATTGGGAACATCTGTAAAGTTACAACATGCAGGGAGCTGCAGGGGAGTGCTATACAATTAAATGTTGATTTGCATATAAGTCTGCATTCATTCCAAAGCAACATTTTTTGAAATAATTGAAAGTACAAAGTATTGACGTTAGGTTTACACAGGTGAAATACAGTATATTTAACTAAAAACAGTTGGAAATGATTGCTGAAACGTATTTTCATAACTGATCCTGCAACATAATCTTGAAAAGCAAAAGTGTCAATTTAATCAAAGGACTGTGAATTCCTCATACAGAAGGCACTATCGAAGTGTAATGTATTATCATATTAATAATGCCGTTGTAGTGGAACGTCATGATTCTGCATATAAAATCAGAAAACTATCATTTTAATTGTTTGCATAAAATAACTCATTTTACATTAATAAATAACGGATGAAAATCCAGCGAGGATTAAACTAAATGATGGAATAGAACACTCTGAAGGGCTGAAGCTTTACAACTCCTGGAGTTAGAAAAGAATGAACTAAACTTTAGTTAAGTGCTGTCTTATCAAAATCTCCTTGCTTTGAAGTCTTTCAATGAGGCTAAATCTTACTCTAATCTACATTTACACTTTCAAATAGAGGGTGCAGTTGGATCCACCTGCAGGGCTCCAATTGCAGGATTAGGCCACTAGTCGTCACAACATCCTTGTGAACTGGATAGGTACTATCCTCATTTTACAGTCGAGGACACTAAGGCAGAGAGGTTAATAGACTTTCCCAAACTTACAGAAGAGATTCAGTGTTAGATTTGGACAGGACTGGCCCTAGTCATTTTGCCAGACAGGGCAGCAATGCCCTCCCCACTGTCGCTGAGCAAAGAACAAAGTCTGGTTAATCAGCTAAACCAAAATGGCCAGCCAAGCAGAGTAGATCAAAAGCAAAAATGAGCAGCACGTGTCCCCTGGAAGAAGGAATCCAGGGCAACCTCCCTGCTTACTCACCCTTAGAACCAGCCCTGGATCTGGGCTTGGAGCTCAGGAGTTCTCTGAGCACGTCAGTCTTGTATTATATGAAGATAAAACCTTTCTGGCAGTGTGGATAGAGCACCAGTCCAGGACTTGGGAGATCCAACTCTGTCACTGGCTGGCTGAATGACCTGAATGATAGCCTCTCTGTGCCTCAGTTTCCCCTTCTGTAAAATGGGGGTAGTGTTAAGGCTCTCCTTTGTAAAGCACTTTGAGACTTATAGCTGAAAAATGCCATATAAGAGCTAGGTATTGTTATTATTTCAGATAGATCACTTCACAGATTAGACCTACAGCTGCAGCTGGAAACATGTTGATCCAATGGAAAACTTTTTCGTTTCACTGACAAGTCAGCAGTTTCCAGTCAGATGTGCTGAACTACCTCAGCTCCCAGTGGTAGCTACAGGTGCTAAGTACCTTTAAAAAGCAGCACACTAAAAACCCCTGCTGGAGTCCTCACCCACACAATCTCCTGTTGATCTTCAGTGGGAGTTCTTTGCCCATTAGGAGTGCAGGATCAAGCTCTGTGAGGAGTTGATTCCTACCTAAGCAAGGTCACTCTTGCCGCCATATTCAGCTTTTTATTGTCGACCCATAGTAGCAGCAGACCAGATCCAATATTGAAAGGTAACCAAGTGACTGGAGAATTCATGTTTCCTCCTTGGTGGCTCACGTTTCCTGTGCATAGGCTGTATGAAGAAGGTTGATTTTTCCTAATAAGAGTTCCTGGCTCCAAAAGGAGCTCAGGTGCAGAAGGGAGAGGAAAGAGGGGAAGGCTGGGTGCATGAATTCAGAGAGAAACCCGCTGCCATTTTTAACTTCCCTCTTGCTTCATCATCTTGGTGTGGGCTACATGTGGAGAAGTGGGAGTGTAGTGGTGAAGAAGCAGGGCCACTTCAGAAAAGATGGCCAGACCTGCAGCCTCTGGGGGAGGGTAGGCTCTGAGGTAGACCGCTGTAAGGCCCTGCTGGCAGAGGAGACACTCCAGGAGCTGCCGCAGGTAGTGCTACAGTCCATAGGGCAGCATGGGGAGGCTGCTATAACGTCAAGAGGACTCAAAAAGTTGTCTCAGTTATGCCAGGTGTGTCTCAAGAGCAACTCAGGATCAGGAGGGCACAAAGGTGCCTTAAAGACACCATGTCCCTCCCTGCTCCTGGGCTATGAGTAATTTGCTGCCCCTCTTAGATATGCAGCACAGACTCTTGCCTGTATCTTCTCTATAAAAGGAAACCATTATCCAGGGTCCCTACCTCCCTGCACAAACACACGCTAGTCCTGTACATATTGTTATTCCCTGCCCCAGTCTCACATGGGACTAGCTCCCCTGAGCCGGCATAGAACAGGTGTTTAGCACAGGTAGGGGAGGAAAGTGAAACATTGAATCCCGCGCTTTGCAGCCAAGGCACTCCGCATCTACTTTAACTGCTTTCTGCACTGATCAAGCTGCTTCAATTAGGTGGATACCGGCATGGGCACAGTGCCTCATTGCCTCCAATGGGGCTTCATGCAGGCTCAAGGGTCTGCTTGCATGGAGCAACTTGCCGGATTCTGGTCAAGGGAAGGGTGCAGCAATTCTCCACTTGTGTCATACAGAAAATAAACCAAAAGCAGCAGCCTCATGCCAAGATCTTAGCGCAACTTATTATTTCTTATATTATAATAGCACCAAGAGGCCGTAACTGAGAGTGGGGACCCATCATTGTGGCTGCTGTACAGACCCATAGTAAGAGACAGTTCTAGCCTTATACGGTTTATAATCTGAATAGACAAGACAGACAAAGGGTTAAAGAGGAAACAGAGGTACAGATTTTCAGCAGGTCAGTGGTAGAAGTGGGGATAGAATCCAGGTCCCCCGACTCCCAGCTCAGTGCTATGCCTCTTGAAGAAACTTTGAAACCCCACCCCCATTTGAAACAGCTTAGATCTATCATATTGTATCTATAATAACAGGGCCAAGGAGTGTGGCTATCTCCATAGTTTACCAGCCTGAGAGATGTTTCTCCTCCTTAGAACTCCTTCCCCAGACTGACTTGGGTAGACAATTCCTCTAATTTTTGTCCTCAGTTTTTTAAGCCGGTCATGGTGACTCCCATTTGGAGAAAAATGCCCTTGTTTAGATTCTGAGGAAAGAAGTAACTTTCATGCTAGGTCCTTGCTTCCTTCTGTGCTTAACCTTGAACTAGTCAGATCCTGCCATTTCCTCAAAATCATAACCCTGGGCTAGGTTTAGAGCTGGTCATTGTACTGAAAGGGCCCCGATCAACCTCTTTAACGACCTTCCCATTGATAAATCTAATAGTTCTTGTTCAGCTTTAATCTCATGGGATTCATCAGTGGCTTTTGATATGAGTGAGCATCAAACCCGTGACAACCAGTTCTCCCTATCTGGGGTTTAAACACTTGCACTTCAGTGACGTGGACTGGAATAAAAACGAAACCTTTTGAATATTTTTGTAAAAACAGCATTGTGTTGAAATGTTCATTTTTGGATCAAACCATGAGGGTGTTTTTGTTTTTTTTTCAATTCAGGAAGGTATATGTGTGTGTGTCTCCTTTTCTCTGCTCATGGTGCAGCCACTGGCCTGGGATATGGGAGAAACTCTAACCACCAGGCTGTAAAGTGTGAGAGTCCCTTTTCCCCCTGTCCCCTATGGCAATGTCATTGAAACAGTCTCTGTGAAATGTTTCTGCTTTGATGAAACAAAAGCATATTTCAGCTAAATTAAATTTTGCCAAAAATATTCCAACCAGCTCTAGACCCAGCCACAAGCAAAGGCCCTGATTCTGCAACTAAATCCTCATGGGCAGAATTTTTCACCCATCTGGCAGTATGGCTCCATTGGTAGGGCCCCAAACTGCTCCTCTTCACTCACCCATCCCTATCATTAAAATACAAAAGGGGTGTGTGTGTGTATAGGTGCATGTGTGGAGCGCATAACAGTGCCATCACCTTCTTGGTGTTGAGTCTCCACTAGGGCACAAGGCTGGCAGAGGGAGGTATAATGTACTAGTGAATCTGGCCCTCTAGATTCATTTGCCACACAAGAGCAGTTCTGCATTCAGGAAAAAGGGCATCATGCTCTTCCAAATCCCATTGTGAATGTAAGAGATTGATATGTGTGCACTATAAACTGGAACGGCAAACGGAAGAAAACGCATCACTATGTATCAGCTGTTTGGGGAGAGAAAGGAGTAGACTATTTGTGAAAAAGCTTTTCTGACCCTCCATGTGATGTATGAGTTGAACGTGCCTATTTGGTCAGTTAGGATTTTGCAAACACCGCTTCTGCAGAGCACACTTTACTTACAATATTGAAAGTAGGAATGAGCCAGATCCAAACTCCCAGATCCCGCTGAATTTTGGAGGAGTTCAGATCTGGGTCTGAGCTCTGCAGCTCAGCCCCCTCTCTAGTTAAAGATACTTTTCAAGCCTTGCATTGTTCATATTTATTGGATAATACTTTGAAAATTTCCCTTATAGTTTCCCAGTGTATGTAAGGTTCTCTTAACTTTTCCATGTTTCTGAAGGGAATAATTGTTGAAACAGCTTTCCAAGTTTTTTTAGAGAGAACTTGTATATCAACTATAATACCAGATTTCTTCTTCAGGGTACTTGGACACATGTTTTGAATCCATGGCACAAAAAATATACAAACAACTGGAGGGGTGGAGGCATTTCTTGGCTACAAGGGCCAGAAGTTCCTTTGTCTCTCCGCCCTGGGCTACACTAGGGGAGGGGGTCGATCTACGATACGCAACTTCAGCTACGTGAATAGCGTAGCTGAAGTCGGCGTATCGTAATCGACTTACCTGGCCATGAGGACGGCGGCGAGTCGATCGCTGCCGCTCCCGTGTCGACTCCGCTTCCGCCTTTTGATGAGGTGGATTTCCGGAGCCGACGGGGAGCGCGATCGGGGATCGATTAATCGCGTCTTAACGAGACGCGAAAAATCGATCCCCGATAGATCGATTGCTACCTGCCGATCCGGCGGGTAGTGAAGACCTGCCCTCCAGTGTTGTCTCATGTCCTTGTATAGTTTTCAGTGTATTGTTCCAGCTGGATTATGTCTCCACCACCATTTCTGCTGCTAAGGACATTCTTCAGTTGCAGATAGGCTTTCCCTGTATCCAAGGCTCAAGCCAACTGGCTGCCTAATCAGTACATAGCAATGACATAAAAAACATATTATCTTTAAAAGTTATTGGGCTACTAACCATAGAAGTGTTAGCATACTGCACTCTCATTACCATACACAATGGAATCAAGGGTATATTTCCAAGGAGGTGTAAACACAATTTTGTGCACAAATCCCATGAACAATACTGGAAGGATTTGTGCAGCACTCTGAAATTTTCCCCCTTAGTATCTGTAAGAGCATTAATGCCTCAAGGCTGAATTCATTATTGACTCTGAGTAAACAGTCCTTTTAAAGACCATGCACAGTGAACTGGCCAATAATACACAGCAAATAGGTAGACAAAGAATTACCCTGTGACAATTAGAACAAAAGCTAGAAGGAGAGAGATACATATAATGAATCATTAATGATCATGAGTTGTACAATGCCTTTCTACGGACGCTGAGGAAGAGAAGTGCAAGGCCTGAAATTCTCTGATGTGTTGCAGAGATGCTAGTTTCTCCATGGTTAAGGCTGATATAAGGCTTCACTTAAACCCAATTTTGACTCCACCCCCGTGTTGCAAGTCTGAAATAGAGCCACCTAAAATGTCATAATCATGATCTTATGTCATAAATTGCTCTAGAAAATGTGAGGCTGATGAGATAAGGTGCTTGGGAGATAAAAGATGTCCCTGAACTGAGATGGTCTCTCTTCCTGGACATTTTCCCAATTTATTTTGGACTCAATGAAGCTAAAATAAATAAATAAATAAACAATTGACCTGTACATTCCACATATGACTTGATAGAGTTTCCCATGTGGGGTGTCCTTCCATAGCCCTGATGTATGCTTAAATGTGATGGAAACACGCTTGCTTATAAAACATGTATTAATTTCACAGAGGTACACTCACCAGAGGTCCCTTCTCCGCCTCCAAGGTCCGGGAGCACACCTTGGGTGGGTTCGTAGGGTACTGGCTCCAGGGTGACAAAGAGTTCCTGGCTGTCAGGGAAAAGGGCTTCCCCGCTTCCTTGCTGTGTCTGTGCGCTATTTTCAGCATAATTATCATAATCTTCCTCTTCCTGAAAATGCTCCTCTGTGGTTTCTGATGATCCACTTACGGAGTCATAGAACATGGGTGGGGTTGTGCTGGCTACACCCCTAGAATGGCATGCAGCTCGTCATAGAAGCGGCATGTCTGGGGCTCTGACCCAGAGCGGCCGTTTGCATCTCTGGTTCTTTGGTAGGCTTGCCTGAGCTCCTTAATTTTAACGCGGCACTGTTGCACGTCCCTGTTGTAGCCTCTGTCCTTCATGTCCTTGGAGACTTTGGCATATGTATTGGCATTTCTTCTTTTGGACCGTAGTTCTGCTAGCACGGTTTTGTCTCCCCATACAGCGATCAGATCGTGTACCTCACGCTCGGTCCACGCTGGAGCTCGTCTTCGGTTCTGGGACTCCATCATGGTCTGCTGATGAGATCTGCACTCACCTGCAGCTCACCATGCTGGCCAAACAGGAAATGAAATTCAAAAGTTTGCGGGTCTTTTCCTGTCTACCTGAGCAGAGCATTCGAGCTCAGACTGCTGTCCAGAGCGGTCAAATGGTGCACTGTGGGATAGATCCAGGAGGCCAATACCATCGAATTGTGTCCACACTAACCCTAGTTCGATTCAGAAATATCGATTTTAGCGCTAATCCCCTCGTTGGGGGTGGAGTGGAGAAATAGATTTTAAGAGCCCTAGAAGTTGATGTAAATGGCTTCGTCGTGTGGACGGGTGCATGGATCAATCGAAATAACGCTAATAAATTCGACCTAAACTCGTAGTGTAGACAAGGGCTAAGGGGAAAAACAATTGAAGACAGTTGGCAGTTTTTCAACGAGACAAGAGCAAATTCTCCCACTACGTAGTAAAGATAGGAAGTATGGCAAGAGACCACCCTGGGTTAACCAGGAGATCTTCAATGATCTAAAACTCAAAAAAGAGTCCTACAAAAAGTGGAAACTTGGTCAAATTACAAAGATGAATATAAATAAATAACACAAGTATGTAGGGACAAAATTAGAAAAGCCAAGGCATAAAACGAGATCAAACTAGTTAGGGAAATAAAAGGAAACAAGAAAACATTCTACAAATACATTAGAAGCAAGAGGAAGACCAAGGGCAGAGTTGATTACTCAATGAGGGGGGAAAGACAATAATAGAAAATGTGGAAATGGCAGAGGTGCTTAATTACTTCTTTGTTTCAGTTTTCACCAAGAAAGTTGGTGGCGATTGGATGTCTAACATAGTGAATGCCAGTTAAAATGAGGTATGATCAGAATCTAAAATAGGGAAAGAACAAGTCACAAATTACTTAGACAAGTTAGATGTGTTCAAATCACCAGGGCCTGATAAAATACATCCTAGAATACTCAAGGAGCTGACTGAGGAGATATCTGAGCCATTAGCAATTATCTTTGAAAAATCATGGAAGACGGTAGACATTCCAGAAGATTGGAAAAGGGCAAATATAGTTCCCATCTATAAAAAGGGAAATAAGGACAACCCGGGGAATTACAGACCAATCAGCTTAACTTCTGTACCTGGAAAGATAATGGAGCATATAATTAAGCAATCAATTTGCAAACACTTAGAAGATAATAAGGTGATAAATAACAGTCAGCATGGATTTGTCAAGAACAAATTGTGTCAAACCAACCTGATAGCTTTCTTTGACAGGGTAACAAGCCTTGTGTATAGGGGGGAAGTGGTAGATGCGGTATATCTTGACTTTAGTAAGGCTTTTGATACTGTCTCGCATGACCTTCTCATAAGTAAACTAGGGAAATGCAACCTAGATGGAACTACTATAAGGTGGGTGCATAACTGGTTGGAAAATAGTTCCCAGAGAGTAATTATCAGTGGTACACAGTCATGCTGGAAGAGCATAACAAGTGGAGTCCTGCAGGGATCAGTTCTGGGTCCAGTTCTGTTCAATATCTTCATCAATGATTTAGATAATGGCATAAAGAGTACACTTATAAAGTTTGTGGACAATACCAAGCTGGGAGGGGGTCGCAAGTGCTTTGGAGGATAGGATTAAAATTCAAAATGATTTGGACAAACTGGAAAAGGGTCTGAAGTAAATAGGATGAAATTCAATAAAGACAAATGCAAAGTACTCCACTTAGGAAGGAACAATCAGTTGCACACATACAAAATGGGAAATTACTGTCTAGGAAGGAGTACTGTGGAAAGGGATCTGGGGGTCATAGTGGATCACAAGCTAAATATGAGTCAACAGTGTAATGCTGTTGCAAAAAAAGCAAACATCATTCTGGAATGTATTAGCAGGAGTGCTGTAAGCAAGACATGAGAAGTAATTCTTCCGCTCTACTCCGCACTGATTAGGTCTCAGCTGAAGTATCGTGTCCAGTTCTGGGCGCCACATTTCAGGAAAGATGTGGACAAATTGGAGAAAGTCCAGAGAAGAGCAACAAAAATGATTAAAGGTCTAGAAAACATGACCTATGAGGGCAGATTGAAAAAATTGGGTTTGTTTAGTCTGGAGAAGAGAAGACTGAGAGGGGACATGATAACAGTTTTCAAGTACATAAAAGGTTGTTACAAGGAGGAGGGAAAAATTGTTCTTCTTAACCTCAGAGGATAGGACAAGAAGCAATGGGCTTAAATTGCAGCAAGGGCGGTTTAGATTGGACATTAGGAAAAACTTCCTAACTGTCAGAGTGGTTAAGCACTGAAATAAATTGCCTAGGGAAGTTGTGGAATCTCTGTCATTGGGGATTTTTAAGAGCAGGTTGGACAAATACCTGTCAGGGATGGTCTAGATAATACTTAGTCCTGCCTTGAGTGCAGGGGACGGGACTAGATGACCTCTCAAGGTCCCTTCCAGTTCTATGATTCTATGATATGAAAGATTTAGGGCCTCCATTTTAAACATAAAATAGACATAAGTATGCAGTGTTGTTGTAACCTGAAGAAGAGCTCTGTGTAAGCTCAAAACCTTGTCTCTTTCACCAACAGAAGTTGATCCAATAAAAGATATGACCTCACCCACCTTGTCTCTCTAATCCATATAAAACTTCTTTACCTACAAAGATCAAAATGTTTTACCTATAAAGGGTTCAGGTACTATTACTCCCCATTTTTCAGGCTTGATTCACTCCTGGATTTCACACCCCCAGCAGCAGATTGTATATTCTGGGTGCAGGTAAAAGCAATGGCGCTGAAACACTTTTAATAGTGAGAGTGCTGAAAGCCAGCTCCTTTGCCCCTGTCTGGGCCAACCCCCCTCCTCCCCCTCCCCTCACCACCCCCCCCCCCCCCGCCGAGCTGGGACCAGGAGCAGGGCTGTGTCTCTGGGACAGGGGGACCCAGAGAGTGGTAAGGGGGCCGAGGCTGGGGACACAGCTGAGGGGGAGGGGTGCAGGGCCAGGAGCAGAGCCCCAGGCGTGGGGCCAGCAGCGGAGCCTTGCATAAAACCTGAGGGTGCTGCAGCACCCCCTGCACTCCTGCTTCTCACGCCTAAGTACCCAACAGATCATAGGCATTGAATTCCCTTACTCATAACTTTATCCATCAGCCAGGCTTTTCTAGACATTCATCTCTAAGGACTCTGCATGTGCCAAGTCTGAAGTTTTCAGTCTAAATTATCTGAGTGGGTTTGAAAGGTTGAATAAACACTGAAGAGTCTTTTTCCAAGCTTTCCATAAACGAATTCCCTTCTGAGCCGAGGAAAAGGATGAGAAATTTTAGCTTGAAAGGCAGGTAGGTAGGGGGTGTGTGTGTGTGTGTGTGTGTGTGAAAAGCCTCTGACCAGAGGCTCTAAGAATGAAAGTGCTGTCTCAACCATAACTAATAAACAGAAAATCTAGTTTCAAGCAATTACTAGACTGAAACATAATAACTCGGAATAATGGCTGCTTAGCACAGGGGTGCAGTGTTCTGAAGAAGGAGGCACATGTGGTCCTGTGACTGAAGGGAAAATTATTAACTGGTCAAGTGAAAAAGCTGCCACATGCATGTGATATTTTAAAAACAACCAAAAATTGCCATCACCCCAGCAGTCTGCTTTTGATCCATTTCAGATTAACTTTATATCTCCGACTTCTGGGAAGCTGAGGAAATAGATGGCACAGGCATGGTGGGTGACCTCCTGTGAGAAAATGGGGAGGAGGCATTTACTGGCCGGCTTTCAGGTTGGTGTGTGGGATTTGCTCTGTACCACTTCCCCCTTGTCTCCTGAAAGGGAATGTCCTGTAGTGTTGCTGCCTCTTCTTCAAAGCACTGGATGCAGACTGTAGTGTTGGTACCAAGAGATGGAGGAGCCACAGCGAGGGTGAAAACAAGTGACATGTTGGCTTGTCTTCTCCCCTTGTGCCTCTGTGATGAGTCCAGGGCTTCTCCTGGCTCTGTGCTTGGCTGGCTGTGCTGGAGCTGCACTTGATTCCAGTGAGGACTATCCAATGTGCCTCAGCCCTGGGCTGTTAAATTATCTTGTTGGTTAATTAAGGCCAGTCACCTAGAAAGGCTCATCTGTTCCCAGGTAAATTGTGTTGCTATTTTTCTCCTTTGGCCACACACACAGAAACCTCTCATCAGTTTTCCAAAGGAAAAAAAAATGTACTGTAATGATGTGACTTCTCCCTCTCAAAAAAATAAATAAATCATTCTCTGATCATAGCAGGGTTAAAGAGAACATTGTGGTTCTTAAAGTGCCACAACTGTCTTCTGGCTGTTAATGAAGAACTAGGACAGACTTTGAAGTGTCTTATTACAACTGGGCTGTGAAGCTGAAAGAGAATTGCTGCAGATGGAAGGAACAACTTGCTGCTACTGCTGTACTCACTGAGAAGAGGAAGGGTCTGGTACAGCAACAGGTTGTAAAGCAGGCAGGATGTTCTTGCGCAATCCCTAGAACACTACTGCTCTCGAGGTCTGAGCTCAGGAAAAGCGTCTTGGCTGCCGTGGCGCCTCGGGAGGTGGAGGTTAGCTGGGCGCGGGGAGTGGGGGGAGCTGGCGGGGAGTTGCTGGTGGGTGCTCGGCTGCTTTTCCCTCCTCCCTCCCAGGCTTGCAAGCCCTGGGGGCGGGGGGAATGCAGCGTGCCTGGGGGAGGAGGTGGTGGCGGGAATTTGGGGAAGGAGTGGAATGGGGCGGGGCCAGGGGTGGAGTTGGGGCGGGGCCGGGGGCTTGAGCACCCACCCTAGCCGACTAAAATCGCCGCCTATGAGTATGGGCACCTCCCTACATCCATAAATGTTCCTAGGATGAAGCTTAGTCTGAGAACATGACTGAAAGCCAGGGACTCCTGCTTTCTAATTCCATCTTGTGCATTAACTCCTCCTGTGAGTTTTGGCAGTTGACAAAACTTCTTTTCCTCAATTTCTCCATCTGCAAAATGGCAACAATGATATTTATCTCCCCGGGGTGCTGTGCAGTACGTGTAATAACTAATGAGTTGATATTACCATAACTTATTGAAGATAAATGCATGTCAACTGGTGGGCATCTTCACCAGTCTAGGAAGGGAAGCAAACTCTGTGGCCTAGTCCTTTTTTAAGGCCCTTTCCTCAGTGCACAACTTATTGTTTATAACAAAAGACATAAACAATACAAAATGACTGAAATGCTGGTCACAATCCCCAGAGGCTTTTCCCTGCCTCACCCAGCCAGGGAGAAGGGCACACACACTTGGACCCAGCTCCTCTTCCTTTCCCAGTTAATGCTTGATCCTGTCACAATTCAGTGGCAGTGAGCAGAAATAAACAGGGTGTGGGATTCTGAAACTACTCCTGAATTTGATTCTTCTATGTCGTTGAGGTTTTTAAAAGACAGAAAGTGGGGGTTGTGATGAAAGAGCTAAATTTTGGGGAAAATTTAGATTGAAACAATGTTTTCAGATCGCTGTTAGACCCATTTCAAAGAAGAAGAAGAAGAAAAAACCCCTAGAGGGTCAGCAGTACTTGATGTAAACAATCTGAGGGCCTGATTCTGCAGACCCTTAGTGCTCATTGGGACTACGTGTAGGATTTCACGATGGGGCCCTTCTGTCCCCAAACAAGTGGAGGCTGTTTATAATGGATGCTGTAAAGACTTATTGTCCTTTCATATGTGTTTATTTCAGTGGCATCCTAGTCATACGCCTGCTATACGGCAAACAGGTTTCAAGAAACTGGTCTTGGTAACTATCATTTGTACGTAGTGACACCTGGTGTATTTTGATTTGCTGAACCCCCTACTGCTAATCATAAAGCATTAGGACTGTTTTGTTTTAAAAGCTGAGTAATAAAGTTAAAACTTCATTTAGAAACACGTTCAGCATCTCATTTTTCTCTCTTTGAGTTCTGGTCAAATAGTTTTTAACTAGATTTTTTTAATGCAGATTTCCGGCTGGAAATAGGGTATCAGTTACAAAGAGTATTTTTCCTTGTTTTACTATATGAAACCAATAAACCTTTTCTAATGATTTTCTATTCAGTACAAATATTGCACAGCATAGCTTGTTTAAGGAGACATATGAAGTCCAGTGATGGAATATTAGGCTATGTGGCTTGGTGCAGCCTGGCCAGAAGGCTGCAATGAATCTAGCATAAACAGAGGCAGCTGGTCACACAGCATGGTGTGGCGGGCCCACGAAACATGGCAGATGCAGCTTCAGCTGTTATTGGGTACAGAGCATCAGCGTCCAAGCCCAGGTCACATGAAGGACCCATTTTAACTGTGACAGTACAGTGTCAAACTGCCATTCTTTTTTTTTTTAAGTCTGCCAGATCTTTGGAACAGCAAAACCCACGCCTCCAGTTCACAGGCCAGGGGACAAAAAGATCACATATTTCAAGGATTATAAATTTCTTCTAGGCTTTGTGATTAGGGGACAGCTCTGCTTTTAGAGTTTTAAGACTTCACTCTAATTCAAAAAAATCCCACTACAGAATTAATATACATACCCTAAGAGTGAATAAACTACTTACAGTTTTAAGACTATCTTTCCACATTACCAAGGCATTCATTTAATGCAAAATGACAAGCTTGGTATGCAGTACATGTAATATTTTACAGGGAATTGTCAGTGTTCTGGAAGGTCTGCCTGAATTTTAGGCAATAAAAAAATACAGGCTTTTCAGTGCTTTCTAATCTTCTCATTTGCTGTAGCCTGAAGAAGCTAAAATTAACTAAAAGCTCATCAGCAGAGTCCAGTGGACTAGCCACTTGCATAAAATTCACCATTACTAAAAAGAATAAAGTGTTTAGCTCATCAGTTTATTTATGCAGTATACAAGATTGCCTACTGATTTCCATAAATAAACATAGATTTATATGAAACCTTTTTTAAGTCCCCTGCCAGTCCACCATGATATCTTAGCACCATGTAAAAAAAGTGTTATTTTTTGTGTAAGAATCTTAGAAAAATAGAACTAAACTTTGACCTGATGGAACTTTAAAACTTTTTCTTTTATATGATCTCAAGTGGGAATGGGGGGAGGTGTAAGCTAAAATAATATATATATATATATAAGGGGGGAGGGATAGCTCAGTGGTTTGAGCATTGGCCTGCTAAACCTAGGGTTGTGAGTTCAATCCTTGAGGGGGCCATTTGGGGATCTGGGGCAAAAATTGGGGATTGGTCCTGCTTTGAGCAGGGGGTTGGGACTAGATGACCTCCTAAGGTCCCTTCCAACCCTGATATTCTATGATTCTATCTATTCTGAGGGTGCATTGCATGCTGAGTTTGCAGCAAGGTACTGTATACAGTATGTACATTACTGTGTAGCAATGTGACATATCAGTTCTTTTACTAAAATTGTCTGAAAGGTTTTTCAAAAACCAAATCTTCATTTTGTTTCTTTGTCAAGATAATCTTTAACTGAGTAAACAAAAACCACAAAAAGGAAAATAGCAAGAAACCCAAGAAAAGGCATAAAGAAAAAGTGTTGCGATGGGCCAGCAATAGCTCTGCAACTTAAAAGGCAATTTCTTTAGATCTTTTTGCATTCAAGAGACTGTGGTTCTATTTACTTAGGGATCAGTGGTAGGCATTTGTGAACCATTATGAATTGAAGCCTACAGCAGCATTGCTTCGTTGCTGCTATAGGTATCTATAGAAACAGATGTAAAAAAGCGAATAGTGTAGGATGTTCAGAGGATCCATTGAGAGGTGCAGTGGTTCAAACTTCAGTTTACAGACCTGTCATTTCTGAAGAAAAATCAATGAGTTGTCTGAACTGGCAAATTGATTCACATGGGCATATTTCTGTTCTGGACATAGCCTCATTGATATCAGTGGCACGCTTCACAGGCTTCGGGGTTTGCATGCACAGATCAGCTTGCTGGATCAGGGCCATAGTTTTAGCCATAGCCAACATTTTGGGAGGTGAAATTCAGATCAAAAGAAACAAACAACAAAACCCAACCCACAGATCAAACGAAATCTTCAGTGTTTCATGGACCATTATCGAAAATGAGATGCTGCCCTTTTGCTCACCTCTAGAAATGGATTGCCCAGAAGGGTGAATTATAAAAGTCATAATGGATGATGTCTGAGAAAAGCTGCAATCGTAAATTGTGGTGGCACTTCAAATGGGAGGCTGCATCTTGATCCATACTTTAACGCAACACGAATGCGCATGTACATCACCTACCATTGTGTCATTTCAGACCCAAGAAAGCGTGTGCCGCAACAGAGGGGAGCCCTCTGCAACTGCAAGTGGGCACATATCTCCTAGAAACTTTCACTTACTCTCCTGGGGCTCAAGGACAGAGGCCAAACTGCTTCTGCCCAAAGACACAGTGAAGTACCTGTGAAGAGCTCATAAAGAGCTAGATTATGGTCTTATCTGGAGCCCTGAGTAAGGGGCAGTGCCTATACAGGTGTAACTGACTTCCCCATCCATGCTGGCCCAGCTGGAGGGGAAAGTAAGCTGTCCCACTGAGGTGAAACAAGACAGGGAGTAACAGGACAGCTGTCCCTGTTCCCTAGTGTACAGAGCAGCAATTTGGGCAGCCAATACAGGGGAGCAAGGACCTCTAAAACACTCTACTCTCCTGCCCAGCTGTATAAGGCTGAGCCCAACCTCTTTTCCTAGGTATCCTGTCAGAAGGGTGATGTAACGGTTTGGTTTTTTGTTTGTTTGTTTCTGCTGTAAGATCAAATATTTATTTGGAAGTAACCTTAGGAGACGCTGATTGTTTGGGGGGAAAGTATTGTCCGCTGCTTTGAAAGGAGAATCCTCTGCCTCCCTTTGAGAGGCAGGTAACGCCGTGTGTCTCTCATGGCCTCTCAAAGGGAAATAGTTATGGACTCCACTCCAAAGAGGGGTCTAGAGGGGGCTGGGTGGTCAAGGAGGGCTGAATGAACTGAAGCAAGCAGGTATCTTCACAAGCAGGTACCATGAATGATCTTAGACTTGCAATACGTTAACGCAGTGGGGTGATGTGAAATTTTGAAGGCAATGGAGGATTTTCCAAATTAATGGCAGGATCAGGCCCTGAAAGTTCTTGCTTGAAGTTATTGTTATTTATACAGCACCACAGGTGTGCATGGCAACTTTACAGGCAAACACAATGAGACGTCCCTGCTCTGAGGAGCTTACTATGTAATGTATACCCCTACCCTTCACTGAGAACCACATGGAGGGACCCCTGCACCGGTTCGGGGCGTAAGGCTTGATGTGGGGCACATGGAGCTTCCTGCATGGCTTTCAGTGCAGGATCGTGGCTACTGATTTAACACAGCAAAAGATGACTGACAAAGGGAGAAGGAGGGGGAGGGTGATAGGATGAGGGTAATAGATCATGGGATGGTTCATGAGATGTATTCACTTCTCTCTCATCTTCTATGGTTGCTTTTACAACTAACAAAAGGTAACACAGCAGGGTTTGTGGGCAGGATGAGTCTTGAGGAGGGGAATGAAGTTGCATGGTACTGTGACTAGGCAGGTGACAGCAGGGAGAACAATTGTTATATCTTGCCATTTTTTCAGTATCTTTTCTTGTGTGAGAATTCCCTTGTTTTCTACGCTTCAGAACCACCACTGAGAATTCTGTACAGGGATCAAGGGGAAAGTATGGTCCTCTAGGAGTGGGGAGAAATTGATCCCTACGGAGAAATAGGGTATCACTGAATCATTAGCAGACCCAGTTTCAGTGCACTCTGTACTGATGTCAAAATCCCTCGCACTTATGTGTATGATAAGCACATTATTACTCGAGCCAGCCCTTTGCATCATCAGAACAGCCTGGCCTGTATTTACAGTTGCAGCTCTAAAACATTCTGGCGATTCAGTATCTGTGGATTATTAATTAACAGAATAGATCACAAAGGCTCCTTCATAGAACACTTCAGAGAGCTTTAATCTATGGCACTGAAAAAAAAATATTGAAAAAATCCTGGCATTAGCACGGGGTGCACAGAACAACTCATTCACTCTGCTTGTCTGTTACATTCCTTTCCTTTTTCCCTCTTCAGTGTTACTATTTATTATTATTTTGTCGTTTATGATTGTCAGCTCCTCAGGACAGGGATCTGTTTTATTATGTGAATATAAACACCCAGTACATTTTTGGGTTCTAGACTAATAACAAATACATGTCCCAGAGCCCTCCTGTGTAAAAGATCTTCTGAGATGTTGTGAATTGCTTTTCACCCACTACCCCTTTTTCTAAGATTAAAAAATTGCCCCTTGTTTATATTTACTCAGAGTAAAATACTCAATGGCATTGGTTTAATCGTAAATGTTGGAGATGGCAAAGAGTTAAGAGGTTGTTTTAGCCACACCCTCTTCCCCCACCCGTGTGGGACTGTCCCTGCAGAATACTTTTTTGCAGTGCTTTGTCCTGTCTGGTCTTAAATGTTGCAAGTGATGGGACTTGCACTGAGGGATTTAGGCAGTAGATTAATGAGCTGCACGACTTCACATATGTTTAAATCATTGTACTTGGTCCCCCTGTTTATACTAGCTTGTCAATAAGATAGTGGAGCGTCTGCAGTATAACAATTTACCATGTAGCCCTGTAAGCAAGATATAATTATACATATAAATTAATGTCTGACACGATAATAAACATCAAAGCTTTAGCCCCTGATGTTAGCACAAGGTGCCTTTCCTCTCAAAACATCTGGTCCCTTGATAAATTGTTACAGTTACCATTCCTCACCACACCACTGCTCCCTAGAACATTACAGAGCCCTGCACCACACGAGCTGCTGTGGATCTGTTCTCAAGTTGTTGCAGTGAGCCTGCCGTATGATGACAATTAGAAGCAGTTAGTGTGCAGATGAGACTCGCGAGTGGCAGGTGGTGAGAATGGGACTCAATTAACTAACATGCACAAAATCCTTTGCTAATGAGGCTGGGCCACCCCAGATGAGCAAGAAAGCATGTGTCACTGACAGTAACAGAGGATTTGAAACTGAGAGGGAGAGAAATTGGTCAACAGGTATCATCATCAGGAAAATAATCCTTTCCTTCACTGTAGTCAGATGAAAGGATAGATTTAAATTTATATACACCAAAGGTCAGCAAATGATGCATTTGTTTAATGAAGAGCTGGAAATAATTTCATTTCCCCCCTATAAATCTACTACCATCTATTTTTCCTTTTGTTATCCCAGTTCACATTTTGAGTGGAACTGCTTTTATGAAATAGCTCTGGCAACTAATAGGATGTCTTGTAAAACAATATATTGCCTGCAAGGAAAAAATATTGAAAGGTAAATGAGATTAGAAAGGTAATTAATGGCAAATATACTTTGAAATTGTCAAATCCAGTTCTGGGATAACAATGCAAAAGCTGTTTTTGTGATGTGGTAGCTGAGAGTCTGATGCCAATTTACATTATACATTCTTTGTTTCTTTGTGGCAATCGTGTACATTATTCACTAGTGACTAATAATTGCTTTGCAGTGGCTCATAAGTCAATAGTTTTGATTTGGACTGAAACTTGCTATAGAAGTTATCAACATGAATGTAATTTCCTCATCCCCTAAATACCACTTCTCTTTATTGTTGTTTATTTTTTGAGTGGTTAAAATGGTAGTTTTCTATTGCAAGTTTCTGTGTTTTATTTTTGACTCTGTAGCTTAAAATGGTTTGATACAAAAATCTGAAATTTTGGAGGTCCATGTTTCTCAGGGTGAACTTATCTTCTGTTGTTCCCCCCACAGATGGTTTTTAAGTAGGCACATTCTCTCTGTTTGAGCTAAACTACTACTAAAAATTCTGTCGTTCATTCTTGAATATTTCTTTGTAAAGGGAATGAGACAGATTATGAAATTTAATGGTTTAAGTGTTATTACATCCTGCCCCTCAGACCCCCAAAACTTAGCTGATTATATCCTTGGAGGTTCCTCGTGCATTTACATTGACCCATTGTTGTAAAATCATTTCAGTGGCAATTAAATATTTCCTTGAAACAAATTATTATTGCTTTTATTGCTATGCCAGAAACAAACAAAGCATACGTTTATACCAAACAGAAAAACCTGCAGCAATCTGTAAACTAAAATGACTGTAAATTAAACTGACGATAAGGAGGAAACTCAGGGATGACACGTCCCCTTTGTTGTGTTCTGCCTGGGTATTATAAAGCACTCAGATCAGTGTCATGTTACAGCCCATATCTACCATAGTGCAATACCTAGAAATAATGAGGTAAATTAAGGATGAAGCAGAGGTTTGACTGAATTTTTCTCTAATCTCTTTGAGACCCTCAACATAATTTTCTCATGTGGGGATCTGTGTAGATTTCACTGACTTGTTTTTCAAGTTATACAGTGTAACTATGCTTAAAGAAGGTGGAACTCTCAAAAAACAAAACAAAAAAATCACTGGAGTGTGTCAAAAGGCAACAATTCAATGTAATGATTAAAATGGAGACTTGGTTTCACCTGCTTCAAGTAATTCTGAAAGGATTTCTAATTCCACCACAAGGGCTGGCATGATTTCTTACATTTTCCCTTTGTAAAGTATCATGTTATGCAAGCAACACCAAGCAGTTTTGCATGTTGTCCAGTTCAAGCGAGGCACAAAGATATGATTATTCTAGTTCCATTGGAAACTGCAGCTCTGTAGATCACTCCATGTTGGTCTGTCTTGCTGAGTTTTTGTCAAAACTTGGCTCTGATTTCCCTCTCCTCTCCATCCTTTTCCCCCACCCCCAAATGGAGTTCAAGTTCTTAAGTCAATATTAATCACAAAGTGGATTCCTTTATCAGTGTGAACGTTGAGTGGTATGCAGCATATAAATGTTCCACTAAGGTATGGTGGATAAAGCCCATGTACATGTCTCATCAGTTCAGTGGCGGAGGGACTCTTCTAATGCTCTGTAACTTGGACACAAGCCAAGGCACCTTGTACTGTGAGCCTGTCAGACCTCAAAAGGGAAAAATGATTATACTGGGAATCATCAAAGGTGGTGTAGCAAGAAGTGCTGTTGTGGTTCAATATCGTGCCATGCTTTCATTGGAGTCAGTACTAACAGTACTTCATCATGGTTCTACAGGGTGCTCTTCTGCTTTTGGTGGATGAGAGGTCTGGACCACTTGTGACTATTTAAAGACTACATGGTACTCTGAGTAAGAGTTGGGGTTGGGTATCCTTAGTATCTTGGAAAAATTTCAACTCCGAGTAACTAAATTCCCCTTGTAAATTGAACTGGATGTGGTCTTTGTCACTTCTTGTCCCCAACTCTTATATAGTGTTGCTGACCAGCAGTTTAATAGCCTCGTGTTCCACCTCATAGGTAGCTGCATTTTTGTGGTGGATGAGGTGATCCCGTGTGTGTGTGTGTGTGTATGTATGTATGTGTGTATAATATAAACAGCTCATTTTCAAAAATGCTAAGCACTTGTAGCTTGCACTAGCCATCAGTGGGATTTGTGAGCACTCTGCACTTTTGTAAATCAGGATTTTGTGTGTGAGGGAAAGAGAAAGTGCTGAGTACTTTTGCATATTTTCCTTTTTGAGGTTAAAAAATTAAAATCTACAATGCTTTCAACTCAACTAATGTAGGCCTATTGTGAAGATATTTATAATGATCTTTTCACCCTTGATCCGTACTATAAAATGAAATGACTGAAGATGGGTCTGAAATAGAGTGACCACATTTTCCCAAAGGGAAAACGGGACACCCCAGAGGTTGGCCCAACTCTGCCCTGTCTCCTGCCCACATGGGGCAGGCCCAAACCCACCTGCCACCAGTAGTGGTGCCAGGGTTTTTGCCGCCCTAGGAAGCAGAGCTCCTCTGCAGTAATCGGCGGCGCTTCGGTGGCAGCTTCTCCTCTGAAGCTGCGTTCTTGGCGGCGTTTCGGCGGCAGCTTTTCTTGCCACCCAGAGAAAAACCTGCTGCCGAATTGCCGCCAGGACATGAGTCGCCACTGAAATGGCACCCCCAAAATCCTGCTGCCTATGGCGACCGCCTAGGGTCGCCTAGTGGAAGCTCTGGCCCTGCCTGCCACCCACCTGCATGGGGCCAGCCTCAGACTCCCCTGTCCCTCCTGCGTGTGTGGTAGCCTGAGCCCCCATGCCTCCCACCAAGGTAGGTCCAGCCCAGCCCAAGCCACTCTCCTGAGCCCTCCCACCCATGCAGGGCCGATGTTGCCACTTGCCTGCCCTACACATTCCTCCATACCCCACTAGGGCTTGCACCCCCTTTTTTTGGGTAAAACTGGGCATTTGTTTTGCCAAAAAAGTTGGGACAGCCAGTATAGGGCTTTAAAAAGGGACTGTTCTGGCCAAAACGGGACGTATGGTCACCCTAGTCTGAAACATAACCCCAGACCAGTTAGCTTTGGAGAAATCCCGATCCAGATCTGAACTATGCAACTTGGATCCATCTCCGGAAATATGCCCTCTTCAGTTCACATGCTACGTCAGTCTTTATGTTTTGGAATTGACTATCGTATTGTTGACTCTATCACAATATAAGCACTAAAAATTAAATAGTAAAACAACTATGGAAGAATATTGCACAGTAGGACACTTTCAAAAATAACACTCTGTGTCTAAGAATGGAGGGCGAAATATTTGTGGGGGGAAAAGAGTGCCCCACCATTGAAATATTAGCACATTTCACTACTTGGTATGACAGCTACGTACTACATAGGCCCAAACATAACAAGGGCTGAGAATGTGGTGTTTTTGTCCTTCTATGTGCAGAGATTGCTCATCTAACAGAGAAAGCGGTAGTTCCATGTACATATCTATTGATGTGAGGGAGTGAGTGGGCAGCCAAATGGGTGTAAAGGAAAGCTACTCACCAAAGTTCAAGGAAATCAAAAAGGATAGGCTGCAGAGTGAGCAGAACAAACAGGTGTTGAGAGAAAAAGAGAACTCCCCAAAGATGCTGTGTAAAAAATAAACTTTCATGGGAGCATAGAAGTCTGTGTCTGGGTGCTGCCCCTCCTGAGAAATCTGGTGGCTACTTCTCTGAAAGTGAAGCAAGCCTCCATTGGGGAAAAAGTCCTGCTGCTTGCTAAGTGGAGGAAGAATTGTGAAAGAGCACTGATGCTTCTATGGCTGAGGAAAAGTGGGGCGGGGCCGTGGGGGGATTTCTCTAGTAATTGTCCTCCTTTACTAGAGCCATGAACCATTTGTCCAGGAAGAAATAATAATAATACCAGAGTACAGTAAAGGAGTTCTCTCAAAGAAAGGGTGATAGTGCTCGGATTGCTGCAGTGAGGATATATTGCAACACAACAAAGGACAGTACCTGACTAAATCTGTTTTATAGGTGCAGTTAATTCTCAACCCCTGGCTTCACCCCCAGACACCTTGCTTGAGATCCGCAAATCACGCCAGGGGATTTAGATGTACACCTCAGTTTGACAGAGTTGTCCCTTAGACTGCTTTGAAATTCTTAACCCTACGCCTTTGACACCCTACAGTACAACCCACTGGGATACAACAAGAATAGCTGGAAGTCATGCCTTTCTCTGTTGGATAGTGTCTGATCCTGTTTTGACACACCAAGCTTGAACTAGGGAACCTTTTCTGGAGGTCAGTGTTTTCTTTACAACAGGGATTCAATGTCCTTAGTGGGTGGCAGATGTGCAATGGACCATGAGAAATTTTCATAGTGTTGAGATTAAAATAACTTCCCAAGCTAGAAGAAACATAACTCTAATTTATAACTCAGTTGTGGAGAATATTCATACACTATCCACTCCACCCACATAGAGTTTATATCCACCTTTACCCCAGCCTGTTCTATTAGAAAAGAGAAGAATAGGGCCACACACAATTTAAGGGGAGAAATGAGCTAATATTTGTTCAAATCATTTTTTAGCGGACATCTGAGAAATACTTTTTACTGTAGAGATATCAAAGTCTGGACATGCTAAAGCATAATTTAGAAGGAAAAAATAAAAAATTGCATAATTATCCCACTGGGCTGAAAAGCAATGTGGGGAAGATTGGTATGAAAATAAGGTGTTGGTTAAGAGCAAACAAAGGCTAAAAGTGATGAAACGGTTAAAAAATCAAGTATGTACTAAAGAGAAAAGCTACATTTTAAGGACCAGATCTTCAGCTTGTGGAAATCAGCGTAACCCCATTGATGTCAATGGAGCTATGCTGATTTACACCAGTTGTGGATCAGAGGCCAAATAATTTGTGAACTCTTGAACATTGGGGTACATTTTTTTTTTTAAAAAAGTATGATTATATTCTATACATTGGTGGTGGATAGTGCGGGATTGGCAATAAATAGCTGTGATGGGGTAATATGAAATAAGGTTGTGGAAGAGGAGTCAAGGAGTACGTTTAAGGAGTAAAACCAAATGGACAAATCTAAGCCTCTGAGGTTAAATTCCTCCTTATGGGTGAGCTGATTTCAGTTTCCTATATTGCAATATAATTGTTTTTGGTAAATATGGTCTTTGTTTGTGATTTGGGACCCCCCCCCCCCCGTTTTCAATGTGTACTCTAGCAATCCTTACCCATACTTATGAACCCACTTTTAATGGGCCCATATTTTGGATGCTAATGGTTATGTTTTGTAAAAGGCTAAAAGCTGTCAATAAATCTAGAATAAAATCTAAAAAGAACATGATCCAAAGCTCACTGTTGTAAATGGAACTGAATAACAAATCGTGAAAACTATGACTTCTCCTCTTGGTGAGTGGTGGAGAGGGAGTGAAGGTGGGTGAATTAGCTGCATTTCATAACATGATAAAAAAATTGTGGTTGCCCCTGTACAATGTGCATTCCATACACAGGAAGTTTCATTTCTTGCCTATGAGCGAGCTGTCAAATTATCTTTTTCGGAAACGGTATGGAGGTATTGTACTTAATTGCTATGATAATGCTCACTTTTGACAGCTACAATACCTGGTTCAACGTGGCTGCTAACAAAAAAGTCAACCATTAAGCATGTTTTCTTAAACAGTGACTGATAAGTTGTTATCTTTCAGCATCTCCACTAATTAGACATCACGAGTCAAAGTTAATTTGGTGGAAAACATTTCTCGACTTAATGACATTTATGGGCAATTAGGCACATTGTAGAAAGGAATACACATTTACATTTCAGCCTATTTCCAGTGCTTAACAAGAATCCACCTCTTTCTCCACTGGAGATTTCTCACTCTCTAAGGAATATGTTCGATACAGACACCACGGGTCCTCTTGTTATTCTGGAAACCAGAATTGTTTGCATGAAACAAGCTACCACACAGTAATGAGGCACAGACAGAGATAAAATTAGGCACAATAAAAGCCTTTATGTTGTTTAGACCTTTATCTTGTCATGACAAGGGCTGTGCTTAATTCCAAGGTAGTTAAAACTGAGAGATTAAAAGCAAGTTTAGTTGTTACGTTTGTCCCCTCTCTCCTATTTTTCAGAATTGTCCATTATTCTCCTGCAAAGCCTTTACAGGCATTTAAATACAGAATTTGAAAACTAACCGTTCATTGAATTTCCATATTTTTTTCCAGATTTTCTGACTCGTTTTACAAAAACTCATCATCTGTAGTCAAACTTCACTTTTAAATAATAAACCAAGCCCTCTTCCTAGTCACCCTTTTTCATCAGACCTGAGCTGAGCTTTGCTCAGGCAGTTGAAAATGAATTTGGATCCGTGCATTTTAGTGCTTGCTTGGCTTCGTTAGAAGTGTTTTTAGGCCACATAACTTCTGCTTCGGATTCTTAATCGGGTTTTCATTATGCTTTGGGCAACACCTCCTGCGGTTTACACCAGAGAGTAATTCCTTCCTTGTTAATGTTTTGGGATGATGTCGGTTGGGAGGAAAGGGAATGGGAAACTCTGGATAAGTCTATACTGCACACTGCTTGTGGTAGTGTGTAGAATACATACACTACACGTTCCCTCTAGCATGGGTATAAGTGGCAATATAGATGGTGAGGCACTGCTTAGGCGAGTAAAGAGATGTACCCACAGGGTTCAGACATCTCTTTACTCGCCTAAGCAGTGCCTCACCATCTACTCTGATGGTGAGTATACTCACCCAAGCAACGCCTCCTCTGTTCACACTGCTACTTCTAGCAGTGTCGTGTCTTGCTGCCTCCTGCGGCCAGAGTCTTTTCCTAATAGGGAAAGACTCTGGCAGTGAGGAGGTTGCCAGAGCTTTTTCCCACTGACTCCCCACACCAGAGCCTTTCACTGACACGTGTAGCTACCCACCACAGTGTGAACACAGCCTGTGTTCCCCCTCCCGCCCCCCCGTGTATAGTTACATGTACCTCACCTGTCACCACCTGTGGTGTGCAGTGTAGACATAGCCTCTGTAGATTTGCACCTGCACAGTGGTTGGTGGTTTGCCTGATTCTCCTCTCAGCTCCCCGCAAGTGGAAGTGGTTGGGGTTTGGGCACCTAATCCAGCATAGCCCTTGTGAAACAGCTCTGTGTCATCATTAATTTACTGGCTAATGTCCTGAAGAGGGGCCTGTCCCTGCTCTTCAGAGCCCCCATGAAGGGCCTTCCACAGAGTCAGGGAAGGGGAGCAGATTCCATCTTACACACCTCTCTGTCAGAGTCTGATCTTTTGTCTGTTGCCTTTGAAAATAAGGAACAGAGACCCACCACATTTGTAAAGTAATGTAGCCGTGTCTAGATGCTATGGACACAGGCACCTTAGAACTGTTGCTAATAACACTGGTTTCAGGCTGGAAAGTCAAATGGTTACAAAACTGTTCAGTCTTGGTCTGTGGTGAATGCAGTGTGGCCTGTTATTTTGGACTGCCAAGATCACTTTTCTTCAGGCAAGTGGATGATTGAAACAGAGTCCTGACTGGGAGATCACTTCATTAAGGCACTCAACTTTCTAACGGGCACATGCAAACCATGGAAATTTGTTTATGCTGCACCATCATTGGTGTGAGTGTGGAATGGCTGCGTCACCAGAGTAGCAAAGCCACAAATGAGTTGTCTATGAAAGAACATGCTCGTATGACTGTTAGCCCATCCTGCCCCACTCCACTTGGTTTTCACCCACCTGTTAGGTTTTGTTCTAAGCTTAGGCTGAATCTGAAATGACCTTTGCATAATGGATCTCTGCATTGGTGCGAAGCCTCACTGGAGACAAGTGGAGTTCATTTTAGGATCAGTGACCTCTTTGGGTAGGGACTGTACCTTATATATATCTGAATGGTATGTAGTACAAGTGGAACTCTAAACTGACTGGCTGCTCTGTGCTACTGGAATATAAGTAATAGGAAGAAAGAGTTGCCAGCAGGGGTAATGTCATTTGTCCAATTCATGGCTTTGCCTTGACTACGCTAAGGATTTACTCTGCTACATCTGGCCCCTGATGGCTGAGATTGTGCCAAATTCACAATGTAAACAAGGTCTAATAATCTTGGATTGGGCTGCAGCTGGCAAGAAGCATCGCTGCTCCAAGTGTGGCCACTAGTCATCTGGGGAGCACAGTCTGAGGACCACTGGAATATTTGATTGGAAATAATGTTTTTTGACAAGAGTGACGCAGACAGACACCTGAAAAAGCATGTTCTTCCAAATACTCTGTTGTTCCAAATAGGTAACATCTGTGTGGACAAACTGAGCCACAGTCTGGTTCTTCTCTTTTTCTCAGGTTCCGGGGTGTTCAGATCCAAAGTTTAGCTTCAGGCTCATCTCTATTTGTCGCACTTCTAGTTTTGTTACTACAGGCCTTCTCTATGGAACCAAAATAACCCTGTTGAAACATGGTTGTAACCATACAGTGTTATAATCTGTTGTGTTTTTTTTTAATTGCCTGGATGAATAGAAAACTTCTGGAGAACCATATTTTAGCCTAGGTAGCTATAAAGGTAAGGAAAAGCCATATTATATCTAGACTTCATCACAGGCATGTTTAAACATGGTTATTTTTGTGGTGTAGACAGGAACTAATTCTGTATCAGTGTTATCAATAGGAATATCACTAACAATTAATATGTAAGAATTGTTTGATTTTTCCCATTGATAACACTGATACTGTATTTGATTTTAACTAAAAGGCTTGAGTAGTGTACAGCAGATTATACTGGTGCTTATTTACTAGAAAATGACAAAATGTGGCAAAACAGCATTTGTGAATTATTTTTAGTGATCAAACCAAGGACTCATTTAAATTGGCATGTTTATCTGTGTTCTCTTTTGTAAGGTGAATAGTGGATATTGCTGAGTGCCCATAGTGCATTTAGCGCTCACAGTCATAATCCAGTTATGAACCAAACAGGGCATATGTTGTACCCACCTCTGTACATGTTTGCTCAGCTTAGTCTAGGTTTTGTTTTATGTAAATAAGTAGCATGGCACTACTTATTAATTAATGTAGTGTATTTTATACAACCAGGCTTATTTATAGAAGCTCTGTAACCAAATTGTAAAATGCCATTGTCAATTATTTATTTAATGACTCAGCCCTTTGATATTATCCTTTAGAATTTTGATTTATTTCTCCTTTCAATTAAACATATATCTGACAAAATCCTTTTGTAATGGAGTCTGATGTTGCTGTGTTGTTTCTTATTTGTTCAGATCACATAGAATGTATTTATGATTTTTTTCCTGTCATGGGGGAAAATAATCCCTAGGTCATAGAACTCTACACCGAGTTAACTCTACCAAGACTGTGGTACAAGATTGCAAGGTATTCAGGGCCCTTGGGCTGGGTTTGAAGGACTATTTCCCACTTGTGTTCAGAATATTACAGAAGTTTGTTAAAAGTTTTGTTTCAAATTCTGAAGACTTTTTTTGGGGGGGGCGGTAAAGCAAATCAGTTTCTTCCTATAACCAAGTGACCAGTAAGCGGCGCTGTTGATTGAGAGAAATGAGTAGCCTGTGATTGACTAAATATAAGGAACTGTTGGTGTTCCCAAATGTCAGTTATAAAATGGTACTCACAAAAGTAGGAAACTGAAAACTCCAAGCTCTGGTGAGAGGATATTAAGAAGGCCCATCATTAAGTGCAAATACTGATCGGAAACAAAATGTGATTTTTTTCTTCTTCCACAGCTTAAAAACAAAACAACTTTCAGAATAAGCTGTTTTCTAAGCCATGACATTCCAGGGAGAAGCTGTAATATGAGAGAAACCTCGCACCTAGAATTTGCTGTGGGGTATGAGGCCAGACATTCTGTTCTGACTGATATTTTGGAGTAACAGCTAATAGCAGAGCATGTTTCATATCAGTAGGTCTCGGAAATACTAGTAGCTTGTCCCAATTCTGTGGCGATGCAGAGGCAGTCTGTCTGTGACTACATACAATAATCAATTGGACTTTGAATCAGTTACCAGTTAGTCAGTTTAGCATTGGCCTGGTCCCCAGGAATGATGGATTATTCCACTGATGCTAATTTAGAAATTCCCAGGCATATCTTTAGTATTTAAGTGCCCCCATCTCACAATAACTCTGGGGGGACTCAACTGCTAAAGACAAACTGAGAATTTCTTGCTTGGGGGACTCCAACAAGGTTATTCAGGGGTCAGGGCCTCTTGCCCTCAATCTCCTCTTCTCCCTGACAAATCCTCTCAACCTTGAATCCCTCCTTTGCTCCATCCTTTTTTCTCCTTACATTGTGGGAGGATGGAAAAAGTATTTCCCTCCCCCAGAGTGTGCTGGCATAAAATCTCCATTCTGCTAGCTTTGCCTGGGGCTGGGCAAGTAGAGGATCAATCAGTGCACTCAAGGACTGAGCCAACAACAGTTAAAGTTAATGGGAATCTTTCCATTGACACCCATGGGAGTTGGATCAGGCCCTGAGGCAGCAGCAGGCTCTCCCTTAGCAATAGGTTTTATGGGTCCCAAAGGACTGTCTGTGTTGTCAGCACTATGGAGAAAAACCATGCTGAGGAAAGCCACAGTCTTTTTGCCACTTACTATTTTGTATCACATAGTTAGTTTGTGTAGAAAGTGAATGAGAATAACCAGGACTCTTCATACCTTCAGAACAAATGCAAAACCCACTGCTCTACACTAGCTTTACCACACACAACTCTGTGAAGATGATGATAAATCCTTTACCACCCCACACACTTTCCTAGTGCACCTTCAGGCAAGTGGCAAGTATGGTTGTTTGGTTAATGCACTGGACTGGTACTTGAGAGCGTAGAGTTCCATTTCTGATGCTGCCACAGCCTTCTTTACAAGGCCCTTAATCCCTCTCAAGCACCTCAATTCCCCATCTGTAAAATGGGCATCCTGGTACCTACTTCACACAGGTGGTGTGAGGATCAATTCATTAATATTTGTAAGGTGCTCACATGTTCCACTAATGGGGGATAGGTAAGAATCTAGTTAAATAATCTTTCATTATTTGTTTGGTTTTTGTAATTTTGGGCATGCTCAGATAGCAAGGTGATGGGCACATTATAAAAACCTAGTGAGGTAATACAAGACTCTTAAAATATATCTGAGATTTATATCTTTAGTTTTATATATGTAGGGGAAGGAAGGCTCTGTGGTGAAGTGCCTAGGCACCACAGTGACTGACGCCCTGTCAATGCATTAGGTCGAGAGAAGATCTACATTCTCTGTAAGGGTGGCTCTGATTTGTCGCTGGCAATGAAAAAGTTAAAACTCATAGGGTTATTCATGAATTCCGCTTTTTAAAAACATGTCCCATTAAAATGCAGATTTAGTCTTCCATTTGCAAAGAACATAGTTATTTCTAATTCTGTATGGGAATCCTTTTTGTATTTGTATCTTTTGGGTAGAAAGTCCAGCTGCCTCTTGTGAGATTGCACATATCTCTTCAGATGTCAACAAATCATTGAAAAGTGTCAGAAAGGGGGAAATGAAAGATAATTATTCAAACCATGGAGAGCTACTTTGAAAGTGAATAGAATCTGTCAGACAGTCTTTTGAGAACAGCAGTTGGCTGTGTGGATTGGTTATATTAAATGGACATATCTGGAGGCAAGTAATGTTGTTTTAGATTTTGATCAGTTTAAGTTGGGGTTTTTTGGGAGGGAAGCTAGAACACTAGAGAAAATGATGGAGGATTTGTTGTGAAGGTGTTGTATATAGTGCTGATGTCAAAAGATCAGAGCTTTGTAAATAAAATGTAAACTCTACCAATTAAATAAATCTTTACATTCTTTATTATATTTTTAAAAGTACAATGTATAATAAGATTGGAGCAAGGTGGGCCTTTACTAAAATGTTCGTAGTTTGGTGGTAATGTAAAATACAGATATTCCCAAAAGAAACAGGTAGCAAAAAAGTCTACTTTTCTTACTGTAGCTTGGAGGATTCAATATTATAGGTGGTTCTGAAATTGTTAGTGAAACCATTCCTAAACTGACCACTCCACTGCTCTGATAACAGCGTTGTAAATCTGGCCCTTGATTGTGTGAACATGTGATGACTTTACACATGTCCAATGGGACTACTTGCATGCCTAAACTTACCCATATGAATAAGTGTTTGCAGGAACAGGGCCTGTGTCAGTAAAATAAGTAAAATTCACCTCCTTTTTCCAGTGGAAATAAAATGGCAGGCTAGGGAAAGAGAAGAGCAGAGCAAATGTTGTTCAGCATTAGATGCAATGTAGAAGAAAACTTTCTAAAACATCCATAAAGCAAGTATCTCCCAAGCAGGGCCGGATTAAGACCTTTAGAGGCCCTAAGTACCGAAAAGATTATGGTGCTCCCCCCCATATGTAATTCAAAATAAAAACAATACTATACTGTAAAATAACATTTTATTTTTTTGAAATGACACAAAACTTACATGTATGCTGAAATTATAATAGCTTCTTTCTAGATTTTCTGATTGCAAAATTCTGGATAAGTTCATCGACGCTGACTCGACAAAGCATGTCTGCTTCCATACACAATAGGGAAAGTGAATCAAGTCTGTCCTGACACATTGTTGTTCTCTGAGAGTTTTTTATTCTTTTCAGCTGAGAAAAAGAGCGTTCTGCGGAGCAGTTAGTAATCATCAATGTTAGAAAAATACGTAGTGCGATCGCTACATTTGGAAATACACATTGTATTCCATCTTTCAGTTTTGTGTCATGAAGATCAATGTGACTGAATTTCATTTTTCCTGTTTCATTAAACTTTGCGTGCATATAACAGTGGAACTGCCGTACTTCACAGAGATTCATGTTCAAGTTAACAGGGTATGAGTCAACTAGCTTTTGGGAACCTTGTGAATATTGTTCGTCAGATAAGTCCATATCGTTTAGAAAAGAAAATCTACTTGATACTACTTTGTACACTTCACCTCTCCTCTTCATATGAGCTTCAAGTGTATCAATTATAGTGTAGTAAGTAGATACGCGAAATTTGTCTCTAGGATTCAATCCTGTGTCTGTTGCACTGCTATCATTTGCTTGTTTTTTCCTGATTCGCTTGCGGGACTGGGCTTCTTTGTAGTTAGGATCAGGCAAGATATCTTTTGATATGTCTTCAAATCTTTCGAAAATCATTCCTCAAAGTGTGCAAGTGGTCTGCTAATGATTGACAGAGGTCTGCACATGTTTTCAAATCCAATTCTTTTTCTTGGAGAACTTGACTTGTGTGGTAAAAGTGTTGTAAAATTTCATTCCACATGGTCAACATGAATACAAACTCTAGTTCTTGCATCTTGTTTGCAATGTTTTCTGCCTCTCGTATAGTTTCTCCCTTTTGTGATTGGTCTTCAGCTATACTTTCTAATGCATCCACAATCTTTGAGTAGGACTCCAGAATTGCACTTGTTGCCTCCCAGCGAGTATTAGAAAGAGATTTCAACACACGATCATTGCCCAAATATGTTTTAAGAACTGCCCATCGGTGTGTTGAGGCAGAGAAAAATGTATAAAGTAACTGGACTGTTGAGAAAAAACTTACTGCCACCAGACAACGATCAACAGCACTGCGGACAACAACATTGAGAGTGTGCAGCACATGGTATGAATATGGCATATTTGTTCTGTTCTAAAAGCTTCTTCTGCATTCCTTGATAATGCCCTGACTTGTAGTGTAAGGAAGTCTAACAAAGTTCTGATTTTTTCCCATGATGACTACTTTGATGCTTTTTTTCAAATATCAAATTTCTTCAAAAAAAAAAACCCTCATTTTTTTTGTGCCCCCTGCTTTGCTGGTGCCCTAAGCACGTGCTTAGTCTGCCTATTGGGTAATCCAGCCCTGCTCCCAAGACAGTGGTGTAACAGTCTTACTGTAATGCTCCAAAATGGGTGAACAATCTTTATGGGAATATCTTCAATGTGTAAAATCTGCAGGTACAAGCTAAAGCAATACAACCAATTTTTAAGCGGACATGAGTCCACACATACACAAGTTTCACTGGTTTAACTAAATTGGTATAAATTAAATTGGTGCAACTTCTGTGTGTAGACAAGCCCTTAGACCAGTAATTTTCAAACTTTTTAGGCTGCATACCCATTTCCAAATAATGTAGTCTATTGTGTACCCCCATCGGAGGTAGGGTCATAATATTCCTATGATTGCCAATTCTTACTAAATAAAATGTGTTGTCTGCCATTACAGGATTTTTCTCACATACCTCCTGATAAGACCTTATGTATGTGTAGGGGTACCCCAGTTTGAAAACCATTGCCTTAGACTAAATGAAAGATTAAGGAGGGGATGGTTTGATGGGATAACATGATCTTGGCAATTAATTGACCTTTGATTATCAGTGGTAAATAGGCCTAATGGCTGGTGATGGGATGTTAGATGCGGGTGGGATCTGAGTTACTACAGAGAATTTTTTCCTGGGTGTCTGGCTGGTGAGTCTTGCCCACATGTTCAGGGTTCATTTGATCACCATATTTGGGGCCGGGAAGGAATTTTCCTCCAGGGCAGATTGGCAGAGGCCCTGGGGGTTTTTCGCCTTCCTCTGCAGCATGGGGCATGGGTCACTTGCCAGAGGATTCTTTGCATCTTGAAGTCTTTAAACCATGATTTGAGGACTTCAATAGCTGAGACATAGGTGAGAGGATTATTGCAGGGGTGGGTGGGTGAGATTCTGTGGCCTGCGTTGTGCAGGAGGTCAGACTAGATGATCATAATGATCCCTTCTGACCTTAAAGTCTGAGTCTATGAATGGAGGTAAGAAATGAAATTGGTCTGCGGCCAACACCCTTCTAAGTTTTACAGGAACTCCCATTTCTTTGAGCACCCTGCATCATGCACATTTTCATTAGGACAGTCATCTCTTTTTCTTACTCTCTTACTGTTTCAGCACACACTAGGTCAGAGCCAAAGGGGAAAAAATCCTACAATAGCATTAAATTACATGTGCTTTTGGAAAGGTCATTCCCTTGGGGAAAGACAGACTGCTTAACAGTCCGCTTCTTGGGACTGACTGGCATTTCCACCTTTATTCAGGGGGAAGCCGCTGCTCTTCCTGTTTTTTCTTCCTCCTTTCCCCATTTGGAATAAAAGCACTTTGTGCTTTCCCTGTAAAACCCCAAAGAGTACCAGGTACATGACCTAATGAAGGTGGTTCTCAATTCTTCCCTCTAATGAGAAATGAATGCTTCCTACCTCTACTTGAATTCCACCTTGGTGCAAATTTCTAGGTTGGCTTCTTATTCTTTTTAAAAGCACATTGATCAGATAACAAAAGCAGCATCGATAGCAAAGACAGGCTCCATCTCTATATGGTGCTTCTAACATGAGCAGAACTAATCATAACCCTCTAGCAAATTACAATGAATTTCAGAGCATTTGGTCCATCATATAAAAAAACCAAGATTAAATTGCTGATTTACACCTATGTGCAACCCCATCCACTTCAATGGTGGTATAAGGGGGGAAAAATGAGATTCCCATAGTCTAATATGTTAGATCAATTAACCTGACATACAACAGCTATTTTCCAAGTAGCAATGTTTTTCAAGCTTTGTAGTATATATTTTAAAGACACTAAATTAGACCTCATTTAAAAATTACTTTGGAGCTGATGTGTTTGAGGTAAATTTTCTAAATTGTCTAACAAATAGCAGTGTGTCAAAAAATCTAGATTTAGTATAGTCATTACTAATCATCATTTTCCCCAAAATATATAGACAAAAGGACATTTCCATAATATCTGTATTAGTTACTGAGATGTCTGGACAACAAAGTTCAAATCCAGATTTAAATTCAAATCCTAATTTTTCTAAAAGTTAGGGATGTTTGATTCTCAAGATCTGATTCATGCCATTGAATGTGTAAGCAGGGGTCTGCTGTGAAGTCAAGAAGTCCCTCAAAGTTTGTGTGTGTTCACACCCAGGACCATCTCCAATAATACTTCTATTATTTCTGTCCCACAGCTCTACAAATGCATTTGTACTCTGCTCTCATTAAAAAAAAAAAGTGTGTGAGAGAGAGGTGTGTGTATATTGCACTATTTACTGCACTATATATTGCACTATTTTCCTGCCTACTCCAAGGCGCGCACGCGCGCTCTCTCTCTCTCTCTCTCTCTCTAGCTAGCCTTGGAGTAGGCAAGAAAATAGTGCAGAGTCACTTTGTCAGCATCTGGAGAGCCACAAGCTTAGTGGGACAAAACATAGGAGCAGATTCCATGAGTTGAAGGAACCAAACAGATGGGTGCTTATGTTTCTTGTCACATCTATACATATATGCATGCACCAGGTTTCTAGCTTGGTTTTGGTAATGAGAATTTTTGGGCCGAGTGTCGCCAGTCTCAATTGGTGCTTTGATCTTTCAACGCTTTTTTTTTTTTAATTGCAAAAAGTAAATATAGAATCTTGGGACCTGTTATCTTTATCTCCCACTCATCTGCAAGAAAGATGTAAGACTGAAAAGCTAAATTATGATCTGCATGGAAAAAGAACCCACACGAGGGTTCTGATTTATGCCTACATAAGGGAAAAGAGATTTAGGCCTCAAATCAATACAACTTTTCAGGATGATGTTTTTTTTTTTATTTAAAGAAAGACAAAGGAAAATGCTCAAATGAGAGTTTTTTAAGAAACAAAAAAATGTTGTCATTGGGGAGATGTGTATTTTCTCAGGGAGTTTTACTACTGGATAATCTCTGAGACTGTGGAATGAAGCATTTAAATCTCCATTTAAAGACAGGAAAAGTGTGAAGAACCAGCTAAAGACAAAGATGCCTCTTCTCTGAGAAAACAACTCTACCTCTGATGTTTAAAAAAAGAAAAGTGTGACTCTGTACGCAACTGATAATTCTGCCTTCAGGGAAGAGCCTTTTAAATTTGAATTTATTTTTTGCTGATAAACTAGCTTTTCGCTTTCTGTAGTCTAATGATTTTGTACCTGACCATGTTGATTTAAGAAAAACCCACTTTAAAGATGTGTTTGGGTGTATTTTCATTTTAATTGGTGTTTCTATGTGTAGGTGCATGAACTAGTGAAATCCAACACACACACAATAGGAAGGGACCCCTATAGTTCTCAGTTCAGTGACTGGAGAATTATGCCTCAAGATTTAAGCTTGCATTTTAAAATGATATGTTGTTACCATATTATTACCATTTATTATGGTTATGCCTAGATGCCCTAGCTGAATTTGGGAGCCCATTGTGCTAGGCACTGTACATCAGGGTGACAATGTCTGGATCTGGAAGCTTAAATCTACTAAAGCAGCTTCATGTAATGGAGCTACACTTTAATGGCCATGTGGACTTTTTGCATCCATATCCTTTTAGTGAGAGGTTATAATTCAGCTGTGGATTAACATCTTTTGCCATTGAAAATTATGTATATTTACATGACTGAGTTTGGTCACATGCAAAGACTCCGATTTGTGCACGCAAACTGTATTGCCACCTGAAGGATATGCAGCTTCTCAGCCTATGAATGGAAATGTGAAGGGTATTTTTGTGGGTGGAACTTTGTACTCCTTGTTGAGGCACGGTGTAAATTTGGTCCCGAATTCAATGCAGATCACGAATAGTCTAGAGAAGATGCCCTGGAAATGTCATCCATACACTAGAGTCCTTTTTAGTGTTCAAAGCACCACTGATTGAGAGTCCACTAGCAGTTCCATTGCTGTCACTTGGTTTCAAAGGAAAAGCTGCTGAGCCAGGGCAAGGTCAGCTAAATGTATTTTTCAGTACATGTGACGCAAGTTTGCATTGACATGGAGCCATTACTGTAGTGGAGAAAGTACCTTTATCAGGCCCAGGAGAAGTCCTATTTCCACTAATGGAACTACAAAACATATTCTGATACAAACAAACAAAAGCCAAGGAATTCACTAGCACACCCCTCACCAGTCCTACCGTCCCCTATAATGCTCTGTCAGGTTTTCAGCAGTGAAGCTGCCTATAAACCTGTGAGTCTGATCCTGCTCTAATGGCTTGTAATGCCTTAACAAGAGAAATAATAGCCCTTGTATAACACCAGCACAACATTCATGCTTTCCAGCATGCAATTCTACACTGATCTCAGCATGTCTGTCAAAGTGACTTTCAGCCAGCTAGACATTAAGCTTAATAAAACAGGAGTTACTTTTATTGTGAATAATTAACAGAAGTCTCAAGTATTCCCACACATCGGTAAATATTCACACGTCAATGGTATTGTCACTTTAAAAGGATTAGTCTCTTTAATTAGATCTATAATTCCTCTTCCTAAACTTTCTTTAAAAGATACAGTAATGCAAGCACTCCCCAAAGATAAATTGCCCTTTTTAGAGAATGACATTTCTTCCATTGGGCCTTTTTTCTTGGGTTGGTTTGTTGTCCCATGAAGCAGCCATTCAGGTAAAGCCGTGCTGAGAGTGCCTTGTTAAAGCTAAGAAACTATTTGTAAGACTGTGGCAGACTTGGACATTCCAGTTGGCAATGAGGAGAAAGAGCTGCTTGTTTCTGGGGTATCAGAAAAAAGGCTGGTGCAGGTGGTGATCCATCAGTAAAACATTGTTGGAAGAAAAGCTTGCAGGTGCTGACTCTGAAAATGGATGTGTACTTCCTGGATCTAGCACAAGCTGAAGAGGACTGCCAATACAACACAGAACTGTACTGTTGCCTTAAGAGTGAATAAAAAAAGATGTTTCAAGGCTGTAGTCGGATCTGGATGGTTTGCTACAGAGGACAAAAAGTCTCCTATAAAATTTGATCTAAATAGTCCTATCTCACTTGTGCTCTTGGTGACCAGATTCAATTGTGCTGGTGTCTCCTATGCAGTATGATATCATAGTTTCAGAGGAAGGCTTTATGCAGAGGTCACATTAGTTTGTCCTGTGGATGTAATCATTTTTTGTGTCACGGACAATGTTTTACTGTGAAGATATGGGCCAGATGGCTCAGACACTTGCAGTCCAGAGCTAAACAGTGTCTTTATTGTTGGTGAATAAACAGAATCTATTGTCTGTTGCTCATGAAATTATAGTGTCCATCACTGTTTAAAGATGAAATATTAAATTATTCTGGCTAAGTAAAGAATATGTAAAACAAGAAGTAAAAGGGTGTGGGCCTCAAATCTATCCCTGTTGGTGGTGGTTCTTTTGTCTTTATGAATATCTCTAAAAATATCAGCAGTCATTGCCACAGACATTAAGCATCCAGATTCCCTCCTAGCCACCTACCTCCATTAGTTCACTAATTTTGATCTGCAGCTCTTGTCACCAGGGGCAGGGAGAACAAAACAAAACCCACCCAGAAAATCTGTCTGATAGTTTTTCTGTTAGTCATTTTATACTGCTCTCAAGAACAGCAGAAAGTTAAGCAACAAGATAAAATCTTTCACAAGTTACTTTTCAGAAATCTACAGATAGAAGGACCCTCCTTTTGTTTTGAGTATTGCAAGAGCTGGTAACGCACACAGCACTCTCTGGCACCTGCTTGTAGAAATAGATTGTTCATAAAAGCACAGACAGTGAAATCAGTTTCTCTTTGGGTAAGTTAGTATTAATTATCTTCTGGATAGTCACGCCTGCTCTCCTAGTCCTTATGCTAGGGAGAGGGAACGCATATTCTTCTAAGAAAACATAGATTTTCTATTTAAGATTACCCCAGCTGTGGCTTCTTATACTGCAATGTCAGAAGTATTCCTTTCCTCTCTTTAATTGCTACCAAAGCCAACCTTGACTGGCAAGGAGAAAGTCACTGACAGGTTTGGGTTCAGTCCAGACCTTCTCAGAGATTCTGTCAGCCAACTGTTTGACAGTATGCAAATATATGTAAATTTGGGGACATTGGCTGAACACCTGCAGAAAGTGACCATCCCCACTTATGCTATGCTTTACCTCCTATGTAAGTGGGCTTTTTAAAATGTTGCTTGGTCTCTTTCTGTCAGTTTATTATGTATTTGTCAGCAGAATGTTGGGCTGATAAAAACTGTACTCTTTGTCCTGATGAGCTGCAAAGCTCCATGTGGAACTGCAAGTGCCAGGAATAGTGAGATGGCTCCTGTCCAGCCCTTGTGAATCCTTCTTTCTGCCTCTAGGACCTTAGTTTCGGTATCTGAACTCTTGTGGGGTTGCCGTGTCAAGGAAGGCCTTCTGTTTTCCTGGGAGTAAAGACATAACAGCGGTGGAGTCTCACCAAAACAAAAAAGCTCATTCTATCTCGCAGCTGGAACTTTGGACTTGTAGAAATACAGTTGATCACTGCATAAATCTGCATCCGATTTGTACCAGCTAGGAAGAAATGAGAGGCACCTCAAGTGAAAACAAAGCTACCAGCCACAGTACTTTTTACAGCTCTGAATTGTACAGTGGCTAGGAGAAACCTGAGGGTTAGATACCACACCCATTACAATCAGTAGGAGTTTTGCTATGGGCTTCACTGGAGCAGGATCCGGTCCTGAATATCTGTATAATTATCATAGAGTGATTCTTTCTTGCAGATTCCTTTCCCCATATATGTTGTAGCTATGTATGCAAGGCCCAAACAGCAACTGTAATTGAAAGGAGTGTTTTAAAACTCCATTTAAAAAATAAAATACAGCAAATAGAGGAAGGACAATGCCATCAGAATTTCCACACTCCGGTTAAAAGTTTGATGCACAATGATTACTTAAGGCAAAGTACCTCATGATTATCAGTCTCTGCCTTTGGTATTCTTAAACTATGCTGCATTGTGATTAGATGTGATCAAAGGTAGAGACAAGGCTGAATCAAGGCCCTGAATTCTAAAACCCCTGGACTTTGAGGAAATTCAGATGGAATCCAAAATATATGTCTTAAGTCAACTTCCAGTCAATGAGGGGGATGTATCATGTCAAGATCTTTGCGGTGGGGCTTTGGTTTTAGATTACTAAACATTTCAGCTAATGGCCAGTGCCTTCAGTTTTCCCAATTTGGGTTGAGGTATTGCACAGGACCATGATGCTTCCAACTCCCAATGGGTTCTTGGGCATTATCTGTGGTAGAGGCACCACCTGACGTCTTAGTTTAAGTGAAAATATTGTAAGGGCAGCTTTCCACTTTCACTGCCAGATCCTGTCCTCTTGATTCACACCAGTGTAACAAAATTACTCCAGTGAAGCTAATAGAGTTAATTTAGACATACACCCGGGTGTCTGGTTTCAACGGTACTCAGATTTTAAACTGTCAGGACACCATAGATAGATAGAGATCATCATGTGGTCAAAATACGTAAGGTGCACCCAAAGCAATGCGTAGGAGCTTGTGAGCCTGATCACCATTGTCCTAAGAGAATCCTAAACAATACATGCTGACATGGAACTTGGATTTCTCTCAGTTGCTTATCAAGTTGCAACCAATGTAAAATAATAGAGAGGAATATTTAAAGACCACAGGCTAGATCCTTAGCGGTCTTACAGACTCCACTGAAGACATGGTGTTTACAGTTTATATGGTAGTTTGTTTACACCAGCTGAGGGTCTGGCCCTGCATCATCAAAGATGAGTGAAGTACAGAACTGATTATCTTTGAGGAATGATACAGTTGCTTGAACTTAAATTTCTAGTGAGCTTAAAAATTCAGTACCTGTTTTTTTTTTTTTATGAATAACAAGTCAGACATTGCTTAAACCTATCATAGAACATAAACCAGAATTTAAAGCAAGTGTTGTTGTTTCTATGATTTATCTCTAGCTGGGAGGAGGTAAGAAATGGGCTCCCCAGCATTCAGGTAGATGAACAGTTCCTCAGTTGGCAGCCCGAGTTCCACAGGCACTTGATTTTTCATCTTACTGAACATAAGAACGGCCATACTGGGTCAGACCAAAGGCCTATCTACCCCAGTATCCTGTAACCCAACAGTGGCCAATGCCAGGTGCCCCAGAGGGAATTAACAGAACCGTAATCATCAAGTGATCCATCCCCTATCGCCCATTCCCAGCTTCTAGCAAACAGAGGCTAGGGACACCATCCCTGCCCATCCTGGCTAATAGCCATTGATGGACCTGTCCTCCATGAACTTATCTAGTTCTTTTTTACTGAGTGCAATGGGAACTCGAGAGTACCAGTTCTAACTCACCATGTAGTGCCATATCCCATTTAAACTCGTTTGCTCTTTCTCTTAAAAGTGAAAAGGAAAATACCCTGGCTATTTTTTCCCCCTCACACTTTGAAGTCCAAGGTAGTTGCATTTAAGCAGCTTTAATGTCCTTTCACTGCTGCTGTGTGCAGGGTTGTGGTCACTCAGGCAGCAATAAGTTTGAAAAAATGACCCGTCTACACCCAAACAATAACAGAATCCCCCTTTTTATGTTGGCAACGCCCACTGCTTTCTGTTCATTTCAGGACTCCCCACGTAGACGCAACTGTTTGACCAGCCTTCTTCTGAACAACTTAATTAAGCAAAAGAAAAAGTGTCAGTTTCTGCCAACCTCACAAAAACAGAACTGTGGGGGTAAAAAGGGTACGCAGCATTAACCCACATTCCTCAACTGGCTAACTAAGGGAAAGCTTTGCTTTATAGCACTGCCAGGAATATTCTAACGTTGGGCTGCAATTCAAAGTATCAAGACACATTGTTTGGTACATCACACCAAACACAATTAAAGCTGCAGTAATCTGAATCTTAGCTGCTGGTATTTGAGTTACCCTGAGAATGACAAAAGCTGGTGGCTGCAAGGTGTGTGTACACACCCTCTCTCACTTCATTTTAAAACTAAGCCTGCGAGTCCAAACAGATTTTTAAACCACATGAAAACAGACAGGAGATCTTTTCTCCCCCTTTCAGGAAATAAATGCACCATGGACACATAGAGTTTGTTACACACACTCCTTGCACAGAGCTGGATGAGATTTGGTTCCTCGTTCTTCTCTAGATACTAGAAATGCCCAGGTTCACTACTCCTCAGGTGATAATTATATACCTGAACCTTGATTCCTGCCAACAACAACAAAACAGCAGATAACTATTCTCTCCTTTGTTTCGAGACCTGGGCTAATCGTTGAGGGGCAGATTTTTGTACCTTACTCAGGCTGAGTAGTATCTTACGCCACAAATGGTTCCATTGACTTCAATAGGACCACTCAGGTAGTAAAGCGCTACTCAACCTGAGTAGAGATACCAGAATCTTGCCCTGAGTATTCTAGGGTCTGATCCTGCGCCACTGAGTTAATGGGAGTTTCACCGTGAACTCCAATGGGAGAAGAATCAGGCCTTAACTGAGGAGGAAACTATGAAGTGCTATTGTGCTGACTGGGCTGAATTTTGCCCTGAATTACACGCTTGCGTCCCCATGTGCCCTTTTTCTTTGTCTCCACTAAAAAAAGGAAACTAACATCTTCTGTTTTCCTTCTGAAACATTCCCAGCTTCTTGCCGAGCATGAATTCAGTGTTAGGCCCCCATCCTGCAAAGGCTTACACACATGTGTACACTCATGTTTGCTTTTACACACTGTGCCTACTGCCATTGCAGTCATTGGGACTATTCATAGTCCATATACGTACATATACGTATGTATGTAAGTTGTTGCAGGATTGGGGCCTTATTTTGTAGACAGTTAGGCTTGAACGGCTTATATTCAAATAGACTCCTCCATTTGTGCTCCCCGCCCCCCCAACCTCCCTACCGTTTTTTTTTAAACTGCATTTTGCAGTAGGGAAGTTTGTATTTCTGGGCAGTGATCTCATACTCAAAGCTGGTCAGTAGCCATTCAAATAATAGAAATTAAACAAAAAACTGACCCAAGCTCTTGTTTTAGATGCTTTGTATATCTTCCTGAAATCTTCCAGTTCTGTTGCTTGTAATCTGTAAACCAAGTATAATAAAATCCCAGTCTCAGAAATTAAATGCATAAAACAGCTGTGTTCTCCTGTAACCTTGGGGGTTTTTTCCTTCAAATTTGTAGATTCAAACAAATATGGGAAAACAAGGTATGTTATGGCACTGGGTATGCTACAACACTAACTTCAAGGTTCAATCAGAAACCATTTGCACCTGAATAAATAGCAACGGATAGAAGACATAACTTTTCCTGTTTGCTTCAGTTCAGAATAAACTATTGCCTATGTTATGTGCACTGACTTTTCACTGGATTAGCCTAGGAGGCCTAGGAGGCAAGGGATGTTCGGCTAACATCAAGGCTGTAATGAATGTGAAATGACAACTGACCCAATATTAAAAAGAAAGAAATGAAAAATCTTTTTTGCAACCTCTGACTGTTTCATTCTTCCAACACAACAGTACAGGAACCATAGCCTTTATTGTGATTCATATCGGGGAGGCTTCTTAACAAGGCCGAGCTTGATAGGTGGCTCTTGTTGGATGAAATTTATGGCCTGGTACTTCCTCAGTAAGACTTCCCACGTCGAATTGTTGAACATTACTGACCCTGATGCCCAACACAAGGGGGGTGGGGATTTACACAGATGTCTGGTAACTGTGGAAGGTGCAAAAATCCAGAAGAAGAACCTGCATCACATCCATTGGAAGTGGCTGGTTAACAAAGGTCAGGGGGAGGCCTGAGCCAGTGTGTGAGCCTCAGTGTTTTGGTGCAGTTTGTTTTTTGATTAGTGCAGTTCATGACCGGGCCATCCCACCTGAATAACAATCAGTCTGATTCACAGCAGGCCTGGAGAGGGCAAGGATGCCTGTGGAGCTGTGCATATGGAGCTGAGCCCTGGGAAGTTTAGAACCTTCCCAAACCCAGATGGTTCTGTTTGACACATTTGGCAGAACCCCAGAAATAGCCTATTGTGAGATAAAATCATCAGGATCTTGCCCTGACTGTATTTACAGAAACAAAAGCCATAGGGGAAAGCTAGTGCTGCTGTGGATTAATGAACATGGATGAGATGGAGATTTGCTGCTGCAGTCATTAAAAATGAGTGTCTGTAAATGTTTGCTTTCTTATTGGACAATCACTTCCCTAACTATAGTTCTTCTTTCTTGATGCAGAAAATTGCAACAGCCCTTTGGCACTGCTACCAGATGGGAAGGCTACACTGAGAGCCCAGGCTAAGAATCTTAGTCCTCCAAAGCATCCTGGGGTAAAACATTCAGGGATTGGCAAAGAACTAGGTGCACAACTCCCCTTCATTGCTGTCCTTCAGGGCATGCCAGTGAAAATCTTCATCTTTCCAATGATTATTTTCTACCCAGGATGTTTACCTAAACCTACAACTGTAGTTGGATTCCTCAGATTAAGTGGATCAGGACTGGGCTGGGCCAATATAAATCCAGGTGCTTCAAGGAGTGGTGATCTTCTGACTCACTGGCAGAGAACCAGTGCCACAGCATAGAGTTAGGGCTCACTGTGTGGCAAGAACTGCTGTCTTTTAGATTAAATGTAAAACTGAATTCCTGGCCACTGGGAGTCATTTAAGATCCCCTGGCACTTTTTTTTTTTTTTTTTTTTTTGGGTGAGAAACAGGGATCTTAACTGTGGGATTCTGGCCAAATTCCAGTTTGGGAATGTAACAAGCTGTCAGGTTCTAGGATCTTGCACAGAGCTGAACAGTTGTTCTGCTGATTTACCCTGGCATGCAGATCATTTGAGTTTGATGAGCTCCAACAACAGGAGCTTGTAAAAAGGGGGTTGCAAGCAAAAGAGAGAGAGCGAGCAGGAGAAATATGTTAGGAGCAAGGTAACACCACTCTTTGCTTACAAGGTAATAGTACATTCTGCCAGCCCCATTCCCTTACTCTTTCAACTGGACACAACATCTTCTTCCCTTCCTGTACTGTTATGTTACTCTCTACTTTAAATCAGGTGATGCATTTCAGTGGGGGATAAAATGTGGCTTGAGTACAACTTGTTTTTCATTTTGTTGCATATTAAAATCCTTCAGGGTGAAATGCGTCATGTAAATGTGAGTCAATTACTTATTACCTGCCCTAGGACCTGAAAAACCAGTAGAATTTGTAATCCTGGGTGTCCAAACATATGGAACAAGAGGACACTGGGCCAAATGATTAGAAACAAATCATTTTCACAAATAGTTCATATAATTCTTCTTTGAAAATTGTGCTTTAAGTCTCTCTAGTCTTATGAATATTCATCACATTTTTCAATAGTATATTTCAAATAATCTGAAAACTACTTCCTAATGAAGGATAAAATATCAATTTAAATTATAGTTTTTTAATCATTTATAGATTCCAGATTTAATGAGCCTCTGTCTCCTGCATATTCATGTTTTTGGGATTATTTAAAGACATTTACTTGCATGTTTGTTAGCAGTAAATAAAAGCCTTCTATAATATATCAAAACCTAGGGAAATTTTCAAGCTTGAGCTATTTGCAGCACTATTACTTTTCACATTCTTATGGGCCTGATCTAACGTGCCATGAAATCAGTGGTAGTCTTTCCATTTACTTTGGATCACCCCATTTCAGAATGAGCCAACAGATTCATTAATTCTTGGATTTTTTTAAAAAAATACGTGTTTTTGGCAGCTACAAAGGGGAAGATGCTGCAAACCCTTACTACGGAGTGTAGTGCTTTCTATTATGTGCTGTCCCAATGCTTATGCAGTAGTAAGCATATGTAGGATCAGGCCCAAACTGTGACAAAGTTCCTCCTCTACCTTGGTGGGTCCTGCGCTTATTGGCGGATTCTGCTTGCCTCAGAGATCTTCCCCTCTAGTAGAATCCACAGTCCAGGTTAACTCCTCCTGTGTCTGATCAGGATTTGGGAGTTTTGGGGGGAACCCGGGCCCGCCCTCTACTCCGGGTTCCAGCCCAGGGCCCTGTGGATTGCAGCTGTTTAGAGTGCCTCCTGGAACAACTGCACGACAGCTACAACTCCCTGGGCTACTTCCCCATGGACTCCTCCCAACACCTTCTTTATCCTCACCACAGGATCTTCCAGCAGTACACCCTCTTACTCTCACCTCCTAGTGCCTCTTGCTCCCAGCTCCTCCCACACAACCTCCTTCCACAGCTCCTGACACACACCCCTCACTGACTCACTGGGAGGCTTTTAACTAGTTTCAGTCAGCCCCTGATTGGCTGCAGGTGTCTCAATTAACCTCCCTGCCTTCTGGAAAGTTCTTAATTGGCCCCAGGTGTCTTGATTAACCTGGAGCAACTGCCATAAGGTATCAGGGATTTGTTTAGCCTGGGGCTAACATACTGGTTCCTTACCACTTTTATAGCCCTCTGGCCTTGCCCCGTCACAAAACATGATAACTATTAATACAGACATAACAATGAGCATATGAGAAGTGTAGTAGAGTTACATGCTTTCAGGAACATTAATATTTTCTGTTTGCATAGTTCCTGATTTTAGATCAGGCATCAGCAACCTTCGGCACGTGGCTCGCCAGGGTAAGCCCCCGGTGGGCCGGGCCGGTTTGTTTACTTGCCGCGTCCACCACCAGGTTTGGCCGATTACGGCTCCCACTGGCCGCGGTTTGCCGTCCCCAGCCAATGGGGGCTGCGGGAAGCGGCGCGGGCTGGTGCACTGTCTACACTGGTGCTTTACAGCGCTGAAACTTGCTGCGCTCGGGGAGGTGGGGTGGTGTTTTTTCACACCCCTGACCGAGAAAGTTGCAGCGCTGTAAAGTGCCAATGTAGACAATGTAAAGTGCCCGTAGACTCCTAAATCTAATTTTAAAAGTGACTTAGGCCAGGTCTACACTACAGACTTACATCAATATAACTACATCACTCAGGGGTGTGAAAAATCCACACCCCTGAGCGATGTAGTTATACTGAAGTAACTGCCAGTGTAGCCCATGTTATGGTAATGGGAGAGCTTCTCCTATTGATCTAGCTACCACCTCTTGGGGAGGTGGATTAACTATGCCCATGGGAGAAGCTCTCTCTTCAGTGTAGTAGCGTCTTCACTAAAGTTTTCCTTGAACCTCCATCAGTGGTGCAGTTCAGAGGAGTCCGAAATTTGGAGAGCTTATTAAGAGAGTTTTGGGGGCTTATTAAAGACAGCTAACCATCTGACTCACTGCTGCGCCCGATAGGGTCTCTACCTGTACGCGAATGCTGGGTCCCTCACACACAAGTGCTATTTATCTTTATGGTATCATTCTGTGATAATTTCCCCCTTAAATATTACTCATGAACAGTTTCAGTACCTGCAGTATCAATGAGCGGATACTTCCCCTTTAAATTTTTCCTGAGCTCACTTCTTACAACATTACATAGACAGACACACAGAACCACACAATAATGCAATAGCATCATGCACAAGCAAGAGCAGGAAGCTCCCTCTCTGTGTAAGCATAACCCAGTCCTTTTTACCAACATGACATGATTTGTCATCAATTAATTACACCAATAAGGTCTAAAGTGGTCTTTCTTTCCATTGCCTTCTCTGTGTTCTCTAGAGTGTCACATTGGGTGCCATTCTGTACGTGAAGACAAGCCCTTAGGCATAGCAATGCTGAGCAGAACAAGGCCTATGTGCCTTGCCCAAAGGCACGTATCAGGTCAGCTCTGATCAGAACCTAGGAGTTTCTGGATTCCAGTTCTATCCTTTGTCCACAAGACAATTCCTGTCTCTCGTTCTCGCTTGTCCATCTATAATACTTATATAGTACCAATCACTCTAGCATTATGTGCCAAATACACTATTTGATGAGCATTAACATTTTTTGAAGTGGACTCTGCTTTTGCTGTTGGAAGGCTCAGAAAATTATACTTCTTTTCTTTCTCCCCACCATCGTTATTCTTCGGCTCCTGTTGCTGCCAGCAAACCTATGAAATAAGATGCTTCTGCTGGCCTCTGAAAACAGCTAGACCAGGTTTCCTTCTGATCACTGACAGGATGTACATAGGGTTGGCCCAAGCCCCAAGAATTCATGGCTTCTGCGGAGTTTTACCTGAAGCAATGAGATGAGCCTTAAAGAGCCCCCGAGAAGCAGAGTGCTTGTTTCTGTGGGATGTGGCTGGAGACTAATGGGATGATATACTGAGGCTGTAAACTCTTTGGGACTCTTTTGTTATGTGTGTGCATGGTAACTAGCACACCCGGGCCACAATCCCTGCCTGAGGCATCCGGATGCTACTGCAATGTAAATAATAACAAGGAAAATGAAGGAAGGGCTACAATAAGCTCATATTGGATGTCAGGCAAGTTTTTCACTCAGGGTTGGGAGGCTGGGAAAAAACCAGCAGGTAATGAAGAGTGGGATCATTGGTGGAAGACTCCCTAGCTGTCTGGTGAGGGGGCATTGTGACTTCACTCTCTGCATGAGTAACACCTGTGATAAGAATCAAGCACAGGAAAACAGGACAGGCATGGGAGTTCCTTGGCCAACTACATTAATGATGTTATTTGGTACAAAGAAAGATTAAGAAAAATCTTAAACTAACTCATCTTGTCATTCATTTGGAGGGGGTGTGTGTGCAAAATTTGGATGAAGTACTTTATGGCTACTTTTTTTTTTTTTTTTTTTTTAAATGCACAGGCTCTACCTGGCCATTAATTTTGCAGGTGCAGTTTTGCTCCTGCAATTAATTGTGCCTATGAGAGGCCTTGAAAACAGGCTCTGTTGAAGTGGATCACTGTGCACTGATGCAGCATAATTACTTTTTCCTCTACCATCTAAAGCCCCTGCTTAGCTACATGCCCACCAGCATCGTGGATAAATAGGAAGAGACCAGAGGGGAAGAAGACCTTCATAGGAGCTGAGGCAATACCACAAGTCTCAGCAGCATTTGGCGAGTAGATAAAGGAAACTTTGTAAACATCCTTGGAGAGACGATTATCCTTGGAGGGAAGGGCCCTAGTGGTAGCATAGAGGAAAGGACGGGACAGTGACATAGGGATGGGGGCCACAGGTAAGTGCATGAAGGGGAATAGGAGTAGAGAGCAGGGAAGTGAAGGGAGCAATATGTTGATGGGGAGAAGTCACAGCATTTAATTATGTTGCATTTTAAAGATGTGTGTTTACAAGTGATCAGACACTGTGTAGATGAAATAGCTGGAGTATTAATTTTTAATAGATATAAATCACAAATGGTATTTTTATCAAATTATAAATGACAAAATATTAATGAGAAATTAAAAGCTCAATCTTTTGCTTATTGCATTTGATAAGCAAATGCAATAAGCAACAGACAACGCGCCTTCCATCCTTCACACTGCTGGAGTGAGAGGCAGTTGGTATGGCTGTTGCATTCCCTCTTCAGTTGCCTGAGAAACGTTTTGAATATCTTTACCAGCACCTCCTGTTTTCTAAGTCCTCCTTCTTGTACTTGAGTTCTTTATTCCCTGAAGCCAGTGTCCGAAGGCACAGACTGAGGTTAAGACCTTGTTCCATACTCTGTACTACTTAGCAGGATCCCTCTTCAATGCTCTAACCCCAAGCAGTAGATGATAGTGTTTAGTGACCTGTCACACTGGTACTTCAGTCTTTTGTTCTGTGAAATTGGCCTTCCTCTTTTTGATGTGAGAGGATTTGGACTGTTTCGTTATAGCCATCAGCTTGCCTGGCAATACACCAAGGTTAATGGAGCAAGGAGAGAAAGCTGTTTCTCCATGAGCACCATCAGGTCTGAAATACCTAGACTTCTTTGAAACTTGGGTTCAGATCCCTTCAGGATTGAATTAGCTCTTCATGCTCCAGAGGTAGACAAACAAGGTCCAGGCTGTTTACTGGGTGGTGGTCCTTTGGCAGAGGCTGTAAAAACCAAGGCTCTATTTATTCTGCTTGGATATATAAATCCACGTATGGATAGCTAGACCGATAATCACAGTAGTATCTTGGTACCCATTAAAGAACCGAAGTGTCTTCATTTTCCTGTTAGGCATGTATTCTTTGCTTCATCCTTGTTGTGCTTGTATTTTGTAGATTTTACCTTGGGCAGTGGTGGGGAGGAAGACTGTTCATAAGCCAGAATATCACACACTACACTGGCTCCTTACCGAGGATCTGATCCAGTTCTATAACTTGTTCCTCACAAACAAATCCATCAGAGGCCTTAGGGCCCTTGTGACGGGGTTACACTCACCACCGCGGCGCCCCCTGCTGGTCAGTCTGGGAATTAGCTCTCGGCAGTCCTGGAGTACTCTCCACCGGTGGTGTCCCGTCCGCCGCTCCCTTGCTGGTATCCGGACCCGCGTTGCTCCCAGCTCGCGGCGTCCTCTTCAGGACACTGCCCTCCGGCAGTGGCCCCTAGTCCACGCTCACCCCCTTCTGGGGCGGGGGGTGGTGGGGCTTATCAGCAGTTCCTCTCAGTGCCCCAGCCACAGTGGCTCACCACACCCCAAAGTCTAACCCCTTCTGTCAAGGGTCTGGTGCAGTCAGTTAGCGCCACATCCTATGACTGGGCGCTTGTACCAAGGGGAAAGGGGGGGGACCCAGGCCTGCCCTCTACTCTGGGTCCCAACCCAGGGACCCTCAGAGGGCAGCCTTCCTGCCCTCCTTCTCTCCCCTAGTCCATCTCTCTTCCCTGGGCCGCTTCCCCTTCGGCCCCCTTTCCACCCAGCTAGGCCCTTCCATTCAGGGCCTGCAGCCTGGCAGGCTACGGGCTGGAGCTCTTTTATGCTCCCCTGAGTCTGCCTAGCACTGCACTGTCCCAGGTGCTGGTCTCCTAAGCAGGAGACACACCTTCCCCTCTGAAGGCCTGGGAGAGATCCCCTGCTCCTCTGCTGAGCAACCTTTTTATAGGGATGAGCCTGGCCCTGATTGGCTGTCTCCAATCTGGGCCCTGATTGGCTCCCAATAAGCCCTCCTCGCATTGGCTGCCTGTCTGCGCAGGCTCACGGGCCTGCTGCAGCCCACTCATGCAAGGGGGTGGGGCACGCGCCCCACCACAGCCCTACACTAGATTTTTAAAGGTAGGAGATGGACAACTGCATTTTGAAGCAGCTGTATTTACTGTATGGCTTTGCCTTGACTGTCCCTTGTAGAGACCGTGGCAGTAGAGCATCCTCAAAATAACAAAGGTAAGAGGATCACTGTGGCTTGGCCTTCATCCGTGAGAAGTGAGTACTGACTTCTTACCAGTGGAAGATGAACTCCACCAGCTCATCAAAGTACTTTCCTTTCCTCACCGGCACTGCCTCCAACTTGCTTGGCTTACACTTGGGACAGTTGTTACTCCGCCGTGTGGAGGTGAACTGGGGAGGTGTAGCGGTGGTGCCATTTGCTTCATATAAGCAAGATGTTTATATAAATGCCAGAGTGCCATAAGCATATTGTTGACTAGAGCTGGTTGGAAAAACAAGAGGAAATGTTCTCAAATTCCCCACCTCCGCCCATTTTGCATTTGAAAAAAACACTTTGGATTTTGAACTATGAAAAATGTTGACTAGCGTAATTGTTGACACTGAAGCTAGAGCTTCTGCAGTTGTTCCCTGCGGATTTTATATTGATATTTAGCAGTGTGGGACTCTGCATAAGAAGAATATTGATGAGGCAGAGCACTTCCCCAACTCTCTGACAGGAATTCTCTCAGCTCCTGCTTGGAATTGCTGGGGGGCAAGCAGTTCTCTGGGTTATTTCTGTTGAAGGCAGTAGGACCAGCGCTGAGTGTCTTACTACTGTCCCTTTCTATGACATCATCCATCAGTGTCACTAATATTGTCAGTCCATCAGCAACCAGTACTGTTTCTTTGCCAAAGGCAGGCCTGGAGCCTGAGTGGGATAGGTTTAGGATATTGGACTATTGCATGCTTCTGGGCCTCTGATAAAATGCCATGCTTGAGGATCTAGTGGTGATATATACTAGGACAGGGCTAAAGTGTTGCTCCTTTTGCCTTCGAGGATCAGTTTGTACATGGAGGCATGGACATTCCTCAGTGGTGTGAGTCTCTTCCTGCATGACTGAACCAATATTAGATGGATATAAATGCTTCAGCCTGTTATTGTTCCTTCTGTTCTGGTGGGTGAGTGCTGCTTGGGTTTGAGATCAGACACAAACATTTTGGATTTGTTATTTGTCCTATTGTCTGGAACAGGTCTGCTGATCATCATTTAGTAGCTAGCTTCTAAGTTAGAGGTATAATAAATTTTAGTTTGTTTCCTTTCTAGGGCTGGCAAATGTTTTATGAACTCCCTGTGCTGTAGATTATCCAGTTCTGAACCACCATCTCTGGTCTAGGCTCTTTCCCCCATGTTCCAATTGGTGCAGGTATTTGGTTCCATTGATATAAGCCCATGTTCATGTTGTGGCTTAGGCCCTCTCTATGCTACAAAAACAATTGTGTCAGAAGACTCAATTATAACACAATTGCCCTCTGGCCCAGTTACAGCACGATTCCATATTATATTCTGGATGGGACTGTAACATTATTTCATATTCAGGATAAAGCATTGAAAAGAGTTTCCAAACTTGGTTTAAAATGGAGCTGATGACTAACCCAATATCCTGGATCTCATACTCTTGAACTCGATAGAAGTCCGGGTCTGTATACAAACTTTAAGGCTCAAGTCCATCTCCAGAGTGCGTGGAATGTGCTGGCTACTAGTTGTTTGACTGGGTGCTAGCTTTCACCTCAGAAATGGATACATTTCAGTAGGCCCTCTCAGAGGTCCAGAGAGGCCTGGGCCACTTCCAGCTTTTGAGGCCCCTAGCCATAATAAAAATAAAAAATGATGACACATAAAAACAAAATAAGGCACCAAAAAAAAAGAGACATAATTTGAATATTTTTTTATTTAACAGATGCTTTTCTAGCCTTCTTCTGTGCAAATGCACTACTTATTGAGGAAAAATCTAACTTTCATGCAACGTCACAGTTGATATTATGCATGGTGAGCCCATTCAAACGCTCTTGTCCCATAGCTGAACAGTGATAGTTCTTTACCTGCTTCAACACGTTGAGGTGCGTTCACCTGAAGCCACTAAAGCAGGCAAACTGACAAAAATACACAATATTTATGAACATTTTTAACTCTTTAATATGACAAAATCTATATCAGTTAACAAAAAAATTATGTCTTTTACCAAATCACATCTCTTATTTGCCTAAATCTGCAGTTGTAAGCTGAGAGAATGTGTCACATTTTGGTCCCATAGGGATACGCATAAAAACAAGTTGCAAAACTTATAAAATGCCAAAAAATTAACAAGTGTCTAAATTTGAGGCCGCCTTTGAGCTTGAGGCCCAGGCCAAATGGCCCTCCTGGCCCCCCCTCTGATGGGCCCTGCATTTCAGTGATGCTCTAATTTGTGAAGTGCTTTGGGGTCCTTTTGGCTTTTTGCTATAAGTGAGATACCTGAGTCCTTCTGAAATTGCCTCTATTTAGAGCATTTGCTTTGAAATAAGTGTAAAATGCCTCCCTTTCTTTTTCTCTTGTGTGTATCTAATTTGGAGTTGTGTTTATAGCACAACTTCTTCCCAAGAGTATGAGAATGTGTATAAGCTTCTTCAGTCTTAGGCAACTGACATGCAGCAAATGGTCAGCTACACAGAAGGGGAAATAGTGCAAATTCCGAGTAACTCCACTGAAGCCAAAGAAATTACAGTGCTCTAGATTTAAAGGGCTCCAGCAGGGTAGAATTTGGTCCAGGAACACTTATAGCATGCAGTTGATTTGGTCCCAGGGATATATGTTGGCTAGTTTAGATTTAGAGTCAGATCCATCAAACATCTCTGCATTTGTGTAACATTACTCATATGAGTAGAGTTATGCACAGGCTTAAGCATTTTCAGGTTTAGGCTCTTAGAATGTTGGTTTTGGTCGTTCATATCATAATAAACCTATGAACTATGAAATGTAAACCTGCCTCCCCCCAACAAACCAACTCATGAGCAAGTTAAGGGTTTGAGCCTTGGTATCCTGAAGATCTGATTTTCAGAGGTGCTGAGAACTTGTAACTGCAACTAAAGTTAGTGAGAGCTGCAGGTATCTGTGAACATCAAGACCAAAGGAACTCAGAATAACACAGGAGGAAGATTAAAATAGTCTGAACATTTCAAAGAATCTCCATGTTACTCTATAGTATAAACTAAAACTCTGGATGCTTCACAAATATGATGAAGGGAAAATGCATTTCTTGTAAGGTGTCAAGCTTGGAATCTGCAGTGGTACCTCTGGGGGCAGATGAAAAATAGGACTATAGGTCACTGTAACAGGTTTCTGTAGCTATCTGATTACAGCTTTTCTGTTCTTGTTGACCCTTTGCTGCTGTGTTTTTTGTTTTGTTTTGTTTTTTTACTTGAAAGAATTAAAAAGTACAGCTTCCATGAATAAATAACTCTTAGCTCCATCTTATTAACCAAAAGCAATTTAGGGATAAATACAGTGAATGTTAACAAAAAGCAAAGAATAGAAAATTGTTTAAGTGGCCAAAGAAACTTTATCCTATTGTAATGCAAGCCAAGCTATGCCAGCTATATGTAAATGTATGCAGTAGTCTCTGTGCATGTGTCCACTTTGAAGTTGCCATCTGAATTTAATTCTGCCTTTGTGATTAAATCAGGCCATTACGTTTAATCTCACTTAATAGTAAGAAACGCTCTTTGTTGTTTTCTATAGGCAACATATTCTGCCCCTAACATATACAGCTTGGCATTCACACTTTACTATTAATCCCCGATGGCTGATAATTGCTTCATCTCCAAGTTCTCTGTCCAATTCACAAGGGAACTGATTGCAACTATTCTTCCCCTATACATTAATGCACTGTTTTGGTCTTACTTCTTTGGCTCAGTGAACCCTATCAAGCTGTCCACATTTTCTGGGCATGTGGGCGTATTGTAAGTTGTTAAATTAAATTCTGTGCTGACCCCCTAAACACCAGAATCTATTAGCACTGCAAGTTAGCTGATTGACAAGTGGGGCTACTTTTCCACTCAAAAACCTGAAATAAAAAACAGGCTAAATAAGGCTGAATATTAGGTGTGTAGTGAAAATCTGAGGTCTTCTGCCTGCTGTCTTTCTACTTACATTTTCATTACTATAGCAGGACCAGTTGTATTATTACCATAGTGTTGCTTCATTAATCTTACATATGTCAATTGTGAAATTTCTCTGGAGAGGAGGGGAAAAAAGACCAAGTCGTTGGGACTTCTCTTTATTTTTCCTGAATCTAGAAGCAAATGTGGACATGTCTTTTACTGTGTTCAATAGAAGTTATGGTTGTTGCTGTTTTTCCAGAAGACAGTTCTATTTCATAATTACTGAGCTGCCACAATGTTAGCCCCAGACTGCCCTTGTTTTCATAGAAATGTAAAAGAATGTACACAGATCCCTGCTGAGAGAACTACTCAAACATAAAATGAAATTCTGAAGCAAAAACACCAGCAGTTTGAAATGTGTTTTTAAATATCTCATTTGGTTTCCCCTTCCTTTATCAAGAGTTTCACATTAAAACAGATTTATAGGCTTTTCTGCCAATAGAAAAATAGACTGACAAAGTGAAAAGAGACTCAAATATGGAAAAACTTCTATTAAGTTCTGCAGTTAGGAAGATCAAATTTTGTTCCTTCCATCGCCACTAAGAATGGACATCAACTCCATGTTATTAAGGTACGCTGTCATAACTATTTACATCTCAGTGTTGCAGCTATATACTTCTTACTCATGATCTGGTTTTTACATTCTGTTCACTATAATAATACTTCTCCAGAATTTGTCATCCAAAGATTTCAAAGTACTAAGCAAATATTGCCTAATTAGGCTTCACAACATCCCCGTGAGGGGAAGGAGGAGACAATGGATTTAAAAAACACATCAGCTATTTTTATGGATAACAAGAATATTCAAAGTTATAACAGTAACAATTGTTTAAAAAGACAACACTTTTGAAAAGGCTATAAACCTTCATGCTTCATGGCATAAGCCATCTTCTAACTAATAAAGGTTAGGAAGAAATAACTGCAGAGTGCCACTAGACCCTTCACTTGCCGAATCCCACAAGGATCAATTCTCTCTCCAGTCCTGTTCAACATCTACATGCAGCCACTAGATGAACTAGTTAGTAAAATAACATGGACTCAAGTGCCAGTAATATGCAGATAACACATAGCTTTATTGATCCTTACCACATATGACCATAGCACTACCACCAAGATAGCCCAATGGTTGGATGAGATCAGCTCATGGATGAAGAACAGCTGGTTGGAGCTGAACCTGAGCAAGAAAGAAGATAGGCTGATGGGCAGAGGGAAAGCACTGTGAACAGTTTGCAACCACAATGAAGTCTCCTTTGGTTGAAGCCACACACCCATGATTGGTCTATTCAGGCTATAGCTTAGGAGTGCTGTTGGTTTCTTCGCTAATGCTAAACTCTCTCGTAGCAGTATCCACAATGCTTTCTACCATCTCTGGTTGGCTAGGAGACTCCATCCCACACTCACAGACAAAAACCCTGATCTCGGTTATTCATGCCTTCATCACCTCTTATCGGCACTACAGCACATCTGGGCATGAAATCTTCAGCACCTAGGAAACTCCAACTAGTACAGAATGCTGCAGCACATCTCAGCAACACAGGCTAGTGTGAGCACATCAGCCCTGTCCTCCACTTTCTATGCTGGCTTCCCATAGAATATCAAGTCAGTTCAAGGTCTCAGTCCTTATCTTCAAGGTGCTCAATGGCCTGGGCCCAGCATATCGAAAAGATTACCTAAAGCTCCAGGATGAAACCCGTGGTCAACAGCTCCATTCCTCTGGCACAGGCCAGAGGGTAAAGCTTGTCTGTTCAGGAGACAGAGCTTTCTCTAGTCTGGACTGAGACTGTGGAATGAATTCCCCCAGGAACTAAAGAGCGTCATAAACCTCACCATCTACTGTTCCTTCTTTGTGCTGCCTTCGCCAATATAAACACAACACAGTTTAGAAGAACTCAACAAGGAGCCATCACTGTGGAACCTTTTCCTCCCCTCTTCCCTCCTCCCCCGCAGGCCACCTCTTTTGGGTATTTTCTGAAGGCGGGGATCATCCAGGCCAATGTTGTTTTTAGTAGAAATCCACCCATAGGATATAGAAATGATTCTCTATCATATTAATACTGGTGAATTTACATATACTGCCTGTCAACCCCAGCACAGTAAAGGTATCCTACTGCATAATAAAACACAATTTAAAAACAGTGTTGAATAGTCACCTGTCTTAGTTAAAAGCATGCTTGGAGTGTTTTGGGATATCTTCTATGATATATTCCCCTCACCTCAAGAACTCCTCCTCCTCCAGCTAACAGGAAATTCACATAGTGCAATCTCTTTCCTCAATGCTTATAACCTAGAGCTGTACTAGATAGTGTCTTTTCACTTATTTCCTTGTCTTCTCTTTATTTCTTGGCCTTCTGCATAGCATTAAATCCTATATCTGCCTCAGAAATATTCACTTTCTGATTTTCTGTTTTAGTGGGATTGCCGGAAGACGTGGTGCTCAATGATCAGTCCGAAATCAGTTAAATTTATTAGTCACTTCTATGCTGAACAGAGCAGTGTGACCAAAAGAATTATTAGTTTTAAAATGTAGACTTGGCTCAGAAAGTTGTATCTTGCCATACCAGCTCCCATGATCTGCTGAGACTTCTGCAGTTTATGCTGAATGATGTACTGTATTTCCATAAACATGAGGGCACATATGCTCTGGAGCTGAATAATTTATTCAGAGTGAGTCTCTACCTAATGATTTTCAATAGTTCACTCCAAATCAGTGTCTATCAAATGTGGCACAGATGCTTGTTTGATTTCATTTCAACCATCTCTTTTGCTAGTAGTAACCTGATTCCTGTGAGACATTTTTAATTAATTAATTCATTCATTTTCATTGCTGGGTACAGTGTCTTCAGTGAAAATCACTTTATTTACATCATAAAGCAATCATGTCCAAGCACACAATGTAATCTTACGCACTGCAACCAAATAAATGATGTCTTCAGTGGCTGGAGACCCCACTATTAAAATAGAAATCTGATTCAATGAAAGTAAAAGATTTTGTCACTGTGGTTTCCAAGGGCTATTCTAAAGAAAAATGACAGGCAAAGAGATTAATGGCCTAAAATTAAAAAACCTGGCTAATTTTTTCTTGTGAGAGATTTCTAGTGCAATGAGCACTTTGGAACTTCTGAATCCCAAAGGTGTTTGGATGCTGTTTAATAAATCAATAATGTCTTATTAAATTATCTGTCTGTCTAGATACTTATATGACCTTAATTACTGTTCTATCCGAGCTGTCCCATCATTATTCTTAATGATGTTACTTTGGGTTAGACAATTCATTATAGGTAGAGCTGGCGGTGGTGCATGTATTTAAGGTTGCCTGACACTTCCCATTGCAAGTTATACAGAAGGAACTTCAATTAAAAATTCCCTCTATGTGATGAAATTTTAATCAAAATGTCAATGCTGGTGATAATATAAATTTCAGAAAATAGATATGAGATATTTGTTTTGCAAAACATCATCAACAACAAATCAACAACAAAAAACCCCAAACTAAACAACAGTTCTTCTATGTTATTTCTGTAACTAGATTTTGAATATTTAGTAAAGTTTAAAATATCACAAGATGGCCTTTCTGGCTACCCATTGTACACTGCAAAAGCAAGCAATTATGCTACAACATTGCTCAGCAACACTGGGAAAGCTTCATTTCAAAAGTTATAGTTACTAGTTTATTTTAATTGGACAACTTGCATTTTTTCCTAATAATTTTTGTATAGTGCCTTCCAGCTGAGGATCTCAATGCACTTTAAAAACATTAATGAATTTAGCCTCACAGAGCCGCTGTAAGCATTATTAGTCACACGAAATCTGCAACCACAATAGAAGTCACATTTCTTGACTGCCAGTACTGTGCCTTAACCACATTAGTATGAAATTCACACCTGTGCAGAGGGGCCAGCACAAGTTTATGCACCACTTGAGTCCTATTTAAATCCTCTAAATAAGTTTTAAGTGAAACTTAAGTGGTACATAAGTCTTATGACTAGCCTTCTGATCTGGGGTGGCTTTAATCCTTCTTGGAAGCTATGCAAAACTTCTGTAACAAAACCTAAAACTCTGCCTAGGTTGATGAGACACTTTTGTATGAGTTTTGGGTGCTGGGGAAAGGTTTCTGGTTTCACGTGGAAACCAGGCAAAGTTCAGCACATTTGATGGGAGTTTTGCTTCATTTTTAAAAATTTTACCTTTTATGGCTGAGCAGCGTTTCAGAGGGACACCTTATTCCACACATCACATCACCTAATTTTTAAATCCTTGGTCTGAGTTCTCTCCTTGGCTTGTCACTTCTCCTGTTGCAATTATAGCCATTGAGACACCAGTTGAAATTATGAGCAATGAGTTAGCTAGAACCTTTCCTCTTGGCCTTTCTCTTTTTTCCAGTCCAGACAATTGCAATGTAGTAGAAGTTTCCTACAGCCTCCCTTCCCTTCGATTAAAGGCACAGTCAATGCTCCCCCCACATGTCATTCTTTTCTGTTCAACTGTATTCCGCTGTATGTTTACTATAGAAACCTTTTTCAGCCTAGGGTTTGTAACTGTGTTCATACTAGGAGCCTCAACCACCCCATAAGCTCCCATCTGTGTGTGGTAGAGCACTGGATTTTGAATCATAGATGGTAACATTTTTGGCTGGGATTTTCAAATGAGCCTAAGGGAGTTAGGTACCCATCCCCATTGGGAGTTTGGCCTCGAACGCCCTTAGACTCCTTTGGAAATCCCAGCCTTAATAATTAATCTCTTCTTGCCATGGGGTCCATCTTCCCTCTGTTGAGGTGGATCCTCCTTCAGTGATAGCCCTGCCCGCTGAACTATAAGCAGCCTCTTATGTTCTTATATTATGCTCAGGTAATGTTTCCACCACTTAGGGCTTGTCTACACTTAAAGTGCAGCAGTGGTGCCGCTGTCGCACTTCACTGAAGATGCAACCTGCGCGGATGGGAGGTGGTGTAGGTGCTTCACATCCCTGAGAGGCAGTACCTAGACTGATGGGAGGGGTTCTCCCATCGACCTTGTACTGTCTACATTGTCCTTCTCCTGCTGCACCTCCCCCCCCCACTCCCCAGCACTTCCAGATCACTTAGTCCTGCCCTCCCAGCAGTAGGATCTGGGTGGGGAGTAGAGAGGGCCGTACTGACTCCACTCAGGGTCACTGTCTGCGAGACAGCCTGGCTGGGGAGGAGGCAGCAGCAGCCCGGGCCCAGCAGCCAGGCCCGGGAGGGGAGCTCAGCGGGGGGACTGCAGCTGCCTCCCTAGCTGAGCTCTCCCTCAGACAGCTGCTGCTCACCACACAGAGGAGCGGCCACCCTCAGCCGGCATGAGAAGTGGCTCCATCCCGCTGCTGGAGCCAGAAGTGTGTCTGGGGGAGGCACAGCAATAGAAGGTAACTCTGGTGGGGAAAGCACGGTGGCCCCAGGCCAGGTGCAGGATCTCTGGGGAAGGCTCTGGGAGCAGGGTCCCTCTGCTCAGCCAGAGGTATCCGTGAGGTTGCAGGAGCTCTGGGGAGACACTGGTGCTGTGAGTGTCCCTGGACCGAGGCCGGTCCCGGCCCAACCTAGCCCAGAAGCACATGTTCCCCACTCCTGTGGCCCAACCCCTCAGGAGCTGGTAGGATTGACTGCCCTGGACCAAGGAGGTGGGGCTGGAAGGTTCCTCCCAGAGGTGACGGGTGGGGCAGCCTGCCCCCCCCCCCCCACTGCCTGCTGGGGAAGTGGCCAAGGCCCCGAAAAGGGGCCACATTTTGTTTAGAAGCCCAAGAAAGGGGCTGGGAATTTAAACAGGTCCAGGGATGGAGCTGAAACCCTGAAGAGGGTGAATCATTAATTGAACTTTGTTACCCCCACTTCCCAGAAAGGGACTGAAGTTAAGAAGTGACCTGGCTGGAGAGCTGGGAAACCATAAAGCTGCTAAAGGCAACAAGTCTCCAGGGAGAAAGCCCTGCGGGTACTGCTCCATAACAGAGCAGGGACAGACTTAAAGATGGCCCAGAAGGGGCTGAGGACTGAGCCCAGAGGCAGGGCCACAGATACCAACAAGAGCACAGTGATAGGCCCTGGTGGACCTTTGTTACCCCCCAAAAGGGTTCCTCCCTTTTAGACTCTGTGCAACTTAGCCAGAGGGCTGTGCCATTAAAGAACAGCCTGATAAGGACACTAGCTGACAGGGGGCACCGTGAGGAGAGATAGAGAGAACAGGTTTGCACCTAGCCGACAGGAGGCACTTACGAGAGGGGAGTTCGCCGTCACATAATGGTAATAGGCTTTTTAAGCCATCATTGTGGTCCACATATTCCTGAGGCATCCAGAGGCCTATCCAGCACCTGGCATAGTTTAGAGCAACCTCCAGCATACCCTACAGGCCATTGGCTGGTGAGACTAGCTCAGATGCAGTGTACTTTGGCCTCGCTATGACTTTTATTCACCCCTTACTGCAGTGGAGGAGCGGGAGGGCCATTGTAACTACATGCCAGCCAGTGAACTTTTTGGCATAGGAGTTATTTCCCAGGGACCATCAAAAATATATATATACGTTCAAAGTTAGTGCTGTCATTTGTCTCCAAATTAGCCAAACATCCCATCAGTCCTACGGCACAGCCAGAATTAGGAATCAAAGCTCAAGCATTTAAACATCAAATAGTTGTTTAATATTTTTTTCTCCACCCTGTATCATCTACCATGTTTTAAAACAATCCTCCCATCCTTAAAGCGATGCCAACCGGTGCTGGTTTTGTGTTATTAAATACAAATTAGGAGCTAGGATGAGACCCACATGGTTAATTTTAAAGAACAAAGTTCATTTGAGTTTTACAACTGAGTGTTATGACCAATATCAGGGGTCTCCAAATTTTAGGAGACAAGGGCCAAATTACATTTTTCAAGGGGCTTCGCGGGCCGGCCTGTTCTCTTGAGCTTACCCTCTGCCGAATTGCCGTCGAAGCTGCGGGACCGGCGGACCTCCCGCAGGCAAGCCGCCGCGGCTTCGGCGGCTTCGGAGGAGGGGGAGGACCTTCCGCAGGCAAGCCGTGGCGGCTTTGGCGGTGGGTATTCTGGGACCGGCGGGAGCACCCCCGACTGCCGCCCTCTGCGCCCGGACCTTAGTTTGGAGACCCCTGACCAATATTCCTCTTGTTTATACAGCTATGCACGTGCTTTGTTTCAAGTGGTTTTAATTTATTCAGGGTTAAAACCGAATATTGTGCATGTCTTGGAGGAGATCTTTTGGAAAGCATCATTAGAAGGACAGGATTGTACCATGTTTAGCTGCTGCTGTGAATTAGAAGAATCTATTCCTCTCCTCTCTTTATACCAATTTAAAATCTGCCATGAGGCTACAATGGAAGCTGTTACTCTGTCATCCATTCTTGCATAGAAGAGCAAATATGGAGGGACTTTAAGAATGTACTATCAATTTCTATAGGAAGTTGCATGGGATGAATACATTTCTTATCCATGATGTGGCCTATTTCAGCTAGCCTGTGTTGTTTTTGGATAATGGTGCTGTTAAGTTCAAATGTCTGAGACCCTGGTCAGGTGAGCCTGTAGTAGATAGAGTGGGAGTGTTTTCAGTCACAGCTCTAATAAACTTATGGGTAGTCCTATCCAAGATCAGAGATGTGGTTTTTAGACAGCCAGTGCATGCTCTGATTAACCAATAGGCTAACATCACAATCCTTAATGTTTCCATGAAAATGTGAGCTACTTCCATCACCCCGACTGATCATATTATTGCATTTTCTTTCAGAATGAAAGCTGTTGTTCTCTTACCAATAATCAATAACCTGTAAAATGGGGGAAATTATACTTTCCCTCTTTTGTAGAGTGCTTTGAGACCTCTGGATAAAGAGCATGATATAACAGCTAAATAGTGTTGCTATTATTATTATTAGAGTTATCTGCTAAATTTGGGGTTAAATAGTGTGGGGGGGGTTCTTTTGCAAGCTTTACATATCTCATCAACTTTGCTGTCAAAACCATAGCAACATCTTAGTAAGAAATAAAGTGAGAGTTTGTAAAATTCTACTGTGAAATGCTTTTAGCAGGAGAAAGGTGATTAAAAACAGATTTACAAAAAAGATAGCAAGTTTGGCTTTACAGAAAGATTAATTATTTATTTTCATGGGACCTGATCCTGCAGTTGTTACTCATGCAAATTCCCATTGGAGTAAAGACTACAAGATCAGGCCTAAAGACTTATTACTTTGAATGTAATGTGACTAGAACTCTAGCCTCTTTGAGTGGTGTAGTGATGTCACATCCAGGTCAGTAGTGCACCTAATATCAGTAAGTGAGTCTAGGCAGTGAGTGAATGTCTTGGCAGTCATTTCACTTCTTCAGTTGTTAGTGCCACCAAACATACAGACTTTATACTATCACCGCACAAGTTGTTCAATAGTCATCTTAAAGCCTGGCAAGTTAGATATAACTTACCAGGTATGGCTGAGTCACTTTTTCATAAGCGCTTACAGCTTGAATTGGTATAGCTTTGTCAATAACTGGAAAGATACATTGACTAATGTGTCTCCATGTTGTTGTTACAGGAGATCTCTAATATCTCTTAAAAAAAAAAGCAGACTTTAACAAACTCAGAAAATGGGTAGGTAGGGTCCCATGAGAAGAAAATCTAAGGGGGGAGGGGGAGAGTTTAAGCAAGCTGGCAGCTTCAAAGAGACAATATTAAAGGCACAACTGCAAACTATCCCTATGCAAAGGAAAGATAGAAAGAATAGTCAGAGGCCAATATGGCGCCATCAGGAGCTCTTTAATGACTTGAAAATCAAAAAAGAATCCTACAAAAAATAGAAACATGGAGGAATTGCTAAGGAGGAGTAGAAAAGAACAGTGCAAACATGTAGGGACAAAATCAGACAGGTTAAGGCACAAAATGAGTCACACCTAGCAAGGGACATAATAAGGAATAAGAAGAGCTCCTTTCAATACTTTGGGAATGAGAGGAAGACAAAGGAAAGCATAGGTCCTTTATTTAGTAGGGGAGGAGGGCTAATGACATCAAAAAGGTTGAGGTGTTTAATGCCTATTTTGCTTCAGTCTTCACTAAAAAGGTTAATTGTGACCAGATATCCAATACAATTAATATTAACAACAAGAGGGAAGGAATACAAGCCAAAACAGGGAAAGAACAAGTTAAAGAATATTGAGATAAGTTAGATGCATTCAAGTAGGCAGGGCTATATGAAATTCATCCAAGGGTGCTGACGGAACAAGCTGAAGCAATCTTTGAGAACTCATGGAGGATGGGTGAGGTCTCAGAGGACTGGAGAAGGGCAAACACAGTTCCTATCTTTAAAAAGGGGAACAAAGAGGACCTGGAGAATTAGACCAGTCAACCTAACTTTGATACTTGGAAAGATATAATTTGTTCCTGTTAAACAATTAATTTATAAGCACCTAGAGAATAATAGGATTATAAGGCAGAACCAGCATGGATTCGTCAAAGAACAAATCATTGCCAAGCCAACCTAATTTCCTTGACAGGTTTACTGGCCTAATAGGTAGGGGGAAACAATAGACGTCATCTATCTTGTTTTTAGTAAGGCTTTCAAATTAGTCCCACATAACATGCTCATAAACAAACTAAGGAAATGGGGTCTAGGACAAGATTAGAATTCAAATTGGAGAACTGGTCTGAATTCAACAAGATGAAATTCAATAAAGATAAGTTAAGTACTTTGCACTTAGGAAGGAAAAATCAAATGTACAACTACAAAATGGAGAATAACTGGCTTGTTGGGTAGTAGTACTGCTGAAAAAGGATCTGGGGTTTTAGTGGATCACAGATTGAACGAGTCAACAATGTGAAGCAGTTGTGAAAAAGGCCAATAGCATTCTGGGGTGTATTAACAGGAGTGCTGTATGTAAGACACAGGAAGTAATTGTCCCTCACTATAGGGCACTGGTGAGGCCTCATCTGGAGTACTGCATCCAATTCAGGATGCCACACAAGTTGGAGAGAGTCTGGCAGGGAGCAACAAAAATGATGAAAGGTCAGGTTTTCTAAACGTATCAGGCAATGTTAAAAAAACTGGGCATGTTTAATCTTGAGACAAGATGATGGGGAGGGCTGGGGCGGGGGTGGGAGGAAAGTGCTTAATAGCTCTTAACATATATGTGGATGGTTATTAGAGAGGACTGATCAGTCATTCTCCATGTCCAAGAAGTAATGGGCTTAATCTGCAGCAAGGGAGATTTAGGTTAGATATTAGGAAACATTTTCCAACTATAAGGGTAGTTAAGCTCTGGAATAGGCTTCCAAGGGAGGCTGTGGAATCCCTATCATTGGAGGTTTCTAAACACAGGTTAGACAAATGCCTGCCAGGGATGGGCTAGGTTTACTTGGTTCCGCCTCAGTGCAGGAGGCTGGACTTGATGACTTCTGGAGTTCCCTTCCAGCCCTACATTTCTGTGATTCTATGATCTTCTTTAGATGAGTGGGAATCCAGCTGTATCTTTATTTGTAGGAACACATTCTTACTCATTTTTTCCAAGTCATAACTTAATAAATTGTTAAAGCTATATTATGCCCTGAACATCAAGAAATAAGTACAATTTTATCATTAATAGCTGTAACCAGGTAAATATTGTCAACTGGCTAAGAACATCTCATTCAGTCATTAACAAGACAGCTGACAGGATGCAGGGAAATTGTGATTTTTATTATGACTGTACATTTCCAAGTAAAATGGTCACAGTGATAAAACGCTAGTTAAAAATATGCTATTAAAATAAACTACACAGCCACAAGGAAAACCGAATCCCAGAAATAAGTGCATAAAAACTATCAAACATTGCTTTTAAATGTATATTTCACTTGTATTAGTATACGTGTTGAGGATTCATGTTCTTTGCAGTGTCTTTTAACTAATGTACAGGCTGGCTATGAAGAAACACTCTGCTTTCTTTACTTTTCAAAAACCTTTGTTTAGGTGTTTCAGAATTGACCTTGTCTAGTCTTAGAAATCTGCAGTAATAACGCTGCCTCTGAAAGCATCATGTGGATTAACACAGTATGGGGGAGGGGGGTGAGCAACTTTTGCTTTCCTAAAATAGTGGTCCTACCTTATTTTCCTCTATTAGATCGAGTTAATTATCTTCTCTGGGTAATGCATATAGTCAGGAATGCATTCTCTCCTTTTTAGTAAATTGTGGTATTTGTGTTCAAGGTGGCATTGTGTTTGCAAGCAACACTCAAATGTTGGTGGTTAACCCAATCTAGAAATAATATAAGCTGCTCCCCCGAATGAGACTTAAAAAACCAACCTGTTTCAGTTCTAAAAATGTAGATTCCTAAAGATGGAGGTCCCTTCCACTCCTACATTTCTAGGATTCTAACTGATAGCAAGTAGGTAACAAGTTGGATTCTGCTTAGGTTACTGAAAGAGAAAATTACTGCATAGAAAAAGTAATGTCTCCTTTAAGCCACTGCCTAGTACATACCTTTTAATTCTACATGTTGTTTAAGACCTGTTACTTTATTCCCCTGAATGCTAGCTCAGAAAGCCAGGGTGCAGTTCCATCTACAGTAATTAGATACTCTCCTAGCTAAATAAAACATTGTAGACGATGCTCCATTAAACGGATCTTTTAGGCATTATTTTCCATATCTTCGACTCGAGTGTCAAAATGATTCTGGCCTCTCCTCCCCTTTCACCTGTGGAATGCATGCGGGGGGAGGGGGGTCCCCGGGCAATCGCTGACATAGCGACGGCGAGGCCCGGGCTGGCACACCCCGACTGACTCTCCAGCAGCTCATTGGCGTGACCCAGCCTGCAGCTTGTGGGGGGGGGATCTGTGCCCAGCACGGGGTCTCCCCGCCGAGGGGCTGGGAGTTCGCTCCGCGGCCCGCAGCCGCCTCGCTTCTGCTTTGAAAACAGGGCCGTGCAAACACGCGCCGTCAGCAACACACCAGGCCTGAGACGCAGAGCGTTGCTCAGCTGCCCGCAGCGGCCGGGGCTCCAGCTGCCCGTCGCGCACCGAACCCCCCAGCGGCGCGCTCCTGAGCCCGGAGCTTGCAGTCCCCGGCCCGGCACCCCACCCCGCTCCCCGAGTCCCGCCGCCCCGCGCCTGCGATCACTTGGAGAACTGGCTCTGCACGGCGGCGAGGCTGAGGCTGGAGGGGATGAAGTGAGGGAACTTGCAGATCGCGCAGGTGCACAGGCTGGCTCCCCCGGCCAAATGCAGCTGGCTGCACTGCTGCTCCTCCAGGGACAGCGAGAGGTATTTGCTGGCGGACCGCAGGCTGTCCGGGTGGTTCAAGTTCCCCGGGGTGAGCAGCACAGAGCCCGGCGCAGCGAAGAGGGGCAGCCCGGCCAGCAGCAGCCTGGGCCCGGAGCCGCTCATCTCCCCAATGATCCGCCTGAGCTCCTGCAGCGAGCTGCCCAGCAAGAGGATGTAGTTCCTGGCCAGGAGCAGCGTGGCGATCTTGGAGAGCTTCCTGCCTGGGGAGCTCTGGCAGTGGGCGGCAGAGTAGGGCATGATCACCTCCCGCAGCGCGTCCATGGCCAGGTTCAGGTCCTGCATCCTCTTCCTCTCCCGGCTGTTGATCTTTCGCCTCAGCTGCTGCTGCTCCTTTTTCTGCTCAGTCTTGCTGCTGCCGCCGCCGCCTCTGGCACTGCCCACCCCCTGCTGCTGCTGCTGCTCAGGGGCAGGCTCCGGCTCGTCATGCACTTGCTTAGGGAGCAAGGTGGCGGAGGGCTGCCTGTAGCCAACCAGCTCATACAGGGCTGTCCCCAGCTGCACCTCACCTGGGCGTTGTTGCCTCAACATGGTCCTGCTGCTGCTTTCAGGCGAGGCTGCACACCTTCATAGTGAGGGCTGGGGGAGGGCCCGACGGGCAGGCAGCGTGCACGAGAACGCAGGGCTGGCCTTCGCGCTAGACTCACGTTACCTAAGGTGGCCACGGTGGGTAGGAAACACTTGCCGCGAGGAGCTTGTCGCTCAGGTCTGGGGAAGGGAATGGTCTAGCCGGGGCCCTTTAAATCCAATTCTCCCACTTTGGGCAAAGGGATGGCAGTGGGCAGCCAATGGGAGCGCAAAGCTGGGCAGAGACGGGCTCTCATTGGTTGCCGCCTGCTGCGAGGAGGCAGAGTTGTACTTGGCAAACAAGAAGTTTATTGTAAGGTTTGCTCGGCAGTTCTGCAGCCCAGGAGCGCTGCCATCTCGGAGCCCATTTCCCTCCCACGGGCGCCTCTGCTTTGCCAGGCAGCTTCCTTTGTTATTTGAGACGCTCTATTTTCTCCCTATATTTCTCCCCCTTCCCCTCCTGGGCTCTGACTGCTTCCAAGAATTGTAATGTCTGCCAAGGGATTGAAAAGAGAGTTTATTTCTGAACTGATTCTCCCTTTCAGAGCACATAAAGCAGTGTCTGGTTTGTCTTTTTTCTTTGCTTCCATAGCTCCTTTTAAAAAGCCTTTCAGGATTCCCTCTTCCTCCAGTTGTTATTATTAGAGATGGGCTGTCTGCCCCCCTCCCCCGCCCCCAAAAAAGAGAGTTGGGACCAACTGCAAAATTTGGATGGTGGATGAAATACCCCCTCTCAATTCTTAGATCCAGAATTTTTGCTCAGGCCCATCTCTACTTATTGAATTAATGTTTACCTTTGTGTCTGTGTATTTCTTAGATATGCATTGTTGTAGCTGTGTTTTGTCCTAGGATATTAGGGAGACAAGGTGGGTGAAGTAATATATTTATTGGATCAACTTCTGTTGGTGAAAGAGCCAAGCTTTTGAACTACACAGAGCTTTTCTTCAAGCTAGAGAGCGTCTCCCTATGTATTAGATAGACAACTGAGCAGCTAACCTGCCTTTAAGTTCTGAGTAAATACAATTATATTTGTGTTACTTCACAGTTTTTTGTATGGCAATACTGATCATTCTGTAGCCACCGTTTAAGACTAGCAGTTTAACAGTTGCATAAAAACAGAAATAGATGAGTAGATTTCACATATTCTATGAATCATAGTAATTTTTCATTGGTTTTAATATGAGAAATATGTATGTAACCAATGATTGGGACAAGTATTGCATTAATTCTTTGTATTCAACTAAAATTAAATGTAATGCAGTGAACTTAGATATTCCCCTAGTAGGGCTTGATCTGTAGTGCATTGAACTCAATGGGAGTCTTTCCACTGATTTCTGTGGACTTGGGATCAAGCCCTTAATTCTGTTAATGGAATGGAGGAAAACAAAAAAGCAGTGGAGGCCAGTGTGTCTGATGAGAAGAAATATTCAATGGAAGAACAGTTCTACTTTTTAAAAATGTGTTTACTGGGAATAGGCTTTAAAGACATTCATTTCTAGGTCACCTGTTCAGATTCAGCCCAGATCATCAGTGAGAAACTCATTACCCTCTGAAAGTTATTCATCAATCTGTAACCCTTCTGCCAGTCAGAGTCGGCAGCAACAAGGGCCGGGTTCCGTATCTAGGGGTTCCATTCCAATAACACAATGCAAAACCGGCTCGAGCCCCCACCCAGTGACCTGGGACAAATATATATCACCCCCCCTGGGCGCCTCTAAGAGGCAATACTTCCCCTCTCGCAAGCACAGAGTCTGAGTGTAGAAAAACCTTTTAATAACAGAGAGAAAGGATGCGGCATTTTGCTGGGGAAATACCACATCTAGGATTTGTAAACCAAACTGTGAACAACGACCCACCCCAGCAAATTGGCCATGTCCTTTCCCTTTGGTTCTTGAGTCCAGCAACCCCCAAAATCACCCAAAGTCCCAAAAGTCCAACAACCCAAAAGTCCAGACCCAGAGTTCAAAAGTTCATCTGCAGAGTGTTACACCCCCTCCAGTCTGGGTAAAATTGGGGAGGGGAGAGGTAAGGGGCACCTTACGTGGCTCGAAGCTGACGGCCCCGTCCCTTCGTGGGGCCTCGCTCGGCTCGGCTCTGCTCTGCCATCCCACGAGTCACTCCGCTCAGCCGTCTCTCAAGCCGCTCCAGCTGTCCCACCAACTGTTCCGCTCCGCCAGCAGCTCCGCGCCGTCAGCCGGCCTGCAAGTCGCTCCGGCTGTCCCGCCAACTGCTCCGCTCTGTCAGCAGCTCCGCTCCACCAGCCGCTCAGCAATAGATCTTCTGGCTCCCCCACTACTTAACACAGTGCTCAGTGATTTCAGCTTTTAACAATTTCAGCTTTTTAGTGATTGCAGCTTGTAGTTAGGGGAGCCTGTGTGCTCATTTGCACACTTAGTCCAGAGTAATTCCAACTCAGCAGCCTGTGATTAGACTCCTAAGGAACTCAAAATTAGCTCTGATATTCCACAGTGGGGAGAGAGAGAAGGAAGTACAATTGCCATTTAGGACCCTCAGAAGAGGCCCATGTCACCAGATATAAATACCTGTCCCCAACCTCTCTCAATTCACTGGGTTTTGGAATCCATGTCCCTCGCCTAGCAAGTGCTGCTCAGCTAATGGTGAGGCCCTTCATCATAACAAAAGCCCACTGTCCTTGATTCCCATAATCAGGGTAACAACACTTTATTCTTCCTGCCCCAATAACAGAGAGACTGGGGCTCCCACAGCAGTCAAAGTGACCATTTGGGCAAGTGGTCCATCATGCTTTGCAGGGTGGGTGTGTCCATGCAAACAAGATTAGCCCCTGACATCCCTGACATCCCTTTCCACAACTCACCACCAGATGTCAGGGTAGAGCTCATCCTGACTCTGCTTACATCCTCCCCCCAGCCGAGAATTTGTCGTCCCGACAAATCGCACTCCCTTTATACCAACTCATTGGTTTCCTCCAAAGGGCCTCAGAAAACCCACTTCAGCTTTCACAAATCTGTGCGCTAAATGTATTGGCTCCTCGCTAATCACCCCAGGTGCATCATAAGTTAACCGTTTTACTGGTCTTATTACCCTGTCCCTTCTATTGAGAGTCTTTGTTGCAGGGGTAGGAGGGACATCTGCTTGAGTGACAGATGGAGAGGTTTCCTTTGAGGATCCCTCGGCTACTGGCATAGGCCCCTGCATCTCTGGTTCCGACAGCGGAAGGTCCAATGGCTCTAGGGCCCCCTCCACCTGGATGTCCTCACTGCCCAATAACCTGTGTGCATCATCAACGGGGGGTACCATCGACGGCACAGGGGCGCCAGTAACGGGCCTAAATACCTCCGCCATGGGGCTTAGGGCTGAAGAGGGGGAGCTCTCTATTGGCTCAGCTGATCGAGACTGAAATCTTGTCTTCATTCCAGGATACACCATGGTCATGTCTTCCTCCTCGGCCTCACTCTCTGACATGCTGAATAGGGGTAGGTTAGCTTCAGAGGGCCCGTTGTCCGTGTTGGATGGCGGCTGTGGCCTGGCACTTCTGCTCTGCCCGGCTGCCCTGTCGTGGCCCATCTCATAAGGGGTGCCAACCAACTCTCCCACAGGGAGCAAGAGATTTCTGTGCACCGTCTTTATTTGCCCTGAACCCTCTTCCGGTTTGATCTTGTAGACCGGCAGGTCTCCCAGCTTCTCCATCACCAGGTAAGGTATTGCTTTCCATCTGTCAGCTATCTTGTGTTTGCCAGCAATACCCAAATTTCGCAGCAGGACTCTGTCCCCCGGCTGGAGCTCCTGCAAACGTACCCTAGCATCATATCGATGTTTGTTGCGATCTGCGTTCTTCCGAGCCGCAGATGTAGCCAAGTGATAAGCATCCCGCAGCTTTTCTCGTAGTCGGGCTACATATTGCTGATGAGTTTCGTAGCTATCTCCATCCTCGGATACACCAAAGCACAAGTCTATGGGTAATCTTGGTTCTCGCCCAAACATCAAGAGATATGGGGTGACTCCCGTAGCATCGTTCTTTGTGGCGTTGTAGGCATGCACCAGAAATGCGACATGCTGGCTCCAGGTTGCCTTCTGCTCTGGTCGCAAAGTCCCCAACATATCTAATAGTGTTCGGTTGAACCTCTCTGGCTGAGGATCACCTTGCGGGTGATAAGGTGTTGTCCTAGACTTTTTAATTCCCGCTATCCTCAGTACCTCCTTCAGAAGGTGACTCTCAAAGTCCCGCCCCTGATCTGAGTGTATCCGGGCTGGGAATCCATAAACTGAGAAATATTTCTCCCACAGTACTCGAGCGACAGTGATAGCCCTCTGATCACGTGTGGGATATGCCTGCGCATACCGCGTAAAATGGTCAGTCACTACTAGAATGTTTCCGACATTCCTCTTGTCTACTTCTAGAGACAAGAAGTCAATGCATACTAGCTCCAAAGGTTTGGTGCTGGTGATATTCTTGAGATATGCAGCCCTTGTGGGCAGAGTTTTCCTTTGGACACATCGAGCGCATGTCTCACATTTCCTGCGAACATCTTCAGCCATCCGGGGCCAATAGAATCTACTACGAATAAGTTGCAGGGTTCTCTCCATCCCTGGATGTCCAAAGTCATCATGCAGGGCCCTCATGGCCAGGGCTCTGTACTCTTTTGGCAGCACTAGCTGTGTTCGCTGCTTTTGTAAAGGGTCCATGGTCACTCGGTGTAGCACTCCCTGAATCAGTTTTAGTTTGGTCCATTCTCTCAATAGTAGTTTACCCTCTGGGCTAGGTGGGACAACCGCAGCTGGGCCTCGCCCCTCCCTTTTGGCAAGTAGTGTATCACGAATGTCAACATCTTGCAGCTGGGCTTCTTGCCAGTCAGCCGCACTGAGCATGGGCAATGGAGATTGGTCCAATGCTATGTAGTTCACCGAAGCAGAAGGCACACTTTCAGGGGGCAGGCCCAGAGCTTCTGCAACACATCCCTGAAGGCTCCAATGGGCCTCTGGCTCTCGACGACTCACACTGCAAATAGCTCTCACTCCATCCATGGGTATCACAGAGACTTCTGGTGCCTTTGGACGTCTGGACAATGCATCTGCATCCACGTTGCTTCTCCCTGATCGGTATTGAATGCTGAAGTCATAGCTAGCCAAAGCGGCCACCCATCTCTGTCCTGTAGCATCCAGCTTGGCACTTGTTAACACATAAGTCAGTGGGTTGTTGTCTGTCCACACCTGGAACTGAGCACCATACAAGTAGTCTCGGAATTTCTCAGTGATGGCCCATTTCAAGGACAAGAACTCCAGCTTGTGGATGGGATAGCGAGTTTCACTGTCAGACAGTCCTCGACTGGCAAAGGCTACAGGTTTACGTTTGCCTTCCACTTCCTGGTACAGTACTGCTCCCAGACCCTCCAAACTGGCATCAGTATGCAGGATAAACGGTTTGCTGGGGTCAGCAAAGACTAGGACTGGAGCATGAGTTAGGCAAGCAATGATTTCTTGAAATGCCCTCTCACACCTCTCATCCCACCGCGGCCCAAAGGGTTCGAAGGGGCCATAGTGTCTCTGCACAGGAGGCTTTCGGGATCCTCCCTTGTTCTTGGTCTTAGATTTGGGTTTTCCAGACTGGTATCCCCTGGTAAGATCATTCAGAGGCTTTACAATCGTAGCATAGTTCTTCACAAATCTGCGGTAATAGCCACTAAATCCAAGAAAGGTCTTGAGTTCTCTGTAGTTACTGGGACGTGGCCAGGTAGTGAGTGCTTCTATTTTGCTGGGATCAGTACTCACACCCTCTTGGGACACGATGTGACCTACATACTTCACTGAGGTTTGGCAGAACTGGCATTTATCTATTGAGAGCTTCAAACCATAGTCCTCCAACCTATTGAGCACTTTAAGTAGTCTTTCTTCATGCTCCTCCAAGGTTCTTCCAAACACAATCAGGTCATCCAAATAAACTAACACTTGCAGTAAATTCATGTCTCCCACTACTTTCTCCATAAGACGTTGAAATGTGGCAGGTGCTCCCGAAATCCCCTGGGGCATGCGTTCGAACTGATAAAACCCTAATGGGCAGATGAAGGCTGTCTTCTCCTTATCGTCTTCTCCCAGGGGGATTTGGTAGTATCCACTCCGAAGATCCAACACAGAGAACCACTGGCTTCCCAGCAAGCAGTCTAAGGCATCTTGGACTCGAGGCATAGTGTACTGGTCAACCACAGAACGGTTGTTTAGGGTGCGGTAGTCAATACACATCCGGATTTTCCCGTTCTTTTTACGGACCACCACAATGGGTGAGGCATATGGGCTGCGGGACTCTGTAATGATGCCATTCGCAGCCAGCTCTTGTAGATGACGTCGCACATCTTCCATCTCAGAGAGGGCAATTCTCCTAGATCTCTCCCTAAAAGGTCGAGAGTCATGTAGTCTGATGTTGTGCTCCACTCCTTTTGCACATCCCACATCCCACTCGTGCAATGAGAACACTTTGGGTCTTTCACAAAGTTTTTTCCTCAGGCGATCTTTCCACTCCTCAGACAATGGTGAGTCTCCAAAGTCAAACTTTGCTGGGTCTATAGCCGGAACTTGAGTTTCACCCCGGGGTTTTACAATCGACTCAGGCTCAAAGAGGTCTGCTATCTTCTGTCCTTGCTTCACAACAACATCACGACTTGTTTCATTGGCAATCAGTATAGTCACCTTTTCCTGAGCTTTAGCAGGTAAGGTTATGATTCCACTGGGGACCAGCACTCCTTCAGGGAGCTCTCCTTTCACCGACTGCTCTACCATTGCTAAGGCCCCATTACTGCCTTTCAGCCAGGTGCTCATGACAAGCACTTCTTGCTCTGTCCTGGCAGGCACTACTAAGGGGGTCGTGCCCGCGTACTTCAGTGCTCCAATCGGTAGCTCAGATGTCTCTTTAGCGCTCTCAATTTTCCTATAGGCTTCAGCACAAAGCGTATGGATCATCAGGGTGTTCAGGTATTGGTCCCCGGCCCGTCGTCTGCAGTAATCCGCGAGTACCTTGAAGAGGCTGGAGTTGGTCCCTATCAGTGCAGACACATCAGAGGTCCCTTTAGGGTCAGGGCATATTAATGCAGCTGTGTCTACCGCTTCTCTTACCCCCGCAACCTCCTCTGGGAATTCCAGGTGCACTATGACATATCCTTGGTAGGGGTATTCATCCATGCTGAGGCCACATAGGCCAAGGCCAGTCAGTGGCTGTATAGGCAGGTGCCTAAGCATGTGTTGGTAGAATGACTGAAATATAATAGTCACTTGAGATCCAGTGTCAAGCACTGCTTTACACTCCGCCCCTTCAATCCTCACCATGACCTCTGCTCGAGGCCCTATCAGTCCTGTGGGGATCCCAGATGGACAGTCTTTTCTGTGGGAATCTTCAAACCCTGCAGGCCTGGGTGGTCCACGTCCCTGGACCCTCTGGCAGCTACCGGATCTCTCCCAACTGATCCTCAGCTTTCCATACACTAAGGAGGGATTTTCTTCATTATGGCACCTAGCAGCACTGTGCCCCTCCTGACCGCATCGGTAGCAGAAAATTTGCCCTTTCCCCCTTCGTCTGGATGGGACAGGGGCTTTCAATGCTGACCTCTCCATTGCCCCAGTGTGAGGCTCCTTACCCCTGGAAGCCTTAGCTCGGTCAATGGTGCTTTGCAGCTCAGCTATCCGTTCTGTCAGGACCTGCATTTGTTGAGCAAGTTCTTCTCTGGTGCTCACCATCAATACACTGGCAGTTTGCAGTGGAGTTGTGCTGGCTGGCTCCAATGTTTGGGCTTCCCAAAGCTCACTGGAAGCCTGCCTTTCTTCCTCCTCTCTGACCTCTTTTATCAGCTGGGAGTAACTTGGGGGATGTTCCCGTCGTTCTCTTAGCCTCAGATGAAGTAGAATCGGGTTCAGATACTGAGTTCCTCTTACAATTTGAGCCAGTCTGGTCTGATCCATCTGCTCAGCAGTCACTGCTCCCCTCATGACAGCTTTTTGAAGCAGTCTCTCCAGCCTCTGTATATAGGCTGACGCCTTCTCGCCCTTTTGCTGTCGGGAATTAAGGAACTTGCAGTAGCTGTCTTCAGGGCCCTCTACGCTCCCAAATGTGTGATCAAGAGCCTCTAGGCAGTCCCTCACACTGACCCCAGGGTCAATGAGCTTCAGAGTGCGAATCACATCTAATGCTGGGCCGGCAAGGCTCTCTATTAGACAGCTTCGCTTTTCTGCATCGGGTATGGCCCACTCCTGCAGCATTTCAGTGGTATGCTCTAACCAGGGTTCAAACTCCTCCCCCCCAGCAAATGACCTTAACTTACGACAAGAGTTTGACATAGCATAGGACAGCACAACCTTTTCCAATGTTTGCCCCAGTGCTTTTGCCCAATCATCGGCCGAGGCTGCAGCCCCTGACCTAGAGGCTGCTGAGCCGGGGCCCAACAAACCTGACATAGTAGCCATTACGCAAACAGTAATTTCCTCAAAATATAAACACAATTATTTCCCAATGTAGCGGATCACTCAGCAGGTGCTTGCGAGGGGTACTCACCCAGGCATCCCGGACGAGCCCCCAAAAATGTAACCCTTCTGCCAGTCAGAGTCGGCAGCAACAAGGGCCGGGTTCCGTATCTAGGGGTTCCATTCCAATAACACAATGCAAAACCGGCTCGAGCCCCCACCCAGTGACCTGGGACAAATATATATCACCCCCCCTGGGCGCCTCTAAGAGGCAATACTTCCCCTCTCGCAAGCACAGAGTCTGAGTGTAGAAAAACCTTTTAATAACAGAGAGAAAGGATGCGGCATTTTGCTGGGGAAATACCACATCTAGGATTTGTAAACCAAACTGTGAACAACGACCCACCCCAGCAAATTGGCCATGTCCTTTCCCTTTGGTTCTTGAGTCCAGCAACCCCCAAAATCACCCAAAGTCCCAAAAGTCCAACAACCCAAAAGTCCAGACCCAGAGTTCAAAAGTTCATCTGCAGAGTGTTACACCCCCTCCAGTCTGGGTAAAATTGGGGAGGGGAGAGGTAAGGGGCACCTTACGTGGCTCGAAGCTGACGGCCCCGTCCCTTCGTGGGGCCTCGCTCGGCTCGGCTCTGCTCTGCCATCCCACGAGTCACTCCGCTCAGCCGTCTCTCAAGCCGCTCCAGCTGTCCCACCAACTGTTCCGCTCCGCCAGCAGCTCCGCGCCGTCAGCCGGCCTGCAAGTCGCTCCGGCTGTCCCGCCAACTGCTCCGCTCTGTCAGCAGCTCCGCTCCACCAGCCGCTCAGCAATAGATCTTCTGGCTCCCCCACTACTTAACACAGTGCTCAGTGATTTCAGCTTTTAACAATTTCAGCTTTTTAGTGATTGCAGCTTGTAGTTAGGGGAGCCTGTGTGCTCATTTGCACACTTAGTCCAGAGTAATTCCAACTCAGCAGCCTGTGATTAGACTCCTAAGGAACTCAAAATTAGCTCTGATATTCCACAGTGGGGAGAGAGAGAAGGAAGTACAATTGCCATTTAGGACCCTCAGAAGAGGCCCATGTCACCAGATATAAATACCTGTCCCCAACCTCTCTCAATTCACTGGGTTTTGGAATCCATGTCCCTCGCCTAGCAAGTGCTGCTCAGCTAATGGTGAGGCCCTTCATCATAACAAAAGCCCACTGTCCTTGATTCCCATAATCAGGGTAACAACACTTTATTCTTCCTGCCCCAATAACAGAGAGACTGGGGCTCCCACAGCAGTCAAAGTGACCATTTGGGCAAGTGGTCCATCATGCTTTGCAGGGTGGGTGTGTCCATGCAAACAAGATTAGCCCCTGACATCCCTGACATCCCTTTCCACAACTCACCACCAGATGTCAGGGTAGAGCTCATCCTGACTCTGCTTACAAATCTATAGGAAATGAGTTGGTGGGCTCAATGAATGTTCCCTTTATTTTTTTTTCCTGGTGCAGAATGAACAGCTGCAAGAGCACAACTTATGTGCTGGGAAAAGAAGTACACAAAGCAAAGTCAAGGATATGTTTATTGACAAAGAGAGTCTGTGCTTCTATCAGAAGTAGCAACAAAGTAGAAGTCCAGCCTATGTAGGTACAGCTTTTGAGAGATAAACATGGAACACAGAGTGATGTGTTAGAGGGTTCTTGTAGGAGCCTCTTACTAAAATTCTGCCACACCACTGAAAGACAGGTTGGGATAATTTCCCTGCCATCATAAATTTGCCCCTGTAGCTCATAAAAATACTTCTAAAGAGCAAATGTTGCTTGTGGAACAGATAACAGAGCTCAAAATGTATCCTCGAAATACTTAGGGGGAAAAAGAGCTGCGGACATCACTTCTGCCCCTATTTCAAACTACGCCAGTAAAACATGGCACTCTGTTGGCAGGCTGCTCAGCATACTTTTCAGGTGCAAAGTAAAATAATTTCCAGCAAAAGACACTTCATATGTTTTTGCCCCAATGCTGTTGCTTCCCTCCTTGCTTGTGAGGAAGTATTTTTCATTTTAAATGGGAAAACTGATTAATAGATCCTCCAGTCTCTCAACCATTCTTTGTGAATATGCACAGGGAAAGCACATCTGAAACATGCGTATATTGGGCACCTGGTTTTCAATAGTATTTTGAAAATAGAAATATTCTCCATATTACCCCAGTACTTCTTACAAAAAGCTGTCCCAATGATACAAGGAGTGCAACAATGGCTTAAAGCTACCTTTCCTGCTGCCCTGCTCCTTTACAGTCACTACACCAAGCCCAGGAATGGAGGAACAGGGAGGGACTCAGTGGCCCTGTTTTGTAACAAACTCCTCCTCTCTTCTCTGATTCTCTGACCAGAGGAGCCATTGTCAGAAATGGGGCAGAAATTAAATCCTTTTTCTGCTTGTACCAATTGAAGCTAGGGAGGGAGAACATTTAGAATGCACACAAGTTTCTTCATCCCCTTCCTCCTCATTTTCCTGTTTCTAATTTTTCCTTTCTCCAATGATTGATTTATTGATGATCATTATTTGTATTGCAGTAGAGCCCAGAGGTCCAAAGCATGTCAGGACCCCACTGTGCTAGGTACTATACAGGCAGGTACAGGCATACACACACATCCCATTCTCCTTTCTCTTCTTTTGAAAGATAATGGTGATAGTAATTCAGTATAACACACCAGTCTCAAAGCTGTTGAATTACTGCTTAGACTTCTTTAATAGAAACAACTCTGATAGGTTTTTTCCATGACAAAAAAACCATTTAAAAACTCAATAGCTGTTCAGTTTCTGTTGTTGAAATTCAATCCTCGACCTTTTAAGACTAAATAAAACAAAACCAAGGGGGGAAGAGAGAAAGAAACAGCAGAAAAGAAAATGCAATTCCTCTCTCTGACTATGTCACATTTGCAGTATAGCTGCTGGAAATCACAGTCATGGCACTTGGTCAGCCTTTATCAGAATTGTTTATAGGTGCAAGGGTGGATTTGTTGTGGCTGGCTAAGCTGGACTCCTATTAGACAGAATGCAAGCAGAAAAAGATGGGAAAGAGGGAGTAGAAATAGGGGAAATGACACATAAGAGATGGGGTCATAACAGGAACCTCATATTTACATCACAGGTGTTGCATAGGAGGTTGAACTTGATGAAGGTGGTGATGACATTTTGTTCTCTCTTCTTGTTCAGTCTGGTCAGACCATCTTTCAGGATTAGGATGACCTATGGTGATTGTGATATGAGAGAAGAGAGGATTTCTGGGGCTCCCCTGCCCCCAATCCCACTTCTGATGGGAAAGGGGAGACAGCTAGCTGTAGAGCTACTGTTGGTGGTGCAACTTCTTCTTCTGGGACTTCCCTTTCCCCTCCTGCTGCTGCCACCACCAGTCAGGTAAACAGGTCAAGGGACTATGGTGAGGGGCAGAGGGGAGAACAGTTAATGGATTTGGGTGGGGGATGGAGTGTGAGAAACAGCTAATAGATTTGAGTGGTTTGTAGTGGTGAACTCCACTGACTTCAGTGAAGTTACTCATGATTTACACCTGTGTAAGTGAGAGTAGAATCGTGTTCACCATCTATAACTGCCATAGGCAACCAGCATTCTGTGGAATTCTAAGGATTCTGTGACGGCAGAACTGGTGCACGCCAGCCTAATGCTACCTTTTGTTCACACCAACTCCCACCAAGACATACTGTAGTGTGTGTTTCTAGGTTTGTGTACATATTAATATAAAATACATATCCTGTGTAAGTCAAAGGCCTACCTTTCATTATTGGGGGGGAATCCAAGATGATGAAAAGCACCAGAAGAAGATCTGAGTCATGCTAATTAGTCAGATAAAATGCATGTAGTTAGTAAAGCAGAAGCTGGTTATTTCCCTTCTTTGATAAGAGCAATATGTTGCAGATCAGCTACAGACTAACATAAAGCTTTTGATAGCAAAAGGACTGAGTTTTGAAAGTTCACAAAATAGATTGTACTTTCCAGCAAATGGGTTCTTCGAACCCCATAGCTAGTATTTAGCAAACTTGATTTTTTTTATATGAAGTTTCAGATTAACATTCCGTTTTCAAGATGCACTCATATGAACACAGTAGTAATCCAATTAATCAGCTGAAAATGATTTCCTGATTAGATCACATCAGTTATTGGTTTTTATTTTAAATATGGCTATTAAAAACAATATAATTATACTGAGAGCATTTTATATTTTGCTGCAGACATCAGTTGCTTCAAAACACACACGAATAGAAAGTTAAACGCAAGAATATTTTACTCCTGCAACAATTAACTACATTCTACTAATATAAAATGTCTTAACATATCCAATAATATACATAGGAATCTGCTTTCTCTTTTTCCTACTGAAATCCAATATGAGAAGGCAATTTCGCAGAAAGAGAAAATAAAATGAATACAAAATAAAGGTGGCAGTTCCTTTTTCTTCATAAACAAACAAGTTTTAACTAGACAATAAAATGTTCACTTTAATGTCAACATAATTGGAAATAAAAATTGCTCCTCACTAGAAAAATCTGTGTTGAGTCTCTCTTAAATCAGTAGCCTAAGCCAAACGCTATAGAGGCTTACACTGATACAATAAAAAGGGACAATTTGCTTGGAAGGCTGTGGCTAATTTAGAACACAATGCCCAATGTCATGGTCAGTTTTGTTGCAAAAAATTGGCAGTTTAACTCAGAGTCTCAGTCAGCCCGAAAAGATGTGAGTGATTCTGGCTGAAACAGCTTTGCTTATTGGATGTTCCAAACTGTTAAAACAAGCCCTTTCATAGTGATACATGGCCAAGTGTGTTAAAAGAAATGAGGGGGGAAAACAAAGGTAGCTCTGAAGTCATTTCCCTGCACTGAATCCAGCCATCCGGTTTCACTCTTTCCCCATTGAATGGACAGAATGCAACAGGAAGAACAGGAATGAAAGAGAACAAACAGGCCGAATGTACTGGCAGAGAAACTAGAGAGAGAGAGGGAAGACAGGGCAGCTAGATGCTAAACTTCTATTCTTTGTTCTTAGAAAGGAATGAATGATTAATTATAGAAATCCAAGAGGTAATAAATGTGCCTATCTGAAGTACTGTGGCCAAGTTCCTAGAACACCTGCAATAACAGTAGCCTGTGTAAATCAAAGTACTTCTCTCTTTATGGAGAGTAGACAGGATACAGGGAACAGAAGGATACTGTTCAAAACTTCACCTGGTTTGCTTTCTGCTGGCTTGAAATCCTTGTCATCTATCCCTGTCTGCTTTCTTTCTGTGGGACGTTAAACCCCAGTCAGCTAAGGAAGAAACCAGCTTGTTCCAAGTGCCTAAAGAGGGTGAGATCAGGCTCTGACATGACTAGATAATGTAATTTTACTAATGCATCTAAAATTGATTCCCAAATCAATATTTGTATTAAAACAATTTTATTAATGAAACGTATGAAAACAAGTATTTAATATATAGGCAGCAAACATCTATACTGTGTAAGCGTGTTAGTATTACAGTTGGGATTTTCAGTATAGCCTAAGGAAGTTAGGTGCCTAAATCCCATTACAATTCATTGGGATTGGGTGCTTATCTCCTTTAGGCCCCTTTGGAAATTCCATCCTACACCACTGTGGCCCACAGTTCAGCAAGGTACGTAAATAACTGCCTATCTTTAAGCATGCGAGTAGTTCCATGGACATCATTTCTTAAAGATAGGCACCTGGTTAAGTACCTCACTGAATTGGAGCTTTAATGAAGGAAGGTCAAACTTTTTTCACAGAAGGGTAATAAGTTGCAAACAATAACAGTTCAACTATTTAAAGAAGTGATATCTATAAAACCTACTAGACTGGAAAAGCTGTAGTTGATGGAGTTAAACAAGACCCAATTAGGGCTTAATTAATCCCCCACTGCTCAGGTTCATAAACATGGAAGCTCCCAAGTGGAGAGTTGGATCCAAATTAGCCCATTTTGTGTCTTGTTTCACTTTTAAAGTCTAACCCCTTTCTAATGTGACTGATTTTTCAGACCTCCCATCCTCGTGGGTCTGAACTGTGTTCTCTCTTACATGTGCAATGTCTTGGATCAGACCCTGACATACAGTACTGATTTACTGTAAGTGTTAATTGTTTAACTACCTAGGACCTTACAGTGGCAATTAGGCACTTAGGTAGCATAAATCACATGTAATTACAGAGAAAATACATTATTGCTTCTATCTTCCTTCTCCTAGCAGAGCTTACATGGTATGCTCTGTATGGTATTTGAGTATTTCCAAGCTGCCGAGTGGGGAGAAGAGATGTTGCCTCTGCACCCCCACCCCTGACTAAAAGGGTTGGGGTCACAGGAAGGGAAAGTCAATCAAGCCTTCACTGAAGTCCTTAATCAATCCATCACTTCTTGCACCCAGGCAGGGCCTGGTACAATGTCTCTGTTTTTTCCTTGTCCTCATGCATGGCCCGTTTTGCATTTAACCATTGTAGGCCTGATACTGTGAAGTGCTGAGAACTCTCAACTCCCACCAATATCAATGGGAATTTGAACTGAACGGCACCTTGCAAGATCAGTCCTTGTGTGAATTTGGTGTTTGTGAAAGAGAAAATATAATAGTGCATCGTTTCTGTGCTCAGTGCCAACAGCACAGCTCTGCCTATGCACCACAGTCTTAATGTATGACACTTCTGTAGCATTCCTGGCCATATCCTGAGCTTCAAATCATACAGGGAAAACTGGCCTCTCCGAGATGCTCTCTAGGTCCTCTTTCCCTTGCAGTGCTACCATTGTTGTCAATGGGCTTTCTAATCACAGAAAGAGATGCTGAGTGTGCAGTAGAAATTTGTTCTTTGAACAGGAGAGACTCTAGCCCAGATTTGGAAAGGTATTTAAGTGTTGCTCCACTCAGTGTTGCAAGGCCCTAGAGACTTGGACAGCTATGTCCCAGTTTCAAAAGTGAGTTAAGCACTTAGGAACAGAAATTTCATTGAAAGTCAATGGGACTTAGGCTCCTAAGGCACTTTTAAAAATAGGATGTAACTGTCTAAATCTTATAAGCCTTGCAACACTGATTGGAGCAATGCCTAGATCACCTTTAAAAATGTGGGCTTTTGCCCTATATACAGTCATTTTGTAATGTGCACAAATTCCCTCCAAGAACTGCAGTCGGACTATTATGGGGAGAAGGGCTTTGGGATAACAGACCAGATAATCAAAAAATTTTTAACAAAAATGCAATGAAAAAAATAATTCATATTCTTTTCATGAACATGTACCAAGAATGATTTGATAGAGCATGGAAAATAATGAATGCACTAAATTGCTAAAATCACCAACACCATATTGCTGCCAAGTGCACTCTGGGGGTTTCCTAGTAGTTATTCCCCAGAATGCAGTGCACAGCTCCCACTCTTTCCCAGTAGCTGATTCTCTGAGGTGTGTCCTCACAGTGAGGCCATGGCATGTTTGCATATGAGACACATTGGTGATGGATACTTACCAATCTTCACAGGGATAAATATTACTTTACTACTTGGATGCAATATATAACATTTCCCAAAAAACAGGGGCATAAAGCAGCAAAACTCACATTCTTGACTTTTTTCTTTTTGAATTGACTATAAAGATATCAGACTTGTATACTGTTTGGTATTAATTAGCTACATATAATCATTCAGAATGTAGACAGATTGGGGAATAATGGGTAGTCCTGTTTTTTATTTGTGTTTTTTTTTACTGTGTGTGCTTGTGTATGTAATATATAAACAGTATATATGCACATATATAACATGTGCATTCCTTCTCTGTGTGTATATTACACACACATACTAGAGAAAATAAATATTTTATTAAAAAGCCTGTTGGGCTTAGCCAACCAGTTGTTTTGTTTTGTTTGTGCAAATTTTGTTGCATTACTTGGGTATTCAAGTTTGTATATTTGCAAAATGAAAGTGTGTGTGTGTGTGTGTGTGTGTGTGTAAAATGCTAAGATGAGAAGGAGCTGATTTTTTTTATTTTGTATGTGACATTATGACTTAGTAGCACCAGATGTTATATGTTAATGATAGAATGAAAATTGACAGTGACTGGAAACTACTTCAGAGGAAGCTTTTTCCAGCATCACAAAGAGCTGTCATTTTGCAATGTAGAGAAATAAAAAGCATTTTGAACTTCTTCTCCTGAAGAGTTTGGTTAGTTCTACTGAGAGCAGAATTCTTTTGGCTAAATTGTCAATAGTGTATTACAGGAAGAGGAGTGATTTGTAGGGATTTTATATTTCAGATGATTGATATGTAAAGCAAACAATACCGGGGGACAACATGACATAGCACAGTACAGAAACCTTGCACAGAATATAGACCAATTTTGTATAATAATTATAGGGTGACCAGACAGCAAATGTGAAAAATTAGGACGGGGGTGGGGGGTAATAGGAGCCTATATAAGAAAAAGACCGAAAAATCGGGACTGTCCCTATAAAATCAGGACATCTGGTCACCCTAAATAATTATTAGCCACTGCACATATGAGGCCCAGAATTGTACTGTAAAAATGAATTCTGAGGGTGTTCAGATCCAATCTCTAGTTTGGAATAATGATTTTATTAGTTTTGGTACTGTACTTCAATCTCAATTACATTAATGACAATGTGAAACCTTTTAAAAATGTTACCCAGTTACAAATTACAGGTTGACTCCTTTCACACCATGTTTTTTCTCATACATTGACTGTGACAGTAAATCAGTTTAAACACAGAAAGGCCCTGTCATGCTGGGAGCAAACCCATGCTAGAGACAAACATTTGTCAAGCGTGACAAAGTTTTCACCATTGTTGTAGCTCACAAGGTTTCATCACTGTTTGTGTCCAACATGTATCAGGTTTTAAAAATCAACAAAACCCACTATCAGAAACCACACTGGCTAGTGGGTAGTTTACAATCCATCGCATGCCTATTGAACTCAATTGTAGCATGGTTTATAACCATGTTATGTGTAGACACATCACGTTACAACCATATTTGGCTGTAACCATTCTCACACTGTTTGAAACATAGGCCCTAATTCTGCTTTGGGCTCTGCCCAGGCACAGGGTTCCATTGACCTAATTGCAGGGTCAAGGCCGTATTGTAAGCTGTTGAGAGGACTGGACCTAAAAGACAAACCCAATATCAAAATGATAATATGCAGGGTATCTATGTCTATAGAGAGATAAAATAACATTCCACTGGTCTAAGATTTTGCTCCTTCACCACAGTTGGTTGCTGTCAGCAAGTGTCTAATTTCCTTCTGTCACCAGCATCCCTATATAAGGCCGGCATTATTTTCTAAGAACATGCATACCATCTCAGCAAGATGCTACTTCTCTCCTGAAGCAGGCCAAGTGAAAGGATACTGGAGACTTTGGAGATAGGTTGCTGAAGATGGAGGGTTGGCCATTGAAGATGGGCTTTGATAAGGGTTTTGCTCTACATCTTTCAACATAGTGTGCAGCCTTCTTATCTAGTGACAGACAAGGACTTTTAAATGTCATGGAGTTTGGTTTATTTTGTAATGGAAGCAATTTTATATATTCTAAAATGTTAATTTGTCCATTTTTTGAAAACATGTATCTAATATATAATTTTCCCACATCAGTAGAGGAAAATGTAGCAGCTGTGAGGTAAAAAGAGAAAAGCCTACCTCTGACATGGGCAAGAAAGGAAAAGACTGCTGTGAATTATTGGAGGCACCATCAAACAATATTCATCTGCAAGCCCCAAACAATCCATATATTTGTTCTGGCATGAGATAAGGCCATGATCTGAAAGACTTATGCCTGTGCTTAACACTGTGAGTAGTGCCACTGAAGTCAGTGAGACTGCTCCCAGTGCTTAAAGTTAAGCATGTGTGTAAGTTTTTGCAGGATCAAAGTCAAGTTAGATGCAAGTGTATGAGATTTACTGGGGCAGCTGGCAACCTCCTGTATCATGTAGTATACAGTGAAGACAGCAAAACTCTCTTTCATGATATTATCTACTGTTATATTTTATCAGAATCTTACATTACCTTTTTTTGATGAGAAAAAATTGGATAGCAAATACTGGTTAAATACCAATGACCCAGCATAATGAATTTCTTCTCCCTGAGAAGATAGCATTTTGAAATCTCATCAGTACATAATTTTCTCATACTGTTTCCCAACTGTAGTTTGTAATGATGTAAAGTACATTCTAAAAGAACAAAGAGAAGTAACAGTAGATATTTAGATCATGTTTTGATGGCTTTATGTAGATTTTTTTCCCCACTGAGCAATCATGCCATTTTTAAAGTAATAATATTTGAGTTGGAAAGAAAAAAAGCCAAGGAATAACAATATTAAAAATATACATTCATTGCTGAAGAGCAATTGTGCTATTTTTGGCAGTTGCAGGTGACAACCCTAACCAGTCCCCATAAGCAGATGAGAAGTTTATAGGCTGTTAATAAACTGTAACCAATCAGTGAATGCTGGCTGATTGTGTTCAAGCTGTTTGGGGCCACAGGTCCTTGGGAGAGCTTGCACTTGCTCTGTCTTTATTTCAATATAGCAGAAACATTAAAGCATGTGGCAGACTCTTGATGTTTGTTATAGTGAATAGACATATGTCCCTCACACTAGCATGTAGAATATCTAATTAAGTTACACAATGATAGCTTATACCCAGGGGCAGTTGCAAACAAGACACTGTCACACTCTTTGTAGGAATACAAACAAAATGAAAATTGGCTCTTAATACATTATAATGAATATATTTTCAACACATTGAACTTCATTTACCAACACATACAAAAAGGATGAATTGATTTTGCTATATAATTTTATAATTATATATATTTTGTTTGCAAAAGTGTTGTCTTGTATAATTAGGTTTAAGGACAATTTTGTTAATTAACTACTGATATTTTTCCTCTTTAGTTGTTTCAAGAAATGAAATCTTAATTGTATATTTATTATGTCATCGTAAGTCAATCCACAGTATTGCAGTTCCTAAAGGCTTCTTTTAAGAATAGTATCTTAGTTATGTATGATGTGTATGTTATTGATTCAAAACCGTGTGTGTGTCCCCCAGACCACTTTTTTCATGAGTAGTTTTACACACTTATACAAAAAAAAGAGAAAGCCACTTCAAATCGGAACAGTGGTTGTAATTATTTTCTAATACTGTGGATAATATTGGAGAACAAGTTGTACTATCATGGATTTTGGGTCCAATTCTGCCACCCAATGACTAAGGTTTGATCTATGCACAGTTTGTAGTGAGATTGTTAGGGGTGTGGGGTTTTTTTTAAGTGGTATAGCCCCTAGCGTGGATGCAGTTACACCTGTATGAAGTTGCCCTCTATTAGTATAGATTATTCCTTTTCTTGTATGGTCATAAGCACTTTACCAGTATAACTGCACCCACACTTGGGAGCTATACTACTTTACATGGGTATAGTTAAAGTGGCATTACTGTTGCGTGTAGAGAAATCCTCAGAGGTAGGAACTCCTAATGCTAGGGTTTCTTTCTTTCTTTCTTTCTTTCTTTCTTTTTGTTTATTAATGTGTCCAAATATACCAAGTACATCATAATACACAAAGTAAGTTAAGAGGGTCAGAATAATGGGAGGGGAGGGGAAGTGACATATCTATCTTCAGGGTCTTCCTTAAGCACAGACCTCTTAAAAAGTCAGTTGCTAGGGTTGCCTGAGATTTCACACATACCTTAATTATGAGACACTGTTCTGATACCTCAAGTAGAAATGCAGCTTGCTTCCTCTTTCCAGACAGAGGCAATCACTTCCATCTCATCTCCACCCTCTTCAAACACAAGAGCCAGGAAGCAACTCCTGAACATAGGATTTCCTTCTTCCTTAATCTGACTCTGTTCAGCTCAGCTCCTTAATTAACTAAGAGGTTATTACTTCAGGATCGATCCTGCCATCTCAGTGCAGCCAAGATCTGCACTAGAATCAGTGCTAGGACTGAAGAGAATAATAGTTTAAGTCATGAGGAGTTTTCATGGCACCGTGGTAAGAACATCAGAGCCCTGTCCACTCTAGCATTTCCATCATTAGTGGCTATGGTGCATCTTCACCATTGCTGAAAAATGCATACTGATTTTCCCTGTGGAAATGCACCTTACGTGACTCTAAGCATTTGTAACATTCTTTGTGCTTGAAAAGAGACAGGGCTTGCTTGTAAAGAATATTGAGGGAATTTTGAACCCACACAGGAGTTTGTACATTTCTCTGACTCCCTCACTCCCAGATTAACTAAAGGCAGCCAGTGTTGCCCAATGTCACTACACAAGGACTTACATTTTCAGAAGTGACTAGTGATTTTGTGTGTCTCCGTTTCTGGTGCCCATCTTCAGCCACCTTAAAGAGGACTGAAAATCATGCCCGAGGTGTCTGAAGTCCAGCACCCAGAAATTGAGGCACACACGATTAGTGACTCTCTATGAAAAGTGGTTCAAGTGATTTGCCCGGCATCCCATAGGAACTCTGGTAGAAGCAGGGGTAGAACCCAATTCACCACTATGTTCTTAACCTTAACCACCAGACCATTCTTTCTCTTCCTGCAGTCTCCTGCAATTCATGGCACAACTTCTAACTTCTACCACAAATGAGGCAGGGGTCCTACAGACAACAGCCTCCTTCACTACACAAACCTGGTTCATCCCAAAGCAGATTCATCCTTTGCACTGAATGAGGCAGGGTTCTCTAGAAAAAAAAGTGTAATGTAATGAAAGACAATATCATAATGCATATGCACAAAGAGGCTGATTAAGGTTGCTTAGGCAACCTTAAATCTGGCTTTTCCTAACTTTTGAGAGCTTGACATTGCAGCCTTAACTTTCTTTTTACCATACTTTTTTATGCAATAGATAATATTTTAATCAGGAAAATTATATAGTGCATACTCTAAGTGAATCTACACATGGGTACAGCTCAATAACCTAGCCCCTTTGCAGCCTTCCTAACCAGGACCTGTCTCTTTGTTTCATCTCTATTCAATTCATCACCACTTTCTTAGTTACAGTGCCAGTAGCCACAGCACCACAAAAGCACTGAGAAAATTCTGTAGCTTTTATTCTGTGCTGTGCCTCCAGGAGGGGCAGATCAGGGGTGGGGAGAGCGGGAAGAAGAGAAAAAGTGGCTTCAAGGCACCTTTGCATCATCAGGATTCTGGGATGCTCAATGTAACTCTAGTTTATGGCAGCTGTCTGAGGGCTGCCTGTAGGTTGCCCCATAATTCAGCTCAGTCCATATGCTATGGCCAATGCTGTGTCCGTACTGGAGAAACCTGAGCACCATATAGAGGGTGTATGTGTGTGTGTGTATGTGCCTGAGCACGTGCGCATGTGTGGAAGGAAGGTAGGATCACTTCTAGACTTTTCTAAACTGAAGTTGAAACATCAGAACCATGTAATTTAGTTAGCACCTTAATATATTAGTTGTAGATTAGTTGCAGTAATATAGCTTTTGCTACATTAACTACCTTATTTGGAATACTGTATATATAATTTTTGCTCCTGTAATAAGGATACATTCTATTCTGTTTCTTTAAACATATAGGGGAAAATTCTGCTTGGTTACATCAACAAAACCCTGTTGAAGTTAATGAGATACCACCGGTGTAACTGAGAGCAGAATGTGGCCCATGCTTTCTAAATCAGTGAAAGGGCATGATTTTTCGAGCAGACAAAGATATACATATTTTATTAAAAATAGAATTTAACAATTGCTTTCTACATCTGTAAAAATCTCAGACAATCCTGACAGTGTGATCATTCTGTAGGCTGGTGATGTTTGGTGACATTGATTGATTGATTTTTCCTGCTAATAGGATCAACACTGAGAATATATTAAACTAAAAGGCACACTTTCAGGAAACACTCTGTGTATTGGGCCTGATCCAGTTGTATTGGTTTTGGCAGGGGAATACAATGATTGATGATAGCTAGAGAGTTGAGGGCTGCTTAGAAGACGAGTTTGATTCCCTTGTCTTAGAGGTCTCTCCATGTGCATGACACTAGTCCCCTGCTAGGAGAGGAACATGCATAAGAAGGGACAATGGAGCCGGGTGGCCCATCAAGATAACCCTTTTTAATGCATATGGTGAGATCTGACCTGCCAGTTCAAGAAGAGAAGGCAAATGGCTGATGGGAAATTAATTCTCAGGAGTTTGTCAAGACATCTCCAACAAGTGAAGATAAATGGCAGAACAAAACTTCTAAAGATAAACCAAGAATAGGGATGAATGAAAAAGAGAAACACTGTTTTGCATTTACATCCATCTTTTGGGGTGGGGGAGGCTTGAGGTGAACTCTGTGCTTACGGAGGATATCGATTTATGTGTAATAACGTTGTACTTTTCATAACTCCAGATACATTTGAACATCATTAGATTGTCAGAAAGGTTTGTGTGATACACAGATACACATTAGTCTCTTTCAATCTTTTTGTTCAAGCCAATGATGAATTTAGCATTTACAAAACTCTGAATCCAGTCTTGAGCCCATTGAAGGCAATGGCAAAACTCCTATCATCTTCAGAAGTGTAGTCCATATAACAAAAGCATGTTAGTTATATATTAGGTTTTCAGCCTGGAAAAGTTAACACTTTGATGTGTGGAGCCTAAATGCCATCCTCCTTTTTATTCCCATTGCTATATTTATTGATTTCCTTTAGTAATTACTATCAGAAACATTTAAACATGTTTAAAAGTGTTTCTTTTATTAAACTTATTTTTTCTGACTCCGCAGGACACTGGAGCCTTTTCAGGCTTGAACAGGTATTTTAAAGTGCATAGGGGCTGGAATTTTCAGCAATTGGGGCCAGGTTTTCCAAAGAGTTCAGCTCCAACTTTAGGCACCTAACTAAGTGGCCACATTTTCAGAAAAGCTGGGTGTGTTTGGCTGCTGAGCTCTTTGGAAAATCTGGACATGTGTCATACTGGGAGCTGCTGGGTGCTCTTTTGAGAACCTGGCCCCCAACTGTGGGTCCTGAGTACTTAACAATCTGGTCCTAGGCTATTTTGAAAACTTGGGCCATGGGATAGGAGTTCCCCATCCCAGAACTTCCAGGGAGACTTGCCCGTGAAAGACCCCTCCTGAAGGTAGGAAGCTGGGAGCAGGTACTAGTGTCTATAGATGCTTTGGCCTAATGGCATTATCAGAGCTCATCTGCAAGGAGATTTTACTTGTTGGGATGATGGGTAAAAAGAGACAGTCACCACCTCTTCTCTCTATGTGTGGGTGGGGGTGTCAGTTGCTTTAGAGGAACATATTAGGATATTATTTTTATTAAATATAGAACTATATTAAATATAGAACTATAGACTATTTAGCATAAATAATTGTCCAGTACATCAGCCTTTCATCTATGGAGACGTGAGTTCAACTCCTGACTGTTAGGCAACAAGGAAAAACGAATCCAATGGTTTGTGCCATAGCGACGTAGCAAAGTTCTGTGGCTTCCCTGTCTCTTGGTTGTAGGGCATCTCTTATTGCATGGCATGTCCAGTGCTCTGATCCTCATACAGATGAACATCACATTGACTCCCGCCAGAAGTTTGGCTTCTATAGCATCTACATGATCAGGCTCTCAAAAAGGGGGTCAATGTGGAGATTCTGTCTCCAAATCCTGCATGCAATAAGTGGGGCAAAGTGTCACTGAGGAGAAGTTATGATACATCATTGTGATGGCTGTCAACAAAATGCTTTTACCCAAAATCTATGTGCCCGTACCTCATATAACCACAACGTAATATGGCCCAGTACAGTGTAACTGACAGCTTCTGCTCAGCATAGGCTATGGGAAAATAATTGTAATTCTAAACATAAGGCTGATACTTTTAAAGCTGTCTGAGGGGATTTGGACATCCCTCCCATTAATTTTAATGGGAACTGGGCATCCAAATTCCTTTAGACAGCTTTGAAAATCTCATCCCAAATATTTAAGATTAATTAGTAAAGAAATATAGACTAAAGAGACAAAAACTATATTTTAATTTAAAAATGCTATTGATTAATAACAATATGGAGACGCGTTGTTAGACCACCATAATCTTAAAACTGATTTTTACCAGATAAAAATCTACCCTGGGTCCAACTGGGCCATCCAAAGTTTATGGAAGATCAGTTTCTCTTGGGGGAGTTGGGGGCAGAAGTGAGAGAGAGAGAGAGAATTGGCTTAGAATGTGGAGTTAGCTTCAACCTTAACTACTGTATAAATTGCCAACAGTATTAAGCCTATCACTCTGAACTGGTGAATCATTTAGGACAGGTTGTTTTTTTTAAGGTTCTTATATATATTTAACTATACTGCCCTATGCCTTAGTTTCAGATGTTCTTCCTACACATATTACTTTAAAGATGTGTATATATTTTTTGTTCTTCAGTCTTATTACCAAATGAACTGATAGGAAAGAGAGCCCTAGACCATGTTTCATGCCTCGTATAAGCTGTTTCCCTATAATCAGCCGCAAGCTATGCAGATGTATGGGTAGACATTGTCAGGCGTCCCTCGGGGCAACCAACTTCCCCGTTGCCAGCAAAAGGAAAGAAAAAAAACCCAAGAAAAAAGGGTTTGACGGACTCGTTTGAAACTGGAAACGCCGCAGCACTGCTCTCTGAGCCCCGCATAGCCCGCAGTGTCAGGATGGATTCTCGCAACCATCTGTTGCAGACAGAAATGCATTAACACATTAACAGCGTGCTTTGCCTAAATATCATTCTGTATGGAGTGAATGCAGCAGAGATAAAAAGGAAAGGGATGGGTTTTGCATAAAGCCACTGTTTCGACAGTCCCCAAAATTAGGGTCTTCCCATAACCTGCACATGCCCCCGATTAACGTATGTACAGTACGTAGTGCACTTACACTTACAGTATTCATTGCACTGGTCACAGCATAATGCAAAGGGCTGTTTTATGAGGGTGAAGAAATCTTAGATTCTTCAAGTGAGCACATCCGATTGATTGTTTATCACGTTCTATTCTAGCTATTTTCTCTTGCTCTTGATTAGCAAAATGGATTAAAAGGGGAGTATCCAACTTTAATTCCCTTTAATCTTCAAGTGACTGCTACGGCTTGAGGTCTTGAGCCTTCTTTGCGCCCCCCGAGTGTACTAAGACGTAAGGAGACGTGTATTGACCTCGGCGAGGGGAATGTTACTTTGTAAGCTTTCTGAAATGCGGTAATACTATCTGATTCGCGATTTCACTCTCCCAACCGCACTCCCGGCTTACCAACCGCGCCAGACGCATGCACGTCGTGATGAGCCTGTTTTTTGGGGGGGTGGGGGGGAGAGGGGGCGAAGTATATTGCTTAGAAGGGTTCTGCTGCTATATTGATGAAAGATACAGACAGATTCTGGAGGACGCTGCTGATTGTTTGACAAATGTTCACCCCGCTCTATTCAAAGAAGAGAGGTCGATAGGGTCTTTAAACTTTAAGCTACAACTCGATGACCCGTCAGAACGCCTTGGAGTGCAGTTAGATCGGCTCAAAAAAATGGGGAAACCGTGTCACTCCAAATTAAAATGATGACATCGGTTTTCATGCCCCAGAATTTGAAATGGATCTGTGTTCTGTTCCCAAGGCTTTCCATTACGTTTTTACCTCAGTTGGTTTTGGGGGAAAAATAGTTTTTAGTGAGAAAATGTGATGGGGTTTTTTTGTTTTTGTTTTTAGTAAAATGATTTTGGTAAACATGCGAATACAAATTCCTGTAAAAACATTGCAGGGACTATCAAAAAACTCGGATTTTTTTTTAAATGTCAGCAATTTGTAGGAAAAATGTGATTTTTTGGTAAAAAGGCCCTTTTCTCAGGGGGAAACAACCCCCAGCCCTTGTGAGGCGTTTTGACCAGCTCTAATTGTTCTTGCCGGGGAGAGGCTGCAGGAGCAGGTTTCACTCAGTGAAGGCAGCATTGCAGTACAGCCACCTCTGGGGTAAAACACAGCAGATGTAACCTGCAGCTGTAGGCCACGAAGTCTCCCTGTCTCTCATTGAAACTGCGGCCGGTGCGGGGTCAGCTACCTAATTCGGCCCAACTGTCTGAGATGGAATGGAATTTGTCTCGTTAACACTCCCTGCTCCCCCCCACCCCCCAGCACACACACTTCTGCAAAACCAGACACACACCCTTTAGCGATCGCCAATGATGGGGACCTTTGCGTTTACAATGTAGGCAGAATGCAAAATAAATCTGATTTTAGTTGCGACTGATGATACTCTCCCGTTGGCATGATTTTCTTACATAATAATTCCCTGTATAAGTGAGAACAGGATAGCTTTATATCATGAGACTTTTGAAGACAAGACTTTCCGAAGTCCGCTAATCATGGAAAAGGAAAATAAAAAGTGCTTTTTAAAAATCCTGCGTAGTTATCGTTGTAACCCCCTAATTTTCGCTAAAAAAAAATCCCCTTGCTGCATATAAAACGAACAGTTCTTGCTGTTGATATAGACATCCAGTGCATCTGTGAAGATTGATAGCTATATGGCATGCCGAAAGAAAGGTACTGCAATGTTTGTATTGTAAGATAAATATCTGGACTATGAGTTTACTGAGAGGAAGTCGCCAGTTTCTGGCCCATTTAACAAAATTCAGTCTTTGTATACGCCTGGAAGGGGAGGGGTCTTGTATGGACTTCTTTTATTCCAGGACTCAAAACAAGGATGTCTGACTTTGAATATGGTGGTATCAGACAAATCAGAAATGCCAGGATTCTGATTAACATCCTCTAACTGCGTTCGAGTCAGTGCCAGGGGCTGGGAACAAGCTGAGGGAGAATGCCATCGTGTTCTTCTGAACATTTGTATTTGCATTGCAGCTTCTGAGAGAGAGGGAGCCAACTTAAGGCAACAAAAGTAATAACCCCCAAAGGCTGGTTGGTTTTACTATCCTGAGCTCTCTGCTTCCCCGCCACTGCCGGTTTGCTCACATGATGGCAACCAGAGCAAAAGCGCTGATGCTCCTAATTGGAGAGAGGCTGCTTGCAGCCTTGCTACCTTTCCGAGCTGCAGGTTGAAGAGCTTATTTACGTCTCTCTCTCTGGAGAGCAGGCACGCTGCTGCCCCTGCCTTCATGCAGCAAGCTTTAATTCTAAATCACTTCCTTCCTGTCCTTACTGAACAGATCAACCCTCCGTCTTCGTTAGGTTCCTTCTTTATCAGATCCTCCGGGGCATCTCTGGAGTCCCAACGCACCTGCGGCCATCTCTTTCCCAGATCAGTGTTTCCGAACTTTCATTGAACTGTGGTCGGGTTAGTATTGGATACACTTCCCCAATCAGAGCATACAGCGAGCTCCTTGTGCCCAGAACCAATATTCCCCAAGCTATATTTCCATTGAAAGGAAGGAGTTTAGATCCATTCGAAGTTTCTTTTACATATAACAACCCGTTTTAATCGGATGTTTAAATATATATGCTTTAGTTATTATATGGTACCCATTTTATTAATTCCCCTAAATATGTCTCTTTTGAGAGGCTCTGGCTCCACTAATAATTAGGATTCTTAGAGATCATAAGTAGCGTCTTTGAGCTCCCTTCACAACGCACAATTAGAAAATGTCGGGAACTTATTACGACATGATCATATCCCATGACAAGAGTAAACACGGGCCGCGGCTTCGTGTCATCAGTTTGGAAGAAGGGGTCCACCCACCGAGAGTCCTGCTTTTAACACAACTTCTGTGATGTCACGCCTGCGTTCTGTCCTGTCTGAATGTCGGTGTCATTCCCTGGGAAGCTGTTAGGAAGCGAGTTAGTGCTTCCAAAATGTGTGTGGGGAAACTGTTCTTCTGTGTGACCTTTAGGGTGTTATAACGAGCTCACATAAAGTACGAAACAATAGATCATTTCCCTAGCTCATTTGATAGAAGGGGAGATGTGATCATCGTGTGTTAAGAAAGTATTATGCGGCTCTTTCCAGTAAAAGAAAATGGTGTTTGTTCCGGTATTGAAACGGATCTTCATTTCCGTCAATAAAACACGGTTTAGATCAGATCCGTTTTCTTCGAAGAGATTCTGCTCCCAATGGCTTCACTTAATTCCTTAAGATTCTGATTAGGAAAACCAGGATTTCCTCTTCGCCACATGGTCTAATTGTACAAAGGCGAGAGGTCAGCCCCAAACAGAAGCAATGCCAGCTCCTCTCTCGAAGATCTCCGTATAAACGGGCGCTGGGCATCGTAGGAGGGGACAGTTCCTTGGAAAAGCCAGTAGGACGGTACAAAATTCCTTTAAGAAATCTAAAAAATTGAGAACCAAAATAAATCTAAGGGCAGATTTACTGCATCTCTTTTCAGGGTATGTCACTCTGGAAGCTGTAATTTTCTATTGCTCTCCAGCAAATTTTAAATGACTAGCCTGCAGTTGCATGGCTTCAATGATTAGATTTCGCCCGATATTGATCAGAAATGTACAGCGCAACTAGTCCAATTGGCTGCAAACTCCCAAGGGAAACCGATGCCCATGCACCTTTTCTGGGAAGTACAACTAAAACTTTTAGATTTCCGGCCTGCACCTCATCTATGCCCTTTGAAACCATCCTGATATGGAGGGATAACTCGGATATACTAGCGGTGAAATCTAGGCACAGACGATTGTTCTCAACTCCATCGGATTTATTGTCGTGCTTGATTCTGCTTGAGATTTCCCCCTGCAGTTCACCTTCCCCCCGCCCCAGCACATATGAACGTGTAACTTGGTCCCGCTAATCTGGCCATTCTTCAATAAACCCCACGCTTTGTCAGCCAAGGCAGAAGAGACATATGATCCGTTTTAACAAGGAGAAAGCAATTTGCTGGTTATCGAATGGAGGCTGTTTTGTGTGACCTTAAAACAGCACTGCACAGTTTGCAGTGGATTAGTGTGGGGGCTTCCACCATTTCATTTAAATTAAAGATGTATGCGTTACCGGTTTTAACTTCGTCAACAGAACCCCTCTACCTAGGTTTTCCTTTCGTATCAGAGTTTAGAACTCTGTAGCTTGTCTGACTCTCATCTGATACTGGGGTTGTTTTGAACAGAATTCAAAACCAAACTCAAGCTTGTCACGTTTCCTTTTCATGTAACCCTTCTTCAGGGCCTGTAGTGGCAGATGAAAGAATCAGGGAAACTAAATAAATGTTATAGGCGCACTCACCCCCGAAGTAACGAGATGTAACAGTCCCCAGCTAACTGCATCCTTCCTCCGCTACAAGCAGAGCTGTATTTTTTCTATCGAACACAAGCCTGGAAGAAGTCACTGTCATTGTCCCTTTCCCGGGAGGTGATGGAATATTCTGCTAGGGCTGCTGCACATTTAGTAGTTTCAATGTACTGAAATGTTCAGCCCCTTCCTCTTAACGACTTATCCAAAGCCCGTTGAAGTCCCCGTGGGTGTCTTTGGACTACTTCAGTGGGCCTCAGATCAGGTCCATACTGGGAGCTGCAGCGTGACCATTACCAGGCTAGATCAGAAATCACAAGTGAATTGAATAGCAAATTCCTGGGTTACACCATGTCAGGGGGCTGGGGCTGCAGCTGGGAGCGGAGGGCTCATATGCTCCGATAGCAGGAGAGTGATCCCAGTGGAGCTACTTCGATTTACACTAGCTGAGGCTCTGGCCCTCTTATTTTTGAGGCGCATCCCCAACAGGTTCAGGGAACACACACACTCTAGGAGCTGGCAAAGGTGTCACTTTCCCGCGGGCCCCAATGAGCAGATTTTGTGCTTTGGGACAGATCCTGCAGCTTTTCCTCAAGTGTCTCTAATGGGACTCCTTACCTGGGGAAAGAGTGAGGAACTGGGGCATTTGCGAGGCTTCTGGAAACAGAAAGTTAGGACCAAATTTTGCTCCTGTGAGTTGTCCAATTAACTTTCACTACTCCCGTGAGTAAAGGACTCTGGCCTTTACTCACGGGAGTAGTAAAGTAAAAGAGCGTGGCCCTTTTCTGTCTTCGGCCTTAAAACGGACACTCCGTGAAACTGAGGCCTGCAGAATTGATGACAACTCATAAATGAGAAAATTCGGAGCCCTGGAAACGAAGCACAAATGGATAATTTCTGAAACAATTTAACTCGATTGTTAACAGCTTTCGTGGTGAATGGAATGAAATGAAATTGGGAAAGGAAACCAGCTGGTTGTCCACGTGGCTACTAGAAGAACTAAAAGCTGAGAACTACATGTTGTATTTTCCATTAAATTAACTAAATACACTGGAATACATAGTGGGATCCCCCATAGATTTAGCCATTAAAATGCGAACCAACTCCTGGGTTCTGCAAAAGTTTACTCAGTACATAACCTGTGGAAGCCAAGGGGTGACATCCTGCCTCTATTAAAGCCAATGCAAATTTCGCCCTTGGCTTTTAAGCAGGGCCAAGATTTCACCCAGGAGGTCTACTCATCTTGGGTACATCTTGGCAGGATGGGGCCATAAGGCCCACTCTGGCGATCCTTACCTATGGGTCCATGACCTTCTCCGCCCTGTTGTATCGTGGTCCTCTCAGAAAAATAACCCCACTTTGGTACCAAGGAACGGATTATTGGGGGGGGGGGGGGGGCGCGGTCAGGAGCTTTTCAAAGTCTTTACAGCTACAATTTCCAGAAAACTGTGGGCCGCATCTTGGAGCCCAGTTGAGAATCTAAACAGAGACTGTACGATCCAACCACAGGCCTTATCTTTGTGGATAAATGAAACTTAGTTACAGTAGGTGATCTAATCATATAATGCTCTGGAGCACAGGGCAATGGCATGAAAAGGAAAAAAGAAAGAAACAACAGCAGCAAACGTCCTTTATTTAAAGTGTGTTTGTATACAGCTTCCCTGGACTGACATTCTCTTTCCCTGCAATGACTATGACCCGTTAGTAGTTGAGGTTAATATTATGACCCGTTAGTTAGCAGGTCGGAGAAAAGGGAGGCGATTTGATCTAATTTGCTGGGAACCATCTCCAGGCCTGATCGAAAACCCACTGACGTCAATGGAAAGGGGTTCTTTTCATTGGTTTGAAGGAGCTCTGGCTTTAGAATGTCCCTGAAATCCCGGGGCCCAATCCTGCACTGCTTGCCCTCCCATTTAACTAGCGGCGTTTGGGGTGAGCCGGAAATGCAGGAAGGGGCCCAGTATGGTATTGGTGATTTGTCCCAGCTTGTGGTTACCTATTTTATACATCTCTAACTTCTGTCACTGAGACTTCTCTTCTTTCCTCACCTTTCTAGAGCAGAGGCTCTCAAACTTTCCAGACTATTGTACCCCTTTTCGGAGTCTGATTTGTCTGTGAACCCCCAAGTTACACCTCATTTAAACTATTTCCTTACAAAATCAGGCATAAAAATACAAAAGTGGCACACCTCTTTATTTCTGAAAAATTGCTTTTTTTGTTTTTACCATCTAATTATAATATACATCAACTGGAATATAAATATTGTACTTACATTTCAGTGTGTAGTATATAGAGCATTGTCTGTATGAAATTTTAGTTTGTACAGACTTCGCTAATGCTTTTTATGTAGCCTGTTGTAAAACTAGGCAAATATCTAGATGAGTTGAGGTATCCCCTGGACGACCTCTGAGTAACCCTAGTTTAAGAACCACTGTTCTCGGGGTTTAAATGTTGCAGTACACATGTGGGAGGTGATGTAAAGTAAATCTAACCTGGTGTATGTAGAAGCATATGGACAATCCCACCACTACCGCCAACTCTGTAACTCTATATGAACCAAGCATTGGCTTAATCTACAGTAAATGTAATAAGTGGAGCCCTGTGGGGCATTTGCCCGCACAGAGCCAGCAGGGGAACATATGGGCATAGCATAGGGTTGATGGGATTGGGGATAAAAAAAATCAGCTAATTTCATTGGCAGGTAAAGTGAAAGGCAATGCAGGGACACCGAGCCGGGAAGAGAGTCACTGAACAGCTGGCAACTGGACCTGTGGGCTAGTCTTGTGGGAGTGCGGTGAAGGGGGAAAGAACAGGACTAGCCCGCTGGTTTCTCCGCTCCAGACGTTACTGCTGATGTTCAGAAAGGAAGCGGGGTTTTCTCTCTCTTTCTGATTGGCTACACTCTTTCCCGTTGTCATGTTATAATACTTTGCACCTGGCGCCATGCAGCCTAGAATCTGATAGTCCTGCAGACGTTAAGTCAGTCTCATAACAGCCCATGACTAGAGAAGTATTATCCTATATTACAGAAGGGGGAAACAGAGGCAGGAGAGGCTAAATGTCACATAAGGAATCAGTGACAACAGGCTTCCTAACTCACTTCCCAGCCTGTGAACTAAACCCGGGCTTCCTTCCTCCTGGACATCGTTCCCAGGGGTGCCTATTTATTGCAGTGTGGAGCCCGATCCTGCAGCCCTTCAATAAACTAAGTAGGATTGTTCGGCGGGATAAAGATGGCAGGATCAGATCCAGGGAAGATGCCTTCACTTCCTGAACTCTGGGCCCTTCTAGAAGGGTGTGAGGTGGAGGAGTTCCCTAGCGGAAGCAGAAGGGTGTGCGCCTTTCAAATCAGCGTCTCCTCCCTCTGTATGGGATCCTGCCTCGAATGTTTCCTCCAGTTTATAGGTTCAGTTCGGTGTATACAGGTTGGCGCAAAGAGGGTGCAATTCTAGATACCTTTCTGGTCATGTAGATGCACAATACTTTGGTTTAGTTCCGTCCTTCCCACCCCACCATTCAATCTGTTTAAAGTGAAGTCACCACGTCAAGGAGAAACGAACCATCTCAATGGTCATGGTCGGGATCCAAAAAAACCCGTCACTATCCCATCAGGGATGGGCCCAGAACTAGTGCTCTTTATATGTGCTGAGATTTGCTTAAAAGTTTTCCCTTTCAGTTTGATCTAGTGTACAAACCCCAGTTTACAAACTCTTAGCTGACCTCATCAACAAGATCAAGAGAACTCACGCTAAAACTGTATGTTTCCCTTGTGTGGATTGTGTGTGTGTTAGAGCGACCTGCTTCTTAAACGTGACATTTGTTCCTTCAAAGATGCCGCTCATCTTGTAAATCCAGGTTTCACTGGTCTGATTCCGTTTTTAACCATTAAATCTCATGGAAGAAACAGAGTGTGCGCCTTCTAAAAGTTAGAGATGTATAAAATAGGTAACCACAAGCTGGGACAAATCACCAATACCATACTGGGCCCCTTCCTGCATTTCCGGCTCACCCCAAACGCCGCTGGTTAAATGCGAGGGCAAGCGGTGCAGGATTGGGCCCCGGGATTTCAGGGACATTCTAAAGCCAGAGCTCCTTCAAACCAATGAAAAGAACCCCTTTCCATTGACGTCAGTGGGTTTTCGATCAGGCCTGGAGATGGTTCCCAGCAAATTAGATCAAATCGCCTCCCTTTTCTCCGACCTGCTAACTAACGGGTCATAATATTAACCTCAACTACTAACGGGTCATAGTCATTGCAGGGAAAGAGAATGTCAGTCCAGGGAAGCTGTATACAAACACACTTTAAATAAAGGACGTTTGCTGCTGTTGTTTCTTTCTTTTTTCCTTTTCATGCCATTGCCCTGTGCTCCAGAGCATTATATGATTAGATCACCTACTGTAACTAAGTTTCATTTATCCACAAAGATAAGGCCTGTGGTTGGATCGTACAGTCTCTGTTTAGATTCTCAACTGGGCTCCAAGATGCGGCCCACAGTTTTCTGGAAATTGTAGCTGTAAAGACTTTGAAAAGCTCCTGACCGCGCCCCCCCCCCCCCAATAATCCGTTCCTTGGTACCAAAGTGGGGTTATTTTTCTGAGAGGACCACGATACAACAGGGCGGAGAAGGTCATGGACCCATAGGTAAGGATCGCCAGAGTGGGCCTTATGGCCCCATCCTGCCAAGATGTACCCAAGATGAGTAGACCTCCTGGGTGAAATCTTGGCCCTGCTTAAAAGCCAAGGGCGAAATTTGCATTGGCTTTAATAGAGGCAGGATGTCACCCCTTGGCTTCCACAGGTTATGTACTGAGTAAACTTTTGCAGAACCCAGGAGTTGGTTCGCATTTTAATGGCTAAATCTATGGGGGATCCCACTATGTATTCCAGTGTATTTAGTTAATTTAATGGAAAATACAACATGTAGTTCTCAGCTTTTAGTTCTTCTAGTAGCCACGTGGACAACCAGCTGGTTTCCTTTCCCAATTTCATATCATTCCATTCACCACGAAAGCTGTTAACAATCGAGTTAAATTGTTTCAGAAATTATCCATTTGTGCTTCGTTTCCAGGGCTCCGAATTTTCTCATTTATGAGTAAGTATTTTTCAAAACAGAGGTTATTGAATAGAAGAACATTCTTCTTCCTATGTCGACGCTTATTCTTACACAGCCCTTTGCACCCCTACAACGGAAAGCGCTTTCCAAAGGAGATATCATTGCTTTAATTTTTACAGAGGGGGAAATTAAGGGACAGGTGGAATAGAACCCACACCTTACAGCCACACGCCTCCCACTGTTCCTATTGATTTCCGGGGAAGAGGTGCTGGCTTTTACAAGGAGCGAAATGTATTTCACTGTTGATTCAGCTGAGTTACTACTATCTATCTACTAGCTATTTACGGGGTGCAACCTGATGAGCTAGCTGTAAAGCCTATTCTAAATGACTTGTTCATTGTATTGTTTTTTATGAAAATAGCCTGAGATTTGGATGTACATTGACAAGTATCTCTAATAACATGGGGGATGCTTATTGAGGAAAATATTGTTTCAGGTTGGATGATAGCATTCTGCTGTGGAACATTTTATAGGCCGGGGTATATGAAATCAAACTACACCTTTGCCTCTATTAGAGCCCGATCCCACTCCGGTCCACCTCGGTGAGAGTACTTCCTTGCTTTGGGAGCTACATCCAACCAGTCACTGTGCTGTTGGCCAGTTTTTTCCTTCTTAGTCACCCAAGAAAAGTATCAGTGCTATGAACAAATTCCATTGCATGAACACCACGGAACGTGACTGGAACCCAGCTCATAAAAAAATTAAACTGTTACCACGAGGCAAGCCAATTAAAGCAAGTAGCCTGATCACAGGGTCAAATCGTGATAAGCATGGCCTACTTCATCCAGAGAGAGACAAGGAAGGGAGCCAGACTAGGAATTGTAAATCCACTGCATTATTCTACCTCACTCTTCCTAGTGTGGTATTGGGATTCCATCCCCCAAGCAAGAAGGAACAGGGCATGCAACATTTCAGTTTGCCCCCCAACTGTCTCCTCCTTTGCTCCACCTGTTAGTCGTATGGAAAGGCCCCTCTGGGTAAGAGCGAGCGATCAGCGAGACAGCCGTGTAGGTTTAGTAGCTTCTGGCCTCTTCTGAATCTCTGCATCTGTCAGGGTGCTAATTGTTGCCTTTAATAGAGACAAAGAACAGTTCCTAATGGTGCTCCCTCTAATTCTCACCTGCTCCTGCGCTTCCTGCAGCATCACTATCTCGCCAGAGCAGGGCTAATTGACAAAGCTGCCCGGCTGGCTGCGCCTCCCTGCAGATGGAGGGAAAGCAGCTAAGTAGTGTCAACTGAAAACGCATCGGGGTTGGGATAACAGTATAAAGGGGGAACACATGGCGGGTTAATACCGGAATTAACAAGAGTCTTATCTGGAGGCGTTCAAAAGAGCTACCGAGGTGGCTGTCCTGTACCAGAGTCCAAAGGGGTAGTAGGGGCATGATTTTTTTAAGAGGCGTTGAGCATCCACAACTCAGGCGGACTTTAAAGGGATCGCTGAAATGTCAGGCTGCTGGTGACCTTTTTATTCAGAGGTTCTTTCCAATATCGTATCTTCTCGAGCTAGACTGCTTTCGATGACCACGCAGTAATACTGTCTACCTCCTTTAAAGGGACGGCTGGGAACTGGCTCTTTGCTGAAATGAAGGCAGGAGCTTGGGGCCCGATCTCGCCCTCCTCCCTCCACTCGGTGGGAGCGTAGCTTGTAAGATAGCTGCGGGATCAAGCCATTTCTGAGAGCGGTGCCCCTGGGACAGAAGGGTGATCTGATTCCTTCCCCCAAAGACGAGAGCCAGTGCCTTAACTGTCCTGCACAATACACTGCCAGGAAAGGGAACGAGAAAAAGGACCTTACTTCTTGCCAAGGCTTACTTTGAATGTTTGGCGTTTGCGATACCCTGCTAAACTCGCAGGTCTAAAGCAGTGATCAAACGACTCCCCAAACCCTGCGAAGTGTGAACTCAAATATATTGCATGGGCTAATTCTTGAGGGTCAGCAGCATCGGTGCAGATGGTGGCCAAGAGAGCTCAGAAAATAGAAATTCACCAGGGTTCACACCAGCTACCCTCTGATAAAGGGGATGGCGGGGTATCTTGCCTGGTAAGGGCTGCTAACACCTTGATAACCGCCTGGAAATGCTGTAGTGGGAAAACCCAGGGGCTGCTTATTCTTTCTACTAAAGGACGGAACGATATTTGTTCTAGAAACCAACCCCATATTTTCCACACTGGATGCCAGCAAACGAATCACTGGGTTAAATCTTGGCCCCACGGAAGTCAATGGGGCCCGGATTTCACTCATTGGATCCTGTATTCCATATACAGCAGTCTGCAGCTTCATGGACTACATAACGTGTGACGAAGGGAAGTAACTTTGGGCTATGGGATATTGGGATTGAGCACCTACGCTGGAGACACGCTTATCTGTCTCTGTTCAGGTGCTTTAGCCCGAGTCGTGCACAGGGCAAAGAGACCCTTCGGTTCCATCACTCCGCGGTGGAGATGTCGCACCAAATGGCTTTATAGCTGATGTTTTCTTCCGATCCCTTTTCTGCTGGCGCGACTAGCCCCTTCAGGAGCAGTTCCGTTCTGCTGCTGCTCTGAGAAGTTTGGTCACGGGTGCTTGAAATAGCTCACAGAGTTACTCGTTTTAACTCTGAAGACGGGGGTGGGGTGAAAAGTCGGAAAACTACACTTATTTTTAAACAAAACAACTAGCTTTGGGTGGAGGCGGGGCTGTTCGGTTTGATACCCCCCTTTTCAAACAATTAAGGGAGAATACACGTGCAGCATTTAAAAATAAATGTCTAAGGGCGTGGGCTATTTAAGGAAAACCCTTCCTAAACCCTGCCCTGAGACGAGAACAGAGACAACGCCTTTCTCCGGTACAGTTGTGGGAGGGGAGAAGGTGCCCGCATTCTAACCCGGGTGGGTGAGTGAGGCGGGGTACAACCCGCGTGTGTGTAGCTAAAACTCGCTAGTTAGTCTTCACCGTACCTAATGGGCACCTTTGGTCTTGCACACCGGAAATCCCAACGGATGCGCTTATCGCCTTCTTTAAGCAGAGCGCCCCATTAACACACGAAAGAGCCTCTGGTTGCAATTGTAGAGGAAGCTACCCAATTCTGTGGTAGGGTGTGTATGTGTGTAGCTCTGGGCATCTGCCGAACTGCTTCCCTCCAGAGACTCTTAGCAGGACTCGGGAAATAGTATGCAACGAGAGATTGGCTTCACCGGGCCAGCTTGTGTCTGAGACTCTATCTGCCGTTCCGAGTAATCCTGGTCAGAGTAATAATTAGCACAGGAAAGAGCGATCGCCAATTGCAATTGCTAATATTCTCTGTCTGCCTGTTATGTTCCCGGAGCCCCGGTTGGACCTTAATGGTCTTCTCTTGCTATGCCGGTTTTTCACTACCAAATAAAATGTTCTGCCAGCCGCTGAACGCAGTGGGAATTTGGCCACGGTCTCCAATGGGGAGCAAGATCTGGCCACTCGCTTTCTAACTTTATGGGTAGAAACCAGCTTAACGCAATGCAGCTAGTTCCTAGCATGGGGTTTACAAGCGATATCTGCGCGCAGGGAAGGGCAGCGAGTTGCTCACATTTTCCAGTGAGTGCGATCCTTCACGTGGCGTTTGTGTTGCAAGGTTTTCCTTGAAAACGTGATAACATTAACAGAGAAGTTTAGCATTCTCTCTCTCTTTCTCCGTCTCCGTTAAATCTGTAAGGCTGCCTGGATTTATTGGAGTGTGAGAATTTTAGCCCATCAAATGAGTTTACGTGTCTCGTCTCTGCTCCACAGACTGGTTTTTAGTCCCATTCCTCCTTGACTGAGAGAGAGAAAAAGCGGTTTATCTGGAAAAGCAAATTCAGAAAATTGCAGTATTTTGTAGCTATCCTGAGCGAGGGATAATTATTAGTGGAGCCAGAGCCTCTCAAAAGAGACATATTTAGGGGAATTAATAAAATGGGTACCATATAATAACTAAAGCATATATATTTAAACATCCGATTAAAACGGGTTGTTATATGTAAAAGAAACTTCGAATGGATCTAAACTCCTTCCTTTCAATGGAAATATAGCTTGGGGAATATTGGTTCTGGGCACAAGGAGCTCGCTGTATGCTCTGATTGGGGAAGTGTATCCAATACTAACCCGACCACAGTTCAATGAAAGTTCGGAAACACTGATCTGGGAAAGAGATGGCCGCAGGTGCGTTGGGACTCCAGAGATGCCCCGGAGGATCTGATAAAGAAGGAACCTAACGAAGACGGAGGGTTGATCTGTTCAGTAAGGACAGGAAGGAAGTGATTTAGAATTAAAGCTCCCTGCTGAGCGAGGGAACTGAGTTGTGCATCAAAATAGCCCGAAAAGATCCCCTGGCAAATAATTCAGCACGTTTCTTGGGCTCTGTGCTCTTCCTCAAAGAGACACCCCCCAGCCCCATTCCCCCACACCGAAAGAGTTAATGTGGAGTTCCTCTGCCAACTTCGCAGGGCTAACTCGCTTTCTACCAACGCTAGCTCTCTGTGTAGCCTATAATTTGTCATCTTAAACCCCGCTGCTTGGCTCCTGCTTCAGCTTCATTTAAGCATGTACTTCGGTGTTCGTAGGATCCGGGCCTAACTAAAGGTGCTTAGGCTACTAGGGGCCCAAAATGTTTAACGTGCATTAAAGGGGGGATAATATGAATAGCTGTTACTGATCGATAGAAGTGCTGTGATCTGCCTACATGAAGTAAGAAAAATTAGCCCTGCCCGTGGGCTGATCTGTAGTGGAACTCAGCCGCAGTGCCCCGAACCGGCTGAAATGCCCGGTGTGGAAGGAGCCTTCCCCTGGGTCTAATACCTCGAAAGCTGCAGGATTCTCACGCTAGCTAACACTGAGATCCCCACGCACACGCCGAAATCTACTTTGGGTATTGCTTCAGAATATTCACATCTTGAATCAAAATGCCCCAAAGAACCGAATTCACTTCCATTCCCTGACAGGTTTTGTGAGCACAAAACCACCTTAGGGGATATCTTGGGGTCAACACCAGGAGTTTTTATGTAATTTTTTTTAATGGCTCCGGAAAAGAGAGAGGACTTGCCGACCAGATGCTGTGCACCTTAGGGTTAAAGTCCATTGAAGTTTTGCCTGAATAAAAAGCTCAGGATCGGGATCCACTGAAGTAGTTGCACGAGTCGGAGCAAGAAACTGAGAGGGTGTGTGTGTGTGTGCAAAAATACTCTTGAATCTCTCTGAACTATTCAATAGAAAAGCGTGTTTTGTGGGGGAAGAGCTTTAACATCTAGAAAGTTAAGCGAAGTAGTGATAAAGCTGAAAACACTTGTGGAAGAGTTAAATGGGAGAATGAGGGCCCGATCCTGCTCCTATGGAAGCAGATGGGATTGATGCCATTTCTTTCAGCGGGAGTAGAGCCGAGCCCAGGGTGTGGTGTCAGGATGTTAAGTATATTAACAACCAAAGCAAAATTGCTTATTTGAAAAGTGTATTTGCCTCTTGTTTTTGCTAAGAAGGGGAATTAATTGATTTTAAAGTGAAGAAACAAGGCACCTTTTTCAGTGCAAACCATCTCCGCATACCTGCTCTTTAAATCAATTAAATCATTTGCTTTTTTAGAGCTGGAGGTTTAAAGCGCAGGGGAACTAAAATTTTGCTCTAATATATTGTTGTTTCTGAATATCTCAGTGCAGAATTGTTTAAATAGGCAAATACATAGATACACAATGAAGTAGAAAGGGGGATCCCCCAAATAATTTCATTTTCATTTTTTTGTTTAAAGTCTCCTATTTTGAACTATTTAAACAATGAACATGCAACACCAACCTGCGGTTAATATTTCCTTCTCATAAGTAATTCCTTATCTTTGCTGGATGCTGAGTTTTGTTTAAGAAAATCTTAAAAGTTTAGACCTCAAACTAGGTTAATTGATAATTAAGCTTGCCACTTAGAGAACTGATGGGAAAAGAGTTTCAATTGCAGCCTTGTAAGACTGTTAGGGGAAAAGGCCGGAAGTATTATCTTTAAAATGTTCTAAATCCTTTTCGATCTGTTTTTTAGTCTATTTAACCATGATGCCATATTAATATTTCTGAAAGTAAATGTGTCTTGTTCTTCTTCACCCCGTGCTTTAGCCACTAGATTTTTTCAAAATATAAATGGATGGAAAAAAGCAATTTACTTAAAATGTTTTTTATTTAAAATCTCAACAGTGGATCACTCATTTTGTTTTTGCAACCAAACAAGTAATAAATATTATTTAGCAACTTTTTTTTTTACAAAAATAAACAGATGATAAAATCTCTGCAAGGGGCAGTAATAGGAAAAATTGTTATTTCAGAAACAAGCCCAAGTTCTCAGTATTGCAACACAGGCAGTATGGAGTTCCTACATAGAAAGCACATTAAAGAGTTTTGTAACTTTGTTAATGGTGGCAGAAAAGAAAAACGTGTTATACACTAAAACAAAACAAAAAAATCCTTTACCATTCATAAGGTTTCCAGTACAAGTGCACAAACAGAAAGCTCAAGCGTAACGGACTTACATCATCATTGGACAGTATATTTACAAATCCAAACCCCAGAAAACTTTGCAGGCTACATTTACATCAAAAGCCTTCATTCTTGCAAATTATGGTGCTGGGAAGTGACCAGCCGGGTGCTCAGAATAACCACTTTACATGTCTTATGATATGAACCAGAAAATGTTGAAAGGGAATATGTAAAAATAATAGAGAAAAACAAACAAAAAACCCTATGCAATTTTGGTTACTTCACTTGAGGAGAAGAGTCTAGAGCTATTTTCAACTCCTATCAAAGTTAAAAAAGATGCATATAGATTTATTTAAAAAATGCTCTGCGGGTTTACACAATTGCTATCGAGATTGGACAAAACATCAAGTACTGTACGTAACGCTGGCCTCCTTTCTCCTTTCCCTGCTGGAAATGATGGAGGAGAGAGGATCGGTTCTGCATGGAGTCGTTTGCAGGAAGAGGAATTGGTTTTTGTTCATCTTTCTCACTGATGGGCTTCAGTGATTGAGTGTCCTCAGTCTGTCTCAGTATGGAACATGCCTGAAGGTGCCCCGGGTGGCCTTGGGCAACCTGGAGTGCGGGGTGCGGGTGGGGAGGGGGTGTTTAAAAAACGTGGATGAGACCGGTATGTCCTTGTAAGTCCTTCTATGTGCCTGTGCTTTTGAGGGAGGCCCCCGTAGAGTCTGTGTCCCAAAAATGTGCCCGCATTTCCTCGGGGCTTGAAGCTGGAGTCTCTCTCCCCATTCCCCACCTTGTTTCGGCAGATTCTCTCTCCCTCCCCTGTCCCGCTGGAGGCGGGTCCCCCGGGGGTTCATTTGGTGTCGCTGGTTAATCTGGGCAGGCTGGCCGTGCTCATGCTGGAGACGTGGTGGTGAGGCGGGGCGGGCACCTGGCACATGCTGCACGGGCAGGGCATTCCTCCCCAGTGCTGGAAGCTGCTGCCCAGCGGGGCCGAGGCGGCGGCGGCCGAAGGCGACTTGAGGAGCCCATGCGGGGGTCGGATGGAGCTGACTGCGGAGAGGCCGGATCCGGGCAGGGAGGCGCTGGAGACGGCAGCGGGGGGCAGGATGGGGTGGTGTACCGGGTGGGAGGCGGGGTGCCCGGGGTGCCCCGGGAGCGGGGCGGCGTGGGCGGCCATGCCCCCCGGGCAGGCGGAGGGGTGGAAGCCGGCGTGATGGCCGCCGTAGATCTCGCTGACCAGGCGCTTCATCTCCTCCAGCGAGTTGGTGAGCATGAGGATGTAGTTGCGCGCCAGCAGCAGCGTGGCGATCTTGGAGAGCTTGCGCACCGAGGGCCCGTGCGCGTAGGGCATCACCTCCCGCAGCCCGTCCATGGCGATGTTCAGGTCGTGCATCCGCTTGCGCTCCCGGCTGTTGATCTTCAGCCGCAGCTGCTGCAGCTCGGGCTCCGTCATCTGCTTCTTGTCCTTCTTGGAGGAGGAGGAAGAGGAGGACGAGGAGGAGGAGGAAGAAGACTTGAAGCCCAGCTTGTCCACCACCACCACCCCGGCCGCGCTCATGGCGCTGCGCAGCTCGGCGCTCAGTTCCGGGGGGGAGTCGCTCTGGGTGGAGCTGGACACGGTGCCCCCCGAGAAGCCCCCGCTGCTGCCTTTATTCCTAGCAGAGAGGAAGAGGTCGTCGGGCTCCGGAGAGGACGGTCTGCTGGACACCAGGCTAGCGTCGGAGTCCATGTCCCCGGCCGGGGGGAGCGCCGCGCACCGGGCTGCCTGCGAGGAGAAACCAGAGAGCAACCCCAAATCAGCGGGACGAAAAACTGCGCGGCAGCCTCAGCTTCACCCCTAGCTAATGCTCCAGGCAGCTCCCAGCTCCTAGCCACTGCCCAGCCTCTTCCTCCCAGTCCCGGCAGCGTCTGCTGCGAGATCCTTCACGTGCGACCCTCCATCCCCCTCTCCCTAGATCACACGCCTCCAAGTTCAGCAGCAACGAACTCCCCAATCCGACAGAGTCTCCGGGCCACTTTCCAAGAAGCCAGAAGCAAACGCGTTATTACACCCTGTCTCCCAGGATACTTCCCAACCTCGCCTCCTCCCCCAGCCCTCCTGGCCCCACCTCCAGGCCAGGATGCTCACTGGAGATTTGTCACCGGGATACCTTCCAGTGACTCCCCATCACCCGCCGCCAGCAAAACCCGGGACCTCCACCCTGCTCCTCGCCCCGCCAAACAGCAAGATCGTTTAACACATGAATCTTGCACGACTGGTTTCCGAAGGGTCACAAATTGCGCCCCAGAACGGGACAAACCGCCACAAAAGGAGGCGGAATCCTGCTTAAGTGACTGGAGTCGCTGATGGAGAGGGGGCGGGGGGAATTCGGAGAGGACTGGGGGAAAATGAATAATTTTCTCGGGGAGACCCTCCTAACCAGATCAACCCCCCCCCCCCCGTCGTCTGCCCACGCATCTGTCACCTTCGTCCCTCCACTATCTTGGGCGAATGGAGGGGTTCATTTCAATCCGGATCGGCGCCCGCGAGGAGCCCAAAGCGGTGAGAATCGGAGACAGAACCGGCTGGGCGCACAGTTCTCTTGGGGGAGGGGGGGGGTTCGGTCCATCCCCATTTGTTTATTTGGGGTTAGTGGGTCAGGGCTACTGGGGAGGCTGGCGGACGCCTCCCTTATAAAGTTAGCTGCCGCAGCCTCACAGGAGCCAGGGAGTGAATTTGTTTGCGAACTTACTGTTTGCAGAGTGATCCCTTTGGCAGGACGGACCCGCTCCAGCGCCGCTGGTGGTTGTCACGGATCACAATAATAATAAGCACCTTTTGGCGACTCGATGGTGTTTTTATAGGCACATCGGCAAGCAGCGCCGGGTAAGAACAATGTTATTGTCCTGGAGGGGCCGCTGCACCAATAAGCAAAGTGCTGCCAGGGGGCTGGGAAACTGATGTCATTCCGGCTAATTCCGCTCAATGAAACTGACTAAGACACGCTCCTTTGCAGCGCCAGCCAATGGCGTTTGCTAGGAGGAGAGACCCAGAGAGACAGGAGGGAGAAAGAGAGAGACCTTTGTCAAATCTATAATAAAATGTAACAATGCCAGCGTTGGGAACAGCTGTTGGGGAAAAAAATAGACCAAACAAACCTTAGTCCCCGCATAACAATAACATTTTGAAAGGAATGGCCCTAAACTCCTAAAGCACTCCACCGGGCTCTGCCGCTTGAGAGTTTTAATAGGTTTCACAAACACATCGGTATTTCTCTCCTCTCCCCCCCCCCCCCAGTGTAAACACTCACCAGGCACAATGCAACCCTTCCCACACTTACTTAACCACTTATCTCTGGTCTGGGCAATCTCCCACTGCACCCCGGACACACATATTTCAGGGCAATGAAAGACATATAGTTCGGGGGGAGGGGGGGTTCATAGAAGTCTAAAACCATTCCTAACGACCCCCGCTCTGCACTCCTCGGGGGAATGGCTGACGAAGGAAAGGTGATTTAGTCTTGTCTCCGCTTACTTCAGTAAAGAAAAGGAAAAGTGATTTTTAGCCATCCCAGTTTTTGTGTCAACGGGTTTACAAAGGAACAGATGTGACTAAACACTGCGATCGGACAGCGAAGTTAGCAGGAGTCACCAAGTCGACAGCTCAACAGAGTCCGATATTTCTGTTTTAAAATATTTCCTCCTTTAAAACCCCGCTCACAAGAGCAACCCTTTGCCACGAGAAGGCTTTTGTGTTGCCCTAAAAATGCACCTGTTCTTATTTACAGAGTATTTTTGTTAGCTCTCTCTTCAAATAACATGCCCGCAGTACCATTTCAGGATAGCTCCGCCTCAAAACTGAACACTTATTTTAAGTGGTGACAGTTTGGGAAGCGACGGAGCTCTGCGTCCTAAGTAGAAACTTTAATAATTTCTCTGCACCTGCCACATCTTTAGGGAAAAAAATTAACCTTTGGAAATGATGCTGGGTTTTGCATCCAGTGCCTCTCTCAGCGCCTATCAAGTAATGTCTGGCGTTTCTTCACATCTACAGGCTGGCCCATCCTTTACATGAGTTTAATTCCTGGGTTTAGCTTTTCCGCTCGTTTGTCTATATCCTTGTCCTCTCCTTCCCCCGCAGCCTTTGTTGTATTATTTTTATACCCGGGTGTGTCCCAGCTGGCTCGGCAAGCCTCAGTCACCCGTTAAATGTGTCTCTAAAACGTTAAGAAGTGAAGCGTGGAAATGTGTTTCTTAACGGTTATATGAGGATGATCCGTAACAGTTCAATTAGCAAAATCTGTCACCGGGAGCCCCTGCCTCGCCGCTTGGGTCTGTCCGGCTCGCTGGGTCTGTATCTGCTGCCTGTGCCCGGGTTTGTAGCAGAGCGAGTGGGCAGGCGTCTGGGGGTATGGGTGTTGATGGCATTACCTGGCGTGGCGGGCACGAGAGCCGGAGCAGCAGGCGGGGAGGGGGGCAGGGTGCGTGTCTGAACTGCCCGGGGGTGGGGGGGCGTGTGCGTAGGTTTAGGGGCCTGATTGTTGGGTGTCGACACCAGCCAGTGCGGCGCGCGAACGTGTCTGTGCGCGCGTGCCTCTGCCAGTGAGGACATGGGGGAAGGAGAGGGGGCACTGGGATGTCCGTGTGCCTGGCCAGGCGGGGCAGGAGGAGGCGGGGAGGGATCGCGCTGAGCTCTGCAGGGCAGCCGCGGCAGGGAAGGCCGGACAAATATGCAAACGTTGCATTTCAGGATAAGAAAGTCATTAATTAATCAGCAACAACAGCCCTGCCCTGCCCTTTGATGGACCACGCGATTGCGCGTGTTGTTAGAGTCCCATCAAACAGCAACAGCTAGTCAAATCAATTCAGCCAAGTAGCATTTCACCGTCAGGCAGACCCTGGCAAGCGGGTAGCCAGGGACTAGGGTGACCAGATGTCCCGATTTTATAGGGACAATCCCGATTTTGGGGTCTTTTTCTTATATTGGCTCCTATTACGCCCCACCGCCGTCCCAATTTTTCACTCTTGCTGCCTGGTCACCCTACCAGAAACAGAATGAGCGACACTGGCGAAGGGCACTGCAGACCAGAGGGTTTGGAAGTATTTCTCAGTCTAGATTGACACAACTGCTGGATCCGATCCCCAGGGAAACAGAAAGAGATGCAGCCAACTTGAAGTCTGTGGCTTACGGGGAAGACATGGAAGAATCATTCTCTTCCCGGTCCCTTTCAGTCTCTGGAAGCTGCTTGAATACTGAGTATATTCATTAATGAATTTGCCGATATAACGGGACACGTCCTAGGCGGGTTTTAGGTTGCCGGCTCTAGTAGATAAGCCTGGGTAACCCAAACTAATTAATGTTTCCACTAATCCGGGTTTAATCTCAACACCTGCCACCTAGTGGCTTCCGGATAAAAGCTCCAGAACTTCTCCCAAACTTTGCCCCGATGAGCTGGTTACCGCCTGGCGAAATATGTAATGTAGGGTTCGGAAAAAAGTCCTGTTTCCTCCCTTCCCTTTACCCTCTCCTGTCTTCTCTCTTTCAGTCCTTAACCTTTAACTTTCCTTCTTTCCTTTCGGTCTCTAAAGCATTTACGTTACCACTCACTTTGAAATGACGTGCAACAAGTTTCCATTCTCCAGAAGCAGCCCAAACTTTTTAGTGGGGTTTCTCTGCACAAAGCAACGTGAGTCCACGCTGCAGCTTCGGGGGGGTTTGCTGCTTCTTCGCGCCGGAGAAGCGGGTCAAACCGTAGCCTGAGCCTCAAATTGGCTGCTATGAACCAGAGATGAGCGATTGGCCCGTTTGATTGAGGCAGGATAAAAGTCACTCCGAGTGCGTTGGGATGGATCTGTGTGGGATTCTTTGACTGTGCCCCTGTGCCATTCCCGGGGCTGTGAATGCGCTTGTGGGTCTCGAAGTGTGTGGGCGGGAGGGTTTGTGTGTGTGTGCTTGGAAAAGGTGGCAGGGAGAGATTCACGTTTTACAAGGAAAGGACAATCCGCTCCGGGACAGGCCAGGAGCGCCAAGCCCTAGTGATGGTGCAGTGGGTGGCACACGAAAACATACCTTCTATTCTCAATTTTCGTGTCAGTGTTAATAATCCCGGAGCCTGTGTAGATTTTTTTTGTAACCCGCAAACACAAGTTTATTGAGCCCACTGTGTTTTTTGGCTTGTGCTACTGAGCCAGCTTTGTGGAGGTTATTACACTCGAGCAAGAGAGATGGCACAAATTCAGTCGATGCGGAACATACAGCAATATTTCATTTCAGGCGGTGAAGCACCAGAGGAATGTCTTTAAAATACATTTAGAACCTTAGGTAACATGTTTCCGAAGGCTGATTTTGGAAGCTGGAAAAAAAATCGGTAAATTTCCGGTTTGAGCTTTTACATCCCAACACTTCAGCACCTGGGCTTTTCCCAGACTCCTTTTCTTCTTTCCGTATTATGTCGTGGTTTTAAAATTGGCTGTACAGTCTCGATTCTGCACTTTACACTCAGCCAAAATTCCCATTGATTCTCATTGAGAATTTTCCCTCAGTAAATATCTGGTCCACACACAACATATCAGGTGTACACCATACACAAAATGATCAGTTAACCCCCCAGTTCCTATCACTATTAATTATTATTATTATTATGTTATTATTTGCAATGGACCAGGAGGACCCCCATTGTGCTAGGCGCTGTACAGATATCTTTGTATTCTGAATTATGCCGCTATGTAGATCTCTGTCTAGGTGATCTAAAATTCCTTTGATGAAAGAATGGCACCACACTACTATGTCTGACAAACACACAGTGCCGGGTTGCATTATTTGTAATGAACATACTGAAGAACGGGTTGATGGGGTGACCTGGGTGGTTTCTTTTGGAAAATGGAGAGGCACGTCAGTTTTGGGAGTGACTCGGAATTCTCTCGGAGCGCGGTGCTACCATGTTTAAGGGAGACTTCAGCCCACCCTGGACCTTAAATGTTCTGTGAAAATGGCTTATGATTCAGCGGGGCTTGCAGGGATTCGGATTTTACAGGTGATCTAAGCGTTGGCTTTGTCTTTCTATTAAACTCCCAATCGGAAGAGAACCCCTTTAGTGCGGCCAGAAGGCTTGTAAATCGGGAATCAAACTCCCCACTCCTGCAGGCAAAGTCCAAGGTCTTGTCCCTGCAGGCTAGCTCTCCATCCCACGTAATCAGCTGTTATTTTACTATTTCGGTTGCAAACAATCGTCACGGCAAAACCCATCACAACCCGAAGCTGCTGCATCCAGTTCACAGGCAGAAGCGCTGTGCTAAATAAACGAAGCCCACACTTAATGTTACTCTGGCGAGGCCCCTCAATTCGCAGCCGTTTGCCACGTGGGCTGCTTAGCGGGTTGAGATGAGTGTAGACAAAGGAGGCCGGCCAAGAGGCGCTGAGTGAGAGAGCTCCCGCCATCCCCGGCTTCTCCCGAGCGTTACCTTTTAACCACTATTTCTCTGGGGACCTGAGCGCGCTGGGCTGAGAGCAGCGGCTGCTCGGGCCAAGCGGGACGTTGAGAGAAGCAGGATGAGTGACTCCGGGGCTGCTGCAGGGAGGAGAACTCGCACTGCGTGAGACCTAAGCACTGTCTGTGGGGAAAGATCGGCCATAAAATCAAGGGGGAAGCCGGGGTTCCCAGTCATTTGCTGAGCCTTTTACTCGGTCGGCTCAGAGCACACAGGTTTAATCCACCTTCTAAAATATCCCGCACACCGATCCCAATTGTTGCACCCACGCTGGGGCGCACCCGCCCCTTCGAACTGTTCGCGGGGAGTTCTCAAGCGACCGGGAGGTTGCTGCGCTTGGAGGGCTTGGGGCGAGAAACCAGGCGCCTCCGGCGAGGGGCTCTGAGAGTGTCTGCCGCCAGCTGCTTTCTAAAGCCGGGCTATTGGACGGTCCTGAGCAATCAGTTCATACACAGGCTCCCGGAATGTAAAACATGCAAGGATTCGATTTCGGACTCAGATCTGCGGGCGGAACAGAAAGGGGCACGTTGTCCTGGCTTCGCAGAGCAGATATGCGGGGAGAGAAACCAATTCCCTAGGGGCCAGTCCACACGCTGCCTGTTTGTCGGTAACAGAAAACCGCTCAAAACACCCCGGTGCAGCTTCCTGGCGAATTAGGACAGGCTCTGTCAAGAGTACTGGGACGTTTGACTTGAACAATCGACGAAGTAGCATTTCACTGCAGAAACGTCATGCCGCAGTATCGTTTTACTGTCTAGGGAAAGTGCAAATACATGCCACGGTTCACTAAGCCTTTAACAATTGAACTATCTGTGCGGAGGGAGAACAAGTTTGTGGGGCTCAGACAACGCTAAGTATCAGCAATCATTTCCCCCAAGTGCAAAGCCTACAAAAACCCGAACAGCCAAAACCCGATTTTCATCTTAACTGACAGAAATAGAAAACAGTGTTTCTTCCCGGCGCACCGAGAAAGCTCTAAGGAGGAATGAGTGGTGGGGATTGAAAACTTTCTTCTGGAAAACCTGATGGTGCAGCCGCAGGAATACCTCGCCTTTGGCTAGAAAACGCTGTCAGCACTGGAAACTGTTGGAACATTTGCCTGGAGTTCTGTACAGTGTAGGAGCAATGTTTTTTTCCACTGGCATTTGAACTCTTATGTGAGAACAGATAATTTCATAGCGTTCGAGTTGTGGGGCAGGTTTGTTAGAAAAAGCAGCGATTAGCCAAACTGAGGGAGACCATCTAGGAATAAGGAATAAGAAGGTTTTATCTGATTCCCCACTAGTGAAATGTTCTCTGCTGCTGCCAGTTTGCCTTTACTTTGTGGCAAATAAAACATGCAGGAAACTACTGTGTGTTTTGTGTTTTTCTGTTAACCAATTCATATAATCTGTCCTGTCCAAATCCTGGATTCAGTCCTGTCCTCACTGAAGCTAATGGCAAAATTCACATAATCTTCCTTGTGAGTAAGATTGGCACTCTAGAAATTTAACTGACTAATTTATCTGGGGCCCGATATTGTAAACTCCTCCTCTTTGGAGTGGTTCCAGTGAAGTCAGTAAAAGGATTCCTGGAGGAGCCATTCACCCCAAGTTGGTTTTGACAATAAAATGTTGAACTGAGCATACTTTATTACTTACCAATTAGGGCTGTCAAGCAATTAAAAAAATTAATTGTGATTAATCGTGCAATTAAAAAAAATTAATCGCAGATTAATCGCACTGTTAAACAATAATAGAATACCATTTATTTAAATATTTTTGGATGTTTTCTACATTTTCAAATATATTGCTTTTAATTACAATACAGAATACAAAGTGTACAGTGATCACTTTATATTTATTTTTATTACAAATATTTGCACTTAAAAAACAAAAGAAATAGTATATGTCAATTCACCTAATACAAGTACTGTAGTGCAATCTCTTTATCATGAAGTTGAATTACAAATGTAGAATTATGTACAAAAAATAAACTGTATTCAAAAATAAAACAATGTAAAACTTTAGAATCCACAAGTCCACTCAGTCCTACTTCAGCCAATCGCTCAGACAAACAAGTTTGGTTACAATTTGCAGGAAATAATGCTGCCCACGTCTTGTTTACAATGTCACCTGAAAGTGAGAACAGGTGTTCACATGGCACCGGTGTAGTCGGCATCGCAAGATATTTACGTTCCAAATGCGTTAAAGATTCATATGTCCCTTCATGCTTCAAGCACCATTCCAGAAGACGTGTCCATGCTGATGACGGGTTCTGCTAGATAACGATCCAAAGCAGAGCGGACCGACGCATGTTCATTTTCATCATCTGAGTCAGATGCCACCACAGAAGGTTGATTTTCTTTTTTTGGTGGTTCGGGTTCTGTAGTTTCCGCATTGGAGTGTTGCTCTTTTAAGACATCTGAAAGCATTATCCACACCTCGACCCTCTCAGATTTTGGAAGGCACTTCAGATTCTTAAACCTCAAGTTGAGTGCTGTATCTATCCTTAGAAATCTCACATTGGTACCTTCTTTGCATTTTGTCAAATCTTCTGTGAAAGTGTTCTTAAAATGAACATGTGCTGGGTCATTATCCGAGGGGGAAGAACATGGGTAAAACAGAACAGGAGACATGCAATTCTCCGCCAAGGAGTTCAGTCACAAATTTAATTAACACATTATTTTTTTAACATGCATCATCAGCATGGCAGCATGGCCTCTGGAATGGTGGCCAAAGCATGAAGGGGCATACAAATGTTTAGCATATCTGGCACGTAAATACTTTGTAATGCCGGCTACAAAAGTGCCACGTGAATGCCTGTTCTCACTTTCAGGTGACACTGTAAATAAGAAGCAGTCAGCAGTATGTCCCGTAAATGTAAACAAACTTGTTTGTCTTAGCAATTGGCTGAACAAGAAGTAGGACTGAGTGGACTTGTAGGCTCTAAAGTTTTACATTGTTTTGTTTTTGACTGCAGTTATGTAACAAAAAAAATCTACATTTGTAAGTTGCACTTTCATGATAAAGAGATTGCACTACAGTACTTGTATGAGGTGAATTGAAAAATAGTATTTCTTTTGTTTATCATTTTTACAGTGCACATATTTGTAATAAAAATAATAATATAAAGTGAGCACTGTACACTTTGTATTTGGCGTTGTAATAGAAATCAATATATTTGAAAATGTAGAAAAACATCCAAAAATATTTAATACATTTCAATTGGTATTCTATTGTTTAACAGTGCAATTAATCGCAAATAATTTTTTGAATCGCAGTTAATTTTTTTGAGTTAATCACGTGACTTAACTGCAATTAATCGATAGCCCTATTACCAATATTTAGACTTTTTACATCAGATCTGTAGGTAACTAAGGCAAGAATGAAGACTCATAGGGAATATCATGAAGGGAGTAGCCTAATAGGAATCAGATTATTGCTTTCATGCTGATATCACTTGGAAATGCCATTAAATTATTATTTTAAATATTTAATATATGTATCAAGGTAACTCTTTGAAGGCCTCAGTCACAATACAAGTCATGCTGGGTGCTGTAGCCTTGCCGTCCCTGCCTCAAAGAGATTACTTTTTATGATTGTTGTTTTAGGACTGGAAAATTGTGAATAAATAAAATGAATGGTTTTCTGGAATTTTTCGAGAGTCAAACTGGTTTAATGGGTTGAGCATGGGACAAGGAGCTAGCTATTCCTGATTTCTAATACTGGCTCTAGCAAGGACATATTGTTTGATCTTGGGTAAAGAACTTAGGGTCCTACTCACCCCTGCACATGGGGACCAGCACAAGACCTATACATAACTCTCACTTAAGTCCTATTTTGAGCCAAAATATTGTGCTGGCCATTTGCACATGGGTGAATTTCACCCCTGAAAATGATCTGCAAAGTTGAAGGGGAAAGGAAGGGGTCTATGGGCCTGATCCAAAAAGGAAAGACTCTTATTGCCTTCAATGGGCTTTGGATCAGACTTGTATGGGTTTTTGGTGTACAAAGGTGGCCTGTACAAAGTTTTCCTTCTTCCCCAGTTTTGTTTTCTGCTGTTCCGCCAACCCTCTGGATAGACAAGACCTGAATTTATTATGTAGAGTTTACAACTGAAGAATTAGTAAATTTATGACATCAGTGATACCAAGGAAGGGAAACTTGGTTAACTGAGTGGGAAAGAAGTTTTTATTCTGATGGTTTAAATCAATGGTTTATTTTTGTTGACACTTATTTAACACAAATGTCTTCCAACAGAACTGGGGAAAACCTGTCCTGATATTCTTGGTTTTTATAGGGTAAAAGGATGCAGGAAAAACAAACAATCTTTTTGTCTTGTTTAAACAGAAAGATAGTTCTGGTTATAGTTAGAGCTGGTTAGAACATTTTCAAATAAATGAAATTTTCCTGGGGAAAGTCTTGGGAGAAGTTGCACTCTGTAGCCCAGTGGTTAGGACACTAACTGGGGCTGGAGGAGATCCAGGGTCAAGTCCCTGATTTAGAGCAAAGCTTTTCATCCCAATTCAGGCTGAATCTGGGTCTCTCCCATCCCACGCTAGGCCCCTAACCACTAGGCTCTACACCTCTCTTCCCAAATTGAAAAACTCAAGTTTCAATCAGAAAATGAACATTTGAACACAATTCCATTTCCACAGAAATATTAGAAAGGGTGTAGTTTTATTCCAACGTGCAAATAAAACACATTTTAATCTAAAAAGTTGCTGCAAAACAGTTGTCATCCTCTGACCCACTCTAGTTACAACATAATGTAGATGATTGCATCACTTCCACGGCAAACCCTGGACCATATTTTTCTCCCCTTACTCTCTTTGGGACTGATCTGAAGTTGGTAATAGTAGTGCCATTTACTTCAATTAGACGGTGAATGTGAGTAAGGCAAAGAAGATTTGACCTATTGTTTTGAATAAGCTTTTATCTAAGTCTTAAAATTCAATTCAATCTGAAACTTGGAATAAAAGATATTAGTCCAGAATCTGTTTTACTGTTTAATTTGGGGATGAAAGGGGTGGGACAAGAAGAGGGGAATGTCCAGGTGTAATGTATATATGATTAAATAATACTAATTCTGATGACTATTTATATAATTTAATGCAAGATAACTTTTGTGCCACCTTTTACACCATTACACCTATAATGTAAAACAGCTTCATTTAAAAATTTGCGATAGACAAGAAATAAATCCATAATTACCTTTGTAAAAAACAGCTTAAAGACTGCTAAAAAAGCAAAGTTTGGGAAACAATTTACAGTAGCTGGTTCCTTTCAATTAACATTTTCTAAGTTTTATTAATATGTGTACTAGTGCTCCTTACTGATGATGCATCTCGGGCAAATTCACAGGCGGAGACAGAAATGGCTATAGAACACAGTCCTGTTAGTGTTTTATGTACAACACTGCTACTGAAGTCAGTGGGAGTTCTGCATTCAGAGGGTGAAATCCTGGCCCCATTGAAGTTAATGAGAATTTTGCCTCGACTTCACTAAGGCCAGGATTTCACCCAGAATGTCTGATCCAAAGCCCATTGAAGTTATTGGAAAGACTGCCATTGACTTCAAGGGGTTTTAGAACTGGCCCAGGGTGTTTTCAGTACTGGGGTCACAGTCTGTCTCAGGTCTTTTATGTGAAAAGAAGGATCTATGCAACATCTATCTTTATAGCTGCATACGCATTTTTAATTTAACTATCAGTAGGATGTCTTATAACAATTCTGAAGGAGTCTTTTGAGGCTATTAGGTAAGGAAACACTATTGGCACTGTTAATTCAGGTACTAAACTATGGTCTGTGGCCGTATTATTTAGTTTGTAAACTCTTTGGGGCAGGGACTGTGTTCTAGGCTATGTTTGGATAGAACCCAACACAACTGGGCACTGAACGGGAGTAGGGCCTCTTGGGGCTACTGGAATTTACATAATAAATAATTATAACAATAGCAATAATAAATAATATGTGAAATCTCATTAGGCTTCATCATGCAAGTGCTCTGGGTGCATAACTCCTATTAACTTTACTTCTGGAAAAAAAACTAAGGAAATTCACAGAAACACTCACAGTGAAGTACTTGTTACAATTGTGTTGTAAACTAACTGACAAATGCAAGGAAACAAAATTAGGGCTAAAACTCAGTCCTTAATTTACCCACTTGTGCCTAGTTTTATAGCATACAGGGAGTGGCGCTTTCTAAAGTTCTCAGCTTGGTTTAACTGTGCTCCTGTTAACTTTAATACTGAGTACTTTGGAAAACCCCACCCAGGGTGTTTAATCTATTTTGCTAGTCTCAGATTCCTACATCACCTGAACACAGCAGAGTGAGTTAAGGATAGACAGAATTATGGCCAGAGGGCTAAACTGAGCTCTGGTGCAAGCTGCATGTAATTTCACTGAAGTCAATGGAGTTGTACCTGTTTACAGTCAGGGCTGAATTTGGCCCAGGAAGCCATATTCTACCCTCATTTCCAGAGTGCAGCCCCATTGTTTCAGAGGCCTAGCGTTTTAGCTTTAATTTTGAATTTCCTGTTTGGCTGATTAGTAACAATTTTACCATTCTCTTAAATGTCTCCTTTTGTCAGTATGTGACTAGTCCATATTATATGTTACACCTTTCCCATTTTATAGCTACATTTTAACTGAGCACTATAAGGCACTTTTAAAGGTCCTCATTAAAGATCTAAATTAATGAGGTTTCAATAAGTTTGAAAAGATTAATATAGCAGGAAAGAGGTGTGTGTGTGTGTGTGTGTGTGTGTGATTTTTCATATTCACACTCATTGGACACAAAGTTTTCATTTGCTTTGTCAATTGCTTTGTCCTTTCCCAGTGAACATTTCCAAATTGCTTCCTGCACACCATGAAAAGCTGCTTTAAAAATCCTTTGAGTTACCATATTTATAATATATTAATATATTTGTTTCATTTAGTCTACTTGTTTCTTTTATTTCTGTTCTGAATGTTGTCCAGTCCCCAGGCCATGTCTTTTTAGCTTGTTCAGTGGGGTTGTGTGTTTCTTTTAACATACACCCATCTTTCCAACAACAATTAATAATGTGCTTGTCATGATCATTTAATTTGTAAACTTTACTTCAAATGTCTTAACTGACAGGAGCTGGAAGTTTCTAGCCAAGCTGTTCTCTAATGTATGATAAAGAATGAAAAATAATGAATAGAACCTTGCTATAGAAAGGCTACATTAGATATTTGGCAAGATTTCTCTTAATTTGTCAGAAATTTTGGGGGGCTGTAGCCTTGTCATGTCATCTTGGGACTTGCATTAATGGAGTAACAGCTGAACTAAGTGTTCAGAATGAACATATCAAAGACCAGAGTCTGTACGACACCATCTCTTGTATTCCATGATGTCAAAGGTTGCTGCAAATATATCCCTTGCTTTCTGGGTGGCATTGTTTAGGATAGTGGCCCCAGCAGATGGCCCAAAAACGCACCTCGGCCTGGCAAAGAGGGACCACATGTGATGAAGCATAGATGTCTCATTAGCAAACAGGGGAGGGGGGGGGGAAAAGCAAGGATGAGAAAAAAAGATAAAAAGAATACACAAAGACATTTACATATTTACATTGTTTCGCCCTCATTTTAAATTCTCCTTTAGCTGAAGTGTCAGTGTGCTTGCTTTTCTCCTTCTGTTTGTATGTTTACTTGTGCTAAATAGATTATGATAATCAGGCACATAAATGCATGCAACTGTTATTATGGCATTTTAATCACAGAGTTTTTCACTGGAAGCCTTCATTAGAATTCTCATAATCTCACTTGTTAGTGTAACAAACAGTAATAAATGCCAAGGAACTTGGATTAAGTCAGAGACATTCAGACATTAAAGGAGGAATATGGAAATGTTGTCAAATCTCTGCATTATTTACTGAAATGTCACATAAACAGTTCAGGACTTTAAATATCTTACTCATTATAGGATAGGGAGCAGTGCAACCTGAAGACAGGAGTTACATTTTTTTATGGAGAACTGTAACCATATGTGTCTCATAGATTCTTTCTAACTTTGCTGAACTAACTGGATACTCATGCACTCGTTAATATTTATTTTTATTTACAAAATCATCATCTGAAATACCGAGCAGTGGATGCTTTGCCGCCAGAAGACTGAACACAATATCAATATATAAAGTCTAATTCTTAAACTTTATGCTGCACTTTTACATTTTCAGAGTTCTGTACAATTGATCATAACCAAACTGACCATAACCATAATTGATCATACCCCAACCCACCTCTAATTACAAAATAGACATCTGAAGTTCTCCTAACATTTTTATATTAAATACTATTTTGGAAAAGAGGTAGCAAATAATTGTGAGCTGTCGTAATTCTATAGGGCCAGATCCTGCTTTCCTTACCACACACAAACTCCAACTGACTTCAGCTGGACTACTCAGGGGAGTAAGATAATGATTTGCTCCTTATTTTTCAGCTACAAAGGGACCAGGATTGGGCCTTTACTGGGTGACGTGCTTCCATAAAACTGCCCATTGAATTATAGCACTTGTTTGGGACCCATCTATTAAAAAAAAATTATGCTTAGAGGATAATGTAGCATCAGTGAAAAATGACAAGTAACTGCTCTTTACAGGGAATTGTAGTTACATTTGTTACTTACAGACAGAGCCACATCCTGCTCCTGATTCTGCATATGAGTTGCCCTATTGGAGTGACTGACACTAGTATTGTGAGCAAGGCAAGTAGGATTTGGCCCAAAGCCAGGACTGATGTGCCTATAAAACACTTTAGCAGCACAGTGATTTAAAAGTTATTTTTCTTTCATTTTTGTCTCCCTTATGAAAAAGAGGGGAAATTAAACACACACACACACACAAATAAAAAAAGTGTTAATGCAACAGTAAGTTACTAAATCAAACACTCATCAGAAATTCCATTGGTTACATTTTCTACCACACTATGGTAACTCAGTCACGCTGTAATTATGTCGTATTTTCTAGTTCTGATTTTGTACTGAATGTAAGGCTTAATGTATTTGTGTATATTTAATCTATACCTTTACTAATAATAACAGGAAAAATCCTGGAGCTTTGAAATGTCATGCATTTTGTGTGTTTGATTTCAGTTCCTTTAACTTTGCCTTAGTGCTAGATTTTGCATGAGGGGGCCAAAACCTGGTCCTGTTGAAGTCAATGGCAAAACTCCTGTTGACCTCAACAGGACCAGAATTTGACCCTTAAGGATTAAGAAGACTCCAGCTCTTGTGGAGACTCCAGATAGCACAGGAGGATTAATTGAATCAATATTGGAAGTTAAATTTGATTCTCCCCTCTAAAGAGAAACAATTTGACAGGGTACCTTGGATACCTTCTGTTTCAAATAAAATTCAGAATCAGAATTCCTTGCCACAAGGGTTTATAGTGGGATTTTTTTCATTCTTCTGATAAGGATAAACTCCTATATTACAATCAGAAAGAAAAAAACAATGTGGACTTTATACACAGTACAACTAGTTTATATGCTTTATAATCTCTTTAAATTGACGTACAGGAGAAGGAAAAAGATGGACTTGTTAAAAGTGAAAATATTGCTACTTTGATACTGATGTTTCTGTAATATCCCTTCTAAAATATCTATAACTCAAGGAGGAGTTATTACCGCATCATAGTTTGAGAACAGTGAACTTTTTAAATTTTAAACTGCCTACTGAAAATTATGTGGGAGAAACTTTAATCCCACATTGTAATGATATTATACAGAATGCAATTATTCCACAACATGATGCTGTAAACTCCGTGTTTATAGAACTTCTATACACCCGTAGAATGGGGCCTCCGAATTTTGTGACTAGTAGTTTGTGTGACTCTTGCTTTCTCTTTATCTCTGTGCTATTGTTTTATTCTCCTTTCCTCAGTTTGAATTCTTTAAAACTAACCCAAAGACAGTTTTTCAACAATCTGTTGCTCTAGAGAGATATGTTCTGCAGTTGGCAGAGCTTATTTGTAATTAAAAAAAAAACATCCTTTAGTTGTCACTACAGTAAAACACTGGCAGAAGTTTTGATCTTTTGTATGCCACATTAAATTTATGATCTTGAGTTTCTTCTCTTAGACTTCCTCCCCGTCCCTTGACTTAAAGGGGAGTGTTGCTGGCGGATTGAGTTAGGGCTTCAGGATTTTGTGCAATATAGTTTGTGACAGGAATCACTTTGCCAGTGCTGTGGATCCCTGCTGTGAGATTTTAAGCACATGTTCCTTTTGTGGTGCTCTAAGGAAAAGTTCACAAGTGAAAACGTAACTGCTTTGCACAATGTTACTTATTTTAAAAGTTCTCTATGAAGCACGTGCCTGTCAGCACATCTATTATGCGAGTGAGATCCCAGCATTCTTTGCCTAAACTCTTCATCCTCCAAATCCCTCTCATCATCTGCTTTTCACAGGGTAAGTAGGATTCTAGCTGGCCCAGGCAGAGGGAGGAGATGGAAGCACCTGCTTTCCCATGCACAAGGCCCAGGAAAGTCTCTGACAGCTCCCTCCTATAGTATTGGCACAGCCCGGAATGGAGGAGAGAAGATGTGTCCAGGTTTGATGCTGCAGCATTTCCTTCCCCTCCCTGCAGGGGGTACTGTGTGCAGAGATGAACTTTTGTCCTCTTCCCGTTTCATTTCTCCTTTCGGCAGGCACTTGCACAGGACAAGAGGAGAGCAAACTGGAAGGGAGAGACAGAAGATCCCACGGGGTGAGCTAGGATAGATGGGAAGGGAGAAGGATAAAGAGGTGGTGGAGGAACGGAACAAGGGCTCAGAGAATTTAATGAATTTTATTTAGGGAAGAAAAAGAGGATCTATTGGGAGGGATGGGAGCTGGGGGGTCAGGAGGAGGGGAACAGACAGTCAGGGGAAGGGGAAAGGGGTGGGCAACAGACATTTCTGGGGATGGACAACTGGGTGCAGTAGAAGACCAGAGGAAAGGACTGAGGTACCATAGCACCAGGAGAGAGCTGACAGAGAGCTGAGGGGAAGACAGGAGGGTGAGGACAATGGTGGGGAAGGAAGGTGGTGGAGAGAAAGAACACTGAAGATAAAAACCAGTAGCAGGAGACAGGCGAAACCAGAAATAATAGAATAGTGGGCCTGAGCTGCAGACTTTGACACCAAATTGTGATTCCTCTCCTCCTCTGCACTGCAAAGCTTGGGGGCTATTGGGTCTGGGGTTCAAGTTCATTCCATTGCAGAGATGGGGAGCAGCCATGAAATTCAGATGCAAATCCAGGTTCCAATTTGGAATTCTCCCCCTAACGCAGTAGCGTAGCCAGGTCTTGAGCACAGGGGGAGTGGCGCTATAAAAAGGCGCCTCCCGCTCACCCTGTACTCACCCTGCAGCGCTTTAAAGGGCCCGGGGCTCCAGCCGCTGTGGAGCCCTGGGCCCTTTAAAGCGCCGCCTCCGGAGCTCTGGCAGCGGGGCTCCGGCGGCGCTTTAAAAGGCCTGCGGCTCCCTGCAGTGGCAGGAGCCGCTGGCAGGGCCGGGCGCCCACTAGGCAACCCTAGGTGGTCGCCTAGGGCACCAAGATTTGGGGGGCGGCGGACAGCTGCCCGCTGCCTCCCTGCTCAGCGGCTGAGCTGCTGAGCAGGGAGACAAGGGGTGGCTTGCCGTGTCTGCTCCTTGTCTCCCCGCTGAGCCGCTGAGCGGGGAGACAAGTGGTGGCTTGCTGCGGCTGCTCCTTGTCTCTCCGCTCAGCGGCTGAGCGGGGGACAAGGGGCGGCTTGCTGCGGCTGCCCGCTGCCTCCCCACTGAGCTGGGAAACAAGGGGTTGCTCACCGGGGCTGCCCCTTGTCTCCCCGCTGAGCTGCTGAGTGGAGAGACAAGGGGCGACTTGCTGCGGCTGGAGCCGTGGGCCTTTTAAAGTGCCCCCTCCCCCAGCCCGGCTCCGGCAGCGGGGCTGGGGGGGCACTTTAAAAGGCCCGTGGCTCCCCGCAGCGGCAGGCGCCGCAGGCCTTTTAAAGCGCCACCCTAGCGAGGCTCTGGCGGTGCCTTAGCACCGTTTTTCCTCATAGGGGGAGTGGCCGCTCCCCCTGCTCTCCCCCTGGCTACGCTACTGCCCTAACGTTTGGGAACGTCCAGATCCAGTCTCTTAAAAAAAAAATACTGGTGAAAGAGAAAGAAAAGGGTTTGAGCAAAACAATAAACGCTGTGAAAGGCTGGCAAAAGATAGGAAGTGAGTCTGAGGGGAAACACAGACACCGGAAAAGATCGAAGAAAAGAAGCACTGATATAAGGACAAAACAGTGGTGCCTAAGAAGAGAAAAGAAGGCGAAAAATGCATTTAGCGTTTTCCAGTCTTTACAAACTTCATTTATTCAAAGTGTGGGTTCCACTTGGGTGTGCTTGGCTGTTTACTATGAAAATCAGAAAAAAATGCTTTTTGGTTAGACTCAGTTGACCCACCATCACCAGACCGAGGTTTTGTCAAAAGCTGACAGGTGTGGAAATACAATTTTGTGTTACTTTGGAAGTATTTCAGCACCTAAGAGGGGAAATACCCCAGACAATACACACACAGACTATTCTGTACAGTGCCTAGCACAGTGGGTTCCTGGTCCGTGACTGGGGCTCCTGTGTGCTATGGTAATACACATACAGAATAATTATCACGACAACCCTCACACCATTTTACACTCTGTGAGCTACAGCCTGATTTCAGTGACTCTAATGGAAGTCTGGCGTAACACTACTGCATACAATGAAGTCTCACTAGGCTCACATTGGTGGTGTATGTGAGAGTAGAAGTCAGCCCCTATGTGCTTCTCAATGAAGCTCATGTGCCCCTAAAGCCTGCCATAAATTGTTGAGATCAGTTTTTGTTTTTAAAACCTAGGGGGGGAAATGCATTTTGAAACAAGCGAGGTATTTAAATCCCAACTCAGTCAGAGTTTATCTGGGGAACTAAGCCTCTAATGAGAGAGATCCCACCTGTGCAACCATATGCCAAGTGCACCCTGGAGTAAACACAGATACCGATCAGATCAAATTCAAAGTGATTTAAACTGTAGTGAAAATTACATGTCAGGTATAAGTGTGCATAAGTACAAAATAGCGAAACTTGCACGGATTTGGCAATCAGGGAGCATGCAAGCCAAGTGTAATTGGCTAAGGGCTAGACTGTAACTTAACAACCCGCCCTGAGAGAGGACAGCGCATAGCTACTCCGCCCCCAGAGCAGACCAGAGACTGAATGGTGACACTGTTCTTCCCCTGCTCCCACCTCGCCCTGGGGGACGAGTAAGTTACTTCACTCCTTTTTGTGGAGCAGCTTCCTCCTCTGTGTGTTGTGCCAGCTGCTGTGGCTGGCAAATTGGGGGTGGGGAGTGGGGCATGGACCAGGGCCTTCTCCAGTTCCCCATGGATCTGGCCTCTTCCTGCCCACTTACTCACAACAACAGCGAGTATCAGGTGAACAGCCCCTGCTGTCCCCGCTGCAGCCAGAGTCTCAAACTGATCAGGAGCAAGCGGGGGAAAGGGTCTGAAGGAGTACTGTCATAATCCAGCCCATGGCCAGAAGCACGTCTGTCCAGGTATAGGATATTAGCCCAAAGGGGAATTACCATTTTTAAACCAGCAGTTCTGAGCTTCCTGTCGGTTGCCACAAGAACAATCTATTTTTCTGTAATAAAACTTCATCGGTACCACAACTTCCTCGCTTTTATCCCCGGCACTGAATACTGCGGTGCGCCCACTCAGAGGTGAAATGAATTAAGATAATTGTTTCAAACCAGATTTTCAAAGGAAACTTGCAGCTCTTGGAACTGATTCCCATTTATATTAAGACCTCTTTATAGCACCTAGTGGAAAGGGGCCTTGAAGTGAGTATAAACTACACACATGCCCACTTTAAGGCAGGTTTACACTGCCATAGTGGTGCAAAGGGGCCGTAGTGTTAATGAGAATCAGGGCTCATGAGAGTACTTGTGTGTACCCAACTTACTTGGGATTTGTAGGTGCAGCTAGGCAACCAACTGACCATGTGAATGAGCAGAATACCTGATTTGCACGTTCATATCAGGCACTGGTGCACATAAATTAGGTGTATGCAAATACACATAGGCAATTGCATGTACCTAACTTTAAAATCTGGCCCATGTAGTGCAAATTGATGTTATCAGGTAGCAAAAGTCTAATCCAAACATCTGTGGGAGAGGCATTGATTTTTTGTTTATTTGTATTATTTATTGCCAACCAAACTGTTTCAGGGTTTACATTCACATATGGAAATCTCTCTCTTGGGTCTGGAAACCACAGAGAAGCCTATGACTGTGTTAATGAAACAATCCTTCGAACATGATTGATGACAAAGGATGCTATGAAATGACGAGGAAGAGACGTAATTTTGCTAAACCTAAAACTGAGATTTCTGCAGCGTGTCGATATTCACAGCACTGGATCTGTTAAATATTCTTTTAGTTGTTGGAGTGTTCTTCACTTTCTTTAGCCAGGAGGCCTCTCTCTCTCCCTCTCTGCACTCAGTTTTCTTGTGCTTCCTGGGTGGTGGTGGAGTTGTGATGTCTTGAATACCAATAGTGAAGCTGAACATATGTGAACCTTTCCTAATCCTGCTAATCTTCCTTCAAAAACCTTTCTGAAAGTGTAGGCAACATCCAGATTTTAAAAAAAAAAAGCTACTGAGCATTTTAATGACAAATAATCTTTGTAAAGGGGGAGGGGGTTGCTGCCTCAGCTGGAGATGGAGCTTATGAACTACAGCAGGTAGAAATAACTGCTGTATTACCTCATGTAATCTCCGCTATTCAGGGTCAGATTAGGCCTGAATGCAAGACGAAATAGACTTCTCTTTTAAACAGGGGACTTTGTCCCCACAACGGCTATTAGGCAGTAATTAGTTGTGACACAGAATTACCAGCCACACAATGGTAACTGGAGCCTTACACGTCCTTTGATACTGATTGGAGAAATTGAATAGATTCTACTTTCAATTTTTAAATTCTGTTCCATTGTAAGAATTATTTACGTTCTCTCCTCCCCCGTCCTCCTTTGGTTGCATAAGTGTTATACCTACCAGACAAGGGGCTGGTAACTATAAATACGGAAACCTCCTGTTCAGCAGTCTTGGTGGCTGCACGCAGCTTTTAGCAAGCCTGATGAGATAACAACTTTATCTTTGATCTCATTAGCTGTGATATTGTTAAGATGACTTTGTGGTTGCACTGACACAGTAGATGCTTTGAGACTTCCTCCTAGTGCCTGGGAAGGAACACGAGAGCTAATGAAATCAGTTAACTTTGAGGTATGACTGATTGTGGCTGTCCATTACTTAATGAATAGCAAAGCATCTCCCTGCACACACTTTCATACAAAACACATACAGGCTACATTTCCAAGCAGCACCCAGATAATTTAGTTAGCGGGTTTACCTCAGGTGTACACTGATATAAGAATCAGACCTGTATGGTTTAGTTTATAATTTTACATATACTGTACCTGCAACATTTAGGAGTTAGGAAACTAGTGTTTTCGGTAAAGTTAGAATGAGGCTAAATCTCACTGCCTTTTGCAGTGTAGTATAATGAAGTAAGGCTTTATCTTGCTGCTAAATCCTCAGTATAATCAGCAACAATAACTAGATTACAGCGAGCCCTCTATGAAGCAGCTCTTTGCAAAATGTTTATTCAGCATTAAACATTAGCAAACAATTTTAGATACAGAATCTCTATCGTAAAACACAGGTATCATGCATATGCAATGATAAAGTAAAGGAAAGCTTTCAAAACCTTTTCCTTACCCACCCAGACTTTGGACATGTGGCACGTTTTACTTCCCAAGATCACAATGATACTAAAAGGAAAGAAGCTGGCCTGACTGAGGTCATATTGCTCTCCTCTTTTCTGAGTTTTCATCTTCCTTTTGGAGCCGTTTTCTCCATTGTCTCATCTGAAGACAAGAGTCTAGTACAAAGCCCATTGAAGTCAATGGAAAGATTCCCATTCACTTCAGTGGACCTTGGATCAGGCCCTATGTTAATGACACAACCCCATGTCACTGGGAGAAACAACAAGCTTCATATAAGACTGACAGTGACGGTGGTTCATATATCTTATGGATACCTAATATAACTGTTTTATGTTATTTCCAGTTTCTTCCTGTGAATTCCTATGGAAACCTGAAGATTTGGGGAGGAAGGAAAAAAGTTCTTAATGCTATCTATTGGAGCCATATTTAAGGAACATCCGTTTCAAAATTCAATTTTCATTATTTTAATTTGCGAAGCACTCCCTGAAATCATATACTATTAATGCACACCAGTTAGCATTAGGTTATTACAACAAGAAATACTGCTATAATGTGCACCTCAGATGTAAGTACTGTAAAAATAAATGACAGCACTACAGAACTACATCTGCTAGGTAGCAAAGAAAAACATAATGGAAAGAAAATTTGATGAACATGTTATTGTGAGGGATTCAATGACAATTTTATTTCCATGATGTAATCTTCCTATGATTTATATGTGCATTTGTTATACAGTATATTTTGGTATTTCACTAGCTTTACAGATATTCAAGCATCTGAGCACCTAAGAGCCAATACAAGATGGGGTCAAAAATTGTGAGGTAATGCATATAGCATTTATTTCTTGTGATCTGTAGTTTGACTAGAATATGTGGTCCAAAAAAAATTATTCACTGTGTTCAGCAGTCAGACTATTAGTTTACAGTTCTGTCATGTGTTGTAAATAGCTTTAAAGGTTTGATGCCATAATCTACCCATACTCTCAGTATCTCTTAATATATTATAGAGGCATGGTATTTCTTCTACATTAGTAAGGATTAAGTCTGGCTTCAATTTCATGCACACGCACACACCCCAGTGTCCAATAAATGCCTGCCAAAATGAAATAAATAAATAAATAGTGCACTATACTCATAACATAAGGAAACACTCCACATTTTTTCTTTTAAAAACCAGAAAAATATTTTCCTTTCTTTACTTCTGCAGCATTCCATATTCCTTGCCCTGTACTTATCACACATGGTTAAAACTTGAACATAATTCCAATATTGCAAGTAAACAACGTAAAGCAAACAAAGTAAACAAAGGATTCACCCACTGATGCGGATCAAGCACATGTTTCAATAATAGTTTTTCATGTTTCTTCAGAACACGCTGCAATAAGGAGACTGAGTAGTTAAATTAAAAATAGAGGATCAGTTTCTACCACCTTTACTCATGCTGTGTAGTGCCTTATTCCATCAGTAGTCCTATTGATTTCAAAGTCAAGTAAAATCTCTTGAAAGAAAGAGGAACAAAACTAGATGTTATCTGTCAATATTCTACAGTACTTGGTTCGGTAATTTGTTAATTTTTCACAGTAAATTAATTAGAACTAGGATCTTTGATGCATGCATATATTAACATAAGATATTTTTCATTAAGTATTGATTTCAGAATATTCCTAAACTTCACGGTGGATTAAGTGAAACTGTGGTGAAGCTATTAAAGTTCCTAGAAGACAAAAATGTTAAAAATAGATTTTCAAGAATCGTAACATTTAAGTGCCCTCTTTCAGCAATGATTGTAAGGTGGACTGCTCCCATTGACATTAATGGGAGTTTTGCCATCCACTTCAATGGGAATGGGATTGGGCTCATTCTTAGCTGAGAAGAAAGTCTTTTCTTCCAGCTAAAGTGTTTATTCAAATTAATGATCAATTTATTGGAGCACTTCCTGATTCTCAGCATTCTCCACAATGTAAGCATGCTCTTAGGGCAAAATCTGACCTTGTGGCAACCTCTAGCCTTGACTTACCCACATTAATCTTGAAATCTCTTGACTTTGAAAAGTCATTTCATAGAACTATATCAAAGCATTAACATAGAGACAAGCTTTTGAGCTTACACAGAGCTCGAAAGCTTGTCTTTCTCACCAACAGAAGTTGGTCCAATAAAAGATATTACCTCACGCACCTGCCCTTTCTAATATCTTGTGAATGACATGGCTACCACAACACTGCATAAAGCAGTAACATGTTGAATTACTAGATTTCTCCCGCCATGTGCCTGTTTTGTCTCATACTTAACATTATTTTGTGTAGCTGCACTATTTCTTATGATCTGGGCAACATGAAACACCTTCAGAAAACCTTCAAGTTAAATACAGTGTAACTTTGTACATTTTAAGATAGCTAATAACCAATACTTAGCACTTTAATAGGAACTTCCATATAAGAATCTCTATACTCTTCTCAAGTATCAGAGGGGTAGCCATGTTCGTCTGGATCTGTAGAAGTGACAAAGAGTCCTGTGGCACCTTATAGACTAACAGACGTATTGGAGCATAAGCTTTCGTGGGTGAATACCCACTTCGTCGGATGCATGCTCATTGTATACTCTTCTCAAACACCTAGAACCAAACCTTCAACTGGTGTAAATGAGTATAGTATTATTATTTATTATTAGGACCTACCTTGATTTACACCGGCTGAGGATCTGAATCTTAATTTACTAAGTCTTACAATACTCTTATGGAGAAGACATAATTATTTCCATTTTACAAATGGGTAACCTGAGGGACAGAGAGGTTAGGTGATTGTCACAGCACTGGTTAGAACCTAAGTCTCCTGATGCTCAGCTCAATGCTCTAACCAATAGCACATGCTGCCTTCTATTATTATTTATCAACAGGATAATAATGTGTCACAGACTGTAGCAAGAATTCAAGGATCCACCAGTCAAAGGTTTTGTTGATCTATGTTTACTGTAAATCTGTTAATAATAATAATAATTAATTAATAAATACCCAGCTCGTATATAGGGCTTTTCATCAGTAGATCTCAAAGCACTTTACAAAGGAGGTCAGTATCATTATCCCCATTTTACAGATGGGGAAACTGAGGCACATAAAGGGGAAGTTACTTGCCAAGGTCACCCAGAAGACCACTGGCAGAACTGGGATCTGAATCTGATTTCAGACCAAGTCTCTTATTCTCCTCTTTAGTAGTCGTTTGGAATATTGAGGAAATTGTGTCCTAAATAAAAGAGGTACCAGTATTAAAAGTGTGTAAGAGAGTTTTTTACTCTTCCCATATGGATGTAAGATGTAAGTATGGTGCAGGAGTATGTGTGTGTGTGTACTCTTACTGGTGGGCATGTGACTTTGTTAAGCAGTAGGACTCCAGTACGTGGGAGAAAAATCAAAGGAGAACTGTCAGCTTTTCTGAAGGTTCTGGTGAAAAATTAACAGCTTCCCCAGACTACAAGGTCATATACAGATTCATTGCCTTTGATAGGGGCAGTACACATAGGCAAACATCCTTTCCCGTGTGACTGAAGGATACTGAAGTATTCTATATCATAGAATAACAGAAATGTAAAGCTGGAAGGGACCTGAAGAAGTCATCTAGTCTAGCCCCCCCACACTCAGACAGGACTAAGTATGCCTAGAGACCATCCCTGACAGTGTTTGTCTAATCTGTTCTTAAAAGCCTCCAGAGATGGGTATTCCACAACCTCCCTTGGAAGTCTATCCCAGAGCTTAACAACCTTTATAGTTAGAAAGTTTTCCCTAATATCCAACCTAAATCTCCCTTGCTGCAGATTAAGACCATTGCTTCTTGTCTACAGTCATTGAACATGGAGAACAATTGATCACAGTCCTCTTTATAACAGCCCTTAACATTGGTTTCATGGTACACCAATGATATGTACCTTCTCTAGTAGGTAGGGTGTACTTCCTCCATTATCAGTCCTTTGACGCCATCCCCCTGGAGAGGTTCACATATACCAGTTCAAACTGGATTCTCCAGCGACTGACAAAGAAAGGGTTTTCGGATAAGTAACCTGGTTTTAAACTGGCTCAGGCCCTTTATCCTGAGCTGGCAAACAGACAGGACCCATGGTCCACAGAGGACCCCCAATTCTCAGGGTACGTTGGAAGGACATAAGACCGGGTACTAGTTCAGAGCTGAGGCTGTTATGAACTTGTGACCACAGGAGAGACTCCTTTTGTTGGGTTTTGAAGGACTGCTCCTGCCAGAGCCCATGCCAGAGTTGGGATGATCTTATTAACTTGTTAGCCTGTGTGTAGGTTCTTTTATTGTTTTCTATATGTTTTTTCTGTACTACTTTTACATTAAGAATAAAGTAAGCTTGAATAGAAAGTGCTGTTTGGGTAACTTATAACTATAGTGGTTACACCTGTTAACTGTCTCTGAAGAGAAAGCAAGCAGGTTCTGCTTGGGCAGCCTGCCCCTGCTGGCATAGCAGTCCAGTAAGCAGGGAACTGTGCAGCCTTGAAATACCCCCATCGGAAGGGAGTGAGACGGGGTCTCCATCCAAGAAAGGCAACAGCTGGGGAGCTGGAAGCCTGAGAGTGGGTGCCCTTGCTGGATCACTGAAGGGAAATACTGGTGCAGTTGCCCTGAAATGAGACACACATCTTATAGTAATTTCATCTAGGCCACATTCTCTAGTTTGCTTATGAGAATGTCAAGTGGGACTGTGTCAAAAGCCTTACTAAAAACAAGATATATATCACATCGGCTGCTTCCCTGCTTCCCATTAGGCCAGTAACCCTGTTAAAGAAGGAAATTAAGTGTTTGGTGTGATTTGTTCTTGATAATTCCATGTTGCCTGTACCTATTACCCTATTATCCTCTAGGTGCTTACAAACTGATTGGTTAATAAGTGGTTCCAATACCTTTTCAGGTATCAAACTTAGCCTGACTGGTCTGTAATTCCCAGGGTCCTCTTTGTTTCCCTTTTTAAACATAGGTACTACCTGGGACTTGAAGAATGAGACCCTCCACCTCTCCAATGGAACATGCACATCTGTATGAATACAGTGGTTCCTTTTACGAATATACTGAAAAAATATTAAGTATGCAATTTTAAGTGTTTTATTTCTCTAATTTTGAATCATAGTTCTAACAACTGGCCATTGTTTCCATTTTTACATATGTTCTGAAATCTTAAATTAAAACAGAGATTGACCTTAATTAATAATCTGCCATACCTTAATTTCCCATATATATGATCTAAAAATAATACCTAGCTCTTACATAGTGCTTATGATTTGGATTGTGGCACTAGAAACCAGAGTCTCATTGTGCTAGGCATTATTAAGGAACATAGGGATAAGGATATAAAAACAATAATCTGTAACCAACTGTTGTTATAACAAGTTCTTTGCTTTCTGTCTTAATGGGGGCATTGTGGACCTGATCCAATGCTGACAGAGGACAATGGGGGTCATTTCATTCACTCCAATGGACTTTGGCTTGGGTCCCATGTGATTTATCTATGTCCATTCTAGGTGTTTCCATTGTAAATGAAACGGCAGACATTCCAAACTTACATTCTACCTTTAATACTCAAACAGGATGGCACACATTTTGCACTTGTTGCCGTGGAGTTTTCTTTCACTGAACAGACATTAAAAGTATCCAGATAACTCAGTCTCAAACCTGCAGATGCCTCTTTTTGCACCTGCATGGTGAAAGTCAAGCAAGCTCATGGGTCTGCATGCATGGATGCACTTTCAAGATTGGTGCCTTAGTATTTATTTATTTATTTATGTAATCTTTCTTGACTAACTCTAACTTGATGTGTGAGTTTCCATGACTAAAAGACCCCCGCATCATATTGTACATTGACTGATATAGAGAAGTTGTCCCCTGCACACACGCCCTCGTATGCAGCTGCTAATAAATATGTTATCAGATGGCTAATACTACTGTATGAAGAATCCCTCATTGGGATTCCCTATTGCTGGACCATTTGGAATATTAGAATTGTTACATTAATTTTATTTTTCTCTAATCTTAGCCCAATAGTCTTTTCTATTTATGCTTGTCCAACATATGAGGAAATAGTAGCTCTTCCACCACATTCTGCATTTGTCTGCACAATTCTTTTTTTTAATGTTTAAACTGGTCTGGAGAAAAATGCTATTGACAAAGAATTATAAATTAGGTTTCTCTTATAGTGGTCCTCTGCACCAAATCTTTTTTTTTTTTTTTGGTCCTCCCACAGACTAGCCCTCTTGATGTCCTGATCCTATCTTTCATAAAATTAGTTTGTTCTTTCATAAGTAGATAACATTTAATGTATATTAGAGATTAAACCTTTGTTATTTCCCTGAATATTTGCTTGAATTATGGGTGGAGTCTATTAATCTTCGCTTCTCTATCCCTTTGTCACACAGTGTGAGGAAAACCCGCAGCCACACCAGGGCTGCTCACTGAGGTGACATAATTCACCTTCCTGCAGTGACTCAGCCCTCAGACATACTGCAGCAGCCTATCCCTGGGCAGGGCTTGGATCAGATGACCCACAGGTGTTTCACTGACCCCGCCAGAGCTGCAAGTTAGCCAGGGATGGATTAACTTTTTGTGGGCCTGTTGCCAAACATATTTGTGGGCCCCCCGGGGAATGAAGGGGCCAGGGGCAAGAGCACAGCGGGCAGGGTGGATTTGATTTAAATCATGATTTAAATCACTAGTCAGGAAGACTCGATTTAATCATGGATTTCTACAGAAAAGTGCATTCTTGTTGGTTGTTATAACATTAATACATATTCTTCACAACTCAGAGATAGATGTAGGTTTCATTTTTAGAAGGTACACACTATACATTTTTAAACAGTGATTTATTTTGAAAACTTTTCAGATGAGTTTTACAGCTATTTCAGAAAATGAATGATTGTTTGGTTATTTCATTTACCAAAGATAATTGAAGCAGATATTTATGAAGTCATTGGGAGGTAAACTATCGCCAATTCAACAGGTTAATCATTAATATTTGTAGGATTTTCTTGCCAGGCTGTATTAGGAGGAGAAGATCACCAGACAGACATTTAAATTGTTTTATTTAACTAAAACAACAACGTTAAGTATTCTGGATTTTTTTTCTTCAACAGCAAACATAATATTTTAACAAAAAAGCATATGTCCCTCGCTTCTCACATTTATCTCCAGACTTGGAATCATAGAATCATAGAATATCAGGGTTGGAAGGGACCTCAGGAGGTCATTTAGTTCAACCCCCTGCTCAAAGCAGGAGCAATCCCCAACTAAACCATCCCAGCCAGGGCTTTGTCAAGCCTGACCTTAAAAACCTCTAAGGAAGGAGATTCTACCACCTCCCTAGGTAACCCATTCCAGTGCTTCACCACCCTCCTAGTGAAAAAGTTTTCCTAATATCCAACCTAAACCTCCCCTACTGCAACTTGAGACCATTACTCCTTGTTCTGTCATCTGTTACAACTGAGAACAGTCTAGATCCATCCTCTTTGGAAACCCCTTTCAAGTAGTTGAAAGCAGCTATCAAATGCCCCCCATTCTTCCCTTCTGCAGACTAAATAATCCCAGTTCCCTCAGCCTCTCCTCATAAATCATGTGCTCCAGCCCCCTAATCATTTTTGTTGCCCTCCGCTGGACTCTTTCCAATTTTTCCACATCCTTCTTGTAGTGTGGGGCCCAAAACTGGACACAGTACTCCAGATGAGGCCTCACCAATGCCGAATAGAGGAGAATGATCACATCCATTGATCTTCTGCTAATGCTCCTACTTATACAGCCCAAAATGCCGTTAGCCTTCTTGGCAACAAGGGCACACTGTTGACTCATATCCAGCTTCTCGTCCACTGTAACTCCTAGGTCCTTTTCTGCAGAACTACTGCCTAGCCACTCGGCCCCTAGTCTGTAGCAGTGCAAGGGATTCTTCCGTCCTAAGTGCAGGACTCTGCACTTGTCCTTGTTGAACCTCATCAGATTTCTTTTGGCCCAATCCTCTAATTTGTCTAGGTCCCTCTGTATCCTATCCCTACCCTCCAGCATATCTACCACTCCTCCCAGTTTAGTGTCATCTGCAAACTTGCTGAGGGTGCAATCCACGTCATCCTCCAGATCATTAATGAAGATATTGAACAAAACCAGCCCCAGGACCAACCCTTGGGGCACTCCACTTGATACTGGCTGCCAACTAGACCTGGAGCCATTGATCACTACCTGTTGAGCCCGATGATCTAGCCAGCTTTCTATCCACCTTATAGTCCATTCATCCAGCCCATACTTCTTTAACTTGCTGGCAAGAATACTGTGGGAGACCGTATCAAAAGCTTGCTAAAGTCAAGGAATAGCACATCCACTGCTTCCCCCTCATCCACAGAGCCAGTTATCTCATCATAGAAGGCAATTAGGTTAGTCAGGCATAACTTGCCCTTGGTTCCTGATCACTTTCCTCTCCTCAAAGTGCTTCAAAATTGATTCCTTGAGGACCTGCTCCATGATTTTTCCCGGGACTGAGGTGAGGCTGACTGACCTGTAGTTCTCTGGATCCTCCTTCTTCCATTTTTTAAAGATGGGCACTACATTAGCCTTTTTCCAGTCGTCCAGGAGTTCCCCCAATTGCCATGCATTTTCAAAGATAATGGCCAATGGCTCTGCAATCACATCCACCAACTCCTTTAGCACCTTTGGATGCACTGCATCCGGCCCCATGGACTTGTGCTTGTCCAGCTTTTCTAAATTGTCCTGAACCACTTCTTTCTCCACAGAGGGCTGGTCACCTCCTCCCCATACTGTGCTGCCCAGTGCAGCAGTCTGGGAGCTGACCTTGTTCGTGAAGACAGAGGCAAAAAAAGCATTGAGTACATTAGCTTTTTCCACATCCTCTGTTACTAGGTTGCCTCCCCCATTCAGTAAGGGGCCCACACTTTCCTTGACCTTCTTCTTGTTGCTAACATACCTGTAGAAACCCTTTTTGTTACTCTTAACACCCCTTGCTAGCTGCAACTGCAAGTGTGATTTGCCTTCCTGATTTCACTCCTGCATGCCTGAGCAATATTTTTATACTCCTCCCTGGTCATTTGTCCAATCTTCCACTTCTTTTTTGTGTTTAAGATCAGCAAGGATTTCACTGCTAAGTGAAGCTGGTCGGGTTTGTTCCGGCAACCTTAGTAAGGACTCTTTAAAATACAGCCAGCTCTCCTGGACTCCTTTCCCCCTCATGTTATTCTCCCAGGGATCCTTCTTCTCCTTGTCCAGATCTATTCCGCCCCCAACAATCTTCTATTCACTGAACTTTTTGGAACTTTTCACTTTTAAAGAGAGGTAAGGGACTGACTCTGTGTACGCAAATTTGCAGAGGGACAATAGAGTTGAGGTCTGTTATTTCTCACCTCTATATATTATTTATTTATTTATTTAAAACATTTTTGCTGTTAACAAGCATGGAGACACCAATCCACAGTTTGAGAACTGCAAAACTAAGCATCTCTGATGGTATCTTCTAGACTGAGCACTGAGTCCCATTGGGTAGATAGAAGGATTAACCTAAATAATCTATGCAAAAGCCTGTGGAAACCCATAAGATTGGGTCCCTAATGAACTATTAGAACTCATTTACAAAACTTTTCTTAAATTACATGAATATATTGTCTCATAATATAGAATTAGAATTTATAATCCCTATTCCATGATGAGATAGTTTTAATTAAGATACATTATATCTTTAGATGGGTTTCTTCCTCAAAAATCCTATTTAAATAGAAAAAATCAGATTTTTATTTTTTTAAAAAAAGTAATTGATTTTTATCCGCCCTGAGAGCGGGGCATGGTGAGGGGAAAGGATTGGTCCCCAGCTGGAGTGAGGCAGGGGCCAGGGGCAAGATGAGCACAGTGGGACATTGCGGGAGGATTAGTTCCTGCTGACTGGAGCAAGGCAGGGGCTGGGGGCAAAAGCACAGCGGGGCGGGAGCTAGGGTTGGTCCCTGGAGAAAGGGCAGGGCCGGGGGTAAATGTCAAGTGCAGCAGGGCTGGAGAGGGGTAAACAGGATCCCTCCCCCCAAACCTGCCCACTTAGAGCGGGTACCTACCTTCTCCCTGGTTCTGGCCAGGAGCTAGAGTGAGGGAAGGGGCTCAGGGTTGGGGCAGGAGGTTGGAGTGTGGAGCGCTTACCTGGGGCAGCTCCCATTTGGTGTGAGGGGTGCATGTGTGTGCAGGAGCTCCCATTTGGTGCGCAGGGTGGGGGTGAGGATGTGGGGAGGTGCAGGAGTCAGGGCATGAAGTGGTGGGGGGCTGAGTATGTGTGGGGGGTGCAGGAGTCAGGGCTGGGTGTGTGTGACGGGGTGCAGGCATCAGGGATGGAATTGTGGGTGTGTGTGAGGGGGGTGCAGGAGTCAGGGCAGGGGCCTGGAGGGGGTATGCCCTGATTCCACCCCCTTCCCCAAGTCCCCGCCCCTGTCTCTGTCTCTTCTCTGCCTCCTCCCACGAGCGGCGAGCTTGCTGCAGCTCCGCTCCTCCCCCTCCCTCCTGTCGGCAAATAGCTGTTCAGTGGCCAGGGAAGCACTGGCAGGGGCAGGAACGAGGCACGCTTTGGGGAAGAGGCAGGGGAGGGGGGAGCTTGGCTGCTGGCAGAGCCTGCCCTGCAGCAGGAGCCAGCAGGACCCCGCTTCTGCCCGCTGCGCCCGCAGGAGAGGGCGGGGGGTGGAGAAGGGTGGGCCGGGTTCAAAGGGGCATCCGGCCCCTTTGAACCGTGGGCTGGACGCCATGGTAAATCCGATACTGAAGTTAGCCAGTGCAACAGCACTACTCAGCCAAGAACTCTCCTTCTGTCTCAGTGTTACAGACTCATTAGGCTTCCAGCCTTACTCCAGCCCTGCACCTGCCTTCTGAGGACTGACCCAACCTGGCTTTGACCTTTGGCCTGCATCCAGCTTCCAATCCTTATTCAGATTGTCTAGGGACTCTGACTTAGGTTCTGTCCCACGGTCTGTCCTCAGACCCTGGTTTCAGATCTGCCCTTGTCTCGGTCCCAACTCTACGACTGGCTTCGACCTTTGGTACCTGTTCTTGACCATGGCTTTAACCATCAGGTCTGACTGTCTAGAACCCAGAGCCTGACACATAGTGCCTTATCTGTAAATATTGATAAAATCAGAGAAATTGGCAATTAAAGTTACTTCTAGTTTCATCAAATTACGTAAAATGCCCCCCTCTGAACTAAAGTGAAAATTTCTGACCTGAGGAATTTTGGGAGCAGCTGTCTAATGGCTACTTCTCCACTAATATTTCTGGAAGGTGGGTAAATGAGTGGGCCAACAGAGGTGGATTTATTTCCTTACTAAAGTGATGGCCAACCCTTCTGGGTGATGTGACTTCCTCAGGCATACATTTATTTTAGATATGATTAAGAAGCCATATTGTGAGCAGACTCTTCCACTCTGTGTCTTCAAAGGAAGTGAGGAAGAGTTTGACTCTCTTTGTTCTGTATGCTGAGAAAGAGGGTTGGCTTCTGTTTGTGTTGTGCCTTACTTCAGAGCTACCAGGCCTGACTTTAATATTTGCAGGGATACAATTATTAGCAGTGTCATTTTACACAATCTTTATTTCTTGGTGGATTGGATATTTTGAGTGAATCCCTGTGCACAAAAAAGTTAAGAATATGTCACTGATTAAAAACTAAAATCTTCCCCAACATTTTTTCTTTAATCCATAATGTGATAGAGTGGTATTAGATGCACCTCCAAAACAACCCCTTCCTTAGTAACTGCCTTTTCCTTATTAATGCTCTCTTCCACAGATACCCTTTTGTAGCAACATTTTTTCCCAGCATGCCTTTCCATGGCAAGGCTTTAAAACCTAGCAGAGCCTAAACCTAAAGTAGCCATTTTGCGACTGGCAGCTGCTGGCTCCATCTTTCTCTCATCCAGTTACGTGCTGTTATGTTTCCCCCTTCTTGTTGCTGAGGAGATGGCACATCATCTCATGCAGGCCAGGTAAAACTGAGCAGCATTTCTGTGCTATTCGTCCAGTGAATTTTATGTGACCTAGTGATGCCATTCTCTTTCTTTGTGAGAGGTCATTCCTTTTCTACATCAGCTCAGCCTGACAGCTGGGTCATACTGTACTAAACTAGAGGTGGTCACTGTTGTACAAAACTAGGTAAGAAAGATGGACACAACAAATAGATTTCAGGGGGCGATATTGAGCTGCACTTCAACCTTGGGTAGGCCACCAAAATGGAGTGCCTTTTCCACTTAATACTCTCACCAGCCTCTTGGAGGATACTCTTTTTTATTTCACTTTTGCATGTTATGTTGTGTCACAAGGCTCTGCCTACATCAAAGGACACACAAACTGTCCTGAAGCTGGATACATTGTATATCATGTATATCATGGCGCAGACTATGACCCTCACTCAAGTGGCATAGAGGGGCTGTAAAGGAGCTGCAATGGCCTGAGAGAGATTTTTCATGGAACAGAAGCAGTATAGAGTCAGCATAGGCATATGCATCCCTTGGCCTGGCATAGGCATTTGGTACGGTTGGTTATGTTTTGGGGATGGGAGGGGGCGTGGCTGCAATGCTTTGTACTAAGACTATGCGGGGCTGCAGAGCAGTCCATAAATAGCCACGGGGAGGCTGCTGTAAATTAGCTGCTTTAATGTGTGCCAGGGGCTGAACCATCCCCTAGAGTGGGCAAAATCTGAGAGGCACAAAGGTGTCTGAAAGCCATCTTTACCCACCCCACCCTTCTCCTGGGCTGCCCCTTTGGTGTTGGGCTAGAGGCCCAGCACTGAACCTAACCCTTGGCCTTTAATTTTAGAGAACGAGTATAGCTGTCAGCCTAGAGAGTGATACCCTCCCTGTCCCACGGATTATGAGCACTCCTTCTCCTTTATAACGTTGAATAATGACATTCAGTTATGAATGGCTGTGTGAGTACGAGGGAAGCAAGAGACACAATCCACATTTAGTAAAAACAAGATCTCAGGAGGATAGTGTTATCTTTCTGGACACCACACTGCAGTGCATGAGTTTCCAGGCTGAGAACTATCCCTAAACAAACATATCTGATGCACATACATAGTCATTTGGCTGAATTCACTCATGCCCATCTGTTAAGATGGCATAGTGCCCACTCCCAAGTTGATCAGAGGTTTGCCATAGGGCACAGATCCCAAGTAACAGTGGGTTTACGTAGGCAACCTGCATAACAATGCAAGTGCTATCTCTTTTATAGCACATCTCACCTCCGGGCCAACATCACCACAACAGCACCACATTCATCTTCAAACTTGATCTCACATGCCCACTGTTTAAAATGCACAACAGAAGGCTGCCTCAGGGTGCAGAGAAGAAAGGAACAGGCAGCACGTTTGTCCGCCCTTGAGATGGTTTGCACTGAAGTAGACACAGGGAATGTCTGTGAAGACTAGGGCATTATACCTGAGTGAAAAACCGGCAGGTATTCTGTGTGCTGCTGATTGTGGCACAGGGATAAGGGAAAATTTAATTGCAATGCAGTGAATCCATTTGCCCTGGGTACAGTATTAAGAAATAGATTCAGAAAAGGTATAACTGTGCAGCAAGGGGACATGCAATAACTGTTCGTATGTGGCAGAGGCAAAAATTTAAAAAGACTGTGCGTATGTCACCCCCTGGTCAGGGTGTGTTAAGTGTCCCCCTTTGTATCTGAGCCACAGAGGATGGGAACCTGTTGCAGCCCCAGTGACGGAGCTTTGCTCAAGCTGCAGAGATTCATGGGCTGTCTACACACAAACTTTAGTTAAATTGGCTCAATTTATCAGCTGAGACATGGTTGTATTGCTTTTGCTGTAAACTTAGTGGTGTTGTAACTGCTGATCTCAAGATATTGGAGAGACAAGGTGAGGAAGGTAATATCTTTTATTGGACCAACTTCTGTTGGTGAGAGAGACAAGCTTTTGAGCTACACAGAACTCTTCTTCAGGTCTGGGAAAGGTACTCACAGTGTTCAACATCCCCCACAACACACCTTTCAAGATCCATGGGTCCTACACATGCCTATCACAACACATGATGTACCTCATGTAGTGCACTAAATGCCCCAACAACAACTATTTGGGTGAAACCAGACAGTCACTACGTTCTCAAAGGAACTCACACAGGAAAACAATAAAAGACCAAAACCCCACATCATCTGTGCGTGCACTTTTCACAAAGTGATCTCTCTATATCTGACCTCTCAGTCCTCATCCTCAAAGGAAATCTGCACAACACTTTCAAAAGACAAGCCTGGGAGCTTAAATTCATAACTTTGCTAGACACTAAAAATCACGGCCCGAATAGAGATTCTGGGTTTATGGCTTATCACAACAATATCTAACCTACTAACAACCCCCCTTCTTTATCCCCACTTCACCTTGAATGTTTTCTTGAAATAACTGCTTATGCTAAACAACCTATTCCTCCTTGTATTTAGCTGTGGCACTCTGAGTACATTTCCCGGACCTGAAGAAATGCTCTGTGTAAGCTCAAAAGCGTGTCTCTCTAACGGAAGTTGGTCCAATAAAAGATTGGACCCTCACCCTCCTTGTCCCTGTAAATTTACACAACATTAAAACAGTATCAGCCAGATGTAAATCAATTTAAGAATGTCACACACAAAGTCGCATCAATTTAATTAATTTAGCACCTTTAGTTAAATCACAGCACCTTTGTGTGCAGACCAGGCTTTGTCATGCTTGTAGCTCTGGAGGTCCCTGGTTCAATCTCTGGTGTCAGCCAAGATGGTGACTGTTAGTTTTGTTTTCCTCCTCAGGAATAACCTTGTTTATGTGAGCCAGTGGGAAATAAGCACATATAAGGTCTCCTAGGAGTGAGTCTGTGGACAGAAGCCGATTAATGCAGCTGGATGGCAACATCACAACATAGAACCTAACAGCATCCATTGACTAGGTGACCATACGTCCCATTTTGGCCAGAACAATCCCTTTTTTAAGCCCTGTCCCAGCCGTCCCGACTTTTTGTGTGTGTGCGAAAGTGGGCATTTGTCCCATTCATTGGCTCTTGGCAATTTGATCAGTTGGCAAGAGCAAATGGAACAAATGCCCACTTTTGTCAAAAAGGTTGGGTGTGGTGCAGGGGAATTTGTGGGGGTGCAAGTGGAGATGCCTGCCCCTTGCAGTGGGGGAGCAAGCAGGGTTGCAGGGAACAGCAACAGTCTCTTGCGGACGAGGTGCAGGTAATGTTCCAGCAACCCAAGCCTCGTGAGTGGGGGAGGGTGGGCAGGTAGGGTTCCAGTGACCCCAGCCTAGCAGGGGGAGGGGAGGGGACTTGGGCCAGCCCCCCACAATGTCCCATTTTCCCTTTGGGAAATATGGTCACCCTACCATTGACAGAGAGCTGTCAGAAACAAACACAGAATCAGCTCTGTCTAGCTTCAAGGTGAATCTGCTACCCTAGTGCTGTTAGTCCTCCACTGAGAACCCATCTGTCAGTTTCAGAGTTTTCTCTGATTGTGTTCAGGTGAAACAGTCTGAGGTCATGAAATGACAGTACCATGAAGAGGGGTTTAATCCTAGAACCACTGTAATCAATGAGAGTTTTGTCATTGACTTCAGTGGGAACAGGCTGAAGCCCAGAGTTATATCCCGTAACTAGAGGGGATTATTGCGATTATAACGAATCCGTTTTGCATACTGACTCTGTGGTGAGAAATCTCTCTGAAGCCACTGCAGCTCCTTTACAGTCTATGCAAGTGAAGGCCTTGAAGTATCATCATCCAACGTGACAGCAGATGATTCACTTATTTTAGCCTGTTCTTCAGACAGTCAGGATGACTGGCTTCCCGTTAGTACTCAGATATTACAATAAGTCAGTGGATATTCAGTCACTAAAAGGACGCTGTTGGGGTACTGTTCAGAATTTACAAAATAATAACCATATTTTTCTCTACACTGAGCACCATTTAAAAATAAACCTCTGCACCTTCCAGGGTTGACCTCAATGGGAGGCAGAAGTAGAATCCTAGGACTTCCGGAGCACACAACGGTATAGCCTGGAATGTCTTACTGCAGTTATGAAATAAGATATTAGAAAAATAAACTTTCATATTTAAAAACATGATGGAAATATAACTACAGCAACCAAAATATGTAAATGACTGCAATGAGACCATCATAGAAATACTCTATGGGCCAGATCTGTAAACTGGCATCGCTCCGCTGAAGTCACCGAAGCTGTTCTGTTCTACTCTTCTATCGCACTGATCTCCTTCTGTTAGCACATTGAACAGTGTAACTAACATCTGTCATGTGTTTGTCAGCTTCCAGCAGAGGATCTGGCTCCGTACATACAACATGATCTAAAATATCAATTTTTACAAGTAAGCATTGAAAAATAGCATGATTTTAGCTTTACTTGCGGTTTTACTGATTTGGGCCTCTCCCTTGGAATGGTCAAGGTTTGTAGGTAGCACGTTGTCTAAAACTGCAACAGATACAAAAGAATTCCACCATGATTCATTTTAACCCGTAGTTTCATAGAAACTGACCTGCGATCTAGAATTATAGAGAGCGAATTATTTAATTTTAGAATTTAGCTCAGTGGAGTTATGCTGATTTACACCAGCTGAGGATCTGGCCTGTAAATTGTGGTTTAGGATGGTAACTATCCCACTTGAACAAACGACACCTCTTTTTCTATACTAGCCTTTCCATGCTGGATCCCTCGCGGAGCTTTCCCATAGCTCCAGCCAATCCCTGAGACCACAATGATTTTCATGTTAATTTTTTTAATTTGAAATCAAATAATTGCAAGAGGTTAAATGTTCCATGTTTTTGTTTTTCAGAATGTTCAGTGACAATTAAAGGGAAAATGCTTTTGGTGGGCAGCTAGTGAAAAAGTACGATCAAACCTCGTTATTTCAATCTAACCCATGTGTTGATATAGTGCTCACTACAGTTGTCAGGAGTGCTTCACGTGCCAAGACTTTAAACTTTAAATCCAGAATTGTGCCTCTCTGTATTTAGGTTTTTCTCCACAAGGAAAAGTGAAAGTTAACAGCCCACTTTTATGTTTCTAGTGCGCCCAGACCCTCCCCCTGACCTCTGTTTATGATCCCTTCCTAGCAAAACTGACATTCATTTTATTTTTAAAAAAGGAAACTGTTTAGATTCTATTGCTCTTATATTTAATGAATTATGGTGCTTCTTCCGCTTTTCCTTTCTACTGCTGGCAGTTGCTTTCATTCATGCATCCTTAAGCTCCGGTGAGGCCAGAGCAACATATTGTCAACACAAGATACCTTTAACTGCTGTAAAAATTCAAGAAAAGGCTTTTTCATGTAATATGCTGGTGCAATAAAATGATCAAGCGGCATTTGTTTCTGTGTGAAATTCTCCCACTCCAAGCCTGCATGCGCTCTTCCCAAAGCCTGCGCCAAATGGGAGCCAAGAATCCTAATTTATTGGTGGGGTGCTCGCTCTGTTTTTGTTTTATCAGTAATTTACAATGTGGAATGCCCCCATAGTCACCTTTCCCTCTTCTCAAGTAGGTGAACACAATGTAATTGTCTTGGTTGCAGAAAAAAGGATGCTTTCTCCAAGGCCCCATTAATTGGAAAACAGCACACAACTGACAGGAGTGTGGTGGGTGTGATTATCAGCACCAGATGAGAGCCATTAACAAAATGGAGAGTGTCATCTTCAGAGCACAAATATTTTCCCTAACTATAATACCCTCTTAAGGGGACCTGAAGTGGACATGCATTGTCACATGCACTCCCAATCGCACCGCCAATCATTTTTTACTACTGCTAGGGTTTTCAGAGGGAGAGCAGAGCAGCCCAAGAGATCTTAGCACTTAGGCCTATTGTACTTTATCCTTTAGACAAAGAAGCCACAAGCCTTTCTCTACCCGTCTCTTAAGCTTTGTCAATAACTTAAAGTCCAAGTAATAATATTCAGACTTCATCCAGGAATCTCAGAGAAGTGTTTCCAGGATATGGAAGATTTTTAGATTAACTCATTTTGTTTTAATTCTTTCTCTCCCTGCTTTCCCTTTTTGTTCAACTCCCTGTGGAACAGAAGATGGGTTTGTAGCCCTGAATTGGTAGAATTGTTTCACATCATCAGCCTATTCATGCTCTCCCCTCCCCTGTTGTAAAACACAAGCTATTGCCAGTGGAACAGTGGTGGCATTGTGCTGCAGCACTATACCACCCAGATTTTACCTCAGCGCTCTCCGATCCCTTTTTTTGTTTTCAGTCAAAAGAAAGCATTTGCTCAGGGGAGGGGAGGGGGTGTTCCTATTGCTTCCACTAATATGGAGGTTAAAGGAAAGATTGATGGGAGAAAGTTCACCTAGAAAACCAGGATAAATTTCTTGCTGGCCAAGGCCAGTTGTTCCATTGTCCAGGGGCCATGTTTTTTGTTAATTATCTCTCACTCTCTCCTTTTATCAAGGAAACTGGCAGCAAAGCTCGGAGAAAGGAACAGGATATAGGGGTCAGGGGGTCCCATTTGGCCACCTAGGTATTCCATTTTAAATGCTAAGGGTGGGTTAGGCACAGGGTGAGTTTTGGTAGCTTGGGGTTGGGGAATTGAGGACCATCAAAATAATAATTAATTTAATGCATTTATTTATACCAAAAACTCTCAGCCCCAACTTAAAAAAAAAATACTGCAAAGGGACTTTTTTAAAAAAAATGAGGGAAAGTTGCTTCAGACAAGAACATGTTGTCAAGGAAATAAACCTTCGTGAGAGTAGGCATTAAACACACAGCTGCTCGATTTGGCTGGGCCTTAGACACTGGTGGTAATGACAATGATTCTTAGTGGCAGCAAACCAGATCTAAACATAAATAGGACTGCATGAAAGGAAAGGAAATGGAACAAAACAGTTCCTTGGGTACCACTGGCAGAGGAATAACATCAATTTTGATTAAAAAGCAAAAGAATCCCCCTGTTTCCACACATTAGTAAAGGCATGCAAATTCATAACTCACCAACAATGTACCTTTGAAATGCAGCTGCACCCCACAAACAGGGCCTTTTTTCCACTCAGAGAAACAGCCCTATTTCAAGCGGAAAGAAAACAACTATTGAAAAAGCCACAAGAGACTGAAAAAGTGGGGAGGGGTGATCAGGAGGGGTGGAGGGAATGGTGTTCGTGTTGGCAGATGCCATAGATCAGCGTTCCTAATATAATGAAGCCTTCTTAGCTGGTTATGACTGAAGTGAATGATTGTTACACGATCCCCAGGATTCTCAGGCAGGTTACACTTGGACAGCTGTTAGCAATGTAGAAATGAACTGGAGAAATGCCATATGTAATTTCCATGTGCCATATTCCCGCAAAGGGGTTTAAGATGGCTCCTCGGGATGATATCACAAATCCGATTACCCAAAGGGAGGCCACCTTCCATGAGGCCATTCCTTGAAGGACTTCTCCTCACAGTTATGCATGGGGGGGGGCAAGTGATTTCACAATGTCAAGTAGCTCTGGCTAACTGACGTAGTGACTTCAATCCAGAACAGCTGTCTCTTAATTCTCTTAGTTCCAGGAGTGTCATAAAAAGGTACTAGACAATAGTTCCTGATGTACTTGCAGATAAATTGTATATCGCGGGTGGCTGCGGCTAGCGAGGCCGGTTGGGTATTTCAGCAGTCACTCCTTTTGGATGTAAAATGGAATTGTATAAAAATAGATAGGATAGATGCAGTTATAAATATAGATAGCCCAATTTCCCCCACTATGCTGTAGGAATGGCATGTGGTGCACCAACCCCTGTGTGTCTACATCATTTCAATGCCTTTGCACAATTCTTTGTTTTTTTCCCCCTAAAATCCAACTTGCTCAGAAGTTCATCAGACTTATGTTCCCTGTGGGATTCAGTGAAAACGCGGAGAAAGAGAGAACATAACATTTGGAAACTCACCTTGGCAGTTTGAAAATGGCTCACTTTTGCTTCTGCTTTTAAGTGTCAGCTTGTTAATGTTTAAAGCCATCTCTTTCTATATGTGCTCGCCCATCAGGAACATTTCTTTTTAAACCTAAAAAATTCAGGAAACTGCCTCACTTCTAAAAAGCTAAAAAAAGAAGGGTTTTTAGGCTGAAATGATCAAATGCTGTCTCCAGGGTCTTGGGTTCTTCTACCTCGACTCATCTTGAGCAGTACCTTACTCACTGAAGTTAATGGAACTACTTGAGGAGTGTGTCAGGGTGGCACGGTAAGTATAAAGGTACCAAACACCTGCTGAAAGATGTCTAGAAAAGTGCCCCAGAAGGTACAACTTGATTCAAGATTCTTCACTCAGTCCTGACATTCTTAATAAGACAAAAACTCTCATTGACATCAATAGGGTTTTTGGCTGAAGCTGAAATTCAGTGTTGAGCTTTCTGCTTAATGCGTACACTGGGTCACTTCTCTTGTGCTGTTTAACAATTGTGGGAGATCATCCTCTCTAATTAAATGTCATATCATGCTGTACCTGTTCTGTGAACAGAGAGAGGACTTGAGCTTTTATGAACCCTTCGTAAGTCCTAGAGTCACTTAAAAACTCCCTCCTAAACATGGCATGCTGAACTCAATGGATTTTGCCAGAATGGGAGCCTCATGATTTGGCTCATTCTTTTTAAGGAATATTTCATTTTTGAGCTTGCCTCTTAAACGTGCAAAAACATTTGTAAAATAAAATATTTGCTACCAGATTTATCCTTCCTCACTTGATATACATTGTTTTGAAAAAGGACAGGGTGAAGCCTTGGACAGACTGTCAGAAAACAGAGTGACATTTATTGTCATGAGACAATACTATTATTATTAGTTGATAGCAAAAATAGCCGTTGCCTGTTGGCAAGTCACTGCTTTTTAGCCCCATAACCGATTGAAAACTCTTATTTTTTCTTACTGTACACCCTGGTGACAGTTGGATCTCCAACTTTGGGCCTATTATCCCTGGCAACATCTGACAGTGCTTAATCAATCAGCAGTTTTGTTGTTGAATGTATGGAGAAGAGTAACTGTGGCGTCATTGTATAGGCCTGGCAATATGAGCTAGCAGATGTGAGGTGCTTAGTCTAGTTAAACATGTAGGGGACGTGCTATTGAAAACTCTGAACATAGCTACAGAACCCAACAAACAGATTTCATGACAAGGCCCTCATAGAAAATACAATCACAAATCTGTTCAAGTGGGACAAATACTCATACAGACACTCGTTTTGGGGATGCACAGTGGAAAGACTCTCACCGACTTCAATAGACATTGGATCAGGCCCATGGTTTACAGAGAATTTCTGAAAACGATTCCTGGATTTATGCAACACATAACATTTAGGACTAGATTCTGCCAGTAGATGCATATGCGCAGCTCCTGTGGAAGTCAATGGGAGCTTCTCTTTCTTCTGAACAAAGACCAAATCATGGACCCTACACAAAGCCCAAGTCAGTGGGTTGTGTGCAGCAGCAGGGGACCTGTATGAAGTTGGAGATTGCACAATCACCTCCCTTGCGAATCTGGGGAAGATTATATTACACCTGTGCAGCACTCCAATGCTGCTGCTCCAGCCTAGAGGCCTTCACTTTTTTTTCACATCCTACTGAGGAACTTTCGGCCTGCTTCACAGATAAGAGCATCCACATGCAGACGTAGCTGAATCCTAGGAATTGGAGGCAGTGCATCAGAAGAACGCAAATGAAATACGTCACCATCCTTCACACAATTCATGGTGCTACAAGTTCTCAAAGTCTTGAAGGAAATGTGATCCTCCACTTCTGACTGACCTTTGTTCCTCACGGCTGGGAAAAAGCAGTGGAAGAAAGACATATGGCATCTCTTTGGACCATATTTGGCTGGTCAAGGAGCTGCATCTCTCCAGGTTCAATTATGGCAATCTGCTGTATCTGAGGGTGAAAGTAAATACCACCAAGCTGCAGATGCTACAAAATGTGACAGTTTATCTTTTGAGTGATACAGGGAATGATATCACATCACCATGGCATTTCACACATTGCTCTACTTCCCCACCAAACATTGGATACAATTTAAGGCTATGATAGTGATCTCCAGGGTCCTCAGTGGACTGAATTTGTCTCTATGACAATACCATAACCGCTTTGACCAGGGATGCTGTGACTAACTTGAGTGAGATTGCTAGCAATAAGGGACTGGGCTTTCTTGGCTGCTAGATCATAGTGGTAGTACTCCCTTCCACATCATAATGGCCAGGGATCTTGCCATGTTCAAAGTAAGATACAAGTGATATCCCTTAGCAATAGGTTTCTATCAATAACAAACCAAGAATAGCTTGGTTTCCTTATTAATCGCCAAGCATGCTCCAACAGTGTATATGAGGAAGGGGTGGAGAATACAGTCTTTCCAACTTCTTATCTACATCATTTTTGTTAGCAGTCAGGTACCATGGTGATGGTCACATTATAAATACCTAGCCAGCCAACCAAATTGCATCATGATACATTATTTGTGGCTACCATGTGCTTTAAGACACTATCCAGTGAGTCTGAGTCTTTTTTTCCTCCTAGTCCATCTCTTAAAGACATTTAACAGTGAAAGCAGGGAGTTCTGGGTTTTGGCTTCTCTTGCCTTGTGACTACTGGCTATGTACAGGCTTAATTTTTCATACATATTTATCAGTGTAACAGGGTAGCAGGCCCATTAAATGAAACTGGGCTCAGGTCTCCTGTTCCAGTCCAGGTGCCCCCAGCTGAGCCAGTTAAGAGGGTGGGCGGGGCAGTACCTAGGCTATAAAAGGTCAGTCAGGCATTGTAGCAGACTGTCAGTGAGGAGAAATGCAGGAGATGAGAGCTGCTAGAGGGAGAAGGCAGTTCCTCGGAGAAGGTTGAAGGCATGAGGGTAGAAAGAGGGATTTGCTGGCTGGCATCCCAAAGCCAGAGCACCAGGGCTGGAGAAGGCTGAAGGCAGGAGGAGCTGCAGCAGAGGGACAAGTCTGCTAGCACCAAGCTGGAGAGCCACAGCCAAAGACCTGAGAGGGCTGAAGGAAGGGGGAGCAGCAGCAAAGGGGCCTATTACTGACATCGCTGGGGCCAGAGAACTTGACCCTGAGGAACAGTGAAAGGGCCAAGGGTAGTCAGCAATGCTCCCCTTGAAAGGATGCTCCCAGTAGAGAGTCTGTGGGGGCACCTTCTGGGAAGAGTGGGCTTGCATCGCGGAAGGAAGGGCTGGGTTGGAGGGATGGAGATGTGGCAGAAGACACTGGGGTATGGGGAGAACAAAGCTGGGTTTTAAGGACTACATGGACTGGGGGTGATATGGATTATGTTTTGGGACTTTTGTTATGGACTATTTGCACTATGTTTTGTTAATAAACAATGTTTATGGACCACAGGCTAAGCTTGCATGGCATTACTGGGGACCCCAGAGGAAAACTGAGGCAAAGAGCTACGTGCAAGGCTGCTTCGATGCCCCGGGCGGGCACCCAGCAGGAGGCCATTGCTTTACAACCAGGAAGCAAGTATAGCTTTCATCTATGTCTTCAGTTAACATTGATTTCTTTTCTCAAATAACTATCCACCTCATGGCAGTCGGCGGTTGTAAAAATTACTATATTTATATCAGGTAGCACCCATGATGCGATAGGTGCTTTCCAAACAGAAGAAGGCTTGAGCTCTTCCCAAGGGCGCTCACTGTCTAAGGCATACACTGTTGCAATGCTGAGTTCAATCCATCATTACTCTAGTAGTAGAGTGAACTTTGGGGAAAATATCAAGCGCATGGGAAAAGCATCATTACTTTGATCTAGATGAGTTTTAACAGCACTATTCCAGTCTCTCTCCCCACTGCTGTAAGCTGTGTGAACAGCTTTTGAAAAGGGTTCTAATTATGGACTGCTCCCTCCTCCTTTCTGAAGTCAGCTACAGTTTCTTTTCCCCCATATGCTTTTCCCTTTTTATCTTTTAAATGCTTTTCTCTTCTTACATAGGGTGTCTTCACCATCTGTATTTTCCATTCTGAATGCTACAAAATGTGATGAAGCACAATATGTAGGTCTGACACATTTTGCAGTATTGCATCTAGAGCTGCTCTATTTTCCACAATGCTTTATTTATCACTAAGGAGAAACATTACCTGGTCTTCCTTACACCATCTACTGGAGTTTCCCTTCCTTTCAAATAATACCCTGCAGGCCTATTATTTTAAGTTCGCTGCTAATTTTTATCCCTTCACAATGTTAACAAATCCACTACATTCATACCACTTCCTTTCTTGGGTGCCTTGCTCTGACCCACATAGGCCCCAGTCCATCAAAGCACTTAAGCATGTGCTTAACTTTAAGCACATGTGTACTCCTATTCACTTCAATGGGACTACTCATATGATTAAAATTAAACAGGGCTTTATGCTTTTCTGGATTGGGGCCCTGTTCAATAAGGTCATATCGATAGTGTGCTAGATCCTCAGCTGCTATAAATCAGCAAAGATCCATTGAAATCAATGGAGCTACACCAATTTCCACCACCTTCGGGGCCAGTTTAGGCCCACATACCTGTGGGCCTAAACCCATGTACAAGATTGATTTGAATGATTTGTACATGATGACTCTCTTTACACACACACACACACACACACACACACACACACACACACACACACACACACACACACACACACACACATATTTTGACCTAACTGTTGGTATTTCACTTTACAAAGTTCACCTAGTTGTTTCTCCCTACTTTGTGTTTAAGAACAACTACTTTTACTTTTATAGAGGGAAAGAATTAATGAATATTTGCAGCTCAGTATTACTGAGTATCCCTCCACTAAAAAAGAGATTGTATGGTAAGGAAGCAAATACTTAATCTTACAGTCTTTGGACATACAAAACTATTGTTTCAAAAGAGCTCTCTAACATTATACCTGCAGTTCTTCACGCCCAAAGCTTTGTCTCCACAAACAGTAGTTACACATGCATGTTGGTTAGACATCTGACTACTTCAGCCGATGGGACTATTCACAGTGCAAATAAAGTTAAGCCTGTGCACAAGTCTTTGCAAGATCAGGGGCTTAGTTTTCATATAACAGGAAATTCTGAAGAAAATGTTTACTATTATTTATTGTTTCCAGAAGTGCTCACAATGTACTAGGTGCTGTACAAGCAAAGAAGACCTGGGACCTGCCACAGACCAAAACAGACACAACAGAGAAGGCTGAGGGTAGAGGAAAAGGCAACAAGAAGCAAGGCGGTCAGGAGGTGATTAGACATCCTGATAATACAAACTTTTAATTGTATACATTTATATATGGAGCAACACAGATTTGCACCAGCTGAGGAACCAGCTCAGAGAGGTATAATGACATATGGACAATTCCTAATTACCCCACTATTATAGACATTTCCACATTTTGCAAATTACACAAGACAAAAGAGGAGGATTGTCTCACAACATGGCAGAAAGCCAAAACATTGTCTTCATAGGCCTGGCTATTGTGGAATTGTGCCAATAATTTCACCTTGTAGAGCAATGTGTTTATTTTATTACAAGAACACTTACGTGATAACAATTAACATTTCCTCTAACAAGCTTCTTTAATAGTACATCAGTAATTTTGCTAATTGCTTCCATTACTTTTCATACAAACTTGTATTACTTTATGTTTGGCATTTTCTAAATGGTATTTTAAATATAATTTTGCTTTTTCATATCAGATGGCCGCATAGAAAGGCACAATAACAGTCTGATTGATAAAATGACATTGCAACACAATCCAAAATCTTGCCAGTTTGATTTTTTTTTTAAAGCACCCCGTTACTTCTGTATTATGTACATTTTAAAACAAGCATACAGGGAGATCTAAGGCTAACAGTCTGGTTATAGCCTCAGAGATGACAAAGTACTCTGTAAATACTTTATCTAGAAATGCCATCCTCTCCGCAACTGCTTCTCTGCAGAAGAGAATCAATATATTTGCCTAGATACTTACATCTATTTAGTATAACAGAAGATTGAGAAGGAAGTTTGCAGCTGCACTAGCTTCTGTGCCTTTAGTATACTTAAAAAAACCCATTTGATGTCCCCCCTGCAGCAGATAGCATTTAGCTAGGGTTAAACCAGGGCTTTTGTGCACAAAAAGTACAGCAGTGAATAAAAATGACTAAGTGCAGCTGTAAATCTCTAACAATATTATTCAGAGTGAGTGAACAAATCTACACTACATCGTAAAAAGGAAAATCATCCAATCAAGAAGTCTTAAAGCATATTAGACCAGCTTCCAGCTCTCAGTGTGGGAGAGAAACCTAGTATATTATCCAAAGTGCTAAGGAGATTATCAATGGATTTCATGCCTGCATCCCTTTTACATCACCCATCTCATTAGAATAAGTAATAAAGATGTGATAAATGACATCACAGAACGCTGTGATTAATCAAAAAAGCTTGCCGAAATTATGTTCATTTTCTACCTAAACATTCAATACCATTTTCTGAAGTTCAGCTTTAGCTTTGATTCAACAGCAAAAAGTTTTAGTATCAAATCAAACTAACATTATTATTATGCAAAGCTTTTTTCCAGTATTCTGCTTTGCTAAATGACCCCTATTAACATGCAGATTGACTGGGGATTACCAGAAGGTCTCCCAAAATAATAATCAGAAAATGTCTTTATAAAGGACACTTTCCTCTCCTGTATGCTAGGCTACAACCACCAGAATACATTCCATAAATCTCTCCCGCTATTCATATGTACTGTTTAGGGTAACTATATGATGGAGGTAGCAAGCCTGACACTCTAAATAATTTTGTTTTTACCAGCTACCATGCTATTGGTAGGCTCTGTGAATCCCAGCAGAAATAAGGGTGAAATCCTGGCCACACTGAAGTCAGTGGGAATTTTGCTGTGTGATTTAATACTTTTGCTTTTAGCTAATACAAAAGTTAATGAGTGGACCCCAGAATAGATGTGATCTTAGACTGTGGGACTGCTTTGCTTTGTTTTTTCATTTGAATTGCCTCTAGATATAAAATGTGGATTTTACATATCTAACACAATCCATTTTTAAATGTTTAGTGATTTCATTATTTATTTACTTTTTCCCTTTTAAAAAATTACTATATATTATACCTAATGGCCTATTCTTACTCACGTTTACCCACATGCTTTACTTCAGACACTTGAACACGCCGACTGAGTTCATTCAGACTATTCACGTACGTACAGTTAAGCACGTATGTAAGTGTTTACAGGATTGATTGAAAAGATGATGGCTGTTTAGACTAGAGAAGAGATGAAAAAGGGAGCTGCAATAGAGCTATGCCAGGTTCTCCTATTTACTGTTTCTCATAAAATAAGAACAAGGGGACATCAGTGAAAATGAAAATATAAAAGTTTAAATTGACAAAAGGAAAATGCCTTTTTATACAATGCGTAATTATCCTAAAGAATTCATTGTCATAAGATGTTACTGAGTTAGCAGGGTTCAAAAACAGATCAGACATTTATATGGATAATGAGAAGTTTCACGCTTAGATTGAATAGGATACGAACTGTGTAAGGGATATAAACCCTCATGCAGCAGGACATTAGCCATCCACTGACTGGCAGCTAGGCATAAACTACCCTTATGGGCAAGTTATTTCATTATGAGGCCTCTTGCACCGTTCTTTAAAGAATTGGGCACTTTCCAATGTTGGAGACAGACTCCTGGCCTAGATAGACCATGGCTCTGATCCAGTGTGGCAAGGTCTATGTGGCTATTGGGGCTTTTTGTCAGGGGAAGAGGGAGGATCTTTTAAAAATGTTACCAACTCATTGTAATGTAGCAAAAAAGGCAGTAAAGGTGAGGTGTTTTTTTTTACCAGTAACTTTCCAGATTAGATTTGGGGCCTAGGGAATATTACATTTGCGAGTAGGCTATATCTTTCTTTCAGTCTATCTTTGAAGTTGTACTTTGAATTTGTAAATCATTTCATAGAATTCTTTTTGAGCCCTTTAGTTCAGCGGAAGTATGGGCAGTGGACATGCAGATGTATAGACGTGCTTCCTCCTGTTTAGAAAGAGAAATGAAATATATAATAAAATAATGACAAAAAATACGTCACACTCAACAATAGAGTGAAGTACAGAGCTTTGTACCTGAGGAGCTGTTTAAAGAGAAACTTCATTCCAATCATTTTAGAATTAAAGGCACATCCTGAATGCCTTATTCAACAAACTGAGGTAGGACGTACCCCTACGGTATGCTGAGAACCCACTGCTCCCACTGACTTCTACAGGAATTTCATGGGCTTACTACCTCTCAGGATCATGGAGTTCTTAAGACTCCTGTTCTGGCAGTTATGATGTTGTCTAAGGGTGTGTCTACACTGCACTTAAAAACCCACACCTGGCTCATGCCAGCTGACTTGGGCTAAGGGGCTTGGGCTAAGGGGCTGTTTAATTGCGGTGTAGACATTTGGGTTTGGGCTGAAATCTGGGCTCTAGGACCCTGCTACGTGGGAGGATCCCAGAGCTTGGGCTGAATCCCAAGCCTGAATGCCTACATCACAATTAAACAGCCCCTTAGCCTGAGCCCCTTAGCCTGAGTCAGCTGACATGGGCCAGCCATGGCTTTTTAATAGCAGTGTAGACATACCCTTAGGGGCCATTTCTCCCCTCAAACATGCCTACGTCACTTCCACTGACTTCAGCAGAAGTTGTACTGGTATATTAGAAGGTTAAGAATCCAATCTATCTTCCACTGAAGTCAGTAGAAAGGCTCCTGTTGACTTCAATGGGAGGTGGATTGGGCCTTTTGTTTGGCTAAATTCTGTGGCTGCCTCCTGATAATGAGTCCTAATTGTTCAAATCTTTTCCTTGGTCACTACGATGTTATAATATACAGTTCTAGTTTTGAAAGCTGTAGAATGATGATTCAATTATGGTTACAAAGCAAGACAAACTTTTCAGTGATTTTAACCAAATTATTGTTCTTCCTTGATAGCAGGAGTCAGAACAAATCTAGAGGAGGTTCAGATCATGTCATTCCTAACGTAATTCATATGCTGCTCTGTTATATGCAGTGACAAATGACTAGGGAGCTCCTTCATACAGGAAATCCAAAACGTGACGCAGGAAGAAATATGGGTCACATCCTCAGCTGGTGTAAATCGAAATAGCTCGTTAGGAACTATGGTGATTTACACCAGCTCGGGAAATGACCCAGACTACTTTGGTGAAAATGCAAACCCGATCACCCTATTGCCAGATCTGTAATCATCCCAGGGCAGAATCAGAATCTGGTATGAATTCCACTATCCCTGATCACAGAATCATAGAATCATAGAATATCAGGGTTGGAAGGGACCTCAGGAGGTCATCTAGTCCAACCCCCTGCTCAAAGAAGGACCAACCCCAACTAAATCATCCTAGCCAGGGCTTTGTCAAGCCTGACCTTAAAAACCTCTAAGGAAGGAGATTCTACCACCTCCCTAGGTAACCCATTCAAGTTCTTCACCACCCTACTAGTGAAAAAGTTTTCCTAATATCCAACCTAAACCTCCCCCACTGCAACTTGAGACCATTACTCCTTGTTCTGTCATCTGCTACAACTGAGAACAGTCTAGATTCATCCTTTTTGGAACCCCCTTTCAGGTAGTTGAAAGCAGCTATCAAATCCCCCCTCATTCTTCTCTTCTGCAGGCTAAACAATCCCAGTTCCCTCAGCCTCTCCTCATAAGTCATGTGCTCCAGCCCCCTAATCATTTTTGTTGCCCTCCGCTGGACTCTTTCCAATTTTTCCACATCCTTCTTGTAGTGTGGGGCCCAAAACTGGACACAGTACTCCAAATGAGGCCTCACCAGTGCCGAATAGAGGGGAATGATCACGTCCCTCAATCTGCTAGAAATGCCCCTACTTATACAACCCAAAATGCTGTTAGCCTTCTTGGCAACAAGGGCACACTGTTGACTCATATTCAGCTTTTCGTCCACTGTAACCCCTAGGTTCTTTTCTGCAGAACTGCTGCCCAGCCATTCGGTCCCTAGTCTGTAGCAGTGCATGGGATTCTTCCGTCCTAAGTGCAGGACTCTGCACTTGTCCTTGTTGAACCTCATCAGATTTCTTTTGGCCCAATCCTCTAATTTGTCCAGGTCCCTCGGTATCCTATCCCTACCCTCCAGCATATCAACCACTCCTCCCAGTTTAGTGTCATCTGCAGACTTGCTAAGGGTGCAGTCCACACCATCCTCCAGATCGTTAATGAAGATATTGAACAAAACTGGCCCCAGCACCAACCCTTGGGGCACTCCACTTGATACCGACTGCCAACTAGACATGGAACCATTGATCACTACCCGTTGAGCCCGATGATCTAGCCAGTTTTCTATCCACCTTACAGTCCATTCATCCAGCCCATACTTCTTTAACTTGCTGGCAAGAATACTGTGGGAGACTGTATCAAAAGCTTTGCTAAAGTCAAGAAATAGCACATCCACTGCTTTCCCCTCATCCACAGAGCCAGTTATCTCATCATAGAAGGCAATTAGGTTAGTCAGGCATGACTTGATCAAGTATAGAGACCTGGTGAACTTTCTGAGGTCAATCTTACGTATCTTCAAAAGGGCAGAATCAAGTTCAAGTGCTGGGAGGAGCCTTTATGAGTAAACCTCTATATTATTTTTTATTTTGTTTCCAGTAGGGCTCACAATGTGCGAGGTGCTTTCCAAACATAAATGTATGCACAATGCCTCCCTTAAGTAGATCAGTCTATCAAAAGTTTAGAATACAATAATTGACTGTAATTCACGTAATCTTAAAAAACAAACAAATGAACAAGATTGCTACTCCCTCCTATTTCCTGCTTAGAAATCAGAGGCACTTGGCCTTCACTACCATAATTAAATCACGAGAGGCAGGTTTTACAATTGAATGCAGTCGATTTAATATTATTCTTTTAGCTGCTATAGTGATCGAATAAACAGACGGCGTCACTATTGGAGCTAAGTGGTAAATCCCAGCACAGAACAAACGTGAATAACTTCTCTGGCACCTCACTTTTAACACATTCACATTTAAAAAGGATGGGTGAACTACTAATTTCTCAGGCTCTGTGTTTCTGCTTGCTTAATGACCAGCTCCCAAACGCACTGTGCAGTGGCGTAGCCAGGTTCTAACACCAGGGGGAGCGAACACATAAAAAAAGGCAGCACCCGACCCAACCTGGGTGAAAGAACCCAGGCCAGCAGCAGGACCCCTGTTGTCAGGAGCCCGTGAGGGGAATCATAGAGTTGTGGTTGGCTGAGTCGCTCAGCCCGCCCTGCTCTGGGATCCCCCCCCCCCGCGTTCTTCTGTCAGCCGGGGTCTCTCAGCTGGCTGCTGGCCTGGGTTCTTTCACCCAGGCCAGCAGTGGGCTCTTGGTGGGGCCAGCAGCAGGACCCCTGCTGGCAGGAGCCCGCGGGGGGAATCCCAGAGCGGGGCGGGCTGAGTGGCTCAGCCAGCAGCGCCACTCTAGGATTCCCCCCGCAGGCTCCTGCCAGCAGGGGTCTCTCAGCCCGCTGCCAGTCTGGGTGAAAGAACCCAGGCCAGCAGCAGGCTCTTGGTCGGGCCAGCAGGGGGTGTTGCTCCACCTCTGTCCACTCTGTCTCCACCCTTTCAAAAATTAAAAAGGCGCCACTTTTGGAAAATGTGCTCGGGGGAGCGGCCGCTCCCCCTACTCCCCCCAGCTACGCTACTGGCCCTGTGTTTCTCCCTCAGAATAACATAGGTGTTTCAGTGGATAAATTTTGTTGACCTTTTGTCTGTCTCTGTCTTCCCAAGTTTGAGTCGTTAATGTGGTTTGTAAACAACTTGAAATTAGACTACTGAAGAAATCAAATCGAAAGAGTTTTCACCAATGTCCTCTTGCAACAATTTCTATCTATTAAAAAACAGACGGATCTGCAGCTCTCATAACCCACCTCTCAGTCCCTGACAATGGACAGCTCCCTACAACCCCAACAAACCAAGAAGCTGACACAGCCTGCAAAAAGCAGAACACACGGGGAAATAGGAAGGGCTTAGACACAAAAGCTTTCCACATTAGATACGGCTAGTAAATAATTCATGCTGGGATAGCAGGATGGCAGCAAACACTCCACATGCAGACCATCCATTTTTTGTCTCTGAAGGTTGAATATATAAAATATGTTTTATACTGTAAAGTGAATCCTTTCTGCTCTATAGCAGCTTTTAAATGTAGCCTTTTCCCTTGACAGCATTTTTGTTAACCATCCTTAGGCCTTGACTACTGCATTGTTTTTCTTTCATGATATTGGGTAAATGTTCATGCTGGATGGCCAGTGTGATTCCCACCTCCCCCCCAAAACAAAGTAGTTCCAACATAATGGTAAAAAACTCCAAGATTAAATAAAAGGAATCTCTGTCATAGAAGCATCTCCTATTAAAAGGAGGAATGTGTGGATGGTGAATTACCCTGGGGCTTTGAAAGAGGAATCCAGGTGTCCACTTTTATGGATAACTATTCTGTACTAGACGGTTCTCATGCCACCCTCAACTGTAGTCTGAGCACCTTCCAGTAGTGCATTAGGAACATGACTAACATCTGTCATGTAAGGTTTTCTCTCTTTCTTAGCCTCTCCCCAAAGGGAGGACTCTGTGCAGTGTGTGATTGGTTTTGGAAGGGTTTTGATTCTATTTTTTAAAAATATACAAGCGGATCTGTATTTATGTTACAGAAGGCAAGGTCAGACAAATGTGCATTGCACTGACAGTGCAAGGTGGTGAGGCATGTGGTAGTCCTTAGAGCCTATGGGAATTCATTCCACAGTCTGAGACCAGCTCCCGAGAAAGCTCTTTCTCCTGCACAGATGAGCTCTCCTCTTATTATAGAAAGTTCCATTGTGATGGAGGAGCATAGCCATCGACCACAGAGGTCATCCTGGAATTTTAGGTGATTTTTTATATATGCTGGGCCCAGGCCATTGAGCACCTTAAAGAAAAGGACTGATACTGTGAACATGACTTGATATTCTATGGGAAGCCCCCAGTGTAGAGAGCAGAGGACAGGTTTGATGTGCTCGTGGTAGCCCATGTTGCTCAGGAGATAAGTTGCAGCTGATCTAAGGGGACACCAGCATAAACCATGCTTGGCTTTCAGGGGCAGAGCATTAGACAGAAAATAAAATAAAATTAAGTTTTACTAGGACATAATGCAACAAAGAACCACATAGCATAATAGGATGTGAGACCGTTAGAAATTAGAATGACACTGTTTGCTTATTTATGTGGGGACCACAAAGAAGAGTGACTCAGGCATATGCAGTGGATGAAGTGACTGACTCCTGTACAGAAAGCAGAGGGCTAGTTTTTCAAAACTGACCATCCAAACTGGTCTACACAAATTGTGTATTTGCACACACGACCGCAGGCCATCTTTGAAAATGTGTCCCTATTAAAATTTGCAAATAGCTTTTGAGTGTTTTTAGCATGAAAGGTACTACACAGTTGTGTAATATTATTATTTTCCTCTATTGTCTGCAATTCACTGGATGGCAAATGCCCAGTTAATTTCATGTGAAACAAAAGGATAGTCCTTGCTGATGGTGAATCATTAGATACTGTGACCATATATGCACCAAACAGGATTGTTCTTGGAGAACTCAGCAATCCTCTAACCTAAAAGTCTGAAATGTTTTAAAACTAACATTATTTCTTTAATAAGCCACCTTTACCCTGCATTTGCAGTTGCTATCAGACAAACATGGCAATGCAATCTGTTCCTTCCATTTTGTTAATAGGCCATCATGCCATTCTAGAGATGGTAGTTAGTAATGTAAAGAGGCTGCATTGTTTGTTTAACAGTCAAGTGACAAATTATTTAATTAGCACATATGCCATTTGTCTCCACAGCTGTGTTCATCGTTCTAATTGCAAAGCAGTCTTAATTTATTACAGATATATTGCTCCCTAATACTAACACAGTAATTATATGCTTCCATTATCGCACTGCACCCTGTGTAAAATTACTCATTCCTCCACACGGAACACATCTCCCTCCCCGCGAAATGTATACACGTCGCTTTCCAAGGAAGGGGACGGTCGTGTGCACATTTAAAAATGTAGAACTTCCCTGGAAACTTTTTCTAACCTTTACCTTTAAACTTTTGATTGATGGAGTGTTTTTTTGTTTTGTTATGTTATGTGAAGCACACAGTGCTGTTTTGATATCTCCACCTACTGGAGAAATCACACCACACACTAAGAAATGTGCTCCTAGCTTCTTAAATATACTCATCTCCGCACCATTCACTGAAGAAAAAATTCCACTTACACCCCTCCTCATCGGGCCTGCCTCCTGGGCCAGAAAGGGAACTGTGTAAACAATTTACTGTTCACCAAACACATTTTACCTTGATAGATTATAAAAGAGTGTCATTGATTGCAACTATCATACATGTTTATTATATACAGAGGAAGGTATTGATTCTGTCTCCATATGTGGGCAAGTATGAGTGAAATTTGAGCATTACATCTTTGTAGGTAACTTTTACAATTTTGGTAACATTTTTTATATTTTGGAAACTAGGCCACACTAAGAAGGACCTTTCTTTAATAGAAGTAATAGTTGTGTTCCTGACATCACTACATAAATATAACAGAAGGGCAGGGGTGAAAGTAAGTTAAAGGACTTACTGGTACACCGGAGTCCTGAGCAGGGGATGGGGCCTCAACTGGAAGGGGCATGGCCTCAACCAGAAGAGGCGGGGCCTTTAGAGCCCCGGGCCCTTTACATTGCCGCCCGAGCCCTGCTGCTGGAACCCAGGGGTAGCAGCGGCGGCCAGGGGCTCCCAGCTGCCGCTACTGCAGCGGAGCCCTGGGCCCTTTAAATTGCCGACGGAGTCCCTGGGGTCCCAGCTGCCGCCGCGACCCCAAGGGCTCCAGCAGCGGGGCTCGGGCAGCAATTTAAAGGGCCTGGGGTGGTAGCGGCGGCTGGAGCCCTGGGCCCTTTAAATCGCCACCCGAGTCCCGCTGCCGGAGCCAGTGAAGATTTAAAGGGCTCGGGGTGGTAGCGGCGGACGGAGCCCTGGGCCCTTTAAATTGCCACCCGAGCCCTGCTGCCGGAGCCCTGGGGTAGTGGCGGTGGGGCTCTGGCAGCGATTTAAAGGGCCCAGGGCTCCAGCCACTGCTGGGAGCCCCAGGCCCTTTAAATTGCTGCCTGGGGAAGCCGGTCCGGTACGGCGTACTGGCTCTTGCTAGTACGCCATACCAGGGTGCACCGGCTTACTTTCACCTCTGCAGAAGGGGCTATGTTGCTCTTTATACTTTGCTTCATAAGAGAGAGAATAGTTGGCCTTGTCAGGAAGTGAAACTGATTAGAAACAAAACTGAAACTCACTAGGGGTGAAACTAAGTGAAGTCACTGGGATTTCTACATGTGGATTGCTTGCAGAAAGAAACTAGTCTCTTTGAAGTAAATGGGATTTTAGCACGTGCCTATTATTAAGCACACGCTTAAGTCCTTAACATTGTATCAGCTCTAATGCTTTTGTTAATCATACAGATAAGAATAGTTGTTCTTGTTTTTTACTACTGTATATGATTTTAACCAGACTATGAGATTACTTGTATGAATAAACCAGAAAGTAATTCACAATGGGTATGATAATATATCACCTCCACGGACATGTATTTCACTTTTCTTTTTAATCTCTTACGCAATAGTAATTAATTCATTTAGTTTTAAATTTCAAGTCTCCTGAATTTGCTTTTGTTAGAAACATGCATTATTGTTTGATTATCAGCAATGCCCCATGCTGATTAGTTAATTCTTCTCCAACCTGAACAGCAGGAAATACTGAATTCCTATTTTTCTATGTACATTTAATTTAATCATATGGTTTCAGTGAGAGTAATATGCTACTATTTCCTTATCAATACCAGTAGAAAGAGTCCTCTTCTGAAACCATCTTTGTATTTCTAATGTCACTATCCCCAGCATAAAATACTTTAATTGTTATTACGCAATTGTCAAAGCCACATCTAGTTGTATATTATTCACCTAGAGTGACTGACAGGATGGATAAAATTTCCCCTGAGGTAATGCAGACCTAAGAGAAAAGGGGGAAAGGGCACAGTAGATGGGCCTTGTCCATGCTTTCAGGTGGCAAACAGTCAGGGACTCCTCCAGCAATGCCTCCCTGCCAGACGCCAAATTCAAAACAGCAAATGCAGCTCTATTCTCCCCCCCCGGCCCCCCCCCCGCCTTTTTTTCAATGTGGAATACAAGGCCACTGCCAAAAACATATCCAGCACAATCAAACATCAGATGGTGACTCCTTTCCCACAGCTTGTGTGAGTGAAAACACTGAAATTATACCCATGTTTTAGTGGCGAATCCCCTGGTGTTCAAGCGAGGCAAGCCCAGCACAGGGCTCTTGTTCTCCTGCTTTTTGTTCCTGGACTTGCACTGTTTTTAGCACTGGACACCATTCAGCCTCCATTCAGTATTGTATGTCACTTCACATATGGTTCATCCGCTCCAAATGTGTGCATGTACCCAGAAAATGCAGCTTTTCATTATGTATTCTCTATGTAACAGAAAAGATTAAGATGTAAGCCTACTGAATGCAGCAGGAATTAGTTGGACAGATGAATAAGGGAAAAATGAATCTAGAATGACGGCGGATTTAGTCTAATGATTGTGGGAGGGCGTTAAGAACTTGGTGGTAGGTTTCAGCCCTTTTAATCCCAGACTGTGTGTGTATTTTGGCAGGAGAAATGTTTCTTCAGAACTACATCTAGAGGGATACAGTAAAAATACTTTTAACCTGATACAGAAGAAAGCCATCAAAAATGTCATTCAAGGTATTGAATCCCTTTTTAAACTCCTTTTTTGTTGTTGCTTTTGTTGAAGACTTAACTTTTCAATAATCAGATTTAAAAAAAAAAATAGTTTAGTGAAAGTTAGAGACATCCTTCCTGCATTTAGGCATTTCATTCGTTTTTTTTCCTCTTTAAATATAATTTCTATGTATATCTACTAATGAGGGAACCTTCCAGTGAAAACCTGAGCAATGACTTGAATTCTAACAGGAAAACAAAACTAATATGCACTAAAGTTTCATTATACTCTTCATACACAAATAAAGCTGCATCAGTGCTCCTGAGGTTGTGTAAAAGGTATTAAAAATACAGCAATTTAAAGTGGAAATTATGGAAGCTGGGAACTGTGATGAACAAACAGAAAAGCAGTTACTCTAATATCAACCATTTTTATTGTTTTACAGAAAATGAGAAGAGGGGAAAAATCTTAACCTTCAATAGAAAAATTTGGAGTTAAGCTTACTTCCTACAACGGTTTTCACAGATACTTTTTTTCAACCAATTTTGATTGAAAATCAACATTTGCATCACAATAGAGATATTTCAAAAGTACAAACACAAAAGGCTGCAACTTCAGAGACTTCTTAGTCAGCTGTGTTATTTAGCTTCTAGTACATCATCTCATAAGGGCCTCAGGAAAAATATATTTACTAATTCAGAACATCAGTGGGTATTCTGTTAACTGCTCATTGCAAAAATATCAGCAGTTGTCTCCTCTCGGTAACTTATGTTCACTCTTTCAGTGCTGTGAGCAATTATAAGTAAACACTTTAGGTCTGAAGGATGCTATTTATTGAGGTAATTCAGTAATATTTTTGGTGAGTGCATTTTATTGTTAAAATGGTCTTTATAAAAATGAAGCTTTCTACATTACAAAAAAAAAAAGAAGAAGAGGGAGAGTCACTAGCAAACAATCATGATAAATTATTGTGCCTTCTGGTCAGCAGTTCATGCATTCTGACACATCTTAGGCGCATGGTGTCCCTGGATGGCTTGAAGTATCTTTCTAGCTTCCCCCATGCTAACCGCTGACAACTTAAAATAAGAAAATATCAATTCTACATCTTTATAAAAAATTTAAAACAATTTCCTTTAAATATCTATTCCACATGCAAAGGTACATTTATGGAAAGGCCAAGTTAAATTTTGGAGAAAGAATAGTGTACTATATAGCCTTTTTAATAAAGTTGCCTGTTTTCATACTCTGGATTACTTTTGCTTGGCAGTTCAAGTAAGATATAAATTAAGGCCCAATTCTGTGATGTCCGGAATTTCTTTTTGGGTTTGGCCCTTTGTTTTGTTATTAGATCCCAGTCTGCAAGCACTTCATATACGAGTAGCTTTATTAGCACTGTCAACCCCAACAGTTCAAAAATAATGAGATGGGCTTAAAAATAAGAAATATTTTTAGAAGGGTGGACTTTTTATTTGCTTTCTCCTTTTTGCGCCTTTAGAGTTAACGTTTCCAAGCTTTTCTTTGCAAACATAGCAATGAGAAATTTACCTTTTTCATATGAAAGCTGTGAGTCTCATGTAATCACATGATTCCAGGAGTTGTGACCTTCAGAAAAACACCAAATATCATGCAGCTTTCAATAAAAGTGTAAGCATTGGCTAAACTGCTTTATGTGCATCTGAACAGTCCCACTGAAGTCAATGGAGTTACTAGTGTGCAAAGTTATTCACATGCATAAACCTTTGTAGGATCAGGCTATTAAACAGGAATGATTTTGAAAAATAATAGTTTAAGTATCATATACATATATATGTCTGAGTATAGTGCACTCCACAGTAATTGTCAGATCAAAATATTTTTTCTTTCCCATCTTCTAGATGATAATTATTTTATTTACTCTTTTTGAGAAAGTGGGGAGAAATGCTGTGAAAGAAAGAAAGAAAGAAAGAAAGAAAGACCACAATTGCACCTATTGTCATTATATTATTTTTCAAAATTAAAATCAAAGTGTGTTCAGTAATAATCCCTTTTAAAAACTGACTAGTAACCTAACCAGATACTGAGTGTAGAAAATAAATGTAAGCTATTTACAAGGATAGTAAAGTTTCCAGTCACTTCAAATAAATTATAATCTGTTTGAACTCTCAGATTAGTTTAATTTTTAATTGTAAAAGATAATTGTTATTCAGATACATGTTCACTATTGTCAAGATAAAATAACACATAATATACCTACTCCTGAAATCCTTACCCACCCACCACTTCCATTGGCGTCAATGGGAGTTTTGCCTGAGTAATGACTGTAGGACCAGGCCCTTTGCCAGTAAATCTCATGTTAACCACTCTATAAACTTTTTCCTTTGGCTCCAGTACAAGTTTCACAGTGGGACATGTTTTTTTCCTATTAGAATAACTAATCTGAGATAATTTTCACTATTCTTTTGCTGCTTTCACAATAGGAATCATGCTTCATTTTGAAACTGTTTATGTCTAGGTAATAAGCTCTCTTTTTTCAGTGAATTTAATTACATGGTAGAATCTAAATAGAAATTACAGCATTCCAATAAACAAAACAAAAAACGGTGGGAGCACAATGAATGGATCATAATTTGCCTGTAGGAACAAAACAGGCATGCCCTGTGCTTTGTCCTTGTGTATATTTAGAGCTATTATCAGTGTCAGGGCTTCTAAAGTGTCTTTCTGTGATAAATACAGGGCTGGACCATGGAAAATCAAAAAACAAACTCCCATTTGGTGGGGCAATAACTTTTTCCTAAGAGGGGAGGACTAGGCCTTTTGCCTATTATCTCAGACTTACTTCTGGTTCTGTACCTCTTCCAAGGTAACAGGGAGAGAAGGATCACCCACATCACACAGCTACCTTAAGTCTTCCAGTAGCAAACAAGCAAGAGAGATCTTCTCATTGTGAATCAAACAGAGAAAACTGTTTGCTTCTAAAAAGCAGTGTTCTTTCTGATGAAGGCAATTCAATGCAAATGACTTGTGCCTAGGAGTCAGTATCCGAACGCTCACAATTGCCTTCTCTTTCAGCGAGCTCTCAATGTTTTGGTGTGATCATTTTTTAAATATATTTATAGGACAGTAGCATCAAGAATCTCCAGTCAAGATCATAGTTCTATTGTGCTAGACGCTGTGCAGACAAATATGAAGAAATGGCATTCTCGTTTTGGGGCCTGATCCAAAGCCCATTTGAAGCTAATGGAAAGACTCTTATTGAATTGACTTTGGATCAGGCCCTAAGTAAAGATACAAATGAGTTTAACGACGCAAATGAGAGAATGGAAGAGGGAGAAGAAGGGGAACAGTGACAGGAAGGTGTGGTCACATTGATCAGCTGCAGGCATGACTTGATGGTTTAGAGACATTTAAAGTTTTTTTAATCAGAAAATATATAGAAACAAATCAAACAGATAGCAACAATCCCGCTGGCCACCTACTTAGCCATTATTGGCAACTTTCTTTATGGCTGTCAATAGAAGTGAGTCTTGAGGAAGCATTTGAAGGCAAAGTAGTGGTAATGATCTTATTTATGTTGCTGTAGAGGCCCAAACCAAGACTGGGCCCCCTTGTGCTAGGCACTGTATAAACACAAAGAAATAGACAGCCCTGACCCCAAAAAGCTTATAGGCTACATTGACAAGACTGGCTAAAGGTGCAAGAGGAAGATGATGCAAAAAGAGGTGAAATGACTTGACCAAGGTCCAGTGGTCGAGCAAGGAAAAGAACCTAGGTCTCCTGGTGCCTTATCTAGTATCCTATCAACTAGACCACACTGCCTCCCTAGGAAGATAAGAATATAACAGTTTCCGCAAACATGGGCTCAGATTCTGCCCTCAGATTCATACACATGACTTCCGTCTTCTGAGAGAGCTCTGCACATGTATGTAAGGGTAGAATTTGGCCTGGGAAAATGAACAGTGCTTAAAATTTAGGCTCCTACATCTATATTTAGACACCTAAATATAAGAGGTCAGACTTTCAGACATGGTGATCACCCCGCCCGCAAATCCCACTGAAATCAATAGGAGCTGCAAGTGCTCAGCACCTTTGACAAGCAGGTTTCTTTTCTGTCAGATCTAACCACGGATTTAGGAGCCTAACTTTAGATAGCAGATTTGGTATATCTTGCCATTGCTTTCTCTTTGATCTGTGTAGCATATATATTCACTTTGGGAATGAGACAATTTCTCGGAGCAATTATTTTCAAGCTTTTCCCCCACTTTCTACCTGCCATTTTACTGTCAAATCTAGAAGTATTGTTATTTCACTAATATAGGTCCTGCTCCTCAGAGGGGCAGATCACCATCAGCTCTCTGACCAGTACCTCTCTTACTCAGGCTGATCATGCAGTATTCAAATGACTTGTCTCATGGGTAAGACTACTGGCATGGATAAGGGGCTGCAAGGCTGGGCCAATGTATTTTATTTTTGGTACATATTTATTCACATGAAGATTTAATTTTACTACCGTGTTAAAAGCAGACCCATCAGAATACACAGGTATGGACCAGTCACGGTGCATACACCTCTACCAACTGACAGTATATTTAATAATAATAAAGACCTTTAAATTATAGAAAACCATGTTAAAAGTGTGTGTATGCCTTTAAAAATAAACTATAAACATAATTTAGAATAAACCAGCAAGATGCCCAATTAATACTAGCGTGAGAGGTGAGAGCCTGATTCTACAACCCTCATCAAATGACAACTCCTTATTCACACAGTTTCAATGAAGTCAAGGGAACTTCGCAAAAGGGCCAGAAATGAATTTTGGCTCCAGTGAAATCACCGGTGAATCTGCTTCAATGGGGCTGGGCTTTCACCCCAGTTGTAAAAGTAAGGGTTGCAGGAACGGGCCCGACATCTGAAAACCCGACATATACAAGACGACACTATTCAGTACACAGATCTAGCGTAGAACACCAAAAGACGCAATCCGACAACTCATTCTGTGGGAGCGGAATCCTGCACCCGTGAAGAGACCCATGGATTTCTACAGAATTAGGGTCTAAGAAGGAAGCAAAAAAGGCCCCAAGGATGCCACCAATCTACTTTGAAATCAGAAGGCAGAACATGACTCACTATTTTTATAAGTCTGGCTCTTCATAAGCCATTTCCACTGAATATTATCTAACATTTCATTTATAGCCCCAGGCAGCCAGAGCTACCTAGTGTATTGATTTAAATACATAAAGCACAAAATCCCATGTCTGCTTTATGGAGAAGAAGGAAGCCACTATTCAGGGAAATACGGTGCATGCCACACAAACTAGTTTAGTCAGTAGCATCTTGGCAGGTGCTTTATTTCCCCCAAAATATTCCTATTACATGAAATGGTTTAAATTTTTTTTGACATTTGTGTCCTTTTGTAGGTGAATGATCAGAGGGGGACAGCTGATGTGGAAACGAATTACTTCTCATTCCTAGGTCAGGTTAGAGGTCACTGGAATGACGGTAAGAGGAAGATGCCATTTTGGTAGCATGTACTTGTATACGTCCCTGGCCGAAGGCGGGAGAACTCATGAAAACTCAGTCTATCCCTCCACTGCCCCACTGGGCCCATGCCACATAGAAGAGTTCTTACAGCCTTAAAGCTACAGTAACTCATATCTATGGCCACACAGAGCGGAATGTTCTCTTGTCAAAACAAAAGGCGACTTTGTGATTTTGTTCTTTTCAAAACAAGAACTCATCTCTGGATGGGATGGCCGAGGGACTCCTGCACCCTCGATGGAGAGACCTGGCAAACCTTTCATTTGCTGTTTCCTGGGACTTCCGGGAACAAGGTTAGTCTTCAGCCTGGTAAGTTCATTGCTGTTTTTTTCTGTCCAATAGAAACACAACTGATTCTTTATTTTCAGGCTGTGGAAGTCCTTTAAAAGTCTCTCCCAGCATTGGTATAAATCCTGTCCCAGACAGCCCCTGCAATGCTTGGGGCACATGAGAGCACAGATATCATGAATATAGAAGTGGCTTCTGCCACGGGACAAACATTTACGATCCAGCAATTGGCCCTCCAAAAGCTAATTGGCTGGTGGAGGTGGGTGGGAAGCAGCAAAGCCATTTATAGCCCCAGCAGACAGGCCTTCAGGGACATTCATGTGAATATTTTTAGCTGCTATTAGCTGGTCAGTTTGGTTTTAGAACAGAGCAGCAGATTCACTGCAGGAGCTGTTTTTTTCCGGTGTCCATCAGTCCTGTAAATGAAACCAACAGTCCAGCAGAAGCCCAACAGAGAGCAGCTGAAGTATTACACTGAGTCTCATGGTATTTCCTCTAGGTCAGAGAGCGGCTGAATTTCCATCCTTGTTTCAGGAAGCTTCCTCTGCTGCCATGGAGTGAGGAATAGGGCTGGCAGCTACTCTGAACCCATTCGCTCATATGCCCGTCTAATGCCCTAACTCCCAGGTCCTGTGATGGCCGCTAGTAGCAAGCTGTTGAAGCAACACATATGGAGAATCAGCCTCCTGACCAACCAGGGGAGTGGCAAGTAGTGGTGGTTTCTTTTGCCAGTTCCCACAGATGCAGTACATGGGCAGAGAGACAGTGGGATGGGGGAGGGGAATGAAGAAGGAGCCTGAGACACCAGCAGGGAGGGGAGGGAATGTTCCACCAAGGGTTTAGGGTGGGGGCTGAAGAGAGGCCACCACTATCAGAGACTTTGGGGGAAGTGAAGAAAAAAACAGAGCCACCAATGGACTTGTGCATGAGAGGGTGGGGGAAGAGAGTGAATGGATATTTTGGGGGCGAATAATCAGCCTGGCCTTCACTGAGCTTCCTATTTTAGATTCGCAAAATTGCAGGTGTGAATAACGCCAGCACCATTTTGCGCCTGTAGCTACTGCCACTTCAGCATCTAAGTACCCTCCTGACCCAGAAAGCAAGTCAAAAGACGTCCAAGTAACTGTAGGTGCAAATGGCTGGGCACAAAACAGGATGGTTTGAAAAATCTTGTCCTTCATGAAGGGGGTTAAGAGGGAGGTGGTGGGAAGAGGGGTCACTTTCAGTGGTGTTGGAACAGTTTTTATCATGGGGGTGCTGAGAGCCATTGAACCAAACTGTAAAGCCTGTCTATGATGGAAACCACTTCAAGCCAGGGGCTGCGGCAACACCCCCCGCACCCCTCGTTCCAGCACCCCAATCACTTTGAATTTGTCTTAGCAGGCCTATTTAAATAATAATCAGCAATTGTATCTTATTCCAAGTTGGGACACTAGAGGAAGTACAGGGCTACTCGGTGTGATAGTGCATTAGGTATTGCATGGTCACTATTGAAGGGAAGCACCGACTAGGCCAAAACTGTGAGCAACCCAGATGTCCTATGTAGTTCAGGAGATCCAATGACCCTCTATAGGCCAGTAACCACTGAGGCTACCTTCTTCATGAGCAGGGCCTGTATTAATACAGAGACAGAGTCAATTAGTAGACTGGGACCCAGACCCATTTGATTCTCTTCTCAGCTTTCTCACTGGTTTGGAGGGTGACCATAGGAAAACCACTTATCCATCCTGTTTGTAGATATCATTATTCTCAGATTACAGTTGGGAAACTGAGGCACAAAGGGGTTACGTGATTTGTTTAATATTACACAGGAAGCATGTGTCAGAGCTGGGAGCAGAAACCAGGTCTCTTGAATCACCATCTCTTGCATTAACTATAAATCCATAAAGATTATATTGATTTTCCTGTTTTTAGTCACAGGGAGTTTCTTAGCCATTATGTAGCTAAACAATTTAAAACCCTAGTTGGCTTATTTCATTTTAGTAGACAGAAAATTCCCAGCAGATTTGAAAAACCCAATGCATTTCGTTCTTTGAGTCCAGATAGAATACAGTTAAAATGATGACAGGAATAATTCCCCTCTTTATATTAAAGCCTCTGTATTATAAGTGTAGTGCTGACTAGAACTAATGAAGATCATTTCATGGTACCAAATAATTTAAGCACAAAAAGTCCCTGCTCCATATTTAAAGCTGTTTTTATTATAGGTTTTAGCCAATAGCATTTACTAAAGAAATAAGAATAGAATAGAAAAGCAGCTGCTTCCATAGTCAGTATCTTTATCTGGCCAGCTATAGAAAGCCATGCATTAGTCAAATAACCCTCTCTGCTCTTTGGGGGCTCAGGAATTTCCTCTATAATACACAAATTGTTATAGAATGTAAAAATCAGTTAAGATCTTAAACTTATAAGTGCTCAAAATCACATAAGCCACCAAACCAGATTCCTTTATTATTTAATAATTGTATATCAACAGTTTTTTCATTTGCTAATGTAATTTTCATTTTGGCTGACCCCGTCATTTGATCTATTTATTTCTTGTGATGAGGTGTACAAACCTCTCACTAGACCATGGCAAAAATGGGTTAATGGTCTCCCTCAGCACCTGCCAGCAATATCAAACTTGGAGGGAATATGTGTGAGGAAGGAGGGAACAGCAGGCTTCAGACCTGGGCTGTCCAGCAGAGGGACCTTAGGTTTGAGGTAGAAAGGACGTAGGGTGTGGGCTGAGCAACCCTGAGCTAGGAACATAGGAGAAGCAAAGCCTGGGAAGAAGGTTGGGCAGATTTTATGTTGTCTTATTTCTTGTTGCTTTGTCAATGTTAAAACCCAGAAAGAGGGTGAGTTTTGACCCTACATTGTGCCTATGGACTCTATCTTAAAGCAGGTGGGAAAGTCACCAGCTCACAATTCTTGAGGTGTTAGCGAAATACCATCAAACAGAAGGAAACAGCAGTGTTGTGCCTTTTCATCTCCCCCATGGGTTCCCCTCAGATTTGATCTCCTCACTGCCCATAGCCGTGTGGAGGGGGAGCAGAGATGCCATAATGATTAAACTGTAGCCAATTATTTTAAACAATCACAACCCATGAATCTACCCAAACATTGCATCCTAAAATCATCTGTGAGATACAACAATATCTCCCCTTGGTCAATTTCAGGAGCCATGGGCAAGCTGCTGTGCTCAAGGCTTTCCTTTTAAAGTCCTACCTACACTAGAGCGTTCTGGCAACCTGCCCTCTGTAAGAGGCACGTGGGCAACAGTGGACCTGGCTTCTCCCCACTGACCTTCAACAGCAAGGAGATGCATGGATCCAAAGCACAGGCTGTGGCACGAAGGATTCCCAGCATCTCTCATAACTCGGTGAGTGGCAGTGGCCTCAACTCAAGCAGAGATGACCTAGCTTTTAGCCTTTCGAGATATTACCCACAGTAGCAGAGAGCATTGATGTTACATTCTCAGCTGGTGTTTATTGCAAGAGTGAGTTTAAGGGCTGGGATGGGGGAATGCCTTCTTGGGGGAAATTGTAATTTTTGCTCTCTTAATTCTGCTCCTTTTCCCCAGTCTCCCTGGCCCCATTTTGATTTCTCGCAGTTTCCCTTCCTATTCACATTTGTCTTCCCCAATCACTTTCTCACGGGTTGCGCTCCCCTTGCCTGCAGCAAGGGACATTGTAACAGCCAGCAGCAGCCACCAGCTGCTCTTCTTTCTGCCAACCAGCCAGCAGGGAAAGAGGGTGGTGATAGGAAAGTCAGTCTGGCTGCCTGCTCAGCAGGCAGGGCTGTGATCCCCAGGGGCCTGGAGGAGCAACAACATGCAAATACCTGAGCATCCTGCTAAGATGCACACACATGTGGTAGAAGGTTGCAGGTATGAATGTTGCACAAGATATATGATACTTTTAATTTGATCCATTTTATTACAAAATAACTTCTTAAAACAAATCAGCACACTGAGGGTACGTCTATACTACACGCCTGATTCGGGGGGTAGCAATCGATCTTCTGGGATCGATTTATCGCGTCTCGTCTAGACGTGATAAATCGATCCCGGAAGTGCTCACCGTTGACACCGGTACTCTTGCTCCGCGCGAGGAGTAAGCGGAGTCGACGGGGGAGCCTGCCTGCTGCGTCTGGACCCGCAGTAAGTGCTTTTTAGTTCGAACTAAGATACTTCGACTTCAGCTACGTTATTCACGTAGCTGAAGTTGCGTATCTTAGTTCGACCCCCCCCCCCAGTGTGGACCAGCTGACTCAGGGCTTGTCTGCACAGTGGGGCAACGTGCATTATGGGGGTGTGATTTCTAAAGCGCACTAATGTGTTGCACATTAGTTTGTCCATGTAGACCCAGCTGGTGCACAGTGAAAGTTTCCAGTTCTCTTTAATGTAGCACTGTTAGTAGTACTGGTAGTATTGTTTCAAACAGCATGGGGTTAAAGTGTACCAGGGATACTTTAATGTATACCAGCAGGGTCTGCATGAAACGTGTGATGGGGTGGACTAGGCCCAGAGACCCCTTGCTGGAGACCTCAGTGTCCTGTCACACCCATCCCAGGAAAGGAGCAGTAAAGGAGTCAGGGGCGGCTCTAGGCACCAGCAAACCAAGCACATGCTTGGGGCAGCACATTTTCAGGGGCAGCATTCTGGCCATCCTTTTTTTTTTTGCTTGGGGTGGCAAAAGGACTGGGTAAGGACTGGGACACTCGGGCTGGGGGCCACCCCGCAGGGCACACGGAGCTGCCTGCAGGGCAGCCACCCTCCCCAGCACCACAGCCGGGGCTGGGTGAAGTGCCCGAGCCGCTCAGGGGCTGCGGCAGGGTGGCCAGGAGCAGCAGCAGCAGCGGGGCCATAGAGGGGACCGGTGCCCGGGGTGCTGCCGTGCGGGGCCTGCGTCCCGCTCTCCGGGGCTCCGCTCCCTCTGGGGCTGTCCTCCCTTGGCTCCTCAGCCCCCTGTGGGGCAGTCCCCCCGGCTCTGCCCTCCCAGGTCCTGGCCAGTCCTGGAGGCGGGAGCCCCAGCTGGAGGGACCCTGGACTGAGGCACAGCCCGGAAGCCCCGCTGCTTACCCCGACCCTGCCAGCAACGGACTGGCTGGAGGTGAGGGGGGAGCAGGCAGAGTCAGCACTGGTGTGGGGGAGCCCAGGGCTGGGGTGGCAGGGAGTGCGGGTGAGGGAGGACACTGGTGGGCAGGGGGGGAGAGCCATGGGCTGGGGTGGCAGGGGGTACGGGGGGGGGAGCCCAGGGGTGGGGGGCAGCCAAAATTTTTTTTGCTTGGGGTGGCAAAAAACCTAGAGCTGGCCCTTAGAGGAGTCTTCCAAGCAGCCTAGAATGGCTACAGGGAAAGCAGCCAATCAGAGCCCAGGACAGCCATATAAAAGGAGCTGCAGAGTCAGATTGTCAGTTCCTTGTTGCAGCCAGAGGAGTACAGGAGGTGCTCCTGGATGGCCAAAGGGGACTGTAGCACCATGGACAGCTCAGTGCTGGCAGGGACTGGGGCAGTAAGGAAGAGCTCCTGTCTGGCTGCTGGGCCTGAACTTATATGAGTCCTGAGGTAACAACCCTGGTAGTGCAGAAGTTACAGGACCTGGCGACATGCTGGCTTTGTCCAGAGACCGGCTTGGTAGAGAAGCTCCTGGATCAGGTGGTCCTAAAAATTTTTTTGAAGGCCCTGCCTGGAGGGATGCACAGCTGGGTAAAGCGTTTCCAACTGGCCTCAGTGGGGGAAGCAGTCGAGTGAGCTAAGGCCTACTTTGAGGCTGAAGGAGTGAAATGGCCCAGACTGACTGAGAAACTGATAGGGGTGCACCAGAGGGTATCCCAGGGAAGCTTGCATGGGGGAAAAGCCACAAGGCTTCTAGACTCCGGGGGTGCACTCTGACAGCTAGAGGGGTGCACTGTGACAGCCAGTAGTCTGCTACAGGTGTGGCCAGCCTGGACATATTGAAAGGAACTGTGCAGTAATGGAGTGTGACTACTTAAACTGTTACAGTGGGACCAATCAGTGGGGGTCTTCTCCAAAGATCAGGATGGTCCCACTTTGGGTAGTGACAGTCTGGCTGGGAGGAACTGTCATTAAGGGTCTGGTAGACTCAGGGTGCAGGTACACCTTGGTTTGGGAAGACCAGGTGAAGGCAACTAGCCTGAACTGACACCTCACAGTACACGTCTCCTGTGTACATGGGGAGACCCAAGCCTATACCACAGCAGAAGTTGAGCTGGAGGTACAGGGCTGGAGAGCTCAACTCTGGGTCAGTGTGGTCAAGGACCTGCCATGGCCCATAATCTTGGGAAAAGAATGGGTGGGCTATTCCACCCTGTGCAGAAAAGACCAGGAACATGACCCAGGACCAAGGGGGTCCAGGCCCAGCTGTGAAGGGAAGCAGAGAGGCTTGGAGCCAGGATAAGGAGACCCTGGCTAAGAGCCCAGAGGTGAACCCAGAATGCCCAAGATGTGAGGGAACAGTGGTTAATGGAAGCATTAGCCTAGGCCTAAAAGGAGAAGACTCAGAGGGCCCAGCAGAATACCATAGAGACCCACACAGAAACCTGGGCCCAGGAGGGTACTATGGGAACCCAGATGGAACCCTGGGTGCAGCAAGGTACCATGGGAACTCAGTCTAAAAGACCCAGTGTGCTAACAAGCACAGAGGCCCAGAAAAAGAGGCAAAAGAGAAGGGCTGTGGTAGAGAAAAGGACCCTTGGATAGAGAAGGGAATAGTGCAGGCAGGATTTGTGAGTTCCCTCCTAAGAGAGAATGACCTGGCAAAATGGCTGGAGGCAGCTGAAAGGGAACTAAAGGATCTCAAGTTCAAGAATGAACAGTTGACTGAAGATCCCCAGTTCACCAAGAATGAAAAATTGTGCTTGCTTCACACGGTATATGATTATGAGACCAACTAGACACTTGCTGTACAGACATCCTGAAACCCTGGAGAAGAAAGTGAGTTAAGGGACCACTAACATGCTCTCCAGGTAAGAAAGACTCTGGGGGCATAAACCCTCAGAGACCAAAACAAAGACTGGGTAGAGGCTCTCAGGACAGAGGTCTGGGAGAGAGAGCCCTGACTGAAAGGGGCAAGGACTAAGACAAGCTCTCAAGGAGAAGAGGCCTGACAGAGAAGGACCCTGATAGTTATAGTCTCTGTGTGCCCCAATCTAATAACCCTCCAGACAGAGAGGTTTGGGAGGGAGAAGACCCTGCTAGAGTGGGGCAAAAGAGGGGATAAAAAGAGCTATTACCCTCTATAGGACTATATGCCCAATCATCTCAGGGAGGGGAGAGGTGTGATGGGGTGAACTAGGCTCATAGGCCCCTTCCTGGAGGCCACAGTGTCCTGCCACACCTGACCCAGGAAAGGAGCACCAGAGGAGGAGTCCAAGCAGCCTAGAATGGCTGCAGGGGAAGCAGCCAATCAGAGCCCAGGACAGCCATATAAAAGGAGCTGCAGAGCCACTCAGTTCCTTGCTGGAGCCAGAGGAGTACGGAAGGTGCTCCTGGATGGCTAAAGGGGACTGTAGCAACATGGACAGCTCAGTGGTGGCAGGGATTGGGGCAGTGAGGAAGAGCTCCTGGCTGGCTGCTGGGCCTGAATTTAGATGATCCCTGAGGTAAGGCTGAAGCTTTGGCAAAGGCTGGGGCTGCAGGGAAGTGGCCCAGGGAACAGAAAGCAATGTAGTTAAAGGCATGTGACTGCTAGTCTTAGGATCCCTGGGCTGGGACCTGGAGTAGGAGGTGGGCCCAGGTCTCCCACCCCACCATAGGCCACTGGGGACCTGGCCTACAATTGGACAGCAATAAACTCCAGAAGGGGATCTGAATTACTTAGTGGCCCAGCTGAAGAGCTGGGGCCAGAACAGACAGAAGGTGAAACCATTGTGTCCAAGGAGGAAGCCTTGGGGGTATGCAGTAGTGGATTAACCACTGGGCCAACAGGGCCCAGACCCCGGACAATTGGAGGGCCCTGGAAAAGTGGGCGCCTCCACACCCTACCTGCTCTGCCCACCCACCTAGTGCTCCTGCCAGGGAGTGGGGCAAGCCCCCATGCCCCAACCCCACTCCCCAGGAGGAGTGCTGAGCCGGGGGAGGAGGGGGAGTGCAGCAGGGAAAGCCCCAACCCCATTTGCCCAGCAGGAGCAGTGGGTGGGGGACACTGCAAGTGTAAGCTGTGGGGAGGGGCCCCCACTTGCTCTGGCCCAGGGCCCCACAAAACCATAATCTGCCTCTGGGGTATGGCTTGATACCAGGGCCAGAACTACTTAAAGACCACAGACACCCGACCAGAAGGAGTGCTCGTGACAGGTGGGTACCACGCCGTTACAGACCAATTTAATATGTAACATGTTGGTGTGCTTTAGAAATGACACCTTAATGGTGTGTATTTCCATACTGTGGAGACAAGCATTCAGAAGATGCCTTGGAGCCTTTCCTCAAGTTGCCTCCCTCAGAACTGTAGCATAAGTTTTTAAAACTTCCTTATTATGCAGTTGCTCAGATCCATCCCAAGACTTCTGCCACCAGCACTGTAGCCATCTTCCCTCCTGCTTCTCATAAATTGCTAGGCAACTATGGTGACCTGTGAGGATGAAGAAAAGAACCAGCTTGTGGATGGTGGAGGACAAAGATCACAGTAAATTCTACCACCCCCACTGACAGAGTAGTTTGTTGGAGGAACAACATTCCTCCTCAAAGCCCTTCAGAAGCACTCAAATTTCATTCCCCTCAAGAAGCAGACCATCAGAATGGAATTCTTGCACTACAAGCAAGATGCACCCCAACCCCAGTTGCATTAGGTAACAAAATAGGTGGTACTCAATTGTTTTGCAGCCTGCCTAGCCCTGCCTCAAGCCCACTCAAGCATAGGTTCCCTTTGAGTAGAAACTTCTGTAATTGTACCAGGTAAATGTCCACAATGGGCATGCTCCAGCCCAGCACTGAGCAGGACTTTCCCTGCAATTACAGCTCTGAGCTGCTGCAGGCTATGTGGATTTGGGGCTGGACACCTGACCTGAGAGCAGGGAGACACTTTCTCCTGTGCTGTCAGTGACCTTCACCCTGAGCCCAGGTAGCATGGAGAAGGAAGTGAACTCATTTGAATGCAGAGGGGACAAGAGCCAGACCTATGGGAAGGCCAGATGGAGGGAGTAGATTGTGAGAAGGATCCTAGGGTATGTGTGGGAGACTGGGACGCTGGAGGATTAAGACTAGGACTTGCCAGAACTGGGATAAGAAGCCTGAGGAACCGAGAATGGGACTGGGATAAAGAGCTGGGAGAGGAAAGAGACAAGACTGGGACAGGAACTGGATGGGATGGGGCAAAAAAGGTCAAACTTGGGAAGAATGGGCAGAAGAGTCTGTCTAGTAGAGCACACTCCTCTACAGAGCCTAGAATGGAACCCAAAATTCCTGAGTCTGCTGTCAGCGAACATCTGTGCAGCCCATTGGCAAAGTGTCCCATCCCTCTCTAGTGGCAGTCTACACAGAGAGTGACCGACTACTACTGCTATCAGTTACTGTGTTAGTTCAAGTGGCAGAGGTCTGTGTGGTGGTTCCATCCCTGCTGTTGACCCATGTGCGTGTCTATATGATGCTACATGATGGAATTTCAGATGAGAGGGTGTTTTGGTTTGCTTTATAAAAAGCTAGAAAAATCACACAAAAAGTACACTGAAAACATTATTATGGTTGCAAAGTCAAGCACTCAAAAGTTAGGAAATGCCAGAATTAAGGTTATTTATGCAACAAGAAAGAAACAAAATATCGAATCCATCCTGTGCACCAAATGTGGCAAGGGGCCAGTGGAAAAAATAGTGTGTGATCATGTAATTAAAGGTATTAGCAGAGGGGTTCTGTGATGACTGGAGCCCCTGGGAAAGTGGTTGCATTATCATTTTTGGAGAGGGTGCAGCATGATCCCAGCTGAGCACCCTGCCAGCTCCATGGGCTGGTGGATGAGTTAAGGTCCCCCTTTTGGAAAGAGAGCACCTGCCGGAGCACATGAAAGGATTTGCTTTCCTACAGGATAGTGGCCAGCTCTCATGCAGGAGGAACACAAGGGTTAGGAGGTGCCATCTGCGTTCCCCACCTTTGCACACCATTGCAGAGTCTGGTGAAAACGTTCCCCTAGATAAAGAAATACCGGGTTTTTTTACCAAGCCAGCATTGAGAAAATTATGCCCAAAACGGCGAGTATTCAAGTGGACACGCATCTCATATGTCCCAGAGAAAGTGATTTTTTTTTCACCCATGTTAATCAAAATCTGAGCCACACTTATTCAGCTGAGTAAGGATTACCTGAACTGCATCCTGCTTCCACTGAACTCACTGAGAATTTTGCTAATGACTTTAATGAGAGAAGAAATGGGCCCATTTGCAGAGTCTCAAATATTAGAAGCCAAAACCTGCTCATTTTACACATGAGTAGTTCACTGCCTTCCATAGAACAATTGACATGAGTAAGGGAGCAGGATTAGGCCACAACTTCCCACAAAATATTTCATTTATGGGGATTATTGTTAGTAAGGCTTTTGACAAAGCCCCCCATGTGACGTTCTCGTAAGCAAAGTAGGGAAATGTGGTCTAGATGAAATTACTACTATGTGGGTGCAAAACTGGTTGAAAGACCATACTTAAAGAGCAGTTATCAATGGTTTTGATATCAAAGAGGGGGACATATCTAGTGGGGTCTCACAGGGGTCAGTTATGGGTACAGTACTGTTCAATGTTTTCATTAATGACTTGGATAATGGAGTGGAGAGTATGCTTATAAAATGACACCAAGCTGGGATGCAAGCCCTTTGGAGGAGAGGATTAGAATTCAAAACGACCTTGACAAACTGGGGAATTGGTCTGAAATCAACGAGATGAAATTCAATAAAGACAAGTGCAAAGCGCTACTCTTAAGAAAGGAAAAATCAAATCCCCGGCTACAAAATGGGGAATAACTGGCTAATGAGGTGAAAGTGCAGCTGAAAAGAATGTGGGGGTTATAGTGGATCAGAAATGGAATATGAGCCAACAATGTGACACAATTGCTAAAAAGGCTAATATCATTCTGGTGTGTATTAACAGGAGCGTCATATGCAAGACACGGGAGGTAATTGTCCCCCTCTAGTCAGCACTGGTAAGGCCTCAGCTGTCGTACTGTGTCCAGTTCTGAGCTTCACACTTTAGGAAAGATGTGGACAAATTGGAGAAAGTTTAGAGGAGAGCAACAAATGGTTTAAAAAGTTTAAAAAAACCTGACCTATCAGGAAAGGCTAAAACAGCTGTGTATGTTTAGTCTTGAGAAAAGAAGACTGAGGCGGGACCTGAGAACAGTCCTTAAATATGTTAAGGGCTGTTATAAAGAGGACTGCTCAATTATTCTCCATGTCCACTGAAGGCAGGACAAGAAATAATTAACTTAATCTGCAGCGAGGGAGATTTAGGTTAGATAGTAGGAAAAACTTTCTAACTATAACGGTCGTTAAACTCTGGAATAGGCTTCCAAGGGAGGTTGTTGAATCCCCATCCTTGAAGGTTTTTAAGAACAGGTTAGATCAATGGCTCTCAATCTTTCCAGACTACTGTGCCCCTTTCAGGAGTCTGATTTGTCTTGTGTACCCCCAAGTTTCACCTCACTTAAACTACTTGATTACAAAATTAGTCATAAAAATACAAAAGTATCACAGCCCACTGTTACTGAAAAACTGCTTACTTTCTCATTTTTACCATATAATTATAAAATACACCAATTGAAATATAAATATTGTACTTCCATTTCAGTGTATACAGCAGTACAAACAGGTCTTTGTCTGCATGAAATTTTAGTGTGTACTGACTTCACAAATGCTTTTTATATAGGCTGTTGTAAAGCTAGGCAAATATCTAGATGAGTTGATGTACCCCTGGAAGACCACTGAGTACCCCCAGGGGTACACTTACCCCTGGTTGAGAAACACTGGGTTAGGCAATCACCTGCCAGGGATGGTCTAGGTTTATTTAGTTCTGACTCTGCAGGGGGCTGGACTTAATGTCTTCTCAAGGTCCCTTCCAGCCCTGCATTTCTATGATTCTACAATAGAAATGGTGGTGTAAATGAGCTACACATATATTGCAAAGGGCTCACGTGGTAAAGTAATGTAACCTGCACTGATTTGGCTTTCAGTCGGTGTGTAACAGCCACCAGTAGAATGGAAGGAAGGTGTATCGGAAAAAGCAGCTAATCCGAGAGTAAGGGCCAAATTCTCTGCTGGTGGTGGAAGTGGGCACAACCCCACTGACTTCAATGGAATTTCATTCAGTAATGCCAGCAGAGAATTTGACCTTAAGTGTAGATGGAAAGAGCTGTTTTTACCTATTTATTTTTCCAGCTACAATCCCTTCTGCCCACAGACCTAAATTCACCACAATTGGAACTGTGACGAATTTTAATTTGGTTACTGACACACAAAGGCTGGTCTATACATAAGCTTTGTACCAATTTAACTGTATCAGTTTAGAAAGCAATACAACTGCTTAGTGTGGATGCAGTTATGTCATACAAAGGGTATAACCTATATCCATGAACTTACAATTTCTAAACCAATAAAGTGAGAGCAGTACAAAAACTGTAGATAAGCCCTCGCTTCTACTCATTTTACATCACCACATTGTTTCAAGACATGCTATTTGGTCGCTTAAAACTCATCTTACATCTGACGTCCACTTTGCACCATTGTTTAGATCACAGGTGAGTGTGTCCCATTGGAGTTGTAGTCTCTGGGCCTGATTCTCCATTGTGCTGCACTTTGGTGTAGTCATTTGCCCTACTGCCAAGTGAGTACAAACCTCAACCATTTTGATTTGGCAGCCTTTTACGTCCAACTTTGCAGCGGTATATTTAGGGTGACCAGACAGCAAATGTGAAAACTCAGGACAGGGGGTGGGAGGTAATAGGAGCCTATATAAGAGAGAGACCCAAAAATCGGGACTGTCCCTATAAAATCAGGACATCTGGTCACCCTAGGTATATTCAAGGTGCAGGGCAATGGAAAATCAGACTTTCCTACACTAGTTTATATTTGCTGCTGAATTTGGCTGGTATTTTGTAAAAATCACAGGAGTTTGGTAGGGACTCGCTAAATATAATTTGCTTCTGCAAACCTGCTTGTATTGTAGCTGTTTCCCTCCATCTTCTAATAGCTTTAAAACAGATCTGATAGTTCTCCGGTAAAGTTATTGCTACAAATTGACTGTGCCAGTCAAATTTATTATTGTACTTATTAGTGTAAATCTTGAGTTAGACCTTTAAGGAAATACACTGAGGTATCAATTCTTAATGTAACACAGCTCTGCAACTTGGATAAGAGTTAAGGTCATGACCTTATAATGGTCAGCCAGCCTATTAGTTTAGCAATGTGGAACTCGAATGTCATTTCAGCACCAGTTGGATGCTTGAATTTATTACACAGGAAACCCCTTACTTGAAAATGATAGAATTCTCTACCAGTTGCTAAAAGTCTCCTTTTAAAAAATAATAAACTACAAATCTGCACTTAAAAAGTTAGCTATATGTTCTTTAAATGCTAACATGACCTATGCTGAGTGAGTAGGCAGAGCAGGTACAGCAAATAATTCAAATCTGTAGTCTTACATGCAAAAAAAATAAATAAAATAAAGATATCTGTCAAATTTAAATGATCCCATTAAATAATAATTTTCACTCAAACCCTACATTGCACAATTTTCAGATTTTGTGACTGTCTTACAGAGAATAAATTCTGTCTCTTTATTTCCCTCCACTGTTAATTTGTGATATTCTGTGATAATTTTAGTTAAAAAAAAAAAAACTGACCAAAAAAATCTTGCTGTATTCAGTCCCCTGAGAATGTTGGGTCGAGTTTTTTGATCCCTGTTGCTCATTGATTTGAGGGCTGATGTAGTGCAAGGGGTCCTTATTAGTGGCGTCTGTCACTGCTGTAATGTTTTTGTTATTTTTCCTCATTTGTTCGCTCTGACATCATGTCATTACAGAATGGTGCTGTTCAGGCCCTGCCTTGGCTGTTCGTTAGCGTGTGTTTAATGAGCAGCTTAATTGAGCTGTCTAGTAGGCCACCTGTCACCCTCCGGACTTATTAACATACTAATGGCCTGACATTGTATTCTCTGACAGGCAACAGGGTTTACTGATTTGATGTCTGGACATGGGGATTTTATGCAGGAATGAGAGAGGATATTGGGAAGGAGGTTTAAAAACGCAAATTAACTCTTTGGTATCTATGTATTTATGGCTTACTTGTAAAAGTTCAACATCGAGTAGAGCAGGGGAGCAGTCCTGCTTAGCAAGTCCCATTTTATCAGTGCATTTGCAAGTGCATTTCTTCAGAAGAAAATATGCTCAGTGTAAGAAGTTCAGGCTTTATTTCTATTACAGTAGCATTGTTGTTACTACTTCAAAGGCTAAAGCTTCTTAAGTACAGAGGAAAGTTTTGTGACTAGTCTTTTCTCTACTGTGGCTAAACAAATGAAAGGCAAGAAATTTCCAGTTAGGGGATTTAAGTGCATTACATTGTTCCTACCTTTTAAATCCAGATGAAGACATTCACAGCCAGCGAACACTGTGCTGAATTGTAAGGGTTCAAAGAAATGGCTTAAGTGCATGCAAGTTTTAATAAAAACACTTGTTGTGGTTTTGGTTTTTCAGTAGCAGAGAGGTAGACCTTCTGTCACAGGAAAACTAGGGTTACCGAGCAGATAAGAGATCCAGATGGGATAGCTTAAAGTCCAATGCTACAGCAAATCCACACCATACACATACTGGACAAACATACACAGGGCCATGTCCTTCCGTATAAAAGAGTCTTGATGGTGGATCTTGCAAGACGTTTGCACAGATCCTTTCCCAAAGGGTGAGTCCACCTTAGTCTGCATTTGGCAAAAGCAGTGTGAAGACAGCTCATGAGGAGGAGCAGAACCTTATTTCAGCCCCTAGGCAGTTTTGTGTTGGCAGCGTTGCCAGCACAGGAGTCAGCCAAGAGACCATATGAAAATAAGGAACCAGTCAGGGGGCCATCAATAGCCCCAGATGCCACTGCTAAAAAAAATACATTCCAGAACTTGGCATTTTCATCCTGCATCTGCCAGGCATCCTCTTTATGTGTGTCCATGAGTTACTCTAGTGCTAGAGCAGTGTAGAAAATGGAGCAATCTTCTGCACTGCAGAAGGGCGGCGGGGGGGGGGGGGGGGAATGCAAGTTAGCCTTAAAACCATCCCTGATGATACATATGTCTATTTATTGTTCAAGTACTTTCAGACCATTAGAAAAACCTCAAGCATCGTTCTGTGACTATAGCTAGTCAAATTTAAATCTAGTAGGGGGAAAAAATCATACTCGGAGTAATAAAACTGAACCATACAAGATTTTTTTTATAAAGACTGGTTTATTTTGGCAACGCTTATTCAGTAACTAAAACATCTGTGGTCCTAATGGGTCAGCATCTGGACCTGATTTCTGTTGCTCAAACCACATGTATTCATGGCTTTTAAGGTCAAGGGATCATTATGACCATCTAGTTCGACCTTCTGCCTAACACTGAACATAGTAGTGTTCACCCAGTGATTCCTGCATTAAGCCTGTATGGTGGGGGTGAACAGCTTGAGTGTGTCCACTGTCATGGAGTGTTTTCCCCAGGGTCTGGGTGAGCCCGCGGTATAGATGACAGGGAGTAGGCTAGACTCAATCTGGATAAAGCTGCACTGGTAAAAGTGGGTAGGGGAAGCAGTTGGAGTATTTGGCTGGGATTATAGCAGCTCCCTTGACTGAAGGTGTTCAGCTATCTGATTAGGCCTCCAGTTGCTGCTGCACAAACAGCAGCAGTGACCAGAACTGCTATTTGCCATCTGTCTTCAGCAAAGAGATTTGCTTCCTTTTCTCTTGCTACGGGGATCTGTGCTTTTTGTCTCCTCTAGACAGGACGCTTGCAATGTACTCTGCATGGAGCTACGTTACATTGATTCAGAAGGTGAAGTTAGTGCAAAATGCAGGAGCTGGTTTATCAAGTGTATGATGTCAGCACACCATGATCTGCACCAGTTATCCATTGGCTCACAGGTAGCAGAATGCAAGGTGTAGTTTTTGACTTATAAAGCTCTAAATGGCCTGGGGGCTTCCCACCTGAGAGACCACCTCTCTCCACTGCTGAACTGTCACAGCTGAGATCAGTGGAAGTGCACAAGCTGGAGCAACCTCAACAGAGAAAAAGAACCAGCTGGCAGGCATTCTCGGTGAGAGCCCCCCGATTTTGAAATTCACAGCCCATTCCTTGGTCTGAACTAGCATGAATTTCTTGATCTTCAAGAGATGCTACAGAATTCATCTCTTTGAGCAGGTGTCTAAGGGCTTAGGAGTTTGTGGGTGAGGTTTCTTTTGAAAATGTGAGGGAGGGGAGCTTTTGCTTTGGTTTATGTTGTGTTTGCTGTGTATCTGAGCAAAAATGGAATGTTCTGCTGTTCTAAGGCCTGATTTTTTTCAAAGATGCTTGAGCATCTCTAACACTCCCTGATTTCAATGGGATTTTTGAGTGCTCAGCACCTTTGCTTCATAATGATTGTGAAATGGACATTTAAATATTAAGGGCAGCTAGAGCCTGGACGAGGCATTTTGTGTGTATTAAATCTAAATGTTTAAATCAAATCAAAATAAATCAATGTGATTTGAGAGTTTGAGCAATATTTGCTCATATATAATGGGGACACAATGTATTTTTTTCCACATAGCTCAGAAGTTATTTCCTAATGTGCCCCATGGAGTTGTCATTTCAGGGCCACAAACTGGGGCTAATTTCTCACTGGTATAGCTGCATTGAAATCAATGTGAATGATTTTTGATTGAGTCAAATTCTACTCAGTTACAGCAGTGTAAATCTGTGGAAGTTAGTGGAGTGACTCTGGATTCACACTGGCATAAATGAAAGTAGAACTTGACCACTTGTGGCTATTTTTTTTTTTGCATTGTTTTATTGTCATTTCAATTGTATATCCTTCCTTTTGTCACTAAATAGCAATAGTCTCAAAATACATCTATCAACGTACTTTTAGATCAGATGGATATGTAAAGATGGCCATGAAACAGAAGAAGAAAATATATATTGGACCAAATTCCCCTTTAATTTCTGATTGAAGCCCAGGGCTTTCCACCAGCCAAACTGAAAGCAGAATTTATTCAACTCAGTGCAATTTGACATGACTTTTTGAACCCACTGGGGAAAGATGCACATCTTCAATTACTTCAGTGTTTATAGGAGAAGCAATGAAAGAGCTGACTTGTGTACAAGCAGCCTGTGTTGGCTGTATATTAGCTCTAAACTGAAGGCAAATGGATGCATTTACTAATTTCCAGCTAAAAGTCAAAGATCTTAATTCAGGCCTTATAACTGAAGATGAAATTCTTCACTATTGTGCACCAAAAGCCACATTGCAACTCCATCACCCTTCTGTCAACAATCATTCGGTAAAACTGCTCACCCCCTAAACAAGAATCTTTTGAATGAGATGTTGACTTTTAATTAGTTTCCTCCAGCATATAGGCTTCTTCCTGTCTTAATGTCTCGTATAGTGCCTCCTGCTTGTCAGAGGGAAAATGGCCACCATGAATAAGCTCAGAGAGACCCTCTCACAGAAAAGGCGAAACTTCAGGAAGTATTTTAAAATAGTATTTGTTTTTAATACTTCATATATTTATGTAACTATGGCGTGTATGGCAATAAATATATTTTCTGAATTACATTAGCACCCAAAGGCCCCTACCAAGTTTGAAGTTGCCATGGGATTAGGTGCTGTACATATACATAGTCAGAGGCAGTCTCTGCCCCACAGAGTTTACAGTTTAAGGCCCCTGTCCTGCAAACACTTACAGATCAGCTTAACTTTACTCACATGAGTAGTCGCATTGACTATCTTTTTCATTTAGACTTCCATGAGACTACTCATGTGAGAAAGTTCAGTATGTGTGCTTGCAGAATTGAGGCTTGAGTAGACGAGACGGGCAAAGGATGGATGACAGGAAGTGCTACTCTCCCCATTTTACAGACAAGGAACTAAGGCCCAGAGAGATTAAGTGACCAGCTTTGAACCCAGCTCTCCAAAACCACAGGCCAGTGCCTTAACCACAAGACCAACCTTCTTCTCTGGAGTTAGGCTTTTCTGTTTTTGTTATATTTTTGTTAATGTTAAAAAAATAGCACAGAGAGAATGCATATAGGGGGACTATATGTAAAGTAAGATACATTTATGTACTGTCCTTATAACTAGTTATGTACTACATATTAAGCATGACCATAAATGATCATGAAGAACCACTAGATGTATACAAATGTGACTGTTTCAGTACTTACCAAACAAGCACCCTCCCATCATTTTATATTAGCTTGGCTCCCTACATTCCCACTCCAAGCCAATCTGTGTCTAGAATTTTTAACTATTTTCAGTTGGCAAAGATATAATGCTTGATCTATAGCCAAAAGGCCCGATCGAGAGAATGTTTTCACTTCAGGGTCCATGAAACAAAGACAAGGTGTTCACCTCAAGACCAAAAGACCAAACACATCAAGACAATTGATCACGGCCTTTGATAGGTCAAGAGACCTTTGATCTGAGCTCCAACATACTAACACCTTAAATAACAAAAGAGAATCTACAAAGCCGAATAGGGGTTACAGTGGGAATCTCATAATTCAAGTTAAACTACTGCCTGAATATGTGTGTCATTTTCACAGAGTGGCTTCCTTTAAGAAATGCTAACCCCTATTTCAACAACCAAAGAGGAGAATTCTCTAGTCTCTTTCTCACAGAAAGATTAAATAGGATTCTCCTTCAGTTGATCCATTGTGCTCCAAATGCTAGTGATGAGTATCTTATAAATGAATATATCATTAATTTTATTATTATAATTATTCAAAACCTCTGAACATTGAAACACAAACTATAAAACAAACAAAAACTTGGTTTTGTGACAGCTAAGGTTGTCTCTGGATATACCACACCAGCCCCAACCATAAAAGCATGGAAACAAGATGTTAAAGAAAAAGCCTCCTGCATTTGTTACCACTTTTGCAGTGCCTACAGTGAGCTAACAAGCTCCATAAGGCTTTCACCCAACTTCATCAAACTTACATGTTTGTGCAAAACATTAAGCACAATCTCAGATACACTAGTATCAACAGATTGGCACATCTGACTGTCACACTACTCCATCCATCGGGAGAGTATTCTGCCATGGCATTGCTGATGTCACCACACAATATAAAGTCCTTCACATATATTCTTAAAAATCTTTCTTACTATTCTTTTTGACCAGAAGAAATAAGATAGGCCAGCATATGGATACTTCTTTAAAAATGTTGTTTGAGAAGAAACTTTCTCCGGATTTGGAGGAAATTTAGCTCAAAAAATGATGTGTTGGGCTATTCAAGTGCTCCTCTAGTATTGTTTCCCTTGCCATTAATGGAGATGTATCTCGGGCTCACAAGCTTGAAGAACTTGAGTATTTGTGAGTACCAGGTGGGTTTTACAAGCCCTACAAAAAAATGAGTATGTATTGTGGGTTGAAGAGGACTAGACCGGGTCCTGAAGGCTACATAATTACAAGAGGATAAAGGAATGATACAATTAAAGTGGCAGTATAAGTTCTGTTCATTCTTTATTTTTTGATCTACTCTTAGTTGACCAAAGTCCTTTTTCTTTTCTTTTTTTTTGCTTTCTCCAGAAATCTCATACCTCAAAGAGGAGAGGAACAAATAAATTGAATGATCTTACTCCTGTTTTCATTAGAGGATTGGGCCAAATTAGAGGATTGGGCCAAAAGAAATCTGATGAGGTTCAACAAGGACAAGTGCAGAGTCCTGCACTTAGGACGCAAGAATCCCATGCACTGCTACAGACTAGGGACCGAATGGCTGGGCAGCAGTTCTGCAGAAAAGGACCTAGGGGTTACGGTGGACGAAAAGCTGAATATGAGTCAACAGTGTGCCCTTGTTGCCAAGAAGGCTAACGGCATTTTGGGCTGTATAAGTAGGGGCATTTCCAGCAGATCGAGGGACGTGATTATTCCCCTCTATTCGGCACTGGTGAGGCCTCATTTGGAGTACTGTGTCCAGTTTGGGCCCCACGCTACAAGAAGGATGTGGATAAATTGGAAAGAGTCCAACGGAGGGCAACAAAAATGATTAGGGGGCTGGAGCACATGACTTATGAGGAGAGGCTGAGGGAACTGGGATTGTTTAGCCTGCAGAAGAGAAGAATGAGGGGGGATTTGATAGCTGCTTTCAACTACCTGAAAGGGGGTTCCAAAGAGGATGGATCTAGACTGTTCTCAGTGGTAGAAGATGACAGAACAAGGAGTAATGGTCTCAAGTTGCAGAGCGGGAGGTTTAGGTTGGATATTAGGAAAAACTTTTTCACTAGTAGGGTGGTGAAGCACTGGAATGGGTTACCTAGGGAGGTGGTGGAATCTCCTTCCTTAGATGTTTTTAAGGTCAGGCTTGACAAAGCCCTGGCTGGGATGATCTAATTGGGTTTGGTCCTGCTTTGAGCAGGGGGTTGGACTAGATGACCTCCTGAGGTCCCTTCCAACCCTGAGATTCTATGATTCTATGATTCTATGATTCATTCTCTTCTCTATCAATCCTCTTCACTCACCAGGGAACCTAGCTCCATTCTTCTTTATTGTTTCATTTTGTCTTGGTATTTTACAAATAATTGTAATAAATAAATACACTTTTTCCAATGGCCCAGTGCAGTGAATTTAATTTCCACTTTTCTACCAGGACCTACCTCTCATCTCAATATGAGAGGGGCAAGGTCGTTGTGACCCCTTGACACCTTTTTGCGACCACTCCAAGGGTCATGACCGACAAGATGAGAACTCATGAGCTAGTGCTTCCACATGGGAGACATGAGCTTGAACTCTAACCGCAGTGTTTTGTTTCACAAATGCTGGTCAACCAGAGACCGTAGCATCCCAGAAGTGACCTTCACAGCTCTAGAGGAACAACCCAGTAATTTTTGGTGATGCTATCAAGGCATCGTGTCTGTGGTGCTGTCTGATTCTAGAGTGGTGCGGTGTTTTAAGGGGATCCTTATGCTAATAAGTTGTTTAGCTACACCTCTTAGCCATTGCTCCTGCTACTAGACAGGAGTAGTTTAGCAGTCATGTAGCAGCTCTTTTATTAATATAGGCTGTGATGAGATCCACACTTCTCCACCATTTGCAGGGGTCTCCCTGTGTTGCTTGGTAACCTACTGAAACTTTTCCTATTGTCACATTGCAAATTGCATAAATCTGCCAATCATAAGCTATAGCTCTGAGCAGCATTAACATGCTCTGTCTGTTCTGTAATAAGTTATGTTGTTTTCCTCCCTCCCTATGGTATCAATCATATGTTTGGCTTTACCCTCATTTCTCCCACATTTCCAGCGGCCACCTTTTCATTTGTACTTTTTGAGGCTCTGTTAGGGTTCGTCTGCCTGAGACCATGCCTGTGTTTGTAAGTCGACATGGCATCCTACCAAGTAGGAGGTGTTGGCTTGTGCTCAGGATTTCAAAGCAGTTTTTGTAGTAAGTTGCTATGCTTTTCAGGGCACAGGCCATGGGAACATATGGCTCCTACTGATTAAAATGCATATTTAGGAGAATGGAAATAGTACAGAATATACACACAGCCTCCAAATTGGAAGATAATCTAGAAAAGGGGAAGACAATGTCCAACCTTGCAGATCAACATTTTCAGACAAGTGGGAGGATTTTCTCCATAAAAGTTGGAAGAAATGTAATTACTATACAGTGCATAATGGCCAGGTACTTTTTAAAGGAAAAATGGGCCCTATCCCGTGGTCCTTACTTGGGGTTATAGTCTGCCACCCTTTTTTGCCTTGACCCTACTTTATTCCCTGATTCAATGACTTACTTCTGATTAGTCGTATTGAAGAGACTACTTAATGTGAGTAAAGGTAGTGGGAAATCCCTCCCTCCATTTTTACTGACACTTTATTCAGGCAAATTGCTCACCTGTGCATAATGCAACAGTTCTTTCCATTTTCATAATACATTTTTGCCCATGTATTGTCAGGCTGTTGAGCCGCTAAATGGTTTTCTTGTCAAACTAGATCCTGAAAGAGGTGGTGATAAGTAGGTTGTTTGGGGGTATCTTATTTCCAGACTGCCCAATATTTTGGAGAGTTGGGGGATTTGTTTTTGTTTCAGGTGGAACTAACTGAATTTCCTGGCTTTGATAGTTGTGTTTTTAAAAACACAACTAAGTGCAACCCAGCTCCCAGCAGCCACTGTCATTTCAATCGTCATGTCAGCTAGATCTGCTCTGACCAGGGTTACACAATACAGTCGTAAAAACAACAGTGCCCAGCTTACAGTAATGCTCTCCCATAACTAGCACTGGCAGAGCTGCCTGTGGTAGTGCAACAGTGGGAAACACTGGAAAAAATGCTAGTGTAGACAAGGCCTTTGACTCCCTGAAATCCTTCCTCATTCTCCTGGGCTGTATTTGTCGGGTCGCTTTTTATTAGGGCAATCTGCAGTGTTTAACTTGATTACTTATTGCCAGTTCCTTAGAATGGTTCTTTTTGCCACTGATCTTAGCAACTATTAATTCTGAGGGTAACTTAAATCCATAATAAGTTCCAGGTTGTTGAATAGATTCTAGGATCTCATGGGACATCACAATTTAGAATATGTGTTTCCAATAGGAATATCTCCAATTTATTCCCCTGTGTATTATCTTGCACACTTACAGGAGAACACACTACATACGGTTCGGATTCAAATCCCCCTGAAGTTAATGGAAGTCTTTTTATTGACATCCGTGTGCTTTGGATCCACACTATATGATCATTGAATGGGTAATGATCGAATATGGAGGATGACTGTGTTTGTATAGATAGATAATGGTAGCATATATGATCATTGGAGGTGTATTGCAAAACGCATTGTGTATAATTACATTTGATAAAATATTATGGATAATAACTAATATGAATCTTAGAAGAGAAACAACAAGGAAACTACTAGAGTAAATTCCATAAAATCAGTGGAGATGCCCCAATTCACCTCAGACATAATTAATAAAATATCATTAACAAAAGTGTGTCTGTAGGGATTTGAGGGGTGGGGGAGGAAGTGGAGGTGCTGAAAGGTTTAAGTTCATTATCCTAAAATGGAAGTGCACTTTTGTCATCCAGAAATTATTTGGACACTCCTTAAGTGGCGGCGAGCATAAGCTATTCAACAATGAGGTCCAGCAAATCCTTAATGAAGTAGGCCTGAAAATTAATCTGTGAATTTAGTCATAGCAACTGATATGTGGTCCAAAGATTTGCCTTTAAAAATGGTCAGCTGAAGTAAATTGTGTTATTTCATAGAGTGACTGCTTGTTCTAACATTTAACTCACTCAGAACTAAGGATGATATCCTGGGGCCAACAAAATCAGTGGCAAAACTTCCACTGATTTTAGGGGGGCCAGGATTTTCACCCTCGGTTTTCAGTGAGTTAAATGTTAGGACAAGCAGCCACTCTGTACAATCAGATTTAACTCACTGAGAACTGAGGGTGTAATTCTGCCCCCATTAAAATCAATAGGAGTTTTTCATTGACTTTGCTGAGGACAGGATTTCACCTGGAACATTTTTAATATGATTTTTCCTACTTTATTTATTCATTCTACAGATGGGCCTAATTCACCCTCCCACTTTCTGCAAACTTGTAGAAATTTTGAACCCAGATTTGGCTCTGAACTTTGTAGTTTGGGCCAGTTTCTAACACATCCACACACCCACTCCATTACATTTGTCCATTTCTGCTGGCGTCTCCAGTTAGAAGTATAAAATCTGAGATTCTCAAAGTCCAGCCATTATCTATGCTCCCTTGTCTCTCTTTAGGTCAAAGTTTCGACACTAACCCAATCTTTGGTTCTGTCTTTTCACTAAAGTGTTGTTTCTTTTGCCATTGATCTAATGGTTTGCCTGAACATCTTCCATTGTTCATTGCCCTGTGCTCTGAATTTTCTTTTTATTTTTGGTACGGGTCTCACATATATTCCTCTGATAATTTCTCAACCACTTTTTGCATAGCCAAATGGTTTAGGTTTTTAGCCGCTTACAGCCTAGCATCTTGTTTCCCCATTGTCCAGAACCTGGGACACACTCTGGCAGGGTAGCATTTATGATCAGCATAACAACGAAGCTGCCTGAAAATTTCCCCTAAAAATCAACACTGACAAAATATGCCTTTTTTTGGTCACTTTTGGCAATGAATTTCACTACATTTTTCTCTTTGCTTCCCCCTCATCCCAATGTGGAGCCCCTTTAAACAAAAAGAATAAATACTTAATAAATAAGGATTTTTAGACGGAACTTGTGCCCACTGGTCCCATATGTAGTATTTTGTCCTGCCCCCGGTGTTCAGCTTATCACAACTGAGTATATCAAATACTATGCCTGCATCTTCTTAGTCACACTGTGCCTTTAAGGATCACTGCTCTTTTTTCCAGTTATGTAAGTTCAAATCCCTTTATGCCCAATGTAAGGATTTTAGGGTTGAGGCAAAAGGGCGTTTTAAAACCTATTATTTGCAGGTGCAGTTTCTTAATTAATAGATTGGAAGTCTTTTGTCAGACGACCATTAATGGTTCATTTAACTACCTGTATTAGCCATTTCTGGTGAACTGCAAAGCTCTCCAAGTTCTTTTGTAAGATCGACCAATAGAGGAAAAATGGTATTTATCCATTGTTCAAAAATGCAATTAGTTTCTATTTAAATAGGAATGGAGACAATTAAGCCCATCTACAGAACCAGAGAAATCGGTGCTGCTTGCTTCCAGGTTTCCCTGCTCAATTTCTGGCTTCCCTGAAAGAGACTGTCATCATAACAACCATACACTCACACAGGTGGGGATGAAGTATCTCTCTTCTCCTTGTTTGGGGCAGTTGTGGTGTCATTCACTTTGCCAGAAAGTCTGCAGCTCAGATTTCTCAGGTGCTTACAGAGGTCATTTTAAATGCTACATCCCTTTGTCTTTTAACTTGCAGCAAACCCTTTTTCCCAAGTCACCTTGGAGTAAAGTTTGCAGGATGATGCTCTTGGGAAGGGGAATGAGGGTGCTCTGAAGGGGGCAGCATGCATCTTGTGTAGACCATATGTGGAGGTTAATGGCTGAATTGCTGTAGTCTCTGGTTTGCAATGGAAGGATTGAGGAGGACTTTGGCTCCTGTCTCTAATTACTGGTTGTGTTTAAAGGACAGTAAGTAAAGTTTTCTTTGGGACAGTGGGGATTTGTGGCCTTCTGGTGAGAAGTTAAGGGCTCAGTCATGACTCTGCATCCCAAACCCTGAGTAAGGGGCAGTGTATTGTCACACTGCCCTGGCAACAATCCAGAGCAGGCCCTCAGAATCACAATCTCCCTCCTGATTTACCTGTTGCCCCAGGGGAGGGAGTCATCTGACACACTGGTGCAGCTATGTTGCCTGGTACATTTCGGGAGCAGGTGCAGATCCAAGGCACCACCCATTCCTGCCCAGCTCCCGCATCACCTGTATGAGAGTGGGACATAGCAGCTTCACATGGCCTATTTCTCCTTCTGCATCGCCAGCAGCCATAGGGTGCAAGGGAGTAAGGGAATGCCTTATGCCACCTTCCTCTCCCGTGCTAATGTGCCAGACCACAGTCTGTCCCTAAGTGCTGGAGCCTTGGGGCTTGTCTACATGGGACACTCAGGAGAGTTAATTTTATTGTCTATACCGGGTGTGCACTGAATGTACAGTTGTCTGCCGTATCTCCATACCCTTGATTCATTAGGCCAGGCTGCACTGTTTCTTTCAACTAAATCATCATTTAACAAGAAATCTTCATTTTTCTCAATAACACTGTTGTGTAAAGATCCCACCCTGCTAAACCCAGGGTTGTGAGTTCAATCCTTGAGGGGACCATTTGGGGATCTGGGGCAAAAAAATTGGGGATTGGTCCTGCTTTGAGCAGGGGGTTGGACTAGATGACCTCCTAAGGTCCCTTCCAACTCTGATATTCTATGATTCTATGACATGCCGTATGTCGTATCCCCCCGTTCTCCTTCCCCATTTCCACCCACCAGTTCTCTGAGATCTTTTTTTCTTATGATGTTGAACATATAATCTTGCCCTCTGCATGCCAGATGAGATGACCCTACCTCCAGCCTATGACCTTAAAGTTACCACAGGTGAAAAGATCATACCAGAAAATCTATATGGGTGTTTGCTTTAGTCACTCTTCTTCGGAAAGCTTTCAAGCTCTTTTTATTAACAGTTGCTGATTTTACTCAGCATCCATTTTGAAGACGGTAACCTTATTCCACTAGGTAATTCTATGCCTTCCTGTTTCTGCAGGCAGGATGAACTGTTTCTGGGGTCATAGCTTGGCTCTCTGTGTCTACAGTGAACTCTGACTGAGGTCATGCATTTAGTCTTCAGCGCGTCTGTAACCAAATGAACGTTACAGTGACCCCTGGGAGAGAAACCAGTGCCAAAAATGCTACGTTCACTAACTAACACTAACTTGTTCTGATCTTCAGACTGACCACTTACCAGAGCAGCTGTCAAGGGCAACTAAGGCAGATGGTCTTGAACCCTCTCCTGCTGACCAGTTTGATTCCTCAAAGTGTGAGGACTCTTGCTTACAGGTATTTTTGGTGTCTCCCTGATTATAAACTATCATTATCAAGCCAAAAATAAGTCTGAGTGCCTGCACCTACCGAGACAAACGATTAACAAAAAATACCTAAAAAGCTCCTTGGTGTTCAGATCACATTGACAGAGTCTTACCAAGCACATGAATTGGAAAATGTCTAATGATAACATATTGCATCACCTTATCTCGGTGATTTTCAAATAGTCCCAGGGCAACACACAAGGTACAGAACATGAACATTTTTTTAAGCTCTCACTTTGTTGCGAAATAAGTGGATTGCCATACCAGTGTCATATGATAGGTGGTGCTACCAGTCCCTCCTATTATTAAGGTTGCTCTACATGTCCCATTATAAAGCCCTTTTTACAATTGCTTAGAACTTTGCCAAACTTTAACGATTTGTGATGAAATTTTCCTTGCCAGGTGGATGTCTGACTGATTATTTTTTCTTAATTTCAGCCAAAATGATTCAGCTGTTTCCAAAATCAAGGCCAGGGAAAATCACATTGTTTGTCCATGTTAAAAAAATTCTGGTGACCTTTAATTGGAAAAGCTCTAGCGCCTCTGTGCTTTGAAGCTGGTACTTGAAATTTGGCAGCAGGGTGGCCTTTGTCAGGAATGCGCTTTTGGTCATCCCCATGAAAATCCATCTAAGTTTGGCCAAGTTACAACCCCCTGAAAAAATCATAGTTTGCACACACTCAGTAATAGATTTCTTAAGTGTTAGCAGGTAAATTCCCCGAAGATTCCAGCTGCACTGGGCATGCTCCAGCTAGGGTGACCAGACAGCAAGCGTGAAAAATTGGGACAGGGTAATAGGAGCCTATATAAGGTATAGGTAATAGGTATATAGGTAATAGGAGCCTATATAAGAGACAGACCCAAAAATCGGGACTGTCCCTATAAAATCAGGCCATCTGGTCACCCTAGCTCCAGCCCAGGGCTGAGCAGGACGTTCCTTGTAATTGCAAGCTCTGGGCCTCTGAAGGCTCCATCAAGTCCGGGCACTTGAACTGAGAAAAGGGAGACTGTGTCTCCTGTGTTTTCAGTGACCTCATCCCACCTCACCCCCTGCTGGTCCCAGGTAACCTGGAGGAGGAATCTGCCTGATTTGAATGCAGAGTAAACAAGAGCTGAACAGTGGGGAGGGGCAGGAAGAGTAGACTGGGATAAAGAGGTTGGAGGAGCCAAAACTGGAACTGGAGGCGAGTAGGAAGAAGAGGGCACTGGGAGTGGGAGCTGGGGTGGGGAGGAGACTGGAACTGGCTAAGCAAGGAGACCAGGATTGGGAGCTGGAGGGACTGGGACTGGCAAGAAGACTGGAACTGGGAGCCAGGGAAGGAAAGGTGGTGGGGGGACTAGAAGCCAGTAGATGGTGGAGAAACTGGGACTAGTTGGGCAAGGAATCTGGGACTGAGACCCAGAGGGGCAGGGCAAAGGAGGTGAGAAGGGAGGGGAGACAGCTCTGATGAGGAAGCACAGTGTGAGGGGGGAGAACTGCTATTGTTTGGGCAAGGAGACTGGAGACAAGGAGTGGGGGAACTGGGAGTGGCTGGGATTGGGATGAAAGGCCTGAGGAACAGACACTGGAACTAGCTATGTGAGGAGAAAGCAACTGGGACCAGGAGCCAGGGGCAGTGGTGCTGCCCCACTCCTTATCCCAGTCTGTGCTCCCTGCTGCCCCCTAGAGCTGGGGCCAGGATCAGACCATGGCTCCAGGAGGGGAGGATGCAGACAGGGGTAAGTGGGCTGAGGCTGGGGCCACAGCTGGGGATGGGTACAGAGTTCTGGGTGTGGGGCTGGCAGCCGGGGCTCTGGGTGCGGATTCAGGAGCAGAGCCCTGCATAAAGTCTAGGAGTGCTGCAGTACCCCCAGCTCTCCTAGTTCCCACACCTATGGCCCGGGGTGGGGAAGAGACAGGACTGGGACAGGACAGGTTGGAGGGAATGGAGCAAAAAGGGTCAAGCAATAGGTTGTCAGCGCCACCTCTGTAAAACGGGGATAATACATACCACCCACTCATGTCACAAGGGTGTCATGCAAATATATTCATTAATGGTTGAGAAGCATTCAGATGGTGTAGTGATGAATGCCATAGAAAAGCCAATGAGAAAATCATAATTCTGTCCCCAGGGCAGGGCTGGAATAGAGCACAGTGAATGAGGCCTGGGGCCACATAGTGAACAAGGAATGAACTAAATACTGAATAGTTGCTCATTCAAAGATCACCATCCAGCCTATGAAATGAAGGAGGCAAGGGTCCTGTGGAAAAAATTGTACATGATCATGTGACTAAAGATTACATCATAATGTATGTGCACGCAACGGGGCTGAATTAAAGTTGCACAGGCAACTTTTTCTGGCATTTCATAGCTTTTTGAATACTTAACAATCTTTAAAAATGTTGTTTCGATGCAGTTTTATGTGTAACTTTAACTAGCTTACAGAAAGCCTCAGTTAAGATGTTTTTTAAAAAAAAGACAAGGGGAAGCTGGGAATGGGAAATGGGGGATGGATCACTTGATGATTACCTGTTCTGTTCATTCCCTCTGGGGCACCTGGCATTGGCCACTGTGGGAAGACACAATACTGGGCAAGATGGATCTTTGGTCTGACCCAGTATGGCCGTTCTTATGTTCACTTTGCAGGAGTCCACTTCATTCCTGTTATTTGATAAAGTACTGAAACGGTGATTAACACCCTTCCCCCTGCATGGCTTCCCAGCGCTTTCTTGCCCCACCATGGCAGGCCCATCCCATTCTTTTGACATGTTAAGGCACAGCAGAGCTGATGTTACTTTGGGGCAAAGCTTTCCCGACATCTGCTTTAGTCTGAGGCAACTGCACATCGAAGAAGGGGAACGAATGAAAGGGGCTACATTTTGAAGACTGGTGCAGCTCTTTGACCCTGTGTGCCACTCCATATGCATTCTAGCTGCCAAAACGGGGCTTCAAGCATTCCAGAACCTGGTTCATTGGGCCCAGCTCCATCTTCAAATGCTTCAACTTGACAGCACTCAATCCCTTATCTGGGAAAGGGAGTTTACTGAGGGTACGTCTATACTACAGAATTAGGTCGAATTTATAGAAGTCGATATTTTAAAACCCGAATTTATGGAATCGATTGTGTGTGTCCCCACACACAAGCGTTAAGACCATGAGGTCAATTGACTGTGTCCACAGTAGCGGGGCTAGCATCGACTTTCGGAGCATTGCATTGCGGGTAGCTATCCCACAGTTCCCGCAGTCTCCTCCGCCCATTGGAATTCTGGGTTGCGATCCCAAAGCCTGATGGGGCAGAAAACATTGTCGCTGGTGGTTCTGGGTACATGTCATCCCTCCCTCCCTCCCTCCCTCCCTCCGTGAAAGCAATCTTTTTCGCGCCTTTTTTCCGGGGTTTCCGTGTTTGCTACGGAAGCCTGCTCAGCTCACAATTACCGTACATCTCCAGCGTACGCCTGGACATTAGGTCTAGTGGGGATTCAGTCACACTATAATACGGGCAGAGGGATAGCTCAGCGTTCTGCGTGTTGGCCCGCTAAACCCGGGGTTGCGAGTTCAATCCTTGAGGGGGCCATTCCGCCTGAGGCTGGTAGTCATGGGACTACACAGCAGAAGCTCCTTGCCTTCTAGCTGCAGATGGTGCAATATGCCATAAATGGTCGTGGTCACGGGACCACACAGCAGAAGCTCCTTTCCTTCTCGCAGCAGATTGTACAATATGATTGGTATTCGTGTGCTCCTGGCCGGCGGCCTATGGTGTGGCTGGCCGGGGGCGCTTGGACATAAATCAGAGTGACTCTGGTCATTCTCTTTTTTACGTTTTGTTTAAGGGAGATTCAGTACTGCCTGGAACACGGGCGGAGGGATAGCTCAGCGGTCTGAGCGTTGGCCCGCTAAACCCGGGGTTGCGAGTTCAATCCTTGAGGGGGCCAGGAGCTGATGATGGATATCAAGCATATTGTACCATCTGCTGCTAGAAGGGAAGGCGCCTCCTTGCTCACCGCATATTGTACCATCTGCAGCTAGAAGGAAATGAGCCTAACCCTTGCTCCCCCCTCCCTCCGTGAAAGCAACTGAGAGAGGTCTGCGGAGGATGCAAGAGGGTGGAGCTGGAGCACACTGTCCTATGGCAAGCCTAGGCTGGTGGAGCAGTTCTAGGTGCCTAGTGGAATGGGGTGAATATTACCCATTATACCAGGCAGTAGAAGGTTACTGTATTATTGTTCTTTTCCTCCTTTTTTTAATTGCAAAGGTAACTGTAAAATGGTACTTCACAGACGCTAATCGCTGCAACCCCTAATTCATATTTCACTTTAAACACAATTATGTTATAGACGGTTACTGTGGTGGATCAGATGATTATTCTGTTACCTTTGGGTGCACAAATAAGCTGCTGAGTGTGGAGAGGCTGTTATTTACAGCAACACAAAAGAATAGATATGTACACAATGGCTTTTGAACTCTCGCAAAGATTTGCAGTTAGCCTTCTTTCACGGCACTTGCTACACTACCCAGATTTTCATGTGTATAGTACAGGATCAGATTCTCCTCTTGCATAACTCCCTTGGTGTCAGTGGTGCTATCCAGATTGATACAAAGGTGAGTCCAGAATTGGGTCTCAGGCTGTGTGTTCATGACCTGTGTATACACACTTGTGGAGCTGTCTCTGATGATTTCCCAAAAGCTTGGAGTGATGAAGCATGTTTTGTTTAAAAAGCTATAACAAAATATCTATGCACATCCACATAGTCCTTATTAAACTACATGGGAATGAAAATTAAACCATAAAGGAACTGTAACAGCTGGGAAAATCGCAGAAATGAATATCATTACGTGCATCTGCTTTGCAAGAAAATTAAGATAAGGCCATAAGCCCTTAAGAAGGCTAGAAATTATAAACATAGAGTGAGGAGATTAAGAGAACACCCAAGCAAAGTCTACATAAAGATCCGTAAAGTGTGACCGATTTATCCTGGGTATGTTATGTAGTGCTGTTGGGTCCATGGTTAGCAGGAGATGGCTTAATGGTCTAAACGCTGAGTTGGAAATACCTAGACTCCCTGAACCCAGAGGTTAAGTGCAGCAGGGTTTTCCAAACCTTTCCTTCTCGCAAGGTGGATACACTGAGCACCATGCAGTTTACTGTTGTTGTTCTTAAAACTCACAGCACTTTACAAACATAGGCCACCAGCCTCTGGGTCCCACAAAGCATCTCAAGGAGCTGGCCAGGAGCTGCAGGGGGAGCCAGCTGTACCATCTCAAGGGTCAGTGCAGCTTGCACTTCCCTGCTGTACACTGGGGAAGGGTTGTGCCAATAGGAGACGTGGTCGCTCAGGAACTGGCTCTCATTTAGCTCCCACCAGATATAAGTGAAGAAGGACAGTTCTTTAGATGACTGGTCTTCAGGGTTTATAAAACCCAGGACAAAACATTCCAAGCCTGATTTTCTGTCATACTAAGGCGCCTTTGCATTGCCCAGGCAGTGAAGGTAACTTTAAATCCACCTCAGTGTAACTGAGGATTCAGGTGTATGGGCTGATTTACATTAGCTGAGGAATCTGGGCTTGTGTTTTGTGAAATGGAGCGGGACACCAGAGCAGACCTGGAAAAACCAGATTTTCAGAGACACGTGGTCACCTTATTAGAACCTGGTGTGGTCAGAGATGGAAGCCAATGGATACTTTTGATAGCGGTGACATGCTCAGAGTGGCTGGAGAGAAAGATGAGTTTTTGATTAGAGTACTTAGAGAGGTAAGTGCTAGAGAAGAGATCACAATCATTAAGAAAAGAAAGGACCAAGGTTCGTATTGTGAATGTCTCTAAACTTTCGAAAACAAGGTTATACGTACTCTGACATTAAGGATCCGGTGGCATACTTCATACCAGCAGGACTAAGCCCTGGTGCCCTTGACCAGAATTTCTGCTTTTCTTTCACTACCCCACACTAATTTGTTGTGAAGTCTGCTGTGTTCTGACGGATAGCCATTTCCCACCCTAGAGGTGCTATGTTTTAGTTGTTCTTTTAGGTGCATAATTTGTGGAGCACTTTGAAGGCCCTTTAGGATAAAAGCTGCTCTACAAACACACAACAGCATGGTGGTCATATTTTTCAATGGCTGCTGTTGCATAATGGAAAGTCACTGCTCCTGAAGCTCTTCCCATTGGCAACAATTGTTTAACACCATTGGCAGTAACTGATCAAGTATTTCAAAGCTTTGATCTGTAATATCTGTAAGCACGATTAATGCGAGTGAACTATATTGGTCTGGATATGTGGCATCACAAAGGAATGCCCAGGTTTAATTCCAAAGATGCGTACATGAGGCAGACAGCCAGATGATAACAGTTCTGTGTTCTGAATGATGCTAGCCTTTCAGTTCTGTCATGAAAAGTATGTATATAAATGCAGATAACTCTGAAACGCTCAAGCTGCTGGACACAAGTACTTCTATACTGATGTATCTCTACACTGATGGATCAAGGTTCATGGCAAGATCAAACTCTCATGCTCCCTCATTTTCAGATTGGTTGGTTAGTTTTGTTGGCATGTCTTCAAAATGTATAAATTAGGGCTGCCGTGACGGTCCATTTTGTTGCTTACCACACGAATCACTTTTTAACAAACCCTGAAGCTTTTTTTTGTTTGTTAATAAACATCTGATTGTAGAAGTTGCTTTGTCCAGATTTCAGGCCTCAGACGTTTCACAATGTCCTAATGAGAAATCAGAGATCTTGCTAAGGCACTCTGTGTGGGGCATTATTTTATTCTCTCCTAGTAGATCTCCTAAAGTGATTGTTCCCAATAAAAGCCACCTATTGCAGTAGCCCGGCTGGTTAATAATGTTAATCATAGGGTTATGCGACAAGGAGTCCTTGATAGAAAAAAAGAAACTTCCAATATGTTCAGCAATTTTATCCCTTGCTGAGAAGGCCTGGCAAGTGGCTCTTATGATAGGATGCTGAGCTACAACAGAGCATAAAACCATCAAAGGCAAGGAAGCCAAGGGGAGTGCAGACACAATCAACTCTTCAATTTCCAGCCGACCAGGCTTCTAAGTTAAGGAAGCTGATTGCCTCCAACATATCCTTTACAAAGCTGCCAAGTTATTAGGGGGTGCTCAAGGGAAATGGAGTGCAGAAGGCATTCCCAAAAGCTTAAAACTATATTGAATTTCCTTGAATTTGCAATCAAGCTCAACTTATTTTACTCTAAGTATCATTATTTATGTGCGATACTAGATAGTTTTAGTTTAAATTAGTTGGAACTAAATATAATTTGAATTTCTTTGTCATTTCACCTTTTTCCCACATGTGAATTACCTGTCAGCATCACCATTTGATTTGCAAAAGTGTTCTAACCTTTTGCACCAGCCTTCTGTTAGTGTACGTGTGAGAGGATTTCTCGCTCATATGATCTTCAGCTTTCTTTCATGCTGATCCATTTTCCCCTTCTGTGTATATAAGAGCCCAAGACGTGACGTGTTTACTCTTGCTGTCAAATCTTTGGTGGTACTGTGTGCGCATGTTCATATGGAAGATGGTCTATAAAAATAAGTGGCATTTACTGTTACCTTAAGAGGCAGAAATACACTGAAAGCCAAGACCAGAGCAATGAGATAAGCCTAACGGGAATATCTGAGATGGTAAAGTAATAGGGTACTGCTGCTTAATCAGCAATGATCAGGGATTTCCATTTATTAGTTATTAATATTTTATTAATTGTTTGTATGATGGTAGCACATAGGGGTCCCAATCAAGATGGGGGCCCCATTGTGCTAGGCGCTGTACAAACACAGAGTAAAAGTCAGTCCCTGCCTCCACAGTGTTTACAGTCTAAATCAGGGGTCTCAAACTCAAATTACCACGAGGGCCGCATGAGGATTAGTGCATTGGCCCAAGGGCCACATCACTGACCCTGCCCCCTCGCTGCCTCCACCCCCAGCCCCACTCCACCCCTTCCATTGGGCCCCACCCCATCTCCGCCCCTTCTCCACCTCCTCCCCTGTGCGCACGGCTTCCCGCTCCTCCCCCCTCCCTCCCAGAAACCGCGAAGCTCTTCCCATGCGGCCCGCAGAGCTCTTCCCTGCGGCCCACTGGGCTCCCTGCACCCCACCATTTTTTTCTTTTCTTTCTTTTTTTTTTTTTAAAACCCCCAGGCAGTTCCTGCCGCCAGAACAGCTGTCTGGCGGCAGGAACTGCCTGGGGGTAAAAAAAGAAAAAAAATGGGGAGGGGGAGGTGCGGGGAGCCCGGTGGGCCACAGGGAAGAGCTCCGCGGGCCACCGCGTGTTTGAGACCCCTGGTCTAAATAGACACGAGAGGTAATGGATGAGAAGGGAAACGGGTGGAGTGACTTGCCCAGGCTTACCCAGCGGGTCAGTAGGAGAGCGGGATCAGAGCAGACGCTGAGAGAGAACTATCCACGCGAGACACACAGCAGAGCACGTGTCAAGGCGGTCGTGAATTCAGATTTGTAGCGTATGGCAATGTGAGACAGAAAGGAGAGGCTGGGCTTGAAAAGCTACAAGATCAGTGACCCGAGGGAGTGCAAGGGAGGCCAGAGCTGAGAAGGGACCTGGCTGAACTAACTATGGGACTGAGAGCTCTTCTCTTCCTATGTAGGAGGCTGTCTGCTTTATTCCTAGTTGTGTTCCAGTACTGCCTAGATGCCCCCGTTGTACCAGGCACTATACAGACTCATAATAAGAGAGAGTCCCTGCCCCCAAAGGGCTCATGTTCGAAATAGACAAGACAAAGGGTGGGTAAAAGGAAGTACAGTATTGTTATTTCCCATTTACAACTGGGAAGCTGAGGCACAGAGGGATTGCGACTTGCCCAAGGTCACACAAGAAGTCAAGAAGAGCCAGGAAATTAACCCTGGTATGCTGAGTCCCAGGCCCTCGCCTTAACCACAGGACTCTCCTCCCTCTCTGTCTTGGTGAGGCTCAGTTGTAGAAGGATAAGAAAGAAATGTATGGTCTGTGTTGAGGGAGAGGGAGCCAGATGAATGGGGCACTGATAGGTTTAAAGGTGGGATCCACATTGGTGGCAGTTCGAGTTCAGTTGTGACATGTGTCCAATGGGTTGTCCGATGAGGAAGTAAGCACGGACGCTTTGGGGCTACTGGCTTCAGTGTGTCCTTTCTTTCCACATCCACTAACAAATCCCAGGCTGGAGTCTGTCAGGCACCCTTAAAGAATCAGGACTTAACCCCTGTGGGCAGGAAACTTAGTTACAGCAAGATCTCCTCGGAGAAAGCAGAAGCAGGTTTCTCACTCTAGCAGGAATGTTGGCATGTGCTCATGACACAAGCTGTAGATACTGGACATGACACGGGACTGAAATCTGTGACCTCTATTATTAAATTGCGTATTTTAGCTCCAGTGGGCTAGATTTTCTGCTGGTGTCAATCAGCAAAGCTCTGATTGACACCAGCTGAGGATTTGGCCCAACATATTATTCTTTTGGCTGCTTTCATGGAGCGTTTTCACGGGGGTAACTCTCCGAGCTGTATGTCACACTAGCTATTTCCTGTGATAACTTCTGAGTGTGTGCTTTGACAGCATGATTGCTTTTGAATTGGCTGGCCTCCAGGTTCAGTATAGCTGAAAATAGGCCTACCGATTTATCGGCACATGAGCCTGCAAAATAGCTACTGAAATATTTCATTTTCAAAGAAGGGTTTGCAACAGTTTGTCACGTGGCTGCTGTTGCACGTGGGGGTGAGAGAAAGGCCGGGGGTAGGGCATTCAGCCTGCAGAATAGTAACTCACACTAACATATGGTTAAACACACTGACTTCAGATAGCAAAATCCAACCTGCATGTATTTATAGGCTAATGACTGCTGAAACCCCCCTTCGGAAAATTAGGGGGGTTGTTTTTGTGTTTTGCTTTCAGCGGCCTTGCACATATTGGTCCCAGTCTTCGTCCCTTGTTGTGCATGTCTATCAGGTCTAAATGTTATTAGGCTAGGACAAAAACCTCAGGTAGCCTCTCCCTCCTCTACAATGGCAGCAGTTAAGAAAAGCTAGACTCCTGCTGGGAGTAACAAGGCACCCTGCGAAGGGAAATAACCAAGGTCAATGGTGGGGATGCAGGCATCTGCAGAAAAAGCACTTGCCCCCATTCTACACTCATGGTCATTGTTGCTTTCCACTGACCAGCTGCCTGCGATCCCTGGACCAAAAACAAAATGGGTAACACAGCCCCCATTCAGCTGAGATTAAATGCCTGAAATGAGCCACACCTCTGAACAATTGCTTCCTATAAGAGGAACAGCATTCAATAGCCATGGAGCCCCATTGATCAGTGTTATAAAAGAGGTGAAGTCCTGCATGAAAAAGGTTTCACACCGCCCCTTAAACTAGCTCTGATTCTTCTGAGTCTCCCTTCTTTCACATTCTGACTGTCCATTTTGCCCACACTGTAGTCAGTATCTATCACATCCCAAGATTCAGGCAGAGATCTTAAAAATTCACACACACTCACTGTAAGGCATCTTATTCCTCACTGATCACATTAGGACCATTATCTGTACAACTTTACTACATTAACAATTAGTTACTATCATTCATACTGTTCAATCAGCTGTTAAATCCTCATTTATGTTAATTTGAATGTAAATGCACTGCTCAGTAAAATGTTAGATTGCCATGTTTACAAATATACTACAGGTATTTAGAAATTTAGAAGATACAAAACATACTGTTTAAGCTACTTGTGATGCCAGCTTAAATAACTTAACTGTATTTATCAGTTACTTAGCAATTCTTTTCACATACTACTGCTTTTCTGTGCACCCTCCTGATCACCCAAGACAAAAATGTGTTATCTTTTTAAAATAATAACTGGTAATCTCCACTATAGAATTTAATTATACACAAATAGTATAATTTAGCAGGAACACATTTTTCTAATCCATGGAGACATTTTTTTAAGGCTGCTGAATTTACAAATAAGGGGGAAACAATCTCTCTAGTCTGGTTGTAGTAGATCTACTTTGGGGTCTGTACATATGTCAACATTAAACCAATTGTTCTAAAATGGGCCAAACCATTTACATCTAATTAGTCCAAGAATTAGTTTCAAGTTAGTTTGCCTTCATACATTATCTTCCCTTTCTATATCTCTATCTTGTGACAAAGAGTGCATCTTATTTCTTCTACTTATTTTTTTCTAATGTACTTTCAACTGGATTAGGTCACGTAGATGCATGAAGTCTATTGTCAGTCTATGTTATAGAAACTTTTCCCCATGTACACACTGGCTATGTTCAAACCAGATTCCATCTTCAGATGTATGTGAAACCAAGTGGGAAGGGATTGCATTGCTTTCTGGATAAATTATTGCCTTTTCATCTGTAGCCCCGAGGTCAAGGCCATCCTGAGGTCCTAAGTCAAATGAGTTTGGCAGTCCTAACTCTAGTAAATAGTTGCCCAGGTCACACACAAAAAAGTAACATGCTTGCAATTCTCTAGTTGGGGAAATGACTAGTGTGAAATTGACAAGGAGACTGACTTGCATCGCACCCTAGAAATGGTTGTCTCTCTAAGTAAAAGTGGAGGTCACTTAAAAGGTCATATGCAAATATTTGCACTCAGGCTGCCTATACTCTGCTTTGTTGCTTGATAAATGAAGAACATCAAGTTCCAGTCTTTGTATTAATTTTGGTCACTAGGCTATCATCTCCACAAAACAAAGAATCATCATAAGTGTAGATTTGTCACAAGGTGCCAGTAGAAGTCAGCGCCTATGGCTACAGGCCCTTCAATGCCAAAGCAACCCCAAAGTCTGTATGTATGAGAATCTGGTAATAGGTAGAATTATACATCCAACAAATTTTATGTAAGGCATGGGGGAAATTTTTGATTGAAGATAATATCAGAAAGTCCGGTTGAAAAGGTAACCTGGCAATATCCGGTCAGATGTACCAAAAGTCCAGTTGCCATGGGTGGTGGGTCATCAACTCATGCCAGCCCCTGCTCAGCCGGGGACACCTCCTACCTGCATCTCATGGGCAGGCAGACAGCAAGCTCAGCATCAGGCTGCAGCTCCCAGCCCAGCCCCAGAGCAGAGGGAGCCCAGCTGGGGTGAGAGAAGCAGAGAAGATCGAGCAACAAGGAAAGTGGGGAGGGGAGAGCAGTGAGCAATGGGGGGAGAAGGGAAGAGGAGCAAGCAGGGGCAGGCCTTTGAGGGAAGAGGTGGAGCAGAGGTGGGGCCTTGGGGGAAGAGACAGAGTGTGAGCGGGGCCTCAAAGGAAGAGGCGGAGCATGGATGGGCCTGGGGGAAAGGGCAAAGCAGGGGCGGGGCCTTGAGGGGGGGAGAGGCAGGGCAGAGGGGGGGTTTGGTTTTCAGAAATTAGGAAGTTGGCAACCTATTGGCAGTAGTATCTCTACTAGGGATGGAGAATACTGTAAATAGCATGGGAGGTTTAGTTACTGTAGATGGCAGTAAATGTCCAGTTTTTAATGGTGCCCACTGTTTAAGTGCTCAGTCTTACTACTATTACACAAGAGATACAGCTCAGCTCAGAGAAAAGGTGAAGATCTCCAGCGTGGCTGTGTGTGGAGCAAGTGAATGGACTAGAGCACACATTGTGGTGAATGGGATGAGAATGTTATATTCAGAGACAACAATGTCAAGGGGACTTGTGTAAGTATTGAGGGTAGCAATTTCTCTAATTGTTTTATGAAAGCCAGATCAGAATACAGTCATTCTGAATTCTTTGGGGTCCTTATTGCTAGAACTGTTGGGAGATGTGATTTATTGAGTGGGGGATTTATTGTGGGGAGGGATAGCTCAGTGGTTTGAGCATTGGCCTACTAAACCCAGGGTTGTGAGTTCAATCCTTGAGGGGGCCATTTAGGGATCTGGGGAAAAAATCTGTCAGGGGACAGTACTTGGTCCTGCTAGTGAAGGCAGGCAACTGGACTCAATGACCTTTCAAGGTCCTTCCAGTTCTAGGAGATTAGCATATCTCCATTTATTTTTATTTATTTTTTTATTGGTATGGGGGGAAATATCTGGCAATGGGGAAGCTGAGGCAACTGAAATGTGGTGGTTTAAAAGTTTTACTCTTCAGTCCTCAAGAAGTTTAGGAAGCCTAATACTACATTTATAATGGTGATAAGTTTGCAGCATACTTGGTATCTTTTTGTCTACTTTAATTCTATATTGTAATTTTTTAAAATAGAAACAAGAGAAAAATGGCTATAGATAACTCTCTCTTTCTAGATAGAGAGAGAACTTTATCTATGAAGCTATTCATACCTATGGAGAGACAGAATGGAAAATTGTAACCTCTAGAAGTATTAGAGGGGTGGAAGCATCAAGACTTAGGCCCTAGATCATTCACTGGGATATACACAAACAGACCTTAAATGCTTGGCTTCAGTGGGACTCTACAGGCACATAAGGGGCCAATCAAAGGATCCCGTTGCAGGATCAAGCCCAAAAAGGAGAGGAACTACTTATCAAAGAGGTGACATTAGTAAGAGTAATGAAACCTCCCTGAACAATGGAAAATATAAGCTAGGTCTCATAGAACATTTCCTCACTGCAGAATCGTCTCCCAAGAGAAGTGGTGGAGACCATATTAACTGAATAATTTAAAATTAGACTGAATAAAATACTCAAGAATATATGGGAGGAAACAACGTGCATTGGCAGTAGGATGGTCATAATGGCATAAAACGTTTTTCCCATCTCTAATTTATATTATTCTGTTTCGTTAGACATACTTAGTGTCAAGCTTCAAGGTAAATATAATTGGTGATGTTATTTCTCGAACAGTTAGGCTATAGTTATTGGTATATACTATAGTTATTATTCGTGGACTGATATATCAATGAAATGACACCAAATCCTAGCAAATTCTAATTCAGTATGAAACGTATATACACTGCCTAAGTCTAGAAGGTTACATGTTGTCATCTTAATTCTAGTGCTGAGAGAGAGATCCATTTTTCTGTTGTGATAATTTTTTTTGTATTTACATTTGGAATACATCTTTAAGTCCTTTTAGCAGACCCCCTCCCATTTTTCCATAAGGGGACAGATGACTGCGAAACAAATGTGACTCTGATAAGTAGAATAGTAGTAAAGATAGTGGGCTGAAATCGGTACAGAAAAGCTCAACAGAGCTGCTCCAGAGTAACCCACTTAATCCCCTCCCTGGGCTTCCTATCAACACTGGGCCAGACCCTCAGCTGAGCATATTTGTACTTTCATACTTCTGGATGCAGCTGAGTATTCCTGTTAGACTACCAGACAAACATGTTTATTACATTTACTTAAAGGTACAGCTACCTTAAAAATAAAGCTTTTTGTATGATGAAAAATTGGTTGTCTGGGCAATCTTCAAAGTGCTCGATTTGTATAAAATCTTAATCCTCAGGAACTCTATTTTCGCTACTCTCAGTGTGGAGTTTTTTTCCCCCCCAGTTCACACACCTTGAGACAAAGGCTATAGTTCAGATGAGGGGAGAGGGAGGGAATAGTTTTTTGTGCAGGATGCATAACAAATTTATTCCAGAGACAGCCTGAAATAGGCTGCACAAAATGGATAGAGTGTCTTCTTGAAGAAAAGGCCTCTAAGTAAACTCCACTGCCATTCAGAAGATTTGCTCTGACACTTAACAAGTGGTGCAGGAAGAAAGAAAAATCTGTTGTCAGGTTTGGGGTGTTTATCAGCTACCCTCTAGACACTTGACCTGATGCCATGGACCCCCTAATCCGCTGATCTGCATGCTGCAAGTCTTGCAAGATTCAGGCCCACAACTGCTGATGAAATTGACTGGAACACTTGTACTAATACACTGATCCCTCAGTACATTGTGTGCCACTCACCTACTCCCGCCTCTTCCCCCCCTCCCGCCATACAACTCCCCCTGAATTTAATTCTACTCACAAATTGTGAAATAAGTTGTTTGGGCTGGATTTGTAGAGTGAATTGTCCTACTAATGAAACAGTCTGTTCATTATACAGTTGTAGAAGGAAGATTTAGCGCTCCCATACCCCAAGACCCATGCAGGTTAACGTTTTTAGACTGACAATTGACAAAAGAATGAATAGCCCAACGCTGTCAAATCAGGCTTACAAACAGCTTGGCATACAAACAGTTACTGCTTGTGTGCATGTGGATTTAGGGTCCCCAGTCTCTTAATGGCACAGATTTGTAAGTACAAATCGGTCAGCCTTCAAACTGTTTGCAAAAGGAATAAAATGACCAAAAATTAGTTTGTGTTAGGCTTGTTCTCTCCCCTGTCCAGCAAGTAACATCATTTAAAAAGGGTGGAATGGTGTGTTATGGTAGCATCTACTTTCATGTTTTCTTGAGGGGAACATACCCAACTAACCTGTTTCTGTCATTCATAAACTATTGTGCCCCCCTTTCCTTTCAAAGCCCTGGAAAGTCCAATAGATTAATTCTAAGATCCAAATATATGAAGCATTCATTTAAATTATTTTAATACCTGCTGGTTAAAATTGTTTGCAATTTTTCCCCATTTTTAATTGTATTAAAAATTAATAGTTATTTAGATTTCTGAACTCTTCTGTTAGGTAATTATGTATGAACTAGATAAAAACAGTTTGATTTTCATAAGTTAGGTTGACTTATTTTGAGTAATGAATTGAACTAAGCAGAAATCATACAGCGAGAGTACATGGTGGGAAATTTTTACCAGATTTATCACCAGAGGGACACTTTAAATCTGGATCAGTATTAGTAAATCTTTCATGTATTTATTAAAGCTGGAGCAGAAATAAGAGTCATACGCAATATCACACAAGAACTATCATTCTAAAGCAAAAGCCAAAAAATAGTAAGCCAATTTTTTTTTAAAGGATAAACTCTAAACCAGTTTGAAATAACTTGAGAGCATTCTTCTGACCAGATGCACATTTCAAAAATGAATATGTATTTTTAAAAAACCTCCATCTATGCAATTTTCGTGAGGAGATACTGTTTCTTCTTGTTGTTTTAGAGGGTGCATAGTGTCAGAATGTTCACAACGGAAGAGTTGGTAGTAACCCCTATATTAAAATTTCCTCACACTTCCCCTTATCCTATAAAAATATACTAGTGGAAAACTAAGAAGATGCTTTTGAAAGAAAGGTGATCTGCAGTTACGAATAAATCGATTGTTTTAACTCAACACAATTATTTGATCAGTTTGCTTTATATTAAATATCCCAGGGCAATTTACAAGCAAGGGATGCAGAAGGTGGGTTATCTGGAGTATCAGCATAAATTGGCAGTACTGGGCCCGTATACACGATATCCAAACAGATCAAATGTATTTCCAATCCTGACATGATATTATTTCAAATACATTGGACAGTGTGTAAAATTTATTTGAACAGCCTTGTGAAATTGCCATGAAATGTTACCAGCAAAGGGACAAAATCTAAGCTTCTGCTCTTGACCATAACTGTTGAAAACGTAGGCTAGGATTTTTAAAGGGGCCTAGTCATACAGCTAACTCCCTAAAGCCCTGTTGAAAATTCCTCCCAAAAAACCTAATGAGCTCTTAATCATCCATCAAAAAATGAAGTGGCTTGTCTTGCCCTGAGAGGGTGGATAAGTACCATTTTGCAGGGCTATATTTCAAGTACTTATAAAATGGTCAATTTTATTGGTGTTTAAAATATATTGGGCCAAATTCTCCATTTGGATATGTGTGGGTAATTACCATTGGCTTTAATGGGAGCCACACACACACATGGGCAAAATTTACCCCATAGTGTGATACAATGGCCCTGATGCCCCACTGTATTGCACCAGTTGTACGTTGATGTAATGCCACCGATTTCCATGTGCTTTGAGGGCGGGATGCTAGATTAAACTCATACAGTGCCTCGCGTCTCAGAGGATCCGAGAGCACTTTTCAGACTGCACATGAATTTGTTTGCAGTGTTGTGTGTTAAGTGTGCAATGTCAATCAGCTATACCTCTTAATAGCTTTTAGACTGAGGGCCAAATTCTGCTCTGTCCTAAGTGCGGAGCTAGTGGGAAAAGCAGGTGAGCTAGTGTGAGCAGGACAAGGAAAGGTATTAATGGGTTTGCGACTGGGAGGCAGTGTATGGATGGCATTTTTGAGGGGTAAGACTGTGAAATTGATGGATTTGGGGTGTGGATGGACTTGAGGTGAAAGCAAGTATTTTACCCAGCGAATGTTACATGTATCGTTGATTGAGACAGAAATCCCAAACTAAAGTGTTGTCATCCCATTATTCCCCATGTCACTGACTTCAGTGTGAGCTGTGGGTGTTCAGCATCTCAGAAAATCAGACCCCAGGAGACTAAAATGGGCCACCCAAAAACTGATGCACCCAAAATTAATAGACGCCTGAAAACATAGGCCTGTGTGACTTGCCCACAGAAAGCCTGTGGTGCACCTAGGAATAGAACCCAGGTTTCCCACATCCAGTCTTTTGCTTTAACCACAAGATCACCCTTAAATATACCATAGATGGTGTGATGTGTCATTCCACATTCTTTATGAAAATATGCTTATGTGAATATGACATAACAGATATACTTTATGCAAGATGGCTCATGTGAGATATCATTGGAAAGGTTATGATTTACTGAATGTTATTATCCAATTTGTATGCGTGTATCATTTCTGTATCTGAAGTTAGGAATATTGACTTTGTATCTGTATTTCAACTATGCTACTTTGGGTGACGCCCACTACTAACACTTCAGGTACAACAATGAAAAAGACAGACAAGGCGGATGGCCCATCAGCAAGGACAATGAATTGTGAAAAGCTCCACTGACTCATGGACCATGTGATCCTACAGAGTCAGGTGATCTTCCACCTGATACTAAACATTACGTGGGACTTCTTGTAACTTTCCACTGTAAGGGAAGTGGGATCAAGTTTGGGAAACAAAGGATTTCCGCCTTATGTAAATCCTATTTAAGGGTGGGGAGGAAGGCAAACAGGACTCCTCCTCTCCATGGCCTGTCTGCCCAAGAAGAAAGACTGCAAAAGGGAAGACAAGGGGGGAATCCAAAGGGGTCCAGTCTGAAACAGAATATAACTGGAACTCAGAAACACAGAAACTTTGAACACTGAAACCTGCCTGCAACAATATCTAGGGTGAGAAATACTATTTGTAACCCATTTCTTTAGTGAAACTAGCTTAGTTTGCGTGTTTGCTTTCATTTGCATAGTAATCTCCTTTGTTCTGTTTGTTACCCCTTCTACCACTTAAAATCTGCCTTTTATAGTTAATAACATTTGTTTTGTTGATTATTAAACCCAGTTTCTGTAATTTCTAACTGGGGGGGGGGGGGGGGAAGTGTGCACACCTCTGTCCGCATTGAGGGAGGGGGCAAATTTCATAAAACCTTTGGGTTTGTACCCCTTAAAAGGAGTGAGCACCAGAGTGTAGGAGCAAGTACCTTACACTGAGTCTTTCTAGAGCTGATCTGCAGCTGGGTGTGGCCCTGCCTGTGTGTGTTAGAGGAGGCTTTAATAACCTGGCTCAGCAAGACAGGTAAAAGGGGGCCCATGCTGGCAGAACAGGTAGACTCAGTGGTATCTCAGCACATCAGGTGGCTTCCTAAGGGGCATAACTCATCACACATGGCATGAGATGGGTGGTAGACTCACAGCATGTGACACAACTTCAGTCATTATAAAAGTATTGGTAGGAGCTTTTACCGTATTTCAGATTTGGTTGAGATACTGTAGTGTTAATGACAGTAAGTACATTTTGTCTAGTATCATGTTAATGAGAGAATATGGACTTTGTTTGTATATTTGAGAGAACAGTGCATCAAAGCAGTACAATAACATTGACTCAATGAAATGTTTTGCAACTATTTTCCATGTCAATATTGTTGGGCTTTTCATCATTTAATTCCAAACATTCAGACCCTCTTGATGTATATTACCTTCCTGTTCATAGGCTTCATGAGATCAATAGACATCACTAGGAGCTATATGTACTATTTATACACTATACCATTAAAACAGTGGTAAAATATATTTTTAAATGGAAAGACAATATAATCCAATGTAACTACTTTATGTTTATTAGTGTGAGGAAGAATGGAAAAATGAACTTTTATTCAGCCTCAGTTAAAGGTCCATGAACAGAAGTTCAATAGTAAGATTTAAAATTCAAAACATAAGAATAAGCAGCACTTCATTGCAGAGTTGAAAGATAATTGCACAATTAACTGCCTGGGGTCAATAATGCCAAAGCTGGATGCTTCTGACAGATAGGGATAATCAATGCAGCCTCTGTATAAAAGACGTGAAGGTAGCAATGGAAAATAACATAGCAAAAATGTTTCAGTGTTATAATGAACACCAGCCAAATCATTATTGATGTTTTACTTATTTTAAGTGTTCCTGTGCAAGTATCTACTTTGATTAAATGTAACTTTAGAATATTGCTGTAAGTTCAGTATTTATCCTGATCTAAGCAAGGATATTAATTTGGAAGTTTAACAATGTATTCCCATTTCAGTTTCAGCATTTACATGTGTAACTGCCATGAAAGCTAACAGGTTTCTAGAGGTGCTGAAAACCCGAGCTCCCATTGACTTCAGGAGGCATCCAAGTTTGAAAATACTGGCCCAAGTGCATAAATTGCATGGCATCATGATGAGAATGTATTCCAGGAAGTCTCTTGATTACCTCAGCTTTGGGGGCGGGGAGGGGGGGGGGAAATATGGATATAAAGGCTTGGGGGAAGGAAGGGAATTCCATCACACATCCTCTGCAGCATAATCAAGCTAAATGTCAAGGGATGCAGGGATACACACTGCATATTAAGCCTTAAAACTTTCCATGTAAAAGATGAAAAACATAATCATAGTTTTGCAAGATACAATATTTATTCCTCTACATTATGATTTGCTTTTACTCTCATCACTCTCCGTGTTGTATCGGTCAACCCTCCAATGGGTGGCTTCTTCCTGAGCCAGTCTAATCAATTCCCAAAGTCACCTAGGAAGAGGATAATGAATGACATAAGGGGGTATTTCAGTAAGGCATTTGATATCTTTCCACCTGGGAAATTCTTGGTTAATTTGGAGAAGACAGGTATTTATTTTAGCTAACATGTTCATTAATGACCTTGGCACAAAAAGTGGGAGTGCGTTAATAAATTTGTAGATGACCCAAAGTTGGGAGGTACTGCCAATATGAAGGAGGACTGGAATATCATACAAGAAGGTTTGGATGACCTTGAAAACTGGAGTAATAGAAATGGGATGAAATGTAATAGTTCAAAGTGCATGGTCATGAACTTAGTGACTAACAACAAGAATTTTTGGTATAAACTGAGGAAATAGCTGTTGGAAGCAACAGAAGAGGAGAAAGATCTGGGTGTATTGGTCGATCACAGGATGAACATGAGCTGCCAATGTAATGCAAGCATAATACAATCCTAGGGTGCATCAGGCAAGGTATTTCCAGTACAGATAGGGAAGAGTTATTACCATTATGCAAGGCACTGGTGGGACCTCATCTGGAATACTGTGTGCAATTCTGGTATCCCATGTTTAAAAGAGATGAATTCAGAGAAGGGCTATTAGAATGATTAAAGGAAGGAAGAACCTACTTTACAAGAGGAGACTTAAGGAGCTTGGCTTGTTTAGCCTAACCAAAAGAAGGCGGAGGGGAGATATGATTGCTCTCTATAAATACATCAGAGGAATAAACACTGGAGGGGGGATAGGAATTATTTAAATGAAGGGCCAATGTTGGCACAAAAACAAATGGATATAAACTGGCCATCAACAAGCTTAGGCTTGAAATTAGATGAAGGTTTCTAACCATTAGAGGAGTGAAGTTCTGAAACAGCCTTCCAAGGGGAGTAATGGGGGAAAAAAACCTAACTTGTGTCAAGACTATGCTTGATAACTTTATGGAGGGGATTGTATGATGAGATTGCCTACAATGGCATATGGCCGATCTGTGACTGCTATTAGCAAATATCTGCAATCGCTGGAGATGGGACACTAGATGAGTAGGGCTCTGAATTACTGGAGAATTCTTTCCCAGGTGTCTGACTGGTGGGTCTCCCCCACATGCTTAGAGTCTAACTGATTGTCAAATTTGGGGTCGGGGAGGAATTTTCCCTCAGGACAGATTAGCAGAGATCCTGGAGGGTTTTCACCTTCCTCTGTGGTGCGGGGCACAGGTCACTTGGTGGTTTTAGTAGAGTAAATGGTGGATTCTCTGTAGCTTGGTCTTTGAATCAAGATTTGAGAACTTAAGTAACTCAGCCAGGGGCTATAGGCCCATTGCAGGAGTGGGTGGGTGAGATTCTGTGGCCTGCGGTGTGCAGGAGGTCACACTGGGTGATCATGATCGTCCCTTAGGGCCTCTTTTCCACCCAAAGAAGCTTAATACCCTGGGCCTGATTCACCACGGCTTTGCCTCTCTTCTAGTCATTTACCCCAGAACAAAATGGGTATAAAAGCCTATCATCCTGAATTGGTAGCATTATTCACTCTCACAGCTGTAAATGACTACCAAGGGGCCAGTCAGGGGAGACTCAAGACCCCCTTTTTTTGCAGTACTGCGGGTCCAGCAACATAAAAAAGACCAACTCTGAGCCTTCAGTTTGGATTCCTCACATGGATTCAAACTGAGCAATCACTCAGTGGAGGATCAGACCCAGGTGGCCCAGCTGACATTTAAAATACAAAGTGTCACAGGTGTGTAGAATGCTGTACAAACATTTCAGTGATAACATGGCCCCTTGCTGCAGAGGGTTTTGTGTCTAAGGGTACGTCTACACTACAGAATTAGGTCGAAATTATAGAAGTCGATATTTTAAAACCCGAATTTATGGAATCGATTGTGTGTGTCCCCACTAAAGAGCATTAACACCATGAGGTCGACGGAGTGTGTCCACAGTAGCGGGGCTAGCGCCGACTTTCGGAGCGTTGCATTGCGGGTAGCTATCCCACAGTTCCCGCAGTCTCCGCCGCCCATTGGAATTCTGGGTTGCGATCCCAAAGCCTGATGGGGCAGAAAACATTGTCGCTGGTGGTTCTGGGTACATGTCGTCAAGCCATCAAACGTCCCTCCCTCCCTCCGTGAAAGCAATCTTTTTCGCGCCTTTTTTCCGGGGTTTCCGTGTTTGCTACGGAAGCCTGCTCAGCTCACAATTACCGTACATCTCCAGCGTACGCCTGGACATTAGGTCTAGTGGGGATTCAGTCACGCTATAATACGGGCAGAGGGATAGCTCAGCGTTCTGAGCGTTGGCCCGCTAAACCCGGGGTTGCGAGTTCAATCCTTGAGGGGGCCAGGAGATGATGATGGATATCAAGCATATTGTACCATCTGCTGCTAGAAGGGAAGGCACCTAACCCTTGCTCCCCCCCTCCCTCCGTGAAAGCAACTGAGGGGGGAGCAAAAAATCCTTTCACGCCTTTTTTCATATGGGCGCCATATTGCTGACTCCATTGTTATCCACCCGCCGCTTCTGCTGCCACTCTGCTGTCCTGCAAACAGCATACCAGGGAAAGCATGGAGCACGATCAGATCACCGCGGCTGTTCTCGCCGTTATGAACACCACGCGCATTGTCCAGGAGTATATGGAGAACGAGAACCAGGAGCTGCTAGAGCTACAGCAGGCGAGGAGGCGACAGCAGCGCCCTGAGGACAGTGATGAGGACATGGACACAGACCTCTCTCAAAAAAGGCCCCCCCGCAAGGTGGACATCATGGTGTTAATGGGGCTTGTTGATACAGTGGAACGCCGATTCTGGGCCCGGGAAACAAGCACAGACTGGTGGGACCACATAGTGCTGCAGGTCTGGGATGAATCCCAGTGGCTGCGAAACTTTCGCATGCGTAAGGGCACTTTCATGGAACTTTGTGAGTTGCTTTCCCCTGCCCTGAAGCGCAAGAACACCAAGATGAGAGCAGCCCTCACAGTAGAGAAGCGACTGGCGATAGCCCTGTGGAAGCTTGCAACGCCAGACAGCTACCGGTCAGTCACAAATCAATTCGGAGTGGGAAAATCTACAGTGGGGGCTGTTGTGATGGAAGTAGCCAGGGCGATCACCAAGCTGCTGGTACCAAGGGTTGTGAGTCTGGGAAATGTGCAGCTCATACTGGATGGCTTTGCAGCAATGGGGTTCCCGAACTGTGGTGGGGCGATAGACGGAACCCATATCCCTATCTTGGCACCGGACCACCAAGCCAGCGAGTACATAAACCGAAAGGGTTACTTTTCAATAGTGCTGCAAGCACTGGTGGATCACAAGGGACGTTTCACCAACATCAACGTGGGATGGCCGGGAAAGGTACATGACGCTCGCATCTTCAGGAACTCTGGTCTGTTTCGGCTGCTGCAGCAAGGGACTTTCTTCCCAGACCAGAAAATAACCGTTGGGGATGTTGAGATGCCTATAGTTATCCTTGGGGACCCAGCCTACCCCTTAATGCCATGGCTCATGAAGCCATACACAGGTAGCCTGGACAGTAGTCAGGACCTTTTCAACTATAGGCTGAGCAAGTGCAGAATGGTGGTGGAATGTGCATTTGGGCGTTTAAAAGCTCGCTGGCGAAGTTTATTGACTAGGTTAGATCTCAGCGAAAACAATATTCCCATTATTATTACTGCTTGCTGTGCGCTCCACAATATCTGTGAGAGTAAGGGCGAGACGTTTATGGCGGGGTGGGAGGTTGAGGCAAATCGCCTGGCCGCTGGTTATGCGCAGCCAGACACCAGGGCTATTACAAGAGTACAGCAGGGTGCGTTGCGCATCAGGGAAGCTTTGAAAACCAGTTTCATGAATGGCCAGGATGCTGTGTGAAAGTTCTGTTTTTCCCCTGTAATGAAAAGCCCCACCCCTTCATTCACTCTACTTCCCTTTACCCAAACCGCCCTGCCCTCCCCCCCTCGATCACCGCTCACAGAGGAAATAAAGTCATTGTTGCTTAAAAATCATGCATTCTTTATTAATTCGTAAAACAAAGAGGGGGAACTATGGGGCTAACTGCCACAGTCTCCCGGGATAGCTGGTGGAGGAAGGGAAGCACCAGGATGGGTGGTGGAGGAGGGGATGAGGGAAGGACAAGGACACACAGCACTTTAAAACTTATTGAATGCCAGCCCTTTCTTGCTTGGACTGTTCTCTTGACTTGAGTGGTTGGGTGCACGGAGGCCGCCCAAACGCGTTCTTGGGCGTCTCGGGGATGAGGTTATAGGACTCGGGAAGGAGGGCTGTTGGTTACACAGGGGCTGTAGCGGCGGTCTGGGCTCAGGCGGCCTTTCCTGAACCCTACGCCTTTCCTCAGCCATAAGCCGGAGGATTTCCGTTTGATCCTCCAGTAGCCTCAGAATTGCATCCTGCCTTCTCTCTGCACGCTGACGCCACCTACTCTCTTCATCCCGCCGCTGTCTCTCTTCATCCCGCCAGTCATTGTCTTCAGCACGCCACCTGTCCGCACGATCAAATTCTGCCTTCCTGGGCTCCGACAGTGTCTGCCTCCACACATTCTGCTGGGCAGCTTCAGTGTGGGAGGATTGCATGAGTTCTGAGAACATATCGTCTCGATTCCTTTTTTTTTTTTACTTCTAATCTTCGCTAGCCTCTGGGACGGTGATGAAAGGGGTGGCGTTGAAACATTTGCAGCTGCGGGAGGAAACAAACGGGAGAGGAGTACTTTAAAAGACACATATTAGAGAACAATGCTCCAAACATTACATATCACATGTGCATTTGGTCCAAGGTTGCACTTTGCCTGTTATATTGAGGGTCTGCCGGTTTGGTGTGAGAGATCACACAAGCAGGTCCGGCGGGCAACAGAATTCGGCTTGCAGGCAGCCATGGTAAGCCACAGTGTATAGGCTTCTTTAACCTTCATAACATGTGGGAATGTTTTCAAACAGCAACCCCCTCATTTCCCATAACAAATAGCCTTTGGGCTGGCAATTTAAAACTGGTTGGCAATTGAAAAGGGAGGGGCGGCGGTTTTCGGGTTAACGTGCAGCGCGAACCTAATCGACACCCCCCCACACACACACAGACACACATCCAAGATGTTCGCTGTTCCCCCTCCCCCCACCGCGTGGGTCACAGCGGGGAAGATTTCCGTTCAGCCACAGGCAAACAGCCCAGCAGGGACGGAGCCCCTCTGAATACCCCCTTAATAAAATTCCCCTAGTTCAACCAGGTGACCATGAATGATATCACTCTTCTGAGGATAACACAGACAGATAAAGAACGGATGTTGCTTGAATGCCAGCAAACACCGGGACCATACGCCGCCATGCTTTGCAAAGCAATGATTCCAGACTACGTGCTACTGGCCTGGCGTGGTAGAGTGTGTTACCATGGAGCACAGGATAAGGCTGCCCTCCCCAGAAACCTTTTGCACAGGCTTTGGGAGTACATCCAGGAGATCTTTCTGGAGATGTCCCCGGAGGATTTCTGCTCCATCCCCGAACATGTTAACAGACTTTTCCAGTAGCTGTAGCTGTACTGGCCGCGAATTAATCATTAAACACGCTTGCTTATAAAACATGTATTAATTTAACAGAGGTACACTCACCAGAGGTCCCTTCTCCTGCATCGAGCACGCCTTGGGTGGGTTCGTAGGGTACTGGCTCCAGGGTGACAAAGAGTTCCTGGCTGTCGGGGAAAAGGGCTTCTCCGCTTCCTTGCTGTGTCTGGGCGCTATTTTCAGCATCATTATCATCATCATGCTCCTCTGTGGTTTCTGATGATCCACATACGGAGTCATACCACATGGGTGGGTCAGTGCTGGGTGCACCCCCTAGAATGGCATGCAGCTCATCATAGAAGCGGCATGTCTGGGGCTCTGACCCAGAGCGTTTGTTTGCATCTCTGGTTTTTTGGTAGGCTTGCCTGAGCTCCTTAATTTTCACGCGGCACTGTTGCGCGTCCCTGTTGTAGCCTCTGTCCTGCATGCCCTTGGAGACTTTGGCATATGTATTGGCATTTCTTCTTTTGGACCGTAGCTCTGCTAGCACAGTTTCGTCTCCCCATACAGCGATCAGATCGCGTACCTCACGCTCGGTCCATGCTGGAGCTCGTCTTCGGTTCTGGGACTCCATCATGGTCACCTCTGCTGATGAGATCTGCGATCACCTGCAGCTCACCACGCTGGCCAAACAGGAAATGAAATTCAAAAGTTTGCGGGTCTTTTCCTGTCTACCTGGGCGGAGCATTGGAGCTCAGACTGTTGTCCAGAGCGGTCAAATGTTGCACTGTGGGATAGATCCAGGAGGCCAATACCGTCGAATTGCATCCTCACTAAGCCTACATCGATTCGGCAATATCGCTTTAAGCGCTAATCCCCTCGTTGGGGGTGGAGTGGCGAGATCAATTTTAAGAGCCCTAGAAGTCGATGTTAAGGGCTTCGTCGTGTGGACGGGTGCACGGATCAATCGAAATAACACTAATAAATTCAACCTAAACTCGTAGTGTAGACCAGGGCTAAGTGCTTGATCCTTAAGTCCTTTCTTATGATCATACTACATGACTTCTGTGGGAGTTTTGCTTGGCTAAGGCCATGTTGGGTCTATGTTCCATGCTGACAGACTGTGACATGAATGCAAAATATTTTGTCAAGCATCCCATCCACCTGACAGTGCCACAATTGGGCCATTAAATAAACCTAGAAGAACATTTTGTAAAACAATTCAACTTAAAGTGATTAAAAGGATTAATTTGGTGATGTTAAAATCAGAGTTAGAGCACATGATTCATTATTCATTAATTACGGGTTTAATCCACACCGCTGATTAGGGCACATCATTTCCTTAAATTAAACACTAAAGGGACATTTTCAAGCAACCATATGGTTCTACTTCAAAAATAGTTAGCTTACAAATTGAGCGCCTTGACTAATCATGTCTATCGATGAAACGTGAATGAACACATCACATGTATTTGGGTGGTTGGGGGGTTTTTTGTTTCAGTTTTTGGTTTTGGTTTTTTTGTTTGCTTGTTTTTTGTGAGTAAGATCCAATAAAACCAGTTTTACTTGCTGGCTTGCTGTCAGAAGGAAAAGAAAGCTTCAGATAGTCTCCTTTGTTTCTTCCACCTGATATCATGCTCGTGGTAGCTCTTGCTGGAGAAAATGCTGGAATGGATGGTTCCTCCAGTTGGATTGGTTGTGACACACCTGGAATTCTTGGCACTTCATTCAGCAGAGCCAGATGGGCATTAATTATATCACTGCGGTTAAACGGAGCTAGAGCTTTGCAAACATTTGTTAAACCCCTGCTGAATATCTAGAAAATGGCTCAAATTCAGAGCCGGTGTAATTGTGTGAAGTTCCACTGAAGTAGAGCTGGTTGGGAATTCTTTGTCAAAATGTGTTTTCATTCGAAAATGCTAATTTGTTGAAATGGAGACTGGCTTTGACACATTTCTCGGTTTGAAAAATGTTGGAAAAAAAGTTTGAACCTGCAGGAATGCCCCGTTTCAACATTTTCTACATGAAAAAGTTCTGGCTTTCAGTCCAAAATGACTTTTCATTTTGAAATTTAAGTCAAGTTATAATTAAAATATGTTAAAAACCCCAAAAGCTCAATATTGAACCAAAAAATTTTGAACCACCTGATCTGATTTTTTTAAAAAGATGTTTGTTTTACAAACATTTTCGAGATTTCAACTTTTCATCCCAATTCGTGGTGGGATAATTTTTTTGAAATCTTGAAAATTCTTGTGGGACAGGGAATCAATTTCTGCCCAGCTCTACAATGATATCTACTGCATCATAATTATAAAAAAAAATCTTATTGTTACAAAAATGGGAAGGGGAAACTAAAAATCAAGACATATAAGATAGCTGAGAATTTATCTGCAATAGAAACTTTATGAAACTACTTAACAGGAACTCAGACAGGAAAAGTGTGAATCAGAAAGCGAAAAGTTGAGAAAAAAATTTCCTCTTATAAAAGTAAAGATCCCATCTGTTTCAGGAATCTGGAAATATCATATTTCCCTGTGTGACTTTCATTTCCTTTAGAAGCCATGGCATGTACTACAATTAATTCTTTACTCCTGAAGCTTTAAATAAAAGGTTGTTTCAAATCCAGAATGGCATCCACTAAATTTAATTAATTTCCCATGCAGCTTCCCTGGTAAAGGGGCAGCTGCTAATTGTGAGCAGCTTCTAAAATGTAGATTAGTGAGACTACTCTGGTCAACACAAAGAAGAGCATTACTAATTTCTTTCTATTTCTGAGCACTATGTAAATTACCATTTATAGAATGATTTTAATATTTTATTTTTATGTGAACGAAGTGTTTGGGAAAGGTGTTTGATTGACAGGCCTGGAGACTGAAGTCTTCTATTTACACAGGCAACAGGTACAGCATAGGTAGCAGTCCCCACGAATGTCTATATTTATCTCATTTTTAAGGGTGATCATACAAAATGCAATTAAAAATGCACAGAATGTGTTTAGTACATTTACTGAAAACACTATGCCTCCGTGTTTATAGCGGAGAGGCCAAGCATGCTAAACCAGGAAATTAAAAAATTAAGCTTATGACAACAATGCTACATTGTAGAACATGAAATATACTACAGCACAAACAATAATCCATTAAATAATGTATTTAACAAACAACAATGGAAAAATATTACAGGAACTGGTTGCCATTCAAAAATTCAACATGAACCAATAATGATGGGTCTATGGTATCTGAGATATTTCAGTTATTTCACATTCTAGGTTTATGGGAAACTGGGGTATTTTAGCTACCACTGTGCAGTAATTTAGCAAATGCTGACAGTTTGGTAGCAACCATGTAATAGTGAGTACCAAATGCAAAAATGGCTGACTCACCATTGCTGTAGAAACCTTATTTGAATTTCCTGACCTTTGTGTGCTTGATGTCTCAACTTTAGCATTGTGCCAACGTTGGCATTTGCATTTACATTCCCTGTTCTTATTTTATTGTTAAAGAAAAAAGTGAAAGGTTATGCTAAATTGCTTTAGCAGCATACCCTTAATTGAGGTATCTTTAAGGCCTTTACTCAGGAATCCATGAACAGCTATGGGAACTTCAAAACTAATGCAGTCAACAGAGGCACAACATTCCAAACTGCTCAGCCTTTAATATGCATGTAGGAACATTCCATACTGAACAATTTTTCTTCAGTTTTTCATTGTTTTAACTTCACCAATGAGGACTATAAAACCAAATAATGTTAGATTATAGCTTCAGCCATTGTTTAGCTTTGGAATACAACATGGCTATCACAACTCATGGAGAAAGTGTACTTTTTTCTCACGTGCCCCATTAAAAGATAGTTGAACTGATTTTCTTCACATTTTAAAAAATATCATTTTCCAACTGAGACCACAGAGGAAAAGTTTCAGCCCAAAGGAATTTGCTTGAAAAATTAGGTAAACCCCACCCCACCCCCAAAGAGTGGGGTTAGAATGGAATCTATGCTCAACCTTTAACTATTGGATTAATTGTCATAAATTCTATAGTGAACTTAAGAGCTCCAATTTTCTGCTTGTAGAACTCAGTTCACTTCAGTAGAATTATGTCAGCAGAGAAGATGGCTCAGGATTTTAAAAAATATTATATTAAATCTGTTTTAATTCCCATAACAAAAACAATGAAGTGAAAATGTTCTAATCTTTCTAAGATTAAACATTTTTTTAAAGTATGGGAGTAAGACACTACAAAGCTCCATGAATAAAAATGGCAAAATATGGTTGGGAGGCTTTTATCTATTTCAAGCACTCAGATACAATGGTAAGCAGGTAGGGAAGGAAATGAGAGAGACAAAGAAGATGATTAAAAGAAGAAATAAAATAAAGATGTGGAGAGATGGGTAATTCACCAGCTTCCCTCTAGTCTCTCTCTGCCATAAACATTCTACTTATACAGCCTTCTCTGTTGTAGTTAAAATAATTATGCCAGGGGTCTTATTTTTCATATACTCTCTCAGGCCCTTTTACAACCAGAGACTTAATGTAAATGAGAATCAGGTCCCATATGTCCACAATGTGTGGGAAATAATTTTGTCTGTCTACACATTTATACCACGTTCATTACCATGATATCTGAGCACCTATTGGACAAAGAACTGTACCAGCCATTCCCATGTATCCAGCCCCAAGCAAATGCACACAGCTTGTCTTCACTACCCACCGGATCGGCGGGTAGCAATCGATCTATCGGGGATCGATTTTTCGCGTCTCATTAAGACGTGATTAATCGATCCCCGATCGCGCTCCCCGTCGGCTCCGGAAATCCACCTCATCGAAAGGCGGAAGCGGAGTCGACGGGGGAGTGGCAGCGATCGACTCGCCGCCGTCCTCACGGCCAGGTAAGTCGATTACGATACGCCGACTTCAGCTACGCTATTCACGTAGCTGAATTTGCGTATCGTAGATCGACCCCCTCCCCTAGTGTAGCCCTGGGCTAATAGACTGTTCTTAATTTAATCACACTAACACCAATGCATTTTGCTATGCTTTAAAGCAGCATTTTATCAATTTATTGTTCCCTGATTTATATAAAAATAGTAAAACTAGACAGCATGCAAACACATAAGCATGCTCTGCCCTGCAGAGCCCTCATAATTGTGTGATATCTCAGCTTGAATCAGGAGTGCTGGAAGCGCCCTAGAAGTGGGGGGGCCACCGGCTCCCAAATTATGGCCCCGTCATCGCTCCGCCCTTCCCCCGAGGCCCCGTCCTCACTCTGCCCCTTCCCCTGAAGCCCCTCCATTCCATGCCTCTTCCCCCTGAGGCCCCGCCCTCAACCCGCCTCATCCCCCAAGGCCCCTCCCCCACTAACTTCTCTCCACCCGCTCCCCCTGTCGTTTGTCCTTAAGGCAGGTCCCCCTGCTCCAGTGTCCCTGGATTGAGTAACAAGTTTTCACGAGCAGATTTACGGTAGTCATCAAAATATCTTTTCAAGGGAAAAAAGTTACATTATCAAATCTTACTATTATTGATCTACAGGAGATGTGAATTTGGGAACGTACTTGTTCTCGACCAAGGAGAGGCCAAAGACTGGATTCCTTGACCAGATATCTGCAGACCTTAGAGAAACCAATTTGCATGAAAGTTCAGGGCATACAATCATCAGTACTGGAAGAAGGCTACAAAAGCCATCAACCCCAAACAGGGAAGTGGCCAGAAAGAAGAATTTGACTCATTCTCACTCCACATTTGTGAAGACTAGGCTTGTTGCAGGAGTGACATATGTATGGACGTTTTGGATGAGTAAAGAAGGCAAAATAGAATCAGGTCATGCTATGTCCTCTTCAGGAGTGTGGGTAGGATTTTTTAACTAAATAAGTAAATATTATGAAATTTCACCATATATTTAGATGTAAAATGCTGATAATGTCTTTAAAAACTATTGCCAAGTCTGAGTGGTTTTAGAAGAGCCACTAATGCCATAGCAGAAAACCAGAACAATCACTTGACAGACCAATAATACTTTCATAAATATAGAATGAAACATAGATAACTATTATCACACTAGGCTCAGTCCTGGAAATCCTCCTTGTCTGAAACTCCTGTTGAAACCAATGTCCATTCCCCATGCAGAAGACTGTCCTGGCTTGTGAGCTGTACATCAGCTATTGACATTTATTTTTTAATGTGTCACCCACTATTGCATGGAATGAGTAAGACCATAAGTGCTGCATTTATCAAATCAATTACATTGTACAGAGCAATTCTGGATACAGTTTAATGAAAATGTAAGGTATTACGTATGTCAAATATCAAGTTAGAACTACACATGATTTGTCTTAAGTAAAACATTGGACCTATGTCCTATACTTAACATGCACTCAGTAACTGGTAAGATAAAATGGCACCAATGTTTGCAGTGATTCCAGATAATGTAACGTCTCTGAGCACACGTTGCAGTCGTGATGTAAAATGTCTCGGAGTAAGGACAAAATAGAAGCTTAATCCTGCAGACCCTTAATTGTTGGCTTCAGTGGGGTCACTAGCGTGAGTAAGGTCTTGCAGGATCACCCCTGGATGTTCAGTAATATTACTAAAGTGCTTTTTATACAGTGACTTTAATTGGGATGTGACCAAGGGTGAAAGTAAGTCTAGGGACTTACCAGTACGGGGCTGGGCTGGGGCCAGCTCTGGCCCTCGGAAGGAGCGGGGCCTCGGGTGGAAGGGGTGGGGCTGGGGGGTCAGAGCCAGCCCCGGCCCACCCTGTACCGGTAAGTGCCTCCTTCCACCTCCCCCCCACCACCACCGGGCTAACAGTAGCAGTCGGGGGCTCCGGCAGCAGTTTAAAGGTCCTGGGGCGGTAGTGGTGGCCGGAGCCCGGGCCCCTTTAAATCGTCCCCGGAGCCCCACCGCCACTTCCCCAGGGCTCCGGCAGCAGGGCTCCGGGGACGGGGCTCCGGCTGCCGCTATCGACCCAGGGCCCTTTAAATCGCCGCCCCAGCCCCGCAGCCGCTACCCCAGGGCTCCGGCAGCAATTTAAAGTGCCCGGGGCTCCAGCCACTGCTGGCAGCCTTTAAACTGCACCTGGGGAAGCCAATCCACCCCAATACGGCGCGCTGGCTCTTGCCGGTACGCCGTACTGGGGCGTACTGGCTTACTTTCACCTCTGGATGTGACTTTAACACATACATTAAGGTCTGAAAACCACTGCATAATCACACTCCCCGCCCGCCTTTTACTCTTGCTTAGATCTTGGCATGGTTTCTCTGAGTTAGTAGTGGAAGGAACTGATGCAGTAAAGGGCACAGAGCCCCCCTATAGAGCCTTGCCCTCAGAACATGCAGAGACGCTGAAGGGAGAGGTCTGAGGGGGAACATGTGCACTCTAACAGGCACTGCTTGGAGAAGAGTCTGCCATTGGGCTGCTCCGGGCGATGCAGTGTGAATACGTGGAGTCATTCCAAAGAGCTCTGATTACAAGTAAATAGCCTTCATTTGCCTCATGGGCTTTTCTGTGGCACTCAGCACCAAAGTATCTGAGTTCTTAACAAACTTTATTTGAATTTATTTGAGAGAGTGGAATTTTCCCCATTTTCCAGATGGGGAACTGAGGCGCTCAGAGATTAAGTTCAACATTATTCACTAATTTTGGGTGCCCAACTTGAGATGCCTAGGACCCTATTTTTCAGAGTGCTCAGCATGAGACAGCATTTTATATGTTCAAAGCACAGCTCCCATCAACTTCACTTGCAACTGTGAGTGCCCAGCACTACTGCAAATCAGACCCCAAGGTCTCAAGTCAGGTACCCAGAAAATGAGGGACAGATGAAACGTTTGGTTTAAGTGTCTTGGCTAGCATCACACAAACTCTGTGGCAGAGGCAGGGATAGAATCCAATATGAACTCTGTTTCATTTGGTTAGGCTTCACCACATCTGCCTGGAACCGTAACTAATCCTCTTAACTGAACAACTTCAAAGTCTTTGATTTGACTCACACTGCAGGCATACAACAGATACCTCTTTGCTTCTAATTACCTGCTGGCAGAAGCTACAAAAAAGGTGTTTCTCAAAGAAATGGCCCACTGCCTGAGTTAGTGCTTCAGTTGAACCAATCAAAAATCTCTTCCGTTACAGAATGCTTCTCAGAGGCAGGCAAAGGTCCAGTTTGAAGCAGTTAAACAGTTATTTAATCTGACCTCTTCTCATCTCCATGTTTAAGCTAGAAGCAACACTAGGGTTAAAAGCTAAGGGCCATAATCCTGCAAGCCCTCCCTCACATGAATATTCCTTCTCTGGGACTCTTTGGATAAATAAGGGTCTGCAGATCAGACCCTAAGAATGGGTGTATAATAACGGGGGGAAATAAAAATCCCAACTACATATTCACAATAGTGAACAGGAAGGTCACCTCCTTACGCACCTACCTATAATGTGTATGGGGAAAAAACTGCATGACCATGGGGGACTTCAACTGGAGTGCCACATATATGCTGGAGGTTTCATGTTGCAAATACTAAAATGTCCTTTGAATTGCTAAACATTATAGATGACAGTTTTCTAGCTCAAGAAGTGTTGTAGTCAATACAGGGAAATTCTATATTAGACCTCATCTTGACAGATAAAGAGGAATTGATCACAGAACTAAAAATTAATGGTAACTTAGGTACAAGTGATCATGACTTGATCACATTTATAGTGTGCAAACAGAATAAAGTCTAGACCAGTGATTTTATATATATATATATGTATACTCAGTGCTTTAAAAGGGTCAATTTCACAAAGCTGAAAACAATTATGACCCAGATCAGCTGGGAGAAAAAATGTAATCAGAAAAATGTGAATGATAATTTGGAATTATTTAAGACCACTTTACTGGATGACCAAAAAGCCACAATTGAGGAAGAAGGGCCATGTTGATTTAAAAATTGACCTGGTTTAGAGGGGAAGTGAAGGCAGCTATAACAAGTAAAATAAATAATATATAACAAATGGAAGAAAGGGGAAGTTGCTAATAATAAATATAAATATGAAGCTAGAAATTGTAGGAAATGGGTAAGGTAAGCTAAGATACACCAGGAGCAAACTATGGCCAGCAGAGTAAAGAACAATAAGTCAGAATTTTTTAAAGTATATTAGAAACAAAAAGAATGTCTAAATGGGGAGTTACTATCGCTGTGGTTTAAATTTATACCCTACCTTATACCAGTATAACTTCCCATATAGAGAAGCCTTTAGCCTGGGCTACACTCTCACCCCAGCCAGTGTTACCCATTTGGGGTTAAGGCTAGTTAGCTCCTTGGCAGAGAGGTGGTTGTGGACTCCATGGGCGACTGCTCAGTTTTCTAAGCAGAATTGCAGCCACAGGGTGCATTCTGCCCTGGCTTACATCAAGAGACACTGAGGGCTCAGTTCACCCTGAAATATACCAAAGCTTTGTCTGGATGTGTTTCCAATAATAGCAGTGCAGATGGATCGGCTAAATCACTGTGCCTAGCGGGCATTACATTCAGACGGCTTATGGAGCAATAAGAGAATATTTTGATCAATGCATTTTATATACTGAAAAGATATAGTGAGTGAAAACACCAAGATTCAAATATTTAACAAACATCTATAGAAGGGTGTGAATGGAAAACCTGGAATTCTATTAGGCTTATACGGACTGGTGCTCTTGGAGATACTGTTTGCTAACCAGTCTTGCTCATGTTTCACAACAGAAGAATGGAAACCAACTGCTAATGTTCAGTGTCCACAGAAAAATAATCAAGTGTCAATCACTGGTTGAATATAAGACAGTGGGTGGCAGCAGGGAGGTTGGTCTTCCTACCATATGTCTTTTCTCTTGCATTGGATCCACTGTGGCATTTGTGAAGTGTCAGTACTTGATTCCTTCCATTACCTGGTTTTAATTAACCCCCTAAAGTCCCTTTGTGTGGCTGGTGATGTCAGCTGTGGCTCTGAATAGAAGCCATCCCGTCAATATTTTTCGGAACAAGCTCCTCCTGAATGGGCCCAATGAGCCAGCGGACTGTTTCCTCTTTAATCCCACATTTAATAGCACGAGCTGGTGACAATAAACAGCTCCTCCAGCCTCTTTAAGCTTGATTCCATTTGACATATCCAACCCTCTTTTGTCAGCCTCACAAGGACATTCCACCTCAATGTACTCCACACAAGATTCACTTCACAAGTGTCATTGAGATGAAACAGTCAGAGTACTGGGACCTGCAACTCTAGGCCTCAGCCTCCATGACCAGCACTGACACTTCTCTCGCATGCCTTTGTGACTATATACCTTCAGTGAATGAACCCATTTTATTTTCTAGAGCACTTGTACAGCTATAGTCATCAAAGCAATGCAACTGAATGCCACTGTATAAATTTTCTCCCCCCCCTCCCCCTTATATTCCTATAAGGACATGTTTTCATCAAAGAAGTAAAGGATTATAGATTTTGCCATGGCAACATGCTATTATGAATTTAAATGTACTGCTGGAAAGGAGGGAGGAAAGACATTTATTTCTCATAATTAAAATTAGAAAAGGATTTAAAATTGCAATTTTACATATATAGTTTTAAAACTAGAAACGGTGCTCATTGCAATGTCTTGCTCTTCATTTTCTCCAGAGAGCTTTATTTACTTCAAAAAGAGATTTTGTGGGGTGGGAGAAGAAAGGGTTTTATTTACTTTTTCTAGTCATGAGGTTGCCATTTCACATGCAAGGTGTTTAGATCTGAAAGTCGTTTGCTGCCTTGTGGAGGATTTTGCTATCCAAAAGGAGGAGGAAAGGTCAATGAGGTTGTTAATGCCAAGGAGCCATGTTTTAAATAAGGGAGACTTCACAAGCGAAAGCTGTGCTGGCTATCGCCTTTCATTTGTATTTACAGAGTTGGAGCCAATCACACATTCATTAACTATTCCTTCAAATGCTCACTGCACATGGAATAAATGAACTAATTAGGTTAGTTTTTAAAAAGGTCCTAGAATGTATACAATTGGCTAACACTGAGTTGAACACTGTGCAAAGAACACCTGTTAATATCTTTATTTACATGTTCCTATGAATTTATCCTCTTTGCTAATGCAAAAAAGACAAAAAGATTAACCACAAAGTAAACACCAAACAAAATATCTCAAAGTCAGCAGATTACTGATACTCCAACAAGAAGAGAAAGAAAACCAATTTGAACTTAAACATAGTTGTTTAAATCTCTATTGCTATTTGCTAACAAAAAACCTACCAAACAAACAAAGAAAAAGTCACTAAAAGTAGCTGGCCTTAGTTCTGTTACAGTTATGTGGATATGAACTAAATTTTCAAAAGTGACTAGTAATTTGGGAAGCCTCCATTTCTAAGTGTTCAACTTGAAATAATTTTAAAAGGAGCCCAGTTTCCAGAGAGCAGGTGCTCAGCACTGTCTGAAAATTAGGCCCCATCAGGTGTCTCAAGTTCAATAACCAAAAATGGAGGCACCCAAAATCACATGTAATTTCTGAAAATTTCACCTATATATTTACAAATATCCAGCCAGTCTCCTTTCATGGTCCTCTTTTAAAATACACTTCCTTAAGGGTGCCTGTAAATCTAAGTCCTTCCCTCTAGGAAGTTTAAACCAAATTGATGATGAACACATCCTCTCTCTCTCTCTATCCCTCTCTCAAAAATTATGGAACCAACAAGACATATGATAAGCATTACTGCTCACTCACCTGCACCTCTATTGCAGCCCAACCCTAAAAGAAACTATCATATACTTGTTCTGTGTATAGGACTTCAGACATCAGAACTGACAATCCCACAACTCTCACAACCATTTTAAAAGTGTAATTTTTTAGATTATTAATACATATTTTCTATGGACTCAGTCAAACACCTTTATGTTGTGTTAAACAATTTAAAGAGTCAGTGATACACAACGGACAGTATGAATGAAATGCAGGCCCCACTGAAGTTAGTGGCAAAACTCCCATTGACTTGAATGGAGCCAGAATTGTAAAGATTGGTGAAGTAGACAAAAACATCTGTTGTGAATCTCCGTGCACATTCAATACAGGAGAAACAAGAGATATTTTTGGAAGCCATATAAATAGGTAATAGCATCAGTAGTTATTAAACTTTACTCAAGCACAGAATTCAAACATGTTGCTTTGTGGTCTCCAGCAATACCAGCCTGGCTTGTGATCTCATCAGTACCCTCATGCAGCAGCCACCCTAGTACTTAGTTTTAATACAGCCAAATGCAAAGTTATACATGTAGGAGCCAGGAATACAGGCCAGAGCTACCCCAGACCTACCCTACAATGAGGGATTGTATCCTGGAAAGCAGGGACCCTGAAAAGGGTTTAGAGGTCACAGTGGAAAAGCAACTGAATAATGTAATGTTGTGGCTAAAAACTATAATCCAATTCTGGGATGTATAAACATGGGAGTAGTGAGCAGGAGCACAGAGGTGATTTTCCCCTCTATACATAGACTCATAGACTTTAAGGTCAGAAGGGACTATTGTGATCATCTAGTCTGACCTCCTGTGGAATTCTATGGAAGAATTCTTCTGTCCACCTAACTATTGCCTTTCAGGGAGGTGGCTGACCTTCGCCGATAGGGAACCCCTCCCCTTGGTGTAGACAGTTCTACGCTGAAGCACTATAACAGTGCAGCTGCAGCTATGCCACTGTAGCATTTCAAGTGTAGACAAGTCCTCAGTTTTCACTTATGGCTGCAGAGAGACGCCTGAAGGCATGAAGCTGCAGTATCCTGACGGTCTGATACCAGAAGGCCCATAAAAAGAGCCCCCATTTATTATATTAAAAAACTCATGATTTTAAGTCAATCTCTGGATTTTTTGAGACCTGACTCAGAATTTTTGAATACTTGGGGTTGTGAACACTCCCTGTAGGAAACACGCTTGGTAATTCAGTAGGTGGCACTCCCTCGGAATGCACTGTCTGTCTCTAACTGAGCTTTGTTTTCCTGTCACCATGTGTATGTATGTGAGAGCTTATGTATGTTTCTCATTTCCAATGGAGTTGAATGAGATATTTCACCTGAGTGGGTCCATTAGACCTGTCCTGTCATAAAGAGAAGTGTAGATGGGAAGCAGTGCTACAGCAAAACCCTTCCCAACAGGTACCGGATGCAGTTTTTAAAAGTTAGACTTTCTGCTGGAGCAGATCCTCTCTGCACCCACAAGATGAAGGGGAATGGCAAGATGTTTGGACTAGATGTCTCCAGCCTCATCTGCATAACACTGAGGACCTGTCAAATTGGGAGCGCTAACATTATCTGGCACTTGACTTCTCACAAAAGTAGGCAATGTTAAATCTAGCGTCCTGGATGAAATCCCATTTGGATAGCAATTTTCTGCTTACCAGATTTCCTCCGGCCATGTAAGAGATCCTTCCCGAACAATTGCGTAGTACTGGAATGAGGCCGGGACACTGTCACATCATGATGTTGTATCTAGGGATGCAAACATCATCCAGCAGCTTTCTGCTTTACTGGGGACATCACTCCCCAGCTGACAAAGATTATGTGCCACTGTCTTACAGTTACATATCCACGCAAATTAAATAAAACTCTTTTTCATGTGCTTAGGGTTAACCAAAATACCCTTTGTAGTTTTTTGCTGGTGTGGTGTCATTTAGGAAGAACTGTGAGATTCTTTCTCCCCAGGCTAACAGAGACCATTTGTGCCAATAAGTTAACATGCCTGATCTCTAGAGCTTTGTCTACACCATGTGCACTGCTGCAACTTGCAATCACACTGTGCAGTAGTGCAGTGCACCCTTCTTAGCCGTCCAGCTTCAGGTGCAGACTCAGCACTTCCTGCGCTTGCTGCTGGGCCTGTAGATTGTTGCAGTATTCTACAATGCCCGACACAGCTCCCTGGAACAGGTGCACAACCTCTATGGTTTACAATGTATATTTGCACCTGCTCACATTTGTTTGTTTGTTTCTGTGAATGCTGAGAACTCTTCTGTCCTGCACAAGGAATGGATCCCAAGATGGGCAGGGGTTGCACCTTACTATACTCTCATACTCGCATTACAGATGCCATGGCAGAGGACCACCAACACCCTGCCATGCCCGCACTGTCTAATAGATTCAGGGCCTGGTAGCCCAAAGTTTACTATGAAAAGCATCACTGCCTTTGGGTGGCACTACTCAAAGAGACAAGGGACTTATGTTTTTATTACTGTTACTCTTCCATTGTATTGTATGTTTTGCTACATTGATTATTGTCCTTTCTTTTGTTATTGTTTTTTAATCAGCTTAACAGTTGTCGGGGGGAGGGGTTTCTGCCCCCCAGGAATGCTGAGATGGAAGTGGCAGCACTCATAATTCAGTTGCAAGTCTCACAATCTTTGGTGTTTTTCTTACAGCCCCAGCTCTTGGAGTCATGTGACTATATGAGACTCTCAATTTTCTTTCTTTTCTCTTTTTTAAAGTAAGTATCTAGTCTTTATGGTTGCGGAGAAAAGCTTGAAAATGTGACACACACACCCCACACCCTCAAAGCTCCCATACAGAAGTCAACTGAAAAGATTTTTTAAAAACCCTCTCATGATTTTTAAGCCCATCTCCTGAATCTTTGGGGCCTGGCTCATGATTTTTGAATGCTTGGGGCTGGTGATGTAGTTGCATGTGGATGTAGTGTGTGTGCTCTTTAATTCCTCACTGTTGTCCTTATGAAAACTTACTGGTCAAAAAATAAAATTGTAAAAAAAACTATAAAAGTGATTATTGTAAAAGAAAGTCTCAACCTGTTTTATTGTAAAAAGAGTTCTACATTGTTTAAACAGACAAAAGAAAAATCAAAATCTATTTTACTTTTAATAGGACTCTACACCTGCATGAAGGAAATGTTAGTTGGCAGGTGAAAGACACTATGTGCTTCATTTTTTAAATTATTTTTTAATTTTTTTTGTCCATTCAAAGACAAGCAAAAAGGTTCTCCCTTGTCACTCAGTGCAATTTCAAGGATTCACCAATGCGCAGCTTTTCCTTATAGCCAAACAGAAAGTTCTGCATGAGGACAATGATAACGTTGTTCTTATAGGGCCTGGTCCAATGTCCTCTGAAATCAGTGGAAGGCATGTCATGTCTACACAGCTCTGAAAGTAAGTCTTGTGGCCCTCAGAATAGCGATGTGGATGTTCGGGCTCCAGCTTGGGCTCTGAAGCTCACCCCCGCTCCCTAGATTTCAAAGCCCAAGCGCCAGCCCAAGTCTGAACATTAAGGCAACATCCACACAGCTATTTTTAGCACTCTAGCCTGAGCCTCACTAGCATAAGTCTGTTGACCCAGGCTGGGAGGCTGCCTCCCAGCAGCTGTGTAGACGTACCCACATTGACTTCTGTGGCCTTTAGATCATTCATCTGAACATAATGTGCTGGCTAGTACATTAGTTTCCTCTACTGACTGGGAAGCCAGACATCCTCATGTGTGTGAACATGTTGCTTTCAAGGGGGCGGCCTACAGAGGATATAAGCCCTAGCACTTCTTCTACTACAGCTCCTTGAGATTCTCCTTGGGTTTTGGAGCTAAAGGTTCAGGCTTCTACACTTAATGTTGCATCTGCACAGATGAGGTGATGACTGTGATGTCTGTAGCTATGAATTAGTTAGGTACAGATTTTGATGGTCTGGACAAACAATAATTAAGCCTAGCATCACTTTGCATGGTGGCTAAGTATTATTAGCTGAGTAAACTGAGGTACATGACTTCTCCAAGACCACATAGCATGTCAGAGGTAAAGAGCAGAACCCAAAATGCTGTCTCCAACGTGCTAACCCTTTGACCCACTCACTCCCAGTCATAGGCTGGAGCACCCATGGAAAAAAAATAGTGGCTACAGCTGTTCAATGGTGCTGCCAAACAGCAGTTTGGGGATGCCGCCAAACAGCTGATAGGCAGCATTGCCAAACAGCTGTTTGGTGGCTCAGGGAGGGGTTTGGGGGAGGGCAGAGAGCAGCGAGTGGCAGGCAGGGGCTTCGGGGAGGGGGCGGAGTGGGGGCAAGAAGAGGCAGAGCAAGGGAAAGACCTTGGGGAAAGGGGTGGAATTCAGGTTGGGCCTCAGGTGGAGTGGGGGTGGAGCACCCCTGGGGAAAAGGAAAAGTCAACACCTATGCTCCCAATCACAGGGAACATGTGAGAGCTGAAGGCCACAATTAAAATTCAGCTTGCCACATCACATGAGATAATCTGAATGTTACCCATGTAACCATCAGTCTATAATATTGTTCAGCAAGGACACTTTCAAAGGGTTGGGAAATACTGGGACATAGTCCAAGTTTTAAGCTATGTCTACACTTACAAGCTTACAGCAGCACAGCTGTATTGATACAGCTGCGCCGATGTAAGATCACTCGTGAAGCTGCATTATGCCAACAGGTGAGAGCTCTCCCATCGACATAATAAAACCAGCTCAATGAGCGGAAGTAGCTATATCAGCAGGAGAACGTGTTTTTTTCACATCCCTGAGCAACAAAAGTTATGCCAGCATAGGTGCTAGTGTAGACATGGCTCTAAGTGTCTGCTGAATGCCAGAAAGCAAAGCAAGGGTAATTGCAGTATTTCTAAAACACTGCTACAAACTCAGTGCTCAGATTCCTGTAGCCTCCACAATGCCAGTCTGCTGCAATTCTAGAGGGAGTGTATTGCTTGGAGGTGGTATCAGTTTATTCAGTCACTACCCTGCCCCTACCTGGAGGTTCCTGCTCAAACTCTCCTTGTGAGACTCCCAATGCTCCAGCTAATGAAGCTCACACACACTCTCCCTTCTTTCCTTCCAGCCATTCTGACTCCTACCCTATTCTTCCTGCTTAAGTAAAGTAAAATGTACAGTTTATTGACACTTTTCCAAACCCCAATGCCTTGATTACTGAGATGGGTAAAAGCTTGGCTTACATCTCCCTAACAGGGGCCCTGATTCTATATCCTACATGCTGTGGCCTATACACAGGAAGTAGTGGGATGGAAGCTGAGGAAAGATGGTGGGAGTGTTTGCAAGAGCAAAAGAGAGCTCTCCATTTTTACTGCAGTCTTTTTAATCTGTGTAACTGCACGTGCCTTGCTAACGAACGTGAACTAGAAGGCAATGGATGGAAAGAGGCTCGGGAACACCAAACTAGTGAGTTTTAACATTGTGTCTGTGCTCTACTGTTTATTGGTAAAGTCAGCCATGACAACAATCAGCCATTTTGCAGTTCTGCTGAAGTTGAACAGTGGATAAATTATATTGACTCAGTGAATCAGTTTTTCTTTGCAAATCACAGTCTTGAAGACAAACAGGGGCTTGTGTTGTGAGCTCTTTAGGCAACTGCACATACAAGATACTTAAACATCTGACAGGGCCTCATTTGGGAAAATGTATGCTGAGGCTGTTGCAGTAGCAGGAACAATATTATATTTAAAGTTAAACTGCTCATTTTGGAAGAACAGTGATTTGTAATCATAATCTAAACCATAAAGAATCATTTGGTGGCTGAAATTCACAGAATGTTGTGAATCTGGAGTAAAGGTAAATGGGCCACATTCAGAGGTGATATAAATAGTGGTGTATGATTAAACACTGATACGGGGACGCAACTTAAAGACTAAGGGAGTAGAAGGACAGGTTTGCATCAGGTGAAATTCCTAATGGAAAGGTATATAACAGAGCAGTAAAGAGTTAAACCAGGGATAATCTCAGTTATTGCTAGAGTTGGCCAGGAAACCAAATTTCAGTTCTGAGAATATTTTAAAGTTTTTAGAAATATTTTTCATTCTGAATCAGGACAAAAAGCCAAAACCTCAAAAATGTTGTGTAGAACTGAAATTCTGCAATATTTTGTATCTGAAACACTGAAATGTGTTTTTTCAGAAACAAAATATACTCCCCAGGATTCTTGGCAGCCTGCCTGTATTGAAAACTGTGTTGCAATTATAGGTTGTCACTTTAATTTGCAAGAGGTTTCCAGGTCCTGAATGCAGGCTAGGGGACTCTATAGGAAAGCATGCAATCAGAGTCAGTCCGCTAAGAGGCAGCTACAACAGAATGAGGTGAGTTGTGACTCTCTGCCTTAGGGGGCATCCTGCTTTGTCACTTTGTTTGTTTGTGTGTTTTTAATTCTTGTGTGTTAAAGTTCATAAGAACAGCCGTACTGGGTCAGACTAAAGTCTATCTAGCCCAGTATCCTGTCTTTCAACAGTGGCTGGTGCCAGTTCTGGATTTTGAGAAATAAAGCATAGCTTTTTTGCAATTTTCCAACAATAATATTTTATGTTTTTCTAACTTCCCTGTTTGTATGCTGTGAACATAAACTGCCTAGCAGGCAGCAGTAGAGCTTGGGACCCTGAAAGCCCAGGCAGCTTTTGACTGAGGCTGATGTGATTCTTGTCAATTTCCCAGCTGTCCACTACTGACTAGCAGGGGTGATGCTGACCAGACTCAAGTTGTCAAGTTAACCTTCCTGGGGCCCATTGAAAGTTCATCAAAATTGAACCATTTCCGCTAAATGTTTTGTTTTTGACAAATCAGCAAATTCTGACTAAAATTTTTTCATTGGAATGTTTCCCATCAGCTCTGCTCATTACCTCCACATAGCACTACCCAGCAACACATGGGCATGTAGGCAGATAGAAAGACATTGATAAAGAGAGAGAGAGACTTTTAGAAATCATTTGAAAGAACGAACAAAATTTAGCACAATTCTATTAGAATCTGTCATATTCCCTTCTATCATGCAGGACAACTCCCTCATCTCTGACAATGCTGCTTTGGAAGCATACACTACAGACAAACTGAGATCATCTCCCCCTGAATACTGAGTGCAAACACGGTTTTTATCCAAAAAGAAAAACTCAACTAACAGAAAAGATCCAGATCCTCAAAGGGTTGAGTTAGGCACCTAAATTCCTTTGAGGATCTGGGCCCAACTGTCTGAACATGGAATCATTCAGGGGGAGACATGGAAGAAAGGCACTTTTAGGAAACAGACCAGATTCTTTTCACATTATTGACAGAGATGCAGGAGTGATTTGCAAGCAGGAAGGGCAAATACAGGAAACTGTACTAAACATCGCTCAATAAAGTGTCAGATCAGACTAGCACCACCCAAGAGAGATTCATGTTTGATGTACCCTCCAGCTCAACAGAAAATGACTCAAGTCAATGTAGCGGCATTACTATGATATTTAGTACTGAGACTTTAGTAAGGGTTTGTTAGTTATATTAACTATCACAGAGCCAGAAGAAATGGAAGTAAAATATAATTGCATGCTTCCCTGGCTATGTTTTCATTCAATTAACACTGCTGTTCATTTTAATTCAGTGAAATTAATTGCTTTTCAAGAGTCACTTAAGAATGACCCCCTAGACTCTAAGGTAAACAAAACATTTACTCTAGGGTAAACAAAACATTTTATTAAAAAGTAATTTCTCCGGGCCTATTGCTAGTATCTCACAGCAACTGGTACATGCTGAGAATGATCTTTTTGCTTAGAACAATTTCCTAATGAGTGCTCCCCATGTATCTTCCCTCTTCTCCTTCCAACAATTCCTGAAGAGTCACCTGCTCCATGAAATATTTTGGCTTTAAAGCCCACAGGTCAGTCTGTGCTGGTTCTGTAACCTGTTATCCTGGATGGAGTTGTGCTTTTAGGCTGGGACAGAATCTATTATTTGTTTGGCACATTGTAATAGAGGGCTGGGATCATCTTCATGATCAAATAAATAGTAATATACCTCATGACTGAGTGGGTACCAAACCGTGGGACTTGCCTAAGGTCAGACACTGAATCAGCAGCAGAAGCAAAAGTAAATCGAAGACCTTCTAACTTTTAGTTCAACCACAACACTTTGCACCCTTGCCTCCTGTATTCACTGGTTAATACACAGAAAGCTTAAATGTAGTTCAGTACAAGGGTTCTCCTGCAGAGACAATGTTTAACTGAATGTGAACCAATTTCAAAAATATTGTCTCTCTGACCACTACCTGTTCTTTCAGAGCCTGATTGCATTCTCACTAAATCAATGGAAGTCTTTCTTTTGATTTTAGTGGGAGTAGGACTGGACCTAAGTGAATGTTCTTGGGTTTTAAATAAAAGTAAAAAATGTTAATTTCATATATGTATCTCCCTCCTGCAGGATGATAAGGAGTTAAGTTGCAGTACGCTGACATTGAGTTTATAATTATGATCAGACTTGCCTCATATTTTGTAGACCCCACAGCAGCTCTGGAACTAATTGTTCAATGAAGCAGAGATTTTAAAGACTACACTGTACCTGTTGTACATATTGGGTTAGTGACAGTCTATCCCTTTTTCACTTGGTAGTGCCTTGTTTTGTGATGGCCAGTTGGGAATTGAAAAGAGGGATTGATTTGATGAATCCCAGATGTGTATTCTTTAAATGGGAAAAGAGAGTTCTCCATTTTTCCTATGTACATTATGCATGACTTATTTAAATTGTCATTCCTAGTGCATGTAAAAAGATGAATATGTAACCCAGAGGAAATGGAGCATTATAGAAATCTTGCATGATACTAGGCATAAGTGTACTGCATCAATATTTTCAAATGATTAGGATCTGATTGTCAGTCAAGATATGACTGTTTTCAGCACTTCAAACACTGAGGTCTACTATTACAGACCACTAGTAATGGGATTTATTACTCTCAATGTGAACTTTCAGCTCTTAAAAACACCGAGAAAAATAAAAGGAATAGAAATAGTCTCAAGTAAATGGAAAATAAAATAAATTCTTAAAAATATTTAGAAATAGAACATTAAAGGTTTTTTAGACTCATTTTAGATCAGATTTGTAAGGGGTTTTAATGTGTAGGTAAAATATTTGCCATTACTTCATTATTATTACTGTCTCAAAATCTGATGTGTTATGAATTTTTCTGTGAGTGTATTACTCAGCTAGGTGTCATTTCAGGAAAGTATTCCTATTCCAGACAGGACATTAAGTATGTTCTTAAATCCCATTGAAGCGTCTGGGTCTTAAGCATGTGCTTAACTGCTTTCCTAAATCAGGGACATAGGGCTCTATTGTGTCTAATGCACAGCCCCGCTTGTATTTTTATTTCTCTCTTTATTTCTATTTATTTTACTAAATAAAGCCCCCATCCCAGTCTCTGGGCTCCCTGAATAATGGTTCAAAATATTCAGTTATACAGATAAATAAATGGATTATCTCAGCCACTCCCTAGACAACAGTACCCTGGCCACAGCCAAAAGGAACTAAAATTATAAGCACTCACTAGCCTCACAAATCTCCCCCCCTCAAAAGCCAGGGAGAACATACAGGGCTTTGCAGTGTGCCCTGAAGGTCAACAAACTAAGACTCTTTTGGACCCAGGGAAGAAAAGTGAATTCCAAAGGCAAGGGGCCCTCATGGAGAACAGCAAGAGCCTGAGGGCTCCTGCTCCAGGGCCCTAACTGAGCAATATGGCAGTGGGGGACTGAAGATACGCACTGTCTCAGGAACACCAAGAGGCATGAGGCCTAAAGCAGACACACAGCCTCCCTGAAAACCCAGTCCTGCCAGAGGCTGAGAGCCCACTAGCCAGCAGGAGTTAATTACACTGAGTCCCTTGCCAGGTGAGGCCTGAAGCTGTAAGGAATGCAGTGGCAATACAGCTGCTACCCCACCCTGGAAGAGGGTGCAGTGTCCATGCCCTTATGCACATGGCCGGCTCTCTTAGACAGTACAGACATAAGATCCTGGCCAGGGCCCTGCCTTTCTTCCCTGTCCACTCTGGTGCTGGCAGTGGCCCTAGACTTGCATAGGCCCAAATCCTGAGCTGTGGCCAAGGAGCCCACAGTGTAACTGAGGAGGCCAGGGTTTAAAGCTAGCTTTAACTGCCATGGTGCCCCCTAGTCATTATTGATGGCTAGCTACGCACAAGGCCAGTCCTCAAGAGTAAACTGGAGCAGCTTGAGGACTCCTGTGGCTAGCACCAGCTGTCAATAGTGCAGGGAAGCCTCACCCATTTCCCCTTTTTTCCAGTCATGTGCCTACCCTTCTGGTGGGCAGGAGAGAAGACAGCATAGGAGGTGGCTCTATGCTACTAAATGTCAGGATTCAGGGCCTGCAGCAGAGCCATCTTCTGTTACCAGATTTGCCTGTTACTTTGGGGTACGCTCATTTATTAGGGTTACTCTTCTGGGGGTAGAGGGTTTCTAATTCTATCAATATACTGCTTGTGTCACTTGTGTTCTTATATGGAGCTCTACTCCTCCCTTCTGCAAGTTCCCTCCCAATGGAGCTCTCCTGCAGGACCTAGGTTCCCCAGGGTGGGTTCTTCCAGCCCCAGAATCAGACAAACACACACACACATTAACAGAGCGCGTCTGAGCAGACTGGGTTAATCAGCACTCCCAAGCTGACCCCTTATATGTCCCTGGACTCAGCAGGCTGGGTCAAGCAGCATTTCCAAGCTGTCACCCTCACATGCCATGAGCACCGCACCGGAATAGAGTACGCCTTACCAGGCTGGGTCGAGCAGCACTTCCAAGCTGCCACCCTCCTATGCAACAGGTTCAGCACGTCCCTATCCCCACTTTCACGTTACAATTGTTCTGGTAGTAACCCACTTGATGAGCAAACCCCACAGGATTTTGGGGCGCTGCAGGGATCTTTAGCTTAGGTAAGAGGAGTGTTGCTGCACAGCAAATGAGGAAGTCAAAAACACAAAAAGGAGAGAGAGGGAGAAAGAGGGAGGGAGGGAAGGAAGCAACCAGCTTGACCATAAAAGTTATTTATTGCCAGGTAATAACCATACAAGGAGAGCCAAACAAACAAAACAGTTACAATATTAAATGTAGCTTAAATTTTATTACAAAAGTCAGTTTTAGAAAACTATACCTGATCACACAAGTCAGGGTTAGAAAGCTAAACCTAGAGTAGAAAGAAAAACAGAGCGAGAGAGCTGGGTTCTCACCACTCTGTGAAGCTTGAACAGGTTGGGGTTCCCAGGTGGTGGTGGTGGTGGTTGAGGGTCCGGAGTGCTATAGACAGGCAGATCAGTCAGGAGAAGATGACATCCCAATGGAACTGATGCAGATTTTGGATCCAGGCATCAGAACACTTACTTGAGCGTGGGTAGGGATTTTTTGTAGGGAAACAAAGGTTCAAGGGAGAACAGCAGATTTGTTTATGGGTAAGCAGATGGTTCAACCAAAGTTGTTTTGTTCAGGCTAGACAATAGGAACTGATAATTCCTGGCTATGGGAAGTGTTCCTTTGAGGGAGCTCCAAATGCAATTAGGCAGCTTCAGTATTTTGGATACCAGTAAAGGATTTATTACTAGAATTGGTCTGATAACTACTGAGCTGGGTGTGTGCAGGCGTGGGTTCATTAACATCTGGAGCAGAGATCCCCCATCATGCAGTGCTTCCCTGGTCCCATAGTTCAGTGCAGTTCTTGCCTTGGAATCTCTGTTCTCCATTCTGTATGCTAATGGCGATGCCTCCCTGTCCTATCTCCGATGCAAATGAGGCTAGTGGAGTTTCTTTAATCCTGTCACCCTTGTCCGGAGGGGTTTAGGTGTGTCTTCCACTGCCTTTTCGTTGCTTTTTGTAAGTCTTTCTTCTTATCCGCTTTGGTTCAAGCCGAGGCTGGGGGTGGGGATTCTTCGTGAGTCAGACAGGCTGGATACTGCGCCCTGATTCCCCAAGGCCACAGAGCTCAGCTGACAGGTAACACTTCAGGCAACCTAATGAGCACAGCTGGACTGTAGTAGACTGCATGACTGGCTACCATTTGATTGGTGGGAAGAGTCAGCAGACCAGCTCCTCAGCCCGGTAGCAGCAGTTTGGTGGCTGCTCAAAGCATTTGCCTATGGCTATGACAGTTCCTGTGCCTGCTTGTTCCCAGCCTTGCCCTTGCACCTGGCCTTGGACCCAGCTTTGCCTGACTCCAGGTAACCCAGTTCTGTCCCTTGGCTTTGGCTCTGACCTATTCCTGGCTACTGACTCCCTCTCTAACCGCTGGACATGACTCCTGCTCTAACCAGTATGTGCAACCACCCATGTCCCTGTCTCTAATACTGAAGGATCCCCCTTGTAGTGGGGAGACGCTCCCATGGCTAGCTATGCTGGCTGGTATAGCACAAAGCAACCAGAGTGCTGAATCTGCCTTGCAGTCTCTGCACTCAGGGGAACACAACTGTCAGATTGTGCACATCCCCTGCATGGGTAAACAAGAAAGGGAGGTTCTCTGTGCTTTTTTCCTCTTTGTGAATGTGCACAGAGCTGGGTACGATCATGCTCATGCTTTACAAAAATTATTGCTTATTAAATAAAATGGGCCAAATTCTCAGCTGCTGTAGATTGGCCTGGCTGCACTGAAGTCAATGGGGCTATACTGATTTACACCAGCTGGGGATCTGACCCTGTATTTTTATATGGAGTGTGTCGTTTAAACTATAGTTTGCAACAAATCAAGTTTCGAAGCTTCATTTATTTTCTGATGAAAATCTTGGTGAAATGAAGCACATTTGTAATGCTATATCAGTTTTTTTGCTGTTAAATTTAAGGAAGTGATGCTAACAACTACAGGTCCCACTGATCAATACCAAATTTCTGAGAGAAAGCAAGGCAAACAGTGCCCTCTCTAGATATAACTGTGATCATTACAGCTCTCCCTCCGACCCTCAGAAAATAATGCTGCTACTGAAACTCCACAGAAGCTGCAAAATGCTGAAATAATAATTAATTAATTAATTAATAAAAAGACTGACGTTTTGGAAGAACTAATTCTTTGCTCATTTATTTAATTACATTGTTATTGTTCAGTGACATAATGAAAATCTCCTACTGTACATTTCTAGGCTTGAATTTTTAAAAGCTTTAAATAATTGTGTCTAATCCTGTTTTGTTTAGACTAAACTCCTCTTTGTAATAAATAGGCTGACCCACTTATTATTATTAATTTGTTTCCATTAGCATCCTCAATGTACTGTCCAAACCTAGATTGTAAACTCATAAGGGCAGGGACTGTCACTCTGAGAGTCTGTACGTTCCCTGGCACAATCGGCCCCCAGTCCATGATGGAGTCCCCTAGGCGCAACTACAATACAAATAATAATAAAAGTAGGCATAATCCCTGTTCTGAGGTGCTTACAATGACTTGCTGTAGTACATAGAATGAATTGTAAGAATAGAGCCTGATTCGGGAGGTAATAAGTGTTTTTATGTTATCTGGTCTTTGTTTAAACATATACAAAAAGCATATTTAACTAAGAAAAGACCAAATCCACATGGGCTTCAGATGTGTAGGCAGGTGTGTGTTTATTTTATGGGGTACTTTGCAATGAAAGGTTCAACCAACAGATCAGTTCAGGAGAAAATATTTTAAATGTCAATGTTTTTTCACTATGTCTTTACTGGTTTTAAAACAAAAGATGTAAGCTGCAAAAAAAGCACAGAAAAAAATAGCATAATGTAATAAAATAACAGCCAAGCAACGTTTACTTTGCAAAATCAAAATCCTTGATTGCTACCCCATTCTCTTCCAACACCCAACCCTAGAACTCTCACTCACATCTGTGTTTTGTTTCGATAAAAGTAAATTCCTCCCATGGTACAGGAAATCCCTTGATTGTCATTAATCCTATAATTGAGTGCTCCTATCATTGCAGTTTTTGGCATAGCGGTTTAGCAGACTTTTCAAACTGGGACACAAGCTTTCCCCTCTTCTGAGGATCAGTCTCTTTGCACAACCAAAGACAATTGTGGTCTGTTTATTAAAAGATTTAGATGCCCCATGCATAAATGAGATTTCATGTAGGGCCCTAAAGGCACAGACCTGTGCTGGGGACACTCCACAGCCACTGTGGCCAAGGAGGAGCACTGGCACACAGAATGCCTCCTGGAGTTCTCTGGGCTGCTGGGAAAGCATGCACACTGCTACACCTCTTTATATGATGCCTCATACTTTCCCCGGTACATTGGGCCTGTTTCATAGCCCAGTGGAGTCTGTGTATTCCTGAGAGTATATAAAAGGCACAGTCCCTGTGCTTCCCTTAGCAACTGTGCCTGACCTTCAAGTGGGCCATGAATCTGTGCAAGGGAAAAGCCTGGTTCTTTCCCCTAGAGCCATGCACCTGCACTAACACAATTGTTGAGTGTAACTCCAGCGGGTACTCCAGAGCTTTCTGTTTGGGGAGAAAGTGGAGAAGGAATGCACCTAGTTCTGCAAAAAACATAGGCACAATACTTCATAAACAGCACTGGCCGGAATTTGTAAAGGGCTCAGCATCTGGCAGTTGCCGTTGTTCGCACTGGGTGTTCCTCAGAGCTGAGCTTTATTCAAAATCTGGCCTCAAATATACAAATACAGTGAGATTTCATAAAGCCACATAAAGTTAATAAAAATCACCTATTAAACCTAATCCAGTCACTCAATCTATCTAAAGTGTATATGGGACTCATCACACACGTCAATGTATTTTAGCCCCACTACATCACTGTGAAGCAGGGCAGTGCTCCTATCCCCATTTTACAGATGGGGAACTGAGGCACAGAGTGACTAAGTGATTTGATTAAGGAGACATAGGAAGTCTGTGGCAGAGCAGGAGCTTGAATCTAGGTCTCCTAAGTCCTAGGCTAGTGCCCTAACCACTGGACATCCCTCTCTCCTTTGATGTACCTAGATGTCAAGCAATTGAGTGGTCTCAAAATTCTCTTATCAATTGTCTTCCGTACCCAGCAAACATAAGCTAATTCCTTCTCACTTTTGCCCCCAGCCCTACCCAGACAAAGTCAAACAGTAAAACTACACTGGCAAAGTTCAGTTGCCGACCCAGACAACATTAACATAGAATTATACAAGTCTCTGGCCTGGTCCTTAACCCTGATGGCAGTCCCACAGATTTAAGGACTACTCACACAAGAAAGGGTTTGCCGGATCAGGCCCATGCTGTTCAACTCCTTAAAACAGTATGAAAAGTATCCCTTTTCCTATGTCATACAGTAGCATATGTACAATATTTGCAGTATATGAAGAACATCTATTTCTCATGTATGTGTCTCGCAGAATTAAACTCCCCAACCCACCTACTTCAGTTCTGACCAAGAAGATAGCTCGTGCAAGGTAAATATGTAGATAAAGAATATTTTAACTTGTGTGTTTCCACAGATTTGTGTTTGTTGATAATGTGGTATGTTACCATTTTACAAATAGTGTACAGAGGTCAATGTAAGCAGGGAGAGCAGGGCTGGCCCCGGGTTTTCGACAGGGCATTATATTGTATGTGGTCCATATGGACTAAGCACATTACTCTGGGCCTCCTTTCAAGAAGAAGCTCAGGTAAAGTTCCCTAACGCAGCTTGGACCATTGCAGTATAAGCATCTCTTCATACCATCAGTATTCGTTAACCTTGACCTGGAGTGACCACCTTTAGGAGTGAGACAAACAGTATATCAGACTCCAAACTCATTCAGTCCATGGCCTTTTTGCTGAGATTGTCCAGGGATGCCAGTTGATGCCAACTGTGGTGGTGGTTTTTGTTCTTTGGACACTTCTCTGCTAAAAGCTAGACTAAGACCTATCATCTAACTTCACAGATGGTACTGAACGGTCACTATCTACCAGCCTTGACCAGCTTTTAGCTGAGAAGAGAACATCCATTACTACTCTCCCAATCCATTCAGTTTCCTGTGTTTTAATGTTGTTATATTTCATAAACCCTCCTTGCTTGTGTAGGTTCTTGTTGAAATGTTGCTTATTTCTATTGACCTATGGTTGTAGCAAGCCATGAGGCATTATAAGGTTTCCCTCTGTTACACACAATAAATAAATAGGAAAGAAAAAGAATGTATGGTATAAGGACAAGCTAGTTTAGCTCTCCAGTCCTACGACATCCAAAAATTCTTCCTCAAGGAACTGTAAAAGTTGAAATAATTTCCTGATTCAGGCTTGAATCAGGGAGATACTTAAGCCTGTGACTAATGTTAAACCTCTGACTTGTCATTCAAGTCAATGAATACTTACTATGCTTAAAGTCAGGCACATGCTTAATCTTTACTTACCTACAGAATTTAAAATATTCTGCCTCTTCCCTGTAATCAAACCTTCCAGAGGCAGCACTGTCCCCTTTCAGAAGTGGAGGAGTGGGAAGACACCACAGCCATTGGTACCTACAAGAATGTTATAGATAGATCAGATAGTAAATGGTGATGAATTTGCTGTCCACAGCCCAAAGAAAAATGTTCTTAATTTGTATGGAAAAAAATATATAGACATAGACACAACTAGTCTTTTCCTGTAATCACATTAAAGACATGGGGTGAACCAAGGGACAAATGATATCAGTCATCTTAGATAAATGCACAGTCTGCTCAGCGCGCAGGTGGGAATGTGTACCATTACCAGTTCTGGAAGTATATAGGAATAACATCAGTCATGCACTGCTGGATAAAAGCCAAACTTTGGCTCATTCCTCAGCCAGTAAAGCAGAGCTAAATACTGACAGGGCTTACACCAGTCACTCAATCTGTTTTGCAATTCAAGGTTTAGAGTCCTATCCTGTGTGGTGCTTTGAAGGTAATGGGAGTGGCAAGTGCACAGCATGTCACAGGATCTGGCCTTTAAGGGAGTTACGTCAATAAAAGGCAGAAGAAATCTGTGTGTGATGGATTACTGGAGCACAGGGATTATTATTTGGTTTTGGTAGCACCCATACTGTGCTGCGTGCTGTCCACACAGAAAAGAAGGCATGGTTCCTGTCCTAAGGACCTTGCAGTCTAGAGGGAGACGGACAAACACACAGAGGGCAAGGGGTGCAACATCTAAGCGGAGTAGTCAAGGATCTCAGCCAACATCTTGACAAAGTAAGGCTACGTTCTTTTTTTAATGTGGGCAGTATGAGTTGGCTGAATTCTCCATAGGCAGCACAGCAGAAGTGGACTTCAATGGATGTTCTTTGTGGAAGAGCACAGTATGTAAGAAGTTCAAATTCAGGGATGGACAAGCCTGCTGGAATGAGGGTTCACAAATTTCTTGAACCATTTTTTAGTTTTGCAGAATTCACAATCTCATTCAAGATTTCATTCCATTTATGTTCCATTCCATGCATCCGATGAAGTGGGTTCTTAACCCACGAAAGCTTATGCTGAAATAAATGTGTTAGTCTCTAAGGTGCCACAGGTATTTTTCTTGTTTTTATTCAAGATTGTGAACATTACCCCACCCTCAGCCCCCAAACCCAGCCTATGTTTTCTCCCTCACCTAGGGAGAGTCAGTTTAAAAGAAGCTTAACACTAAAATCGAAAAGAGAATCAGGGAAAACTGGACTGTTAGAATTATGCTACAATGCTATTATTGTGGAGTGGACCATTGACATCTAATTAGCACCATCAGTATAAAAGTCTAATGTATTTTTTTAAGTCAACGTCTAAAAAACAAAACACCACAATACTTCTCCTTGCCAAAGTCAGTAAGCTCTGTAGTACAAAGAACTGTGAAGAGCCCAATCTGGAGAGAGTTCTTTTTTCTTTTCTTTTTTTTGGCCACGTGAGTTAGAGTAATCTGTCACCATGTAAGCAAAGCCATGGGCAGCAATACTACAAAGTACAAGAACACTCACAGTTGAGAGGCAGTGTGCTCAAGTGCCAGTAGTCTGTAAATGAGGGGGCGGAGGGTCTATTCGGAGTTCTTCCACAGAACTGCTATGTGACCTTATGCACTCTGTGCCTCTGTTTCCTCCCTGCTATCTGCCTTGTCTGTTTAGTTTGTAAGCTCTTTGAGGCAGGGACTGTCTCTCACTTTGAGTTTGTCCAGTGCCTCGCACAATGGGGCCCCACTTCTAGTTGGGGTGGGGGCAGTGGTACTGTAATATACATAATTATAATAATAATTGGTAAAATAAATATTCTCTGTAGCCCAATAATAATCAACATTTCTCTAGATGAGGCATTCCCTAGTTCAAAAGCCAATTTTCCAACACTCAGTTATAAACTGACATGCAGCATACCACAAGATGGCACTATTGTATGTTACATACTCGTATAATTTGGAAGTTACTATAATACACAGCAATGTCAGATGAAGCATCTTGTGGAGGAGACCTATGCCTGGGGAAACATTCTGCTCAGGCAAACTCTTAAATCTATCTCATTTGTGTAGATAAATAAACCTACTCTTGGCACTTTTAGCCCACTCAGAGCAAGACCTGAAAATAATGACATCTTGTTTTGCAACTACATCTGAATGTTTTGGCTTGACAATTAGCATTTCAAAGGCCAAGGATATATAACAACCTGAGCTAAGCAAACAGTATCTTGAACTGAATATCAGGATTAATGGTGCAGCAGTAAATGAACTGACATTTACCTACTTGAAAGTGTCCTCCTGACTAACGATGCTCTAATAGATGAGGATGTGAAGTCAATATTATCCAAAAAGCTAGCTCTGCATTTGGTTGTCTGCATGATTGTGGAGAGAGAGGGTGGGGTGAAATAAAATTTGCACAAAGATCAAAATGAACAGACTGCTGTATGGTGCAGAGACATAGACATGCAATCAGTTTTACAACTGATTTAAGTTAAACGAGTGCAACCTCTGTGCAGAAAAGGCCTAAAATTATAGCTGAAAAGGATTGCAGAAAAAAATGTTTTTCCTGGATCTTTCAGTTCATTTACTCTGTGCATTTGATCGCACTTTGTGTATAGCCAGTTTTGCTGTCTGACCGGCAGTCAGTCAGTTTCCCCTGTAGTATGTGTGTGGGTGGGTCTTTCACAACTGGGGAGAGGAAAACATTTTAGAAAACAGGAAACTGTTTTCTTAAACTCTAAAAGTTGGCAGTGAGACTCATGGGCAGGTGTTTATATCTGACACTGTTTTAAACTCAGTTTTTTAAAAGGAAGTTTATGGTGTTCTTTTTGAAGAGGTAGAGCTTAAAAACCATATGTTTGCCTTCCATATTAGAAAGTACAGAAGAGGGAAACATATCTGCTTTGTCTGCTCTGCAGCTCTGCTGCATTTCCCCTCAGAGAAGCAAAGCTGGTGGCATTGAGGAGACAGGAGCTAGGGCCTTCAAAACTCCCACTAATGCTGAGATCTGCATGAATAATGCATAGGAGACACTCTGACTCTGCCAAAATGTGAGGTTCCGCTCTACCTCCAGACTTTTCCCTGCTCTTGAACATAAGAAATTTTCCAACCAGCAGATGTTGGATTCCTTCAGTCCTGCTTCCAACCTGGCATCCTATTCAAGAGCACAGATAGCATGTATTTAAAGATGGCAATGATGGTTTAGTCACAGCTTGCATTGTTGCAGCTCTCATTTTGGAGAGCTGATAGACTTTTCAGGATAAAAAAGAAAATCATTATTGATATAGATAGTTCTAGCCCCATCAGCCTTGACAACATTCCTTAAGTCATTGCTTCCCAAACTTTAGAAAACTTAGCTCCCCTTCACGAAAATAAAATCAGTCATGGTCCATTACCTAGGAACTTGCTAGTGCATGTCTTCATAATATCATCCTTCCTCTCCTTTCATCCATGCTTTGAGCAGCGAACATTTAAAGTATTATCATTGGCATTTGAGCTAGTGCCTATTAAAATGAATATGCAGTTCAGAGCAATTGTTTCAGGCTCTCTGCTAACTCAGGCAGACACTTCCTAATTGCCTAATCAAGGCACATTTTATGTTTTGTTGGCAGTCATAACAGCTAGAGATTTACTCTCCCCCTTCCCTCCAACGGAAGCCGAGGCTTTGGAGAACAATTGCGAGATGTGTCCAGACACCCCCAGATATCCTTTCGCACCCATCTAAGGGGTCACACCCCACACTTTGGAAAGCACTGCATTAAAGTTAAGGGCCTGTTTTAAACCCACACAAGTGGGGAAATTGAAACTTTGTCCATAGCTCACTACAAGAATGCAGTAAGTCAGGGGTCTCCAAACTTTAGGAGACCAGGGCCACATTACATTTTTCAAGGGGCTTCACGGGCCGGCCCGTTCTCTTGAGCGTACCCTCCACCAAATTGCTGCCGCAGCCGCGGGACTGGCGGACCTCCCGCAGGCAAGCCACGGCGGCTTCAGCGGCGGGTATTCTGGGACCGGCGGGGGCGCCCCTGACTGCTGCCCTCTGCGCCCCACCGCCGAGGTGGCAGCAGCCTTTAAACTGCCGCCAAAATACCGCCGAGGCGGCAGCAGCGTTTAAGCTGCCGCCGAAATACTCGTTGTCGCCGACGTGCCGCAGCAGCAATTGGTTCGGGGGCCGGACAAATTGAAGCCGTGGGCCGGATTCGGCCCGCGGGCCGTAGTTTGGAGACCCCTGCAGTAAGTTGTAACAGATGCCTGGTAGATCGGAGTGAAAATGCTGTATGTGCTATAACACAGGCACAATGGAGACAGAATTCTAGATATAACCGACGTGTGGGATTAAAGTCAGACCTTCAGAGTGACTTCTAGTGCAGGTTTCTGCACGGTTATGCCCTTTATTTTATTAGCAAAAGTTTGGCAGAGGAAACATTGACCTGAAATTCATACAACTGTGTGGCTCATTCTAGACTGTACTGACGCTATTAGGTCCAGCACCAGTCTTAGGATATGTTTATATTGCAGTTAGAGACCCATGGCTGGACTGTGCCAGCTAACTTGGGCTCATGGGGCTTGGGCTAAGCAGCTATTTAATGGTAGTGTAGACTTTTGGGTCCAGACTGAGCCCAAATGTCTACACTGCAATTAAACAGCCTGCAAGCCCCAGACAGCTGACACGAGCTAGCCACAAGTTTTTAATTGCAGAGTAGACATACCCTTAGAGTTTCTGGTTTGCCAAGGCAGGCAGAATGCTCTATGTGAAGTCAGAGTGAGAGTTTTTAGCAGAGATCTTCACTAAGAAAATGTAACCTTCAGGCTCTAATTTCAAAGAAAAGATACGAATAGAAGCACATGATCTTCATACTTTGCTAGGTGGGGTTAGTAAAATTAGCAGCCATTGTCCATTTATGTGAGGTTGTTTGATGTATGTTTAGGTCTCAGTATAGTGTATCTATTTACACAGAGATGATGAGGAAAGGGACCGGTTGATGAATATCAAGTCCCTCCCTTTATCTCTTTGTGTTATGTATTGCTCATAGGAACCTCCATGGAACTATGACACCATATAGCTAATTTCAGATCTGAAGGAAGGCTCTGTAAATGGTGCTTTCAGCTCACAATTGTTCATACAAAATATGTTTTTGGTTTCATTCTGCAGGGTTCAAATCTCCTAAAATCTCCAAACAAAACTAGGGTGACCAGACAGCAAATGTGAAAAATCGGGACAGGGGTCGGGGGTAATAGGAACCTATATAAGAAAAAGACCCAAAAATCGGGACTGTCCCTATAAAATTGGGACATCTGGTCATCCTAAAACAAAACTAAGCCAAATAATTCTATTTTTGCCTGGCTTTGTGTGGAAAATATGTCCAGCTATTGAATTTTGCCTGGTTTCCAACCGTTACAATAAATTACTCCCTCTTCACATAAAATTTAGCTTAGGTTTGCTGGCAAACCTATCAGTGAGCCTGACCTGAGAAACTAGGCAAAACGTTTTGCTACAGGTTTTTCATAGCCAGTTTGAAACCTGTCTGAGCTGATCTTGACACTAGCTGAGGAAAATTAATCAAATATACAACCATTCAAACCCCACTCCAAGGAAACCTATCCAAAAACAGAGAGCCACATTGTGAACCCACCTGTACAGCTGCATGTTGGGAGGAACTCAGGGGCTGCTGGTGAAAAAGGGGCAGAGAGTAGGCAAAACCATTGCTCTCCATCCCTGCACATGGTAGCATCTAGAGCTGACCAGCCACATGGGAAGGCGTATGCTGAAAGTGTTGAGAATAGCTCCTTGGCATTGTGCTTCTCTGTGACAGAATGTCACCTGATGTTTTCTATGGGGTGGAATTAAATGTCACAACTGAGCCCAGGGGGCCTGATGTAAAACTCATTGACGTCAATGGATAGAAAAACTTTTAGCTTACAAGGAAAGGCTGTTGCTTTCTTCTTAATGATACTTACAGCTTTGTTTACACTCCATCACCGTATTTCACTGGCCAAAGCCATTAGGCGGCATGATGGGCTTAGCAATGTTTACACTTTACGCTCTCCTCCCTCCCCCCCCTCCCCCGCCGCCCCCGCCTTATCCTGCTTCAATTGAAGTTAATGGCAGGAATGGGCCCAGAGAGTCCTTCACTGGCACAGTACCACATACAGTACTGCTATTGGGGCCATTTGTAATGCAAAAAGAGGAAATGCTAGGCTCTTCAGGGCATGGATTGTCACTTCCTGTTTGTTTGCACAGCACCTGGCATGATGAATGAGGCCTCTAAGCACTATTGCAACATAATTGATAAATAATAACTGTTTCAGAAAAGGGAGTGAAGATGGGAATTCTAAATAGATGGGTGGTATCAGTGAGTAAACAAACCTGAACTGGAAAGATTAGCAAAGAGAACAGATAGGCTGTCAAGAGTGTGATGGTGGAGTGAGCAGTCAGAATAAGGGGATTGGAGGTGTATTAACAATTACACTTATTGGGCCAAATTCATCACTGACTTATTTGTAATTCAAGGGCAGAATTTAACCATCATGTAACCTTAAATTGAAAAAAATATTGTAGTAAACGCTTCATATATGCTCTTCACATTTGTCTGGTATACACTACAAACATTATGCTGTAGCAAGCATGTTGTAGCAAATTTCTTTTTTTTTAAACCATGCTTTCTGAAATAAAATTACCAATTTGATGATTTGGACTTCATAGTGGAATTCTTAGATGCAGAAATCAAAAGGCATATTGCTAAATTCAAGATAGTTCTGAATTTCCTAGAGCAAAAAAACCACTCAAACTCAGCTCTTAAATCTAAGGACAAAATTTTCCCCTTCTAGCTGAACTGTGGCTCTCCTTTCTACAGTATGAATCTCTATTAATTCATTTGTATTCATTTTACTTGCACAACTCCCATTGGTGATATCAAAATGGAGAATTTAGTACCACACCTGTCCCTGACTGACTCAGATACCCTTGACCTTACTCAGGTAACCCTCTGATCAATTTACAAAAGAGTTTTGCCCAATTAAGCATTGAAAGATTAGACCCTTTATTTTTAAATCTTCTCCCTTGGATCCTAATGCCTATGCTATTTATTCCATGCTAATACCCTGCCAGAGAATTTTTGCCTCTTGCTCTGTTGTCCCAGGATTTACAGTGATTCCTCTAACTATGTATCCGTGTGATAGTGAGTTCTGCTGATATGTGTATGGTCCTTCAAACCCTTGCTACTAGTCCCATTGACAACTCCAAGTGATGAGCACTACACGTCGATAATATATGTTTGCAGGTTTGGGTCCTATGTGGATAACAATGACACTGACCATGTGACATAGGTCTGTATTGCTACTTGGAACACCAGATCAGGTGGGAACAGCTGCAGCACCTGAGCAGTGGTTGACGGAGGCATTATGCTTAAGTACCTTAGGGGAAATTCCATTTGAAAATCTGCAGTTTGTTCCGACCAGTTTCAGCTGGCCAAATAGATTTTGGAAAGGAGCAACGGGTTTTGGGTACTAGCATTCCTGGAGCTAATGGCTTTCCACTTTAAACCAACCGAGCCTAGTCCAAGCCAGCAGAGAGCAGCAGGATTCTGATGGAGCTTATGGAATTTCCACCCAGGTTAAGTACAATGGCACTAGAGAAGCACCCTTGGAAGCTGTGCCCTACCTGTAGTAAAGCTATCGTGTGCACTCCCCTCAGAGCTGCTCTCCCAGCACTAGCAGATTGCACGGGGAAGGGAAGGGTTCAGTGAGCCCTTTCTCACCATCCTTCCAGGGCAGCTGCTCTGGGGCAGTTTTAACTTGGTCCTAAATATTTAAAAGTAAACTATTTGTGCACTGAGAGCATGTCTGATGCACAACGTCTGTTTTGTTAACCTGCCGCAATTAAAGTTCAAGGCTCCGTGTTTGCTTTCATATATTACAACATAGTATAACACGTTTCTTGTGTGTGGGACACACTTTCAAGATAAGTATAATGCTACCGATCAGGAGTATGGACAGAGCTAATAAAGACAGGTACTTATCCTGCTGTGTTATTAATGAAATTGGTAGGCCTCCGCCGCTCTCCTGGTTGTCATAGAAACAGCCTGAGCTGTTGGCCTCTAGAAAACATAAAAGAACAGCAAGTGCAAGACCACACATTCCACCCTGCCTTGTAGATTAACCAGCCTGTCAAACAAGAGCAAAGCATCAGTGGGTAGATAAGGTCTATAAAGTAGACAGCCACACAGTAAAGAGCCTCACAGACTAAACCTAGAAACGTAAGTACTTGTCTTTGTTTCTTCTTTTTTTTAAAATGCACTGCTGTGATTAAAGGAGCGGCATTTAGTATCTTGTGCATTTTTGCAACAGGCAATTTCTCTTATAGCACAATTATTTTCCTGCCATTAACTCTCTCTTCAGACTGAAAGTTGGTATTTCAAATACGCGGTTACAGCAAATTGATAGCAAACGCCTTAAGACAGGAGGCTTGTCTTCTATGTAAAGTTAACTGTACATTTTTGGCTCACTATAGATAGTAAAGTAAACAAATAATAAATCTATAAGTAATAATGCTAAGGAATGATTTTACTATGGAAATAGTTGGCCCAATCCTGCAAACTCTTTCTTTACACAAGTAGTTCCATTAAAGTCAATGTGAATATTTGTGTGAGTAATGCCAGAATAGAAGAGTAAGGATTGGGTCCACCGTGTGTAATTTTCTATGAATAAAGCTGCCTGTTGAAAAGGAGTGAAAGAGGAGGAGCAGGAAAGCAGCACTGATGAACTGTGTTTGTTCCTTGATTTAACTTGTAAATTCAGAATCATGCTAGTTATATATTACACAATAAATGAGATGAACATTCTGCTGCTATTTGACTCTGAAATCCTAGCATCAGTGACAAAAATGTACAAATAGGAATGATAATGCAATAGTTGAAGACATGGTGTGAACTATATATAGTTCTCCTTTATAACTTCACTGTCAACTTAATCAGTGGTCATTACTGTTATTCATCTTTTTCTTTCTTTCTTTTCCTTTTATTATTATAAGCTTTGACCCAAAGAAAAGAAAATAATAATAAAATACACTTTTTACACTTATTATATACCTTTAGTCAATTGAATCTACATTGTTTTTCCAGCCTTGGAAAATGTTTCCTGCTTAACTTAACCTCTGCCCAGTACTTGTTAGAAAAGGCATAAAGAAATTAAAATTAACTGCATGCAAGCTTCTTGTCCTAGGACCTGATCCTGCATACACATATAAGTGATGTGGTTGGGGGGGAAAAATTGATGGAATTTTTTGCTGCTATAATAAAATGACTGTGCTGTTTAAATGCTAGAATTAGCCCAATATGTTCTGTAGTCAAGATCTTCATGAAACCTAGTAAAAATGAAAGAAATTAACAATAGAAACTAGTAATTTTGATGTTTCAACTTTTAGGTGCCCAACCTGAGACACCTTAAAGGACCTTGATATCAAAAAGTGCTGAAGCACCTACCCTCAGAACATCAACCTTCCCTTATTTTTTCCACCAACCACATTACATATGTAAAGTTACTCATGCACATGTATGCAGGATGCTGTAAATGTCTCATATGCAAGATGATATAAAATGTCTTAGGGCTAGTCTACGCTACCCGCCAATTCGGCGGATAGCAATGGATCTTTTGGGGATCTAGACACGATAAATCGATCCCAGAACGTGCTCCCCGTCGATGCCGGTAATCCACCCCGACGCGAGGCGGAAGCGGAGTCGACTGGGGAGCGCCAGCCTTCGACATTGCAGCATCCTCACGGCAAGTTAAGTCGAGTGAGGTACGTCAACTTCAGCTACGTTATTCACATAGCTGAAGTTGCGTACCTTACATCGACCCGCCCCCCTCCCCGTAGTGTAGACCTGCCCTTAGATTGGGCACCCAAAACTTGAAGCACCCCAAATCACTAGTCACTTTTGAAAATTTAGGCTATTGTAGAATTGAATAACCAAGCATTTGATCATCAATATATTGTGTTTACTAAATGAAATCATTCAGTGGGAGACTGGCACATGTATGCACTCACACAGATAGACACACATTCATGCATCTATGCATTTTTATGTTATACTTTATTCTTTAAAACCACTGGGAACACAGAATCCTAAAACTATTGATTTTATATGTATTCAGTGTAAGTGTAAAGTACATCATACTTGTAAGGTATTCTCTTCCGAAAGACTGAACAAAGTATTTTCATATAAGAGGCAAGTCTGGAAAGTTCTGAAATTGATAGCTGATATATCATTTAAAAGTAAGACATATCTTTCCATGAAATAAATTATATGCATGTGTTTTAAGATTTTTCTTTATGACAAAATCAGGATTTGATTATACAGCCCTAACACACCCTTAGGGCAGGTCTACACTACAGCTGGGATCGACACTCTGAGATCAATCCACCGGTGGTCGATTTAGTGGGTCTAGTGAATACCCACCAAATTGACAGTAGATCACTCTCAAGTCAACCCCTGTACTCTACCCCCAATGAGAAGAGTAAGGTAAGTTGACAGGAGAGTTTCTCCTGTCGCGCCCCCCCCCCCATGATGTAGACCCTGCGGTAACTCGACCTAAGGTGTGGTAACTCAACCTAAGGTACGTCAACTCCAGCTACATTATTCACCTAGTTGGAGTTGCATAGTGTGACGTGTTCAGTCACAGAGACCTCCCCTTGGGACTGTCACCTGAGGTGCTGAGATTACCTCTGAGCCCATTTTCCCTGCCGGCGTGGGACTCCAGAACCCTATCTTGTTGAGCCACACACGCTAGCCTGCTGCAACACAGACCATGCCCCCAAAGCTGCGGGCTTTAAAAGGTAACCTGCAGAGATGTTTTCAATCTCCAGCACCCAGACACCCAGTTCCCAATGGGATCCAAACACAAAATAAATCAGTTTTACTCTGTATAAAGCTTATACGGGGTAAACTCATAAATTGTCCTCCCTCTATAACACTGATAGAGATGCACAGCTGTTTTCTCCCCCTGGTATTAATCACCTACTCTGGGTTTACAAATAAACAAAAGTGATTTTATTAAGTATAAAAGTAGGATTTGAGTGGTTTCAAGTAATAACAGACAGAACAAAGTAAGTTACCAAGCAAAATAAAACACACAAGTCTAAGCCTAATGCATTAAGAAACTGAATACAGGTAATATCTTACCCTCAGAGATGTTCCAATAAGCTTCTTTCACAGACTAGACTCCTTCCTAGTCTGGGCCCAATCCTTTCCCCTGGTACAGACCTTGTTAGTTCCAGCAGGCATCTTAGTTAAAAAGCAGGGGATTTCACATGACTGGACCCCCTTTGTTCTGTTCCACCCCATTTTATAGCTTTGGCACAAGGTGGGAATCTTTTGTCTCTCTCTGGGTCCCCACCCCTCCTTCTAAATGGAAAAGCACCAGGTTTAAGATGGATTCCAGTATCATGTGACATGGTCACATGTCCTGTGAGACACCAGCTTTCATTCTTCCAGGGCTGGCCCACATGTACCCAGGAAGGTTTGCAAGTAAACAGAGCCATTCACAACCAATTGTCCTAGTCAATGGGAGCCATCAAGATTCCAAGCCACTGTTAATGGCCCACATTTTGCATAATTACAATAGGACTTCAGAGTAATAGTTCATATTTCTAGCTTCAGATACAAGAATGATACATTCATACAAATACGATGAACACACTCAGTAGATTATAAGATTTGTAATGATACCTTACAAGACACATTTTGCATAAAGCATATTCCAGTTACATTATATTCACACTCATAAGCATATGTCCATAAACATATGGAGTGCAACGTCACACACAGTGTTGGTCGACTTACCACAGTAGTGTAGACATAGCCTTAGTCAATGAGCCGACTCATGTGAGTGAGGAATAGTCACAAGAACATAAGAACGGCCATACTGGAACCAATGGTTCATCTAGTCCAGTCTCCTGTCTTCCAACAGTGGATGATGCCAGATACTTCAGAGGGAGTGAACAGAATAGGGCAATTTATTGAGAGCAGTCAGAGGTTTAGGGACATCCAGAGCATGAGGTTGCGTCTCTGACCATCTTGACTAATAGCCATTGAGGGACTTACACTCCATTAACTTATCTAATTCTTTTTTGAACCAGTTTTACTTTTGGCCTTCACAATATCCCCTGATGAGTTCAACAGGTTGACTGTGTGTTGTGTGAAGAAGTACTTCCTTATGTATGTTTTAAACCTGCTGCCTATTACTTTCATTGGGTGATGTTTGGTTTGTATGTTATGTGAAGGAGTAAATAACACTTCCTTATTCATTTTTCTCCACACCATTCATGATTTTACAGATCTCAATCATATCCCCCCTCAGTCATCTCTTTTCTAAGCTGAACAGTTTGTGTTCTTAATCTCTCTTCATATGGAAGCTGTAAGCTGTTCCATACCGCTAATAATTTTTCTTGCCCTTCTCTGTACGTTTTCCAATTCTAATATAACTTTTTTGAGATGGGGCAACCAGATCTTCACACAGTATTCAAGGTGTGGGTGTACCAAGAATTTATATAGTAGTACTATGATATTTACTGCCTTATTATCTACCCCTTTCCTAACGATTCCTAACATTCTGTTAGCCTTTTTGACTCACTGCATATTGAGTGGATGTTTTCAGAGAACTATCCACAATGACTCCAAAACCTCCTTCTTGAGTGATAACAACTAATTTAGACCCCATCATTTTGTATGTATAGTTGGGTGTGATAAAGCAGAGAGATCACCCACCAGGAGGGAAGGGATAAAAGAGAGACTTTGAGCCCAGTTAGCTCTGCCTTGTTATACCTGCAGCCAATGTTGGGGGAGAAAAGGAGGGAGCCTGGCTCAGTTTGGGGCTGACTGGTGAAAAGGCAGGAGCTTGCTGCCTCCCTCCCTGAGGGGAAGGGTTACTAGCCTGCCAGCCAAGGCAGCCACAAGGAAATAAGTACTATCTCCTTGGCCAAAGAGACTTAGAAGCACCCAGCCTAAGAGATAACGGTGTGACTGAGACACAGAGACCTTGTGGGGTTCCAGCCCTGCCAAACTTTTGGCTGCCCCGCCTGGAGGAACATGGGACTGCAGCAGGATGCCACCCAAATTCCACAAGGGGGCGCTTCTAGAGACAAGCCACCACAGTGACTTGGACTATAGGGGCCACACCCCAAACCGAAGGGACAACAGTAGGAAGTAGCTCAGGGAAGTGGACGTAGACTCCCCATTGGGAGGTCCCCTATTCAGGGGTTGACTCACGCAGGGCCCTGGGCTGGGACCTGGTACCCCAACCCCATGGCTTTAAAAACTGAGGCACCTCGATCAGGGAAGCAAAAGGCCAGAATTCAAGTGTTCCAACAACTAGGCCACGTGGCCCTCCAAGATCCCTGTTACACTGGAATTATGTTTTCCAGTGTGCATTACTTTGCATTTATCAACATTGAATCTATCTGCCATTTTCTTGCCTCATCACCCAGTTTAGTGAGATCACTTTGTAACTCTTTGCAGTCTGCTTTGGACCTAACTATCTTGAGTAGTTTTGTATCATCTGCTAACTTTGCCATCTCACTGTTTACCCTTTTTTTACAGATCATTTAAGAATATGTTCAACAGCACTGGTCCCAATGCAGATCCTTAGGGGACCTCGCTATTTAACTCTCTCTACTGTGAAAACTGACTTTTTGGTCCTACCCTTTGTTTCCTATCGTTTAACTAGTTACCAATCCATGAGAGGACCTCTTATCCTAGGACTGCTTACTTTGCTTAAGAGCATTTGGTGAGGGACCTTGTCAAAGCCTTTCTGAAAGTCCAGGTGCATTACATCCATTGAATCACGCTTGCTCACATGTTTGTTGACACCTTCAAAGAATTCTAATAGATCGGTGAGACACGCTTTCCCTTTACAAAAGTCGTGTTGACTCTTCCCCAATAAATGGTGTTCATCTATGTGTCTGATAATTCTGTTCTTTACCATAGTTTCCACCAATTTGCCTGGTACTGAAGTTAGGGTTACTGGCATGTAACTGCCACAAATGCCTCTGGGGTCTTTTTTAAAAATTGGCATCATGTTAGCTATCCTCCAGTCATCTGGTACGGAGGCTGAGTTAAGTGATAAGTTACATACCCCAATTAGTAGTTCTGTAATTTTATTTTTGGATACCTTCAGGACTCTTGGGTGGCTACCATCTGATCCTGGTGACTTATTACTGTTTAATCTATCAATTTGTTCCGAAATCTCTTCTATTGACACCTGCAAGCCTGCCGACAGGGGGCAGGCAAAGGGGTAATTGCTCAGGGGCCCAGCAAGTTTAAAAGGGCCTGGGGGCCTGCTGCCACTGCTGCAGTAGCATTCATTTTTGGCCTGCCTAATTAAACTTTTGCACTTGACTTGCCGTAGTTTATACTCCTTTCTATTTTTCTCATAAGGGTTTGACTTCCTATTTTTAAAGGATGTCTTTTTCTTTCTAACTGCCTCTTTTATTCTGCTGTTTTGCTATGGTGGTGGTGGGTTTGGTTTGGTCTGTGTGTGTGTGTGTGTGTGCATGCACTCTCTGTGTTTTGTTTTGTTTTTGTACGTTCCATCTGAGGGTATCTACGTGGGTTTTTTTTTTTTTTTTAAACATTAAGGACACGTTTGGGGCTCTAGGCAGAGCCCATGACAGAGGGCAGATTGGAGGCAGATTGGAGGCACAACACCTTACCAGAGGTGCTGGAATGATGCTAATTTTCCACTGTTACACCAAATTTACACTATTGATTGCAGTGAGGTTACTCTGGTGGAATGGAAAATCAGGCCCATTGTGCTTCTGTAGACACAATGGGTCCAATTGCCAGGCACTTTGTGTAGCCATATGACCAATTCAAATTGTGTGTTAAATGCGGTCATCTGATTTGGTAGCATTTTACACCGCTTGGCTCTCACTTTGCACTGGTGTAAATGCCTACACATGATGCAGGCTGAAGGTGAATGACTGGGCTGATGCAGCCACAGTGTCACCCTTTGACAGGATGCAGTGTGCACTTCCACCCACACACGCCCAAGTGGGACTAGCTCCAGAACTATTTGGGGGAAGCTAACTCTGCCTAGGTTTTTAGGCTTATACAGTCTTTAAGGAAGACTATGGAATGCAACTGTGCCTGGCCTCTGTGCAGACATGAGAGAGAAGATCCCTTGTGCTCTCTTATACCCATGTGCACTTACGCAGAGCTGAGAACAGTCTTGCTCTAACCAACTGAAGTTCACAACACCCTTGTGAGGTAGGTAAATATTACCATCCCCACTTATTGGGGGATAATGCTTCCCCTTGAGTCTGTTTTTTATACTAATCTGCCTCACTTAATTTTAAACATCATAGCCCCAAGTCTCTGAAAATGTTTTCTTCCAAAATCTACAAAAACATGTAGTAGGAGTACCAGGCTGCTATGATACCTCATGCTTGACTAAACCAAACACTAACAGTGTCAGTGACTGAACCAGTGGCATTCACTAGCTTGCTGTCTGAAAAGAATGCTAATTTGCATCCTTCACATGCCCAGGCCTGAACAAGAATACTCATTCTATGGTATCTAAGGCCCCAATCCTGCAAACACTTAATCACACATACTTTTACTTGCTTGAATAGTCCTACTGGCGTCCAGGGGCTACTCACATGAGTAAAGTTATGCACTTGCATGAGTGTTTGCAGGATCTGAGTATAAGGTTACAGTTTTACATAGTTTTTCTTTAAAAGAAAGATTATTCAACCTATGAACAAGTCTGTGTCCTTATACCCAGCAACACTCCTGCTACAACAGTTTGGCGACTCTGCTTAGAGATAGAAGCCTTAACTTCCCCAGTGCAAGATATTGTAAATATAATTTGCAGTTTAATAACAGATCATATTGTGGTCTTGAACCTGCAGCCTCAAAGTCTTTAGAATATCAGCTTTAATCATTAGGTTATTGAACCAGAGGTTGTTAGTGCTGGGGGGTTTTCTATATTTATCTGCAGTCTAACTAAATACATACATAAACTGACTAAACAAAAAACCTCATAAGTCCTATTCTGCCATCATCCTCCACAGTGAACCCACTACAGATTCCCTTACAGTAAATTGGACACTCTGGGCCAAACCCAGGACTCTACTGCCTCCACAGCATGGATCCCACCATGGCTTCATGGTAAGGCCAGGTATCTCATCTGATATGAAGGCTTATAAAGGGCCTGACTCGCATTTACAGTAAGGCCCCTTTACATCATTATGCAATATAAATATAATTTACACTTGTTCTGAGGTTTCCTTACACTGCCAGGTTGGCTTTAGTGTTCTTCTCATTAAGAACATAATTTGTAATCCCATTGAATTCAATGAAGCTACTCATGTCCTTAATGTTAAGCACATGAATAAGTCTTTGCAGGATGTCCTTGAAGATGTGGTTTCACAGAGTCACAGGTTAGGACTAAAGTTATGTCCAGAAAATCTCATAGGTTTTCATGTAAATATTAAAATAATCTTTATGCTGTGTATAGCGGGAAGAGGAGGGTGTCATTCTTGTTTCTTCAAAAGCCAGAAAGATGCACATCAAAAACTTTGAGGTAGTCACAATTTGAACATAAACACAACATCTAAAGGAAATCCCAGGTGTTCTTTTAAATCACTTTTCTAGAGACATTCAGTATTAAATATAAGAATAAAACTATGCAAAGATGAACACAAGTCTGGAGCGGTCTTTGCTTGTTAAGGCTAACTAATTCAAGTGCTAAAAAGTTTGCTTTTCCCTCCTTCTGCTTCTGTCTTGCGATTTCTATGTGAGAAGGTTAGTAACTTCATAACTTTTCTTGGCAAGATATATTTAAATAATACAAAACAGTGATCCTCAGCCTGTGCCTTTTGAGCCTTTTCAGAGATCTAAATGTGGCTCTTCTGCTGTCCATGTGTTTGAAGGGTTCTCTGCATGCTCTGCTGTCTGAACCCTGGCAGAAAGCATGGAGTTCTGATTAATAATTCTCCCTGCCTACCTGATGTATGTGTATTGCTCTATCTGGCATAAAGCTGCAGTGGAGTCAGACCCAATACCTGTGTGAATGCAAAATCTTTAGTGTGGGAGGGAGGGATAGTTCTTTTTTAAATATGAAAAATAACTTTTAAATAGCATGGCCTGATTTAAGCCAGCAAAACCAAAGGAAAATTATGTAGTGATGGCGGCCAGTCCACCCCTACTGTCGTGCTTACCTACTTATTGCAGCACATGAATTGTGAAATACAGCACATAGGTCTGACATCCTGTAATACCTAGAAATAAGGTGAGAGATGGTCAGTCTTCATAGAGTTCTAATTCTAAATGTCTTTGTTTTTGTCCAGCACCCTTAACATTATTTTGATATAGGTCTAGAATTGGTTGGGATTTTGTTTTGTTTTGTGTTTTGATTTTTTTAAATTCAATCTGTGTACTTTAGCCAGGCTCACAAGACTTTATGGATTTAAGCTCCTCAGTGCTTGATACAGCACTTTCACATAGTCACATGTATACACAAGCGATCAATGAAGATTTTTAATTAGTTTTTCTTCTGAATAGAGAATGAAAGAAAGCACCCTGTGAAGAAGTTAATTATATAGTCTTGAGGCTTTCACTGAATAGGATTAGCTTCCCTGAGACAGCAGCATTCTTACACAACAGACACGCACTATTGTTTTTCGGTTTCCCTAATATACAGAAGATCTGCAATTAACAGAAAAATTACTGGGCATGATCAAAGCAAATTCAAGCATTTAAAATAAGAAACAATTAATAAATAAAAATACCCCTCCCCCCATTCGAGCAGGGGGAGGGGGGGTCATCTGGCAAGGAAGGTTTTTGGACAGTGTGCTTTAAAATGCTGAAAAACTGGCACAATATTAAAAATGCTTGGTTGAAACAATCAAAGCTGAATCATTCTGATGGTCTGTTTATGACCAATGTGACTTTCAGTTAGCTTTTCTTTTCTTAAAAAAAAAAAAAAAGAAACCAAATTTAGGTAATTTAAAATTGTCTATTCAAGGTCAAATCCTCTGCTAGCATATGCATGCCAAACTCTCTGAAGTCAGTGGCCTTGTTCCTGCTTATGACAGTGATTAATATGACCTGTTAGATTGTTTCCATCTGAAAGCGAAAGTTCTGCAGCTGAGGACACAGCTTCTTTGTACTTTGTATAACTGAATGGGCCCATCACTGGAGCAGTTAGCAGACTTGCTGCCCCACTCCTATAAAGCTGGCACTCAAAGGATTGAGGAACGCTGGGGGAAAGTGCTGAGTCACATCTTTCCTCATATTCTTGTGTGGAAAGAGCAATACACTCCTGAGAAGTGAGTATGTATTGAATTCGATCTGAACTGAAATAACAGTGAGTCAGCATCTGGGGCAAGACTCTTCAAAAGAGAAACTAGCTAAATCCAATACGGTAACCGGTTCTCTGTGTTTCTTTCTAATCTTCTTTTATGCTCTGTCAGCAGGTATTTCTAGGCACAGGGAAAAAACTGGCCCAGAGACCCAATTCTGTGTTCTGAGTATACTTTTCACTGGGCTCTATTATAACATTGGTTTATAAAATCTGAAAGAGAATTGTATTTGTTTATTTTATGTGATACCCAGTACATCACAAGTTCTATTAGCATTAGATATCCTTCAGCAGGATGGTTGACCATGATTTTCGTCTTAGACAGATGAACATACTCTTTCTTGTTCAGTTTTCTTATATCAGAAATGTCATTTGTTTATTCTCTCAAAATCTAGTTTTTCAGACTTCTTGGACTGAAAATTACTTGGTAACCTGCATACCACTCAGTAATCTAATTCCTGCACTGACCTTAATAATAACCTTGACAGTTTCTGAATTTACAAACTTCTCTACTGGATCAGCTGCCTCTTGTGCGAGACATTTTTCCGTTTTAATGTATAATTGAAGGAAATGACACAAATGTAAAGATAAGGGAACAAATCCTGCCCACCTTCACATTCTCAAAGTTAGTCAGCCAAATATGTAACCTGCACTGTTTGTCTTGTTTAATAGTTTGCAAAGTTCATTCATATGTACTAATTTTTTGAGGGGTGAGGAGGGTGGGGAGATGGTTAGGTGTCACAACCATACCCACAAGTCATTTCTTATAACTTGCAACAGAATGGAGGCAAAAACATTAGAGAGGAAATGGATATTACTAGCATCTCACAAGCAACAATGAGAAACAATATAAAATATATTAAAAAATTACACCTCTAAATTGCGGTGGAAGAAGAGGAAGAGGTAGTTGTTTTTTAAATACAAAAAATAACTAGTAAATAGAGTGCCCTGACGTCAGGCCTGCCCTCTTGTTGTCCATCTGTGTGCCGAATGATTGTATCATAATGTGCACACAAGAGGACAGAATGAAGTTTGCATGAGCTTTGCAACCTTTTAAAAACATATTTTAATGTAGTTTGCTGTAACAATTTCTTAAGTTTTGGGGAAGGGGGGAATTGTAGAGGAGGGTGATTTTTTGTTTAAGAAAAAAGAACAAACAGATTCTACTGTGTGCATCTGTAACAGTCCCCCTGTCCCATCATGAGTCATCAGAAGGGTTGGACCCACAGACACTGTAGCACAGACTGCCACTACCTGAGCTACTCAGCTAACAACATTAGTTAGCAAGGAAGACGGCTCTCTTTACAGAGGGGAGGATGGGTTGCTTGGTCCAGGTGCTCAGTCCAGGGGGTGCTCAGGGGGAAACCCAGTCTGGCCTGACTTTCTCTCTCCCCCATCCTCAGGAACTGGGGCAGCTCTTGCCCCAGCTGTTGCCCTCAGCGGGGGACACTGCCTATTGGCGCCAAGGAGTGGCTGAGGAGCTCTGGCCACATCTTTCTCTCTTCCCCCTCCACAACTGGCTGCTGGGGAAGTTCCTACCCCATGTGGTGCCTTGGAATATGTGATTGGGCCACTGAGAGCATAGGCTGGGTTTGGAGATTTATGTGGGGCGCTCAGCCTGGCTGTCTCTCCTCATTCCCACTCCAGCAGCAGCAGCATGAGCCTGGCCTCACAATGTTCAGTGATTTTGGCAGGCTGTCCAAATTTTCCTGAGGAACACAAGCGAGAGAATGGGAATGTGGTTTTTTTTTTAACATGTCATAGTTCAGCCAAATCATAACTGAATTTCATGGAGACCCCCCCCCCCCCCAAAAAAAAAAAGACATTTCCCCTGCCAAATATCAAAGGTCTTCTGCATACAATGGAGTTGTGAGAATTTTTCAAAGAAAAGATCACAAGAATCTTTTATAATGGAAAATGATATGCAACCTAAATTTAGGGCTTGCTACCAGCTCCTCCAATAGCACTTTAACAGTGTTCTCTTAAGATACAAATATAATGCAACACCAAGAAAATTAGATTTTAAAAATTACATTGTTGCAATATTCTGAATGATATTTCATATACACAAAAGACAGATACATTTATGTGGTAGTTGTACTGATCCTATGCTGGTGCAAATAAGCACAGCTCCATTAAACCTATGCTGATTTTAGCTCAAGAACTGGCCCATAGTTCCCACAACAGCTGTAGCTCAGCTACATTGTATATAGTGGTCTAAATGTTCAAAAGTTGGCCTCTGCTTTGCACCCACAATTTTTGATGTCAATTGATGTCATTTGGATATCTAAGTACATGACTGTACCAGGTGTTCCTTATGAAACTTTATAATCTCTGAAAACTTCTGCTCAGTGTGCAGTGGCAGTCAAAAAAGCTAACGGAATGTTAGGAACCATTAGGAAAGGGATAGCTATTAAGACAGAAAAATATCATCATACCATTATATAAATCCATTCTATGTCGATGCCTTGAATACTGCATGCAGTTCTGGTCACCCCATCTCAAAAATATATATATTAGAATTGGAAAAAGTGCAGAGAAGGGCAACGAAAGTGATTAAGGATATGGAACAAATTCAATATGAGAGGAGATAAGAGACTGGGACTTTTCAGCTTGGAAAAGAGACAACTAAGAGGGCATATGATAGAGATGTACAAAATCGTGACTGGGGTGGAGAAAGTGAATAAGGAACTGTTATTGCCTCTTCACATAACAGAAGAACCAGGGCTCACCTACTGAAATCAATAGGCAGCAGGTTTAAAACAAACTTAAGAAGTACTTCTTCACACAGTGCACAGTCAACCTGTGGAACGCATTGTTGGGGATGTTGCGAAGGCCAAAACTACAATAGAACTCAAAAAAGAACTAGATAAGTTCATTGAGGATAGGTCCATCAATAGCTATTAACCAGGATGGTCAAGGATGCAACCTCATACTCTGAGTGTCTCTAGCCTCTGTTTGCCAGAAGCTGGGAGTGGACAACAGGGATGGATCACTCAATGATTGCCTGTTCTGTTCATTCCCTCTGAAGCACCTGGCATTGGCCACTGTCAGAAGACAGGATACTGGGATAGATGAAATGTTGTTTTGACCCAACATGGCCGTTCTTATGTCCTTATGTGTACAGCAAGAAGAATCTGAGCTTTGTGCCTCCTAGGGTAGGACAGGGCAGAGAAAAGGAAAATTGGAGCTGGGAAAGTTGCATGACCCCAGATCCACCCTTCCTCACTATAGTTGTTCTCCTGCTGCAGGTAAAGCAATGGGCAGATCCTTGAAAACCACTCATCTTCCATTCTTTCTATGGCATCTCCAAATGCACTTGGCTGCAAGAGTATTTTATGTGCATAGCTGCATGGTCAGACGGCAGTCTGCAGGCCCAGATTTCAATTTTCCTGTGAGACTGATCTCTGCCATAGGAGCATAACGGCTTAGTCTCTCAGAACTAGCAATGGAAATCCCCATCTCCAACCTGACCAGCACGTGGTCTCTGATGAAAGGGAGAAGGGGAAGTTGGAGCTTCTGGGGAAGGACAGAAAGGAGGGGTCACTCTGACAGTTTGGGGATATGCCTGTGTCAGATTATGACTTCCATATTGTTTTATGCATGCCATTGGTGATTGTAACCTTAATTGTGGATTAGAGCATCCATTTTGTAGCAGAGGCTTGACACCTAGTGGACAGACTATGTCTGAGGCTATAGTGTACACTACAGAATTAAGTCGATACAAGTAACGCCAATGATCATAAACCGCTATAATTACATCTGTGTCCACAGTTGGTGCTCTAGCATAGACAGTGAGAGTAGAGTGCGCTGGGTAGCTATCTCAGTTCAACTCACCACTTTCTGTTACTAGGAGTTGTGGGAAGGCAGAGTGGATCACAGTGCATCATGAGTGTGGGCTCAATGTCCATGAGGCAGTTTTTTCCATCCCATCATTCCATGGGTTTCCAACTACATTTTGCGCCATTTTTTAACCATCCTTGTTTACTCTGCACCCGCCATCTCTTCCTGAAAGGATGGATCCTGCACTGCTCTCTACTGTTGTAGTCAATGTTATGAACACAATGCAGCTGATCATGCAGTATATCATAAACTTCAAATCTGAATAGGAATTTGTGGTGCCTGCCCTGCTGTGTGCCTTGGAAAGAAACAATGCCAGATCACTTTTGGCATTCATGGAGCAGCTTCACACAGTGGACCATCGCTCTTGGTCTCAGGAAACAAGCACTGAGTGGTGGGATTGCATCGTTATGCAAGTCTGGGATGACAAGCAGTGGCTGCAGAACTTTTGGATGTGCAAAGAAACTTTCCTGGAACTGTGTGCAAAGCTTGCACCAGCACTGCGGCGCAAGGGCACCAAAATGAGAGCTGTCCTCTCAGTGAGAAGCACGTGGTGATCGCTTTGTGGAAGCTAGCAACTCCAGACTGCTACCGGTCAGTCGCAAATCAGTTTGCAGTCGGGAAGTCCACCGTGGGAGTTGCATTTATGCAAGTGTGAAGAGCCACTAATCACATCCTGCTACGAAGGACTGTGACTCTTGGAATTGTTTGTGAAATAGTGGCTGGCTTTGTGTCAATGGGATTCCCTAACTGTGGTGGGGCAATAGATGGCACGGATATCCCCATTTTGGCCCTGGACCATCTTGTGAAGGAGTACATCAACAAAAAGGGGTACTTCTCTATAGTATTGCAGGTGCTTGTGGATCACCAGGGTTGTTTCACTGACATCAGAGCTGGGTGGTCAGGGCAGGTGCATGATGTATGCATCTTCAGGAACACTGGCCTGTACAGAAAGCTGAAAACAGGGACTTTCTTTCCACACCAGAAGATTCCACAGGAGGATGTTGAAATGCCCATAGTGATCCTTGGAGACCCAGCCTTACACGGGATATTTTCCCGTTCATGAAGCCTTACATAGAAAACCTGGACAGCGGCATGGAGCGCTTCAACAATAGGCTGAGCAGGTGCAGAATGACCATTGAATGTACATTTGGCAGATTAAAAGCACGCTGGCACTGTCTTTATTGCAGGTTAGACCTAAATGAGGAAAATATTCCCATGGTCATAGCAACCTGCTGTGCACTGCATAATGTTTGTGAGGCTAAGGGTGAAAAGTTCCCCAGGGGTAGAGAGTGGAGGATTGCCTGGTGGCTGATTTTGAGCAGCCAGATACCAGGGCTATTAAAGGGGCACAAGAGGGGGCTATGTGAATCAGGGAGGCTTTGAGGCACCATTTTGACAATGAGCATCAGTAATGTGTCTTTCTATAAAGCCTTCTGCCATGATTTGTTAACTTGCCGCCTTGCATGAAAATTTTGATGATTGCTTCCTGACTGCGATTTGCAGACTGCGAATGTGCCAATTGCCACTGTGTATTAATCCCAGCAGCAACCATTGTGTGTAGGAGACAAATAAAGATTGATTATCTTTCAGAGAGTACTTTTTATTAAATATCAATAAACAACACACAGAAAATGCTTTCTGGAAAGGGACATAACATTGACATGGGCACTTCCCCGGCGAAGACTCTCATAGCTGCATGTAACTCCAGCTATCATGTTGGAAGCTGTCTGAAGGAGCGGAGTGAATGGGGTACTGTGATGGGCTGGGAAGATGCAAGGAATGTGTGGGAGGAGTTTGGGAAGGGCATGGCTAGCAGTTCTGTATGGGCTGCAGAGGAGAGGGGGAGGTGAGCACACATGTGTTCTGCCTGCAGCTCCTCCATCACTTTTATTATCCGCTCCTGGCCCACTACAATTTGCTCATGCCCCTGCTTCCTCTCCTGACTAACTATTTTTAACTTTTCAGTAATTGAGTCTCTTCACATCTTGTGTTGATCTGTGGCATGAGAGGATTGGAGCATCTCCCAAAACATGTCCTCCTTGTGCCTCCTCAGTTACTTCCTTATCTGGCGGAGGTGCTCTGCCGGTGTGTAGGGGGTTCCCGTGAAGGTCACACCTGCAGAAGCACAAGAAACAATAAACAGAGGCATGATTGTTAGTGCACTCACAGCTTCAAATGATAATAGTAAAATACACCTCTTTCTCACTGTCCCTTGGCAAGCATAGGGCTCAGCTAACACCCTACACATGGTAAGTTCAGCTCAGGGATGGGAGGGGGCATTCAAGATGGGGCAAAAGGGTCTTGGTGGCTTTTTAAGGGGATCACTGCAAGCGAGTAGGGACAATATTGTAAATTCTGCCATCATTTTCCACATGCAGGGGTCATTGAAGCTGATATCTCATTCCTGAGGGTAAGCAAGGATGCAAGGGTGCATCTCCTGCATGTGTGGCGCTTCAGACCTGGTCCTTATGCTGCTCGCCCGTGTGCTGCTTTGGTCCCTGCACAAATGATTGCTGATTGGCACAGTAAAGTTTCCTACAATAGGGGAAGGAACAAAGCAGCTCTGCCAAGGAACCTCCAGAAGAGGATTGCTGAGTACCTCCAGGAAAGTTTCCTAGAGATCTTTCTAGAGGATTCCCCTGAAATCTTGGTGTGCATTAACACACTGTTCTGTGGGGGCCCCACTGCATAGCTACGTAGCAGACACAAACACTGCTAGACTTGTACATTTCTATCCCTTAACCCACTTCTAGCATATGACAAAGGACAGCCCTAGCTCATGTAACCAAGCAGTATTAACTCAAAACAAGCACTTACCAGAGCTTCCCTCTCCTGCATCATGCATGCCAGAGACAGAGTGCTGGGACTTGCTCGAACCGTCCGGGGTTAAGAAGAGGTCCTGGCTTGCCACAGTACAGGACGACCCTGTTGCCTGTTCCATCTCATCCTCAATTCCACGTCCTTGTCCACCAGGGTTGAGTCCACAGGCCCCTCTCTCCAGCCCCCGTAAAGTATCCATGGGGCTCTTGGTGGAGGAGGTGTGGATGCCACAGAGCATGGCGTCCAGCTTCTTATAGAAGTGGAAGGTCTTCAGGACAGCACCAGAGCAATGGTTTGACTCCCTTGCCTTCTGGTACGCCTGCCTCAGCTCCTTTATCTTCACCTGGTATTGATGCGTGTCCTGTTTGTAGCTCTTCTCCAATATGCCACGAGAAATCTCACCGTAGGTATCAAAGTTCCTACAGCTGGCGCAGAGCTGGGATTGCACAGCCTCCTCTCCCCACAGGGTCAGCAGATCCAACAACTCAGGTGTGCTCCAAGTGGGAGAACATTTGCTGTGTAGAGCCGCCCTGTTTAGCTGGGAAGATGTGATGTGAGCTCTCCATGCCGAGCAAACAGGAAGTTGAATTTCAAAAATTCCCAGTCCTATAAAGGGGAGAAGGGGCGGTGTGATGGTGGGGGCTCAGGGAGAAAGGGCAGCATGAGGGTGGGGCCTTGGGGGAGTGGGAGGTGCGAGGGCGTGGCCTCAGGGGGCAGTGTGGCATGGGGGGATGAGGCCACAGTTCAGGCGTCTGTGGCCCCCACACTTTTAAGGTGCTTCCATCACTCCTGCTCTAAGGGGAAAGTGTCTAAGAGGTTTTGGGAGGGCTGTGGCACATGTTCTGTGGTGTAGGTGGTCAGACTGAGGGGTTCCACTGACCAAGAAAGGGTGTCAGATATGAGGTCTGCACCTGGGAGTGCATCTGAGAGACCCAGAGCTTGGAAGAGTGACCAGTCAATACCCAGACCCAGCGGCCTTAGAACCACATGTGATTCAGTGGTTAGATCCAATCACAACAGACTGAAGTTCATCTAGAGAGGGGGACTGACTAGGGTGACCAGATGTCCTGATTTTATAGGGACAGTCCCGATTTTGGGGTCTTTTTCTTATATAGGCTCCTATTACCCCCCACTTCCTGTCCCGATTTTTCACACTTGCTGTCTGGTCACCCTAGGACTGACTCAGGCTCTGACAGTCACTGAAAGAGAGGCAACAGAAAACAAACAACAAAGGGAAAAAAATAAGAAATAGAACACACCAAAAACAAGAAGCGGGAAAAAGGCGGGGGGGGGAGGAAAAATGCACAGAAAAGAAAAAAATAGACCAAGACAGGGGAAAGCGAGAGGGAAAAGTGGGCAGAAATAAAATGACGAATGGAAGCATTTTTCTGGGGCATGGTGCATAGGAACATGAAGGGTAGGAACAGGGAGTGTGCCCAGGTACCAGTCTAATGCAAGGTGAAGGTTCCGGTATCAAATGCTGATGAACCCCTGTTGTTCAGCAAAACTGTTTGGCCAAGAAGGAAGTAATACTGAAATGCTCCAGAATTTCATCTAATGCTGCTAGCCTGGGAAGTCATACAGAGTGGGATTCACAAAGTTATTTAGATGCCTAACTCCCATGAGAGTTAGCACCTTTGTGAATCCCACCCATCATAATCCCATATCATAATATGGGTCCCCTCAGGAATGCGGGGAGATCCGCAGATTTCTGAGCAGGATAGTCCTCTCCACTCAACTCCTTACCGTCATGGAGAAAAATATTATGTGAAGAAGATAAACAGAACTAGGATCCAAATTGTTGGGTATGTGGAAGGAATTTGGAGTTGCATATTTGGAAGGTAGGAAATGGCTGTTCTACATTCACAAAAAACAAAATCCTGCCTCCAGCACCTAGCGCAAGTGATGTAGCTGGACCCCTCTCTTACCCTTTGTCAGTTTTGTCTATTTAGACTATAAGCTTGTCTGGGGGAGAGCAGTTTCTTATTATGCGTTTGCTCAGCCAGTGATCCAATAGAGCCCTCTATTTGTTTGGGGCCTCTGGACACTATTATAACAGTTAAATAATAAGAATACATAAATAATGGGGATAACCTATATGGCCTTTGGTCACTGCAAATCAGGATAGTCTCATCCCAATCAGATATATGCAGATACTTCCATTAAATTTAATAGCTTCAGCATTAGGCCCAGACTCTGAAAACCTTTCTACTGTGTGCACCTGAGTTCTTCCAGTGCTGTGCATACACTGTAAAATCAGAGTTAATGATGTAACCTTTAAGCAGGCCTCTCCATACCCCCACGCAAAGATTAGTTCAAGCAGGAATTCCTGTTAGGAAAAATCTCTGTAAAGCCTGTAGGTAGGGACCATTGCCAGGGCAGGAGCTCTATGCAGATCAACATGCCCAGTCCACATTTCACTCACTTTAGTTACAAAGTGCTTGAGAGCACTCTCTGTATAGGTTTGGAGGGAGGCAAAATAGGGGTGGACAACTTCTACATTCCTATTCCACTGTTGACCATACACTTTCTTTCAGGAGTCCATGGGCAGGGCCTGCCAGAATGTGATCCCAAGGATCTAGCAGTAGGCTGTAGCAATAGTGCATAGTTCTGCATCTAGACAGGGCCCTAGAAAATGGAGAATTACCTGTTTCCAGAAGAAAACAGCTCAATTCTTTAGGAATTTATATTTCATAATGTATGGAGGCGGGCTAAAGTATACCAAGAGTTGGGCAGCTTGACCCAAATAAGATTGTATTTATCTATGGATGAGCTCTAGTTCAGAGGTAGGGTCAGAAGACATTAATCCCAATACTGTTCCCACTGAATACTGGAGGCATAAATTAGACCAGCTCTAGAGACTACTTTGCCTGCCTGCCTGCCTTCCTGCCATGCTTTCCTAGTGCAGGAGCCCAGAACAGCAGAGACATGTTGTGCTCTTGTAAAAGGTCAATGAGGATATTCAGGAGGCTAAATAAGAGGATGTTGCAGTAATCAAAGTGAACTATAATGGGGGCCAGAATGAAAGATTTGGCTGTGAAAAGAAGATTTGGGGATGAAAAGAAAAGGATGGATGTTGAGAAGGAAGACATGGCAGGATTTGGATATGGCCTGGATGTATACAGCTGGGAAAGGGAGGAGTCAAAAGTACCCCAAATCGCAGGTTTGAGTGATGAGAAAGGTGGTGGTGCTGTCAGCAGTGATAGAAAAGGGGCACAGCGGGGAAGCTTTGGGAGGAAACATAAGGAGTTTGATTTTGGTCCTGTTAAGCTTCAGCTGATGACAAGACATCGCATCGGGGAGAGAGGCTGAAATGTGGGATTGAATGGAAGGAGATAGGCTGGGGCAGAAAGAGAGATTTGCAAGTCATTATCCTAGAGATGGTAGTGCTATCTGATGAAATTGCCCGGAGCCAGGGTGAGAATTGAGAAGAGCCCTGGGTATCCCTACAGGCAGTGGGAGAGGGGAGAAGGAGAATCTACTGAAAGAACAAGGAGTCCAGTGTCATCTTAAAGACTAACAGATTTATTTGGGCATAAACTTTAGTGGGTAAAAACCCCACTTCTTCAGATGCATGGAGTGAAAATTACAGATGCAGGCATTGTTATACTGACACATGAAGAGAAGGGAGTTACCTTACAAGTGGAGAACCAGTGTTGACACAGCCAATTCAATCAGGGTGGATGTAGTCCACTCCCAATAATTGACGAGGAGGTGTCAATTTCAGGAGAGGAAAAGTTGCTTTTGTAGTGAGCCAGCCACTCCCAGTCCCTATTCAAGCCCAAATTAATGGTGTTAAATTTGCAAATGAATTTTAGTTCTGCAGTTTCTGTTTCTACTGAAAGAGATGCTGAAAGAGCCATCAGAGAAATAGGAGAAGAACCAGGAGAGGACAGTATCTCAAAAACCCAGTGAGAATAAGATAGCAAGGGTGACTGACAGTGTCAAAAGCAGCGAAGATGTATGCATGTAGGATAACTTTTGAGAAGGATAACTAAATACTGCCTTAGCATTAGCAATTTTACAGACTGTAATAGACAAGCTGTGCGGTAAAGTCTTCACATAGTTCTCACTGCCCCAAGTCTTACTGAACTCTTGAAATAAGTATACAGGCTGACATAGGTGTCATTTGCAGGGTCTCCATATCCTCTCCCCACATTTGAGTTTGGCATCTCAGAGCAAACTTTAAACAACCAAATTTTCTTTTTCTGATCAGTAGTGTTGTGGTGGTGTTGGTCCCAAGATATTAGAGCACAAGGTGAGGTAATATCTTTTATTAGATCAACTTCTGTTGGTGAAAAAGATAAGCTTTCCAGCTACACAGAGCTCTTCTTCAGGTCAAGGAGAGCTCTGTGTAAGCTCGAAAGCTTTTCACCACAGAAGTCGATTCAATAAAAGATATTACCTCACCTACCTTTTTTCTGATCATCAGTTGTGTTTATTTCGTGCTGCATGCCAGACTGTGGCACTACTAATTTCCCCAGAGCTCCTGAACCTCTTTTGGTTTCCATCTGATGATTCCTTTTCACTCACTGGAAGGTGAGAGTTGTTTAAATTACAGCTTGAAGTCTTCTGTGGTTTATCAGTTCTGTGACAGGCAGGTAGCAGTAAGTAAATGGGCTCCACAGCTCTGGAGAACAGTAAGGGCAGCCAGGCTAGTCACAGGAAACTGGGAGAGGGAAGTGATTTTATTCTGTAGGGACAGTGGATTCTATCACTAGATAGGATGGTTGGATGAATGCTAAAAGGAAAGGGGTAATAATAACTGAAAGAGCAGTAATAATAAGAGCACTTCCTGATGGTGGAACCTAATTATTATTTCAGGCCTTAGCTCATTTGAGAAACTTGTAAACTTGATTAATTTCCCATTGCAATGGTAGTTCTGAGTGGCATAACTCAGAAGCTATTTATAGCTGTCTTCTATTCCTCTTCTGTTGTTCTGTCCACTGAATTTATTTCCACAAGGCACCATTTAAAAAAAGACTCCATGGGGTAGGATGAGAGAAAGCAAACCTCAGTTTATACTATTTATACATTGCGGGGTGGAGCTGGCAATAGTCTGACTTGTAACTGAAAAGAGGGCATAATAGACTTAGACCATGTCTACATGTACAGCTCTGTGGTGAAGATGCTCTATGCTGGTCTCCCATAGGCATAAAAATCCACCCCTGCAAGCAGCATAAGCTATGTTGGCAGGAGAAGCTCTCCCACCGACATAGCACTGTGCACACGAGTGTTTATATCAGTGTAACTTATGTTACTCGGGGTGGGGGGTGGAATATTCACACGCCTGAGGGACATAAGTTTTGCCAACATAGACGGATGTGTAGACATAGCCTTACTTACATAGAGCATTAGATTTTCAAAGCACTATAGAAATGTCAACTAATGAAACTAGAACAGTTTAGAGACACTATCAGTGCAATTGGGTAAAGGGTTTGCTCACACATTCAGCCAATCCCTTCACCAAGATCTTTCTTTTCTTTTCCTGAAATGACACAGTTGCTGGTTCATCTTTTGGACAATCCATTTCTTTGCTGGGTAGGATAAAGTCTGATGCTGCAGAAGGCCATCCTGCATCCTGACACAGCTTAGAATTTTCCAGTCCTAAGACTAAAACAGATTCTCACTGGAAGCAAAAGAATCCTATAAACACTTGTTTAAACTGCCCCTGCACTTGGAGTACGGAACCTCTACATGTTCTGATCAGAAAGTATTTATCGGGCAAACAGTTAATTAAAATAAATGATTGAACTAATTCTACATATCTGATATGAAAATGTACTGATTTTCACCACTCCAAACAATTTTAAAGGCTAAATATTGTGCATGGGTTTTACTGTCTGAAACTACTGGATTGAACAGTTATTTAAAAACAAAATCCATACCAGAGTCTTTCTAAGCTCAGGAATACACCCACCTTCCTCAGATAATGTGGCCATACTTGGCTCCAGAATGAATATGTGAGGGTGGACAATTTCTGTTTACTGACCTGTCATGGAAGGATAGTGTTGAGTCCACTTGCCAAGCACAATTTGAAATTCAGAAAGTAATGGTTCTTTGAGCTCTACATTCTTTCAAAGTACAAACTGAAAAATCTGAAAAACCTGCATGTGGAATGCTCACAATTTCTCACGTTTATGGCAGTTTTGGCATATGACAGATATTTCTGTCAAGGAAATATCATGTCTAATAGAAACAAATTGTACAATGGCAGAGACTTTTAAATAGCCATGTATCATTTGTGGCAAATTGCCAGCACTACTATGATGGGTCCCGCACTTTCTCTTCTTGTGGGGGGTTTCAGGGTGCCATTTCTTGCCCCTGAACTGGGGTAACAGGTATCCTACTAGTATCCCAGGGAAGGGGAGTGGAGAGGGAGGGACCCAGGCCCGCCCTCTACTCCGGGTCCCAGCCCAGGGGCCCTATGATAGCAGGTGAACCACTTGTACCAGTGATTCTTTCCCCTGGGCTACTTCCCTCTCCTGACCTTCAGCTTGTGGGGCTTCCTGCCTTCCCTCTGCACAAGCCAGGTGTCCCTTTACCTAGGATCTTGGTCTTCTTAGCCCGCTGCAGCACTTCTCAAAACTCTCCTCCACTTTCCTTCGAACTGCTCTTTGTTCCACCACCAATCCACTCTGCTCCAGCTCCTCCTCTGGCTGATTGAAGCAGGGGGATTTTATCAGGTGACTGGTTTCAGGTGCTGTAATTGGTTTCAGGTGCTTTTAATTAATCTACAGGGAATAAGGCTTCTCCTCATCCTAGATCACTCTCCTGCTGCCTTCTGGCCATGCTGTATCACACATTAATATTTCAATGAGGAGTTCCACAAGAAAATGACCCTGTTAGCCTGTGATAAACCCCTCCTTCCAACTGTGCCTGGGCTGCAAAAAGGAACGGGGGAATGACTGGATAGTCTATCCATTTTTTTATGTCCAAAACACTGTCTCTTAACCGTAGCCAAGGAAGGAGGGCAACAAATGTATATGAAACACATTTCACTGGAAAGGTTTACACTTTCTTTCTGAAAATGTAGGGGGTATATTGATAGCACAGTGGAGTGTTGAACAAACTGTGATTTGAAATGGGGTGTTGTGTAAGACAGGCCTTGAAGGGCGGGGACACTGTTTATTTTATTAAAGCACCTGACATTTAATGCAATCTTCTGAATTCCATAGACTACTCTCTAGAAGTATTTTAAAGAGCCCCAGGGATAAATTTTCTCTATTAAGTTAATTAAGCAACATCCAGAGAGGGAGAGTGTGTGAGGAGGAGGGGTGGATTCTCTAGTCCTCTAAAGCCACTTTGTGCCATGATGTAACCTTGGACACAATGGAGAATCCAGTCCCCTCAGAGAGTAGGAAATCACTCTAATATTCCCTTTAGTTTAGTGGTGGAATTTTAACAAGGGGCTTCTGAGTGTCCCTGCGAGCCCTTTTCAGCACCTCATGTGGCTTTTAAAAACTCCCTAAAAATTAATCCACACGAAGAGAGTCTCCCTGCAAAGCAGTACGCCTTATGTTTCAGGAAGGTGTAACCCACCATGAGTCATAGGAGATCCAAAAAATCTTGTTAAAATGTTTCCCCAGTTTTTTCATTTAAATTTGAAATTTCAGTGAAGAATCTTGTAAAAACAAAAACAAAAAAACAACCCTGAAATTGCGACAAAGGGTCCTGTGGCACCTTATAGACTAACAGAGGTATTGAAGCATAAGCTTTCGTGGGTGAATACCCACTTCTTCGGATGCAAGCAGTGGAAAATGGCCTACGCAGATGACCTGGTCCTGATCGCGGATGACCCCGAAAGGCTCCAGGGCATGCTCGACACCATCGGGAGAGCCGCGGACTGGACGGGACTCCGCTTCAATGCCAAAAAGTGCGCGTCCCTCCACGTCGACGGGAGCCAGAGGGACTCGGTACTGACGACGGAGTTCCTCATCCAGGGCGAGTCCATCATCCCCCTGGCAGAGGGGCAGGCGTACCAGCACCTCGGCACGCCGACGGGCTTCCGCGTCTGGCAGACCCCCGAGGACACCATCCGGGAGATCCTGCAGGACGCCGCCAAGATCGACGCATCCCTGCTGGCGCCGTGGCAGAAAATCAACGCCCTCAACACCTTTCTGATCCCCCGCATCGCCTTCGTCCTGAGAGGATCCACCGTGGCAAAGGTGCCCCTCAACAAGGCGGACAACACCATCCGGCAGCTGGTCAAGAGCTGGCTGTCCCTGCCCCAGAGAGCCAGCAACGAACCCTGAAATTGTTGGCCAGCTCTACATAGCCACACTTGTGATGACTAAACCAAATAGTTCAGAGATTTGGTTTGGCTAAGCAGGAAAAGGTTTGTCTACCAAGTTGAACCCCAAAATTCCCATCCATGCATACTCTTCAGACCAATTGTGTCCTAGGTCCCTTTCTCTGTTCCCTTTCTTCCCTACAGACTCCCAGTGCCTTCTGAGCCTCTCTGATGCCTCATAATCATATTCCAGGTTTCCAGCTCCTCAGACTTCCCTAGGGGGTTTCTTCTGCTTCTTGAGTTGTGACCCTTACCCTTCTAATAGCCCCTTCACGGCACTAATTATTATTCAAAAGATGCATCTAAGGGTAGGAGCCATTAAGCTGCTGGTGTTCAGATTTTATCTCTGTTTTCTAACTAATTTCCTACTTTTTCTTTTTCTTTCTTTTTTTTTTTTTGCAGAAAAGCTTGTTAAAAAATCAACAAAAACCTTTTTCAAAACCCCCAAAGTGTGCAGACAGCAGAGTTGTTTGAGTAGGAGTTATGTAATGCACATTTCTTTGTAAATAATTGGAGGCTCAAATAGCAGTGCAGTGTCGGTGATTTTAATATTTTGTGGACACTCTATAACCTACAACAGATATTTCACTGCCTGCATATTGCTTGCCAAAAACACACCAAAACTTAGCATGCAGTACTTATTGCTGTGATTGTTTCTGAGTTGCAGGGAACAAAAGAGGATAGCAAGTATTTTTGGAGATAATGCTTCACGCATTACCAAGATATAGAACACAGCTTGTGACTAAACTAACTGTGAAACAGAATTTTCCTGTGTTGGCTGCATGAGAGCAACAAAGCAAAGCTCAGGTGAGTGCAAAGAATTAGCAGAGGAATAACTAGTTAGATCAGAAGAGAATTTATCAAAAAAATTTGTTTTGATTTTGTTTTTTGTCATGGCTATACGCTTTCAGAATGTACTTGGAAAAATCATTAAACTCCTATTGATTTTGGTTGGCATTTGCGATTCAGGAGAAATGCTGAGTGGCAGGCTCATATAGCACTTTAATTATAGAGATTACATTCATATGCTGCTAACCTTATCTACGAATTTTGCTTGCAAAATACTATCTTCAAAACAAATAAATCCAGATCATTCTTGGCAATGTGTGAGGGGAATATTACTGCATTTATGACACAATAGTGATACTGTAAATATTCTGATTTATTTTATCATAGCCTCAAGCCAAGGAAAAATAAACCAAAGGTGAAGGTATGGTAGTAGAATTCTCATTGTAATGCATGATTGGATCCTTAGATGTTTGGGGCCAACTTCATTGCTTGTGCAACTGCATAATATCAGGGGAGTTGCAGCACGGTTGTACTTGACCTTTGAAGTTTAACATTAACTAAATGTTCAGGTGGCATTTCTGGTATGTTGTGAGAGATAATGCTGTGGAATTTGGATTAAATATTTAATTTCAACAAGAAGCTGTCTGTATCCTGAATTCAAGAGAAACATGTTTTTCTAACTTTTAAAATAGTTGCTAGACATGGGAGGTGAGCATGAAATTAAATTTCCTTGAAGTGAGCTCATTAAAGTTTGCTCTAGAACATTCATCTTTTTCTTTTCATGGATGTGTAAATCCTGGGGCATTTGCCAGCCACCATAATTTCTGTAAATATACTGGTGTGTGACCAAACATCAAAGAAATAAGTGGACTGAAATGTATCTCTTTTGTAAACTGTAAATTTGGAGTGTAATTGAAAGGACAATGAAGCCATTCTATCAAGATGCAATGATGTTTATAATTGGTGATCTTCCAGAAAACACTATCCTAGCCACTATGGATGTAGAAGCTCTCTACACGAACATTCCACACAAAGATGGACTACAAGCCATCAGGAATAGCATCCCCGATACCATCACGGCAAACCTGGTGGCTGAATTTTGTGACTTTGTCCTCACCCACAACTATTTCAGATTTGGAGACAATTTATACCTTAAAGTCAGCGGGACTACTATGGGTACCCGCATGGCCCCACAGTATGCCAACATTTTTATGGCTGACTTAGAACAACGCTTCTTCAGCTCTCCTCTCCTTTCGCCCCTACTCTACTTGCGCTACATTGATGACATCTTCATCATCTGGACCCATGGGAAGGAGGCCCTTGAGGAATTCCACCAAGATTTCAACAATTTCCACCCCACCATCAACCTCAGCCTGGACCAGTCCACACAAGAGGTCCACTTACTAGACACTACAGTGCTAATAAGCGATGGTCACATAAACACCATCCTATACCGGAAACCTACTGACCACTATACTTACCTACATGCCTCCAGCTTCCGTCCAGGACAAACCACATGATCCATTGTCTACAGCCAAGCTCTAAGATACAACCGCAATTGCTCTGATCCCTCAGACAGAGACAAACACCTACAGGAACTCTATCAAGCATTCTTAAAACTACAATACCCACCTGGTGAAGTGAAGAAACAGATTGACAGAGCCAGAAGGGTACCCAGAAATCACCTACTACAAGACAGGCCCAACAAAGAAAGTAACAGAACGCCACTAGCCATCACCTACAGCTCCCAACTAAAACCGCTCCAGCGCATCATCAAGGATCTACAACCTATCCTGAAGGACGATTCCTCACTCTCACAGACCTTGTGGGACAGGCCAGTCCTCGTTTACAGACAGCCCCCCAACCTGAAGCAAATACTCATCAGCAACTATACACCACACAACAAAAACACCAACCCAGGAACCAAACCCTGCAACAAACCCTGGTGCCAACTCTGTCCACATATCTACTCAAGGCACACCATCATAGGACCTAACCACATCAGTCACACCATCAGGGGCTCGTTTACCTGCACATCTACCAATGTGATATATACCATCATGTGCCAGCAATGCCCCTCTGTCATGTACATTGGCCAAACCGGACAGTCTCTATGCAAAACAATAAATGGACACAAATTTGACATCAGGAATCCTAACATTCAAAAACCAATTGGAGAATACTTCAATCTCCCTGGTCACTCAATAACAGACCTAAAAGTGGCAATTCTTCAACAAAAACAACTCAAAAACAGACTCCAATGTGAAACTGCAGAACTGGAATTAATTTGCAAACTAGACACCATCAGATTAGACTGGGAGTGGTTGGGTCATTACAAAACCTAAACCTAATTCCTCCAATACTAATTTCCCCCTACTGTTACTTACACCTTCTTGTCAACTGTCTGAAATGGGCCACTCTCATTACCACTTCAGAAGTTATATTCCTCCCTTGGTATCCTGCTGTCAATTGAATTGTCTCTTTAGACTGACCTCACACTTGGTAAGGCAAGTCACATCTTTTCATGTATTTATACCTGCTCCTGTATTTTCCACTCCATGTATCTGATGAAGTGGGTTCTAGCCCACAAAAGCTTATGCCCAAATCCATTTGTTAGTCTCTAAGGTGCCACAAGGACTCCTCTTAATTTTAATGTTCAATGCAGGGCCGGCGCACCCACTAGGCGACCCTAGGCGGTCGCCTAGGGTGCCGGGGGGTGGCTGGCCGTGGCTGCTTCCCACCGTCCCGGCTCCGGGGCTGAGCCGGGAGCCGGGGGGCGGCTGGCCGCGGATGCTGCCCGCCCTCCCAGCTCCGGGGCTGAGCCGGGAGCCGGGGGGGGGGGGGTGGCTGGCCGCGGCTGCCGCCCGCCTCCCGGCTCCTCAGCCAGCCGCCCCCGCTCGTGGCTGAGCCGCAGCTGCCGCCCGGCTCCCACCTCCGCAGCTCAGCTGGAGCGGGGGGCGGCTGGCCGTGGGCAGGGGGCTGAGCTGCCGGCCCGCAGGCAGTGGGGAGGGGTGGGGACTGGCTGCCGTGGGGGGGGTGGTGGTGTTACCTGTGGGGGGGAAGGCCCAGGGTGGGCGGCATTAGCCGGGGGGGGCCCGCAGGGCTGGTGCAAGGAAGTTTCACCTAGGGCGCAAAACTTCCTTTCACCGGCCCTGGTTCAATGCACCGGCCCTAGAATAACAATGCTCTTTGGGTTGTCAGGAGGGACTGAATTCAGAATATCTAGATTCAAAGCATAGACTTCTACTATGTGAACAAAACCCATTAGCAGGGAGCTGTCCTCTGAGGATCAACCACAGATTACTAATATTCTAATAAAGGTATTCTAACAAGCTACTAAATGCATTTAAAAATATTCTGTTAATAGGGTGCTACACAAACTTTTGTATATTAAAAGGCTCTTTTGTTTAATTAAATCAGGATTGGATTGGTACCCTGTGAATATTAATTAATTATATATTATTACTATTAGTTTCTTGCGGACCCCATTTTTTAAAACAATCAGCTTTTATTGTACTGTGTTTTTTGATGCACTGGACATGTGTTCTAGAAATGAGAGAACATTTAAACATTCTAAGGGTAAATTCTTCCCTCGGATTCAAAGAAGATTCTTGCTGGCTTCAGTGGGAACCACACCCACGGGCAGAATTTAGTCCTAATTGGTCCTACTGTATAAGATTTCAAATTAATCAGAAAAAAATATTCCCACCCATGCATCTTATCTCTTATTTTGAGGCAGGATATTATTTATAATTAGTAGTAGTATTTAGCATTAGTAGTACTGTGGTATTTATCACATGCGGCAGGTATAAGAGACCAGGGAGGATAAGCCTCCCCAAACAGGATGTGGTGCACCTCTCTCTAGAGGTTCTGCCACTGGCCCGCCGCCTTCAGAGCACTGCTGCCAAAAGGGCATCCGGGCCATAGCCCCGCCCGTGCTCCACTCCAAGGCCCTGCTCCCACTTGTCCTCTTCCCCCATGGCCCTGCCCACACTTCTCCTCTTCCCGCCCCCACTCCCTTTTCCCCCCAAAGTCCTACCCTTCCTCTGCCTCTTCCCCCTGAGAACCCCAACCCCGCTCACACCTCTCCACCCCCTCCAAGGAACGGTGGGCGTGGGAGGTCTCGGGGGAGGGGGCAGAGAGGTGCGAGCAGTAGGTAGGGGGTCTTTGGGGGACGGGTCAAGAGGCATGAGTGGCGGCGGCCTCATAGGAGGGGACAAAGAGGCACAAGAAGTGGGCAGGGTGGGCCTCGGGGTGGAGAGGAGGTACCGGCGGGTAGGGGAGCCTCGGGGGGAGGAGTGGAGAGGGGAGAGGACCAACCAGGAGCGGGGCCTGGGGTGGAGTATGGGTGGGCCCAAGCAGGGGCGGGCCTCAGGGTGGAGCAGGGGGCAGGGCCTCAGTCCAGGCACCAGTGGCCTCCCCAATTTCTAGGGAGCTTCTGGTGCTCACACCCAGCCTCCCAAAATGCAGGAGTCACACTCTGCCCATGGTATTTATTATTTATACTCACTGTGGTAGGGACCAAAGGCACCAGTCAGGATCTGGTACCATTGTACTACATACTGTAAAAACATGGGGCTGGATGGTTGAAGATCAGGATGTCCCTATTAGCTCTTGTGGCTCCCCGATCCAGTGTACACAAGTGGAGCTTGGGCAGAATGAAGAATCTACTACGTTGGCTGTAGCACACATGAAGGTTGTTAAACTGCTTTGCTTTGCTACTTTGCTTTGATGAAGTAGTGTAAAGGAGGCAGAACATATCATTGAATCTGGCCAGAAAAAGTAAAAAGGAAAGTGATAAGAAAATAAAGATTTTTGTTATTATGCCTATTACAAGACAGTAATAAAATTATAGAACTGTGTAGAAGCTAGGAGGAGAAAAAGAATGGGTGAAGTCAATGGCGACTGCATAGAGGGTCATAAATAAAGAGTGGAATTATACGTCGGTTTACAACAATGCTTTTGGAAGGCCAGCAGACCATAAAAAATGGGATTCTAAATCAAACTGACTAGCTCACCTTAGTTTTCTATCTTGAGTCTTCAGTGTTGAATTCACTATGTGGTTTTACCAGTAATAAATGTGAAAGCTGCAGATCAGAGCTGCGAACATATGATTAGTGTTTAGTGATTATCAAACATAATTTTATAAACTTATCTGATTCTGCATGTCTAATGTTGAAGGGAGTGTAGGAAATAAGTTATAGTATGCTCTGAAGTAATGAAAAAAGATAATTCTTTTTAAATAAAATGTAAACCTTGATAAGTAGTAAGACAGGAGTCATATCCATCTCAAAAGGTGCAGAAAGTCAGTTTTTCAGATTCTTCAAGATTAAAGGAGTCACTGAAACTCTGTCTATTGAAATGGAAGAGCTGAACATTAACTTAATGATCCTGAACATGAGACATTTCCATGCCGTTGTCATCATGAAAACATAGATGTGATGATAATTTAAGTGTCGGTGTCATGCTCTTTAGTAACTTTTCAGCATCAGGTTCATTCACGAGCAATCTCTGTTCATCTTCTGCTTAAAATGTATGTTCAGGAAAGGAGTTGTTGCACACTTGGTTGCATCATAATAATGAAAAATTATGGAAGTAAAATTAGTTTAATTCAGAATTGTCAAATTTTAAAAGACCCACACCCTTGTTTAAGCAGCCCAGTATCAACCAAGTGTGTGTTTAGCTTATTTGGACTGGTTAAATCTAAATTGTGCAACAGGTTAGATTCTGAAAAAGCAAATAAGTTGGTAAAAGAATCTACGAACAAATACAAAAGACCGGTGGGCCTAGCCAGTTAGCAGACCGGAGGAGTTGATTATTGTGTTCTTGTGTTTTACTTACAAAATTGCAATGCCTTTTTATGTCTGAGGAATAATTATGCATATGAAGTGAATGTATATGTTTTGTGGTTTACTTCATAAAATCTTCATGGCCTGTTCTAGTTTTACTTAGAAGAAAAAATGTTTTTTCAGGATGAGGGCAAATCACAACAGCCTGATTGTAAGATGCTGTCCCTCCCAGGACACGCCATGCCCCTCCCAGGATGGGTATTAATAGCAGTGTAGAGTGAGGCACTGCTTAGGTGAGTGGAGTAAAGACACACCAGAACCTTAGAGATGTACTCACCAGGGCTCTCTAACTTGCCCAATCAGTGCCTCCCTGATCTACAGTGCTATTCTTAGCAGTGTATTGTTCCCCTATCCCCTGCCTCCCACTGCTGGAGCCTTGCCCCGCTGCCAGAGTCTTTCACTGCAGTAAGGAACGGCCCCAGCAGCTCCCTGCTGCCTCCCCACTGACAGAGTCTTTTCCTGCTGCTGGAGGGTCGGGACACTACACTGCTAAAAATAGCAGTGTAGACGGGAGAGACACTATTTGGGCGAGTAGAGAGCTGTGTAGGGTATGTACCTGAAGGTTCTGTCATGTCTTTATTCATTTAAGCAATGCCTCACTGCTGTTTATACCCATGCTGGGGGCATGCAGTGTGTATAGTGTACACGCCGCCATACATGTAGACTATTGCCTGAGAGAAGAATGTTCATATTGGTTTGGTACTCAACCATAGCTATGAAGAGAGCTATAAAGCAGTAAAGATTAAATGACTGAGATACAATTTGTTCTTTATAAATCTCCATGCCTTTATTATTTCTATTACAGGCATGCCTAGAGGCTTCAATGAATGTAGGGATACTATTGTGCTAGGCACTGTAGAAACACATAGTAACAGACAGTCCCTGCCCACAAAGAGTTCAAATGCCAAGGGCTAGATTGTCACAGCCCTTACTCAGCCATGCAGGGGAGTAAGAGGCAGTAAGACCCCACATTTTACTTCCCTGCTCAGATTGCCCTCCACTGCAGCTAGTGTTGCAGGGGTTATTAGTACTCTCTCAATCTTCCTGGCAGCAAGCAAGTGCACTGGGAGGAAACTGATAGGAGCACGGAGTAGGAGGAGCCCTGTCTTTGCCCTCACCCTTGTCAGCCAGAGTAGCTGGTGAAGTGCACAGGGGAAAGTAAGCTGTTCTATAGAAGTGGATAAAACAATGTATTCCTCCCGCAGTGGAAGGGAACAGCTGGCGAGAAATCCAATTGAGTCACAGTTTGTTCTCTGATCTGCACTGGGATCAGTGCAGCTATGTGTCTCCCCATACCTGAGGAAGTGCTCTGTATGGCTTGAAAGCTTGTCTCTCTGACCAACAAAAGTTGGTCTAGTAAAAGATATTACCTCACCCATCTTGTCCCCTAACTTAGGGTAGATTGTAAAGTGGCAATGTAGCCCTGAATAGACAAGTCAGACAATGAGTGGGAGAAAGTATTAACAATTAAGTGAACCCTAGTATAATAAAGCTACTCTTATTCTCATTAGGTAATGGCAAGTGATAAGAATCACTGAGTAAAAGAAGACAAGATGCCTGGAAGCATGATGTCAGTATCCTGCCATAAGCACCATTACCTTTTGGTTGGCTTTCTTGGTTTCTGTCTTAACAGTTTTGTGAGAGGTCAAAAGAACAACACTCTGATTTTCACCAAGGAAAACACAATTCGCAACTGCAGCTGTTCTGCTGATATCCATGACTGTGACTACAGCTTGGCAAACCTCATGTGCAGTTGCAAAACCATCTTGCCTTATACAATAGACAGAGCCAGCTACCACAGTGACCTAACAATTTGGTTCACAGATACCACTGTGCTTGGAATGCTGTTGAACTTTACAGTGGTGCACTACCTGAAGCTTTCACTCTGTGGCTCCACTCCTCTACCAACAGAATACCTGGCCATTTTGGGATTGCGAAAGCTGCAAATAAACAGTGAGGTGAAGGGCCAATTTCTAGAGCAAAATTTAACAATCTACAATAGCGGCGACAATGAGATGAGAGACAAACTGAAGGTGCTACACAAAGACAGGCAAATGTTTTTGTATATTTCTGTCTTGGATACATCTCTTTTCAACAGGTATTCTTTACTGAAGTCCTACAGTGTGGAAAATGTCTCCAGCATTACAGACCACTTTCCAAGTCTGCCATATTCTGATATATTTTCCACTACTAATAACAAAAGGTACGTTGTAACATTCATTTACTGAGACATGTTCAACAACTTCAGCAGTACAGTAAGGGGACACGTGAACCTGTCAATAGAACAAGCTATGGAACTTTTGCAAGTCTGTTTTGTTTTACCCAGAAAGGAAAGTAAGTGTGGGTCAGTTCTTACTGCACTCAAAATGACACTACTCACAAAGTGTGGGGTTCAAAATAGTTTGAACACAGAGAATTAATTCTGTAACCTGTTTCTTAGAGAACAGAGAAAATGTGAAACAATCAATTTTAAAAGTGATGTAACTAAGTTTTCAAAATGACTTAATTATTGTATGGTAAAGATTGAAATATGTTGATTAATTTTGTTATGAAATGTGCATTACTTGGGCATATGAAAACATGACAATGTACCTTTGGGTATGGAACTACCTAATAATAATAACCCATCTGTAATGTGTTTTTACACATTCTGCTAGATCTATTAAATATGTGGAAAATGTATAAATAGTATGAATAGTAGTGAGTTTGCTAGTTATATGTACTGAATCTCTTATCTTTTTACATAAAAGTACATGGACCTTTTTCAGTTGTAGTTTGAAAGCTCACACCATTATTTGCCTTGGAAAACCCATTAGGATAGCGTATGATGAGCAATTATGTCTCCTTATGAAGGCTGTTTAATTAATCCAGTGTTGTCTTAATTTGGTTCTACATTAACACAAAACTTGGAGATAGACAAGCTTCATATTAATTAAAGTAGTACTGTTGGCTGCACAGATGCAGAAATCTGACAGAACCTTTGGAGTTGGCTCCAGCAGACCCTTTTATATAGGTTACCAAAGATGAATTGCCAGTGACATACTGTTTTCACACTAAGGCTACCACTAGGTTAATTATATCACATATATAAAGTATAATAAAAAAGTATCCAGAACAGAAGATCTTTACAGTCTTGTACTGCCAATAAGGGATATCTAACAAATCTTTCCCCCTTAGCCTGTGATAACACCTGGGGGAGTGATGGTGTTAAGGGACTGGGGAATCTATTAATTTGTTTTCCCATTTAAAAGAAATCCTTTCTCATAACTATAACCAAGAGAGATGGCAGGGTCCCTGGACAAAGAACAGTGTTCAGCTTGTGTAATTTGGGAAGGGGGGGTGATGGTGTTGTAAGTGGTCAGAAGATAAGGAAATCCTTCCCTGAGAGAGATTTCAAAAATACTCAAAACTTGGCACAGTCTGGTACATTCCAAAGGTGGGGGGAAAAATGAAAAAATTCTCTCTAGAAGTATTTGTTAACTTTTAATACCAGTAGCTGATATCTCTGGCAGGTGTGATTTAGCAGTTTCCAAAGAAAGGGTAAACTCACTCTGACCTCTAATTTCGATCTTTCTGATCTATATAGGTTGTCAGACCATGCTCACCATCATGGTATCTTTAACAAGGAGCTCCTATTTTAAATTATGAAGATATGAGTTAGGCCCTCCTCATGCAGTATTTATTTATATATATGAATAGTCGTAAATACCGTGATGCCATAAGTAACTACCAACATCATTTCACCTACTTTTTTTTTCTTTACTATTTTCTTTTCTTTAGGGCTTTGTTTCTGATGGTGAGATTCAGCATTATTTTATGTTTATTTCTGAAAAGTAAAGACACATTTTCTCTTTTTTGAAAACAGATTCCATCAAAGCACAAACCACTTGGATCTGAAGCTCCTTTTGCCCTTCTCCCAATCAAGGGACCACGAGTACTTACTCAATTTTTAACTCAGTCATTACTCAGGCAAACTCCCATTGCAAACAGCGAGTAAGGATAGAGTATAAAAGCTTGAGTGAAAACTGAGCAAGAACCTCAGAGTTTGGCCCACAGAGAAGAAACAGCTCTTCTTATGCATTCTTCAATTTTATTTGCATGTAGGACCTTTTATTTATTTACTTTTAGGGAATAATGAAAAAAATGCCTATCCAAAAATTAGGCATTCGAACACTTACTTGTCCTTATAACATCCAATGACAATATGCCGTAGTGCTGAGTGTCCATCACCATACTATACAGCTTTATTCCCAGTATCTAAAAGTTCTACAGAGCTATTACCAGGGCTGTCAATTAATCACAGTTAACTCAAGAGATTAACTCAAAATAAATTAACTTGATTTAAAAAAATGAATCACAGTTTTAATCACATTGTTAAACAATAATAGAATACTAATGTAAATGTATTATGAATTTGTCTACATTTTAAAATATCTTGATTTCAATTACAACACAGAATACAAAGTATACAGTGCTCACTTTATATTATTTTTTTTACCAATATTTGCACTGTAAAACATATAAAAGTAGTATTTTTCAATTAATCTCATACAAGTACTGTAATGCAATCTCTTTATCGTGAAAGTGCAACTTACAAATGTAGAATTTTTTTTTACATAACTGCACTCAAAAACAAAACAATGTAAAACTTTAGAGCCTACAGTCCACTCGGTCCTACTTCTTGCGCAACCAATCGCTAAGACAAACAAGTTTGTTTACATTTTCAGAAGATAATGCTACTTATTTACAATGTCACCTGACAGTGAGAACAGACATTTGCATGGCACTGTTATAGCCAGCATAGCTATGTCAGATATGCTAAACATGTCAGATATGCTAAACATTCATATGCCCCTTCATGCTTCAACTTGTAGATTTTTAACAGTGCAAATATTTGTGATAAAACATAATATAAAATGAGCACTCTACACTTTGTATTCGGCGTTATAATTGAAATCAATATATTTGAAAATTAAGAAAAACATCCAAAATTATTAATAATAAATGTAAATCGTATTCTATTATTAACAGTTTGATTAAAACTGCAATTAATTTTTTTAATCATTTGACAGCCCTAATTATTACTGATCTGGTGAAACCAGGTTAATTGCAGATGATTGTGTGGCTACTGACAGTCCTTAGCTAGGCAATGTCCCCTCCTGACCTCAAGTCCAATCTTCAGGGCGCTATGTGCAGGGACTTTATCTCTATTGCAGGCTATATGACCAAAAAGTGCCAGCCAGCAGTGATGGTGACTTCAGTCCTCTCATGGCCAGTTCTCAATAATACATCCCTATTATTGATTAAATCAAACCATCTTATACCCAGTAGTCACCACTGGCAATGTATATCAAATGCCTCCAGCCTCCTGATGTCTTGTTTAAGCAACATCTATGTGTCAGAATCAGATCCATATAAAAGGCTCAGAAGTACACAGGTTTGATAAATCCATACTTTTGTATATAGTTTCACCTTCTTTTGGCTCCAGGGCCTGTGCAGGTCCTTCATAGTTGAGACTACTAAACCGATTCTTCTTAGGATGGCTGGCTGGCTACAACCATTTGATGACAACTTACTGTCTGGACAGATGAAATCGTCCACTATTTCCACAGTTTGTCTAGCAGCACCACTATCTTGTATCACAACTTTTGCACTGACACTCTGGATTTTTGTTTTTGCCCAAGAAATCCTTAGTCCCAGGGAAGCTGCCACATGCAGGAAGCTCTCTAGTGTGTCTGTAAGGTCATTTGCGCCCTGGCTGAAGAGGATGATATCACCCGCATAATCCAGTTTGGTAAAAGAAGTTGATCCAAGTTATACTGGTATTTGTGGAGACGTGTTCAAGAAGCCAATCCATTGGATCGCAGAACAGGGCTGGGGGCAGGACATATCCAGTGGTGCAAGTACAGTGTTACGATCCAGTATGCTATACCAGTAAGATATTTATAGTTGGTACGGCGTACCGGAAAGACACAGGAGGAGCCCACCCCAGCCCTTCCTCCTGCCTGGGGTCTACAGAGCTGAGGTGTGTGTGCTGGGAGCAGTACAGCAGCGTGGGGCAGGTCGGCGGCCCCATGTTCTTCTGCTCCTTTCGCCGCTGCAGTTCTGGAGAGGCTTGATCTCCCAGGAACTGCAGTGGCGAAAGGAGCAGAATGAGGGACCGCCGGGTGGCTCCACACCGGCAGCTTCTCTTGCGCGGCTGTACCGCCCCCAGCCCTATCACACAGCTGCATCTCTTGAGTCCTCCTGTCCAGGATCTGTACAGCAGAAGTCTCTGGCGCAGTGGGAGGAGGACAGAACCCTCCCCTCTCCCAGGTAACATGGGATATATGTGGAACATGGGGAGGGGACAGGGAGAGCACGGAGGCCCTGGGCTGGGGATGGGGCAGAGTCACGTGGGGAGGTCACGTGGCCCCCTCTTTGTCTCTGTCCCTGAGTGCAGCGTACCAGCAAGAAATGATTTCTACTTGCACCACTGGACATATCCCTGCTTCAGGGCAGGTGCAAGGAAGTTTCGCACCCTAGGTGAAACTTCCTTGCACTGCCCCAACCCCGCCCAGCTAACGCTGCCCACCCCCCCCCCCCCGCCACGGCAGCCAGCCCCCCCCCCACGGCGGTTCTCTCCCTCCCCCACCCCCCCCGCCCCCCGGCAGGCCGCGGCAGCTCGGCTCGCCAGCTACCGGCCGCCCACTGCCCCCCAAATCCTGGCGCCCTAGGCGACCGCCTAGGGTCACCTAGTGGGAGCGCCGGCCCTGCCCTGCTTCACCCCAGATCTAATGTAAAACTTGTCAGACCTATGGGTCCCTCATTGCATCTGTGCCCGTAAGTTATTATGTAGATCTTGAATTAATCTCAGGAAGATGTCGGGAACACCTTTGCCTCACAGGGCCTTCCATAGGTCAGTTCTGTCGACAGAACTGAAGGCTGCCTTTAGGCCTACATATGCTGCTGTCAAAGGACAATTGAATTCATAATTGATCTCAGATAAAAGATGAAGAGGAAGTATAGCTTCCATTGTAGATCACCCAGCAGTGAAGCCTGATTGCTCTGAGCAATGATGTTTCACAAGGAAAGGCTGGAGCTGGGCAAGTAGGACATGTGTAAAAACTTTTCCAGGAACATTAAGCAGAGTTATTGACCTGTAGCTGCTGCACTCAGTTCATGGGACTTTCTCCTTATAAAGTGGGTTGATGATCCCTTCCTTTCACTCTACTGGTACCTTCACAGTAGTCCAAGCCTGGACAAAAAGTTGGTGTAATGCTACACTTATGGGCTCTATGGCACACCTGATAAGTTTGGGTGTTATGCTGGCAGGTCCAGTGCATGCCTGTTTCACAGTTTCTATAATATCCAGCAGCATTCAAAAAATAAACATTCAAGAGGAACAAAGGAAGCCCCCAATCCTGTAAACATTTACAACCATGCTTAACTTTACACCATGAAATCTCATTGATTTAAATCGGACTACTCATGGTAGTAAAGTTAAGAATATGTGTGTTTAAAGAATTGGAACCTAACTCAACTCAGCCAGACAGAGAATCAGCTACAAACAGCCTCCTTTCCACCTGCCATCTCTGGGAATATACCCTCAGCCTTCTACAAAAAATTATTTCAAATAAATAAAGGGCTTTTTAGTTGATCTTGCCAACTCTCATGATTTTATCATGAGTCTTGAAATAATTGGTGTTTTCTTAAAGCTGCAGATCCTAGAGTCACATGTATACATGAGAATTCCAGATTTCATAAACAAAACCAAATTTCTAGCCTTCCTGGTTACTGAGAAAAGCGTGCAAATATATCCCCAGTGTATCCTAAAGACTCACAAACCAGAAGGCAAATAAAAAGAACCTAAAATGTACTATTCATTTTCATCTCATTAATCTTCACCCAATTTCATGATGTTGAGGTCTTTGGGGTTGCTTCATAAATGCTAAGGGCTCAGTTCTGAACTGTGGCTGAGTTGAGAGAGACATAGCTCTTCATGAGCGAGTAAGAGAGACTAATTCAGATTGGTTTTCTAGGAACTCCAGCCACCACCTCTCTAAGCAAGCATATTAAGGTCAGTGATGAGCTGCCAAAATTTTAACGACAGGTTCCCTCCTCACCCCACGAGGGGGTCCCACCCCAACTCCACCCCGGCTCCGCCCCCGTTCCACCCCTTCCCCAAATCCCCACCTCCAAAATGGAGCAGCAGAGCCTCGGGGGAGGAGGTGAGCTGGGGGGGGGGGGGTGCAGAGGAACCGCTCCCTGCCCCAGCTCATAAGCGCCGACTTCAGTCGCACCTATGCTCGTGCCCCCGGCCCCGCCCCCATTCCACCCCTTCCCCGAATCCCCGCCTCCTCCCCCCGGCGTGCTGTCCACCTCCCCCCCGCCCCAGGCTTGCAAGCCTGGGACGGGGGAGAAGCAGAGCACCCACTAGTAGCTCCCCACCGGCCCCCCTGCCCAGCTCACCTCCGCTCCGCCTCTCGAGGCGCCGCTGCTCCGCTTCTCCCCCCTCCCTCCCTCCCTCCCAGGCTTGCCTTGCGCTGTTTCGGGGAAAGTGGAGCAGCGGTGCCTCGGGGGAGGGGGCGGAGGTGAGCCCCTGAGGCGCCGCCGCTCCGCTTTTCCCCCCTTCTGCCCAGGCTTGCCTGGGGCCGGTTGATAAATTTAGAAGCCCTTTTAGAACCGGTTGTCCCGCGCAGAACAACCAGTTCTAAAAGGGCTTCTAAATTTAACAACCGGTGGGAACCAGCTCCAGCTCACTACTGATTAAGGTTGAAAGCACAAATTGTTTTTGGCTGATTAATAATCTTGAGGCAGGACACTCCTGTCTTAAATATTCTCAGAACTGGCTTATACAAAGTAACTCATTTATGGATGTTAGTACACCATATATAAAAACTGATATAATCAAGAAAGTCTAATAGATTATTAGTGACTATACTGTGAGGTTCTGCTGCCCTCTAGTAAAAAGGCATTGAATAACAAAGTAATAACATATTTTTAAATGAAAGCATGCAGTACTAATAAATATGAGCTCTGGCTTTGGTGGGAAGGCTACTATGGAAATAGGAAAGCACATAAGTCTTCCAGATACTGTAACCTGAAAGAAAACTGCACTTAGTTTTGCTCAGAGTAATGTTCTGAATAAAGGTCACATAATATAATCCTCAACCCTATGCACAGCTGAGCACAAGAGAACTCTGATCGGGAAGTAGGGAGGAATCCTTTCTCCAGCCCATGAGAGGGAAAGGAGCTGCAAAGTGGCCACTACTCCAGCTTAATAGCCTCTGCAGTCCTCATGCCCCTCTTCTGGAGACACCAAAGACTTGAAAGTCTGTGTAGTGGTCAATCAACCTGCTCCTTACCCTACCCTGTTTCCGCTATGCCTTCAAAAGGCTGCTGCCTTAGGAGATGCCACATAGCTGGCCTCCAATGCAGCACATGTAGACACCACGTGAGCTGCAAACTCTAATAATGCCACTGTTCAGGACCCTTCTCATCTGCAGGTGAAAGGGAGGATTTGGGCCATACACAAGCACCACTATTTCTAGCTCTGTCTTGAAGCAAATAATATATCTTTGTGAAACAATTATCGGGGTCCAGGTAAGATGCCTAAGAAATTGTAAACCACTTTCCATGCTTTAATACTGGTTGAACAATTCGATGAAGACCTCTAGTGTTTAACAGTGTATTTTCATGAAAAGGTTAATGTTTACATATGATTCTCTATCTGGCCCAGTTTGCAGCATGTAAGGAAAGTGGCTGCCATAAAGTCTTTCAAATTAATGTGTGCTTCTCATTAGTGGGAAAATCAAAGAATTAAATATATCAAAAAATGGACACTAGGGCAAGGGCTATGGAATAGTTTTCCTGTCAATCAGTAGTTCAGACATAACTTGTGAACAACACTATACATTTAGAACAGCACAGAAATTAGTTATAGAGCACCTTTCCTATTCAACAGGGTCTACAAAGCGATGAGTTAGATGCTGGCAATACAGTGACTGTGTAAACAAGGGGATTCTGGGGGAACCTGCTCTTCTGAGGGACCTCGTCTGCCTCTGCTTCCCATTTCAGCCCCTTTAGCTCTCCATGCTGTCGGTCATCTTTCAATCTCTCCCACTGATTTTGTCCCCTACTTCTGCCACTCCCTTTACCCATTCTCTCCCCACCACCTCAATTTCCCGAAGTCTCTGCCCCCTTTTTCTAGTATTCTCACCTCCCTTGCCAGCAGAACACACCAGGGCAGCCAGCCAGAGGTGCCTCTGCCTCCTCCTCCCAGCTACCCTAGCCTTACTTGGATCCAAAAGAGGGAGTTGTTAGAGCAAAGGGAGATGGAGGTAGGCTGCCTGCAATTTCTCTACTATAGAAGCCAACAGTGGTTGGAAAGAGGATCTGCTGGGAAGTTCCTGCAATCTTGCTAGATGCCTGAAATTCTAGGAAGATTGCAGGGATGCCTTAGGAGCTGCTAAACAGTGTCATGTGAGTTCAGTAGCGGCACCAGCTTTTTTGCCGCCCTAGGCAGAGGCGCCAGGAGAGGCTGACGCCAAAGTGCCGCCGAGGACCCCGGCGGCCAAAGAAGCTGCCGCTGAGGACCCTGCGGCCGCCGAGGGACCTGAAATGCCGTCCCCCAGATCCTGGCGCCCTAGGTGATCGCCTAGGGTCACCTAATGGTAGCACCAGCCCTGTGTGAGTTGCTAACCCTTCTGATTTTAGTTGCTTTGTTTCAAATTGTATTATTTTCTGATTTCTACCAGCAAACTCATGAAATTTGCTTAAAATGGCTGCCATCTCTTATTACTTCCAGTGGGAGGGACTGACCAGGCTGCCCTCAGTTCTGATGAAACCATTTCCTGACTACTACCCCTAATAAAGATGGTGCCCAACTTCCATTTTTTTTCTAATAAGACAGAAGCCAGGCTGTCCTCAGGAAGGATGGCTACTCTTAGTGCTTATAGTTGATGAACGGTGAGTAAACATGGGAAGGGAGGCTGCAGGGAGATTGAGGCGGGAGCACTAGGGAATAGGAGAAAGGAGTCTCAGAGGGTTACAGGGTTGAGGCAGGAAAGGAAACTGAGGGAGATGCAGGGAAATTAGCACAAGAAGGGCTACAGCAGGGATACATCTTGTGTATTTATAGTTGACCCCTGGCCTTTTTTTTTAAATAGTTTTAAGGCCTACTGAATTTGAACTCTAGTAGGACTTGTATATGATAAATATATGACCTTGTCCTAATAACTTTATTAGTGGCAGACTTTTATTTTGAAATTTAAACTGTAACGGGGAATTAACCTCTCTCTCTGGCAGGAGAGGCTGAGACCCAGAATGTGGAAACAGAACAAAATACTCCTGGGGAAATTCTGCGCCACTGTGTATGCACAGAATTTATGTCCCCTGCAGATTTCTTTGCTTGCCCGCAGAAAAATGACTTTCTGACAGGGAAGCAAAGGGAAGTCACATGAGCGGTCATGCAAACCTCCCCAACAATATGTTTCAGGGGCCCAGCAGAGAGATAAATCACTGTAGGACAGGAGGTGGAAATGGGGAAGACCTGGCTGTTGGCTCCTGTCCTGCGCCAGGCTCAGCTGCTAGTCCCGGCTGTGCTGGGGAGGATGGAACAACTTCTTCCCTTGCATGGCATCTAAGGCTGGGTCAGACCCACCCCACATTGATTTCTCCCCCGGCTAAAGGAAGCTTTGCAAACTCCCATCCCCCAATCCCCTGCTTCCTGCACCTGTCGCTCCTCAGCTGTAGGGGGAGGGATACCTGTACAGGGAGCTGCTCCCCTATCTGCCCAACCCCCATGCATCCAGACCACCCCCATATCCAGACCCTCCCACTGAGCTGCACTCAGAACTCCTCCCCCTCCATGAGCCTAACTGCACCAACCTGATGAGTCACCCACACCCAGATCCCCACCCCACCCAGCTGCATCTGGATCCCCCTACACCCATACCCCCCTGCTGAGCTCTATTCCCCCACACCCAGATGTGCCTCGCTGAGCCCTAACCAGTTTCATCTGGACCCCCCCTGTAGAGTCCCATTACCGTTGCACCCAGCACCCCCCAACAAGCCCCTGTGCATGAAGATTCCCCCCCCCCCCCCGCAATCCTCCACTTAGTTGCCTGCACCCAGATTGCCCCACACAGAACCCTCTCACCCACACCTGGCTCCCCGCACATTAAGCCCCTCCACACTTGGATCCTGCCTTGCTGAGCCTGTCTGCCTACACTTGGTGCACCTGGGATGGAAGGGCAGGGCCTTGGGGTGTTTCTGGGGCAGGCCTGGTCCTTGCCCTGTGTCAGGGTTGGGTGCAGCCTCACTGCTGAGTCTGTGTCCCACGAGGGAGGAGGGGAAAAAGCAGGGTGATCTCCCACCTCTGTGCAGTGAGTGGCCTGTGCTTCCCCAGTGCCACGCTGGAGCCGCCACATTTCTTTGACAAATATAATTTGCACAATTTTAAACTACTGTCTGCAGAACTTGTATTTGTTTGGCGCAGAATCCCCGCGGGCGTGAAAACACGTGTGCGGATCACTGTCACTGACTCACGCCTGGCTACGTGGGTGGGCACTAGCCGCGGCCCCACACACGGGTTCCCTGCAGGGCTCCCCGGGTGCGAGACCCACCCGCCCCCAGGGACACAAACCCGCAGAGGTGAGTCCCCTCCCCCACCCCTAACGCCCTGGGCAAGTCACGGGCAGCGCCGAGCGCCGCGGCAGCCAATGGGAGTCAAGTTTCCGCCGTCCTCAGTAGCACTTCCGTGGCGCCGCCCTCCCTCTGACGGCCCCTGGGCCGCCACTGTAGTCACGTGATCGCTCCCTTGTTTCCCCGCTCACACAAGATGGCGGCGGCTGCGCAGTCGCGGGTGGACGCTCTAGTCCCCCCATTTCTATGGTTGCGCGAGGCGCGCTAGCCCGGCGCGGCACTCTATGGTGCGGTGCGCCGTCGCTTCCCCTGGCAGCCGCCGGGGATGGCCGGGCGGGCCGGCAGGGGGCGCTGTGACGGGCCAGTTATCATGCTCCGGGGAGGGGAAGCCGGGGCTGGGCCGCGGCGCGCTGCTGCGGGGCGAGTGTCTGGGCTGCGCGGCGCCGGGCCCGGCGGGATGTTCCGCAAGGCGCGGCGGGTGAACGTGCGGAAGCGGAACGACTCGGAGGAGGAGGACGAGGAGCGGGAGCGGGAGCGGGACGAGGAGCCGCAGGAGCCGCTGGGGGCGGACGGGCCCGGCGAAGCCGCCATGGCCCAGGCGGCCCCGCTCCTGCCGCTCCCCACCGGCTGCGTCCCCCTCGCCGTCCCCGCCCTGGCGGGCTACGGGGCGGGGAGCGGCCTCGGCCCGGGCTTCGGTCCCGGCCTGGCCGCGCTGCTGCCGCCGCCGCCGCTGCCGCCGCCGCCCCAGCAGGGGAACGGGCTGCCGGGGGCCGGGCGGGCCAAGGAGCGGAAGCGGCTGCGGGAGAACAAAGAGGCGCCGGCGCCGCGGGCCAGTCTGCTCAGCTTCCAGGACGAGGTGGAGGGTAAGTGGGGGCCGGGTAGCGCCCGGGGGGGGGGCACGTCCCGGTCCCCGTCCCCGTCGGGAGCTCGCACCGACAGACCTGCCGGCCGCATGTCGGCGTGTGCCCCCGCGGGACCCGGGCCTGGCCCCCTCCCCGCCCCCCCCGTCGCTGCGAACCAGGAGAGTCGGTGTTAGGGGAGAGGGGAAGAGGCCTATCGGGCCGTCAGGTCAACCTCCCCCGCCCTTTTACCGATATAGGCCCTAGTTCTTCTCCCCCCCCCCCCCCCCCGGGGCCACGTGTGACTGTGAACTTACCTACCGCGGTTTATATTAAGGCAAAATGTTGAACGTTGTGGTTTCCCTCAATAAGGACTAAGTGGGAAGGAAAACTAGCACTTAAAGGGGGGGGGGGTCATCACAGCGATTCACGGTATATGGTTTGGGTAATAAAATGAGTGATAAGGTGTCTTCAATTTTTTATTTAAAAATTATATAAAAAGTGCACGTCCGGTTTTGTTCGTTTTCCTTCTGTTTTTGAGCCTTTAAGATCCAATGGGGGTGACGTATTTTTATGTTTCAATCTACAACTGGGATAGTTAGGAATGTTCTAAAAATGAAAGATGAGATTCTCATGTATTGATGTGATTCCAGGAGTTTGGGCTTCAAGAAGAACACCTCTTATTACAAGGCCTATGATAAAATCATGAGTTTATAGCACTGAAAACATATGCAATTGCAGTGCCTACTTGTCAAAACGTTTATAGTTTTTGTATGTTGGATTTAGATTTGTGGGATACTTTTGTTAGTAACTCTACTATGAAGTTGTGCTATGCACCATGTGAAAAGACTTGACAGATGGTAAAATATTTTTGTGAGTTGTAGCTGACCAATCTGTTCCCAGGTCACTTAATGTTTTCTGATTTTCTTTGTTAAAGAAGCTGAAGAAGTTTTTAAAGTGAAAAAATCAAGTTACAGCAAAAAGATAGTAAAACTACTGAAGAAAGAATACAAAGAAGATCTTGAAAAATCACAGGTTAAACCAGAAGTCGATTCTCCAGCAGATGGTAAGTGCAAAACTTCTAGTAGTAGTAACTTGTATTAACTGAAAGATTAAATACTGTTCATAAAAATGAGTTGTGTTAAAGATGCAGTGTCAATTCTGTAGGGAGACTGAGCATTTTAATACTTAGAGTGCTCTACATATTCAGAGCAGTCTGTATAAGCATTAAGTTAATCCTCATAAGCACCCTTTTGGTGTAGATGGAATTTATCCCCATTTTATGGATGTGGAAATAGATGTGAAGAGGTGAGGACACTTACTAGAAAGCTACACAGTGAATCCTCATTAGAACTGGGATTAAGACAGAGTAGTTCTTGACTCTCAAGCCTGTGCTCAACAGCTAGAGTTTGGAGCTGCATCTAGCACACTCCTCTGCCAGGATGTGTCCTCTCAACACAGGTGCTAAAAGGAGAGCATTGGGGAAAAAAAAACCTAGGAAATTATATAAAACATTCCATTAAAGGAATGCTAGTTATAAAGTCAAGCACTCAAAAGTGAGAAAATGCCAGGATGAAGGTTGCATTTAGCCACTGTGTGTATGTTGTTATGATAGTTTATGATCATGTAATTAAAGACTAACTTTGCCCCCTGGGATCCCTGCCTCACTCAGTGCACAAAATGTATGTTGCTCAGGGAGTCAATCATGGTTGTGTAGTTAAGCCTGTTGTCTTTAGGACCCCTGCATCACTTGTGGCAGAAAATCTAGGCCTGCCCAGGGATGGGATGTAGAGAATGAGGCAGAGGACTGCAGGAAGTAAAAGGATGGTTTTGTAGTTTACTCAGTTGAATGGAACTGTGAAGAATTGGATTCTATCCCTGCCATAGAGTACCTATGTGATGCTGGGCAAGTAATTACTTATTCTGGCCTACCATGCAGCAGTAAATAACTCGCATGGTGGGTGGGATTATTAGATTATAATCTAAACTAAACTTTTCACAGATGGCTACTGTGTGTCCCTCATTTTTTTGGTACCCATCTTGTAGCAGTTGGAGTTGGATTTGCAGAAATGCTGAGTGCGCTCAACTGCAACTGAAGTCCATGAGATCTCTGCACTGAACAAATAAAGAGCTATGGAATGTTAAATTCTCTGAAAATTCAGGCCATAGGCATCTCACATTGGGCACCCAAAATTAGTGTGCATTTCTGACAATGCCTCTGTGCCTGTTCCCCTTTTGGAGAATAGAAATAATGTTGCCTTATCTCAGTGTTGTGAAGATGAATGTATGTTTGTGAAGCACTCCGATGTTACAATGGTGAGTGTCATAGAAAACTCCCTGTTGAAATTAATTATGTCTTCAAAGCAGTGTTTGAGTGGTGTGCAGTAAATCAGGTCTGGGGTCACACACTGATTAACGAGAATAAAATAAAATATTGGATAGCTGCTCATTCAGTGGGTACTGTCCATCTTGTGCAATGAGTGAGGCAGGGTTCCTGTGCAAAAAAAATAGCGTGTTCAGTCATTGAAGACTGTCATAATGCATACGTGTGCAGGGCTACAATAAGGTTGCACAGGCAGCCTCAATTCTGGCATTTCCTGTCTCTCTATGCTTGACTGTATGAACTTAATATTTAATGTTTTCTTGGGTGCATTAGTCTTCCTATTTGAGACTGGTCAGACTGTATAGTGTGAACTTGAGAAGATTTCAATCCTTTTTATTGAAGTTACAACATACGATGTGTTCTTCCCCATGTAAATTCAGTAGTTAAAAATTTATGTGATTGTCTGTATCTTGCTTCAGATTGCTGGCTTAAATGTAAGCATATCTGGTGGTATTCTTTTAAAAGTGCTTTTAAAACATATTCACGGAAAGAAACTGAAATATAGGCTTTTCTCTTACAGCTGAACAGGCCATAGAGAAAACAGGACAGGTAAAGGATGCAAACCAAGAAGATGGGGCTGCAAACAGTGAACAGGGTGAAGAAGAGATGGAAGTCGAAAGTGAGAAGGAAGAAGAAAAGCCTAAAACTGGGGGAGCTTTTTCAAGTGCTTTATCATCTCTCAATGTTCTCCGTCCAGGTTTGTACTTTTATAGTAAATCTAGTTTAGTGGATTTGGAAATGCTGTCTCTAACACTGGGAATGCAAGTACTGATACCCAGTCAGCTGTATGCACTCTTCCCAAGCTCAACACCTACACACCCTCGAACAGAGACTAGAAACGAAAATTTAAAAGTAAATGGAAGTGTTCACTTTCCAAAGTTCATCCATATTCTGTTGGTCCTGTGGAAGAATATAATTGCACACTGTTTTTGAAGAACTATGAAAACTGAACTGATTCATTTAAGAACTAAAACAGGACCACTTGATTACCACAGTATCAAAAAGCAGAGTTTAATATGCTGAAAACAAAGGCTGTAACAAAATGTTTTGTTTTTTTAAGTTAGGTATTTATGTGAATTCCTTCAGGTGCCAAGTTCATGGGGTAATATTTCAAAATGAAGCATAGCTCAAACTGGAGTCTCTGGTCTTTAAAAATCCAAATAAACACCCCTTCTAGTTACAGCATTTGGTTTTTCTAAAACGTTGAAATATTGAACGTCCTCAAAACCCACCTCTATTTTTGATATCCTGGCAATTCTTCAAGTTACCTATCTTGTGGTGCAGATTGGCATTATCCTTAATTTAAGCACCAGAGAATGTTCTTACACTTTTGACCCCCTATTTGCGTGTCTTGAATGCTGTTAACTTGATTAAATAGAATAAGAAACATTTTCTTGAGACCCTAAGGGCCAAATAAATCAGTTTGAAATATTCTTCTTCTTCTTGGATTTAACAACTAGCAAATTTGCACACAAGGAAACTTTTTGTCTGGGGAATAAGGTTGTTGCCTGCGTGCTCACAGTCCACAGACAACCATGGATCCATGAGCCGTAAACATGATATGAGGGAAAAGATCTTTTATACTTGTGCCTAGTTGAAAAAAAAGATTTCTCCAGTCAACCCACCAGACTAACCTGCTTTGCTTTTAGAAGAAATAGCAAACTGATACAGTGGGTACACTTCAGATAACTTCACGTCTAAATATATTACTGGTTCTAGCATATTCCTCATTTTGAGTGAAGGGAATATCTTAATCTGTAATCTCCAGAACTGGAATTAATGTTTTAAGCATGTTTACTGATAATAGGTGGCTGAACTTTCCAAATACATTATTTTGAGTGGGAATTTCTAACTTGGGTACACACAGCAAACTAAGGCTGCTTGTACAGAATTTTCAGACATGTCTGCCTTCTTGTTTCCCTTATTCACCCAACTTTCCTTACTATCTTTGTCCTACTGTGTCAAGTTATATGGTAATCTCTCTTTCTGAAGGGACTAAACCTTGAGCAAAATGAGAGACAAGCTGCTCTCTGTTCTTACGTCTTCACACAGCTCCAGACTCTATTAAGAAGCTACCCTTTCTCTGGGAGTACCTCCCTACGGGAATCACCCCCACCCCCCACCCCCAGCTAAATGGGCTGAGGGAAGCAGAGCAGGGACTTTGTTCCACTGCTGCTGCTGGCTGTTAGTGGGAGAGAGATGCCCAACCAGGGCTTCCTGCTCCATACCAGTAAGTGCTTACTACAGAGGCTGAGGGAAGCAGAACAGAACCTCCTGTTGGAGTGGGTCCGGCCTCCAGAGTCCCAATCTTGTTTAGCACTACTGTAATACAAATAATAGGAATTCTAGACTGAGGAACCTTGGATTGCTGTTTTATTGGAAGGTTAGTAGCATTTTGGCTCCCCTAGTTATCAGGAACACATGAGCAAGGGAAAAGAGCTGCCACCGACAATAGTTTGTGTCTAAACTTAAAAAATTTCAAGAAAGAATTGAATCTAGAAAACTATCCACTTAGCTATATCATTTGTATGCAACAGGTGACATGCTGTATGTATGCAGCTTGTATATACTGCTGCATTTTCTGAAAGCCTGTGAAATATCTTGCTTGCCTGTCAGAATAGTTTCTTTTGGATTTTTTCTCTGGTTTCCTGAACGGGGGAAAATGTTTGCTCTTCTTGCCCCTGGAGTGTATTAAAGAAGGCCTAAAACATATATATTTTTAAACTTCTGTTTTTCTTGTGGCATATTTTGTCTTTCCTTGTCTTTGCTGAGGACTCTTAAGTTCTTACAAGCAGAAGAGGGAGCTTTCTTAGGCCTCAGTGGAAAGGGGTGAGAGTGCTTTAACCATTAAAAATCTTTTCTGCATGGATTCATCTGATTTCCTTACTGATGAGTTGATGTGTTTGCAGTACCATTTTTCTCAGCTGGTGTGGCAGTAGATAAGTAGCAAAGAGTCTCACTGTGAGTTTGGATTGGCTGTTTAACCTTGTAAACATGTTTCCAGGAGAAATCCCAGATGCTGCTTTTATTCATGCTGCTAGAAAAAAGCGTCAAATGGCTCGGGAACTTGGGGACTTTACGCCTATTGACAATGAGCCCGGCAAAGGCCGCCTTGTTCGAGAAGATGAAAATGATGCCAGTGATGATGAAGATGATGATGAGAAGAGAAGAATAGTATTCTCAGTGAAGGAAAAATCCCAAAGGCAAAAAATTGCGGAGGAAATAGGTAAAATGTTTTTGGAAGGATGGTAGTTTCTATATTTATTAGATATGCTATTTTCATTGTAGGTTACTCACCCTGACCTTTACAAGCCCTTAAACAAAATGTTCTGCATAACTAATAGCAGTTCTGGTTTACCATAATCCACATTGTACTTTGGTATAGAATATTTTATTTGAACTCAGTGTCATAAAACTTTAATGATCAATTTTAAGGAGTTGTGGTAAAGTAGAATCTAGCTAATAAACACACTCAATTTGCACACAAAAATAGCCCCTTTCTGCTATTCAGAAAAGCACTGTGCTATTAAAGCTTTTCTCGTTTCTTGAAAACTTAACTATACAAAATATTTGTGGTGAACTCTTAAGTATAAACTAATTAAAGATATGCTTGTCAAATCAACAAAATGTATCGTGCCACATTATTCTTTTGATTATTTACTAGCTAATGTGTAAAATGAATTTTATACATTTAGCTAGTAGTGGATCTCCTACTCATGGAAGATTAGCGAGGTTCTACTGCATAGGCTTGTAATAAGCATTAGATGTTTTTTCTTACTCTAATGATTAAATAAATTTAACTATTGGAATTTGGAATGAAATATCCTTGGTATAAATCCATTGTCTCTGTTTTTATCTTGTCTGTTCGTTTCCTCTGGGTGCTCAGGTATTGAGGGAAGTGATGACGAAGCTCTCGTAACTGGGGAACAGGATGAAGAACTCAGTCGATGGGAACAGGAACAGATACGAAAAGGAATTAACATACCTCAGGCATGTATTCAAATAGTTCAAAAAAGATGGTATATTTTTTGGAAAAGGTATAGGGTTTTTAACCTTTCAGTGCATATATTGACTAAAACTTCCCCAAACTCAATGCTGGTTGGTATAATTTGATTTGATGAGATTAGTGGGGTAACTTTATAAATTAAAGTCCTCTCATATGGAAGCAGGAGGTGTCTTGCTCCTGCTTTCCATCCATTATGGAAGAGTAATGAGCATTGTGGTAGCATTGACCAGCACTTACTAGCTAACTAGGGCAAGTAATGAAGCTTTGAAGTGAGTTTTGTTTCTATTCCTCCTGTCCAGAAGGTGTTAGGCTTGCATGGTCCGATACTACCATTGACTTTAGTCGCAGGAGTTTTGCCACTGATTTCAGTGGGAGTGATATTAAGTCCACACTGGAAAGACCTTGGAATAAAATCTAAAGCCTTAATGAACGTACGTGTTCAGCCCAGATGCACCAATGCCTGAGTCTAGTTTTGACTAGAGCTAGGGGAAATGTTTTGGCCCAAAAATGCAAATTTGGGTTGAATGAAAAAAAATTTATGAATTCATGTTGGATTTACCACACTGTTTTTGGTGGTGGTGGTGGGGGAACGTGAAAAGTTTTTTTTTTTTTTTTTAAAAACCCTCCCAAAAACCTCAAAACATTTAATTTTGACACTTTTAAAACAAAACATTTTGATTTTTTAATATTCAAATCAACTTTTCATTTCAAAATTTACTATTTATTTTTTTTAAATGACCTTTCATTTTGGATTCAACGAAAACTTCGTCTGACTCAGAATTATTATTTTTTTTATTAGTACGGTCAGCAAACTGAAAACTCATTTGTACAGCTCTACCTATGACCTCTTGGGAGGACTCTGTACTTGTGTAGGATTATGCCTTGTGGTAGCTGTGATTCGTGGCTTTGCAGCAATGGTGAAGTAGCTGGCCCAGAGTTGGAAGGGGACACTAGTTGGCCTTGAAAGCTGTTTTATAAAATTAAAAAATGTTTGTAAGGGCTTTATGGCATGTTGTTAATCTGTATTAACAGCAGAGATTAGTACAGCCTAGGATATTTAGTAATTGGGTGCTGCAGGCTTGCTGAAAGTAGAACGAACTCATTCAGTAGTTTGCCATGAGCTATTACTACAAATAATGATAACCATGCTAAAAAATTCTCCATAGAAGAGATTGTTTCTGTTACACCATAATTCTGTGAACCCATCTTGGCTCTGTTTATTCCCATCCATCTTTCATTAGGAGGTTATGAAAAGTGATTCATTTTAATAACCATTGTGATTTTAATAACTTCTACCTCTGCATATAAAATATCAAAACTAAATTACAAAGTAATGTTTTTAAAAGGAGTGACATTAGCATTTTGTGTATTACATGTCTTGTTTCTCTAGGTTCAAGCAAGTCAGCCTACTGAACTGAATAATCTGTACTACCACAACTCTTACCAGACAATGTCTTATGGTTCATCGTATGGCATTCCTTACACTTATGCTGCTTATGGATCATCAGAGACCAAGTCTCAAAAAACAGATAATACACTTCCTTTCAAAACTCCCAGTAATGAGATGACTCCTGTTACTATTGATTTGGTAAAGAAACAGCTTAAAGACAGGTAGGGCAGACCATCTTTTTTAGACTTAAAAGACATGTCCTCTAGCTTTCTATTCCCTCAGGCACCCGTTAATCTCAAGCAAATGCAGAATTTCATCGCTGGAAAACCACTGACTTGGCACATCATTTAAAAACAAAACAAAATGAAGATGACATTGAAACTTTGTTCAAAAGTCTACTTGGATTTCTTCTGTGGAAGTGAAGCTTTTAAAATGTGGCAATTTGATCTTGTTGAAGACAGATCCGAGTTGCATCTTCTGGACACTGAAAAAAATCTTGTAATCAGGAATTGAAAGGACAGTGAGATGTTTAGCTTACGAAGTAACATTTTTATAAAGTGTGTAAATCAGATTTTTTTTCCCCCTGAATACATAACGATCTTACATTTGAGGCTAAAATCTGAAGGTTTTTTAGGGCTTAAACATTGTAATCTCCTTGTTAGGTATCAAAAAATCCTACTGTATGAACAATCCAATTGCAGTGAGAAATATTTTAGAATGAACAGCCCACACTTTTTGTAATGTCTTCAAAACTGGTTTGTATGCCCCTTGTCTTAAAAACTTTCCATTAGTTGAAGTGAATCTAGTTAGAGCAGTATAATAAAGGCTGTGCTGTAGATTATATTTCTTGCTAGATATAGCATAATGCCTTTGCTTCTAATTTAATTTCTTAAGGCTCAGTCTTGCAAGGTTCTAAGCGCCTTCGACTCCTGTTGGGATTAACAGGAGTTGACTGTACTCAGCACCTCGCAGAGTCTAGCGCATCATAACTTAAACTACTCTCCTTGCTGATAAGAACTGGAGAAGGGAGAAAGCATTGACAAACTACAGGTAGTGGATGTATCTTGAAAATATTTTCCTTAGAGAGATTTGGTACTTGTGCGCTCTCACTCTGAAACCGATTAATATCGCAACAGTTTGCATTATATAGACATTTTGATGTAAATTTGTTTTCTATCCATTGTCCCTCAGGTTGGACTCAATGAAAGAATTGAACAAAGCCAATCAGCAGCAACATGAGAAACATCAACAAAGCCGAGAGGACTCTACCAAGGCAATTGAACGATTAGAAGGGTCTTCTGGGGGTACTGGTGAACGGTATAAATTTTTGCAAGAAATGCGAGGGTATGTCCAAGACTTGCTTGAGTGTTTCAGTGAAAAGGTAAGGATGCAAAAACATTAATCTCTTTTCAATAAAACAGAAGTAGGGAAGCTTAGTACAGGCCAAACACATGCCTCCTTGTACTTACCCCTCCCTCCCAAAAAATAAAGTCTGAGAGCATACTCAACAGAAGGTTTGGTTTTAGAGGTGATGAAAAGTCACTTTTTCATCATACTAAGCTTGTAAAGAGAAGTCTCACTTTTACAGTAGAACAGATCTCTCGTGTACTTCCAGTTGGAATGTAAGTGCTGACTTGACTGAAATGTGGGTTTTTGGTTTTTTTAGAATGTTTAAGAAATTGATTTTATTTTTTTTATATTTACTCAGACTTCCATAACATGGCATCCAATCTGTGTATAACGGATAAAGTTAGTATCCGTTATTGGTGAATTGTTAGATTGCATTGAGGTAAAAAGGGTTGAGGTGCAACACTGATGTTTTCTGGAAGCATTTAATGAGTGCCATATAACACATTTCTGCTTTTTGCTGTAAATTTTCTGCTAGTAGACAACTTAAAATATTTGGCAGTGTTCTGATATCTATTTGGCTGGAAAAGTTTTATAATCAGCATAGCTGGCTGAAGATTTCGGAATCTTTTAGCTTTTTTTAGGCTATTCTGTTGTATACTTCTAACTTGGAAGAATTAATTTTATCTCCCATTTAAGATACTGGAGATATCCTTTATACTTCAATTCTGTAAATATTAGTATTAATAGTTAATTTGTATGGAAATCTAATTTACTGTACAGTAACTCATCACTTAAAGTCGTCCCGGTTAACGTTGTTTCGCTGTTACGTTGCTGATCAAGTTAAGGAACATGCTCATTTAATGTTGAGCAATGCTCCACTCTTGCGTCGTTCAGCAGCCTGCTTTCTCCACAGCTGGCAGCCTCCCTACACTCCCTCCCTTCCTACAGCGCCGCCCGCCCGCCAGCAGACCCCCAAAGATCACCTTTCCCCCGCTTCCTGCCCGAGGCAATCAGCTGGCTGGCACACGCAGGCTCCCCCTCCTGCCCCTGCCTTCTCAACGCCCCAAGCCAGCTGATTGCCGTGTAGAGGGGGAGGTGCGCGGAGTCCTCCCTCCTAAACTCCGCAAGCCAGCTGATTGCCCGAGGGACGGGGGAGGAGCGAGGACTTGGTGCGCCTCCCCCCACCTCCTGCCCACAGCAATCAGCTGGCTGGCTGAGTTTAGGAGGAGGGAGGAGCAAGGACTCTGCGCGCTCGCTGCTCGAAGAGGAGGAGGAGGAGAAGAGGTGGGGGCGGGGCCTTGGGGAAGGGGCTGGAATCGGGGCATACCCTCTCCAACCCCCTGCCGTGAGCATCCCCACGACACCATTCCTCTGCCCTGACCCCTGCACCGTCCTCACACAGCCCCTGCCCTGACTCCTGCACCCCCCCCACACACCCAGCCTCCTGCGCTGACTCCTGCACCGCGTATTAAATTACTTGTTTAAAATGTATATAATGCCTTTTGTCTGGCAAAAAAAAATTTCCCTGCAATCTAACCCCCCTATTTACATTAATTCTTATGGGGAAATTGGATTCGCTTAACATCGTTTCACTTAGTTGCATTTTTCAGGAACATAACTACAACGTTAAGTGAGGAGTTACTGTAGTTAAATTTGATGAAAAGAGAAGATGCTAACAATCTTATGGGTCGTGTATATTGCACAAGTGAATTGCAACAGAGGAGAGAGCATAGATGTAGGCTTTATTGCTCCTCTTTTCCTGAAAGTGATTTCTATTTTATATGCAATAGGAAGCTATTTATTACATAAATTACATAAGCCAACAGAACTGAGTATTTAGTATGGGGAAAGTGGCAGCTTTTACTTTTCTATCTGTTGGCTTCCCTTCACACCTACCAAACATTCAGGTTGATAAAGCAATTGATTCTTACTATAGTGAGATTAGCTGCTGTCTGTTGCTGGTGGAGCTCTTCAGAAAATCCCCCATCTGTACTCTGAATCTTCACCACTACATATCAACAGAATGCCTCTGAACAACCTCTGTGTAAGCACTTGAAACCACATTACTCTCACTTTTTCTCAGAACAGAACAATGCCAGTTGAGACTTCATCTGATCTTTTTAATATTAACAGTTAAACCAGTGATCAACCATTTAGGGGGAAAAAATTAGGAATAAGTAACTACCTTGGTTCTCAACTGAGCTATGTGGAAGGTGGACGGTTTATTTCATTTGATCCACTAGCCATACTAAACGCCGCTTAACTGAAGAAGCAAAATTTTTGAACCTGTAGCATTGTTAACTGACTATAGGTAATGAAGTTGACAACTTACTGCCTCATTTTGTTGTGTGTCTAAAGCACAATCCAGATAAATTATGGACTTGGCTTCTCTTCTCAGACTGTATTCAAAATTGCACCAGTTTAAAGGTGTGACTTTTTTTTTTTTTTAAAGACTAATTTTAAACAACTGCAAAACACAGTGTGGACATGTAATTTGTTTAAACCAGGTTTATTTAAAAAAAAAAGTGTCCACACTGGTTTGCAGTTTAAATCAGTCTTAAAAATCACACTTTTACATTGGTGCAGCTATGAATATGTACAAGACACTGGTCTACACTAAAAAACTGACCAGTAATGGACCAAAACCCAGTTCTGATACTAACAGTTCAGTTATTTTCAACATTGGTTTAGGGGATCTGTTGCTGACAATCATTGGCAAAAACTGGTCAGTTTCCTACTATAGACGGAGGTACTTGAGACTTGAATTTTGTTAAAACTGCCTTCCTTTAGTATGTCATTGTCTGCTCTCATCTCTCTCTGGATGTTCTATAGATGACTTGTTAGGGGGGAAAAAAGGCCTTAACTTGAAATTTTACTAAACCTTGTGCCTATATAAAGAAATACTTCAAATAAGTTGCCAAAAAATTACTTGTAAACTAAGCCCTTGATTCTACAATTGACTGCACCCAAGCATACTCCTGCATCCATACAGGGCGACTTTGGCTTCAGTTGAAGTCCACAGAGATACACATACCCAAAGTGAACTGTAAAATTGGGGCCTAATACAGACAATTTGACTGTAATATTTAAGTACAGCATGAAATCTTACGTATTCTCAAGGTTCTATGTATTTCCTAATTCTGTGGCCACAGAATTTGCACTGGAATCCACCGCCCGTTTTCTAGAAATCTGTAATGTGTTACTATAAAAATCTGTAACCCATCAAAAAGTAAAACTGGGGCAGCATAAAATAACATAGAGGCAGCCACGCTGCAGAATTTTCATTGTCATTAAAATCTTTCATTTTATTTAAATGAAACTGCAGCAGTAGAATTTTCAGTCTGAATTTAGAGATGCAGAATTTAGATTCAGGTTATTCTGGCCTTGGGTGTGTCATGTTGGCTTTAATTTGTTTTTAAATTTATAATAATGCAGTTCATTTACCACTCCACTGTAGAAAACTTCACAAAATAAAAAATTTATTAAAGCGAATGTTAAAAAAATGATATAGTGCACAGGTTAAGAAAACAGTGTCTGTACATCTGGGTATAGTGCTTAGATTATCCACAAATACAAAGTTGTTTTAAAAGTCATAAGATACATATAATGCATAATCGGCAATAGCCCAAATTTAAGTGAATAAATTTAACAATACAGTTTATATATTAGAATCCGAATACTTGGTACGTCACTCATGAAAAGTTGTACAGAGAGATGGTTGTGGAAAGCAAAATATATCAGAGTGAAGATTGTCCCTCAGTAATTGAGAATTTAGGGTAGGTTTACCACTGATGCATCTTGTTCTATAACACTGTAACTGGTGGAGGATTGTGGTTAGTCATTTTCATATTAATGCTGGCACTACAGGGAAACTTTGCATGAATGAGCACAAATGGGTTCATGACAATACATTTTTCTTCAGAAAGATTGCGGGATATGGAAATTCTAGTGGTGTTTAGACTTACTCCTGGAATAACGAGAACATTTTAGTTCTGTAAAATTGATCTAGTCTCCCTGCTGTCCCTGTACCTCTCCCCTCCCACCCCGGCAGAAATCTTTCTGAATTCTTTCCTTTTTTTTACTTAGCCTATTTTTTTAAGTATCAAACAGTTTTAGATATGAAATAATTGTATTTCACACAACACTGAAGTGCAACCTATACTGTAGTAACTCTTGCATAGGTTTTATGATAAGGTAGAATTGTAGGACTGGAAGGGACCTTGAGAGGTCATCTAGTCCAGTCCCCTGCACTCATGGCAGGACTAAGTATTACCTAGACTATCCATGGCAGGTGTTTATCTAACCTGCTCTTAAAAAATCTCCAATAATGGAGATTCCACAGCCTCCCTAGGCAGTTTATTCCAGTGCTTAACCACCCTGACAGGAAGTTTTTTCCTAATGGCCAACCTAAATTGCCCTTGCTGAAATTTAAGCCCATTGCTTCTTGTCCTATCCTCAGAGGTTAAGGGGAACAATTTTTCTCCCTTCCCCTGGTAACAGCCTTTTATGTACTTGAAAACTGTCATCATGGGCCCCTCTGTATTCTCTTCTTCAGACTAAACAAACCCAATTTTTTTCAATCTTCCCTAATAGGTCATGTTTTCTAGATCTTTAATAATTTTAGTTGCTCTTCTCTGGCCTCTCTCCAGTTTGTCCACATCTTTCCTGAAATGTGGCACCCAGAACTGCACACAGTACTCCAGTTGAGTGCAGAATAGAGCGGAAGAATTATTTTTCATGTCTTTCTTACAGCACTCCTTCTAATACACCCCAGAATATTTGCTTTTTTTGCAACAGTGTTGATTCATATTTGGATTGTGATCCACTATGACCCCTAGATCCATTTCTGCTGTACTCCTTCCTAGGCAGTCCTTTTCCATTTTGTATGTATACAACTGATTGTTCCTTCCTAAGCGGAGTACTTTGCATTTGTCCTTATAGAGTTTATCCTATTTACTTCAGACCATTTCTCCAGTTTGTCCAGATCATTTTGAATTTTAATCCTATCCTCCAAAGCACTTGCAACCCCTCCTGGCTTGGTGTCGTTCTCAAACTTTGTAAGTGTACTCTCTATGCCATTATCTAAATCACTGATAAAGATATTGAACAGAACCAGACCCAGAACTGATCCCTGCAGGACCCAGTCAATATGCTCTTCCAAGCTGAACCACTGAAAACTACTCTCTGGGAACAGTTTTCCAACCAGTTATGCACCCACCTTATAGTAGCTCCATCTAGGTTGTATTTACCTAGTTTGTTTATGATAAGGTCATGCAAGACCGTATCAAAAGCCTTACTAAATTCAAGATATACCACATCTACCGCTTCCTCCCTATCCCACCAGGCTTGTTACCCTATCAAAGATAGCTGTTAGGTTGCTTTGACATGATTTGCTCTGGACAAATCCATGCTGACTTTTACTTATCACCTTATTATCTTCTAGGTGTTTGCAAATTGATTGCTTAATTATTTGCTCCATTATATTTCTGGGTACTGAAGTTAAACTGACTGATCTATAATTCCCAGGTTGTCCTTATTTCCTTTTTATAGATTGGCACTATATTTGCCCTTTTCTAGTTCTCTGGAATCTCTCCCGTCTTCCATAACTTTTAGAAGATAATTGCTAATGGTTCAGATACCTTCTCAGTCAGCTCTTTGAGCATTCTAGAATGTATTTCATTAGGCCCTGTCGTCTTGAGGACATCTAACTTGTCTAAGTAATTTTAACTTGTTCTTTCCCTATTTTAGCCTCCTCTTCTACTTCATTTTCCCTAGCATTCACCATGTTAGACGTCCAATTGCTACTAACCTTTTTGATGCAAACAAAGTCATTTAGCACTTCTGCCATTTCCACATTCTCTCCCCCCCCTCGCCCCCCCCCCCCCCAATAATTGTGTAATGGGCCTACCCTGTCCTTGGTCATTCTCTTGCTTCTAATGTATTTGTAGACTGTTTTCTTGTTACCTTTTATGTCTCTAGCTAGTTTAATCTCATTTTTGTGCCTTGGCCTTTCTAATTTGGTCGCTACATACCTGTGGTGTTTCTTTATATTAATCCTTTGTAATTTGATCTAGTTTCCACTTTTTGTAGGACTTTTTTTTTTTTTTTTGAATTTCAGATCATTGACTTAACCAGGAGATCTTCAATGTTAAGGGCCAAATCCTGCATTGTCTTCCATGGATAATTCAGTTGATTTCGCTGAAAGTACTTGCATGACTAGTGCTCACACAACTAAAAGTTTGCAGAATCATGCCTTAATACTATTTTGGTTTTAAAGTGCAGGGAGAATTTTAGGCAGAATGTAACAATTCTTTGTCCTGGCTAAACTTCAATTCAAGTTAACATCTCTTGCATTACATGCAGTGCTATAAGATCTGGAATGATCACAGATGATCAGAATTCTGACTGTGCATCTCATCCAAGTGATGGCAAGTCCCACAGCAGAGTGCCCCACAATGCCATGCTGTCGTTGGGATTTAACTGACTAAATTGGATTGAAGAGTGCCACCTGCTGATTTGGTGCAATCACTTCTTGCAGGAGTTGGGTGGTCTTTTATTCTAAGACTAGTGCCTTCATGCTGCTTAGCCCAGGTCTACACTAGGGGGTGGGGATCAATGTAAGATGCACAACTTCAGCTACGAGAATAGCTTAGCTGAAGTCGACGTATCTTAGGTCGACATACCTCGGCGTCCTCATGGCGATGGGGAGAGCTCTCGGGGATCGATTGCTATCCGTCGGGTAGTGTAGACCTGCCCTAAATTTTTGAGACATTAGAGGGTCACAAAACAAGGAATGGCTTTCAGCCATCCTACTGCCACAATTAATGCAACACTGTTTTTGGCTCTCTTGGAAGGTAAAGATATTGGCTATCATATCTTGCTTTTATTGCATAGATATGGAAAAGATGTGGGAGGGTGAGACTATTCATGGACATCCAACTGTATAGTTAGTTAAGTTGCATTGTAATCTTAATAATCACAGTATTGATGTATCACCAAAGCACACTGGAAATAATTGTAGATAAAAACTGATGCAAATGGAATGAGATACTGTGCACAAATCTCTGCACATAGATTTTTTTCCCTGGTTTTTTTTTATAAAAGACTGTAACAGTTAACCAAATGTTAATGGATTAAAGGATTAAATACATATGAATTTTAAAACTATAACAATGTAATAAGTAGTGTGAGCCATCAAGGTTGATCACCAGCTGCAATATTGTGGATGTAAAGAGTACTAACTCTTACATTTATTTGGTCTCCAGAAGGAATCTATTTTGAATGTATTCAAACATTCACGCACAAGTTTAGCTTTTCTTTTGATGTTCAGACACTGAGTGGAGAAAACCTGGGGACATTTTTAAACAGTCTTTCAACTCTTTATTTAAAATTTGTAGAATAAACTGCTCACAGGAAGAAGCTATTCTCTTTATGAACAGAAACAACATAAAGCTAGTATATGTACTTTACCCTTCAGTGAACATTACTGTTTGGTTGCATCCGTTTTTGAAAAGGAGTCTTGTAAATCTGAGTTCAGAGTTTATTTAACTCTTGAAAATCTTTAAACTTTTTTGTATCCATTTGCAATTAGTTCAAGAAGCTGTTCTGACCTGTTGGTGCTGATGTTCTCAGGCCAAGAATGCTAATGTGAAGAGCTGACACTTTTTTTTCTTTTTTTTTCTTTTTTCCCCCTTGCTATCAAGGAAAACCTGACTTGTAGTTCCGTTGGGTCCCTGCAGTGGCCATTTCAGCTACAGTACCTTTAGTTTTAAGCTTTGTTGGAGGAGTTTTCCAAATACTCACTCCAGTTCTAGGTTAGTTCAGAAAACACTTTTCTGAAGCCTTTCTTTATAAAAAATAAAACTTGAATTTTAGGTAGCAGTAAAATGCTAAAGAGCTGAAAGGTTTTGGAGTAGACATATCTCAGAGGTAAGGAGGCCATACCATAAGTGTTTTAATGCCACATATGAATAAAATACAGGAGGTATCTTGCCAAATAAACTGAGAATTACTGTCAATTGTATTTTAATAGAAATATGGCCAGCTTTAATTCCTTGGTGCTAGGAACTGGGATCACCCAACATAAGCTATGAGGCTGCTCTCCAATACAGTAAATTCTAATTGCTGTAGTATACAATTACTTTAGAAGTAAAGGTACAACTGAAATACATAAGTCATTGTATTAAAAAGTGAGTAGCAGATCATCACTGACTTAGACCCCAGTCCTGCAAAGATTTACCCAAGTGCATAGCTTTCCTCACATGACTAGTACCACTGAAGTGAAAATTATGCTCTTGTGTAAATTTTTTCAGGTTTGGAGCATCAATTGGCATACACAGTAGCATGTGGATGGTATTTCAGTGATAAAATTCAGTAATAGTAAGTACGCTGATATCAATCATTGGCATTGATTTAGTAAGTTCAGTGTGTTTTGTTTCTGTACCGCTTATTGTCAATAGCATACTTTCTAAGTAAATTAATTTTGAATCAGCATCTAGTATCTACTGTTGTAACAGTGAGTCCTGTTAATTGTAAACATTAGCACAAAACACTGCTTACAAGCACACACAGTGAAGACAATCCCATTGAATACATTTGTGGCATTTATACTCTAGTTCTGCATCTCTTTAAATCAGCCGTTAACTTACTGTTCAGGCTTTTCACACTGCTGCTCAATCAATGAAAACTGCTTGTACAACTTTTGTATTATAACTGAAGGCCATTATTATAAACTCTGTCAAATGCATGTATTGGCTCCAAAGATATCAGCTGGTAAAAGAAAACAACTGATGTATCTAAAAACCGCAGCAGCCTACATTGCATCTTGGAATAGTATGGTACCCCAAACAATTAGGTACCTGAAGAGTTTGATATTACGTAGTGCGTTATATTTTTACAGGTGCCCCTGATTAATGAACTCGAGTCAGCAATGCATCAGCTGTACAAACAGCGAGCTTCCCGCCTTGTCCAAAGACGACAAGATGATATTAAAGATGAATCTTCGGAGTTTTCAAGCCATTCAAGTCAGTCCATCTTGAAGGTTTTTATTATTCATTAAACAACCTTGTTTACTTAGTATGGTTTAATTTAAAAATAAATACTGCAGAGCATGATTGACTTAAAACTTATCTTTTGTGACAATTAGAAGCAAATTTAGATTTAAAGTATTCTGATCTGTTTTGTTTAAATACTGAGTTATTCTTACTCTTGAGACTTCATCTCTCCTATCTGCTAGTCTTAACTATATATATATTTTTTTCTCTCTTTCCTTGCATTCAGGATATTTGAGAGTAGTGATGTTTGGCATGAAACTTTTTCCTTATGTCAGGCTCTCTTTTGACCTGCGTAAATTAATGTAGATACAAAATTCATGAAACATCTACCGTTGATTTCCAAACAGGATTTTTTAAATGTTGATAATCTGAAGACTTAAAAAAAAGTACAGTTTATTCTGTTAGCAATAAGTACTATGTTTCAACAGTGTAAGTTTCAGACACTTAAAAAGAAAAAGCACTTCAAAGCTAAGGAGGCTGGAGGATAGTTACTTTCTTCTCTTAGCCAGATTTAAGTTATAATATTCAGATACTAACTTTGTAATATTACAAATACTTTATACACAATAGAAAGCCTTCTTTTGAGACCACTGCTCCAGAAATGGAAATCGATTTTAAAAAAATTGGTCAGTATCTCTGTTCTGGTGATCACTGTTAAATGCGTAAAATACGTTTCTGCAAAAAAACCCAACACTCATTTTATCTACCATTTCCTTGAGAATATTTTATTCTACATACTAATGATATCATATAAAATTTCACTCGGGTGCTTTTGAAAACTTTTCCTGTAATTGGTAGATCTGGTTTCCTGCTTTTAAGGAGATTTTCCATTTAAAAAGTGTTTATTGCCTTCAGGTTTTTTTGAATATGTAGAAAACGTGTCCTGTGAGCAATCAAAATTCACCTTGGTTCCCGCTTTCTGGGATCCACCACATCTGTACCCATTACCCATTCATCTATTTAAGAACAATCGAAAATGGATTTTGTACATAGTTACAAAACTACATTCTCATGCCCACTTCAAGTCCCTTTTGAAATAATATTCAGCACGTGCACGCAGCCTTATGAACTCTAAAGTTAAAATCACTCACCCTCTTTTGAGAGCTTAATTGAGCATAGGCCTTGTGCTGGCTCTCCCATTTACCCTGAGTGTATTGCCTCGAGGCCTGTGATATGCCAAGTATGCTCTGAGCAAATTACTTAGGGAGCCTACAGTGGGGCATATTGGATTAGACTGTGATTTTGGGGGATGGGAAACGTCTGGATACTATCATAAAGGGAAAGCCTTATCTGAAGCATGGGAGCCCTGAGGATATATTTTTGGTAATTAGATATACATAGATATATTCCTGAAATGTTTTAGTCCTGTCCTCCTCTCCACTGAGACTGGTAACAAGTGTCAGTTTCTCAATCAGAGATGCACAAACACATCAACTTCACAATTAGCTCACTTTATTCCTTAAACCAAAAAGTAGTTACCACCTTTAGAATGGACTTAAAAAGGTTCCCCAAATGGCTACTTTACTCTCTTGTTACAATCTGTAACATAACCTTGACACATGTAACATATTTAACAAATTACAACTTCACCCATGCTCTAAAGCAGTGGTTCTCAAACTGTGGGTCGGGACCCCAAAGTGGATCACAACCCTGTTTTACAAGGGTCTCCGGGGCTGGCTTGGACTTTCCGGGGCCCGGGGCCAAAGCCTGAGCCTCAACACTGGAGCTGAAGCCTGAGGGCTCCAGCCCTGAGTGACGGGGGTTAGGTTACAGGCCCCCTGCCTGGGGCTGAAGCCCTTAGGCTTCGGCTTTGGCCCTCCAGCCCGGGGCAGTGGAGCTTGGGCTTTGGTTATTGCCCTTCCCCCCGGGGGGGAGGGTGGGGAGGGAGGGTGGCAGGGCTCGGGCTTCAGTCCCTCCTCCTGGGGTCATGAAGTAATTTTTGTTGTCAGAAGGGGGTTGCGGTGCAATGAAGTTTGAGAACCCCTGCTCTAAAGCTCTTGTTTTCTGAAAGGATTTACCCTTTCTTAAATAGGAACACTAAGACAAATCATCATTAACGTTCTTAAATGATGAATGATTGATTTGATAACCTGTTTGGTGAGTGCATAACTTTATTTTTGTGTAGTTTGAGGCTATTGTTGAAATCTTGTGATTATATTCTAGTGGGTGGATCTGGTATCAAGTAATACTCGGGAGAATTTATCTCAAAGGTTAAACCAGCTGGAGACTTGTTAATTTCAGTCAATGGCTTATCACCAGCTTCACTGATTAAGAGCAGAATTTAATGTAGCTAATCAGAATGATCTATCATTGAATTGCTTTTAAAAAAAATTGAAAAAACTTAGGCTTTATTTCCTAGGAGTTTCAGATATGTATCAAAACCTACAGGTAACTTAGTGAACTTGATTTTGTTCCAGAGAGCAAGATAGATGAATAGGAGTCTGAGATACTGAATCTTTGTTATGGGTCTGCCTTTCTCTTCCCTCCCCCTCTTCTCTTCTCACTCGCTGTGTTTTTAAAATGTTGCATGCTGAATGCTATATTTATAGCAGCAGTACAGTTTTTCCATTTTTGTTGTACCAAGCAGTTTAAACACTTACTGCTTTAGGCCACCGAGTGTTGATAATTTGTGAGCACCAGTATTAGAGGGGAAGACTGAAGCGTGATGAAGCTAGATTTGTATTGAATAAATTTGGAATATCTTCAGTCTGAGATTCCAACTTCCATCACTACTTCTCTCAACCTCTAGTAGCTACAGATTCAAACATTTGGGTTTGTCTGTTTTCAGCTGCTTCAAAATACAACTGGACAACACATTATTCCGTGTTACTGTAGATGAAAGTGTTTTAATTTCAATCAATGTAATCTTGCAGGTAAAGCACTGATGGCACCGAATCTTGATTCTTTTGGACGAGACAGAGCACTCTATCAAGAGCATGTAAAACGGCGGACTGCAGAAAGGGAGGCTAGAAGGTACAATACTGAGATTTCCTTACTGTATTGGGATAGCACCCAAAGGCTCCATGCAGTATCATGGAAATCCCTGTGTGATGTAATAACATGTAGGAAAGCGCTGTCCCCACGCTGGACAACTTAAGAGACTATTTGCTTTGTGTAGTAATGGACAGAACATTTCAGTTAAATGGCAAAAATACATATCTGGTTACAGTTCTCCTTTCAGCAAAACTTTCTCCTTTCGTCCTAATCCCTCTGTCCAGGCGCCTCATGTCTCAGCCCATGTGTGCCAAGGTTATCCTCAAAGAAATATTCAGGCTTAGTATGTGGGAGCAGCCAATCAGATGGTGCTTGCTAAAGTTACTGAAAATGCCTATAAGCCACTCCATTCTTGCTGCAGTCCTTACTGCTTTCCCCTAGTTCCCATGGTGAGGGATGGAGAGGCTATCTTTACTTTGGCTCTCCTGGGGTCAGGAGCAGGACCAGCATGGCTAAAACTGTTGTTCATTTGTACAAACATCTTAATGATTGGTTTATACTGTAATTGTATTGCTGCCTTTTATAGAGCCCGTCGTAGGCAAGCAAGAGAACAAACTGGGAAGATGACGGATCACTTTGAAGGCCTTTCTAGTGATGATGAAGAAACTTCAACAGATATTACTAATTTCAACATGGAACGAGGTTAGATAAGTCACTCACTTAACTGAACATGGAAATCCTAAAATAAATAAATAAATGCATGTTACGCAATATGGATTTTTTCTAGACTCAGAATGACAAGATAGAAATAAGAGTGACTTGAAGTTTTTTTAAAAAGCGTTTAGTAAGAATATGGAACTTGATGGGCACAATATCAACTGTTAAAACCAAGTTTAACAGTCCTGTTCTAAAATCATGTACAAACTCTATTCTATGGAGATATTCTAGCTAAAATACAGAAATTGCTCTTCCTCCCTTCTTGCTGAACAAACTTGCATAGTAAAGTGTAACAATATGCCTCCTTCCCCACACCGCTGTATAGTTTTGCACAATTCAGTGTTCTATTTTCAAGTCTGAGTGGTTTCTATTGCTTTATGAAACACATGCTCCCTCTAATGACAGAGTTAAATGTTTAAGTTTGTGTGAATTTGGCAATTCATTGTTCAGTGGGACACACTTGAACACTATCTTTTAACAGGTTTCAGAGTAGCAGCCGTGTTAGTCTGTGTCAGCAAAAAGAACATGATTACTTGTGGCACCTTAGAGACTAACAAATTTATTTCAGCATAAGCTTTCGTGGGCTACAGCTCACTTCATCAGATGCATAGAATGGAACACACAGTAAGCAGATATTTATACATTCAGAGAAACATGAAAAGGTGGAATTACCTGTACCAATCTTTTAAAAAACTTTTTGGGTGATTTTTGGCACGATACTGTATTTTCCCATAGAATTCTGAATTTGCAGACTTTGGTAGGTGAAAGACAGTGTCTTTTCTGAAGTTCTGCATAAGTGTCTATAAGCTTATTGACAATTTTTATAGAGCTATGTGGCACTAACAGCTTGAAATTATTTAATATTTTTTTCCCTTGCATACATGTCACTAAATGGGCTGTGTAGTGACAGCCCTGTAAGCCTATAAGCCTAAAATTTCCATTGTTTAAATTGGCTGTGGTTTCACTAAAACTGCTATCAGTGCATAAGAGTGATTTGTTTGTTTTTGTAAAGCGAAGTGTCTGTTTAGGTTTTTTGCAGGTACTATAAAACTTTAAAAACAATATTAACCTCAACTATCTAGTTTAAAAACTTAGTGCCTGAACTGCTGCTTGTAAGTTGGCTTCTTGTGCATATATATTAAATTTAGAAACCGATACTATGCCTGCTCAGTATCTGTTAAAGACTTTTAGTATATTCATATCATACACATCATAGATTTATTTTGGATTGCAAGATGCACAAATGGCACACCTTTAACTGCCATTATGTCCCAGTTATATATCTCTGGGACAATTTAATGTGTTCTTAGTTTAGGTATCACTGTTATGGGAGCCAAGTGTAAAAGATACAGCTATATGGTGCTGCACAGTGTAACACCTCCCATTTGTTTCTCTTTTGGAACTGAAGAGCTACAAGAAGGGCCCTTTGAAGTTTGTCTCCTTTATATTCTTGATGCTCTAACTCTAAATATTGTTTACAACAAAGAGGACTAGAACTGCAGGAAGAAGGAATGACTAAAATGAAGAGAACTTAATAGTGTAAGAAAAGAGGTGAGAGGGAGTAAAAGGGTAAAGCAGGAACTATTATCAACAGTTCAATACACTCTAAGGTCTGGTCTACACTAGGGTGGTGTCGGTCTAAGTTACGCAACTTCAGCTACGAAAATAGCTTCACTGTGGTAGGTTGACTGCTGCCGCTCCCCCATCGACTCCGCCTACGCGTCTCGCTCCAATGGAGTACCGGAGTCGACAGGAGAGCACTCAGTGGTCAATTTATCGCGTCTTCACTAGACGCAATAAATCGACCCCTGGTAGATCGATCACTCCGGAGGTAAGTGTAGACGTGCCCTAAGATCCACATGTCCGAATCCACATTTCTGGAACATTCATTTGACTCGCTAGTGTTAAGGATGCCCCATCACACTTAGAACGTGGCACATAGTTCTTCATTTTCACCCTTATTTATCATTATTGATACAGTCCCACTTCTGGCTACTACTGAAACAAAACTGGTAGTGCTACAAAAGCTTACTAGATCTTAATATAAAATATATTTGCATGATAAAACAGTATACCAAATAGACACAGCACCCAGGCACTGTTTGTGTTGTAATGTGTGGGAAGAACAGAGGAGCAGAAACTAGAAAACTGATTTTTTGTTGTTGTTGTTGCTTTTATCAGTTTCTAAGCTGAATCTCCTTTAATTTGATTGATTGGGTAAACCACCTTATGGGAGCTCTTGCAGACAATAGAATATCAGCTTGTTACCTAGTTCTCTAAACCTTTTTCTCCTAGATCGCATTTTGAAGGAGTCCAGCAAAGTTTTTGAAGATGTACTAGAAAGTTTCTACTCAATTGACTGCATTAAATCACAGTTTGAAGCCTGGCGTTCCAAGTATTTCTCCTCTTATAAGGATGCTTATATTGGCCTCTGTTTACCAAAGCTGTTTAATCCTTTAATAAGACTTCAGCTCTTTACCTGGACACCTTTGGAGGTAAGATACTGTTATTCAAATTAAGTGAACTCTTGTGCAGTAGTGTCATTTTTTCAAAACAAGGTGAACTACCCTCCGGGTCGTTTTGAGTATGCCACTCTCAGGTCTTGGGCTTCAAGCTCTCAAGATTATAAGGGTATAAGATCTTTAGGGCATGGACCTTGTTTTTGTTCTGTATGTACCACATCTAGCACAATGTGGTCCTAGTCCATATTTAGGGCTCCCAAGAGGTATGGAAATATAATTAATAATCTCTTCTTTCTATTTAAAAAAAAAAAAAATCATATGATTCTTCCATGCTCAGACTGGGCCTTGGGCTGCTGTCCCCAGACTGGGCCTTGGGCTGCTGTCCCGTGTGGTTACCACAGCAGGTCTGACTTAAGTTCAGTATCTGCAGTTCTTTCCTTTGGGTATCCAGTGGTATCCATTAACCAAATAGCCTTCTTAAAGCAAAATATTTATTTAGAACAAAAGCATTTAAGAGAAAACAGATCTTAAAAACAATTTAAACTTGTTTACTGTTGTGTACCTTTAGAATAAAATGAGCTATTTTATTTCCCAAATAAACATATAGGTATGTTGAAAACATGGCTTTCCACTTACGATTTGTAAAGATAAGGCTATTCATTTCACTTACATTGGAATATAGAAACAGGGCTAATACCAGGAAGGGGATAGGAGGTTATAAATAATGTTAATAGATGTACCCCGATATCTGTCTATGTAGAGTAGTATCACAAATATAATAGTGTGTGGATACAAAACATTTTGGTGCTTGCAGGTTTAACCATTTATGTTCCATAGGCTACAAAATGGGCATATAAGAAAACCACATTTATATAAAATAAGTCTTTTTCATCAGGATTCTGTATTTAGTGTGGTATCACTAGTGTATTCCATGCTGGGGTTTTGTACAGAGTGGTAGCCAATGATTTGTATGCCACCAATGTAAGAAAACAAAATACTTTACATTTCTCTGGAGTAAGTGAATACCATCCCCATTTTGTTAATGGGGAAATTAAGGCAGAGTGGCTTACCCTCAGTCATGCAGAATGAGTTGCAGAAATGAATAGGGCCTAAGTGTTTTGTGCTTAACTACGGTATTTTGGGCCAGATAAAGATGCAGACAGAAGTCTGTATTGAATTCCATGTGAGTTAGGCGCCTTTGAAAATCCCATTAGGTGCCTAAACACCTCTTAAAAATCTGGCCCTTTGTCTAATGGCTAATATTTTTAGGATATCTAGGATACTTGGCACATAATTTCAAAGCTATTCCTTTCTTTTTAAAAGGAGAAAAAAACTTAAGCCTTCTAGTGTATTATGCTGATGTTTTAGGATGGCTAAATAAGTGGTTCAGGCTCTTTAAAACTACCGTTGGCCTTAAACAATGTTTAAATGTATGGGACTAACATCTGCCCTATTAATTTTAATAGGGCAAGTGTCAGGATTTTGAGAGTATGTTGTGGTTTGAATCGTTGCTATTTTATGGCTGTGAAGAACAGGAGCAAGAGAAGGATGATGCTGATATTTCACTATTACCTACCATTGTGGAAAGAGTTGTTCTCCCTAAACTAACAGGTATAACTTAAAAATGCTATTTTGTAACTTTGACAAATATTAAACCATAGTAAGTACAGGAGAAAACAACTTTTTTGAGCACCTGCAAGGAAAACTCTAGTAATTCTTCATTATTTTTACTAGTACTTGCTGAAAGTATATGGGACCCTTTTTCTACAACGCAGACATCTAGGATGGTAGCAGTTACACAGAAACTAGTAAATGGATACCCTTCAGTGGTAAACGCAGAGAACAAAAACACACAGGTAACTTTTTTTTTCTCAGTCACACTTGTTTGGGAATTTATTTTATAGAATTTATGCAGCATAATGAGAAACATTACACACGGCGCAAGGAGCGGAATCTTACCATTAATGGATGTGCCAGTGCCCAATTCCGTAGCACTAAAGATCCACTGGAATAGCTAGGAGAAGTAAACCAGGAAGGGAGCTGAGCCATTTGAGTCTGTATAAAATGTACAATAGGATTTGAACAGGGTGATTCAAAATGTACCAAACTTAGTTATGGGGCTATAATTTCACTTTAAGGTTCAGTTGGAAACACCATTGTTTCTGTTTTCATAGCATATTGTATTGCTAGAACCTTCTCTAAATTGAGTGCCACGTAATTCATTTGCTTGTCTTATATGACAAAAAAAACTTGCCTTTGACAACTTACTGGTATTTTACAGTGTCGTAGCCGTATACTTACAGTATAGGAGTTAAAGGAATATGAATGCAAACCTTAGAATAATAGAAGATAAAGACTGTGTAAGACCCTGATCCTGCAAATTGTTAAGAATTTGTTGAAAGTTAAGCACAGGAGTAGCCACATTGACTTATGTTCCCTTTAAACTGAAGCCCAGTATTTTTACTGACTTGTTAATTGTAGATATTCCCCCTATTTGACTTCAGTAGGACTTCTCGCATATTTGATGTTAAGCATGTTTATGTACTTTGCTGAATTGGGGCTTAAAGCACTTTGCTTTTTAACTTCTAAAGAGGTCTTTAATTTAGCTAACAACCAAAGCAGGATTGCAAATTTTTTTAGAATTTTCATCTTGTAACTTTTTCAGACACTTTTGAAGGCCCTCTTACTAAGAATGAGAAGAACGCTTGATGACGATGTATTCATGCCATTGTACCCCAAAAAGTAAGTTGCTTGTTAAATGTGCAAAACAGCCATAAACATCTTGATTGGCAATACCAGTTGCCTTTTGTCTTGCATATGGTAGCTGAAGCCTTTTCATAGTTCTGGGCTGGTTCTTAGGTTTGGGTTATAGTGATTTTTTTTCCCCCCAGGTTTAGTACCATACTGTAAGAATGTAATGAGGTGGAAATGATGAAAAAATTATTTGAAACTTTGGAATTTTTACTGTAGTTTGCCCTCCATTCATGAAAATAAGAATAATCCACAACCTTCAGACTGAAATTTTTATGGTTACTTATTAAACAAGTTTAGAGAAATCTTTTATTTTCCAGCGTCTTAGAAAACAAGAACTCTGGTCCTTATTTGTTTTTCCAACGCCAGTTTTGGTCCTCAGTGAAGGTAAGCCAACAAAAATATCTGATGAGGCTTCAAGCCAGATACTGCTACCATAAAATACACTTAAATATTTTAGATAATTACTTAAAAATGCATATTGTGGAAGGGAGGTTATGGGAAAATTTAGAAAAAGTTTAGTTCTGTAGACTAATGAAACAACTATATTCAGTACTTTGCGTGGGGTATATAAATACAGATATAGTGAACATTTGTAATGTCAAGATAAATGTTAATTTTAAGTTAAAGTACTGTACGGTTTAAAGGAAATTACCTTTTGACAACATTTCATCCCCTTTTAAAACCATCTCTTATACAAAGAGCAGAGAGAGCTTGGACAGATCACTTTGTAAATGACTACTATTTTAAAAGTATGCATTAAATATTTATTTGACATGCAAAGCAGATCAGTCTTGATAGTCCAAATGACAAACCCCCCGCCCCCCACGCCCCCAGAGGGAGGGAGGGATGGATGGATAGATAGCTAGCTCAGTGGTTTGAGCATTGGCCTGCTAAACCCAGGATTGTGAGTTCAATCCTTTAGAGGGCCATTTAGGGATCTGGGGCAAAAAAAAAAAAAAATCTGTCGGGACAGTACTTGGTCCTGCTAGTGAAGGCAGGGGACTGGACTCGATGACCTTGAAAGGTCCTTCCAGTTCTAGGAGATTGGCATATCTCCATTTAAAAAAAATCTGAATGTCTAAAAGTGTGTGGACAAAATAATACAGGCTAGCTGAAATGAAAGGTCTTTGTTGGGGACAAAGGACAGAACAGCTACTTTGGTTGTGTGTATTTTTAACTTTTTTTAAAAAGTAGGAAACATCAAACTCATTGTGCACGAGTGACACCTTTATTTATCCCTTCAGCTTTCAGTCACTGCTTGCTCTAGAATTCTAGAACAATTGTAATCTTGGTCTACTTGAGGCAAGGAGGGGGTAGAGAGAAGATGGAGGAAACACCTTATCTTCACAAATGCATAGTCATAAGGTGGCCTTTTTTTTTTTTTTTTTTTTTTTTTTTCCTTTAGCGACTGTTGAAATTAGAGAGAATGATTGTGTTTGCCCTTTCATTTTGAAATGAAGTATATGAACTCAACAAATGAATCAAAGGAGTTTAAGACAACCTTTACAGACTTCTGCAAAGAGTAGTAGATCTAGGATTTTCCAGTGGTGGGTGTAGGGACTGAATTGGGGAGAAATGGGATTCTTTCTCTGACTTCTGGATATGTTTGAAAATCTGTTCATATACATAACAATACTTGTAACATTTTGGCAACAAACATTTCAATTGAAAAGTGTACAGTTGGCCACCCTTAAACTTTTTTCCTTTTTAACTTTTTTCATGGGTGTGGGTGGGTATGCATTCTAGAGGAAAAACTGGGCATGGCTCTCAGTTCTCAAACATTTAAAATGAAAGTGATTTGTAGAAGACCAAAATTGGTCACATCTTCATGATCTTGGTTTGTTGGGGTTTTTTAAGTAAATTCAGCCACATCTTGAAAGCAATTTTCATCAATAACCCCCTCACTTCACCATGATGTGGTAGGAAAATGTCATTTTACAGATGGGGAAAGTGGCACCGAGTAATTGTGACTTGACAAAGCCATAGAAGTCTGCGAGAGTCAGGATTAGTATTAAGTATCAGAGGGGTAGCCATGTTAGTCTGGATCTGTAGAAGCGACAAAGGGTTCTGTGGCACCTTATAGACTAACAGACGTATTGGAGCATAAGCTTTCGAGGGTGAATACCCACTTCGTTGGATTAGTATTGAGTTCCTGGCCTTTCCAGTTCTGTGCTAAACCACAAGACCAGTGGTGTCCAACCTGTGGTCTAGGGAAGTGGTTTTCAAACTTTTTTTCTGGGGACCCAGTTGAAGAAAATTGTTGATGCCTGCGACCCAACGGAGCTGGGGATGAGGAGTTTGTGGTGTGAGAGGGGCTCAGGGCTGGGGCAGAGAGTTGGAGAGTGGGGTGAGGGCTGTGGGGTTTGACCAGGAATGAGGGATTCAGGGTGTGGGAGGGGGCTCTGGGCTGGCACAGGGGGTTGGGGTGAGGGAGGGGGTCTGGGCTGGGGGTGCAGGCACAGGCAGGGCCAGGGATGAGGGGTTTGGGATGCAGGAGGGGCTCTGGGTTTTGGGGGGGGGGGGGGGGGGCCTCAGGGCTGAGGCAGGGGATTGGGGCGTGGACTTACCTCTGGCGGCTCCCGGTCAGCGGTGCAGCCAGGGTGCAGAGGCAGGCGCCCCAGAAGAGAGCCAGCAGCAGGTGCGGCTCTGTGGCTGTTGCGTGCAGGCACCTCCCCCCAGCTCCCATTGGCTGGGAACCAGCCAATGGGAGTGCAGATCTAGTGCTTGGGACAGGGGCAGCGCGTGGAGCCTCGTGGCCCCCCACCTAGAAGCCGGACCCACTGCTAGCTGCTTCCAGGGTGCAGTATGGTGTCGGAACAAGTAGGCACTGGCCTGCCTTGGCTGGGCAGCACCGCCGACGGGACTTTTAACGTCCCGGTCAGCAGTGCTGACCAGAGTTGCTAGGGTCCCTTGATGCTGAGCAAGGCGACCCAGTGCCTTACATGCCCGTGACCCAATACTGGGTTGCGACCCGAACTTTGAAAAACACTGGTCTAGGGGCTCGGAGGCTCTACATTGCAATCCTGACCGACAATCTAGACAAAGTGTCACACACCTTGCATGACACTTCCATTTCACAGCCGTTAGTTATTCTTTACAACCTGTGAGACATCTTAGCAAGCTACGGAAGTGACTTGTAATATTGGTGCCACTGGTTGCCAGGAGTTGCTGTGGCACCTGCTGAGCAGGCAGCCAGGCCTCACTGCTATCCCTGCTGGATCAGAGTAGGGAAGGAGCATAGTAATGGCAGCACATTGAGGCAACATAGAGAAGGTGAGGGGCCTGGTACTGACCCCAAGTTCTAACAGCTATCCGTATCAGCTTTTCCCCAGGTACTCCCGCAGAGCTTTCCACCCAGACAGTCCCAAGTCACCTACCACTGAAACCATCCCATGCTCCCAAACATGCTCCAACACCCATTTATCTCCCCGCAGCAACAGCTGTCAGGTTTAGTGCAGCTGCATGTCCTCTCCTTTCACTGTTTGGGACAGACTGTGTTGACTGTAAGCTGAAGTGTCTGGTTATGTTCAAATTTGCAAACATGCAAAATAACGTATTAAATCTGTATATAATGTCACACACTGAGCAACAGAATTCGACAGCTATGCTGTTAAGAAAACTGGTATTTGTTTCATTTAAAATGTTGCTTCCTGTAACTTTTTTTTTTTTTTTTAATGAAATGTTTTGCATCATCCCTGCTGCTACAGGGAGGAAGTAGGAGCAGGCACATCCTCCCAAACTGCCTTCCACTACTTTCTTTGAAGCCCCAGCTGGAGGTTTTGTGTGAATTGGGAGTGCTCTGAACTGCTGCTCTCACATTGCAGGGTAGGGTGGAGAGTCACCCTGGCTGCTCCATTGCTTGCTTTCTTGCCAGGCTATGGAAGCTCCCGAGAAAAGGATCTGGAGCTCCACTAGCTCTGCCTGTGCTTAGGGGAGCACCTATCAAAAAACATCTCTTAAATCCCACACAGCCACTGGCTGCAGCACAGGAGAATGAAAATCAAGGAGAAGCTGAGAACTAACAGCTCCCTTATTCTCTGCCTCCACACTGGTCTGCAAGATGCTTTAATTTGTACCAGCTGGCATTGGTTCCCTATGGTCCATATTCCAGTGGGAGATAAAACACTTAGCCACTCTCCCCTGCGCAACATGCCTTCTCTACCAACGGCTGTTGAGAGTCAAGTGTAGGCACTACCCATGCTGTCTGTATGATAGCAGGATTTTTCCCTTGCCTGGGTTGTTTGCAGGTGGTACAAAGGAAGCAAGAACAGGGCAGAGTCTGCCCCAGAGTACTGATTGTGTTTTTGTTTTGTTTAAATTTGTTCAGCCATCAGGCTGAAAAGTTCGGACATCACTGCACTAGACTACACTTAATAGACTTTTTATAGAACAAATTTTGGCTGTAAAAACCTTGATTTGTTCTTGTAGTTTCTTTGTATATATTTTCAATAGAATGCTCTGTAATCGAAATCCAAAGTTGTTATAACATTGGGAAGAATGACATCTCACTGGTTCTATTTAGTCATGAAACTGAACTATAAGAAGTTATTTAAATGTACTGATCAGGGTGTGGTAAAGAGAACATGTCTTTTTACCTGCTTAAAAGTGTTTTTTTTTTTCTAGTTTATCAATAGTTGCTTATGTTCTGCCTTCAAATATTCAACACTTCCATTGTCTCTGGTGTCTTTAGTTACTAGGAAACTTTCTCCAGTGGTATGGAATCCTTTCAAACAAAACTCTACAGGAGTTATCGATAGATGGCCTGCTAAATAGATATATCCTTATGGCTTTTCAGAATTCTGAGTATGGAGATGACAGCATTAAAAAAGCTCAAAGTGTAAGTAAAATGGAACAAAATATACTTAGAAAATGTTTTTATGTATAATATTTTCTAACTCTTGAATTTCCAGTCAAGGAAAATGTATATTTGGAGCCCTAGTGGGAGACTACAGTAACTCCTCACTTAGTCGTCCTGTTTAATGTTGTGTTGTTGCTGATCAATTAGGGAACATGCTCGTTTAAAGTTGTGCAATGCTCCTTTATAAGGTTGTTTGGCAGCCACCTGCTTTTTCCCCTGCTTGCAGGAAGAGCAGCCTGTTGCAGCCTGAGCCCCTGGTGGGGGCTTGGAACCAGGGTGGACCGGCAGCCCCCCTAGCAGCTCCCCGCTTCCCTAAGTTCCCTGTGCTGCAGCCGCCCAGCAGGCTAACAATTTCCAGCAGTTCAGCTGTCCCTCCCCCCACTGCTATGTGCTGCTCCTGCCCTCTGCCTTGGAGCTGCTCCAGGGAGCCTCCTGCTTGCTGTGAAGGGGAAGAGTGGGACTAATGTCAAGGTGTCCCCTTCCCCCCTACTCCTGCCCCCTGCTTACCCGTTCTCCATATAGAGCAGGGGGGAGACACAACAGGGCTCAGGATGGAGAGAGCTGGCCGCAGTTGCTGTCTCAGATTCCTGATCTTTTTAAAGGCAATGTACTTGGTGTGGTGTCAGCATACTTAAAAGGGCAATGCATGTGTCTCTCTCTCCCACACACAGGGTGTGTGTGTCTGTCTCTCATGCAGTCTCCCCTCCCTCCATTCCTGCTGCCTTGTAGAGTGTGAGGCTACATTAACAACAGTGTGTTAACCCTTGAGGGCTCAGCTGAATGCTAGTTCATTTAGCAATAAGGCATTCCCTGGGAAACATCCCACCCTCTGACTTCACCACCTCAACCAAGCTTCACAATCATCATTGCTGTGTACAGTATTAAATTGTTTGTTTAAAACTGTGTGTGTAATAGTTTTTGGTCTGGTGAAAAAAATTTCCCTGGAACCTAACCCCCCCCCCCCCCCCCCTTACATTAATTCTTATGGGGAAATTGCATTCACTTAACATCATTTTGCTTAAAGTTGCATTTTTCAGGAACATAACTACAACGTTAAGTGAGGAGTTACTGTATTCAGTTTCCCATGTTTAGCCTAAGATTTCCAATGTTGTTGCCCATATCTCTTTACAAATAAAACAGGTACTATGTTTCATAGCAGACAACTTTTTAAATAAGATATATTATATAAAATTAGAATTCTGCTTATTGCTCAATATTGTTGGCGATTTTTAAGACGTTGATTAGTATGTGTTGCTAGCATTTTATTTCTCACATTGGTCTTTAATACGTTGTTATAGTACCCTCACAGTGTACTCCTTATTTTTTTAGGCCTTACCATTGCCAATACTAGCATTTTGCTGGCTTTCTAAAACATATCAGGCCGTAGGTATTAGTCATCTTTCTTGCCTTTTTGCTGTTAACACATTTTCTTCTTCCCTCATCTCTAGGTAATTGCTTGCTTTCCTAAACAGTGGTTCACTAATCTAAAAGGGGACAAGACTATTTCCCAGCTAGAAAACTTGTGCAGATACCTTGTTCATTTGGCTGATACAATTTACAGAAACAGTATTGGATGCTCTGATGTGGAGAAAAGAAATGCAAGGTAATTTATTTTGAATCATGTAATGCAATGGCATCTCATGCTGCTGATATATACAACAAAAAAGCACATGTGCCAACAGACATGTCCATATATATATAAAATCTTTGGGAGGAGTTCCCCCTTTTTTAAAGTTTAAATAGGATCCTTAATATGGTATCAATGGCTTTTGGGAATGGCTAGTGTATTGTACAAAGGTTATGTTTAATCTGCTCCCATTGTGTAGTTGTGCTCTAAACAATTACTTGAAAAATGGCATTTGGGGATTTTGTTTGGTTTTGCTGGTTTCTTTACAAATTTGCTGATGTTGCAGCTAACTGCTTGCCATGCAAATTCCCACCGTCAGCAATAAAGATTTCTGTAATCCAAATGGTGCTCTTGTCTTAAACCAGGGGTTGGCAAACCTTTTGGCCCAAGGGACACATCAGGGAATAGAAATGGTATGGCGGCCCATGAATGCTCACAAAATTGGGGTTGTGGTGCGGGCTTTGGGATGGAGAAGTTCAGAGTGCAGGAAGGTGTTCCGGGCTGGGATCGAGGGGTTTGGAGAGCGGGAGGGAGATCAGGGCTGGGGCAAGGAGTTGGGGCCTGGGGAGAGGCTCAGAGGGCACAGGCTCCGAGTGGCGCTTACCAGTGGCATGTCTGGCTCTGCACGCTGCCCCATCTGCAGGCACTGCCCCTGCAGCTCCCATTGGAGCGCGTAGGAGCTGGAGCGGAGCCATGCCGCAGTTTTCGGGAGCCGCATGGTGTGGCCCCGACCCTGCGCCCTGGCCGGAGCACTGGGTCATGGCCAAACTGCATGGTGTGGTCCCCAGCCGGAGCGGGGCTGGGCCACGTGGTGTGGCCCCGGCTAGAGCGGGGCCAGGCCGCGTAGTGCGGCTTGCGGGCCAGCTTAAAATGGCTCACAGGCCGTAGTTTGCCCACCCCTGTCTTAAACATACCTGGACAAACCCACTGGAGAAATTCCTTACATTCTCAGATAACATTGTTTAACCCTGTTCATGAGAATCACCATACCTAAAAGCATAAATGGGATTAGACACTTAAATGCCCATATGTGGCTACTAGAGGTGAACTGGAGGTGAGGAGAGAGATGCCAGTAGAAAATTAAAGTCTCTTTCGATAGTTGTCCTAGTTTATAAATTGGTATTTTCTTTCTACACTAGTTGTTTGTCTGGCAGACTCGCACTGGAACTGTGGATTAATACTGAAAGGGTAGATGGATATTGAGCCAAAAAGATTTCTTCCTGATATTCTAGTTCCAATTAATTTAGTCGTCTTTGCTATGTGCCGATAACTTTTATTAAGTATATGGACATATACAATAAATCCCAAACTTTCCTGGTAAAAATTGTGCAATTGGCCACTGATCTATATTAACTTCATCTTACAAAATCACATATGTCCTTATTTCCCGTTGCAATACAGCTATTCATCTAGGCTCCTCTGTCCCATAGTAACTGGGAAAATATTACTCTAGTAATTGTTTTTGCTTTGAAATAGAATCATCAATTACTTGTGCCAAGAGGGAAACAAAACATCATAACCCATGTTTGCATCTGTTTGTTTCTCTGAGTGTTGGACACCACTTCATAGTTCAATTTGATAGTCCCATTTAGGGTAGATTTTTGAATTTCTGTAGCCATGAAAATTTCTTTGGATAGTTAAATTTCATGTCTGTATCTTGTTCCTTTTGTGGGACTTTTAAAATTTTCCTACCAGGCTTGTGTACCTCCTAGATTGCTAGAAGTTTGTTTACTGTGAGTCTGTTATTACTACCCAATCCAGGTCAAACAATTACAGATGTGTAACAGTATTTTTATCTCTTGAGGCACGCACAAAAACTGACCATTTAAAAAAATATATTTGGTTCAAGCAGTGTGTTTGTTAAACGGCGCTGCGACTGACTTCCTAACACCGCATGTGACCCAGTAGTTTATCCTGAGACTGCCTTGTCCAAATAAGCCATACATATGCAGCTTGTGTTCCCTTTCTGTTTCTAGGATTGCTATCCCCAAAAGAGACATTTTTGTTTTCATATCCAGAAATGAGCATAGAAATGAAACACTAATTTCAATGAGCCATATTTTTAAAAAAAATCCACAAGCTGGCTCACTTGCTGAGGAAAAAAGAATAAGCAGTGAAACATTTCTAAAATATTATTTGACTTGTGCAAGATTTTGATTTCTAGTTGTATTAACTTATTTTTTCCCTTCATTTAGGGAGCACATAAAACAGACAGTAAAGCTCCTAGCAAGTATTCGAGCACTGGACCATGCTGTGACAGTTGCAAATGACCATAATGTGAAAGAGTTAAAGGTTTTAATTGAAGGGAAATAACTTTTAGATGACTCATTTTGAGCTTTAAAACCATTCCTGATGTGTAATTTATGTACATATGTAAAGTTTCTTAAACTGTAAAATATTGACCCTTGTTTTAATACAAAGTGCATTGTTACATACATCATCCTTAATAAGTATTGATTTCTTTAAAAAGAGAAAAGGAATCCAGGAAGACCATCTTTCCAGCAGTCAGACTTCCCTTAAAGTCTCTCAACCTATTGTTTACAAAAATATTTTGTACCCCATGATAACTAGTCATCTACTCAGTTAATTGTCCCCTGGTTAACTGGAGTATGTGTAATATATAATGTGTAATATACAGTATGCTTATATTTATACCACCCTGTTACTTTCACACTGGATATAGTGGTCTTCTGCTGTTGAAATAAGTGTTTCAGTTGCTGAAATTTACTTCAATAAACTGACTGCATTATTGGTTAAAAGGGCTGGCAAGAGTCAAATATATGAGAATCATTTGATCTAAATAGTAAAGAAGCTTTCACATAGCACCTAACATTACAAAGCAGCTGTGTTTCACTCGGACTCAAATTGAATACAAGATGTAAAGTTAAGCTGAGTTAATATGGATCTTTCTTCAGACTGTTTTTAAAATCATCATTAGCATAGTTTTTGATGCAGACAGTAGTCTGATGACTTTAAACATGTGGTAACTTATGTTTTAAGGTAGATGGCAACACTGCGTGATGGTATGTGCCTCCTTCCCCCCCGCCTCCCAATTATTCACCTTGAAGGGGGCAGCATTTCACTCATGGATCCTGGACCCTCATCCCTTGAACAACTCGCTAAATCTACTATTTGTGTTTTATTGCATAATTTAGAATATCTTTGATTTAGATGTGAAATATATTTGCTCACACATGGGTATTTCTAGAGGTGTAAAAGCCAAACAAAGGAAACAAATATTTATATCTTGAGTCAATATAAATATCACACAATGAATAGTCAAACAACTTTAACACTTCCGGTCAAGACCATTTAAAAAAAAATGACTAGCTTACAAAACAAAATGGCCTTTTAGGTATAAGAGCTGTTTTTTTTGTCAGAACACTAGAGACATCTTGAGTCCCAGGAACACTAACTTGCAGTCACTGTCTTGGACAAGCTATTTCCAGGTGTGCCCTGTGTTAGTTGGGAATTGTAGCAATAAATTGGCATACTGAGTAACATTATAATTGTATTTTATGCTCGTCATGTGGTATAAATGAGGATATTAAAAATGTACAATTTGTAACATGCACACATCATTTGGAAACCAAACAATTGTTTTCTAAACTTGGGCTGATGGAGCACATTCAGAGTATCTGCTTTTAAGAATCCTTCCAATAAACTTGTCTGTCATGGAGCTGTCTCAATGAAACCTGTGAAGCTTATTTTTTTTGTTCCTTGGGAGAGAGGTAAAAGAAGAAATCTGCATGCTTGTTGACTAATTCTTTAAACAAATAATGAAGGAAAAACTTAAATTGGATGAAGCGACAAAGAGTCCTGTGGCACATTATATGCATCTGAAGAATCATAGAATCTCAGGGTTGGAAGGGACCTTAGGAGGTCACCTAGTCCAATCCCCTGCGCAAAGCAGGACCAATCCCCAATTTTTGCCCCACATCCCTAAATGGCCCCCTCAAGGATTGAACTCACAACCCTGGGTTTAGCAGGCCAATGCTCAAACCACTGAGCTATCCCTCCCCCAAAAGCTTATGCTCTAATACGTCTGTTAGTCTATAAGGTGCTACAGGACTCTGCTTCTACAGATCCAGACTAACATGGCTACTCCTCTGATACATGAATTGGATGGAGGATTTTGAAATATACCGAAGCCATATTGTCTTGGGATGGGATCTCATTACATTATTAGGATCAAGATCCACCTTTTATAGTGGAATTCTGGTTGCAATCTTAGTTATGGAGAGGCTATACCTCTTAGTTACACACACCTGCAGAGCTGCAGCAAGAACCCTGGTCCTGCAGTTACTAAATTCAGAGTTTTATGACTACAGTTGTGGGGGTTTTTTTGTTTTGTTTTTTTTCAGTTTTGAAAATTTTATGGTAAAGTTTTACAAAACCCTTTGCTAGCTAAAAGCAACAGCCCTGAATATTCAATGGTACTTTATTTGCTATTGAGTGTAAATAGCTAACATTTTTCATTACTGTAACTGCAGAAAACATACTTGACTCAGTTTTACAGGATTTTAAAAGGAGTGCCTTTGAATGCAATTTTAATCAAAGGGGCTTAAAGACCTTGCCAGTATAAGTATATATTGTTTTATAAGGATAAAACTATTAAGTACTGAGTCAGCTCCAGTTGAGGTAGCGCTCTTATCCTCAGGAGCAAGACTTCCTGGATAATTGAATTGTGGGGTTTAAGAGGAACTATATGAATGTTATCCAATTTTCTTCAGCCAGAACAACTGCTGCAATCTACTACCTTATGTGGAAAAGGAATTCTGGCAAATTCAAACACCTCCACTGTGGGCTAAAATGTACTATGGCAGGGGCAATGTTGGGAAATGATGACAAGATCTGTAGGAACAGCTGATTCTATTAGGCCCTATGAAGCTGTACTCTGTTTTGGCCTTTCTCTGCGGCCCAACAGTGTTCACCTCCACAGTGTATAAATGTTGCAGAGGAATTTTTACTCCTAAGCAGGGCCGTCCCCAACTATTCTGGGGCCCTAGGCAGTCCCCCCATGGGGGGTAGGGGGTGTATGGTGCCCCAGGCCTCTGCGGTGGGGGGACCAGCCCCAGGCCTCTGTGGGGGAGAGGGAGCAGGGGTGGGTCCCAGGCCTCGGTGGGGGCAGAGCAGGGGTGGGGGCCCTGGGGAAGAGCCGGAGCAGCACGCAGCTGTGCAGGGCACTAGGAAGTTTGGTGCCCCAAATCTGGTGCCCTAGGCAGCTGCCTGCTTTGCCTATGGGTAAGGACGGCCCTGCTCCTAAGGGTAGCAGTATCTCACTATGCTCTTTGCACTTAACTTTCCCTGAGAGGGCACATGCTTCACAGAGCAATTGTTCTCCCAAACTAACCTGGTTGTCTTTACCCTCCCTGGAGCTAAGTTTCTAGTGAGGGAGTGGCCACTTTCCCCCTTCTCTCCACCCACTTGCTTCCATCTGTACCAAATAGCAGTAGGTGTTGTGTTCCTTAAAAAAATAAAAATGCAGGCTTGCACTTGACCACATTATTTCATTGATTAAATCTGTGTACTATATTAATCAGGCTGGACATTTTCAGGACAACTTTATTAGAAAGCTGCTGCTACTTACAAAGCTACAAGTTATAGCATCTTACATCAATTTGGGTTGTCAACAGGCCTGTAAATACATTAAAAGAATTACTTGTTTGGGCACGACACACACACACACCTGCTTTTTCATTATAGTAGAGTGATTTTTCTTAATCGACTGTCAGATTACAAAATGGCAGTTTATCAATATGAATTTATTTTTCTCAAAAAAAATGTTTAACAATATTGTTAAACTATAGCCAATTTACATCTTTAATGAACATCAGTGGCATGCTAAAAAGGCAAAGAGGTAAAGGTAATTCTAACCTCATTTCTCAAGATGCATGTAGGAATGAAATATTTAAACTTTGCCAAACTTTTAAGTTTAGTTAGGGAAGGGTGTAGAAACCAAGTACTATGTTCAATTTTTGTTGCCGGAGGATGCACTAAAACAACTGTACTTTTTTTTTTCATAATTTGTGGCAATTTTAAGAAAATCATGGAGTTTATTGTCAAATGCAAAACACTGAAATCCAGCTATGTATCATTTAAGGGGCTGCTTGATAACAGGATTATCCATCTGCCCCACGTTGGTAGTGATCAAGTTGCTACATTCTGATGGTTTTCGCTGCCAGCTGATGGCCTATATGAAATGAATTCTAGGGTCTCAATCCAGTTTCCTGTTATCCATATTATACTTGCCACCTTCATTGTTGTAGCAGAGACAGCAAGGACTGAATACAGATGGAGATAGGACCTTTTGAGATTAAGGTTGCTGTATCTGGAGGATAAGTGCAGAAACTCCTATAGCACTGATTTTCTGATGACAAATAGGGAATTTAAATTTGTACTGCAGTCACCTTTACAGAACTGCAAATGATTTGAGCTTTATAAATACGTGAGCACAATTCAGCTAGAGAGAAAGAACCTTATTTGTTTAAAAGTGTATCTTTAGTGACAAATTAAAATTTAATTCATGTAGCATTTATCTCAAAGCACTTTATAAACTATGTATCTTTATGCATGAATCATTCACTCAGCAATGCTATACAGCTATCTGTAGGGTGGGATATAATTGCACAGCACCATAGTTTAGGACATGAAATAGGACAGTACTCAATTAAAAGAACAGGAGTACTTGTGGCACCTTAGAGACTAACAAATTTATTTGAGCATAAGCTTTTGTGGGCTACAGTCCACTTCATCAGATGCATAGAATGGAACATATAGTAAGAAGATATACATGCATACAGAGAATCATGAAAAGGTGGAATTTGCCATAGCAACTCTGTTGTTGTTGTTGGCGTCCGTTAGTCTCGAGAGACGATGGATATGCGCCCATGGGGAATGACTGGAGTGTCCTCTCCAGGGCGCAAGCCAGGGCAAGGTGATATGGAGGAACAGCTGTTGCCCATGCAGCAGAACCCCCCTCTCCACGCAACTGATGGATCCAAGGGAAAGACAATGTCGATACAACTTGGCACCAGTGGCGTCGCAGGAGTTGCCGGAATGACGTTGAGGACAATGTCAGACCGCCATCGGGACTCCGACACCGGATTTGGTTTCAGGGTTGACTCCCGTAGCCTTTCCCATGAGTGGGTATTGCCACAAGGCAGCGGAGGTTTTTAATCAGAGTTTTCCTTCTCCTAGGTGGGCTGCCTTCCAAGGCTGACGAGCCCCACCTACCCGGGACTCTAAGAGGCTAATTAATTGAGAGCTATTATCAGCAGGAGGAAAAAAAGCTTTTGTAGTGATAATCAAGATGGCCCATTTCAGACAGACAGGTGACAAGAAGGTGTGAGGATACTTAAGATGGGGAAATAGACTCAATTTGTGTAATGACCCAGCCATTCCCAGTCTCTATTTAAGCCTAAATTAATGGTATCTAGTTAGCAAATCAATTCCAATTCAGCAGTTTCTTGTTGGAGTCTGTTTTTGAAGCTTTTTTGTTGCAAAACTGCCACCTTTAAATCTGACCTCTCTAGTCACTCAGTAACAGGAACCTGCATGGAAACATGCTGCTATGATGTAACAATGCTTTTATATGAAAACTTTAACCTCATTTAGCTACATAATGTTGCAGTGTGCCATTACTGCATGATATACATTTTGAAGTTTTATTTTTTTCTTGAAAGGCAAACAATTAAATGTAGCAACCATACCTGTCCATTTGATAGTTACCCACGTGGAAATTAAATATCCCAAGATCATGTTTCTAAAAAATGGGGAATAAACCCAGTGTCTACGATGATAATCTGGTTCTAAATTTAAATACACAAATTAGTCATCATTCTATTTTAGAGTTAATAGTTGAGAGACAGGAGCCTGAGAGAAATGGGAACTGCGACCAGGAGGATACATACATTTGTAGCTGCAGATAGAGGGATAGTCATGTTTTACCTGAAACTGACCCTCATGCTAGTCTAGTAAAATGGATGTTTTGTTACGAGAGTTGAGCATCTTTCTGCATCTAGCACACCACAGAAATAAATTCTGCAGTGGCATTAGCTGTGTTAGTCGTATTATTGTGATTCCATTAGATTGTTTAATGGCATTTAAACATTTCTGTATTTATAATTTTAAACCTTTCATTTAAAGTTGTCACTTAATTTTTTTAAATAAAGTGCATGCCAACCTTCCCTAGCCACATATCACACCACCAATAGACCTTGAGGAAGACAGGTCTTAAAGGACATTGTAAATGTGGTTGGATGGGGCCTGATCCAAAGCCCATTGAAATAACTGGGAATCTTTCCCTTGACTTCAGCGTGCTTTGAAGCAGACCCTGGGAGGCCACTCTGGACATGAGGGCATCACCCCCATTAGGGGGTAAAGGACAAACTTTCCATCACCCATGAGTAAGGATAAGAATATATTGTGGAGGTCACAGAACCCTTGACTTCCAGAGACCTCTGTGACATTTTCTGCTTCAGTCCCAGGGTGGCGTGGCATGGCTGGAGCTCCCAGCTGCTGTGGGTGCCGGTGATAAGTGCTGGATTCCCCCCGCCCCCCATTTTGTCTCAGTTATTTTTAGTAAAAGTCAGGGACAGGTCATGGGCTTCCCTGAATTCTTGTTTCATTGCCCATGTCCTGTCCTGGACTTTTACTAAAAAGTTACCCTGAAAGTTTACTCAGCAACCACCCTGCGGGACAGCTGTGGTGGGTTTTTTTTAAGAAAAGCAGATTCTCCTCTGATCCCAGGGCTCCAGGAGACGAGGGTTTAAGACGGGAAGCGCTGTCAATACACTGCCCTAGGCTCCCCTTGGTCAGGCTGGTTTCCCCGGCCCTGTAGACTTCAACCTCCCACCCAAGGCTGGGCTAATACCGCCCCGCCCACAACCACTCACCCCGGGGCTAAGGCGCGGATGGGTGGGGGGCGCCACAGCTGGCAGGGATGGAGAGGGTCTCGCGCGCCCCGCCACTTACTTGGAGGCGCGTGAGCGCTTATACACGTGACAGCCCGAGGCAACAGCCCCGCCTCCCTGCCTCGCGCATCCAGCGCCACGCGGAGCTCAGCCACGCCCCCTGCCTCACCGCCCGCCCCAACTTCCGGTCCCGGGCTGCGCAATGCGGAAGAGATGGTCGGACCAGAGCGGAAGTGAGGCAGCCGCTGTCCCCGGCAGCAGCAGGAGGCGCCCGTGGAGGTGGCGGCGCAGCCGGTGAGGGGCCGGGGCGGTGGGGACCGGGGCCTGCGGGGGATGCTGACACTGCGGCCTGGAGCAAGGGGGAGGCCGCGGGGCTCAGCCCCGGGTGCGACTGGCGCGGGGCTGAGGGAAGCGGCGCCGCAGCTGCACAAGATGGAGGATCCTTGAGCATCAGCGACACCCCCACGGCCTGTCTGTCTGTCTGGCGGGGGAGGTGTTTGGGTCTGTCTGTCTGTCTGGCGGGGGAGGTGTTTGGGTCTGTCTGTCTGTCTGGCGGGGGAGGTGTTTGGGTCTGTCTGTCTGTCTGTCCGTCCGTCCCCGGGGGAGGGGCAAGGCCGCTTGTCTCCCAGCTCTCGGGTTTGCCTGTCCCTGCCGTGGGGGGCCTCTGCGTCCCTCCCCCGCGTGAGCTGTTCACCGCGCACGGCCCCCGGGCATGATCCAAGGAAGCCCAGAGGGGGCTGGGCCCGGGGTGACCTCGCCCCTGTCTCGTCCCTTCCCCTCCCCGCCGCTGCCGTTCTCCCTCCGCGGCGCCTCTGGCCCTAGGAGCGGAATAATCCGAGCTTGGGCTGTCGCTGCTGCCCGGTGTCCCATCCGAGCATGGCCGAGTGCTCTGTGCCCGCTGGCCCCTCTATGAGGAGACAGGTAAATGTCGGACCCTTTCTAGAGAAGGGAATTGAGAAACGGAGAGGCTCAGTCGGTACTGCTAGGATAAAAGGTAACCCAGATGTTTTAAAAAGGCCTTACCCTTGTTACTAACAACACCTTAGATTGCTAAAATAGAGTGTTCTTTATTTTATTTGCTTTTCCCCTTTTGTAGTTTTTTTCCCCTTTCCTTTTTGTTTTTGTTGTTTTGCATGACTAATGACTTGGAGTACACCTTATTTATAGTCTCTTTTTAGCCATTCTCATCCTTCCAGTCACTTTCACTAGCCCAGCGATAGAGACTAACAGGGCTACCACTCTGAAACCTATCAGCAAAAAGAACAAGGAGTACTTGTGGCACCTTAGAGACTAACAAATATATTTGGGTATACGCTTTCGTGGGCTAAAACCAACTTAATCAGATGCATGGAGTGGAACATACAATAGGAAGATATATACATACACACACACACTCATGGAGAACATGAAAAGATGAGGGTTGGTTGCCATACCAACTCTAAGAGACTAAAGAAGGTTTAAATCCAAACAAACAACAAAACCTGCATCCATTAAAACCAAAAACATTTCTGTCACCACTAAGTTTTGTAAAAATAAATAGCTTTTGGGCTTAAACTACTGACAGTGGCCTTTGATCAGAGTCACTAATAAGAGCTAAAAATGGAACCTGTCTGGGCTCCCAGTCACCTACTTTCATCATTAGGTAGTTGTCACTCTTTGCTCAGTGTGGTCTATGTTTGTCAATGACTCCCTCTCATCCAAGAAATCCTAGTCTGTTAAATAAATGTTTGTGAAATGGTTTTGTTAACTTGGTGAAATTTGCAAATGAGCTCTATTAAAAGTTGCTTATTTAGGTGCTTATGTTCTAAAAACCAACTCATTGTAATGCTTGTCTATAAATATCCCTTGAATAAATTTTTCTTAGCAAACTGAGCTTTAGCCTAAATCATTCAGCCCTTGTGTGGGTTCTGTCTGTCTTCCTCATGACATTTCATGTCTTCACCCTTTTTTGCCACCCCCAATTAGATACTCTCTTAAAATACCTGAGTGAGGATAAGAATTGGGGCTGCTTTGCAGGAGAACCCTGAAGGTACAAGAAGCTTTCACTAACATCGTCTTGTATTGGACAGGACAGCTTTTGATAAAGGAAAAATGGCTTTCAGCAAAGGATATCGTGTCTATCACAAACTGGATCCACCTCCGTTCAGTGTGATAGTGGAAACCAGAAATAAGGAAGAGTGCCTCATGTTTGAGTCTGGAGCTGTGGCTGTCCTCTGTAAGTCAATATGTTTTATTAAGTACAATGTGAAAAGTTGACAGAATGCATTTTTATATCAAGTATATTTTTTCTTAACTCTCAGAAGATGAAGATGACTTGTTACATCACTTAGTCTGTTCTTTTCCCATTGTTAGCTTATTCTCTCTTATACAGTAACTTGTGTTCAGTCTACTTTAAAATGAGTAAAATGGCAAGCTTTTTCTATCTGCTTAAGAGAGAATTCTACAATGTAAATGACTTTACTGTCAAAGTTTGTGTTGCCTGACATTTATCCTACATTTTTCCTGTATTAATTTAATCCCATTACTCCTAGTTATATTTTGTTCATCATAATACAAATTCCTCTTCCTCTGTGAGTACATGCCATGCAGTTATTTTTCCAACTAATCAACTGTATTTCCTCACAAAAATTCCATATTTCTCATTTCTGTTTATTTTCTAAATGTATTTGTTCTCTCTGATCTGATGGTTTTCATTTCTTAATCTTCAGTTTTGTTTGTATTATTGCTTTGTCTTGTTACTTTCTATAATAATGTCCATTTTCATTCCTGAGGCTTGTTAAGAAATCACAAACTTGCATATATGCAGTACATCTTAGATTACTAGTAAGTACAGTAACTCCTCACTTAGTCATCCTGGTTAACGTTGTTGCTGATCAATTAGGGAACATGCTCGTTAACAGTTGTGAAATGCTCCATTCTAAGGTCTTGTGGGCTATCAATGGCAATTTAGCTGTCCCTTGCCCCACTGCCTTGTGCTGCTCTCCGAGACTCCTACCTGCTTGCTGTGTGGGGGGGGGGGAGGTGAAGAAGAGGGGGGCTAATGTCCCCCTGCACTTTGCTTACCCCATCTTCCATAGGGAGGGGATGGACACGTGGAAGGGAGCTGCTGCCTTAGGCAGAGAGGCTCCAGCTGCAGGCTTGCTGATCTAATTAACAAGGCAGTGTACTTCTGAACCCACTCTTGATACCTAATTGGAAATGCGCATCTCTATCTCTGGTTTCCTGTTGGCTTGTAGAGTGTGAGAGTTAACCCTTGAGGGCTCAGTGGCGTGCTAGTTCATGGTGAAAAAAATTTCCCTGGAACCTAACCCACTTATTTTCATTAATTCTTATGGGGAAATTGGATTAGTTTAACATTGGTTTTGCTTAAAGTCGCATTTTTCAGGAACATAACTACAACGTTAAGTGAGGCGTTACTGTACAATTTTTTTTGAAGAAAGGTGGGTTTTTTTTACATAAGTCATTTTTATAAAAAATCAGTAAAGACTATAAAATCAGTGTAATTTTTCACATGAAAATATTCACTGATTTGTTTTTGAATCATTTAATCTCTCACTCGCATTTGGCATCTGTAGAGTGACAGTTGATAGATGCCATTGTAGGTCTATAAGCCATTTGAAGGCCTCATCTGTGGTGTGGTGGGTATCATCCAATTTACCTTTGAATCCATGTTTGGAGCACTGAATGATGATGTGTTTGGTTGGATGTTCTCACCGCAGTTGCATGAAAGTGAGTCTTTGATTTTACAACTATTTGATGCCCAAGTGTATCTTTCATGGTTTGTTCAGATGCAGCTCAATGTGGTCCAAAGTCTGCGTGGCAGGTTGAAACGGGGAGGGCGGCTTGTTGGGTCATTAATAATAAGTGTGGTTGGAATGGTAGATGGGGTCCAGATGCTTTGCCATTCCCAGGCCGGATCCATAGACATGAGGTGGTCATGAGTTTTCATGATTTCAGGCATCGTTGGGGTATGTTATCCGTAATCTGCCAGATGGGAAGGTCTGGGTAGTTTCTGGTGCATTTAAGTTCTTGTGCTGTGGCTATATCTTGATGGATAACTGGAGATTTGATGTTTGCTAAATAGAAAGCCATGATAGAGGTGTTGATTTGGGAGTTCCCGTGATGATTTGCATGGCCTGATTCAGCTGCCTGTCCACAAATTGGGTATGGAAGCTTCTGGTCCACGCCGGTGCACAGTACTCCGCAACTGAGTATGCCAGGGCCAAGGCCAATGTTTGTAGCACTGGGGCAGTTGATCCCCAGCTTCTTCGCACTAACTTCTGAATAATGTTGATGTGAGTCTTTGCTTTAGGGGCTACTTTTTAAAGGTAGTCATGAAAGGTGAGTGTGTGTGGTCAAGAATGACCTTGATATGTTTGCTTTGGGTCATAATGCACAGTTTCACCACAAAACTCAACAATTAGTGTTTTGTGAGATGCTGTTGTCAGGATGGAAAGTAGAGACTAAATATTTGCTCAATTTGGTCTCAGCTGCCTCTTGCCTCCATGATCTTAAGGGTCACTTCAAATTCTTTAAAGCTACGGGCCTGAATTGTGAGTGCCAAAACATCAGAATACACAAACTTCTGCGCTATCATTTCAGGCATATCACTCATGTATATATTGAAGAGTGTTGGAGCAAGTACAGAGCCTTGTGGTAACCATTATTAAAAGCGAGCAGCTTGCTGGCTTGACGTCTGAGGTATACACTCATGGTGTTCAGCAGCCTGAAAATCCGCACACGGGATCTCTTTGGCCAGCTTCAGTAGCAGACAACCATTCCAGACTGTCATATGCTACTGATAGATTGATAAAGCAGTACTGGTCTTGAGTTTTCGTTGGAATATAGCTTTGATGTTTGTAGTGAGGGCCAGGACCTGGTCACAGCAACTTGTGTGCAGTCCAGCTGCTGCTTGGGTTGGTTTGCATCCACAGTGGACCTGATTTGGTTTAGAATCATCACTGAGTAGGTGGTCCTCAAGAGGGAGATTAGCCTGTAACTATAAGGGTGATCTGCAGGTCTTCCAAGCTTTAGGAGTGCAATAACCTTGTCTTTTCTCCACACGCGGGGGATTTCATTGGTCTCCAGGATGTTGGTGGAAAAGTTGCATCATCTATTTCCGTGCCAGTGGACTCAGGATGGATACCATCTTTTCCTGCTGCTTTTCCCAATTTCTTAGCTGTATCTATCTCCTTACTTGTGAATGGTCCAGAATATTGGAATGCTGGAGGGCATGTGGATGTCACCTGCCAAAGTCAATGCTGGACTTGTCTGCGATACTGTTTGTTCACTGGCTGTTTTGATGTCAACAAAAGTTTAGTATTGAGGGCATTGGCTTTCACCCGCAGCCTAGTGGCATGTGGGGATTTGCAGCCCCCAGGTGTCTCAGCAAGTTCTAGGCATATCTGCTTGAGTGTGTGGAGTTTAGACCTATGCATTCAAGCCACTTGCTGGATCCAGTGACGCCAGGAGGACTTTTCCAATTTCTAGGTCTCTACAATCATCATATTTGATGGGGGAAGAAGACCTAAGGTAGGGCAAGCTCTGCTACTTTAGGCACTCGTCCCTTCATAACCTTCCAGTAAGCGTAAAGATCCAGTGGATCTAGTGGGCTCATGTTGAGAGCTGCGCAGAAACACCAGCCATTGTTCACACAGTTCTGGTGAGGAATGAGAGGTGGTCGCTTGCTGTGCTGATCAATGTTTTGTTGCATGGCTGGAGTCTGCCTGGGAGCTGCAACTCCTGGCGTGAAACTGACACCGCAAGGAACTGAGTTCTCAGAAGCTCCCTTAAATCCCAGATGCTGGCCCTTCTCCCCGAACGCCTGCACTCCCTCCTGGCCCTAGCACCTGAAACCCTCTCCCCGTGCCTGTTGGTCTCTTACCTCCAGTGTCTGCATGTAGCTCAGTCATGCAGCCCACCTGCCACTGCAGTCCTAGTGCTAGAGAGACCCTGGATTCCGTGTTATTGTTTTGATTCTATGATTCTGTCCATGTTCTCGTTAATGTGGATTTCATAGAGTCCTACCATGGTAGAAAGTCCTCCTTTGCTTATTGCAGGCAACTGAAGAGTGGAGACAGCCTCCCTTTCACTCCCCTTGTTGATTCACTATAGAGGTGCAGGGAAGGAAGTCATCTTCCTGACCAGATAGCTGCTGCTGCTCTCTATAGTGCATAAATATTTCATGAGAACTTATTTTAAAAAATTGAAATGTGTAAGTGCTTTTGTTTACTAAATGGGATATAATTATATAGCATCCTCCAACTAAACTCTGAACACAGGAGCTGTAGATATGCTGATATTTACTGCTAAAGCTCTTGAAAGCAGTGGTTTTCAACCTGTGGTTCACAGACCTCTGGGGGTCTGCAGACTATGCCTAAGATTTCCAAAGGGTCTGCACCTCCACTTGAAATTTTTTTAGGGGTTCCCCAATGAAAAAAAGTTGAAAACACTGTCTTAGAGCAGCGGTTCTCAACCAGGGGTCTGCAATTGGAGCCCTGGCGCTCCCCCTGCTGGGCCCTGGAGTTTTTATAGTATGTTGGGGGTGAGGCCTCAGAAATAAAAAGGTTGAGAACCCGTCTTGGGGAACCTTAGAGAAAGCATGTTTGTGGGCTCCCTGCTGAGCAATACAGGAGAGTGTGATAGCTTCCTGGTAATGAATGCCTAGAAAGTGAAACTGACTAGACACACAGTACTGTTAAATGCACAAATATATTTCCTCTAATCTTTCAGTGATAATAACTTAACTTAACCTTGTTACAAGTAATACATGAAGTTAAACACTTCAGACATATGACTCTTGAACTGCATTCGTTTTGTTGTGCAACAATAACTGTTCTGAACCATTCCCATTACCTGTCTCCCCTTCTCTGTTTTCCCCTCGACTATGTTTATTTGAATGTGTTGTCTTAAATCGCACATTCAGTGCAAATACAACTTGCACTGAAGATTACACAGTCAATGTGTGAAATTTTAATGTTCGCATAGAGCGCCCAACTGAAAAGCATCTGAGTCTTTTAAACCTTTCAGGTGGCATCTTAAAGGTAACTGGGATGGAGAAGGTTAATACTTTTATCCCTTCTTTTCCAAATGGGAGGGAGATGGGCTTCTGCTAAGATGACATTTAAAGGGGTCCAGTAGGTTTGCATACCTTTCTTCTGATCCAAGTTCAAATCCTATTTCAAAACCTGTGTGTTCTGGAAGGTGCAGTGTATTGTGAGGCTGGTAGTACTGGAGCTTGTAAATTTCTTCTAATGCTCAGTACATTTCATTTGAATGTGTAGTGTATCATTGACACTAGATATGCCCATGAGTTATGGTTGTTAATGGAGTTGTGGAGCACAGAAGTAGGAAATGCAGTTTTATGTTCATTTTAAATCTAAGCCACATTAAACATGAACACATGGTTGTATCATCATTTGTGATTATGAGGAAAAATCCCTTTCTACAATTTATTCTGCAGTGCTGCCTGCTATGAATTCTACAAAAAGTTACTTTGTCTGCAGCACCCAGCAAAAGTATAGTGTGTGCTTTCTGTAGTTTGAGCTGATGCTGTACTGGGTTTAAATGGGAATGTGCTTTTGATTTGGCTACATCTGCTAGTTGTTTTGGCTACACTTTCCAGCTGTTTAGGCAGTTTTTCTGCAGACACTGTTGTAATGAAAGAGACTCTTCCTTCTGTTTCCCTTGCTTGCACTGTGTGTGGAACATCTGGAGACTTTGGGATTGGAATGGAGAGCTTTTGCTTATTTCTTCCTTGTGATTGGAGATTTGGAGCAGTAGTGCATTGCATAACTTCCCCAAAGATAAAGAGAGCACAATTGCTGCTATTTCTGAAAAAATTAAAAAAAAATATACATTTTGAGGAAGGCTTCAAAAGAGAGAATAAAAAATGACGGTTTAGGTCTGGAATTGGAGTCTAGTTCGCTTCTATTGTTAGTTCAATGCCAGATCCTCATCTCCAAAGCTTCAAAAGATTTTTTGATCCAGCAACTTTAGTGACCATCTATATTCATGACTAGCCATGACAGCTACACTTTCCTTGGACAGAGTTGCTTGCAAAGCCCAGGACAAAGAGCTTGAAAGATAAAACATTCTTAGTCAAGGGGGTTCAACTGTAGAATGATTTTCTGGAAGATATCAGACTAATTAATACTCTTCACAATATGCTGCAAGATGCTTCTTTTTGATAAAGCATTTGCACCATAACCAGGATAATTATAGATGACTTCTAGAAATTTTATTTTCCCAATAGATGTTCTGTTAATCAGGAAGGGAAGAAGAGTAGAAAACTCCAATAGATCTGCTAAGTAACTAGTCCTGCAGTTTTATTTTGGGAAGTGCTCAGATCTGTGTTGTATATTGTACAAAACATGAGGAAGAAAGATGGATTTAGTTCTTAAATTGAGACAATTTCAAATTATTAGGAATCAAACAAGAGTATTAAAGTTATTTAATCAGGACAAGTGACCTAATGAAACAGTGATAACTCATAGATTTTGAATCTGAAATTATTTTCTTTATCTGGCAGCTCCATTAATCCAGATTAATTTTCTATCTACAGTTTAGAGGGATTAAATTATAGATGCGGCCAAGAGGAACAGAAATACTTAGCATTAATGGATTTCCCCCTCAGACTTAAGTGGAACTATTTAGAAAGAAGAAATATTTTTCTTTGAGGAAAGAATTAAATAAGTAATACAGGCAATGAGTCTATGCACTGCAAAGTTATGGATGACATAAATATTTTTTTCATGTGATTTTTGATAGCTCATTTTAAAGAGCTCCTAAATCAGTGTTAGTTAATGGATTCTGATGTTGGTCTGCTTGAGATTGGTGCTTAAAGTTAGAATCTCTTGCTCATGTTATATACGTTTAATTCAAAATTTGGAAATATTTGCTTGAGTAAGATCCTTTGATCCATTTTGTCTTTGCTCCTATTTTTTCCTGGTGTCTTTGTCTAATGAAAAGAGCTTAAAAATAAAAACAAATCAGTAGTTAGTGTGGAACAAGTATGTAGCTTTCTCAATGTGTGTTTTTAATTGAATAAAATGCTAATATGTGGTAGTAATTACTCTTCCCATCTTTTTCCAGTTATTTTGTTTTAAGTTATTCCTTACATATATTACGGTAAGTATAAGAAAAACATTGTAAATATCTGTGCATAAGCTACAGTCTATCCTTGTATCTTTAAAACTTTTTTATTTTTTGTGAATGCTTTTCTCTTCAATGTACAATGTCTCTGCACCACTGTTTTTTTTTAACTTTATACCATATATATAGTCTGCTTTTTTACTTGTACAAAGCATTTTAAATACAGGCTGTATGAAAGATACTAAAATCCAGAGGAATGGAAAATATATTAAGAGTTAAGGTTGCATTGCTAAACTCTCCAGTCAGAAAACAACAGTTAAGGTTGTATACTGAACTTCAATCTTGCCCCTTCTGTGGATTCATTATGGTTAGGTTTGGCAGAATTCAAATTTTTTATATATATAATTTTGATGAATATCAGTATTTGTTTTTAAGCATTTTTTTCAATTGTCAATTTAAATTTTCACAGCAAAACTATGGGGGGGCGGGTGTCAGACTATTTAATGATCGTGGATGTTAAAGTTAAAACTTAATAGCTGTTGAAACATGAATTGTCATGTCCGAATATACAAAACGAACAACATTAAATCCAACTCTGAATTCTCAAACAGCATTTCTCTTTGCTGGTCTGTAAATTTTGATTGTCATTGGTGGAAATATTTTTTCATTAGTTTCATGGTACACATACAAACCAACATTTACCAATTAAAATCTAACCCCTTCCAAGCCTGATTATGGTGCAGTATTACATGATCTTGTGTTAGGTTTGAAATAACACAATATAAAGTTTGTTTATAATTCCTTAGATACAAATGTGCAGCATCTTTTATTATTCTTATGGTTTTCTACTCAGATTATATTTGTCATAATGTTTGTGTATCTGTATTATCTTAAACATTTTATATAAATTCCTTTTTATTTAAAGGTATGTGTTCTAACTTTATAAGCATCCATGTGATATACACTTTTCAACCAGCCATTCAAATTTGCTTAGGTACAATGCAGAGGATAAGGCATTTAACAATAAAAGTAATTTTGGTGGCCTGTATGTTGCATCATGTAATCAGCAATTTTGATTTCTTGGTCTAGTTGTCAGAGATGGTTTTTGTTGATTGTGATAATGTAAAAATCATGTGGTTGATCTACATATTCACTTGTCTGATTGTGGTTTTATTTCCACTAGAGTGGCAGTAGTTGAAAGAATTTAAATTTTCCGGATTAATGAACTGTAAACTTGAAGTGGTATTATTCAAACAGGTTTTTTTTTGTTTTTGTTTTAATGCACTTGTCTCTGATGTATCTTTATTCAGAACTCAAATGTTTTTACTGGTTTGCAGTGTATATAAACTGCATTGAGATCTTTGCTATTTGATTCATTCCCCCCCCCCCCCCCCCCCATCTTGAAATGTGTGCGGGCTGTTCTATCCTTTAAATATATATACAGCAATGAATAATATCACCACAAGGTACTGAACTATGAAAGTGAAACTAAAAATCATGCCTAATTAATTCAAAAGTGAAGATACAAGCTATGCTTGAAATTGCTCAATCTGTTATTTCACTTTTTTAAGCAAAGCATTAAAGATAACCTGCAGATGTATTCCTTAATGAAACCCATCCTGCTCCCATTGAAGAGGAACAATGTTGCCAACTCTAGTGACATTTTTTCCTAAAGCCTGGGCTCCTTGAGTCACTTAATTATGTAAGAACAGCTGTAATTCAAAAACAAAAGTGTTTCTAGTCCTCATAAGTCCTAACGGCTCAAAAACCTGAAGATGCACAAAATCAACCCTAAAATTTATTAAAATTCTTTTTTTGTTGTCCGACACACAATTTTTTGAACCTTTTGAGGTGATAATACTGTGAGTTTTGCCATTGACTTAAACAGTACTAGGTCCTAAATGAACTAGATACAAGGATGAGTTATATTTTTTAAGACCCCCAAAGTATCTATCTTCAGAAACTGTCAGCCCCTTGCTACAAACCTTGTTACATAAATATAATGCTGTTTACCTGATTTGCTATAGCTCTCTTTCATCCTCTCCATGCCCAACAAATTGCATGGAAATAAGTTGTGTATTTGTAAACTGTAATAGGCTGCTCTGTGGGCCCAGTGGCCCATTGCTTAGCACACATGATATCCAGCCCCTTGGTTCCCTGACCAGGCGGTTGTAGTGCGTGGTTCCTGATCTTTGGCCAGGAATCTTCTGGTGTCCACTTGCATCTGGGCTTTAGCCCGTAAGGGGACCCTGGCCCTCCCTCTCTACGGGGTCCCAGCCCAAGACCCTGTGTGAAGCAACTACGGCAGGGTCCTTCCAGCACAGTCGAAGTTTACTACCCCGAGCTATTTCCTACGTCTGTCCCTTCAGTTTGGGGTAGTCCATACAATTATATAAACTTGTTTTGAGGTCCAGAAGGAGGTGAGAGGCAAACCAGTTGAATGTCTCTGGGTGAAGATGAAAGGGGAACGAGTGCGGAAAACAGAGGTGGCATGATGGTAAGGGTCTATTATAGCCCACCAAATCAGGAGAAGGTGGATGAGGCATTTCTAAAACAAATAATAGAAATACCCCAAATAAGAGGCCTGGCAGCGATGGGGGACTCTAACTACCCAGACATCTGTTGGTTAGGTAATACTGCGAAACACAGTCTCCAATACATTCAAAGAATGTATTGGGGACAACTTTTTGTATCAGAAGGTAGAGGAATAACCAGGGGGACAGTCATTTTACACTTGATTCTGGCTAGCAGGGAGGAATTTGTTGTGAAACTGAATGTAGGATGCAATTTGGATGAAAATGACCATTAAATGATGGATTTCATGATTCTAAGGAAAGCAAAGTGTGAGAGCAGCAAAATAAGGACAATGGACTCTGCCTTTAAAAAAAAAAAAAAAAAAAGTTTAACAAGCTCAGAGAACTGGTAGATAAGATCCAATGGGAGAAAATCCAAGGGAAAAGAGTTCAGGACAGCTGGCAGTTTCTCAAAAAGACAATACTAAAGGTACAACAGCAAACGATCCTGATTCAAAAGAAAGATAGGAGGAATAGTAACAGGCCAATATGGCTCCATCAGGAGCTCTTTAATGGCGGGAAAATCAAGAAGGAATCCCACAAAAAGTGGAAACAGACAGATTGCTAAGGAGGAGTACAAAAGAATAGCGCAAGCAAGTAGGGACGAAATCAGGAAAGCTAACTGAGAATGAGTTACACCTAGCAAGGGACATACAACGGCAATAAGAGGTTCTGTAATACGTTAGGCGCAAGAGAAAAATTAATGAACGTGTAGGTCCACTACTTAATGGGAAAAGGAGTGCTAACAACAGAGAACCTCAAAAAGGCTGAGGTGTTTAATGTCTTTTTTGCTTCAGTCTTCACTAAAAAGGTTAATTGTGATCAGATGCTTAACAATTAATATTAACAAGGGGGAAGGAACGCAAGCCAGCACAGGGAAAGAACAGTTAGTTATGAGTTCAGGTCATCAGGGCCCTGTAGCATTCACCCTAGGTACTTGAGGAACTAGCTGAAGCAATCTTGAAACTATTAGCAGGTATGTTAGAGAACCCATGGCAGGGTAAGGTTTCAGAGGACTGGAGGAGGGCAAACCAAGTACCTAGCTTTAAAAAGCAGAACAATGAGGACTTGGGGAATTATAGACATTCACACCTGGTTGGTACCTGGAATGATACTGGAACAAATTATTAAACAATCCGTTTGTAAGTAACTAGAGGATAATAGGGTAAGTAAGAATCAGCATGGATTTGTCAAGAACAATGCCAAACCAACTTAATTTCCTTGTTTGACAGGGTTACTGACCTAGTGGATGGGGGAAGCAGTAGATATGATATATCTTGATTTAGTAAGATTTTATTTGACACAGTCGCACATGACATTCTCATACATAATCTAGGAAAATGTGGTCTAGATTAAATTACTATAAAGTGGGTGCATAACTAGTTGAAAGACCATACTCAAAGTGTAGTTATCAGTGGCTTGCTGTCAAACTGGGAGGAACTATCTAATGGGGTCCCACAGGAGCATGTCCTGAATTTGGTATTAGTCAACTTTTTTGTTTATGACCTGGATAATGGTGTAGAAAGTATGCTTATGTAACCTGCGAATGACAAAGCTGGGTGGGGGTTGCAAACACTTTGGAGCACAAGATTAAAATTCAAAACAACCTTGACAAATCTGAAATCAACAAGATGAAATTGAGTAAAGACAAGTGCAAAATACTACACTTGGGAAGGAAAAATCAGATGCACAAATACAAAATCAGGAATAACTGGTTAGACAGCAGTCTAGCTGAAAAGAATCTGAGGGTAATAGTGGATCACAAATTGACTGAGTCAGCAATTTGAATCAGTTGCAAAAAAGGTAACATTCTGGGGGGTATTAACCAGAGTGTCATATGTAATACATGGGAGGTAATTGTTCCACTCTATTTGGTGCTGGTGAGGCTTCAGCTGGAGTATTGTGTCCAGTTTTGGGCACCACACTTTAAGAAAGATGTGGCCAAACTGGAGAGAGTCCAGAGGAGAGCAACAGAAATGATAAAAGGTTTAGAAAACCTGACCTATGATGAAAGGTTAAAAAATAATGGGTATGTTTAGTCTTGAGAAAAGAACGAGGGTGAGTGGTAAGTCTTCAAATATGGTAAGGGATGTTATAAAGTGATGAATTGTTCTCCATATTCGCTGAAGGCAGGTCAAGAAGTAATCATCTTAATCTGCAGCATGGAAGATTTAGGTTACCTATTAGGAAAATTTTTCCTAGCTACAGTTAAGTACTGGAATAGCTTATCAAGGGAGGTTGTGGAATCTGTCATTGGAGATTTTTAAAGAACAGGTTAGACATCTGTCAGAGATGGGGGAGGGGGCGGGACTAGATGACTTCTCAAGGTCCCTTCCATCCCTTCGTTTCTGTGAGTCTATGATTATGCAGTTGGGGGGATTTGAAACTTCTTCAGGGTGTGACTGCTACTTTGATGGCAGCGAAGTGATGGTGGTGTATTTTTGAAGAAATTCATTGTCTTGGGTTTGTTGGTCTGTTTTTTCTGCCACTGATGCTAGTTCTGTTTCTTCCTGATTTTTTTTCTGTTGTATGTCATCAGAAAACAGCAGCAATTTGTCTAGGTGATAGAATGGGAAAGGGTGCTTTGGTCTGGTGCTTGAGTAACAGCAGTAACTGAGAGACTGTGGTACTTCTGTTTTTTTCCCCTTTTGTGGCTTGGTTCAAGGTTTACTTTTCCATAAGTAAGTCTTAAAATTTGGCAGTGTTCACTATTTTAAGCACTGACTTGCTAAAGCTTAGCAAAGATAGCAGGCATGTTGTTCATCTTCACATAGCAACACAAGTAAAATCTATTTATTTAATCCCCGGAAGACAGAGTGGCTGCTATTTTAAAATGTCTCTAAATGCTGCTAGGAGTTCTTAGGAATAGTGACATAATTGAATGAATGTTATAACTTTCTAAGAGCCTCAGATATCTTAAGCATTATTGCTGTATTTTCTTAAATTTCCAGTTCAGAGTGGAACTATTTTCAGAGCTGCACTGTTAAGTCAAAAGGGTTTTTTTTAGAATAGTGACTTCATCTTCTTTTTTTATAGCATCTGCAGAGAAAGAGGCAATCAAGAGCACATACTCCAAAGTAATGGATGCATATGGACTTTTAGGTGTATTAAGGTTAAATCTGGGTGAGTTTAAAAAAAAACAACCCAAAACCAATTGATTATTTGTGCCTGTAAGAAACCTCAGTGTAACATCTTCAGGACAAGGATTATGCCTCCTGGAGTGTTTGTACAGTGCTTAGCATGTTGTGAGTATTACCAGAAACAAAGAGTAAACAAAAATAACTTCCACTTTCACAACTCCTCTTGCTTTCAATAATACCCTCCCCCTGTTTGCAATCCCTTGACTTCCATAGGAGACATTGAGAGCTCACAAATAAGCGGTGCATGTATATACTTGGTGTTCTCTTCTTGAACACCACTATCTTCCAACATCACCCGCCTAGCAAGGTTCACTGTACTGCCTCTGAGTTCTGTTTTCACTGTTTAATTAACAAAGTTCATGCTTAACCCAAAACTAGATATAGTATATAGTGGTTTTACGACTTGTAAAATTATTGTATTGCTATGTCAAAATATTAATGCAAAATAGAATACCAAAAGGAATTGCCTTGGTTAAAAATTGAGTGTGTAAATTTTCCAGACCTATAGAACTAAGCTTGGTGGATGTAACCATTGGCTATATTGAAATGGCAAATTGGGTTTAAGACAGGGGAAAAAAGGCAGAAAATCACTGGTGATCTCACTTGTTATCTTTAAAATATTTGTAATTAGAATTCATCACTCAACTATATTTCTGGTTTTACAGGAGATGCTTTGGTACATTATCTGGTTCTAGTCACAGGATGTATGTCTGTGGGAAAGATTCAAGAATCTGAAGTTTTTCGAGTTACTTCCACTGAATTCATATCGTTACGAAATGACCCTTCAGATGAAGATCGTATTTCAGAAGTGCGCAAAGTTTTGAACTCAGGAAATTTTTATTTTGCATGGTCTGCTACTGGGGTCAGTTTAGATCTTAGTCTTAATGCTCACCGTAGCATGCAAGAACACACCACTGACAACAGATTTTTCTGGTGAGTTGATAATATATTTTGCCAGGCCTGACATAATGTAATGCATGTAAAGTGTGCGTGTACATATTGTTCTATGGCAAGTTTTGATCATTGATTCTGTCCTGCAAATCTTGATTGTTAAAATTGCACTCCTATGTAATTCCATGTTTTATTTCAGACTCCTATAAAAGTGAGTTTGAACATTTTCTATAATAAAAATCAGACCCCGTTTGGGGTGTTGTCTTCAGTAAAAGATCAAGTTGTGAAAACTCACAATACTGTACTTTGATCAAAACGCTTGTCACAACGATGTAACATTTTGCTTTTTGTGTTGCCTGAAGAAACTGATTGAACTTCTGTAAAATGTATCATTGCTTTTCTATAGAAAACTGGTCTTGGATGGGAGATTCCAAAGGGCATTTCTTTCTTCTGAGCACTGTTTCTAAAATTGTGGTACTCCCTCTGGAAACTACATGTTGCTTTCACTCTGTTTGTAGTTCTTTATTCCACAGTTTACTACATTGTGTTCTTCCTTGTAGAAGGTAGTTTTAAATAAAATGTATGTGGCTTTTTATATATGTAATTCTTGATAAAGCAAGTACTACTGCTTTCGTTTCTGCTGAGACTGCAAACAAATGGGTCAATTAGTGCCAATGGTGAGAAATATGGACAGTATTACAACTCTTAAGAGTAAATCTTAGAACTTTTGAAGGTTAGTATACTTGTTCTTATGATTCTTAAGTGAGGTTCTGCTCCGGTTTCTCTTCTCCCCTGCCTTTAGCCTTCCTTTCTTCCATTTCTGATGCTAGTGAATATAGGTAACCCTCCTACAACTACTGAAAGACTCAACATTGCCCCATTGATGTACAAGCACATTAAAAGAAGTGAAAAGCTACTTGTTTCCCGCCTGTTCTAACTTTTCCACTGATGTGGCACCTTGAGCCTAGAGCAGCTGTTTTTGTGCCAGTTCTGTCCTACCCTTTCCCACTGCTTTGTGGGAAGTGGGGATAGAGGGATGACAAGTTAGAGCTGTAGTATGAGTTCAAGGGGAGGGGGAAATCTGGGGTTTAGGGAGATGGGTAAGCCCCCTGGCGGGCCGGGCCAGTTTGTTTACCTGCCGTGTCCGCAGGTTCAGCCGATGGCAGCTGCGGGAAACGGCAGCCAGCACATCCCTTGGCCCACGCCGCTTCCCGCAGCCCCCATTGGCCTGGAGCAGCGAACCGCGGCCAGTGGGAGCCGCGATTGGCCGAACCTGCGGACGCGTCAGGTAAACAAAGTTGTCCATTCCATCAGGGGGCTTACCCTGGCAGGCCGTGTGCCTAAGTTGCCAATCCCTGAACTAAACACTAAAAATCAATTTTAAAAACTAATATTCTGTATACCCATTTTAATCTTGCCAAGAGTTTTGTATGTAAAATCCATTTGTCAGATTCCCCAAAGAAAAATGTTGTTTACTTTCTCAATCTCCTATTTCAACAGAGCATATCTTTGTACTGTATTGCAAAATAATACATACCCAACCCACAGAATTTGAGGTTTCATTAATAAATACTTGTAAATTTCTCTGGAATGCTTGCTAAAAGGTATGTATTTTGAAAAACAATGGAGAGACTATTAAAATAAACTAAACTAAAAATGCACTGAAAGTGTTAAGAGAAGTTCTTAAGAAATTTGTGATTACAATAAAATATTCTGAGAACCAGCTCTCACTGGCTTTTTTTTTTTTTTTTTTTGGCTATTCAATAAACTTTCCTTCTTTTCATAAGTGAATCTCTCACTCCAAAGGCGTTCAAAAGCCAAACACTAGCTGCAAACGATAATCTTATTTACCAGATATTGACAATTTTTTTTAAAGTGATTCCTGTTGTCTCACAGACATATCTAGTTTATGCCTTTTTCATTTGAGTTGTACTTAAGTGAAGAACATTGTGAATGTGATGTTACAACATGTCAGCACTCTGAATTATTACCCCTCTTTACCTTTTCTCTCCTCTTGTCCCCTATCCCCACTTATACAAACCCTCCTGCAGTGTATAGAAAAGTTGTTTGAAATGCTGATAATATTACCGTTGTGACTGTCATATTGGTAATTTAAAATACTACTATAGATGTTTTGGTTTTTATGAGAATTCTTAGTGTTTATACTGTTGCTTGTGAAACACTTACTACTAAACTACAGGTAACAACAATGTAAACACTAAACATTACCTGAAGTATGATTAAGCGAATTCAGTTTGTTATTCCTTTAGTTTTACATTTCATACAGTACACAGTAATAACACCAAAGTTATAATTTTTTATTTATATACCTATTACAAAATCCCATAACCAGTGGTTTAACAACCTGGATTACACTTCATAATCACCTATCCCATTGTTTGGATCAGTGAATTTCATCATTCGACTGTAGTGTTGACTAATCAGCAGTAAACTGACAACGGTCATGGGGTTCTTCAAAGAAAACAAGCACGGTTAGCTTAAGCGAACATCATTTGAACAAAACTGAGATGCTCCAAATACTGATAACACTCCTAGAAGCCTGTTGAATTATTTTTGCAATACAGGATCTATGACATGGTAACATGTTCCATGGTTTTAAAATAAGCTTTTTGGGGGTGAGAAACTGTCCCAAGAAATTGTTAAAGGCGTGTACACAGATTCTTTCAGTTTGGAGCCAGTCCAAATTCTGTCCTGGTTAGCAGTGTACCAATTGGTTATTGGGTGGCCTATATGAAATGAGTTAGCGGGGTCACACATGACACACAAAATAGATCCACAATTGGCATTCTGGTTTTTATTTTCTCTGAGACTGACTGAATGACCATGAAAACTCTACTTTCTAATCCATGGTTTTCACATTACTAGGAAAGGATAGGGGAATCTTGAGTATTAACAGAAGATTCTAGGTTGTTAGTTTTTATTAGTCCATTAGTGGGCCATTAGTTAGTCCATTAAAATTCGCTACGCACAATTTTGTTCTACAGACATCTAAGCTATTGTCTAGAAGGTTTTGCTATTTAAACATACTTGACATAGGAGTTGTGGATGAAACTGCATGTTATAGAAAGCTTTCCTCTTCACATTCCTTATATTGAGTGTGGAGTTTCAGAAATAAGAGCAGTTGCCTAAACAAAATGAGCCATTTTATTTCTCTCTCATTGTCATTAATTTGAGTCCCTTCTATTTCTAATAGGAACCAATCACTGCATTTGCATCTTAAGCACTATGGTGTGAACTGTGATGACTGGTTATTGCGTCTCATGTGTGGAGGAGTAGAGATTAGAACAATTTATGCAGCTCACAAACAGGCAAAGGCTTGCCTCATTTCACGACTAAGCTGTGAACGAGCTGGGACCAGGTTTAATGTACGGGGAACCAATGATGATGGTCATGTTGCTAATTTTGTTGAAACAGAACAGGTATGCTGTATTATTATAACTATATTGCCCATCTGTCTGTACTCAATGTAATGAGAATATGTAGATAGTAAACAATGTATGGCTTTTTGCTCCGGGTCAATAGATTGTGGGCCATATTCATAGCTAATGTATGTTAGCGTCATTGACTTCAAAGGAAGAACACCAAGTCATTTTACACTGAGGATTTTGTTCTATGTTTGAAACTATTACTATACTGTAATGCATGAAATTATAGATTATTCTGTGGTAGGAACTTTTGATAGCATTGTTATGAAGAGCCTGATCCTGCAGTTCTGTACATGTGCGTAGGTCATCTGGGTGAATCTCTGCGCTTGTGCAGAGTCTCATTGACTTTGACAACCAGGTGCATGGTTGGAGTCAGTCTGCAGTCAAGTTTCTTGAACCATATTTCTCCAGTAAGCTACTTATTAGATGATAAATCGCAGTTTATTTTCATAACATTTGAAATTTATTACTTTTAACCTAAGGCTAAATATTAGCACTTTGAGGAAATCTTGGAGTTGACATTATCAAGTAATGAGTTAGTCTTTTAAAAACATGCATCTCATAATGGAAATAAAGTAACTAAACCATCGTAAGTCCCAAATTTAACTCTTGTGATCTAAGAACTTGCAGAAATAAGAAAACGTTCATTTAAGTAACAAAAGTGAATATTGACTACTGAAAGAGAAAGCAAAGCTTCTTCGCAAACTTTAAAAGAGCCTGTGACGTGACTGGTCTGGAACCGCAGCACCCCTTTGTGGCTGAGGTGTCGGGGCCTCGCCACTCTTAAGTTCCCACTTCTGGCCCTTTAAAGGTGTCCCAGTGTGGCCTAATGGCTGGTTTCCCCTTGCTCGCCTCTTGGTTGGGACAGCGTGGCCCAATGGCCTGAGTCCATACAACTTGCCCTGAGTATCAGGGCAGTGTGGCCCAACGGCCAGAGTCCATAGCCTTCCCCCTCTCAGGCGGGGAAGTGCAGCCTAATGGCCGGAGTAGTAGGGGGACCCGGGCCCGCCCTCTCCACTGGGTCCCAACCCAGGGCTCACCTATTAGGGGAGTTCCCCCTTGCACTTAGCTTGGCAGGGATCCACGCGCAACATGCTGAGCGTCAGCGCGACTTTAACGCTGCCCGCCTCTAAAGTTCCCCTGGGTCACTTCCTACCCTCAACGTCGTGTCCGCCACTCCGGGTAGGGGTGTACTCCAGTCCGTCCCCTCCTGTCATGGCCTCCGTCTGGGATGCAGGGTGCGTCCCGGCTTGGCTGGCCCCTGGATGGTTGGCTGTCTCTCCTCGGGAGCTGGAGATGTGCCTCTTTCCCCTCCGGTGGTCAGCCCAGACTAAGCAGCTTTGCAGGCTTTTATACCTAGTCTCCAGTTGGAGCATGCCCAGCAGGGCTTCCAGGGCTGGGCTTCCTCTGCCAGGAAGGAAGGGTTAACCCCTACGGTACCAGTGTGGGGCTGCACTGCCCCGTCAGAGCCTTATGGGATGTTTTAAAGATAACTGTGAAAGGGCTTCTAGAAACTAAATTAAGATAATCAGGTTAAATATTTTTGTCTGTTTTACAGGATTCTTAAATGGGATTGTGTGTAAGAGGAATAGAAAGGAAAACTTAACTCTTCTGTATGCTTTTTGTCTAAATGTTACCAAAATATACATTAAAAAAGTGGGTGTGAAATTAAAAAGTTTGTAAATATACTCCGCCGTGCCGTCTTAAAGAAATCTTTACAGGGAAACACTTTTTATGAGAACTTGGAGCAGGACTTAATTTAAAAAGAAAAATACCCTCTTTCTAAAACCACATTAAACTTGTCCCTGTGGAATATGGTCTCTTCTTACTATTGAATACTTATTTATTCAAGTTGTGCATTCCAAGGCATGAGAGATATAGGTCATTTAATATGAATTTTTAAAAATAACAAATATTGTTACTCCTGCTTATACTATGACATATGCATCGTGTTTAGATGTATTTTATTCACTGTGTTTAGATAATGGAAAAAAGACTGCGTTGTTTCTGCAACTCCCCAGTAAAATTACTACTTTTTCTCAACAGGTGATATTCCTAGATGACTGTGTGTCTTCCTTCATACAAATTCGTGGATCTGTTCCATTATTTTGGGAGCAGCCTGGTCTGCAGGTAAGTAGTTAAGGTAAAGTTTAATGCCCCATTGCACTGTTATCTTTTTGGCTGAGCTCTGGATGAAACTCTTTCGGAAAGAGACTTTTGTTTCTTGACTGACTGGAGGTATTGCTGTTGAAGACATTACTTCCTACGGAACCTGAGCACACTCTCCCTAATGCTTATTTTCTCTTGGCCTAGAAGTTTTGAATTCTTTGATTTTTAACATGATTGCTTCTTGGAACAGGTTGTTCTGGAGCACACAAGTGGAGAGGCTACTCTTGATTTTAGTCCTAAATAATACACAGGAGTCTGTGCAAATAGTAACTATGGGTGAGACCCTAAGTAATAGTGACTACAGTAATTAAGTCCAACATCCTCGAGAGAGGAATTGTACGAAAATCTAGTACTGTGATAATAAAGGGAAAAATGAGGACATTTAAAAATCCTTAGATGTAGCATGGCAGCTACATAAGTATACCATAACAGAATCACAGAAGGCTCATGTATCCCTAAACAAAAAAGCTAGAAGTGTAGTTACATAACAAGGTTCAAGAGGTTGCATCAAAAAGGTGTTCTTCAGAAAATGAACATTAATGAAACCAATAGAAAGAAGCACATATTATGGAAAGAATCATGTATGACAGAAATAGGATTAAAAAGGATTTTGGGAGTGAGGATAGCCAAACACACACAAACAAAAAGAAAATTCAAGTATGTAATTAAATGTATTCTTCTTGTCAAAGGTGGGATCCCATCGTGTCAGAATGTCAAGGGGATTTGAAGCAAATGCACCGGCTTTTGACAGGTGAAATAGTGGCTTGCATTTTTCGTAATACGCTGTTCTGATCAGGTAGTTTGACTGATTTAAAGCTGTAATTCAGCAAAGCGTGTGAGTAGTCCTTTTGAAGTTCAGTGGGCTACTCCTGTGCTTAACATTTCATCTTGTAATCTTTATTTGGCAACTTCTGTATTAAAATTGGAGTTTAGAATTTCATTTCATACTTGTATATAACAATGCTTGGTTAAACTCCATGTAACTTCTTGGTATTGGCCAAATGTTTCCTCTTAAGTAGAATGTTTGCTACCATTGAACTAAATAAATAGCAGTCAGTTGTCACGTGGTATCAGGGGGCTGGGTCACTTCCTTGTGATGCATTTGAATAAAATGGCTGCCATAATAAATGTGCACTGTACTCTAGTGCTTTATTCAGAAGGGGTTGATTAAGAGAAGATGCTGATTATATTACCTTGTTGTTAGCTAAAAGGTGAGTGAGGATTTTTTTCTTCTGTTAACAGGCATTTCCGAACACTTAAAAATGTATATGGCAAGCAAATTATTGTAAATTTACTTGGGGCAAAAGAAGGGGAGCACATGCTTAGCAAAGCCTTCCAAGTAAGTATTATGATTATCTCATGTCCTGTATGTTCTCAGAATTGGCTTCTGCCTTAGGCGGGTGTTAAATAGTCATTAGAGAAGGAAACAGATATGTTCTACACTAGAGTAACTGCTTATTGTTAAAATAAATCTATACCCATTTTGCTCAGTTCAGGATCCTAAAAGCTCAGAGGCATTTCTTAGGATATATACAATTAAATGGCTTTTAAAATAGTTGTAATGACAATCAATATGTCTGAGCATGTTAGCCAAAATAAGCATTCTTTTTAAAAATTATAACAGCAATACAGCAGCCCATTGATAAGAAATTGTAAATTATCTTCCTTTAATACTTTGTTAATGAATAAAGGAAATAACTTCTGCATTCTAATGTTAGTATATAGGCAGCAGACATTTTGGTATTTAATACTGAGTGTGCTTCAGGTAAAAAAAAAAAATTCTCCAAAATACTGCTCAAGTAATAATACTGCTCTAGTAATTCCTGGATGTATTTTTAGACTGTAGAGAAAAGGACTTCTTGAATGTCAAATGAATAAATCACTTGAGGCTTAAAAATAATTTCATAGTTTAATTAAAATTTTAAACTTTTAACACTTATTCAGAAGACCAGCATTTTGGTTGTAACTGGCCAGTCTCAAGATTTCCTGTTACCCAGTTATATACTGGAATAAACATTCTCCTGGATTCTAATTAATTATCAGTCCAGTTTCTCTCATATTATCTTTTTTTCACAGCAGAGATAATTTTCATTTCAGTAATTATAGAAATAATTACTTACAATCAATTTGTAAATAAATTATTTTATATTACCAATTTAGACTGAAATCACCTGTAAGATGCTGCGTTATACCTATAAAATATATTTAACCTTAAAATAATACCAAGAAGGAAAACAATATTGTGTGTCTGGAGTACAGAAAATTATATTTCATTGTAAATGTCAGTTGAGTTTTTTAATCTAATTTTAGTATAGGATGCTGTTAATGCACTGTGAAGTTTATTTTCATCATCCTTTTTTACATAGTACTCTTAAAGAATTGTAAGGAACGTAGGAGCTGCCTTAGTGGAACGGAAAAATGGTTAGTTTAGTCTATTTAACAATATCAATGCCATGTTTCAGGGAGCAGCATAAAACGTTGAAGTCCACCTCAGTAGTGTGTTGTGGGAAAGTGTTGGACTCAATTGATCTGTAGATACCCTACATGGGGGTCAGGGATAGCTCAGTGGTTTGAGCATTGGCCTGCTAAACCCAGGGTTGTGAGTTCAATCCTTGAGGGGGCCATTTAGGGATCTGGGGCAAAATTGGGGATTGGTCCTGCTTTGAGCAGGGGGTTGGACTAGATGACCTACTAAGGTCTCTTCCAACCCTGATATTCTATGATTCTATGATAAGAAGAATTTTGCTAGTCTTTATTTTTATTCTATCTAGGTTTCTCCTAGCTACAGATACATCTTCATTTAAATGTCTATTGCTTCTTTTTTGTTTGTTCCCCAGTATTACCAGGATACATTTATATTGATTTAAGAATCATAGGAATTGAATTTTGAATAAGTTTTTTTTAAAAAGGAAACACATTTTCTTCTGATAAAAGCCATTATTTTATGTAAGATGGCAACTATAGTATTAATTCACTACTTCTACCACAGGACTTGCATATTAATAGTGCTGAAAATGATGTCCCATTTAATTCGTATACTGTCACCAGCTGTGATCTCAAAATGGAGATTTTAAATTAAAACTGTTGCAAGTATATTTTTACTTCTGAAAAAATTGCATTTCTTTGCCTACTTTATGAGCACAACTTAACATTCCAACTTCTGAACAACTTCTCACACACAACTTAGTCGTCTCTTTTCCAAGCTGAACAATCCTAGTCTCTTTACTCTCTCCTCATATAGAAGCTGTTCCATACTCCTAATGATTTTTGTGGCCCTTCTCTGTACTTTTTCCAGTTCTAATATATCATTTTTGAGATGGGGCACCAGAACTACACACGGTATACAAGGGATGGGTGTGCCCTGGATTTATATAGTGGTAGCATGATATTTTCTGTCTTCTTATCTATCCCTTTCCTAATGGTTCCTAACATTGTTTTCTTTTTTGACTGCCACTGCATGTTCTTGGCTAATATTATTAACTAAGTTCCAATGGCAAAGTTAAATTTTGCTCTTGGTTAAACTTCTAAACTCCATTAGAACAGTAAAGTTGTCCAAATGTAACTGAGATCACAATTTGGTTTGCGGACTCTTTTTATTCTTTAGTGGTGGTGTGTGGGAAGGAAAAGGACCCAGGATGACTTTCAGATTTTAGGGTGAATTTTCAGGCTGGTACATTATATAAAAAAAAAAAAAAAAAAAAAAAAAGCAAGCCATTGTTTTACTTGTAAAGAGAGCAAGTTTCCTCAGAAGGCATTGAGACAAAAACATGGAACTCCCCCGCAATGTCACTTATACAAAGTCACTTTTCACAGCAGATTGGCAATTTAGGATCGCAAATAAACTATGTATAGAATTAAGTTGCAAATAAACAGTCTATGGCAGGGGATCTCAAATTTTTTCATCTTAATAGAATGCATCTCTTGGACTCTTACTCTCACATTTGCAATCCTACAGGCTTCCGCCCCATCTTTTTGTGATCATATAACATGTGGCAACTACAGCAACTGTTTACATGCAAAAATAATATTAGGAAATCAGTTACTGTACTTTAGCTGGATTTTTTAAAATATAATTTAACAGCTGAAAACAAGGAGAGTAGGCACCATGTGACCAACCAGCTCCCCACAGACCGTCACTGGTCCCTGGGCCACTGTTTGCGAACTTCAGTTCTAAAACCAGAGATCTTGTCAACATAGTTTTTTTTTTTTCCTGTTGTGATTGATGAGCTTACTAACACCTTAACTTGTGGAAGAAGCTGCAATACTTACACTGCTTTAATGATGTTAAAGTAGAAGGTAGAATGTAAATCTGATTCTGGTTTTGGCAATTAAAAAACAAAAAATCAATTGTAATAATTTAGAGTCTTGGTTTATATTTTATTAGAATGATTTGGGTTCGTATATAATAGTGTGTCTCATTTTATTAGAAAAAGTGATAATGATAAAGATACTGAACAAATGGAGTTAATAACTTTCTTAACATTGGAGGCATATTTGGCTTGTACTAATCTAACACCCTGTTTGTTGCTTGGTATATTTATACTTTTTCCTCTCTTTCCTGATATCAGAGCCACTTGAAAGCCTCTGAACATGCTATTGATATCAAAATGGTGAACTTTGACTATCATCAAATGGTTAAAGGCGGAAAGGCAGAAAAACTACACAGCGTGCTTAAACCTCAAGTCCAAAAATTCTTAGAATGTGGATTTTTTTATTTCGATGGAAAGGAAGTTCAAAGGTTTGACTATATGACTTCTGTAACTTTCCTACAATCAGAATATGGTCGTAATTTAATTTTTCACTCTTTTAGCCACAAATATAGAAGAAAAATATTTCTGGTTTGTGTGAAGACAGACTGTTTTCATTTATCTAGGATGGTGACCTAAGACTGAAATACGAACCAGTTATTTTGTGTTTATATGTAAATGTATGCCATGTTTTCTTGTTTCTGAATAGTCTCTCAAAGTCCAGGATGATACTAAATTCATATTGGTATTAATGGAGGCTTACTTTAGTTTCAAGTCTTTGTTTTGAACTCACCATTTTGGCTTATTTAATGCAATCTTCCTTGTTCCTTATTAGGATAAGGAAGTAACTTTGACAGGGAAAGCAGAACCAGTTTTCCCTGTTGCTGGTACTAACACTGCCATTATCTTTGGTGATGGAGCATAGCACTTAAACTGAATGGCAAACAGCTGTCAGCCAATGGAACTAATTCGCCTAAATTGTTTCTGAGACTGGGTTTCCCATGTGGTTGCAGAAGGCTGTCCACAAAAATGGACTTATTTTATTCAGTAAAAAAAAAATAATCCTAAAATCTACTCTGACACACGATCACATTTTAATATCTTATTAGCCTTGTGACCATATCAGTCTGAGAGGTTTTTTTTAAAAACTATAATTTTTGCCATTTGAGAGAACTAGAATTAGAAGTCTGTCTTAATTGTGATGTATGGGTAAAAATGATTTATTAGGTTGTCCTCTTGGAAAAACAAACGGCCCTGATTTTTTTCTCTTTCTGTCCTGACAAATTAGTTTTACCTAATACCCTCTTTATTTTGACCAGTGCAATCTTTGTTTACCACAGTAGAAGTAAATATGTATTGTCACAATAAGTGTCCATTCTAGCATAATTAGGAGATGGAAAACAAAATAAAACCCAGTTGTTCTTGGAGGATTATAGATATTTAATTGGCTCCTAAGATACATTTTTCTAGTTTTACCAAAATTTTATTTTAGTTTTAACTTTTATTAAAGATAAACAAAATTATTGACAACACAAATTATTTTTTAAAATAACTATTAAGAAGCTGACAAATATAGAAGGTAAGGGACTACAACAGAGCTAAGACATGTTAAGTTATGACTTGCAGTAGGTATACAAAATATTTTTTTGCTATAACTTTTTAAAATCTATTCATCCTATTTGTTTCATCTCTTCTCAGTAGGTAAATTGTTAATCTAGTACAGCCAATAACTCACTTCATTTTTGTTTCTTCTATTGTCGACCACATTTCTATAGTTGTGTTTTTCCCAAAGATAGTGTTGAAATAATGTATTGGATGCAGTTTTATTACATTTTACAGTTTACTACATTCTTGCTTTAATTTCAGCAAATCAGGGCACTTTCCTAATGCTTTGTTTTCTAATGTTTTGTTTTATAAATAGTTTGTTTTAACTAGAAGTAGTACCCCTGAAATACTTAGAAAATTCATGTTGTATTTCCTGGGTTGTCTAGAAAGAGAGTTCATTCCAGCATTACACTTCAGAAAACAAGGACCGCACCAAAAAATTGAAGGAAGACTTTGTTTTATTTGCTGGAGATAAATTTGTTCTTGTCTAAAGAGATGCCAGTCTTGTTGCTATAGGTGGATCTATAGCTGCCAACATTATAAATGTATTTTTATAACAATAAGATTGCAATTACAGTGCCTTGATTTACTAGTCTCTTTAAGATCTTGGTGTCCTTTGATGTTCTTTGCTTTACTGAGTTATTTCAGTGTTTCTTTGTTTTGTTGTACTTGGCACAGATATCAAAGTGGTACTATCAGGACAAACTGCTTGGACTGTCTGGATAGAACAAACAGTGTGCAGGCTTTCTTTGGCTTAGAGGTAGGAAAATGTGGATTCTTGATGTAGAACTTGTAACCACTGATTGATTCTGATGCTTCTGTAATACTTGAATGATAAAATTACCATAATTGTCAATAGGCAAGATTAATTACAGTATGTTCAAGTTATGAGTTAGAATCTGATTTGTATAATGGCCCTGTATTTCAGTGGGCTATCATGTCTTGGTAGCTCACAATTCTTAGTACAAAAATTGTGGTATACCAGTTTTAAGGAAAGTACATTTTGGACCCCTACCACTGATGTATTTCCCTTTCTTTGTATGTCCATCTGTTTTTTCCTCTGTTTTCCTTTCACTTGCTGTGAGTTCAACTAAGATTCCTCAAATTGACCTTACAGTAAGCATTGCGGATAAAGGTCTTTGGTGCACGTGCTACTGTCCTAAATGGTTACCAGTACTGCTGTCTAGGAAACATCATTAGTACATGAGTCTTGGATTACATAGAGAATGTTACAGTTGTGCTCCCAGCAGGGTGGATTTGATTTAAATCATTAGTCAGGAAGACTCGATTTAATCATGGATTTCTACATAAAAGTGCATTCTTGTTGGTTGTTATAACCTTAATACATATTCTTCACAACTGAGAGATAAATGAGACCCAAGCTGGGACTCTTTTAAGGCCTGCTGCCATTATAGGTTTTCCCTTCTAATGAGAGAATGCTATGGTTGATCTCAAATCAACGAAGACTAAAAGACCTCAAGACTTCTGGAATATACTGCTCAAACAGTTTCACTTTTGTTTCTACTGCCTGTCCCGCCCTTCTCACATTTTGTCTCCAGACTTCTTCTCCTTGTCCAGATCTATATAGCCCCCAACAATCTTCTATTCATTGAACTTTCTGAAACTTTGCACATTTAGAGAGAGGTAAGGGACTGACTGTGTACACACACATTTGCAGGGGGACAATAGGGTTGAGGTCTGTTATTTCTCACCTCTGTTTGTTTTGTTTATTTAAAAACATTTTTGCTGTTAACAAGCATGTTATCTCTGAAGACACAAATCCACAGTTTGAGAACTGCAAAACTAAATATCTCTGATGGTATCATCTAGACTCAACACTGAGTCCCATTGGGTAGATAGAAAGATTAACCTAAATAATCTGTTCAGAAGCCCGTGGAACCCCATAAGATTGGGTCCCTAATCCATGAACTATTAGAACTCATTTACAAAACTTTTCTTAAACATTATATGAATATATTGTGTCGTACTACAGAATTAGAATTAATAATCCCTATTACATTATAGCTCAAAGATATCTCATCATGGATCTTAATTAAAACTATCTTTAGATAAAATGCTTTTTGAGGAAAAAAACTTATTAAAACTGTTTTTTTTTATTTAAATCATTGATTTTTATCCACCCTGGCCCCCAGCTATACCCCAAATGTTTGTTCATTTTTTTCTGTAAAATTGTGCTCCAGGATATCGGCTTTAATATTTAAAAAAAATAAAAATATTTCTAGTACTCAAGGTTATAAAGCAAAGCTTTAAAACGTGAACTGAATGTAAACTGATGCAGTGATGTCTGTGAGTTTGCAGACAGCCTGAAACAATAGTTTTGAGAGACTTGCCGTGCTCTACTCGTCTTAATAAATTGTTAATTCTGAAACCTAAACATGAAAATCTACAGCATATTTAAAAATAGAAATGTGTGGACACTGAAACTAAATTAATATAAAAATAAACAAGACTACTGTACTTAAGATGATATTTATTTTTCTTCTAATTCAATAAAACCCTCCAATTTTAACATTCATATGAAAATTCTGCAGAATTTTCAATGGAAAGCTGTAGAATCCAGTGACTTTGAAGCAAAATTTAAGTCAAGTTGTCTGCCAAATACATACAGCTTTGACTATAGTAGTTTGCCTGTACAATGATGTTCTAGTCAAATAGTCCACTGAATTGAAACTTTATCTGATTTTTTTTGTTTTCTTCATTGTTAATGTGTCCCATCCGTAGGTAGATGGTGGATCTAACCAAAGCTTGAAAGATCTAAGGTTTTGTAGTGTTTGAGCTGCCTGTACTGCAGGGAATTATTAAAATTTTCATGTTACAGAACTCAGAGAAATAAAGGGAAAAACATGCCAGTTTAGGAGGGTCTGTTATTAATATATAGTAATTTTGGTTGGTTTTGGAATTCTTCCTCTTTCTGTATGACTTAATTCACTGTGTGTTCTGTTTAAAAAGAAAAAAAAAAGATTCGATTACTTGAAGTATTCGTTCATCCATATATCTATCCCATATTGATCTTGTCATAGAAGAGATACAGACATTGTAACCTTAAAGAAGATCCTTTTTGATCCTAAATCAGTGTCCATCATAGTTTTGAGCTTGACAGGTCATGGAAGACTGATACTCAGGTTCTGAAGTAGTCCAGCTGGTTGAGCTAGGATGACCTGTATTAAATAATCATTTCTCACGTTTTATGTGCATTTCAGTTTTCTGTTTTGTAGAAAACAGACACCTGACACTTGAATCAAAATATACAGCAATTTTATATTTACGGGTCTACGTTTTGTTTTCTTATACCAGTGTAAATCTGGAGTAAAGTCACTAATTTATTACAGCAGGAATGTCCAACTCATTCTGTGGTGAGGGCCGCATTACCATGTCAGTTAAAATTAATGAGCTGGGAATATAAAGCTCACCAGCAAGAGGCAACTGTTGAATGAACCTCTTCAATTGTATTTAAATGAAATATATATATATATATATATATATATATATATATATATATATATATATATATATATATATTTATTTAGAGAGAAAGAGAGAGAGATTTTTTTTTAAAAATAGTGCATGTAGGAAGTCTATTTTTCTCTTCCAATTAGCTCATCTCTAGTTCCCTCTGTTTCCCCATAGCCACATTGTAGTTTTTTTTCCCTCCCTTTTCTCCAACCTCTGCCACACTTTGGACACTTCTCTTTTCCCTTCACCCTAGCTATACCACTTTAGGATTCTCCCCCAAATCTCTTCTCCTTGCATCCTTCACAGCATTGCCAGCCCCAGGTGTTCAAAAATCATAAGTAAGGCACAAAAATCATGATTATTTAAAAATTATGAAATTTCAAAAAACATTCTTATTTGCCTTTTGTTTTTTGAACATTTAATGTTTGTTTTCAAGCTTGTATCCATAACCATAAGGGCTAGAATCTTTCTTTTCCTTTTTTTAATGAAAGAAATTCCCATGACTCCAGAAACTGGGAATTTTATAAAAATACCAGATGTCATGAGACTTGCAATAAAATTGTAAGAGTTGGCATAATTCTCTCCCTTTGAAGATTCTTCCTCTCCCTTCTCCTGTGGATTTTTCCTACCCCATTTGTTGCTCTCCCTGCTTCTTTGGGAATTTTTCTCTACTCTCTTTTCTCAACCTCCTTCCACGACTCTCATTTCCTATCTCCAGGAGTTCTTCCTCCCCCCACAATTTGGAAAATCCCCCCCCCCCCTTTTTTTTTTTTTTTTTTTGGAATACTCAGTGAGTGAGGAGAGAGAACATAAAAGGAGCTGCTTTCCCAAGCCTGGGATTGGGTAATAGCAGCTGGGTACAAGAGGAAGTAGATGTCCAGCTAGCCTGTTGCAGTAGGGTTCAGTGACTACATCAGGGACTGGAGAGCAAGGGAAAAAGCTGTTCCCCTGAGCCTTTTATGTGTGGCATTGTGGAGGTAGCAGTGGTGACTATAAAAATTGCTGCTAGGGCCCAGTCAGGCAGATCTCCTCCCACTTTATCTCAAGCTCCTTCCCAGACCTTTTCAGCTGCACCTGGCAGGTAGATACCTTTTGAGAAGGCTGTCTGGAAGAAAAGATCCTAGGAGCTAGATCTGCCTGTGGGACATATATGTCTGACACCTCCGGTTTTAAACTAGTGCAACTGTAACTTACAAAGCTTACTTGCTAAATTAACATCCTGCCTACAGTCACTATAAGAATAGTGATTTGAAATTTGTTTCTTGACTCTATTAGTAGAAATTTGAGGGAAGGTAACGTGAACCACAAAAGACATTGCTGTCTTACTCATTTTAGTATCCCAGAGCTCTACATCCATTGCCTTTTGTTAGGAAAGGTCAGTGATACTCTGAGACTTAGCTGCGGCTCTGATAGGGAATCTAGAGTAATTCTGCGTTAGTATCAAAATGGAGTTTAAAGACCTAGAAACAAAAAATAAGGTTATGATATTACCATGACACATTTTTAGATTAAAAAAGTCAAAGCAGAAATAGCTAGTTAGATATAGGTGGTCTTTCAGTGTTTTAATGTATGTTATGCTGCTGTGAAAAAGAGTTTAACGTGATATAGTGTCATTTTCTCCAGAACGCAGAGTTTAAGTAAGTGCTTTTTTTTTTTTTTTTTTTTTTTTAAGGGAGAATTTGACAATATATATTTTAATGTATTCACTTCATGGGCCTTCTCTTGAACTGTTGCAGATGCTAACAAAGCAACTGGAAGTTTTAGGTTTAGCTGAGAAGCCTCAGTTGGTTACTCGCTTCCAGGAAGTTTTCCGGTCCATGTGGTCATTGAATGGTGATTCTGTCAGTAAAATATATGCAGGAACTGGAGCTCTTGAAGGAAAGGCTAAGGTAAAAGCACTTTTTAATAATAAACATTTAGCAGTATTTGAAGTGAGTTTCATTTGACCATAAATGCAATTACTGTGAGGGTTTTCCTTTTTCAAATGTACTTTTGTAAAAAGTAATGGTGTAATAAAAAAAAAGTCCTACTTAACAAACAAATATTGTTTCAGTAACATCTTTCCCAGTTTGAATTTTCCCCCTATTCCTGGTTAGTACCTTTAGAGAGTGGAGAGGCTCAGAGAAGACCCACTGGTCAATTCACTTTGCAGCATCAGAAGATAGATGTTCAATCCACACTAGTTTCTGTATGACTTAATTCACTGTGTGTATTAAAGGGCCCATTGATCTGGGAATTGTTTGTGTTCCTCTGAGGGTAGAATTTGGCCCAGTATTTTTAATTCTATTTTCTGTGCTGGAACCTTAAGGGTTTCTCCCCGTTTCTTGACTTTTTTTTTTCTTCTTTAGGCCTTATATGTTTTGTTCAATTAAATTAATGCTGCCCTGTCATATTTCTGATTATTTAGCATTTCATTCACTTTCCTGGTTTTTATATAGGCACACTATGTTTTGTTCCTGTTTGCAAGTAATAGATATTCCTTGTACAACTGTTAACCTTCTTTGCTAGTTCAAAAGTACTCTTTGGTCAGGTACAGCTCATTCTACCAGGAAAAGGTCCATCTGTTCTAAAAGAAACAGTAATACTCACAAAGCCCTGCAATGTGTGACATTTTTGGTAAAACATCTAGATCCCACGTGAACTATCATCTGCTTCAGTGGTGTGTTAATATACATAAAAATATTGTTGGTAGATTTCTATCCTAATTTCTCAACGTTTGTTTGTAATCTGTATAGTTGTCATTTATATGTAATTTTGATTCTTCAAGGTCCAAGAGTGCTTAAATGTGACTTTTTTTAAAAAACTTGTAAGATATGAAAAGATTCTACCTTTACATTGAAATGTTTAAATATACAGTATATTTATATATTGAAGAATCTAGCTTTAAGGACTATTGTATTCATTTACATCTAACACCTTAACTACTCTTTTTCTTTTGCTTTCTCTGGGTTCCTTTCAATTAATTGCCTGAAATGTGAATGGTGAGTGTGTGTTTTAGATCATGTCATACATTCTGTACATTGCCTGATAGAAAGGAGGAAACAGCCTCTTATTAAAACAAAAGTTATGGTAAAATAGTGAAACAACTTTTTACCACAAGAACGCTTCATTCATAAGTTTTTAAAAACCATGATGCTGCTGGTTAACTTCCTTCTAACCTTGACAACAGAATAACTTCTTTTGCTATTCTGGATTATGCTCTGCAGACCTAAATAGTGGAATGGTTTTGAGCTTTCTTAAAACTTTGTTTTTAAGTATAGTATGCACTGAAGTGTCCTTTACAAACAATTCAAGCCATAAATTTACAATTTTGTAGAGAATATAATCCCATGCAATATCCATGAAGGAGTATAGTCTACATGCAGTACTGACTGTGTGTAAACCACTGAATGAAATGTCAGGCATGCATGATGTATCTATATCTTCCTCATGTCAGCTGACTCGGCTTAGGCTATTTAATTGACACTGTTTAATTGTGATGTAGATGTTCAGGCTCAGGCCCCAGCCTGAGCCCAAATGTCTCTGCTGCAATTAAACAGCCTCATAGTCAATGTTCCCTCTAATTTTTGACAGGCCGTGTGCGCAAAAAATTTCTTTTGTGCAAATTGTTGTGCTTCTGTGCAAATTTTTGTGCGCGCAGTGTTTCACTGTATGCGCAGGGTTTAGGATCTGTGTGCACACGCGCACAGCTTAGAGGGAACAGTGCCCATAGTTAAACAGATATGCATTCACAATTAATATTATGAAATATTTTCATATGTAAATATATATAAGAATCTTTTGGTTTCATGGCTTGTTCATCTCCCACTATTTATTCCATAGCATAGTCTAAACATTGCACGGTGTGAATTTTTTTTGAAGACCAAGAACTTAAGTAAAACTAATGTTCTTCTCCCCTCTTTTACTAGAATAAATGGTTTTTAAATGTGCCTTGACATCTCAGAATTGTTGTGTGACTTTTGCGGAAGGAAAAAATGACATAATGCAGACATATTACAGTAAACCCGGAAGTTGGAGTTATTTTAGCATTTAAAGTAAATCAACTCTGATTGTAAAAATTAGAAATTGAAATTTCAAAATATGTGAATGAATACTGCCAGTGTTTTTTGAGTTATTTCCAACGTAAAATATTTTATAATCTTCCTCCCTAACAGGCTGGAAAGCTGAAGGATGGTGCTCGTTCTGTGACCAGAACAATTCAAAATAACTTTTTTGATAGCTCCAAGCAGGAGGCCATTGATGTTTTGTTATTGGGGAATACCCTAAATAGTGATTTAGCAGATAAAGCACGGGCTCTCTTAACCACCAGCAGTTTACGTGGTATGTGCATTTCAGGATTTTACTCTATCTGATAACTCTTGATGCTAATAAAATTAATCAGATTCTGTTTGTAAGCATTATTTAAAAGTATGAATGTCAGATAATCTACTTATTTAAAATATAGATTCTTATGCTTTACTAATATTGCCAGGCTAACCTGCAGTGATGGTTTATGTGCTATTTATATGGTGTGGCTAGTTGTAGAGGTGGAATGATACAAGGGATAAATATTTATAAACTACATTTTTAGAAAATAACTAGCTTTGTCAGACAAGTACTGTACTTTTAATAGACTGCTTATAGATGTAATTCTTTTTCTCAAACTGTTTTGTAGCAATTAGAAACCCAAGTAATTGCATATCTAATTTGAGAAATCAAAATTCCTGGTTTATTAAAACTTTTAAAACCCCCACCCCCCTCTCGACTCCCCCTCGGTTGGGAGCTGGATATCTTCATATGTCATGTCATATATAGTGAAGGGAATTCCCAGTATGAAAATATATTCCCAGTACACTTTGTTAAATTCTTTGGAAAACTCTTTTTACAGTCAAGTTTTATTTCAGAATACTAGTGTTTATTGCAATGTCAGTTTTCTAAGGCATTTCATTTAACAATTAAAGCAGTGCATTGATTAGGGGAAAATTCAAGTTATAACTCCAGATGGTTTATTTACTGCTTGAAGCCCTAAAAGTCTTCACCTCTCGGCCCGCTCTTTTTTGCTCTGGTTTACACACAAGACTCAGTGTCATTGCAATCTTCCAAGCAGCTGAGGAGTGTTAGATGAGTCTCATAGAGCAATTCAGTGTCACTCTGAAACTGACAGAATGTTGTTCTGGATTGACTCTGCTGGTTTCATCTCAATCCTGCTACTGAATGCAAGCTGCCTGTTCAGTGCACACAGATGCTGTTAGCCCAAGGAACAAGAGAGTCCCTCTTCATCAAATGTGGATTTTTTTTTTTTTTTTTTTGCATGATCATGTGGCCTATTAACAATAGGGTTACCTGGCCATCATACAAATCATTTTAAATTAAAGGGTTCACCAGGAATAGGAACATTAGTTAATGACCATTGTGGAGCTTTTTAAACATCTAGATGCAAGTGTCAGGATTTTGTAGCACACACAAAGATGTGCTTGAACTGAGAGAGCCAAAAAATTGTTACAAAAGTTACATTTCAGAGCATATTTTCATAGCACTACAGTTTTTAAAGCATAATTGTTGTTTACTAATTTCTTCTTGTTTTCTTCTTGCTGCATCCATAGTTTCAGAGCAGTCATTGCAATCAGGTATAGTATAGTCAATTAAGCCAGAAACATCTGAGCAATTATTGTTTCCTAGCTTTCTCTTGGGTTCCTGCTTAAGAACTCGCTCATTCTCTGTGTAATTTAAGCAAGAAACCAAATCTGCTTTGCCTTCAGATTTTTTGAACTCTGCACTTATGTACCTACCACAAAGTTGGGGATCGTTGTGTAATATGGGAAAAGCTAATGGGGAGAGGGGAAATGAAACACATTTAATTTGTGTGGGAGTGTAATAACAAATTTAATGGATATTTTTCAGACTGCTTCTTTCAAGTCGCAAAGGAAATTTTTGTTTTTAGTCAAAACCACTATTTCTGCTAGAATAAGGAGTAACATGGGACAATTTAGAGCACTTGCTATCTGCCTCTTCCGGACACTCTTATTAAAAACAAATTACTCACCTGCAGAGATGTTAACTTTTTAAATGTCCAACAAAAGTTTTGTACAACAATTTCTGGGCCTTACTCTTCGAGGGCTTGATCCAGCACCAGTTGAAGTCAGTGGCTTCAGTGGAGCATCCAGCTCCACATGCACTTCGTCCCTGGGTGAGGAGAGATTGTAGACTTAACCACTGGGGGAGAGTCCATAGTATTGTTCAGCAGAGACCGTTTGGCCACTTTGGGGGCATTGATAGGTAGAGCTGGCCAGAACATTTTTATCAAACTTTTTTCTGCAAAAAATGTAGATTGGGTGATACCAAAACATTTTGAAGACTCAAGTTGGTTTTGTCAAATTGAGGGGGGGAGAAAAATAAAAAAACAATTTCCAAAAAGTAAAAATGTTTTGTTTACTTTTTGTAAATGAAAATGTTTGTTTTTTTTGGTTCAAAATTATTTTTTATTAGTTTCAAAAAATCCTTTCATTTTATTTTAAATCAAAGTTTTAAAATGGTTTTTCAATTTTGTCCAAGTGAAAGTTTAGTTTGCCCACATTATTTTTTTTTATTTTTCGTAATTGCCGCCAAACCAAAAACATTTGTTTACACAGCCCTCTCCACAGATTCTGCACGGCATCCTATTGAATACTTTGCCTAAAGGATGGTGACTGTTACCTGAGGCTTTAAAACAACAAGGATTACAGGGATAGGATTTTTGGAAGGAACCCAGGATAACCCTAAAGAGAATTTAATCAAGAATTTATTACTTTCTAGATTAAATTATTTAAACAATACTTAAATGTTAAAAGCTTTTTTGCTGGTAATTTATAGTTAAGTTTGTAAATGGATTACAATTGGAGCTTTAAACATGTAGGATTTCCCCCCTGGACTTCCTATTAGCTTTGGGAGGTTTTTTATTAGTGCTCATTGCAGCCACTTAATTTTTTATTTAGTATGTCTAAATGAGACCACTAAAACTCTTTAGACTTCATATTTCAAAAGGTCAGTAGAGTCATTGGTGTATTATTCAAATTAATGGATAGACTATAATTTTGCAGTTTTAAAAGCATTTTAAATATTTTTATTACATTAAATGTTGGCGTTTCCGTTTGTGATCTCACTCACTTGAACAACAGCAGTCTGACTTCCCTAATTCATTAGGGGTGACACAAATGTCAATTACTCTTTAAACTATCGACTTAACAGTTCATGGCTTATATATATATATAGAGAGAGAGAGAGAGAGAGATATGGCTAGTGATGAACTGTTAAGTTGTGGTGTGTGTGTGTGTATACACACACAATTTTACAGTAATTTTAGTGTGTAGCAAGATATTTGAAGTATATCTTAAATATTTTTAAAATCTTTTTTTTGTAAAAATAGTCTAAAATGTCTCCAGAATGTACACTGCAGTTAAATTTATTTTTTTTCTGAGATATAATTTGAAAGGGAGCTACTGAGTGTTTGGAGTGATAGGAGAAAAAAATTGGAGATAATAAATGGTGATTAGGAGCAATGAAAGAAAATGGGTTCATTAAATGTTTTGGGAATGAGAGGCACAATCTCTCAAATTTTTTTATGTTTTCCTTTTCATATATTTTAATTTAGGACAACAGTCATGTAGTTTAGAAAATTTCTGGTTTAAAACATTGTTGATTTGATGCCTGTATTAAGCATGCTGCCAGCAATCTCCTGAAAAGCTAAACCCCAGTCCTTTAAGAAGATATGCCAAAAGGGTCTCCTTGCAAAATCAAGGGCTAAGTGATCAAACATTTAATTTTGTGACATTTTTAAAATGCTATGTGGTATCAGAGCACTGCTTTTTAAATCTAAAATAGCTGCTGTAAATAAGGATGCAAGTTTGAGTTGAATAGATATGAGAGAGAATTGTGGTACTTTTCCAAAATATGGCCACTTGTTACCACTTGCAGTAGATTGTGCAGATGTTCAGAATATGACAGTGCATACATTGATAGGTTCCTTTGGTTCATCTTGCCCTCCTTGGGGTTTGGATACTCTCATTGGCTTTGTTAGGCTTCTTGGGCTTGGTTTCCCTTCAGAGTGGCTCAGATGCTTTGCTTGGCTTCCCTTCAGTAGGATTTGGATACTTCTCTGGCATCTCTTGGGCTCCTTGACTTGGCTTTCCCTTGGTGGGGTGTGGATGTTCCACTAGTCTCTGTTTGGCTCCCCCTAGGTGGGTTCAGATACCTTAGGCTCCATTCCTCCCTCTGGTTTGTTGGCTCCCACAGCCCAGGTTGGGGGACAGAAATCAGTGGTATTCTCCCAAATACCACCCATTTGTGGTACCCAGAGGAAATGTCAATTAAATACATTGGGCCCATCTTGCATAATGGTGATCGTCCCTCTCCTTTCTTAATGTTTTAATCAGCAGTGAAATAGTTAAACTCAGATAAACTATATTGGTTTACATCCAGTTGACATTTTTGAAGATTTTCTTCCAAACCATAAGGGCTAGAAATTTACTGAGGCTTTTTTTCTCTCCCCATTTGAAAGCTGAGATTCTGCAACAAAGATGGTAGCTTAAAAAATAATGAATCTAACAGGAAGCTGTCACATTACTGATATATCTAAGAAAATTAGTTCCCCAATACCATGGTATTGGCGCATCTCACTGTCGAGAGTGGCTCACGTCCAAGAGTGCCAACCTCAGGGAGACTGTCAAAAAGCAGAGGAGACACCCCAAACTGGCTCTGTTTTATAATTAGCTTTCCCCAATCCAATAACAAGTGTGAACTCCTAAACAGTCTTACCATGGAGTCACAGACAGTTCGCATGGGCATTTGAGTATATCTTGCTAGTCAGGCAAGCTGGACTATGTGATAGATGGTCACTTTACACCAAAAATCACAGTAGTATTCTAGTTTCTTCCAGTCCCAAAGGACCGGTCGCTTACCCCAGGTTTGTTTGTGCTCAGATCTTTCCCCACAGACAATACCTGTAGCCAATCCTGTTATAAATTAACTAAAGGTTTATTAACTAAGAAAAGAAATAACTTATTTACAAGTTTAAAACAGGAAACATACACACAAATAAGTTAGTCTTAGATTTTAAAAGGTAATATGAGCTTCTGTAATAAGCAGTTCCATATGTCCTTTAGGGCTGACTCATGCCAAGCACAATGTGGGGGGGGAGGGGTCTCTCTTGATTATGTTTAGGAATCTTTGCCCCTCAGAGTTCAGACAGCGTGAAGATCCCAGTTTCTCCTTGTCAGGGATCTTTATTCCCTTCACCCTGGAATCCAAGCTGATGGGACAAGTTCATGTTCAGGTCTCCCCCTCCTGAAGGGAGTGAGGAATGCAATCACAAGGTCTCGTTTGCCTTCAATGAGCCATCTTGTGTGTACAAGGAGCACTTTATCTTAATTAATGCTGCTTTTCCTGTTTGGTGAGTTACATGATTAAGAAGGTTTACAATGCGTATACTCAATATAACTTTATACCATGGGATACAGATATTATAAGTAGGATTAATACATGCAGCATCCCACAAAGATTCCATAAAGTCTAAACACATTCCCTTAACACTAGTATCTATTTTAACTCTACTAACCCACAGGTAAGGCGGACAGCTATGGATTTGTCTGTATTAAGTGAGGCCCTGGGACTTTGTGTGAACTGGCATATGATCTTCCCAGCAGCACACTGTCTTTAATGTTTTTATCCTCACAACACCCTGTAAGGTAGAGTACTATTATCCCCATTTTACAGATGGGGAACTGAGGCATAGTGTGTCTTATGGAGCAAGAAATGGAATCCAAGTGTTCCAAGTCCTAGGCTAGTGCCCTACCCATTGGTGAATCTTTCCTCGTCTAATAGGGAGTTGGACTTTGAGAATTGATCTCCCATTTCTCTCTCTCTCTCTCTCTCTCTCTCACACACACACATACTCAGATTTGTAAATTTCTATTGTAAATTAGTATGATTAATTTATACGCGTCTAACCAAAATAAATAATTATATTAAAATGATAGGTAACGTAAACTATTTGTATAGATTTAGTTATTTAAACTTTCCACATTTAATCAGGGTAGTTTTAAGTGATGCAGATTAACAAACCTGAAAGTCTCTTCTTGTGTGCATTTAAACGGGAACTGAATTTCATTTATTAATCAACATAATCAGAGAGGACTTCATGTTGGGATGAATCCTTTAAAATTGTGATTTCCACTGAGAGAAATCATTCACTGATTAGAGACAGTGCAACAGTGATAAGTTTTAGAAATATCTATCTTAATATATTTTCTTTCTTAGAAAAATTAAAAATTTAACTCTAAAACATTACAGACTACTCCAATTTTGCTTTGTCAGCATCCTGCCCAGACAAGTAACATTCTTATTTTCCATTGTGAAATGCATCACTCTTTTTCAGTACACTGCAATTTGCTTTTAAAGCTGATAATTTTCTGTATGCGTATGCATGGATTAGTTGCATTTTGTTTAAGAGGAGAAATGTGTCTTCTAGGATCTTGTTCTGCTGAATTTTGTGGAAGTCGACTTGTGCTGGCTAATGCATTTAAATTTTTTGTTTACAGCATCTGTAAAAACACTAAAGGGTATGTGTGACAATTTTTATAAGTATTCGAAGCCCAAAAAAATCAGAGTATGTGTTGGAACATGGAATGTCAATGGTGGGAAGCAATTTCGAAGCATTGCTTTTAAAAATCAGACACTCACTGACTGGCTTCTAGATGCACCAAAGTTAGCTGGTATCCATGAATTCCAAGGTAGGATATATATTCTCTTGATTTGCTTGAAACCTTTGGGCATGCAACATAAGTCAGTATTCAAGGTCTTGGTTATAAAGATAATTGTGAAGAACAAATAGAATTTTTTTATACTTAAATGCAGATCGAAGAAGCAAACCTATTGACATATTTGCCATTGGATTTGAAGAAATGGTTGAGTTAAATGCAGGAAACATTGTGAATGCAAGGTAAGTGGTATCATTATATACAAATATTGTTCATTTGGTACAAGTATAAAGTTTCAAGTTTTAGTAAATATTGCATTACATTTTAGGAAAATTATAGCATTTTATAACACTTGTGCTTAACTCAAATAACTTTGTCACTGTATCAGCTGCCTCTGCCAATCTTCTAAAAGGGATGTACCTTTTCCCCAGAAAAAACTGAAAAGCAGTGACCACTGGGGCCAAATGCAATATGCTCTCACAGATCCAAATAGTCAATACAAGTACATATCTAGAATTATACCCTCACCAGCCCTAAGACTTTGTTTCTTCCTATAGTGCTGTTGAGGCAGTTTTATCCAAGAAAAGCTTTTCTTCTTTCAGAGTCTTTGTACATTTTCACTTCTGGAATAGCAGCTCCTAATGTGAGCATGTGGAACCCTCTTTCGAAGCACTGTCGGAGAGGGTGTGAGGACACTAGGCAAGGATGTATGTCAGATACCCTATTTTATGTAAGGAAGCACATTCCTCCAGCCTCACTGTTTCTTCACCACTGCAGAGAGCAGAAGGGACTCTTGGTCATGTCCTGGGCTATTCCTAGTTTGCATTTAGCTATTTTATTCCTTGTATATAGTTTTCCTAGTGTAGATTAGTAGGGAATTATATTTCTCCAAGCTCTTTGACAGTTCTCCCCAGCACTGGGACCATGGTCGTCAGCATGGACGCTAAAAAGAGTTTTAAGAAGTGCACATTATGCCCACCTTCAATCTCAGAATCGGATGCACATGTTCACTGCCTTGGATGCCTGGGCAAGTCATACTGTATTGCGTGATAGGTTAATAAGTAAAGTCAGAACTGAGATTGATAGCAGCCATCACTACCATCAATGACAGCCTGTTCTCTTCTCTAGGTCTTCCAGTGAACCAGAAGAAATTCTTCTTTGACTCACTCTCAGAGGATAATGTTTCTCAGTGCAGTGCTGGCCTTATCACAAGCCAGAGCATTCCTTCTGGAAACAGATTCCTCTGCATCCAGCAGGCCCGTGTCATTCTAAAAATGCTTTCAAAGCAGACCACTTGCTTGGAGCTCGTGGCATTGACACACGTCATTTCTATCACCGTCTGCATGTGAGACTTCTGCAGCATTGAGTAACTCAACTCCATGCCCCAAATAGGGACAGGCTGGAAAGGAGGCTCACTGTCTTGATGCAAGTGTTGCTGCGGTTAAACTGGTGGGAGTCCAGGGATGGTAATCTCTGAGGATTGTCTTCCTGTTCCCACCTGTGATTCTAGATTATCTGCTTCACCTAGAGTCTGAAGGACTCTCTGCCTGTTCCTTGAAAGTCCATCAACTATATCTGCATGCCACGAGCATATTAAAAGGAAGATTGAGTTTCTCATCTTACAGCTGTCAGATTCTTAAAGTAACTTGTTAGTTGCCTTTCCTCCTACAAAGGAATCTTCCACTTCCTGGGACTAGAATCTAGTTCTAACATGGCGATGGAGCCTCCCAAGAACAACTTTCCTTAAAGACAGGTTTCATTTGTTGCCATTACCTCAGCAAGGAGAGTTAGTGAGCTAAGAGCTCTGATGGCCAGTCTATTGTATGTAGTAGTCTACAAAGATGAAGTGGTATCTACCCTTCACCTTTCTCAAAGTTTTTCCCGTCCTGTGTTTTTCCTTAGACTTCATTCACAGCTTTTATCTTGAACACAAAATCCTTTGGAAAGTCAAACAGGTTACTTTCAGCAGATGAGGAAAGATGCCAGGGAGAACTTACCTCAATCCAGAAACTGTTTTAGTGAATTAGGAAGCACATAAGCTCTTTTACAATACAACTAGAGTGCCAGGGCCTGCAGGATTAAGGGTCCACTGCATATGGCCACTGCTGCCTCTAGGGCTTTTTTTAGGTATCTTCCAACATTGGAGGTTGGTTAGGGCAACAACTTGGAGTTTAGTATATACCGTCAACATGTATTATTCCACAGACTTGACATAACGCTCCAGTGCCCATTTTGGGATAGTGGTGCTACAGTCCATATTTCACTAAGAGCTACTTGCCCACTGCTCATCAGAGAGTTCACAGCCTAGAAGTTAACTTTTTATTTTATTTTTTTTCTTTTATTTTCCAGTTACCAGTAACTGCTGCTCTTTGACAGCTGCCTCTGTGCATTCACATTTCCTGCCCATCTTCACCTCTAGCTTGGAGTTCTACGTGTCATCACTACTTGTGGTTCAGGAGAAGGAACTGAGGCAGTTTGGGGTGGGTTGTGTGTGACCTAGGGTATCTGATGTAAGATGTCATGCAAGAGTGATTGTGCCCTCCTCAATGGATATGGCTTTAAAAGAGGGTTCCGCATGATCTCTTCCAGGAGCATTATAGTCTCTCTTTCTGTTCAGTTGGCTACTACAGCATTGGTTTTGTGTTGCGTCTGGAATGAGAACCGAGGCTTTTGGTTGCATAAAGAAAAAGCTTCCCAGTCATTGCCTCGAGGGGGAAAGCAGTTTAACTGAAGTAAATGGAGTAACAGCACATTTACACTGGTGTAGCTGAGTTCAGAATTGGACAAGGTGCTCTGTACTCACTGTTGCACATTGTTAGGCAGTGATTACCCAGTATAATTTCTGTGCCTGGGATTTGTTTGATCCTTTCTTGGCCCATTTGGTTGCTGACAAATGAAAAGACAGTGACATCATTATGCAGATCCAGAATGTGGCTTATTCTGTTTAGGCAGTGTGAGATGTATTTGATACAAGACTGATCAGTGGCAATCACTGTTAAACTGTGACCCTAGAGCCTCTGGCCTCTCCCAAAAAGTTCAGAACAGACTTGCCCTTCAGAAGTTGTGATTCTAACATATCAGTGGTCTTCCTGCTAAAGAGGAACGTTAGTGAGACTAAATCAATGGCCCAATCCTTGGGCTTCTCCTAGCTATTTTAGTGAAAGATCAACTTCCTTTATATACCAAAAGGCAGCTTCCACTTATACAGTTTCCATCTCATTAAAAAGGCTGTCAGAAAGCTCCTCCCAAACAGTTTCATGTTTCAGACTCTTCCTGCTGCAAGACCAGCAAAGAGACTACATGGTTCAGTTCCACATCAAGCTACCGCCTAACCTCCTTTCTCCCTTCCTTTTTCAGGGATCCCTTTCAAAGAGATAGAGAAGATGTTGCTTCTCTCATTAAATTCGGAGTAATAAAAGAGATCCCACAGTATTGCCTGGGGAAAGGGATTTTATTTTGATAATTTTATCTCTTCCTTATCATAAAAAAAGAAAAGGGGAAAAAGAAGGTCTTGTAATACTTCATACTGGAGAAATCTAATGAACATATGAATGTTGAATTTTCATATTGTGATGCTGACTGCTGTTATCCCTGCCTCAAATTAATAAGACTGGCCCCCACTGTGGAGGCAGGCACTTCACCTTGCTTATTTTTTTTCCTTTGTAAAATCAGTTGATTCCACTCCATTCCCACTATGAAAGCCCTTGTTCAGGCCCTGCTTATTTCTCATGCTGACAACTGCAACCTCCTTTGGCCTACTGGACTTGTACTTTACCTCCCCATCATTCGGTACAAAATGTAGCTGCAAATGTCATCCAGTTTGTTCACCACTCTAACCATGTCTAATCCATCTTCAAATCCCTTCATTATTTCCCCTCATTTCCCACATCAAGTTAAAGTTCTTGTCCTGCCCTTTAAGACCATTGACAATCTCACTTTTGTCATCTTCATTGGTTTTGGGTTTTTTTTAAGGATATTGTAAAAAAAGATTAAATGTAACACACTGTAGATACATAGGTGTCCTTTTTTTTTTTTTTAACTGTTTTTTTATCACACTGGTAGCACAACCAATCAGAAGCTGTGGGCTGCTGAACTGCAGAAGACTATCTCAAGAGATTACAAATATGTGCTGCTGGCTTCTGAGCAATTGGTGGGCGTCTGTCTCTTTGTATTCATCAGACCCCAGCATGCTCCTTTTATCAGGTCAGTGAACAGACCGTTATACGAAAATTGGTATGCTTGCCAGACTGCTTTATGCTGCAAAATAAAACCCAACACAAGTGGTTTGCAAAGTGTGCATATGGCTTGACACCAGCACTTAAGAAAAGTTGTTGCCTTTCCTGTTAAAAGTAGTTGCTTAAATTCTGTAACCTTAGATTTGGAAATTTTGTACTGTGCTTGCAAGACTTGGAAAGCATCCATATGTCAGTCCCTTATTTGCTCAAAAACAGCTGATGTCTTTAAAACACTGTGTTGCAGTGTGATGTTCATACTACTGATGATGAAACGATGTAAACATCCAGCACCCTGTCATTATTTTGTATTTCTCCAGTTTCATTCAGTGACCGTTAGAACTCTGTTTAAATGTCACTTATGGCTGCTAAATTTTGTCCATTGATTTAAGGTTTTAATAGTAAACATTTTAAATTATTTTTTAGGGATGTTGCTGTTGATACTGTAAAGACTGGTATGGGAGGAGCTACTGGTAATAAAGGTGCAGTAGCAATTCGAATGTTGTTTCATACGTCCAGTCTTTGCTTTGTCTGTAGTCACTTTGCTGCAGGGCAATCACAAGTCAAAGAGAGAAACGAAGACTACGTAGAAATAGCCCGAAAACTCAGTTTCCCAATGGTAAGCAAAAATGTTGTTCAATTAAATAAAAGAAAAATTAAATCTTTAAGGTGATCAGGGCAATTGCTGAGAGTGTGTGATACTTTATCTTTGCTAGACTCATTTTAAAAATTAATCTGTTAACGATCAAGAACATTACTCCTAAAACTTTAACATGGTGTACTCTGCCTTGCATTCTACAAACATTTTAAACACAAAGTAAATATTTGCAAATTTGAACAAATTGAAAAATGTTTTGTTGAATTCTTAGCTGTAAAAAAAAAAAAAAAAAAAAATCTGTGATCCCTAATTATAGTTTAGATTTATAACTGTGCCTACTACCTTAGTATTAGTATCATGACCAAATTAACCTTCACTATTTTTCTGTCACATTGTTTGAAGAGAGGGTTCCTTCCCCTTTGGCTTTCTCATATTTCAGCCATATGAGATGGCCATATTTCAGTTTCTCTACAAGATGCTCAAACATGTATTGTCTCCACTGACAATTTCCAAGACCTAAATCAGGTTGTTTTAAATTGAAAGCAGACTAGATTGGCAAATTTATATAAAGAGTGGGGAAAAATCAAACTCCAGAAAGAGAGGTACAAAAGAGACTCACCTAGTTAATTATTTGCTATATAGGCCCTTGGCTTTGTTACAAAATATTGTTTGACACCTAAAGATCTTTCATAGCTGAAAAGTCTACAATCTAACCTGAACAGCAAAGCTGCCTTTCTCTCAGCTATCATTTTAGTATGCCAAATGGTCCCAGGGAAGTAGCCTTTTTTTTTTTTTTTTCCCTTAAAAATCTTTTTGTGAGGCAGAGGTCAGGTTTCTCATTACAGCACTTTCTGAAACCAGAGCAGAATGATAACATCTGTTAAAATCCAGTTCAGATTGTCATCTCATGACTTTATTTTTTTCTCTCATTAATGTTCTGCACATGAGACTGTCTCTGGTTATCATATGGTTCTATCCAGTTGATCAGTATCCACAAATGTGTATTTCACCCACCCCACCAGAAGACACATATGTAAATAGAAATTACAAAATTGATTTTTAAGATTGAAAAGGCTCATAAAGTATAACTCACGCATCTATGTGTAGATTTCTGTCACAAGATTGTTTTTAATTTCAACATGTATACTTATTGTTTTTCAGGGAAGGCTCCTCTTTTCCCATGACTATATATTTTGGTGTGGCGATTTTAATTATCGTATAGATCTTCCTAATGAGGAAGTGAAGGAGTTAATTCGCCTGCAGAATTGGGATTCCCTTATTGCAGGAGACCAACTTGTCAACCAGAAAAATGCTGGACAGGTAACACTTTAGAAAATTTTGCATTTGAGTCCCTTATTTTTCATACTGTAACTCTTACTAAAGCCACTTCATGGAGGTACTTGTGCAAGATTGTTTCTGCATTTCATTGTTAACTTGTCACTTTTGTCCAGTCACCAGTCTGGAATAGGGTGGAGTGGAAAAACAGTCAGTAGGATGCTTGTATCAGTGGCTCTGAAGAAATTGTTAGTAGTGCAACTACAATGACTAGCTTGGAGAATGAGATTTTTGATGTCCTTTATAAAAGAGAAACTGCATTGTCATCCTGTGACTAGTGTTTGGAGCATATTAAAGAGAAAACAGTAAAGGTTATCAAATGCAGTTGTCACAGCACTGAATTTTTAAAAGAGCATAGCAAAGTCTTTTTTGGTAACACCACTTGTCGCATTCAAATTATGTTAATAGAATGAATGTATTTGCTGTCACCTACTTAGTGACAAGAGCAAATAGACAACTGATAGCAGCTTCAAATCAAATTATGGCTTTATTTAGGAACAGAAAGATTCTAGGGGGTTTATTGAAGGAAAGCTTCTGACCTCAACTTTTTTTTAGTGTATTTTTAGTTCAGGGGACACTGGCAATGTAAAAATCATACTCCTGTGTGAAAGTGTTTTATTTATCCCAATTATTAAAGTATCGATGCATACTATAGTTGAAACATGAAAGACACTATTTTGTGCGCTTGGCAACACTTTATAGGTAGAATCTCTTTTACTGGAGTTAGCTTTCTCTTATTTGTGTAAGTCTTTTTCAAAGCAACTGTGGAGAGAGAAACACTTTATAAAGTGGTTTTTTATTTTTTAATAAAGAATATTATAAAAACAAAAATTGTCAGGGAAATTCAGAGGTAGGCAAAGTAGCAGAAACTACTTAAATTAGGTTTTCTTTTTTAAATTAACTAGATTTCAAGTTGATTGTGTCCCTTCAAAACAAGAAAAGCAGGCAAATACTGTATTTATGAGGTCAGCCTTTGACTAGGGGATCAGAGTTAGGCTCTCATCTCAGGGTTCCTTTAATTTTATGGAGACTGCCAAAACGCAAAACCAAGTTCAAAGTAGCAGTTGACTCAAAGTTCTTGCTTATGTGGTATACGTTTCACCAGTGAGAGAGCTTCTCTGCTTTTTAGGGAAGCAAACTAATTGGTCTTATTTGTTATTGGGGAGAGTTTTAAAAGTGCCTAAGAGATTTAGTGATGTTTAATAGGACCTATGCTCCTAAATTCTATAGGTGCTCTAGACCGATTTCACAGAATTCTCAGAATTTTCCTTTTCTCGTATTTTTGTGCATTGATCAAGAATACAACAGCATTATCTTCTTTTGCACTTATCGTACTTCTGCTCTTCCATGTCTCTTCCCTTAAGACATTTTTGTTTTTAGTAACTTGGTGAGAGATATTGATGGGATTCATCTTCTGTCCAGGCAAGCACCTCTGGTGTAAACATTTCTGCTTAGAAATATAGACATTGCTGTAGTGGGATAGACCAGTATATGTAGATCAGTATCTAGTCCTAGTATTTGTTCACACAGCTCCGGAAAAGTGTCACCACAAGGATATGATTTGTAGAATGCGCTAGCATGTTGTGTTCTAATTGTCCCATATAAACCCTGCTGGCGCACTCTAAAAGGGACCTAGCTGAGGTAGTTCTGTTTCATACAGGACTACATAAATGCAAACTACATACCTTTCTAGACAGTGTCAGCAGTCTACGTGGACAGTTAGAGCACAGCACATTAGTGGCTTTATGAATCACACCCCTCTGGTATGCTTTGCTGTGCCATATAAACAAGTTCTTAGACGATGGCTGATGCAGGATGCATTCAAAAGTTAGAATATGAAGATGGATTCACATTCTTCTGAGAGATGTGCTTGGGCTCAGTCTTTTCCTACCATTGAAAGAAGACAGAATTTTGATTAGTTTCAGGAAGTTTTCCACTATGATTTTCCATCCTTGTCTTTTAGTATGACTCAAAATGTCTTTGTTTATGCAGATCTTTAGGGGATTTTTAGAGGGAAAGATAACTTTTGCACCTACGTACAAATATGACTTGTTTTCTGATGACTATGACACCAGTGAAAAATGTCGCACGCCAGCATGGACAGATCGTATTCTTTGGAGAAGAAGAAAATGGCCATTTGACCGATCAGGTTTGAGAGTTTACTTAAATTTTTAATTCATTATCAATTTAAATTACTTATAGTAGATTTCCAGCAGTATTCATAATTCCTAAAATGTTTTATGATTACTACTGAATTCACACCAGAAAAAAGTAATTGTTCATTTTGTTAGATCATTTCAGTAAGAAAGTATATGTAGCCCTCATTCTTCTTTATATGCCTGCCTTTGTTTTTTGTGTGAAACGTAATGTTGCATGGCAGTAGTCAGAGTTCAATATCTGTTACTGGCATCTGTGTAAAGTAGAAGAGCCTCCAATTTTCCCCATCCTGTTTTCACTTTGGTTTAATATCTAGATTGATATTTTTTATTTTTTTTTAGCTTGTCCATGCAGTCACTCTTGGTTTTTTGTTTTCTTTTATGCTTATTTTAGCTGAAGACCTGGATCTTCTGAATGCCAGTTTTCAGGATGAAAGTAATATCCTTTACACATGGAATCCTGGTACTTTGTTGCACTATGGAAGAGCAGAGCTGAAAACATCTGATCATAGGTTTAAACTTTACTTTCTGTATTACTCTTTAGCAATCTAAAATGTAATGCTTTTGCTTTATTATTGTGTTCCTCAGTCACGCTGGTGTTTTCTAACTTTTCATATATATGTATGTATATTTCTTTAAGGCCTGTTGTTGCATTGATTGACATAGATATATTTGAAGTTGAGGCAGAAGAGAGACAGAAAATTTATAAGGAGGTGATTGCTGTGCAGGGACCACCTGATGGTACTGTAATGGTCTCCGTCAAAAGCTCTTCACCAGAAGAAAGCTATTTTGATGATAACTTGATTGATGAACTTCTTCAAAAGTTTGCAACCTATGGTGAAGTTATACTTATAAGGTTAGAACTCTTCTATTTACCATTTAAACAAGACTTTATTTATTTATTTATTTATTTATTAATCAATCAATCAACTTTCCTATCAACTTTCCGAACTGACGTTCTTAGGATGCGTTTGTGTTCTTGTTTACTTCATTGTTAGAATAGAGAAAATGTCCACTTTCAATCTGTTTAAATTGTGTCCAATGATGAAAGCATCAGTATTAGTGGGTTGGTTGTTTTTTTTAAAGGGCCTTATTCCATCCAGAAGAGATGGAGGGTGGGCCATATCATGATTTGGGAGAGGAATTTAATCTAAATATGTGCCCAGATAGGCTCTGTACAGGAAAACTGCCCAGCAACCGAGGGAAAATAGATGGGGACGTTGGTGTGCATAGAAGAACCTGAGAAAGGAGCAAAGAGCTCATGCTGAGTGGCATGGAAGAAGGAACAGAGACTTCTTGTGATTTTATTGCCTTATGCTAAGAACAATTCCATTCATCTTCAGTGTTCAAAGGGTTGAACAGATACAATTTTAAAATAAGATCTAGCAAAAGTCACTAATTTAACACTAGGGACAAATGTGGTGAAAACTAATAAGCACCTAAGTCCATCTGTAGTCTCTGGGACAAGTGGCAGATGATAAACATCAATTCTTATGAAACTGAATACAAGGGGAAATAGAAGATACAGAGTAAAAAAAAAAAAAAAAGTCAGATCGTAATTTAATCTTGTTAAACGAGTACTCAAGCAGATCAGTTTGACTTCAAGTGGCATCTTGACAAACCTGAAGAAGGAAACCAAAATCATGGTGGTTGGCAGGGAAGTGAGACTTAACAGATCTAGAGGAGTCCCTATTTCTGACTCTTCTCTTGTCTTCTGTTTTGCTTCCTCCTTTTCACTCCCATCCACTACCCACTGGCTGGTGGAGGGTGGATTTGCTGTGTTCCCTGCTCAGTTATCTGTTGGCAACCTGGATGCATCTTTGGTGGCAACTAATTTATCAGTAGCCAAAGAAGCTGTCCAGCCTAGAAGTAATGCTTTATCAATGGACACAGCTGACAAGGGAAATTCATGAGGCTCACATAACCTAGTCTTATGGTGGTTTCCTTTTGTAGCCTTACCATGTATATATTGATCTGGATACATCGGTGAACAAGGACAGACACGGATGGATGTTAAGCAGCAGGCTGCAACTTTATTAATCTCAACTCTGGGAAGGGTTTCCAGCCACCCTGTCACCCATACTTTCACATACCAGAACTTTTAAGTGGCTCAAGGACAGCACCTACCATATGACCTGTAACTCAGGATAAACTCTTCAGCCTACCCCAGGGTGGATAAAAATACATGATTGTTTTAATTTTAATAGATGTTTTATTTAAATACATTTTTCTTTCTAAAAATAAACCTTTAAATAAATCAGAAATTATGAAAACCTATGTTAAGATCTAAATTTACTATAATCTATTAATTTAAATTAATTAAAAAAATATTATTAAGCAGAATGTGTTGCCCAAGTTTTAAAGCAAGTCAAGCCACTGAACTGGTGGAAGTCACTGGATAAGCATCTGGAACCAAGCGCTAAGCCCATTTTTGACACCAGTAGCCTCTTCTGCAGGTACAAAGAGATTGTCTTCATTTCAGTTTATTCAACTAGCACAGTTGAATGTCTAGTTCACTGAAAATTGGGAGTTGAAAAAAGCAGGAAAGCTTGGTTTCTTTTTCCAATCTATGAATAAAAATTAGGCATGAGAGTGAGATCTACTAGTATTAAAATCTTGAAGATTGCTTCTAGTCATCAGTTCAATTCGCTACCTGCAGATTCCTTTGTTTAATAAATCAGTTGTTTTAAATACAAAAATGCAAAACTTTTTTCTTCCAGCACATTTAAGATAAATGTTTTAAAATGCCATTTTTATGAATTTTTAATTAAATTATAATTTACATCCAAACCATTTATAACAAATCAAGTAAATTAATTTGTTAAAGAAATCCATCGTTCACCATTTTCTAAAAATATAAAAAAGTAAAAATTAAGAATGTGAATAAATTGTTAAGCTATACAACTGCTTAAATTAATATATGTATACCAAACTTGGTGTAAAGGCAATATATAGAATCATAGAATATCAGGGTTGGAAGGGACCTTAGAAGGTCATCTAGTCCAACCCCCTGCTCAAAGCTCTGGGGTGGGCCAGGGATGAGGGTTTGGAGTACAGGAGAGGGCTCCGGGCTGAGGGGTTCGGAGTGCGGGAGGGGGCTCTAAGCTGGGCAGGTGGTTGGGGTGTGGGGGTGTGTGGGGACTCTGGCTGGGGATGCAGGCTCTGGGGTGGGGCTGGGGATGAAGGGTTTGGTGTGCAGGAGGGTGCTCTGGGCTGGGACTGCAGGGTTCAGTGGGTGCGAGGGGGAATTGGGGTCAGGGCCTGGGAGGAGGTTGGGGGTGCAGGCTCTGGGCAGCATTTACCTCAAGCAGCTCCTGGAAGCAGCCTCTGCATCTCACGGCTCCTGGGAAGCAGCCGCCGTGTCCCCCCTCTGGCTCCTATGCAAAGGCGTTGCCAGGTGGCTCTGCGTGCTGCCCTGTCCACAGGCGCCGCCCCCGCAGCTCCCATTGGCCAATGGGAGATGCGGGAGCAGCACTTGAGGCAGGGGCAGCATGTGGAGCCCCCTGGCTGCCCCCACATGTTGGAGCCAGAAGAGGGACATGGTGGCTGCTTCCTGGGAGCCGCATGGTACAGAGGCTAGCAGGGAGCTTGCCAGCCCCGCTGTGCGGCGCCATCAACTGGACAGTCAACGGCCCAGTCTGTGGTGCTAACCGCAGCCACCAGGATCCCTTTTCAACTGGGCGCTCCAGTCGAAAACCACACACCTGGTCACCCTAGTCCCCATTGAAATCACAAGGAGTAGCTTGTAGGACCAGAGCTGTAGTCGGATCCTGCAAAGTGCTGAGAGCCCTTCCATTAATCCAGTAGGAGGAGGGGAGGGAATTCAACAACTTGTGGGTTCAAGCCCTTATGCTCTCCCTCCTTTCTTATAGGGTCTTATTTGTTCTCACATGGCATAAAGCCCAAGATATGTAAGAAAAAGGCTTTGACGATGAGTCGATAGTAAAATCAAACTCTCTATATAAAAATAAAGCAAAGAAAATTGCATCTAATATATTGTACTCCTACAGACAGATAATACGATTTAACATATGCCACAATAAGATTTAACTTTTGAGTACTTTAGGCAGATATCTAATAATGTGCCACTGCAGTGTTTCCTAAGAGGGAAATAATAATTGTATTGTATGATTTTCATTTGTACTGTGTTTTGTCTTCTGGTTTATAGTAATGACAGATTATGGAAACTATGAACTAAATAAATAGGCTTATTTTTAAAATGGAAAATTTTAATTTTATTTTTGCCTTGATATTTTTTTTTATTGCTTCATTTAGAAAGGCTTATAAGATAAGAGCATCAATAGATGATAGATAACAAAGGTATTCAATCATATTTTGTCATTTCAATGTACTTTGAAGGTTTGTAGAAGACAAAATGTGGGTAACATTTTTGGAAGGAAGCTCTGCTTTGAGCGCTCTGAACCTGAATGGTACTGAGGTAAAGTACAAATTACTGAAATTATCTGTACTATGCTTAAATTGTAATTCTTTAAGTACTTTGTGGTTTTCAAGGTTTCTAGATAAATGTTTTTTACCAGATTAACACTCAGCATGTAGATTTGTAACATATACTCTCTTCTTTTGAATTTTATTTCATTATCACTCAGCAAATTAAATATAGTAAACTGCATTTTACAAATAAATGCTTGACAGAAGTTGCACCTTAACAAGTTGTTCTCCTGCTAATGCTGCTTAAGTATGTACTTGAATCCCATAGAAGTAAATGAGATTGAAGTACATACTTTATGCTTTGCTTAATAGGTATGAATTTAAGCCCAGGCTTTAAGTTCTTTGCTGAACTGGAAGCCCCTTAGTGTGTATATGGGGCTTTAGTCCTAGCAGAAGCAGGCAGAATGCATTTGAAGTCATTGTCACCAGTGTTTAGTAATTTAAGCTGCTATACCAGTTGTAAAAGCGCCTGTATCTAAGTAGATCCCAGGCCAAATGGATGAGGTTCTTTGGCTTGTGACGGAGGAGGTCAGACTAGATGATCATCTAGATCCTTCTGGCCTTAAAATCTATGGTACCTTCACTTCTGTTGTTTTTCTGCAAATGAGCTCACTTTTTTATCGTTATAAGAATACAAAAAGAATGAGGGTTTTTTTACTGGTTTATGATACTTTTCTTTGTGATTATTTACCTAAAAAACAAACACGTGTCCTGAGACTACAGTGTGGACTAGGCTCTCATTTTTACGGTAGAGTATATTATTAATCCAAAGTTTAGCACCTCTGTGCATAGGTGCTGGAACTAGGAGTTCAGGGGGTGCTACAGAACCCCTTGGCTTGAAGTGTTTTCCATTATATACAGGATTTACAGTTTGGTTCAATGGCCCTCAGCACCCCTCACTATACAAATTGTTCCAGCATCCCTGCTCCTCTGGTGCAATCCCGACCGTATTGAAGTTGTTTGGAATTTTGCTATTGCTTTCACTGGGACGAGGATTTCACCTGTGGTACATAGTAACTTCTATTCAGGTTTGTAATTGGCTAGCTCCCTAATAAGACTTTGATCTTGTGATGTGATCTTCACAGGTAGACACTTACACCTTTTGAAGACACTGAGGCTCCACATAGGGAGTAGGAGTTCAGTTCATGGGTCAGATTGCAGGATTGAATCCTAACATTGTATCAGTCCATATTACAGAATCATCATGATTTGCTTAGCTCATAATTAAGGCTGACTGTCATGACAAAAAAGGGAAAATAATGCTTTTGTCAGAGTAAAGAGTGCAAAAGTCATATTTTAATTTTTTTAAATGTACACAATAGTTTTATATTTATTTTTTCATTAAAGTATTACATAGTTGTAATTAATAGTTAAAAAGCAAGTGAAGATGTCCAAAAAGAAACAAATGGGTCAAAACTCTTGGAATACGCTTGCTGTGTAGAAGGAAGATTAGAATGAAAAAGATCATGCCTTTTCATAAAAAGCCCCATAAAATCATTGTTTTGTCACAGAAATCCTGAAAAACGTAGAACCTTGTTCATAATATTCTGTATAGCAGAATGTACTTTGTGTTTTTATATATTTTTTTTAAATTTAGATTCCTGATTTGTAGTGCTTAGTTTTTAATTTTTGTACTTTGCGTGTGTCTTTTTTTGTCATGTGGAAATTCAGGTTTTAGGAAGGATCATAAACATTAACTTGAAAAACTCAGACTGGATCAGAAGTTTGGAAGAGGAGATGAATCTAGAGAAGATGGTTGGATTGCCTTCATCAACCAGCTCCACTTTGCTTTGTGAAGATGCTGAGGTTTCTGCAGACTATGATATGGAAGGTCTGTTGAATCAAATTAACTTCTTTCCATCCTAGATATATTGCTTACTTAAATCTATACATCTCTTAAACAATTTATTTTAACTTTATGCCAAACAATCCAAAGGTGATAAATTCAAAAATCAGAGACTCTCCGGCGACATTTGCGTAGCTTGCAGAGCAACATTAGTTTTGGTTTCAGTTTGCACTGTATCTATGCTGGTGGCTATTTGCCACCATTTTTTTTTTCTAGATTTGCTGGATGTTGTTCAGAGGCATAGTAGGCACTTGGAATAAAAGCTGAGGTTTTCAAATGGTTTTACTTAGGGCTGCGATTTAATCGCAGTTAACTCACGCAATTAACTCAAAAATTAATTGCAATTAAATTAATCACTTAATTACATTCTTTAATTTCAATTGGTATTCTATTTAATATTTGTGGATGTTTTTCTATATTTTCAAATATATTTTCTATTGCAACACAGAATACAAAGTGTACAGTGCTCACTTTATATTTTTATTACAAATATTTGCACTGTAAAAATGATAAAAGAAATAGTATTTTTCAATGTAGAAAACACCCAAAAATATTTAAATAAATGGTATTTTATTATCGTTTAACAGTGCAATTAATCGCGATTAATTTTTTAATCGCTTGACAAACTAGTTTTAATGAAATTAGGCTCCCAACTCTCATTGAAAGGCAATGAGTGAGGCACCTAACTTGTCATAATCCACTTTGAAAATACCAGATAAAATGACCAGAGTGAATTTAGGTTTGTAAAGTGGCTGATTTTTATACCTGGGACAAAAGAGGCTAAAAGGAAATTAGGTTCCCTTGATTTTAAAATAGCAGTTACCACCGTTATCAGCATCCTCCATAAGAGGCTTGATGGTTTACAGAATGGACTTATTTGCGGGGGGGAGGGAAGGGATTTAATAACCAGCCAAATGAAGAGTATAGAAGTATGTGGTACTGATTAAGTAGGATTCCTCCTCTGGTTATCTGGCGCAGAGAGCAGATATATTTGCAAATGGTTACAGTATTGCTAATCTTCACATTATCTCTGGAAGAAAGAGAAGATTCTGTGGACGTGGTTTAATTAAGCCACAACTTTATTCACTTAACATATCTGTGAATAATAAGTACCTGCTCTGTCTACCTGCCACACCTACTGCTTATGAAATTGTGACATCTTGACCGAACCTCTTTACCAGGTCCTTGACCTGCTTCCTAGAAAGTCAAAAACCCACCTCAAATTCGCCAGTCTAGTGATTGGGGGGGAAATTCCTTTCTGATCCCAAAAAAAGAAAAAGTGAACCAGCACAGCAGGTCTTGAAACCAGGTCCTGCTCTGTTCACCTGGGTGGGAGGGTGAGTGGTGCAGATCAGTGACTGAGTAGAAAGAGCATGAATTCTTTCCAGATTACATGGGGTATAAATACCTCTCCCTTCCCCCAGTCCATATAGTGGGTCAGTGCCCCCACCCGGTTCGGCCATTTCCAGTTCTCCCCTTGACTCTGCTCAGGTTAGTCTGTTCACTTCCCCTCCCTCATAACCCAAATGCAGTAAGGACATGTAAAGGAGCCCCATGCTCTTTCCTACTGTCCAGACAACGATCCACTGCATTAAGTTGCAGTGAGCACATTGTGGTAGCTGAGGAAAAGATTTGTTATGGCTAAGGAGATACTGGAGAGGAAGACTTCAGATCACTGTACTTGATATCCTGAGGTGTCACTCAAGCTACAAGAAAGAGAATTGGTCAAGCAAGACTGGCAATTTTTGAATGTGCTAGAGAGGAAGTGGAAGATTTCCAGCTCATACCAGACTTTCCTATACTCTGAAGAAGTTGAGCATGTCAGGAAGAGCCTAACACATGATTTCATCATCTGTATTCATATTCCCTAACTGACTGAGTTGTATACTCTGGCTACAGTTAGTTTATTTGATAACTCAAAGTTGTTAATACAGCTTTTTGTTATGATAGTCAATGAAGAGATTTTATCAGAGAATTGGATGAGTGTCTTGAAAAGTAAATTGGGTTGATCTCCATTTTTCTTTCATTAATTGATCTGTTCGTTTGACTCTCTATTTCAATACAGTATTTTTTCTTTCCAGGCCTTTGAAGTAGTTTAATAGATTCTGCTGTCTTTGTGGATTTATATAATTACTGGTTTCCTGAACAAAGATCCATTCTGTTGCTTGGCCCTCAGAGTTTAGACACTGGAGAGATTTTTTTTGGGGGGGGGGGGAGATACTGTTTAAATATGAGTACAAAGAAGACTAAATTTCTGCAGCCCGGTGTCTCCAACAATTGTGATAAATATGGGCTATTGCCTTCATCTGCAGTTTCTAGAGGCAGTTCAGAGCTGCAGCACAGCTTGTGCTGGCCTTGCTCCCTTCTCCGGCTTGCTGCCAGATACTCTGCCTCCATGGCAGCTGTTAAATGGCAGTTCACTTTGCTCCTGACTTTTCTTTGGCAGCTTTTTTTTATTTTTTATTTTTTTGGAGCAGAATGAGCAACTTTTATCTTTGCTTTTTCTCTCCTGCATCGGGTATAGAGCAGTGGGGTTGCCTCAGCTACCAGGATCCAGCACTGCAGCGCCTCCCTGCCACAATCCCACCAGCACCCTGTGTGACGGGGCTATCTCACAGTGTTCCATATGGAAGGCAGCTTTTACAGGTTCTTTGGAGGGCAAATTATGCCCCGCCTGTTCTAAGCCAGCTGGTCCTCTCATTGCTAGGGTTTGGGGCTCTGAGTCAGAAAGGCATGTTTGGTCTCTCCCTACCCCAAGAAGCCATGACTTCACCATAGATAAGCCCAATCCAGAGATGTAGAACAGAGAAAGGAGAGACTCCAAGGACAAGGTGGACTTTAGCCAGCCAATTCAACTGGTAAGTCCTGGGGCACTGAGGTGGCCATATCCTGAGGGCTCAAGGTGCTGCATAAAGTAAGCCACAAAAGACCATGCCCTGGTCACAGCTGGGGAGCAACGCTTACAAAGTGGGCCAAAAAATACAAAAAGCAAAAGAAAATGTATAAGAAACCTGAGAAGTATTTGTCCTCAGACACGCCAGCCTCTAGTGAGGAAGGGGAGCGCTCTCAAATTTATGCTCTGAGCCGGACCTGGAAAAAATGCAGCAAAGGTTTTGTTTTGCCTTTCCCCCATGAAATGTTTGAAGCCATGTGCAAAAAGGTGCATCAGCAATCCATATCTAGCTGGTGCAGGTGATAGAGGACAAGCCTAATGGCAAATCTTTGCCTGAGTGGGGAATCTCTCAGCACCGATCCTTTGTTGATGTGATCAGAGAGGAATGGGAAAACCCTGACAAGCATAATTATAAGTTGCAAGAACAAAAAATGCCATCACAGACATACCAAAGGACAATGCTGCAGTGGCATCTATAGCCAAAATAAATAAATAAATAAAAGGTAATCCTATCTGAAGGGGATTTCTTTCCTAAAGACCCCACTGATAGAAAGGTGAAAGCTAGGCTTAGACGGGACTTTGAGGCTTCGTTGGCCCCCCTTAGAGTGTGCTACCTGCTTTGCAAGAGCCATAGTGTCCTGGCTGGAGGATAAGGCCATGAAGACAGAGACCATTCGGACTTCATCTACATTTAAAAAATTTCTCTAGCAAAAGCCTTTGTATCACAGACCTCAATGGAAGCAGTGAGATTTTCAAGCCAGGGCCACGGCATCCAGCTCAGCATCCACACGCCAGACCTGGCATCGCCTCTGGAAGGTTGAAGCACACTCCAAAGAAATTTTGTGGTCATCTAAATTCACAGGTTCTGTCCTCTTTGGAGAAAAATTAGATAAGATGGTGGCAGACAGCATTGCCACATAAACAGTCCTTCCCTTTCTCCAAACAGTGCTCACAGAAGTAGCAGAGGAAAGACAACAGGCTGTTGGGAGAACCTTGGAACCAGGGATCAGGTGGCAAATCCAGAGGTGGTTTCATCACCTCAGAGTCCATTTATGATGAGCAAATGTGTCTCCATCCAGATCTAGGAGGCGGAATTTTTACCACCACGGATCAGTGGGTGAGAGAAGTAGTGAGTTGTGGATACTCCCTTGAACTAAAGCCCTACCCCCATCCCTGTTTCATCCAATCAATCTTGAGTGACCCCATCAAATGTGAGTTGGTATTATGGCAAATCTTGCATCTCCTGGACATAGGCGCAATAGAAATTGTTCCCTCAAAGGAAAGGTTCTTAGGCCTATACTCCAAATTTTTCATTATCCAGAAACGTACTAGGGTAGTGGGAAATGGTGGTCAGAGCCATCCTGGATCACAACAATGGATGAAGAAAACAAGATTCCAAATGGAGACCCTAGCTTCAGCAGAGGTATCCTTGTCCCAAGGGGACTTTCTTGTTTCTGTGGAACTAGTAGATGTCTAGCTGCACATTCCCCATAGGGCTACACGACCTTAGACTACTGAGATTTGCACAGCCCACTACAAGTACCAAACACTACCATCCAGCCTGTTGTCAGCCCTCAAGGTCTTCACCAGACGCTAGTGGTGGTAATAGCCAATTTCAGGTCTTAGGGCACTCAACCTGTATCCCTTCTGGGTAACATCTTGATCAGAGCTCCAACCCAAGCAGCAGCACAGAGTGCCACAGCCACAACACTGAATCTGCTTCATACACATTGTTTCATGATAAACACTAGAAAAATTCCTTGATTCTTTCCACAAGGATAGTTCACTGGGAATGGAAATAGACCCTTATTAGCAGAGATGACTGGACAGATTCCAGGAAATCTGGAACCTGATATCCATGTTAAAGTGCACAAGGCCAGCAATAGCTCAGTGTCTCTAACTAATGGGCATTCTGGTTTCATGTGTAAGTTTCATCCCATGGACAAGGTCTCATGTCAGGTGTCTCCAGGCCTTTCTCTTGAAAGTATGGAACCATTCACTGGAACACATGCAAAATCACATACGGGTTCCAATTAAGTTAAATGCTTTAACTGGTTTTCCTCCTTTCCTATAGGTTTGATAAAATGTTAAAAGGATGAATTTTGTTTAAAACTGTTTAATGGTGGACAGCGATTGGGTTATGTAAACACCGTTGACTTCTTTGGGCCCATTTATTCCATCTACATTAATACAACCTGCCTCATGGGAGATCATCATCCCATCGTTAGGTCTGAAACCAAAGATCCCCATAGAAGAGCTGTGGCATACTTTGGCTGTTCGAAGAACACTAAAGATCTATATCAAGTACACAGAATTGACAAGAATATTGGGCTCCTTGTTAATCTGTTTTCATCCAAAGTGCTAAGGACTCAGAGTATCCAAACTATCCCTGGCCAGATGGATCCAAGTGCTCTTGTTCCAGATGGAATCAAGGCACACTCCACAAGATCTGTGGTGACTTCATGGGGAAGGGTGTGTGGCCAGCACAGATTGTGCTGCAGCTTAGAACTGCCTCTGGAAACAGGAGGGGAATAGTCCATCTGAATCAGAATTGTGGGAGGTGCTGCTAGCAGAAAGAAAATGATAAGGTAAAAGATTTACCAATCCTCAATACAGAAGATTTTTACTTTCCAGAGTCATATCAAATTACACTTCATTTAACATCACCTGGTCCCTTTAACAGGAAGAACACCGTAAATAATAATGCCCCACAACTACCTCAGAATCCCTCACTCACCCTTCTATGAAACATCTAAAAGGATAGATGAACCTTAAAGCAAGTTATAAAGATATTTTTTTAAAAACAAAAATCCATCTTGTCAAACCGAGGAGGTAATGGAGTCAAGGACTTCTGAGAATGCTCTGTCTGGTGTTTCTTCCTTTAAAACTAGTTAACTGTTGTGGCAGATTGCAGTTGCTGTAGTATCACACATGGTACTGTGCCCAAACTATTTACAGCTTTTATAGAGTAAAAATACCATCTTAAATTCCACCCAGAAATTAATGAAGAGCAAGTGCAGATCTCTGAGTACTGGTATGAGTTCTCTGCATGAAGCATTGCTGTGTAAGTAGACAGCTGTGTTCTACACTATTTAAGTGTCCTAATTACTGTAAAGTTCTATGTAAAACATACTATTGAAAAGATTCATACACTTTAAAAAAAAAAAAAAAAAGTTTAATAAGACCTCAGACACCTGTTGCAATGTCCCACAAGAACATGAAGGCACTCCAAAGTCTCTCATAAATGATGGAAGGAGTGCAGGGACCTCTGTTATTTGGCAATATCTTCAAAAAGAAAAATCATAGCTATATAGTTATTTTACTTATCTTTGAGGTATGACTAATATATCTGGTGAAAATATTTCCCAGAACTCAGCAAGCTTTTCTCATTGCCAGCTCATTAGATATGTTTTTCTGATTAGGAATTATTCATTTTGGGACATGGGCTCCTATTTTTAGTAACCTCTGGGCTATAGAATTACTTATTCCCCAGTTAGAGAGATGTTTCACAAATAGCTTCTGGGTCCTTTAAGTACATACCTAATTAACATTTCTATTGAAGAAATCTTTATTTGCGTTTTATTAGCAGAACCTGGTCTTCTCTGATGGCCATCTGAAAGGATAGACTTTGTACAAAATCAAGATTTTTAGATACTGTAATTTTCCTTTTGTACTTGTACTTCGGTATGCACAGAGTTTGAGTATTTCCAGCTGCTCTGGATATGCCTACATTCTTCATATGAACAGTTGTATAAGAATCATGTAGAAAGGATCTTTCAGTAGTTAGTTAATTCTTTGAAACGTAGGATTTTAATGATTTCATTGTGAAAAGTGGACATCACAATAAATAACTTCCATGGCTGGAGTCAGTGTGAATGGGACAAACATTTGTAGACCCCTTTACTTTATAAGCTTTTTTTCTGTTTTTCTAGGTGATATTGATGACTATAGTACTGAAGTGGAAGAAATTTTTCCTCAACATCTACAGCCAGGTACAAGTTCTGGTCTTGGAACCTCACCAGGCTCTTCACCTCGTTCCAGTCCCTGCCAGTCACCCACGTTGTCAGATGGACCACTACCCACCCTTCCAGTTAGACCAAGTCGAGCACCTACAAGAACTCCTGGACCACCTATATCCTCACAAAGTAAGTACCATATTCCATAAGTTAGACAACTACATCTCATTCTAGTTACCTACAATTTGACCTTGAATATAGTAAATATTAAACTAGTTAATAGGTATTTTATCATGGTTACATATTACTCAAGGTCAAGTTGTAGGTAACTAGAATAAGTGAAGTAATCTGTTTTATACCTTCAGTGAATAACCCTGTGACATGGTGTATCAATATAATCATTTATTTTAACCACACTGATTAGATAAGTGTTTCTCAAATGCGACCACAGTCTCCTGGCTGTGATTGGGGGGGGACAGTAAAGCAGTGGCTCCTTCCCCAGGGCTGCCTGCAGGGGTTGGTCCCTACCACCTTCCGGAGCCACAAACACTGTAGGAGCAGGCAACCAGTGTGAGTTTCCCACCTTCCCAGGTGCGGTGGGGCTTGGGCTTCAGGCCTCTGCCCTGGGGTGGTGGGCTGTAAGCTCTGGCCATGTGGCGGTGGGCTCCGTCCCCCAACTGCAGGATTTTAGGCTCCATCCCTAGACTTTCACCCACCATCACCTCAACCTCTGCTGTCTCCTCCAGACCCCATCGCCTCTGGCCCTCTTCCCTCCTTACCCACATCCTCATCCAGGGCTTAATTTGTCCCCCAGCATGCCAGGGCTGAGTAAGTTTGCTGTGAAAAGTCATATTAACAAATATCACTTTTCACAGTGGCAGACTTACTAGCTAGCAATCTTTTAAACACCCAAAAACAAACACACACAAAAAAAACAACAACCCACACACCGTGCAAAGCATCTTATTTTTGTTTCTATTCTGTTTAGGTCCATTAAAGAATAGAGACAACTATATATTATTTTTATTATTGAGTCTGCAAAAAACCCATAAATTACAGTGATCTGGACGTGTATATGTGCATATTTATTTGTTTTTCCTAAAGTTAATTAAGTATTTTAGGAAAAAATTTCGGAGCAGCCAACAGCAAGAGTTGGAGGCAGCGCTCTGAGGCCACCATAAAATATGTGGAGAACGCCTGGATTAGATACATCCCATTTCAGTGAAAAGTGGATTTGTACCAGTATGATATAAGGCAAGATTGTTGCATGACTAACGTCAACTGGTAGGAGAAGGAACTTTTGTGTATACGATTTTCAGTTTAAACGGCTTTATCTTAGTGATAAGAATGGGAATAGGGAACTGTAATGATATTTTGGCACTTTAAAAAACATTGCCTCACAAATCCATTTTTAAACAGTTTGTTTGTGTCACTGTAATGGGAAGTAGTTTTATAGTGATCTTACTTATCTGACAGAACACCCTCTAAATTGCCTTTAAAATTTCTCCTCAAAGGAAATAAGCAAATAAATAAAGCCTGGGTTGAAATAGAATGGAAATGTATTTGATTAAATGTAGTTTATAAGAACCCTTAAGGTACCCAGAAAATACTTATCTGCCAAAAAGTTTGACTATTATCATTCCTAATCAACCTGTGAATTAATTCACACTCTCACCAAAGTCCATTCCTCTTATTCTTGCTCTCCAAAAACTTCAATGCCACATGACAATGCAACATGACCACAGTGTGTGTATCCACAGTTGGTGGTATTGACAGAAACAATTACAAAAAAAAATTTCAATAGAAAATCTTTAGCACTTGATTTTTTTTACAAGGTAATTAAATGTATGCTGATTTTCTTGATCAGGTTCTCCAGTTGATTTTCAGCCAATTACACAACAGAAAGAGTCTACTCAGAGCTTAGAGCCTAAACGTCTTCCTCCCCCTCGCCCAGTGGCACCACCTACACGCCCTGCTCCACCACAGAGACCACCCCCACCATCAGGTAATGCAGTGATGTATACCACACAATGGGCAATCTTTTGATGTACAGTTTTATTTAAGTCAATGTGATTTATGTATGTATGTATTGGCCAGTTGACTTACTGACTTTTTCTTTACAAAATGTATTAGATCCATTTAACTAATTTTAAAAAATGGAATTTTTCAGCTAGATTTTACATATCACAGCTGCTTTTTATGATACTTTTTAATACACAATTGTGCTAATTTTTTTGAGTTAGGAATATTGGCTTCCTATGGATGTTTGTATTTAACATTTTCATTATCTACGGCATTTTAATGTTTCTTAAAAACTAATTCTTAATCTTTTGATTTCACTAATTTAATTCAAATGTTGATGATATTCCTGTTAACTTTTGAGTAAGTACAGATTGCATATATGTTTAATATTGTAAAGTTAATCACTTTAGGGAAAAGTATATTTAGATAAATAGAAAGTGTAAGCAATGGAGCATTAAGAGAAACGATGTTGAGAGAGCATATATGAGCCATGTAACAACTAACCAAAGTGACTCTTGATGTTTGTAACTTTCTCATTCTTTTTTCCCCCCTTTTTTTATACTGATACTTTTTCTTTAATGCTGCGTACGTTTCTTATATACTATAAGGGGGTAGGAGTCCTGCACCTGTTAGAAAAGAATTTGGAGGTAATAATTTTAATTGTGTTTTCAATCATAACTAATAAATAGCAAAACTTCTATGGCTATTAATATAACAGTATATTTATCCTGAGAATATTTAATCTGATGCTTTCCAAAGGCAGGAGTTGATATGTGTTGTGGCGCATATTCAGTTGCTTTTTAAAAAGATTTTTTTTTAAAGTAATCCATCTGTTTGTTTTTCTAAGAGCCCTTAAACTCTATCCTCTCTCTAGAATTACAGTTTAATCTTAGTGGTCAGTAAGTTCTGGACAGCAGCTACTACTATTTGATGAGTAAATAAGGAGCATGACAATATTTTTTTCAACAGTTATTGACATGCTATAGTCATGTCAGTTAAAACTGGTCCTGACCTAATTTAAACTTAGTCAATATGTGCAACACACTTTAAAAAAAATAAAAGCTGTCTTAACTTCAGACTAGCTTTTTTTCTCCGTGAGGAGCATTGTAAAAAGGAGGATTGTGGTTAACTGATAGTCATGCAGGTAGGTAGTAACATTTCAAAGATTAAGACCAGTTCATCCACAATACCTTCTCTTGTGGTTTTAAGGCAGAAAAACCAGTAGAGAAAATTGTTTACTTTTATGTTATTTTAAAAATTTTACTGTAAAAAAAACAAAACAAAGTAAAATGGAATTTAAAAGGAACAGTCACGAGTGAAATGCATGAAAACTTAAAAACCCCCACCATTATAGAGGCTCAAACTTAAACATATACCCCAAATGGGAAAGGAAGGGGGGAAAAAAAAAAAAAGTACAAGGGCCAAAAAAAGGCACCATGGCTTAAATAACAGACTGAAAGAGGCAGAAAGAGAGACCAAAAAATCTTTTAAAAATTGGAAGTCAAATCTTAGTGAGGAAAATAGAAAAGAGTATAAACTCTTGCAAGTCAACTGTAAAAATATAATTAGGCTGGCCAAAAAAGAATTTGAAGAGCAACTTGCAAAATAACAGTAAAATATTTTTAAGTACATCAGACGCAGGAAGCCTGCCAAGCAATCAGTGGGGCCACTGGATGATCAAGGTGCTAAAGGAGAACTTAACGTAGCAAAACCGTTTTGGAAAAGCTAAATTAATTCTTTGCTTCAGTCTTCACTGCAGAGGATGTGAGGGAGATTCCTGCACCTGAGCCATTCTTTTTTGGTAACAAAAAGGGAACTGTCCCGAATTGAGGTGTCAGTGGTGGAGGTTTTGGTACAAATTCATAAATCAAACAGTCAGTCACCAGGACCAGATGGTATTCACCCAAGAGTTCTGAAGGAACTAAAATATGAAATTGCAGCGCTACCAACTGTGGTATGTAACCTATCGCTTAAATCATCCTCTCTACCAGATGACTGGAGGATAGCTTATGTAATGCCAATTTTTAAAAAAGGCTCCAGAGTTAATACTGTCAGTTACATGCCAATAAGCCTAACTTCAGTACCAAGTAAATTTGTGGCAACTGTGGTAGTAAAGAACAGAAATACCAGACGCCTAAATGAACACGATATTTTGGGGGAAAAGTCAACATGGCTTTTGTAAATGGAAATCATGCCTCACCAATCTATTAAAATTCTTTGAGGGTGTCAAAAAGTGTATGGATAAGGATGATCCAGTGGATTTAGTATACTTGAACTTTCAGAAAACTTTTGACAAGGTCCCTCATCTAAGACTTAAGCAAAGTAAGCAATCCTGGGATAAAAAGGAAGGTCCTCTCATGGATCCGTAATTGGTTAAAAGATAGGAAACAAAGGGTAGGAATAAATGATCAACTTTCACAGTGCAGAGAGGTATCTAGTGGAGTCCTCCAAGACTCTGTATTGGTACAAGTGCTGTTCAATATATTTTTAAATGATCTGGAAAAGGAGTAAACAGTGAGGTAGCAAAGTTTGCAGATAATACAGTATTGCTCAAGATAGTTAGGTCCAAAGCAGACTTTGAAAAATTACAAAGGGATCTCGCTAACCAGGGTGACTAGGCCAACAAAATGGTAGATGGAATTCAGTATTGATAAATGCAAAGTAATGCACATTGAAAAACGTAATCCCAACTATATGTATAAAATGATGATGTGGTCTAAATTAGCTGTTACCGCTGAAGAAAGATCTTGGAGTCATTGTGGATAGTACTCTGAAAACATCTGCTCAATGTGTGGCGGCAGTCAAAAAAGCTAACAGAATGTTGGGAATCATTAGGAAAGTGATTAGACCACAAATATCATAATGCCACTACATAAATCCATGGTACACCTACAACCTTGAATACTGTGTGTAGTTTCGGTCACCCCATATGAAAAAAAAATACGTTAGAGTTGGAAAAGGTAGAGAGAAGGGCAGCAAAATGATTAGGGTTATCAAACAGTTTCCATATGAGGAGAGATTAAAAAGACTGGGACAGTTCAAGTTAAAAAAAGAGGCGACGAAGGGGGATATGATAGAGGTGTATAAAATCCTGGCGTGGAGAAAGCGAATAAGTAAGTGTTATTTACTCCTTCACCTAACACAAGAACCAGGGGTCACCCAATGAAATGGATAGGCAGCAGCAAGTTTAAAACAAACAAAAGGAAATACTTCTTCACACACTGCACATTCAAGCTGTGGAACCCATTGTCAGGGGATGTTGTGAAGGCCAAAAATATAACTGGTTTCAGAAAAGAATTTGATAAGTTCATGGGGGATAGATCCATCTTGGCTAACAGGCAGGATGGTCAGGGGCGCAACCCCGCTGACTACCAGAAGCTGGGAATGGGCGACAAGGAATGGATCACTTGATAATTGCTGTGTTCTGTTCATTCCCTCTGAAGCATCTGACACTGGTCACTCTTGGAAGACTGGATACTGGGCTAGATGGACTATTGGTCTGACACATTATGACCATTCTTATGTTCTTATGAAAATGGCTATCTATACATAAGTATTCCTAAATAAACTTGATTTCAGAACTTCAGGTATAAAATAGCTGAATTGGAAGATAATTCTGGGTATTCATATATGCGTGAACATACTGTGTGTCACACTCATTTTCAAATTTCAGATTTCCCGTTACTTCCACAAGAGATCCTTGAGTGAGAGTTAAAGCAAGAAAGCACATGTTCCAGCAAAATAAAACTGCAGACTTTGAGTCTTACAAAACAGGATAAATGTTGTAAACAGTACATACGTTAACAACTCGTATTTTTATTATATTGAGCCTAGGGTGACCAGACATCCCGATAAAATCGGGACTGTCCCAAATTTTAGTTTTGTCCTGCGTCCTGACCGATGCATGGTCGGGACGCCATTTGTCCCGATATCCGGCCATTTTTTGGTGTGGTTTTTTTTTCTCTGCTTCGGCAACTCCACTCCGGCCCCCTTTAAAAAAATTTTTTTTTGCTTCCCCCATGTGTCCCGATATTTTGTTCGCTTCATCTGGTCGCCCTAATTGAGCCATAGATGTACATAGCACTTACATACACTTGAGGGGGGAGGATGAGGAAACATTTCTGTGGCAGTTTGATTTTTTTTTTTTTTTAAATAGCAGCTGTTTCTAAATCCAGGAAAAGTTTCAATGTTAGAATAAATAATGGGGAAATGGATTATTGAACAGGTGGAGGTGGCTAAAGGCATATTAAAATTGCATGTGGCTGTGCAATTCATCCCATGGCTATATATGCACACACAACTTCTGTGTGTGTGTGTGTGTGTTTACAGATCTGTTATTCACAATTATCTCTAAATGTATATTTTAAGGTAGAACATTGTAGAACACAAACCCTTTCACTCAATTTCTCAAGTTTAGCTAGGTATAAGATAGAGTGCTTATGGTGCATCAATCAAGCTGTCAAAATCCAGTTTTGCCAGTATTTGGTAATCTCTAGTTTAAGATGAACCATTTTGGTTTTAGTTAAAATAATTACAATTTTAAAAAGCAGCTAATATGTGTTGCTTTCTGCATATTATTATATGGGTAGCTTGTGTCCTACATATGTCATTGCCAAGTATTTTTCTGTACAATGACAGAATCCTGTCTATCCTAGCTTCAGCCTACGCTGTGAAAAAACTAGTGTCACTCAATGAGCATTGCAAATTATTTTTTGATTCTTAAGTAACTAGTAAATAAAATTGTCATGCCATCTTTCATTTCCCATCCTGGCCGTACATTCATTCCATTCTTTTTACCTTACTTGTCCCTTCTCTACTTCCCACACACAGCTTCATGCCTTCTGCCTTGCTGCTCCATACACTTGGGATAGGCATCCTTTGTATCTTCCTACCAATCCTTCATAAAGCCCTCTCTTCAAGCAATTCCTCCTTTCTTCCATCATTGTCCTATCCTGTGACACCTATCCTTGAACTGTTGTCCCGTGTCTCATCTTGTTTCTTACACTCTAAATAAGATGAAAGCTGTTTGGATCTGATCTATATTTATAATGCATGGTGTAGGTGGTACTACATACTGTAAAAATGTCGCAGTACATGGTATACAGTAAATATCAAATACTGTTCATAGACCCATGCAACACATACACTGACATGAGTTAAGGATAGCTTTCATGTCTTCTTTAATTATAAATTGATGTACTGGTATGCATGTAAGTTGAACCCTTAACATCATTATAAACATAGACACCTTATGTGATATTGTTGCCAATAATAATGTTGGGGTTTTTTTAACCTCTTATCTCAGGCACTTTACCTCATCAGGGTTTGTGGCACTCCGCCTTGTGCCCCTGCATGCTCTGAAGACTCCTAGTGGGACTCTAAGCTTTCCTACAGTGTAATTGTGTCTTGCATCTGTATTAGGAGTAGGCTAGAACTCAAGGGGTTTTTTTTGTTTTCAGCTTTTTGATATTTGCAAATGAATAATGCTTTTGCCTGGTGGTTCAAGCTAAGATTGTCATTGGGTACCTTATAATAATAATTTAGTAAATAAAATTAGCTTTCAATTCTTTGGAGTTCAGTTAGCATATTTTGCAGTGTTTTACATATGATTTAGAAACACATCAAGTAATTTCTTACAGAATATGAAGAAAGCTAATGATTGTGACTCGTCACCATTGTATAATATATTTTTCTTTAGCAATACCAGGTTCTGTACAGAGACTATTTCTGTTTAACCGTATAAAGGGCTAAAAGTTGTCTTTGTCAGTTTAAAAACTATTGTTAAGATGGCGTTAAGTTTGAGGGTATGTACCAGTAATGTAGAGTGAATACGTTACAGGGACGCTGCCATTATCCCAAAAACAAATATTATAAAACCAGGAAATTCAGAGTTAACGTTTACCTTAAAAGAAATACAAACACATTAAGGTATGGAGATACTGAGTTTATATACCCACACAACCTTTACTCCACCTTGTGGTGACATCATGAAATAACCAGATAGTTAAAATCAGTGCAAACTGCATAATGTTTGTACTCCCAGATTAGGTTAAAGACCCATTCCATTTTTTTTTTTCCCCCTTCTGGTGTGTCTATGGGGCAGACTTAAAGTTGTCTGGATGCATTAGGACATGGCAACCATTTTGAAAATAGGTAATTCTTTGTAGAATTCTGTTTAAAACAAAATTCTGCATCCTTTACTGAAGAAATTTTCAGTAATGAAGAAAAATGGCAAAAAAGACGATTAATTTAAAAAAAAAAAAAAAGCTTTGATATAGGGTGCTAAATTTCTGAAAGGAACACTTTTTTTTTTTAATTTTCACTCAGACTAATTAACAGATTTACTTGTTAAGTCTCAGGAAATTCTTTCAGTACTCAAGAGTAAATGCTGTAATTTGGAGAGACTATACTGAATTCTTCGTATATAACCAAGTGGTTACACTTTTTAAGTGTAAAACTCAACTCAGCCTTAACTGTAGAATAGGAACTGGCACTTCCATAGTTGGGCTGTATCCGCTGTTGCTGTGCTAGGCTAGTAGTACTCTCCATGCTGTTTCCAGAGTGTTGGGACTGCTGCTGTGCCAGTAGGCTCACGCTGGGGGCCAGTATAAAATGAAGGAATTGTGGGGACAGCCAGTCTGGGAACGGGAAGAGAGAAAGATGGGGAGAGTAATCTTCACACTGAGCAAAATACATTTTTAAAATTTTAGGAAACAAACTTAAACAAGCTTAACGAAACCCAAAAACCCTCTAAGGACTAGTGGAAAATGGATATTGACTTATGTGGCACCGGGATACTATCATTAATCAAAACAGTAATTTGTTTATTGTGGAAAATAAACACAACAAATTTCAACATTCTATCAGTAATTAATCCAGTATACACAAACCAATGGATTACACCTATCCGTTTCACTCCTTAAAGTGTCCCTATTCCTTGGAAACTGGGTATGAGGGAAATGTGAGACACTAGAATAATTTCAGTCACAAGGCTCTTTTTAAGAGTCAAAGCAAATGTCAAATGGTATTTTCCTCCACACACTGCTATAAAAAAATAAATCAAGAGGTACACGAACTACAATAAAAGTGAAAAGTGATACTGTAACCCAAAAGACAGAATTTTTTTTAGAGCCTTTTCACTACTGTTAAAATAGAAATCCTGGTGTAATCTTAACTATTAATATCAACGGTAACATTAGTGGTGGAAGTTGGGGGTCATTTGATCCAGGGGTTCCCCACATTATGATCTTTTAATTTTCAGTGTTTTAAAATCCATGTGTCTGGTACACCACAACAGAGTCAGGGGTGTACTTGCTGTAAATTTGGAGTTTAGTCCAAAGGTTTCTCAAATACAACCTCCCATTGGGAGCTGATTGTAATTCAGATTGCTCTAAAACTCTCACGCAGAGTGAGATTGTTTTGAAATCTTGTCTTCCACACTAGGAGCTGAGGTAAACAATGGGAGACGGGGGAGGAGAACGCTCAAGTAGATGAATGAGTCAGTTCACACCTCTGCAGTGAGGAAGATTGTGCAGAGTCCCTTCCTCCTACATTAGCCCCTGAAGTAGAGTATGGCGTCTGGGGCTTCCCTCCACTTCTCCTTTCTGCCTCCAACTGGTAGATGTGTTCACAGCCTGTCAGTTACTACCTTCCTCGCTCCCTTGCTAAAGGCATGGAGAGGATAAGGGAAGAACAGAACTGGTAGCTGAGTGGCAGTGAGGTGTTCCCAGGAAGCCTTATTTTGCTCCCCAATTATGCCCTCCTCTCTACCACACCTTCCTCAAAAAACTAAGGGAAATTCACTTCCTTAACACAGAGTTATGGTTGATAGCAATGCCTTCTCCCCTTCCAGAATACTGAGTGCACCTATACTTAAAGCTCTGAAAACCAGGAAACACAGGATTAAGTTACACACCAGTCCCTCCCACAACGTTAACAATGCCCACTTTGAGTGAGTCTCCAACCTGCTCCTGGCAGACTTTTGTAGCACTCTGTCCTTCCAGATGCTATGGAACACTCTGGGAATACAGCATATGGGTACGGAGGAGAAGCCATCAGTGTGTGTCTTCACTAAGGCAAAAGTTGCATTTAAGGCAGTCTTAGTGAAGACTAGCTGGCTCTGCCTGGCCTCTACTTGACTATTGAGATCTACTAATGAAAAGGACTATATAAGAGCTAGGTAATAATAATCTAATATTTACTCTGCACAAATCACTCTTGATCCCAGATGTTACCATCCCTTGATCCATATCCTAAGGATTACCGCTGGAACATCACCTGCACTTGGGTCTGTCTTGTAGTGCAGTGTTGTGTGCCACCAGACTACTATTTTCACAATCCCAAATAACTCAGAACAGAAACAAGAGTCCATCATGCCTTTGGGCACAGCCACACCTCTCCTCATATTTTAGTGTGAACTGTGGGAACCTACTAAAAGATATAGCTGCCCCTAATACAGTGAAGGGCAGTTGGTGTGCATATAAATAAATTAAAGAATACAGTTTTGAAGAATACCATATATCTGGTAAAATATCCCATGTACTTAGTCATTCCTCATGTCTGCTTAGTATAGGGCAGCCCGGGCTGAAACATTGGGCTCATCTACATAGAGAAATTGACTGGGAGAACTAACCCCCTGTGTGGACACTTTATTGCAGAGTAAAAGTGACTTTATTTTGGTATAACTACTCCCACATAACTCTAGCAGTATAGTATAATTAAGATATTTTGGAAGAGTGCAAGGCTCTTCCAGTCAACTTTAATTGTGCCTTAACAAAATTTTTAGGCAGTGAATATAGCAGAAATTTAAATTCTCTTTAATAAAAATGTTAAACTGAAGCAATGTAATATTTCTAAACATTAACTGAATTGTTGAGTTATTTCCAATTAGTGTGACTTTCTTGTGCTGCTGCAAGTGGTAAGAATGCAATATAGTTAGGTAATTTAAAAATTCCTTAAATATTAAAGCTTTTTTGTATGTTATGTCCTGTATGTTTCTGCCTCTTTTCAGTCTGCTGCTTTCCTTATGCAATATACAGCTTCTCTTCTTTCTCTGAAAAGGTCTTGGAGCTCCTCCCAGTCCTGGGGTAGCTAGGAGAGAAATAGAAGGTAACATAATGATTTTTGCATGGTAGAAATGAATCTTTAAATTAATATCTGAATGACATTAGTGTCCTCACTGCTTAAAGACATTCTTGCTGTTTAAGTCCATCAATTTGTTGTGTAACTCCTAAACTTTTATCCTTCCTCTATAGTATATTTTTCCAGACTGTCTTCTATTTAATTGCATTTGTTGGTTGCTTGCAACTTTATGTTGAGTCAAAATTCACTCATGAAAGATTAAGTGGAAAAAATTAAACAATGGTAATGAAAACTTTCAAGATTTAATCTCAGAATTGTTTAAAATAATTCAGAAGGGTGTGTGTACGTGTGCGGGGGTGGGTTAAAGTGAAATCTGTTAAATAGGTGCTTATAGGTATCTGTTCTAGGCAGAAGACTTAAAATATTCTTTATTCCTATCTGTGACTAAAGCAGGGCTCTAGCAAGTTTTTTTTCTCCCCTTTTTAAACAAAACTGAATGTCATATGTACTTTCAAGGGAGTAATTTTCACTAAAATATTTTAGCACACTGAAAATAGAGTATTGCTGCAGTGGAAGGGGCTAGCTACCCTGAGTACATGCCTGTTGTCTCGAATGGGATCGTACTCAGGACAGCTAACCCCTCCCCTGCTTGTGCCGCCATGCCAATCTTTAGCATGCTAGCTTAATTGTAGTTAGCATGGCTATGTCTACTCAAACTGGAAATTACACCTTCCAGCTTTAATGCAGACATAGAATCATAGAATATCAGGGTTGGAAGGTACCTTAGGAGGTCATATAGTCCAACCCCCAGCTCAAAGCAGGACCAATCCCCAATTTTTGCCCCGGATCCCTAAATGGCCCCCTCAAGGATTGAACTCTCAACCTTGGGTTTAGCAGGGAAATGCTCAAACCACTGAGCTATCCCTCCCCCCAGAAAATACATCTTTCGTTTTTACTCCATATAATATATGCCTATCTCATAGAACTTGAAAGGTCATCGAGTCCAGTCCCCTGCCTTTACTAGCAGGACCAAGTACTGTCCCCTGACAGATTTTTTTTTTTAACCCCTGATCCCTAAATGGCCCCCCTCAAGGACTGAACTCACAACCCAGGGTTGTAGCAGGCCAATGCTCAAACCACTGAACTATCCCTCTCCCCATACCCAAAGGCCATGTCCACACTAGAGCTTACAGCAGCATAGCTGTACCGCTGCAGCTGTAAGATCTCCCGTGTAGCCGCTGTATGCCAATGGGAGAGAGCTTCCTGTCCACATAATTAAACCCACCCCCAACGAGTGGTGGTAGCGTGTCTCTCACCAACATAGGGCTATCCACACTGGCGCTTCTGTTGGTGTAACTTACATTCAGAGCGGGGTTTTTCTACACCCCTGAGCAGCATAAGTTGTACCAACAAAAGTGCTAGTGTAGACATAGCCTTTGAGAGCAGAATTATTTGCCAGTTAGAGCAAATTTAACCAATTAAGAGCTGCCTGTCTTGAGATTAGACACACCCATTATTGGGCATTCTTCAAGTTACCACAGCTGACATTCTAACTGAGACCTTCATGATTAATAGGCAGTAGATCTGTCACTAATGAGCCGCTCTCAGTTCCTGAGGCATTCAGAGTTGTGTGTTTGTGTCAGTTGGAAATTTATTTTTTTTTACATATTTTGCACTTCATAATTTGAGTGCTGCATTCAAGACTGATAATCAGAATCATCATTCAAATGTTGACCTCATTGTCAAAATGTTGTGTCCAATAAAAGGAGGAAGTTAGAGCCAGGAATCTGTACATAAATTCTTTAACTCACTGAACAACGTACAGTTACAGACTGACTTTGAGGCCGTGGTTTTTGAATCGGCTCCTCTTCCTGAAACTCATCCTTTTTGAAGACATAGCTGCCAGAGTTGCTGCATAATATGCTATACAGTACAGTGACTTCCCTCTAACAGAAGCAGTCTTAACCCTAATATCGATAACATAGGCAATATCTGCAGAAAGAGATCTCACACGGGTTTTTTCATCACTAATGCAATCCTATTGTTCCCATTTCTGTTAGTGATAACATACCATTATTGCCTAATATCAGTTTGCACCTGATCTGTCAATGAAAATCTCATTTGTGACTGATTTTTCTTCATGCTTCAAAGTTCAAAAAAGCCCTGGAACACAAAGAAAAGATAACTTAGGTAATACAGATAAATGTTTTGCATTAATTATATTACAGAAAATTTCAACTTGGAAATATGTCCTAAATCAATGGTTTCTAATGGCTTTGTTACAGTTCGTAGTCAGCCTCTACCTTCAGCTGGATTCACAAGCACAGGAACTGCTGGATATAGTGCAGCCAGACCGGTAGGCATTCAAACTTTAAATAATTTTCCTTTTGACGTTTTTATACTGTATTCGTTAGCTGAGAGGTTTTCTTAGGAATGGTAGTATGGATGAGAGATGATGTAAAATTGAGTGGATATCTTACAAGTTGTGTGAGAGGAGACAATCTTAAATCATATTCCTGCTGTGTTCACATTGTAAATACACCAATAAAAATTTTGAGCTGACTGTGTATTGCCTAAACCTTATATAGTACTTTGCATATGCAAAGTATATGTAAAACTTTATCAAGAGTGATTGCATTTTATGGCCACTTTTAAATAACACAATGTGTGAAGCAGAATCAGACACTTTATAAAAAACATACCAAATAACTATAATCTTGTTTAAAATGAGATGATTTGGAAGGATAGGTTTTATCATTCGTGCTTATGTGCATTCTGTTGTCTACCATTAATTGATGTATAATGGTGGTTGTACCTTGATTTTAATCAATCTTAACGCTTTGCCTGGGATCGTTGTATAACAGTGAAGGACTCTGAATGTACAGTAGCCTTTAGTTCCTCTTTGTGCAGTGTGTGTGACCAAATTGAAATACTGCGTACAGTTTTCAGTAGTTTGGGTACTTCTCTACAAGTAAAAAATATAGAGAGGGTTAAGAAAAAGGCAACTAATATGATCAAAATTGGATGGAATGACCTATGAGCAGGAAAGCTTGGCAGCTACTAGTCAAAGGACTAAACTTGCTAACCAAAGGCTGGTATGAAAAATTGTTATTGAAGCAACAACTGACATTCAAGGGTGAAGCTCAGCCCATAGCTGGTGGTCCCCAGGTCTTGCTTCAGGAATCCACTATTTATATCACCTTCTGGGTAGTAGGTTTCAGATAAATTTGAAGTCATCCACATCTCTGGCTCCTAGAAGGGAAAATGAATACTTGCAAACTCTCCATTTCTTCCCACCTGCCCCAGAAGCCTCCTAACTGTGAGAGGGGCTTCACTGCTGTGTCCTATTCACCAGCAGTGAGTTGGCAAATACTTTTTCCAAGTGTTGCCTATAGGGAAAAATTAAAAGGCTTTAGATATTGTGGCAAAGTCAGACTGCACAGCTGTAAGAGCGGTGGAATCCATACTAGAATGGTAAAGGCCCTTTTCTCCATGAGCTGAAAAGAGGCTATCTCGGGTCAACTAGGGATGCCTGAGTCCAATTAAGGGCTGCCTGTGACCTTTAAAAAACCCTCTTCTGTTGTGAGAGGGGTGGAGAGATGAGACAACCTGCAGCAGAGAGAAAAGGCTTCTCCTGGAAAGGTCTCCTCCCAGCAACCAAGCTAACTGCCGGTTTGGGGAAGAACTGGCACCCGGCATCACAAGGCAACATCCCAGAGAGGGGACAGGGAAAGGTATTCCCTTGTTCTGTTGTGAATTTGTTTCTTTGGTTTGGCTGAAGAGTACTACTCCTTGGGCCTACTCTGAAGCCCACTTTGTAAATATGCGTGGGGTGGAGGGGAGAAATACCCAAGTGAAGAATAAAACCTCTTCTTAGTTGAACTGATTTACTGCAGGTTCTTCCACCACAACCACCCCACCCTGACAAAGGGGGGAAATTCCGAGGCAAAGGAGGTGCCTTGCCAGAACATATGCATTTTGTTAGAGACTACTAAGATGTGATAGCTGTCTACAAATATCAGAGATAACTGTTTAAAGCTTTGCTGATGTTTCTCTCAATGCTTTGCAAAATATCCTAGGAAGAACCTATATACTGTAGTATTTACTGGGTTGCGGAAGGCTTGTATTTATTAGGACATTTGCATGAAAAACGGGAGCTCTGTTGCTTAGGAGATCTCTGTTCCTTCTGTTTGTTCCTCACTGCAATCACAATAATAGCAGTTAAAGAGGAAAATAAACTACAGTAGCATATTCTAGATTAGAATATTTTTGTGTGTGTTTGAGGCATTAAGTCCCCATCAATTTGTGAAAGGAAGAAGCTATGGAATGAACTTGTTAAAGGGAATTTAGGCTAAATATAAAGAAATATTTTTGAAAATAAAAATCACTTAGGCTATATTTTGGTCTTCTGAAGGAAGTTGTAGGGAATTCCACCAAAAGAACCATTTACAAAATGCTTGGAGATATACGGGGTTAAGATGTTTTTTTCTGTATTGGTGTCTGCCAGTACATTCTATTTCCTAGTGAACTGATGAGGAGGAAGACAGATCCAGACCAATCACTTTTTGGCTTTGGAGTTAAGCTCTGTCGTCTTAGATTCTTGGATACTTACAGCACTTTAAACAAAACAAAAGGCAGCAGAATTGAAAATTTACTTACATTTCTAAATTGACTCCTTGGGCTTTCGCTGGCTATTAGAGAATGTTGTCTCCCTTCTCTAAGGCCCTCAGCAGTGCTCCTCCTTGGATAGGCTCCCAAAATGACTGACAAGACAGAGGCCAAGGCTAACAGTCCTGAGAGGTGACAAAGGGTCCTGTGGCACCTTATAGACTAACAGAGGTATTGAAGCATAAGCTTTCGTGGGTGAATACCCACTTCTTCAGGTGCAAGCAGTGGAAATGTCCATTTCTGAAGAAGTGGGTATTCACCCACGAAAGCTTATGCTTCAATACCTCTGTTAGTCTATAAGGTGCCACAGGACCCTTCGTCGCTTCTACAGATCCAGACTAACACGGCTACCCCTCTGATACTTGAGTCCTGAGAGACCGCTTAGGGCATGTCTGCATGGTAGGACAATGCACACTGTGGGGGAGTGACTTCTAAAGCACTCTCACATGTGCATTAATTGGTCCCCGTAGACTACTGGTGCGCACTAGGAAATTTTTAGGTAGTGTTGTTTGAAACAGCACTATGTTAAAGAGCGCTAGAGAACTATTAGTGCATACCTGCAGTGTTTACATGGACCAATTAAGGTTCAATATGTTAGTGCACTTTAGAAATCACACGCTTGTAGTGCGCATTACCCTACTGTGTAGACATGACCTTAGCCTGCATGATCTCCTCCTAGGAGGTACTGAAGGGAATTTTTGCCTTTACTGCAAATAGCTCCAACGTTTTCTTCCATTATCAATACAGCACAAGAACTCAATAGCCTACCACCAAGTCAGCACTTAAATTCAATTCCCCACGTCCTAGGCAGGAGATAATCAGTTCTGAGATCTCTTCAATCCCCATGGCTTGATGGCCTAGCTACTGACCAGGAGGAAGATGTGTTGGGGAGAAAGCATTGAGGCAAAGTCCTTGCTCGCCCTATAGTTGAATCTGAGTCATCTATCCTCCACAAAACCAGAAATGTAGATACCTCATTGTGGACGCCCTTCATACCGCCTTAGCTAATGAGAGAGCAAAGACGCTGCCAAGAGAAAGCAGAGGTTATTTTCAGTCTTCAGTAGTTGTTCCTGGACAACTACTACTGAAACAACCTTCTTGCTGCCTCAGACCTGACTAGTGCAAGGATCTTGAGGTAATTTTTCATCAATCTGGCCTTCATTGTTCCACCAGAAGTGTTAAACTGGCTGTTTTCATTTCTGAGGAAACAGACACAGTTTGAGCCATGGGAGAAATCTTTTCCTGTCCCTTTTCTGGAGCTGACATGAGACTGTTGCCATTACTAACCAAAAGGGATACTCCAAAGAAGTTGTTAAAACTGGCTGGCATCCAGCAAAGATTCCACCAATACTTCCTATTCCAGGAAATGGCTTTAATTCAACCATTGCTGTTTAGATAAATAAATCAGATCAAAATCAACATTTTGTACCACTTTTTCAAAAAGAATTAAATTTGGGGCTAAAGGCCAATTCCTGGAAGGTCCACATCTTGGCAATTGCCGGCATAATTCAGTAAAGCCAAATCTCATCCTTTCCTATCTGTATGCGAAGGATTTCTTAAAGACCAGCATCTAAACTTCAGTCCAAAACTAACCCACTAATCATTCAAATCTCAGAGCTCAATTTCCTTATTTTCCTTAACTGCTGCCAGAAAGGCTGTGTAAGGCATTTCTGCTAGAAGACTTTCAGAATTAGAGACCACCACAGTGTCCTATTATTGCTTATTCCATGAACTGAGTGGTTTTAAGCACTGCTTCAGCCTTTATTTCTATTCTATTCCGATTCAGAGGAGCCTGTATAGGTTTCCTAAGGAAAACAACTTCTTTTATAGATCTTAGACTATAATCCTATCATCCTAAATATCCAGTTCCTAAACATCCAAAAGAAAAGAAGTGGGCATGTTTCTTGGGATGGGTTTTATTCTAACACTTGTTTCTTAAAAACTACCTTGGGTTTTTTTGGGTGTGGGGGTTTTTTTATTGCCACTTGGCAGTCAAAAGGAAAAAAAAAAACTATGCATGTTTTTAATTTTTTGATGCTTGGTGGCTTAAAGCATTTAAAAGTCATTAGATGAATTTAACCCAGGTATACTGGACCATGGCCATTAAACATTGTCTTCTAAATTTAATCACTGTAGTAGGCCAGATCAAGGGTGATTATTATTTCTTCTTTTTTTAAGACACAGTTTGTATGAGGAATTGTGTATAAGTTTTTTTTATTCCAAAAAAATCCCTGGGACATTCTCACTGCTGTTAAATCTCACAGTAGGATTAGCAACCATGGATAAACTAGGGACAGAAAACATTTGCTTTACATGATCATTCGTTTTCTTCTGGTATACATTCTTGGCAGCATGACTCTCACCACACGCAGTTTATAGGCCTATGTTTTCTTTCAAATTAAATTCCTCTTTGTAATAGTTTCATATTTCTCCCTTTAACGCTCTGCTCTACAAGTTCATCAAAAAGGATATCCAATAGCGAACATATTTACTGACACTCTGGTTAGGCAGAATGTCTCCATCCTGCCTGGAGACAGCGTACTCACATGTAAGATTTGCAAATATGGGTTCTAAAGAATAAGTCCCATGTCAAGCGTAACATTTTCTGTACTGCACATCACAGGTCTTCGGGGCATGGAATGCATTATAACGGGTTTGTAAAGGGCTCAGTAAACTTTTATAGTGCTGTATAAATGGTTTACAATGATTGCCTGTTAGGTTTTTTCCATCCCAGAGTATCTCTGATTCTAGAAAATGGTGATTCTTCATACCCATCCTGCAGTAATCCTTTTCCTTCTGATTAGAAATGACCTCTGAGTGGTTTTCAGCTCCACCATTTTTTGTTAGTAATATAGCAATTCTGACAAAACTACTACTACTTTCAGAATGACATGAACATATATTTCTTGAGACCACAGAACAAAAGTTTTAAGCCACCTATGTGACTCCCACTTCTCTGGGTAAAAGACTGCCTTTTTGTTGTGTTTGTACAGTTCTGAGAACAGTAGGGCTTCTGGTCTATGACTGGGGGCCCTTGGCACTGCTGCAATACAAAAAAAATTCAGCAGGAGATCACTTCAGTTCCAGAAGTAGAGCTATAGTATTTTATTTTTACCAATTATTATTTCAGACTGTTCCACCCCGAGCTGGAGTTATTAGTGCACCACAAAGCCATGTCCGTCCTGTGGGGAGGCCAACACCTGAAACCCAAACCAAGCCAGCTGAACCACCAAGAGGTAATACTATACTTTAGAAGAAAAGGAAATGTAATGTACTGTTTAATGGCAGATCTTGGTTGGCTGCCTTATTACCCTATCCAAACCTGCCCCACCCTTACCTTTGACTTGCTTCCAACTGAAAAAGCCATCAGTTTTTTGTGAAAATGAAGATCCTTGCATGTAATAATGTATGGCCATTCCTCATAAAATTAAGGCTGCAAGTTTGTCATGAAGGTCACGGATTCCGTAGCTTTCTGTGACCTCTGTGATTTCTGCAGCGGCCGGTGCACCTGGCTCAGAGAACGCTCAGGCAGCCCCTGCGCCAGTCACACCAGCCGCTACTGGGGCAGTCTTGGGCCACCGTGCCCCCCTCCCCCAGCAGCAGAGTTTGGGGGGGCGGGGGCATGGGACGGGGTGAGGCGGGCTCTGGGCGGTGCTTACGTGGGAGGCTCCCCGGAAGCGATGACATCCCCCTCACTCAGCTCCATCTTAGGTGGAGGCGTGGCCAGGCAACTCTGCCAGGAACCATGGCCAATGGGAGCTGCGGGGGCGGTGCCTGCAGGTGGAGGCAGTGTGCAGAGCTTCCTGGCGACGCCTCCGCCTAGGACGGAGCTGAGCGAGGGGGATGTCACTGCTTCCAGGGCGCCACCCAGAGCCCACCTCACCCTGTCCCATTCCCCAACCCCCTGCCCTTCCCCCCCCCCCCCCCCCCAACTCTGCTGCTGGGGGGATGAGAGGCGTGGAGCCAGGTAGGGAGACTGCTGGCCCCACCAACACCGCCCTTCCCCCAGCACCCGGAGGCAGGGATCCCATGCCACTGCTGTACCCTCCCCCTGCACCTGCAGGGGTCCCAGGTAGAGCACTGCCCTCCCCCAGCTCCTGTGTGGCCCCCAGGAAGCCCCCCCCCCCCATTTTTAATTATGGGTATTTTTAGTAAAAGTCATGGACAGGTCACGGGCCATGAATTTTTATTTATTGCCCATGACCTGTCCATGACTTTTACTAAAACTATTCATGACTAAAACTTAGTCTTACTCATAATGCGTGGAATAATCTAAAGTCAGCAGCTAGTGCCTTAAATTGCACCTAGAAATAAACTAGCAGCCAATGTAGATCATGGAGCCTCAAGTGTAATGTGCTTTTAGAGGGAAACTGCTTAAGAAGTGGGCTGCCTCATTTTGCCCTGGAAACAGTACTACCTCCTACCTTAGGTGTATTTCACAAGTAACTTTTAATGTACCAAGAGGAATATGTAACGAATTGGGTGTTGTGGTGGCCTGGTGCTCATGATGGCTGCACCACTAGTGTTCTCTTGAGATTTTCAAAAGCACCGAAGTGATTTAGGAGCACACGACCAATTGACTTTCAAAGGGACCATCTTCAGCCTCCATCCTAAACTGACTGATAAAACTGTCTTGAATGTGTATTGTTCTGAGTATGCATCTGTACAACAGTGATTTTCAAAATACATTTTATGTCTGACCGTAGTTATCTAGATACCTGTTTTATTAATCATTTTTATGGAGAAAACATCCAGAATATATTTCTAATAAAATGCATTGTAAATGTATTTGTAGGGTCGCCTTTGCTTCCTGAACCACTAAAACCTCAGACCGTAGTTCCTCTTCAACCCACCATTCAGCCACCATCTGTTCAAAAAATGCAGGAGCCTCTTGTACCTATGATGATGCATACATCTCAGACAACTCCTCCACAGAATCTGGAAGCACCACCACAACCACCTCCCCGGAGCAGGTCATCCCACAGCTTGCCTTCAGAATCAGTTCCTTCACAACAGCAAGTAAGTGTACAACTGAATATTTTAGTGTTGTGCCTTAACACAGCCTACCTTGACTTAATATCACAGATCACAGGAAAGCCCCAGAACAAAAAAAGTACCATTTCATGATTAAACTTCTGATACCTAAGCACAGCAGGAAAACAGCACGGCAGTAAGATAACACTTAAGTGATTCTATATTGTCCTTGTATACTGAAGATTTAAACCCTGAATATTATTTTTTTTAAATTTCTTGAGAATTTTTAATTTTGATAGGTACCTAAAATATAAATTACATGTTCTTACATCTTGTCATGTAATAATAGAATTGTAATCTTGTACCTTTTCTATGAAAAAATAAGTTTTCCAAAATTGAATACATTTCACAATAACACAAATCCATAACTTACAGACTGGGCAACTTAATAGAGATCTCTTAAGAAAAGGTATCTATTTAAATCTTGCACAGAAATACTTGGAGCTTTATGCTGGTGCTAATTCATTTCAAGTTGGAAATGCTGAGTCCTAATTTTAACTAAAGTACATTTATTCTGTTTATTTCATGGTGTTCATTAAAATATACAATACTCCAAAATAATTTGACATTTGAATTCATTAACATTGAATGCTCTATTCTGTGTACTAGCTAAAGTATTATTTAAAAATAAACCCTTTGTTTAAGAAAAGCAACAGTTCTTCGAGAAGTGTCCCTGTGGGTGCGCCAGTTTAGGTATCTTGGCATCCTGCGCTTCTAGTCGGAGACTTTTGGTAGCAGTGCCCTGGTTGGCCGTGTCCTTATCTACTTTCATATTGCTTTAGTCTCTGCCCTTTTCTCAGTTTAATTTCCCTCATTGCTAATCTCCCTTCTTTTTTCTTTCATTTCTCATTTAAAAAAAAAAAAAAACCTGTCTGTTTTTTCTCCCCGCCTCAGGTGGATAGTCCCTGAAGAGGCATTAGACTGGGACTATTCCCATTCTTTATTCAGCTAGCCTTGGACATGCCTGGCTCGCCAGGTTTCAAGCGCTGTCTGACCTGCAGACTCTCAATACCCATGACAGACGGCCACTTGCAGTGTGTCTGTTGCCTGGGAGAGAGAGACATTACTCACAAGTGTCCCCACTGCAAGAAACACACAGCATGGACAAGAAAGGCCAGGGAACTCCAATTAAAACTTTTAATGATGTAGAGATCCCTCCAACCCTGAGTCCAGGACACCACCTCTCCAGTCCTTACCTGCAGCTGCCTCAGATATGGGGTCCTCTTCAAAAATGGCTGTTAAGGACACTGGTCCTAGCAAAGCCACAAAAAAGCACTCTCTCACTCCTCACCACACCAGGATTCACCTCAAAAAAAGCGATCCGTGACTGCGAAAACTGTCATGGTACCGATGGCACCCAGAGCACCAGGCCATGAGGCACCGTCACTGTCCGGTACCGAGGAGCGAAAGACCCTGTGCGGTCTCACTCTTGCAGCAGCAAAACTAAGCCTTATAGCTCAGTGCCGAGGGAACAGAAACCTGCTGGCTCGGCCCCTCCTCCCTCCAGTGATGAAGAGGAGGAAGTGGAGACAGGAATGGGCACATCTCACCACTCCTCTCCTAAACCTGGACCCGCCCAGCCACAGGGCATAGATAGGGAACCCCCACAATGGGTGCCCCCTCCCATGGCCTTCCTGCCGCAGTGGGCATACTGGAACCCCTGGGCATTCTACAGAGCCTAGAAAACCCAGCCATCCAATCCATCCAGATTCAGGACACAGCGATCGCGTCTGCCATCTGCTCCAGCTTCCCCAGAACTGCTGGAGGAGGACATTGAGGGATCTGCAGACAGGCCAGAGGGTGTTTCCCTCCCATCTACTCACATCCTGACTTCATCTCCGGATGACACAATAATGCCACCACCCCCACCACCACCCACCCCAAACTGGAAGATTACTTTAAATACTTTCAGGATTTGTTTTAAAAAGTAGCAGATTCATTAGACATCCCACTGGCTGAGTTACCAGAGACTCAACATAAGCTGACAGATATATTGCAAGCTTCTCCGTCAGCCAAGATAGCACTACCCATTAATGCTGCCATCATGGACCCAGCAAAAACTGTAGGGCAGACTCCAGCCATGGCCCCACCTTCTTGTAAGCGATCTGACCAGAAGTACTATATGCCAGCTAATGGAGCTGAGTTCTTGTTTACCCACCCTATTCCAAACTCATTGGTGGTAGAGGCAGTTAATCAAAGGGGGAAGCAGTATCAAACCAAAACCAACCCCTATGATAAAACTTGGAAACGCCTAGACCTCTTCAGCATGAAAGGCTATTCATCGGCGACCCTCCAGTTTCGCATAGCAAACTACTCTGCATTACTGGCCAAGTATACACACATTTTTTTCTTAGATGTCATCTTTTATTGAACACATCCCAGCTGACAAAAAAGAACAATATAAGGCCAATATAGCAGAAGGCTTCCTCATCCCCAGCCTTCAGCCTTCTCTGGATTCTGCAGACACGGCGGCTCGCTCCATCGCCACATCTGTTGTCATGTGGAGGGCTTCTCTGGCTTCCCCAGCGAGGTCCAGGCGACGGTAGAGGACTTGCCTTTTGAGGGGCAAAAATTGTTTGCAGAGCACGGACATCTCCTTACACACTCTGAAGGACTCCCGTGCAACATTAAAGATGCTTGGTATCTTTATCCCTGTGAACAAAAAGAAACGGCAGATTCTACAACCAGCGATTCCGTCCTGACCCATAAAATCAGCCTCAATGACATGATCAACTCTGCAAGCAGCGCCAGACCAGATGCCGTCAGATGCAGGACCAGTCATCTACATCTCAGCCATCCACTTCTAGGCAATTGTTTTGAAGTGTTGGTCGAGGACACAAGAGCCCCATACTCTCCAATCCCAGAGTCACCTCTAATCCCCAGCCCATTTGGGGAGCGCCTTACATTCTTTTACCCAGTCTAGAGAACCATCACCACAGACAAGTGGGTTCTAGAGATTATACAGAAAGGCTGTTCCATCCCCTTTCTTTCCATTCCATCTACCCACCCACCCCCCTTCCCCGTTCCTCTTCATGGACCCATCTCGCAAGCACCTCGTATAGCAGGAAATACACTATCTCCTGCAATTAGATGCTGTGGAACCAGTACCAGTTTAGCACAGGGGTCGGGGGTTCTACTCGCATTACTTTCTCACTCCGAAGAAAACAGGTGGCTGGAGGCCCATTCTGGACCTCCGCAAACTTGAACAAGTTTGAGAACACAGCGCTTCAAGATGGTAACCCTTGCATCCATAATTCCAGCACTGGAGAAAGGAGATTGGCTCTCAGCCTACAGGATACTTACTTTCACGTCAATAGCCACCCGGCGCACAGGAGATTCTTATGATTCACTCTTGGCAATCTACATTATCAATACAAAGTACTTCCCTTTAGCCTCTCTACAGCTCCAATGTTTTTTTTCCAAAGTACTGGCTGTGGCAGCAGCACATCTTCGCAAGCAGGGTGTGACCGTATTCCCCTATCTAGACGACTGCCTGTTAAAAGCACTGACATACAACAAGGCAGTTCACGCCACTCTAACCCTATTTACAAACGTAGGGTTACAAATCAACCTACAGAAATCCACCCCAACCCAACAACTGGACTTTATAGGGGCACACCTCATACTGTGTCACGGCATCAGCATGGCTACCCCAACAACAGTTTCTTGCCTTAACAAACCTAATCACAACAGTGAGAGACAGTCCACAAATGTCCACCAGAACGTACCTACAACTTCTAGGACACATGTCGGCTATGACATTTGTCAGGAAACATGCCAGGCTGGATATGAGATGTCTACAAACCTGGCTACTCACTATATACATTCCTCACAGACACTCGATCAACAGATGGCTTACAATGCCCAGCAGAGTGAAAGACTCGTTCACATGGTGAACAAAAAAACAAATGTCCGCTCAGGCATTCCCTTCCAAAGGGAAACCCCATTAGTCACTATCACCATGGACGCCTCTATGGTAGGATGGGGGGCACACTTGGCCGAAAACACCATCCAGGCCTGGTGGTCCCTACAGGAGTCAAATCTCCACATAAATATACTGGAGCTCCGAGCAGTTTGAAATGCCTATCATCACTTTCTCCCCCAATCCACAACAAAACTGTCCAGATTCTCACGGACAAATATCTATCTATCTATCTATCTATCATGAAGGAGGGGGCCTATCTTATCTGCTCTGCACAGAAGCAGTCCACCTCTGGCAGTGGTGCATTCTCAACAACGTAGACATCACGGCATCCTACCTACCTGAAAACCTGAATGCCACAGCAGATGGCCACAGCAGGAACTTCTCACGGATGCACGAGTGGGAACTGGACCCACAAATTCTGCAAATTCCGACAATGGGGATTCCCCTCAATAAACCTCTTCGCCACGACCCACGATGCCAAATGCCCACAATACTGCTCCCGAGCAGGACTGGGACATAACTCTCTTGGAGACGCCTTCCTCATCAAATGGGAAGCCCCACTCCTGTACCCCTTACCCCTGATCCCCATGTTCAGTCGTGTCCTACACAAGATCAGACAAGACAAATCCAGAGTTATCTTGATTACACTAACATGGCCTAGACCGGTGGTTCTCAACTGTGGTCCACTGCTTCTTCAGGGAAAGCGCTGGTCCGGCTTGTTGACCTGCCGCGTCAGCAGATCCAGCTGATCACAGCTACCACTGGCCACGGTTCGCTGCTCCAGGCCAATGGGTGCTGCGGGACGCAGCGGACAGCACATCCCTCGGCCCACGCTGTGTCCCACAGCCCCCATGGGCCTGGAGCGGCAAACTGTGGCCAGTGGGAGCTGCGACCGGCCAAAGCTGTGGACGCAGCAGGTCAACAAACCAGACCAGCGGACCAAGGGCTTTCCCTGAAGAAACGGTGTACCACAGTTGAGAACCACCGACCTAGACAAACATGGTTCTCTTACCTGACCCAGATGTCTGTCAGATCATGAATCATTCCCCTCCTGCATCACCTACTGACACAGGATGCCTCCGTCACCCCAACACTCCAACACTTTGTCTCAAGGCATGGCTAATTCAGGGATGATGGAACTCGAAACATGCTGCTCCAAGGAGGTCCAAGACATTCTACTTAACAGCCGACGTCTCTCCACATGAGAAACATACGCACACAAGTGGCAAAGATTCTCCATTTGGTGCCGAGACAAGCAAATCATTCCACAATCGGCCCCGTTACCCACTATCCTTGAGTACATATTGACACTCAAAAAATCAGGCCTTTCGACTAGCTCACTCAGAGTGCACTTATCAGCCATTATCACCTTTCACAACAAGGTAGATGGACTCGGTTTTCACCCATCCACTGACTAAGCGCTTTCTCAAGGGTATTGAGAACGCTTATCCCACATTAAGGGACCTGACCCCTATGTAGGACCTCAACCTGGTTTTCTGTGCCCTCATGGGCAAACCCTCTGAACCGCTAGCAACCTGCTTGTTCCTACACTTATCCATGAAGGTCGCTTTTTTAGTAGCTATCACATCAGCACGAAGGATGGGAGAGTTGGGTGCCCTAATGGCTCACCCACCTTCTACCACATTCCTCAAGGACAAAATAATCCTATGCTCACACCCTAAATATATATTCAAGGTTGCCTCCCTCTTCTATCTCAACAAACCCATTTACTTACCTGTATTCTTTCCCCAAGCCACACGCTGACAACAGGGAGGCGTTCTTTCACATGCTAGACGTCCACAGAGCGCTTGTGTTCTATGTAAAGAGAACAAAAACATTCAGAAAATCATCCAGGCTATTCGTATCCACAACAGAACAATCAAGAGGTCAAGCCAGTTCCAAACAGAGACTTTCTAAATGGATCTCTAATTATATCAAGCGATGCTATCAATATTACAATTTGCAAGCTCCTTCTGGACTTCGCAAACACTCCGCTAGAGCCATGTTCACATCCATAGCCTTTCTCAGACATGTATCCATCACTGATATTTGTAAAGCAGCTATCTGGGCATCGCCCCATACTTTCACCAAACATTCTGCCCTGGAACAGCAGTCAGCTGCAGACGCTCACTTCAGTCTGTCGGTGCTCTCACCATATATACATTGACTCCGAAGCCCCTCCTCGCCACCGAGGGGCACTGCTCTTCAGTCACCTAAAGTAGAACATGCACAGGGACACACTTCGAAGAAGAAAAGGTTACTCACCTTGTGCAGTAACTGAGGTTCTTCGGGATGGTTGTCCCTGTGGGTGCTCCGCTACCCACCCTCCTCTCCTCTGCTTTGGAGTTTCGACTCGATCCTCTGGGGGTAGAGAAGGAACTGTGTGGCTGTTGGCTGCGCACCTGGGGTAGCCGCTCGGAGCGGCGTGAGCGCTGCCAACTGGGGCACTGCTACCAAAAGTCTCCGACTAGAAGCGCAGGGCGCCAAGATACCTAAAGTGGAGCACCCATAGGGACAACCATCTCGAAGAACCTCAGTTACTGCACAAGGTGAGTAACCTTCTCTTTTTAAACATTTCTTTAAAAAAACTAAAAGCCCATTTGCAGTACACTCTGTATGCATAAAAGGCTGAAATTCTTCCCTAAGCTATAAAATACTAAAGATCAATGTTAGCAATTAGGGACTTCGCTTCCAAGTAACCAGATACTGAACCAGATTCTCCACTGCCTTAAAGTATCCGTGTACTTGTGCCCACTTAGACCAGCAGTGAATTTGGTCTTTTAAATGTGCAGTAATTCTCAGCTGTTGGACTGCTTACTTTCACTGAAAATCAACAAATAGGCATTGAAACATTTGTAGATGAAATTTTCTATGGAACAGGAAATTAATGCTTTACATTTATGCCAACATTCTAGATATTTGTTCACATCAAAGAATGTGTCAATCTTAAAAGCACTTGCACCAAAGCACTTAAGCATGTGCTTAAATTGATCGCTATTCAGCACAGTGCTTAAGCATGCTTAAGACGAGGGCTGAATGGGTCTTTGATGGGTTAATAAAGATTTTAAATTCTAGCTGAAAGCCCATAAATACCACCTTTCCTCTTCCTTCTCCTGCACTTCTCCCTGCCTCTGTATCACTCCCTGCATTGTGCACCTTTGGCTGCTAATTTTTTTCTTCTCTGATGGAAATTTACAACAAAAAAATAGTTTTAAAAATAACCAAAACTTGATTATCACATTTTTTGGAGGTTTTTTTTTACATAGCAGTTATGACAGTTTATCTCCATTTCACAATATGAATGGACTCTACAAATATACTTAAATGGTTAAACAAATGTCTCAGGACATTAGAGCTTCTGCAATTCTGTATTCAGAAGTAGATATGAGACTGCTGATAGCGGCACCTTAGCGTCCACAAGCAGTACTGCAGAATGTATTAAATGTTCTGATTAAATATTGATTCTGAAGTGTCATTTTCAAAAGCCTTATTTTTAATCTTTCTGATGTAGTTTAAAACTTGAAATTATTTGTGAAATATGTGCAGTGAATGTCCTTACTGAATGTTATTCTAAAGTTATCCGTATTAATCACAAGGAAAATTTCAGATGTCTATTTTGATCTTAAGTTATTGTTCTCATCTTTCATTTTTCTTCTCTTTGTAGAATTTAATTAGAGTGGAAACCATGGCTACTTCATTTATTTAGTATTATTTGTCAACATATAGTCTTCTGAAAGGAGTTTTGGATTGAAAATATTAAGTTGAAGTTCGAGTCTTTTGGAAGTTTATGGGTCCAGATCCCACTCTCTGATTAAAGATTACTGAATTTTTGTGCATTTGAAAACCTTAAAACTCTTGTCTGTCTTTATAAAGCATCAGAGGGGTAGCCGTGTCAGTCTGGATCTCCAAGAGCGACAAAGAGTCCTGTAGCACCTTATAGACTAACAGATATATTGGAGCATAAGCTTTTGTGGGCAAAGACCCACTTCGAAGTGGGTTTTCGCCCACGATGTCTTTAACTACTGTAAAAATATGAATTGCATGGATTCTACAACGAGAGGGGTAATCAAAATGTTGCAATATAAAAAGTACCTTTTAAAACTAAGGTAAAACCTGATCATTTTAAATGTAAAATGACATTTTCTGATAGAATGTGAGATTTAAATGTTATAGGCCCTCTCTTGCAAAATGAACTATGTGGACTAAGTGCTTGGAAAAAGTCTTTTAAAATAATCATAGACTGCTCCATAGCATGTGATACTGTCAAAGTAATATCTGACTTAAATTAACCAGGTAGTATGTTGAGTCTTCATGATCAAATTTATAAAATCTCATGCTCCAGTTGTAGTTCTACTTCAACAAAATTTTAAAATTCAATATACAGGGTATTATGTTCACTGATATTCTCATCTTGTATCTGTTGTATACATAATATCAGACATATTTTTCTTCACACGTAATATAGTATTTAAAACATTTTAGATAATAAGGATTATTGAGGTTGGTGAGGTACCTTGGATTTTTCCTCTAATTTTTTCCTTTGATGTCTTTTTTTTCTTTCACAAGCAGGAGCAACCATCAGGGTAACAGGTACCTGACTACTTACCAATCTTGTATGTGATCTCCATCTCTTCTAGCAGAAAAGATGTATGAGTCTTTCTTTTTTTTTTTCTTTTTTTTTTTTTTTTGCCTCATACATCTGCAGTCTCATCCACATTAAAAACCACTTGTCCACATACTAAAACAACTGTCATGCGATAAAATTTGCCTTTTCCTTTCTTAATAGATGAATATTGACAGGAGGAGTCTTAGCTTTATTTGCTAGCGCTATAGTGAAAATTTGACTTCATCTTTTATGAACCAATTAAAGCCTTACACAGTTTGTTTATTTTGTAGAGCAAAATAGATCTTTGAAGTAACATGTACCGTTACCTCAAATTTAGTCTTGATGAAGCCTTCAGAAAGGTGGTGTTTTTTTGTTTTTTGTTTTCTCCCACGAGAAACAGATTTTACCTTTTCAAAATCTAAACAGTAGAATAGCTGCTATCCTAGGAAGTAAAATATATTCCTTGCCTCAATATAAAACATTCAGTCTTTATATGTGAATCAGTGAAAGACAAGAATTTGTTTAGAAGACCTCTTATCAACATTACTTAAATATTTCTAGTTAAAATTAAAGAGTAATTGTGGTGGTGTTGTTTTTGGACATCATAAAATTAAATTACTTGCCTGATCAACATGGGACTCAAGCAGACTTTGTTGAACTGTACTTGACTTACATTCATCTTATAGTTAGCTTTACCTTTTTTCTACATTCCCCATGAAAATTATTAAATGTATATAGTCTAATGCTATTTCCCCCCCAAATTACTCCTGTAATTTATGTAGTGTAGTTCAAGATGCGTTATTTTTTAATTACGGATTGATATCTGTATTAGGCCAGATCTACACTAGAAACATTTGCAGGCAGAGCAGTGTCAGCTGAGGGGTGATTTGTCTGGAAAATTTATCTGCTGGCAAAAACTCTAGTCTAAAAGTAATTTTGCTGGTATAGCTTCTTTTGTTTGCCTACATGGGATAAACTAACCTGGCAGAAGCTGATGGTGCAGCTATACTGGCAAAACTTCTAATAGTAGAGTAGGTCTTAGACTTATAAAGCACATGAGCCCATAATTGCATTGCTGCATACTATGTTGCTTTATAAAATAATTCTCAGGAGTCAGAACAGCCTGAAAGTAATTATAGCAAATAAATAACAAAACTTTCACTAACAAAAGAACTTTCATGTTGAAAATTCCAGATTAAGGATGACATAGCTATTAAAAGTTTTGAGTTGCTTATGAATTTGAGAATCTCAACAAATATTTTACCTTGAACATAATTCCTTCACTTTAGTTAATTATGGAGCATAAAACTATCCATAATAAGCAATATGATTAATTTAACAAATCTCATATTTGAGCTTTTTTAGATAGTGTTAGAGAGAATGTGAAGGTTATACTGTACACACTTGGTCACCCAAGGAAATTATAAAAGTAGGAATGTTTTTTCATAAGTTTTTAAAAGATGAGGAAGTTGCATGGAGAGACTTTTTTTTTTATTCATTGGTCATATTCTAAACAATGATAAATATTTTAAATAGCAAGGTTTTTTTTAAGGCTGGTGATCATCACTTCATGTGCAGAGAAATTAGTGCCTTAATTTAGGCTTTTTAAAAGTAAAATATATACTAATAACACTAATTTTCCATTCATTGTGATACTTAAATATTAATAACATCACTCTTTTTATAAATTGTGAAGAAACAATGACCCCACAGCACTTAAAACTTTTTCTGTGCTGTTACCAATTGTTTAGAATATACCATATTTGCCCCAGTTCTTCAAATGGTAAAGTGTAATTTTTATAATTTATTAAATGTGGTGTACAGTAGTGCTTTGTCTGATTCAGGTAGTTGCATGAAATGTATGCAAGTTGCATCAGCATATAGGATAACATTTTTTATATTTATAAGTACTAAGGAGGTATTTGTCTTTGTGCACTTAGCAAATGGAATTTTTAAAAGAATGTTGCCTAGAAAACAAATAATCCTCATTACTATGTGTACATTGTATATCTTATAACTAAACTGCATTGAGGCTTCTGTTTAAGTACCAAAGCTTCTATTATTGTCATAGGAACAATGAGAAATGAGAGATAGTAAGGATCTTAAAAGCAAACTGAAATGCTACTACTGAACACCTTGTTTTCTTTACAGATTAAAGCAAATGGAGTCTATGACGTTAAACTTGAAACACGGTTAAACAATGATCCTTTTGAAGAGCTGTCATTTAATCTGCTTGCTGCATCAAAGGTTCAGACATCTGTTCGAATATCACCTGTTCCAACTTTAAACCAAAAGGAGTTGACTTGGTTGCCTTCTGCAACACAAAGCAATGTTAACACTTTGGATACTGTAAATTGCATGCCAGCAATGCCTCCTAATCCAGCCTATAGCAAATCCCAGGAACATGTACGCAGCTCTCCAAATTCATTGGTTACCAGACTGAACAGCACAAATCCTTTCACTGAAAGAACTGTTAATGCTGGAAACCCATTTAGAACTGAAACCCAAGAACCTGAAGTAACTTCACAGCTTTTAATAGAAGGACCTGCTGCTTATAACCCATTCCCCTCTCTAAATCCTCCAAATCCTAGTAACGGCAAGCCTACATTCTCTATCCGTGCTTTTGAAGACCATTTTTGTTTGCAAAGTAAATCTTCTATAGTGAAAAATACAAAACCAAAAGGATGGGTAACATTTGAGGAAGAGGAGGATTCCAGTGTAAAACTAAAGATGTCCTCTGAATATGGTACAGAATTCAAGAGAGTCAGTTCCAGGAAACCTACTGGTTTTCCAGATTTAGTGGGCACTGAAACAAATATATTTCCTGGCTCAGACTTTACCTTTGATAATGACTGGAATTCTACTGATTCCTTCTATACGCTGCCAGCAAGAAGACCACCTGCACCTCCTGTACCATCAAGAATAACCCAGACCATATCCCCTGCAGATCCTTTTGCCTTGTTGACACCTAAAGTGTCACCAACACAAGATTTTACAGAAAGATAGACATTCTAAAATACAAGAGATTTTAAGTTTGTTGCTAGGTGTATCCAAAAGAATAATTGGGCATTGAGGTTATTCTGTGTGCAATAATTCATTGTCAAATGCACTGAACCTTAACTCTATTCATAGCAACCACTGTTTGTGTAAAAATTTTGAATATGTATATATGGTAGTGCACAAAAGAATTGTCCACAATTACTATAAATTTAGATGTAGTCATATTGAAAGGATTAGTTAATAATCCTAATAGAATGTATAACACTCTTGGAAATTAGTTTTAGTTTATGAAGCACTTTCATTTCTGTTCTCAGAGGAATTTCAAAATGCTCAAGAGACTTCCAGCTGTTAGACCCCTCCAGGCCCTTTTTACTGTTTGGTAACTGATATTTATAAATATTTACCAAAGAGCAGCCAAAGTTTAATCAAAATATTGAATGTGGACAGGTACTATTTAGAAAGTAATTTATAACAGAGGTTATGGAGATTAGGAAGGATTAATTATATTTAAATTTGAGGCACAAACTAAAGTAGTTACTTTCAAAATACAAACAAGACCTCGTGTACTAATATAGTAAATACTAAATTTATTGACTTTTGTGTCTAGTATTTTCCACCATTTGTTGATGTAACTTAGAATAGCTACTTAGTATTCAATTTCATTCATTTATTCATCATTCTCTTAAAGGCTTTTCCCCCCAGAAATTGGAAACTACTGATATTACGATAGTCTCTCTTCACCCTTAAAAAATAAATCCCATTTTTCATATTTTGCTTTGATCTTTAAAAACAGGCTTCCGCAATGGAGAGCAATGTATTTCAGTTAGTTTATCGCCCACTATCTCAGTTTGGTGTCCCAGTCATTCCAGAAGAGTTTCTTGTCCTCTGTAAAGATCTGGGTGAGGAAATAAGCAATTATGCAGTGATTTGAGGAATGTGTTTTGGGCACCATTTTGCCCACTTTTGTCCCTCTCTACTAACTGCTATATTTTCAAAACCTTGCCTTCAGCAGAGAAAGCAGGAGAGCAGCAACCCTCTGAGCTGAACGGTACTGTTCTATCAGCCTTCTGCGTGTGCTAAATCAGCATTCTTTCCTCCCCCTGAGGTTGTAAACACCACATTTGTAGTGCTGCTTTGAAGTCAGTGGAGGCTACATCTTTTCACATAGGATACTGTAAACATGCAACTGGTCCTGTTGCTATGGTTTTCTGAAGTTCACAGTATTTGCATAAAATGTGGTATTTTGGTATCTTGAAGGAATTTAACACAGATTTCTTTAGGAACACTTGTGTATGCTAAAGAAATGGTAATGTTCCTTACCATTCACGGTATCTTTTATAACATGACTTTTATATAAAAAAGTTGTGTACATTCATCAAAAATGGAATGCATCAAAATGTTGTTGAGAGGTATTGGGGGTGAGCCACTATACACACCTGCACTTATTGGCTTATTAGCAAACAAATTATGCTATTTTTTGCAACATTTGTAAGTGAATCATAGTTTATTAGCATTACATTTATAGCAGCAAAAGAATATGACGATACTACTTCTAAATTCTCCAATGCTATAAAAATATTCCATTCAGAAATAATCCACTCTTTCTTTAACAGTGTAATTAGGAGATGCTGTTGGATAGAAGTTACAGTAGTGAGTTTTATATTGTGCTTTTCTTCTGTTCAGGTCATTAAAAAATTCTTGTACATTTTAAACACAGTACCTGTGATAAACTTTGTGCTTCAATATGTGAATTAACTAGTTTAAACTGTAGCTATTAACAGCTATGTGATTGGTGGTTTTGGTATACAGTCTTTCCAAAACAAAATTGTTTTGCTAATGTAACTTTGCTTGTGCAAATTGCAGTTTTGTGATAAATATGTTCCTTGATGAATATTTAATTACAATGCTTACAAACTGCTGTCTAAAATGTACTTAATATGCAGCACCTCAACACTTTTATGGGATTAAGGAGTTTGACAAAATACTGCACAAAAAGATGCTAAAATATACAGTACAAATAGCTAACCACTGTAATGTGTATTACTGGAAATAATTACTACCAAAAGTACTAAAATACTGAGAAGTAAAATTAGAAATGCTAAACGTATTTTCATGAATTGTGTTCCGCGTAGTAGATTGCTCTGTTAGCGTGTAACAATTTTATTGCTTGTGGCACACAATATTTATGACTGTATACTTTACAAAACTGCAGTATTAAAACTCGGTGGCATACAACATTCCGTACCTATCCTGTGGAAATGCAGTGATGTATCATTGAAGTAAATATACCTGTCTTTAAGAAGTTTCTTTATTCTTTCTTCTTTTAGGTACTTACATGGCCCCTATTAAAATGGTATGCAAGTGCCTCATGATCTATAATGCATTTATTCTCATAGTACCCCTGTGAGATAGGAAAGTACTGTTATCTCCATTTCACAATAGGAGAACAGAGGCACAGAGAGTAAGTGACTCAACTAAGGTCACAGGCAAAGCAGAGAGTTGGATCTCAGGCCAGGTCTACACTGACTTATATCGGTATAACTACGTTGCTCAGGGGTGTGAAAATTCCACACCCCTGACTGGCATAGTTATCTCAACCTGCCCCTCTGTGTAGACTGCAGTACGTTGACAGGAGAGCTTCTCTTGTCGACATAACTACCATCTCTCAGAAAGGTGGATTAACTACCCCAGTGGGAGACGCTCTCCCATTGGCATAGTAGCATCATTATTAAAGCACTATTGGGGCACAGCTGTGCTGCGGTAGTGCTGTACAGTGTCCAAAGTCCCAGGTTAAAACCCTAACCACAGGACTGTCCTTCCTCTTCTAAATTAAAGGGTAATGTCGACCGTAAATAGAGACCCACACCACGATCCCTCCTGCTGCTGCTTTTTAGCTGGGGCAGAGGACAAGCAGCTTCCATTACTGCTGTTGCTTCTACTTCTGAATGAGGAGGAACAGCCACTGCCCTGGCTAATGATCCCTTCACCATCAAATCATTCTTCCATTCTCTTACATTTCCAATTCAGCTTGAATTGATAACTTTAAAAATCTACTTTTCTGAATTAGTAGTGTCCTTTTAAAACATATGGTAATTTTCTGAGAATCTTACTGTCAAGACTTTTTGCCCATGGATAATTAATTTTCACAGTAATATGGTAAACTGCTTTACGTATATTAACAAATCTGGAAGTATAAAGTAAGTGCCCAAATTTGCAATGATCTTGGATCAGATAAGCACCCCCTCAGCTTTTGTAAATTTTATGTTGGAGATGCAGCTATTTGAGTGCAGAGTATATTAGTAGATATTTTTCCTACCAGGATCCTCTGTCTATTCACAGTGCATGGGCATTGATCCTTGTCGTAGACAGACAGACTGGCTGCTGTGCAATCTGGATGGCTGCAGCCACCACTGGTGTGTTGAGGGCACTAGGAGATGTGCTATTTCTTTAGTTATATTCCTTTCTATGTTCTGAAGCAACTGCCCACTATAGGCAGGGTAACTCTCATAATACATGCCTGGAAAAAGAGAAACCCCTGAAATTACCCTTTTGAATATTACTAGTAGCATGCTGTCTGGGCTTCCTTCTGCCATTTTAAAAAGTATTGACATCTTTTATTAAAAATCAAAAAATGATATTGCAAAAGGCTTTATAGTCACTCTTGTCTCACAGCTGGCCTGCTGCAGTGGCACCTTTACTAGTAAAAGTGCTACTGTAGCCAGGACTCTAGTGTTTCTTCATCACGTGCTGCGCAGAGAAATAAAAATGGCAATGGCCTGGTCTACACCACTCATTCCACCCATGGTAGTGCTGCTGTTAAACTAGCAGCAGCCAATTCCCAGGATGATAGGTGCAGCCAAAGGCTCTGCCAATTCCACTGATGCTTCAACCCTTGCTGTGGTCCTAGCACCCTGGCCCTTTAAGCTAAACACCAGCTATCACAAGACCCATGATAAAATCCTGAGTTGGTAACAGCCAAGGTTAGCAACAGAGGCAACTTCTAGACAATGTGTCTGTTCTAGCCTGGGCTGCTGGGATCCCTGTCCTGCTGGGGCAGTTTGTGGCTGGGGTGCTTGGGGTCTCACCCTCCTCAAAGTATTTAAGAACATATATATATATATATATATATATATATATATATATATATATATATATATATATATATATATATATATACACACACACACTAAATACCAATTGTGAACACAGCAGCTCCATATGGATTTGCTGTGCTGCTTGTGGTTGTTGTTTAGCAGTAGGGCAGTGCCTCCATCTCTACTGCCCCCTAACACCTGCCCAGGCTGTGGCTTGAGCAGTGGCCATGAACCCAGCACCCCCAACCCCACTGACCATCATCATGGCTTGGCCACCTCTTAGGTAGATCTGCACAGGTGCCACAGCGCAGTGGTTCTGAACCAGGGGTATGTGTACCCCTGGGGGTATGCAGAGGTCAGCCAGGGATAAGTCAACTGATTTAGATACAGTATTTGCCTAGTTTTACAACAGGCTACAGTGGTTCTCAATCTTTTGTATTGGTGACCCCTTTCACATAGCAAGCATCTTTCTAAATTAAAAACTCTTTTCTATATTTAACACTATTATAAATGCTGGAGGTGAATTGGGGCTTGGGGGCTGAGGCTGACAGCTCATAGCCCCCCTATGTAATAACCTTATGACCCCCAGTTTGAGAACCCCTGGGAATAGACTCAATGTGGAGAAAAGCTTAATTGTCGTTCTTGCTTCACTGCCTCCCCAAACGATAAGGCTCACAAGTGAAAAACAGGCTCAATTCATACTTTTTCATTTTTGCCATATAATTAGTTATAAAATATACGCAACTGTTCAGTAACGGGGCTGTGACACGTTCCTATGTTTGTATCTGATTTTGTAAGCAAGTGGTTTTGAAGTGAGGTGGAAGGTGGGGGTATGCAAGACAAACCAGACTCTGAAATATCAGAGGGGTAGCCCTGTTAGTCTGGATCTGTAGAAGCGACAAAGGGTCCTGTGGCACCTTATAGACTAACAGAGGTATTGAAGCATAAGCTTTCGTGGGTAAATACCCACTTCTTCGGATGCAAGCAGTGGAAATGTCATTTCCACTGCTTGCATCCGAAGAAGTGGGTATTCACCCACGAAAGCTTATGCTTCAATATCTCTGTTAGTCTATAAGGTGCCACAGACTCTGAAAGGGGCCCCGTAGTCTGAGAGTCACTTCCACGGGGGAGGGGGCACGAGCACCGCTACGCCAGGCAGGGCAGGGGCGGGGAAGCTGGCCGGCGCTGTGCAGCTCAGGGCTGCAATAAAGGCAGCGGAGTTGCTGGAGGGGGCCCACTAGGTTTGGGGTACAGCGGAGGTCCGGGCACCGGGGTGGGGTGATCTCTGGGGCAGCGTCCCCGGGGCGCGGTGGCGGAGTATGGGAGGATCGCGCTGGGGTCTGGGATCATGGAGGGTCCCCGGGAGTGAGGGGCGGCTGGGCTTGGGGCTAGGGGAGCCCCCAGGGCAGGAGCATAGGGGGAGGGGCTGCAGGGCCCGGGTGTCGGGGCAGAGGACACTGGGTGGGGGCCCGGGCTGGGGGAGCAGATCCCCCGCGCGTGGGGCTGCTGCAGCGGGAGGTCGCTGTGCCAGGCCTGGGGGATCTGGCACGGGCCGCCCGTCGCCGGGGCGGGTACTTCGAGGGCCCGAGGGGGCCTGTCCTCGGCCGAGCCTCCCCTTCGCCCCGGCGGGCGGGGCTGGCTCCAGCGGCTGCCTCCGCGCCTTGCCAGGCCGGAACTGGCCCTTTAAGAACCGACTCTGCTCGGCCTCGCGCCCCGGCCCCGCCTCCTGGCGGCGGAGATTCCGGGGCGGGCGCGCGCCCCCTGGCGCATGCGCTGAGGTGCGGAGCCGGCCCGGCCCGGCCCGGCCCCACCATTCGCCGGGGCCCCCGAGCTGCGGCGGCCCGACGAGGTCAAAGCCCCGCCCCCTCCTCCTCCTCCTTCCCGGCGGTTGGTTTCCAGGGACGCGGCGGTTGCTGCTGCTGAGAGGCGGCGCGGGAGCGGCGGGTCGGACACGAGACCGGCTCGTGGCGCTGCGGAGCGAATCCCGGGACCGGTGAGAGGCTGCGGTTGGGGCCAGGTCGGGGCAACCCCCCCCCCCCCCTTCCCGTGCACCGCAAGGCGCGCACACCTGTCACCGGCCCCTGCACCCACCCCTCCCCCCAGCCCGCAGCACAGCCCCTCCCCGACTGTCCCCACGCAGCACCCCCGTACACCCCCCAGCCCCCATAGAGCCCTCTCACCTCTACACCCCCCCACACCCACACACACACACCCAGCACTTAGTTCTTAGTTGTGACAAGAACAGTTTTGTTTAATCAGAAACTAACACTTTCCCTCTCCGCCGCCTCCCCGCTCCGTCCTGTCTGCAGCTAACAGGGAAGTTACTTGTCCCTTGTTCCGGTGTTGGTAGCACACCATGGCCTGGTTCTCCGTGCTTTTGCCCTGAGATCTCTCTGTCTTTGATCTGACAGGAAATTGGAGCCGACAACTCCCATCTCCTTTCTGTCTCGGCAGAAATGGTTCAGCTCCACGTGAAGCGTGGCGACGAGAGCCAATTCCTGCTGGAAACAACATGCAGCATCTCCATGGAAGACTTAACGCAGCAAGTCGCCAGGATCTACAATAGCAGGCTCAAAGTGCAGCGTATTTGCTCAGGTACTAGCCAAATCCATACACCACACAAGCGCCCAGGGAATTCTCTCTTGTACTTATGTGGCCCCATAACCACGGTATCTGAAAGCCTCCTAGCTATTAATGTGCAATAGGCAAGTACTGCTATCCTCATGTCACAGTTGGGGGACTGAGGCACAGAGCGAGAAGCTAAGTTGGCCAGAGTCATACAGGAAGCCAGTGGCGGAACTGGGAACAGAGCAGAGCTGATTGAAAATCATTCCAATGAAAATTTTTGAACAAAAAAATATGCTGTTGTAAAACTGAAATTTTTGGCAGGAGAATGTCGGTTTTGCAGAAAATCAAAATGAGGGTCTCTGTTTCCCCCCATAGCTTTGGGAGCTGGAGAGCCAGCTTCTTTGACCCCAGAGCTTGTGGGGAGGGCTGAACTCCCTGGCTCTCCTGAAAGGAATTTTTTGTCAAAAAACCCATCCTAGAAATTTTTTTGCATTTTTGATATTTCATCCTCATTCAGGGCAATGGTTTGGTTTGGTTTTTTAAAAAATGTTTTTCATAGAAAGGGATTTCTATTTTTCAGGCAGCTCAAAAATTAACCACAGAAAGGGACCCTCATGGTAGTTGCAGATGATGATACTTTAGCCAGGCCAGAGGAACAAGCAGCTTCCATTTATCTTTGCTACCAGTGCTCCTGAATGAGTAGGAAACAGCAGCCATGTGCTGTCCTCACTTCTAGCTTCTGGATCAGCACTTGTACCCATTTGTATGTGTTTCTCTTAGCTGGCATAATTCTGTTGTCAGTTGTAGGTTCTGTGTTGCTTTTTGCGTATTTCAAAGTAGGGTTAAAACCCATTTCTTTATTTCAACGTATACTATTTTGATGCCTCATGTTACTTTACAGTCATTAAAACCGTTCTTAAAACCTCTCAGGCCTGCCTTAACGTAGAGACAACATTTCAGTGTAAAAATCAGGATATCCTAATGTAACTACATTTTCCAGAAGCATGAAGTCTAAAAGTTGGCAAAACCAAATTTCAATACTTTGGTGTTTTAGGTTCTTTTCCCACATCAGATTTTTAAAAAATTGTTATTAAACTGTATATCATAATAAAGTATAGTTGTGCCATTTTTCAAATTTGTTCGTTTAACTACTCAAAAAATGTGAAATTAAACAAAGGAGATTTAGGAATTATCGCTAGAAAAAGGTGGTGGCAGCAAAACAGCAGGTGGCACTAGTGTACACATGCTTACGAAAGTTCCTCTTTGCAGCTCTTTAAAAACTGAAATTTAGCCTGTTGTTCAAATAAGTGCCTTTGACGTAACATTGTTTTCTGCTAAATTCTGACCTTGTTTTTTAAGAAATGGAGGAGCTGGCAGAACATGGTGTCTTCTTGCCTCCTAATATGCAAGGACTGACAGATGAACAGATTGAAGATTTGAAATTAAAGGATGAATGGGCAGATAAATGTGTACCAAGTGGTGGAAGTGTCTTTAAAAAGGATGAAATTGGACGAAGAAATGGACATGGTAAATGCATCTTAAACATGCATATCTCTGTATGAGCATAACTAAGACATAGCTTCATGAGGAACTTAAAATTATTTGATATTTTGACTAAATGCTGTTGAATTTCATAACAACGAACTTCTAATTTAATCTCAAATCTCTTAAACGAAAGAAGAACAAGTGGATGTTAGCGTATAGTTAAAATTATGCCAATTGGAATAATAACTGCCAGCCAGTCCATTTCCTGTAAAGTACATAATTATAAAGTTATTTATAAAAGGATATTTTTAAAGGCAGTTTGAGAAGTATTGGGCAGCAATTAAACTCATAGAAACTGCTTGTTTGGCTGCAATCTCACAAGAAATGAGACTTGCCACATCAGGCCTTGGATTTAGACTTGACTTACTGTTGATATTAATCAAGAGTGAATAACACTATACTGCTTTTCCTCAACATGTATTTTAGGTTACATAAAAAAAAATGTATTAAAAGAACAATAAGGTTGCAAAGTCAAGTACTCAAAAATAAGGAAATTTCAGAACTAAGGTTGCCTGTGCAACCATTATTCATCTCCTAGATACAGTTATTAATAACATGATCGCATACTATTTTTTCCACAGGACCCCAGCCTCATTTAGTGAATGGATAGTTATTTAAGATTTCTTTTTCTCCTCATTCATTAGATGGCCTCAGGCCTTATTTAAGGAGGGTTTCCCCCTCTTTCTTGTCTCTCCTTTTCCCTCATCTGTCTTCATTGAAATCAGACAGCTTCCTCCTTGTTCTCACTGCCAAGGTGCCAGCAGTGTAATCATTGCGATCACAGAAGAGACAGTTTCCTTGTTCTCGGTTTCTGTGCCCAACACCATAATGACCTTTAGCAGAAGGAAGAAGCAAGTGACCCTTTTGTTTTTATTTTCTTCTTTTTCTGTTTTTTAAAGTTACGTTCATGTAACCACCTTTAACATTAAAGGTCAAGAAAGTCAAAGCTCTAGTTCCCATAAAGGCATAGCTCAGAATTTTACACCATATAGAATGAAGAAAATAATACATACAATATGAGCCAGAGCTAATACAGGAGAGTCAAGCTTTACATGTTTCAGTATAACAAGACCATTTAAAAGGCAGAGCCCAATCAAAGTGACCTTCTGGGTGCATGTCATAAATCTTTCCCTCGATTGTAAAATAGTTTTTTTGTTTCTTGTTTAGAGTGCAATCAAGAAACTTGATTATGAATTTGTAGACTTATAAATAGAGTGAAACTAAGTAGCATGGCTTCTGGGTTCGTGATTTAGTAGTGTTTAAATTAACTTGCTTACAGTAGATAATGTATGGCATATTTAGGCAGATTTTTATAGCAAGAAATGTTAATGTGTTGTATTAAAAATGCATCTATTGTTTTTAAGCTCCAAATGAAAAAATGAAAGAAGTTTTTAAAAAGACAGTAGAGGAAGCTAAAGCACAAATATCTAAGGTAAGATTTTAAATCGACTCTGAATCTTTCAAAAATGTTATGGATGCTACATAGCTCTTCTGTTTTTCAAAAATAACTGATTAATTTTTCATTTGAGTGCAAAGGACAGTAATCTCCAGTAGCAATGTGAAATAATTTGAATAGTCTGATAAAAAGTGTGAAACTCCTGTTAATCATTTTCCTAATGACTTGTGGCAAGATTTTTCAGAGTTACAGAATCAGATATTAAACGCTGAGTGAATGCTGGCATCACAAATTTTGCATTAAATGATTAAACCACATTTCATTCCACCCACATGCTCTTCATTTTTTATTTGTTATTGATACATTCTTTGAGTGAATGCTTGTCAGGTTTTCTAGTGAAAAATTAACTACATTCAGAAATTTGTAGATTAAAATACCTATTGCTCATTAATGTAATGTGGTGTAGTTTTACATATAATTGAGTAAATATTAAAGTAACTGTAATGAGGTGGTCTGCAATAACAGGGGGACTCGACAACCCAGCGGTTCCTTCCAGTCCTATGCTATCACCTTTTCATAGCATAGATGATTTAAGCCCCGATCCTTCCAAAGCTTATCCACATGCTTAAATTTAACCATGTGTAGTCACATTGAGTTCAGTGGAACTAGGTATGTGCATATGTCTTTGCAGGATTGGGGTCTAAATTATTCAATTCCACTTTAAGAATAGCTGTATATTTTATGTTGACACACTACTTGTTTATGACAAAGAAGCACAAATGCAAAAAAGACTTTTTATTCATATACTTTTCCTTGTAAACTTTGGCTCTTTGAAATTCTTCTAAAATACATAAGTTGACAGAGAAATGTTACAAACAATGGGGATTTATATTACTGTTTTTTTAGTCCCATTAGGTTTAAAATGAACATGTTAATTGATATGTTTTTTAGGTTGGGGTCTATTCTACATCTATAGTGGCATTAGTGCTGCATTATTTCTTCAAACCTGGGTGTTAATGAATCCTGTGGATTTTTTTGGTCTCTGGTGCCAAGTCATAGCTGATAGCACACCCTTGCTAACCATGGGTATTGATCAGCTTACCAACTGCTACTAGCTGCTAGAGCAGTGGTCTCCAATCTTTTTATGCCCAAGATCACTTTTTGAATCTAAGAGCAACCCAGGATCTACCCCGCCCTTTCCCCAAAGCCCTGCCCCACTCACTCCATCCCCCCTCTCTCCGTCATTCGCTCTCCCCCGCCCTCACTCACTTCCACCGGGCTAGGGCAGGGAGTTGGGGTTCGGGAGAGGGGGCAGCCTCTGGGCTGGGGCTGAGGGGTTTGCAGTGTGGGAGGGGGCTCTGGGCTGAGCTTGGGGCAGCGGGTTAGGGTGCAGGAGCGGATGAGGGCTGCAAGCTCGAGGAGGGAATTTGGGTGCAGGGGGGGCTCTGGCCTGAGGCAGAGTGTTGGGGTGCAGAGTGTTGGGGTACAGAAGGGGGTGCTGGATCTGGAAGGGAGGTCAGGGCTGGGGGAGGAGTTATGGGGTGCAGGAGGGGTTATGGGGTGCTGGCTCTGGGAGGGGGGTCAGGGCTGGGGTTTGGGGTGCTGGCTCCAGGAGGGGGCTGGGAGTTGGGGTGTGGCCTCCCACTGGGCAGCACTTACCTCCGGCATGGCTGTCACTGCCTACCCCGGCCCCATGCCGCTCCCGGAAGGAGCCAACGCACCCCTGCAGCCCCTGGGAGGTGGGGGGGCACATGGCTCTGCGCGCTGCCCCTCTCTGCAAGCACCGCCCCCACAGCTCTCCCGGCCAATGGGAGCTGCGGGGGCGGTGAATGCACGCAGGAGCAGCGCATGGAAGGAGATCCCTGGCCATCCCCACACACACCTTAGCGGTAGCCACACTGTGCTACCGGAGTCCGCGATTGACATGGAGAGCCTTTAGGATCAACTGGTTGGTGACCACTGTGCTGGAGCATGCTTGCAACTTGCTTACTGTATACTCTTTGCATCATGTTCCCAGATGCCATAATGATTTCTCAGGAACCTATAGGATTTGGGGCACAGATTGGAGAGAAAATGGCTGGACAGCCATCTGTAACCTGATAGTCATTGCACAGAAGATGTTATGAAGGCACACTATTGCACTGACTTAGGCAGAGATATAACTTGTCCTTGGCCATGAACATTGCAAGGAACCTTCTAGCTGAAATATTTGTTAGTGAGCAGTTTGATTAATCATGATTGACTCTTCACCCATCCCTCTCCCGGTTTGTTCCTTCAGCTGATTGATTTAATTTTTAAATTATTAGTATTAAACTAGAACTCAGAATTGGTCTCCGAGTCTATGACTAAGAGAATCAGGGGTTCCTGACTTCCTATCATGTTCAGTTCGGTTTCTTATTTTGATGTCTCTGGTGTTTTGGGTTCCCCACCTGCATCATTTGACTCTGATCCATCTTGGTTGGGTAAAGCAGGTGATGTAGCTATAATATCATCACTGACGGGGATTATCAGTGTTCCACTTAGCAAGGATGTTGACCATTTTCAAACATGCAGAGCTTGTCCTCAAGAAATTGCCACTTGATAGTAGATTTTTGCCAGTTACCCAGTCTCCTATCTCCCCATTTTCCGGGATGTGATTTGGAAAACAGTGACCATTCCATTCAAGGTTTAGGCACTACTGACATTTTACATGCATTCCAGTTTGGGTTCAGCAATCCCCTTGTAGTGACCCTGCTTATCCATGAATGATGATCTCCTGGTTTTAGATTACTGCCATTTGGCCATTCTGGTCATGCTGGACATCTCAACAGCTCATATATATGAGGCCTCTTGGCAATATCATTTCTAAATATGAGGTAGATTATTAGTATAGTGCTGAGGTGCAATTTTATGTCCCTTGCTAAATTGAATCCTGCAAATTTGGTCTCTGCTCTAGAGGAATGCCTGCATGAAATTTGCAGCTAGATACTGTATTTTCATTTCCTGACCATAACCATTACATAGCATTGCTGTGTTTCACCCTGGAGGATTCTGCATGTAAGTAGTGGATTGAAATTGTTTTTATATTGTATTTTTGTGAAGTGCTTTGGGTTGCTTTTGGATGAAAGGTGAAAACATGTTTTTTATTTGTATATAGCCAAGTGCCTTAAAATATGGTCAATTTACTTTGGTTTGGAGGTTAATTTGTTTTCAAATTATCAGTCCATAATGATAAAAATGAACACATACAGTACTTTTCTTGCCAAGTTTGGTCTTTAGAAATTGGGGAGCAATATATTGTACTTGCCAGCTAATGAGTCTAGTAATGGCCACAAGGAGGGATCATTCTTTTAGTCTCCTTTTTATAACTCCCTGTATTGAAAACTTTGGCAAGGCCAAATTCATTAGTGAAATATAAAAGTTTGTTTCAGCTACTTCTTGTTTCTTCTCATCTGTGCAATGATTAGTCCAATCATATGTTGTTAGCAGTGTTGGAGCTGTGTCAGTCACAGGATATTAGAGATACAAGGTGGGTGAGGTATATCTTTTACTGAACCAACTTCTGTGGGTGAGAGAGACGAGCTTACACAGCTCTTCTTCGGGCCACCAACAGAAGTTGGTCCAATAAAAGATATGACCTCATCTACCTTGTCTCTCTATTCCAATCATACGGCAATTAAGTGTCTCTGCTTCTACAAATCTCTGTATGAGCTGCACAGAGTGCTAAGCATTGCCTTATGAGCAATTGTGTTTTGCTCATTCATGTCTTTCATTTGCAGGTGCTCTTTTATCTCAGGGTACATCTATACTACAGAATTAGGTCGAATTTATAGAAGTCGATATTTTAAAACCCGAATTTATGGAATCGATTGTGTGTGTCCCCACTAAAGAGCATTAAGACCATGAGGTCGATTGACTGTGTCCACAGTAGCGGGGCTAGCATCGACTTTCGGAGCATTGCATTGTGGGTAGCTATCCCACAGTTCCCGCAGTCTCCGCCGCCCATTGGAATTCTGGGTTGCGATCCCAAAGCCTGATGGGGCAGAAAACATTGTCGCTGGTGGTTCTGGGTACATGTCGTCAAGCCATCAAACGTCCCTCCCTCCCTCCGTGAAAGCAATATTTTTCGCGCCTTTTTTCCGGGGTTTCCGTGTTTGCTACGGAAGCCTGCTCAGCTCACAATTACCGTACATCTCCAGCGTACGCCTGGACATTAGGTCTAGTGGGGATTCAGTCACGCTATAATACAGGCAGAGGGATAGCTCAGCGTTCTGAGCGTTGGCCCGCTAAACCCGGGGTTGTGAGTTCAATCCTTGAGGGGGCCATTCCGCCTGAGGCTGGTAGTCGTGGGACTACACAGCAGAAGCTCCTTGCCTTCTAGCTGCAGATGGTGCAATATGCCATAAATGGTCGTGGTCGCGGGACCATACAGCAGAAGCTCCTTGCCTTCTAGCTGCAGATCGTACAATATGATTGAAATTCGTGTGCTCCTGGCCGGCGGCCTATGGTGTGGCTGGCCGGGGGCGCTTGGACATAAATGGGAGTGACCAGAGTGACTCTGGTCATTCTCTTTTTTACGTTTTGTTTAAGGGAGATTCAGTACTGCCTGGAACACGGGCGGAGGGATAGCTCAGCGGTCTGAGCGTTGGCCCGCTAAACCCGGGGTTGCGAGTTCAATCCTTGAGGGGGCCAGGAGATGATGATGGATATCAAGCATATTGTACCATCTGCTGCTAGAAGGGAAGGCGCCTAACCCTTGCTCACCGCATATTGTACCATCTGCTGCTAGAAAGAAATGAGCCTAACCCTTGCTCCCCCTCTCCCTCCGTGAAAGCAACTGAGGGGGGAGCAAAAAATCCTTTCGTGCCTTTTTTCATATGGGCGCCATATTGCTGACTCCATTGTTATCCACCCGCCGCTTCTGCTGCCACTCTGCTGTCCTGCAAACAGCATACCAGGGAAAGCATGGAGCACGATCAGATCACCGCGGCTGTTATCGCCATTATGAACACCACGCGCATTGTCCAGGAGTATATGGAGAACAAGAACCAGGAGCTGCTAGAGCTACAGCAGGCGAGGAGGCGACAGCAGCGCCCTGAGGACAGTGATGAGGTCAAGCAAGGTGGACATCATGGTGTTAATGGGGCTTGTTGATACAGTGGAACGCCGATTCTGGGCCCGGGAAACAAGCACAGACTGGTGGGACCACATAGTGCTGCAGGTCTGGGATGAATCCCAGTGGCTGCGAAACTTTTGCATGCGTAAGGGCACTTTCATGGAACTTTGTGAGACGGAACCCATATCCCTATCTTGGCACCGGACCACCAAGCCAGCGAGTACATAAACCGAAAGGGTTACTTTTCAATAGTGCTGCAAGCACTGGTGGATCGTAAGGGACGTTTCACCAACATCAACGTGGGATGGCCGGGAAAGGTACATGACGCTCACATCTTCAGGAACTCTGGTCTGTTTCGGCTGCTGCAGCAAGGGACTTTCTTCCCAGACCAGAAAATAACCGTTGGGGATGTTGAGATGCCTATAGTTATCCTTGGGGACCCAGCCTACCCCTTAATGCCATGGCTCATGAAGCCATACACAGGTAGCCTGGACAGTAGTCAGGACCTTTTCAACTATAGGCTGAGCAAGTGCAGAATGGTGGTGGAATGTGCATTTGGGCGTTTAAAAGCTCGCTGGCGAAGTTTATTGACTAGGTTAGATCTCAGCGAAAACAATATTCCCATTATTATTACTGCTTGCTGTGCGCTCCACAATATCGGTGAGAGTAAGGGGGAGACGTTTATGGCGGGGTGGGAGGTTGAGGCAAATCGCCTGGCCACTGGTTATGCGCAGCCAGACACCAGGGCTATTACAAGAGTACAGCAGGGTGCGTTGCGCATCAGGGAAGCTTTGAAAACCAGTTTCATGAATGGCCAGGATGCTGTGTGAAAGTTCTGTTTTTCCCCTGTAATGAAAAGCCCCGCCCCTTCATTCACTCTACTTCCCTTTACCCAAACCGCCCTGCCCTCCCCCCCTCGATCACCGCTCGTAGAGGAAATAAAGTCATTGTTGCTTAAAAATCATGCATTCTTTATTAATTCGTAAAACAAAGAGGGGGAACTATGGGGGTAACTGCCACAGTCTCCCGGGATAGCTGGTGGAGGAAGGGAAGCACCAGGATGGGTGGTGGAGGAGGGGATGAGGGAAGGACAAGGACACACAGCACTTTAAAACCTATTGAATGCCAGCCCTTTGTTGCTTGGACTGTTCTCTTGGCTTGAGTGGTTGGGTGCACGGAGGCCGCCCAAACGCGTTCTTGGGCGTCTCGGGGATGAGGTTATGGGACTCAGGAAGGAGGGCTGTTGGTTACACAGGGGCTGTAGCGGCGGTCTGGGCTCAGGCGGCCTTTCCTGAACCCTACGCCTTTCCTCAGCCATAAGCCGGAGGATTTCCGTTTGATCCTCCAGTAGCCTCAGAATTGCATCCTGCCTTCTCTCTGCACGCTGACGCCACCTACTCTCTTCATCCCGCCGCTGTCTCTCTTCATCCCGCCAGTCATTGTCTTCAGCACGCCACCTGTCCACGCGATCAAATTCTGCCTTCCTGGACTCCGACAGTGTCTGCCTCCACGCATTCTGCTGGGCAGCTTCAGTGTGGGAGGATTGCATGAGTTCTGAGAACATATCGTCTCGATTCCTTTTTTTTTTTACTTCTAATCTTCGCTAGCCTCTGGGACGGTGATGAAGGGGGTGGCGTTGAAACATTTGCAGCTGCGGGAGGAAACAAACGGGAGAGGAGTAGTTTAAAAGACACATATTAGAGAACAATGCTCCAAACATTACATATCACATGTGCATTTGGTCCAAGGTTGCACTTTGCCTGTTATATTGAGGGTCTGCCGGTTTGGTGTGAGAGATCACACAAGCAGGTCCGGCGGGCAACAGAATTCGGCTTGCAGGCAGCCATGGTAAGCCACAGTCTATAGGCTTCTTTAACCTTCATAACATGTGGGAATGTTTTCAAACAGCAACCCCCTCATTTCCCATAACAAACAGCCTTTGGGCTGGCAATTTAAAACTGGTTGGCAATTGAAAAGGGAGGGGCGGCGGTTTTCGGGTTAACGTGCAGCGTGAACCTAATCGACACCCCCACACACACACACACACAGACACACATCCAAGATGTTCGCTGTTCCCCCTCCCCCCACCGCGTGGGTCACAGCGGGGAAGATTTCCGTTCAGCCACAGGCAAACAGCCCAGCAGGGACGGAGCCCCTCTGAATACCCCCTTAATAAAATTCCCCTATTTCAACCAGGTGACCATGAATGATATCACTCTTCTGAGGATAACACAGACAGATAAAGAACGGATGTTGCTTGAATGCCAGCAAACACCGGGACCATACGCCGCCATGCTTTGCAAAGCAATGATTCCAGACTACGTGCTACTGGCCTGGCGTGGTAGAGTGTGTTACCACGGAGCACAGGATAAGGCTGCCCTCCCCAGAAACCTTTTGCACAGGCTTTGGGAGTACATCCAGGAGATCTTTCTGGAGATGTCCCCAGAGGATTTCTGCTCCATCCCCGAACATGTTAACAGACTTTTCCAGTAGCTGTAGCTGTACTGGCCGCGAATTAATCATTAAACACGCTTGCTTATAAAACATGTATTAATTAACAGAGGTACACTCACCAGAGGTCCCTTCTCCTGCATCGAGTACGCCTTGGGTGGGTTCGTAGGGTACTGGCTCCAGGGTGACAAAGAGTTCCTGGCTGTCGGGGAAAAGGGCTTCTCCGCTTCCTTGCTGTGTCTGGGTGCTATTTTCAGCATCATTATCATCATCATGCTCCTCTGTGGTTTCTGATGATCCACATACGGAGTCATACCACATGGGTGGGTCAGTGCTGGCTGCACCTCCTAGAATGGCATGCAGCTCATCATAGAAGCGGCATGTCTGGGGCTCTGACCCAGAGCGGCTGTTTGCATCTCTGGTTTTTTGGTAGGCTTGCCTGAGCTCCTTAATTTTCACGCGGCACTGTTGCGCGTCCCTGTTGTAGCCTCTGTCCTGCATGCCCTTGGAGACTTTGGCATATGTATTGGCGTTTCTTCTTTTGGACGGTAGCTCTGCTAGCACGGTTTCGACTCCCCATACAGCGATCAGATCGCGTACCTCACGCTCGGTCCATGCTGGAGCTCGTCTTCGGTTCTGGGACTCCATCATGGTCACCTCTGCTGATGAGATCTGCGCTCACCTGCAGCTCACCACGCTGGCCAAACAGGAAATGAAATTCAAAAGTTCGCGGGGCTTTTCCTGTCTACCTGGGCGGAGCATTGGAGCTCAGACTGCTGTCCAGAGCGGTCAAATGTTGCACTGTGGGATAGATCCAGGAGGCCAATACCGTCGAATTGCATCCTCACTAAGCCTACATCGATTCGGCAATATCGCTTTAAGCGCTAATCCCCTCGTTGGGGGTGGAGTGGCGAGATCGATTTTAAGAGCCCTAGAAGTCGATGTTAAGGGCTTCGTCGTGTGGACGGGTGCACGGATCAATCGAAATAACGCTAATAAATTCGACCTAAACTCGTAGTGTAGACCAGGGCTAAGTCTCAGGTCTATAGGACCCCTTCTCTAACCCTCATTTGACTTTTACTACTTTTGCTACTTTTTAACTTTTGTCCATGAATCACAAATAGTAAAAATAAGAGATTTTCCCTTCCAGTTTCTACAGTCATCGGCACACTTATTTGAATGCCTGTGTTCAATAGACACCTACAGCAAAAAAATTATTATTAAATTGTGTAGCAGGCATTTAATGGATATTTGAGATTTCATTTCTTTGCCAATAAAACCAAATAGACAAAGTTTACTGCTGTATGCAGCTGTTTTATGAATCAGGATAAAGAGAACTAAGAGTGATTTGCTCTGACAAGTTTGTGTTTAGCCAGTTGGCTTCATTTAAATATCACACTGTTTAACATTATGAACTGATTGCAAAACAGATGCTTTCCTCCTAACTTAATTACTTTGTTTAAATTTTAACAATGACTCCTGTCTGTATCTCAGAAACAAGTTCAAGCTAATGTATGTGTTAACATGGAGATGGTGAAAGATGCACTGGACCAGCTCCGAGGAGCTGTAATGATTGTTTATCCGATGGGATTGCCTCCACATGATCCAATTAGAATGGAGTTTGAAGATAAAGAAGACTTGTCGGGAACTCATGTATGTAGTAACATATTTGGATTACATACAGTGGCTGGGTTCAATTTATGCTCTCTTAGGAAAGGATGGAGAAATTCTTCATTTTTATGTGACAGTGATTATTTGATTTCTTGTACATATTCTGATTTCTTGTTAGTTTCTAAATATTTTTGTCTCTAATGGTTTTTCAAAAATACGTGAAGTGTCAATAAATTAATTAAAAATAAGATGAAGAAACATATATTCAGTTAAAATGCCACATACTAATGTGAGTTCATGTAGTTTTATTTGGTTGTCCATTTTAAATAGCTGGTATCTTTATAACACCATCTGTGAGAATTAAACATTTTGAGTGATAAAACTGGAGTAAGAATTGAGAATAGGGCTGTATTGGAGGGACCAAGACACTACAGATTGATATCAGAGGAAGAAAGATATAGCAGTAACCCTTTTTTAATAAGGATAGAATGTAAAACCAAGGGAATTTTAAATATTAACTGAGCTTTTTGTTGTTACTCCCAGAGGGATCATCTTATAAACTGACTATGGAAGGTTGCTGCAAGAGTCTCTGTTTATGCAAAAATTACTAGTGTCATATTTTTTTCTTGCAAATTATAATTATCACAGGCTGGACTTGAGGTTATTGAAGAGTCTGAAGCACAATTGTGGTGGGCAGCAAAGGAGTTAAAAAGAACAAACAAACTTTCAGACTTTGTGGGCAAAAATGAAAAAACTAAAATCGTTGTCAAGATACAGAAAGTGAGTATTACTGTCAGTCTCTGCTTATGATTCAGCACTGACTTTTTTACAGCAGAGAATTTCTAATAGACTTAGAAAATGTATCTGGTTAATTTCAGCTTGGGTCTCTTAGAATCATAGAATCATAGAATCTCAGGGTTGGAAGGGACCTCAGGAGGTCATCTAGTCCAACCCCCTGCTCAAAGCAGGACCAAACCCAATTAGATCATCCCAGCCAGGGCTATAGAATCATAGAATCTTAAGGTTATAAAACCAAGACTGACTTAAAGGTTTCAAATACCGTAAGTCTTCTGTTTTTATTAATTCCCTTAGTCAGCAGTGAAATCCTGCCCATACCCCAGAATATACTTTTGAAAGAACAACCAAAAATTGCAGATATTAAGGTTTGCATTAGACTAAAAATTAAATAAAAATGCCATTTGATGGAAGTTGGGAGAGAAAATTTGTTCTTCAAGTGATTGTCCTCATGGATTCTCTTTCTGATCCATGTGCATCCAATGTGCAAGATCAGATTCTTTTGGCCACCAGTGTCCGTTGGGTTTGCATCTGCACCTTGGATGCCCTCGCCGCATCCCCTTACACCTGAAGTCATAAAGGGTGGAGTGTGCCCAACCATCCCTCCATTCTCTCTTACTGACTGTGGCTGCTAGACAGAACCCCTGCTGTATCTGCTTCCTTGTGTTTTTTGTGTGACTTCCCTGGTGTGGGTGTGACAATAGGTAATGTGGTAAGCTTAATTTTTCCTCTTTATACCCATTGGCCCTCTTTTTAAAAAGAAAAGAAAAAAGTGAAACTTCCCTAGTACCAGGATGTAGTTAGGATTATGGCTGAAACAAAGCCCAGAGGTTTCAAAAATTGCCTCTCCTTTTATGAGGCTTTTTTGCTCAATGACAGTCCCTCAAGCTGCTTTTTTTGTCTTGGCGAGGGGCACATCATCCCTAATAGAGGCTCAGTGTGTTGCTCCTTCACCAAGAGGACACACAAGGTGAGAGAGGCCTGTCTTAAACTCTTCCAGAGTACTCAGTGAGAGCTTCCCCGGAAACAGAGAAAAAAGGGCTTGAACATTCTTCCTCAGATAATAATGCTCCTCTGAGCTGTGGCTCAACTCCAACCTCGCTTCAAAGAGATCAAACCCTTCAATGACCAAGACTGTCAGCTAAGTCCTCCTCCTCCACCCAGTCATGTGAAAGGTATAGGCAGGAACATTGTTCCCACAGTGAGCACAGGCCTAGGTCACCTTTCCCAGGCCTAGTAAAATGAGGCAAAGATCTTTCCAGGTCACTTACTCAAAAAGCAGTTTACAGCCGAGATCGGGTCCTTAGATGTCTTAGTGAAACCTAGTCACCGAGTACATATGGTACTCTCTGATACAGCAGTCCGCAGTTCACTTGGTACTAACTTCTCAGTACCAAACCATATCCGTATTCGCACATGTGGTCCCGGCATCATGACTGAGGAGCTGACCTCTGTAGTGCACGTGTTCCTGTCACCAACTTTCTTGGTACTGAAGTTCTTCTCGGTATCAAGTGATCTTGCAGTGACTACACAAAATGAGTCATCATTGCTCTTCTCAACCAATAGAACATCTTTTGCTTAATTGTTTAGTAGTACACCTCTACCCCGCTACAACGCGGTCCTCGGGAGCCAAAAAATCTTACCACGTTATAGGTGAAACTGTGTTATATCGAACTTGCTTTGGCCTCGAGCATTTCCGTTATTAATAGTCAGCAAATCATCTTTGTTAGAACTAACACGGTGTTGTATGCAGTAAATAAATCTGTTCTGCAATGGCACCCAGAACCTCTGAACCATCCAACCCCCACTCCTCCCTGTCCTCTGACTGCCCCCCGAGACCCTCTGCCCCTTATCCAACCCCTCAGCCCTGGCCCGGCACCTTTAACACGCCGCTCAGAGCAGCGTGTCAGAGTCAGACATGCCGACGCGCTGATCCGCCAGAGCGCGCAGCCCTGCCCCCCAGAGCGCTGCTTTACCATGTTATATCTGAATTCGTGTTATATCGGATCGCATTATATCGGTGTACTACTACAGTACTAGTCAGCTCTTCAGCTCCAGTGGTGGGGAGAACTCAAGATCACCAGGTAGGGTAGCTCAAGTCCCCTCCAAGAGATCTAAATGATTTTTACACATACCCAGATCCTGGCTCACTGGTGGTGATATCAGCAGAGACCCACAAAGATACTGCTGCAAAACAAAGAGCCCCAAAAGCTAGATTTATTTGGCAAAAAGATGTATTCATTATCAAGTCTGTAGATGTGTATCTCAAATTACCAGGAGCTTCTGTCAAAATCTGATTATCTTAATTTGGACAAGGTAACATGATTGATAGAGAAACTCCCTCAAGAACATAGGGAGGAACTGAAATTTATTGTCTGAAGGACTGTTCATCGCTTGAACATCAGTATAGGTTGCATTAAGTGCTTAGTATCTGGCAGCACTCTCAGTAGCCGCTTCCATTGCCATGTGCAGGGTTTCATGGCTCCAGTCTTCAGGACTACCAAAAGAGGTCCAAATGAAGATAAGGGATCTCCCTTTTGGAGACTGTGATCTGTTCAGTGTGAATACTCCAGTCATGTTCCTGGCCCTGGGACAGTCTGCATAGTGCAGCTGCCTGCCCCAGGCCCCTAGGAACAGCAGCACAATGAAACTGACTGGAATGTCAATTTCATATATGTGGTTTTGGAAACTCCATGTTTTGCTGTTTTCTAAATGAAATTTTCGATTCACTATGAAATTTTGGCAATTTGGTTTCATTCCAATGAGGAACAAACCCAGATTCCTGGTCATATTTGTGGATATTATACCTTAAGTATTCTACACATTAACATCCTGGGCCAAGATTTGCAAAAATGAGTACCTACATTTAGGCACAGAAAGCCACATTTAGGCACTTTAGTAAGCAACCTGCCTTTTGAAAGTGCTGAGCAGTCATCTGCTGTCATTGAAATAGCCTATTTTATCATTTGTTATGTAGGCCTGTTTCTGGGATGTGCATTTGTACCATCCTTAGTATCCGTGATTAAAGATGAAATCTAAGTATACTTATGTAAAATGTAAATTTTAATTGCTTCTCATAGATTAAACTGTTTCAGTGTCATGAGTACAGTGTACCTAGACAAACTGGTTGAACATGGATAAAACTAGTCTTTGAATTTAAAATTCAGCATAATTGGGGGGAAAGCACATCATTTGCTTCACAAATTTAGATACTAAGATTGTTATGCATATGAGGACAATCATGAGACATCTTTAAGAATTTTAGAATTGTGGAAAAATAGAATTTAAACAAGACATTTAAAAAAATGTTTTATTATTGAGTTTGTTTTATAACCTTAAAATTGCAACCCTCATCCTGCACCATTAAAGCCAATGACAACTTTGCCATTGACGTCAGTGAGTATAGGCTAAAGCTTTGAAACATTTTGTTAATTACTATTATAGTAGAAATTTCAATATTTAAGTTCATAAATAAAATTGAGGCCTAATCATCAAGCTCACAACTCCCTTGACTTTAATGTAACTGATTGGGCCCAGAAGTAGAAGAATATTTCTCAGTTAAATTTAACGTTAACGTTGATTTTTCTGTCTTATAGAAAGCCATGAAACATGAGAAGACTTACTGTTTGAGGAAATATTTGTTTAGCACTTTAAGATTCTTGTGTACTTTTTTTTTTTTACTGAACATACCGTCATGAATAAATTTTATCAATTTACTTTCAGAAAGGACAAGGTGCCCCATCACGTGAACCTGTGATAAGTAATGAAGAGCAAAAACAGATGATGCTGTATTATTACAGGAAGCAGGAGGAACTCAAGGTAACAAGTGATTCTACTGTGTTACATGACACAACAAATAGAGTGAAGCGAAAATAGAACTAAGTCTCTCTTCAGTTATTTCATAAAAGCTTTCTTTGTTAATTTTATCTGAAACTATTTTATTTGCAGAAATTAGAAGAAAATGATGACGACTCCTATTTAAATTCAGAATGGGCAGACAGTCATGCTTTGAAAAGACAGTTTCATGGTGTAAAAGATATTAAGTGGGGACCAAGATGAAGCTCTCCAAACAGACTCTGCCTCTTTAGAAAGAAAGAAATAATAGACCCACCCTTGTTATGTAAATGACCAGCACATTAGTAAACCTCAGGTAGTATTTGTGACAAATGTTGAAATTTCCAGTTTCATAGTAGAGGTTCATTTTAAGCTTGAGTTTTTTAATGAAAACTTCACATCTCTATTAACTGTCTAGATCAGGACTCTTCTGTAGTATGACTATATAGATTACATATTGTAAATTTTCATTATTCTATTTTTACAAAGGTTTGTAACTGGAATAATTAAATCTTAAATTATTTTGCAGACAGCATTCATAGCTAATAAAAATAATTAGATGGTTGTGCTGGTAGCCTTTAAGTTTTCTACTTTATTTTGAAAATTAGTTTTCATGTGTACCATCTTGAATCAATGCAAATTCAGTGGTGTTAGCTATTTGTTTGTATATTAACAAGGTTCATTTTAAGCTATAAGTGTTTAAATGAATGAATTTTTGTTAGCAATTATTCAAACAAAACTACTCTGTTTGAACACTGATAAAATGAAACTTTTTTGTATGCTTGAATTTCACTCCACATTTTCCTCATTTTTCACTTATACTTATTTTTCTTTTAAAATGGCAAGCAAGGAACTGAGCCCAGTTAATATTATCTTGTTTTCATATATCATCATTTTCATGTATAGACGGAAGGAAATCCAGTTGTAAATGGTAAGCATCACTTCTGAATAGGATTGAGACAATGCAATAGTTGTGTCTATGTGAAGGTGATATTTTAAAATTTTTAAGTACTTTTAAGATTGTAAAACAAGTTATGCTTTGGAACAAGTTACAGCGGTTGTGTCAACATCACATTTTCTTTCAACAGATACTTTTTATTTTAACATTTATAATAAGAGTGGCCAGTTATAATTGAGTTTCCACTATAAGCTTGATTTTAGCTCCTCTCTGAAATCCACACAAATAGTTATAGAGTCCTGTGGCACCTTATAGACTAACAGACGGAGCATAAGCTTTCGTGGGTGAATAGCCACTTCATCGGATGCATGCAGTGGTAATCCCTCTTAATGGTTCTGTATGAGGTGTGTTAGGGGAGGAGAGTGGCTGGCAAGGGCTTGGAGGCATGGAGAATTCCAGCAGAGCAGAGGGAACATAAAAAGGGACATGGGGCAGCAGAATGGGGGACATTCCACCATTCTTGCAAATTTTAGGAGGCTCCCCCATCTTCATGATCCTTACAACCCCATCATATCCTATCTCCCCCACCACACTCACCCCACAAGTTTTAATATTTATTTAGACTTGTGCATACTAAAAATGGGCCTCTCCATACATTATAGGTGCCCTTGATATATTTTAAGAAATACAACAAAATTATTATCCAGGTGTAACTAAACTGCAGCAGTACAATTAAATATAATCCAGTGCCAGCAAACCAACACAAAAGCTTACCCTCCCCCCTTCTATCAATTCCCCACCCTTATCATTTTCCATTGATTTCAAATGCCTGGGAGAAAGGATGAGCTTTGCAGCATGTGCTGCTCTTTGTTATTTACGGTATTTCATACTTGAGGAAATTAAATTCCTCTTCATCACTCAACATGCTTGGGAGCTTTATTAGGCCCAGCAATCCCCTTACAAGCCTAAATAGGGGCACTGGGAGTCTGCCAAGCTTGCACATGCTCATGTGTCTGATCATCCATTTTAGCTTGTTGGAGGCTAACTGGTCTCCTAAGGCTTGCAGTAGTTGGGGGCTGCATCCCTCCAGAAATTATCCCAAAGCCTGTGAGGTTGTGGAGGCATGCATCTTCTAGTTTTTAATTTACCGATTACAAAGCCAGAAAAGACTACTAACTTGTCAAACGGCTGCTGAATTTACTTGGGTGGAGCCCTGTTTCAGTATGCACCACCTAAGGTCTCAAGGAGTAGGTTTCACCTGATGCATGTCAAGATATCCATAGGAAAGCAGGGAAATGCATGTCATTTTGCAGACATCAAGGTCCCCGGAAAGGGAGCCCCCACTCTTGTGCACCGCCTAAGGAAGAGTCTTCACACACAAGTTGCACCAATTTAATTTAAATGGGGTTAGTAAAACTGGTGCCACTTCTTGTGCATGGGCCCTTATATCAGTGTAGCTTGCATCTGTACATTCCCCAAGGCATGCTGAACTGCTACAAACCAGGGTTTAAAAGACAGGAGTGTCCACACACACAGTTGTACTAGTTTTTAATTAATTGATATAAAATCACACCTTTAAGCTGTTACCGCTTTTGTTTTAAGCCTGGTGTGTATACAGTATTGACCTAAAGGGGAGCCAAGGTTGATCAGCGCCTTTTGAAAATCAGGCCAGTTTTGTTTAGGTGTCTGTGCTCCCAGGTTTGACATATTGGGCCACAGTCCACATATGTTACCACTGTCAGATTCTACATTCCCTCCTCCCCAGATGATATGATGTGCATGTCACTGGTTTAGGGACATGGACATGGAGCAGCAAACAGAGGAGAGGCAAACAGAGGGAGTTTGCCTGGGAGTTCACCTGCGGGGAGTTCCCACAGAGTTGTTTTGCCTTCTATGATGAGATAACTGGCTCTGTGGATGTGGGGAAAGTGGTGGACATGATATATCTTGACTTTAGCAAAGCTTTCAATATGGTCTCCCATAGTATTCTTGCCAACAAGTTAAAAAAGTATGGATTGGATGAATGGACTATAACATGGCTAGAAAGCTGGCTAGGTCGTCAGGCTCAACGGGTAGTGATCAGTGGCTCAATGTCTAGTTGACAGCTAGTATCAAGCGGAGTGCCCCAGGGGTCGGCCCTGGGGCCGGTTTTGTTCAACATCTTCATTAATGATCTGGATGATGGGATTAATTGCACCCTCAGCAAATTCGCGGATGACACTAAGCTGTGGGGAGAGGTAGATACGCTGGAGGGTAGGGATAGAATACAGAGGGACCTAGACAAATTAGAGGATTGGGCCAAAAGAAATCTGATGAGGTTCAACAAGGACAAGTGCAGATTCCTGCACTTAGGACGGAAGAAGCCCATGCACTGCTACAGACTAGGGACCGAGTGGCTAGGCAGCAGTTCTGCAGAAAAGGACCTGGGGATTACAGTGGACAAGAAGCTGGATATGAGTCAGCACTATGCCCTTGTTGCCAAGAAGGCTAACGGCATATTGGGCTGCATTAGTAGGAGCATTGCCAGCAGATCGAGGGAAGTGATTTTTGCGTCCAGTTTTGGTGCCTCCCCTACAAAAAGGTTGTGGACAAATTGGAGAGAGTCCAGCGGAGGGCAATGAAAATTATTAGGGGGGCTGGGGCACATGACTTATGAGAAGAGGCTGAGAGAACTGGGCTTATTTAGTCTGCAAAAGAGAAGAATGAGGGGGGATTTGATAGCAGCCTTTAACTATCTAAAGGGGAAGTTCCAAAGAGGATGGAGCTTGGCTGTTCTCAGTGGTGGCAGATGACAGAACAAGGAGCAATGGTCTCAAGTTGCAGTGGGGGAGGTCTAGATTGAATATTAGGAAACACTGGGATGGGTTACGTAGGGAGGTGGTGGAATCTCCATCCTTAGAGGTTTTTAAGGCCCAGCTTGACAAAGCCCTGGCTGGGATGATTTAGTTGGGGTTGGTCCTGCTTTGAGCAAGGGGCTGAACTAGATGACCTCCTGAGGTCTCTTCTAACCCTAATCTTCTATGATTCTATGAATAAAAACATCAGACAAAATCAGCTAAAAGTTTTCTGACCTCCAAAAATCCTATCCACTCAGCCAGCTCCTTAGCTTTGCAACGTGTTCAGAAGTCAACAGATCTGAGATCTATTGCAGCAAGGAGGAAATGAATTCCAGGTTCAGTAACTCCCCACAAAAAGTCTGGCTACCAAGGCCCAGACATACAAATTTGAGAACTGTCAGCATAAGGCGTCTCACCTGATTGAATAGTTGCAGTATGACACAGAGAGAAGGGATTTTCCATATATTTCTACATTATCATTTAGATATTTAATATTCCATTATATATAGGACCCTTCATTTTCTTTTTTTCCTTGTTCTGGGACATTATCACTGTTTATTACAACTACAACAACAAAAACAGGTGTAAATCAGTGCAAAAAATATTAACTTTTCTGGGTAAATATCTAGATTTATTTTGGTGGATGGTAAGGCAGGAAAAAAGTATTCAGTAGATTAATGCTTTAATGAATGAAATTCAATGTAGTTTGCTGCAGAACTAAAACAACTCAAAAGACAATGCCAACTCTGAGTTTAAGAAAACAATATATCTCTAGTTCGAAATAAAACTTTTCATTTGAATAAACAGTTCACTCTTGTAGTCTTAGAACTATTAGCCTATAAATATTTACATTTAATAATTGGGCCACACCATTTGCAGCGCATACCCTCAACTTCATCTTTTTCTCCTGTTTTTGTTAAACTTTTGAATACTTCCTTGTGTTCTGAAACGTATTCTGATACAGATTTTCGTTTTCTTCCCATGTTAGTGTCAAATCTTTAAACCGTTATCTAACAGCTTGAAATGTGTACGTGTTAGGCGTGAGATTAATCAGTACATTCAGATACGCATGCACTTCAGAGCTTGTGTGCTTGCCTGTTTCGTGTATTGTGTGTATCTTCTAGACCAGGGGTCTCAAACACGCGGCACGCGGAGTTATTTCCTGCGGCCCGCCATAGCACCGACTCCACTGGCAGCCAAGCTCCAGACATTACTGAGTGTTTATATTTTATTAAAACCCCTCTTTGCATTACAGTTTAAAAAAAGTTAATACATTCACTTTTAATAGAATACTATATTACTCTTCATTTTTTTCATTTTTGACTATTTTTTTGTATCCTTGTATGAAAAAGTTTCAGTGATGCGGCCCCCGGGCCAATTTACTAGTTCTCATGTGGCCCTCGTGGTGATTTGAGTTTGAGATCCCTGTTCTAGACTAATACATAGCCTTACTTCAACAGGCAGCTTTGCATATACACACAGACTAATGTATTATCGTAATACATATAACTTACGCAGTTTATTGTATTTTCCTAATGAAACAAGTTATTTTTCATATTTGAATTATACACAAGTAGGGTGAAAATTGGAAAAAACTGAATAATACTTTTTGTAAAACCCAGGAATTTTTCAGAAAAAATCGGTTTAAGCTGAAATGAAGGGGCTAAAGTGTTTTCCCCAATGATAATATATAATTATCAGGCTACATCAAAATATTGATTGAGCTCACATAGCTGGAACACAAAATAGTACTTTTGCTACTTAACTGATTGTTAATGGTCTTTCTACTTTGACCATCAATCAGTAGTTGTATTTTTAAAAATAGTTCTTCAGTTTCACATATAAAGTTCAATTGAACATTATTAGAAGTTGTTTGTCTCAAGGAGACACTATATATACCTTATGGTCTTAAAGTCTCAGAATGAAAAATATATTGTCTTTTAATTGTTTAAGAAGAACTAATTTGGAATTATTTTAATACATTCAAAGAATACAGTAGGTTATAAAAGAGTTGCTAATCTCTTATTTCTTCAGGTGAACATCTGCAATCTGTGATAACCCATTCACATAGATCATAAGTCTTCATACTATAAATATAAAATGCATACTTGGTGTTACTTGCAAGGGTATAGTGCAGGAAAGCTAGAAGTTCAAAAGTTGTAGCCATATTTGATTCCATAGTGCCAATAGGATCACAAGCCACAATGTTTGGGAATATTCAATAGCGTCAATTATTCCATGAGATTGACGTTTTCCTTGTTTTGATAGTTTTCACCTGAAGTACGTTTTCTAAAAATTCAGATAATTGAATTCGTAAATGAATAATTCACCATCATTGCAAATAGATCTATTTTTTCCTTTTTTCTAACAATATTTTAGATATACGCAATGTATTGTGGGGAAGATTGAAATGATCTTTGTTTCTTTTTTTGAGTCGGAAAAAACACATGAATTGCAGTCCCATTACAGTTGATGGTTTTTAAAGTATTTTGTAATTTGAGAGTTCTATAAAGTTTTAAGCACAATGTATCATGTATCATCCAAAAGAACGTTGTAACCCGAAGACAATGCCAAGGAGTATAGCTCTACTCTAAAATAATTCCTCAAAGAGATTGTCTGTGCTTCATGGTTTAAAAGGAACTTTTTTTAGTTTTATTGTCATAACTGCATTGAGATCAGTGTCCCTAGCAAGATGTTTCACAAATGTTTTGGATCAGTCTTAATGGATGCCTGAAAATCGCCAAATGATTCCATTCTTAAAAATAGGACTTTCATCTTAGATTAACGTTATTTTGAATAGTTTGTGTTGTTAATTTCCAAGCCTATAAATAACTGAAGTAATTTTTGGCTTATAGCCATTTCACTAATTTCTATAATACTGTGAAAGTATAACAGAGGAAGAGGCAATATCACAAAAAAGTCAAAATATGAATAACCGTGCAATAAAATGGTATCGGCTCTACACATTTCTGCATTTAAACTCAAGACGATTGTACAACTACTTTGACTGATTATGATGGCAGGTTTTCATTAGCATTGCTAGTGTCCTTTTTTCCAAGAACGCTCCTCATTACACTTGGCAAACTTATCAAAGACGTCTAAGAAGCTCTGCTCTAGTTCCATGTCTTGTTGAGAGTTGTCACTTCAGTGGAACTCCGACAGAGACCTTTTAATTACCATTGTGTGCTAGGAGCTCAGGGAGCACTTGAAATGATGCCTTTGAGTCTGTTGTTTACAATATACTATAATTTTATTTTTTTTAAAGAAAAAGCAAACAGTCATTGAGCTTCTGGAGTAAAAGTGTGAATGATTTGGGGGTGGGTTACTGTCAACTTGCAATCTAATTATGTTTTTAAAATGAGTTAAGCTATTTCAGGCAATATACTTGCCCTTGCATCCCCTTGCTATTTTTTATGATTTTACAAGCACATTTTCTCTCTTGTGTTCGTGTGTCTGATCTTTCACTGTTGCTGTGTGCAAAACCCACAAAAATAACAGGGGAAATTGACAGTTGGCACAATCGAAGGCTACACCACAGTCAGCCTTGGTAAAAATAAATCTAATCCACACTGTGCATTAAAATAAATTAGGTTAATTTTTTGGTTTAGCTGCTTTCTCTAACCACTCTCCCTCTCAAATAGTTGAGTTTAATTGTGGGTTTGCTTAGTGACCTAATGGAAATATATTCTGCACTGCCATTTGGGAGACCTGGATTTCATTATTTCCAGTCTCTTGCTCCCTGAGCCAGCAAGAACAGGAAGCATGGCAAAGCTGATGAATTCAGCCCCTAAGGAGACGGGCTCTAGTGAGCAATGGCTCTACTTACTGAGTGGGGCTGACAAACTCTGAAGGAAGCCCTGACAAGTTCTACTCGCCCAGAAAATTGTGGAGATGATGCTAGGCCATGAAGGTTGGTATGAAATGGGAAGAATTGAGCAGATCTTCAGGATCCTTACAAGGGCATGAGGGACTCGAGAAGAATCAAAACGCAAGAGTTTTATCTGCTTTGTTTTACACACAGTATTTCAGGATCAGTTTAACCTGCCACTCTATTGACTGACAGATAATTGCCATTCATTCAGTCAGAAACAGGGTGAAAATAAAGGGTCCGAGTCTCATCTCATACTAGTTTATAGTGATGTAACTCCATTGACTTCAGTGAAACTGTCTGACTTAAGTGTAAGTGAGAAGAGAATTAGGCACAAAGTCTCTGAGCGTGCAGCATTACCACCTCTGTGAAATATTTTCAGAAGCTGTAAATTGCAATCTCTCTCTCTCTCTCTCTCTCTCTCTCTGGGAACTCCAAGAGTAGAAATGAAGACTTCTATTCCTAAAGCTCCCGCTTCCTGTCCCCATCAGGCTGCTGCAGGACATAATAAATGGGCTAAAACATAATAAAAAAAACCTTTCCTCAGTAAAGTTAAACAAACTTAGTGTGGAGGGGAGGATTCCTGTGTTTTTACCATAAAACACCTACCTGTCTCTTTCAAGGACTTGATTTGTTCTCATGTTGTACTGAAACAAGTACACACTGTACAGCAATTAAAATGTTTTGGACTTAGAGGAAGTATATAGCAAAAATAGGAAATTTGGCACTTCCTTAAAAAACTGAAGCGATTATTTTTATATATATATTGCAAGAATCATGAGAGAGATTTTCAATAGAGGGTGAGTAATAAAAGCTGAGTATAATTATGCATTTAAAAATTCCTAGTTGCAACATTTTAGTGGGGCTTATGAGTTTTCATCAATCAACACAAAAATGCTACTCGTTACTAGTTTTGAGTCTTTTGTAGGGCATTGTCTCTTCTGATAAGTGTTTTGGTACCTCAATATGTTATGCTAGATTGGTTGGAAACATAATTTATAAAATTTAAGAATTAATCCAACAGTTTTTCCATACTGCAGTGATCACTTTTGCTTTTGGTACCCTCTGCTTTCCTGTCTTTCCCTCAGCCCCACTTGGCCTCCCATTCAGAGCAAGAACTGCTATCTCTTCATTTATCCATTCTGAATATAGTTAGTCCTGATTTTGAGAGGGTGGGAAAAAACACAGGGTAAGAGGAACTCCTTACAGACCTCCGCTGACCTGAGGTATGTTTATTTTCTTCCCCAGAATGCTCTGCTTATCTCACCGTAGTAACTGCAAAAAAAGAAACATGGGTGAAACGGATAGAACTTAAAGCTTTCAAAAATTGCAGCTGCAATTAAAATCTCTCCATCTTGGAGGGTGAATGATTTAGGATTACCTTCATCATTAGTGTATCCTAGCTTTGAGGGGCCATCACTGCCAAGTTTAAAAAAAATACATAACAGCAGTCTTTGATGGTGACTAATAAACACTTTCAGTTTCTCCCTACTCTCTGTGATTTTAATAAATTCTGTATAACCTTTGTTCTCTGATGGGAATTGTTAACAGATATTTGCTGTTGCATTTCACCTTAAACCATAGCTTTGTTGGGTAGTGTGAATGTCGACTTGAATTCTTAGGATCTAATTCTGCCCTATTTCATAATCTGTGCAAGCCTACTGGAGTCACGGGGATTGCATGGGCTGTAACTCAAGTCAGAATTTGGCTCGTAGTCTATAAGGAGTTGAATATTCTGCCATTCTCTCTGCACTTATCTCAATTTTTTTTATCCTTAGGGGAATTCCTTGTTTCCTAAGGCTTAAGGAGGAGTTGCCAGGAGCTCTATGTTGGGGGGTTGGAGGGTGTCTGATGCCAAGAGTCTGGACTTGCTTAGAATGAATCCCAACCCACATTTCCTCCTCCACTATGAAGCCGCCTTTCCTCTGAATTTCCTTGTGGTATGAGCTAGCTCACACTCCCTGTCCCTCTCGACCCTTTCCGCCCATGCTGGGAACTAGCAGTGGGGTGAAGTGCACAAAGTCAAACAGAGGAGAAAAGAATCAGCACATTCTTGGTGGGTTGTGTGTACCTTTAAAAAAACAAAACAAAAAACTATATGAGCTGCCATACTAAACTGAAATCAAACTAGTGTGAATGAACCATTTTGCATGTGCAATATTTCAGATATTCATGAGTGTATGGGTATTAAGATCAAATAGCCAGAGGTGTGTGTGTATCAGAAGGTGCAATCATTCACATACAGCTGTGGTTACATTCAGTTGTATGTGCATTCATTTCTTGTAGCCACAGGTCTATGCATCGGAAGGTGCAGCCATCATGATATACACACCTGTGGTAAGTGTGTGCATTAGGATGCTAGTATAATCAAATATAGTCATCAGTGGTTGCTGGCATGGTTAGTTAATATATTTTATTTAGGTTTTTGGGGTATCCCTCTCGTAGGGCAACACAGGTCGGTGTAAACAGGGTCATGGATACTGGGATCGTAGCGGATCTTGTCTCCTAGGGTTCTGTGCATGTCAAAGAACACTGAACCCAGCTCTTTTAAGGGTTATGTGGAGTTTTAATGGTTTAATTTTAGGCTGCTAATATTTGCACAGCCTCAAAAAAAATACTCTTTGCTTCTGAGTTAGAATTTCAGCTTGATGGCAGTTGTGCTATTGATGCAGTGTTTGATGTGGAAAACCAGCAGACATGTGACTGTTTGCTCTACGAAGAACCCTAGAGTTCAATCCAAAATTCACTACAGGCAGTGGGCAGATTCCCATTGACATCAATGGGCTTTGGAAGAGGGCCTGTGAGAGCCCTAGAAAATCTATGCTACAAGAGGTCTGCTTCACAAATGTTGCAAAATTGCTTTCAGTGTGTGGTTGAACTGATCACTTCCAAGCTTGTCTGTGCTCAGCCATGTGACTATGAGAGAGGTTACACAAGGTTTCTACTTGTTTGATTTTTAAGCTTCACCCTGTTTATACTGAAGTCAAGTCAGTTGAATGGTTTCTAAACCTTTGTTTTTATTCCCTACCTCCCAGGCACTCACATTTTTATGCTTGTTCAAGTGCTTCAGGTTCTCACTTGAGAATAAGGAAAAGCTCTAAACTATTTTAATGCTGCACCACACCCTTGTTGTTGTCTTCTTCTTCATGACACCTTTCAAGCGGCAATGCACAGCTTGGCTGATCACAATAGCGTCTTGCAAAACCACTGCAGTGCAGCTTCATGCTTTTGGCTTCAGTGTCAGACAACTGTTGTACACACATCAGCTGAATGGATTCTGATGAAAGGCCTCGGTTTCAGAAGGATTCATTTTCAACCTCTTTCAAGCCTGGCACAGGGATTTCTGATAATAAACTTTGCGTTCCTGGGTGGCCTAGTTATTTCAAAGGAGCAAATTATAGATCTAAAACAGCTCTGTGCAAACTTTGAACAAAACCTTCCAGCTAACTTAATATTTCATGTTTGTTGTAATTGAATGCAATGTTTTCAAATACAAATGTCATTCACATAGACAGGCATGTAATATAAACCTAATGCATAATGCCTTCAAGACACACAACGTCAGCCAAGTAACTTGCAAGCTCGCCTTTGTAATATTTTCTTCTTATGCAGCTCCACTGAGTAGCAGCATGGATGGTAAGGCTGAGACTTCATCTTGTTATTAACTCTGGACTGTCCCTCCTGTAGGGATGCTGCTGACCTATGCCACACAGATTATTGTGTCTCTGCCTTTAGCCTGCAAACAAAGTAGATATTGGCTATATTTCTACTTATTTTTTCAACATATGCATCTTTCTGCTAGCTAACAAGAGTCAATTGCTTTTTCACATTGCTCCTGCAATGGTAAAACAGAATAGGAATGGTACTGAAAATGGCTTTCTCGGTACAGACCATTTTATGTTTAATTACCCTACATTGTTATTTGCCATAACAATTGTAAGTCATTTGTTATAGCATCTGCTACACTTGTTCCTCATTTATTTTCAGTTTCTTACACTAAATTTTGTTTTCAGCATGAGCTAGAACATCAACGTAACTGAAATAATCTGCTTGCTGCATCTTAGTTCTACCAAAACAATCAGGAAAAAGCAATTATCTCAACGCTGATTAATTTTCTCCTGTTGTGAAGCTAACAACAAACAGTCCAGTACGGGGAAGCAAATGAGAGACTCACTGAAACTTCTACTGCCAATCTACTGCCTCTGAAGATTTCGATTTTTAAATAAAAATGAAGTAGCAAGTTGAACTCAAATGATAAACAAGGAAGGGAAACTTCCCTCAAGCAGGAGTGAGTCATGGTTTCCAATCTTATGCAAAAAAACCCTTCCCCTTCTGCACCAGGCAGTCCTGATTTTCCTTCTCTCCTCATCACTTGTCACACTGACTTCAAACAAATGTATCCCTCTAATGTTTCATTTAAATACTCACACAAATACTTGTATGTAAGCATATTTTCAGGGTGCAGCTCTAGAGAGCCAGCGGCGGATTGTGGAACAGCTGCCATTTCCGATCCATAGAAGTGCTTTTATCCAAAGGCCTCGTCTGGGTGTTGTCATTTAAATATTTACATCTGATCTAAGACTCTGATATGGCTGCTGCCACCATCCAATCTGAGCCACCTCACAACCTCCCTGTGAGAAGTGGGAAGTGCTATTATCCTCATTTTGTTGCTGGTAACCTGGGGCACAAAGAGACAGAACTTGTCCATGTCACACACGACGTGTGACAGAGCAGCGTTGAACCCAACCCTTCCAAGCTGTAGGCTACAGTCATAACCACTAGATGATCCTTCTAGTCCCACTAATATCACCAGTACTGTCTCCAAGGAAATACCAGGTCCTGTAGTATTCCCTCACATGTTAAATAGGGTTTGCTGAAATCCATACTTATATACACAACTGAACAAACCATACCCATCTGCCAATGCACAAGGCCAGAATTTAAAGCAGCAATACTTACCCTTTGGCTCCCAAGTCACATACCTCTCCCTAAGTCCTACATTCAGCAATGTTCTTAGGTTTCAGGATCCTTGCAGTGGCCTGACCATGATACGTGGTGGTTGCCATAAGGAAGATATAGCAGTTTAAAGCACATGCAGTCGAAAGTGGATAGAACACTTCTTAAAATTAGTGACAGATTGCAAATACCAGGTCCCTCATGGAGCCCTAAATAACACGGAGTGTGTTGTAGCCTTTAGTTATCTGTGTTGATAAATGCATTAACTAGTGGGTCATAATCATGGTTCCCATATTTTTCTGCTCTAAATAGGTTTAACTCCTCTACTTTTATTTTCAGTTGTGGGAGAGGGAAATCGGGGGGGGGGGGGGTGGGTTAAGTTTGGGAGAAGGCAGGGATTGGTGTTCTGGCATTTCCTCAAGCAGTAGTGGAGGTACTAGTGGAGAAAGCTGGAAAAGCAGTTCAGGAAAGAGGTGAAGCGGGGCTAGGTGGAGATGGTGAAGTATATGTGGAAAGCTAAAGCAGCAGGTGGAGAAAGAGAATCATGGGGCGGCCAAACTACAGGTGGCAGGTAATGGGACCGCCAGGGAGAAGAGGTGGTGGGGACTAGAGAAGCCGCTAGCAAGGGGAGTGGTCTGGGGGAGGGGTTTGAGAGCCTGGTACAGGGGCAAGGCACATGACTGTGCTAAAGTCACTTTAGAAAAGAGACAGAAGGGGCAGAGGTGTGTGTAAGGAAAGGGTAGCAGTGTGGTAGAAGCACTTTGTGACTCTGTTGACAAAGGAGCTCTTTCGCTGTTAAGGTTGCATATGATGGCTTTAAAGTATCCTTTTGCTGAATAATATGCAGCAAGGATACCTATTAGGCCTCAAATGGCATAAACACCATTATTATTAGACCATCGTATTTACCAAGATGTGGCCAACTCTCCATTCTATTTGTATGCTGTACCTCTAAGCAAAGACCAGGCCACCTTTTGTTGAGAAAGTACCTTCCATGTTGTAGATGTCACCATAAATAAATCATACGATGAGCATAATGGTGACCTTGCTGGCCACTAGAAGCTACCACTTGGCATGTATCACTCTACTAAGGAAACCAAGGGCCTGCGGTGCTGCTATTTTATACTATTTGAGTCACACAGATGTAAAAGTGAAGTAAATGGAGTCAGAGTGGCCCAAGACTTGTATTAACACACTGGGGAATCGGCCCCATCATTTTTGTAAATAAACCTACTTTAAACTTCCCCAATAGCTTACCTTGCCTGGCAACTTGTAACATACATTGATTGGTTTTGGCTAAACTTTGAGCAGTAATTGATACCATTAACTACATTGAGAGTAACACCTGAAATGTCCAAAACTCTTACATTCCTCCTTGGGAAGAATGTGTGAACTGAAAACTCAACCTCCTTACCAGACATTCTGGAGGAAATCAGGACTGCTAAATCCATTAGGAGCAAGTACTCAGGAGAGTGAAGAAGAAATTACTAACCTTCATTTTGATAGAGATGATTTTCACTCTAGCAGAGCAGAGAATTGGCAGCCTGGAAGAAATAAACCACCTCCGAATTTTGCTTCTGGTAAGGGGTTAACTAAGCACGACGATGAAGCTAAGATCTTGCTTAGCCAAAGTGCTACTTCAAAATGATCACTGCTGGACTCACATGGGCTTTGTTAGGTAACACATTGGCTTTCCTTTGTCTGCTGCCATCTTGGATGTTACCTTGTCAAGCATGACCATGGCTGCCAGTTGAGTTGTGGAGAGACTGGCATAGTTAGTGTTCAACGTACAAAATATCCTTGAGTAGGAAAACCTGTGGTCAAAAGTCAAATGCTTATGGAAGAAATAAAAGGGACAACAGTCAGAAGTGTCAACAGGGCTCCTTCAGCTATGCGGATGCTAAGTAAAAATCTGGGTTGAAGGACTAAGCCCTGAGCTTTAGAACGGAGCCTAATGGAGTCACGTACAGGGCCAAACAAAGAGTTGTAGGAAAAGAATCAAAGGAAGTGACACCGAGAGGTTGGGAAGTAAAAAGGTTTGAAGAATGTTCAACTGTCTTGAAAAATGTGATGAGCTGAGGGGGTTTCATTTCTAAAGTACCCTAAATTACACATGTGGAAAGGAAGTGTGGGGTGCTGAAACTCTTCAGTGGGACAAGGGCTCCAAAAGACTCTGGGGCTGCTCTGAGGCAGTCTTTATGCAGACAAGGACAATGTAAGCACACTGGCCAGATCCTTCGCTGGTATAAATCAGCATAGCTCTACGTCAATGAAGTTGCATTGATATATATATAGCAGCTGAGGGTCTGGCCTCTTGTCTTTAGTCCAAACGTGAAGCTATTCCTGGGAACTGGTTTTAGGGCTGACTCAACTAACACCAATGAAAACATAAACCTGGGTCTGAGCTCTCGCCTTACACTTGGCTGTTGCAGATTCATCTCTCTCTTAGGCCAGGTCTACACTTGAAACTGTTATTGATAGAATACTGTCTCTTAATGGTATGATATGTAGAGACATTTTTATACTGGCAAAACCATTAGTGCTGACAGAGTTATGCTGGCATAAAATGCTTTTGCTGGTACAGCTTATTTAGAGTGAAAAACTGGTATAAGCTATCCCGCCAAAAGCACTTTTTGCCAGCACCATGTGCCGCTACGCTAGGAGGTTTTGCTGATGTAGCTATACCAGACTAGCTCTACCCACATGTCTTTCCTAGCATAGTGCAGGGTGGGCCTTAATCTGGTCAAAGAACTACTCCCATCCCTTCATAGGGTAAAGTTAATGAACCACAGCTGCCTCCCTCAGCCAGCGGGAATCAGTCAGTATTTCCCTGTGGGATAACACCTACTCGCAGGGTGGGTCAACAGAAAAACCTGGCCTCCTTCAGCTAAAATAAAAAAAAGTCTTTCACTTTGCCGTTCACCTTGAAAAGACCAAGTAATTCACTAAATCTTTTCCAAACCAAACCCTGTTAAAGGAATGCATTAACCATAATAACTCTGCTGTGGAAAGGGGGCTCTCAAGTCCCGGCTAATGAAAAACTGTATTGCATGCTTAACACAATGTACATAATTTGGAAAAGTGGCCTAGCTAAATGAAGTGAGCTAATGGCATCCTTTCCCATCTCCTTAATCTGTGTCCTTCCCTTAACAGGACACTAATCAGTGTTCAGATTTTCCAGTTCAGCATCTGATTGCAGCTAAGCCAGTTGAGCAAGTCCCCCTTCTCTTTTCTAATGTTTTTCCCCAAACTCAATTTTGAGGTTAAAACAAGCCATATTTTTTTCTTTCAAAGGATTCATACAACTACATTGTACATGGGTGCCGAACAGGGACAGCACAGTGACCTCATAAGTATTACCACTAGGAAGTGACATTTTTCCTCCTTTTGTTCTGCTAGGTCCCTACAGACTGTAGTTAAAATATTAGAGACATTCTACTTAAAGGCAGGAAGGCTGCATTTTCAATGTAGATAAATTTCTGGTTTAATTTTTCTGTGTGATTGACCTAAATCAAACATGGTTAGTCCATGAACACTCTTGAAGTGAAGCTTGTGACCCTTATCAAAGAGCCTCACGGAGAGTAACTTGAAATCAAATCAGCAGGCTCTAAAAATATACTTTGATATAAACATTAGCAAAAATGAACTGAAGTCAAAGGAATAGCCACAATACTCTCAAAAATACTTGTCTAACATGCTACCAATCCTAAGGGGGGGAGGATTTATTTTGGCTCTTAAAGAATTAAAAGGTTGCTAAACTCAAGGACAGACAGATGTAACAACTGAATATGCCTCAGGTAAGTGCTTTATGGCACTTTTATTTATAATTCTTTTCTCAACAGTACATGACACTGAAGGTCCTGATACCCATTTACACTTCTTACCCATGCATATCTTCCCTGCAAGTGGATTTTGTTTTCAGTGGGGAGGGCATATGTACCTGCTACCTGCATGCAGAAAAAAGAGCCAAACCATGAAGCTCCTACTCATATTGAATAGCACCTTACCCTTTCTATTGAAATCAATGGGATTACTTGTGGAGTAAAGCTTCAGCATACATTAGGGACTCACGATCTAGGCCTGTATGCAGTCTGCGTGAGCATTAAGGTCACGGTGTGGTTTGGCTAACCATGGTTCTGAGTGAATATAACACACTTCTGAGAAAACACGACTTCACTGTGGCTTAATTTCAAGGGCTCCCACACTTTTTACCTTTTTTGCATACAACCCTAAAGAACCAAACCTGTTAACCTGCCTAACACTAGCAGGATTTTAGCTCCAGCTATGCTGAGCTCAGTTGTATAGTGGTTTGCTGAGGGGCGAGGTTGAGTTGGGATGGGTTGGAGCAACAGCAGAAGGGCCTCAGGGAGCCCTGGATGGTTTTGTCTTGCCCCGCCTACCTCATTAATAATACAAATATTTTACATTGCTATAGCACATGGCAGTTTCAAAGTACTGTAGAAGCCGGCCCTAATTAACCTGTTAACTAATAAATGCCATGTCCTTATGCAACACAAATACCTAATCCTGTATTATGCTCCTTCATTACTTTTCTTTCTGCAAAGGTGTATGTTTTTCACTTATATAGAGGAATTAATCTTCAACTAGTCAATAAAAAAACAAACAAACTATAAATACTTGCAGAATTTGGTCCACACTGGGTTATGTAGTCGAGGGTTTGAAACAGTCCTTTTATTATTTATATATATATTTTACTTTACAAATAATTATATATAGTTACACATGTCCCTTCACAGAAGGTACATTAAAAACAAAAAGCTTGTATCATCCAAAAAAACCACTTTGTTGTTCATTAATATAAAACGGACTGATATTTCTAGTAGGAGACATATCCAAACCACTGTTCATCCAAATTTCTTGCATTATCTGTTCTCGGCGCTCTATCCTTTCAGCCAGTTCAGCTGCTTCTGTTGAATTATAACCTGAGTAAGAAATCCTATAAAATCCTGTTAGCTCATTTGGCAAGTCTGAATCCGAAGAATCTTCGTCTTCTTCATCATCACTGTGATCATCTGCTTTGTCGCTTTCCAGCACGGAGTGGTCTTTCATTCTGTGCAGTTTTGGGAAGTCATTAGTGCATGACACATGTATCATCAAAGCGCACAGTGTGAAGACTAAGCCAACACACACACTAGACACAAACAGGAGAGCAGCTCTTTCAGGGTGATCTAAAATTCAAAACAAAAAGCCAGACTTAAAACATCTGGAAACAAAAGCAGAGAACGGATACAAAGGTCAGCGGTCATTTCCAAAGAGCCCTACGTGATGGTGGGTAAGTTTGGCACTTTTGGGGCATTATTTGCCATACAACAAAAGGTTTGTGTACTTGTCATCTAAATCCTGCCTAGTCAATTTCTTTAATTACTGTGCAAAAAGACTTGCCCCTAAAAGTGTTATGCTGTATTTTATGAATAGTTTACTAGCACTCAACCACTGGCTGGTGGCCATGCCACCCTTTTCTAGCCCTCTTGCCATAGTGAGCATGGCCTGGGGAAAAGGTGGCATGGGCAGAGAGCTTCTGTGTTCTGGCGACCTCTGTTGCAGCCTTCATGACAAAGGGTACATCTACATTTGAGCTGGGAGGTGTGCTACCTAGCTAGCGTAGATGTACCCATGCTAGCTCTGCTCCAGCTTGCATGCTAAAAATAGCGCAGCCAGGGTAGCAAGGGCAGCAGCTATGGCTTGCAGCCTGAGTACATACCTGCCCAGCCCCCCGGGATACATGTTTGGGGGGCTAGCCAAAGCCCTGGCCCTGCTATCCCCAGATACACTGCTAAATTTAGTGCTCTAGCATAAGCAGCACTAATGTGGGTACGTCTAGCTCAGCTGAGAATAGCACCTGTTAGCTCAAATGTAGACGTATTTGTAAAGCAGTCCTGAGACTGCTCTAAGTTGCCACTCAGGACCAGACCAACACTTGCAGTCTGAGTATCAGGGAAACACAAAGGTAGCTTACCCGTTGCAGCTTTCCCATCCCCCAAGCTGTCACATGCCAAATGGCAAGTCCTGAGCATCTGAGCCATAATCTGCAGTCACTCCATCTCAGGCTGTGATCTTGTCAAATGTCGTAAGTAAAGGCCAGGTGTGAGTCGAGAATGTCAATGCACAAGGGGGTGCAAAGGGGCTACCCGAACCTCCTGATTCTGGTATGTACATTCTGTTTCACCAACGAATGTCATGTGAGGTCTCAAATAAAAGCTGGTGTCACACTGGTCAGCAATAGCATTGTGAAATGAATGTACAGATAATACATAAGGAGTTATGCATAGATACTAAAAATATGTTCTTAAGTTTGTGTTTAGAGACTAGTCACCAGCACAGGTGAAAAACAGGTTCTCTCCAGAAAGGTTTATCTATCTGACCGTTCTCATGTAAATTAAGTGGTGAAAGAAACTAAGCAGAAAGGAAAAGCAGGTGGGGAGGGGCACAGAGCACTCCATCTGCAGGTACACATCAAATGTTTGCTCCGCTATATTTGGAAGGGAAAGAAGACACCTGGGCACCCTTCACTGAGGAAGAAAAGAATAGCACTTTTGCTTCATGAAAAAAGGGGTCTCAATCAGGATAGGTTGAAAACGCTGGAAAGAACTTTGGGAGAGAGAAGCTTCTTTAGATAGAAGGTTAAGTTTAGTCTCTAGAAAGAGTGTTATGATTTTGTTTTATATGTAACCGTTTGTTTCTGCTATTCTTACTCATCATCACTTAAATCTCTGTTTCTTTGATAACAAACATTCTTATTTTCACTGTAACTACATCTAAGTGCTGGGGTGTAAAGAAAAATGCCGTGCTTAGCTGAATCTTACAAGCTGGTACGTACTGTTCCTTTGGGAACAGCAAGTCTGGTAAGTCTGAGTGTTCAGTGATAAAGGGCTGGACACTGCTGGGAATGCTCTGAGAACTCAGGGGGCTGGTGTGTGCCTGTCCCTACCTGTACAGTGAGACTAAGACCTGTGGAGGCCTGGAAGGTAATGCTTGTGCTGCTAGAGGCTGTTGGTTTCAGGGAGCTGATCCACAGCAGGCAGAGATGCTGCTTCACGATTAAGGGCAAGTGGTGGCGAGGTGCCTCACACAACCCTGGTGTAACAGGGTTGGCATCCACCTCTCACAAATGCCCCCTTCTGGTATGGGGTGTCTGCAGTCTTTCCATTTATGGTGACCCATCAGTAGTGTCTCAGGTGGTTTTTTAGTGATTCAGTTCTCCGGCTGAGTCACACACACTGTCTGTATGTGAAACAGAACAAACCCCTTCCAGGGGATACAGTCTTTAACTTGCCCCGGGCATGGTATGGGCCGTACACTCAAGGCCTCTTCCTTGGAGACACTGTCTTCTTGCGGCCCTCCCTGGGCTCAGTCCTTACTCAGTCCCAGCAGTCAGCCAGGAGATCCTTCTTTGCTCCCCCCAGTCCCTGCCCCTAGACGTCTTGGGCTCAGTCCCAGCAGCGAACCAGGAGCTCTCTCTTGCTCCCCCGGTCCCTGCCCACACTGAGCTGTCCGTGGTTCTACTTCTCTTTTAGACAGTCAGAAACACAGTCCTCTCTCCTCCAACTCCAGACAGCGACTGACTGCGGCTCTGTTCTGCAGCTCTTTTATATGGTCCTGCTGGGCCCTGATTGACTGCTCCCTGCAACCCTCTCATTGGCTCTTTTTCCGCAACCATTCTTGGCTGCTTGGAGGACTTCTCTTCTGCTCCTCTCTGGGATGGAGTGTGGCAGGACCCTGAAGCCTCCAGTCACACCTGGGGTACCCTTGAGGAGCATCACATCAGGTCAGTACTTGTATGGGAGACCTCTAAAGCAAAGGTGTGCTACAGGAAGGTGTGATGGTGACTCAATAGGGAACACTCTTCTGTCTGACTCACTATTTAATGACTTTCCCAGGACAGTGCTAGGGGACACGGTGCTGCAGCAGTGTCATGTTTCAAATGTGATGTAAAACCAAAGCTGTAATTGCTTGTGCTCATTTACAGATCCCATGACCTGTTCTGAAAGAGTAGAAATGTTGGCTCCAGGGCTGCTATCACATTTCAACTTGTGGTGTTATATTCTGTCTACCTACATTTTTTTCTGAGTTTTTGATTAGCTGGTGATATTATTGTTATGAGCTGGGTGATACCTTGCTATGTGTTGAGTTAAAAGCCCATTAAGAGTGGTAGGTGTGAACTCATCCTTCATTTAACATAACTGTAAGCATAAGCCCCACTGAAGGCAAGAAGTGTGTGTGAACCCACTCAGGAGTTTTTGGCTGAATACTGTTTTGGGTATGGGTATGTGTGTGAGAAGAGAGTCACTGTAGTTAATCCACCTCCCTGAGAGGCAGTAGCTAAATCAACAGAAGAATTCTTCTGTCATAGCACTGTCTACACTGGGGTTTAGATCAGTGCTAGGTCTAACTATGGTTTAGGTTTAACTATGTCACTCAAGGTTGTGGATTTTTGACACCTCTGAGTGTTGTTGCTAGGTCAACCTAACTTTTCAGTGTAGACCAGCCCTGAGAATGAGAGACAACCTAAAGGAGCAGCTGAAAGCTGAAGGTGGCTGACTCTGGAAGAAACCTGGGAAGAGGTTTTGGGGTTATGGGTGCAGGCTAAAAGAGTGCTCTTGGTGCTGGGAGCAAAAGAAGCTGTTTCTTGCTATCTGATCCCCTCTGCATTCAGAGACACCAGACTTTGTATGTTTTTTGTAAATAAACAAAACTGGATCAAAGAAACACCCATCACCAATTTCTGCTTCTAACTGAAATATCTACAGGCCTCCAAACTTTGACTAGCCACTGAGGTCTAAAAGGGGCCACGTTATCTTATATTTATTTTCCTAAATCCTGCTTTGTAGTGTTGCTGGGTCAGAATTCCCACATCACCAATGGTGGACACAGACTGAACATCCAGCTAGACCATCTTAAAGATCTAGCTAGAGGTTGATCTGGGTGGCACATAGTCTGCAAGGAGGCCATGTCCCTTTGGGATTTGCCTTGATGATTGTTGGTGGTGGTGGTGCCAATGGGTCAGAGTTCCTGTCGTGCCATCCCAGAGGTGGCTGCATTTTAATTGTGCTTCAATGATCCTTATATACACAGACCAAAATTTCCAAAAATGGATTCCTAAAGATAGGCGCCTACATAAATGCCTACTTTTCAAAAGTGCTGAGCACACGGCAACTCCCATCGAAATCACTCATTTTAAAAATCTTGGCTGCAACCTCTAAAAGAGTTTGGGATCCTTCAGGATGGAACATATTACATAAATGTCAGTTGCTATGTTATGACTGTCTCATCCTCCCGGCAGTGTGGTAATGCTCTATCAACACAATTACTAGAAGTAGCAGGATTACCAAACACATTACAAGGAGGGAAACCCCCCCAACATTTTCCTACCTCTAATGTAAGCAAATGTAGCCAAAGAGTTGCTAATAATAATTCCATCTTTCTTTGGAAGCCTTGATTCCCTGGGGTCAATGTTTATATCTGTAAGGTGAAAGTACAAGACAAATTCAATTAGATTATGTTACGCTTGATAATGCTACTAAATTCTGATTTTATTACAAGTAATTTTAAATCAAACAGGTCATCTAACTGAACTCCTGGAAAAATTGAGAACTGCTAGTGTTATGGTTTCAGGGACTTTGCAAAACATTAGACCAAACCCGTCATCTACAAACAAAACATAACGGATAGTTGAAAAACTACAAAGTTGTTATTAAACAGCAGCTATGACCAATCCCATTTAGTGCCTGAACAAAAGCCCAATGAGGCCAAAGGAAAGATTCCCAATGACTTCACTGAGCTTTCGATCAGACCCTAAATGAATCACTTCCCAAAGCAATCTCTGCAGTATCCTAGAAATGGTGGCGATAGAGGATGTGTGCTAGCCACGCCATTCATTTTCTCTGCTGTTCACAAAATTACATTTCAGCCTTACTCATACATGGTTATCCAGTCTGAAACAATCATCTACTCACTGTTACTGTTCACATCTCTTGACCACAGTTAAGAAAGATGTACAATAGTTATGGATAACCATAATGTGCCAATGTCCCAGTGATGGAAATGTCCAAATGCAATCTGTTTAAAGTTCTCTTTAAAGTGACTTTAATGGCTTAAGATCACAGCTCATAGTATGTAGTGTAAGGGGATGGTTAGAAGATAACTAGTTTTTTATGTGCAGTTTCCCCTCTACCTTATTCCAATCTAAATTTAATAAATGAATAGACAAGAATGAAATATGCTAAGACAATAAGATTATACTGTGCATGGCTACTTCCCAGGGAATGAAAGTGGCCAGACTGAGAAGCAGCTGAGGAGAACAGCGATGAAAATTAACAGTACAAGTGTTGCCACTCTGATTCTTGAGGAAATCTTGTGTCTATAAACACATCATTGATCAAGGTTGCTTTTTTCAGAAAATCTTTAGCTCTGTGTACAAACCACCACATCATGTAGCTTGTTTGGTTTGAACGTGCAGTTTCAGGCAAATGACTTCTCCACACTTTAAGGCACCCCTTTAAATATTCAGAAGCGCTGGCAGTGAACTACACTGCACATTGGGCATGTGCGTTCTGGAGTAGACAGAATTCCAGGCTGTGCCTCTGTAAAAGGTGGCCATAACAAGGCAGCGATTGGCACACTAGGGTCCTGAAGAGAATGGGTAGCTCCTCACTTACCAGAGCCCCATAGCATCTATTGAGTCAACAGGTTCTTCCACAGGAACAGGTGTGGGAAGCATGCCCTCACCCCTCAGCTGCAAGCTTACCAGCTTCACCTCTCAAATTTAGGACCAAATCTTGCAATCCTTGCTCGAGCCAACAGCTCATATATTTTTACAGGCATTTGGACTGCTGGATTTGGCCCACAATAACTTATTTAATATCAGGCCTTAGAATCTTGCCTTTGTTCCTGAATGGATTTTTCATTGCGAAATTCCCATGTTACAGTATCATCAGAATCTAATTGTGTAGAACTCATTCTGTTGATGATAAAACACCCTTTTTTTCTTTCTTTCAACTTTCAGTGGTCAGAGCCAGTTTTAACACATGATTTTACTATTTTCCCTCTTTATTCTAATACAACTATGTCCATCTGTGATCAGACATATTTCCTATTTTGACAAAGACAAATGATGGTAATAAACCATAAAAATTACCATATTCACCATCGTTCTGCTTCAGAGAAGGATTTAGATTAGAAATCATTGGATCAACTGCTGTAAGTATGATTTTGGGAACTAAAAAGAAAAAAGAAAAATTGTGCACTGTCAATTTTAAGAACGTTACGTTATCTGAGCTGTTATCTTAATCACACTGCAAATAAAGAAAATTCACTATAAACTATGGCCCAGAATAATAATCAAACCCATTATTCGTACATTTTAAATGTGCACAATCAACACCTTTATGATCATTGTAATGCAAAAGACCAGGGCTGTAATTTTATGCTGGCCTCATCTACTAAAGAACATTCATACAAAGGCTCCAGTCCGGCAACTGGACTCGCATAGGCAGACCCTTGCGCCTGTGTGCAGCTCAAGTGCAGCCAATGTGGCTGCATGAGGGTTCTAGGGTCTGCTCTTCTGGGTTGGACTGAAGGACTAGGGCCAGAGTCTGTGCTCCCAGAGCCACAGTTACTAAAGAGCTAAATTTCTCTTGTTAATAACAAAAGCTGAATCAAATGGAGAGCAGTTTTCTTTCTTTCAGGCAGTGGCGTAGCCAGGTTTAGAGCACAGGGGAGCGGCAGCGCTATAAAAAGGCGCCGCTCCCCCTGTACTCACCCCGGCGGTGCTTTAAAGGGCCCAGGGCTCCAGCCGCTGCGGAGCCCCCGGGCCTTTTAAATCCCCGCCCGAGCCCGGCTCAGGCAACGGGGCTGGGGGGGGCACTTTAAAAGCCACCGGCCTTTTATAGCGCCCCCCCCCCGGGGTCCAGCAGCGGGGCTGGGTGGGGGTGCTTTAAAGGGCCGGCGACTCCCACAGCGGCAGGAGCCGCGGGCCTTTTAAAGCGCCCCTGAGCCCGGCTCCCGCAGCATGGCTCGGGTGGCGCCTTAGCACCGCTTCTCCTCACAGGGGGAGCGGCCGCTCCCCCTGCTCCCCCCCGGCTATGCTACTGCTTTCAAGGGCAAGATCTTGCTTTTTCTGCGGCTCTTCTTATGTTCCTACTTGTAGTCAAAAGTAATAGATGGTAAAAGAAACATGTCCTTGTTAAATCCCTTAACTCCAGGTGAGAGCAAGGGTCTGGATTGCCGCCAAAGATCTGTCTCACAGGGCATGGTTTCCATAAGACATAACTATCTAATAGCTAGATCCAAAAGAAAATGCCAATGAACAGGAAATAATGAGGCATACTTTTGATAGACCTTAAATTATGCCAACCACTCCTTTTGATGGGGAGGTTAGATCAAGTCTGTAACGGTCAGTAAAGAACTGTTTGAAGCCCTGTGTGATGTGCTCTGTAACTTTCCTGACTAGAAGTTTTTGCTCTACTTCAAGTGGTAGACCCTACGGGTATTCCATTGTGGGTGTGCATGCACTCCATGTGCCAGAGGGCCCGCAGTGGAATATAGGGACCACACAACTTGAAGAACTCCAGTTACAGTAAGGTAAGTAACCGGATAGTGTTCCAGATTGAATGAGCTCTTAGGCCATGTCTACACTATGGTGCAGCAACTGTGCTGCTGTAGTGTAGATGCTTTGTATAGCAATAGAAGGAGTTTTTCCATCACTGCAGTTAATCCACCTCTCTGAGTGGTGGTAGCTACGTTGAAGGATGAATTCTTTCATTGACTTAGCCATAGCTACACTGGGAGCTATTTCAATTTGACTACAGCCCTCTGGGGTGTGAACTTTTCACCTGAGTGAAAAGCTAGCTGAGCTAGGTTGATCAAAATTTTAAGTGTAGACTAAGAATTGGTCTGAGTGGCCAGAGAACTGTTTCCGTTTAATTAACTTCTTTTTCTTCTGGTGTATTTTAGTGGATTTAATTTGGAAGCTTTCACACTCTTCTTACAGGGATTAAAATGATCTAAAAGGAAGGCACATTGTGTACATGTTAAGAGCTCACAAATCCTGTGTCAGATGAATGGGTCCTTCAGTTATCCTGATCTTGGCACCTATTCTCTGTACTATACAAAGACAGACTGATGGAGTTTCACACGCATTTGGAAAATGGAAGACATTTTAAGTATGAAACAAATGTTTGCCAATAAACCGTATAAAAGAAGATTGACAGGAACAGAGGGAGGTCCAGTCCAAAGGGTTGAAGTACAGTTTTACTCTGAAAAATAACAGTAAAAATGGCACTTCTTACTGCCCAGCCATTCTCCATGGGTGTGGGATCAACGTCATATCTGTTTCCTTTCCTGGTAAAGTTTTAAAGTAAGTTTTAGTACTTTTGACTCCTGTAAATACTGCAAAGCCAACATGGATATGGGAGAGTAATTTGGCCTCTATTTTGGCTTGTGCATCATCAGACTTGTTAACTGAGTTCCAGTGGCAGAACTGGATTCTCTGGGAAGAACTGAGGTGTAAAACTAGTACAATGTATACTACTATTTGATCGTGCTGAGATGCGTTATCCAATGAAAATCACAGATCAAGGATCTCTCGATGAGTGATCTTTGGTTTCTCCTTGTTTGGGAACCTTTCTCTTTCTAAAATAAGCAAAGTAATTCACAGCCCAAGTCCCACCTGTCTCTCTGTTGACTCTCAGTAGGGGAAGGAAGATGGATAATATTTTGTCCTATTCCTTTTTGTCAGCATAAGCAGTGTGACCCTGATTCAGCAAAGTGCATAAGCACTTGCTTAAGTCTGTCCTTATTCAGCACTGCATTATGGGCATGTTTAACTTTAAGCATGTGCATAAGTGCTTTGCTGTATTGGGGTTTAAGTAGGAAAATTGTGAAGGATTTTGGGATAAAAGGTGCTATAAAAATGTAAATTAATTATTACTACATCAAAAGTGCACGGAGGAAAAGCCAAGTTCCTCATCTTCCTCTGTTAGTGCAAGCACACCAGTGTCAATAAAGCCTGTGTTACATCAAAAGTTCTATTCATCGTTGCAGTAATACCGGTAAACCCAGCACTTAAGTTCCAAAAATAAAGAAGACCATCAAGCTCCCATTGCTTAGCCAAGCATCCAGCAAATCACTTCTAGAGTTTCTTCTTGACGGTTTCATAAATGTCTCCATCTCACTCATCTTAAGAATCAGGTCTCAGTCTTGGCTCTACTGGACTTTGCTAAGAGGCCAGGCTCTATAGCCGGGGCGGGCAAACTTTTTGGCCTGAGGGCCACATCGGGTTTCTGAAATTGTATGGAGGGCCGGTTAGGAGAGGCTGTGCCTCCCCAAACAGCCAGGCATGGCCCAGCCCCACCCCCATCTGACACCCCATGCTTCTCGCCCCCTGACGGCCCCCCCAGGACTCCTGCCCCATCCAACCCCCCCTGTTCCGTGTCCCCTGATGGCCCCCATGGAGCCCCTGCCCCATCCACCCCTCCCTGTCCCCTGACCATCCCCAGATCCCCCACCCCTGACTGCCCCCCAATGCCCCATCCAACTTCCCCTCTCCTTCCTGACTACCCCCTCAGGACCCCCATCCCCATTCAACTCCCCTGTTCCCCACCCTCTGACTGCCCTGACCCCTATCCACACCCCCACCCCCTGACCACCACCCCGAACTCCCCTGCCCTCTATCCAACGCCCCCCTGCTCCCTGCCCCCTTACCGCGCTGCCTGGAGCACCGGTGGTGCTACAGCTGTGCCACCCAGAGCACCAGGACAGGCAGCCGCCCCGCCCAACTGGAGCCAGCCACGCCACCGCGCAGCACAGAGCACCGGGTCAGGCTGCAGCTCTGCAGTTGCGCTGCCCGGCAAGTGGCGGTGGCACAGCGAGCTGAGGCTCCAGGGGAGATGTACAGAAGGGGAGGGGCTGGGAGCTAGCCTCCTGGGCCAGGAGCTCAGGGGTCAGGCAGGAGGGTCCTGCGGGCCGGATGTGGCCATAGGCCGTAGTTTGCCCACCTCTATTCTATAGCAAGGCTCTCTCAGATCTCCTGTCTTCACAAAGCAGTTTCCAACATGAAACCTCAGCTCTTCTCTAACCAGGGGTGAAAGTAAGTCTAGGGATTTACCGGTATGGGGCTGGGCTGGGGCTGGCTCTGACCCCCGGAAGGGGCGGGACTGGGGGGGTCAGAGATAGCCCCGGCCCACCCTGTACTAGTAAGTGCCTCCTTCCCCCTCCCCCCCGGCTGGGGTAACAGCGGCAGCCGGGGGCTCCAGCAGCGGTTTAAAGGGCCCGGAGCGCTAGTGGCGGCCGGAGCCCTGGGCCCTTTAAATCATCCCCGGAGCCCCACCGCCACTTCCCCAGGGCTCCGGCAGCAGGGCTCCGGGGACAGGGCTCCAGCCGCCACTACTGCCTCGGGCCCTTTAAATCATCCCTGGAGCCTGCTCGGCCCCCGCTACTGCCCCAGCCCTTTAAATCACCGCCCCAGCCCCGCTGCCGCCTCCCCAGGGCTCCGGCAGGCTCCGGGGACGATTTATAGGACCCGGGGTGGTAGTGACGGCCAGAGCCCCGTCCCTGGAGCCCTGCTGCCAGAGCCCTGGGGATGTGGCGGTGGGGCTCCGGGGACGATTTAAAGGGCCCAGGGCTTGGCCGCCGCTACTGCCCCTGGCCCTTTAAATTGCCACCCCAGCCCTGCCGCCGCTACCCCAGGGCTCCGGCAGCAGGGCTCTGGCAGCAATTTAAAGGGCCCATGGCTCCAGCCCTTTAAATTGTGCCTGGGGAAGCCGATCCACCCCGGTATGGTGCACCAGCTCTTGCCGGTACGCCGTACTGGGGAGTCCCAGCCAAAGAGTGGCAGAATCACAAGATTCCAGCCCGAGACAGAGAAAGACTTAAAGGACCAAACCCTGAGGTGGGTGCTCTCATAGAGATCTGAAAGAGGACAGAGGTGCAGCTAGTCCTGTAACCGGGACAGATATTGTCTATGTTAAAATCCAAATCTCGAGTGAGGGGAAACCACCAGCTCATAGAGGAGAAGGTGAGAAGAAATTCTGAGGCAAAATCAGGACCATCTCTCGAAGTATATCCTTAGTGGATTTACAATTGAGAAAGCCGTCTATTTCTGAACATAGGCATTCCTTACCACTGTGATGTGCTATCAATTCAGTTCAGTTTGGCTGTAACAGGCAAATTGCTTTAGCAAAGTAAAACTTGATTTACTGCCATAATCAGAAATTTCTATGGAGAGGTTTGCTTTAAAAACATATTACTGTACCTATCCATTGGGAGTCTTTTATCAACAGGAGCTCCCACCCTGTGTGTGGAATTTCAAGAATTCCAAAACTCTTCTTTTCTCATGGCTACTAGATGATCTGTAAATTAATTAGAGCTGCAAATCACTTGCTAATGCTTCAGATTGCAGTTTAGTAGTGTTTGGCAGAAAAAACCTGCAAAATGTGCCAGCAACACAGAAGAATGTTATCTACTACCTGGTTTATGTGTCTTTTCAAAACCACTACAAAGATTAATAGTATGAGTTATCTTGCCACATACATACCCCTCAGCCCACAAATAAAGAACAAGGTGTCATAATTATTGGTAGAGTAATTAAAGGGAATTCCAGTAACTCACTTTTATAAAAGGACCAACAATACAGAATTTACTGTCTAAGCATATTATGTATTAGCTCCATGGCAAGCTTCCAGCTCCTTCTTCATAAAAATAAATATCAGTCTTAGTAATTCCTCTCACCTGAAGGCTAACATATGAGGATAGATTCTTAAAAGCTCTAAAACATATCTTTAAAAATCCCCTATTGTGCCTGCAAGGAACCTGCCTTCTAGATAATCCATAGATGATCATTGTTTTCTCTGATCTTCGGATATATGGCACTGTACAACTAAGATAAGAATCAATCCCAAAATGGCTACTTATTGCCAACCATGCAAATAAACGCCGAGTATCGCTTATTTGGGCCTTTCCCATGGAAAGACCAGCCAGAAGTAGACTCAGAAAACTCCACAGTGTTTCCCCATAGAGTTAATTTGGCATATTCCCCACAGGGAGGGGAGGAGATTGCGGCCTCACAGAGGGGAAGGGGCAGGGTGCACAGCTTTCAAACCTATGAAGTCGAAGGATCTCTGGTGATATTGCCAAGAGTTTACACCTCCTTTCGATTGGCAGCACAGATTGCTGCTGATGGCTTCACCAGTTATATCAGTGTCTTACCTCAGTGCTCAGGCCAGGGGGTAAGAAAGAGCAGGCATGGGGGGAGTTAATGATACTATTGCAGTTTCTGTAGTGTAGCAGTAGGGGCCTGATCCAAAGCCCTCTGAAGAAGTCATTGGAAAGACTTGGATCAGGCTATATGTAAGCTGCCTTCAGGAGCTAGCTACTTCCCTTCTGGCTAGATGCTACCCTTACCCGGCTGCCAAAAATGCAGAGCCCCAGTTATTTGGTGCTCAGGTGCAATGACATGTGCAGGCTTCTATGGGGCACAGAGCATGCTCCCTCTCTGGTCTGGGGGCTTTTCTGCCCTGCACACCAACCAACTGTTGGGAGCCTCTGGTGTTTTGTGAGCAGAACCATTAAAACAAACCCATTACTGGGCAAGAACAGTTATTGATCAGGACATACAGGAGAATGAAAACACAGACACAGGAATGGAATTTAAAGTGGAAGGATGTTACGTTATTAATTTTTAACATTAATGGAGGGGGCTAACTCCCCCTGCCCCCAATACCAAAAACGTATTTGGGTTCAATGGGTTCGTATTTGTGGTGTTAACTGACCTCTATGCCAAATATCTAATGTTCAGGGTTGGACCTCTTCAGCCTCTCCCCTAGGATTCACCTCTCCCCCCAATCCTCTGGCTCTCTTCCCTGTAAGGGAGAATGAGGGTACAAATGGGGGCACCTGTCTGTGAAGACTTATGGTCTCCCAATTTTTCACCAGCCTAATAAGGTCCCCCAGTTATCTCATGGGTCTCTTACTCTTGTTCACCTTTGAGCCTCTCACCCACACTGGCCGCTGGCCGCAAGCTGTGTCAAAATTACAAACTCATTTATAAATTTACAACTTTTAAATCCTGTCTTTGCTCCCTATTTACCTAAAACTAGGCCTCCAAGATGCTGCTAAGAAGGTGGAAAAACCCACCAGGAACCATGTCAATCTTGCCCTGAGGGGAAAATTCTTTCCTAATCCCAAAACCTGGCAAATAGTTCAACAATTCATATTATAGCTCCACAACAGAACAGGAAGCAGCAACCACAGCAGAATTGCTACTGCATACTGTGAGGGTGAAGGGAAGAGGTAAGAAAGACAATGCCCGTGAGCAGCCCCGGCCCGTGTCCCCGCCCCCTGGGGCAAGTGGAGAGTCCAGGGCTTCCCACAGCAGCTCAGCGCCCCCGGGTGGCTCTTACCACAGCCTGGCTCTGGCTTCTGGCCTGGCCAAGGTGCGGGAGCTTGGGGGGGAGGGGGGAGGAGGAGGAGGAGCGGGCGGGGGGGTGTCCCATGGCAGGTGGGAGGTGTGGGGGGCCCAAAAGTTCTTTGTGCCCAGGGTCCCAATAAATCTTAATCCACCTCTGGCTGTAGGGGTGCAACTGCACTGGTGCTCCACTGTAGCGCTTTAGTGGAGATGCTACTACTCCGACAGGACAGCTTAGTTAATCCACCTCCGAGAGAGGCAGTAGCTATTTTGGCAGGAGAAGCTCTCTGGTCAACATAGTGCTGTCTACACCGGGGATTAGGTTGGTATAACTACATCACTCCGGGGGTGGATTTTTCACATGCTTGAGCAAAGTAGTTATATCAATGTACGTCTGTAGTGTAGACCTGGCCTGAGACTTTACCGAGTAAGGAAATCCTCTGTAGCGGGAGAAACTTAGGTGTGCCCATGTGGATCATATTTCAGGATCAGAGCCTTTATACAGTGCTTTGATTATGGTGAAGTGCTTTATAAAGGCTAACACAATGCAATAGTGAATTTTCTTTACTTAGCTCTGCTATAGATGAATTATGTAGAGCACAATTTAATATCTAGTGCATTTGTCAAGCACATATTTTAATTATTGCAATTTATGTTATGTAGATCTCTAGCTATGTGATTGTACCTACATCTCAGGTATTTTGTCATGTAAATATAATAGGTTACAGATACTGACAGGAAGGCCAGGTTTAAGAATCCAACTCTGGGCGTGTGCGCTCATATATATACACAACTTTGCATTATTATGCTCTGCAAGTAGAATGAGGTCTTCAAAATTATCACGTTTGCTCTTACCACATGCATAGCTGACATTAAGATATTTTTTCACTCCAGGCAGGCACGGACTTCCAAAATGGTGGTTGTTGACAATAATTTTACACCTTTGTTTCCCATAGCACCTCTTTGATAATACTTCTAAAGCTGTATAGGACAAACAGTCTGAAAGAAAAAAATCTGAAATGTTGATTATATACATATACTTATGTTATCAAAGACAATATCTACTACATGTGTACTTATGAACCTGAACCTGTCATCCATATTCAGTCAAAACTCCCATTGAGTAGGACTGTAGAATTAGGTCTTAGGTTTCTTCATTGAATGTAAACCTACCTTGTTAACTTCTACATTTGCCTGGCATTTGTTAGGAGATGGGATTTGTGTATTTCTGTTGCAGGTCAAAAATGTGCTCCCAGTTTCAATAACATGCCGTGTGCAGTAATTTTATAAAAAAAGACTCATCCACCTGGATTCTACATTGAAGCTGAAATGAACTGAATAGGAAAGTTTATGTACTGTACCTACCTGCTTTAATCTGCTTCAGAAAAAGCAGAATATCTTTAAATGCTACTAATTTCTCACATGCACTAAACACAAATCCAATAGGAAACATGCATTTTTTGTCTTGTTTTTTAAATACAAAACCGTCTGAAATTGCAAATGAGGAGAAGGTCATTGTTTTCTGGAGGTCTCTGCTCCCAACCAATATTATTTCATTTCCTTTGTGGCTTTCCATGAATGATGGATGCTTTCTTTTTGGAACTTTTTAGGGACTGGTAATCTTGAGATACATATTCCCTTGAAAGCAATTCTTAGCTATAAGAAAAAGCTGGTGACTCTTAACTCCAGCACTATACTTTTGATGCGAGTCAGAAAACTATAAGAAACAAAATACTTTAGTTTGCAAAATCTTCTGACCACATTACATATGATGTCTGTCATAGTGGAATTTTATAAGCTCAAAGCTGACAAAGAGAAGGAAGAGTTTTGATTCAATGACTCAGCTGTTTTAGTCTCCCTTTGGTGAGCTTGAACATTGGAAGACAGAGTAAATTAGGTGGACATTTTTAGGACTCTTTAGGCAGCAAAATAGTTTATCTTGGCAAGTAAGAAAGAAACTAAAGAACGTTCTGTAGAGGAGCTATCAGATGATCCATACAGGAACTGCTCATGATAATAATATTGTTCTTGCAAGTTTAATAATATTTTCTACAACCTTTCTTGCTCTGCTGTTAATCTTATTTATATGAATGGTGTCTTATATGAGGCTCAAGACGTTGGCCTGCTTGTTTCATTCAAGTACAATGATATAATGAGTACATGTTTTATTTCAGTTTTTTTAGGTGTTGGTTCATGTTGCTGTTCAAGTTACTAGCTCCTTTTAGTCCATACTCATGTTGACTTTGGGTTAGGCTCCTCTACCTGAGCCATTCTTGGCACATCACATAGACTGATAGGCTCTTGGCATCTGAATGTTTTGGAGGAAATTCCAGAATCTGCCTGGTTTCATGTTGGGTGGATCCATTCCAACCTTTCATGCTAATTATTTGTCCTTTTTTCTTTTACAGGAAGGTGTAGTTTTTCTAAGCCTTACATGCAAAGTGTTATGACTAAAGAAAACTATTTAATTGCTCCCTGTAGGCTATCCAATGTTTAACAGCTAAACAATTCAGTTCAAAATGTTCTACAACTTCATGTATACTTTTTGTGTGTGCTTGTTATCTTTCCAATAATTCCCCACAGTTAGGATGCTGGCAAACATGTGGTTCAGTTGGCAGGAAGTCTGTATACTTAATATTAAAGAGTACATTTTCAAGAACAGGCTCAAAATGTGCCCCTGCAATTTTGCTCATGCAAACCTCCCCAAGCAGAAATTACACAGATAAATCAAAGAGATGCCTAACCAGGTGAGCTGCATATGCAGTTGCTGTTCTCACATTAAAATTCAGGTTTTTGAATACACAGAATAGCAGGTGCAAATTATGGGACTGGATTGAGGTATCTTTGAAAATTTGGCCCAAGTGAGTGAGTAGTTGTAGTAGTTGGTGCCTAGTTCTTCTTCTTCCGCCATGTATCACACTGTATTTTGATTGTCTCGCCTATTTCCTCTCTCTCTCCACTGTCCATTCTGAGCCTTTTTCTCTCTGTGTTCTTTTTCCCTCCTGTATATTTCTAGTAGTTTTGCCTTCTATCCTTCATGCTTGTTTTTGTTCTTTACCTCGTTTTTTCATGCTAGCCCTTTCATTCCACTCTGTCCTCTTGTCTCCTAGTTCCCCTACTTCCCTCTCTCTCTGCTGCCACTGCTATATGTTCTCTCTCAGGCCTTGTTTCAGTCAGTAGCATAGCCGGGGGGGAGCAGAGGGAGCGACCGCTCCCTCTGTGAGGAAAAGCGGCGCTAAGGCGCCGCCCAAGCCTCGCTACGGCGGCGCTTTAAAAGGCCTGCGGCTCCTGCTGCTGCGGGGAGCCACGGGGCTTTTAAAGCGCCCCCCCCCCAGCCCCGCTGCCGGAGCCGGGCTTGGGGGGGGGCGCTTTAAAAGGCCCACGGCTCCTGCCGCTGCGGGGAGCCGTGGACCTTTTAAAGCGCTGCCAGAGCCCCGCTGCCGGAGCTCCGGCGGCAGCGCTTTAAAGGTCCCAGGGCTCCGCAGCGGCTGGAGCCCCGGGCCCTTTAAAGCACCGCAGGGTGAGTACAGGGGGAGCGGGGAGGCGCCTTTTTATAGCGCTGCTCCCCCTGTGCTCAAGACCTGGCTACGCTACTGGTTTCAGTGCTAAAAAAGGTACACTTTTTACCTCAGGGTAGCTAACATGTATGAGCTATCCTAAAGTAAAAGCACAGAGACCAGGCACTTTAGCTTTACTGTAAGGTAAACTAGATGAAGTCAATTCTATATCCCCAGCGGGATAGGACCTCAACTAGTTTACCTCATGGTAAAACTAAAGTACCTTGTCTTCACTGTGCATTTACTGCAGGATAGCTCTTATCAGCGTTTCTCAAATGAGGCCACTGTGGCTGCATGCGGCTACCAGCAGATTTTTTTGTGGCCACAACAGCGTCCAAAGCCTGGGCAGAGATTGCAGGGAAAGCAACAGCCTCTTCTTGCAGCACCCAGCTGTTGCTCTGGAATAGCTGTTACCAAGGGCAGAGAGATGTGCTGCCTTGGTGTTTGTGCTGGCATCGCCAGCAGGGATTGGCGCCCTGCACAACGCAGCCCCTTTGGGGACTCTGGGCAGCACGTCTGGATTCATGTGGGGCTGGTGTGCGCAGCGCTGGAGGCGGCTATGGTGTTTGGTTGCTGGGACGCTCCCTGGGCAGCTCACCCACTCCCACCTGGCCAGGGCATGGGGAGCCTGGGATTCCACAGGCGGCCGGTGAGTTCCCAACTCACCTTCCTCGGGGCGGGCTCGTGCTGAAGGGCACGGGAGGGAGAGCTAGAGAGACGGGTTTGTCAGAGCAGTCACCAGCAGGAATTGGTGGCCACACTCTGAGGCCACCACAAAATTTGTTGTGGGAACCCCTGGCTCATAAGCATTTGTGACCCTAGATACCCCTTGTTTTCACACTCTACACACTACTGCAATAATATTTGTGCAAAATATGCTTTGTGAGGTGCAATATGATAGCGAATAACATGCTGGTTATGAATATAATTTTACAATGCATATGTTAACATTATATGTAAAGTTAGTGACAAAGGGTCCTGTGGCACCTTATAGACTAACAGAGGTATTGAAGCATAAGCTTTCGTGGGTGAATTCTACTGCTTGCATCCGACGAAGTGGGTATTCACCCACGAAAGCTTATGCTCCAATACCTCTGTTAGTCTATAAGGTGCCACAGGACCCTTTGTCGCTTCTACAGATCCAGACTAACACGGCTACCCCTCTGATACTATGTAAAGTTAATAATTCTGTCTGCATGATGTTACTAGAACATGTTTAGGACCAGACAGCCTAGCCTAGGTAAAAGGTGATAAACTGGTCTGTCCTCGACAAAGGAATGTGAGTTTACCTCAATTTACATATTAGCAATAAACAAAGCCATTGAGCTAAACCAGCAGGGTTTAATCTAATCCTGAACTCAAGAGACAGAGAATGAACACAGCTTGTGCACCCCAGAGAGACACAGGAGACTGCATCCCCAGTATGACAAAGGCATCTTTTTGGGGATATAAGGAACAGAGAGAGACTCCATCTTGATCCTTCACCTTTGGCAGGGCCGGTGCAAGGAAGTTTCGCGCCCTAGGCGAAACTTCCTTGCACCAGCCCTGCACGCCCCACCCCCCCAGCTAACACCCCCCCCAGCCAATCCACCCCCCGCGGCAATCCGCCCCCCTGCGCCCCCCCCAGCTAACATTGCCCCCGCCCCGCAGCTCAGACCCCGCCCAGCAGCCTCCCCCCGTCCGCGGCGCCCCCCGGCTCCCGGAAGCCGAGGCCAGCCACACACACCCCTCCCCACCGGCTCCCGGCTCAGCCGCAGAGCTGGGTAGTGGACGGCAGCCGTGGCCAGCCCCTCCCGCCACCCCCAGCTCCCGGCTCAGCCGCGGAGCCGGGCAGTGGGCGGCAGCCGCAGCTAGGCGTTCCCCGCCCCAGCTCCTGGAGCTGGGCAGCGGGCGACAGCCACAGCCAGGAGCTCCCACCCCCACCCGGCACGCCGGCCCTGACTTTAGGAGACAATGAAACCAACGATTTGATCTCTGTGATGGATTCTGGCCAGTAAAAGACTGGAAAGGAGACTGTGGGTGAGAGAAATTGTCGTGAACAAAGATTATCTTGCTAGATTAAGTTTTAGTCTTCTAGATGTGTGTTTTCACTTTTATTTGCTTGTAACCATTTCTACCTTTCCCACTTGTACTTGGCATCACTTAATACAAGCTCTTTTGTTAATACAGGCCAGTCGCATCTTAGGCGCATTTAACATGCGCGAATTCAGCTTTGCGCGGTCGGCAAAAACAGGGGGAAAAAATAACCATTTTAAAACGGCATCGGTACTGCGGGTAATTCCGTCCGCCATTCAACTCAATGGCGTTTCACTATACGCGGTTTTTCGCTTTACGCGCTAACCGCGGAACGGAACCCCCGCATAAGATGAGACTTGCCTGTAAACTTGTTTTGCTTTCATTATCAATAATCAGTGCTGGGTAAGTTCAGTAAGGTGTGTGCTTCCAGAAAGCTAACAGGCTGGACTGTTTTACTGTCTCTGTAAAGGAAGCAAACCCAAGGCTTTCTCTGTGAGGGTCCCCTGAGAGGGACTGGTTCCTGCAGTAGGACAATTCTGGGGCAAATTTGGGGCTGGAAGGGTACTAAGGGCGGCCTGCAAGGAGTAACCAAGTTGGAAAAAGTCCAGGTGAGGCTTGTGGGCTGCTGGCAGACTGATGGGGTCAGAGCGCTGGACCAAAGCTGCACAGCCACAAGGCACCCAGGGTTACAAGGCAAATAGTGACTGAACCCCTCACTGGCCTGTGTGAACCCCCAAATGTCACAGTGTTAGCTATCCCGAGGTAAAAAACACACCTTTGTAAGGAGTGAAAACAAGTCCTCTCTTTCCCTGAATCACTAGTGCTACAGGGGTCTTTGCAGTATATCTCTTGTCACAAACACTACAGGGATCACCCTCATCTAGCACCAATCAAGGGAGGGGAAGAATAAGCATAGCTTAAAGGAGGTTTGGAATATGAGAAGTATTCCTAGGGGAGATGGGTTAGTGGGCAAAGTGCAGGTGAGTCAGTCAAAGTTATATAATAAATGCAATTTATCATATTACCACATCTGTGATGGGTAGGTGTATGTATAAATAAATATGTTCACTTGTCGTTCAAAGGGAAAATTTTAATAAAGTAAAATACAGTCTAAAATATTTCTGCCTCATCTGACCTGTATATTATATTAAACTTGAAAAATTCATTTCTATGTCCATGTTATTTAATAAGAAAAATAAATCAGCTTTCCTTCAATAATGGAAAGCAGAGAATAACACACTCTTCAAATGAGAGAGATTCATTCAAGATTGTGCAACCTTATGATATTTCTGGCACCAATGGTTTTAACACAGTAAGTAGACTGTATTCTGCAAACAGGATCTATTTTCCAGCTAAAGAACATTACCTCAAAAAGAGTTTTACTTTGAGGACCCAGTTTAGCAAGGAATTTAAACAAGTGCTTAACTTTAAGCATATGAGGGAATAGTTCCATGAACTGAATGGGACTAAAGTGTGTACATAAAGCTAAGCACATGTGTAAGAGCTTTCCTGAACAGAGCTGAATAGCACATACTATTTTTTTTTCTGGAATGCCTTAATGCTTAAATTAGATATGTGCTTGCATAGCTTGTTGAACCAGTACTTAAATGTTTGAAATGAATTGCTTGTGAAAGGTGGCTGATCAATGGAGCTGGAGGCTGAAGTCTTCCATCCACAGAACACAGACAATATAGAAAGTAGCAGTATAATTTTCCCCACACTGCCAGTTTACCTCACCCGTCTCTGAAGGGAACCCTCTCAAGAGAGAGAACACAGTTAATTCTCCAGGCCCCTCTGCTGAGATTACCAACTAGGTGCCAATAGTGTTGGGTGGTGGTTTTTGTGAAGGGGACATTTAGCTGAGTGGAACTGAGGAATATGGGGCCTCAAAAAGGGGGTTTAATACAGCAGGAAAATATCAGCTCTGACCTCAGTTATTTAACGAATTAGAAAGTCTTGTTTCCGGAGGAAGGGCTCTTTCAGCTCGTGATTAGCTTTAGTCAGAAATGTTTTGGCATGCAAATTACACCTAGCCACTGTAGCCATAAATCGTTCAGGATTTAATTAGAAGCAATTCTTTTTCTGATTTCTTAAAGCAGCTCACATTGCAGCCTGTACTCTCTTTTCCCTCACACACAAAACCTGCAATTCAATAGAATGGCCAGAGCTGGTTCTAGCAGCAATTTTAGCCAAGCCTGTGAAACAATGTTCTGTCACTCCTTACTAATTGCTGTCCAGTACTATCCCGCTGCCATGCACAGAGCCGGCCTAGCAATTATGGGGAGGGTTAATGAGATGGTTTTTTGGGATGCACTTCAAACATAGACCCATTTTACTTAAATTGTAAGCTTTTTGCAGGCAGAGACTGTCTTTTTTTGGTCTGTGTTTGTACAGCCCCAAGCACAATAGGTTCCTGGTTCGTGACTGGGGGTGCTAAGTGCGACGATAATACAAATAATAATAATAATTAATACATGTGTGTATGGGAAGAGGAGGTCCTTGTCAACTTCCTACTGCAGAAGTAGAGCCCAGCTGCTTGTTCCTTTCATCCCTGATCATTGGTTTTCATGACTTTATGTTTTCAAGGCTGTCTCCTCAATAAAAAAAGAGCTAGTCAGGACTTGTATTTTAAATAGTATGAAATCTCTGCTTTCAGTTTATCAAGCCAGGATGGCTCATGCTTTGCAGAGCGCAAAGGTCAGTCTGGGTATAGGAATTGACTGGGGGAAACAATGCAATTCTGGAGCACATTAATGCTGGAAATTCAAAAAGAAGGACAATAACATGGCAATCAGGAGCGTATTACATGGGGCCCATCTTGTGCATCAGAAGACACTCAGTTATGTTGTTAATTGTAGCTAATACATTGTGTTCATGAAACATATTCCTGACACCTTTCAGTTTCAGACCTAAGTACGTGAGTAAACAAAGCACTAAATTGGGTTAAAAATACCACTTATGACTAAAACCATTCCTTGGATGTAAGTACAATACTGAAAGACTGATCTCTCTCTTTGCAGAGAAACAGTTTATGTGCTTGTGCAGACGGCATCAGTCTCCAACGGGATTATCTCATGTTTTGGTCCTATGTTCAAGTGGACCCTAGTTCAGAATTCAGCCCTTACAGGTTTAGCAAAATTTTTATCTATCCAACACACAGAAATTTGCCAGCACAAGTGTGCAGGACAGACACGTGGAGTTCCTCATTCTTTGTGGGGTGATAACAGACAGAGTACCAATAAACTAGAATTTGTTTGCTGCAAACTTCTTAAATGCTTATCACTGCACTTTGCAGAATTCAGCTCCATATGTATATAGATTGGTTAAAGGGACTTATTTTATTTTAAACTACAGTACCCAGAATACATTTTCAAATAGTTCAGAAATCTAAGCTTCCATTTAAAAAAACCAAAACCAACCTAAGTTGTTAACCTTTATGGTTGCAAGGATATGCACATTACCTGATACAACTATGTCTGCCTGAGCCTGCAGACAACTTGAAACAATCGCTCTGAGCGATGCGATCTGCCCATTCAACTCAACAGGATGTCAACTCTGAAGCCTAATGAGAAGTTTTAAATATTATCATTAACTATTTTACTGCTAATCATTTCAGCAGAAACATCTCCACAGTGGTTGGATGTAGCATCAGGCATTTGGGCAAGGTACAGTGGGACAGGCTATGACCGCTGGGGTGGGAAGTGAAAAATTCAATACATTCCCCTTCTCTGCAACTTCCAAATGTAAAGTCAACTCCAGTAGCCAAAAGAGGAAGGGAAAGAGAAGATGTATCCCCTCCCCATATTAAAAGCCTCTGCTGCCTTTTGGTGGCAAATTTACATCTAATGTACTGTATGAGCCACACAAAACAGCATAGGCAATAGGAAGCTGTTTTCATGTTTCTGGTGTCATAATCTCAGAGAGTGCTGCAATTCAAATGCAAAATCCAGCACTCTGAGACATGGTGCAGATTTGTGCTAGTCCCAAGGCCTAACCTTCATCAGCTGCCTACAGCAAAATCAGCCTCAAGATTGATTCCACCTGCTGAAGACAGCAAACAACAGTCCTAATGCCGCAAGCAAGTTCTTTTCCTATCTCTGTCTGCTGCTAGGAGGAGGCATAAACCAAGGCTAGTACAGGAGGCCATTGAAGGAAAACCCTCCTTTAAATTTTTAGTCACTGGAGAAAGTAGTTGTAACCCCACAAAATCTCAAGCTGGTCTCCTCCTAGTGAAAGCCTTTATATATGAATGAAACATATTATTGCACAGCTAGTATCCATATAGTTGAGTTTGTAACCTGGGCTTACAGCAAGAGCAGTTAACGAGGTGCTCTCACCTCAGAAAGTGTGAATCCTGACTTTATAATTAAATTCAGAGGGAGAACAGATCAAAGAGGAACGGTCTGGAAAATAAACAGGTAGGAGTGTGGATTGGATTTCCTACTCTCAATAGTTCTGCTTGGATTGCAACGACAGTATTTTTTTAAAGGAAAACATACTGAAATACACGCATAGCCAACTGAAAATAAGAAACAATAACTTTTTTAGAACTAGGGATGTGCAAACTGATTCACATAAAAGGAAAACTGGCCCCCAATTTTTGCCCATCTCTCAAACTGTTTTTGAGGTTCAAAAAGTTTGGTTAATAACTCCTCATCGCTTTCCCTCTCCAACTCCCAGCACTGAGAGGAGTGGAAGGGGATTCCAAAATGGCTGCTGCTCTCTTTCTGCCTTTAAATGACACCACTAATCTCCCTCTGGTACTGTGGATCTCTCTCTCCTCACAACTTTCTTAATCTTTTTCCCTTTTTACAGCTTTCCCATGAAACAATCTGATTGTGGGCATGCAGCAGTTCCTGGCAGTCTCTATACTAGGCCCTGAGCATTAAGTATTTTTCCCAGTTTGTTCATGGTGAGAAGTGCCACAAGAGTGCTCCAGGTCTATGTGTATGTAAATAATTAGTTAATACATAAATTCCTAGTAGATGGCACTCAGAAATAGGTAGCATGGTCCCCGGGTTTTGTAGGAGCAATAAGACATGTATACTGTAAATTGCTTCCCTGCACATCAGCTCTTGACAAGAAGTGCTTTTGAATTTGCAGCAAAATGGTTGAAGGTTTTCTTTAATACATTGAATGATCCCTGAATTGCTGGTATTTAAATGTCTAGCAATTTCCTAGATTCTGGTTGCATTAAACTGTTCATGATATCTGGAAATTAAAAGTGTATAGTTAATAATGGGTATAATTATAACGGTGTATGTGTATTCCTTGAGCTGCCTGCAGTGATTTGTACTTTTACTTCTTTAGGGGGTGTTCTCATCTCAGTGCACAGAGGGCTACATGTGGAAATCCCTCACACCAAGAGGACAACATACCCCTTACTATGTAAGCCACAAGCTTTTTGATGATTATTAATGAATAAACGATTTAGGGCCAAGTTCTTCCCTTAGCAACATGCACACAACTCCCACTTACCTCAGTGGGAATTGAGCGCACATATCCAAGGTCATAATTAGGCCGTTAGTGCTTCAGGAAATGTACGTGTATGATCAATAAGGGAGAATAGATGTAATCTGTGTAAAAGTACATTTTAGTATCTTACCTTGAACATTTCAGCTAGGGGCTATCTATTATGCACCAACCCTTCTTTCAAGTACTTTCATGTGTTAATAAGAGTAATTTATGAATTTAGGAGTGTTTGTTGACCTGAAGTTTCCTTGCACTCTCTATGGTAACCTATGCTTTGGCACAATGCTTTATTTTCCTTTGGCTAATAAATTTTCTCTATTACATCTTGTTCCCATTCACATGTTACTAGGAATTAAAAAAAAGAAAAGAACAGAACATCTTAGAAAAGACAATGCTGTACACAGAAACAAACTGCTACAAACTCCTGGATTGGCTGAGCTCAGTTAGAGTATCTTAAAAATATCTGGCACCATGAATTTTTAAGTAAAATTGTGCCTCACTAAATTGAGCTCAACAAGTTCTTGAGTCTATTAGAATGCTTTTGATAATCTAGTGCAAAAGGGAAGTCACTTTCTATATATATTTGCCGTATAATGTAGAAACATGTTAAAGATAATTAAAATGCATTTGCACAGACATTTCTTTTCTATCTGGATAATTATGTCACCATAGTATATGACCTCGTCACAGTCATGCATGGTTTGTCTTGGTGTCAGAACACCTCTATAATATAGGGAAGTATTAGCTTAATTTTACGGGGGGGTGGGGGGGGAGGACTGAGGAACAAGTTAGATTAAATGATTTGCCCAAGGTCACACACAATACCTGAGGCAGGGACTGAACATCTCCCATATCCCAGTGTCCTACCCCATTAGACCATCCTTCCTCCCTCTTGTTATGTGCATCCTACTTCTATGTTCCTTGTACCCCCAAAGCTTCTGTTGAAATCAATGGAAATTTTGGGGTTGCAAGGAATGCAGGATTGGGCCCATAAGTGCTAAGTATTCGTTGTCTTATATATCTTTTGACTTCTCATTTTTTCTAAAAAAAATAATTAAAGGCCTGATACTGCTCCACCCAAGATCCACGGCAGGACTCTGATTTCAGTGGGAGCAGGTCTGAAATTAGTAGCTGACTGTGTTGTAAACATAGCTGTAATCATGTTAGCCAGTGTCCCTGTGTTTTCTTGAGTCTGTAGGCAGAGTGGGAGAACAGCACCAAAGGCACATTTTCCCTTTCAGCTTTTTAGGGTGTTCACTTACATGGCCCTTTGATCCAGTTTTGATTTTAATTTTGTTCATGCACGCTTACTCCCCACCCCTTCACAAAATAGGATTTAACTTTCTTCCATCAGTTCAGATGCTTTGATATGTATGCAGACACAAGAGATATAATCATGCATACATCTGTCGATATAGACATTCACACACACTTCTGAATCAAAATATCTGTCTAGGTTTTATACCAGGCATCTCACCATGGTTCCTGGGTATCTAAGTTAAATACTTCTGTCAATGTGGAGTTTGAATAGTCCTGCTTGAAATGAAAATCTTTGGTTTTTTCCTGAATACAATGTACAAATATTTCTGGAGTTTTTGTCCTTGCCTCCAGTGATTAATTTGTGCTAGGGCTGAGCCCTGGCACCTCGAGGCTTGACGGTTCGTAGCCCCGGCACTTCTGGGCTTGCTGCATCAGATCAGTTATGAATGTAAAAAAAATTGTGTGAGCCCCGGCACCTTTTTCATTACAATTAAGCACTGCTTTCCTCCCTCATATTTGAACTGACTCTACTAGTTGGAACACATGAAGGGTAGGATTTTCAAAAGCACTGAGCGCTAGCTTAACTCTGCTCCTGTTGAAGTCAGTGGGACCATGACCTTCAAGAGGTAGAGTTAGGCCAGTGCTTCTGATGTTCCACTGAAGATGTATAGGGTATAAACACTCAGGCTCTAAGGCATAAGCCACCATCTGATTAATGGAAGCTAGCAAGAAACTTTTCCTGTGGGCAGGTTATTCCATAATGGCCTTCTGCAGGGTTTCTTGTACCTTCCTTTGAAGCAGTTGGTGCTGGCAAATGTTGGAGACAGAATACTGGACTAGAAGGACCACTGGTCTGACCCAATATGGCACTTCCTACGTTCCCTTGTTAAAGGCATAGGAAACTAAGCTGCACTGGTAACCATGACTTCGAGCATTCCCATCAACTCAGCTGGGGCCAAATCCTCAGAGGTCCTGACCACCTGCCACTCCTGCTCGAGTAATGCCTTTGGAGTTGGCCTCAGGGGGGCTCATTCCAAGAAGCAGAAGTGGCAGTGCAGAATCAATAAAGGGGCTCAGCAATTCAAAGAATCAGGGCAATAATATCTCAAACTTTGGAACAAGAACAACTTTAGATCTCATTTTCATACTTCAGGGCTGGGGAAACTAAACAATAACAGAACATTCAGCATGGCCTAGAGGATTCTTAGCTTGTATTCATGTATGAGAGTGTACACTTTTTGCATCTGTTTTTAATTCTTACGTTTGATGTACTTTATCTGGGCCCCATTTAAATCAAGCCTCTGAAAATCAGTCAATCGGCTTTACAAGTTTAGGGAGAATTTAGAATAGTTCTATAATAGTCTCAGTTCTAAGCTGCCTCTTGTAATGAGTTACTTATCAACTCTATTCAATGGGATGCAAGGTCACCAAAACCTAGAAAAGATTCTAATTAATTCAGTACCCAACACCACTGGCAGTTTGACCCAGTACTGAATGACTGAACGGGATGAAATCCTGGCTCCACTGGAATCAACTGGAGTTTTGCCATTGACTTCAGATGGGGGCAGCATTTCACCTCAGGTAATTTCTTCCCTGATGTAAACTAAAAAGTTCTCATGTCTGCATATGAGACAAAGAAAGTAATTGTAGGATTCAAAGATCTTAGGGCTGATCTGCACACAAACTCGCACAGAGATAACAACAGGTGTGAATTAAAACTAATTTATTGTGATGCAAGTCAGTGTGCAAGCACTCTTCTTTTCTAATAAAAACAGCAAAAATTAATTGAGCCAAAATCATTTTGTTATTGACTTTAGCTAAATTTATTGTAGCCTTTTTTGTTCTGCCATTAGCGTAGCCACACACACATGTGCATTGACACAACAAAATTAGTTTTAGGAAATCAATTTAATTACAGCGGTGCAAGTTTGCATGTAGACCAGGGGGTCCCAGAGATTTTGCTGGCATGACGCTATTTTAATGAATTATTTCCTCCCAGAATCCCAGACAGCATGGAGGATGCCATTTTGAAGAGCAAAAAGGCATCCTCCATACAATATGACCTCACTCGCATGCACTGCTGATTTGTAGTACCACCAGAGGATCTGAACCATTTGCATAAAAATAATCATAAGCTTTTATGTGCTTTATTGGTATTGATCTTTTTACTGAGTTTTCGTATAAGCACTGAATATAATTTTCAGCTAATACACTTTTTAATAGTACATATAAAGCTAAATAGAAATATTGGCTTGCGGACAAATGGTTTTGTAGAATAATTATTGATCCCCTCTTAATGTTGTAAGTATCATATTTCTCACTATTGGATGAAATACACCTCTGTGCAGCAGGCCAGCACAAATTCTATGCATCAGTTAAATTTCACTGAACCCCTCAATACAGGGCTTCAGTGAGACTTGAGTGGTGCACAGATCTTGTGCTGATCCTCAGAGTGAAATTCTCTCCAAACATCTTGAATGTCACCCACTGAATATCTTTCATTTATTCAGTGGTTTGTACTAGCCTTAAGCACTCACATAGCTACAGTTTAAGGTTATCTAACTTAAAGGCAGCTGCAGTAATATACTTTAAATGGTCTATTTCCTGCCATGCGTCAGCTGAGTTTGTTTGTTATTGACCGGTTATTATTTATTATTTATAGTAGCACCCACAGCTTGCCTTCTTTCTATACATTTGAAAAGGGTACAGTCCCTGCCTGAAGGAATTTCACAGTCTAAGGACAAATCTTATTATTTATTTGTATTACAGTAGCATCTATAGGCCCCTATTATGGACCAGGACTTAGTTTTGCTAGGAGCTATACAAACACCGAACAAAGAGACAGACTATGCCCAAAATACATTACAATCAAAGTATAAGACAAGAGACAACAGTGAATTCAGACAGACGGAGCACAGGGCAAGGATAAGACAAGCATTATAAGCAGCTGTCACAGCACATTGACCACCTAACCATTGTCAGAAACAGACAGAGGTTAGGGGAAAAGGGAAAGCAAACAGGGATATTTACTACAAGTTAATTAGATTCACAACAGACATCAGGAGTAGAACTTTTAAAACTATTGCTGGAGCATTTGCTAGCCTGCAAGTGTTATATCTCAGCTACTTCTGATCTACTTTTTGTTCTTCAGCCTGGACACTTTTGTGTTTTTAAAAAAGACTAGTTCTCATTAACAGCTGAGTCAGATGCTATTCCAAAGAACAGTGGATCTTGCATATCAACTTTTCTATCTGTTTTCTAAATTTCCACATTTCTTTTAAGAAGGCTGTATAAACACGCTAAAACTTACCAAACTGAGGGGCATGGCCCACTTCTGTAGAGCAGATGTCCTTCTCATGTGCTGATCTGCCATATGTGGCAGAATAGATGTTAAGAAACTTTGACTCTTTACAGTGGAGTTTCAGTTCTTCGTTTTCACACGCTGATTTGGTTTTATGTTCAGCTAAAATAGAAACCAATAACAATGTTATATTACAAGGCGGACTGTTGGACTGTTAATGGTTCATTAATGAAATGTGGCATGCCCACAAGGAGGAACTCAACCAAACAGCAGAGGGGAAAGTTAACTCCTCCTAGATTGTTCCCTCATTTTAAATTAATTAAAAAATAATTTCCCCAGTTTTCTCTCCAACTGGCTCATCCTCTATGGCTTGCTTTATAAAAATACCCATTACAATAAATCTAATCTCTCTTTGCTTCTCCAAAGGAGACGGCCACATTCTCCACTGCTTCATAGCTGAGTGGCTGAGCCCACACATTAATAATATAGATGGTCTGCATCACTTGGTGCCACAGCATACAGCTGAAGTGAGCACCAAAGAATTCTAGGCACTGTGGTATAAGAATGGTTCGATTTCAAATGTTGGTCTTAGCCATAGCCATTTAATTCCAGTGAAGGCAATGGGTTTGCACAGGTATGACTGAGAGCGGAGGTTAATCCATTCTGTTGAACATCTTTCAAAATGGGTCATGAAAACAGGAAAAGGGGGTTACACAGCTGAAAGGGGGAGAAGGGAAACCTTATTGTTATCAGGGATGTTGACATGAAGTACTAAGATCAGACTGGAGAGAGGAAAACTTCATATCTATTCATAAAACAAACTTAATTGTTTCATCTGAAATACAAGAGACATAAAATAGCTTTGATTTCCTTGGGAATAATCCAGTTCCCCACACAAGAGCAGACAGAAAGTAGTCACTTTTAAACATTCTTTTATTGGCTCGCTGATTATTAGTTGTGTAGAAGTGCAAATGGTGCTGCACAACAGGAAAGTTGTGTGAAGCACACAAAAAATGTTCTGATCTGGGGGGCTAACAGCCTAAAACTATGTTCTGTGTTTGTACAGCACCTAGCACAGTGGGATCCTGGTCCATGACTGAGGTTCCTAGATGCTACCGCAATACAAATAATAAAGAAACCAGAAGCTGTTATACTACAGGACAAGCCAAGCCAGTTGCCTAGGATAAGAATATAATGAAGACTTTTGTAGCTATACCAAACTAATAAAGAAAAAATAACATTTCTAATGAGACTAAAAACTATATGAAGCTGAAATCTAAGAATTTGGAAATTCTAAGAAAATCTAAAAATTTGGAAAAGTGCTTAAGCACATGCTTGAAGACAACGGGTACATCTACACAGGGATAAAAGACTCCTGGCATGGCTGTGGTTGGCCCAGGTCAGCTGACTTGGGCTGCAAGGCTAAAAAATGGTGTGTAGACATTTGGGCTCGAGCTGGAGTCTGAAGTTTAGGACCTTCCACCCTTGCAGTGTCCCAGAGCTCGGGTTCCAGTTTGAGCCCAAATAGCTACACAGCAACTTTTCAGCCCCGGTGCCTGAGTCAGCTGACCTGGGCTAGGTGGAGGTTATTTATCCCTGTGTAGACAAAGGGGCTTGACGTTATGCATATGCACAAGAGCTTTCCTGAATATAGGGATGTTTTCCAAAATCAGGCCTAACTAAGAATGTTAATATCATACTGAGAAATATAAATCTTATGTTGAGATAGATCAGATTGTTCGCACTCACCTTGAAACCTATTCCTTAAAGTAATTCTGCAGACAGGAAACTCCATTAAATATACTTTTAGGTAGCTTTTGTAAAAGTCAAATCACAAGGTCAATCATACATATGAAATATCTGCACTATAGTAGATGAAAAATATCAAGTGACTTTAAAAAAACACAGAAAATCCCAATCCACTGAGATCCATAAAATGAAAGAGCTTTTTAATGACATAGACCTAAATATAATACCCAGGATACATACAAATATAACAGATAGAAATCCTAGAAGGTAAGTATGCAGGTACATATTTATTTTTCTGAAGACAGGTTCACCTGTTAATATCGGTGATGGGAGTCAATGTGTTGGTACTATTTCAAAGTTAGTGATTCCTTATTTGAGCTTCCTGTCCTTGACTTTGAGATCCTACACAATTCAGTCTCTCTTCACCTATTTGTATCCATGTCACCCCCTTCCTCCAGTCTCCTGTTCCTTATTGCCAGTCTTGATGCCCTGTTTCCTTGCTCCTTCCACAATCCCCCTTGTGCTTCAATGATGCTCCCCCTATACATGGAATATCTTCTCTGTGTGGCAAAGTCACTACCCTCTGAAAATGCAAATGCCTTCTCGAAGACCCATTTCCACTATACAAAAAATTAGCCAGCAAACAATGCTAGATGCTGGGGAGTTGGAATTCACTCTTATATTTAATAAGACAAAACTTAAAAAAATAATCCAACCTCTTGATTGTTGTTTCCCTGTTCTCCACCCTTCCTATTTTTCTCTCATGTTTGTACAATGAGTGCCCATTGAGGCAATGACTGTCCCTTTACATTTGTTGTCAGAACCTACCCGCATTTGAGGTTCTACTGAAATATAAATAGTTTATCATGTATATTTATTCTTTCATGATATTTGAGGTTCTACTGAAATATAAATAGTTTTTCATGTATATTTATTCTTACATGCCCACTGAAAACAAATCTCTATTATGCAGAAAAACTGGTTATGGCTGAACTTCAAAAGATTCTGAGGTTTTGTTCCAGCTAGCTAGGCATTTTTTCCCACACTCATCACCATAGTATCTAGCCTTTTGACATTTGTATGCTTTTAATCCAAACCACTTTTTGTGGAAAATGTCATAATATTCCTCTCTAAAGTATGAGCTTTTCAATCTTTTTTTTTTAACTTTGTCTTAGATTCTGACAAACTGTACTAGCAGTTACACTGGTAGCGAGCATGTGAATATTGCAGACAAGATGGAAAGCTAAGATAAAGTAGAAATACATTTTGCTATTAATCTTAAAATCTGAAAACTTCATGTAGATTTATGCAAAGCTTTCTGCACTGGCATTATAACCAAAACAAATGAAACACACACAAAAATGAACTCTCTTGTGGTAGAAATTACTTACTAGGTTTGCATTTAAAGGAGACAAGGAGGTATTTAGTGGTTCCTGGACATAGATCAGGTCCAAAAACCCGACTATTGACAAGGAGTTGGCAGGCTCTCTGGTTCTGGCATTCATCCAGTACTTTCTAGAACAACGGGCAAAAAGGATAGTCTTGAAAACAAGATATGAAGCTATACAGCAACCAAAGCTCTTAGCTGTATTTTGCTCTATACAGGAAAGAAATTATTCAGTGGCACTGGGTTTTTGTCATAGATGCATTAAAAAAAAAAAAGATATATGACAGGAATAAGACAATGTCTGTGCTGGGCTTTGATTGGTGGCTAAAAATCCTGTGTGAGTTCATTTGAAACACAGTTCAAACTAAGGACTTGATGCAGCACGGTAGGTACTTAAGCACATGATGAACTTTAAGCACATGAGTAGACTCAATAGGGACTACTTGTCTCCTTAAAGTTAGGCACATGCTGAAATACCTTCCTCAATCAGGGCCTAAATCCATTTCAGACATGATTTGGTTAGCCAGTATAGATGTGACCAAACTACTTTAAATCTCAGACCTTTATCTACATCAATTTGTTTTTCTAATAATATCCTGCTGTTCCTATTGTGCTACTCCAGCAAGTAATCAGTAATTGTAAGGGTGAGAGGAGTAGAGTAGAAAGGCTTACAATGTTGTAACCATGTTGTCAACTAGAGTTGCTCTGAGCAGGGTGAAAGAACATGGTGGTTGGCAGGCCAGAAGCTGTTTACAGCAGCACTTACACTTTGCTTCTGCTGCTGGAGCTGGAGTTGTATCAGTGATAGCGATGGTGGGAAATCTTAAGGAAAAAAGGGTAGTGTAAACCAGGGATTGGCAACCTTTGGCACGCAGCCCATCAGGGAAATCCGTTGGCAGACCGGGACGGTTTCTTTACCTGCCGCGTCCGCAGGTTTGGCCAATCACAGCTCCTACTGGCCGTGGTTCGCCGTTCCAGGCCAATGGGGGCAGCGGGAAGCGGCAGCCAGCACATCCCTCGGCCCACGCCGCTTCCCGCAGCTCCCATTGGCCTGGAACGGTGAACCATGGCCAGTGGGAGCTGCGATTGGCCAAACCTGCAGACACTGCAGGTAAACAAACCGTCCCATCCCACCAGCGGATTTCCCTGACGGGCCGCATGACAAAGGTTGATGATCCCTGGTGTAAACACTGCCGAAGATGGTTTGGAATCCAGTTTTAATACAATTCTGCCATGATGAATCATGTCTGAAAACAGCTTGGGTATAACTGTGTTTAAACCAAGTTTAATAGGCAGTTTGTTTAAAACAAACAAAAAGAAGTATTTCTTCACACAACGCATAGGCAATCTGTGGAACTCTTTGCCAGAGGATGTTGTGAAGGCCAAGACTATAACAGGGTTCAAAAAAGAACTAGATAAATTCATGAAGGATAGTTCCATCAATGGCTATTAGCCAGGATGGGTAGGGATGGTGTCCCTAGCCTCTGTTTGCCAGAAGTTGGCAGTGTGCGACAGTGGTTGGATCACTTGGTGATTACCTGTTCTGTTCATTCCTTCTGGGGCACCTGGCACTGGCCACTGTCGGAAGACAGGATACTGGGCTAGATGGACCTTTGGTCTGACCCAGTATGGCCATTCTTATGTTCATAAAACTCAGTTTTCAAAACATGGTAAAAAACCCAATGTAGACAGGGATTTTTAAACATTATTTCTGAGTCATCTGTATTACCTCCATGCTTTCTTATGCTTAAAAACACAGCAAATTGTGATATTGGTCATCAATCAATCTTTAGGTCATCAATCTTAATCCAGTCCAAGACAGTAGTGACTGAAAAGCATTATTCTCTGATAGCTGTAGGTGCCAATGTAAAATGTGTTGGCCATTACTGTCTAGTTTTTAGTCAGAAGGAGCTAAATTCATCCCTGGCATAGCTCTACCAACTTCAATGAATTTATACCAGGGATGAATTTAAACAGTGTTCAAATCACAACAATTGCACTAATTGACACTCCTGCTTCCACTTTCAGAAAAGATGCCAATAGCTGAACTATCATCATCCTTGGACACAGTCACTCCAGAACAGAAATTATGCACATTAGCAGCACATCACAATGATCCTATAAAGTTCTGGCCCCTTTTGTTCCTTTTTGTGGAGAAAAAGGACTTAAATCTAACACTTTTCATGAGCATTACATTTCTAGTAAATTGTTTAAAAGGGAAGAAAAGGACTGAGAACTTAGTTTGGTTACTCAATTCTTCTTTTAAAATGTTTCAAGTCAAATCAATAATCACTACCAACCTGGCACACCTTCATTGGAATTGTTCAGGAAAGAGTCAGTTAAACAAAATCTGGAGAAATTTAGCTCTTGAACAAGTGGGCATAACTGACTCCCATTGAGTTCAATGAACATTGCATCTGTTTACACCCGAGCTGAACCATCATCTGTAAATCTCTTTATAGTGGTATCTCTTTATACAAAGAGTGCTCACATTTTGCACCGACTCAGCTGTGCAAAAACATTCAGCTACTTATATTATCATAATTAGATAGCATTATTAGTCAGGTTATTAACATATTGGGACAGATCTAACTTTGCCTTTATCCTTTCACTAGGAGGCTACTGTATAAAATGCCAGCTATTCTTTCTCCTTTCTGTAAGATAATACTATGCTTGATTATGCAGATCTCAGACTCTGTTCCACAGAGAGGGACAGAATGAGATCATCAGAGTTCTTTTCCAAGAATTCATTTTACAGTATGTGTCTTTTCTATTTGACAGAGTCAGAGCTTTCTGGGATGCAAAGCCAGACACTTATCTTTCATATCTGTGGTTTTGACCAGTGAAAAAGGAAAATATCTATCTGTAAAAGTTTATATTATTTTACAATGCAGTTGTCTGCTGAGATGTGTAATGTACTAAAGAAATATTGTCCATGGAAACCTCACAGAGACCCTCAGGACTCAAGAACTCAAATTAATCATGGGTGTCACTCCACTGAAGTCAATGAAATGACAACAAGGATGAATTTGGCCCCACATTTTTTTAGTGGACAGCTGTACTTTCACATGGCCCCAAGGTCATTCATGGAATATCTTTAGATGTTAGTTGCAGTACGGCATGGACAAGCCACATTTTAAAAACTCTGTAACAACACTGTTTTTATAAAAGGATGTTATACTAAATAACTTATTAATACTATTATTAATAGCTGGAATGGAGATTCCCTGCTGACATGAAGCAATGGAACAGCTGTAAGCACTAAGGCCTCGATTCTGCAAAGCACCCCTGTTCTGTAGAGCTCTTAAACACATCTTTATTTTAAGCATATGTTTAAATCCTATTGAGTTCCCATTGACAATGCTTTGCTGAAGCATAGCCTAACAGATGAACTCTAGACCTCTTTACTGTGATGAAACAAGCTCTTGACTATACTCGAAGGGTGGACTTCCTCAATTTATGTAAATAAATTCCCATGGCAGCAAGTAATGAACTGCAGTGTAAGCCATACTCTACTCTGTATGGGAAGCAACTCTTAGGATATTATTGGTAAACTTCAATATTCCTGTCAAACTTATGATAAAGTAGGTTGCTGTGGCCAGAGGGTTTTGCTCAGCCTTGCCATGCTGGTGATCCAGGTTCAAGTCCTATCATCTGAAACTCTGGGTGATTAATTTGGCTCAGTATGTTCAGCTTCTGGGGTAAGAGGTGCCTCATGCCAGGGGTCCTTGAGACCGATTAAGACTATTCTGACCAGATCTGCTTGGCTAAAAGAATGGGTGTTGTAGGGCCTCGAAAATGGGGGGTTAAGTGTGGGAAAATGGGGAGGTTAGTGTGTAGAAGGAACCCTGAACATCTTTTACAAGCCTACAGGAATAATAAAATCTATTCACCTGATATTTCTGCTGGTCTAATGAGTGCTTCCAAGTGTGCCATTTTGTGTTATATACCAGTTTAAACATCGTGGAATTCACTTAACATTGCGAATACTTGGCATTTTCATAGAATATGGGTCACAAAACTGAAATCTGATCTAAAAACATTCTGCTTTTTAAAAACCATCTACAATATGTGATACCTGCAAAGTGGTAGACGCCACACAGTTTAAGGGGTCTTTCATTGCAGTTTCAGGCTGCTGTGTACTACACATTTGGTAATCTTGCCCGTAAAATGCTGATTGGACACTTATTGTTGAATGTCGAGGACACTGCAGGCTCAGACGATCACCATCACAGGCGTACACAGAGTGATTTTGCAGAAGTTTGGTTAGGTAACCTAGAAAATATTTAGCTATGTTACAATTAGTACAGGCAATGATAAACTCTTCAGGTAATATGAAAACCGTGGTCATCTTCTGGAAAGGGCATAAAATCAGGACTGTAAGCCTGGCCATACCACATGACACTATGAGCTTATCAGCCTTTACAACCTAGTCAGGATCAGGCCTCAAAAACATCCAGATGCTACAGGCAATCTTGTTGGTGATCCAGTAGGTGTCACCCTTCCCACTGAGTCAGTACTAAACCAATGCTCCAGTAGGGGGCACTGTGCTGCCGGAGATGCCATTTTTCAGATGAGGCCTGAAGCTAGGTTATGGCAACTTGTGGTCATTAAAGATCCCAAGGCACTTTCTCAAAATTCCAAGGTGTTATTCCTCAGTTTTCTGGTCTATTTCCCCCTGCAGTCTCAATTGGATAAGGTACTCTTGATTTCCTGTCCTAAACTGAGGTGTAATCTTACTGTACTGTTAAACGGTTGCTGTGTTTCATCCAAGTGATGGATAAAGTGATTCTCTCTGTATAATTTGCATATCAGAGTATAAAGTAGTTCAGGATCCTTCCTGATGAGAGATACTGTGTAACTGTTAGACATTATTAATTGTTTGCAGTGTTGTAGCTGTGTTGATCCCAATATATAAGAGACAAGGGTGGGAGAGGCAATAGCTCTTTAGAAGCAGCAAGGTCAATAGAATATTTTTTCCATTGCTGTAGTAAATGTCTACATACACTACAGTGCTGTACCATTGTAGCGCTTGTAGGGTAGACAAATCCTTATAAGCCAGACACACCAGCTAAGGCCAGCACTAAGTCAATTTACTCACACTTCTTTAAGGAGATTAAGCAGAGGGATGGATCTGGATGTGTGTCTGCTTGCTAATACAATGAGTAGATTTGGGGAAGAGAGGGTATGTGTAGAGAAAGGATTTATGTGCTTGTGCAGTGAGTTGTGAGAGATTACTGAGAGAGGAGAGAGAGCATGAACATAGGGCAAGGAGAGAAAGAACAGTGCAAGGAATGAGAGGAAGGGGAAAAGAAGGAACGAACCAATAATTATCAGAGGGAAAATAATACATCATGATATACAGTAAAGAAGAGGCAAAAAGTGACTAGAAGGAACAAGAAACAAAAGAGACTTAGTATGGGATTTTATTATTATTTAACAGTTTAATGTCAAAATATTACAGTAAATAGACATAGCGGTATGATACTATATGCACCTGGGCTGGGGTTTTCAAAGAGCCCTAAAATATTCATAACTCCCCTAGATTTTCAATAGGAGTTCAGTGCTGAACTCCCTTAAGGCCTTTGAAAATCCCAGCCAGTGCTATCATCCATCTATCACGTGCCCATTCACTAGAAACACACAAATAGTTCTAGGAGACTGAGGACAGCTAATGAGTCCTTATCTGGTAGATTATCTGTGAGACACACAGAAGATGTTGTTACCTAGACTACCCACTCTCACCAATCTGCTTCTTTTGAAAAACATTCTGAAAAGGTGAGAACTCTGAAGCTATGTTGCATTTTCTATATGAGTACATCTGTAACCGTGCTTCAGTGGGTCACACCTGAGAGTGCCAAATTCAGGACGAACTGCTGAGAAATAGGGCACATACACCCTAATCCCCCATAGGATGTACCAAACCAGCCACAAAAGTAAACTTATGTTTCACCACACTGACTAACAAGAAGTCATAAAAGCAGTTTTCTTGGGCATTCCAGTTCTTATATCAACACCAAAAACACTGGATTCAGAGATGAGTGGTTCTTTACAACCAGTCTCACCAAATTAAAGGTTCTTCTGATCCCAAAGGACCAGACACACACCCAGGGCAATATATAACTTAGAGCTTACCCAAAAATCATGCTGATGCCAATTCTTTAGTATCTAAAATCTAAAGGTTTATTGATAAAAAGAAAGAAAGAAAGGAGATAGCTGAAGTTGGTTAAAATAATCAAATGCATACAGTAATTGCAAAGTTCTTGGCTCAGGCTTGTAGCAATGATGGAATAAACTGCTGGATTAATAAGTCTCTGGCTGCTTCCAAATCATTGGAAGGATCTCAGTCCATTGGTTAGAATGCTCCCATTAGTATAGTCCAGAGATTTGGGCAAGAAAGAGGCAAAATAGAGGGGTTTCCAGGGCCATTTATATCTTCTGCCATGTGGAAGAAAACCCATTGTTTCAAACAAAAACCTCAACCCAGCTAGTGGAGAATCACAGGTGACCAGTTGGTGTTTGGAGTCACATGGGCAAGTCACATGTTCATGCCCAATTTTGCTCAGTCGTTGCAGGAAGCCATTACCTATATTCCAGACAGCACGTTTACAGGACAGTCCACTCAGTGTAGATGGGTATCTCCCATGATCCATTGTGAGTTAAGTGTCCTTTCGATGGGCCACTCAATTTGAATAGTCCCTCCAAGATGTGCTGGCTAACTACTTCCTGGGCGTTACCCCAAGAGCAAACATTTGAAATCCAGGTATAGAGCCAATATTCATAACTTCAAATACAAACATGATACATGCATACAGATAGCATAATCATAACCAGCATATCATAACCTTTTTATAGATATCTTACATGCCACATTTTGTACAAGATTTGTTGCAAATATATAATAGTGGTTGCAACATGACAACATGAGTGTTAACGACTGGTCCAGTGACATGTTGTGGGTCAGAGCTCTAAGGAGAAACTTCCACTGTGATTGTTAGCCACGTGGAGTCAATGATATTGTAAACATAATGATTCTAAGATTTTTAAAAATAGGAACTTACAATTAGCCTCCTCTGGCCCAGCCTAACTCCCAAGGATTTCAATGGGAGCTAGGTGCCTAAATAACTTTGAGCATCTGGGCTCTACCTTCATATTACATAGAGCTGGACAACATTTACCAAAGTTTAATTTTGTCATTTTTCATCAAAATTTTAAATGAAAAAAATTGGTGGGGGAGATGACAATTTTTATTATTTTTGGTGTATTTTTTAACCAACTCTGAGCTAGTCAAATTCTTTTTAGTGTCAAATTTCATCAACATTTTTAATTTCCATGACCATTTTTTCCAAAATTTGCATGAATTATATTAAAACATTATTTAATCAGCCGTTTGCCTGATTTTCAAAAATGCTGACTGCAACTCATCAGAGGCTCCTCTAAGGAAGGGAGGCCTGCGTGATGTTTGAGCTGTTGATTTGTTTTTCCTTTCCTTTGTTCCTTTTCTCCTAAACCCTGGAAGGAGCAAGCTCCGGCGGACCCCAACCAAAGGGCTGAGTTTCCATTCCCAGACCTGGATGACAAGAGGCTGAGTACACTAGGACCCATCAAATCCCATGGAGGTGTGGTGGACGGACTATGCCCATGAGAGTTCCACTGAATTTCAGTGAGGTTTAGGCTCCTCAGTGCTTTGATCACTTTTGTAAATGAGAGTTAGGTTTCAAAGGCACAAAAGCACTGTTGAAAATATTAACCTATATTTATGTAGAGATTCACCTTACTACTGAAATGCAGCCATCCCTGAGACACATGAGAAAAGTTACTAACTATAACAATTGCACCTGTAGAAAGACAGGAATTATAATATTAAAGAGTGTTACACACAAAAAAGGATATTCTCATATACTGAAAACTTCCAAGTCGTCAAGTTTCCTTGATTTGTCATCTCTTTACCCACTAAAAATAGCCGACAGTCTTGCTTTGGTATTTCCTGAAGTTTTATTTCCCTAGTCTTGTTAATTTTGACTTTTTTTTCACCCTTAGAACTCCAGAAGGGCCCAATTTTGCTTCCATTGAAAGCTCCATTGACTTCAGTGAGAGCAGAATTGGAGCCTATGGTAGAAAACCCCTGGCTAGAAACAAATCAAACCTCTATATTTAATTGCCCTAGGGATAGATTTCATAAGGGAATAGAAGGCTTATAGAAGAAGATATGGGACCCTTCACATCTAGGTCACTGCATCAAATCTAATGTTGGTTAATAGCCAGCAAAAGCCATTGCTATCTGCTGGCTGTGTGGTGGCTTATGTGAAAGGATTTGGCATTCTTCATCTAATTCCCAAGGACAGACATCTGACACCTTTGTTGGCAATCTCAGCATACCGGCCAAGGGCTGTATGGACATGAAGATTCAACTACCCTCTCATGCCTAGAGTTGGTAAGTTCAGAAAAAGTCTGAGGCATGGGGGAGGAGGGAGGGAAAAGTTTGCCCTGTCTTTACTGTAAGTAAGGTAAACAGAGGGCATGAGTCTGCCAGACTGTCAGTCTGGCATTTCCCATAGCACCAAAGACATGGGGTGAAATCCTGACCCTGTAGAAGTCAATGGAAGCTTAGGCGTTTACTTCAGGAAGCCTAGGATTTCACCCCAACATTGCAGTCCCTCACTCGTGTAAGCTGTCCTTTTGAGGTTAGCGAGGCTGCTCACATGAAAAAGTGTTATCAGGATCAGGCTCTATATTCTCTTTTAAAACGTTCTTGTTAAACAAGAGTTTTTCTCGACTCAAACTGTACAAAAATAAAGTACCTTCCTTGCCAGAGACACTTCTCTGTGGGCCCAATGCCAAAAGGTTCTGAGGCTCCTGAGAGGTGCTGGGCTTGTACTGAGGATAGGCCAAATTCTCATTTACACTGTGGCTTCTTTGCACCACTCTAATATTGTAAAAGGGCCTTAAATGTAATTTACTGCTACTTTAAGGACTTTTTACTCTACCAGAGTGGTGCAAAGGAGCCATAGTGTAAACGAGTATCTGGTCCAACATGCATCGTGGATGCTCCACACCATGAAAGATTTGGTCCCATAGCTAGAATCATTTCAGTCCTTTAGGTTTTAAGTTACTTGGAACCGAATGTGCTGTCTACAAAACAGCCCAGTTTTCCCTGAAGAATATCAGTGATGGTGTGATTTGGATGAGTTCCCTGGCATCTTAACTGCAACTTTGATCCTGCAAATTCCTAATCCAGGATCTAAGCACCTTTCTGCAACAACCACAACTATTCAGTTCTAAAAATGCTTTTTAAAAAATCTGCTCTGATTTTATATAAGCAGGTGCATTTCTCTCCGAAAATAATGTTAAAGGGACTGACACAAAAAGAAATCATGCTCTCCAGCCTTCAAAGTGGCATTTAAAATGCTTGTATATTTGCACACAATAAAGGATAAAAATAGTCATGGAAATTGGCTGCTAACCTTTGATAAGAAAAGTGGTGACGTACTGGTATCTGGATTCTTTCACTCACATGGTGGTAGATTATGTAGACGTGCATTTTTATTATTACACAGAGTACTACACACACAGCCTTGCACCTCTTAGAGGGCTATATTGAGACTGAATGTCTCGCCTTGTGTAAGGGGTGGTGCACACGGCAGCCCTGGGAAGGGATGGTGACTCAGAAAGCCACAATTATCTGCCTGCTTCTCCTTAGCTCCAGGAGGAAATAAGTCACTGCAGTCCTTTACAAAGTGCAGCGTACCTCCCCCTCGTGCTGACTTAGTTCCATTGATTTGTGCCTGGGGGGCATGGCTCTGCGCACTTGCTCATGGAGGGGAATAACATTCTCAGGAAAGCTTCTGTCTCCCAGGCGGGCCATGCAGACAGTAGCAGTTTCCAATTGCTTCCTTCAACTTCCCCAGGAAGTGTGACTTCATAACACCTCTAATGCAGGCCTGTGCCTCAGTGACACAATGTGCTTCTATATTGTTTACATAATCCTGTGCAGAGACCAATTTTCCTAAAGGCAACTACTCCAACCAAAGGGCAATGTCAGGTTAGAAAAAATGTCCTTATCTCTCTAACTAATAACAGCTGGGATTATTCAGAGAGAGAACATTTTAGCACTTGAATGGACTTGCCAATCTTTATGATGTCTTTACTTTTCTGTAGTTCTCTGGGCTGGGACAATGAACGTAGGCAACTAGTCAGTTTCACGTTGCTTTACAGTCAAGTTGTTTCACTTTGGGTTCTGATACAGGCTCTGCAGCATTGTCTGTATTATTACAAACATTACATGGGAATGTTTATTTGTGTTACAAGATGTCTCTTTTTTGTTTAATATGATGGAAGTATTTCTATTGGTCGTATGTTCTATAAAAGTATATTTTAAAAACACATCTAAACTGGGAGCCATAACCAACCTGACAGGGATAGTATTGCAGAACCCGAGCATACAAAACTCATAAACCAGGCCCCCCAAAATCATGAGATATGCTTAAAAATCAAGATTTTAAAAAATAATAAATGTTGGGTTCTTTTGATTTGTCTTCTGGTTTTTGAGCCATCAGGGTTCACATTTTTAAGGTTTTTTTCTGAAACATGAGAGCTAGAAACTTCCTTTCCCTCCCTCCCCCTCCCCCCAAATGAAAGTAGAGATTCCTATGTAATAACCATCCTAGCCACCATGGATGTAGAGGCTCTCTACACAAACATCCCACACACAGATGGGATACAAGCTATCAGGAACAGTATCCCTGATGATGCCACAGCACAACTGGTTGCTGAACTCTGTGATTTTATCCTCACACACAATTATTTCAAATTTGGTGACAATATATACCTCCAGACCAGTAGCACCGCTATGGGCACCCGCATGGCCCCACAATATGCCAACATTTTTATGGCTGACCTGGAACAACGCTTCCTCAGCTCTCGTCCACTCACGCCCCTTCTCTATCTACGCTACATTGATGACATCTTCATCATCTGGACCCATGGGAAAAAAACTCTGGAAGAATTCCACCACGATTTCAATAGCTTCCACCCCACTATCAACCTCAGCCTGGACCAGTCTACACGGGAAGTCCACTTCCTAGACACCACAGTGCAAATAAGCGATGATCACATTAACACCACCCTATACCGAAAACCCACCGACCGCCATGCCTACCTACACGCCTCCAGCTTCCATCCCGGACACACCACACAATCCATTGTCTACAGCCAAGCACTGAGGTACAACCGTATTTGCTCCAACCCCTCTGACAGAGACCAACACCTACAAGATCTTCACCAAGCATTCTCAAAACTACGATACCCACATGAGGAAATGGGGGGAGGGATAGCTCAGTGGTTTGAGCATTGGCCTGCTAAACCCAGGGTTGTGAGTTCAATCCTTGAGGGGGCCATTTGGGGATCTGGGGCAAAAATTGGGGATTGGTCCTGCTTTGAGCAGGGGGTTGGACTAGATGACCTACTAAGGTCCCTTCCAACCCTGATATTCTAAAAAAAAAAAAAAAAAAAAAAATAAGAAAACAGATCAACAGGGCCAGACGTGTACCCAGAAGCCTCCTGCTGCAAGACAAACTGAAGAAAGAAACCAACAGAACTCCTCTGGCCATCACTTACAGTCCTCAGCTAAAACCTCTCCAACGGATCATCAGTGATCTACAACCCATTCTGAACAATGATCCCTCCCTTTCACAGGCCTTGGGAGGCAGGCCAGTCCTCACCCACAGACAACCCGCCAACCTGAAGCATATTCTCACCAGCAACTACACACTGCACCATAATAACTCTAACTCAGGAACCAATCCATGCAACAAACCTCGATGCCAACTTTGCCAACGTATCTACACCAGGAATACCATCACAGGACCTAACCAGATCAGCCACACCATCACCGGTTCATTCACCTGCACATCCACCAATGTAATATATGCCATAATGTGCCAGCAATGCCCCTCTGCTATGTACATCGGTCAAACTGGACAGTCCTTATGCAAAAGGATAAATGGACACAAATCAGATATAAGGAATGGCAATATACAAAAGCCTGTAGGAGAACACTTCAGTCTCCCTGGACACACAATAGCAGACTTAGGCCTTGGCTACACTTGCAGCTGTACAGCACTGTGAGTTAAACCCATCTTCGTACAGCTGAGTAGGGAAAGCGCTGCAGCCTGTCCACACTGGCAGCTGCCAGCGCACTAATGTGGCTACATGTGAGGCATTTGCAGCTGTATTGGGAGCGGTGCATTATGGGCGTTCAAGTGGCTGCAACGTGCTTTTCAAATGTGGGGGGTGAGGTGGAGTGTGACAGGAAGTGTGTGGGGAGAGAGAGTGGGTTTTTGGGGTATCCACAGAGTGTCAGCTCATTATCTCCTAAGTTTACACACCCACACATCCCCCGCCTCTCTCTCAATCACTGAAAGCAAGCAGCAGGGGCTTTGTTTGTTTTTAAAGAGCAGATAAAAGACAACTCGGGGAAACGGAGCCCTCCTCCTCCCGCCGTTCTTCTCCCCCCCCCGCCGTCTCTCTCCAAGCTAACTTTGCTGCCCACACTCCTAACGGAGCCCCCCTGCCTGCAAACAGTAGCTGTGTTTGCTTTTTTTGTAAAGCAGCTCCAGAACGGAGCTCTGAACTCCAACCCAGAAGTGCCGTTTCAAAACAAAGGGAGCTTCCGGAGGTCAATTAGTGCGAATTCCCCAACTACATTCCAGCAACAGCGTAGCAGCCACTACGCAACAGCTGTTATTCCTCTCGGGGAGGAGAAGTACCAGCAGCACTGTACCTGAGGAGATGCAGCGCTGTACGTGCCTTGCAAGTGTAGACTGTTAGTGAGTTACAGCGCTGCAGGCAGTTTTATTGCGCTGTAACTCGTGAGTGTAGCCAAGGCCATAAAGGTAGCCATCCTGCAGCAAAAAAACTTCAGGACCAGACTCCAAAGAGAAACTGTAGAGCTTCAGTTCATTTGCAAATTTGACACCATCAGCTCAGGACTAAACAAAGACTATGAATGGCTAGCCAACTACAAAAGCAGTTTCTCCTCCCTTGGTGTTCACACATCAACTGCTAGAAGAGGGCCTCACCCTCCCTGATTGAGCTAACCTCGTTATCTCTAGCCTGACTCTTCCCTGCACATTTATATCTGCCCCTGGACATTTCCACTGCTTGAATCCAAAGAAGTGGGTATTCACCCATGAAAGCTTATGCTTCAATACCTCTGTTAGTCTATAAGGTGCCACAGGACCCTTTGTCGCTTCTATGTAATAACATGACTCCAGCAGCTGGGACGTTAAGGAAAATGACTTTTCCCATTGGCTTTATATGGGCTACACTGTGTACAAAGTAACCTAAAAACCTGTACAAACCTACTCAGAAGTTAAGCCTGAATCACAGCATCATAAATGGATTTATAGGTTCAAAGATTTTTAAGATCAGAAGGAACCATTGTGATCATCTAGTGTGACCTACTGCGTAACACAAGTCAGTAACTCAATGCAACTTTTTACTAGGACTCAAAAGACACATGTGAAATCCAAGCTGAATCCTTTCTTCCAGAATTGACCGGCTTAGTTACAGTTGACAAAGAACTCCGACTAAAATTCACTACACAGATAAAACATGAAATACATGCAGATTGAGCTACAGTATTGTTATTGTTATTAATTATTATTATATTATTTTATTAATTATTATCAGGGTCGGCTCCAGGCACCAGGAGAGGAAGCAGGTGCTTTGGGCGGCACATCTGAAGGGGCAGCATTCCGGCCATTCCTGGGACGGCACATTTCAAGGGCCGTTTTTTGTGTTTTGTTTTGTTTTTTGCTTCGGCGGCTCCGGACGTTTGGTTTGAGGACTGTGTTGAAATTGCAAGCTATCACTGTAAGAGTGTGGGGAATGAGTGAAGGGTTCCTGGTCCTGCTTGCAAGCTAGGGAACTCTGTAGTGAAGTGTGTGATCTGGGAGCAGCAATCAGTCTGCAGCCAGAGAGCCTAGAGGAAGGTGGCTGAGTTGGTTTAGGGAGCAGCCTGCTTTGTCGCTCTTTGGTTTTGGGTTCTCATATGTTACCTACATTCTAAGAAATAAAGAAGTGTTACACTTTTGAAAGCAGTATCTTTTGTTTTGTTTGACTTTTCTGTGTGTATGCTGTGAACGTAACTAGGCCAAGATTTTAGTTTGGACAGAAGGTGACAATTCTGGAGTAGAGAGGTAGGTCTACAAGTTAGCATAGAGATGGTAGTTAAATTTGTGTTTACAAATAAAATGACCAGAGATAAGGTTTGGAGAAAGAAGAAAAGAGGACCAAGATCAGAGCCTGTGGAATCCCCACAGACAACTGGAGGGTAGATGAGGAGGATCCTCCAAAGGACATGCTGAATGAGTGACTAGAGAGGTGAAAGGAGAACCAGGAAAGGACAGAATATACAAGCCAAGAGAACAAGACGTCAAGAAGAGCATGGTTGATTATGTCAAAGGCAGCTGGCATGTCGAGGAAAATAAAGGTGGGGTACTGGGTCTCAGCTTTAGATAGGAAGAGATCATTAGAGATTTGGCAAGTTGGCCCCTCGCTGTCACTTCTTATTGCAAAGAGGACATGGCACTGATCAACCATAAAGACAATCCCAGCCCAAAAACCCCAACCTTGCTTAAATAGAGTTAGGATTGTAAATAGATCTCTCAATTTAAAATAACATTCTTAGAATGCTGTAGCAGTTAATTTAAAAAAACTTTGAAAGTCAGGAAATTCAGGGAGAATTTTATTTTTAAGTTTGAAAGTCTGGAAATTGGAATGTTGTAGTTTACAAATGAAAACATCAGAAAATCTGGAAATACTCAGTTACGACTCCAGTGCATCATAAAATAGCACAAATACTGTAATTGACAATACAAAGCATTGGAATTCATTAGTTTGTTCTTACCCAGAACAATATCATTCCATTTGGGATTAATTCACCTCTTTGTAGGTGGCCAGCATAAGACCTGTGCACCACTTATCTCTCTCGAAATAAGGTTAAAGTGATGCATAAGCTTTGTGCAGACCCTTAGTGAAGAATGGCACTGTCAGAACGTAATCATGAGTTCTGAGGATAATACCTGGCACATATTAAAAACAATCTAAGTGTTTACTAATAGAATGCCTTTTTATCAAAAATGCATTCTGCAAACATTTATTTTTAGAGCCTGAATATGAAAGACCCACAGCACTTAGCAGGTCTCTGAATCAGGCCTTTATATAAGTTTATTATATTGGTTATAGTTCATAGTTCAATTTAGCTTGATTAGCGTAGTAATTTGTTCTCCATGATGAAAATAGACTGAAATACCACACATATTATTGCTGGAGTCCCAAAAAGCTAATCCATTTTATAAATCTCATCAGCCCCTGCAGTTTTTCCAAGAATTGTGCCAACAGCCAGTAAAAATGGTATGGGCTGGATCGACAGACTCAGAAGAGGAGAACTCTCCCAGTGATGACTAAGCCACTGATAAGCTCTACTACAACGGAGATATTAGTCCGTTCTTGAAGAATTATCTCTGGACACTGGCTATTCCATGGGTGAATTTTTAGCAATAGCTACCCAGCAACATTTCCTTTATTGATATGTAGAGAGACAGGATGAAATCCTGGCCCCAGTGAAGTCAATGGCAAAACTCCCGTTGACTTCAAAGGGGCCAGGATTTCTCCCACTAAGTTACCAGAAAGTGACTGATTCTCAGCTGATCTGCAGTGGCAACCACTGCCCCACAAGGACACGGTGCAGGGCTATTTAGCAGTGTTAGATAATCGATTAATATTGCTCCAAGAATTATAATTTCTGTACAGGCTGCTTGACCATTTCTGGTGGCTCTATCCAGCTAACACCACAGACTATGTACTGCAGCTTCATCCCTTTGCAGCGCTGAAATGAAAGTGGCTAAGGTTTACTCAGCTCTGTTTCACTGTGCTACAATACAGTACTATTGTAGCATACAGTGATCTCCACTCATGATGTCTCAAAACAGTTTTCAGAGAAAGTTAATCTTCATTATCATAAAACAAAGGATTTAAGGTGAAATTTGAAGCGGGGATGTCATTCAGGGGGATGAATGAGGGGAAAAGGGCCATAAAAGGGGCAGCACAAATGAATGAGTGATTCTCTACCTGTGGAGGTAAGAGAGAGGAAGACAATAGTGGAGGAGATGAGTGAAATAGACAGGAAATAGGCAAGTAAACATAGAGAGGTAGCATGAAACATGTCCATGGCGAGACCATATGAATTGGATTTAGAAAAAACTACGAAACTATCAGAAATTACAGAGGGTTAGGTTTTTACACAGTGTTCCTGCTTCCTGGAGTGAGAAAGTCATTTGGCTGCAGAGTTCTGGACACCTGAAGTTTGAAGAAGAGGCATTTAGGAAGAATGTAAGAGAAGGAATTATCATACTCAAGACATTAGAGGACTGATTTTCAGACTGAGATTATGTGTTCAAGTGCATGACAGTTTACTGCAGGCACTACCACATACACGTGTAAATCAAATACTTGAGCATGTGCACTGGATAGCTATATGGATAGTTGCCATCTAACTCTGTGAGCATGAAAATCCCTGCTTTTGTGCGTGCACATGCTTGTTGTACATATGCAAAGTAGGTTGCAATTGAGCAGGCTGAAACTGGCATGCAATCTTGGTCTGAAAATCAAGAGGGAAAGAAAGTTTGGGGTTAGAGATGGCTTCAAGATTTCTGCCCATCAAAGCAAAGTTAAGGTTCTGGTTAAGGACAGTGATGTCTTCATATTGGTCTAGATAGAGCCTAGCATGTTGTAGGCACTGCTGCAATACAAATAATATATATTAATATCAATAATGAATGATAACAGTCGGGCACATAGAGGAACTGAGTGTGCAGTGTAAAACCTCCCTCCAGAATGAAAAAGAACCAGTTATAAAAGTAGACTTTATGCAAGAAGAGAGTGCTGGAGATGGCAGCAGTGTGACCAGTGATAAAAGAAAGCTTTGTCTAGTACAGGTTTGGCAGGTAAAATGGGAATGCTTCTCTCATCAGCTCTGTTTCCAGGAAAAAAAATTAGTAGTGACAGACATAAAGGGCCTGATTCATCTCTCACTTATGCCAGTGTAGATCAGTTTTACACTGGTACAGATGGGAAAGCGAGAGGAGAATCAGGATCTATGTGTGTACATTAACTCTTTTGATTGTGATGTATGCAGCGAGGGACCTTCCTTCCCATTGCCTATAAGTTAGCTAATATTCTTCACAAAGGGGCCTCTCAGCTAGCAAAGAGTCAATGTAACTCTTATTAGTCCATCACCCAGGTGTTCTTTAAGCGCTTTCTATGGGCATAGAGGGTTCTCTTTAATATTAATGCTTAGGACAGGGGGGGAAGTCCTCCGTGAAAAACATTACTTTCAGGAATTCAGAGCAATCTGATTCGTCTGTTCCATAATTTGGTTCTTTCTTCCCCCAAGTTCCCCAAAGCAGTTTTCCAGGATGCATAGTTCAAGTCACCCTAAAAAGTCTTAGTCTAATAGTCTTATTCAATGGTAATCTTCTTTGGAAAGGGACCTTGTCTACTCCACATTCTGTACAGCACTGAGCATAATGCCAGAGTGTCCACTTTGCTAGCTTTTATTTTTGCATATACTCATTAGCTTTACTTCAGTTTTCCCATTTCCTTAGTTTTTCAGATACGATTCTTCCCCCTGCTTTCCACAACTTGCAACATGGAGCTAACTCTATCATTTTGTTTTCACTGTGGATTGTAAACATTTCTGGAATCCCTATGGAGCCCCCCAGAGCAGCGTGGGTTGGAGATTCCCATTCCCACAGTGGCAGCATGAGAGGCTGTGCTGTCACGCAAGGGAAAGAATGCTTGTATAATCGTCTTATTTTTAATTGTAGGCATTGTGCCAGCAGTTGGTGTTATCTTAACCCTTTGTAATGGGAAGATGTTCGCTTTGAAAGCACAATGGTAAACTGGTAACCATAGAATTCTCTGTTCTCAGATGTCCAGTCCAGAACTCAGTAGAGTTGCAACCAGCAAATGCTAGTTCCGGATCTTAAGTTCTGTGTTACTTTGTTAGGACCAGATCCTGAGTGTTTTGCCATTGACCTCAATGAGAGCTGGAGGAGCAGGCCCTTCATAAGCAAATATTAAAAATAAGTGTTTTACCATAGGTGCAGCAATCCAAGTAGACTCTAGTGATGAAGATTATAGTCACTAGCTACAGTAAAGTATTTTATCAACGTGCATTTTCCTAAAGGAAAACACTTCTTTTCCTTTATTTCATGAACATGTCTTGTGGACCATAATTATCTGACATATCATAACTCTGATTACATGTCAAACTTCAATGGCCAAATTCATCATGGGTGTGACTCCACTGAAGCCAAAATACAGGATCCAATGGAGTTACATCAGGAATGAACTTGCCTCAAGACCTCCATCTTACCCTCAAGTATCTGAGGGCAGTAGCTCTGGCTAGAACCCTGGTAAATAAAAGATGAAAGAAATACATGGCTGGTGACATCATCTTCTGAAGACTGAGAAAGGGGGCAACTATGCCCAGGAGATAGCAGGAAACCACTACCCCCCAAAGATTTTAAGTAGGTGGATCCTAGAGTCTGGAGGAAAATATTCCTTTGAAAATTTGCGTTTGTGAACTTGAATCTCCATGCAATCTTGCGGGGGTCAATCCCTTAAGAAACATAATGCAGGGTTCAGTTTGCAAACACCATTGTGAACGAAACCCTGCGGGGTTTAAACAGTCCTAGTTTATATCTGACCCTCTAAAATTCACATGACATAGGATCACATGAGTTAGAGGTGAGGAATGGGATCACTTAATCCATTCCCTTGCAAGGGTGACCTACAGTCCCCCAGCAGAGGAGATGTCAGTTAACAGTACACTAGATCAAGGCCGAAAAGCTATCTTCATGGCTGAATTACTTTCATTAGTGCAGAAATTGGCTTCACATTTTTTTATTCAATTCAACTTTAGGTTGGATAAACCGAAAGACCAAAAATTCTGCTGTGGTCCAAAAATGCAAAGTGATTCTGAAAATCTAACTCGTGTCTTCCAGCATGTGAACAAAGAAAACAAAGATAAAAAAAAAATTCTACAGTTCTTTAGGGCCCTGATCCAAAGCCCACTGAAATCCTTGGGAATTGTTCCACTGACTTCAATGGATTTTGCACCAGGCCTTATGTTACAACTTATGTTTTAAAATTAATTCTAAATTAGTGTCCAAACAGTGCTGGTATTCTTTTTGTTGCCAAAAGCCACACAATGGATCTTTTAAACTCTCTTAAAATGCACAGAAATTCAGATGAAGTGACTCACAATGCTGAACAAATAAGGCACAACCATGCCTAGTTGTGCCTATCTAGTTCTCTCTAAGACAGTACAATATTTTTTTCTATGTTTGGTGACAACGAAAAATATTTTAATTATAATTGTTGATTGGCTGGAAGATGAAAAAAGTCTGATAGTTGGTGATTGATTGATTAAAGTGCATTTTCTTGGGCAGTGGTTGGTTATAAACCTAGAGAACATTACTGAGAAATGTGAAACATATTGCATAAGAAATGGGATTAGTATTTCTTTGGAATTAGTACCCACTTTCCTTATTAAAGCTGAGGTCACCTGAAAGTCCTATCCCACTGAGAAGTTTATCAGCTTGAACTGTAGTATAAAGGCAGGAGGAGCTAATCAACAAATTTGTTTTATGAAATTTGCTTTTCCTTTGACATACAGAATATACAATTTGTTATGTGCCAACAATATGCTCAACGCATTAGAAGACACAAAAATAAAGCAAGTTCCTGTCTCAAGGAGTTAACAATCTAAAAGGCAGACTCAAAAAGTATAGAGATGGACCTGACACAAAACACCCACATCTAACTAAACCCTCACATTGGGTGTATACTTCTATTTCACAGAACCAAACCCCAGATTCTTAACCTCAGACCAGAACTCTGAAGTTTGCATCCCTTTCTTATTGACATGGAACAAATGTTTTCCTTTAAATATAGCAACCAACATTTGCACCTAACCTTTTCAAACAATGTCAAGAAATAACATCTTACCATCTCTCTTAATATTTTGGCTGAGTTCCAAGCATCACTTACCACGAGTCAACAGAATTTACTCAGTGGATTTATACAAGATTCTATCTCCTGCTAGCATGGTAAGTCAACAAAACAAATGCTGCATCACTGTGGCCCTCAAAATTCTTACCACTTTATTAAAAGCCCCGAATAAAATGGCATTCACTTGCTTTCTTTGTGTTTAGGAGAATATGGATTATGTTAATTAATGGAAATTTATTGTGAAGGAGGATTGCGTGGTCAGCTGATGTTTCTTGAGTGTTTTTGTTTACTTTTCATTGTCTCCATTTGCTCTCTGTTGTTGGGGTAGAAGGCCAAGACTGATTTGTTAAAGCAGTGATTATTTCTGCCTGAACTGTTCTTGAAAAAAAAGATGTCTTTGTGAGTGGACTAAGACAAAAAGGGTTGGAGCTATTAACACTATAGACTGCTTCTTTTGCCTCTTCCACCCCCAAAATAATTCTCCAACCCAGGTATAAGATCCCATGATTACTCCCTTTTAATGTGTGCACCTCTTGAGGTTCCATTAAGATTCTTTTGATTTTCTATTACAGACTTACTTCTTGGAGGCTACACAGAAGAAATGGGTTTTCAGAAGAGATCTGGATGAAGAGAGGGTGGTTGATTGATGAACTGGGGTAAGGAGGTCATTCCATATACAGTATAAGGGTCAGATGACCACAACCTCCTTGAAACACTTGTGACCCACCACAATTCCAGCATTCTCTAATGAGCAAAGAACTAAGTATTTGTGATGGTGGCTCTCAAAAATGGGATGATTTAGCAAAATAGAAAGTCCTCGCGTTTCTACGTGGATTTTCACCCATTCTCAGATATGAAAGTTGCAAAGTTACCACTGATGAAATAATATGCATTTAGGCAATGGTCCCCAAACTCTTCACAGTCATGCGCCCCCCACAGGGAGCTGGACAGGGAGCAGGGCCGTAGCTCCGGGGGGCCGCGAGGGGACAGGGATAAGGGGGCTGAGGCTGGAGCCACAGATGGGGGCGGGTCTGGGGCTGGGAGCATTGCTGTGGCTGGATGTGGGACCAGAGCAGGGATGGGGGCAGAGCGGAGCTGGAGGCAGAGTGGGACTGGGTTGTGCTCCCTCCCTGCCCCTCATGGGGGCTGGCCCAGGTCCCGCCGTGCGCCCAAATATTCCTCTGTGTCACCCTAGGGGGGTGTGCCCCACAGTTTGGGGACCTCTGATTTAGGCCGATTCAGCAAACCATCCCTATTCAGCAAAGCATTTAAGCATGGGCTTAAAGATAAACCCATGCTTAAGTGTTTTGCTGAATAGGGGTGAATTTGCGTATGTGTTTAAATGCTTTGCAGAACTGGGACCTTAGACTTCCTCTGGTGAATAGTGAAGAGGGAAGAAAAGAGCCCAATCTGGTTCCCATGGAAGTCAATAGAAAGAAAGAGTCCCATTAACTTTACTTGGCATTGGATCAGACCCTACATTTGTTTTTCAAGCCCTTGGCATTCAGATCCCAGTGTTTAAATATATGGATGGGATTAACTAAAAAAAATGGCATTAGGATAGCAGACATCAGAACAAATATTATCTATTTTGCAATTCATGGTACATACAGGATGCAGCATGTTTGCATCAAACAATTGTTAAAGAAGTACAGACTATGTAGATCTTTAAACCAATGTATCTTAAATCTCCATGTGGACAATTTCTACATGAGATATGTCCTGTTTCCAAAATGTGACATTAAATTTTTTGATACTCAGCCTTCTCGACCTAATTAAGTGGTTATAACCCTGATATTGGGGGCATGGATTTTCACGACATGTATTATTCAGATAACACTATTCACAAAATGAAGCGATACCAGAGAAACCCTATTTCTGTATTTGAAAGCTAGACTAAGGAATACTGTGGGAACAAGCATATGTGACTACATAACCCTAGAGAGGTTACAGAAGAGGCAAAACCATGTCTAAATTTGATTTGTGGTAACAAATGTGTGGAGATTGAAAATTCCACCCATAGTCATAGACGCCAATGTGACTCTTATGAAAAAGAAAGGGACAAATCCTGTGTAAATTATATTGCCTTCATACTGTGAGGTGATCCAGCAAAAATATTACATGAGCGGAATTTGGGAGAAGAGGGTTGTTAATGGGTTCACTGTCTGCCACCCAGTGGTTGCCGCCACTGGCAGCCACCCCATCTAGTGGTTGCAATAGGAAGGGTAGGGGAACCCAGGCCCTCCTGCTCCACCAGGTGTCAACTCAGGACCCTGTGAGGCCTGTCCAGCATCTTTCACCTTGGGGTGCCTTAAGTTAGCCTCCCTGGGCCACTTCCTACCGCCCGCTCTCCCAGGGTTTGTGGCAGTTTGTCCCTACAAGTGCTACCTCGAGGCTTGACTACCCGCCTCCAACCCATAAAAGCTGCCATTCATCAGCATGCCTTCTCCCGGTCTGGATCTGGCTACGTCCTCCTCCTCCACAACTCACAGAGTGGGTCCTTCTCCCTTCTCTGTCTATGCCCAACTCAGCTGTCCAGCTCCCTTTTAAACCCCACCTCCAGTGGAGCATTCTCAGCAAAGGCGGAGGGCAGGGCCTCCTGAGCTCAGAGCTGCTCTTTAACCCTTTTCCATCCATAGAGGGGTTTATACACACTGTCACACAGCCTCCCCACTCAGATCCGTTGCTGGAGTATTGTCTTGCAGACCCTGCGGCCCCTCACCCCCTGCACATCTTGAAAAAAAAGTCTGTGTTTTAATGGTCCTTCCCAGCCCTGTGACATATCTGGAAGCTGTAAGGTTGAAAGGAGAGGTACCAATGCATGATCCTGGTGTTGGCGACCCTTGCAGAGTGTAGCCCCCATAGCAGTGCATGGTCCACCACTAAGAGACAGGGTTTCCCCCACAAATAATATCTTCAGGTGTCCACGGCCCATTTTACTGCCAGGGCCGCCTCCTCAATGCCTAAGTAGGATGTTTCTTGTGGAAACAGTTTCTAGCAGAGGTACAGTATGGGGTGCTCCTCTCCTTCAATGTCCTGGGAAAGAACTGCTCCTAGCCCTACCTTGGAGTCATCCATTTGTAGCATTAACCTCTTGATGAAGTCAGGGTATGTGAGCACTGGCTCTTGGCTCAGCTGCTCTTTTAGCTCACAGAATGCCTTATTTCAGGCCATGGACCACCTCATCTTCAGGCTGGTGTCCTTTATTAGATCGGTTGAGGTGCTGCAATGGTGGCAAAATTGGGCACAAAGAATCTGTAGTACTCGGCAAGGCCTAGGAAGCAATGCACCTGCATTTATGGATGGTATGGCACATTGCTCTAGGGCCTGCATTCTGCTGACTAACTGCCTTAGATGCCTGCTCCCAACTAGCTAGCTCAGATATGTCACCTCCCAGCTGGCCAGCTTGCACTTGGCTGGGTTAGACGTTAACCCTGCCTCCTGGAGGGCCTGCAATATCACCATCACATGCCTTAGATTAGACGGTCATTCCAGTCCCGACTATAAATGATGATTTCGTCAACGTATGCAGTAGCATACTGCCCGTGCAGGCAGAGCACCTGATCCATTAGGCGCTGAAAGGTGGCCGTAGCCTATGTAGGCCGAAGGGTATGATCTTAAATTGGTATAATCCAAACAGCGTGGAGAAGGTGGCCTTCTCTTGTGACTAGGCAATTAGGGGAATCTGCCAGTAACCCTTTGTTAGGTCAAGGGTAAATATATACTTGGGGGCCCCAGTCTGTCTAGTAGCTCATTGACCTGGGCCATAGAGTATGCGTCATACTTTGATATAGCATTCACACTCCAGAAATCGATGCAGAAGCAGATTGACCAGTTGTTCTTCAGTACCAGCACAATGGGGTTCCTCCACTCATATGGGACTCCTCGACTACCCCAACTTTAACATTGTCTGCAGTTCCTAGTGGACTGCCTCCCACATCTTCCTTGGCAGGAGCCAGGGGTTCTCCTGGACCTTTTTCCCTGGCTTGGTGTCTGTGATGTTGTGCCAGGTGCTTACACCCCGGTAACGCAGTGAACACTGAGAGAAAGGCTTCCACCAACTGCCACAGCTGGCGCTCTTGCTCCAGCTAAAAGTCTTCTCCCAGTGGAATCGGTCCAGTGTCTTGTCCTGTGGGCATGTGTGAGCCTAGTTCCAGCTCGGGCAGAGGTGGTGCTATGAGGAGGCTCTCCAACTCACACCAGGCTTTTAGCAAGTTGACATGGTAAATTTGTATCTCCTGTCATTTTCTGGGTGGATGTGTCTCATAATTAACTGCCCCTACCTTCCTTAACACCTCGAATGGGCCTTGCCATTGCGCCATCAGTTTCGACTCTGAGGTCAGAAGGAGCAGCAGGACCCTATCCATGGGCCTGAACTCTCTCATCCGGGCCCCTCTATTGTGGGCTCATTCTTGGTCCTCATGGGCCTGCAGCATGTTTTCCCAGGGAAAATGCCCCTAACCTCTCCAGGCAGATTATGTATTGGACCACACTGGGTTTAAGTGGCGGCTGCTCATCCCACGTTCCCTGGAGGAGGTCTAGCACCCCATGGGGTAGTCTCCCATACAGAAGCTCAGATGATGAGGACCCCATGGAAGCTTGAGGCACCTCGCAGATAGTAAAAAGAAGGGGTGGGAGCAACTGATCCCAGTGCCGTGGATCCTGGGTGATGAACTTCCTCAGCATCCCTTTTAGGGCTTTATTGAAGCACTCCACTAGCCTGTCCATCTGAGGGTGATAGACTGACATCTGTAAGGTCTTAATCTTTAAGAGATCACAGAGCTCTTTCAGCAGTGTTGGTGTCATGTTGCTCCTCTGATTGGTTGAGATCTCCTTTGGTACCCTGACCCGGGTGAATAGCTTCAGCAGCTTGGGGATGATATGAGTGGCTGTGCTAGCTCAAAGGGGGATGGCCTCGGCATAGTCCACTATCACTTGAATGTGCTGGTACCTGGTTGTCGTCTTCTCGAGTGGTCCCACCAGACCCATGCCGATTCTTCTGAAGTGGGTCCCAACCATCGGGAGGGTGATGAGCGGGGCTTTCAGGGGTATTGTGGACCTGGTCAGGTGGCACTCGGGGCATGACACACAATAATCCTTGACTTTGCCATGTATCCCCAGCTGGTAAAACTTAAGGGTTACCTGGTTGAAGGTTTTCTCTTGTCCAATTTGACCCCCACAGGGTATTGTATGTGCCAGCTCTCATAGGCACCGACTCTGTGGGTGCTCCAGAGCTGGAGCACCCATGGGGAAAAATTGGTGGGTGCTGAGCACCCACCGGCAGCTCCCCGTTGGCCCCCCACCTGTGCCCAACTCACCTTCCAGAGGTTCCCCACCGGAGGCGCCTCCCACCGAAAAGCCGTGACTTTTTTTAGCCCAGCCGCCCACCTCTCAGCTGTTCGGCGGGGCAGTGGGGGGGCCGCGGGGGAAAGCATGGGTATGGGGAGGGCACCGGCGGGGAGCTGCCGGTGGGTGCTCAGCACCCACCAATTTTTCCCCTGGGGAGGAGGTGGGGGCGGGGATTTGGGGAAGGGGCGGGGCCGGGGGTGGAGTTGGGGCGGGGCCGGGGGCCTATGCCAAAAGTCGGTGCCTATGCCAGCTCTAGCACCCGTATTTCTCCTGTTTGGGCATCCTTGGCCATCCAGTACATTCTCTCCTCCCATAGCTCAAAGTGAGGGCATAGTTGCAGCAGCCATGGGTCTGCCACTTCCCGGTTCACACCTGTGAGGTGCTCATACGCCCGGCTCAGAGTCAGGTCCTCCTTCTGCGCACTTATAAAATCTATTTTGGCCATCAGCAAATCCCAGTCTTGAGATTGGGGGGCCTTCTGCCTCCCTGGCGGTGGTTCCTGTTGGAACAGGCTCTCTTTGGGGTCCTCTTTGTCCCTGACTCAAGCTAGGTTTCCTGACCCCTGGGACTCGGGGGCCCTCCCTGGGGGTCTTCTTCCCTCAGCAGCATAGGCACCAACTTCACCCAGCGCCGGTGGGTGCTCGCGCCCCACTGCCCCTGGCCCCGCCCCAACTCCACCCCTTCCCCACCCACATTCCCCGCCCACATTCTAACCCCTTCCCCGAAGTCCCTGCCCCAACTCCGCCCCCTCCCTGCCCCTATTGGATCCCTTACCCAAATCCCCGCCCCGGCTCCTCCCCCGAGTGCACCGTGTTCCCCCCTTCCCTCCTGCCTCCCAGCCCTTGCATGTGAAGCGCTGGGAGCGAGGGGGAAGAAGCAGGACCCGGCAGCACACTCAGGGGAGGAGATGGAGACGGAGCGGAGGAGAGCTGGGGCGGGTGTGCGGGGTGGAGAACTGCAGAGCACCCACCAATTTTTCCCCATTGGTGCTCCAGCGCCGGAGCACCCACGCAGTTCGCGCCTATGCTCAGCAGGAGTTTATAATCTCCTTAAAATCTTCCAGGTCTTGACTCAGAATCACTGGGTAAGCCAGTGTAGGGGCTACCCTGACCCACACTTTCCTCGGGTGTTCACCTATCGTGAGCTGCACTTCCCTAGTGGGGTATGGGTGTATATCTCCATGGACATAGATAGTTAGATAGCTGGTGTGTAGATTGTCTCCCAGCCTAACTAGGTGTACTCGGGCCATTGTCTGGATACACCCAGAACCTATCAACGCCAGCACGGCCACCCCATTAACCTGCACAGGAATTACCATTTTGTCTGGCGCTTTCTTTCTGGCCTGGATATCCACCATCCAGACCTGCCCATGGGAGCAGTCCATGTAGGGGAACTCTTGACAGAAATGGCCTGGCCGTTCGCACGAGAAGCAGGGTTTGGAAGGGGCTCACTCTATCCTTTCCCAGCATTGATGGTGGGGTGTCCCCATGGGTTCCCTCATCAGGGCTGGATTTCTCTGTGGGGTGCTTGGCCCCCTGGGCCCAGATTTCCAGGGTCCCATCCAAGCTGTGGCTGGGTTGTGGGTCAGGGTAGAATCCTGAGTTCACTGGGGCATGCTGCCCTCAGTAGTCTCTGGATCCCCGGGGCAGGGAGACCCTCTGTCTAGGGCCTTCTGGTCACCACCCAGCTCTTGTGGTGCCACCTGCCTCCAGAAAGTTTTCCACCAACCTAGCTGCATCGGCCAAGGCCCCACTGGTGTCATAACACCCAGTCTCAGCTGCTGGTGGGGAGAATCTGTGTAAATTGCTCCAACTCTACTTGTTCAGTGATCGGCTCCCTGGTTTGCTTTTCGGGTGGAAGCCACCTCCAGCAGTGTTCCTTAAGGTGCTGGGCCATAGCCTGCAGCCAGGCACCTTGGGGAAACCTTTCCCGGTAGAAACGTTGCCAGTGGATTTTGGTGGTGATATCAAAAACATGTGAGATTCATAGATTCTAGGGCTGGAAGGGACCTCGAGAGGTCATCGAGTCCAGCCCCCTGCCCTCATGGCAGGACCAAATACTGTCTAGACTATCCCTGATAGACATTTATCTAACCTACTCTTAAATATCTCCAGAGATGGAGATTCCACAACCTCCCTGGGCAGTTTATTCCAGTGTTTAACCACCCTGACAGTTAGGAACTTTTTCCTAATGTCCAACCTAAACCTCCCTTGCTGCAGTTTAAGCCCATTGCTTCTTGTTCTATCCTCAGATGCTAAGATGAACAAGTTTTCTCCCTCCTCCTTATGACACCCTTTTAGATACCTGAAGACCGCTATCATGTCCCCTCTCAGTCTTCTCTTTTCCAAACTAAACAAACCCAATTCCTTCAGCCTTCCTTCATAGGTCATGTTCTCTAGACCCTTAAGGGCTAGATGGCTGCCTTGACCTTGGTATAGTCTTGGGCCTCCACCACGTCAAGGCTGTGGTAAGCAGCTTGGGCTGGCCCTGTAAGGTACGGAGAAAGCAGGATAGCCCAGTGTTCTGGGAGCCATTGAGCTACTGTAGCGACCATCTCGAAAATGACTAGGAACACGTTAAAATATAAACCCCTACCTTCCCTGTTTTGCCTAAAATGTCATTGTTCTTTTGTGTATCTTTCCATTGTATAAGCCCAACTCTATGCTCCAAACCTTTGCATATGCGGGGAGAATTAGGTCCTGTGACTAACAAAGGACTGAACAATTTCCAGGTTAGTACTGACTGCACAGTTTAATGTATTTAAAAGGGGGAAAGGGTAAATGTACTGTTGTTTCATGCAGGCTCTCACAGCAGGCTGGGAAGTGATTAGAGGAAGCCATCAGAATGCCAGGAGAAGGAGGAGAGAGAGACAGCCCAGTTTGGGGCTGCTGAGGTAGAGATCTGATGCTTAGAATCACATAGTGAAAAGATCAGTGAACCAAGAAAGTATGCCACCGGATAATCTTAGTATAAAAGCTCAAGATCTGTGAAGAGGAGAAAAAGCTTAAGCAACTTTCCTTCCAACTCCGTGTGCATCACTAATCTCTCACTACTGGATCCAACTGTATGGAACACTTGAATGACCCCGGGCCCTTGACTCTTTCAGTTTCTTTTGCTGTGACATGGTTTTCAAAAGGAAACACACACCAGGTCGCATGGAGATTTGCTGTTAGACTCACCTTCTCCAAAAAGTGAATATGCATGTGGATTACAAAACACTGAGAGCCAGCTCCTCAGCTGATGTAAACCAGCACAGCTTCTTTTAACATCTGTCCTTGAGAGCGGAGGGGACACATGGGGGACGTGAAGGGAGGGGAGCTATTGGCAGGCACGGGTCGCCTCTGCCTGAGAGAGATTGTTTTATTATGAGTCTTTGTGCCAATAGTATACTGTCTCTTTAAAAGAGGCAGATTTGTTTTCACAAACTCAACAAGGCTTATGAAAATCAACTGTGTGCTTTTGTTGAGGAAGGAAGGGAAAGTATAAGGAAAGTCAGCAACTTTAGAAGCTCAGTACTTGTGATTGCTGTTGCATAGCCTGCAGCTCCTTAACAGGTATATTAGTTTTAAGCAGACTCAGGATGGCATTTACAGGTTTCACCTTACTTCTTGAGGATTTTCTGACAGTTTTTGGCCTGCACTACCTGTTGTAAGTTTCACTAATTTGGAACTAGTGAAAAACCTGCTTGGATTGTTCTGGATGGTTTTTTTCCCTTAAAGGGATCGCTAACATTTTGATTTTTTTTTTCTTTATCACTACGGATTACATCCCTGCATTAAGAAAAAATGTGATCAGATTGTAACGCCTACAAATGTCACCAGTTCTTGCTGGCAAATGATTGGAATTTAAGAGGCTCTTCTACATTTTACTTACACTGTTGTCTGTATGGCATATTTTTAAAGTTGGATTCTGGGTTTGCGGGGGTGGGGGGGGGAATTGTCTTGATTCATTTCATTTATTTGGATAGCTCTATGAACAATGAAATACTGATTACATAAGTACTTTTGAAATTTATCTTGGATTTCCTTATCTAAATAACTTAATTTCAAGTTTGAATAGTTTTTTGTGAGAGGATCTAGGGATATTTTTGAATTCAGTTGCTATTAGAAATGGAAAATGAGAACTCTATTCTTATTTTTTTTTCTTACTTATAGACAGTTACATTAGTAACTCCAGTACTACTACCAATAACTGGGAGTCAAGCCACAAAATACCTGAGAGTAAGATAACAAGTATTTAAAAGCCTTTTACATGTGAAAGGAATCTAAGGGTAGTAATGTAACATATAAATCTGTACTTTTGTTCTCTAAAATTTAGGTATGCTTCTTCAGGAATAGGATTTTCACTTTTATTCAATTTGAAACAATAGTACAAACTATTTTTCCTACATTTGAGAAAATAAACATGTCCAGCCTCTGCACAACCACCCACCAGCATTTTAGAGTATCAAAATTAACTATGTTAATATTTACAATAATGTATTAATATTATTTATGATGTATTAACTTTGTCCCAGTGCACCTGATTAGGATTTGGAAAGTTACACTCTGCTTTTTAATTGTGAGCTTTACCTTTTGCCTTAGGAGAAAACATTGGCTTACAGTTTGGTAAGGTTGCAACTATGAGGGGAATACTAATTAAGCATATTATTAAATATGCAAAGGCAAACAGCTGATCTTCTAAGTACTTTCATAACAACAATGAAATGCCCTATGTCATGTAACAGAATAAATGTAACAGAAATAGTAATCTTCAATAGAAATGTCGTCCCTTCTTTCTGCTGAAAATAAGCAGCAGCATCAGTGCAATTTCCAAAGCTATTTACATTTTGCATTATGAAATAGTTCCCTTGCATTATCAGCCACGTGTCATTTTGATGGGGGACTGGTGTGTCCACTGGTCTCAGAACTGACCTTGTATGATCTCTTCACTTAGGGCCTGATCCAAAGTCCATGGAAGTCAGTGAGAGTCTTTCCATTGACTCCCATGGACTTTGGCACAGGCCCTTACTCACTACCAAATTGTGTTCTCACAGTTTTATTTGAAAAGAGATTGATAGTACTGAATGGTTAAAGCTGTCACACTGCTTCCCATGCCACTCCCCTGGAACCCTTAACCCCCTCTTCCTCCGTCCTCCTCTTTAAGTAATTCTACAGCACCAGGAGGTCTGAATCATGCTCTTATTAACTTTTGTGGTGTAGGCCTAACAGCCTGTGAAGATGGGCATGATCTTGCTCGATGCTACAGAGTTATTGGGTCTCTCCTTTTAACTGATCTGTGTTGGAGAGGTAGCCTGTGTTCTCCCCTTGACTAATCTTTGCCCTGTGTCTAAATATGGGCTTTGTACAGCTAACATCTATGCCCAATGCAGGCCCAAAGGCTAAAACTTTAAACCCCTAAATGTGATTTCCAAAGCAATGGTAACAGTTAGAAGTTTCACTGATTCCAAAATCATCCTTTATGACCTGAATAGCTCAAATGGAAAATGTAAATCAGACAATTTAGCCAAAGTAAAATGTCCCCGTCTTTTCATCTATCTATCATAATACCTTTATACCAAAGCATGCACCCTAGTGAGGAACCACTCCAGGATGCACCATAACCCTGGGCATGTGTTCTACTCATGAGCCCCTCCCAGACATTCACCTAAGTACTCCTTGACACACACCTCCTTGCTGGGCACACACACTGCCCTAGCCCTGTGCACATTTCCCGCTGAGCTGAGAGCTTGGGCACCCTAATCCTGGACATGCCCCCTGCTGATGAGCCAGTGCTGGGCAAGCACTGTACTGAGGAGCCCCTTCTAGTCACCCCCCCCTCCCCCGCCCCGGCCATGCACCCTCCTTGTTGGGCAGGCAGGCACGCTACCCTAGGGTGACCAGATGTCTCGATTTTATAGGGGCAGTCCCGATTTTGGGGTCTTTTTCTTATATAGGCTCCTATTACCCCCCACCCCCTGTCCTGATTTTTCACACTTGCTGCCTGGTCACCCTACCCCCTTCCCCCGCAGTGCATGCTAGGGTCGTGCCCACCTGTTACTGAGTGCCCCTGTCTCCTCCCAGCCCCAGGCGGGTTCTGCCAGCCCCGGGCAGGGCATGGCCATGCTGCCTTACCTGAGAAGTCCGTCAGAGCCTCGATTTCCTTGGTCCCCACTAGGAACACGCAGTACAGGAGATTGAGAAGCAGCCCGGGCTCTACCTGTCTCCGGCTTGGATGCTGCCCAGCATCCAGTTCACTCATGGTGCGAGGAGGAGGAGGGGGGGGGGGGTCTTTGCAGCCCGGGCGAGTCACATGATGAACCCGGCCCCCAGCTGGCAGCGCATCCTCCCCAGCAGCCACCTCCCCTGCCAGCGCCCCGTCCTTCCCGGGACTGGAGCGCGCTGCCCGCCACAGCACCAGCGCGCGGGGCGGAGGGAGCCGAGAGCCGCCGCGCAGTTTCCCCCAAGAGGAAGTCCCAGCAATTACTGGTCCCGGGCACAGCGCTTTGCTGCGTGCGTGTGTGTGTGAGGGGAAGGGAAGAGCCTTTCCCCGAGGCACGGCTACTGTGAGAGCCTGCGGGAGTCAATCCCGACGTGCCCCCCCGCTTCTCTCCACCCCCGGCTGGGCATTTCTAGGGCCCGGCACCTCCCTCCTGGTTCACACACGTCGCTTCTTCCTCGCGCGCTGAGATCAGCGCCCCTTCCTAGTCACAGTGCGGCGGGCCCGTCTGTCTGACAGGAGAGCCCCTTCCCTCACCCGCGCGGGTTTACCTCGCGTGGATACATGTCCCCCTTGTGTCTTCTTCACCAAGGTCAATCAAGCCTCCCCCGAACCCCCCTCCGCCCCTTGGCACCGAAGTGAGCACCGCACTTTTCTTCCTTCTCTACTTCAGACTTTTTGACACGATCATTGGCAAAGCAGAATCTGCCAAGTCCGTTGGTCTAACCCAGAAGATCTCTGCTTTTTTAGCCTGTTTTATCGGTCTCTGAGGCAAACCCAACCGATCTACAGATTTCTTCCCAGGATCAAAACTCAGGATGTGAGGATTGCAGTTGAAGTGAATCTGTTTTAAGAAACAATACTAACACATGTATCAAAACAATCTTGTTTCCCTGATTTCTCTCCTAATAGAGATCCTTCTCTTAGCAAATATTTTATTGCTTCATTTAATGTCCAGTTTCGCAGATAAAGCCCCCCCCCTTTTTTGTCCCATTAAAGTTTTAAATGTGGGTTGGGAAAATATTAGGGGGGCTGCAGTCGCTTTTGCAGTAATAAAAACACTAGTGGAAAGTAAGGGATCAAAAAACTGCCCTTACAATGTTCTATACTGCATTCAAATGTTCTTTCCAGTTCTTTTAAGCCCATCAGTAGGGAATTGCTGAAAATGGCTTAGCCTGTGTGCATATCCTTTTGACATTTTTGGGACTAATTAAGTAATAATTAAGCTAGGGCACTAGTTTCCCAGCCCCTTTAAGGCTTGCCACCATGAAGAATAGAAACAATACTGCAAATATGATAAGCATCTGCAATCAACTTCCTGCATTGGGGTGGTGTTCAGAGATAAATCTGAAAATGGGAAGGCATGAACATTTAACAGTTTGTAGCTTAGTATGCACAGTCACACTCTACAACTTATTTGATAGATGACATTGGTGAGAATGTAATAGGAGATGGGACCAAACTAACTCTGCAGATCATATTCCAATCCCACACCTCAATCTTTGCAGGAGTTTAGACCAGATCCAGATTGAATTTCCCAGCTCTGGCATATCTCTGAAGTGGGTGAAACTGGAACATCATATCTGACCAGTTTGAACTTTGTCAGAGTTTGTATTTGGCACTGAATACATATTTCAGGCCCATCTCTAACAGAAAATTTTTTCTTTCTTTCTTTCTTTCTTTTTCTTTCTTTCTCACACACATACAGAGTACACCAGTTGATTACTACATACATTATATTCATGCTTCCCTGGTCTTGGGCAGATAAAAGCAAATTAAATTTTGCACTAACCTGCCTGTGGGATGTGAGCACTCCACTAATTTTTACTGAATTTAGATAAATAAGATAAAAATATGTTAGTGCTAGCCATGCATGAAAAGCATTAATGGTGGTTGGTTCTGAAGCAACAACCTGTAACAGAACCAGTTCTCCTAATGTGTTGTGGAATTTGCCTGACTCCCTACCTTTCTCTTAATTGACTGACTGACTTGACAACCTTGTCTACGTTGGGATTTTTTCCCTAAAATTTTGCACAGTGGATAGCACTGGTTCAGCTCTGCTGCTGTTAGCAATGATGGGAGTGATAAGATAGGCGAGGACACTGATGTTTTAAGCACAGTAACGTATTTTTTTATCCCTCTGCCTGTTAAGCCAGGTGCTTCAGCAATCATGAGTCCAATGTACTAGACTCAGAGGGAAACATAAAAACTTCTAAAATGACCTAAAATAGCTTTTCTATATTTAACAATTCACTTTTTTATGATTTAATATGTAGGGACCTTCCTTGTCTGTATGCCCCATTGGGAAGCTGGGAATCTTCCCTTTCCTATGAGATAACGCTCACATTTCTAGGCCTATAAGCAGGGCTTAAATTCAGCCAGAGCCGTCTGGAGCGGAGCTTGAGTAAATATTTTGAACCCACCTGGAGTTTTTATAGCATGTTGCAGGGAAGCATGTAAGCCCTGCCTATAAAGTTATGAAAAAAACAACCTTAAATCCATCAGTGGTTCAAGATTGAATCTGGTGCACACTAGCCCTCAGGCAGACAAAATTTTGGGGAGAAGATCCACATGTATGAGGGGAGAAGGAAACACTTCTCTGAAAGGTTGCTTTTTAAATATGGCAGCTGTTTTAAACTGCTAAGAGGTTTGGAATATTGCAAGTAATCTCAGAGAAGATGGATGAGTGGGCAGAGGGCAAGGTGAGGTAGTCAAAGATGTATGATAACTTCATATCTATGTTATATGGCTGTGCAAGTTATCATATGGATATCACCACCAGATGTGTTTGGGGGGATCTATCTGCCTATCTATCTGTCTGGATAGACAGACAGATATACATATATAAGCCCGAGGTCAGGAAAGCATCCCTATTCTGGAAAGCATTTTAGGACTTGAAGTCAATGGGACTGAAGCACATGCTTAAAGTTAAGCATGTATTTCAGTGTCTTTCCTGAATCAGGGCCATAGTTTGTTAGAGTTTAATCTTTAATCTTTTTAGTAGGCCTTCATTATTGTTCTTGATTTTATGTTGAAGGAGTTCAGATACTACATTGATGGGTGGCAATATAAAACCCTAACATAGATAGTTAGAAAGTAATATTTACAGAATGGATTTTCTCCTTTCACTTCTAGTAAACCCTTTGCCTATGAAAGCAGTTTTTGCCAGCTGATGATATCTAATGATATCTGATGATATCTAGTCAGAGGGAGAACACAGTTTATGTGTTTGTTTACACACTTCCCAAACCCATGATGCTGTAATCCAGACCCATACAAGTGGAATGACATCATCTTTTGCTCTCCTAAATTATTCCTTAGGAGCAGCCACACTTGAGTCCATTTATTCCTGAAGACAGAAGTTAGCATATGAGCTGGGTACTCTGTCTGCTCAAATCAGTTTACTCTCTTTTGCACTGGGGAGAACAGAAATAATTTAATAATGTCAGAAAGGTGGAAAACTTGCTGTTTGAATGGAGTTACCATTGGAAGTCTCAGAATGGCGAGGCAAGAAACATATCATACCATATCTACGTTTTACCCATTTTCTCTGGACCTCTGCCAGTCTGCCAATTTGAAACTCATATCACAGTTTACTGTATGGAAACTCAAATAAAATTAGTGTTGTCAGTTAGAAAAGAAGCCAGTAGTGTGGAATAATAGAAGAATCTTGAGTCAGTTAGTAAATATTAGATTATTAATAAAAAGTTCACAACCAGGCAGATTTATAGCACCATGACAGTGACACCACAGTTACTGCACTGGAGATATTTTAGTTCTAAAATCCCTATTTTCAGGCACAACTCTTCTCGCCTCAAAACAATTCTCTTGGAGCTGAATCTTTTATGCTCGTTCTCAGCCACGAAAGTGAGGTTTTTGAAATGTTTAGTAAAATTCTGTTAGGTTATTTTAGAAAATTCTGAGCATAAAAAATAAAAAACCCAAGATTTTCCCACCACTTAGGACATTTTTAAACACTTTATTTTCTTGCGCTCTGACCCAGATGAAATCTACAAGAGAGTTCTAAAAAACTGGGCTGCCATAGTCAGCTGGGTTTCTATGGCAATGAATGTCAGACCAGTTAAAATAAAGTAAGTGCTTTAAAATAATTACTATATGGTGGTTATTTAAAATAACGTGTCCCATAATTGCTGATTCAACCTCCATTTCTATGGAAACAAGAATAAAAAGGGTAACCAGTAACAGAGAACTCTCTCTTGTATATTTCAGCTGTGGCTGTTTTCTAAATGCTACAAGTTCTACTTTTCATATAGTACTAAAGACTGCAGGATCTAACAAGGTCTTCAAGTCTGCAATAGTTTGGCTTTGAAAACAACAGGCCAAATCCTGCATGCTCTACTCAAGAAAAAACTTGACTTCAAGTATCAGAGGGGTAGCCGTGTTGGTCTGGATCTGTAGAAGCAACATACATCCGAAGAAGTGGGTATTCACCCACGAAAGCTTATGCTCCAATACGTGTTAGTCTATAAGGTGCCACAGGACCCTTTGTCGCTTCTTATTGACTTCAGTGGATCTTGGCCCAGGGTGTTTAAAAGCAGGGAAAACATCTTACCATCCCCCCGCCACTCTTCCTTCACAGAAGTAATGATCTCTGATGTGATAGAGAAGACAGAAGTTATCTAACACAGTAGTTTTCAACCTGTGATCCACAGACTCCTGGGGGTCCACAAACTATGTCCAAGATTTCCAAAGGGGTCTGCACCTTTATTCAAAAACTTTTAGGGGCCCACAAATGAAAAAAGATGGAAAACCACTGATCTAAAAAGTTCTGTGCTTTGTGGTTAAAGCAGTTCCCTGCACCATCAGCTTCTTGCCCAGCTAATCATAACTTTCTAATGACCACGCCCACTCTGTAAGAAAGCAGTAAAACAGAATAGGGTGTGCATTCATATCAGTTAGTTAAACCAATCACCTTCTCTTTGGTTCCCCTCTAAATTCCATTATTACTCCCTCATTGTAGGGAACCTCCCCACCCCACATCATGCTGCCACTGTCATTGGCAGCTCTCCTGTAATCAGATTTTTTTTCTGATAGCACTCATAGCATGCAAGGCACTATACAAACAGAAAGAAAGGCACAACCACTGTCCTAAAGAGCTTACAATCTAAAAGAACAAAACAAAACAAAAAGGAAGAAAGAAGGGGGTAAAACATAGATATAGAGAGGTGAAAGTTTTGAATGTCCATATCTCAATAATTCAGAGCAGTGATGGTGTAGATCATCCCCAATTGTTCCTCAGTCTAGCCATTAATAGTCAAATCATGTCTTGGGCCACAGTAGCAGTGGGCGTTCAGGAAGGATCAGAATGCAAGGAGAGTATGTGCCTGGCAGACCAGCTCTGGAAGGACATCAATAGGCACTGCTGGTACCCAGCACATTTGAAAACCAGCCTACTTGGTGGTGCTCATTTTGTCATTGCTTGTACATGATGCTCTTTCTCTCTGGACTGCAAGGGTTCAATGATGAATTTTGAGGAGATAATCAGTTTATAAAGTCAAAGTGGCTAAGGCTTAATGGTAATTTAATATTATTCTATTAAAATAAAGTGGGTGAGATTTTGGTATTTGTGTAAGCTACCCTTTCTCCTTTTCCTTTGTAACCCAACTACTGTGCAGAAGATGCCAGTGGGCAGAGGGGCTTATTCTATTAATTACAAGTGATTACAATTGCTTCATCTTATACTGCTCCCTGCTCTTCCAGGTTTGCTCACTTTGTTTGCTGGTCCCCTGTCATCTTCCTCTCCTGCGCTGATCTTCCCCCCGGTTTGTGTTTTCTGGGCAAGCAGCCCAGTTCCCAAATCATTCTGAGTCCTGGCTTGAAATCCTAGCATGTCCACTGCTGCTGACACCACAGCCAGGTTGGTTGCTTTGATATTGATATGGCTCGAGTGTGACAGTGAGAAAGATAAACCCTCATAAGTCATATTTTATAATGCAGTTCTTTAGCTATTTAGAAAAGTCCTGCTCCATTTAAAACAGCTAAAAGACGGATTTTTTTTTTTTTTGGTTAAGATTAAACCAAGTGGTGGTTTACCTACATTGCTGCAGCTGCTAATCCTTGTCAATAACAGAAAACCCAACTTGGCTGCATTGGCTCAGCAGTGGAGACACATTAAGGATGTAATCGCAGGCTGGAACTCCCAAAGGGTGAAAGTTACCCCAGTTCCTGGGCCCACACAAGGCCTTATGCATTTCTTAAGCCCTGTGTCAAGATCAATGTTTTCTGAAATGCCTTCTAATTGGGTGCAGGGCAGGGCTAAAATCATCTCAGGAATGATGCTCAGAAGGGCTGAGCACCTACAACTCTTCTTGGAATTGTAGGTGCTCAATACCTCTGAAAATCTGCACCTAGGTGACTGATGTGGGCATCCAAAATTAGTGGGCACTTTTAAAAATGTCAGCTTTAACACAGGGCTTAACCGATGCTTGTGTAGGGCCTCTTCATGGGGGGGAATTTCACCCAGTATGCTACAGGAGCTGGAGAGCTTATCAAAAGTACAGATGGGAGTGGTGGAAAAGAGGATAGTGTAGGTGTGAGTGGAGAAAACCAGTGATGGAGGAACAAGAGAGCAGAAAAAAAAAAGGAGGTCTGGGTTGAAAACAACTCTTACAGTTAACAGGATCTGCCTTGCCCTCTTTGTCAATGATTGCAGCAGCTGCTCGGGCACTCGGGAGAAAGATTAGTTGAATTAAAAACTATTTTGACTAATATATTTTATAAAATGGCACGTTTAGTAGCAGAAATTTTGTAGAATTGTGCACTGATCTAGTGGTGAGGTGATGAGGGTTTATAGTTGTGACATAATGTGAGCTTTTCTTGGAGATATTGTAATTAGGTGGGGTTTGAGCCCTCCTAAGACAATTGTTAACTTAAAGTTGAAAATGTCTCTCATCTCATCCAAAACACCTTAAAAGAATATTATCTATTTTCCACATTATATATCGCTAAAGCTTTTTTGAGTTAAAATATTTTTTTGAAAATATACTTGCAATTTACTTACAACAAAACTTTAAGGTGGCATTAAGGTTGTTGCCACCCAAAAGAGAACATTAGCACCAGCTGTTTTACTGAAGAACTGAACAATATACCTTTGAGTAAATATTTGCTCTGCTGCTTCGAATCATGAATAAAACTGCTAAATATTTTATAAAAACAAACAGAAAGAGGCACCCACGAGCTCCAGAGCTGCAATGGGGAGGTGGGGGCGAGGGGGTTCTGGTAACGTTAGGACAGTAGAGTTTGAATGGAGAATGAAGGTAAATATAAGCCACAGGATGCCAGTTTGGCCTTGTTTTTCAAAGTTCCTTTTTTAAAAAAAACATAGATCTCACATATTTTAATTTCTTATTACTCTACATATTTCCTTTTCTTTTCCCATCCCAAACCTTTCCTTTTTCCTCCTCTTTTCTTTTCTCATTCCACCTTGTCCCTTCTTATTTTGCCCCACCAACCATTTTTCAAAACATTACTGGGCTGTCTTCTATGGAAATTAACCCATGTCTCCATCCTAAAGTTAAATTTCACTTAAGTAGCTGTTGACATTGCCCTCTTCGTGACCAAATATTTATTTTTATGGGATTTAAGGATGACATGACTGGCACAGAAATCAAAGAATATTAGTGCTTTTGGTTTTTATTAGTTACTGTTAAATATAAAAAACCCCATTTTGGACAGAAATGTAACTTAATTTTTATTTTCGGTACAATCATAGTGCAACATCACATCTTCTATATATCTCACCCTTGGTTTAGCTCCCTATGTTTTATATCAACAGTATATCGAACCAGATCTTTCTGTAAAATGGGAGAGCAAAAGCAATAACTCCCTTAGCAGAAGCGAGAGCAACTGAGAGGGAGTGTCAATGTAAGAGAAATAGAAATATATCCCTACAAGTGGTATGATCAAAATTAATAAATGCCCAGAACTAGAAAATTAAAAATTACCTAAGAACAAATGTCTTATAAAAAAAGGCCAAAGCTACATGGTTATAGTCTATATACAAACAGTACTATACTTTGACAGTCATTGTACAGAGTCATAAACCTTGCTCACTTCACTTTACACAAGTAGTCCCCCTGAAGTCTAAGACTGAACAAGGTAAGCAACATTTGGCTACATCTCTACTAAATATTAAGTTACTAAGGAGATCAGCATGAATTATGTCACTTATCCCATGCACCAATCTCTCACAATTTCCACCTTCTTTAAGACTGAAGAAATAGGAAGCTCTTTCTTATATTTTTTTGTATTGTTTCAATGAAGGGATGATTTGTTCCCCTACACTGCATCCCAGCATCTATAATAAACCCTTTGGGCCTACTCCTGCAGTCCTTAGACAGTCATAACTCCTATTGACTAAACCACAGAGCCTTCAAACAAAAATATGCTTAATTTTAAGCACTAGAAGTGAGTGGGATTTACTGACATGACTGGAGTTAACCACAAGCCTAAGCGTTTTCAGGAGTTTTGACTTCCTCAGCACTACAAGATCTGGCTTTTAATCATCACTCAAATACCAGAACACTGTAAGAAGGTTACAATTATTTTAGTCAAAATCTTGGTACATCAAACAGTCTCTACTTGTGTAAAATGTTGTTGCTTCATTGAAGCCAATGGAGCTATGGCAATTTACACACATGGGGGAGAGCGATAGCTCAGTGGTTTGAGCACTGGCCTGCTAAACCCAGGGTTGTGAGTTCAATCCTTGAGGGGGCCATTTAGGGATCTGGTGCAAAAATTGGGGATTGGTCCTGCTTTGAGCAGGGGGTTGGACTAGATGACTTCCTAAGGTCCCTTCCAACCCTGATATTCTATGATTCTATGATCTCCGTTGGAGGCCTGTACCCACTGAAGTCAATGGGACTTGAATCAACCTCAGTTGGAACAAGGTTGGGATCTATCTGGAACAGAGGAATAAAAACACTGTCATTTTGCTTGAGGTATTCCTGAAGCAAATATATATGGATAACCAAGTCAGCGGGGGGAGGTGAAACAGAGTAGAGAAGCAAAGAGTGAGTTGACTCTTATTTATAGATAAGTCCATGGTTTATATTTTTACATGCTAACGTATTGTGGCCATAGCAGGAATTCACAAAGCCTCCCTTTGAAGTGATTTTGTGTTCTGAACACCATGCAAACATGATAATGTAACCTTTTCAACCTTAATAAGTCTCAAAGAAACAGGTTTGCCATTACAGAGATTAAAATTTGTGCCAAAATGGCAAAAGGCTCTCCTAGATGTATTTCTTGGAGTAATCCATTGCTTTTAATTGTGTTTTAGTCCTGCTGATGTACTGTGGAGAGAACTATAAGGGCATGTATTGTGTATATTGCAATGTGTTCTTTACATGTGTTAAAATTCTTAATAGAATACTTTAATAATAAAGTTTATAAGGGCATTTCCACTAAGTACACATTGCCCATTTTTTAGATTAACCGTAGAAGGAATGTTGAAAGGGGTATTCCTAATTGATTCACAGTGTGAATGAACCAAATAGTCCTTCACAGACTTTTCAGGATGATAAAATTATACCTCTTAGCACAGGTTTCTAAAGTTGGGTGCAATAACCCAAGTTTTTAATGTGGTATGGTGGCTATTTTTAAGCAATGAGCACTTATGGCCTTGCAGTGTTATATTCTGGGAACTGTGTAGTTCTACCACAGTGTCTACTTTTATGAAATGTCTAGGACACATGCTGTAAACGTGTTTCTTTGTGTTCTGACTAGATCTGGATTATTTTTAAAAATTAACATTACATTTATTAATTATTATTATTATTACCTTAGTGTCTAGGAGCCCCAGTCATGGGCCACCACCCCATTCTGTTTGGTGCTGTACAAATATAGAACAAAAAAGTGATCCCTGTCCCAAAGAGTTTACAGTCTCAGTATAAGACCATAGATACCAGATTGATACAGCCAGATAGGAAACAATGAGACAATATTAGTCAACATGATCAGAAGCAGTATCTGTATCTAGAACACGTCCTGAAAATTGCAACAAAGTTTTAAGGGAGCATCTCACTTGTATTCCTTCATAACAGACAATAGTACATTTTTTGCCATCAGATCTTGTTTCTTGATCCTGAACATATGCTGATGACTCGCTGGCATTATTGTTCTCTCCCCTGCAAAGCTCCCAAGCTCCCAACCCTAGCAGCTCAAAAATAATCTTTGGGTGATAACCCAGCACTGGAAATTTTAGATGCTGCCCTTGCACCCCTTCACTCCCTCGAAAAAAAATAGAGGGTAAGAGGAAAGAGAAGGTGTATTGCAGGCATCAGCAACCTTCGGCACATGGCTCGCCAGGGTAAGCCCCCTGGCGGGCCGGGTCGGTTTGTTTACCTGCTGTGTCCGCTGGTTCGGCCAATCGCCGCTCTCACTGGCCGTGGTTCGCCGTCCTTGGCCAACCCAGTGGGAGCCGCGATCGGCCGAACCGGCGGACGCGGCAAGTAAACAAACCAGCTCGGCACGCCAGGGGGCTTACCCTGGCGAGCCGTGTGCCGAAGGTTGCCGATGCCTGGTGTATTGGAATAGAAATAGATCGTCCATTTTAACAGGTTGCTCAGTAGCTTTTATATTCCTTAAAGCAGTGGTTCTCAAATTTTTTTTTTTTTTTTTGCGGACCACTTGAAAATTGCTGAGGGTCTCAGCGGACCACTTAATGATCTTTCCAAATGCTGTTTGTACCATTAGCTAACTATTGTAAAGTGCTTTGGATAAAAGCGCTATATAAAAAAATGTAATAATAATTAACATTTTTTGTTCTATAAATAAAAGCACACGACTCATATTTTAATATCAGTAGTGTTACCTTTCTAATGCGATGGATGTGCCCTCTCTCCCCTGCTGCGGCAGCCCCCAAGCTGGGGCTGGGAAGGAGGGGGGGTCCTCCCCTGCCACGGCAGCCACCGGGCTGGGAAGGAGGGGGGTCTCTCCCTCCCTCCCCCACCGCAGCAGCCCCCGAGCTGGGGCTGGGAAGGAGGGGGGGGTCTCTCCCTGGCAGCCGCAGCCCTGGAGCTGGGGAAAGTCATTTCTTTCTCTGGCTGCCACAGCCCTGCACATCCAAAATTTCTCCCCCCCCCTCACCCCACTGCCCCCTCCCACCTACCTCCTCTTCCCCTCAAAGCCACCACCTCACCTTACATGTGTGTCTTCTCCAGGGTCCAGGCATCTAATTAGTGGAGCCACATCTGCACGGCTCCACTAATTAAGTGGGTGGCCCTTCACTCTCTTGTGTGCGGCCCCCCAGGTGCACATCTTAGAGGGAACTATCGCGGACCACCTGAATGGAGCTCGTGGACCACTGGTGGTCCGCGGACCACAGTTTGAGAACCTCTGCCTTAAAGTAACAGTTGGTGTATGTATGAATGCAGTGTGCATACAAACAGGTTGTATGAACAGAGCCTGAACAAAAGTTATCTGCAGACAAAAGTGAAGCACTTATGAGTCAGAAGTCTTTTTTTGCCAAGGGCGGCATGCTACCCTATACTCTTGTATTGTGTATAACCTTGGGAGGGAAAGCATTGTTTGGAAGAATCTAATTTGTGCTGCTAATGTTGTTTAACTTAATTATCCTGTATAGAAGAGAAATGTAAGTATTCTACATTTATTTTGCAAAATTATTATTCCAGACTCCCAGCTACGAGTTCTTTTCTTCAGACTGCTCTGCTTCATGTTGGGGTAACCTGTAGTCCCATGTTCTTAATGAAACCAAGACAAAACCCTGGTTTCAGTATAATTCTGGGAAACAAAGAAATCTAGTCACCCTAAATATGGTGTTTCCCATGTTTGACAGGATCTAAGAACACAACTGGTATAACTGACTTATTATTAGAATAACATCTTACATTTGTAACCATTTGCATTTTTATAATGGCTTCCATGCAGAAAGATCTGAAACTGTGTTACAAACATTAACAAACTGATATGCATACTATGCAAAGAGATCACTGCAAGCAGCACTGATATGATTGATCTCAGACTCTGGGATTGAATGTGGGGACTGACTTTTGACACCAAGCAGTAACTACATAGAATAGTCCACGACAGGAAGTAAACAGTATATCCAACTGAGCCGCAGGGGGAATGTTAGTAACAGCAGCAGCATCACCAATGGTGGACACCTGAGAGGTGGGAGAAGGACTCCTAGATGGGGGAATTCCAGGGGTGGGAATCCTCAAAAGATAGGAAAGGGGGTTGGAGACACAAGGATATGGGAAATACAAAGAGAGCGAAGACCAAAGGGGCAGAGAATTTGAGAGGAAAGGGAAGTGAGAGTGGGGTTTACAGTGGTTCTCAACCAGGAGTACTATATACCTTTAGGGGTATGCACAGGTCTTCCAGAGGGTACATCAACTCATCTAGATATTTGCCTAGTTTTACAACAGGCTACTCAAAAAGCACTAGCAAAGCCAGTACAAACTAAAATTTCATACAAACAATAACTTGTTTATACTACTCTATATGAAAACGTATTTACTGAAATGGAAGTACAATATTCATATTTCAATTGATTTACTATATAATGATATGGTAAAAACAAGAGAGTAAGCAACTTTTCAGTAATAGTGGGCTGTGACACTTTGTATTTTTATGTCTGATTTTGTAAGCATTAGTTTTTAAGTGAGTGAAACTTGGGGTACACAAGACAAATCAGATTCCTTAAAGGAGTACAGTAGTCTGGAAAGGTTGAGAGACACTGGTTTAGGAGACCCTAGGGAAGAGAGATAATGAGATGGAGAACCAAAGGTTGGGGGAGAGGAGTCCCAGAGAAGCAACAGTATAAAAGAGGGAAATCCCAGGAGGGAGAGAGACTAGTAAAGATGCAGCCACGTACAATAAATTGGGATGGGGGGAAGCAGGAGTGGAAGTGCCTACATCCTTCAAGTTTCTTTAGAGGCTCACATACTACAGTGATGAGGGTTAACAGATAGATATTTACAGGACAGTGAAGTAGTGACAGCAGGGCTGGCGCAACCACTAGGCGACCTAGGCGGTCACCTAGGGCACCAGGATTTGGGGGGCGGCATTTCGGGTCCCTCGGCGGCATTTTGGCAGCAACGCTTCCATCTTCTGCCACCCGGGTCCTTGGCGGCGTTTCTGCGGCAGGTTCTTTGGCCGCCCGGGTCCTTGGCGGCATTTCGACGGCAGGTTCTTCAGCCGCATTTCGGCGGCAGCTTCTCCAGGAGGCGCCACCTGGGGCAGCAAAAAAGCTGGCACCGCTCCTGAGTGACAGACAGAATATCTCTCTCCCCCCCCCCCCCCCTCATTCTCGTATGGTTGTACTTATGAGTAAGAGATGTTCCAACTCCCTGATTTAGGGCCAAATTCTGCTGCCCTTACTCTTGCTGAGTTGTCCAACTGAAATTAGCTGGACTTCTTGAGGAATAAAACAGTACTCAGTATCAGCCCTGCCTTTAGGGATTAAGATTAAAGCAGCCTGTACAAAATGTCTCTCTGATGAAATACCAGACACATTTTCTGCGATAACCTTTCCTGCAAGGATGGCCCTGCACTTCTCACTGAAGAATGAAACAAACAGACACCCACTGGATTCCACTGATTTTTGCTGTTGTTGTGGGATTAGCCAATACCCAGAAAGCAGGATTTTAAGGGGAATTTCCCTTGTGTAAGAACAAGTTGTGTTCTCAGAGGCTTGTGGGGAACGTTTTCTAAAACGTCCTGCAATTGTTTACAATGGTGGGAGCAGGGCCCCAGTGGGGCCAGCCCGCTGGTGTTTTCACATCATGTCTGTTGAGGAGAGCTGCTCTGACTGTGAGCACCCATTGGGCTCCCCTTTGCAGGCTGATGGACTAGGCACTGAAGGCGTGAAGCTGCAGTGGGGGCCTAATTCCCTGCCTCCTCCCGGGCCTAGGTAGATGTGCTCAGGTGGAATGTGGGTGGCCTCGGGCCCGCAGCAGGGGCATGGGGCTGGATGTCCAAGGGGTGTAGGGAGGGCAGGGGCGCGTGCTTCCCCCCGCTCCCGGGGGCTGGGAGACAGCCTGGGGCTTGTTCAGCCCACGGTGGGCGGCTCTGGGCTGGGGCGCTGCCGGGCTGCAGTTTCCAGAGGACCGAGCAGGCGGGCGGACGCGGGCCGCTTCCGGGAAAGCACAAGCCGGGCCAGCCCGCCGCGTGTAGCCGCCCTGCGCAGCCTGGAGGCGGGCGCGATGGGCGCCCACAAGCGAAAGAGCCCGGCGCCGGGCCCGGCGGAGGCCAAGAGAGCCCGCGGCGCGGAGGGGGAATTCACGGGCACCCACTTCAAGTCTCTGCTGCGGGACCCCGAGACCGCGATCAAGGGTGAGCCGGGGCGGGAGCTGGGCTCGGCGTACACGTGCTTGCCGCGGGGGAGCCTGCTCCCGTCACCTCCGCCGCTGCTGCTGGGGGCATTGCCACCCCGCCAGTGCTGCTGCTGCTGCTGCTGCAGCCGCCCTTGAGCTGACACCGCGTTGGGCGCCCCCCATGCCGCTCATGGAGTTGTCCCCGGCCATCGCCCCCTCGTGCTGCTGCCTTTGCCCTCTTTAAAGTGTGCTGAGTTCCTGGTGCGTTCGCCCCTTGCCCTGCTTTATTTCCCAGGTCCGCACATACTGCGCTGCTCCCCGCGCCGCTCCCAGCGCATTACTGTTGCATTCATGTTGATCTCATGCATTATGGCCCATCCCGGAGGGGAGGAGAGGGGGGTTTGAGACTGGGGTGACCGGATGTCCCGATTTGGGGGGTCTTTTTCTTATATGGGGGGAGGGATAGCTCAGTGGTTTGAGCATTGGCCTGCTAAACCCAGGGTTGTGAGTTCTGGGGATCTGGGGCAAAAATTGGGGATTGGTCCTGCTTTGAGCAGAGGGTTGGACTAGATGACTTCCTAAAGTCCCTTCCAACCCTGTGATTGTATGATTACCCCCCCCCCTCCCGATTTTTCACATTTGCTGTTTGTCTGGTCACCCTATTTGAGACCCACACCTAGGAACTTGTTTAATGCAGGTGCCCCGGTAATAAATGAATGATTGTTGCATCTGTACTGTGGGTCGCTCGCTATTACTGTTCACAAACATCTTGTATTTTCTCTGCATATGTTACTTTTTCACTAGGAAGCCTTGGATGTGGTTGGGTGCATTATGTGTATTTTCTTTACTATACAAGTATTCCTGTATCTTATGCAAAAAAAAAAAGAAAAAAGGGGGGGCACCTTTATTACTCTCAAACTATTTTGTAGTTTTTGCATGTTTAAATGAGCTTGAAATGATATGAAGTAATTCAATGTTCAAGATAGAAATATTCTTGGATAAATTCTGTCCTTTGTGGGGATTTATTCAGTGAAGTGTAGTTCGTTGCATTGTGCGCTTGTAACTTTCCCATTCTATATTAGTGGATGTACCTTTGGATTGGCAATAATATGCCTAGCACACCGATGAATATACAGCAAGAAAGAAAACGTTAACAAGTAGATGACGTTGGTCTAAGTTTCTTCCCACACTGAATGTTACCTACTCCATACCAGACATTTCTCCCATGAACCCTGACAAATTATAATGCAGCAGTGTGCAGTTTGTGAAGCTGGAATAAAGGTTATATCTGTCATTTGAAAGGCATGCTTTTGATAACAGATGTAAATGCTTGTTTTCTTTCAGGTTTAGAAAACTTCATCTCCACAGCAAAGACATTACCATCTACTGAACTATATGATGTAGTAGAGGGATATATAAAAATTTCTGTGGAGTGTGCTGAAATTTTCAGACTTTTGGATGGTGAAAGAAGGCCTGAAAGTGAAGTAAGTTGTCCACATGCATTGCATTTGTAATGGACAGCAGAGTGTGCACGGAATAGAACATTTAATAATTGTAGTATAAACACAGAATAAAATAATTTATTTGGAGATCTGAGGAGCAGAAAAATCAGTTGTTAAGTTGGCAGTGACCTTATAAGTTTGTAATAAAATGTAAAGGCATCCTGCAAAGCCTCTTACGCGTACTACACCTAATGCATTCTGAATAGTCCCATTGAAGTCAAGCTCGTTAGTATTGGGGCCTTTGAATTTTGTTAAGAAAAGCTTTTATAAAACTCAAGACCAATCACTGATCAGTCCATCAGCTCTCACAGAGAGAGCGCTGATCACAACACATCAGATGTGTTGTTCTAGCCAGTCCTCCAACTACCCGCTGGTCAGGCTGTCAGTAGCACCGGACACCCGATTGACATAGCGCACAGCAGCCTAGAACTCCTGAGCGATCCGCCAACCGCAGTCTCCCAAGTAGCTGGGATAACAGGTGTGCGCCACCACACTGGGCTCTTCAAGACCAATAGAAATGTTTATACACACATGCGTGCACACAAATCTAATAAAAGCATTTGTTTTTAGATAAATAAGCTTTCCTTTGCAATGTTTGATATCCAGCTATTGTAGCATTAAGAAGCAGAAGGTAAAACTTATTGTCTGAGCTGAGAGAAATGCAAAACATAAACAAGAGTATAAATAGTTACCAATAAACTGGATTTGTAGAATTCTCTTACTGCTAATTATCTAGGGCATTATTAGTCATTTAGGTAAAGAAGTGTTTGTTTACAACTGATTAAAGTTGATAGAGCCACTTTTAACTTCCAATAAACAATCTCTTTATTAAAGTATCCTCTCTGTCTACATAACAGCAAAACTATGTATACATTGTGTCTTGCTTTGTCAGCTGCTTGCTGTGTAGATATTCTTTCACCTACTGATAAAACACAGAGTTTGTAATTTGTAAGACCCTGATGCTGCAGTAGGGTTGTGTGTGTATGTAGGGTTTCACTGTGAGGAGCTCAGTGTAGTATTGGGGCTTAGGGCTTAGTTTTTGAGCTCTGTATATAATGGCATTACAATAGTACCTCAGAGTTACGAACACCTCGGGAATGGAGGTTGTTTGTAACTGAACAAAACGTTATGGTTCTTTCAAAAGTTTACAATTGAACATTGACTTAATACAGCTTTGAAAGTTTACTATGCAGAAGAAAAATGCTGCTTTTAACCATCTTAATTTAAATGAAACAAGCACAGAAACAGGTTTTTTTTAAACTTTCCCTTTATTTTTTAGTAGTTTACATTTAACATAGTACTGTGCTGTACGGTATTTGCCTTTTTTGGGGCCTCTGCTGCCCGCTTGTGTACTTCCGATTTCAAATGAGGTGTGTGGCTGACCAGTCAGTTTGTAACTCTGGTGTTCGTAACTCTGAGGTTCTACTGTATATTTGAGTATTATTTTCCATTCCATCCACGTGTGCATCCTAGTGTCTTGTTTCCTTTTTCAAATGCTGCTGCACTATGAGCATATGTTTTAATTGTGCTGTCCATATTGAGGCCTAGGTCTTAATCTTTACTGGTTACAGCTACTTTAGAATACAGTAAGTGTATGAGTACTTCAGATTATTCTCTCTGATGTACTTTGTCTTGCCGTTATCAACACTGGATTTCATGACTTTTGCAGCTGGAAACAAGGAGAAGAGTTGGTACCATGTGACCAGCCACCTCTGCTGTTCAGTAGTGATCCATAGACCATAGTATGGAAGCCTCTGCCCAAGCATATTATTTCAGTGTTAACCATCTGGAAGAGAATCAGTGTGTTACCTTGAGTTTCACATTTGGAAGCATTTCCTCTTGTTGCACAGTTACTCATTATTTATGATGTTTACTGTTCTAATTTTCTAATTTATATTTGCTTGTATAGGGATATTTGAGGAAAGTAATGGCAACAATATTTTAAAATATCTCTGAACTTTGCAGATGCTGTTAATTTTTCAAGCTTTGGAAGCCATCTTGTTGAGAACAGCAAGTGACCTGTCCCATTTTTCTGTTGTGGGGATGAACATAGTAAAGAAGTTGATTAATAGCTATATGAGATTAATCTATGCTGCTTTGTATTCTGAAAGTCACAGGTAAGTCTACTACATACCAGAGTGAGAACCTGTGTTGGTTGCTCTGCCATAGTCCCAATATGCTACTTTGGGCCACCATCCTGCAAAGGCCTAAGCATGTGCTGAACTGTTTGCAATGTGAGGAGTCCCACTGACTTTAGGAGGATTGCTCACAGTGTATAAACTTAGGCACATACATATAAGTGTTTGCAGGAATGCTGCAGGGAGTAGTACTGCACTTGACTTTAGCTAAGTCTGTAATTTTCCATTCTCTTCCTCTGCTTGCTTTGTTTACCCTAACTACGTCATTTGTGATATGAAACCTGCTTTAGGTGCCAGAGAGGCGCAAAGAGAGGTTTCATTTTTTTATTGCTCACCAAAGCTGAGCAAAATACCATGGTGTTGGAAAGAAATGCTGAGTTTGATTGTTGCTTCTTTTTCCTAGTCTTTTCACAAAATGTCGTCATGTTTGTAATAGAATTTCTCCATTAGCCCAACTTTTCCTCAGCACCTTTTTCTGTCTCTTAAATATGACAACTAATATTTATTTATAACCTAAGTCCAAAGGAGGTACTTCAGCAACCATTTCTTCTGCTTTGTCCCTCCATGACAGTTGAGGTTTGGTGGGTGGTACTTGCTTTACATCCCAGTGTGTCATTTGAAATGAGGGAAGGTGCGTACTGGTTCAAGGACCCTGTCTGTGCCATTCAGAGCTCTTCATTAGCTCTGTGTAAGCTCAAAAGCTTGTCTCTCTCACCAACACAAGTTGATCCAATAAAAGATATTACCTCACCCACCTTGTCTCTCTAATATCCTGGGGTCAACATGGTTCCAATAACACTACTAACAAAATAATGTACCCTCACAATAATGACCCCAAAATACAGCTATTGGAGAAATCCTTCCAGAACTTGCCTAAGGGAAACTGCCCTGTTGAATTTCAAATAGGGTGTTTTGACTATTAGTAGCTACATTGGCCAAACGGAAAGGCCAAGGGGTTTGGCAGTCACAAAACAATTATTTTCATGTGTCAGTTGCACCAATGGGGCATAGAATATAATGATTAGAATAATTTGCTACAAATGTTTGTTGTCCAGTTGAAGCATAAAGAGGTCATGTTGTGGCCTATGAAGGCAGGATCTCTGCTTCGTATGCATCTCCTCCTCAGGATTTTTTTGAATGATAACATTTCAATATTGGAACTTTAGGGCTTGAATCCTGCAGCCATTAATAATGGCATGTCTTCGCACATCAGTAAGGGCTGCAGAATCGGGCCCTTGTGGCCCCAGTTTTGAAGTTAACAGCAAAATCCCATTGACATCAGTGGATGCAGGGATTAGAGCCTTCATTTCTGGCGCTCTCCCCCTTAATCTGGAAAATCAACATCCAGCCTCCCCGTATATTTGTGTGTGTAAACTGAGTTGATAGGAACAATGTAGATGGAAACTCCCTTGTGCCTACTCCCTCTACATCAGTACCTCTGACTTTTTCCTTTTGTTACTCAGATAGACTTCCCCTCTAGTCAGTGAGTAAGGACTGAATATAAAATTTGAATGAAAACTGACTAAGGACCTCAGGGTTTGGTCTAGTGACAGGAACACAGCTCTCTTTCTGCATTCTTTAACGAAGAAAATAATAATAAGCAATAATAATACAAACAGTTTTATAGGAATGAATTAAGGGCATGAACTTATAAACACTTACGTTGGTGCTTAACTTTACTGCCAGGGATCGTTCCAGTGGCACTGCGCCCCATACGAAAGTTAAGCACATGCATACGAATTTGCAGGCTCAGGGCCTTGATCTGAGAAACATACTTTTTAAAACAGGCAATAATATGAAAATAAGATTGGCCAGAATTCTGTGTGAATTAGGAAAAAGTCACGTGCATTTTGCCTAAATTAATAACACTGGTTGCTTTGTAAAGATGCTGGATCTTGCATTCCTTATTGAGCCGCGGCTCCCATGGACTGAGAGCTTTGCATGCAGTAGGAATACAGGATCAGGTTCAATGTGGTTAGAGCTTAGTTTTCTGGACTGTGCTTGCTTACTCACATTGGGACAGACTCCGAGTGCTGCTCTGTGCCTGCAACTCCCACTGACTTTGGTGGAAGTTGTGGTTGGATGATTTGACAGGTATAAATTCTCACATTATAACATCTGTGTAACCATCATTCCTGCAATAACATGCATTTCCCCCCTATTTATTCACGTAGGATGACTCGAGTATGCCTCACCTTGCTGTCAGCCATGGTGGCACAGGGGCCAGATTCTGCCAGGGATATCTATAGCCATTTTGATTTTAATAATAAATTCCTGCCTGGATTAGTGAAGAAAAGAGATAAGAAGGTAAAGTAAGCAAAGTATCTGCAGGGGTTAGATGAGCTGGCATGGAAGTATCTTTGGTTTACTTTTCTAATTTTTAAAGTAAACTTGCTAATGAGACTCCACTGTATTTTCATCCACTACTGCTTCTCCACCTCTTCCTTCCCCTTTTCTGTCTGATTGTTTATAATAGGCACTAGTGCTGATCTATGAAGAGTTTCCCATTCACTTAAATGGGAAACACCCAGGGGTCATGAATGTTTCTAAGTGTCTGTCATTATGGGAGATCTTGTGTAACATAGTCCTGGCACCTGTGAGTTGCTCATTTCATTTCCATGCCTGCTTGATCTCTGTTACCCTGATGAAGTGGAGTGCCTGAAAATTATAATGCCATGGGGGAAACTGGTTGAGTTTTGCTGCCATAGTATTGGATGGCCTAGTGTGTTATGAAACTGCATCATGGCTTATTACGTGGTTTTGTGGTCATAGGACAGAACTGCCATTAGACAAGACATTTTAAGGCTAGAATGGAATGAAGGCAAAGGCAGTGTTTTAATTCTTTTAACTTCTGTTTCAGAGAGGTGGAAATTGTCCAGTTCTAAAATTAACAGGTTAAATCCTGGCCCTGTAGAAGTCCGTGGAAGTTTTGCCATCAATTTCAGTGGGGCCAGGATTTCACCCAATATCTATGAAAAAACTACACTCTGCTTTGGGAATTGTAACTAATGGTTTTGGGGGAAAATAGATTGGGTTTTTTATGTTGTTAGCAGGAGTGTCAAGTCTGGGGTTTTGCTGAAGGATCTACCTTTGTGAACTCTCACATCTTAATTGAAGGACTTGGGTGATAAATCTTTATCCAGGATATTCATTTAACAATGTGTTCATTAGTCATGGGAATACATTAGATATTATTAACCAAAACAGAGTTTCAGACAGTGCCTGAAAATTCCTCCTCTTCTCAGTTGTTCAGATTTCACTCCATTGTGATGTCATCATTTCACTAGTTCTCCAGTTGTTATAGTTTTTCAGGGTAGACCAGACCTGAATTTCTAATGTAAAAATCAAGCAGAAAACCAACAAACTTCCTAACTTTTTGACAAAATCTTTCATGTCCCCACCGCTATTTCTTTTCTTTCCCCCCTTTTACAAGTCACTTTTAAAGGGAAAGTTGTTTCACATTGTACTCCAGTAATTATATTTTATTTGGGGATTTTTACATGTAGTTTAAATGACATACACGAACGCAGTGGCTCTCCAGACGACTGTACCCCCTCTCAAGAGTCTGATTTGTCTTGTGTACTCCCAAGTTTCACCTCACTTAAAAGCTTACAAAATCAGACATAAAAATACAAAAATGTCACAGCACACTGTTACAGAAAAATTGATTATTTTCTCATTTTTACCCAATAATTATAAAATAAATCAATTGGAATATAAATATTGTACTTACATTTCAGTGTATCGTATACAGAGCAGTATAAACAAATCATTGTCTATGAAATTTTAGTTTGTACTGACTTCATTAGTGCTTTTTATGTAGCCTGTTGTAAAACTAGGCAAATATCTAGATGAATTGATGTACTCCCTGGAAGACCTCTGAGTATCCCCCAGGGGTACACATACCCCGGTTGAGAAACACTGCACTAACGGGCTAGGGATTTCATTTTCCAGATGGAAGTGAAGTAATTAATATTTTAAAATAATCATAATTTACAGTCAGATCCTGTGGCCGTTATGCAGACAGAACTACTGTCAGTTTCAGTAGCATTGCCAATACATCCTGAACAACAGCACCCTATTAGACTGGTCCTTGGCTTGTCTGATGAGACAGCCAGTTGTCTAGAATAGTGCAAGAATCTGTGGTGGTTTGGTGATATGTGCAAATGGGGATTAGGCTCTGACCACCAAACCACTTATCATTTGTGACCTAGCCCAGGTATTCAAAATTGAAAAATTAGTGAACCAGCCAGCCTTCTTAACTAGATACTAAGAAATGGAAGTAATCTCCACAGGTTAATAGACTGTGGTTGACAAACTCATGTAGTTTTTCAGATTAATATACTGGGTGTGTGTTTATGTGAAACATATCTATACAATTTGTTGCATATTTTATGATAACCAACTGCTGCTGTAATAATTTTGCAATTGTGTACAAGCTATATGCTAAAAGTGTCTTTTAATTTTCTTTTAGGGGAAACCAGATGTCCGAATGGCATATATTCAGTTTGCTCTCTCCTTTTTAATTGCTGGTGACAACACAATCCTAGTACAAGTGCTAGAGTTAAAAGGTACTTCACAATTATTGCTTTTGTTAAAGGAGTATCTTTTAAAGATAATGTTTAAAAATATGAACCAATTACACAGCATGGACAAAACAAAGGAAATTCATTTTTAAAAATTGATTTTAAATAAGCTTATGCTTTCCAGAACACTTGGCTGTACTGGCTGAAAATAACGGTGATGGTATTGCTTATGCTGACTGCAAAAAGACTGCAGGATAAATAGGAAGGTCTAGATGACCCAATTCATGATAAATAAGCTTATAGTACAGGTGAGTCTCATCTTACGCGCATTTAACATGTGCGGATTCAGCTTTGCGCGGTCGGCAAAAACAAAACAAACAAAAAAAGAGAAAAATAACAATTTAAATACTTTACCTGTAGTGTGGGCAATTCCGCCCACCATTACACGCAATGTAATTTTGACTATACGCGATTTTTGCTTTACGCACTGACTGCGAAACGTAACCCCAGTGTAAGATGAGACTCGCCTGTACCTTCAGAACCACAAAGGTCAGAAGACAGAGGAGACTTTATGGCTTTAAAACTTGTTCAGAATGTAATAACATTGGATGTGCTCCCTTCTTTTAAAGTTAAATATTTAAAAATCAGGCAAGATCTAGTTTTTGAACACAGTGAAATTCATCCCTGTGCAGACAGCCTGTGCAAGGCCCATGTAAGCCCTTAGAATGGATTGTCCTTGGGTCAAATGGCCACTGCCCCTGGCTGCTATACCCCTTAAGCCCTTCATTTGGGTTCTGCAGAGAAGTGCCATCAGAGAGTGTTTGTTCAACCCCCATATGTTGAGGAAGGGGAGGCTGTACTAGCCCCACATAGATTAGCTCACAGAACTGCAGTAGAGAAGGAATCAGGGTTTTTAGCTAATTTAGGGTCTGCTTCTGAAAAGACTGATCTACGCACTTGACTTAACATACTAAGAACTGGATCCAGTGCTCATTGAAGCTAATGGGAATACTCCTGTTGATATCAGTGGGCCTTGGTTCAGACCCTATAATTAATCCCATTGGCTTCAATGATTGTACGTCCTTCAGGGCTGGGGCTGTCATTAACTATATGTTTACACAGAGCCTAGCACAATGGGGCTCTGACCTGGTTGTGGTCTCTAGGCGCTAGCTCAATATAAATATTAAATAATAATAACTGAACTAACTAACTGGCTAATAATTCTTACAATAGGTATTTCATAAAAGGCAAACAAACTGCTGTGACATTATCACTGAATTATCTATTCACCATGCATGCTAATACTGGTATTTTTGTTCATCTTTAAATACAACACAGAGATGAGTGACATGACATTGAAGACAAACAAGTACAAATTCCCTGAAATTAATTTCATATTCAAATGCTGCTTGTCAGATCACGACTCTAACATTTGAAATATGTTCTTAGATTTCATTCCAGATATTCTTAGGACTGGATTAAAGGAAGATAAAGTTTCTACTATCAATCTTCTGCTTTCCACACTGGGAACAAAGGTCTGGTATGCCCTTGAAATGGCTTTGTCTCTTGCTTTCTGTTTCTCTTGCTACTGAAGATAGCTTTGCAATGCATTCCCAAAGAATATACACCTATTTATTACTCTGGCATTGTGCTGCAAAGGATCATCAGCCTTTCTGTTGCCGAACTTGTTCATCGGTGGTTTATATGTTGGCCATAAAATTGTCTCAGGGCTAAAGTGTATTGTAATGTGGTATTTTTTAAGTAGAATTTTAAATGAAATGACCACGCTGCTGAATTTAAAAGCTACTTACTGCTTGTATGTAACATTTCTCACGCATCCCATCTCATTTACGTCTTGGAGAAGTGGGGTGGTATATCCGCAATAAGTTATTACTCTTACTTCGAAAATCTAGCTATTGAACACACTGCCTCACTTCCAGAAGGAACAGAGATTTTATGTTGCTTTCATATTGGGGACTGTGGAGGCAAATGGGGTGCAGAGAATTGTCCTTGTCTGGTGGGTGAAGCACCTTTACCATAGGTTTCCAATTAAAGACATAGTCTTGATAGGGTTCTGTAGCATCCCTCATCCTGACTAGAGATAATTGTTGCGGTCTGGATCTGCTTACAGTTGAGACTGGGAGTCTACTGATTTGGGGCTAGTGGTGTAGTCTGCCAGGCAAAGCTGTTTCTTGATGGACAAGAGGAAAATGGTGTTTTTTATAATGAAGGTTTCCAGTAAAAACCCAGGGCTACATCCAGGAAAGCTGCTGCAGGGAGGACTACTTTCCATGTGCCACGTAAACCCATTGAAAGAGAAGGGAGAAGTTGGTTCTGTGATGGGGTGTCATGTTGTCTGGTTCTGTCATGGGGAGAGGAAAGCAGATTTAAGTTACATCAAGGCTGCTATGGAAGCCTGATAACAGAAGTCATCGAGAATTGCTGTAGAATCAGTTGTCTTCAGCTGCTTTGGCCATATCCCCTTGTGAATCAGCAGTTTCCATATTTTGAGCTCTGTTGCCCCTTCTGTCCCTTTTCCATATGGAAGAAACCTAACAGGAAAGGGTAACTGACAATATAAATGAAAACTGTGCTTTTGTTTACATTAAATTAAACTTTAAAAAAGCTAGCATCGTGATTGCAAAATCAGAACCTTAGAAATCAGGGAGTTCCAGAAAATAATGTTTCTCCTGCGTCGTTAGCTTGTCTGTGTTGCATATCTTATTCTGGTGTGTATCATGGTTGTGTTAATAACATAATACACAAGATTTAAAATTTAACAAGGAAAACAGGAATAAAAAAATGAAGCTGAGAAAATGTTATGGGGAAAACCATTAATTTTCGGAATTTCCTTGCTGGAAGTTACAGCGTTAACGCTATATTCACAGTAATTTTTTACGTTTACTTTTGCTGCATGGTTTTGTTTTTTTGTGGTTATTTTTGCAGTAGGGAAGTGGGAAGGAGGCATCTGGAACTATTTGTTGTGTGAAATTTATATGCTCCTCAGATTTTCCCCATACAGCTTTTAAATTCCTTGAACTGCAGCTACAAACAAGCCTCAGCTATCCAAATCTTGCTTAACCAAAACTCTTGGTTCTCCAAAAGTCAGATATGTCCCCTGAAGGTCTGATTGAAGCTCAGGTCCTGTAGAGCTGCAGAAGACTCTGATTCTGCAAGGCTTATGTCTTAGCCTGGAGCAAACCAGTCGCCATTGCTAACATCTGCTTGGTTCATTCATTGAATTACTCTGGTAACAACTCTTGCCAGCTTCCCCCAGTGGATTTTGTCAGCTCCTGTATTCAGAGTAGAGCTTCCAACATACACAAACTCCATGTATAGCTAACACTCCCTCCTCTTCAGATTCCACAGCTAGCAAGCTCTGCTAGTTTTCCTAACAGCTTTCCAATTCCTTGTCTGGAGCTAATGGGGTTTTGGCATTCCAAAGGTGCTGGAAGCTCCTTTGTCCAAACTGGGGCTCTAGTCTTGCAAACACTTACTATGCTCAGTGTTTAAAGTAGATTGAAACAGGAGAGGCTGCTCGTGGTACCAGGGGCGGCTCTATGTTTTTTGCCGCCCCAAGCACAGCAGTCAGACAGCCTTTGGCAGCATACCTGCGGGCGGCCCACTGGTCCCATGGATTCGGCTGTGGGTGATCCTCCGGTCCCGTGCCTTCGGTGTCCCCGCTGCTGAATTGCCGCCGAAACCACGGGACCGGCGGACCTCCCGCAGTCATGCTGCCGAAGACTGCCTGACTGCCGCCCTCACAGCGACCGGCTGGCCGGCGCGACCGGCTGGCCGCCCCCCGTGGCTTGCCGCCCCAGGCATGCGCTTGTTGCGCTGGTGCCTGGAGCCGCCCCTGCATGGTACTCTAGACAAGAAGGAAGGGGAGTGGTGGGAAAGGGCTGCTTCCCCAAGCCAAGGAGAAAAGGGGAAACACTTCTTCTGTTCTAGTAGAGGAGAGGGAGCTGCGCAAAAGCAATACAAGTGTAAGGCGTGATGGAGACTATTATTTTCCGCTTCATTGTAATTTGCAATACATGAAAGACTTTCTTTTTATTGTTTTCAGGTGGTTCAAAATAAAAGTATCAGTAAGACGCAGAAGGTGCGTTTTTTTACTGTGGAGGTGTTAAGTCACATTGCTTCTCTTTACCGTTGGAATGGGATTACTGATGTCAGCACCGAGGATGTCAAGGTCTGCTAATTTCTTTCGTAAGATGTTTCTCCTAAGTCCCTATCCTGTACCTCTTTCCTCACTCTCCTTGCTTGACTCTGTGCAGCCTACAAAGAGGAGGAATAGACAGGTGGGGCTAGAGCTACCTCTATTTATGATCCCAAGAAGAGGAGAGAGCCATGCCATACACTGCTTTAAAGAAACCAACAAACGACTTGCAGACAAACAGAGCCATGCACACATATGACTGTACGTGCGTTTCAGCTGTGAATTATTCACACTGTTGCAGTGTGGATCAAACTGCTGCTTTGTCAGTAGGTTTTGTGATTTCCCAACAGTAACTTGCCAATGAATTTTGCATTTGCAGAAGTCTTAAATTCTGCCACATCTAAAGAGTTAAAGTAACCATTGACCTGATAAATATTGCTGGTCTGTTCTCTCATTTTTGTGCTGTATCTGTAATGGAATTCATGCTTTTTTCATCCCTGAAAAGTTAGCACGTGCAGGACATTGTTATCTATCCATCTTTCATGTACCGTATTAAAATTGTTCTTTCTCAGTGTGGCCAACATCTTGACCCAAAATTGGCCCAAGGAACATGTTATTTGTTTTGTATGCTTCATGCTGCTAACATCTGTGATTTCTATAACAGCTTTCTTGCACTGATTCTTAGTAGTAAGGCTGAAAGTAGACATTTCAAATTAATTTTTAAATCTTAATTTTTATGGTACCAGCACATTGCCCATAATCCCTTTATAAAAGTGACATACTTACATCTCTGTTTAGCTTCATTTTTCTCTTTGTTCATCTGGCCTGGTTCTTTTTACTGTCCCTATTTCTTGCCAGAAAGCCCTAGGTGGCAATGCCCTGTAATTAATAAAAACACTCCCAAGGTATGCAATTTGAGTCCTATGAATAGAAGGAATCCTATATTATTGAATGTGTTTAATACACAGGTTAAAACTTGCCTTGTTAGCTTAACCAAAAACCAAAGTGAGTGAAGCAGGAGTTGTCTGTGTATAAATCAAACTGTATAAAATACAGATAAAAGTGAATTTGTTGTAAGATTTTCTTTCATTAAACTAACAATTAAAATGTTTGTTTTTCACAATTCTCTTGTACTTTGTAGATTACTCAAGATCCTGAAGAGGCAGGAAAGATCCTGGTAAGAGAACTGGTTCATAACTTCTTAATGGACCTGTGTTGTTCTCTGAAACATGGCATTAATTTCTATGATCGAAGCCTTGGCACATCTGGCAGGTGAATTACCAGGGCTTTTTTGTCTATATTCATTTGAGGGGGGTGGGGGGAAAGGTGTGTGCTTGGTTTCCGGTCTGTATTTCATAGATTTTTAAGGCCAGAAAGGTACTGCTCTAGTCATCTAGTCTGACCACATGCATAACACAGGCCATAGAATTTCACTCAGTAATTCCTGGATTGAGCTCAGTAACAGGGTGGAACTAAGGCATATGTTTTAGAAAGACATCCAATTTCAATTAAAAGATTTCAAGTAATGGAGAATCCACCACATCCCTTAGGCATCTGTTTCAATAATTACCCTCCCTGTTTAAAAATGTTTTCAGTTTAAATTTTTTAAGCTTCAGTTTCCAGCCGTTGGATCTCATTATACTTTTGTCTGCTAAATTAGAGATCCATCTAGGATCAGGTAGCTTTTCCCTGCACAGGTTCTTATAGACTGTGATTAAGTTGCCTCTTAACCATCAGGTATTTGAGAAGCTAAATAGATTAAGTACCTTAAGTCTTTCATTGTAAGGTGTTTTTTCCAGACCTCAAATCGTTTGTTAGCATAAAGTAACAAAGATGAAATTGCTAATGTAGACCTTGCCACACCGAAGTATCTGTTTTAACACAGAAAAATATTTTCGAGTTTAACATAATGCTATAATTCTATGTTTTCAAGTTTGTGAAATTTGGTTAGAATATTTTTTGGAATAAATCAGTGATACTGTGTTGATGAGGGCTCTGTTTTAGCTACAGTACATCATGTAAGAGACCTTTAACTATATTCTATTCTTAGTTATACCAATATAAATCCAGAGTGACTCTATTAATGTCAGTGGAGTCACTTTGGATTTACACCAGCAAAAATGAGAGTAGAGCAGAATTTGAAATCTTGCATTATAACATTATTAATACTGGAGTTACTGAACTAGTGGAGTACTTAAAAATATTAAAATTGTGACTTTTCTTCCCCCCACAAAATTTGTCTTTACAGAGGAGGAAATTTGGTGCTTCTGCGCTTTCTGCTAAATTTAAAAACTGCAACAGAGGATGAGATGGTTGCTGATCTTCTGGTGAATATTCTTAAAGTGTGCCCAGATTTACTGAATAAATACTTAAAGGAAACCCAATATTCCTTCATTCCCAGACTGAAGTCAACCTGGTTAGACAATATCAAATTGCTAAAAAAGGTAAGAAAGAGATGAAAAATATGTGCTTTCTGTATATGGAAAAGCCCAGTTTTGAGGCTTTTTATTAAAAGATCAACTTTTTTTGTTTAAACAAGTATTATTACTTTGTATGATTGTGTAATACAAATGACAGAAAATTCAAACACTCATGGCCTACCTAAAGCCACTTAACAAGGAAATTCAATGCTATATTGGACAATTTGCCATTAACTCCACCTGTTACAGCTGTTATTACGGTACAAAATTTACCACTTTTGGGGTGCTGTGCAATACATGGGCCCAGTCAGTTATATTGTGGAAATAATTTTTTGTGTGTGACTTCAAATTGAAGATCTTGGCCTGAGCTGGTGTAAACTGAGGATGCTCTGTTGACTTCAGTAGAGCTAAACTGATTTGCACCAGCTGAGGATCTGACCTCTTATTTGAAAGAATCAGTAGTTTGGTGTCAGAGGAGAATGTGCCTCAGCTGAGGCTCTAGTGGATGAAGATGTAGTGTGTTCCCAGCCGTGTACACATGCTGTTTAGTGATGTTCCCTCACCCAAAAGACAGCAAGGCACTTACTTTAAATAATTAATTTATTTTAAAAATCAAACCAGATCCAAAGGCCCAGCTACAAAGAAGGTAAACTGTTGTGGTTTAAATGACCTAAACAGGAAGGGCATAAGCGTTCTGAAATACCTTCAGTAATTGATGTTATGTTAGGAAAGAAGAGACAGGATGTTGTAAAATAAATGTTGAAGATGGTAAAGAAAAAAGTAGCATCCTGTTTTCTGTGAACGCTAAGTAAAATGAGCTTTGGCTTGGAGCCATGGAAGCTTTGAGAAGTGTAGATGTAAAGTGAGTGAGAAAGTCATTTGGTAAAAGGCCATTCTGGGAGTAGAAAGAGGTATAAACATTTAGCTAAATTGGGAAAGGAGTTGGCATTACAGTCTGTGAGAAAAATCCCAGTGAGGATTTTTGTTTTCAAGACACAACAACAAATGGCTAGAGAATCCTTTTGTCTTTGCTGTTATACTCCTCCGTCTTTTTTTATCTTAAAATAACTGAGTGGTGTATACAGTGCCATCTGTTGAATAGAGCAGTGCTTCCAAGGATAATAAGCACATTTTCTGCAGGTTTCCTATATAACTGAACATAAAGTTGATGTACGCTCTGCAGGATATACTACTATTCATTAGTAATCATCATTGTAGAATGACTATGTTTAAAGTATGTATGCTCTGTGGTTAACTTTCGAGTGCCCTTCTCTTTGTGTGGAACCTGATATTTAGTACTGTTGTTAGTAACCTTTGACAAATAATATCGTGTTTGTAATGTGTTCTGTAGAATTGGCTGTAAATCCGCATGCTTACATCAGTCTTGGTTAAACTCTGTTGTTTTTATTTCAGATCTATGAGGCTCAACCAGAGATTTCCAACTCTTTTAAAACTGCAGAGTTTATTCCACTCCCTAGATTGCTTTCTATGGTGATGGTAACAACAGTTCCCGTGGTGTGCAATAAAACTATGTTCACCCAAGGATTAAATGTAAGAGCGTTTTATTGTCTCGGTGTGGCTTTTCCCAAACAACATCCTTAGGGTTAAGAGTGTGAAAGGTGATCATCCAAGTAACTTTTAAAATCAATTAATTATCAGATTGTATGCCAAATGCTGCAAATAATTATCCCAATTCAAGAAAGCACTTAAAAATGTATTTAAGTCGCACTGATCATTGCTTCCATTAACTTCTTGTAAGCCACAGCTGTGCAAATGCTCACTGGCTGTAAGGGCTGGTGTTTTTTTTTCTACCACATGCAGTGAGAATGCATGCGGTAAAAGAACCCAACCCACGTTTTAAGAAATAATTATTTTGTTTACAAGTTTCAACGTATACTCCAAAATAAGTAGTTTGAATACAATGGATAGGGAAGAAGCACTGTAACGTTACTGTTAATTCAGCTTCTCTTTCTTTTAGTTACCCAGCAAAACAGTGAAACACACCATCTTGTCCCTTATGTCAACTATTTTGAGAAGAGCCCTGAAAAATATTGAGCGCTGTTTGAATGAGGAAATATGGCAAAAGTCAGAAATCTACACTCCATTGATGATGGGGGAATTTGTCCAACTGTACAGAGAAGCCCTTAGCAAGGTACAAAATAGAAGATACTAAAAAACAGCAAGGGCCTAGAATTACACGTTTGCAGCAGATAACTGCGCCAGTGCACCAGTGCACTCTGCCCCTAATTTATTGTATCCTGGGGTCCAAGCACATAAAAGTTCCTAGGTATTTTATAGACATTTTTATTAAGTGTTAATAACCAGTACTGTAGTAAAGCATGGTGACTAATAAATCTGGTCAGTGCCAAAAAAATTCTGTTCTAAGATGAATTCATAACATTGGCAGCTGGTGTGCTAGTACTGAGGAAAACTATTAAAATTAAGAGCAGCTTTTTAATAATTTGGGGCCAAATTCTACTCTCCCTTTAAGTAAATTGTAGTCAATAGAGTTCATCTAGATTTACACCCTGGTAATCTGTAGCAGAAACTGGTCCTTGGTTAGAAAATGTATATTACATTGAAATCCAGAAAGCCAAAAAAAGCAAGTGGTAACTTTTCATATCTGTTTTTAATACAGTGTTCTTCTTTCATATGTTTATTCTCTGCAGAGCTGAAAATAAAAATCTGATTTCAGTCTGTATTCAAATTGCATAGTGTAAGCAGTTCTCCTTGTCACTGGGTTAGGAATATTTGCATCTTTACAGCATTGTGTAGCACTGAAGAGCTGTTGATTTTTTTCTCACGTATATATTTTGCCTTTAGCTTTTACCCGACATGAACAGCATAGTGGCGGTCTGGCAGTCACTTCTAAAACAAGAGCAAGAACAACATGATGGGGAGAGAAGGGAAGACACCATTTACACTGAGGGGGAAAAGACTGAGATCACAGAACCCAGTGGACAGCACGGTAAGAAAATATTTGTAGGCATAACATCCTATATGTATATAAAGAGTTGTGGTGAAATCCTGCCCCCATTGAAGTCAATGGAAGTTTTGCCACCATTTCATTGGAGCCTGGATTTTATTCTTGGTATTTGATATTCAGTCAGTTTGGTCCTTTGGCAAGGACCTTTGTCTATAGCTGTGTTCAACATTTTAAAAAACGGAGTCCCTCTGGAAAATGAAACCAGTTGTGCCCCCTGCAGCCCAGCCAAGTATTGCTAATGGCCTACATGTCTTAACTGATATGTCTTCTGTGCACCCCCTCTTACTTTGTGCCCTCCCAGGGTGGCATGTCCCATGCTGAGAGAAACGCTCGTGTAGCTCTTCACAATATGAAACTTCCTCTTCTTTCATAGGAGTTTTGTGAGCAGCAAAACAGTTAATAAAATGTCATCTTAAAATACTTAAAATATCATCACTGGCCTCTGATTCAGTAGCACCTATCATAACAAACAGGGCAGTTCACACCTAAAAAGCAGTTGTTTCAGGCTCTTTGCAAACTCAGACAGGCTCTGCTGTATCAGTTATTCGCAGGTCATGTTTTCAAGGTTTTCTTTGTAACCATTACATCTAGAAATTTCATTTTTTAAAAAACTGTAAGCTGAGAGTGTGGAGAACAGTTGAGAGGTCTGTCCTCATCTTCCCAGCTAGTCTTGGGGGAGCGAGGGGATGTTCCATGTTTTGGGAAACGCTGGCCAATGGGAAAAAAATGTTGTAAAGAATTGTTCAGAGCCTCAGCCTGAGTATCACTGTGTCAAAGCATTGTGAGATTGTGGGTTTCCTTTGTCTGAAGGAAAAATAAACTAATTCTAAATATATTAATTCTATCTGTGTTCAGGCGCAGATGATGCAGAGACCACTCTTCTGAAAGCTGTGTTACTTCAGGTCATATGCCTTTGTCAAAAGGTCGTTCCCCATTTGGTAGCTCAGAGCAACTTTGATTTCAGCAAACTGCTAAAAGGTATGTTAAGGGTATTTAAATGTTCTTCAGCTGGCTAATGAAAGCATTAAAAGCCTCTAGCAGGAGAGGTTGATTGCTTTTCTACTTAGTAAAAGGGAACAGAAGTGTTTTCAAAAGAGTAGGGTGACCAGACGTCCCGATTTTTGACCATTTGTCCCGCATCCCGACCGATGGTTGGCTTCCGGTGGCAGAGGCTTTTCCGTTTTTTTTTTTTGGGTGGGAAGTCCCGATTTTCGCGTCTTCTCATCTGGTCACCCTACAAAAGAGTAACCTGTTTTAGACTCTCCATTACGTTACCATTTCGTTTTGCTGTTTGTGCAGGGCATGGCACTTCACAAATAAATGTAAAATGACAAGATTGCTGCCCCAAGGATTTAGCTTTAAAACTATAAATATTAAGGGTTACAGGGGCATTGCTGTCTGGAGTGGTTCACGATTGTAAGTGCCAGCCTCCGGGCAGACTGTCAGAAAAACAGGGCAAGCTGGTGCTATGTTCTATAATTAGATTTCCCCAACCCAGTAACAAATGTTAACTCCTGGATCACTGTAAGAGTGTTACCATGGAGTCACAAGCAGTCCCCTTGGGCACTCCAGTCTATCTTGCCACCCAGGCAAGTTGTACTTAGTGATGGATGGTCAATAACGTCAAAAATCAAAATATTCAGGTTGCTCCCAGTCTCAAGAGACCAGTCACTTACCCCAGATCAGTTTGTACCTTAGATCTCTCACCAAAGACAATGCTGGTAGCCAATCCTGTAATAAACTAACTAAGGATTTATTAACTAGGAGAAAAAAATGAGAGGGTTATTTACACGTTAAAGCAGGCAACTTATAAGCACAAATGAGTTACAGTCTGTGGTTCCAAAAGGTGACAGAGATGTAGTAATCTGTCCATTTAATGTCTTTTAGGGCTAACCTAGGTTGACTCTGGGGAATCTCTGCTTTTGTTTCTTAGCTCCAGCCCTTGTAAGAGTCTAAACAGTCAAGAGATCACCATTTCTTCTTGAGAGCATCTTTATATGCCCTTCCCCCAGAGTTCAAACTGATAGGACAAGAGCTCCTGCACATAACTTCTTCATGGGCGGATGGGACAATCCACAAAGTTTCTGTCCTTCGATGGCCTGGGTAATCCTCCTTGGTGTGCGGCGGGACCACTCTTCCTGCTGAGGCTCACAAGTTCATAGCAGGCATTTTTAAAATTATAAAACAAAATTTTCATATTCCCTTACAGCATGGGATACAGACATTAAAAGTAAGATCAATGCATGGAGCAACTCGCAAGCATTTTACAGAGTCTATACAGATTCTTACAAGTCTAACACCTATCTTGAACAATACAAATATATAGGTCTGGTTTCCAGATATGAATTTGTCAGTGCTCAGCTGATGCCTTCAGACTTGGCAAGAGCTAGCATCTGGTCTGCCAGCGTCACAACAGGAAAAAGACATTTTTTCTTAAATTCCGTATGTTTTGTCACATCCACTCTTATTTTTAAATTTTAAAAATAATCCTCCAATCTACTTCTTGATATTGTTTACAGAAAATTTACTTGCAAAGATCTGGAATTTCTAGGTGCCTAACTCATAAGAACATAACATAAGTACGGCCATACTGGGTCAGACCAAAGGTCCATCTAGCCCACTATCTTGTCTTCTGACAGTGGCCAATGCCAGGTGCCCCAGAGGGAATGAACAGAACAGGTAATCATCAAGTGATCCATTCCCAGCTTCAGGCAAACAGAGGCTAGGGACACCATCCTTGCCCACCCTGGCTAATAGCCATTGATGGACCTATCCTGCATGAATATATCTAGTTCTTTTTTGAACCCTGTTATAGTCTTGGCCTTCGCAACATTCTCTGGCAAAGAGTTCCACAGGTTAACTGTACGTTGTGTGAAGAAATACTTCCTTTCGTTTGTTTTAAACCTGCTGTTTATTCATTCCCAGTGACTTTCAATGGGATATGGGCACCTAACTCCCTCAGGCCCCTATGACAATCCTAGCCTAAATAAATTATTTTAGAACTCTTCATATTTGAAACAACATTGCAATCTCTTAAAGGGATAGGGTAGTTCATTAAAGGTTTAAAAAAATCACTTACCAATGCAGTGGTCTCTTCTGGAAGGTGTCAAAAGTAAACCTTTCTTCTTCTACTGCTCTGTTTTTTCAACCATGCTTCCTGCAGTCCAAGGGAAGAGGAATAGAATTCTTCATGGTGTTGCTTCTGAGGGAGGATCATAATAGGAGAATTATTAACAGTAATATGAGATGGTTTGAGTTAGTCTCCTATGTAACAGTTGCCCAAGGAGTGTTTCTTTGTGCAGCAAAACTGAATAGAGAAGAATGTAAATTTTCTGTACCCCATAGAGCTAGAATAATTATCTGTACTATGTGCAGTCCCTTGTAAGGTATATAAGAGTAGGAGTTACATAAATTAAAAGTTTGTCAAGAAAAGGAGAGCCAAAAGTCTTAAAATAAACAGACTAATGCATGGGCTTCCCATCCTCCTCTTCCCCCAATCAGAGCGCACTGCAATGGTTAGTTTATTCTGTGGCTGCCTCACAAAATCATGCGTCCTGTGTGTCCCAATTTTTCTTGCCTCATAATGGATTGATTTTTCCAAAAAACAAAAGGAGGGACATGTATCTTGATAAGGCAATGACCCCTAGGTATTGTGTTTAGTTATGATGTGACACAAGGAATAAAATTCTAGCACCTCACATTTCGTGGCAACAAAGTACATAGAAAATTAGTCACAAATCTCCCATCCTCCTGCACAGAACTGAGCAGTCTGCCCGTGAGACTGAAGACAAGCAGTCTATTTTTGACTTGTAACAATCTGTATGTTTAACAGCTGATCCCATTTTATTGTTTGGTTTTGCTGCTGGGTAGAATTTGATCTCTGGTTAATTTAGGAAAATAAAGTATCCCATCTCAGTCTGTTTTTTGCCTCAGATGAAAAATACCACTTGTTGCAAACAAATGATAAAAAGCTACTTTTGGTGAGATGTAAGCCCAAAGTTCACTTGTGGTTACTAATTATGCCATAGCACATTTTGTAACAGTATGGGTATAAGTCCGGACACCTAGGTCAAATTCCACGTCATCGTCTTCACTAAATTTCCCACTGCAGTCTGAACTGCACCTGGGTTTTCTTTTTCACTTGCTATGTAAAACTACTGTTTGGAGTTACTGTGTGATAACCCGAGGGGCTGTGTTGTCAGGGGTGGGCCTAATGATCCCTACAGTGTGAATTGGGTGAGGTCGTTTGGATTGTGTTACTCAGGAGGTCAGACTAGTTATTAATCATGGCCTTAAAATCTATGAATTTCTTGCTTGCTCACTTCATAGGAGTGCTTTAAGGCTTAAATACTGGATGTTTTATGAAGCCCTCTGAGGTCCTTGCAGGACAGTTCCTCTAGAAATGCGAAGTAATATTATTACTAACTGTTTTCCAACCCCAGGTATTGTCACTGAAAAAGGACTCCGAGAGGAGATCCCTCCTGTTCTACAGCACCATATACTGAGGGTGGCCCTGGAACTGCCGGCAAATAAATTTGCCTGGTTCAGAGTACAGGTAGGAAAATTTGCAGATGTGTTTATCTGTTTCTTTGGCCAGTTGCCCTCATGTCTTTGTCTCTGATGCTGCAAGTCTTCAGTGCCAGTCCTATTATTTCAGCGCCTGTTTCCATTAGACAAGAGCCCCTCTTTATTGCAAACAGGAATCATTAGCTCAACATCAGATATGTAGAGTCCCAGCCTAGGGCCTTTGTCCATGGGAATAGAAATTCCCTCCTCTCCTAAGAAGGGTTAAAAGGGGCATCCTAAAATCTGCTGCTCCCAGAGGCTGCAAATCAAGGAGATGAGCAGGATGCTAGGGTGCTGCTTCTAAACACCTGCTGGACAAGAACCTTACTGTAGGTGGCTCCTTGCTTATGCGAGTGGAGGCTTTCACAGACTCCCCTCTCTTCTCATTTACTCCAGGCACATATAGGAAGAGAGCCTCCGACAGCTGGCTCGGGAAAGGATTTGAACCTGCCTTGTGAGAGTTGGCAGTTAGGGGAAAGAAGTGACTCAAGGCTGCCCTGGTTGGAATCCTCCATGATAACAGATTCTCCATCATATTCAGCCAGCCATAGAGAACAGGGAAGAGACTTAAGAGGGAGCAGGAAAAATCTTTGAAACTGGCAAGAAAAAAAGAAAAAATTACTTCTTGCCAGTTTCAACAGCAGTGTAATTTTTCTGTTTTGCACGCTTCCAGTGTTAGGCAAGTGCATAAAGGAAAAGTTAGATGGCCACACTCAACAGTGATGTAAAGGGTTTTTGTATTTTGCACATTGGGTTGGTCAGAAAAATAGAATAAGCAGTAAAGTACTGCACATTTGTAATAATTTGGCACCTGTCAGAACAGAAGCAACTTACACTGATTTCCTGTTCTGCAGGAGCTAAATTCAACCCTGGGATAAATGGATTTATTTTCCTTTGAGTCAGAATTAGTATGATGTCAGGATTATTGGTGATGAGTGAAAGTTAAAGGGTGTGGTGGAGAGACTGCTCTACTTAGACCCTTCTGTTGGTTGGTTTTCCTATTAGACACACTCCTTCCACTGCTCAAAGGCTATTATACTCATCTTGCTCACCCACTAATTGCAAAATTTGTTCAAATCACGCTACTTCCACTTGGCCAGCCCAAAAAAGCTATGGCTTGCAAAACAGTGTAACTTATTCCTGTCCAGTGTTATCACACAAGGGAGGCTTAAACCCATTATTCTTTTAGGATGTCTCAGAAGCAGAAAAGGTTCGTGGTGAAAGATCAGTATTTTATTTACTGATGAAAATGTTTGTAACAAGTAACCATTCACAACTGAAAACATCAACAAAACAATTGATCATCAAGGTAAGTGTTTTCGTTGGCCTCAAATACTTAAACACATTTATATAGTTCAGGGGTCTGAAACTCAAATTACCACGAGGGCCGCATGAGGACTAGTGCATTGGCCCGAGGGCCGCATAACTGACCCTGCCCCCTTGCTGCCCCCGGCCCTGCCCCTCCCCGACTCCACCCGTTCCATTAGGCCCTGCCCCTTCTCCGCCCCTTCTCCACCTCCTCCCTTGAGCGTGCGGCTCCCTGCTCCTCCCCCCTCCCTCCCAGAAACCGCAAAGCCGCCAGACAACTGTTCTGGCGGCGGGAACTGCCTGGGAGTAAAAATAGAACCTTGGAGCAGCACGGAGGGAACGGGGATCTTAGCGGCCACAGAACGTAAATGGGGGCGGGGGTGAGGGGAGTTGGCGGCCACAGAACATAATGGGGGGGGCGGGGGTGAGGGGAGTAGGCGGCCATATGAAGTAACTGGGAGGGAGGGTGGGGGGAGCCCGGCGGCCCGCCTCTTCTCCCCCCCTCCTCCCCTGTGTGCGCGTTTCCCGCTTCTCCCCCTCCCTCCCAGAAACCGCGAAGCCACCAGACAGCTGTTCTGGCGGCAGAACTTCAGAACGTAACACGGGGGTGGAGGGCGGGGAGCCCGGTGGGCTGCAGGGAAGTGCTCTGCGGGCCGCGTGTTTGAGACCCCTGATATAGTTTATGCCAACAGCAGTGTGTTGATGTTGATCACGCTAAGGTTGTTTTTTTCAGCACTTTGATTTTAAAGAGTTTCTAATTTAATTTGACTGTAATTATTCACTCCTTCCTGTGTGGAGCATGGCTCACAGCCAGCCTGTTCTACTCACATGAAATAGTCCCATTGGCCACAGTCTTTTCTGGGTAGCAGTAAATATTATTTACCCTTTAAAAAACCAATAAAATCTACATTTTGTCACCTAAATAGAAGATGCCTGATTTTCAGAAGTGCTGAGGGCCCACAAATCCCATTAAAGTCAATGGCAGCTGCAGGAGCTTGAAGCCCTCTGAAAATCAGGTCACTTCTAGTTAGATGCCTCAATATGGATTTAGGAGCCTAAATTAAAAAAATCTGTCCTAGGGGTTCCTAGACTCTGACTCTGCAATCGGGTCTATGCAGGTGGATGGTTGTGACTATGCATAGCCCCAGCGACTAGTGACTTCTGCACAGGTCCAGGAGCTTGTCCCCGGGTACCCAGTTGTAACGTCATTCACAAATCAAAATTATATGGATTTTAAAAGTTAAATCTGGCGTGTGAGTGCTGTTATCAGGTTTAATCACAGGTTGCATTTTGAAAGCTAGAAACAGCTGCTTTTATCATAGAAATTATATAAGGAGTTCTGCTGTATAGTTCATGTCAGCCACTGAGATGCACATGAGTCTGTTACCCACTAGTGTGCTCCTCCTGCCCATGGCACGAGCGTTGGCTGCCACTGTCAGCAAAGCAAGGTGCCAGATCACAGGACTTAAGCTACAATCCAAAGCCTGATGGAGCTAGTGAGGGTCTTAACACTGAGTTCAGTGGCCTCTGGATTTTAATGCTTGCATGGTAACACCATGTCTGGGCCAGTGGGATTCAGTACAAAATGTTGTAGAGGCTTAAAGACAGTGAACCTGCTCCCAGCGAAGACAATGACAGATCTCCCACAGATGTTACAGGGTTCAGGATCAGAGCTAGAATTTGGGATCCAGTAGAATTTCTGTTACAGTTACTCTTGGCAGCTGCATAGGAAAAGCCTGGTTCGAAAATATGCAGTCCTTAATGGTGGTGGGTAAGCTCCTCTTGTGTGAGCCTCTGGTGCTTAAACATATTTACATTTAAAAGCAATAGTAGGGGGGTTTTCGGTAGTATATTTGGTTGATGAGCAGAGATTTGGGCTGCCTGATTCATTTTCTCCTTTCAGTTCGTTCTATTTTCTTTGAAAGGGAGACATAAGCAGTGAGGTCAGGACAGTTGTATCAGTTCCAATAGGCTTTTAAAAATTCTTAACTTTAAAAAAAAGATGTTAATGAGTCTTTTTTGCTTTATTTTTCAACATAATGGAATATAAATTGCAGGTATGTTTTCAAATGTTGCAGTCTGTTCCTGCCTCTTTTCATGAGGGCTGAAAGTACTGTTCTTTTTTGAGAATCTGCCAGAAGTAGTTAATTATTTAAGAGTGAATCATTTTTTTTTTTTTTTTGGATGAATTGTCATGTCAGATTCGTGTAATCAGAGATGCTATTTTTGTATCTGCCGGCATAGCACACGGAGTGAAAGCTGAACAAACAGCCCTGAAAGAGAACTGTTTTCAGTATATGTTTTGCAAAAGACAAAGCTCTTAAAACTATATAGAAACTTATTTGATTTTTGGTATAATAGTGTCCTCTTTCTTTCAGTAACTTCAGTTAGTTATTTATTACATGATTACCTGTGCAGCTATTTTAAACACAAAAGATCTGATTTTGATTTCACTTAACTCTGGTTTAACTTTTTTGACTTCAGTGAAGTTCGAACTTGTCTACACAGTTTTTGTTCTGCTTTCATTATATTGGCTTGCAACTGATCACCATAGTGTGGATGCAGTTGTAAAAAAGGCCTCACCCCTATAGTTTACCACCTATAATTTCTGGGAATAACCTATACCGGTATAAGGCACCTTTTCAGTGGTAAAACTATGTCCCCATTAGGGGTTTTACAGATTTAATAATTTTGGTAAAAAAAAACCCCGCCCGTAACTGAAATAGTTTAATTGGTACAAAAACTGTGTTTAGACTAGGCCTAAGTCACTTCTGGTTTATACTGGTGTGAGATCGCAATCAGGCTGTGGTTTAGCCAGATCCTTGCTTTCCCGATGTTACAAACACTCTAGTCCTGCAGACAATTGCCCTTATGAATAACTTTACGTATATGAGTAGCTTCATGTTGTTCAATTGAATTACTCGTGTGCATAATATTAATTGTGTGTGTAGCTGTTTGCAGGATCAGGGCTTAAAATGCATGGATCCAAGACAATAAGTGCAAGACTAAGAACAAACTAGAATTGTATCTGAGTGCTGTATAAAGCTAGGCAAAAAATAAAGTGCATGTTGGGAAAAGTTTTGGAGGAGAAGACAGTTGCTTTCAGCTTTGGCAATGTGAAGTGGCAGTAAATAATATCTACATCCTCTTTGGGGCCCTTTTGTGGAACTAGGATGGTCTAAAGCAACCTTGGTATATGTAAGAATCAGGCCCCTTTTGTCAAGTTAGAGAGGGGGACAATGTTGGTGTTCAGCAATCTGCTGCTACTCTGTCTTTAGTAAAAGAAATAAAAATGAAGGCTGCTGTACAAAAAGCTATAAATATACACTATTTATTTTCTCTCACATGCTGCTTTTCCGGCTAGGTTTTGCATGACAGTGGAGTCTTTGAGCACACGTGGAAGGAACTTGCACTGTGGCTGGAACACTTGGATAATACAATAGAAGACAAAAAGGAAGCCGTGATTCAGTTTTTGGAGAGGGTAAGTGTTCAAATTAGTTAGATAAACAATGTCAAGAATAGCATTAATGGGAAGCTAATTACTTTGCTGTTATTGAGGAAAATCCTTTCAAAGGATTGTGAATGAATTCTGAGAAAGGCAGCGACTAAATTCTTTACACAGAACTCATATCTGTTGTCCTTGGTGAAGGGGTGGATGAAAAGGGTTGGGGGGAATTGACTTCCCGTAGGATATATTGTTACCGGAGCAGTGCTGGCATGAGGAGAAAAGAGGCTAAGGTTATTAGGCATTCCACCCGCTAGGCTTCTTTGAAACTCCCAGATAAAATTAACTAATTCCAATAAAATCTAATCTTTAAAAGAAAACATTCCTTTTCCTGCTCACCTTTTCTGGTTGTTAAATTCCCAAGCCCTTCCATTTGTTTCACTTAATATCCCTATAACTAGCATTTTCTGTATAGAATTGCAACAAGCATGCTTGTTCGTGGGTCTATGACTGACTTTTATCTTGGTTTGCAGATTTTAATGAAGTTGGTGACAAACCCCTATCCATACACAGATAAAGCCGCAGACCTTGTCCAGGAAGCCAGTATGCTCCAAGTCAACTTGTTTAAGCAAGATGTGGATAGTGTTAGCATACCCATCTCTCACATTGATGGTACGTGATGATCCCAAAGTGATGTCTGCTCCATCTAATCTTGCAGTCCTTAATCAGGCAAACCTGCTACTGATGCCCATGGAAATCTTGCCTGAGTAAGGACCTACAGAATTAGGCCTTTTAATTGTATTCAGCTCTGTAAGTAAAAACTAAATGTCCAGGATGTCTCCTCGCACCAGAAGGTAATCTGTGACACAGCTTTGCGGTTTTAAAAATGCAAGTAAAATCTTACTTTTGATCTGCTTTCAGTGTCCCACAGCACCAGTTTTTAATCAAAGTCAAATCCATTGCAGTCATGCTTCCTTTTAAACCACAGGGCCAGGGCCAGCTCCCCCTGCATATGTGAGCAAGGGGCCAGGATCATACCAGAACCCCTCCCACTTCTTGTGTTCATGCACAGTAGGAAGCTGGAATCTTGCTGCCTGCACTCTTTAGGCCAAAACCTGGTCCCATTGACTGCAGCATTAAAATTCTTATTGACTTCAGGGACCAAGATTTGGCTAGCTGAACATACAGACATGGGACTGTTAGTTCCACTTTGGGAATTCAGGGCTCAGGAGAATGCACATGACACACACACACGTTTTTGGGGGGTGTTTTTTGGTTTTTTTTAAAGAGTGTAGCAGCTGTCTCCCCTGTCTCCTCCAGAGGTGCTCTGACTGCAGATGTTTTGGTGCAATGCCTTCATCCACTGCTGCTGGTGCTATTTCTCCTTTCTCCATACTTCTCTTAATGGGGCATCAGCTTTGAAAGCCACCCACAATGTAAACATGCTACGAGTGCCATCTATTTTTACCATCATTAGTAGCCAGATATACCTGTCTTTCACCCTTTGTCTGATTTTACTGTTAATGTATTTTCAAAGAGACATCTTATTATCCCTGGGTTGTTGTACCCCCAAATCTGTATTAAATTGTTCCCTTTCACTAGCATACAGCACTAACATTGGGTGCTCCCTTTATTTTCTCCTGAACTACCCATGCCTTTAAATGTCTTCTTATTTCCTGTGTACTTGTATCCTAAAAGTAGTGTCTGCTTGAACTCAGAACCCTGATGTTTTTTCATTGATAACTAGATGTCCTGGATATGGTTGATGTCCTTGTGGAGGGCAGCGAAGGTCTAGATGAAGAAATTGGATTCAGTTTAAATGAAGACATGATTCTACACACTTTTCCATTCAGTGCTGTTGTCCCTGCAGCGTTAGAAGCCAGGAATAAGTTGCTGCTTCAGACTGAAAATGAAATGGGTACTTATTGTGTTTATATATGTCCCTGAGAGTGGCTAAAAAAATTCACACTGTATGTGGAAGGGGAGGAATATTTTATCATTTTCATGCAGTGGTTACTCTGGTTATTGTGTATGAAAATCAATGAGCCATATGGTACCCTCTGCTTCTACAAGTGGAGAAAACACAGATCCAAGGGAACCTAGCTCAGAGAAGCATTAAAGGGTGCAAGGTGCCTCTGCCCTCTTCTGACCCCAAGGAAGTTGCATGCGGTTCAGAACCTGAGCCAAGAGGGCAGTATCTGGGTGATGACTGATCTTCACAACATTAGTCCCACCACCACCAACTCTGTGGTACTCTTGTGGGAAAGCTACATTGGTTATATCAGAATTAAAGAGCCCACTGATCCTCTAATGCTGTGGAACCCACATCAGTGGCTGGGGAGAGAGCCAGAGAAGGGAATCCCTGTAAGCACAACTCTTCTGACAAGGGGCTGGGAACCAAGGCAGAGGCAAAGTGCCTCAGCATAGACAGCCCTGTCTTGAGAAGCCCTCAAGATTCTTGCAGCATAAACCTTTACTCCCTGTTTCTTTTGTGAGAGAGGAGTGCATGCCTTCCTCCCTTGCTCCTGAGGTAAGAACATATACATAAGTCACCCAAAGGAACTTCCTGGAGTTCCTGTCCTTTTATGCAGTGTAGCCATGTAGGAAGCAATATTGCTCACAGTAATTTGTGGCCTTATGGAAAATGTAGAAAACCAAACCTCCCCCCCCACCCCCCATTTCCCTCCTCCATCCCCCACCCTCATCCCCCCAAAAAGCTCATTTGGGGAAAGAATGATGCAAGTTCACATTCTAAACGCACCCTGTTGATGCTTAGTGACGACTATGTTATAATAGCCGTGACGGGGAAAAGGAAGTGCTTAAGTGAAATAGAGCTGAATTATTTTAAAGGATTGTGTTTAGTTTAACAAATAGTGGGAAACTCTCCCATTGAAACCAGTTAGTTGGGACTGGAGAATTGGACCAATGGGGAAGGGAATTAACATTTTTTGGAAAGAAAACTTTCATTTTAATCCTTGACTGACAACGTTATTTTTTTGGGTTCATTGGGAGCATAAATGACAAAATGGGCTAAACTCTGCTCAGACCTGAATTTAATAAGGTTGCACTGGGTATAACTTTAGGACAGAACTTGGCAACATGTGGTTAAATGGTAGACTTAAGGTAGAAGTACTTTTGTTTGTATACAGCTTCAAAGAGTTAGAAGTTTTAGGTATGAATTCTGACTGACCTTGCCATATACATGAGAAAAGAGGTAGCCACGGTGCGTATTTGTTTGTATAATTGTTATGCACAGATCAGGATTCTGTCCCCATGCCCCACCCACAAAGCTGGCATTCTCCAGGTCCTGCACATGGTGAACTGTTGAGTAGCCCGAAGGATGAGGTGTCCAGAGTGACTTACAGGCCAAGATCTGCGTATTTATGCACAGCTTCCCCTCTGATCTGCGCTCCTGCGTGCAGATTTTGCCTGCTTTTATGTGCAACTGTGCTGGGGCCTATGACCAGCCAGAATACAGGTATAATATAACACTGCGAAAAGCACTTAGTTTTGTGCCAGGTTGGGGGGTTGAACCCAGTAGCAAGCCCAAGTGTAATCTGGCACCATTTACCTTACTAAGAACTTCAGTATGTAGGATTTTCACTAGCACCTCAAGAAATTAGGAGCATAAATCCTTTAACATTCACTGGGATTTGTGCTCCTGAGGCACATATGAAAATCCCACGCTGTAGTCTCAAAGTGATTGCTATCTAAATACTGCTCATGTTAGGTGGGTGAGAATGGTGTTGTGTCTAGAGTTACTGTGTGTACTTATCCAGATTCTTACCAGTGAGAAAACCTCTGTCTCAAGCCTGTTGTTTGCTTTTGTAGGAGGAAGTATAGTGGAGTATCTTGTAGCTGTTTTTACTGATCTCCTGCACACTCAGAGAGATCCCCTGGCCCTCTGTCTGATGTTTCAGCTCTTCGATAAAGAACTCCAGTCACTGAATGAATCTCAGTATCCTCAGCTCTACCAGTTTAACCAATACTATAGTCTCTGGATACCACAGCAAGCTAAGGAAACCGTGGTAAGGGATGCATAAAATCATTTGATTGCTAGCTTTAGGGTTGCTAAAAGACCAGTAGATTGTAGAAGGCTTTCATTTCCACTGTGCAGTACATCTAGGCTTTTATCTTCCAAACCCGAGTTTAGGCATCCTCGTTTTCTAATGTGTTGCAGAATCTTTGCTGGATTGAAGGGTATTGGAAACTTTTAAATGAGGTGCAAATACTTTTTAGCTGGCGCAGGGTCGAACTGTTAATTGAATCCTTAATTACTTTTACATTAGCAGCAACTTCTTATGAAGTTGCAACAATGATTTATATGCAGAATCATGTTTAGCAAGTGGCAGGAAAGTTACTTACATGCACCAGTGGCCTGAGTTTCAAAAAAAGTAAGGAAATGGCTGTAATACCTTGACAATAGCCATCTTATTGTCTATCTATGGTACTTATGTGGCCCTCACTGCAGTAGTATCTGAGCACGTCACAATCTTTAATGTATTTATCCTCACAAGTTCCCTGGAAGGAAAGGAACTGTCCATTTTACAGGTGGGGAGCTGAGGCACAGAGAAACTAAGGGAGTTGCCAAAGGTCACACAGGAAGTCTTTGGTGGAGCAAGAATGTAAAGCCAGAGTCCAAGGCTAGTGCCCTAACCACTGGGCAATCGATCTTCCCCAGTGAGAGCATCCCCGCAGCTCCTATCATGGTGTGAGCAGATCAGCCAAGATCCTGCGAAGGGAGTTCCCGCAGTCCCCGGCAACCCAGTAGTGCCCTCCAGGAGTGCACGGCTGCTGCAAGTTCAGATCCCGCTCTAAACCGATTTTTGTGTTTTGCTTTTTACGTGGATTTGTTATTTATTTGTTCTGTGTTAGTTATAACTAGTGCAGGTATCATACTGGTGTGAATGTTTATAACTCTAATTTGTAAGTAAGTTTAATTATTTCAGGTTCCTTTTGGAGCAGGCTGTAGTAGGCATGAGTGTCCCTTCCCCAAATGGGGAGGCAGGTGGATAGGGAGCATCCCCGCAAGGGTAAGGACGAGAATGGGTGGGGGTGCTCCCCATCTCCTCCCAACAGGGAGGCTGGTGCGGCGGTGATTGAGGTTGTGCAGGGCTAGATGGGAGCGGGTTAGGAGCACACAGGCCATCCATGATAGAAGCTGCAGCGTTGCTCCCTCAGCCAGCCAGAGAGCGTATGAGGGGCACGTTGATAGAAGCCTTCGGCCAGCATTGATCTGTATGCTCTGATAACAAGACAGCAGTATGCACTGTGCATTGTGGTTGCAGGGCTGGGCCCTGAGAGCATGGTTCAGTGCTCGGGTACGTGCCTTATTTCAATGGGAATTGCCCCAGCCTAGGTGCAGAGCACAGTTTGGCCCTAAGAGTTTGACATACACATTCTGACTTTTTTTCCTCTCCGTATTACTTCTATTTTCAACAGTTGAAACAAACTGAATGCATAAGCAGGGAGCGCATCCTGCCACCAGATTCTTTGTTCTCCTCCATGCTGAAAATTGCCTTTGAGAATGGTGGCACTGTCCTGCTGGAAGATGGTGTCCAGGCAAAGCTGAGAGAGGCAGCTTCCCAGCTCCAACTTCAGCAGCTTTTGCTAGCAGTCAAGCACGTGCTGCTATACCTAAAAACCACGGTGGAGAACTTCGGCAGGGTAAGGAATACGTTCTCTTAACGCAGGGTTCTAAGTACAGCACACTGAAGTGGTGCAAATGCACTTTGGTTGTGTAGCCTCTCCATGTGCACAACCCCCACTGAAGTTAGGGAGCAGCTCAGGAATCCGGCCCAGATTGTAAACAATTGTATCCCTAGTTGTTGAGACTGGCTGTCTTTACAATAGGATTCGTTATGAACGTGTGTGTCGTATGTACTGCAAATGAATTGCAGCTTTCTCTCCGTCTCTTGTCATTATATCAAGACTAGATGCCTGTCTGGAGGATATGCTTTAGTTGTGATTAAATTCTTTGACCTGTGTTATGTTGGAAGCAGACTAGATGAGCCGATGATTCCTTCTGCCCTTAAAATACATGAATATTTTGTTAGCGCCCCCCCCCCCCCCCCCAAGGCTTTGATCAGGATCAGGCTCCTATTGTGGGAGCCAGTGTATATGGTCCCCGCCCCAAAGAGCTTACATTCTGAGAAGATATTAATTTAATCCAGTTCTTGCATAGTTTTCTTTCCAGCCGCCTCCACTTTTCTCCTCATCCTCCAGTGTGTTCACTTTCACAGCTCAGTAAAAGTTCTGGTCCTCACCTTCTCGGTCTCTACATGGACCTGCTGAGCAGCTTGCTGTGCCGATGCGATCAGATGAAGTTGTGCAACCAGCAGAAACGAGAAGGGGTCCAAGCTGAATCAGATCTCTTTATGGATTTAGAGTCTGTGGCCACAGTGGAGTCTGAAAATGACAAGGTATAAACAGGCTTGGCAGAATTCAGTTTTTATTTATTTTTTGTATAATTTTGACGGATAATACCAATGTTTATTTTTAAGCAATTTTTTTTCAATTTTTATTGATTTAAATTTTTACAAGTGTGCAAAATTATGGAGGAGGAGGGTCATACAAGAATTATTTAATCACAGTGGACATTGAGATTCAAAAAATTAAAGCTTTATAACCCTTAAAATACAAATAGTCAACGTCACATGCCAAAGTCCACAAAGTAAATATCGTCAGATCAAACTCTACGAATTTCTCAAGCAGCACTGTTTTTACTTTGCCTATCTGTAAATTTCAGTTATTATCAATGGAAATATATATTTTTTGTCGGTTTCTGTGTGTATGGTGAAATCAACTTTTAGCAGCAATTACCGATAAAAATCTGATCCTTCCAAGCTTAGGTATAAACACCTCGGTACACTCATAATGAATGCTGTCATATTAGTCAGCACAATTTAATTGGACTCTAGGAAGTCTTTCATCAGCTTTGGAGAACTGTTTACTGATGCAAAACAGACAAATGGTTCTCTGGTGCAAACTATATTGACTAATTGTCATTGGTAGTTGAAATAAACTTTTAGTGTAGAGCATGGAGCTGACCTGTATTCTTACTGATACACACAGTGTGATAGAGGCTGAAGAAAGAAAGGGGGCTACAGTGAATGCTACAGTCTGATGTTGGAATGTGAGAGTTTGACTCTTTCTGGTATTTATTTGTGTTAGGGTGTTTAATTAGGATTAAAGGTGATGCCTATCTGATAGGGAAACATGCAATCACTTGTTGAAGGTCTGTGCAAGATCTGCACTCTAAGTGGAAGCACTACAGTAGCTTTCTGCAAGATGGCGGGCGGGATGCAGGTAGGTTTTCGCCACATGGATAGTGGGCTTCATACATAGGGTTCCCCAGAAGGGTCTTTGTGTCAGGCACAGATAGATCAATGCAGTGGTGTGCCATTGAAGGAGGTCATGCATCCAGTGTCCCTAAACCAGTCTCTTTCAACCGGGGGTACTCAGAGGTCTTTCAGGGGGTACATCAACTCATCTAGATATTTGCCTAGTTTTACAACAGGCGACATAAAAAGCATTAGCGAAGTCAGTAGACACTTAAATTTTATTCAGACAATGACTTATTTATATGCTTTAAATACTATACACTAAAATATAAGTGCAATATTTATATTCCAGTTGATTTATTTGATAATTATATGGTAAAAATGAGTGTCAACAATTTTTCAGTAATAGCGTGCTGTGATGCTTTTGTATTTTTGTGTCTGATTTTGTAAGCAAGTAGTTTTTTAGTGAGGTGAAACTTGGGGTAAGCAAGACTGATCAGACACCTGAAAGGGGTACAGTAGTCTGGAAAGGTTGAGAGCCACTACTCTAAACTACCATACAGGTGTGTGGCTGGGCAGCAGCCTCTACTATTCTAACCCACAGGCTAGAATAGTGGCTGTGAAAATGGCTGCCCTGCAGATCTACAGCTCACTTGCATATTGGGAGAGTGAATGCTATTTCTCCAATCATTTTAGACCCTGGCACAAAGCTTCATTGCCCACGTTTCATGGAGGGAGGGGTGAATTTTCCCCATACTGTTAGTTTTATCTGATTCCTAGATTTGAGAAGATTAGAGTGTCATGTATTTAGTTGATGAAACCTGTGATATCTCCCTAGGGAGTGTAGTTAAACTTATGGAAATGTGCAAAGTTACATTCTGTGGTCTTCTTCCTCACATGAGAAACTGTGACTTAGGACTAAGTCATTCTAATGTCTGTGTAAAATTTTGCCACAGATTTTGAAAGATTTAAACATGCTTGTCTGAATGAACAAATAGAGAAAGCATTTGGCTTTGTCCCAGAAGCAGCAGAATAGAAATTGAGATGATTAACTTTGAGATGTTGTTTTAATGTTTAGAATCTTTTTTTTTTACCACAGAGCAAAAGCTTTTTTTTTTAACCACACCATAAACATTGAGAGAAACATAATTGTATGTACCTGTATTTCATTAATTCTTTTGATCAGTAATAGGCAATTTAATGTCCAAAACTACAGATTTTTAGGTTTCAGTAAACATGCACTATAGGTAGAAACAGATAAATGATTTTAAATTATCTTTTTTTGTGATCGCTCTATAACTGTGTATGTTGCAGATGCTAGAAGATGTGCTCATGTTGATCTTCAAACATCCTACATTGGAGACCTGGTTCTTGGCTTTAGAGCAGCAGTCTCTTCCCCAACACAACTTAAACCCTGTCATGGTGAAGATCCTGTCAGCTCATATAAATAATGGCATCCTTCAGTTGCTGAAGGTGAGTGCTCCAATGTTGCAAAATATGAAGCACATAGACGTGCTATCTAAGTATTTTGAAGCCATCACTAAAAGCATCTTGAAAGAGTTACATGCTGGAAGAAAAGAAAAGAACAAGGTATCTCCCAAAAAGTCCCAGCAGCTGGAGGCTCTGAAGCAGTTACACATTTATATGGATGCGGCTCAATTAAAAGAAGTCACACTAACCATGCTCCAGCTTCCTGAGGCAAGCCTGACCACTCAAAAATCTGACAATTCCCCTAAAAAAGAGAAACATTTAAGCTTCTATGGGAAGACACTGGTGCAGCTCCTCACAGAAAGCTACCAAAGACAGACCATTCAAGGAGAGCTGCTGTTATCAACAGAGCACATTAAAGGAATGGGGACTCTGCTGTCAACATCAAACAGTGAGGATCTGGAAAAAGTCTTCCTGCAAGCTCTCTCTCGAGAGCCCCTCTTTTCCCATGCAGTTGGTGTAGATGTACACGTTTACTGCCTTAACCACATGACTGAAACTTCCCTTGCCATTGTGGCTTTGCTGATCCGGCATTGTAGGACTCATCTGCTGCAGTTTGAGCTGTGGTGTCTGAATTGTGCAACTGGAAAGTACCTAAGGAAAAATATGGACATCTTTCTGCCACTCATCAACATCTATTTGCAGAGTAGAGAGCAGTATGACTTTACACGGCCATCAAAAGGTAAAACCAACAACTGAACAATATTAATGATGTAAATATTATCTGGGGATTTTTATCTATACTCATCAGAGTGTTCAGATAAAATGACGTGTCTGTCATTGGGTGCATTGGGAAGAGCATTTTCAGGGAATTAAAATTTCACTGGCCTAAGGGCTGGGACTTGCTACATTAAGTGCTGGACTAGCCCCCCAAAAGGTTCTGTTAGACTTGAGGACCAGTGACAGTTTAGAAGTCCATTATCTTGTGAATCAGTGCTAAAATCAATACTTGTTATCCACTGGAAAGCTGGGATTCTCCACTTTATTAACCAGTTACAAAAATCTCTCTTTTCTGTCTACTCTTGTCTGACTCTATGGGTGTTTATCATGTGACCATTACTGAGATTATCCAGGGCAAGGCACAAGGCACTGAAGTCAAGTCATCAGGCCTCTTTCCATTGTCATCTTATTAAAATGAAGATAACTTTCCTTCCATGTTGGGTATTAAGTGATTGTTCAGCACTTAAGAAATAAAAAGTGCTATCTGCAGCAAATGCTGTGAATATTGTTGCCGGTCATGTAAATACAAATTTAGAATGTTTGAAAACATGTATTATTTGCTGAACTATGAAGGCTCCAAAGGTGTATTGATAGAAAATTATGAAGTAAGTTTTATTGGCCCATTAGCTTAGTGATACTTAGCCTTATGGCTCTAGAGTTGCATGTGGCTCTCACTGAATCCAAAGATTTGATTGGCGCACTTCTTGTTCTGCTTGATCTCATGAAGAGCAAGTAAAGTACTGATAAACAGGAGCAGGCCTTTACCTGGCTGGACACAAGAGGCAGCATAGACATGGTATTCTAATCAGATGACCCAGAGCTCATTCCCTGTTTCTTCAAGGTGACAGGTAGGAGGCAAAGAGGAGAAACCTTTCACTGCTCCTACCTTGCCGGAATGGGTGGACAAGAAAGAAGCACCCTCTCTCTGATCAGAGAGTGAGAAGGGGAGGAAATATTGTGCTGAATGGAGTAGTAGAATGCTATAAAGTAATCTCGGTGTAGTGTCATGAGCAGGGTGGATAAAAATCAATGACTTCTAAAAAGAAATTTTTTAAAAAATTACTTATTTTCTTTTAAATTTAAATTAATTGCATTTTTGTTTTTAAAAATAAACCTCCTTAAAATTGAATTTGAAATGGACAGCCTATGTTAAGATCTAAACTTACTATATCATGTATTAAAAACAATTTAAATTAAATTTAAAAAAATTAAGTAGAGCATGTTTGCTGTCAAAGTTTTGTAAAGAAAATCAAACCACTGAACTGGTAGAAGCCATTGGCTGAGCACCTGGAACCGGTGATGTTGAAGAGCTAAACCAGCTTTTGACAGCAGTAGCCTCCGCTGCAGGTGCAGACAAAATATTTTCTTCATTTTGTTCATCTAGTTCAGTTCAATGGCTAGTTCATTCAAAGTTAAAAAACGTATTGGGAGTTGAAAAATCAGGAAAGCTTCTTCTCCTCTTCCAATTTATGAATAAAAACTAGGTGTGAGAAGATGAGGTCTACTAGTTCTAAAATCTTGAACAATATGGCGACCAGAAGCAGTCTCTTCAATTCCCAAACTACAGATAATAGTTTAATATAGAACTATTCCTTTGTTTAATGAACCAGTTAGTTGTAAATGCAAAACTTGTTTTGATAAACTTAACTTTTTCTCAATATATTCAGCACAGTTAGGGTAATTTTATTTAACTGATAAAATAAAAATGAAAACTCTGTTTCTGAGATTTATAGAATTCCAGTTTTGTTTCCTGAACAGAGCTTGACAAAAATCGCAAGTAAAAAATTAATCATCTAGTACATATGAAATGCATCATTCATCAGGTTCTAATATAATAAATTGTAAAAATTAAAAATATGAATAAATGTATGTTAAGCTATATAGTTGCTTAAATGTGTATACATATAGTGTATTTCCCTGGTTAGCAAAAAGTAGTACCAAATTTATTGTAAAAACTAATTTTAGTTGCAAATCAGCATGTATTAATGGTTACTAACTAATGAGAATCAACTTTTCTTTGGGAAAATAACTAAAAAGTACAAATGCAAAACACACTTAAAATGATTTAAATTAAGGTTTCCTGGTTGCTGATTTAAATAATGATTAAAATCAGTGATTTAAATCACTTTGAATAAATCAGTCCACCCTAGCCATGAGGTTTCATTGTCATTTTTGCATTGTGGTGTTGTTTTAGTATGTGAGAAATGTGTTTCATGACAAGGCAGTGCAGTGACATTGGTCACTCTGGTCATTTTGTGACTTTCTGCTGTTCTTTTTAATGACAAAGTGGCCCTGCCCCTCTTTGTGCTCTCCTCGCCTGGCAGAGTTAACCTCATAACTCTCCATCATATAGTAGCAGTAATTTCCCAAAGGCAATCTAATAAGTTAAATGAAAGCATAACACAAAAAATAATAAGTATGCTGATCAATGAGCAGGAATCCCAGCAACAGTTGGCATTTGCCTACATCCCGAATGCCGTAACATGACCCAGGGGTTCTCACATTCATTGCACTGCGACCCCCTTCTGACACAAAAATTAGTACATGACCCCAGGAAGGAGAACTGAAGCCTGAGCCCCATTGCACCGGGTGGGGAGGCCAAAGCCCGAGCCCCATTGCCCCAGGCTGCGGGGGAGGTGGCAAAGCAGAAGCCCCAAAGCCCCCCGCCTGGGGATGGAGCCTGTAACCCTGAGCCCCGCCACCCTCGGGCTTCGGCCCTGGGTGGTGGGGCTCAGGCTTTGGTCCTGGGCCCTAACAAGCCTAATGGTAGCCCCGGAGACCCCATTAAAATGGGGTTATGACCCACCTTGGGGTGCCGACCCACAGTTTGAGAACCGCTGCTCTAGCTCAACCAGAATATGGACTTCATGCAGGAGCTTTTTAGTGACATTCTGTGGTCTGAGTTATGCAGGACATTGAACTGGGTGATCACAGTGATCCCTTCTGGACTTAAAATCTATGAATCAGTCTGTCTGCACCATGAATGGAACAGCTGATAATGAAAATCAGAGACATTTTATGATTATTATTTAGATTATTATTGCAGTGGTGCTTAAAGGGCCACAACCAGGTTGGGCTACTATTGACTCAAATAGAACACTGCTAGCTGCAGGTGCTCCAAGCTCTTCTTGAGCCCTGTACAGCTGTTCAAAGCGTAACACATCTTAAAATCTGTCTAGATAAGTATCTATTCAGTTTAGAATAAACCCTATCGATCTAGTGGTTGGGTGTGAAAATATGATTTCCAACTGCAAAGAGAATATTTTATCTGATGAATGGAATGTTGTAAACTATCCATTTCAGCAGAATTTTATCTGTCATGTGAAAAAAAAAAAAAAAGTTGTAGCCCTGTGGGTGGAAAAATAAATTTCCAAATATAAATCAATACAGTGATGCCTTCCTGAACCTCTCACAGCTCCAGTAGCTCTGCTGCTGCTCTAAGTTTTCCCAATCAACAGCAGAATTAAACTGACAAAAATCTGGTGGCATTTCAGAAAATTAGGTGCTGCAATTAAACTAACCAGGATCACGCCTGTTTCATTCTTCTACTGATAAGGAAGGTTACAGGCAACAGCAGAGGCAGACACGCTGTAACTGTTGATGGGGAAACCCGTGTCTGGAAAAGGTATAAAATAGTGGAGAATCCTCAGCAGCAGCCAACAGAGTCTGGGAGGGGTAGAGTAGTAGACCCAGTTTACAGGAGGTTCAAGAGAGGTGTTGCTTGATGAAGGGACAGAAGAGGAAGAGAACTCTTTCTCCATTCCATTACTCAGAGAATGATGGTAGCTTCAGATTTATCAGACGCTTACCATCTGAGAGCTGATATGAAAGAAGAAGCCTCTGATCAGAGTCCAGTGTCAGCACCTCGGTAAGAATCCGAGCAGTTACTACTACCTTTGTCTAGCAGATCAGAGCTGGACTTCACATCAGGATTTTGCCCCCTGTGCCTTGGAGGTCTGTGATATTTGCCTGTAACTAGTCATTTTAATCCTCTGGATAGTAGGTGTTTGAAAGAGATATCAGACACTTTACAAAACATCTGTCTTTCACACACTTCATAGATCTGTTACAGTCCCACACTGTGTGTGCTTTCTCACAATAGGCCCACAGTCTGTGTTCTATCATTCTCTTGAACACATGAAGTAGTTTGAGTTGAGAGCACTGCCAGAGAGCTTACAATGACATCCCTGTGTCTCTTTGCACTCTTTCTTCCTACAGTCTCCTCAGCTGTTGTGCCTGTCTTGAGAGTAGCTTTGTGGAAAGAACTGTCAAAAAAAATTCTAGATACAGAACCATCGCAAGAACTCACAGCCGTGAAGTTGCAAGTTTTTTCCAAGCTGGTACAGTCTTCAGAAATTGAAGCGCTATCTAATCTAATTGACCGGTTACCTGGAACCCTTGAGAGAGCAGAAAATTATGAGAGGTAGGCAAGTCCTATTTCCAGATTTTGCATTTTAAGTAATGTAATGCCTGGAATTGTCATTTTGTTGCATAAAACATTGTTATAGACACTGTACATATACACCTGATCTACAATGATAGTCCCCGCTTCAAAGGACCTACTGTCTAAGTGTGATAGTATTTTTAAGCCTGGGTGTCCTTTAATTTATGTATATCATGTGAAAATATTTTTTAAAATCTCAATAGTCCCCCAAAATTTTAAATAAAACATTCCTCATTCATGAAGATGTACAGTGGTTCAGTGAAATTAAGTGTGTGTGAGGAAATATCAGGAATTCAAAGCCTGGTGTTTTCGCCATTTAATTTCATTGGTGTGCTTCAGAAATAAACTGTTTATAGCACAGCAGAATAAGGCTACAACAGCCTCACATATCTTGCTGGGAAAAGGAGCCACAGCACAGATACACATATTAAGTTTTATTTAAACTTTGAGGAACTTTTGAGCCATTTTTAAAGTTAACATTCAATAGCATAATAAACATAGTGACAAAAAATATTGTAAGGACTTGTGCATTAAGGTCTGGAAGTACTGAGCTGGGACCAGTAAAAATACTTTTCTGACCAGTACACTTTCACAAGCTCTGTTCTAGGGCAAGTGATCAAAACATTTTCTATCCCTGCTTAAGCTGATGGTGGCTGGCTTTATAACAGATGTGACAGTACTCATCTCTGGGGGAACATGAGGGAAGAACTGGCCATGTAAATTCCTGGGTGACTAATTTATTACATGGTTATCATGAGCTTTAGAAGATAGTGATTCTTTGGTCATCTGGGGCTTACGTGTCCCTATGCATAAAACCAAATGATTACAAATATGTGGAGAAAATCAGGGTAAAATTAACACAAACAAAAACGTTCTTCTAACATTTGAATTTTCTGCAGTTGGATTGTGGCAGATTCCATATCAAGAGCGCTGGAGAACTCTGCTGAGGAGTTGCACTCCTGGAAGAAAAGCCTTTTGGCAGCCTGTATAAAGTGGTTAATCACCACATATAACATCAGTAAAGAACAAGAAAACAACCAAGGAACAGAGAGTTCCATGCTGTTGAGGCTAGAAGAGTTATTGGTGAGACTCCTTTCCATTTGCTTTAATCTAAACCTTTATCATATGGACTTTTCTTATTGCAGTAGAACGTTTATTGTGCTTTTATATTTCTATAAATATATATGAAGTTGTCACGCTTGGCTTAATTTCTTTGGTATTTTGTGTGCAGTTTGTACAGTATGCAACTGGCTTTGCAAGATCCTGATGCAAAACAATTTTGGGTCTTGTTGGGAGAGGTACTGGACACTTGCAGTTACCATTGAAGTTAGTAGGATTTTGAGATGCTCAGTGCCTCTCAAGATCAATCCCTCACGGTATGTTTAAAAAAAAAGAGAGAGAGAGAGAAAATGTTGTAAAAGTAGAAGTGGTCTTACAAAGTGCATGAATCTGCTCCCACTGAAGTCAACAGCAATCATCCAGTTGACTTCAGTGGCTGCATGGTCAATGCCATAAGTTCCTAATCATGTATTCCTTGTGCATCTCAAATTTTCTTTAGACGTGTAAGGAATACAGGATCAGGTCCTAAGTAAAAGCAAAGGATGCTTTTACAGATGCTGGGCTAACTGCTCCTCTTATCCCTCTTGGTCTCTTTGTGTGCACTCCCTCTCAGGCCATCACCTGTCTCTTGCGGTGTAAATACACAATTCTCCCACTCAGACAGGGCCCTGGTACTAACGGTGATTACCTCAGCAGGTGTGACTCATGGTCAGCACCTGCAGTGCACTTCTCTCTAGGAGCTATGACCCATGCTACCCTGTGACTGGACAGCTTTATAAAGCAAAGTATTGTTTGTTTAGAACTAAAGCATTTCAGAGAAAAAGATCTTAAAACAAGACGTAAACTACATGTATATCTAGCTTACCAGGTGTCTATCCAGCTTCCATTTAGGATCCTGGCAGGCCTAAGATTCCTACAGACACCCCCAGAGCCCTTGGGTCAAGTGGCATAATCTGTTCTCTTAACCCCCAAACCAGTTGTTCTCTCTACTTCAGGGACAGAGTCTTGAAATTCTGTTCCATTTTTGTCCTCCTCCCCTTTGCAGGCACCGTGTAACTTTTTAACTGTTAGCTACCAGCATTGGCAAAACAAGACTTGCAACTTAGTTGGAGGTAGGATGTAGCCTACGTGAAACTAATAGCTTTCCCCATTGTCTTTCAAGTGTGTGCTGGAATGTTCTTATCCAGGAGCTATTGTCTTCTTCCTAGAGACAAAAAGAACAGGCGTACTTGTGGCACCTTCGAGACTAACTAAACTTATGCTCAGATAAATTTGTTAGACTCTAAGGGCTGGTCTACACTAAGGGGAGGGGGATCGATCTAAGATACGCAACTTCAGCTACGTGAATAACGTAGCTGAAGTCGAATATCTTAGATCGATTTCAAAAGTACTTACCGCTGGTCCACACCGCAGCAGGCAGGCTCCCCCGTCGACTCCGCTTACTCCTCGCGCGGAGCTGGAGTTCCGGAGTCGACAGGGAGTGGCTCTGGGATCGACTTATCGCGTCTAGACGAGATGCGATAAATTGATCCCAGAACATCGATCGCTACCCGCCGAATCGGGCAAGTGGGCAAGGAGAGCACCTGGCACCTCACAGTATCAGCCCTTAATTCTTTTGGGTCCCAGGGAGAAGGAATAGGTGAGAGGAGGTTCTGATACTTGCAATGTAATTAGGCAAGGAAACATATAACTTAAAACGAAAGGTGTGATTAGTATTTGAAGTGCTGCGGTATGAAAATTCCTTTGCAGCTGAAGATGAAATACCCTGTAGTCTTCCCCCTCCACCTCTGACAAGGAGTTTCTTTCTGGGAGAAGTCGGCTGTAGATGCCATGTTGTCTCAACTTCATATCTGTAATTTTGCTCTAAAAATGTTTTGCTTTTACATTATTGCATTTCTCAGGGAAATAGTCCTGAGCCTGATAAAGTGTCTTTGAAATATTGTGTTTATCTAAAATAACAGTGTAGGCTATGTCTACACTAGCACTTTTGTCGGTAAAACTTTTGTTGGTCAAGGGTGTGAAAAAAAACACGCCCCTGACCAACAAAAGTTTCACCAACTATGTCTTGCTGACATAGCTACCGCTGCTTGTTAGGGGTGGTTTAATTATGCCGTCAGTAGAGCTCTCTCCCCCCGGCACAGAGTGGCTACACAGGAGACCTTACAGTGGCACAGCTGTGCCGCTGTAAGGTCTGTAGTGTAGACATAGCCTTAGACCATTGCTTGAGAAACATGGGAAGACAAGCGAGTATCAGGTAGTAAAAAAGGCATTAAGGCTTGACATAAGTAGAACAGTTGTATTTTGCTTTTGGTACTTTTTAAACCCTTGAAACAGGTTGGTCTCTGCTATCATGGCTCCAAAGTGTTCAATAGAAAATGAAGGTCTTGATGTTCTATGGAAACTTTGCTCTGCTTCATATTGAATGTTACATATCACTACTTGTTGTTTACTACCCGCACAGCATTTTGTTAATGAAGTGGTTCCGGCTGACTGGCACAGTTTTGTGAAGATGGGACTTAAGTAAGTAATTTTGTATTGCTATTGAGATGAAGCAAAGATGGGGTAGGCACTCTGTAATGTTTGCTGGGCCGCATCCTATCAGCTAGGGCCGAAACCTACAGTGTACTAAGCACATCCTAAAAAGTACTAAGTGCCCTCAACTTCTACAGAAATCAGTGGGACTTGAGGATGACAGTCACGTTTTAGGATTAGCCCCAAAGATAGGCACAATCTCCATTCACTTCAGTACAACTCCATTCACTTCATGTACAACTGAGGCCAGACTTGGCCTTCAGTTAGTGTGGTGTAGCAAATTACTGGAACCGCTGTTACTTTCTTAGTTAAACTAGTGTAACCCATGATTTTTAATTAAAGATATTCCCAGTTTACTCTGGTATGAAATCAGGATCAGGCACTTTTCCTTTACCAATGAAAAAGAGAGATGAGAAGAAATAAATAGTTTGGGGGAGGCTTAGTTTATGTGGAGATAGAAATGTAGGGATGAGGGATTACTATCAAATGAAGGTTTAATATAAAATTTGTGAAATGCTAACCTGTAGTAAAGCCTGTACAGCTGATTGCTGTTCTGACTGTGAATAGGCCTTTATTCTGAAGTTTAAGATGTGGCTAGTTCACAAACTGAATGAAATACTAGGCTATGTTTTTTTATTTGCTTTCTATACTGTTTCACTATTTTGAATAGCAAATTTGCCTTTGGTTGAAATCTGAGTTTCCTTTGATCGTTGTTTTTGAAGGTATCGCTACGGAGATCATGGATTTCTGAAAACTCTTAATGCTGCTGTGCAATTGTTGTACACAAAAGAGAGCCCTCTTAGTCAGAGATTAGTCAAGCTCTCCATGCTTTACATGATGATCACGCAGCACTCTTTATTTTTGTCAACCATGCTGAGGTCAAGAGAAGAAGATAACACGAAGATTCAGACAAGAGGTATCTCTCTTTCTTTTCTTCAGCTATATATGGTAACAGTGTCTTGTCAGTGTTGTTTTCCATTCATCCAGTTACCTATCCATCTACATATTTACCAAGCTACTAAAATAACTCCCAAATTGTTATTAGCATTTCATTTCAAAGCCTGCCTGCTCTCCTTTACTTGAATTTAAATGTTGTATTTTTCCCTCACAAATGCCAGTTTTAAACATGAATATCTTTTAAAACCATTCTTCGGTGTTATTTCGTACTGGTGAAGATTTGGGGTGAAATCCTGGCTTCACTGGAGTCATTGGAAGTTTGCCATTGATTTCAGTAGGACCAGAATTTTGTCCTGGATGTAGATTAGATCAAGAAGGTAAAAATATTATTTGGCTAAGTGTTTATTTAAATAATTGCTTACATAAGAGACATTAATTTTTAATTAATATTGCTCTTTGCTCGTTGTATTTCAATTTTTAATTTCTTAGCTTGTGTATTTGATAGAACAATCCTCCTATGAGGAATCTAGTTCGGTCCTAACCTGAAAGGGGTAGCAAGGTCTAATGGATAGAGGATTGGGCTGGGAGTCAAGAGTCCTGGGTTCTGTTCTTGGCATTGCAGCTGAGTTGCTCTGTGACCTTGGGCAAATCACTTACCTGCTCTGCACTTCAGTTTCTCCAACTGTAAAATGGGAATAATATTTAGCTGCCCTTTATAAAGCACTTTGTGATAAATTGATAAAAATTGCTATATATGAGATGATGAAATTCTAAGTGGAACAGGTTGATGACAGATTTGTACTGCCAACACCAATAGTCATGAGCAAAATCTAGGCAAACTTTAAGGCTTTTAAATGCCTGACAAGATGAGAAAGCTCCAGTGACACAGTAGGAGGAAGGGATTGCTTATATTTTTCATGAAAGTATATCCGTTATTCCATGCATTTGTTAGTTGGACAGTATTTCCATAGGACAGGGAGACTGGCTCTTTCAAAGAAGCTAGCCTCAGTAATCCAGAAGTTTACTGTCATGAGTTCATTCATCTATACCTCTATCTTTCTCTAACTCTAATGAAGAGGTTGTCACTGTTTTGCTTTGATTTATGATGTGGCATGGCAGGTAGGGGAGAAAGGATGGGCTTTTGGCTCAGGCAATGGACTGCAACTCAAAACATGTGGGTCCAATTCCCAGCTTTGCCACAGACTTTGTTTGTCCTTGGGCAAGTTTGTCCTTAATTTATTTAGGCATTAGCTCCCCATCTGTAAAACGGGGATGGTAACACTTCTGTATGTCACAGGATAAATTCACTAAAATTTGTTATCCAATCAGATCTTGAGGTGATGGAGTCTGTGTAAATACCTAGATAGGATGGTAAATACCAATCTGGCTTCTACAAAGGTTATTCCAGTTGAAGCTACTGTATCGTATCTGGCCTACAGCACTGATAGAGAAATGTTTTGTCGATGTTGTGTCACAAGTGTAAATATTAATGCAAAATCTTAAGGTGTTTGTTTAAATGTTCTCTCTCTGGCTACCATCTGATAGAGAATGCAGAAACTAAATATACAGTTTCGTATTTGTTTCAGAGGCATTCGTGGATGTATTGTCAACTATAGTGAAACTGGATCCCTCAGTCTGTGAGAGCAGCCACTTTGCTGTGTTACTAGGATCCTATGGTGCAACGCTGAGTGTTGTCGGTAAGGGTATTAGACTGTTAAAGATATTTTCCATTGGCTCTATTTTTAAAATTCTTAATGTATGTCTTACTGATTTTTTTTTAGATCAGAAAATATTACTGCTTCTTCAGTTATATGAGAAGAATGATCTAAGTCTTATCAACTTTAGGTAAGTTGATTGCCGCCTTTTGTTCTGCTAGCATATGTGCCATATGAGCAATCTGAAAGTTAATATACACCTGGCACCTTATTTTTTAATTGAGGACCAAAACTCAGGATGGGAATTAAATTGACGTCGGTGCAAGGTGCTGGATTAATAGAACCTGGGCACTGTTCGCAGAGCAGGTGCGGAACAGACAGCAGCATTTCAGCTCCTCCTCGTGCCGCTGCACTGGTGTAGAGAGGACCACATTGGGGGGGGTGAAAGGATTGCTGAGTCTCCCAGTTCTTTTAGTCCTTGGTCTGATGCTCAGCCAGCCCACTTTGCAGTTGGCACTTATAATGGCTCTGCTGCCTTTATCATTTTGCTGCTTATTCATTCTGTTTATTTTAAACGCACCTTTCCATCATTTCACCTGCATAAGCATTGCTAACGAAGTGCATAGAAAGTACAAATTCAACCTATGTCCAGCCCCCCGGGCCTCCTGCCTCCAACAAAACTAAGGGCTTGTCTACGCTTGAAATGCTACAGCGGCACAGCTGCAACACTTCAGCGTAGACGCTACCTATGCTGAGAGCAGGGGCTCTCCTGTTGCTGCGGTTACTCCGCCTCCCTGAGAGGGGTGGTATCTACATCGATGGGAAGAATTCTTTTGTCAACCTAGCGCTGTCTACATTGAGGGGTTAGGTTGGTTTAACTATGTGGCTCAGGGTTGTGGATTTTTCACCCCCCCTTGAGCGACGTATCTGGATCAGCCTAACATTTTAGTATAGACGAGGCCAAAGACTCTCTTTTTTTCTCGCCCACTCAACCCCATCCCACCCATGGAAAAGCCTGTGGGAACAGATAAGCTTTGTCGCTTGTCCTGGAAGATCGGCATATTTGAACTCCGGTGCAGTAAGGACAGAAGTAAATTCCAGAGTCAAGGACCCTGCCACTAGTCTCCTCCTGCCTGTCAGCTGCTGTGTTATCACAGGGGCAAAGAGTGGCCTCTGAGGTATCTAGTACTGTAAACCATCTAGGTCTTTATAGGTGAGAAACAACACTTCAATATTGCACTCTGAAATAAATTGGTAGTCCGGCCCTTAGATAGACATGGTCCCTGCCCTGGCATGCAGGGAGTACAGACCAATGCAAGGAACATGCTTGAGAGTGGGAGTAGGCAGAGTCATAGTCAGTCATTGATGGGAGCCTGTATAGCTTGTAAGCGATCAGTGGCATTGTCTTTGTCGTCTTACTACTTCATAAAGTACCTAGCGCATTGTAGGCCCTATCCAAGTAATAAACAATAAGCCTTAGCACAATAAGTGGATTTCCAAGAAGAGGGTGGAAGGGCTTGGTTTAAGGGGGTCATGGAGGCATTTAGGTGCTGGCTTGAAAAACTAATTGAACTCCAAGACATTCTGGGGTTTGTACAGTTTGATCAAGTCTCGGTCAGTGTGTGAGGAGGTGGTGGTGGTAGGCACTGACACAGTCAATAAATCAGTCTCCTGAGGCGTGTACAGACTTTGATTTGTAGGCTGGGAAGTGGCTAAGGGGACACCATCAGGCTGAATTTTGAAAGCCTTTGGATGGATGAGAAAGGTGTTGCCAGGGAAACAGATTCTAGTTTCAAGTTCCCACAGGATAATAAGCACAAGTGAGGGGAAAATTTAAATACTAATTTATATCCTTTATAAATTGCATCCATCTCTATAATTGCCTTTCTCTCCATGCTAATTATCTGTTAACTAAGGGCTTACTTTTAACAATATTTAAGGATACTGTTGTGGGGACCAGCAGCTGTGGAACATCACAAGACTTGCAAGAGTCTGGGGAAGTCACTCTGGCAGCAGCCAAGCATGGAGGAAATTTTGTGTCTGCTAGACAAAGAGAAGATGATGAAGACTATCCTACATTTCCCTCAATATCGCCGTCTTCTGCCACCAGAGGTGCTTTGGATCAACTATTGATTATTCTCTTTTGATGTGGAAAAGCCCCTTTCCTTTTAGTAATTTATTAATCATGCTGTCGTTAATGAGATATAGTCCATTGTTTGCATTCAGAAATACATAACAAGATGGCTAAGATTAATTAGCTGGTATCACTTCACAGAACATGTTTTTACTGTTCTATTTCCAACTGAACCAGTATTTTTTTTTTCCAGATTAATTGAGGTCTAGGACCACATCTTTCCTGTAATTAAAGCTGTGCAACACCACTGAATTTAATGAGGTTGCCAAAGTATAACCGAGATCAGAATTTGGCATCTAGTGACTCACCGCGTTTGACTGTCTAAACCACATCTGTGCATCGGTACAGTTGCACTGGGTTCTCTAGTTTAGTCTCTCGCATAGTTTGCTAACTCTGCTCATATTGGTCAAGTACAAACATACTGGAACCGTGGCAGCAATAGCCATATTTAAACACAGCAGTGGTTAGCATGATTCTACGCCTAGTATTTGCAGGGCTTTAATGTGAGCTGCCATGATGATATTGTCAGGGCAGTTTGTAATCAAGCTAGTTTAAATTCAAGTAGTATCTCTCTATTTTGGGTTTTGTTTCAGGAAGGACAAGTGCCATTGTATAGAGATAAAAGTGAGAAGGATCTTGATGATCTCTATGACCCCTGTTTTCTACTTCAGCTCTTCAGTGAATTGACCAGACCAGGTAAAGTATATATTCATCTCACATTTTAGGCCAAACTATCGGGAACTGCAAGCATACATCTGAAGGAAGAATTCAATATTATTACAATAAAGAGGTTATGCCATTTTTGAGAGGAGAGAGATTATGATAATTGCATTATTTAATCAGTCTGTGATGTTTAATAATTTTTAGAGTAATTAGAAAAGATTTTTAAAAGCTCTAGAGCCAGTGAAGCAATTTCCTAAATAGTCCATCGTTTCTGTAGTTAGTTTTAGCGGTGTTCCAGTTCTCACACGCACAGTGATGGGGGCTTCAGGGCATAAAAGAAACATACATAGAGTTCCAGTTTGAGGCGATGATCCTGCAAACTGCTTTATATATGCAAACCCATGTGCCCATGCCTGGCCTCTATGAAATAAGGGCGGGGGGGAGGGGTAAGAAAGAGGAAAATACAGGTGGGAGAAATCATCGCTGCTGTGGTGAGGATACGGAGGAAGGACTGCCTGTGGGCTTGTAGTGCGAAGATTTTAAATTGTAACCTGAAGTGGCTTGGCAAGGGGCATAAGAGGCAAACCAGGCTTGACACCCTCTGGTCATAGGCCAAATTGTGTAAGGTCACTGTGCCCCACCCAAGGGGCACAAGTGAAAGAGCTGGAGATGGTCAGTGGAGAATTCCCCAATCTAGGAGAACTCTTCACTGATGTAACGCTGGTGGAGATGGCAGAGCTGTCTCCTGTGTCAGCCACTGTGCTCCGTTCCCCCCGTCTCAGCACAAAGCAGAGCATGGCAGGGGTGAAATGGTGGGGCACATGGTGGAACAGATCTCCACTATGCCCAGTTCTCCACTGGCGTAAGATAGAGCTGTTCCAGTACCACTCTAATTTGCACCAGGGCTGCGTGGCTGAGAATCAGGGAACAGCCCTTCAGCCCCCTTCTTCACTGCCCCTAAGAGCAGAGTTTGGCCTGGGTGGAGAATCTGCCCCATTGTGTTGAAGGAAGCTCTCCATCTTTAAAATGGAAGTCAGCTTTTTGGGGGAGCTAGTTCCTCAGCTGGTGTGAACAGACGGATTTCTATTGACCTCAGTGTAACTGCACCAGTTTACAGCTACTGAAGGTTCGTCCCTTTATGTGTCTTAGGATAACTCTTGTCAGATACCAGCTCCCGTGAGTAAATCCATCTCTGTGGATGTGTGAGACCATCTAATATTCAAAGCAAACAAAAGAGGCTGAGAATTCACAGACCATCAGGTGTATGATGTGAAAAGAAAGAGAACTATCCATAAACTAAGCAATGGTTGGGTATAAGTAACAAGTAATCGCCACCAGTCACCTCCTACTTAGCACTGGCACCTGTCAGTGTGCATGATTTGTGCGTTAGAATCTATTATGTGTTTACTTGTTAGTTATGTTGTTGTCCAGCATTAAGTGTAACTTTGGCCAAGTAATTCATCAGCAGTGGAGGTGTTTTAAAAAACCTCATCATCGTGTTATGCCTGCGTTCCCAGTCAATGGAAAGTTTTGATTATATCTCTGTGTGTGCTGGTAACCACTTGCTTAATATTGCTTTTCTAATTTAATATGACACAATTTCCCTGCACACCCAACTGCTATACTGCAGAAGAGGCTTTGTGTCTGTTTATAAAATGTTTAAAGATCAAAGTGAGACATTTATCACGGCGAATTTACCAACCACCTCTCTCCCATGTCCATCATGATGTTCTTTTCTGGCTAAACTTTGGATTGCTACAGCAGGCTTTTGTTTGCTGTAGCAATAACACCCTCTCAAACAAAAAGCAAGCTGATAATATAATTGCTTTGAAAGGTAGAATAAAAAGTGCAGATGAAGAGAAAGGAAATATAAACCTGAGTAGTACAGTATCTGTGTAGGTGGGGGTGTGTGTGTGCTGTTTTAAGTTGGTGTCGCAAATTGACCAATATGCTTTTGACAGTAATAAAAACATAGTCTGTCATCCTGTGTATATTTAAAAAAAAAAAAAAAGCTATAGACATTCAGGATGCCCCTTGTGTTCTAACAGGATCAGTGTTAGATGTATTTTTGGCTGTTATTGACTAAAGGTGGGATTTGAAAAATGCCTGTGTGACTTAGGATCCCAAGTCCCAATATGTTCCTAAGTCACCTACGCCATTTTTGAAAATCTCACCCCCTACTGCTTTGTGCCTGCTCCCTGCGCTTGCTGTGCAGCATCATGTGCACAGATGTTATGTCGTGCATCGGTACATATTTATAAACATACAAATGATTACTGCTTGCTGAGTAAAGGCCTTGAATTGTGCAAATACCCAGTTCTCTCTAACTTTACATCTGATAAACATCTTATCAAAAGCTTTCCCACTGTGGTTACCAAGGTTCTTTAAACAAACTGAATGTCAAACATACATTTAACTTTTTTTTCAATAGCTTGTTATTTCACATCAATTTGTTGCTTGCCATTTCCAAGGGCAGCTTGGTTGAAAATGTTTCCATGCCATGCGTGCAGTGGAAGAGGAATTTCTAGATAAATCCTTATGAGTTGCATAGATTATACCCTTGAAATAAGGAAATAGGATTTTATTATGGGACATGAACATGGGAAATTATCATTTGCTCTTCCTATATGACAGAAGTGCCCAGAGATTCCACTCGGAATTGGGGCCCCATTGTGCTAGGCTAGGCGCAGGCATATAGTGAGGCACAGACCCCACTGTAAAGAGCTTCTGGCCTCGCATTTGCACTTCATGCAAGAACTCTGGATCAGCCACTGCTAAGGGGTGGATAGAGAACCCTTCACAGGCTGGTAGGCTTCAGATCATTCTTCTGAAGTGTGTGTGTGTGTGTATGTATGTATGTATGTATGTATGTATTAAACGCACCAGGAGAAATTCCTTTCCTTGGGCTGTACTGGCACCCTGCAACCCAGCCCGAGTAAGGGCGGCACATAGCCACTATACCCCAGGAAGAGGGCAGAGAACAGACTGTGAGTGAGAATCCAGCAGGGAAGGAAGTGCTGCTAGCTATCTTCTGGTGCCCCTGGTGCTGAAGGAGAGGGGGGAAGAGCCAAAGGTCATCCAACTTCCTCCCAACCTATGTGAGAGCTGCTGTTCCTGCCCTGCACAGACTCTGGCGATGTGGACATCCCATGCGGAGGAGTTAGGGGATCTTTATGCTCCCCTCCACAGTTGTGCATCCAAGCTCCCCTTATGAGGGGGAAGACTGAGGCATTTTGAGTACTGCCAATTCAATATGATGGATATAACTTAGCCAGGAGGCTCGTGGGGAAATGTACAGGAATCGTTAGTGCTGAAAACAGCTGTTGACTCTCTCCAGCAGATGGTTTTGAAATGCATTTCCAGTGGTGCTGTTGCACAGGTTGTCACTCTGTCATGTGGAATAGAGCTGGCCAGGGTGCAGCGTGAGGAGGGGAAGATTCTACCATTGGCTGTCCCACCTTCAGCAGAGCTATGTGGAAAATGCCAGCCGAGAGAGAGAGGTGTTCTGGCAGCTGAGGAGGGAATGAGCACAGCTGTTGGGATGGGGACATAGATAATCTGTGACTTTTGGAGGTGCAGGGGAGGAATTGCGATGACAAATATAAACTTTTAGTGATCAAAGGGCTAGGAACGTACTAAGGGCTGGTCCACACTAACCCCCCGTGTCGAACTAAGATACGCAACTTCAGCGACGTTAATAACGTAGCTGAAGTCAAAGTATCTTAGTTCGATCTTCAAAGCACTTACTGCGGGTCCACACGCAGCAGGCAGGCTCCCCCGTCGACAGCGCTTACTCCTCACGGCGAGCAGGAGTACCGGTGTCGACGGCGAGCGCTTCCGGGATCGATTTATCGCCTCTAGACAAGACGCAATAAATCGATCTCAGAAGATCGATTGCTACCCGCCGAACCCGGAGGTAAGTATAGACGTACCCTTAGACATCTTGGTTTGGGGGGGAGCAGAGCTGGTAAAAATTCACTAAAGTTTTCATAGGGGTTATAACCTATGTGGATGTTGCCACTAAGTAAAAAACTTGTTGTTCAGCTGGGGAAAAAATACTCCTATGCTGCTGTTTCTCCTTGAAGATTAGCACAGACAACAAGCCTTTTCAAAACCTTATTAAAAATGTCTTGATTAACCTCAAAATCCCTTAAATAAATGCAGCCCCAGGTTGGGTGGAACTACACAAGAGAAATTTTATGTAGAAGGTAGGTTTATTCAGAAAGTTAAAGGGTGCATAAATTGGGTTTAAATTAGAAAGTGCCCTAAATGTTAAAATCACTGATTGGGCCTATATTTTAATTCAAACTAGTAAACTAGATTCTGTGCCCATGGCTAGTAGCTTAAGAGGGAGGATCCATGTCTTATTTTGGTATCCATTTCAGTAAAAGGATGCTTATCTTGGAGGTGCTTTTACTCACCCCACTGTTTCTTCATTCAGACGCAGGATATGGGGAGTGCCCAAGAGGTTTATTTTTTCCCTACAATTAACCTAAATCAAACATTGAGCTCCATAGTGTCTTCCCAGAACTTACTCGTAACTTTACATGGTCTTCCACTTACAGCAATATCCTTCCCAAATAATGAGCATTGGATTGTGTCCTGCTGCTTTAAGTGTGCAAGAGGGGCTGGGCACAAGGAGCCCCCCTCTCCTTGTGCAGCCTTGGGGCACAGATTGTGTCCCTACAATGTAAGAACTGTTGAACTGTTCCCTCTGCATGCTCTGAGGTGCATAACACTCTGAAATGATCAGGGCCATGGCCCAAACTGCCCCCTCTTCCGCCCCCCACGTCAGCAGAGCTTCTTGAACCTCCCCCTTGAGCAAGGCAGCTCCATGCTAACTCTGACTCGAAACTGTGCCATAAAAGGACAGCTGCCCTGAACGTGCTACGGTGAGTACATCATTCCAAAAATGACAATCTACAGAGGTACAGCAGATTGCAAGGAATGAAATCTAAATAAGGCCATTTGAAACTGTAATACCTCTTGATTTTGGGGGTGCCCTCTTACAGATAGGTGCTCATAAACACTGAAACACTGTTCACCTGGCTCTATATACTTGTTGCACAAGGCTACAATTCCCAGCTTCAGAGTTGAGGCCCAATTCAAGACCCACTGAAATGGTGATCAAGAGAAGAGAAAAGATAGCAATAGATAGAAAAGGGGTGGGCAAGAGTTGGTTTATTAGTTAAATTCTGCCGTTCTTTGAATTATTCTATAGCCTGGTCTCCCTTACAGTTGCTGTTTGGCAAGCTAAGAACATGAGCTGAACATGCCACTCTACCTGATCCCAGGCCTAGCCAGCTTCATGCACCAGGCAGAATTTTTTGAGTTGTCCTTGAAGATGAGCTCTGGTGCATCACAGCACACCAGGAGCTGGCCAACATCAGGGAAACTAAAATGTTCCTGTTTAGATGTGTTTGTGCAGAATGCCCCTTCCTAACCCGGGGAGTGGATTGTTCACGCATTGCTACAGTCGATTAAATTTACAATTTCTAGTTCATCTTTCAGAAATTATGTTTTTAAATGGAGGTTAATGTGAAGAATTGCATTGCCACATATCCTTTGTAGTTGTTGCTTTTACAAATGTTAACTTCTTTCCTTTCCACAGAGTGTGTAGTGGCATGCCATACATTTGTGGAAGTGAATGCTTTGGGCCTAACAGTAGCTGCCCTTAGCAGCTATGATTCCAATATGCGAGCAGCAGCATACTATATCCTGGGTTCCTTTCGTTCTCACATGGAAGGAGCTCGCTTTCGAGAACAGAGACAGGTACGAATGTTCTAGATTTAACTTATCTGTGATATTAGAACCTGCCATGGTAGGCACACTAGGGCAAATTCATTTCTCGAAGGGACCCTTTCACCAGCCTCTAGTTTCCACTTGACCTTGGCTGGATGAGCAAACAGGTTTCTCAAGCCCTGATTCAGTGTGTAGTATTATTATTAGTCTGCTCTCAAAGATGGGATTGTGTTTCTTGCACACTTTCACTTGTCCCAGAGTTAGCAATTCCCATCTATAGACGTGTACTTCAGAGTTGATTGAATTCATATAATGTTTTTTTAAAAGACCTGTTATCCTCTTTCCTATTCTGTTTTCTTGGTCCTGTGTTTATTATGATTATAATCAGTGAGCTTTTTAAAAAAAAAAAAAAAAGAAAAGAAACATTTGGAATTCTTAGAACAGTCATTCTGCTGGGATTGTGGCTTGATTTGTTACTTGTAAAATACAATTAAGGCCTATTTTCCCACACTCCCATTGAGGAACGTCCTGCTGTATTCTCTGATGATGAGTAATACTAGAGCTTTCTCTTCCTTGTTCTTGTGCTACAGCTGCTCTATCTTATGGATGTTGTGCAAAATGGAATCAGACAACCAAATCTCAGGTTTACCTTCTCTTTGACCCTCTTCGTTGCTAGAGCAATGCAGCAAATGCTGAAGCCAGGTATTGTAGAGTAAATTGTACGTTCTGTGGTTTAGCTTCTGGGGCTAAAGCAGGGAAAACAACATTGCATAGAACGATTAGTTTCAGTGATACTGTAGACTCAAAGCATATTGGTAAACATAGCAACCATGAGACATGCTATAGCACAGTTGCCACTCCAGCATTTCCCCTGGAAGCCAGATGTAGTGATGCTGCAACTCTACCTCAGTTTCCTCCACTGTCCTTTTACCTGCTCCAGTTGTGGGCGTGGTCTGGCCTGACCACTTTACAGAGTTCAGCTCCTTCCAGTGCCTTAGAGACTCTTACAAAAATGCCAACAAAACTATATAGCCCGGCCAGGCTCAACAGGCCCCCTCTTCCTCATAGGCACATCTCAGCTGCTATAGAGTTTGCGGGACAGGCTCCTGTGTCCCAAACAACCCCAGTATCTAGGGGCTGGCGCTCTCCTCGCCTCACTCGGGGCAGAGGTGGTACTAGGCCATTGGGAGCCCTAAGCAGGAATATTCTCCTCTTCCCAACGCATGCTAAAAAAGCGAATGGGGGTCCCCTTGAGCTTCCTGGGGCCCTAAGCAATTGCCTAGTCTGCTAATGCCTAGCATTGGCTCTGGCTCAGGGGTTCAGGCATGCAGGTCATCACGGTTCCTGTCTTCAGTCAGGCTGTCCTGTGGATGGCAAGGGGCCTATCTGCTATATTCCCTCCACACCAGCCTCCAGCTGCTGGACTTCCCTCTTTAAACTCCCTTTCAGGCTTAACAGCCAACCCTGATGTAGCAGTTTGACTGATTAAGCCTCAGATTGCTGTTTAACCCTTTCCAGTCAGGGGCAGAGTTTATTCGCCCTATCATGCATGCCTTCAAATGTTTTGAGGAAAAACCTTCATTAGAATCTAAATCTTATGCCCTGACTTTTTGGAGGAGTGGAAAGTGTTGTGCCTTTGTGTGCAAGTGGTTGCCAGTTCAGATCCCGTCTAATCCGTTGCCGAGGAGATGGATATTCTCTTCACAAACGTTGGGCTCAATATAGGAATAACGGAGTGAAAATGATTGGCTTGTGTTATACAGGAGATTAGACAAGATGATCTAATGGTCCTTAGTCATGCGAATAGCCTTATGTCTGTGCAAGCCACGTGGGATATTTGCATGCCTAAATCCAGGTATTAATGCGTGCATCTCCAGATTTGGCCATAATACAAAAGTTAAAAAACTTGGTCTGTGGAGACCTGGCAATTTGCATGATGCTGGCTCTCCTCTGTGTTTACATCTAAAAATATAGGAAAATACTTTCCTTGTATTACTTTTCCTTTTGGTTAGTTCCTGTAATTGCCACAAGAATGTTTATAGGATCGTGTATGGGAGGAGAGGTGGTCTTCAGTATTGCAAGTAGGATCAGAGGTGTCCACAAGACAATCTCTTCTAAGCTGTGGTTCACACAATGGAAAATGTTGGGGAATCCCTGCCCTAAATGGCTATTTTTATCAAATATATAAAATGTGGAATAACTGCGTAATGTTTCAGTGATTTATTTCTTTGGTACTGATGTTTTCCTGTAAGCTAAAACCAATGATTGCATGGTCTGGAATTAGTCCATGATTCTGAGTTTGCTTTAGCTGTAACATTCTTCACTGTGCTTAGTATCCTGTATTTTTTGAGATTCCCTGGGGCTTCTCTGTGAGTATCACTGAGGGGTTTGCTTTTAACTCTGCAGTAGATTTTTATTCTGCGTGAAGGGTAACTTTGGAAGTTTTGAGAATTGACCAGTGTTAAATATTCATGTGATCATCTGCTTGGTGCATTCACTGGTTGTGTATTTTTGTTTTAAGGAAAATTAAGGGTGATCAACAATACCTTCACTGTTACAGTATGAGAACATCATACTTGCCACACAGTGAAATATTTCTGACATCTACTGAGGCAATATAAAGTGTAGATCCCACTTCATCAGTGAGGTTGTGAATGTGCGCGCTTAAATTTCCCTCCTCAGCAATAAAATCTGAAATCTGTTCACAGAGGAGCACATGTACACAAAGATAAATAAATTCCTTCTGTCGCATCAGTATTTGGACTTGAAGAAAGTACCGGGATTTTATCAGCTTTTCTACAGCTTTGATTTAGAGGTAATGTGAGATTCATGTCCTGTATGTTTCATAAACCTTCAGAGAGCAATATATTGTCTGGCCTAGCTAGTATTATGACTTGAGGGTGTTAATGTCTAGCAATCAACCAAAAATTCCCAGAAATTTTCTACTCGACATTTGTAATTGTTTACTGGCATTTTTGTTTCATTTTTACTTTCATATAAATATTTATTATTTCTATTGTGGTAGTGCCTAGTGGGCCCAATTAGGAATCAAGGCTCCTTTGTACCAGGCACAGTGCAAACACAGGATGAAGATCTAGTCCCTGCCCTGAAGAGCCTACAGTGATAGTCTAACCTAGTTATTAATGCTGAATTCAGTGAAAGTATTTTAGAAATAGCAGCCTTTTAAGTTTTGTGTCTGATCACATTTGCCCCATTGACCCATTATTCCTGCAGAAATCTGTCTGTTGGTTACATCTGATGGTGATAAAAACCGAAAGGAGGAAGTCAGGAAAAGTTGATGTTGCCACTTGTAGGAAACCATATTGTTTGTGCTGAGGCTTTCCCCGGCATGCTTCACTTTGAAATTGGTGACTGTGATACTTTTCTGTGTGGTTTCCAGCACAGAACAGAACGTGAGTGGGTTCTTGGGCTTCTTGGAGAAGGACTGCGAGATAAGCACTGCTATGAGCTGTACGACTATCAGAGGATTTTCCATGTCATTTTGTGCTTCTTCAACAGTCCACTATGTGATGAAGTCTCCCAGGTAATTAAAAAAAAATGTAAAACTTCAAGCAAATTAAGAAGGGACACGTAGCTGCTCTTCTTTCAAACTTACTATTGTTCAATTGTATGGGGGGAAATATCCGCTTACATCAAGACTATGTGCCACATTCTCATCATGGACCTGCACCATTTTTCACCAGCTGACAGTAATGGTCAATGGCCTCATCTACACCAGCAACACTAACATTCAAAACTGTAATTTGTGCACTTTCAGTTGCATAGTTGGGCCTTTGCCCTTTTTAGGATGGTTCACAAGCCAGCATTCCACCTTCACTGTACCCTAAAGTAATAATATGAATAGCTTGCTTTGTTGTATTGAGTCATTATACCTGAAATGCAGCCTGTTTATAAGTTTGTCAGAAATGAAGGGCTCAGTCCTTTAGGTGACTGAGTCATTCCTCCAAGGTGTGGGTAGATACGGAGTGGCCAGCTGACACAGTGAGCTAATGCACTGGTTTTATATCTTGAGGAACCAGTCAAACAGAATTTAATGAGGTCAATCTAATTCCTTCATTAATTTTGCCTTAATTGGGGGCATTCTTTCTGTGATGAGCATCTGGTCCAATAACATAGGGGACATCCTTACAATGAAGAAAAGTGGAGGCTTATGTCAGTGTTTTTAAAACTGAGTAATTTTGTTTCTTCAATTTTTGGACACTCAACTTGAGTCGTCTTAAAGAAGCCTAACTTTCAGAAAATGCGGAGCATCCACTCTTGGAAAATCAGGTCCTTTATGGTGTCTCAAGTTGGGCACTCAGAAATTGAGGTATCCAAAATCACTAGGTGCCTTTGAAAATCTTGGCCTAAAAATAAATATCTTGCTGCCTGTGCACTGCTTTTTTTTAATGAGTCTAATACAGGGGTCTCAAATACACGTGGCCCGCGGAGTTATTTCCTGCGGCCCGCCATAGGCGCTGACTCCACTGGCAGCCAAGCTCCAAACATTACTGAGTGTTTATATTTTATTAAAACCCCTTTTTGCATTACAGTTTTTAAAAAGTTAATACATTGACTTTTAATAGAATACTGTATTACTCTTCATTTTTGACTGTACTTTTGTATCGTATGAAAAGGTTTCAGTGATGCGGCCCTCAGGCCAATTTACTAGTTCTCATGTGGCCCTCCTGGTGATTTGAGTTTGAGATCCCTGGTCTAATATATCTGCCTCAAAATTAGAAAGTCTGCTGTCCTTTGGCTGTTCTGAAGAACTTGAAATGTTTTGTTACAGCGTTTGCCTTTGTGATTAGATACTGTCCACCAATTTTTCTAAATAGTTCACGTTTTTTATTTCAGTATTGTATTTACTTCTGTATGAGTGGGTATTTTAATAAATAGCTGCCTCTATTAGCTATCTCTCTAAAAATACATTTTAAAAACATGTTTGTTTACTCACGTCACAAAATGTATAACAATTGGCGGCCCCAGTAGAGGAATGTCATGAGTGATGCAATAATAACACATACCTCGAACTCCTATAACACTGCAATCCAGGCACTCTACAAAATCTCAAAACACTATACAAAAATGAACTCATTATGCCTCACAACACGCCTGGAAGGTAGGTATCATCGCCATTTTATAGATGGGGAAACCTGAGATGTACCGAAATTAAGTAGCTTGCCTCTGGTTACATAGCAAAAGCTAAACATAGAAGCCATATCTCCTGACTCCCAATTCTGTGCTTTAACTTCTATACAGACTTCCTTTCTATGGCCCTATTCAGCAAAATACTTAAGCATGTACCTAGCCTTCAGTAGTCCCATTGACTTGTGCTTTGATGCTGCTTATCTGTTTAAGTTCAGTGAGGAACAGGTGCCTATGTCTCTGTGATATATCATCAAAACTAAGGGACTCCAGCTGATGTCTGTGTGGAAGGTTATAGGGTGCAGTCTGGCATTCTCCCTGTCTTGTTGTTTTCATTCGAATAAAATCTTACCAAAAAATTAGATTACTATTTTATCATTCCTAAATGTTTATACTAGTGAACTAGCCCACAGCTATAGTTTATTGAAATAAAAGGGTTTTTTTTTCTGTTTCAGAGTCACATTCTGGAAATACTGCAAAATGCTGCTTGTATCACTAAAGCTGCCTATGAACTGATACGAGACCATAGTCTCTTAACCTGGATATTATATATTCTGGAGAAAAGGTACATAGAAGGGGGATGTTGTTGTAATGAGAAATAATTGTACTCTTTGTGTATAAAGGGAGTATTTGCAATTGAAAATGAAAATCAAAGCATTTATTCACCCATCTGTGTGTGTGAAAGAGACTTACATAGAGGTATCCAATCAGTATTTGTGGTACTGCCACATATAAATGCCATGCTTAGGGTGAAAGAACTTGTTGAACCCGAAAATGTTTCCTAGCATTGTTTAAATTTTGGGAGTTGTTTTTGAGAAGTTTCTCAGAAAGGTACTATCAAGATGACATATTAGGATAGCGCATTAGCTGTTCACTTCTTCAAATGTTGCCCTAGGCGGCCAATCCTGCAATGACCTCTGCATGGCTGTTAATTTGATCCTCTACCCTGAACTGGCTGTTTATATAGATATAGATCTCTCTCTCTCTCTCTCACACACTCTCTCTCTCTCTCTCTCTCCCCTCTGTGCTAAAAACAGACTGAGCATGCGCCCAGCCCCCACCTCCGCATAGATGTGCAGAGCATAAACCCTGTAAGTTTTTAAAGTGTCCAGAGCAAGGCACAACTATGTATGTCCCTTTTAGGCACCTTTCTTCACAGCTGTCTGGAAGTGGAAGCATGGATTTGACCCAATATGCACAATCTTATTTTGTGATTAGATTACAAAGCATCTTCCTTGCCTCTGATCAAGCAACAGGGGTATTGTTTCTAATTATGTGGGATAGGTCACTGACCTCCAAGCTAATGAATAATTGACATAAGAATAGCTTTTGTTGTGTTAATAAAATGCAGACAATCGATTGATGATCAACATGCTGACACCTATAATAGATCTTTTAATGGAAAAAGAAAGATTGATGGCCTGTCCTCCTAAAGCAGTGGTGGGCAACCTGTGGCCCGCGGGCTGCACGCGGCCTGTCAGGGTAATCTGCTAGCGGGCTGCGAGACAGTTTGTTTACATTGACCGTCCGCAGGCACGGCCGCCCGCAGCTCCCAGTGGCCGTGGTTCGCCATTCCCGGCCAATGGGAGCTGCTGGAAGCAGTGTGGGCCAATTTGTCTAATTTGTTTTTAAAAGCTTCCAAGGATGGGGACTCCACCTCCTCCCCTGGAAGCCTATTCCAGAGCTTAACTATCTTTATAGTTAGAAAGTTTTTCCTAATATCCAACCTAAAACACCCTTGCTGCAGATTAAGCCCATTGCTTCTTGTCCTGCCTTCAGTGGACACGGAGAGCCATTGATCACAGTCCTTTTTTATAACAGCCCTTAACATATTGGAAGAGTATTATCAGGTGCCACCTCCAGAACTGGACATAGTACTCCAGCTAAGGCCTCACCAGTGTCATGTAGTATGGGGAAATTACCTCCTGTGTCTTACATACAACATTCCTGTTAATACACCCCAGCATCATATTAACCTTTTTGCAGCTGCATCACATTGATGACTTATATTTAGTTTGTGGTTCACTGTAACTCCCAGAGCCTTTTCAGCAGTACTACTGCTTAGACCAGGGGTCAGCAACCTTTCAGAAGTGGTGTGCCGAGTTTCATTTATTCACTCTAATTTAAGGTTTTTCATGCCATTAACACTTTTTAACATTTTTAGAAGGTCTCTTTCTGTAAGTCTTTAATATATAACAAAACTATTGTTGTATGTAAAGTAAATAAGGTTTTTAAAATCTTTAAGAAGCTTCACTTAACATTAAATTAAAATGGAAACTCCTTCCCTCCCGACTGGTGGCCAGGACCCAGGTAGTGTGAGTTCCACTGAAAATCAGCTTATGTGCCACCTTTGGCACCCCTGGCCTAGACAATTATTCCCCATTTTGTAGTTGTGCATTTGATTTTTTCATTCCTAAGTGAAGTACTTTGCACTTGTCTTTATTGAATTTCATCTTGTTGAATTCATACCAATTCTCCAATTCATCAAGGTCAATAGGGATTCTAATCCTGTCCTCCAAAGTGCTTGCAACCACTCCCAGTTTGGTGTCATATGCAAATGAAAAATCCTTAATACAAACCATAAGGGAAACTCTTGTTTTAAACAGTGATTGATCTAAAACAAATGGTGGCCACTGCGTAGTTTGCAGTTTTATGGATTGCTTTGGAAAATTATTCAGATTTAATGAAAGATATAGTTGAGTCAAAAATCACTAGTTCTATTTTTGGACCTTTGCCAGAAAGCTCTGTCAATTCCTCATAATAATATCTTATAATGCGTTACAAAAGAGGTCAGTATCCCAATTGTACAGATGGGGAAACTGAGGCACAGAGTGGCAAAGTGACTTGTCAGAGTTCACTCAGCAGGCCAGTGGCAGAGTGGGGAATAGAACCTAGGTCTCCAGAATTCCAGAACAATGCTGTATTCACTAGGCTACACTGCCACCCATAGAGGTGTTTTTTATTATATGGCATCCAAACAGGAAATGTTGGGCATTCTCTATGTATGGGTGAAGCCTGGCAACCAAGGCCTCAATCCTGCAATGAGTTCTACCCGAGTAGAATCCTGAGCCTACTTGGAGCTCCATTGACTCCAGGTCTGTCTGTATGTTCAGGACCCCAAATGCTAACATGTGGCTCCTTCTAGGAGATGGGTTGGATGGTGACCGGGTCAGTTTCTGCCTTCCACAAAGTCATTTTTGTTTGTCTTTCAGGTTTCTGGAAAACAAGGTGCTAACCAGTGTAATCTCTTTAGTCCACACTCTGTGGATAACGAATTTAGGAAACAAAGTAAGGGCAATGCCACTTCAAACTCCTTGCAAAAAAGAGCCGCAGGAGAACCAGAAGTTCCTTCCTCTTCAGCTTATAAATGAGTTTCTGTATGTTTTGATCATGCTTCTTAAACACATTCGGTAAGTCTTTTCCAATCAGGTTTCCAGGCTTATGTGATCACGTTGTTATTTAGTTTGAAATATATTAGGCCAACATGAATTCACTTAATCTCTGATAAATTAGCCCTTTCCTCTTAATTTTAAATGGTGATAAATGAACCCGGGTGGAGAAACTTGTGCAGAAAGATTTTGCTTTTAAAAATATTAACAATGAAGTGGTGACCGTAAGGTGACTCATGTTCTAAGTACTGGATACGTAGTTTTTAAAAAGGCAGCATTATGTAATTCATCCTTTTCCTGCTAGATCAGAGCCTGAATCCAGCACTTCAACTCTCTGGCAGGCCTCCTCCCTGAAAAGCTTCAAGCTCACTCTGCCCGAGCAGTGGTCACAGTCTGGACAGCGAGTGGCGCAGTCTCCATGGATGAATTCTGCTGGGTCCCTACTTGATGCTTGGTCCAGATCCTCAAAGATATTTAGACACTTAACTCCCACTGAAATCAATGAGAGCTAGGTGCCTAAATACCCCTGAGGAACTGGGAGTTGGTCCATACCTTCTGAAGACCCCACTGACTAGGTTTGCCTGCATTACCTGATGCAGCCTTGGTTAGCGAGTGGTCTGTGTGGGAGAATCAGGCTCAGGCAAAGTGGTATAGGGAAGTATAGGCTAACAATGCAAAATTTCCAAAAATGACAAAGTGTTTCAGGTGCCTGAGTCACTTTTGAAAATGTTACCCAAATTTTTTTCTCCAGCTCTGGCAGTTCTTCCCCTGGGAAAGCCTGTCTGTGTGCTGGCAGCTGGAAGGGGGTTGGGTACACATTTCCTTCTATTTGGACTGACTACCATCTGCCCCACTGATGGAGAAAGAGGATTTATTACTATTATTTATCATTTGTCTTCTCTGTTTAGATCATAAGCTCTTAGGGGCTGATACTTAGGGGAGTTAGCTCCATACTCAGAGGAGCGTCAGTGAGTAGTATAGCTGACTCACTTAGTTGGCTTTGAAAAATCTTAGCTGATAATAGTAATTGTGCGAGGTGTAGAATACAGGTGACTGATGTTTGGTACAATAAGCAGTGGTCTAATTCCACCATAGCCATTCATCCAGATGGGTGTTTGTCCCATCAGGAAAAATAAATGTATTGTTTTTCCCTCTTGAAGTTTGAAAACTCATGTAAAATAAATACTTTTAGATGAAGCACCAGAGCATTTTCCCACACTACTGTGTGCTGGCTGTATGGCTTTTACTGTTACCTTTTCCAGGCTGCAGGTAGTCTGTAGAGCAGAGTTGTCGTGTATGTGGTTTTTTGGGGTTTTTTGTCTGTCTGTCCCATCAGGCACTAATGGAGAGAAGCAGCAGAAATTCAGTCAGAGTGAGATTAAATGTCTCTTGCATCCGAAGAAACTAAATTTAAAAAATCAGAGGACTTGAAATAGCCATGTATTTAGCTTTTTTCTTTTGGTTAACATGTAGAAAAATATATTTTATGAATTCTTTTAAAATCTCCTTTTTCTTTTTGAAATAGGACCAACTTGGATTTTGCCACGCTCACTCAGTTTTTCAGTATGTTCAGTTCTGTGCTAGGATACCGAGCTACTGTTGTTGAGGCCTTCCGACAAATGGGCAGATATATTGTAAATGAGAGTATCCTTTCAAACAAAGATGTCCTAATGCTCTTGCATAAATGGAGCATCATTGAAAGAAATCTGCAGCTCCAAGAAGATGTGCAAACAGCTGCTCAAAAATATCAAATCAAAGAGTTGCTTAGTAAGTATTAAAAATGTTGGTTTAAAAGCGCATTGGTTGCAGTGATTTTTAACTTTGTTTAAACAAATAAAAGTGGATTCTGAGAGCTTTTAGGAACCCAGATTGCCAAAGGAAACCAGTTTTAAAGTAAGAAAAGAAATCAGTAATAAATCAAGTATTGTGGTTTGTAAAAATATATTTTATTATATTTTCACATGGAAGTAAATACAGTTTTTTAAAAAATTGTGTGGAGGCTTAGTCATCAGCTTGCCATAATAAACTAAAAGTGTTTAAAATATTCTATCTGACAGAATGGCTTAATGACTGTGGCAGATTGTGTGGACAATATTTTCTGGGGTTTTGGCAGCCTGTTTGTATCTGTTGCATGTTCTATTCGTGAATATAAGCCTTGCAACAGAAATATCTGATCAAGAAGCCAATGGGTTAATCAGCTGGAATGATGAAATTCTGACCCATACAGTTTTGCTGGGTGGTCTCCTCAATGTAATAAAGTTGCAGCCAAAGCCTTGCAGTGTTCTGAGAATGCATGAGAACGTAAAAATGAAATTGATTTGAAACTGGGTATAAATCAGAAATGAAATTGACTAGTCTATTTTCATTGTCCATGCTGAGAGAAATACAATAAGTAAAGGAACAGCACAATGAGTGAAAAGCAAATTAGACTTTTTACCGCTCTTTCCATTTCAATAATATATAAGGATATTGCAGGGGAGAGGGGGAAGAGGGGCATATTTTTTAATCCAGTACACCAGGATCAGCGATACTGTAGTTTTTACAGAATACGTTGTCACTTAACAAAGTATATACAATATATTAAAAGCCCATCAAATTTTAAAAGATGTCAAAAATCTTTTTTTTAGGTATCTCTAGGGATTCTGTATATTTGCCATATTATTAACATATTCATTTTAGTTTAGTGAATTATGTCTGCATTTGTTACCATTTCTATAGTTAAAGATCAATTATTGTGTCCAGTTTCATTCTCCAGCCCTCAGCAGTTAATAAGACAGTCACAAAAATTCCCTTTGACATGAAATGTTGCTGTTAAAATCACCTGCTGGGGTTGATATTAATTTTTTTTTAGTAATCACAATTAGTTTAAATCCACTTCATTTATTGCAAAATAATTGAGATTTCTGATGACTTTCCAGATTTTTCAAAATTAGGATCTCTGACAATACTCCATTCAGTACTGATGCAGTAGAATAAATGCATTGCTGCTGTTTACAAGCCTTACTGCTTTGATAGTATGACTAGCAATGAATTGAACTGAAAGTTTCACATAACCTTACATAAAAGTCTAAGCTTTCACAGGATCAGTAACAAACTACATCCTTTGGACGTGGGGCCCAGTGAAGTCAATGGAAAGACACCCATTGGCTTCATTGAGCTTTTCAGCAAGGTACCTAAGCATGTAACTTAACTTTTTAAGCACACAGATACTTCCATTCACTTAGGTCGGGTTGTTGAATCAGGCCAGAAGCATGTACCTTGCAACCTCCCAGCAGCCATCCTCTCTGCATTATTGCTTTTTAGTGACAAGAGAGGTTTTTGGAGGGCTTGAGACTTTTGTTTATTTTTCCCATTTACAGAAAATATTAAAGAAAAGAACAAAGGTCATGTCCCATTTCGGCCTTCATCTCGCCATGTGCGGAAAAAGGATGTGGTAGAAACAGAGGAAGAAACTGACTCAGAGCTGAAGGTCTTAAACTTAGAGAAATGCAGAGACCATCTGGAGTCCATATTGGTTCATTGGGAGCCTGTTTATCCAGCCCCGTTTGCTAAACTTCCAGAGGAACGGCTTGAATCTACTGATCCAGAGAGTGAAACTATCAGTCTTACATGTGCAATTGCTTACATAGTAACCAAATGGCTAGTGAAGTCCATGGTTGATCATAATCTCAACATACAAAATGTATTTTTGACTCTGAAGTGGCTAAACAGTAACATTTTGCCACACCCTCCGGTAGTGTGGGAGATTCTAAGGGATGCCACATTGAAAAGTAGTATCTTTAAGCTTTACAACAGAATCTGTGAAGCCAACAAAGAGAAGTCATCAAACATTGAAGAGCTCTGTTTGTTTAGTACAATCATGCTTCACTTTCTGGATACTCAGGGCTTGATTAACGCCAGTTGTCATAAGGTGGTGAAAACATTCTGCCTGTCAGCAATGAAAGGGAAGGATGAGATCAAGAAAGGTAACTTGTCCTTTTTTTTGTTTACACTCAGTAACAAGGCAGAGGAGTAGATGACAGTAGTTGTGTAGTTAAATATTTTTCATTCATCAAATGTTTTTGAAATGTGTCTTTGCTAAGATGGAGGATCATCACTTCAGAAAGCTAAGTCCTTCCCAAGAAGATAGCCTGTTGGTCATTAATTAATATAGAATATGGTCTTCACCTCTCAAGAATATTTGATATAACATTAGTCCCGGTCCCCAAAAGAGGTGTTGTCTTGGATTAAATTTGCCTTGCTGAATTATATATATGGATATCTGAAGTTGTATGGGGAAAATATTCTTGCACCAAAAGTCATATTACAGGTTCTGGTTTGCACTAAAAAGAGGGTAATTTCTATTAGAGGTGGGGAGTGGATGGTCCGAGATGAGCACAAAAAATTAGATTTCCCATTAAAGAAAAGGATTAGCAAACTAGCTTTAAAAACTGTTTTGAAAGGGAAATTTTGGTAAAATAGATTTTTCCATGTTACTGTTTTGAAACTGAAGAGTATCTATTCTGATTCCTTTTTTCCTCGCTTTTGTTTCACAGCTTCATGTGTGTTCCTGGCTTCTGTTTACATTGGGGACATTTGGCTTGGAGCACAGGAACCAGATATGTTTATAAGCCATGTCAAATTGATCTATGGTGGTACAGATGGTAAATTAAATGGTGATGACAAGAAAATGCACAAACAAGCGGAAGAAGCCATGGTGTCTCTTTGCAAAGACATTTATTTAGCTATTTTGGAGCTTTAATTCTCTATACTGACTCATACTCAAAATGTCAAATCCTATGTCATCACTGCTGGTAACCATGAAATCCTCTTTGAATTGTACTGTGTACAAATCTAACTGGTTTTCCATACACTTGTACAAGCCCAGAAGAAGAGAGCAAGACTTAAGAGAATTCTGTACACGGAGAATCTAGCAGTAGAATATTCAAGCAGTGTTTGCTCTTTCTTTCGCCGACAAGGGCAAGGTGGGACTCTGGAGCTATGATGTAATTTATACTGCAAACATTTTTTACTTTCTAAAATACTAAAAAGAAAAATTGTTGATTACTGCAGTGCCTCCGAACTCATTTTCATTTCCCTACTGGCCAGAGAACACATGTCCTAGCCATCAGAACCAAGGAGGAGAGACAACTATGGCAAAGACTTATCTTCTCACACTTCTGAAGAGATGAGGGATGGTCTTCTATGTGCTTATCTGTGTCCTAACCTCTGCTTTTCTAGAGGGTGAGGATGAGTGTTTCTGAAGCAGACCCAACTTCTATCATAGAGAGAGGGAAAAATGTGAACCTGAATCTCCTGTGTAACAATGACATGCACTAGATTACTGCTGACTGGGACAGTCTAAAGACTCAGATTTCAATCGGATAATGATTGGTCCTTCTGCCTATTTTTCTCAGTAAAAGCACAACGCTATGGTACTGCTTCACTTATGTTAAATCCAAGGGTTGCTTTCTTCAAATTAAGACACAAAAATCGTATAATTGACCAAAACAAGACCTAAATGAATTGTTCCTCATCAATAAAATTGTATTCTGTTGCACGTTGTCCATGAAATCTAATGAAAGATTTCTTGAACAAGACCTGGAAGGGGCAATTTAATGTACCATTTCAGATATACAAACATCGAGATACTGCATTTCAAGCTTTGAAATGTAAAACAGGGTTTGTTGTAATGCCTCATATGTGCTATGCATAGGTACTTTGTACAGATTTCTAACTGGAAGTAAAGTCAGATATACATCCTCCATTTAATGTTTATAGAATCTGTTTTTAATACAAGTGTAACATTTCATGTTCACATCATAATATGGAATTATATTTTCTATGTTAATATATTCTAAAATATAATTTATTGTACTTTTTATTCATAGTATTAGTCTACTTGAAGATGATTTTTAAAAAATACAAAAACATTCTCTTTGCTTGTTCAGTGAAAATATATTTTATTCCAAAGGGCCCATCAGGGGTTGTACAGTCACATAATTTAGGTCTAAAATTTGACAACCATTTAAAATGATGTGAATGTTCTTTTCAGTTAAAAAAACATTTTCTTTAAAAAAAAAAAAAAATTTCACTGTTGCCAAGAAGTTGGATATTAAAGCAATAGCTGCCATTTTGATGTGACATACCAAAAACAACACGTGAACTGCACCCAGCAACCAAGAGAAAACTTTATTCTCAGACCTTTTACGTATTGCTAACACAGGGACTGGCAACCTTTGGCACACGGCCTGTCAGGGAAATCTGCTGGCAGGCCGGGATGGTTTGTTTACCTGCCGCATCCGCAGGTTCGGCTGATCGCAGCTCCCACTCGCCGCGGTTCGCCATTCCAGGCCAATGGGGGTTGCAGGAAGTGGCATCGGCCAAGGGATGTGCTGGCTGCTGCTTCCCACAGCCCCCATTGGCCTGGAACTGCGAACTGCGGCCAGTAGGAGCTGCGATCGGCCGAACCTGTGGATGCTGCAGGTAAACAAACCATCCCGGTCCGCCAGGGGATTTCCCTGATGGGCCGAATGCCAAAGGTTGCCGATCCATGTGCTAACACATTGCTGTTGCTTATGCTGGTACAGTGACACATTTCTTTTTAAAATGGTAGTTTCAAAAACATTAACAAGAAGAAAACTCCTTATCTTGTAAGTGAGCTGACAAATTAAACTTATTACAGTCTGGCCTGTGAAAGACATACAGTTCACATGGACTTTTATCAGTGGGGCTTATTTAAATCTTCCTTTGAGAACTTTTAAAAATAAGGATTGATTTCCAACTGGTGAGCTGCAATCTATTCTACAAATGTGGTAATTAAGTACTTTTAAAAATACAGGGTAATTGGCCAAAGATCTTTAAAAGTTCATATGATCTATTGAATGATTTGTTTATTACTGTCCCACTATAAATGCTTTCTAAGTAAACTGTTTATGTGGGCACTTAATTTAACATTTAAAAATATATTAAAAAGATAAAAACAACAAGGAGTCCGGTGGCACCTTAAAGACTAACAGATTTATTTGGGCATAAGCTTTCGTGGGTAAAAAACTCAGATGTGGGGGTTTTTACCCACAAAAGCTTATGCCCAAATAAATCTGTGGGGTTTTTTACCCACAAAAGCTTATGCCCAAATAAATCTGTTAGTCTTTAAGGTGCTACCAGACTCATTGTTTTTGTGGATACAGACTAACACGGCTACCACTCTGATATTAAAAAGATATAACAGCAATGTCAATACAAAACAAATGCAATGAATATGCCCAAGAAAAGTAATCTACATTTTGAACCAAGGAGCTGCACTTCTTTAAATAAAGTAAGTTGCTAACTTTGGCCCTGGTCCTACAGTGAGAACTGTGTGGATAGATCGCCACTGAAGTCTATGGGGCTTTTCATGAGAGGGTCACCCTTGGTTCTCATTGTAGGGGTCAAGGCCTTTAAAGTTCAGTAAAGATGTGATCCCATTGTCCATTGTTGGATTCTGTGGACTTTGAATTGGGTCTAAAAGTACCGTGTGTGAAATGGATTTGTAGTTTTTAGCAGCAGTTGGTATTTCTCAGGATTTAAAGTAGACCAGGAAAGATGTGGCTCAATGTAGTATTACAGCCCTGGGGTATTCTGACTGGTTCAGCAAGGGGTTGCTGAAGTAACAAGAGAAAAGAATTTTAGGCCTCTAGGTTGGAGGTTTCTCAATGGTCTGATTCAGTAGAAATTAGGATCCTCTGAGAGTCATTTGGCATTAAGATTTTTATTTTTTAAGGAGCTCAGCTTGATTTTGAGGCACATAAAGGGACTGGACTTGAGTCCTACTGCTGTGGAGTTTGTAGCCTACAGAAGCATATAATTCCAGCAAACCATGAAACCTGGCAAACCACGAGCAGGAGGAGCATTCACCAACAGAAAAGTCTGTGAAGAAAAGTCCCTACTGGGAGGATTGGTAAATTTGAGATACCCAGAAATTGGTGTAGGTAGGAACGTCACCAGAAGGGAAGCTATTTTCCCCAGAAGTATTTAGCATTTTTAAGGGGTGGATTGCATTTTAGTATATTTAATATTAGTTTATTTTCCAAGTTTGGTTTATTCTGTATATAAAGGTATTGTTTTCTTAAAGTAATTTAAAAACATATTTTATTTCCTTCTTCTTTGGACTTCGTATAAAAAATAATAATCCATTTTAGGTTTCCATATCACACTGAACTGTTACATATAATGTCAAGGAAATAATAAAGAGTATAAGTAACTTCAATGGGTCTGTGCTTGAATCATGCCACATTGTAACTAAAAAAGAGAACACCAGTGATCAAGGAATGATTAAGAGTGAATAACATACTTCAGCAATCCCCTTGGAATCCATCCATTGCGAATAGTTCTTGATACCAAGTAGATGTCTGTCACAGGCTATCATTAGTCAATGAGGAGGATGTCCACCAGTTCAGACTGAAGGCCTGAGCAGGGCAAGTGGTGTAATGATCTGTTAGCGCCACTTAAGCAGAAGAACATCCAGGGTGAAATCTTGGCCCTGTTGATGACAATGGAATTTTGCCAGGATTTCACCCTAAATACTTATTTATTCTATCAGCCATGAACCCTGCCAAGTATCTCATGCAGTACTCTCCAATCTAATAAAAGAGGAACACATTTGAGAAAAAAGGGGGAAGACTGCTGTGGCCATATCTATTTGGCTATTAGAAAGTGAGGTGCTTTGACACTTTCCTTGCTAATAACCTGCCTTGAATTCCTGCAATCATTTCCACACACACCCACCTGGTCCATGACTCAGTCTGACTCAACCCACTTTAACCCCTGGTGTTTCTGAGTCTATTGCTGGTAGATAGACTTGCTTTAAAAAATATTCTACAGTACTATTTGCAGTATCACCAACCCCCAACATTAAATCATGAGACATGAGATTTTTTTTAAAAGGTTATGTTGTCTGTTCAGTCTCTGATTTTTGAACTGCCCTTGTCCATCCTCAGTGTGTGTGAGACAATTAGTGTTGCCAATTCCCAGATTTGTAGAGTATGGTGATTCCGTGGCCTGCCTGATGATACGGAGCTTCCAGCTTCTCTCCAAACCCCACAGTTCTAATTAATTAATTCTGTGTCCCACCAAGCCCAGCAGTTAATTATGCAACCCTCATATTAGTACTGCTCCCTAGCCCCCACATCTTCTTGTCCTTGCCAGCCTTGCCTCTGCTCATCCTGCAGTCTTAGGTGTTCTTCACCCCTCTCTCCCAGGCCCTTCCCCCTCCTCCTTCCTAGGCGTGGGGCAGCTCCAGTGGTCTTCACCCACCTTTTCCTTCCCAGGCCTGGTGTTGTAGGGATGGAACCGGGAGGAGGAGGAGCCAAGACCAGACTAAACCATTGTTAACAGAAGGAAAGAGGAAGTGGAGCTACCCTAAGCTGCAGGGCTTTCTTTGGTCCCTCCTCCCTAATCCTTACCTGTAAGAATGGTGTCAACTGCTCCCTCTCACTCCTACCTGACCCAAAAACCTATCTGGCTCCTGAGAGGAGGAGGAGTGAAAGCTACACCTATCTTCTGCACCAGATCTGATTGGCTGCTCTTCCCCAGGAAGCAGGAAAGCAGTTTTACTTTTCCTCCAGACAGAGGGTTGGAGCTTCTCATGTCATCGCCAGACTGACTCCAGCCCTGGCCCAAATCACATTTGTTGTGAAAACATCCCAAGAGTTGGCAACACTGCAAGTTGTTGCGCTGATAATAAAACAGTCAGAAGTAAAAGACTGCAAAGTTTTCATCTGACTTCAACACCAATGTAGCAATCAAATGGCAGAGTTCCAGTGTTAATATTTTCCTCCTGGTCATTACTTTGATATTAAAGCAGACCAGAAATTGGTTTATACAAACTTTCAGAGGGCAAACCTGTGGCTACTGGGTCATGATTAGTGTCACTTGCCAGCTTTATTTACAAATACACTTCAGTTTGTTTATGGTAAGAAATGCTGCTTTTGACCATTTGGCTAAACAAAGCAGGTAAACTTTTTTTAAAGTAACCAGATATTTTTAAATATTAAATGAAGTAAATAAAACACATTCTGTTATACTTAAAAGAATAGCTGAATTTGAAGCTGGTGGAGCCTGGTCCAATTCTCCGCTCTGCAGTCACAAGGATTTTAAATTTGACATTGCTCTAAAATTGTCCTTTTCAGCAAAGTGGCCAGAAGATAATGCAATATGCTCAGATGAGGTTGGCAACGAGAAGATGAGCTGAGGATAGGCGCCTAAGGAAATAAGATTGATGACTATGGTCATGATGGAGCTCATAAGCAATAAGTATTGCAGGAAAAATATTTAAATCTAAGCTGTCCAATACAATCAAAGGGTTCTGTTCAAATTAATAAAACCTTTGATTCTGCAAAGATTCACATATCTTATCTCCATGCACGTGAACAGCTCAGCTGAAGATATCTAGTGCATAAAGGCAAGCCCAATACATAACAGTTTGCAGGATTGGAATCTATTTTGGTATTCTACACCAGTGGTTCTCAACCAGGGTATGTGAACCCCAGGGGTATGCAGAGGTCTTCCAGGGGGTACATCAACTCATCTAAACATTTGCCTCATTTTACAACAGGCTACATGAAAAGCACTAGTGAAGTCAGTACAAACTGAAATTTCATACTGACAATGACTTGTTTACACTGCTTTATATACTATACATTGAAGTATAATATTTATATTCCAATCGATTTATTTTATATGGTAAAAATGAGAAAGTAAGCAATTTTTCAGTAATGGAGTGTTGTGACACTTTTGTATTTTTTTGTCTGATTTTTGTAAGCAAGTAGTTTTTAAATGAGGTGAAACACAAGACAAATCAGACTCCTGAAAGGGGTATAGTAGTTTGGAAAGGTTGAGAACCATTTTTATATACCTCTACTTGCAGGAACAGCCCCTGCTCACAGCCACACTGGAGTAAATCAGAGTAATATACTTGACAACAGACGAGTTGCTTCAGATTTACAACCATGTAAGCAGAAGCTGTTCCTGATTATTTTTTTTAATTGGTCTTACATCTAGAACATTAGTAATTTGACAATGGTCAACATTTGCAAGATCTGGGATTATTCAGCACCTCTAATAATCAGCAAGTCTAGCTAGGTGCCTAAATGGCTTGAGAAGCCATTTGGCTTCCTCGACCACGGGATGCTAATCCAGGAAGAACTGCTAGGCAGAGATGGCGTTCACCTTTCGAGGAGGGGAAAGACCCTATTTGGACACAGACTGGCTAAGCTAGTGAGGAGGGCTTTAAACTAGGTTCAACGGGGACAGGTGAGCAAAGCCCACAGGTAAGTGGAGAACATGGGGACCTGGGAGATGGGTCGGAAATAGGAGGGAGCGTGGGCTCTAATGGCAAAGAGATAGGAGGGTCAGGGCAAAACTGGGAGGCAAGATCAAATCAGTATCTTAGATGCCTGTATACAAATGCGAGAAGTATGGGTAATAAGCAGGAAGAACTGGAAGTGCTAATAAATAAATTCAACTATGACATTGTTGGCATCACCGAAACTTGGTGGGATAATACACATGATTGGAATGTTGGTATGGATGGGTACAGCTTGCTCAGGAAGGACAGACGGGGGAAAAGGGAGGAGGTGTTGCCTTATATATTAAAAATGTACACACTTGGACTGAGGTGGAGATGAACATAGGGGACAGAAGTGTTGAGAGTCTCTGGGTTAGGCTAAAAGGGTAAAAAACAAGGGTGATGTCATGCTAGGAGTCTACTACAGGCCACCTAACCAGGTGGAAGAGGTGGATGAGGCTTTTTTTAAACAACTAACAAAATCATCCAAAGCCCAAGATTTGGTGTTGATGGGGGACTTCAACTATCCAGATATATGTTGGGAAAATAACACAGCGGGGCACAGACTATCCAATAAGTTCTTGGACTGCATTGCAGACAACTTTTTATTTCAGAAGGTTGAGAAAGCTACTAGCAGGGAAGCTGTTCTAGATTTGATTTTAACAAATAGGGAGGAACTCATTGAGAACTTGAAAGTAGAAGGCAGCTTGGGTGAAAGTGATCATGAAATCATAGAGTTCACAATTCTAAGGAAGGGTAGAAGGGAGTACAGCAAAATAGAGACAATGGATTTCAGGAAAGCGGATTTTGGTAAACTCAGAGAGCTGATAGGTAAGGTCCCATGGGAATAAAGACTGAGGGGAAAAACAACTGAGGAGAGCTGGCAGTATTTAAAAAGGGACACTATTAAGGGCCCAAAAGCAAACTATTCCGCTGGGTAGGAAAGATAGAAAATGTGGCAAAAGATCACCTTGGCTTAACCACGAGCTCTTGCAAGATCTAAAAAATAAAAAGGAGTCATATAAAAAATGGAAACTAGGACAAATTACAAAGGATGAATATAGGCAAACAACACGGGAATGCAGAGGCAAGATTAGAAAGGCAAAGGCACAAAATGAGCTCAAACTAGCTACAGGAATAAAGGGAAACAAGAAAACTTTTTATCAATACATTAGAAGCAAGAGGAAGACCAAGGACAGGGTAGGCCCACTACTCAGTGAGGAGGGAGAAACAGTAACAGGAAACTTGGAAATGGCAGAGATGCTTAATGACGTCTTTGTTTTGGTCTTCACCGAGAAGTCTGAAGGAATGCCTAACATAGTGAATGCTAATGGGAAGGGGGAAGGTTTAGAAGATAAAATAAAAAAAGAACAAGTTAAAAATCACTTAGATAAGTTAGATGCCTGCAAGTCACCAGGACCTGATGAAATGCATCCTAGAATACTCAAGGAGCTAATAGAGGAGGTATCTGAGCCTCTAGCTATTATCTTTGGTAAATCATGGGAGACAGGAGAGATTCCAGAAGACTGGAAAAGGGCAAATATAGTGCCCATCTATAAAAAGGGAAATAAAAACAAACCAGGAAACTACAGACCAGTTAGTTTAACTTCTGTGCCAGGGAAAATAATGGAGCAAGTAATTAAGGAAATCATCTGCAAACACTTGGAAGGTGGTAAGGTGATAGGGAATAGCCAGCATGGATTTGTAAAGAACAAATCATGTCAAACCAATCTGATAGCTTTCTTTGATAGGATAACGAGTCTTGTGGATAAGGGAGAAGTGGTGGATGTGGTATACCTAGACTTTAGTAAGGCATTTCATACGGTCTCGCATGATATTCTTATCAATAAACTAGGGAAATACAACTTAGATGGGGCTACTATAAGGTGGGTGCGCAACTGGCTGGATAACCGTACTCAGAGAGTAGTTATTAATGGTTCCCAATCCTGCTGGAAAGCTATAACGAGTGGGGTTCCGCAAGGGTCTGTTTTGGGACCGGCTCTGTTCAATATCTTCATCAACGACTTGGATATTGGCATAGAAAGTACGCTTATTAAGTTTGCAGATGATACCAAACTGGGAGGGATTGCAACTGCTTTGGAGGATAGGGTCATAATTCAAAATGATCGGGACAAATTGGAGAAATGCTCAGAGGTAAACAGGATGAAGTTTAATAAGGACAAATGCAAAGTGCTCCACTTAGGTAGGAACAATCCGTTTCACACATACAGAGTGGGAGGAGACTGTCTAGGAAGGAGTACGGCAGAAAGGGATCTAGGGGTTATAGTGGACCACAAGCTAAATATGAGTCAACAGTGTGATGCTGTTGCAAAAAAAGCAAACATGATTCTGGGCTACATTAACAGGTGTGTGGTGAGCAAGACACGAGAAGTCATTCTTCCGCTCTACTCTGCGCTGGTTAGGCCTCAACTGGAGTATTGTGTCCAGTTCTGGGCACCGCATTTCAAGAAAGATGTGGAGAAATTGGAGAGGGTCCAGAGAAGAGCAACAAGAATGATTAAGGGTCTAGAGAACATGACCTATGAAGGAAGGCTGAAGGAATTGGGTTTGTTTAGTTTGGAAAAGAGAAGACTGAGAGGGGACATGATAGGAGTCTTCAGGTATCTAAAAGGGTGTCATAAGGAGGAGGGAGAAAACTTGTTCATCTTAGCCTCTAAGGATACAACAAGAAGTAATGGGCTTAAACTGCAGCAAGGGAGGTTTAGGTTGGATATTAGGAAAAAGTTCCTAACTGTCAGGGTGGTTAAACACTGGAATAAACTGCCCAGGGAGGTTGTGGAATCTCCATCTCTGGAGATATTTAAGAGTAGGTTAGATAAATGTCCATCAGGGATGGTCTAGACAGTATTTAGTCCTGCCATGAGGGCAGGGGGCTGGACTCAATTACCTCTCGAGGTTCCTTCCAGCCCTAGAATCTATGAATCTATGAATAAGCCTAAATCATTAGGCATCTAGGTTTGAATATTTTGAATTTTAGCCTTAGTTTTTTTAATTAATTTTGTTCTCTTTTTCAGGGCTAATTTAGTTTAATTTTATACAGCTACTAACAGGTACCAAGGGCATTCTTGGTCTTCCCACTGTCAGAATCACTATGATTGGTTTTTAAGGAATCCGTTTCCAGTTCTCACTCAAGCTGAGATACTTCCATGAATACCAAGTTCATCTGAAAGAGAATTACGTAGTTCAGTAGCGATCAAGTCTGAGTCCGCCTGCTGAGATCATCACAATGCAGCTGCTCAACATTGGAGCTACTTCCTTCCAGATGTTCTATCCGGTTACGGGCAAGCACTTGTCTGTAATGTGTGGAAAGAAAAAACTGTGTTGTTAGGACTTCAGTTTTGGAGACATACTGCAGATCTCATATAAGTATAATTAGAGTTTATAAACATTATAGATTATTATATTCTAACACAAAAGGTATTGCATCCAACATGAGATAACTCTGTTTTGGACCTCATTATGATGGATAAAGATTAATTAATTACTAGACTGGAAGTTAGTTGGTTGTCTAGGCACTAGCAATCATGACCTGATTACATTCAATATGGGCATACAGAGGACAGTCCCAACCACTAATATATACTCTTGGTGCTTCAAAAGGGCTAATTTCCCAAAACGGAGGCAAATTATGAGCAAAATTGATTGGGAGGAAAATGCTTTACAGTGAGAGACTTAAAGAATATCAGCTCCATCCACTTATCAACAAGAAGATTGAGAGGTGACTTAATTATAGTGTATAAATACCTTTACAGGGAGAAAATACCAGCTACTAAAGGATGTTTTAATCTAGCAGAGAAAGGCATAACAAGAAACTGGCTGGAAACTGAAGCCAGACAAATTCAAATTAGAAATTAAACAAAGTCTTAACGGTGAGGGTGATCACCCATTGGAACAAACTACCAAGGGAAGTGATAGATTTTCCTTCTATTGATGTCTTCAAATCAAGACTAATGCCTTTCCGGAAGATATACCTTGAGCCAAATACTAATTATGCTTTAGTCAAGCAAATATTATTGGACTCAATACAGGGCTAGCTGGATGAGATGTAATAGCTATGGCTGTGAGTTTGTCACGGAGGTCATGCCTTTCCATGACCTCTTGGACTTCTGCAGTGGCCACTATGGCTGGCCCAGGGACTGCCTGAGCATCAGGACCTTAATATTTAAAAACAGTGAAATTGTTCACGACACTTTAGTAATAAAATCAAAGATGTTTTGTGGTTACTATTAATGGAACGTTATGGCACCTTTTGATGTTCCCCAGTACCATTTTCCTCCTACACAATTCCCTTTCAGGACTGCACCATTCTCTAAAAATATTGTTATTGCAGGTGGCGCTGTCTTACAAGACTATTTTCCTTATTGTGCAAGTAAACGTTTGGTCTTGGGAAGACATGCTGTGTTGCTGTTAACTTTTGTTCTGGGTAGAGGGAGCTGTGCAAGTAACACAAGAATTTTGCAACAGAAAAACTTCAAAAACAGACTCCAACGAGAAGCTGCGGAACTGGAATTAATATGCAAACTAGATACCATTACCTTAGGTTTGAATGTTGACTGTGAATGGCTCGGTCATTATGTTAATTGAATTTATTTCCCCCCGTTAAATACCCTTAACACCTTTGTGTCAACTGTCTGTAATGGGCCATGTTGATTATCACTTCAAAAGTTTCTTTCCCACTGATAACAGTTCCTTTCAATTAATTTGCCTTTTACAGTTGGTATGGTTACTTCCACCTTTTCATGTTTCTCTGAATGTATAAATATCGACCCACTGTATGTTCCATTCTATGCATCCGATGAAGTGGATTGTAGTCCACGAAAGCTTATGCTGAAATAGATTTGTTAGTCTCTAAGGTGCCACAAGTTTTTCTTTCTTATTTTCTTTTTGCTGACACAGACTAACACGGCTACTACACTGAAACAAGAATTTCCCTTCATCTCCAATTAGAGTAAATTCTTGAGGCAGGGTTGCCCCCTGGGAACTTGGCTTTGGTGTTGGGCTGAGATTCCTGAAAGATGGGATTGCCCTGAAAACTGTCTGACCACCTCTGTTCCAGGATTGATGTATATGTGGAAATAAAACAAGTTACTCTTAACACATACTGGGGTGCCATATCACTGATTTCATCTCCACTGGGAAACCAGCCTGCAGGGCCCTGGATATCTGCTATTGCTCACAGAGAGAGAACATTTCTGTATTAATTAGAAGCTTTAGGCCCGGATCTTGCAACTGACTGCATGCAGGCAAACCCTACACCTATGTGGAGATATCTGCTGACTTCAACAGAGCCCCACTCAGGTAAAGGGGTGTGTCCCACCCATCCAATTGCTGGACTCGGGCCCTAAAGAATGTTTTCTGCTACCTTTTCTCCTGGCTGGTGACTGTTTTTTTTAACCTTACCCTAATGGCCTAGCAGTGGCAGCAGGAGGATCTTTGTCCTTAGTATTACCAGCTCTTGTGATGGAAAGAATTGGAGCATATGGTGAAACAGCATGAAAACAGGAAGAACTTAAATCAAAAAAGGGCAGATGTGTTGGGTTGGATAGCCTCTCCTGTTCCTAAAATTTCTTACGATATGTTCTAACATCTAGAAAAACAATACGCAAGATGAACTTCAAACTCTAAATAAACAATCCATCATCCAGTATTCCTTTCCGTTATTGACACCTATAGTTTGTATAACACGCCCCTAGGGTTTAATTGGTTACCATAGCACTTTCAATGGGTTACATCGGCAATACCAGTTACACTAGAGATTAATATGGCAATATTGTAATACTGCACAATACATGTCCTACGTGTTCTCTCAATGGCACAGTATAAAAGCTCACCTAAATGTTTAGTCTTTTCTGTGTGAGTCTTGCAAGTACTCTGTTTACAATGAGGAATCTCTCTTTCCTGGGAGAATATTACTTGTATATAATTTCTCCTGCCAGTTCTTTAGGCACAGTAAATTAAAGGGAATTTGCCTCTGTAACCATATAATTTTATGTTGGATGTGTTTCTTGTATTATTTCTGTCTTATTTGGAAATGAGTTTGCCTCCTGCTTTGCGGTTTCTTTGGGAAAGCTACCTTTTTGTATTGTTGTTACCTTTTGTTAATGTCCCAAAGGCCTTAGGGTGCTGCTATATTAGACTGTATTATTACTCCCTTTTACTATTATGTTATACTATTGTTTGTCTCTGCTTGTTTGTGACCTAATCTTGAACCTCTCTCTGCCTAATTGCTGGGCTGAATTTTTTGCCTCCTGATCAGCTTATGAAAAGCAGTGGGCACAGCCTTCCAAATTCATCCATGTTTGCACAAAGTTGTTTGCTCAAAGAAACCAGCAGCAAGCAAAGTAAACTAAATGTGGACTGCATCAAACAAAAACCTTACTTAGGCAAAGTTCAAAATTTCCAGTAATGTTAGGTCTACGAACCCTCTAAACAAATCAGTGCTATGTGTCAATGGGCATTGCTTTCTTTTTGTCTATGTCACAGTCACAGAGATTAGAGATGGAAATGAATGGCTAGATCATCTAGTCCTACTTTTCCTGGCGAGTTCATAGAATCATAGAATCTCAGGGTTGGAAGGGACCTCAGGAGGTCATCTAGTCCAACCCCCTGCTCAAAGCAGGACCAACCCCAACTAAATCATCCCAGCCAGGGCTTTGTCAAGCCTGACCTTAAAAACCTCTAAAGAAGGAGATTCCACCTCCTCCCTAGGTAACCCATTCCAGTGCTTCACCCCCTCCTAGTGAAGACGTTTTTCCTAATATCCAACCTAAATCTCCCCCACTAAAGGCACCACTGCACTCCCAGAAAACAAGGCACCACTGCACAAAGACAGATGGAAGAGCATGCCAAAGCCTGGGATTGAGCCAGGGACCTTTAGTCTAATGCTCTCCCAACTGAGCTACTTCAGCAGCTACAGAAAGGTAAGGTGACTTGCCCAAGGTCACACAACAGGTTAGTGACACAGCTGGGAATTGAACCCAGGTTTTCTGAATCCCAGTCCAGTACCCTGTCCACTAAAACTTGATGTGAAGTCACTTTTCACTGACTGAGAATTGAACCCAGGCTGTGGCTGTGAGAGCACCAAAACCTAGCCACTAGACCACCAGGGAAGCAATTGTCCCCTACTTTGTCAAGTCTAACTTTACATGACTCAAATGATGAACTGCCTAATGCTAACATGGGTCAATTTGTGATCTCTCTCAGTGTATCCTGGTATGTCACATAGGCTCATGAGACTGAGGAAGCTATTATACTCTGCTGTGTCACTAACTCAGAACCTGACTCTGCCTCTCTAACACCAAGTAATACTTTGTTCTACAAGTAGTCCCTTTGAAATGGGACATCTCATACATAAGGAATTACCCAAAGTGAGTAAGGGTGACAAAATCAGGCCTTTGAGCATCAGAGACTACTAATGAGTTGGTTTAGTTTTCTACACTCTTTTGCAAGAAAACCCAATCTAAAATGCAGCCTTTCACTTCCAGGCTGACCAGGACTGTGAATACTACAGAGGCAACATACTCAGCTCCAGTTATAAGAACATAAGAACAGCCATACTGGGTCAGACCAAAGGTCCATCTAGCCCAGTATCCTGTCTTCCTACAGTGACCAGTGCCAGGTGTCCCAGAGGGCATGACCAGAACAGGTATCCATCCCCTGTCACACATTCCCAGCTTCTGGAAAACAAAGGTTATGGTGGGCAAGTGCTTCAAGTAATTTCACAGCAACCCCTCCAACTGATTACGGACCATCCAGTTGGTCACCGACCACGCGCCACTTCGATGGCTTAACAGTAGGAAGGACACCAATGCCAGAGTCATGCGGTGATACCTTTCATTCCAGCCATACGACTTTCAAGTCACCCACCGATCCGGTAAGGCTCACGCAAACACAGACTTCTTTTCCGGGCAGGAGGGGAAGATGAGGAAGAGGAACCACCACCGGACACCCTCTTAATAGGGTGTGTGTGTGATGGGGCGTGCATACCCCGCACTGGGACTGTGGGGGTTAACCCCTCACTGTGGGCTGAGGAAGCCATGCCCCCACGGCCCTACTGGGCATGCTCAAAGTGAAACACCAGTATAAGAGGGCGCAGCCTGGCTCAGTCTGGGTGGACTGTTGTAGGGGAAGGAGGTATGCTGCTGGCGCCTGCTGAAGGGCCGCGGGCACTTCATGATGTGGAGGCCAGCCAGCTGACAGCAACCCTCAATCCCCAGGGTCTGGACGCGACTGAGGGAGAAGGAACTGGGAGAACTACAAAGCCATGAGATGCAGAGAAGTGGGTAGGAAGTAACCCAGGGAGTCTTTACGTGGAGTTGGTTGGACAACTGGAGGCTAGCGTGGCGTGTTTCAGACGGATCCCCGCTGAGCTGGTGGCAGGCAACCCTGCCACCGATGGGGCTGTAGGTTGGGATCTGGTGGAGAGGGAGGGTCTGAGTCCTGCTATCCTGGCTGTCGCCCACCATGAGGTGGTGGCCCATCCTGACAGTGACTGACTCAGGCTGCTAGGCTGCACAGCCCGATCCTGGGGGCAATTATTGACTCTGGCCACTAAGCCAAACAGCCCCGATCCTGGGGGCAGTGATTGATTTACTCAAGCTGCTAGGCTGCACAGCCCTCAGCCTGGGGGCAATGATTGACTCTGGCCCCTAGGCCCCATGGGGCAGTTATTCACTCCAACCACTAGACTGCGCAGCCCTGGCTGGGGGTGCACAGGTGTGACTGCGGGCTCGACCTGCAACATGGACTAAGCAATGCTGTAAGCAGAGGTAATATCACCTTCATATTCCTACTCAATATTTTCCTGTTTATCCACTCAGTTGTCACATTTAACCACAGCATCACACTGGGAACTCATGTTTAGTTGTTTGTTCACCATGACTCCTAACTCCTTCTCAGATGCTGCTTTTCAGGATATAGTCCTCCACCCTGTACATATGACCTACATTCTTTGTTCGTGTGATATGACTTTGCATTTGGCTTTATTAAAATGCATATTATACAATAGCACCAGCTCATCAAGCAATCCAGATGGCTCAGAACAAGTGGCCTATTCTCTTCATTATTTCCCAATCTTTGTCTCGTCTGCAAACTTTATCAGTCGTGCTTTTATATTTTCTTCCAGACCATTGATAAAAATATTGAATAACATTGGGCTGAGAACTGATCCCTTCCATAGGCCAGCTAATAAAAAAACATGTCATGCTGTATGCACTGATATATATCATTAAGAATGTAGTCATTCTGTCATTTCAAGGTGAGTCAGGGTTGTGACAGATATTGCAACCCATGCAGTATTTTTGGGGACCATTGGCTTAAATGTAGTTTTAGTATGATAATGTTCTGCTCTATGGTGGAGGGTTACCACAGGTCTCCAGTGGGGGGTGATTGAGGCAAGCCACTTAGACTGTAAACAGCCCCCAATGTACCATCCCTTGGGGGTGGTTCTTGCATATACTGGCTCAACGTGGGTTTTTAGAGACTAAATATATATAAAGGCTGAGGTTAAATGGAATCACGGTCTTCCTTCTGATTCAGCAAATGGACAGGACCTTTGGTCCTAAGCAGACCCCAAACCTTGCTGAAGGGTTGGAAGGGATGTTACCAGACTCACCATGTGGAAGGTGGGTGATTTCTGGTATGTTTAGTAAGCATGTAGAACTTGTGGTGGTTTTTATATGTGTTGTGTTGTCTCTGTAATGGTTTTGCCGTGTGAATAAATGTACTTTGCTTTGGAAGAGCTGTACGGTACTTGTAACTGCTGGTACACACTGGGCATTGTTCTCAGAGAGACAACACAGACCAGGTGCTGGCACTTAGGTAGACGGACTTGCTGAGGATGCCACAGACTATGTCAGGGGGCTGTACAGTCTTTACATCCCAGTCTGAAGGAAGTGGGACACGGGTCCCTGCTCAGAGACAAGTGACAGCTGGAAACCTGAGACCTGACTGGACACCCCTGGAGTGCACCATGGAGGTGGGATACAAGTGCAGTTACCCTGAAACTATGAACAAGTGTTACATGCTGATTATAACGTGAATTAAACATATCAGTTTGTACCTCATCTGCAGTATAACAGCCTTACTTACTTGGCTGGTGTTGACCCAGATCGGGACATGTAGAGCAATATAAGGAACAGAAACACCACAAATGCAGCAAGCCCAACCCAAAAGGCTATGACAATTGAATCTGTTAAAAAAGAAGCATGCAGCATCAATGATACAGTATCCAACAAAAAATGTGCAGATAAAACTGATTATCTCAAAGCATTTTATACCATTTAATTAATTAAACTTCACACCACCACTGAACGGTATTATTCTCTCTATTTAAGATGGGGAAATTGAGGTACAACTTGATTAAGTGACTATCCAAAGTCATATAGCAAGCCACTGTGTGGTGTATCTGGGAATGAAATAAAGCAATCCTAATTCTAGCCTCCTGCTCTAATAACTAGTGTGACCAGCACTACATATATCTTTGGGAAAGCAATATATTGCATGTAAGAAGGTTGTGAGAATTTTATCCATTTGCACATTACACAACTCAGTTCCTACCACAGAATCACAGAACTCCAGTGTTTGCACCTGTTTTTTAAAGGAAAACTGCACCCATATTGCTCAGCCTAACAGTCTATGAAGCAAATTCTGCCCAAAGGATGGAATGTGACCCTTAAACTCTTGCCAGCCAGAAATTTTAAAATTGACCTTTCAGAGTCTAAGGATGGAGGGAACAGCTTGTTGAAAAGTGATGTCGCTTGTGAATCTAGCAATGTGTCAGTCCAATGGAAAATTCTGTATAGTAGCTTTCAAGTAGCTTTAGCACATGCTTAACCGTCAGAAATGTGTTTAATATTTAGATGGCATTTCTAGGACTGGATGCTCTCTTCTGGGGTCAGTGTGGAACTGTGCTACCCAGCCTTAATATCATGAGGTGCCAAGGGCAGAACATCTGTGAAGTGAGGTGAAAAACAAAGGTCATTGACTCAACAGGCAAATGTTTATTAAGATAAAATAAATTTTTACCTCAAAGAACAAAAAACACTGACATTCATTGAAATAAACTCAATATGTATGATTATGTTCTTCTACTGAAAACACCTGGAATGTATCAGCAATTAGAGCCATTAATTAATTTACCAGAAGTACCCATTTTATTCCCTATTAAACTAACAATCTAAAATTAGAGCTCACCTATTAGGATTCTTATCAGGCAGTTGACATTTGACCACACTAACTAGATTTGGGTCACTGACTAAAAGGATGGTGCAAAATGATGGCAAGAAAATTCCAAGCTTCCTAGAGTTTCAACTCATTTGGTTTTCATTGTGAAAGCAAAATTCAACCCAGGTATAAAGAAGGAATTGCCAAGTGGAGTTAAGGCTCAGAGTTTTGACTCAGATTCAGGATGCTGTACAGCTCCTTCAAAAGACCCTTGCCAGGCTATGAGGAAGTATAGAGCACATATAATGCAGCCCCCTGAAGACTAAAGTTGTGGAAGCAGCCATCTACAGCACCTGAAAATGCCAGACGTGATAAACAAGCCAGACAGTCCCTCAGAAATATTAGACGGGGAAGAGGAGATTGTAGAGTTTTGGCCTGGCCCCTCTCCCCAATAAGTCTTTAAAGTAAAGGGTAGTGGGGGAGGCTCTTGTATTGAGAGAGACAGTGTTCATACTCCAAGCAAACCTCAAAGGCTTGAAATGATGAAAAACAGTGTGAACTGCATCTGGCAGTTTGGAGTCATAAAACCCAACGCAAACCAGAACTAGAGGGGAAGAGGAGATTGTCCAGCTTTAATAAGAAAGTGTTATTCATGGAACTCACTGGAACCAATCAAGGTGCAACTATTTACATATGTAATGGAGGATACAACTGATCTGGATCTCAGGGTGATATCTGAACTTGGGAGATAAACAGTAAATGTTTCGTTTTCAGCCTTTCACCAATTGGGATTTTCTTCTTCTTTAACAACAGACTTTAGTCTAACAGTTGATAAAAGATTTTTATGACACTATTTTTCACCTGCCTTTTATAACTTGATTAAAGGGTCAACTTAATTTTTTATTATTACTGTTTTTAGTAAAAAATGGGTAAAACTGCACAACGCTATTAATAGAAAGAAAAATCTTTGCGTAATTCTCTGAAGTGATGCGTCATTCCTCCTGTCCTCATGGCTGGCTTCAGATTCATCAGTGAGAAAAGCTCAGCCCTGTAATGTGTGATTAATATTGGACCAAAGGAACAAAAGCTGGCATTAAAATTAACCTGCACAGGAGAAAAAAATTGGCTGTTCCCTTTTTTGCTTTGTTTGTTTGAAGTTGGAAATTCAGGTTTAGTATACTCTCTAGAACACCGACGACTAGAAAACTAGTGATGTTATGACAGCTCCCAAGAGACTGAAGCTCAGATGCAGCAACACACTTAAGCATGTGTTTAATATAATCCTGCGTGTGAGGCCTATTGGCTTCAACTTGGGTGCTCTACTGTCCCATTTTTGCTGATCCAGCAGTGCAAAGGGGACTTACAGCTGGTTTATGGCAGCAGTTGAGGGTTCCTTTAGTCTAAGGTAATCCTCAACTTTGCCCATCCCTCCAGCACAGGGACCAATCCAAGGCAGGGCCAGAGCAGAATGGGGCCTTGAGGACCATTATCTGCAAACAAGTTAGCAGCTGTCACAGATCAGAGCAACTTCACCAGTGGTCCAGCAAGCGCATCCACTCTCAGCTTCCAGCTCCCAAGCTGTTGCCTCCCTTGAGGGGAGACATGCATCCCTGCCTTCACTGTGTTATTCCCAGCACAGAGTTGCTCACATACACTTGTTTTCTTTCTCTTTATAGATGGTTAACAGGTGTAATTGCTACACTTATAAGTCACCCCACAGCACTTCCTGTGCAAGTCTACTTTATCCTTAAGGTAAAAAGCATTTCTGAGAAAACATATTAAAAACAATAAAAGACCCTACACACATGCTAATATGTTTACCACAGTTCACTCTAACAGAGATTCTGGCAAGAGCACTCCTTCAGCTTCCCTACCTAAGAAGATTCCTTTTACAAGTTCATCACAGCTCCAGCTCAGAACAAGCACCCGGACCTTCCAACCCTACCCTAAGGATTGGGGTCCTCTGTGGACCGAGGTCTTGTTCATTTGCTGGATCAGGATGAAAGGCCCGAGCCAGTTCAAAATTAGACTATTTACCCAAAACCCCTTCCCCTGGAGAATCCAATTTAAACTGGTCTACGCAAACTTCTCCAGAGGGGTGGCTTCAAAGGACTGATAACAGAGGAAATACATTAGCATCCCCCTCCCTATTAGAGAAGGTACATGTAATTCCACAATAAACATACACTATTGCATTTTTAATACAATGTACACAAAGGTATTAAACCTAATTCATTAAGGTTTAAATTAATTCAATAAAGTTTACTTAGGATATAGCAAGATACTGTCAGTCTGTCACAGCAGTTCTCTATCCTGTGCAAGGGTGGTTCAGCCCCCAGCAGTCGCTAAGTCTTCAGGAGAGGCTGAAAACTGATGTAAAGCCACCTATGTCCCAGCCCTTCCCAGGTGTGCCAAGCATTGCTCTGCTCCCCCTGCAGGTTAAGACCAGGATTTTTCAAATTTTACAGTTTCAATATTATCAATTATTTTGCACTACAGAGAATGTTTCTTGTACGGCTGTTATACAAATAAGCAACAGTCTTTCAAGACTATCATTTATTCTTTGTAGACTGGATCATTGATGACAATGTGAAAAGTTTTTTTAACCTTTAGTATTGTACCTGTATATTCAAAAATTTCTTTGGTAACTGTAAGTTAAACAGGAACCAATAATGTAATAATATATTGTTGTCTTTTATCACTTAACCATAAATTCCACCTGTCCAATACATATTGGTTTTAAATTCATCTCTGGTGAATTTATCCTTTAGCTTCCATAAGATAAAGCTATGGAGTTACACTAGGAATGAATTTAACCTATGTTAAGTAATAATTTAAGATTACATTAATGTTTATTACACTCAAAATGGAAATTCTAATTTTCTCCAAGTGGAGTTGTTATAACTGGATGAAATGAGTGACATCTTATTTCTTCATCAACTGAAAATAAATATCAAAGGCTAAAGGAATCTACTTCCATGGCCATACTGTATATATGATTCATACAAGCACTTGGTCATAGGCTTGCACAGCACCCAATGATGCCCATTATAATGCATTATTTTTGTTATGGTAATAAACATCAATATGATTAGTTAGAGATGAATGTCTGATAAAAGAAATAAGAACAAAAGTGTGTTCAGCTTCTTGTTGTTACTGATTAATCAAAATTTAACTTCTTTCTCTATTAAGATCTAAAAACTTATATAAATGTTAATGCAAGCCTGGCATTCCATGAAGAAAACAACTATTACTGACAAAAAAATCTATTTAAAGTAATAAAAGGTTATTTTGTTACTCTATTATGCAAACAGGAGTACAACAAACTACTGATTAACATCTCAGAATAGGCTTCCATTTAGTAAATTGTTTTAAAAAAATCTCTTTCCAATTAGATGGGTTAGTATCAAAATCTTTCTCAAATATATACACTGTACAGTAAATGAAATAATATTGCAGTATTAGAATCAACTGCCATTAGACCCTAATAAGTGTTGTGAGAGTTTGGAAGTACAGAGCGTCATCTATACAAATTACGCATATATAACCCAGTATAGTCTATGTTACAAAGAGAAACATGATAGTGAAGATATTAAGGGAGATTATTCAACCTCTTTTGTTCTTATCTAACTCTTCACATACTAGATCAGCAGCTGTTACTATACAATACTTACATTTGTTAGCCTGCAACTTCCTTTCATCTACAGGAACTGGATCCAAATAGTCCCAGTAATATTCATAAGACCAATAATACCCAGATGAGTTTGTTCTGATAGCCATTTCAGTAGCGCATTTTTATCAGCTCAGAACTCCAATCTAATACTCTTTTATTTTCCACAACACTTCAGTGTCCTCATATAGAGATTGCTTAACTGATGCCTGTGTAAATCATTCTAGAAGTCCTCATATCCTGCAACTCAAGGACTACTTAGATACCATTTAGCAGAAATGAACGTCAGACTATGACAGACACCTAATAGCAACCTCTGTTGCTGGTGGACAATTATGTACTAGCTATTTTCCACCCTGCTTTGGTTTGACATGGATGTCAAGTAAACAGTAATAGAATGGACAAAAGCCAAAATGAGTTATAAACTATTCCCAATGAGTAACTAGCATCAGTGAAGCCCTCAGCATGAAACAGATATTCTTGACCCACTGAAAAGCACTTTCCTAAAAATTAATCATGATTCTCTGACACATATACCCTAGAGGGCCTAATGAATTACTCCTTAAATAAAAGACGGTATTGGAACATCTGAACATTTTGTATTAAATATTTTAAATGATTTGCCTTAACACCAGCCATCCCCAACAAATGATGTAAAAATAGGCCCCAGGCAGGATGTAAGTAGAAGAGATTTTGTGCTTTCAACAGTAATCTTTGAAATGCCTACACAACCACATATGTACATATGCAAAACATTTTATTATAAGATAAATTATTAACATAACAGGAAGACAGATCCTCCATCAGTTTTTAAATGTATTCCTGAAAACTACACCATACATCATGGTTGTCCCAATCAGAGATGGCTGTTTATTCAAGCTAAGGTCCCAGAAAACTTCAGCTCAAAAGACACAATATTTGGTAATAGGAGTTTGATAGAGACTAAATAGCTGAATAGGGCCAGATTTTTCCTTTCGATATCTGTGTAGCATAGGGTCTCTACGATTATCTCTAAAACAGACAGACTACAGAGGAGTATTTGTTGTCAGCCTGAAGCAGGAATCACAAATACAGCAGTAGGAGGCAGATTAGTTACAATGAAATCTGTCAGTTTCAAAAGTACTACACCTAGGTGTTTATCTTATGTGCTTATATAGTCCCCATCACCACAGTAGTTGAGCACATCACAATCTTTAATGCATTCATCTTCACAACACACCCTGAGAGGTAGAGAAATAACATTATCTGCATATTGCAGATGGATAACTGAAGCCCAGATTCATAAAGATATTTAGGTTCCTAACTTCAATTGAAATCAATGGGAGTTAGGTGCCTAAATACCTTTGAGGATCTGGGCTGGAGAGACTAAGGCTTGGTCTATACTTAGATCAACCTAGCTAAGTTGCTCCGGGCTGTGAAAAATGTCATGCCATGAGCACTGTAGTTTGGTTGACATAAACTCTGATGTAGACAGGAATAGGTTGATGGAGAAATTCTTCCATTGACTTTGCCACCACATCTTGGAGAGGTGGATTAATTACATTGATGGAAAACCTCCTTCTCTTGATGTAGGAAGGGTCTACACTAAAGTACCACAACCACAGTGCCATAGCTGTATGCTGTAGCATAGGCATACCCTATGAGTCTTGCCCAGAGTCACACAGGAAGTCTGTGGCAGAGCAAGAATTGATAGAACACCTCCCACAGCCCAGGCCAGAACTCTAACCACTGATCTATTCTTCCTCCCTGAGAATGTCCCTGGCAGTTTTTGTGAGTTTACAGTCATAACTGTCCTATCTTTAAGATGTTTTCTCTCTCCTGCCGCTTTGTGAAAGACCCACATAAACAGGGGAAACTGACTGAGAAGGAGAAGCAGTGAAAGTGACTTTGAACAAAGCTGTATCAAATGCTTGAGGAATGCAAAAAAGGAAAAAACAGAGAATTATTTTCCTGCTAATATCTTTAGTTACAGTAAAGTAGTTCGTACAAGAGGAAGCAAAATCAGAATTCAAAAGTTTGATAATCTTAAATTGCCTGTTCCTTTTAACTTGGTTTTCTTCTGTCAAAACTGTTTTTTCCCACCCAATAGTAAGGCTCTTGCCCTGCTAAGCAGTTAGGAACATGCAAAAAAGTGTGCACAGACCATTCTTCAAATAAGTCAGGGGTCACCATTTCTGTGTGCATTCTAGTGCGTTAGCTTACACTCTGCTTAGAAGGGAAAATAGAGAAAATAACCTAAAATTTACATTGCACCATCAGCCCCAAAATGCCAGCTCATTTGGAGGAGAAACTTGATGTTTCCTCCCCCCACCCTCCCAATGGCTTGCTCACAGCTCCTTCACGGCTGCCTGCTTTCCTCCAATGGCTCCCATTCTGCTCCAGGACCCACTTAAGGTATGTCTACACCCTTAGGGCTTGTCTACACTGGCAAGTTTTGTCGCCAAAAAATTGCCTTTTAGCAACAAAACAGCGATAGCATACACACTGCAATGGGACTTTTGACCAAAAAAACCGCGCAGTTTTGGTGACAAAATCTTCCACCCCTGCAAGAGACTTTTGTCTTTTCCCCTCCCTTTATAGTCGACAAACAGCCAGTGTAGACACCACGCCTTTTCCCCCCGATTTTATTGGCCTCCAGAAAGTGTCCCACAGTTCCCATGCTGCCGCTCTGGATGGCAGTTTGAACTCCGCTGCCCTGCAGCCAACCCGCCCGTTCCCTTTGCAAGCCCTGGAAATTTTAAAATCTCAGTTCCTGCTTGCTGGCTTCCCATATGAGCTTCCCAGGTAAGCATGGCTAGCTATTGCACCAAACACGCTCCCACTTGGAGCACCGCTGAGTTGTTGGATCTGATCAGTATATGGGGAAAGGAGTCTGTTCAGTCGCAGCTGCGACTGAACCGTAGGAATCGGGACACATATGGGAAAATGTCTGGAGGCTTGTGTGAAAAGGACTATGATCGGGACATGCAGCAGTGCAGAGCTGTTCAAACTAAATGGAAGGACAAACAAAAATAAATCTGAGACTAGGGTTTTTGATTTCAAAAGGGCTAACTTTAATAAATTAAGGAAATTAGTTAGGGAAGTGGATTGGACTAAAGAATTTATGGACCTAAAGGCGGAGGAGGCCTGGGATTATTTCAAGTTAAAGTTGCAGAAGCTATCAGAAGCCTGTATCCCAAGAAAGGGGAAACAATTCATAGGCAGGGGTTTTAGACCAAGCTGGATGAGCAAGTATCTCCGAGAGGTGATTAAGAAAAAACAGAAAGCATACAAGGAGTGGAAGATGGGAGGGATCAGCAAAGAAACCTACCTTATTGAGGTCAGAGCATGTAGGGATAAAGTGAGACAGGCTAAAAGGCATGTAGAATTGGACCTTGCAAAGGGAATTAAAACCAATAGTAAAAAGTTTTATAGCCATATAAATAGGAAGAAAACAAAGAAAGAAGAAGTGGGACCGCTAAACACTGAGGATGGAGTGGAGGTTAAGGATAATCTAGGCATGGCTCAATATCTAAACAAATACTTTGCCTCAGTCTTTAATGAGGCTAATGAGGAGCTTAGGAATAGTGGCAGCATGACAAATGGGAATAAGGATGTGGGGGTAGATATTACCATATCCGAGGTAGAAGCCAAACTTGAACAGCTTAATGAGAGTAAATCAGGCGGCCCAGATAATCTTCATCCAAGAATATTAAAGGAACTGGCACATGAAATTGCAAGCCCATTAGCAAAAATTTTTAATGAATCTCTAAACTCAGGGGTTGTACCGTTTGACTGGAGAATAGCTAATATAGTTCCTATTTTTAAGAAAGGGAAAAAACGTGACCCGGGTAACTACAGGCCTGTTAGTTTGACATCTGTAGTATGCAAGGTCTTGGAAAAATTTTTGAAGGAGAAAGTAGTTAAGGACCTTGAGGTCAATGGCAATTGGGACAAATTACAACATGGTTTTACAAAAGGTAGATCGTGCCAAACCAACTTGATCTCCTTCTTTGAGAAAGTAACAGATTTTTTAGATAAAGGAAACGCAGTGGATCTAATCTACCTCGATTTCAGTAAGGCATTTGATACAGTACCACATGAGGAATTATCGGTTAAATTGGAAAAGATGGGGATCAATATGAAAATTGAGAGGTGGATAAGGAACTGGTTAAAGGGGAGACTACAGCGGGTCATACTGAAAGGTGAACTGTCAGGTTGGAGGGAGGTTACTAGTGGAGTTCCTCAAGGTTCAGTTTTGGGACCAATTTTATTTAATCTTTTTATTACTGACCTCGGCACCAAAAGTGGGAGTGTGCTAATAAAGTTTGCAGATGACACAAAGTTGGGAGGTATTGCCAATTCAGAAAAGGATCGGGATATCCTACAGGAAGATCTGGATGACCTTGTAAACTGGAGTAATAGTAATAGGATGAAATTTAATAGTGAGAAGTGTAAGGTTATGCATTTAGGGATTAATAACAAGAATTTTAGTTATAAGCTGGGGACGCATCAGTTGGAAGTAACGGAAGAGGAGAAGGACCTCGGAGTCCTGGTTGATCACAGGATGACTATGAGTCGCCAATGTGATGTGGCCGTGAAAAAAGCTAATGCGGTCTTGGGATGCATTAGGCGAGGTATTTCTAGTAGAGATAAGGAGGTGTTAGTACCGTTATACAAGGCATTGGTAAGACCTCATTTGGAATACTGTGTGCAGTTCTGGTCTCCCATGTTTAAGAAGGATGAATTCAAACTGGAACAGGTACAAAGAAGGGCCACTAGGATGATCCGAGGAATGGAAAACCTGTCGTATGAAAGGAGACTCAAGGAGCTTGGTTTGTTTACCTTAACCAAAAGAAGGAGGAGGGGAGATATGATTGCTCTCTTTAAATATATCAGAGGGATAAATACCAGGGAGGGAGAGGAATTATTTCAGCTCAGTACCAATGTGGACACAAGAACAAATGGATATAAACTGGCCATCAGGAAGTTTAGACTTGAAATTAGACGAAGGTTTCTAACCATCAGAGGAGTGAAGTTCTGGAACAGCCTTCCAAGGGAAGCAGTGGGGGCAAAAGACCTAACTGGCTTCAAGATTAAGCTAGATACGTTTATGGAGGGGATGGTTTGATGGGATAACATGATCTTAGTCAAAGGTCAATTAATTGCCATCAGTGGTAAATAGGACCAATGGTCAACGATGGGATGTTAGAAGTTACTACAGAGAACTTTTTCCTGGGTGTCTGGCTGGTGAGTCTTGCCCACATGCTCGGGGTTCAGCTGATCGCCATATTTGGGGTCGGGAAGGAATTTTCCTCCAGGGTAGCTTGGCAGAGGCCCTGGAGGTTTTTTGCCTTCCTCTGCAGCATGGGGCACGGGTCACTTACCGGAGGATTCTCTGCATCTTGAAGTCTTTAAACCATGATTTGAGGACTTCAATAGCTGAGACATAGGTGAGAGGATTATTGCAGGAGTGGGTGGGTGAGATTCTGTGGCCTGCATTGTGCAGGAGGTCAGACTAGATGATCATAATGGTCCCTTCTGACCTTAAAGTCTATGAGTCTATGAGTCTATGAGAGCGAAGATAAAGGAGCTGAGGCAGGCATACCATAAGGTGCAGAAGGCAAACCATCGTTCCGGTGGTGCACCTAAGACCTGCTGCTTCTATAAGGAGCTGAATGCTATCCAGGGTGGTGACCCCACCTCCATTGCCAATAGCCCCGTGGATACTTTGGAGGCAGAAGAAAGAGGGGGTAACCCAGAGGCTGAATTTCTGCATGAAGAAGTGGAGGCAGAAGAGGATGTAGAGCTCTCAGTGGGGTCGCCTGGTGGGGCAGCAGCAAGGAACTTTTCTTCACTCCAGTAGTGCTCTACAGGGAGCAGGAAGCAGATGAGACGTTCGGTAAGTTGCTGTGGCTTGTGTAGAGAATCGAAAAGTGGGAGGCAGGTAGTGTTTTCTGTGAGCTGGACATTGCCCTGTGTAGCTAATCTGCATGGCCAAGCAGGGTGTTGATGGATCAAGACCTGAAGGGAATCCTCCAGAGAGAGGCTCTGGAAAGTTTCCAAGAGGTACTTGTTAATCCTCTGCTGCAGATTCCAAAGGATTGCAGCCTTGTTAGTTCCCACATTGTAGGAAACTGTACCATGCAATTTAGCAATCACTGGAGCTGGGACCAAAGCAGCACATAGCTGAGCTGCATATAGACCGGGGTGAAAGCCGCAACCATGCAGTAGTTGTGCCCTGGTTTCACAGCTCACCCGCAGCAGTGAGATGTCAGCAAGCAGGTTGGCCGCCTGTGAAAAAGTGTGGGATAATTTTAGAACGGGTCCATGCAAAGCTGCCCTGCAAATCCCTTTTGTCCGTATGCACAACCACCCTTGTTACTGAAATGCTTCAATCGTTTGCTGGAATGTAACAATCCCTATTCTGTGCACTACCCACAGCAGCCAAGACCTTGAGGAACACACCACTCACCCCTGCTGACCAGCTCTGGCAGATAAAGAAGCCGAGACGCAGCAAAGAAGACATGTTCAGGGAGGTGCTGCAGTGCGATGAGAGACAGACCAGGGAATGCAAAGAGTGCTGGGAAGCCAATGCAGCATTTGCTAGGCAAGCAACAGAGCAGATGATAAAAGTTATGGAGGATCAGACAGAGATGCTCAAGTCTTTGATACAGCTGCAAACTGAGCAGATCCGTAGTCGACCTCCACTGCAGCACATGCACATGTACAATTATTTGCCAACCCCTCCCCCCTCTATGCCCACACATTCCTTTTCACTTCACAGCACTCCTGAGTTTCCCCATCACTCAACCCCCTCTCACAGCTTGGACAATTATAGCTGGAGCTACACACAGTTGTAAGGTTTTACCCTTTTTAACAATAAATGAAGGCTAAGGTATTTAATGGTACAGCATTTTTATTCTGTGTTCTACAAAAGCGTACAGCAATCAATTCACTCTTGGGAACAGGCTTCTAAAGCATTTTGTTGCATGGATCTTGGGCCCCAACATTGTACATGGATGCACCAGAGAAGCAACTCCAAAGCAGACGTGTTAGTACCCCTCATTGTCAAAGTGGTTCCTCAAAGCCTCTCTGATGTTAATAGCAACCCTCTGGGCTCCTCTGACAGCCCTAGCATCTGGCTGTTCAAATTGTGCTGCCAAGCGCTCTGCCTCAGTGCTCCATACCTCAGCAAACATTTCACCCTTAGATTCACACAAATTATGCAAAGTGCAGCACGTGTCTATGACCACGGGAATATTATCCTCGGTAAGGTCTAGCCTGCCATTGAGACACCTCCAGCGAGCTTTCAAACGGCCAAAGGCACATTTGACTACTATGCGGCACCTGCTCAGCCTGTTGTTAAAACGCTCCTTGCTGTTGTCCAGGTGCCCTCTGTCAGGTTTCATAAGCCAGGATTGTAAGGGGTAAGCCGGGTCTCCCAGGATTACTATGGGCATTTCCACATTCCCCACTGTGATCTTGTGGTCTGGAAAGAAAGTCCCCGTCAGTAGCTTTCTGTACAGGCTATTGTTCCTGAAGATGCGTGCGTCATGCACCTTTCCAGACCAGCCTGCACTGATGTCCGTGAAACGCCCCCGGTAATCCACAAGTGCCTGCAACACCATGGAGAAGTATGCCTTCCTATTGATGTATTCTGAGGCAAGGTGGTCTGGCGCTAAAATTGGAACGTGTGTGCCATCAGATGCCCCGCCACAGTTAGGGAAACCCATCTCTGAAAAGCCATCTACTATTTCATGCACATTTCACAGAGTCACGGTCCTCTGCAGCAGGATGCGATTTATTGCCCTGCACACTTGGAGTAATACAGCCCTAACATTGGATTTCCCCACTCCAAATTGATTTGCAACTGACCAGTAGTAGTCTGGATTCACCAGCTTCCACACAGTGATTGCAACATGCTTCTCCACCGAAGGGGTAGCTCTCATTCTGGTGTCCTTGCGCCGCAGGTCGGGGGCCAGCTCAGCACATAGCTCTATGAAGGTTGCTTTACGCATCCTAAAGTTCTGTACCCACTGGTCGTCATCCCACACCTGCATGACAATGCGATCCTACTAATCAGTGCTTGTTTCCCTAGCCCAAAAGCAATGGTTTACCGTATGCAGCTGCTCTGTGAATGCCAAAAGCAGATAAATTGCTGCTGTCCATATCACACTCGGGTGCCTGCGATACATCCTCTGTCAGTAACTTTGCGAGTAACTCTGTTGCTATGTGCGATGTCCTCATGACAGTTAACAGCGCATAGGAGAGAAGTGTGGGATCCATCCTCTCTCACTGCAGATGCTGGTGTGCACTACTGACTGACAGTTGGAAAAACTGCGTGAAAGGAAAACCAGAATGGCACGAAAGGAACCCAGTAACCATTGGAGGGCTGGGACAAAAGTAGTGCATGACAGGACCATTTGCACGTCCCAGGATGCGCCACACTCCGTTTCTGCCTTCCCACATCGCCTAGCGACAGATGGTGTCACTAGGCACTGTGGGGTACATACCCACAGTGCATCGCTCACTCTGTCAGCAATGGTGCCCCTAATGTGGACACGATCTGTCAACAGAGGGAGCAAATGTAGACTCGCTTTGGCAACTTCGCTTTTGTCGATTTTTTCGTGTCTACATTAGTTTCATCGACAAAACTTACCAGTGTAGAGAAGCCCTTAGATTCTTCCTACTGCAACTTTTTCACACAAAATTCACCTTCCACCCCGGGAGATTGACTTCCTCCCTGAAGGCTGCCACTGAGCACAGCTGAGAAGCAAATGTAGTGGGGAGAGCTAGGAGCCTTGTATCTGAAGGTGGCAGGGTTGGGAAAGATGCTGTTGTAACAGGATTACTGCTGTCTGTCCATTGCTGCTAAGATTTGACAAGGGACAAATTACCTGGGTAAAACAACATCCCTCCTAAAAAACCTCATCACAGTCCCACACATTGCCCCTTCCCAAATCCATCAGTCACTCCAGCCCAGTATCTCTCCTTCAGCAATGCTTTCCCTTCACCAGCACTACATGGAGCCTCTTCATGATGGCTCCCATAGCTGCCAGTTGATAGTGGCAGAAGGTGGGTCGTGCTGCAGTCTCTGCTAGCAGCAATATATTACATGCAGGAATGTCTTCCTGGCTAATCTGGCCAGATGGGTAGCAAGTCCCCTCTGGCCATGCTCTGGGTATTTAGCTGGGCGATAGGGCCCCTTCGGCTCTTGAAGCAGGAAGAGCTTCCCTAGTTCAGGTGGGGCCTAGTCTCCTTAAACTGGCTGAGGAGGAACAAGGCCCGTGCACCAGCCCAGTAGCAACTCTTCAGCCCCCAGGCCAGCAGAAACCAGCCCAGAGGGAGGCAGGCCGGCTACCGCGCCCACAGCTTTCCCACTCGCTGCACTAGGGGTTTCAATTGCCAAGCAACACAGAGCAGATGCAGACTCCCGGGTGGCAGGCGTGAGGGTGGGAAAGGTAGGGCCTGTCCCAGCAAAACCCCGGCGCTGCGCCCACACAGGGTGGGATTTCAGAGAGCCACCGCCAGCGCCCTGAGCAGCCTGGAAGCACGCGCCAGAGGTGATCAGCAGCTGGGAGCAGCAACCTTGGCAGGACTGTCCTTGCTGGGCACCCCTTGCAGCCTCCCCGCCCCTCGCACTGCAGAGACTGGCCGCTACCACCTCGCGCCGGAGCCGCCCCCGGCCACTGGGGGGCGCGATGCTACTCCAGCCCTGGGCACCGCCGCTGCAGAGTAGACACGCGCTAGAGCCGGGAAGGGGCGGGGCTCTGAGACAGGAAAAGGGGGCGGGGCTTTCCCGGCGGGGCTCCTCTTTGACCCCTCCCTTCGGGGGAGGGCGGGGCTCTGCCCGTTAGGGCCACGCGCGTGCGCGTCGCTTCCGGTTCCGGTGCTGGTCACGGGCGGGCGGTTTGAAGGCGGGGGATGGCGGGCGCCCAGTACGTGCCGCTGGACGCGTCGCTGTTGGAGGCGGCGAGCGGCCAGGGGGCGGCGGCGGCGGGGGTCCCGGAGGAGCTGCCCATGGTGTTCCTGTGCGCCGGCTGCAAGCGGCCTGTGGGGGACACGCTGGGCTGGGTGGCCAACGACGAGGAGACCGGCTGCGTCCTGCTGCGCAGTGAGTCCCCCGGAGCGAGCCCGGCTCCGGCCCCTCCCCCGCCGGTGTCCGAGCCCGATTCCCCCCGCTCCCGGGCCCGCCCCGCTCGCGGCCGGTGACCGTTAGTGACGGTTGGTCCCCGTCTGTCTGTTGCAGGCGCCTCCCTCAACGTCTCGGTGGAGAAGGAGCAGAAACTCTCCAGCCGGCCCGGCGAGTGCGGATGGTGAGTGACCGCGCGGCGGGGTCCGGCAGCGGCGGCACCGGGCAGCCCCGAGTCACGGCGGGCACCTGCCCAGAGCGTCCCCCGCACGGCCCCGCCTCAGCCGCTGTCGGATCCCTCGGGCCAGGTCCGCCTGACCAGGCGCCGCTTAAACCGGCGCCAAGCTGCACCCCCGGGGTCCGCTGCGGGCTGTTTTTGAAGCCGCTGGCGAAGGTGCAGCGTCGGTGCTGCTGTTGGCCTTGCTGCTGACGAGACTCCCATTGGGAGACTCCCCATCGGAAGGGTTTGGCTGGGTGACCTCAAAACGTCCGCCGCACCCATCTTAACCAGGGAACAAAAATGGGAGAAATTTTGTTCAGTTAGTTCATAATCAAAAAGGCCCAACAAATCTCAGTTGACTAGTAGGCAAACTCTCCGATAAAGACCCCCCCAGGGCAAGTGCAAAGGATCTTGCCTAGTATGACATCAAACTCAGAGACTGCTTGGCAGGGAGACAGGGAGTTACAAATAACCTACACCAAAATACCCGTTTGGAAGCCAGTTTTATCTAATGTACTCTGCTATATAGATGAGGAATGTTTCTTGCTATGATCATGGATAGGCTTCAAAGGTTGTATATTTGGAATACAAATGGAACAAAGATATACATAGGGTGACCAGATAGCAAGTGTGAAAAATCAGGATGGGGGTGGGTGGTAATAGGAGCCTATATAAGAAAAAGCTCCAAATATCGGGACTGTCCCTATAAAATCGGGACATCTGGTCAGTAGCATAGCCGGGGAGGAGCAGGGGGAGCGGCCGCTTCCCCACTGAGCAGAAGCGGCACCTTTTGTGTGCTCTGACGCCTTTTGCTCCTACGCTGCAGCCAGAGCGGAACATTTTTTTTTGCTCCCGATGCCTTTTGCTCCTAGCTGAAGCCAGAGCAGAGCATTTTTTTTTTTTGTTGCTCCCGGTCGCTTTTTACTCCCGGCGCCTTTTTTTAGCTCCCTGTGCTCTAAACCTGGTCACCCTAGATATACATAAATCTAGTCTAAGACTAGGCGTGAATGAATTAGAATCAATTAAAATGTTTGTCTAAAGAAGTGGTTACTTATTTGCTTACAGCATGATTGAAACTTTGTTCTGCTCTGGCTGTTCAATGACCCTTGGGAACATCTACAGATGCACCCCAAAACATCTGGACTATAAGCGAGACTTATTTTGCTTGAATGTTGACTCTATTGAAAGGTAAGGATGAGACATAATGGTCCAAGTTGTCAGATAAATATGCTAATTGGTTTTTGCCTTTTAGATTGAGACACAAATAGTTTGGGATCATTATAGCAATCAGATAATTGTGCAAAACTTGTGTTAGGGAGAGGATGAGGGTGGTATTTGGAGAAAGTTATGGATTACCCCTCTTAATTCCTTTTGTTCAAGAGCCATGTTCTCTGTTAATGTCTCCTATACCACAGCACTTAAGTTGTGAAAACATTCTGTGTACAGTATAATATTGCCTAAGACCTGATATTGACACATCTTGGGTGTTCTTTTATATAATACAGCTCACAAGTGTATAAAATTACACTAGGTACCCAACACAGCCAGAAGGTACCTTTACTTCCAATCTCATTCCAAAGACACTGCACATAGATACCACAGTGACTGGTCACTAAGTGCAAATGGATTCAGATCTATCTTAAGTAAAATTTGTTCCAGCTAACCTCGGGGACAAAGTTTGCAGGATGACAATGTGGTGGTGTAATGTGGGTGTGCTGATGCATTGGGCTTATGCTTAAAGCCGGAAGTTCAGGTGCTGACATGGCTACAATATTTGAAACACGTTTTTCATTGTGCTAAATAGTTGATTTAAAACATTCTTCTGTATCTAAATCCTGGACTAAGTTGTTATTTATCAGTGTGGACTAATTTCAATCTCTTAATCTTGTTTTGCATTTGTACTTTTAATTCTTTTCCTAAGGCAAGGTTCATTCTCATTGGTTGCTAACCATTAAAATATGTTGATTTGCAATTAAATCTAGCCTTTATGCTAAATTTTGTGCCTTTTGCTAACTGGGAGAATACGTTATCTATACGTTTAACCAATTATGTAGCTTAATATAAATTTATTGAGATTTAAGCACTATTTCTGGGGAAATTCAAATTCAGTTAAGATGCACAAAATAGATTTTTGAATTCTTTTAGTTAAATAAAACTATCTTAAATGTGCTGGATACGCAATAAATTTTTATTAAGAGTTTTGCATTTACAACTAACCTAGTAAACAAAGGAAGTATTACCTTTAGTTAGTGAATTGAACTGATTGGTTCTGGTCATCATGTTCTTCATGAGTTTCGAACTAGCAGTTCTTCGAGTGCTTGCACATGTCCATTCCCACATAGGTGTGTGTGTTCCCCGAGCACTGTTGCTGGAAATTTTTCCCCTAGCGGTATCCATCGAGTCGGCTCTAGAGCCCTCTGGTGCTGCGTGCACATGATGCTGGTATAAAGGGCCCTGCCGACCCCATTTCCCTTCAGTTCCTTCTTTCTCCCTGCGATGGTTGGCTGGAATCCTTCATTGCTCTTAGGCAATTTTCTCCTATTGGGTTTTCATGCCTGTTTTGGTGTAAATAGTTGTTCTAGTTAGGTTTTAGTAGTTTTACATTTTTAGATAGCTTGGATGCCTCCACACTTAACTTGCAGGATTGTCTGCCTTGCTAGTGTCAGGGCATCCCGGGTTTCAAGCCCTGCACTGCCTGCAGTTAGTTATGCCCCTGAGTGACCCCCACTTGAGCTGTCTCAAATGCCTGTGGGAAGCTCATAGGAAAGACCACTTACAAATCTGCAAACACTTCAGGCTGCAGACCAAGAAGGACCAAGTGGCCCAACTGAAGGTCCTCTTCATGGATGCAGCCTTAAAGACTGACTTGGGAGCTGAGCTTGGACTCAGCACCAAGCACCTCAGATTCAGTGTGGAGCATTTCTCCATCGACTTCGGACTTTTGGCCCTGATTGCCCTCCCCCGTGCCTAAGAAGCAGCACCGCAAGCACCAAGAGAAGACCAGGTCTCCAGTGCCAAAATCAAAGGGAGACAGGGAGAGAACAAGATCCATGCTGGACTGCTTGTCTCCTCTGGCACCACAACATCAGATGTTGGCAAGTCCGATGCCACAGCAAGCTTCTTTGACACCTACAAAGGAGCAATGTCAGAGTAGACAAAGGAGCAATGTCAGAGTAGACAACACACAAGCCAGTTCGCGGTGCCGTCAACTCCTGAGGCATTTACAGCAGCCAGGGACCTTCTCACCCTACTGGTACTGGGATCCCCAGAGGATCAAGACTCTCTGTACCACCAATACCACACAGAGGCAGGGAGCCACCCCCTGAGCCTCACCTGGTGCTGTGACCACAGCCTAGGGGAAAGCCCCTGTTATCAGCCACAAGATTGCCTCCTTGACTGTCTCCGGCTCCGAGCGGTACGACATTGCTCTGGTCTCCCCAATACAGCTTGGAGCCTTCGTCGGACTTGAAGGTCAGGTCCTATTCCCCTCCTTGACATAGTTGACATTGCGGCTCTCTGGGCTGGTCGTACTATACCATGGCCCCATGTTCCGCAGTACCACCAGGAGCATGGCCACAGGGTCCATGGGGTCTGCCGACAATACAATGGCCCTTTTGGAATCCTTGAGGATTTTCTTTTCACATGCCACCCCCTCAGGGCACTCATACTCCATTGTTTCAGAGGTGAGAGCACCCCTGGCATCGTGCAGGGAGACTCCATTACCGAGCCTTGGGAGGAAGCCCACTGGGCCTTGGCAGACACTGAGGAACCTACAGAGGCTCTGCAGTCTGTCCTCGGGTCCTCTCCAGACAAGGCATTAGTGACACCAGGGGTCTCCCATCCACAAGACAACAAATCCTCATACACCTTGTCCAAGTGGAGGTGGTTGAGGAGGTTGCACATAGACTCCTGGACATCTTATCACCAGTGGGACCCTCTAGAGTGGCCCTACCTCTGCATGATGCCATCATGAAACCAATCAAGGGACATGCGTCCATGTTGATGACGGGTTCTGCTTGATAACCATCCAAAGAAGTGTAGACCAAAGCATGTTCATTTTCATAACCAGGAGTCAGATGCCACCAGCAGAAGGTTTATTTTGTCCTATTTTTCCTCCTATGTTGGTCCTGCCTGAGAGGCTGACAGAAGTAGCAGCCTGTCTTGTAGCCTGTACTGCTGTCTTGACCCTGCTGGCACGCAAAGTCCCAAGGATTTCAAGGTTGCTTTTGAGTCCTTGAGGCCGTGCAGCCTGTGATTAATTTGCTCCAAAAAAAGAGTGATGTTCCCTCAAACAGGAGGTACCGAATCATTCCTTTCACCTTTTTAGGTAGCCTGGAGGACTGCAACCACAAACTCCTCTGCATTATCACAGTAGCCATTGATTTGGCTGCAGAATCAGCAGCATGCAGGAAAGCACAAGCCAGTTTTCCCTTCCTTAACAAGGAAGGAAAACTCCCTTGTAGTCCTGTGGGAGAAGGTCCTTGAATTTAAATCATGGACTCGCATGTATTAAAATCATGACGACCCAGCAAGGCTTGGGGTCTTTGCAAAATTGAAGACTCCCTGTGGAATATATCTTCCATTCAAACAGGTCCAGTTTCTTTGGTTCCTTTGTTTTAGGCATAGGAGCAGTCTTTCCCTGGTGGTCCTTCTCACTGGCAACCACAACAACTGGGGATCCCAGTGGAGGGTGAGAAAAAAGGGAATTCAGACCTCTTGTCTGGTGCAAAATACTTGTGCTCTGTGCGCTTCGCTGTCTGAAGGAGAGAGGCAGGGGTTTGCCATAGTCCCCTGGAATGGTAGTTGAAGCATGAAGGCACATATGAATCTTTCGTGCATATGGCATGTAAATATCTTGCGACATTAGCTACAACAGTGCCATGCAAACGCCTGTTCTCACTTTCAGGTGACATTGTAAACAAGCAGCAGGCAGCATTATCTTCTGCACATACACAAAAAAAAGGAGTTTAGACGCAGACCTCCTCCCCTGACCTTGTCAGCAGGCATCACTCAACCTGGACCCAGACACTTGGGATCTTTTTTGACGCAACACTCCAGGTTGGCACTGCTATTCCCCCTCCATCAGATCCAGCTACCCCCCTTATTTTCCAACCACCTTTCCTACATCTTGGATGCCTGGACTCAGCTCACGTTGGACCGCTGGTCCTTAACACAATAGAACTGGGTTACGCCAACCAATTTCTGTCTTCCCCTCTCCTCCATCCCTCTTCAGGGACTCTTCTCATGAGCATCTGTTACAACAGGAAGTCCAATCCCTCTTTTGCGTGGGAGCCCTAGAAGAGGTTCTGGCTCACATGAGAAGGAAAGGGTCTTACTCCCATTACTTCCTAATCCCAAAGCCATGGGTAGGCTCAGACACATTTTAGACTGGTACCTCAAGAACTTAATGTTCTGCATGGTCTTGTTGGCCTCCATCATCCCCTCGCTGGTTCCAGGGGACTGGTTTGCCGTCCTCGATCTAAAGGACACTTACTTCCACATCTCAGTCTTCCACTGGTACAGATGCTTCCTAAGGTTTGTAGTGAATCAAGCCCATTACCAGTTCCCGGTGCTCCCGTTTGGCCTGTCGGCTGCCCCGTGAGTCTTCACCAAATGTATGGCAGTAGCAGCTTTTCAAAAAAACCCACCAAAAAACGGTGTGGGGGGCGCGGAAGTCCACATCTTTCTGTATCTATATGACTGGTTAATCAACGCCTGCTCCAGAGATCCCATCCTGCCTGGGACTTGAGCCTCATCCTATCAAAGCTCACTGGGCCCCCGTTTTAATCATTAGCATCATGTTCATTGTTACATCTTTCCTGGAAAGTGGCCTTCCTGGTGACCATCACTTTGGCCAGAAGAGTTGCAGAAATCCGGGCCCTCATATTGGAGCCCCCATACATAGTCTTTGTTAAGGACAAGATACAGCTGTGGCCACACCAGTTGTTCCTTCCTAAAGTTGCTTGTCTCACAGTTCCACTGTAGACAATCTTTTCACTGGTATTCTACCCTAAACTGCATGCAAATAGAGAAGAACAGCGTCTCTACTAGCTGGATGTCCAGAGGGTCTTGGCTTTCTACGTGTAAAGGACCAAGCCGTTCCGCAGGTCTTCTCAACTATTCATAATGATAGCAGAGAGAATGAAAGGTCTCTCCATCCCTGCACAGAGACTCTCTTCGCGGATCACCTTGTGTATCTGGGAGTTTTACAAGCTCGCAGACATTCCGCCCCCGGCTATCCTTACAGCTCACTCTACAAGATCCCAAGCTGCCTCCGTGCCTTTCCTAATGCAAGTTCTGATTCAGGTCATCTGCAGGGCAGCAACTTGGTTGTCCAGTCACACAGTAACGATGCGGTATGCCATTATTCAACAGGCTAGAGAGGATGCTGGCTTTGGCCAGGCAGTTTTGCAGTCAGCCTGTCCTTAAACTCCAAATCCACCTGCTATATAACTGCTTGTGAGTCACCTATGTGGGAATGGACATGTGCAAGAGCACACAGAAGAAAAAACGGTTACTTAACTTTCCGTAACTTGTTTTTCAAGATGTTACACATGTCCATTCCAAGACCCACCCTCTGCCCCTCTTCAGAGGCAATCGTCAAGAAGAAACTGAAAGGGAACGGGGTAGGCAGTGCCCTTTATACCAGTGCCATATGCACACAGCACCAGAGGGCACTAGAGTGACCTGATGGATACCAGAAAGAGAGAAATTTCCAGCAGCTGTGCTCAGGGCGCGCACGCACCTACATGGGAATGGACATGTGCAACGCATCTCGAAGAACAGTTACAGAAAGATTAGTAACCATTTAGTTTTTATTCATAGATTGGAAGTGGAAAACAGTGTCCTTGTTTTGTTTGTTTGTTTGTTTGTTTTTCCAACTCCCAACTAGTTTCTTAACTTTGAATGAGTCAGTCATTGAACTGAATTAGATTGATAAAACTGAAATGAAGAAAATGTTCTCTGCACCTGCAGAAGAAGCTACTGCTGTTAAGGGTGGTTTAGCACTTCAGCAGATTATTCCAATATACTTATCCAGTGACTTCCACTAGTTCAATGGTTTGAAATTCGTTAAAACTTCACGGCAACTATGTGCTGCTTACTATTACTTTAATTTAGATTAATAGATCATAGTAAGTTGAGGCCTTAACATAAGTTGTCATAATTAAAAATGTTAAATAAGTTTAAGTTGAAATAAACCAGTATATGACTTAATTCTGTTTTTATTTTTAAAAAATCAATATTTTACTCACATTGATTAATAGCATGAGCTTTTTTGATCACTGCAGCCCTTCACTCTGTCACTGTCATAGAGAGCTACTTTTATTGCTAAATGGTCCTTTAAATTGGTTTCCTTGTTTTGCATTATGATTGACAATCATGTGAACTGTAACTCTACCATATTAGTTACATCCTAGGATCGTCAGAAAAACAAGCTGTAACTGATGATGAACCTCTAACTCTTGAAAGTCGAGCTGGCTTAGAAGAGGCAATAGAAAGGGTAAGATTTTGTTTTAAGTAATTCAGAGTTAACTACAATTTAAGAAGATTTACAGCCAAATCAATAATAATCCCAGTTAATCACCTATGAGTTCAGCCAAACCTATTGTCATGTTTCATTTTTCGACAGTTAACTATAGCCTATTGTGTGTATGTAGTTCAGAATTTCCCTCTAGATACAATTTTTACGAACAAAAAACTTTTCACTGATGCATTTTTGGATTTCTGACTAGCTTGGTTTGAAGTCATAAAGTAAAATTTCTCATGTAAGCAAACTTGAAATATTTTTCCAGCATTATACAACAGAGATACAAAATATTTTTAACTATGGAAATGCCTTCTTTTGAGCCTATAGTCTGGACTCCTATCATTCCATAATCTTGCAGCCAGGACAGTACTTAAGAGAACATATGAACAAAACCTCTGAGAGAAGCTAAACTTGTATTACAGAAGATGAACCTTTCAGCCAAGTGTCAGATAACTGTAGGATAGTTGCGGTGGCTACATCGCTATAGTAGGTTGTCAAAATTAACTGATGCTCCAAACGTTATGTAAACTCTACTTTTAGTGATGATGGTGACTAAAGATTGAAAACAGAAATGTAATGGATCTCCTGTGGTCAATACTAGTTATGTAGGTATCATTGAGCTTGCATTGTGGCGGTCATTTGTTTGTCTTGTAAATTCATATTTCTGGGAAACTCTTTTTCCAATTTATTTAACAGGCAGAAACTATACTGAAAGCACTGGAGGCAAGACTGTCTGTAGTTGAATCAAGTTTTGCATCACGTCATAACAGCTGAAAGAAACTTCATGTATGTATCTTATTACTGGGAACACTTCATGGAAAGCTTGCTTTTATAATCTCCAGAATCTGTTGGAGTGCTGCAAAAACCTTCCAGTGAATAGTGCAAAAACTGCACCAGTCTTTTAATGGAACAAAACACTGACTTGTGGGATAATGTATGTGAAATTGAAATATTCCCTTCTGCTGCCATCCATGCTACCTTTTATATATGGGGTGTTTTTTTTCTGTCTCCCTGCCCATGCTCTGGGCAACTTCTACCTAAAAGGGTAGTTAAATAGATTCTCCTGAAGCTGACTAGTGCTGTTTGGATTTCAGCTGGCATGACTAGTATCATGGTATAACTTGGGTAGCCCTTTTGCCGGTATTGAGAGTCCTCCAAAATTATCTGCTGAACTGACATCTATTCAATTTCCTAAAACTAAAGTAACAAGCTAACCCTGAACTTTCTTGGCGAAATGATGATTGGATTGTTCATCATTTTGTCTTATTTTTACAGCCTTCCCTTGACCTGTGCTGTTAGGCATTGAGCAGTAGGATTTAAATGTTGGAGGTTCTGCATTCTAGCCTTGGGCTGGCCAGAATTTATTAACTTTCTTTACTGGAGACTTTAAAAAAAACAACAACAAAAAAACCCACAAAACTTTGCATAGAACATCTTGGAAAAAATGCAGTTATTGTGGAGCTTAAAAAATATTGTGAATAGCCCTTCAACCTTGTTTGAGATGAAGAACAAGTTTAAAATGTATGCTTTAAATATAAGCTAAACTCAATACATATAGTTAAGTGCTCTAGTCTGAGTGTTAACTGGTTCTGATATCCATTTTGTAACTGTTTGATTTTTATTTAAAGGTTTGTGTTCTAATATCTTGCAAAACTTAGAATTAGTTTATAAATTTGTTTATGAAACCAAGATACTTGGACAATCAATGTAAAATGTTTAAAGTCTTGTAAATACATTTCTAATAATTAAAAAGAAACTAGATCAATGATTTGCTGGCTTTCTTACTTCAGGACTTGATGCACTTTCTATCCCTTGAAACTTTGTGAAAATTGTCAAACTGTACAACAGTTTTGTTCCAAGTATAACCTAGGTTGTGGTAGTTAACACAGATTTGTCAGCAGGCAGCGGCATGCTCTATTCATAACCAATCAGTGAAAGCAAATCATGCTGTTTATCTCCTTTTTTTGTTTCTCTTTCAAATAAACAATGAATACCAATTTATTTGCAAAAGGCTCTCTGATAAATTGAGTATATAGATTATAATTGGGCTATAACTAATTTGTGGCTAAATTGTGTAATGTGCAACTCCAATTAACTGCTTCACTGAAATTATTTCACTATTAGGAATTGCTGTACAGTTTCTCCAAACTTGAGTGAAATTATTTTCCTTCAGCATTAGCCATGTAAGATTTTTTTTTTTTTCTTTTTTTTCTTCTGGGCACAACAGTTTTCCCTTACCCTTTTAAATACTCTTCTTGAGTAATCAACTGTCATGGCCCCATAGTGATTATTTTTGTCCCTCCTCGGTGCTACTTTACTGAAGTTGAACTTGTGTCTTGTGGTCAGATAATCTTTAGATGCTGGTTCAAGTGCTTTTCTATTTATGTTCCACTGTTGGTGGGCACGTGCACAGAGCACTCTGGATTCTTTGGGCTACGCCTGTGGCCTGAGTGTCTTTGTCCCTCCTACCTGATGGCATAAAAGGCTGGGCCACCCCAACTGCCCCTCACTTCCTTCTCACTGCCAGTGGTTATGAGTCAGAACTTGCAGTGTTTGAGTTTCTCTCTCTCTCTCTCTCTCTCTCTCTCTCTGGTCTATTCGTTGTATTGTAAATAGTTCTAAACCTAGATACCGAACATTAATGGTTATCTAACTGCTAGCTTTAGATATTTCAAGTGTTTACTTTCTACTTTTAAGAAGAAACTTTTTCTCTTTGCCTGTGAGACTTCACAAATCTCTAGGCTTCAAAAATTGCCCTTCATACAAGGCAGCAATGCCTCTTAATGATAGACATACCAGATGCTTGTGAGGGGGCTACCCACTTTGTAGCTTCTGTAGGTTGAGTTTATTACACACCAGGGACTCCTTGCATTCCACCCCACAAATGCCCTGTGTGCCACCCTCCAGTTGCTCTCCTGCCGAGTGTTCTGTGTACCTATTCCCCATATAACAGGGACCAGCATTTTCTTCCTATGCCCTCCTCCACAATTTTTTATATGGGAGATTAGTACAGGAGACCCCTGCTAGAACGCGCATCAACATAGCGCGAATTCGGAATTAGCGCCGGCGCGACCATGGATCCCAAAATAAATTATTTAAATTGAAACCATGGTAATGCGCCCCTCCGCTATAACACGATCCCCGTGTTAATGCGGTACTGCACATAGCTCCCAAACCCCACATTCTAGCAAGGGTGCGGTGTATGGTGACACCCTCACAAACTTAATTATTGGGAGGATGAGCAGAAGTGAGATGGAGTATAGTTATGCTGGAAGACATTAATGGGTGCCATCAGTCAGTTTGATCTATAGACAATTGCAGAGGTGCTTGAAGCTATGGCTGTGCTAAATAGATAGCAGGAGCTTCAGGTGTCCTCATTTTTCTACGGGTTTTCTGATTTTTTCCCCAAACTCATCAAGATTCCAGCCATTGAAGCCTAGACTAGTACATTCCCTAAAATGTTGGAATTGACTGGATTTGGCCATTCAAGGTTTATCACATTATATATAGACAAAAGAAATGCCATACGTTGAATGTAAGGCCTTCAGAAGTTTGGCCAGTTTTTATTTTGGTGAGGGGCACTTCTGTAAAGTGTCCTCAAAGGGAACTCAAAAGGCTAGAGAATTCACCAGAAGTTACTTCTGGAAAGGTCAATGTGTCCTTCGGACCCTAGAGAGGCTGGGACTGAAAATCCAGAACACCCATCCTCAAAAAGTGCTCCCTTTAGCCTTTTCTGCTTGTGCTTCTGAGGCAACTGCTTCTAAAGATTCTTCCTTGGCAAACCACTAAAATTTCAGGGCTTATGGGGGAAGAATGAGCACAGACTCAAAAGGCAAGAGATCTAGACTCAATAACTTAATCAGACTTTATTGAGGTAGCTTTTCCAGTCAGTGTCAGTGTTGCCAGCTGCTGTTCTGCTGAAGTGTACAACTAACAGCCTAGATTCAGATTTGCATATGGGTGTGTATGTATAGTATTTCCTGTAGTTCAAATTACATATTTTATCACAATGATCAACTAGTAAACTCCATCTTCAGTTAATTAGTAGTCAATGCAACAGCCAGGTTACAGGTAATGTCCAAAGAAATGTTTCTGTTTAGATGTAAAACAACTGTTTTAGTGAATATGAAAACTCAAAATCTTAAATATTGTAGTTATGAGTTAAGACCCACGTATGTCTCTATTTAAAAGTTACAGCTATCACTTCCAATATACTGTGAACCATGGTATGCAGTTTCTATGAAGTTATGGTATTGCTCCTTGCTTGATAGGCAGTATGTGTTATTGGGCAACCGTTCCTGCATTGTTTTAGTTCTCTCCTGCCTCCTCAGTTTCTCTCCCCGAACCCAGGATAAACAGTAACCTCAGCTTTGTGAAGTGGGTCACATTCAAAATTTACTACTCTAAATTTCTTGCACTTATCCAATGTGCTCATGAGAACATATCAGGGATGGCCTAGGTATACTTGGTCCTTCCTCTCCAGTGGCCTGGACTTGATGATCTCTTGAGGTCTTTCCAGCCTTATATTTCTATGATTGTCATTTATGCTTGATCAGCCTTGAAAACTGTACAGTTGACACAGGAGTGATTTCAGCTTAGGCATGTTTTATTTTGTAGTTCATCTTTTGAGTATATGCATCTAAAAGCTGATATGTCAATAGAAAAACTTCTTTACAGGATATAAGGATTACATCTTGAGATCTCCGTCTCAAAAAGTGATCTGGTCTGGAATACAGGTAGTGAATGATACATTCTGGGCAGAAAAGTGATAAAACTAGTCATCAGTAATAGACACTTAAGTAATCCACTACCAGAAAGAAACGAGGCTAGGGGAAGATGTTGACCAGAGGTGTAGTTTGACTTCTATATTTGGGGGGACAGCTCCAGCCAGGCCAATGGGCTGCGTGTGTGGGGGGGGGGGGGGGGAGGGGGTCAAATTTGGTACCTGTCTGAGGCTTGCAGTGCTGGGCCTGCTGTGGAGTCGTCACTGGCCTACAGAGCCAGGCGCCTGTCCCAAAGTTTGTTGGGGTCTTGCACAGGGACCCTGAGGGCTCAGTCTCTGTTCCCTCTTAGTGATATGGATGCAACTTGCCAGGCCAAGACAGGCGGGAGTGGAACTGTGTATGCGTGTGTCTAATGCATGTGCATGTATTTGTGTCCCCCTGTCCCTGTTGGCACAAGAAATGCAAAATGTGATTGAGGGGCTGACCCAGCGACATGTGTCTGAGTATCCGTACACATAGACACAGCACATCTTGCATATGCTGAAGCCAGTTCCCCTGGCTTGCTGGCTTTCTCCTTCCTGGCTGGAGGGGCAAGTGCTCCCGTGTCTGTGATGGGCTGTGCATTACTTGGGGCTGGCAGGGGATGGGCTGTTTTAGCTGGGGAGCCCCTGCTGCTGCTGTCCACTGTGGCTATAAACATCAAGTTTAGGCTTGAAATTAGATAAAGCTTTCCAACTATCAGAGGAGTAAAGTTCTGGAACAGCCTTCCAAGAGGAGCAGTGGGGGGCAAAAAAAAAAAAAAATCTAACTAGCTTCAAAACTGAGCTTGATAAATTTTTGGAGGGGATAGTATGATGGCAAGTGGCTTAGCTGTGACTGCCTCTAGTAAAAAAAACAAAAAAAACAAAAAACACCCAACTGCTGGAGATGGGACACTAGATGGGGAGAGCTCTCCGTTACCTGGGGAAGAATTCTCTAGTAACTGCCTGGTGGGTCTTGCCCATGTGTTCAGGGTCTAACTCAGTGGTTCTCAAACTTTTGTACTGGTGACCCCTTTCATATAGCAAGCCTCTGAGTATGACGACCCCCCCCCCCCCTAAATTAAAAACATCGTTTAATATATTTAACACCATTATAAAGGCTGGTGGCAAAGCGGGGTTTGGTGTGGAGGCTGACAGCTCATGACCCCCCATGTAATAATCTCATGATCCCTTGAGGGGTCCTGACCCCCAGTTTGAGAACCCCTGATCTAACTGCCATATTTGAGGTCAGGAAGGAATTTTTCCCCTGGACAGATTAGCTGAGACCATGGGAGTCTTTTCCCTTCCTTAGCAGCATGAGGCACAGGTCACTTGCAGGTTTAAACTAGCGTAAATGTTGAGTTCTCTGTAACTTGAAGTCTTTAAACTAGGGATCTCAAACTCAAATCACCACAAGGGCCACATGAGGACTAGTACATTGGCCCGAGGGCCGCTTCACTGACACCTTTTCATACAAAGATACAAAAGTCTCCCCTCCCCCCCTCCACCCTTCCATGAGGCCCTGCCCCACCTCGTCCCACCCCTTCCCTGCACCCATTCCAACCTCTTCCCCAAAGTCCCCACCCCAGCTCTGCCCCCTCCCTGCCCCTATTCCAATCCCTTCCCCAAAGCCCCGCCTCTTCTCTGCCTCCTCTCCTGAGCACGCAGCTCCCCGGTCCCTCCTGGAAAGCTCTAAGCGCTGCCAAACAGCTGTTTGGCGGAGGGAAGCACCTGGAGGTAGGCAGAGGAGCAGGGATGCAATGCGCTGGGGGAGCAGGGGGTGAGGGGAGCTTGGCGGCCACAGGAAATAACTCCAGGGGGAAGGGGGCGGGGAGCTTGGCGGGCTGCAGCAAATAACTCCGCATGTTTGAGACCCCTGCTTTAAACCATGATTTGAGGACATCAGTTACTCTGCCAGAGGTTAGGGGTCTGTTTCAGGTGTGAGTGAGGTTCTGTGACGTGCAATGTGCATGAGGTCAGACTAGATGATCACGATGGTCCCTTTTGACCTTAAAGTCTATGAGACCTGAGTGCCGGAACTACAGCTGTTCTGGCACCAGCTGCTGGAGCTGGACTTGATGCTGCCTTTTTCTGGTGCCTCCCAGAGCTGCTGCAGGTGCCTTCCTGCTGAGACTGCTGCTGCCCTCCATTGTATTTCATGGTGCAAGAGGATGCCACATGCCAGGCTCCTGCTTCCCACTATGGGCTCCACCGGGATTGTCAAACAGCTAGCACCCCAAGCTGCTGGGGAGCAAAGAGGAGGAAGTTGGGGGTTAGGTGGACTGCTGGCAAGGGCCTGTCCTGGTGCATTAAGATAAGCACTGAGCCTCATCTCCCTGACCACAGCGGCCAGCCATAAGGTTGGCCCTGTTGGGGGGGACCCCCCACTTCCCCCCCAAACTATACCCATGATGTTAACTGCATAAAGAGGATAAGTAATGGGTAGATTATCACATCTTCATTGTTTTTTGAATAAATAGAGCATTGAATATTCACTAGGAAATAGTGACATGCGTAGATGTCACATGCTTAAAAGTCCTCAATGTGCTTACGCAAGAAAGAGAAGCATACATTAACTTAGAGGAGGTTGATGTTCTAAACACCTTGGAGGAGGGTGGGGAATAGAATGGAGAATTTGTATTTCAATAAAAAGTGCAATTTCCAAGCAGATGACTCCTGAAGCAGATCTTGAACATTTTCTTATCACTATACGTTAACAAATTTTGGAGCAGCAGTTTTGTGGGAAAGAAATACTAATTTGCCCAGATCCATAGCAAATGCTATTTCCCTCTGAGGTTCTCAGGTTTGTCTATCATTCCCTTCCTGACTTGTTCCTTATTCAATTAGCTGCCACTATTTCCCAAGTGTTGACTGCAGTGTTGGCATCTTTAAAGCTCTTGGTTGGTTGTTTTTTAAATTCTCACTATTACCCTGTCCCCATTGCGACTCCATTGGTGATGTGCCAATAGGAAAATTAGTATGGAGTGCCTGCTGGCATATTAACCACCATGGTCTTTACTTCTGTGCAGAGAAGGTCTGGATGATGGCTCTGGCTAAGCTGTCTAATTGGCCTACCACCATGAAAAGATTTTTAGAAAAACACTAGTGTAGACAAAGTCAAGGTAACCACTGGAGCAGTGTTTTTAAAATGAATGATTAACCTTCCTGTAACCCATGTTGTACTTTGACCTAAGTGCCTGTATGAATCTCGCTTCAAAAGGCATTAGGACAAATTCAAACAATCGGTCAAGTATAGCTAAATATCCTGAAGAATAGTAGCAACAGTTGGTAGCTTTGACTGTGATGTAGCTAGGGTCATAATTAATTGTCATAGAACGCACTTACAATTAGGGCTCTTTTTGTTCACATAAAAATTTCAGGATCACCCTAATGGGGCCACTGTAGATTGACCTCATTGTCATTGTTTTTTAAACTGCCAAAGTTATTTTTGCTACAGCCTCATAACCTGCCCTTTGAAGGTCTGCCCAAAATAGGCAGTACCCCAAAAAGTGGTTCTTGGCTAATAATTGCAATAATTTTAGCTCTTGGCTTCAGGCATGAAAGATTTAAAAGTTGACCTCAACATTAGATGTAGACTCTCCTGGCTGGAATAGCCCTTGTTTCAGGGTATTAATAGCAAGAAAGAGATTGAGCTGGATACAAGCAACAAGCATTCTTGGATATGTGTTCTGATGTGAATAGGATCAGAAAGAACACAGTCACAGCTGGTTGTGCAACAAGAGCTCTCTAATTAGCAGGTAGTGAAAATGCAGCAGAATGGAACTCCAGGAGCCAGCAATAGTAGTGGCCCTACCAGTGCAACTGTTGATGCCAAGATTAAGAGAGTGGGGGTGGGGGGGGACGGGAATCCTGGGTTCAAGGAAGGAAATTGAGGGGACAGGAAAGGAATAAAATAGGAAAAGAGGCAGGGTGAATCCTGGCCCCCTTGAAGTCAATGGCACAACTCCCACTGACTTCAGTGGGGCTAGGACTACACCCAGAGAGAGTAGGAAAAAAGAGGGGCAGGGTGAAAATTGGGATGAAAAAAGGGGCACCTCTAAGGTTGCATTTACACTAAGGAAGTTGGGAGAAAAAATTCCCACTAATGCCCAGCAGTTTCACTGAACCCTTGGTGACATTAGCCTAGAGGGTCCCAATGCGTGGGCATTTTTTTTCTAACACGACTTATATAGCCTGTTGTGAAAGGGAAGGGCCTGCACGACAAGAAATTTGCCAGAGCAGAGAGGACAAAGCAGCATAAGGTAAAGGAAAGAAAATTAGTATACAGTATATGAAAAGAGAAGAACAAGAGGGGAAAATACAGGCTGGAATTCTGAAAGGCATGTAAAGGAGGTAGGCACTTAAATCCTTTTGAATTCCAATAAGAGTTGAGCAAGTAATGCCCTAAGGCAGTGATCCCCAAACTTTTCAGGGTTGTGCGTGGCCCCCTTACCTCTGTCTGCACCCCCCGCCCTCGGAGCCAGGGCTGGGAGTGGGCCCGGGGCTCCAGGGGAATGGGTGAGAGACACAGACAGTGGTAAGGGGGCAGGGATGTGTCTGGGCCTGGGGCGAGGAATGGAGCCGTGGCCAGGGGCCAAGGCTGAGGGTGGGACTGGGTCCAGGTGCGGTGCCAAGGCTGGGGGTGGAGCTGGGGCTGCAGCTGGGAGCAGGGCTGGGTGGCACTCCCTCTTTGCCCCCTGTGGGGCTGGCCCGGGCCCCCTGGCTTCCCCCAAATGTTCCTACATGCTCCCTGGGATTTCTGCCCTAAGGCCTTATCTACACAGGGAAATTGACTGGTGTAGTTATTGCTGAATAAGCTCACAAAGTGGAGTAACTATTCTTGAATAAAAGTGACTTATTCCAGAATGGACTGTCCTCATGGGGAGCTATTCTGAAATAGCTACTGCAGCATATCTTATACCACAATAGCTATGCCAGTCAATTTCCCCATGTGGACAAGGCTTTATGTTCCTTTGAAAATCTCAGCCAACAGATTTATGAGAAAAACAGAATCACAGGAGAATAAATTCCATAGCTGAAAAGAAATTAGAAACATAAAATAAAATGAAACAATTAGAAAAATTCATACTGAAGAGATCAGCAGAAAAAAGAAAATGACCCAAAACCCAGTAGGATTTTTATTGAAAATAAATTCATTAACAGAGTTTGTGGAAGAGGGACTGTTTTACACACATTGAGAATGGCTTAACCCATCTTGGGCAATTTTTTTCCATATTGGTCACCCACTGGCTTGTTAGTGTGTTGAGAGGGATGGAACATAGTAATAAATTTGTAAATAAGCCTAGCAATGCAATCATCTCTTTTAATTTCCTTTAAATTAACAAGAACTCCAGGCTCAGCCAGGTCTCCCAGGAGATCAAACCTGTATAATTTTATAACAGGAAAGCTTCAGGGGCAGAAGTGGGGAAAGAGCACATTGTTTCCCTTCTCCAACAGTGTACAAACTCTGTGCCCCCTGCCTACGCTACCAGGGCAAGTTCTTATGCTAGAGAGACAGGAGATTTGTTACAAATCTTTGGTAACCAAGAGAAAACTTTATCCATTTGTCAGTGCACGAAGTGAAAGGTTCCACTAGTAAAAAATTATTACATGTGTTTTGCAAAGAGCATTTTTCCTTAAAATTAGCTTTTCTGGGGCCAGGCTGCTGAAAAGGGACAGCACATTATCTGTGTAACACCACCACGACTCCACTACAGCTGTATTGCTGCTTGGCATTAGACGTTTTGAAATCATTTGCTATCCTATGTTGTCGTCAGATAAAGAATTTAATGTGTGAGAATTAGATACTGAAATGCGCCTCCTGTTGGTTAACCTGGGATATACAAGATTTAAATGAAGTGAGCTGAGTCTAAGGCTACATCTACACTACGGGCTAGGACTGTGATCCCCCAGTTTGATGAGAGCCAGCGTTGGTGTAAATGGTAGTGTAGCATGGGCAGAAGTGGCATGATTTAGATGGGCCATGTACATACCCACTGGTTTCAGGAGTGTTTCTACTCAGCATGGCTAAGCTGTGCTGCTGCTGCTTGTGCTACTGTGGCTATACTACTATTTAGATTTGTGCTAGCTTTCCATGAGCTACCACAAGTATATGTGTATGTGAGCAGGGGAATCGCACTGTAGCACAGATATAGCCTAAGGGTCAAAAACCACTACGTTGCATCAGAAGGGCCTGATTGACAGTCCACTGAAATTAATGGGAGTTTTTCCACTGAGCTAATCAATGGGCTTTGGATTAGGCTCATAGGAAGTTGAGTAAAACGTTCAGTAAAAAATGTGAGAGGGCAGCTCAAAACCTTCCAAGTAATCTTTTGTAACCTTAAACAATTAGCAACTCAAATTTAACATCTGGAAGCAGTGACTCTTTAAAAGACTTGGGTGTCATAGGGGATAGTGAGCTGAACATGAGCTCCCAGTGCAACACTGTTGCCTAAACAGCTAATGCAACCCTTGGATGTGTAAACGGGAATATTGAGCGAGAGTAGAGAGGTGTGACCGCTGCTGGAATACCATGTCCAGTTCTGGTGCCCACAATTCAAGAAGTATGTTGAAAAATTAGAGAGGAATCAGAGAAGAATCACAAGAATGATTAAAGAATTGGAAAAATGCCTTATAGTGAAAGACGTAAGGAGCTCAATCTATCAAAGAGCTACACGGGGGGGCACAATCTAAAGGGGAGGACATGTGACCACCCCACGTGTGTCCCCTGACCAGTGACCCCCCCCCCCCCGAACCAGTGACTCCGCCTTGCGCCCAGCCTAGGGCCCCCACGCTCTTCCCACCCCATGTTACCTGCAAGAGTGTGTGTGTCTGTCCTCTCCTTGCACCTCCCTCCCCACCGCACATTTGCCGCGCTACCTGGCAGCTGGGCGGGGAGTGGGATGAAGCCGCTTCTGCCTGAGAGAGCCAGTCGGGGAGGCAGCGGCAGCCTGCTCCCTGCCCGGGGTTGGCTGCAGGGGACAGGAGCCGAGCATTCCAGGGGAGGGAGGAGGGGCTCCGGCTTGCTCGGCCCCTGTCCCCAGCTGCCAGGCACAGGGGCCGAGCAAGCTGGAGCCCCTTCTCTCCCTTCCCTCTCCCCCCTCATGTTTCTGGCTCACTCAGCCCCTCTCCCAGGCAGCTGGTGCAGCAGCGGGCTGCACCCCGCCCAGGTCCTGCTGCCAGGGACAGAGGCCAAGCAAGCCAGAGCCCCTCCTCCCGTGGCATGCTCAGCCCCTGTCCCCTGCAGCCAAGCCTGAGCAGGCCTCCGCTGCCTCCCAGCCAGGCTCTCTCTGGTTCTGTCCTGTCCCCACCCGGCTGCCAGGGAGAGTGGTGAACATGCCGGGGGAGGCACAGTGAGAGGACAGAGCCCCTCTCCTTCCCCAACCCTGGCAGGCCAGTGCAGGGGGGGGGAGGGGCGCACTTGACCCTCCATTTCCCCCCTCCACGTGTCACCTGTGAAAGAGAAGGTTAAGAGAGAGACTTGATCACAGTTTATAAGTACCTATATGGGGAACAAAAATTTGATAGTAGAGGGCTCTTCAGTCTAGCAGACAAAGGTATAACAAGACCCAATGGCTGGAAGTTGAAGATAAGCAAATACAGACTAAAAACAGGTGAATTTTTTAACAGGGCAATTAACCTTTGAAACAACTTACCAAGGACTGTGGAATCTCCATCACTGGACATTTTACAATCAAAATTGTATTTTTCACTAAAAGATATTCTCTAGTTCAACCACAGCTATTTGATTTCAAGAGGGAACTAATTCAGGGAAGTCTTATGGTCTGTGTTATGTAGAAGGACAGACAAGATGATCACAATGGTCCTTTCTGGCCTTAAAATCTATGTATGTTATGTGCTCAAATGTTGTGGATGTTTAAGTTCTTGGTGCATTGATGATTTTCTAATCTAGATACCATCTTTGGCTCTAGAGTTATAGGGACCTTCCACCCCCCCTTTTTTTTTCTTTTTGAACTCTAAATAATCCTTTTCAGGTTTTTTCTCTGAAGCCATGATTTTAAATAATGGATGCTTAAAGTTAGGCTCTGAAATCCATATTTAGGCACCTGAATATAGCGCCTGATTTTCAGAGGAGCTGAGAACCCAGCAACTCCAAATTAAGTCTAGGGGAGTTGCCATGTGCTCAACACTTCTGAACATGAGGTCACTTATATAGGTACATAAATATTCATTTTAGAGCCTAACTTTAGGCAACCGTTTTTAAAAATCTTGACCCTAATGTTTTAACTTGTTAATAGTGTGACCAACTCAATATCTATCTTGTTGGCTAATGTACCTGTGGTTTTCCAGACTTCTTGAGACCAGTACCTCTGATCTGAGAAGGCTCTAACCTGCCCTTAACTGGGCAGTGACTTCAAGATCTCTCACATAATGTAAATTTCCTTCTTGACAATTCTTACCAGTTCTGTTATTTCTTAGTTGGAACACAAGGGGGCATATTCCACCATCTAATTATTCCCCCTTACAGTCTCACAATCTTCCTGTCGCCATTCCCTGAAGTAAATTGTACAGTTGACCTGCTATTGACTGTAGGTATTAGCTCGTCAAACTTGCAGCCAAATCCAAACTGATAACAGTATGAGTTATTTAACATTTATTTCCAGAGCTGTTTTCATTTCAACTTCAAAAATTCCATAAGAGATTTCTTCTTAGCAGAGTTAATGAGGATTTCTTTTTTTCTCAGTAAATGATTCTGTTTGTTCGTGACTCAGGTTCATTCTATACAGCACTGCTTTTCTTGTCTTCTTTTCTCTTTTTGCTCAATGATGATTTGCTGGGCTTATTTGGGGATTGCCAACTGTCCTGCTTTGTTACTAACCAGGCAGGAGATGCAAGTTTTGTTGAATGAATACCATTTAGATTCCATTACTATTATGACTGAGCCACAAATGAGAATCCCCTGGAATCTCATCTAATATTAACCCTGGGAGTTCCTTATGCAGGGTGCACTATTATTCCTTTGATGGCTTCTCTAAAGAACGTTAACAGGCATAATAAAGATTTTTCTAATCTTTAAAGTAAAATGAGACTCACCATGATATTTTGCTTCAAATGTGTAAGATGTTACAGAGGCAACAAAATGTACTAAGCACGCATTAAATCTGTGTCTCAAAGAAAAAATGTCCATGGTCTGACAAACAAAAATGATTTACCCCTTTTTACAGAGAGAAATAGGCTGAGGTAGGAATAATGAAGACTTGCCTGTTAAGGATTTTACAGATAGCCTGTAATCTAGTATTCTCTGACAGAATTAGTCTTCCATTTAGAAAATGAAGCTCACAACCTAATTTTTGAATGACAACATTATACACCATTAACCACTGAATGATTAACATTTCTGGTTGGATGGCAAATCTTGAATAGTTCTCTGAATGAGTTCTTACAGGACTAAAATATCTACCCACAAAATATGTATTTAAAAATATCTTGGGACACAGTGACTTCAGACAATTAAGTATTAGATTGTAGGACTAACAAAAGGCTCCTCATTGCTCACACTTAAATTGTTTTCTTCATTTTTCAAACCACCAATTTCTGGGACTTGCTTTAGTCTTCTTCCCAGCTATGAGTAACATGCATCCATGTAAAGGCCCTCAATTTAAGCCGGAATCCTTGCAAATCAATGTCTCCCTAAAACTATGGTTGTTTTTTTATTACTACCCTATAGGCCTTACATAAGTAAATATCTAAGGGCAAGTCTACACTACCCGCCAGATTGGCGGGTAGCGATCGATCTCTCAGGGGTCAATTTATTGCGTCTAGTGTAGACGCGATAAATCAATCCCCGAGCGCTCTCCCCGTTGACTCCGGAACTCCACCGCCACGAAGGGCGGAAGCAGAGTCGACAGGGGAGTGGCAGCGGTCGACTCACTGTCGTGAGGACGCCGAGGTAAGTCGACCTAAGATACGTTGACTTCAGCTACGCTATTCCCGTAGCTGAAGTTGCATATCTTAGGTCAGTCCCGCCCCCTAGTTCAGACCTGGGCTTAGTTATGTCAAGACAGCATAGCATTTCTGAAAGCAGTACAATACTGATCAGAAAGAGAGGCTAAGCTCATGAAGCTTCAGAGTTGAAAAAGAATTAGCAAACCTTGGAGGAGGTTTATTTAATATTTACTTTCTTAGATTTGTGTGTTATCAGAATTAATCTTTTTTAAAGAGTCTGTGTAAAGCTCACCCAAAATACATAGGATTTTGGATCCATAGCTACATAAATTCCCTATCATAATGAAGCTGCTAAATTCCAGGAGCGATAGCTCTTGTTTTATCTATTACAGAGACCTGTTAGAAGCAAGTGGGTCTCTATTCAAGTACTAACCAAGTCCTTTGGGTAATTGTAAAGGCTGAGTAACTGGAGCTGCCTTTAGAATCAGAACTTGCAATCAACATTCCAGCCTAATCAGATGTGTTGCTTGACTTCGAGGTTAGTAAACCCATAGGAAAGGAAGCAAAGTTCTTTACAAAGACTCTATTCAGCAGAAGTGATCCACATTGAGTCATCCTGGGGAAGATAGTTGGACTGTATTCCTCCTGGGCTGCTAGCCACTCTCCTTGGCAGAAATGTGGCTGGGTGTGTTTACATTTGTAATTGTCTATCTTTGCTGCTCTGTGTCACAGATAGCTACATGGGGGTGGAGAGCTCTTGCTAACCATTTCTCTACCTCTTGTGTTAATTGAGATCTGATGCAAAAGAATGAAAACACACATGCACACCCATGCACAAGTAAACTTGTGTGGTCACAGCAATTTGTTGGAAAGATTTAAAAAAGGAAACACCCAATGGTGCTCTTGCATTAACTTGAAAAATCCATGAACATGCTTTTTCATGATGTCCAGATTTCTAAAGTAGTGGTAGAGTGGGTTGATTTTCACCTCTCTAACTGAGAGCCCCTGAGCTTTGGTCTAGCTTTTGATTGTTTTGGTTCATGTTTTGTGCCTTGCATCCTCACTCTTCCTCAAATCTGTCCTGAAAATCCACTTTTCCTTCTTTGAGTGCTTGCTCATATCGATTCCAGTTAGGTGTGTGCACGCCGCGTGCATGGTCGTCGGAAAGGTTTTTGCTCTAGCAGCACCTGTCGGGTCGGCTGTGGAGCCCCCTGGAGTGGCGCCTTCATGGCGCTCAATATATGACCCGGCTGACCCGGCACCTCCTCAGTTCCTTCTTACCACCAGTGACAGTTGTTGGAACTGTGGTGGTTTACTTGGCAAGTTCTCCTCGTTTTCCCTAGCCTTTCAGTTTAGTGTAGTTTAGCATCAGTTTTAGTTTAGCTTTATTGTAGTCACTACTGTTAGCTGTTGGGACTGGGGGTTTCCCCTCCATCCCGACCGCATATTCCCCCTTGGGGACTCAGGGCATGCCTAAGTCCCAAGGGTTCAAACACTACAAGTCCTGCAATAAGCCATGCCAATGGGCGACACCCATGACGCTTATCTAAAGTGTCTGGGGTAGGCGCACCAAGTGGACAAGTTGCAGGATTTGTAAAAGGTTTCGCCCTAGAACAAAAAAGGAGCAGGACTTCCGTTTAAAGCAGCTCCTTATGGAAGTGGCTTTGAGATCACAACCCGCCTCGGTGTGGCAAGACCTGGCACCGAGTTCATTGGTGTGCAGCACTCCAGCATCCATAGCAGAAGCAGCACTGCAGAAGGACTCTGGGCACAGAGACCCGCGGCACCGCCGCTCCTCGGGGCCAAAACTGGTGGGAATGGCCCAGCACCGGTCCCATTCCCCAGCGCCACAGAAGCGGCACCGGAAGCAGGGGAGGAGCGGATCTCCGACTCCGTGACCCACCCCTTCAGAGCCAGCCAATGGGGCGCATCCCAGGGAGGAGCACCCAGCGCCGAGAACTTTGGAGCCAGCACCATCAACTTTAGCCCTATAATGGAGGCCATAAAGTCCAGTGCTGTGGGACTCCCCGAGCCAGGTGGCCGAGGAGGTGATGCTGCCGTCCACTCCGGACACCTTCGAGGCCATGAGGGACTTGTTCACCATGATGGCGCCACGGTCCCCGGTGCTCCAAGAGAAACCTCCGGTGCCACAACGTGTTGTCCTTCAGCATCACCAACGGAGGCAAGATTCCGCTCGGAGTCCTGACACTGCTGTGGCTTGCGGCACCGGTCGGACTCGCGGCACTGGTCGGACTCACAGCACCGCTCCAGGTCACGGCACTGCTCCCAATTGCAGCACCGATCTTCGTGGCACTGGTCCCCATCAAACAGCAGATCCCGCTCCCGGCACCGGTCGTCTTGACACCAGTCGGTGTCTCCGTGCAGACCCTACTCCTGGCACTGCTCCAGGTTGCGGCACTGCTCCCCAGCCCAGCTCCACTCAGCACCGCCCTGGCCATCACAGTCCCGGTCCTCATCTTTGGACGTGGAGGCGGTGTCTAGATACTCTAGAGTGGCGCTGGCAGCGGTCGGCCCATAGAAGGCCCAAGGTCTGTGCAGGCCCAATGTCGGTGCCTGCGCAGTGGCAGGGACCAACGCAGTGGCCATTTTGGACCTTGTGGGCATACCACCAAGCCCAGGGCACCCAATCCAAGGGTTCCCATTCGGTGGTATCCGCACCAAGGGTGCCAGAGCCATCGGCCAGTCGTCCCACCCCTAGGGGGTGCCAAGGTTGCACTGGTGACACTACCTCCCCCGGAGCCGATCCTCGTTCCCGGGCCAGACCCCAGAGTAGTAGGTCCAGAAAAGGAGGCAGGGCAGGAGGCCCCTAGGGACCAGAAGGGTCAGGAGGACCCGTTCCCCTGTTAGCCTTCTTGTCATCCTGCCCAGATGAGGCGGTTGCGGGGACCTCCACCTCAGTCCCATAGACAGCCATGCCCACCAGGACCTGCTACGCAGGGTGGCACAAAACATTGGTCTGCAGGCTGAGGAGGTGGTAGTGTCAGAGGACCCTGTGGTAGACATCCTAGCCCCGGAAGGCCCATCGAGGGTGGCTCTACCTCCTATTAAAACTATCCAGGCCAATACAAAGACTCTTTGGCAGACCCCGGCCTCCATCTCTCTGACTGCAAAGGGTGTGTAGAGGAAATATTTCGTTCCCTCTAAGGGGAATAAATACCTCTACACCCACCCGCAGCCCTGGTCATAGGTGGTGGCTGCGGTGATTAAGAGGGAGAGGCAGGGGCAGCAAGATCCCACACCTAAGTCGACGGACTCCACGTGCCTGGATCTGTTCGGGCGCAAGGTGTACTCCACTGGGGGTTTGCAAGTCAGGATTGCCAACCAGCAGGCAATCCTGAGTAGGTACAGCTTCAATTCCTGGAACTCTACGCTAAAATGTAGGGAGCTGGTGCCAGCGGAGTCCAGGGATGAGTTTGGAGCTATCGTTGAGGAGGGCAAGGCAATGCCACGGGCCTCTTTACAGGCCTCACTGGACGCTGTGTCTGTGCAACCATTACCAGTTTACAGTCCTCCACTTCGGCCTGTCAACAGCCCCCCGAGTATTCACCAAGTGCATGTCGGTCATAGCAGCCTCCCTTCACCAAAGGCAGGTGCAGGTATACCTACCTCGACGACTGGCTGCTTTGGGGGCACTCTAGGGACCAGGTGGAACAGTAGATTTGACTAGTAAAATCCATTTTTGACGAGGTAGGTCTCCTCCTCAACGAGAGCAAGTCAACCCTGATACCAACTCAAAGAATAGATCGGGGCAGTGCTAGATTCGACTCGGGCCATGGTGTTCCTGCCGGAGGCCTGGTTTCAGACAATCTCGGACATCATATGCAGTCTCAAACAGTACCCCACCACCACAGCAAGGGGCTGCATAAGGCTACTCGGGCACATGGCGTCTTGCACATACATGGTGCATCACACCAAGATGCGACTTAGACCTCTCCAGGCATGGTTGGCGTCAACTTTTCGCCCAGGACGCGACAGACTGGATTCGGTGGTCACCCTAGCAGCGTAGGTCCTCCAGGCCCTCGACTGGTGGCTCAGTCAGCAGGAGGAGTGCAAAGGGGTGCCCTTCCACAGGCCCCAGCCTTCCCTGTCCCTGGTAACAGACGTGTCAGTGCTGGGTTGGGGCACTCACCCGAGCGACCTGCAGACACAGGGCCTCTGGTCCCAGGATGAGCTCTCGCTCCATATCAAAGTCAAGGAGTTGAGAGTGGTGCGGCTAGCATGCCAGACCTTCCAGGAGCACTTGCAGGGTCAGTGTGTGGGAGTCATGATAGATATCACAACTGCAATGTTTTACATAAACAAGCAGGGTGGGGCCTGTTCCTCTCCCCTATGTCAGGAAGTCCTCCGGATGTGAGAGTTCTGCATAGCCCACTCCATTCACCTGGAGCAACGTATCGCCCAGGATCTCAGAACGAGCTGGCAGATTACCTCAACAGGTCCTTCTGCAACCAAGAGTGGTCCATCTGGCTGACATGGGAACTCCCCACATCGATCTCTTCACCACTCTAAGCAACAGGAAGTGCTAGCGGTTCTGCTCCTTCCAGAGCCACAGCCAAGGTTCCATCGCAGAAGCCTTCCTCCTGTCATGGTTGGACCATCTGCAGTATGCATTCTCGCCATTTCCGCTCGTACACAAAGTCCTGCTCAAGATCTGCAGGGACAAGGCGGCAGTCATACTAGCAGCTCTGGTGTGGCCACACCAGCACTGGTACACCACACTCATGGAACTGTTGATGGACGCCCTGGTTACGTTGCCACTGTTCCTGGATTTGATCATCCAGGACCACGGTCACCTTCGTCACCCAGACTTCCAGTCTCTCCACCTCACAGCCTGGAAGCTTCATGGCTAATCCCACTGGAGCTCACGTGCTCGCAGCTAGTCAGGGAAGTTCTGCTCAGTAGCAGGAAGTCCTCTACTAGGGCCACCTACGTGGTAAAGTGGAAGAGGTTTGCTATCTGGTGCTCCCAGGGCCATACTCCACCATTGCAGGCCCCCATTCCTCTCATCCTGGAATACCTGTTAGACCTCAAGCAGCAAGATCTTGCTGCTTCTTCCATCGAGGTACACCTGGCAGCTATCACTGCATTTCATCTGGGAGCGGCTGGGCTCGCCATCTTTGCCAACCCCACTTCCTCAAGGGTCTGGAGCGTCTATATCCACAGGTTCGGCAGCCGATCTCTACATGGGACCTCAACCTGGTTCTTTCCAAACTGATGGGACCTCCCTTTGAACCATTGGCAACTTGCTTACTCCTGTATCTATCATGGAAGGTAGCTTTTCTAATTGCCATTACTTCGGGAAGGAGGGTCTCGGCGCTCAAAGCCCTCACTTCTGACTCTCCATACATGGTCTTCTTCAAAGACAAGGTGCAGCTCAGGCCTCACCTGGCTTTATTTCCAAAGGTCATGTCCCAGTTTCACTCCAACCAGGGCATCTTTCTGCCTGTGTTTTATCCCAAGCCTCATGTGAGCAGTCAGAAGCAGAGGCTCCACTCTCTGGACATTCGACTGGTGTTCGCCTTTTACATTGAACACATGAGGCCGTTCCGAAAATCGAACCAGCTATTCGTGGTGGTGGCAGATCATATGAAAGGTCTCCTGGTCTCGTCGCAGAGGATCTTTGTGAATCATCTCATGCAACTGCACCTGCTACAAATTAGGCAACATTCTAGTCTCTCACGGCTCATTCCACAAGAGCACAGGCCTCATCTATGGTGTTCCTGGCCCAGGTGCCGATTCAAGAAATCTGCAGGACAGCAACGTGGTCCTCGGTGCACACTTTCGCCACTCACTACGCCATCACCCAGCACGCTAGAGATGATGCAGCCTTCAGCAGAGCAGTGCTCCAGTCTGTCGTACCATAGCTCCAACCCCACCTCCGAGGCAGGGTTTGGGAGTCACCTAACTGGAATCGATCTGAGCAAGCACTCGAAGGAGAAAAAACGGTTGCTCACCTTCTCGTAACTGTTGTTCTTCGAGATGTGTTGCTCTTATACATTCCAGACCTGCCCTCCTTCCCCTCTGTCAGAGTAGATGGCAAGAAGGAACTGAGGAGGTGCTGGCTCGGTAGGGTCATATATTGAGCGCCATGAAGGCGCCACTCCAGGGAGCTCCACAGTCGACCCGATGGGTGCTGCTAGGGGAAAAACTTTCCAACGACTGTGTATGTGGCATGCACACATCTAACTGGAATGGATATGAGCAACACATCTAGAAAAACAGTTACGAGGTGAGTAACCGTTTTTTTCTGTTAGTTTTCCCATGGCTAACCCCTCCAGACCTCCCTTCTCCCCACCCCCGACACAAACTCATGTGTCATTTTTTAATTATAAAACCAGGAACTTACCTGATGAATAGTTTCCCAAACAAATAACCACATTATCTCGTATCATGTTGTTATAGCCCTGGCTGCGCAACTCTCGTGGATGTTCACCAGGCTGCTGCATTAGATCCAGACCTTAGATGCCATGTGCTTTTATGCCTACTGCCTTTAGTATGGCCTTTCAGGCACACCCAGGGCACAGGTTCAAATGCTGCTACCATTTCTTCGGATGTGGGGTCATGTGAACTAGCTGCCATGGGCCCCAACACCAGTGCTGACCCCCCCCCCCCACACACACACACAAGTCACCCCAGTAGTTTAAGCACACCCTCTCCAGAGATCAGCCCACATGGTCACTTTACTTCACTGATTAACCCTTTGAGGACTTTCTGTCAGTTCAAGCAATAAACCTGCAGATTTTGCAAAGGCACTTCTAAACGCACACACACTTTACTCACAGACAAAGCACCGTACATATACATCTCTATGAAAAAATAACTAACACCTGCACACAGCACCCTCCCTCAGTTTCCTCATCCCCCTTCAGAGCCCTTTGAGTCTCAGTCAGTGTCCTTAAGGTAGTTCAGGATCCTTCTGCATACCCATCTCCCTTTGCCTGGCCTTCTCTTCTGGCTGTGGTCTACTGACCCTTTAGATCGTCCTTGTGGTGTCCACTCATTTTCCACCCACAGAACTTGCACTTGGTGGTGAAAGGAGACCCCCACAGCTCTGTTTTGGTCCACAAGTTGTCACAGTATGGGCACCCTGTGGGGTTGTTCTCTCTATTCTCCATCTTGTATCTGGCAGTAGATTGGCAGCACTGCCCTCATTCCCCTGATGCATGGGACCCAGGCTCTCCTAACCCTCCAAAACATGCCTGGGCTTCTTCTCCTTGGTACTGCAGTGGGGGGGGGGGGGGGGGGGGCTCCATGCAGGGCGGGTGCAAGGAAGTTTCGCACCCTAGGCGAAACTTCCTTGCACCAGCCCTGCACCCCCGCCCAGCCAGCTCCCCCCCCCCCCCCGCCTCCCCAGCCACCTCCTCCGCCCACGGGAGCTCAGCCTCCCCCCCCCACCCCCCAATGCCGCCCTCCCCCCAGCCAGGTCCCCCACCCATGGGCGCTCAGCCCACCCTCCCCCCCGTGATTCACCAGCCGCGGAAGCTGAGCAGGGAGCCCAGGGCAGCTGGACGGCTCGCGGCGGCTGCCCCGTGGCTCCCCGCTCGGGCACTGAGCGGGGGAGCGGCTCCTAGTGGCTCCCCGCTCAGGCGCTGAGCGGGGAGCCGGGAGGCAGCCACCCGCCGCCCCCCAAATCTTGGCACCCTAGGCAACTGCCTAGGGTCTCCTAATGGGTGCGCCGGCGCTGGCTCCATGAGTCCCTCGACCTCCACTAAAGAGCTCAGGGTGTCTTTCTCCACCATTCCTACTTCCTCAATTCATATCCCCTCCCCTCATTTTTTTCAGGACTCTCTTTTCCTCCTTTGTCACCTGAGTTAGTCTCTGTTGTAGGGGTTTCTAAATTTGTCCCAAACCTGCTTCTGGCTCTGCACTACTAAATAGTGTGCAATTTTCAAAGAGCAGGCTAGACACCCACTGTTTATCTTGTGTAATGTGAGTGGCCTGTTAGCAACCCCCCTGCAGCATGAGGGGTATTCCCATCATTTGTGCATGTTTCTCCCATTAACTTTCAAGAGAACTATGCATGTGCATTCAGTGAACAAATAACAAAAGGCAAGAGAAGGCCACTGGGGCCTACTGATAGCTGCCTTGTTTATGTATAGATACTATATCTCTATATTATTTTAGGCAGGGATCCTATCAAGTCATGCATATTGCTCCTTATGTAACCACACATTCCTATCCCTGTCATCCCTCCTGCATTCCCTCCTTTTGTTTGTTACACCCATTTCCATTAGACTGTAAGCTCTTTGTATGTTTGTATAGCTCCTAGCAAAACAGAGCCCTGATCCTTGGAGTCACTTGGTGCCACCGGACCATAGATATAATAATATCAGCAACAACAAACATGACTATATTATTTGACATTGCCATACCAACAGTCAGAAACATCCGACAGAAAGAGAAAGAGAAGAGGGTGACGTATGAAGAACTCTGCCACGAAGTAGAATGACTGTGGAAAACTAGAACAAAGACAATCCCAGTGATTATTGGAGCACTTGGAGTGATCCCTGCGGGTATGGATGAGCAGCTCAAGAACACATTAGGAGTGCAAGATATCATGATCAATGACCTCCAGAAGACAGCAGTGCTCTTAGGTACTGTGAGAAATTTAAGAAAAGTCAAAGGAGAATAAGTACATTTGAGCACCTAAAAATGCAGGAATTTTGTGGAGGGTTTTGTGGAGGTTTGGCTACCCAAACCTACCGTCAGTTTGTGATCGGGGTTTTTTGGTGACTCGGGGATAAATTTTAGTACCTTTCCCCTTTTTATGTTTCAATATCTTGTATGTTGAGAAGGCTAGTTGTTGTAATACTGAGAGATAATAATAAATAACATGGTTTTGGGCTCAGGAAATGTCTGGTAAGAACTATTTCCACACACAACTCATGTTAATGTGTCTAATGTTAGCAACACTGTATGGAACCTGACAAAGTAAATTATCTTTATTTATTTCCAGGTTTTCCTAAAATTACCCTGGTGAGAGGGGGAAAAAAAGAAATCTGCTATTCATTATTATTTAGCATGAGATTCAGAAATGCTCTGTTTCACAGACAGCAGGGACACACATGTGAATTGTGTCTGAAGGGCAAAAACTTTAACAGATTTAAAGGGTAAGCAACTCTCTGCAGGATCACGAGCTCTTCAGACATTGTATTTCTCTCCAGTAAAGAGTTGTCTACTTCCTTTAGTCATGGTAACAATGTCGATTTCAATACTTGTGCCTCAAACCTGCTGTCTGTTGAATTGACGTATGGATTTCTAATGCATCCAAATCCATGTGGCCAGATTCTCAGCAGAAGCATTCTGCCTGTTAAGGAGCTACCCTGATGTATAGCAGCTGTGAATCAGAGTCATTGTATCTAGGGCCTGATGCAATGCCCATTAAAGTGTCACTCAAGGCCCCTCTTCTGTTGTCTGGTGGAGTTTATTTCTGTCCGCTGGATTTATAGGAAAGCTTGGTGGAAAATCCCCATCTGGTCAGAAAGAGCTGGTGGACTGCTTCTCATACTTTTCAACCTTCTGGGTAGATGCTTGACTAAACTGGAGTAAATGGAGATATAAAATGAACACTGTCAAGAAAATAAATCAAAGACATGTGTGTGCATGTGCAGGTATATAATCATCAATATATATTGGAAGCCAAGCAATATATCTATTAACTAGCTAACATGGTAGGCCAGGTGGGTGAGGTAACACAACTACAACAACCACACTGCATATAACATGGTAGGCCCACATTTTCAAACATGGATTCCTACAATTAAACTATGATCCTCTAAATCCTGTTTTGACAGCTGAATAAAAGTGGCCTGGTTTTCAAAGGTGTCAAACACCCATAGCTCCCTCATTTTACTTTTCTCCACTTCAGCTATTTTGCTTGATCTTTGTATTTTGCCCATTTTAAATAGTGCAATTAGATGGGTGGATTTTGCTTTCTGTTTACAGTCAGTTTCACTTTCCAATTCTGGCACTGTGGTGCCTGCTATGTAGCCCTCTTCATGCTGCTATTGAAACTAATGGGAATTTCGCCATTGACTTCAATGGTAGCAGGATTAAGTACCATATCTTTTTCTACTCTGTTGAAATGAGCTTCTAGAGTGGTTGCTCATGCAAACATTGTATCCATTTTGGTGTCCAGCACAACAACAGATCTTTCTTTCTTTCTTTCTTGAAGGAGAAGAAGAATTAGAACTACAATGAATTAGGAAAAGAGTAAGGGCACTCTTAAAGAGATTGTCATTGTGTAACATAATATTTTTACATTTGTTCACTTCTTTATGTTGTAAGAAAACTCAAAGCAAAAGAATCGGAGCAAAGAGGTATAAATCCCTGGAAATGAGTGAAAGGTGACACATAACATAACATGTCAGCCAGCAGAAACACCACTCTGAGCTACTTACTCTCTCCCTATCTTCCAGGATTTCCCTGTTTCAGCCATTCTGTCTGGAATTTTTCCAAGACGTGACAAAGATGGCATCCTTTGGATGTTCTTTTTATTATTATTATTGGAGATTAAACACCGGTCTTTCCTTCTCCTTTCAGTCACATGCTCTCAGAGTTCAGACATGGAACATTTATAACATGATGAAGCAACAGCAAGATTGTTTAAAGAGTTATTCTCTCACTTCCAGCCCTATATTCATTTACAGCAATTCTCAGTGCCCTTCATTAGAGGTGTGACAAGTAAATGTCAATTATTTTATTGTGAGCTTACTGGGCAAGAACTGGAGCTGCATGCAGTAAAGCCAGGCTATGAAGGTAGACCTGTACCAAAGGCACGATCACAGTTTGGATCTCTTGTTAACAGCTCACAGAAGCTATACTTTAAACGTTTTTCACATGAATTCTACCAATTCTTGCTCATGGTTTTTGGTTGTATAGTTACAGGTTGTATCTGTCTCCTAACATAAAACTAATGTATTTATTATAGTGTGTTTATTTATTGCCACCATAGCACCTAGCAGCCCTAGTCAAGGACTAGAACCCCATTGTGCTAGGCACAATACAAACACAGAACAAAAAGAAGGTCCCTGCCCCACTAAGCTTACAAGATAAGTGGAAGACAAGAGATAATAGGTGGAGACAAACTAGGGTTGCCAGATGTCTTGTTTTTGACTGGAATGCCCACTCGAAAAGGGACCCTGGTGGCTCTGGTCGACACTGCTGACTGGGCTGTTAAAAGTTCAGTCAGCGGCACAGCGGGGGCCCCGGGGGGCTAAGGCAGGCTCCTTACCTGCCCTGGCGCTGCACAGCTCCCAGAAGTGGCCGCCAGGTCCCTGTGGCCCCTAGACACATGGGCGGCCAAGGAGGCTCCACACGCTGCCCCCACCCTGAGTGCTAGCTCTGCAGCTCCCATTGGCCGGGAACCGTGACCAATGGGATCTGCAGGAGCAGCACCTGCAGGCGCGAGGGCAGTGCACGGCGCTTCCCTGGCTGCCCATGCTCCTAGGGGCCACAGGGACCTGGTGGCCACTTCCTGGGAGCTGTGGTAAGCGCCACTGGGAACCCGCACCCTGAACCCTCTCTTGCACCCCAATCACCTGCCTCAGCCCTGAGCCCCCCTCTGCAACCCAAACCCCTCATCCCCAGCCCCACGCCAGAGCCCTCACCCCCCTCCCGCACCCCAACCCCTTGCCCCAGCCCAGTGAAAGTGAGTGAGAGTGGGGGAGAGTGACAGAAGGAGGGGGGATGGAGTGAGTGGGGGCGGGGTTGGGGTATTCGGTGTTGTGCATTTAGAAAGTTGGCAACCCTAAGACAGGCAGACAGGGAGTATGAGGAAACAACGAGACAATATTGATCAGCATAATAGGCAATGAGTTTGGCACCCCAGCAGCCTAGCCATTGGCAAGGTTTTTGTAAACATCATGTCAAAGAAGCATTGAAGGAGGGATTTGAAGTGGATAAAGAGGTAGGTTTGTGAATATTTATGGGATGCTCCTCCCAAGTGTGAGCATCAGGATGGGCAAAAGCAACAAGGAGCTTGTTTGAAAATTTAACAAGTGGCCAATGGAGGCTGGCATCAAGACCAATAGTTGGTTACCTATGCTAGCTTGACTTCTCATTTGTCTGATAGGATGACATGGTAATTACTTCTGCAATCTGGTCTCATTTCCTCCTGCCCCACATTCCAGAAGGAGTAACCAGTAGGAGTGGTTCAAGAGAGATCAAACCTTCAAACTCCTGGAAATTAGGTATGGATATAGTTTTATGGCTCCAGAATAATGATCAAGATTCAAAAATCTAATAATAGTAATAATTAATAAATTAATACTTTGCCATCATATCATGCCTTTCATCCAAGGAGTTCACATTGCTTTATGAAGGTGGGTAAAGAGATCAAAAGACAGTGGAACTGAAGGTCTAGCTCGTACATTTCTAGGAGATTTTTAGAGAGCAGAGGCTGCTTCTTCAGCAGCACATCACAAGCCTAGCATTTCCTAAATGTAAGTGCGGGGGAGGGGGAGAGACGACCAAATTGGGGCCAAAGCTCGGTCCCATTAAAGTCAAAGGGAAATTTGCCATTTACTTCAATGGACTCAGTGTGTGACCCTTCATCTCTGGACAAAGCGGTTGCTCCCAATTATGGGACTGATAATCCATCTATGGCTTTGGCTACACTTGTAGATGTACAGCGCTGTGAGTTAAACCCGTCTTCGTACAGCTGAGTAGGGAAAGCGCTGCAGCCTGTCCACACTGGCAGCTGCCAGCGCACTGACGTGGCTACATTTGCGGCACTTGCAGCGGCTTTGGGAGTGGTGCATTATGGGCAGGTATCCCACAGAACACCTCTTCCCATTCTGGCGCTGTGGGTTGTGGGAAGAGGGCGTGGGGTGCGGGGCATTCTGGGTCCTGTCCCAACGCCCCGTGATGCATCGCTTCGCATCCCAGCAATCCCTGTGTTTCCAGCCACATTTGGTGCCATCTTTCAACGGTTTCTTTGTAGCGCGATCTGTGCTCCGTTTCGGTCAGTGGGAAATGGACCCCGAACTGGAAGCTTGCAACTCAGGACTGCTATCGATCGGTAGCGAACCAGTTTGGAGTGGGAAAGTCGACTGTTGGAATCGTGCTGATGCAAGTTTGCAAGGCCATTAATCGCATCCTGCTCAGAAGAACCGTCACTCCGGGTAACGTGCAGGACATTGTGGCTGGCTTTGAACAAATGGGTTTCCCTAACTGCAGAGGGGCGATAGATGGGACGCATATTCCTATTCTGGCACCACCCCACCTAGCATCCGAGTACATTAATCGGAAGGAGTATTTCTCCATGGTTCTCCAGGCGCTTGTGAATCACCGTGGGCGTTTCATTGACATCAACGCATGCTGGCCCAGAAAGGTGCATGACACACGCATCTTTCAGAACACTGCCCTGTTCCGGAAGATGCAGTCCGGGACTTTTTTCCCAGACCGGAAGATCACGGTAGGGGAAATTGAAATGCCCACTGTGATCCTTGGAGACCCCGCATACCCTTTAATGCCATGGCTCATGAAACCCTACACAGGGAGCCTTGACACCAGCAAGGAACGGTTCAACTACAGGCTGAGCTGGTGCCGAATGACTGTGGAGCGTGCTTTTGGCCGTTTGAAGGGCCGCTGGTGATCTCTATATGGGAAGCTGGACTTGGCCGAACACATCATCCCCGCGGTTATATCCGCATGCTGTACCCTCCATAATATTTGTAAAGGGAAGGGTGAAATGTTCACTCAGGTGTGGACCTCAGAGGTTCAACACCTGGAGGCTGAATTTGCACAGCCAGAGAGCAGGGCTATTAGAGGGGCCCAGCGTGGGGCTGCAAGGATTAGGGATGCTTTGAGGGAGCAATTTGAGGCTGGTATGTCCTGCTTTCATACTCGGCCTTCCTGTCTGGAGTGCAGTGCAGTGAGTGCTGCACTTCAGGATGTCTATAATTTGGGATGGGAGTTGAGTGCAGTGGGTAAGGGTCATAGTTTCCAGGGCTGGGTGGTGAAGCTACAGGTGTTGGAGGCATCTGGTGTGGGTGATAAGAACCTGGATGTTGGGTGAAGTGGGCATGAGGTGACATGGGGGCACAAAGCAAAGAGTTTTGGGACAATGGCTGCAGAGGGGGGCGGGCGCGGTACTGCTCTGCCTGCATGGCGACGAGCGCCTGGATAGAGTCCGCTTGGCGCGCCATGATGCTAATCAGTTCCTTTGTGCTTTCCTGCCGGAGCTGCATGCTTTGCTGCCGGTGCAAAGCGTTTTCCTGGCGGAGCCTGCTTTCACTCTCCCTCCACTCCCAAGCCTTTTGATTCTCTTTAAGAGATTGGTTCAAAATTCCTGCAGCATGTCTTCTTTCGTTCTTCTGGGCCTCTTCCTGAGCCTTTGGAGTCTCTCAGCCGGTGATAAGAAGGACGGCAGAGATCTCAAGGTTGCATCTTGAAGGCAAAATGCAACATTTAACAGAGGCATCATTGTTTTATGCCAGACAGAGGAATGATTCCCCCACACTTAAGGAGGGCACACACAGTCTCCAAAACAGCACAATTTTCCCGACCCAAACAGAGTGCACAGAACCCACGGGAGCCCCAAAATGGTGAGTAAGCACAGGGTAAAGGGGGACTGATTGTTTCACGGATGTACTGTCCGTCAGGTTTCTGTGCCTTGGGGAGAGCCAACAGCTGCAGGGGGAACCTACACTGAACACTATCCCCACATTTTCCACAGGAGTTCGTCCTGGAAGATATCTCGCTGCTGAGGGTGTCCGGGGAAGCAAGGGAGGGTCTTCTACTGCAATGCGGCTTCCGCCCTGGCCCATATGCAGCTTGCCTGTGTGCAGCAATGGTCCCCCCGCCCCTCGCGGCACAGTGGCGCGGACACGTTACCCTGAATGGGACAAGGACCACGGTGGCTCTCCCAATAAACCTGCGCAAGCACATTGCCCATGCTCTGACTGAGACTTTCGAAGAGATTACAGTGGCCGATTTCTCCGATGTGATAGACCACATCAATGCGCTCTTCCGCATCTAGGCATGCATGCAGCCCAAACCCTCCTCGCCCAAGGACCCCGCACCGAAAAAACTCCTTCCCAAAAATAAAAGCTGCTTACCGCGAACCTGCTCTTCTCTTTCTCCTCCACCGCATACCAGCTGCTGTGACTGGCTGCCTTCCTCCTGGCTCAAGACGAGCTCCTGGCTGCATGCCCCCAGGGAGTCAGGGGTTTCTCCCCCAGCCACAGCACCCTCGCTCCTGCTTTCTTCAACCCCTTCCTCCTCCTCCTCTCCTTCCTCCTCCTCCTCCCGCTCTCCCATGTCCACGGTGGTGCTCGGAACGGAGGTGGGGTCACCTCCAAGTATTGCGTCCAGCTCTTTGTAGAATCGGCAGGTTGTGGGGGGAGCACCCGAGCGGCTGTTTGCCTCGCGGGCTTTGCGGTACGCACTCCGCAGCTCCTTCACTTTTATCCTGCACTGCATTGCGTCCCGGCCACGGCCCCTTTCTATCATGGCCCTTGATATCTGGCCGAAAGTATCGAAATTCCTCCGGCTGGAGCGCAGCTGGGACTGGACAGCTTCCTCCCCCTAAACAGCGATGAGGTCCAGCAACTCGGTATTGTGCCATACTGGGGCTCGTCTGGCACGTGGAGGCATGGTTACCTGGAAAGATGCGCTGAGAGCACTCCACGCCTGGCTGAGCAAACAGGAAGGGGATATTTAAAATTCCAAGGGAATTTAAAGGGTGGGACTGGTGGTTGGTCACCTGAGGCCAGGGCAGTAGAGTTCGAACTGATGACCAGAGTGGCTAGAACAGGCATTGTGGGATACTTCCGAATACTTCTGGAGGCCAATAAGAGCGCATTGGGTGGCCACACTGGAGCCGCAGCGCACCAGCGGCAGTGCAACAAACGTTATTCCTCTCGGGGAGGTGGAGTACCTGCAGTGCTGTACCTGTGGAGATGCAGCGCTGTACATGCCTTGCAAGTGTAGACGGTTAGTGAGGTACAGCGCTGTAGGCAGTTTTATTGCGCTGTACCTCGTGAGTGTAGCCAAGGCCTATTTCAGCAGCAGCAGGGTTGGGTCCTATATTAGTTTCACACCAGTCCTGGTTGGTGAGTGCACAGAGATGTGTTGGCATCTCCTTCAAAGAAAGCCACTTGTCTTTCCTGCCACTTAGAGGTAAAGATTGCGTGCATGGCCAGTGGTGAGGAAGGATGGCCTTGTGAATGCACCGGATAGGGATTCAAGAGATCTGGGTTCCATTTCCCGATCTACCACCAGCTTCCTATGTGACCTTGGGCAAGTCATTTCACCTCTCTGTTCCTCAGCTGTAAAATGGGGATAATAGTACTTCTTTGCCTCACAGGAATGTTGTAATGTTAAATTCACGAATGTCTGTGAGATGCTATGGTGATGAACACCACAGAAAAACCTAGATAATAAAGTCATCATTACTAGTGAGATGAAGATCAACTACATTACATACAACGGAAAACTAAAGCACTGTCCTCTGAACTTTCCCAGTTCAACAACAAAGGTGTTTTGTAAAGTGTCGTGCATCCCTCTTTCATTCAGTAAGTCAGCCTTGAGATTTTTGTAATCAGTCCAGTTTAGTGACAATATCTTACAGGCAATACCAAATTTTTCATACTAGTCAAAACTAAAGGAAGGAAGTAATTTTGCATAGCAAAACCCAACAATCTCCAGCAATTCTCTTGAAGCAGAACTTACTTTCATTTCCTCTTCAGACTTTTGATTCTATAACCGCTCAAGCCCAGTGTAACGCAAATCAATTCTCTTTACAAAGAGTGGCTTATATTCTGTCAAAAGAAGGAGGGAGGGGTCACCAGCCTTTAAAAGTTCATATCTGTCTTTGGAAAATGTGAAGTTCCTGTTAGCTGAAATAGCTGGTTTAGTCAATAAGCTAAATAAACAACACTCATCTGGAAAGAGTTAGACAACCCATCAAGCAGATGGGGGTGACGAGCTGTGCATTTGGTGTTACTGTGTGAACTGAAATGTTCTGCAGACAGTCTGAGAGGAGTTCCCTGACCCCATTTGTTCATTAGGATTGAATAGAGGGTCCTGTTGTTTGTCTTCCTTCACCTTGACTCCAGCTGCTTGAAATAAACAGCCTGCTTTCCTTTCTGTATTTTACACACACGCAAGTCTTTATTGTACACTCACAAACAAATGCACACACTTTCTCTCATAATCTTTGTTTAGACTATACAGAAACCCCATCATTGGCTTCTCTTAGTTCACACTGAGAGCAAAGCCAGGTTAGTTACAACATTGTTCCAAAGCAATTGGCAAGTCAAAGGTCATGGTCAACAATTATTTGTCAACATGCGTTGAAGTCAACAGGACAACTGGCGGGTAATGGCTTGCCTACACAAAGAAATTGACTTGCCTAGCCATTGTGGAATATTATTCCACAATAGTTATTTTGAAATAGCTCCCCCCGGCCCTGTGGATACTGTATTCCAGAATAAAAATGATTTTATTCTAGAATAACTACCCTGATTTGATAGAGCACTAATTATTCCAGAATAAAGGGACTTTATTCCAGCATAGTTTGTTCTGCAATAGCTATTCTGGTCAATTTCCCCATGTAGACAAACCCTAAGGTTCTGCAGATGCAGGCTTGTGCTAGCCAGAGGCTATACTGAGTACTTTCAGCCCAAAGGATTTCCCAATGAGCTAGGACAAAGCAGAATGGTCTGTAATTCTTTTGGAGGGTTATTTTCATAGTTATGGCTGGTTTTGTTTGGTTTATGCATCTGTGCATGCAACAATGGGCCTCTTGAACTTTTATTTGTTTATTTATTTTGAGTATTTCAAATTATTTCCATGCATTGATTGCAGGTTATTTTTTGTTTGGGTTGTTTTGTTTTTTTGCATTCTTCAAAGAAGTTGATACTTGGCTCTTTTTGCACTTCATGTATGTTTTCCTTTTGAGGGGCCATGCAGCGCCTCTTTCAAAAATCAAGTAACAAAAGCTAAGGCCCCTAATCCTTCAATGAGCTCTGTTTGGTAAATCCCTGCCTCACCCCTCTCCCTCCCAGTGAACTCTGTGTGGGTACAACGAAAATAAGAAAGAAAAACTTGTAGCACCTTAGAGACTAACAAATTTATTTCAGCATAAGCTTTCGTGGGTTAGTACCCACTTCATCGGATGCATAGAATGAAACATACAGTAGACAGATATTTATACAGTCAGAGAAACATGATAAGGTGGAGGTGCATAGACCAACCTTAAGAGGCTAATTAATTGAGAGGAACCATAACAGCAGGGGAAGAAAAACCTTTGAAGTGATAAACAAGATGGTCACACAGGTGTGAATGAGGATCGTTAACTTAAGGGAAATAGATTCAATTAACGTAATGGCCGAGCCATTCCAAGTCCTTATTTAATCCTGAGGTAATGCAATCTAGTTTGCATATCAATTCGAGTTCAACAGTTTCTCTTTGAAGTCTGTTTTTGGAGTTAATCTGTCGCAACACTGCTACCCTCAAGTCTGTCAGTGAGTGATTAGGGAGGTTGAAGTGTTCTCCTACTGGTTTTTGAATGTTATGATTCCTGATGTCAGATTTATGTCCATTTATTCTTTCGCGTAGAGACTGTCTGGTTTGGCCAATGTACATCGCAGAGGGGCATTGCTGGCACATGATGGCATATATCACATTGGTGGATGTGCAGGTGAATGAGCCCCTGATGGCGTGGCGGATGTGATTAGGCCCTGTGATGGTATCACTTGAATCGATATGTGGACAGAGTTGGCATCGGGCTTTGTTGCAAGGATAGGTTCCTAGGTTAGTGTTTTTGTTGTATGGTGTGTGGTTGCTGGTGAGTATTTGCTTCAGGTTGGGGGGCTGTCTGTAAGCAAGGATTGGTCTGTCCTCCAAGATCTGTGAGAGTGAGGGATCATCTTTTAGGATAGGTTGTAGATCTTTGATGATGCGCTGGAGAGGTTTTAGTTGGGGGCTAAAGGTGACGGCTAGTGGTGTTCTGTTATTTTCTTTTTGGGGGGGGGGGGCCTGTCTTGTAGTAGGTGACTCCTGGGTACTCTTTTGGCCCTGTCAATATGTTTTTTCACTTCAGCAGGTGGGTATTGTAGTTGTAAGAATGCTCGATAGAGATCTTGTAGGTGTTTGTCTCTGTCTGAGGGATTGGAGCAAATGCGGTTGTATCTTAGAGCTTGGCTGTAAACAATGGATCGTGTGGTGTGTCCAGGATGGAAGCTGGAAGCATGTAGGTAAGTATAGCGGTCAGTAGGTTTCCGGTATAGGGTGGTGTTTATGTGACCATCACTTATTAGCACAGTGGTGTCTAGGAAATGGACCGCTTGTGTGGACTGGTCTAGGCTGAGGTTGATGGTGGGATGGAAATTGTTGAAATCATGGTGGAATTCCTCAAGGGCTTCTTTTCCATGGGTCCAAATGATGAAGATATCATCAATGTAGCGCAAGTAGAGTAGGGGTGTTAGGTGACGAGAGCTGAGGAAGCGTTGTTCTAAGTCAGCCATAAAAATGTTGGCATACTGTGGGGCCATACGGGTACCCATAGCAGTGCCACCGACTTGAAGGTATATATTGTCCCCAAATGTGAAATAGTTGTGGGTGAGGACAAAATCACAAAGTTTGGCCACCAGGTTAGCCGTGGTAGTATCGGGGATACTGTTCCTGACAGCTTGTAGTCCATCGTTGTGTGGAATGTTAGTGTAGAGGGCTTCTACATCCATAGTGGCCAGGATGGTGTTGTCTGGAAGATCACCGATTAATTGTAGTTTCCTCAGGAAGTCAGTGGTGTCGCGAAGATAGCTGGGAGTGCTGGTAGCATAGGGCCTGAAGAGAGAGTCTACATAGCCAGACAATCCTGCTATTAGGGTGCCAGTGCCTGAGATGATGGGGCGTCCAGGATTTCCAGGTTTATGGATCTTGGGTAGCAGATAGAATGCCCCTGGTCGGGGTTCTAGGCACGTGTCTGTACAAATTTGTTCTTGTGCTTTTCCAGGGAGTTTCTGGAGCAGATGGTGTAGTTTCTTTTGGTACTCCTCAGTGGGGTCAGAGGATAAAGGCCTGTAGAATGTGGAGTTACAGAGCTGCCTGACAGCTTCTTGTTCATATTCCAACTTATTCATGATGACGACAGCTCCTCCTTTGTCAGCCTTTTTGATTATGATGTTAGAGTTGTTCCTGAGGCTGTTGATGGCATTGTGTTCTGCACGGCTGAGGTTATGGGGCAAGTGATTTTGCTTTTCTACAATTTCAGCTCGAGCACGGCGATGGAAGCAGTCTATGGAGAAGTCCAATTTGTTGTTTCGACCTTCAGGAGGAGTCCACGCAGAATCCTTCTTTTTGTAGTTTTGGTAGGAAGGATTCTGTGGGTTAGTATGTTGTACAGAGGTCTGTTGGAAATATTCTTTGAGTCAGAGACGTCGAAAGTAGGATTCTAGGTCACCGCAGAACTGTATCATGTTCGTGGGTCTGGAGGGACAAAAGGAGAGGCCCCGAGAAAGGACAGATTCTTCTGCTGGGCTGAGAGTATAGCTGGAAAGATTAACAATATTGTTGGGTGGGGTAAGGGAACTGCTGTTGTGGTTCCTTGTGGCATGCAGCAGTTTAGATAGCTTAGTGTCCTTTTTCTTTTGTAAAGAAGCAAAGCTTGTGTTGTAAATGGCTTGTCTAGTTTTTGTAAAGACAGTCCATGAAGAAGTTTGTGTGGAAGGTTGGTTTTCCATAAGAGTATCCAGTTTTGAGAGCTCAGTCTTAATCTTTCCCTGTTTGCTGTATAGGATGTTGATCAGGTGGTTTCGCAGTTTCTTTGAGAGTGTGAGGCACAATCTCTCAGCATAGTCTGTGTGATAAGTAGATTGTAATGGATTTTTTACCTTTAGTCCTTTTGGTATGATGTCCATCTGTTTGCAGTTGGAAAGGAAGATGATGTCTGTCTGTATCTGTGCGAGTTTTTTCATGAAGTTGATGGATTTCCACTCCATACGGCTGAATGCAGTGCCTTGCATAATGATAGGTTTCAGTGTAGTAGCCGTGTTAGTCTGTGTCAGCAAAACGAAAATAAGAAAGAAAAACTTGTAGCACCTTAGAGACTAACAAATTTATTTCAGCATAAGCTTTCGTGGGTTAGTACCCACTTCATCGGATGCATGGAATGAAACATACAGTAGACAGATATTTATACAGTCAGAGAAACATGATAAGGTGGAGGTGCATAGACCAACCTTAAGAGGCTAATTAATTGAGAGGAACCATAACAGCAGGGGAAGAAAAACCTTTGAAGTGATAAACAAGATGGTCACACAGGTGTGAATGAGGATCATTAACTTAAGGGAAATAGATTCAATTAACGTAATGGCCGAGCCATTCCAAGTCCTTATTTAATCCTGAGGTAATGCAATCTAGTTTGCATATCAATTCGAGTTCAACAGTTTCTCTTTGAAGTCTGTTTTTGGAGTTAATCTGTCGCAACACTGCTACCCTCAAGTCTGTCAGTGAGTGATTAGGGAGGTTGAAGTGTTCTCCTACTGGTCTGTGTGGGTACAGGGGTCCTTCTGTGTGGCGCTCATTGAAAGATTTTTCAAGTAACAAAAGTTAAAGTACAGCTTGGGCCTCATCCTACTGAAGTTAATAGGAGATTTACCATTGACTTCAGTCCAAGCAAGTTAGTCCTGGCAAGGGTATGAATAAAATGGAGCCTTGAAAAACTATCTAAACAAAGATTCCTGGCCAAACAATAATAATAAGAAGAATTCTTTATAATCAAACAGAGGGTAATTTTAGTGCTATTAAGTATATAATATGTAAATGTTAGAAAACTCGGGTCAGAAAAATTGGACAGTTAAATGTCGTCATTGGTTCCTGCTCTCAGTAGAGGACTCTGTATGTATTCAACTGGAACATGCAGGCCCTTGGGAAGTCACCCCCCACTGAAACAGAAGCAATGAGATAAAGGGAATGCAGTGAGTCCTAAAATCATAAGACCAGATCCTCAGGTGGTGTAAATGGGCACAGCTCCACTGACGTTGATGGTGCTTCCCATTTACACCAGATGAGAAATTAGGCCCAGGAGGGGCAAATATCTGACTAGACAGATTAAACCACAGAGAGATGATCTACACTTCAGATTTACATCAGCACAGCTGCCGTGCTCAGGGGCGTGAAAAATCCACACCTCTGAGTGCTGTAGCTGCGCCAACCTAACGCCCCATGTAGATACCGCTAGGTTGACGGAAGCATTCTAGCTACTCTGGAGTTCCTACAGTGACAGGAAAAACCCCTTTTATCACTATAAGCTGTATCTACATTACGGGGTTATGCCAGCCTAGCTGTGGCGTTGTAGCATAGCAACCACACTGTCGCTATGCTGTCATAGCCTTCTTAGTGTAGACCTGGCCTTAGTTATGTGCAAATCAGAAAAATAGAATGAACAAAGGGTTCATTGAATGTCTGCACATTCAAACCTCTCTGCTGCAGAATTTGTTTTCTTTTTGATGCATGCCTACAGGTTGAAAATCAAATACAAATATCAAAGGTTCATGTAGCTCTGTAGTTAGCTTCTTTTGTTTCTTAAATGCTAACAAAAATAAAAATAAGGGCGGGGGACAACAGTTGTTAGAAAGTGCTCTGTGATTACACATAAATCTATTTCATTCAAATATTATTTTCCTTTCACACCTCTGAAGCTTTTCTCCTTAGGACAATGTCATTAGCATATAATTAAGGAGCCAGCTCTGTGACATTTTCCTGCATATTGAACTGGGTGAGTTCTTGGAGTTTCCTCGTATTCTTTTCTTTCAATCTGAGGTCAAACAGTTATGTTAATTAGTCACGCCTTTCCTGGTTCTATTTATATGTCATGTAAAGAACAGGACATAGTAAAATCTTCTTGTGGTTCACCATAAGGAAAAAATTCCATTTCTCTTTGGCGTCAGTTCCAAACATACCCTCGCTGCAATATTCTATTTATTGTTCTCTTGGGAAAACTTCTATACGATGTCCTACATACTGTGCAAAGCTGCAGAAGAAAGCTATTATATACCAGTAAAAACTTTTCTCCCATCTTACTGAAAAACCTCTGGTCATGGATGATGGATTTTTTTCTGTCATATCATATCAACTTAGAGTTTGAATATCAAGGGATTTTCATAATCCAGCTGCCAAGATTTTCCTGAAATCAGAGAACGACACAAAATGACTAGTGCTGTGTTAAGGTTATACAGCACAGTAAAGAAACAGATACTATATAATACAGTAAAGAACTCAAGGCAATGGCAAGTGGTCCAAGAGGCTACTTCACCTTCACCTTGATCAATTAGTCCTTCTGCCCTCTGTCACAGGGTCTGCGCAGGTTTCTCTCTCTCGTCCCTGCGCCCTGTGTTTGGCTGGTGCAGTCAAGAGTCCCAACACCTGCTGTTGCCGGTTCACCCAAGTGCCTTTATTTATAGTGCTTGTGCAGTTCCCAGATCCCCCAACAGTTAGTGCCCCACAGACCCTCCCCAGGGTCTCCTAGCCCTTTGAGGTTTCCCTCCACTGTAAGGAGACAGCTAAACTCCCTTCCTGTCTCCTCTCAGGCTAGCCCCCTCTCTGGGGTTTGCCCTGGGCTTTATAGCCCTCCTGACTCCGCCCAGCTGGCAGCACTTAGCTCAGCCTGTTCCTCTGAGCTGGTCCTCATTAGGGCTTGCAGCTGGGCCGCCTGCTGGATACCTGCAGCCCTACCCCTGGCCAGGGAGCAGGCCGCAGCCAGAAGTTTGGCAGAGCTTTAAAGGGGGATTTTACCCCTGCCCTGCCACACCCTCATATAGATTGCGCCGATCACAACTTGTCTTCCATTCTTCTCTTATCCTGGCCTTCCTTCTCCATGTGCAGCCAGGCCTTTTCAGGATCAAATCTTCCCATCTCTTTGGAGGTTGGTCGAGTGGTCGTTTCAGTTCCCGCAGGTATCACTCAGTGACAGCTGCAGTCCATCGACTGTCAGTGAGCCTAGCTATATGCCCGGCCCATTGCATTTTATCGTACCTGATGTCAACAACAACGTCCTGCACTCCACTCTGCTGTCTGATCACTTCGTTGGGGACTTGGTTGTGGATTGAAATCCCCAGAATTCTTCTTTCCATTGCCCTCTCCGTGACAGACAGTTGTTGCTCCTCTGTCTTTGTCAGCTCTCTTCTCTCTCAGTGTGTACCAAGAGGCTACTTATTGTTCCTAAAGAGTCTGGTTACATTGGAGCATCTTGTTTTTGAGAACCAACCTAGCTAGGAATTGGGACTGTTTCTATTTACTGGGCAAAATGATGGCCCAGCCTCTGTGCTTCTCTGTGTGCCGTGGACGTGCCATTAAAAGAAGCTTGGAGGCCCCCCACAAAGTCCTTCATTCATACGGTGGATGAGGGGAAGGGCAACTGATAATGCAGAGCAATCCAACTGGAAAAACAATCACACGAACCATTCCTCAGGCTTAGTAACATAGGAGGGCAGAGCCCCACCCCCTCCTTAGTGTCAAACAAAAAGAAAAGAGACTGTTTGAGTCCCAAAGACCTTTTCACTGGACTAAGAGAAAACATTCCACATGTTTTTCTTTTCCTTTCAGTACTTTGGATTGCTCACGCTCTTCAGATCTTTGCATTAGGACACCGATTCTCCCCCTTTTCCCACAGTACACAGGCATCTCTTCACTAGGGGGAACTGTGGAAAATACAAAGTAATCAAACGCTACTGGTTTTAAAAAGAGGAACCTTCCCAGGGAATGGATAACTCCCGGTTTATTAGAGACTATAGGGCACAAATCATTGGAAGACTGTCTGTGTTGGCTTTCTGAGCTGTCACCCATTCCTTCATTATTTGGCTCTGGTGCCCCAGACATTGCAAGAAAATCAACATTGATATAAGAAATCCCACCAGACGGGGATCTGGGATGAGGGGTCGGGAGCACTAGGAGACTGCTACACTGAATGAAGACCTCTTCCATCCACAGCTGCGGGTTTTGTCAGCATAGCTACATTGCTAGGAATGTGGCTTTTCACACTCCTGACCGACATAGCTATGCTGGTATAAGTTTTACATGTAGACTAAGCCTCTGGTTATTATTTCTTTGTACACAGTCAGGGTATGTCTACATTGGCAGAGTTACATCACCGGCAGTTACATCACCGCTCAGAGAGCGCTGAAGGGAAACTGCTGTTGTGTGCTCACACTTTCAGATGCCTGCTCAATAGCGTGTTCACACTTGTGGCATTTGCAGCAGGATTCGGAGCGGGGCACTCTGGGCAGCTATCCCACAGAACATCTCTTTTTCTGCCGCTAAGAGTTGTGGGAAGGTGGAGGGTGTTGCAGAGCATCCTAGGTCCTGTCTCAATGCCCCATGATGCATTGCTTCACATCCCAACAATCCCTGTGCTTCTGTCTGCATTTGGCACTATCTTTCAACGGTTTGTGTACTGCGCGCTCTGCCTCTTCAATCTGCAGGAATGGATCCCACACTGTTGACCAATATGCTGCTCGCTCTAACACGTCACTAGTGGCAGTGGAGTTATTTCTTAAACTACAAAGGCAAGAGGAGTGCAACATTGATCACGCCACGTGTAGTAGCTACGACACGAGATTGCTTGTGGCATTCATGGAGGTGCTGACCACAGTGGAATGCTGCTTTTGGGCTCGGGAAACAAGCATTGAGTGGTGGGTTCACATTGTCATGCACGTCTGGGATGATGAGCAGTGGCTGCAGAACTTTCGGATGAGGAAAGCCACATTCATGGGACTGTGTGATGAGCTCATCTCAGCCCTGTGGCACAAGGCCACGAGAATGAGAGCTGCCCTGTCGCTGGAGAAGCATGTGGCGATTGCACTGTGGAAGCTGGCTACTCCAGACTGCTACCGATTGGTCACTAACCAGTTCAGAATGGGAAAATCGACCGTTGGACTCATGTTGACGAAAGTGTGCAGGGCCATTAATCGCATCCTGCTGTGAAAGACTGTAACTCTGGGCAATGTGCATGACATTATAAATGACTTTGCACAAATGGGCTTCCCTAACTGTCGAGGGGCGATAGATGGAATGCATATTCCAATTCTGGCACCAGACCATCTAGCCACCGAGTACATTAATTGCAAGGGGTATTTCTCAATGATTCTCCAGGCGCTTGTGGATCACCGTGGGTGTTTCACGGACATTAACGCAGGCTGGTCTGGAAAGGTGCATGACGCACACATCTTTCGGAACACTGGCCTGTTCAGGAAGCTGCAAGCAGGGACTTTCTTCCCGGACCAGAAGGGAAAGTTGAAAAGTTGTAGGGGAAGTCAAAATGCCCATTGTGATCCTGGGAGACCCTGCCTACCCCTTAATGCCATGACTTATGAAGCCATACATGGGGCACCTTGACAGCAGCAAGGAGCAGTTCAACAACAGGCTGAGCAGGTGCAGAACGACTGTTGAGTGTGCTTTTGGCCATTTAAAGGCCCGCTGGCGCTGCCTATATGGGATGCTGGACTAGGCCAATGACACTATTTCTATGCTTATAGTCACGTGCTGTATACTCCATAATATTTGTGAAGGGAAGGGTGAAAGCCTCACTCAGGGCTGGACCGCTGAATCTCAGCACCTGGAGGCTCAGTTGAACAGCCAGAGACTAGGGCTATTAGAGGGGCACAGCATGGGGCCATAAGGATCAGGGATTCCTTGAGGCAGCAATTTGAAGTTGAAAGCCACTAATATTTGTTGCTACGCTCGGGAGTGCAGTGCTTGTGATGCTAGGAGGTGATTGTGATTGATGCAGACGATGCACTATGAATGTTTAAGAAATCTGCCTGTTGCTTTGCAGGGCTCTCTTTGCTTTTAATTAATAGAATAAAAATTGCTTTAAAACTAACACAATTCTTTTATTAAAAAACAACAACTGGAGGAGAGAGACAAACAAAAAAACACATCAGCACTGAGGGGGATGGGGGAAGGAGATGGGGGAAGGAAAGGTCCCAGGAGGAAGAGGGGTTCCAGGATGGTTAAAGATTTGTGTATGTCCAAGTATCATATCCAACCTTGTCCTTTGGAGTACAGTGCAGTGGGTACTGTACTTCAGCAGGGCTAAACTGCAGAGAGATGGGTGTTGAGTGCAGTGGGTACTGGGAGTCTACAGTGCTGGACTGTGACGGGGGAGGAGTGGAATGCCGTGGGTACAGACTGGAGCCAGGAGGTTGATAAGAGTGTGTTGGTGGTCTCTGGGGGGGCGCATGGGAAAGAGTTTTGTGATGCGGCTGCAGGGGAGGGAGGGTGTGGAGCTATTTACTTTGCAGTGCTAGTAGCTCCTGGAGCATGTCCGCTTGGCGCTCCATAATGTTTAAGAGCCACTCCATGGCTTCATTCTGGTGCACCGCATTCTCCTTTCAGTCCCTCTTCTTGCTGTCCTGCCACTCCTTCAATTCTTGTTTTTTGGCCATGGAGTGCATCATGACATCACACAGAAAGCCCTCTTTAGTTCTTCGTGGCTACTTTCTAATTCTGTGCAGCCGTTCAGCCGGTGATAACAAAGAGGGAGGCTGGGCTACCAAGGTCATATCCGTGAAGCCAAAATGCAACATTTTATGGAAGCAGTATTGTTTGCAACACAGAGACCACTGATTTAAAACACAGCCCCAATTCACATACCCCTGTCACTGGCTGACCCCAGGCAAACACACATGAGTCACAAGATCCCCAAAATGATGAGTAACCACAGGGGCAGTGGAAATCAGTGTTCCAGGATCATACTGTACACTGGGCATGTGGCTCTTGGGGAGAGCCAGCACTGTGGGGGAGGGGGGGGTTTATAATCATTACTATCCCCACATTTTCCACAGGCTGTGTTCATTATGGAAGATATCTTGCTGTAGAGGGTGAGCAGGGAATCAAGGGAGGGTTCTCCAAGACTGCAGCTTCCGCCTTGGCCCTTATGAGGCTCACCTGTGTGCAGCAATGGTTCCTGGCCCCCCAGTGATGGCGGAGTGGTGTGGGAAAGTTACCCTTAATGGGGCAAGAAACAAAGCAGCTCTGCCAAAGAACCTGCGGCAGCAGATTGCCAGTATCTCCATGAGAGTTTCGTGGAGATCTCTGAGGCAGATTCCTGTGAAGTGAGGGAGTCAATCAACACCCTGTTCCGCCGCTCAGACTAGGCATGTGGTAGTATGTGCATCATATAGACACAAGCCTGCTTTCTGCAACCCTCCTGCCCCCAACAACTCGCTTCAGCAATTCCCAAAATCAAAGCCACTTGCCAGGAGCCTCCTCTTCTGTTTGCGCTTTGCCAGCATCCGGTAGCTGTGACTGGCTAGCCTCCTCTGGGGTAGAGAAGAACTCCTGGCTGCATGCATTTCTGACCTCCGAGTCATCCTCTGCCTCTGGGTCCCCCTCCCTCTCCACATCCTCATCCAAGATTTCCTCCTCCTGGCTTGATCCACTCTCGACTGGCACACGAGCAACCGAAGTATCCACAGGGGCCGTCGCAGTGGAGGTGGAGTCACCACCAATTATCACGTCCAGGTCTTTGTAGACCTGGCAGCTTGTGGGCGCAGCACCGGAGCAGTGGTTTGCCTCATGTGCCTTGTGGTAGGCATTCCACAGCTCCTTCACTTTGACCCTGCACTGCAGTGTGACTCAGTCATGACTCCTTTCTGTCATGCATCGTGAAATCTGTTCTTAGGTATCATAATTCCTATGGCTGGAGTGCAGCTGGGACTGGACAGCCTCCTCTCCCCAAATGCTGTTGAGGTCCAGCAGCTCGGCATTGCTCCAAGCGGGGGATCGCCTAGTGCGTGGAGCAGGCCTGGCCACCCGAAAAGATGCGCTAAGACCACTGCACGCGTCACCGAGCAAACAGGAAGGGGAATTTCCAAGGAATGTAAGAGGAGAGGCTCATGGTTGGTCACCTAAAGGCAGGACAATAGAGTTCAAACCGATGACCAGAGAGGCGAGGACAGACATTGTGGGACACCTCCCGGAGGCCAGTTGCAGCACTGTAATCAACCATGGTGTCTCCACTGGCACCGTGGCGCTGTAGCCCCAGCGCAGAAAGCTCTACACCTCTTAGTGGTTTTTGTTACAGCGCTGCAGCTGCACAGTTTCTGCGCACTAAGTGGCTTGGCAGTATGTACACTTTGGGAGTTACACCACAGAAAGCTGCTTTACTGCACAGAAATTTGCCAGTGTAGATCGGGCCTAATATTGTTCGGGGAGGTGGTGTTCTTATACCAGCAGATAAACTTCTGTTGGTCTGTGCAGCATCTACAGTAGGGTGCTATAGGTGTGTGGGCACAGGCCCTGTGGCTGACATAGCTTGAGGTCTGTTCTCATCCTTTATACCCCAGAGCACACACATCTACCATAACAGCCAGCAACTAAACTCCCTCTGCTATTCAGGCTCTCCCAACTCTTCTTTCTCCCTCCCCTGGGCAGAGTCTGCATCATTCTCTTTCCACTCCACTATAGCTCTTGTCATCTGGGTTAAACATACTGAAATGTAATTGCCTCAGCCAATCCGAGCACAGAGATGCTGGATGGTCGTTGTGTATACTCATCTCCCAGTTGTGCAATTCCCTACATTCTGAGTGTTTAAGGGATCTGGGTTGTATAATAATTGTATGGTTATTTCTTATTAACTGTACAGCGTGCAATTGCCTGTATCCTTTGTGAAGGCTCTTGTTAGCCAATCAGAGTGAAGAGATTTGCCTAACAGTTATTTCTCAGGCACTGCAGTTAATTAAGCATCTCTTCTCTCTGACTGACCACTGACCTGAGAACTCCATGCACATATAGCAACAGCAAACATGTCCCTCTCAACCGCTGAACCGTTCCCCACATTGTCATCCCCTGCATTCCAGAGATTTATTGTAAAAGGGCAGTACTCTTAGCCAGAGAAAGAGAGCGCTAAACCCTCTTCCAAGAGCAAGGAAGTGCAACTGGGATTAATTGAGAGCTGCAGATGCTGTGAACTTATGATAATCAGGCCACTTTTATTTAGGAGCCTAAATATGTGTTTAGGAGTCTAATATTATGCACACAGGGTTGAACATTTTGGCTTGTGTGTATATGTGCAGAGTTAAAAATCTTAGAATGTGACAAAAGATTGCTATTCACATTACATTTTCAATGCAATAAGCAAGCAAAATCCTCGTCTCTTTCCTCGCCTGCTTCTAAAACAGGGGTGTGCAAACTTTTTGGCCCGAGGGCCACATCGGGGTTGCAAAACTGTAAGGAGGGCCAGGTAGGGAAGGCTGTGCCTCCCCAAACAGCCTGGCCCCCGCCCCCTATCCACCCCTCCCACTTCCCTCCCCCTGACTGCCCCCCTCAGAACTCTCCACCCATCCAACCCCCCCTGCTCCTTGTCCCCTGACCCCCCCCCTCCAGTGACCCCCCACCCCTAACCGTCCCTCCAGGACCCCACCCCCTATCCAACACCCCCCTTCTCCCTTTCCTCTGACTGCCCCAACCCCTGTCCTCACCCCAGGACAGGCCCCCCAGGACTCCCACGCTTAGCCACACACACCCCTGTTCCCCGTCCCCTGACCGCTCCCCCCTCCTCGATAACCTCCGCCCCATCCAACCGCCCCCTCTCCCTGTCCCCTGACTGCCCCCCGGGACCCTCTGCCCCTTATCCAACCCCACGGCCCCCTTACCATGCCACTCAGAGCAGCATGTCTGGCAGCTGCCCGGCTGGAGCCAGACACACTGGCGCGCTGCTCTGCAGGAGCGCACAGCCCTGCCGCCCAGAGCGCTGCCTGTGCGGCGGCGTGGCTGCAGGGGAGGGAGGCAGTGGGGGAGGGGCCGGGTCTAGCCTCCCCGGCTGGGAGCTCGGGGGCCAGACAGGACAGTCCCGTGGGTCGGATGTGGCCCGCAGGTCGTAGTTTGCTCACCTCTGTTCTAAAAGGTCTCTTTTTGTTCACATCCCTATTGTGATTTAAGGCTGTCGTATGGCTCTGGCATCATGAGAAGGATTTCCAACAGCAACACTGCAGTAGCATAGGCAGGTCCGGAGCACAGGGGGAGCGGCGCTATAAAAAGGCGCCTCCCCAGGCTCCCCCTGTACTCACCCAGCGGCGCCGCCGGGTAAGTGCAAGAAGCGGTGCTTAAAAAGAAGTGGCGCCTTTTTTTAGCTCTGCTAATAAAAGGCGCCACTTCTTTTTTAAGGCGCCGCTTCTGCTCACAGGGGGAGCAGCTGCTCCCCCTGCTCCCTCCCTGGCTACACTACTGCAACACTGCTGCTGGTGGTCCTGGCCCATCTTATACAAGTAACTTAAGGATGAAAGAGGCCAGCAGGTGAGGTTATGGTGAAACATCAGCAGTTGCACTCTATGGGGAAGACCTTTTTTATGACCTCATGCAATTGACATCAGTGGAAGAAGGGCCAGCAGGAAAGGAAAGCTTTAAGTGGCATTATGAACTCATGCTAGTGATGTCAACAGGAACAGGATCAGGGAGAGCAGGGATTTTATTTTTATTTTTATTTTTTTGTGAACAAAGAAAACAACCAATGAGATGAAACTCAAAATTCAAAGGGTTGCCTTTCTACGAAAGATCATTGCCTTCCTCATGAATGATATGAGAATGCATTACAATTTACAGGATAACAAGCTTCTGTAAAAGAAAAGATCATCTTCTTTTAAACCCACAGTTTTTCTAAAAGTAAAAACATTTAGATTCAAGGGCTTCCAGAAAGAAAAGACAATGCATGTCAGTATCATTCATTGGAGGTAATTACATTAAACATTTCTGCTCTCATGGAGTGTGTGCTCTTTTGAACAAAATCAGTGGTAGAAACACATTGTTTGGGGGAGGGGGAAGCAAATCAAAGTTTGCTAGAACATTTAGAAGTCCAATTGCATGTCACAGTTCCTCCTGCATTCATAGAATCATAGAATATCAGGGTTGGAAGGGACCTCAGGAGGTCATCTAGTCCAACCCCCTGCTCAATGCAGGAGCAATCCCCAACTAAATCATCCCAGCCAGGGCTTTGTCAAGCCTGACCTAAAAACCTCTAAGGAAGGAGATTCCACCACCTCCCTAGGTAACCCATTCCAGTGCTTCACCACCCTCCTAGTGAAAACGTTTTTCCTAACATCCAACCTAAACCTCCCTCACTGCAACTTGAGACCATTACTCCTAGTTCTGTCATCTGGTACCACTGAGAACAGTCTAGATTCATCCTTTTTGGAACCCCCTTTCAGGTAGTTGAAAGCAGCTATCAAATACTCCCCCATTCTTCTCTTCTGCAGAATAAACAATCCTAGTTCTCTCAGCCTCTCCTCATAACGCATGTGCTCCGGCCCCCTAATCATTTTTGTTGCCCTCCTCTGGATTCTTTCCAATTTTTCCACATCCACAGTACTCTAGATGAGGCCTCACCAATGCCGAATAGAGGGGAATGATCACGTCCCTCGATCTGCTGGCAATACCCCTACTTATACAGTCCAAAATGCCATTAGCCTTCTTGGCAACAAGGGCACGCTGTTGACTCATATCCAGCTTCTCGTCCATTGTAACCCCTAGGTCCTTTTCTGCAGAACTGCTGCCTAGCCACTCGGTCCCTAGTCTGTAGCAGTGCATGGGATTTGTCTATCGTAAGTGCAGGACTCTGCACTTGTCCTTGTTGAACCTCATCAGATTTCTTTTGGCCCACTCCTCTAATTTGTCTAGGTCCCTCTGTATCCTATCCCTACCCTCCAGCGTATCAACCACTCCTCCCAGTTTAGTGTCTGTTGTTCAAAGTTAAGTCACATTCTCATTTCTGCAGGAACACCTCAGAATCTGCAGCCAAGAGAGAGACATCTCAGACCTGGTGTAGGAGAGGCTGTCTACAAGGCAACCAATTATGACTCCTTGAGTGGTCCACCTGGTCACATCTCATCCTTTTCTCATCCTTAACATGCCCCCTAGGGTTGGAGACCGTTGTGAGGAGACAATTCATACAAGAGCCAGTTCTGTTGGCTTTATGCTGTTGGGACATCTCTAATCTGGCCAGTTACAGCCAGTATCCAGTTCCTCTGTGCCACCTGAGCTCTTAATTTGGCTGAACTGCCAGGGTCAACATGCATGTCGGGTGGTGAGATCCAGACACAGCATCCAACATACTAATGCTGCATCACAACATTGCCTTGCAGTGTCATGCTTAAAACATCTTTGAATGTTTTTTTTCATGCTATATTGATGTCTGGGGAGGAGCAGCAGCTGCTGCTGCTGCAGGGACACAGCATGTGGACAGTCTGAGCTCCGACTCTCTGACTAGCAAGGTGTGCACCACCACACCAGATACCTCCTGCCCTGATCAGAAAGGATGATGGGGTTTAAATTTATGTGCCGGGTGAGTCAGAACTTGTTTTCCATGTCATCAATTCATGTTCTTAGTGCTCAGCAGTATGCATCATTTCACATAAGACAGTGTGATGCTGATCAATCACCTTCTCCCTATGCTAGTAAGTATTATGTCTGAGATTTAGATTCAAGTATCAGCCTGGCAGTGTTGAGGTTATAGGTATTGGAGTACAACTGCTGCTCAAAACCTTCAGTTTAAAATAATTATGGGTTCATTTAGCAAGTAATAGGTACAGTAGAGGGAAGTATTGTGGCTTGACTAGAACAGTCAGACTGGCTTGAACTTGTTGACTTGGCCTTTTAGTCACACAAGAAAGAACCTGTCTTTGAAGCAGCTAATCATTGTCCTATTCAAAGCAATTACTTCTCCCTTGCCAGTGAGTACATATTTGTTTGTGTAGAGCTGTACAGAAGATCGGTGACTGCGGACAATTACCTAGTTAAAAGTTCGATGTGGCAGGGTTATAAGAAAATCCATGGAATATACTTACTACGTCTAAATAATGGCCATCAGGTATCCGAGTTCAAACGAGTACAGAAACATTGGTATCACTGGTAATATATTATTCTCTGAAGAATACTCCTGTGTAGATGCAGTTGGGAATGGAACACAAAACACTTTGTATCATTCCTCTGGCCCTTGGGCCATGCTCCTGGCTGCCTTCTGACTACCCCAAACATCTTGCTATATAGGAAAATAATATTTTGGTGGTTGTTTTTGCAAACTATATGTTGATATAGTCAGTTTGTCCCTGATAGTCCAGGTGACAGTGGCAAATGTCAACTGAGTGACAGTGAAGGGGGGTTGGATGTTAAGGTGCCCTTTGTTGGTGATACCACAGTGGGGTTACTTCACAGGAGATCTTTTCAGGAGTCTTTTGCACTTGGGAATGTTGTTGACTGCAGAGCAACAATTGTCCGTCTCTGGGCAGTCTGCACTGCACTGACCCCTCCGGAATAGCTGGGTCTCAGAAACTATTTTCCTAGCTGTGGGGTAAAGTGCTGTATGTATGCATTTGCTGTCTTATAGAAGAAAATTGGAAAGGCTGGAGGGTGGGAAATTGAGACCTAAAATGAAGCAGTTGGAGTGAAAACTCCAAGGGTCAGATTCCCTAGTTGAGGTAATTGGAAGTGCTCCACTGAGGACAACTCCATTGAATGGAGCTATGCAGATATACACCATCTAAAGATCTGGCTCCAGCACTCCATAGGGAGCTCACTAATATTTTGGGCTGGGATTTTCAAAAGGGAGTTAGGAGCCCAACAGCCATTGAATTTCAATAGGATATGGACATTTAGCTCCTTTAGTTTCACTTAAATATCCCAGCCTTAATTTATAATTTGGGCTAGGTGGCTACTGATCGATATACTCTACCTAGGTTATTTATATCATGCTCATCTCTGTGGTGCTTGTGCACCTTATAAAGTCTAGTGTGTTATTTGTTACTGTGGGATGGCAAAATTAAAGATTTGGGATTTAGATTTCAACCGGAAGGCGGTGATATTCCCAGTCAGTCTAATGAGGGCTCAGGATTGGTAAGGAGCCTTTACCTTTTAGGTCACTGGCTCAAATTTGGTGTGGGTCTGTGGTGACTGAAAGTTGCTGCTGTTTGAGCTTCATTTTTGTTCAGTTGTCTATATGCAGACCCCTGTGAGCACCACAATCCTGAAGCCATGAATTTAGCCACAGAATCTACCCCTTGCTGCAGAATTGGGCTCTAAAATCAAAGCTTTCCCTTTGTAAGAAGCTATGGGCTAGATCCTCAGCCGGTGTAAATTGGCATAGCTCCATCAAAGTCAATAGAGGAGCTGAGGAGCTGGGCCTACACTTTTAGAGGAGCGGGTCAAGAAATTTTGGGTGAAAACATTTTTGCAAATTAAAATTTCCTGCCAACATTTGTATTTTTTCACATTTTTCTGGTTTTTGTTGAAAAGCGAGAACGTTTCCCTGACATGAACAGTTTTTGTTTAAAACCTTTTGGCAGCCTGTGAAGATCTTCCAAATGTGAACCAAATGCAGACTTATACAGTGATGTCTGCCTGAGTCTTCAAACAGCCTAACAATAACTCTGAGAGGTGTGGCCTGTTCCATTCATCTCAACGGGAGTGTTAACTTTGGAAGCTAACGATGACAATTTAAATGTTACCATTATCAACTGTTTTCCTGCTCACCATTTCATCAAAAACATTCACTTTATATGCTTGTCCTAGATTTACTCCCCCACCTCCCAAATAGCCAAAGCCCCAGCTGTCCCCTACCCAGCTGTCCAAACCTCCTGCTTCCCCCTGGACAACTTGTACACATATTTTCTACACAAAATTCTGCAGCACATTGAAACGGAAACATTTAGGGGCAACACAAAATGAGTTACATTAAATAAGACGCGGGATGATGTTCTGATTGTGTTAATCTTTTTCATACTTCATTCCAAACACCCTGCCCCATTTTTAATTTATCTGGTGCCTGCTGCAGAATTTCCAGTCTGCTGCACTGGAGTGGCACAGAATTTAGGTCACACTTGCCATGCCTTATCTATATGAAACGAGTTAGCTTTTTCCTAATAGACAGGTGCACACATCACAACTAGTGCCCAGGTTGGCAGTCTTAGCAGAAAGGCCAGTAATTGAAGATAACCAGCCTAACCTCTCACCCCCAGAATCTGGGCCCCTGTAGCTCAGATTTGAGGTACTTTGGCAGAGACTGCACCCGCTGCCGCAGCCTGTGTTATACTTGTTCTGGGGACAAAGGCAGGTCTGTAGCGGGTGTCATCTGGCAACTTTCACAAGTAACTAGCTTCCATTTTCATTCTATTAAAAAGCAAAGTACACATTAGGATTTGCTCCCTACTAATCAGTCCTTACAGTATTCAGCCAATTATAAACACTATGCCCTTAGCAAACACATTCTTTACTACCATGTACATTTTCTTCAGGTTTAGTTAACACTGGTTTCTACTTCCAATGATCAGATGAGACCTGAAATATTTCCTTTTCCCCTGACATTTCACATCTCCCTCAGCCCTTTGAAGCACATATTCATGTAGAATTTGATTAAGACGGACAACTGAATTTTGAATCTTGTCTGTTTCTAGGGTCTGGAGCAGGAAAGAAGTCACCAGTGCAGGGATGAGCTATCTAGGGCGCCAGATGACCTCGGTGTGACCCTGATTTGCAATCAACAGTGTTGAGAAGTTCAGATCACATCAGACTGGAGCTCTGTAAAATCTGTCATTTTGTTGATCAGCCTGAACCCACAGTACAGTGTCAGCTGCACAAAGGGTTTGTGCTGCCGCGACTCCCACAGGGTTTAGCATAATGGGAACTGTGACTAATGCAGCACTGCTGGGAGCCAGCAGCGCTGGGAGCCACCCCAAATGGCTGCCTGTTGAGAGGTAGGAGCCCTATATACAATGGCCTGGCACTGTCTCCTGATTTGTAACACAACATGTTAACCAGTGAAAAGCAAATGGTTGGGAGTGGCCTATTGCCTTAGAAGAGCTTTGCCCTGTGGAGATGTGGGTTTGATTTTTAGCCTTAGCGCCTCACTTCTAGGCGGTGACTATCAATGCTAGTTTTCAGATTTGCAGGGGAGGGACGCTAATGAAGTAAGAGAGGAAACCTGTAAGTTACCATCTCCCGATGCAAGAAGGGGAGCATTCTATATAGGTTCTTATATCCCCTCATCACCAGAATATCTGACATGTGAGGATAGCTGATGTGTTTTAAAAACAGACTCCTGGCTGGGACATTGTCCAGGACCGTTCCTCCTCAGGACAGATTTAAAAACCCAGGGACTGTACACAACCTCAGCCAGACAAAATAATGTCACTTCATCTGAATAATCTGAGGCATAGCAAAGGAGCCTGCACAACACAATTGTTTCCATTGTAATCCTATCCCTCATGTGCTAAAGGGGAGCACATGTCATCAAATCCATTTTTAGAGTGGGACACCTCCTACATGTGAAGTCAGCAGCAAAACTCTTCCATGTGAATAATGTCATGCCCTGAAACTCTCACTGTTAACAAGCTGGCCCTTGATATGACATAGTTTCATCACAGATTGTGCTAATAAACATTAAAATAGAATGTAATGACATACATTTATTCCAGGCAGCTGGTAAGCTCAGACACGGAGGATTCCACTACTCCACCTCATCAAAATTGTATCAACAAGGCTGAAGCTTTAGGCTCAACAAAATTGGCATCACATTGAAGCAGAAGCTGCAATAGCCGCTTGAGACTTTCAGCTGCATGGTTCAAGTAATATTTTGGAATAGTTCTAAAATGGCCAGTAATAAAAATGAACCATCCTAAAAGCCAGGTCAAGCCCACAGGTGCACCTCTGTTTATCTGGCTTCATTTCTTTGCATCTAACTAATAAAGTGTCAAAGCATATTTCTGAGTGGGAAGAGAAGAGGTTTCACACGTGTTAGTGAAATAATTACTGTGCAACAACATATAAGTGCCCTCTATTAAGTCTGACGTAGGATGTCCTCCATAAAAACACACCAGGAAGAGGAACAGATATTTTACAAAGCTTATCTGCTTTGTACGCAAAACTAGCTCCAGAACCAAGACATATACTCTCTAGACAGGTTAGACCCAGAATACAAGCACACTAGCCACCCATGTTCATTGTCAATAAGTCTTATATGTCACATGTGCAGCTCAGAGTGGGATTGTGGAACTGGTCCAGTTAGCTAATGACTCTGTTACATGCTACCATGTTGGTGATCCAAGTTTGCTGGGAGTTAGACGTTGGGCAGTCAGCTGCCATTATAACTAGTCTGAGCTCCCGTCATGATTGACCCTAGGGATTCTTCTTTCTCTGGTGGGTCTGCCCTACCCTAATCCCTACACTGGAGTTAGGTGATATTATAAGGAACAACTAGTTAATGTGCTTGTGTGCCACTGTCCTCTACTGACTGGAAACAGAACTACTCAACTGTATTCCATAGACTTTACAGTATGAGGCCCTAGCAGAGATTCTGCTTTAGCTCCAGTCTCTTCTTTTAATTTCAGAAGATCTGAGTTCTCTTGTTGCTATTGGCATGAATTTGGATGTATTCATAATGTGCTGCACTCTGACAATTGTGAAGTCCTCGGGGGTCTTAGAAAGCAGCTTCTAGTACAATGTTTTCATTGGTTACTACCACAGACAGTTTAACAGACTATTGTGTGGAAGCTCCAGAAAGGCTGAAACCTGTTAGACTTCCTCTGGACCTCAATTTTGGTTTGATATTTGAGTAATTCTTATTCTAACAATGATATGGCAAAATATGGTGCGAATATTAGAAGCCACACAAATACCATCAATGCAAAAATTGACTAATTCTTTGCCAAAAAATATCCCCTGAGCTTGAAGAAAAATACATTCCAAAGTCAGAAAGTGATATGCATAGCCTTTTATTTTGTAGTGATATAAGCCTGTGCTATACTTAATAGCCACTATGGCCCAAACACTTGGACTTAACTTTATGCCCATTGGGACTACTTACATATGTAAACAACTAGGCCCTATGCTGGTAAGATTCATTGATATACTCCATAGCACTTGTAGTATGATCTTTGCAAGCCACCCTATAAAGTTCTAATTATTACTAAATGTAAAGTAGAATATTAATGACATTTGTATTATGTATTTGTATAATATCAAATGCAGTGGTGCAGGAACAAAGGTCCTGGCAGCATTAATAATAGCATCAAGATATTTCCTGACATTTTCTAAAAAATCCCAGTGGACGTTCCTCACAAGAAGGAGAATGAAAACCCCAGCTATGTTATGCCCCTTCCTTTGGCCATGAGAACCAATGCCATACATCTCCCTGTTTTTGTAATCCTTTAATTATCTTGTTCCAGAGCTGTACAAAACAGCACTGATTGTATCCAGCTTACATAGCCCTTTATCAATACATTCACCAATAGTAGGCAAAAGATATCTGAGAGACCAGTAAAGGGTTAGTATCATCAAATGCTGCCAGTAAGTCTAGTGCCTTTGAAGGGACCCACACTGAAAGTCCGAGAAAATCAGTTCAACAAAAGTAAGAGACCTGGAGTAATGACAGCCCTTAATCAGATCTTTCTATTTATATAGCCCCCATCACCACACTATCTGAGAACCTCACACTATGCCTCTCGCATAGGGAAGTATTGTGCTCAGTTTATAGCTGGGCAACTGAAGCACAAAGAAATTCAGCAAGATGTCCAGGATCACAGATGAAGTCTCTGGCAGAACTGAGAATTGAGCCCAGATCTCCTGAGTGCCACAAGACCATCCTCTCCTTCCTAAGAATGGCAAGGAATATTAACAGCTTGTGAGGGGGCGTACTTGCCCCGCACTGGAGATGAAGGGGTTAAGCCAGCACTCCTGGCAGTGGAAACCATGCCCCCTCTCCCCTGCTGGGCATGCTCCAACTGCTGCTTCAGTATAAAAGGGAGCAGCCCAGCTTATTCTAGGCTGACTGCTGGAGAGGAAGGATGCATCTTGCAGGCTCCAGCCCAGGAGCAGCCAAAACTGCAGACCATGGGAGCCAGAGGCATCGAGACCCAGGCAGACATCTGTATATCTGTGGATACCCAAGGGAGGTCAGAGCTGCTGGGAGCAGTGTCGGCTGATGAACCTGGAGACCCCAAAGATGTCCAGACTGCAGCATCGGGGAATATGGTAGGAAGTAGCTGGGACCTGGTGTAGCGGGAAGGCCTGGGTTCCCTTACCCTGGTTGCCCCTCCTCCCCTGCCCAGGTGGTGGCCCACTTCCCCTACTATGACCATTAGGCTGCATAGACCTGCTAAGGAGGGCAACCTTATTTACTCTGGCCACTAGGCTGCACAACTGTGCTGAGGAGGTCAGCTGTGGTGAGGAGGGCAGCCATACTGACTGGGGCCCCATGTCGTATAGCCTGAGTGAGAAGGTGATTATATTGACTCCAGCCATTAATCTGTGCTGCCATGATGGCAAGGGTGACCATATTGACTCTGGCCATTGGGCCATACTGCCCTGACATCAAGGGCAACTGTACTGACTCTGGACATTGGGCTGTACTGCCTGGAGGCTAAGGGCAGGCAGGTGGACTTAACCGCAGGGCCACACCACCTTTGCCCCGCCCCAAAGGGGGATGGGGTGTACTTGCCCCATGACACAGCTCTTGATATAAGCTAGTCCAGGGGTCTCAAACACGCGACCCGCGGGCCACATGCGGCCCGCAGAGTTATTTCCTGCGGCCCGCCATAGGCACCGACTCCACTGGCAGTCCACAAGCTCCAAACATTACTGAGTGTTTATATTTTATTAAAACCCCTCTTTGCATTACAGTTTTTAAAAAGTTAATACATTCACTTTTAATAGAATAGTATATTACTCTTCATTTTTTTCATTTTTGACTATACTTTTGTATCATTGTATGTAAAGGTTTCAGTGATGCGGCCCTCGGGCCTATTTACTAGTTCTCGTGTGGCCCTCGTGGTGATTTGAGTTTGAGATCCCTGAGCTAGTCAGAACAGAGAGAGTTCGAATACAGGGAGCTTCTGACATGTGAACTAATATGGCCAGTCTTCAGAAGTGATTAGTGATTTGGGATTCTTCAGTTTTTGGTTGCCTGACTTGAGACAACTTTAAGGGACATGATTTTCAGAAGGTGGGTACAACTTTCTGAAAACCAGGCCTCTTTAAGGTATCTCAAGTTGGGTACCCAAAAATGGAAGCACTCAAAATCACTAGTCACTTCTGAAAACCTTAGCCGACATCTTTACTTTGCAGATAACAGGGCCCTGAGACACAAGTGGGCCTTCTAGGCTTTCCCACCATTCTAACAGCCTGCCTATGGAAGGATGGAAACCTTCCCCCTCACCCCACACATTTCTTGAGAAGCGGGTAGGTTGTTTTGAGGAGGCAGGTGGTGATGGCTTGGAGGCAAGATGAGGTAAATATCTGTGGTTGAACAGCCCATTTTAGAATGTGGGCAGATCAGAGAGCTGAAGGTGCTGGAGCTGAGGCAACGGTCATACAATGAGAAGAAAGGAAAGGTCAAAGGAATATGCTGTTGTAGCGAGAGGCAATCTATCTGTGTAAATTGTTGGGTGGAAGGAATTAGTACAGAGGAAGACAGAAAGGAGTTTTTCCTGACTTGAAAAGGATTATAAACTTATTCCCAGAAGAGACAAGGTTCATTATAAGGCTTCACAAGAGGCAAGGATGTAACATACCCAAGGAACAAGCCTAGTCCTGGACTCATACCAAATCAGAAGGAAGTAAGACCAGGCCATAAAAACAAATCAGGATGAGGCAAGAACTGACTGAAGGGAGAAGAGGACTCACAGATTTACACTGGCTGCCCATCATCTACAGTGCTTGCCACAAGATACTGGCTTCCAAAATAATGCCCAAAGGTGACTAAAGATAAACTGAATTTGACAATCAAATTAATAAATGAGGCTTGATTGGGTGAGGTTCGACTGAGTTATATTCTCAGGTAAAGATCCCTAAGAGGCTGCCATTTGATTTCAACCTTGCTTGCACATAGTCAGGGGCACCATTTCAGATTTTAGTGGGGGGAGAAATTTTAACCATGATTCCAGGGGCTACTTAGGCACTTGAAAATTCTATTATTTGGGCAAATGACTTAGCAATTAGCTGACAGGAGCACTATATCTAATCCCTATATAAAAGAAAGAAAATTAAATATTTGAACCACTCAGCTCTAATACTAACATGTTCTGACGCCTTGTGGCAAGTCACTTAAGGGACACTGGTTAGGTTTAAAACTGCAATTTTTATTCTTGTTACTAACTCTGCAGATAGAGAGAGAGACCCCATCAGGACTCCTGGGTTCTATCTCCACTCTGGGAGCGGAGTGGGGTCTAGTGGGTTACAGCAGGGGGCAGATACATCTGTGTTCTATATAAGAACATCAGCCATACTGGGTCAGACCAAAGGTGCATCTAGCCCAGTATCCTGTCTTCCAACAGTGGCCAATGCCAGGTGCTTCAGAGGGAATGAACAGAACAGGTAATCAGCAAGTGATTCATCCGCTGTCGCCGACTCCCAGCTTCTGGCAAACAGAGACTAAGGGACACGCAGAACATGGTGTTGCATCCCTGCCCAGCCTGGCTAATACCATTAATGGACCTATCCTCCATGAACTTATCTAGTTCTTATTCGAACCCTGTTAGTGTTGGCCTTCACAACATCCTCTTGCAAAAAGTTCCACAGGTTGACTGTGAAGAAATTATTTTGTTGTTTTTTTTTAAACTGCTGCCTATTAATTTCATTGGGTGACCCCCTAGTTCTTGTGTAGTATGAAGGAGTAAATAACATTTCCTTATTCAAATTTTTCACACCATTCATGATTTTATAGACTTCTATCATATCCCCCCTTAGTCATCTCTTTGCCAAGGTGAAAAATCCCAGTCTTTAATCTCTTCTCATGTGGAAGGTATTCCATACCCCTCATCATTTTTGTTGCCCTTTTCTGTACCTTTTCCAATATATCTTTTTTGAGATGGGGTGACCACATCTGCACACAGTATTCAAAATGTGGGCGTGCCATGGATTTATATAGAGGCAATATGATATTTTTTTATTTTTTCTCGATCCCTTTCCTAATGATTCCCAACATTCTGTTCACTTTTTTAACTGCCACTGTGCATTGATCAGATGTTTTCAGAGAACTACCCAATCTGTTTCTTGGTGGGTAACAGCTAATTTAGACCCCATCATTTTGTATGTATAGCTGGGATTATATTTTGCCATGTGCATTGCTTTGCATTTATCACCATTGAATTTCATCTGCCATTTTGTTGCCCAGTCACCCAGTTTTGTGAGATCCCTTTCTAACTCTTTGCAGTCAGCTTTAGACTTAATTATCTTGAGTAACTTTGCATCATCTGCAAATTTTGCCATCTCACTATTTACCCCTTTTCCAGATCATTTATGAATATGTTGAACAGCACTCGTCCCAGTACAGACCCCTGGGGAACACCACTATTTACCTTTCTCCAGTCTCACCATTTATTCCTACCCTTTGTTTCCTATCTTTTAACTGGAGTGCCTGGCAATGCTTTCAGGATCATCTAAAAATCCTTAATTACTGACAAGCCTTTTGTTATCTTAATCACCCTGCCTCTATTTATAAACAAACACCCTGCCCCAAAGGCAGAAGCTGGGAGCAGCACAGAATTCATCACATCACACTCAAGCTGTGTTGTAGTTGAGAGCTCCATCTGGGGCTAGGCAGGGGTGCTGGAACAATTTGTATAGTGGGAGTGCTGAGAGCCAGTGAACCAAACTGTAAACCCTGTACAGTAGGACCTCAGTTACGACACCAGAATTAAGAATTGACCAGTCAACCACACACCTTATTTAGAACTGAAAGTACACAATCAGGCAGCAGCAGAGACTGGGAAAAAAAGAAAAGAAAAAAGCAAATACAAAATTGTTTTATAGATTCATAGATTCATAGATTCTAGGGCTGGAAGGGACCTCGAGAGGTCATCGAGTCCAGCCCCCTGCCCTCATGGCAGGACCAAATACTGTCTAGACCATCCCTGGTAGACATTTATCTAACCTACTCTTAAATATCTCCAGAGATGGAGATTCCACAACCTCCCTGGGCAGTTTATTCCAGTGTTTAACCACCCTGACAGTTAGGAACTTTTTCCTAATGTCCAACCTAAACCTCCCTTGCTGCAGTTTAAGCCCATTGCTTCTTGTTCTATCCTCAGATGCTAAGATGAACAAGTTTTCTCCCTCCTCCTTATGACACCCTTTTAGATACCTGAAGACCGCTATCATGTCCCCTCTCAGTCGTCTCTTTTCCAAACTAAACAAACCCAATTCCTTCAGCCTTCCTTCATAGGTCATGTTCTCTAGACCCTTAATCATTCTTGTTGCTCTTCTCTGGACCCTCTCCAATTTCTCCACATCTTTCTTGAAATGCGGTGCCCAGAACTGGACACAATACTCCAGTTGAGGCCTAACCAGCACAGAGTAGAGCGGAAGAATGACTTCTCGTGTCTTGCTCACCACACACCTGTTAATGCAGCCCAGAATCATGTTTACTTTTTTTGCAACAGCATCACACTCTCATATTTAGCTTGTGGTCCACTATAACCCCTAGATCCCTTTCTACCGTACTCCTTCCTAGACAGTCTCCTCCCATTCTGTATGTGTGAAACGGATTGTTCCTACCTAAGTGGAGCACTTTGCATTTGTCCTTATTAAACTTCATCCTGTTTACCTCTGACCATTTCTCCAATTTGTCCAGATCATTTTGAATTATGACCCTATCCTCCAAAGCAGTTGCAATCCCTCCCAGTTTGGTATCATCTGCAAACTTAATAAGCGTACTTTCTATGCCAATATCCAAGTCATTGATGAAGATATTGAACAGAGCTGGTCCCAAAACAGACCCTTGCGGAACCCCACTCGTTATACCTTTCCAGCAGGATTGGGAACCATTAATAACTACTCTCTGAGTACGGTTATCCAGCCAGTTGCGCACCCACCTTATAGTAGCCCCATCTAAGTTGTATTTACCTAGTTTATTGATAAGAATATCATGCGAGACCGTATCAAATGCCTTACTAAAGTCTAGGTATACCACATCCACCACTTCTCCCTTATCCACAAGACTCGTTATCCTATCAAAGAAAGCTATCAGATTGGTTTGACATGATTTGTTCTTTACAAATCCATGCTGGCTATTCCCTATCACCTTACCACCTTCCAAGTGTTTGCAGATGATTTCCTTAATTACTTGCTCCATTATTTTCCCTGGCACAGAAGTTAAACTAACTGGTCTGTAGTTTCCTGGTTTGTTTTTATTTCCCTTTTTATAGATGGGCACTATATTTGCCCTTTTCCAGTCTTCTGGAATCTCTCCTGTCTCCCATGATTTACCAAAGATAATAGCTAGAGGCTCAGATACCTCCTCTATTAGCTCCTTGAGTATTCTAGGATGCATTTCATCAGGTCCTGGTGACTTGCAGGCATCTAACTTATCTAAGTGATTTTTAACTTGTTCTTTTTTTATTTTATCTTCTAAACCTTCCCCCTTCCCATTTGCATTCACTATGTTAGGCATTCCCTCAGACTTCTCGGTGAAGACCGAAACAAAGAAGTCATTAAGCATCTCTGCCATTTCCAAGTTTCCTGTTACTGTTTCTCCCTCCTCACTGAGTAGTGGGCCTACTCTGTCCTTGGTCTTCCTCTTGCTTCTAAAGTATTGCTAAAAAGTTTTCTTGTTTCCCTTTATTCCTGCAGCTAGTTTGAGCTCATTTTGTGCCTTTACATTTCTAATCTTGCCTCTGTATTCCCATGTTGTTTGCCCATATTCATCCTTTGTAATTTGTCCTAGTTTCCATTTTTTATACGACTCCTTTTTATTTTTTAGATCTTGCAAGATCTCATGGTTAAATGTAAACTACTAAAAAATAAAGGGAAAGTTTTTAAAAAAAGATTTGGCAAGCTAAGAAAACTGTTTCTGTGCTTGTTTCATTTAAATTAATATGATTGAAAGCATTTTTCTTCATAGTAAAGTTTCAAAGCTGTAAGTCAATGTTCAGTTGTAAAATTTTGAAAGAGCAACCATAACATTTTGTTCAGAGTTACGAACACTTCAGAGTTATGAACACCTTCCACTCCCAAGGTGTTCATAACTGAGGTTCTACTGTATATGATGGAAACCACTTCAAGCCAAGGGGTGTGGCAGCACCCCCAGCACTTCTAGTTCCAGCACCTATCAGGCTAGGGCATGCGCTGTGAGCAGACCACAGGTACGAAACTCGGGGGAGGGGGCTCTAGCCCCTCCCTTGTCCCCCCTAAATGGCACCCTTGCACATAGTTATAAATTCTCAATTACTAAAGGTGGTTACCCTAAGTCAGTGATTCTCAACTTTTCCATAATGGGACCCTTTCTTCATATCAGCACCCTCACCCAGACCTCTCCAATTTAGCAATATGTGAAGGGCATGGTGTTTTCAACCCCTTGATAGCTTTCATGACCCCTAGGTTGAGAATCCTGACCTACATTATAACTCTAAAGGTATTATACCTTACCCAGAAGTAGCTGGCACGAGCTTCTATGGGAGATGGGACACAGAACTAGGTGAACAATTGTTCTCTTTCAGTATGGCATTTCTTAATAGCATATTGAGGCATGCCTAGCCATGCCTGTGAGACAATTTCCCATAGCAAAGGTGTTGGCTTGCTCTAAATGGAGAAGCTTTCACTAGCACAGGAATAATGTATTTGCTGTCTACTTGTGATGACTAGTGAATGCTATTGGGAAACCATGCACTAGCTGATTTAAGTGCCTTCCAGGGTTCAGTATTTCAGTTTCCATGCTGAAATATTCTGGTGTAGGTCGGATGTAATCAAGCTGAGGTGGGTTTGGAACGTCTCATAGCAGACGGAAGTGCATTTGGTAGGTAACCTGGCAGGCTTCCCAGTCTAATCTGCCCCAGTTGAAAAGAGGGGTTTTTTACTCTATTGCATTTACTTGAAGGCTTTTTTATGTAAACACTGATTTTTCCTGACTAGTATAAGTGGCCTACTTTAAATCTGTTTCTAAAAAGATTTAGAATTACCAGCCAGTCTGGGTTACACATCACAGAAGCATTTTAAAAGAATTTTTTCTGATTCATTTTGTTCAAATATCTGGCGAAGTGCTGTGAAATCTGTAGTGTGATGTGCACCCATAGCTCTAATTATTCTCCCTGGTTATATTTAGTTCATCATCAGAGATGAATACATTCTCACTAGACAGGTCTGTTTTCATCTGTTATACTTTGCATTCATGGACAGGCTGCTGCAAGATGTACCACGCAACGTGAGTAACACAATGGAAATCAATTAAAGGGTAAAAAACCCAAAACACCCCATCTTTGTTATATGAAATACAGCTACATTCCAGATGCTGTTTCTTTCTTTGTGGCTAATTCATAGAAAACAAAAGAGCTTCACCATTACCTGGGAGCTTTAAGCACTTTCCCAAGGGAAGTTAAGGAATGTTTATTAAGTCAAGTTTGTATTTTACCATACAGTGGATAAAATCCCTTTTCTGTGGACACAAGTGTTTGGCTTTCCAATAAACTTTGTATCTGAACACTCTGTCTATCTGGGTACTTATATGAATGGATTTATCCTCACAACAGTCATTTGGGATAGGAAGCTTTTTAACCCATGTTACAGATGGGGACCCTGAGGGACAAAGAGGTCAAGTGATTTGCATAGTCACACAAAGTCTATAGTAAAGCCAGGAACTGAATTCTGATCCCCAGACTAGCTCCTTAACTACAGACCACAGCTACCTGCTACAGCTGGAGAGTAGTGAAAAAATCAAAAGTCCTGTCCTAACATAAACGTATCCACCCGTGATGGTGAGGTTCCTAGGACGTCCATGGCACTAGAAGAACCTAACATGGGACTTATGTGCTATGGGCCCTCTGAAAGAAAAGGACCATGGAGAAGTTAATGAAAGGAAGTGAGGATTAAATTAAGGCAGTTGTGGAGGTAGTGGAAGTGAATGTAAAGAGGATGAAACATACAGTGCACTATGATGAGGGTTGCTCTCTCTATGGTACAAAAAACCAGGACATCCCTGAGCTGAGGATAGGGAGCACAGGGATTGGGGGGCGGGGGGGAATAGGAGATGACTCCTGGGAGAGGGAATGGGGGGGCCTGCTGGCCAGGAATAGCTGCCACCCTGGTGAGGAGCAGAGTGCTCTGGATGTGCTGCCTTGAGCTCTTTACACTGCCCTCAGCAGCTCGTTGGTCAGGGAGGAAGCAGCAGTAGCTGCTTAACAGCTCCTTCTGGGGAGCTGCGGAACAGCTGAGAAGGAGGAGGAGCAGCAGCACCAGGGAGGAGGAGGAAGACGAGACCACCCAGCAGCAACCCAAAAGGGGCCTCAGCTGACAAAAAATGGGACTTTTAATGTCCCGAGAAGACTTACAGTTTTCCCAGGTACCTCCCAAAAAGGGAAAATCTGGGCATATGGCAACCCTAGCTGCTACTACCAGATGGGTCAATGCAAAATGCTGCTCTAGATAGAACAACCAATATTCAGGAGTATTTGGATCAAGGTGGTTGCTTGAACCAGATGCAAAATTCACATGCGGGTCTTGGTTCAGATTTCAAAAACTGCCCCCATCCAATCCACCCCCGCCCCCAACAAACCATCAGGTGTTCTTATATGGATTTTAACTTAGGCTCATCTCTAAATAGTCCCTTGTCTCTACACTGTCCTGAAGGAACACATAGGGCACCTTGGGGAAGAAACATAGTGGCCATTCTGAAGCACTAATGGTTTTTTGGACGATAAGTGATTTACATTTATTTCAAACTGCAAGGGGAATTTTATAAATAAGATACTACTTTGCACTTACATACTGAAGCACTTACCTTCTGAGGCTCATAGCAGATATACAAACGTGAGCCCATGTAATTTCGCACCATCCCTGAGAGGGGAGTTACTACAATGGTGATTATAAGTTTTCACCCTCATTTTACAGGTGAGGAAGCTGAGGCATAGAAAGATTAAGCTGTGTCTACACTGCACTTCCATCGGTAAAACTTTCATTGTTCAGGGATGTGAAAAAAACACACCCCCGACTGACAAAAGTTTTATCAATGAAAAGTGCCTGTGTGGACCCTTAGGTTCTCATTACCCACAAGAATACAGCTCATCACATTGCAAAATTGTCTTTTTTCGCAACAAGAAACTTTCTGACACACACCAGAAGCACCACACTACTTATGGTAATCTCCATCCCATCTATCTCTTTCATTCTCTACATAGTGTTTTTTGTAAGCAGTCCTTAAGGATGGAGGTTGTGCTAAATTTTCTTGTTTTCACTGGCTTTACCCCCCTCATTTTATTTTCCCAGTACTGGTGACACTGTTTGGTATCTGTTATGGACACAAGCGTGTATGCTACCATGTATGGAAGATGTACCAAAAGCTGAGAGTGACATCAGTCATTAACAGTCTCATGGCATAAACAATAACACTACATGTACACAGAACAGATGTGACTTCAAGAAATATACCAGCTCCTTGCCTGGATACTGTCTGAGGCTCCAGGAAAATCATTGTTGGGAAACTGACATCTGTTTATTAGACGTTTATGCAGCCAGAGGCTTATAATTACACTAGTGGAAATAGAGCACATTCATTCAGTGGGAAAAAGTGGCATTTTCCCCATGCTTATATACTTGAATGCTTGAGGGAAAATGCATCCAACCAGATCTGCACATATGCCAGCATCAATTGAATGTGGTTTGGGGGAGTGCTCTACAAATCCATGCAGAAAAGGTCCTGGGTAAAATTTCAGACTGCCCACTCATACGCTAGTCTACTCATTTTATTACTGAATCATCTCCTTCAACTGTGGATTTTAGTTCTGCTTCATTTGCAGACAACTCCAAGACACCATGTTTGTATGACTAAAATGTCTGAAGTGCATGACGCTAAAAGTAAATAAATGATTTAAAAAAAAAAAAAATCAACAGCAGATGGTCCAAAAGGACAAAGCTGAATTGAAGGATTAAGCAGACCATAATAAAAGCTGTCATTACAAGTTGTCATGATTTGAGAGTTATTTATTAGCTCTAAACAAACATTGTTCCCTTTAGATACCAAATGTCAAATGTTTTAATATGCAGAAACCACGTATTCCTCTCCCAGCTGTTCCCATTTCAGGCTGCCAGCTGTATTATCTCATCTTTTAAGGGCTGCCAAGGAGCCTAGTGTTAACATGCCATATTATGAATATCATATTGCCAAAAGAGGCCAGATGAGGCCAGATCATTCTAATAATTGGGCCTACTGCCATTATATAGTATTATGCATGCTTTTGTTGATCCTAAAATCTTTGTAGTATATAGTAAGTGCCTGCCTGATATTTACTGAAATAATTCTGGAGTAAATTGCTTTTGTGCTTATGAAATTTGCCTACAATCAAAATAGGATCTCAGTAGCATAGCCAGGGGGGAGTGGGGGGAAGCGGCCGCTCCACCACTGAGTAGAAGCGGCGCCTTTTTTGTGCTCCGACGCTTTTTGCTCCTGCGCTGCAGCTGGAGCGGAGCATTTTTTTTTTTCCTCTCGGTGCCTTTTTTTGCTCCCGACACTTTTTTCTCCCAGCGCCCTTTTTTAGCTCCACTCCCCCCCGTGCTCTAAACCTGGCTACGCCACTGTAGGATCTATTACTTTAGTGGTTGCCTTCTGAAGATCCTTATATCTCAGGGAAAACATTAAATGGCTGATAGTCCAAAGATTTCTAATTTCACAAAGGGTTTCTCTATCTTTGAAATATTATCCATTTTTTTGCTTGGGAAGGATGCATGAGATCAAGTCCAGTCTTTGTTGTTTTTCTTTGACCCATCCAATTACAGCTACAATTGAAATCTTCTTTTGATTTGTTTTCCTAAAGTGATTTAGACTTTTTAAAAAAGCAGTAGTTTTACTTGCCCTGTTGATCTGTTTGTTCATATGCAGCTCCTTTGGCCATGTGAAATGTTTACAAAATGCTTCTTTATTGCATTATTCTACAGCAGTGATGGGGGTGGTGAGAGAAAGTGACATAAGCTCTGTCTTGTAACTTGACCATAAATCCAAATTCTCCATCTGTTGTGTGTGTGGCCCCTTTTCAGGGTACATAAAGGATAAAGCTTTCTTTGCTGTAATTGACAAGTCAGGATTCCGACCAGCTGTACACGCACACCCTTCAGCAAGGATCAGGGAAAGCAGAGGGAGACCGTTATAACCAGCATTCTCTGACTCTTATACCTGTTTGTATAAATGTCATTAATGTAGCATGAAGACAGAATAGAAGATGATGCCCAAAAGAGAAGTATTTTCAAACCCCTTTGCGTCACACAAATTTACATTTCTATTAAAGAGACCAATAGTAAGGTTAATAGGTGCAAAATCTGACATCTTTTAAATTCCCTTGCGCCCCGCCCCCCCCTCCAGCAGTAGGCTAGGTCCGAAAAGATGTATCCTGCTTCGAGAGTGAAGGCTGCGGTGATTAGAAAGCTGACGGTGGACAAACTTTGGAATGTGCTCAGGGTCTGCTGCGGGATCAGGTCTGTTTTGTCTAGTGTTGAACCCACTCAGGTGTCAAAATTCCAACTAAAATTCCATTGCATAGCTCACAAGAGCAACGTTCTTCTGGCAAGGGATTGGAATCAAGAAAAGAGCCTTCAGGAGAGCAACAGAAGGGACATGCATGCTCATGTCATATACCTACTCCCATACCTGCAATAGTTCCAGCATCCATAGTTTGTTGTGTTTGGGGTGCCCAGTGCATCAGCTTGGATTTTAAAACTGTTGTAGGAATTATTTTGGAGACTAATAAAAGATTTTCCCTCTGTATCAAAAGGACATGTAAAAAACAAAATAAAGTTTTATGGAATGCCACATTTTAGTCCCATCGCTTAATTTTAATTGTATTTATTTCAGTTTATGCAGAGAGTGCTTATCGCAGAGTTCGAACTGCTTTATGCTATGGCTGATTGAAAACTGGTAAGTATTTTCAGGGTGGGAAATAATTTTGTTTGAAATTTTCTGCAGAATTTTTTTCAACAACTGCTAAATGAAATATGTTTGGTTTTCATTTTGGATCTCTCCTTCCCTCTTTTGTGCCGCCGAAAGGTGGTAGTGAGGAAAAAAGGGGAGAGAAAGGCAGGAAAAAAAGAAACTGAAAAATGTTCCTGGGTTTTTTTTTTTAAGGGATTGAAATTTTTGGATTCAAGATTAAATGGATTTTTAAGTTTTTGTTTTGCTGAAAAATTGGAAAATTTCAAATGACGGAAAATTTTTCAAAGTAATTCAAAAAACCATTTTTTGTCAAAGTCTTTTCAGCAAAATATTTCTGACCAACCCTATTTAAAATTACATAATCGACGCAGAATAATTAAAATAGCAAATCCAGCCTGAACTAATCCCAACCAAGATAACAAAATAATAATGCAACCAGATAATCACATATGAAAAGAACACCCCACTGAAAACCCCATTCAACCCATACTTTCAACCCTCTTCAAACAAGTAAGATATAAGACCAGTCTCGCTGCATGTTCTGATAGTCAGCAACTTTGGCTATTTCAGAGCAGAGGAGGGAGTGGAAGGCAGTGATTCGCAATGGGTAAGGCACTAAAGTAGGACTCAGGAAATCTTGGTACTATTCTCGGCTCTGCCACTGACCTGCAATGTGACTTTTGGGCAATTCTCACTTCCTCTCCAAGCCTTAATTCAAGCAGAGCAAATGGGGTACAGTCAGTGTACAGAATCTGGAAGGGCCTTTAACTGGGTTGCACAACTATGGAACTTCCTCCATTCATAGTGCGCACCTTGCTACAGTTTTTAAAAATAGCCCCAGGAAATATCTGTTTGGCATTGCTTTGGGCTGTTTTTAAAATGCTGATGATCTTAATCCCATTTTATTGTAAAGCTTCCTACTTCCCCCTTCTATAATGGACTCCATACAAGTGCATTGTGTTCTCGTCATTGCAACTGAAGTAAACCTTTCTTCTCTTTTTAAATTCACTTTTACAGTCTTCATTCTTAGCTTTTTTACACAGCTATAAATGCACTGACATCACATATCATATTACATTGGTAAATTCTGATGCCACATTATAGGATGTGATGAGCAGACAGCATCACACTCAAGGTCAGCACCAAGAGGGGCGAGGAGTTTTACAAGCACAGGACACAAGGTCAGCGAGATGAGGGGAGGAGCCTGGTTCTACTTTTGGGAAATCCTGGCAAGTCTAAGTACTGGAAGGTTTGAGAGATTCACAAACTATCTAAAGACTATGGGAAAATAAGATTGAGCTGGAATCTTATGATGATCCGAATTAGCCTTCAATGATCTGAAATCAATGGGAGTTAGATGTCTAAATATGTTTGAGGATTTGGGCCTATCAATCCACAGAAGACTGTGTTACTAAATGAAAAACAGTGTAAAAGTTGGAGGAAAAGCAATGTGACTATTATGTTAAGTGGCCTGGAAACATCCCCCAAAGGCTTTCATTTCTGGCGGGTTTCATTTGAGTGGAAGTGAAAGAATAAAAAGATTCATTTTCTAATTTTCTCACATCCATTGTCTCTTCAGTAGTTATTTTATTTTTTTATACCGTTCTCCTTTCATAACATCTTTGCATTGAGACAGTATTACAGCCAGTATTTTAGAAATAAAAGGGTGGTATTAAAAATAACATGTAATTACAAATTAGATCTGGTCAAAAATTCTCAACTTGCAGTTTTGACAATTTTTTTGATGAAGATTTTGAACTTTGACCCAAAAAAGAGGTGGGGGGACACAATATTTCTGTGAAAAATTTTGTCCTATTTTGTCCTATCTGGTTTTCAAAACTTCAACAAAAATTTCTGTTGGAATTTTAAATTTTGATTGAAAAAAGGGATACATTGTTCCTAAAAACGTTTGCCAAAATTTCATTCTGTTTTTCAACCAGCCTTTATGCACTATATGATTTTTGAATATTGAGGTCATTCCTTTCCTCCTCACTGGTTAGTAAATTTGGAGTGAGTAACCAATCATCTTGAAAACTTCCTATACTAGCTATCTTTTGCTTCCACGTTTCAAAGAAGGACTAGACAACTTCTGCTAAAAACTTCAATTATCCTTTGGATTCCACAGTTTCTTATATACTCATGATCCACATCTACAAACATCCTCCAGGGGAAATCATAGGATTTGAACATGTACAAAAAAAGCTCTAATACCTTCCTAAGCGAACAGTTTTATAGCGGCAGCTCTACCGTCTTTCAAAGAAGGCAGTGTCACACATACACACAAGTATTATATACTCTCATTAAACCAGACCTTAGCTCCAAGGAGACCATTTGAACTTGAGTGCTTCCAGGATCACAGCCCAGGATCTGGGCCCATGGCCCTTAGAAATATGTAGACAAAGATCAAGGATGTGGTCTGTTTTTCATAGCTCTTGTTGCAGCTGTTCAGCTCTCCAGCTGCCTATTAAAAACCAGGCACCTGTATTTTTTCAATTGACCAATGGTTATAGCCTATAATATATCCTATAATTTATAGACCATTTGCCATTCCCCAGCTGTTGTTGTAAAATCAGTGCTATAGACTTCAGAAGACGACTTCTGAAAGCCCACTTTAAAAAAAAAATCTTCTTACGGTAACATTTTCTTTTCACTAAAAAGAAACAAACTAAAGTCAGAGGTAGAAATAAAATCTCTGGTATGATTAGAATGTTTGGGTTCCCAACCTTAGTAAGGGAACAACTTTAAATTTAGTTCAGCGTCAACCATTCTTCTGTGGTTGACGTCAGCTGTACATTGCATGCCTCTAAACAGCTCTTCTAAACTACACACAGGCTGCTTTATTTACAGTATATGGAAGGATCAATTGGTTTCCATTTTGGGGAGTTGTGGAGTAAGGAATTTTCTTCTTAGGGATCTTTCTCTGTAGAGGCATCTGTATAAGTTCATTAGGGCATTCAGCATATGTCAGTCTTTCCTCCCAATAAAATATATGAATCCCCTGCCTGCCCTAGCAGCGAGACTTGAAAAATCCCTGCTGTTCATCAAACATAAACAGCAGCTCTTTTATAATAATTTATGTAAATGCTAATCTCAGCACGAAGACAATCAGCGTATGCAGATAAAGTTGAGGAGGATAGTCCTCATAAATAATACAAGGAGACGTGAGTAATGAAAGGTTCAGTATTAGGTGGGATAAGAAGACTAGTTGGCACAGTGTGTGTGCAGTATTTCTTTGTGAGGTTCAAGAGGACTAATGATTTGGCTGGGAGCACCCCAGAGGCTCCAAGTAAAGAGAGGAGAGTCTCAAATTACACAAAAGGGATCCCTCTGGATTATAAAGAGGAGCAGGGCCGGCACTACCATTAGGTGACCCTAGGTGGTCGCCTAGGGTGCCAGGATTTGGGGGGTGGCATTTCAAGTCCCTCGGCGGCGGCGGCAGGAGAGGCTGCCGCTGAAGTGCCGCTGAGGACCTTGGCGGCTGAAGAAGCGCCCGCCAAGGAGCCCGGCGGCACTTCGGCGGCAGCCTCTCCCGCCGCCGCCGCCTAGGGCAGCAAAAATGCTGGCACCGCCCCTGAAGAGGAGCAATAATAGGGTTCAAAGGGAGGCCCATCCATTTCTCAGCAGGAAGTGGCAGGCTCCTGGACTTCCTAGAGCACTCTGACCAAATCCAAATGAGCACTCAAGACTGGTGAGGAAACTGAGGCAAGGAACAGTGTGAAGGTATTTCTTATTTTGCACAGATCTGTATATTTTTTGTGATGGCTAAAGTAAAGAATGACTGTTTTATAAATCCTTCTGCAAAGTCTGTGTCAATTAGCTTCAATTATCCCATGTCCCTGAAGGGGTAAATTATACATCAGAGTGCCCATAAGGGTGGAGCTCTTGGGAAGTTGTGCTTAAGTTACTCAGGAGTCTCGGGCAAGTTCAGCTCTAGTCTCAGGGTCTAGGGCAGTTGGACCACAGGGTCTCACTTCAAAGAAGGGCTACCAGACAGTCTGACTCTATGCTCAGTGTAGGGTGACCAGACAGCAAATGTGAAAAATCGGGACAGGGGGTGGAGGGTAATAGGAGCCTATATAAGAAAAAGACCCAAAAATCGGGACTGTCCCTATAAAATCAGGACATTTGGTCACCCTACCAGCGGCGAGTGAGCCTAAAGGCCAAAGAAGGGGACAGAGTTTTAAGCAAACCCAAACTAAAGGGGAGTTTAAAAGCAACCAGGCCCATGGTGTGGGTCCAGAAGAGGCAGGCCAGTGAGTGGCCAGCCAGGGGGTGCTCAGTCAGGTCTGTGGCAATTACTTTCACACAAAAAAATAAAACAAAAAATAATATTTGCCCTGGAATAAAGGTGTCGTTCCTTTCATGATCTAATTCCACTTCCTGATTGCTCATTCTGAGCACCCATAGTATCATGTCTGTGGAATTTATGTTCTATATCTGATGTGTTTGAAAAATTTCCCCAGTATAAAAGTTCACTTTTAAAACACTCTGCTGCATTAAACAAACAAACACTATTCCATGATTTTGAATGCTAGAGTTAGCAACTGGAAGGGTTGTAAAATAATCAGGAGTGTGCATAACTTTTTAAGTTAAACTCTTTTGTTTGCATGATCAAATAATGGTCACATATATTGAGGTATATTTATAAATAATTGACAAAAAGTTAATTAAAGATTAATAGATTCATGATTAATAGGTGTCTTACTAAATGGCTAATCAATAGAATCCAACAGGTAAACAGGTTGTTTAGAACTATGGTTTTCACTGATGTGCTTTTAAACTATCTATAACAGTGGTTCTCAAACTTTTTTTCCGCAGACCACTTGAAAATTGCTGAGGGTCTTGGCAGACCACTTAATGATCTTTCCAAATGTTGTTTGTACCGTTAGCTAACTGTTGAAAAGCGCTTTGAGTAAAAGTGCTATATAAAGAAAACTTAATAATAATAAACATTTTTTGTTCTACAAATAAAAGCACACAACTCATATTTTAATATCAGTAGTGTTACCTTTCTAATGTGATGGATGTGCCCTCTCTCCCCCGCCGCAGCAGCCCCCGAACTGGGGCTGGGAAGGAGGGAGGTCTCTCCCCGGCAGCCCCTGAGCTGGGGCTGGGGAAAGTCGCCTCTTTCTCTGGCCGCCACAGCCCTGCACATCCAAAATTCCCCCCACCCCCTCTTCTCACCCCACTGCCCCCTCCCACCTACCCGCTATTCCCCCCAAAGGCCACCACCTCACCTTACACGTGCGTCTTCTCCAGGGTCCAGGCACCTAATTAGTGGAGCCACACCTGCACGGCTTCACTAATTAGGTGGGTGGTCCTTCATTTTCGTATGCAGCCGCCCAGGCGCGCACCTTAGCGGGAATTTTCCGCGGACCACCTGAATGGAGCTTGTGGACCACAGTTTGAGAACCTCTGATCTATATAATTTATATCTGTATCGTGCTTATAACATCTATTACTCATTCTTAACCATTTGTAAACTCTTTATAAATGTAGCCTTAATATAAATTTGACCCAAATAATTACAAGAAGCATGTGCAACTCTGTTTTAATAGCTTCAAAATCTTAAAAAATCTATTTCCTAAAAACAGAGAGAAGAAAATAACTCTGTTATCCCCAGACCTTCTGTCTTTCACCAAAAACTTCACCAAATCATTCTTCTGCCCTTTCTCTGGATTGCTTCGCTGAAAAGCATCATAAATTGTGTTCAAAACTCTTCCCTGTGTATTATAATATCCAATATTGATTCGTCATAAACATTCTAGCTTGTATCTGAGTAACTCTAAGGATTTTTTAATGTTTATTTCTAAAGTTGAAAAGTTTAATTGTAGCCCAGAGCACAACACTTGTGGAAAAGCCTGAGGTTTAAGCTGTTATATTTTCAACCCCATACTGCTTTAAGCTCTTGGAAAACATATTTCACAAGCGTGCTATTTTCCTTTCACCAAGGCTGGGGAGTAAAGATTATGCAAGGCTACTTTAGAGTTAAATAAAACATTTTGCTTTTAATAGACTGATGATTTATGGGCATTTCAGTAACTGAATAAGCAACTCTTCAGATTAATGCCTCTATTATCAGCTTAAATATTTTATTTTTAGAAAGGGATCTTGCTCAAACAGATTGAACACATTCTCTGAATGAGACATTAAAGTGAAGTCCCTTTGGTCTATATCTGATATTCTTTCAGATAATATTTAAAGAACTCATGGCACTTTTTCAAATGAGGAGGGGATAACCTCATTTTCCTGACTGATGTTTATTCCTTCAGTAAACCAGGTTTGAATGTTCAAGACCATATGTACTGTGAAGTACATAATGGCTGATCAGTTTGCCTACATAGTCACAGCTCTATGGATTTCTAATTCATGCTTTTTAAAGTGTATTGGAATAGCTTGATGTCTAAAATCAGTTCCCGAGTAGCAACCACTGCAGATTCAGCCTCCCACCTATACTAGGTGCACCAGGATCTCAAAGAACATCTGGAGCCCACCAAAGAAGCCTATAAACATCATGTAGACCAAGACTGTCAGGGGATCCCCTGTCTGGCCATAGGGGACAAGGTATGACTCTTTGCCCAGCAGCTTAAATTGAGCTGCCCATCTACCACACTAGACTACCAATACCTGGGCTCTTTCAAAATGATCAAATGGGTGAATTCAGTGGCCTTTAGGTTACAGCTGCCTGAGTCCTTGAAGATCCACCCCAATTTTCACTCTTCACTTTTAAATCCCCTTCTCCAACCTCTCCCACCCACCACTGTAACCCATATCAGTCAATGGATGGGAAGAGTACTTGCTCTACCAAATCCTTGACTCTCAGTGAACTGGGTAAAGGCTCCTGTACCTGGTGGACTGAAAAGGCTACAGCCTGGAGGAGTGGTTTTGGGAACCAGTAGAGAACATCTACATCCCAGACCTATTGCAAGAGTTCCATCAGAAGTACACTAAGCAACTGCCCCCCCACCAAGGAGGCACTCTTGGGAGTGAGTAAGATACTGTCAGGAATCAGGGCCTGCAGCAGAGCCAGTCTCCAGGCAATCTGATGAATGCAGTTGGCCTGATTGGCTATGCCGCCTGGTTGGTTGGAAGAGTCAGCTGACCAACTTTTAAGCCCAGCAGCAACAGCAGTTCAGCAGCTGCTCAAAGTATTTGCCCATGGCTGTGAGAGCTCTTGTGCCTTCTTGTTCCAGTCCTGTTCCTGCCTTGGCCCAAGGCACTTCCTGAGTGAACAGAATCATTATATCCTTCATCACATCCCCAAAGACCTACTAATAGTAATTCAGCAATTACACAGTTCTCTCAGGTCAGTTTGAAACGAAAACTTGAATTCAGTGTAGCTGTAGCTGAGTTGGTCCCAGGATATTAGAGAGACAAGGTGGGTGAGGGAATATCTTTTAATGGACCAGCTTCTGCTGGTGAGACTGACGAACTTTCGAGCCACCCAGAGCTCTTCTTTAGGTCTGGGAAAAGTAATCCCAGAGTCACAGCAAAATGCAAGCGGGAACAAATTGCTTGTCATCTGTAGTTAGCACATATTTAGTGTTCCACGTTTTCAGTTTTTATTTGTAAAACAAAACAAAAAAATTCCAGGACTTTTTCAGTGTTTATTTTACAAACATTAAAACCAGGAAAAAATCAGGTTAAAATAATTTAAAAATTGGGGAAAAACAAAAATCTTTCATAATATACACATTTTACTGCAATATAATTGAAACTTTTTTTTATGTACAAAGGTATTTTTTGTCTCTCTCACAGCTAGTAGTTTCTCCAGAAATCCTGGTTTGCATACACTCATAATTTTCTTCAACCTATCCTCATTTATGTTGAGACTCTTGCTGTCTTGAAGGTAGTCCAACTTTGAAAATAAGCACTCTACATCAATAGTTCCCGGGGGTACACTCAAAGCTCACTTTGCTGAAGTTGGGAAGTGTGTCCTGATGACTGTTCCAAAAAGCCAGTACATCCGGTTTCACATTGTCAGGGTTAGGCATGTTCATGTAAGTAGTAAATTCTCCTTTCAGATTTGAAATTTCATCTCTAGTGGCAAATAGTTGAAACACTCTGGCATAATGGTCATAGTCTGCTGCAAAATTCACCTTGAGGAAGGGGTGCAACACCTGGCTAACATTCCAAAAAGAATCTTCAGAACCAAACGTGTCAGGGTTCAATTATGGGCCACAATTGTCTTCCATTTCTCGCTCAGCATTCTGTTGAAGGTTTTGACTGCTTTTTTGATTTTCTCATGTGCCAGGGTGGGAAGGAGTTCCAGAAACAGCTGGGTTTTCTCGCTGTATGTTTCTTCTGCAGCTTTTGTGCTCAATTCAGATGAGATTTTGGTTGTCAGGATCTGGTAAATGTCTATATTGGTAAACATGTTGGCAGTAGTCGGAGAAAACTCCAGTGTTTTCCGTGCGTCACACAGTGATTCCAAGTTTTCAACAATGAACATTACCTTGGCGTGCAGAATCTGGTGATCATTTTGGTTATTTGCCAGTCTCTTCACAGTTTCTGCTTTAGAACCAACAAACTCAGGAGGATCTAGGAGATGCATTAACACAGTCCACGTCCACGTGTTATTTACATGACAGGCAGTGAAGTACAAGCTCATCCACTGATGTGGCATGACAGGCATAGATAATCGGCAGTCAGCTCTGCACTCATTTCGCACGGTGTAAAACAAAGCCTTCAGTTTGTTCACATGCTTGAAAATGACCACAAATCCAATGATGCAAGATTTCACGTCTTTCATTTCTTATATAGCAATAGCTGCTGACGGTGCAACGTTAATCAGATGAGCAGGTTGAATTTAATCTCCTATGCAAATTTCGCCATGTAGGAAGCAGAATCTGGGTTAGCTGTGGCCACATTTTCCCCAGTTAGTTGGTACATCTCAGACATGTCAGTTATTGCTGTGTCAACTAAACAGATGTCAGCAGAGGGGATGAATGTCACAGAACAATGCGGGTTTATTTGCTTTGAAATAAAAAAATGAAGAAACAGGGCCAAGAACTGGATGGTCCAAAACATTGGGAGATTTGTCAAAAATCAGCCTAAACACCACATTTCCATCAATTTGTTCCATCAGTTTAGATACTAAAAAAATCGTAATTTTCTTTCAGATACTTATGAATGATGTTGTTTGCATTAGGAAGTGTTTTTGCTGCTGGACAGTATTGTTGCACAAAGTCACCAATAGGCCCCTCTGTAATTAACAGCGGTTGTCCAGTGAAACAAAGAGCACACACAAATTCATTAACACAATCGTGCTGTGTCCTCTCTTTCATTAAAGCCCTGGTGAAAGCTCCTGATATTGACTGTTTATCCCGAAGTTCACTTTCTTCTTTGAGCTTTTTGTGTCACTTGCTTTGGACATGCTCCTATATTCTGTCAGCACGAGCCCTGACCTCAACGCTGCAGTACCTGCAGCGCAATGCATCCTTTTCACTCCCATCTTTACTTTGCCTGAAAATTTCTAAGCACTGATTTTCTTGTTGGTATTCGTGTGTTTTCACCCCATGTTTACCTTTTAACCTTATCTTTATCAGTGAAGGATTGATCGTTTAAATTCAGCGCTGCACTAAACGGACGCAAAGAAATAGGCATCCAGCATCTCCGTGTGAGCCAATCATAGCATGATATTAACATTGTTTGATTTTCTGACTTCCATCGTGTGTGTGTTCTGTGTTTTACACTGTGGAACTGCTTCAATCTCAGAGCTGCGGGACACAACGATCACGTAAAGCATTAGTGTTTAACAGAAAATTGAGTGGATTGATAAATGGGTGTAAATCAGTAAAAAGTGAACTCCTTTCATTAAAAAACCTGGTAATTTATTGGTGAAAATCAGTAAAAACTGAAAACGCGGAACACAACACATACTGTAAGGGATCATTTGAGGTAGAGTGGCACAGGTACATCACTTTAAAAGACTCACTGGGGCATAGTCTCATTTACATTAATTCCCCTTTACACTGCTCTGGCAGTGTAAAGGGCACCTTACAGTGAAAGTAAATTACATATTCACCATTTTATGTCCCCTTTACACTGCCAGGGTGGTCTAAAGGGGCTTTAGTGTAAACAAGAATATGGCTTACTGTACTTGCACCAACAGACAATGCCTCAAATTAACTAACACATCCCATTCATCCCACCTTCAGGAAGAAGCTGAAAACTGGGCTCTATGTCAGGCCACTGGCAGAAGTGAATTCCATTGTTGAGCTTATACTTATCTGTCTGTCTAGTAGAGCTGATCGGGAACTGGAATTTCCATTTCACAAGAAATTCTGGGATTACAAAATGTGTTTTCATTATGAATTTACACAAAATGTCAAACTTCAACATTTTCTGGGAATGTTGTTTCTCGTCAATGGAAACATTTCATTGTGACATTTTTATTTAATATTTTTAAATGTTGTGCTATTTTATTTTATATTTTTAATATTATTATAGATTGCCAGCTGTAGTCTTTTTATGCTGAAGTGTTTGTTCAGAATATCACAATTGATTTTTTTTAATACGTCTTTCATGATGTTTCCTCCTCATGCAAGATGCACATCATATCTTCAAACTCTGCATAATATCTACGCACACACATCTATCAATCTGGTGTGTTTGGTGTGTGTCTGGAAAATCAATTACATATTGATTACATTCCATTCCCCAAAAAGTTTCCAAATTTAACAACCATAATTATTATCTGTCATGATAATACATATGGAATAAATCATTCCACTATGAGGTCATGCATTATAGGGACTCAGTCCTGTAGTCCCTTTTCAGGCAAAAACTGATTGCAGACAGTGAAAGGGTTTAACACATGGAAAGCCACATTCCCACAGAAATATATACAATACTGTAGGAACTATGCCGATGAGATCGGGTTTAACTGTATGCATTTTCAAGAGGAAATTTGATGTAAGGCTACATTTTCAAATAGTATTTCAAAAAGCACCCTTGGGGAAAAAAAATTCTATAAATTCAATTTACATGTGTACTGTCCCTGTCTAAATTTGTGCAGTTTTGTGTTTTCTTCTGTCTGCTGATAATCTTTGAAAGGATCAAGACTTTGTACATTGAAAATACATAAAATAGGGTGAACTTGGCCCCCACTAAAGTCAATGGGAGTTTCGCCATTGACTTCAGTGGGGCCAAGATTTCATCCATGAAGTTTAAAAAACCTGAACGTTTTTTTAAAACTAGAAAGTGTTTTTCTTTCCCCAACAGCGCTATAACATTTCTCTTTACTTTTTGATGTCTCTATTTATGTTTTTTAAACAGATATTGCATTACCTCACTAGCAAAGAAATGCTTCAAAATGAAAGAGTACATAAAATGGCTGGTCTACTAATGACCTGTAATTATACTTTTGTTCATAAGAAATTGTGATTACACCAGAGCCTAATGGGTAGCTTATTTTGAGAGGAAACAGACCTTAGTCGAATTTCTTGCATTAGTGCACATACAAAATGACTGAGTGACTGGCTGCTTCCCAGTTCCTACAGATTAATTTGAGTAACTTTTACAAAGTGAAAAAGAAAATATGTTGTGAATTTGCTTTACCACTGTCGGAGAAAAACAGAGTTCTCACTCTTTCTTTGGGTGTAGCAAGGCAGATACATTTTATTAACTCAAGCAATTGCACAGAGGGAGAGAGTGCACTAGGACACAGGGTTTCCCCCTCCGAGGCAGGTCTCTCAAAAGATAAACAATTAAGGCAACTTCCTTCAGTGCACCCATCTTATAATTTTCTTCATTTTTGTACATCTTCCTTGAAGATGGCAAAACTAAAAATAGTTGCTGCCGGTCCCCAACTTGGAAGGATGTTGTTCTTGCTGTGACCCAAGTCTGGGTCTAGTGGTGGGAGGTTATTTCTCTGAACAGATATAAGATCATTATTTTAAATGATCATGAATAAAAAAAAACAACAACCCAAAAACCTATAAAGCTATAGTCATTAGAATGGGCATATGTGGTGTGGGTTTATAGATAAAAACCACTCAGTGTTTAGTCATTAGAAAGTCACTTGACAATACTAATTTCTGGGCTATACTGGTTAGTTCATGTTTATATAACACCGCCAGACCCTGATTGTCAGCAAGGGGGATTGAACCTGGGATCTTTGAAGCTAAATGCATAAGCCTCTACTGCATGAGCTAAAAGTCACATAGCCCTTAGCTAAGGCTGTAGCAGACTCATTAATCTCTAAGTGGTCTTGGTGCCACTAAAGGGGACAGAACATCACACCCAGGAGGTGTGTGGATTACATTTACATGGGGTTCCAATTAAAATGCATACCTAAATGAATGTAGCTAGAGAAACATCTTCACTGCAGACTTAATTCAGGCTCTTACTTAGGTGTTGCCCTAATCCTACTCCCATCTACACACAAAAACCTCTGACCCAAGTTTGACGGTGCTTTCAACCTGAGCTGGCTGGCTCAGCTGGGGCTGTAGGCTAAAGCCCAGGTTCTGCTTTCACTCAGGCAGGTACCCTGTGATGGGGTGTCCACCCCATATTGGCCTGTAAGGGGTTAATGGAGCCCTAGGAAGGCAGCACAGAAAGCAGTCAAGGAGAGGAGCTGTGAGGAGAGCCAGGTAGATCCATATAAGAAGAGCTGCAGGGCAGAGCAGGTTCAGTTGCTCCCTGAGACCCTTGCAGGTAGAAGAAAGCCAGCATCCTAGAGAGAGCAGTGCTGCTAGCAGGGACCAGGGGAGCTAGGGAAGAGCTGGTGGCTGGGAGTTGCAAGCTGAGTCCCTGAGGCAAGGTTTAAGAAAGTACTGGGGCTGTGGGGAAGTGGCCCAGGGAAATAGACTAATTAGAGATTGGAAGGAATGCAGCATGTGGCTGCCATCTACAGCAGTGGGTCTCAACCTGTGGGCTGCTTGTGGCCCAATTAGCACACAGCTGTGGCCTAGCTGAGTACTAAAAAAAAAAAAAAAAATTCAGAGTTTGCTTCTCCTGGGTCCTGGCAGGGGTTGGGCCTGGTGAGGGGGAAAAGGCACCACAGACCCCTGCTGGAGTGCTCCCTGCCAGTAGGGAAGGTGAACCAGGCTGTGGTGGGGGAAGAGGTCAGCTGGCAGCCTGCTGTTTCCTTCCTCCATGCTGCAGGACACACTGTAGGGTTGCCAGGATGGGGGGAGGTGCTGGTCATGAACCCATGCCCACCATGGGTGTAGTTTGGGGAGGCATTGCCCCCCCCACTGCCCCCCCCCCCTGATTTCTGCAAATGCTGAGCAGGGCTTGCTCGGTTCAGCTGGGCGTGGGGGGGATTTCACTTGGTGCCTCTACCTGGCTGAGCTGGTAGCTCTGGAAGGCTGTCTCCTGGGTCCTAGTGCCTCTGTCATCCACTTCTACCTATGCTGGGTCCTGTTTCTGTATAATGATGGGTGTCTGTGTGGGGGCCGGGTGAGGCAGTGGGGAGGGAAGGAAGAGAAGGGGATGGGAAAGGAAAGGGGATAGGGGGAGGGGGCAGGGGGAAGAGAAGGAGAAGACTGTGAGTACCACTGCTGGGGGAGTGCTGCCTCCTCACTTCTGGGTGTCTGTGCCAGAGGTGTCTGGAGAAATGGGAGGAGGCACGTGTCCCCTCACTAGCCACAGCTACATGTCATGTATGGGGGAGGGGGGGATGAGCATGCTCCAGGTTGCAGCATGCCCTGGGCTGCTTGCAGCAAACAATGCATGCCTGCCCATCCCCTGCTGGCCATGTCCAGACCTGGAGCTCACAGCCAGAGCAGGAGGCTGCACTGTAAGTCCCGACTCTTGGGAGGAGAGCTGGTGCAGAGTGGAAATTTGTCCCATGGGCGGCTTCCACTGGCTGGGTGGGTGGGATCACCCCTGCCTCTGACTTTCTGGGAGTAGGTGTTGTGGGACATGTGCCCGACTGAGCAGCCACAGATGGCAGAGTGGTATATATAGTGTGTGGATGCGGCCCACAGAGAGCTGCATAGGCAGCCCACAATGGTAAATAGGTTGAGAACCTCTGATCTACAGGGTCCCTGAGGAAGTGACTGGACCTTTAGACTGCGGTACTGTCCCCCAGAAGGGTGGGGAGCACAGTGTTGCACAGCTGGCGGGCTGTGTCCTGAAGAGGACACTGCTGTCCTTGGAATGATACAGGTCCAGGAGCAGAAGTGACAGCAGGCGAGACACCACTGAGACACAGTGTACTGACCTGTGGCACTGATCCACAATACTACCAGCAGGAGGTGCTAGCGTGGTGAGTCCCACCCCATCATATATCCACTCTGTCGTGTGGAGAGAGGTTAAATCAGTCAAGTACTGCTAGTCCACCAATACCTTCCCATAGTTCCCCCACACCCATGAATCCATAAAGACAAACAAGTTGTCCCACAATTCACTGCAAAATAATTATATAACAGCTCAGTTTACCACAGGACAGAGAGTCATAGGGTATGCCACCAGGAGTGTCTACACTGCAACATAAACCCAGAGTTCTAATTCAGGCTCAAGCCTAATCCCGCTTCTATCAATGCACAAATCACACAAACCCAGGGCTTTGCTGGTTATGATTATGCTATCTGTATGCATGTATCATTTTTATATTTAAAGTTATAAGTATTGGCTCCATACCTGGATTTCAAATGTTTGCTCCCGGGGTAACACCCATGAAGTAAGAACATAAGAAAGGCCGTACTGGGTCAGACCAAAGGTCCATCCAGCCCAGTATGCTGTCCACCGACAGTGGCCAATGCCAGGTGCCCTGGAGTGAGTGGACCTAACAGGTAATGATCAAGTGATCTCTCTCCTCCCATCCATCACCCCCCTCTGACAAACAGAGGCTAAGGACACTATTCCTTACCCATCCTGGTTAATAGCCAGTAATGGACTTCATCTCCATGAATTTATCCAGTTCTCTTTTAAACCCGGTTATAGTCCTAGCCTTCACAGCCTCCTCAGGCAAGGAGTTCCACAGGTGGACTGTGCGCTGTGTGAAGAAGAACTTCCTTTTATTAGTTTTAAACTTGCTGCCCACTAATTTCATTGGGTGGCCCCTAGTTCTTCTATTATGAGAACAAGTTAATAATTTTTCCTTATTCACTTCCTCCACACCACTCATAATTTTATATACCTCTATCATATCCCCCTTTAGTCTCTTCTTTTCCAAGCTACAACGTCCTAGCCTCTTTAATCTCCTTTCATATGGGACCCGTTCCAGACCCCTGATAATTTTAGTTGCCCTTCTCTGAATCTTTTCTAATGCCAGTATATCCTTTTTGAGATGAGGAGACCACATCTGTACGCAGTATTCAAGATGTGGGTGTACCATGAATTTATATAAGGGCAATAAGATATTCTCTGTCTTATTCTCTATCCCTTTTTTAATGATTCCTAACATCCTGTTTGCTTTTTTGACTGCCGCTGCACACTGCATGGACGTCTTCAGAGAACTATCCACGATGACTCCAAGATCTTTTTCTTGATTAGTTGTAGCTAAATTAATTAATCAGCCAGATATCATTTAAGATATCTGCAAAAATGTCATAATTTGCCAGATATGATAATCTTGTTTATGTTTGTATCACCTTTGTATTATGAGTTATAGATATGTATGTCTGTATTTCAAACTGGTGCTATGCTTCTGGGTGACACCCCCAGATAGTTTGACATCAGCACTGCCTAGCCTGCTTGATGGCCCATTAAGGATCAACTATACAACTGACCCATTGAGAGAAGACAGATACACCTTATGACTCAGCAAAGCATGCTGGGAAATGCCTACGGAGAGAACTCTAAGGTTTCCAATCCATGTGCTGGGCAGCTTGTGTTTGAAACAAAGGAAGCACAGGCTGCAGGGCAAGAGTCTATAAAAGGTAGCTGCATCTTCTCCATTTCATCTTCAATCCTGCTTCTTACCTCTGGAGGAACTTTGCTACAAACTGAAGCTCCGAACAATGGACTGAATGACCCATCCAAGCTGTGGATGTACTCCAGAGACTTGACTTAAGCCAACAGTTTATTCCATCACTGCTACAAGCCTGAGCCAAGAAATTTGCCATTACTGTATGTAATTGATTCCTTTAACCACTTTTAATGCTCACCTTTCTTTCTTTTTATAAATAAACCTTTAGATTTTAGTTAAGAATTGGCTGTAGCGTGTATTTGGGTAAGACCTGAAACATTCGTTAACCTGGGAGGTAATGTGTCCAATCCTTTAGGATTGATAGAACCTTCTCTTTTATATGATGAAATAAGATTTACCAAAATGTTCATCATATCTGATGTGGGTACCTGGATGGAGGCCTGAGGCTGGATCACTTTAAAGGAACTGTGTTGTTTGGACTTCTGAGTAACCAGAAAGGTAATAAAGAAGCTGTTTTATCATACAATCATAGATCTGGAAGGAACCTCAAGAGGTCATCTAGTCCAGTCCCCTGCACTCAAGGCAGGATTAAGTATTATCTAGACCATCCCTGACAAGAGTTTGTCCCACCTGCTCTTAAAAATCCCCAATGATGGAGATTCCACAACCTGCCTAGGCAATTTATTCCAGTGCTTAACCACTCTGACAGTTAGGAAGTTTTTCCTAATGTCCAACCTAAACCATCCTTGCTGCAATTTAAGCCCATTGCTTCTTGTCCTTTCCTCAGAGGTTAAGAAGAACAATTCTTCACCCTCCTCCTTGTAGCAACCTTTTATGTACTTGAAAACTGTTATCATGTCCTCTCTGTCTTCCCTTCTCCAGACTAAACAAACCCAATTTTTTCAATTTTCCCTCATAGGTCATGTTTTCTAGACCTTTAATCATTTTTGTTGCTCTTCTCTGGACTTTCTCCAATTTCTTTCCTGAAATGTGGTGCCTAGAACTGGACACAATACTCCAGTTGAGGCCTAACCAGTGTGGAGTAGAGCGGAAGAATTACTTCTCGTATCTTGCTTACAATACTCCTGCTAATACATCCCAGAATGTTTGTTTGCTTTTTTTGCAACAGCGTTACATTATTGACTCATATTTAGCTTGTGATCCACTATGACCCTCAGATCCCTTTCCACAGTACTCTTTCCTAGACAGTCATTTCCCATTTTGTGTGTGCAACTGATTGTTCCTTCCTAAGTGGAGTACTTTGCATTTGTCCTTATTGAATTTCATCCTATTTACTTCAGACCATTTCTTCAGCTTGTCCAGATCATTTTGAATTTTAATCCTATCCTTCAAAGCACTTGCAACCCCTCCCAGCTTGGTATTGTCCGCAAACTTTATAAGTGTACTCTCTATGCCCTTATCTAAATCATTGAAGATATTGAACAAAACCAGACACAGAACTGATCCCTGCAGGACCCCACTCATTATGCTGGCTTGGTGAATCTAAGTATTGGAATACCCACCAGCTCTTTGGGGTTTGGCTGCCCCATTCTTTGCAGTTCATCCTAATTGACCACAGCTGGGACTCTGGTCACAAGTAGTTTTGAGAATTTGAAAACTTTCTACAGTTATTTAAAAAAATTGTCAAAGCTTTGCAGTCTGCTCAGGACACCCAGAACTATAAGCTCCTGTGTTGCATCTCTGCCACCATCACTCCTGCTCTAGGACCCACATCCCTCCAAGGACCACAGCGTCCTCTTTAGCGACACAGCAGTGCGGACATGTCACACACTGTGCTCCCCCCTTCTGAGGGACCTAGAGTCTGCTGTTCAGCCACTTCCCTTAGTGCCTACTACAGCAAATTCTCTGGCTACTTCCTCGTGGCCCCAACAGCCTCTTTACCCTTGCCTCAGGGCCTCAGCCTGCAAACCCAACAGCCAGCCAGGAGCTGTCTCCAACTCCCCCAGTCCCTGCTAGCAGCACTGCTCTGTCCAGGGTGCTGGTAGTTCTCTCAGCCCTACAGAGACACAGTCCTTCCTCCCTGGGCTCCCAGCAGAGAATTGCTCTCCTCTGCTCTGCAGCTCCCTTTTCATATGGGCCTGCTTGGCCCTGAATGGCTGCTTCCTTCAGCCTTTCTCTGGTTGGCTGCCTCCTGCGTAGCCTCCCTAAGGATCTATTAACCCCTTAGAGCCCAGTGTGGGGCAGGCGCCCCATTACAGGGTCATAGTTGATAGAATCATAGAATCATAGAATCTCAGGGTTGGAAGGGACCTCAGGAGGTCATCCAGTCCAACCCCCTGCTCAAAGCAGGACCAAACCCAGTTCTCCCTGCTTGTTCCCCAGGCTTCTTGCATTTGTGTATAGGCATTTAAGATAACTCACCGATCATCCTGCTGTCCCAGTATGGGGCAGGAGCCCTCCCCTCTTGCACTCACCTACTTGTGCTTCCTCCCGGTATCCCACTTCCCCACTTACCTCGGGGCTTTCTGTGTGAAAAGATACCATGACATTATCTGGAAGGTGGGATTGTTTCCCTACACACCCGCTTGACACTGTCTTGCCCCAAGACTTTCATCCTCCTTAACAACACAGGGGCTGTTGGATAGGAGGTGGGACTGCTGGGCTATGTCCCTGAAAGTCTCCTGTGTGGACCATTCTATCTCCCTTTGCTCCTCCAGTTCAGCCACTCTGGCCTCTACAGCCCGTCCTCTGACTCTGAGGGCAACGAGTTGCTTGCACCACATGCACACATATGCTTCTTGCCAGGAAGCAGGGAAGCATAATGTTGCACTCAGGGATTTTTTATTTAGCCTAAGTTTAGGGTATACTTTTTCAGTGTATTGCTCTGTCAGTTGCTTTAATGAGTGGTCTGACTCCCTGGTCAACTGGAATTGAAAGTAGAAGTAAGGGAGGACATCCCCTAAAGAAGGTGGGGAACAGAGTTAGGCTCCTAGTATCTTCTACAATGATTTGCCAATGCAAAAACAAAACAAACAAACAAAAAAACCTGAAAAAACAAACAAACAAAAAACACAAAGCAAAAAACAATAATAATAAACATGGCTTAAAAGAGGAATCACTTTAGACCACAACCAGCACTGGTTGATTTGAAGGAGAATTGGAATTGTGACTGCCTACACCAGGGCTGAATTTGACTGTGTATTCATTATGTCCTCAGCACACTAAATGCCTTGTTCTATCACTCAACATTGCCTCCCTCTCACCCCAGGTAAGTGGTCCAAGTGTCAGTCACAACTATCTTTGGGTTGATGCAGCTGCATCTGGATCTTCTTAAACCAAGAGGAGTTATTTGAAGCTCAAAAGTGACTCCATAAGTCCTTTCCTCTTGAGACAATAGGCACTATGAACTCATTTCAGGGAGATCTGGATTGTCTCAATTCCTCCCTAAAGTGTCTGAAAACATTATCAGGTTGGGCTGGTCCCCCTAAAGATTTTGGGCAAGATTTTCATTTACTGTAAGTCCCCTTTTCACCACTGCGGGAGTGTAAAGGAACAGTAGTGTAAATGAGAATCAGGCCCTACTCCTCTCTATAGGACAGCACTTTCTGTATCAGACTTAATTGATTTCAAAAATTTATGAGCTGCATGTTTTATCACTTTTCCCATTGTATTATTAACTCTTACCAGAGAGTACAAATTACAAACTACCTCGAAGGTTACCTTCTGCAGGACTGTTACTTTTCAAGACTGCATATATATACGCTCTAGGGTTTATTTTCTTTGAAAGAACTATTCATTTGCTTGTGACCCACCCTGCCTAAAAAAGGACTTCACTATTTATTCAGTTACTAAAATAACACTGATTATTTGCATTGCCACTACTTACAGAGAGCCTTTGCCTCCATTTGAAGCCCTAGTGGGATTTAACTTTGTGTTTTATTTTTCAGAACAAATGAATTAATGCGCGCACACACACACACACTCACGCTCTGCCTCCTCCGCCTCTCATTAAAGAAGTAAACATTGAACATTAGTTTTGTTTATTTTTTAAAAATTACAAATGACTTCTGAGTAATTCTAGGTGTTCAGTAGATCTGTGGGAAGATTCTCTTTGCCATAGAGGCACAGCTGGACCTGAGCCATTTCAAAAACTTACTGTAAGAAAGACTCTACATAGCTGAGGAGGAGGTAGGAATTTTACAATGAGCTCTTGTGCATTAAGCAGGTTTGTAATCCTGATGGGAAATCCAGCCCTGTGAGCCCAGAAGGGACTCAGTTAAGATCACAGCTTCAGTGGGCTTTCACTGATTTGCATCGGGCATTTCCCTATCTTCACAGTGCATTTCATCTAGACATATTCTCCACTAGGAACTTTCCTAATATAACCATGCTTAAAAATCCGCCATGGAATTGATGACATGTGGCTGGATTGCAATCCTGTTACAAATGCAGAATATGACGTGCAATACTGTGTGGAGGTGCAATCTAGCAAAATGAGTTTGTGCTGTGCTCACAGGGATTGAAAAGCCCATTGAAGTCAGTGGGAGTCTTTCCACTGACTTCAATGAGCTTTTAATCATGTCCATGGTGAAAAGCAGAAATCATCTAGGTATGCTGGAATAGCATGTTTTCTTTCTTTGAGTGCTGCATGATTTATTGCCCAAAGATGTATCTTGCTGCAATACTCTGAGTATCTCACTGCAGAACAACTAAACAAGAGGCCACATCCTCTATAAAGATTTGTTCAGGACATCAAAAGGTTTCATTTCAGTGCATTGGCAGGGTTTTCAACACATGCCATGTCTAAATCGCAACACTTTGGCTTAAAGCCAGCTAAGCAAAGAGCAAATCTTTCCTACAAATGACATCTTTGGACTGGTATTTGAATCATAGTGAGCAAAATGCCAGTTTCAACTGCAGGAGAAAATGAAAATAAATGTGTGATGTAATGTATTTGCTGGCTGGTCTTATTCCCCCTTGAGTTCTTATAACAGGAGACAGCAGCTCATTTCAGTTCAAAATCTAGTGGGGTCTTGGAGAGTCAGCTTGCTGGGTGCTCCACAGGAGTTGGATTGACTAGAGTAACAGCATGTGGAGATGATGATTTCATAGCAGTCTGGCTGCTTTATTCAGCACAGCATTTGATTACAGTGGCTCTAGCGCATTATCATCTCATCTACTTCCCTATCACATTATACTTTGAGCCTTGTGTCATGAATCCACAGGTCCAGTGCTCTTGAACAGCTCTGGAACAGTCCCTGGGAGTACCCCTGCACTGTGTCAGCCCCCCTTCGGGTCACTCTCTTTCACTAGGGTAAGACCCTTGGCTTCACCTTCTCCAGGGATTGAACCTCGGAGCCTTCAGAAAAGAAACCTGCTCCATGCTCTGAGCTCCCTTCCTCAAATCCACCTGAGTTGGACATCTGAGGAGATTTGTACACCCAAAGGGAGCAATGCACCCCCACATTCCTTAAACTGGAGTGACTCTCAACTAGCCTTGTACAAGCAGAAGAATTTACTAGATGTCTGGAACACAGCATAGTTTACATAGAGTTAACATAGAGAACAGAAAGTTACATCATATCTGGGTCAGCCCCAGAGCCCTTTAATCCCTCTTTAGTCCCAGTCCAGGAGCATCTCCCCTCCTTCCAGCAGCCCATACTTAACAGCCCTACCTGGCCTCTCCTCAGTCTTTTTCCTTGTTCCCAGGCAAACATTGTCACCTGGCCTTCCTCCTTAGCCCATTGTTCTCCAGTTGGTCATGCCCAGCTGGCTTCCTAAGGAGGTAGGCCATCCATGCTCGTTAGTTGCTAGGTGTCAAACATCCGGGCAATTGGAGTGGCCATTGTCTTCTTGGACTCTCCATGGTAATGGGGGCCCAGGGGCCAGGCAGCTAGGCATCAGTCACACCCAGATTTCTGGGTCTCTGCAAAGAGTAAACAACCTTTTCCCACCACGTAGTTAACCATGCGCCATATTGGGGAAACTGAGGCACACACACTATTCACACAAAATATTATGAAAAATTCCCACACGATCATGCCTTGATGTGCAGCCCTCAAATGTAGCGTCTACACTAATCCAGGACAGGGTGCTTGCTCATTCTCTCCCATACTCTGTTTTCCCACTGGAGGGCAGGCAGCTTGACTGCAAGTCATCAGTGTGGGAGGTAGAGATGCTGCTTCCTTGGCCACTTAAATGGGGCCACATCCTGCTATGTTACAGAATCATAACAATTTATGGATAAAGTAATAGAAAGCAGTATACACTGTATGCTATTAGCTGTGGCACACAAGAATGCTGACATCACCCTTACAGGGAACTGGGGTTACTCATCCACATGGGCTATAAAGTATGCCAGAAAATCAAATATAAACAACAGCCAAAGCACAGAGGATGACAGTGAGGAGCTTCAGCACTTGAACAAGGGACGATCCTCTCCTTGCTGTCACCCTGATGACTGAAAAGTGGCAATTCAAGCAATTTCACCACCATTCACTTGCAATGAACATCATCAGTGAAGGCTGCAAGTACTGGGGAGAAGGGGAGGGTAGTAACTGGAAGACCTTCTTCACCCTAATATAGAGGAATATGACAACTGCTGAGATCCAGAGGCGTTGTGGCCTCTGGCAATGGCACCAGTGTTCTTGCTGCTACATGAAAGAGAGAAGGCAGTTCTGCGGTGCCCAGAAAAAACATGGTGTTGAAAGCTATCATTAGAACATGGTCAGTCTCATCATAGGGTTTAAATGTCCCAGCTGCTTCCAATTGCACCATGCTGAAATTTAGAAAACAAATTTGTGAGGCCAAAAACCAAACATTTGCAAAGCATTAAGCTGTCTCTTCAGTGTAGAACATGGCTTCCTTCATCTTTACCTAACTTCAGAACTTTTGTTTTTCAAAACTGTAGTTGAAGAATAACTTAGTGGGGAGTTAATTCTTCCAGCAGGCAAGGCCCCCCTTGCTACTTGAAATGATTTAAGTCTGCAACTGCTGATTCCACACTTCAGCTTACCCATGACTGGATTTTTGATGTGCTGCCATGAAGCTGTACATGCAACTTAGCGGAGAGCAAATTTTCACGTCAAGACCACATGAAAGCCTGTCATTACAAGCCTATGAAGATGACATAAGCATGTCATTACTACGACATAACAATGTCAGTGCGAATGCAAGGAGACAGCATTGTGGTATCAAGTCTAAAAGACATGGGGAAATTAAGTTTAAATATATTCAGGGGCAGATTCAGACAAGATGTTTAGACTCTTGGGATCCAGGCACCACCGCAGGACACTACCAGCAAGCAGCAGGGAATCAGAGGACATGCAGGAGGATAGGTAGAGACAGGATTCTTAGGCCTGCTCTACACTAGACGGTTTTGTTGAAAAAAGTCCGCTTTCGTCGACAAAACAGTGCAGGTGTACACACTGAAATGCTTCTCCCACCCATAGGGGCTGACTCCATGAGTGCTCCGGGGCTCAAGTACCCACGGGGAGGGGAAAAGGGGGGAAGGGAATAGTGGGTGCTTAGCACCCAGAAGTCAGAGCTTGAGTGTGGAATCTGATGAGTTCTGTGCTGCTAACAACTTCTGCCCTTGGGGCAGGGAGTTTGTTTACAAACAGAGGCAGGGTGATTAAGATAACAAAAGGCTTGCTATTAAATTAAATTAAGGATCGTTAGATGATCCTGAAAGCATTCCCAGGCACTACAGTTAAAAGATAGGAAACAAAGGGTAGGAATAAGTGGTCCATTTTCAGAATGGAGAGAAGTAAATAGCTGTGTCCCCGGAGGGACATAGAATATCAGGGTGGGAAGAGACCTTAGGAGGTCATCTAGTCCAACCCCTTGCTCAAAGCAGGCCCAAGCCCCAATTTTTGCCCCAGATCCCTAAATGGCCCCCTCAAGGATTGAACTCACAACCCTGGGTTTAGCAGGCCAATGCTCAAACCACTGAGCTATCTCTCCGCTATGTTCTGGTCTGGGATCAGGGCTGTGCCACATATTCATAAATGATCTGCAAAAGGCGTAAACAGTGATTTGGCAAAGTTTGCAGATGATACAAAATTACTCAAGATAGTTAAGTCCAAAGCAGTCTGCAAAGAATTACAAAGGGGTCTCACAAAACTGGGTGACTGGGCAATAAAATGGCAGATGAAATTCAATGTTAAATTCAAAGTAATGCACATGGCAAAATATAATCCCAACTATACATACAAAATGATGGCACCTAAATTAGCTGTTACCCATCAAGAAAGAGATCCTGGAGTCATTTGCAGTACTCTGGAAGCGTTATGTTTCCAGAGTATTGCAAATTCATAAGAACCCTTCTCACTGCTCCTTATCATCCTGATCTCATTCTCTAGCTTCAGAAAACTTAAAAATTATCTCCAGTCATCAATGGGACAGATGCAACTGAATAATGTAGCTGTCCTTAACGTGCATCAAAACAATACCAGGGAACCTAGATGTAAATAAGATTGTTGACAGTTTCATCCAGAAAGCTACAGTGAGACATAGTGTCTTTAAACTGGGACATTCGTGAAGACAGCTTTTAGATGATTGCAATTATTTTAATATTCAATAATTCATGATCATGTAATTATGTAGTTCATAACAACTGAATAATTATTAAAATAGTAAAGATACAAATGATAGACACATTCAATAACTAGAATACGAAAGACGTGTATAAATATGCTGAAAATAGCCTCCCCTCAAAACTGGCAGAGTGCCCCTTCCTCCCCCCAACACACGCACACCTCTTCCAAAGCACCCACCGGCAAAAACAAAAGTCCATGCCTGTGCTCCCACTGATGTAACTCCCCAGCTACGCCAACATAATAAAACCACCTTGATGAGCTAAAAGAGCTTTTGGCGATGTAGTTAGAGTGACACAGCATCAATGTACACCCTGCGCTTGCATAGGCACCGACTTTAGTCGGCGCCGGTGGGTGCTCGTGCTCCCGTCCCTGTCCCCATTCCACCCCTTCCCCAAATCCTCGCCCCCACCTCCTCCCCTGGGCGCGCTGCATTCCCCCACCCCCCAGGCTTGCAAGCCTGGGAGGGAGGGGGGAGAAGCAGCCGAGCACCCACCAGCAGCTCCCCGCCAGTCCCCCCGCACCCAGCTAACCTCCGCCGGACTCTCCGCCTCCTCCCCATACCCCTCCCCTGAGGCGCTGCCACTGCGATTTCCCCCCCTCCCTCCCAGGCTTGCCGCTGCCGATTAGCTGGAGCGCAGCAAGCCTGTGAGCTCAGGAAAAGCAGCTTGGCTGCTACGGTGCCTTGGGAGGCGGAGGTTAGCTGGGAGCTGGGGAGGAGGGGCTGGTGGGGAGCTGCCGGTGGGTGCTCTGCACCCACCAATTTTTCCCCGTGGGTGCTCTAGCCCTGGAGCACTCACGGAGTCGGTGCCTATGTGCGCTTGGTTATGTTGCCCTAATTGGCCACCAGGAGGTGTCCCACAAGCCCACCTGGACCGCTGTGGTCAGCAGTTTGAACTCCACAGCCCTGAAGGTACACAGATATGCGCCACTCCCCTGTTTAAAGGCCTGGGAATTTTTGAAATTCCTCTTCCTGTTTGCTCGGCCCAGCTGACCATGCTGGGTTTCCGCAGCAGACGCTCTCCCACGTGGAGCACACCAGAGCTATTAGATCTGCTGAATCTATGGGGAGAGGAGGCTGTGCAGTCACGCTTCACTCCTGCCATAGGAACTTCGATACCTATGGGCTGATTGCTAGTGGTATACAGGAGAAGGGGCATGAGAGGGACGTGCAGCAATGCTGTGCTATGGTCAAGGAAGGCCAACCATTGCTCTGGTGCAGTGCCAAAGACCTGCCCTTCTATAAGAAGCTACACAGCATCCTTGGCGGTGACCCCACCTCCACTGCCAACAGCCCCGGGGATACTTTGGGGGGACTGGAGGTAGCGGACAGTGGACTCAACCTCGATAACCAAGTGGCGCATGGGGAAGTAGAGCTGGAGGACAATGTGGAGCATATGGCCAGATTTCTCTTGGGGGCAGGGCTGGCCCACAACATTTTGGCACCTGAAGCCGGGAGCTCAAATGATGCCCCCACACCCCCTCGCTTGGGCCAAAACTTTGAAAGGTCTCAATTCTGCCTGGTTCCTGTTCTACTCCTCTCATGGTACTGCTCTGCTACCTACCCCAATAAAGGAGAACTAACAACTTAAAATGTCTTGTTCAGAAATTTTAAGTAACACTTCACTTTCAAACACCTGAACAGCAAATGTAACTTTTCTTGTCTGCATAGTAAACACTGGCATTTTTATCTGTTTGAATAATCAAAGTGGTGCTTTCTGTGCTTTCTTGGTTGCAAAGATTTGAACTGCTTCTGCTTCCTGAAGGTCCACAGTCTGGGCCAGCTCATGCTCTATTGAGATGGTTGCAAAGCCGACAAGCCTCTCCTGTGTCATTGTGGAGTGTAGATGTGTTTTTATTAACTTCAGCTTGGATAAGCTGCATTCTCCACTGACAACTGTGACAGGAAGTGTTAGAAGTATGCACAGAGCAACAAAAGCATTTGGAAAGAGGGTGGTCATCTTATTTGTGCACATATATTCCAGAACAGCCTTTGGAGTTGATCCTGCTGAAATGTATCTTGAAAGTCCTTTCAGTTAATCATCTAAATCACTCGCATCAATATCGTGCATGTCATCATGCGTCAACACTGTCTCTAGTGCCCTGAATTGCTGGTGTAGGTCTTCTTCAGGTATAGTGAAGAGTTTGGAATATCATACAACACCCCAAATATACTGCTGTGTTCCTTGAGCTGCATGAAACCTTCAGCTGACTGTATTGCACAATCTAGCACCTGGTTAAAGAATTCAACTTTGAATTGTTGTTTGGGGTCTCTTATGGGATTATCCCGTGTCTCGTAATCAAAATGTCTTCTTCTTTGGTGACTCTTGTATTCTTGAATGGGTGGGAAAATAGCTTCAGTGTGAAGTTCCTCTGCCAACTTCTGTGCACTCTTCAGAACATTTTGAAATCCCTCATCTGACCAGTAAGACTGTAGGTACGACTTTGCTTTGTCCAGTTGTTCCATTGCTCCAGATGTATCAAGGTCAGCACCTTGGAGTCTCTTGCTTACAACATTTATTTCAAACAGTATGTCATGCCACAGCACTAAGCCACACAGAAATTTGAAGTTATGTATGTTTCTGGTGATTCCGTTTCCCTCTGCCACTGTTCTCCCACAAACAGTTCCTGTCATAGCATTATCCTCCATAATGGCAACTATGGCATCATCTATCTTCCCAATTTGGTGTTTGATAGGCTTTATCGTCTCCACTTGACTTTCCCATTGTGTGGCACTCAGTGTTTTCAGTGTCAGAGAGGATGTTCCCAGATGTTGCTTCAAAATTTGCCGTCGATGAGTTGATGCAGAGAAAAATACATAGATGCTTTGAATTACTTTAAAAAATTCAGCAGCCTCACTAGAAGCTGATGCAGCATCAGTGACCACCAAGTTCAATGAACGAGAACTGCACGGGACAAAAAAAGTTTGAGGGTTTAACTCTCGGATCGCTGTCTGCACTCCTCTGTTCTTTCCTCTCATGTTGGCATCATTATCGTGGCCCTGAACTCTCATGTCAGCTATCGCAATTCCCGTATCTTCCAGCTTTTTAAGAAGCACATTTGTCATACCAGCTCCTGTAGTATCATCAATGTCAATAAATTATTGAAAATGCTCTCTGACAGTCACCATTGCAGGGACATTTTCACTAGGTTCTGTTGTGGTTACAAAACGCACTATTAAAGTCATTTGTTCTGTATGGCTGATGTCAGGTGTGCAGTCCAGAATAACAGAGTAATATCTTGCTGACTTCAGATCTGCCACAATCTTCTGTTTGACTTTTGTTGCCAGTAACTGTATGATCTTATTTTGAATTGTTTTTCCAAGGTAGTGGTGTGTGTATATTTCTTGGATGGTGACTCTTCTTAGATGCTCCTGGAGTACAGCATCAAACTCAGCCATCAGCTCCACAATTTTAAGGAAGTTTCCATTGTTTGGCACATACAGCTGATCTGAAGTGCCACGCAGTGCTAGGTTTTGGGTAGCAAGCATTGTCACAATGACAATGCGCCTTTTCAGAACATTTTGCCAATAAAGAGACTCTGATGCAATCTTCTCTTGATGCTGATCATCTATAGTGGCCTTTAACCTTAGTCTCATCTCAGGCTCTTTCCACCTATGGAATGCTCTCTGGTGATTTGCTGTCTTCTCATGGCATGCCAGATTTCTAGCCAGATTTTTCCAGTCCTTTGTTCCTGTAGAACCGTGTGACGGGGTGGGGACTCACGCCCGCAGCGCCTTCCACTGGCAAGTCCAGGAATTAACTCTAGCCAGTCCCGGAGTGCCCTCTGCTGGTTGTGTCCCGTCCGTCGCTCACCTTCTGCTGGCATCCAGACCCGCGTTGCTTCTCGCTCACGGTGTCCTCTTCAGGACACTGCCCTCTGGCAGTGCCCTCTAGTCCACTCTCGCCCCATTCCAGGGGTGGTGGGGAGGAAGTGGGCATTTAACAGCAATCTTTCTCTGTGCCCCAGCCGCAGTGGGCAACCACACCCAAAGTCCTTCTGGCAGGAGTCTGGTGTAGCCTGTCACAGCCATGCCTTGATGGCCAGATGTAGCACAAGGAGGAAGGGGAGGACCCAGGCCCACCCTCTACTCTGGGTCCCGACTGAGGGACCCTCTGACGGCAGCCTCCCTGCCCTCCTTCTCTCCCCTTGTCTAACTGTCCCTGGGCCTCTTCCTCTCTGGCCCTTCGCACCCTCTAGGCCCTTTCTATCAGGGCCCACAGTCTGGCAGGTATTGGGCCGGAGCCCTTCTATGCTCCCCTGAGTCTGCCCAGCACTTGTCCGAGGTGCTTGTCTCCTGCTCAGGAGACAGACCTTCCCCCATGAAGGTCTGGGACAGACTCCTTGCTTCCTTCCTGGGCAGCCTTTATATAGGGCCTAGCCTAGCCCTCATTGGCTGGCTGTAATACTGGCCCTGATTGTCTCCCAGTAGGCCCTTTCCTGATTGGCTGCCTGTCTGCACAGCCACTCTGGCCTACTCTAGCCTTATCTCTCATAGGGGTGAGGCAGCTGCCCCACCACAAACCCAATGTGGCTGGAACATTAGACGGGAAGAGTTTGCAACAAAAACAGGATGCAGCGTTCTGGGGTTTTGAGTACATAAGACATGGCCCCTCCACTTTGTCACCATTGAGGATTTCACGCCAGTAATGTGTTGGATGGAAACTTCTATTTTCATTGTCTTTGGGGAACATGAAGTTTTTCATTTGCTGTGGCCCATGCAGTACAAGGAAGTCCCTTGGGCTACTGCTCAAGTGGGTCCACAGTCTTGGATCATCTAGACTTAAGGAACTAAACTCAGCAGCAGCTGTTTCTTGCGCCTCCACCTCACTCTTCTCTGATCTACACTTTTCTTCAGGAATGTGCATGGTTCCGTCCATTTGAGATGGAGATATGGATGCTGCAGTAGCTGCCAGGTCACCTGCACTCCCTGATTAACTGGAAGATCAGGCATCTCCTCACCACTCACATCCTCACAGGGGCCGGAAGGCTCACCATGAACAGTTGTGTCTATGTATCTCAGGAGAGCTCCTTCCTGCTTAGATAGAAAAGCTTCCTTTGCTTTCTTTCTTTTTCTGAATGCTGCCCCAGAAGGGCATTTTCTTCTTTCACTCATGACTGCTGTTCTGTGCCAGCTATAGTAGCTCTCAACACTCCGTTGAAGGAGACAAATAAGCAGGCTGGTAGCAGGGCCTGAGTGAGCATCTTAAGGGCCTAATTGGCTCCTACTACTTCAGTTGACTGCCTGTTCTCCTGAAGTGGGTTCAGGGAAGCAGCAGGAAACAGGAAGCTCCCTGAGAAGTTGGTGTCAATCAGTCCAGGCTCCTGGGGGTGCAAGGGAGGTACATAAGAGGCTCCTCTTCCTCTCTCTCCCTGCAGCTCCTGCCGCTTTCTGTTATTCCCTCTCCCCTTTTCTCCTGCCTGCCTGTGCCCTCCTTCCTCCAGCCCAGCACTCCACCATCTCTGTGCATCTAGAGCAGAGAGAATACATATGCACCAGCAGCAGACACAATTTTCTACACTCTGGGTCCTAGTGGTGCCCCTCCACAGTCTGGCACCCGAGGCAGCCGCCTCAGTTCGCCTCATGGTAAGTCCAGCCCTGGGCAACAGATTTAATGCTGATAAATGGAAATACTTTTCTATACAACACATAATTAGTCGAAAGAGCTCACTAACGAAGGTATTACTGAGGCCAAGACTCTGAAAAGGATCAGACATTTATATGGGTATGGAGAAAATCCAGTGATAGAAATGTAAGAACTCTAAACACTCATGATTCAGAGCATTGGTTAACCACTTAATGGAGCCAGGAGAAAGCTGCTCCTATGAGTATGTTATCCCACCATTGTTCATTGCAGGGTTGTTGTTTTTTAACTGTCCTTGAAGCATCTGATACTGGCCACTGTGATTACATTAATAACAGGATTGTGGGCTAGATGAACTACTGGTCAGATCCAGTATGGCTATTCTTATGTTCCTATCAGAATCAGCCCACCATAGGTCAGCAGTGGTTTCTTGAACACGTTGTCCATATTTATCTGGAAATGTTCAGTGGGTGGGGTGGGGGGGGGGATTAATTTGACTGGCATTTTTATTTTTGACTGTAAATACCTAGCCCAGTTTTATACATGCCAGCTGAACTGGGCTTTCTTCCTTCCACAATACCTTCAGTGACTCAAAAATAAGTGCTTAAACACATGGATGTGCAGTCTGTTTTGGAATTAGCATACAAATAGGAACTTCCCACATGCTATTCATTTAAAAAGCAAAAACTTTTCAGCTCAATTGTACACCTATTTTAACAGCAAATGTTCGGTCCCCTATGGTCTTGCACTCTCAGTTTGACACACAGCTCCACAAATATAAAAAATTAGTATTGTATTGAAAATGGCTTAATTTTACAATATAGGGTTAGTACAGCATCTAAAACACCCACTCCCGCTGAAGACGTGCACTAAAATTATCCATTAATATAAACCTCAGTCCAGAAGTCATCACACAGGTAATGTGTAATAACACACAATCCACAATGTAATCAGCTAAGTCAATAAATCAAGATTTCTATAAGCAAGGAGATGCCTATACTTGTTAAATAAAATTTAGGCTGTTTTCTGTTTATCAGGGATTACCCCAGTGTTAAACTGGTAAAAGGTCAGAATCAGCCTATTTGCATATGTTTAAATGCTTACACTAACTTTTAATCCATTGAATCATAGAAATGTAGGGCTGGAAGGGACCTCAGTATAGGTCATCTAGTCCAGTCCCCTGCACTGAGGCAGGATTAAGTATTATCTAGACCACCCCTGACAGGTGTTTGTCTAACCTGTTCCTAAGACCTACTAATGACGGAGATTCCACAGCTTCCCTAGGTAATTTGGTTCAGTGATTAACTGTCCTCACAGTTAGGAAATATTTCCTAATGTTTAACTTAAATTTCCCTTGCTGAAATTTAAGCCCAATGCTTCTTATCCTGTCCACGGTGGTTAAGGAGAACAATTTATCATCCTGCTTTTTATAATAACCTTGTATGTACTCGAGGACTGTTATGTCCACCCCCGCTCAATCTTCTCTAGTCCAGACTAAAGCAAACCCAGTTTTTTCAATCTTTCCTCATAGGTCATGTTTTCTAGACCTTTAATCATTTTTGTTGCTCTCCTCTGGACTTTCTCCAATTTTGTTCACATCTTTCCTGAAATGTGGTGCCCAGAACTGAAACACTCCAGTTGAGGCCTTATCAGTGCTGAATAGAGTGAAAGAATTACTTCTTGTGTCTTGCTTACATCATTCCTAATACATCGCAGAATGATGTTTGCTTTTTTTGCAACAGCAGTACATTGTTGACCCATATTTATAACCCCCAGATCCTTTTCTTCATTACTCCTTCCAAGGCAGTCATTTCCAATTTTGTATTTGTGCAATTGATTATCTGAATAATTTATAAAGCTATTGAATAGAACAGGCATTGGCAACCTTTGGCACGTGGCTCGCCAGGGTAAGCCCCATGGTGGGCTGGGCTGGTTTGTTTACTTGCCGTGCCCGCCGGTTCGGCCGATCGTGGCTCCTACTGGCCACGGTTCACCGTCCCTGGCCAATGAGGGCTGCAGGAAGCGACGGCCAAACCGGCGGACGCAGCAAGTAAACAAACCAGCACGGCCCACCAGGGGGCTTATCCTGGCGAGCCGCGTGCCAAAGGTTGCCAGTGCCTGGAATAGAACTAGACCAAGGACAGATCCCTGTGGGAACCCACTCAGTATGCCCTTCCAGCTCAATTGTGAGCCATTGATAAATACTCTGAGTATGTTTTTTCCAGACATTTCATAGAATCATAGAATCATAGAATCTCAGGGTTGGAAGGGACCTCAGGAGGTCATCTAGTCCAACCCCCTGCCCAAAGCAGGACCAAACCCAATTAGATCATCCCAGCCAGGGCTTTGTCAAGCCTGACCTTAAAAACATCTAAGGAAGGAGATTCCACCACCTCCCTAGGTAACCCATTCCAGTGCTTCACCACCCTACTAGTGAAAAAGTTTTTCCTAATATCCAACCTAAACCTCCCCCTCTGCAACTTGAGACCATTACTCCTTGTTCTGTCATCTTCTACCACTGAGAACAGTCTAGATCCATCCTCTTTGGAACCCCCTTTCAGGTAGTTGAAAGCAGCTATCAAATCCCCCCTCATTCTTCTCTTCTGCAGGCTAAACAATCCCAGTTCCCTCAGCCTCTCCTCATAAGTCATGTGCTCGAGCCCCCTAATCATTTTTGTTGCCCTCCGTTGGACTCTTTCCAATTTATCCACATCCTTCTTGTAGCGTGGGGCCCAAAACTGGACACAGTACTCCAAATGAGGCCTCACCAGTGCCGAATAGAGGGGAATAATCACGTCCCTCGATCTGCTGGAAATGCCCCTACTTATACAGCCCAAAATGCCGTTAGCCTTCTTGGCAACAAGGGCACACTGTTGACTCATATTCAGCTTTTCGTCCACCGTAACCCCTAGGTCCTTTTCTGCAGAACTGCTGCCCAGCCATTCGGTCCCTAGTCTGTAGCAGTGCACGTTATTTGTGCACCCACTTCATAGTAGGTTTGTCTAGTCTATATTTCCTTTGTTTGTTTATGAGGAAGTCATGTGAGACAGTATTAAAAGCCTTATTAAATTCGAGATATATGACTGTTCCTGCTTCCACCCCTACCCTGTTAAAGAAAGGTATTAGGTTGGTTTGACACGATTTGGTCTTTACAATTCTATGTGGACTGTTACTTATCACGTTATTTTTGTGTAAGGGCTTACAAATTGATTATTTTCTCCATTATCTTTCCAGGTAACGAAGTTAAGTTGACTGGCCTATAATTTCCTGGGATTTCCTTATTCCCCCTTTTATAGATAGGCACTATATTTCCCCTTTCCCAGGCCTCTGTTATGTCTCCCATCCTCCACGAGTTCTCAAAGATAATTGCTAGTGGCCCAGAGATCTCTTCCGCCAGTCCCTTAAGTATTCTAGGATTTATTTCATCAGGCCCTGCCGACTTGAAGACATCTAAGTAATTTTTAACTTGTTCTTTTCCTATTTTAGCCTCAGATCCTACCCCATTTACACTGATATTCTCTATGTTGGTCATCCAATCACTGCTAACTTTTTTGGTGAACACTGAAACAAAAAAGGCATTTAATACTTCAGCCATTGCTGCATTTTCCGTTATTGTCTTTCCCTCCTTATTTAGCAATGAGCCTACCCTCTCCCTGGTCTTCATCTTGCTTCCCATGTATTTGTAAAATGATTTCTTGTTACCTTTTATATCCCTAGCTAGTTTAATCTTGTTTTGTGCCTTGGCCTTTCTAAGTTTGTCCCTACATGCATGTGTAGTTTTTGTATTCATCCTCTGCAATTTTTACCTACTTTCCCCCTCTTGTATTCTTCTTTTTGAGTTTCAGTCAAATAAGATCTCTTGGTTAAGTCTCTTACCATACTTCCTATCTTTCCTAGGCATTGGTATAGTTTGCTCTTGTGCCTTTAATAATGTCTCAAAAAAACTGCCAACTCTCCTGAACTCTTTTTTCCCTTAGACTTGCTTCCCATGGGGTCTTACCTACCAATTCTCTGAGTTTGCTAACATCTTCCTTCTTGAAGTTCATTGACTTTATTCCATTTTTCCCCCTCCTACCATTCCTTAGAATCATGAACTCTGTTATTTCATGATTGTTTTCACCCAACCTGCCTTCCACCTTCAGATTCTCAATTAGTTCTTCCCTGTTTGTCAGAATCAAATCCAGAATAGTCTCCCTCTTTGTTTCTTTCTCCACCATCTATAATAAAAAGTTGTCTTCAATGCATTCCAAGAACTTGTTGGATAATCTGTGCCCTGCTATATTTTCCCAAGAGATCTCTGGGTGACTTCGTTAGTAGTTTAAAAAAAGTCTCATCTACCTCTTCTTCCTTGTTAGGGCGATCTATAGTAGATCACTGCCGTGACATCACCCTTATTTTTTACCCCTATTATCCTTACCTCAAAACTTTCAACAGGTCTGCCTCCCACTTTTATCTTAACATCAGTGCAAGTGTATATGTCTTTGATATACAAGGCAACACCTCTTCCCTTTTTCCCCGCCTGCCCTTCCTGAACAAGCTGTACTTTTCTAGGCCAATATTCCAGTCATGGGAATTATCCCACCAAGTTTCTGTGATGTCAATTATGTTGCATTTCTGATTATTTTCTAGTATTTCTAGTTCTTCCTGTTTATTCACCATACTTCTTCATGGCCCCAATACAACTCCCAGTCATTGGAGACTCTAATTGACTTCCAGTAGGAACAGGATTAGGCTCCATGAGAGCACATACAAATGAGCCCTGCCAGGTCTGATCATCTATTTCCAAAGTCTAACATCTTTAAAATCAAGGGAAACACACCTAGAACTCCATGACTTGGGAGGAGAAGACTTATAGTGCCAATACAATGATGTGAACCACAACACTGCACAACTCAAGTGGAAACAGATTTTGACCATGAACAAAAAGCTTTGTGAAATCAATAGGTTTTAAGTGCAGTTAGCAAGACAATATTTTAAACAAATATTCCAACATTTGAAGGGTTTCCAGGGCACCCTGCTTAAAAATCCACATACCATGTGATTGCAAATACAAAGATTTATGTATAAATGCCTAGTACCCACTTGGAAGCCTTAACAAGCTTAAAGTAAAGCATGTGTGTAAATGTTTTAAGGATTGGGACTTTTGTTTTTGTTCTTTTGAGCATCAATAAAAGTTTGGTTGGGATAGAGAGGAAAGAATGAGGTAACAGCATGGTAGTTGGTCACAGGAAGGAAACTACAATTTCTCTCATTGAATAGTGCCAAATGGACTGATGCCAGCTAGTGTGGGCACTCGGTAAGCAGACAAGACGCCTGTTTGCAATTGAAAAAAATTATTGCATTTGTTTTATGTGTTGAAAAACAAGCGGAACCCACTTTACTTTTTAATTACTGTGTGCTCAATATACACTAGTATGGGTGATCAAAAAATGAACTTTCCTCATGATTTTTGTGCCTTTCTCCTTGGCATTTCCCTTCGCCTACTCTTGATTTCCCCCCTCCCCTTATTAATTTGATGGGAATCTTATGTCCTTTTTGTTACACCATGTGCAACTGTTGAGTACAGAATCAAATCACTCAGGTTTTGGAAAATAGAGGACATTTAAGCTGACCTGAGGAATAAAGGAATGAACGAGCCACAAACCAAAAATAGAAATTTCCTAAGCTTACGCTGAATGGCCCTTGTCCAAGACCACTCATTTTCCATTCTGGGACTACTAATCAGTTCCAGGACTACTGTTGCTGGCCAAGACCACACTAAATTGCCAAAATCTTTTGCCACTTTTGGTTCTGCAAACTTTTGTCTGACACATGGATTCAAAATTAACCTCAATAACTATATGTAAGCATACCAATAACTGTGCATTACATGCATTAGCTGAAAGCAACACACTTACTCAACTACCACCTTTGGTGGTACATGCCAATGTCTAAATGAGTCCCAAAATTCAGATGGGTTGCAGAGAGAAGTTATCATATGATGAAGAAATATTTTCCGGAATACTCTCTGTCCATCTCTTCACTTAACACAATACTGCCCTGTATAGGTGTACTTCCAGCAACAATGCCTTAGCAAGGCATATGAATCAGTATCACCTCTCCGGGTAATATTGACCCTATGACAGGCGGTCAACTCCTGCATGCTCCCCTTTACCTGTGGTTGGCATGTACCACTAAAACTGAATGTCCTAAAGTCTTTAGGTGAGATTCTGGCCTCGGTTACATCAATGACAAAATTCCTACTGACTTTAGTAGTCAGGATTTCACCCTCTGTGTGTGACTTCCAACTCATTCATCTATCTGTTTATCCATTCATATGTGGCTCCATCACTGTTGTATGTGAGTGCCTAGCATGTTATGGTTACATAGGGTATTTTCACTAATTCAGCTTGATTCCTATTAAAGACTCATTTGACTGGAGTTAAAGTGATAATAAAAGTTAATACTTAAAATTGAGTATATACATGTAAAGCAAAAAAGTATTTATAAAACTTATTTTTAAAAAAGTAAGTCTATCTTTAACACTAAAGTTTGGTATAATGTTTTAACACAGTTTTTGCTCCCAAGGTTCTTTGTTAGATTGGACTAGATTTCCAGCTTTGATAGAGCAAGGTATGTACAGTATATGAGTAGATGTGCAAAATTAAGATACCAAATCCTGTAAAAAGTTATATGTGTTCATAACTTTAGTTTAGTTAACTTAAAGTTATGCATATATATATACATGTCGTTGCAGCACTGGGGCCTGTATGTTTATGCATGCAAGTATGGAAAAAAGTAGTAACTACTCAAAATCCTGCCTAGGAATTCCATTTCTTTTTGCTGTGTTACTTGAATGCAGTCCTGTATGCAGCGCACATACGGATTTCTTTGTAGGAAGCAGACTTCTTCAGCTGCTGACTGAAGTGGGGATTTCTCATCACCATTTATTCTGTTTGCTATTTATTGAAGGCTTTGGATTGTGGACAGAAAAGATCAGGATAAAAGTTACTTACGGCTTCACTGAAAAAATGTAGAATTTCCTTTTGAATAGTTATTTAATGATGAAGGCTTACACAACTTCAGCACAGTGGTTTTGTAGAAAACTTCCCCTGTAAGTCTAACAGCTCGATTCTTTTACCTTCACTCATTTTACTAGTGAAAATACTAACAAAGCCTAGAAAATGTTTGGTAAAACCTGATGTCTCTGCCTGTTACATCAACTAACAAGTACTGGATACTTGATTGGGAAAATCTGATTTTGTCTCTTTTAATCAGTCATATGTATTGACTACATCTGTATTGTGTCTTTACTCTCTGTGCAATATTAAGAATGTGTGGAAATCACAAGCACACATTTGGGTTCCAAATAACTGTGTGTGCTAACTATATACAAATATGCAAAGCCTACCTACATATGTATATGATTGGTAGGTCTCAGTGGAAGTGAAGACAGCAGCTCACTTCCTCTCTTCCTGCCTGTACCCTCTACCTAGCCAATCCTGAGGCAGCTTCTCAGCCCTCTTCTCCTCCTCTCTCTACCCCACACTGCTAAACTCTGAGGGAAGAGGAATGGTACTTACAGAGCTGGCCCCACAGCCTTGTAAGCCTCTGGAATTGGTGGCACTACCCCAACCTGAGTCCTATGCAGGCAAAAGGAGGTGGGAGAAGCTCCTCCAGACCAGCATCCCCACCCCATCCAAGACCAGTCCTCCAGCCAGCAGCCACCTCACACCAGCAAACACCTGTCCCACTCCAGTACTTCCTTACCTTATACTAGCACAAGCTCCCCATCAGCTAAGCCCGTTGATACAGTCCGATAACTGATTTTTGAGAGAGGTTGCCATAGCAGAAATGATACATATACCTATCCTCTGTTACACCAGAATAAAGGATATTTTACTGTCTCAAGTTTGGGGCCCAATCTCATGAGATTCTAAGTACCCTCAATTCTCTTTGCCTTCAATGGCATTTGAGAAGACACAGCACCTCATAGAATGGTTTGCTAACTGCTGAGTGAAAGAGGAGCTTTTGACAGCATGTAACTTTCAGAATATGCCATATACAAAGTTCCTGCTACTATCCATCTACTAGCTCAGGGGAGGGCAAACTATGGCCCATGGGCTGGATCCAGCCCATCGGGGCTTTCAATCTGCCCCACGGGATTGCCAGCCCCATGGCGCAGCGGGGCTAAGGTGGGCTCCCTGTCTGCCCTGGCCCCGCGCCGCTCCTGGAAGTGGCCAGCACCATATCCCTGTGGCTCCTGGGGGTGGGGTGGGGCAGGAGGTTCTGCCGCACACTGCCCTCGCATGCAGGCACCACCCTCCGCAGCTCCCATTGGCCGGGAATGGGGAACCACGGTCAATGGGAGCTCGGAGGTGGTACCGACAGGCAAGGGCAGTGTGCGGAAGAGCTGCCTGCCCCACCCCACCCCCAGGAGCCACTGCCGGACATGCTGGCCACTTCCAGGAGTGGTGCGGGGCCAGGGCAGGCAGGGAGCCTGCCTTATCCCTGCTGCATGCTGCTGCCACCCCGGAGCCGTTCGAAGTAAGCAGCGCCGGGCTGGATCCCGCACCCTGAACCCCTCCTGCACCCTGCACTCCAACCCCCTGCCCTGATCCCCCTGCCGCACCCCTCCTGCACCCCAATCCCCTGCCTTGATCCCCCTGCTGCACCCCTGCTGCACCCCAACCCCCTACCCTGAGCCCCCCTCCTGCACCCTGCACCCCTCCTGCACCCCAATCTCTTGCCCTGATCCCCTTCCTGAAAAGTGCACCTCCTCCCACACCCCAACCCCCTGCCCCATCCCTACATTCATAGCCCTGCATACGATTTCCTGACCCAGATGTGGCCATCAGGCCAAAAAGTTTGCCCACCCCTGTACTAGCTCATTTCCAATGCTGTTTTTGCTAGCTAGCAGAGGCCTTTGACATGAGGGCACATGGGAGGAGTTTCTCCTCCACCACCAACACCAGCACCACCCTCTCCAAGGCAAGCTGGGCCTGGGAACAGCTGCTTTCTGTTTGAACTGTTATGAATGGATTTTTATGTAACACTTTAACCAAAGCAGATCAGTTTCTTGCTGAGATCCCTGCAGGTGGACAGAAATGGACACAAAAAGGGAATTTTCTGGCTTTGAGAGAGAGCCTAAGAAGCAAAGTTATGTCAATATTAGCTTTACAGTCATTTTGTGACCTAAAATTTGTTTTAAATTAAAATATTAGTTTATGAACCACCTTTTGGAAAGACATTATTTACCCTTCCATTTCCTTCCCTGGAATTCCATCAGGCAAGGATTTTATATTGCGTATTTTAAAACTTAGTTAGTTTATAGCATGAGCGAAAGAACAATATACATTTCAAGAAAATATAAACAGGTCATAGTCATAATCCTGAGTCTGGTGCACTAATAAAAATTTTAAAATGTTTTTCCTCTCTGATTTCCCCTGTTAATGCATAAGAACTGGTTAGAACTCACAATTAGGAGCAGGCTGCCTGTTTTCAATGAGCTAAAAAATGAAGACCTGCCTCTTTTCCAAATTAATTGAAGACAAAGCTTGAAAACATTGGGTCTCATTCTGCTCACATGGGTGTATATCAGGAATATCGCCACTGGAGTCAATGGAGTTGTGCAGGAGAGAGCAGAATCAAGTCTGTAATACTTGCAATCACTGGCTAATTGACAGACCGAGGGAAAAGGAGGGGAATGGCTGTGGAACTCAGCCAATACTTGGAAGTATGGTATGTATTTTGTTTGGGCTAATACTGCCCACTTTATTTTAATAGGTTTTTTTGTTTGGAATCACTAGAACATCTGTAATTTATTTATGAAAAGGAGAACTCCACATATTTTTTGTTGGTAGAATTTCAACAAGCTAATGTTATTCCTAATTATAATTTATTTTCTTTGGGAATGTTAATAAAGACTTCTGGGGACCATCATTTCCCTTTTCTATACATTACTTATGGAAAAGTGATACCTATAAAGATAACATCACTGAGATATTGATTGCTTTGCTTTAAAAATGTAAAGGAAATGAACTGAAACTAGGTAAAATATAAGCATGGAATTCATTTGCTAAAAATTCCACAGACCCACATAACAGCAGTCCCCATGAAAAAGGCAGCACTTGCCAACAGTCACCACAAAGTGGTATCTTGAGAATACCACTGTTTCTCTGACATTTAGAACAGGAGATAGCTGTAGTAAATGTGGGTTCACTGTGGGTGGTATCTGTTGGCAAATACTGACGTTTTCATAGCAAACACTATATGTACTTTCTATCTTTCATGACCATAGGCCCTAAGACTCTAGTTTAAAAGAGAATGCATTTTTCAAGAGCAATTTTTTTAATGGGAGTAAAAAAATAAGTACTAGACATTTATATGGATAATGAGAACGTTCAGTTACAGGAGAAAAGATTTTAAAATGTTTTTAGAAGTGATATCAATCTTTGTGTTTCAGATCATCAGCCAACCTCCAGCTGAAGCTTCTCGCTGACATTAGGAAGAAGCTTTTCTTATGGACAGGATATTCCAAAATTATCCACTACTTTGTTTTGTGCACCTTGTTCTGAAGTGTGTGGTACTGGACACTTGTCAGAAACAGGATACTGAACTGATGGACTCCTGGTGTGAGCTGTTATGGGAATTCCTATATTTCATCTGGAAAAAGCAAATGGTACTAAATGTATTAGCATATAAAGTAGTGGAGAGAAAAAACTGTTAATGTATTGAAACTATGTTAATAAATCTCTAAGACCCATTCACTGTAGCACAGTAAATGTTTTAATCTGATTACCTTTAGGTGATATGTGTAAATTACACACAGGAGCATACAGTGAATGCAGTTTGGGTCATTTGTACATACAATATCTAACTCATTTGAAGTATGCAAATGAACATGGTTGTGTTTTTCTCTAATAAATGTGCTCTGTGGGACTTTTAAATATGATACAAGAAACTGCCTTTAATTCAAACATCCATTTCAAAGCAGTGCCATTTTATGTCATGTAATATGCTGATTTGGCCTCTCCCACAATAGCCCACTATGGCATCATGCCAAAATGGTCATTTTCACAACAGCAGCTTCATACGCAATTACTGGGCTAAATTCATCCCTGGTGCAAATCCAACAGATATAGTGCAGACACAAATTTGGTCTATTAAGCAAAGGTGTGCAGGAATATTAAAAAATATTTATCATGCAATATAATCCCATATATTTTTATGTAAATACAAAATGTCTTTGTTAAAGACTGTTACTGTTGCACTATTAAGTACTCAAAATTCAGCTAAGGTTCAATGTACAAACTGAACTCTGCTCCCTTACTCGTATGCATTATGACAGATGAAATCCTCGCCCCACTGAAGTCAGTGGCAAAACTGCCATTGATTTCATACAGGGTCTGTAATGATCTGGTCAGATACAGTACTATTTTCAAATATTACACTGTAATGTAATACAACTATTTCTCCAACTGTACAGCCGCATTTGTATCTAAGACAAAATGTGACTACAATGGAAAGTCTATGTAACAATGCATACACACAAGGGGAAAGGGTTAAGTTTGTACATATATCATAGAATCTCAGGGTTGGAAGGGACCTCAAGAGGTCATCTAGTCCAACCCCCATGATTTATGCATAATGAGTGAAATTCAACCCCCCTCACACACACCCCCACCACAAGCACAGGGCCAGCACAAGGCCTATCATCACTTAAATCCCACGTAAGCTCTATTTTGATGGCTGACGAGGTGCATAAGACACATGATAGTTTTTAACATGGATAAATTTCATGTTTTTTTATTTCCCTTATCAAAACGAGTTACTAGAGGAATTGATCAAAACACTGCTGAATTGTGTGGTTGTTTTTTTGTTGTTGTTTTTTTAATAATGTAGTCACCTGGATCACCAGGATCGATCGGACTTCAGCTGTCATTAAGACTGCGCCGATCACAACACGTCTGCCATTCTTCTCGCACGCTTGCCTTTCTTCTCCACGTTCGTCCGAAACGTTTAACGATGTCATCTTCCCATCTTCTTGGAGGTCGACCAGGGGGTCTTTTCTGTTCTTGCGGGTACCACTCAGCAATGATTGCGGTCCACCTGTTATCCGTGAGCCGTGCTGTGTGGCCCGCCCATCGCATCTTGTTATGTCTGCTTTCCACGACAATATCTTTCACACCGCTGCGTTCTCTGATGATTTCATTTGGTATATGATCCAGAAGGGAGATTCCCAACATAGCTCGTTCCATTGCCCTTTCAGCTACCAACAGCCGTTGCTCTTCTCTCTTCGTCAGTGCCCACGTTTCACTGCCATACAGCATGGCTGGCAGCACTGCTGAATTGAAAATATTTTTACGTGTAGTCTTGTCAATTTTTCCTTTGAGGACGTCCTTGATGGAATTAAACGCACACCATCCTGCCCGAATCCTTCACGAGAGTTCTCCGTTCAGGTCTTGGCGCATATTAACTTCTTGGCCCAAATATATGTACTGTTCCACTTGTTCGATGTCTTCTCCTGTTACCGTTATTCGGGCTTTTCGTAAGATGTCTGATCGCATATATTTCGTTTTGCAGCGGTTCATTTTCAGGCCAACCTGACTACTTTTCTTGTCGAGTCTTCGTAGCATGCTCTGCAGTTGGTTGGTGCTTTCAGCAATTAGTACAATGTCGTCTGCAAATCTGAGATGAGATAATCTCTCTCCATTTATGTTGACACCACTCCTCCAATTGATCTTGTTCATAACCATTTCGAGGCAGGCGGTGAATAGTTTAGGTGAAATTGTATCTCCTTGCTTTACGCCTTTCTCGATTGGGATGCGGAGGGGAGTTTCAAGGAGAGTAATGTCTGTTGTACATCCAATATTTGCTTCCTTCAATAAACTAATGTACTGCATGTTAATGCCCTGCTCTGCGAGCGCCTTTAATATTGCGTTAAACTCAATGCTATCGAAGGCCTTTTCATAGTCGACAAAAGCAATGCACAGTGGGAGTTTGTATTCCCTCGCTCTTTCTAGGAGCTGGCTAAGGGTAAATATATGGTCGATTGTACTGAAATTTCTTCGAAACCCTGCCTGCTCTCTCGGCTGTTGTTCATGCAGACTCTGCGAAAGTCGATTCGTTATCACCTTTGTGAAGAGCTTGTAGATGTGAGAGAGCAGGCATATAGGGCGGTAGTTCTTAAGATTTTCTCGATCACCCTTCTTGTGCAGCAAGATGGTATTCAACTCCTTCCAGCTTGATGGTATTTTTCCTTCTTCAAGATATCGACTGAATCTTAAAGCTAGGACCTTCCAAAGTTTTTCACCTCCTGCATAAATCATTTCTGACGTTATTCCATCTTTGCCTGGAGCTTTTCCCTTCTTCATCTGGTGTAGTGCGGACTATACCTGGAGAATACTGGTTTTGGGAGCTTCACTACACAAACCTTAATGTTGTCTCAAATTAGTTTTGTATATATTAATTTTCACAGTACTTGTTATAAAGGAGAAAATCCCCCACAGCTCTATAACTAGCAGGATAGAGGGTTGTTTGCAGTGTTGTGGCAGCTGTTTTGGTCCCAGGATATTGGCGAGACAAGGTGGGTGAGGTAATATGTTTTATTGGACTAACTTCTGTTGGTGAGAGAGACACGCTTTCGAGCTCCACAGGAGAACTCGGTGGCGCACAAAAGCTTGTCTCTTTCACCAACAGAAGTTGTCCAATAAAGGATAGAGTGTTTTAAGACCTGATCCAAAGCCCAATGAAGTCAATGGAAAGACTCCTGTTGACTTCAGTAGGCTTTAGGTCAGGTCCATAGTGCAGCCATGACTATAGTTGTTACAGTTATGGTTATAGCTGTATTCTACAATTGTATCAAAATACCTTACAAAGGAAGTCATGATCTATGGAAAGGGGTAAGGTTTTGGTATTCTATTTAAAACAGAGTAGGGAGCTCAGTGACTTGGCAGCAAAGAATAGCCCCCAGTTGTAGAGAGCTGAGGCTGAAACTCGGGAAGCAGAGTAAGTTGGTCGTTTATTCGAAGTCTCAGATATTTCAAGCCCATAAGAATTGTGAAAATCACGCAGACAGTTCTGAAGGAACACAGAGATCCATGGATAGGAAGTTAATAAAAGTGAACAGGAAATGAGGGTGATGTTGTCCCACTTTCTTGCAGGCAAGAGTAGCCTGGCAACAGTATTTTTGCAATTGTGAATTTAAAGACCTGGCAAAAATCCCACAGACTTTGGTATAGCCAGGATTTCACCCTACAGATTTAAGAAAGTATCCAAGAGGGAATTACAGTAGCTGTGATGGAAAGAAAGGCGTGAATTAAAAAATTAAATAAAGGCAAGGTCAAGGTAATTCTGTCACAATCCTGGGGATGAGATTATTTACCCATAGGGGAGACCTGGGAGAAAAATAAAGTGTTAGGCAAAAGCTCAGTCCCAGCTTTGTGGGAGAGGACTTTAAGTCTGAGAAAAAGAGAGAGAAAGTCAGAGACATGGACAAATTAATTTTTTCGCAGAAGGACTTAAGTCTTGCATAGTAGAAAGTAATACTGTAGCCTATAGCTGATGGAGGGCCACATTGTTCCATGCTTATTCACACGGAGTAGTATCTTATCTTGTGAGGAGTCTGTGACATTCTGTACCTCATGGGAACACCCTCACCCCCATGTTCATCCTTATAATATGATTGGGTGGTATCTAATGCAAAATTTGTCATATCAGGTGTCTTCAGAAGGCTCATGATGCATTGAGCATTGTTGTTATAGCGATGTTACAGTAATTGTTGTTACAGTAATGTTATAGGTTATAATTTCATGTATATAGTTATGAGGCTGAAAATGTATCCTCATGGCTTAAAATAAGCCCAGGCAAAAACTCTCCAAGAGCAGAGAGACAGTTCACACCTCATCAAGGCATGTATGGGACAAACCCAGCCCAGCCTCACAGGAACAAAGGACATTGACCTAGGCAGCAACAAAATAATCTGTTGGACTCTGGAGTGAGTCACTCCCCTTCCTTTGGTCAGTTTGGGACTGTGATGAGGTAATGCTCACCTGACTCTGAAGGGGGGGGGGGCAAAGCCAAGAGGGAAGAAAGAACATGATAAAAGGGAGAGACATTTGCCATGCTCTTCCTCTCTCTTCCACCTCCATCTACAAACATCACCATCATGTGACTGAAGTGCTGATCAAAGAGGAGAGCCTGGCTGAAGGGCAACCAGTCAGCCTATGGTGAGAAGCATCTAAGTTTGTAAGGGCATTGAAAGTGTTACGATCATCTTAGAATGTGTTTTGTTTTTCTTTCATTTGACCAAATATAACTGGTTGTGTTTTGACTTATAATCACTTAAAATCTATCTTTGTAGTTAATAAATCTGTTTATTCTACCTGAAGCAGTGCATTGGTTTGAAGCATGTCAGAGACTCCCCTTGGGATAACAAGCCTGGGGAATATCAATTTCTTTGTTAAATTGACAAACTCAAATAAACTTACGGCATCCAGCAGGCATAACTGAACACTGCAAGAAGGAGGTTCCTAGGGTTGTGTCTGGGACCGGAGATATTGGCTAGTGTCATTCGGTTGCACAATCCGAGGAGCAGCTTACATGCCAGAGGCTGTGCATGAACAGCCCAACAGTGAGGGTTCTCACAGCAGAGCAGGGTAAGGCTGGCTCCCAGAGTTGAGGATCAGAGTGACTTAGCAGATCACTGGTCCAGATAACACCATGGGGGAATGTCACAGAGTCCCATTTTCGTCAGTGAGACTTCTTGGGGACTAAGATACTGCTATGAATAAGGCTAGCAGAATATGTCCAGAGTCAAAACAAGGAGACAGAACACTAGAGAGTGAACTAACAAAGCTGTATATTGAGCATTATCTGCATAGAACTGATGGTCATTTCTGAGACAAAATAAGATTGAGTATCTTGATCAAAAGCATCAATCAATGAGTTGACGTCACTGAGGCATTTCTCATGAATCTAAGACATTCCTGTGCACAATTTATCTGTCCCCTAGTGTTATGTATATTATGAATTGCACATCAATGGTCCAATACTAGTCTTAGGGCTTGATCCTGGAAGGTGCTAAGCACTTTTGCGAGGTGCTAAACACCCTCAGTTCCCACAAAGTTCTCTCTTATTAACTTCTGTGCTGGAGAATAACAAATGTGGTACCTGTTTTTAAAAAAGGAGTTAGATTTAATTGTGGGTATTACAAGCTAGTGAGCCTTCTTTAGTACCAAGCAAACTGTTTGAAATTTTCATTAAAAACAGAATTATAGAACACCTAGATAAATATGATATGATAGGGACAAACCAACATGACTTGTGTCAGGGAAAATCATCCCTTTAATTAATAAAATTCTTTGAGTGTCAGCAAAATAGTGGCTAAAGGGGAACAGTTGATATAATTTATTTGGATGTGCAAAGAGCCTTTGGCAAAATCCCTCACAAGAGGCTATTAAAAAAGGATTAGAAACTGGCTAAGCGACATAAATGAAAGAGTAGGAATGAACGGTCAGTTTTCATCATGACAACTCAAAGGTCCTGGAGTAGGACTGGTATGATTTAATATATTCATTAAAGCTCTTGAAAAAGGTGAAAGCAGTGAAGTAAGGTGGCAAAATTTGCAAATGACACAAAATGCTTTAGGTTAGTCAAGACTATAACTGCCTGGTGTGATTAGAGGACTGGGAGGAACTTCAGAGAGACCTAACAAAGCCAGGTGAACAGGCAACACATTGGCAAATCTGATGTTGACAAATGCAAGATAATCAATGTTTGTGTGGAGAGGATGGTGAACTTTCTTCAGGATGAAAAATAAAAATAAATTAAATAAATACCCAAATAGAGCTGTGAGAATAATGGACTTTTCAGTCCATTGGCATTCCAAAAAATTGGGGAAAAAATTTGTTTTGGGTCAACCTGAAAACAATTAAAAAATGTTGTTTGTGAACTGGCAAGTCAAAAAGTACTGCATTTTGGGTTGGACTAAATATTTTGTTTCCATTTAAAGCGTTTTTTTAAATGGTTTTTAAAATAAAATTCAAGGTAATTTTCAAAACAAAAAAGGCAGAATGTTTTGTTTTTAAAACGTCTAAACAAAATGTTTTTACTTTTGGGGATTTTTGGGGTTTTTTTTTAAATCAAATCAGTTCACCAGAATCTATATAAATTTGTGAAATATTTCAATCAACCAGTATCTGCATTTCCCACTGAAAAATGCTTTTTATTGAAAAATTTCTCTCAGTTATTTACTCAAATTAAAAGTCAGTGTTGGTGACAGAGAAGGCATTCTCATTTAACAGGTGCTTTCAGACTTATTTGCGTACAGAGCAACATATCTTTTTTTCATTAAATGGGATGACACTTCTTTTAAAACACAAAAACTGAGCAGCAAGAATAAAAAATGACCAGTATGTTTTCTTTGCTATTGCAAATGGAAAAGCAAGTATCAGAGGGGTAGCTGGGTTAGTGTGTATCCACAAAAACAACAAGGAGTCCGGTGGCACCTTAAAGACTAACAGATTTATTTGGGCATAAGCTTTCGTAGGTAAAAAACCCACTTCTTCAGATGCATGAACTCCATGCATCTGAAGAAATGGAAAAGCAATTACCTCACCAAAATTCTCCTGTCCATAAACACATATGTGCACTAGTCTGAGGAATTACAATAATTCTCTTTTGCAAGACTTCTAGGCCATGGAATGAGATTTTTTTAAAAACTCATTATTAGATTGCCTATGTTTTACATTGTTCAACAACTCAGTTAAAAGCTGCAAAATGAGAAAATATGTTGGTTTCAATAAGGGACCATGGATTATTTTTCCCTTATGTAAAGAGTTTTTAATATGAATTGCCTTTCAGTGAAGACCTTTTTTCTTCAAGAGAAAAACTCAGCATTTATCTATGGGATGCAACATTTCATACACTGCCAATAAATTATACCTCAAGTTCTCAGGCACCCAGATGATGGGAGAAACAGTTCAGTCTAGTTTCAACTGAGCTTTACAGATCAAAAACAATAAATAGTCTTAACTGCCTTCCCATTTGATATAAGAAATTAGTTTCAAACTCAGGATAACTAGTCGTCTTTTAAATCAACTAGAAATATCACCTGGGGTGGGAAGATGAGACTAAGTAAATAATGTTCAGATGACTAGAGTTCTTGATTTAGTTAGAGCAGATTGATATTCAAAGGGCTGTCCTCACTGTGAAGAAATCCTCTCTGATGTCTACTGATAATTTGAGAAAACACTGTATTCAGCAACAGCAACAACATGAACTTGGGAAATGGTCAAGAAAAGAGGCAGAAAGTTTCTAGATTTCAGACTAAAATTGCTGTTACTTCCTGGCTGCTCAAAGTACTTAAGTCCATGACAAAGCACCTATTAGCATCAACAGACACAGAGTTAGGCCCTCCAAGCAGGGCTGGCCTTACCATGAGGCGAACTGAGGCGGCTGCCTCAGGTGACAGGCTGTGGGGTGGTGCCATTAGGATCCAGAGTGTAGAAAATTGTGTCTGCTGCTAGTGCATATGTATTCTCTCTGCTCTAGATGCACAGAGATGGTGGAGTGCTGGGCTGGAGGAAGGAGGGCACAAGAGACATAACAGGCAGGCAGGAGAAAAGGGGAGAGGGAATAACAGAAAGCAGAAGGAGCTTCAGGGAGACAGAGGAGGAGGAGCCTCTTATGTACCTCTCTAGCATCCCCAGGAGCCTGGACTGATTAACACCAGGTTCTCAGGGAGCTTCCTGTTTCCTGCGGCTTCCCTGAACCCACTTCAGGAGAACAGGCAGTCAACTGAAGTAGTAGGAGCCAATTAGGCCCTTAAGATGCTCACTCAGGCCCTGCTACCAGCCTGCTTATTTGTCTCCTTCAACGGAGTGTTGAGAGCTACTATAGCTGGCACAGAACAGCAGTCATGAGTGAAAGAAGAAAACGCCTCTCTGGGGCAGCATTCAGTAAAAGAAAGAATGCAAAGGAAGCTTTTCTATCTAAGCAGAAAGGAGCTCTCCTGAGATACATAGACACAAATGTTCACAGTGAACCTTCAGGCCCCAGTGAGGATGTGAGTGGTGAGGAGATGCCTGATCTTCCAGTTAATCAGGGAGTGCAGGTGACCTGGCAGCTACTGCAGCATCCATATCTCCATCTCAAATGGATGTAACCATGCACATTCCCGAAGAAAAGTGTAGATCAGAGAAGAGTGTGGTGGAGGCGCAAGAAACAGCTGCTGCTGAGTTTAGTTCCTTAAGTCTAGATGATCCAGGACCTGTGGACCCACTTGAGCAGTAGCCTGAGGGACTTCCTTGTACTGCATGGGCCACAGCAAGTGAAAAACTTCATGTTCCCCAAAGACAATGAAAATAGAAGTTTCCATCCAACACATTACTGGCGTGAAATTCCCAATGGTGAAAAAGTGGAGAGGCCATGTCTTATGTATTCAAAAACCCAGAATGCTGCATACTGTTTTTGTTGCAAACTCTTCCCGTCTAATGTTCCAGCCATATTGGGTTCTACAGGAACAAAGGCCTGGAAAAATCTGGCTAGAAATCTGGCATGCCAGGAGAAGACAGCAAATTACCAGAGAGCATTCCATAGGTGGAAAGAGCTTGAGATGAGTCTAAGGTTAAATGCCACCATAGATGATCAGCATCAAGAGAAGATTGCATCAGAGTCTCTTTATTGGCAAAATGTTCTGAAAAGGCTCATTGCCATTGTGACAATGCTTGCTACCCAAAACCTAGCACTGTGTGGCACTTCAGATCAGCTGTATGTGCCAAACAATGGAAACTTCCTTAAAATTGTGGAGCTGATGGCTGAGTTTGATGCTGTACTCCAGAAGCATCTAAGAGCCACCACCCAAGAAATGTACACACACCACTACCTTGGAAAAACAATTCAAAATGAGATCATACAGTTACTAGCAACAAAAGTCAAACAGAAGATTGTGGCAGATATGAAGTCAGCAAGATATTATTCTGTTATTCTGGACTGCACACCTGACATCAGCCATATGGAACAAATGACTTTAATGGTGCGTTTTGTAACAACAACAGAACCTTGTGAATATATCTCTGCAATGGTGACTGTCAGAGAGCATTTTCAATAATTTATTGACATTGATGATACTACAGGAGCTGGTATGACAAATGTGCTTCTTAAAAAGCTGGAAGATACGGGAATTGCGATAGCTGACATGAGAGTTCAGGGCCACGATAATGATGCCAACATGAGAGGAAAGAACAGAGGAGTGCAGACAGGGATCCGAGAGTTAAACCCTCGGACTTTTTTTGTCCCGTGCAGTTCTCATTCATTGAACTTGGTGGTCACTGATGCTGCATCAGCTTCTAGTGAGGCTGCTGAATTTTTTAAAGTAATTCAAAGCATCTATGTATTTTTCTCTGCATCAACTCATCGACGGCAAATTTTGAAGCAACATCTGGGAACATCCTCTCTGACACTGAAAACACTGAGTGCCACACAATGGGAAAGTCAAGTGGAGATGATAAAGCCTATCAAACACCAAATTGGGAAGATAGATGATGCCATAGTTGATATTATGGAGGATAATGCTATGACAGGAGCTTTTTGTGGGAGAACAGTGGCAGAGGGAAACGGAATCACCAGAAACATACATAACTTCAAATTTCTGTGTGGCCTAGTGTTGTGGCATGACATACTGTATGAAATAAATGTTGTAAGCAAGAGACTCCAAGGTGCTGACCTTGATATATCTGGAGCAATGGAAAAACTGGACAAAGCAAAGTCATACCTACAGTCTTACAGGTAAGATGAGAGATTTCAAAATGTTCTGAAGAGTGCACAGAAGTTGGCAGAGGAACTTCACACTGAAGCTATTTTCCCACCCATTCAAGAATACAAGAGTCACCAAAGAAGAAGACATTTTGATTACAAGGCACGGGATAATCCCATAAGAGACCCCAAACAACAATTCAAAGTTGAATTCTTTAACCAGGTGCTAGATTGTGCAATACAGTCAGTTGAAGAACCTTTCATGCAGCTCAAGGAACACAGCAGTATATTTGGGGTGTTGTATGATATTCCAAAACTCCTCACTATACCAGATGAAGACCTACACCAGCAATTCAGGGCACTAGAGACAGTGTTGACACATGATGACATGTGTGATATTGATGTGAGTGATTTAGGTGATGAACTGAAAGCCCTTTCAAGATACATTTCAGCAGGATCAACTCCAAAGGCTGTTCTGGAATATATGTGCACAAAAAGATGACCACCCTCTTTCCAAATGCTTTTGTTGCTCTGCGCATACTTCTAACACTTCCTGTCACAGTCGTCAGTGGAGAACGCAGCTTCTCCAAGCTGAAGTTAATAAAAACACATCTACACTCCACAATGACACAGGAGAGGCTGGTCGGCCTTGCAACCATCTCAATAGAGTATGAGCTGGCCCAGACTGTGGACCTTCAGGAAGCAGTTCAAATTTTTGCAACCAAGAAGGCACGGAAAGCACCCCTTCAAACAGATAACAATGCCAGTATTTACTATGCAGACAAGAAAAGTTACATTTGCTGTTCAGGCGTTTGAAAGTGAAGTGTTACTTAAAATTTTTGAACAAGGCATTTTAAGTTGTTAGTTCTCCTTTATTGGGGTAGGTAGCAGAGCAGTACCATGAGAGGAGTAGAACAGGAAGAAGGCACAATTGAGACCTTTCAAAGTTTTGGCCCAAGCGAGGGGGCATGGGGGCATCATTTGAGCTCCCCGCCTCAGGTGCCAAAATATTGTGGGCCGACCCTGCTGTTGCCCCTCAGTTTCATCAAATTGTCCTCTTTTTCTTGTATAATGAGAAAAAGTAGGTTCCTTTCTGTATATCATTCACTGATCTCACATCACTGCAAATGAGAAGTAACTCCTTTGAAGACCACCTGTAAATCCATTGTAAATCTGTTGTGAAGGAGATCAGAATGAGGCTCTCATATAGGAGTTGAGGTCAGTTCAATGTTCTCTTCAGTCTCTGCGCTGGACACCAAGTCTCTTCGTTGGCTTGGAGAGTTAGTCCACATTCTGCATGGATCAGAACTGAGTTTTCGAAGTGAGGTTTATGCATCTATGCAACCAGCCTAAATAGACTGAGGAAAAGGGAGGGCACATATTTGCCTGGTTACTCTGTACAACACTGAGACATAAACACAACCTGGGGAGGAGAATCAAAGGACAATTTGTGTTAGAAGACAGTTTTAGATATTGGCAACATCAATCTTCAGATGTCAACCAGGTATTTATAGAGGTTCTGGAAAAGAGTTTGAAAGTACACTATAGTTATGCATTTGGAGTGGAATGGTTATGATAAATCATTTTATAGCGGTTTCAAACACCTTAAATAGTCACTTTGTGCTATTAAACCAGAACATCAATGACTCTAATTTTGATTTAATATCCTCAAAAGGGGCTTTAAAAACAGACCTAGGACAGAGAAGTCAGGCACCAAGGTTTTATTTCAGAATTCTATGGCCTAATGACGTAAAGAAGCCACCAAGAGGATTGTAAAAAGAAAGGCAAAAGACTGAAATAGATTAATAACTTTTAAAAGTTGGCCACAGATCTGTATGAATACAGCACAGCTTAATTCTTAACTTTGTATTTAACTGTTAATGAAATTCTTTCAAAATAGAACTAAAAAAAATAGGTACATTTTCCATTAACAAAGAAAAATACATGTATTTTTAGTCCAGATTAGTTTTATTTTAGACTCAGGTCTTGTCTGTCTTAGAAAAGCTGTACTCATTCAACTAAGCTGATTTAAAATCAATCTAGTTATACCGGTGCTGGGCATGGTACCGTATGGCATTTTGATTAAAAACTAGAATATGAAATTACCATGGAACAAATTAAATGGATTAAAAACTGGCTAACTGATAGGTCTCACAATGTAACTGTAAATAGGGAATCATCATCGAACATATCTGTTTCCAGTGGGGGCCCAAGGATTAGTTTTTGGCCCTAAGCTTTTTAACATTTTCATCATTGACATGGAAGACAACATAAAATTACCACTCAAAGTTTGTAGATGATTCACAAATTGGGGGAGTGGTCATTAATAAAGAGAACAGATCACGGTTTCAGATTGATCTAGATAGCTTGGTAAACTGGGCGCAAGCAAACAATATGCATTCTAATATGGCCAAATGTAAACGTATACTTCTAGGAATGTCAGCCATACTTACAGAATGGGGGACTCTACCCTGGGGAGTAGGGACTTAAAAAGATTTGGAGGTGGGTGTGGATAATCAGGTGAACATAGCAGTGATGAGCTGCCAAAATTTTAACAAGGGGTTCCCTCCTCGCCCCCCCGCCCTGCCCTGCCCCAACTCCACCCTGGCCCTGCCCCCATTCCACCCCTTCCCCAAATCCCCACCTCCTCCCCCAGGCGTGCTGCATTTCCCCTCCACCTTCCGAGGCGCCGCCGCTCCACTTTTCCTCCCTCCCAGGCTTGCCCCGTGCCAAAGAGCTGGCGCGCGGGGCAAGTCTGGGAGGGAGGGGGGAAAGTGGAGTGGAAGCGCCTCGGGGGAGGGGGTGGAGGCAAGCTGGGCATCCCCGCCTCCGCCTCCTCCCCCTCCTCTGAGGCTCCGCAGCTCTGCATTTGCTCCAATCCCTAAGGGTATGTCTACACTACAGAATTAGGTCGAAATTATAGAAGTCGATATTTTAAAACCCGAATTTATGGAATCGATTGTGTGTGTCCCCACTAAAGAGCACTAAAGAGCATTAAGACCTTGAGGTCGACGGACTGTGTCCACAGTAGCGGGGCTAGCGCCGACTTTCGGAGCGTTGCATTGCGGGTACCTATCCCACAGTTCCCACAGTCTCCGCCGCCCATTGGAATTCTGGGTTGTGATCCCAAAGCCTGATGGGGCAGAAAACATTGTCGCTGGTGGTTCTGGGTACATGTCGTCAAGCCATCAAACGTCCCTCCCACCCTCCGTGAAAGCAATCTTTTTCGCGCCTTTTTTCCGGGGTTTACAGGGTTTCCGGGTTTGCTATGGAAGCCTGCTCAGCTCACAATTACCGTACATCTCCAGCTCACGCCTGGACATTAGGTCTAGTGGGGATTCAGTCGCACTATAATAAGGGCAGAGGGATAGCTCAGCATTCTGAGCGTTGGCCTGCTAAACCCCGGGGTTGCGAGTTCAATCCTTGAGGGGGCCAGGAGATGATGATGGATATCAAGCCTATTGAACCATCTGCAGCTAGAAGGGAAGGCGCCTACCCTTGCTTCCCAGCATATTGTACCATCTGCTGCTAGAAGGAAATGAGCCTAACCCTTGCTCCCCCCTCCCTCCTTGAAAGCAACTGAGGGGGGAGCCAAAAATCCTTTCGCGCCTTTTTTCATGCGGGCGCCATATTGCTGACACCATTGTTATCCACCCGCCGCTTCTGCTCCCACTCTGCTGTCCTGCAAACAGCATACCAGGGAAAGCATGGAGCACGATCAGATCACTGCGGCTGTTCTCGCCGTTATGAACACCATGCGCATTGTCCAGGAGTATATGGAGAACGAGAACCAGGAGCTGCTAGAGCTACAGCAGGCGAGGAGGCGACAGCAGTGCCCTGAGGACAGTGATGAGGACATGGACACAGACCTCTCTCAAAAAAGGCCCCCCCGCAAGGTGGACATCATGGTGGTAATGGGGCCTGTTGATACAGTGGAACGCCGATTCTGGGCCCGGGAAACAAGCACAGACTGGTGGGACCACATAGTGCTGCAGGTCTGGGATGAATCCCAGTGGCTGCAAAACTTTCGCATGCGTAAGGGCACTTTCATGGAACTTTGTGAGTTGCTTTCCCCTGCCCTGAAGCGCAAGAACACCAAGATGAGAGCAGCCCTCACAGTAGAGAAGCGACTGGCGATAGCCCTGTGGAAGCTTGCAACGCCAGACAGCTACCGGTCAGTTGCGAATCAATTCGGAGTGGGAAAATCTACAGTGGGGGCTGTTGTGATGCAAGTAGCCAGGGCGATCACCAAGCTGCTGGTACCAAGGGTTGTGAGTCTGGCAAATGTGCAGCTCATACTGGATGGCTTTGCACCAATGGGGTTCCCGAACTGTGGAGGGGCGATAGACGGAACCCATATCCCTATCTTGGCACCGGACCACCAAGCCAGCGAGTACATAAACCGAAAGGGTTACTTTTCAATAGTGCTGCAAGCACTGGTGGATCATAAGGGACGTTTCACCAACATCAACGTGGGATGGCCGGGAAAGGTACATGACGCTCGCATCTTCAGGAACTCTGGTCTGTTTCGGCTGCTGCAGCAAGGGACTTTCTTCCCAGACCAGAAAATAACCGTTGGGGATGTTGAGATGCCTATAGTTATCCTTGGGGACCCAGCCTACCCCTTAATGCCATGGCTCATGAAGCCATACACAGGTAGCCTGGACAGTAGTCAGGACCTTTTCAACTATAGGCTGAGCAAGTGCAGAATGGTGGTGGAATGTGCATTTGGGCATTTAAAAGCTCGCTGGCGCAGTTTATTGACTAGGTTAGATCTCAGCGAAACCAATATTCCCATTATTATTACTGCTTGCTGTGCGCTCCACAATATCTGTGAGAGTAAGGGGGAGACGTTTATGGCGGGGTGGGAGGTTGAGGCAAATCGCCTGGCCGCTGGTTATGCGCAGCCAGACACCAGGGCTATTACAAGAGTACAGCAGGGTGCGTTGCGCATCAGGGAAGCTTTGAAAACCAGTTTCATGAATGGCCAGGATGCTGTGTGAAAGTTCTGTTTTTCCCCTGTAATGAAAAGCCCCACCCCTTCATTCACTCTACTTCCCTTTACCCAAACCACCCTGCCCTCCCCCCCTCGGTCACCACTTGCAGAGGAAATAAAGTCATTGTTGCTTAAAAATCATGCATTCTTTATTAATTCGTAAAACAAAGAGGGGGAACTATGGGGGTAACTGCCACAGTCTCCCAGGATAGGTGGTGGAGGAAGGGAAGCACCAGGATGGGTGGTGGAGGAGGGGATGAGGGAAGGACAAGGACACACAGCATTTTAAAACTTATTGAATGCCAGCCCTTTGTTGCTTGGACTGTTCTCTTGGCTTGAGTGGTTGGGTGCACGGAGGCCGCCCAAACGCGTTCTTGGGCGTCTCGGGGATGAGGTTATGGGACTCGGGAAGGAGGGCTGTTGGTTACACAGGGGCTGTAGCGGCGGTCTGGGCTCAGGCGGCCTTTCCTGAACCCTATGCCTTTCCTCAGCCATAAGCCGGAGGATTTCCGTTTGATCCTCCAGTAGCCTCAGAATTGCATCCTGCCTTCTCTCTGCACGCTGACGCCACCTACTCTCTTCATCCCACCGCTGTCTCTCTTCATCCCGCCAGTCATTGTCTTCAGCATGCCACCTGTCCGCGCGATCAAATTCTGCCTTCCTGGACTCCGACAGTGTCTGCCTCCACGCATTCTGCTGGGCAGCTTCAGTGTGGGAGGATTCCATGAGTTCTGAGAACATATAGTCTCGATTCCTTTTTTTTTTACTTCTAATCTTCGCTAGCCTCTGGGACGGTGATGAAAGGGGTGGCGTTGAAAGATTTGCAGCTGCGGGAGGAAACAAACGGGAGAGGAGTAGTTGAAAAGACACAGAGAACAATGCTCCAAACATTACATATCACATGTGCATTTGGTCCAAGGTTGCACTTTGCCTGTTATATTGAGGGTCTGCCGGTTTGGTGTGAGAGATCACACAAGCAGGTCCGGCGGGCAACAGAATTCTTCTTGCAGGCAGCCATGGTAAGCCACAGTCTATAGGCTTCTTTAACCTTCATAACATGTGGGAATGTTTTCAAACAGCAACCCCCTCATTTCCCATAACAAACAGCCTTTGGGCTGGCAATTTAAAACTGGTTGGCAATTGAAAAGGGAGGGGTGACGGTTTTCGGGTTAACATGCAGCGCGAACCTAATCGACACCCCCACACACACACAGAGACACACATCCAAGATGTTCGCTGTTGCCCCTCCCCCCCCCCCCCCCCCCCCCCCCCCGCGTGGGTCACAGCGGGGAAGATTTCCGTTCAGCCACAGGCAAACAGCCCAGCAGGGACGGACCCCCTCTGAATACCCCCTTAATAAAATTCCCCTATTTCAACCAGGTGACCATGAATGATATCACTCTTCTGAGGATAACACAGACAGATAAAGAACGGATGTTGCTTGAATGCCAGCAAACACCGGGACCATACGCCGCATGCTTTGCAAAGCAATGATTCCAGCCTATGTGCTACTGGCCTGGCATGGTAGAGTGTGTTACCACGGAGCACAGGATAAGGCTGCCCTCCCAAGAAACCTTTTGCACAGGCTTTGGGAATACATCCAGGAGATCTTTCTGGAGATGTCCCCGGAGGATTTCTGCTCCATCCCCGAACATGTTAACAGACTTTTCCAGTAGCTGTAGCTGTACTGGCCGCGAATTAATCATTAAACACGCTTGCTTATAAAACATGTATTAATTTAACAGAGGTACACTCACCAGAGGTCCCTTCTCCTGCATCGAGCACGCCTTGGGTGGGTTCGTAGGGTACTGGCTCCAGGGTGACAAAGAGTTCCTGGCTGTCGGGGAAAAGGGCTTCTCCGCTTCCTTGCTGTGTCTGGGCACTATTTTCAGCATCATTATCATCATCATCATGCTCCTCTGTGGTTTCTGATGATCCACATACGGAGTCATACCACATGGGTGGGTCAGTGCTGGCTGCACCTCCTAGAATGGCATGCAGCTCATCATAGAAGCGGCATGTCTGGGGCTCTGACCCAGAGCGGCTGTTTGCATCTCTGGTTTTTTGGTAGGCTTGCCTGAGCTCCTTAATTTTCACGCGGCACTGTTGCGCGTCCCTGTTGTAGCCTCTGTCCTGCATGCCCTTGGAGACTTTGGCATATGTATTGGCGTTTCTTCTTTTGGACCGTAGCTCTGCTAGCATGGTTTCGTCTCCCCATACAGCGATCAGATCGCGTACCTCACGCTCGGTCCATGCTGGAGCTCGTCTTCGGTTCTGGGACTCCATCATGGTCACCTCTGCTGATGAGATCTGCGCTCACCTGCAGCTCACCACGCTGGCCAAACAGGAAATGAAATTCAAAAGTTTGCGGGGCTTTTCCTGTCTACCTGGGTGGAGCATTCGAGCTCAGACTGCTGTCCAGAGCGGTCAAATGTTGCACTGTGGGATAGATCCAGGAGGCCAATACCGTCGAATTGCGTCCTCACTAAGCCTACATCGATTCGGCAATATCGCTTTAAGCGCTAATCCCCTCGTTGGGGGTGGAGTGGCGAGATCGATTTTAAGAGCCCTAGAAGTCGATGTTAAGGGCTTCGTCGTGTGGACGGGTTCACGGATCAATCGAAATAACGCTAATAAATTCGACCTAAACTCGTAGTGTAGACCAGGGCTCAGACAGAGACAAACACCTACAAGATCTCTATCAAGCATTCTTAAAACTACAATACCCACCTGCTGAAGTGAAAAAAACAGATTGAAAGAGCCAGAAGAGTACCCAGAAGTCACCTACTACAGGACAGGCCCAACAAAGAAAATAACAGAACACCACTAGCCATCACCTTCAGCCCCCAACTAAAACCTCTCCAGCGCATCATCAAAGATCTACAACTTATCCTGAAAGATGATCCCTCACTCTCACAGATCTTGAGAGACAGACCAGTCCTCGCTTACAGACAGCCCCTCAACCGGAAGCAAATACTCACCAGCAACCACACACCATACAACAAAACCACTATCCCAGGAACCTATCCTTTCAACAAAGCCCGATGCCAACTCTGTCCACATATCTATTCAAGTGACAGCATCATAGGACCTAATAACATCAGCCACACCATCAGGGGCTCGTTCACCTGCACATCTACCAAAGTCATATATGCCATCATGTGCCAGCAATGCCCCTCTGCCATGTACATTGGCCAAACTGGACAGTCTCTACGCAACAGAATAAATGGACACAAATCTGACATCAGGAAACATAACATTCAAAAACCAGTAGGAGAACACTTCAACGTCTCTAATCACTCAGTGACAGACTTAAAGGTGGCAATTTTGCAACAGAAAAGCTTCCGAAACAGACTCCAACCAGAAGCTGCCGAAATTGAATTAATATGCAAACTAGATACCATTAACTTAGGTTTGAACAGAGACTGGGAGTGGCTCGGTCATTAGGTTAATTGAATGTATTTCCCCTAGTTTAGTATCCTAGTTAAGTACCCTTACACCTTTGTGTCAACTGTCTGTAATGGGCCATCTTGATTATCATTTCAAAAGTTTTTTCCCCCCTGCTAATAGTTCCTCTCAATTAGTTAGCCTTTTACAGTTGGTATGGGTACTTCCACCTTTTCATGTTTCTCCGAATGTATAAATATCCTCCAACTGTATGTTCTATTCTATGCATCCGAAGAAGTGGATTGTAGTCCACGAAAGCTTATGCTGAAATAAATTTGTTAGTCTCTAAGGTACCACAAGTATTCCTTTTCTTTTCACATTAATTTAAACCGCTTTAAGTAAGATTTAAACCAGTTTAAGGGCATCTACATTATTGGTTTGCACTAGTGTAACTTGATCAATTTTAAATACTAATAAAGCTATTTTTGTTAGGGGTGTGATGTGTTTAACTGCTATAGCTATACTGGTGTGGACCCTTAGGGTGGATACACTTATGCTGGTATAAAGGTGCCTTATACCAGCGTAGCTTATTCCCCTTCCTGTACACGAACACACTTTTCTGGTATAAGCACCTTTATATCAGTAACTGCATCCACACTAGGAGGATTGTACATTAATCCAATATTGTTAATAACCTATGTCATAACCTATGTCAACAACCTATGCCAATAACCTATGTCCTAACCTATGTTAATAACCTATACATAACCTATGTCAATCCTAACAATCCTCCAACAGCTGTCCCACAGTGCCCCCATTCACTGAAACAGTGACTACTCTATTCACAATTGTAAACTTCACTGCCCAGCTGTCAAAGAGACCAGAAGTTACATCCCTCCTTTAAACTCCCCCATGTGTTTTTAAATGCTTTTTCCCAATTTCCCACCTTGACAAGCACACCTAGCAGTTCACCCATGTTGTGTGCAACTGGTCAACAACCATGCCAGCTCCATGCACTAGATGTCCTCCTGCTTGGAGTAGACAGGAGTTACCTGATCTCCTGGCCTGTGGCAAGAAGAGGCTGTGCAAGCACAGCTATGGTCCAGCCATAGAAATGTGGACATCTACAAACAGATTACAAGGGGGATGCAGGTGAAGGGGTATGACAGGGATCAGCAACAGTGCCCTGTGCAAGTGAAGGAACTTTGCCAGGAATACCACAAGGCCAGGGAGGAGGAGCCTCTGGTGGAGGTGGAGCCCTGAAGACCTGCCACTTTTACAAAGAGCTGCATACCTTACTTGTTGGAGATCCACCAGCACCCTGCACACCACCATGGATACCTTGGAGGATCCCAAGACAGAAACCCATACTGTCAACAGAAAGGAGGAGGAAGAGAAAGACGCAGCAGCGGGTTCCAGCTATGCTGCCAGCCAGGACCAGTTTGAGAGTGTGACAGTCTAGCCAGTCCCACCAGGTAAGCCTGGATGGGCCTGATGAAGGGGAAGGGAACTCAGGTGAGTGTGTACATGCATTTCCCCTTTCAATGTTTTAATGTAAAGATGCCGTCCATCCAGCCCATGCCCAAGTTCACAAGACAAAGGTATCAACTTTTCATAGTTTTACTCCTATGAGAAGCGGTAGAGGTATAACAAGCAGAGGTAGAATTGGCATCTGCTTTTCATTCCCCTGTTGGGATGGGGTGGTGGTCATGCAGAGCAGTTTATGGACATAGGAAGGTCCCTTTTCTCCACCTGAGAGATCTCAATTAAACTATCATGGAGGTACTCTGCAATCCTTTCACAAAGGATTCTAGGGATGGCTGCCTTATTTCTTCCTCCATGACAGGACATCTTCCCACACCACTCTGAGATGAGCTTATCTGGCACCATTGCAGTAAACAGGTTAGTGGCATATGGGCCCAGGCAGCTTCAGGATGCCAGTAACAGCTGTGTTCTCGGTGCCCTTGAGACCTTCAGGAGTGAGATATCAGCTAAAATCACCACTGCCTGTAGAGAATAGTGCCAATATTCCATGCCATTGCTCTGTACTCGTACCCACAGAGCAGGGACTAAATTTTTTTAGCTTCAGTCAACAGAGCAGCCTTCCCCCATTTACCCCTGGAGGGCCAAACTCACTATGGCTGGAGAGCAGTGCTGTGCCAAGGCACTCTAAACCTGAAGTGTCAATAAGCATTTCCCATTAAAAGTGTTTGTGGGAATAAGGGAAGGGAGTTTTGAAATGTATCTTTCCTTTGCTGTTGTAACTTTAAATCCAATGACACATCTATGACGCTGCATGGAACATGGGAGACCATTCATAATAGTAGTGATACCAATATTATACAAGAACAGTACTTATAAGTGCACAGTTAGCACCACATAATTCATAGCTGCAGGAAAACATTTACAAATGTACAGCAAGCACCACACAATTCCTAGATGCATCCCCAAAACTCCAGGTCCAAGGTACAATTCAGCACAGAACAGTATTGTGCTTGTAACAGGGGGCTTGGAGGGCCAGGCAGCCTAGTGGTTAGAACGCTTGGCTTTTGGCCTCCTATTTGGTTGAGGAGCCTCTGTCTTCAAAGGCAGGGGGAGGGGGAGGAGGACTCAGGTCCTCCCTCCCCACCAGGTCCCAGCCCAGGGCCCCTGAAAGGCAGGGCCCTCCCAGCAGGGAGTCCATATCTGCTGCCCTGGGCTACTTCCTACCAGTGCCTGTTCCGTTTGGGGGCATAGCCCCTATAGTTCAGTTCACTGGGTGGCTTGCCTCCCGTAGCACCCTTTCGTGGATCTTGGGTGGAGTCCTGCCACAGTGCCAGGCTCCTTCAGGCAGGGCAGCCACAAGTTGGTGAGGCCAAGTCCCATAATGTCCCTGGGCTTTGCTCACTCAATTACCTCAGGTGCTAGAGGCTCCTGGGTCTCCTCTACAGTCTCCCTTGGCTGGGGAGACAGTGCCTCCTCCCAGGTGGCTGCCTTGGCTGGCAGGCTAGTGTTGCTTCACCTCAGGAAGGAGGCAGCTAGCTCCTGCCTTTTCACTCAGCCCCAACCTGTGCCAGGTTCCCTCCTTTTCTCCCACTTCCAGGCCTGGCACTGGCTGCAGGTATAATGGGGTGGGGCTAGTTGGGCCCAAAGGCTCTCTTTAACCCCTGGTGTGCTGGCAGGCAGTTTCCCTGCTTCACCACAGTGCTCTTTCAAAGCCTTCCTCAACTGCACAGTTCCATGCTGGGGTCTTGTAATAGCCCTTGTGTCTGGCTGTTCAAAGTCAGCAGCCAGCTGCTTCACCTCTGCCCTCAGAAATTCCTTCAGGAATCATTACTATCCCACAAAACACTGTGAAAATATCCCCAAAGGCATCATGTCGGATGGTGGTACATGGCATACTGGGATACCTACCCATGGTGCACTGCTTTTTACATCTACACAAGCACTCCCTGGTGAATATGTGCAGTGTCGACGCAAGCAGCCAAGTATGCACACGCACAAGCAATATACAAAGTTCAGTGGCTGTACACTGACATAGCTTGCATTGACCAAAGTTCATAGTGTAGACATGGCCTTAATTACATAGACGACAGCAATGATGGAATGTAGTTCTAGAAATCTTGTATTATACAGTAACCTTAACTCTGCCCATTTGCTTTTATGCATTACAATAAGGCTTTTCATTACATGATTATACAGCACTGTGCAATGTCACATATTAATTAGCAAAAATACAACACTAATAATAATAGCGAAACGTATTCTACCACTGCCTAAGACTAACCCTGTGCACTTTCAGGAAGATCTGAGGATTGACATTACATTCATGCCATTTTTTCAAACTGTGTATTGTTTAGATATACAAACAAAACAGGCCAACAAATGCGCGCACAAATGGTGCGGGTATTTTAAGCTCAACTAGGCTTTCTTTAAGCACAGGGGATAGCACTAAAAGGAACAACTACTCTAGCATAGCATTATATAAAGGTAATGTACTGATTGATGCCATATGTGTGTCCTCTCAAACCAGTGAAGTAAATCAAACATAAGCAATAGGCACTGTGAAATTATGAAACTGTGCGTGGAAACAATAAGACATGAGGGCTGAACAGCTTCTGAGATTTTTCAACTGCTCCTAACAGTCCTTATTGTTTTTAAGTTAACATCCATGCTTTGTTTAATGGTCCAGAAGATCTTTGCACACAAATTATCACTTACTTTGCAATAAGTAGCTCATATGCCAGGTTTTCATTTTTCCCTTAGTAGAAACTTTTTTACCTCATAAGTTAATTTAATTGAAGAACACCTTCTTGTGGAGTCGTGAATAGATTTCAGGGCCTGGAAGGGTTTTAATCTGTTTTTTGGAACAACAATTCCAGGATATCCCCGGAACTAAGGTTAGAATTAGATCTGACAGTTCCTCAGTCCTAACACACAGGACACACTAATGACTGCCATTTTTTAATGAAATCAGTTAAAAGAAAATTAGATTCCACAGCGATCCTGTAACTCGACACACTGAGACCTTTCCGCTCAGCTCTCTGATTGTACACTTGGAACTATTTTTTATATAACTCTGCCACTTTGCCTGTTTTCCAGGGATTAAGGGTAAATGGGGTCCAAATCTACCAACATTTTACTCCCATCCCCACCCCTAAGACTGATTGCTCTCAATATATGCCATCCCAGCCCATTCCAATCTATATCATCTCTATACATCAACAGGCAATGTGGTATATGAACACTTCATTTCCCTTGTGTCCCCCAGCTCCTCTCCAAATTAACTGTCTCTCTCCCACTCCTGAGGCCTTGATCTCCTGAGGCAAACTCAGCCCACCTACCAGGCAGCTGAAGGCCAGCAATCATTGAGCATTGCATTACCCCTTGCTATTCCATCTCACTACTCTGTCCAGGGACCTGGATCCCCAGCATAAACCTTAATCCACCCTTTCCATTTTCCACCTGGAATTGTAGGTCTTCCTCTCTCTTTGGGGAGCAAATATGGGTTAGATGGGCTCTGGGGCCCACACTTTAGGTCTGAACAGTCTGGATCTTTGGGGAGCTTCAGCTCTAGATTCAAAATGTGTGAATGGCTTCTATCTATATAATGGGCTCAAAGCCGGTGCAAGGAAGTTTCGCGCCCTTGGCGAAACTTCCTTGCACCAGCCCTGTGCCACCCCACCCCATGCCGCTCCCGCAGCCAGCTCCCCCGCCCACGGGAGCTCAGCCTTCCCCCCGCCTCAGGCGTTCAGCCTCCCCACCCACCACCCGCGGGCCGGGGGAGCTGAGCGGGGACCCAGGGGCGGCTCGCCGCAGCTGCCCCCACTCGCCGCTCAGGCGCTATGGGGGGGACGACAGCGAGGCGGGGGGCTCGCCGTGGCTGTCCCCCACTCAGATGCTGAGTGGGGGTGGCAGGGGGGCGGCTCACTGTGGCTGCCCTCCGGCTCCCTGCTGAGCGGGGAGACGGGGCAGCCCCGGCAAGCCGCCCCTTGTCTCCCCGCTCAGCAGCTCAGCGGGGAGACTAGGGGCAGCCCCGGCAAGCCACCCCTTGTCCCGCCGCTCAGCAGCTCAGCGGGGAGACAAGGGGCAGCCGCGGCGAGCCGCCCCTTGTCTCTCCGCTCAGCAGCTCAGCCGCTGAGCGGGGAGGCAGCAGGCAGCTGCCCGCTGCCCCCCAAATCTTGGCGCCCTAGGCGACCGCCTAGGGTTGCCTAGTGGGTACGCCGGCCCTGAATGGGCTGATCCCAATCACGGAATCCCAATACATCAAAACTTTGTGAAAGTTCAGCTTTGGAGCTGAGCTTTGCCCTGGCTCCTCTGCCTTCAATGAGCTGCACCAAAATGTCAGATCCAAACACCCGCCCTCGAATCTGGATCTGACTCTTGAAGCAGCTTGTTATAAGACTAGCCAAATCATTTTCTTTCCCTATAATAAATAAACAAATAAATACATAAATAATGTAATAAAAACGCTCTCCACTTTGACTGCAAAGTAAAGTTTGCGGTTTGAGTATTTTGTGCAGCAGTTTTATGAGAAAATGCACAATGTGTGTGCTATCTGTTTATTGTCTCTAAGGCTCTGGGAATAATTTTAATAATTTAAATCAACAGACTTACCAGCCACCTACTTAGAGACTCTATGTGAATAGCATCTTCTTTAGACAGCAATAAACATTCTCAACACAGTAGTGATTAGTAATTAAACAAAGAACACACACAGAGAGCAGCTTTGCTTTAAACCTAACTGGATTGCACATAGCCACTTGCAGACTGAAAATATGAGTCAGATCAGTGTAGTTCTAAGCACCACACCTATCTCCTGTAGGAAGCCCTAAGCAGGCACATATTACAAGACTCCTTGGAAGGGATTCTGCCCTCCTACTCCAGGGTCACCCCATCCTCCACATACTCTACAAAAAGGCATCCTCCATGAAGTGTGACCTCGCACATACGTTGTGTGTGAGGTCACACTACACAGACAGAGGACACAGTTTTGCTCTTTAAAATGGTATCCTTCATGCTGTCTCGGGTCCTGTGAGTTAATAATTCATTAAAAGGGGGTCAGGCTGGCAAACAGCTTGGGATTCCCTGCTCTAGAGAAATTAAGGGCCCTTGTTTTCCCATATTTAAAGAAACTAAACTTCCAAGCGGTGATGAGGTGCCAAAATTTTAACAACCGGTTCCCTCCTCACCCCACGAGGGGGTCGCACCTCCCCCCAGCCCTGCCCCAACTCCACCCCCCAACCCCGCCCCCATTCCACCCCTTCCCCAAATCCCCACCCCCGCCTCCTCCCTCGGGCAGGGGGGAGAAGCAGAGCATCCACCGGCAGCTCCCCACCAGCCCCCCCGCCCAGCTCACCTAAGCTCCGCCTCCACCTCCCGAGGCGCCGCTGCTCTGCTTTTTCCCCCTCCCTTCCTCCCTCCCAGACTTGCTGCACTCCAAACAGCTGTTTGGCATGCGGCAAGCCGGGGGTGGAGGGGGAGCAGAGCAGCGGCACCTCGGGGGAGGAGGCGGAGCAGAGGTGAGCTGGGCAGGGGGGGCTGGTAGGGAGCTGCCGGTGGGTGCTCTGCATCCACCAGTTTTTCCCCATGGGTGCTCCAGCCCTGGAGCACCCACGGAGTCGGTGCCTATGCTCAGGGGGAGTGGCTGCTCCCCCTGCTCCCCCCCAGCTACACTCCTGTTTACCGGTTCTTAAATTTAGAAGCCCTTTTAGAACCGGTTGTCCCGCACGGAACAACCAGTTCTAAAAGGGCTTCTAAATTTAACAACTGATTCCCATGAACCGGTATGAACCGGCTCCAGCTCACCACTGCTTCTAAGTCTAAAATAAATGGCACTTTATGGGTCAGATCCTGTTGCCAGTGAAGTCAATGGGGGTTTTCCTATTGATTTCAAGAGAAGCAAGATCCGAGCACTTCATCTTGCCCCAAAACAAGCAAGTTCTGGAATAACCTTAGTATACTGCAACCTGCACCTTCTGTGTAAACCAGGAGACATCAGGCTGTGCTGCAAATCTTTAAGGCTGGCTCTGTGGACTTGTGTGTCTCCCTAATGACAATGATGACATGATCTCCTCCTAGTCTTGGAAAAATGTGCTACAAACTGTATTTGTTCCAGGAACACCTCATATGCTTAACATCAGCTGTTTACATCACTTCCCTAATTAACCTGCGTACTGCACCAAAAAGATCATCATGGGCTTGGTGTACACACATCCAGCATACATTACAGCCACTGACCCTTCTATATGTCATTTTGTTGGCTGTACATCTTACATTCATAGAGCATTGAGAAGACTACAGATTGTCTCATAAACCTCCACTCCCTACAAAACACCACGCTGAGAGGTTAACTGCTTTGTAGTGTGTTGGACAGTATGCTGTTTTTCATTTCTGGGAGACAAGTAAAGGACTTGACTGCTTTCCAAATAATGCTGCAGCACATAAATTAACTGGAGTGTAGAGCATTTGGCAAAAGGAATCCCCCATAGCAAGAAAATAAACACACTGGCCTGTAGCCTCAAAGTTTATCAGAACCAGAGGAAACATTTAATATGCATGTGATTCCCTACAAAGTAGTTATTGCTGAAGGAAACATAACAACTAGCCAGAGCTATGGGGTGGTGGCTAGGGGAGAGAGATGTTAATCTTACTTTAATGATTTTTAGAAAGACTGATGCAATTTCAGTAGTCTTCAGTCACTCGGGATTACACTGGATTGGAATAGGACTGGAATGCTGCTCCGATTCTTTAATAAGAAAGGAGATTGTGCTAGGCTTATCAAAATCTAATCATGCTGTATTTGTTTGATTGTTTTTTAAACGTTTGTTGGGGAATTGGTTTCATGGGTGAGATAATAAAGGTGTGAATTTTTTGTTGGTGGTTGTAATATTTGCAATGTTTTCTGACTGGCTCCCAAGCTCCACCTAAAGAGGAGTAAGGAAAGGAAAAGGAAAAGTGGAATAGTGGCATCTTTAGGAGTAGATCTACATTATGTATAGTGCATTGGATCTTTATGGGATTAAAACCTCCTGGAAACTTCCTTTAGCCCACTCATCTTGCTGAAACAATATGTTTTATACTTATCCATCTCTGCTGATAACAGTGAGATGGCCCTTTATGAAGGTCTCTATTTAGCCATCAGTGCCAATTCAGGAAGGTCAGATACAGTTTCATCATTTCATCAACCCTGAATTTCTCTGCCAACAAGATCATAAAACAACAGGCACTTGAGTCACTAAAAATAGGACTGCACATATATGTAATTTTCCCAGGTCCCTCTTGATTTCTTTGCTAAACAATGAATTGTATTATATTAGACTGAAGGAATTTCCTTCTTTCCTCCTCCAAGGTACCATTCTTCTGGTAACTGCAGAACTAACAGTGGATATTTTTTCACCTATGTGTCATACCTATCAAGCTCAGGAAAATATTGGGCTGTGAAATAGAAGTAATAAACAGACAGCGGAAATCTGCTAGAGGCATCATGCAGGCATTGAAGCACCACCGAGGAATATTAAAAGTTTTCAGAAGTAACAGAAAACACTCAGAGGCAGAGACATTTGCTGGAGGCTACTGCTTATCGGTTTGCATAGCAACATGCTGGTGAAGCTGGGAACACCATCCCTTAACTTATATTCACATACAAGGTAGCTCATTGCAGTCTCTGGGTGACTGAAACAGGTCAATGCAGACAACTGAAAGTACTTTATAATCTGTACAGCCACTCTTGTTGTTTTTTTAATAGTACAACCCATTTGTTGTTATGTTACATGTAGAGGGTGCATTTATGCAATAGATGGGACTGTTGCAGATGTGGAGCTGCTTGGTAATCATTTATGAACACTGTATGCTGACCTAATTATTAGTATGTTTACTGTATGAATATGTTGCCTTAATTTAATAGTGGGCAGCATGAAAAAACCAACAGGAAGATAAAATAAGCCACCCACTAGCAAATTCTTGAGGGTTGTTATGGAACAATGGATGAGCCATTGGCTCTTAAGAGTCTGACTTGACTTGCTGATCCTGCTGAACAAGTTTTGACAAGCAAGGCCAAAGCCTAGGAACTGACAAGACCAAAGGGACTCTGGCTGGAGTAAAAGGGACACTCTTGTTCTGTCAAGAGGGAAGGTTTTTCCTGGGGAGCTGTGTGGGGGAAACCATACTACCACAGGCAGCTGCTGGGGTGTCTGAGAAAGGTAGGCCTTCCTCGTCTATTGCTTTGACCATGTCATCCCTCTCTCTGTATTCTTCCACTGGCTCTCCTTTCTTTATCTCATCAATCATTAGCTAATTGCCTTCACTTTCAAGGCCTTTCATGGCCTATCCCCACCAACCTATCATCTCTCATTCACTATTGAGATATCAACTCCCACGTCCAAGCAACACATGATAACAGCCTCCATCACCCACTTGTTACATTTTCAAACACTTTTCTCCCATACTGCCTCTCTGTGTATCCAGGAGTGTGAGTCACCTGCCTCCAGCATGGGGGAGTCCCTTTCACTCATTCCCCTGTGATAGCCAACCTGACACTGGTTACTCATAGAAATTCCAGATCCTCTGCACCCAAAGGTGCAGTGTACCCCAGTTTTACCTTAAGCCACCACTCCTGTATAGCACACAGCACTTGTGAGTGCTTATAATAAAACAAAAGTAAGTTTATTTAAGGGTAAAGATTTACCTAGAAATGAAAGAAAATGATGGAAACAAATGGTTGCAATAGAAAACAAAACCCAGCTCTGAGCCTACACTTATGAATAATTATCTTTCCTACCTAATAAAGTAGATTTGCCACCCCTCAAAGTTCAGTCTCTTACAAACTGGCTATTTCACAAGAACCAGGATCCAAACGTTCCTGAAAACACTCCTACTCCACAAGGGTTTTTCTCAGTGAATGGATACAGAGTGCTTCTGCCTCCTCTGTGTTATACTGAAAACAGCATAAGTTCCCTTTTACCTTCAAGTGGTTTTGATTGTTTGCAATTGCCTCTGATGGTTTCCCATTCAAAGTCTTAGTATTACACAAAGCTAAACAATTGAGCCTGACGTATCACCAGCTAAACATGGTGGGGATGACAACTCCCCCACTGCCCAAATGAGCCATGACTGAGGGCAAGTCTACACCTACAACGCTGCATCAGTGCAGCTCCCCCGTTGGCATAGTTTCCACCTCCTTATGAGGCGGTAGCTATGTTGGCAGGAGAAGCTCTCCCATTGACATATTGCTGTCTACACGTGGGGGTTAAGGTCAGTATAACTACATTGCTTAAAGGTGTGGATTTTTCACACCCCTGAGCAACATAAGTTATACTGATGTAGGTCTGTAGTGTAGACCACCCGAGACACGTTATGCCCTAGTAAGTAATTTTTCCTCCAAGTGCATAAAACATGTTTTCAATATAAATACATTATTCCTTAAATATTACCCATCACACATCTCACAATGATTATGACTCTTGACAAATTACAAGCTTTCTGTCACTACATAGCATGTTACTCTTTATAGGTAAATACCCTGCAAGATAGATATTTGGTGTGATGAGGTTGTCAGGTCTGAGGTGAGTGTTGTTTGGAAAGAACAGGAGACCCTTTGCCAGGGGTCCCTGCAGTAGCGCAGCCAGGTCCGGAGCGCAGGGGGAGCGGTGCTATAAAAGGCGCCTCCCCCTGTACTCACCCGGCGGTGCGCCGGGTCTTCGGCGGCACTTTGGCAGCTCACTCCGGGTCTTTGGTGGTACCCCGCGCCAAAATGCCACCGAAGACCCGGAGCGCCGCCGGGTGAATGCAAGAAGCGGCGCTTAAAAAGAAGCGGCGCCTTTTTTTAGTGCTGCTAAAAAAAGGCACCGTTTCTGCCGCTTCTGCTCAAGGGGGAGCGGCTGCTCCCCCTGCTCCCCCCCGGCTACGCTACTGGGTCCCTGTGCTGCACCTGCACTCTTGGGAAGAGCTCCCCATAAATATCTGCAAAGCTACCTCGTTATCCATCTTCAGATCCCTCCTAAAAACTATCCCTTGCCATTATGCTGTTGATAAATGTTAGGCTGCTGCTGTGAGAAACCACTGCCTCTCATGCTGACCAAAAGTCTCTCATTGTTTCCTTGTATTCTCCTGTCAGTCTGTCTTAATCCACATGTTGTCTCTTGTCTTATACTGAGATTGCAATCTGTTTCGGGAAAGAACTGTATTCTTGTTCTATCAGGGCAGCACCTAGCACAATGAGGTCTTCGAAGGGACCTTGATAGGTCATCTAGTCCAATCCCCTGCACTGAGGCAAGATGAAGTTAGTACATTTCTATGATTCTATGTCTAGAGCTCCTAGGCACTATGGTAATACAAATAAATAATAGCTAAGTGACCATCACAGGATGGGAGCACTTAAAGTAAGATAGGCATGTGTTTAGATTGTTGGTTGTTTCCAAATCCTTATTTTTAAGTGCTTCGTTCCTATTGTTAAAATAAATAATGCTTTAGTTTAAGAAGGCTGTCTGGTCACTATATTCACCACTGGTCATAGACTTCCAAAGGGAAGAACTATAGGCGCTGACCCTGGTGGGAACTGCTGGGTACTGTTGATACACAGCGTACTGTAGTCCAGGGTCAGGCTAAGAATGGGACAATCACAGGATTCCACCCCAGGAAAGGTAAAGACACAAGGCCTAAAACCTGAAGGAGTGCACTCAGAGAGACCAGCAAGCCCTGTAGCTGTGTCAGGGATCATATCAGTGTAACCTGGCCCTGAACAGTCCATACATTAGATTTTCAGCTGAGGTTGAGGAGCACTCAACATGGCTAGGAGTGACAATTGCAAAGGTGGCTTTAAGTCATCTTTGTGTCCTCTCAATCCTGAGCTGTTCTGCCTTGGTCAGGTCCATGGCATAGGTTAGAGTAGCCTGAAGGCTGCTTTAAATTGCACTTGCTGCCAATGGCCCCTGAGGCTTTCCAGAGCACAAGAATGCCTCAACTAGTCTCCCTTTCCCTTGGCCACATGCTTGGCAATGGGGTGGCGTATAGCCCCTCTGCAAATGTGATCCTCCAGTGGCCAGCTAAGCCACTTTAAATTCACTTTGCATCCATAGAGTTGTGCAAAGCTCTCCTAATGCAGGGGAGAACCTGGCACTATATTTTCATTTCAGTGGCTATACATCTCTCTCTCTCTCTTTATATATATAGACATACACTATGGATTTAAAGAAAATTATATATATATAATATATATATTCAGTGGCTAGACACAAATACACACATATATATATGTGGTGGCTATACACCTCTCTCTCTCTCTCTCCATATATATATATATATATGGAGAGAGAGAGAGTGTGTATATATATAGAGAGAGAGAGAGAGCTGTGTATAGCCACCACATATATATATTATATATATCATTTTCTTTAAATCCATAGTGTATGTTTTAATCAAGAAATAACATCGATCAAGATATTACTGGGACACTATTATTTGTTTGTCTGAATATGCAGAATACCAAAAGAAAGCATGTCGGCAGCTAGAAATTATTTTTTCTAATATCTACTCCTATTGTCCCAAATGGCAATTAACCTGTGGAAATGTTTCTTTGTGCATGGTAAATTACCCCTATGTTGGATCTCAGTGTATCTAGGAAAACAAGAATGCTTTTCGTAGAATCACAGGGGACAGAGCAGGGTAGAGGTGGAACTGGACTGCGTGGAGAAGTAAGGTTCCTGCAGTGTGAGGTGCTATGTTCCATTCTGTCGAATACACGTGCACTAATTATTTGAAGTGGTGCTGGGAAGTACATATCCACGGAGAATGTTCATAACCCTCCCCAATGCCTTGCTGCCAGCAGCCTCTCCACATGGACAATGGGTACTTGGTGCTTTGGGGTGAATTTGGAGCGAGTGGCTGTCCAGAAGGGGAAGGAGCTGGTTGCAGCTGCTCTAGGCAGAATGTTCCCCTAGGGAACCCGCATTTTTGCAGCAGAAACATAGTGGACATGAACAGCGCTCTGAGCCACATATGGCCTCTACACCTTTTGGTGGGGAGTAATCATTCACAGGCACATCAGGCTTCTGGAAAGCCATGCTGGCAGGCTAGAAATTGCACCAGGCTACATGATGCATCTAGAAGATCCAAGAAAGAACCATGGGGCTGTCAACAAGATTTCTTGTGGGTCTTTGTGTCTATGTAGGGATAAGCTTGGCCCTGCCACTTCTCTAATATTGCTAATACCCCTCTCCTGGCTGAGGGGATAACATATCAGCTTTCCCACTGTTGAAATGAGGGAAGTTTTCCCCTTTTGTGTGTTTTCCATGGAAGGGCATAATGGTACTGATCCACCAAAGCACTTAAGCACATGCTTAACTTTAAGTGCATGAGTGGGGACTACTCACATGATTAAAGTAAAACAGTGATTTGCTTGATCAAAATCAATCTGGTCCTTTGCTAGACATCTCACAGGACATATTACAGACATGCACTAAGGTTTTATACTGTCCTCACTTTTGCAGAATTTGAACAAAAAGCATGGTGCTGGGATGTGGCTCTTTCACTTCAAATTGCTCAAAGGTTGTTGCGACAGTTCTCAGGGTACCCAAGACTGCGAGTCTCCTTGCTACCCTCTGCCTCCAGTGTGAGGGAGTCTTGCTTGTGGTAACTGGGTGTTAGCTCCCTAACATCACCAGCCTTGCAGCCATTCAAGGACTCTCCCCGCAGGGAGGGTGGGCCATAGGGAAAATGGCGCCCTGGGTGAACTTGTATTTTAGCAACCCCCCAATCCCTGGCCCCCATGGGCTCCCTCCCCTCCCTTCCAGGCCCTGATGCCTCCCCCCAGTGCTTAATTTGTACTGAAAGAGGTGCCAGAGCTCAGCCCCAGCACAAATTAAGCACTGGCTGGCAGCCTGATAGTGGCGGCGGCTGGCCAGGCGTCCAGTGCTGAAGGTATTGCCACCCTTACTTCTGCGCTGCTGATGTGGCTCATGGTGCCTGACACTCAGCCTGTTGCTCAAGGCAGGCTTCACACTGTCACTTGGGGGGCTGCATCTTGCATTCCAGCGGCTACTTAGGCACCTGAAAACTCTAGGGTTTTTTGCTGATAATAACTTAGGAATTAGCTGACTGTAGCTCTGTACCTAATTCCTAGATAAAAAAAGAAAAAGTATATACAAACTCCAATTAAAGCCACATTTTAAGTTTATATGTAAATGTAAAACAATCGGGAGATAATGCAACAAGATATTCCCAATGCCAAGCTGTGAGGTATCAGTTCTGGAGCTTTAACACAGATATCAGAAATAAAAGTTTGATGCTTTGTACACTATGTTTAGTAGAGTGTTACCAGATTTGCCCGTTACTTTGTGGTATGCTCATTTATTAGGGTTACTCTTCAGGGTGGGGGGTTCTGTAATTCTATCAATGTACTGCTTGTATCACTTGTGTTCTCATACGGAGCTCTACTTCTCTCTTCTGCAAGTTCCCTCCCAATAGAGCTATCCTGCAGGACCTAGGTTCCCCACGCTGTCACTCTCATATGCCATGGGCACCGCACTGGCATAGTGCACGCCTGAGCAGGCTGGGGCGAGCAGCACTTTCAAGCTACCACCCTTATATGCCCCAACACTAGATTTGTTTATGGGTAAACTGATGGCTCAAGGGACTATATCAAAGTTGTTTTGTTCAGGCTAGACAATGGGAGCTGATCATTCCTGGCTATGGGCAGTGTTCCTTTGAAGGAGCTCACAATGCAATTAGGCAGCTTCAGTATTTTGGATACCAATAAAGGATTTATTACTAGAATTGGTCTGATAACTACTGAGCTGGGGGTGTGCAGGCGTGGGTTCATTAACATCTGGAGCAGAGAACAGTGCTTCCCTGCTTTTCTGGTCCCAGAGTTATTGCCTTGGAATCTCTGTTCTCCATTCTGTATGCTAATGGAGATACTTCCCTGTCCCATCTTTGTTGCAAATGAGGCTAGGGGAGTTTCCTTAATCCTGTCACTCTTGTCCAGATGAGTTTAGGTGTGTCTTCCACTGCCTTTTCATTGCTTTTTATAAATCTTTCTTCTTATCTGCTTTGGTTCAAGCAGAGGCTGGAGGGGGTGGGGGTGAGGGCGGGCAGGAAGAAGGTGTTTCGTGAGTCAGACAGGCTGGGTACTACACCCTGGTTCCCCAAGAACACAGAGCTGATAGGTAACAAGTGATAAATAAAAATAAATAAAATCTGCTTACTTTTTCTAACAGACACACTCTGTGTTACTGCCATTATCTTCTCTCTTTTAGTCAATTGTTTTTCACTCCACTAAAAATGTGTTTACTTAATTTTTTCTCTTTTATTAAGAACGGAAATTTATTTTTCTAATTATTATGGCGTTTATGTTTACCGATCACAATCATGTACGTGACTCACTAACATTTGACTCTGTCATTGCTATTAGTATCAAACTTGAAACTGCATTTATTTTCATATGAATTTTAAGTTATTTTACAGATATAATTTAAAATACAATTTGAAAATAAGCAGCCTTCATCTGCACAGTGTCTAAAGTTATGTGTTTAGCTAATTTTTTTTTTAAACTGGCACTGCTAAGGTGAGTACAAGCTAAATTTACATTCTAGAAGGATACTGTTATTTGATTGTACCATTTTAAATAATGAATGACAAAGCACAATATGGTAATAAAAGTAGTAATGAGAATTACTCCAGCCAGGACAGGTTAGGCATTTTAGAATTCACTACTCAAGAATTACATGTAAACATAAGAGAGAAATAAAATTATGAAATGAGGGAGTGAGAGACACAGTGTGTGTGTTGGGGGAATGTGAGAGACAGAGACAGAGTGTGTGTATGTGTGTGTGAAAGAGAGAGAGATAAAGTATGTGTTGGAGGAGTGTGAGAGACAGAGTGTGTGTGTTAGGGAAATGTGAGAGAGACAGAGTGCATGTGTGTGTGTGTGTGTGTGTGTGTGTGAGAGAGAGAGAGAGAGAGAGAGAGAGAGGGTGTGTTGGGGGAGTGTGAGAGACAGCACGCTCTCTTTAAGCACGGAACACACTAGTCTGAAGGCTCGTGACCCAGAGGCAGCAGCACAGACACTCGTGACCCAGAGGCAGCAGCACAGACTCCTGTCCCCTCACCCCAGTTCAGTGGTACACATGTGGGGGGATGGGGTTAGACCAACATCAGCCCCCCACCCCACTCTGCACAGCAGACAGCAAGCTCCCGGGAGCAGTTTGGCCAGGGGCGACTCTAAGGCGGGGGTGGGAGGGACCAGGAGCAACGGTGGCTGCAGATGGCCGCAGAGCAGCGGCGGAAAGAGGGACAGGACACCTATGTTCCAGAGGTGCCCCCTCAGCAAGGCACCCTGGGTGGTCGCCCAGCCCACCCACCCCTAAGGCTGGCCCTGCCCCCCAGCTATGCCAGCCCTGTCTTTGCCTTGCAGTTAACAATAGGTGCATCCCAGTCCCTGACTCTCTATGAAACGTTCCCCTGTGGTATCCAACCCCTGACCCTGGCTACTTAGGGCTGGTCCACACTGGGGGGGGTGGGCGGGAGGATCAATCTAAGATACGCAACTTCAGCTACGTGAATAACGTAGCTGAAGTCAAATATCTTAGATCGATTTTTAAAAGTACTTACCCCGGTCCACCCGGCAGCAGGCAGGCTCCCGCGTCGACAGCGCTTCCTCCGCTCGTGGAGCTGGAGTTCCGGTGTCGACGGGGAGCGGTTCTGGGATCGATTTATCGCGTCTAGACGAGACATGATAAATCGATCCCAGAACATCGATCACTACCCGCCGAATCAGGCGGGTAGCGTAGACTAGCCCTTACAGAAATCCCAGATCCTCTGGCCCCAGAGACGCAATATACCCCAGTTTACCAGTTTTACCTTAAACTACTTTTGTCTCTATTCCTAGACAAGGCATTTACCTCCAAGTGGTTCTTATTGTTTGTTGTTGTCTTCGATGGTTTTCTCTTGATTGGTCTGTAACAGGACAACAGTAGACAATTGAGCCTTGCATTACATCATCAGCTAACCAGATAGGGGTGGCAACTCATAAGTAGGCCATCACCGACACCGAGTATCATTACTTCCTGGTGACTCCTCTTAACCTTAAGACCATATATATGGGCATAAACTTCAATATAATACCATCATTTCTTAATATTACCCCTATATACATCACACCATGAATATGAACATCAATAAATGTCCAGCTTTCAATAGAGACCATCATGTTACCTTTTATGGACAAATATCCCGTAAGATGTGTTTGAGGTAATGAGTTTGTCAGGCCTAAGATGAGAGTTGTTTGCCAGGGGGCCTATGTGCCACAGCTGTATTCTCCCAGGTGTAAATATGTGAGCATCTCAGGAAATTTACCATGAACCTGAGCAGTAGACATTACACAAGACAGAAGAATCATTAAAATACTTAACGTTTCTGTAGGTAGCACTTCACATCTATCTCCCAGGCACTGTACAAAGATTAACTAATCTTCACCATGACATTAGGCAGTAGGTGAGTATTATCACCATTCTCCAGATGAAAAAACTGAGGCACTCAGTGCCGATGCTAGCCCATTGGGGGCCCTAAGCAAGAATATTTTGAGGGGTCCCCCCACACAACACATACTAATAATTAATAGGGGACCCTCTTTAGCTGTTTGGGGCCCTAAGCAGATGCTAGTCTGCTTATGCCTAGCACTGGCTCTGACTGAAAGAAAAAGGGTAAATGCTTGATTTTCAGAGTTGATGTGTGCCCAAAACTCTTCTTTAAGTCAACTGCTGGTCAGCACCTTTGAAAAACAGTTCCTAAGGACCTGATCCAACGCCCAATGAAGTCAGTGGGGTATCAACTGGGTCAGATCCTAAGTGACTTGTGCAAAACCACACATGGAGTCTCAATGTTTCATATGTGTTATAGCTGGCCTGAGGCAGCTTTAATAGCAAGACCATTACCTACTCCGCATGTGGCCCTCAGCTTTGCTGTCCTTGCTCTTGAACAAATTCTACTGCATGTTAGACACACAGCTTTTCTTTCCATCCGCTACACGTGTCTTCTCCTTCAGTTTGCTTCAGCACAAATAGTTATTGTGGGCCTACAAGAGAACTCCTACTGTCTCTTAATATTTAAAAGAGCTTGTTGAAAATTTTCCAATGGAAGATTTTCCCATCAAAAAAATGCTGATTTCGTTAAATCAAAACATCTTGCGGCAACGTATCGATTTGGTTGAAATTTTCAATGGGAAATTATTGAAATGTTTCATTTGGATAGGGTCGAACTATTTTGTTTCAACTTTATCATTTAAATTTTATATTGTATTATAATTTATAGTATAACATAAAACCCTTAACAAATATATAATATAATAAGTCAAAATTATAACATTAAAACAAAATATCTCAACCCAATTAAACAAAAACATTTCAATAAGGTCAAAATTTTGGAATATGATGTTATGGGGAAAGAAAAAAGGCGAGACCTCTACATTCTATCCAGATGCAGCAAGAAATAAAATCTTGGAATTTCCCGTATGATGGGAATTCCATTTTTTAAGCAGCTCTAATATTTAGGTTCCTTTATGTTCCCCTTATAGTATCCACAGAGTATGATGATGGAAAATAGATTCATGTATTTTATTTATTCATGTTTTAGGAGCCCTGGTGTTCAAAAGCTCAGTGCCATCGAGTAGCTGAACAGTCTGGGAGAGTTGTTATCTGGGGAGTTGGAGTAATTTGCATTCTTCATTATGCAATCTCTGAGCATTTTACAAGTGTGATGAGTATAATTGGTTGATTAACTGGTTAATTCAGGTTCACAGGAAAATGAGCCAGAGGCGCCTCATACTGAAATCAATAATCTTTGGCAAATTCAGAGTTTCCTAGGCTTTCCCAGCAAATACTAAAATATATTAGTGGGGAATGGGATACTTAACACAATTTATTGTCATAGATCAGGAAGTGAGGGTGAGGCAATTATTATTACCCTAGGCAAGCATTTAAGGCCAGCTTGTCATAGGCCCTTACACAGGTGCATGAGGGTGACAAGAAGTGTGTGTGGTGGGGGGAGGAGGGGATATACGAAGTCTGTTCCCTCTTTCACAGCCCATTCAAGCACCCATCTCAATAGCATCACCATGTGTGGTGGAGCACAGGAACTGCTCCTTTGGAGCACCCCAAAAGTGGGGATGGGGCGGTGGCAGGGCCACAGCCTTGTCCCCCCTTCACATCAACTCATGGCCTGGGCCTGTGCACAGCAAGGAGCAGGTTGAACCATCCAAAAAGATTGAGACAGCCTGCGCACCAGGCTGCTAAGGGAGGGATTGTGACTCCCTGAGATCCGACCCCTTCCAGAGCGCCTCTTGGGGATGCGGGGGGCTGACACAGCTCCACACTATGCCTCACTCAGACCAGAGCGGAAACAGCACAACATGGCCCATACATTTACCAAGCCTTCTTAGGCAGTGAGTATAAGAGGCCAGGGGAGGCTAAGTTCCGCAAACAGCTGGCCCATTGCCTTTGGAACGTGCCACCACTGAAAGGGTGGACTCCCCAGCCATGGCCGCGCCCATGCTCCACCCCAAGGCCCCACTCCTGTTCGTCCTCTTCCCCCCGAGGCCCCGCCCTCCTTCCACCTCTTCCCATCCCTGATCCGCCTACATGGGGTCCTCAGGGAGGGGGCAAAGAGGCGAGGGCGAGTGGGGGCTTTGGGGAGGAGGCTGAGTGGAACTGAGGGTGGAGCGTGGGCAGGGCTTTGCGGGGGAGGAGGCCAAGTGGAACGGGCCTTGGGGAAGGGCCACAGTCCACGCTCACCCAGCCTCCCCAAATGAAGGAGTCATTTGCCAGCCATGTCAGCCTTTTACAATCCTAGAAAAGCCACGCTCCTTGCCCAGAAGAGCATGCAAATCCAAATGAGACAAGAGAAACAAACAAGACACAGGCTGGGGAGAGAGGGGCCTGAGGATGACTGATGAGGGGAGGGAGGGAGGAGGGATTGCTTGAAGAGGGAGGTTTTATGACCTAATAGAACACAATGGGACAATTTTTTATCTATCTATGCTGCTGCTTTGCGTGACCTGTGGCAAATCAATTCAGCCCTGTCTGTGCCTCTGGGAAACGGGAATAACAATACATAGATGTCTGTGGAAACCTTGGTAATTCTCAGATGAAAGGTGCTCTGTGAGCATCAGTATCATCATTTATTGTTATTAACATGGTAAGAAATCCATCACCTAGCAACAGAACAGTAACTCTCCTCTCCCTTCTCCAAGCTCCCAAGTACTTACCCTCATCTCAGCTTTCCAGCAATCTTTTCAGCTGGGGCAAGTTTACAGCTCATGACTGTTGGTGATATTACCCCAAACCTATCCTGTCCTGGACAGTCACAGCTGGTGCCATTTCACTCACTTCCTCCTTTCCCTCCCACCCCACCAATCATTGTCATCTTCTTGCAGCTCTTTCTTTCTCTTTTCCCTTTCCACCTTCACTTCTCCCCGACTCCATTTCCTGTTTTATCTCCCTTTGTTCCCAAGCAATTGTGCATTGAGGCTCATGGCCCCCAATTACCAACCCTTTGGTTGGGTGGTGCGATTGTGACATCAATAGTCATTCAGCCAGTCACCACACACAACAGTTTTATGCAGTGTAGTTGTAGCTGTGTTGGTCCTAGGATATTAGGTGGGTGAAGTAATATCTTTTATTGGACCAACTTCTGTTGGTGAGAGAGACAAGATTACAAACAGACGTGAGTCCAATAAAAGATACCCACCTTGTCTCATACACAACAGCTGACATTTGATCCTGTTGGATAAAGTGCCAAAAATGTTTTAAATCTTCTTTTAAATCAAGTAAATCTGTGGTCCGCATTTTTTATTTTGTATTTATTTATTTTAGATTACAGGAACATCTGCCAAAATATATTATTTAGGTGACATCTCACTCACCTAAATCCAACCAGACCTGTGGGTGTAGCTGGCTTCATATATGTGCAGTACATCCAGACAAACAGCAGGACATTATTTTTATAAGCTAGGAAAAAGATTTTTCTTTATTTTGCATAATAGTGTTAGGATACTCAAATTGCGATTTTGTCAATTCCATTAGCCAGCATGGTGCTTTAGACATATACAAGGACAATGACCCTACCCTGCAGGAGCTCACAATGTAAATTAAACAGATAAAATATCAAATAATAACAACAGATCAAGGTCAAGGGAGAGAAGGTAGGAAAGGAGACACCAAAAGACATGGATAAAGAGAAAACTACTCTTTATTTTACATGGTCAGCAATTCCTTGTATTTGTTCTTTTAGCACTGTACCCTTTATCTGTCTATTCTTGTATCTAATCTAGTCGGTTTCTTGTGTCTATTCTTTAGGGGAGGGAACAAATCAGAACCTCATATCCCAATCAAGCCCAGAATTTGGAGAAGTTTGGATTTTGATCTGATTCTGAATCTAAATGTTGAAATCCCGACCTATTTCTATGGGTACATCCCCAGCAGGTGTAAATCAGCATTGTGGTATTAAAGTCAATTGAAACGGCAATTGCCTCCCTTGTGAAATAATGGGTGTCATTCTCTATGGCCAGATTCTCAACTAGTGTAAACTGGGGTCATTCCATTGACTTCAATACAGCAACACCAGTTTACACCAGCTGAGGATCTGGCTACAGTGTTTTTGTTACTTTAATTTTTTTGTAATGATCAGACACACACACCCCAAAGCCTGATTTTAAGGAGGATGTATCTACAGTCTAAAAGAAAGAGAGTCCTGCCCTCCTGCTTGTTATTCCAAAATGCTGGAGGGAGCAAGGACTTGGACTCTTCTACTCTTTGGGAGAAAGGGTTCTTTTGGTAGCTTTGGCTTCATTGCTTGAGAAGGGCAGCTCATCGCCAATAAACCAGCATGGTCCCTGTAACTTTTCTGCTGATGTGCGGAGGCTGACACTTGACAGGAGAAAAATGCGCAAACTGGACATTTATTGCACAGTAAAACCCATGCTGCTCCCTTAAATAGTCATTAAAGGGGGGATTGTTGGAAATCAGCATTCAATGCATGTCCAGCCAGCCCCCAAGTAAAGGACAGCGAGGGAGCAGTCATGCATTGCAAATGTTTCTTGGGCACAATACCATGAAGCAAACCCACCCTTTCTACCACACAAAAGATCTCTGAGTGGTGGAGGGGCGGGGAACACTCACAGAGCTACTGATGTATCTGCCCATTGTGAAAAACCTATATAGAGAACGTTTTGTTTTATCTTTTCCAGGAAAAATTTTTCTTCCCTTTTGTTAATTATCCTGGTCATATGCAGGAAAACAGGCTCTTTGTTTTATTTACATATTTATATCAACATTTTTCAATATTTTCTTTCTATGTTCTTAGTTAGATGGCATCCATCAATCTTAAAGATATTACTGCTGTGTTGTATATCTTTGGTTAGTAGCCACGCTTGGTTAGTGTCTACACTCTTACCATACAAACCTTGTTTGCTGCTCTGTCCAGGTCCTTATCACATTCTTTCATCCCCACCTTCTGCATCAAATTTAATATCCCCCACTCCTCATCCTTATAACCGTCAACAGTTTAGCTCCAGTCTGTATTCACTCTTATCCCTTGTCACCATTGCCCCCTCCCCTCAGGTTCTTTGCTCCACCCAAGCCAGAGAACGACCCCCATTCCCCTGCACACATCTCCTCCCTATATCTTTCCTTCTCATTCAGTCCCCTATGTCTGGGACCCCTTCCCTCAGCCTGTCTGCCATGCTTCCATCCACTCCTCCACGTCACAACTCAAAGGAGACTTCTCCCAGAAGACTTATAAACCCCAGCACCCCTTTTCCCTCACTCATCACCAGATAGATTATAGGAAATATTGCTGAAAAAACCCAAATTGTGCAACAAACAAGACTCATGCTAAGCTTCACTGCTTACTCACATTGCTCTTTCCTGCATCCCTTCCCATCATCTTCCATTCATACATTATCCATCTAGAGTGCCACCTCTTTAGGACTTTGACTCTGTCTTCACATTGCCAGTACAATACCTAGAACACTGTTGGTGCTCTACATATAAGAGGAGCAAACCAGGGGAAAAGAATTCCATTGAACAGAAGACATGCGTGTTTCCAGAGTCCCCTTGCCACAACACTGCTACAGGAAGCATTTTAATGGAAGCTAGGGCTCCTAACTGAAGATATACAGTGTATACAACTCAACATGAGAACACTCATTTGAGTTACGGGCATGATGATTAATGTAGTGGGCATCAGTAAGACTTAGCTTAGCTTACTGTGTGTGTCCAGAAGAAACATTACTTTAATTTTACTTGCAAAACTGGCCAGAAGGCATCTTAAATCCCCACAGCAGCTCCTCATGGGCAGTGACTTACTTACAGAGCACTAATATAAAGTGAGGAGAAATATGGAAGAGGAACTCTTAACAAGGATCTTATGGACTGCATGGAAGACAGATGGGATGATCTACCTTCCATTGGAATCAATGCAAGTTTTGCCATGGACTTTCTTGAGCATGGGACTGGGATGAGCAGTGCCGGCACGAGGCATAAGCAGATTAAGCAATTGCTTAGGGTCCTGAGCAGCTCAACGGCGCTTCCTATTTGTTTTTTTAGTATGTGTTGTGTGGGGAGAGAGCCCAAAAATATTCCTGCTTAGGGACTCCAATGGTCTCTGGGGATGAGAAGAGGTATTTGCTGTAGAATGCAGGCCTTCAAAGGCAAAGTCAGCACCATAGTGAACTCTCTTGGTGCAATATAGATCCAGCCCATCCAGTGTAGGCCATTCTCAGTGTTAACAGGACTGTCACTGAGTTGTATTTATCCACATGTAATCCAGTATTGCTGGGGGACGGGAAGAGAAGTCTTGAGGAAATCTGAGGGAGAAGACAATTGTGACTCAATCTGATGCCTGGAGTTAAAGGAAGTGGTTTTGAGACTTGAGAGTAGTGGTTGGAAGACTGGGAAACGCTGATGGTTGGTGATGGGGGCTAGAATCTGCGCTTAGTTGGTGGAAATTAATATATAATATTCTATGGTCATGGAAAGTGCGAAGAAGTGGAAATCAGGACCCACTGGATGGAGCCTGGTGAAGGAGGAATGTGGGTGAGAATTGGTACCAGACTGAAAAATGCTGATGAAGGGAAATTGGGATTTGAGGGGTGTGACACACTCTATATGATTTTATGAAAAGATGCTAATGAGTGTGAATATAATGTAACTGGAATATGCTTCGTGCAAAAGGTCTCTTGTAAGGTATCATTACAAAGCTTATAATCTTCTGAGTGTGGTCATCCTATTTGTATGTATGTATCATTCTTGTATCTAAAACTAGAAATACAAAATATAACTCTAAGGGCCTATTGTAATTATGCAAAGTGTGGGCCATTAATGGCAATTTGGAATTTTGATGGCTCCCATTAATCAGGACAATTGACTGTAGATGGTTCTGTTTACTTGTAAGTCTTCCTGTATACCTGTGTGCTGGCAAGTGGGTAATGAAGTCTTACAGTGACTTGTGATCATGTCACCTGAACTGGAATCCATCTTTAACCTGGTGCTTTTCCATTTAGAAAGAGGGATGGGAACCCAGAGAGGGACAAAGGATTCCTGCCTTGTGCAAAAGATATATAATGGGGTGGAACAGAACAAAAAAGGCTGCAGTCATGAGAAATCCCCTAGCTACCACCTGAGCTGGAACAAGGACTGTACCAGGGGAAAGGATTGGGCCCAGACTAGGAAGGCATCCAGTCTGTGATAGAAGCTTATTGAAACATTTCTGAGGGTGAGATCTTATCTGTATTCAGTTTTCTTAGGCTTAGACTTGCGTGTTTTGTTTTATTTTGCTTGGTAATTCACTTTGTTCTGTCTGTTATTACTTGGAACCACTTAAATCCTACTTTTTGTATTTAATAACATCACTTTTTACTTATTAATTAACCAGAGTATGTATTAATACCTGGGGGTGGGGGACAAACAGCTGTGCATATCTCTCTATCAGTGTTATAGAGGGCGAACAATTTATGAGTTTACCCTGTATAAGCTTTCTATGGGGTAAAACGGATATATTGGGGGTTTGGACCCCATTGGGAGCTGGGTATCTGAGTGCTGGAGACAGGAACACTTCTTAAGCTGTTTTCAGTTAAGCCTGCATTTTGTGGGGGACGTGGTTCAGACTTGGATCTGTGTTTGCAGCAGGCAAGCGTGTCTGGCTCAAACAAGGCAAGGTACTGGAGTCCCAAGCTGGCAGGGAAAACAGGCTCAGAGGTAGTCTAGGCACATCAGGTAGCAGTCCCAAAGGGGTTTCTGTGATCCAACCTGTCACAGAGGGGTATCTGGAGAAGTATGGACTTTGGACTTGCCAGGAGAAGGGAATCAATCTGTACTGGGGTATGGGAAGTCCTGGGAGAACAGGTAGAGAGCCAGAAAGTTTGAAAATGATTACTGGTTGAAGGTTAAATGTGAATACAGTATAAAAATAGCTGAAAATCTGCATGCTTGCACTGGTTAATGTGGCATCAGCTATCTTGGGTGACACACCAAGGATTGAATCAAGTATCTCCAGAGCCAAAAGCATAAATTGCTATAGCTTGAGTTAAAGCTTGCTAGTTGGGGCTGCAGCTAGGGTTCCCAACCCTCAAGGATTGTCCTGGAGTCTCCAGGAGTTAAAAGATTACTCTTTAATTGAAGATATCATGTGATGAAACCTCCACGAATACGTCCAACCAAAATTGGCAACCCTAGCTGCAGCACGCAGGGAGACCTCTAACACACCAGTGGGGTACAGTAATACTTACCAAAAAAATGCCAGACAATCAATAGGGCTTTAGCATCATTGAAGCCATGGTAGCAGCTCTAATGTATCAATTACTTTGTCTTTAAAAGAACACAAACACACATTATCCTTCCAGCTAGGTATACGAACATAGGTGCTGCCACCATGTTGCTACATGGGAATCAGGAAGGACCAAGACACCAGCAAGTCTGCTCTTATTTCCACCAAAAAATATAATCACAACAATAGACTTGTATAGTTTTGGAGAGATAAATTTTGATCTGAAAACCGATTTTGTTTAAATTCTCAGGGATTTATTAGTAAGGAAGCTTAGTGTAAAAACATTTTAAAGAGTATTTCAAGGATGTCAGTGTCCCTTTAACTAGAGCCACAGTATAATCCTCTATAATCACAGTATAACCCTACACTTCTACATGGGAAGCACAAGTAACTAATTGGTTTTATAATCTGGCTATATGCTGAGGATTTGATTTCTTCATACAAAGCATGTCAAAGGTAACTGAATAAGGACTTAACTGGACTTGTCAAAAATGGCACTTTTCTAGCAGGCTACATCCTAGAAGCCACAATTTGAGCAGAAGTGGGAAATACTTAATCAAAATGCTGTAGTGGAAGGCAGCTGTCGAAATACGCAGACCCTATGCTTTCCCAGGTAGTCCACAAAGATACAGATTTAAGATACTTCTTTTCTTTCTAACAGTTCTCATGGCTATTGATTTACTGTCCTTCAGTCATCCTAATGAAGTGCTCATCATAGTAAGACAAAACCACTAATTGACCAGTGGACCTAGATGGGCTTCAAGCCCTTACTTTCTAGAATGAAGTTTAAACTTCTCCTTCAGCACCTGGTAGGGAAGCCTAGTCTCTTCTTGAGTTGCCAGTCTTGGCCTTTTCATTACTGAGGCTTTTGGTACAGGTACAGTAGACATGAAGGATGGCTGAAGTGTCACCTTCTATAAAGTCAGTACCTTAAGGTGTGAAGAAAGTTTCCATAACAGTGTCAGACTTTTTTTTTTTATGCTTTGACAGTCTCCACCAAATTCAAGATGCACAAATTGAGCAAGAATGAAAATGAAATACAGTGTGATTCCACAAAGACTGCAGAATGTTCTGTCTCTGACACTGGGATACCCATCTCCAAATCTTTATGTCCTAGGGGTTCTACTCCTACTTTTTGTTGACTTTTCAAAGTCAAAATCCTCTGTTTGTGATATTAGATTACTGCAATGTCACAAACAGAGGACTAGGGCTTCAATTTACTAATATGCAGCCCAGATGAGCTCTTAGGAAACAAGAATATTGCTTTCATGCAGGTGATCTTAGTGATAACAAATTAAGGGAGAAATTCTCTCTTCCCTTCCCCATCCCCTTGAAAATATATGCATAGGCAGAATCATTTCTGTGAGGCATTAGTTCAGGGATCGGCAACCTTTCAGAAGTGGTGTGCCAAGTCTTCATTTATTCACTCTAATTTAAGGTTTTGCGTGCCGGTAATACATTTTAACGTTTTTAGAAGGTCTCTTTCTATAAGTCTGTAATATATAACTAAACTATTGTTGTATGTAAAGTCAATAAGGTTTTTAAAATATTTAGGAAGCTTCATTTAAAATTAAATTAAAATGCAGAGCCCCCCAGACCGGTGGCCAGGACCCGGGCAGTGTGAGTGCCACTAAAAATCAGCTCGTGTGCTGCCTTTGACACGCTTGTCATAGGTTGCCTACCCCTGCATTAGTTGCTCATTCGAGGCCTGATCTCAAATGGTACAGAGGTCAGTGAAGGTTGGAAGTATTCAGCACTTCCCTGAATCTAGTTTAAAGTCCAAAATGCAAGGATACAATCTTTCCCTAGAAAAACACTGAGAAGGTTGTTCCCCTTGTTGTCATTTACAGACATGACTATACAGTGAGCACCATCCCATGCCTAAATTATAACTTCAGACCACCAGCCAGCCTACCTCTTAACTCAGGGGCTGGGGCAGTAGCATCTTTCATCTCTCCACCTACAGCTAGGGGAATGAGTTTTCTCGTGAAAGGAATCTAAATTACAAAGCTTGATGTGAACATACTTTTGTATTACAGAGAACTGAGATTAGAATTTAACTTTGAAATTGACTTATTTCCTGCAGCCTCAGCCTGAGCAAAAAGTCAGCCTGTTGCCAATGAGTGCACACTGCAGAACTGTAATCAGCTCTAAGCAGTTTAAACTGTCCTTCTGGAGACTAAAGCTAAATGTGTCATCTTTTCCATTTGGACAAGAAGGCTCATGTCTGAGCTAAAGAAAATTCTGAACAGCCACAGGATTTACAAGATTAGTGACTTACTGTGCCAATACATTTTAAACATCATGATAAACACACTAGGAAGTCCCCCACCTCCCCATCCCCCTCTATAAAAGTAAATCTGACATATGACCCGCAGGAGTGGGAGAACTCTAGATGTGCATTACAGTGTATGAAAAGCAGATGAATCCCCTCTGCACTACAGCAGTCTCTGAACAGCTGAATCTACAGTCTGACAGGCAAGGGTGATGAATAAATGCATCCAAAGGCCCCATGGCTATGTAAGGCAAACATTTCATAAGCAGGTGCTTCTGATGTAAAGCCGTCATCACTATAACATATGGAACTTGCAGCATTATCAGCAATTGGGATATTTATCCAATCAGTGAAAAGATACAGAAGGGTTCAAATAAATACAGGGATGCAATGTTTACATAGATTACTATGAAAGGGGCTATTGAAGTCTGTTAATGAACTAGCCTTATACAATTGAAGACACTGGGCCTCATTCAGCACATGGGCCTCATTCAATACTTGGATAATTTCCCCACTGTAGAAGAATTTCCCCCAGTGTGGCAGAGACTCCACCATATCTACATAACAGCTTTGAATGTAAAGGGGCATGGTCAGAGCACTGCTGAGGTCTGGCTATGCTGAGCTCTGGTTGCTGTAAAGGCCCCTTGGGGCATATACAGCCAGGCACAAGATAGAGCAGCTCCAAGGCTTCTCTAACTTGTGTAGGGGCTGAATTTAGTTGGGCAATCCCCGACTAAAATAAATGTAAAGGAGGTGTAAAACCACCTTTGCCTCCCATCCCTTTGGGTCCTGCGCCAAGTTCAATGTGAGTCTAGTAATGAAACTGGCCCATTGGTTTTATTTGGCAATAGGCAGCAAACCTCAAAAGCTTTGATGGTTCAGAAGAGCACCCAAGATGTAGGTGCTTATCCAAACTCTTAGAATCTTGTGTGTCTGAAATATGACGCTGAAAAATCTGACACGATGCTCCACCCCTTCATGGTATTTGAACACTGCCTACACATGCAGAGGCACAACATTAAAATCATCAACCAAACATTTTCAAATCTCAGAAGAGGTTAGGGTTGGATCTGGGTTGAAGAGCTGGGTCAGTTCTGATTTTATCTGAGTCCCTTCAGGTGGCATGGTCTATCATAAACTGGAGGCAGCAACTTTGGTAAGATAGTGCTTAAAGTACGTCCCTGAGCAACCCAGCTTGATTTCTTTTCTGAGTCTGCAACCCTTTTCACTTTAAGCACTGTTTTTTCCCACTGTCTAAACATCAAAGTCTTCCCCTTGTGCACAGCCTACCTAAAATAAGTGAACATATTTTGCACAGGGGAACTCTGTGGGTGATGGAATTCCCAGTTTAAGTCATTCTGCAGCCTTTATTACAGCCTCAGAACTGCCATAATTTTAATGGCACCTATACGCCCTAATCTCACATATGGAAGCTTTTAGTTGGTGGAACTTCATAATTTCTGATCCACTGGCCACACCCTTACCCTGCCCTAAATCCCCCCTTCTCCTCCCCCATATTACTGTACCTTAAGCATCCAATGAAGCATAGCTCCATAGCAGACAAGGTATGTGGATCCCTTTGCACAAGCTGTCTCTGCATCCTAACTCCCCAGCACAGTGGCTCCACATAGTTTTGCTACCTTTAGGGCCATGTGCACCCAGGCAGGGTTGGGCAAGATTTGCCCCTAAGGCTGAACAATTGGTACTAAAATGAGCAGTAATGACCCCAAGTGGGACAGCATTACCTGGAACGTAATGACTGGCTGGGAAAGTTCAATGCCCAAGGCAAAGCGGAGAAAACTTACCAAACCACTTCTTACCTGTCAAGAAAACCTCAAGTTGGAGGAGGCAAATCCCATAAAATATTCTTTTCCTTTCTTCTATCAGTTGTTCAGACTGGGCTGCTGTGGAGGTGAAGGGTTTCTCTGTTAATGACACCAATCTTTTCCCATAAATTAGTAGCCAGTACAGTAACCGGTGGGAAAACAGAACTTGCATCTTCTGCTGGGTTTATCATATGCTTTAAGATGGATCCTGCTGTGCTTTTGATTTACGTAGCCACAACCAAGTTATATGGACCTGCCCAGCAAAGCCTGTCATAGGATGGGTTAAAATTAGACCTTCCCACTTAGCACACAGAAAATAAGCCCAAACCAGCAGAACTACTTCTCCCTTTGCTAATTAAGTCATCAACTAGCGGCGATCTCAGAGCGGCAGGTCACATCCTTCCTTATGTCATTTACACTCAACAATAAATAAAAAGGTTTTTTCCTTTCCCCTTGGACGCCTGCCTCTCTGGGAGGTGTTACTTGTTAACTTTGCTCTGCTGGTCTCCATTTCTCCCTTAGGCACTACTGATACTGTTAATGTGATGGTGACTCTTGGTGAGTTACTGACAAGTATGCACACCATGCTGTCTGCTTGAAGTGCGGCTCTACTCTGAAAAGAGTCTGTAAAAACGGCACCTTCTTACTCATCAGATCAGCTCCTTTGTGTATTCAGAGTCATATGTGCTGCCTTTAGGGACAATTAAATGTTTACTCCCATTGAAGTTGCAGAGCTAACAGCTAAGAGTGAGAGTCAGCTGGAGTCTAATCCCTATGTTGCATCATCAATAAAATTGGCCCTGCCATTGGAATTGTGCAGCCCATTGAAGTCAAGGAGGTTGCTGCAGAGATGTAAGAGCTTGGACTGTGGGACCTTTATTACTGCTGCTAATGCATGAGGAAATAATTCAGTTGGGCTTTCAGATCTCAGGCTGAGTGTGCAAGGCTGGCTGTAGGGAAGTACTTGTAAACAGTGCAGAGTTCATATGGAGATTATTGAGATACATTATGAAACTTGCTTGCTACAATGCCAATTTTAGTCACTGCACAGAGAACTTAACTAGAGTCTAATTTGATACCCTCACCTCTGGTACCTACCACCAGACTTTAGGTCACAATTGGACCTTGCCTCCAGACCAGCCTCCAACCTGATCTCAAATGGTCCAGGAACCCTGCCTGTCTGAAGAACTAGCCCCACAGTCAGCTGAAAGCTAACACTAACCACCCACCTAACAATAGAAGAGACACCTATTCTTTCTTCCTTCTCTCATTGCCAAATGTAGTTGATAAAACTAACAGCTGGGTAAATTAGAATGTCGGTTGCAACCCCATCAACATCATCTTTAAAAAAAAGGATTTAAAATAAAAGCTGGTTTTGTAACTTGTAATTTTGCTGAATGCCTAAGTTACTAAATAAGAAGGCTTACGTCATGTGTGTGGTTATTAAGAAGTTAAGCCTTAAACCGTAAGTAAAAAGCCTGAAGATTTTAGCAGTAGACATGGGGTTCAAAGTAAAATCTAATTAATCCATAAATCACAGCAAATTGGTGGCGTCTACTGGGACAAGTGATTGAAGCAATTTACTTTTGGGGTGGCTGACTTCTTGCTATGGAAAGCACGCTGTGAGAAAGTCCTTGTTTCACTTCTATGAAACTGTTTTGCACTATTGTTTTTCTAACTTGGTCTTTGGAATGTGGTAATTGGTAAAGTATGAGAGAGAAGCTGGGAGAGTTATGATGAAGGCCCTAATTAAAACATTGGCATGGATGACTGTCCCATGTCCATTAAAATATTCTCTGGAGGAGTTTATTCCATATAATCTTCATGGGACAGCTAGAATTCCAGTCTTCTATTTCATGGGCTTTTAAAGGGACACTGCACCTATTTTCTTCAAACTAATATATTGATCTTTCAAATGAAAAAAAAAAACCTCTCAGTTGACTCTTTCTAACACCCATTGGAAGTTACTTGGGAGTCTTTCCATAGACTGCAGTTGGTATTGGATCAGACTCAGTAAGATCAACTCAGAAATGGATTTGAAAACCAATTTGATCTAATCATTTGAAAATTCATACTTCTCAAATGAGCAAAATCTCTTACCCGGTTTTCACTTGTTTTCCACTACCATGTCAGAGATACCAAGAGAAGGGAAATTGTTTATCTTTAGGGCTATCAATTAATCGCAGTTAACTCACGTGATTAACTAAAAAAAAATTAATCACGATTAAAAAAATTAATCACGATTAATCAGTTTTAATAGCACCGTTAAACAATAGAATACCAATTGAAATGTATTAAATATTTTGGATGTTTTTCTACATTTTCATATATAATTCTGTGTTGTAATTGAAATTAAAGTGTATATTATTTTTTATTATAAATATTTGCACTGTAAAAATGATAAACAAAAGAAATAGTATTTTTCAATTAATCTCATACAAGTACTGTAGTGCAATCTCTTTGCCGTGAAAGCGCAACTTACAAATATAGATTTTGTTACATAACTGCACTCAAAACCAAAACAATGTAAAACTTCAGAGCCTACAAGTCCACTCAGTCCTACTTCTTGTTCAGACAATCGCTAAGACAAACAGGTTTGTTTACATTTACAGGAGATAATGCTTCCCTCTTCTTATTTACAATGTCTCCAGAAAGTGAGAACAGGCATTTGCATGGCACTTTTGTAGCAGATATGCTAAACATTCATACGCCCCTTCATTCTTTGGCCACCATTCCAGCATGCTTCCATGCTGATGACACTTGTTAAAAAAATAATCATAGAATCATAGAATATCAGGGTTGGAAGGGACCTTAGTAGGTCATCTAGTCCAACGCCCTGCTCAAAGCAGGACCAATCCCCAATTTTTGCCCCAGATCCCTAAATGGCCCCCTCAAGGATTGAACTCACAACCCTGGGTTTAGCAGGCCAATGCTCAAACCACTGAGCTATCCCTCCCCCCCCATTAATTAAATTAATTAATTTAATTAATGCGTTAATTAAATTAGTTACTGAACTCCTTGGGGGAGAATTGTATGTCCCTTGCTGTTTTACCTGCATTCTGCCATATATTTCATGTTATAGCAGTCTCGGCTGATGACCCAGCACATGTTGTTCATTTTAAAAAACACTTTCACTGCAGATTTGACAAAACGCAAAGAAGGTACCAATGTGATATTTCTAAAGATAGCTACAGCACTTGACCCAAGGTTTAAGAATCTGAAGTGCCGTCCTAAATCTGAGAGGGACAAGATGTGGAGCATGCTTTCAGAAGACTTAAAAAAGCAACACTCCAGTGCGGAAACTACAGAACCCGAATCACCAAAAAAAGAAAATCAACTTTCTGCTGGTGGCATCTGACTCAGATAATGAAAATGAACGTGCGTGGGTCCACACTGCTTTGGATTGTTATCGAGCAGAACCCATCATCAGCATGGACATATGTCCCCTGGAATGGTGCTTGAAGCATGAAGGGACATATGAATTTTTAGCACATCTGGCATGTAAATATTTTGTGACACCAGCTACAACAGTGCCATGAGAATGCCTGTTCTCACTTTCAGGTGACATTGTAAACAAGAGGTGGGCAGCATTATCTCCTGCAAATGTAAACAAACTTGTTTGTCTGAGCAATTGGCTGAACAAGAAGTACGACTGAGTGGATTTGCAGGCTCTAAAATTTTACTTTGTTTTATTTTTGAATGCAGGTTTATTTTGTACATAACTCTACATTTGTAACTCAACTTTCATGATAAAGAGATTGCACTACAGTACTTGTATTAGGTGAATTTAAAAATACTATTTCTCTTGGGTTTTTTTACAGTGCAAATACTTATAATCAAAAATAAATATAAAGTGATCACTGTACACTTTGTATTCTGAAATTAATATATTGAAAATGTAGGAAACATCCAAAATATTTAAATAAATGGTATTCTATTATTGTTTAACAGTGCGATTAATCGCAATTATTTTTTTAATCGCTTGACAGCCCTATTTATCTTACATATAAGTGGGGATTGCTGCAGCATATACAATATTACACACACACTCTCACACACAACCCCGTGTTAAAAGAACACTATTAAGGTTGAAAAGTCAAGCACTCAGAAGTTAGGAAATGCCTGAATTAAGATTGCCTGTACAACCTCAGTCCCCTTGTGTGTATGTATTATGGTATGGTACATGATCACATACTATTTTTTCCACAGGACCTCTGCCTCATTCAGATTTTGATATTCAAATACAAGTTTTGAAACATATTTCTTTATGAACTAAGTCTGCACAATCATTCTGGTACTGTTTAGGATCTTAACCTTATTTTTTAAAACAAGATTTGCAGCTCACCTTTAATCAAGGCAGCTTTCCTTACGCCTTCTCTCTGGGGCATACCATTGCCAAAGCATTAGCAAGCCACGGCAGAGAAAGTCAAATTAATTCCAGGTCATATTTTGCATTCTATCCTTCTGTCCTTTGGAAATTGTGTTAATTGTCTGTACCTAAATAATAGAATGCATAATATTAGAAGGTTCTTTTACTGCTAAATATTTAAAGGACTCCCAAGTGATCTAATCTATCTCCCCCCCACCGCAAGTCTGCAAGTCATCATAGTGAAAGACAATTGTGTGTAATGAAAACACGTCCATGGAAAGATGTGCAAATGATAACCCATTTGTCTTTCAAATCAAATGCTTAAGAAGCTCAGTTGCAGAAAAACTGCTACAAATAATATACTCATTTACTGCTGAGGGAGCACATTTCTCTCATTGAAAAGAGATATCATTAAATGAACCAGCTCCCAGGATTCCTCTGAATTATCGTTACTGAGCCTTCAGTGCGAGAGAAGGAAAACAAATAGTATAAGCAGGGGGGACTTACAAACCATAGAAGTCACAAGTACTTTATGAATTTGCCGCACATTGTTATATTTTTGCATACCAAGTGATTTATAAGTTTTATTCCAAAGAACAATGATGACTGTTTAGTAGGAAAAACAGGTATCTGTAGTGTATTCAGTAGTTTCATTGTGCTCTGGAGTTGGGATTGGGAGGGGGGTGGGGAGAAGGAAAACTGACCAGATGAGGAAATTAAATATTAAAGAAAATGAGCAGCCAGGTAGTCAAATTCACCACTGCTGTAAGCAGGAGTAACTCACTTGAAATCAATGGAGTTGTGCCCATTTCTTGATGAGTTTGGCCAGAAATAAGTAAGGAGTTGATTTGCTCCTGTGTCAAGAGCTCCACTCAGCACAGGAAATGGAGGGGGGAGGGGGTTGGGGGAGGCTGTCCGTGTCAAGGAGCTAGTTACAGCTCCCTGATCTTCTAAGTCACAGCTCCTACCCCAATGACAGGAAGCAGCAATAAGATGTACCACTGACATTAGGTCTTTAATGGCCTCCATGCTAAGTGGAGGCCTAACATCGTGGACCTATGCTCTGCTCTACCCTTTTCCTCCACAAAAAGGCTCCCATTACCAGCCATAGGTGCAAACCCAGCTGTCTGTCGGGAATTTGAAGGCAGATTACCTTAGTGGTCCACAGGGGCCATGCCCTCTGGCCCACAGATTGCAATCGTTCTTTTAATTTGCATTATGCCATGTTATGTCAAGGATAAAGTCTGGAACATCAAGTGTCGATGTATGGAGGCAATGTTGGCTTTAAAATGGCAGCATTTCCTTTAGCACTCATGTTCCCTGGTATTTCAGAATTCATTCCTGGGAGAAAGTGAAGACCAAGTCCCTTAGAACCAGATGCTAAGCAGCCTTCTCTGCCTTGCTGAATAAATATGACATTTATTGTTATAGATAGGCGAATCTGGACAAAGTCACCGTACCGTATATTTTCAGCTATGGTGCAACTTCATTATGGACTTGATGAAAAGCCCTTTGAAGTCAATGGAAAGTTTTCAACTGATTTCAAAGGGCTTTGGATCAGGCCCTAAGACAAAAAAAAAAATGTTGCGGGAATAACAACCAAAGAAATATTCTGAACAAAATACTAAATTTGACAGCCAGGCTGCAGGGACCAATCCAGCAAAGTGTTAAGCTTAAGCTAACTTTAAGTGTGTGAGTAGTCCCACTGACTTACTGTCAATGACTCCATGCTCACAGTAGATGCTGATCCAGCAAAGAAACGCTTGCACACATGCTTAAGTTTAAATCAACAAGACTACCTATGTCCTTCAAGTTAAGCATGTACTTAATTCGCTTCTTAGTTGAATCAACGCCTATATGCATCAGTCAACTGCTGGATTTAAAGCAACAGCTTTTGATGGGTGAAGTTAATGCAAGTGATAATCATCTAGATACCTTCATTTTTTGTGTGGTGTAGACATTTGCAATGTAAATATTTAGGTACATATGCTGCTGGGTGGCCTGGCACACAAAATCAGGATTCCATGGAGGTCTCATTTAAAAAGCACATATATTTAATAACAATAGCAAATACATTCTTTGCTAAAGAATGAGAAAATGGATCAGTTGTTTTTTCCTGGAATTTACACTACTATAGTTCTGTAACTTTCTTCTGTGGTCACTGCAGACTGATGGTAAATAGCTGCTGGCTAAGTTGGATACATATTTATGCTTACCAATGTAATACTCATATATTCTATATAAATATAATAAAATAATAAAAGATTTAACATTTTTGTTTTCATTCTGTTACTTACATATATTTACCGTGAGTTCACAAAAATACACTTCTCTTTCCTGTCTCCCCCAATCTTCTATTGGGTTCCAAAGAAACCTGAGTTTATAGTTCAAGTTAGTATTTGCAACATATTTAGGAACACAACTCTGAAGCATGCAAAGGATTCTTCTCACTACGCTGGACTTGAATGCAAGCATTTTCATGTTCTTAGTGTAAGTATGTTGTTGTTTTTTTTAAAAAAGATACCTGATGGTTTACACAAATGGCAGCGGTAAAATGGACCCAGAGGATGCACAGGTGCTTGCAAATAAAACAGGACACTTTGAAACCCAAACATGTTTAAAAATGCTTTTAGTTATATTTAAAAATACCATTTGAACTATCTGGGGGATATTATATATCTATATATTTTCTAGTGCAGGTCTGAGAGCCCCAGAGACTTGAACCCTCTGTACATCAAACAGAACAAGGCTCCCAATACTGACCTACCACATAACTTTAGCTGTGACCTGAACGGCTCATCTCCAGGGATAAGAAGGTGTTTCTTCTTCCATGCCCATTCAAGTCCTGATCCTCTGTTGGCATTGCCAGCAATGGTTCCCAATGTGGGGGTTATTTGAGGGAGAGGGCTATCTATCTCATCAGTAGCTGGACTAACCATTACCTCATGTCACATAGGCTATCAAGCAGGGGTAATAACTTAGGAGGCAGGGTGCTGGGTTGGCTGTCAGGTCATCAGATTTCTACTCATGGCTCTGTTGCTGACCTACTGTGTGACCGTGGGCAAGTCACTTCACCTCTCTGTGCTCCTATTTCCCCTCCCGCCCTTTGTCTTTTCAATTTAGACCAAAGCTCTTCAGAGCGGGTAATGTCTCTTACTATGCTTTTGCACAGAATCTGACACCATGGGGCCCCAGTGTCAGCTGGGACCTCTAGTGCTACCGTAATACAAATAATAACTATGGCCAAGAAGATATGGGTTGGATTCAAAATGATGATCTTGAGATGAAGGTCCCCATATTTCATTACCAATCCCCTGAGACAATTTTTTTTTTTTGCTATTTTTTCTGCCTTGTCTTTTAAAAAGGCATTAGAACCCATTGACTACATGTGGAGGGGGTGGGGGAAGGAGAAGCACATATATAATTGGTGGTTACTTGCCACTGACCCGGGTTAGTACTAAAAGTTATCAAACAGTCCTGTACACACAACTCATATGCCAGCTCAGTACAGACAAACCACAAAATAGTCTTTGGTTAAACCGTCTAAGTTTATAGCAAACGGTTTGCAAAAAAATTAACCAAAAATGTTACCCCCTTTATTCAGATGTATCGTTTACTTAGAAAAAGAATGCCAGTGTGCAGAGTATGTTGCCTGTTAGGAAAGTTAATCTTCACAGCTCAGAATAATACTAAATTTTTGGTACCCACTGCATTACCATCCTTGCAGTCTGAAATGGCACTGGTGTGTCCTTTTAACTCCTTTAAATTTACTGCAGTCTCTCAGAGAAGCCTTCATGTATGGTCAATGCTATTTTGCTAAAACAGAGGTTAATGCAATTCTCCCATTACGTCTTCCACAGAATGAGTACAAATACAAAAGTCAGAGGTGACTGGATTGTTTAAATGACCAAGTTGCAGTTTTAACTATTGTTTTAATCATCCACTTGCAGACCTGTTTTATGAGTCGAGCAGGAAAATGTCAATTTGACCAAACTCGTTTTAAAACAATGTTTCTTTTCCGTAACATCTCCTATAAAATGAACATTTTCTTTAAGAAAAAGAAAGATTCAACTATTATCTAGTTTGTAAGATTAACAGTAAAATCTGCTTTGACAATCAAAGCCTTCACTTCCTCTGAATGTCTAGAACTCATGCTGTTATCCAAGTTCCCACTGATCTGCTTTTCCTTCTTGGTGGAGCCCGTTCTTGAATTAGATGTGTAGCTCTTGGTCTCAGCAATACAATCTCTAGTGTTTTCCCTCTTCTTCAGCCACATGAACAATACCTGTGCCAGTATGATACGAGACCAACTGTAGTCTCGATCACAGTTCCTAGCTGGGACCAGCAGTCACGGCAGCAGAAAGCCAAGGGCAAGTTTATTAATGCAGGTAACACTGGTGAATCAAGCTGTTATGCTCGCTCTTCTTTTGATGCTAAAAATCTTAATGTAATACTAGATTATAGCATCTCCTTATGTAGATTTTCAGTAGATCTTTTAAGACACATTTCACTGTAGAGTCAAACCAAATGAATGTCACCTTTGCTAAATTTTCTTAACAGCATAAATTGGGCCCTCTTCTTTCAATTTCAATAACTAGAACCCATCAAAACATTACAAGCAGACCTTTGATTTGCAAGGCTGGCTGCTATAATATATTATATAGGGAGACCAACATGCCTGCAGTTTTCTCTTTTTCTATAACATTTGAAGCCCTAGAAAGCAGCACTGCAAATCCTGGCTTTCAAGAGCATCAGATTAACACTGGCTGTTCACAGCATCTGCTGCATTAAATGAAATCTGTGCTGGATTCATTTGCTGCAACTGAGGCATTCTTGCTTCCAGCGACTTGTCAGTGGTTGACTGCATTGTCTGATTCCTTTTCCGTAACATCTGTCCAATCCCCATCATGGGGAATCTGCCTCTGCTTTTAACACAGTTTGGGCTCCCCAAGGGATTGGAGAGATTATTTGAAGCTGGCTGAGTAGGAGACACGACTTCTTCTCTCAAAGGACTTGTCTTTTCTTCATATGTGAAGGAGACTTGAGTGCCATGAACTGGAGTTTTGGCAGGAGATGCGCTTCCAGGCTGGAGAAGTGGAGATAGTGTCCTTTCACTTGAGCTTTTATAACTAAAATTCACTGGTGAACTTAAAATTCTATACTGGTGAGAGGGGGAAATCTGATCTATTTGGTCCTCTCTATCAACAGATTCAAAAGAATGCACAATATTCAGGATCAAAGGAGCATCCTTTGTCTGACTTCTGATGCTTGCAGACTCTTGCTGAGGAGAATCTTGCCTCTTAAGGAGTCTAGGCGTCCTTGGAAGAGGTGGCTGGATTTCAAGATATTCCAGAGAACAGGAAGTGACACAACCGGTCTTGGTTGCCATGGGTTCATGGTAAGGGCTTAAACCACCGGTAGAATCTACAGAACAAAAGGAAAAGAAATCAGAAAAGTGAATGACATTCTCTAATACTTGCTCTGGCCTAGGGCAGAGGGTGTTTGACCTCGCATTCCACAGAAGTTTAGCCGGCAGGATGGATGCAGCATAAAAACCAAATGGCCTTGCTGAGTATACTCAGTACAATGATCAAGGAGCTGATGCTTTGATTTGGATTTTGTACTTACATGGTTGTTCTGTGGGTTTGTTACCTGCCAGTGATCTCAGTGACAGGACAAGTGCATTGACTCAGTAAGAAGAGGGCTTGAAATATGCAACCACATGCTGAGGATGCCTTAATAGTTTGAATTAATCATGAACTTTTGAGCAGAGTCTAGGAAATATATTTCCTTTTTATTTATTTTTTAATCTTACTAGAGCATTGTATGATTCTTAGCAGGAATGGAACACTTTACCCATCGAATGCCTAGAGATACATGTACTAAAAATGTGGTTAATCCTTAAGTATTTACTCCCATTGGACGAAATGTGTCCTCAGTTTCACAGGTCTACATATAGAATAACTGCATTTCAGATTTACATAGTTATAGCTGGAAGCAGAATTTCATTTGTTGACTTCAGAGAGAATTTTGCCTGAGAAAGGACTGAATTCAAATGGAACAAGGTTTTCATGATCTGGCCCAATAATAAAATAACAGTGCAACCAGGAGATCTCCTTGGTTTTTGCTGAATGTTCGCATCTACCTACACCAAACTGATTGTAACTAGAACCAATGTGAGACAAAACAAATTTTTCTTGTGTTTGTGAAAATCAATCCACAGAGAATCTTTAGCTGTATTTCGCTTGATTTAGAGGAAAGAGGACTGGCAATAAAGAACTCTCCATAAGGATCCCATAGCTTTAATGTATCCTTAGTCTGAAATAGCTCAGGTCTGCTGATCTTCAGGGCACACTATATCTATTTCTTTGGGACATTAGGAAGGGAGGAGTCTGGGCGGGGGGCTGAGATCTGTGGGTGGGTGGTAAATGTTCATTATTTGGGTTGAGTTTAATCTGGAATGCATTGATGGGGTTTTGTCTGATTGGTCTGCTTTCTGAAGCTGGTCAAAACTTTTTGTCAAAATATTTGTCTGGTGAGTGGAAAATTTTCATTCTAGTCAACATCTGAAAGATTTTCAGATTTTAGTTTCAGAAAAAGGGAGAAAGGGAAAAAAGAAAATATATGGAAAAAATCATTTTATTTGCAAAAAAATCTATTTACAATTTCAACAAAATTAAAATTTGCCATTACTTTTGAAATTTTTAATGGAAAATATGTACCATTTCTGACCAGCCTGATGGATTACTGTTACCTTATGGCAGATAATGCCACGGCCTGATAATACCCTTTATTGGACTCTTTTTTTCTTTTTTTTTAATAAAATGTCAGATTACTGGAAAGCGTATGATAAACATAGGTTTAAATTTATGTGTGTCTCCACAAACATTTGGCTTTAACCCAGGCATCGGCAACCTTCGGCACGCGGCTTGCCAGGGTAAGCCCCCCAGGTTCGCAGCCCCCAGCCAATGAGGGAAGTGGCGTGCTGGCTGCCGCTTCCCGCAGCCCCCATTGGCCGGAGACGGCGAACCGCGGCCAGTGGGAGCCGCGATTGGCCGAACCAGCGGACGTGGAAAGTAAACAAATCAGCCCAGCCCGCCAGGGGGCCCACCCTGGCGAGCTGTGTGCCAAAGGATGCCGATCCCAAACACATTATTCACTCCCTTCTCTCACTGCCGCTCCCCCTCAGTCCTTGTTCCACATACACACTATCCCATTTTCCCTATTGAATGCTCTTCTCTTCAATTCCTTTGTCTTACCACATCCTGCAGTGCTCCCTCCCACCTATTCTCTCTCCTGCTTGCCTCCCCTCCACCATGACTAACACTTTTTCTGACCTTTCTCCCTATTCTCACATGTTTTGCTTTCTCCCTTTGTTTTTGTTTCGAGGGTTTCTTGTGGTTTGGGTTTTCCCTCCCCTTCCCTATTGGCTGGCTGTTTATCCTTCCTTTATCACCCATCATTCCCCTCTGTTTTCTCCAGCTGCTCTTGGTTACTAGAACTCTCCTCCTCTGGCTCAGTGGTTGCTTTCCTTGCTCCCTTTTACTCCACTCCTACTGCATTCCATGGGCAACAGAAATAAATCTGTCAGGTTCACTCATCTGCTGATCAAACCAGCAGCGTGCTGGGGAGGGTGCTGTTGCTTTTAAAGTGCTGAGACAAAATAAAGGTGATTTTGCATGCATTTATGTGTGTAGAGGAAGGAAGACTTTAAACAAAGCCATGGCAACTCTATCACAAGGCAAATCAGAAGAGACACAAAACCAAGAGTTCATGACTATCCAAAATTGTCATTGTGTCTTTTGGAAATTGTGTTTAAAGCATGATTTTTTTGTTCAATCCTCTCTTATTTACAACTTTCTTCTATGTGTGGTAGATAGCGTGCACACGCACACACATGACTCTTTTACTAACCTTTCTCAGGAGCACCAGTTTTGGTGATTTTTCGCTCTTTCAGCAGTGCCTTGGGGTTCTGTATCTGTGCAATAAGGCAGGAGGAGGGCTGTCTGTAAGAAGGTGAATTTTTCTCTGTTTTCTTTGGGAGTGGGCGGTGGAGAAGCTCCACTTTCTTTTCTTGTTCTTTTTGCTTTTTGTCCTTTAAGTTATAAAACAAACAAAAATAGTTTGGTTTATTTTAGAAAGTTTACGTGCCCTAAGAAAAAAACGAATTACAAACATCGCTTATCTAGCTGAATTCAAAGATTTAACGGGAATGCATCTGGCTACTCAAAATAACTAAATCTTCCGTGTAACATTTTCTTCTGATCTGTTAAACATGATTTCATGGCTCTCATCTATGTTGAAAACTCACGCAGTGTGAAAATTGTTTTCAGAAACTCAAACAAAAGAAAAGCTCTTTCTTCAGAGGCCACTCAATTCTAGGAGAGCTTGCTGACGTAAGAACATGCAAGATTTGTGCTCTTTCGCATCTGAAATTTGCCTCCAAATTTAAACATAAAAAAGACCTTTGATTTCTGCTTATTGTATTTCCTCTGACATTTTAAAAGGTGAGCTATGAAGCTTTAAAGAAGTTTAAACTCTCAAGTCATTTACAGTCTGTCTGGGTCCAGACCTGAAGAATATGGACCTGATCCTGCAGATTCAGGGCCTGATACTCCACTGTCTTGCACCTTGCATAGCCACATACACCTGGGAAAAATGAGCCCAACAGAATGTAAAACACTGCCATTCAGATTTGGTAACATTTTAAAGCTCTTATGCAAAGGTGTCTACACAAGATGAACAAGAGTCGAGAATTAAGCCCGTAGGTTCCAATCCTGCAATGAACTCTGTGTGCCTGACTGGCATTCACTTTATGATGGGGGCTTTGCCCTTTAAACATGACAGATCCATACATCTTAAAACAAATGATCTTATATCAACTGACAGTGGGAGGTGGGAAGCACATACTGAGCTTTAGGACTCAGAAGGTAAGTAAAACACCCTAATTTTCAAAATTTTGTTTTAAAATTGAAATGAATTAGCATTTTTTTTAACACAAGGGACTTGATTCTGCAAGGCACGGAGCGCCTCCACTCCCTTGATTTTAGTGGAAGCTGCAGATTCTATTTTACCTTGGAAAATCAGGCTCCAGATTTGCAATTCACATTTAGATTTAGTTGCTAGACTGCAGGAATCTTACACTTTCCTAGGAAGACTTTGCATGGTCCAATTTTGGACCTGTCTGTTCATTTTTTGTTTTGTTTTGGTTTTTTTTGGGGGGGAGGGGGGATGGAGGCTGAAAAAAAGCTGTGTGTTGTTTTTAAAGCAACGCTCTTTGCGCTGCTATAAACTCTCTGTTTAGCCACCTTTTTTTGTTTTATTCGATTGAAAAGTCTGTGAAACTACAAGTTTTTTTTAAAACAAATGCTTCAGGGCTCTTTCCCCCCATTAAGTCTTTACGTATACATTTTGATAGATAAAATATTAACTAAAAGGGGCCCATCTTAAGATTTCATTATAAAAAAATCAATGGTATCAGCTGAGCACTCATTTCATTGCCATCCCTACAGTAACAAATCAGTACACACATGTAATAGAGGAAAACCAGTTCAGATGAAGAAACAGAAGTTTGTTGTAATAGCCCCTAGAAGCTTTGAAACTAACAACTTTGAGACCAACACATTAGGAAAATAGGTGGGCAAAGTCCATTTTAATCATTCCCAGGGCTCAGATACTTCATTGTTGCCATCCATGGACCATGAAAAGAAGCTCTCAAATTTTTCCCCATGCTCGCTGCCCTTTGAACTTTGGAAGGTTAAATACTCCTGAGGAAGGGCATCAGTGACTCACAGAAGAACAGCACTCATTAGGCTTTATGACCTATTACAAAGCTGTAAAGGAGGCATTTTTAGGGCTGGCGAAAAGATCTTTCTTAGAGTCTAAAGCATCTCTGGAAATCTCTACTGAGCAACAAAACCTCTTTCACACAGGCTGTGGATTATTTTCAAATGATCAGATTAACTCCTACATGGATAATGCATTGCATGTGGTTTTAGCTGCACATCTCTCATTCAGTCTGTTCTGTCAATTCTTTGAAGCAGATACCTGGCCTTCTTGTATGTCAGCAAAATACCATGCACACACGGGACTATATAAATAATAGATCATAAAAATATAGTCAATGGATCATGTTGAATAGTTACATGGGGCTCTGCAACTATGATGCCAAGCCCAGCAGAAATTGAGGTTCTTTCAGAAGCATTTTTTTAAAGGTACTTGTGAAGAGAGGCCCAGATGGTGAAATATCAACACAAAAAGGCCATCAAGACTCTTAAGAGCTATTTGGTATTTTGAGGGAAGGATTTGCATTTTGGTTGATACAGCCTCAGCGAGAACATTTCAATACGGCAATTATTTTTAGTCTAGTGGTACAACAGACAGAGCTAAACCAGAACTCTGCCCTACTCTGAAACACGTTCCAAGTGACCCTGACATTATATTATGTTCATGCTGCTGTAACATTTTCATGGAGCAGTAACACAGCTGTCTTGTACAGACTCAAGTACCCAAGTGAAAAGGAAATCCACATATCCTGTGTTATCAGTGAGTTACTTCACCCTAGCTACATGCTGGAAATGGTCTTTTAATTATTTTTAAAATTTATTAGGACTATTTCCTCTAAAAAAAACCTGAGTCCCAAGGTGCCAAATGTCATATTTGGAAAAGGAAAGGAAGATTTCCTTCAGAGGAGCTATAAATGTTCAGCCTTCAACATACTGTATACATCCAGCTCACACAATGAAAGAGCTGTACCAGTAAGCTATACTTGGGAATATTTGGCATTACCTCATTCTATGCTATTTCCTGTCCTGACCTCAACCCCAACCTCTACCCTAATCCCAGCAATAGATTTAAAAGGAAGATAACTGGTGTTTATATTGGCTTTGTCTATTGTTATGATAGGACCACAGCACTAACTCTCTGTGCTAGAATTCCTTCAGCCTGATTCTGATTCCGGAATTCTGATTCCGGCAGCTACTTTGCATGGGGAGCCTCCATGGATCCTGTACATGGGGCACCCTTACTTTAGCACTACTGTTCCCAATCCCGAGTCCTCCCAACACCCCTTCTTGCTTGCCTACACACCTCTGCTAAATATAAATATGAAACAAGCCTTTAAAATACCCTATGCGGGTAGGGAACCTGTATCTTGGCGCTCTTTGCGCACCAGTTCACAGCCCTCTTAGCGACACCACCACAGAGCTTGCTGCTAACTTTTCCCCTTCAGTGAGCCCTGTGGGAAAGGGGGCTTGCCATGCTAACAGCTACAGCCCTATTGCAATACTTCCTCACCCGCAATATGGGGCACTGTGAGCCACAACCACTATGGCCACAGTCACTTACATTTGCATTTTTTACATTGCTGCTGAAGTAATGTGGAAGAATTTCAGCCAGGTGCTGCAGAACCTTAGGAGACGTCGGCATGGCATCTCCATGGCAACACAGCTACATCATTTATCTAGGGACTAGTGCTCCCATGTTTCTCTTTGGAGCTGAAAGGCAGACTGAGAGGGATGCTCATACTTGCAGCAGGGGTGGAAGAACACAGTCAAATTGGGAGATCCCAAATAGCCTAATAAAGGTTAGTTTGTAAGTAAACCTTTCCTTCTTGAGAGAATAAGGGGACAGACCCTGGAAATTTCCCAAAGAATCTGAAAAGATATCCAAAGGAAGTCTCCACCACGAAGCATTTGTTAAGAGTCATTATAGAAACAGGTTTAGTTATAGGCTAGTGATTATTTTTAGGTAAGTTATTTCTGAAGCATTTCTTTTTCTGTTTCAGTGTGCTAACAGTTCATCTTATTTTAGAATATTAGTATTTATTTGTATTGCTGAAGTGCCCAAACGCCCCAGTCAGGATTGGGCCCTAGTATGCTAGGCACTGTACAAACACATAGAAAGACTACCCAAGATTTGACAAGCTAACTTCAGTTTCTATAATCTGTCTTCTTGTACATACCAAGGCCCTGCTCCTGTAGGACTTGAAGTTTATGGGATTACTCATGTGCTCCAAATTAAACACGTACATACATTTTTGCAGGCCTTTAGACAGTAATTTTTATGTTATAACTAAGAATATATTTGATATGTCTTTTCCCCTCATTATGAGCCAGATTTTAATATTTATAAGGTACAGTAATTTAAGAAGGGAGAGATGAAGACTTCCATGTCCACCTTCAAAACATGTTGCAACGATATCATAGGGCTTGCTCACAATCAAAAGCTGTACTGTGTTAACTATCCTAATATTGTAAATGAGATACAGCCCACCTAGTGTGGACACAACTATACTGGTATAAAGGTGTATATAGTTATTCCTATGTGGGAAGGTGAAGAAGCTATATCAGTATAACTGCTTCGACACTACTGGCTGTACCAGTATAGCTATAAAAAAAAATCACACACCTAACCAAAATAGTTATACTGATATATGTAAAAATCTGTCTGCAGACCAGGCTTCAGAGGAAATAAGCAGCGACCCCTTAGCCATGAGACTGTATACTGCCAAAATAGGCAATCGTGGTAGCACTGTCATTAGTTTTTAATTTTTCTTATAGAAGTCATACATCAATTCTCTGATTGCAATTGGCTTTTAGGGCTGCAGATGCAAATCCACTTCTATTTTAAAAATAACACCAAAACAATCTGTGTCTTTCTATCGTTGCACTATTAGCCAAATAAGTTTTCTTTCACTTGTGTGGAAATACAAGTGTATGTTCTTATACAATACATTATTATACACACACATATACACAATGCACACATGTAAACAATAAGCTAACAGCTAAACTCACATCTCAGAAACACGTAAGTGGCTCCCAGTGATTGTACTGGGAACCCATGTGTACACAGAGAAGAATTTGGCTCTAAAGAGCCCTCAGGCACATCTTGAAATATATTTGCTCAATCTATCCACAACTGATATATTTTAAATAAAGTACGTGCAGAATGAAGTGATGAAGACCACAGTTTTCTACCCGAGGCAACAAAACACCTAGGGCCGGCCCCGCCTGAAACATTTCTCCTAAGTGTTAATAAACATCGATGCAAAACCAAATAAGTTGTGGGTTTGGGATGACATTTTTTGGCTTTTGCTTGCCTAAAACTGCAAGTTTTCTAGTTTTTTTTAATCAAGTCTTGAAAAAATTGAAAAAAAAAAAAATCTTCACCAAAATTTTATATAGGGAAAACACACATTTTTCAAACAGCTCTTCTCACAGCCTGTCAATGAACCCGGGCTGAACGCTGTCTAATTTTTGAGTTACATTGCTCAAATGCAGTGAAGGCTGTGACCGTGGTTCTTTGGTTTCCTATTTGTACAATGGGGATGATAATACTCCTTCTACCTCCCAGAGAGCTCTATTCTTCCTCAGCAAGATACATGCAACACCAATTGCCTTCAATGTTATATCTTGGAGTGGGAGACTAGCCCTCATAAATATTGTGAGGCTTAATTTATAAATTCTTGTGAAGTACTTGGAGAAAATCAGCTAGAAGATGTTGTAGGAGAGCTATGGTGTTTTTTTTATATCCCTAAGAAAATTTCACACAGCCCCATGCAGCCTGTATTACAGCAGAATATATCTGAGGAGGAACACAACAGCTTTAGTGACTAGCAGTTATTATGAACTCATCAGTGTTGGGAGTGTTCTCAAAGTCAAATTGAGGGGTTCAGAATACCTGAATGGACAAGTGGAATTCGCTGTCTAGAACATTCGCATCTCTAACTTATATTCTTCACTGTCGCCGAGATTCACATTTAGGCTTACATGTTGGGGGTATTATTCTGACCTTTCTGTCCCTTTGTTCTGTGCAAGCAGATCAGTCACTTCTTTTATAATGAAGATGTCCAAACCTCCCTGGCAATTCTTTTGAAATGAGTCATTTGGTAATTTTCTCTCTTGTAAGCAAGTTTCCCTGTTTCTCTGGGCTTGGAATTATTTCTGCTTTCCCCCCAGAGCCAGAAACCCATCAGTTTTATTCACAATCAGTGGGAAATTCTTAAATTCAGTCCGGTATCAAAGTATCATCATAAAAAGCTCTACCTCATAGGCCTCTTGGTTCACCTTGTATTTTTCTAACTGGTATAGCTGGTTCCTGTAGCAAACATGATCATGGACATCTGACTTCTGATGAAGAGGGGAAAAATAAAAGTGAGATAATTAGAATAAACAAAACTGATAAACTACAATCTGCTGGGCCAAATTCACTGTGGCTTTCAATGGAGTTGCACCAGCTTATGGCAATGATGTATTTGGCCCATTATATTTAAATATCATTCATGCTGATCTGCAAATGGTCAGTGAGACATCATTATTAAAACATCGGAATGGTCTTTCTAATATAACTATGCGTTGAGGAGGAATGAAGAATCCATAAGCATTCATCGGACAAGGAATCCCTCTGAGATCAAACGGAAACTAGTAAGTTGAAAGGAAAAACCCATAAAACCCTACACCTAATAAGCAGCCTTGTACATGCTTACAGCTTCCTCTTTATTTAAATCTTAGACCCAGATTGTGCCTCGCTATGCACAGATGCCAAGGGACGACAGAGTACAAGGCACCTTGGCCCCTTGCATGCCCCATACACTTGTGCAGGGGCCACCCATTATGTGGCTAGAGAGCACTAAACTACCAGTGCTGGCAGTGCTAGGCTCCCTTAAGCAGGCAGGGAGGGGTGAGCTGAGGTGAGGTGAGGTGGGGGCAGGGTGATGGCGCCCCTCCTCCATACCCAGCATAAAAGAGTGCACAGACTGTACTCGTTCAAAGAAAAGTGTTAGAATGGCTACTCTAGTGCATGCTTCCCCACTGTTAAGGGCTCAAATCACAACTACGTGGACTACGGAGTTTTTTGCATTGTTTTGATGTGAAAACAGGAGAAACTTGCTGGTTTCAATGGCCCTTTGAATCCAAACCTCAAAGTCAAACATGGAATGGGGGCAGTGCGGGGGGGTGGGGGGGGAAGGGGAGCTGGAGAGGTAGCTCTAAGGAGACTAAAAGAGCGAGGAGTACTTGTGGCACCTTAGAGACTAACAAATTTATTTGGGCATAAGCTTTCGTGGGCTAGAACCCGCTTCGTCAGATGCACTAAGGAGACTGACACCAAAGAACAAAAAAAAGTGTTTGCAAGAACCCTTGCAAAATGAAACGGCCAAATTTCACACAACCCTAGTCATAATCTATGTGAGGGAGACCCTGGGGCTGCAACTGCACTGTCAGTCTCTTAAGTCACTTATTGATCTTCATCCCCAGTGTAGACATCTATTGATGCCAATGGGAGGTTTGTGCAGAACCTGATTGCAGAATAAGCAATAACAATCTACACTGCAAGAAACCTGCAATGCAAATTGGACAGCAGGATTTTTGACCCAAGGTCATATGCAAGAACTATTTGGTATTAATGCTTTGTACCATGGGCCAAGAGGGTCAAAAACTAATCAACAAACTGTACATACATATTATTTTTTAATAATATGTATGTAATACATATTACATATAAAACTTTTATCTTAAAGTTTTCACTTCACAACAAACAAACACATTTTAATGGCTATTCAACTGTCCCCACCTCTCCTGCCAAGAATCACATTACATTAATGGATGCTTCTTAATAACAGAAGAATTATATCTAAAGAGCATAAACCTGACACAACTGCAGGACAAAAATAAAGCCTTACATGGCAAGGACTTTGTTGCTGTAAGCCAAAAGCCTTCCCAGGAGCCTCTTTGTCCTATGCCTACATTTGGAAACCATGTACATACTGTACAACCTACAAGCAATTACTTCCCATGCATGGGCATTCTGATCTGAATTAATGTTATGTATTTACCAGCATTATCTCCCTTTCACACTAATGTTATATGAACAGTGAATCTCAAGGGGCTACACTTCACTAAGCTAAAGACTCAGAATCAAATGTCAGTGTGTGGGAAAATTTTTGTATATTACAGCACTCTTTTTATATTTTATTATTATTATTATTGTTGTTGTTGTCTTAAAGAATCAGTATCAAGCAATACTTACTCTCAGGCCTGTCAAATAGCGCTCTAGTTTCTTATTAAGTAGAAAGTAGATGGCAAGAGTGTTGCTTGCCCTATTAGAGAGGACAGTGTTGATCACATCGCTGTTCTTGTAGCCCAGCTTTTCAGTCATATGGAGCAGCACACTTTGGCTGAGGTCTTCTAGGTGAATTCTACACAAAGAGAGGCCGAACAAATTATTCTTACAACTCTCCAGATGAGACATTAGAATGCTTGTTAGCAATGAGGACACCTGCAGAGTATGCACTAGAGATCTGAAGGCCATTATGTAGCTAAGTAATGCAAACATGACTAGCCTTACGTTCTTGTGAAGGTAGCTCTAGTTCAAAGAGCAGCCAAAAAATATTTTAGTGATAAAAAATACCTTCTGATACTTTAACTCAGCATACCCTCTGTACGCAACAATTTTGGATGCAGTTTTCTATGTGGCTTTCAGCCCTAGCACCCTATGCTGTGTTCCATTCAGATCTGACAAACTAAAAAAGGTCAAGGCTAGTTACTACTTGGATGGTAGACTGCCAAGGAACAGCTACAATATGCGCTGCAGGAAGTGACATTGATCATTAATAGATGTCATTCTTTCCTCTGAGTCAATAGTGAACCCATGGCCCAGCATGGTGTTAAGAGGCACTGCAGTGCTGCAGATGCCACAGTTTGATTAAGACATAAAACCCAAGGTCTTGACCTCTGTAGTCATTAAACATCCCATGGCTCCTTTTGGAGGAGAAGAAATAAAATCCAATTCAGCTAGCTACATTCTGCTTACCTATGTGTTTCTGTTCTTTCGATTAGATATGGTACTTCTTCATCTGCTATCGTTAACTGTTGCTTGGGTGTTTCTCCTTGCATTAAGTAGCTAGCTAGAGTGTTTCATCCCACTGATCGGTGTATTTCAATAGTAGGTGAAGTGAGCTATATGTAACATTTCTATAGTAGTTTGTTAAATTTGTAGAAGTGCTTTGAGGTGGAAGGCACTATATAAAGCTAAGTTATACATAAAATACATGTGTGTTTGCGCACATTCGCAATAATGGACTTATTTTCCAAAGAGCTCATTTATGCTTCTAAATGAATTGGCCAGACTTCCAGGTGTGCCCAGCACCCAGTAGCTCCCTTGATTTTAAAAAATAATTGTGTTTTTTTTTTAAAGATATTCCTTGTTCTCAATAGTTATTTTAGCCACTTATTTAGGTGCCGTATTAAGAACTGCTGGGTGCTGAGCTTTTTAAAAAAATCTGACCTCTACTTTTAATAGGTTCATCATTTCCCATCTCACCCTCGTACCACTATTTTTAATGTCTGTTACATTCAGCCATTACTGCACGTGAGATGGGGCTGGCCATAGCAGGACTCTAAATAATCAAAATCGAGTCTGGTAAATCTTGACTAGCAAATGTTTACCTTTGTTTAATTTGCTTATTAAAATTCATTTTGTACTTAGAGACTGCTTTTAGGTTTTTTTTTAAAGAAGTTAATAGGCAAACTGTATCTGCTGCTGTATGGTAAGTAAGTCTGTCTTCTGGATAGCAAAAAGAACCCAGGCAATGTTGTTGGAAGTATTCTGTGAAATGTAAAGTATTTTTTGTCTTCAGAGCATTTTTTAATAAAAAGCCAAGGAGAATTATTTTATGAGAAATCTCCTGCATCTCAGTTTTACATCCTCCCCAAATCCACTCCTTCTACCAACTCCCTATCTAAGGAGAATTTAGTGATGCCCATAAAAGGGCAGAAGGGGTAGCGGTGAGTACAATACATTGCTTTTTTGTTAGTTCAGTAAAAATAGTGATTGGGATGAGAGTGGATATTTCTTGGTGAACAAAAGTGGTGGATAAGAACTATGGTGTATATCCTGCTCACACACTCTGGCATACATCCAGAGGAACTCTTTCAAAGTTGAATTTAATTGTGTTACTCCAAATTTAAGCCAATTTAAATGAAAACAAAATATGGACCTAAATAGTTACAATCAAGATGATTTTTCTTTTCACACTATAATATAGCAACTTGTAGATAGGTCAAGTTTGGGACCTAAGCTAGTTAAAAACAAAAAAGCACTATAGCCCAAAGATAGAAAGGCAATAACCTACATGACTTTAATCCTATGGAACTCCACTGACTTCAGCACAAAATGTGGGTCAAAATACACAGGAGTCTAATTTTCTGATTTTTCAGAGAGGCAAGTGATGAGAAAAACTGATTTTGTACATACAATAGAACTTCAAAGTTACAAACACCTTGGGAATGGAGGTTGTTCACCACTCTGAAATGTTTGTAACTCTGAACAAAACATTATGGTTGTTCTTTCAAAAGTTTGCAGCTGAACATTGACTTAATACAGCTTTAAAACTTTCCTATGCAGAATTAAAATGCTGCTTCCCCCGCACCTTTTTTAAAGTAGTTTACATTTAACTCAGTACTGTTCTGTATTTGTTTTTTTTTTTGTTTTTTTTGGTCTCGGCTGCTGCCTGATTGCACACTTCAGGTTCCAAATGAGGTGTGTGGTTTACCGGTTAGTTTGTAACTCTGAGGTTCTACTGTAATATTTATTGTAAGGGTGATTTTTTTAAAAAAAGGGATATCCTTTTAACCTAGACTATGTAGAATACTTCCCCTCCCAGCTACTACTTCCATTCTTTCTTGTTTTTTAAAATGTTATTACATTATCTGATGATAAAATCTCATTGTCCTTAAAGCATAAAAGTTCCACATTGATTTTACTTAAGAAGTGTATATATTTTAAGAGCTGTAAAAGGCACTTATTTTCTTGTAACAAACACCCATCCACCCACACCTCACTCTCTGTATTTCAGGACTCTGGTTTTCATTTGTTCTTATATTTAAGGTTCCTTTGCCTTCAAGACAGAATGATAAGTGGGCACTTGGATAATAAAGGACATTGCACTGCTCTTTTCTTTAACACATTAGACTCCAGATTCCTTTACAAGTAACCTAAATAATTATACATATAACCAGTTACACTTGTGAGCAAACTCAGAAAGAACACTTCCAATACAATCTGAGAAAGTGCAACTCAAGTGCAAGCCAGGGATTTAAAAATATATATCAATATAAAAGTGCATCTCAAATGGAAAAGAGTTTGAAATCAAATTTATTTCAAGCCTTCTTTGTCTTGTTTTTAGTGGAGATAAGACTAGGAGTGAGAGTATTAAGTTACCCACACAGCTCTCAGTTGCAGTTACATTTGCTTAACAGATGCCATGTTTAGTAGATTGATTAGACTCATTATGACAGTGATTTAATTAGCATAATGACTCATTCAGTTTACACTTATTTTCCCTTTCTTTAACACAAAATGTTCATATGTACCATACTTTAGTACAGTCCAATGCACCAGGATTCCTCAAATCTGCTGTGTGTGTTTATGACTCATCTCATTCTCTGCCACATCCCTTGTAAACCAACCACTCTTATATTCCTTCTTTATATTCCATCCATGAATGTAGTCAATCACGTTTCCCTACACCACGACTCTGTGTTCCCCTGTATGCCAGCCTAATGATTCATTGTTTCACCAGATCTCTCTTATGAACTTCCTTTCCAGAATAAAAGACCTCAGTCTCACTCAAGTTCTATCCTCCCATTTTTTGAGAACTAGAAGCTGCTATTCTCTTTGTGACTCTAGGCTTGCAATCCCTGGGCATAAGCCCACAGCTGGTGCTGAATTGCGTATTACACAAAGGCTATTGCATTTTGACTAGTGGCAACATCCACAAAGGGGATTTAGACTCATGATTGCAACACCTAACGTTTAGACCCCCTGCCACATAAAAGAATCCATAAGCCTGAGGTAAGTACCCAGGCTACCTGTACAATGCATGCAGAGAGTTAGGCACCTAAGAATGGGATGCACAAAAGTCACCACGCTGAGCTGCTTAAAGCTAGCCAGTAGGAAATGCTGAGAAGAAGGGTGTGGCCAAGCCCCTCAAAAGCATATGGGTGCCTAACTGTGGGCTGGTGGGATATGCCTGTCTCCACTCAGGATTCTCACCATGATCCCTCTCCTCGAGTTAGGTACCTAAACCAGATCTGCTCTTTTCCACAAAAATAAGGAGGAGTCCCCTATAGTCTTCACCCAGAATGTCAGATTCAAACCTTCCCCTCTGCCTGATCTGGAACAAAGACTTGAACCGGATTCTCACTGCACTGGGAGGCGGGGGGAAGGGAGCACAGCTAACCACTCAGGTACAGAGTCATTCTCAGTCTGTGCCTGGCCTGATGAATGTTTAAGTATATTGTACAAAAACTGAACAGCTTAAGCAAGAGAGAGTCCCACCCCAGAGCTCACCAGGGAGTGGGGAGACCTGGGTTCAAGTGCCCATTCCATATCAGGTAGAGCAGGGATGTGAATCTAGACCTCCCACATCCTGGGTGAACACATAAACCACTGAACTATAAGGCACAAGGCAAAGGGGCGGGGAGGCGGGACACACACCACCCACTCCTCCTCTGATTGCATGCTTTGCGTGGGGCCCAATCTGACAGACAGCCTTTGGAAACACCTACTACATCAGGCAGTATGGATTGGGTGTAAGCTAGACACCAAGCAGCTCAGCAGTGTCAGGACGTAGCTGGCAATACACATGTCCACTGGCCGAAACTTAGGTGCCACAGGAATTTAGGTGCCAACAGTGTAAGCAGCAGGGGTTTGAGGATGTAAATTTTGGACTTAGGTGCCTAAAGTGACATTTAAGCACCTAAATCCCTTGGTGGATCAAGCCCTAAGTGTACCAAAAATAGCACTCTTTTTTTCCTGGCTGCATATACATTTTACCATGAGATCTGTCATCCACCTGAACCTGGTCATATGTCTCTGTGTCTGTTGAGGTGTTCAAAATTAAGTTCATCTATCTCTGATCCTCCCCATAACAGTTACCATAATAGTATTGTATGTATCACACAGAATCTGAGCTGGAGTTTTAGAAAGGCAATAACTTCCAATGACATAGTAATATCACTCCAACGGCAAACAAAGGGGTGCCCAAGACTGATGTACAATGGGCTGCCCCCATGAATTTTGAGAAGATCCAGGAGTCAACTAAGTATGTGGTCTTGATCCTGGGTCACTATTCAGCAGTATGGCATCTCTCTGCTAGTTTAAGGAAGTAATTTTGACTTTTGCACTAAGAACTCTCTCAAAACTGATATCATCTCCCATTTATTTCAGGCCCAGTCCTGAAATAAGCATAAGCAGTCCTTACTCATGTATGTAATCCCAGTGAGTTCAATGGGACTTTGTTATGTGAGTAAGGGTATGCACGATCAAGCTTCTAATCGTTTAATGTGTTCTCACATTTGCGAAGTATTGTATTAATTACAATACCTGTTTGGATACGTGACATTATGCGGTGCTTTCCCAGGGTAATTCTCATTAAGCCAACGATTTGCTAAAGCTTGCTGGATGTTTGGTCTCTTTGCAGGATCTGGCTCTAGCAGAGATTGTAGCAAGTTTATGGCCGCTGTGAAGATATTAAGAAAAGACAACAGCTGTGTCATATGCTTTACAACTTAACTTAGCAACTGAGTTACTATGGTAAGTAATCTTACCAAAAATATACTACCAAGCAACGGTTTCCTTTAGGATGTGCTCTAATGTCCCTGGGGAAATTATCTGATACGGAGTTAATCCATATGTAAAATAAATAATGTTTTATAGAATCATAAATGAGAAGAGGGAAAAATTATCTCTGTGTGCTCTGAAGGTAACCTTCATGCTTCCGGGGGGAAAAACAGCATGGTGAGAGCCATTTGTTCCAAAGTAGCCCCAGACCCTGACTCTAGTCAGATAATACTATTCTAGACAGGAGGATCATAACATGCACCGGATCTGTTTTTACATTAAAAAAAGGAAAAAAAAATCTTTGATACAAATCTAATCTAGAGACTTCCCTGTGCAACATATTTCAATAGCAAATTGTCTGGGACAAACAGTAAGAGAAGTCACCTGGAATTTTACCTGTCTAGAGATCTGGCCCAATATTAAACATGAGAGATGAGAGAACATAACCCCAGTTCAGTAAAACACTTTAGCACATACTTAAGTCCCATTTTCTTCAGTGGGATCTAAGCACATTCTTAAGTGCTTTCCTGAATCAGGGCCTTAGCATTACAATCATTTCTTCGTTATTTAAATGTTCCCTCCCCAACAACATAAGGGTTTCTTCCTTATACATCCCTTCAAAAATTCAGCAGAAGTATAATGTCAGAGGCCCAAGGTGCCATCTAAAACAGGAACTGCATGCCTCTGGTGCGGGGCTGAAAAATCTTCCCCTCTGCCTGATCTGGCAGCCTCAACTCCCATTAACCTCCAATCAGTATCAGTGCTCAATATCACCCAGGGGAGCAAATTAGTTTCTCAGTTAAAATGGTGCATCCATCTTGAAATCAATTATAGAAGACTCTGACCCAATTAAAATAGAGCAGTAAACTTAGTGGGTTCATTTCTGTTTTCAGATATGAACCCTTGTATTTGCATTGACCGCAACAGAGTTGCAAGAGAGTATCTGAGGGAAGAACTGGGCCTATGTTTAGACTCAATTCCTTTCGAGTTTTCCATCAAAGAATCTCAAAGTGCTTTACAAACATTCATTGACGTCATGCCTCTGAGGTTGTTAGTTACAAGGAGAGATAAAGTGATTGGCCCAAGGCCACACAGGAAGTCAGTATCTGAGCTGGAAAGTTATCTCCATTTTGACTAGTCCTATATTTTAATCTCCAACCCATCATGGCGAAATCCTGCCTTCTACTTGTGCAATCTTAAGGAATTTAATATCCTCTCCACAATTCTTCATGGAACAGACACAGAAACGTAATGTTGGAGAAGGTTTTTTTTAAAATGTGTGTACATGAGATCACCCAAATGCTTGCAGTCAGCCTCACGTATGCAGAAATTAGACACATCATACGCACCACAGAGGCCACCAAATATAATAATGTGACTAGCACACATGGGCTACATACTACGGAAAAAATAGTCAGCCGAGCTGCCAAAAGAATTCTGGATGAATTCCATAGCAAACACCAAAAACAATGTACTCTCTTCTTGCTTATAGACCATTAATTTTGGGTCAGTGGATACTACCCACTTGTTTTATGCCATTTTTGTCTTTTACAACTGAATTCATCTTTGCACTAGAGTAGCAATGGCATATTCTCTTTACCATGGTCCCAAATGCTCTACATTGACTGCCATTTACACAGTAATCAGTGGGCATCTCAGGGGCAAGAAACACAAACGATAGGTTTCTTTATTCCTGTACCCTCCTTTGTGTTAGGAGAGCAGCATGTTCGCTCTCTAGGCTGGGATGTAACCATTTGGAAAGGGCATAAAGATAAAGTGCACTTGCCTTTAAAAGGCTCTTGTCTGCAGTCATATTGTTATCCAGTCCCCTCCCTTATGTACTCACTGGTCCTTTTTGAGCATGTTCAGCTCAGGAAGTCACCATGAAGCCTGGTCTATGTGGGGTCAGGAAGAGGAAGTGTGTGCCTATGTTCTAAAGCAGCTCAGTGGACAACATATGACTGAAGTATGAATTTTCTATCATATTTTTATGCATGGCAGTGACTTTTTTGATTTAGTATTGCTACCCAGTGGGTACAGGAAGTTAAAATGCTCCTGGGCCAGAGCAGGAGACATGAGGCATTTGGGATGACAGGAATGGCTCGTTCAGGGCTGACTAGAACCAACCCATATCAAGGAAGGATCCAGAAAGACAACAGGAACCCCAGCTACTGAACAACTGACATCTAACAGTGGGACGCTCCAGCGGTGGAACATGGGAACTCAGCAGGGCTCCCCAGGAGGACAATGGACTAAAAGGTGTCAGATGTCTGCGTTAAGAGCTGAGCTCACAGAGACACAGGAAGCTCTCGCCTGGGACTGAGAATGGACAAAGAGAGAAAAGAAACCCTGATGGTTCCTATAGCAGAATGGCTCAAGGGAGCCCTGGTGTGGGCTACTGTCTTAACCTTTGCTTCTCTATGCCAACTAAGGACTTCCCAATGCTGCATTCCAGTTGACTGATAAACACTGGTTGTTTTGAAAAGGCTGCCTGGTGTCACTGCAAATACTTGCAGAGGTGCACTGATCCCTGAAGAGGGTGCAAGTCTCTGAACAAGAATCTTTCCCAGTTGGACTTGCTGGACAGAGCTCACAGTGAAAAGCAGGAGTGCTGGAGCCCAGTGGCTGAGTCTCAGAGGCACTGAGGCCATGTGGCCTATCCTTTAGGGACAGAGGGACGCTTTCGGGGTCAAGCATATTGAATGGGGGACTGTTTAAAAGCTGGGCCATAGCACAGATCCTGTGGATTCATGACACAAGGAAGGGAGAGATTTGTATTATATAAGTCAGGATGAGGTTCTGTAGGTGCTGAGCCCTACCAACTTGAGGAGCCTCTGTGTTCAACATCCTACAGAAACCAAATATCTGCTGGACAGGGCCCCGAGAGACTATCCAATTTAGACAGTCCTACTGTCAAGGAGTTTACATTTGGCAGACAGAGAGAATTACGATTATGCAGTTACCAGGTCACCTAAGCATGAACTGAATTTTTGTAAAGTTATTTCTATCTTCATAAATCATTAATTACCATGTGCTATTTTAGCTTAAATCTCTCCTGACTTTTCCATATTTTCATACGACAATAATATTGTAGTAACAGCAGGGAAAGACTGGAAACCTGTCCATAAATCTTTTGGAACTTGATGTTATGGCTGTTCCATGAGCATCCTGTAAGCCCCATGTCACGTTTCTTAGGTAAAGAATTCTCTAGTGTCAAGAACAACAAATCCATTGTTCTTCTGTTTTGGCTTATGACTTTCCATTTTTCCCATTTCCCCAATTATAAATGCACCTCCCAACAGATTCTGAGCACAGTTACAACAACAGTGCACAATGCTTATTGAAAGTGTTATGTAAATAAACTCAGTCCCCAAATGAGTTCAATTCCCTATACAAGCTCCCTTTTCCTCCAGCAAATGACTAAGTGGATGAGACTTATGCCATACTATAAAGATCAAAAGATTCAGGCTGGATTAAATGAATTCCAGAGCCAAGAACCCTCCACTGAGATTGCTCTGCATCTAGTATCTAGAAAAAGTACCTCAGCTGACCTTAAGCGTTGTGATGGCATAGAAGGAGAGAGGCAGTTTCTCAGTTAGCCAGGATCCAAACCCTACAGGTATAAGTAGGGCCCTACCAAATTCACGGCTATGAAAAATGCGTCACGGACCGTGGAATTTGGTCTCCCCCCTGTAAATTTGGTCTTTTGTGTGCTTTTACCCTATACTATACAGATGTCATGGGGGAGCCGAGCATTTCTCAAATTGGGGATCCTGACCCAAAAGGGAGTTGCAGGGGGGTCACAAGGTTATTTTAGGGGAGTCACGGTATTGCCATCCTTCCTTCTGCACTGCTGCCTGCAGAGCTGGGTGGCTGGAGAGTGGCAGCTGCTGACTGAGAGCCCAGCTCTGCAGGCAGCAGCGCAGAAGTAAGGGTGGCAATACCACACCATGCCATCCTTACTTCTGCACGGCTGCTGTGGCAGCAGCTCTGCCTTCACAGCTGGGCTCCCGGCCAGCAGCTGCCGCTCTCCAGTCACCCAGCTCCCAAGGCAGTGCCGCCACCAGCAGCAGCACAGAAGGGTAGCAGTAAAGCAACCCTCCCCCTACAATAACTTTGTGACACCCCCCACTCCACACACACACACAACTCTTTTTTGGGTCAAGACCTCTACAATTACAACATCATGAAATTTCAGATGTAAATAGATGAAATCATGAAATTTACAATTTTTAAAATCCTATGACCATGAAATTGACTAAAATGGACCGTGAATTTGGTAGGGCCCTAGGCATAAGACCTAACCCCGTGAATTGTACGGAAAAGCAAACGTGAAGCCAACAGATCGATCTCTGGAGGTGGAGCATGTTATATATGAAGTCAGATGCAAATAAAACTGTTGCACCATTCCCTTGGTCCATGCTGAACCAAGTAGCTGAGCTAACAAAGGTATAACTGAATTATCCATCCGACTGTTGTTTATATACACAAACTTGGGGGCTTCATCTATGATGAAATCAAGGATGGTGCTAATCTGGTTAGCCACTGATCTTACACTTGACAGAATTTTCTTTCTGTGGTATAATTTGGGGATAATGTTTCTTCTCTTTACAGTTTCAAGACCAGTATCACTGGAAACTTAGTTTCGCTTTAAATTTCATTCAGATACCAAGCTCAGTTTTAAAAAGTTGTAGAACGAGTTTTGTTAATAGGAATACAAGCATTCTTCTGTTTTGACACTGAGAAGCCACATTCCTTGCAGTGGTCAGAAACAATTTGGTGTCTATTGTTTAGAGAATGCCGAATGTAAATGTCTGCCTGGTAAAATTATGCATAGAGTTGTTGTCTGTACTACTGACCAACCACATGAAACAAGCTAAGGCAATTTCATACCATTGAGCCATAAATTAGACCCAATTTTTAAAACCCCTTAAAACTGTATTAGCGATAGAGGTCATTAGATGATGCAACTCATTTATGGAATTTTAACTATCAGTTGCTCAGCCGTCATAAATGCTAACACCTCATTTTCTGCTTCACAGGGTTTGCTTAATGGCACGTACGCTTGCACACCCTGGAGATGCTGTTTGATAGGCTTTACAAACACAATAGTTGGGATGCAGTGATTAAAAGGTAAAAATATCAGTGAATTTATGGACTATCAGCTGTGAAAAACTTAGAATTCTGTAACATTAAGTTGTAATAAGCAGAGAGAGGAAAAGCCCTTAAAATAAAAGAAACTGAGATTAAACTTCAATGCTCTACAGCCATAGTTCCCAAACTTTTTAGTACTGCAGCTTTCTTACAGATATTTTAAAACTTAGTGGCTTCCCACAACCAAATATCTTTTTTTTAACCAACTCAGGACACTAGATTCAAGAGAGACACTATAGACCAGACAGTTTTGGGACTTCATTCAACCACATACAGTTTGTTTAATGATATCATCTAATCTCATCCATGTTTTTAAAACTATAATTAAAAATATGGATTTTGGGGCATGTTTGGACATAGTCCAAGATTTTAGTGAGAAGATTGGGTCTGTTTCAAACTGCACAGTTGTATGATGTTTGGTTGACTCTCTGATAGCACCAGACATAAGTCATTTTTCAAATTTAAATTATTTCTGTGTTCGGTTTTCACAGAAATCATTGCTGAAAGCCCAGACTCACTGAGTATGTTTACACTGCACTTAAACACCCACGGCTGGCCTGTGCCAGCTGAGTTGGGCTTGCACAGCTCAAGTTGCGAGACTGTAAAACTGAGGTGAGACGTTCAAGCTCTGGGACCCTCCCCCTTGTGGGGTCCCAGAACTTGGGCTCCAGACTGAGCCCAAACGTCTACACCACAATTTTACAGGCCTGTAGCCCGAGCCCTGTGAGCCTGAGTCAGCTAGGGTGACCAGACAGCAAGTGTGAAAAATCGGGACAGGGGTGGGGAGTAATAGGAGCCTATATAAGAAAAAGACCCGAAAACCGGGACTGTCCCTATAAAATCGGGACATCTGGTCACCCTAGAGTCAGCTGACATGAGACAGCCATGGGTGTTTAATTGCAGTGTAGACGCACCCAGAGATGAATGGAAGCAGCCATAGGCGCCGACTTTTGTCGGTGCCGGTGGGTGCTCCCCCGGCCCCGCCCCAACTCCACCCCCCCCAGCCCCGCCCCTTCCCCAAATCCCCGCTCCCTTCGCCCTGGGAAAAATTGGTGGGTGCTGAGCACCCACCGGCAGCTCCCCGGCAGCTCCCCGCCCACCCAACTCACTCACCTTCCGGGTTCCCTGTGCGGCCGGAGGCGCCTCCCCCGGAAGGCGCTTTTTTTAGCCGCAGCAGCCGGCCGCCTCTCAGCTGAGCTGCTGCGGCTAAAAAAAGCGTCTTCGGCAGAACCCGGAAGGTGAGTGAGTTGGGCGGGCGGGCGAGTGCGGGGCTGCTGGGGAGCTGCCGGTGGGTGCTCAGCACCCACCAATTTTTCCCCGTGGGTGCTCCAGCCCCGGAGCACCCATGGAATCGGCACCTATGGAAGCAGCACTTTTATAGCTTCTACTGAGTTTTTCATACTCTCCTTTAACAGAACCCAGAATTCCTGCTTTGTTAGGTTTGAAAGCTTGGTCTTCAGTGTGTGATCAGTTGTCCACTCCAAGAGGTTTTCTTGAGCTCAGAAGCTTGAGGTTGGAATGGAGTCAACTGTTACCGAGACTAGGGTGTGAATCCAGTTGGTATCTGGAGATTCATGTTCAACTCCAGAAAAATATTAATCAAAAAGGGAATACAATCAAGACACGTGAGTTAATATTTGGTCTCTAAGAGGGTTTTGACCACTTTCACTCTGTTCTTTTTAAAAGTCTGATAACACTGGAAACATCTTGGTAACTCCCTTTTAAATGTGGCATCTCCAAAGACAAAGCTTCAAGAATCCCCTGATTTTCCCCTGATTTTTTCGAATATATTTTCTCAAATATATCTAGTATACTTGTATTCCTTCCTTGAAGTATTAGATTAAGTATATTCTATATGCCCAGTATGTTCACCAGGTAAACTAACATAGTCAAGTCCACATTTACACATGTAATCTGCAAGGTCTGTTTTCCTAAGGAGGAAAATTCTGATTTTGTCACACAATTCAAGGACACGTTGTAACATTTTCCCATGTGACGACCATCTAACTTCACTGTAAAACAGAAGCTGAGTGTGGGAAGAGCTCTTTGCTTCACACAGATTATTGAAACAATGTGTTCACTGCCCAGGATCTTATAAGTAGGGCCCTACCAAATTCATAGTCCATTTTGGTCAATTTCACAGCCATAGGATTTTAAAAATAATAAAGTTCATGATTTCAGCTATTTAAATCTGAAATGTCATGGTGTTGTAATTGTAGAGGTCTTGACCCAAAAAGGAGTTGTGGGGTGGTCACACGTTTATAGTAGCGGGGGTTGCGGTATTGCTACTCTTACTTCTGCGCTGCTGCTGGTGGCAGTGCTGCCTTCAGAGCTGAGCAGCTGGACAGCGGTGGCTGCTGGTCGGGAGCCCAGCTCTGAAGGCAGCAGCGCAGAAGTAAGGATGGCATGGTATGGTATTGCCACCCTTAATTATGTGCTGCTGCTGGCAGGGCGCTGCCTTCAGAGGTGGGCACTTGGCCAACAGCCGCCCTCTCCAGCAACCCAGCTCTGAAGGCAATGCAGAAGTAAGGGTGGCAATACTGTGACCCCCCTAAAATAACCTTCTGACCCCCCTTCAACTTCCTTTTGGGTGAGGACCCCCAATTTGAGAAACGCTGGTTTCCCCCATGAAATCTGTATAGTATAGGGTAAAAGCACACAAAAGACCAGATTTCACAGGCCGTGACGCATTTTTCATGGCCGTGAATTTGGTAGGGCCCTACTTATAAGATTAACTATTTTAACATTGAGGGCCTCATGTACTTCAGGTTGCAACTTCTTTGAGCCAAAGCTAGGTGATGAATCATGCAGGGTGTCCAAATTGCTGCTCGTGCCACTTTCTTTACTCATGCTTGAAGCCTACTGTTCTTACCAGTCATGGCTGCTGCCTCACCAGTGCATAGCCCCACATACTTCATCTACTATGAATTCATTGAGGATTCTGAACATTTCTTCACCAGTTGTTCAGATTGGGATTTCTTTGCAGAAGAGAATTTCTTCAACTACTGTTACCCGCTTTGACAAATCTTCACATAACACCGAAGCTGAGCCGGAAGCTTGGCTATGTCTGCAGATTCATCAAGCTGCAATGTGAAATATTAACTCTTCTTAACTTGTTCTATCAACTGGTCCTGGACGTTCTCTGCAAGAGCATTGGTGTGTTGACGAATCATATTATTTGGCATAGGAATGGTTTTCAGTGTCAGGGCTGCATTTTCCCCAATTATAATTCGACATATGTCTATTGCTGCTGGAGATCGATGGGACTTGCCAGTGGTGTCTGCTTGTTTGCATTTCGCAATTCACATGGCCGCACCAAAAGGTGATGCTACGGCTTTCTGAGGAACAGTTGCTTCTTTAGACATGACTTCACCCCCTCCCCCCTCACTTTAATTCTTCTTGTTTCTGAAGGAAAAAATCAGGCTCTCGTTTACAGATTCTGGGTGTTTGGTTTCTAAATGTCTCTAGTTTCCCAGGCCTTGCACTCTCAGTTACTAACACTTGAAAACAAATGACATGCTGTGGCTGTGGATTTTCCACAGTAACAGCAAGACACAAAAATACAAACATAATGTAACTATTGTCAGCTTCCTCTTCAGCCCAACGATTGTTACATATAGGCTTAACATTTGGCAAAAATCATTCCATTATAAAGACGAGATGCACCTCTCTCTACCTCAGCCCCCTTTCCCCGCCATGTGCTAGTGCTGATGCTGCTGGCCTCTCTTTGTCCTCTGCTCCAGCTGTGGGCTTTCAGCTGAGAGACTTCCAGCTGACCGACTCCTCCAGCAGGAAGTCTCTCTGCAGAAAGCTCTCTGCAGGAGAGAAGGGCACAGAGGGTGTGTCTATGCAATAGCTCGGACGGAGTCTCCCAGCCCAGGCAGACAGACTTGTGCTAACTTCGCTCCAGATAGCATGCTAAAATAGCGATGTGGATGTTGCAGCATGGACGGTCGCTCAGGTTAGCCAGCCGAATCCAAGCCCACCTGATCACCTGATCGGGTGCTAGCCCGAGATGCCAACGATGTCACAACTTCCACACTGCTATTTTTAATGTGCTAGCTTGAGTTTGCGCGAGCCTGTCTACCCAGGCGGCGAGGCTTGCTCCCAACTGTATTGTAGATATACACAGAGAGACTCCCAGCCCTGGTAGTAGCAGCAGCATAAGAAGCAGAACCCTTAGTTAAAACACGGGTGATTTTTAAGGCAAGTTTAATAGTCTCTTAACTAGAAAACAAAAAATGATCGTAGCAATTCCATTTTTCTCCCAAACCCTCATGGGATCCTCATGAACCCTTTGTGGCTCCCCAAGGGAGTTATGGCTCACGGTTTGGAAAGCACTGTGTAGATGAACACCCTTTTGGAAGTATTCCTGTAGTCCTCATTCATCTCTCTATTCCCAAAGGAAAATATCTGAGGTACAGAAGAAGTAAAGAGAGAAGCCAAGAGTCTGTGTGAGGTTGCTGTCAAGCTCTTTACCAATGGAAATGTTGTTCATCTAAAACCAATACCAGGATGGCTCTGTTGTCTAAGAGGCCAAATGAAAAAAGGATTCCTAGAAGGAAGATTGAACACCAAGTTCAAATTCTGGCCCATTGTTGCCATATAGTTGCTTTGGGTGCTCATGGTCACTGAAAATTGTAACTTTTGGATAGACGATTTGTTATTATCGTTTGCAGATTAGAGTGGCTGCTTGTTTGATGTAACTGACTTTGTATACACGAAATTATATGTTGACACAACATATATTGCACAGTTAAAGACAATCTTCTGCAAATAATTTCTCCTCAGACTTCTACATGCATCAGAAAAATACTCAATCCGTTCATTACATGGCTAAAGAAAAAGGGCTGTCTCCCTAAAGAGTTAACAAATTCAACAATTTGCCAAGCAGAGGAGCAGAATAGCTGTTGTCTACTGACCCACAGCCTAATAGTGGCAAGAACAAATGTCATCTTAAATCACAGTTTGCCAAATCAATGAATGTGCAGGTCCCCTGCCTTAAATCAATAACTGAGACATACCTTTATGTACAGTAGGGTAAAGGCTAACAGATTTAAGTCCGTTCCATTAATCTTCTATCTCTGAAAACTCAAAGTAACTACTGTAACTCCCACTGGATAAATAAAATGTTACTTTCACTGAAGAGCCTCATGTCAGATAGCTACAAATTACACAAAGATGCAGTTTTGGAAGAATTCTGATCCTTACAATGAAAATGAATAATGGACAAAGCCCACTGGTCCAAGTACACTAGAAAATACCCAGTAAGAAACAGACCTGCATTAGGAGAGGCCTCTCTGAATCCCGGCTTTGTATGGTTTTAGCACCACATCCTGGTCCCACTGAGGTCAATAAGAGCTTTGTCATTGACTTCAAGAGGATCAAGATTTGGGACCTCATCCAGTACAGCTTAAAGCAGTTATTATAATTTTACTCATAACACAATTACTCAGTGCAGCTTTAGAAAGTGGACTAGGATATAAAAATGGCAATTTAATGCAACAGAATCCTACCAGGAAGACTCTGGAATGGAAATAGAGAACACTCTAATTGTATCAGATAGATACTGAGACTTGCAGCACCCCAGCTCACTCATAAAACACTAGCACGTGAACCTTGGGCAGAAGAGGAGTGCCACACGCAGGTCCGGGATGAACAAGGAGCAATGCTGACAGACTCCAAAAGGAGCCTTCTTTAGTACTCCTCAGTCATAAGACAGAGGCTGGGATTCAGGGCCTGGAAAGCATGGATTGAAGGGATTTAGTAGTAAACAACAGCAGTAATACAGTATTTACCACTTCTACAAACTTGCAATAACTAGGGGGATTGTAGGGGCTCTTTCAGACACACAGACATCTCCATTGGGGCAAAACACTTTTACAGTGAGTTTCTATAGTGAGTGGGAAGTAAACGCTGAGGCTGCACTGATGTAGTACTTCCATGCAGACCCTACCTATGCCAACGGGAGGGATTCTCTTAAGGGTGTAGAGAGTCCACCTCCTCGAGAGGTGTGGAATTTTCACACGCCTGAACGATATAGTTATACTGACCTAATTTCCTACTGTAGACCAGGCCTAAGTGAAATACACATAAACACCTTCACCTACACGTTTGATTGTGAACACGAAAAGTTCCAACCAACTGCACGTCATGAAGGAACAAGTACAACTACATTTGAAAAAGCAAAACACATTCATATATTACACGTTCATAGATTCCAGGCCAGAAGAGAACATTATGATCATCTAGTCTGGCCCCTGTATAACACAGGGCATTGAATTTTACCCAGTGATTCCTAAATGCAACAAATCATCTAAAATAATGGCTCAGTGACCGTGGGCACCTTCTACTGTGAGAAAGGGAACCAGTGGAAAATCCACACCTTACTCTCTATCTGCATTCCTAATCCACCCTCAATGTAGGACCTAGCTGCTCCTCCTCTGCAACTGCCAACATGCCTTCTCTCCCCAACTCTACACAGATAACTACAAAAGGAGCAACCACTCAACATGCCCTTAGCTGGTATGCTGCTAATCTGTGGGAGACAGTCCTTGCTTACAGCCCTCTTGCTGTTCACCATTTTCCTGTCCCCTTAACCATTTTCTACCTTCGTAGTCCCTCCAATAACCTGCACAGATTCCATAGTCCCCCTCCCAGCTGCAGCATCAGACCCACCTCCTGATCAACAACTGATCCCCAATCAGGATTCCCCAACTGCATATCCCTACACTCTACCCACTACCCGTCACCCAGCAACAATCCAGTACTACTCCCCATCAGTACCATCACCCACTTCTCCCTACCAAGTGTCTTGACTATCCTAACTCCCACACATAGCCCTGGTCTACACTGGGGGGGATCGACATAAGATACGCAACTTCAGTTACAAGAATAGCGTAGCTGAAGTTGATGTATTTAGATTGACTTACCGCGGCATCTTCAAGACGGTGAGTCGACTGCTGCCACTCCCCCGTCGACTCTGCCTGCGCCTCTCGCAGCAGTGGAGTAGTGGAGTCGATGGGAGAGCGCTCAGGGATCGATTTATCACGTCTAGATTAAACGCAATAAATCGACCCCCAATAGATTGATTGCTACCCCCCAATCTGGCGGGTAGTGTAGACATACCCATAGAGTGCTTATCCCCTAATTTACAACTCAACGCTCCTAATCCCCACCACAACATGCCCATGCTGAGAGCTGGTGAAGGTTCAGCAAGTCCCTCTGTCCTCCACCTTGTCCCTCGACTAGCAAACATGGGAAGTACCTGATAAAAATATGACTGATACAGAGAAGGCAGATTGGGAGCATCTGTTCCTCATCTCTGATATCTCAAGAACAAGGGGACATTCAATGAAATTAAAAGGCTGCAAACTCAGAACTGATCAAATGAAACTTTTTTTCCCACCATGCATATTTTGACTGTGGAACTCATTGTCACAGGAGGTTGAAAAAATTAAAATTCTATCTCAAAATACATGTGTTTGGAGAATAAGAGAAAAGACCAAATTCTGTCCAGGCAAATAAAATCTAAGAAAAAAGCCAGGTTTTTTGACACATGCTGACACAATTTGTATTGAAGTTTAGCAATGATACTGTTGCAAATGGCAAGGATCTACTGTGGGAACAAATATTTTTGTATTATTATTATTATTATTTATTATTGATAATAATAATAATTTTGTAATCTAACTCAGTTGAATCATTTGAAATGAAAAATAGACCAAACACACCAGAAAAAGCAGCGCAACAAATTCCTCTCCACAATATTGTAGCATGCTCATACCTCAGATTCATTGCAACTTTGTCCCTCTCTACCTTGTGTTCAAAAAGCAAAGCATTATGTTATTGTGGAACATGCAGATCTTTCTTTAATTATAATGAAAAAAATACCTACATTCTTTCCCCGTTAACATGTTATGCTAGTGCAAAATCTTGAAATCCACAGTTAAATCCAATGGTTCCACCTGAACGAATATGAATAGACTTGGGGATGCTGTGCTGATTACCTGTGGAGAGTTGGGCAGGGAAAGGATTCATTTCTTTGTCCACCATTTTCTGGTACAAAGCTCTCAGACTGAATGGCTCCACAGTGAAAGGTAAAGTCCCAGTCAACATAGCATACATATTCACTCCACTGAAAAGAGAAGCAGAGAAGAAACAGTTAAGGAACTAAAAGTATGCCATCAGGAGTGGGGAAAGGCATGTAGAAAAGCGTAGATGTTGTAGTTATCTGCAATACTTTCACTTTAATGGTCAACAACTGTAAAAACAATGTGCAGCTTTCATTTCTCTAGGGCCTTAGAACCTTTGGAATAGGAGCCTGATTCTACCGCTGCTCTGCATGTGGAATGCTCACTGATGTCAGTGAGAGTTCCATATAAAGGTCCCGATCCAGAGCCAATGCCAGTGAAAAGACTCCCATTGATTTTGGTGGACTTTGGATCAGGCCCATAAAGCAGCTATCTAACAAGAGCTGGACAATTCTTGGTGTTAACTCCCCAAAACTGGCCAGTTCACTGATGAAAACTCGGTTATGTTTCTTCTATTTCTCCTCGCTCCTAAAAGGGCCTTTAAACTGAATTCCCTTTGAGAATTTCCTTTTTCCATTTTGCTGGCAAGCTCAATAACTCATGCACAGCATAGAAATGAAGTCAGTGTATTATAAGATGTCATATTCCATAGCAATAGTGTGGTTAGATACAGGGAAGGCTAGGCGCTAACTATATTTTTTCTTAAATTAAAAAAAAATATTGGCACAGGATATTTTTGCTGGTAACGGTTAAGGGTTTAGAAGAATGGCAGCCTTCTGATTGTCTGCATTCCAATCACAGTAAGAACTCCTGCATTCCACAGTGCTGGTAACCCCGCCCCCATCCCTGATGCAGACGGATGACCCTGTGCAGAAGTGAGAGATTAAGTAGCTGTATGATAGTTCAGCTCTGGATCTCCTCAGAGCAGAGACTACAAATTAGGCTCCAACTTGTAAAGCTCCTAAAAAGTGGTTAGTTGTAAAAAGATATGACTGGATCAAATTCAGCCCTGGTGCACTGATGTCAATGGAGTTATATAAGAAATTAACCCATTGTACATAAGCATACTTTTGACTATTTCTCTTACTGCTATGTATATCTATGGTCTATCCCTCTCAGCAGTAACAATACCTAGATAATACTTTAAATTTTCAAAGGACTATAAAACGTTAATTAATGAATGCTCACAATTCAGGCATGTAAGTTTTATGATCCCCATTTTACTGACAGGGAAACTGAGTCACAGAGCGGTTAAATGGTTTGTCTGAGGCTGCACAGCCAGTCAGAAGGAGAGCAAGGCTAGAGCTCCAGACTTCTAGTGCTCAGGAAGGCAGTACCTCATTAATGTTTGATCTTATGCCACTTTTCCTCACCTCTTCCTGCTCGTAGATTACAATTGTGTTTATTTCCAACCAGGAGAAGAAACAAGTGTCTATATATACAGCTGACACCACATACGGGCCAACAGGAGGGCAAATAGAGAAGTGCAGTTCAAGTCTTTCCAATAATGCAGACACATACATCGGTTCCAAAACATCCTTAGCATTCCCCTACCTCCGGCAATGGAGTCTTTTGTCTGCACTGCATGGACATTAAAAATCTCACAATATTTCTTGTACTTGTATGAGAAAAGGCTTGTCCAAGTTTCCTCAGCTGAAATGTCTTCTCCCTTTACTATTATGCTCTTTATATAGTGATCAGGGTAGCTTCCAGCCTTCATGCCAGAGCTGACTGTATATAATATATGGATTTAGTGGGAGAGTTTGGAGATCCTTAGGTGTAAAAGGAACTACATACAGTAGATTCTGTGCCCTTCAGTGTAGAAACCATATCTTCCTCTGTGTTTGGAAAGTTCTTAGCACATTTTCAGCTCCTCTAAATCTAAATAATAAATATAAAATATAATAGAATCCATTTTCTAATCCAGATGTCCCCCACGCCATAAAGCAGGGGGTCATGCTACTCCTACAGAGTTTGGTTGATCACAGTAACCAAACACTAATATGAGCTACAGTAAAAAAATAAAAAGAAAAAATTAGCTGTTACAAGCTACATAACTTACATGGACCAAACGTCTATTTTGGGACCATATTTTTTCCTTGCAAGAAGTTCTGGGGCTGCATAGGCGGGGCTGCCACACTGTGTGCTGAATGGATCAGAGTAACCCAAGATACCCGCACAGTTGCTCAAGCCAAAGTCTGTGAAAATGAAAGAAATACTAGATAATACACACACGTACACACACAGACACACTGAAACATTAGTGAAAAGAGCATAGTTTTTCCAGACATATGCAGTCTACTGCCATAATAAGAAATCATCCTGAAAAAGAAACTTTCGAGAGTTTGCTACTTTTATGGATTAAAAGAGTAGAAGCTTTTATCAAGTAATTTTTTTCATTTATTGGAGAAACAAAACTTAGGATAGGACAAAAACTGTTGTCAGATGCACACGTGCAACTGGGTGATTTCAATGGGTGTTGCATGAGCACAGCTGAGAGCAGAATTTGGCCTGCGTGTGCATGTGTATGGGGCAGAAGATGACCTTAAGATTGCCCAATATTTTATATTGCAAAAAGTTGCTAAAAGGCAAAATCTAAATGTTACAGCTTCAAACTTTTCCACTAAATTGTGTAAATGAGCCGTCAACCTTAACAAGAGGTTTTTCTTTCTAGGGCTGTGGTGGTAATATATAAACACAAGGTTGCGGAGTCAGCACTCTGACTCTGAAATGGCAAATAGGGGAAAATATGGGTGGAAACAAAATTTGGGTTTTTTTTGTTTGTTTGAAGTAATGTATTTGTAGCCCTTAGCGATATCTGATCTATCCATGTGAAGTCTCCATTTCCAGTTGAATGCTTTTATTTGATTCATGCTTCTTATAAAATTCCCAGAATGCATACAACACATATGGATCTCAGGGTGATTTAAATGAAATCAATTTAGACAGGAAAACTAAATAATGCCTAGGAAAAAATAAAGTTATAAAGATTACCATGTGAGCTGAAGTGTCTAAGTGAATGCACATGAATACTTTCCACTTGACTGACTATTTGGGAGGAAGGCAAGCACAGAATGCATGTACACTGCACTACATTTGAGCATTCAAAATGTGCTGGAGGGAGTCTGCAGGAGCACGTTGTTAAAACTGAAGGAAGGGTTGGGACTATTCCTTGCCTCTGATGGAATCCTACCCTGTCTGGATACTGATTAATCATCCCTGCCAGAGATGACTTATCCCTGGAGTTTATATAAATATTTCTGAATATTCTTCTTGTTGTTGTTATTTTGTGTATAGACTGGACCAGATTACATCTGGTCTACATTTTTGAAGAAGCACTTTGTTAAAATATTGGTAGTATATGCAGTGGGCTTTTAAATAAATATTTACTTTGTATCTTAATGAAAGAATGTAATTGGCACTAACACTGATAATTGTAATGCTGGTATTGTCTTTATCCAATATCTTTTGTAACCTTTGCTGTTTGCAGAATTAAGATCAAAGACCATGATTGGTTCCTCAAAGTAAATATTATGACATGGGGAAACTCCCCCACTGTTCCTGTTAATGCTCAGCCAGGGAACCATCACATTACACTTCTATGCTGTAACACCTTCAGGAACACAATACCAAGCTCAGCATATGGGCTACTGATTAAACTAGACTATTACAGTGATGGGAATGTTACTAAATAACAGGGCCATTAGTACTCTCAGACATTTAATATAAGAACTTCTGGGCTATTTCAGCCCTTGTGCAAGCAGGCAAAGCTACAGCGACTTCAGTGGAGTTGCATCCACTTACACTAGAGCTGCTTTTGGCCCATTATTTCTTGAACAGAATGCCAACCTGTGGTACCAAGAATGCCCCAAGTCCCATAACTAGCACTATGATTGTGTCTTTATCAGATACGTGTGATAAAGGGCTGCTGGCTACAGAGAAGCACATTTATTTCACCAAGACCTCAAAAACCCACTTCTCAGATCTGAGTCTTAGCAAGCAGCTGACAAGGGCGACACTTCATGCAAGAAAAGGAATATGTATAACAGAATATAACCAATGCACCTAAAGCAAATCACTAACAACTTACTTTAAATCATCTTAATATGTAGCAATGAAGAACTGACAAAATCAGAAGCCATCATTTTGGCAGTGTGATGCAGAACAGGAGTCAGACTCAAGGAATTAAGCTCTCATTTGTATGCGTGAGTAAGCAGAGGCATTCTGTTACTGAGATAACTTGTATTAAGTTCCTTGGGGCAGGCACTGTCTTTGTCTGTGTTTTGTATAATGCCAAGCACACTGGCACCTAATACAGAATATAACTCTTATGTTGGTCAAAGTAAAAAAATAAAATACAAAATGTTCTGGTTAATTGAAGAGCAATGACCTAATACATTCATTTGACTTTGAAAGTTGCTGTTTACTCATGCATTTCAATGGGAACTGAATTCCCAGAGTCCTATTCCACATCAGACTGCAGTCCCTGCCCCAAGGAGCTTAACATAAGTTATCTCTGCATATTCACGCATACAAAGGAGAGCTTAATTCTCCAAATCAGACTCATTGCCACTCAGAAGCTCTTGCTGGGAGGCACCCGTTCAATGATAGCCTCTGCTGAGAGACCTTTCAGAGTTATGGAGATATAAAATATTTCATTATCACGTATCATCTAAATGAGAGAGCGCACAGGGGAGCCAGGAGGGGCAGATTCTCTCGTCCACTGAGGCCATTTTGTGCCGCACAAGCAACACAAGTCAGCCTTCAACCAGCCAAAGACAGCTGGTGGAGAATTCCCCTTACACAGAAGAGTTCTTTTGCTGGCAGAAGGCTGGCAAAGGCAGCTCTGCTGCTAGCTGCCCCCTTTAAGGGAAATGTGAGGGCATGGCCAGGGCAGGACAAGGCGGAGGCATGGCACAGATCTCCACTACACTCAATCCTCCACTTGGTGTTAAGTTAGAGCTACCTCTGTGCCCTAACCTGCACCAGGGTTGGGGGTCCTGAACCAGAGAGCTGCAATCAGTTCCCCCTTCTCTGTTCCATTCAAAACGTAGCTCCAATGGAATGACTAATCAAGGCCATAAGGCAGTGGTTCTCAACCTTTTTTCATTTGTGGACCCCTAAAAAATTTCGAATGGAGGTGTGGACCCCTTTGGAAATCTTAGACATAGTGGGTCCGCAGACCACAGGTTAAAAACCACTGCCATAAGGGTTTCAGAACAAAATTTTCAGAAATACTTGTCTGTGTGTTGTAACAAGTATTACAATTTCCTGCAATATCCAGGACAAAACTTACTGAATTAAGTTTAAGTATCTTAGGAGCTCATTGTATTAAAAATGTTTGTGTTGTTGTGGGATTGTATGTAACTTGTCTAGGACACAGGACTAATCCAAACCTTGGGAAGTATTATGAGCTTCAAAGGACTCTTAAATAATGGGTTAAGACAAGAATGAGCTGTTAGTTGAGTAGGTTTCCTAGGAAATACTTGGGAGGAGGGAAATGCAATTGCCCACATCCTGACCTGATCTTTTGAGTTTCACCATGGGGATGGGACCTTTGTCTACGAATCACCTATTCCCAGGATCAAAAGGCCCAAACGACATAAAGGAGTAACTCACAGATTCATGGGAGTGCTTGTTCTGAGCTAAAAGAGTTATGAATGGGTAACCACAGGAAAACCCCGGGGTAAGGTTTGAAGGACTGTTCACCAGCCAGAAACCTGGTTGGAGTGAGGGGGTGATCTCTGGTAAGCTGATTAGTATGCATGTAGGTTCTTTTATTGTTTTTAATCCTTTTTCTCTATAGTGCTTTTACCTTAAGAGTAAATGTGCTTGATTAGAAAGAGCTGTGTGGTAACTAATGTGGCAATTACACTGTGTACTGTTCCTGAAGAGAAAAGTAAAGCAGGCTGGCTTAGGCGCCCGACTTTGCTAGGGAATTTATAGTGAAGGCAGGGAGCTGTGTGGCCTGGAAATACCCTCGTCAAGAGGAAGAGAGACACACGTCTCCACCCAAGAGAGTCAACAGCTGGAGAGCCAGAAGCCTGAAAGTGGACGTCCTTGCTGGATGATAGAGGGGGAATACAACTGCAGTTGCCCTGAACTGATGTTGCTAAGGTATCAGGACCAATCACTACAGGTGTCATATAAAGAATTGTTCAGAGGAGATGCATTAGCCAACAAATTGGTGGATAACTTAAAAGATAACATATCTGTTTTGGATTGCTTCATCAAACGGTGGCCTTCTCAAGAAAATTAAATCCGAGGATTTCCTTACAGAATAAGAGAACCTGAAACAAGGTTTCAGCTAATTTGTGATACAATTTAGCAGTTTGGATTGACTGTAAATCTGCTTTTACTTTTAGTCTAATAAACTATGAGTCTAATAAAAAGCTCTTTATGTTCTATAACATATACAGTTGGACAATGGGATTTAATTGCCTTGTTTTAAAAACACATACTGAGTACAATCTGCTACTGTTAAGATGCTGTCAGTTGTGAGGACTAGAGGACAATTTATTTTAATGCTAGCTAGTCTAAAGAAGAGCTAAACATCTCCTTCCCTATCCTTTCCACACCACCCACTGTGAAGAGACCTTACTTATGCAACTGAAGCAAGTAAGACTGTGGAAACAGTTTGGAAATTTTTTCTTTTGTTTTGGCACACCAGTTTTATATTGGATATGAATCATCTGACTGTGTCTGTATTTGGATGTCAAGTGTATGTACTGTTGGGTAATCAAACACCGAATAACAAGAAAGTTATAGAAATTCTTTAAATCCATCAGATGTTCTCATTACAGTATTACAAACCATCTGGTCTCACTTAGCTGCTAAACTGAGATAATGGGTGGTATCTATCATTACTGATGAATGATTCATGGTAACATATCAATATCCTCTTGACCTGCAATTGAGGCAATGCAACATTTTGTTTTGCTATTATCTTTCCAGAGTTACTTGATTCACTAAAATGTAGTGACTAATGGCCATTTTTCAAACCACCAAATTCCTAGGTGGATTTTGGATATTTTAAAATACATTAGCAATCCCTTCTTGTTTGCACAGAGATGTGTATCATTCATCTAGATAGCTCACCTTTCGACCTAAGTTTAGTCAACACTTTTCATCAAGTATGAGATGATGAAACCTCTCTTTCAAAGAAAGAGTGAAAGAAAGAATCTGGCTTCTAAGCAGACAACTAAAGATACTGCTGCTGGAAAATGTGTAGGCATGGAAATAAATATAAACAGATGTTCTTTAATAAGGGGCATATTTTCCTTTCAATGCCCACATTAACATTAATGGGAGTTACACACAGGCAGTGAGAGAAGAATATATTCATAGATGATTAATCTACAATGTCTGCAGGACTTGAATGAATTGAGCACTGCATACAATGGGTGCCCTAACACAATCAAGAGTCCATTGTCGATTTTATTTTTTTAAACACGCTTCTAAATTAATTTTTCATCTGATTTTGGAAATGAGTTTGCTGTATGTAAACAGATGACCAAATGTTGCCAGCTGCTGTGTGTGTGCACAGCTCCTGCTGATTTCAGCAGAACCATGTGCATCTGGGGGAAGAATCCAGAACTTAATAAATATGAAATTAACAGGGTAAAACGATTTTTGTGCGGTCTCTTTGGTAATCCTTACTCTGGCAATGCTCCCACTGATTTCAATAGCAGCTTTGCCTAAGTAAAGGCTGCCGGATCGGGCCTTTAATAAATAAATCCGAATTCACTGGGACATTTTTCATAGGGTGTTTTCAGCAACAGCTTGGATGCTATTTGCACTCTCTCAGCATCTCTCTGTAACACCATTATGTGTTGTCACGTGGAGGATTGTGAGGACTCAAAAATTCCCTTTATATGATTGCACAGATTTCGGTGATTGGAATTGCCAAAAGAGTTTCATACCAATAAGCTTGATATTGTTGTCTTCATCTAGCAACAGATTTTCTATCTTCAAGTCTCTGAAAAAAATAAAATATTTTGAGTTGAGCATCTGAAATAATGAAACAACTTTTTGTCATTCTCAACTGTTTCCTTACAAGATTCAGAAATAGTAATCGATATTATGAATTATGGAAGCAGTGGACATGGTTCCATGGCTAAAGTTGAGTTTAGTTTTACATTTAAAGCATTTTGTTACATATAAAGAATACAGCGTCTCCTCTTCAAAATTATATCCCTTGCCTGTTGGGCCTTAGATATCTGCATCTCATTTCTTCATTGTCTGATTGCCTGTATACACAGACTTTCAGAGAGGCTGTCATATGCTTAACAACCAGGTAGATACTGACCACTGGGAATTATCAGGGGCAAAGCACCAGGAAAAAAGTTGATCTGGTGTGAAATCAGCAGAAGCAAACAGAATTTCATGTAGTAAAGTGAATTGTCCAGTACGAGACAATACTACATCTCTGAACAGGGAGAGAAATGATTTGGAAGTTAAAAGGAAGTTTTAGGATTAAGACAAAGTATTAGCGAGAAAGAGGTAAGATTTTTAAAAAGGAGAGAGAATTGCTAGATGAAATGAAAGCTGAAAAAAAGTGAAAAGCAGGCAAAACACCCACAGAAGGAATAAAAAAGCCACAAAGGTCATTAGAATAATGAGATAAATGAGTGAAAGAATAGAAAGACTAAAAATACATACAACTAAAGACATGTAAAAGAAATAAAGTTTAAAGAAAACTAAAAACAGATAAAGTAAAAGTGTCATAGACAGAGAGAAAAATTAAGTAGCTAAAAATAGACAGGCTGTATGGTAGAGTGCAGTCAGACCTGGTTAATCCATGCTGTTTACCCATATGTCTGCATTCTCAACAGATTTACCGGTAAGTGGTAACTGATCTAGTAGTCCATATGTACCACGAATTTGTTAATCTGAAAGTTTTTTAAAATGCAGCATTGTAAACTAGATCAGTATACTTCTACTTAGGACTTGCTCTTACACTTGAAATGCTAGTGTTTCAAGTGTAGATACTACTTATGCTGACAGGAGGGGTTCTCCCATCACTGTAGTTAATCCACTTCCCCAAGAGCAGTAGCTAGGTCGACAAAATAATTCTTCCATTGACCTACCACTGTCTACATGGGGTCTTAGGTTGGCTTAACTACATCGCTCGGGGGTGGGGGGGATTTTTCATATTCCTGAGTGATGTAGCTGGGTCAAACTAATTTTCTAGTGTAGACCGGCCCTTACCTGGTGAACAACTCCGCATTTTGACAGTGGAAATGATTATTGCCTCTTTTATACCTGAGAGCTGTTCTATTTCTTTTTAATCCTTCTTTGAAATAAAGAACAAAAACCCAAACCAGTAAAATCAGAAACCAAAGCAACACCCACCTTCCTGCCAAATCAAGCCTTACCCTCACAATCATTTTTGCTTTCAGGGATGTGGACTCTGAGCATGTGAATGAGTAAGCCCACCCTGTTTACAATGATCCTATTCAAAATGCATGGAGGAGATGCATACACACCCTTGGCATCAGTCTTTTTGACAACAATAAAGCAAATCTGGAGAGAGGTACGTTTGGAGAATATTTTAAAGGAATATGGTCAATAGAAAGTGGTAGTAACTGAGGCAAGGTCCCCTTCTTGTCCCTATAGTCTGTTTATATTTTAAAGGGATAGTTCCCAAGAAGGATTTTTTTCATTAATGTTCCATTTTAGATTATTCCAAGCATATCACTTTTAAAAAGCGATTGAAGTGTGTGGGGTTTTACCCAGTGAGTGCATGTTTCTTTTTTTAACCTCAGTGGATGAACCCAAAAGCAACAGCAAAATGACTCTTTAAAACAACCAGCTTATTATCTACCAACAAGTGAACTTTGGCTCCAATTAGTTAGATGCGCCTTTCCCATCACGTAAATTATGTCTGAGGTGCTGCAAAAGGAAGCAGAGTACCCCAGAGGAGCCTTGTCTACACTACATCTTTTTTGCTGGAAAATGTCCCTCCATTGCTTATGCTGTATCAATTAACGTAGACCAGGCACCCGCCAGCATTTATTCCACGCAGACCTGCTCTGAGCAGGGTTAGATAACATGGTGCTTAAGGCTCCAGGCAGTCTCTGGCATTTGACCTCTGATGCTTCAATGGAGCTGCAGTGGTGTTAGTAATGATGGGAAATTTTTCAGGAAAATAGCCACACAGTCAGTGTGGGGCCCTTTCCTAGCAGACAGAGCACTTACAGAATAGAATATTAGTGAGTGAATAGGTCAGTGCCTTGGGAGAGGTGGAGTTGACATGCTATTTATCTCATTTTGATCACAGCTGGTTTTATGCCTGGCTTGGGCTCACCCTGCAGGAACAGGATTAACTGTTATTGCGTTGAAGTTTCTGTATTGTTTTCTTTTGCTCTGCTCTGTTAATTCTATTTTGAATGAATGTGTATGTCCAAATTATATCTTCAGCTGAGAAAGTTCATGATAATTCATTTGAACCGAGGACACTCATAGCTGTATTTGTAAGAGAGACAGAGTAGGAAAACTTATTGTGCTGATTTACAGAAAGTATAAAACAAAAATAAAAACAAACATACATCTAATCTACTCTGACTAAGGGTGCTTTTAAAATGGCCAAGCCACACAGCGCATATACAATTTACACAGGGACACAGAAACCAATCTGGCCCTGATTGAAATCAATGGGACTACCCAGCGTGTGTAAAGTTAAGCACATGCAGAAATCTTTGCAAGATCAAGGCCCTAGGTCAGAGGTGGGCAAACTACGGCCCGCGGGACCGTCCTGCCCAGCCCTTGAGCTCCTGGGTGGGGAGGCTAGCCTCCGGCCCCTCCCCTGCTTTCTCCCCTCCCCCACAGCCTCAGCTCACCATGCCGCCAGCGCTCTGGGTGGCGGGGCGGTGAGCTCCTGCTGGGCAGCGCAGCTGTGAGAGCCACCGGCCTGCCCTGGTGCTCTAGACTGCGTGGTGGCATGGCTGGCTCTGGTTTGTTTGTTTTTACACAAAAGTAAGTTTCCAGCCTTCATGAGTGAAAAGCTTGAAACACATGACCTGGGTGCATCCTAAAGGTTCAGAAACCAGGAGACAAACCCAACATTCTTTTTTTTTAATCTCCTGATTTTGTAGGGGCTGAGACAACACTTGGTGCTGGCAGTACTGCTAGTTACTAAGGTCTAGAAATGGTAAGACCTTCACAGATCAAGCTCTATTACTGTAATACAGAGAAACAGAGTATATTTATATTTTCCTGTGCTGTGAAACTATGAACATGCTGTCGTCGTTCCCCGTTTTTGAAAATACGTTTCCCTCTTTTGGTTTTTTGTTCATTTGTTTCATGCATAACTTTAGGGACCACTTTTGAAACCCTTATTCCAGCCAGTAGTTCAAGTCTTTAGTTGGGCAGCTTAAAATATGTTTATAAATATTCACTACCATTACAGGTGTCACACAGCAAAACTCAGGCTTCTTTTGCATTTTATTTTTATGATAGGTGGGGGGAAGGGAGTCAATGTGTCTGCTGGAAGCCAATGTTTTGTTATCAGCAGGCAGCTACAAAGCAGTAGTAATGGTGGATGCATCCTGCATTACATTCTCCATCACAAAATAAGAAAAGAGCCAACCCAACACTAATCCACCCACCCTCAACCACTTTATAGCCACAAGAAGAGCTGGAGGTGAAATAGGCAGCAGATTGCACGGATTTGTGTCAGTTATCATGCTTATGTACATTCCAAAGAGACCATTTTTGTTACCAAATAATATTCATTGGGCCCAAGACCACTGAAGTCAATGTGGTAGTATCAGTGTAAGTGAAAGGGGAATTTGGACTGACATCCTTAAAGCAATGCTTAGTTCGTTAATGACATTGTGCTCCAACAGAGAATGACTAATGGCAACTTTGAAATATATCATAAAATAGAAAGACAAACCAGCTTTGCATTTCAAAAGGAGACATTCTTTTCTAGTGTAAAGATCTGTCATAAATATTGCACCAGCCACCAGACTACTTGCACTTAAAATTAATAGGATGAAAGTTATCAAAGCTAACGCATCAAGCCAGGGGTGTCAACGCACGAATCTTATGATGTCCTAAACAACTGAATCCTAGGACACTACCTTCACTCTTCTCAATGTGCTTTTTCTTTTTTATTGGGGGGGGAGGGGGAGCAGTGGATGAAAAAATATAGATACTTCACTCCTTCCATATATATTTCTCTTGTCTTCAACAGTTCTGATCTTTTTTTAATTGCACAATCCTAACAGAAGGTATGAATATATTTCCATGAAGAAAAAGGGTAGAAAAAACAGGGTATACAGAAAGCTATCTTTGCTCCCAATACATTATTAAATTCCTTTCTTTGACATTCTGACAGTAATTGCACTGAATAGGATTGAATTTTGTTAAAATTACTTTAAAAAGGTTGTTGAGAATTTCCTGTGGGATGCTGTTGCAAGCACCCAGGCTTTCACTTCATTTTCTTTGTTGTCCTTACGCTCCCAAGGGGCTTAATGTTCATCCTAGTTTTTGACAGCATGAAGGCCTGTGTAAACACCCTCTGAAAAGAGAAAGCTTCACCATATACTGCCATTTGGGTTTGTTTTCTTCTGTCAGAGGGAAAGATAAAGATTCCTATCTGAGTCATATTAGAGCTTGCTACTTGCACAATTTTAACAACCAACCAGCTCTTCTCATCATAACAATGATCCACAATTTTTTTTACACAAAGTTATATTTAGGGTATATATTATCTTGTATTCCCATAGTGGCTAGAGAGTTCTAAGTGCTGGCTACACCTTCAGGAAAAGACAGCCCCAGCACTGAGTTTACCATCTACATCCTTCACAGTCAGTATTGGCCTCAGAAAGGTCTAGGAAGGCATGTGTCTATGGCAACGCACATCACTTACAATACATATACACAAGCAATTTACTTATCTCTAAAATAAATGAGGCTGCTTGGAGTTTCTGAATTATAAACTGTTTGCATGTCACCATACTCTTAAAGACACATTTCCTTTGAATTAATAGTGCCATATCTGATCCTGAGATCAGAGTGATTTCTCACCATACCGAGACTTTATCATAATGAGTGGAGCTGGGTAAATAATATCCATCAGACAGCTTAGCTGAGTTTAATTATAATATTTCAAATATGTTATTTAACTAATTTTTTTTCACCCAGCTTACAGAACCAGGAAAATAATTGGTGAGTATATTCAGTGAATAATTTAGCTGACAAATGTGGTGAATTTTTGGAACAAAATATTCAACAATTTACTTATTTTCTTTAAATGCCCATCTCCATTCAAGAGGATGAATGATCAAAAGAACCAGTTCTGAAAGGGGCACCAACAATGTGAGCCCACATTAGACCCAAGCGGCTGTGTTTTCTTTATCAAGCAGGGAATGTGAACACCCACAGATCACAGAATAGATTTGAGTGCTGCTATTTTTGAAACAGTTTTAAAAATAACAACAACAAGAGAATATTGTCATTGCATTCAGGGTGAGAATGAATCAGACTTCCGCACTGATTCTTTCTTTCTTTCTTTCTTGTTAATGCTACTGATTGAGCAGTCTATTTTCAGAGCTTCTATAGCCCAAAGCCCAACAGGCTGAAGGACAACTCCAGAGGCAGCTATTAGCATTTCTCTTTCTTATGCAAACAGAGATCCAAGGCACCAAATTCTAATTATCCTTCCAGTGGGCTTTCTTGTCTCTTTATGATACTCCAAATATCACATTTGTAATGAAAGACAAGACACTGAATGGTTAAAGCCTCAATAGAAAATACTGACAACTATACTGACTGTGATCCTGCCAAATTGTATTTGGACTTGGTTACTACTTGGACAGGAGACTTCCAAGGAAAATCTATGGCCAGTTTATTGGTACTAGTAATGCAGTAGGTGGCACTTTTTCTTCTAAGTAAATACTAGACTAACGTCATGGGACAGATCGTGCCCTCCAATATCTGCACGTCCATGCATGGAGCTTAGCCCCTCCATGTAGATGGGAATTTGGATGGTTCCAGGGCAGCTCCCCAACTTCTCCTAGCCCCTGTGGAGAGTTCTCTGTGCAGAAGAGTCCTCCTCTTTCCAGCCCGATAAACCCTGTCTGGAAAAGTTAATATACCCCAGGTCGTATCTCCCCTCTTTGGGGGCGCTACAGACAGATGGTGCATAGCAGCATGATTCCCTTTGTGTGCTGGTGAGGAGCTGAGACAGGGGAGATGAGGCCAAAGCCACCACTGGGGCTCTGCATGGATAACCTTGGCCTCCCATGAATCCTTGAGATCAGCCAGGTTTTGGAGCAGGAGAACACAAGAGGACAGGAGGGGCATACAAACCCCTCCCCCTTAGAAAAAGATGACACAGGAATCTCAGTGAGGAAATCCTTGCAGTTTTCCTCACCCACAGCCCCCACCTGAGACTTTTATCCTTGAAGGGCACAATGTGGACCTCAATGTGGTGTGAAGGGACACTGTGCTGCCTCAATTCCTGCCTATACTTTTAGGGAAAAAAATTAAAAATCAAGGCCCAGAACACTTGTGGCACTTTTCGCAAGGGCAAGGATAATACTACGTTATGGCTCTATTTCAACTTGAGTCAGTACGTTCAATTTACCTAACTGTTGCAATGGAACTAGTAGAGGAAATAATTTCCCCCACACTTAGTTATATTACAGTACTGCTAGAAACTCCAGCTGAGATCAGCTCCCATTGTGTCAAATGCTGTGTACACACACCGTAAGCCCCAAAGAGATTGCAATACAAATAGACAGGACATAAAACAAGTGGGAGAAAGGAATTATACTTATCCCCCTTTTAACTGGTGGATAACTGAGACCCAGAAAAACTAGGGCCCAGATCCTCTTAGGAGCCTATGTACCTTGGAGGACCTGGGCCTAAGTGACTTGCCCATGGTCACACAGGAAATCCGAGGCAGAGCCAAGAATTGAACCCATATGTATGTATATTTAACAAGATCATCCTTCCTCTCTAACAACGCTCTGCTCGATTCTTGCAATGCTCCTGCCATGCCAAGTCTGGATTTATCCTCAGAAGAGATTGTGACATGGACTGAAATGTGCCAAATTCTGTGTTTTGTTTTGATTTTTAAATCATGCGGAAGTTTTGGGAAGCAACACAATCTAATGGAGTGAGTAGAGAAGTAGGAACCAGGAACTACCATGTTCTAATTTAGTTCTAACTACTGGCTCAATGTGAGACTTTGGGCAAGTCAGTTGACCTCTCTGCATTCCAGTTTCTCCATCTTTACAATGAGACTATACCTACCTACCTTTAGGGATGGCTGGAAGACAAGTTATGTTTGTACAGTGCTTTGAAGAGGCAAAGCTCTAGATATAAAGAGTAGAAGTAGGGCCCTGCTTCAGCAAAGCACGTGCGTAACTTTCAGTGTGTGAAATCAATGAGACTACTCGTGCTTACTTAAGTTGCACACATACTTAAGAACTTTGCTGTGGCTCAAGTGGACAGGAGGAACATCAAGATTAGCCACAAACCTGAACAGAAAATTTTATATCAAAGTTTAAAAAAATAATAAATATATAAATGATCATTTAAATGCTCCTGGGTAAATTCTCACAGGCAGCTCTTTCTATCTTACCTGTGAACCACACCAGCCCGATGAAGATGCTCCACTGCTAGAATAAGCTGCCTGATATATTTGCGTGCTTCATGCTCTTCCAGTCTTTTTTTCTCATAGATCTTGTGCATTAGATTGCCCCCAGGGCACAGCTCCATGACAAGGTAGTAGCTGTTTTCAGTTTCCAATATATCCAGCAGCTGAGCTATGTTGGGATGTCGGATCATTTGCTGGATCTGCCCCTCACGTCTCAGATTCTTGGTGACGTAGGTATCCTTCTTGGCTCTCTTCTTGTCAATAACTTTCACTGCCACCTGATAAGGAACAAAGGAGGTATGGTTGACATCATACAGACCAATGATTTATTAGCTCTGACCTTGTACAAATAACCTCAAAATAAATCAAGGGATGTAAGTACCAACTGATAAGCTGTTTGGGGCACAACAGCCGAGCACAGAGAAATAGCTGTTCTTTTTTCCACTGAGACCTAATTGCTTTCCCAGCCCCTTTTATGGACAAAAGTTGTTGCAAAGATATGGGTATCAAAGGGGCAAAACCACTTCTGTTAAGCAGACTTGAATGCTTAGTCTGAACATGCTGTACTTAGTCTTCTTCTTGTCTATTTGCTCAGAAGCTTTTGATGAGATTTACATGCAACCATGAATGTGACCTTTGTAAGTGATTTAGACATGTGTATGGAATTGGGCTTATGTTTTAAGATGTCACAATTCCAGCACAAGTTTCTTAAAAGTTAACCAAACAGGGAAAAGTAGTAGGTTATGTACTCCAAAATAAACAAATAAATAAAAATAAAAATGAGCACTGCTTCCAGCCTCTGGTCAACCTTGACAATCTCTTTAAAAATATACACTTAAAAAAACTCTATTACCTCCACAACACAATAACCACTTGTGTCTTCCACGAACAAAAGCATTGGATTCATTCTATGATGCCATTGTTTTACACATTGAGAGGCACTGGTTCTATTTATTGTGTTGGCAGGTTCATTAAACAGTTTGTAGTAAAAACACAGTCACCCCTTTTAGTTGCTTCGTGTTTTTAAATATTTATTTCATTCCTAAGCTTTCCCATACTTCCAGGTCATTAGCACCAGCCAATGATTAAACAACATATGTCAGCTGAACAACAAAAGGCTATGCTCAGTCCTTCCCTTGTGTTCTACATTTCCTCTGCAAAAACAGGAGTCCTTTTAACTCATGCACTGAAATCGAGTAGCTCACTAACCATTCCTACTGTGACACTTGTTAACTTTTCAGAAACAGGAAAAAAGAGCTTGGTGTTGTTGCATGACAACAAATTTTATACATAGTTTATTTGAAAGGTTCCTGTCTACATAGGGCCAAATTCAGGCAAGCGTGTGGAATGTGGCATATGTACCCTCAAAGTAGCATACACAGCTGCTCCACAAACAGCATTATTGTGTGCCTGTATCTGAGTCGCAAGCAACTCTGTGTGCACTACCCTTGCCTTATCTATTCCTATTAAGAGCAGAAATAATCAATGTAGGACAAGTATTTGAGTTTTACTGGACTAGTCATTAATCCATTGATCTAGCCACAGTAGTCATGAATCTACTAGTGTAGATTAATCTACATTAATCTACTAGTCATTAATCCATGATCTAGTCACAGTAATTCATACTTTCAACTGCCTGCCAACTAAACTATTATAACTCATGGTAGTTGGGGCTGATGATTAAGGCAACAAGTAAACTGTAGCTTATACAGATCACATAAGATCACTTTCTTACCTGGAAACCGTGCCAAGAACATATCCTCCAGTGGCTCCCGGTTTGCTTCCAATGTCAATACAAAGCCCTAGTACAAATATTCTCAACAGGCTGGGACCTCCCACAGAAGTCACCTCTCTGTTCACAACTACCAAGACAGCTGCATTCCTCTAAGGTGATGCAGCTAATAAACTAACTGTGCCCAAAGTGAAGCTCTCAAGAGCTGAAAATAACTTAGTCAAAGGGGTAAATTTGTGAAGCCAACTTCTGGAAGAGGTATGGATAAGCCAAAGTCTAACCATTATTAGAGTATATTTCAAGACATGCAAAGGCATTTCTGCACTAACCAAAGACAGGGAATTACAACAACAAGATGGCACAAACTAGAAATATATACTATACCTAGGAGAGACAAATATTAAATTGCCCTAGGGACAACTATGCAAATTTTAATTACTGTATTTGGCTGTCAGATACTATGATGATGGACCACCTAGAAATTCCTAAGATATCTTAAAACTTTCTTTCTCTGGATCAGCATATGCCTTATAGTTTCAGCCAGTGGTTCTGTTGGTTCCCACAGTCAACTGCTATATGTTCTGCTTAAGGGGAAAAGACTTCTCTGCATTGTTTTACATAAGTATGTGTGTGATCCAGGGACCTCTTGGTGCCAACTGGCAGAGGGCATAGGGTGCCTGGGGGTCGTAGGGATCCACTAGTATTTACATAGTAGTTCACGAAAGAATGTCATGTAAGGTCTCCAATGAAAGCCTGTGTCACACTGCTCCTCATAATCACCATGAAATCTATGTACAGATAATATGTAAGGAGTTATGTCTATATACTGAAAATTATGTTCTTAAGGTCTGTGACTTGGGGCTGGTCACCAAAAGGTGAGAAACAGGTTTCTTTCAGGCAAGATGTGTTTATATGTCTGTCTACATGTAAATTGAGTATTGTATGCTTCACAATGAACACTTATTTACTGTCTGAGCAAAATGCTAATCAGGTGATTGCAAAGTCTCCAGGGGAGAGTCTAGACAGGCAAACGCAAGCAACAGGGTATAACCCTGTTTGCAAGTAATGACAATGGATTTTTGGACTATAACTGTAAGGACAGAGACACATTCTGGATCTTTCCCTTGAGGAGGCAAGAGGACAGCATGCTTGTTTCATGAACAGAAGATCACAGCCAAGCCTGGCTGTAATACACTGGAAGGATTTTGGGTGAGCTTTTGCTCTCTATGACAGGACAATGTCTTGTTAGTTAAGTTTAGGCTCTAGAAAGAGTGTTATGATTTGATTTTATATGTAACTCTTTGTTTCTAATATTTCTGCTTATCATTTGAATCTCTGTTCTTTATTAAATAAATGTATCCTTGCTTTCTCTATAATCAAATCTAAGCACTGTGTGTTAAGTGGAGCTGGACTCTACCGTGTAACAGGTAAGCTGTGGAGTACTGTACTTTTGCGAACAGAGGACCTGTGCATACCGTGGGTGTTCTGCAGATCAAAGGCTGGCCACTCCAGGGAGATGCTCAGAGGACTCAGGGCTTGGAGTGTGCCTATTGTTGACCGGCAAAGAGACAGCAGGGCCTACAGAGGCCTGAAAGCCAGTGCTTGTGTTGACCGTAGCCGGTGAAGTTCAGGAACTGATTCACAGCAGGCACAGACAAAGCTTCCTCACACAAAGGTCAGGTGGTAGTGATGTGCCTCACACAACCCTGGGTATCCCCAAGAAGTGAATCATCTCTCACTCATACCAATAAGTCATCCCTAATTCATTGAATATAAAGGCACATTGCTGAGCAAATGTGTATCTCCCACATTCACTATATTTGCTATGAGGAGGCAGGGAAAACCATGTGAATGTGCGACTCCCAGACAGCAACTTGGCCACTTTTATCTAGGAATTTGGGCCCTGATCCTGCACCATTAAAGTCAATAGGAGCTTTGCCACTGACTTCAGCAGGTGCTGGATCAGATCCTTGGTATGACTGAACACTGTTACCTGAAATTGGGCCAGCTAGTAAGCTTAGGGAGGACTAATGACCCACCAGAGTTCGGCAGAAAGCAGCACGTTTATTATACTGATAGCTAATGTGTTACAAACATTTTCGCAAATGCTTTTGCACTCGCTTGTGAAGACGGTATCTTGCCTGAAGCGCCAGAAAATATAACATAGCATACATTACTTCCACATTAGGAGTGGGTGGTAGTAAGGTGTATGGGGAGGTGTTTGTAATTATTGTCAGTAGCGTAGCCAGGTCCAGAGCACAGGCAGAGGGGCACTATAAAAAGGCGCTTCCCCGCTCCCCCTGTACTCACCTGGCGGCGCCTCCGGCGGTCCGGTACAGCGTACCGGCAAGAGCCAGCACCATGCCGGACTGTACCGGCTTCCCCGGTGGTGATTTAAGGGCCCGGGGCTCCAGCCGCTGCGGGGAGCCCCAGGCCCTTTAAAGCGCCGCCGGGGCTCCGGCGGCGCTTTAAAAGGCCCGCGGCTCCAGGAGCCGCGGGCCTTTTAAAGCGCCGCCCAAGCTCCACTGCTGGAGCCGGGCTCGGGTGGGGATTTAAAAGGCCCGTGGCTCCTGCAGCCGCGGGGAGCAGCAGGCCTTTTAAAGCGCCGCCCGAGCCTGGCTCCAGCAGCGGGAATCGGGCGGCACCGCTTCGCTCACAGGGGGGAGCGGCCGCTGCCCCCGCCCCCCCCCGGTTACACTACTGATTATTGTGGGGAGAATGCTTTATTGTTACAAGGGGTTTTTTCTCTGCATACTACGGTATATGTGGTGGGAACCATAGGGGCCTTCACACCATGTAATAATAATGGATATAAAAAAATGCTTATTTTAATCTTGAAGAAAAAAATAGAAACAGAAATTTGTTACATTCTGTCTTATTCAGAAAGAGCTCTAAGTCCATTTCTTAAAGCCAATGTTCTCTAGGTTGGTTCTCATTCTATGCTATGATAAATAAATGCTTTGAATTGTTCGGTTAAAAACATGGAAATTGCTTGTAATTATATTAAATCACATCACTAGGTATAACTAACCTCACATTAATGAAATAAACAGATAAAAGGTTAAATTAATTAACTTTTTTTGAGGGGGCGGAAGGGCAATGCTATGATCTGGGAGTTTTACAACAAAAATAGACCCAAAAAGGACCTGACTACTGTTCTCACAGCCAAAATTCCCGTTTAATTCAAGTTCATAAGAAACTGAAGAATTAAGCACTAAGAGTTTGACTTAATCAGAAATAACTACTGACCTTTAATTATCTGGATAAATTATTATTTATTATTATTAAAATTATTATTAAATTATTCATTTATTATTTTAAAAAATAGTTTATATAAAAATACAGTGAAGCAATACACACAAGACAGCTGCACAGGTGAAACCCACAGCATAGGACTATGGCAACACTCCCATAAATGTCTGGAAGCTACATTCCTGACTAGTCACATTAAAGAAAAATCATTTCATTGTAAGGTAAGATAACAGGGAAATCAGATCTTAACAACTTTTAAAAGCCCGTGATGAGTCACCAAGAAATCAGCATGTTCTCTACCTAATGAGATAAGAGCAATAACACAGAGGCTAGTTTTCAGAGTGGTAGCCATATTAGTCTGTATCTGCAAAAAGAACAAGGAGTACTTGTAGCACCCACGAAAGCTTATGCCCAAATAAATTTGTTAGTCTCTAAGGTGCCACAAGTACAGTACTGCTCGTTCTTTTTACAGATGCTAGTGTAAACTATTGAAACAGCAAACTACGAGAGTTATTCAGCTAAGGACAAACAAATTCATTGATACAGAAAGATTATTTGCTGGCTTGTATCATACAAGCAGGAAACAACATCTGCAGAAGAAGAAAAAAAGATGCTGGTATTTTTTAAACCTCGTGGAACATAAATCTGTTGTCTGAGGCGTATTGTGAATCATCTCTCACTCATACCAATAAGTCATCCTTAATTCATTGAATATAAAGGCACATTACTGAGCAAATGTGTATCTCCCACATTCACTATATTTGCTATGAGGAGGCAGGGAAAACCATGTGAATGTGCGACTCCCAGACAGCAACTTGGCCACTTTTATCTAGGAATTTGGGCCCTGATCCTGCACCATTAAAGTCAATTTGCCACTGACTTCAGCAGGTGCTGGATCAGACTCTTGGTATGACTGAACACTGTTACTTGAAATTGGGCCAGCTAGTAAGCTTAGGGAAGACTAATGACCCACCAAAGTTTGGCAGAAAGCAGCACGTTTATTATACTGATAGCTAAGCTCAAAGGAAGCGGGGGAGAGGGGGTGTCACACTCACACTCGCATACTCACGCTCCCAGGACAGGCACGGCACTGGAGATGTCAGGATCCTTCAAGGTAAGTGTCCCACAGCACAGCGATGGACAGTGCGATGAAGGTAAGTCTTCCCGAGGCCCGATGGAATGCAACGCGGCAAACCACTGGCCAGGCGGTCCGGGCGAAGGGCCTTCACGGGAGGTACAGGCCTGTGAGTGCACTCCTGAGCACAGGACAGGCACGGCACTGGAGATGTCAGGATCCTTCAAGGTCAGTGTCCCATAGGGTGACCAGATGTCCTGATTTTATAAGGACAGTCCTGATTTTGGGGTCTTTTCCTTATATAGGCTCCTGTTACTCCCCACCCCCATCCCGATTTTTCACATTTGCTGTCTGGTCACCCTAGTGTCCCACAGCAAGCGATGGACAGTGCGACAAAGGCAAGTCTTCCCGAGGCACCATGGAATGCAATGCAGCGAGCCACTGGCCAGGCGGTCCGGGCGAAGGGCCTTTACGGGAGGTACAAGCTTGTGAGTGCACTCCTGAGCACATGGCCCCTTCCCCTTTTAAGGACCTGCTCCTCATGGCCTGTGACTAGAGATGACTTGGCCGCATCTGATTGGTCATTCTCCACCTCGGGCAGTGTCCATGCATTGGGTGTGTGATCATTGCCTAATCAGAGTCCCAGACACCTTGTCTACCTGGGAGCTCTTCTGATCTTCCAGCGGCTCAAGCAGCCCATTCATCCCACAAGCGTTCCAGGAGGGAGTGGGGAGGGGGAAAGCCACTTCACAGGCATTCAAAGAGGGAGAGGAGACAAAAGGGGGGCGGGGAATGTAACAGACCTTTTGAGCATACAGGTTATACAAATCACTGCTGCTCCTACAACAAACACCACCTATTCAAATAGAGCTGTAGGATTGTTTTAAGTCCGTCCCTTCATTCTGGGCCACCTTTCCCCACATTTAAGTCCTATCAGTTCCATCCCATCCCAGCCACACTAGTTGCCCCCCTTGCATTTGGCCTATAATGTAAGAGTTTAACAGCCATGGCTGATGTAAAGCAGACAAGGGAGCACTGGCAGCTTTGTTTCAGCAACACCCCCACACAGGTGAGAGAAAAAGAGAAAGACATAAGTTAAGAATAAGGAGGACCTGAGTCACCCAGCCCAGAGGAAGCTACCATTTCTATGCAGCACTGTTTTCTCTCTTGGCTGGGGAGAGAGGGCATGCTCCTTCCTAATGCCAAGTTACTGCAAAGGGCACCAGAGAAATACCTACATATATATGGTGCTTTTGGTATTAGATGCTTCTATTTTTCTCCCTTGGTTTCGTTTGCCCCTGGGATAAGGCCTCCCTGCTAGCTCACTGTAAAGAACATTAGGCCAAGCAAGCCCCACCCATTTCTCCCTCCCCTCTGCACTGTGGAAGTCCAGTCCACTCTAAACAGTGACACCCCTGCACACCCTCTCCAGCCTGCTTCCCCACCACAGCCACAGGCTGCTAGAACGCCTCCCTGCCCAGGGGCCAGCTTCCGTGCTCAGGGCATACACCTACTTCAGCAGAGAGGGCAAAGAGAAGACACACAGCAGTGAGACACTCCGTAGCGAAAGTGGAGAAAGGAGATGTGGGGAAGAGATTCAAGAGAAAAGGAGACTCAGGATGGGAAAAGGGAAAATGCAAATGGCACAGACTGGGGGGAAGAAGGTGGCAGAATGTATGACTCCATGTGAAGAAGGAAAACAGGCCCATAGGGTAAAATACACACAATCTGAGTGAACAGGCTTTGTGCAGCAAAGAGGGGTTGCAGGGACAGAATCCTTCTCTCTGCCCGTAGCGGTTCTGCAGCCCTTTTGCAGAGGCTATTACAACTCCTGGGCTGAAACAGGGGCCCCCCAATACCTACACAACCTCTACTTGGAGGGGTCATGACCCCTCAGGGGGGTCACAAGGTTTTTACATGGGGGATCGCGAGCTGTCAACCTCCACTTCCAAGCCCTGCTTTGCCTCCAGCATTTATAATAGTGTTTTTAAGTGTTTTTAATTTATAAGGGGGGGGGGGTCGCACTCATAGGTTTGCTGCGTGAAAGGGCTTACCAATACAAAAGTTTGAGAAACACTGGCCTAGTGGATGTGTGTAACTGTGACCCCAGCAGCCCCACCCCTTCACCTTGGCACCCACCACCTGGAAGGATACTTTCAAGATACGTGTTTTAAGATTTCCTAAAAATCCCCTGAAATGAGGCGAGAACAGCACTGCTCAAACAGCCATTTGGAGGATACACATCTAACATCTGGAATCCAGTGCAGGCTAGTGCCATTGGTCTGGGGAAGAGGCCCAAAAGAAAATTTGACTTAATTTTTCTTGCATGCATCAGCACCTGATTACACAGCGCCTCCCCCTCTCACCTGTTTCCATGAGGGCAACAAAGGGCAGCAAAGCATTCACTGAAGTAACACATCTCAATCACCACCACCAGAAGAGAGAGATGGAAAGAAATGGGGGAGCACTGAACAGATACTGCAAGCAGTGATTAGCAGAAATGAAGCCAGCAACTGAGGGAGGGGAAAAAGAAAAGAAAAGAAAAGAAATGACCACATGGACTGTTCAGAAACCTCTGTGTTTAAATAAGCCTGCACACACTTAAAAAGAAATAACAACAGACTAAAATACACACCTACCCTGGCATCATCCGGGTATTTTCCTATAAAAGTTCTAACTCTTTTGTCCCTCATTCTATCTAGCCCATTCCTTGTTTTTATTGCCCCTTTTCACTCTATTCTTTTTTCCATGTTGCTCTCCTTCCTGTGTTTCCTTCCTTTCCTGAATGAAAGACCCCATTGGTCCAGGGGCTCAGCAAGGGTCCCCTCCCATGAGGTAGGTTGTTTTTAATATTTTATATAGAGAACATAAATGTTCCTCTTGCCCCCCACATCCTCATATTGTACCATATAAAAGAAAATTGAAGGACCAAACTCTGCTCTCGGTTAAACTAGGGAGACTATGGAATTATCCTATTCACTACAATGGGGTTACTCCATATTTACCACAGTATAAATAAGTAGAATACGGCCCCACATATTCACCATACACCATTTCCCTCCATGCTGCAAACCTCACCCACCTATAAAGGAAAAGGCATTTGTCACAGATACTAGTTAAATATCAAAACAAATTTAAGGTTTCAAAATCTACTCAGGGAAGGTCTTTTCATTTTATTTTATTTTATTTTATTTATTTGCTCCCGCAAACCTTAGACTGGGAGCTCTCTGAAACAGAGATATCTTTGTGTTGTTTGCACAGTGCCTAGCACAATGAAGCCCTGATCAGAGTCCTTAAGCTGTATCGTAGCAGAAATCATAATAAATAATAAAGCAAGAGACTAAAGTGAATTGGTAGAAACAGTAGTTCTTGACATCCCACACTTCACTTCTGGTTAAATCTTTGCCATGTAAATAAACAAATGGTTTAGGTTACTATGTGTTTTGAGATACACAGATGAGTAACAGGCCATATTTGGGTTTCAGTTTCCCAGAATTATACTGTTAGAATCACTCGCTTTCCTGAAGTTTGTTCTGTGATGTGACACATTATATGAGCAAATTCTGCTTATCTGGATTGTGGCAATAAAATATTGTGGTGAGTGTGTATTGAGGACGCCGTGTAGTGGGAAAGGAAGGGGTCAAATTAATCCCTAGCCTAACTGGTCCTATTGAAGTCAATGGAGTTATATCAGGGACAAATTTCAGAGTAGTAGCCATGTTAGTCTGTGTCAGCAAAAAGAAAATAAGAAAAGGAATACTTGTGGCACCTTAGAGACAAACTTGGCCCAAAAGTTCCTCATCAGAAATGCTTCTCTTTGGTCATATCTAAACGCCATACAACAGTTGTAGTAAAGATAGCACTGAGTATGCCTGAAATAGAAGTGCTCTCATAGCTTCCTTTGTCTTCAGTGTATGTGTCTGGGGAGAAGAAGAGAGGCTTTTCTTTCCTCCCTGCCTTCTCCTTCCTCCCAACCCAATCTCCCAAAATGTGGAATGCTCCTGGGAAAATGCTATTCCTGGGGAATGCCTTATCCTACAGACAGGTCTTGCACTTAGATCTGAAAGCAGTCAGGCTCCCTCTGATCTCCCCTTATCAGGTGTTCCACATCCAGTGCCCAGCTGCTCAAAATGCTTTGCCCCTCCTTGTCTTGGGCCAGTCTAGAGTCCAACAAGAGAGTCTTATCCTGGGCAATGTTCCCTCTAATTTTTTACAGGGTGTGTGCACAAAAAATTTCTTCTGTGCAAATTTTTGACAGGCCGTGTGCGCAAAAAATTTCTTCTGTGCAAATTGTTGTGCTTCTGTGCAAATTTTTGTGCACGCGGTGTTTCGCCGTGTGTGCAGGGTTTAGGATCTGTGTGCGCGTGAGCTTAGAGGGAACAGTGATCCTGGGCCAGTCTCATTGTTTCCTGATTGAACTCTCAGCACAGAATCTACTAGGTTGTGACGGAATCCTGCTGCCCGGATCAGGTACTGTCTTCTGACACCAACCCAAAGCCCAGCAGTTGAGCTATTACACAGTGTTGGAGAGGAGGAATTTCCACATGCTCACCGAATGTATGCCAGGAAGCCATTCCCTCTCCCGCCTTTCTGGGTGCGCCAGCCACTATCATATCTGGCTATTGTTTGCTCCCTTCCTTTTGAATGAAACAGTGAATGGGGGGAAAATGGGAGCCACAACATTGTGCTTCTGTTATTGAAGACAAAGATTTTCTGGGACAATACAAATATACAGTCCTAATTATGTATTTTCCTAACTGTTTTATGCTAACATGAAAGCAATATAGCTCTGTTAGACAAGGGGCTCAGTCTTATTGAGAGACTGATTTTTCTTTACGCCCGTTCTATGTAAACACCCCATGATGCTAGCAACTTGCTGCTAGAAAATTTGTATTCTTCATGCCTAAACTTCAGTCCTATTTCAATAAGTAATTCAAGTCATGACATCTTTGAAATGTCCTGCTGGTGGGAAACCAAATATTGGATCCCATCACAAAGTAGGATGCCAACAAAAAAAAAAAAAGTTTAAAAAAGAAGAAGACAAGCTCACTGCAGAGTTGATCTTCAAATACATACAAAATTGCTAGAAGGCATTAGTATTTTTAGCAGCTAAAGCTTTATCCGAGATGTTTTTACATTAAAAATGCCAATTCCTCTATATAACTTTCCACGACAAGCCTCAAAGACTTGCTTCAGTTAAGACACACTATCATTCTACCTGAATAAGTAAGTGGAACCTCTTATAAAATAGTCCAGTGGCTGGTCAGTAACACACTGCACTAGCATATGGGAAAACCAGGTTTGGTTGTCAGACAGGAAGGTGTAATGCACATCAATGGAAGCAAATCCTACTGGCTGCAGAACTTGAAATCCCTGGAGGGACTGGCCATGAGGCTTGAGTCAGGGTGTTGTGGATAGGGTCTGAGGTGAGATGCTTGAGAATCTCCCTCTACCAAAAGAAAAACAGTTGCCCACTTTGGCCCTGATCCTGTAAAGACTTAAAGCATATGTGTAACTTTACACTTGGAGTAAAAGTGCACACATGCATTTGCAGGATGGGGCCTAACAGTGTAAAGATAATTTTGAATGAATCTCCCCTTTATCCCACACACTTTATCTTATAAGTTCAAATAAGAGTCAAATCCTGCAGTCCTTTACTGAGGCAGGACTCCCACAGAATAAGAGGAGGTATGCCTTAGTAAGGGCCAAATAAGCATTCTAGGATTTGGCCCTAAGTAATAAATATAACCTGAGAGAAGAAACTTCATGGACTGTAATTATGGGCTGATGTAGAGGTAGCATGGTACCCCTGGATGGTTTATGAGAAGCAGAGATTGAACCTAGGTCCTCTAGATCTGAAAGTATGAACCTTCACTGCCTGAGGTAAAACACCCAGATCTATAAACTGACTCAAACCTCTATGTAGTCAAGCCACTAAAGGGAAACAAAGAGGCCCACTGTGTAAGCATGGACTATGTTACATACATTTATGTAAGTTCATCTCTGTTTGTATTTTTTAAGATACACATAAAGCATGTATTTGTGATGTATGCCCTTTTTTGCCCTGTGTATTTCTTTGGGCTACTTATTTTACATCAACTGTAGCTTTGCTTTATATTTAACACTACTTTAACTAAAAAAAATCTTCAGGATTGCCTAGTGATTTTGGGTGTCCAACTTGAGACATGTTAAAGGGGCCAGATTTTTAGAATGTAGGATGCTCAGAGCTTTCTGAAAATCAGGCCCTTTTAAGGTATCTCAGGTTGGGCACCCAAAACTCTGAGGCACCCAAATTGACTAGTTGTCACTTTTGAAAATGTAGGTCTCTGTTACTTGGATTTTTCTACAGTAAAATGGCTATTTCTTTCAACAAATGAATTAGAAGCATCCAAGGATTAGAAAATGTCAGATTCATTAAGTGTTGGGTCTTTACCATTTGTTCTAGTAGACCGTTGAGGCTCTGTGGTGTCTTTAGTTACTTGTTGCTAAATGTTGTCTTTCAGATGACAGGTTCCAAGGTCTTAAAAGATAGATGTGCAGATTCAAGGATTTTTCAAGCAAATCCATTACTGAAATTGACCAACATTGCCATTGTTTGAACAACAAAAAAAAAATCCTTTCATGTAAACTGCCAAAATGTGAAGAGTATACATCCAGCTGTGACTGCTCTGTTCTCAAGAGACGGAATTCAAAGTTTTGCTGTAGCATAGTAAGACTTCTTGTCCCAGGGCCCCAATTCACTTAAACACATGCCTAACTTTAAGCATGTGAGTAGACCCATTGAAATCAATAAGAATACTCATGTGCTTGAAGTCAGGCATGTGCTTAAATACCCTGGGGTTTACAGCACCCAATTCATAGAGCATTCATAACTATTTGTGTCTGTACATTTTAAAGTGGCATATTTTGTGAATCTCTCTACTACAATTTTCTAAGGGATTTTTCGACCATCCTGTGTAACATCATATTTTCCCTAGAAACAAGTCTCCTTAATAAATGTTAGTGCTTTATGTTTTTATGCATCCTTCAAGTTATGATTTCTGAGGAAATTGCAGACATTCCTTAAAAGTATCAACAGAAAGTTAACCAACTCTTTATTCACCCTATTTACAGGTTAGCTGTTCATTTCAAGAAAAATAGAGATAAGCCAGGCCAACAGCATTCTGCAAAAGCAGACTTGTTCACAAGTATAATCACTGTCTGTTTCGCCTCCACTCTGATGGACTGACAAATCTCCATGAATATGTGGATCCAATGCAGGAGCAATGAGTTGCAACATTGTGGTGTCATGTAGCAAGTCTATGGCTCAGTAGGTTGGAAAGCAGTATTTTGCACTGCTACATTGTAAACCTGGGTATGAGAGGGATGATGTGACTCTCCATGGATGATAGGATTTCAAGAGTCGTGGAAGAGATCCACTCAGTCTTAAACAGAAAGAAGAAGGTTCCATTGACTTCTCAGTCTCTCCTGGTCAACCAATGAATGGGGTGGCCGTAATGGTGTCCCCAGTGACATCAGCAAATGTTCACCTCTTAGGTATCTACGGCTATATACAAGTAGACTAGGATTAGGCAGTGATGGATGGAGGTGGAGAAGGCAGAAGGCCAGAGACAAAAATAAGTGATGGCCCCATAATGATGGTATAGACTGGACAGGAAATCCTTACAAGCCTGTCAAAACCAGCCTTAAGATCTGGATTAGGCACAGCGAGGAGAAAATATACACGTGAATGTCTGAAACAACATGATTTGCTTGGCAATTTAAAGTGTTCATCAAATATCACTCTCCAAATATTGAATATTTTTCAAAGAATATTTTTCATACATAAGGTAAAGCTCACATTGCTATAATACTCTCTTGTCACTCAGCAAGAAAACTAGTTGGAGCACAAAGTATAATCAAGTCAGAGGAAAGGAATTTTCAGGGGCTGTTACACAAATGAATGAGGAGTGATATGTGATCACCGTGGCAGATGGAAAACTTGTTAAGGCAAGTGTGGTCCCTATTCTGTGTTGACCAAACTGATTGCTACACATGACTGGTCATGGGGGAAGCCAGCGTGACAACTGTTACAAAACAGAGGTTCTCTTGAGCTAAACCTGGCCCTTTTAAGTTGTAAGAACAACATAAAACAGCGATGTTTAAAATACAGCAAAGCATCGTTTATGCCTCGGTCACAAATGAACCATATCCTACACAGCTGTTTCTGATAAAGTAAAACTTGCCTTTTTAATGCTGACAATTTTGTCTGTCACAGTGAGATGGATGAGGCTCTCAGGTTACATGTGGGGAAACAAAAACGGAGAACTGATACCAGATAATAATGTTGCGTTAACAGCAACCCTTGCATGAGAGCCCCTGCTTATGAATCTTCTAACATCCACATTCATGGACTTGTAATATGTTACACATTAAACTGTCCCAGTTTCACATTTCAGTGATGAAATGCATAACTAGGTATGCAGAAAAGTCAGTGTCCCTCATATAATAAATCCCTTTAATACTGATGTAGCTTTATAGTTTTTCTAGAGGAAAACTTACCCTTACCAGAGCAATAAATGCTTCTGCTTTTGATGCACAGAAGGTTTAAGTCTCAGCACCATTATTTGTGTGGCGTTATAACTTGAGTGACAGAAAGTTCACAAATGTTGAGAACCAGGAGAAGAAGTGTTTCAAGGCAGCACAACGATTACATATTTTGGCTCTCACAGCTCCATAGTATATCACACATAGAAAACCGAATGTGGAAGATGTATATAAAAAAAAATCAACAGGCAGATAGTCATGAAACTTTATGTATTACTCTTTTCTATTCTCTTCATTTGGAAACCTTTTCCATAGCAGTAACACTTCTGATCCTATACTACAACAAAGAAGAACATTACATGATTGAAAACTAAAAATCATTTCTAAGGGCAGGGTAAGGGAGTGAAGCATTCATAAAAAACGGAATCTTTAGTAAATGTAACTTCAGCTTTCTGTTTATTTTTAACAGGTGGTCCTCTTCCCAGGCCCTGTTAACCTCTCATAGGATCTTTACTGCATTAACCTCCCTTCTAGTGAAGGAAGGGCTAGACTCAGTTCCCTCCATTAAGGGCTGGTCCACACAGTTTTTGTATTGTTTTAGCTATATCAGTTTAGAACAGGTATAATTAAATTAGTACAACCCCCTAGTGTGGACACACATTTTTACTGGTATAAAGGTGCTCATATTGAGATCAGTGATTCCAGGAAATATACCAAAATAAGCATTTTCATTCACTTTATTGGCACTTCCTGAACCAGCCAGCTAGAAGAGTCATAGACTGTAACCCACTGCCCACCAGCAGGCAAAATGTTGTTTCGGAAGGTATTAGGGAAAGTGTTTGAGACACATTACAGTAGTTAGGAGATGGTTCCAACTCTAACCTTTATGACCATACAACCCACAGCCTATTCCTGAAGTTGCTACTGATGGGAGGGATAAGAAAGCCAATGTATTTATTTAAAACACTGTCTATTTGAAATGTTTACCCTCAAAACATTAGATTTCAGCATCTCGATCTTGTTTGTGATTTGATTTCAAATACCAAAAAGTGTTCAATGAAGGTGGACAAAGGTTGTCCAATGCAGTTTTAAATAACCCTAGTACTGAATCTTCTGCCACTTCCCATGGAAAACAATTGGACAGACAAATAAATCGCGCTGTTAAGAAGTATTTGCTGAAGGCCAATGCAAGTTTTCCTTTGCTCTGTTGTATCCCTTTATTCCTACTGAAACACCCTCAGACCACCCTGCATAATTCCTCTTCCACCTTAGCACTGACACACGTCAGATAATTGTAGATATTCCCTTGAAAACCTTGGAGAAGGTGTAATCAACATAATAACTAACAGTTCATTTTTTATATTCCTGTTTATACAACACGTAACTACTCAGTTTTAGACAGACTATTACAATTCACTTGTTACGGGATGGTTTGTCACAACAGTTAAGTGGCTGCTTGACGTAGGAATTTACATCATCCCCCTAAATAATGAAGATAAATGCTATACACTATTACCTGCCATTTTCCTGAGTTTGGGATAACCACACAACTCGCAAATGGCAAAGGTAAGGGGAAATATAAGTGAGTTGCTTTATGTCTTCTGAAATGTATGAAGATAAATAGTAGCATCCCACTGTTCACCAGTGCAAAAGCAACCCTGGTATAACTTCAAGAGCATATACTAGGGATGAATAAGGCTCATTCTGAGACAAAGAGAGCGGGACACATTTTAATTAACAAGACATTTATATTTAACATATGCCCCCAAAACCAGGCACACAGCTTTATACTTCATTAAAAATGTTTAAAATACAAAGTTTTCAAGTGCAAATACAAGGACCCAGATGTGAGAATCACACAAAAACTTACACCTGGTGTCAATTTAATCTAAACACTGGATATTTCCCCCCATTTGCCACCAATAACTAAAATTATGATGGTATATATGAAAAGCAAGCACTACTGACATGCACTGTTAGCGATGCCTTTAAAACTGCTGAATGTGAACTTGAAAGCAGATTATCTCAAGAGGATAAGCAACTGCCACATGTGCATCAATTCAGATTGTTGCAAAACATGTGAGAGATACAGCTGAAAAATATTAAAAGAAGCTTCCTGGAAGACAGACTGGAATAGTGAGCAGCCTCTCTGACTATGAAAGACCATTTTACTTACTCCAAACATGAAACGTAGAACAACAGGGGGTTAGAGGGAAGAGTTCAGCTTTGTAATAGGCTCCTGTTGAAACTAGTTATTTTCCAGATGAATCCGTTGCAAGCAGGTGATTACATAAGAAATAATAAACAGGTGATTGCACATCAGCAGCCTGGTGTTTATCCTGCCTTATGTTAAAATCCTTAAATGCTCCATAACATGCGTTACTCCACGCTGTGCTGACAAAGTGCCAAATCCTGCAGTCCTCATTCAAGCAAAACTCCTACTGAAGTCACTACAACCTTGACTTAAAATCCTTCCAATTATATTCTAAATAAAATTATTTGATAAAGTATTTCACATTTACACAGGCATTCGTTCAATAATTTAAATAAAAATTACATACAAGGAAACTACATTAAAAGAACATTATTACAACTGCAAAGTCAAGCACGCAAAAGCTAAGCAGAATTAAAATTGTCGGTGAACCTTAATTTGGCCCCCTTGCGCATCTGCGTTATTATACGGTCTTAAATTATACGATCACATAGAATTTGTTCCACAGGACCTCTGCTTCATTCCATGTGCAGAATGGCCAGTCTTCACTTAAAGAGCAACTGTTCAATATTTTGTTTTAGACTCAAAGTTTAATGTATATGTGGCCCAACATGACAAATCTTGCTCCAACGACAGAATTATTAATTTCCTCATGGGTTTTTCTATGGTGCTCATCACTGCCGGATCTGAGTGCTTCCCAACATTATGTCAAGTATGTGCTTTTTTGCCACCCCCCTGCCAAATTTAAAGTTCCTGCTCCAAAGAACGGGGGAGATAGAGCTTTTCAAAGAAAAGGTCACCATAATTTACTAACATGGGTCTGGAAAGCTGCTGGGAATACCCAGAGGTCTGAGACATTGTGCTATCCCTCTCAGCCTCAATAAGTGGGAGCTTTGCTGCACCTAAACTATGTGACAACTTCCTGACACACCAGCTTGTCTGCCTTGCCAACAAACTCTTCAGGGACCTCCTAGCCCAAACCTTGCCCTAGCAGATAACCATTAGTGAATTCCAGCCCCCGAGTTCCTCAGAGATGTCTTTCTGCAATGCACAGCCCTTAACACAGTGCAATAACAAAAGAGATTGTTTGCTGCTCCTTTAAAGAGACAGAAACGACTTGTTGTCTTGACCGGAATTAACAATCACTTCCATACAATCAAAACACTGGGTTGGTCTAGATAAAAAGTAAAAAGTTTATTTAATTAAAAAGAGATTGGTTTTAAGGGAATTCAAATATACGAGATAAAGATAGAAAGGGTTAGAAAAAAACAACAGTAAAATACACTTTCTAATGGCTAAGACCTAACTTAACAAGCTACAGTCTTTGTTCAAGCTGGTTTCCTCAGCAATCTTCCTTTTCCAGCAATGGCTGACTAGCTTTTGATCAGGAGCCCCACGGAGATTCCCAAGGCACTAGTTTTCCATGTCTCCTCAGGTGAAGGATAACTTAGGGGAGAGTCACTCCCCCACTTTTTATAGTCCTGTAAACCTTTGAAATACATTTTTCTGAAATGTATCCCCAGATAAAGTTTCTTTCTGGGCCCGGATAGGTGTGGATGCCATGCTGTCTGGTGTAGATTCCATGCTGTGGTCTCCCCTGCTGCTGAGCTGGGGCACACTAAGCCACTCAGGCCAGCTGATGCTCACTGCCAGAGACCAGGAGGCAGTTGCCTCCTGATACACGGATGCTCTTAGGGTCACAATGGGGAAAACAACATATTTTTTCCTAGCCCTGTTCTCAGAAACAGCTGAATCATTTTGGCTGAAATTTCCCCTCAAAATATCATCCGCAGGGAGACACCCAGAATGAAAAATTTCATCCCGAATGGTTAAAACAGCAATCCCCAAACTTTTGAGGGTCGTTCTCCCCCTTACCCCTGTCCGTGCCCTCCCCTGCCCCCCAGAGCCAGGAGCAGGGTCATGGCTCTGGGGGGAGGAGGGGGGAGATGCTGGCCCTTGCCTCACTCCCCCAGACATTCCTCCATGCAGGACCACGCCCCCCTAGGGGGGCACACCCCATACTTTGGGGACCTCTGGGTTAAAGTCTGGCAAAGTTCTACACAACTGAAAACAGCATCTCATAATGGAAAGCGTTAGGCAACCGTAATATTAGGTAGCACTACCAGCTCTACCTACAATAAAGAATACACCTGTCATAAACTGTTCCACCTTAGCAGCCCCACACCTTATTTCAGGTACTTCTTCCATGACGGAATTTCCTCAGATGACCTGTCTTTGTTATACTCCACTTAGGCTCTGATCCTGCAAACACACAATTGCTTAGTTTTACTCGTGAAAAGTTAATAGGACCACAAGGTACATAAAGTTGAGCACATGAATTCTTACACAATCAAGGCTTTAATTAAATGGTAAAGTCCTCAGGATAAAGTAAGTTTATTTAATTACTATGTAAAACACCATGTACACCTATGGGGCTATATACACTGAACACTGTATATCCCCATTTATAAGATGGGGGAATTAAGTTTCGCTGCTTTAACTTAAGCTTTTACAAACAAAAAGGAAAGATTTCTCACAAGTGGTAGCTTTTAATGGAAAAAAGAGTTCCTGGAAGAAGGTCACTGTACTAATTTTACAGTAAGTATATTTCAAAACAAGCTCTTCTACATCTATAAAATTTTAAAAATGTGTTGAGAACCTAATGACAAATAAAGTCACTAATTGAAATGTTGATGGTGAGAAACAGAATGCATCTAGAAAACTAATATTATACATGGAGCCCTATGGGAAAAAAGGCAAAAGAAAAGGCCAAATTTCTAACTAAGGGTCTGTGCCCTGATGCCATGAGTCACTGAAAGCAATGAGTGTTGACAACTCTCACAATTTTCAGTCACACAATATCTGGGGGTTTTCTTAAAGACCTGCCTCCAGGAGTCGTGATTATATGTGTTCCTCAGTTTCATTTTTTAAAAGTAAGTTTCTAGCCTGAATGGTTGAGGAGAAAAGCTTGAAAATGTGACCTGAGTGCATTCTAAATGCTCAGAAACCAGAAGACAAAGAAAAAGAACCCAAACCATATTTTAAAAAGCTCATGGTTTTTAAGCCAATCTCATGATTCGAGGGAGCGGGGTGTCTGACTCTTTACTTTTGAACGCTTGGGGTTGGCAATGACATATTTGGGTGCACAGCACCTTGCTTGAAGCACTCAACACCTGTCAGGACCAAGCCCTAAATTTCTAAAAAATGGCAGCAATGACTGGGGAGACAGTACAACTAGGGGATGCACTGACTCAGCATAGCTTCTGATGGCAATACTCTTAAAGAATCTTGGACACCAACGAAAGCGCCCCTCCCTTGGATGGAATTCCAAGGCACTGCGGGTAGTCAAAGAGTGACTCCACAACCACCCCAGCCTCTTCGAATTCCTCCTCCAGTGCAAGTGATCACATTCAGTGGATCTGATCCAGCATGTTTAAAACTGAACCAAAAGTATTGATCTCTGAAGGACACTTGTAGTACACCCCAACAGAACAGTTTAACGATCTAAATGTACAATATTTGTAGTATTTGACACAGTCATAATATTTCGCTGGTGTAAACTGGTACAGCTCCATTGATGTCAATGGAGTTATGCCAACTCACACCAGCAGGTTTTGACATGTATGGTCTTCAACACAGAGGCAATGGTTTTGAGTATAATCTTAAATTCTCCAAGACAGAGATACTACTGTATCAGAACATGAGTGTGCACACTCTCTTTAGAAAGTTAGAGACCACAGACCAGATTTCCCATTGCTTCCTGTTGCTGTGCTTAGCAGAGCAACATGCATCTCCCATATTCTGACATCAGTCCCCAGTGCAATTTTGCACCAGCCAGCAACAGCTGGGGTACAGGGTGTTTTGGCCAGGCCCACACCCTCCACTGGCACACTCCCTAGATCATTTAAAAAGAAAATTGGTTCATTCTTTCTTTTAGCATAACTTGCTGCTCTTTGGAATCTCATTACAAAGATGATTTTTAAACTGATATTTTGATGTTATCAATTTAAAGATTTTTAAGACCAGAACAAACCATTAGATCATTTAGTCTGATCTCCTGTATAACACAGAGCACAGAATTGCACACATTTACCCCTGTATTGAGCCCAATAACTTGTGCTGGACTAAAGCATTTCTTCCAGAAAGGCATCCAGTGAAGACTTGAAGATTTAAAGACTTCAAGAGATGTAGGAGGCACCACATCCCTTAGTAGTTTGTTACAATGGTTAATCACCCTCACTGTTAAAATTTCTAATTTGAACTTTTTTTGGCTTTAACTTCCAGCCATTGGTTCTTGTTATCTGTTTCTCTGGTGATGATCTGACATTTAATACAGGTCTATGCTACAATGTTTTATCGGCATAGTCACATTGGTCAGGGGTGTGAAAAAAACCATGTCAACATGGTTCTTGTAATGGGAAATTGTGCCTCACCAACCTGTTAGAATTTTTTGAGGAGGTCAACAAATATGTAGACAAGGATGATCCAGTTGAGTTAGTGTACTTGGACTTTCAGAAAGCTTTTGATAAGGTCCCTCCACAAAGGCCCTTAAGCAATGTAAGGTGTCATGGAATAAGAGGGAAGGTCCTCTTGGATCAGTAACTGGTTAAAAGATAGAAAACAATTATAAGAATAAATGATCAGTTTTCACAGCAGAGAGGTGTAAATAGTAGGGTCCCCCAACGATCTGCACTAGGACCTGTACTGCACAACATATCTATAAATGAAAAAGGGGGTGAACAGTGAACTGGCCAAATTTGCAGATGATACAAAATTACTCAAGATAATTAAGTCCAAAACTGATCGACAAGAGTTACAAAGGGATCTCACAAAACTAGGTATGAAAATGCAGATAAAATTCAATGTCGGTAAGTGCAAATAATGCACACTGGAAAACATAATCCCAAATATAGATACAAAATGTCGGGGTCTAAATTAGCTGTTACCACTCAAGAAAGAGATCTTGGGGTCATTGTGGATTGTTCTCTGAAACCATCTGCTCAATATGCAGCGGCAATCAAAAAAGCTAACCGAACATTAGGAAAGAGAGAGATAATAAGATGCAAAATATCATAATGCACTATATAAATATATAGTACTCCCACATCTTGAATACTGTGTGCAGTTCTGGTTGCCCCAAAAAAGATATATTAGAATTGGAAAAAGTACAGAGAAGGGCAACAAAAATGATTACGGGTATGGAACAGCTTCCATATGAGGAGAGATTTAAAAGACTGAACTGTTAAACTTAGAAAAAGGATGACTAAGGGGCAATATAATAAAGGTCTATAAAATCATGAATGGTGTGGAGAAAGTGAATAAGGAAGTGTTATTTACCCCTTCAAATAACACAAGAACCAGGGCTCACCCAATGAAATTAATAGGCAACACGTTTAAAATAAATATAAGGAAGTAATTCTTCACACAATGCACAGTCAAACTGTGGAAATAATTGCCAGGGGATATTGTGAAGGCCAAAACTATAAGTGGGTTCAAAAAAGATACATTCCTGAAGGATAGGTCCATCAATGGCTATTAGCCCTGATGGTCAGGGATGCAACTCCATGCTCTGGATGTCCCTAAACCTCTGACTACCAGAAGCATGGAGTGGACAACAGCAGATGGATCACTCAATAATTGCCCTGTCCTGTTCATTCCCTCTGAAGCAGCTGACATCAGTCACTGTCGGAAAACAGGATACTGGGTTAGATGTACGATTGATCAGACCCAGTATGGTCATTCTTATGTTCGTCTCACCCAGAAAAAGACTGGCTGCAATCTACAGCCTCTTCAAGCGTTTGCATATGTAACAGTAGCGGGGTGTTGGGGTAGGTAGGTGATATGAGAGAGAGACTTACCCTCCTATATACTGAATCTCCCAACATTCTAAGTATCCCCACACACTTAAATGCAAATGGATGTTAATATTGCAGCCTATGTCTTTCCAGTCACAGTAAATTCTTGGCACATGATTGCCTTGGCTGGTCTAGAACAGACACAGTGTAACTGCCTCTCTGAATGAATCTCATTTAGGCTCTATGGAAGCCAAATAGCACTTATCTGACTCAACACCTGCTGAGAAGATCTGGAGCTGTACTATTCCCTATACGCCTATTTCAATCATTCATAAGCACTTCAAAAGGTAAAGCAGGCCATGAAGTTCAAAAGAGAATGTGCTTGCTACAGTAGTATGTAATTTTGTAAACTGTATGCAGAGCAATCTGTCATTGACAGATGACAGATTCTTCAGGACCCGCTATGCAGGTGCTTTTTACAAATACTTGCTTCATTCAAGGTGTACCTGCTGAGGGTTAATAGGAATTTCCAGCTCTCTACAGAGTGCTTGTTCTTCCCACGTATTCCACCCCTGCATTTCCAGGATCCTAAAATACACAAGTTAGCACCTGTTTGCTACAAAAATGTATTCTAAAAACAGAACCTTCTGTGAAAAGGCCACCTCTAATATTAGTCATTTTACCTTTATGGCAGAACCTAGAAAACTATATTTTTAGTAGCTACTTCCCACTAAGTAGTTAGCATTGTCATGCAAAACACTTGATTACCAGGACCTAAAAATGCACCTTTTTAAGATCAACAATAACTCTAAAGAAACCAATAAATAGGTTTTTCAGTGGGTTAGGAATCAAGCAATTCAATTTCTGCAACTACTTCTGTAGTGCCTAGACCTATCTCAGAATGAAATTAAATGTAATTTCAGTTCATGTTCCTTTATACAACCTTCAGCTCTAAAACATTCTCTAGCCCTAATATGTTGTCATTCTATGATACAACACAGAGGCTTTCATCTATTTTATTAGAGTACATAATAGATCATCCAGCCTCCTCAATCTACTGAAAGTACAAACAGACAGTCTCACTCAATTATATTCAAAGGGACATAGCCTCTTCTGTCTGCATTAATGCCATAAGGAATAATATCTTGTGAAATCTATTTCTGGCACATTTTCATTGCTCAGTGGACTACCTGAGAAAATACCATGAGTGAGCCTCCTATCATTCACTGAATATAGCTAATTCAACAAGGATTTCATCATCACAATTTAAGAATAAATCTAAATTAGCGTGCTACTAAAAGAGAGACTGCTTCCTTAGAAGTAGCAAGAAAGATTGTCGAAACTGAGGAATCTTACAAATCAATCCTTTTCCCAAAATTTTTCAGATTGTAGGCTGTGATAATTTCATCTAAACAACAATGGAAAAAAATAACCTGTTCAATATTCTCCTATACTCAGCCTAAATGCATTTAATTGCATCAAGCATAACCAGTCTTTTTTCAAGACCAGAAAGTAATCACATGCCTGTTATTATGGAAACCTTAAACTACAAAAACAACGGTAAAAGGTTTGACCTAAAACCCTCAAAAAGTAAAGACATTCATAGCTAAAGCTGTAAAATGTAACCTTAATTTATCCTGTTGTGCCTAGGTATTTGCAAGAAGTACAAGAACAAATCCAGGATATTTTATTCACAGGTGTAGTCCCATTAATTTCAGCAAGACTACTCTAGAGAGTAGGGTAACCAGGATTTGGCCCAAAGTACATAATATATCACAGGCTGTCTGAAGATCCCTGAAACACCTACCGATGATGGGGTGAGGTAACTGCAGAGTTTTGGCATTCACTTTGTATTGCCTTGATCTTGTGCATTGTAATGCATCTAAACCTAGTTGGGGCCTCATTAATCCAAAAATGTAATGCCTAAGAACATACATTTATGAAACAGTAATATGAATTAACTCCTCCAGAGCTGTTAGGGTCTTCTGTATCATGCCTCTTTGGGTACCTTAATTTACTTGGAATTTTGAATGACTCTAATGGGCTCAGGTTGTGCCAATGCAGCCACCAAATATTAGCACTAAGGCTTCACATTTTTATGGCATTTTTATTGAAATTAAGTCAGTGCCCTTGCTCAATAACTGCTTTACAAAACAAAATCAACTGTCAATTTATTTTTTCTTTTTCCAAAATATATGAAGGGCACTAATCAGCCTCATGGAATCGTAAGCCTGAAAAATGTCAGTTTAGAAAAATACAGCAACTACCATGATCCTGCAAACTGTTCCGCATGAGAAGACCTTTATTCCAGCACGGAGCCTCTCTGAAGTCAGTGGGGCTCCACCTGCAGGCACACGTGTCCGCCCACGCAGATCAGCTTATAGGTTTGAGCCCTAAATGGTTTATTTTTTAAATCTACATGGGCTAAAAGGTTTTACACAACGGTCTTCTGGCTGAGTGAGAGGGCTGTGCACTGCCAGGCAGAATGCCTGGATTTTAGTCCAGACTCCAGACCCAGCTCAACATTCCCTCTTAACTGTACAATGAGACAAGTAAGATGTCACACCTAGTGAACATTTCTTGCTAACCAATCAGAAATGCAATTTGGAGGGGCAAGGGGAAATCAATAAAGTAACTGTCATATAGAGGCTGGTCCTATGTGCCTTAAAATAGAGATCCTATTAACTTCAATGTGGCTTTGGCTGTCTGATCTGTGTAAGGAGTGCAGTATGGAACCCGTAGTCATTTAAGGCAAGATTCTGGCACCCTTATGTTGAGTACGCTACTCCTTGCCCCACTGCAGCCATTGAGAATTCTCAAGGAACTACTCAATATAAGGCTGGCAGATTCCAGCCCTAAAAAATTAAGGCTTGATGAATGAATAAATTAATCTGCTCTTCCTTAGGCCTGGTCTACGGTATGCGGTTATTTTGGAATTAGCCAAGTTAATTCTAAATAAAACAGATTCTGTCCACATGACCAAATAATTTTTTCTATTTAAAGGGCTCTTTAATCCGGTTTCTGTACTCCACCTCGGCAAGTGGAGTAGCGCTAAAATCGAGATCGCAGTTCCGGGTTACAGATACTGTGGACGTAATTCGACGTTATTGGTCTCCAGGAGCTATCCCAGAATGCTCCCTTGTGACTGCTCTGGACAACACTGTCAACTCCGATGCACTAGCCAGGTAGGCAGTAAAAGCCCCGGGAACTTTTGAATTTCATTTCCTGTTTGGTCACCGTGGCGAGCTCATCAGCACAGGTGACCAGCAGCACAGTCCACCATCACAGGCAATCATGAAGAGTCCACCATCACAAGAGACCACGCAGTCCCGGATTCAGAGATGAGCTCCAGCATGGTCCGAACAGGAGGTACTGGATCTCATCGCATGCTGGGGAGACAAAACTGTTATGGCAGAACTACGTTCCAAAAAAAGAAACGCAAATACGTTCACTAAAGTCTCCAGGGCCAAGACAGAAAGAGGCTACTCCAGGGACACAGAGCAGTGTCATACAAAAATCAAAGCGCTCAGGCAAGCGTACCAAAAAGCCAGGGAGGCGAACGGGCGCTCCGGGTCACAGTCTCATACATGCCGCTTCTACCGTGAGCTGCATGCAATTACGGGGGGTGACGATACCACTACCCCACCACTGTACGTGGACACCTGCAAGGGGGGAGTTGCACAGAGCGAGGAGGATGAGTTATTGGAGGACGAAGAGGAGGAGGAGGACAGTACACAGGCGGCAAGTGGGGAATCCGTTTTCCCCCCTAGCCAGGAACTATTCTTAACGCTGGAGCCAATAGACTCCCCCCACTCCTAAGGCGGGCTCCCGGACCATGACCCTGGAGAAGGCACTTCTGGTGAGTGAGAGCCGTGCTGGGCTGTTCGCGTTTAGTTTAAAGGGCTCATCCCTGCTCGGAGCCACGTAGTGGGTGCGGGGGGGAGGGGAGGTAGGGGGAGGGTGTTGTGTGAAGCGATCATCCCAGAGAGCCCGCAGGCCCTCCTTTTATATGGCAAATCCACCAGGTATTGCTTGCTATGGGAAAGGGGGCCCAGCAGTTCGAAAGCATTGTAATGAATGCGGAAGAAACAGAACCCCGCGTGCCCCTAGAGCTTACCACGGCTGCCTGCAAGCTGAATTATGTTGCCCGGCTGCGTGTGATGGCTTACTCACACCAAAGTGGCAGGCACTTCAGTATAAGAGGCAAAATGAGACCTTGTACAGAAAGAACATATGCTGTGTCCTATGAATTGCCTGTTTCACTGAGAAAGAGTGTCCCCTTTGTTCTCTAAAATGTATCTTTTAAAATACTACCCTCCCTTTTCCTCCTTCTGCAGGTGCAAATGTTTCAACACGGCCCCTATCTACTCCATTCCAGAGGCTAGTCCAGATTAGAAGGCAGAAAAAATGAACTCGGGGTGACATGTTCGCCGAGCTCATGCAGTCCTTCAGCAATGATAGGGCCCACCTGAATGTGTGGAGGCAAACAACTGCGGAGTCCCGTAAAGCGTTCAGTGAACACGAACAGAGGAGGGACACGCGTGATGAGAGCAGGCAGGATACTATGCTCAAGCTCATGCGGGAGCAAACTGACATGCTCCGCTGTATGGTGGATCTAATGCAGGAAAGGAAGCAAGACCACAGACAGCCGCTGCAGCCCCTGTATAACCGCCCTCCCTCCTCCCCAAGTTCCATAGCCTCCTCACCCACACGCCCAAGAACACGGGGGGAGGGAGGGCTACGGGGACCCACACACTCAACACTAGAGGATTGCACAAGCACCAGAAGGCTGGCATATCCGAAATTTTGATTTGGTTTCTGGACTTGTCCTTCCCTTCTCCTCCACCCCCCTAACCAAATCCCCCCACCCCTTCCCCGGTCTACCTTCTCATTTCTCTCAATGTGTTGTGCAACAAATAATAAAGAACAGTTTTTAAACAATTGTGACTTTATTTCCTTTCATATATATAGGGGGTGGCTAACGTCAAGAGAAATAAACACAACTGTCACACTGTACCCTGGCCAGTCATGAAACTGGCTTTCAAAGCTTCTCTGATGCGCAGCGCGCCTTGCTGTGCTCTTCTAATCGCCCTGTTGTCTGGCTGTGCAAAATTGGCTGCCAGGCGAGTTGCCTCAACCTCCCACCCTGCCATAAATGTCTCCCCCTTACTCTCACAGATATTGTGGAGCACACAACAAGCAGCAATTACAATTGGAATATTGGTTGTGCTGAGATCTAACCGAGTCAGTAAACTGCGCCAGCGCGCTTTCAAACGTCCAAATGCACATTCTACCACCATTCTGCACTTGCTCAGCCTATAGTTGAACTGCTCCTTACTACTGTCCAGGGTGCCTGTGTACAGCTTCATGAGCCATGGCATTAAGGGTAGGCTGGGTCCCCAAGGATAACTATAGGCATTTCAACATAGCCAACAGTAATTTTCTGGTCTGGGAAGTAAGTCCCTTCCTGCAGCTGTTCAAACAGACCAGAGTTCCTGAAGATGCGAGTGTCATGCACCTTTCCCGGCCTTCCCAGGTTGATGTCAGCGAAACGTCCCTTGTGATCCACCAGTGCTTGCAGCACATGGAAAAGTACCCCTTGCGGTTTACTTCCTGGCCGCTCCGGTGTGCCGGGACCAAGATAGGGATATGCGTTCCGTCTATCACCCGGCCGCAGTTAGGGAATCCCAGCACATTAAAGACATCCACAGTGGTCTGCACATTTCCCATAGTCACTACTCTTGATAGCAGCTGGTAAATAATTGCATTGGCTACTTGCAGCACAGCAGCCCCCACAGTAGATTTGTCCACTCCAAACTGATTTGCGACTGACCGGTAGCTGTCGGGTGTTGCAGGCTTCCACAGGGCTATGGCCACTCGCTTCTCAACTGTGAGGGCTGCTCTCATTTTGGTGTCTTTGCAAGTCACAAAGTTCCATGAAAGTTTCGCAGCCACTGGGAATCATCCCATACCCGCAACACTATGCGGTCCCACCAGTCTGTGCTTGTTTCCTGGGCCTAGAATCGGCATTCCACAGCATCAATCTGGCCCAACGCCACCATGATCTCCCAATCGCCACATGATGTGCTTCTAGGAACGTCTGTGTCCATGTCCTCATCAGTATCGTAATCGCGCTGTTGTCACTTCCTCGCCCGGTTTTGCAGGTACTGCACATACTGCTGGATAATGCGTGAGGTATTTACAATGGTGAAAACTGCAGCGGAGCTCTGAGCGGGCTCCATGCTTGCCGCACTATGGCGCCTGCATGGGTAATCCTGGAAAAAGGGCACGAAACGTAGGAGAGCAGAGTGGCAGCGGAAGAGGTGCTGTTCGGTTCACGATAGCTGAAAAGAGGCGGGAAATGATTGTCTTCTGTAGCTTTCAAGGAGGCGGGAGCCCAGGGCAGCAACATGGAAAGACTCGGTAGTGTGGCAAGAGCGGGAGAGCAGAGTTGGTGGCGGAAGTGGTCAACGTGGGAGAGAAAGAGTAGATATTATAGAGATTACATAGGAGGACGAGAGGAAATGAGAGGTGAATTCATAATAGCAGGAGAGCAGCGGTGCACCGTACTGCACTGTCTGCTGAAAGCAGTATGGCGTCTGCACGCCAAAAAGGGCACAGAGGGAGGAGTGACTGATGACACACACCCAGAAACACCTGCGAGAATATTTTTGCCCCATCATGCACTGGGATCTTATCCCAGAATTCCAATGGGCGGCAGGGACTGCGGGAACTGTGGGATAGCTTACCCACAGTGCACAGCTCCAACATTCGATGCTAGCCTTGGTACTGTGGACGCACTCCACCGAATAAACGCACTAGTGGGGACACACAAGACCGAATGTATAAAATCACTTCTGAAAATTCGAATAGAATAATTTTGAAATAATTTCGTATTGTAGACGTACCCAAAGTTTCAGCCAGAAATAAAAGTGAAAATGCCAAATATCACAGGAATTTCCCCTGTATTTCCAACTCCAGTATTCCAAAATGTACTCAAATTCTCACCAAAACATTCTGATTACTCAGGCAAAGAGGTTTACGTGAGTTTTGGATAACAACTTTAGAGGCTCACTTGACACAAGCCAGCCAGGGCTTGGAATGCCAGGGAGGTGGAATGCTCAGCCTCTAAAGAAAGATGGATGTCTTGAACACTCAACATCAATGCTTCTGTCCAATCTGAGGGCAACACTGACAGGCTCGGAAGAAAGTCACATATAGTTCTCCACTGTATGAAAGATGCTGGTCCCAGAAAACAACTTGGGGTCTCAAGGTTGGGGGCTCTGACAGGTGTAAAGAAAGGAAAAATGGAGAGACCACTGATAGCTTTGAGAAGAGCAGGGAGGATTTGATAGGGAGGGTGTTATAGAATGTATTTGGCCCCTCAGGGGTTAGGGCAGAACCCTTCTGAGATAACAACACCCCACCCCAAGCTGGTCTCTACCAACCACCACCCCATCTCCCTACGTAGTGGTTTATCCAGGAGATCAGGAGTTAAACAAGTGGGTTTGTTGGAAAGGTGGGCCTTTTAACCAGCAATTAGAAGCTACAGGCCTGACCCTGTGCCCTCTGAAGTCAGTAACGAAAACTCCCAATGACTTCAGTGGTGCAGGGTCAGCCCATCTATGACCTGCTGACTTGGCTAGGGGAGCTCAGGAAGAAAGCAACTTGCCCGTTCACAAATGAGGACACAAGCCCACATAACTAATAGTGTTTCTCCAACACTTTCACTGTTTGTTTCTTTTGTTGTAATTGCTGTTATTCAAGACAATAGAGAAACTGTGGGTCTGGAAACTGAGACAGAGAGGCCAAAGGTGGGTCTTTTGTTGTTGTTTGTTTGTTAACAGACTAAAGTAAATGTAGCAATCCAGAAAACGGGAGGTGGGAAGGGCATGCATGTGTAGGTGTCTTCTATCAACCAGAGGATTAGATGTATTTGTTACTGAGGAGAAGCATGGGGTGGGTAACAGAGGAGACCAGGGAAGGAATTTTTTTTTGCACTTCTATAACATTATAATCACTAACCCTATTATTGTTCCCATGGTGAGTTTCAGGGCAAGTCTCATGTTAAATTTTAGCCCATAACAAATTTATTCTACAGCTGGAGTTAAAAACTTGAGCACAGGAATTTATAATGGAAAGTATGACAATCTTAACGATAGCTGCATTTACAGTGCCACTATAATTAGAGTACATTATACTCTTGTCATTTGCTTACCGTGATCTGACTGGTTAAAATAAGCTGTCAAACCCACTCTGAACAACGGGAGAGAAAACTCTTTTTAGTATTTTTTAACCCATTTTATTATTGTTTGTATTTGTTTGCATTACAGTAGCACTAAGAGGCACCAATGCAGGTTGGGGCCCCATTGCACCAGGCAACATACACAGTAAAACAGCCTTTGCCCCAAAAGAGCATACAGTCTCAACAGAGAGTCAAAGGATAGGAAGTGAAAAAGAGGCTTACTGAGATGAAGTGACTTGCCCACAGCCACCCAGTGGCAATGCTGGGACTAGAACCCAAGTCTCCTGAATCCCCATGTACTAATGTTAGCCCCTAGTTCTCAACCTAGTTACCAGTGTGGGCCGCATATGCAGCTCTCTGTGTGTTATGGGGATCCACACAATATATATACTACCTGTATGGCCCTGAGGATGTCACATGAGTTGCAGCTGTGTGTTGATTGGGCCACGGGTTGAGAACCACTACACTAGACCACTGTGTCTCCAAAGTAAGCCTCCATTTTTGTTACTTAACTATATTTCCATAGGCTGCTTGTAAAAATTAAAAAGATTTTTAAAAGCTTATGTGAAAACCTTTCTTGAAAAGAAGTTTCAGGTCGGTGTGGGACACAGACACTAGTCATTTTTTCATCACTTGTTGCACATAACTAGGAAGGCCAGATTATTTCAAAATTAATAGTTTTTCATTAGCTGGAAGGTGCTCCCTTTGTTGTTTTTTGCCGCCATATCCATTTTATCAGCACACATTTTATGCAAAAGCCCAATACACCCATGATGTATAATTCCTTTGGTTTCATGGAGTTACACCAGGAATGAACTTAGCTCAATAGGTGCAATGAGGTTTTAGTAATCACAAAGTGTCCTGAATTAGACAAGTCTGGGTGTTCTCCATTGACAAACTGGCTAGAAAAAGGCACAGACTTATGGGCTCAAACAAGGGCAGAATAATTGTATTGCACTTTGTCAACAAGCTGGTTTTCCTCCAATGCTCCTAGTATTGACAAACCAAGTAGTTACTGTTCTTAATAATATTAGTGACCAAATGTTTGATTGCTATAGGAGCTGGAATTGGAAAAAGTACAGAGAAGGGCAACAAAAATTATTCAGTGTATGGAATTGCTTCCATATGAGGAAAAATTCAAAAGACTGGGACCGTTCAGCTTGAAAAAGAGATGAATAAGGGGGGATATGATAGAGGTCTATAAAATCATGTATGGTGTGGAGAAAATTAATAAGGAAGTTTACCCCTTCACATAACACAAGAACCAGGGCTCACCCAATGAAATTAGTAGGCAACAGCTTTAAAAACAAACAAAAGGAAGTACTTCTTCACACAACACACAGTCAACCTGTGGAACACATTGCTAGAGATGTTACGAAAGCCAAAAGTATAACTGGGTTCAAAAAATAATTAGATAAGTTCCCAGAGTATAGGTCCACCAATGGCTATTAGCTAAGATAGCCAGGGACCCAACCCCCCTGCTCTGGGTATTCCAAAACTCGGACTGCCAAAAGCTGGGACGGGATGACAGGGGATGGATCACTCAGTAATTGCTCTGTTCTATTCATTCCCTCTGAAGCATGACACCAGCCACTGCCAGAAGACAGAATACTGAGCTACATGGACCATTGGTCAGACCCAGCATGGCCATTCTTATGTTCTTATACTAAAAGATTCTGTATAAGATAGTCATAAACAAACAAAAGTGAGTCTCCATAAGATGACTTCATCTCTTACTAATGTCCTCTAAAAACTAAACTATGTGCTACATCTTCCAGTGTGTGACAATATCAACAACTTCTAATCATAAACACAGTCAACCGCCCAAAAAACTAGCTCTCATTTCAATAAGCAAATAGTATCTGTCTTGCTTGCCAGACAGATTACACATAGTGGCCAATATGGCAACAGTTTAAGAGGCTGTGTTCTTTACCACAATGTTTAAAGCATATTTATAACTAAAAGCAAAAGGTGAAGATAGAGAATTGAATAGTCTATATTGTATTATAGTGATTAAGACATTTTAAGAAAAAAACAAAATCTATAATTATCAAAAATCTTAGTTTATTGACAAACTGAAAATACAGTTTTTGTGTTGAATGTTTTGATAGTCAAACTATAGATAAAGTTCAGTATACTATCAATTCATATATTTTCTTTTCACTGTCATATAGAACCACGCTGATTTTTTCTTAGTCATAAAATGCTATCTATCAATGGAAGTAACACTCAAAGACCCCATGATTTTTTATTTTACACCTCTGGGTGCTGGATTAATAGCCCTCCTGCGGACACAAGTACGAAGTACCAATCTATCTAAATAGTAGAGCACAGGCATAATGCCCTGCCAATGAGCCTCAATCCAGTTAGAGGGACTACCTCTAGCAAAAAGGACAGTCCTTTTTGTGATTGAAAGGACACAATTGCTGTCCTTTCAATCACAGGTAACATTCAGTCCTAGTGGGAGCATCTGCTCAGATTGCCAGCAACTATACCAATCGGGATGGTGGGGGAGGGGTGGCGTGGCAGACCCTTATCTGCTCCCTGCAGAACTGGGAACACCAAATTCATTTCACATAGGCAACCAAAGCCTAGGAACCCACTTAGGAACAAATGCAATCTGCAAGAGAGCTGTCCACAACATGCCAGCAACAAGGAGAGGGAGAAGTTGCCTCAGTTCGCCCTTAAATAAGTGGAGTTGACCCAAAACTCATGCTAGTTTTCCCCTACTGTTACTCACACCTTCCTGTCAACTGTTTGTAAAAGGCCATCCTGATTATGGCTACAAAAGATTTTTTTTCTCCTGCCGTTAATACTCACCTTAATTGATTAGTCTCTTAGGGTTGGTATGGCAACCCCCATCTTTTCATGTTCTCTGTATATATGCCTATGTATGTATATATATGTATCTATATCTTCCTACTTTATGTTCCACTCCATGCATCTGATGAAGTGGGCTTTAGCCCACAAAAGCTTATGCCCAAATAAATGTGTTAGTCTCTAAGGTGCCACAAGTACTCCTTGTTCTTTTTTCAAATGAAAAAGTGCATTCTGTTTGTGAGTGGCAGGAAAGCTGGAGAGCAGGAGAGCTGCTCTCAGTGTGGAGGGAAGCTGCCCATGGGCGCCGTAGAGCGGGGGAGTGAGAGCTGGAGAACTTAAAACACATATACATTAACTCTGCGGTATCACAACTGTAAATGGGCGCCTTTGGGGCCATAATAACTATAGGGACACCGCAATACTCCTTGCCAGAAGAGTGGTGTAAGAGGAATCTGCTGGGGGGAAGTAAACTGGGGGACCTGCCCCTTCTAGTAAGTCTGCGGGGAATGGAGGGGCGCTAGCCCTTTGAGCACACTGGAATGAGATGAGAGTGGAGAATTGCCCTCGGGAGTCGACTTGGTGGGGAGCACAGTTGGGAGCTGTGCCTGTGGCCAGGGTGGGTGTGGCTGGGGAGGGACAGTGGGGAGCTGCCCCTTTGACTGGGATGGGGTGTACAGCGGTGAGTTGCCCCGTGGTGGTGGTGCACAGTGGGGAGCTGCCCAGCTGTTAGGGTGAGTGCGGTGGATGGATAGTGGGAGCTGCCTCTGGGATCTGGATCGGGGGTGCATAGTGTGGGGGAGCTCTCCCCGGGATCGCGGTGCATGGCGGGGGGGAACTGCCCTTGGCGGCAAGGTCGGGGTGCATGGGGGGAGCTGCCTCACCGGGAGCAGGGTCAGGGTGCATGGTGGAGGGGGAGCTGCCCCCCCGGGGAGCAGGGTTGGGGTGCATGGGGGGAGCTGCCCCTGGGGAGCGGGGTCGGGGGTGCATGGGGGAGCTGCAGCTGCTCCCGGGGAGCGGGGTCGGGGGTGCATCGGGGGGAGCTGACCCCGAGGAGCGGGTCGGGGTGCATGGGGGGAGCTGCCGGGGTCGCGGAGGATGGCTAGCGGGAGGAAGCTGGCGGGGTGGGTGCGGGGGAGCGGAGGGGTAGGTACCTTCTCGCCGGTCACCACATGCAGCCCCTCGCGCACTTTGGCGAAGGACCCCTCTCCCAGCTTCCTGCCGATCAGGTAGTTGCCGACGCGCTTGGTGTGCTGGAAATCGCGGAGCCGCTCCCGCGCCCCCGCCGCGCTGACCCAGGCGGCCAGGAAACTTCCCTCCGAGCCCAGGGGCGGCTTCCGCGGCTCCCCGCCATCGCCGAACCCCGCCGCCGGCGGCTCGCTCAGCAGCCCGTCGCCCGCAGCCGCCGGCATCCTCCTGCCCCTGCTCCGCTTCGGCCCTGCCCGCCGCTGCTACTGCTGCCGCCGGGCACCTTCACTCGGCATCGGGGCAAGTCCCGCCTCTGCAGAGTCCCCCCGTGGCCAGCTGCTCTGAGTCTGGGCGCCCGCTCCCAGCCCCGCCGAGAGACTGCAGCCAGGCGCTCGCCTCCCGAGCGCACGTGGGGATGGATGGAGGGCGGGGGGCGCCGCTCAGGCGCCTTCTGGAGGCAAGGAGAAAAGTTCCTCCGACCAGCCGCGGGCTAGATTTGGCTGGGGGGGGGGGCGGCCGCTCCAGCACGATCCTCTCCGGAGAGCGCCGGTGCAACAATGCAGTGTGCAGCCAGCCTAGCAACTACTGAAGGCGAGCGAGCGGTGCTGGCACACAGCGCATCACGTTGAGGAGCAAGCGAGAGCCAGCTCCCGCAGATCAATTGTCTCCAGTCCCCGTGCAAGCCCGTTTCCCTATTGGGTCTGTCTCTCTTTACCCCTCCCCTCTCTCTGTGTGTGTCTGTCTCCCTCGCTCTCCTGGACTGTGCAGGGAGAGGTGCTTTCTCTTTGCTTGAGGCGCCCTCTCGGAGGGGGGAGGTGGGGGGAAAAGCCTCATTCCGTTTGAATGTGCAGTAATTTAATCCGATCACACGCGGCGGGAACAGATGTGATCTAAACTCAGCACAGCAGCCTGAACATTTTCAAACGCTGGGCGCCCCTCCTTCCCGCTCTGCTAGTGCACAGCTCTCAAAACAGAACACCCCAAAAACCCTCTCCCAGAGAGAAAAGCCACCTGAAATTCATGACAGTGCGCCTCTCTATATACAATTAGACTACAAATCCCAGCTCCTAGCCAGATACAGACAGTCTACGTGGTTCTTTTTCTGGACATGCATGTGTGTGGTTTTATTTTCTCATTATGTTTTATTTTTGCTTGGGAATATTTTTATGCTGCGCCGCTTTCCCCACCTTTCTGCTTGTGAACACTTCAGGCTGTGTGTGTGTTTTTCACTCTCTTGTTGGTGGAATGTGCTCCAGAGCTGAGATCGTGACAGTTCTGCTAGTGAGTGCATGAATACTCCCCCCCCCCCCCAACCCTGTTGCTAATAAACTCCTCGCCGTTTCTGCTGATAGGGACTAACACGGCTACCACTCTGAAATAAATCCAGAGTGTGCCAATGCAGTTCCTATGCAGCTTTTCGATGTACCACCCTTTTGCTTCAGTTCAAATTATTTTATTTATAAGTGGTTTCTACATTTTTAAGTTCTCTACCCTGATTTTGTTTTTACCAATTAATTCCAAGTTGCATTTTACAACATAACTTTATTTGGTATAGCTTCTTTCCTATAAACTGTATATCCTAAAATGTTTTACAGGGCTTCATAATACACCTGCAGCATTAACTAAAACAAGAGGGGAGACAGACATGGAGGCATGGGTTTTGATTCCCCACCCCCTTAGTTGAGCTGGAGCAAGGGCAATCCTTTCTGTGCAGATCTTCCTCATCCCAGGCAAATGGAAAAGAAATCAGACCCTTCCATTCTCCTCCCCTTCCCTCTTTTGTACACAGTATGTGCAAGTATTTACAGTGGCAATCAGGGACATATAGAAGGGAGGATAATAGAATCTAGAGATTTAAAAGACCTATTGGATCATGAATGCACTGAGGTCCTGATCCTAAAGCTAAGCACCCCTCAACTTACATTGAAGTCCCTGGGAGCTGAGGACATTCAGCACCTCACTCAGGTACTAAATTCCTGTGTATACATAAAAGCCCTTCCTGAGCTGGCCCAGAAGGCCACTGACCTCTTCTCATTTAAATTCCTACCTAAACGCTCCCTGTACTATGACACCCACAAGAAATCAAAGATGTTTTTCTTTATTTACACATAAAAAGTCAAAATAGTTTTGCTCCACCATGTACACTAACCTTGACTAACCTTTTTGTTGTTATCCCAGTGCTTCTTCCAGTCCATTTACACCCTGCTGTTTTGCTGCCCCCTATGTTGTGTTATGTGTCTGAAATGGATTTGTAGGCTCTTTGCCTCAGAGTACAAATAAGAAACTGCCCCAATTTAGCATACTATTAGAGACGGTGAAATAATGAATACTGAGAAAACTCTTCCCCCTCTATGTGCAGGGTAGAGACATTCCCCCAACAGGGGCTACATCAGATATTATTATATTATTGGTGAAAAGATAAGTTTTCAGCTGAGATTTCAAAAGAGATGGAAAAGTAATGAGGGTAAATATGGGCAGGAACTAAACAGAAGGGTCTAACACCAATAGAGCTTATTTTGATGGTTTCCTTTTGGTTTTAAAATATACACACATCCCATCCTCTGGATACATTTACAGTATTACAATATACCCGAACAGAAAATAACCAAATTACCCACCAACTCTCAATTCCAACCCCTTTTCCAGAACTATATCCTTCCCTTAAGGAAAAGTCTGGGAGAACAAATGGCTCTTTCAGCTTGTCCTGAAGTTTAACACTTTCAGGCTCTGGCATGCCAAATCAGGGAACAAATTCCACTGCTGCTGCTATCTCACCAAGATTGGCCTGCTCATGCCCCCTTTCAGTTAAACCAAGAGAGACCATATCTTGAATGCAGCTAGTTAGCTCAACTGTGGTGGTATGAAACAGGAGAGAGTCTATGTGACAGTCCACAGAAGGTGTCAGTGAAAGATGAGCAGAAGGAGCAGAGAGGGAGTAGAGAGAAAGATAAAGTCCATGGAACAAGCAACAGCAAATTCACGGAGGGTTTTAAAAACAAGGAGGATTGATATTTTCTGACCATCAAATAATCTGGCCCTGACCAACTTTCCACAGTTCAAACAAACCACCCACCACTACCAGTTCCTCCCGACCCTAGCAAATCACTTGGAGCTGATAAACTCTCCCCCGTTCCCCTCCAAAGCTATACCCTTCAGATACAAGTGTTGTAGCTATTCCCTGACATGGAGCAGAAACTGGGAAGGCTTCAGGACCATCCTCTTCATTCACACCAGAAGTATTAAGTCCTGCTTGCTCCACCATTGAGAACAGACTGTCAGGAGGAGGGACACCTTCCATGACTGACACCAGGTCTACACTAGAAACTTTTGCAGCTATAGCAATGTTGTCTGGGGCTGTGATTTTTTTGTGACATTTTTATATTGGCAAAAGCCAATGTGGATGTGGTTATGCTGGCATGGAAGTGCTTTTGGCAGCATAGCTCATTTTATCTGGGTAGCTGTTATACGCTATACCAGCAAAAGCACTCTAGTGTAGACGAGGTTAGACAAGGCCTTAGGGACCTGCTGTGTTCAGGGAAATGGCCTTAGGAAGCCACTTCCCATCTGACAGCAGGCATTTGGAGAACTACCCACTATCTGAATGTGTCAGGAGTACAGCTAACCAAATAACTAATTTTTCAGTTTGCTGGCAGTTCTGAAAAATCTAAAAAAGATTGTTCCATTTGGGTCGGATCGAAACCTTTCTGAATTTTCAGCAAATTGAAATGTCAGGAAATTTTCATTTTGGGTCAAACAAAACATTTTGTTTCAGGCATTTTTAACATAGGCAAAGGCAACGAACAACTACACACAGAGAATTGGAGGAGGATGAAGAACCTCCCTCCTAACTTCTAGCCCAGTGGTTAGAGTACTCACCTGAGTTGTCACAAACCCAAGCTAGAGCAGGAAGCAGAACCTAGATCTTACCACTACCAAGTGAATACTCTTACTACCAGGCTAGAGGGTATTCCAGAGTGAGGCTCGCTCAGTCTCTCTTGTGGCAGCAGTTCCACTTGAATAGTGGAGTAGTCATTGGGCCAGAAACAGGCAATAGCCAGGTGTTTAGACTAGAGCACTTATCTGGAAAGATGAAGATCTGCGCCCTGCTCTGGAGTGGGGATTTGAACCTGGGTCTACATCCCAGGTGAGTGCCCTAACCACTAAGCTAAAGATAACAAGGGTGGAACCTCTCCTTCCGCCTCAGTTTTGTAAATGGCACCTAAACTCCCTTGTGACTCTAGCCTAGAAAATAAAAACATTTAGTTTTGGAAATGCATCAACATTTCTGAAAAAAAATTGTTTTGATTGAAACAATTTGCCAAAATCAACAAGAAATTGCAAAATGTTTCAGTTGACCTGAATCTGCATTTTCTGGCAAAAACGGTTTCAGCCAAAAAATTTCACCCAGGTTTAGTCAGGAGCACAACAGGTGGGACACTCATCTGGCTATTGGGACACACTTTGAGGGAGGAGCATATATTACTGTGTTTGTACACACAACGATACATGTCAGCTAATACAAATGTAGTTTTGGTCACTGTGGATAGAGAGTTCAATAAATGTTAAGCGTATACAGTCATTTAAACTTTCAAAAATAATTTTTTTAAATGGATGTTGCAGAGACCATGAGAGGAACCCTGAAAGAGCCTGGTGACTATTTTTAAATTTTACTAAACTTGGGGACTAAACAGCTTGACAGTCTCTTTTTAAACAGGCAAGCCTCTCACCTCTCTCTGGTTTTTATCCTATCCAGCTGTGCCCATCAGGGTGCAGTCTGGATGGAAGGGGATTGCTGGGATCAAAGGCTGCATTTATTTCTGTCAGTGCTTTAATTTAAATTTAACTCCTGTGTGCTTCAATCTGAGCTGTAGTTGTCCTAGGTAATGACATTTTCTGACTAACTGTTGAAATTACTAATGAATTAAAGGTACCAGTCTAGTTACAGGTTGAAAAAGCTGTTATAACCAGCTACTAAAAATAAGTAAGAGCCAGTTTTCTTCCCACAAACGCAAATAAATTCAAAGTTGTTTTGTCCTTCACTAACTTCATTGTTCTAAAATATTGCAGTAGAATATGTCTCAATCAGTGCTATGAGATCTTTATAACAGCTAGGAACAACTGGGTCATTTAAGCCTCGGTCCTGCAAAAGGAACTGAATGGGTCAGAGCAGGCCCCTCTGCAGGGTCAAACCCCATGGGAGCCTTAGAACAAAGTTTAATCATTAACCTCTTAGCTACTTCATTTTGCTACACTTGTAAAAGCAGCATTCTAAGCACTTTTATCTAGCGGTTGAAGCAGTAGACTGAATGCTGGGATGTCTAAATTCTATTCCCAACTCTGCCACTGGGTCTTTCTATGGCCTGGTCTACACTGGGGGTGGGGTCGATATAAGGTACGCAACTTACATGTCGATGTAAGGTATGCAACTTCAGCTACATAAATAATGTAGCTGAAGTCGACATACCTTGACCAACTTACCGCACCGTGAGGACGCCGCAAGGTCGACTGCCGATTCGGCGGGTAGTGTAGACCTGCCCTAAGACTTTGGCTAAGATATGTAGCCTCTCTGTGCCTCAGGGTATGTCTACACTGCAATATAAGCACAGGCTCAAACACAGGCTTGAGCCCAGACTCTCCCTTCTGTCTACACAGAGCTCTGTATGAGTTAGACCCCAGGCCCCAATACCCCGCAGGATGGGTGGGTTCAAGCATGAGTCATGCTAGCACTCAGGCCCAAACTCCATTATTTTGCAGTGTGGATGCAGCTTGGACCTATCTCCCCTGGACTCAGGCCCTAGAGTCTGACAATGCTATCCCACAATCCTACTGATGGTGTTGTTTGTCCTCTCTATTGCAAGAGTAGTCAATCAACTCCCAAGAAACGGTAGCAAACCCCTCCCCCCCTTGTTCAAGTACAGTAGCTTCCATTTTATTCTGACCTCTGAACTGCAAATACAATGAACCTTCTCCTGCGTTTGAAATGGCCACCGACCAGAGGAAGACCTTTGCCAAGTGTGCTGCTTCCTGGTCGTGGGGGTTTTGGTCTATCTTTGGTGCGAGGTGAGCAACAAGTTTGATTTTAGTAAGAGCACCAGGAATGACTACACATACTAAGAGACAGCAAAGAAGCTGGCAGTGTTGGCGATTTACTGGACCAGTGCAGGGAGAGGACTCAAGACCGACGACCAGAAAGTTAGAGATGAGAACTGCACCTCTAGGAACTCACCATCATCCTGCCCCTTTTATGAGGAGTTTGCTGGCTACTGCACTAGGGCTGGCTGGCTACTGCACTAGGATGCTGGCTACTGCACTAGGGCTGCCAATTTCATTTGGATGTATTCCTGGAGACTTCATCACATGACATAATCTTTCATGAAAGATTAACCTTTACTCCTGAGGACTCCAGGCCCATCCTGGAGGGTTGGCAACCCTATACTGCACTGACCATGGAGCCAACAATGCTTCATGATGGGCTAATCAGCTGGGATGGCAACCTTCTCCCCCTGGATCCATTATAGGACTGGAGGAACCAGCAGATGCTGGATCAGGCTAGTGAAGTGACTCTGGTGCTGGAACCGGTCATTGTGAAGGCTTTGCCACTAGAGTAGCTGCAGCATATCCTGGGTCCTTACTTGGAGGAGCTTTTTTATGCCCCGCCCACCACTGCTGCAGAACTGACAACAGAAAAGGAAGAGACAGAACGTGCCAAAGCCTGGTATGCTTCTGGCTCCATGTTTGTTTTATTAATGTAGGAATGGGAGGGATTTCCAGGTTATGAACCAATGCAATAGTTATTACAATCCACGGATTGCAGTAGGTATCTATGGCTGATTACATGCCAGTACCTTGGCATCCCCCTACCCCTATGGAATTCAAAATGAAGATAGGGAAGCATTTAAAAATGAAGTTTTACTAGAAATTTGCACATTCTTGCTAGGATGTGCTGGGGAGTTAAAAATAAGAACCTTATATTGCCCCCCTTGTTAGTACGCTGCTGTTCCTACTAACACAATGGTGTAATGAGCCGCTTGTAAACACTGAAATGTCTGGGAGGGGGAGGCTGAAATGAGTCCATTTATGAACGTAGTCCATTTAAGCTAAATATAGTCCATGGGTGACAAAATCATTTGTCCAAAATATGGCTGAGAGGGTTGTATACAGCCCAGAAATGTGCTCGGGAGGGGATGGGAGTGTCACTGTCACTGTGGAGTCCTTTGCAAGTCCACATTACGATGTGTGTTTGCTCTATCAGAAGCCATGGGGAGGCAGTAATCCATGTGGACACTAACGGAGCATCCTGCTGATTTCTCCAGGAACTTTATCCCAATCCTGGGTGCTGACAACTGCAAACATATTCCCCTAGCACAGAGATGGGCAAACTATGGCCCGCAGGCCACATCCAGCCTGCGGTACCCTCCTGCCCAGCCCCTGAGCTCCTGGCCCCTCCCCTGTTGTCCCCACTCCCCCGCAGCCTCAGCTCACTGCACCGCCGACGCAATGCTCTGGGTGGCAGGGCTGCAAGCTCTTGTCGGACAGCACAGCTGCAGAGCCGCGGCCTGACACGGTGCTCTATGCTGCGCGGCAGCACGGTGGTGTGGCTGGCTCCAGTTGGGCGGCACAGCTGCCTGTCCTAGTGCGCTGGGTGGTGCGGCTGTAGCGCCACCAGCCACCGGTGCTCAAGGCAGCATGGTAAGGGGGCGGGTGGATAGACGGCAGGGGAATTCGGGGTGGTGGTCAGGGCCCGGTGTATGGATAGGGGTCGAGGCGGTCAGAGGGCAGGGAACAGGGGGGTTGAATGGGGGCAGGAGTCCCGGGGGGGCAGTCAGGAAGGAGAGGGAGGGTTGGATGGGTCGGTGGGGGACAGTCAGGAGCAGGGGTTTGGGGGCAGTCAGGGAGAAGGGGTGGTTGCATGGGGCACGGGTTCCAGGGGGGCCATCAGGGGGCGAGAAGCGGGGCGGGGGTCGGATAGGGGGCGGGGGACAGGCCACGCCTGGCTGTTTGGGGAGGCACAGCCTCCCCTAACCGTCTCTCCATACAATTTTGGAAACCCAATGTGGCCCTCAGCCCAAAAAGTTTGCCCGCCCCTGCCCTACAGGAACTCCAGAGAGATAGTCACATTTTGGGGAAGGGTGTATTTTCCAAGGCCACTGTGGTAGCTGACCAGCCCTCTCCACTCGTAGTTGTGCTGTTCAGTCACCATAAGTATGAATACTTCGGTGGCATACGTGGCTGGCTTGCCACCAGAAGCTGGGAATAAAGTCCCTCTTTGTCATTCAGGAACCACAAGAATTGTTATGTCCTCCAAAATGTGGAATGCCTGAAATGATAGAGAAGGCTTACATAGTACACCACAGCCACCCACCTCCTCCAGAGCGGTCTGCAATTTTTAAACAAAATTGTGATTTTTAACTTAGCATTCTCTGGGCACTCTTTTCATTGTGATTAACCCAGTTGTGTTCACGGAGTTTCTGGGATCTGAAGCATTCCTCTGACAATATACTGACATTCAGTTTTGCAAAGTATCATTTGTTGTCCCTGAGATTCTACTAGGATTGGATTGTTGTTTTTTGTTTGGTTGGGGGATGGGTGCTCTTGCACTGAACCATTTGTAAATAACTGAGACAATAATGCTCTGTTTTGTCTGCTTGCAGGCACCTCTAGTTCTACTGGCCATTGTACGCGGTAGATCACACATATTCTAGCAGAAGCCTGGGTCTCCATACAGTTATGGACCAGTCCAAGAGGAAGTGATTTCCAAGATGAACTTATGGTTGACATTCTGAACATGGCCAACAAGCATGTGCAATACCAAAAAGAGAAGGATTCATGTCAAGGGGAGATGCAAGTAAAGAGGCACAGGCAGGCTGCAAAGCCTGAGGACAGAATTGCAGCATGGGAACAGACACTTGCATCGCCATTCCAGGAACGTCGGTTGAGGGAGGACGACATAGTGCAGCAGAAAGACCTGTTTGAACAGTTGCTTTTGCTAATGGCCACAAGAGTGCAGGCTCCAGCTGCCCCCACACTGTGGCCTGAGACTGAGTCACCTCCACAGTACCATGTGCTGCATACCAGGAACACTTCGGACAATTCCATGTTTAGGTGGCCTATGCAACTGGGACTTAACAGCAGCTGGACAGGGCATATCTACCCCCCGCATACTTCCACCCCTGCAGTGACCCCCTCCCCTCTGCATACTTCTACCCCATGCTGTCTCCCCCTACGCCCCCACACACACTGCACGCATCCATCCCTGCACAGAGCCCCTCCCCTGTGCAGTCCATGACACCCCTGCAGGCTTCCACACCCATGCAGCAGTGGTAAGTGCACGCTAAACACACAAGAAAGGGAAAGGAGAACATGCCAGGAACACACCCAAAATTAGGGGATTTTTTGGTGGCATTGTTTGCCCTGTTCAATGTTTGGTTTGTGCATTTTGTTTTATTACTGGTTGTGAAGTTGGTTTGTTACTGCTATTTTAGTGTTCTAGTGGCAGCTGGCCTGCCTGGCAATACTTTAATATCGTTATTTTTGTAATACAAGTAAAAGCTTTTATTTTATTAAGAAAATGTATTGCCATCTCTACATCACATCTTATAATGTGTATTTTGAATAATAAAGATAAACACAGGATAAGGCACAATTGGCAAGTTGTATTCAACTAGGGTGACCAGATTGGGGAACCTAAAAATTGGGACTTGTCCGAGGGGGGGGACCCCTCTCCTGCCGCCGCCAGACTTGTTGAGCAAAAAATAAATAAATAAAAAAGGAAGAAGCCCAATCAGTCGGGACGCGGGACAAAAGATGAAAAATCAGGACAGACATCTGGTCACCTTATATTCAACCACAATATCTCAGTACATCTGGCAATAATGTAAGTGCACTGTTCCCCACCCTCATTACATTAACAGTCATATCATCCAAAATAAAAATGTGGGACAGTCAATACCCGCCTATTCACTATGTACAGTGACAGTACCCCTTCCCATTTCATTGCATGATGTGACAATACCTCATTTACTGTAAACATTTCTGTATAAAAACATCGATAAATCTACTATTCTCCCTCTTCCATTGGCCCATTCAAGTCCATAATGTGGGAGCACAGAGCATCCTTGATGTCTGTTGCCCAGGTGCATCCCGTTCCAGCTATGATCAGTGCACTTTCTGGCTGAGTGTGTCGCAGCAATCCCCTACTGTCACAGGGTGATTCAGGGGCAAATGGCTCATCCTTGGCTTCACAAAGATTGCGAAGAGCACTGCAAGCCACAATAATGCAGACAGCATTGATAACACTGGAATCCCAGTGAGATTTCAATCTGCCAAATGCACATTCAACCACCATTCTACACCTGCTGAGAGTGTAATTAAACTTTCTTTTGTCAGGGCCTTTGAGATTAGGATGTGGTTTCAAAAGACAAGGCAAAAGGGGGTACATGGGATCCCCAGAATAACAATGGGGGCAGTAACTCCATCTATGACCGTGTCATTTGGTGGGAATAGTGTCCCCAGTCTATCCATGAATGTGGACTGCCAATCAATAGAAAACTTTGGCATCACGAATCTTTCTAGTGCAGCCCACACTGGCATCCCATAAATCTTCCACAAGGGCCTGCATAATAATGGCGCATCCTTTGTGGTTCATGTACTGTACTCATTTGCTCCCTGAGGAGGGCAAACTATGGGCACATGAGTCCCACCAACGGCCCTGGTGTAGTTTGGAAAGCTCATTCTCTCAAAACCAGCAATTACTCCAGGAATATTATTTATGCCCCCCACCACTGGGTACATCCCACACCTGACCACCTCCATCCTCGCCACCACTTTATCCACAGTTGACTTTCCAACACTGAACTGATTAGCAACTAACCTGCAACAGTCTGGGATAGTTAGCTTCCAGACAGTTATAGCAACCTTCTTTTTAACTGATACGGCCACCCTCATGTGTATGCTGTGATGCTGGAAAGTTGGGGCAAGCAAGGCAAGTTCTGGACCCATTGATGGTCATCCTACGTCCGTATGACAATGTGATCCCACCAGCCTACACTTATGGCCCTGCTCCAGAAGTGCCAGTCAATGTAGGGGGCATCAGCAGCTATACTGAGAGTCATGAGAAGCATCAGCCAGTTCAAGTCTTCCATCTGTATCATCTTCCTCCTCCCCTTTCTGTTCCGTCATTAGCCGTCACGGACTCGGTGGGTCAGAAAACACTGCCAAAGTGCCCACCAATATCTCATGGAACCTCTGCCTGTTTCCTGAAACAGGAGCAAAAGCCCAAGCAAGGGAAGTTCTTCCTCCATGTTGCTGGCTCCAGTTGCTGGGAGTGTTCAGACCAAAATGATAGCTCAGCAGAATGTGTTGGTTCTGCCACATTGAACCACAAACAAAGGGCTACATCACCACATTTTGGGAGGCTGTGACAGAGCTCTGTTGGTCTGCTGGGCCGGTAGGGAGCTCCTGTCTCGCATACAGGCCTTGGTCACACCCTCCTGGTATCGGGGAATTAGCATAAGGAGGGGTGTGGGCCTGAGTCCGTGACACTCCTCTCAGGCAGAGGTGCCGGCAAGAGTCTGTGGCGTGCCCCTCCGGCAAGGGAGCGCCGGCAAGCGTCTGTGGCACGCCCCTCAGGCAAGGGAGCGCCATCAAGACTCTGTGGCGCGCCCCTCAGGCAGGGGAGCGCCGACAAGAGTCTGTGTTGCTGTCGGGGTTTGCCTACCCGAGGCGGGTTGGCCAGGGTAGGGGAACGCAGGCCCACCCACCTTCCCTGCGTTCCAGCCCAGGGCCCTGTCAGTGGCGGGGGAGAGGGTCCCGCCACTGGGTCAGCGGGGATCCATCCGCAACACGCTGACCCCTTAGACTCCCCACACTCCCATTCTGCCCTGGGCTACTTCCTACACAATCTCTTGATTGGGTCCCTCCAGCTCTCCGGGATACTCAGCCGTTGGCAGCTGCAGCTTGCCTTCTGTGTCAGGCTCCCCCCAGCTCAGGTTACTGCCTGGTTCCTCCAATTCCTCGACATATATAGCTACTGGCAGCTCTGGTAACTCCGGTCCTTCCTCCAGGACCAGCTCCGCCTGGTCCAGGGCTTCCCCTGGCTTGGCAGCAGGGTCTGAAGGGAGCAGCCAGCGGTCTGTGTCTGCCTCCCTTCCTGGTGCTGCCCTGACTGGGCTAAGGGCCCCACCCTTTATACTTCCTGTCCCACCCCTCCCCTTCCGGGGGGTGGAGCCGGCTTGACCTGGCCCCGCCCACTCCGGCTGAGAGAGTGGCTCTTTACCCTCTGGCTCAGAGGGAAGCCACCCTGGCTCCTTACAGAGGGCAATAGGCAGTCTGGGATATGGTTGGTTGAACTTGGGTCTGAGTACGGCAGTGGGGATACTGAAGACCAGTGTGGGGTGCAGGCTTGAAAATACTTATCCGAGAGTCACCAATGAGTGTGGACGCTCAAGCCCTAGGCTTTCAAACCCAGGGTCTGCAGATTCAAACCCCATTAACTCTGAGCTTACATTGCAGAGTAGATATACCTTCAGTTTCCCCATCTGTAGACAAGGTATACAATAACAGCTCTTACTTGTCTTTCTAACATGCTTTGAGATCTGAGAGTGAAGGAACCAAATACCTAAATCCCTTTGAGGATCTGTGCCTGTGAGTGCAGACAGTGAAATCCTGGCCCTATGGAAGTCAATGGGAATTTAGCCATTGACTTCAATGGGACTAAGATTTCACCTCAAGTATTATTAAAGAGATGCTCACTTCACTTCTTGACCCCTTTTCCCATTTACATGGGGGCAGAGGTGCTCACATTCTTCACCACTCTTCCGATCCATGGACAGCAGGGCCGGCTCTAGGCACCAGCAAAACAAGCTGGTGCTTGGGGCGGCACATTTCTAGGGGCGGCATTTGGCGCCGGCCATGCCACCCCTAAAAATGTGCCCCGGCCGCCCTAGCTCACCTTCGCCTTGCTCGCGCGCCACGGCGCGCGAAACAGCTGGTTCGCGCGCTGCTGCTCCCCCTCCCTCCCAGGCTTGAGAGCCCGAGAGGGAGGGGGAGATCCCGAGTGGCCGCGGCGCGCGTGGCTGCTCCCACTCCCTCCCAGGCTTGAGAGCCCGAGAGGGAGGGGGAGATCCCGAGTGGCCGCGGCGCGCGTGGCTGCTCCCACTCCCTCCCAGGCTTGAGAGCCCGAGAGGGAGGGGGAGATCCCGAGTGGCCGCGGCGCGCGTGGCTGCTCCCACTCCCTCCCAGGCTTGAGAGCCCGGGAGGGAGGGGGAGATCCTGAGCAGCCGTGGCGCGTGAAACAGCTGATTCGCGCGCCGCTGCTCCCCCTCCCTCCCAGGCCTGAGAGCCTGGGGGGAGGAGGCAGGGCTGGGGATTTGGGGAAGTGGCGGAGTTGGGGCGGGAAAGAAACGGGGGTGGGGGGGCAGCCAAAATTGTTTTTGCTTGGGGCACTAAAAATCCTGGAGCCGGCCCTGATGGACAGGTTCATAGATCTTGGAGATCCAGTCCTTTGCTCTTCAAAACTTCTCTTGATAGAGTGTTTCCATTGTTTCCTTCCACCTCCTTTCTTGCTGTCCGCTTCCTCCTATGCTTTTCTTTGCTGGCCATTCTTTCCCTATTCTTATCATATGTACAGCCTGCCTGAAACATGCTCTCTCTAGACTTTCTATCACTGAGAGTCCCAAGTTCATCTTCCTCCTAATTTCTTCCATGCACACTGTCTACCCTCGGCTTGCTGTCAATTCTCCACAGTATATTATTAGAGACATTGTCAAACTAAAACCCATATGCTGAAAATTTACTGATATTACTAACATCTTATATTATTAAAAGAGGAAAGAAATTAAAGTCAAGTTGTCGTTGTTTATGTTCTTTTATTTCTTTAAGCATGGACAATGAAAATCAATAAAGTCATTTTTGTTTATTGCTAATTTTTCTTTCAACTTCTCAGTGCCGTACTGTTTGGGTTTCAAACACTGCAAGGGGAATGTTTATTTGTTTCGGAACAACTGTTTTCTTGAATTTTAAAAACAATTCTGGAAATATTTTCGTTTGGGTTTAGGTTTTATATAAGCTCATTTTTACAGCATTTAAATTCTGGTCTCTGGTTCAAGTTTAAATTGATAGAATCCTCAACTTATTGGCACTTCCTCAGTGACATACTAGGCACATGCTGCAGCACCAGAGGTATTTTTGCCCCTTATACTGTGCCTAGTGAACTGGACAGCAATGAAGAATTTAGCTCTTTTGGTACTTTATTGATATGCAATATAAGATAATGATATTACCTGTATGCTCATACAGAAATGCATATGACAACAGTCCTCTGTCATTTAATATGATATATTTACTAAGAGCCAGTTTTGAATACCCTTACTCAAATTGAATAATACCTCACTCCTTGATTTCAGTGCTAATACTTAAGGAATAAGGAACTTACTGTAAGTAAGGGTATTAGAATCTATCCTGCAGATACATATTCACACACACACAGCCACATGTAATCCATAGCTACAGAATCCATTCTTGCTTACTCCTTGTCACAGAACTGTGCTCCAGAAATAAAATTTTAATTTGAAAAATGTTATCAACCAGATTCTAATCCCATTTATGCCAGTGTAAATCTGAAAAATCCCATGTGAAGTGTATTTACACCAGGCTAAAAAATGAAAGGAAAAATCAGGCCCTGTTTCTAACCCTTATGGTTATGAAGAAAACCTTGAACACACAGAGTGTAAAACGATACACTGTTTCCTTTCTGAGTTTGCAAATAGCTGGAAAAAAATACCTGAGAAGTATGAAATGACCTATTCATCTCCATGGTTTGTTCACTCCGAAATCTCAAGATAACATTAAATGTAAATATTTTAAACCAGTTGATGATGATGATTTTAACAGAAATGTCTAGGTAATAATGGGTTTACCCCACAATTCCACACAGTCTGCCCAGGTGGCAAAAGCCCCAACTATCCTTATGCAACCACCAAAACTTCCAGCTCTCCCACACCCACAGCCCAATAACTTCAATGGTGTAATTATGCATTGTCAGTACAAAAGACAACAGTATCTTGAAAACATGGAGACATTATAAAAACAAATTGAATTTAATATCAAAGTAAATAGCAGGGGGCTGCTGTGCTGACTGCATTATTAATTTTCATATTTCATTAAGTTAAAGTATCTATGTAAACATTTAAATTAAGATGCTGCAAAACCTCTAGTCTGATGCACCAGAGTATCATAGAATTCAAGGATCTTGAATTTAAGTTCCATTAACGAGAGAGTAATTTGTATAATTATGCATATATGCGTACATTTCATGATTTTGGAAAGCCCCTAGATATTGGACACCATGTAAGAAACAAAGGAGACCTTAAACTTTATGGCTCATTAGAAATGTTTATATTTAACCTATAATACTATTATAAAATGTATTAAAGAAAAATAATCTCTCACTGAAGTCCAGGAAAGTTGACACAACAAACTAATCTGACATAAATATCTGAAATTTAAAAACATGGATGGCCAAATTCTGCTCTCAGTCACACAGTGACCTTGCTGAAGTCAATGGAGTTGCGCTGGGATAAGAGTGAGGAGCGTTTGGGCAGTGTTATGTAAGCCAGACAAAGCCATTCCAGTTTACTTTCTGGGTCAATCCATGTTGTGGTACTTACACATTGTTAATGTAGATATAGGAGTACTTTACTAATGTAGATCCACACGTGCAACTGTCTTCAATTCAACAGTGCTGCCAGCCATGTTGTATGGCAGTGAAACGTGGGCACTGACAAAGAGAGAAGAGCAGCGGCTGTCAGTAGCTGACAGGGCAATGGAACGAGTTTTGTTGGGAATTTCCCTTCTGGATCGCATCCCAAATTAAATGATCAGAGAACGCAGCAGTGTGAGAGATATTGTCATGGAAAGCAGACATAACAAGATGCGATGGGCGGGCCACACAGCATGGTTCACGGACAACAGGTGGACCGCAATTATTGCTGAGTGGTACTCATGAGAACAGAAAAGACCACTTGGCCGGCCCCCAAGAAGATGGGAAGACAACATTGTTAAACGTTTCGGCCAAACATGGAGAAGAAAGGCAAGAGTGCGAGAAGAATGGCGGACGTGTTGTGATCGGCGCAGTCTTAATGACAGCTGAAGACTGATCAATCCAGGTGATCCAGGTGATTCAAACAAACCATAAAGCTAAGGATGAGCAGATATTTGAAAAAAAGCTTTTGGTTTAATGCTGTTGCTGAACACAAGTCTAAGTGATTCTGTACAACTTATCTCTTAAAAATATATTCATGGGTCAGAGGACATGCAAGTGGTAGACCCACCACAACACAGTATCAGAAACAAGAAGCCACTGGAGCATGAATGTGTGGGGTTTTTTTTGTTTGTTTGTTTGCTTTGATTTTTAAATCAAAAAAAGATCCCAGCCTACCACAATTTTTCAGGACCTAGTTTGGGTTTGTTGACTCAGGATTTGGGCTGACCCACAACCAGGAGGCATCTTTCATATTCCAGTACCTACAGTCACAGTTGATCTTTGAATTCTAGTACTTCAGCCATTTAAATGCTTTTTCTAACAAATTTCCCAAACCCATAGTTTACATGGGGTGGGTGGGGGTAGGGCGGGGGGAGAATCTGTAAGCAAACTAAGTGATTCATTCCTGGGCTAAGGATCTACATGCTTCATTTAAAGCCTGAAGCAAACTTTTGTAACTGAATTATAAACTCTTGGAAAACAGAGTTTTATAATGGAATTGCAAATAAACCCTAGTATATTTGAGCTGTGTAAAGGCAGTTACTTCGGCGGTGAGGGTGTAGAATTAAATACTTAACTCAAATGCTTAACTCAGAAATGCATGACAGCTGGTCTGGAGTATGTCCACTTTAGCCCTGCTGCATACCCTTCTCTATCTGTTTCCTTTTCTGCAGGCAATAGTAGCCAGGTGATTCATGTACCGCATGCCTGTAAAACTAACCTGGTTCTTTATTAAGAGAACTATTTACACAGAGGCTGCAAATTGTGCCATGCGCATACAGACTAACTTCCTGGTGCCAATCCAAACTTTTCCCTCCTGCAGCCTGTGCTCTTCCATTCAAGTTCCATACAGGTGGCTGTACCAGGGGCATACAGAAGGAGTGAAGAGGATCTATCCAACCTAGCGCAGAATGTAGCATAGCCAGTGTGATATAGTTGGTTGCCTGCTTTCACACTGGGAATTATGGACCAACAGATCACTGGGGTGCACAAGTAGGTCTGCATGTCCCTGTGCAGGACTGGGCTCTCCCCAAGTTTTATAGTGGTGCAGGAGTGCCATTTATTCACTGTTTACCATCAACAGACAGTTGGATTCGTGTAGGCTCATAATAAACCAGATTTGTTGTCTGTCAGCCAGGAAGACAGTACCTTATCTATGAAATTATATTTAAATCAACTAACACTACAGATTTCTATCTGGTATGAAAAAACAGTAAATAATATTTAGCTAATCATTGGTTTGATTGTTTTGCACAAAATCCAAAATATAATTAATATATATCTATACAAATCCTATTAATAAATTCAAGGTGAAGTGAGAATTTAGGACATATTATAGTTTTTAATCAGATTATAGCCCTTGAAATGAATGCAATCTTGTTCTAAACTATGAAAATTCATCTTGGTGCTTTGAAACAGAAAACATTAATTTTCTCTGCGTCTTCCTTTGTATACCGATAGACTTGCTGCACGATTATTGTTAAATCTCATTTGCAAGTCACGGTTAACTTGCTGCAGTCATGTCTCTCTATGCAATTCTCCCAGCTACTGAAACCATGGGAAAATTTGGAGATGAGGGATTCAATTATGAAGTGCACGTTTGATTTTCAGATGTGAACATTTCTGCATGCACATGGGACTTTGCCTACTTTGAAGCCATATTTTACAAGTGACATTGGCTTATTAACAAAGAATGTAAGGCAAGGTTTAAAATATGAATCATTTCCATGTGATTCTAAGAAGTGCTAAAATAGTTTAATTTAGATGGGATTTTGGTATATTCAGTTTATGTTCCTAATAATTTACAGTTAACAAACATGACTGTAGGGGACTATTATTAATTACTTATATAACACAGGAGTGCATGGTGCTTTGCAAATATAAAGTTAGATGTGGGGCCTAATCCCAATTTCTTTATTAACAATATTATTTTTACTGGCTTTAATAAAGTTACTTGTGCAAGTAAAAGGGGACAGTTCTGGCCTCTGTTCCCTGCTCCAAGTAGTTATGCACAGTAGCGTAGCCAGGGGGGGAGTAGCCACTCCCCCTGTGAGCAGAAGCGGCGCCTTAAAAAGGAAGTGGCGCCTTTATTTAGCAGAGCTAAAAATAGGCGTCGCTTCTTTTTAAGCGCCGCTTCTTGCACTCACCCGGCAGCGCTCCGGGTCTTCGGCGGCATTTTGGCAGCGGGTACCACCGAAGACCCGGAGTGAGTGAGGACCCGCCGCCGAAGTGCCGCCGAAGACCCGGAGCGCTGCCGGGTGAGTACAGGGGGAGGTGCCTTTTTATAGCGCCGCTCCCTCTGTGCTCTGGAGCTGGCTGCGCTACTGGTTATGCAAGCAATTAAAGGATGAAAGCAGGAGCAGGCAGAGGCATAGCTGATTAGCAGTGGAAGTCTAGACAAATGCAGTATGTTTTAAAAGAGGATTTGATGAAGGAGAGATGCCACACAGGAAGAAGAAGGTTGTGCCACGTAAAGGGAGTGACATGAAGGAAGACATGAAGACAAGAGCGGAGGAAGTAGACATGTGAGATCTCCAAGGATCTGTAACAGCTTTCAGGATGGGCCACAGTGAGCTTCCCATTGGATCTGGAGTTCCTTTTGAAGATGTTATGAGAGCAGAAAGATATCCTCCACATTCCCGAGAGACTTTGGGTCCCTTAAAAATGTTTCCACTTGTGAAGTGATATCTGTTTATTCCGTCACCTTCCATTCATACAATAGAGAGCCCATGTGTGGGGACATCTTGATAGCAGGCTTGCCGTTTTCCCCATCCATTGCCTGAAATGGAGACTAACTAGGGTGATCTTGAAAAGAGAAAAAACATTTGAAGAAAAGTCCTTTATTTGGCCAATGTGTTTCTATATTTCCTTGAAATTATATTTTGTTTTAATAAGGGCTTCCTACCACAGGGGCAAACTCTTCTGTTTAATGATTCAGTGATGGTATAATCCTGAGCATATGCTATATCCCAGTCTGTTGTCATGGAAGTGATTGTGAGATAGCTTCTCTGCAGCATCAAAAGAAGACAGTCTAGGAGGAATCAAAATTCTTGTCTAAGTATAAACAGCACCAGGATAATTAGTATACACACTAAAATAATTGTGAAACAGCTGTAAGGTAAAAGGATTTTATTTTTAAATGTATTTATCAGACACTCTGAGTACCTGTATGTAGTTTAAAAATAAGATACACAATATACTGACCAAAGTCAGTCTTAAATAGATTCCCCCAGAACAAGCTACATAGAAGCATCTCTGCCAGCCCTCAGGCAAAGCCCCGAGAAAACAGATAGGCCTTATACTATGCCCTGACTGTCAACAGACCAATGGGAGAAGTAAATTCCAGAGCTGAGTATCCTCCACCAAGAATGCACTGCTTCCAGTCACCAGATGTTCAAATGCAGGGCATGTCAACAAAAGCACCCTGACTGGTCTCAGCTGTCATGATTGTTCATAATGGCAGAGGCAATTCCTTAGGCAGATAGGACTAAAACCGCATAGGGGTTCATCAATCAAAATCAGTACCCAATATTGCTCCGAGAACCAAACAGGAAGTCAAGGTAGATTTTGGAGGAAAATTGTAATGTACTCTCTGTGGCTAGCATTACTGAATAAACAGGGTATCTGCATTCTGCACTATATATATAGCTTACAATTGGTGCTCCTGGGTAACTCCATTTACATGCAAACTTGATATATCTGAAAGTTTTCTCCAGTATGAAAATCCTTTTTTAAAGTATCCCTTTTTTTTACAATAGCTCAGACAGACAGTTTAAAGCACTTTCTCACAGAGCTTGTTGGCATCCTGCTCAGAGCTGCCAACGATCAAGTCACATTTTGGTCTGCAGAGGGATCTTTTAATGTTTCATGATTTTCTTTTATATACAGCCACCAGTCTACTCTAACTCTAGCTTTCTGGCATCAGCGACTAAGACTGCCACAGTGTGGTAGCAGCAAGACTGTGAAGCTACTCATGATTTCACTACAGCAAAAGCTGGCCCAAACCACACGTTAACTCATCACTTGTTTACCGCTTACTCAGCAGAATGTTTACTCCCATCTGCTCTCTGGCGCTCGTCAGATTTTTTGTTTGTTTTTTATTTTGTTCCCTGGAGTAGTAACTATAAACTTCATTCTCTGCAGAAATCCAGAAATTCTCAAATACTGTAATTATCCCATTCAGTTTTTAGCGAGACCAACGGCACCAGAAATTAAAACCTGTGGGACAATAAGCAATTTAGAATGTTTGGCCACTGTCTCCACCCCTCTAACCAAGGTTGCTTAAGGAACCCTTTCCCCCAAGGTTTTGTTAGCATCTCTCTCATTTTTACAAGGAGAAAGAGATGGGTTTTCCTAACCTTGTCTTTCTTTTTGTCTCCTGTGTGGCCACTCGGGTCTTTCCTACCCACCTGCTGCAAGAGCGGGATTTCCTCTGAACGCTCCTAGGAGAGGGAAAGGAAGAGTCACTCAATGCTGACAGCATGGCACTTGAATGGACATTAAAATGGATGGCAGAAAACCAGACTCAGCAGAAGCAACAACAGTTTCAATGGTTGGCTGCCCAGCTGCAACAGCAGCAGCCAATTCAGCAGATGGCAGTGCAGCAGCAGTCTGGTCCTGAAGTTTTTTTGCTGCAGGATGGCTACTTCGATGCCAACTCTGCCCACATATCTACACCAGGGACACCATCACAGGACCTAACCAGATCAGCCACACCATCACCGGTTCATTCACCTGCACATCCACCAATGTAATATACGCCGTCATGTGCCAGCAATGCCCCTCTGCTATGTACATCGGCCAAACTGGACAGTCCTTACGCAAAAGGATAAATGGACACAAATCAGATATTAGGAATGGCAATATAGAAAAGCCTGTAGGAGAACACTTCAATCTCCCTGGACACACAATAGCAGATTTAAAGGTAGCCATCCTGCAGCAAAAAACCTTCAGGACCAGACTTCAAAGAGAAACTGCTGAGCTGCAGTTCATTTGCAAATTTGACACCATCAGCTCAGGATTAAACAAAGACTATGAATGGCTAGCCAACTACAAAAGCAGTTTCTCCTCCCTTGGTGTTCACACCTCAACTGCTAGAAGAGGGCCTCATCTTCCCTGATTGAACTAACCTCGTTATCTCTAGCCTGACTCTTCCCTGCATATTTATACCTGCTCCTGGACATTTCCACTGCATGCATCTGAAGAAGTGGGTATCACCCATGAAAGCTTATGCTCCAATACTTCTGTTAGTCTATAAGGTGCCACAGGACTCTTTGTCACTTCTGCAAAGTAAAGTGAGGGCAAATATTGCCCTGAAGAGATTGTCTGGGGTGGCTATGACATTGCAGGGTGCAATCCAGACCAGTGAAGGGCTGTGTCCCCATTTGCCCTGTCTCACAATGCTTTGCTGCTGTAGCTCCTAATCTTGGCTCCTCACAAACACCCAAAAAGCATGCAGGTCAAGCCCTGAGTGTCTGTGTATAGCCACAACCCTGGTCCAGCAACTCTGACCCCAGCAGCCTGTCAGTAAACACCAGCCACACTCTGGTTACCACTTGGAAGGTGACCCAAACACACTCCCAGTCCCAGATTCCCCACCACCACCAAAAATGTGTGTCCTGCACTGTCCAGCCCTCTCCTGGACAGTCCAGATATAGTAGGTCGGTAGCCCTTCAAAGGGGGATAAACTGCTACCTTAAATGAAGTTACCCAAGCAATTTATAACACTAGGTTCATTTTGATTAAAGCACAAAAAACTAAAGAGAGAGATTTAAGTGAGTACAAGTAATGAGGCATTAAAGTCAGAAACGGTTTCAAGAAAAATAAAGATAAAATACTTTCTACTTAACAAACCAGACTTGGTTTAAGATGAAGTCACATACCACATTTCTAGTAACACTGCTGACCAAATTCTCAAGTCCAATGGCTATTTCTTGTATCTTTTCAGGTGAAAAGAGAGAGAAGAGCAGGGCTGGTGCGCCCACTAGGCGACTCTAGGCGGTCACCTAGGGCGCCGGGAGCCGGGGGGCAGCTGGCCGCGGCTGCCTCCTGCCCTCCCAGCTCCGCGGCTGAGCCGGGGGGGCGGCTGGCTGCGGCTGATCCGGGAGCGGGTGGCTGGCCGCGGCTGCTGCCCACCCTCCCAGCTCCGTGGCTGGTAGTTAAAAAGGATGTATGCTGTTTCTTCTCACCTCTGTTTGCTGAAGTAAAGCTTTTCCTTGTCTCTTGTCTTCCCCCTTTAGCTATCCGAGGACCCTATTTACAACTTATATGTAAACTGAGGTAAACACACATTCCTTTGTTCAAGACCTGCTTAACCAGTTCTGCCTAATCGGTACTGCATGGGTTTGAACATGTGCCATCAACATCATTCAGGGAACATTCAAATTTTACAATATAATGTTGCTACATACATTTCATCATGATATTATTGACCAGTGAATGATTAGTTTTCAAATAACACCTCTCAAGGCATATTTTGTACTAAGATTATTACAATAGTGTGTAGGGTTTGATTACAGGGGTGCATTCGGTCACAGTGGCTAATAGGCTGGTGTTATCAGGGAGCAGACACCCAGTTAAGCATCAGCAAGTCTCTTTTGCAGGAGGCAGGAGGACCACAAGGTGACTCACAGTCCTGGGCACCCTGAGAACCATCACAGATTGGTCTGAACATATTGGTATATTTGAATATCCAGTCAATAGGTACACAAGTTCTTGTTCAATATGACCGAAAATATGATGATCCATTATAAGTGTGTGAAATTCTGAATAGATATCTGGGGGAAAGTGGGGAAGGCTAGATCAGCCTGGCTTCTTCTGAAAGAAGGAAGATATAAGGAGGATAACAGTTCTAACCCTCCTTCCCTCCACACAACCCTTCGCACCATATGCGCACGACTCACATGGCAACTGAAGGAGCCTAGCAGATTAGGTGGAATTTCTGCTCATCGTCTCAGCCAAGTAATTCAAATTTCACACATTCTTAGGTGCAATGCATTCTGTAATACAAATCATTGGCGCAAGTAAAATTTGAGTTGAACGTGCAATATGATGATCATCAGTTTATAAAAGAGACCTTAAGGAGTGATGGCTAGCCATGGTGTGAGGCAGGTCCTGTTTTTCAAGGCAGGTGCTTCAAGATAAATCCACTGTATCATGCAAAAACTATTAGCCCTTCAGGCCTAGGGTTGCACAGGCTTTAAAATCACTGTTGATGAAAAGCGTCATCACCGTGACCTAGCTGACTGAGTTTATCAGGAATGCTCAAATGCAGGATTCTTGGCAATTTCAGTGCCCTGCTGGCCCATAAAAATGGAGTTTGATTGGAACATGGAGATATGGTACAGTGTGTGCACATGCATATTCAACATCATGAACAGGTGTACAGTTCCAGCAAACCTGAAAGCCCCTCACATAAATAGGAAGACTCTACGTGACAGTCAAAATTAGTATGAAAAAACAATCACCTGTCTGACAGAGCCAGTAAAGATTATGCAGAAAGATTATGAGGAAATACCTAGTTATTAAATACACTGCAGCATTTTTAATCACTTACAGTTTTCAGTTAGTATATGTAATAATTTTATGAAAAAGCAAGACCCCTGAATTATTATAATAACCTACCTTAAGAACACATACAGATTTAAAAAACCGTAGTTTTGTCTAGAAATAAATAGAATAAGAATTCTTAAAGGGATCAAAAGCAAATATGATTATATTTAAAGGCTGATGTTCAAAATGGGCCAAATTCTACAAACCCTTACTCACGTAAGTAGCCCTGTTGAAGTAATGGGACTACAGTACTTGTGCGCATAAGGACTACTACTGTAAAGGTTTAAAGGATCCAACTCTATGGATGAAATCCTGCTTCCATTGAATTCAATGGGAGCTAGGCCATTGACTTCAACGAGGCCAGGATTTCACCAATGTTTCTAATTAATAAGGAATATAAAAAAAGATTCCGGCAAAGTTTCAGTCAGCACAATAACAACAACAACAAACAACCCTGCATTAACTTGGAGTTAAGGTTGTCAATATCCATTTCTAACTAACACATTACTAAAAATAAAGGAAATCCTGAGATAAGTTTCTCTCCCAAACTTTAGAAATAATATACTCTTACATAACATTTCAATCAATACACTTAAGTACAAATAAGAAACCAAAACATTACATAGCAATCTTTAACTCTGACCACAATATGATTTCAAAAACTTCCCAATACATATAACTATGCTTGTATGCTTACGTGACACCTTTTCTGAAGAACTTTACATTCATAATCATAATTTTACATCATATCTCAAATTTGTAGGTAAACATTTGTTACTGAAAATAGAGCTTCACCAAAGTAATGGGTACATCAGAAAACATTCTTGCATTATATGTACAAAATATAGACATATATATATATATAAAACCACACCATTGCCAGAATTTTGTAAATACTAATACAGGAGACCCCCGCTAGAACGCGTGTCAACATAGCGCGAATTCGGAATTAGTGCGGGTGTGACCATGGATCTCAAAATAAATTATTTAAATTGGGATCCATAGTAATGCAGTCCCCACGTTAACGCGGTACCGCGCATGGCTCCCAAACCCCACGTTCTAGCAAGGGTGCTGTGTAGTAGTAAAGTCAAGCATGTCACTAAGTGTTTTCAGGATTGGGGCCAAAATAATTATTGTAGCTACAAGAAATGCTCTTCATAAATGTATAACAAATTAAAAGATAGAAGTATCTAATTTTACATTTGTTTAATTAATTTTAAGATAACTTTATATTTCAGATTTTATACTTCCATTTTCACACCTATATCTACGGTATTCCTACACAAAATAATGCATTAATCTTGAATTAATGACAGATTTTAGGAGGATATCCTAACAACACCTCTGACATATAAACTTCTTAATTGTTCCTTGAAATACAATATTACATCTCTGAAAATCTAGTGTCTCAAGTTGGTCACATAAAAATGAAGACACCCAAAATTAGAACCCACTTGAAAATATGGGCCCAAGTTCACAGATCAAGTGGCAACATTGGGAATAGAATGTAGGAATCATAGACTCAGAATCGTAGGACTGCAAGGAACCTCGAGAGGTCATCTAGTCCAGTCCCCTGCACTCATGGCAGGACTAAGTATTATCTAGACCGTCCCTGACAGGTGTTTGTCTAACCTGCTCTTAAAAATTTCCAATGACAGAGATTCCACAACCTCCTTGTGTAATTTATTCCATTGCTTAACCATCCTGACTGCTAGGAAGTTATTCCTCATGTCCAACCTAAACTGCCCTTGCTGCAATTTAAGCCCATTGCTTCTTGTCCTATCTTCAGAGGTTAAGGAGAATAGTTTTTCTCCCTCCTCCTTGTAACAACCATTTATGTACTTGAAAACTGTTATCATGTCCCCTCTTGGTCTTCTCCAAACGAAACAAACCCAGTTTTTTCAATCTTCCCTCATAGGTCATGTTTTCTAGACCTTTAATAATTTTTGTTGCTCTTCTCTGGACTTTCTCCAGTTTGTCCATATCTTTCCCAAAATGTGGCACCCAGAACTGGACACAATACTCCAGTTGAGGCCTAATCAGCATGGAGTAGAGTGGAAGAATTACTTTTCATGCCTTGCTTACAACACTCCTGCTAATACATCCCAGAAGGCTGTTTGCTTTTTTTGCAACAGTGATACACTGTTGGCTCATATTTAGCCTGTGATCCACTATGACCTCACATCCCTTTCTGTAGTACTCCTTCCTAGACAGTCATTTCCCATTTTGTATGTGTGCAACTGATTGTTTCTTCCTAAGTGGAGTACTTTGCATTTTTCCTTATTGAATTTCATGCTATTTTCTTCAGACCATTTCTCCAATTTGTCCAGATCATTTTGAATTTTAATCCTATCCTCCAAGGATCTTGCAACCCCTCCCAGCTTGGTATCATCCACAAACTTTGTAAGTGTAACCTCTGTGCCATTATCTAAATAATTTATGAAGATATTGAACAGAACCCAGACACAGAACTGATCCCTGCAGGACTCCACTTGATACAGCCTTCCAGCTTGACTGTGAACCATTGATAACTATTCTCTGTGAACGGTTTTCCAACCAGTTATGCACCCACCGTATAGTAGCTCCATCTAGGTTGTATTTCCCTAGTTTGTTTATTGATTGCCAATCCCCTATTCTAACCATATTTCCTATATCAGTGTAACGTATCCCAGCCTTTTTCAAAGACAGTTTTCTAATTTGAAAAAAAAAATCCACATTAAATTATTTTATATGAGGGAGATTTTCAAAGGCACAAATGGCTGTGAGGCAGTTAACTGCCATTGGAAATCAGTGTGAGTTAGGTGCCTAACTGCCATCTATGCCTCTGAAAATCTGCCTCAATACTATCTGAAAGAAGATGGTCACCATAGCTTTGGAATCTTTCCCAGAAATGGTTTCCGTACAGGTGGCCAAACACTTTTAGATCTATCAATGGGATTGTAAATTACGAAGGCACACATTATTACAAAGATACTTTTTAATGTGGCATCCTCATTTAAAATTATTGCTCATAATAATGTATCTGTCACACTAAACCTCTAACCACACTCCCTTCTCTATCCTTGAATGCGCTTCTCTTTTCAGTAAATCAAGATGATCTCAGGGTATGTAAAGTCATATTTTTCTTGGTGCTAACATTTCTACATGTCATTTAATACTAGATAATATACAGTAGCTCACTCAGTAGCAGCTTCAAGCAGCATTAGGAAATGAGGCAGACATTCAGGAGATCCTTGTTTGTGACTGGTCACATTACCACACTAATGCCTGCATATTAATATAATCCAAACAATGGGTTATGCAAATTGGTATTAGTATTTAGTTGCCTAGCAACAGCAGAGTGGGTACAGAAAACAAAATATTGCTATACTACTACAGTGAGCTCTAAAAAGACAGAGCACTGCAAAATAAAAAGACAAAATATACAAATACTACTCATTTTAAAATGTAGACAAACTCCTGAAAAAAATCAAAATTATTACTATATTTTCATTAGATGCACAAAACTGAGGTTAGGGGGAACTGGATGCTTTAGGTGAGAGGAAATGGGATTATTGAGCTTTTCACTTCCAGATCTCTATTCAAATCTAATCCTGTTCTGCATTTCTTGAACATTCAGAATTTTTATTCTAGTTATGGAGGTGTTTAGCATAAGCAATGTCAGATCAGGCCTGAGGTCAACAGTTACCAAAAACTGTTACTTATCTGATGGCTATTTGGTGGTCTATGTGGTCTCAGTCCAAGTGTCCTCAGGAAAAATTTTCAAAAACACCTAAGCACTTAGGAGCCTATGTCTCATTGAAAATCAGTGAGATTAAGTGCTTTAGGACCAGTTTTTTCAAAGACATTGAGGTACCTAAAGTTGCAGATAGGTGGCTAGTGGGATTTTCAAAAGCAACTAAGCAGGTTAGGTACCTAACTCCCATTGAAAGACACTTTTGAAAATTCCACTGGGCACTTAAATGCATCTTTAGGCACTTTGAAAATCTGAATTTGTGGCTCTTTTGAAAATGGGATTTAGGCACCTAACTGATTTAGGAGCTTTGAAAAATTTATCCTCAAAACAAAAAACTGCCACTAGCATAATTGGCACCCTCTCACAAAAGGCTCAGAGGCTGAACTGCCATCTCACCTGAGCTGATGAGCCTTCTAGGTCAGATGTGTGGTACACTGGAAGGAAGTGTGCACTTCTGCTGACTATATTTTAGCTTTCCTGTGGAAAAATACAGGATATCACTCTATAGCAGTGTCTATCTGGCACCCTGCATGAGCATTCAATTCATATGCACACAATATTTTTTTTTCAACTGAAGACCGTCTGCATATATTTTGTAGGAGGCTATGTCACGAATTCAAAAATTCAGCTCAAGAGCATATTGTCACTTTGACATGCCTATTTCCAGTTAATGGAACTGGAAATTACACTTGTTCATCCTACCCACTGAAATGAAAATATACCCTTAAACCTTATATTGCTGGGCTTTCAATATGTATTGGTGTTTATTAATGCTTTATACTTTATTGGCTGTTTTGCACTGAAAGGTATATATTCTGATCCTTAGGTTAACAGGTCTAGAGAAAGATTATAAAACTTTGCAGTCATTTAGCATCTTTTATCCGGTGTTCTCAAAATACTTTATGAACATTGGTGAATTTAACAATACATAACCTCAAAGAGGTAAGCTACTAACCACATTTTATGGAAGGGGCACTGCGGCAGGGAGTATGTGGCAGGGCTGTGTACAGAAATCAGGTCCTGTCCCCCAATCTATGCTGAACTCAGAATTCTATTCTGGTTCTTATACCACCCTCATCACTGTAGTATCATTCCAGGACTGCATTAATTATAGCAGATTTGAGGACTGAAGAATCTTGATGGCTTGACAGCAAATTGACACTATCACTTCAGTACAAAGTGCTCCATTCTTGCTGTTCTTATAAAAAGTGATGCAGTTGGGCTGAAGGAAGTCTTTGAAAATAAATCAGTGTTAAAAAACATGGCGGGAAGGGGAACAGCATGGGTCACTCCATCCTGGATCCTGTAAACCAGGTGAAAGGGCCAGAGCTGTGCGAAGGGGCCCTAAACACCTTGGTTCCTACCAGGGGAGAATTCCTCTGGCACACGCACTGTGTTAGAGAGTAATAAATCTGTCCTCCCCGCACCCCCTGGCTCGCCTGGTGTAGGAGGTGAGAGGGGCATGCCAAGATGGTACTGCAACATTTCAGAGATTCCAGGCTGCACTGCAGCCCAAAGGCAGTCTGGGGAGGTTACTGTAATTTAGGCAGGAATCCCTGGTTGGCTAAAGTATGCTGTGAGCCCTGCATTAGATCAGGATTGAGAGGGTGGAATGGTGACTGCCACCATACCTTAGCCCCCCACTATTCCTAGGTTGTGGGTTCTGTACTGGGCCTCTTAGTGCTTGTCTATACACAATAGCACTGCTTTAACTATCTCAGTATAGTTAAAGCAATACCACCCTCCTATGTCTTCTTTCCATAATCCAAGACGAATAAACTATGCTGGTATAACTATGTCCACACTAGGGACTGTACCAGCATAATTCAGTGGGGAAAAACTACACCCCCAACTGACTTAGTTGTACCAGTCCAAAATCTGTGTTTAGACCAGGCCTTATAGTTGCAGCCCAGAACCCTTACTAAGGGTACGTCTATACTACAGAATTAGGTCGAATTTATAGAAGTCGATATTTTAAAACCCGAATTTATGGAATCGATTGTGTGTGTCCCCACTAAAGAGCGTTAAGACCATGAGGTCGATTGACTGTGTCCACAGTAGCGGGGCTAGCATCGACTTTCGGAGCATTGCATTGCGGGTAGCTATCCCACAGTTCCCGCAGTCTCCGCCGCCCATTGGAATTCTGGGTTGCGATCCCAAAGCCTGATGGGGCAGAAAACATTGTCGCTGGTGGTTCTGGGTACATGTCATCCCTCCCTCCCTCCGTGAAAGCAATATTTTTCACGTCTTTTTTCCGGGGTTTCCGTGTTTGCTATGGAAGCCTGCTCAGCTCACAATTACCGTACATCTCCAGCGTACGCCTGGACATTAGGTCTAGTGGGGATTCAGTCACACTATAATAAGGGCAGAGGGATAGCTCAGCGTTCTGAGCGTTGGCCCGCTAAACCCGGGGTTGCAAGTTCAATCCTTGAGGGGGCCAGGAGATGATGATGGATATCAAACATATTGTACCATCTGCTGCTAGAAGGGAAGGCGCCTAACCCTTGCTCACCGCATATTGTACCATCTGCAGCTAGAAGGAAATGAGCCTAACCCTTGCTCCCCCATCCCTCCGTGAAAGCAACTGAGGGGGGAGCAAAAAATCCTTTCATGCCTTTTTTCATATGGGCGCCATATTGCTGACTCCATTGTTATCCACCCCCCGCTTCTGCTGCCACTCTGCTGTCCTGCAAACAGCATACCAGGGAAAGCATGGAGCACGATCAGATCACCGCGGCTGTTCTCGCCGTTATGAACACCACGCGCATTGTCCAGGAGTATATGGAGAACGAGAACCAGGAGCTGCTAGAGCTACAGCAGGCGAGGAGGCGACAGCAGCGCCCTGAGGACAGTGATGAGGACATGGACACAGACCTCTCTCAAAAAAGGCCCCCCCGCAAGGTGGACATCATGGTGTTAATGGGGCTTGTTGATACAGTGGAACGCCGATTCTGGGCCCGGGAAACAAGCACAGACTGGTGGGACCACATAGTGCTGCAGGTCTGGGATGAATCCCAGTGGCTGCAAAACTTTCGCATGCGTAAGGGCACTTTCATGGAACTTTGTGAGTTGCTTTCCCCTGCCCTGAAGCGCAAGAACACCAAGATGAGAGCAGCCCTCACAGTAGAGAAGCGACTGGCGATAGCCCTGTGGAAGCTTGCAACGCCAGACAGCTACCGGTCAGTCACGAATCAATTCGGAGTGGGAAAATCTACAGTGGGGGCTGTTGTGATGCAAGTAGCCAGGGCGATCACCAAGCTGCTGGTACCAAGGGTTGTGAGTCTGGGAAATGTGCAGCTCATACTGGATGGCTTTGCAGCAATGGGGTTCCCGAACTGTGGAGGGGCGATAGACGGAACCCATATCCCTATCTTGGCACCGGACCACCAAGCCAGCGAGTACATAAACCGAAAGGGTTACTTTTCAATAGTGCTGCAAGCACTGGTGGATCATAAGGGACGTTTCATCAACATCAATGTGGGATGGCCGGGAAAGGTACATGACGCTCGCATCTTCAGGAACTCTGGTCTGTTTCGGCTGCTGCAGCAAGGGACTTTCTTCCCAGACCAGAAAATAACCGTTGGGGATGTTGAGATGCCTATAGTTATCCTTGGGGACCCAGCCTACCCCTTAATGCCATGGCTCATGAAGCCATACACAGGTAGCCTGGACAGTAGTCAGGACCTTTTCAACTATAGGCTGAGCAAGTGCAGAATGGTGGTGGAATGTGCATTTGGGCGTTTAAAAGCTCGCTGGCGAAGTTTATTGACTAGGTTAGATCTCAGCGAAAACAATATTCCCATTATTATTACTGCTTGCTGTGCGCTCCACAATATCTGTGAGAGTAAGGGGGAGACGTTTATGGCGGGGTGGGAGGTTGAGGCAAATCGCCTGGCCACTGGTTATGCGCAGCCAGACACCAGGGCTATTACAAGAGTACAGCAGGGTGCGTTGCGCATCAGGGAAGCTTTGAAAACCAGTTTCATGAATGTCCAGGATGCTGTGTGAAAGTTCTGTTTTTCCCCAGTAATGAAAAGCCCCGCCCCTTCATTCACTCTACTTCCCTTTACCCAAACCGCCCTGCCCTCCCCCCCTCGATCACCGCTCGCAGAGGAAATAAAGTCATTGTTGCTTAAAAATCATGCATTCTTTATTAATTCGTAAAACAAAGAGGGGGAACTATAGGGGTAACTGCCACAGTCTCCCGGGATAGCTGGTGGAGGAAGGGAAGCACCAGGATGGGTGGTGGAGGAGGGGATGAGGGAAGGACAAGGACACACAGCACTTTAAAACTTATTGAATGCCAGCCCTTTCTTGCTTGGACTGTTCTCTTGGCTTGAGTGGTTGGGTGCACGGAGGCCGCCCAAACGCGTTCTTGGGCGTCTCGGGGATGAGGTTATGGGACTCGGGAAGGAGGGCTGTTGGTTACACAGGGGCTGTAGCGGCAGTCTGGGCTCAGGCAGCCTTTCCTGAACCCTACGCCTTTCCTCAGCCATAAGCCGGAGGATTTCCGTTTGATCCTCCAGTAGCCTCAGAATTGCATCCTGCCTTCTCTCTGCACGCTGACGCCACCTACTCTCTTCATCACGCCACCTGTCCGCGCGATCAAATTCTGCCTTCCTGGACTCCGACAGTGTCTGCCTCCACGCATTCTGCTGGGCAGCTTCAGTGTGGGAGGATTCCATGAGTTCTGAGAACATTTCATCTCGATTCCTTTTTTTTTTTACTTCTAATCTTCGCTAGCCTCTGGGACGGTGATGAAGGGGGTGGCGTTGAAACATTTGCAGCTGCGGGAGGAAACAAACGGGAGAGGAGTAGTTTAAAAGACACATATTAGAGAACAATGCTCCAAACATTACATATCACATGTGCATTTGGTCCAAGGTTGCACTTTGCCTGTTATATTGAGGGTCTGCCGGTTTGGTGTGAGAGATCACACAAGCAGGTCCAGCGGGCAACAGAATTCGGCTTGCACACAGCCATGGTAAGCCACAGTCTATAGGCTTCTTTAACCTTCATAACGTGGGAATGTTTTCAAACAGCAACCCCCTCATTTCCCATAACAAACAGCCTTTGGGCTGGCAATTTAAAACTGGTTGGCAATTGAAAAGGGAGGGGCGGCGGTTTTTGGGTTAACGTGCAGCGCGAACCTAATCGACACCCCCCACACACACAGACACACATCCAAGATGTTCGCTGTTCCCCCTCCCCCCACCGCGTGGGTCACAGCGGGGAAGATTTCTGTTCAGCCACAGGCAAACAGCCCAGCAGGGACGGAGCCCCTCTGAATACCCCCTTAATAAAATTCCCCTATTTCAACCAGGTGACCATGAATGATATCACTCTTCTGAGGATAACACAGACAGATAAAGAACGGATGTTGCTTGAATGCCAGCAAACACCGGGACCATACGCCGCCATGCTTTGCAAAGCAATGATTCCAGACTACGTGCTACTGGCCTGGCGTGGTAGAGTGTGTTACCACGGAGCACAGGATAAGGCTGCCCTCCCCAGAAACCTTTTGCACAGGCTTTGGGAGTACATCCAGGAGATCTTTCTGGAGATGTCCCCGGAGGATTTCTGCTCCATCCCCGAACATGTTAACAGAGTTTTCCAGTAGCTGTAGCTGTACTGGCCGCGAATTGATCATTAAACACGCTTGCTTATAAAACATGTATTAATTAACAGAGGTACACTCACCAGAGGCACCAGAGGTCCCTTCTCCTGCATCGAGCACGCCTTGGGTGGGTTCGTAGGGTACTGGCTCCAGGGTGACAAAGAGTTCCTGGCTGTCGGGGAAAAGGGCTTCTCCACTTCCTTGCTGTGTCTGGGCGCTATTTTCAGCATCATTATCATCATCATGCTCCTCTGTGGTTTCTGATGATCCACATACGGAGTCATACCACATGGGTGGGTCAGTGCTGGCTGCACCTCCTAGAATGGCATGCAGCTCATCATAGAAGCGGCATGTCTGGGGCTCTGACCCAGAGCGGCTGTTTGCATCTCTGGTTTTTTGGTAGGCTTGCCTGAGCTCCTTAATTTTCACGCGGCACTGTTGCGCGTCCCTGTTGTAGCCTCTGTCCTGCATGCCCTTGGAGACTTTGGCATATGTATTGGCGTTTCTTCTTTTGGACCGTAGCTCTGCTAGCACAGTTTCATCTCCCCATACAGCGATCAGATCGCGTACTTCACCATCGGTCCATGCTGGAGCTCGTCTTCGGTTCTGGGACTCCATCATGGTCACCTCTGCTGATGAGATCTGCGCTCACCTGCAGCTCACCACGCTGGCCAAACAGGAAATGAAATTCAAAAGTTTGCGGGGCTTTTCCTGTCTACCTGGGTGGAGCATTGGAGCTCAGACTGCTGTCCAGAGCGGTCAAATGTTGCACTGTGGGATAGATCCAGGAGGCCAATACCGTCGAATTGCGTCCTCACTAAGCCTACATCGATTCGGCAATATCGCTTTAAGCGCTAATCTCCTCGTTGGGGGTGGAGTGGCGAGATCGATTTTAAGAGCCCTAGAAGTCGATGTTAAGGGCTTCGTCGTGTGGACTGGTGCACGGATCAATAGAAATAATGCTAATAAATTCGACCTAAACTTGTAGCGTAGACCAGGGCTGAGAGTGGTGAAAGCACTGGAAACAGCTTTTAAATTCATTTTTTATTGACAAGATGATGAACTGACAGTCTCCTATATAATAATTACATTATTTAAAAAGAATAAACCTTGCGGTAGAAAAGGAAAATACAAGTTTCTATGTGGAATAACATTCCTGGACTTTGGTCAGATGGCTAAATCCCTGCTTTCAATGTACTGCAGACAGAAGTGGCCTTTTATCTTGTATTTCACTATATGCCTGAAGTGTGTCTATCTGTAAAATGAGTAAGTATACTTACCAGACTCACAGTGCAAGTAGTACACGTTTATGGTCACACAGTGGATCAAGTTTTAGGCCATGATCCTACAATTAGATCCAGTGTGGTAGACTTTTGCACTTCTTCAAAGTCCCTAAACTTCAATGGCACTTCATGTGGTGCAAAGGGCAGGCTTGCACAGATTAGCTTGCCAGTTTGGGATCTAATGCACATGTGTATAATATAATTTATGCTCATGTTCCTGTTCAAAAAGTTATTTTTGCACAGATATAAAATTTCAATCTGAAATAAATTACTTAAAACATTCAGGTCTCCTTTTCAGTGTGTACTCAAGTGCCATCTACTGGTCACCAGGGGGAATTGCCACAGTACACAGTAGTGGAAAATGAAGTTTAACACATAAGCACAACTCTTCATTAGTTTATAGAATTTAATTATGAAAAGTTAAACTAATGTAATGACAAGAATGCTTGTGTCAGTGTTTCCCTGTAGAAACCAAAGCAAAAGTAAACTTCATGGCAGTTACTTTCATGGCAGTTACTATGATAATCTGACATTCCATTTGCTATGCTGTCGCCCTGTTGTGGCAACAGATCACGCTACAAAATTAAGTTGACTTAAAATTACCCGCTGCAGTAATTAAATTGGCTCTTCGCATCCACACTACACTCCTTCTGTCTGTGGTGTGCTTCCTCACCAGGAACGCTTGCACCGACTTGGGGCACTGACACCTGGAGCCCCGCCGCCCTGTGCGGGTCTGACACGCCTGCCACACAGGGCTGACAACCCCAAGCCTCATTGTCAGCCCTGAGCAGTGAGGCTCCGGGTGTCAGCCCAGCTGGCATCTGGCTGTCAGACACAGGTGGTGGGGCTCCAACTACCAGTCCCTGGCAGCTGACAGCCGGAATAGTCAAAGCACTGGCACTTTGTCAACCTAACTGCATTGACCTAAGTGCTACATCTCTCCAGCAACAGAGTTATTAGGTCAGTGTAGTGGGCAACGTACATCAGCCGGAGCAACTTTGTCGTGTAGATGATGTACGCTGCCTTACATTGACCTAACTCTGTAGTATAGACCATGTGGACAGACTGCTACTGCTGCATGAAACCTGAGAGGGCTCCACCTAGGACAGCAGTCTGCCCACATACAGTCCACTGCAGGATCGGAGTCTATATGATAACATAAAACTTATTATTTTATATGCCCCAAACAGAGAAGAATCATTGTCAATTATCCTTTTTTTCCAGTTATGACTTGATTTTAAATACAGCGTACTGTGTGCAACTTGATTTTCCTAGAACCTTGCTGATACCACCCAAGTGACGGTTACAGGAAGAGCTTTGTTCTACAGAATTGCAAAATCTTTATGTAACCAAATCAAAAGTTAATTAATTGGACATTCTCCCTTCGTCTTTAATATTGGATGGCTATGTTCCCATAACAAATCCACCATAGTTGCTAATTCTCATGATTTTATTGCAAATCTCATAATATTTGGTGTTTTTCTTAAGTCCCAGCATCTGGAGTCATAGGATTATGTGAGAATCTCAGCTCTCATTTTAAAAAAATATTTTAAAGTTTCTAGTCTTCCTGATTAAGAGGAAAAGCTGGAATACATGATCTCTAAAGGCTCAAAAGCCAGGAGGCAAACAAACAGAACCCCAAAATTATTTTTAATTATTTTAAGCCATTCTTGTGATTTTTTGGGGGGGACCTCATTCATGAATTTTGAATGCCTGCGATTGGTAATGCTAAGTAGGGGAGTTTTTAGCACAATCCCAGCAAAACAAACCACCACGTATGTAAATTACACACACACACAAAATCCCTTCAAAAGTCTCCACCCGTTTTGCCCCAGAAAACAGTGTGTTCATTATTTTTAAGTATAACGTTCTGTGCAAGTCACATCTAGACCTGAAACATGACTCTTTAGTTATTGTTCATGATAATCACTGGGACGGGTTGTCCCCCATTCTGGGGTGTCACCTGATGTACTGGGGTTTCACTGAGCACACTTGCTCCACCAGCCTGGGCTCCCTTACACTGTTTTGTTGAGCCAAGCTCTCCAGCATCCGCCAGCATCCACACACAGGTAGGGACACACCCAGCTATAGAATCACGGAGTCTGCAATCAGCTCTCCATGGGAAGACTCAGCTAGGAAATTGCCCAGCATTCAAGTCCACACCCCCTCTGGAGAGTAAACCCAAAATTGTATTGTCTTGCGCTGCACAGAAGCCTATACAGGGCTGGTCCACACTGCGGGGGGGATTGAGCTAAGATACGCAACTTCAGCTACGTGAATAAAGTAACTGAAGTCGAATATCTGAGATTGATTTCAAAAGTACTTACCGCTGGTCCACACTGCAGCAGGCAGGCTCCCCCGTCGACTCCGCTTACTCCTCGTGCAGAGCTGGAGTTCCGGAATCAATGGGGAGTGGCTCTGGGATCGATTTATCGCATCTAGACGAGACACGATAAATCGATCCCAGAACATCGATCGCTACCTGCCAAATCGGGCGGGTAGTGTGGATGTAGCCACAGTGTAAGCTCATGAAATTTGCTCCCTCCCTCAATGTGGAGGAAGATATACACAGCTTTTTGCCCCCCCTCCAAGTTATGAATTACACAAACTGGTTTTAGAATAAACAAAAAGAAAGTTTATAAACTACAAAGGATGGATTTTAATTGATTATAAGGGATAGTAAACAGATCAAAGCAGATTACTCAGCAAATAAAACAAACATGCAAACTAAACTTAATACACTAAATTAACTGTTTAATAGTAGCAAATTCTTACCCTAAATGTTGTTTTATGCAGATTGCAGAGTTTCTTGAAGATAAACTGCACTGCTAGCAGCTTAAATCTCCAGCTATTCCTTTCACTGCCTAGACCTTTCTCACCTGGACTCAGCCCCTTCCCCCCAATTTAGTTTCTTTGTTTCTTCAGGTGTTTTCAGCAGTCTTCCTTCTTGGGTGGAGAGGCAGTGGAGAAGATCCTAGATTAACTCACTCCCCAACCTTAAATAGGATTTGCATATGGCGGGAAGCCTTTGTTTCCCAGTTTGACCCCCCACCTCCTCTTAATGGAAAAACACTAGAAGTTCAAGGTGGTGTCCAGCACCAGGTGACATGATCGCCTGACCCTGCAGTGTCAAAGCAGCATCCCAGGAAACTTCTCAGGAAGGAAGGAGGATTAGCATTTTCAAAGACTTATTTTTCCCTAATGGCCCATCCAGGCTGTTTGCATACTGTCTGGTGGGCGTTCCCCAGGTGAAAACACAGTTGTAATTGTAACATAGTCAATATTCCTAACTTTAGTTACAGAAATGATGCATGCATAGAAATTGGACAATCATATTCAGTAAATCATAACCTTTGCATAAAATACACCTTAGTTATGCCATATTCATATCATAAGCATATTTCTATGAAGAATATGTGGCATAATGTCACAATCACTATGGGGGAAATCCTTCTCCACTTCCTTTAATCCGTGGTGTCAGTAGGAGTAAAGTACTGAGGAAAGAAATTAAGGCCTTGATTCTGTGACATCAACCCCCTGACCCTATGTGAGACCCCACAGAAATTAATCGACAGTCTGCCCAAATTGAAAAATCTGCAAGTTCAAAATCTTAATAAGAACCGCATGCTTTGATCTTACTAGAATCAATGGATTTTGGAATCACATAGGATCTGATCCTGCCACCTACAGAAGCCAGAAGAGGTGGATTTATTGGCTCCCTTTCACATACACATACATTTAAGGTATACTGTACAAGTTGAGAGCTAGTAACTAAACACAGAGGTCTTTGGCTTTTATTGACAAATATGATTTACTGACTATGGTGCAAGTTCTCTAATGCTTCATTTTTCTGGATATTAAGTTGTGAATATATGATAAAAACAGTTGTTCTTAGCCTCCAAATTTAACCCCATACTGTGTCAGCTGAAACTATTAATGTTAATCATTACACACTAATAAACATTTCTGCATTTGCTTTCTTTCTATGTATATCAAATTCAGAATATTTGTATTATTTATTGGATCACAGTTAATTACATATTGAATTTTTTTAAAATGTTAATTGGTTCTTGCTTTATTGCGATTGCAAACCCTGTCCCCACCTTATGGATACTACAGTTTTACAATATTTATTACAACTGCAGTCTCTAGCACTCACAGCAAGGTACTGAAAAAACAGAAGAAACTGCATTCTAATACCAGGAAAGAAGTCAATCCTGTAAGCTATCCATGTGCAAAACCTCCATGTACTTCAAAAAGACGGGGCACACACTGAGAGCTTGCAGATCTTTATCGTAACTCAACTTATTGACATAATAAGGCAAGTCTCTTGTGCCTCACTAAATATCAGGGTGAAATTCTAGCCCCATTGAAGTCAGTGGGAGATCTGCCATTGACTTCACCGGGGCCAGGATTTTACCCCACCTGCTATATCGGAGCTGGATTGTCCTGTACAATTAACTTAGACATAGAAATCGCTCCTTTCTAGATGGGATTCATGTTTTCTTTTTAACATTTGAACACCTAGGGTTTCCACTTTCTTTTATACATTAATCAATTCCAGGTAGATTCTGGCTTGCCTAAGGCCTTGCCTACACTACACATTTTTGTCAACAAAAGTCAGGTTTTGTCAACAAAACAGTGGAGGTGTACAACCCCAAGGACGAAGCGGTGGACGAGGAGGTCGACTTGGAGAAGGATGTGGGACAGATGACAGGCTCGTCCAGTGGTGTGGTGAGACAGGACCTCTTTTTGATTCCAGAAGGGTCTAACCAGTCCCAGCAGTACAGCTCTGGTATGCCTGAAGCAGGAGAGGGGAGCTCCAGTAAGTACTATTTTTGCTTTGATAGTGCACAGATACATAAGACAGAGGTGTCCTTTATTTTGTTACATGGTGCACATGGGAGAAGGGATTGAAATTAACAACACTAGGTATTTTTTGCATCTGCTTATCATTCCCCTGTGCAGCTACGCAGTGGGGGTGCTGCAGAAAAGTCTATTAATGCACACCAAGATCTCCCAGGAATTCTCCATAGAGATCACTAGGAAACTTTCCTGCAGGTACGCTGCAATCCTGTGCCGAAGGTTCCTTGGAAGAACTGCTTTGTTTCTCTTCCCCCCACTGTAGGGATCTTTGCTGCGCCAATCAGCAATTACTTCTGCAGGACCCAAAGTAGCACACAGGCGAGCAGCACACAGACCTGGTCTGAAGCCGCACGCATGCAGAAGATGCCCTTGCATCTTCCGTTACTCTCAGTAGTGGGATTTCAGCTTCAGTTGCTCCCACCTGTGGAAAACGGTGCCAGTGTTCAGAATAGTGGCCCTAGGCGCTTGTACTGATCCCCTTCTGAAACCACCCGGACCCTTTGCACATGCACACACACATATGTTGAACTCACCATGTAGATTATATACACCATTATAATACACCATGTGTATTCTGTCAATGGTGCGTGCTTGCCAAGGGAAAGTGAGAAAGAGGTGTATGTAACTTTTATCATTCAAGACTGAGAGTGCACATACAATACTGACTCTGTGTATTGTTTCTTTTGCTTCTTTCTGCAGCTGTGCCCTTGAGGGACTACATATCAGCGGAACGCCTCCGTCAGATACGGAAGTGAATGAGGAATAAGGAGGACATGTTTTGCAAAGTGCTACAATTGTCAGATCAGGCCGATAGAGAGCATAGAACATGGAAAGACACATGAAAAACTAGAAATGGATAGCCAGGAGAGGAGACAGGGGCAGGAGTGGATGAATCAGAGATGCTCGGGTCCCTGACTGCACTGCAGTTGGAACACATGCATGCTCGATGCCCTCTGCAGCCCATACAAAACTGCATTCCTTGCTCTCCCCAAACTCCCCACACACATTCCTTGCATGGTCCCGGCCATAGGGACATTTTCTGTAATGACAGCTAGACCTACACCCAGCGGTGAGATCCTCATTTCACAGAGTGCTGCTCACTGTCATGTCCCTTGTAAGAAATGTTAATCTGGGTATTGCTGTTTAATAAAAATTTAGTCTTACAAAGACAGTGATTATTTATTTGTGACCTACACATTTGGTTGCAGCAGAAATTCATACACAGTGGCAATTGGCACATTTGCCAACTACAGTTAATGCTCAGGCAGGAATCATTACAAGGGTCCTTTGAGGTGGCAAGTAAACAATGCCTGGCTGAATGCATTACAGAAAGACACATTACTGGCACTCATTGTCAAACTGCTGCTTCAGAGCCTCCCTGATTTGAATAGCCCCCCGTTGAGCCCCTCTATCAATCCTGGTTTCTGGCTCTTCAAAATCAGCCACCAGGTGGATCCATCCTGATGCTTCACACCTAGGGAAACTTTTCCCCCGTGGCTTCACAAATGTTATGCAGAACACAAAAGACTGCTACGACCATGGGAATATTTTCCTCACTGAGGTCTAACTGGCCAAAAAGGCAACACCAGCAACCCTTTAATCCATAAAATGCACATTTTACACCTGCTGAGCCTGTTGCTGAAGTGCTCCATACTGCTGGCAAGGTTTCCGGTGTACGGCTGGAGTAAGGGGTAGTCTGGGTCTCCCAAGAACAGTATGGGCATTTCCTCATCCCCTATTGGAATCTTCTGGTCTGGAAAGAAAGTCCTGCATGAAACTTTCTGTACAGGCCAGTGTTCCTGAAGATGCGTGCATCATGCACCTTCCCTAACCACCCTGCATTGATGTCAGTGAAATGACCCCCATTGATTCACCAGCATCTGCAATACTATTGAGAAAAAGCCCTTTTGGTTGATGTACTCCACCACAAGATGGTCTGGGGCCAGAATTGGGATATGCATGCCATCTATCACCCTGCTGCAGTTAGGGAATCCCATTATGGCACAGCCACCATTTCCTGCACATTGCCCAGAGTCACAGTCCTTCGTAGCAGGAGGTAACTAATGGCCCTGCACGCTTGCATCATTGCAACCCCCATGTGGACTTCCCAACTCCAAACTAATCTGTGGCTGACCAGTAACAGTGTGCCAGCTTCCTCAAAGTGATCACCACATGCTTTTCTACAGTTCGGGTATCTCTGATTCTGGTGTCCTTGCACCACAGGGTGGGGGCGAGTTCTGCCCACAATTCATGGAAGGTGACTTTGTGCATACAAGTTCTGCAGCCGCTGCTAATCATCCCATACCTGTATCACAATATGATTCCACCACTCAGTGCTTGCCTCCTGAGCCCAAAAGTGATGGTCCACCGTGTGCAGCTGCTCCATGAATGCCAACATCAGTCTTGAATTCTTCCTTTCCATAGCACACAGCAGGGCAGACAGCATGGATTCCTCTTCAGATTTGCAGCTAATGAAATGCTGCAGGATCAGCCGTGTTGTCTTCACAACACGTATCACAAGACAGGTGATCAGTACAGGATCTATGCTTTCAGGCACAGATGGTGGGTGCAAAGTTTACACGGGCAGTTTAAAAATGGTGCAAAATATAGTTGAAAGCCTTTGGAATTATGGGATGGGGAACACTGCCTCCTGGGGCGGTGATCCCGCCCCCATGATGCACTGCAATCCATTCCCAGAACTCCTAGTGGGGGAAGGTGGCGATTTGCACAATGGGATAGCTACCCATAATGCACTGCTCTCTCTATTGGTGCTAGAGCACCAACTGTGGATGCACTTTGCCAACACAAGAAGCGTTGTGTAAATATGCACAGTGGTTTATGATCGTTGACTTAATTTAAGTTGACTTAAGCCATGTCTACACTACAGAGTTAAGACTGTGAATTGATGCTATTTATTGGTACTCTTGCTGGTGTGACATCTATGTGAGGCAAGATCAGAGGCTCAACCTTGGTTGCAAACTTTAAAATTAACTGGTAAACTAAACCATTGGATATATGTGAGCTACATGCTCAACGATGAGATACACATTAGCTGGAGTTCAGGAGACCCAAAGTTTCTTCAACAGCTAGAAAGAAATCAAACTATTTATTTAATACTTGTTATGTATCCATTATAGCATTATCTAGGCCAGGGATCTCAAACTCAAATCACCATGAGGGCCACATGAGAACTAGTAAACTGGCCCAAGGGCCGCATCACTGAAACCTTTTCATATAATGATACAAAAGTATAGTGAAAAATGAAAAAAATGAAGAGTAATGTAGTATTCTATTAAAAGTCAATGTATTAACTTTTTAAAAACTGTAATGCAAAGAAGGGTTTTAATAAAATATAAGCACTCAGTAATGTTTGGAGCTTGGCTTCCAGTGGAGTCGGCGCCTATGGCGGGCCGCAGGAAATAACTCCGAGGGACGCATGTGGCCCACAGGCCACGTGTTTGAGACCCCTGATCTAGGCACACAACATAATTTAAAATGCTCAAAACAGACAACACAAACAGAACTAAGCCCCCCACTGTCCCAATCAACTGTAAAACCCAACACAGAGGGACTAAATCCTTGATCAAAAAAGATATATATTGAACCATACACTTTGCAAACAAGCAGTCTTTGGGAGACCACCAGAGACAGCAAGTTTTGCAGTTCGAGAACCTTACATGAAAGCATCACAGATCTAGGGTCTGTCCACAAAAACAACTTCTCTGATCTCAGTCATAGTAATGGTGCATAGGGAAAGAGGCACTCTATAAGGTAGCTAGCTTCCAAACTTTACAAGGCTTTATGGATTAGAACCCAGGGCTTTAAAGTAGGACTAAATACTTGGAACAGAACTTGAAAGCAAGATGGAAAGCTAATTCTGTTCACAGAGCGTAGGCAGTTTACTCACTTCGATCTGCTCCACTAACCAAGTAGTCAACTGCATTGTGCACTAGCTGAAGCTTTCGAGTGGCCTTCAAAACAGCCCCAATACACTGTGTTGTAGCAGTACTCCAACCTGCCAGTGATGAAGGCATGAATGACTGAAGGAAGATCAGCATCAATAAAGAAATGCTATAACCTCTTAGCTAAGTGCAGACTTCTAATGCAAACCCTAAGGGCTTAGTCCTGCAAGGTGCTGATAAAGACCATGAGAAAGCTGAACTCCCCTCTCACAGAACTGCTAATATCAGGGGTTTGATTTGCCACTGCCTTGCACCTTGTGTATTTATTTACACAGAAGGATAGTGTTTTACAACCACTTTGCACAGATGTGAATGACTACATAAGGTATAAAGTAGTACAGAATCAGGCCCAAAATATGATTGTTTGTAAACACATACAATATTTGTTAATAAAGAATAAAAATCACAGTAATATATTAAACATTGCATGTATACTGATTTTGACATTTACTTTAGAAGATAGGATTTCCTGAAATCCTGCTCAAGAACTTCATACCCCATCAATTACACCGGTATATGAGAATATGACAGTGATGACAATGCCTCAGGTGATAACTGCTCTTTATCAAATGATTCATCAGAGTCACAATAAAAGGCAGATATGGAGAATCAAGGAAAAACATGTGAAAACAACATTTTTATGATTATCACCAATCATTTTGTCAATAATGACTTACAATGCTCATAATGATTTAGAAGACACTAAGGAAAGCTTAGGTTGCTCAGCACCTTGCAGGAGCAGGATCTACTAATGTTACACATTTTGGTCCCGATCCTGCAAACCCTAAAGTGCATGTTTAACTTTATACACATAAGTAGACGAAAGACTTCAGTGGAACTATTCTCATGTGCAAAGTTGAGAATGTGCTTTAGAGTAAGCAGGAACCACACCACAATGTTTTGGTCTATTCATATCTTTGAAACATATAGGAGTTTTTTTCATGGAGTTTCTTCTATTAAATTGTACTGACAATTGTATAACCAACAAAAATATAGTTATCAATAGAACATGATTTTATTATTCATATAATTTTATATATAAACTGCCTCCTCTTCACACCAGTGTGGTTGGGGTACTGAAAAAGCAATTGCACATTTGAATTAAAAAATCACAGAGCACCTGACCATTATTATAGTTGTAACAGCTTCTCCATTCTTTGGGGTTAGTGATATAAATCTAGTAAAATGAGAACTTTTAAGAACATCAAAGTTCTGAGCCATTAAACTACCTCCACCTACGAACAGGAGCTGCAAAAAGAGGAGTTTTGCAAGGGAGTTTGGAGAGGGCATGCGAGAGGGAGATATACCTATCAAACATACTCTAAACTTAGGCCACTAAACCACCCTACAAAAACAAAACAAAAAAAACCCCTGCAAGAATAAAAATAATGCAGACTGAAGTCCAGCAGCAGAGTGGGGGGCTATCCAGTTTGTTGCATTGAATGCATGTATAATTACCTGCCTCATGGGCAGGTGTCGTACGTGTACTTATGGTGCAAGCAGCTCTGGCCCTCAGAGACACAGTACGGGCTCTTGAGGCCAGAGTGGCTGAACTGGAAGAGCTAAGGGAGACAGAGAGGTGTACAATAGAACGGTCCCATCTCTAGTCTGATAATCTCCGTGCTATTAAGGAGGATGAAAGTCTCGGGAAAGGAGAAAAATCTAGCTGTAGCAGAGGGAAACAATCCCATAGTTGGGACCCTCTTTCCAGATGATGTCATGGTTTTCCCACACACTGATGCCCCTCCTGGGGAGGGAACCCCAGTTATTAGGAAGAGCCAGGTACTAGTAATGGAGGATTCAGTTATAAGAAATAGACAGTTGGGTTTGTGATGATTAGGAGAACCACATGCCTTCCAGGTGAAAAGATTGCAGATCTCATGAGACATCCAGATAGATGTATAGAATCACAGAAGTGTAGGACTGGAAAGGATCTCAGCAGGTCATCTACTCCAGCCCCCTGCACTCAATGCAAGACTACATAATAACTAGACAATTTCTGACAGGTATTCTTAAAAACCTCCAATGACAGAGATTCCACAACCCCCCTAGGCAATTTGTTCCAGTGCTTAACTACCCTGACAGTTATGAAGTTTTTCCTAATGTCCAACCTAAACCTCCCTTGCTGCAATTTAAGCCCATCGCTTCTTGTCTTATCCTCAGAGGTTACCAAGAACAACTGTTCACCCTCCTCCTTATAACAACCTTTTATCTACTTAAAAACTTGTCTCCCCCGCCCTGTCTTCTCTTCTCCAGACTAAACAAACCCAATTTTTTCAATCTTTCCTCACAGGTCATGTTTTCTAGACGTTTAATTGTTTTTGTTGCTCTCCCCTGGACTTTCTCCAACTTTTCCACATCTTTCCTGAAATGTGGCACCCAGAACTGGACGCAATACTTCAGCTGAGGCCTTATCAGCACAGACTAGAGTAGGGATCTCAAACTCAAATCACCACGAGGGCCACATGAGGACTAGTACATTGGCCTGAGGGGTGCATCACTGACACCTTTTCATACAAAGATACAAAAGCCGTCTCCTTTGCCTCCAGCCCCGCCCCGCCCCACCCCACCCATGAGGTCCCATCCCTGACCTGCCCCGCCCCCATTCCAACCTCTTCCCCAAAGTCCCCACCCCAACTCCGCTCCCTTCCTGCCCCATTCCAATCCCTTTCCCAAATCCTCGCCCCGGCCCCGCCTCCTCCCCTGAGCGCGCCATGTCCCTGCTCCTCCCCCCTCCCTCCTGGAAAGTTCTAAGCGACGCCAAACAGCTGTTTGGTGGTGGGAAGTGCTGGGAGGTAGGCAGAGAAGCAGGATGCGGCATGTTCAGGGGGGCAGAAGAGGGAGTCGGGGGGTGAGGGGAGCTATGGTGGGCCGCAGGAAATAACAGTGCAGTGCCGGAGATCAGCCAATAGTCATGGTGCATGTAGGTATCAATGACATATGAAAATGTAGGAGAGAGGCGCTGGAGGCAAAATTTAGGCTGCTAGGTTAGAGATTAAAGTCCAGGATCTCCATGGTAGCATTCTCTGAAATGCTTCCAGCTCCAAAAGTGGGGCCTGGAAGACTGAGAGAACTGCCTGTCTCAATGTGTGGATGGAACGATGGTGTAGGGAGGAAGGATTTAGGTATATTAGGAACTGGGGAACCTTTTGGGAAAGGAGGAGCCTATACAGGAAGAAGGGCCACTGCCAACACCAAAATGGAACCAAACTGCTTGCATGTAAAATTACAAAGGTTGTAGAGGATTTTTTTAAACTAAGCGCTGGGGGAAAGCCCAGAGGTGTGATGGAACAGAGGGCTCAGGTGGAGACATCCCTAGGGATTGCATTTATTAAAGGGGGAACTCTATATCCTAGTAAAGAGAAATTAGTAAAGTACAGGTAGGAGCTAGTGAGAAAGTCAAATGTAATAGAGTCCCATTTAAATATAACACTTTGTGAACACTGACAAAATTGATAAATGCTGGAAGTCTAAATACTAAGATGGGGGAAAGTACAGTGCCTGGCATTAAATGAGGATATTGATATAATAAGCATCATGGAAATTTGGTGGAACGATGATAATCAACAGGACACGGTAATACCGGGATACAAAATATATAGGAATGACAACTTAGGTCATGCTGGTGGAGGAGTGGCACTATATGTAAAAATCTTAAATGAATAAAACTGTACCATAAAATCTCTATGGATAGAAATTCCATGCTCGAACAATAGGAGTATAGCAGTAGGAATATACTACCGACCACCTGACTGGGATGGTGACATTGACTGTGAAATGCTCAGTGAGATTAGAGAGGCTATAAAGGCAGAAAATGCAATAACAACAGGGAATTTCAAGTATCCTCATATTGACTGGATATATGTCACCTCAGGAAGAGATGCAGAGATAAAATTTCTAGACACATTAAATGACTGCTTTTTGGAGCAGCTAGTCCTGGAACCCACAACTGAAAGGCAATTCTTGATTTAGTCCTAAGTGAAGCACAGGATCTGGTCCAAGATGTGTACGGAGCTAAACCATTTGGTAATAATGACCATAATGTAATTAAACTTAACATCTTTGTAGGTGAAAGAATACCAAAAAACCATCACAGTAGCATTTAACTTTAAAAAGGGGAACTACACAAAAATGAGGACACTTGTTTGATGGAAATCAAAAGGAGCTGTTACAAGGAGCTGTAAGCAGCATGGGGATTATTTAAAAACGCCATTATAAAGGTGCAGACTAAATGCATACCCCAAATCTGAAGAGACAATGAGAGGACCAAAAGAATGCAACCAGGATGAAACAGCAGAGTAATGGAAGCCAGCAGAAGCAAAAAGGCATCCTCTAAAATCTGGAAGTCAAAACCTAGTGAGGATAATAGGTAGGACCACAAACTCTGGAAAGTATAAGAAGGCAGGCCAAGAAAGAATCTGAAGAGTAATTAGCTAAGGACACAAAAACTAACAGCAATTTTTTTTTTAAGTGAATCAAAAGCAGGAAGCCTGACAAAGTCAGAGTGGACACCGGATGATTGAGGTGCTAAAGGAGGACTCAAGGAAGACAAGGTCATGTTTTGGAAGAGTCAACATGGCTAACAGGAAATCATGAATCACCAATCAATTAGAATTCTTTGAGAGTGACAACAAACATGTGGACAAGGGTGAACCAGCTGATTTAGTGTACTTGTACTTTCAGAAAGCTTTTGACAAGGTCTCTCACCAAAGGCTCTTAAGCAAAGAAGGCAGTCATGGGATAAGAGGGAAAGTCTTCTTGAATCAGTAACTGGTTAAAAGATAGGAAACAAAGGGTAGGAATATGTGGTCCATTTTCATAGCAGAGAGAGATCTGGAAAAGGGGAGGGTGAACAGTGAACTGGCAAAATTTGCAGATGATACAAAATTACTTAAAATAGTTAAGTCCAAAGCTGACTATGAAGAGGTACAAATGGATCTTACAAAACTGGATGACTGGTCAAGAAAATGGCAAATAAAATTCAATGTTGATAAGTGCTAAGTAATGTATATTGGAAAACATAATCCTAAGTATACATGCAAAATGATGGGGTCTAAATTAGCTGTTACCACTCAAGAAAGATCTTGGGGTCATAAGGGGTAGCTCTCTGAAAACATCTACTCAATATGCAGTGGCAGCCCAAAAAGCGAACAGAATGCTAGGAATCATTAGGAAAGGTATAGATCAGGGGTCTCAAACATGTGGTCCGCGGAGTTATTTCCTGCGGCCCGCCATAGGCGCCGACTCCACTGGCAGCCAAGCTCCAAACATTACTGAGTGTTTATATTTTATTAAAATCCCTCTTTGCATTATAGTTAATACATTGACTTTTAATAGAATACTATATTACTCTTCATTTTTGACTATACTTTTGTATCATTGTATGAAAAGGTTTCAGTGATGCGGCCCTCGGGCCAATTTACTAGTTCTCATGTGGCCCTCGTGGTGATTTGAGTTTGAGATCCCCGGTATAGATAATAAGATAGAAAATATCACAATGCCATTATGTAAATCCATGACACCTTGAATACTGTGTGCAATTCTGGTCATCATTTAAAAAATGATACATTATAATTGGAAAAATTGCAGAGAAGGGCACTGAAAATGATTAGGGGTATGAAACAGCTTTCATATCAGGAAAATGTAAAAACAATGGGACTGTTCAGCTTAGAAAAGACATGACTGAAGGGGATATGATAGAAATCTATAAAATTGCAAATGGCATGAAGACAGCAAATCGGGAAACATTATTTACCCTTTTGCATAACACAAGAACTAGGGGTCACCCAATGATATTAATAGGCAGCAGGTTTGAAACAAACAAAAGAAAGTATTTCTTCACACAATGCACAGTCAACCTAGGAAACTCGTTGCCAGGGGATGTTGTGAAGGCCAAAAGTATAACTGTTTCAAAAAAGAATTAAGTTCCCAGACGGTAGGTCCATCAATAGCTATTAGCCAAGATGGTCAGGGACATAAACCCATGCTCCAGGAGTTTCTAAATCTCTGACTGCCAGAAGCTGGGACTGGATGATAGGAAATAGATAATTTAAAATTGACCTATTCTTTTTATTCCCTCTGAAGCATCTGGCATCAGCCACTGTCAGAGATGGGATACTGAGCTAGACAGACCATTGGTCTGACCAAGTATGGCCATTCTAATGTTCTTATCCTTCCTTCGCTCTCCCCAGCCTGGTGGTGGCCTGCCTCCTTCATAATCCAAATCTGACCCAAGCCAAAGAATGTCAACGTATTTTCACACCTGACCTGAACCAGACACCTGTAGTTGGGTTCTACAGGGTTTAGCACAGGTTGCAAGCTTCTAGCACCCTATCTTGATTTGAAAACGTCAAGAAATAGGAAATCTACCATTTCCCTTGATAGTTTGTTCTAATTTTTTAATCACCTTTCCCTTTGCCCTATGCCTTTCAAATGTACATTCCACTTTCATGCCACACCTGCTGACTCTGTAGATGAGCTACTACCCCTCAAGGTCTGTACAGATAAGGTGAGCGAGGGAATAACTTTTACTGGACCAACTTTTGTTGATGAAATAGACAAACTTTTGACCTTACACAGATCTCTTCTTCAGGTATGTGAAAGGTTTGTAGAGTCAGGGTAAGACTTCACAATCCAAAAGAGCAATGGGTATGCAAGGGTCTCAGAGAATCCCTACTGCTCAACCAGGCATTCAAAAATCATATAGGTCAGTCCCTCCACCCCCAAATGATAAGATTGGATTAAAAGTCATGAGTTAAAATAATTAATGTTGGGTTCTATTTATTTTCCTTCTGGTTTCTGAGCTTTTAGGGTGCTCTGAGTCAGCTTTTCTCTTCAACTCGGAGGGCTAGAAAGTTGCTTAAAGGAAGAAAGCTGAGATTCTCCTGTAATCCACTGACTCTTATGAGCTGGGGCTTTAAGAAAACACCAACTATCATGGAACTCATAATAAAATCATGATAGTTAGGGACACCAGAGCATCATGATGACAAAAAGAGGCCCCCATTAAAAAGAATTACTGTGAGGTGGGAGAACATCCCACTGTCTCTCTGAATAAACTCTGACTTCTCCAATACTCTGGCATCAGGTACTTTGCTTGGTAACCCTACAAAGGCATCAAACAGAAAGTCACAACGATCCCTGATAGACTTACATCGCTATTGAAACACAGCCTTTGCTGACCCAGTACCCGTTATGACTTGGGACACAAAACGGGCCTCCAGCCTAGTTTGGGAAGCCCAAGCATACACATCTCTCTCTCTGACCCGGGGCACTTTGCTCACCTTACGGCAGGGGGCTGTGAGTACTTGGAGGTATTGCCATGCACGCCTCCAGCCGCAGCCCCCCAGGGCCAGGGGTTCCTCAAATACTAAACCCATTGGCCAGTATTCAGCTGGGTAGCCACCTTTGTCGGGGCACTTGCCAGTAACCGGACACCGGGGCCAGCTGCAGGCAGAGGCAAAACTCCTTGTGCCTTCGGGAGCACTAAGGCCATTGCTGGCCGCCTCGCGCTGGGGCTCCCGGCTCCCGCCTCCCTTTGCTGGCGGGGGGCTGGGCTCTCTCCCCTTCCCTTTAGCGAGGTGAACCCGAACCCTTTCTCCGCCTGGCAAACACCCCCTCTGGGTGCGGGTGGGGGAGGGGAGCGAGAGATTTATCTCCCCCCGCCCCGCCTATTTCCCCCTCTCCCCGGGGGGCGGGGCCACTGCTGACATGGCGGGGCTAGGGATAGTAACAGTGGAGGGGGCGGGTCACGTGGCGTCCCCGCAACCGCGCCGCGCGCGCGCTCTCTCCTGTGGGTGGCGCGGGGCCGGGAGGCCTACGCGATCCCAGGGTGCTGTGCGCGGCGTGGGCTCCCTCCGCCATCCCGCTGGGAGAGACGGTCTGTCCGGGGCCCTGCCAGCGAGACGCCGCCTGCGCGCAGAGCTCCGCCGCCGAACGGACATGTTAGCGCGGAGCCCCTGAGCGGGACCGAGCCGCCCCTCCCCCCCGGCCTCCCGCCGCCGCGGGCACCCGCGCCAGCCGCCGCCAACATGGAGGCCGTGAACGCCTTCAACCAGGAGGTGGGAGCCGGGGAGCGCGGGGGGAGGCCGGGCCCGGCCCGTCGGCCGGGGATCGGTTATCGGGGTTACGAAGCCGCTATCGCGGCCGCCTGCCCCGCTGCTTCCGGCCCCGGGGCGAGGGAGAGGCCCGGCCCGGCCCAGCAGAGGCCTCCGCGGAGACCCAGGTAGCGGCCGGCCTGCGGCCTCCCCTCGCTCCCGCGGCTGTTCGGGCCCCCTGGGTCTGACGGAGGCCGGGCGGCCCATCGCTTCCCCCCGCCCCAGGAGCGGCCGGCGCCGCGTTACTCCGGGAGAGGCCGGGGGATCCCCGCCCCCTCCCTGCCGCGCGCGCGGGCCGCCCGGGAGCTGGGGAGCGCGGCCGGGCCCTCGCGCCCAGGCGTTACCTCGGGCGCGCTGCGCCCCGCGGGGGCCGGGTGGTTCACAGCCGGGGCGCTTCGTTCCCTGGCAGGGCTGGGGGAGGAAGCGACCACGTGAACGGGCGGCAGATAGCCCGGGCTGGGCAGCAACCGAAGGGGCTGCCCGCGATCGTACAGGAACTTCTCCGTGTGCGGGTACGGAGCAGCGTCTGGGGGAAGGATCAGGTGACAAGCCCCGAAATGAAGCATGTGGGGAGAAGTAGGGACCAGTCTCCTTTCATGAGGCACGGAAGGCCCTTGTGCCATCTCCGTCACTCTTTTCTCTCGGCTGCTGCTGCTTGTTGCAACTCTGCCTGATGTGAAAACTCTCTGGCTAGGCAATAATATACCGGCGATTGTGTCGTCCAAATTGGACATCAAAATATGCCCCATCCTGATGTCTAAAGTTTTTTCCCCCACCTAAATTTAAAATGAATGTGTAGCTGGAGATAACTTTAAATAAGTTTTGGTGCATAGGATGGTCTTGCAGATCATTTTAGGACTACACAGGGTGTTAATTGTAGTGTGTTTTCATTGCAAGTAACCTGCTAAATCTAAGCGTATCTTAAATGTAAGGTTTGCAAGACTTATTCCAAAATGTTGAATGCATTTTGAAGGTTAGTGTGCTGTGAATGGTTGTTGAACAGAAACAGGAAAAATGGCAGACTGCTCTCATGTGACAGTCATGCTGTGTAAAGTTCATTCCTTGCATCTGCTTGTCAGTTGCACTAAACTAGAGTATCATTATGAACACAATTACATACCTACTTATCCTGTACTAAATAACTGACTTTGTATTTTTCTCTTTATAGTAAGATTTTTCTATTCATGAGGTTTTTACATTTTGAAATGATACAGATAACTCCATAGCTAAGGAGTGAATTTTGAGTGAATTTTAACCAGCACTTTTCATTTAAATTGACACGTTCCTTATTTTGACACAATTGGCAGTTCAGTGGCTATCCATTTTCCACATTTCAGGCAAGTGGTGGTGTTTTTAAGCAGAAATCTACTAAATTAAATAAATTGGAGTTAGATTGCACATATGATGTGCCTTCTACTCTTATTAGCATGTAGGACAGAAATCAGCTTTACCTGTCCAAATATCAGTGGCGATACTAGCAGTGCTTGCCACTTCATTCATCTAATTATATTGCTTCCTTGTACAGTTTAACTTTACTGATATGGACAAAATGCCATTCATACAACTATACAAATTTTATTTGCTGACCCAAATGATTTAGGTGAATGTGTTAATTTAGATAACCATCAGTATCTCTTGGTGTTTTAAATGATCTAATTCTGCTGTATTCAAAATGGGTATGTCTTGAATAACACATCTGGGTGCCCAAGAAATAGTTAAATGTATGATGCCTGACTCTGTCAATATTTTACTTCTGGAAACAGAATCAAAACGAGTACTTGAAATTCTGGTAACTCTGCAGAATTTCAGTTTGATACAATTTAGACTTCACATAAGTTATTAAAACACGTATCCAGTTGAGATTTTAATATGATTTCCCTCACAAATGGCTTATTCTCTATGGTTCCAATTCTGCAGTCTCTTGTGCATTTGCTTAACTTTAAGCTCAATAGGATTTACTCATCTGTTCAGTTAAACATTTAGTTTCCTGGCTTTCTTTTGATGCCCACAAGAAATTAGTTTATATATTTGAAAACTAAATAAACACACCTCTTAATCCCTTCTCTGAACTTCCCAGTTTGTCCTTTCCTCTATATCTGTATGTTGAATAGTAAACTGATTTGGGAAAACACTAAATTTTCTACAGCAATAAGCACATTGTTCGTGCTAAACGAACAATTATTCTGCCTACTATATTTTTACTCAAATTTTGAGCACATATTGCCAACTAGTGGTATTTGGTAGCCCTGTACTGTAGTGTATTACCCATCAGGTAACTAGTTTGAACCAGGTACTCCTGAAACAATGAATTAGAATTTGTGAATTTTGTTTAAAGTATATACAGTTTTGTAGTTAAATATATAATGAGCATAACTAATGGGTAACATGTTGAAGTGCAAAATCTTACTAACACATTTCTTGAGAAAACCAGTATACCAAAAAGGTGACCTCCTCACCGATGTGAGAAAAGCTTGTAATGTTTCTTTTCCAGTGTTCACTTCGGTTATATTTTGGTTTGGCATGTAGGTTTAGCTTAACTAATTTTTTTTCAAATTCGAAACTTAGCAATTATAAAAAATTAGGGACCAGTAGTGCTGCTTATAGGCCTCTGCACAGTAAGGCTATGTCTGCACTAGAAATGCTGCAGTGGCACTGCTGTAGCACTTCAGAGTAGACACGTGCTACACCGACAGGAGGGGTTCTTCTGTAGTTAATCCACCTCCCCAAGAGGCAGTAGCTAGATTGATGGAAGAATTCTTCCATTGACCTAGCACTGTCTACACAGGGAGTTAGGTTGGCTCAATTACGTCACTCAGCCCAGGGCTACACTAGGGGAGGGGGTCGATCTACGATACGCAGCTTCAGCTACGTGAATAGCGTAGCTGAAGTCGGCGTATCGTAATCGACTTACCTGGCCATGAGGACGGCGGCGAGTCGATCGCTGCCGCTCCCACGTCGACTCCGCTTCCGCCTTTCGATGAGGTGGATTTCCGGAGCCGACGGGGAGTGCGATCGGGGATCGATTAATCGTGTCTAAACGAGACGCGAAAAATCGATCCCCGATAGATCGATTGCTACCGGCGGGTAGTGAAGACAAAGCCTCAGGCGTGTGTATTTTTCACATCCCGAGTAACGTAGCTGGGTCGACCTGGCTTTTTAGTGTAGACTTGGCCTAAGCTTCTGTATTCAGCTTTGCCAATGGAAGTGATATAAGAGCCAACAGACTGATGATTGTGCATTGTTATAATTTTATGATTGTTAAGAACCAAGCAGTGTCATCTCTCACTTCTACATGTGACTCAGGGTGGTGATAAAGACACTGTACCCCAAGTCAGTAACACCCCCCCAAAATGAAGAGAATGGATACTCACTCGGGTGGGCATTTCTTCTTTGTCCTCAACTGTAGCTCAGTTCTTTATTATTAATGCATGGGCAGTTGACCAGACAATTGAATTTTTGATCTAGTATAGCAATCTTATACTCATGTCTGATCTTATTTTGCAATGTCAGTGTACCTCTATCTTTTCCTCCCAACCTTTTCCCTAGTCACTCACCTGTTATCAGCTAGCATTATTTCCTTGCATGAAGAGAGCAATATTATAGCGCAATGCTAACTGTGCTATAATTAAGGTTAGAACAGCTTTCTGTTTAAAGCCTGACTCTTCTAAATGCTCTAAAATCCGTGTGGTTACTTGGATTGCCTTGTAAATTGGTTTGCTTTGTGGAGATACAGAGTAGAGTAAGTGACCCACATTTGGGGTAATTTGATCATGGGGGATACTGAGATACAATCCCGTCTCCCCCCAAAAAACAGCTTTTCTTAAGGTTGATGGAGTATGCCAACATATTTTTGTTCAGAGTGAGGGAACTGTTGTGCCCAAAATGGTCTCCATTGTAGGACATGTACTCCAGCTATTGCAGGGCATCCACTGCCCCTTGAGGGGAGCAAATTGAAAACAGTAGCAAGAGAGTTCAGCTCGCTAGTTAGGCACATGTCTAACATTCAGGCTTACTGGCTGGCAAGTTTTCACTACAGCTGGGTAGCTAAAGGGGCTATGCAGTAGCCATTGAGCCAAACCTACACCCAGCCAGTGTGAGTTCAAGTCTGACCTAGAGCAGAAATCTGAAAAAGGTTGTAGGCATGTTTCTAAAGTATGTCTGTTAGGTGTGTTTGATGAAATGTATTGAACCAGAAAATAAATTATGCATGCAAATGTTTGCTGGGATGGTAGTGGGGTTTGGGAGTGTAGGAGTGGGAGGGCTAAGGAATTGGGGTTTGGAGCTGCATTGAGGGTGGCAGGGAGTCAGACACTGGGAGTAGTGACATGGAGGTGGGTGGCACAGCAAGAGAGAGGGTTTAGGGTTGGGGAGGTGTGGAGTATTGGTGCTCTACAATTAAGGTTGAGATGATTGTTTGAGTACTATAAAATCCACATATGTACTTGTGGTGGCTTGCGTTTTCCTCTGCTTCATGGGGGCTTGAGGTGGGGATAGTGTATCAGATTGGGGTCATTTGAGCAAGAGGTTCCCGAGATACAGCATCCCTGAAAAAGTGTTTTTATTAAAGTTCACAGATTCTACCAGCATTTTTTGTGCATACCTGGCTTCTGAAATTCTAATGGCTCAATGGGATAACAAGGGGAGGGTGAGCTGGAAATGGTGGAGGGGCTATATGTTGCTGGGGTGTTACCTATCTCCCCCCACACACACATCCATTTTTTCACAGGTCCTTACAGTTACTGTAACCACTGTGTAATAAAACTCAACTTTGGGGGGCAAATAACATGCAAGACTTATTTCACCGGCCCTGTTAGCAGTTACACAGTCCAAACTTTATAGAGCATGACCATTATTCCCATTCCACAATAACAAAGTGGTAGAGAGTGGGGCCTTAGGAATCGCATATCAACTGTGTGGTGTGATGGAAAGAAGAGGGGACTGGAGTCTGAGCCTCGGAGAATCTGGGCTTCGTTCCCAACTCTGCCACTGGCCTGCTGGGTGATGTTGGCCAAGTCATGTCATTTCTGTGTGTGTCAGTTTCCCCATCTGTACAATGGGGATAATGACATTACTCTACTTGGTAAAGTGGTGTTGAGATCTACTGATGAAAAGTGCCATGTAAGATCTAGGTACTATCCTTACCTGGCTATTGTAGCATCCCTACAGTAAACCTACATGATAAATACAATTTCCTAAATGACCATCAACTCTTACCAATGACACATCTTTCTGTTTGTTCTTTCTTTCTGGTGAAAAAACTAGAAAATTCACTGGCAAAAAACTTAATTAACATAGAGTTAAGATTGCCCAGTGATGTATTGTGCCTTTCAAGAATGTCAAGTTCAGTAAAGCTCAAACGTGAAAACCAAATTAGACTTCTGAAAAGCAGGAAGTAAGTAAGGAATACACCAACACAACTTTAACTCTCCCCTCCTTTGTGCTGGCCATAACTACTGGGAATTATCTGCATGCATTTCAGCTGCATTCACTGTATTAGGTGTAGCTGTATCGGATGGTGGAGGGATTAACTGGAGTAGTTTGGAAGAGCTGTGATTGTGATATGAGGATCTGGAGGGCTGTGCCCTCGTAGTAGGGTGTCAGTGCAAAGGAAAGAGATGCGTGTATACTGTGAGAAATCCAGTATTCCTCCTTTCAGTATTGAGTCGTGTAGGTTCTGTCAGTAGCAGGGTACAGGCTGGTGAGAGATGAGTGTGATCTGTGGATTTAATGGAAGGAATGTTAGATGGCATCTTGTGCATAAGGGTGAAGGGGTTATAGATTTTAGCAGATGAAGTGTTCTTTCTGCGGGGTAGGCTGTGTGTCTAAATGTAGAGCAGATGTAGCTCCTGTTAGGTACTGGCAAAAGAGAATGCATGAATGTGTTATGGGCATATTGGGGCATCCCTCCAAGAGAGCAGAGTTCAGGTTATGTAGGTGTGTGCCTAAACTCTGTATTTCCCACTTTTCAAAAGTTTGAGTTTGAAGCACCTTATTGCTTTATTTTCTGGTTTTTAGAAGTTTGTTTTTCTGAACTTAGCATTCTGAAAAGGCATGATATACCACCAGGCAACCTTAGTTCCACATTGACAAAGTTTTTGTCAGTGATTTATGTCTGCGTTCAAGGTTTTAAACTTGGTACAGAAACATGGGTTTCCTGTGTTCTGTTCCCCCCAGTCCATATTAAGAGAATTCTCTGAGAGATCCTGCACAGTATTTCCCCAGCTAGTGCAGTGGTTTATGGAAACTGATGCAGTCCTAGTTATTTTATATGTATGGAAGAGCAGGAGAGGCACAATTACCAATCTCTGATGCTAGGAGGAAAGACTAACATTGCTGTTTCTCTCTCCTGGCCATCTTGGTTCAAAAGGCAATTGAAGCTCATGCCTTGGTTGCTCCTGCAGAAAGCATGTTTCCCAGGTCTGCAGGGGCAGTAGAGTGAAACAGACTAGGGACTTGTCTACACTGCATCTCAGTGCAGACTAGGGTTGTGAATTGTAGAATACACCAAAGAGTATCTCAGTGTGAACTAGGTACTTCTTAGTTTGCGGCAGTAGCATCCACATGGGGCAGTTAGAGGGCAACTCTGGTGCACTCTGCAGTTCATGCCCCTGTAGTCCGCACTATGGCATTGCGTAGGCATAGCCTGGGATCATGCCAGGGCTACTCTCCAGATATTCTTAGGGGTTATTCTGAGTGCATAAGCAGCAGCAGTGGATGTACATTGAGGGGAGGGGGTGCAAGGGAAGAGGAGGAGTAGATATATGCACATTTAGAAGGGTATAGTAGTTGAAGTACATCAGAATTTTGGATTAAGCTTGTTCCTTCATTTACTGTACTACCAGGACTGAGATTATTTCAGCAGCAAATTCATCCCGGGGATAAGGAAGGTGCTTTGCATTGCTTTAGTGGCCACTTCAGAGCAACTGAAGGAGCAGTATCAGTGTGATCCTGAAGGATCCCCTTCCCTTTGAACAAGAGACAGAGAACAAGAAAGGTGGAGGATCCTGCCAGAGACTAACCAAAGTAAAAAATGGGGAAATTAAGAGAAGCAACCTTCAAGGAGAGTAGGAGACTTATGAAGGTAGAAATAAATTAATAAATTGATCTTAGGAGGCAGATAATGTTTCAGGTTTTGGGCTACTGAACTAAGTAGCTCATACCAAAACTAAATCCTCTCCCACACACTTTTTCATTTCCATTTGGAAGTGTTTATAAAGACGTTTGCCGCAAATGAACTCGTAACTTTGTGAGTTTATCCTTCTAGTCAGCAGGAATACTTTAGTGGACTAAGTTTAATGTATGCTAGACTGCCCTTGGTTTAGCTCTGGAAAAATTAGACTCTGGTTTCATCTTCCAAAGAACATAAACTGACAACCGTGCAGTTTATGATGGTCTCTTACCCTTGGCAGCAGGTAGTAGTTGCTAAACTTCACAGTTCACATATCAGAGGTTGATACTAATGATGGATCCTCTGAGCCACAGCCCAAGGGCAGAAATTTTGTAGGAATTCCAACATTTATCTTTTCTCAGTAGCTCTGGGGATTTGTGGTAGGGTAAGGGACCAGGCTTCTAGCCAGCAGGTATACCCTGGACCCATTCATTTTTTATGTCTAGGGAGACCTTTTCAGTCTGATAATCCAATAGTATTGCTGGTGCTTTGTTAGCATAAGTATTTTGTTATTTTTTTCTTTGCTTCCTCCTCCATCCCTTCCTGCAAATATTCAGTTAATTTTGCATAGGCATATGAGCAAATATCTAAAATTGTATTTGAATAACATATAATTTTGTCAATGAAAAATATTTCTAACTGTAATTCAAATGTATTCAACACACGTGTAGAAAAAAATCTGTTCTTGGATTCCTTATGTGCTATTTTTTATGAAGACTTCTTATTTATATGTTCAGAACAAGACTATACAAGCTGTCAAGCAAGCAACAGCATAGTACTGTATAGGAACACATACTTTCTTTAATGTCTCAGCACCTGATATGATGTAATGTAGTAGGTTGATTTTTATTACTAAAGGTAAAGATTTTTCAGAGGTGCTCAATGCCTATATTGCTCATTGGCTTCAGTGGAGTTGTTTGTGTGTGATCAGTTCCTCTGAAAGTCAGGCCCTGGCTGTGTATGTAGAAAGACACTCTTCTTAGTCTTAGATGCCAGATGCCCAGTTTTCAACATTTGCTGCTGGCCAATTAAGTAACTGATGTTGATGTGAAGAACTATTAACTCAAAAGTTTGAGACTTGTCACATCAGACACAGACTTCTTTTTCTGAAAAGTGGGTAATTGTTTGAGCTCCTTAAAGCAGTTTGCAAACCTTCACAGCTTCATGTTTGTGTGCCATGGTATTTAATGCGGGTGGAAGCTACTGAACCCGAACAGGGTTCTGTTCAATAGTATCGCAAAATGTATAATTATTTCTCTCATTTGGTATTTCCTAGAAGATATAGGTATATGTGGTACTTGTATTTTTTTTTAAAGATCATGCTCAGCCCAAAATATATTTTTTTCTTGTCTTTGCAAACTTCAGTTTAAAAACTTTCAATGTTTACCGCTGTCCTTTGCCCTAACTTCATATGGGGATACTTGGTATTTCTACCTCTGTTGTTCCTTGTCAAAATGTAAAAAAAGTGGACTATCTTTATAATTGTTTCTGGAATTGTCCCCCACTTCCTTGCTCTTTGATATTAGGTTGCAGTTGATGTACTCGTCTGCGTGGGGGAAAACGCTTTCAAAGTCTGCTTCATTATATTTCCTTGATGAGTTGCCTTAAAATAAAACTTCCTTGTGCTAGAGAAGGTGATTTGGAACTTGTGGGTAAGTGGCAGTATACATGGACCATGGAAGACCTGCTTTTGGATAAATTTTTTTTCAACATGTTTGTTGGAAAACTTAGACTCACTTAGGAACATTCTTTGATAGTCTGCTGAAGATACCTATAATATGTTGGACTGTTTTCTCTTGGCCCTAAACAAGGCTTGAAAAAAATCACCAGAAACTTAGTAGCCAGTAGTCAATATCAGAGTTTGGGGTGGAGGGTTCAAAGGCAATATCCTGTTGACAAAGGTGTTTAAGGCCTTGTCTACACGGTGGAGTTGTCAACAAAAGTTATGCCGCTTTAATTAAACCACTGTTGCATGTCCACACTATGCTCCTTATGTCGGCAAAGCGCATCCACGCTATCAGCTTTTAGAATCATAGAAGTGGAAGGGACCTCGAGAGGTTGTCTAGTCCAGTCCTCTGCATTCAAGGCAGGACTAAGTATTATCTAGATCAGGGATTGGCAACCTTTAGCACGCGGCCCGTCAGGGAAATCCGCTGGTGGGCCGGAACGGTTTGTTTACCTGCAGCTCCCACTGGCCATGGTTCACCATTCCAGAACAATGGGGACTGCGGGAAGTGGGATGTGCTGGCTGCCGCTGTTGCTTCCGCAGGTAAACAAACCGTTCTGGCTGATCCCTGATCTAGACCATCCCTTACTAGTGTTTGTCCAATCTGCTCTTTAAAATCCCCAATGATGGAGATTCTACACCCTCACTAGGCAATTTATTCCAGTGCTTAACCACTCTGACGGTTAGGAACAGAACCAGACCCAGAACCGATCTCTGCGGGACTCCACTCGTTATTCCCCTTCCAGCATGACTGTGAACCACTGATAACTACTCCCTGGGAACGATTTTCCAACCAGTTATGCACTCACCTTATAGTAGTTCCATCTAGGTTGTATTTCCTCAGTTTGTTTATGAGAAGGTCATGTGAGACAGTATCAAAAGCCTTACTAAAGTCAAGATATACCACATCTACCGCTTCCCCCCATCTACAAGGCTCATTACCCTGTCAACGAAAGCTATCAGGTTGGTTTGACACAATTTGTTCTTGACAAATCCATGCTGACTGTTGTTTATCACCTTATTATCTTCTAGGTGTTTGCAAATTGATTGCTTAATTATTTGCTCTTTTTATAGATGGGCACTATATTTGCCCTTTTCCAGTCTTCTGGAATGTCTCCTGTCTTCCATCACTTTTCAAAGATAATTGCTAATGGCTCAGATATTTCCTCAGTCAGCTCCTTGAGTATTCTAGGATGCATTTCATCAGGCCCTGTTGATTTGAAGACATCTAACTTGTCTACGTAATTTTTGACTTTTTCTTTCCCTATTTTATACTCTGATCCTACCTCATTTTCACTGGCATTCACTATGTTAGACGTCCAATCACCACCAACCTTCTCGGTGAAAACTGAAAGAAAGAAGTCATTAAGGACCTCTGCCATTTCCACATTTTCTGTTACTGTCTTTCTCCACTCATTGAATAACGGGCCTACTCTGTCCTTGGTCTTCCTCTTGCTTCTAATGTATTTGTAGAATATTTTCTTGTTTCCTTTTATGTCCCTAGCTAGTTTGATCTCGTTTTGTGCCTTGGGTTTTCTAATTTTGTCCCTACATACTTGTGTTATTTGTTTATATTCATTCTTTGTAATTTGACCAAGTTTCCACTTTTTGTAGGACTGTTTTTTGAGTTTTAGATCATTGAAGATCTCCTGGTAAAGCCAGGGTGGTCTCTTGCCGTACTTATCTTTCCTATGCAGTGGGATAGTTTACTCTTGTGCCCTTAATAATGTCTCTTTGAAAAACTGCCAACTGTCTTCAGTTGTTTTTCCCCTTAGACTTGCTTCCCATGGGATTTTATCTACCAACTCCCTGAGTTTGTGAAAGTCTGCCTCCTTGAAATCCATTGTCTTTATTGTGCTATTCTCCCTCCTACCATTCCTTAGAAACACGAACTCTACCATTTCATGATCACTTTCACCTAAGTTGTCTTCCACTTTCAAATTCTCGACCAGTTCCTCCCTATTTGTCAAAATCAAATCTAGAACAGCCTCCCCCCCAGTAGCTTTCTTCACCTTCTGAAATAAAAAATTGTCTCCAATACATTCCAATAACTTATTGGATAATCTGTGCCCTGCTGTGTTGTTTTCCCAACAGATGTCTGGGTAGTTGAAGTCCTCTATCACCAAGTCCTGTGCTTTGGATGATTTTGTTGTTGTTTAAGAAAAACTTCATCCACCTCTTCTTCTTGGTTTAGTGGTCTGTAGTAGACCCCTACCATGACAGCACCCTTTTATTTTTTTACCCCTTTGATCCTTACCCAGAGACTTCCAACAAGTCTGTCTCCTATTTCCATCTCGACCTCAGTCCAAGTGTATACATTTTTAATATATATGGCAACACCTCTTCCCTTTTTCCTCTGCCTGTCCTTCCTGAGCAAGCTGTATCCTTCTATACTAATATTCCAGTCATGTGTATTATCCCACCAAGTCTCCGTGATGCCAACTATGTCATAGTTGTGTTTATTTACTAGCATTTCGAGTTCTTCCTGCTTATTCCCCATACTTCTCGCATTAGTATACAGACATCTAAGATACTGATTTGATTTCCTCCCCCCCAGTTCTGTTTTCTCTCCCTTGTTTCTGCTATAAAAGCCCATGCTCCTCCCAGATTCCAACCCTTCTCCCAGATCTCCATGTTTTTGACTTATGTGGGGGCTTTGGTCACCTGCCCCCTTTGAACCTAGTTTATAGCTCACTAGGTTAGCCAGTCTGTAGCCAAATATGCTCTTCCCTTCTTCGATAGGTGGACCCCATCTCTGCTTAGCAGTCCTCCTTCCTGGAATAGCATCCCGTGGTCAAGGAAGCTGAAGCCTCCTGGCGACACCATCCTTGCAGGCAGGCATTCACCTCCAGGATGCATCTGTCTCTGTCAAGGCCCCTATCCTTAGCTGGAAGGACTGAAGAGAACACCACCTGCGCTCCCAACTCCCTCACCCTTACTCCCAGAGCCCTGTAGTCACTTCTGATCTGCTGAGGGTCATACCTTGCAGTAGCATTAGTGCCCACAAGGATGAGTAGCGTGGGGTAGTAGTCAGAGGGCCGGATGATCCTCGACAGTCCCTCCATAACGTCTCTGATATGGGCCCCTGGGAGGCAGGATACCTCCTGGGATGCCATGTGATCCTCCCAGCCTTGAGGGTACATGGCTTCTCCTCTTCAATCTTTGGAGGTGATTCCTCATCACTTTTTGCCAGGACAGCATAATGGCTCTTCATCACCATGGTGGGTGGGTTGGGAGTAGGGGTGGAGCGCTGCCTGCTTTCAGAAGTAACCAGCAGCCAGTGTCTTCCCTGCACCAGAGCCTTATCCTCCTCCCCTGGTGGCATGACAGCAGTCCTCTCTAGCTGGATAGCGTCTTCAGCCTTGGAAGTCTCCATATGAATACTGTCAATGAATTCCTCATATCCACAGATGCTCCTCAGCCTAGCCACCTCCTCCTGTAGCTCTTCCACCTGCTTCCTGAGAGATTCCACCAGCAGGCACCTCTCACACTGGATGGTGTCGTCGTCCCCCCCCCCCCCCCCCCCCCCCCCCCCCCCCCCCCCCCCCCCCCCGCCTGGCTATCTGAGGGTGGGAAATGCAGGCCACAGTCTCTGCAAATCCACACCAGGATCTGGGTAGAGGCATCCATGGTTAGGTTCTCTGTCTGGATACAGGAGCAGCGTTGGCACGGCAATGCGGTCCTTCCTAATCATAATGATTATATTATGACTCCCTCCTACAAAAACTTCCCCTCTCAAACTCCCCTGTTCGCTAGCTCTCCTTGGTCGCTAAGCCTCTGACTTTTAAGGCCTTCCCTCCTAGGTCAGCCTTACGTCCTCGTTAATCACATGGGGGAGGGTGATCACAAGGCTGATCAAGGGAACAAAGGCTCAAACTGTCCCCAGACACACCATCCCATTTGACCCAATTGATCATGTAACTGAAATAACCAGAAAGAGAAAGAAAAACACAAACAGCCAAACAAACTCACTCCAAGGTTAGTACTCACACCTTGTTCGTTCAGCAGCGGGATCTCCTTCGCCCTCTCTCAAACTCCCCTGTTTGCAGTTCCCTGTTTTCTAGCATCGCTCTTGCATCCACACAGAGAGCAGTGCATTGTAGGTAGCTAGCCCACTGTGCAACTGGCCACAGGGTGCTTTGGGAAGGGTTTGCAATGTCTTCTGGGGCAGGTACAGCATCACATAATGCAGGGTTCTCAATCACGTTTCTATGGGCATCCTACTAGATTGCCAGCTGTGGGGAGAGACCGAAACAAAGTGTGTGTGTTGGGGGAGAGTGTGTTGGTATGCTGTCTCTTTAAGTTCAGACATAAGCTTGAGCAGTCTCTCCACCCTCCCTCTCCTCAGCAGCAGCCCCCTGCTGGTGAGAGCACATGTCTGCAGGGAAGCGGAGTTCAAAACAATGAGCAGAGTGGTCACGGCAGGCATTATGGGATACTGGGGAAGGCCAGTTATGTCGACCTAATGGCAGCATCTACACTGACACTTTGTCTCTTTAACTTTTCTGCAAAAAGCTTTGTCTCTCCTCAAGGTGGGTTTATTTTGTTGCCAAAACTGAAGAGTTTTGTCTCCCAAAAGTGGCATTGCAGTGTGTACACCTCCACAGTTTTGTCGACAAAAGACCGCTTTTGGCCGAGGGAAGCTGACAGAATTCTTATGTTTCATTTTGCTGCTCTTTTTGGGATCTGCTATATACAGAGTTGGACTTTTTCCTTGGGGTTCTAAGATCAGGCCATGGGCAAAAATTTTTTTGTCATCCTTTGTCTCAGAACACTGCTCCTCTGCTGCTTCCAAACATAGTAGGTCCTCAAAATAAGTTACAGAATGAAATTAATGCAATTCTCGTATACTTTACTATGAGGGAAAATTTGTCGGGTACTTTTTTCAAGCTTTGGATGTGAGCCTGAGCAGCTTTTACGCTGAGTTAGGAAAGACCTGGTAGGTCATCTAGTCCATCCTCCTGCCACCATAGGATTATTCCCTACATTATTTCCTCCTTTTGCACATATATTGACATTTGTAAGTTAGTCAATATGACTGTTGCCTGTTTGACATTACCTATTAAAAATCCAGTAATGTTCATAAGTCTGGTTCCTCTTGTTTGGTTGTATTTATTAGCCTGGAAAATGAGGTGATAACTCTTCTCCTTTCTAAGCTTTTTGAGCATTGGTTTTGTGAATTGTCAGGGTTCCCTCCCCACTCTAAACTCTAGGGTAAAGACGTGGGGGCCCGCATGAAGAGCCCCTAAGCTTATTTTTACCAGCTTAGGTTAAAACCCCCAAGGTACAAAATTCCCTGCACCCTGAGAAATGCTTCTTTCGCTGCCACCATCAAGTGTCTAACAGGAATCCAGGAAAGGAATCACTTGAACTTCCCTCCCCCCCCAAAATACCCCCTCAAGCCGTACACCCCCTTTCCTGGGAAGCTTGAGAACAATCTCCCAACCAATTGGTTACACAGTGATCTAAAAACCCACCCCCTGGGTTTTAACACCATAGAAAACAGTCAGCTTCTTAAAAGAAGGATTTTATTAAAACAAAGAAGGTAAAATCATCTCTGTAACATCAGGATGGTAACTAATTACAGGGTACTCAATTTCCAAACTCAGAGGGATTCCCCCCCCCCCCCCCGGACAAACCCTTAAGGTTACAGAAAAAGGAAGGAGTAACCCCTCCCTCTCACACAGGGAACGTACCAAGCAAAATAAACAGAAATCTACTCGCTATGCTATCTAAACTTACTTTAGACAAGTGAGGATTTGATGAAAAGATGACTGATTCCTTTTTACTCCAAGATCACTCCGTGTCTGACAAAGACCCACACACAAAGCTTTCCCCCCTCCCAAGATTTGAAAGTATCTTGTCCCCTTATTGGTCAGATGCCAGCCAGGTCAGGTGTCAGTCTGGCTACCTGTATTTCTTAACCCTTTACTGGTAAGAGGATTTTATAGCACTGCATCAGACCCTCTCCCCCTTCCCTTCATTTATGACATGAATATTTTACCGAATACTTAATTTGCTAGCAGTTTAAGGAAGAGTATACAGGATTGTATATGAATTTAAGTACTTTATATTTATCTGGTTTAAGTTCAGTAAGCTATTTAATAGTGCTTTCATTTTCATAGCACAGTAGGTTGCAGAAATAGCAGTAAAAAAGAAAAGCAGGGCTTTAAATTCCCTTGTCTGTAAAAAGGCGCTCATGCTTGCTGTACTCCCACCACACACTGACTTTCAAATTTACATAAGTTTTGGAATTTCCTGTTTAACTCTAATTTGGGGATAGTATTTGAGACTGTGCAAAATAAAAATCACATTCTTTTCCTACTATTGTTACTAGTAACAATTAAGACTACTAATAAGTGAAAGGTTAAAGAAATTTTCTTTTCAGCTTTTACTTCATGGATTTGACAGCATTTGTACATAGTGAGTTTTCCCTATTGTGCAAAACGCCTCCACAATAAAATGGGAGAGAGAAACATATATTTTAAAAATATTGAAATCAGCAGAATTCAGGAGCAGGTGTATAATACCTCAACCCTCCGTGGTCTTCAGGCTGACAGTATCCCTTTTAAAATAAAGCAGATTCATTTTACTTCCGCCTTCACCTTGACTTTTTTTCCCTCAACATCCTAGATGACGGGGATATTTTTTTTGTTACTCAGTTCCCTACCCAGTGCCTCAACTTAATTCTAGTGTGGCTTTGATTTGCCAAACTGTATCTGTGGCTCCAAGCAATCACGGCGAGAAGGGAGGAAATGGAACATACTTAGCTGGGAGTTTGGCTCCACGTCTCATTTCTTTATGGGGTCAGTAGCTGTGGATGGGATTGGGGAACAGCTATGAAACCTAAAGTGTGATCCACATAGAATATGATTGGTTCCACTGCAGAGTGAGGAAGGAGGAAAATGTACTGTTTTAGGTCCAGTTTCCTGGGGGAGAGGATTGTAGGGAAAGATCCCTGTTATGAGGTAGTCAATTTAAAGTACTCTCTAAAGTTTAAATTAGTGTCTTTTTGGCTAATTGTATCAAATATCCATTGCCATAAAAATAAAAACTGAAGTTTTTACATGGTTATCCAAGTTCAATTTCTTTAACTGATTAAGATGTCGAATTTTCAAGACACTTTTCAGATTGAGAAATTGGACATTTTTTGTAGGTAATTTTATTGGAATGATGCTCTTCTCTACTGATTTGTGACAATATAGCTTTTCTGCATGTACCCTGATTTGGGTTCAATGTATATAACAAAAGATCCGAAGTCTAGTGGGACATTCTTTCCACATATGTGAGTGGGACATAAACCTTACTGTAACACATCCCTGTTGTAACCGTGAGATTTTATTCCAAAACCGATTTAAAGGGATACTAACAAGGTTGGTAAACACACAATTTGATTTTTTTCTTTAAAACATGGTTTTGCCACATTTTTATTTAACTTCCACAGTTTAGCAATCACAATCAACTTTAAAATTGCCATGTTTATTTTAATGGGGTATGTGAAAATTATTAGGAAAGGAAACAGATTTTTGTTTATTCCATCTCAAGGGCTAGTTACAGATTGTAAGTGCGGTTTCTTTTAATAGCTTGTCTTCATTAATTTAGACTTGCATTTAAATTTGATCCATATCTTTCCACCCCCAATTTCTCCATGTGCACTTTCAGAGTCCCCATTGGGAATATTGCTTTTGGTGTCCTCATCACTTTCACTCTGTTCATGCTGCTGTTGCTTGGGAAGTGCTATCTGCAGCAACACAGGCAGTATTCCCAAGTCCTCTGCCCAGCCCTGCTTTCGTCAAGGCCCTTTTTCATTTCTTTCTTTCTTTCTCATGGATTATTTTACTAGGCCTCAATTCCTGCTTCTCTTGCTCCTTAGATAATGGCCCCATGTTACCAACTCCTACCTCATACGCTGCTTCATATTTGGTTCCTACCTGCTGGGTGCTTGCCTGCTCCTTGGATCCTTCTCTGGTTCCTAGCTGTATCACATCAGTCTCTAGAAGCAGTCTCCTGATCTTCAGGACTGGCTCCTGCCTTCTCTTGGGACCATGGCTACCTTCTGCACTCTCCCAAGTTTCTTGTTCTTTTTTATTACACTCCTGAAATAACTGCTGTTCCTGAGGACAGGGCCTTGACACGGGCTTCTTTTGCACTCATGATGGGAGGCTGGTTGCTTTGTCGGCTGGAACAACTCCTCCTTGGTCTATGGGAAGAAAGAGGTGGCTCCTTGTACTCTTCTTTCCTTCTGTTAGCCTCCTGGCAACAGCTGCATCCAGGGAGTAGAATCTGCTCTTAGTGTTATACTAGGAAGGGTATGTGTGAGGATCACAATTTAGAAATTTCCATGCTAATGGTTACTTTGTCTTTCAATATTTTTATGTTAAAATTCAGGAGAATTGGTGTTGGCATTCTCTTTGTTCACCCTACAGTTATTTCAGAGAAGGAATGTGTAATAATTTAGCAAAAAAGAGATTGATCTTCAAAATAATAAAGGGAAGGAACACATTCATTGTGTGAAGCGAACTAGCAGGTGACATGAAATGTTTAGTTAGCCATACTAATCATTCCCGGCAGCCAGAGATGGATGCTAGCTTGGAATGTATCTATTGGTTTGAAAAGTTGACTGGTTAAAGCCAATCTGGAGCTGGAATTTGCCTTGTGTGGAAGGGTCATCCAAACTCCTGAGTTAAAAATTATCTGGCTCAAAGGGTTGATGATAACACAGAGAGAATGAATTCAACAGCTATATGTGGTGGCTGGCTTTTCTATGTTATTGGGCTACTAGCTCCTGAAGGAAGATGCTGTTGAAAGAAAATACTTTCTGGACTAGGAGTCTAGTTAAGGAAACAAACGTACTTATTTATTCTTCCTGTATTTAATTACCGCCAATGTTGGGTTTTTTATTTTGGTAACTATGCTGAAAGCTTGGTGGTTGTTTTCTGTGCCTACAAGTATTTAGTCCATAATTTTGTTAGTTATTTAACGAAACCTATTTACTTCTGTGTTTTCTTTCCCTTAGTAATTGGAAAGAGAAGAGAAATCTGTCTAATCTGACAGCCTCTGAAATGGGCTATTAAACATCTTACCAGGATCTCAGACTTTAGCAATTATACTAGAAAAAAGGCTACAATTCTGTTTTGGGTTAAACTGTCCAAAAGAGAATTCTCCTTGTTCCTTTGTTGCATTTGGCTAATGGGTTCTTATTGGAAATGATAATCCTGGTATTAGGGCTTTTTAACTAATATTTACTAGGTCCTGATTCCTGTATTACGCAGCCTTGAGGAATAGAATCATTTATATAATAGCTCATTTATTTTCTTTCTTTTTGAAATATAGCTCTATTTTTTACTTTGAACTGTCCCATGTGTATAGGATATTTTGAGACTTGCAGGCTTTTCCATTACAAGAATCATGTCAATTTCATACTGCTGCCCATAGTAAGCAGCAATTTAGGGCCTGTCTACATTGGCCCACAGTTCAGACTAAGGGGATGTGACTAGCAGGGCACACCAGAGTGCTGTGCTATAATTCCTCTGTGTGGATACTGCGGATGTGAACTTAAAGGTCCTGTGTTTGGACGTCCAAACTCGAGACCTTATAAGTTTGCATACAGATGGGGGAGTTAGTGTGGCACTTTGGTGTGCTCTGATATTCATATCCCTGTAGTCTGAACTCTGGGATACTGTAGATACGCTTTTAAATAGCAAGGCAGTGTAGGGAAGGAGCAGCAAACATGTTCATGGTGTGTGTGTGTGTCTTCATACTGTATGTTCTATTCTATGCATCTGATGAAGTGAGCTGTAGCCCACGAAAGCTTATTCTCAAATAAATTTGTCTCTAAGATGCCACAAGTACTCCTCGTTCCTTCTAGTGAGTTATTCTTTGAGGTGAAATAGCTTATTGGGACATAGATGATGTGTGTGTATCTAGACTTCAGTATAGTTACTAATATAGCAAAAGCAGCATAGTTTAGTGCTGGTGTGAAGTAGCTGTTGGTTGTTTCTCTTCACCTGTTTCTACTCACCTGAACAGTGGTTGTCTCTAGCGCTTCTGTCTTCAGAGTTTATAACATTGACTCCCCAGACTGCTGAAGTACTGCTGTGTGGGAGGTGGGAGAATTCTACTGTGATTAGGTGGTGGGTGAAGGTGGGGAGGAGTTGGCGCAGAAGGGGTGAAGCAGCACAAAGAGGGAAGATGCTTGAACTTGCTCTCCTGGATCTGTTACTTGCTTTATAGTCTTGTTCAAGTCACTTAGGGCTTGTCTACACTTACAGTGCTGCAGTGACACAGCTGAAGCGCTTATTGAAGATGCTACCTACCTACACCAACAGGAGAGCTTCTCCCATCGGCGTAGGTATTTCAGCTCCCCAAGAGGCAGTAGCTGTATCAATGGTAGAAGCTCTCCCATCAACATAGCACTGTCTGCGCTGGGAGTTAATTGGTATAACTGTGTTGCTCAGAGGTGTGGATTTTCCACATGCTTGAGCAGTGTAGTTATACTGATATAAATTTGTAGTGTAGATCAGGCTTAATCTGGGTTTATACATTTCCCTCTATACAAAATGGAGATAATACTCCATTAATACTCCATGGAGCATTTACCTTTCAGGATAATGCTCATCATCTTGAAGAGGTAGAGTACTCTGTGTGTGTTTGTTAAATACCTTAACTCTAAGGGTACGTCTATACTACAGAATTAGGTTGAATTTATAGAAGTCGATATTTTAAAACCCGAATTTATGGAATCGATTGTGTGTGTCCCCACACACAAGCGTTAAGACCATGAGGTCGATTGACTGTGTCCACAGTAGCGGGGCTAGCATCGACTTTCGGAGCATTGCATTGCGGGTAGCTATCCCACAGTTCCCGCAGTCTCCGCCGCCCATTTGGATTCTGGGTTGCGATCCCAAAGCCTGATGGGGCAGAAAACATTGTCGCTGGTGGTTCTGGGTACATGTCATCCCTCCCTCCGTGAAAGCAATATTTTTCGCACCTTTTTTCCGGGGTTTCCGTGTTTGCTATGGAAGCCTGCTCAGCTCACAATTACCGTACATCTCCAGCGTATGCCTGGACATTAGGTCTAGTGGGGATTCAGTCACACTATAATACGGGCAGAGGGATAGCTCAGCGTTCTGAGCGTTGGCCCGCTAAACCCGGGGTTGCGAGTTCAATCCTTGAGGGGGCCATTCCGCCTGAGGCTGGTAGTCGCGGGACTACACAGCAGAAGCTCCTTGCCTTCTAGCTGCAGATGGTGCAATATGCCATAAATGGTCGTGGTCGCGGGACCACACAGCAGAAGCTCCTTTCCTTCTCGCAGCAGATTGTACAATATGATTGGTATTCGTGTGCTCCTGGCCGGCGGCCTATGGTGTGGCTGGCCGGGGGCACTTGGACATAAATGGGAGTGACCAGAGTGACTCTGGTCATTCTCTTTTTTACGTTTTGTTTAAGGGAGATTCAGTACTGCCTGGAACACGGGCGGAGGGATAGCTCAGCGGTCTGAGCGTTGGCCCGCTAAACCCGAGGTTGCGAGTTCAATCCTTGAGGGGGCCAGGAGCTGATGATGGATATCAAGCATATTGTACCATCTGCTGCTAGAAGGGAAGGCGCCTAACCCTTGCTCACCGCATATTGTACCATCTGCAGCTAGAAGGAAATGAGCCTAACCCTTGCTCCCCCCTCCCTCCGTGAAAGCAACTGAGGGGGGAGCAAAAAATCCTTTCGCGCCTTTTTTCATATGGGCGCCATATTGCTGACTCCATTGTTATCCACCCGCTGCTTCTGCTGCCACTCTGCTGTCCTGCAAACAGCATACCAGGGAAAGCATGGAGCACGATCAGATCACCGCGGCTGTTCTCGCCGTTATGAACACCACGCGCATTGTCCAGGAGTATATGGAGAACGAGAACCAGGAGCTGCTACAGCAGGCGAGGAGGCGACAGCAGCGCCCTGAGGACAGTGATGAGGACATGGACACAGACCTCTCTCAAAAAAGGCCCCCCCCGCAAGGTGGACATCATGGTGTTAATGGGGCTTGTTGATACAGTGGAACGCCGATTCTGGGCCCGGGAAACAAGCACAGACTGGTGGGACCACATAGTGCTGCAGGTCTGGGATGAATCCCAGTGGCTGCGAAACTTTCGCATGCGTAAGGGCACTTTCATGGAACTTTGTGAGTTGCTTTCCCCTGCCCTGAAGCGCCAGAACACCAAGATGAGAGCAGCCCTCACAGTACAGAAGCGACTGGCGATAGCCCTGTGGAAGCTTGCAACGCCAGACAGCTACCGGTCAGTCGCGAATCAATTCGGAGTGGGAAAATCTACAGTGGGGGCTGTTGTGATGGAAGTAGCCAGGGCGATCACCAAGCTGCTGGTACCAAGGGTTGTGAGTCTGGGAAATGTGCAGCGCATACTGGATGGCTTTGCAGCAATGGGGTTCCCGAACTGCGGTGGGGCGATAGACGGAACCCATATCCCTATCTTGGCACCGGACCACCAAGCCAGCGAGTACATAAACCGAAAGGGTTACTTTTCAATAGTGCGGCAAGCACTGGTGGATCACAAGGGACGTTTCACCAACATCAACGTGGGATGGCCGGGAAAGGTACATGACGCTCGCATCTTCAGGAACTCTGGTCTGTTTCGGCTGCTGCAGCAAGGGACTTTCTTCCCAGACCAGAAAATAACCGTTGGGGATGTTGAGATGCCTATAGTTATCCTTGGGGACCCAGCCTACCCCTTAATGCCATGGCTCATGAAGCCATACACAGGTAGCCTGGACAGTAGTCAGGACCTTTTCAACTATAGGCTGAGCAAGTGCAGAATGGTGGTGGAATGTGCATTTGTGCGTTTAAAAGCTCGCTGGCGAAGTTTATTGACTAGGTTAGATCTCAGCGAAAACAATATTCCCATTATTATTACTGCTTGCTGTGCGCTCCACAATATCTGTGAGAGTAAGGGGGAGATGTTTATGGCGGGGTGGGAGGTTGAGGCAAATCGCCTGGCCACTGGTTATGCGCAGCCAGACACCAGGGCTATTACAAGAGTACAGCAGGGTGCGTTGCGCATCAGGGAAGCTTTGAAAACCAGTTTCATGAATGGCCAGGATGCTGTGTGAAAGTTCTGTTTTTCCCCAGTAATGAAAAGCCCCGCCCCTTCATTCACTCTACTTCCCTTTACCCAAACCGCCCTGCCCTCCCCCCCGTGATCACCGCTCGCAGAGGAAATAAAGTCATTGTTGCTTAAAAATCATGCATTCTTTATTAATTCGTAAAACAAAGAGGGGGAACTATGGGGCTAACTGCCACAGTCTCCCGGGATAGCTGGTGGAGGAAGGGAAGCACCAGGATGGGTGGTGGAGGAGGGGATGAGGGAAGGACAAGGACACACAGCACTTTAAAACTTATTGAATGCCAGCCCTTTCTTGCTTGGACTGTTCTCTTGACTTGAGTGGTTGGGTGCACGGAGGCCGCCCAAACGCGTTCTTGGGCGTCTCGGGGATGAGGTTATGGGACTTGGGAAGGAGGGCTGTTGGTTGCACAGGGGCTGTAGCGGCGGTCTGGGCTCAGGCGGCCTTTCCTGAACCCTACGCCTTTCCTCAGCCATAAGCCGGAGGATTTCCGTTTGATCCTCCAGTAGCCTCAGAATTGCATCCTGCCTTCTCTCTGCACGCTGACGCCACCTACTCTCTTCATCCCGCCAGTCATTGTCTTCAGCACGCCACCTGTCCGCACGATCAAATTCTGCCTTCCTGGACTCCGACAGTGTCTGCCTCCACGCATTCTGCTGGGCAGCTTCAGTGTGGGAGGATTCCATGAGTTCTGAGAACATATCGTCTCGATTCCTTTTTTTTTTACTTCTAATCTTCGCTAGCCTCTGGGACGGTGATGAAAGGGGTGGCGTTGAAACATTTGCAGCTGCGGGAGGAAACAAACGGGAGAGGAGTAGTTTAAAAGACACATATTAGAGAACAATGCTCCAAACATTACATATCACATATGCATTTGGTCCAAGGTTGCACTTTGCCTGCTATATTGAGGGTCTGCCGGTTTGGTGTGAGAGATCACACAAGCAGGTCCGGCGGGCAACAGAATTCGGCTTGCAGGCAGCCATGGTAAGCCACAGTCTATAGGCTTCTTTAACCTTCATAACATGTGGGAATGTTTTCAAACAGCAACCCCCTCATTTCCCATAACAAACAGCCTTTGGGCTGGCAATTTAAAACTGGTTGGCAATTGAAAAGGGAGGGGCGGCGGTTTTTGGGTTAACGTGCAGCGCGAACCTAATCGACACCCCCCCACACACACAGACACACATCCAAGATGTTCGCTGTTCCCCCTCCCCCCACCGCGTGGGTCACAGCGGGGAAGATTTCCGTTCAGCCACAGGCAAACAGCCCAGCAGGGATGGAGCCCCTCTGAATACCCCCTTAATAAAATTCCCCTATTTCAACCAGGTGACCATGAATGATATCACTCTTCTTAGGATAACACAGACAGATACAGAACGGATGTTGCTTGAATGCCAGCAAACACCGGGACCATACGCCGCCATGCTTTGCAAAGCAATGATTCCAGACTACGTGCTACTGGCCTGGCGTGGTAGAGTGTGTTACCACGGAGCACAGGATAAGGCTGCCCTCCCCAGAAACCTTTTGTACAGGCTTTGGGAGTACATCTAGGAGATCTTTCTGGAGATGTCCCCGGAGGATTTCTGCTCCATCCCCGAACATGTTAAAAGAGTTTTCCAGTAGCTGTAGCTGTACTGGCCGCGAATTGATCATTAAACACGCTTGCTTATAAAACATGTATTAATTAACAGAGGTACACTCACCAGAGGCACCAGAGGTCCCTTCTCCTGCATCGAGCACGCCTTGGGTGGGTTCGTAGGGTACTGGCTCCAGGGTGACAAAGAGTTCCTGGCTGTCGGGGAAAAGGGCTTCTCCACTTCCTTGCTGTGTCTGGGCGCTATTTTCAGCATCATTATCATCATCATGCTCCTCTGTGGTTTCTGATGATCCACATACGGAGTCATACCACATGGGTGGGTCAGTGCTGGCTGCACCTCCTAGAATGGCATGCAGCTCATCATAGAAGCGGCATGTCTGGGGCTCTGACCCAGAGCGTTTGTTTGCATCTCTGGTTTTTTGGTAGGCTTGCCTGAGCTCCTTAATTTTCACGCGGCACTGTTGCGCGTCCCTGTTGTAGCCTCTGTCCTGCATGCCCTTGGAGACTTTGGCATATGTATTGGCGTTTCTTCTTTTGGACCGTAGCTCTGCTAGCATGGTTTCGTCTCCCCATACAGCGATCAGATCGCGTACTTCACCATCGGTCCATGCTGGAGCTCGTCTTCGGTTCTGGGACTCCATCATGGTCACCTCTGCTGATGAGATCTGCGCTCACCTGCAGCTCACCACGCTGGCCAAACAGGAAATGAAATTCAAAAGTTCGCGGGGCTTTTCCTGTCTACCTGGACGGAGCATTGGAGCTCAGACTGCTGTCCAGAGCGGTCAAATGTTGCACTGTGGGATAGATCCAGGAGGCCAATACCGTCGAATTGCGTCCTCACTAAGCCTACATCGATTCGGCAATATCGCTTTAAGCGCTAATCCCCTCGTTGGGGGTGGAGTGGCGAGATCGATTTTAAGAGCCCTAGAAGTCGATGTTAAGGGCTTCGTCGTGTGGACGGGTGCACGGATCAATCGAAATAACGCTAATAAATTCGACCTAAACTCGTAGTGTAGACCAGGGCTAAGAGAAAATGGTTCCATTAATTTTTTAACCTTTCACACATGAGGTGCTTTTAATTTATAGAGATGCTAGTTGTGGATCCACATTTTAAGGTTGAGTTGATTTTGTACTTGTAGCAGTTTGAATCCCTGCTTTATTATGCACGGTGAATACAGTGTATCTTCCCCAAATTTACAGAACATTTTGGGTACTAATGAATTTTTTTAGAATTTACAAACCCATTACAGTTAAAATTAATTTTAAAATAGGTATTTAAAGAAATTTAACACTGTCAGGCCTTTTTTTTATCTTGAATGGTGGTGTTAATAGAATAACACTGACAACTTTTAATGTAGTTAAAACAGAAATGTTGTGCTTAGATTATTTGAAGAAATTAGTTAATCCTGTAAATTAGGCTCTTGAGATGCCTCACATTGGTTATGCAAAGTCTTGGCCCTGATTTCTGAAGAACTTATAAATAACTTCCCCTCTGGATAATATTAGCATGACAAGTAGTTCAATGTATGAAAATTTCCAAAGCAATTGATGCAGTTAGTTTCTGTCGTAGTATCTCACCCTTACTATTGCAAGAATGTTAAACAGAGGTATTTAGCATATACGCTGCTATACCTATATGTAACAGGATGAATAGGAGATGGGATATTGGTTTGTGATGGTCTCAATGGTTAAAAGTTTGTGCTCATGGGAAAACCTTTTTTGGACTCCGGACCTGTGTAGAAGTATAAACTGCAAGATCAAGCTCAAACTGATGATGATCAGGTTAATTAACTTTAAATCAAACTACAGTTTATTCCCTTGGTTTCAGATTGTTTCCATGAAATAGTTTAGAATTTGGGAATTAATGTGTACCTGGTTTCATAACTGGTAAGTCAGACACACGTCTTCTCACAACAGCTGCTAAATGATGAGGCTTTAAAAAAAACACACCAAAACCTGACATTGATTGTACAACTTCAGACATTGGCTTTCAAGTCAGTAATTGCATTGTTGAAGTGGCTAATCTCTTGATTTTAGGCCTTGTTATAACACAAGATTGGTTGCTTGACAGTTGCCAAGAACCGGCATTGACTGTTATGTTGACTGACTTGCTTGCTTCCTTCAAAAAAATTTTTAATATTTATTTTCTCTGTTTAGCTCTTTTCACTCATGGAGATGAAACCTCCTATCTCCCGAGCAAAGATGATTCTCATTACTAAAGCTGCCATTAAAGCTATTAAGGTAAAGAAAAACAGAAATAGAGCACAAATTCAGGCCATACCAGTAGCAGTATTTTTGGATTGTACTTAATTTCTAAAAAATGCCTATCTTTTACATGATTTTTAAAATGTTATAACTTGGTAAAGATTTCTTTTTATTTGGTTTTTTGAGGTTTTTTCCAAAGGAAAGTGAGTGAATGTTCTTTATTTTGAGTTATACTGCCAGTATCTCTGCAATACCATAACACCAACTTGCTTTTAAGAAAATGACATTTTCTGATGCTATGGTTTACAGTCTTGTTATGATTTATATCTGATAAAATCAAAATGTTGTAGCATGTAACTACATCCCATTGCATCAAATTTAACAAAAAATAAATAAAAACAAAGGAAAAAGTAGTTGTCACAATAGTACTGCCTTCATATTATGTATGTGTGATGTGAAATGCTTCCAATGGCAAGGTCAGTTTTCTCCGGGCAAACTTTTTAACGAATGTTTGAGATGAAGTACATCATGCACTAGAACAGAGGTGGGCAAACTTTTTGGCCAGAGGGCCACATCGGGGCGGGGAAATTGCATGCAGGGCCATGAATGTAGGGCTGGGGTAGGGGGTTGGGGTGTGGGAGGGGTGCGGTGTGCAGGAAGGGACTCAGGGTAAGGGATTGGGGCAGAGGAGGGGTGCGAGGTGTATGAGGGGGCTCAGGGAAGGGAGTTGGGGTGCAGGAGGGGGTGCATAAATTGGGAGGGGGCTCAGGGCAGCAGTGCAGGGAGGGGTGTGGAGTGTGGGAGGGGGCTCAGGGCAGGGGGTTTGGGGTGCAGCAGGGGGGTTGGGGTGCAGGAGGGAATGCAGGGGGTTGGGGTGCAGGAGCGGTTTGGGGTGTGGGCTCTGGCCCAATGCTGCTTACCTGGAGCTCCCTACCTGCCTTGGCTCCGGCCCTGCACCGCTCTGGGGAGCGGCTGGCACGACATCCCTGTGGCCCCTGGGGGAGGGAGGGCAGAGGGCTCCGCGTGCCTGTGGGTACCTCCCACGAAGCTCTCATTGGCCGCGCGTGCCCGTTCCCAGCCAATGGGAGCTTCGGGGGAGCTACCCACAGGCAAGGACAGCGCGCGGAGCCCTCTTCCCTCCCCCCCCCCCCCCCCCCCAAGGGGCCACAGGGACGTGATGCCGGCCGCTTCCCAGAGCAGCGTGGGGCCATGGGAATGGCAATCCCGCGGGCTGGATCCAAAGCCCTGATAGGCTGGATCTGGCCTGCGGGCTGTAGTTTGCCCACCCCTTCACTAAAATATTGTTTTCCTAATTGTTAATATGTACAAAGAATTAAAATACCTCTGAAATCATACATCGCTGTAGATCAGATCATGATTAAATAGATCATATATCTCTCTTCCAGCTCTACAAGCATGTAGTCCAGATAGTAGAGAAGTTTATCAAAAAGGTAAGTGCTTTTATAGTATTTTTAATATTTACTTAATGGGATACTGGGCACTTAAACATCCACAGCTCTATCACTATTTTTTATTAATTAGTAATACTACAAGTATTACCTAAGGCTACTTACTGTACTGAAAAATCAGAAAAAACCTCTATTTTTAGAGGGAACTTTTTTCAGCATTTTTTTTCTTTGTGGGTTTGACAGCAATTTGTATGTAGTCAATCATTTCCCTCTGTTTATGTGAGTCTTTCACACAGCGACAGGAGATTGGGGGGGAAAAGTGTGATTATAAAACCACAGAAATTGTCAGTGGGATTTAAGGATAGATATAGTGCTTGAGATGCAAGTTCTTCTAATTTTTCAAGTTGATTTTGTCTCTTTATTACTACTGGTATGATTGATGTTTCCAGAAAATTTAACTTATACACCCTGGTGCCTGGAAACTTAGAAAAATAGGTTAAATACATCACCGTCCACAAAAAGTAGACCAACAGGCATGTTAATTTAAGTTCCATTAGACAAACAGGAAGAAATAGCAGTATGTGCCAAATGAAAAAAGGCAACATCAGAAGGATAAACACTTTATTTTCAAGCATCTAATTAATTCTAAATTAGTGGAAGGAGACTGAAAAGTGAGTGAGAGCTAGCTTGATGTCCCAGTTGTGGTGGACTATATTGGAAAGTAAGGGTACGTCTATACTACAGAATTAGGTCGAATTTATAGAAGTCGATATTTTAAAACCCGAATTTATGGAATCGATTGTGTGTGTCCCCACTAAAAGAGCGTTAAGACCATGAGGTCGATTGACTGTGTCCACAGTAGCGGGGCTAGCATCGACTTTCGGAGCATTGCATTGCGGGTAGCTATCCCACAGTTCCCGCAGTCTCCGCCGCCCATTGGGATTCTGGGTTGCGATCCCAAAGCCTGATGGGGCAGAAAACATTGTCGCTGGTGGTTCTGGGTACATGTCATCCCTCCCTCCGTGAAAGCAATATTTTTCGCGCCTTTTTTCCGGGGTTTCCGTGTTTGCTATGGAAGCCTGCTCAGCTCACAATTACCGTACATCTCCAGCGTACGCCTGGACATTAGGTCTAGTGGGGATTCAGTCACACTATAATACGGGCAGAGGGATAGCTCAGCGTTCTGAGCGTTGGCCCGCTAAACCCGGGGTTGCGAGTTCAATCCTTGAGGGGGCCATTCCGCCTGAGGCTGGTAGTCGCGGGACTACACAGCAGAAGCTCCTTGCCTTCTAGCTGCAGATGGTGCAATATGCCATAAATGGTCGTGGTCGCGGGACCATACAGCAGAAGCTCCTTGCCTTCTAGCAGCAGATTGTACAATATGATTGGAATTCGTGTGCTCCTGGCCGGCGGCCTATGGTGTGGCTGGCCGGGGGCGCTTGGACATAAATGGGAGTGACCAGAGTGACTCTGGTCATTCTCTTTTTTACGTTTTGTTTAAGGGAGATTCAGTACTGCCTGGAACACGGGCGGAGGGATAGCTCAGCGGTCTGAGCGTTGGCCCGCTAAACCCGGGGTTGCGAGTTCAATCCTTGAGGGGGCCAGGAGCTGATGATGGATATCAAGCATATTGTACCATCTGCTGCTAGAAGGGAAGGCGCCTAACCCTTGCTCACCGCATATTGTACCATCTGCAGCTAGAAGGAAATGAGCCTAACCCTTGCTCCCCCCTCCCTCCGTGAAAGCAACTGAGGGGGGAGCAAAAAATCCTTTCGCGCCTTTTTTCATATGGGCGCCATATTGCTGACTCCATTGTTATCCACCCGCTGCTTCTGCTGCCACTCTGCTGTCCTGCAAACAGCATACCAGGGAAAGCATGGAGCACGATCAGATCACCGCGGCTGTTCTCGCCGTTATGAACACCACGCGCATTGTCCAGGAGTATATGGAGAACGAGAACCAGGAGCTGCTACAGCAGGCGAGGAGGCGACAGCAGCGCCCTGAGGACAGTGATGAGGACATGGACACAGACCTCTCTCAAAAAAGGCCCCCCCCGCAAGGTGGACATCATGGTGTTAATGGGGCTTGTTGATACAGTGGAACGCCGATTCTGGGCCCGGGAAACAAGCACAGACTGGTGGGACCACATAGTGCTGCAGGTCTGGGATGAATCCCAGTGGCTGCGAAACTTTCGCATGCGTAAGGGCACTTTCATGGAACTTTGTGAGTTGCTTTCCCCTGCCCTGAAGCGCCAGAACACCAAGATGAGAGCAGCCCTCACAGTACAGAAGCGACTGGCGATAGCCCTGTGGAAGCTTGCAACGCCAGACAGCTACCGGTCAGTCGCGAATCAATTCGGAGTGGGAAAATCTACAGTGGGGGCTGTTGTGATGGAAGTAGCCAGGGCGATCACCAAGCTGCTGGTACCAAGGGTTGTGAGTCTGGGAAATGTGCAGCTCATACTGGATGGCTTTGCAGCAATGGGGTTCCCGAACTGCGGTGGGGCGATAGACGGAACCCATATCCCTATCTTGGCACCGGACCACCAAGCCAGCGAGTACATAAACCGAAAGGGTTACTTTTCAATAGTGCGGCAAGCACTGGTGGATCACAAGGGACGTTTCACCAACATCAACGTGGGATGGCCGGGAAAGGTACATGACGCTCGCATCTTCAGGAACTCTGGTCTGTTTCGGCTGCTGCAGCAAGGGACTTTCTTCCCAGACCAGAAAATAACCGTTGGGGATGTTGAGATGCCTATAGTTATCCTTGGGGACCCAGCCTACCCCTTAATGCCATGGCTCATGAAGCCATACACAGGTAGCCTGGACAGTAGTCAGGACCTTTTCAACTATAGGCTGAGCAAGTGCAGAATGGTGGTGGAATGTGCATTTGTGCGTTTAAAAGCTCGCTGGCGAAGTTTATTGACTAGGTTAGATCTCAGCGAAAACAATATTCCCATTATTATTACTGCTTGCTGTGCGCTCCACAATATCTGTGAGAGTAAGGGGGAGACGTTTATGGCGGGGTGGGAGGTTGAGGCAAATCGCCTGGCCACTGGTTATGCGCAGCCAGACACCAGGGCTATTACAAGAGTACAGCAGGGTGCGTTGCGCATCAGGGAAGCTTTGAAAACCAGTTTCATGAATGGCCAGGATGCTGTGTGAAAGTTCTGTTTTTCCCCTGTAATGAAAAGCCCCGCCCCTTCATTCACTCTACTTCCCTTTACCCAAACCGCCCTGCCCTCCCCCCCGTGATCACCGCTCGCAGAGGAAATAAAGTCATTGTTGCTTAAAAATCATGCATTCTTTGTTAATTCGTAAAACAAAGAGGGGGAACTATGGGGCTAACTGCCACAGTCTCCCGGGATAGCTGGTGGAGGAAGAGAAGCACCAGGATGGGTGGTGGAGGAGGGGATGAGGGAAGGACAAGGACACACAGCACTTTAAAACTTATTGAATGCCAGCCCTTTCTTGCTTGGACTGTTCTCTTGACTTGAGTGGTTGGGTGCACGGAGGCCGCCCAAACGCGTTCTTGGGCGTCTCGGGGATGAGGTTATGGGACTTGGGAAGGAGGGCTGTTGGTTGCACAGGGGCTGTAGCGGCGGTCTGGGCTCAGGCGGCCTTTCCTGAACCCTACGCCTTTCCTCAGCCATAAGCCGGAGGATTTCCGTTTGATCCTCCAGTAGCCTCAGAATTGCATCCTGCCTTCTCTCTGCACGCTGACGCCACCTACTCTCTTCATCCCACCAGTCATTGTCTTCAGCACGCCACCTGGCCACACGATCAAATTCTGCCTTCCTGGACTCCGACAGTGTCTGCCTCCACGCATTCTGCTGGGCAGCTTCAGTGTGGGAGGATTCCATGTGTTCTGAGAACATATCGTCTCGATTCCTTTTTTTTTTTACTTCTACTCTTCGCTAGCCTCTGGGACGGTGATGAAAGGGGTGGCGTTGAAACATTTGCAGCTGCGGGAGGAAACAAACGGGAGAGGAGTAGTTTAAAAGACACATATTAGAGAACAATGCTCCAAACATTACATATCACATATGCATTTGGTCCAAGGTTGCACTTTGCCTGTTATATTGAGGGTCTGCCAGTTTGGTGTGAGAGATCACACAAGCAGGTCCGGCGGGCAACAGAATTCGGCTTGCAGGCAGCCATGGTAAGCCACAGTCTATAGGCTTCTTTAACCTTCATAACATGTGGGAATGTTTTCAAACAGCAACCCCCTCATTTCCCATAACAAACAGCCTTTGGGCTGGCAATTTAAAACTGGTTGGCAATTGAAAAGGGAGGGGCGGCGGTTTTTGGGTTAACGTGCAGCGCGAACCTAATCGACACCCCCCCCACACACAGACACACATCCAAGATGTTCGCTGTTCCCCCTCCCCCCACCGCGTGGGTCACAGCGGGGAAGATTTCTGTTCAGCCACAGGCAAACAGCCCAGCAGGGACGGAGCCCCTCTGAATACCCGCTTAATAAAATTCCCATATTTCAATCAGGTGACCATGAATGATATCACTCTTCTGAGGATAACACAGACAGATAAAGAACGGATGTTGCTTGAATGCTAGCAAACACCGGGACCATACGCCGCCATGCTTTGCAAAGCAATGATTCCAGACTACGTGCTACTGGCCTGGCGTGGTAGAGTGTGTTACCACGGAGCACAGGATAAGGCTGCCCTCCCCAGAAACCTTTTGCACAGGCTTTGGGAGTACATCCAGGAGATCTTTCTGGAGATGTCCCCGGAGGATTTCTGCTCCATCCCCGAACATGTTAACAGAGTTTTCCAGTAGCTGTAGCTGTACTGGCCGCGAATTGATCATTAAACACGCTTGCTTATAAAACATGTATTAATTAACAGAGGTACACTCACCAGAGGCACCAGAGGTCCCTTCTCCTGCATCGAGCACGCCTTGGGTGGGTTCGTAGGGTACTGGCTCCAGGGTGACAAAGAGTTCCTGGCTGTCGGGGAAAAGGGCTTCTCCACTTCCTTGCTGTGTCTGGGCGCTATTTTCAGCATCATTATCATCATCATGCTCCTCTGTGGTTTCTGATGATCCACATACGGAGTCATACCACATGGGTGGGTCAGTGCTGGCTGCACCTCCTAGAATGGCATGCAGCTCATCATAGAAGCGGCATGTCTGGGGCTCTGACCCAGAGCGTTTGTTTGCATCTCTGGTTTTTTGGTAGGCTTGCCTGAGCTCCTTAATTTTCACGCGGCACTGTTGCGCGTCCCTGTTGTAGCCTCTGTCCTGCATGCCCTTGGAGACTTTGGCATATGTATTGGCGTTTCTTCTTTTGGACCGTAGCTCTGCTAGCATGGTTTCGTCTCCCCATACAGCGATCAGATCGCGTACTTCACCATCGGTCCATGCTGGAGCTCGTCTTCGGTTCTGGGACTCCATCATGGTCACCTCTGCTGATGAGATCTGCGCTCACCTGCAGCTCACCACGCTGGCCAAACAGGAAATGAAATTCAAAAGTTCGCGGGGCTTTTCCTGTCTACCTGGACGGAGCATTGGAGCTCAGACTGCTGTCCAGAGCGGTCAAATGTTGCACTGTGGGATAGATCCAGGAGGCCAATACCGTCGAATTGCGTCCTCACTAAGCCTACATCGATTCGGCAATATCGCTTTAAGCGCTAATCCCCTCGTTGGGGGTGGAGTGGCGAGATCGATTTTAAGAGCCCTAGAAGTCGATGTTAAGGGCTTCGTCGTGTGGACGGGTGCACGGATCAATCGAAATAACGCTAATAAATTCGACCTAAACTCGTAGTGTAGACCAGGGCTAAGAGAGGAGTTGTGTTCAGGTCCCAGACCCTGCTTCTTAAGGCAGCAAAGGAGACAGTGGATCTGTACTACATAAAGGCACACAAACATCTTTCCTCTATTCTGCCCTAGCTCCCAAAGTATCTCTGTTCTCTCTACCTCTGCCACCAATTAATTTTAGTTATAGAAACATTACAGGACACAATGCTTATGTAATACAGGGAAGTCATCTCTTTTTTACATTCTTGATTTCTACATTTGCTCATTTAAACAATTGACATTTCACAATATCTACCATGTGTGGTCTTGCTTTCTCCAAGTTATTCCAACCTTTTTTATTACATACAACAGAACTAGCTTTTTGCATTGTTTAGATCAATATCTTATGCACTACTTCAGGCCTGCACAACATGCGGCCCGCGTGGGCTCACTGTGCAGCCCAAAATCTGGGACTGTGTCCGTTGGTCCTTTTTGCTGCTTGCCTCTGGGCTGGGGGGTTGTCCCAATGCTGCAAAGAGGGTGTTCCCAAAGGAAGGTGCTTCTAACCCCCGAGGCCATCAGTATGTCTGCTCTTCTCTAGTCAGCCCACTTGACAAGTTTGATTGTCCTTGGTCTGGTTCCCATCCCCTCTCCAAGGGTTGCAATTGTCTGGAGGTGCCTGCCTTCTACGCCTTCCTCATTCATTCAACAGGGCAATTGAATACAAAGTGGGGGGAAGATCTTATTCTACTTCTAGCAAAAAGACATTTTTCTTTTACCTTAATTATACTACCTTAGGAGCCCGCTATAACATATTACCAAAATTCAATACAAAGTCATATAAAAGTTATACAAAAATGCATAATGCAGAGATTTATCTACAACTGCATTGATTGACTGTTGTGTGCAGTAATATAGTGACCGCTGGGGGGGTGAAGAGGGATGTGATGGTGGGGCCGAGCGGGGGGCGGGTCCTATTTTACTGCTGTGATCTGGTCATCCTATGTGCGCTGTTTCTTTCCCCCTCTACAGGCTTCCACACCCCAGCGCTGGGGAAGGAGGGGTTGTTTCTGCGGGGCGGCGGCGCTGGGGGTGGGGGGTGTTTCCACGGGCCCGGGGGGTTTTGGCCCTCAGCTGTTTTCTTTGGAGTAATATGGCCCTCGCCGCTTTACGAGTTGTGCAGGCCTGCACTACTTCCTTGCACATATTTATCATCTTAACTCATTTCAGTCCCCACATTGTCCCCCCCAAATTAATTAGTATAAAATTGATTTAAATAGTTTAAATCGTTTTAAAATTGATTTAAACTTTTGCTGCATCATGTGTATAAATAGGTTTGCTGCAGTTCATTCTTTTTCCTGTAGGTTGTCTTTCAATTCGTGGGAAGGCCTATATAGCTATTGGTCATGATTAATCATATTTTAAGTATTTGCTTTATGTAAGTGCTTTTACTCAAGTTTAAATTGTATTGCCATGCCAATCTTTCTCAAAGATAAATATTTTAGCTACTTTGTTTATCAGGATACACGTTACTAACACATTTTGCTATTAGATTTAATAGTGTTAGACACAGCTCCTTGTACAGCCCTATAATACTGGTAAAAAGAGAAATGTAAATAGTAGAATTAAGTTTTCTATTGGGACATGCAGGAAAATCTTAAGTACAAGATGCAGGTAAACTCAGAGGGTTACACTGTTAGTACTGTATATGCTACCCTGCAATAACTGGGAACAATCTATCTTTTCAGTGCAAACCAGAATATAAAGTCCCCGGATTATATGTTATTGACTCTATTGTTCGTCAGTCTCGTCACCAGTTTGGAACAGACAAGGATGTTTTTGGGCCAAGATTCTCTAAAAATATAACTGCCACATTCCAGTATTTATATCTCTGTCCATCTGAAGACAAGGTATAGCTAAAACTTCTTGAATGTTGTGAATTGCTGAATTCTTAATTGTGTGTTCCTGCTTATATGAAAGCTAATTTGGTGGTTGTCTGCCTTGATTGCAATGCCATAGTCGTCTTTGTGTGGGTAGTGGTAATATTAGAGGTAATACTTCAGTGGAGGTCCTGATGATGAAAAATCTTTTTTAACTTATTCTCTGTTCTTTGTGTTCATGCTTTTGTCCAATTTGATAAGACTTTGCCAAAACTATTTCCTTTTCAGGGATCCTTCTCGTGAGGGACTTGTTGCAGTTAATTGGATTGGTAGCTGAAAGAAATGCAGATAGTCTTACTTTTTTCCCCCCTCCAACTTCAAAACTCTTTTCTAGCATTTTATTTTCACTTCCTTTCACTCCCTTTTGTCAGACTTTCCCACGTCACTTCTGCATTTTTGTTGTCTTCCTCACCTTTTCTTGGCTCTTCTCTGCCTTTCCCGTCTGGGATTCTTCCAAAGGCCACATCAAACTCTCCTGAATGGCCGTATGACTGGATGCAACTCTTAATTGTCTATCACTGCTATTCTTTTGGTTTGCCAGAGGAGTTTGCTAGAGAGTGGCACAAGCTCTCTTAGTGTATCCAAAAAAAGGGGGGTCCAGTAGTGTGGATCCTGCTAACCTGTGCAAGAAGGAATCACGCTGTGTCTAAAACTTGAGCATGCTACAAGAACACTGATCCAGTGTTCCATCCCTTTCTTCTTATGTGCAAGAACTAAATGTAGAGCTTATGCATTAGGAATATTTTGTTCTATATTAATACTTTCTGTTATTTGAACAGAGTAAGATAGTTCGTGTCCTGAACCTTTGGCAGAAAAATGGAGTGTTTAAAATAGAGATCATTCAGCCTCTCCTGGATATGGCAGCAGGAACTAGTAGTGCAGCCCCGATGGCAGAAAATGCTACAAATAATGAAGGTACGAATGTCAGTAGAACTTGTAAATGAAAAGTTATGGAACCAGTGACTTGTTACTATTTGGTACACTAAGGTAAAAGTACCTCATGTTTGTAAACCAAGTTCACTAGCACACTTCAAAATTCACTTTTACCACAAAAATTATATAGAAATATCTGAACACATTCTGAATAAATGTTGCTGCTGTATATTTATACATACGTTTTTTGGAAATTATCGACATTTGAGCTAATATGGCTTTGGGTCTTTCCATACAACTAAGTATTTATAGACCTATTGGGTATTGATAGTAATGTTCCCACTAAAAATGACTTCCTTCTTAATTTTCTTCTTGTATCTGAGAGACTTTTTATTGCTTCCCAGTGTGTAATTCCGATGTTCCTTCTTTAAGCATCTGATTCAGTAAAGTATGGAATATCTTACAATGGAGAAACTTCATGCTCTAAAGTATATAAAAATATTATTACCTACACAGCATATTTGTAGTGACTAGTGTTTGTTGCAACACAAAAATCTTGAGGCAAGGTTATTTAGACTACATAACACATTGGTGCAAGCCATAAAATGCAAGAAAGTAATGGTCACTCAACACCCCACCTATTCTCCACTCTGGTTCCCCTTCTCAATCTTTTGCCTTCTTTGTACTATCTCCTTCCACCATCTGCAGCACACCTCTCCATCCTCATCCTGAATAACCAGTTTGTACTTCTGACACCCCGCTTCCCCAGTTCTTGTATTTTGATACAGGGTTGGTGTTGAATGGTATGCAGCACTGTACATGGTTTAAATTGGTGTAAGGGAAGCATGGTGTCAGCTCACAAGATTTCTGTGAAATGTTTTTCAATAATGTTTAGGAAAACATCACCTATTGTCACTTTTCCTAAACATACAGAAAAACAGATCTCCGAGACATCACTTGCTATGCCTAGTAACTCACTGACAGCCTTGCAAAACTCACTCTGAGATGTGATAGGTGATCTGTATTTTTTTCTTTTCCTGTACTGCCACTGGTGACTAGCAGACCAAACTCCTTTCCCTCTTATTTAGCTGTGCAACTTACTGATTACAGAGGGATTTCATAAGTGTAATAGAGGGAATAATTTGGCCCTGCAGTAGACAATTCTGTTAATGCATTACATGGAATAGAATCCAGCTCAGTCATAGCACTGCAGAGCCTATCCAGCAAAGAGTAAAAAGTAGTAAACTTACACTACTTGCTTATGGGACAAAAGTAACTGAATACACACAGTGAGCAAGTCTCGAGATGTAATTTTTTCTGAGCAGAATCACACTCTTGGAAACATTACAAAACATTTAATCTTGCATTTGACCTCTGGGAAAACAAATTTTTCAGAATGTTGTTTGCTTTCCCTTTCTGTAAGTCAACACTGCAGTTATTTAAACTGTCAACAGATCCACAGGTTCATAGAAATAAGTCACGCATTGTGATATGCAATGTTGTTGTACCTGTGTTGGTCCCAGGATATTAGACATACAAAGTGGTAATATCTTTTATTGGACCAAGTTCCACTGGTGAGATAGAGAAGCTTTAAAGCTTACACAGAGCTCTTCTTCAAGTCTGGGAAACTTACTCAGGCCTTGTCTACACTACAAATTGAGTCAACCTAAGTTAGGTTGACATACTGTGGTTGTTTATGTCCACAGTATGCTACCTCTGTCAGAGGTGCATGTCCTCACCCGGAGCGCTTCCAGTGATTTAACTTTTTGGGGGCACTGACAGCTGGAGCCCTCCTACCCGCCACGGAGCTGACAGCTCACAAGTGATGTCAGTAATGCGGTGTCTACACAGACACTGGGTTGTCTTAACTACATCGACCTAAGCACTACGCCTCTCACAGAGGTGGAGTTATTAGGTCAGTGTAGTGAGTGACTTACATTGGCAGAAGCAACGTTGTAGTGTAGACAAGGCCTGAGTAAGTTTCTCAGACCTGAAGAAGAGCTCTGTGTAAGCTTGGAAGCTTGTCTCACCAATAGAAGTTTCTCCAATAAAAGATTATTACCTCACCCAACTTTTCTCTCAGATATTGTGAAGCAGGTGTATTTGCTTCATTTTCCCACTTAGGAACAGTATAGTAATATCTTTACTATATTTAATTTTGTATTGAACCATAATAAGGAATCTACTAGAGTTCTCAATTTTTTTCCTGTGTTTTACCTAGTGTTTAATGTATCCATTAAGTATAAAAGGGTTGAAGTTTATATTCTTTCAATGAAAAAAAAAAAGTGCATTTCCCAATAAAATGTATTTATATATTTACAATGTGTAGGAGTTGTGAATTACATGTATCTGTTAATTTATTTTCTACCACTAAAACATTTGTGTAAGAATTAAGTGCAAAGGATGGGCACTAAAAAACCAAAGTCCTAAACATAGCTTTTGCTATTAGATTTTCCTTAAATTCCTATGCATATATTAAAACATGTTGAACTGATCACATAGGTTTATTAAACCGATTGCGAATTTGTGTCCTTTCCTGGAAGTAGTAGTATAAGATGTTTTTGCATTAGATAACTTAAGCTTCTGTATATGAAGTTTGGCTGTACTACTGCTAGTTCCTTCCACAGCAGTATAAGAAATATATACCAGGAAACCGTTGCTCATAAGAAATAGATTAGTTTCTCTTAAAAAATCTCATTTAATCACTTGAACAAATGGTTGATAGCCATAACAGATCCTGTAATAGTTTCTACATGGCTCTGTCTTAGATGGATGAATCATGAAAACTATATTGTTTCTCTTTAAATAAATCATTGGATGGGAACCTAAAATAAATCATTGAATGAAATAATTATTTAATAGTCAAAACTTAAACTTCACAATTGGAACTTATTTTACAAATGTATTGATATGCAATATTTGGTGCTATTTCAGTAGGTAAGTTTTCACCTTCAACTCCTCTAAAAAAAATTTTAATACTCTAAATGGAACATTGTATATATTTGTAGTTTTCTGTCATTAAATACAGAGCATGCAGGTGCTAGATAGTAAATGGGATATCTAAAGGAACATTAGAGCATGTTGTCAGGGCTAGTTCACAGTGGTATAAACCGTAATACAGATGCATTGATTTGGCTGAATTTAATGTACATCAGCGATTCTTTTGAGGGGGATAGGTAAGTTTACAAAGTAATGAGTATTATCTCTTCATTGGACTGTTAGTACCTTAAATTGTAGTGAGCTGGTTTTCAGTGTTGTAATTCTCTTGCAGGTTCACCACCCCCTCCAGCAAAAGTTCTATCTGAACCCACCCAAGTCACTGCTAATTCAGTACCTACTGTATCACAGTTGCCTAGTTCTGATGCCTTTGCAGCTGTAGCTCAGTTATTTCAGACAACACAAGGACAACAGGTAAGCTACCTGTATTTCAGTTACAATTGTAATTTTATTTCTCACACAAATCACCTAACTTAGTTACAGCAGTTGCTTCTGTAGCCTTGATACAAAATCTATAATAATACTGTACCCCTTCCCTCCCCCAAACAAAACCCTTAAAAATATGGAATTTAAGAGTTAAGGTAACTTATTTGAACATTCAATGGTCTTTATGAGTAAAACATCCAGTAATGACAATATTTTTGTGGAAAATTCACTGACACATTCCAATAACCTTCTCTGTTAAATTATCAGGATAGTTAAATTATCCATGTAATGAACAGTATATTGCACTTACTATCCAGAAACCCTTTCTCTCCTATATTTTACTTAGCATCCTTCATCAAACATTTGCAGAGTGATCAAGATCACTCAATCTTCCATTTGCTTCTGAAGTACTAGAAGGTGGCCTGTGGATCATATAAACTTTCTCTACCTAGATCATTGGATTAGATTTTATATTCAAAACAAGCTCTCTGAATTCACTCCCAGCATTCATTCTTTTTAACACTGGTAGGTTTTTAGACTTAACCTGATTTTCCAATGCATCTAAGGCCAGGTCTATACTAGGGGCGGGGGTCGATGTAAGGTACGCAACTTCAGCTACGTGAATAACGTAGCTGAAGTCGACGTACCTCGCTTGACTTACCGTGAGGACACCGCAATGTCGACTGCCACCGCTCCCCTGTCGACTCCGCTTCCACCTCTCGTTGGGGTGGATTACCGGAGTCGAAAGGAGAACGATTGTGGATCGATTTATCGCGTCTACACTAGACGTGACAAATCGATTCCCGAAAGATCGATTGCTACCCGTGAAATCAGCGGGTAGTGTAGACCAGCCCTAAGTTTTTCTTGATGACACCATATTTTCCCTAAGGGTAGAGACAGCCTTAATCCATTGAATTTGCTTTTGACCTGAATTACTCAGTTTGTAAATTGTCCTCTGAATTAGAGCACACAAAACTTCCAACCTGGATTTATGAAAGTATTCACTGTTCATACTGTTCTCTCATATTTGTTATTACTGTGTATCTTTGCTTTCATCTGTTCAGCTACAACAGACAACCCCTGTGACTAATAAATTGCATGTAGGGCATTGTTCACCTTCTGCACTAACAGCCATTTTACTAACTTTACTGGGGTTTGAGCGCAAAAACTGAAGCAATGAGCTCTGGTGAGGCTTGTAGGGAGAATCCGTTTTTTAGGAGGAACATAACGGATTGTCTTCAGAGGAGGATAAGCAGGGCCACACATATCAAGAGTGTCTATATGAATCTCCTTCTGCTTCCTAGTGACTTCCCGCCCAACAAATCCATTGCTGGTACCCATCTATCTACCCACTTGTGTGCTATACCTGCACACAAGTATGTTCACCTCCTCTTAAAACTAACCATCTGCCTAGTGTGCATTTTTATATCTGTATCTGTCTTACAAATATTGTGTAACTTATTTTGTTAACAAGAGTTCAAAAATATTTTTTGAAATAGAAAAACTCATTTTGATTTAATATCTATTCTGTTAAGCTTCAGCAGATTCTTCAGACTTTTCAGCAGCCTCCGAAACCCCAGTCTCCAGTCATAGATAATACTGTGATGGCTCAGGTTCAGGCTATTACTGCTCAATTGAAGACTACGACAACACAACCACCAGAACAAAAAGCTGCTTTCCCACCACCTGAGCAAAAAACTTCTTTTGATAAGGTAAGTCCTTTGTTGTTCTTTGCATTCATAAGGATCATTTTAACATAGTAACTAATAGGAAGATGGAAATACAGGAATTTAAGTTCACCTTTGAGTGTTTTCAGTGAAGATCCCCAGGTTTGGGATGAGCCTGTGCCCTGCCCCAAAGTCGGGGACTCTCTGAAAAGCTCTGGTTATTGGGGGCCACATGGACTTCACCTTTAGCTCTGAAATATTCTAAGTGATGTTTTGTGCGAAGAAGTGTGCACCCACCCCCAAACATCCAACTGCTAGAACAAAAAAATCAGAACTCCCTCTGGTCCCTTGACTTCCAAATCATTGGTTTTCTTTTTTTCCTGTATTAAGGATAGACTTTTTGCTTTCAAAAATTGAATAAAACTGGTTTTGAACAGTTAGATCTATTCTTTAAGTAAACTTTACTTCTTCAAATGCTTGCTCATGTCTATTCCATTGTAGGTGTGTGTGCTCGCCACATGCACTAGTGCCGGAAGTTTTTCCCTCCATGGTATCTGTAGGGGACATGCTCTGGCGCCTTCTGGAGTGGTGCATGTATGCCGCAGTATAAGAGGCGCTGCTGGCTCCCCCCACCCTCAGTTGCTTCTTATCGCGAGTGACGGTGCTGGAACATCTCCTTACCTCGGCAAGCTTTCTCCTCTCAACTGCTTGTTGTGAACTTTGATGTATATAGTTGTTGAAAAGTTAGTTTTTAGTTCCCTTACTGGAGTTTAGTGTTAGCTTATAGTCCCTGACGGGACTTCAAACCCTGTGACTGTTGCAGAAAACCTATGCCAATCAGTGACCACAACAGTAGCTGTTTGAAATGTGGGTTTCCCCCAAGCACTAGTGACAAGTGTTGCATTTGTAAAAGTTTTAAACCTTGGACCAAAAAAGGAGTGGGACACTCACCTCCGAGCACTCTTTATGGAGTCAGCACTTGCATCAGAGCCGTTCAGATCAGACTCTGCTCCTAGCACCATGGCCTCAGTGACAGAGCGTGCCACCGGCGCCGACTGCGGACCAGCATCGATCCCCCTTCTCGGTACCAGCTAGAAAGGAAAGAACGGCTGGGAGCAGATGTACTCTTGCATCCCGTAAAGGGAAGGAGAGGGCCAGAGGGGAGCAAAGACCCTTGAGGGGCAGCTCTTCACCTCTGGACGAAGGTTAGGCCCCAGCTCCTGCTGAGCGGCAGGAGCCCCGGGAAGCGGCAGAGGCATTTGGCACCTGACAGTGCCATCCACACCAGAGGCCTTTCAGGCTCCAAAGGACATTGTCCCTACTGGTGCCAGCCACGGAGGTGCTCTGCTTCAGGGGAAAATCTGCTATAGGACCTTTCCAACAATCCCCTTCAGTGCAGCACCACTCCTCACCACAGGGAATGTCCTGCCAGCGCTTGCCTGCACAGAGCCACCACATCCCGGTCACGGGTAAGCCCACCCATCGGAGTCCTGTATGTCAGTCCCCGACTCCAGGCAGCGCTCCTCGGGCTCGAGGAAGCAATCGACAGTGGAACAGCACAGACCCGCATAGGTGTGGCACCCGTTCCCGCTGCCCCAGTGCCAGGTATGCCCGAGCCTCTCTCGCAGTGTACAGCACTGCTCCAGCGGTTTGAGCTGCCGGTCCAGGGAGCCGTTACTGGTCGCTGGAATGCCAGTACGGTTCGCCATGGGCATGCTGACGATCCCCAGTGCAGCAGCCCACTCACTCCTGTTCCCACTTGACTGGTTGCTCACTAAGCGTCAGGTGTAGATCGCTGAGTTACGGTCGCTGATCCACCGAATACCACCACCAGTCACCGGGATCGCGACACAAGGGGTCATCGCCCTCATGCAAATCCCCAGTGGAGCTCCAAGGTCAGCGACAATGGGACGGGTAGACAGATGGCACCATTGTTAGAGGGCTTATTCCTTCACCCGCTCATTTCCTTGGTCCGTCTCACATGAACAGAGAGCAACAATACCTGAAGTCCAAAGGTGCAAATAATTGGATGTTTATTGGGGTGAACTTCCAGTAAGCAATGATTCCAATTTCCTTCCTTAGTGTCCCCCTTCCCAGCTCTGACACCACAGAGCCTTGCCTGTGTCCCTGTTCCCATTCCCCGCCCTTAGCGAAACATGATTCCAATTCCCCCACCCCCATTCCCTGTTCCCATTCCCCCCCTTACTTCTTGATTGACTGCAGACTATATAGTAAAACTTGAGTTCTGCTTAGCTATACCTTAACCAATCATTATACTGAAATTTAACTAACCAATCCTAACGTATTGTAACATGATTATCTAACCAATTATATCCCACCACCTTAATTAGTTTACACCCAGCAAAATTAATTATACATCAGACAGAAACAATCACAGAACCAGACTGAGATTATACAGACGAACAATAGGGAAATGGGAACTACAGTGATAGAACAACAAAGAAATGAGGATTTCACATCCCAGCTATTGAGAAGTGAGTTCTTGCCAGACAGGATGCTATCAAACTAAATTTGCTTTTATATCTTCTAGGCTCTTCCCTTTATCTGGAGGTGATAGGCATTATCAGGACTGGATTGTATTCCTAATAGCCCAATAGCACCTTATTTCAGTGTTACTGGTGAGGATGTGACCGTTCACTTCCCAGGTTATGGCTGCCTCTGCTGCTTAGCCAAAGGCCTTAGCCTAAGAACAGGGCCTCGGACTGTCACAGTAAGAGAAGTCCCTTACACTAGCAGACTATGATTTTGATTCTGTCTTTTATACCTCTATAACTAGCTAAGTGATAAGAATACACCTAAATTCTTAAAGCATAGGCCTTTGCAGACAGGCCTGAATATCTATATCCTAACAACCGTCCTGGCCCCCCAGATGTGGACCTTTCTCCTCGGGCTCTGACAGCGAGGAGTCGTCCCTGCCAGCAGGTCAGGGCCACCCATCGGGGGCACTGGCTTTCCCTGCAGCACCCATCCTGGACCTGCGAGACCTCAACAAATATCTCAAGAAGTTGAAGTTTCGCATGGTCTCCCTGGCCTCCATCATCCCTTCCCTGGATCCAGGAGACTGGTATGCCGCCCTCGATTTGAAGGATGCTTACTTCCATGTATTGATATTCCACGGACACAGACTTTTCCTGCGCTTCACGATTGGGACCGTCCACTACCTGTTTGCAGTGCTCCCTTTCAGCCTAGCAACAGCCCCGAGGGTGTTTACCAAGTGCATGTCGGTGGTGGTGGCTTATCTCAGATGTCGGGGTATCCAGATTTACTCGCACCTCGACGACTGGCTCATCAAGGGCCACTCCAGGAACCCAGGTCCAGGGCATGTCACCGTGGTGCAAACCATGTACCACGTCCTGGGCCTGTTAATAAACAAGCAAAAAATTAACATAAACTCTATCCTTTGGACCGGGATTAATTGCCGCGGTACTCGACTCTTACCTGAGCCAGGGCATTTCTGCTGCAGGAGAGATTCAGGACAATGTCCGATCTCGTGGACAGCATCTCCGCACATCCGCTCACCACGGACCGGGTCTGCCTCAGACTATTGGGTCACATGGCAGCATGCACTTACGTCATCCATCATTTGAGGCTCAGACTGCGACCCCTTCAGTTATGGCTAGCAACCGTCTATCCCCCATCCAGGGATCACCTGGACACAGTCATCACAATCCCGCTGAAGGTGCTTATCTCTCTGCAGTGGTGGACTGACCAAGGGTTGGTGCTGGAAGGAGTGCTATTTGAATGTCCACGGCCTCCCTGATATTGGAGGTCTCCAACCTCGGTTGGGGAGCACATCTTGGTATACTGTGGACCCAGGGGACGTGGTCTCCAGAGGAGCTGGCATTACATATAAACATCAGGGAGCTCAGAGCCATCCGCCTGGCCCTCGGTGTCTTCCCGCTACAGTTGTCCGGTGGGGTAGTGCAGGTGTTGACGGACAACGCGGCCTCGATGTTCTATGTTAACAGGCAAGGGGGAGTGCACTCGTCAGCTCTCTGTCAGGAAGCACTCCGCCTGTGGGATTCGCATCTCCCCAGCATCCGAAACAGGCTGGCGGATCGCCTCAGCAGGTCCTTTTTCTCTCACCACTAGTGGTCGCTCCACTTGGAGGTCGTCAGGGTGCTCTTCCAGAAGTGGAGGGGCTGCCCGAATGGATCTGTTCGCCACCAGACAGAACAGGAAGTGTCATCAGTTCTGCTCTCTCCAAGGCTTCGGCAGGGGCGCCCTTTCCGATGCCTTTCTCCTGTCATGGGCGCGGGATCTGATGTACGCATTCCCGCCAATTCCGCTGATCAGCAGGGTCCTATCGAAAACACTGCTCTACAGTGAAAATGCTTCTGAAATAAATGTAGTCAAACTTTACTAATTCTGGGTTACTGAGAATGAAAATGATGCTTAAAATTGTTGATGGGCTCTAGTTTTCAAGACATGCTATTGGGTCAGTATATACGACCCTTGACTTGGGAATGGCGGAGGATAAGTGAGTTATAAAGGGAAGGGATCTCAATTTAAACCAGAAATGACTAAAATACATCTTTGACTGGATCTATGAATAAATCTATGACTGGGTTTGGACAGTACTTGCTTTTTAGGCAAAACAATGAATGATGCAATCTGAAGCTGGTATTGCGTCATACGTGATATGAATTGCATCATGTTATTCCTAGAAGTCATGGATGATGCAATCATAACGAAGCTTACATCACTCTGCTGAACAAATTGCCCTATATCAGCTCTAGAAATCATAGAGTGTCGTGCTCTCTTATTTGTCAGTGTTTGATTTTGCTAAGGGACACATTTCTGTTTAGCCAAAGTGAGCAGATTTGTGAACAGTGCAGATAACTTCTGCTTCTGTTTGTAAGTGACTTTTGCATCACACAAGCGCAGTATAACCACTATGGTTAAGAAAGCCTATCACCTTTATTTTGGCTGCAAAATTAGAGATCAGGACAAGAGGTGGGCCCCACACATATGCTGCAACACTTGTCCAACAAATCTTTGCCAGTGGTTGAACAGGAAAAGGAAATCTATGCCTTTTGCAGTGCCAATGCTTTGGAGAGAGCCAACAGATCATACCAGCAATTGTTACTTCTGCATGGTGCCTCCAGTTGGGAAAGGTGTGTCAAAGAAGAAAAAGTGGACTGTGCATTTATCCAAACATTCCATCAGCTATACGCCCAGTACCCCACGGAGAAGGACTGCCGGTTCCTAATGCACCAGAATCATTCTCACTTGAGTCAGACGAGGAAGAGGATGAAACTTCTGGTCCTGAACCATCAATGTCACAGGACCCACATTTTCTCCCATCCTCCTCCTCTGAACCACACCTCATAAGACAAGGTGAACTGAATGACCTTGTCAGGGATTTGGAACTACCCAAGAGTAAGGCAGAGCTTTTGGGCTCCAGACTACAGCAGTGGAATCTCCTGGCAGGTGATGTTAGGGTTTCCATGTTCCGTGACCGTCAAAAGGATCTTGTCCCATTCTTCTTCATGGAAGGTGATCTTGTAGCCTGCAACAACATCGATGGTGTGATGGCAGCCCTCAATGTCGTTCATGATCCAGATGAGTGGAGACTGTTCGTTGATTCATCAAAGATGAGTCTTAAAGCTGTTTTACTGCATAATGGCAATGTTTTGCCATCAATTCCAGTTGGTCATGCAGTCCATATGAAGGAAACCTATGACAACACGAAACAACTTTTGAGGTGCATAAACTATGACCAACATCAGTGGCAGCTTTGTGGCGATTTGAAGGTTGTTGCTCTCTTGCTTGGTCTGCAGACTGGATACACAAAGTACTGCTGTTTTCTCTGTGAATGGGATAGTCGTGCAAGAGATTCCCACTACATCAAGAAAGATTGGCCACTCCGACAGTCATTGGAGCCTGGGAGGAAAAGTGTTCAGCATCCACCACTTGTTGAATCAAGGAAGATTTTTGTTACCACCCTTACACATCAAGCTGGGTCTGATGAAGAACTTTGTCAAGGCCATTGACAAAACACAAGCAGCTTTCAAGTACCTCCGTGGAAAATTTCCAAGGTTAAGTGAAGCTAAGATAAAGGAAGGTGTCTTTGTTGGTCCTCAGATTCGTGAACTTCTTCGAGATGATGCATTTGACCATGCACTGCGTGGCAAGGAAAAAAGGCATGGAAAGCCTTCCAGTTAGTGGCAATCAATTTTCTCAGAAACAACAAGGCAGACAACTACAGGTTGTTGGTGGAAAACCTCCTCAAGGCATGCAAAAGCCTTGGTTGCAACATGTCACTAAAGATACATTTTTTGCACTCTCATCTAGATTTTTTTCCACCGAACTGCGGAGCAGTGAGCGACGAGCACGGCGAGCGATTTCACCAGGACATTGCAACAATGGAGAAACGCTATCAGGGCAAATGGAGCCCATCAATGCTTGCAGACTATTGCTCGACAGTGACAAGAGATGCTCCATTTAATGAATACAAGAGACAAGCCAAGAAGCGCCGAGTAGACACTGAATAGAACTAAACTATGTACATAATAGTTTTTTGCCTTTTGTTTCATAATAAATTTTATTTATATAACCCCTTTGCTGATTTTTAAAGTGTTACATAAACAGGACAGGTGAAATAGTATCCTGTAAAGCAACCATAAACACATGAAAAGACCTAGGTTTACAATTTATGATTAAAACTCTACTATCTACACAATATACATAGACATAAAATGTAAAAACTTAAATATCTTAGAAACAGTAGCCAATCAGTTGTTTTAATTGTCATATTTGAATTCAGCACATCAAAATACATACTAAATAGCACATTTTATCTCTGAAGCAGACGACTTCTCAAAAATTGTAGTCCAGTGAAATCAAAAGGGACAAGGTGTGAGTCATTATGATTGCCCTGGTGTGGCCTCGTCAGCTCTGGTTCGGCACACTCATGGATCTGGCTGTGGCTGCTCCATGGCCACTGCCCAGACCCACTCTCGCAGGACCATGGTCAGCTCCTGCACCCGAACCTTCCCTCTCTTCACCTCACGGCTTGGCTGCTTCATGGCTGAACCCAGAGGAACAGGCCTGCTCTAGTCAGGTACAGCAGGTTCTCTTGGAAATCAGAAAGCCCTCCCCAGAGCGACTTACCTGGCAATGTGGAACTGGCTCTTCTGCTGGTCATCAGAGCGTAGCATCTCCCCGACCCGGTCGTCTCTGTAGTCCATCCTGGATTACCCGCCCCACCTAAAGCACCAAGCCCTCGCGCTTTCTTCCATCAAGGTGCACTTGGCGGCCATATCGGCCTTCCACCGGCGTGTTCAGGGCAAATCAGTGTTCTCGCATGAGATGTCTATCTGGTCCTAAAGGGCCTTGAAAGGCTCTTCCCACCAATCTGGGACCCAGTTCCCCAATGGAACCTCAACCTGGTCCTCTCTAGGTTCATGGGCCCGCCCTTTGAGCCTATGGCTTCTTGTTTAATTTTCCATCTGTTGTGGAAAGTTGCTTTCCTTGTAGCCATTACCTTGGCGAGGTGCGTATCCGAGATTCAGACCCTCACTTCGGAGTCTCTGTATGTGGTATTGTACAAGGACAGGGTCCAGCTATGACCTCATCCGGCTTTCCTGCCTAAGGTGGTGTCCCCTTTTCATGTCAACCAGGATATCTTTCTCACGGTGATCTGTCCAAAGCCACACTCACCCAATGAGGAGAGGGAGCTACACACTTTGGATGTCCGGTGCGCCCTAGTGTTCTAACTGGAGCTCACCAAGCTCTTCCATAGGTCGACCCAACTCTTTATCGTGACAATGGACAGAATGAAGAGTCTTTGGTGTCCTTGCAGAGGGTCTCGAATTGGGTCACCACCTGCATCCTGACCTGTTGTGAGCTGGCTCAGGCCAAGCCACCGCCTATAGTGAAGGCCCACTTGACAAGGGCTCAAGTGTCCTCGGCGGCCTTCCTGGCGCATGTCCCTATCCACGACATCTGCAGGACTGCGATGTGGTCTTCGGTACACACGTTCATGACACACTAACTACACCATCACCCAGCAAGCAAGAGATGACTCTGGATTTGGCAGAGCTGTGTTGCTCCTCCGGTGATACTGCTTGGGAGTTGCCTACATTGGAATGGACATGAGCAAGCACTCAAAGAAACAACAGTTATCTTTTTTCTTAACTAGTGTTCTTTGAAATGTGCTGCTCATGTCCATTCCATAGCCCACCCTCCTTCCCCACTGTCAGAGTTTCCGGCAAGAAGGAACTAAGGGTGGGGGGAGCCGGCAGCACCCCTTATATCGCGGCATGTGCGCGCCACTCCATAGTGCGCCAGAGCCGGTCCCTGCGGATACCACTGAGGGAAAAACTTCTGGCACCGGTGCATGTGGCGAGCACACACACCTACAATGGAATGGACAGGAGCCACACATCTCAAAGAACACGAGTTACGAAAAATGGTAACTGTCTTTTTCTGTGCTCCTTGAGTAATATCTTTCGCCTTTAGTTTCCAGAGTTGCTAAAATTTTATAGTAAGACATTTATATCCTTAATGTAATAGAAATGTTTTAGCTGCTTACTATAAAATGTTGAGGAAGGTGGAGTTGTCTCAATGTAACTTCTTTCAGAAGCTGCTAGATCGATTTGACTATGATGATGAGCCAGAAGCAGTAGAAGACTCAAAGAAAGAGGATTCAACTCCGTCTCCTTCCATTTCTCAACCACCATTGTAAGTTTTGTGATGCGTAGTAAAATCAAACTAATAAGATTCATAGGAATACAAGAAAGCTTCAATCAAAATTTTAGGTTATGACAATATGGAAATAAAGAGTAAGTTTAGATATTGATATTTGTTTGACTACATTATTTGTATTTAAACGGTACTATGTAAGAGTTTGGCATGTCACAGAATTGGGTGAAGAATCTGTTCTGTAGGTTATCTAACAGCTCATCTAGTTATAGGTGCAAGATTTCAGTTTTGTATTTTTTTAAAGCTGGATATTTCAAGGCTTTTTTTAATTAATAAAATTAACTTGACTGCTTTGCTGGCTGTGGAAGAAACACAGAATTGTTAAAAGAAAATTGAGTTTGCAACCTTAAGCACTCAGAGTTAAGTGCATCCTTAATTCGCGTGCAACTTCAATTCAGCCCCTTTGTGCGTACGCATTGTGGTAGTCTTTAATTACGTGATTACATACTTTTGCCTGTAATGACCCTGCCTCATTCAGTGCACAGGCTGGATAGTGCTCAATGAATGGGTAGTTACTAAGCAGCTAAACAAAAATATTGAATATGTGGCCTTGTGTCTTCTTTGTCACACATGACCCAAACTCCGCACTGAATGCAGTACTGTTAATTTCCTCATAAGCTCTTTTTATGGTGCTCATCTCCATAGCATCTGAATGTTTTGCATAACAAATATTAATGAACTTCTCTTCACAACACCCTTGTGAAGTAAATTGGTGGTAGTATCCCCCCAGGTGGGAACTAAGGCACATAAAGATTAAGACCAAAGTTATCAAAAGTATCCACCAATATTGGGTGTACCATTTGAGGCCATATTGGGCCTGATGTTTTCAGTGCACTTAATGTATTTATAGCACGTTAAATGTTTAAAACATAGCTCCCATTGATTCCAGTTGCAGTTGAATATGGAGCATTTCTGGAAATCCGGCCCCAGCTGTCTCAGATTGGGCAGACAGAAAATGAGAACTCAATCTGAAAAGTTTGGCTTAAGTGACTTGTCCTGCATCATACAGGAAATCTGTGGCAGAGTCATGGCTAGAGTCCAGTTTTTCACACTTCCATTCATTACACACCTTCCAACATCTGCAACAAAAGAGACAAGGGTTCTATAAACACCCTTATTCACTATGTAAATCTGGTTAATTTCCTGAGCACTGTCTGTTCTGTGCACTAAATAAGACATCAAAAGGCACTTCTCTGATCGCAGTGTGACACACATCCTTCTTCTCTCCCCAACTTCCCTTGGCTGAACTTCAAGTCCTGTTCCAAAGTGTGGGGGTACTAGAGTTTCTCAACAAAACATTTGTAAGATTTTTTGTTTGTTTGTTTTAAACATGGGCAAAATGTTTCTTTAACCTTATTCTCAAACAGCTGAACCTTTTTTGCTGAAACATGGGTGGAACAATTCAGCCTGAGACACACACCTGGCACGAAAAATCTCAGCCTCGATAATTACATTTTGGCAAAGTTATCATTGAAAATGTGGTCTTGTAATGCAAAGTTTTAGGTAGCCTTCAGCTAAATTTTTATCTAAATTTGAAGCAGCAATGAGATTTTTAAATGTAAAAACAGAATGTTTACATATTAACATTGCCTTGCTGCTGCAGAGTAATTATCTGTTTTTTAGTGGATTTCCAGGAGAAGGTATGCAACAGCCAGTATATCCACAGCTCCCAAATATAGACCCATTTCAACCACGGCTGATGGGAATGCAGCAAGATCCAATGCACCACCAGGTAGCTTTGAATTACCTTTGAAATTTATGTCCTTTGAAATTTGTTACTTTTATTAATACATGTTTAGAATGTCTACTCTTCATATGGAATCATTTAATATTTTTGATGCATGGAACTGGAAGGAAATCCTTTTAAATATGAAGAAATAACATTTGTATACACCATTAGCTTTGGTAAACAACTTATACACATCCATAATTTCATGTGTGGTTCCATTGACTTCAATTGCAGTACTTACATATGGAAAATTAAACATGTTTGCAGCATCAGAGCCTTGTCAGTCCCCTAGAGTAGAAAATGTTTAGAACTAAGTTGCATTGTGAGTGCATGTTAATGTATTTTACATATTCTAATGACATTTTGCTTGCAAAATTTTTCAGTTGAGTTTTGAAAGGGGCTGCACAACTAGGGAGATATATAAATGAATGTATGAACACAAATAGTTAATGTATATATGTGCTTTTTTCATACAAAACTTGCATTGCTGCTCTGAGCAAAATATGTGCAGCTTTCCGTTAATCAAGTCAAGCTTATCATTATTGTTGAAATAGTAATTTTTTCACTGAGACTGAAAGTGAATGTTTCCTTCCCCCCCCCCCCCCCCCCCTTAAAGGTCCAGCTCCCTCCTAATGGACAAATGCCAGGTTTTGGACTTCTACCTACCCCACAGTTTCCTCCTATGACTCAGCCTGTGATACCGCCAACACCAGCAGTGCAGCAAACTTTCCAAACTCCTTTCCCAGTACAGAGTGAACCACACATACCGAAAACACATCAGCAGGTGAGGACTCTTGCCATCCAGTACAATTTTAGGCTCCTGGTGGTTTAAAAGCACTAGCCAAGCAATCTGTCAGACTGTTGAAGGTAACCATGCCCACAGACATTCATGGAGGCAGCTCACTTGATAGAAGTTTGGGTGTCAAAGAGCTTCAGTAGACACTGCACCACAAGTGTTCTGCCTCTGTTAGCAGAAGCAATGCCTATTTTTTTCCTTCTTCTCTTTGGGAAAAGCCTTGGATTTGAATCTTGCAGCCAGTCTGTTTACCTCTTCTCATCTCTCCCTCCTCCCCCATCAAGCTGCAGGAATATTCTCTCTTCAAAGTCCTTGCAGCAATATCAGTCTGACTCTACTTCTGGAGGTAAACTGTATGAATGAGCTCATTTTAAAGATTAACAAGATATTTGAAATAGAGGTGGACCCAAACATTCCAAGAAATTCCCTTAAAATGAAAAATAGTAGGGAAGGGATAGTTTCCTTATCTCAGGTTTTGGAGGATATTGTGGATTTAAAGGGGCTGGCTCCTTCTAAGAAATGATCAGTGAGCACATTCTGACTTAAATTAGATAAAGTTCCCAAATACAAGAAGTCAACATTTTGCAATCTCTAAAATGGATTTAAAGACTTTATCCGTGAAAGACTTTTGAAGGAGCAATTTCACTGAAGAACCTAGGGATAAGACTTGAACATTCTCTGAAAGGAGATTGATTGCATTCTCAGCAGCCTTGGGTGTACTTATAGCCTGTGTGGTCACCTCCAGGGCTTCCCTTTCTTTTATTAAAGACAGTAAATCATCCAAATAGAGATCCAAAAAACAATGATTACAGAAAAGAGGCTCCGGAATCCGTACCAAGTTTTCTCAATTTATGATGCAGCCTGTGATATCAAAAGATTTTCTTCCTGCTCTTTATTCTGTTCCACCACAATAGCCAGGATATACATTCAGTTGCAGTCCTGGGACACATGCTATCTTCAGAAGCTATCTAATTCAGACTCTCTTTATAATCACAAAAAGTTAATTGTTGAGGCCTTGACTGTGAACAAGCTTTCTGTGCACAAAGACAAAAATGATTGCTTTCTTCAGGCTAAGAACTTTAGGGGTACCGGCAAATGCTAGAAACAATCCTTTCTTTCTGCTAGAGAGAGAGATTACTTCTTAGGAGCCACTGAGCAGTCAGCGTGTTGATTCCGACTTTGCCTCCCTATCAGGGCCAGCTTGAGAAGGTTTCTTGTCAGCTTGGGCTAAATCCATTTGGGACCCCAGTGTGTTTTGGGCATTGTGCAATGTGACTACCTCATTTTTATCCCCTCTAACCAAATTTCATGTCCCTAATTTGCTTCCCTTCAGCACAAGCAAATGGGCGCTCTTTAGGACTTGGTTCATCACCAACTGTCCCTGTATGCAATTTCACCTGCCCCACCCCCTGAAGAGGCAGTTTGATATTTAAGATTTGCCTTGGTTCCCAAAAATAATTATGGGGATCTGTCCCAATCCTGGTCCTGTTTCCTGTAAATTCTGGCAGTAAGATGCATGCTTGTGGATGGTGACCCTTTTTCTTCGTTCAGGACATCCAGCAAAGGGGTTGTTTATGTTGTGTAGATATATATTTTTTTAAATCCCATACTTGCTTGTTGCCATTAATCTATCATGTTTCTAGTACCTGTGATTATTGAGATCTCGACCATTTTCAGTATTTCTTCCCGCACCCCCCACCCCGGGCTTTTTTGTCAGCTCCATGTTTGTTCCCAAGATTTTAGTGGCCGTATTTACCCTCCTCGAGGAAGAGGGTATATACATTTCAGTCCCTTGGATGACAACCACCTCAGGTTTTGGAGCAGACAGAAGGTGATTCAGAACTCCTGGAGAATGATCCAGATTCTTCAGCACACTTTTGTGATCATCTGGGACAAATGCTTGTTATCATTTTTGTGGGACTTAACACACCTGAGGTTCAGGTTCTGCACACATCTTGAAAGGGTCATTCTTCCTGCAGACTTAGATTGTAATCTCTTTGGAGCAGGGTCTGTCTTTTTGTTAATTGTTTTTACAATGCCTAGTACAATGCCAGGACTGGGGCTCCTAGGTGCTACAATCATGTAAAATAATAAAAATACAGTGACAAATCAAACAGTTGGTTCAGAGACTACACAAACACGCTCCTTCAGCTATTTGGCATACCATTCATCTGGAATTGATGATTTATTGCTCACCTACAGCTGAGTGGGCCAACCTTTACAGTAGGTTTTTCCAGGCATTTCTTCTGTCTATAAGATCAGTGCCTGGTCTCTCTTCAGAGATCACCTTCCTCACTGAAGATTTTCAGTCCCTGAGAAGATGGAACAAATCTAGAAACATGAGTGAGGAAAACTTCTGTCTAAAATTCCTCCTGTCTCGTTTACTAGGGTTGCCTGCCTGATCAAGTGCAAATGGGAGGAAAAATAGTTCCCATGAGAATTCAAGAGCATCCATTATCTGGGATTGTAGGCAATTGGGAAAGCCATGAGACACACATGGCTCCTCACAACTGCTTCCTCTGTGATTAAGGGTGAGACCTACTCCCTCTACTGTTGTGGAACACATTTTGAGTTTACTAGTTTCAGCTTCATATGTTCTGGCAAAACTAAGGTTTCAGGCTGAATGCTCAGGGGAGAGAAAACTGAACTGCAGAATGCTTCAGTCTTCCAAGAGTTGGAGACTCTGCTGATAAATGTATTTGCTTCAGGCATCAGTAAGTTGGACCTTTGCTGCGCCTGTAGCTCTGAGAAAGGCAGGTGACTTCATTCAGTTGGCCAGACCAGATGAACATAATTATATTTTTTTTACCCTTGAAAAATGAGAGACTGGGCGTGTGGTTGCTTGATAACATTTCATCTCCCAATTCATGGAAGTGACACCTTGCCCTCCTTGTAAGGGTATCTCTGACCAGAGACCTGATAGTAGAAAAAGTCTGAGAAAAGGAATATGGAAAGGACGGTGGAAAATTGGGAGGCATGGGAAAGAGTGGGATGGAGTCATGCTCCCTGCTTTTGAATGGAGAGGGAAGAGAAAGTGTTAAGCATTTAAACCTCAAGTTCTTAAAATATGGATAAGACTCCCCCCTACTCTCCTTTCATTCCATTATATCATCTACAACCCTCATAATCCACCCAGTATAACTTCCTCCTATAGACTTTTCTTAAAGTCTGCAGAAAGGGGGAGCTCCACATTGGGCCTCATAAGACATTTCAGAGCAGAGTTCCCTTGTTGCAGACTTGGCGGGCAGAGGCTCCCTCCCAGACCCCGTTTCCAGTTGTTTGTCCTTCCCCCAGTTAGTTGCACATGAGGAGTTCTCTGAGTAAAACAGACAAAAGAAAGGTTCTCTCCCCTCTCTTTCCCTTACGAGAGAGGAGAATCTGTGTGAAAACAAAGGAAAAAGTGGCCTGGATATGAGGCAGTGTTTCTGGATTCAGCTCTTTGGGCTTAGTCTGTCGGCAGGTTTGTTGTCTTTCAGTGAGGGCTACCACCAACTCCTCTTCTTTGGGTGTGTGCTGCTTTGTAAGGGGGCAGTTTCACGGTCTCCCTCTCAGCTGGCCTGTCTCTGCTGTCAGCAATCTCTGAGATGGAAGAGTCATCCTCCTGTTCACCGCCTCTTCCTATGGCAGGTTTTCTCTTTCTTTAAGCTCACCCTTCCAGGCAGAACAAACCTTGCAGGTGTGCCTCATTTGTGCTGAACAGGCCCGGAAGAGCTCATGTCAGGGGTCCTTCCCCACTCTGAACTCTGGGGTACAGACATGGGGACCTGCATGAAAGACCCCCTAAGCTTATTTCTACCAGCTTAGGTTAAATCTTCCCCAAGGCACAAATCCTTTCCTTGTCCTTGTACAGTATTGCTGCCACTACCAAGTGATTTAGACCAAAATTCAGTCTAAGGGCCACTTGGAGTCCCTGTTTCCCCCAAAATATTCCCCCAAGTCCCTTCACCCCCTTTCCTGGGAAGGCTTGAGAATAATGTGAGTACCAACCAGACCCTTTATCTCTAGGACACTGAAAAATCAAACAGGTTCTTAAAGGAAGAACTTTATTTCAAGAAAAAAGTAAAAGAATCACACCTGCAAAATCAGGATGGAAGGTAACTTTACAGGGTAGTAAGAATTAAACACAGAGGATTCCCCTCTAGGCTCAGCTTCAAAGTTACAAAAAACAAGAATAAAACTCCCTTTTAGCATAGGGAAAATTCATAAGCTAAAACAAAAGATAGTCTGACTCATTTCCTTGCCTTTACTTACAATTCCTGTAATCTTAGATGTATCATCTCAGGTATGTTTTTAGGAGATATTTTACCTGCTTGGTCTCTCTCTCCGTCCAGAGAGGGAACAACAAAGAGAGCGCAAAAGCCTCTCCCCTTCCCCCCGCCCCCGATTTTAAAGTATCTTCTTTCCTTATTGGTCCTTTTGGTCAGGTGCGAACCAGGTTATTTGAGCTTCTTAACCCGTTACAGGTAAAGTGATTCTGTACCTCTGCCCAGGAGGGATTTTATGTTACTGCATACATAAAGGTTGTTACCCTTCCCTTTATATTTATGACAGCTCGTTAGTCACCTTCCCACAAGAGTGAGGGCGTGTCCCTTCGTGCACAGTTTATTTTCCCAGTGATTTAATCTTTTAATGCTCAATTAAAAGAAAATGTTCAAACAAAATACTTAGTTATAAGTGGAGAATTTGAATTGGCAGTTAGAGCAAATAACTTCTACTATTAGGGCTTACTGTTGTGGAACGCATTGAGAGATTCAGACTAGGTGACTTTGGACGTTACTTGTAACAACAGTAGGTTTTTAAAAAATCAACAAGGGTTTTTTAGCTTGACTGTCATTAGTTACTCGTACCCCATTCGTACTGTAGAAACATTTATTATACCTAATAACATGCTGAAATTAACGAAAAAATCAACAATTTAAAAATTAAGTTTTGTATGAGTTATTTTTAAAATGTTGACATAGTAATAGTATTTATCACAAATGTATTGTGCTTATTATTATTTTTTGCACTGGTGAATAAAACAGTAAAATCTGTGTTTTGGACAAAATCATATCATGGTTTTGATTCTAGATATCTAACTGAATTTAATTTCATGTCACTTGTTTGGTAGACTGAGTCTAGTCACAAACTGGAATAAAATTAATACTTGCAGTAATTACAGCATTTTAACTTGTGGGACATTTTAGGATATGCAGGTGGAACAGCCCTGTGTTCAGGAAGTTAAACGACATGTTTCTGATAACAGAAAATCAAGATCTAGATCGGCATCAAGGTAAGTTAATGTAATTTTTTCTAGCACTGAAAATGTGTGCGCTATTTTTTTATATATATTTAACTTTAGCATATCTCATCAAAAGGATTCAAAGTGCTTTACTAAGTGTCTTTGTTTGAGGAAGGATAGCCCTATGGTTAGTGTGGTAGCCAGGGACGTGGTGATCCTGGGTTCAATTCCCTGCTCTTCCTGGGTGACCTTGAGCAAGTCACTAAGGGCTTGTCTAAACTGGGAAATTTACTGGTATAATTTTACCACTGTAGGGATAGCAGCATAAATCCTTATGTGGACACACTTATTCAGGAATAAGAGTATGCACAAAGGATATATGGTATAACTATGCTAGTAAATTTCCTGATGTAGACAGGTCCTTAGTATCTTTATGCCTTACTTCTCCAGGGGTAAAATGACCTCCTTACCTCACAGCGTGTGTTGTGTTGATAAATACAGTTAAAGATTGTGAAGTGCTCGGATACTACAATAAAGGGGGGCCAAATAAGTAGCTGCAATAGATACATAGGGAATCACTCTTATAAACTCTGAAATGCAGCTACTTCTTGAGTGGAATGAGACAGTCATTCAAAGCCATCAACATCACATTTCTCCTCTTCTGGTAGAAGTGAAGAACAGCTTCTCCCTTTGCAGTTACTGGAAAAATCCTAAATAGACAGAATGTCATTATTTAATTTGCACCGGGATTCTAGAGTTGACAACACTTGATCCATAGGCTCCCGAGTGATTTTGTGGGCTGTAGGTTTTGCCTATCAGAAAGACACCATATCCCAACAGAGTCGTGGGATGCTAGTTACACGCTGGCTAAAAGCCAGCTGTATTTATGTGGCCAATCCACCTACTAAATTACCAGGGCCACTCCTTTGCAGCACTTTACTTGGGGTTTTTTTTGGAGGATTACCTTGAAATACCTGCCAGGCCTAGGTTTGCTTAGCTTAAATTATAGTGTAAAGTAGTATTCTTCTTAGCTGCAAGTACATTCTGTGATATAATAGATATTGGATTTAGTGCCATAATACGAGAGTAAAATAAAAGTGATAGAGGATATCAGAAGTTGAAAGAATAATAAATTACAATAAATTTGTAGTATACATAAAGTATGTTTAATCGCTTAAGTTTACTGTTGGTATAAATACTTATTTAGGATATACTATGTACTGTTATGTGTAAATGTCTAGTGTGTACGCACACTAATGCTTGATTTCAAAGTTTAAAAAAATGCAGTTGTTGAACTTTTACTCACGATGAGTCAAATAGATATTTATACTGTGTGTTTAGACAAAGCATTGTATATTAATATTTTTATTTAAAACTAGATCTCCAAAAAGGAGACGATCGAGGTCTGGATCTCGATCTCGAAGGTCGCGTCATCGTCGCTCTCGTTCCCGATCCCGGGATAGGCGCCGACACTCTCCTAGATCTCGGTCGCAGGAAAGGCGTGAACGAGAAAAAGAGAGAGAACGCAGGTCAAAAGGCCTTCCTCCAATCAAATCAGAAACTGTTAGTGGTAAGTGTGCGCCTTTGCTAATTTTACTTTAAAAGTAAAGGAAGCTTTAGTGCATAATTGTTCTTATTATAGAATCATTTCTCAGGTGCTCAAGGTTTTCTCTGTAAACAGGTGAATATTATGAAAAAGTGAGGAAATTTCTTTTAGCAGTTTGAGTTCTGTGAGGCTGAAGAAATTGCTACAATTCCAGACAAATGCTGCACCTAAAATAGTTGAAATTTCAAACATAGAACTTGGCTTCTAAAACCCTTAACTAGACACAGTGTCTTTGATAGGTTTGAGAGATTTGTGGACGAATTATAAATGAGTGAAAAATCACTTTTGAGCATTCTCAGCAGGCCCAAGTATTTTGCAATCTAATGATGCCTGCCACACTTGACCTCATTGCATGTTGTGTGGTCAGTATGACAGACTGGTGGGAGGGGGAGAGAGGGGATGACGGACTGTTGCTTTAGCTGTTACTGCCTTAGTTTGAATGAAATAACTCTTACAGAAACATGCCAAAATCAAGATTGGATGTTTTTCTAAAAGATGCTCTAGGAATTATTTTAGGGAAGTTCTATGGCCTGTGTTATACAGGAGGTCAGACTAGATGATCATGAGGGTTCTCGTCTGGCCTTAAAATCTTTGACTGATGTAAAGCCTCAGACAATGCACTTTCAGTAAGTGCTGGTGCCAGAGAGCTCTCAGTGCTGGAAAGTCATCCCATGCTGTTCGAGATTCTAATGTTGTCAGCACCACCAGGGCTGACTTCTTAGTGCTGGTGATGGTCCTAGATTTGACTTGGTCGCTATTCCCTTTTGACAATGGTGCTGTGCCACTCTCATCTGTTGGTGCAGTTAGGCCTGGGCTATCAGATGACCTTGGGTTCCCTCTGATCTCTACCATCAAATATAGGAGGAACTTCAAGGTGAGGGAAAAAATCAAAAACTTGGATATGAGGGTGGGGAAGGGGAATGTCCTCAAACTGCAGTTGCATCTCCTGATGTTGCCAATTCCTCAGATGAAGACTGAGTCTCCTAAAGATCAAGGGAACTCTCTTGTGCCAGGGTTGTTGCCTCTTCCCCTACAAGGGCCATCCTAAAGGTCAGACAAAGGGATGAGTCTCCTCCATGTCAGTCTCAGTGCTAAGGATTGCCTGGGTTAAGCTTGGTGCCATTTGGGTTGGGCTTTGAGGCATGCCTGGATGCACCCTGGGAAGAAACAATCCCAAACCATAATGGGATTCATCTCTCCTCCTATTCGAAAGCTGTTTGAATTCATGCCATCTCCCTTTTGTGGGTCCTATTATACTTTGATAGTGTAGCCTTATTGAGATACCTCTGTACCTTGGGATTCCTCAGGCTGTGTAAAGAGGGAAGCCAAGTCTGCACCCATTCTCGTTCTTTGGCTTCTCCCAAGAAATCTGCAATTCTCACAATATGTCTGCCTCACCAAGCTGAGCAGCCTGGTTCCTCTTCTCTACTGTTCAGCACTGTAGATCTATCTGAATCGGAAGGACTTTGGCATGGATGATGTGGTAGCTGATACTGAACCTTGTGTTGTCTACAATTCTAGATAAAAAAAATATGGAGGCTTCTTCTACATTTTCCCTGGGGGTATGACGTAGTTCCTGGAGTCCGTAGACAAAATAAGAGACCTTGAATTTAGTGTCAGTCCTGGAGAAGACCTATCCTCTTTGATATCTGTGGGTAAAGGCTGAAGCAGGGTTACTTTGCCTGTTAATGAGGGACTTCTTGACTAGCCAGACACATCTGGGCAGCGCACTTTCAGATGTTTTTATTATTAGAGGTGAAAAGACCTACCAAGTGCCTCAGGTGTTTAGGTGCTGCTTTTCCAACCCCTCTCCCAATTTCTTTGTCATGTCTGTTGCTGCTGGGAGATCCAAGGTGTCTAGGGTTAGCCATTTCTGTTTGCAGGAGAGTGGAAAAAGATAGATGCCATGAGTCAAATTCTGCCATACTTACTTTTGGAGTGGTGGTTGTGGAAGCCTGTATTTTGAATTACCTCTGTTCCATTTTTGACCTAAAGAACAAAGTTAATTGTAATAAATTTAAACACACTTCTTGTCTACACATCCCTGACACTATTCCTTCCTGACTTAAAAACAAAAACCCCTCTAATCAATAAGTGTTTCCATCTACTAACCAGAGAAGGGAACCACTTAAGAGGAGGGATCTGTCATCCATTCTAATTGATTTGTCCTATCTGCTGGAAGGGAGGCCTCTTATCTTGTGCCTGGCGGGTACCGTCTTGCTAGCAAGATCTTTCATATATGTATTATCACCTATCTATAATCTGTCACCCTGCCTTGCAATTGAAGTCTGAACCATTGGGAGTCAGTATTTGCCTTGTAGGGGTTTATTCACCATAATTTGTTGGGAAATCCACAGGTCTGCACTGACACAGCAATAAAAAAAAAAATTCCCCCCGTCTATCACAAATTTTAAAATTCTTGACTCTTTAAAATTCCAAGTCAATTAAGCGTTTATTTATAATTTGGAAATCTGTGCATACATTCTAACAATGGTTGTGATGTAGTCACGGCGAACCAGAACCCTGAATTCAGCTCCTGGCAGGTAAGAAAAAAGGAAATAACTTTCAAATGTTTTTGTTTTAAAAGATATTTACTTTGTAATATTATAAATACTTGAATTATAACCAAAAAAACTAACAAAAAAGCTTCAGTTTTTCTTTAATGTCCATTTTAACACAGCCTTTATACTGCAAAAGTAAAATTTTAAAAGTGCTAATAGTTAAGTCCTAAGTGTCAGACTTTATTTTTCTTCTAGTTTGTAGTACTACACTCTGGGTAGGACAACTAGACAAAAGAACAACTCAGCAGGATGTTGGAAGTCTTTTAGAGGAGTTTGGCCCGATTGAATCTATAAATGTGAGTATAAATAGTGAAATACAAGCAAAGGTCATGATGTGCCTTTGTTATAAAGAGGCCTTTTATTTATAAACCACTCATTTATTTAAAACAACTTTTTGTTTTAGTGTTAATTCCCAAGATCAACACTTACCTTTTTCTCTATACCATCATCTTTTTTGAACTATTGCAACTGTTAGATTTGTGGAAAATATGAAGCGGTTGCTACAAGAGACTTGCTTTTAAAAGTCATTGTTCTTGGGGTTAACCCAGAAGAGTACCCCAATTTCATGAGCACCATGCTTTGTCTAAGGAGACCCAAGTGAAAGATGGTGGATGAGGAGCTTAGCTGCTTGCTGCACAGCTGTTGTCCTCCATTCTCCTGCCCTAAGTTTGATTGTGTGGAGACTGCTTGATTGCAGAAACTTGTTTATGTAGTATTCTGCTAGAACACTTTTCTTCCCACTTCCTTTAATCTTACAGTCGTCTCTCTTAATATTTTGTTATTTTAATATAGTTTATGGTCCTACTAGCAGTGAAACCTAAAAAAAAAAAAAATCCATAATTTGGCTGTAGCATCTCTCTGCTATCTCTCATTTCTCAAAACAAATTAGAAGAAGCTTTGCAAAAATAGATTTTAAAAAATGACTATTCTTAAAATGATTACAACCATTTGAAGACAAAACTGAAAGCAGAGGTGTAGGTGGCAATTTGTAGTTTTTAGAAAAACAAAAACAAAGTGCTAATGTATTAGAGGAACACGTCTCCTGCAACCATTAAAAATGCCATGATTTTGGAGCTAACTTATGTAATATGCTATTCTCAACCATATTCAGGGCGGAGTACTTTTCATCAGCACGTTCCCTCACCTGGAATATCTACGTTGTGGCATAAGCACTTGCCCCCTTGTTTACCAGGCTACACTCTCTTTAAACAGGAATTGTAGATGGATAAATATTAGGCTGTCTTGATATTAGTTTAAAAGGATATCTACTCATAAGTATTAGATCTATTTATGCCCTCTAACTCATCCAAAGTACTCCCTGACATGCAAGACTGTTGTTCCAGCCTACTTCTGTTTAATTATACATACGTTCTCTTTTGTTTTACCAAGTGTAGCAGCTTAAATAATGTTGTTCCTGTACATGTTGTAACAGATGATACCGCCTAGAGGATGTGCCTATATTGTAATGGTTCACAGACAGGATGCTTACCGCGCCCTACAAAAACTGAGCCGAGGCAACTTCAAAGTCAATCAGAAATCTATAAAGGTACTACTTTGAAGATTTTTGTAATAGATTCAAACCGTTTTAAAACTTACAGTAATCTTTACATTTAATATTTTATATATAGCATGGTGTTCAGTAACTTAGGTGAACGCCCTACTTAGTTTGGTTCTTGGTGAGCATTTGGTACATGGAAGTTGATGGAATTTGAATCCTTTCTCCTCTTCCAGGTCACTAACAAGGGTTTCTCTTAAGTTGACAGAAGGGGGCTTGTCTTAAATTCCCTTTGTCTTGTAATCATTGTGGGGAAACCCTCAAAGAAAATAGAGTACTAAATAAAGTGAAGCTGATTCAGTAGTGGCATTCTTTCTTCTGAATCAGTATTAAATCAGTGACCCAATATCATTTTAGAGAGTTCGGTGCTGTCTTCTTGAATGAAACCAAATTGAAGTGCTGACCATTTGGAATAATTTAAAAAAAATCAAAATCTTATAGCATCTTTTACAAAATATATAGGAGAATTAGCCCAGACAATCTGGTTAAATTCCAGTATTTATCATTGCCTAAATTTCTCCTGTAGCTCTTGTTGGACGCAGAATCCTTCTGTTGCTTCCTGACCTACGTTGTGATGCTGAATGCTGTTTAATTTTAAGTGCATATTTTCTGAGTACTGAACAAAAAAGTTAAAATGCAGCTCGGCTCTGACTGTCTTTTTTTTTTTTTACTACTTCTTCTTAAGATTGCGTGGGCTTTAAATAAAGGAATTAAACCAGACTATAAGCAGTATTGGGATGTAGAATTAGGTGTTACCTATGTACCATGGGACAAAGTGAAGCCTGAAGACCTTGAAAGTTTTTGTGAAGGAGGAATGTTGGACAATGAAACTCTTAGCCCAGGTAAAATACACAGATATTTTAAAATCATCTTCAAATGAATTATTTTGGGTTGATTTAAGTAGAGCTGTGAATGATTCGTTTCAATAGAAATCTCTTATGTTACTTACGAACATGTTAATATCGATTGTATAGAAATATAGTATTTGCCTTGACCTAAACTATACCAATAGACTTCTGTATGTATACACTTGTACTGAAAATGCAAGTTTTGTTACGTTTATAATAAGAAAATAGAGATAGATATTGTGGTAAACCACTTAATGGGAATGACCAAGTTATGGCTCAACACAAATGCTAATGATAGCTTTTATTACTAACTGTTGTGGTTTAAGAAGTGCATAAAACAACCATGTTACCAAAACTTGTTTTAAAGTCGGAAGTTACTGTCTGTTTTTGTGAACTGGTGATATGGAACACTAGACTTTTGTTGATTTTACCAGTTTAGCCATTGATGTGTGTGAGAGACTTCAGTGGCTGATCAGTGTTATTTCAACATTCTTCATTGTTCTGTCCAATTTTTAGTTAGCTCTGAGTCATTTTTCTCCCAAATAAATGCTTTAATAAGCAAAAAAAACCAAGAATACATTAAAATGAGCAATAATAAATGGAAGCTTATTCAGAAATAATCTGGGATAGACTTCACATTGGCTTTACTCAGATTTTTTTATTTCCAGTAACCTAAGTGATTTCAGGCATTTTGTATCATCTCAGCCACTATTTCAGAATCATCTCAGTGCAGCATTTCTGTTGATAGTAAATCAACTTGTGTTCCATCATCAAGAATGGCATTCTAAATCTCTTGTATTTTCTCTCGCTGTTTTATTCTTTTTTGTGTTTAATATCTGGACTATTTCTCCCTGTAGGTTTTTGCCTCATCCCTCTTGCTTTTTCCTCTGCTTGTTTCTAAGAAAGTATTGATTGGCTATAGGGACCCCCTCCCACCTCCCCCCCCCCCCCCCCCCCCAAATGTCTTGGTTCCATTGTAAAATGAGTTTGGAGCTATAGCTAATGCTCCTCTAGTGGTGCTTGACTAGCGTTTTCTCTTTTTGTTGTGCACAGTAGTAATACAATAGCGCTTCCAACATAGCTTTTCCCTCTGATAATCACTATCTTCGCCTTGCCCTGGAATAACTAATTATGCCTACTGACTACAGAGCTTGTTCCAAGCACAATCCTACTGTTTTCATGATTGTCGCTAATGTGCTTCAGAAACCTTTGCCGAAATGCAACAGCAGTTCTGAATGCAAAGATCTGAGTCACATCAGCTGTTAAATGACTATTGGAAGAAATTTTTTTTGTTTTACTTGCCACACTTTAGTGGCTGCTTGTTATACAGTCTATTTACAGCGATTTTCAGTTTATATTTTCAGAAACACATTTACATACAATTTGTTTATAGAGACTGCTAGCTGATTCTTTGCAACATAATCTTCACATTGGCTTTACTTAGCAGCAATCAGTAGTGACTAAATATTCATACTCTTTCAACTTAACTGTCTTCCATTTATTTCCTGTAGAGTGGAAAGGAATTTCTAAGAAATCTGAAAATGAAGTAGCTCAAAATGGAGGTGCAGAAACTACACATAATGAACCAGTGTCACCTATTCCTAAAGCATTGCCTGTTCCAATTCCTGTTCCCATACCGGCACCTATAACAGTACCTCCTCCACAGGTGAGATTGTTTACTCTTTTTTTTCTCCATTTGCTGCTGGATAGCTGCAACTAGAAACATATTTAAATCATAGTTCAACATCTCAGTTCATGAATTAATCATAGAGATGAGAGGGTGGGGGAAACAGAAGTCACAGTGTATCTCAGGTAGTGTTTAGCCTTTTTTATTCTGGTATGCCTGTCTGCTAACTGGTAATCCTGGCAACGTGTGGCACAAATAATCTTCTTTTCCCACATCCAGCTTCTGCCTGATACCAGCTGCTTGAATCTTTTTTACCAAAAAAAGCAATGCAGCTTCAGCCTAGTCTCATCTCCCAGCTGAGCACACCTTAGCAAAAAGCAACTGGTCTGACCCTAGCTACTGAACTAAGTCTCAATGATTGTAACAAAAGAACTTTAAAAATCACAGAAGATGGAGATGAGTTGCAAATCCATAGGTCCTGTGACATTGGCTTAACTAAAACGAGGAAACAAAATTGGAAAAAATCTTAATTCAAAATGCAGTATTGGGCAATGACCAACAGTGGTAGACTTCCTGAATATTTTAGAGGATGGTGAGCTTGAGTATATCTTGCAAATCTTTACTTGATTCTTTCTACTATCTTGTTTTTATCCCCTTAAGCTTTGGTCCAATAAAAGTTACTGCATGAATTTTCTTAACTAGATTGGTTATAACCTTTCAACCTGTTAGTTTATCACAGGCTCCATTAGCTTGTTCCATATGCTGTTAGTTTATAACTTTCCTTGCTATTAACTTAAAAATAATAAATACAGCCTTTGTAGAATTTGAACAAAAATTAGTGTTTTCTATACTTCACTGAGTTAGCCTTGGAGTACTTCACTAAAAGTTTAGAAAAATCCATCGTTATGGTGCAGTAATGCTGCTTCTTTGAGTAGTGTCCCTATGGGTGCTCTGCTTCAGGTGTGCATGCACTGCATACACCTTCGATCTGAGACTTTCATTAGCTTTGTCAGTTCAGCCCGTGCATCCACCCTACACAACCTCATGCCCCATCCCAAGGCTATAGAGCACCGGTGTCCAATACGTTTGCCACTAGCCACATGTGGCTAATAGGCTATTGAATTGTGGCTAATGCATGTGGCTTTTTTTATAATGTGGCTTACTATGGCTTTTTTATAAGGTGGCTAATAAGAAAAATTCAAAACCATGTGGCTAGCATCGAATTTCTATTGGACACCGCTGCTATAGAGGGTTGCCTGGGTGAACCAACCTCACTTCCTTCCCAACTGCCTCGGCCTGAGATGGAGCTTTAGTATGTCCACCTTGAGCGTGCCTTGGCTGGTTTTTTCTCCCTAGTTATTTAGTTTAGTTTTTTAGTTAGGTTAGCTTAGTTTAGTAATTGAAAGGATTAGTTTTGTTCCTCTATCTTCCATCTGGAAAGACATCCTTTCCTTGGAAGGGCATGCCTGGATCCGCAGGGTTCAAACTGTGCTTCCCTTGCTGGGAAGCCATCCCTGGTAGTGATCCTGACAGTCACTGTAACAATGGACGTGTCCCTGTTGGGATGGGGAGCTCCAAGGTAGATGGTCACTTCAGGAAACCAGTCTTCACCTCAACCTATTGGAACTCAGGGCAGTCAGGAATGCCTGCCTTCATTTTCTTCCTCTCATCAGGGACAAGTCAATCTGGGTCATGAAGAAAAATGTGGCCTGCATATTTTATATCAATCTACGAGTAGGAATGAGATCTCCCCTCTGTGCGCTGAAGCAATATGGCTTATAAAAAGGCAGCCAGTCACGAACCTAGGGAGCAACAAACAGAGAAGAAACAAACAGAAGGAGTTTGCCTGGGAGTTCTCCTAGGGAGAGAGCAGAGATTTTGCCTTTCAGGCTTCCGGAAACAATAAATACATGGTCTGAAGCGGCTCTTGATACATTACAAGAAAGAAAATATGGATAGTGAGCGATCAGCAGTTGTGATCTGCACAGGATATATCTGTATGAAGTGCAAGCCAATCTCCCTACTGGAAGAAAGGGTTAAAGGACTAGAGGCCCAAGTATCGATCCTGCTTTGCATCAGAGAAAATGAAGACTTCCGGAATAGAAGTCAGGATTTGGTACTGCGGGCACAGCATGCTGACGAATCAGAGAAGGCAGTGCAGGGGGACTGGAGACCAGGGAAGAAAACTGGCAGTGTGAGACCTCCAAAAGGAGGAGGGGAACCAGTATACCCCCAACACAGAGGTAAGCAACCATTTTCAAGCTCTCGGTACAGGTACCACTGCTGAGAATGCCTTGGAGTAAACTGAGGGAATGGATCAGAAGGAGACCCCTGTTGACCGGAAGGCATGGGATACATTGTCCTAGGAATGGGGGTTCCACTACTATCATTCCCAAGTGGAGGAGAAAGGTGGTGGTGATCAGAGACTCCCTCCTAAGGGGATTGGAGACATTCATCAGCCATCTGGACTGGGAATCCCGAGAAGTGTGCTGCTTGCCTAGAACCTGACTTCAGGATGTGACAGTCTGCCGAAACGCATCATGGCCTCGGACCACTACACCTTCCTACTTATCCACATGGGCATCAATGATACCACCAAAAATGACCTTGAGCAGATCACTACAGACTACGTGGATCTGGGAAGAAGGATAAAAGAGTTTGGAGGGCAAGTGGTGGTCTCATCCATCCTTCCTGTCGAAGTAAAAGGCCCATGCAGGGACCTTCGAAGCAAGTGTGACTACACAGATGGTGTCAGCGAGAGAGCTTTGATTTCTCCTACAACGAGCTGATGTTTCAGGAAAGAGGATTACTGTGCTGGGATGGGCTCCATCTATCAAATACTGGAAAGAGCGTATTTGGTCATCGTCTGGCTAACCTGATAGAGCTTTAAACTAGGTCTCAAAAATCTGGCCAATGCACATCTAGGCTCAAGTAATGAAGACAAGGGGAAGGGGCTAAATTCTGGAAAGGGGATTAGAAATGACAACTGCATTAGAGAGGCAAGAAGAAAAATAGGGCAGTCTGTGAAATATCTGTGACGCCTGTATACCAATTCAAGGAGTATGGGGAACAAGCAGTCTTCATGAACTGAAGTCATGGTATGTGAAGAAAATTAAGACTTAATTAGCACTACAGAGACTCGGTGGAACAACTCCCATGATTGGAGTACCAGCATTGAGGGATATAGCTTGTTCAGAAGGGTAAGTATGGAAAAAAGGAGGAAGTGTTGCACTGTACATCAAAAATGTATACACTTGCTCCAAGGGCCAAGAGGAAATGAGCAGCAGTCCTACTCAGAGTATCTGGGGGAGGATAAAAAGGGAAAAGAATAGTAGTGATGTTATGGTGGGGGTCTATTATAGACCATCAAATCAAGAAGAAGAAGTGGATGAGGCATTCTTCAAGCAGGTAACAAGATTAGCTAACATGAGCTAGTATTAATGGGAGATTTTAACTTCCCTGATATCTGTTGGAAGACCAATTCAGGACATATGTTTTGCTGTAAGTTCGTAGCATGTGTAGGGGACACCTTTCTGATTCAGAAAGTTGAGGAAACAACTAGGGGGCCATCCATTTTGGATCTGGTTTTGACCAACAGGGATGAATCAGTAATGAATGCAAAGGTGATTGGGAACTTAGGAGGAAGTGTTAATGAGCTGATAGAATTCGAGATCTAGTGGAAAGGAGGACATGAGAACAGCAAAACAAGGACACTGGATTTCAAAAAGGCTGATTTCAACCAACTCAGAAAAATAGTAGGCAAGGTCCTATGGAGAGACTAGTTAGGAAGAAAAGGAGTCAAAGGGGGCTGGCAGTTCCTAAAAGATGTAATACTAGAGCAAGGGTGGCCAAACCATGACTCGCAAGCCACATGTAGCTCTTTTACAGTTAAAGTGCAGCTCGTGGAAGGCTTTCCTCCCCTCCCCCCCACCAGTTCTCCACCTACCAGACGTGGCAGGGAGAGCAAGGGTCCTTCTGCCCTGCGACAGGGTGGTGGGACTAGAGGCTTCTGCCCTGCAGGGCATGTCTGCCAGGGTTTGGGGCTTCAGCTGAAGTGGATTTGGAGCCCCAGCAGGTGCCTCCCATGGGGCAGAAGCCCCGAGCCACGACAGGTGCACCCAGCTCTCAGACTTCTGAAGATTATCATATGCGGCTCAGAGGGTCAGTAAGTTTGGCCACCCCTGTACTGGAGGCTCAACATCAAGCTATTCCGATGCAGAGGAAAGATAAGAGCACAGGAGACCAGTGTGGCTGCACAAAGAGCTTTTCAGATATCTAAAAATGGAAGGAAGGGCATGTCACTAAGGATGTATACATATGAATGGGACAAAGTCAGGAAAGCCAAGTCAAGAAATAAGTTACAACTGGCAGGAAATGTTACAGACAACAAGAAGGGTTTCTATAGATGTATCAGACAAAAAAGAAAGGTCAGGGATGGTGTGGCCCCGTGGAGGTGGTGTGCTGGTAACAGATGATAAGAAGGCAAAGCTGTTCAATGCCTACTTTCCTCCAGTCTTCACACACAAAATAACGTTGCTAGTCATCCAGTCACATGTTATCATAGACAGTAAAGAGGAAAAATGCAGATTGGGATAAGTAAAGAACATGGCAGAGATCTTCTGATTAATTTGAATGAATTCAAGTCAGCAGGGCCTGATGCTATTCACCCCAGAGTGCTGAAGGAATTAGCTGAAGAAATCTTGGCACCACTGGCGATAATATTTGCAAACGCATGGATGACCGGAGATGTCCCGGAAACTGGAGAAGAGCTAATGTAGTGCCCATCCTTTAAAAGGGGGGAAAGGAGGAACTGGAGAACTATAGACCAGTCAGCCTGAGCTCGATACCTGGGAAGCTATTAGAGCAATGAATAAAGTATTCAATTTGCAAATACCTGGATGATGAAGAGGTGATCACTAGCAGCCAGCATGGATTTACCAAGAACAAATCATGCCAAACCAGCTTGATTTCCTTCTTCGACATGGTAACTGATTTGGTGGATAGGGGGAATGCGGTGGACATAATATACCTGGAGTTCCTCAAGGCTTTTGACACAGTCCCAAATAACACACTCATGAGTAAACTGGAGAAACGCGGGCATGGTAGACCTACCATTAAGTGGATACATAATTGGTTAAACAACCGCAGAGAGTAACTATTAATTGAATGATGCCAGATTGGAAGGAGGTCTCAAGTGGGGTTCTACATGGATCTTTTCTGGGCCCGGTGTTGTTTAGCATCCTTATTAATGACCTGGATATAGAAGCATACTGATCAAATTTACAGATGAGACAAAGATGGGGTGGTTGCAAACCCTTTGAAGGACAGAACTAAAATTCAAAGCAGTCTTGATAAATTGGAGAACTGGGCTATAAATAAAATAAAATTCAACAAAGACAAATGTAAGGTGCTACACTTAGGCGAGAACAGATCACAACCTCGACATGAGTCAAAAATGTGATGCTGTTGCAAAAAAAAGCAAATGCCATTTTGGGTTGCATTAACAGAGGTATAGCATGCAAGTCACAGGAAATGATAGTACCGCTCTGTTTGGCTCTAGTTAGGCCTCATCTGGAGTACTGTGTCCAATTTTGGTCACCGCTGTATAGAAAGGATGTAGAGAAACTTGAAAGGATCCAGAAGCAAGTGACAAAAATGATCAGAGAGAGAGAATGCAAGCCATATGCGCAAAGGCTGAAGGAACTAGGTATGTTTAGTTTGGAAAAGAGGAGATTAAGGGGGGACATGATAGCAGTCTTCAAATACTGTAAAGGCTGCCATGTGAAAGATGGAGAAAAATTGTTCTCTTGCCACAGAAAGCAGGACAAGAGACAATAGGTTCAAACTACATCATAGCAGATTTAGATTAAATCTCAGATAAAACTTCCCAACTGTAAGAACAATAGGATAACGGAACAAACTGCCCTAGGGAAGTCATGGAATCTCTTTCACTGGAGGTTTTCAAAAAGGAGCTGGATAGCCATCAGTTTAGACCTACAACAAATCCTGCATCTTGGCAGGGGGTTAGACTAGATCAGTCGTTTTCAATCTTTTTTTCTGGCGACCCAGTTGAAGAAAATTGTTGATGCCCGTGACCCAACAGAGCGGGGGATAAGGGGTTTAGTGTGTGGGAGGGGGCCCTGGGCTGGGGCAGGGTTTGGGGTGCGGGAGGGGGTCTGGGCTGGGGGTGCAGGCTCTGTGGTGGGGCTGGGGATGAGGGGTTTGGGGTGCAGGCGGGGGCTCTGGGTTTGGGGGGGTTCTCGGGGCTGGAGCAGGGGATTGGGACATGGGCTTACCTTGGGCGGCTCCTGGTCAGTGGTGCAGTGGGGGTGCAGCGGCAGGCTTCCTGCCTTTCCTGGCACCGCGGACTGTGCTGCGCTCTGGAAGTGGCCAGTAGCAGGTCCAGCTTCTAGGTGGAGGCGCGCAAGCAGCTCTGCGCGGCTCTCGCCCACAGGCACTGCCCACCCCCACCCCACCCACCCAGCTCCGGAGTGCAGAGCCTCGTGGCCCCCCTGCCTAGGAGTCGGACCTGCTGCTGGCCGCTTCCGGGGTACAGCACGGTGTTGGAACAGGTAGGGACTAGCCTGCCTTAGCTGGGCAGTGCCGCCTACAGGACTTTTAATGGCCCAGTTGGCAATGCTGACCAGAGCTGCCACGACCCAGTGCCTTGCATTCCACAACCCAGTACTGGGTTGAGACCCGCAGTTTGAAAACCACTGGACTAGATGACCCTTGTGGTCTCTTCTAACCCTATGGTTCTGTGATTCAAAGGTTCTTTTGTCAAGTTTTAAAGTACAAACTGTTTTAGTAGTTAGCGTCCACTAGTTAATAATAATGGTATTTGGAAACTCATTGTTATGCAATGGACAACTTACCTTAGTTGAAATTTTTTTCTAAAGCAATGGAGTCTAAACTTTCTTGCCTGAGTATCAAACATTTTAAAAAAGAACACGGGCCACAATCAGTACTTTGAAGCAGATTCTTTGCCTTTTTCCATTCCTTTCTAGGAAGTAGATACCACCCAAAAATCCAACGTTGGTCAGTAACTACATGTAGTTTTCCAAATGACCCATTAGAGATCTTTTTAAGTCTCCCAGTTAATGAGGCAGTCTTTTTAAAACTTAAATCTTCAGTGTGTTTTAGTAGTATCATGGCTGCTATTATTGGAAATTGGGAAAAGAAAATGCTCTCCTGTTATTACTTGGTGTAATATACTAAGAAAATTTTGTTTCGCTTATGTTTGGGATATAGTTCTAATAGAGAAATGAATGCATTAAATTAAAATGCAACAAAGAGGACAAACACCTATTATGTATAAACATCAGAAGTCCTTTTATTTAATTTTCAGATAAGATACATTAACCAGATGTAAAACGACCACACTTACCTTTTTTAGTAATAAATGAGATGTTGATTTACACAAAAAATTCCAGTGAAAATGTCCATGTACGCTAGCAGGAAATACAGAAAACTCTCATAACACCTTTATGAAAAAAGAAGGGAGGGTGGGGGAACTGACTAATGACTGTATCTAAGAAATATAACCAAAACAAGGCACCCAGCAGGAAGGAAATGTAAATTAAAACTAACTGTATAACATTTTAAAATAGGAAATATTATATTGAGTCATATTTCAGGCATAGTCTAAACTTAAATGAAAATAAATTGAAATCCTTTTTGAAAAACAAAGTAATATTTTAAAGTTGTTCTGAGAATGGTGGGATGAGGTTGCATGTTCCTCTCCATCTCCATATCAAATTTGCTTATTTTATGGCACAAAGACAACTCTGATAGATCATGAAAACTCAGCCTAGGATCTGAGAGTTGAGCTGGGTCTTCCTTCTTGTGCAGTTGCCCTTTTTTGTTCATTCTCTCTGAAGCATCTGGCATTGGCCACTGTCGGAAGACAGGGTGCTGTAGTAGATGGACCATTGGTCTGACCCAGTATGGTGGTTCTTATGTTCAAGGAATACAATTCAGTTAAATCAAGAGCTATCATGGGTCTCCAGTGCTATTAGGAGTAAAAAGTACCCTTTTTTGGCTACTCAGATGCGACGGAATCTGTGACCAAATTGTATCCTTATTCATAAGGTGCCATTTTTATCTAGTCACTTTTCAGAGCAGAACTGCAATTTAATGTGATGGTGTTTTGTGTGTTCTCCAGTGTTTGAGTAAAATCACAGCCATCTGTGATCAGTTTCAGTTTTGACAGTAAATTTGTTACTTTGTCTTGTCTAACAGAGTAAGCACAGCAGACTATTTCTCACCAAATGCATGTGGTTTTGTCGCTAACTCTTCCTTCCTTCCTCTGTAGGTTCCACCACATCCATCGGTTCCACCACATCCATCAGGTCCTCCTGTAGTTGGTGGACTTCAGCCACCTACTTTCACAGCTCCTTTAGGGATCCCTCCTCCTGGGTTTGGCCCTGGTGTACCACCACCACCTCCATTTTTGCGACCTGGATTCAATCCAATGCATTTGCCCCCAGGTATATTAAGTACTTTCAGAGAATTTACTTTGATTTCAACACATAACCATTTCAAGTGTCTGCAATAAAACTGCAGAATTAAAATATGATCTAAGAGTACATAGTGTTAAAATTTGTCAATTTTTGTGTTTGTTCATATAGGTTTTCTTCCTCCTGGACCGCCACCTCCTATAACCCCTCCAGTATCTGTTCCTCACACTCCTGTAATAAGTATCCCAAATTGTAAGTGTGTGTGTGTGTGTACATTGATTAAGGGGACTATAGAGAGAAGGAATTAGGTGTATGCAGGAAAAAATGCATCTAACTTTTCATATATTAATGTAATTGTTCCTCAGCTACTGTGGCTGGCATAAATGAAGACACTACAAAAGACTTATCTATTGGAAATCCCATTCCAACTGTGGTTTCTGGATCGAGAGGGAATGCTGAAACTAGTGATGGTTCCAAAATATATGGGACTGTTCCACCACCTGTAGCACCTACTAACATACCTCCTCCACCTGTCACCCAACCTATTCCACTTCTTGGTAAGTTAATTTTTTATTGTTTGCATATTTTTCAATTTTGCTCCATTTGTTTACTTTAAAAAAAATCCTGTTTCTTAAACTAGGATGTTTATGCTTCTTTCCTTGCTATCTTTTTAAAATTTACGGGAAACTAACACAGTTCAGAGCAAGCTGTGTACTGAAAGTTCTGTCTTGTTTATGTATGGCCAACACTAGCCTTTTTATACATTTGGCTTGGTCTAGAACAGACATTTAAACTTTAATTTTGTCTTCTGTTTCCTTATAAATGGAAATCCTATATTGTTAACCTACTTCTAAATCTTGGATAAAGTTTGGGACTGACTGACTCAGTCTAATGTTTAGCCTTTTCCAGCAAATACGTACACTCATCCAAATAAACGACTTAATTTAGCAATTATCTTTGACATCCTGGTGTTTGGTCATATGACATGACATGACATGTGCTCTAAGCTCGAATTTTGTGTGCATGGAGGAATTTTACACATCCATTGAAAGAATGCTATTTTCCTGAAAATAAATTTTAAAAAATCTGAACTCTTGTTATATTATTTTTGTCTACAGAAATGGTAATTTTATATATGTTGTCTTGACCCAGCTTTGCTGTATGCAAAGCTTTAGTAACTGCCTGTGGTACATGATCTCTTAAGTGTTAAATCTTATTAAATATTTACTTTATAGGAGAAGAGATTTGAAAACGTATTAGATTTGTATATACCAAAGTTAGTTTACTTGATTTTTTTTTTTTAAATTACATGTGAGTACCTGCAGTTTTTAAAGAGAATTTAGTTTTCTGTGGGTATGTTAAGAATGTCTTTCACATACCCCTTACTTGTTTCTACCAGTATGGGTCATTTTACCATGTATGCACTCAAAAGTCTGCTCTAATTTTCAGATTGATTAAAATAAAATACTTATATTGCAGCAAACCATCTTTTAAATTTGGTTGTGGGAATTTAAAAAGAAGAGCTTGGCATGAATGATATAAAAGGGATAACATTATTTAATATAGTGTCCAGAAATGTTCTGAGTACGGTACAGAAGTAGAAGAACATGGACCTTACCCTGAAAAATCTCATAGTGGACATGATGGCCAAGATATTTAAAAGTGATTAGTGATTTTTTGGAGGCCTCCACTTGGAAGCTCAGAAATTGAGATAACTTGAAGAGACCTGATTTTCAGAAAGTACTGAGCACACACCTTCTGAAAATCAGGCTGCTTTAAGGTGCCTCAAAGTGGACATTCAAAATCAGTGTTCACTTGTGAAAATCTTGTCCAGTGTGAGAAGTGGGGGATAACAAACTGTAGGGAAGGTGTGGCTTGAGAGAGGATGGTGGTTATAGTGATAAAATCACTTGGTTATTCAGTCAAGGTATGTGGACATCTTGATTTTTTTTTTTTTTTTTTAAATAACTGACTCAATATAAAAATGTGTGTGGGTTGGTTTTTTAAAATCTTTTTGGTAATGGTACCATAACGTATAACCTAGATCTTACTCAAAACTATTAAATGTATTAGAGTATTGTACAGTTTGCTGTTTGACTTTGTATATAAGGGATTTTATTTAGTGAAGTGAAAGCCAACTTCATGAAGGAAAATAAATTCATGTGATATTGTCAGCTTTTTAAAAAAATTAAAACATTTCTGAATCTTTTTAATTGCTGTGTTTACATGTGAAAGAGCTTAGAGAAATTGACTCTGATAAAAATGGAGAAAAACATTTTCAGTTTGTTAACTTCAGACATTGATAGTACTTTGCATACAGGAAAAACTGTGATGCTGACCTTAGTCAGATTAGTTTATTCCAACATTCTGAATATTTACTGAGCGGGGTGGGGAGGAGAAGAAGCATTTTTTGAAAAGTGATTGTAAAAGCAGAAATTTTCAAGCTGGCTTGTTTCGGGTACTATACCTGTCCCTAACTTTGCCACTACTAAAGGTGACCATTTCAAGTTGATAGGTGTCTCTCTTACATTAGAGATTATATATACCAAGGAATTATGCAAGAACATGCAGATGAGAGACAAAAAACATCACAGGACCAGTAGAAATAAATATATACCAAGAGATGCATGCGTTTTACAAATTAAAAGTCAAAAAATTAACATCCTTGTTGATTTTCATTTAGTAAATATAACTGAAATTCTCGCACCCTTAAAAAAGGAATATTCAAAATGCATTACCCCTAGAGCATTGAGTTCAGTACTGCTGTGTGAGAGAACCAGACCTGGTCTCTTGTTCACTAGACCAGCAAGAGACTGGGTGGGAGGCAGAAATTGTCCTCCTTCACTTAGGATAGTAAGGTAGAGTGCCTTGCGTAACTTTTCTGAATTATTATCAAAATGGGAAGGGTATTAGAAGATAATACAACAGGCTGTATACAGTCACCTGCAATTAGCTATCCATTACCATGGAGAGAAGCAGGCAAGGGGCATCAAACACATTAGACAATAGAACCTTTCATTCTTGAATATGGGGTTTAGCTATTTGGATAGACATTGACAAATTCCACATGAAGCCCTGTCCAGCTTCTCCTGGGCCATGAGGTGCGCCAGAATTGAGAGAAGTGGGGAAGCAAATAGATGGAAAGATTTTCAGATCTTTCAAGAACATCATGAAGGGCCATCAGAGGAACTAGGGGTGATCTGGTATGAGGGGGGAGGGGGAAGGAGGGAGAAAATTATCTTCAACGATGTGGACAACATAGAAGAACATATCTCAGCCAGCTGAATTTAAGGAAAGAAGATTGTTCTGACAAGATGCTCATAAAAGTCTAACCCTAATAATCTTGCCTGGGAATACTTTAAATGTAATCTGTATAAAGGCAGGGTCTTTCTTCTAATATTTTTGTAACTTAAAATGAAGCTTATTTGTCTGTTTGGTTTACAAAAAACATATATTATTGTATATAGAGTTCTAAATGGATTAATTACTGTAAATTTTCTTATGCTGTTTTACAGTGATGTCATAGTTCTGTTTTGTTCTGTCATCCCAGTCACCTATCTAGTTCACTTCTGCAGTGTAGTTCCCTTCTCAACACACACAGTTTTGGTTCTTGATTACCTTTATAGTCACATTGTGTCTGAATTTTTTGTACAATATTAATTCCTGAAAGGACCCTTCAGTGCACTGAGAGTCTCCATAATGATTTGAACTACCTGAAGATCTATGGCCTCAACATATTTAACCAAATAGTTCATCTTCAAATGCACAGATTATTTCATGTAGAAGATACAAAAAAGTAGTGTTGGAAGAAAAATTGATACACAGCCCTAATTCTAGTAGCAGTGTGTCATTGTACCGCTGTGTTCAAGTGCTGATAGCTTTAAAATGAAAATATACATTTTTTGGTGTGATGTCTACATCTGAGAGCAGTTTTTTAGTCGTAACTTTAACAACCAACCCACATGTAATATAATTCTCCTGTTTAAAACACCCATGACTCTTTAGCCAATACAGTTGCTAAAGTGGCTAAATATTTCCACCTTTTAAAAGTATCTTTTTTGGAATGGAATATCCGAAGAACTGTTCACTTAATGTTGGGGAAATAAAGTTTTTACAACCATGTCAGGGAGGCTTTAATTCAGTGGATGCTCCTGATCACATCTACTTTCATGATAGTATTCTCAATCTGAGCAAGAGATTGTAGAAACACAACTTCACTTTGATGTTTTTGGTCTCATCCAAACTAGCCTCATCCATAGGATAACTTGGGATGTGATGTCATAAATTCTCATGTGCAAAGTGGATTTTTAGATCCTGCCAGAGATCATTGATCTGCTTCCTGCAAGAAGTGGTGGTCTTGACTCACTGGGTGGTACTTTATTATTGAACAAATGCTCTAACTTTAGTAGGCATGTCACTATTGAAAATACATTTGAGATGGATGTTAAAAGGCTCTGACCTGGCTTTTTTTATGCTAATTGAGATACTGTGTCACATTTGGTACCAGTAGAAATGTTCTGGTGACATCTAAATTCCACTCTGGCACTTGCATTCTAGCCTAAAATAAATTGCCTCCTGTTTCCACTGGGTTTGCTATAATCAACTTCCTGATAATATTAAATGTGTGGTGCTTATCTCTTCTCTCGCCCTCTGCCAACCTTCAGTGCGGTGTCTGCATATTACTGTAATCTATGTTAATAGAGAAAAATAAAGTAAAACACTCTGAGAAAAGATGACACACTATTTTGAGCTAAATAGAAGCAGTGAATGTGTATTACAAAGTGGCAATTAGGAAAGGAAGTCTATGGGCTATTTTTAAAATTTACACTGTGCTGGTGACATAACTGTACTGCTACACTTTTTTTGTGATAACTCATTGTTACAAAAATACAATAAACATTTTATTTTTACACTTAATGTAATAGCAATACCAACTCTCAAGACAAGTGACCAAATGAGAAGTATAGTAGAATCATAGAATATTAGGGTTTGTTAGAGACCTCAGGAGGTCATCTAGTCCAATTTCCTGCTCAAAGCAGGACCAACACCAACTAAATCATCCCAGCCAGGGCTTTGTCAAGCCGGGCCTTAAAAACCTCTAAGGATGGAGATTCCACCACCTCCCTAGGTAACCCATTCCAGTAAAGGAGGGAGAGCTCTCAAACACCATTCCTGTAATTCAGCTCTACCTTAAATCAGTCACATGACATGCTTTGATTTCACTAACAATTGTTTTATAAAATCAATAACATAATTTATATATTGGTAGCCAAAGCTTGATACGATAAGCAAGATTTTAAAAAAATGATGCCTAAAGTTAGGCTCTGAAGTTTGTTATTGAGGCACTTAAATAAGTACCATGATTTTCAAAAGTGCTGAACATTCAATGACTCCCATTGGCTTCTGGGGAAGCTGTTGAGTGCTTGGCACTATAGAAAATCAGGCCAGTTATTTTGGTGCCTAAATACGGATTTACAGCGTAAGTTTAGACATACAGGCTTCTTTTAATCTTGGCCTATGTTAATGGAGGCGATAGAAAACTGAGAGAAACAAAACTTCTTAGTTTCAGACATGAACTCAATCTTGAAAGCAAATTGTGCATAAAATTATAATGAAGGAAATAGTAAGTTACATCATTTAGAAATTTTTGCTATGCAGCACCATTTTCAAGGATTTCATGACTATTTAACTTTCCAATTTTATGGGAAGCAGTGTTAAGATGTTATCAGAGATTTGCAGTGCAAAATCTGATAGTTGTTGGAAATTAAACATTTTGAAATCTTAGCAGCCTCCATCTTAAACATTTGACCTGCTGATGGTTTACCAATGTCCCAGAATTTTGAATCTCAATATTTGTATGTCATCCTAACAGATCTCCAGAAGAGGGTGTGTTTTGGAGCAAAAATGGATAAAGTTACACTGGACTTTGGACTGAATATTGTCCAGAGTTTGGTCTTTAAAACAAATGTAATATTTTTCAGCTACTTCAGAGTTACAAATGCTAAACCTACCAAAAAGAAACGTGGATTTGTAAAAACTGCTGGGAGGAAATGAACAGAAGTGGAATTACATTGGCCTAGAAATTTAGCTTTATCATTCATTACAAGTATATTAAAAATGACTATATTAACTGTTTTAGTATATTATACCTGACAAACCATGGGCTAAAGCTGCTTATACAAAACAAGGCAATTACAGCATTTTGAGGAATAGCTCATCTATGAATGAAGTCGAGTATCACAATAGCAGCTTTTGATACTATGTGTAACACTACTTCAGAGGCAACATCCATATTTCTTGTTGAAAGTGGTTGCAGAACATATTTCAAATACATTTTATTGCTGAGCTCTTTGTGGTGTACACTTTTAAAAGCTCCTGTCACCTTAGTATATATTGCTGGTAAAAGGTGTTGAAGTGATTAATATTTTTTTGTCCATATGTGTTGCATGAATGAAACCTGACTCCTCACATATTCCTCATGTAATAATGGCAATTAATGTCTGTTATGAGGTGCAGAACGAAGCATGTAGTAAACCCATCTGGAGAGTTATACATGTTTATATGTAATTTAAACCAATTATTAACAAAGAATTTACAATAAATGTGTGTGGTTAAGATGTGATTTTTCACCATTGTCCATAGTCATGGATGGGCAAGTAGATCTTATTCCAGGGCAGGTACATTTTCATGACCACTCTACACAATTACTGAACATTTCTTAGTGTGGGTGTGTGTTGTTTTTTTAACTCACATGTTGCTTAGAAGATCAAATGTCTTTAGTGGGAGTTTTGGTACTTCTTTTTACATTTGATGATAAAAAGTTTGACGTTGAAATTCAGTTTCTACCATAAAGGGTTACAAAGTAAATCATACCAAAAGTTGCATGTACATAGTAGTGTTTTAGTTTTTATTTAGCACTTGTCAGTAAACTTAGGTATGTAATTTATGAACTTTGGGCTTAGAGTAAAATTAGTCTAATGCTTGAGTCAATTCAGTAAAGAAATTCTATACCCTAACCTTGTATGGTTCAAGGCTAAAAAATCCGAGATGCTTCACTTACAGTGAAATCTATTCAACTACTCTGGGATGATGAGCTGGTCTAAGCTGGAAAGAAAGGAACTTGCTGACCGTTTTATGTCCTTACACCGTGAGAAGATGGGGATGGGACAGACACCACTGCATTTTCAGTGTGCAGAGGATGAGAAATTAATGAGCAACCAACACTTCAAAAATGGAATTAAAATTTTTCTTGTCATATTAATGTTTCTAAAGTTTGTTTCAATGTACTCTCATCTATCCTATGCCAAATATAAACCCAAGGTATCTACCTGCCTTTTTAAATTCGCTACATCACAGATTTAGGTTGGTTTTTATTTGTCACATTTATTCTCTATGCAGTAACTTTGCCTCACAATATAAACAACTAACCATGGAGTACACAGAGGCACTGGTTTTATGGCTCATTACAATAATTTGTAGCACACACGACTGCCTCCTAACCCTGAATTGCGCACTTCATTTTAAGTGGTCCTGAAGAAGAGCTCAGTGAAACTCAAAAGCTTGTCCCTTCCACCAACAGATGTTGGTCCAATAAAATACATTAGCTCACCTACTTTGACTTTCAGGCATTCTTTGACATTTAAGAAGAGTAAAATATGTATTAGCATGCACTGACTATGTGTTGAGCATTGTACAAATATGAGAAAATGGAGTCTCATGAGCTTACAGTTTGTTCATAGAAACTGTAAACAAGATCATAATAGGCACAACTACAACAATGATACGGTGAAGAGGTTATCAAAATACCCTTCTTTGGGAGACAAAAAAACCACCACTCAAGCTAGCTTTTACTGGTGGATTCTTTATCAAGAATGTCACAGTATGAAACTCTAGTTAAAGTATCTGATTGGAGAGGAAGGCAAGAAGATGGATGACCGTACCATGGACCAGTACAACAGCCAACCTGTTTATCATTCCTGCCGGTAGACTCTTGCTATCTAGAGCCTTTAATATCCATGCTATAAGCAAGGAAGATACCATAGTGCTAGGTGTCAGAGATGGATGACCCTAGTCCCAAGGAATTAATCTAAATTTAGTTACCATAACTGGAAACAAGACTGTGGGTGCTGTGAGATGAGAGAATGTTCTTGGGAGAGCATTACACACTACTGATGATTAAACATGTCATGTTTACCTGGGGGAGTGGGGACAGGACTAAATATATAGATTCACACTGAATTGAGTAGATACGTAGCTGAAATGGAGTTGAGGGATGTGAAATGGGGAGAGGTCACTTGATATGTCTTTAACCCTCTGCTCGCAACAGTGGCTTTAAAATTCAGGCCTGTAGTGGTACTCCTAAGTAATTTTAAAATGTAATACATAACCAGAAACCTTAACCAAAAGGCTATTTCTCTTCCGGGGAGGGAAATAAAGTCTCAAACCATCTATAAATTGCATTGTTAGCTTTATGTTCACTTAGTCTAACTTTCCTGTGACTGTTTTTATGAATAAAACCTGTTTTCATGACAAAAGTTTAAAAACAAAATAGTTAATGAGACAGATTAAGATAATTTTACATGTGTGATGCTGAATGAAATCCTGCCAATATTCTGGTTAAAGTTGAGTCCTGGAGGTTCCTTTCTCTTGAAGTAAAAACATTCTTGTAAAATGTCTGCTGCTTTTTGTGTGTGTATCAGTTTCTAACTGGAAAGAAGTATTTTCAGACAAGCTTCTTAATGAGCAGAAAACAGGAGTGACTGAAATGAGTCATAGAACTGGGTTTCTAGATACACTATAAAAGCTAAATAACGGGCCAGCTATGTTATCAACTCTAAACAAATGGAACTATGCAAGATAAACTCCCACAGTACATGTTTTAAATACTTGGCTGTTACTGTTCTTGCAGTCTGCTCTTTGAGTTTTGGACTCCCAGGTAGGGAGCGTATAAATGTAAACAAGCTCAGGACTCAGCCTGCTCTAGTGGAATGTTCTCAAATTTCATACTTTTTCCTTATATCTGATCACAGCATTCAATAGAGCCCAGATTTAAGATTGAAAAACAGTTGACCGAGACTGCTATAAAGTAATGTAAAGGTTAAAATTTGGCTAACACCTGGCGGTTGCCACCTTAAAGAACAAAATAAAGTGAGTTGTATCTAATCTCACCTCCTGCCCAGGCCCCCTGTTCTGGCCACACCCCTATCTCAGGAAGTTATTCTGCACCTGCTGCCCCTCCCCCATTCACTCAGACTCCCTCCCTCCTGCCCAAATTCTAATCCTAACTATTTTCAGTTGGGTATGAATTTAACTTTTCTCCTGGTACTTTAACTACATTTTGCAGGCTGGCTAGTGGGGAAGGTGCTGCAGCAGTTGTGAAATATAAATTGCTAGGAAGTTGGTGTGGCCAGAGCCGTGGTGAGGGGATAAACAGCTCAGTTCAGTCTCTCTCCTGCACAGTAGCAGCTGCCAGGCTTTGAAGGTAGACGACCGTATGAAAAACAAAAATACTATTTAGTATTAACTATTTTTAATGCAAATGTGTCTACATAACCTGTTTAAAAATGTTTTCTTTTACAGCGTTCCGTATATGGCAGATGTGTATTTATGAGACAAACTACAAGGAGTAAATAAAATTCAAATACTATGCAAGCAGTTCTGATTTGTCCAGTCTTCCTAACCCTACTGTTTTTCATAAGCTTTAGGGGGGTAACTTCATAAACTTTGAGGTTACGGTCTTTTTATAACAGATTTACTTTTTTTTTGGTTTGCAGGTACTCAAGGGGTTACACCACCTGCTCCTGTGATCGGGCTACAGGCACCATCTACTGGCCTCCTTGGTGCACGGCCTGGTTTAATACCACTCCAGCGACCTCCAGGAATGCCACCGCCTCATCTACAACGGTTTCCCTTGATGCCACCTCGGCACATGCCTCCCCATATGTTGCACAGAGGTCCACCTCCAGGAAACTTTGGAATGCCTCCACCACATGGAATGAAAAACCCTTTCCCACCACCTGGCCACTTTGTCAGGCCTGGTGGGATACCAGGAGTTGGAGGACCAGGTGGGCCTGAAGATAATAGAGATGGAAGGCAGTTTAGGAATGATAGGCAGACATTCACTCCTAATAGAGACCAGGAAAGGTTTGGAAGGAGGTCTTTTGGAAACCGGGTAGAAAATGAGCGTGAGCGCTATGGTAACCGCAACGATGATAGAGATCATGAGCGACTTGGTAATCGCGAAAGGAGAGAATGGGGAAGAAGAAGCCCTGAACGTGATAGACATAGAGACTTGGAGGAGAGAAATAGACGGTCCAGTGGACACCGAGACCGAGAGAGAGATTCTAGAGATAGGGAGTCTCGTAGAGACAAGGAAGAAAATCGAGGAAAGGAAAAACCTGAGCTGACAGACAGGGCAGATGGTGACAAAAACCATGAATCTCATAGTGGCAAAGTGGAAAATGCAGACATTGTTTCAGAACTTAATAAAGGGGAGTCTGAACCTACAGGTGTAAAACCTGATGAAGAGTTAACATCTGAGGCTACCTCATCTGTTGAGCAAGCTGAAAAGGATACCGGCTCAGTTGTAGAGGCTCCTCGCTAGAGACTGGAGTTTGTCAAAACGTGACAGTGACATTTAATGGAGTGTAGAGCTTTAGAGTTGTACAGTACTGCTGTATATTTGCTTCTGCTATACCACAGCCCCTCAGTAGTTTGTGGGGAATTGTAAGCAATTTGATTGCTTCCCTTCTATTTAAAATAGCATCAACATAACACAAAATACTGAAGATATGAATATTACCCATTTTTGCTGTAACTTTTTTAAAGTTTTGACTTTAAAAAGTTTACAAATCAGAAGTAGAAGTGCTTTCTATTTTTTTTTTTTTTTTTTTTTTAATTTAAGAAAAGGTAACGGTGAAAGCTCCTCAAAACAATAGGGATGTGTTTTTAATAAACTCTATTTTCGTAACAAACTTTAACGTGTGCTATTCTTCCTACACTGCACTGAAGTGGAAAAGGATTGTTCAACATCTTAAAGTTTGAACTGTTAATGCTGTACTGGAGTCTAAATTAGACTGTTTTGTTTATAATTGTTAAAAAGAAATACATCTGTTTGTGTAGCTATTCACAAAAGCAAATTTTTATTTGTAATAGTTATTTTGATTTTTAGATTGCTGCATTTTAATGATCTACTTGACCATACTAGGTAAAGGTTAGTGGTTTTAAAATGTTATTTGAAGAGGTAATTGTTTAAGTGTTTGCAATGCAATCAAGGTTTTATTTTTTCTCCAATTGGTTCTATAATAAATGTTGCCCTAATTAACCTTTAAAAATACTTACTGACAAAGCAGACCACTTCAGACAGTCTGCTCTGCTTGTAATGTTCTATTAAGATTGTGTGTGGTGGGCTGGGGAAGCACCAGTTCAGCATCTTTTGTACTTGTAATTCATTAATGCTTTTTGGAAAAGGGGGGTGGGAGAGAAATCAGACCCCAAATCACCAATTTAAAATGCTAACCTATTTTTTTTAAGTGGGGGATGGGAAGTGGTGGTGGGGATATTCAAGGATTTTATAAAATGCTGTCTGTTCCTTCACACAAGTCTAGCCAATTACTATTGTTTGTTTATATTAAAATTGCCTATCTCCTGTACTCTAGCAAGAGGTAGGCTTAAACTTTTTGCCCATGTGGTGATGTAACTCTCAAACTAATGGAAGAATACACATTCCTGTATTTGTGTAAGTTTAACTGTTTTCTCCATCTGAAAAATTATTTTTTGTAAAATAAACTACAAAAGGGCAAGTACTAATTCTAATAGCCCTTCTGCTGCAAACAATTTAGAGGCTGCCAACAGTAATCTGAACCAAATCCCAAAGAATTCTGCATCTGGAAGCTCTTTCTCCTTGATTACTCTGTGCACAAGAAAACGAGGCTTATGTTACACAGAGGTTCAGCTGAAGCCTGTTGTACTATAAAATGTAGTGGAAAAAATTGTATGAATCTTGTCCCTGTTCAAATGTTTTTTCCCCTGGGGGTAGATGCGCTCTGCATTTTAAAGTTGATTTTTCTTCTTAAGCGAAGGGCAGCTGCTTTCTTACATCAATACTTTTTCATAGCTGGGATTTTTTGGGAGGGAGGTAACAGTAGGGGGAGGATATGTGGGGGAAGAGGACATATATTTTTGTTCTTGCAATAGCAGAATAAAGAGAAAAAAACTGTTTACATATTTGCAGTGAACTCAAATTCCATGTGTTACAATTTGTGTATCCTTAATGTTTGTTCCATGGTGCGCCATTGGACCAAACTTTTTTTTTTTAATATATAAGAACAGGTATTTGTTTAAGTTTAAAACTTGTAGGAACAACTGTCAGAATTCTATAAGGGAGGGAGGGCTTTTGAGTGGATACATTTTATCGAAAGACATAGAAGCAACCATTTATGGATTATAGGTTACATGAGTGTCACCCTACACTTCCACCAAGAAATCAGATTTTCTAACTGTCAGCTTCTTAATGGTGCCCTGTATACAATCTTTTTAAACACTAAAGGGTAAATATGGTTTAATTTGTGTGCCAGTAACATCATGAAATAGGCTAGCCCAAAATATGCACCTTCATTAATATTTAACTGCCTCTGGTTTTCAGCTAACCTTTGAAATCCTCCCTTAGGATGCCTATAATATGAGTTACTTAAATCAGTGCAACCAGGCATTGCTGAACTTCTTTTCATGAACTCAAACAACTGGTGTGGGTCATTACTTTGGAAAGGAGTATTTTGATTGATAATAAATGGAACCTATGCCTGATAGTGCCCCATTTACATATACTAGTGTTAGGTCACTTCACCTATTTATTTTTTTTTTAATTATAGCAAAACTTTGTCATACTATCTAGTACTTAATAGTATAATTTTTGTTTTGAAAGTAAATATCTGGCCCTGTTGTATAGAAGCCAGTTATTCTATAAAAAAGTAGGTTAGCCTGTAGTGAGTAGAACTGGTGGATGGTGCTGTGCAAGTTCCCCTGCTACCATGGATCAATCCATATCTACAACACTACACTGCCTAATACAGAGTTGGCCTGTTTAGTAAGCCAACTTCAGTTATTTTACAATGTAGACAAAAAGGTCCTCTCTGCTCCTGAAGTAAAATTGAACTTGGGCACATGTCCAATATAAAGGAAAGGGTTGTTGGGGACAATGATGGTGGTATTGGAACACACCTTATTTCAAAGGTTCAGCCCCCTGTGGTTAAGTAATGCTAAATCCCTGAAACATCCGTTCCACTGTTGTCAGTACTGCTGTCAGACAAGTCAATGTGTAGAGTAACAGAATGGTAGAGTTGCATAGAGCCTGTACATGATTGCCACCTCTAATGAATGAAAGCACATGCATTTTCTACAGTTTTGTTGCTATTCAAAGAACCATTCCATTTGCAATTAAATGGGAATCTAGGTGGCTAGAAATGCCACCAACTACTTCCACAGCTCACATTTTATGTATTCAAAATATAAAGGTTGAGATCTTTAATAAAGCTTTCTTTATGAAGACATAGAATGGTCTAAAAAGTAGTATACACCAGGAATTATGGGGCCCTTGAAATGCCTAGTTGCTATAATATACTATACAAACAAAAAGGTTTCTCTTTTCCAGGTAGTGTCAGATTTACTTACATGCGGTTCAGGTGGTAAGGGCACCATCCATATGCTTAAGAAGTGTATTGCCATTTTACCAACATGACCTGGGCCAAGCCAGCTGGGGTGGTAATAGGTAAACTACCTTCCCAAGCCATTTCAGCTAGTCAACCTAATTAGTTCAAGAGGGCTGATATACCATAGTGCATTTGCCAAAAGTATCTTATGGAGCTGTATCTAAAAGACAAGTATCACTGCATAATACTACACTTGGATAAGCAGGTAAGGCTTCCAACATAGATTGCCCTTGTTCTCACCACAACTGAAGTAGCAACATAAAAGCCCCTCTGTGCTATGATAGTATTAGCTTTGTTTTACTTTACTTCCTTCCCACCCCAAAATGCTGCATAGCTACAGCTAGTGGGAGAAAAGTTTCTGCTGAAATTACATATTCTTTCAAGGTTTGATTAAGTCAGTTCCTTCAAGGTGTGAGTGATTGTGTTAACCCTACCTCTGATGTAAGGGACAAGTTCTATCCTTGGTCAGAATGGAGTATGTTGTATGGCAGTTTTAATCACTATTTAGTATGGCTGCAAATGAACAGTCAAAATGCTGTCGATTAGAAAGGTGTGCCCAGCATTTGGTTCAATACTACTGCCTTTCAACAAAGGAGGCAATTTTATTTAAAAAAAAATTCAGATTTCATTGAAATTAAATGTTCTGGTCTTCCACAATGGAATAGAGAAGTGGATCCATATGGGGAATCCTGTTAACCCATTGCACCATTGATCATGTGGAGTGACTTCCAATGCAGCTGTTACCCTGGTGTATAACTATGTCCCTTCATTATAGAAGGTTTTACTGTTAGTATTACAATGCTCACTGACAGGCCTTAACTTCTGTGCCTGGTAAGGTTTTAGGAACTGGAAGCCACTGCATATATGCAAGTTGATATCAACCCTCTCCCTCTTTAGGAGTGTTTGTTTTAATCAGACAGCGATGACTTTAAAACAGATTAACAGAAAGCTACATATTTCCATAGACATTTTAATTGCAGTACACGTACAAAATTAAGTCACTTTATACTGTTTTAGCCAATACATAGACTGAAAGTAGCAGTAAGATTAAAGAAAGCTTTTGCCAGAACAAGGCCAAAATATTGTTTTCAGTGAAATGTACATTGCTATATAGCCTACTTATTTCCAATTTAAGTGTTTCTAAGTAGTCAATATTTAGATCTTAGCTATTCCAATAACACCACAAGCCAGACGACTACCAGCATTGCCAGTTTTTAAACTCTCCTCATTTCCTCCTTTACCGAAGTCGTCCTCTTTCTCGTGGACCTATAGAAAAAGTGGGGTTAATTCTTAATCCATGTTAAATGGCAAGATATTAACATTTCAACCTTTAACCATGCAACTTAAGTGATTAAGTGGCAGTGCTCCCTCTGAATTCTAGTTCATATCACCAAGACAAGCTAAGCTTTTGCCATCTAGTTTTTATATATTAAGTGAGAGGAAAGATGCTTCTATTTCCCTCATTTTGCTGGAAACAGCCTCTTAGAAGTTAAACTCTTATCTGAAAGTGCTTAGAGTGAGGTTCAAAAAGTTCTGTGCTGAATATTAAAGTGCACCTGAATTGACACATGCTGAGTAGTTATGAGCATAGTATTTCCTTAAGTCTAGATTGGCCATAAGAATAACCTCTGGTTCTTATTTGCAAGCTGAAGTTCCCAAGTTAAAATCCAAATTTAGAAAAATTAGGCTTAATATCTTGGCACCATTACCCAAAAGGGGAGAGAGTTAGGCTACTTAAGATTCAAAGTCATCCCTGCAACAGAGACCCAAGCCAACAGAAAGATTTCAATAGCCAGGAGTAGGTTAAAGCATTCATAGCTAGTGCCTGTGCTGTAAACCTAATGGATGGCACAAGCCATCTCTCTGCTTGGTCAAACACTGATACAGGTCAATACAGTAGTGGTGATTTTACAGTGCATTAACAATCCAGTGATGCAACTGGATCACACCAGTTACCTTGCATAGTGTACCTCCTAAACAAGAACTTTGCATTAAATTATAGTACAGATGCTCCCCAATTTATGCAAGTGTTCTGTTCCGGAATGCTTTGTGTAACTTCAATTTTGTGCAAGTCAGAAGCTAAGCTCCAACCATTAACAACAAAAAAAACACACACAACCCTCCTTTTTTAGCTTATGGAACTTTTTCTGTAAGTGCAAATTTGCATAAATTGGGTCTTGCATAACCCAGGGAGTGTCTGTAATCTACAATAGAGATCCAGAGTGACAGAATACCCAAACTAAAGTGTTATGGCACTAAGTTACCTGCTAACACAGGTTAGCAGTTTTACTATTAACGCATTAGACCCTTGTTGCTGGAGTGCCTCTTGTCAAATCCTTCACAGAATCAGATTACTTGTATTCAAGCTAGATACCTGAAAATCACACCTAAATACTAGAGGAAGCAATGCAAAGACACCAGATCCACTGTTTTCTCTAGCCAACTTTAGTATCTCATCCACTGAATGAGACTTGGCAGGAGAGAGTTGGAAAGCAGCAAAAATTATTAACTGAAGGAGGGAGTGAGCTTCAGAATCTAGCCTGCCAGAAGCCATCTGCCAGCCAGGAAGACACCACTTGCAGAAATCAAGTAGTTGGAATAGTCTGTGTGACAAGTGGCACCAATTCTTCATGAAATGCTTTAGGGGACATCAGAACTCTGAAGGACTACACATGTAGCTCAAGATCTCCAACATATTCAGCGTCTTCCCACCTCTTTGTTTAAGGTGGATCAAGATTTTCCAATCCTTTGATGGGCAAGTAGATTTTAACATTCCACCTTGAGACTAGTATTTTCTCCCCTCACATAAGCCTTCATTATGCAACTTGTACATCAAGTTTGCCATGTCTCATTTTTAATGAGACTTCAAGTTTTGGAGCTACACAGTTTATGCAAGAGAACCACTGCACAAGTCAATAATGCAGGTCAGCTTAAAAGTTTGAGGCTGAAAAGTCATCCTTCAGCATGACTTGTATACACAGCTACAGCTGCTTATTAGCAGGTGTGTTCACACTCAAATTATGCAAAGCTTCAGGTAACTTCATTAAACAAAAATTCAATAGCCTGCAGTCATGCCATTGTCCCTGTTTTTCAGGCACCAGAGATTATTGCTGGCAAAAGTGGAAGTGTTGCAACAGTAATCTACAGAGAAGAGATTTTCTGAAACCCCAGAAAGTTGTTTGAATTGAAGAATTGGTTTAAGGTATCCAGAAATGCTAGTGCTGACATTTAGCTTGTCTTTAGACACCCAATTTAGATTAATAGTTCAGTTAATACTATAGGGTCCATTTGCAAACTGTCACTGAGTCAGTGTATTTGGTTCAGATGTGTCAGTCAAAGAATGGTAGATTCTGTAGTACCGGTACACTGTACTAGATTTCAGTCCCACAACAAGATTTAGTACAGATACTTGTCAGCTGATACTTACCACCATGGTGCGTCCAATAATGGAATGTTGTCCCGTAAGAGAAATCAAAGAATCTTTAATAGACACTTCTGCCACACCTTCTTTATTAGCAATCACATTGCCAAGATCTCCAACATGCCTAGAATGCACAGAAATAGAAGTCGTTTGAGTCTTGAGACAAAAAGTCTGAATCATTTGCCAGTAGAAAAGGCATTTGTTTCTCCATGTAGTGACCAACATGGTGTTAGATTCCTGGTTTCTTGTTGACAACTCAACTTTTGTATTAATTTGTACCAGGTTTTGAACTGAAGTAGTGAGTAAAGCATGCCACCTAACCCCAACTTAAGTCTTCACACTATTTAAAAGACTCATATTGAAGGATAAGGGAGATCTGCTAACATATTGGCAGGGAAACTATTCAGTTTGACTTCAGAGCTCTGCCTGGGACTGGAGACCACAAAGCATAGCTAGTGTTTTCAACATGCAAATGTTGGGGGAGGGGGAGAACAAACATGGCTTAACCAGGACAGATGGCAGTTCAGACTACAAAATCTTTGCAAAATGCATGAAAACTCACCAGCTGGTAAAGTTGATCTGCCCACACTTACCATACTGTAGCATTTTCCACTTACTCAAAAGTTAGAGAAGTAGGCAGAACTCTAAGCTGGCTTACTTGGACACTAGAAACATATTCCTGACAAGGGCATAAGTAGTCACACTTTTAAAGTTTTTGATGCAGTACCACATTATTTGAATCAAAGCAAGCTGAGGGGAAAAAATTAGTATGTACCTCAATGATCTGGAATATGAAAGTTAGTGATCATTTTTGCTATTCTATTCTTATGAGAAATTACCTTATTTGGCATTTTCCAGGGCTCTGCCCTACTGTGGAACATTCTCCCCAGCATGTGTTTCCCCATTATCATTGGATTCAACAACTGGGAATATGCATCCATCAAGGGGGGGGAGGGATTGGGGCAGAACAGTTACATTTTCTTTTGTTCTTTAAAGTCCAGGATTTTCTAGAAGAATTAGGATTTCCAGAGAAAAATGTGGAATACCCTTTGTGTATAATTTAAATTAGTAATGTACATAAATTCACCATGTCCAAATATCAGTTTGAGATTGTTAGTGTTTGGCTGTATTTTGCTTGTACTAGCATCACTGCCTGTACTATCTCTTTTCTGACATCTGTATTTTATGAATTGCAAAATAAACTATAAGCAAGACACCAAGACTTTGTGCTTGCTCTAGTCACCCAGGAATTTTTTAAATCTAGAAGTCCATGTTGACATATAATTTGGAGACAGATGAATCATCACTACTCTGACTAGTAGTTAGTCTAGTCGGTTATTCTGACAGCAGCCAATACCAGAAGCTTTAAAAGAGAGAGAACGCATAAGTGAATAGTTACCACCCCAGTCTCCCCCCCCCATGCTTTTTTCTGAATCCTCTAGAGTTTTAGTTTAGAGAGGCATACAATTTTCTTTTAAAAAACTGCGCTAGTTTTTCCCCAACCATACATCTACAAGGTTTAATGGTCCTTAAAAAAAAAAAAATCCAGTTAAATTGATATTGAAGGAAGACTCAGAGTCTAGTTCTTCAGACTCCTATTTTGTAACCTTTTCCAAAGATGCTTACAAAACTGACCACATAAGCAATAAAAGTTCATGCAGGCCACTGCAGCCAACACTTAAGTGCTGAAGTTAATGACACCCACTTCTGCTAGAACTATGGCTTAAATTTTAGAGGGTTAGTAAAAGCTCTGCTCTAATGCAGAAGTGAAGTCAAATGAATGAAATAGCTTGGCTAGTCTGACAATTATAGCCACGCTTATGGTGTGACTAACTTTGCTAGAAGTTGATTTGGGACACTCCTAGAAGTTACGTTTAAACATTTGGAATGAGTCACCACATTTACTATAAATCCAAAATGAAGTATTTGATCAATATGATTAACTGCACAAGAAGTCCACAAATTAGGTCCCATTATATGCACTAAATTATTAAATTAGATGCTTACAACACCTGCCACAGTGCTGTAGTCTAGTCACTTTTGTGAATGTTAACACTAGCCTAACTCACTCCACAGTGCCTGTTCTGATTAGAGGGTGGTGCTCTCAAGTACCAGATGCTCTGTCATTTGTCAATTATTCACAAGGGCATCATACAGGACAACACAATTGGGCCTCTGGAATTTTTAAGGAACAAAACCTGGCTCAACTTGGTAGTGTTAGGTATGCAGAGCTATCAAGCACTACTGATCCTTTAGTTATAGGCCTTAAAAGTTAACGGCAATTCCTACTTCTGTGTTTTCAGAATGGTATAGGAGTTCACTTAAGGCCTTTTCTAAACTAGAGATTGATATCAGCTAGTTCAAATGCACCTTGTGGATACACACAGTAATACTTAAATTGATTGACATGGGATATAGCCCCCAGCAGACTTGTACCAATGCGAAGCATCCACATGTTGTGTGGTCAACCCTGATAGTGGTCAAAGACTTACACTCCTGTGGGTGAACTCCCTTAGTCCCCACTATGCCACCTTCACCAGTGTCCTCCCAGTACCCCTCTCCCCAGACACTCCCATTCATGGTTCCCTACTCTGCAGTTCCACTGCACATATAGCTTAAGACTGCAGTCTGCTCCACTCCTCAAACAGTTTCTCCCTCCTGTTTACTAGGGGCAGAGGGCATCTCCCGCTCCTGTAACAGGCACTGAGGGGAGGTGGAGCCAGATACTGCAGTGTTGGATCTACAACTGGACTGCAATGGTTAAAGACTGAGGAAGGCCAATGGCAGAGGGTGAACTTTACACCAGTTTCAGGGGGACAGTTGGTGATACAGCAACTGGTGTTAAGACCAGCTTCGCTCTAGTAGAGATCCACAGAATGCAAAAAGTTAAATACGGACGCTCACCTCTCTTTATCCTGTGGTCCACCGTGGTTTTTGCCATTAGGATTGAAGTGAGCACCTGCACTGATACATCCTGTAACAAGTTAGTTTTCAGTACAAAGTTATTGCAGAACTGAGTATTTTCTGATGCATAAAAAAAGTTACCTGTTTTCCCAGCAAGATGCCTTATATAAGTTTGATACAACTCAGTAACTATGTCCTGTAAGAATGATGCGACACTTCCCACCCAAAGATGGATGAATGACTATTGCCCTGAAGACCCTAGACAACTAGAGTTTATTCACAAGAGATGCTTTGAGAACTTCCAGAGCTCTTTATCCATGGTATGTCAAGAGTACTGTCAGGACAAGCTTCCTCAGATTGACCTACCTACATAGATATGAAAGGTTAAATCTCCAGTGAGTCAATCCTTAGCTTCAGCTGAAAAGGATACTTTGAAAGTCTATCCACCCAGTAGCAGGTACAGACCAGTAAAACATTATTCAAATTTGAGCTAGTGACCTCATGTTCCATTCCATTCCCTTGCCTATTTGCTTTCAGATTTAAAGCTACTGTGTTAGAATACTGGTAGCTCAGATGCAGTGGTTATATACCATCAGTTTCTTGAAGTGAGATACTGTTATCAGCAACTAGCAGACAGACCTTTATTTTATATTGCTTTCCTTTTATTTCAATACACAAACTGAATTTACACAGGCGTTTGATTCCAGTAGGAGTATCACTACAGCAGTTTTATAGGACTGCAAGACATGGTATTAAGGACAATCATGTCAAGTGCCATAAACTTAAAGGTTTCAGAATGCAGTTTAGCTATTGCAAAAGAGCCCAAACAAGAACCTTACCATTTGTGTTGTCTCCAAATTCATGGACATGGAAGCCATGCTTTCCTTCAGTCAAACCTGTAATACTTCCTGAGAGCGTTACTGGTCCATTATCCTTAAAATGAAAAAAAGAGTGTTATTTTTCCATTAGTCTATAACAATTAGTTGAGGGCTTGTCGAGTTTTAAGGTAGTAGATAAAGCTTCAGCTGAGGCTTGCTAATTAATGGAGAGACTACACCTTGCAGTCCGACAGTTTGTACAACACTTTGTAGTTGTGAACAGATGCAGTAGTTATGACAACTGACTTCATGAAATATAGTCAGTCCATCCAGCAATACAGGTGCTCAGACTTATTGATTCAAGCCTCAAATGAAGATACAAAGCAGTCTTTTGACCCAACCACTTTACGTAAAGTAGGAGAATTTGTTTCTATATTACAATCCCACAGCACAATTGCTGTTCAAGAAAGTTATCTTGTTGGCATCAATATCTTAAGACCCTTGTCAAGAGCTATGTGCCTTTTAAAGGGGGTGTATGTTTTACCTTAAAGCATAAAAATAAGGTGTTTTTTTTTAAACTCTGCAGCTTGCAGTATAAATATGGTGGTTTTCCTTTATATGTGTAGCCTGGAAGTAATCTTAATTAGCCGCAGTTTATTCTGGAAACTTATGTAAAGGATATTGTAACCTCTGGATCATCCCCTCTGTTTTCAGTCCTCTCAGATAGGCAGTTTAGTAATTTCTATCTGCAGAATTTAAGCTCTATGCAGGTGCTACTTTGATAGTTATGACTGAAGACAAGAGTTTAATCAGTATGCGGTCCAAGAAAAGCAGCACTCAGTACCATGGAAAACCTAACTGCTTTAAACCCGCACAACACTTTCAAAAAATGAGCCTGGGAGTTTAAAATCATTACTTTGCTAGACACTAAAAATCATGGACTGAACAGATACACCAGATAAGCACCTCCCCCCACCCCCTTTTGTCCTATGACTACACAGACATTAACAGGACACTATCTTGACTGGTCCCTTACAATATGTGCTCACTATTTATGCTAATCAATCTATTCCACCTTGCATTTTGCTGTCACTCTTCCCAGACTCGCAGAAGAGCTGTGTGGCTCAAAAGCTTGTCTCTTACCAAGAGCAGTTGGGCCAATGAAAGATATTACGCCATCTGCCTTGTCTCTTTAGTTTAATATGTTAGTTATGAAACTCCAGTTTCCATGTACTGTTTTAAGTGGCTCTGTTTACCAGGAACCATTGTTATGCACATTACTATTTGAGTAACACTTATGGATACATACCCTCTTCAAGTAAGGAGCACTAGCTCACAAAATTCTTGTCAAGTACTGGTTGCACAGAGCAGTGGGCAAGATACAGTAGAGGAGGTGTCGGTGCCCAACTGCAGAGAACATTCAAAGCAAAGTTGTTCCCAGTTTTCCATACTATTGCATAATTCAGCCCATAAGACACTTCACATCCAGAGTGACTCTAAGGCTGTGTCTACAATACCACTCACAGTTTTAGTGCTGAAAAGCACCAGTGTAGACAGTGCTTTGCCAGGAGCCGTGCTCCGGGTGATAAGCTACCACCTCTCATTTGGTGTGCATTTTAATTGCTGGGAGAGGTCTCCCTCAGCAATAAACCATGCACTGCCTACATCACAGCACAGCCGTGTAACATGATGCAGTGTAGACATGCGCTAAAAGGTCTGCAACTGGTGTAATAGCTAGTTAAGAAAACAGCCTTTCAGCAGGTCCACTTAAAGCTTAAGCTCAACTGCTGTTTAGTCAGATATGGACGCAGACAAACTGAAATCAGTCCTACCAATATCGTCCCCTATGGCGTTGCTAAGTCTTCCAGAATGCACAGAGGCTACAGGAACCTACATTTGTGCAAGTGCTGCTGAGAAACGGGCAGAACTTGAACCTAGTGAGTAGAGCCAGAGCCAACACGGACACACTGAAACACCTGGTGCTCTAGCCAGGCCAGCCACAAGGGGTTCAAGTCCCTGGAGTGCAGAGACGACCTTCAGCTCTGTCCCCGCTGATCCCGAGGAGCTGGAGACCGGCTCTGGAAAGCCATTCCCAGCGGTAACCGGGTTTGCTCGGCGGGGGGGTGGGGGAGATGTTCAGCAACCCGACGCGAAGAGCTCCCCCCCTCCAGGCGGCGAAGCTGATCAGAGGCAGGTCTGAGGAGTCAGATCTCGGAGGAAGCCACTGCAGGAGCGGGCAGAGCGTGTACTTTGGAACAACCCGGCCACGCCGCCGCCGCCGCCGCCCCGGGGAGCCGACGTGTGTCGCGTGCTCACGCACTCGCCTTCGCCGCCGCGCAGTCACGTCTCCCCGGGGTGGCTGCCCCGGGGGTGCGGCGGCGACACTAGGACGGGCAGCGGCTGGCTGCGGGCCAGAGCGCCCCGCTTCCCCCGGCGAGAGCCAACGCGGGGCGGGGCCGCGCTCCCCGCCCCCGGGTAACCCGGCCGGCAGCCCCTTCCCGCGGGCGATGAACCCCGCCGCTCAGCTCGCCCCGCCAACGGTGACTCGGCACTTCCTGCCCGCCCCGCCCCGGGGCATGACCCAGTCCCGCCCCAGGCCGCGGACAGCCCCCCCCGCGCGCCTGACCTGCTGCTCGAAGTTGATGACGCCCTTCACGGGGCTCTCCCCCTTCAGCACGCACACGGCCTTCACCGTCGCCATGATGCCGCTACTCAGCCGCAACCGACCGCGCGCCAGTCACAGGAGAGCAACGCAGCTCCGCACCGACCACCAGCCAGCGCCTCAACCCCCTCCCTCCGCCGCGCCTCTTATAGCAGCCCCGCCGCCGCGTAGCCAATCACAACGCTCGCCTGCGAGGCTCTGCCCGCCTCGGGAGAGGCTCAGCCAATGCAGGCGGCAGAATCCGCCGCCCGAACCCACCAATCGGGAGAAGGGGCGCTGTCGCCCACCCCGTTCTTAATCACGGGGCAGCCGCCCCTCACTCTGCGGCCGCTTTTCCAGGTGAAGGCTGGAGGGTGCAGGGACAGGGAGGCCTTGCGGGCATGACGGAGGGAGCGTAAGAGACCAATGTGGAGGCAGGGCTGAGGGCTAACGGGAATGTACCTCTGCGTAGTCTAGCCTCCATCCTGCTCCCAGAGAGATCAATGGCTAGATTCTCACTTACTTCAGTGTGTGTCTGTCGGTCGGTCCCTCCTGCCCTTTGGGAGGAGGCAATTCTTTTTCTTAACTACATTTGGCTGGCTGTAGCGCTGTGAACCTACAAAGTTACAAATGGCTGGAACTTGTTGCACGCAGCAAGCTGAGCTTTCTGAAGCTTCCACAAAGAGAATGTCGGATCCTCAGGGCTTGTTACATGAAAAAGGTTACAAGCTTGATTAGAATGAAAATAAGAAAGAAAAACTTGTGGCACCTTAGAGACTAACAAATTTATTTCAGCATAAGCTTTCGTGGGTTAGTACCCACTTCATCGGATGCATGGAATGAAACATACAGTAGACAGATATTTATACAGTCAGAGAAACATGATAAGGTGGAGGTGCATAGACCAACCTTAAGAGGCTAATTAATTGAGAGGAACCATAACAGCAGGGGAAGAAAAACCTTTGAAGTGATAAACAAGATGGTCACACGTGTGAATGAGGATCGTTAACTTAAGGGAAATAGATTCAATTAACGTAATGGCCGAGCCATTCGAGGTCCTTATTTAATCCTGAGGTAATACAATCTAGTTTGCCATCACAGGGCCTAATCACATCCGCCACACCATCAGGGGCTCATTCACCTGCACATCTACCAATGTGATATATGCCATCATGTGCCAGCAATGCCCCTCTGCCATGTACATTGGCCAAACCGGACAGTCTCTACGCAAAAGAATAAATGGACATAAATCTGATACCAGGAATCATAACATTCAAAAACCAGTAGGAGAACACTTCAACCTCCCTAATCACTCACTGACAGACTTGAGGGTAGCAGTGTTGCGACAGATTAACTCGAAAAGCAGACTTCAAAGAGAAACTGTTGAACTCGAATTGATATGCAAACTAGATTGCATTACCTCAGGATTAAATAAGGACCTCGAATGGCTTGGCCATTACGTTAATTGAATCTATTTCCCTTAAGTTAACGATCCTCATTCACACCTGTGTGACCATCTTGTTTATCACTTCAAAGGTTTTTCTTCCCCTGCTGTTATGGTTCCTCTCAATTAATTAGCCTCTTAAGGTTGGTCTATGCACCTCCACCTTATCATGTTTCTCTGACTGTATAAATATCTGTCTACTGTATGTTTCATTCTATGCATCCGATGAAGTGGGTACTAACCCACGAAAGCTTATGCTGAAATAAATTTGTTAGTCTCTAAGGTGCTACAAGTTTTTCTTTCTTATTTTCATTTTGCTGACACAGACTAACACGGCTACTACACTGAAACCTAAGCTTGATTAGAGGGTCTTTTATAAAAAAAAAATACCTCATCACTACAGTTACGTTCTTCCACCCCCTCAGCCTGTGGAGATGGGGCTAAATTGTAATTATCCCATTTAGATTAGCATAAAACAAGAACTTTGTTTACTGATACTTTCACAATTTGGATTTCCTAGTCAGACAGCAGCTAGTCAGGCCCATCTATCCCTAGTTGAAGATGGATTTTATTATTGTCCTTAGCTGGGTACCTCTCATCCTGCTTCTAGTCAGACCAGGGATCTAGCCGGGCACATCTCATCCAGTTTCTAGGCTCATCTGCTTGCTAATAACCCAGCTGACATATCTCCAACTCCCATGGAACCTTTTGGTCCCATCATTCCATTTCAGCCAGATAGTCAAAGCAACCCTCCTCCATATCAGTTTCATCATGAATACCCAAGAGATGTAAAATCTTGCTCATACTATTTTGAAAATCTCTTGCCTCCTTAAAATTGTCAAAGAGAAATGGGACAGAGAGGATGTGATCCAGCCAACTTGGGAGGGAGGCAAACAAGCAGCTTAAGTTTCCTTGAGTTTTGAAAAAAAGAAAGGCATTGTACTGGATGAGGGGTAGCAAGTAAGGCCTGAAGATGATAGAGGATAGGGAAGACAGAATCTGATTCTACAGTCCCATGTCAGCAAGCATGGAGGGTGATAAGTGTGCACTCAGTCTCACAGGAGACATTGAAGAGCCTAGAAAGTAGTCTGGCTACATCTAGGCAAAAATTGTGAAATGTAGAGAAAGGGGTTTACACCATCGCCATCAGAAAGCAGAATGCAAGGGCACTTACCACTGCACAGTAGCCTGGTGTGAACAGCACTGATCATCTGATTCCCCATTGCCCTGCACTTTCTGTAGTCATTTACAGCAGGGGTTCTCAACCTTTCTCTTTCTGAGGCCTCCTCCCAACATGATATAAAAATTCCCCAGCCCACCTGTGCCACAACAACTGTTTTTTTTCCATATCCAGTAAATAAAAAGCCTGGGCTGGCATTAGGGGGTAGCAAGCAGGGCAATGGCATGGGGCCCAATGCCACAGGTGGCCCTGCAAAGCTAAGTTGCTCGGCTTTGGCTTTAGCCCTAAGTGGTAGGGCTCAGGCTTTGGTTTTCTGCCCTGGGCCCCAGCGAGTAACACTGGCCCTGCTTTCTGGTTTATTTTAGCAGACCCCCTGAAACCTGCTCGTGGCCCCACAGGGGGCCCCGGACCCCTGGTTGAAATCTACTGATTTACACCAGTGCAACGTAAGTATACAATAACCACAGAATTCAATGGCATAACTGCCACTGAGTAGAAGGGGGTGAGGATTTCATACTACCATTTTTCCAAATATTTCTTGCCAGAAAGGTAATAGATACTGACTGTTACCACTCTAATACCAAATAAATAGTGTTTTATAATGAGCATGCAGTCAAAGAACCATTATATTTAGCAACACAAACCATTGGAACTTGCCAAGCAGTGGAAAGTACTGGAACTAATATCCCTTCATTTTGGAGCTTGTTCCTTTGCTTGTCAAGTGCTTCTCCTATAGCCTATGGCAGAGGTGGCCAACCTGTGGCTCTGGAGCCACACGCGGCTCTTCAGAAGTTAATATGCGGCTGGAACTACAGGCACCAATTTTCCAATGTGCCAGGGGGTGCTCACTGCTCAACCCCTGGCTCTGCCACAGGCCCTGCCCCCCCTCCACACCTTCCCGCCCCCTCCCTTGAGCTTGCTAAGCCCTCGCTCCTCTGCCCCAGAGCCTCCTGCACGCCATGAAACAGCTGATGGGGAGGGAGGGAGGGGGAGGTGCTGATCGGCAGGACTGCCGGTGGGTGGGAGGCGCTGGGAGCGGGTTGGGGGAGCTCATGGGGGGCTGCTGATGTGTTACTGTGGCTCTTTGGCAATGTACATTGGTAAATTCTGGTTCCTTCTCAGGCTCAGGTTGGCCACCCCTGGCCTAGCCTTGCAAAAGACACCTCATGGGCTTTTAATGTGACATGGGGGTACTGATTTAGCAAAGAGGTCCTTTATCTCACACCCTCTTATACCTAGGACGAGGTAAATACATGTGAACAAGAACAAATAAAAAACACAGAGTTTAAAACAGTCTGATTAAAAATGCCTTCCTCGCTCAAGCTCTCAGCTTTCAGTCCATTGTGTTTTGTAATGTCACAATTTCATGCTGCCATAAAATCTTCCAGGGTAGACAAGATCTGAATTTCTACTGTTAAAAACAAGCTGAACCCCTCATTTCTGCTTCATTTTACAAACATTTCTACATCATGAGCCCAGAAGCCTGTGGTTTTTTTCTGTTTGAAGGCCACCTTTAAATGACTGTGACAGAGTTGGATATATCTGTATCTAATTATGATTTTTATTTTGCATTATGAGTTGAACACGTCTAAGCTTGCCTGAGGGCAGCCTTGTACTGCATTCCAGACAGTTGCCCTGCCCAGGAAAGGCATTTGCCAACTCATTGATAAGCTGTCAATACCACAACCTAAGCCAGTGACTCTGATTGTTTCCCAACTGCTGGACCAGCCCCCGCCCCCCATGGAATAATGTTATTACTACACACGGGCCCACAGGTGAGGCAAACATGACAAAGGAGAGATGGGGGGCTTCCCAGCTCTGCTGAAGCACATGGACCAGAGACAGTGGCTGTACATAAAAGCTGGGTCAGCTCTGTGCAGGGGGTCAACCATTGCCACATGTAAGAGAAAAATGCAGGAGAGAGTGGGCAGAACAGACTCTGCCCAGCCTGAAATGCTGGCAAAATTTAGATCAGACCAGGGGAAGTCTATCTCAGCCTCAGGATTGTCGTTGTTTTCAAAGATTTGTAAGGCCATGTCTACACTACCAAGTTTTGTCGACAAAAGTGATGTCAACATCCAAAAGTCAACATAGTAAAAATGGGGATCTCATGTTCACACTCACTCCCTCTGTCAGCAGAGCGCGTCCACAGTGGGGGCACCATCATCAACAGTGTGAGCAATGCATTGTGGGTATCTATACCACAGTCCAGCTCGACACCTTTTGTCGCTAGGTGTTGTGAGAAGGCAGAGCAGATCATGGCGCATCCTGGGACCGGGCTCAATGTCCCGTGATGCATTGCTTTTTATCCCAGCACTCCATGGGCTTCCGGCTTTCTTTCGCAGCATTTTTGCAATGGCCCTTCTTTGCTGTGCACCCGGAAGCTTTGTGAGAAGGGATGGATCCTGCACTGCTCTTCTATGCCCTGTTAACTGTCACAAAGACATCGCAGAGGGCAGTACAGTTTATCATGAAGTTCCTAACTGAAGGAGACTTGTAGGCGCCCGACATTCTGCGTGATATGGATAGGAGCAACTTTAGATTGCTTTTGGCATTCACAGAACAGCAGCATAGGTTAGACCATCACTTTTGGGCTCGGGAAACAAGCACTGAATGGTGGGATCATATCATCATGCAGGTGCGGGATGACAAGCAGTGGCTAAAGAAATTTTGAATGCAAAAAGCCAGCTTCCTGGAACTGTGTGTGGAGCTCGCCCCAGCACTACAGTGCAAGGACACCAAAATGACAGCTGCCTTATCGGTAGAGAAGCGTGTGGCAATAGCTGTGTGGAAGCTGGCCAGGGCCGGTGCAAGGAAGTTTCGCGCCCTACCTTTTGAAAACTTTGCCTTTATTGCACAAAAAACAGCACCCACAAACACATGAAGATGCTTGGTGGGAAAGGAGGAACCAGGGAAGGACAGACTTTCACAGCTGTGTGTAGGTCCAGTTATCATTGTGAAAATTGTCCAAGGGGGTGAGTGAATGGGAAACGGAGAAGTTCTGGAAAGTGGAAAGGAATGTAAAGGCAGAGTTGGGGGAAGAAAGGCATAGAAAAGTGTTCTGAATGTACTGCAGTCTGCAGCATTATCAAGGACTTCAGCATCTGTGGCTACCCCTCCATTACTTTAATCATCCACTCAGTTGCATCCTTAACGAACTCCTGATTCTCTTTTCTGTCCTGCCATTTGGCTTCCCAGCACTCTTTGCGTTCCCTTTTCTCTGCATTAGAGCACTAGAGTACCTCCCAGAACATGTCTTCTTTGCTGCGTCTTGGGTACTTTCTTCTCTGGCAGAGACATTCAGCTGGGGTGCCTGGGGTGTTCCTGAAGGCCACATCTGGTGAAGCACAGGGGATAATGCACAGAAGCGGGATTGTTAAATTCACACACAGCATTAAAATATTTCAGTTAAATACACCTTTTGCAACATTGCAATCACTTTCTCATTGACCCTTGCCAGGCACATATCTCTGCAAACACCCAAAGCATGGTGAGTGTTGGCTGGGGGGGGGGGGGGGGGGGGGGCTCCATATGGGGAAAAGAGCACTCTTTGCAAGGGTCGTGGTGCAGCATACTAGGAAAAAATTCGAAAATTCTCCCACACATTTCCACAGGCAAGGGTCATTCTAGCAGATATCTCACTGCTAAGGGTAAGCAGGGAAACGAGGGTACATCTACTCCATGCTTGTGGCTTCTGTCCTGCTCCCTATGCTGCTCGCCTATGTGCCGCTTTGGTTCCTGCACAAGTGATTGCCGAATGGTGCAGGAAAGTTTCCTACAATGGGGGAAGGAGCAAAGCTGCTCTGCCACAGAATCTTCAGCAGAGGATTACTGAGTACCTCCAGGAAATTTTTGTGGAGATCTCTCTGGAAGATTCTGTGAGATCTCGGCATGCATAACACTCAGTTCCGCTGTACCGATTAGTTACACAGGGAAATGTGCTGCTCACAGAAACACAGCCAGCCTTCCACATTTCTACACCCTGAACCCACCTCCACACTACACAAACCACAGCCACTTATTACCAGGCATCTCCTCTCCTGCTTCTTGCTCACCAGAGAGCAACTGCTGGGACTGGCTAGACCTCTCTGGAGTTGAGAATAGTTCCTGGCTGCCTGCCCCACGCGGTGACCCCACCGGGAGCTGCACATCATCATCTAACTCCACCTCTTCATCAATAACTTTGTCCTCCGGGTTAGGTCCTCTTTCCGCCACCTCCAGGCCCACCGAAGTATCCACGGGGCACCTGGCGGTGGAGGTGGGGTTGCCACCGAGGATAGCGTCCAGTTCCGTATAGAACCAGCAGGTCTTAGGTGAAGCACCAGAGCAATGGTTTGCCTCCCTCGCCTTATGGTACACCTGCCTTTGCTCCTTTATCTTTGCTCTGCACTGCAGCGTGTCCTGATCATAGCCATTTTCGCACAAGCCTCGAGAAATCTGCCCATAGGTATCAAAATTCCAACTGCTCAAGTGCAGCTGTGACTGCATAGCCTCCTCTCCCCATATATTGATCAGATCCAACAGCTGATGGTCCAAACGGGAGAGCGTTTGGTGCAAAAACCCGCCATGGTCACCTGGGAAGATGAAATTAGACCTCCACGCTGAGCCAACAGGAAATGGAATTTAACAAATTCCCAGGGCTTCTAAAGGAGAGGGGCGTGGTGTCTTATCTACGCTGGCACTTGAGAAAAATTTAGAGGAAAAAGACGTATGTCTCTCGTTGGGATGGTTGCATTTTGTCACCAAAAACGGACATTTTTTGTCAACAAAAGGCAGTTTTTGTCGACAAAACTTGGTAGCATAGACAAGGCCTAACTCTCAAGTGCTTAAGAGTAAAGTGACTGGTTAAAAAAATTCCTCTGCTCAAACTGTGTTCCTGGCTTTCCTGCTACATTGTCCCAGAAGGAGTTAAACTAGAAACAAGAGCACCACAGCCTACGTGGAGCTCTGGGGGATTATTTGTAAGGCTATTTCTACACTAGCACTTTTGTCGGTAAAATTTTGTTGGTCAGGGGTGTAAAAAAACACTCCCCTGACCATGGGCAGTGGGTGGAGCCCCCCCTTAGGAGAGGCTAGCGCCCAGCTCTGCCCTTTCCGCCCACCCCTTCCCCACAAGCCCCCCCTTGGCTGGAGGAGTCCCAAGCGCCCTTGTCCGGAGGAGTCCCAGACCAGCCGTAGCCCTGAGCCTCCCCTGTCCGTCCCCGCCCGGAGTTGCCCCGACGCCCCCATATACCTACTCGGAGCTGCCACAGGTCAGCCGCAGCTATGCCACACCTCCCGTCCCCAGACCCCGAGCTGCTGCAGGGAAAAAGTCTCACTCTTGCCGAAAGACGCTTTTGATAGACCCATGCAGGTTCCAGGGCCGCTGAGGAGATGGTATTTGCTACTCAGCTTCCTGGGTCCATCAGTAATATCCCCGGAGTCCAGCAAGATTACTGATGAACCCAGGAAGCTGAATAGCACGTACTACCTCGTCAGCCACCCCAGAACCTACATGGGGCATAATAAATCAAAAATTCCGCCCCAAACCCTGCAACTGGGGGTCCGGCGGCAGCACCAGGGGAAGCAGAGTCTCTCCTGGCCTATTATACCTGCCGCCTTTGCTCCTTAGTATTCCCCATGTCTCATTATCACACTTGTGACTTACAGCCTGTTTCAATACCATCTCCCTTAATGCCCACTCCTATAAAATTTCTGCCTTCTTTCTGAGTGTGTCAACCAATCTCTTTTATACCCCTCCTTAAAAATCACTTCTTTCCCTTAGCCTTCCACTGATGATCACTTTGCCAGTGCTGTCTCTTACAACTTAATCTTTTTTCTAATTTACATTTCAAGTCCCTCCGGACAAGAGCCTTGACTTCCTAGATGTATGCAAATTGTAATTCACACCTATTTTGCTATATGCATTTTAAACAATAATCACTTTATAGTATGTGGCAAATGGCCTAGCGTGTCTGACTCTTATCTTTGATAATGTTGTCAGTTTGTCTTGTGTGCTGGAGGATGAACAGATCTTGATAAGTCTGGTAATTACAGGGAAAAATTATGTAACCCTGTTTGACAATATCATTGTCAGATTTGGAGTCAGGCCTACAAATTATGTAAACATATAGCAAAGCTCTCAAGATATTCCTTCATAAGAAGGAATACATTGAAAATAAATAGTGGCACACTGCTTGTAGGGGAGTGGTTTAAAATAGCTTGTAAGTCTGCAAAGTTAGTAGCTTGTCATTACGGTAAATATCTGTGGCTTCAGTGCCCTTATGCAACTAAACAGAGGTTAGAAAAAACAGACTCCAACGAGAAGCTGCTGAACTTGAATTAATATGCAAACTAGATACCATTACCTTAGGTTTGAATATTGACCGGGAATGGCTTGGTCTTTACGTTAATTGAATCTATTTCCCCCATTAAATACCCTTACACCTTTGAGTCAACTGTCTGTAATGGGCCATGTTGATTATCACTTCAAAAGCTTCTTTCCTACTGATAACAGTGCCTTTCAATTAATTAGCCTTTTACAGTTGGTATGCTTACTTCCACCTTTTCATGTTTCTCTGAATGTATAAATATCGTCCCACTGTATATTCCATTCTGTGCATCCGACGAAGCGGACTATAGTCCATGAAAGCTAATGCTGAAATAAATTTGTTAGTCTCTAAGGTGCCACAAGTATTCTTTTCTTATTTTTTTTGCTGACAGACTAACATGGCTACTACACTGAAACCTAGAATGTTATATCATTCAGTTTCTTCTCGATCTGATTACAATGTCTCCGGTTGCAATAGGCTTGATGTGCATAAAGCACCCATAGTTTTGAAACTAAATTATTGTTACCCCTTTTGACCTGAGCGGTTAGCAAATATTTGGAGTCTTGTGGGTTGTTCCTGTGAGGAGGAGAAACTGATGCAATCCTATTTATTTACAAGGAATGCTCATAAAGTCCTGTTTCCCTGAACACGTTAGGAATCAAATAGCGGAAGATAGTGTTTTTCTCATAGTGCCAAAGCCTCTTTTCAGCTAGCACTATACCCTAAAGTGCTCTCTCAGCTTTTCTTCAGGGTCACACTACAAATGCTTCTCTGATGTCCTCTCTTCTTTTTGAGTTTCTATGGTCTTCCTGCTACTTGCCTGTGGTCTAGTCCTTGGACAGGGGTTTTCCACTGTTTCAGCTATCACCAAACAAAGGAGCATTTAATTGTTCCCTCATTTAGCCTGAGTGGAAGGCAGCTATCACACCCAACAGCTTCAGGAAGGTGATATGATTGCCCAACCCCCAGCAGAACATTTTTAAAGGAGAAGATATCCAATAGCATTGTTACAGCTGCTGCAGAACAAATGGGAGAAAGAATCTTAGTCCGCGGATTTTGTTAAATTCTGAATTTCAATAATCCAAAAACCACTAGAGGAAAAAATAAAAAATGCCTGTTAAAACCTGACCCAATACCCCCCTGTACAGTCACCATTCTGTTGCAAGTGGACCCAACTGCTGTGTCCCACATGCTTCCCTCAGCTGAGCCTGAGTGGAGACTAGTCCCTGTTTCTAGCTTTGGATCTGTAGGGCACACTCCCAGGCACAGATCTCTTGTGTGAAGCCCTTCCTGGGGATATGGGACACCGCTGCCCAAGGCCTCAAAATCAGTGTCTGAGACTTCCTGAGCCCCCCATCACTTAGGCTATCTATACACTATAGATCTTACAGCGGCACAGCTGTAAGGCCTCCCATGTAGCCTCTCTATGCAGAATTAAACCATCCCCAACGAACGGCGGTATCGATGTCGGTTGGAGAGCATTTCCTGCCAACACAGCACTGTCCACACTGGCACTTTTGTCGGTGAAACTTGTTTCGGTCAGGCACATGGGTGGCGAGTCGCATAGGCTGGGCCTTCCCAAACAGCCTGGCGTGGACCTGCCCACGCTCCTCCCTGAAGCCTCCTCCTGCTTGTCCTTCCCTCTTGGCCCCAGCCCAGGCAGGCTGCTCCTTTTCAGGGAAGCATGCTGGGGTTGGGACTAGGATAGCCGGAACTTGGGGTGGCTGGGGCTGCCCAGCGCAGGAGGGCCCCAGGCGCTGGGGCTGTGCTGCCTGGCACTCGCAGGAGGAGGCTGGAGGTGCTGGGGCCGCCCGCCCGGTGCTTGGGGGGTGGAGATGGGGGTTGGCAGCTGCAGGGAGGGGGGGGGGTCTGGCAGGGGAAGAGGGCGGGTCCTCAGGCAGGGGGAGGGTGGGGCTGGCCATGGGCTAGCCTCCCCCAGCCAGCGGTTCACCCGCCGCCCATAGTTTGCAAGCATAGTTGCAGACAGCTGCCTTCCAGAAACACTTCCTGCAGTATAACAGCACATAAGAATGCCACCAGTCACATCCAGTTTAAAATACCTCAACCCTCCCCAGCAAAAAACTAACATTAACTCAATTTTTAAAGCCTTAGACCATACCTCTGCCATGAGCTAATATTCTGTCAAATCTATCTAGGTGTTTATGCCATATTCATTACTGAGGTATCGAACTGCTTTATTATAGCATATCAAACCTATTCTAACAGATTTAGGCTGTTATTCCCCTTCACTTGGTTATGTCCATCGGCTAAAGGCCAGATCCTGTTATGAAAGGAGTTGTTCTGGATTCATTCCAGCATAACTGAGCTCAGAATCTAGGTAAGTGCCTAAACAGGTCTGATTATGCAACACAGGGAAGCATGAATGGAACATACAATCTCACTAAGATGTAGGAATAACAGAATGATTTACTTTTAATACACAGTTACTTACTGAATATTGTAGTGGGGCTCATTCACTCTTGGAGCACCCCTTTGCATCAGCGGCAACATCCCATGCCATCTTTGGCTCCAGCACCTCCTGCCGGCACCTGCCTCTGGCCCCAGGTCTTCTGAGTCTCAGCCCTCCGGCCAAGTCACCTAAGTTCAGACCCCTTCCTGGGTATCATAAACCAGTCACAACAAAAGTTCCAAATGAAACTGAATAGTTGTTCTTCTCCCCTCTTGGACTGCTGAAGTCTCTTCTTCTTTACTGACAGACCCTATCTGAGAACTTCCCTTGGAGAAGCCTTTGCTGCCCCTGTTGTCTCTGTCTATGTACCCTAATGTTGGGCTTCTCTCAGCCAAAGGGACCTGTCTCCTCAGCCATCTCTTCCTCAACTGAGCTCCTTCAATCTACTTATTATGCCTTAGCTCTGCCCCCTCTGGCCAAGAGCAAATTAGCTACTCACCTCCCCAGGGTCAAAGCATAAATAATGGGGTGCATTGGCTAGCCTTGTAGGTGATGGGGTTAAGCTCCATCTCACCCCCCTCCAAAGGTAGTATCCATCAGGGTACTCTCTCCCCTTCACTGTACAGAGCCCTGTAGGTGCTCCAGCTCTTCCTCTAAGTCATGTACTTGGGTAAACAAACAATTTTTGTCCTCCTGCACATCTTCATAACATTCCTTCCAGTATTCTCTATTGTGGACTTGCATTGTAGGGCCTCCACTGCAACAGTTAATCTTTCTCAAAGTTCCTGGATCTCTCCATGCATGGTCTGGCTTCCTTCAGTTGCCCTTGGGGTGGTGGGTCAGGGTCCACAATCAAGGTAGCTTCTCCCATATCCTCATTCAGGATGTTCGTTCTCCACGAACTCACCCAATCAGCTTCCTCTTCTGCAGGGGCCTGTTCTTGGCTTCTTTCATAATTCGGTAGGGCCGTGCCTGCTCATCGGACAAAGCTCAGTAGGCCGCTTGAACTTCTCCTGAGAGGAATGGGGCCACTTGAGCTGCCCTGGAGGATTTGCCCCACTCTGCTGCCGTGGTTACCTTCCAAAAAGTGTGCAAGAATGCCTCTGGCTCATCACCTGGACTGGTCTGGCAGAATTGTCTTCTCCTGAAACTACCCGGGGCTCTGGAGTCCACTTTTCTAGGCATTGCTAGAAACATTCTTGTTGAGCCTGTTGAGCCTCTTCCTGTTGTTACTACCCTTGTAATAGATGCAACAAGAGAGCATATGTGTTTGCTCCTGTAGGACTGCCAGTGTGCAGACTATATCCTCCATATTCCCCAGAGGGAAAGAAAGGAAAAAAGGGTCTGAATCTGTTCATCTGCTTCCCAACATTAAGGTAGTTGGTATCTTCCTCTGAGGTGGGATCCCCACAACCCCACTTCTACTACCAATATGTGGCAGGGCTCTCTCACCCTCTTGCTTTGGTGTTGGGTGTTGCCACTATCTTCGGCTCCAGCACCACCTCCGGCCACCTGTCTCTGACCCCAGGTCTTCTGTGTCTTAGCCCTCTGGACAAGTCTCCTAAGTTCAGACCCCTTCTGGGGCATCATAAACAACTCCAAACAAATGTTCAAATGAACCTGAATAGTTCTTCTGCCCTCTTGGGTTACTGAAGTCTCCTCTTCTCTACTGACAGACCCTATCTCAGGGCTTCCCTTGCAGGAGCCTAAGCTGCCCCATTGTCTCTGTCTCTAACCCATGGCTTCTCTTAGACAGAGAGACTAATCTCACCTGCCATCTCTCCCCCTACTGAGTTCCTTCAGTCTACTTATTATGGCTTAGATCCACCCCCTCTGGCCAGGAGCCAATTAGCTACTCACTGCGTGCATTCGCTAGCCTTGCAGGTGATGGTAGTTAAGCCCCATCACAAATTTCAAAAGACCCTTTCTGAAAGACAGATAAGAAAAATCAATGGTGCTAATCGTATTTCAGCATGTAAGAGACAAGGTCATTGCCATACTGTTTACAGTATTTTCTATCAGTGTTTGTTTTTCATGCATTACACAAGAAACACAAAAGTGTTGGCTTACATAAGTACTCTTTTATTGGAATCTTATAAAAGATGCTGAGAACAAAAGAAATGTTCTTTCTTCCTTCCTATAGATTTCTTATTCATTTTGTTAACTCTTGCTAATACAAACAGCAGTTATGAAAATAACCAAAGAACAGGCAGAGTAATTAGCAGCAACTTCATTACTGAACATATCTTTGGTAATATTTCAGCTAGTGCCATAGTCAAAGCCAGAAAGATAAAGAATGAAACAAGAAAAGGTCAGATGAGCACTGCTAACTACAACGATAAAAGCTACAGTAAGAGAGAAGTGTGACAGGTAGATATTGATGGGGAAATACAATGCTTTCTCTGATGATTCAGGTACCTGAGCCTGACAACTGAAGACACTCTCATCATTGCCCTACAGCCTCTTTGTTACAGCTAGACTCAGAGGGCTTTGCGCAATCTCGGTAGGAACCCCTGACCACAAGGAAGCATTTCAGAGTGAACTAGAGGCAGGATAAGATTGAAACAGAGGTAGGAGGGATTAGATCAGGGGTGTGAGGAGGCATGGCCAGGGCAGACCTGTGTTCCCACTACTTTGTGCCCCTGCAGAGGCCTATATTGTGCCCATTGCAGTAGGGGTTCAAGCTAGGGCAGCCTTTAGTGTTGATCAGTGGGGCTACTCACACTACATAAAGGCAAGCACAGATGTAAATCTTTGAAGGAGTGGGATTCAAGTTAGCCCTAGCTGTTTCTTCACCTGTCTGTTGGAATGGCTTATTTCTACAAATTAAATTGTTAATGTATGATGTAAATACACAGAACTCTTGCTAATACGCAAAATGTCACACAAAACAAAACAAAAAGCCTGTGAAACTTCTGTGAAAATACAGGATATATCAAAAATAAAAAACCTGCAGCACATGAACGGGAGATTTTGGTTGAGATTTGACATGAACAAGAAATTAACAAATTCAAAGTTACAGTTCCCACCGCGACCATGTGAAAATGTGTAGTATTTTCTATTTGTGACAACTCTTTTGGCTGAATATATAAGTGTAATGTGGCTGAGTAATGGCTGCTGTGGGAACCATAATTTTAAACTTCCTGAATTGGTGTATATATACTCTCCATCATCAATATTATGGTCCATAATACTGAATTAACAGCATTTTAGACTTAATTTCTTTACATTATGTAAGAAAAAAACAAAACAATGATCTCAGTGAATAACAATCCTTTATATAGGATCATATTTCATTAAACCTACATCTCTCTTTGAATGTTCGATCACTGTAAGAAACACCGGCATGCTTATTACACTGTGCAGGAACTTAGGCAATCACACTTTGGGCTCAGTCTTCTTCACAATACTGAGCTCAAATAACAGGAGATCTCTGTGAGGTAAGCGGAATCCTACTCCCAGGCCACAGTATAGGAACGGAGTCAGTCTATGCCCACTGCTCCAGCCTCAGCGCTGCAGTGGGCTCCAGAGACCTAGAGTCCCTGTTCTGCAGGGGGCAATGGTCAGATCAACTAGTCCCACTTCCTTCCCATCTCAGTCTTCTGTGCAGGGAGGCCCTTAGGAAGCTGGACTCCACAGCACAGGCACCGGCTTTCTCATTTCCTCAGGGGTGCTCGACCCCCGCTCTGCCCCAGGCCCCACCCCCACTCCACCCCTTCCCCCAAGGCCCCACCCCTCCCCGCCTCTTTCCGCCCCTGCCCTGAGTGCATCCCCCCTTGCTCCTCCCCCTCCTCCCTCCAGCACCTCCTGCATACCGCTGAACAGCTGATCCACAGCAGGCAGGAGGTGCATGGAGGGAGGGGGAGAAGCTGATTGGCGGGGCTGCCGGTGGGTGGGAGGTGGAGGAGATGATTGGCGGGGCTGTCGGTGGGTGCTGAGCACCCACTATTTTTTTTCTGTGGGTGCTCCAGCCCCGGAGCACCCACGGAGTCGGTACCTATTCTCCACAACATCCCGCCCTACGCTGTACAGAGGAATCATACCAATTTTCCTGCACTGCAAGCCATCATATATGCAGAGAAAGTAGGATTTACTTTTTAGTTCATGTTCTAATCCAGGGGTAGGCAACCTATGGCACGCGTGCCAAAGGCGGCACGCGAGCTGATTTTCAGTGGCACTCACACTGCCCGGGTCCTGGTCACCGGTCTGGGGGGCTCTGCATTTTAATTTAATCTTAAATGAAGCTTCTTAAACATTTTAAAACCCTTCTTTACTTTACATACAACAATAGTTTAGTTATATATTAAAGACTTAGAAAGAGACCTTCTAAAAACGTTAAAATGTATTACTGGCACGCAAAACCTTAAATTAGAGTGAATAAATGAAGACTCGGCACACCACTTCTGAAAGGTTGCCGACCCCTGTTCTAATCTATAAGGAGAACAATGCGCTGCACATAAATCATCACACTATGATCAAAGTTCTTCCCCCACATGGTCCTGTGATCAATCACAGAACCTTCTGAATCCTGTCATATGTAATGGCTGCTCTGTCTCTGAATCCTTTTGTTGCTTTGGACATATCATTTGCCCTCCCTACTCCAGCCTTCCCCATCTGTTAAATGTGGGTAACAACCCTTTCTTACTTCACAGGGGGTGTCATGAGGGGTAATTAACTCAGTTCATGTTTGTCAGCGTTTTCAAGATGCGAAGAGCTGTACATCTATTAAGTGATTACAGTAGGAACTCGGTGATTGGGACGCCTTAGTGAACCGCCAGTCACTCTAATTAAGAGGTTATGCTGATAATAACCAACGTATCCATTTAATTAAAATAATACCAGACTGAAAGACTTTACATGAAATAAAATACCAGATTAAAAACAATATTCACTGCAGTACGTCTTTATTTCTCCTTTTAATGACTGAGCTGAGCAAAGAGTGAATCTGTCTGCTTTCAGTCCCTTGCCCCTCAGTACACTGCAAGCTGAGCAAACTCAGCACCTTGAATCGTGAAATGCAACAGAGAAGTGTGCACATTTTAATGAAGATCTTAGTGTGCAGTATGGGAGTGGCAGTTGTAAGTTATAGAACAACCCTCATAGGTCACTGCTGCCATTCACAATATAAGTGAGTTTGTTGCAGGTTAACATTCAAGAGAGCTGGAGGTTAAACACTTCACGTAAGGCCAAATCCTGCTCATTTTACTCCTGCAAGTAGTGCCAGTGAAGTCAATGGGATTTTCTGCAGGAGTCAGGTGAGCAGGATTTAGCCACAGTAGCAAAACTCTTGCAGCTAGATTAAGAGTGGCACATGCATGTCAACACAGAGGCAAACAAGTAACATCCCCCTTGAACTGCTTACAGTAGAGTATAGGGACTGGCCACTCCTGCTTTTCCCTTTGGAAGCAGAAGGGTCAACACACTAGCAGAGTAATCTACTCCATCCTATTATTATTTTCATTTGCCCTGACTGAGATCGGAGCGGCATTGTGCTAGGCGCTGGAAAACAGATGGTATGAGACATCCCCTGCCCCAAAGGGTTTATAAGCTGCACAAAGGGTGGGAGGAGAAACAGTCACAGAGAAGTGAAAAGACTTGCCCATGGGCACACAGCAGGTCCAGTAGAAGAGCTGGAAACAGAACCAAATTCTTCTGGATCTCAACCCAGTGTGTCCTTTCCACTAGATTGTCCCTGGTGTGCCTCCTGGGATAGTTGAGCTCTGCACAGCCCCCTCTCAGGCCGGTGGCATAAAAGCCTCAATCTAACCTATTTATATGTTGACAAGTGCTTGTGGTAAGTTCTATATTGGTCTAACATAAAGAGATTTTAAAGATTGAAAAGTGAGCATGAAACAGTTATCCAAATTATGACTTTTGTTACTAAACACTGTAATTAAGATTACAAGCTCACAAGGGGTCAGGATTCTATGATTTCTCTGGAGTTTAGGGGGAAAGTCATGGTCCTAACATAATTTAAAAGGCCTTTGCAGAGAGCTGCTTCCTTGGCAAAGACTGTTTTTTTTATACTACTGCTATGGAGCTGAACTGGCAGACATCATAAGTGTAGTTTTAAATGGCTTTAAATTATGAACTGCATGTTATCTAATTATTTTAATCCCCAAAATAAAGAATATTTGTATTAAAACAAGGCAAGCCTTGACTTTAGGCTATTCAATTTACTGTAAATTGTGATTTTTGCCTTTTTTTTCTTCCTGATCTGACAGTGGCTTTTGGTATAATTTACCATGACAAACTACTAATTGTGACTGTAGTGAATCTTCCTGTAACTCACCTCTACCACTGACACAGTTTGGTTTAGAAGAAGCAAGAAGTCTCCCAAGGAACAGTGACAGACATAGAAGATCATTATAACAAAGAGAATTGTTAAGTACTGCATTGCCAACCCCAAACTTTCAAAAATCATGAGATTTTTAAAAAAATAATATATTTTGGATTCTTTTTATTTGCCTTCTTGTCTTCGAGACTTTAAGGTAAACTGGGGCTTGAAAGCACTTTCATACCTTTCTCTCTAACCATGTGGGTCTGAAACCTTACTTTTTTAAAACGGAAAGTTAGGATTCTCAATATTCACATGAATGCGGGAGCTGGGGCCTAAAGACCTTATATATTATCAGGAGTCTCACAATGAAATTGTGAGAGTTGCTACTACAAAACGACACATATTTCTGAGTTTTCTCTCTGTGGATTGGATGCAGGGGTTGAGTCTCCATTCTTAGTTCTGTAATTTGCTCTTGTTTTTCTCCCTCTCTCCCTTGGTGTGGATTATTCTGGGCATGAGGCTTCCCTGCTAGCTCACCATAAAGAGTCATAACCCAAGAAAGCATAACTGGTTCGTCCCTCTACTCTGCACAGCCAAAGTCCTGTCCAGCTTCTTACAATATTCCCCCCCACATGCCATCTGTAGCCTTCCTCCCCAACTGGCTTCTAGAACTCTCTGCCTAGGGGCTGGCTTTGGAGCACATGTCCCAAGAGCACAGCATTAAGACACAGTACATGCAAATGGAAGGAAAAGAGACTCAGGAAGTGAGAGAGAATGGTGGCTGGGGGAAGATTCAGAAGAGGAAGGGGAATGTAGACTGAAGATGTAAGGAGAGAATTCAGGAAGGAGAGGAGCAGCACAGGAAAAAAAGAACTGGGATGAAAAACAGGAGAAGAAAAGGAACAAACTGAGGAAAGGGAACAAGAATTAAAAGCAAATCCTTATAAATATTAATGATACAGTAATCACCCCAAATGTTGTAGTATCACCACTGTGAGTTAATGGATCTGATTTCCCTCTCAGTCACACCAGTTCTACACTAGTGTAACTCCATTGACTTCAGTGGAAGTATTCCTTAGTGGAGGTATTCCTCTCTAGTGTAAGTGAGAGGAGAATCCCATAGAATCAGATTTTCAAAAGAGCTCAGCTCCCATTTAGGAACACAAGCATTGCTATACTGGATCAGACCCAAGGTCCATCTAGTCCAGTGTCCTTTCTCTGGCAGTGGCCAGTACCAGATGCTTCAGAGGAAGGTGTCAGAACTGTGCTGTAGGCAGTTGTATAGTAATCTACCTCTACCATACTAGGTCTCAGCCTAATCTCTAGCAGTTCAAGACTGGCTTAAGCTACCCTCTCCGCAATTTTATTATTAATTATGATAATTCTGGATATTCTTAAAATCCATATAAATGTCCAGTCCCTGTTTTAATCCTGCTAAATACTTGTCCTCACTGAGTTCCTGAGGTTATGCCTACACTACAAGCGCTGCAGCTGCACTGCTGCCGCTATGCCCCTGTAGACACATTACAGCGACGGAAGGGGTTCTCCCATCGCTGTAGTTAATCCACCCCCTCGAGAGGCAGTAGTGAGATTGACAGAAGAAATCTTCTGTCAACCTAGCGTTGTCTACATGGGGGCTTATGTCAACTTAACTACATCTCTCAGGGGGGTGAATTTTTCACACCCCTGAATGAGGTAGCTAGGGCGATCTAAGTTTTAGGGGTAGACCAGGCCTAAGACAATGAGTTCCACAGTCTAATTGCACATTGTGTGAAAAAGTATTTCCTTTGATCAGTTTTGAATTTGCCACTGTATAATTTCATTGAATTTAGGCATCAAAATAAGCATTGAGATTTTCAAAAATGCTCAGTGTGCTGGGTCCTGTACTCTTTGGAAAATCTGGCCATAAGTGGCAATGAAGCTGCTGAGCACTTTAAAAAATCTGGTTCTTATTTAGGCACTGTGAGGGGGGTGTAAAAACCCTACACCAGAAAGGAAGGTGTTAAATAGCAGACATGGGCTCACTTAGTCTTATCCCACTACATCTGGGCTTTGTGAGGCCTGGGAGGTTGACTTAAAAAAGGAAAAATGGAAAGGGCTGATGGGGAAGAAGAGTAGACAGGCAGCTCCTGTGTGGGGCGAGAAGCTGGGCTGGGGGCAGGAGCTGTCTGGTGACTGCAGCCTGTTTGAACCCTTTGGTAGGAGGGTTAACTGGATTGTTGGTTTGATTGAAGCCCAAGAACCTGTTGTTGGATATTGCTGTTTACCCCACCCTCAGAACGTTCATCCATGCTCCCCAAAGGGGGCACACCCCACAGTTTGAAAACCTCTGTGCTAAGGTTTCTTAGCTGTACCTATTCTTATTTTTCCTGCTATTTCTTTCATCTTCCGCCACCTGCCTCTTCTTCTAACTTGCCCTGATTACAGCCATCAGAGGCCAGCTATCAGGGTAGCTACAACTGCTTAATCCCTTGGCAGAGACAGTAAGACTAACAATTCTGTCCTGTCTGCACAAATTGTTTGCACTGGTGCAGCTACACTGGTGGCTGCACCACAGATGGTGGTATCTAGGGAAAATCCCAGTGCAGACAAGCCCTAAATAAAGGTCTGTTGTGGTCAATGAAGAGAGGGCAGGCAGCCATTATCATTCCGCAGCATTTGACATGGTATACCAAAAGAGATTGCTGCCTCACCTAGATAGCAGGGATCCAGGGTAATGTGCTAAAATGGTAGGAGCCCTTCCTGGAGGAACACACTCAATGGGCAGTGATGGAGAAACTACACCTTCATTACTAGACCCCTCACATGTGAAGTCTCACGAGGATCAGTTTTCTCTCAAGACCTATTCAACATCTATGTGCAACCAGTAGATGAACTAATAAGACAACACAGACTCAAGTGCCAGCAATATGCAGATGACACACAGCTCTTACCGAACCTTTACCATGTATGACTAAACCACTTCTACCAATATGGCTCAGTGCTTGGATGAGATCAGTTCATGGATGAGGAACAGCTGGTTGAAGCTGAACCCAAGAAAGACAGAGGTTATGCTGGTGGGCAGAGGAGTTTACAAGATGTGGTGCAGTCTCTTTTGGTTGAAGGTACACACCTGCAGTTGGTCAATTCAGTCTGTAGTTTAGGTGTGCTCTTGGACTAGAAGACTGGAGTGACAGAAATGGGATGAAATTCAATAGTACAAAGTGTAAGGTCATGCACATAGGGTCTAATAAAAAGAATTTCTGCTATAGCTGGGGGCTCATGGCTTGGAAGTGACAAAGGAGGAGAGAGACCTGGATGTGTAGGTTGATCACAGGATGACTATGAGCCACTAATGTGATGTGACTGTGAAAAAGGCAAATGTGATCCTAGGATGCATCAGGTGAGGCATTTCCATTAGAGACTGACACATTAATGCCATCGCATAAGGCCCCGGTAAGAGCTCCTTTGGAATACTATGTACAATTCTGATCATCCATGTTCAAGAAAGATGAATTTAAACTGGAACAGGTGCAGAGAAGAGCTACTAGGATGATCAGGGGACTGGAGGGCCTAATTTATGAGAGAGGAGTGTGTGGCAGGGCAGGGTAAAATCCCCCATTAAAGCCCTGCCAAACTGCAGGCTGCAGCTTGCTCCCTGGCCAGGGGTAGGGCTGCAGGTATCCAGCAGGTGGCCCAGCTGCAAGCCCTAATGAGGGCCAGCTCAGAGGAACAGGCTGAGCTAAGTGCTGGCAGCTGGGCTGAGTCAGGAGGGCTATAAAGCCCAGGGCAAACCTCAGAGAAGGGGCTAGCCTGGGAGGAGACTGGAAGGTGGTTTAGCTGTCTCCTTACTGTAGCGGGAAGCCTCAAAAGGGCTAGGAGACCCTGGGGAGGGTCTGTGGGGCACTAACTGTTGGGGGATCTGGGAACTGCACAAGCACTATAAATAAAGACACTTGGGTGAACTGGCAACAGCAGGTGTTGGGACTCTTGATTGCACCAGCCAAACACAGGGTGCAGGGAAGAGAGGGAGAAACCTGTGTGGACCCTGTGATAGAGTGGAAAAGCTTGGCTTGTTTAATCTAGCAAAAAGAAGGCTGAGAGGGGATAGGATTGTTCTCTCTCTAAATACATAAGGGTGGTAAATACCATGGACAGTGAAGAGCTATTTAAGATAATAGACAATATTGGCACAAAACCAAATGGATATTCACTGGCTATGAACAAATTCAGGCTGAAAATTAGAAGAAGGTTTCTAACCAATAGAGGGGTGAGATTCTGGAACAGCCTCCCAACAGGAACTTTGGGGGGCAAAAAAACTTAATTAGTTTTAAAAGAGAGATGGATACATTTAGGAGTGCAATTGTGTGACAAGGTTGCTTATGATGGTAGGGTGCAGGGCTCAACAGCCCTGGGCCTCACTTCTGGTTTATATCTTATGTTCCTAAAAGCTAATGCTTCAGGATTTCAGCCAGCCACTTGCAAGGGTCAGGAAGGGATTCTCTCCCCTGCCCCGACAGTGTATTTCAGGGTTGTTTTATCTCCTTCCTCTGAAGCACCAGGGATGGCCACCAAGCATTCTCTCTCTGTCTCTCTCTTTCTCTGTCTCTCTCAGGTACTTGCCTGGCTGGTTCTTGCTCACGTGCTCAGGGTCTAACTGATTGCCATATGTGGGGTCAGGAAGGAATTTTACCCCAGGTCAGTTTGGCAATGACCTGGGGGTGTGGGGATTTAACTTCCTCTGCAACATGTAGATGCAGGTCACTTGCAGGTTTTATCTGGGTATATCTCCCTTAATCATTTCCCTGTCATTGCAGGGGGCCTCAAGTACTGGTGCACCTCAGCCCCTCCTATTCTCTGCCTGTGGCACATAATAGTCTAGTCTCTGTCCTGTGGGCTGTAATATTTTAGTCTAATTTCAGTTGTTGGGTTTAGTGTGCAAGTGGTATTGGTGGCCTGTGATATATAGGAGGTCAGACTAGATGATCTGATGGCCCCTTCTGGCTGTAAACTCTACCATGCCTCACAGACACCAAGATCTCACATAGCAGCCTCCATCAGTAATGCTTTCTACCATCTCCAGTTGGCTAGCAGACTTTGTCCCATCCTGACAGACAATGACCTCACCTAATGCATTCACACCTTTGTCACCTCTTGGCCGGACTACAGTAATGCACTACACAGGGACAAAAAGCCTTCAAAGATTAGGAAACTCCAACTGGTACCACAGGCGCCAACTTCCGGTGGGGGCTGACGCTGGGCCCCGCCCCCGACGCCGGGTGACGTTGCAGGGCCCCGCCACCGACGCAATGTCGGCCAGCGTCAGGGGCGGGGCCCCGCAACATCTCTCGGTGCTGAGGTGAGCTTGCCGCGGGTCCTGGGGCTGGCGGGGAGCTGGGCGCGGGCCCTGGGGTTGGCGGGGAGCTGCCGGTGGGTGCTGAGCACCCACCAATTTTTCCCCGTGGGTGCTCCAGCCCCGGAGCACCCACGGAGTCGGCGCCTATGACTGGTACCAAACATTGAAGTGCATATCTTCAGCAATACAGGCTGTAGCAAACATCAAATCTATCCTCTACTCTCTACATTGGTTTCCAATAGAACATAGAATCAAACTCAAGATCTAGGTCCTTATCTTCAAGGCACTAAATGGCATGGGACCAGCATATCCAAAGCACCATCTAAAGCTCCCTACCAAGGTCGACAACTCCACTCCTCTGGCACAATGGAACTTGCTACAATAAGGTAAAGCTTGTCTGTACAGGAGATAGCACTTTTTGTGTGTGTGTGTGTGGGGGGAATACATATATTTGACCACTCCATGAGCTGGTCAAAAATCAGTAAATTTTTTCTGTTGTCAAGAATTTCTGAAGTTTTCACAAACAAAAATTGTTGAAATTTTGAATATTTTCAAGCAGCTGTGCTCACAGGTATTACTGTGGTTATTGGAGGCACTCATACAGTTAAACAAATGTAACCAAAACAGTTGGAGGGATGATATTTGCTATCAGAATGTAAAATGGAATGAGAGCTATAAAGTTCAAACAAAGCTTTTGCCCAATTTCATACAAAGACCTACATATGACTTCATTTACTATAAGTAAAAAGAGAAGTAAGTGAATGTTCTTACATTTTAGCAAAATATTTCTCCATAGATAGAGATCCTGAGGATATGCAAGTTCAGTCATAAAAATAGCAGATGTTCTCTTTATGCAACTTGACATATTTTGTAAGAATGGTAGTACCCTAGTATTTTACATGCAGTGTCAACTAGATACACTTTTCTTTGATTCTGGCTGTAATTGCTGTTGCATTATTGCTATTAAACAGTTGCCATATTCTACCCTGTAGCTGGCTGCATTTCAGTAGTGGGTGAGGTGATCCCTACTTATCTCTTAATTACCTCAGCTGTGTTTGGGTAGTCCATGGGATTATAGACCCATTAGACATTTCAGTACCTGGCAAACTGGCTGAAAGGATAATTACAGTTATCAAATACCTAGATGAACACAAACCAGCACACATCTGCAAAGCAAAATCAATCCTCCCAGTGTTTTTTAAACTTTTTAGGCTGTGTACCCCTTTCCAAATAACGTAGTCTACTGCATACCCCCATCTGAGATAGGCTTTGATCTGAGCCCTCCTTTTGAGTTACAATTTTTGGTTGCGCCCCCTCAACTCAGAAAGCCTGCGTGGCCCGCTGAAGTGAGTCAGGTGTGGAGGTGGTGCTCCATTCCCAAGCCCCTCCAAACGTTCCTTCATGCCCCTCTAGGGAAGCATGCCCCACAGTTTGAAAACCTCTGTACTAAATAAAATGTGTTGTCCACCATTACAGGATATTTCTTGCATACCTCCTGATGAGAGCTTGTGTACCCCAAAGTGGTACACGTACCCCAATTTGAAAACCACTGAATTTATTAAAATGACATGGGCATGTCCACAAAATAAGGGCCAAAGGAGAACTAGATCACATAATTTATTTGGATTTTCAAACACTTGACAAAGTCTCTCAATAGAGGCCATTAAGGAAACTGAGCAGTCCCAAAATAAGAGAGAAAGTTCTGTCATAAAAAGAAACTGGCTAAGTGATGGAACATGAAGAGTTCACGTTTGTACGGCAAGTCTCACAATGGGGCTTCCCAATACTACTGTAATTCAAATAAGAAGTCGGAATATGTCTGGAAAATGCAGCAGGCAGATATTCTAATAAATGTCTCCACATTACTATATAATTATTACTTACTATATGCATAATAACCTCTACATTAGATAGGGAATTATCATTGCAGATCAGTAGACTTCTGCACTATGCCTTCAGTCTGCCAAAAGCAGGCAATCTATCACGCACGGAGTGTATAAGTGAGTCAGTGTCTCTCCTGGTCTATGTAATCTGGTAATGGTTTGGTTCCATACCTATGGCAAATGTGGGCGTGCAAATTCCCAGTGGAAAGTGAAGTAGAGTTAGTGTCAATACTGTTGGGTAAGAATAAATTCCCCCTCGGCCCCACTCTTGAAATGTCTAGGGTTTGTGAAAACTCCAGCATCATGCCCTTTGCCTTGCCGCCCTTAGCTCATTGCTAGAATATTCCAGAATATGTACATTCCAGAATAACTGCAATAATCCTCTCAGGCTTGCCTCTCTATTGAGTAGGAACCCATTCTTTTAATGTACTCCTGAGTTTGCAGAGGTTGCGAGATACAGAATGGGCACATAAATTCTATCAGAATCTCCTGCACAGTTCCAGAATCCCAATTGTTTAAATAGCCCAGTGTTCTCTGGCACATTGCCCACCTTGATCACATGCCCCCCTGCCATGCAAACCTTCTAAGACCACAGCATCCATTGTGGACTTGCCAACTTCAAATTGTTTTTCCACTAGTAACTACCCGGGGTAGCCAGCTTTCACAAGGCAATTGTCATGCTTTTTCATAGCAAATGAAGTACTCATCGTGGTGGTCTGATGCTACAATGTTAGGCCATCCTTCCACAGAGGTACAGAAAAGTCTCCTTCCTTGTTCTGAAGCTACTGCTGTTCATCCTAGGTCTTGAAAATTATTCAGTCTCATCAGTTTGTGATTGTGTCTGAACTCAAAAGCAGCACTCTTAAGAATAAGATCTATCTGCTGAAATTCAGCTGTCCGTTCCAGGGGTGGCAAGGGCACAACAGTTTTTATAATAATCCTATAAAGCACTAATAATCTTATTCTCTAGCTCTTTGTAGGTATTGCTGGAACATCCTCCACCTGCTGACCCCAGCTGCTGCCTCATATTTCTTGCAGCTTCTTTTCAAAAACTGCAGCAGGAACATTTCTTACTAAACAAAGAGTGACAGCTGAATGTTTATCTGGCCTTAATTTTGAGAACAAGACTAGAAAAGGGCACTGGGACATGGCAAAAAAATTGAGTTTCCTAGGGGATTATTGGACTTCAACCTCTTCCCTCACAATTCCCCAGGGTTCCCAGAAGGCCTTTAAAAATCTCCCAGAAGCAATTGCTTCATGTAGCCATGCCAGGTACTGACAGACACCCAGAAAGCAGTGCAATTATAATGGGTGTACTAGAGTGCAAGTGTGGACATGAGGCAAAATTTTAGCTGAAGTGGCCTGGCTAGTAAGGGTCTACTGCACTATTGGCATTGATATCAGTGCTGTCCCATAGGTTCAGTTATCGGGAGAGGCTCACTGAGTTGAATCCATTCCTTGCTACTTCAGGAGCAAAGTGAGAATCTGATTGGGTGATACAGTCCCCTTCCAAAGGCTAACAATTTCACAGATAATCTAATACTGATAGAACTTAGCAAGATTCCAAAAGGATTTCAGTCTATATGGATAACAGGACTATCTAGATTATAATAAGTACTAACATCTTCTTTGATGACTATTTCATTATTCTATAGTCAAGGGAGGAGGGAGACACAGGAACAGATTGGAAAGAAGGATAGGAGTTGCAGTAAATCTCTGGGTCTCATATTGACATGGTAGGAAAGTAAGATTGTTAGTGAGACAGCTCCAGGGGATTAGGTGGATCTATATCTGAGAGACAATGGGCAACAGGAAGGTTGTGTCTGTGGATCCAAACAAGAATCTGGACACAATGTGCAAGTAACTGCACTACTAGATCATTTCTGTTTAACAAAGCATGGGACATATTGGAGAACTGGACCAGGGCAGGAGAGAAACTCTCTCACTTTAATTGTTATGGAACCCTGGCAAAATATAATTTAGACTTTGGGTGGCAGCAGAAGCAGGTCTCATGGACTGCAGACATTTGCATCCAACTTTCCCCTCATCTAATGCTCAGTCATCTCGCCCCCAAACTTCAGTGCTCTTCATCCATTGATTTTATATGGGCAATACAGTTGTATTGTATAGGCTATATCAAATGGTATTATTTGAGTGGTATTGTGTGGTCAGTTCATACAGCAATGTTTTGTTATATAATTAGGTCAAATATGTTACTGTATGACAAACACTAGATGGCACCATTGGCATAGGTTTCATTCACACAGCTCAGTTACTCTTATGAGCACCTTCAGTCTAGTAATTGGTTAATAATTTCAATTTATAAGATTGTCGTTCATACAGTTCCTGGATTCTGAACAAGAAATAAAATATCTGTGCCCAAAGGAAAACTTGCACCCACCATTTAACTATACAGCATTCCTATATTCACACCTCCTTAATGAACCCTGAGAAAATAAATGAAACTTTTGCCGCAGGTCAGCAGACTAAGAGCCAGTTTTTCTGAAGTATTGGTTTTGTGTTGGCTCAGTTTTTGCCTGCCCACCTGGAGACACCTCAGGCCTGATTTTCAGGGCCACAGGGTGTCTGCAGCTCCCATTGACATGAATTAGGGTTGTGGGTGCTCTGCACTTGTTGAACCTTCAGGGACGCGAGTTCCATATATAGGGGGATAATGTACTACATTCAGCCCTGTAATGGGGTATGGTCTGTCCTCATCCTCTGATACCCCAGAAACGTCACTGACCATGCCAGTAGGTAGCAACTTCACATGAATTTATTTATATTCCCATCACCAGTACAGTCTTGTGCAGCAAAGTATTTATAGTGTTTCTAGCCCTTTTGCATGGGGCCAGGGAGGACCAAATGCCATCTTTTCCTTGAGCTCACCAAGCAGTCTGTGCAAAACTAGCACAGGTGCTCCTTCCCATGGCCTTCCTGTATCCTCTTTTATGCCCCTCCGTGGATGGCTGAAGTTCCATGGGAGCAGTAGAGAGGGAGGAGACTCCTTACTCCACACACAATGTGCACATGTATAAGGCTTAGGCAGATTCTAGACACAAGTGTCTGGCTCAGACTGGGGCTTGCATGAGAACTAGTTGGCTGAGGCACAACCCGGATAAGATGGCAGTAATACTGGCAGGCTGGAGGAAGCAAACAGGCAATGATGTTGCCCATTCAATTCAACAACAGGGAGCTTAGATTGTATTTGTATTCTTTACTTGGGTTTGCAATTTAGAGATCTTGATGGGATCTTTGACTGTTTAATGGTGTTATAAGTGGAGGGGCCTAACCTGTGAAATATATCTTCCCTTCTCCCCCATCCAATATGATGGGAGAGGGAGGCTATTTATGAAAATCCATTTCATGAGGAGTAAGGAGATTAAACACTTCTAGTCTGAGAAGATATCATAAAGCCCTCAAGTTAGTGCAAATGATTGCTCTGATTTCTGTAAGGACAAGGACTGGGCAAATTCATTTTAGTGTTCTGGAAAATAAGTCACAAAGGACTAGAGCTATGAGGAGTTACCACAAACCCCGAGTAAGGGGAAGTACATAGTTGCATTGCCAGGAACAGACCAGAGACTATATTATGACTCAGAGTCATGGGTCAGCACCTGTTTCCGATGTGCTCCGGGGCAGAGTAAGCGATGCCTTGCCCCTCCACATTGGGTCAGCTGCACTGGCTAATGAATTGATAGGTGGAGACAAGACCCTACGCACTCTTCCTCTGTGCCTGCCCATTTCTCACCAAAATATGCAGGATGGAGAGTAGCGGTCCTGCAGCGACTGCTTTCCCCCCTGTGTACAGACAGGTGATACGGGCAGCCTGTACAGATGAGCGGGGGAGACTTACACTCCCTTAGTTTCTTGCATGGACGCATAAGGAAGTTTACAATTGAGCTCAAAGGGTGAAATTCACCCCGTGCAGTGGAGCCAGCACAGGCCTGTGCTTATTTAAATCCCATTTTTTGCCTATTTGGAGGACTTATGTGGCACACAGGCCTTGTACTGTCTCTCTGCCCACAGGCCTTTGAGATGAAATCCACCCCTGTGCAGAGGGCCAGCACGAGGCATGGGCACAGCACAGGTTCCTCTGAAAACTTCAAGAGAGGCCTCAAGTGGGAGTTCAGTGATGCATAGGCCTGTGCTGGCCCTCTACACAGGGGTGATTTTCACTCAGACTGCATAAATCTCCTCCCCATCTATCTGCGCCAATGCACCATAGTCCTGAAATACTACAACCACCCTAGTCTAGTTCTGGGCCACTCTTGAGCAGAAACTGCCATCAGGGCCATCCCTAGAGGGTACAGGGCCAAGCACATAGGTGCCGAGTTTCTAGTCCGCCGAGGGGTGCTCCCACCAGCTCTGCCCAGACCCCGCCCCCACTCCACCCCTTCCCACCCCCTCTGCCCCGCCTCTTCCCACCCCCGCCCCACCTCTTCTCCGCCTCTTCCTGCCCCTGTGTTCCCCTCCCAGTTCCGCCCCCTTCCCCTAGTGCGCCGCATCCTCGCACCTCCCCCCACCCAGTGCCTCCTGACGCCGCAAAACACCTGATCCGCAGCAGGCGGTAGGCACTGAGAGGGAGGGTGAGACGCTGATCAGTAGGGCCCACCAGTGGACAGGAGGCGCTGGGGGGAAGGGGTTGGTTCCAGTAAGGAGGCTCCTCCTCGCCCTCCCTGCTCGCCTGCCACTAGCCGCTCGCCTCCCTGTTCGCCTCCTCACCTCTCCTGCCTCCTCAGGATTTTATAGAAGCACAGAGGCCCCCAAAGCACAGGGCCCAAGGCGGGCACCTCAATTTGCCATACCCAAGGGACGGCTCTGACTGCTATATGGTGGCATGGGTTTTGTCCTTGCTGTTTCCTTCAAGATTTATGTCTATAGCAGAGAGGATGGGAGGAAGGCTGGTCCAGTGGTTGGAGCACTAGTCTGGGACTCTGATTCACATGCTGCGGTCTCTGATTCATTTTCAGGCTGAACACATCTGTGCTCGCCTCCCCCTACAGCCCGTAGAGAATTGCATTCCAGGACATCCCTACATTCCCCTCACACACATTCCATGTATCTTCTGGGGCCGCAGAGGTACCCAAGGCATTTTGTGGGAGATTAACCACATTGACAGCCCCACATACACCCAGCTGTGAGAGTCTCATAGTTGTACGTGTTTGTGAATTCCCTGTTCCTTTCCCATTAAAGATACTTTACCATGTATGTATAACATTTACCTCAGCATTACACAGGTTTGTTTGCATAGCTGTGGAATAAAAATATACTTATGGAAACTGAATGAATGTTTATTGTTCTCCAAAATATGGTGACTGATACTATAAGTCACAGATAACAGCAATAGGTGGATTTGCATTGTTATAGTACCAAACATACAGAAATCACTACAAGGTTCATAGCACGGTGCCAAAAAACAATGCCAGGCTCAACACATTACAGCAACACACATTACTGTGGCTCATTGGTAAAATGTTCCTTCAAAGCCTCCCTGAGCCGAATAGCTCCCCGGTGAGCTCCTCTTATAGACCTGGTATCTGGCTTCTCAAACTCAGCAGACACCTCCACACTCCACTTCTGGGGGAAATTCTCTCCTTTTGCTTCATAGATGATATGAAGAGCACAGCAGGCAGCTATGACCATGGGGATATTGTCCTCATTGAGGTCAGTGACCCTTCAAACAACCAAAGGCGCATTCAACAGTCATTCTGCACCTGCTGTTGAAGCTCTCCTTGCTGCTGTCAAGGTGACCAGTGCATGGCTTGATGATCCACAGAAGCAAGGGGTAGGCTGGGTCTCCCAGGATCACTACTGGCATTTCAACATCCCCAGTAGTAATTGTCTGGTCTGGAAAGAAAGTCCCTGCTTGCAGCTTTCTGTACAGGTCTGTTTTCCTAAAGGTGTGTGCATCATGCACCTTCCCTGACCAGCCCGTGTTGATGTCTGTGAAATGACCCTGGTGATCCACCTGCATTTGCAATATCATAGAAAAGTAGCCCTTACTGTTGATGTACTCTATGGCAAGGTGGACTGGGGCCAAAATAGGGATATGGGTGCCATCTATCACCCCATTGCAGTTAGGGAACCCCATTGCTGCAAAGCCACCCACTATTTCCCGCACATTGCCCAGAGTCACAGTCCTTCGTAGCAGGAGGCGATTAATAGCCCTTCACGTTTGTATCACAGCAACCCCCACAGTGGATTTCCCGACTTCGAATTGATTTGCGATTGATAACAGTCTGGCATAGCCAGCTTCCACACAGTGATCACCACTCGATTCTCCACTGTGACTGCAGCTCTTATTTTAGTGTCTCTGTGCCAGAAGGCTGGAGTGAGCTCTGCACACAGTTCCAGGAATGTGGCCTTGCGCTTCTGAAATTTCTGCAGCTGCTGCTCATCATCCCACACCTGTGTAATGATGCGATCCCACCATTCAGTGCTTGTTTTTCGAGCCCAGAACCAACAGTCCGCCATGTGCAGCTGCTCCATGAATGCCAACAGCAACCTGGAATTGCTTCTTTCTATGACACTCAGCAAGGTAGACACCAAAGCATTGTCATCAGAGTCACCGCTCATGAAATCCTGCAGGATCAGGTGCATTGTGTTTATAACACTCATCACAATGCTGGAGAGCAGGGCAGGATCCAGGCTTTCTGACAGAGATGGTGGGCGTGCAGGTTACAGGGGCTATTTAAAAGCAGCATGAAACACACTAGGATGCGCATTGAGGGATGGGATAGAGAAAACTGCATCATGGGATGCTGACCCTGATCCCATGAGGCATTGCAAAGCCTTCCCAGAACACTCTGTGGTATATGGTAGAGAGTTGCACAGTGGGATGGCTACCCACCGTGCACTGCTCTGTGTCGATGCAAGAGCTGCTACTGTGGACGTGCTCCACCGACACAGAGAGCATAGTCCGGCATGCAACAGCGGTTTAATTACAGCGGTGGCTGTATGTCAATGTAACTTAGGTTGATTTAACATTGTAGTGTGGATAAGGCTTAAATCCATAAAAGACCATGTTGACGTGTTGAATAGGGCCCTTTTAAAAAATAAAATGATTTTAAAAACTGAATTCTTATGTAATTGGCAGCCCTGTTTATGGTTCTTATCACTCTAGAATCTCAGCACCTTTCACAGTTAATTAAGCATCACAGTATCCCTGTGAGGTAGGTGAGTATGATTATTTCTGTCTTTGTATACTGTATGGGGAAACTGAGGTACAGTTAATTTACGTGCCCAAATCCACACAGGAAATCTGTGGTAGCGGCAGGCTTAGAACCCCAATCTCCTGAATGCAAGACATGCAGATGTGTCCCGATAGATCATCCTTCACCTTTCATTTCCCCTTCTACATATAAACAAGATCTTCTCTTTCATATATAGGAGCTTATCTTGAGAGTATCTAGCTTTCTAGAAATCTGATTATTTCTTAAAATGCCACTTGGATGTTGTAGACAGTGCTGATACTCCATATGAAACCAGCATTTACATACAGAGCACTCTTTATTTTTACTCCATTAAAAATGATGCATTATACCCCAATACTGACCTTTACTATCCTTCCTATATTAATCATGATGCTCTTCTGAAAGGAGAAAGCCAGTCATGCAGAATTTGGGCCACTTCCTGCAGTGGTTTTGTGATATGACCACAAGGGCAAATGTCCCCTATGGGATGAGGTTGAGAACAATAAATGCATTTCTGCTAGTGACCTAAATTGGATCTGAACCCAGGTTTCTAGAAGTAAAAGGTTAATGCGTTAACCCATTTAACCCTTAGCATCAGATGTGTAGGGATAAGCAAACAGGACAAAAACAAATACTTAATTTTGTTTTAAATAATGTATTCTTCATCCATAAATTAATAATAAAGTTCACAATATCCCTTTAATACCATAACACAGCAACATAACTGGGGATAGGAGCAAGGGCTATAGAGTCCCTATTCCTCTACTTATGACATTAGCAATCAAGCCCCTAGGAAAACTGTGCCTTTGCCTTTCTCCAAAGCACCCTGTTTGCATACATAGCACTTCAGACTTATGACTGGCACTGTGTTTTTCAAAGAGTAGAATAGACTATGGTGGACTCTAATTCATCTAATGCACACCTTCCTTTTGTATAACCCTAGATCAGCTTCTATTATTATTGCTAATATCTGAACGTTATAAAGAGAAACATTAGGAGAGAAAAATAGGGCTTGCTTTTTAATTCTTATAACATAAAAAAGACTGGGACAGTTTTCTGAAAGGACAATATGAGACCGTGGTTGATATTTTGCACACTCAAAAATAGGGATTGTTCCTGCTACAGGCTATTCAGCAAGGGCAGCTAGCTTGTATGTATGGATCTCATGGTTTAGAAACCAGTCTGAGTTCCTTTTAATTAAGAAGCAGAAAACTCAAAGATTTTTTTCCTGGGTTATAAGAAGCCCAGAAGAAAATGAGCTTTGGGGTTGTGGGAAAAATTATTTTTTAAGGCACAGGCAGAATTGACAGCAAAATTAATATGAGTGGGCGAAATTCATGCTTGTGCAGAGGACCAGCACAAGGCAAGTCCCACGTAAGTCCATTTTTGAGGGCTTAGTGGGGATTTAAGTGATCCATAGTCCTCGTGCTGGGCTGTTAACCACCAGAGTTAATTTGACCCTATATGCATAGGACATCATGTCCTTCAAATGATAATTTAAAAATTAGTTTATCCAAAAATTGTTTTCTTAGTATTTTTTCAACCACCCGGGTTAAACTTGAAGCATATTTCCTTACTGAAATGACCTTCCCTCTTCTATCTCTGAGGTGCAGTACTTTGTTTATTGGAGGTCTGCTCAGGGATACTAGATTTTTCTTCTCTCAGAAAGAGAATATCAAAGAATGCATTTGGGAGAACAACAAAATGCCACACCTATAAATAATAGATTTGACAAATGGATAGAGGAGGGATTGAAAAGAGAAAGTACATCAGATTTTATTTTTACTAGCCTCGTTAAACAAATATCATCTCTTGTGTTTACAATCATTGATCTAGCATCCTCACAATAAAATTGTTATCTGTCTGGTTGTACTTTGAAAATCTTTTTTTTTTCTTTCTGATTCAGCTGCTTATGGCTGGCCCATACACCAATCAAAAGGTTCTGATTTTTGTACATGTCAACAGTGACTTTGATTTTTCAAATTCATAAGCTGTTTATCAACTAGCCTGAATGAAAGGTCATGTAGATTTCTTGCAAATTACCTGAGCACAAGTTTCCTGATGTCATGCAAATGGGGTTGAGCAAGTGGAATTTTCTGTTTGTTCCCTCATTCTGTTTCCTTTTAAAAAAAATTTAAGGAGACAAACTTTTTTATTCATACACTTACTGTGAGACAAAAATAAAAATTAGTACTGAGGAGGTGGAACAGATACACAGGAGGAAGGTGAGGGGTACAACAAACATACAAGTATGCCAAAACAGTCTGGATGTTTAAATATAGTGATATGACTTGGTAGGCAGAATAACTAAAACTGTTAGTTGACTTATGGATTTCACCCATTATATGCTGAGGCCTCAGTAAATTAGCTAATGAAACAGGATTTTTTTTATATCTATATATATCTATATAGATATATCTATTAGGGCTGTCAAGTGATTAAAAAAACTAATCGCGATTAAGCGTGCTGTTAAACAATAATAGAATACCATTTATTTAAATATTTGTGAATGTTTTCTACATTTTCAAATATATTGATTTCAATTACAACACAGTGCTCACTTTATATTTATTTTTTATTACAAATATTTGCACTGTAAAAAACAAAAGAAATAGTATTTTTCAATTCACCTAATACAAGTACTGTAGTGCAATCTCTTTATCATGAAAGTTAAACTTACAAATGTAGAATTACGTACAAAAAATAACTGCACTGAAAAATAAAACAATGTAAAACTTTAGAGCCTACAAATCCACCCAGTTCTACTTCAGCCAATCGCTCAGACAAACAAGTTTGGTTACAATTTGCAGGAGATAATGCTGCCCGCTTCTTGTTTACATGTCACCTGAAAGTGAGAACAGATGTTTGTATGGCACTATTGTAGCCAGTGTCGCAAGATATTTATGTGCCAGATGCGCTAAAGATTCATATGTCCCTTCATGCTTTAACCACCATTCCAGGAGAGATGTGTCCATGCTGATGACGGTTTCTGCTCGATAACGATCCAAAGCAGTGCAGACCAACGTATGTTCACTTTCATCATCTGAGTCAGATGCCACCAGCAGAAGGTTGATTTTCTTTTTTTGTGGTTCGGGTTCTGTAGTTTCTGTATCGGAGTGTTGCTCTTTTAAGACTTCTGAAAGCATTCTCCACACCCCGTCCCTCAGATTTTGGATGGCACTTCAGATTCTTAAACCTCGGGTTGAGTGCTGTATCTATCCTTAGAAATTTCACATTGGTACCTTCTTTTCCTTTTGTCAAATCTGCTGTGAAATGTTCTTAAAACGAACATGTGCTGGGTCATCATCCGAGACTGTAATAACTGAAATATATGGCAGAATGCAGGTAAAACAGGAGACATATAATTCTCCCCAAAGGAGTTCAGTCACAAATTTAATTAACACATTATTTTTTTAACGAGCATCATCAGTGTGGAAGTATGTCCTCTGGAATGGTGGCCGAAGCATGAAGGGACATACGAATGTTTAGCATATCTGGCACATAAATACCTTGCAACACCAGCTACAAAAGTACCATGTGAATGCCTGTTCTCACTTTCAGGTAACATTGTAAATAAGAAGTAGGCAGCAGTATCTTCCGTAAATGTAAACAAACTTGTTTGTCTTAGCGATTGGCTGCACAAGAAGTAGGACTGAGTGGACTTGTAGGCTCTAAAGTTTTACATTGTTTTGTTTTTGAGTGTACTTATGTAACAAAAAAAATTACATTTGTAAGTTACACTTTCACGATAAAGAGATTGCGCTACAGTAATTGTATGAGGCAAATTGAAAAATACTATTTCTTTTATCATTTTTACAGTGCAAATATTTGTAATAAAAATAGTAATATAAAGTGAGCACTGTACACTTTGTATTCTGTGTTGTAATAGAAATTAATATATTTGAACATGTAGAAAAACACCCAAAATATTTAATAATTTTCAATTGGTATTCTATTGTTTAATAGTGCGATTAATCATGATTAAATTTTTTAATTGCAATTAATTTTTTGGAATTAACCTGTGAGTTAACTGCAATTAATCGACAGCCCTGTATATATATATATATATATATATAAATGAGTTACTGCAATCATATTTGCTCAAACAAAGCTCTGACCACACATATCTGACTGAAGAATATATTTAACATACCTATACAGCTCCCATTACTACAGTATCTGAGTGTTTCACACTCTGTAGTGTGTTTATTCTCACAATACCCTGTGCAGAAGGGTGTTATTATCTCCATTTTATACCTGGAGACTGAGGCACAGAGAGACTACGTGACTTGCCTGAGGGCACACACAGGATATTTGTGGCAGAAGTGGGAACTGAAACCCATTCCCAAGGCCTCAGGCTGGCACCCTAACCACTGGCCCATCCTCTTACTCAGAGCTTGAGCCTATAAGGTGCTGAATACCTTCTATTCCCAATGAAATCAGTAGACGTTGTGGGCACTCAGCACCTTTCATTATGTTTTAACGTCTGTTAGTCTCAAATGGTCACCAAGTAAAAACTGTTACCTGAGTTGCCTGTGAAAAGTATTTGATTTGAGAAACTACGTCAATTTCTTCAGAATTTTATGTAGAAAAATTAAAGGGATGCAGTCAACTTCAAAATCACAGTTTTGTACAAAAATTTGTACTTACTATTGTAACAAATAACATCTACGTTGACTACAACTGAAAAACATTAGAGAAAATGCTTCACTCAAGTTCTTTGTCAACTCACTTTCTGCATGTGACAGCACCTTCTGTGCAGTCAATTTCATTATTTCCACTGTAGCCAGTCAGTTCCAGCTGTTGTGTGGGTCCTTCATACAGAAACAGGGACAGGAAAAAATAGGGGGGAAAAGGAAATGTGAATGTAAACCCACAAAAATTAGTAGGAGGACTCTAGGACAGGTGTAGTACCCAAAACTACATGTTTTTATTGCCTAAATTAATGTTGTTACAGTAAGAATGGAAGCAGGACAGTCATTTGCAGGGACATTTACTCCCACCCTCAGCTGAAATATAGCTCTTCAGATATGTCAATTTTCCACTACTTGTGCACCTGAAGCAGTGTTACTGCCTTCTAGAAGGATTTATTCCTACTGTGACTAGAGCCATCATGTCTGTCAGAACTATTTTTTTAGGTTTTCAAGTGGCAGAAAATAAACAGGCTTTGAAGATTCGGATTCAGTGGGATTTTAATTGTTAGAGATGGGGAAGACTATTTTTCCAACCCCCTGCCAATACAGGATTGTCACACTCTCAGAAGATTTCCATACTTTCAAATGCCTACTTTCCTTAACAACTGCTTCCCCTACTGAAACTACTGCACATTAGAAAGTTAGGCTTTTTGATACTGGCCTTAGTAGTCTTTGCTGCTCAATTACATCCCATTACTCTTAGGCCTAGCCTACACTTTAAAATTAGATCAACCTAGCTACATCTCTCAAGGCAGTGAAAAATGTTGTACCTTGAGCAGCATAGTTAGATCGACCTAAACCCCAGGGTAGATAGATTCTTTCATTGACCTAGCTACTGCGTCTCAGAGAGGTGGATTTACTACAGTGACAAACCCCTCCCATCTGTGCTGCAGCTGCAGTGTAGATATGGCCTTAGTTATACCTTTGGACCACAGAACAGTTAGAGTCAGTCTCAAGTGCAGTGCGAATACTTTTTCAGACATACCATTTGGCTGTAGAACTGGTTTAACTGGCCCTATGAAGATCATCCCAAGTCATTGGGAGTCCTATTGTGGTGTAGAAGCTCTTATGCCAGCAGTGTGTGTATAAAATAGGGAAAGTATGGGTATGGTTAGGATAAAGAGAGTGTGGCTCATTGAGTCTTTGCAGCTAAACTTCGGTTAGAGCAGCTGTTACCAGGGACCAGCCCAATTCTGACATAATGGAGTACAAAAGCAAGAATTTGAGTAGTCACTTTTGCACTTTTGGCCAGGAGGAGCCACAGCTGTTTTACTAGCCAGGGTGGAAAACTTTTTTGGACACCTCCAAAAGTGCCCAAGAAAAAAAAAAGGCAGAGTGGGACAGCAATTTGATGCCACCCTGGAAATTGGCACATAGGGTGACCACCCTGCAAGCCCACCCCTAGAACTGGCCCTGATTCTGAATTCCAGTGTTTGCAGGATCAGGGCTTTCTTGATGTTCTCTATCTTTCTAATGATTTGAGAGTTTACCTCACCCTCCTTAGCTGTAATTTATCCACACTATGCAGTAATTAATATTTTAAAGCCATATATGTGCTGAGTGCTATTATATATTTAGCTGTTCTTTCCTTATAAGTAGAGCTGGTCATATCTTTTCATTCAAAATGTTTTGCTATGGAAAACAGAAATGCTCAAAATGGAAATTTCAGTGGGAAACTGTTTTCAACAAGATTTTTTGGGCTTTCATAAAAAAACCCTGAAAACCCCAAACTGAAAGTTTTTGGCAGCTGAAATTTTCAGTTTTTCGATGAAAACTTTTGTAGTAAAATGATGACAAAAATGAAACCTTTTTGGTTCTGTTGAAATTTTCCTGGGAACAAAAAACATTTCCTGCATCCGTTCCTATTTGCTAACATTCTGGGTTCAAGTGCTGAGAATACTACACAGTATTTAAGACTTAGCCTCACCATTGTCATATGCTGAATCGTGCGGTAGCATGTCCCTAATGTATGACATGATGGGTCTCTGTATGCAACTTTAAACTGCACGAGATTCTTTTGCTAATATATTGCATTACAAGCTATTATCAACTGTGCATTATCACCTCTAGGTGTTTTCTTTTTACTATTTCTATTTTCCAGGTATCTCCAAAAGGGCCCTAGGAGTGATAATGGATAATAAATGATACAGGAGCCTGCAATGTGGGTGCAACAGACTCTGTGTGTGGGAGGGCAGAGACAATAAGGAGGGCAGGGTGCACATGGCATTTGGGATTGCCAGATTCTAATTGTTGCCTTGGTTTTGTTTTATATCTTGTTTACTGCTGAGTGATCTTCTTTGGACGTGTAGATATTTAATATCATGTTTTGGTAGTCTGGGTAGTGGCTCCATGTCAGAACCAGTATTCATCTGTCTTATATTGCCTTGTTCCTGTCTTCTTTAAAATGACTAAAACATTAATCTCTGTTTTTTCCCCCTCCCCAAACTGTTGCTGGTGAAGGTGTCTATGGGCCATTTTGTTTTCTTTGTGTGTGGTAGGGGGTCAATATTCTCACTTGTATGGACTTGTAAAGGAGAAGCCAGAATAAATTGGAGCAATTTAAAACAGTGGTTTTCAAACTTCTTTTCTGGTGACCCAGTTGAAGAAAATTGTTGATGCCCATGACGCAACGGAGCTGGGGATGAGGGGTTTGGGCTGTGGGAGGGGCTCAGGGCTGGGGCAGAGGGTTGGGGTGCAGGGCTGAGGGCTGCGGGGTGGGGCCAGGAATGAGGGGTTCAGGGGGTGTGGGAGGGGGCCCTGGGTTGGCGCAGGGGGTTGGGGTGTGGGAGGGGGTCAGGACTCTGGGCTGCGGCTCTGGGATGGGGCCGGGGATGAGAGGTTTGGGGTGAAGGAAGGGGCTCTGGGTTTGGGGGGGCTCAGGGCTGGAGCAGGGGATTGGGGCATGGGGTTGGGGTACGGGCTTACCTCGGGCGGCTCCCGGTCAGTGGCGCAGTGGGGCTAAGGCAGGCTTCCTACCTGTCCTGGCACCATGGACCGCACTGCGCCCCAGACGTGGCCAGCAGCAGGTCTGGCTCCTAGGAAGAGGTGCGCAAGCAGCTCCGCGCAGCTCTCGCCCACAGGCACCGTCGCCCCAACTCCCATTGGCTGGTTCCTGGCCAATGGGAGTGCGGAGCTGGTGCTCACGGCAGGGGCAGCGTGTGGAGACCTGTGGCTTCCCCACCGACCAAGGAGCCGGACCTGCTGGCTGCTTCCGGGGCGCAGCGCATTGTTAGAACTGGTAGGGACTAGCCTGCCTTAGCCGGGCAGCACCGCCAACAGGACTTTTAACGGCCCAGTTGGCAGTGCTGATCAGAGCTGCCATGACCCAGTGCCTCACATTCTGCGACCCAGTACTGGGTGGCGACCCGCAGTTTGAAAACCACTGGTTTAAAACACACTGGGTAAAATTCACTCCCACCTTGCTCCCCAAGGTAGAATCACCTCTGGAAGAACGCAGAAAGTGTTTAAGCCCACTGACCTCTCCTGGTAGCTTTGCTGAGGGAGGGCAGCTGTCAGTCCCACTGTGGCCTCCACAAAAGTTCTGTCAATAGAGACTGCTCAGTGCTGGCCATGTGCCCTTCCTGGCCAGGAAGGGGAGATTATGCAGCTTTTCACCACCATAACCTTTGCACAGCAGACTTTCTGTTGCTGGGGACCTTCTCCCACAGTCTTTGCTAGCTCAGTCCCATAGTAAACTTGGGCCATTGTCATCCTCTTTCATCTTGTCATTCTCATTTCCCTTCCATGTGAAATGTTCTGAAATCACAAATCTAAGTGAAACTTATTATTAGTCACACAACTAAAGGCGAGCTTGTGTGACCTTAAAGGCATAAAGGTTACAGTTATGATCAAATGTATAGATGGATAGACATTACCCATTAATTTATAAGCAGGTAGAACGCTGAAGACCTGGCTTTACATTGTGTGACTAATAATAAGCTTTACTGAACACAGGATTCAATTTGAGCTAACTTAAAATTACTTAAATTTTTAATAATGTTTTGAAATGGTCACATGATTGACTGAATTTGCCTAATCCAGGATCATATCATGCTATCAATTTTTAAGACGAATTCCCTACTGAAATCAATAGGAAATTCTGCCTAAAAATCAATGCTATGAGTGGATCCCCTATAAGGTACTTTGTGCTGATTAAATATATTGTAAAATAAATATTTACCTCAAATGCACAGTGTGACAATGTCATGTAAAAACCTGCCACTAATCAATGACTTGAAGAAGAAAAGTGAGGTTTTAGGCTCTAATTTCATTAAAAAGCAGCATACTGACTGCTCAGAGTGTATTTAAGATTTTGTATTTTTTTAAAACATAGAATGCTCCTATTCGGTATGGAGTATTAGAAAATAAAATATGCATAAACATATGTATAACATATTTATTAAAATATTAAAGTAAATATTTTGAATTGGTAAATTCCAAAATATTAACAACAATAATAATTTATTTGGAATTGCACATCTTGATGTTTGAAGGGGGAACTCTCATTTTCATTTATTTTAAAAATATCTTTATGTAGTTTAATTATTATTTTAAAACACTTTCTTTTAAGAAACAAAATGTATTGACTGATTTTAAAATGTACCTACCCAGCTCTCAATAATTAATTAATGAAAACATACAGTATTCAAATTGGACCAATGTCTAAAGCTTGGTGTTCTCCCAAATTCTTATGAAACAAAAGCTGTCCAGTTAACATTCAGATAATGTACTGGTTTAATTTCCATCAAAATGTTTAACTATGCTGAAAATATATTATAGCAGCAGACAATCAATGGTTGAGATGTCACTGAAGAAAATCAATTCAATCCTTTTTTATTATTATTATTGGATTGTGTCTAAAGATAATTCAGATTGCTATTTGTGCTTGGGTAACTCAAAGAGATTAATTTTAAGAAAGTGAAACTTGGCATGTATGTCATCCTCATTGAAGAATATGTGCTATGCCGAGTTTGGGAATGAATTGCAAGATGTGATAACTGAGGTAAACTACCATGCTCTGTATGCACAGTACACTTTTTCCTTATAATTTTTGTGCACAACGAGTGTGGGTATCCAATGCAGATGCCTTAGAATTTGTTTATCTGTGTTATACTTGGAATAATGCAGTCTAGTGGAAAAACAGAAACCAATCAAACAACCAAACAAAAATAACCCCAACAAAATTCTTTTTATACAGGGCTAATTTCAGCTACATGACCAATGAGAGTTGTGTGATCTGGTCATCTCAGAAGCACATTCAGCCAGTAAACCATGAGACAGAAGCATTACATCATCAAAGGACTTCTCTGGGTGAAAGAAGAGAAAGAAGTGGGGATTTCAAACCTAGCAGCTACCAAGGGCTTATTGGCATTTCATTGATTACTATCCATTTAGATGTCAAAATCTGGATAGCTAAACCATTAAAATAAGCATACTTGTATTTGATCCAACAGGTCAATAAAACATATAATTTAAATGAATGGTTCCAAAGTATGACACATATAACCCCCTTTTGATGCATTCAGGCATGCCACTACTATGAAGTATTTCAAAAACATACAATTTGCAGCCTTAAATTAGCTCCTCACTCTTCCTCCTTCAAGATTCATAAATGGTATGGTATTTCTCAATGTTTACCATGTAACATTTTTTAGAACAAACAGGATGATTTTTAAAATTTGAATTATTTATTTTATTCAATATTATTATTGAATTACTTACTAAAGTGCTAGCTGGTGGGGAGGAGGGGGCAAAAGACCAAAATGTCTTAAAGATGTGAAAATAGGATTTAGAGACCATTTGTGTCATTTATTAGTAGTCACTCATATAGAAGAAAGTCTCAAGTATTAGGGTCTGATCTTACTGCTATGATTACAGACTTGAGTATGGGCAACAGGATCAGGCCCTTCATTTGAAATCATCATACATAATTTAAACAAAATTAACTGGGCAGTGAGATGAGGTGAAGTGAGGTGGGAGAGATGGTTGGTTCTACACCTTGTAATGGCTTAAGATAGTCTTTCTAAGGCCATATCTATACATACAGCGGTGCAGCGGTGCAGCTGAGTGACATGGCTGGGTCATCCTAATTTTTTAATGTAGACCTGGCTGGCCTGTGTCTATGCGAGGGCTTTTGCCGGGATAGCTGTTGGTCCGGGGTGGGGAAAAAAATCACACTCCTGACTAACATATCTATGCCAGCAAAACTTGTAAATATAGACCAGGCCTCGGTCTTAACTGTTTCTTACTGATAGTAAAACAAGGTCAAATCCAAATGATGTCTGTTGCAACATGTTTGTTTATATCATGGTTATGGCTGGTGCACAGGGAAGAAAAGGAAGGATCATATCAAAAACATCTTTCTTCAAACAGGCATGTTGTTGGATGTATATTTTTTATGTTTTCCATATTTTTCCATTGTTAATAAAAACCTCCAGACCTCTGAAAACAAATTTTTTCTTAAAATTGTTTTCCTTTCTATTTGGCAAATGCTGTTTCTTCACCAGTTTCTCGTGGCATGCAAGCAACTACCTGTCATGTTCTCGTTTTCACCATAAATGATACATTGTTATTATAACAGTTTAATTTTATTGCTGTAGTGCCTAGAGCCCCTGGGCAGGAGTGACACTGAACTCATTTCCCGGCTGGCTGTCCCTGACTAGAACCACAAATAATAGCTGTCCTGGGTAAAAAGGTAGTTTTGTTTTGGTTGCAGGTGATGTATTTTAAGGGGTACGTTAAATAAGTGTTTAGAGTCCAGCCATTCCTACCAATCGGCTGTGGACGTTTTAGCAAGGGGTGCCCAGAAATATTTCCCCCCTTCTAGTTTGTGATTGACCATGTTTCCCCAGGCTGCTCCCCTCCCATACTACGGCCATGGGCTATCTGGCAGCACAGAGCCGGCGGATGGAAGAGAGCGGGGCTGGGGTGGGGACGATGTTACTTTGCTCACACTAAAGGCTGTCTCCTGGCCGCCGCCAGCCCAGAGCCACGGCGGTACCAGTGACTGGGCTGGGCTCTGAGTGGGTCTCGCGGGCAGGGTCCCAGCAGCGCGTGACCCCCCGTCCCGGGGCGAAGCGCCCTGCAGGCGGCACTGCCGCAGCTGCCCACGTGGTCCAGGCTGGGTCTGTTTACTGCCCCACCTCGGACCGAGAAGGCGGGGCAGAGCTCCCCGCAGGCAGCCAATCCCGCAGAGCCCCCGCGCCGCGCGCGCTAACTTCGTCTCACCCCTCCCTGGGCTTTCACTGGCTGGGGGGGCACGTGAGATTGACAGGCAGCTCCGCAGCCCTGCCGGCCGGGGTGGGGGGGCACTTTTGTGACGAGTTCCCCCGGCGTTCGGAACGTCGCAAGGCACGTGGTCGGCGGTGGAGCCCCCTCTGCCCCTTGGGACAGGCCCCCTTCCCAGGGCTCCCCCTTCCCCTCCCTACCTGAGCGCCGCGTGCGCTATTGTCACCCAACCCAACATTCCAACTCCGAACGCCCCGCTGTTCGCCGCCGGCTCCCCTCATTGGCCCGCCTGGGTCAGACTGAGCGGCAGGGCAGCCAATGGCTTTCGGTATCCAAGGAGCCAGATGGCCCCGCCCTTCGCAGCGCTTGCCGTAACAATATGGCAGCAGCTGCTATTGGTAGGGACGCGGTGTGAGCAGCGGCGGCGGTGGCGGCAGCAGCAGCAGCTCAGGCTCCATCTCCCCGTGTGCGCCCTTCTCCAGCGCCCCCTCCCCCTCCCCGCAGCTGGTTCAGGACCAGGCCGGCTGCAGGACGGAGCCATGGCAGGTAGGTCGGGGGGGTCCGGAACCGGGCACCTGGGCGAGCCGCCGCACGAGCAGGGGATGCGCGGGGGAAGCTGCCCGTATTGTCATGCCCCGCTGCCCGCCCCAGCCGCCGCTCTCCAGGTCCTAGCGCTGGCGGGAGCAGCGGGGTGACACCGTGCCGGGCATTGTGTGTTTCCCCGGGCTGGGCTCGGCGGCTGCGGCCGGGCGCTTGGGGGGGAAAAGGGGCCCGGCGGTGAGGGAGGAGGCTAGAGGACGCCTGGGTCGGATGCAGCGCGGGAGGCTGTTCTCTCCTGCTCTCCCCAGAGGGAGGGGAGCTCGCTCTGTCGCGGCGCTGGAGGGGGCAGTTCTCGGCTCCAGTGCATCGCTGAGCCCGGAGCTGCCTACAGCGGACTGCGGAGCGAGTGGCTGGCCCGTAACCTCGGGGTTGTCGTGCAAAGGCACGATGCGGACCGGCGCTGGCAGGTACATGTTTGCCACAATGACAATGGGATCGGAGGATTCCTTGTTCGCAGAGGGGTATTGGCACCGATGGAGCTGAGTGAGCGGCGCAGAAGGGAAAATGGTTTAACCCCCCTCCCACCCCATAATCCCTTCCCCTCATTTACATCTGAATTGCTCACAGATCAAAGCCAACATTTGTTCGGGGGTACGTGGTGTGGCGGGATACGTCCTTTATATGTGTGTGGTTCTGCGGGGTGTACGCGCCCCGGGCATTGTGCATTAGGATGCCTATGGAGGACTTTACCACTCGAATCCCCATGCCACTTATTCATTATGCTGCTGCAAGCAGCCGGCGCCGTCCTCCTGTCCTGCTCGCCGGGGCCTGCTTTTGTTTACAGTCTTCAGTTGTGGTGGGCATAATCGGTGAATAACGTTCATACTGAGATCGCCTTAACTCGGTCCTCAGAAGTGGTTGACAAGTTGGTAAGAGATCATTTACTAGTTGTCAGTTTCTTAAACTCCCTTTCCAGAGCGGATGATGCAGAGGTATGCAAATGTGTATTTCAGTGAGCTTGATCTTAAAGATTTTGGGCCATTGAAAATAATGCATCTTGTTTCAGGGTCTGCACTAGATCATGGTACCAGAGGCAGCCCTTACAAGTTTCAGGATTCCAACTTTCAAAATGACTGTTTAAAAAGGCTGTCAGACCTGTGACCATCTTGCCATAGGCTGTCTTTAAAAATTGTCTGTCTAGCCATGCGGTCAGGTAGAATAGCACTACTTTGAGACCTGTATATAAATAATGTGAAGAATGTGGTATTTGCTGTGTGGGTTTCCTTTGTGATTTTACTTGTATGTCAATGAATACAGTATAAATCCCCTTTTCTCTTTATCTTTGAAAAATTCCATGCAAATAAGTTAAACATTGTAAAAATCATAACTTCAGTTTTCTGTATGTTGTCTGATTACTACATGGAAATGCTAAAACAATGAAGTTAAAATGTGTATTTTGACACCAAGTTGTTTAGTAGATATTGAACAGAGAATGCGTGCTACTCCATATGGATGTATTTGCATATCTAGTTTCTAATGCATAACTTGGAAGTCTGTAAATGGATTACTTCTTCAAGGGATGTGTTAGTGGTAAAATGGAATTATGCACATGCATGATGGGAGGAGGGAGGTGGAGTAGACCTCTGAATGTAGAAAATGCATTAGAGAAACTATATAAAATCTAGGAAAGTCAAGGTTCTAAAAAGAAGCTGAATGTCACTTGTTTTGCTCTAGGAGAGTTATTCCTTTTTTTTTTTTTTTTTTTTTTTTTTAAACAAAAAACTAAATTTACTATATTTCAACATTACACATATTAAGGCCCTGATGCTGCAAACATTTAAGAATGTGCTTAAATTTAAACATGGTGAGTACTCTATTGAAGTCAATGGGACTATTCACTGTATGTAAATCTAAGCATGTGTGTAAGTCTTTGCCGGATCAGGATCTAAATAAGTGAAAATGACTTACATTACTACTTTTAATTCTGCTTGTGCAACCATTAAATTAGTGAGCACTTACTTATGCATGTAATCTCAGCCTTAAATGGAACTACTCGAATAAGTATAATCTTGAGATTGCACAAGTGGGTCCTTAATTTCTCTGAGCAACTGAAGTGCAGTGTTTTGCATAAGGTAACAAAGAATTCAGGAATGAAAACTTTTAGAGAAGAGTTGACTTTTCCTTAGTTTAGAACCCCCTTCCCACTAATATTTCTAGTTCTGTTGTAGTTTTCATCTTCACCAACCAAATTGGAAAATGCATATTTAATAGTTGTCAAGCAATTCTTTACATCCATAATACTAAAAACTGTAAATTAAAATAATTAGGAAAAACTCAGATCTGTTGAGTGATTACTTCTGGTGCCTAATTTGTGATAAGAGCACCTATTTTTCTTCCTGTATTATTGAAAAGCTTCTGCCAATTTCAATGGCACTTCAACAGCGTGATATAATTTATTGAACACGGGCAAACGAGGCTTAGTTTCATTTTAACTATATGGGCCCTATCCAGCAGAAAGCTGCTTTCTGGCTAAATAGTGGGAGGAGTCCCTGTTCTGAGTATTTGCTCCTTGTTAGTGTCCATGTAAAACCCTAGTCTGCACTCTCTGTAGATGGAGTCAGTTTATTCAACGAGATTGCTCTTATACTGCATATGGCATTTGGGCTCATAAGGAGTCAGTGTAATCTAGTGGATAGTTTTTGTCTATTTAGATCAGGGGTCTCAAACACGTGGCCCGCGGGCCGGAGCTCTTCCCTGCGGCCCACCGCCGGGCTCCCCGTGCCCCCCATTTAAAAAAAAAATTTTTTTTTCATTTTTTTTTTTTTTACCCCCCAGGCAGTTCCCGCCGCCAGACAGTTGTTCTGGTAGCAGGAACTGCCTGGGGGTAAAAAAATAAAAGGGGTGGGGTGGGGCGCGGGGAGCCTGGTGGGCCGCAGGGAAGAGCTCCATGGGCCGCATGGGAAGAGCTTTGCGGTTTCTGGGAGGGAGGAGCGGGAAGCCGTGCGCACAGGGGAGGAGGCGGAGAAGGGGCGGGGCCTAATGGAAGGGGTGGAGTGGGGGCGGGGCCAGGGGCAGCGAGCGGGTGGGGTCAGTGATGCGGCCCTCGGGCCAATGCACTAGTCCTCATGCGGCCCTCGTAGTAATTTGAGTTTGAGACCCCTGATTTAGCTCGTAAAGTCTGTCCTGCAGGGATCGCCTCTTGTTATGTGTTTGTACAATGCCTAGTATAATGGGGTCCTCGTCTTGGTGGGGGCCTTGGCAGCTACTAAATAATAATAATTGGACTGACTCAATGTGTGTGTTTCAAGAATGACATTCTACTTTGCTAGGAGCAAGGTCATTACATCAGCACTTTTTGGGTAGGAGGAATCTTCTTTGCTGAAGAGGAGGAATTTCATGTACAGGACTTGTCTCTGTTATGAGGATGCCCACACAAGGGCTACTCTAGTCCTATTAAGGCTGTAGGAATTTTTGTGGGAAGCATAGCTCAAGAAGAGTTGAGGGACAAGTTAGGGTAGGGAATTCTTTTGAATTAGGCATTTGTGGTCATGGGATTTAATGCCTTCCCCAACAGGATAACTTACTCTTGTGGCCTTTCGTTGCTCTGGTTTTATATTAGTGATCTTGAGTGATGTCTTTGTGTGTCATTTATAGCCATATTCTGGTGTCCTTACTCGGTCATTATACAGGTAAAACTCACCTTAGCTTTAATGGAAATATGACCTGAGTAATGACTAGGACTTCAGAATTTGGCTATGTATGTATTCAAACAATTATCAGAGGGGTAGCTGTGTTAGTCTGTATCCACAAAAACAACAAGGAGTCCGGTGGCACCTTAAAGACAGATTTATTTGGGCATAAGCTTTTGTGGGTAATAAAAACCCTCTTCTTCAGATCATGGAGATCTGAAGAAGTGGGTTTTTATTACCCACAAAAGCTTATGCCTAAATAAATCTATTAGTCTTTAAGGTGCCACCAGACTCCTCGTTGTTTTTATTCAAACAATGCTGACTATGTTTTGGGTTTAAATAAATAAGTTGACAAACTGCCTCTTTAAGAAGTCTTTTAGGGTTCACTGATTAATCTGTTAGAATTGATTTTTGTAAATCCTACTTAATCTATTGAATGACCCAGCTCTAGGGTCTGTTTTTGGAAGAGGGAGACGTGAACAACTTACTATACGCTTTTTCTGATGTGTTCAGAATCATTTGTTGTGTCTATACAGCATAACCATTCAGTAACCCTGAATGCAGAATAACCCCCCATTACCCTACGTGATATCTGGTTCAAGAGATCACTACTTTTGAAAGTTAAAAAGAACTATTTGATACTGGATTTAATAGCTATTCATTGCAGTATTCACTAATTGATAAACTACACTACACAATGTCAATTATTCAAGAACTAGGTGTTCCTGCTACAGCCATGAGCATGGTATAAATAACTAGATCGATAGAACTACTAGATTTTTAGCAACAGAATTCAAAGTTATGGTTTCCACAGCAACTATTACTCAGGCCCCCTTGCACGTATGCAATATTTTCCATTTCTTATTTAGCGTCTTGTGCTTTTACCAGATCAAATATTCCTCCATGCTCACATTTTGCTCTTATTCCTCCCACTCTCCTTTCTAGTTCCTTCCTTTCTCATTTTATTGCTGTCTCTGCCTCCTACTCCCACTTTGAGCTTCATGCCTCCTTTTGTGCCACCTCCTACTCTCGATACCGCAGGTGCATGCATGCCGTAGAAAAAATCACTACTTGTCCAAGTGCCTTTTCGTCTTCCTTCAGATCCCTCCATTATCTTATGTATCTGTTTCCAGCTGTGCTCACACTGTGCTAGGCACTGTACAAATGTATAGGAAGCAGCAGTCCCTACCGTAAACGTCTTACAATCTAGAAATAAGACAAAGAGCCAAGGGCAGGGAGTATGTAAACCCATTCCTCCTTACCGGATGCCTTCCTCACCAGTGGTGACTTCACACTGTCTTGTACCTGAACTGTTGTCTTGTGCCTTTTGTCTGAATTAGATTATAAAATCTTTGGAGTAGGAATTATGGTCTTGTTTTGCAAAGTGTTTGTCATGTACACTTATGGTGTTGTATAAATATTCCCATGTGTAGTGTGAAGCTTAATGCATATATGCAATGTGGCTGGGAGATGGTTTCCAGAGCCTCTAAACTTTGAATTTTGGATGGTTTTGCCATTTTAACTCTAATGCGATGTTAGCATATTTAATTTTCCTGTTTTTTAAAAAAAATATTTAAGAGTTTTTAGTAAGAAATGCATTAGAAATGCACTTGCATTTATCTGAATATGTATACACTTCAAATGAGCAAGCAGATTTTCAGTCTTTCAAATAAAATTCACTTCTGGGCTGATAATAAGCATTTTGGGGACTGACATTTTTCATATCTTAGTTACAGCATAAACCACTTAAAAGCATAGAATGAGTGCCATCTCAACCATAACTATAATAAGAACTAATGAAATAAGTGCATTCTAGCAAGAATTAGTAAAAATTAGAAAGCCTGATGTGAACCAAAAGGTAGCCAAGTCAGTAAACATCAAATTAAGGATTCTCCTAGTTGCTGAGGAATCCATTCCAAAAAGAAATTGAACTGGAAATGTCTTGTATCCAAAATCAGTAGGGCTACCTATTGAGCTAAAGGATAATCTGCTTTGTCTATTAGTAGTTCTCTTGCTTAGAGGCTTCAAAGAGGGTTTCTTTGCAGAAAAGATAAGTGTTCATTTTCCTTAGAGGTTTTTCACTGAAGTGCTGACTAGGACCTTAGCTTATAGAACTAGCCATTTTACCAATATATTTCAAGTCAGTTACTTTCAAAACAACGGATGTATACACAATATGGACACCCTCCATATTCCACGAGGAATTTTTACCAACCTCCAGTTGGAGGCATTTTATTTAGTCAGCTTCACTTAAAACTCAAGAATTAGTATTAGCAGCAGTTCCATAAAGTGGTTTGCTGGTTACCTGGGGATTCTTAGGAAGAAGGCTTCCTTGAAAATTGCTAGCTGAGATACAAGGGTGTTACAAATGGGGTTGCCTCCAGGGTCTTGCATTCTATTTTTGTTAGTTTTTTCCAGGTCAGTGTGTTTTCTTTTCTATGCATATGTATTTCGTTGATGTGGCTTGTGTATTACAGCGTGCCCATCCCCTTCCAGATTGTCAGCAGCCTACAGTTTTAGCTAAATAGAATGGGGAGCATGATTCTTCTCCCATGAGTTGATTTTTAAATGAAATTTAAACCCAAATCATCATCTTTGATACACTGCCCAGTTATAGAAACAAACTGCCTCGCTGATTAAAACAGCAGCTGGTAATGTCTTGAAGTAGGCTGACCAATAAATACCTTTGACTCTCAACTAGATGTCTTTGAGCAAAATATATAAATTATATTCTCACCACAATGGGCCCAAATTTAACTGTATTGTGCAGATTAAGAATCTGAATTTATTTGCAAAGCAGCAGGTTACTCTTCAATAGCTATTATCCACCCTGCATAGTAGGGATATTGTATGTTGGGTGAGATAGCAGAGGCCAGTAGTAATAAACCGCCTGGGAGAAGAGCCAAAGATAGTGTTTCTAGAGTAAGATCCATATGTTTACTTTCTTGTGTATTCAGAACCCATCATTGTGCTCTCTGCAATCAACTTAATTGGCGTAGTCTTTCTGTGCGAAGGTACTGATGTTGGTAGACAATGTGTTTATATCTTGGCACTAGCACATTTAGGTTTGCTTCTTTCCATTGCAGTGTGCAAGTACACCTTTTTTCTCTTCTCTCTCCATTCATTTTAAAGTGCCTCAAGCCAACCCTTATGAGGAGCAGACTATTGGGGCTGAAGCCTGAGATAGTTGGAACAAGATACCTAATCCATTAGTAGGGCCCTACCAAATTCACGGCCATGAAAAACATGTCACGGCCTGTAAAATCTGGTCTCCCCCCCCATGAAATCTGGTCTTTTGTGTGCTTTTCCCTGTATTATGCAGATTTCAAGGGGGGAGACCAGCGTTTCTCAAATTGGGGGTCCTAAGCCAAAAGGGAGTTGCAGGGGTGTTGCAAGGTTGTTTTAGGGTGGTGGTAGTGATATTGCGATCCTTACTTCTGCGCTGCCTTTAGAGCTGGGCGGCCGGAGAGCAGCGGCTGTTGGCCAGGTGCCCAGGTCTGAAGGCAGTGCCCCGCCAGCAGCAGTGCAGAAGTAAGGGTGGCAATACCATACCATGACATTTTTATTTCTGCACTGCTGCTGGTGGCAGCTCCGCTTTCAGAGCTTGGCTCCCAACCAGCAGCCACCACTCTCTAGCTGCCCAGCTCTGAAGGCAGGGCCGCTGCCCTCAGCAGCGCAGAAGCAAGGATAGCAGTACTGCAACCCCCCTACAATAACCTTGTGACCCCCCCCCCCAACTTCTTTTTGGATCAGGACCCTTACAATTACAACATCATGACATTTCAGATTTAAATAGCTGAAATCATGAAATTTACTATTTTAAAAATCCTATGACCATGAAATTGACCAGAATGGACCACGAATTTGGTAGGGCCCTATCCATTAGTATTAAAAAAAACCACCTCAACTCTTATTTTAAGCATAAATGCCACCGTTCAGGCGTGGAGGGGAATGAGAGGGACTCATCACACTCCCAGTGGCAGATCCTGAGCTTCTGATGTCAGTTTGTCACTGACAACTTACACAGCTGAGATCCTGCTGCCTAGTGTCTTCCTGAAATAATAAACAGAAAGAGGGTGGTAAAAAGTCATTGGGTAAGGCTCAGAGGATAATAGGTCCAAACTCTTTATAAAAAGATATATACTCTAAACAGAGAAAGATAGTTCTTGTCTCAAATAGAATACAATTTTAAAAGAGATGAAGATAGGCAAAGAGTGAGAGAACAGGTTGTGTACATTTTCTAAAGATCTCCAGGGATAACTGCAGAAGTTCCAGAGTATCAAACTTCCTTGCTTGCCTAAACAGGCAAGCAAAGTAATCTGCATATATGCAGAATAGTTTTCAGATATATTAATAAATCTAGCTTTAAAAACCGCAAACACTTCTTCAAACAAGGCACAGTATCCATTCATCACTAAGGTCTTCATATGTATCAACTTTGACATTTAAAAACCAAACCATTTAAAGTTAGTAGTAGTAGTTCTGTCTTCAACGGAAAATCCTTACATTTATTTATAAAAACTTAAAGCTCAAAATGCAATAATACAAAAGTAACAATTTCAGGGCTTTGAATACTATAGATATTTAAACTAAGGGCTATCTACCCTGTGAACGTAAATAGTACATTTTATCTTGCAAAAAGGTTACTGCTTCATAGTATCCAGTACATCTTTCTGTGTAATTTCGTCTTTCTTCAGCCACTCTGTTCCAACCCCTTTTACACAGTTTTCCTCCCCATAGTTGGATAATCTAAAATCAGCTGAACCGATTAAAAAAACCCCCCAAAACAAATACACCCAATGATTTTTTTTTCTTAATCCAGAAAGGTTTCAGCTCCAAGCAACTGAAAATAGTTATAGAAATATCATCTCAAGCAAAATTAGTATGTCATTACTGAAATACTGTCATGGATTTTAAATATGTTTTTGCCTTCATTATTTGTGACATCTTATTGAGCAATGGTTTATTGACAATTCTATTTTACTTCAGGTAATCACATTACTTATTGAAGGACAGTGATTTTTTTCCCCCTCAGAACATTAGACTTAATTTAATGCAAAGTAGTTTTCATACACGTTAACTTGATTACCCTTTGAGTATCTTATTACGGCAATAAAGCTTTGGAGGAAATGTCCAGCAATAAGTTGAGAAATGTATTATCTGCAAAGCTTCACTCAAAGCTAAAGATATAAACTGTCTTTCTGAAATGCAGCAAGTGTCCCAAAAATGTCTGTTTCCCTTTCTCATAAATGCCACTGTTAATTCAGAAGCATTCTTATTCTCCTTGGGGTCACTAATTCTGTGGAAAGAATGAGTTGAAAAGCAGAGTTTAATGTCTGAAATGTCTGGGTGCCCTTTACAGTCTGTTTCTAGTTGCAGTGAGTCTGTAGATCTACTATAGGAGTTCATACATGGTAGTTGTTGCCTGTTGCAAACTGGACACCATCAAATTAGGCGGGTCATTACAGGTGGATGAGTCATTACAAAACCTAATTTTACCATACTAATTTCCCCCTACTGTTACTCACACTTTCTTGCCAACTGTTTGAAATGGGCCACCCTCATTACCACTACAAAAGTGATTTTTCTTCCCTGGGTATTCTACTGTTAGTTCAATTATCTCATTAGACTGACCCCCCCCCCCCCCCCCACCTGGTAAGGCAACTCCCATCTTTTCATGTATTATGTATAAATATACCTGCTACTGTATTTTCCACTCCATGCATCTGATGACGTGGGTTCTAGCCCACGAAAGCTTATGCCCAAATAAATTTGTTAGTCTCTAAAGTGCCACAAGGACTCCTCGTTTTTTTTGCTGAATATCCAGTGTGTTTCCATGGCTTTCCCTCAGTTCACTTCCCTGTGTCTCAGCCATCTGTTTTTTTCACCTGCCCACTGCAGAATGATGGTACTTTGTCTTGGGTCTAGCCAGGACTCTCACAGTTCACACAGTACATGCTACTCCATCACTTTGTTTGCAGAAAGAGACCTCAGTGTTACGCTTTCAGACATGAAATTACTTCAGCAGAATGTTGTGCATGAATGCTGTCTCTGACTTCTCTAGACTTAATCTTTTTCTCACTTCTCTAGTCTGCTTTTTCTCCTATTGAAGTAGTTTTCTGTGAGGCTAACTTGCCTTAGGAGTGATTGGAAGTGAATTGATTTCCTGGATTGCAACACCACTTTGTAGGTTTATTTCACTGAAATCTCAAGGTCTGGTATGTTTTAATTAATCGTTTCTTCTTAATTGTCAGTCACCTTTCTCTGGGTATGCTTCTCCCCCACCCCCACCCTCTAAATGCTGATCTGTGGAGTCTCCTTGATGCTTGGTTAATATATAGCCTGGCTTTTTTTGTCTGGGGTCTTAGGCTGTCTTTCATTCAAGATTCTAGGCTAATGGAAGTAACTGGCAACTAGGTGTTTTTGTTTTTTTTAAAAATACTATTGCAAGATAGAAAAAAATCTTGTTCAGCGCCATCCTTATTTTTGAGGATTCAGCCGCAGCCGGCTAGGAGAGAACTCAAAGGGATACAGTCCTATTAGAAACCATATATTTTTTGTGTTGATCTTACAGAGGAGCCCTACTCCAATTTGCAAGTAGAAATTTGTTTTTCAACTGCCAGCCTTGCAGATAGGGTGACCAGAGGGCAAGTGTGAAAAATCGGAACAGGGGGTAGGGGGTAAAAGGCTCCTATATAAGAAAAAGCCCCCAAAATCGGGAACGTCCCTATAAAATCGGGACATCTGGTCAGCCTACTTGCAGAACCAGTGTAAGACCTGAATGTGAAGCTGCGTTCATTTTGGCTTGTGCAGCATCACCAGAAATATTCTCCAGATGAAGTTCTGCCCTCCATTATAGCTATGCAACCTTAAGGCCTTCAGTGGGATTGCACAGGTATAATAAAGTGCATAATTAAAGACAACAGGGCCCTACGAAAGGAACTTATCAATGCTGTCCATGTGCAAGCCAGAAGAGAATCTGAGTCACTGTCCAAGAGCAGTGTTGTTTCTGTAGGGCTAAAAGCAGTAACATAGCAAAATCTCTTGTTGAAGTAATTGTATATAATCTGATATCAACAGGAAGTAGGTCTGCTGAGTAAAAAGATACTTGTAAATACTAACTCCTCAGACCAGAACCTCATTGTGAGCAGGTGGAGTTCTCATCCTGCTCATGCAATAGTACACACACCCTGATACTATCCCCTTCTTGAGGGTTTTTCTGATAACAGAAACCTCAGCCTATACTTGGCTTTTTCTAGAGTTTATCCTTACCTGTTAGTTTCCTCTGTTTTAGGGCTTGTCTTTACTGCATTATTAGCTCAAGCTATAATTTGAGTTTTGCCCCTAACCTGATTCCCATCCACACACAAACATTTGAAGCTCCACTTAAGTGGTTCTTTAAGCTTGAGCTACCTGACTGATCAGAGGGTGTAGGCTGAAGCTTGTCTCTTGCTGATTCTGGAGCTTGTAATGCACTGGGGATGCAGCAGTTGAGTTACAACTCATCAGATGCTAATCCAGTTACTCCGAGTTCAGTCACTTGGTGTAGCTCCTGTTTTGCAGCATGGTGATACTTGGGACACGTCTACACTGGCAGAGCTACAGTGCTGGCAGCTACAGTGCTGGCAGCTACAGTGCTGCTCAGAGAGCGCAGAAGGGAAACTGCTGTTGTGTGTTCACAATGACAGCTGCCTGCGCAATAGTGTGTTCACACTTGCGGCACTTGCAGCGATATTTGGAGTGGTGCACTCTGGGCAGCTTTCCCACAGAGCACCTCTTTCTCTTTTGCCGCTAAGACTTGTGGAAGGCAGGGGGCAGGGATGTTGCGGGGCATCCTGGGTCCTGTCCCAGTGCCCCGTGATGCATTGCTTCGCATCCCTGCAATTCCTGTGCTTCCATCCGCATTTGGCGCCATCTTTCAATGGTTTGTGTACTGCGCGCCCTGCCTCTTCCAGGCAGCGGGAATGGATCCCGAACTGCTGACCAGTATGTTGCTTGCTCTGACCAACATGTCACGAGTGGCAGTGCAGTTATTCCTTAAACTACAAATGCAAGAGGAGTGCGACATTGATCTCGCCACGCATAGTAGCTACGACACTAGATTGCTTGTGGCATTCACGGAGGTGCTGACCACAGTGGAACGCCGCTTTTGAGCTTGGGAAACAAGCACTGAGTGGTGGGATCACATCGTGATGCATGTCTGGGATGATGAGCAGTGGCTGCAGAACTTTCGGATGAGGAAAGCAACATTCATGGGACTGTGTGATGAGCTTGCTCCAGCCCTGTGGCGCAAGGACACAAGAATGGGAGCTGCTCTGTCACTGGAGAAATGCGTGGCGATTGCACTGTGGAAGCTGGCTACTCTAGACTACTACCGATCGGTCGCTAACCAGTTCGGAATGGGAAAATTGACCGTTGGACTTGTGTTGATGGAAGTGTGCAGGGCCATTAATTGCATCCTGCTCCGAAAGACCGTGACTCTGAGCAACGTGCATGACATTGTGGATGGCTTTGTACAAACGGGCTTCCCTAACTGTGGAGGGGCGATAGATGGCACTCACGTTCCAATTCTGGCACCAGACCACCTAGCCACCGAGTACATTAATCGCAAGGGGTATTTCTCAATGGTTCTCCAGGTGTTTGTGGATCACCGTGAGTGTTTCATAGACATTAATGCAGGCTGGTCCAGAAAAGTGCATGACGCACGCATCTTTCGGAACACTGGCCTGTTCAAGAGGTTGGAAACGGGGACTTTCTTCCCAGACCAGAAGATCACTGTAGGGGAAGGTGAAATGCCTATGGTGATCCTGGGAGACCTCACCTACCCCTTAATGCTGTGGCTTATGAAGCCATACATGGGGCAACTTGACAGCAGCAAGGAGCGGTTCAACAACAGGCTGAGCAAGTGCAGAATGTCTGTTGAATGTGCATTTGGCTGTTTAAAAGCCCGTTGGCGATGCCTGTATGGGAAGCTGGACCTTGCCAATGACAATATTCCTATGCTTATAGCCGCATGCTGTATGCTCCATAATATTTGTGAAGGGAAGGGTGAAAGCTTCACCCAGTGCTGGACCGCAGAGGCTCAGCGCCTGGAGACTCAGTTTGAATGGCCAGAGACCAGGGCTATCAGAGGGGCACAGCGCGGGGCCATAAGGATCAGGGATGCCTTGAGGCAGCAATTTGAAGCTGAAAGCCACTAATATTTGTTGCTATGCTCAGGATTGCAGTGCTTGTAATGCTAGTAGGTGATTGGTGCACATGATGCAAAAAGGGGGATAGCTCAGTGGTTTGAGCTCAGGGTTGTGAGTTCAGTCCTTGAGGGGGCCATTTAGGGATCTGGGGCAAAAATCTGTCAGGGGACAGTACTTGGTCCTGCTTGCTTTTCTTTAGAATAAAGATTGCTTTCAAATCAACACAATTCTTTTATTAAAAGACAACAACCGGAGGAGAGGGTCAAATGAAAACATTCATCAGCAGGGAGGGGTACGGGAAAGTCTCAAGAGGAGGAGGGGTCCCGGGATGGCTACAGATTTGTATATGTCCAGGAATCATACCCAGCCTTCTCCTTTGGAGTACAATGCAGCGGGTGCTGTACTTCAGCAGGGCCAAACTGCAGAGGGATGGGTATTGAGTGTAGTGGGTAGTGGACATGCTCCAGGTGATACTAGCTCTTCAAACCTAACAGCTCTATAGAGCTGGTATCGCCTGGAGCATGTCCACTTCACGCTCCATAACGTTTAAGAGCCACTCCGGGGCTTCTTTCTGGTGTGCCATGTTCTCCTTTCAGTCCCTCTTCTTGGTGTCCCGCCACTCCTTCAATTCCTGTTTCTCAGTGGCAGAGTGTATCATAACCTCACGAAGAAAGTCCTCCTTAGTAGTTCTTGGCCGCTTTCTAATTCTGCGCAGCCGTTCTGCTGCCGATAACAAAGAGGGAGGCTGAGCTCCCACGGTCATCTCTGTGAAGTTTTAAATGCAACATTCTACAGAAGCAGTATTGTTTACAACACAGACAACACCAATTCAGTGCTTTTAAACACCGGTCAAGTTAGGTGTTTTCCTGACAACGTGGGCAGATGTGAAATGAGGCAGTAGGTTGGGTGGGATAATGAAGTTTTGGTTTCTTTTCTTGCAACTTCAGGTTTTAAGGTAAGTTTTGAATGTTTGGAGCTGGAGGAAGTGAAAGTGAATGAAGGATCTGATGAGATTGAAGAAGACAAGTCAGGAGAGGGCTGAAATGTTGGATCATACATAGAATTAGATGTAATTTTCACAGAAGCAGCACCAAAGGTTGAATTAAAAAATGTTGTGAGCAGATCAGTTGCAATAGATTGAGAAAGGGGGTGGGGGGTGGGGCAAAGACAGCGCTAGAGAATGTTAGGAGAGTACCTTGTCAAAAGGAATGGTTAGACTGGAATATGTAAAAGAGAGCAAGGTTTCTGAGATTGGGACTAACTGTGACAGCTGTCATGGTTTATAGTATACGTAGGTCAAGAAGGATGGGAGAGCACCAGGGTTCTATGAGATTGTAAAGCACATGTAGGAGGACAGACTCGGGACTACGAAAGTTACAGACAGGAAGGTTTTTCTGAGTAGGTGAGGAACAAAGACCTTTTCCCCTTAAAGACTTTGCTGAGAAGAGAATGAGACAACAGCAAGTGAAAGAAAAAGAAAATGCAAGGGGAATTTTTGAGAAGGTGGTGATATGGCAGGACTTCTGAGAAGTTGGGGAAAGTATCAGACACAGTAAGGATCTGGTTATTGCTGTGGCATACAGAACGGTGGATGAGTGGTTGGCAGGCAGGATGAGACAAGATGAGAGGGAATAGGATCTTGTGTGAGTTACTTTTATTTATTGAAAGACTGGTGCTTGAGAATGTGTTAATGTCTAGAAGAGGGTAGAAAGCTGTGGAAGGATCAGTGTGCAGGGCTGATAGGATTGCAACTGCAGAGGGGATGGTTATGATGACTTCATGTGAGATCTCAAAAATAAAAAAATATAAATTTGAAATCTGTAAAATTCAAACTCCAGATTTTCTCCAGGGAGGTGAGACAGGGTGGAAGAAGAGCAGGGAGCTCATTGCAGAGTAAATGCTAGTGCAGTTAGTAGTTATGGCAGGGGTAGGCAACCTATGGCACGCATGCCAAAGGTGGCACGCGAGCTGATTTTCAGTGGCACTCACACTGCCCGGGTCCTGGCCACTGGTCTGCGGGGCTCTGCATTTTAATTTAATTTTAAATGAAGCTTCTTAAACATTTTAAAAACCTTATTTACTTTATATACAACAATAGTTTAGTTTTATATTATAGACTTATAGAAAGAGACCTTCTAAAAACATTAAAATCTATTACTAGCATGTGAAACCTTAAATTAGAGTGAATAATGAAGACTTGGCACACCACTTCTGAAAGGTTGCCGACCCCTGAGTTATGGACATATTGGGTCACAGTAGTCCAGAGGGAGGTTATATCCAGAGTCTAGTGATATTTTCAGATTTTGTGGTTTAGCTTTAGACTAGAGAGATGCCATTGCTACCAACAGTGGTTCTGGGGACGTGATTTCAGAGTGTCATTGTAGCAGCGGGAGAGGAAGTTATGGCCTTCTGAGAGCGAAGGAGGTGAACTGATTAAGAACAGGAGAGTACAGATGGGTACCCATGCTGGAAGAGGAGACTGGAGTGATAGAGAGGAAGATGTTTTTTTTTTTTTTTTTTTTTTTTTTTTTCAGATAATTTGTCAGGGTGATGAGATTTAATGGAAGCTCTGGAACAGGAACAGTTCTTCTTGAGGGAGAGTTGTTGGTTTGACAAGCAAGTGATCATATGAAACACACTGACACTTTTATGGGGCAGGCCCACTTGGCAGCCAGTGGAGATACCAGAACACTATTATCACATGCTGCCAATGTGACACATCACTTTACAAAAGGGATGTCACTTTCTGCACCAGCTTCAGTTTCTGAGATGTTGTGTCTGATCTTGAAGTAACAAAAGCATGGAGTATTACAGTGAGGCCTGCCTCACAGAGAGGGAAAAAAAGAGATGCAGATGGGGGAAAAATGCTTTCCTCCTGACTGTCACTATCTGACCGTCCAACAGATCCTCCACTTGTAAATTTAATTGACAATCAGGAGACCGTACTCTCAATTATATGGATGGAGGGGCTGATAGAAGATCTGGCAAGGACTCGTTTTCCCACAACTTACCAATATCACCTCAGCCGTATTCATTCTCAAACAGGCGCTAATTGCTACCATCACTGAGAACCAGATGCTCGTAGGCAGGGCAAAATGGAGAGAGAGCTGAATATCATCTCCGTCTTAACAACACTTCATTTCATGTCTTCTAACAGCCCCGTCCGTCCGTATATACACTGAGCAAGATAAGTGATTAGAGAGAGCCTAGAGGCATCCCACATGAGAGAGCCTTTAGAGCAGGAAAGCAGTTGCTCAGAGAGGAAAGAATAAAGCTCCCCTAAAGCAGCCTCATCTATTCTTCCTCAGATCCATAAGCCAATCAAACCCTGCCCCCACTTGATCAGTAGTATTGAAGGCAGTTGATCGATCCAGTAATATCTGCATGGACACCTGAGCCTTATTTGTTGCCAGGAGTAGATCATCACTGGCATAGTGAGGTTTGGAGCCAAATTGATACAGGCTGTGGAGTCCTGAGTTGCCTACGGTCCCTGAGAATTGTCTCCACAATCATCATCTTTCTTCAGAAATGAAAGATTGTCCACACCAAGTGATGGTTTCTTGAGCAAAGTTCTTTGTTTTGTTCAGTTTGGTCAGGCACTTCTCACATGGCTTCCATAGATTTTGTTACATTTACTAATTATTACATATATTGGTGTTTCACTGATGGATTTCTTCTTACCTATTCCTTCTACTGGATCTTTGATGAAGTCATAGAGTTAAATCCTATGGGGAATGGAAGAGCTCCCGGTGACTTCAGTGGAGTCAGGAGTTCACCCACACAGTTCTCAATCTCTGGCATCTCACTTATTTCTGTGTAAAGACTCACAGCCTATAAAAAGATAGGATTGTGAATTCATTGCAGTGCCTAGCACAGAGAAGTTGATTGTGAGTAAAGACACTCCAGCAGATACACATACCTGCCAAAATAACTAAGTGGATACAAAAAGATCAGACAAGTAAATTTGGTTTTTGTATAAATTCTTTCTTGAGGTTTCCTGAAGTATGAAGATTCCTTTTTAGAAATAAGGTGGGCTATTAGTATTAATTGATTTTGTGTTTAACATCAGTTGGGATGAACTAATTTAGGATTAATGTGGCAGTGTATGTAGTTTCAGGATAAACTGATAGCTACATTCAGAAGTGATGCAAAGCATTCTTAAAAAGTTATAGATTTTTCATTAGCGAATGAACAGAATATTTAATTAAATATACATTAAGCCTAAAATAGTTTCCAAGAGTCTTCATTAGAGCCTTTTATTTCTTCTTTGCTGGAGATAAGATGCAAATAGACATGAAAGTCATATTAATTTCTATCTGATATATGTTTCTTCTTGGAGGGTATTTTGTACGGCAAGACTGTTGTTATAAGTGTCTTGTCTTTGGTAGCAATTACCGCAGCTTGCAATTGTGGCTTCTAGTTCAGAACAAAGCTGTCTAGTGAGTAATAATTGTAGACAACACTGGCGATTTCTCTTTATGACTGGAATATGAATTCACCGAATTGCAGCTAAATTCAAATGATAGATTTATAATTTTAGGTGTAGGGCTTATCACACTGGAATATTTTATTTCATCTGTTATTAAACTGCCTAAGTCTGTGTTGAAGGTCTTACTTAAACCCACAAAGCAAGGAAATGTTGCATTTTGACTGAAACAGCATTCTCAACACCATTTTTCCTGCTCACCCGCACTGCATCCTGGTTAGAACTACGTATTGCATTGCATGGGATATTTAAACTTGCTCATTATTTGGAAATCTCTGCTACACTAAGGCACATGAGGTCCCAAATGCCACCCTTATTCAACCCAGTTTACTATGTGGATTTCAATCACCTGTGTAGCTGCATCAGTGCAAATGTCCAGTCTGGACAGATAAAGCTGTTTGCACGTTCTTCAAATGGAGGTATGCTGCTCTGGTGGAAATTTGTGGTTTGTAGGAGTTTGCCTTGTGTAGGTTGGAGGTTTGTACTGGTACCAATGGCTATAACTGGGGCAAATATCCACTATACACAAGTCCTCAGATGTGAATTTCCTTACTTCTTGTGTCTTGTAATAAGACCATTAATGTTACTTGAGCATTTTTTGTGGTTTAATTTGCTTATTAATGGTGGCATTAAAATAATAATAAAACATCTTGTATGCAAGTGTCTGAGATGCTGCCTGAGTGAGAGTGATTAGGGGTTTAAGTTGTGGATTAGTTGTAATTATTCTTCTGAAACTGTTGTAGTACATTGTGTCAGTGAGCATGTGTCCATTTTTTTTAAAGTGTGTACGTATATATCATTTGAGTAGAGAAGTATTTACTACATGTTGACTTTTTTCATAAATGAAATTAGTGTAGTTTTAAATTTCAAACTTAACTAAAGGTTTCAGTTTTCTTTATGGACAATGTTTTCAAAACGTAATTTTAAATGAGCCTTTTTTTTTCTTCTTCACATCTGGAGAATTTGAAAGTAATTTCTTATTTTCTACTTTTTGTAAGTTCAGAATTACCACTTTTTTTAGTGTAAATTAAAAGAAATTTCCTTCCTGGACACATGGTATCACTGTGAAACCAACATGCCAACTCGACCAAGGGTCTTGGAATGATTTTTAGATAGCTATCTCAGAATAGAAACACAGCCTATATACGGCTTGTCTGTACAGTGAGGTAATGTGCTCTATGGGGGTTGACTTCTAAAGCACGCTAATAAGTTGTGTATTAATTTGTCTGTGTAGAACCTGGTGGTGGACTTTAATGTAGTGCTGTTTGAAACAGTACTATGTTAAAGCGCACTAGGGAACCTGTAGTGTGCACCAGTAGGGTCTACATGGTCCAATTAATGTGCAACCAGTTAGTTTGCTTTAGCAATCTCCCCCGCCCCCTATAGAGAGCATTACCCCACCGTGTAGACAAGTCCCATGAGTGTGGCTGCAATGGTGGAGACATGCACTAATGTTATCTTATGACTGGCTGAAGTTATTTAGAGCCTGGGTAGCAGTGATGCGAACATTAATGCTCACCTTGTGCAACTTAACAAGTCAATTATTGTGCCCTTGCTTATTATGGTGACTTCCAATGGTTCAGTCAGTATTGTGGCCCTGTTATGCCAAGTGCTGTCCAAATACATAGGACAACAAAATCCTTGCCCTGGAGAGTCTCCTATGGTCTTGTGATGGGCTAGTGTCTAGGTGCACAATGTGGGGAGTTGACTCAACAGTGTCTGGGTTTTGCCAAAACAAGACCCAATTTCAGCCTCAAGACATAGTAATTTACCTGTCCTTATGAGCCTTTTTCCTCTTCACAGTGTGTGGGGGGCTGGGGCCCTTAAGAATTACTGGCACCCAATGCTGACTTGCATCTCTTGTTTAATGAAGCTGCTGGATGTGTCTACACCAGGCTGATCCCCTTTCCATGATCCTGTCTGGATTTCAGAGCATGCACTTCCCTTCAGCTTTTTGGATGTAATTCTAATGACGTCATCACAAAGTCATCAGGCACGTGATGTGCAGAGGGGCTGGCATGAAGAAAGGGCAACAGTCTATAGCAGTGGGCAACAACTAGTCGAGCGTGATCAACTGGTCGATCCTAGAGGATCTCCCAGTCAATCGTGATCTCTGGCGGCACAGCGGGCTGCTGCTAAGCCAGGCTCCCTGCCTGCCACTGCCCTGGGGGTGCAGGGGTCTCCCTCCGTGTGCCACTTCTGCCTGCAAGCACCGCCCCCACAGCTCCCATTGGCCAGGAATGGGGAGCTGTGGCCAGTTGGAGCTGTGGGGGCAGTGCACGGAGCCATGTGCCACCCGTGACCCCTTCCGGGAGTTGTGTGGGTCCAGGGTAGGCAGGGAGCCTGCCTTAGCAGCAGCCATGCTGCACCACCAACCAGGAGCTGGTGGAGGTAAGTGCTGCCCGGTGGGAGGCTGCACCCCAACCCACAGCCCTGAGCCCCTTCCTTGAGCCTGCACCCCAAACCCTGTCCTGCACCCCGAACTCAGCCCTGACCCCCCTTCCAGAGCCTGCACCCCCAGCCCAGAGCCCCCTCCTGCACCCAAACTTCCTCCTAGAGCTTGTACCCCTCACCCCGTCCTGCACCCCAATCCCCTGCGCCAGGCTCGTCCCAGAGCCTCCTACCACACTGCAAACCTTTCCGCATCACCCCAGAGCCTGCACCCCCTCCTGAACCCCTACCCTAGCCTGGTGAAAGTGAGTGAGGGTTGGGGAGAGCAAGTGATGGAGAGGGGGGGCTGGAGTGAGAGGGGCGGGGCCTCAGGGAAGGGGCGGGGTAGATCCTGGATTGCCCTTAAATTCAAAAAGTGATTTTGGGGCATAAAAAGGTTGGAGACCACTGGTCTATAGCCTCATCCAGGAAAGATTGCAGGTTGAGTCTGGATGTCTCACATCAACAATTAAATGATCTGAATCATTTAAAGCCTCAAGATGATTGGGGTGGTGGGCCATTCAAGACTTGCTGGGGACAAACTGCCACTGAGGCATATGTGTGTGGAGATGCTTATCAGCTCACTAATTGCATCACTCACTTCTGCTCCCTTGGACCTAACATGGCTAATTTAACACCCCTGTGGCTTGGTCTACTCTAAGAGCAGCATAACTACGTTGCATAGGGGTGTGAAAAATCCATACTCCCTGAATGGCATAGTGTAGAATACTTCCATCTGCCTCGCCACTGCCTCTCATGGAGGTGGGTTAACTACCCCGAGAGGGCATAAGTGTCTACACTGAACCGCTGCAGTAATGCCGCTATAGCATTTTAAGTGTAGACAAGCCCTCAGTCAAACTAGTGATAAAGTCTGTGCCTGGCTGAACCATGTTGTGATAAACTTTGCTTGTGCTCCCTGCCCACAATGGTACGCACAATAAAATCTAGACTTAAATAAGTTATATTGTCCTTATAAATCTGAGTAGACACGCTTTTTTTGTTAGTGGAGATGTGGATAGGCCCTTAAATACAGCAGAATTTCTAGGTGCAGCTTCCAAAAAGCCTGGATGGAGGCTGGATGGGAAAAATGATTATAAAATGAAATCTTTATTAGCTGCTCCGACTTCCTATTAGGGTGTTTTGTTTTCTGGTCTAATTGGTAGAATAAATGATTTTGCTATTTTTGTGTCAGCTGTGAGGAAGTAACTGCTCTTACATAAAGGCACCCTACATCTGTGGAAAAGCAAAGGGGCTATGATGAACAACATTCAGCTAATAAATTGGGAAAACTTCTACAATATCCTTTCCGGTAAAGGAAACTCTAAATGTGGTGGGGAGGGGGGTAAAGAGGGAGGGAATACAGCAGCTGACTTGTGTGGTAGGTGCGTTTCTTGGAAGTAATGTAAATAAAGGTATTCTGAAATGACAAAAGAGCTGCTGTACCTTGGTTTCCATTTATATTAAGTTATAATACACACTTTCTGTATAACCAAGTAGATGTTGTGAAAACACTGAGCTCTGAGTCTAAGGGGCTGAGGTAGAGCCAAACCACCATTGAACTACTGGAGGAGAATCCAAACCCATTAAATGGCTTTATTCAGTTTTTGAAATTGTACCAGAAAAGACTGTGTATGCATCAGAATCAACCTTTTGTTCTGATGTTTTCCTTTTAGGGTTGGAGGCCTGGATTGTAATCCACTGTATTCCTGGCTATGGGGAGGTGAATGCTTACAGAACCTGTGGTGTCAGGGTAATTTTAATGAACTGTTCTGCTAAACCACTTAGACTGGATTGTTGCAATACAAGCTCCTTCTTTTATGACTTATTACTGGGTTTATCGTCTCTGAGTTATTTATTTATTTACTCTTCCCTTTATATTCCACTTCCTGGTAAGCAGCCTCTATACATCAGATCCTGTCTTAGGCTGGGACAACAGGGCAACTGCCCGAGGTCCTAAGCATTTGTTGGTTTTGCTGACATATGAACAACCAGATGATTCTCCCACCTTACAATGGGTTCCTGCATGCCACTTGCTTTCTTCTCCCCTGACCACCCCAAATGTGTAGATTGTGTAATGGGGTTTGTACTGAATTCTTGTGTGTGCATAGGGCTGGCCATTGCTATACTTCAATGGGCAAAATAGATTCATTGGCAGGGAGGAGGGGGCCAGGAGAGCTGATCTTCTCGGGCGGCTGCTGTATTAGGCCAGCAAAGGTATAGGTCTAGCTGTGTTATAAATCTCCAGTTTAATATCACCAAGCAGCAGTTTTGTTTTAACCAGACCGTACCAAGAGATCTGGATTCTTTGTGATCTGTAAGAGGTTCCTTTCTTTTTCTTCTCCAGAGTGATGGGGTCCCTTTGCTTTTATTCCTATTTTTAATAGTTGACGAATACTTTCAGATCTGCTCTAAGGGGCAAAACTGGACCCTGTGTCAAGCCAAAATGGACTTGTGGGTGTGGCACTGGAGGGGTGTGTGTGTGTGTGGGGGGGTGGGGTGGGTATGGTGTGATGGAGGGTGGGGAAACAATCCTCCAAATTGCAGAGCTGCTCCATTCCACCCTTTACTTCTGACAGTGTCGGAGGAACACCGTAGAGCAGGGGTTTGTGGAATCCACAAATCATGGTCTTCAGATTGTGAATCTTACACCTATCAGAAAAAAATCCATCATCCAATCATCAGAATGCCTAAGATAGCTCCTACTGCCACATCTAAGGAAACTGACCTTTACAGAGGTGGCTGTTCTTCTCTCCTTCCCCTCCCCCGAGACCAGAAAAGAGAAGCCTGTCTTTAGCAGAATTCTATGATTGTCGCTCAATCATAGCAGAATTTTGTCTCATCTACCAGAGCAGTTGTGGCATGGTACATGGAACTCAAAGAGCTCAGGAGTCTCAAGGCAGGACTTTCTTTGTAAACCCCCATGGCTGACGCCCTCATCCCACCCCATCGTAGAAAGCCAGACAGATAGTGATGGATTTCCCCCCATCCACTCTGCAGAAACACAGATTTTTGGTAAGTTTCTGGAAGAGCAATTTGATCCTGACTATTACACATCTTAAAGTGGTGATAGATACAGATAAAAGATACAGCTTCCCTGTCAGGAAAATCCTCAAGATCCAGTGGGTTATTCTTTCTCAGATCACTTGCTGAAAATCCAGTCAAGTCTCTTCTTTGCTTGCTGGGAATCATTGTGTCAGAAGAAGTGAAGATGGCAGTGTATGAAATGTCTCCAGAGATTAACCCTCTCCAAATGGCTGAGGTCACAAAAGTCAATGAATAGTTAAGCCAGGGATCAGCAACTTTTCGGAAGTGGGGTGCCAAGTCTTCATTTATTCATTCTAATTTAAGGTTTTGCGTGCCAGTAATACATTTTAACAATTGTAGAAGGTGTCTTTCTATAAGTTTATAGTATATAACTAAACTATTGTTGTATATAAAGTAAATAAGGTTTTTAAAATGTTTAAGAAGCTTCATTTAAAATTAAATTAAAATGCAAAACTCCCCGGACTGGTGGCCAGGACCCAGGCAGTGTGAGTGCCACTGAAAATCAGCTTGCGTGCCGCCTTTGGCATGCGTGCCATAGGTTGCCTACCCCTGAGTTAAGCTGCGGTCCCAGTAGAGGCATTTTATTCCTTGTTGGGAAGGACAGAAGAGGAGGTTGATGCATGTTCATGCATGGTACCCCTCTGCCAATGGAACAGGAATGAACAGGGGCGGCTCTATGGTTTTTGCCACCCCAAGTACGGCAGTCAGGCGGCTTTCGGCGGCATGCCTGCGGGCGATCCGCTGGTCTCGCGCCTTCGGTGTGCTCGCCGCCGAAACTGTGGGACCGGCGGACCTCCAGCAGGCATGCCGTCAAAGACTGCCTGACTGCCGCCCTCACAGCAACTGGCAGACCGCCCCCCCGCGGCTTACCGCCCCAGGCACGCGCTTGCTGCCGTGGTGCCTCGAGCTGCCCCTGGGAATGAACACCACAGTGAATATAAGTCTCATGGGTTGAGGATCCCACTTGGGGACCCATACAACACAAGGTCTGTGGTCCGTAGAGCAGCAGCAGTAGCCTAGTGGAACTCCAAATGCTCAGCCTTAAGGGAGCTACAGCTAGCTTGGCAAAACAAACACATCCTTGTTATGTCAGACAACCTACCTGCAGTAGCCTGCACAAATCAACAAGCAAACATAAGGGACATCAAACTGTTTCAGGATGCATACAGACTGTTCCAGTGGGTGCAGTGAGGTATCCAGACAACAATCCAGGTAAAAGAACTGATAGCAACAGGGTGGATTGGTTAAGCAGGATGAATGGTCTCTAAGCCAATTAGTTTGCGACTCACTTAGGGAAAGCCAAGGGCAGGCCAAGAACAAAATTCCAACATAGTTTTCCAGAGGCCTTCACTGGAAAACAGTGGCAGTGAATACTGCTCTCACAGGTCTGTCCAGCCAATTTCATACCTTCTCTTATGTCTTGTTACAAACCAGTGCAGAAAATCTGGAGAGCGGGACCAAGTCATCCTGCTTTCCTCCCTCGCCTTCCTCAGTGGCCAAGAAGGCTTTGTTTTTTGGACCCGGTAAGTTTTGTGTTAGGCTTCAATCCCTCTACCAAACAGAGCAGACTTCTCACAAGCCCAATTCAGGATCCAGAGCTCTGAGCATAGCAGTGTAGTTGTTGAGTAGAAGTCTTTGAAGAGGGCTGGATTATTTGACACGGTTTCCTAGTAGCTAAAACGTCTTCTGTCTGTATGTTCTATTTCAATTCCTGGGGCCAGCTCCAATGCTGGTGCAAGGAAAAGGGTATAAATCTGAGGAAACTATACATAATCAGCATCCATGCCAATAGGAGATCTGTCTTGAGGATGGGTGAATGCCTTGCCAACTGGGCAGGTATGTACTTTTAAGTCAATGCTTTGAGTTCCTTTGGATTCTCAAACTTTCCTGCCATCGAAGCAGGGCTTTGGAGCAGAGCCCGGAGAGAGCAGTGGAGCTGCAGGTTTTTGCCTGGAGCTGGAGCAGAGCTGGAGCACATCTCCAAAGCCCTGCATCGAAGAAAGCAGCAGAAATTTTAATAACACCTAACAGATTCGTTTGCCCTACATGGAATCTGAATGTGGTACTACAAGCATTAATGTGGGCATTATATAAACCTCTAAGTTCAGTGCTTATTTCCTTACCATTTATGAAGGATCAGCAGGCACATATCTGAGGAAAAAAACATAATTAAGCACAATTTTTCTTCCCAATATATCACTCAGTTCCACCTTAATTACTCATGCACGGTCAGGTTTAGACTCAAGAACATTAGAGAGAGAAGATGAAATAATGTGTCAACTTCCCCCCACCCCCATCTTGGAGTGGTCACTGCTCTGCTAGTGTTATAACAACACATGTATGAATTCCTAGGAGATCTTCATTGCCAGACTTCTCAGATTCTCATGCTTTGCCTATGTCAAGTCCAGTATTCAATAAACTGAGGTCTTTTGTGTTTGTCTTTGCACAGGTAGCAGTAAGCGTTGTTGTAATGAGTGTAGATACAGCAGAAGTCTTTATACCCTCAAAGAGTTTAATGCAAATGTAAAATCTTCTCTTGACACCTTCCTTCCTTCCCATGAGTACTTTAAAGCCCTCTTTAGATTGTGGGAGGAATTGGTATGCGAGACACCAGATCTGTGTAAGAGGAGGTGTCTGAACCTGTTTGTACTTCAAGGGCAGACACTGTACTTTCCTCCTTTATCCCCTTTAAAGATCAGCTTTTTGCCTTTTGTTTGCAGGAAGCTTCAGGCTTTTCTTCTTCTCCATATCACAAGCTACAGGAAAGAGGCAATTTATGTTTGAATTATTATGGGTAGCAAATCCCTATGGCTGGCAGCAATGTCCAACCACCAAATACGTGACAGGATGGTGAAGGCTATTTGGTCTCATACTTGCCTCATAATCTCAATCAGTGTGAAATTGGATGATTATATCTGCCATGGCTCCTTATTCCCACCCATTCTGTGAGCTAGGCTGTGTTGACAGTAGTTGGGCTGGGGAGACTCTCTTGCAAACATTTGCACAATGTAGTGCACCTGGAGCCTTGGAAAGGCCTTGTTAGGAGGCCTTCCTTAACACTCACATATAGTGTTGTTGGACACTTTTGGATGGATGAGGGAAAACATACAGAATAGGTTTTCTTATGGGATTTATTTGCTCTCTCTCTCCTCACTTTATATTTAACCAATTCCAGTCTCATCTTAATAGGAGATGATGTATTTTTCTTTCATCTTGGCCTTTTGCCATCAAACTCTCTCTCCCCCTATTCATTAAACCCTGCTATGTTCTTCTGCCAGTGGTTTTTGATGGATATTTTTTTCCCCCAACTTTAAATGGACAGTAAGAAAAGCAATGCATTTTCCTGTCTTGCACAATCACTGATTGAGTTGAACGCTGCCAGAATTGCATCTCCTTTCTCATCCCTCTGAAGGTGACTGAAGTGTTAAAAGAGCTACGAAGTGCCAGAATTTGATCTGTTTTCTTTCAGAGTAACTAGTATATTTCTACATATGGTATTTGTGTTGTGACAAGTGTTAGCTGTTGCTGGTTTGTTTGTTTGTTTGTTTTCAACTTGGTGATATACAGGCAGTAAAGATATGGCTAAGTCTATAGACCTGAATGTTCCAAGTTATCAGACTTTTCCTGACTAAGGAGAGCTCAAAATTGAAGCTATGTTATGCGATATAAGACTAGAGCCCAAATTCAATCTTAGTATAACTGGGTAAAATTTCATTGAGATCTGTGTGGTTACAGTCACTTACCAACAAAGCTTAATTTAGCCCTGATTCTTTCTTTCTTTCAAGTTATCTATAATAGTGTCACTTCTCAGGGGATGCTCTTCTTTATAATTTCCTTAATGGTCGGTAGGAGAAGAACACTTCTATCCTTCTAAGCTCTTTTTGAAGACTCCATCAACTTTCCACTAATCTGTGCCAACATTTTCTGTATTTCTATGATGCTTCACTTAAATCAGGTAGGTAAAAGCAGGAAAAGAAGTATTTTAAACAGTAGAAATACTGTAAAATTCAAAAAAATGAAAGAATTGCACATGGCAAAGAAAAATGCCAGTGTATGTAGTTTTTGATTAAGGATAAATGCTAAAAGTGAACTGGAATGTTCTCTTTTAAAAGTGCACAAGATTATTGAAGAGCCATAATCAACATAATTCATACATTGACTTAAACTAAAATTAATTTAGCGTAATAGTTGAACTCTCTCCTCTCCTTTAAAAGTTAACTCTTTGAACTTTCTCCTCTCCTTCATAAGTTTGTCCTGGCATATAGTTCTGCTCTCAGTTTACTCCTTCTTACCAGAGGTTTGCCACGTTGCTGCCTTTTATGGCTCCTTCTCTCACTCCTGTCTTGGTACCACTTTGTGCAGCACCCCAGATGCCTAGAATAGACCCCTGGTGTATGCCAAGTTCCCTCTGTATTCACCTTCCAGAAACAACTAAAACCTCACTTTTCACTTGTTTATTTTATATTACAATCGTGCCTAAAGGCCCTGAGATCAGAGCCCCATTGTGCTATATACTGAACATACACTTAATAAGACAGTCCCTGCTCCAAATAAATTACAATCTAAATAGTACAAAGAGTGGGAGGGGATGAAGAGAGATGAAGTGACTTGCCCAAGATCACACAGTAGGTCAGTGACCAGAGCTGGGAATAGAATCCAGGTCTCCCAAATTGTATTCAGGTGTCTTGTCCACAAGACCACACTATTCCTCCTGTCCCACTCTGTGTACTGGCAAAATGTGTGTTTCATCCCCCTCTTGTGGCAGGTCCATCTAAGAGAACAGCCTTCTACTGGTACCAGTTACTCCATTAGCTCAAGTGGTAAGGGACTGTGCTGTGGGTCAAAGATCCCCATCCTGCTTATGACTCGGTGGGGTGGGGGTGAATATGATTCCACTTGGTGGAATGTTTTTTGTTTTTTCAGTTTAAAAAAAAACAGAAGATGGAATTATAAAAATCTATATTAAAAATGCATCATTGTTGCAAAGTCAAGCACTCAGAAATAGGAAATTCCTGCATTAAGGTTGCCTATGCATATGCATTATGTCATATCCTTTTATTTCATGATCCACTACTTTTCCCCACCGCCCATAGGATTCCTGCCTCATTCAGGATGGTTCCTTTAACATAAGCTTTTTTTTTTTTTTTTCCTTCTTCTGATGTTATATAATGTATGTATATTATGTAGTTCTGAAGCGGCAGGTTCCTTGAAACTTTTTCCCTACCAAATTAGCCCACAGAAGAACAGCAAGACACACCCTTGTTTCTGCTATCCTGTTTTACATATCCCTTGTGGCTTTATGGAAATGCCATTTCTGTAACCTCCCAAGTGGTATGAATCCTGAGATTTAGATGCTAGAATGATTTGGGATATGCGTAATGCTTATAGCAAGAACTGATCCTGTTCTTTCCAAAAATAAAATCATCTTCATTAGGTTAGAGAAGAGGTTGTTCTTCTAACTTTAAATTCTAACGCCGCATGTAAGGAAATCAATACTAATGATCATCAAGTGGCAAAGAAAGGAGCCCTGTCTGAGTACTCCATTTAGCAGAAAAAGCATCTTAAGATCTTTTCAGCTTCTTCACTGAAAAAGCAGACTAGCTCAGTAACCAGCATTTCTACTTGATAGAATGATCTTTCCAAACCAGCTGCTGCTTGAGTAGCTGAAAATCTGTCCTTGCTCCTGTTTCAACATGCTTATTTTTGGCATTGCCATAGACTTAAAAATCCGTCACTGCTCCTAATTGACTATTTGAATCCTATACCATCGTTTCTATTCTTCCCATCACCAAGGAACAAAGTGGTTTTACTCAGGCAAGACTCTGTTCACTAAGGACTACAGTATTTTGAGCCCAGAGTAATTTGGCAAATGAAGAGGCCAAATTCATTCTTGATCTAACTGCTTTTAAATTGTCAGAGAGAGTGAGTGCAGTCAGCAGAGTTATATCACGTGAATTTGCCCCAAACATCTTAAAACAGATGCCTATTTGGATGCTCTGTTTTGCCTCTTGCTTTTCCAGTGTGATAACCTGGTCAGTGGTGGAGCCTGAAAGTCTAGTTATGCAGCTTAATGTGTCGCTTCAGGAATATTTTCCCCTCATCAATCTGAAAAGCAAACTAACATTGAAAGTCAAACTGGGGATAGGTGAAACCAGAAATGTCACAAGGAGCTTCTTTGTGCATATGTTGTTTTTTTTTTCTCTCCTAAACTGCAAAATGTCCCCTCACTCTAGTAAATGTTCCCTGTACCCCATGCTATAAATAGTGTCCAGTTTGGGCTGTCTCTGTGGCTTTGCCTATAGCAGGCTTTGCCCCTTATTGCCACTCCACTGGTGGTAGCAACAGTGGGAAGACTAGTATAGGCAGGGTTTCAGGTGGAACTGGCTAGAAGTACCTTGAAACCTAATTTGGAACTCTGATTTTTTGCAGACTCTCTTCTGAATCACTGAGTTTATTTATAACCACTTTGCTTGCCCTGGCTGCTGTTCTTAGCACATCTTATAGCACATTTCTGACCTGTGGTTAAGTCTTTAGGTAGGATGGAGATTTTCTGAGATCTGAGGCTTTCCTTTCCAGTTTCTTTTTGATGAAGAATCCTTAGTTCCACAGGCAAATGAATTATGTATGTGAGACTAATATGATAGTATTCTTCAGCAGTCAACCCAGGTCAGCATGTGATGGTGAGCAGATGTGTGTATCTTGTCCTCACTCTCCTGCTCCATTTTTGTGAGCAGCTGGAGTTTTGAGAATAGCCAGAATCAGAGCAGAATGCTCCTCAAAATTCTCTATGCTGCCTCTGGAAAAGAAAAAAGCAGAGTAAACATGATGTGCTTGTGTCACATGCACCTGTGAACCAAAACCAAGCTTGTATGTCAGATTTTAGTCCTTCAAGCTATGTGGGGGGTGACCCTCCCCCCCCCCCCCTTTTTTTTTTTTTTTTTTTTTTTAGGATGGAAGTGGGTTAATCCTAATGTTGATCCTTTTTTTGGTATTATTCAAGTTGTCGTGATAGGGATTAGAGAAAGCAGTTGTACTGATGGAAATGCAAACTGGCAGTGAGAGAGAGAATACAGGAGCCAGTTCTTATTTTTCTAGACAAGATGTCACGTATCCCTACATGTATTAAAATATTTATCATGACAACACAGAATGTAGAATGCTTTTTATTTTATTATTTTTGGTATAATATTTTCCTATTTTTTTTCTTTGATTCTGCTATATTATGTTGTTTTGGGCTGAATGGCTTCTCGCTAAATGAAATAAATATGAATTTTTAACTGTTAGCCAATTTCCCCTCTCTTCCCCCCTCTCTTTCTACTGTAGTTAAAAGCCTGCTCATGCACCCTGGTGTGTAACCAAGTAGATTTGAGGGAGTGTTTCAGCTTCTGTAGTGTCAGAGAAAGGGAAGGAGTCCAGGCCCAGCATTATAACTCCATCTGCAAGGAGTGGTTAGATTATAAAGATCCTTTTGCAATCTTAGGCTGGTGATGCAATTGATAGAAATTGTTTTGCAGTATTGTAAACTGCTACTAGATCAGGTAGGTCTAAAGTTCTCAGAAAGATATCAGCCTGTGCACATGCTAGACATTACATTTGTATACAAACCATACGATCTGCACTTTTGTTTTTCTGTTTCCTTTCCCTGATCTCCGTCGGTCCATCCACCCTAGGGTGACCCAGATGTCCCGATTTTATAGGGACAGTCCCAATTTTTGGGTCTTTTTCTTATATAGGCTCCTGTTACCCCCTACCCCCGTCCCGATTTTTCACACTTGCTATCTGGTCACCCTAATCCACCCTAAGAGTTGGGTAGGGATGGTCTCTTTTTGCATGTCTGGAAAGTGCCTAGTGTATCATGAATGCTATCACAAACAAATAGAGGTAGATTGTCACAGCCCTTACCTGGCTGTTCTAGGGAGTAAAACTCCCCTTCTCTGCTGTGCTCAGATAGTGACTCCAGCCCTTGGAAGGGGAACAGGATCTAATCTTCTTATGCCCTTGAGTGTTTTGGGCTTTGGATCAGGAGTGTTTTGGGCTTACTAAGGACTTACTAAGTAAAGTGAAATTGCAAATAATATGAAACCAAACAATCTTGTAAATATTGTAATTTGAAAGTATTTCTTTGACTTTCATCTTGTTTAAGCATCAGCTGTAGTTTTTTAATCATACGTAACAGTGAAACTATTTTGAAACTATTTTGCAATGTTTATAGAATTTTGCTGCTGAATCTGCAGCAATGTGCTCTATCAAACACAGATTACTATCAAATGGATCCTCTCTTTAAAGAAGAACGTTTGGTTCAAAAAATGAAAAATATAAAATCTTCCCATCTGATATTTGACTTCTACGGGGAGTCTGGTTTTTTTTTGGGTTTTTTTTTTTTTTAAAAGGCATGATATAGCCCCGAGTGATGAAATATTCTCTGATGTGAAGAAGTTTTCTATTGGCTGGTGGACTTTTCTTTTAGCCTTCCTGAATTTTTTTTTATTTATTAAAAAAACAAACAAACGGTTCACATTCTGATCCCTGTAATCCTATTGGGTAGCACCTTACTTCATGAGTACTTAATGGCACACTGACTTTAATGGCTCTGCCTGTGACTTAAGGTACTTCAAAGTGAGTGGGCCAAATTCTGATACCCTTAATGTGATTAAATCATGTATTTTGATTTTTTTTGTTTACTCAGAATCTTAGACGATTAATACTCTTGAAAAAATATAAAAATAATTCAATAGAGTCATAGAATATCAGGGTTGGAAGGGACCTTAGGAGGTCATCTAGTCCAACCCCCGCTCAAAGCAGGACCAATCCCCAATTTTTTTGCCCCAGATCCCCAAATGGTCCCCTCAAGGATTGAACTCACAACCCTGGGTTTAGCAGGCCAATGCTCAAACCACTGAGCTATCCCTCCCCCGAATCTTAGCACCAGTTTTACACTAAACAAAATATTGTCTCTAGTGACAAAAAGCGCTGGTGTGGACAGTGTTTTGTCGGCAGGAGACGCTCTCCTGCCAACAAAGAGCAGCTACACTGCATACTTTACAGTGGCACAGCTGTAGCGGAACAGATGTGCTGCTGTAAGGTGCTCAATATAGCTGTAGTCTAAAATTTTTGGAGCTTCTGAATAAATCTTCCCACAATAATGAGCAGCCGCATTTAATTTGTATAGCCCAGATTAATATGTCTGTACTCACACTGTAATTGTTACTCATGCAAGTGTTCCCACTGACACCAACGGGAATATTTGAGTATCAGAGGGGTAGCCGTGTCAGTCTGGATCTGCAAGAGCGCCAAAGTGCCACAAGACTCTTTGTCACTCAGGAATATTTGAGTGAGTTAGTGCTCATTTATGTGAGCAACACCTCCCTAATAAGGCTATGGAATACGCATGGAGTAAGATGCTACTCAGTATGGCCAAGAGAGGCGGAAACAGGACTAAATAGGCATTTTCACTGGGTTTCTGGTCTAACAGTGTCATTCACTTCTCTTCTTCCACAGAGGAAGATATGTTTTTGGGGGGGTTAATATTTCATAAGAACAGCCATACTGGGTCAGACCAGAGGTCCATCTAGCCCAGTATTCGGTCTTCCGACAGTCACCAATGCCACTGCCCCAGAGGGAATGAACAGAACAGGCAGTTATCAAGTGATACATCCCCCTGTCACCCATTCCCAGCTTCTGGCAAACAGAGGCTAGGGACACTATTCCTGCCCATCCTGGCTAATAGCCGTCGATGGACCTATCCGCCAGGAACTTATCTAATTCTTTTTTTAACCCTGTTATAGTCTTGGCTTTCACATTCCACTTCAAAACCACAATAATAAAAATTAGCAGCAATGCTCATTTCCTGGGACTAAGAAATGCTTGTGTTTCAAAGAAACATCAATTATTGTAACACATTCTTTCTCCTTGACTTGACTCTAACATTTCTATAAAACTCCTACATATGATATTTTTCCTGGCCTGAATCTATTTATGCATGAAGTTTAGAATTATAGAATTAACACAAACAATGCTTTCCAGCAAGACTTTTATCTGTTAAATTAATATGATGTGACGTGGCATCAAAGTACATAATTCTTGGCTCTTTCTTTTCTAGAGCACTTTAATACAATACGCCTCTTAATTAAAAGTTCAGAACCATCCCCCAAAATTATTTTTCATAGTTGTTGTTTTGTGGTCACTGCCTGCTGCAGTGAGGAAAGATTCTTAATTGAAAAGGTTTTACTCAACGAAAAGGGACTTGTCCTGCCAAGTGCTGAATGGTGTTTGTGAAGAGCAGGGTGCCCTCAACTCCCATTTAAGACACTGCTCAGCTTCTTCTAGGAGGTATTTAGCACTTCCCTTGTTTGAGTCCTGATGGTGACACAGGTAGGAGGAAAATACGTGTCTGTTTCGGTCTATCATGCTTCAGAATTACACAACTGGAAATGGCAGTGTTCCATGATGGTTTACTTTATGCTCAGCTCATGTTCTGTTTTGAACAGTAGACCCTTCATCTTTTGCAGTCTTCTTCCCCTCTCTTAAGGGCCAGATCCAAAGTCTGTTGAAGTCAATAGGATGCTAGGTACTTCACATCCCAGTCCTAGGATTTGGACTCCAAATCATTGCAGGCAGAAGACACCCACTGTTAGTCTAGAAAAACTGTTTGAATCTGTACACATGTGAGTACATGTGGCTAGGACTATAGCTTGGTTCTAACATAGGCGTCTATCCTGCAAATGCTCACAAGTGGCAGAAATACCACGTTGTGCAGAATTCCTGTATTGCCTACTATTCAAGCTCCCTGTCCTGCTGCACCACATTCTCAGGTGTTTGTTCCACAGGACACAGAGCAGCAGCTGGGAGTGGGGGAAGGCGGCAAAGGCCTTCCCATGGCATCTCTGACCCCCTGGCCTTCTCTTTCACAGACATACCAGCTCTTACAAATTTATCACAAGAGATGCGATTTCTAAGTAAAATTAAGCCGCTCTCATGATCCTGCGAGAGAACTCTCAAAGCTCGGGATTTTTTTTTTCCAGCCCCGGGAGGTGGGGCTCTGGCTGTCAGCCAGGGAAGTGGCAGAGGGGACCCCACTGCAGGCCCCCCAAGCCTGGGGAGGGTGAAGAATCTTAAGAGAAGCAGTAGTGAGGCTGGGAGGGCTGAACTATGGCCTGTGAGCTGCAGGGGGGCTGAAATGAGGAGGGAGGGTCCGATGGGGTGGGGGGCTGAATTGATGGTGGGTGCTGAGCAGATGCGGTGAGTGCTAGGAGGGTGAACAGAGGGCAGTCGGGGTGAATGGGGTAGGGGGACTGAAATGATGGGCTGGGGGACTGAACGGCGTAGGGGGCTGAATTGAAGGGAGGTTGGTTGGCGACAGAACTGATGGGGGCTGGGAGGCAGGATTAATTGCTGGGCAGGGGATGGGCAGATGTGGTGAGAGCTCCTCCAGCAGGGGCCAAAATCACTGTATCCAGCATAGGTGCTGACTCTGGGGGCGCTTCAGAGGAGCGGAGATGGGGCCCACTCGGGGAAGGGGGTGGAACTGGGCAGGAAGAGTTGGGGTGGGGACTTGGGGGAAGGGAGTGGGGGCAGGGCCGGGGGCTAAGCGGGGGTTTAGCATCCCAGGGGAAAGGAGGAAGCTGCCACCAGTGTTATACAGTACATGTGGGAGAATGGCACATGCCACACCCTGGGGATGGGAAGGGAGAGTTCAAAAATCAAGAGACTGACCTAAAAAACCACATCATCTTTTAAAAAAAATTTCATGATTTTTTCAGGGGGGAGAGGGAGAACTCATGAATTTTGATCTCTTGAAGTTGACAGTACTGCTTTCCCCACTCCCCTCCAAGAAGCAGAGAGACATCTGAGAAACTGCTGGTTCCTGGATTGTTTTTATGTGTGGGGGGGCGGAGGGAGCCAGACCAGCCTCTGAGTTACTGGGCTCTTCACAGGCTGGGAGCTCCACTCCCTCCTTCCCTGACCCTTGTTTGAAAAATGTAATAGGCCAGCCTGTGCCCTTCGACTCCTCCCTCTGCCTCCCTCCATCCCGGCTCCCTGGAAAAAGAGGTTGGTTCCAAGACAAGGTGCTCTCTGTCAGAAGCTTCTCCTGTTCCTTGGAAGAAGGGAGAGGAGCAACCCCTCAGAACTGTCAGAGGACTAGCAGCAAAGGCTCTCTGGGTGACAGGAATGTAGCAATAATGGAGCCCTGCAAGGAGCAAGGGCCAGCCAGAATTAATTGTATAGGGTGTGGGCAGCCTGGGCAGGGACCACCCATTTTTCCAAACCCTTCCCCTGGCATGACACAAGAAACCAAGGCAGGGACTTCCTCTCCTAGTCCCCTTGACTCAAAGATGGGGCTGATCCCTAGACAGATTGCAAGCCCTATTTATTCAATGTGCACAATGGGGAAACCTCCTTAAATACAGGTTGTAGAATTAAAAACCCTTAAAATTAAAAAACATAGTTATGGTATGATGCACAATAGCCCAGGTGTTCTGCATTTTATTTGTCACATTAGAAGCTTTGAAGATTGAGAGGTATGCACATGAGTAACTAAACTCCTGGGCAATCCCGTTAGTTCAGTAGGCCTTACCCATATGCTTCCTGTCATCCACGTTTTAAGTGTTTGCAGGGGTGGGATCTGTTGTGACAATTGGGTCTATAGTACCCCAAGCAGGCAAGCATAATTAAAAGTAGGCCAAATTTATGTGTAATAACAAATGTTGTAAACTGGTGCAAGAAAACTAGAAAATAAATTGGTCTAAACAAAAAGGCCTACTGATATAACTCAAGGACTGTTACGATCATAGTTGGTAAACAAGAAAATGTGGATCCAGAAATTAGTGAACCAAAATTGATGTGTCAGATGTTGGGGGACAAAGAATGAAGGGATCAACCATGCCACCCACTCTCCACCCCCTGTTTTTTTTGGGAGTCTCAAAAAAGAAACTTTTTGAAAAATATCGTTTGCTCTTGACTCGTCTCGTCGCAGCTCATCTCATCTTTCCCAACCCCAAGACAGAAAGAGCAGACCAGACTGAAGGATTTTCTTCCTGAGGGGAAGGCCGTAAGGCCTTGCTTTTCTTTAAGGAATTTTATTCTTCAACTGTGAGTCCTGAAGTCATCATATCATCATGACATCCAGTCCTCACCCCATAAGTGGTAATATCTGATTGTCAACACCAAGAGACTCCAGTCACAGGCATGTAAAATCCTGTTATGTCTCCATTTCCTTTCTGTGTTACTTTCTGCCCAGCTACTCTTCCTCTTGTCCTATCTCTCTCACTCTCTTGGCTTTTCATCAGATCCTGAAATCAACTGTACTGCATACGTCAGCACAGCAAGATGAGATGGCCCATCCAGATCTACCCTGTCTAAGGAGAGAGGACCCAACCAGATGACATCCCTGACAAGAATGCGAGTCAGAGTCCAAGCAACAGGTGTTGAGGCCAACCTGCTAGCACAAAGCATCCGTTCATGACTGACCAGCTGCCCAGAGGTCCAAGAGCAACAACAAAAGCTGCATTACCCCCCACTTTTTCTATCCTGTCTCTCCTCAAACTTACGTCTGTCAGTCTGTTTAAAACAGAAGTGAATATCCTTCTTGCATCAGGACTGAGAGTAGAATTAACCCCTTTCTTGTCATCAAAAGATATTAGTGAAAATAAGAGTGATATTTTTCCTCCAAAAGGCAAGATACTTTAATAGTAGGGCTGTCGATTAATCACAGTTAACTCATGTGATTAACTCAAAAAAAAGTAATTGCAATAAAAAAACCACCATGATTAATCACACTGTTAAACAATAGAATACCAATTAAAATTTATTAAATATTTTTGGATATTTTTCTACATTTTCATATATATTGATTTGAATTATAACACAGAATACAAATTGTACAGTGCTCACTTTATATTTTTTTTACAAATATTTGCAGTGTAAAAATGATAAAAGAAATAGTATTTTTTCAATTCACCTCATACAAGTACTGAAGTGCAATCTCTTTATCATGAAAGTGCAACTTACAAATGTAGATTTTTTTTTTTTTTGGTTACATAACTGCACTCAAAAACAAAACAATAGTAAAACTTTAGAGCCTACAAGTCCACTCAGTCCTACTTCTTGTGCAGACAATCGCTAAGACAAAAAGTTTATTTACATTTACAGGAGATAATGCTGCCCACTTCTTATTTACAGGATAAATAAGGTTGGAAGAGGCGGGGTCGGGGTGGGGCCTTGGGCAGAGCAGGGGTCTAGCACCCCCTGGCACATTAGAAAGATGGCACCTCTGGTTCTCTGATGGATATGTTGCAGGAAATGAACTGCTTTAAACAAAGTAAGCTCTTTAAAAATTGCTCTGAAAAAGTAAATAAAAATATCATGAAACAGTCTGTTATTTGTATATTTGTGTGTGTGTTGTATCTATGTTGGTTCCAGGATATGAGAAAGACAAGCTGGGTGAGGTAATATCTGAAATGGAAACTCTACAACATGAAGAAGGAAGCCAAACTTAACAGTGACATCTACTTACTGGGCAACTGCAAGAAACAAAACTTCATCCCCAAATGACTCATCATGAATAATCCTCTGACCCTACATACAAAAAGAAGTTGGTCCAATAAAAGATGTTACCTCACTCGCCTTGTCTCTCTCTCTCTCTGTTATAAACACATTTTAGAAGAGCAAACTTCAGAATGGTGTTTATGTGACAGCCACTGTCTTGGCTGACGCAACCTGGGGACTGCCTGAGCTAATAGCATGAGGTAAAGAGCCCAGGTTCTCTAGCAGGGGCTGTAACACTCGCCTCTTCTATTGATCAGGCCCAGAGCGGGACCTGTGGCACACACTGATCAGTGGGCTACATTTACAAATGTATTTCCATAAAGAGTGCGGCAGTGTTTTTCTTCTAGCTTCCTACATTAATATTTCAAGATTCACTTTCCTGAAGATGAGCTCTGTTGAGCTTGAAAGCCTGTCTGTCACCCACAGAAGTTGATCCAATAAAATATATTACTTCACCCATCTTGTTTATCATATGTTGGGACCAACACAACTACAACAACATGGCAAACTTCAAATTGATTGTTTTAATATTTTGTTCCAGTACCTTTGCAGGTATAGAAGAAGTTAGGCTGTGAAATCAAGATATATCACATCTACTGCATTCTCCCTATCCACTAGGCCAGTAACAGTCAAAGAAGGTAATTAGGTTGGTCTGGTATCATTTGTTCTTGACAGATCCATGCTATCTGTTCCTTATAGCCCTATTATCTTCTAGGTGCTCTTCCTGTAAAGAAAATCCCTAACTATTGCAATGTTGTACTTGACCTGCTCAGGAAAGGCCTGATCCTGCAAGTTGCTGAGCAACTCTTGAGAGGTGCTGAGAAGTCTCAGTTCCCATTAGCTAAAATGGGTGATGAGGATGCGCTCCATGGCAAAGAAAGCACTCTTCACCTTGCAGAATTGGGGCCTGAGCCACCTCACTTCCATTGACCTCAGCAGTTGAGGGTGCTCATAGTTTCTCAGGATATAGCCATAAAACTTGCCTGTGGCTTGTGCGTCAATATTTTTAGCTATGTAGAAATAAAAGGTCATGTATATTTAGCCTTTTCCTCATTGCTTCATTTCAACAAGGCTCTGAATTTCCATGCTCCAACTGGTGGAAGTTGGATTCCGTTTAAATACGTTTGTATTACCAGTGTTACTGGTTTATAAGACTAAGCTATTACATTAGCTCTTCACATATTCACAGAAGAACATAGTACATGTGAATGAGCTTGTGCGGCTCAATATTCAACTGCCTCCTCCTGGGTGAGTGCTTACTACTGAGTGGCCCATTGAAGTCCATAGGATTATTCATGGAGACAAGCATTTGCAAGATCTGAACACTAGCAGTGTATGCTTCCCAACCTGCTAATGTGCTGCCTTTACAAGTGACTTGATTGTTCAGTCTCCATACTTCTGCTGAAGCTGTCAACTATGCTTTTGTTATAGGGAGACCTACCCACTAAGGATACTTCTACACAGTGAAAAAAGACGAGTCTACACTGCAATGAAGACCTGTGGCACAGGCTTCCTCTGGCTCTGGCTTCCCCTTGCTCTGCGGGGCTGAAAATAGCAGTGTAGATGTTCGGGCTTGGGCGGGAGCCTGGGCTCTGGAACCTGGTGAGGTGGAGGGTCTCAGAGCCCAGGCTCCAGCCCACGCCTGATCATGTACATTGCTATTTTTAGCCTTGCAGCACAAACCGGAGGCTCTGAGACTCACTGTTGTGGGGTTTTGTGGTTGTGGTGGTGGTACAGAAGTACCCTAAGAGCTTCACTGAGGCAACAACATTTAGTTGAGCAGTTTTCAGGTGGTAAAGAATTTAGATCCCACTAACTTGGGCCTGATTCAAAGCAGTGACTGAAAAATTCTCACTTTACATGGAGAAAGTGATTGGTGATGAGATACAAGAAACAGCCCAGCTACATACGCCTGTTCTCTGCCTCACAGAGCACAAGGAAAAGGGATAGTGAAGTGCAGTCCTAATCTAATATGCAATACTAGGGATTGTGATTTACAGTTATCACTAGGCATTTTTTCTCCCTTGCCCTCTCCAGAATTTCCTCCTGGTGTGTAGAGATGAGAATGCTATTGCTAATATCCTGTTTCTGCTGCACCATCTCAAATTGACATTGTAAATGAGAATTTATTTCTGCATTGGTACCTTAATTAATTATACATTAAATCATGTGTGTGAATTTTATTGGTGAAGGGTGCTGGAGTAGTAGCTCTGGAAACTGAAGTGTGTTCTCCACAGAAAGGGTACAGCAGCAGTGCAAGCGGCTCTGCCAGTATGCCTCAGCTTTGAACTAAATGTGTGGGGGAGAGGGAGAGGAGGAATTGATCTGCACATTTTCCTGGACCTCACCTCTCCTGTGAGACACCCAGCAAGGGTGCAAATTGTGCTGATAGCTTCCTAATATGGCCCTTGTTCACTTGGAAGTGTACTCCGATCAACAACATTATTTCACAGAGCAGTGAATGGCAATGACTTTCCATCGCTATTGGCCTGGGCTGGATTTGAATTGACAGCCTAGAGGTGAGGGGCCCTAAATTCCGTTACCAGTCAATCCCCTGAGCCTCCCAGCTCCTACTTTCCTCTCTTTAAAAATTATTCTTTGAGCTGTGCTTTGTTGCTAGGAAAGAGTGCTAATGGTTGCACAGTCTGTCTTCTGAAAGTTCAGCGTGTGCCAAATTTTGAGGTTTTTACTCCGTTTCTTCACCATTTTTACCAAGTCCCTTGCTCAGGTAAAATTGCTGTTGACGTCCCTGGCAGTTTTGTTAGAGGGAAAACTGAATATAAATGGAGTAAGGACTTTAGGATTTGGACCAGAGTGAGAAAACTCTCTTGCTGCATAGGAACGGTGAGATGTTCGTCAGTTAATCTTGTAATTCACGGGTGATTTCTCAGCCTCCGGCTAGGGGTGTCTATCTTTTGGAAATGCGATTTGTGACTATACCAGGATGAGTGAGCCTGATGGCAAAGCCCAAACTGGCTCATCCTGGTTGGATGTCATAAGAATTTTTAAAGTTATTTTTAGGGCTTGATTCTTGCATGGATAAAGTGGAGAGGATGAGTGGCAGCTGATTGCCAGGAGAGGATCAGGCATTTAGTTTCACAATGCCCTCACCATCCCTCCCATGATCCTGAATAGCTCCCCCACATCATCCTTCCCTTCTTCCCCTTACACTGGGTTAGGGCTGTAGCTGTGCTGCTTCTGCCAGTTTTATGCCACTGGAGGATTCTCCTGTGCAGGGGATATTTTCCATTGGCCTTCTTCAGCTGCTTTAAGGCCATCAGCCGACCTTAAAATCCAGCCCTTAATATTTATGTAATGTCATTTCCCCCCACCCCCTGTATTTATTTACCCTGCCCCCCAAAACAGAATTTTAATTCATAATTCTTATTTTCAAATTTTACACATGATGAGATTTGTTTCCTGCCTGGTAACTTACTGTGTAAAGCAAATTAGGGAGATTTTTTTAAAAACATGATTTATTTTTATTTAATTTAATTATTTCTGTTTTGACTCTTAAGTAGAGAGTTTCATGGCTCATTCCTGGGATCTTGATGCTGTCAGAATTCCCAGTGACTTCAACAATCAACACTGACTTAGTGAGTTGTTTCCTTGAGAACTGCAGGATTGGCCAGTTAGTGACTGCAACACTCATTGGGTATTGCCTGAATTGCTGTCTGTCTTGGGTGGTGTATGCATTTTGGAGTCTTTTATGGTTCACTTTCTGTTATTGAAGTAATTCGGCACAGGCTGATAGGCCTAAAATTAGTTCTACTGGCTGTCTGTTGGATTGTGAGCATGCATGTATGCTTGAGGCCCATGTGCTCATGCATATTGCACTGTCCTTATGTTCTTTCTGTTTGCCTGTCTTAGAACATAATGGAACTTATACTCCAGGAACTTCAGGGACCAAGATTTTTGTATATTTCTGTGTCTTAGCTTGCAAGAATGAAGTAGACAAGCAGAGCCAGGTCACTGAGAAACCCAGCATGTAGGGTTTTGTGTTTGGCAGGTCAGCTTTGTGACCTAGAAATTTTAGTAGTGCTGCAGTGTTTATTTTGGGGGAACCTTAATACACAAGGGTTGAAATTAAAAAACAAAACAAACCCAGAATGATAGACTGACAAGGGAGTGACACGTACACACTGCATATCTTTGTGAAAACATAGTGCTAGGAGAATAGCCCTGCAAACCCAAGTTACATGCTCTGAAATCCTCTAAAACTTTTCACTGATAGTTTTACTGTAAAGGGAAGTGGTCAAATTACACCAGGGTCCTCGATTTTGTGTAATTTCGTTACACTTACTAGCTTTTTTTTTTATGGCTAATAATCTGCTAGGCTTGTGTTTGGTTTATAATTTGTCTCAAAATAACTGATTTTAGTGCAGAACATGTGTATGAAATGCAGTGGTATATATTACTATGCTGGTTGTACACAGCTTTAGGTTTGAGCTTATACTAAGAATGAAATCCTGGTTCTACTGAAGTCAATGGGAGTTCTGCCGTAGACCTCAGTAAAGCCAAGATTTTCCCTAAAAATGTAATGGATTTTTTTTTTAAGCTACACATTAGAGCTGGTTGAAAAATGAGGGGAAAAACGTTTTTTGCAAAAAAAATTTAAATTTGACTTTTTTTTTAATCAGCTCCAATACTCTGATCTTAAGAAATCATTATTATAATCATGACTGCATTTGACGAAAGAAGATCTGGCTTTAAAGGAAAGAATGATTTTAGGGCCCCAACGGGGTGTGGGGTGTGTGTGTGTGTGTGTGTTTTTTCCTCCTTGCCCCAACCCCTGTCTGGTTTCTTTTCCACAGTCCTAACCTAAAGCAAATATATTTATACAGGTGTGTGGAACTGGTACACTGCCTTATTCTGGAAATGAAACATTTTCAACTACTTGAATATTCATTCAAGCACATCGGTACGTTTTCCCCCAAAAGGCCAGATTCTTTGAGCCTACCCATTAAGGACTGACTTCTATTAGTAGAATATAAAAACAGAACTGTGGAGCTTTGCTGTCTGCATGTTCTTCCCTAACTTCTTAATTTTATCAGTTCCCTCTTGATAATTAATTTAGTTGCCCAATTTTGCTTCCATTGAAGTCAGTGGTATTTTGTCATTGATTTCAACCGGCGAAGGATCAAGCTTCTAACAATTAACCTTCATATTTGGTAGTAGCCGTTAGTGATGAAATATTGCATCACTGAGATAACTAATGCCAGGTTGCTGGTAATGTGCATAATATACAAATTCCACTCTTTTTGCTAGCTATCTTTTGAGCAGTCTTCTACTGCTTTTGGTCCAGAGAGTAAATAAACTACCATTAGCTTTTAAAAAACCGCTGTTTTCCCTATTAAAACTCGGCCTGGGTTTTTGAACATTCCTGTAGTTAAATGAACCCCTGTCATGCACATAGTAATATTGATCTTAAGGATGTCATCTGTAATTTCTAGTCACTATATGAAGGGTTGCTATTCATATTGGATTGGCAGACAAACTGTGGTGTTTGGTGTAGGTTCTACTACCTTAGAATTATTATGCCTTAGAAAAGTGTGTGTGATTTCCTGCTCAGGTAAGTATGAAACTTACTATTCATCTTTATTGAATGAGAAATTCAGGGAATGTATCACATAATGCTAGTGGCACTTAATTTACACTGAAAGTTTTAGAATCAAGAGGCAGTATAATTTTATTGGCCGAAAAGACTGTAAACTGTGTTGTAGTCTACAATGTTGTAAAGGCCTCTCTAAGAATTTTTGATGCATGGTAGAATAACACTTAATATTACGTTTTAAAACAGACCAATATGTAACTACTAACTAGCTTTCCCCCCACCCCACCCCACCTCAAAACCAGTCCGTAAAATGGTCAATACTCACTTTGTTGACTCTTGTCCATTGCTACACTAGCTTTAAAAGGTATCTGGAGCAAACATTGGTTGCTTAGCAACATACTCCAGTCTAAGAGTGTTGGAGAATGGGTCAGTGATTAACAATTATGTACAATCAAGGTTAAACATGCAGGGCAATCTGCAACATTACCACTCTGACAAATGGAATATTTCAGCAGTATGGTGTCTGAATTTATGGCAGTTGTAAGTAAATTTATAATAGTTGTAGTTTTGACCTCATGGACACAAATATTTTAAGAGTCTAGTTTCATGAGATAGGGTGGATGCCCTTTTCTATATCAATATATTGTGGAAAGACCTCAAAGAATAATTTGCTGAGTAATGTAAGAATGATCTGTATTTTAAGTACATTTCTTTCCAAGGGCCTGATCCTTCAAATGCTTATGAAAGTACCCGGGTGATGTAACTGGGTCTACATGAGAAAGTAAAAGCTATTTTCTTCAGTAAAGATTTGCAGAATGGGGCACTATCTGAATAATGACAGGAATATGGATATTTTACTCAGTCACCTAGTTGAATGAAAATCTATTATTCACCCAAACAAGAACACAAACAAAATGCAGCATGAACTTGACGGATCTGTTGTCTGAGCCTTACTTTTGCAGCAGACATACTTTCATTATCCCTTTGTAGTTCTCCTAATGTGGGTGAAGGAGTCCTTAGTAGTTGTCCTTTCTTTATAGAGTAGAAAAGGGGGAGGCTAGCTTATGAATTTTTTTTTTCTGGAATGTGCATTAGGAGTATACATCCTTAACATGGTAGTAAATCTTTTTTTTTTACTTTTTTTTATAACTCTAGCAAAACTAATACTGTTTTTCATTTCCGAGAATCATTGACTTTAATTGTCTAATCAGTTTAAGGTCTGTACCTATTTTGCATTTGTGTTTAATTAGTGCTCCCCCTTCTCCAGACTGTCATGCCAGACTTGTGAAGTAAGAATCAATTGAAAACACTTTTTACAGATCAAATGAAATAGTTATGAGACTCTTAACTGCAGGTAATTTATATTCCTAAGCACTAATGCTGTATCATTGTCTGAAATAAAGTCATAGGCAAGTGGGCAGCCCTTTTTCTTCAGTCTACTTGACATTTCTCTCTACACCCATCTAGTAGACTTCTTTAAAAACAAACAAAAAAAACCTAGTAGTGTTTAAGACGTCTTACTGGCAACTGTGATGAGCATGTCACTCACCAGCCATCATCAGTCAATCAGAAAATCAGCTAAATGTTTTCTTTTTAACAAAAATAAAAGTTCCTACAAATATTTTCCTTGTAATATTTCATGCCGTAAACACACTTTAAAACACTGGGTTGTTTTGGGGTTTGTTCCTATCAAACACTGGACAAAACAGTGATTTTATTTAGTGGTTTGAGCATTGGCCTGCTAAACCCAGGGTTGTGAGTTCAGTCCTTGAGGGGGCCATTTAGGGATCTGGGGCAAAAATTGGGGATTGGTCCTGCTTTGAGCAGGGGGTTGGACTAGATGACCTCCTAAGGTCCCTTCCAACCCTGATATTCTATGAAAAGATTTTAGATCTTTAATCCAGAGGGATCCCAAAGACTGCTACTAATTGTAGCAGCATATATACAGACACTTTGTGCATCACTGAGTTGCAACTATCTCTAGTTGCATGTAACAACTCTTTATCTGCACATAGCAACACTACACAACAATTTTTGGGTTCGTAGGATAGGAAATAAAACATATCGTATCCAGTTAAAACTACAGGAAAAAATGTAGGTAGGCATAATGAAATTACAGAATGTTGTTGGAATTTGGCAGGAACAATGGTGTTAATGCCTCACTTCTTGCAAAACCACTTTTCGTGACCATATATACTCAGGACTTGAGATGGAAACTAGAGCAATTCAGTGATTTCTCCTAGCATCATGCTGAAGCATTAATTCCATGAGGACTCAGAGCACCATCTTCTGAATTGCCAACATCACTTCTTGCAGAATCTTGGAGGTCTCTTTTACCATGTACTGACTAGGCCTAACTCTGCTTGCCTTAAGGGAATTGACAGGATCACAGCTGAAGGTTCAGAGGAGAGAGAGTCTGGAGGTAACTATCGTGGATTGGCAAGGAGGAAGAAATGGATAATCAACAGCTCTTTAACCTCTGATATCTGAGTGTATATTCTTGAGCTTCTGTCCACATAGGTTCCAACTGTTCTTGTTGGTGTGGGTTTATGGAACTTGCCTACATGAGTAATTTTATTTACATGAGTCGACCCATTGACCCCAGTGGAGCTATCCAAATAAGTAAAGTTACAAGCATAAGTAGCTGCGGGATTGGGCCCCAAGCACTGGCCTGCACTCAGAATCCTTGGATTTTTGTGTGAGTGTACTCTTTATCCATGCATTTCCATTGAATTCGGAGAAAAGTGAAGGGAGAATTTGATTTTGTGTTAAATTCTCTGATTTGTTTATAAATACAATTTGACAGTTTATACAAAATTAATAACCCAATCAATCCTTCACTTGGACAGCAAAGGATAATATAGCGTGTAGTTATTTATATAGGAACATAAAACAATAGCCTCTTTAAACCACATATGTGAACATAAAACCTATCGACCGGTACTGAGTAATGGATACTCAGGAAAGACTAGGGGAAACATATAACTGAAACAAACATAACACAAACACATTATTGCCAGAGCTAGTTGTCACACTAAGCACTTTATTGCCTTACACTGCGGAACCAATTCAGCTCCATTAGTTTGTATCTATGATTCTTAATTAACACTAAATATATTCCAACACAAATAGTATTTAATTGTAGGGTATGATTTTTATACCTTTCTAATAGTGAATATCCAATTCTGTTACTCTAGCCTTTGTGATAGGAATTATTATTAGTTTTTATCTCTTTTTATCAGTGGATCTCAAATGCTTGACAGAATATCATTATCCTCATTTTACAGCTGGGGAAACTGAGGCACCGAGGTGATGCTCACCCAGCAGGCCAGTGGCAGAACCAGGAATAGCATCTAGGTCTTTTGAATCACAGTCCAGTGTATCCACTAGGCCACACTGCAGTGATGCTCTCTGCTGTTGACTTTGCACCACATTATAAATTCACCTGTTCTTTTGCAAGCACCTGGTGAATTATTTTGAAGATTTGTTAATATTGCTTTGTTACAACCATTCCTCCTTCAGCAACCAAGGACTGCTGAGTCTTCAAAGTTTTGAAGTTTTTTGTTTTTTAAATTCTGTTAATGTTGCCGCCTCCTGCTGCTAACTTGGGGGAATCTGGATTGGCTGGCTTCTGAAGATGCCTGTCTTCCTACTGGTAGAATATATTGTGGCTACCTGACAGCTTCTTGGTTATCACTATGTTCCTGCATGGTGCTAACTTATGGTTCAGGCTTTTTAATTTTAGAGATAGGGCGGAGAGATTAGGATCCACTAGAGTTTTTTTTCTTTTTTTTCCTTCTGATTAGTATATTATATAATGTGGCATAGTATCCATTCTGCAGAAATCAGCGGTCAAATAATGCCCCACTGACTCACATAACATGAAATAAGCGCATGTAAAGGATTTTCCTGAATATTCTTTATGAATTGATTAATTCTTGTTTAGCCTTTTGCAGATATGCTGCTGTTTTTGTCTCCCCTGTCATATTCAAGTAATAATCATGATCCAGAACTTTAAGAGCCAAATTCTACCTTCTCATGGAAGTGCCTTCAAATTGGAACGCATGTATGTTGCAAAAGCAGTATTATCATAAAACGGTATTCTGAGAGGCAGTGGCCATACGTATAGGCCCACCATACAGATTACCTTGGTGTCGGTGTTTGCATAGCTGCTAATAGTGGATCAGTGAAGAGGTGCATGTGTGACAAACATGCAGCCCAAGGCCCTTGACTTCTAAGGTCCTTTGTGGCACCTGTCATTGAGAGGCTGAAAAATTGTTTGTAGGTTTGGGAGGGGGCCAGGGATAGGACAGGAAGCTTATTTCTGTGCTTCCCTTCTACCGACAGTCTTTCTGGCATTATACCTACGTATGCCATATTAAACCGTCACAACTTGGTTCTGGTCTGGATTGGTCAGCAACTGACACCTTGTAGTATAAAAATAAAATGCCATTTGTTGTCTTTCTGTGGTATATTTCAACAAATAAAATATTTCCCTTTGTGCATCTTTATTCTTTTAAAGAAATTCCTGTATTAAGATGTAAAGGGGAATTAAATTCAAATTTAGAAGATAGTTTTCAATTGTTTTGTTCTTAAAGCTCCATTTCAGTTTTAAGTAGGTTTAAAAAGAAATCTTAATTGTATTTTAATTTGGTTTGTCAAAGTATAGTTGCTGGGAATGAGGTAGGAAACTAATTTAAATACAGCATGTGTAATGGAAAATCCAATTTTCGGAAGTCTGTAGAAATATAACTGGAGTCATTAGTGCCGGCTTCAGTAATTAAGAGTCAATTTTTGATGTTTTAGTCTTGAATGCTAATTGGTGATAAAGGAAATAGGAAGGTGATATTTCATTTGCTATGAAATTGGTGATTCTCTAGAACCTATAGCCTTTGGCATGTATATTGGGCCAAATTGTTTGCACGAACCTATAGGATTCTAGTTTTCTTATTTGGATCCAAAATTTTCATTTGCTTTTGGTAACCACAAAGAGATTATGAAGAAAGAGCTTCTCAGTTACCTTAGGGACTCTGGATCAGTCTTTGTGTTGCATAGAACAGGCATAACACACTCCACCCTGGTGAATAGCAGTGATGTGGGAGGTTATACGCTAGGTACAGAGCAGGTTCTGCTGCCTTTATCCTGCCTATGCAGCTATTCCCTGCCCTGGTACCAGGGGCATGTTTGTGAGGGCTACAGGCAGAATGGGGGGGATGCTGAAGGAGGAAGGTGTGGCAAGGGGCATGGCTAGGAGAGACCTGTGCCTCAGTGCTAATGTCCGTAGAAGCTAGTTCAATGATGCACAGGGTACAGCTTTTTTTAGGCCTTCCCTAACTTGTTTCAGGGGTGGAAATGGCCCCCAGCAGACCCAGAATAGCTCTGTACCAGCACAGAGATGAATCTCTCCTGAAATTTGGTTAAGATGAGAGACTTTAACCCCAGTTAAAGTTCTGGCACAATAACAAGCAACTGCCCGTAGATGTCAAGCAGAATCCCCTGTCCCAAAGGATGTTGCACACAATTATCATTTGTGCTGTACTACATTTAACATTGAGGAAGGACGTTTTATCACACCAAAATGAATTCTGCTTACGTATTGAGTCCACAAAGCTTTTGGTGATCTAGTGCTGCATATCCAATAAATTTGAGACCATCTACAGATTTAAAATTGCCTTTGAATTTATCCACTAAAGCAATCAATGGCAGGGAAATGATCTACAGAGACAGTATGGCTAGGATGCTGTTATCTTTAAAAAGCCAGGATGTTATTTGTTACTGCTTCAATTTCTACAAAGATACTCATTTTTATGCGATGATAATAAAGACCCCATAAAAAGGTGAACATGCTGATAGTTATTATCAACTATAACAGTCCAAAAATTTTACCTCCTTATTAAAAATACCTATTTTTCAGGGGTATGGAAGGTATTGTTTTGTTTCATTTTAAACAAAACCCCAGCAATTCCCACCCTCTGGCCTCCCAATGTCAAAACTGACTTGATATTTATTATTGCACCCTGGAGTGCCCTCCTAAAAAACACCTAGTTGGGCAGTTTGTTTTGGCTGTGTTTTTTGTTTTGTTTTTATCTGGAATCACCCTGTCCAAAATGAAGCTAGGAAGTTGAATATATTGGCTTCCTAAGCTTGACCATGCCCTCTTTTGATGTAAATAAAAACTATTGGAGTGTAAATAATAATGGTCTGTTGTTTTAACTGAGGGATTGTTAAAGGGGACTGTGCTGTGTGGCAAGCTGTTTGGCCTGTAGATTCACACCCTGGCTTGCTGTGCACTAATATCCCATGTAGACAAGCCATAAGAGAGCTTCCCTTTGCAGTTGCAATATTTCCCATGCCACCTCGCAGCTATGCTTCAGGGGACCCATCTCTAGGATGAGAGGATAGAGTAGCGTTCTTGGGGCTGATCTTACAAGGTGCTGAGCATCTCTGGAGAGGTGCTGAGCACTCTCTATTCCCATTGCAGTTGAGGATGTTTGGTGTCTTGCAGGATCAGATCCCACACCCCTTCAATCTGGGCTTCTCTAGGGCAGCTGCCAGCAAGGTTACAGATGTCATGGTTCTTGTGGATCACTGGTTGGGGCCGGATTTAAATCAGTGATGTAGGGGCAAAAAGTTCATGTTCTGTTGCCAATTCCCTGAGAACTATCTAGTTCCCCAGGTGATGCATCTAGAATGGTTTGTTGTACTCGCAAAGGCAGAAAATCTTTGGAATGGTGAGAACAAATGTGAGGATTAATTGTTTATAATGGATTTTTCATGGCCTAGATTTGCAAAGGAGGGATGTTTTTAGGGTGGTGGTGGGTTTTTTTGTTTTGTTTTTTCATTTGTTTTAGAGGCTATTTTAAAAAAGAAGTTAATGAAAATCAATGGTGAAACATGTTCTGTCCTATTTTTCTGAGGGTGAATCAGTGGGCCCCTTGCTTCTCCCTGGTTGGCAGAAGAAAAGTGTTCATCCAGGGCGATGTGATGTGTTTGGGCCACTGCAGCCTCTGCAGAAATCTTCCCTAGCTGGTGGGCATTCAGTTAGGCTGGGTAAGCTCCTGCACTAGGATGCCACGTTAGGATGGTAACGAGGGATGCGGCGAGATAGCTTTTGATGTGAGATTTCCCTTTGGTTTTAGTTCTTTGATACATTGGTAGGGAAGGCAATTGTAGGTGACTGCCTAACCAGACTACTTGTTCACTTAGCAACTACCCAGTAGCCCTTCAGAATTGAGACCAACCTCCAAGCCTTAATAGCCTGGGGAGTTTACATGGGCTGACAGCCTGAGAAGCTGCTTTCTCCTGGAGAGGCTCCCATGGAATCAGAGCAGACAGTGGCATTTCTCACAGAATCGTACAGTAGTGGCATAAAAGAATCAATCTGACCCTTCTTTTCCCTTTGCTTTTTGTTTTTAAAATGAAGGGAGAATTTTCAAAGCAGGTAGTATGGGGAACAGAATCAAACAAGATATGTATGGCTTTTGGAAAATGTATCTGCATTTAACAACCTTGCAAGAAATACAGATGTTTGCATTTTATAGTGAAGAAGTTCTTCCTTTAAAAGTGTGCTCTGTATCTTAGTGAAAGCATCTTTTTGCAGTATCCATGGCAAGTGTTCCTCCATAGTAGAGTAACAAACATAACGGACAATAACATGGTTACACAAAACAAGCAAAATGGCAGACCTAAACTGAAGGTTGCCCCCGTCAACACTATATTTGTGTGCTTTGCTTTTTTCCCAAAGCAAAATCTACTAGAAGCGCCAACAGACTCAGTGGCACATTTAATTTGACGCATTAGCTGTGAACCTCTTGTTATCGGAATAAAACTGGACTTGGTTTCTTCCTAGTCTCTTGTGCTCATCACAGAATCATTGCACGATTCATCACAACAGACCATCTCTGCTCATGAGAGGCTAACCACAGGAATAGCGCAGGTCAGGATTGAAGTGCGCTAGCAGCGCTACATGAAGAAGAATTCAGAGTGTGTTTGCACTGTGTCTTGATATAATCAGTTCTATCAAACCCTTACTCTCTCAAACCACCATACTCTCCCAGAAAACCAGCATCAAGAGAAGAGAGGACTTGCTGCTGAGTACACAAAATAAATGTTTACTTTGAGTTTTCTGAAAAAACCTAGGTGGTTCGTTGCAACTTAGTGGGAGCCTGTCCCTGTATGGTCTTGTAGATTTCCACTTTGGAAATACATTCAATAGGGTTTATGGCATGTTAGAAGATGTAATATGTAAAATCCATTGAGTACATAACATCATGCAAAGAGTTAGATTTAAAATAAACAATGCTGAGGAAATTCATTGTGTGCTACTTCATCCCCAACTTGCCTAGAGCATTTAGCTATTGCAGCACATATGGCATGTAAGATTAGCCACTGTTCTGAGACCCATGCAGTGCTGACAGTAATAGAGTGACTGAATGACTGAGTATGAGACTCTGAATTTTCTCATTTTTTTTGTGGTATAGCATTACTAAAGTGTGTAGGAAATAAACCCACTGTGTGTGGGTCTGCAAAACTGGGACATGGCACTTTATTTTGATAGCAAACTGCTGTTGCTTTCTTTTTTACCTTATGAAGCAGATGTACTTTCATTTAAAGAATTGTTTGGGGCATTTACAAATACCTTCACCAGCCAGTCTTGAAAAATCTGCCAGATCTCGCTAATAGCTGGAGATATAAAGCTAAAGAAGATGAGGATGGGGATGGACCCATTACCAAGGTTCAGGGGCAACTCCTTGGTGAGAAGCATAGGTCTCCTGCCCCTCCCATGCCAATGCCAGAAGGGGAATGATGCTGGGATTCCTTTTGGTTGCTGTCCCTGGACCCTGTATCTTTTATATTAGTATTTGATTAGCAAGTGTCTAATAAATATGACCCTCCCACTTTAACTGCTGGAAGGGTAAAGGAGCTTTTTATATTTTCCTACCCACCCCCTATAAAGTCTCTTGCCTTCACTCAAGGTTTTGGCATTTGGGTATGGGGAGAGAGGAGAGGAAATGGATCTCCAGTACATTAACCCTCTCCCTATTCACCATCTCCATATTTTGGGAGGCAGACGGAAGGGTGGGTGTTGGAAGCATCCTCTCCATGAATAACTCCAGGCTTGCAGCTTTCTCAGGCTACATAAAGATGACATTTTTGATAATTTCTCTGGTGTCCACATGGTTCCCACAACCTTGTTAACTCATCCTCGTTGCTGCTTGGTAGCAGATGCAGCTGTGAGCAGCAGCAGAGGCACCGGAGCTATCTGTCTGCAGACTCTGGAAAGACATCGCTGCATCGCTTCTCATTTGGAATGTTTCCAAGGTAGAAGCTTCATTATTTTAAATGAAAGCTGAAGTTCTGCAGAAATGGATGGCATGTTCCTCCTCTCTCCAGGGAAAGCTTCCCCTTACCCATGAGTGAGTGGTTTTTCAGGCCTTACTGACCAAGAAGCAGCTAATACAAAATAAAGCTATGAAATTTATAGTGTAGCAATTAATCCGTCATCCCTAATATTTTCCACTTGTAAACTGCCTGTGCTAACAGATACATATTGTTGCAACTGAATAGATGGTCCTTGTCAGAAATCAATGATTTGTTACATTTGACTGACTGCTATATTGTGGAAACTCCACACCCAGCATTTAAATTTAGTGCAATGATTAGTGTAACAGAAAGTTTCCAATTATTAGCTAAAATGAATAGTTTTACTATTGTTCTTTGTGCTTGAGCAAAGCTGTAGTAGCAACAGTTTTATGTGGTCAGGGAACAGCCAATGCAAGTTTCAGGTTTCAGTTCAGTCTCACAGACTATATTGAAATTGGTCAGTAAGTTCTTGTTTCATTTTAGTAGGGTAGCTTATCTTAAACATGGGTCATACAAACTCTTAGCCAGAGTTTTGGGTTGATTTTTATGAAATTTCATGGTTTAATGAAATTTCATTTGAGGTAACACAAAACAGGGATTTCTGGCCTTCTGGCTTCTCTGAGTCAAGGAGCCCCGAGTACCCGGAGTTCAGGATTTAACAGGCTGTTGTTTCCCTTTATAATGTTTACACCCCACTGGTGTAGCTTGTCACATGCAATCTGTACAAATTTGTGTAATTCTGATCAGTCTGACATGAATTATATAGCTAGCTGGATTTTTATTATAAAATGTGTATTTTTTGATGTATGGTAAATGTCATATAGTGGTTTTTAGGGGTAATTTAGAGGAATATATTTTGATAAGTAAAACAAAAAATTACAAAAGGAGCTTACTAAGCTTCTCTAAGGATTTCAGTGTTGTGTTTGCAATATGAAATCTGAGCTTCCTTGGAAAACTGCAGTAAAGTTGACAAACTTAAAGATGCAGGTTAATTTTTAATGGCTGTTGATGAAGAAATTAAAGCACAGTGACATGGAGTTTATTGCAGGGTCAGCATCTAGGCAGGCAGACTGAAGTTAATGGGGGTCTGTTCTAGTGCTGGGGTCAACCCACAGAGTTCATTGTAGGATTCAGGCCATTGTTTGTAAACAGAGTGTCAGAGTCTGCTGTTTCTTTTACTTACTCCGAGAGTGTCTTACTCTGTGAGTAGCTCCATTATCCTGCCACTCTTGCTCACATGGTACCTTGTACTAAAAGCAGCTCTGTTGTCAAAGTCATGAGTTAGCACTATTGTCAATAAAGTACTACCTGAGTAGGAGTGGCAGAGTCTGACCCAAAGCATTGAGTAATGCTAGAGTATTTCTACAGCTGCTTTTTTGTTTTTCATGCAACTGAACAAGGTTGCCTTGTTTGTTATCCTTTCTCTGTGTTGCTGGATTAAGTTGCTGTTTTGACGCGTGTAATAACTCTGATGACCAAAAGTAACAAAATGAACAGGTCTGTTCATGCTGAGCACTGATAGCTTCTGTGGTTATTTCTTTCCCCCCAGAGTTAAAGCTCTGAAGTTAGAGATGAAACCTGTATTTCCCAGGCTGGTATTGTAATTGTTATTAGGATCTTTGTTTACATAGATACAAGATAGATTAAAGCTGCTTTTAAATTAAAGCAATTGTCAAAAGTCTGGAGAAGTATATGGGTGATCAAAAATATTTCACATGGGGGGCGGAAGGTGGGGGGGCATGCAAAGCCAAATTCCATAAAATAGACAAATATAACTATACAAATCCTGTGTGTTAGAAAAGCACTGAAAGCAGCTCCTAAGTAGAGTTAGGTTAATGTTGGATTTTTTGGTTTGGTGATGTTTTTTGGAATTTTTCAGTGAATTGAAAAGCTGAGGAAAATTTTGAGTTGAATAAGTGCTATGAATGACAACGGGTAGTCAGTGGGCCGGGGAAAGAGACTAAAGCAGCTGAGAGAGATTACTTTGCGAGAGGGCTCCCAACTGTTTCATGTATGCAATATGGGCTTCCTGTCTGACCAGTGTTAACCACCCTCAACTGTGAAAGGGGTAGTTCAGTCTCTATGCCCTCTGCTGGGATTGCCAGGAATGGAGCCAATTGATGCCGGTAATTGTTCGTTTAATGCGTTTCACCCTGTTCGTGATTTCTGCAACATTTGATTCTCTCATGGATTGAAAATTTTTATTTCATAAGTAAAATAATAAGAAAAGAATATATTAAGTTTAAGTTTTTATGGACACTTATTTTAGTGACATTATTTATTACTGATGAATCTACTTAAGTGTCATTAAATCTTACTAGGTGTAATTCATGTGACTGTGGAGAAGTATCTCTGTCATCCAAGTCTCTCATTCCCAACAGTTGAAAGCATAATTAAACTTTCTCCGTTCTCAGTCATAAGGGAGCTATTCTTTTAATTACAGCATCTTTCTTCTGCCATGCTAAGCATTCAGCCTACAAAGAATAGCTTGACAGTTTCGTAAATTTGATATGCATGCTTTACTATCCCCCTTTTCTTACATACAATGCTGACCAGAAAAAATGACACCGTGACGCACAGAGTAGTACTGTACCCTTTGCTTTGGCTGAAGCTTGTGAATTTTTTTTTTGAAGTATTAATAGTGTCAATAGACTTTTTTTAGTGAAGTAGGACAAACAGGACAAAACCACATCAGAAGTTACTTTTCTAGGCTTTCTTCACCGTCTTTGTCCTATTAACTCTCTCAAAAAGCAAATTTTAGATGCAAGTGTGGTATTTGGGGAAAAATATAAAGAAAATTGTGATTTCTCTATGAAATACACACAACTATCCAGATGTGTAAATGGGGATGTGTAACTTGATACTTTAAAATGTTAATTATGACATGGTAATTCTCAAAGTGCCCAAAGGGTGCCTTATATGGAGCTTCTAGGGGACTACAAGGAGGGGATACGCTCTTGTGGTTAGGGGATTGGACTGGGATTTCTAACATCTGGTATCACTTCCTAGCTCTGTAACGAACTTCCTGTGTGATTTTGGGCAAGTCACTTAATGTCTGTGTCTGTTATCCTCCTCTGTAAGATAGGGATACTAGCATGGGGGATTAGTGTGTCGATACGTGCATTAGTGTTTGTGAGGCATTCTAATTCCATGGGGATTAGGCCTGGATAAGTACTTAGATGTAGGCATGCTGAGTTAAAACACACCTACGTACTTTGCATAAAGGCTCATCTGGCTGTTGAGTCAAGTCCTAAGTCATTTTTCTGTATTATGTAATATTTCTCTTGTTTTTTTTCTTTTAGTGAAACTACCAATTTTCTTTATATATTAAAAAATGCACTTTTCTTGCCTTTTAATTTAGATCCCTGATCTATTTATTTCGTAGCTCCTGTTTTAGATATTAATTTTGCATATATTGAAGTGCACATGCTTTGGTATGATACACCATACCTACAGTTGGAACATCTGAAATGTGTCTGTATTCATCTTATGTAATTATCCTTATGATGGATACCATTATGATCCTTCCCCATCTTGATTTCCCCCCCCCCTTCTAATTTGCAAAGCAAATTCTGCTTCGTGGGTAGTGTGTGTTATTACAAGAATCTTCCCTAGCAACCAGATATTTCTAATAATAGCCCAAATTCATTGCCAAAAATCTTGAAATGTGGCAGAGCATCTTTGAACCCCAGGATGTTACACTGCAGCCTCTCTGATAAGTTAAAGCCTAGTTTCTTTCAAATAATTGAATAAAATAAGGTTTACTGAACTGTAAGTAAAATTGATTCTGTGAATAGTTTATGGTTGTTTGAGCCATAAGAGAAATTTCTTCGGTGCTTACATATTAAAAAAATGCTTGTGAAGCCAAAATGTTTCTGCTGTGTATCCATGTGTATGATTTCATTTACAGCTTCCTGTCTGAACAGTCATCTGCTTGATGAGCACCTGATCTTGAGAGACATATATTGCCTTGATAAGCCATGCTGTATTTGATGTTATCTACATAATTGTTGCTGTTGGACCCTCAGCATCTGTTACCTGGAAAAGCACGCTTTATGATGCAATACAGGATGAGCAATTAAGGTCTTTCCTTTCGTGCAGAATAGGTATGTATGGTCTTCTTATGTTCATTTTGTGCCTATTAACAGACTCTGGTTTATAGAGAATATTTTAAGATATCTTTGAAGTGTGGCCATTCTCCCTTCCCCATGTCTCCATTTAAAGAAACCCCAAGTCCTTCCTTTTCACAGAGCTGCAGAAATAAGAGATGCAAAAGACTTATTAGGTCACTAATTCATACTTTGGCATTGCAGCATTTCCCTTTACAGTTGATTTTAATTGCTTCCCTTTGGAAGCTATTTCATAGTCTAATAGATTTCACTTATTTTTTTCCTCCTAATATTCAGCCTAAATTTTCCTCTGTTGATTTCATCTCAGTTATGTTCCTTTGTTCCACTTTAACAATTCCTTTCCCTCCTTGGAGTTTAGATACTTTTACAGTATTTTTCCTTGGATTGTTTTTCCTTGTAATATAAGTAATGAATTTAAGCAAACATCTTTTAAATTAGCTGGCATCACATCGTAAATTGGTTTGTTTATAACTTCCTACCACAGGAGTAGTTTTCAGCCCTGTAGTGAAAAGGTGACCAATTTAATTAAAATAGAATATGCCATAATTTTCATTAAAAAAAAAAAAAGTTATCCTAAAAGATGTGACAGTGAAAGCACTACAAATGAAGTTCTTTCTTTATCTCCAGAATGTATTCAGGATGCACAATGCAAGCTTCCCCACACTATCTTGCCTATATGCCATAACTCTATTTTTGGTAGGACACTTTATCCTTCAGCAAGGGCTTGTTTGCACTGAGAAAATGCATCAACTAGCATTATGTTTAAACATGTTTTTGCCCTTACTGTAGACAAGAATAGTCATGTTTAAACAATATAGTACTGAGATGTGGTAGTTACCAAGTTTTATTTAACATTGTGTTACAAAATGCGTTAGCCACATGCTTTAACATGATGTGTTTCTGATGGTAGACCTAGCCTAAGAAGACAGTTCAATCTCTGTACACTTTACTGAGATGGCCGATAATAGCATCAGCTGGTGCCAATTGTGAGGGTGGATTTCCTGATTTAGAGAGCTGCCTAGCAGGAACTGCATTAAGAACCTAATCCAAAACCATCTGAAATCAATATGAGTCTCTTCATTGACTTCCGTGGGCTTTGTATGAAGCCCTGAGACCACTAACTCATTTCATACTGACCACTGAGTAGTCTTCAGGTGATACAAGGGAACAATGAATATGTTCCTTAATTTTCCTTGGTGTATCTAAAACATAGAAATATAAAATTTTCCATTATGGATCATAGCATTGCTCCTTCGGGGCTGAAATCCTACACTCAGCAATGACCACTACTTGTTATGTGTAGAGGAAGGGGAAAAAATGTGCAATACTCTACATCAGGGATTGGCAACGTTTGGCACGTGGCCCGCCAGGGTAAGCCCCCTGGCGGGCCGGGCTGGTTAATTTACCTGCCGCATCCGCAGGTTTGGCCGATCGTGGCTCCCAGTGGCCACGGTTCACCGCTCCAGGCCAATGGGGGCTGCGGGAAATGGCAGCCAGCACATCCCTCGGCCCACGCCGCTTCCCACAGCCCCCATTGGCCTGGAGCGGCGAACCGTGGCCAGTGGGAGCCGCGATCGGCCGAACCTGCAGATGCGGCAGGTAAACAAACTGGCTTGGCCCGTCGGGGGCTTACCCTGGCCGGCCACGTGCCAAACGTTGCCGATCCCTGCTCTACATGGTTTAAGGTTTTCTTCCTGACTTGTGATCAGATTGCACCTTGAAGCATGAGATTTGTTTACTCCTGGCTTTGCCTGCATGACTAAAAATGTTCTTATGTAACATAACATGCTCTGTGTTCCTCCCTCCTAAATAGAGGTGTGACCTCCAAATAAGTAAACACAATTTTGTATGTCGATTAAATATGATATCACAGAGGTATGTATTTCAGGATCAGAAGTTAGATCGTTGGTTAATGCAGAAAACAAGAGACGTCACTAATAACATAATGAAATGTCATACTTTGATTCGCTTTTATAAATGTGGTAGAAAAATGATAATCAGATATAAAATTTGCGTTAAGTCAAATAGTTAAAAAATTCTAATCGTTCATTCTCCAGGGCAATCCTACCATATGTGTTCAGTTTTCAGAAGTTTGACTGTATACATCATCTGCTTTTAGTTCCAAACAATATAACATTTATTACTGAATTCAGAACAAGTTGTTTTGGAAAGAATTCTGTACGGAGTCAAAAGCTGTCTGTAATTTTGATTTCTGCTATGGCATCATTACTATATACAATATATACCATCTGTGTAAAAGAGGATGGTAATGAATATGTATAACACTTAAGTGACTGTTAATTTCCTAATGATATTCATTGTGATTACAATCTCTTCAAGGAATATTACAAATACTTCTCTACTTGAGAGTACAACTAGCTTCTTTGGTTCTTTTGCTGGCTGCCCCCTTCCTCCTGCCATGTACAGAAATCCTGTAAATAAAATTAATGGTTTAAAAGTGGGGACCATCTTACAAAACTTTGCTGAGTAAGTTAGTGAGAACACAATCTTTTCCCCTTGTAATTTTTACTCCTGGGGGAATTCTGCGTCAAAAAGTTAAAAATTCTGAGCACAATATTTTAAAATTCTGCACATTTTATTTGTCAAAATAACTGACTATATATATAATCATGCCAGTTTCAATTATTTTGGTAATTTATTTCAAAATATCTGTCAGCAAGTATGTCTGTAACAACACCCACACACCCACCCACCCACCCACCCCAGCGGACAACCCAGTTCCTGTTTCTCTGCTCCTCCCTGCAGAGCCTAGTCAGGGGGCCAGACACTCAAACCCCCTTCCCTCTCCAGAATGCCACCCCCCCCCCAGCCCAGACACTTACACCCCATCTCCCCCAGAGCCCAGGGATCCAGAGGGGGAGAAAGCCTGATGCTGGGTCCTAGGCTTGAACGGAGTTTCCTGTGCACCACCGCCTCCTTCCGTCAGGGCATGCTGGGAACCCTCCAGTTCCCTTCCCCGGCCTTGTGTTCTATTTGCGAGCTGGGCTCTGCCAGGTACAACGACTCCTAGTGGCAGACATCTCTGCAGCCCATTTCTGTGGGGGGAAGAAAGGAAATTCTGTGCGCACAACATTAATTTCTAAGTTCTGCATTGTGCAGTGGCGCAGAATGCCCCCAGGAGTAAATTTTAAGATCCTATTTCACTGCCTACATCTAAGCATGTGTTTTATTGTATATGTGGAAACATGACTGGGACACTTTTTTAAAAAAAATTTCTTTTAGTGCCATAACTGCATGCCCTGTGTGAAGGTCCAGCTGTGGGCAGGTTGTGGTCTGCGGAGCCACACTCTGGAAACTCATGGTCAGAGATAAATAACAGCTAACTCCTGTATCTGCTGAGGGGTGCAATTCCGAAGACCTTCTGTGTTGTGCTGGGTGCCTGTTGTTAATGACGGGCTAGCAGTGTCCTAGGTACTCGACCGATAGATCTGAAGATAGAGTTCCTGACTGAACGAACATACTGCAACACATTCAGTGATGGCAACCTGGCCTACATGGCTGTGCAGGTACATTAGGAGGGCTAAGACTCACTCCCATGCCCTTGTGCAGTCTGACTAGATCTTGGGTGTGAAAGGATAAAGAGACGCTGTGTGGTTGCTATTCTCCCTACCACAGTGGGGCAGAGCGAGGCGAATAGCAGTCACATAATGGGATCTTGGCTCTACTGTCAGTGCACTTCTCTAGGAGGTTTAGGGAGTGGGAGGATACGGGTATGTCTACACTTCAATCGCTACAGCAGCACAGTTGCAGCTGTAGTGCTTCAGTGTAGACACCACCAATGCTGACAGGAAGGGTTCTCCCATCAGCACAGATAATCCACCTCCATGAGAGGTGGTAGCTGGGGTACCGGCCGCTGGCTCTGCTCAGCCTGCTGCCGGCCCTGGGTCCCGGCCACCAGTCCAGGGGGCTCTGCTGCTGGCCTGGGGGTCCCGGCCACTAGCCTGGGGCTCTGCAGCCGCCCCAAGCTGTGGCCCACTGCCCCCAGCCTGGGGCAGTGAGGGGTGCAGATAGGGGCAAGAGGGGGCGCAGCTCAGCACCCCCACCTTAAAAATTGTTCCAGTGCCACTGTACTGGGTATTTTTAAGTCCTGATTTGCTGCTTACATCACTATCACGCCACGTGGAACAACGCATTGCATTTGACGTTGAGATTAGAATGTACATGCAAGAACTGGAATCAGAATTTTCCGACAGATTTCAAGATTGCCAGTGATTTGGCCCAATGCTTTCTTTTCTAATTAAACCTGAAAAGTTCAACGAAAGCGACTTAGATTTGTCTGTATTTCAGTGGATGGGTGTTAAAGATTTCGAAATGCAGCTCATTCGGTTAAAAAGCTCGGAATGGTGGGCATCAAATTTTGGAGATCTGCGGAGTGCCCTTGAAGCTACCGAGAGAGATCATGGGGCCTCTATTCTGACCTGCTGGATCTCCCTGCCACTGAAATTTAATTGTTTGAAGAAAATTGCGTTTTCAATGCTTTCAGCATTTGTATCCACATACCTGTGTGAACAGGTATTTTCACACATGAAATCTGTCCTCTGTACCTCTCGGAGCCGGTTAACAACTGATCACTCAGAAGCCTGTGTGCAGCTTAAAGTATCCAAATACATGCCAGACTTTGGAAAACTCAGCAAGCAAAAGCAAGGGCAAGGATCACACTAAACTGATAAGATCTGCATTTTAATTCAATTTTAAATGAAGCTTCTCAAACATTTTAAAAACCTTTTTTACTTTACATACAACAATAGTTTAGTTATATATTATAGACTTACAGAAAGAGACCTTCTAAAAACGTTAAAATGTATTACCGGCATGCGAAACCTTAAATTAGAGTGAATAAAGGAAGACTCGGCACACCACTTCGGAAAGGTTGCCGACCCCTGGTCTACACTGTGGTATAGGTAGGCTTAGTTATGTCACTTGGGGGTGTGGATTTTTCATGCTCTTGAGACACGTAGGTATGCTGATGTAAATTCCCTGTGTAGACCAGCCCTGCATATGTGTTGTAATCTGCTTAAAAGAGCCAGTACTGAGGAAGAGTTGAGCCAGTACTGAGGAAGAATTAAGGTTGGGGCATGGGAGGGGGTTGGGGTGCCAGCTCTGGGGGGTGCTTACCTCAAGCAGTTCCTAGAAGCAGCGGTATGCCCCCTCTCCGGCTCCTATGCGAAGGTGCAGCCAGGTGCCTCTGCATGCTGTCCCGTCCACAGGTGCCACCCCTGCAGCTCCCATTGGCCATGGTTCCCAGCCAACGGGAGCTGCGGGGGTTGTGCTTGGGGCTGGGGCAGCGTGTGGAGCACCCTGGCTGCCCATATTCACAGGAGCCAGATAGGGGACATGCTGCTGTTTCCGGGAGCTGCGTGGAGCAGGGCAAGCCCCAGACCCTACTCCCTGGTGGGAGCTCGAGGGCCGGATTAAAATGTCTGGAGGGCCGGATGCGGCCTCCGGGCTGTAGTTTGCCCACCCCGAATTACATAATGAGTCTGAGAGGCTGTCTGATGTGGACATTTGGAGTAGACTGCACATTGGAGATGGAAGAAGATTCTGGAGCTGAAGGCTGCTGCCTTGCATTCTTGTGTCATCACTTACGCCAGTGTGAAAAGCTACCACTGTAAGTGAGAGGAATTCTGATTTGGTGCTATTTTACAACCACTTTGCACTCCCTTTGCGTAGATGTAAAATAACACAAATGTCAAGGTAGGGCAGACTCTGCCTTCGTTTCCTTCAACAGTCGGAGAGAGCACATTAAACTAAAGCTACAGGAAATCATCTTAGACAACACAATAGGAGGCTTCTTGACCAGAGATCATTCCAATGACACTTGGTATCCTTGTGGTATTATGAACCAAGTACAAAATGAATGTTTTGGACACATCATCTGTCAATAAATGAAGGAACCACTGATCCTGTAATGTTGTTTTCTGCACTTACCTTCTTTCTTGAATGAGTTCAGCCTTATAGGCATGTGATTGCTACACTTGATTGTAACTGAGAAGACTAATATTATTGTTTCACGAATTTTGTTATGAAAGTCCTATAAAGTCTTTGTAAAATAATTTAAGTATATAGAGTTTAATAGATGGTATGTTTCACTTTGTCTTCTATGATATGTATATAATGAAATATCCTTTCTAGCTGGTTTCGAAGGAAAAAAATTCAAACTCCTATGAAAATAGTGGAACAATAAGTTAGAGAACAATAAAGAATTTAAAAAACCCCAAGCTGAACTGAATATCTCAGTCACATAACTGATAATAAAGAAAAATTGATTTATGTGGAAATACAAAATTCACTTCCTTGGCTTTTGAACTAATATCATAAACTACGTTAATTTTCAAACTGTGCTTTACTTCCCAAAATAATTCCTTGAGCAGATCTTTTAGAAGAACATCCAGTCTTGATTTCAAAAATTGCCAAAGAAGGAGAATCTACCATAACCCTTGGTAAATTTTTCCAATGGTTAATTACTCTGATTGTTAAAAATTTACATCTCATTTCTAGTCTGAATTTGTCTAGCTTCAACTTCCTGCCACTGGATCATGTTTATTCCTGCTAGATTGAAGAGCTATTAAATTATTAAATATTTGTTCCCCATGTAGGTACTTGACTGTAAATAGATTGAGCTCCTTGAATCTATCATTATAAGGCATGTTTTCTAATCCTTGAATCATTTTCCTGGCTCTTCTCTGAACCTTGTCCAATTTATCCACATTCTTTTTGAATTGAGGATCCGAGAACTGGACCCAGTATTCCAGCAGCAGTCACACCAGTGGGAATTTGTAAATCAAAATTGGATGCTTTTCTAAAAAATATGCCCGATGAATTATTTTGGGCAAGTTCTATGGCCTGTGTTACACAGGAGGTCAGACTAGATGAACACAATGGTACCTTCTGGCCATGGGATCTATGAATTTGTGTGTTGACTGAATGGAGGAAAAATGATCATGATCCAACTTTCTTTTATCCAGTATGATGATTTATCAAGCTAAGCGCATACATAAGCGTTTGCAGGATCTGGGCTCTGTATTAAAATATTTCAGAAGAACTCATTAGGAAGTACCCAGTCCTGCTCCCATAAAGGTCAAGGACAGAATTCCCAGTGGGGGCAGACTTTAGTCCCTGTGGGAAGGGTTACTGGGAAGGTATTCTGAAGTGAGTCCTTGTCTCAGGAATGAAGACACATACTTTACACAAACTATTTCCTGGTATGCTAAATCACAGATTTGGTGATCCTTGTGTCATATTGCAAGGCTTATCTATTCTTCCAGGCTCTCTTGAGGTAAGGGGTGGGGAGAGAAAGAAGGATTTAGTGGATAGGAGGATGTGGAGGCGCATCTGAGTTTGGGAGGCTTTGTAGTTTTTGGACCTGGTCTATTTTATTATTGTATTTTAAAAACAATTTGTACATGTTCTCAGAATATTAGGTAATCTCATTTTAAAAGAAAGGACACTTAAATTCACTTCCCCATGGTTTCCCACAGAGTTGTAATGTCTTCACTACTTTTCTTTTATTGTCAGTCCAGTTGTGAAATGTGTTTTTGTTTACACCCCCCCCCCCCAGCCATATTATAGAAATATTTATGCATGTGAGTAACTTTACGGGGTTATTCATATGCATAAATGGTTACAGAAATGGTCTAAAGTGGCTGGTTAAGGATCAATATTCTTGACATTGCATGTTGTATTTTTTTTTTTAAAGTGTAAATTATGTAGTGTCAGGTATTTGTATCCAAACTCTGCCCCAAAATGTGCTTTACTTTGAAAAATCACCTTGTGTAGGTAGTTTGTCCTTTAAAAAGAGACTTTAAGAAGAATACAGCTTAAAAAAAAGCTAAGAAAAATAATAGTAAATTTTAACTTCAGCTTCTAATTTTTAAAATCTATTTCTCCTTCATCTGGGTCCTTTGGGCTGGCCAAGTCAAAAAGGAGCACGAGGATGCTTAAAAATGATGTACCAGTCTCCTTTGGGCACTCTGCATCAACTGGAAAAGGAACTCTCATACATTTTTTCTAAAATGAGATGCAAACAAATTAGTTCTGCTAGGTGTAGGGGTGACATTTCAGAATCCCACTGACAGCTGGATTATCAATTTAAAAATCATCTCTCCTGTGCTGGAACTAACTGAATAACTCTCTTTTTTTGTATAGGTTTTAATGAAATCACCCATGTGGACAGGGCCAGAACAAAGCACATGCACCCTTAGGACTTAAAAGTGCCTGACCCTTGTGCTGATGCTCTGTGCAGGAGTGAAACGTCACCTTCTGTGAGCAAGTACCATGTGATAGCTCTCTTTTTAGCAATGCTTTAGAAGATATGGTTTAAATGGGTGGGGGGGGGGGAGGCGGTTGACATCCCATTTCAATAGGGGTATAATAGAACAAAAAAATCAAACTCCAAAATCTTGCCCCAAGCTGAGTTATGACCCCAAAAAGGGAGAAGTATCACAGATTCCATAAAGTCCACTAAGGACTTCTCTATTGATATTATGTAGAAGGTGCTTAGATACTACATTGATGAGTGGCAGTATAAAACCCTAAGATGTATAACACTTGCCTGTTAGTGGTTTTCATGTGTAGATCTCTCAGTACTTTGCAAAGGAAGACTTGTAACATCCCTATTTTAATGGGGAAACAACTTTTGGTTAAGGGGAAACTGAGACACAGGTGAAATGACTTGCCAAAGGTCACGCAGTCGACCAGTGGCAGAGCTGGGAGTAGAACTTAGATCTACTGATTCCCAGTCCAGTGCCTGATCAACTGACCATGCTGCATCCAGTTTTTAAAATTATTTTGTTTTTAATTTGTGTATCCAGCTTTATGAATGTGTTTATAATGGTCAGTACTGATAGTACATCATTATAAAATAGGGACAGTAATATGGTGCAATAATATTATATGAAGTGCCTTTTGTGTTAGCTATTCCAGTGTGCAATACAAAATGATGAAGCATTAACCTAGCTCCATAGATATACACAGTGCTCTGAGATAGTCAGCTACTCAAGGCAGAGACTGTCTACCATAGACAAGACACAAACTGGACAACAGCTTAAAAAAGGGAAGATCTAGAGAAGTTCATGCAAGTAGTGGGTTTGAAGGAGGAGTGAAAGGTTGTGTGGTAGGCAGGAAGAGAGACTGTAACAGATATAGGGAACAGCATGACAGAAGGCTTGGAGCCAAGGACAGTAGCTGGAGGCAAAGGAAGCAATAACAAGAGATAATTGGGAACAGCGCAGGGAGGAGTAGGATGGAAATGGGAGCAGAGATTAATTCTCTCTATCTGATAATATTATATTCATAGACAGTAAGGCCAGAAGGGGGCATTATGACCAAGTTTGACCTCCTGCATAAAACAGGCCATGGGACCTTCCCCAATTATTCTTGCATCAAGCCTATAACTTTTGGTGAAACTTGCTAGAACATTTCTTTTAGAAAGAAATCCATCTTTGGTTGAAAGACTTCAACTGATGGAGAAGTCACCACACTCCTAGATAAGTTATTTCAATGCTTTAAAAAGTTGCATTTAGTTTAGTAATCCTAGGTATCTATGAAATGCCTATCACGATGGTGTTGATGTGTAGAGCTTTATCAATAAGGATGAGAAGTCCCAATTTGATGTCATAACAGACAAGAAGCCAGAGAAGAGATTGATATTATTATTTAACACATTTTGGTAGCACCTAGAAGTGTCTGCCATCTTTGAGCCCCATTGTGCAAACACATACTAAATGAAAGTCCCTGCTCCAAAGAACTATTGGGGAATGGGCGAGAGGGTTATGATTTGGGGAATACAGGGTGCCTGGAGAAGTGGGAGAGGAAGATTACTTTAGCAGTACTGTTTTCGATTGAGTAGAAGCAGCAGACTGAGAGATGCTGAGGCTAGGGATGAAGAGGAATTAAGGCAAAAAATAACCAACTTGTGGACAAAGAGTTGATTCTCCATGATGCCCCTCCACCAATACAGTTGTGCTCAGGCACTGGGAGCAGAGTGGCAGGACCCAGGCCGTGAAACTCCCTGCTTAAGAACTGAGACTGTATCTAAGCCTGGTGGTGATCAAATCAAGGTATAAAACACATCTTCAGTAAATCCTTCCCCAGAATTAATGACTGGGGAAGGGAGGGATAGCTCAGTGGTTTGAGCATTGGCCTGCTAAACCCAGGGTTGTGAGTTCAATCCTTGAGGGGGCCATTTGGGGATCTGGGGCAAAAATTGGGGCTTGGTCCTGCTTTGAGCAGAGGGTTGGACTAGATGACCTCCTAAGGTCCCTTCCAACCCTGATATTCTATGATTCTATGACTATCAGCAAACGAACAAAAGCCCTCCCCATGCACTGTCCTTCCCTGGAAGAACATTGAGAGGGAAGTGCTGGTTTTTTGTTTCTTATTCTAGGATTTTATGCTCCTTAATATTGTATAGGGCTTAGGTGCCATACTTATAGATGCTATATTAGAACGTAAGATAACTAGGAACTAAGGAGGTGGAGAAGGGTTGAGAAGAAAGATGAGAAGTTCTTTTTGGGAGAAATTCAGCGGTGGTAATGGGACAGTTAGGAGGGGATGGCTAATTGATAGTGGGAGATGTAACCTAGGGGCGAGGAACAGAAGGTGGATTTGGGACTCCTCTGCCTTGTGGCTTCAACTGACACATGTGCCTCAGGAGTGAACATGTTTGCCTAAAGAGATGGTATAGAGCAGGGGTGGCCAACCTGTGGCTCTGGAGCTACATGCGGCTCTTCAGAGGTTAATATGCGGCTCCTTGTATAGGCACCAACTCTGGGGCTGGAGCTATAGGTGCCAACTTTCCAATGTGCTACAGGGTGCTCGCTGCTCAACCCCTGGCTCTGCCTCAGGCCCCAGCCCCACTCCACTCCTTCCCCCACGGCCCCTTCCCCTGAGACTGCTGCACCCTTGCTCCTCCTCCCTTGCCTCCTGCACACTACAAAACAGCTGATCACGGCGGCCAGGAGGGTTAGGTGCTGCTGGTGGGTGGGAGACACTGGGGGGGGGGGGGGCAGAGTGCTGAGGGGGCAGGGCTGCTGATGTGTTACTGTGGCTCTTTGGCAATGCACATTGGTAAATTCTGGCTCCTTCTCAGGCTCAGGTTGGCCATCCCTGGTATAGAGGGATTGATAGGGAGAGGAGCCACCAAAGTAGTGGTCAGCAAGGCAGAAGAACACAGCTGTGGAAATGTGGGGAGGATTGTAAATGATGGAGTAGAGAGTGATTGTAGGCACATAGGACTTGTGGTCCATCAAGTCTAGTATCCTGTGATAAAGGCAGCAGAGATCAAAATGATAAAAATAGAGAACTGGTCCCTTGGCTTAACAAGGGGATCATTATGCTTTTGGGCAAGGCCGTGTTGTTGAAGTAAACAGGGCAGAAACTAGCCTGAAGTGAGACCAGGAGGAAATTGGAATAGAGCGAATGAAGGGATTGGGCGTGGACATTGTGCCACAAGGATTTTGGAGGTCAGGAGGCGGAGGAGGATAGGACAGTGGTTAGAGAGGCAAGTAGTTGGTTTTTTCTTTTTGTTTTAAACTTTTTTTCCAGACAGGAGGACAAAGTGTGTGTTTATTGGCTGGTGGAAAAGAGCCAAGAGAGAGGACGAGGATGAGAGATAGAGGCGGGAAACGATGGGGTTAGAGACTGCAAAAGGAACACCTCTGAGTCAGACTTGGATTCAGGAGGAAGGGGAAAATAGCAAAACAGGTAGAGCAATCCTTAACCTGACAAAAAAAGGAGTGGTTAGAATATGCTGCTTAGAAGAATAGGCTAGAATTATCCTTAAACATACATTGCCATTTCTTCGCAGTATATTGGTATTAGCAGAACGAGGGCATGGTTAATTGAAACAGTTTACTGTGTGGCTAGGTAGTATATTAATGTTACAAGATTTGCTATACTCCATGGATGTTGTATAAGCCTAAGGAGTAATCTGTGTTACTACGTTTGGAAAAATAAATAAAAATTATCCAAGCAAATTTGACACTTGTTGAGAGGAGAACATGAAAACGAGCTGCAGGCTACAGCTCAGGCTGATTCCCAAGATCTCTCTCTCTCTCTCTCTCTCTCTCTCTCTCTCTCTCTTTTTTTAATCTGTCATCAGAAAGGGATGTTTTTCATTATCAGAAATTAAGTCTTTTAATGAGTGCTGTTCTAAAGGTCTTTTCTTTGTTCATTATTGTTAGCTATTAACTGTGTAAAGGATACAGTGCAATATGTTAGATGTAGGCTAGTACAGTAGTTCACATGTCTTGGTTTAGAGAGAATCAACACAGAAATATAAATATCTCTTGGATCCCACCCATCTTAAACTTCCAATTCTCCTCTTTTTTCCGTTTTGAAGTGCTTGGTGGCCCTTGACTAGGGCTCATAAGCCCTACTGCAATACAAATAAATTAATAATATTATAATACAATGCTCAGGAGCATTTCATAGAGAGGTCTGTGCACCACCAGTATTCCCCAAATCAGGGGTCATCAACCCATCGATCGCAACCAACTTGGTTGATCCCAGTTGATCACGATCTCCAGCGGTGTAGTGTGGCCGCAGCTAAGGCAGACTCCCTGCCTGTCCCCACCCCCGGGGCCACAGGGGCACGTTGGCTCCTTCTGGGAGTGGTGTGGGGCCAGGGTAAGTGGGGAGCCTACCTTAGCCTCGCTGCGCCCGGAGCCGCTGGAGGTAAGTGCTGCCTGGCAGGAGGCCGCACCCCACCAGTAGCGTAGGCAGGTCCGGAGCACAGGGGGAACGGCGCTATAAAAAGGCGCCTCCCCAGGCTCCCCCTGTACTCACCTGGCGGTGCCTCCGGCAGCGCTCCGGGTCTTAGGCGGTGGGTCCTCGACGGTTCGGTCCGGCATACCGGCAAGAGCCAGTACGCCGTGCCGGACCGTACCGGCTTCCCTGGCGGTGATTTAAAGGGCCCGGGGCTCCAGCCACTGTGGGGAGCCCCGGGCCCTTTAAAGCGCTGCTGGAGCTCCGGCAGCGGGGCTCGGGCGGCGCTTTAAAAGGCCTGTGGCTCCCCGCAGTAGCAGGAGCCCCAGGGCTTTTAAAGCGCCGCCCGAGCCCGGCTCCAGCAGCGGGGCTCAGGCGGCACTTTTTAAGGCACCGCTTTGGCCACAGGGGGAGCAGCCGCTCCCCCTGCTCCCCCTCGGCTATGCTACTGCACCCCACCCCTCATCCCTGAGCCCTTTCCTGGAGCCAACACCCCATGCTCCCCCTGTACCCCAAACCCCCCTCCTGCACCCTAAGCCCCACCCTGAACCCCCTCCCAGAGCCAGCACCCTATACCCCCTTCTGCACCCCAAACCCCCTCCTGCTCCCCAAGCCCTAGCCCTCCTTCCCAGAGCTTGCACCCCTCACCCCCTCCTGTACCCCAACCCCCTGCCCGAGGCTCAGCCCAGAGCTCCCTACCACACTGCAAACCCCCCAGCCCAGAGCCCATATCCCCTCCCTAATGCCAACCCTCTACCCCAGCCCAGTGAAAGTGAGTGAGGGTGGGGGAGAGCAAGCGACGGAGTGGGGGGATGGAGTGGGCGGAGCTTGGGGAAGAGGCGGGGCCTTGGAGAAGGGACAGGATAGAGATCCTGGGTTGCCCTTAGGTTCAAAAAGTGATCTTGGGTGTAAAAAGGTTGGAGACCACTGCCCTAAATTGTAGTTTGAGAACCACTGGAATAGCAGATTTAGACAGGTTGGACAGGTTGATTGTCTCATGGAGATAAAGGGATAGGGCACGTTGACCGATGAGACTTGGCTGGTTTTAGGCTTGTTAAGAATGACTTCAGCATAAGTCGTCAAAAGAGTGTGTTAGAGGCACAGTTTGAAAAAAATGAGATGGTGCAAGAGACGATTAGGTAACTTTACAAAGAGAAGAACAGCAGTAAAAGAGGGAGGAGACCTACTCAGTGGGTTTATGTCCAACCAGAGTTAAACAGGTTTTAGGTTCTGGATAGATGTCAGGCTGATTCAGAAGATGTAAAAGTAGAATGGGGGATGTATCTGCTGGAACAGCACACTTGGAATAGATGACATGAAAGCGCTTAGGGCACTTTAAAGATGATGCAGACATTTTGCCTAGAAATAGAGACATAAACGTGGTGTGCACAATTGCTGGTAGAAGCATTGAGTTTATGAATGGCATCTTGGAGGAAAAGAAGATTGGACAGCTGGCGCTGTTCAGAAGAGAAGAAATCTGCATGCAGGATTCTGGGAAAGAAAGCAAAATAGAATAAACTTCCCTCCCAGTAGTGCAGTGCCAGGGGGAATGCCTTCCAGTTCTCACAACCTCCCACATCTTTGAGGGGGTATGACTGGTCACTGACTTTCTCTCTACCACATTTCCTCTCTCTGTTGCTCTACCGTTCTCCTCTCCTCTTTGTCCAGTCTCTCCATAGCCCTCTCTTGAATGGAAGTTGGATTTCTTGGAGTCTGCTTTGTTTCTTTACACTGGTGCTTTGCTCTTTTCTGTGTAGACTATTATGACCCCATCACCATAGTATCCAAGTGCCTGTCATTTAGCAAAAATGGCAACACATTTTGCTGTGTTCCTCCCATGAGGGAATGGAGTGGATCCATCAGTTGTGTGAGTTTCTCTTTTGACGGTGTCATTTAATGGTAGCATGCTGGGATAGACTCAGGAAAACAGCATGTCCCATTTTCCTTTTCACCACACTTGAGAGGTGTGGTGTGGTATTAAGAAACTGAGCTGCAGGAGAATTTATTGGTAATATTAAAAAAAAAACTGCATGACCAGTTCGTGCTTTCCAGATTTGTGGTGAGATAAGAGAAGCATTTGAATGTGACTTGTCTACAGCTTGAAATATCCACTGGCAATGGAGAGTTAAATCTGTTCTATACAAATGCTAAGAGCATATGTAATAGGATTGCTGAATTGGCGTTACAAGTTTTCAAGGATAAGTACAATATGATAGTACAATCATATCAGAGACATTCTTAAATCAGAAAAAAAGATGGGGGATTTAAAAATAATAGTTAGGGGATTGTTGGATTTTGCATTAGACTTCCAGAGTAGAGGGAAAAAAGAAAAAACTTTTGTAGGCATGACAAAAGAGCCCTTTAAGAAGTCTAGAACTCTGATTGGGGGAATCCTGGCTGGAGTAAATATGAAAACTTTATCATCTGAATGTTGCAAGGTGTTAATGATTTCCATATGGATAATATACAGGGAAGCAAAACAATTTTTTTTGTTGACTTGCTAGAATTTGGATTAATTTACATGGGGAAAAATAAGTTAATTGTTTTAGGTTTCCCAAATATTTTTACTAAGTGTCTTGTGTATTGCTCTGGATTCTCTGTGGCAGGGCACCTCCTCTGTGTTGCCAGGCTTTACACTTTCCCCTCTGGTGGTTGGAGGGCCTGGAGTAAATCAGCTGCATGCTGGATGGTGTTTGTTTTCTGACTATGGGTTTATTTATCAATATTTGCAAAGTAGGCCTTGGGACTGGCCCAAGGAGTGCCCCTCCACCAAACAGAGAAAACCAGTTCACAACACAACATAAAAGGGGGGGTACCTTGTGTGTGTGTCCGTCCCCTTGTTGTTAGCCCCATGGTACCAGTCCTTCCCCTAAACAGGCAGTCAGGTTGATTCCCTGGTAGGGAGAAAAGCACCTATCCACCCTGGAGAAATCTTTTTTCCTGCTGCCACTAGCCCTGCAGCAGCTTGTCTCTCTTGCTCCTCTCTCACCAGAAAAGGGGTTTTTAAAGGTCACAGGCAGCCCTTATTTGGACTCAGGTGTCCTTGTTGACCTGAGGTTTAACTTCTTTTCAGCTAATAGGGAAAGGGGTCTTTATCATTCTGGGGTTACTATTCCTGCTTTCCACCACTCTCTTACAGCTATCCAACCTGACTTTGTCACATGGCGTGTGCGTGTGCGCAACCTGGATACAGTCTCCTTCACATTTAACTGTCACACCTTTCAATTTCCTCAACAAATGAGGCAGGGGTCCCATAGCAACAGCCTCATTCACTACACACCCCAAATCCAGCCCCCGTGCAAGTTCATCCTGTGCACTGAAGGAAATAGGGGTTCTATGGAAACAATAGTATATGGTCATTACAGGAGATCTGTTACCTGTGCCCAAGGCTAGCTGACACTTTCCATTATAGGTAGGGCCCTACCAAATTCACGGTCCATTTTGGTCAATTTCACAGTCATAGGATTTTAAAAATTGTAAATTTAATTATTTCAGCTATTTTAATCTGAAATTTTGCGGTGTTGTAATTGTAGGGGTCCTGACCCAAAAAGGAGTTGTTGGGGGGATCACAAAGGTTAGTGTAGGGGGGAGTTGTGGTGCTTCTACCCTTACTTCTGTGCTGCTGCTGGTGGCAGCGCTGCCTTCAGAGCTGGGCAGCTGGAGAGCGGTGGCTACTGGCCAGGGGCTCAGCTCTGAAGGCAGAGCCGCCGCCAGCAGCCGTGCAGAAGTAAGGATAGCATGGTGTGGTATTGCCACCCTTACTTCTGTGCTGCTGCAGTGGCTCATGGTGCCTGGCGCTCAGCCTGACTCAAGGCGGGCTTTGCGCTGTCACACAGCCCAGGGCTACACTAGGGGGGGAGTGTCGATCTACGATACGCAACTTCAGCTACGTGAATAGCGTAGCTGAAGTCGGCGTATCGTAATCGACTTACCTGGCCATGAGGACGGCGGCGAGTCGATCGCTGGCGCTCCCACGTCGACTCCGCTTCCGCCTTGTGATGAGGTGGATTTCCGGAGCCGACGGGGAGCGCGATTGGGGATCGATTAATCGCGTCTTAACGAGACGTGAAAAATCGATCCCCAATAGATCGATTGCTACCCGCCGATCCGGCGGGTAGTGAAGACCTGCCCACAGGGACTACATCTTGCCAGAGCCCACTGCCCTCCTGCAGCCCTCTGGCCACTCCTGGCTCACCATGCACATTTTGACAGGAAATACCAAGCAGTAATACCAACAACAATACGTGTGTTGGGGGCGTGTGAGACGTGTGAGAGACAATCTGTGTTGTGGGAATGTGAGAGAGTGTGTGTTTGTGTGAGAGAGACACAGTGTGTTGGGGGAGTGTGAGAGACAGAGTGCTGTCACTTTAAGCACAGTACTCATTTGTTCAGGTTTGTTCTGTCCAGACTCCAGCAGCTCCCTGACCCAGAGGCTGCGAGGGAGCAGCAGCACAGACTCTTATCCCCCCACCCCAGCATCCCGGAAACTGGATACAGGGGTGGGGGATGGGGACCCCATCCTTTCTGCACAGCATGCAGGAGGCTCTGGGAGCAGCTTGGCCAGGTGCGGCTCCAAGGTGGGTGGGGGCAGGAGTAGCAGCGGTGGTTGCTGATAGCAGCAGAGCAGTGGGAGGAGAAGGGGCACCCTTGCTCCAGAGACACCCCCCTTAGAATGCAGCATGGGCACCCCTCCACTCTGCTCAGCATGCACGAGGCTCCCCGGAGCAGTTTGGCCAGGGGTAACTCCAAATGGGGGAGGTGGCCCTCCCCCTGATAGCCCATGCTTAAGTCTGGGCCTGGCTGCAAGACAGTCTCCTGTGCTCCTAATGCTTCCCAGAGGGTGGGCAGGCAGTGTTTAGGAGGAGAAATTTACATCACACAATGGCAGACAGCTAAAAAGTGACAATTTTTTAAAAGTATGTATATACAAATGCTAGAATTCTAAATACCAAGATGGCTGAACTTGAGTGCCTCATATCAATATCCTCATTTAATACAATAGGCATCACAGAAACTTGGTGAAATGAGGATAAGCAATGGGACACAGTAATATCAGGGTACAAAATATATCTGAAAGACACAATAGTGGGGAGTGGCACTATATGTGAAAGAAAGCATAGAGTCAAATGAAGTAAAAATCTTAAATGAAACAAATTGTACCATAGAATCTCTATGGATAGTAATTCCATTCTTGAATAATAAGAATATGGCAGTAGGGATATACTGCTGACCACCTGACCAGGATGGTGATAGTGACTGTGAAATGCTCAGGGAGATGAGAGGTTATACAAATAATAAAAAAACCCTCAATAATAATGGGGAATTTCGATTATCTCCATATTGACTGGATACATATCACCTGAGTATGGGATGCAAAGACAACGTTTCTTGATACCTTACTTGACTGCTTCTTGGAGCAGCTAGTCCTGGAACCCACCAGGGGAGAAGCAATTCTTGATTTAGTCCCAAGTGGAGCACAGGATCTGGTCCAAGAGGTGAATATAGCTGAACCACTTGGTAATAGTGACCATAATATAATCAGATTTAACATCCCTGTGGCTGGGAAAACACAAAGCAGCCCACCACGGTAGCATTTAATTTCAGAAAAGGGAACTACACAAAAATGAGATTAGTTAAATAGAAATTAAAAGATACAGTTCCAAAAGTGAAAAAATCCCTGCAAGCGCTATGGAAACTTTTTAAACACACCAGAATAGAGGCTCAATTTAAAAGTATACCCCAAATTAAAAAACATAGTAAGAGGACCAAAAAAGTGCCACCATGGCTAAACAAAAAAGTAAGAGAAGCAGTTAGAGGCAAAAAGACATCCTTTAAAAAGTGGAAGTTAAATCCTATTGAGGAAAATACAAAGGAGCATAAACTTGGGCAAGTGAAGTGTAAAAATATAACTAGGAAGACCAAAAAAGAATTTGAAGAACAGCTAACTAAAGACTCAAAAAGTAACAGCAAATATTTTTTTAAGTACAGCAGAAGCAGAAAGCCTTCTAAACAACCAGTGGGGCCACTGGACGATCGAGATGCTAAAGGAGCGCTCAAGGAAGATCATTGCAGAGAAATTAAATGAATTCTTTGCATCGGTCTTCATGACTGAGGATGTGAGGGAGATTTCCAAACCTGAGCCATTCTTTTTAGGTGGCAAATCTGAGGAACTGTCCTAGATTGAGGTGTCATTAGAGGTGGTTTTGAAACAAAGTGATAAATTAAACAGTAATAAGTCATCAGAACCAGATGGTATTGACCCAAGAGTTCTGAAGGAACTGAAATGTGAAGCTGTAGAACTACTAAGTATGGTGTGAAAACTATCATTTAAATCAGCCTCTGTACTAAATGAGTGGAGGACAGCTAATGCGATGCCAATTTTTAAAAATGGCTCCAGAGGTGATCCTGGTAATTACAGGCTGGTAAACTTAATTTCGGTACCAGGCAAATTGGTTGAAATTATAGTAAAGAGCAGAATTATCAGACACATAGATGAATATGATTTCTTGGTGAAGCATGAACATGTTTTTTGTAAAGAGAAATCATGCCTCACCAGTCTACCTGAATTTTTTGAGGGGGTCAACAAGCATGTGGACAAGGATGATCCACTGGATATAGTCTACTTAGCTTTTCAAAAAGCTTTTGACAAGATCCCTCACCAAAAGCTCTTAAGCAAAGTAAGCTGTCATGGGATAAGAGGGAAGGTCCTCTCATAGATCAGTAACTGATTAAAAGATAGGAAACAAAGGGTAGGAATAAGTGGTCAGTTTTCAGAATGGAGAGAGGTAAATAGTGGTGTCCCCCAGGTGTCTGTACTGGGCCCAGTCCTATTCAACATATTCATACATGGTCTGGAAAAAGAGGTAAACAGTGAGGTGGCAAAATTTGCAGATGATACAAAACTACTCAAGATAGTTACGTGCAAAACAGACTGCAAAGAGTTACAAAGGGGTCTCATAAAGCCAGGTGACTAGGCAACAAAATGGCAGATGAAATTCAGTGTTGATAAACATGGGCAGTGTGTGACTCCTGCATTTGGGGAGGCTGGGCATGAGCACTAGAAGCTCCCTAGAAGTGTTGGGGGGCCACTGGTGCCTGTACAGTGACTCTGTCCCCTTCTCCATCCTGGGCCCTGCTTGGCCTTCTTTCCCTGAGGCCTCACCCCCACTCTCGCTCAGCCCCCTGCCCCAAGGGCCCCCCCTGCCCACTGCTCGTGCCTCTCCGTCCCCTCCCCTAAGGGCCCCCCTGCCCGTCGCACGCACCTCTCCATTCCCAGTGGAGTGAGGACGGGGCCTCGGGAAAAGGTGAAACGGGCGGGAAGCAGAGCAGCATGGGCAGGGCCATGGGGGAAGAGGACAAGCAGGAGCAGGGCCTCAGGGCGGAGTGTGGGTGGGACCACAGCTTGGTTGCCCTTTCGGCGGTGGCGTTCCAAAGGCGGTGGGCCGGTGCGCCTCCAAAGGGAGGTGCACCGCATCCTGTTTGGGGAGGCTTAGCCTCCCGTGGCCTATTGTATCCGCTGCTCATGTTGATAAATGCAAAGTAATTCACATTGGAAAACATAATCCCAACTATACATATAAAATGATGGGGTCTAAATTAGCTGTTATCACTCAAGAAAGAGATCTTGGCGTCAGGGCTAGTTCTTTGAAAACATCCACTCAATGTGCAACGGCAGTCAGAAAAGCAAACAGAATGTTGGGAATCATTAAGAAAGGGATAAGACAGAAAATATCATATTGCTGCTGTATAAATCCGTGTTACGCCCATATCTTGAGTACTGCGTGCAGATCTTGTCACCCCATCTTGGAAAAGATTCAGAAAAGAGCAACAAAAATGACTAGGGGTATGGAAAAACTTCCATATGAGGAGAGAGTAATAAAATTGGGACTTTTCAACTTGGAAAAGAGATAGAGTAAATCATGACTGGTGAGAAGAAAGTAAATAAGGAAGTGTTATTTACTCCTCATAACACAAGAAGTAGGGGTCAACAAATGAAATTAATAAGCAACGGGCTTAAAACAAACAAAAGGAAGTATTTCTTCACACAACACACAGTCAACATGTGGAACTCTGTGCCAGGGGATGTTGTGAAGGCCAAGATTATAACAGGGTTCAAAAAAGAGCTAGATAAATTCAAGGAGGATAGGTCCATCAATGGCTATTAGCCAGGATGGGCAGGAATGCAAAACCATGCTCTGAAGTGTCCCTAGCCTCTGTTTGCCAGAAGCTGGGAATGGGCGACAGAGGATGGATCCCTTGATGATTACCTGTTCTCTCCATTCCCTCTGAAGCACCTGGCATTGGCTACTGTCCAAAGACAGGATACTGGGCTAGATGGACCATTGGCTTGACCCAGTATGATGTTCTTATGAGGAGGAAACAGCCTAACTCATCTGGCAACATTATAAACTGAAAACAACACCTTCTATTGGAAAGTATTAGAGAACTACAGATGTTGTTACCAGCTCTGCTCGCCTCCTCCCCTGCCCCTGGCACCCAGAATAGGAGAGAGATGCCTTTGTATATTTATATATAATATGAAATCTAAAGAAATAAATGAATTTTTATATTTTAAATGGCAGCTGAACCTTATCAACCCTGATTAAACTCAACTTTTCCCAAACAAAAATCCCCTCCCTCCCACACCAGCTCCCATCAAGTGCTTCCTACTCGTAAAGCATGCAATAAGACCCCATTCATTTTCTAAAGTTTCACATCTTTACAGTGAATTTATCAGTTTCTTGAACACACAGCTCTGCTAGTAGAAAATAATGACCAGTGCAGACCAATTCAGAGGATTTTGGATCTTGTAAATGACTTGGGGCCTGACTCAAAACCCTCCCGGCCAATGGAATTCTCCTTTGACTTAAATGGATTTTCGATCAGGCCCTTGGTCTAGAATTGAAACTGCAGTTTAAAGTGTGAGGAGGTCCAAAGAATTATCTTGCTTTCCCTGTCAAGGAGAGTCTGGCCCTGACTGTGCATTTTCCAGACTGCCTGGAGCTTGCTACCATGAGTGAGGAAAACCTGACCTGCAATAACAATGCCTAGACCTCCTCCTTGTGCTCAGGGAAACCGGGGACTTACTGTCTTTAGTCTAGGGGTACGTCTATACTTACCTCCAGGTTCGGCGGTAAGCAATCGATCTTCTGGGATTGATTTATCGTGTCTTGTCTAGACACGATAAATCGATCCCAGAGCCGCTCCCCGTCGACACCGGAACTCCTGCTCGCCGAGAGGAGTACGCGGAGTCGATGGGGGAGCCTGCCTGCGCCGCGTGGACCCGAGGTAAGTGTGTTTCAGTTCGAACTAAGATACTTCGACTTCAGCTACGCAATTCACGTAGCTGAAGTCGTGTATCTTAGTTCGAACTGCGGGGTTAGTGTGGACCATCCCTAGGGGAGTGAGCAGGTTCTGGATGGGCTTGCAAGCCGGGAGCAGATGCTCATTCTCTCTGTATATGAAGCATGTTGTACCAATTGTAAATTCCAGATCTGGTGTTTGCTCCCAGTTTACTACACACTGAATGGGTGACTGGGCCCCCTGTGTACTGGACACAACATACCTCATTAATCAATAAGCACTGTACTGTATGTGGTTTCAGATCAAGAGCAAAGTCACTTTTGAGGAAAGAATAATGAGGAAATCTGGCAGCTGAAGCAACACTGAGTACTGTGGCAGCCTAACAGGATTGGCGCCTAGATGCTACAGTGATGAGTGCATTGGAAATATCTATAATTGAATGATAGAGAAGGGAATTACCTGGAAAAATGTCAGTAGGGCCTTCTCAGGCTTCATTTACATTAATCTTCATGGTTGCAAACTTTGTTAAAACATTATTCAAATGTGGCTCTCACTGAAGTGCTTTCTGATGTTTGGCTGGCTGGTGTGAATGGGGCCACTAAAGACCAGACGCGGCTCAAGCACAGTTCTAGAACTCTATTGTCACACTGCTCATCCCCATCCATACCAGCTGGTCAAATGGTGGTAGAAAATAGCTCAGTGCAAGCTGTGTTTTAACCCAATTTTCAACCATTTCTCCCTCCAGAGTGTAGACAGGGCTTAAATCTTGCCCGGCTTACTCCAACACTTACCTTGGGCTTGATAATGATGAGTGATAGGCAAATCCTTCTTTTAAAGGGATTGGTGGAAACCAAGAAAATAATAAGTAAAACTGAAAGTCTCCAGGACACAGTGCTCCAGTATTGAGAGTAATACAAACGGCAGAGAGAGCAGTGAATTGGGTATAGCTACAAAGTTAGCTGTAAGTGCAGTTTATATAGTGGCACATGATGTTGCTAGTGCCCGCTACTCATACAATAAGTGAGTGGTTATAAAATGCATAGAAAACTTTTTAAAGCTGGGGGATTGGCAGAGACTGAGGTTATAAGGCTTCATCTGGACATTGTAGCATGGTTAATGCTCTTGTTAAGGTTAGATATAGACTTTTCTTGGTATAGTAAGAGCAGTGAAAGGAAACACCAGAGAAAGCTACAAATTCTTGCACTCAGGTTAACTCCTGATGAATTTTTGCAATTCCAGCTGCAGGGCCAGGTCCTTAGCTGGCATAAATTGGCATAGTTCAATCTGGCCTTCATTGTGAATAGGGGGAGCTGCCAGCCAATGGTTTAATAAAACAAAACCAGAATCCTCCTATATCAGCGGTTCCCTCTGAGTCTGGGATTCCCCTGTGGTAAACTTTCCATGTGACTATGACCAAAATGTCTGCTGCACTGTGGTGGAGATCTCAGTGGTACTACCACAAGAAACAGAATGTGGCAGAGTGTTAATTCCAACCTCAGCATTTGCTTTACCTCATTTTGTTTTCTGTGGCATGGTGACAAGAGTGCAATTTTCAAAAGCCTGCCCATTTTATTTTTAGTTCAGCTAAGGGGATTTCCTACAACTTCTTACCTTTTGTTCTTAATCTAACAGACAAACACTGATCATTTCATTGTGTTTTTATTTAAACATCCTTTATTTTATTGATTGAAAATCGTTCTGGTTGTCCAGCGCTGGCAAATAAATGGAAGGAAACCTTGCTTTAGAAATTACAAGAGGAGAGGAGACACACTTGTTTCCACGAGTGGAAAATATTGTGGGTTTTTGAGAGTGTTGTGGGGAGAGGAGAAGGTATGTTAGAACATAAAAACATAAGAATGGTTATACTGGGTCAGACCAAAGATCCATCTAGCCCAGTATCCTGTCTTTCGACAGTGGCCAATGCCAGGTGCCCCAGAGGGAATGAACAGAACAGGTAATCATCAAGCGATCCATTCCCTGTTGCCCATTCCCAGATTCTGGCAAACAGAGGCTAGGGACACCATCACTGCCCATCCTGGCTAATAGCCATTGATGGACCTATCCTCCATGAATTTATCTAGTTCTTTTTTTAACCCTATTATAGTCTTGGTCTTCACGACATCATCTGGCAAAGAATTCCACATGTTGTCTGTGCGTTGTGTGAAAAAAATACTTCCTTTTGTTTGTTTTAAACCTGCTGCCTATTAATTTCATTTGGTGACCCCTAGTTCTTGTGTTATGAAAAGGAGTAAATAACACTTCCTTATTGACTTTCTCTATACCACTCATGATTTTATAGACCTCTATCATATCCCCCCTTGGTCGTCTCTTTTTCAAGTTGAAAAGTCCCAGTCTTATTAATGTCTTGTCATATGGAAACCGTTCCATACCCCTAATAATTTTTGTTGCCTTTTTCTGAACCTTTTCTGATTCCAATATATCTTTTTTGAGATGGGGTGACCACATCTGCAGGCAGTATTTAAGATATGAGCATACTATGGATTTATATAGAGACAACATGATATTTTCTGTCTTATTATCTATCCCTTTCTTAATGATTCTCAAAATTCTGTTCGCTTTTTTGACTGCCGCTGCACATTGAGTAGATGTGTAACTAAATGTAAATTTAGGGCCCATATCCACAGCTTCATTGAAGTAAACTAAGCTATGCCAATTTACATCACTTGAGGATCAAGCCTGGAGTGCTTTGTCTGTGTGGACCTTTGCTTCATATACTCTGGAATTCATTCCATATGGCACATTTCACAGTTTTAAACATTTCCTTTCAGAACTGTTGCCCTGATCAGTGCTGCAGACTTTGGCATTATTGTTCTTAACTGTGACATATTTTAGTTGCATAGCGGTCTGACCATAGCTAGATATTTGGCATTATTAACCAGTAAAAGACTGTTCACGTTGAATTATGAAAATATAAAACAGCGGTAGGATTTTTAATTGGCTGGCTATTAAGAAAGCAGGTGCTTCCTTTCTGGGTTTAAGTTACTACATTCATCAGGGCATTTCGACCTCTTGAATTTAAATTCTCTGATCATAAAGAACAAAGCCATTTTCTCAGCTCTGGAGACTGACATTTGCTTGCAGAGGTGCCTGTAACATTAGGCTCACATTTTCTTGGTGAAATGGGAGAGGTCAAGGGGGACTTTCCACATTGGTGCAAGTTCTTCCACTTAGGTGGAAATTGCTTTGGAGGTTATGAGGGAAGCATGTTTAAGTCTGCTTAGTTATTTGTCAGGGGTTTGATAGTATTCTGTAATTTATGATGTCAGGAGTCAGGACCAGTGATGCTTTGAAAGCATTTTTGTTGCACTCAGTTTAAATAAAAAAGTACAAATTTCCTTTGCTTCTCCCTATGCGAATTGCTTCTTTTGAATAATAAACAGTTTTAAACAAAAAGTCCTCATCAGACAATTAAATTCACCCAAAACAGTGTTATGATATGAAGCTATGACATACAGCTGGAAAGAACGCTCACAGTAAAACTCATTTTGAGAATTATTTGTAGGTCTTCATCAAATCACATTTCCAGTTGCTGACAATATGTGGGTGATAGTGTATTTGCTGGGGAATAATGATCTTCTGTTGCTTCGTCAAACATTAAGCTTTGTTTGTTTAAGTGTGGTCAACTTTGTTAATTGAGAGCTGCATCATCATCTTCTGTTTATTCTAGTCACTTGTTGATTGAGAGTTAGTCTAACCCAAATTTGGCCCAAAATTTAGATTTTGTTGACCACATACGAACAAAAGTGAAGCTTTGACAAAGCTGAAGATCAGTAGATATGTTTCAATTAATTAAAACCATGTCCAGAGAAACAGTTGCTTTTAAACAAATAAACATTCCCTCAGGATATTTGCAACTCAAACATGGAGTTCTGAGAACTTGGAGTGAAACTAACTGTAAACAAAAGTGATTCTGACTTAATTGAATGTTGTTGCTCAAGCAAAATATAAACAGCAATAAATAATGAAAAACAATTTGAATTTAAAAAAAAATCTTCCCTTTTTAATCTGAGGTGAGGTTGGTAATTTAGACAAGGAAAGTTGTTTAAAATATATGGCTAGATCCTCAGCTATTATAATGTGGTATAAGTCCTTTGAAGTCAATGAAGCTATGCTGATTAAGACCAACTGTGGATCTTGTCCTTGAATTTTAAGTTGACCTTTTAGGTTCCCCCATTTCCGAAAACCAAAACAGGACAACTGATATGTCTGTACCTCCCTTCTTATTTTCAAGACACTGTTCTGTTGTGGGCAGCTATCACATGCTCGTTAGTCTTTTTTGCTTAATGCTTCACTTATGACCATTCCCTCTGCTTTTGTCTGTTTTGTCAGACCCCTTCTTTTTTTGCTTCCTTGTGTTTTGATCTGGTCCATTTATTCATGGTTTTCATTTCTGTAGTAGAACACAAGTCTCCACACTGTGCAGAAGTGGAATGAGTGCTGTTGTTGTTTTAAATGTTAAGACTTTTGTCATACAAAGTGTTTCAATGCATATAATCACATGAGCAGATGCATCTTTTATCCAAGGCAAATATATCCACAAATGTTATAGAATGATGACAGCACTAAACCTGGATTGTCAGTCACTAATCTTTACAAAGATACAAAGCTGATTTAAAAAAAGAATTCTCTCGAGGCATCATATAACTTGCAGTACATAGAACAACCCACACTTTTTAAAGCTCCCCAATCCTGCTTTCATTATTCTCCACACTTCCTCCATGTGGTCACTTTAAATTGCTGCCAGCTGGCTTATTTATCATGTATGTTTGTTTTACTGCTTCTAATTTTTGACCTTTCAGAGAACCAGACAAAATCTGTAGCTTATGCAAATGTACAAGTTTGCAAACAGCCTGCTCTTAGGAAGGGAACATATTGTAAGGTAAGGCACAAAGAGACTGGATTCTTCCCTGAGTGGATGAGGAGTAATTCTATAAAGCCCAGTGTATATAAATGAGACCAGAATCTTCCCTATGGTGTTGTGTACTGGTTGTGTTTTTGTTTCGTTTTAAATTTCAGCGTTGCCTTCTGGTTTTATTTCAGAGACAAGGATGATGTCTTTCTCTAGATATTATCAAACAGAAGTCTAATCTGTTTCATTAATTTCTTAATGAATATACAGTAAACCAAAATGCCACACTTAATAATAAAGACAACAAATAACTATTTGAATAAAAATTGCAATGTTGCAGAGAAATAGGATGAGATCTGTCAAATGAAGATGTTGGTATTCAGCCTAATGCAGGGTAGTCAGTAATTTTCTGTCAAGGTCAAAAATGTCTTGGTCAAGGTATAGTTAAGGTCCAGACTCCAGAGAAAATAATTATAATAAAATAATAAGTAAATAAAAAGATTTTGGGGTCTATTCAAAAGCATCTGGCGGTCTGGATATGGCCCATGGTCCTCCTATTGACTACCGTGGCCTAATAAATCCCCTGAAAAGTGTGCATCTAACTAAAGAATCAGTTTGTTAAGGGAAACCATTTGTGAAGTTCGATGCTATTTTCAAAGGGTTTCCATGGTGCTAGATAGAATGTAGTTTACAATGGATAATGACATGTTTGTCATGTAGAACATGTTAATGCTGCCAGTGGCAGCAGCCTGAATCATTACCTTGCAACCAATATAAAGCTGACATCTGTAGTTATAAATGGGTGCTTTAGGAATTGATTTAAGACCCAGAATGATAGTGCTTTCAAAAATAAAAGTGAAAGAAAATAGGAGATTTTGCCCATTAGCAGGGTTGTTTTTCTTTTCTTTTAAATTAAATACTGACTAATAGCTTGATACTCAGAAGTGCTGAAGCCAATGTGAGCTGCAGATGCTCAGCCCCTCTCAGCACTAGGTCCTGAAATTAGACCCCCTTTTTTTATGTGGGAAGTGCGAGATCATGGGTAAAATGTTCAAAAGCACCTAGGTGATTTAGGAGACTTGGTCTCATTTTCAAAAGTTAGGCTCTTATGTCCCATAGACTTCCAATGAGATTTAGGCTTTTCAGAGCCTAAGTCACTTTTGAAAATGGGACCTAGGCTCCTAAGTCACTTAGGTGACTTTGAACATTTTACTCATTATCTCTCATTGACCTGACACAACCTGGTAACAATAAATTTGTTAGTCTCTAAGGTGCTACAAGTTTTTCTTTCTTATTTTCGTTTTGCTGACACAGACTAACACGGCTACTACACTGAAACCTAACCTGGTAACAGTTTACATAACAGGGAAATGCTTCAGAGGCTTCCCTGTACCTAAAGCAAATTCTGCTACATAGAAAGGTCATTTTAATATTAGTTTTGAACGATCTGAAAATGCCATCTCTTCTTGTGCACATTCCTGCATTTTCACGACTGCAATGAATTTAAAGATGCATGGGTAATACAACTACCTGCATTTCCTTTTGAGGATTCTATTATCTCTTGAGCACTGCAGCAATGGTTGTTTGGGAGCACTCCCCTTGGGGAGGGAAATACTTTTACAGCTCTCTCTCTTTTATGCATTTAAGCGTATGATTTAGGCCATCCTTATTTAGCAAAGCACATAAACACATTGACTTCAATTGGAACAATTGAAATTAAGCCTGTGTGTAAAGTTAAGCACATGTTTAAGTGCTTTGCAGAGTAAAGATGAACAGCTGAATCAGGGTTTAAATTTCCTGAAATATACAGTACTGTACTTTGCTTGTTCAGTAGGAAAACTGAACATCATTGGCCTGTCCATGAAGCGGAGCTCCCAAAAGGATTCCCTGCCCTTGCTTGCTTTTCTCCTGTTGTTTAAAAACCATGTTCTCCCTTGATTGTCTGGAATGTTTCTTGTTTACTTTGACTCTGAAGAAATCATTTTCTTTCTCACTCTGGTGCTTCCTAGTGATATCTGACATGGCTATCTATGGGGCTATAGGCTGGTCCTAGACCTTCTGGATGGGCATGCTAGAAAATAGACTCTTCCCAAGTCTTCCAGCAGCTCTTTTGGACGTTATTTAGAGCTGGTCCAAAGAGAAAAAATTACCAGTAAACATTTTTCATTAATGTTTTTGCAAAGTTTTTCCCTCTCTCCAAAATTTCAAATGTCAAAAACTTTTTTCTCCTTGTATCTTTGGGGTCTCTACTCTTCCTGCTGAAAAAGAGGTACCAGAAAGGAGTCCTGACTTATTCCCTAGCAGTGGCACTTGCTTGAGTCCTTCCACCCCATGATGCCACGCTCTTTCTGGCACTGTTGCCTCCTAAAGAGAGAGAACACCTTTCTGTACTCAACTTTTTAACTATCTTTCATATAGTAAGGAGCTTCTCAAGCCTCACCAGTATTTGTATAAACAAATGTAGACATAATTCAAAGTCAGCACTTGCTTAAACTGCTTGGGTTAGTAGGGGCCCATTTCTCCTCTTTTAACATTACTTATAGGTAATTTTATTATGGTGTTGTATGAATGAGCCTGGATCTCTGTCCCCCACTCCTCCACCCCCATTCACTTTTCCCATGTCCCAAAAGCCCTAATGGTGGCCTGATCCATCCTTGCAGCCAAAGTAACTTTGATACTACTTTGAGTTTGGTCATCTGAGAGTGACAGACACTCCAGCCTCTTGTGGCTGAGTCTACTGTGGGCCCGAACCTGTGCCATTGAAGTCAGTGACAGCAGGATCAAGCCCTGTGTGCCCAGAAGCTCTGGCCCAACCTCAGCATCTAAACTGTGATCTCTCACATAAGCAATATCAGGAGCTGTCTCCAGATTGCCAGACTGGTTTTCCTCTAGTGTCTGTTTCACTCAGTCCTTAGGAACTCCCTTATTTAAATGACGATGGTTTCCTTACCTACTGAGCAGAGGTGTGACAATAGAAATTGACCCAGGGTCTAGATGTGTTTTCTTCAAGTCACCAGATATAGCATTCTTAACATAACTAAGCGTACAGCATCTGATTGCTATTTCAGTGCAAGTAATGTAATTGATTAAATCAAACCCTATTATTGCTCTGCAGTGTACTTCTGTTCTCTTCCTGTCATTACAAGGGTACATTATTATTTCAGACCTAAACGTACTCCTACATAATATGCTGTTATTTCACTGTCTGTATTTTCATCACATTTTTGTAAGGGGAAAAACATACAAACATGGAAGCATCTGTACTGATATATCCACTGTACTGATGCCTCCCTCCTAAAACTTGAACAGTTACTGCAGATAGCACGTCAAACTTCCGATTGTGTTTAATCTCAAATCAGACTTAATATTCAAGTAACATACAAAATTATGGAAACTAAAGAAGAAAGAAAAAGAACAGACAACATCTAAAACAGAGGAAAAAAACAGGGTGGATCAATTTTAAAGCAAAGCAATTTAAATCTCTAATTTTAGTTATTTAAATCAGCAAGGAGACAACCTTGATTTAAATCAGTGATTTTAATTATGTTTTTCACTTGTACTGTCTAGTTATTTTCCTAAAGAAAGGTTGATTCTCACTAACTGGTAATCATTGTTGATTTGCCTCTAAATATAGCCTTTGCACTAAATTTGGTATCTTCTTTTTGCTAACCAGAAGGATACACTATATCTATATGCATTTATTTAAGCAACTATATAACTTGACATACATTTGTTTCGATTCTTAATTTTTACGTATTTTTATATTATAAAATGGTGAGTGACACATTTTGTATTTACTAGGTAATTCATTTTTTTATTTGTGATTTGTGCCAGGCTGCATTTGGATGGAAATTGAAATTTTTGTACATTGAAAACGTACAAAAACATAGCATTTTAAAATTGTTTATTAGTTAAATAAAATTATCTTAAATATGCTGAGTAATAAGAAAAAATGTTTCAGAACATGTTTTGCATTTACAACTAACTGATATATTAAATAAAGGAAATATCTGGAGTTGGTGAATTGGACTGATTGTTACTGGTCACCATGTCCTACAAGATTTTAGAACTAATAGATCTCATCCTTCTACTTATATTCATGAACTAGAAGAGGAAAACAGCTTTCTTGCTTTTTCTACTGACATTCAATTTCTTAAATTTGAATTAACTTGTCATTGAACTGAAGAAGCTTTATAAACTAAAAAGAAGAAAATATTTTCTCTGCACCTGTAGAAGAGGCTACTGCTGTTTTAGATCTTCAATAAACTCTGGTTCCAGGTGCTTAGCCAGTAATTTCCACTGATTTAGTGATTTTACTTTTTTTTAAACTTCAGCAGCCAACATGTACTGCTTGAATATTATTTTCTGTTTCATTTAAATTATTGTAATGGATTGTAATAAGTTTAGGGTATAATATATATTGTCATAATTTCAAATTTTCTCTTAAATACATTTATTTTTTAAAAGGAAAATGTATTTAATTTAAATCCCAAAGTCCAGTTTAAATAGAAATCTGATGTTTAAATAAAAAAGAAATCCAGTTTTTAAAAAATGGGGGAGGGGAGGAGAGGAGAAACCCAGTTTATCCCACCTGGAAAAAAATGTGATCAGCAATTTAAGAACTATTATGATATTCAGGATTAGTTACCAGTGTAAAAGACAGTCTCTCTGTCGATGGGCTGCATAAATGGTTAAACTGTATGGGAAATCTTAGCACAAAAGTGGTTCAACAAAGAGGAAATTATGGAAACGTGCTCTCCCAGCATTCAAAACAGGAGTGTCCATTCAAGCGTAAAATGGAGATCAAGTTGCAAAAAACACCTGAAACTTGGTCCTCTAGGCCCAATTTTAGATCTTACTAATATGCACATTGAGTAACTTTATGCATGTGTATATGAATAGTCCCAATGAGTTCCAATTATTCATGTGGGGAGGGATAGCTCAGTGGTTTGAGCATTGGCCTACTAAACCCAGGCTTGTGAGTTAAATCCTTGAGGGAGCCATTTAGGGATCTGGAGCAAAAATCTGTCAGGGGACAGTACTTGGTCCTGCTAGTGAAGGCAGGGGACTGGACTCGATGACCTTTCAAAGTCCTTCCAGTTCTAGGAGATTGGCATATCTCCATATTTATGGGGGAAGGGATAGCTCAGTGGTTTGAGTATAGGCCTGCTAAACCCAGGGTTGTGAGTTCAATCCTTGAGGGCGCCATTTAGGGATCTGGGGCAAAAAAAATTGGGGATTGGTCCTACTTTGAGCATGGGGTTGGACTAGATGACCTCCTAAGGTCCCTTCCAACCCTGAGATTCTATGATTCTATGTGCTTGTTTGTAGGATTGGGGCTTTAGTTTGTGCATGACCGTAATGAACGATATCCTTTCAACCCACGCGATCTCTATGTGAGATGTGGCCATTTTCCAAATGCTGGCTGATTGCAATTTTGTGTACAGTTTATTCTTTTAAAATTACTGACACCAGAAATGCAAAAAAAAGTTGAAACTGAGGTTTATAGAGAAAAAGCTGAAGAATTTCAGGCTTTACTCCTGCTCTTGATTTGCTTGTGCGTGTCCATGTAAATGTTTACCACACATTATGAAAGAAAGCCAGTCAGAGCTGTCTTGTTTTTTGCCGTCTTGTTATTCAGCTTCTCTTTCCTGAACAGAACGAAAAATAGAATTTGAATGATCTGATTCAGAGTGTTGACTTCCTGTAACCTTGGCATTTTTCTGATTAAGATGCACTCATGGTATTCAGTGTTCTAAATGTCAGATCTATGCATCTCCCTTATGCATGAAACACCCTCCCTGCTCATGTCCATCAAGCTATTTAAATCCCTCCTCAAAACTTACTTTTTCTGTGATGCCTTCAATAGGTGAGTCATTGTGATTCACTGTTTTAAAAGATAAAACAAACCAGCCTAAAACAAAGGCCCAAAGCCTCTTCTGGGGTAAATCGACTTTACTGACTTCAGTGGAGCTAGACTTCAGTGGAGCTGAGGGTCTGGCCAGCTAATCTTAACAACCAAAAAGATGTGTGCGTACCTAAAATGAGTAACCATATAGGATGTTGTTGAAGTAACCCTTGTCTTCATTCAGAACCCGCTGTTTCTCCCTCACTCATTTTGTCACATCTAAAATTTAGATTGTAATCTCTTGTGAGCATGGATGTTGTCTTTCTGTTCCTGTGAAGTACCGAGCATGCATTTGGACCCCATAAATTAAATGTCTCAGAGAATCTGTTCAACACCGGTTATCCTTTTATACAAAACTCTGACAGTTTGCTTCCCTCTGTGGGGTCCTTGTCAATTTAGGGCCTCATCCTGCTTCTACTGAAGTCAGGGGACATTTTGCAATTGTCTTGGATGGATGTAGGATCTGTCCCTTAGCATACAAGGAATCATTTAGCTATAAAGAACACTCTCAGAATCTGTCCAAAGACTATAAAGGTCCTACAGCAAGGTAGATGGTTTACATTAGTGTAGGCTCAATATTTCACAACAGCACATCTGAAGACAGATTATGTCCTAAAATTATAGGCCTCTACATTGTGACAATTAACTGTTTTGGTTAACAAAAGGCCAGTACTGTACTACTAATATCTGGGGAGTATGTCATGGGGTAGAGAGAAAGCTGATATTAAAAAGAAAAATGAGACTTTGGTTTGTAAACTGTACCTTGCTGATATTGTTGTGTTTGTGTTTCAGAAAAGTAATTTGGAAAATCAAAAGTTTTAAGGGAAAGACCACTTAAAAGAAACTGGAACAAGCTGATTAGGAAAGGAGAAAAGAGGGAAGATACTAAGGAATAAAACAGATGGTCAGCTCTTATCTTTAAATCTCTCTGAGAGATGTTTGGGAGATGTAAGGCCCAATTCCACAAACGCTATCAGTTGTAGTGTGTTTATAACCTCGAGTAATCCACTGAAGTCAGTGGAGCTACTCCTTGCATGAAACGTTATAAGCCTATCCAGAGACACTCACTGATTTCAGAGGACTTTGGATCATGCCAATGCGAGTGGTGTTAGTAGTTGTCAGTTCAGGGCAACTGCACCTGTTTTCTCCTCTATCTATCACAGTAGGACTGGGTCCAAAGGAAGTAAACTTTATGTGCATGGTATGCTTGCTATGCATTGTTTTCATAGAATCAGTCTGGAAATAGATCTAGGTTCCTTTTTGTTTACCATCTGGTTACCAATAATTGAGAATACCCAAAATGAATTGCGGTTCACAATCTATAAAAATGAGAACGCACCACATAAAATTGCACAATAAAAGTCAACATCCTTTTTCTGTCTCTCTTTTTAAAAAACAAACCAATGACCCTAGAATTTTAGATGTAGGCCTGTCTGCTTTCTTGATTCAAATACAGTAGACAATATATTAATAATAACTGGCATTTCTGTAGTGCCTTCTAAATGAAGATCTCAAAGTGCGTTACTGATATTGATGGAATAAGCCTCACTGCACTCTTGTAAGGACAACAGCAGCATAGAGAGGTAAGTTTGTAAATCTACTTCTCGTTGCTAGTTTGCTTTCCCCCTCATTCAGCCCATTATGCCATTTGCCTCTAATGTGAAAATCACATCACTTGACTATGAGTTGTCTAAAAAGTGACTTAGGTTGTGATGACCACCGAACTCACACTGTGAGGGAGGAGGGCGGGGGGAGGGAGAAGGGGGGAAAGGGAGATGATGTCATTATCGTCATAATGTCCCAGTTCAGTAAATTGTTGATAGGGGAAGACAGAGGAAAAACTATGTTACAGTCTCGCTTACCTGTGAAGTTTTTCACCGTTGCAAGCTAGAGTTATATTAAAGTAAGATTTTCCAGCTAGAGGCACAAAGGGATTCTGCCAAAGCTGTGTTGTATATTAAAATTGTGTAGAAGGCAAAGCCAAAGTCTTTGAGTTTAAATATTTATAACCCTGAAATGCTAATCGCATGCATAAATAGAGCAGATAATAATTAATAAATAATGTAGTGGTTTATGTTGCCCCTACTATTAAAATCAGCACAGGTTTATCATTAAAATTTTGATTCGCATATTAGGCTCGATCTCTCCTCCTTTGCGGTAAAACCTAAGGAAGAGATCCTCTTGCAGTGTTTCTCCCTTATTGTTCCCTTGGGAAGGAGCAATTGGGTTGTCTCCTTGTGGGGTGAACCCTATGCTCACTCCCCCTAAACCCTGTGAATCTCTAGGGATGAGTGGGTGTCAGGCCCTGGGCATCTGGCCTATCTCTGTTCCCTGGGGGGCTCCGACCCTGGTCTTTGGCTGGCCTAGGGGATCCTTTGCATAGAGGAGGCTCCATGGGAAAGGGCATATTTAGACAGGCTGTAATCTCGGTTGGGCATGGTAGGAGGAATGGAGAGGGATAATATCTGTTCCCTTCACAGCCCAGCCCTTGGCCTATTCACTCCTCCCATGGCCCTTCCCGTCCCAGCCTCCTTTCCCCATATGGATCTTCAGACAGATGAAGAGTCCTCTGTTCCCTATTACGTTACCTGGGTGAGTGGTGTTTTTCTTTAAAGGAGGCCATGTGGGTAAAGAATGGCAGAACTCTAGAATGGAATTTTTGGTTTTACATAATACCTTGCAATACTCAATTTGTATCCTAGAGGCTTGGCAAAGTAATGCAGTAAGTTAAATACAGGTGCGGCCGTGACTATGTAGGCAATCAGAGCAGAAATTCTGGGCCTGTTATGCACTGTGTTTATATCAGTGCAGTTCCACAAGGTGGTGTAATACTGTAGTAGTCAAGCCCTGTGTGTTCTGGAGTAGCTCATGCAGAGCCTTAAGGGTAGGTGAAGAGAAAGGGGCTGATTCTGGTTTCAGTGGGATTAACTCCATTTGAGTTAAACAAATTACACTGGTGTAAAATAGCATGAGATCAGGTTTAGGCCCATAGGTTGGTCTGCTCCCTATAAAGTCATTTATGCCAGTGCCAGAACAGTACCAGATCAGAACAGTAGTATTTTACACCCACTTCACGCTGGTGTAGATGAATACACAGATGGCAAGCCAGCAGTGAATTGGGCCCAGAGTGTGTGTGTTGGTTGAAGCTACAAAGAGTCCTGTGGCACCGTATAGACTAACAGACGTATTGGAGCATAAGCTTTTGTGGGTGAACCTACTTCGTCGGATGCAACATTGTGGTGGTTGAGGCACTGGGATTATCTCCTGCTTTTTTTCAGATCTGCAACTGAATCTTTAACTTCCACCTGGACAGCCAGCAAAACCTGGCAGAAGGGGATCTCTGTTTAATATCTTCAAATGCAAACCCACATGCATGATAAGCAATTATTCTTTGCTCAATGTGCTAATGTAATAATATGAGCCTAACAACATCTGGTGTGTAATCCAAGGCACTTTGTCTTAATCTGCCATTTATTTCAGAAATAAATCAGAGGCAAATGATAGCAACCAAACCATCTCTGTTCCCCAAGTGCATGGGTTCTCAGCCTGGAAGTCACAGCCACAAAGCCTCTTTTTTTTTTTTTTTTTTTTTTTTAAAGAGGTAGATGTTTTTATATATATGGAGATATGCCTATCTCATAGAACTGAAAGGACCTTAAAAGGTCATTGAGTCCAGTCCCCTGCCTTCACTAGCAGGACCAAGTACTGCCCCCTGACAGATTTTTTTTTGCTCCAGATCCCTAAATGGCCGCCTCAAGGATTGAATTCACAACCCTGGGTTTAGCAGGCCAATGCTCAAACCACTGAGCTATCCCTCCCCTAGCTCTCAGCTCTCATGTTGTAGCATGGGGTCATGGTATGGAAAAGGTTGAGAGTCTGTACTAAAGCTTAGGCAATGAACACTGTTAGTGCTAGCCATTTGGAGACTGTCTGTATGTGTGTTTATCTTAGTTTTGTGTATAATTTATAATACAATGTTAAAAACATTATCAAAGTTGCAAAATTGAGTGCTCAAAAGTTAGGACATGCCAGTATTAAGGTTTCCTATGTAATTTTATTTTAGCCTCCTTGTGGATATATATTAAGATACAGTCTTTAATTACATGATCTCATACTATTTTTCCATGGGATGCCTGCCTCATTCACAGCACAGAATGGATAATTTTTGTCCACAAGGTTCAATGTGTGGCCCCAGGCCTTATTTACTGCACACTATTTAAACCCTTCTGTGAAGACAGAATTATTAATTTCATTGCGGGCTTTTCTATGGTACTCATCACTAGTATCGGAGTGCTTCACAAACATGAATGAATCTTTGCAATGCACCTGTGAGGTGTTGGGGCAGCGTTATCCCCATTTTATAGATGGGGAACTGAGGCACCAAAAAATTAAAGTCAGCAGTTTTGCAAACTAATTTTGGATGCCCAATTTGATATGTTTAGGACCTGATTTTTCAGAGAATTTAGCATTATATAGCACTTTATATGTTCAAAGCAGTGCTTCCATTGACTTCAGTTGCAGCTGTGAATGCTCTGCACTTCTGCAAATCAGACCCTAGGGGATCAAGTCCAGTACCTAGAAAATGAACACACATGTAGCTGAAGTAATGATAGGGGGCAATAGTCTATAGCAGGGTTTCTCAACTCGTGGGTCGGGACCCAACATTGGGTCGCCAGAATGTCTGGCTGGGCTCGCCTCCCTGTTCCAGGCACTGCAACCTCGGGTTCCAGCGCCACTCAGGTTTGGCCCAGCTGTCATGACGACAGGAGTCCGGGTAGGCCAAATTTGAGTGACTGGCACTGGAACCCCATGAGCCAAGTCACAACTCCACTCACACAAAGTTGGTCCAGTGCAGGGGTGGGGCCAAACCTGAGCAGTGCTGCAACCCCAAAGATTGCAACGCCCAGAGCAGAGAGCCAAGCACAGCCAGCCCCACAGCACAGGAGCTGCGGGAGCCGCCACTGTGGAGCGAGTGCCAGGCAGGAGCTGCCTGAAACCACCTCAGGGCCTCCACCCCCAGACTATCTGGTGGGTCATGACAGCAGGCCATAAACATTTACAAAGGGGTCCTGAGCCCAAAAAGTTTGAGAATCACTGGTCTATAGCATTATAACTGAGTTATAATCCTCCCTCTGATACTCTGACTTTGTGAAAGTCACTTAACTTCCATTTAACCCTCTGTAAAATTAAGATAATCCGTATCTCACTGGGGAGTTGAGAGGGTTAATTTGTTAGTAGTTTTTGTAAATCACTTTGAAGACGAATAGTGTTACTGTAGCGAAGCGAAGCCTCACCAGCCTGGAGCCTCCTGCTGGTTGTCTGGGAATTAGCTTGCTTCCAGCTTGGAGCGCCCTCTGTAGGCCGGTGTTTCACCTGCCACTGGCCCCCAGGTCCCTCCCAGACCCCTTTTACCTAGGGGTGCCACCCCCTGGCAGTACCCCCACACTCTGGGTCTCCCCTCCCCAGGGAACCCCAACCCTCTAAGTCCACCTTACCTCAGTGGCTACTGCCAGTCATCATCTAGCCCCCACTCGGACAGACTGCAGTCTGTAATGACCACTAATCATTGGCAAGGGGTAAGACCTGCTGCCTTTGCCTATCCTCAGGCTGCCCCTCTGCAGCTCCAGTACCTGTATAGGCCTTAAACAAGACCTGCAGCCTGGGGGTTTGCCCAGCTGGAGCTCCCCTTGTCCTATTCCCCGGCAGTGCACTGCTTCAGGTACCTAGATCCCAGGCAACTAGGTCCTCCTCTCTGCCCTCTTATAAGGGCCAGGTGGGCCCTGATTGAGCTGGCCACAGCTGTGGCTGCTTTCTCCAATCAGCCTAGGTTTGCTGCTTTCCCCAGCTGCAACCCTCTGCAGGGATGTTTTAACCCCTTCAGGGCTGGAGCGGGGTGATCACCCTGCTACAGTTACATAGATTATTGCAGTGACATCTGATTATGATGCTTCATTTTCCTTCTCCTGTAAAGATTGGACTAATACAAGGACAATTCTGTTCATGTTATTCATGCTAGTGACATTGGAGTTAGATACACAGGATTTGGCCCATAAATAATCTCTTTCCTCCTTTGTTTTCTAATGCTGGTGTTTTCAGATAAAATGACACTATTTGATACAAAGCTTTACATTAGTGACTCTAGTCTAACTCTCTCTAACTAACTAACTTTCACTCTTGGCAGCCAGCCTCCCCTAAATCTAAAGTATGTGACGGAAGAACCGTCTGAATAGGATATAATGGGACCATTTGTTCTTCTGTTAATGAAGCTTCTCAGTGTTATTCAAAGTAAAAATCTCACGAGTCCTTCCTTTGCTGTTCAGATGGTTCAAATAACATCCTTTGCATGGGACAGTTTAAAGCCTGTAAGTGCTGCTTTTCAGAAGCAGTCAGGGCTGCTCATTTGTGGATCTACAAAAAAGACCGTGGTTCTGATTTTCTTCTCTCGCTGTTGTAAATCAGGAGAAACTCTGTTCAAATCAGTGAAGTTGCTCAGGTTCAAAAATCTCTGGAAATGAAAGGTCCTGTATGTACTGGACCCAGTTCATAAGGACACTTTAATAAACTTTTCATAAGGAACATTTAATAAAGTGTAAAATCTCGGGTGAAGTAACATTTTGTGTCATGTTTTGGAAAAGAAATGTTTGAAGCAGAGTGGAATTTAGGAGTTTGCCTAAAACAACACAAAGTGAAAATTAAGCTAAATGGTGATGAGCGATTATGTTTGGGTATTCTCAGTGGGAGCCTGATGAAAAGTCAGTTGAAGTCAATAGAAAGGCTCCTGTTATTGACTTCAGTGGGTTTTGGATCAGGCTCTGTGAAAATTGATTGATTATTCAGTCTCTCCCCCTTTTTTTCTTTCTTTCCTTTGTGTATCTGTTTTCCTCCCACATCATGCTGTTGTATTTCATGCTGGTTTATAGCACCTTCTCTTTGGTTTGGCAGTATGCTGTGAAATTTAACAGTGGCTAGTGTGCTTTCCTGTTTAAAATAAATAAGGCTTGGAGACGATCTGGTCTAAGATGTTGGTCTTGTTAAGGTTTGAGTCTTAGGGCTGCAACCTGTTAGATGACCTGAGTCCCCTTGTTTAACACATTGATGCCATGGGATCCAGAGGTTGTAATTCCTATTTTTGGTTTTCAAAAATCTTGACCGTTAATGTGAACCCTGCAATATCTGTCATCTGAAAGTGTCCTCACCAATGCACAGCTTGTCCCTTTGATTTTAAAATGTTGTCCTGGCACTACAATTAAAACCATTGGCAGAGGTTCCAAATAAGAATAACCTAGAATGTGGCATGAGAATGACAGCAATTTTTTGACTGTTTCAGAGACAGTTCGCAGAGATACTTGATTTAAATTCCTTGGATAAAATGCTCTTTGGTGATTTGCAACCAGAAGTAGAAACTCTGTCTATTTTTTTTAAGCTCTCACTTGTTTTGTACGCATCATTACAACCGTAACACACAATAGTTGATAGTGGTGCTGGTACTATTTGTGGGTTGCTATTGGTGAGTCAGTTCATCTGTAGTTCTTGTGCAATGTAGCTGACCACAATAAAAACAAGCTTCCCCATTTGCTGGACCACATGATTGTAACAGCTGTATATGTTCATTAGATACGTGCATCCTGAAGGATATATATTATTGTGCAGTTGTTGCCAAAGTCTAGAAACTCAAATTGGCGGAGTGTGTGTGTGTGTGTGTGTGTGTGTGTGTGTGTGTGTGTGTGTGTGTGTGAGATTAGCTATTGTGGATGTTTCCTAAGAGCCTGGTGACTAAAGGAGCTACATGGAAAGCTCTCAGTCCTGCAGACCCTTATGCATGTGTTTTAACTTTGCACATGCGGGTAATCTGATTGACGCCAATGGGATTGTTTATGTGTAAAGTTAAAAATGTGCAGAGCATTTGCAGGATCGGGGCCTTAGTTTTCCATGGCTCCTAATTACAAAATAAATGAAACAACTATAAGAAACCAGGGGCACAATAGAACACAGATTTTAAAAGTAATCTTACTTGCCCCATTGCTAATTCATGTACAGATTTGTCTTGTTTATTTGGTAGGAGAAATTCAATTAAGCAGGAAAGCCAGCTCAGTACCAGCCACCACTCCCTAAACCTAATCAGATACCTTTCAGCTGTCCTTTACAATGCAGTTGTAAGCACTGGGTATCACTATAGTACAATAGTCTCCAACCTTTTCATGCACAAGATCACTTTTTGAATTTAAGATCAACCCAGGACTTACCCTGCCTCTTCCCGGAGGCCCCTCCCCAATCCCTCCATTCCCCCCTCCCTCCGTCGCTTGCTCTCCCCCACCCTCACTCACTTTCACTGGGCTGGGGCAGGGGATTGGGGTGCAGAGGGGGTGCACGCTCTGGGCTGGGGCTGAGAGGAGTTCAGAGTGTTGGAGGGGTGCAAGCTCTGGGAGAGAGTTTGGATGCAGGAGGGGGCTCTGGGCTGGGGCAGAGTGTTGGGGTACAGGAGGGGGTGTGGGGTGCAAGCTCTGGGAAGGAGTTTGGGTGCGGGCTCAGGGCTGGAGCAGGGGGTTGGGGTGTGTGAAGAGGTGTGGGGTCTGGGTGGGAGTTTGGGTGCAGGAGGGGGCTCTGAACTGGGGAAGAGGGTTCAGGTTCAAGAGGGGGTGTGAGGTGCAGACTCCATCCAGGAGGCGCTTATCACAGGCAGCTCTTGGTTGGTTGCGCAGCGGGGCTAAGGCAGGCTGATTGCCTGCCCTGGCCCCACGCCAACCCCGGAAGTGGCTGGCATGTCTCTGCAGCCCCTGTGGGGGGGCCAGGCATCTCTGCATGCTGCTGCTGTGCCCGCCCCCAGTGCTGACTCCACGGCTCCCATTAGCTGGGAACTGTGGCCAATGGGAGCTGCGGGGGCGGTGCTTGCGGGCGTGGGCAGTGCGCGGAGACCCGCTGTCCCCACCCCTCTGGGGCTGCAAGTGTCACCCCTGCAGCTCCCATTGGCCGCAGTTCCTGGCCAATGGGAGCTGCGGAGTTGGCGCTGGAGGCAGGTGGGGCAGCGGCAGTGCACAGAGCCTCTTCCCCCCCATCCCCCGGGGCTGCCGCAGAGACGTGCCAGCTGCTTCTGGGAGTGACGTGGGGCCAAAGCAGGCATGCAGCATGCCTTAGCCCTGCTGCGCCACCGGACTTTTAGCAGCCGGAGATCGTGATCGACTGACAGAGGCTCCAGGATTTACCAGTCAATCACGATCAACCGGTTGGTGACCACTGGTCTAGTGTATATGTGATGACTTCTTGAGAAAAAAATCCAGTGAATCATGATCTTATTACTGTAGAAGCAAAAAGGGTACTATCTGTGGCTGTACAATACCTGTCTTTTAAAGGTTTCTTCCTAATCCCAAATAGAAACATCAGTCTGAGATATTTGGTCTCATATAGCTTTTAGTGTCTTTAAAAAAAAAACCTTTGGATTGTCTAGAGCAGTGTTTCCCAAACTTGGGACGCCGCTTGTTCAGGGAAAGCCCCTGGCGCGCCCGGCCGCTTTGTTTACCTGCCGTGTCCGCAGGTTCAGCCGATCGCGGCTCCCATTGGCCGCGGTTCGCTGTGCCCGGCCAATGGGGACTGCGGGAAGCGACGCAGGCCGAGGGATGTACTGGCCGCTGCTTCCTGCATCCCTCCATTGGCTGGGCACAGCCGGTTTGTTTACCTGCCGCGTCCGCAGGTTCGGCCGATCGCGGCTCCCACTGGCCGCGGTTTGCTGTGCCCGGCCAATGGAGGGATGCAGGAAGCAGCGGCCAGTACATCCCTCGGCCTGGATTTTTTTCTCAAGAAGTCATCACATATACGCTAGACCAGTGGTCACCAACCAGTTGATCGTGATCGACTGGTAAATCCTGGAGCCTCTCACTTACCTCTAGGTCAGACTAGATGAACTGGTGGTCTCTTCTGGCCTTAAACTCTGTGCTTCTCTGGGTATGCCTTCACAGCAACTATACACCTGTGCTGTATGCCGTGCCAGCCGACTTGGGCTCTGGCTGCAGGGCTGTTTCATTGCTATGCAGATGTCTGGGCTTGGGCTGGAGCCTGGGTTCTAGGACGCTGCAAGGTGGGAGGGTCCCAGAGTTTGGGTCCCAGCCTGAGCCCGGCAGTCTACACAGCAGTAAAAGAGCCCCACAGCTGAAGCCCCACCAGCCAGAATCAGCTGGCACGGGCCAGCTGTGGCTTTTTCTTTAATGTGTAGACCCGTCCTCTGAGATTTCTTTAATATACTTTCGTAAGTCATTGTGAAACTGAAGTGCTGAATCACAAAATTCACTGCCGTCCTCTTTCTGCACCGACTTAAGCTAATGGCAAAACTCGCATTGACTTCACTGGCACTGGATTATGTCCTAAAAGATGCATGACTAGATGCCAAACCTATGCAGGTAATAACTGCAAAAGATAGACACAGTAGGGCCATCATCATAGAAATTATGTTTTCTGTTCATTCCTCTTTTTTTTTTCCCTGCCTGAACACCATTTTAAAGCAAATCTAGGGAAGATGCTTATGGTTCAGATTGCATGAGTAACTGCGTTAACACTTCCTTTGCTTACTGCAAGCAGACAGTTCTCCAAGCCATACACTTATGAATGTAGAAAGTGACAAAAGTACACAGCGTTCATATGCTAACCCTACCAGAAATCCTAACCGCTTAGCCTCTGCTCTGTAACCTAAACCATGGGGAAATTTAGTCTCTTGAACTCGTTAAAAAAGGCAGGTGGTCAGTTGATACAAAGTTGGTAAATAGCATTTTGTTGAGGGGAGGCGTAGTTGTTTCAGTTATTGAGCAACAGGTGTCCTTAAGTAATTTGACTTTCTTAACCCTCCTCCCCCCCTTGATAGAGTTGGAAATGTACGGTCTGTTTAGCACTATAAAGTAAAGTTTAACACCCTTTATATCTTAACTCGATATGCACGGAAGAGAATGACTTGATCCCAAATGAGTCATTATACTAATAGATACACCCAGCCATATTTTTGACCAAAGTGATGTCATTTTAACAGTGGGTTAACTCATTCATTCCATACAACCTGCCTTAGAAAAATCCTCCGTATCTTTTGGCCCAGAACAATCTCAAACCAAGATCTATTCACACAGTGCAGCCATGAAGATATGAGCACCATCATTAGCAGGAGGTGCTGGAGATGGATTGGCCATGTGCCTCAGATGGAAACTGATTCCATCACCAGAGTAGCAATAAGATGGACACCTGAAGGCAAGCAAAAATGAGGCCACCCGAAAGCAAGATGGCGAAGAGCTGTGGATACTGAGCTGAAAAACCTGGGGCACAGCTAGGGAACCATTGAAAGACTTGCCAGAAACAGACAGGAGTGGAAGAGCTTCATCGCTGCCCTAAACGCCAGAGGCATAATGGGAACATGATGATGATGTTAACTCATGCAAGTTAATAAATGGGTGTTCAGGGTGTGACAAGCCAGTGACGTTAATTAGGGTTGATAAGTGAATCTTCTCAGTGTTTGGTTTTGGCTTGTGTCTGATTGGAGGCCATCATTGCCACTTTCATAGATGGGGAAATTATTGGTAGTTCGCTCCTCAGCCTGTCATGGACAAAGTCACGTTGGGAGATTTTGTCCCTTTGAAGGTAAATCCACTTGTTAGAAGCCCTGAGTGCATCTGGGTGTTTAGAAAAGCATGCCAACTCCTCTCGGGTGCTTTGCCAGTTGTTGATGCATAAGGAAAATCTTGAGGGGGTTTATTTCATAAATGGTATTTGGTTCACGTTGGACCAGAGGAGATGAAAGGAGACTCTTCATTTTTTTCTTGCCAGGTATTTAAGAGGCAACAGAAGAGGATGGGGAGACAGACAATACCTGGTATTCTTGATATTTTTTTAAATCAAATTATAATACTTTTGTGAACAACCCAAAAGTTGCTCTCTAGACATGTGATCTAGATTCTGTGAAGGTGAACAGACACCAAAGCTACTGGGAAAGGGAAAAACGAAACAACAAAGGAGTGGTGCTTAGACGGGACCATGTCTTGTACAGCAATGATTTTGTGTTAGAAGAAAAACTATCTGCCACAGATTGTGAATTTGGGGTTCATGACACCGATCTGACCAAGAGAAACATGGGATGTGACTATAAGAGCTGGTTATGTCCTGCTAGAGTTGCTTATATATCAGTTATTCTTTGTAGAAAAATACTGAAATGTCAGTTAGTTAATGCCTGCATAGAGCTTTGAACATGGCAAGGTCTGGATAAATCCATTATATCTATAAATATTCTATAAATGAATCCACTGTTCCTCAACATGGTACCTGAGTGTACTTTATGGAAATAGTCTATGAGAATGAAACAATACACCAGCAGGAGTTTAAATGTCAGACAAAATCTGAAGTATTTTATTTTCATGGTGGCAACATCTCGAGGCTGGAGCCCCATTGTGCTAGGTCTGTTCAAATATATGGTAAGAGACAGTCCCTGCCTAAGAAGTTACAACTGGAATAGAGAAATCAGTTGAAGTATTATCTCCATTTTACAGATGGTGGACTGAACCACGGAGAAAGTAAGGTCAGATTTTCACGTGAGCTTAACACCGAAATGTTCTCAATGGAAGCTACTAGGTGCTGAGCTGTTTTGAAAATCTGTCCATTAGTGATGTGCCCAAGGTCACATATGAAGTCTGTGGCAGAGTGGGAAACCAAACACAGATTGCCTGAGTCCCTGCCCAGCGCCTTAACTACAAGACCATCCTTTTCTCAACACTGTGCAGGGAGACATACCCCAGGGTTGTAAAACATAGCACATATCACCTGTGTCCAAGTACTTATGTGGCAAAGAAAAAAGTAAAAGTTTAAATGCTTGCTTGCTTATATGTGTGCAATAATAAACCCATATCAAGGTGTGTATCAGAGTGTCTCCGCTTAGCTGGTTGATAATAGCATGATCCAGAGCCTGGAAAAGCCTGTTCTCTGAAAGCAGGCAGACATGAACTGACAAGCCATGGTTTTGCCTTGAAGGGCTAACTGCAAGGGTGTTGTCAGTCAGCTTCTGCGAGCCCTCCTCAGCTGGTATGCGTCACTTATTCTCTTGGAACATGGTCAGATCATAACATGTCATCCATATGAATCACCTACCATAGTCAGACTTAACCGAAGGCATATCTGTGCGTTTTGCAGCAAAAATCTCAGGGAAGAGGAAGGTTAGCGACAGCTAGGCCGAAGGTGCATGACCAAGGAAAAAGAGATTTTGTATTTCCCCTCATCAATCACAATTGGGCTGTGCCTTTGCCAAATAAGATTAAGTTCTGAATCAGCATAAAATCTATCTAGGTTATGTGATTGCTTTTCCAGTTCTCCCTTTTCAGATGCCTGGCTTTTCTTTATTATTTGCTGCTTTTGCTTTAATATCATAGGTCACCATAGAAAGGTTAAATCACTGCTTTCTTCTCCACTAATTTAAACTTAACCAAAGGTCAAATTGACATATGACTTATATTGTATTTTTTCGTTGTCTGAAGCTTTCTGAAAGAGGCAGATATAGGGGAACTTCCGATCGTTAATATTTTTATAGGAATCTTGGGTAAGCCAAGGATTTAATTACTTAGCTAACAGCAGGCCAGTAGGATAAGATGTCGCAAATTGTTGTGACAGAATGCAAATTAACAGAGCGCTTCAAGCGAAAAGGTGTGTCTTGTTTAATCTTTTTAGAGTTGAAAACTACTTAAGATAAAGGCTAAACAATCACTTTCAATCTGTTGTCATCAGTGAAAATGTTTCTGCTTTAGGACTATAATATGTAATTGCTTTGTGTCTGTGAACCTGTGTGTGTGTGTGTGTGTGTAAACATTAGTGTCTGCATTTTAGTGAAACTACTCTGACATTAGTAAGTAAAATCCCAAAGTGACATATAGTTCTGGATTCACTGGCTCATTCTGGGCTGTTAGCATCTGTATATCCACTCTCCTATAATACTAGCTGCAAATGCTTGCTGTGTCCTGTTGAACCCAAAAATTAAGAACAGTCCCTGTCATCTGCTGAATCACTCTCAACTTGCCAAACCTGCTCATTTGCTAGGAGTGTGTTAGTTACAGTAATTTAAAAATTCTGCAGGAGTCAGTCAATCTAGCTGATGGCTTTCTACTTTGTGTCCTGTGACTGATCCACTGATCGTCTCTATTAGTCTTGCTCATTTTCTGTTTTTCATTTAAGCTGATGCTAGGGCCCAGGTTTGTTTTCTCTCTTCCTCCCGTTCCCCCTTCCCCAATGGATTAGAAAGGGTGTCTTCTATATTGGGCCATGATTTTTGGATTCATTCCTCCTGTCTAAAGGGGGCATCAAATCCTACCATTGAAAAGATCTAATAAGCATGGAAGCCTGGTGACATCTGAGAGTGGGTAGGCATAAGTGACGTCTGATTTTTAAAGTATTTAGGTGCAAAATTATACATGTATTTAATGTCTGAATTTGCCCCAAACTGACCATTTACAGATTTACTCAATTTGCATACCCATTCCTGATAATAGGGCGTGGAAATTAGGTGTGCATTTTGCATGCACAGTTGTATACATAACCTTGTTGAAAACCTGACCCACAAACTTATGCACAGAGCTGGTTTACAAAAGCCAGTAATGATGATACCGTCTTGACTCAAAACAAGACGTACAATGCTTACCGGTCTGCAAAGAAAGCCACTTCTTAAATAGCAGTGCAGTCTCCATTTGTTACAGATAATCTACTAAAAAGCATAAGTATTAACAATAATATTCTTCTATTTTGCATGGTGCTTTTGGATAAATGCACTAGCTTCCCTCCTGGAGACCCGTTTACAACTATGGTTAAACTTACGTCTGAAGTGAATGTATTAATCTCAACTAGATCCCCATTGGACTCCTGCCCATATGACAGAACTTCTACTGAGGCATGACTGAGATGCCTCATGGAAGTCCATACTAGAGTAACCCTTTTGTTATTACACTTCTATGATACAGGATGTCCTACACAGATTGACATTAAAATTATTCGTAACTTCCTATTGCACCTTGTTATAACACTCAAAATATCTGCTTCCAAAGGGTCATGTTATAAGCCCGTCATGCAGTATTCCACTGAATGCCAACGTTTATGCAGAACATTCAGAGTCATGCTGCTTAGTGCTCCTTCAGGGACAGTCCAGGGCTAGTTTCATGCCTTTGAGGATCAATAATTTAGTGATCACACTGAGATTTTTAGTCCAGTGGTCCGCCCGTCAGGGTAATCTGATGGCAGGCCGCGAGGCAGTTTGTTTACATTGGCACAGCCACCCGCAGCTCCCAATGGCTGGGCTGGCCGCTGCTTCCTGCAGCTTCCATTGGCCGGGAACGGCGAACTGCAGCCACTGGGAGCTGTGGGCGGCCATGTCAATGTAAACAAACTGTTTCGCGGCTCACCAGCGGATTGCCCTGATGGGCCGCATGCGGCCTGCAGTCTGCAGGTTGGTCACCACTGTTTTAGTCCATCCTGAATATAAATGTTTATATCTGCAGTGAGTACTTGCAGTGAATCGTTGATTTCAAATTGTATCAATAAATAGTCTAATTTGTAAGTACATTCCAGGATTGTGCTACAAAATGTTCATTTTATTTAGATTCAGTTGTCTGATGGTGTTAAGCGGCACTCTTACTAGATTCTATCTAATAGAAGTTCAAGGGAAAACACTGGTTCTTTAAGGGGATTTTTGGTTACCTTGAAACTAGTATGCTGTTGCTTGGTGAATCAAACATGGTTGTGGGGTGCTTTGTCCTGTACACGTTAAGGAGACTTTGCACCAAAGTTATTAAGCAAGAACGAGGGACATTCTGATTGTTAAATCAGTCACACTAGTTCAAACATTATCCATACAGCTGCTTTGAGACCTTTCTCAAAGAGGACTAAAAGTACACTATACTTGCTTCGTTTCAAACATCCATATTCAGAAGGCAAAGTGATAATTGTTTAAGCATTTTCCACTGTAATCTAGAAGAAAAAATGGTGAGCAATTTAATCAATATCAGTTCAACAAGGAAAAACACTGAAAGCGCTTTTTAACTCGTTTTAATTACAGATTTTCTTTTATTATTCTCCATTACCTACAATGCCCTACTAGAAACAAACAGTAACTTGTTCTTAATCATTTTGTCGTTTTTTGCAGTTGGTAAACATAGATTTGAGTCAAAAAGAAACACAATAACAAGAATGCACTTAGCGCTGTATGTTCAAATTAATGTACAAAGATATAAATATTAATCCATTAATTAACTAAATTTATACCTCTTTGTGTGTCAAAATATTACCCATGATGTCAGTTTAGTTTAGAGAAAATTGTTTACATCATTTGCTCTGATGTATGGATGTGTGCAGAATCAAAATAATGCAGGGTTGTAGATAAACAGCAGTTACTTGTAGGTTTTGTTTTGAAATTTCTTCGCAACAGCAATACTTAAAATTAGATTCTGGAGGATTTTCTATAAATTTGCTTTCCTAAATTTCCCCTCAGTTTCAGATGGATAAGCTGTTATAGCCTGTCTTTAATGGTTATGTTATGTAGTGTTTCTGTTCATTTTTAAACAGTTGTTGTATTTCATCTCAGAGGTAGCTGCATTTCAGTGATCAGTGAGGTAATTGCTGTGTACTAGTTTAAGGTGCTGATCTTGCAAGCACTTACACACATGAGCAACTTTACAAATCAGAGTAGTCTCATAATTATGCGCATAAGTTAAGATCAGGGCCTAAATCAGTGGTTCTTAACCTATTTACTATTGTGGGCCGCAGCCCGCATCCAGTACTACCTGTATGGTCCTGAGGATGTCACATGGGCCGGGACTGTGTGCTGATGGGCCGCAAGTGGCCCACGGGATGCAGGTTGAGAATCACTGGCCTAAATGTATAGTATTTTGGGAGCTTTCAAGATGGAAAGCACTATTTACATGTCAGATAGCATTCTCCATCAGAGTACAGAGTCCATTAAGAAATGCAGAATAGGTCAGCAGAATGCGTCTAATCTTGACTTATGTCTCATTAGCACATGCTTTCCTGAAAACGTGAAACAAAGAAAGAAAACATTGATTTGAGCAGTATAAAGCTAACAACAATCAAATTCAGCCCTGGTGAAACACCAATTGGGGTTACACCAGGGATGAATTTGATGCACTGCACCTATTTTCTATATGTGGAGAGACTCTGACAAGGCATGAAGTAGCCAGCCTGCCATTTCAGATGTTAAGAAGTCATTCTGAAAGTCTACTATGTTGTAACACGAAAATAAGAAAGAAAAACTTGTAGCACCTTAGAGACTAACAAATTTATTTCAGCATAAGCTTTCGTGGGTTAGTACCCACTTCATCGGATGCATCCGATGAAGTGGGTACTAACCCACGAAAGCTTATGCTGAAATAAATTTGTTAGTCTCTAAGGTGCTACAAGTTTTTCTTTCTTATTTTCGTTTTGCTGACACAGACTAACACGGCTACTACACTGAAACCTATGTTGTAACAGTAGATGTGATATTTCAATTATTGGCTATTCTCACATTGTTTTACATTTGTGAATTCAAAGCACCCTGCAGAGGTGTCTACAGGAATTTAGATCTGAGGAGCCACAGGGGGTTGAGACATCGAATGACAGAAGTTCCCACCAGCTAGAGTTGTTTGTGTGAAGAATACCAAATGGAGCATTAAACTTGGGTGGGAGGGGGAAGAGGGGAGGCGAAAACCAAGGTTTCAAACACACCCAGTTGACCCGTCTCATCTTGGCATGAAACTTAACAAGTTACACCCACTGTCTGAGCCAGAAGCAGAATGAAACACTGACGCTTCCTCATTTCTGTTACGGGCTGTAAGAGCTTGTGAAACACAAAAGGAGAAAATGTTTGAGCTATTGATGAATGGTAAGTTACTTTAAAAAAAAATTCTTGCTTTAATTTTTCTGATAAGTGATAGAAGTTACAGCAGGGAAATTCAGACTATGACAACACGTTTGCAAAGTGTACCAATGTTGTCTAAATCTAAAATGCCATGTGTACTGGAACCTCTTAAGTCTGTCTCTTTTCACAGGCAAAGAAATGTTTTTCTAATTCATGCTAAATAAACCTTTGAGTGCTTCCTTTTCATTTTCAAAGGGTTTAGTGCTGCTCTCTAAGGGAATAGCAAAAGAAGTACGTACATACATTTTAAAAAATTTTAGACTCTTTAAAACCAAATCAATTTAATGGAAGTTAGGTATTTGATAGCTAAATTCCCTAACAGAGAAAATGTAGTATCATGTTACTTATTAAAGATGCGTCCTTTCCCCAGCGGTCTGGCTTTATTTTCAGTAATTACAGGTTGGCATGCTCTTTAATTGTTTAAAATGAACCTTGTGAAAGGTTTCAACTTGAATAAAGCCCTGTTAGATTCTGCACGGCACTGAAAACTTGAGCATTTGAAGGGCAATACTTCAGTACTTTTAAAGAAAGGCAAAAGGGCTTAGATTTGATGAGGTCTCACTTGTATAACATTTCATAATATTGCAGAAACCAGGGCTACTTAAAGCTCTTCCATGCTGAGATGCTCCTTTTTCTGGTTATTTCCATTGTTACTTGCAGAGTTATCTTACATTTCTGTTACTATTTTTAAACGTAAAGTGCTTAATTCTGTTTTTTGAGGATAGACATTTGAGTACAGAACTCTGGCCCCCTGAGTAATTATGAATAGTAACCAAACTTATCAAAGGTTGTCTATAAAAGCATTCAGAAGCTACCCTTCGCTGACAATGGGTATCAGCAGTGGATGCAACTGAACATGTGTGAAAAAGGGTCCGACACAAGCCAAGACCAGAACCACCTTGTCCTGCACTGTTTCAGAAACATCAACTATTGTTTCTGAACTGCTGATGAACATGGACTATCTTGCAGCTAAATTGGATTCAGAACTGGTTCAGATGCACTCTTTGTCAGCAATGGGAATTTTCCTCATGCAGACAAAGCACACATTTTTTGGTGGAGGTAAGTCACACTGTAGCTGCATTAAATATATCACTTTTGTCATTTCATTTAATACACCAGAAACCCGTTGTCAAGGCAGCTATTAATTGTTGACATTATTTTCCCATTCCAGGGTTGATTTAAACTTTCACATGCAATTAGCATTTTTGAACTGTGGGAGCAGTTTATGCGGGTATTTTTTCAATCCATTTTGAACTAAAACTGATCAACCCTTTATGAAAATTCATAGGAAATTGCTATGCTAATCATGGTAAATCATGCTAAGAAACCCAAGGCAAAAGTGTGGCTTCCTTAGTTACAGTTGCTAATTAAAGTGTATTCTTTAAAGGCTGCACATCTGTTATAAATTGAAAATCATGATTTGAGGAGGAAAAGCTTTATTTTTCCTCCTCAGATGGCTGGTGTAAAAAATCTGGTATGCCACTGATTTAGAGCTGGATCCTGCAAGCACTTGCTGTTGGGCCTATTTACATCAACCATAAAGTTTCCATTGCCTTCAATGGGGGCAGGATCAGGCATGTAAGACTCAATGCAGTATTGAAGTCAAATGGGAATTTTGCCATTGGCTTTGATGGGAGCAAGATCAGGCCCATAATGCTTACCCCTCTGAGCAGTCATGTGCCCTGTTTTGTGGAGAACACTCAACACCTCACAACTGAGGGCCCTTTATTAGTGTCCTTGAAGTGAGGCTTTGGCTGATTAGTCTGTATTGGTTCTTTACTGTGCCATGAGAACTAGTAATGCAAGAAAAATAGACCTCTGGTAAAAGAGAGACTCTCAGAATGAAATATCAGTTTATTTTAAAAAAATGAGTAAAAGTCAAATATAAAAATAAATCTCAGGGTCCATCAGTAAAACATTTAACAGCAAATGGTGCAGCTCTTAATAATTTTGTCTCTATTAAAATGTCTTACTACAGACTGTGTGGCATGTTATAGTGAGTTTTATGGAACAATAATCCATTGCTAGATGAGAGGAATAAATTATTTATAGATTAGAGTGTTTTAACATCCTACCATGGGGTTGTTAAAGAGGTCAAAATATAGAGCATTGAAAATGGGATTAACACAGCTGTGCCGTAGACAGTGCAAAAGCAGAGGGAAAAGCAAAAGTTACAGTAATCATATAAATATTTATATTTTAATCACAGTTCTTAAGAAATTGCACTTAAAACTTACAGGTTTCTAGAACCAAAATGTATTTCCTATGTGTGTCTCTTTCTGGTGAATAGCTAGCATTGGTTACAACCTCTCAAATTTTAATGGAACCATAAACAAACATGAATATCTTTCTTCTCTAGCTCAGCAGGCTTGTTCTTTGCTGCTTGTTTTATTTCCCTGTGGGATGGTGTCAAAAGACTTTAGGAACAGTGAGCATTTATAATAAATAACAAATCTCCTTTTTCTACCAGGAGGAAGTTGTTGTTTTATTTCTGTGCATGAAGCTTCCATAAAGAACTCTTTGCAGATGTAGTGAAAATACACTCCCATTATTCGTATGTATAGTAGTTGGTTTGAAAGCCTTGTAGGAAAACTTTAGTGGGTCGATTCATTACAATGTGCTTTTTATGTAATTGTTTTTTGGGTTTTTTTTAGAAATGTCCAGTTATGCTTTCACTAAGATTCTTTATAGTGCATTAATTAGAGACAATCTTAGCCTGTTTAGGCTGTTTTTTTCTCCCTTTACATGAAAGCCATATACAGTGCCATGAGTAGCTTTACAATAAAAAGTTCTTAAAAAGCAATCAGTGATCCAAATTCTAACCAGCATTATATCACTATGGGTATCACGCAGTCATCTGTGTTGTTTAATTTATAGTCTTCCAAGGATGCTGCAGAACCCTACCATTGTCCTTCAAAGGCTCTGTCTAGCTGGATCCTTACCGTAGTTTGAACGCATGCCATCTAAAATTTGTAACATAGTGTGTTCAGATAGTGTGTATGGGGGTATCTAAACTACCTTATTTTCCTCCTAAAATTCCCCATGATTGCTCTCGATAGAGATGGGAGCGTAGCATGGGAACCTAGTGTAGAGAAGACTGCCAGGATTTTAACTACTGTGTTGTCTAATCCTGCTAAGGGCTGGTCCACACTAGGAGGGGGGGATCGATCTAAGATACGCAACTTCAGCTATGTGAATAACGTAGCTGAAGTCGAATATCTTAGATCGATTTCAAAAGGTACTTACCCCGGTCCACACGGCAGCAGGCAGGCTCCCCTGTCAACAGCGCTTCCTCCGCTCGCGGAGCTGGAGTTCCGGTGTCGACGGGGAGCAGCTCTGGGATCGATTTATCGCATCTAGATGAGACGCGATAAATCGATCCCAGAACATCGATAGCTACCCGCCGAATAGGGCGGGTAGTGTAGACGTAGCCTTAGAGTAGGTCTAAATGACAGGGTGTTTAAATTGCTGTTCATATGCTGGTGTTCCTTTCCTTGCTACCACTGGTGGAGCTGCCTCAGTATTAATAACTGTAAATTTTAGGAAAATAAGGCTATGTCTACACTATGGACCTTACGGAGGCGCAGCTGTACCGCTTCAACTATGCCGCTGTAAGGTCTCCTGTATAGCTGCTCTGTGCTGGTGGGAGAGAGCTCTGAGCAGTACCGAATGACAACAGTGAGGATGCTAACTATTATGTCTGCATAGAGTGTGTGTATAGAAGCAGGAGTCAGGGAATATTTATAGCATGAAGGTTACTTTGCAGTATTATTTTTCTTTCCAAACCATTAGGAACTAGTATCAGAGGGGTAGCCGTGTTAGTCTGGATTTGTAGAAGCGACAAAGGGTCCTGTGGCACCTTATAGACTAACAGAGGTATTGGAGCATAAGCGTTCGTGGGTGAATACCCACTTCTTCGGATGCAAGCAGTGGAAAACTGCTTGCAGTGGAAAATTTTCCACTGCTTACATCCGAAGAAGTGGGTATTCACCCACGAAAGCTTATGCTCCAATACCTCTGTTAGTCTATAAGGTGCCACAGGACCCTTTGACATTAGGAACTAGTGGACCCAGTTTTGTACATTCAGATCAGTGGGAGTTTTTCTTGCATAACAAATACTGAATTAGTCCTGTTTAACAATGTATTTATGGAGCATATTTTTGACATCAGTACTAATATCTCTGTTCAAACACCCTTCAGCAGGAAACAGGGTTTTTTTCCCCTGCCAATAATAGTTCCTCTTAACTAATTAGCCTCTTAGAGTTGGTATAGGTACTTCCACCTTTTCATGTTTCTCTGAATGTATAAATATCTTCTTACTATATGTTACATTCTGTGCATCCGATGAAGTGGGACTGTAGCCCACGAAAGCTTATGCTGAAATAAATTTGTTAGTCTCTAAGGTGCCACAAGTACTCCTGTTGGGTTTTTTTTGCTGACACAGACTAACATGGCTGCTACTCTGAAACCAGTTTTTTTTTTACAGTTACTGACCAGGCTGATGACCACACCATGCACTGCACTAGAGAGATCTCAGGACCTCTGGTGTTCAGGTTTCTAGAGTTCAGGTGCATGGCAGAGTTGAGATGTTTTTGAGAATTGTGGGTAGTAGAATCGAGAGTGTTGGCTGTGCTTCTCCCCCAGCTCTCTCCAGTCCAACTAGTTTACAGAGCCACACTCACCCCTTGACATCTAGAGCTGAGGCTTCCTGGGTGTGAATGGAATTCCCCGCCCCCTCCACGTAACTGTTTGTGTTACCCTACTGATATATAGTAGTGTCAGAGATCCATCTGTGACTGTACTGGAGAATCAGGTGCTTTAATATAGGCTGCATGTGGAGGCATGGGGCACCACTAAATGGTAGCTTCAGATTGATGGGTTAGGGGGAATTGCAGGATCTCATCTATAACAAATGCAAGCTTTGTGGGATGGGATAAGGTGGTGCTTGGAAGCCTGGAAGAGGATGAAGAAAGGAAAATATGTAGACCCTTATCTCCTGTAAGTTTTTTATATACTGTGCACTAGCTGCCTTTTGGAATTATAACCCTCACCCTCCCTATTTTTAGCAGGATGCACAGAATTATGCCCAAATCCTTTTACTTCATATTGACCTAGGCAGTGCTGAAACATTCTTTTAATGGTTTGGCTTCAGATGAGAAACCTTCTCATATCTTCCTACCAATTCCAGCAAGCTCTGAAAATTACATTTCATAACTTCCACAGACAGGCTGCAAACATCTCTTTCCAATACACTAGCTGAATATCTAATTTCAAAGTAGAAGGGGGAAAAAAACACCTCTATCCTCTTCCCAGATGAAAATTGTCTAGATTAATCATTTGCGTTAAGTTGGTTTTGTGGACCGGTAAAGGTATATTAAGAATTTGCTCCAGGCACTTTCACATTTTTCTGTGACAAAAGACACCTGGGAGTTTCAGACTCTGAACTGCAATTCCATTAAGAAGTGAATTAGCAAAGGGTTTGGGTGCCAGCACAAAAATGTTTTCTGCTCCATATTGATGTGTGTGATGGTGATATCCAAAGCAAGGAGGCAGGCTGGGATGTGGTGGGAACAACAGGACATCTTAAAGTAGTGGGGGTGGAAATATTGAATAGTTATTCCAAAATAAATTTCACTTGAATGTGGTTATTTTGTAAGGCACAGTTGTGGCATGTTCGCTGTTATGGAAGAAGCAAAAAATAGGTTTACATATGCAGAGAATTGAGCCACTGGGTTCTACTTTAATCCCCGTTCCTGATTTGCTGTGTGACCTGTGGCAAGTTACTTAGGGTAAAGTTTTCAAAGGTGACATCTCATTTGAGAGGCCTTTATTTAATTGCTCAACTTTAACCCTGAGAGTCTGATCTTCAGAGGTACTGAACATCCCCCCAATGAAATCAAGTGGAGTGGTGGAAGCCCCCAGCACCTCTGAAAATTAGACCCAAAGTATCTCATGATGCCTACCTAGAGTGACCAGATGTCCTGATTTTATAGGGACAGTCCCGATATTTGGGGCTTTGTCTTACATAGGTGCTTATTTCCTCCCCACCCACTGTCCCGATTTTTCACCCTTGCTATCTGGTCACCCTATGCATACTCCAAAAACAAAGGTGCCCAAAACTAACAACCACTTACAAAAATGTTTGCCTTACCCTCTCTGTACCTCATCTGCTGAATCTGTAGACTTACACCACTTGCCTGTCATTGTAAAGCATTTTGAAACAGATAATTGTTGAAGAGTATGTAAGTGCAAAGTATTAGTATCATAAACAGGAAAGATGTTACATTCTGTTTTGTCTACATATGGTACTGCAGTAGTTCGCACAGGGAATTGATCTACCAAACAGCATAAGACTTTAATCACAACTGCTCCCAGGTTTCCTCATCAGGAAATTATTAGCTAATTTATTGCAAATTTATGCAATGAACAAAGTGGCTATTCTGAAAACATTTGCCAAGCATCTGATAACTTTAATTGGAAATGACATGTACAACATGCCAAAGCTAATTTTGTTTAAAAATTACTAATGTGTTTTTAAAAGCAACAATAGATTGTCCTTTTCCTTCTGCACAACTAGTGGTAGGGCAGCTATTAGGCCTAGGTCTAAATTTTGTTGTAATCCAAGCAAGGAAAGACACTGTGTCCACATTTCAGATCTGAATCTGATGTGTTTGTAATCAGCGCCTGCATATCAAGTAGTCCTTTTGTCATTCTCAAAACCCTTCTGGCTTTCTGAAATGTTCACTGTTGCTAGTTTTGCTTCCGCCTTTTATTTCTTGAGTTGCTTTTTTTCCTATCTAGCATTCTGTAGAGATGATAGACAAAATAATTAAGGAAACAGAAACTGACATCCACCTCCATGTATCTTTTAGGATGAATTTTTATTTTGTATAGGTTTTCCTTCTGCATTCATCACTGCCATAACTGAACACCTCACAAATTGTTACTAAGACTCTTGTTGGGCTCAGGGCTTCAGTGTGTTAGACATGGACAAATACAACAGAAGAGACAGTCTCTGCCCTAAAGAGCTTGCAATGTAAGATAAAAATCCAGACAAGACTCGAGGGAAAGGCATACAAGCAAAGTGAGCAAGCTGATGACAGGCACGTATCATGTTACTTCCATGCCATTTCTGAAAAGTCTATTTGTGCTAAAAATAGTTTTAGGGTTTTTCTGGATGGAGCTTGGGGAGTAGATAGATACGCTCTAGGAATTATTTTGGGAAGTTCTATGGGCTGTGTTATATAGGAGGTCAGACCAGAGGATCACAATGGTCCCTTCTGGCCTTGGACTCTATGAATCTATGCACTTATATTTGATGTAGGGGAACTGAGGTACAGAAAGATTAAGTGACTTGCCCAGGTTCACACAGGAAGTCTGTGACAGAACCTGGAACAAAACCCAGCTCTCTTGAATGGTAGTCCAGCCCTAGTCCATCCTCATCATCTTCCGGGTGGATGTGACGCAGCGCACCACTCACCGCTGGTCTGGTGCCTCCCCATGGCCGCTCTGGGGATTAGCTCACCGGGTCAATGCCCACTCCTGCAATTGCACGCCGTCACTTTGTCTCTCTCTCTCTGGTCTGCAGCATCTTTTTCACTCCAGGAACTGCAGCATCCTCTTCATGACTCAGTCCTCTGGCCAGGTTACTCAGTGTTCCCCCCTTCCAGTGTATATCAGAGTCTTTCCTTCAGCAGCCCTAGGCAGTCTTCTCATTCACTGCCTCGGGTGCCACTCCCTCAGTGGCTGGTAGGGGAACCGGGGCCCACCCTCTACTCCAGCTTTCGTTTCAGGGATCCTCCGCCCAGCAGTTCTGAGCTTTACTTTCCCAGCCCTTTCTGCTCCTTCATTGGACTGCTTCTTACCACTCCTGGTTCCGCCCTCCTCCTACTCTGGGAGTACCAGCTCCAAATTCTCCTCCCTTTTCCCAGGGAGTGACTGCTGCCTGCCTTCCTGCAGCCTTTCCCAGCAGCCCCCAAATATTCCTCCCTCTTCCCAGAGAGTGACTGCCCTTTCTCAGCAGCAGCCCCATTCTGTTGCCAGCTACCTGGCTTTATAAGCCTCGCCTGTTCCTGCTCATCTGAGCCTGCTTTCAATTAGCTCCCTGGCTCCTCATCCAGGTGTAGCCGGTGTAGTTAATTGGTCTAGCTGGCCATCTTAACCCCTGTCAGTCCTCTGTGGGGTGGACACCCCTTCACAGTGGACTTTGTACTTTTCTCAACTCTTGTAGTGTCTCAAAGCACAGTTAACAAGTTGCAGATGTCAGAGAAGAAAGCATAGCCACTGTGCACCAAAAACCTTGACAGCCTTGTTGAAAGACTCTGGAACAGAATAAAGCAGTGAACATAGATCTAGAAGCCTCACCATCAAAGTGATGAAAGCGAAGCTAGGTGGGCTACTTTCCTTTCTTTTCTTTTTTCTTTTTAAACAACCTAATCTTAACGTTTTTGTAGTGTTTAGATAGTTTTTTGGGAACATTTTTGTAGGTAGTATTTCAGCTAAGGACGGAATAGTTGATAGCTCGGATGAGGTTTTTTTTATCACAAATCTCACAATATTGGGTGTTTTTCAATGTCCTTGTTCCTGGACTTATGTTAATACAAGAGAATCTCACTTTTTTGTGGGTGGGGGGAAGAAAATGAAAACTAAGATTTGACCCCTTGTGATTACAGAGGAAAAACTTGAAAGCATGACCAGATCAGAAGGTAAATAAAAATAACACAAAATGTATTATATATATATATATATAAAAAAATCATGATTTTAAGCCAATCTCATGATTTTTTTGGACACTTGAGTTTGGCGATACTGTATAATTTTCAGAGCCATAATAAGGGCCTCAGCTCCACTATGAACTGCCTTGACACTGACCTCCCCTTTTGCTGAGCGGGTTAGGTTATGTGTACACTGCAGCCTATGACGGGGAGTGAATATTCCACCCCCCTGAAAGACATAAGTTACACCAGCATAAGCATTCGTGTGCAGAGTGCTGTGTTAGTGGGAGAGCTTCTTCCACCGACAATAGCTTTTGCTGCTCGCAGAAGTGGGTTTTTTATGCGGAAGGGGGAGCTCTCTCCTGTTTCCGTAGAGCAGGGGTCAGCAACCTTTCAGAAGTGGTGTGCCGAGTCTTCATTTATTCACTCTAATTTAAGGTTTCGCGGGCCAGTGGTACATTTTAATGTTTTTAGAAGGTCTCTTTCTATAAGTCTTTAATATATAACTAAACTATTGTTGTATGTAAAGTAAATAAGGTTTTTAAAAAGTTTAAGAAGCTTCACGTAACATTAAATTAAAATGCAGAGCCCCCCAGACCGGTGGCCAGGACCCAGGTAGTGTGAGGGCCACTGAAAATCAGCTCGCGTGCTGCCTTTGGCACCCGTGCCATAGGTTGCCTACCCGTGGCGTAGAGCGTCTTCACCAGACACGCTGCAGCGGCGCAGCTGTATCGGTACAGTTGCAGCGCTGTACGTATAGACATACCCTTAGTCCGCTGGTTAAGGAAATAGTCAAATGTCTTTCTACTGCAGCATAGTGGAGTTTCACCTCAAACCAGTCCTATTAATAGATTTTTCAAGCAGTAATTGAGCTCAGTAAGGCACTTAAGTGAACAGAGTTGTGCTGGTACTGAAGTATTCACAGGATTGGGGCTACATTTTGTAAATGACAACACATGTAATTATTAGGAGAAATCAGAAAATGAGGTCAGTTGTGCTTCTTCTACAACACTATAGGGTGCATAGTATAACATTCAATTTATGTTTTGGTAGCCTGAACAGGATGAAATAATGTGGTTTTCCTGCAATGCTTCTTGAGGTATGCCCTTCAAAGACCGCAGAGATGTCAAATGTTGGAAATGCATCTTTGGGGAAAGAGATTTCTTCCAGAACTTTTATTTATTTTAAGTAAGTAATTTGTAAAGTGCCACTGGTGTGCATGGTGCTTCATACAATAAAGAAGAGAAAGTTCATGGCTCTAAGATCTTACAATATAATACCAGATCCTGTATTGGGATCTGCTAATGCTGGATCCTTCACCTCTTTAGAGTCCCATTCACATCAGTGGGTCATTCTAGAATCCCAGTGCATGTATAGGGACTAATTTATACTATAAAGAAGTGGGGAGAGATACGAAAGGTCCTTCAACTTGAACTGGCGGGGCGGAGGGCAGGTATGTGTCTTGCTGCTCCTATTCCCTTAATTTACACTTTTGATGTATAATAACTTTGATTTTATAATAAATGTAAAATGGAGTGTGGGCACAGGAGAGGTGATCAGTGGTTAGATGGGGGAAGCTAACTGAATGGAGCAGTGTGTTAGGTCTGATGTGAAGGAGGAGGAGTTTGAGGAGATAGGAGGCAGTGAATCAGGGAGTCCATGGAAGAATGCACAGACATGAGTGGGAGGAGACAGTGTTTGGTAATGTAGGCTAAAGCTGTTGGGCCAGAGCCTCAGCTGAGGTAAAATTGGTGTAGCTCCATTTAACTCAGTGTAACTCTGCTAGTTTACACTATCTGATGATCTGGCCCATGATGTTGACTAGCGCAGGTTTATTGTATTGAGGCATTCAAATGGCATCCAAAGTGAAAATATTGGCTGGTTAGTCTGTCCTTCTCATGACTTTTTTTTCTATGGGAATGAGTATAGCTTTGCAGTTGCAGCATGTGCTCACACTGGGAGGGTGTAGGCAGGAGAATCATGGACGATTTCACAGACACTTTTGAAACACTTGAAATTTTCTGAGTAGCTTTATTTAACACCAAATCTGTGGTCATGTTCTGTGCTGATTCATTCTGCAACTCCATTGTCTTCAGTGGGGGTGAACAGCCTGTAAATTAGTGCTGATTTTGATCCATAGGGTTTAACTGTGGTAGCTGTGATTCCCACTGCAGCCCTAGGATGCCCCTAGGGAACTCCTAGTCTTGGGATTTGCTAAACATGGTTAGATCAACAGTCTAAAAAGCTGGGCTACTATTGCAAGCTATGCAGTAATGGGGCTTTTATTAGCTACATTCCCAGAGTAGAGAATACATTGAAAATATATCAATTGTGTTCCAACGATTTATGCTTCTTTTTTTTATTTATTTGCATAGTGGTAACACCTAGCAGCCCCAGTCAAGGAACAAGGCCTCATTGTGCTAGGTTCAGTACACCCCTAAATAGATGGTCCCTGCACCAAAGAGTTTGCAATCTAAAACAAAAGACAGCAGGTAGGTACAACTTTATATGAACTCTTTGGTTCCAGGACTGTGTATCCATATGCATTTGTATAACACCTGGGAGAACAAACCCCAATCCTTATTGGAGCCTTTGGATGCCACCGCAATAGAAATAAAACTAAGTCTAGTGTATGTTGAAGTCTGAGATGGAGGTTTGAATGATGGTGTCCTTAAAGTAAAGTGTTAAAGGCGAATATGTCTCTTGTCTGTGTAAAGCACAGATCAAATGACCTAGGAAATGTATAGGAAATGTGTCAGTGGGCTATGCTACCTCTGCATAAATCAACAGTGTAAAACGTCTGAGAAATGAAAGATAAACAGTGAAGTACTTTGACAAATGATTTGTTTGGTGCTGAGTACAAATGTGTGAAAGAGAAGTTGAAGTCTTTGATGGGTAATTGCAGGGACCTAGTGAAACCACAACAGCCAGACAGGGAGTGGTCAGGCCAGACAAAATCACAAATAAAGTAATTAAGGCCATGTCTATACTAGCACTTATATCAGCAAACTTTTGTCGCTCAGGGGTGTGGAAAAAGCATTCCGCTGAGTGACGTATGTTTTGCCAGCATAAGCGCTCATGTGCACAGACAGCACTGTGTTTGCGGGAGACGCTCTCCCACCGACATAGCTATCGCCGCTCGTTGAGCTGGTTTTATTATGTCGACGGGAGAGCTCCTGTCAGCATAACGCGGCTACACGAGAGAGTTTGTACAGTTTTGCTGCTGCAAGCTTGTATATGTAGATGTGGCCTAAGATAAAAGATTAATGTCTGCAGTACTAAAATCTACAATGTTGTCATAGTTATAAAAGCCTGATGTAAATTTAGTATATAGTTAAAGTAGAAGCCTCAAAGAGAAAAAGTAATTAAGCTGTTAGTTAGTTTGGGATATCACCTTATTCCATAGAGCTTGGCTTTCCTTCCAGAGACACCAGTAAAACTGCTATTGACTAAGGATTTTGTTTTTTGTTTTGGTTTGGAGAATATAGCATTCTGCCACAACAGGCACACACAACTCCAGTGTGAATGTATGTTTGTTCAGTGCAAGTAACGCCCTTTAACTTCTTCAGAGTCACCTCCATTCATTTCTTTTCAGGATTTTGTGTTTATATTCTGATGCTATTTTAAAAAATTAGTCCTAGATATTAATTTAGTGTTATTTATATCAAATGAGCTTAGTGTAGTGTTTAGCTCAAGAGATTGGGAATCAAGATTTTTGGGTTCTCTTCACCACACTGTCATTGTGACTTGGGCAGGTCATGTAACTCAGTTTCTACATCTGTAAAATGGGAATGGCAATACCTAAATACCTCACAGGTAGATTTTGAGGATTAGTTAATATTTAGAAAGCGCTTTGCAATCCTCACATAAAGGCTCTGTATACATGTAAACTATTATTTTATCTCTTCTGCTGGTTAAAAGCCTAATCTTTAAAAGATCTTTAAGAAGTCTGAAGAGATGGTAACCAAAGAAATATGTAAAGATCAGCCAGCCACACAGAGGTTTTTGTTTAGAAGATTCCTATTAATGCCAATAAGAGCTGCAAGTTTGTTTGTTAAATTAATAAATGTTGACAATCACAGACTACAGGACAGACTGCCATAAAACTGGTCATTTTGAGGTACAGGACCAGCTCTTCAGAGCTGCTGACCCTGGGTCACTCCCATCAATTTCAGTCTGAGGTATGGGTGCTCAGCAAATCTGGAAATGAGGCCCAAAATTAACTAGAGAGACAAAAGAAAACTGACCAAACAGAGGACAATTATTGGCGCTGCATTGTATTGACAATCACATACAGATACATAAAGTTCTAATACCTTTATAAAATTCCACATAGAAACCAGTGTATTTGAACACGAGAAGGGAAACCTTTTAGTATGTTCTGACTCTTTAACCCACCAATTTGTTACACAAATGACAATAAAGAAAACCTTGCCTCATTCTTATCTGTACAAAGGTATTATTATTAAAAATGGCTGTTGTCACAAAGTTCCTTGAGCAGACTGAATATTTATCTCTTGCCTTGTGTTTCCGTTTTCCAGCAGGAAGCATCAAAACGTGGTAATCCTGCAAATCAGGAATTTATTTATTTATTTAAAACTCTGTTCCCAAACTCTCACAATCAGTTATAAATAAATAAATTTAAATAAATAACAATCGAAAAGGGTCAATCCAGCCTCTCCACAGGATGTACTGATTCCATGTACCTCAGTGAATGTATAGATGTTGGCAAGCCAAAATCTTTTTCTGTGGCTAAAGAAGGTTCAAATTTCACATTTGAAATCTCATCTAATAAAACAGGGAGGACAAGAAGAGGATTATCTTCTTGAGACATCTCATTTAAATTTAATAGAGCAAAGCAGGAGGCCTGGGATTTGTATTCCAGAGCCTCCTACCTATAATGTCTATCAATATTAACTTGAAATAATTACGTTGGAGAGGGTCCTACAGTTTTAATTTGATCTCCTTTTAAAGAGGTTTGTATGATCCCTTTCTGTTTTTTCTAGGGATTCTTGTAGTTTTTTTTTAATCTGAGGTCAAATGGCATAAACTTTTTGATATATTGTTTTGATGAAATTATACAGTATATTTAATGTAATCTCTTCTATCTAGTTAGACACTTATGTCTCTGTAGTGTCAGACTGCCTCATACATTAATGAATTTATCCTCACATTACTCTTGTGACCTAGGAAAGTATTATCCCCATTTTACAGATGGAAAACTGAGGCACAGAGAGATTAAGTGACTTCCTTATGAACCTATGGCAGAGCCAGGAATTGCACTCGGGTCTTGAGAGTACTAATCCAGTGCTTTAACCATAGGACCCACCTTTTCTTACACTTCAGAATTAAAGGTATGTCTACACTGCCCACATTACAGTGTGGCTGGGGCAGCGCTGTGACATGGGCAGTGTATACACCCTTTATCGCCTGGGGAGAGCTCTCCTGGTGATAAACCCACCCCCCACCCCGAACGAGGGGCGGTAGCGCGGCTCCCGGTGATCAAGCACTATCTATACTGGCGTTTTTCAGCGCCAAAACTTTTGTCGCTCAGGGGTGTGTTTTTTCACACCCCTGAACGACTAAAATTTTAGCGCTGAAAGTGGCAGTGTAGACACAGCCTAAATAAACAAAATCCAGTCCTCTAGATCTTTGTGAGTCACAGACCGGGAGGATTCAGAGTAGTAGTTTGTATCCGTAAAAGGAACAGGAGTGCTTGTGGCACCATAGAGACTAACAAATTTATTTCAGCTTAAGCTTTTGTAGGCCATAGCCCACTTCATCAGATGCATAGAATGGAACACACAGAAGTAAGATGTGTGTATATATATATACACACAGGGAGGACTGGAGCATGGCAGCTGCACTCCCAAACCCGTGAAACAGCTAACAGAACACTGTAGACCTCAGACAATTAACAATCTCAAGTTTTGAAAACCAATGCTGCAGTTAAACATGTCTGTGCACATCTTTGAAAAATGTCCGCAGGCTGCTTGACCTGACTGATCCCTGAATGCCATCATAACTTGGTGAACATGAGGAAAAAAAACCAATTGAAACAAAGTTGAGAAACGTGGGAAAGCCTATATGATTATTGCAAGTTATTTCATGAGACTAATGACACAACGTGGGATTACTGATGGGAAAGAACTATATAATGTTGCCTAATTTATTCAACATTTCTGATTGTTAATCATCTTTGATCTAGACTGTTGCTAGGCATTCCATTGTAAACCATGAATTTCAGTCTCTCAGATCACCTCGGGCTGAAAGTGCTTATCCTAATAATTAGGCCTTTGAATCATTATTTTAAAAATTATTTTCATTTAATTGTAACATTTTATAAACCCTAAAAGGATTAAAGAAAAGATAGATGAAGGGCTTGATTCTTAAGAGTGTTAGGCATGGAAGTTGTCTAATTTGCCCTTTGAGTTACTGTGATTTCACGTGCAATTTGAGTGATTATGGAGTTAATGACCAGTTATGCATCTAGCTGTCTTATGCATGCGCAAATGTGCATTTTGTGTTTGAAAATCAGGGCTTACATATGGGATTTTCAAAGGTACTCAGAGAATTAGGCCAATTCTGAGTGCTTTCCCATGCTGAATGTCCCAAGACTTTCCAAATAAGGGCTCGTCTACACATAATATAAAGTTTGTGGATGATACCAAGCTGGGAGGGATTTGCAAGTGCTTTGGAGGATAGGATTAAAATTCAAAATGATCTGGACAAACTGGAGAAATGGTCTAAAGTAAATAGGATGAAATTCAATAAGGACAAATGCAAAGGGAAGGAACCATCAGTTGTACACATACAAAATGGGAAATGACTGCCTAGGAAGGAGTACTGCGGAAAGGGACCCGGAGGTCATAGTGGACCACAAGCTAAATATGAGCCATCGGTGTAACACTGTTGCAAAAAAAGCGAACATCATTTCTGGGATGTATTAGCAGGAGTGTTGTAAGCAAGGCACAAAAAGTAATTCTTCAGCTCTACTCTGTGCTGATTAGGCCTCAAACTGGATTATTGTGTCCAGTTCTGGGCGCCACATTTCAGGAAAGATGTGAACAAATTGGAGAAAGTCCAGAGAAAAGCAACAAAAATGATTAAAGGTCTAGAAAACATGACCTATGTGTCACGGAGTGTGGGGGAGTCAGCGCCTGCACCCCTTTTCCCCGGATTCACTGGGAGTCTCAGCCAGCCAGTAGAACAGAAGGTTTATTAGAGATGCCAGGAACACAGTCCAAACAGAGCTTGTCAGTACAACCAGGACCCCTCCGGCGGGCCCTTCTGGGGGGCAGGGAGCTTAGACCCCAGCCTGGGGCTCCCTGCGTTTTACCCCACAGCTCCAAAAGGGGGGCAGGGAGGCCAGACCCTGTCTGCGCTTCCCTCCATGTTCCCCAGCCAGCCCAAAATGAAACTGTCCAGCCCCGCCTCCCCCTTTGTCTCCTTCCCGGGCCAGGAGGTCACCTGATCCCTTTGTTCCAACACCTTCAGCTCCCACCTTTGCAGGGGAGGGGCCGGGGCCATCTGTTGCTAGGAGACAGAGTGTCAGCCATTCTCTGTGTCCAGGCCCCTGCCCTAGGGCTCTGTAACAATCATGCACCCTTGTCCCGCCACCTAGATACTCAAGCACTGCATAGGGAAACCGAGGCACCCACACAGTACTCAGGGAAAACATTAACAACAGTCCTATTTTGTCACATCATGAGGGAAGATTGAAAAAATTTGGTTTGTTTAGTCTGGAAAAGAGAAGACTGAGGGGGGACATGATAACAGTTTTCAAGTATTTAAAAGGTTCTTACAAGGATGAGGGAGAAGAATTGTTCTTCTTAACCTCTAAGGATAAGACAAAAAGCAATGGGCTTAAATTGCAGAAAGGGAGGTTTAGGTTGGACATTAGGAAAAACTTCCTAACTGTCAGGGTGTTTAAGCACTGGAATAAATTTCCTAGGAAGGTTGTGGAATCTCCCATGTTGGAGATTTTTAAGAGCAGGTTAGACAAACACCTGTCAGGGATGGTCTAGATAATACTTAGTTCTGCCATGAGTGCAGGGGACTGGACTAGATGACCTCTCGAGGTCCCTTCCAGTCCTATAATTCTATGTTTCTATAAAAGTTGTATTGCTTTAATTATGCCAGTATAGTTAAAGCAGTACAACTCCAGTTAGCGTGGACACAATTATATTGGTATCAAGGCACCTAATACCGACATAGTTTACCCTCATATGGGAAGAAAAATAAGCCATCGTGGTATAAGGCACCTTTATATTAGTATAACTTCACCAACATTAGGGGTTGTATTGGAAAAACTATATCAGTAAAAAATCAGACTCTTAACTGACATTGTTATACCGGTGCAACAACTGTGTGTAGCACAGACCTAAAATTCGCTATTCTACATTTATTGTATACCTAAAACTCCCATTAAGCTTCAGAAAAATTTTGGATTTGCAACAAATACATACAAGGGCCAAAAGATATAGTAATAGTAGTAACAGCAATACTTAGCATTTATATAGAACTTTACGTTTCAAAACACTGCATAAACATTAGCTAATTCTCAAAACACCCTTGTAAAATGGGATTATAATTCCTATTTTACAGATGAAAAAACTGAGAAACAGAGATTAACAGAGAGAGTGAGTAGTGAGTGGGGAAAGGAGAAAAATTTGCATTATTTAAATTTTGCATTAGTGTAAGGGATTACTATTTCAAGCTCCACTTATCGGATGCCTCTTCTTATGTGTTCTTATTAGCTCCTGGTGGAATTAATATTGTATTGTTCTTCTGTGTCAGTGTAATATCTTTAAAGATGCTCCACATTTTTCTTCAAAGCTAAATAGGTTATTCCTTACTTTTTAATTAAAAAATGCTATATATGTAAGTGTTTTTACCTAAAAGCATGGGAAAAATGGTTCTGGTTGGAACATTTTTATTGGTCCATGTTTAAAACAGCTTAAAGTAAAGCATACAAAAATTAAAATGGGAGTCTTGTTGAGTTTTTATACAGCTGTTATGGATTTCTGGTCCACAAAGACTCCTCTCCTATTCATTGAGTCGGAGTCTAAAAAATATCTATTACTTTCATGGAAATCATGATGTTCTTATTGAAAAAGCCTGATGGACATCTTCTGCAGTGCTGATCTCATTGATCTGCATGGACTCTGTGATACTGAAGTTTTAGATTTTCATTTATGCCGTGTCTACATGACAAGATGTTAATGTGTTTGAAGGTCACTGTAAAGAATTGAATTAGCTTACATGATATTGACGATGACTTTGTGGTTATTGTAGTCCAGGACTAATCATGTTCATCATCATATCAGCTACAATTCAGTGATGAATAGTTCACATGATGTTGAATGTGATTTGTCCAGGTCTTCACTAACCACATGGTTGTGGTTGACATCCGGTTTACATACTTGATTCTTGATTACTGAGCTCAAACACAGTAAAATTCTGTTCTTCTTCAAGTGATGATCCCTATTGTATTTCACTGAGGGTTATACTCATGCGCCATGCATCCGGAGAATTTGAAAGTAGTAGTGTCCATTGGTCCACACATGCGCCCGTGCTCCGCCTCATGGTTTCATTTGAGGTGATAAAGGGCGGGGCAAACCAACCGTGCCTTCAGTTTCTTCTCACTACTGCCTGGTCGGAGTTGGAACGGCTGGTGTCTCTCGTCTTTCTCTGACACACTTTAAAGAAAAACAACAACCTGTTTTTAGAATTGTACATAGTTAATTTTGGTTGTTTTTCAGTAGTTTTAGTCTTAGTGTTAGTTTTTAGGAATTAAGAGGCATTGGGGACTCCGTTTCTCCGGTTCCTCCCCAGCACTCATGCCTAGGTATTGGATTATGCTAAAGATGCCCGGGTTCAAGATCTGCACTTCCTGCCCATGTTCGTTCTCGGTCAGTGACAAGCACCACCTGTACTGCTTGGGAGAAACCCATGTTGCATCTAGGTGCAGTATCTGCCTCTCCTTCCCAAACCATACCTAGGAAGGCCGGGCTCTCCGCCTCAAGGAGCATCTCATGGAGGTTCCCATGAGGCCGGTATCGGATTCAGGTCAGGGAATCACCCCCGGTACATCGGTCTGAGAAGCCCAGGAATGCGCCTCTGACTATAGAGATTGAGTCCGGTTCTGTAGGTACCAGTACTACAGACTCCATGCCTGGGGCCTACTCATGAAGCAAGGAAGCATGGGAATAAGCATGACAGTTTTCCTTCAGGCCTAGAAAGGATGATGAGTCTTCCATGAGTTCCACAGAGAACCGGTGTGTTCCAAGACTCACAAGCACAACAAGAAGTAGTGCAAATAACCGGATCCACTGGTTCCATCCACTGAGCCATGTACACCTTCCAAGTCAGTATCCCCTAAGTCAAGCAAACCACTGGTCTTGAAGCAGTCATCCATTTCAGCTCTTGTTCCGACTGTGGAGTGCGTACCTCTGATACTGGGGAGGTTGCATAGGCGCCGACTTCCTCTCTGCCCGGTGGGTGCTCGACCCCCTGTGACGGTGTACCCCATAAAACTTTATGGGGAGATGCTTATAAATGTATACATGATGTAACTGGACTATGTTTTATGCTACATGTGCCATGTAACATATCTCTGTGAATGTTATGACCTACTGAATTTATTCCTCCCGTTTATATGCATGTATCATTGTTGTAGTTGAAGTTATGAATATTGGTTGTATTTCTTGAGAAAGGAATGTGCAGGTTAAGTGCCCAATCAAGAAGCACTTAACAGACAATAGACCTTGCAGACACCAATCCACCTCTGAGCTTTGCCAGGAATGTGGCTGGTCTGAGAAGGAACTGAGTTGTGCATGGACAGGTGACTTATCCATGTGACCCCAACTCCATTTGGTAACTGGATGCTACACAGGGAGAGGGAGGGGTGTCCACCCAGAGGAGAAAATCTATTTAAACCCCTGGGAAACCCCTCCATTTTGTCTTCAGCTGGCTAAAGAGAGAGACTCTCCACCCCCCAAGGACACCTGAAAGAGACTGAACAAAGGACAAAGACATTAGGGGGGTGAGTGATTGCTGGACCCAGGCTAGAAGGAAGACAGCCTGTTTACTGGACCTAGTGAGGTTTTTATCTGTACACAGGGCGATTAGACCTAGAACTGCGTGTTCTATTTTATTTTATTTAGTACTCCACTTTGTTCTGCCTGTCACTACTTGGAATCACCTAAATCCTACTTTCTGTACTTATTAAAATCACTTTTTACTCATTGAGTTTCCTGGTGTACAGGTTGGTACCCGGGGGGGAGGGGAAGTACATATCTTTCTATCTTTGAAATAGAAGGCGAACTATTTATGAGTTTGCCCTGTATAAGCTTTATACAGGGTAAAACGGATTTATTAAGGGTTTGAACCTCCTTGGGAGTTGGACACCTGGGCGTCAAAGGCAAGAGCGCTTCCAGGAGCCTTACAGTTGTGAGTGGACCTGGGTCTGTGTTTGCAGCAGATCAGTGGAATCTGGCTCAAAACAGACAGGATTCGGGAGTCCCAAGCTGGAAAAGGCCTGGAAGCAGGGGCAGAAGTAGCCTTGGCACACGAGGTGGCAGCACCAAGTAGGTCTCTGTGACCCTAACCCGTCACTTCCCCCACCCCTGGCCCTGCCCCTGCCCTGCCTGTTCCCGCCCCTGCACTGCCCTGGCCCCACCCCCTTCCTGGCCCCATTCCATCCCCTTCCCTCAAGTCCCCGCCCCTGCCCTGCCTCTTCTCCACCTCCTCCCCTGAGTGCGCCGTGTCCCCGCTCTTCCCCCTCCCTACTGGAAAGTCCTAAGCGCCACCAAACAGCTGTTAGGCGACAGGGGGGCAGGAGGTTCTGGGAGGGAGCGGGAGGAGCGGCGACGCGGCACGCTCGAGGGAGGAAGAGGGGTGGGGGAGGAGGGAGCTTGGCTGCCGGTGGATGCAGAGCACCCGCTAATTTTTCCCCGTGAGTGCTCTAGCCCCAGAGCACCCACAGAGTCGGCACCTATGGGAGGTTGGTGTTGGTTCCCCAGGAACTTTTTGCTTTGGGTGAAGTGTTGCACCTCCAGGCGAAGTGGAAGGGTTTCACCTCCAGGGCTAGGCAGAGAGGTCTTGCCCCTGATGACATGGACATTCCCCTTCTCTTAAAGTACCTTCTGCCTCTGAAGACTTCAGGGCTCACACTCATTTCCATTAAGATGCATATGACAGCTATTATTGCTTTCCACCCTTGTGGAAGGATGCTCTGTGTTTACTCACCCATGGACTAGCAGGTTTTGGAAAGGCCTTAGAACTCATCCACTTGTTCAACCTACTGCTCCCCAATGAGACCTTAGCCTTGTCCTCTTGACATTAATGAAATCACCCTTCGAACGTCTGGCTCCCTGTCTCTCTTTTCCATGAAGGTCACCTTCCTGGTATCTGTTACTTTCACAAGAAGGGTAGGAGAATTGGGGACCACGATGGCTGACCCCCCCTCTTTTACCATATTCAAAAAGGACAAAATTTCCCTGCGTCTGCACCCCAGGTTTCTACCAAAGGTGGTATCTTCTTTTCATCTCAGCCAACCTACACACTAACCTACTTTCTTTCCAAAGCCTCACACCTTGGTAGAGGAGCGGCACTTTCGCTCCCTTGATATCTGCAGGACCTCAGCCTTCTACCTACACAGGACAAGACCATTAAGGAAGTCCCCTAAACTGCTTATCGCTGTAGTTGAACAGATTAAAGGGCAGGAGATCTCCCCACAGAAGATCTCTAAGTGGGGTTCGGGTTGTATTATGCTTGCTATCGGTTATCGGGACTGTCCCCACCCCTTGGAGTGAGGGCCCATTCCATGAGAGCGCATGCAGCAACACCACCATCCTGCACAATGTACCACTTCCAGACATAGGTAGGGCAGCCACATGGAGTTGGGTACATACCTTCGCTTCACATTATGCCTTGATGCAAGACTCTGCAACAGATGCTTTGTTTGGTGCAACTGTCCGTTCGGTGCAGCTGTCCCCCGTTCAACCATTTCATCATTTTTCTTTGCATTCTCCACCTACTTCAGTATTGCTTGCTAAATCAACCTCAGTGGAATACAATAGGGACCATCACTCGAAGAAGAAGAGGAGGTTACTTACCTGTAACTGGAGGTTCTTAGAGATGTGTGGTCCCTAACTGTATTCCAGTCTTGCCCTCCTCTCCCTCTGCTGCGGATCTGTTCAACTTGTAGTGGAGTAGGAACTGAGAGCATGGTCGGTCCACTCCGTCCTTTGTCACCTTGGACAAAACCATGAGGTGGAGCAAGCGTGTATGCACAGACCAACAGACGCTACTACTTTCAAATTCTCTGGCTCCGGATGCATGGCCCATGCGTATAACCCTCAGCGGAATACAGATAGGGACCACACATCTCAAAGAACCTTCAGGTAAGTAACCTTCTTTTGTTTAAATCAGTCCTTAGGGTGAAATGCATACTTTTACCCCACAACTAGTCTTAGTTAAGTTTGGTTCAGCTGAAAACAGTTTCGGCTGAATCTGAAAATACTTAAATATTTGTTTTTGTAGACATTAATCTGCTTGCAAATTAAAGTTCAAAGCTCACTCTAGAGAGGGACATTTCTCTAGAAGCTGAGAGATGTTAGAACATGTGGATTGGGATGATCTCTACTATACCTTGAGTTGGTTTGGTTTTGGTTCTTAAATTCATCATTTTGATAGCTTTGTTATACGAAATCCCCCTTCATGAATTATAGCCAGTGAAGATCTATCAAAACTTTGTACACAGGAAACAGACAAGGTTGTTCTCTATGTTCACACTATTTTAGTTTATTTTAGCATTGACTTCTGTTAATTGCAATTCAGTCCAATCCTATTGCAAAAGGTTTAAATATGAGTTAAACTAGGAAATCTGTTCTTACATGAAAATGAACTCCTACTTTACTTGTCATATAATAGGGCAGTGTTTCCCAAACTTGGGATGCCGCTTGTTCAGGAACAGCCCCTGGCGGGCCGGGCCGGTTTGTTTACCTGTTGCGTCCGCAGGTTCGGCCGATCGCGGCTCCCACTGGCTGCTGTGCCCGGCCAATGGCTGCGGGAAGCGGCGCGGGTCGAGGAACGTACTGGCTGCCGCTTCCCGCAGCCCCCATTGGCCGGGCACAGCGAACCGCAGCCAGTGGGAGCCGCGATCGGCCGAACCTGCGGACGCGGCAGGTAAACAAACCGGCCCGGCCCGCCAGGGGGTGTCCCTGAACAAGCGGTGTCCCAAGTTTGGGAAACACTGTAATAGGGTATCTGTAAACAAGGTATTTTCTATTGAAACATCTTCCTACATCTCATGTTGTTGAATTAATTCAACTAAGTAATTTTGCCATTGAAAACATTTTGTTTTCTAGTTGATTTTGATGACTAGCCTTGAAATGTTGGAAGTGGATTTCTTACTGTATCAGTATTTCAGCATTGGATCAAGTTATTGGTTGACAAGTTAAACTGAGAGCTGTTCTTTGGGTCTCCATTTATCCTCATCTGGAAATTCAGTTGAAAATTCTAACATTGATGATGGTTCTATAGCTAATATGCATGCTAAAGATCATGCTAAAGATCATTGATCCATGCATGGAACTGCCCATTAAAATAATGCGGAATTTTGCATGAAGATCTATTTTTTTTTTAATCGAAGTTTTTTGTAAGGTTGCCCATCAGCGTGTATCGGAGTGTAAAAACTGATGATGATAAGATCCCGATGCTGCATAGAGTTAAGCACTTCAATTGCATGAGTAATCCCGTTGAAGTCAACAAGAGTTTTCCCATTGACTTTAGTAGGAGCAGAGTTAAACTAATGCTGAGCGTTTTTAAAACCCCCACCATATTATTTTTTTTAAATCATTCTCTCACAGATGCACACTTCGCTTTTCTGTGGGGGAAAAGAAGAACATGTACTCTAGAAAACTTGCACAAATTAATTAAATTTAAAGTAGATTTGGCAAGCAATCTAATACTGCCATTTTTTTCCTGTTAAAACTGTCATCAAAAATGTTTCTTGGTAATATAAAAATATTCCATAATGCAGTTCTTATCAAAATAAACTGGCAGTCTAAACTAGAGCTACACCTTTTCCTTTGGAAGTACCCTACCCCCTGTGTTAGCATTTTCTACATTTTTGTTGTTGTTGGACAGAGAAATGTCAGGGTACATTTCCTGAAAGCAAAGGAATGAATGAATAATATCTTTATCCATTGTTCCTGAAACTCATTATGGGCCATTTAAAAAAACCACCAGTGCAGGTATTGTCCACTTGAAGACAAGTTTACAAGTTTAAGGAAGAGGATCAAATAAATGGGACTGCTGTGTTACACATAGGTAACATTTGTATTTTTTTCTAAGAACGAATAATTTGCTATACAGCGTTAAACAGTTTTGTAAAAACAGAACGTAGTTAACGTCACTGTGCTACCTTCAGCTGTCTTATCTCCCCTTGTGCAATATTTCTGTAGTGTCTGAAGCACTCCTTACCAATGTTATGATGACCATTGTAACTTTTGTACCTTTCAGATGTTCCAAATCCTGTTGGTCCTTTTTTCTAGTGCTTAGTGTTTGAGTTAATTTTATACTTGGGCATAATGTTGTTCATAAAATTAAGCAGCAGATTTTATAAATGGCTCAAAAACAAGTGCTTTTGTTATTCTGGAGATTATAGACATTGTTTTCTGGATGTACTGTTTTAATTTATTCCAGCATAGAAGCCTCCATGTTATGCTCTCACTTAGAGCCACTGAATGACACATCTCTATCCTGCATTTCAGCAAGAAGGATAGACAGAAATTATTTTAATATGTATTGTGTATACACCAACATTGGACTCATATAGAAGGTACAAGAGATATTTGACAAAAAAAATAAAGAAGAGTTTGGTATTTACTAAACCCTGTCAAGTGAAAGGCATTCTAGTGGGGACATGAAAAATCCATCAACACATTTGGCCAAAAATTTCTTTCATTCCAATATATAAACAAAAGATTGCACAGATTTTTTTTTTCTCTCCTTTTTAGATGTCACGTGCAACATTTTTCCTAGGCACTAATAAAGAACTTAACAAAGCTCTCTGACTAGTTTTCTGGCTTGGTTAGGGGGAGTTGTTTTCTTTAAAAATAGAAGATTACTTTCAATAAATTTTGTAAAGTCGAATGTTCTGCAGGGAAAAGTTTACAATGGGCAAACTTCAGAAACTGGAGTGGAATATGAATGTGAATATACATTCCTGTGCATGTTTTCAGAAGGTGAGGAATAGGTTCAGACATGTTAAAGCCTGGATAAAAAGTGATAATATAATTTCCTCTTCCATTCCCACAGCTGGGTGTAGATAAGACACACCAAGCTTTTGTTTGTAACCTTTTCCCTACCTGGCCTGCTGCAGGTTCCGTATTTTGAAACCCTCTAACATTTCTGCTTGATGAGAGTGCTCTACAGAGCTGCTGCCATGCAGATCATACTCTCCATTTTGCTTTGCTGTTGTGTTTCTGTCGTGCTCAGCCATGTTTGAAATTAAAATTAATAAATAAACAATGAATTTAAACTACATGAATTCATCACTGTGTATCTTGCTATTTTTGTTTGGCTAGCAAGTGGTTAAAGCAACACTCCCACCTCAAAAGTGAACCACAGTAACTCCTCACTTAACGTTGTAGTTATGTCGGAGCCGTAACTACGGATTTCGGCATCTGAGGCAACAGGGGTGGCGCTATGTTTTTTGCCGCCCCCAAGCAGTTGGGCAGCGTTCGGCAGCATTTCTGCAGGTGATCCGCCAGTCCCGCGCCTTCGGCATGCCCGCTGCCGAATTACCACCAAAGCCGCAGGACTGGTGGACCTCCCGCAGGCACGCTGCCGAACGCTGCCTGACTGCCGCCCTCAAAGCGCCCAGTGCCTCACCCGCCTCGCCCTTGTTACAGCCCTGAGTTATGTTCCTGAAAAATGTGACTTTAAGCATAATGATGTTAAGTGGATCCAATTTCCCCATAAGAATTAATGTAAATGGGGGCGGGTGGGGAGGTGGGTTAGGTTCCAAGGAAATGTTTTTTTGCCATAGAAAAGGCATTATATACATTATATACAAAGGCAATTTAATACAGGTATAAGTTTTAAACAATTTTAAAGAAACAATTTAATACTACAATCATCATTGCTGAGAATGAAGCAATGGGAGGTTCCCCCGCCTTACCCACACAGGCACAGCCCACTGGCACTGCAGACAGTGAGGCAGGCAAGGAGGCTGAATGTGCCATAGGCTAGGAGAAGCATGTTGTGCAGCGGCAGCTTCCCCTACTGTGCAAGCAATGGGGGGGGGGGTTCACCCCTCGGCCTGCCCACTCCACCCCTCGGCCTGCCCACTCCACCCCTTCCCCCAACCCCCCCACCTTTGACCCGCCTCTTCTCCCTCCCCCACCTTCTCCCCCTTTACTTTGCACGCCGTGTCCTCGCTCCTCCCCCGTCCCTCCTCTCCCTCCTGCCCGCAGCAATCAGCTGGTTTGCGCCGTTGAGGAGGCAGGGGAGGAAGGGGAGAGGAGCGAGGATGCAGCGCGTGCAGGGGAGGGAGGGGGAGCCTGCACGCTGAGTCCTCACTCCTCCCTCCTGAATGCCGCAAACCAGCTGATTGCTGCGAGCAGGAGGCGAAAGGCGCTGATCTGTGGGGTCCGCCGGCAAGCGGGAGGCGTGGGGGGGGGGGGGCGTAGGGGAGCTGATGTGGGGCTGCCAGGTGTGGACAACGCAGGCAGCCAAACAACGTTATAGTGGAGCACTGCACAATTTTAAACGAGCATGTTCTGTAATGGAGGAGGGACGTAAGATCGAAACAACGTTAAACGAGAGGACGTCAAGTGGGGAGTTACTGTATGTTCAAACACACTGCCGAAAGGCTGTGCTAGGAAGAGCCTAACGTTTTGGATAGTTGTTTTGTTCTTACATGACTTGGTTGTGCTATTCAAGAAATCATGTTTTCACCACATCAGAATCTGACCAAAAAAATTTTGCATTTAAAAAATTTCAACTTGCTCTCACATACATGTGAAGGGGCAGAGGGGTGAAGGGTTGCACTGGAGCCCAAGAGAGACTCTGCTGGGCTGCAAGCTGAACTTTTAAGTTTACAGAGGCTATTGCAGGTTCCCAGAACCTCCACAAGCCACCAGATGGTCATGTTTCTGTTTGATCTTCTAATAGGGATTTGAGAATTGCAATTATATGAACATGTGCAACAGCTGGACTCCTGTAAGATTGTGATCTTTTCAAAAGGGATATGGGGGTCAATAGGAGACCCGTGCAAGACTGAAAAGTCTTCTTTTCTTTACATTCAAATCTCCTTTTGTTTTCGGCCCTGTCTTTTGGGATATTAGAAGTATTGTACAGGGTTTTCTTTTGAAGTGTGATTATGTTCCCCAAAAAGTGACTGAAAAATGGCATCCTCTGCTTCCTGTTTGTCTTAGAGTTTATATGGGATTACTGACAAAAATAAACTGTTACTTCTCTTTTAGCACTGTAAAACAAATACAGCTAAGGGAGGGTGGTGCTAGAACCCTTGATAGAGGGTGTAGAGTAAGAGGCTTTTGTGGAGGTTGTGACATGTGAAAGGAAGAAACTTTGTTTTCAAAGTGTTTGAGAAAAAGAATAAATACAGAAGTCCATGGTGCTATGTTTAATACTCACACCAATGTAATGGACTCTCTCTTCATGGTACAGCACCATTTTAAAACTGGAGACTATCACTCATGTGCGCGCACACACTCACCCCCACCCCCACACACCGACAAACGTGCAGCAAAACTGCAACAGTCACTCCTCGATTTTATGAATCCAGCCCTTTGTTTGCTTGTGTGCAGTTTGTATGAATCCAGGAGCTATTTCCACTCTAGGATGTGTTGAATAATTTGCGTGTAACTTGAGTATAGGTGAATAGGAGCAGTTTGTACATACCCAAATATGGTTATGTGTAGATTACTCCAATTTATGTTTTCATTTGGGTTGGGAAGAATGCCACATAAAGTATCAGTAGCTTTTCTCAGCTAATAAAATAATGTATCACTCTTTCAATGTAAAGTGAAAGCTAGCTGATTTTGTTTATTTTGGATCACTTACCTGTGTGAGGCATTGAAATAATAAAATGACATATACCCTGGCAAAAATATAATGTGCTATGTAGATATACAGTATCCTCACCTGATGGAACTGCTGATAATTTACTTCTCTGGCATTTCTAGTCAAAATGAAGAATTTTTAAAATCATTGTTTTAAATGGCAAAGAACAACTGCACATGCAAAATGAATTTTAGAATTTCTTGACAAACATGAAGTCCATTAATATTATGGCACCATGTAATGTTTTGTTTGCTACAGGATTGTGACCTGCAGCAGCGTCTATACCTAAGAAAAGGATTCTTGACACAGAGATTCAGGTAGAACAGATTTTGCTGGTGACCTTATCGAAAAGAGAACTGCATTACAGCTGACACTATGCATCTCTCCATTAACTAACTGGTTCTATAGTCAGTCAAACAGAATCTAGCATGGTATCTGTAATAGTACGATCTGCTGACTTCCCAGTGATGTTTCACGCCCTTCCATTTGAAGATAAAGAGAACCTATCAGACTAGATCTTGCAATAGGGAAATCTGAGTGGCGCAAAGGAGCCGGAAAGTGGCCATAACTGTAATTGTAGTATGCCGTAATTGTCATTCTCCCCTCCCACCCTCGCAGGCAGGAACGGTCTCTGCTGGCGTAAAGCTGCACCAGCTGCCTCCTCACTCCAGCATAGAGGGTGTGTTGGGGACAGGGAGAGTCATTCTTCGGCAGGATGGTTCACAGGTCTGCTTAGCCAATTCGCAGCTGGTGCATGGTCTCTTAGGGACCATTCACAGCTGAAGTAAGTTAGAGCACCCTTAGGCCTTTCTAACTAATTCTGAGGCAAGGGCTGGGGCGAGAGAATCACAATTACAGAATCAGGGAGCCATAACCAGTTCCCTAATGGTCTCTGTCTCCCTCGCGTTAGCGGATCTCAGTGCTAGTGAGAATCTAGCCCATCGAGTTTATTGTTGCCAATATTTCAAAACATTGCTACCTCAGCCCACATTATTCACACAGGAATTCCCTAATAAATATTGATGATTCATTCTCCCACACATGGTTTTACATATGGCCAGGCAGGGCAGCACATTAATTGTTAGTGTCTTTCAAATTCTCTGTGGATTCTGGTTACAAAATGTTATGTGTGGCCAGAGGGAAAGTCCTCCGGTTGAACAAAACTGTCGTCCGGCTTGGAGATAGAACTTACTGTGTCAGAACCAGAATCCGTCAGACCAAGGGAAACTTGCAATAAGAACAAATTTCTACAGCTATGTCCAAATGTTCCTCTGCTGTCAGTGTGTGCAAGATAGTATCTTGGTGTGAGTAGTTTGGCTTTAACAATGCCAGGTTGTTGCTGACCATCAGGGTTGTGAATGTGTGCTCTTTCTCCTACCTGTAGAAAAAGGTAGGGGTTTTGTGTTATTGTAATACCTGGATTGGTGAATGTGCCCTTCTTTTATTGGTGTGTTGATATTTGGTCAAACCAGCAATATGCAGTCCTTCGCTTGACCTATTCTGCACCTATGTGCCCCGAATGAATTATATTTATTATTCCAAATTTCAGTTATTATGGAACCACATGCCTTTCACTTTCACAGATGGGCTCCTGTTCATTCCTCACAGAATGTCCAGAACTCTTTTGCTTTATACAGACACAAACATTTTCATTTTGGCTACTCCGCAAAGAATTTCCAGCACTGTAGACAACTAGCAAACTGTTGCAACCCTGATTGCTGTCATTTTCTTGTCCAGTACAGGTAAACTGGATATGACAATGTGAATGTATGCCTCAAATGTCTCCTCCATATTGTCATGCCCTGTTGGAAACAATCTGCTTAAGATACTAGTGACTGGCATATCCCTTCTAGGTTTGTGTTTAATCACAGTCATATTTTCTGCTGGTGCAATTTCATTCATAGCTTCAGTCATGCTGCTGCAAGAGTTTTTTTATGATGGCCTCCAAAGGCTTGTGGTTAGATGCCATTGTAACTTTTTCTCCTGTGCACGTTGATGGAGGTGCTCCCCGTGAGCACCATTGCCTATATCTCTCTTTCAGTCTGTGCAGTGTATTTCTGTGGATGTGAGAGACTTCGACGTAGAAAACCCTGACTTCCCTTCTTACAGAGACACAAACCCCAGATCCTCACTTGGATATAGCCACCTGAACATTTCTTATGTGTGACTGTACTGCTTCTATGGCCCCTATATCTGAGCACCTCACAATCTTCAATGTATTTATTCTTACAACACTAGAGAGGTGCTGTTATGCTCATTTTACAGATGACAAACTGAGGCACAGAGAGACTACGCGATTTGGCCAAGGATGCACATGAAGTCTGTGATGGAGCAGAGAATTGAACCCAGGTCTCCAGCCAGTGCCCTATCCACTGGACCATCCTTCATCTCATAGCTGGGCAGTGTACCTGCACTGGCAATTAGTTGCTTTATTTTGGTGAAGGCAAAATCTTACTGGGCATCAGATTGAAACGCAGAATCTTTCTTTGAGAGGTCCCCAAACACCCCCAAAACTTCTGCAAGGTGTGGAATAAACGTAAAAGTAAATCACCACCCTTAATACTCTGCTTAGCTCAACATGACTTTTCAGTGGACTCGTTTCAGTAACTGCTGCTACTTTAGCACTTTTTGTGTCTCACGTAAATAGCTTTTATATAGCTGAGCAAATGCAACCAAAATACTGACATTGCTCTGATCATGCATTTGCTTGGATTTAACTTGACTCCTTTTTCTTTAGATCTCTCAAATGCCGCATGTGGGGCTTCTTATCCCTCCATAGTATTCAAATTTGGGTACCTAAAATTAGGCATCTAAATCCATAGTTACACGTCTCATTACGTGGCCTGATTTCTGACGGTGCTGGGCATCCATAGCGCCCATTTCAATGTGAGCTATGAGTACTCAGCCCTTCCTGAAAATCAAGCCTCTTAGTTGGGTGCCTAAATATGGATTTACAGTAAATATTTTTGATGCCCACCTTTGACAACATTGGCCTTAATTTTTTTCTGTGTCTTTTAAATCTTATGTCCTCCATTTATTTGTGTAGTTATACAATGGCTTCCCATTCACATAAGGAAAAGGTTTCAACTATTAATATTAGTTTCTAAAATAGTGCACTGTTGAATCTATGTCTGTGCTCCATTTTTTACTCTGTGTTCTGTATCTCTCTTACTGTGAGCAGTACTGTCGCAGCCTAAGCTTCATTAGGTACTGGACATTTGTCCGTTTATCACTTAATCAGCTATTCTCTTTCTATTTGATATTTACAAAAAATGTCTTTCATGTGACTACTTTGGTTGTTGTCTTTGATATGTTTGGCACACTGCCGTACTGATATGTACCAGCTGTTCTCTGTTCACTTGGCACAAGAGAAAAGGTATGTTTCAAGTTAATTTTAATAATAATACATAACTTTAAGATAAATGAACGATAGCCAACTCTTATTTTGCCTGCGCTTTGGGATATTTTTTTTTTTTTTTGAGAAAATCCAATTGACTATCTATAAACATGTATACGGGCCAATAGCTACCCTAACCGCACCAGAGAAGGCAGAACAGGTCCTGCTACTCTTTCTCATTTCCTGCAGCTCCTCCTATGTCTTAACATAGGTCTCTGCTTCCAAGGGCAGATTATGATAGCACCCACTTCCCAGGAAGGGGCACACAAGCTTCTTTTAACCTGTACTAGGGCTCCAGGGAATTCCACTCAGTTTCCCATGTTTTACGTATGGCTGACAATTTGAAATTAGAATCCTTTTCTTACCTTGCCCTGCTTCTCTTCTAATGCATAAATCCTTGCTGATTTGCCCTCTGGGATGGAGGGGGGATTTTCCCACCATTAATAATGGGAGGAGGAGGAGGAGGAGGAAGGGAGGAAAACTGGAAATACATAAAGATAGCCTTGAAAACAATTTTTAAAAAATCCTGGGGGTTACTCAGATACCACAATATAAAAATAACAGAGCACTGAAAAGGTAGCTTTTTCCTTCACTGGCTACTTGTTCTCCTCCTCCACAGATTCACCACCATGCCCCCTTAGACCCTTGTTAACACAATTTTTCTGGTTTTGTTGACTTTAACTGTGATTCAAGGATGTTAACTGTCAGTTATTATTGAGATTTCAGGTCTCCTGAGAGGGCTCATTTTTGTTTCTATTTATAGATTTGTGTAGGAGTGTTGTTCGAGCTGGAGGAATAATTTATTTGACTAGTTTAGCTTCATTTTCTGTTAGTCAATTCTTCATGAACGGACCGTGATTTTCTTCACATGGAGTCATTATTCAACATTTATTTTCCAAATAACTCTCATGGAAAATGTTGAGTCTTGTGGCTTGTTAGTGATTAGCTTGTTGCAAATGTCTGAAATTCCAGCTCTGTTGGTCAGTTTTGATTAGACATGTATCTCGCTTCTCTTCTCTGGCTGGATGAGCATATTCCTTCAGGTCAGGTGCTAATTGGATAAAAGTTAAAACATCACTTTCAATGAATATTTGCCAATATTAGTTTAAAATTCACTGTTTCCACAACCAGCAGGCTGGTTTGCTGGAATATTTACCAAAAGAAAATAGATGGGACATAAACACATCAAACTGAACGTATTTAAAAATCAGCTAGATCATGCAGTGCCTTACTGCCAAGCTTGGAGCCTCGGTGTTGTACGTAGTCTCATTGACTTACAGTCCCCATTCATGATAGTGAGCTCTATGCATGGTAGTGAAGAGACATGGCTTCTAGTTATAATTAAAGGGTCTAAATCATTACACTGGCTTTGCACCAGAATTACACTGGCATAAAACTGGTGTGGTGGTATGGAGAATGGACCCCAAAGTTAGTTATTGATATTTAATATATTCTATTTGAAATGGCTATGTGGTGTCCTCCATCGATCTATATAAACTGTTGACGTTTATAATAGAATTACTGTGGGCTTCATAGAGTGGGATTGTGGGTTGCGCTAATTATTAGTTTGTCTCACATCTGTAGATGTACTTTTGAAATGTTACTACTTTTCTAAAAATGTCTTTGTATTATAAAATGAAGAAGTGAAAATATAATTGAAAAAAATGTATAATTCTCTTAGCCATCTTTGAATGTTTATTAGACAAGAAGTAATGGGCATAATTCTGCAGCAAGGGAGATTTAGGTTAGATATTAGGGAAAACTTTCTAACTATAAGGGTAGTTAAGCTCTGGAATAGGCTTCCAAGGGCGGTGGTGGAGTCCCCATCATTGGAAGCTTTAGACCAGAGCTTTCCAAACTGTGTGTCGCGACACGTTAGTGTGTTGGTGGCAGTGTGTAGGTGTGTCGTGGGGTGGCAGGCGTGCTCTGCTCCCGGGCGTGCTCCTCTCCTCGGCCGGGGCAGCGGGGCGGCAGGCGTGCGCCGCTCCCCGGCCGGGGCAGCGGGGCGGCAGGCGTGCCGCCCTCCCCCCCGGCGTTTTGGCGGGGCGGCGTTGTTGGGTGGGGGGTGTTTCGGCCGGCGTGGGGGGGGGGGCGCCACTTGGGGTTTTTTGTTGTTTTTTTTTTTTGCTTGGGGCGGCCGGCCCTGGGTACTGCGCATGCGCAGTATGTGTAATCCGGGCGGAATTGATTCCGTGTCACTTCTGGTGTGTCGCGAAATGATGCGTGTCTAAAAAGTGTGTCACCAACATGAAAAGTTTGGAAAGCTCTCCTTGAGACCATCCCTAACAGGGCTCTCTGTGGTTGACATAATATTTACATATTATTATTGTATTTATTATTATGTAACCCCATATTCCAAAGTTCTGCACTTCTGTTGACAGTTCATGAGCCTTTTTATTTTCCTGTATCTGTATTGGTTCTTTGTTACCAACAGGAAGTACAGACGCTCCATGGGTTATGCAAGACCCGACTTAATGCAAATTTGCACTTATGGAAAAAGTTCCATAAACCAGAAATAGGATTTTCGAATTGCAGAAATTTTTGCGTAACGTACGGGTATACGTTTCTGACTTACACAAAATTCGAGTTAAGCAATCGTTCCGTTCCGGAAAGACTTGTGTAAGTTGAGAGGCGTCTGGAATGTTATTTTTGTCAGTAAGTCAGCAGATATAACCCAGGGTACATGTAGGTAGCAAATGTGATGAATAAATTGCTTCTATTTTTATATAGTCATCTTTCTGACTATAACCTCATTTTCAGGGACCTTACATCCAAACAACTGGGTTGATAGTTGCAATGTCAGTGGCCTAATTTTTAGTGCATACAACTTAAGTGGGAATTCTGGGTGCTCATCCTCTTAGAAATCATGTGGCCTGATTTTTCGGAATACTTTTTCATAATCATTAAATGAATACTCACAAATTAATTTGGCCCGAATACCGCAAAGAACATTGACTCAAAGGGGGCTACACAGATGAGTAAAAGTTAAGTACATGTATGCATGTTTCCAGGAACCAGGTCTGAGACTGCAAATTTAGGGTATTTTTTAAACACGTAGTTTGAAAAACTACATTTCAGATTTTTTTTAATAAAAAGTTTTAACTTTCCCTGTAGTTGTTTACGACCGAAACATCAGCATTGAACATGGTCACTGACAAGTGAGTACTTTGGGGTCAGTAAGAGCACGTCCATACCATGCACATCACTGTGTTATGTCACGCCCGTGAATAGCCGTCAACACCCTGCTTGGTACCACGCTCCACTGACGCTGCAGCGTCCAGCAGAGCACGGAGCAAATGTGCTGTACAGGGGGGACGCTGTAGCGCATCTGATGGTGAGAGCTCTCACACGGGCGTACTACAGCCAGCTCCACAAGAGGCGGTAGCTGTGTCGACGGGAGAGCGCTGTCCACACCGGCGCTTCAGTTGCTGTAAGTTGTATTGCTCAGGGAGGTGGCTTATTCACACCCCTGAGCTACATAAGTTATACCGACATCACTTGTAGTGTAGACAAGTCCCGAGTCTCTGTTCAGAACCCAGCTGTTCCCTCTCACGGGTGTGTGTGTCCCATCCCCTTCACCTGTGGGGAAGCATGTCCCTTCTGTGCCACTCCTCCTGGGGAAGGAGCAGACCCCATTATTCCCATGAAGACCTTTCTGCCAGAAGTCAAAATCTGCACCTGGCTTGGGAATGTTGGAGAACTTCTGCTCTTGCAGAAAACCAAAGGGTGAGATGAAACAATAAACTGGTGGTTGCGGTGTTTTCTAAGGTGTATTAGAGGCAAAGTTAAGTGTTAAACTGATTTTTGAAAGAAAAAAAAAGATTTTTGCATTTGGCAGAGTTCCTTTGCTTTAGTAATAATAACTAATAGTAGCTGACTCTACTGGAAAAGAATCACGAGATAATGATACATCCTCAAGGAAGCGTGTCTGCACATGCACACACATATTGATATATATGTGGATAGATATAAAGATCGCTATAGAGAGATACAATGAGAGTATTCCAGTTCCCTAACCCACTTGGATTTTTTCCCCTTTGAAAAAACTCCTCTTTCCCTTTAAGCTTTCTAGTACTGAGATACTAAAAGAGAATTATGTGGTTAGGAGCAAAGACTTCATATGAAACAGTCAACATTATTATTAATTATTATTATTATTATTATTTTAATTCTCATAAAAGTGACCAGGGTTCTGACCTTTTCCCCCAAATTTCAGTTTGGAGCAGATTATTTCAACTGAATAACAAACTCTTCAAAAAATAACTTGAGAATGAAAAAGCTGATAACACTGCACTACAGTTTAGTTTTCTTTAAAAATAACGTATCTGTGGCAAATATAGATACAGCAGGAAAAAAACCCAGAAGGTAAAACTTTTTTTTCTTAAAAAGTAAAGCATGTTAAATATACAATTATTTCCTACATATGAGACGCAGGTGAAAGGACACTTGCCTGTAGGACCTTGTTTTCCATTAAGATTCCTTGTAAATTATTGTCAGCTGGCATGATAATGAGTCCATTTCAATATAAAAGAGCTTCATTTTATTAATTTCTACCAGCTCCTGAGCAATACATGAACTTCTTTTCAGATCTCAACCAGCAGCTTGGGAGAGTGGGGAATACGAGGGAGACAAAGGAGAAAGAAGAAAATTAGAATTTTTTTAATTTAAAAAAGGAGTTGGTAACTCTCACTTCCTTTTGAGAATCCAGCCAAGCGAGGATAAAAATTTACTACCAAGTAGCTCTAACAACATGAAGGCATCACTGACCTACTCTGAATTCATTGTTCTTGTAATCTTTTGAAAATATGTAAAACCCATGTAATAAGTCTGTTTGCAATGCTTCTTGATGATCCACTTCTTTTATTTGCCTCTTCGCCTTGCAACGTGGTTGCATAAAGGGAAATGTAATGACTTCAGGGCTTGATCCTGCAAAGCACTGAGTACCCAAAACTCCCACGGAATTTACAGTACTCAGCATCTCACGGGTTTGGACCACAAGGGTACATCTAACTGCAGCTGGGAATGAGCTTTCCAAACGTGGGTAGATGGACTCGTGCTAGCAGGGCTCGAGCTAGTGCGCTAAAAACAGCAGTATGAACATTATGGCTCGAGCGACAACTTCGTCTCTCAAGCCCGACCCAACCCCCTGGTTCTGAGCTTGGGTATCTAGCCTGAGTCTCGACTGGAGCTGCAGTGTCCACACTGCTAGCATCCTAGCTCAAACCCTGCTAGCACGAGTCTGTCTACCTAAGTGGGGAGGCCTGCTCCCAGCTGCAGTATAGACCTACCTTAGTGTCTAAGGAACACTTGGTAATGAACTTTTAAATGGCATCAGGCCAAAGCATAGTCTAGGAGTTTGATCCTGCGTGCATGTGCATACACACACACACAAAAGTAACTTTAGGATTATTCACATGTGTAAGTGAGTGCAGAATCATCTCCTAGTCTGTTCCTTTAGTGTGCATAGTTTACCTCACAGTATACTCTGTGTGTGTAAATTTTCTGTAATCTCTGACTCCTTTCTAAAATTGTTCATTATACCAGTGCTTATATTGCTGTCCATTTTAGTAAATTTTACAGATTGAACTATTGTTTGTGTGGGGAAAAAAAAAAGCCAGGATCTCTTCCTTAACCTAATTGTAAGCTATCTTCAAGCAGAAAGAAATACAAAATAGCCATGCACAGAATACTGAGGGAAGTGTTGAATATCTTTTATGAGGGATCCTGTTTAATTGCTTTTCTCTCTACCACCCCCTCAAAAACCAACCAACCAAAACCAGAAAACCCAATACAAATGTAATTTTTCTGACCTGTCACTGAGACCCTCCAGTCCTATATCATTCTGTTTGCCCTCAGCAGTCTCTTGTCAATTTCCATAAGATTCTTTATTATAAAAAGTGGTAAGAAAATGAATGGAGTGCATACCCTCAGTTTGGCTTCATAAAGTGTTAGACTGAGGTTTTCAGTGAGTCTGCTATTGTCAGATTTTATATATATAATTTAAATACAGAATTTAAGCACTGTATTATATAATGTTTCTTAGGTAAGTGATAAAAATAGGACTTGGCAGAAAATGTCCTCCTTTCTAATCATTTTTGCTAATCCTTTGCCTATTTCTTTTACCCCCCCTCCCCTCTCTCACCAGGTTTTTGGCATATATTCATAGACTCTGATGAGACAATAATGGAGGCGCTGAGTGGCAGGTGCTGACAGATTCTGTGGTTCCAGTAACTGTTCATTTTGATATCATTTGCAATTCTATATATCTAAATGCCACAGTTCTCTTGGGGAAAGTTGCATTGGCTACCAATATTGCCTTGTAAGGTACGTGTGTGTCTATGTATTTTCTTTAGGAGTTTGCTGTGTTGTGTATGGTTTGTGGGAGGGGAAAATTTGGAGAAACTGCATGTGGTTTATGGTTACACCCATTTAGCAATACAAAAGCATTAGAATTTCTATCAAGCAGCTACTGATGACATCCTTTCCTCCCTCTCCCTCCTCACCTCCCACTTCCTCCCCCTGCTTTTGAGTTGCCTGCAGGGCCTTTTTGGAGTACACCCCATGTTTTAACATATTTAAAGTGGATTATAAAAAGAAATGTCTGGCTAAAAAACTCTTAATTCAAAACAATGAAATATTCCATTGCAGTTTTTGAGAAACTCAAAGGTATAAGATTTCTCTGGAACTTTAATCTCTTTCGGAAAAAAAATCTTTTAATTGCTGTAAAAAGTGTGTATTCCTTTTTAGTTACTATTGTAAATTTGTTCTCATCCTATGTGGTTTTTGTGAGTTGAGTAAAAATCTTTGTTGTTGGTTTGCAGAATTTAGTAAAAGTTCATTTCTGTAGAATAAGTTATTGCTGTTGATTTTATCATTGTTCTGGTTGTCACAGCCTCCAAACTCAAACTCCAGGAGAAAAATAGAGATTTGTTACCAAGACCTCCCACCAGAATCTAATTTTAAATTTGCAATCTGTCAGCTTGTGAGGTGCTTCAAATTTAACTTGGAAGTTAATAAATTTCGTCCTTTCCTCTGCAATCTAAAAGTTCAGTTTGTCGAAAACTTGTGAGCTATTAAGTTAGCTTTATTTTCTGTAATTGCTATTATGAATATTTTATTGGCGAAAAGGAAGAAGAGGAGAGAAAGGAAAATTAGTGTATTGAGAAAAAATGAAATTTGAAATGGGACTTCAGCCAGTAACATCTAGAAAATCCTCTTTCTACATAGCAATATTTTATTTTAAACTATCTAAATGGAGATATGCCAATCTCCTAGAACTGGAATGACCTTGAAAGGTCATCGAGTCCAGTCCCCTGCCTTCACTAGCAGGACCAAGTACTGTCCCTTGACAGATTTTTGCCCCCGATCCCTAAATGGCCCTCTCAAGGATTGAACTCACAACCCTGGGTTTAGCAGGCCAATGCTCAAACCATTGAGCTATCCCTCCCACCCCTAATTCAAAGAGAAAACAATTCTATTACAGTTTTATTTCTCCATCGAATTCAGTTAGTTTACAGGGAGCATTGTTCTCCCAGAGGTTTATTGCAGAATGTATACTTTTCACTTGCTGATATTCTGTTCGTGCCATCAGACTTAAGTTTTATTTTTCCAAAATAATAATATATTTTTTTAAATTGTTGCGTGCAACATGTTCTGTATGCCTCAATCTTTTGTTATTTTTGGAAAATAAATTCAGAACAGATTTTTGACATGTTGCATCCCCTGACTCTGCTTTACAGCCGTTTTTAAACATTGAAACAAGTCACCACTGATTTATGTGGCATCCTATTGCTACCTTGTACAGTGCTCAAATAGGCACCTTTTGATTCAGGTAATAAGCTAACAATGGCAACTCTTTGTCTTCTCAATATCTGTGTCTAACTCCCATTAATATTACTCATGTTCTAATTTTGAGACAGGTTATTTTATGACTACTTCAAACAGTTTATTCTGACCTGGCTCAGTCCTGCATACTCTTACTTAAGATCAGACCCTGCTCTGATTGAATTCAGTGGGATTAGGAACAGACCTATTTAAATCATCGGTGCTCACTTGAGCAGTGACTCAGGGCTAATCGCGTAAGCAATGGCTTGCAGGATTTGGAGACTCTTATTGTTAAGTAAAACCCAAGTGTACCTCAACTAAGCAGACAATGGTCAACTCCTTTACTTGGAAGCATGATGTTTCTTGTCAGTATCTAGCACATACTTTTTTCATCATGTGAAACAGGTTGGTAAACATTCCTGTGAATGTCTATGTTCATATTTCCAAGGATGTTAGTGCTAAGAAAGCCATTATCGCAGGTGCTGAGCTTTTATATGTGTAGAAAATGCATTACTCTTTGCATGAAGGCATTTTCTAGCCATCTGTTTTGCTCACAGAATATAGGCTCATCCTCTCTTTTCTTGGCAAAAATGTTTGTTTTAAATTTTGTACGATTGTGTCCATTAATGTTACATTGGGACTGTGGCACATAACGATCGTTTGCTGAACTGACAGAGTGCTGTGCATCCAGTTGCTCTGTTCATTGAGCAAGTGAGGCGTTTGCTGGTCTCTGGGGGGCTGAGTCTCTGTACATTGAGTGCTGCTAAGAACTTTCTGGCCTTTCTGCAGATTTGTGTCTTTAGTTAGAGAGCTGCTCTTTTCAATCATGTTTTAAACGTAAAAATCCTTAATTCTTCTCAAAATGACACCAAAATGGTGGTTATCTTTCTTGATAATGGGGAAGATGACAGTGTAAAGATCTGCTTCTGCAGCCAGTGAAAATCCTTGTAAATGAAATTGTTGTTAGCAAGCGTTTTAAAGTCAGTGCAGCAAAAACCTTTCCTCTAGAGATTTCCTTCTACAGGGTTTAGAAGTGAGATCTGTTTTAGACCCAAGCTGCAAAGACAAAGGGCACCTTTGTGCTACCTGAGTTGCACTTAAAGGTTTTAGAAACAAAAGATAATGTAACTAACATTCATGTTCTGTCCTGACTAGATCAGAACCATCTAGAATAACACTTACTCTTAAGACTCAATTTAAATAATAAACCCTGTTCTTCAGCGGTTGAGAATTCTATCATTTTGACATATATTAGGCTAAAATTTGCTGAATGCATTTGTTTTTCTAAACCATGGGTAAATCCCCGGCCTCATAGGGTCTGTCTACAGGGCTGGCTTTAGCGGGTGTGGGGCCCCACATGAATAACGATGGCGGGGCCCCGCTGCCTTTGTCGGAGCTAAAAAAACCCTCTTGCCGCCGATCGGCGGATCAAAAAAAAAACACACACCGGAGCGGGGCCCCCTTGAGCGCTTAAAGCCGGCCCTGTCTGTCTATACCGCAATTAAAAATTGTGGTGTAGACGTTCGGGTTCGGGGCCTGGGCTCTAGGACCCTGTGAGGAGGGACAGTCCCAGAGCTCGGCTGCACTGAGGTCAATGGGAGCTTTGCCATTTACTTAAGTGAGTCTGGGATCTCACTCCGTGTGGTTTAATTCACTTGGTCATCTTTATTTTAGATACAGAGAGGTCAGAATGTTTTAGGTCGTGCCCACCCCCCTTTCTACCACACAGATTTTTAGCAAGTCATAACTAAAACGTGATGCAACTATGGAGCTAGTTAGTTGTATAGAGCATACTAGCTCCTATTTTGACCATTATCCAAAGTATTTGCAAACAAAATACATCTCCACCAAAAGTGTTTGATAGTACCTAGAGCAGAATTGCAGTGTGAACATTTATCAGAATTGATTCAGTCCTTTCTGTGTAATCTATGTGAGGTTAAATAGGTTCTGTGCAGTATCTGATATTGTGTATTCAGATGGTTAATGTATATACACAATCATATTCTATGAGCATCTGATTCAATAAAGTATGGCACATGCTTATAATGGAGAAACCCACTGCCCTTAGGAATACCTCCCCCCCCCCCCCCCCCGCCCGCATTATACTGCTTTCTAGACAGCATTTACTGTTTTTCTGAAGTCTAATATAGCTGCCTCAAAACCAGAAAGTCTTTGCCCTGTGATCCCTCTTAAATAATTGTGTTTTTTGTCCATATGTAAATAGTTGTACACCATTTTCTTTGTGTTTGTTTTTATTTTCATGTTAAATTTTGTACAATTTTTATATTTTAATACATACTTGACTTTGCTCCTGGCCAAAACAGCTACTTTTCTTTTTTAATTTAAAACAGAGATTATTTATTTCATAATTTTGTATCTATGCTGCAAATAATGCTATTATCCAGTTACAATAATACTATAATTGTTCCTTTCTGGTCTTAATTCTGGTCTTACTTATGTCAGTGTAATGCTGGTATAACTTCATTGACTTCACTGAGTTACACCAGCCTACATGAGAAATGAATCAGGCTGTGTGGGCCAAATTCTTCCTTGGATTTAGCAGCTGAATTACACCAAGAATGAATTTAGCCATTATGTTTGCAAGAGCCCTTGCACAAAGGCATTGGCTAGAACCTCATACAAGATGCATCTGTTCTGTCCTTGTGGGTCTCAAGGAGCCTGGTTCCAACACAGTTAAAGTAGTTTTTAGAATTTTTGGAGAGGATGCTGAGTGGATGTGACTCCTAACTCAGTTTCTGATGTCCAGCAAATGTCTTTACAAGTCTCATTACCAGCATGTCAAAAGAAGATTTTTAAAAAATGATTTTTTTAAATACTTTGGCACAGTGATCATGTAACCCACACTGGAATCTGAGTTACTGTTGTTATTTCTTATTCTACATAGACTGAAAAACTGTGGTACAGTATCTCTCATGCTGAAAAAGAACCCAAAGAAAACTAAATGCAACGGGATATTTAATTATTGTTGAGGCTTTAAAACTTATAGAAGCAAAATAATAGTTTAAAGCTTTCCTAGATGTAATGAAGCACACACCTAGGACTGACTTTTTTGGAAGCTTTTATTAGGGATCTTCAACCCTGTTTCTTAAAGCATTGTGCAGATATTTAGCTGCAAAATTTCCCCTTAGTCAGCAGGAGTCATGTAGCTACAACTCCATGTGCGACTTTGAAAAGTCACCCGTAATGTTATTATAAAGTAACCTTGTCAAGGTTGTTAGGCCTAGAAATTGACCTGCTTTCCTTGTGACTCCCTGACAGCACACCAGAGCTTGTTCCCTGTGGGAGGGGATGGCCTGGAAGCACCAGTTTGCAGGATTCTGGGAATATTGGTGATCATTTTTCTCTTTCCTGGTGCAAGGATTGGCTTAACTTTTTTTTCAATCATTGGTACAAAACATTTGAATTATGGGCCTCAATGAGGATCTCCTTAGAACAGTGCTTGTAGAATGTGTTGCTTTGCAGAGTTGCATTTTGATGCCTTGGGTGCCAGTAGTGGTGTTGATAATTACAAATGTGGCTCAATTAGATTTTTTTTTCAATAATATATGATGTTGCTCAAAAAGTAGAATTTAGCCATTATGTTTGCAAAATCTCTCCCCTTTAACCGTCCTCTGGTAGGAACCTAAATATACATAATTCTCTGCTCTTTTAGTGTAGAGCATAGGTTCTCAGGAGGGTGCAACCACCCTGCAATTCCATATTGCTAAATGAGAGGGAGTCCTGCTTCAGTGGGAGGGGATTCTGGTATGGAAATGAGACTTTAATTTTTACAGTTTACATTATTGGCCAGTGTTGCATTGAGGATTAACTGATTTTAATAGATTTAACTGATGTGTGTAAAACTGAGATAACCAAATTACTTTCATTATAAATTGGCTCTCACTCAAAGCCACATTCAGGGCCAGATTCTCCTCTGATATACACTGATGTAACCCCTGGATTCAGTGAGTTACTCTTGATTTATACCAGGGTAACTGAGGCCCTGGGTTCATACCTTGGAAAACTTCACTGGATTGTATTTGAGTTCACAAGTGCTGTTGCAAACTGAGTACATTTTATCATTGATCATCACTGTTAAAATAATTCTTGTTAGTTGCAACACATGTTTCAGCAGATGTACATAGATCATAGATACATGATGACATGTATCTTTTAGCACTACTTCTGGATGAGAGGGTCTAGATTCCTTTTAAGAAACAGACTCTTTCCTTTGTACAAGCCATGAGAGCTACTGACATGCATATTATATATATTGATACATATATTAGTTGAAAGTATAATATTTCCTGTTCTTTAATCTTGCAGCCTTAAAACCATGGGAAACGCGGAAAGCCAAAATGTAGAGCACACATTGTATGGAGACAAGCACGCCAGCCTGGGACGGAAGCACACATCACGCTCACTTCGCCTGTCAAATAAAACTTCTCGACGGACCAGGCATGCTTCTTCAGGGAAGGTTATCCACAGGAACTCAGAAGTGAGCACCCGATCTAGCAGTACTCCTAGCATCCCTCAGTCACTGGCAGAAAATGGCCTGGAGCCTTTTAACCAAGAAGCCAATTTAGAGGACTTTGGAAGCCCCATTTGGGTGGACAGAGTGGATATGGGCTTAAGGCCTGTTTCTTACCACACCGATTCTTCTGTTACTCCTAGCGTGGCCAGCAGCACAGTTCTCACTGCAGCTTCAGTGCAGAGCATGCCAGACCCAGAAGAAAGCAGACTTTATGGGGCTGACACTACATTCTTAGCTGAAGAAAATGGCAGACAGCATCGATATGCAACAAACGGAACAACTTTCATGGAAACTGCAAGCTTCAAGAAAAAGCGTTCAAAGTCTGCAGACATCTGGCGGGAGGATAGCTTGGAATTTTCGCTCTCTGACCTCAGCCAAGAACATTTAACGAGCAATGAAGAAATCTTAGGTTCAGTTGAGGAGAAGGATAGTGAGGGGATTCGAGGCACAGAAGCAAGCAACAGTCCCCAGCAGCTGGTCACTTGCCAACGGGCCAATTCTATGAGTGACTTGTATTCGCCAAAAAACTCAGGTGCTACAATAAATGGAGGCCCACGAAACACCTTTGGGGCTTACTGTCGGAACTTAGTGTCCGATATTCCAGTTATTGGAAACCATAAGATGGCGTCAGCTACAGCAGAGGATACTCCTTCCTATAGTAATTATAATACGCTCCCCTGTAGGAAATCTCACTGCCTTTCAGAAGGTGTCACCAACCTACAAATCAGCCACAGCAACAGCATGCAAGGCCGAAGGGCAAAAACTGCTCAGGTAATGCGGTTTTACTCTATTCCATTTAAACTTTTGAAACTCCTTTAAGTACATGAATTTGCTAAATAGAAACAATGTTCTTTATTTAGATCACAATCACAGATGTTTTAAGTAGACTGTGGTATACTGGCAGCTCAATGTATGTTCTGTTTCCCTTCATAGTCCTCTTTTTAAATAAGAGGGGAGTGGAACAAGTTCCTTCAGGACCGGGCATACTTTCACGAATGCTCTATTCATAACTCATAGCTCCATTTCAATCGTGGTGGGGTTTTTTTCCCCATTCCTTCGAGTCATCACTCTTTGGGAAGGATAAATCTGCAGTCTGCAGAGAGATAGGAAGATTATTCTATTTATTTGATGGTGCTTTTAGGGTATCTGGTCAAAGCTTGGTCTTTTACCATTCCTCTCATGGAACTCAAGTGCATCATCCCCATGTCACACTTTAGCTATAATGGCCAGGAGCAAAAGAGGATCCTGAGGTCCATCCCACCCTTCCATGTTCCAATGCTGCTTCCAAGTCTCTCGCCAACCTGATGGGAAGTACTGAGAATTCAACCTTACCCCCTCCCCCATCCCCATCCATCAAAATTGCCCCTTGAATTGAAGCTCCCCCTCTACTTCCATTGATCTAAATGCCTGAATTTCAAAGCCCTGCAAAATATCACTCAGAAAACAGTGGCCTTCAATGGGAAGAGATTGGGAGTCCTGCAGGCACTTGATCTGCTTGGTACTCATCTATCAGGGATTGAAAAAGGAGGGAGAATAGTCACTGCACCAGCCATGGAAGAGGGTGGTGGAAGAAGCGCAGCTCCCCCAAGCCAGGGAGAGCACAAGATACAGAGCTGTGCACTGTCCCCCCATGTCCTGTTCCTTTAACCTGTAGATCAGAGTTTTGATTTGGCTCTTTATTGTGTTTTTTATGTTGTTCTCTTTGAATGTTTCACTGTATTAGCTGTGACACATCTGCCTGAGGTACGTTGCACTGGCCTGTGCTGCATCCAGCAGCACATTGCATGTGGTAAATAGCACAGTATCCCTTACAGAAATAGAAGTAATGCAGCATCCATGCCAGGCATGTGCCATATGCCGCCATTGCGGGTGAAATATATTTGAATGCAGAGTGCATTTGGCACGCTGGCCCTTCTTTGAGGGGTGGTACAACTCCAAAATAGAAGGCTGACTATAATGTCTTCCCGGCTCTTTATTTTCTGTCTGTGGGCATTGGCTCGGAAGCAGAGCCAGTAGACAGAAACAGAACAGTCTGAGAAGAGCCTGACCAAATGGGTCAAGCTTTGCATTAGATGGCATGCTTTGGTGACTACCCTGATTTTATTGTATGTTTTAATTTTAGTACGTATGTCGCATAGAGCACTCAGCACATCTTGTGACCTAGGGGGGAAAAAAGCACTTTGAATGGGTGTGGGAGACCGACAGATTTGCATCCTGATGCTGAACTGAGCTTTTGGCAGCACACCACTTCAAGGGAGATTAGATCTGACAGCATGAGCCAGGCTGGTCACAGTACACTGCAATGTAGGTGTTGGGATCTGTTAACATGATGGGTCAATGAGAGGGCCACTAGAATGTGAAATGAAACCCAACCGAGCGACTGAAGGAAGGGCATTGATTGGCACTAACTTGCAGAAGGTGACTGGAGGTGGGTTGTTGGATAAGTTGGCTGTGTTTGATCCATGAAGATGTACTGCTTCTAAATATAAAAATGACGTTCTAAAACAGATGCTGCAGCTTCTCACAACAGAAGCTTTGTACTTCAAAATAAGCTCTAGATTTTTGAAGGCATTTTTTGTAGTATCAGCACAGAAACTCTTCACATCCTCAACAAGACTATTAAAGATAGCACAGGATAAAAAAGCAACAACAGGAAACAAAGAACAGGTTGCCATTTAGGAGTAATAAACAAAGCATTTTCTATTAATCCAAAGAAAATTGTTAGGTTCAACTTCTGCCTTACAGTTCTCTTCAGACTATATTTGAAAAGAAGAGCGACGCAGTTGGTAAATGCAGAATTATTTTTTTCTCCCCAATGTTCATCATGCCATTAGAATATCCCTTTGAGGCACCTAATGAAAGTAATGAATTTGAGTCTCATTTCGTCGGACATAGCCTGTGACATCACGTCAGTAGCTTGTATCACTAGACAAATCTCTTCCAATTTCAGACTATTGATCTAAAGAGACTCAGCTGCAATTATTTCAATAAATAAACTAAAATAAACAAAATTAAAAATCTGAAAGGGTTGACATTCCCTCTAGGACCCTAACCCCAACAGCATGCAGTAAAGATAAGGTTTATTTTTAGCAATAATCTTTGTTAGTCCAGACTTGTCTATGGTGAGACCAGGAAAAAGATTTTAATACGTTGCTTTATTTATAAAATACAGCACAGAAAACCGCAATGCTATATAGAATGAAAGAGCTACTTCCTTGGTGAGTCTGATGAGATAGCTTTGGGAGATGGAGGGAAAGGAGAATTGTGGAAACACTAGGAATCTATGAACCAGGGGACCTTTTATGGCCCCCATTACTGTTGTATCTGAGTGCCTCAAACTTGTAATGTATTTATCCTCACAGTGCCATTGTGAGATAGGGTAGTGCTATCATTTCTATAATACAGGTGGTGGAACTGAAGCCCAGCAAGACTGAGAGATTTGTCCAAAGTCACACAGGAAACGTGTGGAGGAGTAGGGACTTGAACCCAGGTTCCCTGGGTGTGTGCCTTAACCTCTGGACCCTCCTTTCTGTCAGGCTTTTTACATTATAATTGCATAAATCTTGGCACATTTTTCAGAGAATCATTTGTCAGAGAGTTGCAGGTTTTCCATTCTCATCTGCTTGTATTATAACGGTGCCCAAACCCATAAGGTCCTGAAAGACTTTGGCAGGAAGCTCTTGAATACCCCGAACTCCCCAAGAGGTCACTAGGAGTTGGAGATGCTGAGCACATGAGGGCTGAATTCTGCTATTGTTATGCATGCACATCTCCTACTGCATGTACATTGGCAAGGTTTGCTCTTAATTTTTAACATGATCCAAGTTTTCAAAAGTGGCTTGTGATTTTTGTGAAATTCTGTTTTGGGGTGTTCATCCTGAGACATCTTATAGGAGCCTGCTTTTCTGAAAGTGTTGAGCACTGTTGTATGAAAATCATAGAGCTTTAAGGCATCTCAAAACAACCGAGGCACCTAAGATCACTTTTTAAAAAGCAAAGACATATATTTTTCAGGATAACACTTGAGTCACAAAAGTGTTCTTTTGCTAAGCCTGGCAACAATTATGTTTTTGTGAAATGTGAATAGAATCTCTTTATCTGCCTCTTATTTCAGGAGAGAATAAACAAATTAAATGAAATGTTTTCAGTTTCTAGCAAAAGAAACAAAAGGTCAAACCTTAAAATTGAAACGTGGGAGTCACTTTTCTTTAATTGGGAGCTAGAACTGGAGAGACAATTAGTTTCAATACGTACAAGCAATTAATATTCAGAAAGTGGCTTTGGGGCACCCACACAGCAGTTCTATTTTTCCTTGACATTACAGGTTCAGTTCTGCTGAATCAAGACTTCCAGCAGAGCTCTGATGGGATCCTACTGGGCTTTTGGAACTGATGTGATGTAGGTGGAAAAAGCTTACTTGGTTGGTATTGTCACCCATTTCTGCTTACAGGAAGGCAAATTGCTGCTGTTCACAGCTTATATCCCATTTACCCTTCCACCCCCTGAGTTTCAACTGAAGTTTTTGAGAACCCCCAAAGTGTTAGTTTGTTTATTGAAATCCAAAATTAATGGAGCAATTATGTTGTGTCCAGCCTGTATCTAAACATCTGCTGAGATTAGAACTACTTTTTTGGACCTGTTTTAGGCAGATGGTCTCTCCCTCCTTCCTTTTCTGGATTTTCAGCCAGAATCTTAATCTTGTGATCAATAGTTCATTCACTATTGATAGCCCTTATAAATATTCCTGAAGTATAATTAAGGAGAGAAAGCAGTTACCTTGAGATGTGGTTTTTGTACCATCTCCAAGGTGTCCCCTCTACCCGATCACCATATAAAATTTGTAGTGATACTTTAGATTGAAAAATATAAATGTTGTGGGGAATGGTGGTTGGCATCCAGTGACCACTGAAGTCTCTGGTAAACCTGAGGACTTCCTGCACTGAAACCAATGAGACCCCCGGTGCTCTTAGTTTCCAGGCTGAGGCTATGTCTACACTACGCAGCTTTTAGTGACATGGCTGTGTTGCTACAGCCGTGCTGCTAAAAGTTGTGCGGTGTAGCCGCTGTTTGTTGGCTCTCCTGCTGACAAAAAACGTCTATCCCCAACGAGCGGTGTTTGTGTTGTCGCCAGGAGAGCGCTCCTGCCGAAAACACGCCGTTCTCACTGGCACTTGTCGCAGCAAAACTTTTGTCTTTCATGGGGTGGGGAGATAACACCTCTGAAAGACAAAAGTTTTGTAGTTCAATTGCCAGCGTATACATAGCCTGAGAGACAGTCAAGCCCCAGTAAGAACTTAAGCTGTCTTTTTTTCCAGCAAGTGATCACCATTTGTCTGAAAACTGTATGCGGAGTATGGACTGACTGTTTCCATTTTTAAAAATTATAACTAATGGTCAGTAATCCAAGAGGTACTTATGGCCACATGTGGTAGCAGGACGGGTCTTTGTCCTTTTGTGGCTGCTCCACGAAGAGGTTTATATATCTTCTACTGCTTCCAGTTGATGGCATAGTCCTTAAATTCAAGCAGTAGAGACTCATGCTTTTAGCACTGAATGTCCTGGTTTCAAACACTCTGCTAGCCCAGGTTGGGCCATTTACGTAGGCATTGAGCTATTCTTTGACTCTAGGGAATAAGAAGTCTCCTTTCAACATCTGTAGTGCATTGTTTGTTACAAAATTAAATAGGAAGAGAGTGAACAAATATCCCTCTTTAACCCCTTTGGACACTGAAAATTTCAGTGCTGAAGCCAAATCTTGATGGGTCTTGGCACGTTAAAAACCTTTTAGTCACATTTGAAAATACCTTTGTTTACATTTTGAAGTCTCTGCAGGGATTCTAGTAATGGACCCTAAGCCATTTCCCTCTGGAAAAATTGTAGAGAATGCAGTAGGGATGAAACCAGTCGGGTTCGATAGGAATTAAACTGGGGCGTATAGAAGTCACTATAAAAACAGTTTATTGGAGAAGGATATCTGTCCTATAGTTTTGTTTGTTTGCTTTTTGTACCATCCCATAGAATTCTGTGCCAGGTATCTAATTTTTCATTACATTGTATAGCATGGTTAAAAAGCAAAACTGTAGAAAGATTACAATTTTCTATTAAATAGTGTAAGACATCTTCACAAAGGATATGTATATTTCAGTTCATAATCTAGTTTAATACTAGAAAGAAGATTCCAAATATATTCTTAGTCCAGATGGAGTCAAATGAGAGAACAGAAAACAGTTATAATTTAATGACACACAGTAAGGGAGAAGTATGTGAGAAGTATAAGTTAGTGGCCTTCTCTCATCTCTCTGTCCTAATTTGCACCTTGCAATTTCGAATGCTGGCTAAGCAAAGTTCTGTGGTTAATTCTCATTGTGCACTGAGTTGCTTCTTCGTTCATCCTAAGGCTATTGCACAAAGGTCTCAGATGTATCCCTAACCATTTTCAGAATGGATGGGACTATATAATATGTTGGGTATGACCATTTTAGATATTTTAAAGCAAACAAGAGCCAGAGGCCTTTCCCAGCACACTCTCATATGCCTGTGTGCTAGGGGAAGGGACTTGGGGAAAGTTTTTTGGATTCTTGGGCAAACCTTGTTATTTTCTTTTGAAAATTCTAGTGGATTCTTTTTCTCCCTTTGTTCAAAGTTAGTAGAAAGAAAATTAACAGCCGTACGATCTGATCTAGTTCCAGTGTCCTTTTTTTTTTTTTTTTTAACACTAGGACTGCAAACATTTATACATTTGAAGTACTTTTGCCATCCCAGTAATTGTAATCTCTATAGGCTATATTGTATGCTTCTAGTTTCTAGTTTCTAGGACTTCCCATGTAAAAACCACAGACAGTTGCCACAGCTGACCATCTGAGGGACTGCGCTTACTTAGCTGGATGTAATTTGCACTAGTGAGACTCTCCACTTGAGTGTTTCTTCACTGAAACCTTTCTTTTCAGAATGCTTCAGTGTATTATCCTATGACCTAGTTATCATCCAGCTTTGCAGACTTTTTCCTGCCTTGTTCAGTTATGTAATTGTTCAGGTGAACTCCCAAATGACTTGCTTTGATTCTGATTTGTTTTTCTAGTTTACTTTTTTTTTTCTCTCCTCCACCCCCTCAGTGACATTTTCAAGGAATTGACTTTTAATTAGAGTAAATAAATCTAGCCCCGCGTTTTTACTTCATGGAGTTCGATGAAGCATGTTACTGTTTATTTAAGTCCAGTGTGGTCAGAATACCCTTGTGTTTTATGCTTAGCATTATTTCCCAATTGGAATTTTCTTCATCTGGGTGGACCATTGTGTTGTAAGAAAGGTGAGTTTTGAGGGGCTAGTTCAGTATGTCATCCACAAGCAAAAGGGTTAAGAGCCACAGCCCTCAAGAACTCTTAAGATCTAAGAGTGGAGACTTTTTGTGCTGCTATTGACAGCAAAGAGGGGACTGTCTGTATGAGTCTTTGACGGTATAGAAAGACATTGTAATGTAGTCCTAGGTACAGAGCATTGCAAGAATCAGACTTTACTAGGTTACAGTCTTATTCTGCTGCCGTTACTCATGTCCTGCTGAAATCAGTGCTGAAGCCATGAAAAAGCCACCTGTAAATAAGATCCCACAGTAATGCTCCACAGTGTTTGCTATCAAAGGGTCCATTGTCCTGTTACTATGTGTTCCAGAATCTATGCTGTCATTTTTAAACAACAAAAATTTTAGGCTATATAGCTGCAAAGGAAAACTTCAGCATATGAACGGCGTCTAACCTGATGGAGCAGTGTCCTCCCAAGTCTGCGAACAACCTCAAACAATAGTGTGTAGCAAATGTAAGCTGCTCCAACTATCTCACTGGGGCCTGAATGCTGAAGCCAAGTGGAAGCAATTTGAATGTCAGCATTATTAACTACTTCACTGCTGATCATTTTACCAGAGATATTCAGCCAATGTGCTTATTTAACATGGGTGGCGGCAATAGGCACCTGGTTGCTGTCGATTTTTGCTGAGGAAGGAAAAGGAATTCAAGTCCCCCTGCCCACAATTTATAGACTAGGCCAATCCATCCCACAAGGGGAGCCGGGAAAGAGGATATGCGTCTGCTTGCCATTCTCAACTGCTTTGTGGGTGCGCAAAATACAAACCACTTCCTATGCTTTCCTGGGACAGAAATCCCCACTGTCTCTTACCCAGCTGTCAAAACACCCAGCTTCCCCACTGACAGCCTTTCCCTGCTGTTATGCATTGTCAGTACAAAATTCTGCAGCAAGCTGAAAGTGGAGAATGGGGCAGGGGGGCAGTGAAATATAAATTGAACTGACTGAAAAAATAAGCATCCCAAGGAATATTGTACTGACTGACTGTTTCCATATTTAGTTCAGTAAAAATCTCAATTTTTTAATTCACCAGAACTGGCCTCAGAGTTTTCATTTACCTCACCTGCATATAACAGAAACCAGGGTGTCTTGCCGCAGAATTTAGGTCCAGCCAAGTCTTTGGTTATATCTTGGGCTTGGCCTTGATTATATCTTGTCACTCCTTCTATTCAACATGTATACAAGACAATTGGGAGAGAGGGGAGGGATAGCTCAGTGGTTTGAGCATTGGCCTGCTAAACCCAGGGTTGTGAGTTCAATCCTCGAGGGGGCCACTTAGGGATCTGGGGCAAAAATCTGTTAGGGGACAGTACTTGGTCCTGCTAGTGAAGGCAGGGGACTGGACTCAATGACCTTTCAAGGTCCTTCCAGTTCTAGGAGATTGGCATATCTCCATTTATATATATTATAGCTGTAACGTCAGGCCATAATCTAATGATGATCAGCTCTACCACTCCTTTACACTGAATCCATATCCTACCATCTTTCTGCTCTGGTCAGGCTATGACCAAGACTGGACAGAAACCACCTGACTGTGACTCAACTCTATCAAGATACAAGTGGTGTTTGTTGGTATGGAAAGAATCTAGAGGAGTAGGCTAATATCTAGTTATCTAAAGATTTTTTCAAGGAAAGAAAAAAAGTGCCATCCTACTGAACCATTTCAGACAGCATCAATAGGATCAGATTTGTAATGCCATCTTTCAAATTTTGCAATGTTTAATTTTGTAATTTCTGAAGCGCTATTGCACAAGCACTTGGCATTTGATGCACAAGAATGAAGAACCAGAGCTTCTCTTAGATGTCAGCATATGTAAACTACTGGAATCTCCAAAGGCAGCAGACTCAATAATTTTGTATCAGTGTGTAAAGCAAACTTAGTTTGTCGTTATACCTCATTCCATAGTACTTTACAGGGCACTTCCACAGAACATATACAAAGAAACATTTATTTTGCCTTGCACTGCCACGTTTGATCTGTGGATGCCAATTTAATTCTTTTAAGCCTAGGAGATGTCACAGATCTACATATGTCTTCAGAACATTCTTCAGTATCAACTCCCAATTTTGGTTGAGATGGTCTATCCAGTATTGTGATCCCATATTGCATCCATGTCAATGTTACAGTTCCTGTCACTCTTAAGCAATTTATATGACATAAGCTTGATGCAGCTTGCTTTCCATTAGCTTTCAAGACTGTATTCCTCCCAGTGAGGGTGACTCACAGGGATACCTTAAATTTTTCTATTGCTGCTTTAAAACATTTTCTCCAAGTCAGATAGGGATGAAATCCATAATTTACCTGCAGTTACTGAAAGGTTTTGAGTCATTTCCTGGCAAACACATCTTCTAAAATGTTGATTGCTTACATGCGTCAAGTTTCTGAACAATTGATTTTTTATTAATTTGGAGGGCAGGATTATGCTACAATGGGGCTTGAGCAAAGCAACATGGGTGCCATATGATGATACACCTTAGCGCTGGACAGAAGACTATAATTAGGTCATAAGGGCACTCTCTCAGTTTCATTGTACACCCATTCCATATTAATATCTTTCTCTGGTGCTTGCCAAATTAATGCCTCTAATAAGTTAGGTACAATTTTAGGGTACTGTGGAATTTTAATTACTAATGGTTCTATTGCTAAACACAAAGAGGAGTGGAGACTGTGAACACTTCTGGTGGGAGCCTCTTCAAAGACTGAAACCCTCCAAGCACCAATGATTGGCTTGTGCCATTGATCTTAGTTCATTTGTAAAGAGTGATTCACATCCAAGTGAAGAAGGAATTGTTTAGGGATGTAAGAGTCGCCATATTGGATCAGACCAGCGGTTCTTCTATCCTGTCTCTGATGGGGTCACCATCAGCTGCTTCAGAAAAATGTGCAAGAAATCTTGCAGTAGGCAGTTAACGGAATAATCTCTCCACAAGGAAAGATTTTTTTCCTAATCCCCAGTAGTCTGAGGTTGATTTATTCTCTGAAACATGAGGGTTTATATGTCTTCTGAATAAATCAAGGATTTTCAAGAAATGTGGCCATGCCGTATGATCAAATGTATCTTTGGCATCTAATGAGTTTGCAGACACTACCATATCTAGTTAACTTGCTTGCTTGACATTGTATAATAGCCCTGTCATACTTTCCGCTCCTAGCTTACTTTATGTGAAACCTGATTCGTATGTATCAAATAATATATATATAGTATTACATAACTAGATTGCCAGTGTTTTCACTAAGTCTTGGTTTATCAGTGATATTGGTCTGTGTCTTTAACAATGCAGTGATACTCTCACTTCATTATGTAGGGCTCTTATGAAAGTAATTCTTATTGTCTCTGGTAGGGAGTCTTCTTGCTGGTCTTCAATCAGCATTGGTAACAACAGCTAAAGGTATTTGATCTAACTGTACATTTTAAAATTGTGTAGTGAATCTCTCTGGCCATGCACCTCTTCCCTCCCCTTCCCCACCTCCATTAATAGACAACTCTATAGTCTGTGTAGCCTCTTCTAATTGAGTCTGGGCGTTTAAAACCAGTGCATCCTCAGATGCGAATGTAAGCAAGTACTTCCATCATCCTCTGCAGATACATAGAAGTTCTGGTAAGAGCCTTGGGATGTTAGGTTAATAACTATTGGCTTGTTAAGCAGAGTACTATTTCTATCCTAGATGGCTGCACTGCTCCTGCTGGATTCTGTTGATTTCAGTTTATAGGCTAATAACTCTCCTGCCTTCGCTTCACACTCCAAATAGCAAAAATTTAGTCAAAAGGGCAAACTCATCTATGTCTGTATTTGTTCGGTTGATATTCTTTATGGATTAGAACCTGTTCTGGTTCTGAGATTTAAGATATGAACGTTTGTTCCATTGAGCTCCTTGACCTCTCGGCCTTCAAGGAGATAGCTTGCTCTCTTTCTCTGAGACGAAGCAGATGTTCTTCCCCGGATCTGTAGGTAGGCAAATAAAAGTGGAGAGGCGGTGGGATGGCAATACAGATTTTGGCCCGAGTCTTTCAATGAACTTCCTGCATGTGGTTCCCCTCGGTGCAGGTCTGCATCTGCTTAGAGGGAACTAGTTGCAGGACTGGGAGCTTAAATTGGGGATTTCCCTGGCAAAGAGTAAACTATCAGGTGCCATTCCTGCCTTTTAGAAGATTTTAGGCAAAGATTTTAGTCAGAACCTAAACAAACTCCAAGAGAAACAAAAAGAAGCCCTATAGTGGTATTTGTGTAGAGCTCTAGAATAAATTTACCAGTAGCAAATTATACTCTGTTAAAACAGCAAAAACCATAGACGCCAAAAGCACACGCACTGTTGTCATCAGACACCTCCTACCTTCAGTAATGTGGTCAACACTTTGCTGGATCAGGTCCCAAGTGTAGTGATGGTTTGTTGTTTTTGTTTGTTTTTTCAATTACAAAGAATCTAGTCATGAGCTGGAGACATGAAATTCCAGAGAGAACATAAAATCCCCATACAGTGTATGTAGTAACCTGTCAATTCCAAATCCGTTCCCTGGTAATTCCTTTTACCAAGGAATGAAATGTGCTTCTTTGCCTTAAGTGCTAACCTGTGATATTAGAATGCCTTCGTGGCCCTTCCTGTAACAGATCCAGAACTCTGATAGTCTCCCTTTAAGAGAACATTAGTGTCACCATAATCCTGGGTGTTAGGGTGGTGTTTGAGCAATTGTGAAAGAAATGTGAGTATTCTTTAATAGAAGCATACAGGACTGTCCTTATATCTGTGTAATGCACAGCAGTCACCGCATTCTTGGCCAAAATTTTGAAACGTGGGTGCCTAAAGTTATATTAGCTGTATTAGATGATCTGATCAGTTGGAGCCATGGGTGCTCACCACCTTTGAAAATCAAGCCAAAATGTTAGTTTGGTACCTAACTTTAATCACCCAAGTTTGACAATTTTTCTGTTATTCCTTAATCAAAACCCACCTGTCCTTTTCCACTTGATTTAGTGGACAACACATTCAATCTCTGACACTCCCCCTTCTTCTCCCCTCAATGCATAATAACCCTTGGTGACTTTCTGACTTTCTGCTGAACTCTTTAATTGAGACTCTATTAGTGTGCAGATTATAACATTTCAAGGTGTCATTAGAAAATTTCATGTGACACTCTCAAACTGATTATAACCCTCTGATGGGAACTAGCAGACAGTACAGTATAAGACCCAAAGGCAAAAAACCTGTCTGATGAATGCTGTTAACCTTACTAATCTATAGACCAATTGTCTTATACAGCAGACTGTTTAAGATACTCATCTCGCTAAATGTGACATTGTAATTCCTAAAGGCGAACAGTACTGGTTGAATATCAACTGGCAACAAGTTTTGATCTATTCTCCTTTTTATGTATTCGGATTCTAATCCCCCTATGGGGCCAGAATCTCAAGGCTAGTCTACACTAAATACACTACATCGGTGCAGCTGCACCAGGTCTGGTGAAGATGCTGCGTGCTGGTGGGAGAGAGCTCTCCTGTCGACATAATAAATCCACCTCCGTGAGAGGTGGTAGCTGTGTCGGCGGGAGAAGTGCTCCCACCAACGTAGCGCTGTCCACACCAGTGCTTAGGTTGTTGTAAGTTATGTCGCTCATGGGGGTGGTTTATTTATACCCCTGAGCAATGTAAGTTATACCAAAGTAAGTGGTAGTGTAGACCTCAGTTTTTTAGAGGATCTTGGGGTGTTGGTGAGGAGATATTGAGGACAGGGTAGAATCCTAAAATCATTGAGTTGGAAGGAAGCTTTTTGAACCATCTAGTCTATTCCATGGATCACTGCAGGGTTATAATGATGTGCAATACTCCCGAGTGTAGATAATGTATTTATGCTGAGCTTCGCATCTTGTCACTGTTTTACAAACATCAGCTAACTGGTACAACATTCCTGAGAGGCATGTGGGATTTCCTCCATTTACAGATGTGGGAAACAAGGCAGATCTTTTGTGTGACTTGCTCAAGGACACACTATGAATCTGTGTCAGAGCTAGGATTAGAACTTCGGAGTTCCTGGGTTTCAGTTCTGTGCTTAGACCACTACGATTATGCCTCTTTTTGAGAGAACTCTCATGGTCTGGTAAACAGCATATCAAGCACAAGTTTTATAAATGTTGCCAAGCGGGCAAATCATATTTCCATTACTCCCCTGCATTGATGGGTCTGTTTTAGTGACACTTTATTTAAAAACAAACACACTATTTTGTATGCTCTAAATAAAAATTAGAGAAGCAATACATTTAGAATTAACTTTATACATACTACGTAGCATGAATAAAAAGATTACTAGAAATCTAAATGTCTATTAAATCAGTACTTGAATCAAACAGTTAACTACATTTTCCTAAAATTAGAATATGCTTAATAACTCAAGTTATTTTTTTTAACTTGTGCTACACAAGGGTCAATGTCAAATTAGAAATTAATTACTTATAAGAGTTACATACTTCTCTAAATAAAAATCCAACCAAGTGCAAAAGGTATTCATTGTTCCTTTTATAAATCTTCTGATTTATATCCATTAAGATATCTTCAGCCTGATTCAGCACGGAGGTGTTCCAGTTTTATACTAGTTTAAAGGCCACTGAGAGAGTTGGAATTGCATGGATGTGAAACTGGTGGAAATGCTGTGACTTTCCCCCACATGTGCGGTGTCTGACACATATAGAATTTTAGGAACTTAGATTAAGAATTTGTATTTTCCCGGCACCTTTCTGCATTTTGAGATGAGATGAGAAAATCAGTCTGTTTATAGTCTATTGTAAATGGGTGCTTTCTCAGCAGCACCAGCTCTGATGTTTCTCTAAGCATCCCCTTATTCTCTGTGTTGCAAGGGACTGGGGAGATTGTACTGGGGAGATTGATGGTTTCCAAAACAGGTGAATGGAACAGCACTAAATAAGATCCTGACCCTGAAAGCTGCTCTGTGCAGGAGGATCTCTGCACCCATATGGAGTCCCATTTAAGTCAGTGGAGCGCAGTGTGGATGAAGGGGTACAACAGTCCAGAGTAGCTTGTGGGATTGGGGTCTAAGAAGGTACTTTTATTAATGAATGTATTGAAATCAAAACTGACCAAAAAAAACTGGATTTACTGAATGGGCAAGGAAGTAGTTATTCTTCTAAACAGGACATGTGGACAGACTCACAAGTCTCTGTTGATGTGTAGCAGTTATAAAGAACGAGTCCTTCCATTATGAGTTAACTCCTCATCAGCCAATCAGCATTCAGAATTCCTCAACATTCTGACACCCCCATGGCCCTCATACTGCTCTCTCGCTATGCCAGGAGCATGCAGGGAGCAGTTGCTGCTCTGGGCCCTCAGGTTGCTAAGACCGTCTTCTTGTGTAGCTCTCGGATCAGTAGGAAATCCTCATCGGCTCATTAGATGGAAAAGTTAGTTTTCTTTCCAGTGAAATGTTCCTCCCAAGGTCTCCTCATCTTTTAAGGACTGAGATATAAAGCTGCCCAACATACTTTCTGGGAGTAGTAGGAGTGGGAATGCCACAATTTTTAATACATACCCACCTACGGGAAAAGTACATCTTCAGTTATATAAATGTCAAGTGGCAATCATAGGATTCCTAAGACATAGCCTCAGTTTTAGGTGTGAATATACAATATCAGTGTTTTCCTCTCTGAACCTTATGGGTGATGACTACTTCCCCAGACATTGTCATTGTTTTTGCTGTCACATGCTTTCCTTCCTGAAAACCTCTTGCCACCATTAACTTAGTCTAGGGTAAACAATTTAAGTAATTTCCCCTCTCCCCCCCAACTTACTATGGTGGTGGGGCACATACTCAAACTATTTGGTCTTTCCTAAATTGTTGCTGGAAGCCCTGCTAGAATACCTATTCTTCCAGCCACTTGTCTTCACAAGGCAAATTTAAGGAAGCTCCAATGTCAAGCAAAGTAGGAATGTGAAGAAATTTGATACAATCGTGGAAACTTCAGGCTCTTTTAGCCTCTTCAGAGTGCCAGGGTAGGATGGTATATCAGCTACCTTCGTATGATATTTCCTTTCTTTTAATCAGGATGTGAATGCAGGTGAAGGGAGTGAATTTGCCGACAGTGGGATCGAGGGCGCAACCACCGATACAGACCTCCTCTCCAGACGTTCAAATGCTACAAACTCTAGCTATTCTGCAACGGCTAGTCGAGCTTTCATTGGCAGCGACAGCGGCAGCAGCTCTACGGGAGATGGGCTCCGTCAGGGAGTGTATGAGAACTTCCGAAGGGAGCTGGAAATGAGCACCACCAACAGCGAGAACTTGGAAGAAGCTGGTTCAACCCTGAGTGATGAGCAAAGCAGTGGTACCTTGAGTTCTCCAGGGCAGTCTGACATCCTCCTTACAGCTGGCCAGGGCACTGTACGGAAAGCTGGAGCTCTTGCAGTGAAAAATTTTCTGGTGCACAAAAAGAATAAGAAAGTGGAGTCAGCTACACGCAGGAAATGGAAACACTATTGGGTTTCCTTAAAAGGTATATCAGATTTTCATTATTCATTTAAATAGAGTCTTAAAGGATGTAAATTAGCACAGAATTTGGCCTATAGCATCAAAATCTAGAGGCCTTGATCTGATTTAATTTTTAAATATTTTTATCAATGTGCAAACTTCAGCTCTGATCCCTCAGTGAGCACCACTTGGGCATGTCTCTGTGCCCAGATAGAGCTAACTGCAAAATTGGGGCGTTAAGGTGTAATTCTTTGTGTTTTCTATCCAAAACAAGTACCTGAATGCTACTTTTTTAAAAAACTATTTATGTATTTATTTATGTAGAATTAATAGGTTTACAAATCCTTGCCATGTAACTATCAGAATGAAAACAATAATAATTACAACAGTGAGCTTTTGTTTAAAGAGACATTATACAGGAATATAAATATCAGACCTCTATTTAATGGGGTGCTCCCATATTACGTAGTGAGCATCATTACAACACGTAAGCCATGTTGTTTCTAGTGACTTTATTAAATTGAGTGAAATCTCTGATTACACATTTAATAGACAAGGTATGTCTACCAAATGGTAATATGAATGCTTCTTTTGTGCTTGTTTAAAAAAGAAATGATGAAACAAAAATCTATGCTAGTAGCACTCTTAGCAAAAGCCGCTGGAAAAAATTGTAAAATTAGTAGGGAAGTATCAGAGAATGTTCCTGATTTTCTTTGGGAATTTTTTTAATGGTCATTCACTCACTCATAATTGCGGTATGTGCTTTTGTCAAAATTAAGTTGTTGTGCTGCTTCTAAGGCAGAGTCTACACTATGCTTAAAATCATGCTAGCAACCATTGGATCTAGCATGGCTTCCCTGACCAGCGTGCACATTTCTCTGAAAAGCATGTTTATAAAAGTGTTATAGAGTAAGTCCCTGTCTGCTGTGATCATGGAGTTGGTGCTAGAACTGTGCTAGTACCCACCGTGTGACAGCTGTCATTCAGCGGTAAGCTCTTTGGGGGCAAGGACTGTGTCTTTGTGTATGTTTGTGTAGTGCCTAGCACACTGGGGTGCTGATCCTGATTAAGGGTTCTGCATGCTGTGAGAATATAAATCATTATAGTACAATTTTAGCTCGTAGTATGGACAAGGCCTTGAATAGTATGAACAGGAGCAGCAGTGTGGCCTAGAGGATGGGGCACTAGACTGGAACTCAGAAGACCTTGGTTCTGTTTCTGGTTCACACACCTGCTTTGTGACCTTTGGAAAGAGCTCTGTGAGCCTTTTCCCCCTGCTACCATTTGTCTGTCCTGACCAGATTGTAAGTTTTTTGGGGGCAGGGGCTCTCTCTCACTGTGTGTTTGTACAGCACCTAGTACTATGGGGTGGTGATCTCAGCTGGGGCCTCTACGTACTTTAATCAGCGAAGTGGAGAAACCAAGTCATATTTGGACTCAGTCATCCATTTCCCAGCTCTGTAAGAGCCTGTGTACACTACGAGTAGAATTGTCAGGGGAACTGGTAACAACACAGCTCTATTTCATAATGTAGAGAGGACTACCAAAGGTTTTTGCATGGCCAAGTCTTGTGTACAAAGTGGAATCGTGTTTTAACCAGGTCAAGGGGAAAACCATGTTGTAACTAGGTTCCCTGACATAGTTTTTGCTTTTTTATGTTGACTGGCCCTTGGAGACTAGCCATTGAAAAGGTACCTGCTGAGCTCCAGAGATGGAGACTATGTTCTGACACCACAACTCTTGTCAGGTGGCATGTACCAGGGTTTGTAGAAGCAGTTTAAAAGGAAACTGTGAGTGCCAGCCCTTCATTGCAATTGTCACAGAGGTCGGGGAAATAAAAGAAGAGAAATTCCACGGCTGAGGGAGCAGAGAGAACCCCTAATCTCCTAGTTGAGGCAGTGTGACAGGAAAGGCTGGCTGTGAAAAACTGGTAAACAAAGAGCCATCTGGGAGGGGAAAAACGGGGAAGGATGAGCATAAAGGCAATGTTATTTTAAAGTGCCTTGACTCAAGTCAAATGTTTGTGTATTAGATTGCTGTGACTTAATAATGTAGCATTTAAACTAAGCTTTAAAGTTAACAGCTGCTAGTGTTTGGCTGCAAATAGTTTTCTGCAATATTGAGTTAAGGGGGTAACCATGCATCAGTTTCCATTCTGACCACTATTTTCAACAGAAAAAGCTAGAGATTTTTAAATTAACATTATTAAATTAAAATGTGTATATAATATTGAATAGTAGCAGAAATTGCAGAGATCCTAGAGTTACAGACTAGCTATATTTTGCCTGAAAATTGTAAAGATTTTTTTCATGAAGCCTCTAAGTTATAGTTTGTCTTCACCTAAAATGAACAGGGTTTTTCCCCCCCCATGTTGATAACACATTGATCAATAGCTAAAATATTGCAGGGGAACAAGGTTTTTTTGTTTTTGTTCATTTTTTTTTTTTCAGTGAGGATAACTCAGTCCAATCTAGTGTTACACTTATTCATCGGGATTTAGTCATTAACAAAACCTTGATTCCCTGCCTTCAAGGAAACATAGTAACTAGTAGTTGCAAGACAGTTTAAGCAGGGCCTGTCTATTCTATAAGGCTAACTGTGCCAGCTCACAGTAGCCTGGCATTCTGAGGGGAGTCCACTTTCTGACATATTGGGGTTTTTAATTTTCGTCACACTGATAGGGCAACATGGTTACAGAGCCACCTTAGAGAATTGTGTTCACAGCTTCCATCTGTACCTGTATTTTCCCATCCATGGTACAGACAAAAAAAACCCAACAACAACAATAAAAACCCAAACAATGTTAAAATATGGACATCCCACGGCATGCCCCGGCACTGTCCACCATTGGGGCTGAGCGGCAGGGTAGAGAGGCACCCTTGCTGGCAATCTCAGCAGTGCGGCCAAGAGTTGAATGGGCCTTGGCGAATGAAGTATCGTCTCACACTCTTTGGCTTGTGACATACTGCTTCTGTGAACAAGCCACGTCTCCAAGGCTGTTCTCCAGCACCCTCACATTTGAGAGTGGAAGAAAAAAGAGTATATTGTTGGAATGATCTCTCATAGCTGTGGTCTAAGCATATGCCTTAGTGTCACTGTAGTTTATGGGTAGCTATATTCACTAAATTCATTCTATCAGTATTGCTGGCTTTTGATGATGTGAGGAGTCAGGTCCTACCAATGTAGCGCAAGGCCTATCCAGATGCAAATTCCTGCTTTCACCATCTCTTTCCTCCAAAAAGGCTCATACACACCAACCTTGCTCATGAGCAGATTTGCATTGGCTCTTCCTGTGAATCCTGCCACTCTTTTTTCTCAAGCTGGTTGCTTGGTGGGCGGAGAGAGGAGAATGTCCCAGCTTAGCTTTCCTGGGACAATGCGTGTCAGTTCACAGGCCACCTCTGTGCATGACAGAAGCTCTTCATTGTCCTGAATGAAGGCAGAAATGAGGGCAGGTTCTGGAAAGAGAAATAAGACATACAATTAAATGGTTAATACAGTGTTTTTAAAGAAACAAAAAAAGGGGTGTGAGAGTTTATACTAAAGGTGCGAACACCATTGAAATAAAATATGGTTGGAAGCAACTATAGGTTGAAAGGCACTTTTAAGCATTTCACCCATGTTTCCAAATGCAGAGGAGTACACTATCGGTAGGTGGTAAAGAAATTTACCTTTAAGACTCACATCAGTGTTACTGGGAACTGGGTGGCACATACTGAAAAACTTCCTTCTGATGTCTCCTACCAGACCAATAGATTTTAAGTAGTCTGTATGGAAGATCCATAAAAAGGCATTTCTATAGCTGCCCAAATATATATTGATTTAATTTTTCATTTTTGGAGGACTCAGGGTATTAGCGCTACATTCTTCTGCAACAAAGCGTTGAATAGATGTGGTTTTATGGTATTTAAATGTGCTGCTTGCTAATGCCTTTCTCGTGTTTTTCCTAGGATGTACATTATTCTTCTATGAGAGCGATGGCAGATCTGGAATAGACCACAACAGCATCCCAAAGCACGCTGTCTGGGTGGAAAACAGTATAGTGCAAGCAGTGCCCGAGCACCCAAAGAAAGACTTTGTTTTCTGCCTCAGTAATTCCCTTGGGGATGCATTTCTCTTTCAGGTTCGTTCTGTTCTTGGGTTATACAGAGTTGTTCGCTTTTTAACTTTTTTGTTCATCTTGCAGACTAGGGTGAAATTCTGACCCCATTGAAATCCATGGCAAAATTCCCATTGACTTCAATGGGGTCAGGACTTTGCTCTAGGCGAGTAGAAAGGATGGAGTTCTTGCTCAGTAGCATTCATTCATTATGTAGAGAAAACAACCCTGAGGGGACTTGACATCAAATTCAGGTCCCTTGTACTCTCCCAAATCTACTATTTTATAACACACTGTGCTCTCTGCTTGTGTAGATAGGTTTAAAGTCAATGGGTAACATGTTAACAAATGGTTTTGCAACCCTATGAAAACCAGAACTTTAATACAACTTAGTGCTATGGTTATAGCATGGTTTGCTCCCACCTCCACAGAGAAGACCAAACTACAGTATATAGTGCCCCAGAAGGGCTAAAACCATAGGTGTAGTTTGACTTCTATATTTGGGAGGGCAGCTCCAGTCAGGCCAATGCAGTCACGCGTTTGCGGGGGAGGGGTAAGCGGCAAATTCTGCACCTGCCCCAGGCTTGCGTTTTGGGGGGCAACACCCAACTGAACCCGCCAAACTATGCCCACGGCTAAAACACAATCCCCGTCACAGTAGAGATGCAATTGAAGATGGGACCTTACAGAAAGATCATGAGTTGTGTGAATTAGCAGGAAATATTTGGAGATCCACAGGTTCTTTTCATTACAGTTCACAGTGCGGAATCCCACACCACCCACAGCAGACTCCGCTGAACATTTCACTTTCCTAGCTCAGTGCATACTGTGGTTCTAAATGTCTTGCAGATTTTAGATGTTAAAATCAGATACTTTTTTACTTTATTTACAATGTATAGTTTATTAGCAGTTTAAAGAAAACCTAAAACTATACTAAGGCCAGATGCTGATCTGATTAAAAAATAGCTCTACCTTTCAACTGTCTTTGTTACTCTGATCAGTTTTTAGGAGTCCAATCCAGCATTCCTTTCACACCAAAAACTCCTGTTAGCTATGATCTGACATTCTTTTTTTTACCAAATGGAATGACCAGCCTGCATTCAGCAGTCATTTCCGAGCTGCACTCTTGTCACTTTATAAGCCTAGCTTTTTGCTGCAGATTTTCTCATTCGGTGAATTTTTTTTTGTCTAGTGACAATTTGGGAATGTAAATCCTTGATCAAATGGAAAAAATGTCTGGATTTTACTATATTTTTATATTCCAGCCCACTCTTGCAGAATGCTCTTCCCAATATTTCTTAATAAACCTTTAAAAGCAAACCTCTCAAAAGTATGCCCAGCTTTTATAAACATGGGACCCGATCCTCAATTGGTGTAAATTGTCATAGCTCTATTGACTTCAGTGCGGCTATGCTGTTGATGATCTTGGCCCATGATATTTATACCCACAAAAGGCTAAATTCTACCCTTATTTACACTGCTGAAACCCCAGTATATTTTTCCATAACTAATATTTGATTTTCTTCGCTGCTTCCTCTCCCCCTCCCCAATGCCTTTCTCTTAGGAGATGTTTTTTGTCATCTTGGCGTGCTTCCATCCAGGGGGCAAATACAGTAGCATGTGGCCTCAGTATGAATTAAATAAGCTGTGAAGCACCACCACCATCAGATCTATTCACATGAGTATAAAATCTTTCATTTGCATTTCTTTTGGAAAACCTCCCTTCTTGTAAAATTAATGCCAGTAGAGGCTAAATACAGAAAAGGTCACATTCAATACATTTCTTTTGTGGCAACTCAGGGCCTTATTCGTTAAAAGCTCTGTGTCATAATGTCATGACTAGATTTTCATGTAACTTTATGTGGGAAAGAGCAAAAATGAACCTTTTCAAAGTAAATTATTGCTTTCTTGTGACTTTTGAAACCCTTTTTTTTTTTTTTTTGGTCTCCTACGTAGTGGAACCCATGTAACTCTAAAGGAGCAGAATTAGAAGAAAATGCGAGGGTGGATTTGGGGAAAGGGAAGGGAAATCAGCCATAATTGTGGAAATAATTTGTAAGTGATTGTAACCCCAGGGCTTAATCTGATGGACACAGAATTGCTAGAGCATGTACACTGCTGTTCAACAGTGTTTCTTAGCTACTAATAACCCGCACATAGATTCATACAACACAAAATGTTATTTTAGTTAGTTAAAAAAAACCCACCAGGGAACAGTAGTAGATTATTTCTATCCAATAGAGACTGTAGGCTTAGAGGAAACATAAAGCCACTGTTTAATATTATAACTTTTGTAACAACCTTTCTCACTGCATTGTGTCCAGAGAAAATCAGACATCTCCTACATTATAATTCCCTGTTCAGTCAGTTCCTATCATGTCTACACAAATCCACTTGCATTTAACAGAAGTTCAGTGTATCTTGCAACACCACATACATTTGAGATACATGCAGCTTGTTTACAAGGTTTTTCTTTTCCGCTGGAGGCAGAGCAATCCTCTTGGCCTGTGTGCTTAATAGCCCAGCCCGTTCCATGTCCAAAAAAAGAGTTAAAGTGTTTAACAAAAAACAGCCTCTCTCCCAAAAAAACAAAACAAAAAACCCCAAACAAGAAATGAATCTGACATGAAAATACTATTTTAAAAGAGAAATAGGACATTTTATAATTATTATTGCACTGTAGATTACCATATATTTGATCACACAATAAAACATATTGTCTTATTTTAATGATTTTCCTTCATCGTCTGTACAGAGAAGGGTGTTATACAATAAGGGCTAGCTGTTGCCATCCTGACTCTTAATTAGCAGTCTTTACTCCACAAACAGTTTGATTATTTCAGTAGCATTGCTCGCCAAGTTAGGCTCTACTCATCACTAGGATTGGTGGCAAATTCTAGTGAATTCTTCAGTGACTAAGAGCTGATTAGATTGCTGTAGCTTGTTTAGATTTAATATGGAAATGCAATACAATTTCTATGGTATCAGTAGACGACAAAGGAAGAGATATAACATTAATTCTCTCAATATGGGCCTGATCTAGCTCCTAGGAACTCAGGAAAGCATCCCTGTTCAGGAAAGTATGTAAGCATATGCTTAACCTTAAGCACACCTTTGAGTCCCATAGAAGTAAAGGGGGATTCAGCATGTACTTAATTGCTTTCCTGAACTAGGCCTCCTTGGGAATCTTTTCATTGACATTGGTGAAAATTGGATCAGGTCCTTAGCAAATAATGATAACCTCTGGTGGAGTAGGAAGAGGCAGTCTTCCTCTTCGTCATTGCTAGTGACTGAAGATGGTGGTGGTAATATTTATGGATAAATAGGCTTAATTAGAACAAGATGGTATGCTATTCACAGGTCCTTTAGCCACAAGACAAATACTCATGTGATTACTGTTAAAGGTTGACATGCAAAGGAAGTCTATTGAGTCTCTTACAACATATAGTGGATTCTAAAACTTTGTTTTACAATATGCTGTAAATTAGTGAGGGCTTAGTAAGGGGGTTAGGCGATTTACTTTATTTTGTAAGGAGGAAAAAGAAGTACTTGAAATATTTTCTTTAGCTATAAAAAAATCTCAAATCAGAATGCTGGACTTCCATGAAACAGCGCCCCTGTCACATTCATTAGTCCAGCATTTGCCCCACACCTCCAACTACCCCCATACACGCACACTTTGAGAGAGGCAGGGTGCAAGGGATCAGCAGGGTGTGTATAGAAGTTATGTGAATTAAGAAGAGTAGGCCTTTAATAATACAGATTGGATTCAAAGGTGGGTATAGTTAGTTTCATGTTCCTGAAGGTGAGTTTAGCTTTCCAAAGTCTGAGAAATGCTGCAATCTTAGCTGCCGACATGAGAGGCAGGGCCGCTGCAAGGATATTTCACGCCCTAGGTGAAACTTCCACCTTGCGCCCCCCCTCCGGCCCGGGGAGCCCTGCGGCATCTCCCCGCCCCCCTCCGCCCAGGGAGCCCCACCCTGCGGCAGCTCCCTGCCCCAGCTCACCTCCGCTCCGCCTCCTCCCCTGAGCATGCTAGCGCTGCTCCACTTCTTCCGCCTCCCAAGCTTGCGGTGCCAATCAGCTGTTTGGGGCAGCAAGCCTAGGAGGGGAGGAGAACTAGCATGGGAGCGGTGTGCTCAGAGGAGGCGGCGGAGCGGAGGTGAGCTGGGGTGGGGAGCGGTTCCCCTGCACGTCCGTCCCACACCCCCCCACCCCCCCCCCGTTACTTGCTGTGGGAAGCACTCCCTGCGCCTCCCTCCCCAGCTCTCCTCCACTCCACTTCCTCCTCTGAGCGCGCTTTTTGGCACCCCCAACCACTTTGGGGTGCCAAAGGCGGCCGCCTAGTTCGCCTAGTGGTTGCTCCAGCCCTGGTGAGAGGGGAAAACAAGGATTTTAAATAGCTCTCATCACCATAATATCTGAGCGTTTCACATACAGTAATACATTTATCCCTGCAACACCTTGTGAGGTGGGGAAATATTATCTCTATTATTCACATGAGGAATTGAGGCAAAGAGTGACTAAGGGCCTGATTCAGAGCCCAAGGAAATCAGTGGGAGCCTTTGATTAGGCCTTAAGTGACTTGCCCAAGGTCATTCAGATAGTCCGCGATAGAACTGGGAACTGAACCCAACTCCCCTGAGTACCAGTCCAGTGCCTTAAGTCAAGATCATTCTTCTTCATGGCCTCTTTAGGTTGACATCCCTCCAGATATGTTTGCAGTGTTGTTGTAGCCATGTTGGTCCAAGGATACGAGAGAGACAAGGTGGGTGAGGTAATATCTTTTATTGGACCAACTTCTGTGGTGGAAGGAACAGAGACTTCACCATGCCAGAAAAATAGATTGCATCATTGAATGGGCCACCCAAATACCGTGGAAAAATTCAGGGGAGAACCCGCCCTAACCCCACGCCCCTAGTTTTCCCCTACCACCTCACATTGGAACCCATAAGGGGTATCATTAAACAATCACAACCCATACTTGATGGGGACCAGATCCTGAAAGAAATCTTTCCTGAACCCCCTCTTCTGGCCTTCAAACAAACCCCAACCTCACTAAGCTCATCATCAGAAGCAAACTCCCCACAGAACATGACACAACAATTCAAAGTGGCACCAGACCTTCCAGAACAACAGATGCAAAACCTGCAGACATCTTTCCACTGTTATGGTGATCAGTATCCCCAGCACACCTTTCAAGATCTTTGGCTACACATGCCTATCACAACATGTGGTGCACCTCATGCAGTGCATCAAATGTGCTCCAGCAACAACTATGTGGGTGAGACCAGACAATCACTATGCTCTTGAATGATAGAAGAATGACAGAAGACAAAAAACACTTTTCACAAAACAATCATTCCGTGTCTGACCTCTCAATTATCATCCTCAAAGGAAACGTGCACAACACCTTCAAAAGACAAGTCTGGGAACTTAAATTCTTAACTCTGCTGGACACTAAAAACCACGGACTTAACAGAGACACTAGTTTCATGACTCATTACAACAATTTATAACACACCCAACTCCATACTAACCCTTAATTGGCCACTTCATTTTAAGTGGTCTCCTACAGCTTGTGTGAACCCCTTGTGCTTAATGATCTGTCCAACCTCATATTTAGCTCAGACATTCTGGTTACCTTCTCCAGACCTGAAGTTCAAAAGCTTGTCCCTTCCACCAAGAGATGCTGGTTCAATAAAAAGATATTAACTCACCTACCTTGTCTCTCTCATCCCTCCAAGTAGGGGAAGATATATGGTGACATATTTTCCAGATTAGAATAGTAGCAAGTCCAATAAAACATTCATCTGATAAATAGAAAAGAAAATGGACCAGAAAAAAATAAGCAAGAGGGTAAGTATGTGCAAGTAAACTGGATTTCTCTAGCTTTTATTGTTTGTGTGAAAAACGTAAATTTCTAATGATTTACCAGAATACTTTGTAATAAAACCAACAGAAAACTGAAAAGAGAGAATGGTGAGAGGAAACTTGCTCATCTATGAACAAAAGAACAGTGGTACCATTGAACATTTTATTTTCAGGTTGCTGGCATCTCTACTAAATATTCTGGTGAAAGATCAGGGGATGCTGTTATCAGCAGTAAATATAAAAGAGCCTGATTCTCATTCATGCTAAGGCCCCGTTACATCCATTTTAAGTCTCCTTTACACTGCCATTGTGGTGCAACGGGGCTGTTAGCATAACTGAGAATCAAGCTCACAGGCCTTTTGTTTCCGAAAGGTTTATTTACTTTCATTTTTACAGTTGAAGGAATTTTTAGTGATGACATAGCTCCTGTCCGCCTATCTTAGGGTTTTATACTGCTGCCCATCACTGCAGTACCTTGAGTGAGTCTTTTCCCAGCTACCTGTTAGTAGTATTATAAGAAGAGCGAATTGTTTAGTGGTTAAAGCACAGGATTGGTGTTATGGAGCTCGTTTTAATATTCCCAGCTCTTTCATTAGTCGCTCTTTGATATAGTATGATAACTACTATATGTCCTCATTCCCATCTGTAATATACTGATAATAGTACTTACCTACTTCCCAGGGGTGTTTGTGAGGATTGAATCCATTAATGACTATAAAGGGCTTTGAGACCTTCATTTGGAAGCAGTATACTTTGCTCTTGTATTAAGCTATAAACTGATACTATGGCCACGTATTATTTCATTGATTTATTCTTAATTGTTGCATGCCAACCATGTGCTCCATGCTGTTAGGACAGACATGTTGTCTGCCTCAAGGAATTTGCAGTCTAAAAAATTTCATTTAATGCTACAAATTATTGTAGCTTTACAAAGGCCAAGGAAAGTAATTTTTAAGCACTTGCTAGCAAATATGCTACAGCTGCTAGGCATAGATATATGTGTAATTCTAAATACCGAATGCAGGGTGCTGAACTAAAAATGGCCTGCAGTATAGAATAACAGGTTTTTATTTCTTCTGTTATAAGTGGATTTAAGGTTTTGGTTCTTCAGATCAAGGGAAGAGGAATCTCCTGAGAATTGCATTTGTTAATCTCTAATCAATTTTAAGAGGATCCTGACTTTTTTTTCCTTTCCGTCTCTTCAGACCTCTAGCCAGACAGAACTAGAGAACTGGATCACTGCAATCCATTCTGCTTGTGCAACTGCGGTAGCAAGACAACATCACAAAGAGGACACGGTCAAACTGTTGAAAACTGAAATAAAAAAGCTGGAACAGAAGATCGATATGGATGAGAAAATGAAGAAAATGGGTGAAATGCAGTTGTCCTCGGTAACGGACTCCAAGAAGAAGAAGACCATACTCGATCAGGTAATCTTGCTCATATATCTGAAACAGATTAATAAAAAATATCTTAGAGACTTGTAAATGCTGCTGCTGTTAGAGGCTTAAATTGAACAAATTGATTCTTCTGTACTCAGCCTACCTAAGTATGGAACTCAGAAACTGCCTCCGGTCTCTGTTTTCTCTTATCAACTTCATAGCTAGCATTGCCATCATGACTCCTCTGTTGCTTGTACTTCCAACTTAAAGTGGACAACTTAGCTGCATTTGAGAAACAGAAATCCTAGAGCAGATGTCTCCCCTGCTGTCACAATGGCACCTTATTTTAGGAAACTAACATATGGACCCCGCTTCATTAGACAGCAGCACTCTTAACCCAGGCTGCCAAATGTGTTTGGAATTCTACCCATAGAAGGAGGGGGCTTCTGGGTCTTTAATGTGCTGAGTTAAGGAGATTTCCTACCCCGCAAAAACCTTTGAGAAGAGGTGAGAGGGGGGAGGGGACGCTTATTTTGCTGTTCAAATGGTTCTTTTCAAAGGCTTTAAATCCACAACCAGAGGACAGATCAGTTTTTCTGTCCCTTTATCTTGCTGGTTTTTTAGCATTCTGAAAATATTTTGCACCAGCAATTTGAATTACTTAAATGAGTCCTCATATAGGCTGATTATAGAGCTCTTCCACTGATAAGATAAATTATCTCCAGTGTGCCTCACTTCTTTTTCAAATATAACACCAAGCTTCATTGATTCTTAAACTACTACTGATGATGATGAAGAGCCAGATTTGTGGAATCTTGTTGGGTTTTTTGGTCTTCTCATATCTCTATTGTCCTTGATGTATAAAATCTGTCTCTTAGGAGCTATTCAGAAGAGAATCCTGGGAAACAAAGAAAATGAAAATTGGAATTTTAATACTGTTAATTAGCACCGAATTGATGTAGCAGTTGCCTTGGGAGAAGATTTCTACCATGAACATAAAAATATTTGTTATTCATCCAATTAAAAAACTTTGAATAATTTTTGTTTCTTTTCCCTCCTTTGAAATGCAATCAATGTTGATAGAAAATTTAATGTAATGTGATTTTCTAGTATTATTTTTTTAAAAAAAAGATATTTACTATTGTGCTCTTTTTCTCTTCCCTACCACTCCCAAATCCACACTTTTTACAGATCTTTGTTTGGGAACAGAACCTTGAACAGTTCCAAATGGACCTATTTCGGTATCGTTGTTATCTAGCTAGCCTCCAAGGAGGGGAGCTGCCAAACCCAAAAAGGCTACTTGCTTTCGCAAGTCGTCCAACTAAAGTTGCAATGGGCCGTCTTGGAATCTTTTCAGTCTCTTCTTTTCATGCACTGGTGAGTTTCAACTGAAGCCAAAGGTCAGCACTGCTAAACTATAAATCGCTTGGTGGTTTCACAGAGAGATTAAATCAACAAAAGCTGGTGTTGATGTCTGTGGGGTAAATTCTTACTTCAATATGCAGGGATTTCTGCATCTTGGGATGAGTGCATGTCTTTGATCTAATTTAAAAAATGGATACTCTGAAGTGTTGAAGGAGATTTGGTATCAAGTTTGTTCTTTTTAACAGTAGGAGAACCACACCTTTTATACGTGTATAATATTCATGCCAGATATACATTATACTTATTGTCATTATAAACACACTGCTCACTGGTGTAACCAAAACCATAACGGGACCCAAGAACTTCCTTTCAGACATGGTGGTACTGTGGGTGTTAAAGATGACCCAGATCCAAAATCCCTGTTCCAAACTTTGAGACAGTCTGGATCCAAACTTTGCAGCTGGTCCCCATCCCTCCAGTGGGCTGAACCAAAGCCTGGGTGTGACCAATTCTGAAATTTGAGATGATTTAGTTCTGGCTGTGAATTTTGCAGCTTGGGCCCATCTCCAATGCCTGTGAACTCACAGGGCCTCATCTAAACCCCAGTGAAGTCAATAGGAGTTTTTACACTGACTTCAGTATGTCTTGGATCATACCCAGTATGGCAAGACCAACTTTCCCACAGAGGGAATAAGATTATTGGCCCATTTAGTCCAGTATCCTGTCTCCAGCAGCGATCAGCACCTGATGCTCCAGCAGAAAGCATAAAACTTCTCCTATACTCTTTCCCATTTGGCAAACAAGCCTTCAGCTGTGTTAAAATGGTTTAAATTTAAATACCATAACAATACAGCTCTTTAAAACACATAAAAATGTACTGCACACTGTTGCTTTTTGTTATGAATTTAAATGGCATGCCTGTAGTTTAGGCTTGGGTTCCTGGAGCTTTACAGAAATAGCTGAGCTCTGCTGTTGTCTTGTAGATGTCCGCTGTACCCCTCAATTGTGAATACAGAGCTGTAATTCAGTCAGAGGCGGTTTTATTCTTTTATATAAAAAGATTAGCATCATCATCCTGATAATTGCTGGTGAATTTATATTTTTAAAGAAGCGGGTCTTCATTTACATTTGTGCTCATTTTCTTTTGCCTCTAGCTTTTTGGTGATGAATGTTATTGCATTGCATGGAATGTAGCTAAATCTACCTTCTCACGTTGCTTTCTCTAGAGCCCCAAATTTTGAATATGTTGTTTTGGAAAAGAAAAGTTCTCCCCTTAATAATGCATCAATGGTACAGTTACATTGCTGTAATTCAAATATAGAGTTGAATATGGGGCACGCTGAACTCACATTGAGGGTACTGAGTTATGGTGATGAGCATAATATAGCAAACGACATTGACAGCACACTCATCCTCTCTTAGGAGAGCTTGTGTAAATTAGCATAGGGCTATTGACTTCAGTAGTGTTACATTGTTTTACATCAGCTGAGGATTAGGCCTAATTTTGTTAACTAAATTGCTTTTTAAAAAAAAATTAAAACAATTTCAGATGAAAAGGCCCAAAGATTCATTGATAGAAATGGTCTAAGCAGACAGATTCAGAAGTCATTGTTAGATTGGTTGTTCTGCACTGTTTTAGACAGAGGGCGTGTTGGGTCTTTCAGATACAAGACAGATACCATAGATAAACTAAGTAAATGTTCACAAGGTTTGCCTTTATGAAGCTAGAAACCTGCAATGACAGTTCAACTTCTATTTTTCCCTTACTTGTCCACTTTCCAGATGACAAACATGATTACTCTCAGTATATCTGTTCTCTGGATGCCCAACCCAGTATTCTGTTATGCCAGTTCTCATACAGTATTCATGCTTACAGTACCAAAACAACCAGTCTCTCAGCATCTTATTACAAAGCTGCCTAGGTTTCTTTGTTCTACCCATGACTGTGTGCCAAATGACAGTCAGATATTGTTAGTTTCCTGTGTGGGACTCTCTTAAAAGTAGGTTTCAGGAAATTCACCTCCAGGGTTGCAAGGTGGGTGTGTCCTTTTCACTTTTCCCCCCAAGTCATACTTGCCATACCTCTTTCCGCTCCTTCTTTCACAAAAGAAGTGCTTGGGTGTTCTGCATATTGGAAGGAACACCCAAGAAGCTTGCGGAGAAGCTTTTCTTCTGACTGATGATCCATTTTTTCCCATGAAGGATTCTCTGGTTGGGAAACCTTCCCAATTACCATGTCATGTAAAGGCAAATAGGTTTTAGCTAAATAGATCGTTTTGGGTCAGTGTTTTCAAATATCCAAGCAATTGACGGTTATCTAACGTGAAACTTCATTTCAGCTCCCACAGAATTGTGCTGAGTGGCTCTTGCACAACTGCAGTGCCCCAGAATACATCATTCTGTATAATCACACGTACCACTGGAGCCCCACCGGAGTATGGGGCTGGATTTTAGGGGGTTAGGTAGGGTGGGTTATTTTGTTATATAGCACAGATTTCATGGGGAAATACTATACCTAATGTAACAATCTGTACTCTCTCTCTCTAATCTGCAAAACTGTGCTATAGAATAATAAACTGTCGCTTCCTGAGCCTCTAGAGCTGGATTCCATGGGGAACTGTGATGTCACCGAGTGATGCATTCTGGGGCATTACAGCAGATCAAAAGCTTCCTGAGTGGGAGGTAGAAATGAAGACGTGGCGGGGAAAGAATTGTGCCCCGAAGGCCTCTCTTACTCTGGCTATTGGAGGAATTCAGGACAGAAAAATATACTTAGTTCTTCATCTTCCCTTTTCTTGTTTTTAAACACACTGTTCACCTTTAAGGAAATACTTGTATTTAAATGCCTGACATTTGGCCTGCTAGAAATCATGAATCTGTTTAGGTGAGCACAGTCCACTTTACATGCAGTGATAAAGACACAGACGAAGCTCGTCAAAAGTGACTGGTGATTTTGGGTACCTCCCTTTTAGGGTGCCTAACCTGAAACGTTATAAAGGGGCCTGATTTTCAGAAAGTGCTGAGCACTCGCTCTTTGCAAACCAGGACTCTTTAAAATAACTCAAACTGGACACCCAAAACCATTAGATACTGTCTTTTCGTATATGTAATGTTGGAAGGATTGAGTTATGTTACAGTGGGAGGCAAATAGCTGATCTGGAGTCATCAACGTTCCTGTTGCGAATACACATTGATTGCTCCGGTATTTATCATTTGCCCACTAGATTTCACTGTCAAAGCCTGTAAGCAATGGTATCCTGGAATGCTGCAGCCTTTAATTTTAAAACCTTATGGCACTGGCAGGTGGCAGCTCGCACTGGGGAGGCCGGAGTAAGAAGAAGAACACAGGCCATGTCCAGATCCGCCAGCAAACGGAGAAGCAGGTTTTCTTCTCTCTGGGGACTGGATACTACCTCAAAGAAAAAACAAGGGAGGCCAAGCATTAACCAGGTAGGTAGATAGAACACTAAGTTTCATTGTTATTTTCAAGGCTTATTTTATTACCATGCAGAAGACACTTTGAAAAATAACCCCAGCTCAGGCAAAGAAGTGTTGCTTACTCAGAGCACTTTTAATGTGCATTGCATACCCAACCTTAATCTCTCCTGTTTAATCCTTCATGGTTGTGTAGTCATCCCCCTTAATATTCTCTTCAAAATGAGTCATTGTAATTGCAGATAAGCATATAACAGCTCATGTTTAAATGGTCCCAAGTGAGGTTTGAGGCTCATACCTTTTTTGAGATTAATGGATTGTGTTCCTATTGATGCTGTCCTTTGTCTGGAGACTGTTTTCTGCAAATTTTGATTAGTGAGGCAGCAGCAGCACATCTGTTTACAGCTGCATTTTTGTAATAGGAAAAAAAATAGGAAATTAATTTTTATTTAAATGAAAGGTTAGCATGTGTAGAATGTTGCAGCTAAGTTTGGAGAGAGCCCTGTAATGGACAACTCTCTGTATTTAGTAGGGACAATCCATGCTTCTTTTGAACAAAATCTTTCAAGTTTTCATGCTGTCCCTCCCAAAATCTTCCACAGACAAATGTATTTCAGTGGATTAAGAAGGTGTTTCCCTGCCTTACTCTCCAAACATCCCTAATTATAACTTTCAGATATTGGTAGTTATGCCTCATCTAATTGCAGGAATCACAGGGTTTTCTTTTTCTTCTGTTCTCTTTTTTCGGGAAGTGGGCGGGGCAGGACTTGTTTTGGGTTTTAGGCCTGTGATTTCCTCCTGTCCCTATTGTTAAGACAGTGGTGTGGGTGGGGGAGTATTTATTGCTGAGGAATATGCCATATAATGTGTTGTTAATGAGACATTAAAAAAATACCTCATGCACATTCTCATCAACTCTTACCTTTGTCTTTCTCTCTAGTCAGTTCAGCCCAGTGATTACAAAGGAGGCAGAGTTTCACTAGACAGCTAGCTGATGCCTGATGAGCGTTTTCAGAAGTTACATTTCCCATTGTGTGTAACACGCTTGCTTTTAAAAAAATTTCCCCAAACCAAACAACGTTCCTAGTGCTCAGCAAGGATTCTGTCCATGACAAGTTTCAGATGTCAGGTATTTGTGCCATAGATTGCCAAATCCCACTCCCACTTTTTTTCCACTCCCTCCCCCTCTCTTCCACAACCCTGAATTGGCTGAAGGAATTTTGCTCCAATTAAAACATTAGATCTGGACAGAGGACCAAGCTTTAAAGAAAATTCAGAAAGTGAATGTATTGGAAGGTTACCAGTATGTCTAACTCTATGGGGGCTAGGCACCTAAATACCTTTCAGGATCTGGGCCTATATGTTCTCTGTAAATTTAGGCCCCATTCCTGCTGATATTTTACTCATATGCTTAATTTTAAACATGCTAGTAGTCCTATTGACTGTTAAGTTAAGGATTTGCAAAATGGTGGCTTTAGAGTGTAAGCTCTATTGACCAGTGACCATATCTTTCACATCCTGCATAGTTCCTGGCCCATCTTAGACACTACATAAATAATAATTAATAACACAATTATAAACAAGTGAATACATGGAATTATAGAAACTGTTTTCCAATCTTAACTCTAGCAGGCTCCTTGTAGTGCCTGATGTAATGAAATCAAAGCTGTGTGTCTTCCCTTCACCAAGATGATAAATGCTTAAGCCCTATGCCCAAAGCTATAGTGGATTGTTAGTTTTTGCAGGTGTGCCAGTCTGGATCCATTCCAAGTCGGTTACTGCCTGATCCTGCAAATATTTCTTCTCTACTCGTATTCTTGCTCCTGCCCAGTCCCATTGTCTTAATGTCCTTACCTCGTGCTGGATCATTGACTATTACTTCACTGGCAAGAAGTTATGTTGCGCCCAGACTGTTGTGATTGGATGAGTGTTTACAAAATAAACAAATAAGCTTGCTTATAAGAATAACTACACAGCACTCTTCATCTGGAGATCTCAAAGCACTTATTGAAAGTAGGTAAGCGTTATTATCCTCATTCTACAGATGGGAAAACTGAAGCACAGAGAGGATAAAAATTGTCCAGGTTCACACAGCAAGTCACTGACAGGACTGGAAATAGAGTTCAGGCCTCCAGTCTCCCAGCCTGGCGCCCCATCCACTAGGCTATTCTGCCTCCCTCTGACTTTTTAGGAATCTGAGCTTTTTCTTTTATATTTTTTGCCGTTATCATTGAAATAGATTTTGTCAGTTCAACTGACAAAATGCTTAGATGCTTGATGTCAGAGATTTTTTTTCTTAAGACCCTGTAATGTGTCCTACTTAGAGTCTGTTTCCAGATTTGAGTGCATTATTGCATTATGTTATAAAAGAGCACTTCTTGCTCTGCAGGTCTTTGGTGAAGGAGTTGATTCCGTGAAGAAGTCTTTAGAAGGAATCTTTGATGATACAGTACCAGATGGCAAGGTAAGAAAAACCTGGACTGTACAAAGGAGTTCCATTCATTTATTTGCCTGCTTGAAAATAAAGCATGTTCTTGCAGTGCTAGTAAGATGAGGTAGAATCTTGATAGGGAGGCAGATCCTATGACAGCAAACTCTGCCTGTAGTAGTTTCTACCAGGCATGGGGGGCAAGATGCTGGGCCTGCACCCTCTGTACACTAACGTCTTGCCATGAACGGGATGGAGTCATTGCAATCATAGCTACAGGGATCTACTGGACAATCCATTCTGTGGCTAGAGTTGCAGAACCCATAGGGACTGTGAGCCCTAGGAGGATTCCTAACCTACCAGTTCTAGCATATAACTAATTATAGTAGGCATTAATATTGTTTATAATAATGTTGTCATTTGCTATGTGCAAGTTCAGGAGATGGAGGTGATGATGCAACCGTGTATGTTAATATACAATAAACAGGCCTTGATAATGTTGATTGTAATTGGCAAAGGATTGATGTGAACCTACTGCTAATTTAGGATTATTGCAATTGGAAAGTACAGTATTCTCCACATTTAGCTTTAATACTATATGCACCTCCATAAGGCTTTTAGCTTTCCAAAAACAACCACAATCCCCCTTCCGAAGCACCCAGAGGAAAGTCTGCTATAAAACACCGTTAAGCCAGTGCTAAGGAGCACATTTTTAATGTAGTGAGTAGGGATTTAGTTGTGTGACTCCATTTGCAGCTAGTAGGAATTATGCAGCTCTATCACTTGCTCAAAAATGTACCCTCGAAGGTCCAACTTCAACCTACAAAAGAGAGACAATTCAAAATGAATGCTGGGAGGTGCTATCCTGTAATACCTAGAAACCTTAGCACTGTCAGCAGTTTTCTTTGTGCTTGGTTAGGTAACTGGGAGATATGATGCATTGGAGCCTTAATTTTTAACATCAGTACTTTTTTTTATATTATGTCCCCCCACATTGCTAATACCTATAAGTATAGCTCCATTTAACTCCATAGGAATTTTGCATTGACTTCAGTGGGGTCAGTATTTTACCCATAGCGTTTTTGGTTTAACCTTATTACTTTACACTTGTACTTGTGTAGCATCTTTCATCTGGGGACTTCAAAGCGCTTTACACTCACTGCTGAATTTAACTCACAATTCCCCTATAGAGTGGATATGTTATCTATATTTTACATATGGAGAAACTGAGGCTACAGTAGAGTTAAATGAGTTGAGCAGTGTCCTGCAGAAAGTCTGTGGTGGAGGCAGGAACAGCACCCAAATTTTCTGATTCTCTATCGAGTGTATTAATCATAGACCAGCCTTTCTCGCTTGTTATATTCCATATCTCCTGGTCTGTTCGTATCTGTCTGTCCCAAGAAATGGAAACTGGGGGTATTTTAATTAGTGCTGTGTGATCACAGATACAATTTAAAATGAAAGTTTTGGAAGGGATATGAAGCCCTCATGCATCAGGGCGGAAGCCAACCTGTACCTGCTACTGGGGGTTAGGAGGAAACTTTCTCTGGAGGCAAGTTATCTCAGAACTGCCTGCTGCAGTTTCTTCCTCTGAAGCAGCTAGTGCTGGCCACTGTTGGAGACAGGATACTGGACTAGATGACCACTGGTATAATTCTGTGTGGGAATTCCTGTGTTCCTACCACCTACGTATTGAACTTTGCTATAGTGAAACTCAATTTATACTGTCGTTGTGATGTAAAAGAGCCCCAAATTCTTCTGGTCCAAATTGCAATATACAAACTTCAATTCCATTGCTACTTGAGCATCTACTAAGGGCTGGTCTACACTAGAAAAGTTATACTGGTATAAATATATTGATTATGGGTGTGAGTTTTTTTAACCGATATAGTTATACTAATATTAGCCTTAGCACAGACACAGTTATACCAGTATAAAGGTGCCTTATACCACAATAGCTTCTTCTTCCCAAATTAGAGTAAGCAATACTGGTATAAGCACATTTATACCAGTAAAATTGTGTCCACACTGGGGGGGGAGTGAGGAGGTAGGGGGGTGGAGTTGCCATTTTAATCTGTACCGGTATAGTTAATGCAGCAACATTTTATAATGTAGACAAGCTCTTAGTCTAGGTTTGTGAATAAAATGTCTTCTCTCTAACCGGGTTCCCCTGTAGGGTGTATGTATAGTACAGCATACTGACTTCCTTACACTGGATATTGAAGAGAAGAGATGGATGATATTTTACCATCAATGTTATTAATTAATGGATTTTTCTATTCAGAGGGAAAAAGAAGTGGCACTGACCAGCACCCATCAGCATAATCCTGATTGTGACATTTGGGTTCATGAGTATTTTACGCCATCTTGGTTCTGCCTGCCAAATAACCAGCCTGCTTTGACAGTAATCCATCCAGGTGACACCACAAGAGATGTTTTGGAAATGATTTGTAAGGTAAAGGTGCACTTTGAAATGAACATTTCAGTGAAAGTTTTTCATTTCCAATTTTTAGGCATTTCATGAACAAATCTGCTATATTGTGTAACAGACCAGTTGGACTTTAGGTGTAAAATCACAATAACACTGAGTTGTTTAGTAAAATTACACCGCATCGAATAGGAAACAAAATCCTTAAATTTAGTGTAGCTTTTCTAAATAAAAGTCTGTGTTTTTGTTAGTTGTCTTTTTCTTTTAAAATACTGCAGTGAATCTATAAACAGCCTTCACATGACATCCGCACCAAGCCCTCTACAATCCTTTCCAAGATGACACAACTGCATGCAATTCACCTCCTCCCCCAGCAATGTCTCTATTCCCTTCCCCTGACAAGCCACCCAAAAAAACTTCCTGCTGCTGTAAATCTGCATGATAGGTGCTGCTGCCGTCTTCATTCCCATTACCAACCCTGCATGCTTCCCCATGACAGCTAGCTCCTGCCAAACTCTCATATTACCTGCCCCCCCCTACAAGTGTGATGACATCACCCATTTCCCAAATTGCTAAGTAACTCCCACTTTTCAGGTGTCATCCACCTGCCAAATAAGGAGTGTTCTGAGAGCTAAAGCAAGAACATCAAAAAGAATATGAAGTCACTGTAATAAAAAAAGTTATTTGTGTTTACCCATGTTGCAGAGTCAGTTTCATTCAGTGTGGGGAAGGGGAGGAGAGAAGGGAACTACATCCATATACTGGAAACACACATTTACTTTTCAAAATACATAATTTAGATAAAAAATTGGGTAGGCTTGGCTATTAAAAGCTTCCAAAGCTTTAAACTTCCAAATCTCAGGAAATGAAGTTTATAGCTTTGGTGAATCTAACTCATTCTCTCAGTGCTAGTGCCCAAATAATGTATTCCACTAACCAGCTAACTTGCAAACTAAAACTAAGTTGCAGAAACTTAAATGCTGTTCTGTTCTGGGGCTTCTTTTTACTTAAAATATCAAGATCTATTAACAACTTAACTTTGGGGAGTTTTAAAGATATGTTGCCTATGCTTCTAAAGAGCTGGAAGGTGCAAAGAAAGGCATTTGTTTTGGGTAATTATACACTGTACTCAGCTCACTGCCAGGTGCACTTCTAAAGACTGCTGCAGCTTCTGAAAGCTCCTCATTGTAGTCGGGGAGAGATGACATTTTTAAGAGAGAGACATAATAGGGAAGTTGGGTGATACACTATTAGTAATGGTTTATTTTTAGGGCTGATATTTTCCTTCTGGATAAGAGTGATTAACTCAGAGGGTCAGATCCTCAGCTAGTGTAAATTGGTGAAGCTCCACTGATTTCAGTTTACACCAACTAAGGATCTGGTCCATGTTGCATTTTTGTGGTTTGTGGTTTATTTAGAGCTAATATCTGTTTCCTTCCTTTCCATAATAGTTGTCAGTCTGGAAAATACTGATGGATGCATTCTTTTCTATAACATTTAATAATCAATCTCTTTCTTCTGTCTCTTGCACTCAGCTCTTTCTTTTTCCTTTTACTATCTGATCCACATCATTTCACATCAGTTTGCCATCTGCCATCTGAGAAACAGTCAAGTTCTGGTATAGTAAACATTTCAAGATCTACATTTCATATAAACCTCTTCATGCTGTAGATGTAGTTAAGACTGCCCATGTCATTAAACTGATCTTGACTATTCTATCCGATAATTCAAAATGCAGTAGAATATTTGCAGAATAATGCATTCTTCTTGCTAACGCTGCTGTTTATGTGTAATCATCGTGTTTTATGGTTTTTAAAAATATTTTTAGTATTTGGGTTTATTTTTTAAGATAGTTTGGTTTTTTCTAAGATTTAACAAGTAATGTAATTTGGAAGCCAAGAAAAAAACATCGGTTTGTGTGTGTATTTATGTATTTCATACTAACACATGTCTATGTAAATTTATATATAAGTATAGATGGATATTAGTATACTGACTGTATGTTTCCAAAAGGTGGGGATTTGTATCTCCTGAATTGAATGAAGTGCCATTCTATAAGCCCAATGTATCTGCCAAGGCTAATACATTTTCTAAGAAATGCCATCTGGATCAAAATATATGATCAAGATTATCCATTGACCCTTCTATGTTTTCTGCAAATGATCAAAATCGGGGTTCTCTCAGAGATTCATGGGAACAAATAAGCACCACTAAGGAATGGAATACAAAAATGGTATTCAAATTTCTGGATTTGAAAGACCATCTACTGAAGTTGACCAACAGTTTTGTCCTGTTTTCTGTCCTCAAAATCAATTAGGAGGAGAAATCTAATTGACACTGCTCCAAGACAATATTCTGCTAGTGGATTTTATGCATGGTTTCAATACTGCATTCAAAGTCTCTCCATTTGCCTCAGTCCCAGTCTTTGAGATGGTGGGCAAAAAGGTTATGCTTCTAATCAAACATCTCCAAAATGACCTGCATGAAGATAGATACACTTACAATTTTCTTTGGGCCTGATTGGGAACCCACTGAAATAAGTAGAAAGGCTTTCATTGACTTCAGTGAGCTATGGATCAGGCTGTTCATAGGGAAAGTTTCTGTAGTAAAATGATAGCAGCCCCAAGGATTAATGTATACACTCAGTGATTTCTGTAGAATTTCTGAATAGTGTTCAGGCAAATTGAAACATCATCATTATAAGGATATTTCTTGGAATAGGAAGAAATCTAGTATTGCTATTTGGAAGCAACAAACACACCGAAGCGTGGGCAGTGTACCTCTCTTTGGATCCTAGACTCTATTAGATTCCATTTAACATGTCACGCTAAATCTTGTTGGCATGTCATTCTGTCAATAACTGCCATGCAGACATCTCTGATGTTGAATAAGCTGCAGAATGTACACAAGGCACAAGAGATCGCAGAATGACAGAGATGGCTACTGGGTCATCTATTCCATTTCTCTGTCAGTATATGATTTTTTACCGATAGTATACTTTTGTGCTGCTTTGTCCAGTTTTGTTTTAAATGTCTTACACAATGAGGCATCTATATCCAGTCTCACATTGAGATTTATCAGAGAGCCCCCTAATTGTCAATCTAAATGTTCAGATCACTCTCAGAATACAAGGCAGGTGCATAAATGTATTTTTATTGGATTCGAGGTCCAGACACTGTTTAATGTGACAGGTTTCTCATCACTGACTTCTCTGATAACTGGTGATAGTAGATTAATCTGACCAGAAACTAATGTCTGGCTGATTTATAATTCTGCACAATTAAAACAACCATGCTTCTCTTTTGTGTGTTTGTGTGTGTGAGGTAGTATAAATAAGCTGTAAATAAAATGGCAAACTGATAAATTGCTGATCTAACAAAAGTTTTGGTAGAATGAGCATGTCTTATTTAGCTATTTTTATTTTGTGGTAAACTTCACATTGTTTTTATTTAACTGATATATTGTCTACATTACAATGGTTGTCCAATTTGATACTCAGTTTTATGTAGTGATAATTTCATCTGTTTAAATTAGACAGATTTAGATGTAAAGTCAACAATATATCTGATTTAATTAGTTGTGAATAATAATTGTTTCAAATGTGGTCCTTTTTCAGTGTGTGAATCTTTCCTGGTTCTAGATATTCACTGCAAAGTTCATAGAATCATAGAATATCAGGGTTGGAAGGGACCTTAGGAGGTCATCTAGTCCAACCCCCTGCTCAAAGCAGGTCCAATCCCCAATTTTTGCCCCAGATCCCTAAATGGCCCCCTCAAGGATTGAACTCACAACCCTGGGTTTAGCAGGCCCATGCTCAAACCACTGAGCTATCCCTCCCCCCCGTGAAATGAAAAAAACCTATAGGCTGATATTTAAATTGTTCACACTAGCTTTTTGCTGTGCATTATTCATTATGTATGATGTGTGGTTCTTCACCTAAGTCCTAGGGTGTTGCTTCTGCTTCGTGATTGGATAGCTGAAATTTTTACAAGACTAGAATAACAAATAGCAAATTATGCAATTCCTGTACCAATTTTCAGATCAATCATTGTACTAAAATCTGGGAAACTTTTGGGATTTGTGACTATTTTCTAAACAAACAGTGAATAATAGGACTCCACAAATAACAGTGAGAGATGTACTTGCCTCTTACATTTGTGAATCACATCTGGTGCTAGTCAACAGCTTATTAACTTTGCAAAGTAACTTTTGAATGTATCCTTTGTGTTTGTCATTGCCCTAATACATTTTGATTACACACTGAGTTAACCTCAGTTTAATTTAAGCTTATTAACTGTGCAAAGGAAAGGTCATTACCATCTCCCAGGTCAAATGCCATATCCGCAGCTAACCATAACGTCTTTAAAGTGACATAGGGTGTTTCCATTGGGAAGTAATCCAGTGTGCATCTCTAGAGTCATCCGAATGCTTTTTTAAGTTAGCAGACTATGTGCTGTTTACAGTCTAAAGCACTGAGGTGGATATTTTATTCATAATCTTTCTTGCAGACTTATCACAGAATGCCTGAATGTTAAACTATGAAAAGGTTCAGAAAGAAACTACTTCCATATTGTATCTTTCTCTTTGTTAGCCAGAATATGTTTTCTTCTTTGTCTTTTTTTAAATGTACTTGCATACAGGAAGTATGCTCTAATTCCTTTTCTTTAATGTGCTCAACATCTCTATTATAATATGGAGTAGGTGAGGATAGAATTGCCAAATAAGCAAAATTGAAGGTGGTACTTAGAGTAATAGCATTATCTATGAAATACCGATAAGCAGTTAGGTGAACATTTCTTATTTGGATGGGGAGGGAAAAGAGAGAGAAACTTTCAGACTCTATTTAGGTTACAAAATTTTCACACCTCTTATGAAAGATAGAGAACTTTTTTTTCCAGGGTGTCATCATCTATTTCTCCTTAAACATGTGTGGTTTTGTTTTAGTGTATATAACTGTAGTCATTATCTTTTCTCTCTTAAAGTGTCTCCTCTGTTTGTTGCAGACATATCAGCTGGATCATTCAGCTCACTTTCTTCGTCTTAAGTTCCTGATAGAAAACCAGATGCAATTTTATGTACCAAAGCCAGAAGAGGACATATATGAATTGGTAATGCTAATTGCTGAACAATGACACTTTTGTTTACAGGGCACTATTAGCTATTCACTTGCATTAATCAAGGCAATTTTAAATCCAGATGCAATTATCTAATAATTGTAGTACATGGAGTTAGGCTTTTTGATTTTGTAGACCAAAAGGCACCTTGTTGTTACAGTGCCTTGCAGTCCATAGCAAACAGCCGTGCCATATAAACGACCTTATTTGCATCCTATAAAATAATCCCAACAAGTATTTCTTCTTGTAGACGGAGTGGATTTGTACTCACTGTGTGTGTAATTAAATCACTGGTGGCAATCACTATATTTAATGTTGAGTTTGAACTTCCACTGTAATCCCCCCTTTTTTTCTAATGTTCCTAATTTTCAGTTTGCTCAAAGAAATCTCTTTTGTGTCAAAATATTCCATACTTAGACACTGCTCAAAGATGATCCCCACCCCCCACCCCCTTTGGGTGGGAGTGGAGTTTGAGGTAAAAAGGCTCTGGAGTAACTCACATGGTATCAAATTGCTTTCCTCCTATGTTTCAATTGGAATATTTGAATTTGCATATCTCAAAAACTGCTGAAGTAAAAAACATCAGTTAAAAAAACCCCCACACCCCTGTCAGTTCAGGATGCCTCTGTTAATGGTGCCTTACTTAAGGATGTGTTGGGATGGGACAACACCCCCAACCTCCACCACCACTATCACTCTTAAAACAAAATAGAGAAATTAAATGAGGGGAAATAGCATTAATGGCATGTTAGAACTGAGAAATGAAGCACTCAGAAGTCAGGAAACTCAAATGTTAAGGAGCCAGATCCTGGCCTTCACTGCTTACAGGGATCAGAACAGCCTTCTGGGAAATCCCCCCAGCGCCAGGGTAGCATAGGGCTGATGTAGCCATCCAACATTCTATGAAAAATAAAGCCCTGATCCTGCAGCACTTACACATGTGCTTAACTTTAAAATCTTAATTTGAAATCAGTGGGACTATTCACATGCTTAAAGTTCACAATGAACGTAAGTGTTTGAAGGACCAGGACCTAACCTATTAGCAGAAGGACAGCAGTACATGTGTCGTATTGTACATGTGTGTGCTTACTAGAAAATCTTTGTGATTATTTTTATTTAGGTGTTTCTTGAAGAGAGCCTCTTGCAATTAACTTATAATAAATTGACTAATGCCTTCAGTTTTGTAGTCTCTCAAATGGCTATTTGCAGGGTTATTTAATATTAATGTTGCCTAACTCTCTACTTTCCTTCTAATCAACAGTTTTTAAAATGTATTCCTTTAGAAAAAGTTTAATAGAATTTCTGAGGCAGCTAAGATGTTCTCTTTTCTTTTGTCATAAACCAGGTGATTTTCAATCAAAATTAGAAATTAGAAATCTATATTTTCAAAAACATTATTTGATAATGTAAATGAAGTAATTGTACTCAAACATTTTTTTAAAAAGCCCATGGAGACTTCATTATGTGCTAAAACTTGTGACTCTGATGATTTTTTTTAGTGTTAGCTGTGCTACAGGGTGGTAGTTGCTTTTTATTTTTTATTTGTTTTTAGTGCTTTTTAGAGCAAATAAGCCTTGGAATCTTTTGGCTGAAACCTGACATGCTAAACTCTTTTCCTTGCCATCTGATTAGGGGGTGTTGCTATTCTGTAAAGTAATGCATGGCTTTAATTGGGAAACAAGGGACTGCATAGTAAAGGCCTGAATGTGGGTTGGAGCTAGGGAGAAGGCATCAGGAGTTACAGGAAAGGGGGTGGAGGGTGGAGAATCAAAGCTTTAGAGGAAAATGGCATCTGTGCAAGGACATGAAAGGCTTGAGAAGAGTTAGAAAAGCTACTGGAGATAGCTATGCCTTGGTCTTTTGGAAACACTGGGAGCTGAGAGGGAATCTGACTGGAACAAAGAGGAAACACTGCCACCTAAAGTTGGAGATTGGACTTGCCGGATAATGAAATGGTGCCATGCTGTTGTTCATGGTATTATAAGGGAGTATAACAAATCTTGTAAGAGGCTCTTTAACTGTCTGCAGTATAAAAGTGTAGATTATTAAATCTCTTCTTTAAGGTGCCCCTCTGCTTGTGCTCATCCATTGAAGAATGACAACTCTGGGCTCCTATTTAGTCGCGTGAGGGGACACTACACCGGGATAAAAGACCTACAGCTCGGCCACGGCTGGCCCAGGTCAGCTGACTCAGGCTCACTGGGCTCGGATTGCAGGGCTAAAAATTGCTGTGTAGACATTCAGGCTTTGGCTGGAGCCTGAGCTCTGGAACCCCATGAGCCTGAGTTAGCTGACCTGGGCCAACTGTGGGTTTTTTATATCTACATAGACATACCACTAGAGTGCAACCCTTGTCATCCAGACCAAGACCAAGCATACAAGCTTTGTGCAGGAGACCTGTGAAGGAGGGATAGGAAGGTGAAATCTTCCCCTACAATCTGTGGAGTACCCACACAGCCACTAGCTACATCGACCCTTGGTTGTAGAAGGAGCTGTGGCCCAATTTGTTCCACCTATGCTGGCTATTTGGGTAGTGAATCTATGTATCTTGGACGTGCTAGCCAAGCCCCACCTCCTCTCCATGGGCCAGATCCTCAGTTTGTGTAAATCATTGGAGCTGAGCTGAAGTTAATGGAGCTATGACATTTTACATCAGCTGAGGGCCTGGTTCCATGTCTTTAGAAACCCCTTGCTGAGAAAGTTGCTATGGAGCAGTACTCTGTAGTCTGTAGACAGTGTAGCGTTCACATGAGTATTTTCTGTGCAGCGCTTCCGTACCCCCACGTACAACCATGCCAGTCACACTTTGTTTCTGGCCTTTTATGCTGCTCAGGACTTCCTCCTTAGTTTAGATGGCACAGTTCATGTTGAGGAAAGGGACTAGAAACACTTTATGTTGTGAAAATATCCCAGTTAAGGAATCTGTAGTAAACTTGTTTCTAGGGTGGCATCATTTCAATGAAGGTTATTTACATAATTATTTAAATAATTTTTTAAAAAACCTTTGATTTAAATCAGGTTGAGGCTTTATAAAACTAATTAGAATTTTTCTACTATTGCAGCTTTACAGGATAATAAACAAGTTTGTAAATGCTGCTGCTGCTTTAAAAAAAACAACACTCTTAGTAGGGTCTCTTATTTTAATTTTTAAAAAACTGCCATAGGGGTCTGAGAGCCCTTTCAGAAACCCAGTGCCCCAAGCCCCAGTGCTGAAGCCGGGAGCGGCGTGGGGCAGAAGCTGGCGTCCCCTGTCCCCTCCCCTCAAACTGGGAGCGGCGCAGGGATAAAGCCGACAGCCCCCATCCCCAAGTCGGGAGCAGCATGGGAAGCCGGCGGTCCCCATCCCCAAGCCAGGAGTGGCACTGGGCTGAAGCTGGCGGCCTCCCACCCCAAGCTGGGAGCGGCTTGGGACTGATTCCAACACCCCGTCAAGCCCCCGAAGCCGGGATCGTGGGGCTGAAGCCGGCAAACCTCCCCCCCCAGCCAGGACTGGCGGGGGGGGGGGGGGGGGGGCTGAAGCTAGGAACCGCACTAGGAGCCCCGTTCCCAGGGCCAGCTCCAGCTTTTCGGCAGCCCCACCCGTACACAGCACCAGCTACCTCCCTCCCTGCACCCTGAGCTACTTCCCTCACTTCACACAGCCCCAGCTACCCCCCCTCTCTGCACCCTGAGCAATTTTCAGACTTTTTGAACTGAATCCCCTCTTGGAGTTATAATTTTTGGTTGTGTCCCCCCACAGCCCAGGCAGGCTGGGTGGCCTCCTGAGTGGGTCAGGGGGTGGAGGTGGCCCGCACCTGGACCCCGCTGTGCGGAGCTGGCTCAAGCCCTGCCAGCTCTTGCCACCTCCCCAAATAGAAGTAAAACTATGCCTATGCCCAAGGCCTCCCTCCCTTCCCACCCCCCCCCCCCGGCACAGAGCCCCAAGTCCTCCTCCCACCCTGCTGGGCCCTGGCATTTTTATATCATGTTGATGTGTGCCTCAGTAAGAAAAAGGTTGAGAGCTCCTGGTCTATGTGCTTAAACATTTATAGCACCAGGGGGCTAAAATTGTATTTTATTAAAAATACTTAGTACATAAAACCTTAGTCACTCCCATACAGATTTGCATCAGCATTAACAATGTAGTTATTTAGACAGTTGATACGTTCGCAAAGTTATTGTGAATGGTTTTTCTACACACATGCCAACGTTTACAAAAACAAGAGCTTGCAGTTAGGCTGCTAATCCTGCATTTAGGCATCTGAGGGTGGGATGTCTTGCAAGAGAGAGAGGATATTCCAGTGGTTAGGTCTAGGCCGTGGAGGACGCGGGTGCAATTCCCTACTCTGCCACAGACAGCCTGAGTTACCTTGGCTAAGTCACTTATAGGGCCAGATTTACAAAGGTTTTTAGGGACCTAGTGGGATTGTCAAAAGCTGATTTCAATGGCCGTGAGCTGCCTACTTGCTTTTGAAAATCCCATTAGGCACCAAGCTGCATTTTGAGATATCCAAATTCCTTTGTAAATCTGGCCCTTAGCCTCTCTGTGCCTCAGTTCCCCATCTGTAAAATGGGAATAATAGCACTGCCCTGCCTCACAGGGGTGTTGTGTAGATAAATACATTAAAGACCATGAGCTACTCAGACCCTACAGTAATGGAGTGTGGGGGATATAAGTGACATAGAAAGAAAGAAAGAAAAGCATCTGACTGATTTAAAAGCACAAGTCCCACTGAGTTCAAGTTGCAACCCCTAGTAGGTGGAGTATAGCCTGGTTGAAGCCATTTGAGTTTTGTTTACTTGTGGAAGTTTGATATACCAGAAGGTGGTGTTCCTTGCACATATAATCATTTTTGTGTTTTGAGTTTATGGTGTTCCCACAGTAAGGATGTTAATAATAATAATAATAATAATACCTAACTAGTTTTAAGATAGAACTTGATAAATTTATAAATGGGATAATGTGATGGGGTTGCCTGTGATAGCAGGAGACTGGACTCACTGGCCTAGATGAGCATTTCAAGTGTGAAACTTCGTAGTAGAGAAATCTGTCTGTCAGATGTGATATTCTACTAACAATTAGGAAATAAATTAAAGAAATGAGGTGAAAAAATCCACTTCAGCAATTTCAGACTATAAAATGGGGAAGAAATAACGGGCAACATGTAAATAAAAAACCGAATTTAAAATTTAAAAAATAGTTTCAATACAAATAATGATTTAAATCTATTTTTAAATGAGAATTCTTACACAACCTGAATTTCCCCAGACTATTAAATAGAAATACCTGGGGGCCAAACCCTGCATTCCTTGTGCACTCAGAACTTTATTGGTGGATGTACATTGGCATATAACCACTTGCATGCAGGCAGTGCTAGAAATATCACATTCTTCTCTTTTAATCACAATCCAGTATTTCTAAAAATAAATCAGAGTGGCTCAGGCAATACATTTTACAGGTGTGGGGAAGGCCATGGTTAAATAAATGACCATGGTTCTCTTTCTGCCCCTTTACTTAAAAAGAAAGATCTGCTCAGAATGGTGACAAACAGTATAACCTCTTGTGATAATGGATTTTTTAAAATATTTTGTCTGTTCAGTTATACAAAGAAATTGAAATCTGTCAAAAAATTACACAGCACATTCAGATTGAGAAGTCCGATACAGCCTCTGATTTTTATGGTAAGTTTTCTTCCTGATTTGTTTTTGTTTTTCCTATCAAATCCTGGTGTAAACCTGCTCTTATTTACAATTCATTAAAATATCTTAAGGGACTGTTGAGCAAAATAAAAAAAGCACATTTGACTCCTGTGTCATCCAGAGCAAGAGAAGCCATGAAAAGCCATCTTGCTCACATTGAAGCTGGATGGATTTTTTTTTTTTTTTGGTTAACAAACTGAATGCAAAGTCCACACTGGCGCATGAACTGTAGCATGTGCAGATGGCTCATGAAAGTTATAATTTGAGAAAAGGCAAATGTTTTCTTGTTTGTGTAGCTTCTCAGAACATACTGTTCAAAATCCTTGTGATTAAGAATGTGGCACAGAGATATGCATCCACGGAGTGCTTTTGTCACCTGGAATGGTGAAAAACAGAACCTTGTATAGCAGAATTCCCCTTTCCCAATAGCCATGTGTTATGTTAATATTTGTATTATAAGATAAATTGTGGCTTTGCAGTAAGTCTCAAGTGACAGTGTGTTGTTACACTGCTGCAGGAGCAGATGGGGAAGCAGATTGTGTCTCTGGGCTTGCCTACAGAGGGTGGTAGTGCACACCGGTGGGGTGCACATTCCAATGCACAACAATGTATTGCAAACTAACTGGCCCATGTAAACCTTGCTGGTATGCACTAAAAGTTCTCTAGTGCGCATTAACTTTAATGTAAAGCCCAGAGTCACAGCCTACCTCCTGGTTACCCTGCTGCTCCAAGTGGAAAGTATCCAGCACCATCTCTGTGCATGATGTATCACATGTCCCCCAGTGCATTGGGACCAAGGGGAATGGACCCTTGTCCTCACCCATTTCTGTCCTCCTCCAATATCTTCCTTGCCTGTGTATGGGGGTTATATAGTGGCCCTTTAGAGGATGCTCTCCCCTATATGCTGCTACCCACAGTATAGGTAGTCATCTCAGGGAAGTAAGGAAGTTCCTTGTGCCTCTTTATTTCCCTGCCCAAGCACCCGAGACAGGTCACCACCTTGTCCAGCATAGACGGGTATCGGATACACGAGTTTGGCATCCAGTGAAGGCTATAGAAGCCCAATGCATCTCTGAAGCCGGAATATGCCCCATAATATGAACACATTTATAAAGAGGGGGGAAATACTCTGTCTTATCTGTTCTTTCAGCTTTTTAGTATTCAAAATTACAAGCCTTTAGATTGGCAAGATTGCCCTTTGGTCAGGCAATTACAGTATTTTTACATTTCTTTTGCAGCCTACCCCCTGGGCAGCCGATCTGCATCTTTTAATGTTTATCCAAATATTCAGTTTTAATGAATAGAATAATTTTGAATCCCCAAACTGATTATTATACAGCTGTGGGCCATTTTGAATGTTGAGCTCTGGTGCAAAGCAGCGATTCTGGCTGCTATTTGAAAACTAAAGATTTAAGACATACATATTAACTAGCACAATTGTGACCCCAGGTTCAATAATTATGTTGTGCCTGGGAAGACTTCAATAGTTAAGGGCTTATCTTTATTCCCTTTTGGGTTTATTTAGCGGCAGGAATGTAAAAAAGGGGGAAACAATGAAAACAAACTATTGTAAAATAAAATGATCAGGTGAGCTGTTTGAGGCAGGAAATGTGTCTTTTGGGTGGGCCTGATTCTGCAGACAGTTAATACCCCTCATGATGCTTACTGCACTCATTGAAAGAAATAGCAAAACTCCTTTTGACTTTAATGGGAGCAGGAGCAGGCTCTGAATAAGGCATAGGTCCTGTGGAAATAATGTTAAGTGATCTTGTAATATTAAGCCTATATTGAAATGCATGCATACGAGAGACAAGAGTTAAGGTTGCAAGTGCATTTGAATTTTTAATGCTTGACATTGCCTTTATGTAGATTAACATAACCTTTGCAATTTTAACACAAGGCTTTTACAGTCCTACCAAGATCATGTGCTTAACTTTACATGCAGTCCTACTGACCTCTCGCAATATGAAAAAAACCCTAAGCATGTGTGTAAGCCTTTATAGCATTGGGACCCTAATGTCTTAACAGATATATTTTTTTTAATTTCCTAGTTTTTAAAAAAACATAATAATTTAAAAAAATCCGTAGTGTGGCAGCACTGTAGCCCCAAATCAGGAAAGCATTTAAGCACCTGTATAAGTGCTTCCATGAATAGGGATGTTTTGCTGAATTGGAGCCTATGTTAGTTAGATAGCAACAGAATGCACCTATGCAGGATCTTAAACCATTTTATTGAGTGAGGCAGTACTCCTACCACCGTCAGTGTGCTCTGTAAAAAACTGCTTCCTAATTATCACATGCTTTCACTACTGTGCTTCATTCAATCCAAAGCGAACTTACTGCACATTTTAAGGATTTTAACACTACATACCAAAATTCCATGTGCCTTGTGCAGCCTGCTTGAGAAAGTGTTATTTAAAGAAGTGTCATTACCGAAATTGTAGGCAACATTAACTGTTGCTATTGCTAGCATTCCAGTTATAATCATAATAATAATGCTTATACACTTTTAATCTTCTTACAAACTGTTAATTAATCCTAACAGTGCCTTTGTAAGGTAGGGAAGTGTTACTATCTTCACGGAATAGCTAGAGAATCAAAGGCAGAGAGGTTAAATGACTTGGCTAAGGTAAAGCGACTCAAGGCAGACAAACCCAGCTCCCAAGCAGAATGGTTGAGAGAAACTCTACTAAGGCTTGGTCTACACTACACAGTTAGGTCAATGTAAGCTGCTTTGCATCGATGTAGCTGTGGAAGTGTCTTCACTTAAATTCGGCTCCCGCCAACGTAAGTGCCTCTCTATGTCGATTTAGTAACACCACCTCCTTGAGCAGCATAGAGTCACGGTCAATGTAATTAAGTTGACACAGTGTCAGTGTAGACACTGTGTTGCTTACTTTGATTATTATTGGCTTTCAGAAGCCATCCCACACTGCCCCACACTGACAATATGGTCGCTACAAGTGCTCCTGGTAAGGATGTGCACCGCCAACACAAGGAGCCAAGCACACGCACACACAAGCAATTTAATAACTGCGGTGGCTGTATGCAACGTTAGTTAGGTCGGCATAATTTGGTAGTATAGACACAGCCTACAGTAAACTCTGTAGAGTTTCCAGCTGAACCTGTCCACTTTCACCAGGTTCTCTGTGGAAGGGGACAGTGTCGCTCATAAACAGCTCACAAGTATCTCATCAGTGTCTTGGTCCCATTATATCTTTCAAGAGCCATGTTATAGGCTATGTTTTCACTGCTGTGTTAGCTGATCTACACTTGAGTTAATGCCTCTGGAGTTGGTCTAGCTTGAGCACCCATTGCAAAATAACACTTGAGCTACACAGAGTGATTGGACTAGCAGCTGGTGTGTTCTGCTAACTCGTGCTGTACCCTCGATGAGTCAGTTCACTCAAGTTAAATGCACTGCTACACTTGAGTTAAGGAGTTTTGTGAATGGATGGGACTTGAATTAACTCTGCAGTGAGGACAAGCCCATAATTACCATGTTTTTTTCCTGACCGTTCTTCAGTTTATTCAGAATTTCTCTCCCCACTAACTTGGTGCATGAAGTGAGCTTGACAGATTCCATTTATATTCCAAGTTAAGGAGCCCAGCTTCAAGTCTCCAAATTGGCTGTTAAGTGATAAATGGCCATATGCCACAGGCCTGCGGGCTGGTCCCTGTTTTTTTAATGATGAATGAAAGAATAACTTGCCATCCATAAACATCAACTTGAAGGGAGTCATAGAGTCAGAATAGGCTCCCAGTATATCTGCTTCCTCTTTACTGGTGGCTGATTGCATGTCAAACAAGCATCTCTCCCTAGAGATTCATAAAAGTTTTCTTTGGAAAAAAAGAATAAACTGCGGTCTATACACATCTAGGGTGCCATAAAGTTTCAGAAAAGCAAATGTCCTTTTTTAGGTAAGTCTCAATAGTAAATAAAAAAACAAATTTAATAAAATACATTTTATTTTATACACACATTCGAGCTGACATTATAATAAATCCAAGTAATGGAGAAAGAAAATCACCAATATCAAATATAGTTGTGCCATTTGCACTCTTAAAATTAAGTCTGTCAGTGTTTCCATTATAAATCTCTGGTTTGCAGGTTTATAACTTAGCCATAAAAATGTGCACTGAGACTTGATGAATAACAAGTCATGCCAGCAGCAGCTGAGAAAAGAAAAAAAGGCAGCATTTTACAAACCAGCCCAGCCCAGGAAATTCAAAAAGTAAAAGCTGACATTCTGCTTTAACAGGCACTATTATGCCTTGTGTGAGTGTCAGCCATAACTCTGAATTTCCTGGCCTTTGTTGGTTTGGGACACAAACCATAACATTGTATACATTTTGCTTGCAAATATCCAACTTCTTGAAGTGACCTTTTGTGGCAAAACAGTTTTAAGTGCATTCCAACAATTTACAGCTGTGGTCTCTCCAAATAAAACGTAAATGATTTATGTAAATGCAAAAATTCAATTCAGCTTTTTGAGTAACTTTTTTATTTAGTAATTTTCCTTTTCTGTTTTTTTAAGCTTTAATACTACCCCTCGCACCAATTCTGAAAAGCCCATTACTCACATGGATAATCCTTACTCACATGAGTAGACTTCTTGAATACTGCTTTGGAACTACTTGCATGAGTAGGATGCTCACAATAGGATCGGGTACTGCTTTATCAAGGATTTTGCTTATTGTGGAAAGGAGTGCCCTCAGATATTGTGTATGAGATGTCTCTTTGTGGTTTTTATGTAACTGATTTTGAAGATGTTTTAATGGTGTCACTTGGTATTTCTGTAGGCTTTTCTCTCTCTTCTGTGGAAGAAGAAGGGTTTCGTCGGCTTTATGTGAACCGTGTAAAAGAGACGGGTCTGGCTTTCAGGAAAGGTAAAAGATACTGGAAGACTTCTCTCCAAGCTGAAAAACCTGTGCTTGTGCCAAAGGAGTGTTTGGAAGGGCCCCAGATACCTTAGCACAGTGTTTTTCAACCTGTTTATCATGGTGGACCGCATATGCGGCCCACAAAGTGTTACCTGGGCCACCATCTTTCTGGCCAGAGTGGATTCCTGCAAAATCCTTTAACATTTCTCATTACAGTACTCAATGCAGGCACATAGGTAGGCAAACAAAAGGCTCTGGGGTTCTGTGGTGAGTCAAGGCAAATATAAAGGGGTAGGGAAGGGAGGTCTGGGCAGTCCTCCTTCAGCAAATTTTGAAATATCAAGTGCAGTTTCCTGAATTTTACAAGATATTTGAGCTAGATTCTAGACAAAAACAATCAAACAAGGAAAACTGGGTGCGTGCCTACTCTGGATTTGGAATGCTAACTAAGTTGTCAATGAGAAATTGGTCTTTTCAAAAGAACAGGGTCAACTTAAAAATCATCACACTTCTGCGTGAACATTTTTTTTACCTATTATTATAGTAAATAGAACGTAAGATACCTATAACTGAGAGAGAAATAGTGACTATAATTCTCAGTTTGTACAGCTGATAGGACTTTTTATAGTGAGTTGACAAATTGGAAAAACCATTTTCTTTCTACTCTCTTTCAATAACAGTAATCATAGGTGTTACTCAAAGTAATAATAGGTAAGGAAATTCAGAGAGGTATGTTTAATATTTCAGATTGATGATGTCCCTTAAATACATAACCAAGTATCTTAGAATTTTTATTATCTTTATAAAATAATATTTCATCCCATCTGACAAGAACCAAGGTTAGAAAGAAACTATAAAGCCTCAGTTGCAGCATTTATGGTCACAAGCATATGAATGTGTTAACACTGTGACAGGGCATTAGTTAGCAGAAAAACAACGGAATAATGCTAAATGCTTGACCTGTTTTGTTCTTGTTTAGACTATGATTTTGTGGTCCGTTTGTTTTGAAGCTATTCTCATTTGTTTCATTTTATTCTGCTGTTAGTTTTGCAAATGTGTCAGTGCAAGTATAAGTTTTATCATGCAAAAAATAATGGCAAAGGGTGGGGAAGTGGTGAATATTATTAGGGCTGGTCAATCAATGGGAATGTTTTGACAATTTTTTTCCCTTTTTAATCAATACATTTTGAATTTTGCAACTTTTGGATCAGCTTGTTGTTGCTGTTGTTTTTATAGCTATATGGTGCCCCACACTACAGTATCCGGGCACAATTATATATAGTTAGGGCACATATACATTGCAGCTGGGGTGTGCTTCCCAGCTCAGGTAGACAAACACACTCTAGCTTTGCGTGAGCTAGCATGCTAAAAACAGCACAGGTGGCAGTTTGGGCTAGCCACCCGAGTACAAAACCGCCTGGACACTCTGGGTACATATGTGGGCAGCTAGCCCAAACTGCTGCCTGTGCTACCCCTGGCTACTCTGCTATTTTTAGTGCGCTGCATACCTGAGTTGGGAAGCACACTCGCAGCTGCAATGTAACGTACCTTGAGAAGTATATTCCCCCCACCCCCACCCCCCCAACGAAGAACAAAGCTCCCACAGCCTCCTGTGACATCTCTCCCCATTGCACCAAATGTAAAGCCACTTACTTAAGCAGAATCAAATCTGGGCAGCTTATTTCCTGGAGGATGCAGCTGGATTCACAATGCAATTCTTAGGGGAAGTCTTGCTGAAAGAGCTGAGTCTTGCATCCTGCCCTCGTGATGGCAAGACTCAGGATCTGCATGGTCTCCTGTAGAGAGAACTCTGTGCTTAAACAGCCTCCACCAAGAACAGCTTGTCCGCAGACCCTGCAATTTCTGCTGTCTGTCAGCCTGAGCACCCCTTTCAAGTGCAGCTGACACACTGGGACGTGGAGCAAGAGGTGATTTTGCAGATGAACAGGATGGAGCTTGGCTAGGGGTATGAAGATAAGGACCAGGATCTTGAAATCAGCCCAATGCTGGCTAGGCGGCCAGTGCAGAATATTATTTAGTGTGATGTGTTCGCGTTGGTCTGCTCTGCCAAACAGGTAGTGGTGTGTTGAACTCGCTTTCTTTTTCAGGTGACCTCCAGGGCCAGCCCAAGGCACAGCATGTCGCAGTGACCTAGCCTAGCTACATTAATCAATGTGCTCAGTACCTCCAGGACAGATCACGGTGACATGCTTCAGTCTGGGTTGACCCTCGAGGCCCCCCTGGTAAGGAAAGCTGGTCCAGCATGCAGCTGGCTGCCAGGATATACAAACCCTCTGTTGCGAGTGAGGTCACATTCTCTGCTGGATCCTCGAAATGCTTCCCTTTGTCTATCATCGCCATCTTTGTCTTTCCTGGGCTGAACTGGAGCCAGCTGTTTTCTCTCCAGATTCTTATTTCCCTTAGACACCGGGACTATAGCGAGTGCCCAAAATTGGATAACTACCATGAATGAATTTCCAAGCAATAAATTTACTTTAAAGGATTTATGTGACAGGATATAATATGTTTTCAGGATCAGGGAGGAGGCAAAATAAAGTCCTAAATCCAATTCTGTTTCAGTTAGGGACATTGCCTCTTCCTTAGCCATCGTAATAGCTTGCCCCTTTCAATAAAGCGCTCATCAGTGTGAAGAAAATTAAATAAACGATATCGCTAATCCTGCTTTATAAAGAGAGTGTCAGGGATTGTCACACATGTTCAGATGACTTTTATTGCAGGGATCGCACCATGAGAACACACGGCACTCTAGTTCTGCCAGATTGGAGAGCTATGAATAGTTGATGGGAAGAGACAACACAATGCTTAAACCAACCAGTAAATCTTCCCGGCTTCTGTCTATTGGAAAAAGCAGTTTTCCATCATAAAATGGCTTTTGCTACTGCAAAAAATGGAAACGGAGATGCTTGAAAAGGCAGAACTGGGGAAATGCCCCAAATCCCTCTTTTTTTCCGTTTGGCTAGGAGCCTTATCACACCTGCCTAGTACTTCTCTAGTTCTCACCCTAAGGATTTTGGCTAGTAATCCTTCTCCTCTCCCTCTTCTGTATTACACTCACTAGTTTGTAAATACTGAGGGCTAGATGGTGGCTCACCTTTGTTGGGCAAGGAAGGGCAGGGGCACAAGAAGCCTTCTACAGAGTCCAGGTGGATGTGCTCCTACACAATACCAGAGTGCTAGAAATCTAGAAGAGGAGTTCTCAGTGCAAGGGGTCATGGCCACCTTACTCTTTCCATATTGCTAAAGGGGAGGTGCCATCCTGGCTAAATGGAGGGAATGTGCTTGGAGGCGGGGAGTCCGGGTATTGAAAAAGATGATATCCCCTGATCTAAGATGAATTATGGTGCTCGTCTCCTTGAAAGGATGGGGTCATGATTTTTCCTCTCTCCCATCCCTTCTTCTGCACTGACCAGCAGAGATGGGCCACCATTACATGACTTCTCCTCCTACCCATCCCTGCAATGCAGCCACTAATGTAAAGCCACAGTCTTGCCCTAAACATTTTCTAACAGAGGCTCTCTGCTAAATGACTCCAGTTAGTGATGAGAATTGTGATGTCTTGAAGCTTGGAAGTCTGACTTTATTAGCACAATTTACTTTAAAGTTAAAAATGTTTTTAGTGTTGATGGCAGAACATTGGACAAGCTGGTCTTGAGGAATTAATTGGTGTCTTATTTCTATGATCCATTTTCTCTCATTCCAACCCCCAGGTCAATGTGAAGCAGGAAAGTAAATTCCTGTTCAAATTCATCTCACACTACTACTTTCTTCACCAATAATCTGGAAAGCTTTAGAAGTCTGAGACTGTTTATAAGCAGTGTGTTCTGTAAATGCTGTGCATGGCTTTTCTCCTAGAAAATGATGTAAAGAAAAGTTGATTTCTTCACTCACAAAGGGCGTACAGTGGAATTCAGTGAATACACTGTAAATGTACCACATGGTGACAACAAGCACAATGATACTATGGTGATGGGATGCCGTAGAAAACCCTAAGATAGATCTCTTCACAAAATTCAGCACCCATCAGTGATTCCTTATTATCCATCAAGTTTCTTCATGTTTGGAATCATAAATGTTCATGTCATGTCTAGACATCACAGTTACTAGGATTTCATAAATACACAGACTGAGGTCTTTGGGGTACATGAGTAACATAAACTTACTGTGTGATATTTACCTGTTACTTTCTGTTCTGCAGGCCTTAAAGCTGGTGATGAAATTGTTGAGATTAACAAAAGAGGAGCTGAAGACCTGGACTCAACCATGCTGAAAGATGCCCTTGTTCAGCCTTCACTGTGCCTTACAGTGCGCACTTATCCTGAGATCGAGCGGGGGCAGAAGTTAATGCAACTACCCCCACGCCGCATGGAAAACCTGTCTGACTGGAGTGACAGTGCACTGATGTATAGTGGCAGTAACCAAGGTAACAGTGTCCGTTGCGGAAATTAACATGAGATGGGTCCACTTTGGTTCCAACATACATCAGTGTAACTCCATTGACCACAGTGGAGTTACTCCTGATTTACACCTGTGTGAGATGAGAATCAGGCCCTAAACATTGTGGTTAGATTATCAACAGGAGCTACACTTGGGAATTTATGACGTGGCCTGTGGTTATACTAAATTGCAACCACAAATTCCCTAGGTAGGTAGTGATTTGGTCAGAGAAATGTGTGAGTTTTTGTTTGGCTTTTTAAATATGTGAATACCCCAAAACAAAAGACACTCTTAAGTTTATTTATTTGTTTGATCTATTTTTTCAGAAGTTCATGTAAAAATGTGGTTAGAATAATGTAAAATGGAGTGGTTTTTCTATTTTCTTTTTTCTCCTTTTCTTGCTCTGAAGAAGGCAAACATGAAAGAAGGCTCCTAAAAATTGACCATGTTCCAAATTGCTAGATAGCAGATAGAACACGAAGGGGCATCAACAGTAGCTAAATGATTGCTTTTAAAAAGCAGTTGTGAGGATGAGGTGGTGTGGATATTCATAAACTCCATACCTGGGATTTTTATAATTGGCCACAAGATGTCACCCTTACACACATAAAATCACTTAATTTTCTTTCTTGAGGTAAGCATCTTGATCCCAGTTTCAGTAAGCCCTGGGCTACACTGGCGGGGGGTGGGGGGGGGGGGGGGTTCGATCTACGATACGCAACTTCAGCTACATGAATAACGTAGCTGAAGTCGGTGTATCATAGATCGACTTACCTGGCTGTGAGGACGGCGGCGAGTCGATCGCTGCCGCTCCCCCGTCGACTCCGCTTCTGCCTTTCACCAAGGTGGATTTCCGGAGTTGACGAGGAGCGTGTTCGGGGATCGATTAATCACGTCTAAACGAGACGCGATAAATCAATCCTCGATAGATCGATTGCTACCCGCCGATCCGGCGGGTAGTGAAGACAAGCCTTAAGTTACTACCCTTCCAGTGCAGGGCATATAGGTCATAGGAAAGGCTAGAACCCTCTTGTCAGAATTTTTTCCCCATAGTAGGAAAATTGGGGAGGTGGGTATGGTTTTCCCTTTATTTCACTGTTGAAGGAAGAGTAGGAATATCTCAATTTAAATTGGAGGAAGCAATAAAATAGCATTTCAGCAGATGGTTCAGAGGTGCTTACAGAAGTTTCAGTAACACTATTTTACCTTGTTAAAGTGCTTTCAATTTCCATATGCATCTAAAGCATGGTATTAAAAATGTTTAAAACCGAACAACACACACATTCTAATTGGGAGGATTTTAGATTAAAGTGGGAATAGGCCTTGGGACCTACTTCAAAGGTTGAGGTTTGGAGGCAAGCATTTAGATCTCCTCCATCACTTTCCATTTCTTTAGACATCAGTGGAAGAAAGTATAAAATGTTTTTCCAAAGCTCTTATTCTTCTAGTCCCTGTGCATTATTTGGTTTTTACTATCTGAAATTGGATTGAAATGTAAGTTAAATAGAGGTACATTTTATTATTATAGCTGGAATTGTAGCTGTGTCTCAGATTTTTGGTTTCAGCTCTGTGACTTCTTGTCCAAAGCAATCAAGTGTGAAATACCCATTGACCTATTTATTTGTATCCTAGCTGATTATTGCCAGCTTGGCTGGCTGGATAAATCAGCTCAGTGGTTTCTATCACATGCTTTATTTATAGCGTGTACACTTACATTTCTGTACTGAGCTAAAAGAAAATCCACCTAACATTGGAGTTTAACATTATTGGGCTCAGGATCTGGCTGGACTATTATGTTTATGTGGCTTTAGAGGCTGTTCTTCACTGGAGCGATTTGCTGCATGCCATGCAGAGAGTATGGGATGGAACTTTTACCAAATGTGCTTTGGTAGATAATTCTGTTTATTGGGTCAATATTTTAGATTCTGATCCTTTTAGGTAGCCTTTAAAAATGTTGGGATATTTTTTTACTGGTGTATATTTGTGGGAGAGGGGTTAATAGAAAACTAAACCAAAATTCCAGCAATTTAAACCTTGTTGGACCCACTGGCTCTTAGCTACTCATTTCTTTTGTGATGAATTAGGCTGACTACTAAGATTTTGATGTATAGCAAGGTGAAGAAGAGGTACATATTTTCCCCTGAGGGGTTCTATGTGCCAGTTACAAAACCACAAAGATTTCCTCCTCTCACCTTTTAATTTTCTCCCAGGTTTTAATCTTCTATTCCCCCAGCACAGCCATTTTAATTTTGTTTGAGAAGCAACATTTTTCCCGTATTTAGCTAAAACGACCACTCAAGGCCCTCTCCCTTCTCCAAGAATAGTGTCTTCCCTCTGCAACACCCAACTTCATCCAGTCCAGAGAGTGAGAGAATGGGACTAGAAATCCAAAGATAGGTCTCCCAAAACTCAGCATAGAGTATTGCCACTAGGTTAGTAAGACACCTAAAGATTATTTTTTATCCATAATTTCTTGAGGCATTCCCTACTTCTCTTCTGCATAGTGAAACCATATGGCCTCTATGTGGAGATATGTGAGCTACTTCTTCATGTACTAGATACTGGGGGTGAGGCTCATTGTTTTGTATGAGATTACAGCATCGGAAGACATAGGACACACTATGCAAAATACAGGGACAACCAAGAGCCTTATAAATCACTTCATGTGGTATAGGGGGTAAAACAGGTATATCACTATTTTGAATGAATATATTCATTTTCCAGTTATGAAACAGTTAAGTGTTCCTGAGCAGGCTGTGATTTGTCACTCTGCAAGCAGGAAAACCAGAGCCACAGTTACCCTAGAATCTGAAAGATTCATATGTTGTAAAAACAAACAAACTGTTCACTGCATTATAAGAATCCCCATTTTTTTTCTGTCTTCCTCTCTTGCTGATTCCCCCAGACAAAGTAAATTTGGATTTCAGAGCAAGTTAAGAGTAACAGTGACCTTAGTTTTGTCTGGGTTATTTTTGTGAGGCAGACTTCTAATTTGAGGTGTCATGTAGCATGTTTAAAATATCCTTACTGGTTCTTTACATGGTCTTAAAGTTTCAATAGGATTTACTGGATGATAATCTGAAGATTTTGCCCATTAGGCAGTGACCAGGTAAAGAAATGAAGAGCCAGAGGAACAGATCACTATTGCTGTTACAACCCTTATTATGTTAAACATAGTGAACATAAAATTTCCGAGGAAGTTTCTGGTGATTTGGTCTGTTTCTGCCAGCTGTGTTTAGAATTTTTGTTCCTCAGTCTTCCGAAATTCTTCATGTATTCAACTGTACTGCTTTTTAACCAGTTAGAAAGCAGCATTGTTAACACTTCAGTTTTTAGACTGTAAAGCTGAGGGACCCACTTAAAAATTACCATTTTTTTCTGTAAAATCTCAACAGCTTTATTATGATATACATATAATCTGAGTGTGCATGTTGTGTTATCACTCCCCCTTCTGGCTCCATGCTTATTAGTTAGTAGTACAGTAGAACCTCAGAGTTACCGACTCCTCAGGAATGGAGGTTGTCCATATCTCTGAACATTACGGACTTCTGCCACTGGGGGTGGGGGTGGGGTGGAGGGAGGGTTGGGGCTCTGGGCAGGCTCAGGGCTTCTGACCCTTGGAAGCACCAGGGCGCAGGGTTTAAGATCTGGGGGAAGTGCTGCAGCTTGGAGCTTCAGCCCAACGGCTCCATTCCTGGCTTCTGCCTTGTGGGGGGCGCTGGGGCTCAGGGCTGCCCACGGCTCCAATCCCAGTTTCAGCCGGGGCGGAGGGTACGCCAGGGCTTGAGCTATGGTGGGAGTGCTGGGGCTGAAACCAGCACTCCCCTTATAGCTAAAGCCCTGAGCCCTGGCACCCCCCTGCGGGGCCGAAGCCCTGACCCCCAGTGCTCCCAAGGGTAGGAAGCCCTGACTTCCACCCCCTGCCCAGAGCCCTGACCCCCTTCACCCTGTGACTGCAGTCCTAACCCCCAACCTGGCTGAAGCCCTGAGCCCCAGGGCTAAAGCCCCAAGGCAGTAAAATATTCCCCCCCCCCCCCCCCCGTTTTTGTTTTGTTTTTGGTCTCTTCTGCTGCCCGATAGCGTCCGGTTCAAGAGGGTGTCCGGTTGACCAGTCAGTCCGTAACTCTGGTGTTTGTATCTTTGAGGTTCTACTGTAGGCATGAGAATTCTGTGCTGGACCTGGACCGTGACAGTTTCCCTTTAATTTAATTTTTTTAAGACCAAACTCTTCTTCTGCATTGGGTAAAACAAACAACAGAGCGAAATCTCCTAAAAAGGACAGCTATTTTTGTGGTCATCGTTACCCTGGTTTGGCAAGGTACTTAAGCATATGCCCAACTTTTAAGCATGAGAGCAGTCCTGTTGATCTCAATGGGATTACTCGTGCTTAAAGTGAGGCACATGCTTAGCTACCTGGCTGCCCCTTTGCTGCTTTCCGGATTTCTCTTACTAATTCCTTCATAAAAAGGGAAGCCACTGTGCTGTTTTCATTAACAAGTTGTATATGCCAAGACTGTCTCCAGTTACAGCAAAAGAGAACTTAGTACATTGTCCTTATAGAGCGCCATGAATAGCTAAATAAAGATTTACAGGATATGAATAAAACAATGTAATGAACCAATAGTAAGGGGAAAGTAACTGCAATGTATTGAAATAGCTGTTATAAGAACATTTGACATTGCTGAGTTTCATGACAATGTATAACTACTAGCAGATAACCCTATGAAAGCAGACATTGAGTTTGGCAGCCTAAGACTTTGGAAATACTGTATGCACATGCATTGTGTGACTGTTCATTCAGATGTAAGTGGAAGATTGCTGTCTGTATTGGGTAGGAGTGTTTATACTGCAGGAAGTAGATTAAAGAGGTCTTACTAGTAACAGGAAAAGAAGCCCTGATAGCTATAAAAGGCATGCTGTTTGTTGGCTGAGGGTGAGAAATAATTGTGGGCTGCATTTCACACTGCTTATAATGGGTAATTAATCGTAGTGGACAAACACAGGTTGCTCAAGCCAAACTCATGAAATTCTGCACATTTCCCATTTTTTAAAATGGATATTTTAGGGGATTTAAGGGTTTTGCTAGATATTGGAGTCGGGAAGGAATAAAAGTTGATGGACTAAGCTGTAGAAATGAGAGGCTCAGCACAGATTTAATTTCTAAGAAACCAAACACTTCCACAAATGCATTTCATTATCATCTATCTTAACCCATTAAAACCAGACCTTGTCAAGATCGAGATCTTAGATTTTTCAGCACCGCGGAGATAGGCCTCCATGGGAACCTCCCATATGAACCTCCTCTCTGCTATTTGAATATTTTAATTCAAAGGTCACTCAGCTCTGTACTGGTTTCTACAGGTTGGTGCAAGTTGGAGCCAAACCAGCAGGGTCATGTTTTCTGAATTTGGTTCAGATGTAACTCAGGATGGTGAAAATCTTGCAAGATCTTGCAAAGTTTTTGCCAGTTGTGGCTAAAAGCTTGAGAGAAGTTTTGATGAGATTTTGGCACTCTTGAACCCAGGCCCAAATTCAAGTATGAATGGTCTTCAGATGAAAACTAGAAAGCCTGCCCTAACATGCCTTCTTGGCCCAACTTTAATTTTTTAGCAAAACACTCATAGTAGCAACTGCACTAACTTTAACTTTCTGTGAACTTCAGTGAAGGGCCAGCAGAATTGAATTTTCTGATATGTCTAGTAAATTTCTTAAAATACATCTCTATTTCCTGATAGCATAATGAATTCCACTTCAGTACACCCATAGAATAAAGAAATAGAATTGACAGGGGAGATTTTGAGCACACTAATCACTACAATGGCTTGCCATTCACTCTGAATCAGAACACCCAAACAGTCACCCATAATCTTTTCACTTGAACCTACACTGAATACAGCTGAGAAATATCAATGGCATAAATCTGTAATCAGTATGTGCTTTCTGTTGTTTTCTTATTTACAACATCACAGCTACAGCAGTGTCAGTATTGGTCTAGGCTGAAAACATTACCAAAATGCTAATTTATGTAGAAGAAAACTGACCTACATAAATCAAAACATCTTACAGAAAATACCTAATAATTTAAGAGAGCTGCTCATACCCCTTTGGAATCAAAGAAATAGATAATGTTTTTTTCCAGCATGTTACATATAACTAGAGCATAATTTTTTGTTGGCCTGCTGAAAGGTTAAAAACTGGATTACTAATGCCATACACACAAAAAAGCTAACATGGGATATTCACGTTTTTTTCTTCCTTTAATATTCTTTGTTGTTGTTTCATTGCTTATTGATAGATTATTCTTTAGGTAATTTATATAATGTAAAAACCCATATGCTATAACGAATAATACAGACTATGCAAAAATAGTTGCCCCAATTCATGCAGGTGGACCCTTGCACACCTTATATATATATATACACACACACATATATATATATATATATATATATATATATATATATATATATACACACACACACACACATTGCTTTAAGTACGAGTAGTCCTATTGACTTCAGTGGGACTACTTATCTGCAAAAATTGCGCTTGTGCTTAAGTGTTTGGGGTCTTGGGCAGTAGCTGCAAAGGAATCTTTATGGGTTGTTGTATCAAAAATGTAGTTCTGAGACTGCCAAGTTATAGATTAATGCAGTTATGTTAGTATATTGCACATAAAAAGATGCAATTGTCAATTAATAGTATAACTTAAAAAATCCCTGTAAAAGTATTTTTGATTCTGACATTAAAAGAGAAACAATGTAAAACTATAAACTGTAATTTATTAAAATCTTCCAACATAAGGCTGTGTGGAGGAAATGTTAATTAAGGTCTTGATCCTGCAAAGACTTACTCAACTTTACACACAAGTAGTCACAATGCTGTCAGTGGAATTGCTCAAGTATAAAGTTAAGCACAGGCCTTTGTAGAGTTGGAGTTTTATAAAACCTAATCCCAACGTGGAGCTTGGCCTTAACTCTGCATCAATCAGGCCCATAACATTATGTGATTAGTGTTTATAGTTTAATCAAATTTCATATGTGGCCATAAAACCTTTGTGCTCAAATCCCTGTTTAGGCCCTGCTCCTGGAGTGAGCTGAACGCTGGTAGGCCCCTGTGCATCCAAGGAACCACTGGTATAGATGCCTGCCGAGCTCATTGCAGGATGAGAACCTGATTGTTCATGAACGCTCATTATTCACTGCTCTAAACTTTTCAAATTTTGCATAACCCACTATTTTGTTTCCACATACATGTCAATTTTGGCAGGGCACACGCTTTGCAGTGAACAAGACAGCTGTACTGAGGTAGCTCCAGAAGAAGCAGAAGTGCCTGATTTGGAGTCCTCTGATGAGACGGATAGGATGAGCAAGGTGAGAGATTTTCATTTTCACATTACGAAGACCTAAAGTGCAGTAGAGTCACAGCTGACATGCTGACTTCACAGCTGTGCATGATTAGAGCATCTTCCCTAGGAAAATGTTGATCTTACTTTTAAGGTGTTTACAAGTGATACAGAGTGTAACAAATTACAGCCTTGATTACAGCACATCAACACCTGTTGAGTAAGAGCTGTGTTCTGGATCCATGAGGGGTAAAGAGTAGACCTGGTTCTGATCTTCTGTGGTGTGTGATAATGCTTTCACATATTAAAATATAGCTACTCTGTCACTTCCTCCCCTTGGGCAGGTGAGCTGAATGCATTTCCAGATTGATTTATCACATTTTCCTCTCCTTTCCTTTTTAGTAATTTCCAAGGTGTGAAGCACAAAAGTTATATTATTGCCTTAAATTAGTATAGTTTACATGTTAGCAGCTTAAATGCAAAACTAATTACAGCCAATCTACCTTTGATTAAAGCAGAACTCTCCAATTATAGTTAACAGGCTGCACAAATAGATTGCTAATTGTTGTCTATTAAGGGATGAGTTCTGGCATGGTTTGGTAGTTTGTTCTAGCTGTGGTAATAGTGAATACTGCACAAAATGATCTGGGGAGATTAGTGTTCTCTGAAGCTGAATCAAGTACATATGGTAAGATTACTTTAAAAGGGCTGGCTGTTTGTTATATTTTAAGCACTTGCTGCATAATTGATGCTGCGTTAGTAACCCAAGCTCTACAGAATTCACTGAGCAGTGAGTATAGACTGTAGGACTGATCTCATTGATTCTCTGTGTCTCTCTCTCCCCCCTGTCTCTCTCTCTCGCTACTCCCTCCTTTATATATATATATATATATATATATATATATATATATATATATATATATATATATATATAATATGTGTGTGTGTGGTTTCCCATCATTTTGTTTTAGTTGAAAATGTGTCTTGGTAAGCCATAAACTGAGCCCCAAATACCATTATTAGGTTATCATAGTTGGAAGGAAGGAAAAAGCCCCTGGCCTCTTGTTTCCTGATCCCTTATGTCATACTAGCTTGTAGCCTTTCCTTTGATAGATAGGAGAAAGCATTCCCATGCATGAAACATACACAGAACTTGTATGTAAAGCAGAAGATTATCTTTAAACTGTGTCTCTAGATTTTCCTAGGGAATCATTTTATAGTAAGTATAAATTATATTTTTCAAAAGTGGGGGAAGTACTAATGTGTGTGTTGGTTTTTTTTTATTAGTTTTTTTTTAATTTAAGTGTGGATACCTGCATGCTTTGTAATGAGATCTGAAATGAATGTTTCTTTGCAGAAAAACAGTCCAAGTATTAATGGTATCTATTGCTAACTTGGCTATGGATACTCTTGCTATGGTTGGATTTTCTGTAGCTTTTAAAAGTTTTATGTTTCAACTATGTAAGAGGCTGTGATGTCCCATTTCACACTTTGCTTGCATGAACCATCTGCTGTCTAAAGCAAGGTATATGAATTCTATGATCAGCCCTGTGTTTGGCTGTGCTAAGGAACTGTGTTTTAGTAGTTATTACTATTGTGATAGAGTAAGAACTGTAACTAACTTGTAAATTTAATGAGTCCAGGCTTTCAATGATAATGTTTCATTTACACAAAATTTCCATCTCACCTGTTTTGCATTTTGTAATATTTGGAAATGTGTATCTTTGAAGGAGCCTCTTATTGTACATAACTTATGTGATACATGGGGGAGAAATTTTGAGTTCAGTGTTTTGTTTTTTCCCCTTTAAAATAAAAGTTTGTCTCGAATCAAAAGGTGGGGAGGGATGTGTGTGTTTCAATACAGAATGTATTTATAGTGACAACCAAATATTTTTTAACTTGCTAACTCTACTTTCCCTGTTTATATGTAGAACAACTCTGTATTCTTTAATTCTCCCGTGCTCTTGAATTTCAACAAAACTTAAAAATAGTTCTGTTAAAGCCAGAGAGAATGCTAGTAAATGTGCAGCTTCTTCAGAAGCTGCACTGGAGAGGGGCTCTGACTTTTGTTCCTAATTCCTCTTTATAGTTGTGCTTCACTTTAAAATGTCTTCTGTATCACTGGGCATTTTATCTGATGGTAGAGTCTGTTAATCTCCTCTCTGAAGGTACCCTCACCACAGGTTGCCCTCCTAAAATCCCCTGGAAGTCATTTGCAGGGTAAGGCAAGAAAGGTGTCTTCTCCATGGTATTGCCACCTCCTTCCAACCCTACTGAGATTATGAATCATGCTCACGTCATCGGCCTTAACTTGCACTGGCTGTCTCTGTACACAGTGAAATGCACCTGGAGGAAGTGGGGAGAGGAAAGGGTTTGAAGGTAGTGGTCAGTGGAGATGCTATATCAGCATGGCTACTATGAGAATTCTGCAAAGAATTCTGCAAAACTTTGGCTTGTGCCCTTTTTACATATCTGGCTTGATAAAGTAGGCCAGAGTCCCCCCTGCTGTTGCCAGCTCTTCCCCTCGTCTCCAGTAACCCCTCACCCCTTGTTTTCCAACCTCTAGACAGTATATTTTTTTCTGGTGATATTAAAATAGTTCCAGAGTACACCAGATGTGAATTTTTAATGGAAAAACAAGCAGGAGAAACTTCTAGGCTCCCTTCGTATATCACAAAGAAGGGGGAAAGGACACAAGATTGGGTTGTGTGTTTTGGTTGGTGTGGTTTTTTTTTTTTTTTTTTTTTTGGCCTTCTCCTAAGCAGGTCTCCATTCAATTGAGAAGTATTAAAATAAAACCTCATTATTTCAATGGAATTATCCCTCTGTAAACACCAAGAAATGGGATGTCTTAAAATTGTGCTAGATAGAGCATTAGAAAATACATTTTAGAAACAATCCTGCACAGGGAGAGGGAATTGACTGATAGGTCTGGTATTTTTAATCTCTAGGTTATTTTTGAGATTCTGATACAGGCATCGGCAACCTTCGGCATGCGGCTTGCCAGGGTAAGCCCCGCCGGGCCGGTTTGTTTACTTGCTGCGTCTGCCAGTTCGGCTGATCGTGGCTCCCGGTGGCCACGGTTCGCCATCCCAGGCCAATGGGGGCTGCGGGAAGCAGCGGTCAGCGCACTGCTTCCTGCATTGGCCGGTGACGGCGAACCGTGGCCAGCGGGAGCCACAATCGGCCAAACCGGCAGACGCAGCAAGTAAACAAACTGGCCCGGCCCGATGGGGCTTACCCTGGCGAGCCGCGTGCCGAAGGTTGCCAATGCCTGTTCTAATATCTCTTCTTTCTTTTAAGGCAGCCCATGTACAGCTGACTTTTAGTCAGCTCAGTATCTCCCAATTGTAAAGATGTAAGTATCGGCAAACTCTTATGCTTACTTTTTTTTTTTTTTTTTTTTTTTTTTTTTTTTTTTTTTTAAAAGCTTGCACTAGAGAAAGTTCAAAGCCCCTCTAAGCCAAACTCCTTCGAATTTCAGTGGGGTGTACACATTTATAGACTGTCTGTCTACACGAGCACATTTGTCGGCAAACTTTTTTGTCGGTCAGGGATGTGGAAAAAACTCCCCCCTGAATGACCTAAGTTTCACCGACAAAAGAGTCGGTGTGGACAGCGCTACGTCGGTGGCCGCTCTCCTGCTGACATAGATACCGCCACTTGTTGGGGGTGGTTTCATTATGCCGGAGGGAGAGCTCTCACCTGTCGGCATAGAGCGGCTACACAGGTGACCTCGCTGTGAGATCTGTCGTGTAGACATAGCCTCAGTTTCTAATCCAAGATCTGTATAAGACTTTAAACCAGTTCCAAGCAACATCTTTGTCAGTCATCCATCTCTGGTTTAACAGGATACCATATAGCCGACTTACTAGTATAAGTTTTATTTAACAAAAACTAGCCTTTGTAATTATTTGCTTAGTGTGCTAATTTATATAAATTAACACACTTGGTCTGGAGGTTAAAACCTCAATCTTATAGCAACAAAAGCTTAAGTATTTTGCACATTGTAGTCGTCATGACACAGGACTTGATGTCGTTTACTGTGGTGATCATGTCAGTAGCGCTTTGTATAGTGACACACTCATGGATGTGTTTAAAAAGCTAATGAGTTGAAATGCTACTGGAGGTTCATTTCCTTTTTTCTAATTTAAGACACGTCTCTTGAAATTAAAACTAATTACCTTGCAGTTGTGCTTAAGGTACCATACACTGACTCTGTATGCATTTCATCTACCAAAAGTGTCCTATGAAGATTAATCTTCTTTTGCAGTGTTAATGAAAACCAAAAATATCTATTGATACAAATCCCTCAACACATGTAGAAGTTGATGTAAAAGGATTAAAATGGGAACTTCTTAAAAAGCAACTTAAGGTTTTCCAATAACATAACTGACTTTTTAAAGTGGTCTAATTGGTGTGTGCTGTCTGCCCTGATGTTTAATAATCTTATGCAGTACAGGTTGTAGCCAATCAGCTGATACTAATCCACAGGCAATAGACATTTATATTCCAGTGTCGACTTCCCCTCTGCACGTTTCAGCCATTTCTTGTAGGAGTTCTCATATGACCGTTTCATGAAAGGGAGTCTTCAGAAGTGACTTTACTAGTTAGAGCTGAGAATTAAATTCTCATTGATCTATTGAAAGAAGGAGACCTACAGCAAATGATCCAGGAACAGTGTCTTACAGAAGAGCAATAGCTGCCCTCTCATTAAAATACAGAAGAGGATGTTTTCTGTGCTTGTGTGTCAAGTAAGCAGCATGGAATATGAGGAAAGAACACTTGTCTGGAGCAGGAAAGAATTTCATATCAGCTGAATATGGAAAGAAATGTGGATTCCTTTTTTTAGTGTATTTGTTACTGAAAATGCTGAGTAACAGAATTGTCACAACAATATCTTCCCAATGATGTCAGCTTTTTGGAGAGTTAAACGTAAACCCAGGACCAAAGGCATGGAGAGATCCTGCGATTCTCTTTATCACATGCTGCATTTGGTGAGCAGATCTACTGTTGTGCAGTGTAACTAGATTAAGCAATTAGCCTAATATAGCCTCATGCTGTAGTAATTTTAAGAAGGTTCTAAATGTGATACTAAATAAATAGTGATGCTTATGCCCGCAGAGGGGTTTTTTAGAATATGCAGTCTCCATAACAATTGAGGCCAAGCCTCAGTGGAATTTGTCTGAAGTTTTATTTGGATTTTTGAGAACAGTTAAAAAAAAATAATAATTTTGTCCATTATTGGGTAGAGGTGTTGAGTGCCCTGAAAGACCACACTTGACTACACACTCTCACCCCTATATGTTTTTAAAATGGGGACTGGCAGAGGAAATTGTCCTTTGTTGTCCTCTCTCAATTAATCAGCCAATGATGTCAGCATGCTCAACTTTTGAGGAAATGCTCCTGCCCAGGAAGGATGTGAGGTTAGCTCACCTGCTGGGCTCTTTGCAGGATGGGGGTTGGGTTTTTGTTTAATTGATCTGCACAGACCTAGTGCCTAATCCTACAAACCTTTGTTTGCACCAGTAATTCCATCAAAGTCACTACTTGGGATTACTTTTGTGAGTGCAGGTTTGAGCCCTAAATATGACGCAGTAGTTTCCTTGACTTAAACTAACACTGAACAGGTCTCTCACTACACCAGTGATGGGTAGGGAACAGATCTGGAATTGAAAGGTAAAGGGAGCTAGCTGTTTGGTAGATAAACAAATTACTCTGTTCTCTTCCCTCAAAATCTCTAGGCAATTGGATAATTACATTTTAATAGAGTGTTTAAGAAGTTTAAGTAAAATCTGCACTGTATCATAACTAACACTACTTTAGCTGGCTGTAAAGTGTTTCTTTCGGCCTGTCACTATTTACTTTCTCTAAATAAAAGACATCGGCAGGGAACTCCTTTCTAAAGGTGCATGCAAAAAGATGATTTGATGCCTGTGTCTTGAGCAAATGTGAACAAGTTAATGAATGTCAATGGCCTTGATTTGTAATTTTGTCTCTTGCAAAGCATCCATTTTAAATAACTTGTATTTTTATCAGATTTAAAATATAACTTGATTTGGGAAATCCAAATTGTAATGTAGAAGTGCTACTAGTTGACACCTGACATCACTGAAGTTTGTGACTGGTAATCTCCTAAAGCTTCCATATGTGAAGGGGCAAAAAAAGAACAAATCCATGCCTAATTGTGGGCCAGTCTTTTGGAACATAGGAATTGTTACACCACCCTCACTAGACTAGTGTCAGACTAAGGCATTTAATCTATAATGAGCATTTAAAATTGCTATCTAGTAGTTCATGATATTAAAGGCTTTCCCTGTTCTTTATGTAGTTCATCTTTTCTAATGACCTAATGTGAACAACTTCTATGAAAGGCATGATAACCCATAGTTTAAAATGTTGCAAAATGTGTGGGGGTTTTAAAAATCAAAATTACTCTATTTTATAAAAGGTTCAAAACCAGAGACCTCAAGTTCTAGAACTGTAATCACCGTTACAAATGTAATTGTCTTTCTGTGGCTGTATATTTCCTAGACTCTGCATTGCAAAAGTCACAGCTGATGTAACACAGTATAAATAGTTTCTACAAACTTGCGTATGTTACTGCCTTGATAGAAATAACTTATTTCCAAATGAGATGCTGAATTGAAAGTGGGGAAAAATAAAATTTGTAGATGTGGCTTTTCAGTTTTCTTAAGATAAATAGAAATGTATATTTAGGTACGCGTATGGCCCCAGTCACGGTAGTCTCTTTAATGTATGTATCCTCTAGCACTTTCCTACATCACAGGAGTGGTGTTGTCTCCCTTTTACAGATGGAGATGTGAGAGACAAAGAGGCTAAGGCAGTGATTCTCTCACTTTTGTACTGCTGACCCTTTTCACATAGCAAGCCTCTGAGTCCCACCCCCTCCCCTATGAATTAACCCCCCCCTTTTTATATATATATATATATATAATATATATATAAAAATATATAAATGCTGGAGGTGAAGCGGGGGTTGGGGTGGAAGCTGACAGCTTGCAACCCCCCACATAATAACCTTCCGATCCCCAGTTTGAGAACCTCTGGGCTAAGGACTTGTCTTCACTGCACTGTTAGCTTGAGCTACCTACTGAGAGTTAACTCCTCTGGAGTGAGCTAGAGTGAGAAAGGTCACACTGCAAAATAACACTTGAGTAATAGTGTGTTTGAATTAGCAATAGTAGCTGAGCCCTCACTGCATTACTTGCTTGAGCTTCAGCTGCCCTGTAGCTTCAGTCCACACCCCCAATGGGCCAGCTACCTTAAGTTTAATGCACCACTTAATTCAAGGTAGAGATTTTTGTGTATGCACATGTCAGGTTGGGGTGACCTTCGAGAGATACCTCAAGCTAATCCTGAAGTGAAGAGCAGCCCTATGTGACTTTCCCAAGGTCACACAAGAAGCATATGGCAGAGCAGGGACCCAGGTCCTAGGATAGTGCCCTAGTCACTGGACCAGCCTTCCTCTCTGAGGAACTGACCTTATTAAACACAGTGACCCAGAATGGTCTAAACTTAGGCCCGCTTCACCAGTTCTCAAGCTGCCAGTTCCCTACAGCCCTGATTCAACAAGGCACTTTAGCATATGCTTAAGTTCCAATGAAGTCCTAGAATGAAATCCTGGCCCCAGTGAAGTCTGTGGTAAAGCTTCCAATGACTTCACTGGGGCCAGGATTTCATCCCAAGTGCTTTGCTGAATTGGGGCTGTCAGGCTTGATCCTATCCCAAATGGTGCAGGATCAAATCCTTAGTGAGCATAGATGGTGTGAGGAACAAGAGAGCCCACAATTGATAGCATGATTTGGTGCAAGATAACTGAGTTATTTATACAACTGCAGTATATTTAATCAGCAGTAAAATACTGCAGGGTCAGAAAGAGAGTTTAGAGACTACCCAAAAGGAGCTGAATTGGAGATAAACTAGTCCTACTCTCAATTCAGGTAGAACAGATAAATTGCTACTCTGTTCCATACCTACTTGGTCTAAGTTTAGATCTCAACTACTCAAGATGAATGTTGTTGCTGTAATAATCAAACTCCAGCCAAAAGAGTTTCTTCAGCCATTCGTATTTCCTGTAAGTCAGCTGTAAACTGTTGATCACTTAAATGTGCGCATTTAAAAGAAATGTCACCTTTGTATAATTACTGATCTAATACATAGCAGTTTTATGCTTGGATGGGTGCTGGCAGCCATAAAATAGCTGTGGATGAAACAACTGTAGTGTCCCAGGAAAGTCCTTAACAAGTGGAAAAAATGTTCTCTTGGATTTCGTGGCACTACGCGTATAGAGATGAATTAGAGGGCAGTAATGGCTGCACATAAGCAGAATGGCTATGGGACAGGGACCCTTTCACCATTAGGTCACCAGTCCGGATCTGGTCTAGATCAGTGGTAGCTGAAATTCATTCCCACCCGCCAGTTGTTCTGGCCCATGTTAAATGAGTTGATGGTATCCCTTCACCTCCTGGTTGGCAGGGCTCCTGCTCCAAAGTGGCTTCCCTGGTCATTCTCTAGAGAAACTGCATCCGATGAAGTGGGCTCTAACCCACGAAAGCTTATGCTGAAATAAATGTGTTAGTCTCTAAGGTGCTACAAGTTTTTCTTTCTTATTTTCATTTTGCTGATACAGACTAACACGGCTACTACACTGAAACCATTCTCTAGAGAGACACTGAATGCATTTTCAGTGACCCCTTAATGCAGACTGAAGGGGCACAGAGACGGAATTACTCTGACCCCGGAGTTTCCTCCAACTCTGGATTAAGGAACAGTAAAGAGGGGAAACTTGAACAGCCACTGCCTAATATACCATTCCGTCTCACTCGCTCCGCAGTCCTCATTCCACCCTGCCTCCTTCCTGCTCTTACCGCCTCTTAAACCCTCTCCTTGTTATGTTCCATCCAGGCTTGCTCCTGTTTCCTCACTCTGTCCCATATGATTGATTCTGAGGTGGTTCCAGTGTACATCAACGTCCCAGATTTCTTGCCTCATACTTCTAAAAATTCCCATAACCCAGGGAGCATTCTAGATTTGCCCACTGTATGCAGTGTCGATTGACCACCTTTTCTTCCCTCCCCCTCTGCCCCCATCAAATGATGTCTTTAGCAATATAAAGATGCTTCCTAAGGAAAAGCTCATTTATGAGTTGGTAATGGAGCAAAAACGTGTTTTGTCTCCCACTTGATGCATCAACACACCATAGACTACCTACTAATACTGCAATTTGATAACAGCAGAGATTTTTCCAAAAGAACCTAAGGAAGTTAGTTACCCAAATCCCAAATGAATTTCACCCTCTATATGCAGTGACTGGAAATTAACCAAAATAAATTAAAACAAAAAGGACAGGTTTTTTAATGTCAGTAAATCTTAATGTATCAACTAGAAATATAAGATGCATTCTTAGAATTAAACTGAATAATTTAGAACAAGTCAGAATGCTTTAGAAACACCTTTTCCCCCTTCACTGGGATTTTTATAGTCAGCAGATTATAACAATGTATAAAGCAGTGCTAATACCTCTTTCCCATGAAAATAATCTGACTAGGACCCACCTGCTGCTGTTTTATACCAAGGTGAAATGAAAAAACAGATGTAGAATAGTCAGGCTAGATGACGACAACAGCATCCATATTATCCTTGCCGTAGTCACCACACTTCACAAGACATTGTGCCATTCTTTATCTCCCAGGGACCACACTTACTACACTCCTGCATTTGGTTTGTGGTCTCCTTTAACACTGTCAGCAGGTACAGAATTGGACAGAAGCCATTTAAAACAATGGTGGGCCACTTACATCAGCACAACTGCCAGTGACTCTACACTAGTTGTAGTGATGGTGGGGATATTTGAGTAAAGAGAGGCTAGTAAAGGTATCCATAAAGATACCTGTGCAACTCTCTTGGGCATCACTCTGCACAGGTGTAACTGAGTGGAACTTTATTGTTCTTGAGCCCCAGACTTGTTTACAGACTGTCACCCTCTCCTGTAGCTATGTTGGCTCTGCAGTGATTACAGGAGGTAAAAAGCATAAAAAAATTCACTATCCGCAGATATGACTAAGGTGCCCCCCCCCTTTTTTTTTCTTTTTTTGAATAAAACTGCACTTTCCTGGGAGGGAGGGGGAGTTGTGAACTGTACAGGAGAGAGGGTGAATCCTACAGTGATGAAAATGGTACAGTTACGCAATGCTTCATTTTTTATTTGAGGTTTTTATTTAAAAAAATACCCCTTGCACAATGCTTAGGGCTTACGTACATAATCTTATAAAGACAATTATCTATCACTCCATCTTTAGTAGAACCGAAGGGAGATGGAATAGAGAGGGGAGAACCACCATTTCCCCAGGGTACACTCCAACCCCTTCTGGCATCAGACCTTGCATTCAATAAAAAGGCCAATAAACCTGAATTGTCAGTTGAAGCAAATTATGAGTTGAGGGGCAGCCCCACTGAGAATCCCCTGCTTGTAGCCCTCTTGCATTTAAATCTAGGACTGTTTCTTCAAGTGCCTCAGAAGATCATATTGTTGCAATCTATCCCAACATATTAACTGATTCCTTGTTAACTTCAATATTATGGTAATTTAGTTTATTCGTCTTGTGGTAGTGCTTAGAGGCTCAGCCTCCCCTGCCCCCCGCCTATGCTGTATGCAGTAACTACAAATAGTAAAGATGTGTATGCTCAAAGAACTTTTGTCTAATTAGATACAATCAGTATGACAAACAAAAGGAGGGGAAGAAAAGTGGACACAAGTAACATCAGTAAATCACAGGGTTAGGCAGCTAATTGCATGACTTGAAGGTTTCATTGTTTGTTTGTTTGGTATTGCGGTAGCACTTAACGCTCCGAGTCATGGAGCGGTACCCCATTGTACTAGATGCTATACAAACACAATGCAAAGATGGTCTCTGCCTCAAAGAGCTTACAACCCAAGTCCTCTTCAGCATCATGACACAGCTGTATTTTAAAATCTAAGTTTTAGACATTCTTAAAGGTTCAATTAAAAATAAAGTCCAAGAGAGTCTTAGGACATGGCTAAACACCACATCCATGTTCTACTTGGATGTTGTAATTCCTTCCCCTTGTTCCCTGCTCTTCCTGCTTTCTTTTAAAGTTCAACTTCTTTAGAGCAAGGACTGCCCCTCCATTAGTGTTTGCACAGTGCTTAGCATGTTGAGTGCTACCAAAACCAAATTTTAAAAAATGTACTTTAAATCATTTTTAGCCACTCTGTTATGTGATCTGAGACTTCTGTTTTGTACTTGCTCATACTTTTTGGGCCAGGGACTTGTTAGTGGTCTGACGCAATTCCCTTGCTGTACAGTTGTGGCACTGTCTAAATAAACTTTATTTTACAGGCTGTGGTCATTGTGACATGTCACTCTGAATTTCTAAGAACAATGCATCTGGGGTTCTTCATAACGGGGGTCCTGATTATCAACTGGTAGAGAATGACAGCTCCCCAGAGCCAGGTGGGATCCCTCATCCTTGGCTCTCCAGGCCCCATGGGGTTTAGTGTAGATTCCCTGCCTTTCTAATTTCCACTGCTGGCATAAACTCCATAACTGAACTTATACTAGCAGAGGATCCAGCATTGTAGAGTTTGGTTTCACCATGATGGCCCTTTTCCCAATGATAAGGGATGCAGGTGGCGTAGGAGGTAACTATTCCTCTACAAAAGGGGAAATTTCCAGTTTAGATCTTTGGCTGCTTTAAGGTCACTTTGCACTGTGTATGCTGTGGACAGTGAACTTGGCGGACTGGAACATCCAGTCCAGGACGATAAAACCTCCGATACAAAAGCAAAGCACACTTCTTAAAACTTACATTAGAACATACAATATGTACGTGGGGTATACAATAGCAGAATTAGAGTTCAAATAGCTCCTACTTTAAAACAACTAGGCGTAATGTGTTCTATTTTTTTAAAGAGTACAGAACAAGTTGCTGCATTTTGTCGCAGTCTACATGAGATGAATCCTTCTGATTCGAGTTTGCATCCTCAAGAATTTACAGGGCCTCAACTGTCCACCATGAGACAACTTACAGATGCTGATAAACTGCGCAAGGTTATTTGTGAACTGCTTGAAACAGAACGCACCTATGTCAAAGTAAGCTATGTTTTGTCTACGTTTTTCCTTTTCCTTCCAGAGTTTAACTTCTAAAAAGTTAAAGCTCTGCAATAGTTTTTATTTATTTTTCGTGGTACAAAAAATAACTTGCCACTAGTGTAGTAAATTATCTTTTACTGTAGGACTTCTCATCAATTTTAATAGAAGCATCCAAAATACACTAGATATTTTAAAACTGAAACAACTGAATAAAGAGGTTTTTGAACAGTGGCATTAATTTTATTTGGTTGGGATACAGAGAAATATTTTCAGATGAAATCACATATCTTCGTTTTATAAGTAATCTAAATTGCACAACCTTTTTTTAATGTCTTCAATTTCACTAAAATAGAATATACACCTGTCTGATGCAAGACAGATGACAGACCTAGAGACTACATCAATGGTGTTAAGGAGAGGATCTTTGTCACTGTAACAGTTTGAGAGAGGTACTAGGAGGAAATGACATTAAAGAGTATTTTCTTTATTTTTGTTTTTATTTTAAGGACTTAAACTGTCTAATGGAAAGATATCTGAAACCTCTACAAAAAGAAACTTTCCTCACTCAAGATGAGGTATGGGAACTGTTGCCATAGTGCTGCCAGATTTATTGTCTGATGTTGGAAGGAGCTGTGAGGGTTAAACTTGCTTAGGAACATTTTTAAATGGACTGACACTGACTATAAAAATACTGATCAGTGTTGTCTGATCTTCGGATAACAGCCACACTAGGCTGTTGGAGTTTAAGACCGTGGCTACACTACAAAATTATGTTGACCTAACTTGTCAGCATACAGCCACCGCAGTTATTAAATCGCTTGTGTTTTCAATATGCTTGGCTTCGTGTCAGCTGTGCGTGTCCTCATGAGGAGCGCTTGTTTCGATTCTGTTGTCAGTATAGGGCATTGTAGGATGGTTCCTGAAAGCCAGTAGCAGTCGATGTAAGCAATGCAGTGTCTACACTGACTCTGCATCAACCTAATTACTCAACCGTGACTCTGCGCTACTCGGGGAGGTGGTATTACTAAATTGGCATCAAGAGGCACTTTACCTCAGCAGGAGCCAAATTTAAGTGAAGGCACTTCCACAGCTAGGTTGAGGCAAGGCAGCTTACATCGTCCTAACCCTCTAGTGTAGACCAGGCTGAAGGAAAGCTAAGTGCTAATGTTCTGTAAATTGTGACTGGCTGGAAAGTCGTCTAAACTGAGATTTTAAGCATATTAAACTTTTCTCTTTTATTAGCTCGATGTTCTCTTTGGGAATTTGACTGAAATGGTAGCATTCCAGGTGGAGTTCCTGAAAACTCTTGAAGATGGAGTGAGGCTGGTGCCAGACCTGGAAAAGCTTGAAAAAGTTGACCAATTTAAGGTAAACATTTTTATTTAAACTCTGGTTGCGTGTCTAAAGCAAACTTAAATAAGGCTTATGGCATACTTACTGTACAATATTTTTACACTGGCAAAATACTGCAGAAGTAGTCCTCTTAACCTTGTATCAAACCAGTTTGACTACCATGACTCTTATTTTGTAAGAACACATTTTAAGATTTTTTTTTTTACATGAACTTGTTACCTACCACCACTGTTCCCTCTAAGCTGTGCGCGTGTGTGCGCGCACACAGATCCTAAACCCCGCGCACACAGATCCTAAACCCCGCGCACACGGTGAAACACCGTGCGCACAAAAATTTGCACAGAAGCACAACAATTTGCATAGAATAAATTTTTTGTGCACACAGCCTGTCAGAAATTAGAGGGAACATTGCCTACCACCATGACTCCTTGAAAGCAGAATATCACGCCGTAGTTCATGTTGCATTTAGCTTTATTGATCAATGCCACTCAGCAAAAGCATGCAAAGTTAGACGTGATTTTTACCTCTGTTAGATTTCATGTTTCAAACTGAGGAAAAGCTAGTGGCAGAAATATAATTGCATAAAACCTTAGTACTGACAAGTCTAAATTGCCAGTTCAGGGAAGCCACTGGGGAAATGGTTTTGAACTGTAAATTGGTTCTGTACTCAGCAGGCTCTTAATGCACATGTAGGCAGGAATGGCAAGCTATTGAATATAATGCTGCTTTTGAATCTTAATTTCAAATACTTTGGGAGGAAGGTAGAAATATTAAAGGGAGGAAACCCAAACTGAATTAAAAATAAACAGGGAAAGACGTTGTGGAAGGGTTGGTTGCTAAATGAATGAATACCACCACCACTGTAATTGGATCAATCTATGGCAAGTAACACATGTAGTGTTGAAATTAACACAACCCAGTGCACCCCCTCCTGGTCCTTTTGCTCATTTCAGCACTGACCTTGATAAAAGGACATTGATGTCTTGGTGAATAATAATCCCACTGGGTTTGCTCCTCCAGGAACATGGATTAATTGAAGAGCTTGTGGAAGAAGTCTCTTTTGGTTTTGTTCTTGACTGCTCATTTTAAATTGGCATTAGTCACATAACCTACTGCTATGGTTAATCATTAGAAAATTATTTTGTTCTTTAACTGAGCATACTGAAATGCAGTGCTGGGGAAACTGGACTTTCATTGATGAATAGGTCTTGCCTCCTGCAGTCCATGTCTTGCTTATGGACTCAAAAATGTCTTTGTACTGAAACAAATTTGCTTGATCTATCAAACCTTTGTACTCCATGTATTACCATACAGCTCCGAGACCTGAGCCCTCTTCGAGGTAGACTTGGAGCAGCTAGAGTCATTCCATATGTGTAGTCAGTGCTACATCCTGAGCATAAAGTGTTTTGACTTCGTGAGATAGTGACATTTTACACAAAGATCTGGCCTTCCTTCCATCCATCAGTCTATTCAAAAGCAGCATTGCGTGTTCTTTGGCCAGGTTTCCAAGATGAACAAAAACAGCCTGGCACACTGTACTATCAAACCCTCCATTGACACGTGAAGGATTGCATGTCCCGATCATACCTGGTGCCATCTGCGGAACTGCCCCAGAGATTTGTATATTTGCAGGATTGAGCCAGATCTGAGCTGCTCTACATGAGGCCTGGTGTGATGCCATCAACTAAGGTCTTTAGTAGACTCTGCATGTTGTTACTGAAGCATCTACCACTACATTCTCACAGTAATCAGTTTGTGCATTGAACTGATGGGGGAAGCGAAGTGACAAAGAAGTGTAACATATTGGAGAGGACTGTTCTAAATTCCCCCCCTTCCCCCCCCCCCAATAACTCTTATTTGTTCTCTTTACATTGGACAGAGATAGGAATAAATTGTCAATATTATGTTATCTACCTTTACAAAAGAGTAACTCAAGTAGCTGAACAGATCACGTTCCCTAATAATAAAATGAGACTTCAGGAGTAAGTAACCATTGCTTTCTCCATGGAAGTATACACTTTATGAATCCCGGAGATGTTGCTGCATAAGAATTTAATGGTACATATGAAATCAAGATTATAGGTGTAGACTTGATTTAAAAATATTCACATATCTAGCAGTAATGAATAACTCCTCCACCCACTTGACACTCTGCAGACAAAGAGGGAAATAACTAATCCAGCACACTCTATAAACACCTAATATAGGTTGGCAGAATTTGACTTTTATAACTTGATGGATATCTATTTAAGTATTTTTTTTCAAATTTTCTTGTATTTCTAATTTCAGTTGTGCAGAATTATGGGTTTTAAGCTTTTTGTTTTTTCCAAAGACTGAATTTATTTCAACATCCACAATTGTGGGGAAATTATGGAGGGTTAGATAATAATTATTTAATGGCAGATCTTGATATTCAAAAAACTCTCAATATTAGATGTTCAGAATTTTAGCTTGCATCACTCAAGTTCTCAAGCAGCATTTTTCTGACTTTGCCTATCTGTAAATTTCAATTATCATAGATGGAAATGTTTTCATTGATTTGTATATACACTGAAAGCAACATTCATCATTTACTGTTTAAAAATCGAATCCTTCCAAGCCTAAATATGGCCCAAGAAGAAGGATTTTGTGGGGGGAATAATGAAATAAATGTAACTTGGGAGATCAGAATTGAGTTCTGCTACATATTTCCTGTGTGACCTTAAGCAAGGTACATAGCATCTCTCTGCACTGGTTCCCTAGTTGTATAATGAACGTAATACTTGTCTATTTAGATTGTGCTGAACAAACATGTAGTAAGGAAGTCCTGCCCTGAGAAAAACTTACAATCGGGCCCTGATCTTGGTTGGGCTTCTGAGCATTTCTGTAATACAAATAATATTCGAGGAGGAGAAGACAAGTTTCTGCTTTGAAAATAAAGCTGTCTGAGGATGGGGGTGGAGGGAACAGATTGCAATATACATAATATTTTATCACTTTCAAAGATACATATTTAATAGTTGGTGTATAGTAACTACAGCAGATTACAGAAGTTAGTTTTTACTCATTAAACATATTGAAGTATTTACATTCCAAATAAGCCCATGAAAAAGAAACTTTCACATAAAATTATATATACAAAATGACACATTCTAGATCAACACTAATTTAAACAGGAAACCATCAGTTCTACAGTAGATGATATAGAGCAGGTAGAAACGAGTCTCTTATTCAAGAATCTCTGACCTTCTATTCTTCTCCAGCTACCTGGTGAGGAATTCCCCCTTCACCTAATCTTCTGATCAGTTTCTCTTACTGAATGTTCCCAAGCAGGGTGAGCACCTAGTGTAGATGGTCAGGAACATTGTAATCATGTGTGATGGCTAAAAAACATGGCACAGAAGATCTTATTCTTTCTAAGCAGTCTGATTTCAATAGCTTTGTCAAAAGGAAAACTCATGTGTTTTTGTGTTTTGCCCTCCCACCCCCCCCCCTTTTTTTTTTTTTTTAAAATCCTAGAAAGTGTTGTTTTCCTTGGGTGGATCCTTTCTTTACTATGCTGACCGTTTCAAGCTGTACAGTGCCTTCTGTGCCAGCCACACTAAAGTTCCCAAAGTATTAGTAAAAGGTAAGATCGGCATGCTTTATATGTATTTTTTCCAAACACTTTTGATGTGGAAAACTGCCCTTGCACAACGTAGGATGTGGCTGACAGTGCAAAGGCTGCAGAATGGCCAGGTGTTGTCAGTCTGACAAAGCAGAAAAATTGATCACCAATGCGTGTGCCAAAATGCCAACTGAGAATCCTGTTAATGTCATGACAGTAAAGGCTATCCTAGTGCAGAGGGCTCACACAAAACTTTATCTACACTAATACTGAAGTGGTTTTTATAACACCCTTACCACCATAGCATCTGAGCCCCTTCCAGTAGCACATTTAAGCAACGTGACTAACATCTGTCATGCATAGTTTGTGTGTTCACCCTCTTTCACAGGGAGACTTGTGCATGGGTTTTGTGTGTGTTGGAGAAGGCAGGTTGAATAAGTGTACCTTTGCACTTGGAGTGAAGCTTGTGATACCCACAGGAACTAAGGGCCATGTACTACAGAAGTCTGGCTAATGTCCTATGTTAAAACCCCAAAAAACTTGTCTGGGAGCCTCCAGGAAGGGAGTGGAGAACAAGGAAAATCTTCCTGTCGCTTCCTCTGCTGCCGCCATTCTAATCTGGGTCAGCCTGTGTGGCCCTTTTTCCTTCCTCTCCAGAGGTGCTGCAGAAGATCTCCAGCTCCATACCAAGCTGAAGAGCCACTGTGCCCAAAGTGCCTGTGGAGCTGGGATTCAATGTGGCTGCTCAGCAGGAGTGACTTTCACCTTGAAAGTGTTAACCTAGTAGTGGATTTAGCAAAGCTTCATATAATTATATTTTTATCTTGGATGGTAGGTAGACTAGCAGTTCCAGCTGCAGGAGCAGCATAATTAGAAAAAATATGCTCTTATTTTCCAAGGAACACTTGATGTCAGATAAATAAGCTAGAAGACTTCTGATTCTATTTTTTTTTTTAATTGTAAACTCTATTTACCATGCAGACAGATGCTGGCAATCCCACTGAATACATGAATAAATGATTTGTTGCCAGCCACTTTTATGCGCTCTCCTGGCAGCATCTAGGTTGACCTTATTAAGGACATAGGCTGAATATCTTTGGCTGGTGGCCGTTTAAATCCTTGTATCTGTTGAATTGTAGACTCAGATTTGGAGCCCTGTTTCCTCCAAAGATAAATCTTTTTAAAAGTCTGGTAGAATGTATATGTAGGGCAGCGTTTTCATATGCAGTTTTGGGTGTTCTTACGGCCTTCTGGTTGCAGTGGCAGTGCCCTTTTTAATTTTAAATTGTAATAACTTTATTGTATTGATATAACTGTCTACTAAATGCCCAACTTCTCCTGGAAACAGTTATCCTTATGAAGGGAATACTTGCTGTAGAGCATACTCGCATTTTAATAGTATCTATTCTTAAACAACCTCTGGGAGCAGTAGAAAAATCATCAATTTTCTATTGCAGGCTAACAACTTACTGCACCATGCTTCTATCTAGTATGTCTAAAATATATTGCAGGTACAAAGTACGTGTATAATTTATATAGTTCCATCGGTGTATTCTGTTCTACCTCCTTATACATTTTTTGACGTTTGTTGTTTGTGCTGCACTTTAAGGCTGAACAGTAACAACAAAATGCCATTAAAGATGCACTGTAATATTAACAAGGCCAGACATACCTATGACACTACTGCTCTGCATTCTTATGAATCGCAGTGACCCTTTTGATTAAGCTAGTGGGAGGGAGAAGGGTTGGTGGTACTAGAAATAATGTGACAGAGGATGGTTAAATAAAAGATGTTTGTCTTGGTATGATGTTCAGTCATGAGTAACTTCTCTGGCATTTGATACTGACTAAAAACCCAAAGTGTATAAAACATGGCATTGTATCAAAATGTGTATTTCTCCACAAACCACGCTTATTCTAGGCAAAGTTACTTCATAATGGCAGATGTTTGGGCTAATTAAAAACAGTTTTTTTTCATTTTTAAATTCTAGCTAAGACAGACACTGCTTTTAAGGCATTTTTGGATGCTCAGAATCCTAGACGGCAACACTCCTCAACACTGGAGTCTTACCTTATCAAACCTATCCAGCGGATCCTAAAGTATCCTCTCCTGCTGAGGGAACTCTTCGCTCTGACTGATGCAGACAGTGAAGAACACTATCACCTTGATGGTAAAGTGCTGAACTATGGAATAGTGTTTACCTGCTAAACTGAGGGGGTGGGGCACGTTTCTTTCCCCTCACTCTTTCTTTCCATGAAGCAACTATGTAACTAATTATTTTCCACTTGTTTTTTCCTCTAGTGGCCATAAAAACAATGAACAAAGTTGCCAGCCATATTAATGAAATGCAGAAAATACATGAGGAGTACGGTGCAGTGTTTGATCAGCTCATAGCAGAGCAGACTGGGGAAAAAAAAGAGGTAAGGATTTTATTCTTGGCTGACTTTATCACAAGTCTGTGTTATTCAGGAGTCTCTTCTGATATGAATTACTGCATATTGTTACAGCTGCCATTACAAATTCCTCTTTCTGCATTGTGTCTGGCAGAACATGCTAAAAGCTCTTCTTAAAGGTATGGTATAGTCTTGGAGACCAAAACATAGAAACAGTGTTTCAGCAGTGATTGGTGGTTTTGGGTGCCCATCTCTAGACTCCTTAAAGGGGCATGATTTTCAGAAAATGCTTACCCAGTGAAAATGCCCATTGGGCATCTCAAAATTGCTAGTTCCTATTGAAAATGTAGACCACTTCTTTTGAACTCTTTCAAGGTGGAATCTCACCATGGAAGGTTGGTGGGACTAAGGTATGAGATGGGGATTCAGCAAAGCAGAGGAGAAGGAGGACTAGAGCAGCAGCCTGGGAGAATGGTGAGGAGAGTCTTGAGATGAGAACGTAGGGCTGGGATGGGAGGGTGAGCTTCAGCAGCAACTTGGAGGCAGTGGAGGTCAAGCAGGAGAGGCAGTTGTGTTCATGGAGGAGGGTAGTCCTGGGGGTAGCAGCACTGTGAAGGCTGTAGGTGCAAGCAGGGTTGGACATTGGTGTTGAGAGTAGCAAGAGGTATGTGGAGACCAGAGTTGGGTCTGGTAGGCAGGAGTGAGTGGAAGTGCTATAACCCTGGATTGAAGCTCAGTCTTGTGTGCTATTAATTTACTGGCATTTAAGCACAAGTGAGACTGGGTTACCATAGGGCCTAGAGGTCCCACCAATTCAGGGCAGGGGGATCGGGTGGGGAAGCAGGCACTGCTGTTACCCATGTTATACTCTGTTCTGTGGCTAAATGGAGGACTTAAATTTCCAGAGATGTCAACTTAGCACCTCTCACGTGCTGAATTCTCAATTTGTGTGTTTACGGGGAAAAGGTTGAAAACAGCTTCTAGATGTGGGAAAGGGTGAGTGTTAATGAAACTGACTTGTTGCCTCCGGAGATCAAAGTGAAAAATCTAGTTGTCTTGACTATTTTATTGTATATCTGCCCACAAAGATTAGCACTGTTATTAGTCTTTGCTCAGGAAATACATACTTGCAGGTTCAATTAATATTCCTTGGCAGCACTTTGAACAGGAGGCAAAGTTGTTTACGAGAAGCACTGTGGCTGGCTTCAGCTAGTAGACATATTCAATTCTTTTACATTTAATGTGCACAAACAATATAAAGAGAAACTGAAACAGGGAGAGATGGACAAATACTATAAGAGTTCAGAGAGATTTTTGTCTTCTTCATTGTGAAATTAAACCTTCCTACAGATTTTGAACGGCCAGACTTTCAACACTAGGCTGTACCTAACTTATGCACAAAAATTAGGGATTCGATTGCGTGTATAATCAGTTAGCATTGAACACAGTTAGCATTGGACACAATTTGTTTGCACATAATTGCATTTGCCTAGTCCTGACGGAAGATCTTGCTCCGAAAGTTTGCTGTTTTTTTTAAAGTAAAATTCATCTAAATCTACTAAAGCAGTTAAAACCCTTTACACTGGTGCTTTTGTATTTTCATATGTTTATGGTTGGCAGGTTGCAGACCTTTCCATGGGAGACTTACTTTTGCATAATACAGTGATCTGGCTTAACCCTCCTGCATCACTGGGGAAATGGAAGAAGGAACCTGAGTTAGCAGCATTTGGTATGTACTCTGGTGATTATTTCAAACACAAATAGGACTGCAGATTTTACTTGAGCAGAAACACCGAAGACCTGTGACAAATGTACAGAGAGAATGACAGTTACCTAACAGTGTTCCTGCTACATCATCTAGAGCTTGAAAATTAAATGCACAACAATTTGCCCCTGAATTTAAAGGGCCAAACTGCTCTGTTAGTGATATAAATCTGGAGACATTCAATTCAAGCAACTACTGTAACTGAGTAGAATGTGGCCCAAAGTCCATAGGAAGAGAGTAGCTAAAACCTCACTCTATGCATTAGCAAACACCCCCCCACACACCCCGATTTTATTAGTATTTGTGTTTCAATAGCCTAATTCATGGCACTTTGCTTTCTTGCTTTTAGAGTTACACCTAGGACAGTGATACTCAGACTGAGGCTCTGGGCGCCTCAAGTGGCTCTTTGCAGCACATATTAAAACTCGGATTGAATTATTAATCAGGTTGCTTTTACTGTTATTAACCAATTGTAGAATACTCGGTCAGTCATGTTGCTGTGAGAATAATATGTGTGTATATACATAGTAAAGAAACAATGAATTCACAGTGCTGTGGCTCTTTTGGGTGATGCTGATGGCTAATTTGGCTCCTGAACCACTGAGGTCTCAGTATCCATGATCTAGGAGTTTTTGGCTGTTGGCTTTTTTGGGTGGTTTTTGTTTTAACTTCCCTCATGTAGCCAGGTGGCTGTCTTGATCTAGCAATTTGCTGATAGCGCTTGGAAAGCCAGTGGCTACTAATTTTCAATATTGCCATTGTAAATAAAAACCCTTCAGCTACCCACTGAGGATGTCCCAACACCTGCTGTCGTTGCTGGTGAGTTGCTGCCCAAGTCCTTTTTCTTTCAGTTGTGTATAGACTGGCCCTGTGGTCAGGGAAATGACAGAACATGCCTCCAAGATGAAAGTAGTGATTGATGTCAGCTCAACGATTTGGGGGATGTGTATTCATTTTCAGTCATTGTGCAAAGAGTTTAAATAATCTTTATAAAACCTCAAGATCCAAATATTTTAATTCTAAAACAAAGGGTGTCTCTTTGTGGTCCACTGCGGAAATTACAATTTGATTCCTTTGCCTGATTCTTTAAACTCAAATTCCAACATACATGCACATGTTATGGGAAAGTAACATTCCAGATATAACTGTGTATTGACTTCTATTTGTAGGCCACTATCACAGACATCAGTGGTCCAAATAGGCCACTAGTCTGTTAAATGTAGTGTCAGCCCTGACTCCCTACATGCACGAGGCTGGGACTCTCTCTCTTCTTTTGTTCGGTTTTTGAACCGTGCCTAGCTCAATGAAGTCCTGATGCATGATTGGGGCTCCTAGGTGCTACTGCAGTACTAATAATACACAAACAACTCAGTGGGCTTAGCCAGATGGGTTTAAAACACACAACAAAACATTTTATTTTAGATAGAATCCTGTAATTTGCAAACATCATTGTATATGAATAACTGTTCTTTAAATGGTTAACTTATGAATTCTGTAACATCAAAGCCACCTGAGAAATTAACTGTTGTGTAAATTCTACTGGTGGTGGTGGGTTGAGATGTGGGGAGGGGGGATTATAAAGACTCCATGTTCCTGTATTATTATCCTCTTGCTCTTCCCCTCCTGGCCTCTGACTGAAACACAGGCTTACCAGGAATGTGTATGATCTGGTCATGATTAATGGTGTGTGTTTGACTTCTGTGTGTGCTTGGGCTTTGCAGGCAGCAAGGGTACAGGGACCATTACTGACTGTGTTTTTTGTTTTTAATCTTTCTCTAGTGTTCAAAACTGCTGTTGTCCTTGTATATAAAGATGGTTCCAAACAGAAGAAGAAACTTGTAAGTTTTGTTGCTACGTTGACTACATATTTGGGGATCCAAAATGAGCAAGACCAAGATTTTCTAATTATATTTAGCCACTGTGTAATGGTTTACATGTACAAATATTGATTAGCTAATCTTTTTACCTCATTGTGCAAGTAGGTTGTAAAGATTTTACAAGCAGGTAGTTACCAGTCAGGTTAAACATGTAATTTCCTTTCTCCCTTTGCAAATATGAATTTGACCCATGTCAGTTTGAATGGGGTCAATTTTATGAATTTGTTGAGGTGCCAGTTAGAGTAGCTAGTGTTGCCAATTTGATAAGTGGGAGTGTAGCCAATATTGGGATAGAATTTAATTAGGATAACCCCTTCTTATTGAGTCCAGGTAGCACTCGTTTACTAACTTTTAACAGTAGGTTCTCTTCAGAGCAGCACTTACCTTGGACAGAATTTCTCAAATCAGGACAGTTGGTGTTCTTGACTTTATAAACTTGTTGACTGATTACATACTTCTGTGGTTCTTGGTAATCAGCTGTTCATCAATCCAGGGTAGATTCAACAAATACTCAAGAGCATGTACTGAACACAAAATACACATGCACGCAATTGTCATAGAACAGCATTGAGGCTAAGCAGTTATACCAGAAAACAAACAATACAAATATCCAAAGTTTTTTATTGCATTCACTTACAATCCTCCATTATCAGTTCTTTATCTCGAATACACTTACCACACTTGAAGTAATTCCCCAAGGAAGAGAGTGGCACTTTGCCTTAAGGCAATCTTAGAAATGTGGTCCCTGCTGTTTTTAATGTTTGATATGAAATGGGCTAGTTAAAAATACTAGAAATAATTGCTTAAAGGCACAGTTTAAAACTGTCTAGGCCAAAGTACTTGCCCTAAACAAAGGGGAAACATGCTTATGCCACTACTTTGTTAAAATCCAAATCCAGTTCTTTGGGGTCTCACTAGAAACAGTGTAGACTTACCAAGGAACTTTGTTACTTATCTTAAAGAACAAAATCTCTGAAATGAAATCTCGCTGCTTTTTCTCAACCTTGTAATCCTGGGAAAGGGGAGGGTTTGCCAACCCATGTAATTGGGCCAAGTGTCATAGCACTCCTAGATTCCGCAGCTGCTTTTGTGGTTTCAGTGAACTCTGGAGTACCACATGGTGACCCCCTTTTTTACACCCTGGTTTCAGGGGTTGCTGGAGGGTGCTTTCCAAACTTTCAGCTCTTTCTCTGCCGCTTCTATTGATATACACCAACACCTTCTACTGGATAACACATTCCTTCAATCCTTTTCTTGTCTGGCGGGTTCCTATTTCATGCATCTCAAGGACTGTATTTCTGTATTATCCAAATGTTAATTGGAATCTCACCCCTCCCTTTTTAAATTTTCTTTGTATATTTCAAAGCTATATACCGTTTTGGTGCTTATATCTTTGAGTACTCCTTGTGACATACAACTCATGTATTTCCAGAATGCAACAATTCTTTATAGTTCCTCTAAATTTAGTGGACATAATAAATTCCTTGATTATATCCAATATCTTTGCATCCTTTGGGGCTACAAGAGACATTATCTTAAAGGAACAAGAGAGAGATAGCTGAGTCATAAAACAGATAAATGCACAGTTTCTAATTTGGCTTGAAAGATTTTTATTTATATCGGTTTAAAAAAATAATAAAAATAATGGAGCCCTGTTTGCTCCAAAGAGAAATCTTTAAAAATCTGGTAGAATGCATGTGTAGTGGGTGGTCTTATAGCCTTTTGGTTGTGGTGGCAGTGCCACCTTTATTTTAAATTGTAATAGTTACATTAATATAGGCCCGGTGTGGTGGCACGCACCTGTAATTCCAGCCACTTGGGAGGCTGCGGTTGGCGGGTCGCTCAGGAGTTCTAGGCTGCTGTGCGCTATGTCAGTTGGGTGTCCGGTGCTACTGACAGCTTGGCCAGCGGGAAGTTGGAGGACTGGCTAGAACAACGCATCTGATGTGTTGTGATCGGCGCTCTCTCTCTGAGGGCTGATGGGCCGATCAGTGACATTATCTACAAAATGAACAAAACTTCTGGAACCCATTATCCTCATGAAGGGAATATTTGCTGTGCAGCATAATCCAAGAATAACTATTATAAAAACCGTCTTTTTGGGATGGGAGCAGTAAAAAAAATCAATTTTATAATATAGACAGGCTCATAACCAGCTGCACCATGCAGCTATCTTGTATGTCTAAAATACTTTGTATGTGTATAATTTACAAAGTGCCATAGGTGTATTTGGTTCTGTCTCCTTACTGGTTTTTTTATGTTTGTGCTGCACGTTAAAGCTTAATAAAAGTAACAACAACAAAATGCCATTATTGCCTTATTCAAGTGCCCATAATAGTGACAAGACCAGATATGCCTATGAGACTAGTGCTGTGAAGTCTTATAAATATGCAGTGTGATCCTTTTCGATTAAATGTGGGGGGAGGTGGGCTTCATACAGCTCTAAAATAGAAATGGTCCTGGTCATGTGAAAGAGGGTGGTTAAATAAAAGATGCTTATAGGGGTATGATGGTAGTTGGATATCTGATGTTCATTCATGAGTAACTTCTCTATGGCATGTGATACTAACTAAAAACTCGAAGTGCAAAGACACGGTACTGTATACTTGTGTCAGTGTTGATAGCTAAAAGGGGAGAGAGAAATTCCATCCCTATGTCATTGAGACTCTTTCCTAGTAAGGACTGACAATCGTTCTCATTTAAACATTGCATTTCTTATTCTTGGAGTGATAAGATTCTTTAGCTAACGTCTCTAAAATATGGATTGTTGGCTGCCTTCTCTGAGCAAACAGGCAGGGTGACCAGTGTGCATCTTGTAACCCAGTTCTGTATCCTTGCTAGGATAGAGTGAGTTTCCTTGATGAAAGGGCAGAGGGACCTTTATGACTAATGTATTCAAGGCATATTTGACATCTCTAAACTTTACCCCTTCTGAAATCATGCACCACGTAAAATGTGATGTCTTTCTTCTGTATGGCCTTCATCAGTCACTGTAAGGGCTAGTCACAGTGAATGTAAAACATGGTCTTCAGTTCTGGACTTTGGTTTGTGCACACATCACCACTGAGTAAATGTTGGTTGCTTGCAGTTACATAGGCCTCAATCTAGCTAAACATTCAAATGTGTCTTATTTGGAATCAGTGGGATTGCATTTGCATAACTTTAAGCACATTGTTGCCCTAAGGCCATAGTGCAGCATTTTTGGTCCAGTAGCATTGGTTATTAATGCTGATTCCCAACTGACATAGTGTAGACACAGTGTTGGTGTGAGGGGTTTTTTTTGAGTGGACAAGAATTTTTGGAAGGAGGCTAGAGTGGGGAGGCCTATTTTGTGCCGAATGATCATCTTTGACTTGTACAATGTGCTTAATTGCTATCCATGAGCCAAGAAATAGTGTTACCTGAGGATATTTGAACCCAAAACTGTGGGTTCAAATAACACTTTTTTTTAAAGATGGTTTTAGGAAATAAATTAATGGGGGACACAACACCTCTGATAAATGATTGGTACACGAGAGTGCTTCTATTTTAAAATGTTCGCGTTTAAAGCACATATTTAAAGGAGCAATAGCCTGGGTAACTATATCTAGGGTACTCTAAAGTTTGAGATGGTGTTAAGTGGTCAGCCTTCCTTTTAGCCATTGTGGAGTTGGATGTCAATTTAGCTTGTTTGAAATTTTTTTCACTTTAATTGCACATTTTGACTAATTTTTGTAGAGATTGTTTAAAACAAAGCACACAATTTATAGTAACCCCCAATGGGTTAATAATTTTTTAGCCTTAGCAAAAAAAACGTTACTTTTTAGCAAAGCAACTTCTAGCAAGAAACTTATGGTCATAGACACCCAGATCCAAGGTTAACTATCTATATTTTTAATGGGTTTATTTTTTATTAACATTGCAGCTGTTTTGTTTGCTTAGGCAAACACAAATTATTCCTGACTACATGGCAGTCTTGCTTTCAGATAATGGTGGGCTGAGAACACAAAATGGCTGTGGTTATGTCCAGTCCAGCTCTCTTGTAATGTTGGTGTTAAGTGCATTTTTGAGGTGTTGAGAACTGATCATTGTGGCATGTTGACATTTTTCCTGTACTTCCTTCCCATGACCTAATATTCATGAAACTTCTTCATAGACATTTCTATGGTTCCTATCACCAAAAAATACCAGGCCTCTGAATTCCTAGTGTAAACTTTCCTAACTCTTTTTTGATCCAGGGAGGATCACATAGGGCTTCAATTTATGAAGACTGGGACCCATTCCGTTTTCGTCACATGATTCCCTTAGAAGCTCTGCAGGTTCGCGCACTGGCAAGTGCAGGTAATGTTGAAATGTATTCATAAGTCTGTTAAAGTGCCCATCTCAAAATAATGTTCTAAAGCTGACTTGTTTCTCTCCTCTTCTGCCTTCTAGTGGGTTGTAAGAGGAGAGAAGGCAAAAGCCATACTTGAAAATTGTGGGAAAACTCTCCAAGAAAAAATGAGTGTTCGTTTTTGAATTATTTTTTTTTGTGGAAAATACTTTTTTGTTTCAAATAACACACACACTCACTCTGGCCAAAGTCCATGTAACCACTTTGCTGTTGCTACCAGAGAAAATCCTTATGACTAGGTGTATACGCTTCAGGGGGGGTCTGTTTGCCTCAATAAAGCCTGTGTGGAAGACGATGCAGCTGTAGAACTGTGAAGATGATAAATAAGTTCAGACTTAACAAAATTAGATGTATAATAGTTGTCTTGGGAATTTTTAAAGAACCTTTAAATTGTGGAGGGTTATGAAAAGTCTTTGACCTTAATGGTTTAATTTTTATTGTCAGGTATGTAACTCTGTGACCAAGTGTAGAGTCATAACCAAGTGCCCCTCTGCTAGGATTTGTGATCAACCTGTGTTCTAGGATACCTTTTAAAATTTAATAAAACCGTTAGAGAGTACTTCTCAATTCTAGTTGAAATTACAACACGATGTACTATATAAGTACTATAACGTGGTACAAAATGTTCTCCATATCTCTCTAGATGCAGAGACCAATTCTGTGTGCGAGATTGTTCATGTTAAATCTGAGTCCGAAGGCAGACCAGAGAGAACATTCCACCTCTGCTGTAGGTGAGCGTGCTTCCAGGTGTTCTGTTGCTGGATTTCTAGATGCTAGTTATTCTTAAAAGAGAGACAGACCACATGATGATCGCACAAGAGGTTTACAAGTTTTTCTAGCTCTACCAGCAAAGGATTTTCATTAAACAGAACAAGGCCATATTTAACCAATACTGAAGCTTTACAGGAATATAATTTTTTTTCCCCTTGCAGATTTGCCCCCAGCTATTGAATTCTTTATGGAAATTTGTTTTTAATGCTGCACGTTCTGACAAATGCTCAAATATAGTGTGCCAGGCAGCTGCTGAAGTGTCCAGTTTGGTCAATGTGAGGTTAAATTTGGTCTGATTATGTGAGATTACATTAGCTACAATAGGTTTGCCAAATAAGTGAGTAGCTGGCATCAGAGGAAAAGGAAGGAGAGAGGTAGACAGTACTTCCGTAATGCAGAATGCTTGTTTCCTTGGACATGGGTTTAAACTTGCACAGATTTAACAATGCAAGATGTACATTATAAACTTTTTGATTTGAAAACTTTATACTAGAATGACAGGGAAAGCCAGGCAGAGGAATTCACATTTTCTCTCAGTATTGGTGTTGATTTATCTTGCTCTGTCACATACTTGCAGGAATTATGGATCTCTTGTGAGTTTGTGCCCTAACTTTTTGTTCGTTTTTTTTTTCTTTCTGTTTTCAGTTCCCCAGACCACAGAAAGGATTTTCTGAAGGCCGTGCACTCCATTCTACGTGATAAACACAGAAGGCAGCTTCTTAAAACTGAAAGTCTGCCCTCATCCCAACAATATGTTCCTTTTGGAGGGAAAAGACTCTGTGCTCTAAAAGGTGCAAGGCCAGCAATGAACAGGGCAGGTACTGTAGGGATGCAGACTCTCAAGATCCCACTGACCCCAGCACTCCTGTAGGTCACATCAGAGTTATAATATTTATTACCCATAGATGAGGGTTAGTGTTGCATCTGACCTGCCTTCACATCCCTATAAGAGCCTTAACAAGTGCCTCCATTTATACCACTTTTCACTCAAGTTTCAACATCTGAGCAATGATCCTTCTGCTGTAGGAGGCCCGAATGGGATTCCTTTCCGTTTCAATCAACTGTACATTTTAATCTGCCAAATGGGTTGCAGTTGAATAAAGCTTTGTAGCAAAAATATGTACAGGATTTCTACAGATGACCAGTAGTGGTTTAAAACAAAACCAGCTCCCGAAGTGTCTTTAGCTCATCATCTCAAATCTTCAGCGGGGTTTGAAATGACTTCTGCTTCACGTGTTCTCCATTTCTCCTTTTTTACCTCTATTGGCAGTGGGCATTTGTTTGTCCTCATCAGATCTCAGAGGTGCACTTGATTAAATGGTCTGTCTTAAAATGTGGACTTCATTTTCAGTTGACGTCAGGCAAAACAATAAAAAAAATCACAGGGAAAGCAGTTTAGTGTTTGGCAAACACTAAAGGAAGGAGGGAAGAAACTTCTAAATATACTTTTTCTGCTCATTAGATCCAGTAATCCAGGCTTTCTGTTCCTCCTCTGTAACAAGCAAGCCACACCAATAACATTCACAGCATGGCTTCTCACAGAGACTAGGGAAGGATTTCACACATTTATGATTCAAAGGCAGCCCAAAAGGTTATCTAATTTGTACCACAATCATCCCATGAGGCTCCATGTGCTTGAAATGTCAGAATCTTCTTTTAGGTGGGTTTGTCTAGTCATTCACATGGTGGATGCACTGAGGATAGCTTCCCCCTCCCACAGCCTAGCTGGGCCCTTACTTGTAAATTTTTTAACCCTAAATGCTGAGCTGATTTACTTGTGTTTTCGGGCTCAGGATAATGATTCTTTTTCCAAAGATGATTGTGTTTAATAGATGGGTACTGAAGGTGCCATCAGTGAGGGGACAAATGACAACCTCTGAATCTCAACAGCCTACAGTGGAGCTATTGTGTGCACATAACCCTGACATTTCTGCAGATCCTTCAGCAGGAGAATTCATCCTTTGCTTTGTCTGACGATCCTCAGAAAGATATTTCAACATGGAAGATGCCAGAATGCTATCTGAACCAGTCACAAAACTAGCAGACAGGTCTGATTCTGAAGATGGAACTTCTGAAAGCAAGAGTGTTATCCTAGAAAATAGCCCAGCAACGATGGGGCACTTGCACCTACATAAAGAATAGGCAGTAACTCCAGTGTCTCCCAGCTTCATCTAACTGCTTGGAATGATTCTACATCATTCCTGTGGAGGCACCACAATATTTCCTGGTCAGTTTTGGGACAAGCTGGGTTATTGCAGTCTGTTAGCAAACAGGGCACGGCTGGTGAGAAGCTTCGCTCTACTCATGCTTTTTCATGCTGGCTGCCTGCCATCCACTTAGGAGGAACAGTAATTGTGGCCCATTATCTCAATTTGTGGATCTAAGAAGCAGAAACTTTTTACAGCTGGCAAAAAAAACCAAACCCACCTGTTTCAATGAGAAGCTAAGTCAAGCATAACTTACGCAGGCATATTGATAGGGAGAAGTAGGTCGTGCTAGGAAATCCTGATAGCTGGTGCCAAGGGATGTTAGGAAAGGGCAGTTGGAAGACTATTTTTTAGAGAGACCTTTTTACCTTGTGTAAAGCATGTGGGATTTTATCTTTTTTGTGTGTGTGCAGTGTCCGCCCCAAGCAAGTCTCTTGGGAGGAGAAGGCGGCGGCTGGCCCGAAACAGGTTTACCATTGACTCGGATGCTGTCTTCGAAAGCAGCCCTGAAAAAGAGTCCCAGCAGCCCACAGCCAGTGGGGACACTGACCGCTGGGTAGAGGAACAGTTTGACCTTGCTCAGTACGAGGAGCAGGAGGACATCAAAGAAACGGACATTCTCAGCGATGACGATGAGTACTGTGAGTCTACGAAAGGTACCACGGTTGACCGAGAACTTCAGGAGAAGTTGCAGGCTGCTTCCATTACCAGCAGCCAGTCACGTCGGGCAGAGAAAGCACGGCATGCGATGAGCACGCATGCTGCCAGAATGACTCAGTTGAAGAAGCAAGCTGCACTGTCTGGGATCAATGGCGGGGTGGAAAGTAACAGTGAAGAAGTCATCTGGGTTAGGCGTGAAGACTTTGTACCTAGCAGAAAACTGAACACTGAGCTCTAAACCTGTCACTTTCTCATTAGATGGTATATGTAGATATACCACCCCACCTCCAATACATGCTGTGGAGCATGATCCCTTAGCTTGCACACACAGTTTTGGCAGCTGAACTGCTCTGAAGCTGTACAGCCACATTTTAGGAACTTTAAAAGGGGGGCGGGGAGTGTAAAATTTGAAATAAGCTGGAGTCCTATCTGTATATTACTAAGGGCTTTTAAACATTTATTTATTCTAAAATGGGATACATAATGTCACTGGAGAACAAGTTACTGTCGGCATCTTGCGTATGTGCAACTTAAGTGAGAGCACAATGAACAAAGAGGGTTTTTGTATCTGTGAAATGTCAATCAGAGGCTCATCTCCTTAATGAGGAAACTGCCTTTCTAATCTGTACAGCTGCAGTGTTCTTAATCTTTTCCCTCTTAAAAGACTATACATGTATTTTAGGAGTGTGTGAGGAAAGGTTTGGGATTTATGTTGTGCTGCGTTCTCTTGGTGTGTCTGGTCTAATTTATTTTCAGTGCTGGAAGCTCTAGTTTTACGTAAAATTTTATAAAGTTGCCAAACTCTTGAAAGAGATCCAAATTTAACACTTGAAATTTTTTTTGTACTTTTTACCTGAGATGCAGAGGCACAAATGGAGAAGAATGTTAGTGTTCCTTAGGCTATGAGGGTAGCCTTTTTGCAGAGGGTTCGGTAGGCTAATTTTTATATTCTAGTAAAATATCAACTGGAAACTCCTGCTTAGGGATAACTGGAATTCAGTTATGTTCCAAATAATGTGACTGAATTACAAAGAGGGCTAAATTAATCCATGACTTCAGTGGAGTCCTATCAGGGATGAATTTGGTCCATTATGACTCACAACATTTGGGTTGGGGGGTGGATTTATGGCCAAAAAACTGACCTCATCCAACTCTTGGTGTGGATGAAACTAGTGTATATATAAATTCCTTTGTAAAGGCTCTTTCCACTGCGATTCACTATGAACAAAGTTCTAAATAAGCAAACCTCTTAAACCTTTTTATTTAAGTATCTAAAACAGGGTAAAATCTAGTGTTTTTTAAGTAGACTTCCAAATATAAAAAAGAGAAAATAGAGCACTTTTAATTTTTTTAGATTTATATAGCTTTCCCATTTCACTTTCCACCTACAAAAGAGGAAGATAATGAAATTTTCTTTGTATCTATTTATGTTTGACACATTAGTGGATACTTTGAAACCTGGCATTTTATAAATAGCTTTAGGACTATATTTTATAAGATCAGCTGTGACTATATTTTGAAACACAACACATTGTTCCCCAAAAAACATCAACTGTCTTGTGTCCCAGCCAGCATTTGTCCGTCCCCCCCCCCCCCCCGCTGGTTACCAGTGCACTATATTTAGTCTTTTGAAAGTTTTCTTGTATCAGCTTTTGCTATCTTCTGATTTTTCTTTTCCTAAAAGCTTTAGAAAGATTTCTATAACCTTTTATCATCACTTCATTGTTCTGTATCATCTAAAGTCCATTGTGTCCCAGTTGAGTAGAAAAGCAGAGGTTTTAGCTGTCCTACTGGAATACAGTCAGTTGTGAAAGACTGGAAAGTCTGGTGCTTGGGAGGGTGCCATTGTTCTTGTATATAATGTCATGACATGTCTATGTAAAAGGTTCTTGTATATTTCTTTTATAAGCTGAAAGAAGGTCTATTTTTATGTTTTTAGGTCTATGAATGGAACGTTGTAAATGCCTGTCAAACAATAAAATACTGAAAACATCTGAATAGTGTTGTGGTGATGAAGGGAGTGTGTGTGAATGCACCAAGGACATTCCTTTCACTTCTGCCTTGATCAAAAAGAGCAAGCTGTAACCAAAATCCAATAAATGGATTTCAGCTGTTCAGGACTGCATAATACTACTCCAGCAGCCTGTAATGGTTTGGCTTGGCAAAAGTTTTTAGATTTTTCTAATCAAAATTATTTAAAATTTTATTTAAATTTTCAGTTGTGGGAACTTATGGGGGAGGGGAGTTGCACAACAATTATTTACGATTCAAAGTTAAACATTAAACATACTAACATCATGTCAAAATACACAAAGTACTAACCTTAAATCACACTCTAAGGCTAGGTCTTCACTACCCACCAGATCAGAGGGTAGAGATCAATCTTTTGGGGGATCAATTTATCTTGTCTCGTCCAGACACAATAAATCGATCCCCGAAAGCGCTCCCCGTCGACTCTGGTACACCAGCTTGCAAGAGGCACAAGCGGAGTCAATGGGGGAGTGGCAGCGGTCGACTCCCCGGCATGAGGACAGCCAGGTAAATCAATCTAAGGTATGCTGACTTCAGCTATGCTATTCGCATATCTTAGATCGAACTCTTCGGGGACACCCCCCCACCCACACACCCACACCCACACACAGGGCTGGTCTACACTGGGGCAGGGGATCGATCTAGGATACGCAACTTCAGCTACGAGAATAGCGTAGCTGAAGTCGAGGTTTTCTAGATCGAACTAAGTTTACTTTCTTCGGGTCCACACAGCGCAGGCTTGCTCCCCCGTCGACTGCGCGTCCTCCTCTCGATCGATCTCTACCCGCCGAATCGGGTGGGTAGTATAGACGTACCCAGAGTAATGTAGACCAGGGCTAAGTTCTCCATTTATGAGGGTCCTGGTTCAATTTCACAGTGTTTCTTTGTATAAAGAGAGAGTTAGTTGGTTTTAGATGATAATTTGGACAACAGCTCCCTTCCATAGCCCACACAGGTGAAATTCACCCCTGTGCAGATGAACTGCACAAAGCTTGTGCATATTTACATCACACTTAAGCCCAATTTGATGGGTTAGTAGAGTTGTAAATTAGAACAAAGAGGAAAAACATTAGCAGGAATTTGATAACAGGAAAAGTCAAATTCATAGGTTCTTTTGACTAGTTACCTTCCCCCAAATTGGATCTACTTCTGATCAAATGTGTGTGTTCAAAACATTCCACATTAGTTGATTTCACAGCTGTTGTACCATTTGACCTAAATGTATCACCTAGTTTGTAGCTCTTGGGGGCAGGAGGGGGGAGGTGTATTTGAATTGGATTATGATTCTATGCTTTGTCTAATGGTGGTCTGACTCCTGAAACAGTTGTTTTCCTATATTAATTTTCCTTTGTTCCTGACAGATTATTCCCTGCGATCACTCATACCCTCAACCTGGTCTCTCTCTCACCCCCACACTTTGAGTAGATCCACAACTGCAGTTAAAAACCTGAAGCTGGCCTGTGCCAGCTGACTTGGGCTAAAGGGCTGTTTAATTGCTGTGTGGAAGGTCAGGCTGGAGCTGCAGCCTGATCTGTGGGACCCTCACATGGTCCCAGAGCCCAGGCTGTAACCTGAGTCTGGCAGCACAGGCTAGCTGCACATTTTAACTAGACGCATCTTCTGGGCCCCGGCTGGACACTGACTTTAATGTCTCTTACTACTTGATGCTGTCTTCTCTGCTCTTGGCCAGTTGAGTTTGTGACTATTACGTTTGTTTCTCTGGTAGACCAGATTATACCTTTTTAAACAATAAACCACCGTGCCTGTGCAAGATAATCAGTTACAGAGCTTGAAATAATGCAAGGAGGTAGATATGTTTCACCATAAAAGCACATACATGCCTCTAGCTTAATCTTTAAAACTTGCAGTAGTGTTTGTGGTAGGGATAAGTGTAGCTACCACCCCTCTCCTCACAAGTCTAATCTGACCCAGGAATGGTGTGATGCTTTTAGAGAAAGAAGTATGCAGTCAGGATCAAACACCAGTCCTTAGCTTGCCACATTACCTAGTATGCACAGCAGCCAGGAGGTAACTTCTACACTGTACTGTGCCAATTGGTGACCTGACAAGTGGAGTTCAAAGGGCAGAGATGGAAGCTGTGATGTTTAAATTCACCAAGCATGTCTTGAAACTGGAAACACTTGCCATTTGTGCAGGAGATGAGCTCATTCTGTGCCTCGATCGCCGCTGCTATGTTTAAAGGCTCATGCTCTTGATCACTTTAAGGTATCTCCATACACAGTCCTTCCCTTGTCTAGATATAAAGTTGTTTCTGCTTTACTCAGTGGGGTGTAAGACCAGCCTACATCTTAGTACTGCCTTCAGTCTCTTAAGTAACTGATTCTTGTCTCACTTTATTGCTGGGAAATGTATGACTTCATTTTAGCTGCTGCTTGCTAACAATTGTGGGTGATTTTTTTTTTAAAGCTTTTCTTTAAAAGCAAACACTTTTCCTCTTACCCCCTATTAATTTTTTTTAAAGCTATAAACTGAGTTATTTTATTGCTGTATAGATGCTTCAAATGGGTGACATAACCACTGAGAAGGTATGCAAACTAGTAGAAACACCCCCCTATTTTAGGCACTGCATGCATGCCATTCATTACCAGAGTTTGCAAGTGCAGGTCCTGCTAAACCAAATGTTGCTTACAAATGATCAATACCACCCCTGGACAGGCGGGCTTTCTCCTAGCCATACGTGGGCTTGTGTAGCACCTAGAACAATGGGATCCTGGTCCTGTTTAGGGCCCATGAGTTCTGCGGGAAGTGTCCTTTAAACAGCATTGGGATATATTTGCTGGATAAACTAAACTCCCCAATCAGCCATCTCCCCCTATCACCCATGCAGCAGTGCAGGTAGGGGAGGTTCAAGGCCTCATCTTCCGAGAAGCCTCCATGACATAGTTAGCCCCTGCCTCCAACCACCACATGAGCATCAGGGGGAGGAAGGGGGAAAAAATTCTGGGTGAGCTATAGGAAATGAGCAATTGAAGGGTTGGGGTTGAGTTGTAGGGTAGATAGATGACTTGGGTGTTGTAAGTCCTATAAGGGTGCTGGGGGCGGGGACAGGAGTGAAGAGGGAGGTTGGGGGTAAGGAAGTGGGGTCAGGCTGGTGGGTGTTGTCAGGATGATGCAGGGGAACATTGTGCAAGGGGGGGGAGTTAGTGGGGATTGGTGTGGCAGGAGGAGGTTGTGGGGGGTTTGGAGTATGTTTATTGGAGGCTGGAATAGCAGGAGTTTAAGCAGGAGCTGACTGGTGATGTTAGCAGCCCCAGCAGGCTGGGTCTGGCTTCCTCTTCCACTACTCCCATCCTCTCTTCCTGCACTGGCACCAGCTCCACTTGCAACCACCAGGGAGGGGGGGACTTGCTGTTACTACACCAGGGATGGATGGGGCTGGCCAGACCCTACCCATAGCATCAAGCAGGGCCCTGCTGACTGGACCCTGTGACCAGGTGACTCAGCAGCCATAGCTCCCCACAACCTATGCCCCTCAGACACCTACTGCAGCATCTCCCAGGGCAAAGGCACTGCTCATGGGAGAAGGGGACATTCTGAAGTGCCAGATCATGGCGCCACCCTGGACTCCAGGTGCCAGAGAGCTGCTCCTGTATCACTCCACCCTAACCTATACACTCATTTAGTCAGAGATTATCCTATGAGCAAGGCTTCTCTGCATTCTGCCACCTCCTGATTTGCATACTTAACTGTGCAACCCTGGCTGCATAATATTCTTCTAGTGTAGTGTTTCTGCATGTCACTTTCTTTTCTTTTAAATTTTCCATTGCATGTGTACCACCATCACCTAGTGGTTGAACCCAGGAACTTTAGAACAGATCTCTACCATTTGAACTAAAGGTATTACCCAGAAGCATCAGGAACAAACTGTTCTCTATGGGTTGGTTTTAGCCTGCCAGAGTTGTGTCAGGAATAGGGTGACCAGACAGCAAATGTGAAAAATTGGGATGGGGGTGGGGCCCCCCACCCCACCCCATAATATGCACCTATATAAGAAAAAGACCCCAAAAGCAGGACTGTTCTTATAAAATCAGGACATCAGGTCACCTTTAGTCAGGAATGTGACAAAAAAACAGTTCTGACAGACATGCTGTGCTGGCAGAAGGCACTGTGGTTCAGGGAAGTAGTGTTCCTACATCAGCAGAAAAACTGTCAGTGTATACCAGGGGTTCTCAAACTGGGGGTCGTGACCCCTCGGCATCAAGAGGTTATTACATGGGGGATGGGGGGGGGGGGGGAAATCATGCGCTGTCAGCTTTGCCTCCCCCCCAACCCTGCTTTGCCTCCAGCCTTTTTAAAATATTTAGTGCTATTATAAAGGCCTCAGCTGGAATACTGTATCCAGTTCTGTTCACCACATTTCGGGAAGAAAGTGGACAAACGAGAAAGTCCCGGGGAGAGCAACAAAAATAATGAAAGGTCTAGAAAACATGATCTATGAGGAAAGATGACTGTGGGAAGAGGAGAGGGCATGATAACAGTCTAAAAGGTTGCTATAAAGAAAAATAGTCAATTATCTAGGGAGGTTGCCTCCCTCATTGGAGAATTTTAAGAACACACCTGTCAGGGATGGTCTAAGCAATATTGAGTCCTGCCTCTGTGAAGGGGACTGGACTAGATGACCTATCAAGCTCCCTTCCAGTCCTACGTTTCTATGATTCTAAAACTGACCAATAAATAATTAACCCACTTGTACCTAATCACATTCTCAAATTCCTGAGCTGCCCCAATGAAACTTTCAAACACTATTGTATCCTGAGACAGAGTAAATTTTCAGTCCAGTTAGTCTGGTGAAATAATAAGTGTCTGAAAACGGGTTATAACAGGAAGTGTCAGGCAACCTTACTATAGGGGTTTCTACCAGTTCTGATAAAGTGTCTCTCTATCCAGATGTTTGGAAATGGAATATCCTACTCGCTCTTTTGGGGAAGAGTACATCTGAGAAATGACTTTTCTGAACTTGATTGTTCTCCTTTTCACCAAAGATGTTTCATGAATAATACCCAGCAGCTCTATGGCACATTCAGGCCAGGCAACACTACAAACTTTTGTGGGCATAGTGATGTCAGTTAGGGACGGGGAGGTTTTTTTGGTGACTATTGGCAAAAGCCCTAATGTAGACACTGGCATAAAAGTGTTTTTGCTGCAATAGCTTATTTCGCTCGGAACCAGTATAAACTGTATTGCCAAAAAACATTCTTTTGCTGGTATAAACTGCAACTACACAAGGAGGGTCTATTACAGCTATACCAGCAAATATTTCTAGTGTAGACTAGGCTTAAGTCACAGTTTGCATAACATTTTACACATAATGAAATCTTACAGCAGCCCTGAGAAAACTGAGATTGGAGAGATTAAGTAGCATGCCCAAGCTCATGCAGCAAGTCTACGGTAGACTGGGCTAAGAATTCAACTCTTACTCCCATTTTGTTTCTGGCAGCAGACCATGCTTCCTCCTTATTAATGTAACGGAGGTAATTAACTGCACTATGAAGCCAATTTTTGTAGCAGAATAACAAACAGAGCAGGAGAAAAGTCACCCTACCTGACTACCAATCCTAGCATCGTTTGTCCCTTTACATACAACTTGGAATATGAAGGAAATTGGTGCAGATTCCTCTTTGTTTTCTCTTCTCAATTCTGATCAACTTAATGACATTTCAGGAGAAGGGAATGATTCACCGGACAACTGAAACCAATTAAATACCTTTCACTTGACCTGCAAAATAAATCATCTTGTTTTTGCAGCTGTTTACCTCCACTCACAGGTGTTTCAGGTGAGTGGCTGTAGGCAGTCACATGGAGATCTAACCCACAGCGAGACTGGCTGAAATAAGTTTTTCTTTTTGACACAATAGCTGAGGAAATAATTCTTCCACCAATGAAATTCAAAAAGTGTTTGCTGCTCCTTAGTGAACAATGGGAAAATTCATAACTACATGTAATGTAACAACAAACAGTCATCAAATGAACAGCTAAATAACAGAAGGAAGCACAGGCATAATGTTCCCACAGTAAACTATGTCATCTTTACCTGCGCTCCAGGCTTACCCCACATACTAAAGGGTAGAAAAATATTAGGATTTGACAGACAAGTTTGAAAGCTGGGCTACAAGCCATGCTAGGCTGTATCATTTATCTGAAAGGCAGCAAATAGAAATGCATATAAGGGAAGTCAGCAGCATAATCTTTTGCCCTTGTCTAAAAAAGTTAAAATATTTTCTAAAATGGTACAAACATGCTTAACAAAATATTTCCTTTAGGGTAGACACGGAGAGCAGTGATTAAACACACCCTAACTGGTCCTGGTTAACACTAGGGACCTTCCCAATATATTATAAAACATTGCTTGTCCCTGTCTGCACTAGTCATGTTTAATATCATGTTAGTTAACACATGATGCATTTTCCCTTAAGTGAGATCGCCCCTCCCGCCCCACCCCCTACCCCCAATAGATAAAGGCAAGGCTGAACTCTGATTATGAACTCTAGTTTATATTCCCCCTCCTTCCTCTAATCATTAGGTAGGATGTTCAAGCTCAGAATCGTATCAGAAATTCAGACTTTTTTTCCAATGAGGCAAATGACAGAAAAATCCTACAGACAAGGGCCTATAGCATAAGGTGAACAGAGGGATACTGATTCAGCTCATCTGTTTCTGAAGAAGTACAAAAACTAAAAATGTAACCAAGCTTTGTAAAAAAGAAGCTCAAAACCATCAATTCTACATCCCACAACGTAGAGGTTTTTAAGGTCAGGCCTGACAAAGCCCTGGCTGGGATGATTTAGTTGGGGATTGGTCCTACTTTGAGCAGGGGATTGGACTAGATGACTTGAGGTCCCTTCCAACCCTGATATTCTATGAACATAGAGGTGAGTTATATCCGTGCACCCAAAAGTTGTACATCAAGTAGAGCGGCCAAAATTTTCAACCGTGCCCACCGTACTTGGGTGTGTCAAATTTCGGGTGTCCAGCCTCAGATGTCTGTCTGATTTTCAGAAGTGCTGAGGAGACACAACTCCTGATGAAGTCAATGGGGGGGTTTGCCCTCAGCACCTCTGAAAAAAATCAGGCTCTAGCCATTTCAATCTTGACACTGAAAATTAGAGGGACAAACTTCTGAACATGTTGGTGTAAGTACCAACTGTGAGACAAACGATACCACTATTTTTGTATTTCAAGACAAATCCTATGACAGCAAACCTTTTCCTAAAGAAGATGACAAAACATTTGAGAGGAAGGCAATGGGAAAAGTAATTGGAGATTAAACACCGTCAGGGGAAACTGTGTGAGAAAGGTATATGGCTGGTGGCTACTTTGGCAAATCTCTATGTTAATCCAGAGGCAGGACAAGAGAAGGTACATGAATGAACTGCATGAAAATGGGGCATACTGGATGTGACAGTCAGTGCTTTGCCTGTTCACTCCAATAAAAATGGTATCTCTTTTAGCAAGTATAACCTTTACTTTCATGTAGGGGTTAGTGCTATCTGAGAAATAATAAAATATTCTTGTTGAAGAGAGGTTGGGGTGTCAGTGCGGTAGTATGGTCAGGGACCCAGAGAAGCATACAGCTAGAAACCTGCAGAAGGGAGGAGAAGAATGCTCCAAGAATATACAAAAGGTGTGAAAAAGGGTTTGTGTGGGTGCTAGCACCGTGGGTATTTCTATAGACTTAATCCGACATTTGTGGCAAAACTCCTCCATCCCACCCACGTCTGTGGCATGTCAGCACCCAGACCTGCAACAACTTCCAATTGTTGTAGTATCATCTAGTAAAAATTAAATGCTTCTGCGCCCCAACCATGCGTGTGTGTGGAGCAACATTAGAACGGAAACTCACCTGGAATCAGAGACAGTATTTTCTCCTGCAGATATACATACTTCTAACCATATGCATTAAATTAGCTTGTGGGCTTCTCTACCCTGCCCTCTACTCGGTACCCAATGAAATGTGCATTACATTGTAAGTGTCTGTTTTCAATGTTCTTGCCTTCTGGAGGTTGAAGGCTTGAAGATATAAGCACCAGTACCACTGAGTTAAGAGGGTGGTCTTTAGCTCAACTGCTAAAGATGTGCTAAAGCTGAGGTTATGATTTTGATTCCCTGCACTTCATCTGTGCAATTAGCTGATGATCCATATACAGCAATGGGTTGTTACAATAGGCAAGTACGCTATTCAGAGGGGAAAATTGTTCAGAATGAAATAGGTGTCTTGAGGAAATAAGAAATGATTAGCATATGAAAACTAAAGAGCAAGAAGGCCTGACATTAATTAATCTTAATGCTGTAAGAACCAGAGCAAAACCAGAAACTGAGAATCAAAAAGCTGCAGAAATATCTGAACAGAATATTAAACATGGACTAAATTGTATCTGAAAGGAGAGGCAGGAGCAAATCCAAAACGGCTTGCGGGGTTGAATTGTGGAGCGGAAAATGAAACATTCCTCAATGCTGAGAGTTCAATATGCAGATCTATAATTTGTATCTTAAATCTATCTCTAAATGAAAGGCATACACAATCCTGGATTGAAAGTAAAACCCCCAGATACTACTCTATACTGGAATTTAGTCTGTTTCCCCAAATCTGGACAAGGGCTACACTGAGCTCCAGTCTATCAGTGTCACTCTCCTGCTTCTCAGGACTCTGATAGCTAGTCCCATCAGGGTCTTTCAAGGCCAGATTCATCACTGCTCTATTCATCAGTATGCCACTGAAATCAAAGAGGTTGCACCAGTATAAAACTGAAGTAACACAATGGTGAATCAGGCACTCAAACCATTTTAAAAGTGCAGCCCATATGTACATTCCACAGCAATCTCTCTCAGCCTAATAGGGGAAAAAGATCTATCTTTTTTCTCTAGTCATGCTGAAAGCGTTGCAACTCTTGCCAATGCAGCTTAGCAAAGATGCGATACAGTAAGCCAACTCTGTTTGTTCCCAAGAATGAACGTGCTATCACTCACATATTCTTTAGACCAGAGCTTGGTTTTCTATGGCACATCATGACTGAAGTACTCAAAGCATTTTGTAGCAACAGCTCATGAGTTAGAAAGTGGCAGTTCAGTAACTATGCAGGTGACTGTGGTACATAATATACTGAAATAGCTCATATGTGCAGTCTTGGATGCTAGAGCCTGTTTTATTGATACTGATATTGACTTCTGGACATGACAACTGCATTATCCCTTTATACTTCTCTAGAGTGCTCATGGGCTCTCTCTAATCTCTGTCAAGGTAGTTAGAGACAGAAGGTACCTCCTTTTATTATCTACTCTCTTCAAAAGCCCCTTCCCGTAGACCCAGTACTCCCCTGCAACATCAGACTTAGCTTTGAGCCCAAGTCCCATTGTGGGACTTAAACACTTGACCTTCTGATGTAGAAGTATCAGTGCAAGCAAACAGAATAACCAGCCAAAAGAAACAGTGGATTCAGCAGCTACTGATCTATTCAAGGGAAGACTAGCAAGTAAAGAAGCAATTCTGTAGACACAGCAATGTATGGGGATGGTAGATGACCCAACTAGTGCTTTCCAGCTCTAAGATCTCTGAATTTATCACGAATACTAATTGTCTCCTACCTCACCACTAGTGACCATTCACCATACAGAGATAGGTGGTCACTTGAGCTCCCAGAAGAAGATTTGGCCGAATATCTGGGCAAAAACTAGCAATACAGTTGGTGTCTTGTTCTGACTAAGTTGTGGGAGAGGCTATTGATGGGGAAATTGCCAAAGTATTTTTATTTATATGCTGCAAAAGTTTTAAAATAATGCTCAGACTAGATGTCCCATATCCAACTTGAATTAAATATGTGTTTCATACTTTGCCCACTTTGCTCTTGGCTCTGATATTGGATTATTGTAAATGTAACCCTTCTGCCAGGTGGAGTCGGCAGCAACAAAGGCCGGGTTCAATGTCCAGGGATTTCTCTTAACAACAGAAAATTGAGCCTGCTTGAGCCTCCACCCAGTAATGTGGGAAAACTAAACACTACCCTTGGGTGCCTCTCAGAGGCAATACTTGTCTCACAAGCACTGATTCTGCGTACAATAAAACAAAACTTTTATTAAAAGAGAAAATGAACCCATTATTAATTTGGGAAAAAACCACAACCATAATTCAGAAGCACGTGACCATAGGCAAACATCCACCCCACAATGTGTTGAGCAGTGGTTTTTGACTTAGGATGAGGAAGTTCGACAAACGAGTGACCCTTAACACACCACTCCCCTCTCCCTCCGCTGCTCCCCACTCACAGTTGGTGGTCCGTGGTGGCAAAGACCCAGAGTGCAGCGGTGCATTCACAGAAGGGGGGGTTGCCTCCCATTCTGAGGGGGGGGCATTGCGCAATGCCTCTGCTGCTTCCACCACTGTAACTGCCTCACAGGTGCTGCCATGCCTCTGCTACTGCTGTCCCTCTGCCACCACTTTCCACTGGCGCTGCTGCCCACCAGTTCTCTGCTGCCATGTCATGTTCTGAGGTTTTGCCACTTACCCGCACTCTCAGTGAGTTCAGCAGGTAGGGTGGAACCTCACTGCCAGTGCCGTTTCTGTGTTGCCTTTCACTGTTCCCATACAAGGTCTAAGACTTAGTCCTTAGACTTGCTGAGCAGTCTAATAAGGGCACTTAATTGAGTCTAATCAGCTCTGCCATTAAATAGTGGCGAGCGGCAAGTCAAAGGGTGTCTACCACTCTTTAGGCAGCATACACACCATGAGGTAGGAGCACCTATCCTCACCAACTTGCATCTTCAGTAGGACTTGGCATTCCTACACCCTGCTTAGCAAGTGTGGTTCAGGTTAGGCTGACCCTCCTCAATCAGAGCAAGCGAAGTACAGTTCTGCTGCCCTTTACTCATACAATAAGGATAACAACATTTCATTACCTCCGAATACTAGAGTGATTTGTAACCATCCAAAATTGATCATTTTGGCAAAGCAGCTCCTTCTGCTGGGCACCTAAGCAGAGTATGTATGTTGTTACCTATCAGCTCTGTGTTCTTGGGGAACCAGGGCGCAGTACCCAGCCTGTCTGACTCACGAAAGATCTTCCCTCTTCCTCCCCCGCAGCCTCTGCTTGAACCAAAACTGATCAGAAGGAAGACTTACAAAAAGCAATGAAAAGGCAGTGGAAGACACACCTAAACCCCTCTGGACAAGGGTGACAGGATTAAGGAAACTCCCTTAGCCTCATTTGCATACAGGATGGGACAGGGAGGTATCTCAACTAGCATATCTCAATTAGCATTAGCATGGAGAAAAGAGATTCCAAGGCAAGAACCGCACTGAACTCTGGGACCAGAAAAGCAGGGAAGCACTGCTCTCTGCTCCAGATGTTAACGAACCCACGCCTGCACAGCCCCAGCTCAGTAGTTATCAGACCAATTCTAGTAATAAATCCTTTATTGCTATCCAAAATATTGAAGCTGCCTAATTGCATTGTGAGCTCCCTGGAAGGAACACCGCCCATAGCCAGGAATGATCAGTTCCTATTGTTTAGTCTGAACAAAACAACTTTGGTTGAGCAATCAGCTTACCCATAAACAAATCTAGTGTTTGCCCTTGAACCATTGTTCTTTCCCTACAAAAATCCCCTACCCACTCTGAATCCAAAAACTGCATCAGTTCCACTGGGACGTCATCTTTTCCTGACTGATCATGCTGGGGGCTCTGCCTGTCTCCAGCACTCCAGACTCTCAGCTACCACCAGCATCTGAAGAAATGGGTATTCGCCCACGAAAGCTTATGCTCCAATACGTCTGTTAGTCTATAAGGTGCCACAGGACCCTTTGTCGCTTCACCAGCACCTGGGAACCCCGACCGGTTCAAGCTTCACGGAGTGGTGAGAACCCAGCTCTCTCTCTCTAGGTATAGCCTTCTGACCCTGACTTGTGTGATCAGGTATAGTTTTCTAAACTTGACTTTCGTAATCAAATTTAAGTTAGATTTAATATTGTAACTGTTTTGTTTGTTTGCCTCCCCTTTTATGGTTATTACCTGGCAATAAATAACTTTTATGGTTAAGCCGGTTGTCTGTCTCTCTCTTTGCAGCAACGCTCCTTGTACCTAAGCTAAAGATCCCTGTAGCGTCCAAAAATCCTGTGGGGTTTGGTCATCAAGTGAGTTACTACCAGAACAACTATAACGTGAAAGTGGGGATAGGGACGTGCTGAACCTGGGACATATGAGGATGGCAGCTTGAAAGTGCTGCTCGACCCAGACTGCTCAGGCTTACTGTATTCTGGTGCGGTGACATATGAGGGTGACAGCGTGGAGATGCTGTTCAACCCAGCCTGCTGAGTCCAGGGGCACATGAGAGTGGCAGATTGAAAGTGCTGCTCGACCCAGTCTGCTCAGGTGTGCTCTATTTTGGTGCAGTGCCCATGGAATAAGAGCGTGACAGCGTGGAGATGCTGTTCGACACAGCCTGCTGAGTCCAAGCGCATATGAGGGTGACAGCTTGGAAGTGCTGCTCGACCCGGCCTGCTGAGTCTAGGGGCATATAAGGGGTGCTGATTTACCCAGTCTGCTTGGGGGGGCGGGGAGAGGTAGGTGTGTGTGTGTGTATGTGTGTGAGAGAGAGAGAGAGATTTCCCCTCGGTCCTGCAGGATAGCGAAACTTGCAGCAGGGAGAAGTAGAGCTCCGTATGAGAACACAAGTGACACAAGCAGTACATTGATAGAATTACAGACACCGCCCCCCCAGAAGAGTAACCCTAATAAATGAGTGTACCCCAAAGTAACGGGCAAATCTGGTAACAATGTCTATGGAAACACAGTCTGCTCCTGAAGTTTCCTCCCTCTTCCCCCTCCCCAGTGCATCACTAGATGTTGGGGGTGATATTGAAGTATTTTATAAGGTGCGCTGCCACTGACACACCCAGTGAAAGGTAATGGCTCCAACTTCTCCACGAGTCCATATAGTGCAGGAACAGCACTAGAAAGTCACATGGTGTGCAGTACATTCCATATGGAAAGAAAGGTATTTACACAACAATACTTATGACTTACATTGAGAAAAGATTTATTTTCTACAGCCAGAGGATGTCACTGTTCCCTTAGAAATACATATGCAGAAAGAGCAGTGGTTTGGTTCCAAATTGCCTCCTTTTTTAAAACAATAGGATTACTACTTTCATGACAATTTAAACATATATTCTATTTGCTTCGTTAGCCAGTCAAACACCGTATTCCTTACTGGCAGAGGACGGTATGCATAGATACAGAAGAACTATCAGTGTGTGGCATTCCAGAAGGGGGGGCAAGGGAGGGAGGTATTTGCATTTGACATCATTCAATAAGAAAGTAATTTCCAGGGATAGATTCAGATTCAATTCTGTGCAGTGGAGATTAAAACCCTTTAATTAAAGGCTAAAGGGGTAGTAGAGGGTTCAGCATCTTCTCCTTTCAGCCACAAGTCACAAAGGGACTGATCCTGCTGGGTTTACTCAGTCCTTGAAACCACTGGACATTTTACTTGAGGATTTTGCTGCTAATATCAGTTAATATTTTTGATGAGCTTGCTAGAGACTGAAGTAAGAATTCTGCCAGGATTTCAAGAAATGGTGGCACATAATAGAGACTAATGCATTAAACATTGTGAGGTATTCAGGCCCAGATCTGCCAAGGCAGATTTAGACACCTAAATACCTTCGATGATCTTGGCCTCTCATACTATAGTAATGGGGGCCTGGCAAAGAGTCTTGGATAGATATTTGAAGGCGCTTACAATCTAAAGGGACAAGACACAAAAAGGATTGGAGAGACAAGCTAGCATCATCACCTCCATTTTACAGAGGGATTGAGGGCCACATCTTCAGCTGTTGTATATCAGCATAGTCCCACTGATTTCAGTAGATCTGACCTAAGTGACTTGTTCCAAGTCAAATAGGAAGCCAGGATCTGAAACCAGAGCTCCTGGTTTCCAGTCCCCAGCACCTTAAGCCATCCTTCCTCTCTTGCATATTAATATATTGCATGTGCACAATGCGTTATCAGCTATACATCTCATAGCATTTAACAAAGGTGAATCAGAACTATTTTATCATTTTTTGCTTTTTTTAACAGATGATGTAAAGGAGGAATAGATTTTACACCTAAAATCTTGAAAATGCCCCATAATTAGCTCCCACACACTGTGTTACTTTTGAAGTCTCTCTGATGCATTGTATTGTTTTAAAACCATTATTCTACTAAATTATTTACTAATTACTAATCTATGTGCTTTATCTAGTCAAGAAAATTTTCAGTGGGATTCTCACCACTGTGTTAGACTCAAGCTGTGTGATAGCTGCTTGGCTGAGTATGTAAGCCTGCCATTGTTGGAGAAGTTCACGTTGAGAATTGCTACACAATCCTTCAAAATTAACAGCAGTGGGCACATTAGAATACTGTTGAGAGATTTAAAATAAAATGATCTGTACTGGTAATGGAGAAGGAGGAGGGAGCTGAGAAGAATACTCTGAATTATTTAAGGGGAAAGATAAGGGCAGCAGAAAAGGAAAATGGTGTTCAAGCTACCTAATGAGTGTCAGGAAAATAAGAAGGTATATCAGGAGCAAAAGTAATAGTAATGAGAGAGCAAAGCCATATGTTATGAGGAGGGGATGATGTTAAGCATAACTCAAAAATGAGACACTGAGCTGTTTTTCTTTGAACTAATAAAGAAATCAGGACTATTCTAAAGTAAGACTTTGGCTTAGTAGCTATTGATAAAAAGCAGAGAAGGAAATACTTTGAAGGTCAGTACTCTGATGAAAATCTCATCTTGAATACTGTGGCCAGTGGTGACAACTTTCATCCCTGAATGATGCAGACCAATTGGAGAGGGAAGGGGTTCAGAGAAGAGCAACAAAAATTATTAGGAGCTGGAAGTTAAGTTAAGTTAAGAGCTACAGCTCAGATCCTCAGCTCTGAATTCAATGTAACTATGACAATTCACATCAGCTGAGGGTCTGCCCTTAAATAGGAAGTTTCTATAAGCCACAACAACATGGCAAGAGGAAAAACAACAGTCTACAAGCATTTGAAGGATATAAACACCAAGAGGGAAGAATTATGATTTAAGGTGGGACAAGATAGTGTAACAGTGAGAAATGGGATGAATAGGAGAAAAGAGAAACGTAGTGCAAGTATCGGGAAACACACCCAAACAGGGCGATCCTATTCAATTGTGGGGTAGTTACCTTAAATGAAAGCACCATAACGGGGGTATTTAAACTCCACTGGGCTAGTGCTGAAGAATATACCATATGGAACAATTCTACACTGGGGTGGGGAACTGTCTATACTCTAATAGGTCTTTTCCATCTTTATTTTTTATGATTGCTATATCCCACATTTTCACCATCTGTTAGTTCAGTTCTGTAGCACAGGGGGATCTGTAATTGTTCTCAAATCAACAATCCACAGGGACACTGTTCTTCAGTCTCACTTCTACCTGGCTTGTTTTATGCGTGGGCTCTAAAGAGATAACATGCAAAACCAGCTGGCTAATGGTTCCCTCTCTGCAATCCCATCTCTGCTTTTTTTTTTTTAAGTTTAATTTGATTTTAGCATATTTTAAAAGGTCTGATATGATAGCATGCTAATAAATAAGCACATAATATACAATAATACTATGTAAGGAGTGTACTTGGCATGAATCAAAGAAGCTAAAATATTAAAAGCTGTTAACTAATCTTTGCATCTGAGCACATTGTCAGCATGCAAAGGTTAACCACACATGGAGAAAATGTGATTGATGGATGAAGGGGTATAAGAAAGAATGTGTGTCCATCATACATTGATCCCCAAATTCATGATATGAACTTAGGGTACGTCTATACTTACCTCTGGGTTCAGCGGTAAGCAATCGATCTTCTGGGATCGATTTATCGCGTCTTGTCTAGATGCGATAAATCGATCCCGGAAGTGCTCGCCGTCGACACTGGTACTCCTGCTCCGCGAGAGGAGTACGCGGAGTCGACGGGGGAGCCTGCCTGCCGCATGTGGACCCGCGGTAAGTACCTTGTAGTTCGAACTAAGATACTTCGACTTCAGCTACGTTATTCACGTAGCTGAAGTTGCGTATATTAGTTTGAACCGGGGGTTAGTGTGGACCAGCCCTTAGAGAGCTACCATAATAAAAATAATATTGTTTTTTCATTTTTGCAGAAAATGGAAATCTGTATGGAACATTGAGAAATCCCACCCTCTTCTGCCACTAACCTTAGTGGGAGTTATTTACATCCTGGATGGGAGAATAGACCCTCTTGAGGATAAATGGACTGAGATCTCTGACTTATTCAATGTGGGGCTTGATTTAGCAAAGCACTTAAGAATGTGCTTAACTTTAAGCCCATATGGAAGTGCTTTGCTGAACTAAGGATATAGTAACCTCCTCTCTAGTTGATCTTTTGAAATCAATGAGAATCAACTAAGAATGAGCAAGGAGCTTAGTTGAGGAAGGGTGGAAATGACCAAATGACTTCCCTGACTGACTACAGAAGGTTACGTGAAGGCTAACTCAGTGTGCTCCCAACCTCCATTTGGCTAAGAGCACTCCCTCCTCACAATCCAACCCCACTGTCCCAGGGACAAGAGATCAATTTCCTCCTGCAAGCTATCACTTTAATATCCTTGAGACAGTACCACGTGACATGTGTTTCTGAAAAGTACTGATGTTTGTCCATAAAGGGGCAACACTTCTTTGCTAGGTTTATATAATTTAATATAATTAAGTTAGAGCCTGAGGGCACTGTTCATATTATACAATGTAATTGCTGGATGGAAATGGGAGCTACAAGCCAACAAAACAACACTGAGCACAAGAGAGCATCTCCAACTCCCAAGAGCTGGCTTGACAAAACTCCACACCCCTCTGAGCTTGCTGAATTATTTCAGCGTGGAATTGTTGCTACTATACATTAGGTTAGAGTGTTTCCACATAAGAGCTTGCATGCTGCACAATTATTTCAAAAGCTTCCCCTCCAGTATGACGGTGACACTGACAGGCACAGTAGCCTCTGGATTTGAAATGTACTAGGAAGACGGTTGTCACGCTGCAGTGACAGGCCCTAATACAGACATTAACTGTCCAGTTCCCAGTTGCAGCTGTTTCAAAATGCCTTCCTAACAGCCACAATTTGAAAAGTGAATAAAATACAGATGGCTGTTAAATTATAGTTTGGTGACACTTAAGATAACTGCAGCTCAGGGAAATCTTTCCCATTGTAATTTCTTCATTTAGTATGTGAATAATCTGATCCTACTGTGGTGGTGGAGTCACTCAATTCAATTGTCATTGGAGAGGAGACTGTTACATTGATAAAATCTCATGAGTGTCTTAAAAGCAAAGAGAAAACCTGTGGACTTTCCTCTATTAAAAGAGGAGGTAAATGTATGCATGACACTTTGTCAATGTCAGACTACATTTTTAAACAAACCACCTCTTTTCTTCAAAGCAGTCTGGGTATCCAGAGCTATATGGGGGCTGTCTTTCTATAGAAATATGGAATTCCTTGTAAAAGTAATTAATTTTACCCTATCCCCAGCTGTTGTCCTTTTTCTCTTTACACAGAAACTTTAGCTGATGTATAGAAAATAGCTACAGCTCAATTCCCTTGCCAGCTCATTTTAAGGCCATGGTGATCTGTCACATAGCTGAAGGAGCTTGTGTCTTCAGGAAAAAAGGAACCTGAATTGGTATTTTGTTTAGACAATTGTCTTTTCATCAGGTAAAACCAGATCTGACATACCTAGTTAACAGTATGTACTATATTCTTTGAATTTTTCTTGTGCCAGCAAAATTCTGATTCGGTACACATTCGCTTAGCAGAGCAAGCAAATGGTTAAAGGCACTATCAAGGTTGTAAGCAGGCGTGGAAGGATTAGATTTTTATTGGTACATGTTGATAAACATTGTTCACCATACACACACAAAGGGATGAAAAAATATTTCTCTTGATGATAATCGAAATTTACAGGTAAGCAAAATAAGAAAAATGCTGCTTGAGAACGTATTAAAGTTTGATTTAAGGATATTTACTTTGTATATTTTGATAGATGTTGAGAATTTATGTTTTAACATTTATAAAGCTTTAACTTTTTGAATCTCAACATCTACTGTCCTTAATAATTATAGGCTCCCCCATAATTTCCCACAACTGTGAAAATTTAAATAGATAAAAAATGGGGGAAAAAATGCTTAAAACCCATAATTTTGCACAACTATGAAAACTGTAACCGAAAAAAATGGAAAGCAATGCTTAAAAATAGACATCAATATTAACAGTTGAAATTATAAAATAAAAATTGAGTTCTGTCATGCCTCATTGTAAGGCTTATTAATAACAGGAACAAAGCAGAAAAAACAATGCAGAACTTAATGTGCACTTAAAGGTTTTGACTGTTGGGTAAAAAGCCATATAACTGTATTATATATTAAATCAGTGTTTCCCATAGTTTCATATTTCACACTCTTGGTTCTTAATAATCCCATCTATTCTGTCTCAGTATGGTTTTAAAATTGCATCAAGTGCTTATTTAAAAAGATGCCATGTTTCATTTTCCAAAAACTCATCAGTGGGAGTTGCTGTGTAACTAGTACCTTTGAAAATCAGGCTATTTACTTAGTTGCCTACCTATAGTTTTGAGAGCCCAACTTTAGCTACCCCTCTTTGAAAATACCGGTTTGAAAACATCGTGTTTTTTTAATAACGCATATACATCTTTCCTTTATCAAAATAAAATGTTACAACAAAACAATAACCTGTTTTTCCTACCTTTCTTTTGTTTTACATCTTTGTTTCGATTTGTCTTTCAAAAAGTATAAAAAATTTAGACATTTGTGGTGCATGTGCACCCACATATAAAAACCAAAACCAAAACATACCTTTGAGGACTATCCACTCACTGTGTCAGCAACTGAACATTTAGGCTCAGTATAAAGTACTTTGTCTCATTTGGAAATCAGTACATTAGACCAATTGAAGATACCAATACCTCCGCACCTATATAATGTAAAATCTGTTCACAGATCTGCAGTGTGGATATCTGAAATGTCAATATAGGCCAAAATTTCCGAACTTGAGTGCATGAAGTAGTGGTATGTGTCTGTGTCTGTGTGATATTGTAGCAATAGCAGATTTCTGTAAAAATGTATTGACTTTTTAATTTAAATAGATTAGCACCCATTTTTAAAGTAATCTACCAGAGGTGATGCACTATAATGATGTCATAGTGGAATTGTCACTATCCAGCTAGATACGTGATGTTTTGAATGCAGTTTTATAATCAATTCTAAATGTTCTGGTGTCAAATATGGTGCATTTCTGCTCTCAGTACAATCTATTAATACTAGATCAATATAGTGCTGCCATCTTTTGACTGTGTTCTGTCATAGTTATATATTTTTATTTTATGCTATAACATTTTATTTACTACACAATCAAGAACGGTTTCAGTTTCTGGGATGGTAATGTTACATGTTAGAAATTCAATTTAGCTTTTACATTGATGATGAATGATATCAGGGCTCAGATTTGATGTACAAGGTGAATGAAAAATAAACAGAAAAAAATAGAATTTAGAGACAATACACAATTAAGAATGATTCTTTTAAAATGCATCATTATTCAAATGTTAATTAGAGTAATATCAACATGTATTTCAGAAAATACTTTTGTAAGATTTCTATATTTTTCAGGACTTTCAGTGAATATTCCTTTGGAAATCAGGATAGCACTAGAGACAGAAACAAACTATTCCAGAGAGCATCAAAGAAGCTATGAAATTAAAGATGGAAAAACCCTGTTATATTATCTAGTCCATCTAGGTAACATGGGATGGTTTCCCACATGCATATTCAAGTGCTTTGTATAGAACATTTCCCAAGGGCAACAAGACCAGTGTAATTCTATTTCCAGAATTCTATGTTCCTCTGGGTATGTAAGGAGCAAGATAAGAGCAATCAATCCCATACAACTGTCTAAGAAAAGTGGCTCATTAAGCAAAAATACCAAGTGAACTATCACATCATAATTCCCATGTCTTTCCACGTGTTCAGAGAGCAAGGCTATCTTGGCTGATGGTGTTTTTTTATGCAAGCTAACATATACTATATTAGGTGTGATTTTATCAGTACACGGGGGATGGCAACTCAAAGAAGAACCAACAGCAAATATATTGAAGGAAAAACAAATACTAAATAATAAATTGCAAAAATTCCTGCCAGTGAAATAAAAGCAATAGCAAACCTAAATACTACAGCATATGTTCATTAGGTGTTCAATCCTGCCAGGTGCTGGTTCCTGGTTTCCTGGTTCCCGTCAAGCATTTTGGCGTGTTCTTGAATATAGTCTTATGGACTTCATTGGGATTAATCATGTGCTTAAAAAGTTAAGCATATGCTTAAATTATTTACCAGATCAGTCCCAGATTCCGCAAACAAAAGTAGAGCAAAAGTGGTAATTTACAAACTGCTCTAAAGCAATTCAATAAAGCAAAAAAGGGCCAAATCCCAGTCTCATTGAAGTTGATTATCTTCCAGAGGAATAAGATTTGGCCTACAGAAAGAAAAGGGGTTTATTTACGAACTGAAAAAGCAGCTGAATATTCCTTACTCATTGCAAAAATGAATGGAACACAAAATTGATAATCACAGACCTATTGATAATCCAACATTTCACAAATATCGGACCTGGATTGTAAAAAGTTAAACCGTTGCCTTTTAGAAAACGTAAGGAAGAAAAAATAGCTGCCACAAAATTGAAAATTGGACTGAATAGAGACACCAGATTTACGGCTTATTACAACAATCTATAACCCAGTAACAACCCACCCGCCCCGCCCCACCCCACACAGCAGCCTTACCTCTTCTTCCCTTTCTTTCCCCCCCGTGACTGAAGGGGTGTTAACAGGCCACTTCACCTTGAACGGTCCCTTAAAATACTTTTGAACTACTTATGCTAAACAATCTGTTCTACCTTGTATTTTCCTATGACACTCTGAGGCTATGTCTACACTACCACTTACCTCAGTATAACTTATGTCGCTCAGGGGTGTGAATCAGCCACCCCCCTGAGTCACATAAGTTACACTGACCTAAGCGCTGGTGTGGACAGCACTGTGTCAGTGGGAGAGCTCTCTCTCATCTGCTTTGAGAGGCTACACTAGAGAGCTTACAGTGGTGCAATGGCATTGGTGCTGCTGTACCACTGTAAGCTCTCTAGGTTACCATAGCCTGAGTAAATTTCCCAGACCTGAGGAAGAGCTCTGTTAGCTTGAAAACTTGTCTCTCTCTCTCACCAACAGAAGTTGGTCCAATAAAATATATTATTATTGATGGAAATATTTTGTCTTCAGCTTGTGTGCATACAGGGAATTTATTAACATTTCCCGATAAAAATCTAATCCTTCTCACCCTACACACACAGCATAATTGATTTTAACTGTAAGAGTCCATCAGTTTATCAATCTCACTCTTGTGCTCTGTATCCTGCCACAGGAGCAGGTAAAGAAGCACAGCAGTTGTTCAGAAATTGATGTTATCCTACAAATTTCAGGATGAGGTAACAAACCTGCATGGACTACCAAGCAAACACTGGAATGTAACTGCCTTCCCAAATCAATGAGCGCAGTTTACAAGATCCATATCCAGTTATATATTTTAGGTTCTTTTAGGGCCCCATTACCAAAATATCTGGGCACCTCGCCATTTTTAATGTCTTTTTTCTCCCAACACCCCTAGGAGGTAAGGCAATGGTATTATCCCCATTTTATGGATGGGGAGCTGAGGCTGCACAGCGTGACCAAGGTCACACAGGAAGTCTGTGGCAGAGCAGGGAATTGATCCTATGTCTCCTGAGTCCCAGGCTAGCCCCATAATCACTAAGTGCCATCTTTCCTTATCCTCACAGAGTCCTTACAAATATGCCATAAAGGAATTATAAACTGGGTGCCAACACACAGTAATGTTAAAACAGTATAAAATAAAATCCAAAAGCAATTGATTTTTTTTAAAAAAACTAACAAAATGTGTACATTCTACAGACCACAATATCCTCATTACCTTATTTAGCAGAACACTGAGCACTAAGGTCCATATTTTAAAAGGTATTTTGGGTGACTAATTCCCAGCAGCCCAAACTGAGCTGCCTATGGGCTGTAGAGGCATACAGGATAGCTGTACTGGCACCTGCTATGGCCCAGCCCTGCCCCAGTATTCCCCAGAATGAAACTTGTGAAGATAGTTAAGTCCCAGACACACTGCAAAGAGCGACAAAAGGATCTCTCAAAACTGGGTTACTGGGCAACAAAATGGCAAATGAAATTCAATGTTGATAAATGCAAATTAATGCACATTGGAAAACATAACCCCAACTATACATATAAAATGATGGGGTCTAAATTAGCTGTTACCACTCAAGAAAGAGATCTTGGAGTCATTGTGGATAGTTCTTTGAAAACATCCACTCAGTGTGCAGCAGCAGTCAAAAAAGCGAACAGAATGTTGGGAATCATTAAGAAAGGGATAAATAATAAGACAGAAAATATCATATTGCCTCTATATAAATCCACGGTACGCCCATATCTTGAATACTGCGTGCAGATGTGGTCGCCCCAACTCAAAAAAGATATATTGGAATTCGAAAAGGTTCAGAAAAGGGCAACAAAAATGATTAGGGGTATGGAACAGCTATCATCTGAGGAGAGATTAATAAGACTGGGACTTTTCAGCTTGGAAAAGAGACGACTAAGGGGGGATATGACAGATGTCTATAAAATCATGACTGGTGTGGAAAAAGTAAATAAGGAAGTGTTATTTACTCCTTTCTCATAACACAAAAATGAGGGGTCACCAAATGAAATTAATAGGCAGCAGGTTTAAAACAAACAAAAGGAAGTATTTTTTTTATACAACGCACAGCCAACCTGTGGAACTCCTTGCCAGAGGATGTTGTGAAGGCCAATACTATAACAGGGTTCAAAAAAGAACTAGATAAATTCATGGAGGATTGGTTCATCAATGGCTATTAGCCAGGATGGGCAGGGATGGTGTCCCTAGCCTGTGTTTGCCAGAAGCTGGGAATGGGCGACAAGGAATGGATCACTTGATGATTACCTGTTCTGTTCATTCCCTCTGGGGAACATGGCTTTGGCCACTGTCGGAGGACAGGATGCTGGGCTAGATGGACCTTTGGTCTGACCCAGTATGGCTGTTCTTATGTAGGCCTTGTAAGACAATCTACAGCTGTCTTACTCAGTTCCTATGCCATGGGGCATTCTCCCTTGGTCCTGTCTGGGATTTTACAGTCCCTTTATGCTGCTGTGGCAGAGGGAGAGTACCTCCAAATATCTCTCCCTTACATCTTGCTCCTGTTTTATCTCCCACTTTGTCATTCTGCCTTAAACTTCGAACCTTCATGACAATCCATTAGCATGGACCACTGTACCTGTGCAGAATCCAACTGAAGCCAAAGGGACTCCACACAGGTAAATGCTAGTATTCCCTGAAACAGAATTGGACATTAAAGGCCAGGGGTCTCAAACACGTGGCCCGTGGGCCACATGTGGCCCGCAGAGTTATTTCCTGCGGCCCGCCATAGGCGCCGACTCCACTGGCAGCCAAGCTCCAAACATTACTGAGTGTTATATATTTTATTAAAACTCCCCTTTGCATTATAGTTTTAAAAAAGTGAATACATTGACTTTTAATAGAATACTATATTCCTCTTCATTTTTTTCATTTTTGACTATACTTTTGTATCATTGTATGAAAAGGTTTCAGTGATGCGGCCCTCGGGCCAATTTACTAGTTCTCATGTGGCCCTCGGGGTAATTTGAGTTTGAGATCCCTGTTAAAGGCCTTGTCCAACACCCAATGAAGGCAACGGTGACCTCAGTGGCACTGGGTCGGGCCCTTATATTGTAACCACCTTTGGACGTGGACATTGTCTTTTCTTCTTTCATAAAGTGCCACAAACCTGATTGTGCTGAATATGACGAATAATGAATCCTGATATATATTAATACAGATTTAATGGTGAACCCCAATTTTAAAATGCTGCACATTTGTCTTTAATCTTTTCCTTTACATTTTTATTTATTTTCCACAATACCAAAAGATAATTTAAACAATAATCTAAGGTGCTTTATATTCACAGACATATTTATAAAGGAATCACTGTGATTCCATAAGAAGCTGAAGAAGGACAGTAGCATAATGGAAGGTCTGGCTGTCTTTTTTCAATTAGAAAACTCTCTCATAACACCAGTCACTAAAGTATGGCTGAACGGTGTCATCCGTGAAATTCTGGGCAAAATTCATCCTGGTGGAGAGCAGAGGGCACACACCTGAATCTATGCCCATCACAGTTAAGTGCTTAAGTGAGCCATCAGGCCTCCTGAAACGAATGATTTTCACCTTCCCTGTAGAAGTTATATTACAATTTGAACCTCTGGTTTTCAATAGTCTCAAAAATATACATGTGAAATAAAGGGAGTATAATTCCATTGACTGCAAAATGTGTTACTTGTTTCTTATTTATACCAAAACATTTACAATATTATTCTTATTTGCATTACATTAATATTTACAAGCCCCAACCAAGATCAGGACCTATAATGATTAATAGTTATTTGTACTGTGGTAGCACCTAGAGCACCCAGGAAGGGACCCCATTTTTCTAGGCACTGTACTACTACATAACAAAAAAACAGTCCCTGACCCAAAGAGTGTGCTAGGCACTGTACAAAGACATAGTGAGAGACAGTCCCCTACAGAGCTCACAATCTAAATAGACAAGGCAGACAAAGGGGAGAGTGACCTGCCCCAGGTCACAAAGCAGTTCCCTGGCACAGTGAGGAATTAGAACCGTCTCCAGATTCCCAGTTCAGTGCTGCAGTCACTAGCGTCTGCATTCACTAGTGACTGGACCATTTTGTTGAAAAATCTCTCCATGTTCATGAAGGATCTTCATGGGTTAAACACTAAGGCATTGAAGCTCATTTGGATTTTGTCAAATAGATAAAGATATTAGACCAGTGCCTTTTGTTCCTCAGCAGAATGTTTTAGTCAGTGAACAGAATGAATTGTGTTGACATAACGCATTTATTGTTTCAACAAAATGTCTGTCTGTTTTCACAGTGGATAAGGGATTTGACAAAACTAATGCGGAGTTCAGAGGATTCTCATATCACTGGATTATCCAGCAGATTAAATGCCACTAGCGTAAAAGAGAACATGCAGAAAAAACAAGGAGTCAATAGCCAAGAGGCACTAATGTTAAGGAGATGTATGAGCCAGTTGTATTTCATAAAGAACACGTGAATGTTCTTCGTTTCCAGCTGTTTTTATCATCAGAGGGTTTCTGTCCCTGCAGAGGTAAGTGGCCCACAGGCTTCGAAGACCCTTGTCTGCATGGGAGAAAAGCACTCACCAAAAACAGGCCTGAATATCTGCAAGGGTTGGGCAAAAGAGGAGTAGGCTCAGTTTGGGTTTCCATAGGAGTTTCTTCCCTGCCAACACTGAGCATCTTGCTACAGGTCCAATGGCCAAACTATGGTGCTAGAATCAGCAATGGTGAACTGTGGGAGTGCTGGATCTCTAGGTAAGAGACGAGGTTAGACAAGGTCAACATTAGAGTAGGTGGGAAATTAAGATGCAAAACGTAGAGATGATTCAGACAGTAGGTCAGTCAGAACTCTGCCTCCACCTAAAACCCACTTGTGTTTCCAGCATTAAAAAAGAGCCACATACCTTTAAAACCCCTGGGCATCTCTTACCCCCAAACTGACAATATTCACATGGGATGATTTCCATGATGGGGAGGATGTTGCTATTCAAGGCTCTTCTTTCCCTTTTCCATATGTACTGGGCCATTTTGGATGGTATCCATGTGACTTTTCTCCCATCTATGAACACATTATATGTGCCTAGCTCAAGCAATGTCCTTTACTTTCATGGGCTCTATACTCATCCATTTGTTAAAATATAAAAACTTTACAAAGCTAGATACAAAGAAAGATGTAGGTCCTCCTCTTAGTGGGGAAGGAGAGCTAATAACATCAAGATGACTGAGGTGTTTAATGCCTATTTTGTTTCAGTCTTCACTAAAAAGTTTAATGGTGACCAGATTCTCAACACAATTAATATTAACAACAAGGGCACAATGCTTTAGGAAAAATGTGAACAAACTGGAGAGAGTTCAGAGGAGAGCAACAAAATAATAAAAGGTTTCGAAAATCTGACCTATGAGGAAAGGTTAAAAAAACTGGGCATGTTTAGTCTTGAGAAAGATGACCGAGAGGTGACCTGAAAACAGTCTTCAAATATGTTAAGGACTGTTCTCAATGTCCACTGAAGATGGACAAGAATTAATGGGTTTAATCACCAGCAAGGGAGATTTAGAGTGGAGAGCAGGAAAAACTTTCTAACTATAAGGGTTGTTAAGCTCTGAAATAGGCTTCTAAGGGAGGTTGTGGAATCCACACTATTGGAGGTTTTTAGGAACAGGCTGGACAAACAGCTGTCAGGGATTATCCTAAATTTACTTGGTCCTGCCTCAGTGCAGGGGACCCAACTTGATGATTTCTCGAGGTCCCTTCCAGCCCTATGTTTCTATGATTTTATATAAAATAAAAGTTAACACCTAGGGATTTAAGACAATAGAATAGATTGTTTTTATTCTCAGTTAAATCTGTGACAAAGACTGAAAACTGGAATAGTACAGATTGCTATCTTACCATTTGGTATTAGGATCAAGTGAAAATATACTATTCTGTGTATTTTCATGCATTATTCCTAATACAAGTTTGGACCCTGGTGTTTAGAAACAACTACCTGCTTCTAAGCACAGGAATTACTTGCATTCTATAAGCTTAATGCACTAACGGAATGCACTTAGATACTATGGTGATGACCAGTGTTCCCTCTAATTTTTCCCCACACGTGCGGAATGAATTTTGTTATGTGCACCAATATGGAGGTGATGTGTGACACATCACCTCCATATTGGTACACATAACAAAATTCATGTGGCAGGTGTGGAGCCGAGGGGTTTGGAGTGTGGGAGTGGAGCAGAGGGTTGCGGTGCGGGGGAGGGAGGGCTCCAGCTGGGGATGAGGGGTTCAGGTCTGGGACAGAGGGTTGGGTTGGTGGGGGGCTGAGGGCTCTGGGATGGAGCCGGGGATGAGGGGATTGGGGTGCAGGCTGTCCACAAGAAAGAAAGGATCAGACCACTAAACTCATTTTCACCTGGGCTCTTAGCCAGACTCTAAGTTCAGGATGTGAGAGGTGAAATGCCAATAATTTAGCTAAATGTGCTACTTTCCTTCCCTTTATATTCCATTTGAAAAAAAAAATCAAGAATTGTGTTCCTTCCAAAGGAGATTGCTAAATGCAAAATAATTTTCCGCTAAAAAGCAGACATTCTTAGAATTTTTGAATAGAAACTTAAGAAACCAAGCAGTCCCTGAAATTCTCCGTTGGTATAATAAATGTGAGGAACATCAGCACTGGAAAGCATCATAGGCATTTGAAGAAGGTAATTAACAAGCTACGAAGTTGGGACGCTTAGTGAGTGGATGAGGGGACTAGAGGCGAGGGATGTATGGCTGAAGGGCAGAGAGAAAGAACTTCCAGGCAAAAGGAAAACACACGCCCATGGAAGCACAGAGAGCTGGGCATCTTGGAAACAGCATGAAATGAGGCCTTGAATCTAAAGAGATGGGGCTCTGACATTTTCTATTTTTGAATACTTGGATGGTGCTCAGATACTACAGTGAGGAGGGTCACATACGTAGCTAGACAGCTAGGCAAGGTCAAATACTGACTGAACTGTACAACTAGACAGCTTGTTGAGACACTCATTTTTCTTTTCTATTCACTTTATGCTGCCACAACATGTAGACTTGTTAGTCAGAAAATTCTCAATAATTTTAGCATGAAAAACACATTTTGTAGTGGAGAGGGAGGTTATGCTGGTTTGTATTTCTGCTTCTCTGATCTGCTTCGGTTTTTTTCTGTACATTTCTTTTAAAGTAAAGGGTGAGTGCGTTTGTGTGTTTTCCAGGTGGACTTGCTGCTATTATTGCCCTGGGGAAATAAAGTGTCAGAACGCAAACAGAGCCTATTTATTCACCTGTCTTCTAAAATGAGTTCTCCTCTGCTCAAGAGCTGACACCATTTGTAAGAAGTGCTCTTCTTGCCTGATGAATGCTTGACAGCACAAGGTCTTAGATTTGATAACAGAAGGCAATGAATCTCTATGAGGTGAAATAATTGCAACTGCTGATAAAATGAATTAAAAGAAATTAACTTGAGTTAGTTGAATGTAGATGAAATGGTTTCTATCGTCAAACACTACAAGATGCAGCCACAATTAAATCTGACATAAGCACTAAATGAAAACAGGAATGTGAAACAAGTATTATTATTACTATAATAAAGAAACAGTGCTGTAGGTATGGGCTTGTCTTCACTACCCGCCGGATCGGCGGGTAGCAATCGATCTATCGGGGATCGATTTTTCGCGTCTCGTTGAGACATGATTAATCGATCCCCGATCGCGCTCCCCGTCGGCTCCGGAAATCCACCTCATCGAAAGGCGGAAGCGGAGTCGACGTGGGAGCGGCAGCGATTGACTCGCTGCCGTCCTCACGGCCAGGTAAGTCGATTACGATACGCCAACTTCAGCTACGCTATTCATGTAGCTGAAGCTGCATATCGTAGATCGACCCGCCCCCCCTAGTGTAGCCCTGGTATGAGCTTGATCCTCAGTGGCATTCTGCTCAGCTGAGGCGTGTGAGGCAAAAATGGCTCTAAGCTACCTTTTTGCTTCCCCTGAGCTTGGGACTGGCCCCCGGCTCAAGATAGACGAGCCAAGAGCTTTTTGTCCCTGCAGGGTTTCCATCCCTTGCACTTATACTGGATTGAACTCTTTTTAAATTCTGCTTTTTCAGCCCAGGATCCCTGACCCTCAACTTCCTCCCCGCATCTCCCATCATGCCCTGAAACACCCCAGAATGCTCTCTATACAGAAGAACTGAATGGGATCAATAAAAGAAAGGGAATTGCACCTCTTTCACTGAGGCCAGAGTGGCCGATAGCATTGTAAGCCCTAGGACCTAAAGACTTTGGGATATATCTACAAAGTGAAGGCTTCAATGCAGGTAGTACAAGGCCAGCACAGACCCCAGGTACCAGCTTGGCTCACTAGCCCCCTCTGAAGCTTGCACTGCACTGCATTCACTGCTATTGTTACCTACTAGCTGGATTCAAACTAGCTCGGATAGGCTAGTCCATGCACAGCTTTTGCTGTACAGATATACCCTTAGAGGGATGGAATTCTCTGCATAGAGGGGAAGGGGAAAAGCCTCATCTGGCTAGCTTCATTTACATAAATTATAATGTTGTGTACCCATAATTCCACCTACTGAGTTTTGTTGATTTGGTTAAATTTGTTTTGATTGCAAAAGGCATAATAGATTGTTGTTATTACTGTACTCATGAAAGGGCACAGGAATTGTGCAGGATATACCCTGGAGCAAGTCGGTCTCCGTGAACATACGGGTAGTGGAACTTGCTTTGGTAACAAAATCCAAGTTGAATAAGAAAGGCCACAAGAAAGCGCTCTCCTTGGACACCAGGAGCAGGGCCTCTGCCCAAGTGTTCAGTTTTGCTCTGGGTTCTCTACCTGGAGATTTGTGCCCTGTGGAGAATGGAAGTGATAGTGCACAGCTGACTTTGACATGAGGCCCTATGAGATTGGGGATAGAGCAGAGCTGATTTCACAGCCACTCCTAACTGGATCAGCAGTGATGTACAGCTGACCCTGCAGCACCCTGACAGATAACAACAATTCTGAGCTGACTTCACAGGCAGTAGGACAATTAGTGTTTGGACCTGTGGGGTTGACTAAATTCCTGATGTCCTGATTTGGGTTTCTCATTTTCTGCTATATGTGGATACATGGTTATCATGTTTATTTTGATTGTTTCCTCCCCTTTTCCCCAAATAAAAGCAGACTTGTGTTCCATGTTGTCAAGGGCTCCATGTGCTTATGGTTGGGAATAAACTCACCTGATAAGGTGACAGAAATGATTCGTTTTAATTTTCCAGAGCCAGAAATAGGAGTATGGCTCTGGATGGAGGCTTTGAGCTATAGTGTTATATATTTTAGAAAAAGACCCCTAGACAGATTGAAACAGACTCTTATTGTTGCTATTGGCGCCTGATAAAAAGGTTACAGTTTTTATATAGAGCTTTATACCTTCAAAGTCATACCTGCCAACATCTTATGACAAAAATCAGAAGATTTCATTTGCATAAAAATGCATACATTTGCATAAAATACTACAAATTCACATGAAGTACAGCTGGTACAAAGAGTTCCAGCTTCTTCTAAAACACCAATTAATTAATTCTGTGCACCTCCAGCCCCATATCTGATTCTCCCCCAGCCCCACATCAATTAATGATGCACCTCTAGCACTCCAAAATCAATTAATGCAGCACCGCCTGGTCTCACATCAATTATTTTTATTCCTCTAGCCTCCCATCAATTTTCTGCACCCAGCATCCCCAAATCAATTAATTTTGTGCTCCCCCTAACTCTAACAGCTGCGCCAATGCCTATTGTTATACAACCCTGCACCACCCAGCCCTCCATCTTGCCTTCAAGTACACTTCTGCTTTTCCCGCTGCTGTGGAGTTTCTTCACCATGTCCTTTTAGGTTTAGGCAGGGGCAGCTTCAGGGGCTCTACCCCCTTCTAGAAGTTCTAGAGTGGGGAAGAACTCTGACTGCCACCTCTGATTGGTTGCCTTCCCCAAGGAAGGTAGGGGAGTTGGGAAAGCAGCCAACTGGAGGCCTTTCAGCTTCCCTCCCTGTGGCAGACCTGTAGTAAGATCCGAAAATCCATAGTCTATGATGGGGTGGGCAAACTTTTTGGCCTGAGGGCCACATCTGGGTATGGAAATTGACTGGCAGGCCATGAATGCTCACAAAATTGGGGGATTGGGGAGGTGCTCCGGCTGGGGGTGTGGGCTCTGGGGTGGGGCTGGGGATGAGGGGTTGGGGGTGCAGGAGGGTGCTCTGGGCTGGGACAGAGGGATTCGGAGGGCAAGAGGGGGATCAGGGCTGGGACAGGGGCATGGGAGGGAGGAAGGGGGGCAGGCTCCAGGCGGCACTTACCTCAAGCAGCTCCCAGAAACAGTGGCATGTCCCCCCTCCGGCTCCTACGCGGATGCACGGCCAGGCAGCTCTGCGCGCTGCTCTGTCCCCAGGCACTGCCCTGTCCCCAGGCGCTGCCCCTGCAGCTCCCATTGGCTGAAGTTCCTTGCCAATGGGAGCTGCAGGGGCAGCACTTGGGGCAGGGGCTGTGTGCGGAGCCCCCTGGCTGCCCCTACGCGTACGAGCTGGAGTGGGGAAATGCCGCTGATTCCGGGAGCTGCGCAGAACGGGGCAAGCCCCAGACCCCGTTCCCCGGCAGGAGCTCGAGGGCCGGATTAAAATGCCTGGAGGGCCAGATGCGGCCACCGGGACTTAGTTTGCCCACCTCTGATCTATGCGGAAGCCGATGGAGCCTTCAAAAGTCTGAAACTGTTGCACAAGTATTCAATAATTCTGTTTATGAGAAAATTGAATCAATCGGGCAGCCACCATTAGGACTTAGGATATCATGGCTTCTGTTCCTGTGCTTCTTGCTACTAAGGCACACTGCCTCACTATCTAACTTCTTTCAAACTTTGTACAATATATGAAAAAAAAATCCAGATTCAGGGTGATGCTTAGATCAGAGATAACTGGCTCTGTGGATATGGGGAAAGCGGTGGACGTGATCTATCTTGACTTTAGCAAAGCTTTCAATACGGTCTCCCACAGTATTCTTGCCAGCAAGTTAAAAAAGTATGGATTGGATGAATGGACTATAAGGTGGATAGAAAGCTGGCTAGATCGTCAGGCTCAATGGGTAGTGATCAACAGCTCGATGTCTAGCTGGCAGCCGGTATCAAGCTGAGTGTCCCAGGGGTCGGTCCTGGGGCCAGTTTTGTTCAACATTTTGATTAATGATCTGGATGATGGGATGAATTGCACCCTCAACAAGTTCGTGGATGACACTAAACTGGGAAGAGTGGTAGATACACTGGAGGGTAGGGATAAGATACAGAAGGACCTAGACAAATTAGAGGATTGGGCCAAAATAAATCTGATGAGGTTCAACAAGGACAAGTGCAGAATCCTGCATTTAGGATGGAAGAATCCCATGCACTGCTACAGGCTGGGGACTGACTGGCTAAGCGGCAGTTCTGCAGAACCTGCAGAACCCCAGGACCTGGGGCTTACAGTGGACGAGAAGCTAGATATGAGTCAACAGTGTGCCCTTGTTTCCAAGAAGGCTAATGGCATCAGGGCCAGTTCTGGCTTTTTTGCTGCCCCAGGCAAAAAAGCCGCTGGCCACCCCTCTCCCCCAGCTGGGGCGCTGGCGCCGGCAGGGAGGGCGGCATGCCCGCAGCCACGCTGCCCCGGCTGGAGAACCAGCGGGGAGCGCGGGCTGGGAAGAGGTTTTTTTAAATTTTTAAAAACAAACAAACAAAAAAAAACCCTTGAGTGCCGCCCCCCACCGCAGGTGCCGCCCCAAGCATGTGCTTGGTCGGCTGGTGTCTGGAGCCGGCCCTGAACGACATATTGGGCTGCATTAGTAGGAGCATTGCCAGCAGATCGATGGAAGTGATTATTCCTCTCTATTCAGCTCTGGTGAGGCCACATCTCGAGTATGCATCCAGTTTTGGCCCCCACCCACTTAGGGCCGTCCTTACCAATACGCAAAGTATGCAGCTGCGTACGGCACCAGGAAATTTGGGGCACCAAATTTCCTGGTACCCTGTGCAGCTGCGTGCTGCTCCAGCCCTTGCTCTGCCTCTTCCCCTGGCCCCGCCACTGCTCCACCCCAGCTCCGCCCCACTCCCCAGTGAGTGCTGGGGGTGGTTTCCCCCTGCCCCCCATTCCAGCCCCGCCCACCCCTGCAGAGGCCTGCCCCCCCACGGGGGGGGGGGGTCTGCGTAAGGCCCCAGAATAGCTAGGGGCGGCCCTGCCCCCCTACAGAAAGGATGTGGACAAATTGGAGATAATCCAGTGGAGGGCAATGAAAACGATTAGGGGGCTGGGGCACATGATTTATGAGGAGAGGCTGAGGGAACTGGGGTTATTTAGTCTGCAGAAGAGAAGAGTGAGGGGGGATTTGATAGCTGCTTTCAACTACCTGAAGGGGGGTTCCAAAGAGGATGGAGCTAAGCTGTTCTCAGTGGTGGCAGATGACAGAACAAGGAGCAATGGTCTCAAGTTGCAGTGGGGGTGGTCTAGGTTGGATATTAGGAATCACTATTTCACTAGTAGGGTGGTGAAGCACTGGAATGGGTTACCTAGGGAGGTGGTGGAATCGCCATCCTTAGAGGTTTTTAAGGCCTAGCTTGACAAAGCCCTGGCTGGGATGATTTAGTTGGGGTTGGTCCTGCTTTGACCAGGGGTTTAGACTAGATGACCTCCTGAGGTCTCTTCCAACCCTAATCTTCAATGATTCTGTGATTTAGTATGCCAAGCGATAGCCTGGGGCACAGTGTTAAATCTCAACAAGCGTAGGATTATAACGAAAATGCTGACACAATATTAACTATAGTGGTGTGAACAGTCCTATTGTAACTTCATATATACAAGCTGCATGGAGTCACTCAGAAGAAAGCTCTGACCTACATTTAAAAACAAACAAACAAAAAACAACCCCCAAAAATGATTAGTGATTTTCTGTCCTTAGACTGATTAGTGCTGCCTATGTTTCTCAAAATTAGGCCCCTTTCACGGTGTCTCCAGTGAGATCCCCCCAAAACTTACTCATCGCTTTTGAAAATATAGTCCAGTAGTGTTTGGTTTAATTAGCAAGCTTATGCCAATTTATTTAGCTTGACTATGCATTTCTTTATTTACCATACAATTAGGAAAGGATGGCCGAAAAAAATGGGTGGAGCTTTGACAGTATAGATGGAAAGGCCATATTATCGTTCTGCATTTCTACAGCACCTAGCACAACAGAATCCTGTTCCATGAATGGGGTTCATAGGCACTACTGCACCACAAGTATTAATAATGATTATGGATAGCTCACAGATGTGTTCTCTGGCAATGGATGCTGGTAGTTTGGTGGCCTGGCAGTATGAGATCTATGGGTTAGGAATAGGATATGCTATCATAAAACAACAGGCCTTCTGAGACTTTTTTTTAAAACCAGATACAGGTATCACTCAAATTTTCTTCCATAATCAAAGGGCTGGAACATTGTAGAACAAGTGCTTGAGAAGAGACTTAGCAGGAACACTGTTTGTCATAATCATAAATGATTTGTATTTCTCCATACAAAAGAAATGCAAAAGAAGTTTGACACATTGACACTATTGTAGGTATAAGGCCAAATTCTGCCTAGACTGTCCCAAATTCTGACCTCAGTTACACCTCTGCAAACTAATTAACCTTGCCTGAGTATAGCAGTGGGAGGTATATGGCCCATGCCGTACAAACCAATAAACGAACTTGATCCTTTAACAGTGCATAGAAATGGGGAAAGTGTCAAACGATTTAGTGACTCTGTTCAGTTTGGATGCTTTCCAAGCTCAGTGACCAGGAAATCTCACAAAAATATAGGATCTCTCAGAAGACTTCCAGTATTTCCTGTGAGCATTGCAGAATTAACAGAATATCACCACAAAAAACAAAAACAAAAAAACAAAACTTGCTGCTAATTATGGGCCTGATCCAAAGTCGGATGAAGTCAAAGGGAATCTTTCCACTGACTTCAATTTGCTAAGAATCAGGCCCTATGCCTCTAACAGACCCTCTGAGAGAGAGGTGATTTACATAAATTCAAAGGACAGTTCTACTATCCTCCATGCTTCTGTTCCCTACATCTTTGGGACCACGCCAGAGCCTCAGCTGCTTCTGGGGTGTAGTGCCTTTAAGGGTATGTCTATACCTCAAGGCTACATCTACACTACACACCACTTTTGGCAGCATGTAGCGTAAGTGTAGCAACATGCAGCAATGAAAAGCACACCCTGTTCAGACTGTGGGGGGTAGCTACTCATGCCAGTGAAAGGCTCTGGCAGCGGGAGGCAGCAGAGAAAGGCTTCAGCTGCTTCCCACTGCCAGAGCCTTTCACTACAGTGAGGAGAGGCTCTGGCAGTGGGGAGGCAGAGGGGGCAGGGCTGAGCCTTTTCCCTGCTGCTAGCCTGCCACCAGAGCCTTTCCCCACTGTAGGAGAAGGGCTCCAGCAGAGGGGAGCTGCTGGAGCCTTTCTGCACTACTAGAGTCTTTTCCTGCAGAGGAGGAAGGCTTCTGCAGCAGGAGGCAATGGGACACTGTATGGCTAAAACCAGCAGTATAGATGGGAGGCCCAGCTTGGGCTAGTAGAGAACGGGTAGAGAACACATCCTTAAGGTGTGTTTTTACTGGCTTAATCTCTGCCTCACCATCTGCACTGCTCTGTATACCCATGCTAGGGAGACTATGCATGTGTGTACGCTATACACCGCCAAAAGAACCCTGCAGCGTAGACGCACTCCATATGCAGGTGTGATTGTAGCACAGTTATGCCTACCTATGCTAGCTTTAATTTAGCTAGCACGGGTGACAATAGCAGTGTGTAGATGTGGTAGCACAGGCTTCAGCATGGGCTAGCAACCCAGATATGTACCCGAGGTCCCAGGAAGGCTTGTACTCTGGTTGCTAGCCTGGGCCAAAGCCCAGGCCACCACATCTACAATGCTATAGTTACCCATGCTAGCTAACTTAAAGCTAACACAGATATGCCTACTCATGCCACAATCACGTCTTTTACTTGCAGTGTAGACATACTATAAAAGGCAGGCCCTGGGGCCTATAACTCACTTCTTGTATCTATTGCCTTTTCCCTAAGAAAGCACAATAATCACAATAACCAAGTAAAGGCTGCTGCTTTATGACATGCCCAGAAAAGATAACAGCATGAAATGGCATTTGATAGAATAAATAACCCCAACAGTTTAAATAAAAAAACCCCAATTCACAGCAATCTGCAAATCATTCTGTGTCTCAGTGCCATCTCTGAGAAGGTCATGGCACTCTCAAACTCTCCTAATTAACGAGGTACACCAGCCAGCCTAGGGCTACAGTATACACGTAACTGAGGACAGGATTTTACCAATGTGTCCTACATCTGAGAATCTGCTGATCAAAAACGAAACTTTTTTGGAGGGTGTGGCACTCCGAGGACTAAGGGCTTGTCTACACATTCAGCGCTGCAGCAGCACCGCTGTAGCGTTTAGCAAAGATGCTACCTAAACTGATGGGAGCGCCCTCTTGTCGACATAGTGCTGTCTACACCAGGAGTTCAGTCGGTATACTGTTATGCAGAGTAGACCAAACCTAAGTTAATACAACCAGACTTTCTTTTGTTTATGTTTACTAAAGTGTTTCTTGAAAATAGTGAAAATGAATGGCATTAGTTTCCATCCTTTGTAGTGTTGGCAAAAGGTGGCACATTACCAGCATTAGAAATTGAAGTACCCTAAACACAGCACAGCCCCACACAGGGTGAGGGCAACTGAGGGTAGTTCATTTTTATATCTATCCACGTAGTAGCCTCTCTTTTAATACTCTTTATTAAGGATGTTAATTGAGTTGGTAGCTTTTTGAGGTGGACATTTGTCCATTAACAACCATGAACGCTATTTCACACGTACTCCATGACAGCTGTCACATGGTCACTACTGGCCTGAGCTATATTTGAACCAGCATTATAAAGGTGAAATGCTTCCCTAGCTCACTGTCAATTTCTTGAGGTATCCAATGCAGTGTATCTGTCTGACAGATTGTATACCAACTGAACAATTCAAACAGTGAAAGGGAGGTATACCTCAGAAATGCTAGTATAAACATTGATTTTGTGAGTTCACAGTCTACTCTACAGTGTTTAATATTGCAAAAAGCAGACATCAAATAGAACATATTGTCATTCTAATTATTGGAAGCTTAGTTTACTGTAACATTTTCATTTGCAAAAAAGTTAAGAAGCAGTTCCATGTTTATGCAAGTGCAAAAGTCTACAACCAATGCACACAGAGACAATTTCCACTTTAATTAAGGATATGTTCAAAGGTTAATCTGAGATTCTAGCAGCTAATTCAAGTGTAAACTTCCTACATGCTTACATCATCATGTTCTTTGAAGAGAATTTACAGGAAGATTTTAAGAGTTGAGGTTAAAGTTATTTGACTGAAGATATCTGATTTAATATCAAGTGATATATCCTCTGTTTTATCCTTTTAAATTTTCTGAGTAAAACCTTAAGCCTTAGAGGTCTGTTCTTGCAACAGTACATCTATGACAAAAGGAGTACAGACTTCTTAATGGTCTCCCAGAGCTGCTATGGATCCTTACTTACCGCTAACCTATTGGCCCATTATACCTGATGGTTCATTTTTACAATATAGTATTTGTAACATGATTATCCTGTGTCTTCTTAAACTGCAGTAGGTTTTAATACTAACCAAATCCCCTCTTGAGATCCAAATAGGATGCTTTCTATGGAACCTTATTCTGCAGTCATTAAAGTGAGGATTATTAAAGACTATTTTTTTCACACCCAAAAATGGGGAAACAGTTCCATATCCTTTCCAGAGGGACACAGGGTCACCACAATAAAGGTTTCACCATATTAATAATAGCTGTTTGTATTATATATGATGGCACTTTGTTACTTTATCTGATTTTTAAGATGCCCTTGTGCTGTTGGTGGGAGAAAGTGTTTTGATGGGAGTTTTCATAGTATCAAGAGCATGATTTTTATGACTCTCACCCACAGCAAGTATTTAGGACTGAAAAAAATCTCTCAGTTTGACCTTGTGGCCTTTCAAAAACAGAACTCTGAACATGCCATTGTTATTCTCTTCACCAGATGCTTTTAAATTCACCACCATCATCCATAGTTTCAAAACAGCCTAAACATGTTTTGAAAGTATTAGTCCACAGAGAGTAGAATAAACTTTTCCTACCCAGGGATTACAAAGTCTCACAGCTTCAAGTGGATACAGTGCTGCATTTTTAATACACATAAAGGCACAGGGTTTTGTTTTTGTTTTTGCTTTTTGTGGGGTGGAGGTAGAGAGGGAGAGATGATCTTTCTCAGTCCTCTCTCAGTTCTCTCTTGACAATTACTCTGGAACTGAAGGGAAGATGAGTTACAAAGGAAGCTGGGAAATGTATCCCATTCCCAGTGGTTGGCAGTATAAGGAAAGAAAGATATACATAAATGCAATTATTATAGTGGCTTAGAAACAGATTGGCAAGTGTACAGAGTATCTATAAGCATGGTATTTCAGTGAAATAAAACACTGGAAATGGAAGCATCTATTATGTACCACTACACGCACCTGTTTTCATCTCTGCCTAAAACAAGAAGAAATTAACACTTGATGATGTTTGCATGTGTGATTATGTTGTATGGAGACTTTTAAAGTACTCTGCCCCTCACTAGCTCCTGCTACTAGAAAACAAGTAAGCTGCAAGGAGGTAAAATGTGTTGGAATCTATAAAGCTGCTTTTCAACTATAGATTATGTGCCCTCTAATCTCTTTAGAATGTCTTACATGCTCATGATATACTGGTTATGATTTTTGTTGGTGGTGTCTCCCAAATCCAATTAATTTAATTAGAATTAGGATTTTACATTCGAGAGAGATGATGTTTATTATGAAGTAAAAGAGCAGGGCAAAATATTCATTTTTAGCTTCCATATAAATTAGCTGCTAGAATTCCCAACTAGAATTCATATGATCTAAACCAACATGAAAACACCATTTTTATATGTCATAAATGGAGGCAGTGAGGACGTGTACAAGGTAACAGAAAAGGTTAACTGGGACTTTTGAGGAGTGAAGGGGAAAAAGGTAGAATCATTGGCTCTCTGCACTACCCATGTTGTGTGACAGTCAGAATTTGGGAGGAACAGCAATACTTTGTAGGCACACATCTGAGAAGCTGGTACACTTCCCCAGTGTACTTTCCCTCAGTGCATATAGCAGTGCATATAGCAGTTGGCATCAGCTCTAATGTACCTTGGTTCCATTTATTTAATTTAAAGGAACATGACATTTGTTGCCTGACAAGTAATCAAGTATCTCCTTCGATGAATTACAATACACCATTACAGGTTTCAGTGTAGTAGCCGTGTTAGCCTGTGTCAGCAAAACGAAAATAAGAAAAATACTTGTGGCACAAATTTATACACCATTAGTTACTGTTTGCAGGACAGGTAGGTTGGATGAATGGAAAGATTGCCGGAGCAAGTTTTGCAGGGACTGGTGCCAGGTTCCCAGGGCAGGAGATGCCTATTGCATGTGTAGTTTGATGATGTGGCTATCTGGACAGGATGCTGCATGGTGTGCTTCTCAAGGCGGTGTGAAGACTATAAAATGTGTAGGAAGATTGCTGGCCAATGACTCTCATGTCTTGTGCTTACTATTCATTGTGATGTGACTTAATGGTGCTTTGCACTATGATAATAATATTAGATTAGTTATTGTGGATGCCAACTGCAACATACATAGCTGCAGAATCAGTGCTTCATCTTTCATTCCTTTTTATCAACAGAACAGGGTATCAGAGAACTCACAAAATAATGAAACATGGTTTTCATGGGTGCATTCAAAACAGCAGAATGTTATGGTAGTCACAGGCGTAAGCTAAATGCAAAATACATAGAACTGAACGGATGTGTTACAAATAGAACACTGTTATTGTTGACAGATGTTTGGCTGCGTGTGTATGTTCCCTCTGTGTGCTGCCCCTGTCCTGCGCAGACAGCTGGCATGGTAGACCTCGAGCAAACCACCCAATGACCACAAGATTCATTAAGGGACGAAGACACCCAGCTAGATTTATTGTTGATGAAGCATGGTACTAGCATCCCACAGACTTTACCGGACCACTAATACATGTAGGCAAGTAACAATGGACTAGCTCAGTGAATGGCTGGACTTTCCATTCCTCCTAGGCCAGACAAAGATACTCCCTTTGAGATACATCTTTATACCACGATACAAACAAGGTAGTACTGCCCCCTGACATAGTTAGTTACTGCCCCCTGATGTGTCTAGTTATCTCCCATCACCTTGTACATATTGGTTTGACTAAAACATTTCTATTATGGACTGTTATCCTGACCTTATCTTTTAGGAGGGGTCAGTGTGTTCCTGTTATTCTTGGGGAATGTTTTTGTACCATCCTTGATAGCGGGATGTTCTGGTACCACTTCATATCGGGATGTATTTGCGTGAGCATTCTATGACTAGCACTTCTTAGGAATGTGTATTTCTGCAATATTAGCCCTGTTCTTGACAGATTCTGTGAGCAGGTCCTGCCTCATAGCAGGCCTTTGATACAAGGGCTTATGTCTGGGGCTCGCTTCCTACTACATTAGTGGCTGTAGCATAAGAGCTGCATTAATTGTGCCAAATTGATCGCTTTTAATCATCAAAAGAGACAGAACGAGGGCTCTATTTTGTTGTCAGGTTAGAAGGTAACCTAGGTTCCCACTAATTTAGACTATATGATTTAGAAAAACACAGCTTTGCTGTTGTTGCTGATGTGAGTTGGGTATAGGGTTTGCAGGTAAGGGTAGTAATATGCAGATCCATCACAGTACTTATATTTGGTTTATTAGCAATGTGTCGGTGTCTGGCTTCACTGAATGGCTCTGGGCAAGTTGAGAATAATGTAATGCTAATAAACAAGACAAAATGCCTCACATACATGTTTTACTAAACATGTTGTCCATTTAAATTCTGTAAGAACTCTTGTTGAAAAGTGTGGATGAAAACAAGAATTTAACAAATAAGGGTGATAATCATAAAGGGGGAGATCCACCCTTGTTCCTCCTCCCCACCCCCAGCCCCTCTTTACACTGGATAAAAGGCTCAGAGTACTGTAAAAGGACACTACAAGTCCTGGATCCAGGGCAGGGACTGTGGCAGACAGCCATGACTACGTTCTGAGGATCCCCTCGCAAGTCCTGGTGTAAGAGGAATGTTAGGAGTAGGGCTGGAGGTGGACTGCAGCATGCAGAGCTGCAAAGCTTCCAAGCAGTGCTGTGCCACTTAGACAGCTGGGGAAAGGCTGCCATCATTTAAGACAGACCCCCGGGGCTGTCTGTGTTAGGAGGGCACAAAAACGATTTAAAGCCACCATGGACCCTTTCCTACAGAGCTGCAAGTTCTGTGTTGCGCTTGTTAGAGGCTCAGCACAGAAACTCACCCAAAGATTTTTATCCTATGGAAGCCCCGTGGAGGATTCCTATTCCACATGGCATATACTATCAATCTACTTCTTGTAATGATAAAAATGTTCAGACTGTGGCTATAAATATTTTTGATTTCCTTACATGAACTATGCTTCATACCTTGGTTTTTCTGCTTGTAATAATTTGTGTCTTATAAAAGTCTATAGTGGACCTACTTAGATGCTTTATATTGTAGATGGGCCACAGGAAGTCTTCATGTTATATACTCAAACTTGACAAGGGGTTTTATGTATTTCATTTCCGTATTGGTGGCATGCGCTTATGAAAATTAAGCTTTATTTTACAAACTGCAAAATATTCTCAGCCTCTTTATCTAAATCAGAATCTCCCCAACTTTTGCAAGCTGGGCGCTGCTACAGGAAAATGAAACTATGAACTAAGGAAATTGTGAAATAGGTTTTAAAGTCATCATGCATGGCCACATTAAATATAGAATCCTGTGTATTAGACTTCAAAGTCACTTCCCTTTTTCCGTCATCTGGCGAGATACTGCATTGCTATTTCTTTTCTCAGAAAAAGTATGAAATAGAAATAGATGTCCATTAATAACGTTAGAAACTACACATCTAAATTCTGCAAAAGCAGGTGTAACTGGGGCAGGGTGTAGGAATGAATAGATTATGGAGAATTATGCTTTATAATATTCTTGCATATTCTTTAAATATGGTGAAAAGCAGCTTTCTGTGCAGTAAATTCTCTTTAAACTAGGAATGTTATAGTTCTGAAAAGCTAAAGTAGATTTGCCTGCATCACATATGAACTCTTAAATTAATCCTCAGACAAAATCTAAGCTTTTGCATGGATAGCTAATGTAGGATTTACATGGACTGTCATGTATCAACATAGATGGGTGAGATAATATCTTTTATTAGACCTACTTCTGTTGGTGAGAGAGACAAGCGTACAGGGCTCTTCCTCAGGTCTGGCTCCGGGTAAGCTTGAAAGCTTGTCTCTCTCACCAACAGAAGTTGGTCCAATAAAAGATATTACCTCACCCACCTTGTCTCTCTGATATCCTGGGACCAACAAAGCTACAACAACACTGCATATATCAACATAGTAAATGGTTCATCAAGAAATCGGCAGTGAAGTACAGTTTTGTATTGTCTGAAGTACAATACATACAGCTGTGGACTACAGTGTGTTTGAAAAATTCATGAATTAAAAAGTCAATTGTTTCTGGCCTTTGTGGTCCATATCTGATTAGCTTTGATCTATGATATATTTTCAGTCAGAACTGGTGTTGGCTTTTAAGGCATCTCACTAGAAATCAGATATATGATGCTCATGCAGCAATCAGAAATGTTAGAGGCAGTGTAGGGACTAGCAGATAGAGCAGAGACTTGGGAATCAGGGGTCGCTGAGTTTAAATACAGACTTTGCCACTGACTTGCTGTATGACTTTGTGCAACTCACTTCACCTCCACCTTAGTATCCCCATCTATAAAATAAGAATGATGATACTTACCCATCTATATCACAGATATGTTTTGAGGATAGTTGGTTAATGTCTGCACAGTGCTTTGAACAAGCAAAGTACTACATAAATATTAAGTATTATCATCATCAGTGTTTGTGATTCAAACAGGTGTCTCCTGGATTCTGGAATATATGTGAATTTCAGACCATTACAGTCAGATCCAGATTTTAAGGAAGGGTTAATACAAAAACCTCCAGGTTCACATGAAAATAATTTCTTAATCTCTTTGGCCTAAATTTGCTCTCATTTACACTTATGTATATCTGGAATAAGCCTAAAGAAGTCAATGGAGGACATACATCTCAAAGAACCAGTTACTGCACAAGGTGAGTAACCTTTACTACTTCTTCAAGTAGTGTCCCTATAGGTACTCCATTTCAGGCGACTACCCAGCAGTATCCTCACAGGGAGGAGGGTGCTTCAAAATCAAGACTGAAGATAGTACAGCAGAACCAAGTACTGCATCAGATCTGATGGTGTGGACCAGGGCATAGTGTTTAGAAAAGGTACACACTGTAGCCCACGTAGCAGCTCTGCATATCTCAGAAACTGGAATGTTCCCGAGTAACGCTGGGGAAATTGCTTGGTAGGGCATGCTATAATACTCTGGGGGAAGCAAAGCACCAGCTGCATGATAGCAAGCAGTAGTACACCCAGAGATCCGTCTCGACAGTCTCTGTGAAGAGACGGTGGACTCCTCTGATCTTTCTGTGATGGAGACAAAAGTCTAGGTGACTTCAGAAAATGCTTGCTCCTATCCAGATAAAAAGCCAATCCCTAACATAGGAAGAGAAGTCTCCTGCTGAGATTTATGTAGTTTAGGAAAAAATACTGGGAGACTGGTTAAGATGAAAATCTGACAGCACCTTCGGTAAGAACTTGAGGTGCGGTGGCTTGTCCTTGAAAAAATATCATTAATGGAGGGTCCGCAATCAAGGATCTAATTTCCTCAACCCTGCGGGCTGATACGATAGCTACTAGAAAGGTCATCTTCACAGATAAGTGAGGCAAGGAGCAGGTCGCCATAGGTTCAAACAGAGGTTCATAATTTATCTGAGTACCAGGTTGAGATCTCAAGTCAGAGCAGGATCCTTAACCTGCGGGTAAAAATTCCACAGACCTTTAATAAATCTCAAGGACAGAGCGAGGGTTATCAAAAATAGAAAACCCCTCTAGTGGGGAATGAAATGCTCAGATCACAGTGAGATGAACCTTATTGATAAACCCAATTTTTTTAAGTCCAGCAGACAATCCAAGATGGCTGAGAGAGGAGAGGATTCAAGCACAGGGCAGTGACCCTTCTACTGTTTAGCAATACTTCTTGTACTCCTGTAGAGCAGGTGGATTCTAATCTCATGAACCATCTAGGACAGTGGTGGGAAACCTGCGGCCCATCAGGGCCGCCAGACAGTTTGTTTACATTTGCAAGGCCACCTGCAGCTCCCAGTGGCCGCGGTTCGCCATTCCAGGCCAATGGGAGCTGCGGGAAGCGGCGCGGGCCGCAGGGATGTGCTGGCCGCTGCTTCCCGCAGCTCCCATTGGCTGAGAACTGCAAACTGCAGCCACTGGGAGCTGCGGGCAGCTGTGCAAATATAAACAAACTGTCTGGCAGCCCGCCAGCGGATTACCCTGACAGGCCATGTGTGGCCTGCAGACTGCAGGTTGCCCACCACTGATCTCGGAGCTATTCTGGGAGATGAAGGACCCCTATGGAGAGGAGATGAGGGATGGTCAGAAGTTTGAGTGCCAGTTGGACACACAGGTGAAGCAGGTAAGGATACTACGCCTGTCTCAGCCAGGTCAGTACTATAAGGAAAACCCTGTCCTTGTCCTTCCCAATCTTATTCATGACTCTTAGAATTAATGATGTTGGAGGGAATGCATAGAACAGGCCCTTTGTCCAAGGATGGAACAAGGCATCTCCCAAAGAGAGGTGACTTTAGTCTCCTCTTGAACAGAATAAGGGGCACTTGCTCAATGTGGAGAATACATCCACCTATGGAAGTCCCCACCTCTGGAATATTCCATGAGGGATATGAGAGCCCAGCCCCGTTCATACTCTTGGGAGAAGCAACTGTTGAGCATATCAGCTGTGACATTCTGGACTCCCGGAAGGTAAATGGCAGATATCTGAATCTGATGAGCTAAACATCAGTTCCATGACTTTATTGCTACAGTGCACAGGGACTGGGATTTTGGTTCTCCCTGTTTGTTGATATGGAACATGCCACATTGATTTACCTTTGATGAGGGGTTGGAACTGAGGTCCAACAAGTTAATATGGAGACCAGTTTCCTGAGGTGACCATCTGCCCTGGGTTGTGAATTGGTTGAGGTGTGCTCCGCACCCTAACAGTGATGCATCTGTTGTCACAGTTATTCTTGGAGCTGGGTGGATGAAAGGGGTGTTCAGACATTGCATTGCTCTTTACACTAATCAAGGAAGTTCTTCACCTGGAAGGGAACTGTAACTTGTTTGTTTGTCCAAGCTGTCTCTGGTTGAGGAATAGGTCTTCCTGAATCAGCCCTGAAAGCAGTGGAGGCACAGTCTGGCATGTCGGTCACGAAGGCACAAGCTGCCATATGACCCAGGAGCTGCAGATAGTTCCTTACTGTAGTACGGGGACTTCCTTCATTTATCCTGACCAGATTCAACAAAGTTATGAATTTGTCTGTGGGAAGGATGGCCCTGGCTGCCAGTGAATCCAAATGTGCCCCAATGAATTGTATTCTCTGTACCGGGGCCAACTTTGACTTTACGTTTAGCTGGGGACCCAACTCCTCCAAGACGGAGAGATCAAGCTGGGTGGAAGTTATTGCAGCTTCATAAGATCAGTCCTGGAGTAACCAGTCATCGATATAGAGGAAGACTAAACTGTGTCTTGAAGAAGATAAGCAGCCACTACTGCTAAAACCTCCGAGAACACCTTTGGAGCTGAAGAGAGGCCAAACTGTAGTACTCAGTGTTGAAAACGATCCGGGCCCATGGTGAAGTTCAGGTATTAACTATGTGCAGGATATATTGCTATATGGAAATAGGCATCCTGTAGGTCAAGGACCGAAAACCAATCTCCTGCCTCTAGAGAAGAGGGGATTATGGCTGCTAGAGTCACCATCGGTAACTTTTGAGACTTTACAAATCTGTTCAATTGTCTTAGGTCAAAGATTGGTCTCCACCCCCCCGTCCTTCTGTGGCACAAGAAAATACTGTGAGTAAAACCCTTTTCCCCTGTGAGGTGATGGGACTGGATCTATTTCTCCTAAACAAAGGAGGGAGCATACTTCTTGATTCAGTATAGTGATGAAAGGGGTCCCTGAAGAGGGACTGGGAAAGGGTGAGGGAGGGACGTGAAGTGGACAGTGTAGCCCCATGTTATAACCTCCACAACCCACTTGGCTGTTGTAATACACTGCTGGGCCTGTTGGAAATGGGAAAGGCAGTCTCCAAAAGCGGGGAGGTGGGCAAAAGTTTGTAGCTTGCAAACGAGAGGTGAGAGACTAGCCCTTGACCAACCTGTCAAAATTGCTGTTTTGATGATGACTGGGTATTAGCTGAAGGAGGGTGGGAAGCTCTTTTCCTCTGGAATCTCTTTTTTCTAGTGCAGGGGTGGCCAATCTGTGGCTCCGGAGCCACATGCAGCTCTTCAGAAGTTAATATGCGGCTCCTTACATAGGCACCGACTCCGGGGCTGGAGCTACAGGCGCCAACTTTCCAATGTGCCAGGGGGTGCTCACTGCTCAACCCCTGGCTCTACCACAGGCCCTGCCCCCACTTCACCCCTTCCCCTGAGCCTGCAGTGTCCTCTCTCCTCCCCCATCCCTCCAGAGCCTCCTGCACACCACGAAACAGATGATCAGGAGGTGCAGAGAGGGAGAGGCACTTATCAGCGGGGCTGCCGGTGGGCGGGAGGTGCTGGGAGTGGGGTGGGGGCGGGCAGGGGGTGGAGCTGATGGGGGGGCTGCTGACATATTACTCTGTATTCTCTTTGGCAATGTACATTGGTAAATACTGGCTCCTTCTCAGGCTCAGGCTGGCCACCCCTGTTTTAGTGGGTTCAGTGGTTCCGTGAAAACCAGAGAACTGAGCCAAGCAGGATCTCTTGGAAGTCTGAGATCTGGCAAATCTCCTCTTGTTTGTGGGGGAGTATATACCCAGAGACCTCCAAGTGGCCCTGAAGTCCTTCAGCCTGTGCAGGGAATCATCTGTAGTTCCCGAGAAGAGCTTCTGACCATGAAACGGGAGCTCCTCAACCCTAACCTCGGTCAGGAATCCTCCTGACAACCAGAGCATGATGCCCTGTATGTGACAACTGCTGTGGTGCTGGATTTAGTGACAGTGTAAAGTGACATCCAAGGACACTTGGAGAGAGGTTCTGGGTAATAAATGACCCTCCTTAATGATGGCCTGGAAGTGATCTGTATTCTCCACTGGAAGATGATCAATAAAAGGCTGCAAACTTGTGGTTGTAGACCTGGAGTGATGCTGTCTACCCTGCTCATTTATGTCATCCACGACACAGGGAATTAGGAAGTGGGTGGGAAAATAAGAATAAAAATTTTGAGTCCCTGATTGGGACATAATATTTCTTATCCACCCATTTACAAGTTGGTGGTATGGTGGCAAGAATTTGCCACACAGTCTTTGCTGGATCCAGGAGTTTTTCATTAATGGGAAGCATGTGACTATGAGAACAAGGGAGAGGAAGAGACCTAGTAGTGAAGGAGAATGAGAGATCAGGAGAAGGTTTGCTAAATTGGAAAATGAAGAAGCGGCACAACAGGCACTAACAGAAGGTGGGAGGGCAAGACAGAAAAGAAGAGCCGCTAGTCTAGGGTGACCAGATGTCCCGATTTTATAGGGACAATCCTGATATTCTGGGTTTTTTCTTATATAGGTGTCTCGACCCCCTTACTTGATTTTCCCCACTTTCTATCTAGTCACCCTAAGATAGTCCTACAAGAAAAGGGAAGTGTCAGTGGAGATAGCCAGCATTTGGAGCCCCAGGAGGATAGAGGATGACTTGTAGAAGATTGCAAGTGAGAACAAAAGAAAAGAGGACTTGCAGCCAGAAAGAACAGAAGTGGGGAAGGCCGGAGAATTGCACCAACACCATGAAGAGGCACGTCTACGTGACTGGGAACTCCCTACTAAGAAGAACAGACATGTCTGTCACCAGAGCTGATCCGGAGAACAGAAGACTGTGCTGTCTGCCAGGAGCTAAGATATGGGATCTGGACCTGAGGCTGAAAATGATCCTAATAAGAGCTGGAAAGAATCCAAAATTGTCCTTCACATGGGAACAAATGATACAGCTAGATTCTCACTGGAACACATCAAGGGAGATTATGCCAGGGGAAGATGTTGAAAGAAATGGAGGCTCAGGTGATTTTCAGTGGGATTCTACCTATCCCTAGCGGAGGAGAATGAGTGAGGACAGCTGGCTTCAGCAGTGTTACTGAGCATGCTCAGTCCATGTGAGCATGCTCAGTACAAGCCAAGCAGCAAATCTGAGGAGGCACGTAACCCCGGGCTGCAGGCCCCCCGCCCCATGTGTCGCCTCTGGCATCAGTACCAATGCAGCAGTTGACTTTGGCAGTACTACTGGTTTGGAGCGGGTAGGCATTGGGGCTGAAGGTATGTGCTTCGATTTTGTTGGTACTGCTGGAGCTGAGTGGGAAGGCACTGTTGGTAAGTCTGAAATAGATGGTGCCAATCTGCAGGTGGATGGTACCGGGGCCCTGCTGGTGTCATGTTTTTCCAAAAAGCTCCTGGATCTCCCTGTTCTGCTAGTACCAGAGGAAGAGTCTTTCACTTCCATGATACTGAGTTCAGAAAGCAATGTATCTGACACCGTAGACCCTAGCAGGACATCAGTACTTCTTGGGAGCTGGCTCTTGTGGTGAGCTCCTCTTCTTTGGAGCCTTCCCTGAGTCCTTAGAGATCTTCACCTTCTTAGGCAAAACCTTACCCAAAGTCAGAGGGACACTGGATCTGTCAGGAGACAGATGTACCGGGGGGGGGGGGGGAGGCTCTCCTGACCTGATTTGGAAGTGGGTCCAAGGGAGAGGCTCTCCTGACCTGATTTGGAAGTGGGTCCAAGGGAGCACTCCATCAGCAGTAGCTTCAGTTTGGGCTCCCAACTCTTCTGAACTCTAGATTTTAGAGCCAGGCAAATATTACACTTTTGGGAGATATGGGATTGACTCTCCCAAACAAAGGATGCATTTAGCACAGCCCCTGCTGATCGGGAAAGCCTCCTGACAAGAGAGGCAGCATTCGAAATCTGGTGAACCAGCCAGGCCAAACAAGCTTCCCAGAAAAAAAAAGGGGGTGGGGACTGAAACCTCTCACAAATGTCTAACAACTAATACTAACTAGAAACACTAAACTAACTAAACAACAACTACAAAACACGGTGAGGCACACACGAGGTGGATGTGCTAGAGCTCTGTCTCAGGCCTAGGCGGTAGGGAAGAAACTGAAGGCGATTCACCCATGCACCTCTATACATGACACGAGAGCATGTGCACAGGCCAAATGGAGACTCCTAATGGAAAATCTCTGATCAAGGGCTTGAGAGGCGCATGTGCATTTGAAGTGGATTTTTTTTTGTTTTTCCCCCAAATATGGGAATTTTTAGGGCTGTAATAGCCTGATTCAACTCCCACTGAAGTCAATGGAAATTCTGGTATTGACTTTAATGGTAGCTGGATCAATTCTAAGTGCAAGGAAGGAGACAGGTACAATTGTAAAGGTATATTATGAAACTTGCATAATATCCTCCTGCTCTACTGGTATGCCTGGACCAAGCCTGTACTTATGAGTAACCTAATTACTTGAGCAATAAATTATTTTGTTTGTCTTAATGGGCATCTATACCGCTGTGGGGGATTGACCTTCATGTCTGACAATACCATTACTATAGCTAAATAAATCATGTTTAGGCAAACTTGCCAAACAGGGAATTCACCTTTTATCTGTTTTCTATAAACAAGGCTTCTGCAGAAAAATAGTAATCATTCTTCACAGCCTTCTCTATTTAAAAGGCATCGTTTATTCACAATTATTGCACAGCTGAGACACCACAGTCATTTCTGACACTAAATAATTCTCTTATCTTTATGGCACAATGTATCTCCTTATACTTTTAGGATACAAAATACCTGCTGTGTACCTCAAGTAACACTGTATGGTAAATGTGGTTCGATAGTTACTTTTTAGTGGTGGTTTACTTTTTAGTGGTACGTTTTAGTGGTGGTTTGCTAGCCTCTACATGAACTCCTGAACCTGGTCCTAATTTTTAGTGTATTTTGTATTAATAATCACCTGTTTCACAGGTTACATTAAAATGTCTTTGCTCCCATATTAATAGTAGTGTTACAACACTGTTTCCAAAAATTTGATATTGTTCTGACTAAAACTGACCACCTGCCCCAAACTCACCATGAAGAGAAAATATGTTATGACAAGATCATCTCACCGTTAAGGTAACAGAATAAAAATTCAGTAGAATCTCCAAAAATCTGTAAAAGTGCTTGTGTTGGCTTCTCCATTTTTTTCCTCTTTAAATTTATATTTCAGTTTGCTTGTCAGTGCCCATTGGGATACACACCCCACATTAAGTGAGTGTTATCCTGCATTATACGTACTTTGGGATTTATTTGAAGGAAAACTGTTAAATTATGGTGCTGCATTATTAATGGGCCATATGGGCATCAGGCTTGAGAGATAGCAGCTTAACAAGAGCACAGGAAAACAATCTTTCAGATCCTTCCTGCCTCTTCTAATGCATAATCCATACATTTCCCTACTCTGAGCACAGGAAAAGAACTAAAATATGTAAAATATGGTGCTAGAGAACATTAGGGGGATAATATATTATTTTTATAAAAAGGTCTCTTAGATAAATTAGACAATTAATTCAGATCATCAATAGATTAATTTCTTGCTCAGAACTCTTTTAAAGCAACTACATTTGTTAATGTTCTCCAGACTGAGAGAAAGAAGCAGCAAGCAATAAAAACCCTCTCATTTCCTGCTCAGTTATATGCATGCTCCCCACTGATACTCATTGCAACTGTTCTCTCATCAGTGTCATTGTATATATCAGTGTTCAAATAATCTAATAATAAGTATCATTTCTCTTAAGCACCAGATTTGATACTGTTCCGACTAAAACTGACCACCTGCATGTGGCGGGGTCCACATTACAATCAAGCTTCTAGAACTTTCACAGTAACCGCGATAAAGATAATTCTGAAAAATATTGTATTTCGCAGTCTCTTTCCACTTGCTGTTTTATAATAGCATCTTGGAAATGCACCTCACATCTTTTCTCCCCATCACATCTTTGCCAGCTTTTAAAGCATGAATGAAAGTGGGAGGTGAAGGTCTGGGTCTGGGGTGGAGGTGACGACTGGGGTATCTGGGGGTGAGAGGAAGTGCATCTTTTGAATCTTCAGGGGAGGAGGAGGCCCTTCTTCAAGCCATTGGGGGTTGTGGAGCAAGGAGAAGACACACTTCCTGGAGGTGAAGAGGAGACATCCTTGGGACTTGAGTGGTAGAGAGACATGCCCAAGAGAACAAGGACAGAATGACGGAAGGGAACATGACACACTTGAGGTTTGGGGACAGTTATTTAGATGGTTTCAAAGAAAATGTGTTGCTGTCCCTCTCTCCAGTTTTCCTATAGGAATTCTGGCACAAAACTCCAACACACCTGAATGTTAAAACCTCAAAGTTCTCGTGCAACTGACACTGTATGAGGAATCATCACTATCTATGCTTGAAAAAACAAATCAATACAAAAACTAAATTATGAGGGATTGAAACATTTTTGGGGCAAGTTCAGTATTGCCTATGTTCCTACATAGTGGTGAATTCAGACAAAAAATTTACTAGGGCTGTCAATTAATCGCAGTTAACTCACACAAGTAACTCAAAAAATTAATCGTGATTAAAAAAATTAATTGCGATTAATTGCACTTATAACAATAGAATACCAATTGAAATTTATTAAATATTTTTGGATGTTTTTCTACATTTTCAATATTGATTTCAATTACAACAAGAATACAAAGTGCACAGTGCTCACTTCATATTATTATTTTTGATTACAAATATATGCACTGTAAAAATGATAAACAAAAGAAATAGTATTTTTCAATTCACTAAAAGTACTGAAGTGCAATCTCTTTATCGTGAAAGTGTAACTTAGAAATGCAGACTTTTTTTGGTTACATAACTGCACTCAAAACCAAAACAGTGTAAAACTTTAGAGCCTACAAATCCACACTGTCCTACTTCTTATTCTGCCAATCGCTCAGACAAACAAGTTTGTTTACATTGACAGGAGATAATGCTGCCTACTTTTTATTTACGTCACCTGAAAGTGAGAACAGGCATTGGCATGGTACTTTTGTAGCTGGTGTTGCAAGGTATTTATATGCCAGATATGCTAAACATTCGTATGTCCCTTCATGCTTTGGCCACCATTCCAGAGGACATGCTTCCATGCTGATGACGCCTGTTAAAATAATAAAGTGTCAATTAAATTTGTGACTGTACTCCTTGGGGGGAGAACTGTATGTCTCCTGCTCTGTTCTACCTGCATTCTGCATATATTTCATGTTATAGCAGTCTCGGATGATGACCCAGCACATGTTCATTTTAAGAACACTTTCACAGCAAATTTGACAAATCACAAAGAAGGTACCAATGTGAGATTTCTAAAAATAGCTACCGCACTCGACCCAAGGCTTAAGAATCTGAAGTACCGTCCTAAATCTGAGAGGGACAAGGTGAGGAGCACGCTTTCAGAAGTCTTAAAAGAGCAAAATGAAAATAAGAAAGAAAAACTTGTAGCACCTTAGAGACTAACAAATTTATTTCAGCATAAGCTTTCGTGGGTTAGTACCCACTTCATCGGATGAAGTGGGTACTAACCCACGAAAGCTTATGCTGAAATAAATTTGTTAGTCTCTAAGGTGCTACAAGTTTTTCTTTCTTATTTTCATTTTGCTGACACAGACTAACACGGCTACTACACTGAAACTTAAAAGAGCAACACTCTGATGCGGAAACTACAGAATTCAAACCACCAAAAAGGAAAATCAACCTTCTGCTAGATGATGAAAATGAACATGCGTCAGTCCGCACTGCTTTGGATTGTTATTAAGCAGAACCCATCATCAGCATGGACGCATGTCCTCTGGAATGGTGTTTGAAGCATGAAGGGACATATGAATCTTTAGTGCATCTGGCACGTAAATATCTTGCAACGCCAGCTACAACAGTGCCATGCAAATGCTTGTTCTCACTTTCAGGTGACATTGTAAACAAGAAGCGGCCAGTATTATCTGCTGAAAATTGTAACCAACCTTGTTTGTCTGAGTGATTGGCTGACCAAGAAGTATGACTGAGTGGACTTGTAGGGTCTAAAGTTTTACATTGTTTTATTTTTGAATGCAGTTTTTTTGGTACATAACTCTACATTTGTAAGTTCAACTTTCATGATAAAGAGATTGCACTACAGTACTTATATGAGATGAATTAAAAAATACAACTTTTTTTGTTTTTTACAGTGCAAATATTTTTAATAAAAATAAATATAAAGTGAGCAATGTACATTTTGTATTCTGTATTGTAATTGAAATTAATATATTTGAAAATGTAGTAAATATCCAAAAATATTTAAAATAAATGATATTCTATTGTTGTTTAACAGTGCGATTAATCACGCTATTAATCACGATTAATTTTTATAATCGCACAATTATTATTTTTATCGTGCAATCAATTGCATTTAATTTTTTAATCGTGATTAATTTCGATTAATAGTGATTAATTTTTTTAATCGCTTGACAGCCCTAAAATTTACTTCATAATTGAGAAGTTGCCTCTGCTTTCTCCTTGCTCTCTCAAACTGTCCATCATAAAATCCACAACCTGACCAAGACACCCACATCACACAAACTTACTTGATGGGTGACCCCTTTTCCATTTCTTCCCCAGCACCTTTCCTCACTCCTGTTGACTCTCTTGCTCATTAAGTCTTTTAGTGGCTACTCCTCCTCTTCACCTGGCCCCTTTAATGAATGCTCCCTCCGCCTTTGTTGTTGCCACCAATGTCAATGAACACACTAGATGTAGGCCAGTGTAACTGAGAACAGAATCTGGCTCTCTTGGGCCTGTCAACAACTAGGGAAAAAAAAGGTGTTTTTTAAAAACTGAACTGGCTAACATGCTTTCAAACACCACTTAGCACCCAGCGTAGACACTTTCACAATTACATTAGAGGTCTTATTTCCCCACTTCCTGGGAATAAGAATAGTTACTAACCTACCTCACAGGAGAGGTGTTAGGATTAATTACCATTCTCTAGGGCTTTGAAGATGCTATAATATATGCTAAGTATTATTATAAAGAGGGACTCAGTCCAAACTCTCAGAACCAAACAACCTCAAATTCTGGGGAATTTTGGAACCAGAGCACGTGAGTGTGCTTAACCCTTCTCATTCTGCCTGTGGGCCCACTATTTTTTATTTCACTCCTCTGCTTCCACCTTTCCCTCTTTCCCTGACAACTCACCTGTTTTTTCTCCTGGTGGTGCCACCCTCCCCCAATGCTCTCACTTCCTTCCAACACCCCCGCAAAGCTTATTAATTTTTGTTACCTTTCTGGCCTAGTGGCTCACCTCCTCTTCTGTGCCCATTACTTCCCTCCTGGTGGCTGCCTTCCCAACCTTGACATCACCCCACACACTCCCCGAATATTTTCTATATGTCAACTGCATACATCCTTTTAAAAAGTTGGAATGGATAGCTTTTGATTTGGCAGCACCAAGGCATGCTGGAGAAATACACAATAATTCATTCCTATTTTATAGTTCTGGTGGTTTTGTTGTTGCTGCTTATGCTGTTTTGGTTCATGTTTCTTGCATTTAATGGTTTTCTTCAAACTGGAATTGTCCACTATCCTTGTTATCTTTATGATGATAAAATCTCTCTGTGTATATCAACTCATTAGTTCTCCTTCTATGACAAACTGACATTAGTCTCCGAAGCCAGGCCTCCTAAGTAATTCCTATCATTTTTTTGATATGAAAGAATCCCTCATTTCCAGTCTGTGCTAATCATCATATGCAAGCTGGATCTTCCCATAAACCAGAACACCCCTTACCCACCTTTGATGAAAATAATGGTGATTCTCTCACCTCCTCTACCCCAACCCAACCTCCTTCCATTCTTTTCCTCTACCACAATATATGCCACATAATACTGCAATCTCACAGTAACTTTTCTGTGCTGAACTGCAACTTGGCAATCCACACACTTCTAAAATAACGTCTGCCTGTCCTGTGATGCCTGTTATTTATCCAACGAAGAAGAAAAAAAAAGAGTCAGAAATGTGTTGTACTTCTCCAGGGAGTCATGGGGTTTTCATTTCACTTTGCCTCTCCATTGTCACTTTGCAATGAATACGTGTTAAGGAACATCTTGTCTGGAGAACAGCATCTAAAATTAGAGATGGGAGCAGCATATCTGTTATACCTTTTGTTTCACATTTTGGGATGTGTTAACAGGCAATGGAATTCTTTGTTTAGCAGACTTAATAATTGGGTCCATAGAGGGGTTTAACAATATTTGACTTGCTTTATTTTAGATGCTGTGAGCTGATAAATCAGAGTATGCACTGGGTGCTTTTTTGCTTGCTGCCTACAGATCACCTCTAAAAACAGTCATTAAACTCTGAGTTGTTTTTAACTTGACAGCTTAGCACACACTATAATGCATTCCAAGTTTCTTCCCAAGGCTCAGGCATATACCTATTCCACCTTGCCATTTTTGTTGTAGTAGTGAGTCCTGCTGACAGCTTTTTAGCAAATACTTCATGTTTTGTTGTGCCATTCAGACATGGCCCATAGCATTCTCTGGTTGCACTGCCCTAGAAGGAGGCATATTCCTTTCCAGAGCTCCAGGATTTGGAACCTATGAGTGCCTGCTATGCACCTCACAAAGGAGCATGCCCCCAATTTATTCTCTCCATTCCTGTGTGATCAGCCAGCTTTGCTATTCAGTGGGGTATTCCTCAGAATGGGGAGCAAAATTGCTGTACTTGGTCTTACACAGCTGACTAGGCCTGAACAGTGCTGAGGATGACTTTACAGACTTGAGGATAATACAAATCATATTAATTGCATCCTGCAATGTCCTGTGCAGAGATGGGTTCTTCCCTGTCAATCTGTCAGTCAGAGTGTGAAGACATTTAAAAGGCCTGAACTGTGAATGGGCCTCAGTCTACAATGGAGCTCAACTAGGAGGAAGCCACAGGGCTAATAGATTTCAAGGCTAGAAGGGACCATTGTGATCATCTAGTTTGAGCTCCTGTGTAACACAGGCCATAAAACTTCCCCAGAATAATTTCTAGAGCGCATCTTGTAGAAAAACATCTAATCTTGATTTTAAAATGGCCAGCAATGGAGAATTCACCAGGACCCTTGGTAAATCACTCCAATGATTAATTACCCTCATTGTTAAAAAATTATGCCTTATTTCTAGTCTGAATTTGTCAAGCTTTAATTTCCAGACATTGGACTGTTGTATTTTTTTCTGCTGGACTGAAGAGCCTATGATCAAATATTTGTTCCCCGTGTAGATACTTACAGACTATAATCAAGTCACCTCTTCTCTTTCCCTTTGCTAAAACTAAATCAATTGAGCTCTTGAGTCTATCACCATACAGCCATGTTTTCTAATCCTTTAATCATTCCTGTGGCTCTTCTTTGGACCCTCTCCAATTTATCAACATCCTTCTTGAATATCCTCCCATATTCTATAAGCATGGGGTGGAGGAGAGGAAGATGCCTTACATAGTATCTGTGCAAAGGTGGGGCTCCAGCCCTCATACAACGACTGAGAGATGGGAAAGGCCCTCACCCCCATCTCAAGGTCATTTCTTTATTTCCCCACTGACAAAAATGCCAGACTTGGACTTGATCCTCTCCCTTTCTCTAAGTCATCCTCAGAACTACTTACAAGTCTGGGACTGAAGCAATTCTTGCAGGCTGTTTAATACCAGCAGCAGCTATGGAAGACAAAGTAGTGAAGTCATTTACATGAACTACTCACTGCCAAGCTAGTTTTAGTTTTTCCCTTCATGCAGCAGGCCAGCTTTTACTCTGGATAATTTGACCTGCTCTGCAGCCAGTACCTGTGTGCTCATGGAGCTTGCCAGCCTTGCAAGGCCACATGCACTAATTTCTTCAGAAAAAGACCATCTGTATTTAAATAATACAATGGGGGTTTTACCAAAGGTTTCAATGAGAACAGGAGCAGAACCCCATCTCTCCCTACTCCATTTAGTGCTGCAGAAATCTAACAATAATCAATCAATAACACATTACTCATTGCTCTCTCTGAATCAATAAAAACTATATTGCTAATGCTAGTTTTGGCTATTGCACCTGCAGAAACAAACTGGGCATGTGTTTAAAAGCATTGATTTTTAATAGATTTGTGTTCTGTTTTATTCTTCTCTTTACTACTGAAGAAATCAGGATAATTTCTCATTACTGTACACAGCTCTGCATACTTGAAACCTGAGCAGGGGATTTGTTCTGATTTTTCTCCATAGGCTTGTGCTGGGGGCAATGCAGACGTGCATCACCCCAATGGGAGTGCAAGGAGGTGCAATGCCTTTACTTACACCCCTTTTGTGCACCCGTGCAGAGCCCAGCCACAATCAGACCCCAGTGTAATGTTCCAGAAGAACACTTTATCAAACTGGACAAAGGGTTGCTGGAGAAAATTAAACATTCCCCCAGTTATTTATGTGTGAGATAAATCAGTGAGACCTGGCATTAAAACCCATTCTTCAAAATGTTCTACATGTATGTCTCATTAATGCAAACTGTGATCATAATTGAACAGAGTGGCTTTATCACCCTGGTTTCTAGGATAAATTTTTAACTTAGTTTGTTAGATACCATATCAGAGCAGTAAGAACATTTCAACATCATTGTTTTATTTCTGGAAGGTATTTTTTTATCATTGTTTTTGCAATATGCTCCTGAAAGTGCACCTTACAGCCTCCCTTGGGCTAAATATGTTTTAATGCCCTAAGTTCAATGGAAGTTCAAGTGTGAACTCTTTGGCATAAACTTTGATAACTGAAAAGGCATTTATGTTTTGAATGAATGCTTGGTATTAGGAGATCAGCAATAAATTGAGCATAGTTGGGACCTCAGAAAACAATATAATCTACACTATGAATAAGTGTAGATGCTTTTCTGCACTGTGAAAAGTCCATTTGGTAAATATTCAACTGTTTAAAAAGAGACAACTCCCTCCACGTCACTATAACATGAGGAGTCTGACTCAAACCTAGAAGAAAGCGGCACTTAAAAATTTAGGCATACACTCTTTTTTCAGGCACAGTGATCCCTTCCTCTTCTGCGCCTGTAGAGCAAGCAGGCCCAGGGTACTACGAGTGGTGGGAGAGGTAACAGGACACCGACTGCAACAGATACCATCCCTGCTGGAAACGGCCCTTTCCATTGAAGCATATATCTGCATATATCTGGGGCAGGAAAGGACCAAGGCAGCAGCTGCATATTGAGGCATACAGGCCCTGCCTGATGGTTCGGCTTGACAGTTGCACTTCTCTCGGAGAAGGAGCAGAGTTTGTGCAGGTCTGGGTGGAGGCCTATGGAAACATGGCTCCTGTTGGAGCAGTGCTGCCTGGGCAGGCAGAGGCTAGAATTGCAACAGTACAGAGGCGATGGCTCTACACACACATGTCCCTGAACCTTGACAGTATTTGTCCAGGTAGAAAACAGTACCCTCCTATGCTTAACTGTTTTCTTTTCCTGCTCCACCTCTGCTTTGCCCACTGGCTCCACGGGCCTTGTTTTGCGTCACCTCACCATCCATCTTTTAAGGATTCCCTATCGTGGCCCCTAGGTTGGCAAGCAATCACACCTTGGCTCTGATGACTCCTCTACTGTTGAACCCACTCTTTCTTAACATTCTCCTCAGTCCATTTCTTCTAATTGTAGGCAATTACCAATAACTCCATTATCAATATTAAAATGATCGTCAGTCAGAAAGTGACCCTTCCTTTTCCACCCACCTCTGCTTTGTTTAGAGGTTTTTTCCCTTTAACAGACTGAGATTTTTATCGTACGTTTTATAAGGCTTTGAGGTATTAGACTGTATTAGGTGGCATCCAAGCACATCCGCAGAGGAGGGAGAGTGCTTTATAAATAAAATTACTACTTTGGATGTTGGTGCTTCAGAGATCACGGGCTTAGTCACTGTTAATTGGGGCCTAATGCTGCAGCCATTTCGTGCCTGGGACTCCAATGGATACAAAGGAATGTTGGAAAGCATATGGGCTGCAAGGCTGGATTTTTCAGTTAAGAAAAGAAAAAGAAGAAAATTAAAAAGGCAGCCTCCAAAAAGGAGAAAAACAATAAGAAGAAAAAGTTGGAAGCAGAGGACAATTCTGTAAAGCCTGAGACAATATTTATGCTTCAAAAGATGTTTGCCCAGCTACTTACAAATGTTACCACTTTGTTTATTCAAAAGACTGAACGTTAATTCTTAGACTGGGGACAACCTTTACTTTATTAAAAAGATATTCTAAGCAACAATTTTTCATGTGGATAACATACAATTGGCCAAATTCAGCACTCATTGACACTTGTAAAAACCCACTTAAATCAAGGAGGTGGCATGGGTTTAACTAAAGAGAGAATTTGGCCTATAATTTTTATCTATAGGGAGCTGTAATGGCATAATCATGGAAGCCGTCATATCCAGGGAGAAGAGTAGTTAACAGCTAGCAAAGGGGGAAAACTAGGAATGCTAACAAACAAAAGAAAACATCTTGTCATAAGTATTTTTGCCAAGTGTGGAGCATGTCCACATTGAGTTGGGGGAAGCACAGCAGAGGTTTTGTCTTCTGCACAGTGTAGAGAGCAGAGAAAACTTACACACTGGCTAGAGATTCATCTTGGGAGCCTCTGGAAAAGACAGCTAACTGTAATATGACAGAGCTGGGATCAGAGTGGGGGAGGGGTGCTAGAATTTACAGGGTTCAGACTGGACACTTGCAGTTTTTGGTCACTCTTGACAGAGCATCCTCATTCCAGAGCAGGACAAGAAGATCTGGCATTTTAAAAAAGGTATTCCAGGAGCTGCACTGGAGTTTTACTAATACAAAACCACTCATAGCTACATCTGATAAACTGGGAATGGAAGCCATGTATTTTAAACCTCTCCCTTAATCATATTGCTCATGCGTGAGTATTTTCTTCCAAAATTAAGAAGTTTTCTCATCCCAGGGCTTTAGTGGGGGGAGGAGGGGAGCTCACCACTTTCCTACCCAAATGGAAGAGGTGGCTTTATGAGAAGCCCTAGATGTTCCCTTTGAGTTCACCCCAGAGAAAATTAGTCTGGCCCTCACACCTGTAGAAAGTTGATATCAGAACACATCCACTTTGCACAGGTATAGCTGACTACATCAGCAACAGAGAATCATGCCCAGAACATTTTGCTTGCTATTTATTGTAGGGTTTGCAAAAGCACCTAAATGACTTAGAAGCACAAGTTCCATTTAAAGTCATGGCACATGCTTTTGAAAATTCCACTCAGAGCAACCTTTCCCCTCTCAGTAACATCCCATTCCCAGTTAGGCAAACCCATCACACGAGCACTTCACAACACACAGTTTAAAACTGAAAAAAACCACAAAACCACAAAACCAAAGGGAAAGTGTCAAACACCGTCACAGATTTTACGTAAGCAAAGATGGCAATGAGCAGGAGGAAATGAAGCTAGCTGCATTAATTAACGTTTGTAAAATTCTTTGGGAATTGTGAGCCTCAGTCAAAATGTGCTATAGAAGTATAAACAGTTAGTTGTTACACTCCTGTTTGCTGATCCATTCTTTACCTGCTAGATCCTTGTTACTATCAACTGATGGAGAGACATGGTATGGAAGCAACTCTTGCCTAGACTAGAAAAGTGTGACTCTGCAATGGAGCTGGCTATGAATGAGTGGGACAGTTTCTGCTTGCAGTATATATGCTAAACTGGTTTTTCGTGATTTGCACATTACGTAAAATACCTTGAAGGAAGAAATGCAAGGCTACAGTGCACCTGGGGCAAACTAAAGACTAGTACACATATACAGACACGGTAATAATAGCCTTGCAAGAAAGAAAATGCTGAACAACAGGTCTGACATCAGAACTTTACTTTTCTGTAACAACATAGATAATTTGAAATTTTTAAAGTGCTATTGATTAGAAGCCTGATTTTCTGAAGTGTTGAGCAACTGCCTGCCCCTCTGGCACCAGCTGGAGCTGTAAGTGCTTACTGCTTCTGAAAATCAGAAATCGTTACCTGTTCATGAACAAGAAGCATGTTACACTTAATAGAATTTTAAATATTTTAATTAGTAGCAAATAAATGACAAGGATTGAGGTGCTGAGTGGCGAAGAATGAGCTCAATGGGTAGCAGTGGAGAATCTCTAAAACCACAATGAACTGAAGCCCAAACTACTCAAAGGACACCTAACTAGCTTCAACATCTAATTAAACAGTGGCCAAGTTAAAAAGACAGCAATGATTCCCCTGGCTTATTTAGAGGAGAAAGGTGCTGCTAAAATGGTACAGCTGTTATTTGTCAAAAAAATTCCTGACCATGAAGTGGTGCAAATGTTCACTCAAAAACAATTCTAGTTTCTGGAGATTCAACACCTGACCTGCTTTGGGTACTACTCAATGTCAGTCCCATTCACTGGAGCAGAGGAAGGCCAATGATTTTTTCTTTAGTGTACACACACAAGTGACTTATTGACCTGTTCTATAAAGAATGAAGAGTGAATGAGAGAATGATCTGGGAGACACAATTAATGCATCAGGCAGAAAAGCTGAGAATTACTTTAAAATATGCTCATTCTTTAATATATTATGAGAAACTCAAGAAAAAATTACATATAGAACACATGGTACCTTTAGGCAGCCCTATATAGCTAATTCCCCCATTATGCTGGAAACTATGGATTGCAGTGCACCGATTTTGGTCATATCCTAAAGTGCTGGAATTCTAGCATAATATCCAGGAACAAATCTGGATGATCACGGTCTCTCTCTCTGTCTTTCTGCTCTGCACCTCCCTCCCGTAAGCCATTAAGGACATTTGATCCCTTTCTTATTACAGCTGCCAGACCAAGCTGGCTCAAAAGTGAGAGCTCCCCACACACTCTGCTTAATGGAGACAGCACATTTAGGAAAGCAGTTCTGAAGACCGTATAGCAATGGGGGACTCACTCCAGGGATACGACGAATTGGCCAATACGTGCCTCACAAAGTTTGCACAACTTCCTCTATGTGTTAAAGAGGTATGCCTTCTAGGGTTTTATGAGCCCCCATAGGAAATGTACAACTAATCTGAGTTACAGGTCTGTCGCATCTTATGCGGGGGTTACGTTCTGCACTGAGCACGTAAAGCGAAAAACCGCGTATGTTGAGACTCCATTGAGTTGAATGGCGGACGGAATTGCCCGCAGTACCGATGCCGTTTTAAAATGGTTATTTTTCTTTTTTTTCCTGTTTTTGGCGACCGCGCAAAGCTGAATTCGCGCATGTTAAATGCGCCTAAGATGCGACTCGCCTGTATTTCATTCTAGTTTAGGGTTGTTTTCACTCTCGATGTTTTTTGATACTACCCTAAATTACCAAAAACTAAGTCCCTTCAGTGTTTAAACTAGGGGAAGTGGAGAGTAAAGAGCTACGTGCCACCTTTTTCCTTGTTTTTTTTTCCTGCCAGCAGTAGTGAGAAGTGGGGGTTTGCCTTACTATATACTTTAAATCTGAGCCCTGTGTCTTTTCATACTTCAAAACTGCTGGTCACAAATTGGAATTTTCAGTATGAGCATGGGTACCTTTGGCTTCAAATGGAACCAGAGTTAGGCAAATGCTGAATACTTTTGAAAATTGTAGTATAGAAATGTAAATGATCTGTATATGCTTTTGTTATAATGAAATATATAAGGTACTTGGACAGTGGTGAGCTAGAAAGTCTGATTATATATTTACAGGTACTCCTGACATTTGAATTGGTACCTAAAATTATCCTTGATTTGTAATTGCATCTTTGACAATATCAATACAAGAATAAGCTACAAAAATAAGTACCGAGAATTATGATTTGCATCCTTTCCCTTTCTGATTGTAAACAATCAGATGTACTCCAGAACGCTCCAAATAAAATTGCTCAATTCTTTCTTCCTAAATGAGTTTTAAATAAAATAAGGCAAAAAAATGTAATGCTGCTAAAATTGTGCAAATCCTGGTTCCCTGACGCAGACACAGTTTAAACCCTGAGTTTATCATTTAGCTTTAATGATTTTGTACGTTAATCAATAAGGTTACAAAAATATATTTCATCCTTTTCCATGTCCTGTAAATTACAACTTCAGTAGTCCACAAGAAAACTCAGTCCTGTTGCTTGTATCATATTTAGTTTACTTACTCGTATGTTGGTTTTTTACACAGAAATTCATAAAATTTGAGCAAGAAAATTGAATAAGATTACAAGCATCAACAGAACAAACTCTCATTGGTTGACTTTCCCCTGAGGCAGGGGGGGATTAAGACTAGTTGGGTCTTGGATCTATCATAATTTCAGAGAGCCCCACAAAAATCTCAACCCACACACTTAATTTTGCCACAGCTCTTTTCTGAAATACTTTGCACTTGTGGCACAATCATAGAACTGGAAGGGACCTCGAGAGGTCATCTAGTCCAGTCCCCTGCACTTGTGACAGGACTAATTATCTAGACCATTCCTGACAGGTGTTTGTCTAACCTGCTCTTAAAAATCTCCAATGATGGAGATTCCACAACCTACCTAGGCAATTTATTCCAGTGTTTAACCACCCTGACAGTTGGGAATTTTTTCCTAATGTCCAACCTAAACCTCCTTTGGTGCAATTTACGCCCATTGCTGCTTCTCCTATCCTCAGAGATTAAGAAAAACAATTTTTCCTCCTCCTTGTAACAACCTTTTACATATCTTTTACATACTTGAAAACTGTTATAACAACATGACAGTCCTTGCTTGCCACCTGCTCAGCATGATCTGAGTTACATGATCTCTAATATTATAGTAATTCATTTGGTTCCCACAGTAATACAATAGGGTTCAGTGGAGTTACTCTGGATTGATACCATTGTAAATGGGACCAGTATCTGGCCCAGTTAGAGTCACTGGCTTGGCAGGTCCTTGGAAATGATGCTTCCCAGACTGCTAGGAGTTGTACATGGCTATAGTTTACCATCATAAATCTCAGTTCATATCTGCAGCGTCACTACTCATGCTAAGGTTACATACAGACGTCAGGCCAAATTCTTCATTCATTTACACTGGTATAAATCTAGAGAAACCCCACTGGCGTTTCTCTGAATTACTCCTGGTGTTTTCTGTTGCTTCTTGCTCCTCCCCCCTCTCCCAAATTCCTTTAGTGCTGACATTTTCCAGGATTGCTCTCAGCCCAAATGTGAATTCTGGCGGCAGCGATTGTGGGGGGATGTGGGGGGGGGGGAGGGAAGAAGTGTGTGAAGAGAGAAACCTGGCCCAAGTATGGCCACTTCCTGGTTGCTGGGATACTAACTCCCTGCTAAGAACAGGAATACCCCACTTCTGACAGGAGGACACTATCCTGTCTCCTGCACTCATGGTACTGTACCAGAGAATCAAAGACCCTTATAGAGAGAGAACAGTGCCTGACTAAAGTGAAAAGGACTGAGGTAGTCAAGGACGACCTTAACTTATGAAGAATACTAGATTATGCCTATGTTTTGCTATCAGAGATACCAGAAATGGGTTCAACTAGCAGTGGTGGATATTTAAAAACAGAGGTTAAAATTGTGAACACATCTATGCCAGAGAAAAAGCAGGGCAAGCGGAGTATTGTTGGTACAGCATAGTCTTGCTGTGAAGCAGATGTCTGCAAAATACTTATTGGAGTAGGCTTGATTGAATAGCTCTCGGACTCCAAAAAAGGCATTGGGAACTGCAGGCAAAAAGGTTCACCACCGGGATAACTGGACTTTTCAGAGAAAGGTACCCAATGCCATTGGGTTAGGTAACTACAGAGGTAACAGCTGTGATTTCAGAACATAAGGGAAAGTGAATAACTAAATATAGAACTTAGAAACAAATGAGCACTAAGGAACAAGGGGTTGGATCAGGGTCACATGCAGTAGGCCTTTCAGCAGATAAAAAAGTCAACTCTATTTGGTGCATGCATTTTGCTGTGATGCTGGGAGTATCTTTCCCAGACCTGATGAAAAGCTCTGTGTGGCTCCAAAGCTTGTTTCTCTCACCAGTTGGTCCAATAAAAGGTATTACCTCACCCACCTTGTGTCTCTAATATTATTTGGGGGCAGGAGGCGTTGGCAGCATAGAACACTGTAGGTGGTGAGCCACAAGCCACTTGAGAATATAGGTGGATATGAAAACCACACTGAACAAAAACGAGGGAAAGACTTGGACAGCAGCTAGGAATTCTCTCTCTCTCTCTCACACTCACACACACACACACACACACACACACACACACACACACACACACACACACACACACACACACACACACACACACACACACACAAATATAAAATACTATCTGTACGCAACATTGTCAAGTTAACATTCCTGTAGGATCCTTGACTTTCGAATGCCTTGGGTTTTTGCATATTTAGTTTCTCAGACTCAGTATTGCATTATTTTAATTTTTTCCATTTAATCTCTATAGTATGTTTTAAAGAAGAAGAAAAAGAAGCAAAGGTGAGGAAAACATAAGAGGGGAATAAGAGCCAAGAATACTAATCTCCAGTGAGCAATATCATTAACCCGTCTTTGGAAATATTATATGGCAATCACTTCCTCAACATATGGGGCAGTAGTTTATAATCATGTATCTCAGTTCATATGTGCAGCTTCACTACCTGTGTTAAAGATAGGCAGACATTAGGCCAAATTCTTCTTTACACTGGTATAAATCAAGAGAAACCCCATTGTATTCATGGGAGTTTCCTCTGGATTTTCCACTGATGCTTTCTGTTGCTTCTGACTCCCCTCCCTCCCCCAAATTCCTTTGATGCTGAGATTTTCTAGGATTGCTTTCAGCCCAAAAGGTAATTGTGTTGTGGGTGGGGGCGGGGGGATGTCTGACCAAGATCTATTTAGTAGCTCTTTGTCAATTATGAACTTTAAATTATGTTTCTTTCCAGTTACTGTAAATTTTTATTTTGCATATGGATAACTCAGAAATAGTTTTACTTTCAAAGCTGACATTCTCCATGGGGCTAGATTAGGGATAGTCTCTTAGTTCAGCTTCAGGTGGGGAACTATTTTTCTGCATTAACTAAAAACTCCATTTTATACCTCTCATCCTGTAACCATTTAAGCACATGAATACCTGTACATGCTTGAGTACACCTGTTCAACTCAATGGGACTATCCACATGTGTAAAACTACACAAGTATATAAGTATTCCTAGGAGTGGGGCCTATTACTGTTTTATTATACACTTTAAATGGTCTTTTACAGTTTTGATTATCCTCTGCTAAGACATTTGTTTTAGTTCATGATGTCATGTTCTCTTTTTGATTTAGTTTATTCCTTGATCCCATCATAGCAGTATTTTCCTTGAAGCTTCAGAAAAATTAATACAAAAAAAGCACGGTTTCCCAAGTAAAGGCAGCAACCCTGTAGCAGTCAATGTATCTCAGCTTTCCTTCTGGCACTTTGGCTAAGCAGATTTCTGAGGCAGATAGAATATTCTCTACCCCTATAACCTGCAGCACCAATAGCTGCAGCCATGCATATAAAAATATTGCGTGTCTTCTCATTACAAAGACCGACTTATTTCCTTGGCACATGTAAAATGTTTATATAATAAGTGAGGGTTAAACCTGAGATTTTGGGGTTTTCTAGAAGGAAAGTAGAGCATATTTATCCTTGGTGTCTTTTGCTGGTTTAGACAAACCCAGCCCCGTCTAGCCTTTTATTGGCTTTGAAAGCTGTTACACTTGATTGGTCAGTTTACCTGTTTGAGTCAGTGGAATTTTAAAGACAATGAAATGCAGCTAAGTACTAGCCAGCAGACACCAGATATAAGCTGGTTTGAAGTAGCGGAGACTGCCTATTTAAAAGCTTCTTGGCACAAACAAGATCAATTTTGGAGGAGCATCTCTTCAGCTGCTTATTTTTTTGTCTTCAAACAAAACTGCTTTAGGAACTTGTTGTCCTGCCTTGTCTCAGACGGAAATATGGCTGGTAGTGCACTGCAAATCGTTGGACTGGTAGTTGGAGGCATTGGCTTAGCTGGGACTTTTGCAGTCACTGGCATGCCTCAATGGAGAGTAACTGCCTTCATTGAAAACAACATTATAGTATTTGAGACCATTTGGGAAGGACTATGGATGCACTGCATCAGACAAGCCAACATCAGGATGCAGTGCAAAGTCTACGACTCCCTCTTGGCACTCTCACCTGATCTACAGGCATCCAGAGGACTGATGTGCTCTGCTTCAGCACTCTCATTTCTTGCTTTTATGATAGCCATTATGGGCATGAAGTGCACTCAGTGCACTGGGAACAACAAGCGAATCAAGGGTCACATTCTGCTGGCTGCTGGAATCCTCTTCATCCTATCTGGTATTGTTGCATTCATCCCAGTGTGTTGGGTTGCCAATGCCATCATCAGAGACTTCTACAATCCTGTTGTCAATGTAGCACAAAAACGAGAACTTGGGGAGGCTCTCTACATAGGCTGGGTATCTGCATTCTGTCTCATCGCCGGGGGAGCAATATTTTGTTGCTTCTGCCGTTGTAATGAGAAAACCAGAAACTACAGGTTCTCAGCGCCGTCACATCATACATCTTACAAAACTCATCACATGCAAAGGAAAACTGAAAGCTCATATTCCAAAAGTCAGTATGTCTAGTTGCTTCTTGGTCTTTTAGCTCAGCAAGTCAGTCTTTGTGAACAGACTTCAGCGTTCACACTGAACTACAAGTAGGTCAGAAGAAACTTTATTTGTATTTCATACCTTAACTACAGTAGCCATCCTTAAATTCATGGACTACAGTTAAATCTCTAATGCTATCATAGCTAATACTGCAACACAGACAATGTATTATGAAGTTTTATCACAGTAGGAAAAAAAATCACAACTTTATCTTTTTAGGTGTTTTAAAGTTTCAATTTGCTTTACAAATATTTAGTATCCATATAAAAGAGAATGTTTAATTTCTTTTTAATAGTTATTTGGAACAGGTTTGGGGTTTATTTGGGGGCTATGTTTCATATGGCAAATATTACAAATGGGCTTAAATGATTCTATTGTGATATAAAATACAGATTGATTGCTGGGAAGAAATGGAGCAAACCAATTTTTTTCTGGGAATGGGGAATAAAACTGAATAAGGATAATAAAGTACTTGTTTAAAAGAACAACAATAGCTAAGGGATTAATACATTGTAAATGAAGGGTAATGTGAAGGATTAGCTCAACAGCGAGAGGGAAGTCAAAATGTCTGAAAAATGTCCCTTATTTCAGAAAGAACGTTTCAGGGTAGACACACTGCTCTATATTTACCTAGAAATATGTTTACTGTAAATTAATACAGTATGAGATGGTGAAAGGTCAGACTGGTTTGTTTTTTAAAGCGACAGTATTCTACAATGATGCCTCTAAGCACTGCAATTTACAACACGGTTATAACAATGTTGTGGATCTTTACTGTACAATACTGTCTTTTTTTTAATACGGGTATTTAATACAGCCCTCATACTGCAGGGACTCCTGTGTGGGAAGACTCCTTCATCTGTACCAAGTCCCACTGATTTCAATGCAGAGGTCTGCCCATGTGCAATTTAGTGCAGAACTAGGGCCTGAAGGGGTAAAAAGAAGGATGTTTCAGTGTTTTATTCACTGTTCATTTGCAAAATGCAAACAAGATTTCTAATAATGTGACTGTGTACCCACTTATAGAAAATAAGGGAATATGAATGAATCCATATAGAAACTAGATAGGGTCTACAGAAGTTACTCTAAAATCCATACTAAAATTAACAGAGAATGGTAGATGTTTTTAACCCAGCAGAGAAGGTGATCTCCTGGCCCCACTGAAATTAGTGGGATGTTTATCTTTCATTATAGTGGGATCAGAATTTTGCCTGTGGAGTTTAACAGTGTGAGATTCCCGGTTTTACAATTTGGATTGGTTTAAATATTCTGTGGAAAGGTTATAATGCAATCCTCTTTGTACTATCGTTCTCTGCCCTTAGGATATTTCTAGCTGAATAATATCAGGCACCACATTCTTCTTTAAGTTACACAGGTGCAACTTCCATTGAGCTAAAGAAATCCAAATCCTCATACTGGTTTAGAATTGTCTATTTACAGTTTTAGGTTATGTCTTTTAAGCTATGTCTAAATACACATATTACTATTTTGCCTCATTATTTTTAAAGGTGATTCCTGGAGATGTACATATGTAATGTACGCAATACCCATGTGCACAATATACGTTATACTGAACAGCTTGCCTGTATTTCTCTTACACAGTTTTGTTTATCTTTCATATTTGCAATCCTTCTATTATTTGTGGGAGAGGCTGTTGTGCTGATTTGCTGCACTAGGTGAATGTTGTTCTCTGCAGAATGTATAGCTTCAAACTTTCATGTATTTTGTAAAAAAGTATTATTATGTCTTTCTGTGTTAGCACCTTGTTCTTACACTTTCACCCATTCTGTTTCATGGGTTGTAACAATGAGTATAATAAAATCATTTGTTGAGTTCACCCCTTTTAATTAGGACGCAAGGTCCTACTCAAGAGGGTGTATATATTCATGTACTGTAATTATTTACACTATCATGTGACATAAGTGATGCATACAGTAATTATCTATGAATTTAAAGTAAGAATTTTAAATGCAACAGATAAGTAACTTTTTGCTTTCAATACAAAAATGTTTGTATACTTAGTGTGCTCAATATATACAGTATTATAAATAATTTGTAACATTTATTTCTGGCAGCACAAAACATTCTAGGCACTGTACATAAAAAGGCACAGAGATTTTCAAAAATGCTTACAGGATTTGGGAGTCCAAGTCTCATCAATGGGACTTTCATGCTTTTGAAATTCTCCCAGAGAATCCGTACACCAAACTGGATTACTATACAAGTATATATACACTATTTGCCCTCCACCCCAAGTACAATAATATTTATCATGTATTCAGGACAACCAAAAGAAACCATTTCAGTTCTGAGCAGAAAAAAGTCTGTTCATTTAAAACAAATCTTTGGTAGTCTGGCCAGACGTCTTCACAGAAGGGAATATGTTCAGACATACTTGTGAACCAACAGTATTAGGAATGAAATTGCTCCCATCCACAGCAGACTGCTTCCTCAGTTACAAGAACCATACATTCCAAGAGGACAGCAACAGATTGCAAAACCTGACTGCACTGTTCTTAATGCAACATTAAGTTTTATTTTATGTAAATGTAGCTAAGTGTTAAAAAGCCTGAGCTTAATGTATGGAAATGTAAAAGAGTTGAAAGTCAGAACAAAGTTGTGTGAGCTGAGCTCATACATATATAAACTTAAACCAAGATTTTCCAAAAGAAGTGCCTAAATCCATGTTTAATCTCAGTTTTTTTGAAAATCAAGGGACTTCTTTAGAAAAGTAATTATGTATTTCAGGCACCAATTTTTTTTAAAAATCTTGGCCTTAATTAATAATTGCCTCAAAACTAGGGCTGGTCAAAAATTTTCCATCAAAAATTCAGTGAAAATTTTTGACTTGTCAAAAAAAAGGAAAACTAGAAAACTGAACCATTACAGCAAAAAAGTTAAAATATTTATTCTGAATTGCTGCCACAGTAACTCAGGGGAGTTGTAGTTTGAGTGCCTCTTGCCCCTCTACAGACCAGACTCTTGAGCTTGAGTACAATTCCCATGATTCACCACAGCCATACGACTTCTATGAGGCACCATGGTGGCTCAGGAAGTGGAGGGAACCATGCTGCATCATGGGATATGTAGTCTAGACTGAGAGACTGGGAGACACTAGGTCAGTATATCTGAATCAAAATTTTGGGTTTTTAGCTAAAAGTTTTGGTTCCTGATTTTTTGGCAGAAAAGTCTAAATTTTATGTGGAACCCCCCCCCCCCCCCATTTTCCAACCAGCTCTACTTGAAACACCAAAATACGAGGATTCTTTCTTTCCCTTTTCCTCACTAACAACATTTGGATAAAGGTTATAACAAATACATTTAAAATAATTTTACTTCATTGTTTTTCAGATTTGAAATACAAACTCCATACAGCTTTACTGATAAACTTTCAGATACTCTATCCTATAATAGCATATGCTTTATTGTTTATAGACTGAAGAGATTATTTAGGAAATAGGATGCTTGACACCTATGAATAAAATTCCTGGTTCATCTCTGCCCTGAACCTTGTACATTTCTGTATGTCAGTGTAAAGCGGGAATAGAACATTACCAAATCTGTTGGCTAGCATTTTAGGCCTACTTTGCATTGATATAAAGGACTACACAAAGTGCCAGGGGACGGAGAACAGGGCCTCTTTTGGCTCAGGTGAGTGAAGGTTTAAGATTTCATTCAGTGATTTAGGAGTCAATAAGTAAGTCCTTGTCTATACTGAGGGTTTTCTGAAATTCTCCCACTGTTGCTCTAGTGGTAGAAAAATCCCACTGGTGCACCCACAATTATACGTTTCTTAGATTAGATCACACAGATTAGAGCTAGATGACAAGTGGTAAAATCGCTGGTACTAGTAACCCCAGCAGCAGAGCTGAAGTTTCAGAAAATCCTTTTTGTGCACATAGCCATGTTTGAAGCAGAACCATAATGGGTTACTAACAGCCAATTGAATAAGTTTAAAAAGATAAAAGTATATAGATGCACAGGCACAACTGTACACCTGAGTCTCAATTGTGTGGTTCCTTGCGATTCTGTATATGAACAAAATTACCCAACGTATACTGGGAAGTTATCAACTTTCTACAAACCTATAAAGATCACCTGTATATAAAGGGCTGGATCGGCTGTAAAACACCGTCTGGACGCTCAATACCTGCCCAAGCTTTTCAGTGCATGAGGTGTGTTTATGTGTAAACCCACACACACAGATTGCTTGCCTCCTCCTCTCCCCACAGACCATACAAGTCAGTCACAACAGTCTGGCTCAAAATGTTTGTTGTGTGATGACAGATTTAGGATACCCTTTCATTTTATAAACAACACAGATTACTCTGGGGCACAGTGAGTGGTATATAACCCACCTAAAACAAACTAAACGAAGACATCTCTTAAATGCTCCTCCTACATCAGATGGACATATAGGATAATATTCTCCTGCACCGTAACCTCCGTTGTGGTTTCAGCATGCTTGTCATGCAACAATTGAAATGACCACAGAGGTTGCTTGTGCAAATAAATTGAATATACAAGATCATCATCATTTAAATTAACATTGAAGAAGAGTTGGCTAAATAATACCTTTCAGCTCTTTGAGCTGCCGTACTGAGATGTATTTCAGTAAGTGCCTTGATTGGAAGACAGTACTTCTAATGACAATTTCACTGCACCAGCCAATTAGTGTCTGTGATATAGAATCATTCCCAGATAAAGGTAATTTCTTGGAATTATGACATTGTACACAGCTGGTAACAAGTAATGTGAGCAACAAAGGTGGAGGCAGACCAGAGGTGAGCTGGTGGGGGGGCCGGCGGGGAGCTGCCGGTGGGTGCTCTGCTTCTCCCCCCTCCCTCCCTCCAAGGCTTGCAAGCCGGGGTGTGTGTGTGTGTGTGGAGGGGAAATGCAGCATGCCCGGGGGAGGAGGCGGGGGCAGGGATTTGGGGAAGGGGTGGAATGGGGGCGGGGGTGGAGTTGGGGCGGGGCCGGGAGCTGGGGGGGCAAGCACCCACCGGCGCCGACTAAAGTCGGTGCCTATGGTGACTCAGACACCATATATTTCTTCTCCCCATAATGATTTCAGATATTAAGTATTATATTCTGTGGTATAGTCTGCAAAAATCAAGGCCATTTCAAAGTTTTTGTGACAGATACCATTGATGATAAAGTATCAGATTCAGATTCCAGGACAGTACACTGGGTGCTACTATCTGGTACTACTATAGGACCAGGAATGTCATAGAAATGTTTCTTTGTTGACTCCAGGGTACCCAATGATGATTAATTCTTTTGTTCCCATTCACTGTACAGGGGTTTGCTACCAGCAGCCTGGCATGCCAGTGTGAACCATCACATGCAATACAGGAAACATGTGTAAGGTCATAGACAGCTGAAGTGGCACAGGAGCCAGCAAACAGATGCGGTCTTGGTATGTATCAGGTGAGGTATTTTCAATAGCGATAAGGAGGTGTTAGTACCGTTATACAAGGCGCTGGTGAGACCTCATCTGGAATACTGTGTGCAGTTCTGGTCTCCCATGTTTAAGAAGGATGAATTCAAACTGGAACAGGTGCAGAGAAGGGCTACTAGGATGATCCTATCCTATCAAACCTGTCCTATCAAAGGGACTCAAAGAGCTTGGCTTGTTTAGCCTAACCAAAAGAAGGCTGAAGGGAGATATGATTGTTCTCTATAAACATATCAGAGGGATAAATACTAGGGAGGGAGAGGAATTATTTAAGCTCAGTACCAATGTGAACACAAGAACAAATGGATATAAACGGGCCATCAGGAAGTTTAGACTTGAAATTAGATGAAGGTTTCTAACCATCAGAGGAGTGAAGTTCTGGAACAGCCTTCCCAGGGGAGCAGTAGGGGCAAAAGACACATCTGGCTTCAAGACTAAGCTTGATAAGTTTATGGAGGGGATGGTATGATGGGATAGCCTAATTTTGGCAATTAATTGATTTTTGACTATTAGCGGTAAATATGCCCAGTGGCCTGTGAGGGGATGTTAGATGGGGTGGGATCTGAGTTACTGCAGAGATTCTTTCCTGGGTGTCTGGCTGGTGAGTCTTGCCCGCATGCTCAAGGTTTAGCTGATCGCCATATTTGGGGTCGGGAAGGAATTTTCCTCCAGGGTAGATTGGCAGAAGCCCTGGAGGTTTTTCGCCTTCCTCTGCACCATGGGGCACGGGTCACTTGCTGGAGGATTCTCTGCACCTCGAAGTCTTTAAACCATGATTTGAGGACTTCAATAGCTCAGACATAGGTTAGGGGTTTATTACAGGAGTGGGTGGGTGAGATTCTGTGGCCTGCATTGTGCAGGAGGTCAGACTAGATGATCATAATGGTCCCTTCTGACCTTTAAGTCTATGACTCTAAGAAGGAGCCCATCTTTGCCACTTTGAGAAACCACAGATAATGCAAGACTCAATTAGGTGTCTCATTCTAGACAACAAATAGGGCCAAACACCTAACAAATGTGGATGCACTGGGTTCAGGATCAAACAGTAGCATACTTAGTCGCAAACAGTGTACCCACTCTTGGATCCAACAGGTTCATACAGATTATGGGAGTGCTAACAGATCCAGTGCCAAAGCAAAACTAGCTTGCCCTTGCTGCGAAATGCTATTGCTTCAGGCTCCAACACCAGCACAAAGTCTATGGTATTTTGTGCCAGTTGTTTAACCTGTGCCATCACTACATGACTGGCAAGCCAGTTCAATTATGTACTGTAACGTTTTGAGCCATTATTTTATCACAGAAAATTATTTCAGTTAATTAGTCTCACATCATTTCATCCAGTACTAGTCTGACTGTATACATTGCTGCTAATTCTCATAAAACCACTCAATACTGTCGTGCAGGTTCTCCTTCATTTTAAACAGCAGAATGTGAATTGTTCAATCAACATATTCTCAAAATGTACATTGTAGTTACTTTCCTACCTTTAAGTGTTATCTGTGCCGACCATCACCAGAATCCTTTGATCTTCTGTTCTGAAGCAGTAAGATGGGATGTCTTCTAACATATCTACCTTTACAAGGACTGCTACTCTCCACACTTAAATACCAAGGTGACAGGTTCCTCATAAAATGCCTGAAATAGATTAGATAGATTAGACTAGAAAGATCTCAAAAGGATATTGAATATTTTGTCCAGAGCACAAAGGGATTGTCCCACAACTGTTGGAATGGGTCAGGCTTGGGAATTCTGAGAATCCCATTTCCATTGCCATTTTTTGGTAGCATTTTTGTTTTTAGGTGTGTTAGTGAGAGAAGAAAAAAAAGACACACGCAGAGTTCGTGTAGCTAATTATTACATCTCTTAGCACGCCATCTATGGTTTAGTTCCAGTTCAGGGTATACATGCAATGAACAACACTTAGTCTCTCTCCTCCCACTTGTTGCTTTTCCTTTATTCCTTTCATTCCCACAGGATTCAACTAATAATAATTATCCTATCATTGGACAGTATGTAAGTATAGTTGGTGTGGTAACATCTGTTTTACACACATACGGTGTGATGTCATCTTCTTTAGGTGGTAACAATCTAGAAAAAGCATTCAAATACTTAAGATGTTTTGGACGTAATGGCTACACAAAATGGCATGTGATACATTTTTCTCAAGTTTTTCTGGGAGTAGTTTATCTCCCACACAAGTCATATTCTGACCACCAGAGTCTAGTTTTATGCATGACTTCAACAGCCGACCCGCCAAAATCACAAGATTGTAACACTTAGCTTTAAGACAATTCCAGTAGATATTATGTTATCAGGGCACTGGGCATGATAAGTCATAGAGTTGGGTATCTACTAAAGTTGGCTGACATTTTTTGAACAACCATTTCCCCCCCAGAAATAGCCTTTCAATACCACTGTTGATATTTTCAATAAAAATGTTAATATTTTGGGGGGGAAAAGAAAAAGATTGTTCTGTTTCAAAGTCTGTAAAATTTTGACTTTTTTGGTGATAAAGTAAAACTCAAAGCTTTAAAAGAGCAGTAAAGAGACCAAGATCCAAGCTTATTAATGCAGGCTCCATATCTAGGCCTCTATTCAGAAAGTTCATCTCTGAGAAAGTAGTATCCTGCTTGAAATTAGAGCCGGTGTCGTTTAATGCTCGATGTACGAGACTGGGAAGCAGCAATCTGGCTCCTACATCTGACCTCTAGCCTTAGCTTTGACACCTCTCTCTCTGTGAGGTTTTTTAATGTCCCTGTCGCATAGGGTGACCAGACAGCAAGTGTGAAAAATCGGGACGGGGGTGGGGGGTAATAGGAGCCTATATAAGAAAAGACCCAAAAATCGGGACTGTCCCTATAAAATCGGGACATCTGGTCACCCTACTGCCGCACCTTCCACATCTGTAGAACAGGGACAGTAATTCACATCTACCTCAGAGGCCTGTTGTTAGAATTATAGTATGTTTAAAAAAATGCTTAGAACTTCAAGAGCACTCTACAGGTGTTAAACATTGTATTTCCACCAAGGAGGTATTAGGTCACCCTGTGGTTCCTGCAGCTGGACTCAAAATTATTTGGCCACTGCCCCCTACAGGACTTAATACACAGGTATGTAATACCTGTTTCCAATGCTTGGCTCACTTCACAAAGCACTATTTCCAGCCCCTCCTTGGTCTGTTAAAGTCTGAATTAGTAGTGGTAGGCTGAGGGTATTTTTTGCCCTTATAAGCCAGTGAAGGCAAAATCATTTTATTATGGATTTTATCCTTATTTTTAATATTTTAAATACTTGTATAAGCACCTTTGGCTGTAACTAAATTTAAAAATAAATATAAAATCAAGGAATGCATTTGACCTTTCACACATATATAAAGCTGACAACGCAACAATTATTATAGATTGCTCTTAGGTAGCACTGTATGGGCCAGACCCTCAGTTGGTGTGCATTGGCATAGTTCCATTGCCTTCCGTGGATGTACACTAATCTAAAACCACCTGAAGATCTGGCCATGTATATCAAAGAGCTGAACTAACACAAACTAAGTAATCTCCACAAGACCCAAGTGTAGTTATGTATTATCAACTCTAGTCAGGGATGGGAAAATGAAAGAGTGGGAGAGGTTAAACCCCATGCCCAAGACAAACCAGTTCACTGGCAAGATTACAGCTCACAGGCCTCTGAGCAGTCCGAGTTATATATTGTAGGAGGTATCCATAGCCACTAATCCATCCTGTAAGTGTTGTCCACTTAGAGAATAGGCAAGCACTACAATATGAATGAATAATTAGTGCCTTGTTATTTTGTTGGCGAGCTTTTCTCCCCTGCTAGTGTCCACTAGAAGAAGTTATTGTAACAGAATACAGTCTCCTGCTAATAGGAAGTCACAGAGATGTTATTTCCTGTCAGTGGCCTTTCCTTCTAGACTCAAATGAAAAAGCTGTGAAATGATGCCAGCCACTTGTTTTGGTGTCCTTATAAATTATGCATCTGTTTAAGTAAAGCTTTGATGTTGATTACAGCACTTGAGCCTACTGTACCTAATTCCATGATTATATTTTTACATTGATCAAAACCAGGAGTCACTGTTAAAGAACTACAGTACGTGCCTGCTAGTTTTTGTTTTTTTGGGTTTTTTAAAAAAATCAGATGTTTTTCATCTAGGGGCGAGCAAAAAGCATGTAAGCCCCACCTCTTAAATGCAATTTTAGCTTTCCTCACAGAAATAATTGTGCTGATCTAAGTTATGCAATATTTTACATGACAGAAATTAAGTCCTGCGCTAACACCTCATGTTCGACATTTCAACACAGATGCAGTTTTGCTGTGGAATAATTAACCCTGTAATTAGCTTTCTATAATGGGGACCCTGACACACACTTAATTATAGCATCACTAAGGAGCAGTGAAGTCAAGTATAATATTCCTAGATACACCCTATCTAGCCTCTCATTGGCTGGAAAGCTGTTGGGCCTGATTGTGAAGTGTTCTAGTCAGAGGTCTTTCAAATATCAAAGCAGATAAATAGCAGGTCCTTCCACTCAGTCAGCAATGGACTGCTGCCTATTTGAACTTCAGAAATACAAATTGAAACTGCTTCAAAGTCACTTTGGCACACAGGCAAACTATTACAGGAAAGATTCTTTCTTGCTCTCGATTTTATCTCCAAGAAACCCTGCTTTGGAAACACTTTCCTGTGGACTATTTTTTGGTGCACCTGTTTCAGAAGGAATATGGCTTGTTGGGCACTGCAAATCACGGGCCTAATACTTGGAGGTATCGGCATGATTGGGACTTTTGCAATCACTGCCATGCCTCAGTGGAGAGTGTCTGCTTTCATTGAAGGTAACATTGTAGTGTTTGAGAACATTTGGGAAGGACTATGGATGAATTGTGTCTATCAAGTCAACATCAAGATGCAGTGTAAATTCTACGACACCGTACTGGCACTCCCACCTATTTTAGAAGTATCCAGAGGACTGATGTGTTTTGCTGTGATGCTGTCCGTTATTGCCTTTCTGACAGCCATTACTGGCATGAAGTGCACTCTGTGTGTTGGGGATAACAAGCAAGTTAGGAGTAACATTCTGCTGGCAGCTGGGATCATTTTTATCCTAACTGGGATTCTAATTTTGATACCTGTGTCTTGGACTGCCAACAACATCATTGGAGACTTCTATAATCCAGCAGTTCACGCGGGATTGAAACGAGACCTGGGAGCTGCCCTCTACTTAGGCTGGGTGAGCTCAGCATTTCTCATGATTGGAGGAGCAATATTTTGTAGCTTTTATAGCTGTGCTGACAAACCCAGAACATCACATTCTTGCCATAGACCGCAGAAGTTTGAGCATGTGGAAATGAAACCCCCAACCAAGCACGTTTATGTCTAACTGTTTTGTGATCTTTCTGTTTAGCATTTTGATTTGTACTGATGGACATTAATGCCTATTTTGAATTGTGTCTAAAGTAGGAACTGTTTGGTTCATTTGTAATTCACTATTATCTATACTTTTTTTATCATTAGGCTTGGAAGGACTAGATTTTTGTCAGTACATGTCAGTAAACGTCCATTTCACCACAGTAATAATCAAAATTTGCAGATAGGCAAAGAAAGAAAAATGCCACTTGAGAATTTATTAGAGTTTTATTTGAAGATATTTGCTTTGTATGTTTTGACATATGATAGACAATTTGTGTTTTAACAGTTATAAAACTTTAACTTTTTGAACCTCTATGTCTACTGTTCTTAATAATTATTGTCTGACTCACTCTATTGTCCGACACCATCTTTGGTGCCTCCAGGCATGGTTGTGGACAGTCTATGTTCTGAGCAGAGATGTCTTGAACAAGCAAATCTTAGTCCCTCAGAACATTCTAGCATTGTTTACCTGGTGGGAAACCAAAGAGACTCTGTGCGTAGGGGTCCCCTTTGATCTTCCATCTACCACAAAGTCACTCATTATGGATGCCTCTCTACTGGGCTGGAGAGTGCACCTGGATAGCCATGTGGCTTAGGGCTCTTGGATTCTGCTGGAATCCAGACTGTGCACCAGTCTCCTCAAACTTTAATCAGTGCACAAAGCCCGCAAAAGATTTTTACCTTTCATCCATACCATGCACATCAGAGTTATGAGGATGAGGTGTACGGCATAAACAGAGAAGAGCAAGGTCCACCCCACTCTGGATGGAGGTGATCAAACTCTGGAATTGGTGCATCGGACATCAGATCACCCTGTCGGCTGTGCACCATTGTAGTATTAAGTATCAGAGGGGTAGCCGTATTAGTCTGGATCTGTAGAAGCGACAAAGAGTTCTGTGGCACCTTATAGACTAACAGACGTATTGGAGCATAAGCTTTCGTGGGTGAATACCCACTTTTTCAGATGCAAGAAGCATCTGAAGAAGTGGGTATTCACCCACGAAAGCTTATGCTCCAATACGTCTGTTAGTCTATAAGGTGCCACAGAACTCTTTGTCGCGTCTATTGTAGTATTGTGCACCCTGTTGGCTGTGCAGCATTGTAGGATTTTATGTTTGTATTTTATAAAATTTATAATGAAGGATAAAGAATAATAATATAGTATGTATTAAATGTATTGGTGTATGATTTGATCATATTCTGCCAGCCACCTTTTTTGAATAGCAGAAAGGAATGGCCTAATGGGCCATCAGACAGAATCTGTGTCTGGACTGATTTTGAGGCAGTAACAGATCCTTTGAGGGTCACCAATTTGTTGTAGGTTTATCATTTTAAAATAAATAAAGGAATGCCAGGATTGGTTTGGTTTTCTTTGCATTGCAATTTGATGTTCCTGTTCAAAATGTTCTGTGTAAATTAATTTTGTTTTGTGTGTGAATGAGGAATGTGTGGGTTAAGAGATAAGTTGGAAGGCCATTGCTAAACCAGATAGTCTAGGGAGGAGCCAGAGACAGATGCCAGGAGGCTGCAACACGCCCCTGTTGAAATGTCAGAGGAGGGCAGATTGATGACTCTAAAGATGAGACAGGCACCTATCAATGGGGACAAAATAGTGGTGATCAAAACCATCATGGAATAACTCCCTGAGGAACTTGATGTAAAGAATGAGAAGGTCAGTTTAAGAAAACAAGCACTCATCAAACAACAATTGTTTACAGCATGACGGTGCAAATCTCATTGGTCCCAATGAAGGAAAAATCACTATATAAACAGGGTGCCTTTCCATGAAACTTTGGGTTCGTCCTGCCAAGACTTTCCCGGAGCATTGTGTCATGACCAACAGAACCCGGCTCCTCTCTACTCGTGATCAACCTAGCTGACCCCTAGATTGATCCGGACTCTGGACTGATAACTATAACATCGACTGGCGGGACTGTGTGTGTGTGTGTGCGCGTGTGTGTGTGTGAGAGACTGAATGCATATGCTAATTGTTGTATCTTCAATAAATATGGCGTATTTCCTTTCCCCCCGAAAAAGATCCTGTGTGCTTCTTATAACACCATCTGGGAGTAATGAATACATTTGCAGACTGCCTCGGCAGGAATTGCCACAAGAATAACGTATGGGAGCACCAATTTTCAGTGGTAAAGGATATTTTGCTCTGTTCAAAGTTTTGCCTTGACTGGAAGGATAGTAACTGCAGCATGGGGCCTAAAGAGTGTGGGAGAGGGGGAAATGGATGATTCCTGGGGTTCTGGTGTGAATTGTGGATGACCTTTCTAAAAGACTTGCTTTTCACACACCAACTAAAATCAATCCAATTCACACAATAGACATACATTCAGTTTAGTAAGAAATGGCCTCACACAAGGCAGCACTACAATGGAATCCCATTTTGAGGAACACATTTTGAGAAATTAAAAAATTTAGGGACAAATGATACTCTCTTACTACAGCTCTCAGAGATATGGAGACCCATCATTATATGTTACAGGGAAAGGACAGAACACCAGCAACACCTGAATAAAAGCACAAATGACTCAACTTTTTTGAAAAAGAAGAACACAGAACAAGCATCAAATGTAGATGTGTCAAGGTCTTAAAAATATAAGAATGGTCATACTGGGTCAGACCAATGGTCCATCTAGCCAATTATCCTGTCTTCCAACAATGGCCAATGCCGGGTGCTTCAGAGGGAATGAACAGAACAGGCAATCATCAAGTAATCCAGCCTATGTCGTCCACTCCCAGCTTCTGACAATCAGATGCCAGGGACACTCAGAACATAGGGTTACATCCCTGACCATCTTGGCAAATAGCCATTGATGGACCTATCCTCCTAATCCTTTTTTCAACCCTGTTATAGTTTTGGCCTTCACATCCCCTGGCAATGAGTTCTACAGGTTGACTGTACATGACTTAGTATGATTCCTAAAAAATAGGTAAGGTCCTTCATGAACATCACAGAGGAATTGCGCTTTGACTATGTCAGTGAATAAATAGAACTGACCACATGGATGTATTTACTTTTAAGATACTACGTTCACAATCCTCTTCTCCCTCCCACCCTGCAACTGTTGTGACCTTATGACCAACTGTATGTGTTATTACTAGGTTTTTAAATGTCTATATTAAATACTTAGTTTAATAACTTGATGTGACCATCCATTTAAATATTTTTGAGCTGACAGGATGAAATAGCTTTGGAACTGACAGTTAACAGCTGAGAAATTTGTATATATTTTAAAAATATATATGTATATTTTGCTCTTTTTCCTTTACTCTTGCTCTCTTTTATATTAAAATGAATGAATATTTTTCTTTATAGCCAGTGAAAGGGTGCTTTAATCTCCTTATCGCCAGTGCTTTCCTAATTCAGTCTTGTTTTATTCATTAGGTCTCAAGATTTGCTATATAATAAACACAGGTGCTCTGATTCCTTGGGAAATAAAACACTCAAAACTGATTTACTGACAACTTCTAAGACTTGTTTGTAAGAAGCTGCCTGGAACATGACTAAATTTCAAAAACTGATTCTGAAATATATATTTACCTCAAGGATGGAAAAAAATCTGGAGAAAATAAGGCAGTTAAGATATAACCAAGATAGACAATTTATGGAAAAATTTATGACTTAGCAAAATATTTGCTCATTATGAAAAGAGGAATCAGTCAGGATTTAAGTCAAACTAATGCATGTTTTTCTTTTGATAGTCTACTGATATGCATAAACAAAAGAATTGTTTTGGAAGGCAACAATAATGTGTGTAACAACTCCCATTAAAGTCAATGGAAAGTCTCTCAAAGACTTCAATGGGAGTTGGTTTAAATTTAATCAATAACGATGCAGTCCAAGAGCAGGGGGTCATTTCTTTGATCCCCCTCCTTTTTTCCTGATACACAGAAACACCCCAGTTTGCACACACATTTGAGTTTGTTTACTGACTTGGGTGGGATAGTCTCAGTACAAATTCTAGAATAAGTTGATATTATACGACTACTTTAATAAATGCTCATAGAGTAAAAGCAAATAAGAAACACCCTTTTATGAAGCACATGCTTAGGTAAAAAGTCAGGCGAGGTCAGCACATGAGCTTTCAAGGAGCTGAGTTTTTACTGCATTCAGCACACTAAATCATGTAAAATAAGTTTTTTCCCCCCGTCACATTTTCCCTTCCCCCATCTCTGCCTCCTCAATTCAAGTAGATCCAAATTCTTTACCAATATTAATTCTTCCTTTCCTCCATAAATCCTGCTGATTTCCCCTTCCTCCAACAGATCATCTTGCCCATGCTGCAGACTCAGTGATTCATGTAGTTCTCCATTCCCTTACCTTAACCTGCATTTTCCCCTCCCTCGCTCTCAATCTTTCCCTGATCCACAAGCCCATGCTCTTGCTTGCAGTCCCTTCTTGATGTATCAGTTTCTCCTTGTTTCTACAGCTTGTGTCAAGGCAAGACATTCTTGTGGGGGCATCCCTAGTTCAGAGATCACTTTGAATTCACAGCATACCTCTGACCTAAAGGAGCCCGATGGCGCAAAAGGTTTGAATTTCGCAGGTGGCTTGGATCCAGCAGGCACCTCCAGACCTGCTGAGAGAATGATATCTTGCAACTGGAACATCAGTAAAGGTAGACAGAAACTACTGGTCTTCAGAGGAGAAATTACAACAAAGGGGAAACAGATTTCTTTTTTGTATATGCATCCAGCTGATTGTGAGGGACTCAGCTGATTGTACTAAGAGGGTGGAGCACAAATGGGCTAATTGAAATACTTATCCCCAACATTTACAGTCCTTAAAAACAGTGGGTTTAGTTCAAAGAAAAGGCTGAGATTTTTCCAGGTTCTTATTTTACTACATTTACCCATCACCTATAACAGGCTTCTTGCTCTCTTTTGTTCGGTCATATGAACAATGAAAAATTCTAAGGTATTGTTCAGGGTGCACAAGTGATGGAAAAGTAAACTTCCACCTACGTTTATTTTTCTTGCTTCTTAATGGATTCAGATAATAAGACCTGCAAACTGAACAAGTCCTGCTAATAAAACAAGTTTTAAGGAGAAGTGCCATTTTGTCTAAGGATATTTTACTCACTCTAATACTGGAGGGCTCAATTCTCACATTATAATGATAGCTGCTGTGATGGGGCAGCAAAACTACAAAAACTAGATTCAGTTGATGTGCTTTGATAAGGTAACTGACAAAATAATCCCCAAACGTTTGAATTTGCAGTAATTAATCATAAAATATACACGCTATGACTATTTGGACAGTATCTGAATAAGTAATATCTATGTGAAAGCCGCCATTGAATGATTTTATCAAACTGGTCCCTCCAGCATTCCCTTTTTAAACATCTACTTTCATCTAAAAAAGTCTATTCCAATTTTACTGACAAATCTGACTTCATCCCTTGGTGCCAACAAAAACGGGGGGTGGGGAGGGAGGCGCACGGCATTTTAAAAATAGAAACTGCAAAAACGTCAGGTGGGTATTACTCCCTGTCTAATTGAAAGATACATTAAGCTTTCTAAATCTGTGTTGCCCATTTTTGACATGTGTCTTTAATTTGTAGTCTTTGTCTTGGAGTTTTGTGAAGTTGTCTCTGATTACCATATGACAAAGATGACGGGTAAATTAGCATTTCAGTTTCTATCGAATGGATGAGTGACTGACAGACTGATAAGCAATGTTTATTCATTAAAAGATTCACACTGTAGTGCCAGATGGTGCTGGGAGACAAAAAAATACTCTAGACCCCAAACAAACATTTGCTTGCATAGTGTCACATATATCCTGAAATTAACATAAACTGGCAGCAAAAGCTTTGTGTGTAAAGGGAAAATTCTATTATTAATTAAAATATATTTTTTTAAAGTCCCAGACTTTGTTGGCTAAATTGGTTTCTGGTCTCTAAAGGCCCAATCTGCCACCCTTACTCACATTACACAGCGCTAGACTTACAAGGCTGTAAATGCACACAGCTCAGAGAAACTCTGCAGGGAGCAGTTCTATAAGTTACTGGCTCCTGAAGGGGAATAGGGGGAACTGCAAGAAAGACAGATGCTGGTGCTAAAGCCCTCCCTGAAGCCATCAGGATAAAGGAAGCATTATGATGGCTGCCTATGCAAGGCCCCAGTTAGATTTTGTTTTCTTCCCCTTGCCTGAATAGGCTTGCGAGCTTTGTGACAAGATGCAAGTTCTGGGGTGTGCACAGACTGCCAGTATTGGCTCCAAAATTGCTTTACTGCTGACCCCAAGGGAATCCCAAACTTAAAGCCAGGAAAGTGGAGGGCTAGCTCATGCAGGAAGCACAACAGTGATTCTGGAAGGGAGATGGGTGTTAAAGCTGTCTTGAACTCTTTTAGTGCTTTTCCAGTCTTTTATGCAGGATAGATCTGATCAAACAGCCTTTCACCATAATCTAAAATGGCCGACAGTTACCTCCCCACTTCTGGCTCTCCACAGTGTGGAGGTAAACAGAATCACACGAGACGGTCCCCTGCACAGTTCCACATTTGTACATAACACACACACAGAGTTCTATTTGTATTTGCATACAACTACCCACTGCATGGGCATACGCACAAACATGCTTTTGTATGGCTATCTACGGGCCTATTTTGGGACATGGCTTCCATTCACATACACTTATTCTCATGTCCCCATTCTTATCTCAATACTATGCCCCTTTACACAAAATGATGCAGTGGCACTTCATGACAAACACATAGCTTCTAGAATTAGTGAATTCCCACTGCTGCTTTGATCTATTTTTAACAAGCATGGGACACACCATAAAAAAGGCACAAAGATGAGAGTGAGAGGAGGAACATTAGAACAGCCTACACAGGAGAAGTAGTGAAGGCACTGTCATTGGAGGTATTTAAGAGCTGATCAGCTCAAACACTAATATGAGTAAATATTAGCCCTACCATGTATGATTTTATACCTCCCTCACAGGCTATCACAATCCAGTATTTTGCCAGAACTAATCTGTTATTACAGTGAACTTCCTCCAAACACAGAAGTGCTTGTGTCATTTCCCCATTCTTTCCCAGTGCCAGCATCAACTCGCCCCCATATGTGTTACATATCATCACAAAAATCCAGTTGATGTCTTAGTGTTGAAAAAACACAACACAACAGAGCAATTATATGTTAAGCTTTTCCTGAGTATGCTGTGCCTATGGCAAATTATCAGAGGAAGGCCAAACATTTCTGTGCAATGCACTGTGCATAATACTATGAATCAGACAGTCCTGTAACACTGGGATGATGTTCCTAAAAGGTACCGTTTCACAATACATTCCATGGAATGAAAAACGTCCCTATGAATTTGATACTGAATGAAAGGGTATTAAATGTCGTGTAAAAGACATAAGGATTTGAAGGCAATAGTTATGAATGGTTTACTTCTCTTGTGTTGGGAATGAGGGTCAGATCCAGAGCCCACTGAAGTCAGTGGAAAGACTCCCAAAGCCTGTTGAAGTCAATGGATCAGGCCCTCAGAGCACTGAACATGCTAATACCAGTTACAATTGTTTGCGTTCAGCTCTAACTGACACCACAGATGTTTGGCCAATAGCTTAGTATATAATAAGAGGAGAACAGATTAAAATTGCCTGTTGAACTGCTTTTTGCCCACCTTTTCTCTTCCTCATCACCTTTCTGGGATACACACTCCCCTCAGCTTGTGATAAAGTTACTGATGTGCACATTACATCATGATTTTACATCATTTACAAAAAATGGTCTTTACATTATGTTTGTAACAGGTCTAGCTGAGCTCCCCAGTTGGATGCTCACTAGAGTGCGTGAGGAGACCCATGTGCCCACTGGGTCTGATATGCTTTAAGCCTCCAGAGTCTGTACAGAGTCCAGGCACTGCCCCTTGTTTGGGGTTTCTAGGCATATTCTTGGGGTACAGATCCTCTTTGTAGCACCCATCTTGAGTGCTAAGAGCCTGTCCAGCCCCTGGAATCAATGCTGACTGACTGTGCCTCACCCCCCCGCAGCCCGGACTCTCCTACAGTTTAAACACACCCTCTTCCAGAACTTCAGCCATGTGGGTGCACTGGATATACAGCTTACCACTTCAACTGGATGCAACAGTGAAAATCAACAGGCACAGAGACAGACTTTGCACAGGATTCTAAACACCACTGCTCTCTAATTAGTAAACACACCTATAAATATTTTCCCACTTCAGTTTCCTCAACACTCTGAAGAGTTCTCTGGGTTTAGGCAGAGTCCTCTACCCAGGAGATAGAATCATAGAAGATTAGGGTTGGAAGAAATCTCAGGAGGTCATCTACTCCAACCCTCTGATCAAAGCAGGACCAACTCCAACTAAATCACCCCAGTCAGGGCTTTGTCAAGCCGGGCCTTAAAAACCTCTAAGGATGGAGATTCCACCGCCTCCCTATGTAACCCATTCCAGAGCTTCACCACCCCCGTAAAGAAATAGTTTTTCCTAATATCCAACCTAGACCTCTCCCATTGCAATTTGAGACCATTGCTCCTTGTTCTGTCATCTGCCACCACTGAGTACAGCCAAGCTCCATCCTCTTTGGAACTCCCCTTCAGTTAGTTGAAGGCTGCTATCAAATCCCCCCTTACTCTTCTCTTCCTCAGACTAAACAAGCCCAGTTCCCTCAGTCTCTCCTTGTAAGTCATGTGCCCCAGCCCCCTAATCATTTTCATTGCCCCTTGCTGGACTTTCTCCAATTTGTCCTCATCCTTTTTGTAGTGGGGCGCCCCAAACTGGATGCAATACTCCAGATGTGGCCTCACCCATGCTGAATAGAGGGGAATAATCACTTCCCCCAATCTGCTGGCAATGCTCCTACCAATGCAACCCAATATGCCGTTAGCCTTCTTGGCAACAAGGGCACACTGCTGACTCATATCCAGCTTCTCATCCACTGTAATCCCTAGGTCCTTTTCTGCAGAACTGCCGCTTAGCCAGTCAGTCCCCAGCCTGTAGCAGTGCATGGGATTCTTCCATCCTAAGTGCAGGACTCTTCACTTGTCCTTGTTGAACCTCATCAGATTTCTTTTAGCCCATTCCTCCAATTTGTCTAGGTCACTCTGGACCCTATCCCTACCCTCTAGTGTATTTACCTCTCCCCCCAGCTTTTGCCATCTGCAAACTTGTTGAGGTGCAATCCATCCCATCATCCAGATCATTAATGAAGATGTTGAACAAAACCGGACCCTGCAGCTCATAACTTCTCTTCCAAAACTTGGAGCCTTCTCTGACCTGCAGTTAGACAGGATGCCCTGCTTTCAAAGACTGCCTGTCTCTTCCCCTCTCCTACCCAAAACTTTCTCTGAGGTTCTGTGAATCTTCCTCTGGTCTACCCAGCCTCTGTGGTTTTTAAAGGCAAGCATCAACACCTTAAGGTGTTAAAGCCACCTTGCTCTGAAACCTTTAGTGCATTACCAGTCTGTGATGTAGGATGGGTCTGATTCAACAGCCTTTCAGAATCTACAATGGCCTTCTTGCTTTCCCCAGTGTGAAGTGCATTTGAAGATTTTCCACTCTCCATACACCAGCCCCCAGCAGAAAAGTAGGAGAAAACTGGTTCTCCTTGCTTTCAGCTAACCCATTGTTCCATGGTGCTTTCACCTGAACAGGTGGCCAGTAAGTTTTATTGAACCATTGTATCTGGTCTAGGAGGGACCTGATGCAGTCCTTGTCAGCCAACGGTGGATTCTACTTACACTGAAGCAGTCTAGAATATAACAATTTTCATAATAACTTCGTAGCACCAACCAGAATTCGTAATTGTACAGACACATTAACCAAATCATCATAATGTTACCTTTAAAGTTCACAATGTGTAACTGGTGGAGTAAAATGGTTCAAAATATCACAGTTTCTCAAAGATTAGAACAATATTGTCAAGCACTTAAGTTTATTTTTTTACTCCCTATGTATTTATTTCCCTTGTCAGAGGCTAAAATTCCTTCTTAATTTTGTTTTTTTTTCCTTTTAGGATACAGTGTCCCCCTCCTCCCAGGGCTGGCGCTACCATTAGGTGACCCTAAGTGGTCGCCTAGGGCTCCAGGATTTGAGGGGCGGCATCTCAGGTCCGCCGGCAGGAGAGGCTGCCACCGAAATGCTGCCGAGGTCCCTGGCAGCTGAAGAAGCTGCTGCTGAGGACTTCGGGGGCACTTCGGTGGCAGTTTTTTCGGCCGCCAGGGACCTCGGCGGCATTTCGGCGGCAGCCTTTTCTGACGCCGCCTAGGGCGGCAAAAAAACTGGCGTCACCTCTGCCTCCCCCCACTCTGTGTTTCTAATGGATCTTGATGCGGACACGTTTTCCTGAGTTATTTATGCACCATAATTATCACTGATATCAGCATAGGTATGGGAATAGTGCTAGTCAGTTAATTTCAGCTGCATGTCCGAAGAATAAAAAAATAAAGTTTTGTGTGGGACCTAGACAAACACGGGCTATTGATCCTCCCCCCAAAACGTCTCAGCAAGAATGGATATATTTTTATACCAAGATAGAATATCTTCTGACAATGTAGTATAAAGCTCTGAGATCTAAGATTTTGTTAATCTTTGCATCACATTTCAAACAAAACTTTAGTACATTTATCATAGAAGTTACATCTTTCTTTGTTTGCCTCTGAGTTTTGCACAGTTGGCCACATAAAGAGGCATCTGTCACTATCAGCAGAATAAAACAATAGTGTCTATGCTTTGGAATAATGTAAAGTTGTTCTTGCAGTGCAATTTGTTTAATTAATAGTGTTAGTATTGGGGGAAAAAATCTATGTATTATCACTTAAAAAACCAGTAAGAAGTAGAAATGATCCATTTTCTTAGTTTAAAGTACATCATCTATTCATGTAAAAAGTCACTAGCTTTATGACTTTCATAAATCCAATATTTTTACGAGACTTTACTTCTTAAAGGTTTACCATTACAGAAGGAACAATGAAAAATAATGCTTAATATATAAACAATTTTTGCAAAGTATTGTTAAAACATAAAGGTCAGCTTATTAACTGATTAATCATTAAAATGCAATCAGGAGGAAAGAAAACTATTTACTAACGTTATTCTAGAACTGCTGAAAAACTGTTTCTGTACTGCTGCATAAGGCTTATTTTTCTTGTTTTAGTTCAGTGATGAATGAGTCAACAATCCTTAATTTAGACAAAGGCAGGAAAAGCCAAACTCCTTGTTACTATAAAGTTCAAACTATGTATGGTCCTTAGCATGTATGGTTAAGACAATGATTATATTTTCTAGGATAGCTTGAAAAAGAAAATAACTCTTATAAACTCATCACCTAATTGCAAGATCAGTGACCATGCATCTGCTTGAATGAATTCAAATTGCTGCTTATTTTTTCAGACACTCATTCTAACAGTGTTAATAAAGCAATTATGAGCACAGGAAGTGCATTTATTGATGTCTAAATCTATAAGTCTTCATAATGACTGAAAAACAGAAGTCATCACTTCTGGTGGGTTGGCAAAACAAAATGAATCTACTGCCCCTTTCAGCACTAAATAAAGTTATTGATGTACACATTTTTACCAATAATTAGTGGAACACATGTCTTCTCCCTTTGTTGTCAAAACCATAAATCCTTAGGTTTTTCAAATTCCCAGTGAAACTATTTATTTGGGGGGGCGGGGAGGGCGGAAGGGGGGAAATGTGTTCCTAGACTACTCTGAAATTTTCTTTTGTGACTCAAACTATGTGATCAGGTTAGTCACACTCTACCATTTATTTCTGCAAAGTATCTTCTATACAAAAGTATCAGAATACTTTGTGGTTTACTGCAATCTATACATAAAAATAAAAGCAGAGTATGGTGGTTACAATATATAATACAGGTAGCAGCAATAGGTATGGTGGGGCCAGAGGTGAAAGTAAGCCGGTATGCCCTGGTACAGCATACTGGGAAGAGCCGGTGTGCTGTACCAGGGTGGATCGGCTTCCCCAGGGGCAATTTAAAGGGCCTGGGGCTCCCAGCAGTGGCTGGAGCCCCAGGCCCTTTAAATTGCTGCCAGAGTCCTGTTGCCGGAGCCCTCGGGTAGCGGTGGCGGGGCTGGGACAGCGATTTAAAGGGCCCCAGGGCAGTATCAGCGGTCGAGCCCCATGCCCTTTAAATCGTCCCTGGAGCCGCTTCCCCAGGGCTCCGGCAGCAGGGCTCCGGGAATAGGCTCTGGCCGCTGCTACTGCCCCGGGCCCTTTAAATCATCCCCGGAGCCTGCTGGAGCCCTGGGGAGGCGGCGGCGGGGTTGGGGCAGCAGTTTAAAGGGCCCAGGGCGGTAGTGGGGGCTGGAGCCCTGTGCCCTTTAAATTGTCCCCAGAGCCCCACCACCGCTTCCCCAGGGCTCCAACAGGCTCTGGGGACGATTTAAAGGGCCCGGGGCAGTAGCGGCAGCCAGAGCCCCATCCCCGGAGCCTTGCTGCCGGAGCCCTGGGGTAGCGGCGGTGGGGCTGGGGCGGCGATTTAAAGGGCCCAGGTCTCCAGCCGCCACTACCACCCAGGGCCCTTTAAACCGCTGCCGGAGCCCCTGGCTGCCGCTGTTACCTCTGCGGGGGGGTGGGAGGAGAGTGGGAAGGAGGCACTTACTGGTACAGAGTGGGCCGGTGCTGGCTCTGACCCCCAGCCCCGCGCCTGAGGCCCTGCCCCTTTCGGAGGCTAGAGCCGGCCCCAGCCCAACCCCGTACGGGTAAGTCCCTAGACTTACTTTCACCCCTGGGTGGGGCAAAGATGAAGAAGAGTAAAAATCTATATTATGGGGATAGCAATTGAGCAGAGAAAAACTGGGATGTTCAGAAAGTACAGAAAAAACCAATACAAGTGTCATTTGAAATATTGTATTAACCATACAGTTCTGTACTTGAAACCTCAACACAAACACAGTTTGGCAAATAATAGACAAGTTCTGAAATGCTGCAAGCACCTAACTGAGAAGAGTCTGCTGGAAAGCATGATGGCCTAGAAAATGATGCTAAGCACAAGGAGTGTCTAATATTTAGCACTTATTTGGTAATGCACAAATATTAATTGATGAATCTGTATAACAACCCCTTTGATGTAGGAAAGATTTTTAATTCCTGTTTTACAGATGGGGGAAACTGAAATAGAGTTTAGGCTCCAGTTCACCAAAGCATGCAACCATAAGCTTAACTTTAATTATTTCAATGGAAATTAAGCACATGCTTAAATTCTTTGCTGAATTAGGGCCGAAGGGCAAATTTCAAAAAGATACTTAGGCGTCTAATGGGATTTTCAATAGCACATAGGGGCGTAAATACCTTTAAAAATCTGGCCCTACGTGACTTTCTCAAGACAACTCAGCTAGTCAGTGTAGCAGTGAAAGGAATTAGTAGACTAAGGGTACGTCTATACTTACGTGTCGCGTCGGAGGAGTCCAATCGATCTTCTGGGTTCGATTTATCGCGTCTTGTCTAGACGCGATAAATTGAACCAGGAAGTGCTCCCCCATCGACGCTTGTAATCCTGCTCCACGAACGGAGTAGGCGGAGTCGACGGGGGAGCCTGCGCGCCGCGTGTGGACCCCGGGTAAGTACCTTTTCATTCGAACTAAGATACTTCGACTTCAGCTACGTTATTCACGTAGCTGAAGTTGTGTATCTTAGTTCGAATTGGGGGGTTAGTGTAGACCAGCCCTTAGATTTTAATGTCAGAAGGCACCATTGTGATCATCTAGCCTGATTGACCTCCTGCACATTGCAGGCCACAGAACCTCACGCACCCACTCCTGTAATAGACCCCTAACCTCTGGCTGAGTTACTGACATCCTCAAATCATGGTTTAAAGACTTCAAGTTACAGAAAATTCACCATTTACACTAGTTTAAACCTGGAAGTGACCCGTGGCCATGTAGCAGAGGAAGGCTAACCCCCCTCCCCCGATCTCTGCCTACCTGACCCAGGGGAAAATTTCTTCTGGACCCCAAATAGTACTCAGGGGGCCAGATTCTCAGATAGTGTAAATCACCATAGCTCCATAAAACCAAGGGAGCTATGACAATTTACTCAGATAAGGATTCAGTCCAGGAATTCCTAGTTCCTAGATGTACGGTCATAATCAAGCTACAGAGCAAACAGATTTAACATGATACTCGCTGAATAAATTTGAACAATGACTTATTTTGAGGAAATCACAATCTGCTTTCAGGTGTTCTGTGAACATGAAAATACAGTCAGCCCAGGTCTACATTAAAAAGTTAGGTCGACCCAGGTATGTTGCTCAGGAGTGTGAAAAATCCACACCTCTGAGCGATGTAGTTAAGCCAATATAACCTCCAGTGTAAACAACACTAGATCAATGGAAGAACTCCTGTTGACCCAGCTATCACTTTTGGGAGGTAGATTAAGTATAGTCATGAGAGAACCCCTCCTGTCTCTGTAAGGAGTGTCTACACTGAATCGCTAAAACTGTGCCAGTGTAGCGGTTTAAATGTAGACATAGCTTAAACTCAACCTAAACTTGTCTAATAAAACATTTGTGCCGAGGAATGGATTAAAAACTAGATAAGAGATCGAAAAATGTATAGGAACAAAATAGTTAATTTTCAACATGGAAGGAGGTTAACTCTGGGGTGCCCCCATAATTCCTACTAACATTGGCATTTGTTAACATTTTTCTCAGTGATCTGGAAAAAGGGGTGAGCAAGAAGGTAGCAAAATTTGCAGATTACATTGAGGTATTTAGGATTTTTATGACTAAATAGGATATGAGGAGCCTAACAAAGCAAGGGGAAATTCTATGTAGACAAGTAGCAAAGTAATATACATCAGAAGGAACAAATTGAACTACTCATATACATTGCTGGGATTCAAATAAACTTATTAGACACTCGTCATAGGGCCAAATCCAATGACCAATGGAAAGACTCCCATTGACTTTAGTGAGTGTGGCTTTTGTCTTCTGTTATGGCTCTTCGGAGCACAGAACCTGTTTCCATATTGGAAACTATTCCCCTGTTTTTTCTCTCTCAACCAGTTTTTAAACTTCGGATGGAAATTCTTTGCTCATACTGTGACTATCTAGTTTCCTTAATAGCCCCCTGTGACTATCAAAAGTTTTGGAAGGTCCAAATAAATAATAGCTGATTCTTCTGTATGTATGTATGTATGTATTTAGGCTCAAATAATTATCAGAAACTAGAGAGGCATAATTTTCCTTTACAGACACCATTGAGGTTTGTCCCCATTAAAGGATGTTCTCATCAGATACTATGGTGATGGGCACCAGCATAAGAACCTAGATTGGTAAAATAGTTAAATAGGTGTTTTGAAATTCTAACCTTAATTCAGTCATCACATTTACCTGATAATGTAGTAAGACTAATTGGCCTCCCCAAGGTTTATGTATAATATTAACTAATCTTCAGTCCTCAGATATAGTAGCTGATTTTAATGATAGATTAAATATTTTTGTTAGCAGTTCTGCACCTTCATTCTTAATTCACTGCAGGATCTTGGAGGAAAACTCTGCTCCTGGTGACTTCTTGCAATTTAAACGATCAATTTATTTTAGCACCTCTTCTGACACTTCTGACTCTGACAATACCTTATCTATATTATTTGCAAGCAGTAGCTCCGAGGGTCTCTCTCCAAACTCTTTGTGGCAAAGATTGATGCAAATATGTTATTTACGTTTCTGCAATATTCTTTCAGACTGCAATGTCCTTGAATGGTCCCTTTTCTCCATGGAACTGAAGCAGATTCATAGACTTTCTTGCAGAATACCTGCTTCCAATATCATTAAAAAGTTTATTGTTCGGGGTTTTTTTTATGTCTACGGCAATTTGCTTCAAAATGCCCTATTAGCCTGCCTGATTTCCATCTTACATTGTACATCTGCTTTGATGTTAAGGTATCACAAATGTACAATACACACTGAGCATTTGTTTAGTCCCTGATACTTCTGAAATCTTTTAATGCACAAAAATACAATCTGCTTTCCTTGTGACAATATACTGTATATAGAGATCTGAGTAGCTATAATTTCTTTTTTAATATGCAAGGCTGGCTATGTATATTTCACAGGAACCTATTTATTTTAATTAACTCTCTCTGTGTTTGGCCAAATATTGCCTTTGTCACTTTCCTGGGAGTAAGAGGTCTATTAACATGCAAACTAGCAGATCATACTGCTCTTGGAGCAGAATTAAGTTCATATTAATGTTGAATTTACACTAGTGGGCCCTTTGTACTCTGAGAAAAGTATAGGTTTTATTTACGGATCACTACAGAATGTCAAAATAAAAACTGGATTCAGTTACAGAAGGGAAGATTGACAGTGGGCAGACTGGTTATCAGCAGAGGCATTCATAAAAACCATGAGTGTAGGAGGGGAATGGATCTAGAGGGAATGAAATCTTGAATGCCATAAGGAAAAAAAACAATTTATAACCTAAGGGAATCGTACAAGAAAACAGGATCACCTGACTTGGATATTAGCATACGAAAGTTGCTGCTGTGAGCGTTGGCTAATAGCGCTTTGTAAAACAAGCTTGCTTTACATATGCATGTTAGTCACCGCTGAAAATACAGTGTATGGGTTTCTAACATATCAGCAACAAAGAAAAAACAGATTAGATTCAAATTAGGCATCTGACCCTGATCCTCTGTATCTAAACCTAACCCTCAATTGCCCACTTAATTTCAAGTGACTGCCTAAATCATCCATTACCTCTTATGCTTATGGTTAACAATCTGTCCCAACTTGTGTTTAGCTCAGACACTTTGATTTCCTTCCTTAGACCAGAAGACAAGCTCAGTGTAGCATTAAAGCCTTGTACCTTCCACCCACAGAAGTTGGTCCAGTAAAAGATATTGCCTCACCTCCCTTCAATATGATAGGAATTTTCAGAGGGCAGCTAAGGAACAGCATCGCCCACTCCAGCAGGTTATCGTATCTCCCCCTGAGATGAAAACACTGATAGGCATCAGGGTTTTCAGAAAGAGCAAGGCTGACTGGAAAGTGGTACCCACACACAAGAGTGTACACAGAACAGTGCTAAAGGACATGGCCTTCCTGTTGGCAGATGCTGAAATGGTAAATGAGGCCACTACTCAGATATATTTTCAAAGGCCTTGTATACAATGCGATTTCTGCACCTGTGAAAGTGTGGCTGTAGACACAGTTTACACCAATGCCGTGCAATTTGCACTGGTGCAGTCTACCCCAGTTCCAAACTGGGACATGATGCGCCAGTGCAATTCAAGTTGCACTGGTGTAAATCATGTTTACATTAAGACTGTAAATTAACTGGGGGAAATTGTGTTTTTAAAATTGAGTCAAGTTACTCAAGCTGGGTAAAATGACTTGAAACATCACTTGGCAACTTGTGTAGCCAGTCTGACACCTTAAAAATTGTGTAGCCCGCTAAGGGGGAGCCTAGGTTAAGAGAAGATCAGCGAATATGATTATGATTTAAAAGGCACCTTTTCTCCTAGGCTAGACAGACACTTGCTGCTAATATCCCAGTAGAGACCAAGGGTACGACTACGTTAAAAGTGCTACAGCTCCTGTACTTGTAACTTTTTTATGTAACTTAATATAATGTTCTCAGACCAAACTCATCCTTGGTATAATTGTGCTGAATTTAATGACAAAAGGAAAAATTTGGCCCATGCTGTATTTGTTTTTGTCTCAAAAGCAAAAACCTAACTTTCTGGAATCGATTTTCCACCTACTATTTTCCTTTTCACTGAATTCTAGTCACTGTCAAAACCATGACTGCTTGCTGGCTTCTAGTATTTTTAATAAATTATACTGAGTTTCATGTCATGTCACAAATCAGATTATAAACCACCTCATCAGGAATAAAACAAGTCTGGTATTTAATTACATCAGAAAGAAAGAGGTGATTCAGATTGGAATAACCCATTGACACATCTAGTATTGGCTATTTCCTCATAATTCAGTTTGAAGGGTGCTAATTTGGGACTGACTAATGTAAGTCTCCGTGTGGTCTACTAAATACAGAATTTCCCAAGTTATTACACAGATTATTTTATACGGAACTAATTTTAATAAGCACACGGTAAGGAGTAATAAACTTGTTCTTTAAATACGTTACCCCTTTTTGATTTGAGCGGCTAGCCAAAGTTTGTGACCCTGGGGATGTCCTGTTTGGAAGCAGAAATTGATGGAGTCTGGTATTTTCTTGAGGCAATCGTGTTTGTTTACAAGGAATACACAAAGCCCTGTGTTCTCAGAATGCAGGAGAAACCAAGAACAAAAGGAGCCATTTCTTAGCTTATAGCCCCAAGCCTCTTTAGCCAACACAAGCCTCAAAAACTCTCTCTCTAGCTTTTTGCAGGGTCATACACTGAGCTCACAGGCTACTGCCTGGCTTTCTTGCTTTTTACCTCTGATTCTCTGTTCTCAGTTTGTGTGTGTTCTACCCTCCTCCCTTACTCTCCCCTCACACCTGGTTATAATACTCAGTGAAACTCCCACCGTCATGGGCTAGTTCTTGGCCAGATTCTGCTAGGCCTTGTGTTAGGTGTAAGAAACAGTTACGGGTCCAGAACTATCTTAAATGAAAGGTTTGAATGAGATTTTAACTCATGCTATAATAAGGTTTCACCCAGCTCATAATATACAGACTCTACTGCCTATTCTACATTACCACCACTTCACTATGGGTAAAGAAATGTCATGTATCTTTTTAAAAGTTACATAATGAAACTTGTACAAGACAGCACCCTTATTAAGCAACTTCCTTTCTTACCTTGACCTCCTCCACACCCTCACATCCCTCCCCCCCAGAAAAACCCCAAATTAACGGGTACAGTTTTGTTCCTCCTTTGCTAGAAGAAACTTTGTCATGATTTAGGGCTGGCCGCAACTCTGACCCCCTCTTCGGATCTTTCCTAGCGCAGGTGCTCCAGGTCTAAGGCCTCAAGCTTCACCTCTCTGGGGCTCAATCCCACAATTCTCTCACTTAGACCAGTGTGCTGGTAAAAAATAAAAAAAAAATTAAATAAATAAAAACAATAAATGGAGATATGCCAATCTCCTAGAACTGGAACGATCTGAAAGGTCATCAAGTCCAGTCCCCTGCCTTCACTAGCAGGACCAAGTACTGTCCCCTGACAGATTTTTTTGCCCCAGATCCCTAAATGGCCCCCTCAAGGATTGAACTCACAACCCTGGGTTTAGCAGGCCAATGCTCAAACCACTGAGCTATCCCTCCCCCCGTATCAACTGTGTATACAACCCTGTGTATCAACTGTGATTACCCCGAACAGGTCATACTCGACTTGGTACCTGTGGTTCCCCCTGCAGGAGCTGTGATCAGTGATGAGGACAGCGACCCAAACAATGTTTTCGTTTAAGAAACCTGTTTTAATCTTAACAGTAGGAATGCAGTGTAAGAAAAGGATTTTTAAAACAGCAAACAGTGTATCTGCATATCTATCTTACCTAAAAGCATAGGTAAGCCTCGCTTAACCCCAGATCCTCTAATATCCAGAGTCTGGGGGTCAGACTGTTTCCCAACAGTCTCTGCCTCCCTCTTAGCCATGTGATTTCCCTTCCAGACAGTGTTTGTGTCTTTAAACCTTTCTGAGCTTTTTGATCCTTCTAGCTCACAGGGACCTGTGGCAAACACGTGTTTGGCATAACACGTGTTTGGCAGGCCCAGAGAGGAGCCCAGCCAGGGCTTTAAATGAAATGCTTTGCATTGTCCTTCAAGTGTTTGAAGAGAGAAGAAGAGCACATTAGCATTCCTCCCTTTGCTCAGGACATTTCTTGTCGTGCCTACACAATGGCCTCTGGCAACTCCAAATCTGCAACCCCCTTCCGTTAGGTAATGGATTTTTAACAACCCTTGAATGGTGACTTAAACCAGGTTTCCTTGCACAGTTATAAAGTTTTACTATCTAATCTGTGTATAGCGTTCCCACTCCACCTGGTTACCTTCTTTAATGCCAATCTGCTTACAGGTTTTGATGGACAGGTCTGGCTTCTTCTGGATCCCGCCACCCACTCATCAGGGTGTATCTTTATTTTTGCCAATGAATTTATTTGGTGGTGTCTCCACCCCCCTCACTCCTTCCTGGCAGGGTCACCAGGGCAGCTTGGAAGGAAAATTCTAACCACAGGGTAACCCTCACTTACTTGCCAGATAGTTGGAGACTCCTATGAAATAACACAAACACATACAATATATTCAACACAGTAATTGTATGAAACAGGAGACAAATATAACAGAGTAAAACACTATTCTTAGGTCACCGATGCACACGCTGATAATACCCATGACTTTCCCCAGTCATGTGACCTGATGTAGCAAATGTAAGATCAGTGTCCCATTGGTACGCGTACTTTGTTGGGGCTAGGGTGACCAGATGTCCTGATTTTATAGGGACAGTCCCGATTTTTGGGTCTTTTTCTTATATAGGCTCCTATTACTCCCCACCCCCAGTCCCGATTTTTCACATTTGCTGTCTGGTCACCCTAGTTGGGCCCCTTGATGACCTATGACTATGATATCTTCTCTGCAGTGGTTTAGCAGTGTGGCTGACTGGGTTTAGTACAGCCCAAAGGACTCAAGTGGGAGGTGGTGGTAAATTCCTTCACAGGTTTAATATGCAGCAGGTTATAAAATCCCCAAACCCTTACTCCCTGGCTTGAGGACACAGTTCAGGAAGTAGGGGGTCCCCAAAACAATTTCCCTGACTGACTAACTAAAAGATGGTGCGCTCACAAACTCTATGAATGATCCTCGGGTTCAGAGATGACTCTAGACTCCTCGGTCACTGCAGAGGGGCTGATCTCTGCTGGTAGGGATCCTCCTCAGGCAGGAATCAGGCTGCTTCTGGTCCCAGGATTTCCCCTCACCACAAAAGGTGCAGATTACACAACTATATTAAACTCCAAACTGTAGTCTCCTACCCTAGCATCCAGACATACTCACTACAGGCAGCAGCCCTGGACTAGCAGCCAGAGCAGAGCTGACCATGTGGTGACTGGTCTCAGCTAGGGAGCTGGAAGGCTAACTCAGCCTGGCTGGGGAAGCTCCCAGCAAAACTCTACAAACTGGGAGTCATCAGTGGAGAGGGAAAGGCCCAGCTGAAGGATCTTGCTTTCAGGTCACCAGAGGCCAGTTCTCAGGGGGAACCCTGCATGCAGGCCTGGGACTCACCAGCTCCCCACACAGCCAGTCCTGCCCTTGCCCTGTCTGGCTCCAGACAGATTCAAAAATGGCTTCTCCCCGTTTCTGAGCTCCCTGGGAAGGGCATCACACAACAGAGAAGAGAAGGGGACTGTTGTCCCCTTACTAAAACTCAGGGGGGTGGTTTGGTTGCTAGTTCCCAGTACCAAAAGGGGAAGGGTCGATGGGAAATCAGGACCCTGAGACTGATCGTCCCCAGGAACAATGGGGAGAGGCCAATGCTCCAGGTCAGCCTGATTGACAGGGCGGGCAGGCTAGTCAGGAGGCCAACGTGCTCCATGTGAGTGGAATTGCCTGGGTCAGACCGAGTGGGGCCGAGCTAAGGAGAAAGCAGGGGCTTAAGCTGAGCTGGGGAGCAGAGCCATGCCAGAGCCAGAGGGGCCAGAAAAGCAGCCCAGGGAGGGCAGACCCTGTGCTGGGAGCAGGGCTGCAGCCACAGAGCCAGAGGAGCCAGAGAAGCAGCCCAGGGGGCTGGAAGCAGAGCAGCAGCAGCAATACTGAGGCAGAGTGGAGCCGGAGCTAGAACAGTGGAGCTGGGGCTGGAGCTGGAGCAGTCTGGAGCTAGGTGCGGTGAGCAACTGGGGCCAGCCAAGTGGGGACCCTGGGCAAAGGTCCCAGTGCAGAAAGACACCCCCAGCCAAGGGTCCTTGCAGGCCAGACAGGGAGGGGGATCTTAACCCGACGGGGGCTGACGCAGGGAAGAAGGGTCCCACCACCCAAAGCCCGGAGGTGTGTGGCCACCGCCAGAGCAAGTGTCCAACCCACAGCATCCCTACAGCACAGCCAGGGCCTGAAAAGGAGGCCTGGGACCTACAAGGAACAGACTGTGAACTGCCCTGACATTCCAGAGACACTGTAATGTTCCCTGCAACAGAGTGGGGATGTGTTTTCCTTTAACTTTTCCCATTTTTCCTTATTATTTTTTTAAATTAATTGCTCATTAAATAAATTTTATTTGCTTTAAATTGTATGTAATGATCAGTGGGTCAGGGAAATGTCCAGTGCAGAGAGAGTACCCCGGAGTGGGGACACCCTAGCCCCTGACCTAGGTGACCACAGCAAAGTTGGGGGTCGAGCCCCGCAGGAATCCTGGGCGCAGCCTTGTTGGGGTTACGAGGACTCTGCCAGACAGAGAGTGCAAGGGGAGTCCTCGAGGGCAGGGAGGCCTCTGGGTAAAGGAAGTGGGAGCAAGGACTCAGATCCTTTCCCTAGCCCATTTCACCGGGGTAGTGCAAAAGCCAGGAAAGTTACCTACAATAGCAGGACCATTCCCCCGCTTACACCTCTCCCTGAGCTGCCAGCAGGAGCCCCAGGAATCAAGGTAATTTCCTTGGGGGTTACGTACATTATTTTCATTTGGGTCCAGCTTTATTAACCATAATGACTCTTGGGAGATGTGGAACCTGAAAATTTCTATTTTCTCCTATTCAAGTCAGCATGAAAACACAGCTGCTAACTTTACAGCTAACAAAATTAAACTAATTGTTGTGCTTATTCTTATTTTTCACTTATTATGGTAGCACCTAGAGCTGCTGCTCTCTGGCTGCCCAGCTCTGAAGGCAGCGCAGAAGTAAGGGTGGCTATACCGCGACCTCCTAAAATAACCTTGAGCCCCCCCTGCAAGTCCCTTTTGGGTCAGGACCCCCCATTTAAGAAATGCTGGTCTCCCCCCGTGAAATCTGTATAGTATAAGTTAAAACCACACAAAAGACCAGGGTCCGTGACACATTTTTCATGGCCATGAATTTGGTAAGGCCCTTCTCACAGGGCCATCCCTGGGGGAGAGTGGGGCCTGGGGTGGAAGTGACAAATCCGTCACCTCCGCGACCGATCGCGCTGGCCAATCACATTGGCCTGTGAGACTCCCCAAAGTGCGGGGCCCGGAGCGGTTGCTCTGATTTGCTGTACCCAAAGGACAGTTCTGCCTACGCATGAGGAATAATCCCTACAATCAAGGCAAATTTCTTTTGAATGTATCATGTTTGCTGATAGTGAACACTATTCTTAAAGTTGAGAAGAAATTTCTGTTCTCAACCTCTAACATTTCCATTGCTCATATTAGTTTTCTTATATAAGGTATAGGCTTTTTTCATGGAATATTCATTTACTAGTTTTTAGCAGTATTTTAATGCTTGGTGAATGGGTTGGATTGAAGCTGTGGCTAGCGACATGTTTACAGTGCAATAAACGTAATGAGCAATTTTGCCTTCAAGAGTGATCTCCAAATAGATCAAGCTATTGCAAAACAGATCTGTTTAATACATCCTCATGACTTCTTACTGTTCCCTATACATGAAGGCTGAGGAGAACTGTGATGCAGAAATAAATGAATCTTCACTGAAATCAAATTATGTAATCTTAGTTTGAAAGTAAAATATCCTTTGCACTTTGACACTAAACTAATAGGCTTAATTTTATTTAAAAACTGTTCCCCCTCCCACCACGTTCCAATGTGGTGACATAAAAATGGCTGGAACTTTTTGTGAGATAGTAATTCATTAATGAGGCCTTGGGTAAAATATCCAAAAATGACTTAAGAGTTCCATTTTCATAAGTGATTTAAGGAGGAGATTTTCAAAAGCACAAATGGCAGTTAGGAGCCTATGTCTCACTGAAAGTCAATGGAAGTTAGGTGTGTAACTGTTATTTATGCCTTTGAAAGTCTTCCCCATAGGCATTTAGGATCCTAATTCCATTGACTTTCAATGGGACTAAGGCTTCTAAGTCATTTAGGTGCTTTTGAAAACGTTACCACTTGTCCACATTGGGGTTTTTATAGCAGCCAGAACAACTACACTGATGTAGCTGCACTGGGGTAAATCCCTAGTATAGACAGGGTTCATTAGAATAAACCGTAACTTGCAGTGGTGCAGCTTACTAGGGAAAAAAACCCAGTTTCAAAAAAGGCTCCATGAGAATAAATAAGGTGCCATCCTCCCCATAATCACTTACCGTTATTTTTAACCCTTTTTCTAACTATTTATGGGGATGGTATCTAGGCAGAATGGAAAATAAAGCAAATCCTTTACTTTAGTAGCACTGCAAACATAGATGATTATTGAGACGGAATGAAGAAAGAGGACATTTAGATATAGTTCCGTTTTAAGCATATAGTTCCGTGAGTGGAACAGAATAATTTGATACCTTTCACCAAACTGATAGTAATGTGTCAGACATGTGGCAGACCTGCACTGGCGTCTTTAAGATTAGATGTCCTACTTTCCTGACTACAACGAACTCCTGATTTGCAATTTGAATTAAGCTAATTGCTTTAGCAGCATTCCAAACTGGGGTACAATTATGGAGTTGGACATGTATTAGCAGTGGTAATTTAATTTGTGTGTCCATTTGTTACACAAGTAAAGATTCTTTTAGGCATTACTGTTAGTGATATTTTTTGCCTCTAATATGTATTGGAGGCCACATTCATAAGATATACTTTCATGAATAAAACATTAGCGAGCCAATTCCACTGTCTATTGGAACAAAGAAAACAAACATTGCCTTTGGGACAGGAAACTGTATACAAATGGAGCCGCATTCAACCTTGCAGAAAAACAGTTACGCAACATGGAAAAAGTGCTTTCTGAGGAAAGTATTTAATTTCACTGGTACTCTTAACGTACCTTTGGAAAACATTGTCTTGACTGTCGACAAACTGATACAAGTACTAATCAGTTCAGGATAGAAACTTCTTGTAAACAAACCTCTGCCCTACCTACACATTACACAACAAGGAAGAAATGCCTGTAATGACAAATGACAGGCTAAAATTATTTTTATAGACTAGGATTTTCAAAGGGGCCCAATGGGATTAAGTGCTCAAGTCCAACTAAAGCTCCCTAAGGCCTCTTTGAAAATCCCAGACACAGTTGCAGCTTCCATACAGTGAAAAAGGGTTAAGAGCACTGAAATGGGCTATTTACTTGGAGGTAGATAAATATCTGCACACAAACTTATGATATTGTATACCTAGTCTCCTTTACTAGAAAGCATGTCCACTTTGAACAGGAGTGCTAAATTACAAAAGCAAATTTCATGCTTATTGCCCACAGTTGTAGCACAACTTTCAAAACTCCGCCTGTGCAGCAACGTTTCTCAAAACGTGTCAAGATAGGGTTATGCATCTATGTTGTAATTGTCCCACAAAGACATTAAAATCCTTTGTCTTGAGGGTCTCATTTACAGTCACCCACACGTTAGTCAAAGGGTATGTATCATTCCAAAACATGTTGGGATCAGAGTTTCTGGATTTATTTCTGCCCTCAGTTACGTTGATGTTAGTCTAGTATAATTCCATTTACTTCTATGAATTATCTAGGGGCCTAATCCAATTCCCTTTGAAGTCAATGCAAATATTTCACAGGAAAGACTCCTAATAACTTCAAATTGCTATAATTCAGGTCCAAAGTCTGTATCTGGTTTTGACAAAAGGCAACCATTTTAAAATCTATTTATTGAAAGGGAACTTCTGCTTTTGAGACAGTAAGAGACCTCAGTTTTTAAGGTCTCATCTAGAAAGCTCCAAAAGAGTGAAGCACATAAAATTAAGGAGCCAGAATTTACCAATGTACATTGCCAAAGAGCCACAGTAATATGTAATTATATATATGCACGTGTGCACACATAATCATTATATAAGTTGATAATGTATATTTATTATACATTTATAATGTATAGTTAACGATAACTTAATCTTTTAGTTAGTGGGACTTCAAGGGAATTGTTGAAAGCAAGGATTGCCAGAAGTTTGGTTTGTGTTCAGTTGTGCTCATATGCAGCAGTTCTCTTAAGTGGCTATCTGTCAAAACGGATTGGTGCTTGGATTTCACATTTGAGTGTCAAGAAAACAGACTCACAAAGATAAGTAGAGGCAAGCATTGAGATTAATTTTAGGGCTGCACATCTGATGTTGGGGTATCTATCCTTTGGCATAGATTTCCAGAAAGTAAGGGTCGCCTCTGTCTTCTGAACAGATTTCAATTTTCAGAGTAGTAGCCGTGTTAGTCTGTGTCAACAAAAAGAAAAGGAATACTTGTGGCACCTTAGAGACTAACAAATTTATTTCAGCATAAGCTTTCATGGACTACAATCCACTTCGTCGGATGCATAGAATGGAACATACAGTAGGAGGATATTTATACATTCAGAGAAACATGAAAAGGTGGAAGTAACCATATCAACTGTAAAAGGCTAATTAATTGAAAGGAACTATTATCAGCAGGGGAAAGAAACTTTTGAAGTGATAATCAAGATGGCCCATTACAGACAGTTGACACAAAGGTGTAAGGGTACTTAACTAGGATACTAATCTAGGGGAAATAGATTCAATTAACGTAATGACCGAGCCACTCCCAGTCTCTGTTCAAACCTAAGTTAATGGTATCTAGTTTGCATATTCATTCAAGTTCAGCAGCTTCTCATTGGAGGCTGTTTTTGAAGCTTTTCTGTTGCAAAATTGCCACCTTTAAGTCTGTCACTGAGTGATTAGAGAGGTTGAAGTGTTCTCCTACTGGCTTTTGAATGTTATGATTCCTGATGTCAGATTTGTATCCATTTATTCTTTTGCGTAGAGATTGTCCGGTTTGGCCAACGTCCATGGCAGAGGGGCATTGCTGGCACATGGTGGCATATATCACATTGGTAGATGTGCAGGTGAACGAGCCCCTGATGGTGTGGCTGATGTGATTAGGTCCTATGATGGTGTCACTTGAATAGATATGTGGACAGAGTTGGCATCGGGCTTTGTTGCAAGGACAGGTTCCTGGGTTAGTGTTTTTGTTGTATGGTGTGTGGTTGCTGGTGAGTATTTGCTTCAGGTTGGGGGGCTGTCTGTGAGCGAGGACTGGTCTGTCTCCCAAGATCTGTGAGAGTGAGGGATCATCTTTCAGGATAGGTTGTAGATCTTTGATGATGCACTGGAGAGGTTTTAGTTGGGGGTTGAAGGTGACGGCTAGTGGCGTTCTGTTATTTTCTTTGTTGGGCCTGTCCTGTAGTAGGTGACTCCTGGGTACTCTTTTGGCTCTGTCAATCTGTTATTTCACTTCAGCAGGTGGGTATTGTAGTTTTAAGAATGCTTGATAGAGATCTTGTAGGTGTTTGTCTCTGTCTGAGGGATTGGAGCAAATGCGGTTGTATCTTAGAGCTTGTCTGTAGACAATGGATCGTGTGGTGTGTCCTGGATGGAAGCTGGAGCATGTAGGTAAGTATAGCGGTCAGTAGGTTTCCAGTGGTGTTTATGTGACCATTGCTTATTAGCTTTCAATTATTAGATTTCAATCTGTCATCTTCCAAAAGTTCTATTATTTCCATCTGGGATGTTGCTTCATCAGTGACTAAAGGGGGCTTCAGACAATCGGCTTCAGCACTAAAAGGGTCAATCAAAAATCTGATATGAGGTCTTTTCTGCTGCAAATCTTTGAATCTTTACTCAGAACTGTTCTTAACATCTTTAATCATGCTTGCATACCTAGTTGTGCTCCATTTTAGGGGTTCTGCTGCATCTTGTTTTGATCTGGCTTGAAGTTGTGATATTGAGGGAAAGTGTGTCAGCTCTCCCTCAAGCATTTTCCTGTGAAACAAGTGCAGTTTTTTCATGAATGCAAATACGCCTTGCACTAGATCAGATAGCAACCGGAATTTTCCTTGTAAGTCCACGTTTAGTTTATCCAAACGCAGCAGCATGTCTGCAAGAAATGTTTATTCTAGACCCATCCAGGATCTGTAAGATCAGGGTGTATTTTGTGCTTCTCCTCCATAAATAATTTTACCGCTTGCAGGAGCCTGAAAAAATGGGAAATAACTTTACCACTCGAGAGCCATCGAACTGCGCAGTGAAATGGCAAATCGTCAGGGGAGTCGTCTTCATCCAGTTCTTCAATTAGATTTTGAAATTGTCTGCGATTGAGTGCATTTAAGAGAATGAATTTCACAATGTGCAAGACAAGTTTTCATGATGTGATCAAATTTCAGATTTTTAGATACCAGTTGCTCCCGATGAATAATACAGTGAAATGTACAAAATTCGGGAAAGCTCTCATCAGACTTACAAAGCCCTAGTAATCTATTTGCAGATCCCCAAATGGACGAAGCCCATCCGTTGCAATGGCAGTGAGCTTCTGTAAAGGCAAGTGGCTTTTTGCAACTGCCAACATCAACACTTCCTTTAGATCTCGTCCACGAGTTCTGTCCTTTAGTGACACGATATTGAGGAGTTCTTCCCTTACAACACAATCATCAGACACAGTGTGGACAAATACCGATAATAAGGTTTATCCTGTGAATGGCATGACTCATCCAAAGTGATGCTCAAATACTCACACTGCGGAAGTTGCGAGTGCAATTGTGATTCAATGTTATTGTTCAGGTCGGAGATTCTGCATTCTGTTGTGTGGGGTGAAAGCTGCAGGCCAGACATTTTCTTCTGTAGATTCTCGTTCTCTGATGTGATTTCAATCCTGTCACCAGTGAGGCACGTTTTGATAGGCTCTCCTTCAGAGTAGGGCTTTTTCACATGGGCTATGTGCCAGGGCACATAATAGGAGGCTAACGTTACAGTCTGTGATCGGTTGGCAAATCTGGTGAAGTTCTGGGCTTCTACATCTGTTTTTTCAAAGTTTTCAGTTTTAAAGTGGGGAGTTCAGAACCTTGCGGGAATTCTTGATCCATATGTGCATGGCTAGAAGAGAAATGATGCTGCAAGTTTGAAGATTTGAACTGAGAGATACACATCTGGCAAAGAAGACACATGGCCTTACCGTTTACGTTCAACGAAAAAGTACTTATTCTCCCACTCCTGTTGGAAGCCTTGATTTTCATCTGTGTATTTTCTTTTCTGTTTGCACTTACCTTCCATTGTTAGATGGTATAAGAAAAATTTTGATTATAAATTTCCACACCAGCTAGTCACCGTGTGTTTTATTCTGGGAGACACTGGTGCCGGCCAGGGGGTGGTGGACCCCTGGCTTTGGCCAAGGGCCTGACCCCCACTCAACCCCTTTCCCCAAGTCCCCACCCGCACCTCCGCCCCACCTCTTCCCGCCCCCTCCCCCAAGTGAGCTGTGTTCTCGCTCCTCCCCACCCCCCTGCACATTGCAAAACAGCTGATCGCGGCGGGCGGAAGGCACAGGGAGGGAGGAGGCAGCGCTGTGGGAGGGAATGGTGAGGCTGTGCACTGCATCCTCTCTCCTCCCCCTCCCCGCCAGAGCCTCCTCAATACTTCAAAACAGCTGATTGCGGTGGGTGGGAGGTGCTAGGGAAGGGAGGAGGGGCTGATAGGGCTGCCGAGTGCTGAGCACCCACCATTTTCCCCCCAGAGTTGGCTCCTAGCAGGAGCCGCATATTACCTTCTGAAGAGCTGCATGCAGCTCCACAGCCACAGGTTAGCCACCCCTGCATTAGGGTGTTTCGTACAATTAGTTTCCTGAATTTTAGGCAAATATCTCCTATTTCCAGAAGAAAGATACAGCCAGATGTTGATTTCCCTATGAGGGCAGAGTTAAAGTTACATTGTGCTGTGTCGGAATCAGCCCCTCAGCTTCGCCTTTCTTGGTTTCCATAAGTTTAAGATTTATTCTTTTCCCCTTGTAATGCTAACATGCTTTTTGGGGATACATGGAGAGATCTGAACTGAGCATTTCCTGGTTTTCTGTTGTTTGAATATGTGGTTTTGAAGTCTTGTGTTCCAGAAGGGTTTGGGGATCAGAAGAACTTTCTTCTGGGGCAGCAACTTTGATTCCACCTTAACATGGTTTTTTGTAAGTGATAGCTATCTTGGAAGAATGAAGGATTTTGGTGTCCAAATTCTCAAAGGTACATTCCTATTTGCACATGTGCTTTTGTGCAAGTTCAGCTAAGCCATATTAATTCCTCCATTCAGGCACACAAATGGTAGCTGGACACTCACAGAAGTGCATGTGCATGCATCTGTTTGAGAATTTGGGTTTGGTCAGGAACATGGGAATCATCATATGGGCCAGACCTATAGTCGAGCTAGCCCAGTATCCTGTCTCTGACAATGGCCTGGCCAACACCAGCTGCTTAAGAGGCTGGTGCCAAAAAAAAAAAAGGCCAATAATTGATGAGCTTCCCAAAGGGATTATGTTCAGAGCTAGTGTGCACCACTACGGCACAACACAAGATAAGGGACGATGCGGAACTGCAGGGGGAGAGGTAGGAGAAATGATTCCTGGAGTTCATGGGCATGAGGTGGCAACCAGGGCCGGCTCCAGGCACCAGCCTACCAAGCATGTGCTTGGGGCAGCACCTGGAGGGGGGCGGCACTCAGGGTTTTGTTTAAAAAAAACACAAAAAACCCCTCTCCGCCTGTGGGGCCGTGGGCATGCTGCCTGCCCCACCGGCGCCCCGGCTGGGGGAGTGGGGCCAGGCATGCCGCCCTCTCCGCCGGCGCCTCGGGTGTTTCAGCGTGGTGGCGGCACTGGGGGGGCGGGCTTGTGTTGGGGGGGTGTTTTTTTTGTTGCGGGGTGGCACTTGGGGTTTTTTTATTTTTTTTTGCTTGGGGCGGCAAAAAAGTTAGAGCCACCCCTCATGGCAACACAGCTGCTACTACACTCATTTAATAATGAACCTCACTTCCTCCTGCTATGCAGTCAGACACCAGGTGCAGCCTCTTTCTCTACCTCTTCTGGGGTGCCCTTGTGGTAGTACGGAGGGAAACGTCCCTGCTCTCCCTTGAGTGCAGAGGCTGCAATTCAGCCTGCCCCTTACGTAGTCCACTGAAAGAGGTGGTGGCTCTTTGTACCATCTTCCTCAGCTCTCAACTCTGTACATCTGCCTAAGGACCAGGCAGACTCTGTCTCTAAATAACTTGAGCAAGATCACAGGGAACCAGTGGCACTCAGGAACAGAATCCAGGTATGACTTGTCATTCCCTGCTCTAATCCTTAGACCATGCCAACTCCTAATGAGAGATCTTTACTTTCCAGTGCGATCAAATTGGCCTATTTCAGAGCACCACATGAACCAAAAATGTAAAATGGCCCCCAATCTCTCTTTTAAAACGGGCTGCATGGTAACACAAATTATACAAGGCTCCATGTGCTGTTTCTCTCTAATATTATTCGTTTCCCTCATTGGGATAAACCATCAGCCTTTAGCCTGATAATTTAGCCACTTTGGAACTGGATTATTGCCTCATTAAAGTGCAACACTATCATCATCACTTAAGGGAGGTACAAAAATGATCTTTAGCAAGATTAGTAGCCTTTATCATAGTTTTTCCCGTTGGTTAATTGTATCATCCTGTCTAGTATTTCCATAATTAATCTGCAATAAAATAAAGCACAGTGGGACTACTGGCCCTTTACAAAAGCAAATTCATCATCTATTAAATGAGCCTTTTCAGCATGTTTTTTGCATATCTATTTGGAAAAGGAGCTTTTTAGTTGTGAAGAATCTTTGAAGCGAGGCATGGAGTAGAGTGGGTGTTTATGAACAAGTCATGCATCACTGAAGTCAGATTTTTATTTTTTACTTACCCAGAGCAAGAATGTACTGTGCATCCAAAGACGGAGAAAAATGAAGGGAGAGAGAAATCCACGCAGACATGGAAGTGCAAATTGCTTTATAAAGTATCAGAGGGGTAGCCGTGTTAATCTGTAACAAGGTAACTTGTAAGGTAACTCCCTTCTCTTCATGTGCAAATATATATTTATGCCTGTATCTGTAATTTTCACTCCATGCATCTGAAGAAGTGGGTTTTTTACTCACGAAAGCTTATGCCCAAATAAATCTGTTAGTCTTTAAGGTGCCACCAGACTGCTCGTTGTTTTTGCTTTATAAAGGAAGCCAGTAGTGGTTTGACAAACCTTTTTGCATTTGTGAAAAGTGGCCATCTGAAAGATTATCTTGAGTGGTGAGAAATAAACTGAATCTGAAGGGAGTTGCAGATTTTCTCTAAAAGTTATCAGATCCAGCCTAGTATAGCAGCAACCTTGAAAAAATCTTTAAAATCAAACTTCTGCTTCAGGGACCACATTTATATGTCCCTGACACAGCTGAAACCACTGGATGAATGGCATCTAGAGCTTTCCATCCAAACCATCTTTCAGAAGAAGGTTGTTTACACATGAGGGGATTCTAGGGAAAATTTTGACCCCACTGATTTCAAGGGAACTAGGATTTCACCTTGGAACTCTGAGGGCAAATGAGCTGGTATGGGGAGGGGTGAATGGTAGGGCCTGGCATAGGACTTGAGATATCTGCGGAGAAATACTATCCTCTCTTTGCTGAAATACACCAACTAAAATTTATTTTCCTCACCCAAGACTTGATTCAAAGACCACTGTACTCTTTCCACTGACAATAGGCTTTGGATCAATTATTCACCACTCTGATCGTGTCAAACTAAATGTCAGTTGCCTGATACTATTCACATTTCTGAAACACCTCATCAACCAGAAGTTAAACCTTTCCCTGTGCATAACTTAGGAAAACAAGGCCATTTTTTCTGCTCTTCATGGTTTGATGATTTTTAACGGCTCCATTTTTCTGAAGCTAGTGACATTGCACGCACCTAAAGGCCGCACAACAGAAGTAACACCGTACAAACTACTTTTGCCTAAATTCAGAGATGAAGCTTTCACACACTCTAACTGGACAAAGGCTCAAGACAAACTTGAGAAGCACCAACCTTGTGTATGTCACCACAAAGCAGTTGAAATTCTTCAAATGGCCACAGAGAATACTGGTGACATGCTAAGTTTTCAGCACGCTCAGAAGAAAGAAGAAAACAGGAAGATCCTAATGAAAATATGAAATAGTATATGTCATCTTGACAGACAAGGGCTTGTAATGCAAGGCCATTAAACTGAATAAGCTAAAATATGTCCTGAAGCAGCGAGACCAACAGCAATTTTATTCAACTGCTTTGTTTGCAGGCAGAGTATGATCCTGGTATTTCAAAATGGCTAAAGATAAATTCGCAAGTCCAGTTATTCAGAGTGAGGTAATGGAAATCATCTCTCAAAATCATGAGTCTTATTTTTGAGAAAATTTCTAGGACATGATGCACAATTTTTGTAGTTGAAACAACAGACTTCTCCAACATTATGCCTGCAGTACTTATTGATGATAACATGAATATTCATGAAGAGTTCACTGGATTGTACAATGTAGCCTGGGGCTCAGCAGCGCTAATAGTATCAGTAAGTAAAGATATATGATTGCATCTAAATCTGAGGATCAACCACCATTAGAGACAATGCTGTGATGGTGCCACTAATATGGTAGGCCTAGTGTCCAGGGGCGCCGCCCCAAGCAGTTGCAGCGACCCCGCCCCCGACGCAGGCAGACGTATGTGTGGATGAGACGATGGTGTAGGGAGGAGGAGTTTAGATTTATTAGGAACTGGGGAAACTTTTGGGAAAGGAGGAGACTATACAGGAAGGATGGGCTCCACCTAAACCAAAATGGAACCAGATTGCTGGCATTTAACATTAAAAAGGTTGTAGAGCAATTTTTAAACTAAGGGCTGGGGGAAAGCCGACAGGTGCGGAAGAGCACGTGATTCGGACATCCCATGGGAGGGATCTATTAACAGAGAATCTCTATGTCCTAGAGAGGATGAGGGGATGGAAAATGATAAAATACAGGCAGGGTCTGATCAGAAACAATCAAATAAAAAAGAGTCCCATTCAATTACATCATGTAATGGCAGACAGCTAAAAGATGACAAGTTTTTAAAGTGCTTATATACCAATGCTAGAAGTCTAAATAATAAAATGGGTGAACTAGAGTGCCTGGTACTAAATGAGGATATTGATATTATAGGTGTTACAGAAACTTGGTGAAATGAGGATAATCAATCGGATACAGTAATACCAGAGTACAAAATATATCGGAAGGACAAAACAGGTTGGACTGGTGGAGGAGTGGCATTATATGTGAAAGAAAGCATAGAATCAAATGAAGTAAAAATAGTAAATGAATCAAACTGTACCATAAAATCTCTATGGATAGAAATTCCATGCTCTAATAATAAGAATATAGCAGTAAGGATATATTAATGACGACCTGATCAGGATGGTGATAGTGACTGTGATATGATCAGTGAGATTAGAGAGGCTATTCAAATAAAAAACTCAATAATAATAATCATAATAATAATGGGGGATTTCAATTATCCCCATATTGACTGGGTACATGTCATCTCAGTGCGGGATGCAGAGATAAAGTTTCTTGACACCTTAAATGACTGCTTCTTGGAGCAGCTGGTCCTGGAACCCACCAGAGGAGAGGCAATTTTTGATTTAGTCCTAAGTGGAGCACAGGATCTGGTCCAAGAGGTGAATATAGCTGGACCGCTTGGTAATAGTGACCATAATATAATTAAATTTAATATCACTGTGGAAGGAAAAAAAAAAACAAGCAGCCCAACACTGTAGCATTTAATTTCAGAAAGGGGAATGACACAAAAATGAGGAGGTTAGTTAAACACAAATTAAAGGGTACAGTGCCACAAGTGAAATCTCTGCAAGCTGCGTGGAAACTTTTTAAAGACACCATAATAGAGGCTCAAATTAATTGTATACTCCAAATTAAAAAAAACATAGTAAGAGAACCAAAAAAGAACCACCATGGCTAAACAACAAAGTAAACGAAGCAGTGAGAGGCAAAAAGGCATCCTTTAAAAAGTGGAAGTTAAATCCTAGTGAGAAAAATAGAAAGGAGCATAAACACTGTCAAATGAAATATAAAAATACAATTCGGAAGGCCAAAAAGAATTTGAGGAACAGTTAGCCAAAGACTCAAAACGTAATAGCAATTTTTTTTTGAAGTACATCAGAAGCAGGAAGCCTGCTAAACAACCTGTGGTACCACTCAATGATCAAGATGCTAAAGGAGCACTCAATGATGATAAGGCCATTGCAGAGAAACTAAATTAATTCTTTGGATCGGTCTTCACGGCTGAGGATGTGAGGGAGATTCCCAAACCTGAGCCATTCTTTTTAGGTTACAGATCTGAGGAACTGTCCCAAATTAAGGTATCGTTACAGGAGGTTTTGGAACAAATTGAAAAAATAAAATAGCAATAAGTCACCAGGACCAGATGGTATTCACCCAAGAGTTCTGAAGGAACTCAAATGTGAAATTGCAGAACTACTAACTGTAGTCTGTAACCTATCATTTAAATCAGCTTCTGTAGCAGATGACTGGAGGACCTGTGAACCAATGAGTAGAGGACCTGTGAATACCCAGGAGTTTCCTTCAACCAAATGCTTGAGTACAGTGGAAATCTCATGTGAATACAGTAGTTTCCATTGCACTTGTGGATTTTTGCACTTTAAATAAAAATGGAGGCACATTGATTTAAACTAGTTAAAAACCGCCCCATATATTTTTCAGGAATGAAACTCTCTCTCTCTCTCTCTCTATAAATATATATATAAAAACTAATATAGCTTAATATACATTCGTTTGCCTGGTAGTTTTGCCTCCTTCCCAGCAAAACATTTTTTGTTAAATGCAAAAAGAAATTGACAGGGCCCCCAATCCTACTCCACTCCACTCTGTAGCACCTACAGGTTTGTCACAGGAGAAGCCAAGATAGCATCTCCACCTTCCATACAGTCCCATTAAGTCAAAGTGATGCAAAGCCTCAGGGTCCTCTTTGGATCCTCACTAAGCTTGAACAACAATTTAGCATCAGAATCTAAAAATGTCTTCTTTCACCTCCAGCTTTCTAGGACAGTGCTTCCTCCTTGGCAGTGCTCATAGCGTGAGCTGCATCGAGTCAATGACCCAGGAAATGAAGTTTCTGCAGCTTCAGCTAGGTCACTGAGAGGCACACATTTGGGGGGTGGAGGGAGGGTGACGGGGCAGGACTCACCCACGTGAGTAATACCGGTCTGCCTCTGCCTCAATATGAAGAGAACAATGCACACTTGTGGTAACCAAGCAGAGATTTTCCCCAAGCACTCCAGTCAAAGCTCACTGGTTTGGATTAAAACATAAAATACATTTATTAACTACAAAAGACAGATTTTAAGTGATTATAAGTGATAGCAAACAGATTGAAGTAGATTACCTAGTAAATAAACAAAATGCAAACTAAATCTAAGATATTAGAAAGATAGGATATGAACTAGCAAATTCTCACCCTGGCTTATGAGACAGGTGGGCTGCAGATTCTTGTCGAACATGCTGCACTTGCTTTACAGCTTGGAATCCCGAGGTCTTTCATACACAGGCTAGAAATCCCTTTAGCCTGGGTCTAGGACTTCCCCCAGTTCAGTCTTTGTTCCTCAGGTGTTTCCAGGTGTTATCTTGTGTGAGGAGTGAAGAACCCCAGATGATGTTATTCCCTGCTTTATGTAGCTTTAGGATGTGGTGGGAACCCTTTGTTTCAAAACTTGGTTCCCAGACTAGTTTGTATATAATCCCATGATTCTAGGAATTGAGGGTTTAAGAAAAACACCAAATATCATGAGACTCACAATAAAATTAGAAGACTTTGCAACACTACTTTTATTGAGATATAAATTCAACTGACCGTCATTGAAACAACATGAACATGACAGAAACCTTCTCTAATTTGAAAACAGTTCAAACCAGTTGCTACAGAACCCCACCCCTACAACTTTCTCAACAGGAAGCTGAGTGACAATATACTGACCCAGTGGAACACCAAAAGGACACGTTTCATCATTAGAACTCTCTCCATTGGTTGTCCAGTAATCTTGAAGGCCAGAGACTGATACCAAGCAAGTTTTGGGAGCGGACTTATCCTTTCCTGGTTTCAATTAAATCACACAGCTGTCATATGCATGCCTGGCACTTAAGTTGCTGATACACAATGCTGTCACTTGATTTCACAGTGCTACAAGGTAATATTCTTAGCAATGTTGGCCTCTTCTTCCATACTTGCAGCTATGTTTTTACACAAACATTCTTTCAGTAGCAGGTGTAGCCATTTTTTTCATCTTACCCTATTCTATATCCCCTTTTTAACCCTCCATGTTTGCCCCTTGGTGAGTAGCACAAACATATTTCCTTTGCACTAAAATAACCCAAACAATACGGCTATTTGCATAAATGGACCAGTAAATTCCACGTATCCTATGACATGGAGGCTTTCATTATTCATTATTATTTTTAATACAATGCACTTGACAAGGAGAGAAATAGGGGGATAGAATAGTAATTAGATGAAAAGTGTCTCATGCTATAAGTAATGCTGTGACCATGTCGTATAAAAAGAGTTTTATGAATTTTAAAGAGACTTTTCTAAGCCCTGAGACAGTGGTTCATCGGCTAAAAATATATCAGTGCAAATTAAATATTTGTACGATAAGGGCAACTTTATAGTTCCTTAATTATCAGACCTAGATATCATTTAAGCCTTGTCCCTGAAAATGATCACAAAAGAACAGTGCTTCTCGTAAGAACTGACTCTCAAACATCCCTCACAATATAGTTCAATATAATTGGAAGGGGATGGGGTGCACCACTCAGTACAGTGATTTTTTTATACCTTTATCAAAAAGGTGATTGTAAGATCGTTTAGAAACATTAAATTAGTCAAGCAAAAATGAAAACAAATACACTACAGGCAATAAAATATAAGCATGTCTGCTGAAAATGGTGGTGATCTTGACTTGGCACATGAAGGATTTTTATTTAAAGTGCAAAAATCCACAAGTGCAATGGAAACTACTGTATTCACATGAGATTTCCACTGTACTCAAGCATTTGGTTGAAGGAAACTCCTGGGTATTCACAGGTCCTCTACTCATTGGTTCACAGGTCCTGTCCTCAAGAGAAAAAAATCTTTACAAAGTTTAAAGATTCTGGGTTCTGTAATTGCCTGTTCCGATGCCATATTCTCTTCATGCTACTATATATATAGATTGTCAGGTACTGGCTTGTATGTATATATCTCTTTCCCAGACCTATTCAACACCAGTCAGACCTAATCAAAAATGTGTGAGAGACAGACTAAATCACCCTTCAGTAGCTGACTTACAGAGCCTGTAAGCCCTATTATTATTAAAACTACATGCTATTGCAGGTAACAAACATTCTGAGAGCTAACAGAAATTCTCCTTTAACTGACAGGGTAAAAGGTCTGGGTTTTAAAAGCAGATGTTCCTGAATACAATCTTCTGAAGCCAGCTGTGAAATCTCTGCAGCCAGTGTGTGTGTGGATAAACTACCATCAAGTCTGCTGTTAGAATCATTACACAGACAATTTCAGAATGCAGTTGTGCAAAGACCTTCCTAAACTTCAGTACATCATACCCTGAGAAACCCAACAGGACAGCAGAATTTGCCCTTTCCCTCTGCCTGACTGGCCACCACATACCCTGGGAGTACCATGTTGAGAGGGGCTGCACCATGTACTGTGATTATGAAGAATTGGTTCCCGTTAATCTTCCTTTTGCTTTCCGGTTTAGGTCGTCGTCGTCGTCTTCTTCTTCTTCAGAGCTTGGTGAAATTTAATGCTTGAATTTTGCACAATAGCTGACAGGAACTTGACATGTCACTCTTGCTGACAGCCTATGAAAAGCATGTCAATATATACTGAGGTAGAAAAAGGAAAACAAACTATCAGTGGTCCAGGGAATAAGATGGATCCTTCAGAATGCAAATCAGTCACAGCATAAAGGAATATTCTATTTCCAAAACTGTTCCTGCAGAATATATGAATCCAAGAGATTATAATTCTAACATTCTAGCTTCATTATTCTCAGGTAGAAAAAGCTCTTAGGCCTGGGTTCACAAAGTATTTGAAGCTGTTTCTCTGTGAATATATACTTAAGAGTCATTGGGGAGGAGGGCAGGGAGAGAGAGTGAGAAAGAGGAAATGACTCTATAACTTGGTGGTTAGGGCTCCCACCTGGGCAGTGGGAGACCCAGGGTCCAGTCCTCCTCTCCAGTCACTCTAATTATTTATCTAAACTGAAACAGCTTCAACAGGAGTGACTGAGGGAGTCCCACATCAGAATATCCCATAGCTCCGTGGTTAGAGCACTCTCCTGAGAGGACTTGAACAGGGGTCTCCAATACATTTCTCCCCCTCTATCTGAGGGGAGAATCAAAGCTCATCCCAAGTGAGTGCTCTACCCACTGGGCTAAAAGTGATAAAGTAGGCACCACCCTTTCCTCCTGCCAGATTTTGAATGGGATCCAGTCCAGTAGGCAATATCAGAGCACACCTCCTGTATCAGGCCCCTCATGAGACTTAGCTGGCCAAATGTCTATCTTCCCTGGGTTGTGAATTGCTCTGGTGCGCAGGCAGGAGATAGGCATCTGGACGCCTACTGTGAGACAGCAGTCTGCATGCTCAGAGGCAGAAGCATAGGCGCCTAGAGAACTTTTACCCTGGAAGCTTAGGCACTGAGTGAATTTATGCACCTAGAAGGCTCAACAGGAGTTTTATAGATCACAGTGAAGCCCAAACTGGGCCTTAGCCAACTAAGTCTGGGTTTTAGGTACCTAAGTAGCTTTGTGAATCAGGACCTTACTCTCTAGCTGGTTCTGACATTGATTCAGCTTCCCAACTGGCTCAAAACAAAAAACTGTAACTCATCCCAAGGTGGCAAAAGCTGAAAAGCTGTACAATTATAATAAACTTTATTAATCTGTTTACTAGTTTCTGCACGCACTCACAAGTACAAACGTGTTTTATGGAGAGAGAGAGAAACAACACACAGTCATATAGGAAGTCCAGTCTGCCAAACTGGCTGACTGAGCTAGGCCACCAAATTGTAGTCAATGGGAGGGTGTCAGTTTTTCTGAAAATCAAGCCGTGGTGTCCAACTCTTCCTGAGAGGAGAAGGATGGTTAGGACAGTAACATCAGACTTGGGAGACCAGGGTTTAACTTCCTGCTCTGCCACTAGTTTCTGGATTTCCTGTATGACCTTGGGCAAGTCACTTAGTCTGTTTGGGCCGCAGTTCCCCATCTGTAACACGGTGGTTATAGTACTTTCCTACCTAACAGAGGTGTGTGAGGATACAGATGTTAAAAACTCTGAAGTACTCAAATGTGAATGTAATATGGGCTAAATAGTTACCTTAAAAAAGATAGGTCAGCCCTTAAAATATGGGTAGTCTGACACCTATGTGCCAATCTGAGCACTTCAGGTGGAATTGGAGGGCTTAATTTTTAAAATGTGGCCCACATTAAATGCACATCATATGTAGATAAATACATCATGGGATGGTGCAATATAAAAAGCTGATTGGTACATGTTCGGGATGGGTGTATTAGTTACATGATTCATTCAAAGCAATTGCAGTGGTAGGTGTCGGAATGTAAGTGTCAAAATATCCATTTTTGGTACCTAGATGTGGATGTAATTTTCTTCTTTTATTTTTAGGGATATAAAACATAAATGGAATATGCTAAAATATTTTATAATATTTGTGGGTTTGGATTTTATCTTATTTAATATACTATATTTTATTGGAAAAATGGAAGATAGATGTATATACTTTTATTTTGCCTTCTGTTCTTTTAAATATTCTTTGCTTTTAGCTAGTAATTTAAAAAGAAATAGTAAATACTGAAACAATCAGGCAAAATGAAAATGGGGCAGCTTAAAAATAAAGGTATCTGGCTGCTCTAAGAGTCTAATAAGGTTTTCTCTGAGTGACAGTGTTAATAGAACATCCCACAATTACATCTACAAAATCAGGTAACAGTTTAGCAAATTACCTGAGATAAGATCTACAATGAATGTTAGCTCTTATAGCATCTACTCTACACTCTTAAATAAAATGGACTCCTTGGGTCTGGTTGAGCTCTGTTCAGCACAGGATCTGGGGGGACATGCAGAGAGAGGGAATGGTAACGCTAAGCCACCACTTTGTTTCCAAAATCCTAGGGTTGATTGGGAGCTGGTTTGGACTCTGCATAATTAAGTTATGCTTCTGGGCACTGTTACACTGGCTGGAGATTACAGTATACTTGGCCACATGTCTTCCCGTCAGCAGATACCCACAATAAGTCTTCCTATCTTGGAATGGAAGGAGTGGGTTTCATAAAATTAGCTCCAATGCCTTTACACCTTTTGGCATAGACGATTCGTGCCTCCCCATACTGGAGGCGTCTTCTGCCGACAAAGTGCTGTCCACACCAGTGCTTTTCGTCGGTAAACCTTGTTGGTCAGGGGTGCTTTTTTCACACCCTTGGGCGACAAAAGTTTTACTGCCGAAACTGCCGGGTAGACATAGCCTTAATTTAAGGGTCCTATGTTACTTTTCCTTAAAAAACAAAACAAAACCAATTCATCCAAAATGCACATTAAAATCCTCACCTCTCTATCATACTCATCTTTACTAGGAAATCTTCAGTCCTCTCCCATTGCTAAGGCTGTTTTTCCCCACTCCCTCACTCACAGTACTGTACTTGCCATCCCATGTGGCTGTCCCCACTCCCACCCTTTCTCCCTGTGCCTCCATGTCTCTCACAGAAGAGGCATGAGACTGAGGCTATGCCCACACTACCACTTATGTCACTTGGGCCTGGTCTACACTATGGGGGGAGGGGATCGATCTAAGTTATGCAACTTCAACTAAGTAAATAACGTAGCTGAAATCGACGTACTTAGATCTACTCACCGCATGTGAGTGTCTTCATTGCGGTGAGTCGACAGCTGACGCTCCCCCGTCAACTCCGCCTGCACCTTTCGCTCCGGTGGAGTACAGGCGTTGACAGAAAAGCACTCGGGGGTCGATTTATCGTGTCGAGACTAGACGCGATAAATTGACACCCCACGCCCCCCCGGATTGATTGCTGCCCGCCGATGCGGCGGGTAGTATAGACATACCCTAGGGGTGTGAATCAGTCACAAAGTTACACTGAGTGACAAAGTTACACTGACCGACGTGCTGGCGTTGACAGTGCTGTGTTGGTGGGAGAGCTTCTCCCATTGACATAGCTACTGCCGCTCGTTGGGAGCGGATTAAGTTGACGGGAAAGCCCTTTCCCATCTGCTTAGAGTGGCTACACTAGGGAGCTTACAGCAGCACAGCTGTGCCTCTGTGAGCTCTCTAGCGTAGCCATAGCCAGAACTATCAGTGATTGCTGCCGGGGCACACTGGGAGCACTGCTCTATGGATGCCATGAGTGCGGAGGCAGCCAGGTTAAACAAATAAATCCAGAGAAAACATTTTCAAATGGATTTTAGACTCTGATTTACCCCTCAGTCATTTGATTTGACGGAAATGAGGAATTACGCATTGCACAGTGTTTTTTAGTAAATCATAATTGCTTGCCCATGTAAATGCAGTGACTAAGTTTGAGAATTTAGTTAGTAACTAATTGCATTGCAAAACACAAGCAGGCACTTAACTGGATGAGCAGGCCCTCAGACTCCCTCCCTTATGATGTCTCTCTCATGGAAGAGGGCAACAATTTATTTCTTAGCATAACAAATTAGACTGTAGAGCTCGGCAGCTCTTTGGGGCAAAGACCACCTATTGTTTTGTGTGCACACGCTGCCTAACACACTGGGGTTCTCATCCCCAGTCGGGGACTCTAGTGCAGGGGTTCCCAAACTTGGTTTGCGGCTTGTTCAGGGTAAGCCCCTGGCGGGCCGCAAGACGTTTTGTTTACCTGAGTGTCCGCAGGTACGGTCGCTCGCAGTTACAAGCGTCCGCGGTTCACTGTTCCCGGCCAATGAGAGCTGTGGGGAGTTGTGCGGGCCGGGCCACCGCTTCCCGCAGCTCCCATTGGCCGGGAACGACGAACCACGGCCACTGGGAGCAGCCTAGGGTGACCAGACAGCAAATGTGAAAAATCGGGACGGGGGTGGGGGGTAATAGGAGCCTATACAAGAAAAAGACCCAAAAATCAGGACTGTCCCTATAAAATCAGGACATCTGGTCACCCTAGAACAGCTGTACCTGCGGATGCTCAGGTAAACAAAGCGTCTCGCGGCCCATCAGGGGCTTACCCTGAACAAGCCACGAACCAAGTTTGGGAACCCCTGCGCTAGTGCTACAGTAATAGAAATAATAAATACTAATAAAATAACCAATGTTAAACTCAAGCCAAAGTTTGTGTTCTCATATGTACAGTGCAAATGCAGTACAGTGTAGTGTATAGTGAAGATTTTAGGCAAGAAAGTGAAATTTAGTGTCTTTTGAATGAGACATAAAAGTAAATGCTTGTGGTCATTGGCCCTCTCTCGCCCCCATGGTTTATTTCTTAAGAACTTTCCAGCTTAGGTAAGTGCATTCAGTCTTCCTAAACACCCCTTTCAATGTCAGTTGGATACAGTGTCATTCACTTCCTGCCCTACACCATTGTGTAGTACTTTTGTGTGGTAACCCAACATTTCCATCGTGGGTATGGCTGCATTTCCGTAGTGGGTGTGGTGAGCCCCCCCCCCCATCCTTTATCTACCCCCCAAGGGTGTTGGGAGACTTAATTAATGTTTGTAACAGAAGTGCAACATATTATTCATTGTTGTTAGATGTCAGAGTACTCCCACTGTATTTTACACATATACCATTTTCAAGGAGTGGCTAGCAATTAAAACAATCACATTCCTCTCAGTGACTTGCCAGGACTCTATATGCAAGTAATGTTGCATTTCTGGCCAGTGTTAGCTTTGGTATTTGCTGACACAGCTGCCCACATATCTAAAGTGACATCTATTTGTTGTGCAAATTTTGCACCACACTTTTTGTTACTTATTTAACTTTTCATATTAGATTTGTCCATATTAGATTTGTGGGCTTGTAGAACACAAAAAACAAATGAAATTCAGGAAAGGAAAGGGTTCTTGTTGCCTGATTAGTCTTTTCTCCTTGTTGAATATGTACATATTCCCTACAGTTCTGCACTCTCATTTACATGGAAAAATAAATGCCTATTTATTAATGGAAAATGGTGTTAATTGTAGACTGAAAAATCCTCCTGTTTCCAGGATTAACAGAGGTTTTAAACTATCCCCTTCTGTTTGAAAGAAGTTATTACTACCTTCAAGAGGTATGTTGGCTGCTGTCATGAGCTGAGTTTGAATCTGAGATGTGTCAACAGGCCAGGTATTTGCTAGTTACTTATAATTTAAATATCTAACTTAAAAATATACACACACAGAATACTTGCCTACGCAATTTCTGAAATGTGGCAAACCAGCTGAAACTCATAATGTAAAAGACCTTTAAGACTCAAGTTATTACTGTCGCATAAATGTAACTGTTCTTTTCAACTTTATTCTATAGCTCAACAGTGACATCCAATGGTTGGTCAAATTAACCCCAGGTGTTTCTCTCCCCGGAGAGAGATATTAAGCTGTAATTATAATATTACTAGGCATCAGATACTTTGCATATTTAAGTACAACTGATTTGTGGTAAGTTTATTGAAATATGTTAGCTTTTCTATTTCAAATGTTATCAAGCCGGGCTCCTGACTGCAGAGTACTAATTGCTGCTCAAGGATTACGAATAGAAATAGACTCTGTGTGTGAAATCATAGACGCATTCAAATCAATGGGATTTTTGCCACTGACTTCAGTGGGCCAAGATTTCATCCTTACTTCTTGGTTTCTGGGCAAGAAGAGGTTGTGAACTTCCACATACACATAGCACATTCAGGCTCAATGTATTTGTAGCTGTTCAATAACCCTTCAACCAGTTGCCATGAAGACAAGTTTTCTTTCTTGGATCAGACGCTGGGGTGAAGATCTCTCAAAGGGGGGCTTAAGAACATAGGACTTGTGGTGTGAAAAGGTTTGTGAGTACACTGCTGAAGATCACGTTCAAGAAAATATTGATCTTTAAACTTGATCTCCAGGGATCAAAGAAACAGATACAAAATTGAACAGACCAAAATAAAAGATATAAAATAAAAGGATCATCAGCATCAAGTAACCTCAACAAAGAACAGTCTTTGATTAGGCTGAAACTTCCTTTCAAAGGAGATCCAACAGTTTGGGTATTTTTATGCAATTGATTGCTGTCGGGTTGGTTGGGGGCTACCCTTCAGCCACATCCTGTTGGAAAAGATAGCGAAGAGATTTCAGGAGAAACTTTGTGGGAAATAGGGACTAATGAATGGTCAATCCGCAGCTTGGAAAAAAGGCTGAAATCCTTCTTTTTTGGTGGTGGGGAGGGGAATAATGTTTTTTAAAAATTATAGGAATCTAACAACAGATCAGGGAGAAGCATTAGCTATAGACCCAGATTAATTCTATTTTCTCCAGTAGTTAATTTAAATATCCACAGTTTAAATAGAACAGGCCAAAGCCTGGCCCAGCAAATAAGGAAAAGGTCTCAACAAAACACAAAGAGCTTAGATTCTGTGAAAAAGCCACCAAATACTAAAGAAATCAAGAAAAACATGCCAAGCTGGTAACTTTGGTTCATATTTGCAGTGAAACTGACAAAGTTTAACCTGACTTACTAAAGTGATATATTGCATAAATCTGTAAAAACAGAAATGTTGAGGACTGCTGGGCAATAAAGTGTCTCAAGCTACCATTTTCATTCATTTTGATACTACAACAGCATTGTCTCAAGGGTTGAACCAGGAGCTCCATTTTCGGATTCTGGTGACAAGTTTCATTCCTTTGGTTTATGAGGTTACTAGAACCCATCAACGGAATTACAATTATGGACCCAGATCTTTCTATGGGATTCCTCAACATGTTCAAAGCTTGTTGCAGGATTGGGACATCACTGTTTAATAATAGGCCACATTCGCAAATATAGTGACAAACATATGCCAGATATGTAAGAGCTTTAATGTGACTCAGATGACAAAACGTCTGAATATGTCCAAACATGGCCTCCTTTCCACCCTCCTGGAGATCACTCCATTTACACGGTACATCTCCAAAACCAACACTACAAGTGACACCTTCAGCAAAGAGGCATTGAAGTCAATGGGACAAAGAACATGCTTAAATTTAAACTTAAGTACATGCTTAAGTGCTCTCTGGAATAGGGAAGAATAACTTAAGCGTATGATTAAGGGCTTTTGTGAACCACAGCTTCTATGGGCATGAAGTCTAGATAGTCATCTCACCACTCAAAGAGGCCCCTCTCCAGTCAGACTGACACACATTTAGTCAAGAATATCCTAAAATGACCACCCATTTTAGATTCCTCACTTTTTTGTGTCCCAGTCTAAGAACTTAAGACCTAATTTTCAGAGATATGGAGCACCCACTGACTTCACATGCATTGTGGGTACTCAGCACTTCTAAAAATCTGACACTGTGTGTTGCAAACGGGCACCCAGAAACAGAGGCACCCCAAATTAGAAGCCACTTTCGAAAATGTTGGCATCACTAGGAAACGTGGAGAAGTTTGCAATGCACAGCCCATACCGTACTTTTGTGGTTTTAAAGAAGGCTTATTTCTCTTCCCAGGAACTTTTAGCACTGTAAAAATCAACCAGAAATGCACCATAGAAATGTACGGTCAGTGAAGAAGTATTTCCTCAGACTGTTGTCCAGTGCGCTTTCAGGAGGAGAGCAGCATGACTTAAAAATTAAACAGATGCATGTGTCTTCATTTCCTTAGTTTCTCTTATACTTTGAGGCTTGATCTTTTCAAAGGAGACTGAAAGAGCTAGGCACAATAATATTTGGGTGCCTACCTCTCTCATCTTTCTTTGAAAACCTCGGCCTTTCTTTCTCTGACCCCATGTACGTAACATCTTGTATCTATGTATCTATAGCAGGGGTTCTCAAACTTCATTGCACTGCGACCCCTTGTGACAACAAAAATTACTACGAGACCCCAGGAGGGGGGACCGAAGCCTAAGCCCACCCAAGGCCCTCCACCCAGGACTGAAGCCAAACCCTGAGTCCCGTTGTCAGGGCCGGCTTTAGCGGGTGCGGGGCCCCACGCGAAGAACGACGGCAGGGCCCCACACCCTCCTGCTAGACTTATCGGAGCGGAAAAAAACCAACCTCCCGCCGCCAAGACTCATCGGAGCCAAAAGAAAGAAACCCCGCCAGAGCGGGGCCCACTTGGGAACGGGGCCCGATTGCAGGGAATCGGAGGAATCGGCTTAAAGCCGGCCCTACCTGTCGTCCTGGTCTAAAGCCCTTGGGCTTCAGCCCCAGGCAGTGGGGCTTGAGCTTTGGCCCCGGGCCCTTGAAAGTCTAACGCCAGCCCTGGTGACTCCATTAAAATGGGGTCACGACCCACATTGGGGTCCCAACCTACAGTCTAAGAACCACTGATAAATAGTATTTGATATAGGCACTCATGTGTTTGTTTTATCATTCATACAGGAAAAAAGGTAGCAGGGGAAAATAAACACAAACAATCCAAAATCTATGCTCTGAACTTGGTGCCTTCTCTCTAAAGTGTGTGGAACACTTGAAATAAAGAGAGTTTTTAAAAAGTATGAAAAAAGGCAGACTTCCCCCCAACCCCTGTTCTATAAACAAGCAAACAAAAGGTGCTGGAGGACTCAAGGGGAGATGGGATACATTTAATGTAAACGGGTGATGGTCTTTGCTCATGGGGAACATTGCCTAGTGCTCAGGGCTTAGGCCCTTCGACAGTCACAGGAGGGTTTTGGTAGGGGAGCCCAGAACCGCCCCCCCCCACTCCATCAGGTGCTGACCCAGGGCCCTCTGAGGGTGACCCAAGGGTCTGACACCCAGGAAAGCCTTAAGGCTGCCCCACTCCCACCACACCACTATTGTCCAAAGTTCACAGTCTATCACAGGAGTCTCTTCACAGCCGGACGTGCCATAGTAGCTCTCTCCCTCCCCTCTTGGAGCGACAGCTGCCTGCACTCATGGCTTGGCCCACCTACCAGGTCAGCTCCGAGTCTCTCCCCTTCAGGGGTAGCCCATAAACAAAAAACGGGGAATCAACACAAACTGGGTTAGTAAGTGAGAGGGGTAAATGTCTCCCTCTCTGGGTCTATCAGAAGCAGGTCCTCCCTTCCCTTGGGGGGAGAGAGGGGAGAGAAACGGGACCTTCAGGCAATTTTAAGGGAGAGAGCCTGCCTTCCCCTTGCCCTTTCCTCAGGAGCTGCAAGGTAAAGGTCCTTTCTCATCCCTGCCCTGCTCACCAATGAGCTGTTTTGGTCCCTTTTAACTCTTCCTCCAGCCTGTGTATCTCTGCAGGTGCAGCGGGATGAGGCTGGCTGAGCCCAGAGCAGCAACTTAACCCTTTGTTGCCCAGTCTGTGGTTTGTACACCCCATCACAAAGCGGTATTTGAAGAAAATCTTAGGTGCCTAAGATGCACTGGTGCCAAAAATGAATCGATTGCATTAGCCACTTTAAACAAGTAAATTAATCCTTAAATTGATTCACCTTTGACTGCTCACAGTTGTGCAACATTGCCTCCTGCAGCCAACTTATGCTGTAGAAGGTGCTGATCTATGGTGTATAGTACCAAAGACCCACAAATTGTCAGTAACAGGTGCCAGGGTGACCACTTTAAGCTCCTCTCCTTTTTTCATGCCTGATACAAGTGTGACAGAATTGGCTTATGGTATCCAGCATTCCGAAATACGAAACCAAAGAACAGTCCTACCAGTCTATGTGATCTACCTGCAGTCAAAAATACATACATTTGCTAACTGCATGATTAGAACAGCTCTTCCCTTAGCATGCTTGGGATTGATCCTGGAAGCGCTGAGCTCCCTGAATTCCCACAGACATCAATACGAATAGATCACTTCCCTCAGGAAGTGCTCAGCATCTTTCAGAATCAGACTGTATGTGTCCTAGGCGAATTGATTAGTTACAACAAAATAATTGGATCATTCTGGTTCATTTGAGAGCAGTCATCAGGATTCTTTTTGATGGTCATGTGACCATCTGAGAGATAATTAAGGGAACATTGGATGTTTCATGCCTGAGAGGTTTATCTGACCCACCTAACAAAGAAAGAATAGAAATTATTTTAAAAACTCTAAATCAAAGTAAACATCAAACCATTAAAATGCTACACTGAATTAAGAATTTGTTTACTGAACTATATTGCATCCTGTGGGTTACTAAATCAAGTGTTCCCATAGTCTCCATGCACAAGCAAACTCCATTTGTCAACCATTATACTTATGTGCAAAAATCTTGGAAAGTGGCCAAAACATTCTCTGATTGTAATTTAATTTTCCTCATATTAAAGTTTTACAAATTAAGTTCATTACTGCGACATGTTAAGTATTTATATTTATTGGTAACTAGTAATCTCATATGCAGTCACAAATCCAGAGTATATTCAGCATGATGGTGGGAGGGAAGTGTCTCTCTCATGGTTAGTGCACAGGAATGGGAGTCACAAATCCTGGGCCCCGATTTAGGAGAGCATCCCTGTTCAGCCCATATCCCTGCATGTCCCTGCTTATGTCCCCATTGTCATAAATATAAAGGGAAAGGGGAGAGGGTCTGATGCAGATAAAATCCTCTTACCAGTAAAGGGTTAAGAAATGCAGGTAGCCAGACTGACACCTGACCTGGCTGGCATCTGACCAATAAGGGGACAAGATACTTTCAAATCTTGGGAGGGGGAAAGCTTTGTGTGTGGCTCTTTGTCAGACTCAGAGTGATCTTGGAGTCAGAAGGAACCAGTCATCTTTCCATCAAATCCTCACTTTTCTAAAGTAAGTTTAGATAGCACAGCAAGTAGATTTCTGTTTATTTTTGCTTGGTACGTTCCCTGTGTGAGAGGGAGGGGTTATTCCTTTTTTCCCCCTGTAACTTTAAGGGTTTGTCCAGAGGGGGAATCCCTCTGAGTTTGGAAATTGAGTATCCTGTAAAATAGTTACCATCCTGATTTTACAGAGCTGATTTTACCTTCTTTGTTTTAATAAAATCCTTCTTTTAAGAAGCTGACTGTTTTCTATGGTGTTAAAACCCCGGGGGTGGGTTTTTTTAGATCACTGTGTAACCAACTGGTTAGGAGATTATTCTCAAGCTTCCCAGGAAAGGGGGGTATGGGCTTGAGAGGGTATTTTGGGGGTGGGGGGTGGGGGAGGGAACTTCAAGTGGTCTCCTTTCCTGGATTCCTGTTTAAAGCACTTGATGGTGGCAGTGGAAGAAGCATTTCTCAGGGTGCAGGGAATTTTGTACCTTGGGGGTTTTAACCTAAGTTGGTAAAAATAAGCTTAGGAGCTCTTCATGCGGGTCCCCACGTCTTTACCCTAGAGTTTAGAGTGGGGAGGGAACCTTGACACCCATAGATGGGAAAAGCAGCACATCATCCAGTCACCCTAATCATGCTCCCCTCCCTAGCCAGTGCAGTCCATTTTGAGAGTTGCTCTGACAAGCTGCATAAAACCCAGGGGAGGATGTTGATTCTTGGCACTGTCCAGTCTCTTCCACATCAGACTTTCTGTCATTGGGACCATAAATGAATTTGGGCTGTCTGGTATTAAATCACTCCATTGTGTTCACAAATGACTAGAGTTTTTTCACCATTTTGTGCTGTTTGGTCTCTGTATGTCTTATCAAAGCTGGTACAGAGTGGCTCTTAAGGTAGGACCTAAGGCTATTCCTTAAAGCTGGAGTTTGCAAACTGAAATAATGCGGAATGTTTGCTGATGCATTTGTGCATCAGTCTGCCCACAGTTATAGACTACTTGTGTGTTTCAAAACTTCCTCTGTTACAGCTGTAGATTAAGGGGGTAGTACTCCAGAGAAATAGAAGGGCACTGACTGCTTTTCTTGTAATGTACTACACAGGAAAATATTCTCTAATACAGAAAAGAAACGTGACCCAGCCTTACTTTATATTTCAGTTTTCAATGTCCCTTCTTACACAGCTCTGGTTTCTGGAGGCTGCCTTTTTTGTATTTGTTATGCAGGCACATGATTGTATTCAACACCAAACACTAATGGCATAGCAAACATAAACCTATATGAACTAGTGTACTTGCTGGGTAACTGAAGGGCAGTAGCGTAGCCAGGGGGGGAACAGCGGGAGCGGCCGCTCCCCCACTGAGCAGAAGCAGCGCCTTTTTTTGCTTCCGACGCCTTTTGCTGCGGAGCATTTTTTTTTGCTCCCGGCGCCTTTTTTTGCTCCAGACGCTTTTTGCTCCTACGCTGCAGCCAGAGTGGAGCTTTTTTTTTTTTTTTTTTGCTCCCGGTGCCTTTTTTTGCTCCCGACGCTTTTTGCTCCCGGTGCCTTTTTTTAGCTCCGCTCCCTCTGTGCTCTAAACCTGGCTACGCCACTGCTGAAGGGCAGTAAAGCTATTCTATTCCTATATGACAGAAGTACTCTGTACATTACTGCTTTATGTTTGGAGGCATTTTTTCCCCTCTAGCAGGGAGAAGATGTTTACAAGCAGTATCAGCAGTTTGCTAACTAGCACAGGGGACAAGATTTTCTTTAAACTAGTACAGATAATTGTTTTCTGCTTTTATAGTTTTGTAAGTCTTTTGCATAAGTGCTCACAATGCTGTAATATGTAATGAGTGTAGAAGTTGCTAGCCCTACTTATTGGTGAAAATACAGAACTGAAGGACACTTCAGTTTCTGTGTGGGCAAGGACTGTGTTTTTTATTGTATGTGTGTGCAGCACCTAACACAATGGGGCCCTAGTCCCTGATCAGTGACTCTAGGTGCTACCATAACAGAAATAATAATGTACAATTTTGAATATTCCCAAATAAGAATATGTGAGGGAAGGGAAAAATGCATAGCTATTAGTCCATTGTTGAGTTTAATAATAATCATGTAAACATTTGTAAATCTGAAAATTATTATTTGAATTTCTAAGTTTATTCTCTGTATTGGATAAAAGTTTTAATTTTAAAGTTAGACACCATTCTCTGCAAAGCACTTTAAAAAAAAAGGGTGAATATTACACTAGTTAAATGAAGATTCAGTGTAGAGTGGACGAACACTGGATTTGTGACCAATACTCAAGGGATATTTAAAGTAACCTGGATCCTGTGAACTCTTGGAGTTATGACTCTTCTGGCTTGATTTTTGGTGGTTTGTATTTGTCTGAGGTTCCCCCCCTCCCAAAATTGGGAGGAGAAGTTCCAGCCTGCAACGTCTACATTGCATTAGGAGTCTCTGAAAGGATGTATTGGGCAACGTTATTTATTTCTGACAATTAATATTAGAAACGGGAATCCAAAAAGTACAGTAATGGCAGAAACTGCTTTGTCAGTGTGTGGTAACAGCCTCAACAGGATACTGCAGAAGATAACAGAAACCAAAGCCAACCAGAACCAAATGAAAAACCAAATTTACGTTACCTAAGAAGAAATGAGGACATCTCTAAAGTCAGCTTGAAGGAAGACAATAATGAATGCACTTTTTCCAAGAAAGTTTGATTCAGCAAGCAGAGACACATGAAAAACTGCTATAATATGGTTGAAATACAGCTTGCCAAGAATTCAGTACATTAGGGAAGCAATAGCTCAAAGAATGATATGAAAAGGCTGAAAGACCAGGGTCGGCTAAAAGAAAATAAAAACATAAATGACCACACTAATACAATTATTGATAAAAACAAGTCACAGCTAAAGGAAATGACCTTATTCAGGGACTACTAGCAGACTTGCTTTCACAAAACTCAAAAATAATAGTATTAAAATCATGCATAGGCAATGTGGTAAAGAAGGCATGAATGTTATTCCCAACCAGGAGAGATACACAGTTTTTCATCTCCAGACAGAGATGACTAGGACTTGATAATGGCAGAAAACGTAAGTGTTATAAACAAACTTCCTTTAAGTACTTCTTTTAAGTTTAGCCCCAAATTACATTATGAAAACCATTAAAGCTCCAATACAAAGCTGTTAAGCAACACAGAGCTTGGAACAGTTTGAAAGGAAATGGGAAATAACAAATCCATTATTTTGAAAGCTGTAACATAGCTTACCACTACCATATGATTTTTGTATCTATTTGATATAAGTAGCGCTTCACACCCTTGCTTTGATGTAAATAGTGAAACAAACAGAGAGAAAGAATTATATATAATCTTCCAATATTATAATACTTACAATAACAAGTTTGAAAATAATTAGGGTGACCAGATAGCAACTGTGAAAAAACAGGACCGGAGGTGGGGGGGTATTAGGCACCTATATAAGAAAAATTCCCCCAAAACGGGACTGTCCTTATAAAAATGGGACATCTGGTCACCCTAAAAATAATAAAATGAAAACAATAATGTGGACGTAAAACATGCTACACACTACAAAGCTATTCTGGATACAGATTCAGTCAGTGCTCTGGTTTGGCAAAACATTAATATAATTTGCATTACACATTGCAAGCAATGGGCAGTAATTGGTACAAAAAGATGCAGGTACTTAACACAAAATTTGTTTTGGTACTTAGGCAGAGTGACCAGATAGCCCAAAGGAATTTGGGGACTACATATAATTAAGAGTACTTGGTTCTGATGCCTGTTTACTAACAGCTGTTGAGAACTTGAATAAAGCATAAAAATCATTCATTTCAGTGTGACAGCGTTTTCATTTTATCTTTTGTGCTAGCAGTAGAACATTGGAGCTTTTCATGGCAATGGTTCTCGAAACAGTAAGAAATTGAGAATGAAATTATTTTAAAAAAATACTTAAGAAAAGAGGAAACACCACAAAACTTCTGCATTGAAAGCCCCAATTTTACAAAGCATTTAACCACATGCTTAACTTTAAGTATGTGCTTAAGTGCTTTGTTGAATAGGGATAGACTGCTATATTGGGGGCTGCAAAGAAAGGATCGGATCCTCAGCTGGGGTAAATCAATGTAACTTCATTGACTCCAACTGAGCAATACCCGCTGAAGATCTGCCCAAAGGAACTTTTCAACAGCAAAACACCATGTGTAAAATTCTGACACCATTGAAATCAATAGCAAAATTCACACTAACTTCAATGGGGCCAAGATTTCTCCCCAGAGGTCTAAATCCTGAAGCCCTTTTCAGTCAGTATAGAGGCAGTACTCCTATTGAAATCAATGGGAGTTTTGCACAAGTCAGGACCCGGGGTAGTTTTCAGTGAAGCTCTTTTTTCATGCTAATAAATGCATAGAATAGACACGAGACTCCAGATCTCTCCACATGAAGGCGAGAGGATGAGAATAATTTTCTTTCAAAGCTAGCATTACCGTGAGGAGTTCAAATGAGTCGAGGACAGTACCAAATGCCATCAAAATGCTCATACCAGACTGCCAAGAGATTTGTCAGCTACTTCATCGACTGGGAATTTCAAATCTTGATTTAAAACTCTAGACCATGAAGAAATGAGCTGAGGGGCTCATATTAATGAGCCCCCCAAACAGAAAGCATTTCAATTTACAGTAACCGTCAGTGGGAGCAAAGGTTTATTTGATGCCATTTGAGATTTGGTGTGCTGTTTGTTACTTTTTTTTTGTTTTGTTTGTTAAATTGAGGACTAATGTTATAATCAATTTAAGGTTCATTGCTAGCGAGCCATTCAGAGTCCAAGGGGCTCCACTGCTTTATTGACAAGAAACAAACTGTGCTGGCAGCTGCATCGCAGACTTAGGTTTGCAAATGAATACCCTGACCTGAAGAGACCACAGTTCTGGAAAGGGGACTAATTCCTCACCTATAGTTCCAAGGTTCATCTGCTCTTCACATTGACTCCTGAGGACCAGATTCTCCACTGTCTTTACAGACCCTTTGGGCTCATCCACCAGTGGATTTATCCGAGGACTCCCCCAGCACTGGGATGTCCCCAACTGTCACAGAGACAATATAGCTACCAATTCTCCTACAGTGTCCAGTGTTAGAGGGTGTTTTGGGGACATAGCTAAGTAAAAGGAGGAATGGCTGGGGTGCAGCAATCTCTTGCTGCTTAGCTCTGAGGATCCATAGTCATTTTAGAGCACTTCTAAAGCAGCTCTAAGCTATGACATGGACTAAATGGAGGGTGTGTGTGTGAAATCAGCCCCAGGATCAGAGAATCACAACTGACTCTCTTGCTACCCCCATTCTTCTCAGCTGGACCCTGGGGCTATGGGGCACAGCTGCGAATTTGGGCACACATTTTTAAATACAGTCTACGATTCCAGTTTTTGTCTTTTCCTTTCACCTACACATCTTCCACTGTAAGAGTTCTTCAGGAACACCTTATAAACTTTAAAAAGACATGGTGGGTGAGGTAATATCATTTACTGGACCAACTTCAGTTGGTGAAAGAGATAAGGTAGGTACCAGAGAATATAACGGGTTGCTGAAAGAGCAGTGTCAGTGCAGGCAAGGATACAGTAACCAACAGTGGACAGAGTAGCTAACTACCTAAAAATAAGGTACTAAGCATGATGGGGCATGGAATTTGGCTATCCCTTGGAGACTAATACCAATAGAGGGTGAAATCCTGGCCCCACTGAAGTCAATAGAAGTTTTACCATTGAATTCTGGGGTACCAGGTTTTCACCCCCACATTGTTCTCACTAATCTAAGGGTATGTCTACAGTATGAAATTAGGTCGAATTTATAGAAGTCGATTTTTCTGAAGAGATTTTATACAGTTGATTGTGTGTGTCTCCACTAAGTCCGTTAAGTCAGTGGAGTGCATCCATAGTACTGTGGTGCACTGTGAGTAGCTATCCCACAATCCCTGCAGTCTCCGCTGCCCATTGGTATTCCATTTTTTTTGAATGGAGTTCTGCCTGCACAGATTTTCTCCCCATACTGAGATCAGATCCAGTACCTCCTGTTCAGAGCTCTTTTGTGATTCTGGGACTGCAGGAAATGAAATTCAAAAGTTCCCAGGGCTTGTTCTGATTACCTGGCTAGTGCATCTGAGTTGAAAGTGCTGTCACAATGGAGCATTCTGGGATACCTCCCGGAGGCCAATACCGTCGAATTGCATCCACAGAACCTCAAATCCGGAACAGTGATGTTGATTTAGCGCTACTCCCCTTGCCGAGGTGGAGTACAAAAACTGGTTTTAAGAGCCGTTTAAGTTGACAAATCCGGGTTGGTTGTGTGGACGGATTTAGTTTTAATTAGATATAATGCAGCTAATTCCGATATAATCGCGTACTGTAGACCAGGCCTAAATAGAGCTGCTGCTTATAAAGGAATTCTGTTTCAGGATAATGTATTGGGGAAGTTCTAAGGCCTCTATTGTTCAGGAGGTCAGATTGGATGATCATAGGGGTCCTTCGGGCCTTAGAATCTATTAATCTAAATCATTACTATGAAAAGTGCTGTATCATTGAATGCTTCTATGTAAATGTGGAATCCACCATGGGCTGACAGGACCTGTACCATATGCCCCACCAGACTAGGGACAATGGAGAGTAGTTAACCATAATGACTGTACTCTGACCACAGAATGGATATACTAAGGAAGTTGGCTGAAGCTAGGAGAAGCAACTTTCTCCAACCTCTCAGTAGGGGTCTGACATTTGGAGAATGGAAAATTCCCAAACAGGATAAAGAGACAAAGGTAACAAAACATGGGTTTAAAAAGGACTCATGGGATCGGGGAAGCTTTTGAAAGAGACACAAAATAAGTTTTGGGGAAAAGACAAATATGCTTTTATAGCAGGGGGCATCCAGTTTAGCTGTGGGACCTGTGATGCTGGCAGACCAGGTGTCAGCTTATGTCAAGGCCCTGGGCCTTACTAAACACTGAAAAATGCATGGCTGGAAACCAACCTGGTTCACCTGTGTGTTAATATTGTTGAAATAGATATTAGAGTTGTAAGAATTTGTAGGGTTTAGGATGATGCATGTATTAATCCTACTTATAATATCTGTAGCCCATGTTATAAGATGTTTAAATGTTTGCTCTGTAACTATAAAAATGTTTGCTAAGGGCTAGTCTACACTGGCAATATTAAAGCGCTGCCATGGCTTGAGTAGTCATGGCAGAGTGCTCGGAGAGAGCTCTCCCAGCGCTCTAAAAAACCACCTCCATGAGGGGCGTAGCTACCAGTGCTGGGAGCTCAGCACTGGTGCACTGTCTACACTGGCGCTTTACAGCGCTGGAACTTGCTGCGCTCAGGGGTGTGTTTTTTTATACCCCTGAGCGAGAAAGTTGCAGCGCTGTAAAGTGCCAGTGTAGACAAGCCATAAGACTGTAAATCCCCCAGAGTCAGGGGAGAAGCATTACCAAGTGTGAAATGCTAGTTTTCCACAAGAGGTATTAATTCCTCCCCAACAAAAGAAGGTCTACAGACACCAGACAAGCCATTGTGGACAAATGGCTTTATTGATTGCTTCCCCCACATCTGTGAAGAGGGTACATGGACAAGCCCTCCTCCCATCACAGCTTGAACACTGGAGGAAAGGAATTTAAATTCCTGTTAAGGAGAAGACTCTGGAGGCTAAAAGCACATGAGAATTCAGCATTTGGATCATTTCACAGCAGTCTGGTGCGCATCCCATAGGGGGAGCTCAACTAGATTTGTGACAACAAGAAGCAGATAATGAGATTGGAGTCCCTTAATTTTTCCTGTTTTTAAAATGGTGTTCTCCTCAGACATTTTTATCTGTGTACACTTCTTTAAAGATAAGAGTAAAAATAATACTCTATTTTAAAACTATCCCTTTGTTTCTGTTACTTACATTTTCTGCAGATTTGGCATATGTGTTCTTATATGAATGGCATCTTTAAAACTATTTTTAACTATTAGCAGGTTTTAAGAGTGATTTTAACAGGTGTGAGGACAGCTTTGCATTCCTTTAATATTCATCCCAAGTTTATACACATACACATCTAAAATATTCACTAACTATAAAAGGGTAAACGTTAGCAATGGACTCTGTGGCAGCACATAGCCAGTGGTGAGATGTGTCATGCACATATGTTAGAGGTGGTGAGTAGGAGTCTGTTTGGCTTAATGGATTTGCATTGCCATAGAGAACCTTGGAATCTCTAGGTCACTGCTTCGAATCTAGCCCACGTTGGTAGTGACTATAAATCCTTTCCACCTTATTACTGTTTGGTGAGCTCTATACATTTAGGGTCAGCCAGATTTGGAGTTGGTGTAAATTAATGTAGTTCTACTGAAGCCAATGGAGCATTGCCAATTGAGGATCTAGCCCTTAGATAGATGGTAGTGTTAGTCAAGGATATAAATCAGCAATACAAATTGACATTACTTGGAAACTAAGTTGACACTCTCATCAGAGAGGCCAAGGATTGAATAGGCACAGGCACTAACATGCCCTCTAACCCCGAACAGCAGACCTTAGAGGAAAGGGCTGAGCAGAGCTTCAATGATGCCTGCTCATGAAACTTAATTCTTGGGCCCTAAAGTCAGAATGGGTTTATTCTACAGAGAAAAAAAATACTCTCCTGAGACGACTTCTTCCTTCTCAGTGACTGCCCCCATCATATTGTCTTTTATTAAAAATTAACATGACATTTGCTTTTCTCCTTGACCTCTTAGCTAATATTAACTCATTTTTCGCTGGCCTTAGGCAAGTCTTAACTGATATCATATTCTGGCACTGTGAACTCTCTGCTTTTCCATTTGTAGTACAAGGCTCTTTTAACCCTGATACTTGAGCTTTCCCTTGGGAAGCTACATATTTCATATTGTCAGCATTCTTATTTTTCAGGGAAATAGTAATAACTGTGTTTTAAGTATTGCAACTTTTAGGATTCCCCAACCTTCCACTATCTGGGTGGACTTTAATACTTCCCCCCATAAAATGTAACTCATTAGATTTCTTATTTCCTCAACATTTTCTTTCCTGGAATCTAATAACCTTTTATTGTTGTATTCTAGAAATATCACTGCATACAAGTAGCTTGAGGTGAATAGTTTTAAGTGTCCCTGCTATTCTCAGTTACCTACCACAGTGCCTACCATAATTGCGCCCCACCGTTGGTAGTATAATAGGAATATGTCTGTTGTCTTCACTGTAATGATAATTATAAGAAATTAAGACAGGTTTTTGTCAGTGATCAATCATTTCAAGCAGACACTTTTGCTTCAAATACTACAAGTCTGCACATTAAACAATATGATGCATCTAAAACAGAGTACATATTTTGGTGGTAATTGTGTCTACTTGAGTAATTTGAGTATATTAAGTCCAGCTTTATCAGTAGTAAGTGTTTGACAACTCCATTTGGCAGCCAATTGTGAATATAGTACAATCTCAATTTGCTTGGTTCAATCATACAAATTGTATCTGTGGCAGCAGCAGTCAAAGGAGGAAGATTTACTCCAAGAGCATTTCTGCTACCTACCCGTTCCAGATGGGAAATATTTTTCCAAATAGCCAGTTAGTAAACATGTTTTCTGCTCCAACTGTTGTCTTCACAGAATAAAATCATGGTGTGCAGAAAGCAGTAGAAAGAACTAGTGAAACATTTTTGGCCTGATCCTCAGCTGGTATAATGGAACTATACTGATTTACACCAGCTGAAGATTGGGCTTCTCAAGATCAACATTTTGAAAAGTGTCAGCTAATTTTGACTTAGTCTCTAAGGTGCTACAAGTTTTTCTTTCTTATTTTCATTTTGCTGACACAGACTAACACGGCTACTACACTGAAACCCTCAATTTTTGGGTGCCACATGTGAGACTGATTTTCATAGGCGCTGAGCATTCACAATGTCCATTGGCTTAATTTGGTATGTCAAGTTGGGCAACAAAAAGTGGAGGCACCCCAAATGAGTGGATTTTTTCTTTAAATCTGAATCTGAGAGGTTAGATCTTTTACATTTTCCAAAATGGAACACTCTGGTAATGTGAACGGGTATTGGGAAAAATAAAATAAATGTTACTTTTTAAAAAAAGTTTTGCTTTTAGTAACAAACAATTGAATGAAAATGTAGAATGCATCAGGGGCTTCTTTCTTATGGCTTTGCTTAACTTAAATTGCTACAAAAAGTATTCTATGCAGCAATTTATTTGTGACATCCTGTGTTAACGAGTTTGGTTATGTATTCTTTGCTTAGTGGGAACCATCCTCAAGTCTATTGAGTGAACCAGGACCTAGACGTTTAAAATCTTTCCATCCTTACTGAACAATCTTGAATTTGTTTTTATTTCTCAATGACGATTGCATACTACTTAGTACTTAAAAAAAAAAAAAGTACTATCTGTAATTTCAAATCAAACCTAACCATATTGATGCAACCAAGTAAAATAGTCAAGATAGGTTCAGTAAAATTGAAAGGAATAATTGCAAAAACTAACAGTGTTTCGTAAGGGTTTTTAAATGCTTATTCCAGTGTATGCTGATTGTGCCTGAAAGCAAACAAAATGTAAATTACACTAATACCCACATATAATTAGGAGACAAACTTTTTTTTCTCCAGAGGGGAAGCTAAATTAAGCCCAATGTGGGTTAGGCCCACCATTATATAAACCACTAATCCACATGAAAACCCTTTTAAGTACCATATGGACCGTAATAATTTCCGGTGCTCTTTACTTCTTAAGAATAACAAGCTGTTAACAAGGGGGCTTTATTTGCATTTGCAGTTACTAAAGAAATCAAAACTGGAATTTCCCCATGAATGTCACCAGATCTCATTTTTGAAAAATGAAGTCAGATACGTGGTTCAAAAGAATTAGTTAGCAAAGACTGTTAATTCATTTGGAATAAGTACCCCCAATCGCATTCTCCAATTTAAATGCAACTGCAGAGGAACAGACTCGGAACAGGACGTTTCTGAGCCTACATAAAATGCACATAGACTATACATGTATTAGTTTCTGTCTAATGCGTTCAGTGATTAAAAGAGAAATAGTTGGTACATTTTGTTCTATTTGTTTTTATATAAGAAACATTATATAATGAAGATATTTTTGCTAGTATCTAATATTGAGTTCACCTTTTGTTTAAAATATGCCACCTTTGTATTCTAGCCAACTTTGTCTGAAAACTGCAGGTACTATATTTAAATGAGAATCTAGGAAAACAGAGCCAACCCTATCTCCAACTAATTATACTAATTCTGGATGGGAGTTTCAGGTGATGGCCAGTTTTCACTTGTTCTGTTATTCTGGCTATCTATCTATCCATCCATTCATCCATCCCTTTTGTGCTTCTCAACCCATTTTTTACAGTCATGTTCTGTTCTCATTAAAAGATAACCCACTGTGACAGGGTTGGACTCACCCCTGCAGCGTCTCCTGCTGGTATCTTCTGGGAATTAGCTCGTCCAGCCTCTGGAGCGCCCTCTGCAGGCCGGGGATCCGGCTGCCCACTCTCTGGCCCGTGTCCCTCCCAGGACCCGGTGCCCCTTTAACTGGGGTGCTGCCCCCTGGCAGTACCCCACCAGTCTTACTTCTAGGGTCTCCCCTCCCTAGGGAACCCCCAACGCATTATCCCCACCTCGCCTCAGTCGTAGGCTACTGCCAGTCACCAGCTAGCCCCCGCGCCCTGGGACAGACTGCAGTATAAGCCACTCATCACCGGCAAGGTTGGGTTGGACCTGCTGCCTCGGCCTACCCGTGGGTTACCCCCTGCAACCCCTGTACCTAGTGGGCCTAACACTAGGCCGCAGCCTGGGGCTTTCCTAGCCGGAGCTCTCCAGCTCCTCAGGCCCTTCCCCAGCCCTGCTCCAATCTAGGTACTCTACTTCAGTCCCTGCAGCCAGGCCCTTCTTCCTCTAGAACAGAGGAAGGCTCTTCCTTCCTCTAAAGCAGAGGAAGGGTCCTGTCTGTCTCTGGCTCACTGCCCACTTATAAGGGCCAGCTGAGCCTTAATAGGGGCGTGGCCCCAGCTGAGCCTGCCTTCCCACTCAGCCTGGGTCTGCTTGCTCCAGAAGCAGCCTTCTCCTGGGCTGTTTTCAGCCCCTCAGGGCAGGAGCGGGGTTCCACCCTGCTACACCCACTTTTAGGAAAGACAAATGAAATCACCAACATGCCTAGCTAATTCCTTGATTTTGTTTTAAATCGCCCAATATTTGTAAGTTCTAACAAGTCATATATCTTCCAAGCCCCTCAGAGAAATCGGTCTGCTAATTGCTAGGAGACAAAACATATGGCTATGTCTCTCCAGGAAAGACATTGCATGATTCCCTCTCCACTTGCATGGGCTAGATCCTTGTCTGAAAATGTAGGATTGGAACTGGTAAGCTCTATGGAGAAGGAGATAGTTTTTTTTATTTGTCTGCAAAGATCCATACACACCGATGGTACTGTAGAAATAAATAACAACAACGCTTCAAAGATAGATATAGGCCAACATTTTCAAAGTTTACCATTGATTTTGGATGCCCAGGTTGAGACACACTGGACTTCATTTTCAGAGGTTCTGAGCACCCACTGCTCCCATTAACTTTAATCAGTGTTATGGGTGCTCAGCACATTTGAAAATCAGGCCCTAATGTGTCTCAACTTGGACACCCCAGAGAAAGAGGCACCCAAAATCAAAGGCCATTTTTGAATTTTTTGGCCATAATGAATAACTACGTTAGCTGTCACATGTTCCAGTACGGTCTTGGCGTGTGGTAGTGGGACCCTCTCTTTGGGGTCGTTAGGAAGAAAAATTATTTGTTTACGGTAGTGCCTACTGTGGGCTACTGTGAGTGCTTTTTACACTCACAAGAAGGAACGGACCCTACCCTTACCACTTAAGGATGACAGACAAGTAGACCGAGATGCGGGGAAATGGGAAACAACATATGCTTTTCTTTCTTTTTACTTAATGGACATATCAGCAAGATTCATTGTAATCAGCACAGCAGAAGTGGGTCTTCAGAGGGACTTAAAATGTGAAAATGGTAACGGGCTTTTCGGATGAGTGCATGATGGTCAAACCATCCATAGTGGGGAAAACAGAAGGAGGCAAAGCCATTTATAGGGGAGGGAGAATGCTAGCGGAGTGGATAGTGCGGGGGAGGAGGGAGACAATGTGCAGTGGGACAAGCTTAGCTAAGTAGAGAGAGAGAGAATTACATAGACATTTGTAAATGGCAACAAGAAGTTTGAATTTGATGCAACAGCAGATGAGAAGCCAGTGAAACAATTCAAAGAAATCAGTGTTGTGATCAGAAACAAGAAGCCAGGAAAGTGACTTTTGCTGCAGCATTTCATATGAACTGGAGAGGGAGAATTTGCATTTTAAGGAGGCCAAAAATAAAGATGTTGCATTAGTTGAGGTAGGATATAATGAGGGTTTGAACAAGAGATTTAGTTGTGGGGATGAAAAAAAAGGCATGGATCTTTGAGGTGTTGAGAAGGAAGACACAGCAGGATTTGGAAATGATATTTATACCAGGAGCAAGGGAGATGGAGGAGTCAAAAATAACCCCCAGATTGAATGTCTGAGTGATGGGAAGGATGGTGGTGGTGTCAGCAGTGATAGAGAAGGGTGAAAGCTGGGAGGGCTTGGGAGAGTAGGTAAGAGGGCTTTTTTGACCATGTTAGGTTTAAACTGATGATGAGACATTCAAGAGATGTCAGAGGGGCAGAGTGATATGTGGGACTAGATGCAAAGAAGGTTAAGAATGAAGAGGTAAATTTATAAATCGTCACCTTGGAGATGGAATTGAAGCAGTATGAATGGACGTGATTGCCCAGAGACAGGATGCAAAGTGAGAAGAGAAGAAGGTGAAAGACAGAATCCTGGTGACCTTCATAGGCAATGGGAGGGGGGCACAAGAGGACCCACTGAAAAAGCAGTCAGAAAGGTAGGAAGAGAACCAGGAGAGGATAGTAACAAGAAAGCTCAGGAAGGATGAGATGTCAAAGATCAGTGCATGCAAACTCCTACAGTTTTAAAAACAAAGCATATAGGAGGCAGGAATATTATTCATTTAATTTAAACTATTTGCATTGTTGTTGTTTTTTTAAATAAAAGTCCCCAGAGTTCACATTAAGGTGGACCCAAGAAATAGTTGTTAAGGGTTTAAGGGATGCAGCAGAACAGCCCAGGATCTGCATATAGTTTAGGAATGGTCTTTGATCTACGAGTAGACATCTCACTGATATCAGTTCCTACGGAGTGTGCAAATGAGGGCAATATATGGCCCCTTCATAACACCTACAGTCTCTATTGGTCTCTGGGGAAGGTATTCTAGGATCATGGGTCAGAAGCCACATCTTGTGTATATGAACATTGAGATTACATCATTCAATTTAATTTCAATCACCTCTGCCAACCCAATCAACTGGCTGTTCCGCCCCACACTAAGGTGGCTGGGGTGACTACCTACCAATACATATTAAGCTTGCCTTTGATCAAAGTATGTGTGTGCTCACCATAAACATGGATTTAATATACACTGGAAATTGGGGTCTTTGACTTTATAACGTGAAATATTCCATTTAATTTTAATTTCACACATAGAGGAGCAACTCTGAATTCACAAGTGGCAAGACAAAACGAAGGGTTCAGAAAATTAGAGTAAAATGTGCATTATTTGTAGGAGAAATATGTCTCTGTCATGGACAAATCATACTCTAGTTTGTGTGTCATTTCTCTGGACTGAAATATGGTGTTAACTAAACACATGTATCTCAGCTATCGCATTGTTTGTAATAGCATTGTTTGTAATAGCAAAAAAGATACAAACCGAAAAGAAAACTAACTACTGTAGTGTATGGGGAGAGAAGATGAACTACAAAGACAAAACCTTATCCTTCATTGCTATTTACTATGTATAACGTGGTCCAAATAGTCAAACAATATTTACAATAAAAAGATGGGGTTCTCATGTCCTTCTCTTTGCTGGAGAACTGTGGCAAGAACTTAGGAGGAGATGAGCTTGCAGCTCTCCCTCTCCCCACGATTGCACAGAGAGGACATGTTGAATTATGATTTTCTCTCTCTCTCTCTCACACATGCAACATAGATGCTGAGTCAGCCGCCTCTCTTTTCCCCCAACAGAGTTGGGAAAAGGGTGCGAGCAGCAGCTTTCATGAGGCATTATTACTCACATCCTCCAAAGACCCTGCCAAGTTCCTCAAGCAAAGAGAGGGAAGTGTGAAGCTTATATTCCTGCTCTGTGAAGTGTAAAAAAAACAAAAACAAAGACAACTGATTCATATTTAAGGTTAGGCAGCTTTATCTATTCATCATAATGGAATAGACATTTTCTGATTCACAATTCACCTTCAATTAGGAGTAGTGCCTTTTCCCCTCACCTTCTTTTTGGCAATTTATGTTTCCCCTGCAGGAATAACAGTGTTGTCCATACATTTATTTACATAACACAACATAAAAGTTCAAAAGGAAAAAAGTTATTGTCTATCAAATAACAAACATTGTTAAAGCTTTATTTAAACAGGTCAGTAAATTCATGTCAGACTGTTATGCTAGGTGCTGTTAGGGACCTTTTCACCAGTGCATATGCCTTGCACTGTGATTGCAACATTTACCCTCCAAGGTAAGGAGTCCATTGTTAATGTCTCCTCTTTAACTCATTTCACAGAGTAGGTAACATCCTCCTCCAGGCAGAAATTAGTAATGTTGCTACCCTAATATAAGTAGTCCCCACAGATTTGGATTGGATTCCTTAGCAGAGCTAGGCAAATCACTGACTTTTTCGGTTTGTTGGCAGTTCTGAGAAATCAAAGAAAATTCATTATGGGTTTTGTCTGAAACCACATTTTTTTCAGAATTTTCAGCAAATTGAAAAGTTGGAAAAATGTCATTTAAATTAAAGCAAGTGAAATTTGAAAATGAAAGGCTAGATTCAAAATAAGGAGGAGGAGGAGATGGTGGTGGTGATGCCCTTAAGCATAATAGCCTAATTGCTAGGACACTCATCTAGGATGTGGGAGATCCAGGTTCAAATCCTTGCTCTAGAAAAGGGATTTGAAACCAGGTCCCATGAGGTGCTATAGTCATTAGGCCAGAGAGAGAATGACTCTACAAGTCTGGTGGCTAGGGCACTTACTTGGGATGTGCGACACCTAGGTTCCAGTCCCCACTCCAATTAACATTTAATTATTTATACAAACTGGAAAAGCTTCAACAGGAGAGAAGCTTCAACAGGAGAGACAGAGAGACCCACTCTAGAATAGCCCATAACCTGTGGGTTAGGGAACTCACCTGGGAGGTAGGAGACCAGGACTCGTGTCCCTATTTCGTAGTGGGGATTTGAACCTGGGTCTCCCACATCCCTGATGAGTGCCCTAACCACTGGGCTATTGGGCATAAGGGTTGGGGGTTTTTTGGGGTGGGGCACCATCTCCTTTTCCAGTTTGTGAATCTAGCCCAACAATTCTGAATTTACTTTTGACCAAAACAATCTGCTGAAATTGACATAAATTCATGAAATGTTTCAGTCGACCTGAATCTGCATTTTTGAATGAAAAAACTGTTGACCAAATTTTCTTGCTCAGTTCTATTCCTAAGGTCCCTCACCATAACATGCTGTGCCACTGGGATTGGCCAATGCATATTTTAGAAAAATGTTGTGAAAAAAGGTGCTATGCCTGCAGGAATTAGAGTCTGTAAGGGTGAAATCCAGTGGTTTAAAGAGAATGTAAAGTACTTATAGTCTGATAATCTAACTTGATAGTTTCATAAAGGGGCCCTATCAGTTAAACAGATTACCTTCATTGAGATGATTAAGATTAATTTAATGCAACAATCCACTGAAATTGGGAGCTGGACTCCTTTGGAGTGAAACACTTTGCTAGCCCTGGATGAACCAATGATCACTGACAGCAAAGGATTTTTTAAAATGGGTGCACAGCTGGTAGTGTTATTATCCCAACATTTACTGAGAACGGGAGAATGTTCTCTTGGCAATATACGTGGCGAATTAGAAGAACTCAGCATTTCATAGAGATTGAGTTGACAGAGATTTTGTTGGCTAAATATGGGGGACACTTCAGTAACTCATTTACTACATCCTTCCCCCTAAAAAGAAAAATCTCATGAGAAACAGACCCAAGCACTTCAAAAACAAAGAAACAAGCAAATAAAATTTCTGCTTTTGGTCCCATATTTGGGGATTCTGATTTTTCTAGTTTCATCTCATATTTAAGTCTACATTTTCAAAGGTTTTCCTGTACTGCAGAAAATGTCCATTTCAAAGCACATGCACCCTGCCAACAGATCATAGGACACTGAGGGCCTGGATCTAGAGTCTATTGAAATCACTGGAACATCACCCATAGTCCTCAATGGGCTTTGACTCAGGCCGAAAGTGAACAAAAATAGAATGCATGCTCAAGCTGATTTGTACTCTTATGTATATAAGACAATAGTGGAGAGTGAGCATAAACATATGTTTGAGAGAGGAACTGTCCATTCAAGCTAAGTTGGTATAAAAAGAAAAAGCATGTGACTGCTCAAATTAGGCATGTTGCTTTAGACTGAAAATCAATTGCAAACACCATAAATGCCTGACTCTCCCTTTCCTCCCAAATATGCTGGTTCCTAGGAGAAGTTCTAGATCTAGGGTGACCAGACAGCAAATGTGAAAAATCGGGACAGGGGTGGGGGGTAATAGGAGCCTATATAAGAAAAAGACCCAAAAATTGGGACTGTCCCTATAAAATCGGGACATCTGGTCACCCTATCTAGATCTAGTAGAAGTGGAGAAAGATTCTGGGAAGGTGATAAATTATGCCACCACAGACAGTTCAATGTCAACCTTCCATAGAAATAAGAGGTCTAAATATAAAGATTGGACAGTTAGACCATTCACGATCTTAACCAAAAATTAACAGGGGATTGAGGGAGTTAGTCTAACAGAAGCTATCTATGCCTTTGCTTTGTAGCATTTAAAAACAGCAGCCTTAAGACTTTTAAATTACAAAACACTGGGAACTAGACCAAGAAGAAATCAGTTATTCTGAAGAAACTAATAAAAGTTAGTCCCAAACAATTCCTATTCATTCTGGAAGCTATACATTGCACACACTTCTCCCTACATGCCTCAGCACAGTATGAGGCTATGTTCAGGAATACAAATGTTTTTTATTCTCTGAATATGCAGATCAGGTGTGCCACGATTCTCAGAATCATGTCACAGCACACATAGACTCAGATGTTCAGTTATATATAATCAGCTATTTGAGCTTGGAAGAATCACTAAAAGATGGAGAACTAAAGAGGACCACATTCTCACCTCCCTGTAGAGATTCATGTGAGCACAAACATTAGCACTGTAGAGGTCATCATTTTGGGATACTACTACTTACTAACCATACCTCACAAGGGTGATTATTTTAATAAGTTAATGTTTGCAAAGTGCCTTGAAGGTAACTGTTCTACAAGCATTACACGTTGTTACTGATACTTGGCCTCCTATGACCAACGGCAACAGACATTCATATTCTGCAACATTTCTATCAGGATTTCAATTTTCCGTTCCAATTGTCTTAACCCATTTTTACATCAAATATCTTGCAGGACACAAGGGAATCAGTAAGGGCTAGACTGTCATACACAATCTACTCCATAAAATGAGAGGCATACAGCTGTGCTGGCCCAGGAGCAGCGTAGGCAAGGAATTGGACCTCAAAGGCTTGATTACTTCCCTGCTCTCCCTTGCTCCTGGGAGCAATAATAGGATACTGGTCAGATTACTAGCTATGGTGTTTGGTGCATTGTCCTTGGCCATCACACATCTTTCCTTTTTTGGTGGCGTGGGAGGGGGGAGCAGGTGATCAGGTGTGCAACACCTACACACCAGGACCCACAGTCCAAGGAGACTGTGCAGGAGTACAGGTGTGGAGGGACTTTACTCCCTCATGTCCCTGAACTGTTGCATAAGTTGGTTCATGATCTAGCCCTAAAAATATATAGAGAGATCCCTGTGTAATTCAAACCCTGAATGGGATATTAAGGGGAAGACTTTCACTTTTTCCAGGCAGCTATTTAAGGATTACATATTGATATGCTTTATGTTTATTGATGATATCTTCCTCATTTGGAAGAATGATTGCATCAGCAAGTAACTAACACAACTTAATTACATATCTCAAAATTATTTAGGAAATCCTGTATGATCGCCATGGACTAGCAGCTACATTTAACTGTATCAGGTGCATAACACACAGCACAGGGGCGGCAGGTTTGTAGAAATTTTGGTGGTGACCAGAATGCCCCCCAAACTCCACCCTTTGCCTGCCTAAGGCTCTGGGAGGGAGTGTGAGTGGGGGGAGGAGGTCTGGGGTGCAGGCCCTGGGCTGGGGCAGGGGATTGGGGTGCAGGACAGGTGCAGGGTGCAGGCTCTGGGAGGGAGTTTGGGTTCAGAAGGAGTGAGAGGTTGGGCTCTGGGAGGGAGTTTGGGTGGGGGAGGGTGTCTGGGGTGCAGGCTCTGGGCTGGGAGTGCAGGCTCTGGGAGGGAGTTTGGGGACGGGAGGGGCTGCAGGCTCTGGAACAGAGTTTGGGTGTAGGCTCTGGGGTGGGGCAAGGGGTGGGGGTATAGGAGGGGGTGAGGGTACAGGTTCTGGGAGGGAGTTTGGGGGCAGGCTCTGGGCTGGAGAGGGGGGGCAGGCTCTGGGAGGGAGTTTGGGGGTAAGAGGGGTGTGGGAAAGGGGAGGGGGTCAGAGCGTGTGGCACTTACCTGGGGCTCCTAGGCAGGGCCCCAAACTCCCCAGGGGCTGCAGGAAGGGTCTGGCAGCCACATGGAGTGAGCAGGCAGGAAGCCACTCAGTTCCACTGCGCGGCTGCCCTGCGGTGGTGAGTGGGGGTCCTGTTCTCTTAAAGGCACAACAGACCTAATATCGCTGGACTCTCCAGGAGAGGGCTGGACAGTACAGAACATTCATTTTGGGGGGAAATCCAGGACTGGGGTGTGTGTTGGGGGTCACCCCACAGAAACAACCAAGGCTGGCAAAAGCCAGCGTGTAACCCAAGTGGCTGGCAGGTTGCAGTTACACACAGACACTCAGGGTGTGACTTGAATGCTGAAAGACTGTGAGCAGCCCAGGTGGGAGCAACTGCAGCATGGCATTGTAAGGCACCCAAGGTTTCAGGGCAGGGGTGACACAGCCCCTTACTGGTCTGGACTGCACTCTGGAATGGGCCAGGTGGGAGGCGGGAAGCCGGAGCCAGGCAGTGTGGGGCAGCTGCTGCTCTGGCTGGTGCCATGGAGCAGTCAGTGGCAGCGTTCGCTTGTCTCCTGCTGGTGCTCCAGGTTGAAGCTGCTCCTCAGCTGCCAGCCCCCTTTTCTCATGCAGCCGGTAAGAGCCGCCTGGGCAGGGAGACCTGGCTCCATGGCTGGCAGAGCCCTCGGGGAACAGGGACTGCAGAGGAGTCCTCCCGGCACAAAGCCCCTAATACCCCTCTCCCTACACCTGAAGCTATGCCCTCCCTGCACCCTGAGCTACCACCTTGCCCGCACACTGCCCCTAGCCATACCCTCCCTGCACCCACAGCCACCCCATGTGCACACAGCCCCAGCTACCCTCTCCCTGCACTTTCAGCTACCCCCTGCCTGCACATAGCCCCTAGCTACCCGCTCCTGGACGCTGCACCCTTTCAAACATTTTGAGCTAAGCTCCCACCTTTGAGTTATAATTTTGGGTTGCGCCCACCCCAACCCAGTCAGACTGGGTGGCCTGCTGTGGTGAGTCGGGGGGTGGAGGTGGCGCTCCGTCCCTGGACCCCGCCATGTGGAGGTGGCTCGAGCCCTGCTCGCCCCTGGCCCCCCACCATAGAAGTCAAATTATGTCTATGCCCAAGGCCCTTGCCCCATCCCCACTGGGCCCTGGAGTTTTTATAGCATGTCAAGGGGGGCCTCAGAGAGAAAAAGGTTGAGAGTATCAGTGACTTAAAGGATATAAATATATCTTGAATATATTTTCATTATTGACAACATGTTACTTCACAAATTTTTCTATACTGGTCCAAAATAATATTCCATTCTCAGCAAAGCCTAACTCAATAATGGTAAATCAATGGATCAAGCATTTGACTGTGAAGTACAGTATTGTTTATTGAAAAGCTCAAATACACAGAGGCTGGAAATGAGTTTTTGAAATGAAAACAAGGGCCAGATTCTCTATTGTGCTGCAGCTACTTTGAGCTACGCTGGTGGCATAAAATGGCAATTAAATCCAGAACACAAACACAGGAGGAGTGCTCCAGCACAGGGGTCTCCCACCTGCAAGTGCAGAGGGGCACAGTGGCTAAAAGGGGAGCATGGCTTGCTGCATTTTGGCAATCCCTAGGTGTTGTATCACTCCTTTGGGGCCCCTGGCAGCTACACACATTAGAGCAGCCTTCAGTTTGTTCTAACTTACACTAGGGGGTGACTGGAGCAGTGCACAGCTGGCTTAAGTTCAGAGGAGCACACATATGCTTTAAAGCTACCTTTGCACCCCCTGAGCTTGGGTTATGCAGTGCGCTCTTTACCCACAACTCAGCTTCTGGACCCACGTTTGTGAGACCAGATTTATTAAATTAATTATGCAACCACTACCACTGCTGCTTCTTCACAACTACCTTTGCCTCTGTAGCTGAAATGCCCCAAGGCCAGATTCCGACCCCCTTCATCAGAGTACCACCCTACTCCACAGGTATTCCTGTTGACTTCAGTGAAGTTACTCAAAAAGTAAAGCACTGTTGGACATGAGTGAGGACGTCAGAATCTGGTCATTATTGAATAGTTATTTTCCTGTATCTATTTTAAAAACAGATTTTTATTCATTTGACTAAAGAACTCCAATTCTAGAAATATTTTATCAAAACGATATGTATTCCCTTCCTTCCTGGAAGTGTTTACCAGAAGAAGCTAATATAAACAAACAGAATAATTCACTAATGTAAAATAAATACACATGCCAGGAAAAGAGATGCAGAAAACTACAGCATCTTAATATGGCTAACTGATAAATGATAAAGATTCTTAGAATAATGCCAGCTGCCACATCTACTTGCATAAAGCTTTAAAATAACGGTTGGAACTGTTTCCCCAGCAGTAGGAATTAATTTCAGCTGACAAAGTAGAAATCCTCTCTAATCTCTAGTACTCATACAGTGTGTAGCTAGTGACCCTTTTTCCCCCCCCAAGAAAGAAAATGTTTCTCCGGTGTTCTTTTTGACACTATAAGGAAAATTAATGAGTACTGTGTTGCTTTATATGTAGGGTACCTTTATAGCCATGAATTGTAATAGCATCCAGATTCAAAGGGAAAGATCTTAGCTCCCTAAGCAAGGTTTAGTGAACTTTTGTCTACCAGGCAAACTTCACTTGCATATACAGCTTTGTATTACAATAGATTTATTTATTAAAAATCAGACATTATTTTTGAAGATAAGTTATTAAAATAGAAATATACAATATCCTGAAGTATTTTCTCTGGATGCAGGGAAAAGGTAGTTTTTAAGTAAAGAACAGAGAATAGACATGCTGCTTCTAACTTCCCTTGGGGTGGGCCAACAGAGAAGAAAATAGGATTTGTAAATGAATTGTACTAGGAGTTTCCAACCTCCATGCCAATAAAATTAGCTCTCCAATGCTTTTTTATGAGTATAATGAATCTGACATGAGTAGTAAAATCAGGGCATGCTTAGCTTTCTTGCATTAAAAAGTCATGCTGCAGACAATGTTTGACTAGTCATAAGGCCATGTCAAAAATAATATCAGCCTCAGGGATAAATATGAACACACTGTGTGGGTGGTTCCTGAACAATTCATGAGAAGAAAATATGGGTTCTGGGCATGCAGTGTCCTGTTACATTTTTTGAAAATATATCTTTTGTTGCCAGACTGTTAGGTAGGAAGTAGATAAAGATACCTGAATGGTCTCCTTTTTTACATTTGGAGTAAAGAATAATAGCAATCTGTTACTAATCTGTCATGGACGGGCATGGGGTAAATTACATATATAGCCCTGGAGCCAGACAGTTTCCCACCAGAACAATTTTGAAGGGCTGCTGTTTGTGAGCAGCAGTAAATTGTGACAGAAAATGGGAAAGTGGTAAATCCAATAAATGCTCTTATTAGTTGTGAAAAGTATTGTTGCATAGGATACATAACACAGTATTTCACAAGCAGTTCCAGGCCAAAGCCCCAGAACTGGGGCAAATAAGATGGACAAACAAGAACACACTCTTCATAAAAAGGACTGTGCACATATAACAATTGATTGGTGAGGACATTAGTTAAAATGGAGTCCAACAGAGTCAACCCACGATCTTGGCTCATACATGAAATAGTGTGCATTGTTCTATATATGATGGGGGAATATACAGCAGCTCCCTGAACATCCCTGACATGGAGACAATTACATGAGCCAGACAAATCTCTGCATGATGTACATACCCGCACATGCAATTAGTGGAGTGACTGTGACAAGTGAAAATTAAATTCTGCTTGACAGCCAATTAATCTGGATTAAATCTTTCTCTATTCCTCAATCAGGAATGAAACTAGGTATGTAAAAATATGTTGACCATGTACATAGTCAAATACAATAAATTTGTCTTCTGAAAAAGAGGGCAGAAATGCCCTGTAATTTCCAAAATCCATGTGTGTCCTGTTGTGACTCTTTAACATGGCCCCCACTCTCTCCTTTGAGATTCAACACTCAAAGACATTCTTCATATAAAACTTAGGTCATCCTCACAATTAAATGTTAGATATTAGTGAAATTCTGGGAGTTGAGATTCCTGGGTTCTATTTCTGACTATGGGCAGGAGTGGCTCAGGATATTTCATATAGGGTACATCTACACAGCAATTAAATACCCGTGGCTGGCCCAGGTCAGCTGACTCAGGTTTGTGAAGCTCAGGCTCATGAGGCTGTAAAATTGCAGGGTAGACGTTTTAGACCAGTGGTAAGGGTCCCAGACCCTGGGCTCCAGCCTGAGACTGAACATCTACACCATCATTTTTAGTCACACAGCCCAAGCCCACTGACCTGGGCCAGCTGTGCCGTGGGTCTTTTATATGTGTACGTGTAGATGTACCCATAGTGGTCATAGACAGCACACAGATTTGTCACATTCATTCTCAAAGGCATTGTGGATAAGTGGATGAGGCCCACGTTTGCCAGCAAATGGGGTTCTGCTCTTAGGCCTGCCAAATGTCTGCTCCAAACCATGGAAGAGCTCTTCAAACAAATGGTTGGAACATCTTTACATACATACATACATATATATTTATTTATATTTATATTTATATTTATTTATACAGTAGTAAAACATTTTTGTTGACCTTTCCAGAAAACTCCAACCTGATGTGGAGGCCAAGCATGGAAAATTGCAGAGCAAATGATTAAAGTATGGTAGAGTAATAAGAAACCATAAACAGAGAATTAGAATGGAAAGAGTTAAGCAACCTTAACTTCAGGTGCTGCTGCTAGCTTTACTGATAATAAGAGCCACAGATTGCCAGCGTACACTGAACTCCCACTAAAGTCACTGGGAATTTGGGGTAAAACCTGATGGCAGGATTTTGCCTGAATATTTAATAAATTCACAGAAACAAGTATTTTAAAAGGACACTGCTGAGTATGTAACTCAGGCCTCAAGATATATTTTTACAAAACGTTTAATTAAAGCAACACAACTTGCAGATCACTCCTCTGTTTGGAAAAAAAACCTTCACCTACCACTGTACACATATTACCTTGTAATTACAACTAGACAAGATTAGAGAATATAAATTCTCCCTATTTTTCTTTTTCAGCTTCCTTATTTTGTGCATTCCACAGCATTATGCATGAAGTCATTTTCACTGTTTTGCCTGCCAGTTTGGCTTTATTTGTCAGCTTTCCTTCTTCACATGGAGCCTTTCATGTGGCAACATGGGGAGGGTGGGAGACCTCAAATCTGCTGCCCTTACCTTGAGCAGTACCTTAATTCTCAAGCTGTTCCACTAAAATCTGTTCTCTTACCTACCTAAAATGAAAGCATCCTCTAAGTTTGCTAGGAATATAATGTATTTATTTGGAACACACATTGCTGGAAATTAGCAGCCCTTGAAACAGAAATTTTCTCTTTAGCCACCATAGGCTTAGTAGTTAGTACAATTAAAAGCTGACTGCTTTGGATAAAGAATTGGGCCTATGATGTGCTGGGGGGACCTATGGTTGTATCTTAGAACTTTTTTCCAGCATTAAATATACTAAAAGGACAAAGTTCACAAGTTTAAATACAACATACAGAACAATCCCTTCGAGGCACAAAGGGATCCTTTTCTATGCCTATATTTTGTCTAAAAATATATGATGACCCCTCAAACCCTGTTTGTCCTGTTTGGCTTACTTGCATTTTAGATTGTGAAGCATATGCATGCCCTGGTTTACATGGATTTAAGTACAGGCCAGATTGTCAGCTTGTACCAATCAGTGTAGTTGCACTGAACTCAGCATAGCTGTGCCAATTTACATAAAATGAGAATCTGGTAATAACAATCATTTGCACTTCTACAGTAACTGCCATTAGAGCATCGGAATGTCTTTTACAAACACTAATGAATTGGGAAGATAACACTACAGTGAGGTCAGGAATCATTGTTCCTTCTATTTTTTGTTTATCCTCATTTTACAGTAGGAGAAACTGAGACCTCAAGAAAGTAAAGTTTTCACAGGACGCCTGTGGCCAGGAGTAGAACCCACATCTCCCAAGGTCTAGTCTTTTAATGTAGATACTTCTTACTACCATTTCCATCAGAACAGCAGCAACAACAAACGTGTACTGATTAAGTCTAATGATACACAAAATATTAGGGAGTAAATAATTTACACAGACAGAAATAATTTTATGAATCCTGACAAAGTAAAAGAATACTATGGGCCAAATGCTACCCTAACCTAAACCTCTTGTATTAAAGGGGTATCAGGCTCACAGATATTAAGGCATTACTAAAACACTTGCTGATGTTCCTGTTCTAAGGAATTCCTGGCCCATTGTCATGCCTCCTTGTGACCTCGTAAGAGTCCCTGGAGGTGGTGTCACTATTACATTTCACCCTGAATAAACTCAGTTCATGAAATTCCTTTCACTCCAACTTGTGCTAGTTTTTAATCACTAATTTTATATAACATGTTTAGAGGTCAAGATGATCCACTGTGGTTCAGCAAGGTTTTCATAAAGTTATTGATAACCCCAACATTAGAGGCTTTAACACAACAGAGCAATCTCAGAGAAGTCTAGGGGCCAGATCCTCAACTACTGTTAATTGGCATAGTTCAACTGAAATCAACTACACCGAATGGAGCTATGCCAATTTGCACTAGCTGAAGATCCTGACCATAAATATTAATAGGGTTGCATCAGGGAAGACTTTGGACTCTCTGGTACTCCCTGCACTATATCTAATCTGTTAGTAAATAAGATTTTTGGATTCCATTGCATTCAATTTAGTTCCAAAACACCAAAGGTGGCAAATACTGCAAGAAGATTGGTGCAACATGAATTTACTCAGGTTATTCCATTACCAGATTAGTCCGCAGCTACTGATGCTAAACTTTGTTATAAATGAGCTAGTCTTGGAACTTATAAATCTTATCTATCCTGCAAGAAGGAGATGTCTCAATAGGAACACAATGTTCTTGAATGGAATTCATCTGGTAGGACATGCAGAATTTTCAGGCATCAGAAAATTGCAGCAGAGTTTGAGAGATGTATTCGATATTTGTAAGTGGGTTTCAAGTAGATTTTGGTCAGTAACTGGAGGTAAAAGTCATTTCACTCATTTTAATGGGGAAACCCCCTTCATTTTTTAAGATTTACTATTCCCATGTCTCATCGTTACAATTCAATTTATATTTCATTTTGAAGTGCAATAGGGTCTAGCCCCAGAACAGGCTAGATCCTCAGTTGGTGTTAATTGGCATAGGTCCATTTAAGTCATATGGAGCTACACGAACTGCTGAGGATCTGGTCTACTATGTTTAATACCATCAGCAAAGAGGCTTACAAAATGTATCACTTCTGGGCTTGGGATAATCAACCTTTTTCAGGTATTTTCTGAAACATTTTGTTTATAATGGTCAAGGCTCTCTCTCCCCTCCCCCCATCTCCCCTTTTCCTAGGTCAAAAGAAGAATGCCAGAATTAACTGACAACATTCTCTTATACACGGTGAGAGAATCAGCACATTAAACAACAGTATTTAGGTTACATTAGTAGGAAGACTCAGGTATTAGTGATATATTCAGTGTTATGAAGGAAGTCTGTAGTGATCCAAAGGATTAAAAATAACTGTGATGATTAATTTCTCAGCTTGCAAAGGCATTTTATTATTGCCAAAAACACTGCATTATGCGTCTCAGTCACAGTTATGGAGGTTGCCCTATCTCAAATGGATTGTTTCAATTATCTGCACTTCAGGCTAATTAAGAATCATAACAACTCAGAGATCTGTGGGAGACTGGCGGTGGATTTATCAATGACAACATCACTGGTACATATATGTTCTGCTTCTCCTGATCCTGATTTTGATTCACCTAGCCAGCAATAAGCATGATTGCTAGAGAGAGAGAGAGAAAGGCCATGGTTAGAGCCGTTTAGAGTCTTGTTACATGTAGTGCTCTTAGTATTTTCTCCAGCTGATTATTTCAGCAGCTGGTGATGCTAATTTTCAGACACACTCAGCATAAAAAAATTAGGTATTTTGGTTGATATATATGATCCTATCCTATTTTGTACAGAAAAGGCAGTAACATGTTTCTGCTGGGTCAAATGATTGGATAGTCATCAGCTAGTTGCAGAGAAAGCATTCATGCAGCAACACAATAGAGTGGACGGAATGCAAATTAGTCAGAAGTAAAAGGATAAAATAAAAACGCAGACAGAACTGAAGGAATGAATTCCATTCAAGAACTGAAAAACACAGACAGAACATGTGGACTGTTATCAGCCCACATTACTTGCACCACTACCAAGATTTCCATTGTCATTAGCCATATGAGAGAGACAGCAAAATTTACAAAGAAATTGGTTTACAGGTACAGTTTTGGTTTAATTTGTGTACTGCAGAGGAGAACTACATTAAAATTACATCTAAATTACTTATAAAATGTAATTTGTGAAGGATTTGGGTTATTAAGAGATCTAAAAGAGCATCATATCGGGGTTGGGTTGTGTATAATATAATTTCATATATATAGGAACTTCAAGCTAATTCAGAAGGAATTATTTTCTTAATTTGGTTGTATTTTAATGATAATTTATTTTCCCGTGTAATTTCATTGCTTGTGATTGGAAATATATGATAACATTTTAGGGAAATATTTCAGACATGAAAATGTCAAGTGCTTGATCCAAAGCCCATCAAAGTCTATAGAAAAATCACACAGCAGAAAATATCTGGATATGATGATCTCAATCTCAAACCCCCGAGACCAAAATGATGCTGGTTGTAAGGTGAGCAGGGCTGGCTCTGGCTTTTTTGCTGCCCCAGGCAAAAAAACAAAACAAAAACACAGCTGGAGCGCCACCGAAGCAAAAAAACCACACTCAAAAAACCATCCGGAGCGGAATTTGCCGCCCTAAGATTGGCCTGAATGCCGCCCTTTACAATGTGTCTCCCCAAGCATGTGTTTCCTAGGCTGGTGCCTAGAGCCGGCCCTGAAGGGGAGGAACATTAAGTACTACGTCAGGACACTGACCATCCCTTTTTGCCCCAAGTGATGAGAACCCTCATCATACTGTTCAACCCCTCACTGACACTAGCTGACAAAGTAGCAACAGCAGTGAGTCCTGCTTTCTTCCCCCATTAAGCTTGCTAGGAGGCTTTGCCCACTCAAAGATCTGACCGTGGCAACCTGTGCATCTCTCACCTACAGATCAAGTTGCTACAATTCATCATATCTGGAGCCGAAGGTAGTGTTATTTGACCAGGAGGAGAGTGCACATTTTGGGTGGACGAAGGCTACATGGGACTTTCTCCAAAGGCATTCAGCAGCATATGATCAGGAGTAGAGGAAGCAGATGTTGGGGATAACCCAGGGTTGAGGGTTGCGGTGAGACAGAGAGGTAAAGGAATTGAGCGAAGTAAATCCACAATTGATGTTAGGGAGAAGATAGCTGCAGAAAGTGGCAGAGAAGTTGCGTATATTGATGGACTGAAGATTACAGAAGTGTTAAGTGGGGCAGCTGGTAAATTGGTCACTTTTAAGGAGCTTAGGTGATGATCAGAAAGAGATAACTCAGCTATATTGGGCACCCTTAAAAAATTTCACCAGTACAGAGTCCATCCTTGCCAGTGGAATCTCTCATTTTTAAGAGAGGGAATCTTTCTGGAAATTGTAGCATTTTTCAAACCTGGGGAGCCTCTCAGTGTGATTACAATACAGTGAGTAGTGAATTATTTGACGTTCTATCTATATCAAGTTCTATCTCACCTAGAGCCATCTGCTGTTTGCAGGTGATATAGAAAGGGCATATTTTAGTAAGAAAAAGGACAATAAGGAATTATTAATTATTTCCTTTGTTTTTAAATTTCTGGCATGTTTTTTCTATGGTATATTCACAGTCAGGGCCGGCTCCAGGCACCAGCCGACCAAGCACGTGCTTGGGGCGGCACCTTCTAAGGGGCGGCCAATCTTGCGGCGGCGCTCGGGTTTGTTTGGGTTTTTTAACTTCGGCGGGGCGGCGCTTAGGAGAGGAGGGGGTTTGTTTCGGCGGGACGTCGCTCGGGGGGGTTGTTTTGGTGGGGCAGCACTCGGGGTGGGGGGTTATTTCAGCGGGATGGCGCTCGTTTTTTAAAATTTCTTACTTGGGGCGGCAAAAAAGTTAGAGCCAGCCCTGTTCACAGTAGAAGATTTTGTGAACACGGGATTTTTGTTTGTTTCGGGAGCAGACTGCTGATTTGGTGTGGCTATTTTTAAATGATCATATCAATTTCTGTGTTATGAGGTGTTGCCTGCAGGTTATGAAAGAACTAGTGGAGTGTTATTTATTAAGTTTCCATTTGGAGTTTTTATTGCTACTGTTTTCTAAAATGCAGTGTTGACTATTATACTGCATGATGTTAGAGGTATAGTGAAATGGTCAATGTGAATGTGGAAAAAATATTCTTACTATAATTAGCATTACATTATTTCTAAGACCTGAATCCACAAAGGAGACACGGTTTAGATCAGACAATGTTTAAGTTAAAGTTTGGTATCAAGGATGAACCAGGTATCAGATTTGGATTCAGTGGTGCCAAAATTTCACAAAATTTAAGCACAAATTGGAAGAAATTGTATGAGCCATTCTCACAAGATTTTCTTTATATTGGGTAGAAATTTCATGAGGATAACTGTCTTGACATTTTGGCCACATCTAAACATGAAAATAGAGTGTTCTAATTTTGACACTAACCCGGAACTAAAACCTTAGGGGAAGGGTTTAAATTCTGGGATTTAAATAAGAATGCACCTGAAACATTAAGAGGTTCCAATTTATAGCGATATTAATATGGCAAATTACACATTTCAACCATCTAAAACTAGGTGTTGTGAAAGGCAAGGTACACCAGCCTCTGATTTTTGCTAAAAAAACCAGTGTTAATATTTATACTACTACTGTGTTTTACGGTTAGTCCAGGGTTTAGTTAGTGCCTTTAATTCTCAAGGTATTCCAAAGTATTTTACTAATGCACTGAATTAAATACTGGCAATGCCATGAATGAGTAAGCAAATGTGCCAGCCAGTATGAGCCGAACAATAGCTCAAATGCAAAAGTTCTGGGCATCGGAATCTGTTCATTTGAGAGAAGGAATGTCGGCCAGGACCCCTAGGTTTTCCTCTACATTTTTCTGAAATATCTCCAGGTGGACACTAAAGATCCACCAGAGACAGGCAAGAGCCATTGTGGTTTAGACACCTTGATTTACAAGCTCAACTCAAAAGGTGCAGCTCTCCCCATTGGAGTGAATTGCAGTGTCAGCATTTCATATTAACCCACATCTTGGTGTACAACTTGAACTGTTGAGTTTCTGACCCACACAGGCAAGAATACCATACAAAAACATACTGAGATCAGCTGAATGAAAAATGAGGGAGGCGGGGATTCCAAGGAAATTTCAACACATTTAAAACATTTCCTGTCCTTGTGTTTTAAAATGGTCCAGTTTTCATTTTTTTTAAATGTCAAAACCAGATAATTCCTAAAGAAGATTTTCAATTTTTAATTTGGAAAATGGAACATCCCAACTGTGAGAAGGTCCCACAATGTGACTAATTTGACCAACAAAAAAAATACAGAAAAAGAAAAAAAAATCTGACCGAGGAACAAACATTTTTTCCTCAGTTAAACTTTTAACTTAAAATGAGGAATGGAAAACTTTGTAAAAATTGAAGAAGTCTTTGGCAACAATCCAGTTTTTTAAGAGGGACCATTTTTCAATTTAAAGTGGTTTCATTAGAAAAATTGCAACCACCTCTATTATGAATATTTATTAAAGAACACGGTGCATGTATTAAATGCTTGAAAACACTTAAAATACAGAAAGAAATGGGCTACAATGGAACGTAAACCCATGCTTAAGTGCTCTGCTGAATAGAGATCCTTTCCAGAATTGGGCCATGGTGTATTTTTCAACCGTTAATACTCTGTTTAAAAAGGAAAAGCCTCTTTATATCAGTACTAAACTGTAGAGTATATTATGTATACCTCTTTACCAGTTTACATTTACAGAAGAAAACAAATTTCTTTCTGAAGCAAGGTGTGCGGCAGAGCAGACACACCCTGACAGGACTCTACTGTGCCCTATCAGGACCGCAACCTTCTTCTCACCTTGTGCCTACAGGGATTGGAAGGAACGCAGTGCAGGGGGCCCTCTACAGCTCCTCTGTCATAGCCCTGCTCACCCACTCCCATGAGGAGCCATTCAGCAGCAGGGTGGCTTCCCCTGCAGTCAGGGGCACGTTCTCTTCCTCCTCCTTGCAGTCTTGGCCAGGGGTTTCTGCTCTATTATCTGAACCTTCACTTTATTTGAATCCCTTCCTTGTTCCGCAGCATGAGATACATGAGGGACAAGGAAGGGATTAGGATTACACGGCAGTTCAGATAATAGGGTTTCAGATAAACGGGAGTGTGTCTTCTCTGACCTCCTACAGAACACAGACCACTGACTTCTCTGAATTAATTCCTCTTTGAATTTGAGCATAACTTTTAGAAAAACATCAAATCTTGATTTTAATAAAAATCCAGTGACGGAGAATCTGCCAAGATCCCTGGTAGATTGTTCTAGTGGTTGATTAACCTCACTGTTAAAAACACATAATTTATTTCTAGTCTGAATTTGTCTAGATTCGGCTTCCAGCCATCAGATCTCGTTATACCTTTGTCTGCTAGATTGAAGAACCCATTAGTGATTTTTTGGTAGGGATTTACAGACTGTGATCAAGTCACCCCTCAACTTTCTCTTTGATAAACTAAATACACTGAACTACTCGACTCTTTCAGTATAAGGCATGTTTTCCAATTCTTTAGTCATTCTTGTGGCTCTTCTCAGAACCTTCTCTAATTTATCAATATTCTTCTTGAATTGTAGACACCAGAAGCAGACGTATTCCAGTAGTGGATGCACCAGGGCCAAATATGAAAATAATGTAATCTTTCTGTTCCTACTCAATACTCTCATTTACACATTCAAGGATCACATTAGCCCTGGAAGTTCATGTTCAGCTGATTATCTACCATGATCCCAAGTCTTTTTTCAGCATTACGGCTTCCCAGGATAGAGTCCCCCATTCTGTACACTTGGCCATATGGAATCACATATTGTTTGCTTCTACCCAGTTTACCAAGCGATCCAGAACATTCAGTATCCATGACCTGTCCTCTTCATTATTTACCACTTCCCCAATCTTTGGGTCATCTGCAAACTTCATCTGTAATGAATTTGTGTTTGTCCAGTGCATTGATAAAAATGTTAAATAGGGTAGGGCCAGGGGTGAAAAGTGAGCCAGTATGGGCCGGTACAATGTACTGGTAAGAAGCTGGTACCAGCTCGTATGTAGCCAACATTAACGTGCTGCTACTGGGGCAGTGGCTAGAGCCCCAGGCCCTTTTAAATTGCCACCAGAGCCCCAGGCAGCGCAGGCCAGGCAGGGTGGATGGGCTGGCTGGGGGAGGCTGACCCCCAGCCCTGTCCCGTCCACTTGAGGCCCTGCCCCTTCCAGGGGTCCAGAGCCAGGCCCCCGTACTGGTAAGTGTTTCATATTACTTTCACCCCTGTATAGGGCCATGAACCAATCCCTGCAGGACCCTACCAGAAATGCACCCATTTGATGATTCCCCATTTACAATTAAATTTTGAGGCGTGTCAGTTACCCGTTTTTTAACCCAGTTGACATGCATTGTGTTTAATTTGTATCATTCTAATTTCTTAATCAAAACGTTGTGCAGTACCACGTCAAAAGGCTTGTAGAAGTCTAAGTATATTACATAAACACTATTACCTTTATCATTCAAACTTGTGATTTCATAAAAATAAGAAGATATCAAGCTGGTTTAACAAAATCTGTTTTCCATAAACCATGTTGATTGGCATCAACTATATTACTCTCTTTTAATTCTTTATTAATTGAGTCCCATATCAGCCACTCCATTACCTTGCCCAGGATTACCCAGGTGATCCCATTTACACTTTTTCAATATTGGGACAACATTCACTTTCTTCAAGTCCTTTAGAACTTCCCCAATGTTCCAAGACTTACTGAAAATCAACATTATGGTTCAGCAAACTCTCAGATTTTAGTTATCAGGACTTGCTGTTTAAAAAAAGTCTAACTTTAGTAACTGCTGTTTAACATCCTTCTGAGAGGCTACTGGCATAGAAAAAATATGTCACCATTATATGAATATATCTGGCCTTTTCCCAAATACAGAACAGAAATATTTATTGAACATTTGTGCCTTTTCTGCACTGACAAATTTTTACCGTTTCCATCAAGTAGTTGACCAATACCATAGTTACAATTATTTTTATTCTTAATATACTTTAAAAATTCCTTCTTATTGTCCTTAACTCTGCTCCTTGCAGCCTCTTGCTTCCCTGATCAATTTTCTACCATTCCTAGCTTCTAATTAATATTAATTGGTATCAAATTCCCCTTTTGATGTCAATCAATATCAATCAGAAGCTAGGAATTGTAGAAAATTGATAAAGGAAGCAAAGGGACACAAGGAGCAGATTTAGGGACAATAAGGAGTTATTTTATTTATACACACACATACACACACACACACACTTACATTTGGAGAGAGAGATTCTTTCACTTCCTTTCTAAGCCAGGTTGTTTTTTTCTTTCTTGGTTAGGACTTTTTGGGTATCTAGCAAAAAGTTCTTGAACTGCTCATATTATCATTCATATTTTTGTGCTTACAATCTCTTTCAGATTGATTTGCTAATTTTTTTTTCAGCTTTGTGAAACTGAGCCCTTTAAAGTAAGCATATAAATTGCTGGTTGGGACTTTATTCCGCCTGCACATGTAATTGAGTCATAATCAATTACACCAAAGCAACCAATAATTTTCAGTTTTGTGATCAATTTCTCTTTATCTGTCTAGATGTGGTCTAATATAGAAATACCCTGTGTTGGGTGCAAAACTTTGATTTAGAAAAGTGTCATCTATAATTTTTAGAAATCCCAGAAACATTTTAGTACTGGCTACATGAGATCTCCAGCATATGCCACTCAGTTTGAAGTCCCCGCCATGTTAACAGTTCTTTCTTCCTCAACATTATAGATAGGTGCTTAAGGAGCTGGTCGTCTTGTTCCTAAATGTGATCTGGCAGATTGTTGCAGACACCAACTAGTACTCCCAATAAAGGGTAGAAGGAGAGGGTTCAGAGCAGAGCTCTTAAGAAGAACCACAGAACCCATGACCTATCTCACCCCACCAGAAGCATGAGAAGGCGTGCTGGGTGATAGCCTATTTCTGCCTCTCTGGGAGCCTGGCACAGACTAGCCAGGCTAGGAAGCAGAAAGTACTCACTGCACAGTCACTCCATTGCCCATCTCTCTTGGTGGAGCCAGGTGAGCTAGGAGAACAGGAAGGGGGCTTGCCCCTGCATCCTCTGTATCCTCTGCCAAATTAGGCATGAGATTAGGTGCCAAGAAGGGGCCCCCACTCCCTCTAGCTTCTTGGCAGAATTAGCAGCAGACTGGCAGTCAAGGTGAAGGAAAAACAGCCAGAAGTGGGGGCTGGGAGGTGGAGAGAGGACCCCTCATGCCACCCACAAAAGCTCCTCTGTGGAGCTTGACAGGAGATAGCAGGGGTTGGCACTTAGCTTCAGTTGCTCCCAGAAATGTGTGCACAGGAAGGAGAACTGAAGTCTCATACTTTGAAAGACCCCTGCTGTGTCACACCCACTCACATGCTGGATGTGTGGGTCTCTCACACAGTAACAAGGGGAAGGAAAAACATTTAAAACAGAACAGGACCAGGTGATCCAAAAAACCAGAGTATTTTGCAAGGCAGAATTCAGGGGCAGGTGGACACCAGAAAAGAGATTTTATTTCACTTTGCTCAAATTGACCAGTTTCAAGTTGACAGTGCCGCTTTAATCATATCCAGGAACAGCATCAGTGCCAGCCAATACGGAGATTAGATTTGCTTGTATCATCAGGATGCAAGCAAAGATTCAATCAGCTCTAGAGCAGCAGCATAAAGTACTTCTGTGCGTGTGAGAGCGAGGGAGAGAGGTGGCTGAGATCCCAGTTAATCTGCTGGAGATCAGACTAGTGCTGGAACCTCTGCAACAACTCCCTTCTCCCCCTCTCTCCCTGCCCTTCCTTTCTTTTCTACCTTTGTACTTGACTATAGGACGAATGAGCAAGACACTCCAGCCATTTCGAGCGGCAACTTTCCACCCCCTAGAGCTCAACACAGAAGAGAAGCATCGATCCATAATCTCTGGGAAGACACTTTTGCAAGGTGCAACTAACTGATGGAGGGGGAATGATGGGCTAAGAGAAAGAGACAGAGAGAGAGACGTGTAACGGGACCCAAAAGAGAAGCAACAGCTATTCATGTCTAAATACCTCATAGAAAACATACACTTCTAACACTCTGCACAACAAACAAGAAACAGAGAGAGAATGAGGTGGAAATATAGCCTAACTCGGAGCAGCTTGTGAGTGCAAGGAACTGGCAGAGGCTCAGCATGAATTAAAAAGGAGTGAAGAAGATGGAGAGCACCCTTCGGTGTGAGCCCAGGCTCTCTGCTATGGATACCAGCAGGGGACTCTTATTTCTCCTTCTCTACATTTTAATAGGCATCCCTCAGACTTTCCAGCAAGTGCTAAGGATCGGTAAGTGCCAAGGGGAGGGGGGAAGGGGAGGGTAAAGAAGGGCTCAGTGTTTCCCTCCTGCTGGTAACTCTGGGGGTGAGGGGTGGTGAGAAGTGTGTATGCGGTTTAACACAAACATTCGGATCGTACATACGGATAGTGTACAGTACATTCAAATGACAATATGGCCCTAACCCCCTTCAGATATTGTGTACGAGAAACAGATCAATTTATTTTATATATATGCACATCAATTTTTCAAAAAAACCCAACCCCATACATCACATTTATTTCTCACACACACTAATTGAAAGGGCTTCTGATTATCACGCTGTCACTTGAACTACTTAAGAAGCATCATTCTCAGGTGACTGGGCACACACTGCTCGGAGCTGAAGGCTGGCTGCCGTGCACACACTGTGGCTTGTGCCTTGCCTTGCTGGTGCATTTGTTTGGAGTGCCCCAGGGTGCTTCTCACTCAGTCTCTCTCCTTCTACCTGTCTTTTGCCTTGGATCAGCACTTGCCACCCTCTCCCTCCTCCCTGCCACAGCTTCTGTCATGCCAGGAAATGGTAGTTTCCAGGCAAATGCCAGTGAGGTGCCCCAGAAAGAGGGAGGAGGCTGTGCCCAGAGTACTGGGGGTGGGGGTTGAGATGAGTTTCACCGCTAAAGTTCCACTTAGAAAGTCTCAAAGCCTGTCAAGTTTGCTTTCAAATTCAGCTACTGGCCAGAGGCTTTAATAGGCCGACTAGCTCCCTACACAGTGTTGTCTGCTAACTTTTGAACTGGCATTTCCATTTATAAATCACTTGGAAGACAGGTACTCAAGTTCTGTAGAATTAACTGACGTCCTAAAAGACTTAAACCAAAGTGGCTAAAGTGAGGCTCTGTGGGCTGGAAGTTGTCCCCCTCCCCGTAATGACAGCAAGTGAGATCTCTAGCCATGGGGACAAGAAGACAAAACCTACTAAACAACCATGTAGAACGAACAGGAGTCAGGGTGTTTAAAATGGTAAAATACACAATGACAGGGGATTTAATATGAACATAAAAACAATCAAACGCAATGGTTTTTAAGTCTAGTCATTCATTACAATGCCAAGGAGACAACAAAAAATGATTCAGTGACCTTAAAATGCATGCCAAAAAGTAATGAGATGTTCTTGCTCAGAATTAAAGAGCTGAAAGCTAAAACGTGCAGAACGTAAATCTTATGGTGTGTGTGTATGTGAGAAAGAGGGGGCGGGGGAGGAGGGGGAGAGCAATCCTTATCTTCCTCTGCCCCCATGTAACCTTTGCTTGGTGTGAATATACCACAAGCACTGTACATACGTGTAGCCCCAGAAAACAGGAATTTATTTTTAAATAGAAAACTCTGCACCATGGAAACAAGGCTTAGTTCACAGGAAGCTTCTCTTCCTACAGTGGGTTTCTTGTGTCACTCAAGTCAGACAGTGAATACAAAGTATCAAAAGAGTTAGGGACTGGCAGAAACTGTGGGAAAAAAATAAAGGCAGAATCCCCCACCTCCGTTTCTAAGAGTCTCTCTTCTATTTGATATGTGTCTAGCATGAAGGGGGGGAAGGTGTGTGGAACAAGGGACAAAGACATTCACAAAGGAATATTCCTGCCCTTAGTCAGCTGTCTGAGGGCTTGAGCCTGCAAACACTTAATCTGCTTCATACTACTCACATGAGTAGTTACATTAAAGTCAAGGGGACTACTCATACACTTATAGAGAAAAGGAGTTTAACTTTGATAAACTTGAATAAAACAAAAATGGCAAAATACATACACATGCCCTATGGGGTCCAAGCTGGCAAAATACTGAGCAGTTCCTGCAAGGCAAATGGGAGTTGAGCGTCATGTCCAAAGAGTGTAACTCTTTGTATTCAATACGTACTCAGTTATTTTGTGCATGAGCCGAAAGTGAAATGGACTATTTTCGCTGTATAAATACTAATCATTGTAACGCAACGAAGCTGTGTAATACTGGCATAACAAACTGCAGTGTGTGAAGAAAATATTTGTGCAGAATTTAGAAGAAATAACAATCATTACACTTACATATGCTGGTAAATTCAAGGCATGGTTCTGCAGTCTTCAATGGGAAACAGCCCTGAATAAAGAGAGAAAGATATTTTAACGTGTTAAATTAATATACTAAACAGCATTGTTATGCTTCAGAAGTACATTAACTTGGGCCCTGATTCTGCACATGCTTAATTTCCTTACTTTAAAATGAATAGCAATTGAAGTAAATAGGACTTAAAGTTAAGCATATGCTCAAATGCTTTGCTGGATCAGGGCCACAGTGTTCAGCTCCTTGCAAGATCAAGCCCTGGACTGTAAACTCTTTGGAGTAGGGACAATGTTTCCTATGCATTTGTACAATAGCCAGAACAATGGGATCCTAATCTTGACTGGGCCCTTTGAATGCTACCACCATATAAATAAACAACAAGAATACCCTTAGTAAGCTTTAAATCACAGCAACAAGTACACATACAAATAAATACACACTATAGGAGAAAAACTATTCTTACGTTGTTTTTAGATGTGGATATTCAATTTTATAAAAACATAAATTTTGATTAGTATAGTTAGTCTGCCTATACAGAAATGGCATAATAAAGATTAATCCTTCACATCCATATGCCATAACAAGTTTCTCTGTAGAATGCATCACTTTTACAGGTGACAAATGGAAATGATGTGGATGACTCCTCAATCCCATTTTGAGATAACAAAATATTTTCTAACAGTGAAAAACATGATATTAAGCCATCATGCTTTCTTATTCATATTCTAGTTAATGAAGGAAAGGAAGACGGTATACCATGGTGCAGTATTTTGTATCTGAATGAATACATTGGTGGCTTAATTGCATTTTTCACTGCTGGAGTGCTTTTGGATTATTTGATTTTGTTGGCTTATATAACAAATTAGTGTACTTTACTGCTTACATTTAATTACTAGAGAAAGGAGCTCATGGAGGAACATGTGACATTTAGAAATTCTAGGTATTTCTCAATATCTAGGAAATTAATGCTTTTCAAATGTTGCCTAACACTTTGAACAAGACAAGACAAATAAGGGATTTCAATACAACCAATAAAACTAAATCATTAGCATACAAATAATTTAATAAATGACCATAAACAAGATATTCTGAAAGACACAACTGCACTCAGTTTCAGACAATACACTATTTAGATTCTAGTGCCTTACTGGGCTATTTCTGACAGGTACATTTTTAAAAGCTTTTTCTTTTGTGCAAGTTCATACATCAAAGTCCCAGGCAATAACATCTATATCTACACACATACACTGAACTGCATTACATAAAGGTATAGTTAAACTTAATGAACCCAATACTTCTGATTTAAAAGCAAATAATTTCTACTTTTTGCACTGTCAACCTAACCTTCATACCCCATTCTGTCTATCCTATGCTACTTGTATAAAATAAATGAGCATGCCCAATGTAAAGCTCAAATGAGAAAAGAAATAATGAAATTAAAAAACAAGCATGCACTAAACTTTGTTGGAACAGCTCCCAAAACAGTGGAATCCAAGACTGAAACAGAATTATTTGTTCATTACGAGTGGACTCACAGCTTTACCATTTCATGGCAATACTTAATTGATACATTCATAAATCCAAGTTGTAAGAATATACTTTAATGCTATGTTGAACTATCGCATGACAAATTACAAAAATATATTAATCAATTTTCCTGATTAAAACTAAACAATGGCTGAGAAACTTCACAAATTACTAACATATCAATGAAGTTCATTAAAAAGGAAGTATGTCAATTTTTCAACAAATACTTTAAAAATGTATACTTGGCTGAAACATGAAATTAATCTATAACATTAATACCTCGTAAGAAATAAATGAATAATATTTTAGGTGCTGAAACAGATAAATTGCAATTTTCATGTAACTTTTTGTATGGACTATTATAGTGGTATCATACTTTCTGAAACATAGGGTCAACTCCCACTTTAACTTGTTTCCTAACTGGGCAAAACACCTATTGATTCAAAAAGTAAGAAGAGCAGGTTTTGTTCCATTCTATTTAACTATGTGTGTGTGAGAGAGAGACTTAATATCACACATACACACAAATCAACCTAATTTATAAAATACATTTTAAATAAAAAGTTAAAATGGTCAATGTAGATTTGAAAACATCTTCCTTCTTGATGTTTGTTTTTTTACTTAGTGCCACAGATATAAGGTCTTTCTAATGTGATATTACTGCACCGGCACCATGGAAGGTGTAAAGGAAACTTGGCAAGAGACTACTATCACAAATACGCCCTTTTTGTAAATTGCTTGATTAGAGGCTTTGCTTGTAACATCAATGAGATGAATAGAACATTGATTATTCAAGAGGACTATGTCTTCCTGTGTATTTTGAAAGTCCCTATCATATTTTTGGGCACTGCTGCAACATAAATATTAAATAATATCTACTCCTAGATATCTGTTTTGAGATGGACTTTAGTAACAAAATTATGAAACTTGATAAAGTAATATACATTTGTAGTACTGTATTGTACATCTATACACAAATCAGACATCAGCTGCTTTTTGGTCATCAGAATCCAGATGCTCAACAGTTCAGCATTTAACCTTACCATAATTCCTTTAAATCTATTGCACCACACTTAACAGCAAACTCTTTGTAACAAATCATTTCTTAAGGATTATTGCTTGAAAACACAAGGCTGAATTATGTGGCAACTAAACCCAGGTCCCCCCACTGAAATTGGTGGAGTTCCACAACATGTAAGTCAGTGGAACGTTTGGCCTACAAGCTTTGAAGGGATACTGTTAGTTAAAAATACATTTAAAAGATAAATGAGAGACCATTAAGGAAATCTAACATCTGAGGAACACAGTCCTGCAAACCTTTACTCACACAAATAAAAGCAATGGGGTCCACTGAGGTTAATGCATGCATTGACCTCAGTGAAAACACTTGTAATGAGTAAGGTTTGTATGGTTGGGCCCTAAGTAATTAAAGCAGAAATGTGTTAAAGCTCATTGGCCATTCACTTTTTGTTCTTTATTTACGTTGGACATTGAAAACAGACCAGCCAGCTTTACTCTGATTTCTAGACTTTCATTTTCTGGTTCTTATGTCTTAGAAGAATCTTGAAATATTGGGTTGCAGATGCTGCAGGGGAATATTTAAAAACCCTGTGCCAGAGCCTTCACTGATGTAAATCAGCATCACTGTATTGAAGTCAATGGAGCTATGAAAGGTCTGACCCTAAGTATTTAATGTATGAAAACAAGGGAAATCTTTCATAATTCCAGTAATCTGCCACCCTTACTCAGACTGAATAGTACCTGGCAAAAATCAAGCCCTACATTTATTTTTGCCTTAGTTTTACATCAGTTACTTGTAAATATTGTATTTCTGGAATTCATTGCTAGGGCTGAGCAACAGTGATCACTAAGCACACTAACTCTATATTTGTGCGATGACTGATATCTCAATACATATGCTGAATGACTGCGTGCGGTTGCTAGAATTTCATTATGGCTGAAAATGTGTAAACAGCAGCTTGACATTTGAAGAAAATGTAAAGAGAGAAAATTTGTGTCTTTGTTGTAGTAAGAATACACTTAGGCTTTAAATGTCTGCTCCAGCATAAAAGAAATTAGCCATAGAGTAAAGACACAGGATAGTTCTCAAATGGTCTATAGCACTGTGGCATTTAGGCATTTCTGAGCTTGTCAGATTATGCAATAGGCAGCCAACCACTTAGGACCCAATTAACAGCATCAGATTGATGATAAATTGCTCTTGTACTGGAGCAGTTGTCAAAAAAGTCAGTGGAGAACAAGAAAGGGAAGGTGCTGAGAATAGAACATGGCAATTAAATTACTAGAGGCTACAAATTAATTTGCCTAAATTACACCAAAACTAGAACTTCTCCAGCAGTGTAGAAATTAAGGGGAAAAGTATGTAGAAGATATGACATGAAGATACTGTTAAGCAGACAGATATTGTACCTAGGAATAGAGTTCTATCTGGAGACCTTCTTACTATTTCTTTAGCCTCATGTAGATATCTTTTCCAACATTCAAGTAGGATGGAATAATATGGAAATACCACCACGGAATTTTATCAGCCCCTGAAAAAAAATGTAACCATATCCTCTTCATTTCTGGCCACATTTCTAATGTGATTTTGTTCTAAACTGTGTGATGATTTCAAACATATGTAGGCCCTGATCCTGCAGGCAGACCCAGGCACTAGCATGGAGCCCCATTCAAGTCAGGTGGGCTTTAAACGGGTTTATGGGTCTACCGATGTGCATCAGCTTACAGGCTTTAGAAAAACCCAGGGTAAACAACCAGTCCCAGTGAAATCAATGAGAGTTTTGCCGGGGAGTGTGGGGGAGGGCGCGGGAGGGTGTCAGGATTTCACCCTACATGCTTTGTTTAAACAAAATTATTATACCGAGTTGTGGCAGAGAGAAGATTTACATCCCTAGTTCTTGCCAATTATTATATGGAATGCACTGTGGTAAGGCTATTGCATAAGGAATAACTCATATGAATAAATGTTAGGTTTCTCTGAATGAGCCTTTTATGCTTACAGCCCTATTTATACCCTTTACATGTAGTCAATATTTCCTACTTTCTGCATATATCTCATAACAAACTTAAAGTTCCTAATTTCACATACTTAGAGGACATTTGTCTCATCATCAGTCCTTGCTGTTAACTATAAGCTGCTCCATATGGCCCTGTCTTCAGTTAATGTTTTCTATTCACTTAATGAGTACAACCCCACTACTGTTTTTTCATTACAAACTGTTTTGTATATCCTGGTCAGTAATAAAGCTTAAATCCCGCCACCCCCCCCCCCCCCAAGTATTTTAAACAACTGCCTCTAATCTTCTTTTCTCAGAAAGGCTTGATTTGACTGACCCGACCATAGATTGTGCTGCAGTTAAAAAAAAATCCTATTCAAGAACTGATTAGTTTTACTCCAGAGCTTTGGATCGGTGACCTGCAAGCCCAGTTTGTCCTAGTTTTCTGTTGACTTTAGGTTTTAGATTACAATAATGAGTTTATGATTTTGGGAGAGGTTTAAAATGGAAATGTTGCTATTACCACTCTCTGTGCTGAAGCCAATAAAACTTTACATTCAAAAACTTATTTTCAAAACTATATTATCTGCTTTTATTGAATCACATCACAATTCAGAGTTAAAATCACACTGTTCCAATTGTGCACATTTGTCATCAGAATCACAGGTGCCAGAGACTGAAAAGCACTATTAGGATGTCTCGACTTCTTACCTGCCAACCAATGCACGATTGTTCGCTATAGTATCTTTGAGGTACCTCCTGCACCTAGATATTAAATTAGTGTGTCAAAACAGTGAGAAAACCTGAATCACTTATGCACCACTGCATTTCAGGCAGGTGAGTTAATAACAGAGTGAGAACCCTTAATTCTGAGTTTCCTTCTTTGTTGGTTTATATCAGGATTTTAAAATTATTTGTACAAGTTACATGTTTTATGTCCCTTCGTATTAAAATTACCCCCAAAATCAAAACAATAAATATTAAACATTCTCTTAACATTGTAATTGTATCCAAATTTGGCTGTCAGATAGGCACAGGCAAATTCTATTTACTTCAAGGGGAGCAGCTGTGCATATGTCCCAGCGCCTGGGTTCTGAACATGGAAGTCGCAACCGACCTCTCCTTCCCACATTTATAAATGGGATGTAGTCCCAGTTAGATCCTGACTAGAGAGAGTGGTGGTCCCAAAATGGAACAGACTGAAAAACACTGGAGCAGAATTTGGCCCTAGTTGTATAGAAAGGTGTATGAGAATGTGCATGAACCTCACAATTCCACCGAAGTAAACCTAAATGACAGCAAAACTCCACACATCCATCACGCTCAGGGAGCTGTTCTGATACAAATATTACTATTTATGTTAGGGGCTCTGCTCCTGCTCCCATTCAAATCAGTGTCAAAACTCCCATTGACTTCAATGGTGCACTGTCAAGCCCTGAAAATCAATGTGATTTTGCCAGCCTTCCATATACATACAACATATTATTTGGTTTTTGAAACCAAACACATTTTTTTTGTCCAGTTTTCCAATTTGTTTTTCTCCCATCACACCCTCCCCCGCCATGTGGCACATTAGCTCAGCTATATTGGGTCCTTTTTCTGATAGCTTCTGCAGTGCATCGTTATCTAGCAGTGACTTGGGGCATTTACAGTCTCTTCAGTTGCAACTGATATCTCCTTCTCACTTCATTAATGCTTACCTATCTCATGTCTGAGCTTTGACCCTCATGATCAGGGATAGAGGCACACAGAGGCCAGGAAATAGTCTCATTGTGGACATCAAAGGGGCAATCAGTATCGCTGGTGTTAACAATTTGTAGACAGAGAAATCAGCCCAAATTCTTTGCCAGTTTACACTCAGTGCAGTCATGTTGACTTCACACCAATGAAGGGTTCTAATAATGTGGGTTAGGAGAAGGTACTAGTAAGATCTCAGCGGCTGCAAAGTGAACCACAGAATACCAGGGATGGATGAGGGTAATTTGTCAATGCAGACAGAGGTTTGGATTTTTATTCAGAATAGCCACCCAGCATCTCCAATGAAAATATTAACAAAATGTTAACTACAGTGTAATTTGGTGTCACTGCTAAAGGCCTGCATATTGTACAACAGAAACAGTAGGCAGTGAACAGCATAATATGAATCATGATAACCTTGGAAGAAGGTAGAGTCTCTGAAATCCAGGTTTGGTATAACAGCACAAGGCTCTATTAAGTAGATAGTCCGCATACCTTATGCTCATAACTTGTCGTAAGAAGTAGAAGTCCATGGAATATGGTGATTAAGGAAGAACTGTGATTAATAATAGTAATACCTAGCTCTCGTGTAGCACTTTACATCAGTGCATCTCAAAGCATAGGCGCCGACTCCGTGGGTGCTCTGCGGCTGGAGCTCCCATGGAAAAAAAATAGTGGGTGCTCAGCACTCACTGGCGGCCCCACCAATCAGCTCTTCCCCCTCCACTCCAGCACCTCCCGCCCGCAGGCAACCCCGCCAATCAGCTCCTCTCCCTCCCTCCCAGCATCTCCTGCCTGCCACGGATCAGCTGTTCAGCGGTGTGCAGGAGGCCCTGGGGGTAGGGGGCAGAGCAAGGGCAGGACACGCTCAGGGGAGGGGGCGGACCAGGGCGGGAAGAGGCGGGGCAAGGTGGGACCTTGGGGGAAGGGGTGGACTTGGGGTGAGATCTCGGGCAGAGCAGGGTTCAAGCACCCCTGGGGAAATGACGAAGCCAGCACTTATGTCTCAAAGCACTTTACAAAGGAAGTATTATCCCCATTTTAGAGATGGGGATACTGAGGCAGAGAGTGGTAAAGTGACTTGCCCAAGGTTATTCAGCAGGCCAGCGACAGAGCTGGGAATGGAAGTCATGTCTCCAGGGTCTGAATCCTGTGCTCTATCCACTATGTCACAACTTTGACACTTTATTGAACTATTTATAACAGGTGAATATTTGTACAGCTCCCTAAAACCTGTGAAAGCGCTAAGAGTTAATTATCATTGCTACAAGAGGTCAGACATATTATTGACCAATGAAACAATTTAAAGGCAGAAATGTGAGCTTCTATTTTAGAACCAAAATTACTCCCAGATCTTAGTGCTAAATCGGCTGAAGATCTGGATTACTAACAGTGGGCTCAGTCCTCAGCCCCCAATGTTAACAGCACAAAAGCACTGAAAAAACCCCCACCTACTTTACAGTGGCAGTTGAGGATTCCCCCTAACACTAGGGAGCCTGGCGATGTGGTGAGTCAATATACTTTCAAGATTAAGTAAAAAAAAAAGAAAAAAAAAAGAAGAAGCAAAAGTAATTTTTTTTATCCCCAACCACCCTCCACTACACTGAAAAGTCTCGAAGGCTTCAAGCCAAATTGGTCATTTCTATAAAAGTTATGAATGGAAATCTGAGATTTGATGGAACATGGAAAGTAGTTTACATGAAGTAGTTACTTTATATTTGTGGAAGTGCAAATTAATCTGTATTTCTCTGGAATGATCCCAAGAGATACATCTCAAGACATTCTTCATTTGAGTACGTCTTGCCAAAAAACTTCGTAGTAGCAGGCCATTGGGAGCAGGCAAGGATGCTGCAGCAACCATGTAACCTATGTATAACTCTATTTGATGCTGATGTCAAATAGGATCTTATTTAAAAATAGGTCAGCTTTTTTTAAAGACTACAATACTAGATTGACAACCACGGTCAGGTTGACCCATGAGTGAAAACACATCATGAACAAATTTAGACATCTTACATAGATTCATAGATTCTAGGGCTAGAAGGGACCTCGAGAGGTCATCGAATCCAGCCCCCTGCCCTCATGGCAGGACCAGTTACTGTCTAGACCATCCCTGATAGACATTTATCTAACCTACTCTTAAATATCTCCAGAGATGGAGATTCCACCACCTCCCTGGACAGTTTATTCCAGTGTTTAACCACCCTGACAGTTAGGAACTTTTTCCTAATGTCCAACCTAAACCTCCCTTGCTGCAGTTTAAGCCCACTGCTTCTTGTTCTATCCTCAGAGGCTAAGATGAACAAGTTTTCTCCCTCCTCCTCATGACACCCTTTTAGATACCTGAAGACCGCTATCATGTCCCCTCTCAGTCTTCTCTTTTCCAAACTAAACAAACCCAATTCCTTCAGCCTTCCTTCATAGGTCATGTTCTCTAGACCCTTAATCATTCTTGTTGCTCTTCTCTGGACCCTCTCCAATTTCTCCACATCTTTCTTGAAATGCGGTGCCCAGAACTGGACACAATACTCCATGTACAGCAAGTTAGCACTTTCTTAAAAAAAAAAAGTTTGCAGCAATAAACCACTGGGGAATTCTTCCCTGTAATCTGGAGGAGGGCGGGGTGGGTGGTGGGTGGAGGAGGGGAAGTATATAATTATATTGTATGAATAGTTTTGCTTTTATGCTGGTGAATTCTAGCCTTCATTTTGGAAGACTTCAGATAAGCATAATAAATTATACAAAAAACCCCCCAAACAAAATAACATTAGATAGCTGATTAGAACTCAGGTATAGAATATCTAACACGTGACACACAAAAGGAACACTAAATGACTGAATCACAACTGCACTATTTTCTCTTGCTATTGTATAGTATGCATAGTGTTTAAAAATCAGGGATCATGCTGAGCAGGCTTACTTTGTTCATACATTTCTATAACACCACATTATTCATTTTAATATTAAATGGCCCCCAAACACACGCCCACACTTTATATTACACAGACAAAACTACATTAATAGAATGTGCTCACTAAGGCAAAAATGTCCTATGGAAAAAGTAGTATTGTGATCATGTAATTAAAGACTGTATCATAACGCATATGCACTAGGGGGCTGAATTAAGGTTGCATCTCTCTGGCACTTCCTAACTTTTGAGTGCTTGACTTTCCAAATTTAACATTATTTTAATGTAGGGGGGTTTATATGTAATTTTCTAGGTTTTTAAAAAAGCACATTGAAAAAACCCAGAAATCCCATCATGGGGCATCATGTTGACACCTAGATGGATCATCAGCAAGGTTGGGACCGTTAGGTCCACTGCACAGACCTTTGCCACTTGAGCTGTTAGCAATAGTAGGTTGTCATCCCCTGTGTGAGCTAACCTGGGGGAAGGGAGAGACATTTGGCTAGTGGATTTCATAGATATTTGCTGACAGTAGAGGAATGATGAGACTCAAGAAACTTGGGTTTCATTACAGGTTCTGGAGAGGAGTGTCTCTAGTGGTCACAGACCCTTCTGCCTCCCTCCCACAGCTTGATTCCTTCTTCTGCCCTATCCCCTCCAGCCTATCCGTGTCTCAGTCCTGTCTCCTCCACACTCCTGGCTTCTCATCCCAGTTCCTCATCACTGATTTACTGGCTCAGTTCTTGTCCCTTCTGTATTTAAGTTAGGCTGTCTCCTCTATCACATTGCCTGGACACCAGCTGGGGGAGCACTGACAGCACAGGAGAAATAGTCTCCCTGCTCTCAATGCTACAGCAGCCAGGAGTAGCAGTTTCAGGGAACATCCTGCTCAGCTCCTTCAACCCTGAGCTGGAGCATGCTCAGTGAGAATGGAATCATGAGAGAAGTTAGCTGCCAAACACTAACAAGTGAGCATACAGAAACTATGATTTTTGAAGGCTTATAACTTGGCTAAACTTGAGCAGATATTCAGAGAGACAGCAAAAGGTGCATCCCTCACACAAAGGACACCACCCTGCCTAAATACAAGCTTCTGCTCCAAAACATGGAGGTGTTAGAGTTCCTTAACAAAACAGTTTCAAGAACTCCCTCCCCAAACATGGGAAAAACCTGATTCTTGGTAATGGCTGGACTGTTTTGGGTCAATCTTAAACAAACAAACAAACAAACAAACAAACAAAACACCCAGCAGAGAAAATTTCAGCCCAATGGTTAAAGTTTGACAAAGTTATGAGGAACTGAAACCAGGATCTTGGAATGGGAAATGTTGGGCAACCTTACTTATAGGCAGCCCTACCTTTGCTAGTGCAAAGCATTTGCAGATCATATATGATCAGCCAGCATGGACTTTTTTTTGAGTGATGCCATAAAATTTGCATTAGTTTTTTCTTGTACAAGTTCCAGCTGTTTGGTTGCTAATGGCCAAGACGCAATGGAAGGAAAAGTAGAAGGTTTTTTTGTTTTAACTTTATCCTCCATTTGGAAATACTTCAATGCTCATCTCTCTCAGGATGAAATTCACCTGGGGTGCAGAGAGCCCACGTAATGCTCTCCATAGCTGTTAAACCCCTGGTGCAGGAGTGATCAAATAAGCAGCACGCTGCAAAGGAGAGGTTGTTGTGGGTTCCATACTAGCCAGCTTGGTACGTATGTGTGTGTGTGTGGGAGTTTTAGGAAGAGAGCATTGGATTTATGACTATGCTGGAAGATTTGAAACAGGCTGGAGTAGCAACTGAAGAGGGGCTGAGTTGCAGTCCTCTGTCTACGAGTTGGGAATGGTGGTGGTTAATTCCATCCCTTCCCTCCTCCTCACACATAGTGCCCCATGTGAAGCCCAGTGACACTGGCTTTGATCAGGAATGTGAATTACACTCATTGTACTCATCTGACTAAGGCCCTGGGCTGAGATTTTCCTAGGAGCCTAAGGGAGTTAGGAACCCAAATCCCAATAGAATTCAATGCAAGTTGCACACCTAAATACCTCAGACCCATTTGCAAATCCCATTCTTGGCTCCTCTGCTCCACTCTCTCTTCTACTCTGAACATGGAGTTGTTCAACTCAACCTACCTACGCTCACTGGCACCCGACTCAATCCCTCAGGCAAGCCCACTTCCCAAAACTTCCCTTAAAAATTATGTCTTTCTTTTCACTATCTCTGCTCCAACAACTGGTATACAAAAGCTTTTCATTCTTCCATAGCTGCTTCCTTTTTCTGTGCCAAACAGCCCAAAAAACACATCAGTGGGGCAAAGCAGCTAACATTAAATGTGAGCTGATGCCTTTCCAACCATAGCTATCTTTAAAATGTCCTTTTCAAGTCCAAATTGTTTACTTATCTGCTACACACACGTTAAGGGAAGTTAAAGCTCTGTTGCTCAAGGTGCATTTTAATATATATAGAGAAGAACTGCTTCAGCTATTTCATATTACATCTTCTAGCTTTATCTGGTGCTGTAAATTATACAGCTGCTCCATTGAACTGACTGAAGATTATATTTTTGAATACTAGTTCCTAAAGAATGCACATTTTTCACTTTGAAATGGACAATCTGTCCTGCACCAGAGTGGCTCATTGCATCCTTTGTTGCCCAAACACTTCTGCCTAATTCAAGGTGCTAGATTACTCATGTGGGGCCATGACCGGCTGCCATGGATCCATGCACTGTCATCATCAGAGGGAGCTTCAAACGCAGAATGAATGTGTGACGTGCCTTAGCATCTATGTGCAGAAACAACTCCAATGAAGAAATACCAGCAGAGATCTCTTGTATACTGTAAATTGCATTATTACTAAATTATGCTGTTCCTATACATTAAAAAAGATTGCCATGCCATTTAACAAGTGAAATGTTTGTGTGTTGCTATGCTACACAAACATTACACACACACACACAAATATACACTGGAGATCATTCCACACACATATTAACTAGTGGCTGAAATTGGTTCTAATTCCCCATGCCATGTTTACAAAACAAGGTTCTGAAAAAAGGTGTGACTAAAGTATAAACCCCGTACAAGAAAATTCTGACGCAAGCTTAACTGTGGTCTCACTACTGCAAGACCATTATCAAAGCCAAACCTAGCACACTTCAGGTTGTGTGTCCATTGACCTGGCCTCAGGTGCCTTTTTTAGCACTGTCAGGGAGGGAAATACCAACTCCTTTGCCTGTGGCCAGGTGCTGAAGCCCATTCCCTCCATTTTTGACTCACCTGGGCTCTTTGAGCATGATGTTCAGGTTTGTTCTTTTCAAAGCACTCCCACAGCAAGTACCCGAGTGTATTTGTTTCCATTTCTTGTCCCAGAAGTCTAAATGTGCCATTCACTGCAAATAGCAGCACTGCCTTTATCTAAGGGAATGAATTTAGCCTTTCCCCCTGGTTTATGAACTGTCTGCAAAAAGATCATGGATTACTACATGTATTGTTTGTTTGAAATGATAAAATGGATATTGTATGTGGATACATTTTAGCCAGGGCCAGATTTAGGACAATTTGAGATCCAAGTCATGCCACGACACATGCCCCTCCCCCCCAAGCATACACACTTTATGCCATGGCCCCACACCCACATGGAGTGGCAGCAGAGCCCCCCATCTCTCTCGAATAGGCAGGAGAAGTGGCCCTTTCTCACCTCCATTGGAAGCAGAGCTCCCTTCTCTTAGGAGAAGCATGGGGAGCAGCAGCAGTCTCCCCTCTACCCGCAAGAGATAGGAGTGGCTGCCAGGCCACCCTCCCTCCCCCCTCCCCCCTGCCGGTACACCCTGGTTGCTGGAGGAAGTGTCTGCTCAGATTGGTGGGCTGAGCCCACTGCACTCTTCTGCTGCCACACACAGAGTCCTTTGCTGGAGTGGTGTTGGTGGGGCCCTAAAAGCAGGGCATTGTGGCGTTGGTACCCCACTGAGATGCATAGGGCATTTCACACCTCTCAGAGCTATTGCTCCAGGCTCTGCAGCCTCAGCCAGCCATCATTGCACCAGTTATAATCAGGTCACATTTTCAATGTTTTCTTCCCCAACATGAGGGACAGAAACTTACTTTAAAAAAACAACTGGGAATCTGCTAGAATCACGTAATTCCTGGAGCTGGGGCTGCAACTTTAATCCAACCCTGATTTCCAGCACATGGCCCTCCTCCCCACTAAAATTCCACACAAAGGCAATGAAAAGAGTCAGCCAGATGAGCAGTTATGCAGGGATGTCCACATCCTCCTTCATGCCATGGCATTGGGTTTACATAGGCCAGCATGGAAGGTCGCAGTGCAGATTGGCAGGGGACAGGCCAGAGGAAGGACCAGGAAGCTGTAATTGCATGGAGACAGGCAACCTGCCAGAAGGGCAGTGGCTGCTACTCAGACCCAGAGATACCCTGGTCATAAGTCTGGACTGGTGAACTTCACCTGTTCAACTTCTCTGCACTCCACCTCCATAAAGTCGGGATACTGAAGGCCTGATTCTCCTTTCACTTACCCTGGTGTAAATCAGGAATCACTCCACTGAAGCCAATGACATTTCACCTGTCTAAAACTGCTGTAAACAACAGGAGAAGCAGGCCCTCGGGCTTTTATCTAGGAGTTATTAACTCAAGTATTCAAAATTCACCATTTGAAATTCAAGTTGTGCTGACTGAACACGTAGTGAACAGAAGCAGAGCAAGTGATCAGGTGAGGTGAGTGCAACTCTTTGAATAATGTTTCTTGTCTGAATACTTGTGATGTGAATTTGAAACTGGCTTTTGAAAATCTGACCACTTAACTGGGGGCCTATCTGGGAGCTGAGCTCTTTTGAAAATCTGGCCCATCGTAACTAAGGCAACTGGAAACAATACAATTGTTTAGATAGCTCAAAAGCAACATTTCTAAAATACTTTTTGTCACATGTGGTACAGAATACAAGATGGAATGGTGTGTGGCATTCAGATTTTACTGGTAGCTCCTTGGGATGGCCTGCCTGGCTCACCCACAAGTGCCTACCCCACACTGATAAAACCTTGATACCCCTCCATCAGTTTCTCTATCTAGACCTGCAGCCACTCACATTCCAAGAGCTTTTCAAGATTATCCCTTTTAAAAGGGTTGAAATTAGCATGAAGTAAGATGAGAAAGGAAACATGAATTTGTTACTAATAAGATCACTGAACCACTGCATAAGTTATGCCCTGTAATTCTGTTCTTTAAATCGGAATGTTCCATGTATTACTTAATTAAAGATGATTACTTCTTTAGTACTGTTTGGGGCGTTTCATAGAATTTTTTATATAGGCGGAAATGAATCCAGTTTTTCTTATTTCATTGAGACTCCTTTCACAGGGAGATAAATATGGGGAGAGAAAAAAAGGAAAATTGTTCTTTACATTTAAAAATATTTAATATGACAACCACCTATTTGAGGTCATTTATATGCCTAATTTAGTGCTAAAAGTCAATAACCAAAGATAATAGGGCTCCTGTTTTCCTCCAAAGCATCTTAGAGTAATTGAAGAAATCCATCGGTCAAGCCTTTATTTTACATGACTGTATTTTTCTATATTGCCATTAGAGTTCTTCTTATGCACTGTAAAACATGCATACCTTGTTTTTGGGCAGCTAGATTTTGTGCCCAACCTTTCTCCCATTGTTGTCAATGGTCCCACCGATGCCAATCTTGCTCAGGTTTCTCTGTTGCAGACTCAACAAGAGTAAAATATAACAATGATTTAAAACAGCCCATGGAAACATTGATTTTGTGTCATCACCTCCACCCCCACCCTAGTTACAAAAACATGATCTAGACAAAGGGTAGGAAAACAATCAGGTAAAAACTATTTCCTTTAAAAATTACATTGGGATTTCTAATGTTTAGGGATTTCTATGACAACTGTGAGGAGCTATTTCTCTCCTCTGGTTTTTAATTGCTGTTGTAAAGGTTGGAATTTTTTAGGTGGAAGATTGAGCTGATGCACGGTTCATGTGCTACCATACATTTGCAGAGGAAAAAGGAGGATTTCTTCTAGTCAGAGCAGTGGCATTCTCTAGAGGACTATTTATTTTGGGCTAATGTTTTTACAGAGAATTTCAAACCATTTTGTGGCCAAAGAGGGCCTAGGGTTGCTACAAAGTTGAAGACAGACTCTTCTATAGTACCAGAAGATCATAGTAATGATCCCTAATGACTAGACACACCAAATTCTATCATTAAGGCCCTACTTAATTCATGATATTGTAGAAACTGCAGATCCCGCAATATTAGGCTTCCACTGCAATTTTGACACCGGGAGCCCTGCCGTGCATGGGGCTGACAGTGGAAGCCCCAACCACCCCTGGCAGCTGTCAATGCGACCCCCTATTATCAGCCCTGGGCTCCTGCAGTCAGCGTCAGGCAACCACCAGGAGGACCCCCCACTGTCAGTCTCGTGCACAGTGGGGCTTCCACTGTCATCTTTTCCAAATTACCACAAATAATAAAGGTCCATTTTTACTTTTCCATGATTTTCCACGTCTTGTCCACAATTCAGCCGTAATTATTTGACAATCATCCCTCGATTCAAGTAGGGCTTTAGTTATCATGTATTGGCCAAACCCTGAAGTCCCTATTCATTGATATCACTGGAGATATATATGGGATGAATTTGGCCCCTTGGTTCTGCTAATGCTAGAATTCCTTGCTCTTGTGGTGTTGAGACAGATATTTATAACGAGAGAACTGTTTTTATTGCAATCAATAAAGAATGAACCCATGATGACGGATGACATTTCATGTTGAAATACCGTATGTATTTAAAATAACATCTGCTCATTGTAAATTTGACCCATAATTGTAAGAGCACAGAAGAAAGTCTAATGAAAAGTGCTCATGCAAAGTTGCTGCTTTTTTATATCGTGGCATCTCAGTTGAGCTAGGCCATATTGTAAAATTACTGAGCAACAAAATTTCATTTTGAAAACTATCCAACATGTTTTTAAGTTGTCAAACTGTAAAATATCCATAACCACAACTGTCTATTTCTGTTCTGCACTCCTGGATGTTAAAAAGAGCCAAAATGTAAAAAAGATGACTCTCAGTCTTGCATGCCATGAAGCTCCCTAAAAACAGAGGCTTATCCTTGACTCATTGACAGGTTTTAAGTGCAGAAATGCTGGCAAGCCCCTCCATACTACATCATATCTAAAATCACTTTTGTCATTTTGGGCATGGGCTAGCTTGGAGAGAAGCAGGCTCACCATCCTGGAAAGATTTAGAACCCAATTCTGCTCCACTGAAGTCAAATGGAAATTTGTCATTGACTTCATTGGGAGCACGTTCAGTCCAATAAAGAGCACACAGCTACTTAAAGCGCATTACATCCTTTACTACCTACAACATTCAAAACCAAATCAAACCTGCCTAACTTATAAACAATGCAATAATAAAATAAGATGCAGTTCTTATGTTCGTTATCAGTAATTTAAGAGAGCACTACCAGTCAGTCACAATTTGGGCATATCCGTCATTACCAGAGAAGATGGCAAGATACCTTCTGAGCCCTGGAAAAAAAAGAAAATAGAAACATCACGTACTTTACTCTTGCCCTTTAACCTCTACCATGCATCCCCAGTAAGGTTGTTCTGGCACTAGACTTCACTAGCTATTCACAGCATGTATAACTGCAGGAATCACTCTTTGAAATGAGGTCTTCAGTCATTTGTGTAAGGTCTCACAGTAAGTGAGTATAGAACCAGAACTTTTGATTCTCCATCTCTCTCTTTAACCAATAGACCATGTTCCCTCAGGAAAAGTCATGCCAAAGCTGTTCTAATGCTGTCAAAGTGGCCACGTACGTATCGCCTCACATATCAGAACACTTGCAATGGTGAACACCCATCTCTGAAAATCAGTCCCTTAGGTCTCTCTGTGGCCACATCCTCCATCTATAAATTAGGGGAAAATTTTAATCAGCTCACAGGCATGTTGTGATAATGAATTAATCATTGTAAAGTGCTTTGAGATCTTTGGATAATAAGGGCTATAGGAACAGAAAAGGCCAGATCCTTCACTGGTGTAAATCTGGCATAGCTCTATTAACTTCAATGGAACGATGCAGATTGACACCAGCGGAGGACCTGGCCAGTGTATTATTCTGACTGAAGACAACAGCCAGTTAATTTACTACCATTCATCCAAATTATTAAAGACCATTAACATTCTAGATTTGTTAGCTGGAGGAAATTAATGAGGAAAGCCTCCTCCTAGCTCCCCCTTTCTCAAGCTGCTGATTTTCTAAAAATATAATGGGATCGCTATCGTTAAAAAAAAAAACCAAAAAAAAAAAACCAGGCTATATGCATAAAAACACTGCCATAAATTCCCTGGTTTATAATAAGAACAGATGTTGACAGATTCAAATCACTTCAGCTACTGATGCTGCTGCAAACAGACTTTAATCATAAAAAAGATGGGATTTCTCCCTCCACCCACAAGTTCTAGAAATAGCATGATTGTATACTTATGTACGCATTACTAATGCTATCATGCAAAATAGCAGCACAGGCCGGTAATGATATAGGAAGAATATCTTGTTAGGAAAGATCTTCTTTCCCCCCTTTTGTGGGGCTTAGCACTGACCCTTAGATTCAGCAAGGGAATACCTTAAATTAAGTTAAATATAATACAGTTAAATGTCATTTTAAATTCTTCTTATCCTGTTGTGACTGGCATAAACCTATAACATTTTCAATAGGATGATTCATGAAAGATATAAAAGAATCAATAGGGATAAAAATAGGGAACATAATAACACTGTCTATCTTATCATAACTTTGCTTTTATTATACTGAATAACATGAAAAGGAGATAGCGTTTAAACATGTTCTGTCATGATACCTTTAAACTGTAAAATGAAAGTCAGATAAAAGGAACCCAAATAAGGCAAGCTTTTGGGATAACATACTACCTTCTACCAGTAGACAGAACTCCTGCTGCCATCAATGGATGCAGAGAGCCCATAGCTTTCCATATGACCCCAGATTTCTGTGGGACTGAACTGCCAGCTTCTGTACAAGTGTAAGAGAATTGTGTGCCAGCTTTTTATCATATTTGTGGCATTTAGACTGTGTGCCTGCTAAATCCACTGTTCATTGAAGAGATACAGACAGCCAGAAAACTTTCTACTCTTTGAACTGAAAGCCAAAGAGGAAGTCATTCTTTGCAAGGACATGTATATTAAAAGGTTAAAATTATCTACTGTGGTCATAACTAAAATCTCTTGTTGGCTCCAAGTGCTGTGGGTCCTGATTATACAGGACTTAGGATACTGTATGTCTGAACATGTAATGGGATAGGAGTTCAGTCCATCACTTCCCTGCCTGATATGGGGAAGGGATTGCAATGGAGGCAGTATCCTCAGCACCAGTTCTGGAGTAAGCACCTCTGGTTGACATAACTGGAGTGGCATTGATGGGCTACAGCACGAAGCGCTCTCAGCCCTGCTGAAATGGGAATGCGTGTGAAATATGGGGACTTTGAGAATGGTATATATTGGAGGTGGTATATTGGAGAAGGTATAAGAGAAAAAAAATTGGAGGGAGCCGTAGAAGAAGAAGAATGGAAGTAAAGAGATGGAGACGTTCAAATATATTTCTCCATCTTAATGATGACCTTTTAAAAACTTAACTGGATTGTTGATCTTTAAATACAGATAGCTACTGTGAGCCAGATCATGAGCTGATGTAAATCAGCACAGCTTCTCTGACTTCAATAGAACTAATCTGACTTACTCTAGCAGAGATCTGGTCCCGTATGTTTTGTTTTATCCAGTATGGAAAACCTACAACATTAATTGAACCTGCTAGATCCCCTTTGCTGGATAAACAGATCCTGAATTTATTCTGTGAGATACTGGAATTTACTGTAAAAAAAAAATCAAGAGCAAAGGTGCAAAGAGAGAAAAGGTAAATGAAAAAAGGGACTTGAGAATTTTAGTTTATGAAAATCAATGTGTCTGAAGTGACAATGAAGATGTCTGTCTATGCACAAAGTGGCTTACATTAGAGGTAGATTAAATGCAAGGTTCTCCCCAATGCTCAATGAAGTTGTGTAATCAAAATCGAACTGGAGCTGCCCTCACAGTACAGCACCTGTTTTCTGGTGAGATTGGCTCTGAAGAGATATATGCTCCTTGTGAGGCAAGAGAGGATTAAGACTTCACGCTAGTTCTCTTCTAGTCATATCACACTGTGGCATCAATATCTTTCTGCCTGTCCAGCCTAGGAGAGAGTACAATCAGGACGCAGGCAAATATCAACGGAAATAGCTTTGATACCAATTTCTGGAATGTTAGGTCCATTGCTGTAACAGTTTTTGCTCCATTTTACAGGCAAGCGTTCTAAGATTTCAAGCAGCACAGGAAGTTTTGAAGCAAAATGGTATATTATTATAAAAATTGTGTAATCTGTATTGCACTCCTATTTCAAAATGTACCATGTCATATTGCTGATAATAAGCAAAGTCCAAAAAACAAAGAGGCCCATTTTCACCCTACTAAAAGAGATTCCTTTGAATATTCCACATTTGTCTTCACAAACATCCAGCGTTTGAATCCAAAAAAAGAATGGAAGGAAAAACAGAAATTGTAAGGCAGACTGTGTGATCCATTATAAGGCTTGGAAGGATTAGATTTTTACCCATAAATGTTGTTAAACATTGATTTCACTGTACACACACAAACTGGCGAAAAATATTTCCACTAATAATACTCAACATTTACAGATAGGCAAAGTAAAGAAAATGCTGCTTGAGAACTTAAGAGTTTTATTTACAGATATTTACTTCGTATATTTTGAGACACAGATGCTGACAATTTGTATTTTAATGGTTACAAAGCTTTCGCTTTTTGAAATTGACATCTACTGTCATTAAATAATTATTGTCTGACTTGCTCTGTTGTCTGACACCCTGCATAATTTTGTGCAACTGTGAAAATTTAACTAGATAAAAATAGAAAAAAATGCTTATAAAGAAACACAATCCATTGATATTATAAAAAATAGACATTGAATTTTGCCAAGTCTATCTACTGTTTAAAGCAGGAGACTAGGAGTCAGGACATGTATGTATTTTTCTCAGCACTGCTCTGACTCTGTGAACTTGAAGTCAGTCATCTAGAAAATGGGTATAACAACACTTACCCACCTCACCAATGTTGTAAGGCATAATGAAGTAATATTTGCAAAGTGCTTTGATCTTCTTAGATTGATTGGTGCTATACATTACGTAGTTGTTAGCTGTGATGCCGTACAATTGCAAAGCATTATCACTGAAGGTTCCTTATACCTTTTTGTCTTTTTTGAGGGAGAGGGGGTAGTGGGGGCTCCCATCCTCAGAGTCTCGAGAATTCCTGCTCTTGCCCATTTAACATTTACTTGCCTTCCTCTCACTTTCAAAACTCTCCTTGTCATAATGTTCATCCTTTTGGCCGAAAAGGGCTGGATGTTGTACCCGAAGCAAGCAGCCTTGCCCTAAAAAGATGATCATTGTGAGATGATTCAGTGACAAGGGTTCTGCTTCCCATTCCCTGTCATTGTGCTTACATGCACTGGTACACAAAGAGGATAAAGAGAGAGAAATGGGATAAAAGAGTAAAAATGTAATGCCCTCCCCATCTAGATAAGAGTGAATTGGCAGGTTGATGTTAATCTGTGAACTGTATTTATTCATATTTTCTGTACAAGCTGAAGTACTTTTCACTATGCAACATGTTTAACTCCTTACAGAATTCATTGTGAAAACTGTAATGAAAGTCAAAAATATATTTCCCACATCTTGATATATTAATGCATGCCCTAAGCCGTGTACAGTTTTTGAACAGTGAACTCAAGCTGCATGTCACGCTAGCATGTTGATAAAGCTATTGAAACAACATTTCATAAGAGTGCATTAGCAGCTAATAAGGGATTTATCATTGATCTTTCACTATAGTTTGCCTTTGAATTTAGTTAAGATTGTAAGATGGACAATAGTTCTGACAGGAAAAAAAGACCAAGTGAAAAAGGCAGCAGGTTTCCTGTTTATAAGTTTAAACATTCAAATAACTGGCAGTGATATAACAAATGACAGCTCTGACTGCTACTGACAGTCTGTTACTTTTGCAGTCACCTTCTAGAGCTTTATTATTTAGCACCAGATAGCACAGTTGGCCCCAGTGGAAAAGACAGGTTGCTTCGGATGACAGGATCTTTACAATGGGCAATCACGATGGCCATTAGTGTTTATCCACTGCAATAAGTATATAAATCACAGCAAATGGCTTTCCCTTGGAGTCAGGATCCGTTGTTTTATTCCTTCCCAGGAGCAAGTATTTATCCACCAAATCATCAAAGTGCCAGACAAGCTTTATGCCTAGTCCAGTGAGCCGTTACGTCTCACTGCTGAATCTCTGCAGACCACCGATAATATTTGTATTCCACACAGAGAATTGATCATCAAATGAGAGACAATAGTTTGTGTGTTTAAAAAAAAAATCGTCCTTATTGTCTATGAGCTGGCGGTTAGGATTATGACCGATCATTTATCAATGGGTACGAATTGAAGGTTTTTAATATTTGCTAATCCACCTGTTACGCATCATTTTGGTGGGGGAAAGGGAGATATTATATAGTTAGGATTAGGGGCTATATAGTTGTCTTGATCCTTGCATGAAACTCCCATTGATGTTAGCGGGAATTCAGATACAAACTAAAAATAGTCTTGTAGAAGCAAATCCACAGATGGAGTTTTGCCTCCAGAGTCAAGGCAGGTATTACTGTGTAACTGGGGGCTTCCCAGAAAATGAAGTAAGGGAGTCACTAAAATAATTTACACTTCACTGGCAGATAGGAATTGCCAATGGATGGTCCAGTTGCCCACTAAGTCCAGTCCCCTATTTCTGACAATGGTCAGGATCAGAAGCTTCACAGGAAGGTGCAAGAAACACCACAGAAGTTAATAATGGAAAGACTACTTATATGGGAAGTTACTTCCTAACCTCTTATCAGATAGTGATTAGCTTATCCCTGAAGCATGAGGGGTTGTAGCCCTTAGAGTATATTTATTCTTATCCAATGTAATTGTAGATGTTCTCATTATCTATATAAATGTTTCATCCTTTTTTCAATCTCACAGAGCTCTTATATCATGGCAATGAGTTCCACAGGTTAATTATTCCTTGTCTTAAGCAGTATTTGCTTTCATTAGTTTCAAGTTTGGTTCCTTTCAATTATACTGAATGGCCCCTTGTTCCTGTATGATGAGAAAGGATAAACTGGACTGCACAACTTGCTCTACTCCACTCATTTTCTTTATCTCCATTATGTCTTGGTTCAATTCTACCTCTTAGCAATTCCTTCCCCAATGAGACAGCCTGGGCAACAAGTCAGTTCTTGTTCCCCTTAGCATTAACAGTCAGATTCAGATTTTGTTGCAGTTAAACAATATGTCATTTTCCTTCAAGGAAGAGAGGAGAGAAACAACTAAATGAAAGTGAATTTATTTCCTTTTGTGTGGACTCAACAGTTGGAAGCTATCGTTCTATGGCTCATGAAAAATGAGTTACAAAGGTTAAACAATGCAGACATTTTGCAGGCCGGAGTTCATGTCTGTGCTTCACTCTTTGCTTTCTCTCTCCCCAGCCCAGTTCATAACAGGCTCCCCGAGAAGAGCATCATTTTCTGATCTCTCCAAAATCCTCTCTCTCCTTTCTAACCTAGGGACTGCTCCACATAGCAAAACTCTTTTCCTTGACACCCTACTGTGGTATTCTGTTATTTGAAGCCAGTGTTCTGGAGCCAATTCCAAATATATTCTTTCTAGCACCCTTCTCCATTTCCCTTGGTGAACCTTCTTGTAAAGAATACAGCATAGCATTTCTCATATAATAAGCCTGTAATGTCTTCCTACAGTAGTAAACATCAACTTCCATGAGGATAAAAATATAACATATTTAGGTATAGCCATCCATCTTACTTAAAAAACAATCTTATTTGAAATTGGGCTATGTACATCAGTTACACTGAAAACTCCAACTCCCCCTTGTATCCAAAACCATGTTTATCTGAGCAAATTCTACATCCTTTGTTCCATTCAGTAGAAAGGTTTTGGTCATATAATCAGAAATACAAATTATAAGCCAAAGAAAGATGGCAATAACAATTTAAAGCAAGGACTCAATTAAGGATGTTAGAGGATTAAAAAAAAAAAGATTTAAGAGTGGCCAAGGGTAAAGTGAAGGTGTTTGAAACACCATTAGAAAGACAGAGAGAAAGATCAGGTGTAGGATTTTCTCATGGAATCTCTTATTTTATTTCCTCCCTCCTCATTTTAAAACTGCCATACTTTATTACGTTTAATCGTTTTATAAAATGACACTTTTATACAAACATTCATGTTCCACAGTCTATTCTGCACAAAGTCATAATAGTCACAGGGATGTGCTCTCTGACCTTGTGTGGAAAAGCTGTTTCCCCATGGCCATATTTGGGTTTTGAAGTAAAACTTGCAGTGATTTAAGCCATCCTATGGGGGTTTAGAGACAGGCACAAAGAGGGAGAATGTAGAATTACTTAAGTGCTCTTTGAGTTCACGAAGTGGTTATGCGCTTAAGTCAGAGATACTTGTGTGTAATTACACAGGAGTAGAATCTGGCCCTATGCATGAAATGAGGAAGAGGGCCATCTCTGGAATGTAGCGTGGCCAGGTCTACACTTAAAAATTAGATTGACCCAGCTACATCGCCCAGGGCTGTTAAAAACTTCCTGATCTAGACTCTGGGTACTATTGTAAAAAAAATAAAAAAATACCCCCAATTTGTAGGACAATCAGGTAGTCACATATTTAGAGTGGGATTGTCATAAAAGTCTTCACTGTTGATGCAACTGCTCCTACTGTAGTCAATGGGAAAATCTCCCACTGACTTCAATGGGGGCCGAGTTAGGCCAATGTTAAAGCACTTCTGAAAATTGTGGATCTATTTTAGCATTTGAATCTACATGTTTTGTGCACTCAATACACGGGGTAGATACAAAGATGGAGTCTGTTTTTGAAAATATGGCAAGGTGTGTTTTATTGCAGGGGAAGGAAATATTCATACCGACCTACGCCAATCCACTGATTAAAGTAAGCTGCCACTGAAATTGCATCTGTGGGCTTTACAGGTGGCCAAGAGGTTCCATCCCTATCTATGGATCCAGCAACACTGGCAATTGTCCCATGGTTCTTCCTCACCAATGAAGAGTTCAGGGCAACTGCAGCATTGTTGAGAACACAGTTTGCAGGGAGAAAAGAACAGTTATTTAAAAAACAATATTGAAAGCTGCGTCAGGAAAAGCTAATTGGATTTGCTTTTTTTGTTCAATAAGGGAGTGGGGGGAACGGTTTATACTGATGAACAACAGGTCTCCTGGGATCTTGACAATAGATTACATGCCTACTCCCAAAGGGTAGAACAGCCCCATCAGAGAGGAAGTGCCTTTTAAAAAGTTATTTATTTTACAGACTCAATGAACCTGCTAAGTCGCCTTTGTTTTTGTTTTGTTTTTTAAACCATAGTTCCGTACTGGGAGCTGAGTGGCTGATAATTTCCTTTTCTCCCTAGAGCAAGACTTGCACGTCTTACTGAAGAAGCAACCTTGAGGAATATAAACATACTGGAAAAAAATCCACTACCGCATATCCATTAAAATAAGCCATGCAATTCATTTTTACCTTTTCCAATCAGGGTGTGTGTGTGTGGGGGGGGGGGGGGGGGCGCCGCGGGGGGAGTCAGCTTTTAAGAAATCAGGAGCAGAAGAAAGGGAACTCTAACAAAAAAAAAATAAATATTTAATATTTACATTGCTGTAGCCCCAAGAGGGGGCTTACGGGATCTGGGCCCCACTGTGCTATGTGCTATACAAACTGGTGTGTTTCCCAAACAGCTTGCAATGAAAGCTGACATGAGAAGAGATATAGCATCAACTCTATACATTTCCATTGTTTGTATTATAAGCAGGTAAAATGCCCACTCTCCCCATCTGTTCTTTCCCCTAGCCATCATTAACTGGCTAATTTCTTATCATCCCGTCACCATGAAGTTAATTATATATAATCAATAAAAATGGCCTCTGACTAGCTAGGACATATTTCATTTTGCATGGAAAATAACCAAATCCTCATGTTATTGCTGTACTGAGCATCTTCTCTGTCCAGTTATTAACAAAATCATGTGAAAAAGCTACAGGCTTGAGAACACCATTTTCAGTTCTAAGCTGCTTTTCCATTCTGTAATCATTCAGCAACATCCCAGAATGAGAGACTTTTCACTCCATGTGTAACAGAAAATGTAATGCCCTTGTTGTCAAACAACCTACAATTCAGCAGAGCCCTAGGAAATTCTGGAAGAAGCCCCCATAGAATTACATACTTCACCATTCCCTTTCCTTCCCCCCACACTGGATTTTTGGCTCTCATTATGTTTGCATACCAAATGCTTCATTTGGCATTTACCCTTCTGTGAAAGCCCAATAAATACCAGCTGTACCAATATCAAAACAAGAAATACTGAATTGTGACATTTTACAATATGCAGCCTCATTCATGACTTTACACAATGTCCCATAAATGAACATGTGTTATATAACAAAAAAGGGTAAAACTTTGTTTTCTGTACCTTTAAAAACAGATTTAGTTGTGAATCTAGAATCTATATTTATTTAGATATGAACACACATCCACAGAAGACAGGGCACCATGGGGGGGATATTATGAAGGTTTTATTGGCATGAGCATGGAATGATTGCATTACTCACAAATGAGTGAAGTATGTCATCCAAAACAAATGACTGATAAATTAAGTTAGAATCACACATATGGATGGAGTGTATGTCACATATCTATATATGGAGAGACACACCACAATGGTACCGTCAGCTGGAGTGCTCAGCTCTGAATGTACAGCCTACAAAAACTATTAGTTTAAAAATATGTGTGAGAAGGAAATAAAATAGTTTAAAAACTCTTCACAGTGTGCTGGATAAAAGCACTCCAAGAAGTAACACTGAAAGCTTTTAATTTATAAGATTGCCAAGCAGGAGTCTGTTCTTCTTCCTCTGAAGTTAAGAGTTTAGCCACCGATTTCAATGGCAGAAGGATCAAGCCCTAGAGTTGGACACAACTAATTTTCTACAAGGTTGTTTTCAAACTTGTAATTTTTAAAACTCTAGAATTGCTCACATATACCATGCTTCAGTGCTGATGAAATTTTATGGAAATGGCTTTACCTCCCATAAACAAATACTTTTTAATGGAAGTACAGACAAACTTTATAGAAGTACAACCATCATCAATACTATCTCAACAACTGATCCTCTCAGAGATATTATGTGAATATAAAATGAAACACTGATAAAAGTGGTGGAAAAGGAAGGGAGAAAGAAGAATGAAAAATTGCAAGCTAGCTGTGTTAAACTTAGATAAAAAAACTAGCAAATGGAAAAGCAAACATACAGGGAAGAGGGTCACGTTGAACAGAGTGAAGAATAGCAGAGAGGAATGAGCAGGAAGTGCAGCTGGTATAAAACACTGATGTGCTGGAGACCCAAGAAAAGGAGCCCAGAGGCTCAAGACTAATTTAGTAGATAAGATTTAGACTTTGTTCAGCTTTGCCCGTTATAATGGGAACTTGTAACAACAGACCACAATTTCTCAGAAGCTTTTGTCCTGAAGGAGGTAAATGAGGGCCAAAGAAAAGAAAGAATTTATTAAAAAATATATCTTGGGTTAATGAGAATACCAATGAATTGAAGAGAAATGACTCTAGATCTAAAATAACCCTCTTCTCTTTCAAAAAACAAAACCAAACCCAGGAGACCTGTCAACAGGGCTATAAAGTTTAAGAAGGAGTACAAAACAAACTATTCTTGCATTACACTATTTGTTAAATATTTTAACAGAACTCCACACAGTAGCCATAAATAAGTATTTATACCTGTTTTAGAGAGTGTGTGGGAGTGGGAAGTGGTGATTTTTGCTGAAAAATGGCAACGGAGGTGAGTCAATAATTGACACATTGCCAAGCTGCCTAAATGTTAAAGACTGTGTGGTTATAAAAACTCACCTATGTGAATATTTTTCATTTTTATGTGCTTGGGAGTAGATCATAAAACCCAGGCCATTCTCACATATTGGACAGTTTTTTCATAAATTCAAAACACCTGCCCTCAGGGGAATTTATCTGATCTTCATACAAGAGCAGGGAGTTTGTTAAATGCTTGATTTACACAAGAATGAATTGTACTTTGAATAGTTATGTTGTCATAACACAAATGCTATCTTCTTCCTCTTGAACCAAAGAAACTAAAAAAATAAACCCCAGTATCTGTGGGAAGCCCTGATCTGAGCAGGTGTTTTCATAGAGACTAAATCAACTTCAGGAGTTGAAGTGATACCAAAGAAAATCTGTGGGAAAACCCAATTTGACAGGATTAATTTGTCAAGCTCAATGGTGTGGAACCCTTATGAAGGAGTACTTAACGCATATCCTCAGTGAGGATTTTAGTCATTATTCCCCCTACTCTCATAAGAATATGAAAAATGCCACAAGCACCAGGCCAGACTGAGAGCTACTATAAGTGGCAATTACAGGTTAATTCTTTGAAGGGAGGCGTGTTGTTTGCTTGTGTTTGTCTTAATGACAGAACAAAATGGGAAGTTAACAAAAATTTTGTTACGTATTTCATTCACCCTTTCTGTCCCCTCCCCTCCCCACCTTTAAACAGACATGGAGCTCAAGCAGCTTGGAACAAAAGTTAGTTTAAAAAAAAAGTCATTCTCCTCCTTTCTGGGGATGAAATTGGAAGCCCACCAATTCTGTTGGGATGAGGAGATAATTATAACTGGCTAGATCCTCAGGGGCTGTAACTCAATGTCACATCACTGAAGACAGTGGAGTTGCACCAAGTTGCACTAGCTAAGGATTTGACCCCATTTCTTCCTGGAACATACCAAGGGAGAAATGTGGGGACAGACAAAGGGGAGCATATAGGAAGTGTATCCAGATCCCTTCCCCCACAAGAAACCGAATGGCACCTCAATCCCCTATGTAAGAGCTTTCAGCACTTTTCCAGCTCAGTGACTGGAACAGCAGTTGCGCAGCACTCTTCCTACAGATCACAACCTCTGCAAAATCTCCACACACAAAATCTTTTTATTAGGGGTTCATTATTAGCCCATTCAGTCAGTTTCCCCATCTGTAAAATGGGGATAATGATACTTAACTCCTTTGTAAAGCACTTCAAAAATCTATGCATGAAAAGCTAGGTTTTCAAATGCTAAGTATTAATTATTACTACTACTACTGGCTTCATGTAAAGAGTGGGGGAAGGTGAATGTTATCCAATTAGGGAATCTGTGTGTTAAAATTCATCCTGGATTTATTTTCCAATATTCTCCTTACAAAAAGCAATTATATGCGTTAGTTTAAATTACCTTTATTTTTCGATATGGGAAAACAAAAACAAAAATCCAAGAAAGAACGAAAGTAAAGTCTCAGAGAGAACACAGTGTGCCTCTCTTCTGTAACAAACTTCATATGGCCAGAATAGAAAATGTCTGCTACCTCCTGTAGATGGAAGATTATCAGTCATTAAATAGGTGCAGTGCACAGAAAATAACTACCTATATTGTCACTAACACCACAATTTTGCTTGTTTTTGTCGTTTGGTAAAAGACTATCACGAAAATGCTGAGAATTCTACAACTGTAGTTTTTTTCACCCTAATTATATCCAAACACCGTAAAGCTAAGCTTTCCCTTTCTGCGCCCGGCTATGAGACTAAGTAGCATTATTCGTCACTAAAAGCTCACAGTAATGTATTATTGTGCTTTCCCTCTCTTCCTTACACACCAAATCTGTATCAACATTTAATGAGAGTCTGGAGTTTTTGTGAGCAGATGTAACTTCTTTTCAGACACAGAATGAACTAGAGCAATTCACCAAATAAACCTCACAATGGACTCAACCAGGTGAGAAACTCTCCTGCCATGAGGTCTTCCCTACGCTTTCTGAGCGAGGCGGATTTCCCATAAGAAGGAGTGAGGAGAATTAGCTATTTTCTGAGACTTCTAAAGTCAAAAGGGCCAAATCCTGGGCATAGGCATGAATTTGGTCCTGATGGGTCCCATCATCCCCAGCTGGCAGCACTGATTCAAAGCTGTCAGCTGGATCACATGCATTTCTGCAGGTTGCTGTGCTCCATCACCCTTTCCAGAGAGGCTACATACCAAGACATCAAAGAAGGAATGATTCCCTTAAAGTTATTCTCCAGCAAAAGCACCAGAGTTATCACCCAGCACACTGCAGTAGCAGTGCAGTGTTATTGCGATATATACATGTACACACACACACACACACAGAGTGATTCCTACAAAACACTTGACAACAGTTTGGTTGCTGGTGTGCACTGCCTATCATGTTGAATAATACTGTCTTATTGTTTAATGTGTACTTACTTCATCTGTCTATAATCATCTGTTGTCTCTTCTTTTTTACTTATATTGTAAACCCCCAAGGGGGCAGGGTTCATCTGTATTATCATTCTGTATTTGTACAGCATCTAGCACAGTGGGGCTCTAGGTGCTACAATAATACAAATAATAAACAACAATACACATCAGGCATATGGCAGTGAGGGTCAGAATCATGGATTCTTCCTATGGGGGAAGGGTATGGCTGGGGGCTGCATTTGAAGCCGCACAGCGGCTGCTGCTGTGGGGGATCCACCAGCCAGGATTTCAATTCACCTGCATCATGATGAAATTTGTGAGAAAATTAGTCTTCTGCTGGGCTCGGACTGGTCTTCTGGATTATGAAAATAGCCTTACTTGTCAAAGCAATTACATAAGACATGTCAGACCCAACTGGTTTGAACATACATAGAATGCGGTCTTATAACCAATAACTTATTTGTTGTTTTCTTGCTCCTATATATTAATGCATTTTATAAATGAAACATTCCTTAATGCACTTTTAACCAATGACTGTAGACCAGTGTTTCTCGATCTTTTTGATACCAGGGACTGGCTTGCTGCCTTCCTAAACTGTGTCAGGGAGATCTCGGGAACTGGTGCCGGTCCATGGACCAGTGGTTGAGAAACACTGCTGTAGACCATGGTGTACTGCTATTTATCTCAAAGATCAAGGTACTAAGTTTGGCAATTTTTTCCTTGTCCTAGCTCTTTATCAGTCACAAACTCAGAAAGAGCTCTCAGAAACTGACAGCTTACTCAGCTAGAAACAAGGATAATGGCATAGTTGGCACATCTTAGATTTTAGGTGACAATGTGTCCAGTTTTGTTCTAAAGGTAGAGCCCATTTTAAGGAATTAATTTTCCTTTGGGACATCCAGCCACTTTTACAACATAATTACACTCATTCACTCATTACCCAGTACTCCCTCATAATATAAGACTATCCTTTCATGACAAGAAGTTTTGTGGAAGAGTTTGAAAGGAACTCTCTTTCCTTCCTCCTATTTTGTATTCTGTTCCCCTTTCATCCTATTTTTGTTGTGTCTCTCTCTCCTTTTCCTACCTAAGCATATTCTTATACTTTATGCAGACTCTCTCTTGCTCTGATATCTATTTGCCCATCTCTCATATTTTGGCCCCATCTCACACGCCTGCATGATACTTGTGTTACTTTCCCCTTCACCATGTTGCTATCCATGCCACTGTGTTCAGTCTGTTGGTATCCAAGTGACATTTAATAAAGTTCTAATCACAGAACTAAGTACTCAAGATATTAATACATTTCCTTTAGCTGACGGAATAGTGCATGAAAAGCAGTGGTATGGATGAAAGAAAAGTCACTGGGCCCTGTTCTCCACTGTCTTGCATCTTATATAGTCACCTGGGCAAAATGGGTCCAAACCACTACCACTATGTCCTACACTGCAGTCAGAGGTGCTATTGCAGCAGAAGATGATGTACCCAAGTTACATTTGATCTAGCTAGCTAGAGGACCAATAGCAGTGAAGCCATCGCATTACGGGCTTTGGTGCAGGCTGTACAAGCCTGCAGGTACTTACTTGGGCAGCTAGCCTGCACTGATGCTCATGCTGCCCCGGCTTCACTGCTATTAGTAACTGAGCTAGCTAGATTAAAGATAGCTTGGGTGGGTCTACATGTGCTGCAATCACTCTTCCAATTGCACTGTGGACATACCCTTACTGATTACACAAGTGCAAGGCAGAAGAGAATCAGGCCCAGGAAGTGCTCCACTAACATCTCTTGTCCTATAACAAAAAGTCCAAGCTTATTGGTGCTGGGATTTCTCTCACTGCTGGAGTGAGCAAAGCAAATAGCAAAGATATTTTGCATCATTCATCAAAATCAGTTTGGAATCAAAAAGGAGTTTGTGAATTAGTGGAAGAAAGTTTGAATGTGGAATATAATTGCCTAGGTGAATGGTTAATTTTGGAAAGAAACATTGCAGGAATTCAAACTGACCCTTTTCAATACGGACATGCATGTGAAAAACCCATGAAAATTAGACACAAGGGCACTTGGATACACAAGGACATCTTGTATTTTTATTCCTGAACAGAGATGTAATTCTGTTCAATCCAGAGAAATTTGGAATGATAAAAATAATTGAGAAACAAAGAAATTAAAGAGCAACTAACATATATCTCATTGTAAAACTCCCTCCTCCGGACTTTTCAGAACAGGCTCTTCCATCTCCCATTCCTGACCCCCCTTTAAAGCCCCAATTCAAGAAAGGATCTTTATTTCAGAAAGCACCTAAGCATGTACTGAAGCCAATGAGGCTTAAGTGCTGTCCAGAATTGGGGTCTTAGGGTGTAACAACAAACTTCGCCTGAGTCAGTAATGCAGTTCCGTTTTCAGACTAGCTAGAGGAAACAGCTCCCCACTCACCACCCATCTTTCAGGAGTTCAAGTTCCAGGAATACACAAGATCCATGTAGATTCTAGATAAGGAATCCCTAATTATCCTAAAACCTTCTTTAAATGTTCTAGTTCCTTTTTGCTCTGGTGTTGAAATGATGATTGTGGCCCTGGAGGATCCCCTCTTTGCACCCATTTGTAAAGGTGCCTTTACACTGCCAGATAGCAGCTCAGACAGCATGGAGAATCAAGCCCTTAATGTTCAGTATAGTCAGCGTATTGCCCCTTCCCATCAAGTTCATTATTGTACACATACTATAGTGTTTTCTGATTTGGTTCAGGTCACAACTATGACTCTTGTTAAATACTAGACTGCAGTGCAGTTGGACATCTCTGCTTTGGATTGTAGTTATCATGGAACCTCTCTCTTTGTTGCATTACTGCAAGAGAGGTTGGTGGGAGCAAAGACAAACTGGTCTGGGTTCAGTAAATTTTGAGCAGGAGTAACTGATGGACCAGAATAATTTAATAAATCAATTGTAGCATGTAAGTTTAAAGACATACATGTAAATAGAGCTGAGTGGGAACCAAAATTGCTGAATTGTCAGAAATTCTGCAATTTTGAAATTTGTTTTGTTCCAGATAAGAAGAAAACCAAATAATTTTGAAATTTCCCACAAAACAAAATTTCACAATTTTGTTTCAACAGAACTGAAACATTTATTTTTCAAATGTTGACATTTGACATTATTATAATTATAATTTATAACATTACTTTCACAGTCATTTCAAAATAAAACATCAAAACACTCCATTCTAAAAATGTCAAAACAAAACATTTCATCCTTAGCAAAATGCTCCTTTTAATTTTTTCTTATATGAGTTTTCATTAAAAATGACCCATTGCAATGGGAATTTTACCATTCAAGCTGATCCAAAACCAACAGAAGTCTTTCCATCTTTATAACTCAAAAATGGTTTTGACCACCTTGGAAAAAAACCTCAGTCTCCTGTCCAGAGACTAGGCATTACAATTGTTAGATGAAAAGTAGCTATTTTGATATAGAAGGGGAACCAAAAAGGGCATGGGTATGAGTCTGTCATTACCATGATTCCATTAAAAATACTCCCAGGAATACAATTTAACCTTTCTTTTTCTCATATTTGTTCTCTGTGGCAATGAACACCCCTACAGACAGATATACAGACTATTATTAATTCCATCTCAAAAGTCAGTTTGTTTCCTCCTAGCAACAGAATGAATGGGCAAAAGTAAGGATCACAGAAGAGACGGGATTACTGCTTGAACTAATGAATTATTTCCTCATACAGTGATGGATTGACCTCTTAATAAAGAAACTGCTAGTTTTCCCCTTGGGTAGGAAGTAGATAGTAATGGATGTTTTCCAATCCACGCTTCTTTGTTACATTATCTATATTTTCAGATCAAGCTACATTTATGTAGAAAATGGGTGATTAATTCTTGCTTAAAATCACATGCAGATGATATGTGTATCTGAGAAATAACTTGGACCCCTTCTTCAGTGTAAAGGTGAGGATGGGAAGGAGGTTGAGAAATGCACTTGTCTTCAGTCAAAAAATGAGCACGTTATTTTTCAGAAAAGAATAGGTTCTGTAAAATAAAATACTATACTATAGCCTTATAATGTCATTCCGGATATGCAACATTTCTGTTCTGATTTTTACTGAATAGTTGAGGCAATTCTTTATTGCAAGAAGTCTAAAATGATACTCATGAACGGTTGGTACAGCTGTTATAGAATAATGTTCTGGAAAGCAGGATATTCAGAATTCACAAAGTGCTTTTTCTCACTCTTGCTAGACTGTCTGCATGTAGATGCTTTGCATCAGGCCCCCAGTGCATGCTTTTTGAATTACTCCCTAAACAGGGAGTATTTTGAAAAAAGCAAAAGGCTTTTTGGAAGACATTTCATGCCCCATTAGGAACTATAGGGCCAACAACTAATAAGGTTATACCAAAAGTGTACTTATTCATGTTTTTTCTCACTGTGAAAATGTTTCCAGCCTTTCCCCATTATAAATGTTACAGTGTATGATGTGTGAATCAATTCTATCTGTGCAGACACAGCAGAATGAAAGGTATAATGATGTGGGAGTGAAGTGTCAATGCATAATTCATATCTGACAGTGCACTGTATTGAGTTCTATCAGGCAGCATTCCATGGCAGAGAGGTCCTCAAAGGCTGCTGAAATTCATCTGCATCAGCTCATTGTGTTTCTGCTTGGGTGGCAGAATCGATCATTTAGACTGAGTGAAATGCCATTCAGTAACACTGTTAAAGCAGAGAGTGAGAAAGGCACAGCTCTGTTACTTGGTCAAGAAATTACCATCCAAGAAAATCTTTTTGGATATTTTCTTCTGTATCTCAAGGTGTTTTTTTTAAACAAAACATGGCATTCATATTAGCAAATGAATTATGAACGTGATCCTACAAGGTATTGAGCACTCTGGCCCACTGAATCAAAAGCACTACATATGCTTAAGCAATTTGCTGGATCAGGGCCTGAATGTTCAGTACCTTGCAGCAAAACAATACAATTCTAAATTCAACTTAGTGTGTTGATAAATTGTAGCACATAAAGCCAGATTATCAGATGATGTAAATCAATGTAGCTCAAGTGAAGTCAATGAAGCTGTGCTGATTTATAGCATACAGTGAGCAATAGTACAATCATCCACTACACATGAAGGGCTTGATCCTGCACCACTTGAAGTCAATGGGAGCAGAAGAAGGAGCAGACCTTAGGTGCTGTAATTCTTAGACACAATAGGATTAGTTGCAGCTGGCTGAATTTTTTCCCAGCCTTTTTTGTCTGGTTCGAAATAAAATTTTAACTGTCTCCCTACTCCAAAAAATAATAATAAAATAAATCCTTACTTGTTTGAATGCATACTTTTGTTTCCTATATGTGGGAATTCCTTGCTGTGACATTTCCATAATAACAAAAAGTTTATTAGGTGCTAACACAGTGTATTGTCACAATATTACAAAAGTATAGGTTTTGTTTCTCTAAACCTCAAGCATTTTTGTAACAATAAAATACATCCAAGTTGATGAATAGTATACTGTATACAATGGGATTTGAAATAGCTGAGAAAGTAAAACCTGAAATCACTATTTGTGACCAAAACTACTGACACACAAACTTTCACTGCATTATCACTCCTTTGATTTTTAATTGCCTTTTGTTTGTTAGGACAACTTCAGGTATTGCTTAGGTTATGAATTTCAAAAGAAAGATATGAGATGCAGTATAGACTGTTTTGGGCAACTATTATACTGAATTATTTCCACTAATTTGTCTTGACTTATCTTCATGCATGAATTGCATCCTCTGTGCAGGTCCAAGCTCAGTCAGAGAAGAGCAGTGTTTTGCAAGATGGGAAGGAATTTATTTCTAATGTAATAAATAATAATTACTGCCACCTAGCTGGATAATAGCTAACATTTTTTATATTTCAATGTACAAAATCTTGAAATGAAACAATTACTGCTAACTTCAGCTGGGATTGTCACCGTTCAAATCTTAAAAATAAAGACACACATAGGTCAGATCCTTGGCTATTGTAAACTGAAGTTTACAATACTCTTTACTCCACTGATTACAGTGGAGATCTGAGATATGCCAATTTACACTAACTGAGTGGGTGGTTCATAACATGGTATAAAGGAAGCACACTAGTGTGTATTTTTCCCTCATGTTAAAGCAGAGACAACCTTATTTGATCCCGGGACTCATGAGGGTGAGGAACTAATAATCTATTGGCTGTGGAATAAGCATAGTGGTCCCAATCTTGAAAGTGCTTAGCAGCTCTGACTGACTTCCATTTGTGGATACATGCCAAGCAAGCTTCCCCACATGGCCCCACCAGTACCCCTCAGTCATTACTTGCAGCCGCTCTGCTCTTTCATTTATGTGGTTCTTTTGAGCAGACACTGCCAACTGTGTAGTATTTTTAAGATGGGGGACTAGATGGCGATCACCAAAATCTCTCTCACTTGCATCCTAAACAGAGGGTTTAAATTGAGTCTTCATTTAAATTCATTCTGAGATGTAGCACAGTCCCTTTTCTCTTTAAAAGGAAGTCCTTGTGAATGTTAGCTGTAGTAAGGTGACCACATATTTGAAATAGAAATTTGGAGAGTGTCCTGGAAAGGCAACACCATCAGTTGCTACCTGCCTTTCACTGGACCACCACCACCACTACAATCATTCAGGGTGAAATTGGGCTCTGTACAGAGACCTCCATAAGTATGTTTACAAGCCCCGGGAGGGGAGTGGGTTTCAGAGCCCAAGTGGGAACATCTACATGTCTATTTTTAGCACCTAAGCATGATCCCAAGTCTGTAAATCTAAGCTCTGAAACTCACTGCCAGGGGTGGGTTGTTTTTTGTTTGTTTGTTTTTGCAGTGTAGACATACCCTATATACCACTGGAGTGTTTGTTTAGATTAGGATTTAAAGTGTGATGTTTAACCCACCCTAGGCTTTAAGACATGTGAAACTGGTCAAGTTAAAGCCAGCGTGCCTTGCTTATGTTAAAATTTTAAAATGTGTCAACTAGTACGTGTTAGCTAACACAGGCTAACATCACCCTTTAAATCCTAGTCAAGCAAGGCCTAAATCCCACTTAATCTCTCAAAACAAGATCTAAATGAAGCATAGACCTTGAGCTGGCTTCCACAGCTGTTCGGGGCTGTGGGGGTGGGGGCACCAAAACCATTTTCTGCCGTGGGCAGCAAAACATCTAGGGCCGGCCCTGCTGGCCCCTCTACACACAGGTGAATTTTTCTCAAAAAATACAATCCTGTGGAATGCTAAGAGCACTCAGTTCCTCATAGAGCGTGGTCTAAATAATTTTAATTCCAATGAACAAGTACAGCAGATCACAAAATCCGGTAATAAGAGGGAAGGGAAACTGAAGATCTGTGATCAACCTTTGTTGCCTGAAGTGTATTGGGCAGTGCATGTTGATTTTACATATTTTTTCTGGTTTCTTATTTCATGTCATAAAATTGTCATGACTTCAAATTGCACATTATGTATGTGGTTTGTCCATTACTGTTAGACCCACTTGCCTGTTTAGACTGTAAGTTCTTTGGCAGAAGCCATCTCTTCTTACGTATCTGTACACCATATAATAAAATGGGGCCCTGATCCTGATTGGGGACTGCGATGGAAGGTCTGGGCACCTGCATATATTTCATATATGTAATCAAAGGAAAACTGTTTGGAGGGGAAATTGATAAACAGAAAGATTCTAAACCTAGATAAATTGGATTCTAACAAGGCATGAGAATCTGTGGAGCAGGGTCTCTGAGTTAGGTATTTGAAAGACAGTTCTTAATCCTCATTAAGAGTCCTTGTATAGCCATGTAGCTCTCCCTTAAAGAAGGCAGTGGGTCTCCAAACCACACGATGTGGAGAAAACTGTAAGGGTGGCCCTGAATCAAGGGAAGAGGAGAATCATAGAATCACAGGACTGGAAGACACTTCAAGAGGTCTTCTAGTCCAGTCCCCTGCATTGAAGGCAGGACTAAGTATTATGTAGACCATCCCTGACAGGTGATTATCTAACCTGCTCTTAAAACCCTCCAATGACAGAGATTCCACAACCTCCCTAGGCAATTTGTTCCAGTGCTTAACTACCCCGATTAGAAGTTTTTCCTAATGTCCAACATAAACCTCCCTTGACGTAATTTGTAGCTAAACATCTGACTGATCCAGATGAAGGGGCTTTATACAAGAGATCTCTGGATACAGCAAAAGGAGTTGGTATAGTCAACAAGCTATGCTGACAGGCTGCCCAAAGAGTGGTCAGAGAGAGAGTATTGCTTTCAAGGGATGTAAGCTATTCACTTTTATTTTTGTCTCTAAGGGCTGGTTTACACTAACCCCCGCTGTCGAACTAAGATATGCAACTTCAGCTACGTTAATAACGTAGCTGAAGTCGAAGTCTCTTAGTTCGAACTTACCTGTGGTCCACACGTGGCGCGCAGGCTCCCCCGTCGACAGCGCTTACTCCTCGCGGTGAGCTGGATTACCAGCGTCGATGGGGGAGCACTTCCTGGTTCGATTTATCGCGTCTAGACAAGACACGATAAATCGAACCCAGAAGATCGATCCGACGCCTCCGATCCAGCCGGTAAGGGTAGACTAGCCCTTAGTCAGCTAACAGTCCCTTATCTACTTTACCTTAAAAGAAGTGAACATCTAGGGATGTTAATCAAACCAATTCTTTTGTTTTGAATCCATATTCTCGAAGAAGAAGTGCTGAAGGTTACCTACCCATCCCTCAATCACATTCACAGGGCCTGGACAAAGATAATTTATCCCAGTAATTTGTGTTGTCATCAGTCTGTAGCAGAACACAAGGGAAGAAGATGAGAGACCAGAGGATAGTTAGCAATGCTGTTGGTCACAGGACCTTTTTCAGGACAACCACAACACAAACTAACAAAACAACTTACATTCATCTTCCTCTCCCCTTTTTATTTTATTTTCAACTCATCTATCCTCTGCCCAGTATCTTCAGTAGCAGTTTCTTTTCATGCGCTCTACTTGCACTGATTTAACATGAATCCTCATTTCATACTTGTAAAAATGTGAAGATGTTAATCAAAAGTAAGCTTTTAGTGGTAAGTGGATGCCAAATATGCAGAGATGACTACACTTCAATCTATTTTAAATTCTAGACTTCCCCAGTATGAAGATATTAAATTACTATTCTCTAAACTGCACATGATAAAATTCAGCATTCATTGATTATGGCACATATTTTATCATATGCAATTGGAGACTAGTGATTAATATTGTTACACTGAGGAAGTCTGGGGTTTAAAACAGATGTAAGTGTAGTTTTTCTGTGGAGACACCCATGGAGAGGGGAGGGAGCATGAAAGCCTGCAAAAATCCCCTCACACAGTGTTCTTCAAATCATTTCCCGGGGCTCCCAGAGTTCAATTCTCCACGCTCCTCCTAGTCACCCTACTTTCTGCTCGTACAATTCCTTTAGGAGTTATGCTGCCACAGGGCAGTGACCTTCTTCCTGGCAACCCACCCAGCCAAAGGTGGTGTGGGTGTCTAAGACAGTAGGTAAATGCCATTTCAAGTAAGGGTGAATAACCATTGGGGAATCTTGCACCTATGATGGAACATTGAGAAAGGTAGAGGAGCATACCCAAATGCTATGTGTCTCAGCCCTGGGCTACACGGGGGGGGGGGGGGGGGGGGGTGTCGATCTACGATACGCAACTTCAGCTACGTGAATAGCGTAGCTGAAGTCGGCGTATCATAGATCGACTTACCTGGCCGTGAGGACGGTGGCGAGTGAATCGCTGCTGCTCCCACGTCAACTCCGCTTCTGCCTTTCACCGAGGTGGATTTCCAGAGTCCACGGGGAGTGCGTTCGGGGATCGAATAATCGCGTCTAAACGAGACGTGATAAATCGATCCCCGATAGATCGATTGCTACCCGCCGATCCGGCGGGTAGTGAAGACAAGCCCTCAGTGTCCCCACACCTAACTTTCCTACAAACATAAGCGGTAATAGAAAACCATGCAGGGCTCCCTGCCACAGCTCTCTCTCATAAATATGACCACAATTCATTTCATTTAGAATTAAAATATTGTTAATTTTCTGATCTTGAATAAAGGCTCAAAGTGAAGTCCTCTCGCTGTCCAAAAAATGTGACTAAAAGTGTCATTGTAGGATTCTGTATTTATTATACCTCACCAATTCCATATCAGATTTACTCAGATGAAAATAAAACATTCTTTCTAACCTCAAACCCCACTAATTCATCCCAGGTTCTGACAGTCAACGGGGGAACTTTCTTATTGTTCATGAATCACCAGTAATAATTTGGCAGGCCAAATTATGCCCTACGATTACACATGTGCAACCCTATTATTTCCAGTGACATATGTATAACCCCATTACCCAAAAGTGGGTCTCTGCACTCATGTCTGAGGGCATAGTCTGAAAACAAACAATGTAGTTGCAGGACAGCAGGTTACCAAACTGAATACCTGTGATATGGAACCAGTGGCTCATAATAAATATGGAACCCACAGTGCCATTTTTGTGAAGCCTGTTTAAAGTAGAGCCACATTTTAAGCAATTCAGGCATTTGTGTCAATTGGAAAGTCCAATAAAATGAATCTCTTACTTACTGGCACTTTTAGCTTTCTAGTGATTTCTTTTATGCTTCTGTTCTAAAGAAATGTGATGCATTCTGCAGCATACCATGCCAAATTATTCAGAGGCTGAATTAAACAGCTATTCAGTAGTGCTAAGTAAAAGTAAATACCAGAAATTACTTGTCACAGTTGGAGGGAAATTAAAGGTATTTTAGACAGCTTACTTTTTAAAATGAGTTATTTTTTCTTACATTATGTTGACATTCCCATAGCAAACTGAATGTCACATCACTTTCAGTGTCCTTCAAAAAAGTGCACTTCTTGCTTTGTCTTTGGAATGTAAATGCTCACTAAATCCTCCAGGCTGCTGGAGCTGTAATCATATACCAATGCAGAATTAGGAGAGTCAGTTTTTAAAAGGTCTGAATATGCTTCTGTGACATGACAGACAGTGTAGTCCAGTGACTAAGACACTGCTCTGGGACCCAGGAGACCAAGGTTCTATTCCAGGCTCTGTTACTGACTTGCTGTCTGACTTTAGAAAAATCTCTTCACCTGGCTGTGCCTCTGTATCCCCTCTCATGCGGTCTCTATCATTGATTTAGATTGTAAGCTCTTTGGTATGAGACAGTCTCTCACAATGTTTATGTAACACCTACCACAATGGGCCCTCAACATTAGCTGGGGCCTTTAAACACTACTGTAATACAAATCAATAGGATCATACTTTTGTTATTAATATTAGAGATGAGTCCAAAGCTGGATCTGAACAATGACAAAATTTGGACTTTTCAGCAATAGGATTTTGTTAAGACTCATCTCTAACTTCATCTGCTCTCATTTATTGGAATACTGTAAGATCCATTACTAAGAGCTGGTAAGTGATGGGTCTTTATTTCCTGGCCCTACTCACTGTGTAACCTGAGTAGGGTTATACCCCTTCCGTGTGACTGGAATTACTACTCACCTACTCCAAAAAGCGTCACTTGTCTGTAAGCACATTGAACTAGTTTTAAGAAAAGGCTTTGCCAATTAAGATATACAGTCTTGAATATGGAGGAGGGAGCGGGGGGAGAGACTATAGCACATTCACCACTGAAAGGTCAACTGGCTTAACTTGAAGAAAAGGAAACATCAATTGTTTCCATTCACTAATCATATTTAATTGGTCAGCCTCACCTGAGCTAGAACACATTTGTTCTTATATATAATTAAAGTTCCTTTCATTTTGCTGCTTTCCAGTTGCAATTATCTTTCTGTTAACAAAATGCATGAAAGGGAAACTTCTCATAATCATAAAGATAATTATCCTAATTTGTCAAATGTAAGAAATGTCTCTGAAAAAGAAAGTCCTTTAAGTATGAACGTTTTCAGTTCCAAATGGTTTATTGATGGTCCTCCGTGCATTCCCCGAGATGGAAGGAGTTAAGCCTTTCTGTCTGCTATGAATACATTCAATTTTCCATTTAATTTTAACAAGTAATCAGGCATGTTGCAGGAATAGGTAATCTGCATTATGAAATACATAATTAAAGGATAGGGATCATTCCAATTTTGGCTAACTCAGAAAAAAATTAACATTAAAATGACATGTAATGAAAACAATATGAAAACAACAGTCAGTGCAAAGGTATCATTCCCTTGAGTAGCTGTGGAGACATCAAAAGAACTGGAGCATTAGATGTTTTCTCTTTGTATTCTACAATATTAAGAAGACCCATTACATACTGTGTCATAAATGGGACATTTTATGTTGTCTGCTGTTTTGCAGAATCTTTTAGAAACTATACACTATTTGTTAGCAGAAAAGGTATAGAGCTCACTTGCTGGAACTTGCCAATTCTTTTTTCTTCTTTAGCCACTAATTGTGAGAGTAGAATAACTGAATTCACCACAGCTCTACTTGCACAACAGACACTAGAGTGTGTAGACTGAAACCTTCAAAACAATTTCAAATCAGTCATCAATCAGCTGTTGGTAACAACTTTTAGTCTCTATTGACTTGGGCTAGATTTGAACTGGTGACTTGGAAGTGAAAGGCTATATCCCATTCAAATACCCTGTCATCTAATTCCCCTATGTAAACCCTACCTTCTTGTCACTTGAAGGTAAACTTGTTCATACTTTTGAATGAACTTGTGGATAGCTAATTCAATCCACCTTTTACACTTTTATAAATAAAATTAAATTAAAAATCCCAATATGAGATGGGAGGAAATCAGTATCCTGATAGGTCATCATCCTGCCTGCTCATATGAGCTAGAATGAGTGACTGACCCGAGTTCCCATGCACGAGCCATAGTGTCTGTCAACCTGAATGACAACTACACTGAGGCTTTGAAAAATAAGGATGTGTTTTTCAGAGGTACTTGACTAAAAAGGATTATAATCATGGGTGTGGCCATATGATACAAATGGGACATGTGGTTTCATATGATTGTTTGGGTAGAAAGACTCTGGGAGAAAGTAAAGGCAAAGCCAGGCATCTGTGCAAAAGGTCTCTGAGTTTGGAAGATTATGGCTAAATCAGGCATGAAATTTCATGTAGAAGATACTTGAACAACTGGATCATTATTAATCACAATCTGTGAGAAAAAGTAATAATACTCTTGGAGGTAACTCTGGAGTGCTCATTGAGCATTCTGAAAAATACTAAATTTTAAAAAACCCACTAAGTCTAGATGGATAGAGGAGATACTAGTGTGTTTTCCATAGAAGACCATTCAAAATCAAGTACTAGAGCTGACTGCCAAATCAGTATCTGGAATGAGGCAATGCAATATCTTTGTAAGTATATCTAGGAAGGGATGGCTTTCCTCAGGAGATGGCTAATGGGATATGGAGCCATTCAGTTCTGTCACTGGTTGCATTGAAATGCAGCCCAGGCCAGTCATGATTGAAAGCAGTTACCACCTGATAGGTGGTTCAACAGCCTCCGTAAAGCCATTTTGGTGGTTTCCATGAATTTTACCTAAGGGATAAGAGTCCACATCACAAATTCCCCATGCACAAGAGCTAGCCTTAACTGGCACTCTTGTGATGGCAGTCTCAGACCACATGGATTTATTCATCTTCAGCTTGCATGCTCCTTTGGGCAGAATAGATATAGCAGTGCAAGTGCAAGCTTCACCCTTCATTAATATCCCTCAAACTTTACCTGAGGAGACCGCCTATTAACTATACCACCGTTGTGGAATAAGCTAAACCAGAAAAAGACACTCATTCTGGAATAAAAATGCCCACCACACAAGATGCCAAGCTAGCTCCTATCAAAAGCACTGCATATTTTTTATTTTATATATTAAAATGGTTATTGTCTTATCTTACATAGCACAGGAATGATCACTGAAGGCCGAATATTTCAAGAATACTTCAGATATCCACAGACATTCTGGTACATATTTTAGGTGTAAACTATTTTAAATAATAGGTTTCTGTATTTAAGTAATGAGAATCACAGACATATTAACAAAAACAACGAGGAGTCCAGTGGCACCTTAAAGACTAACACATTTATTTGGGCATAAGCTTTCGTAGGTAAAAAACCCACTTCTTCAGATGCATGGAGAAGAAGTGGGGTTTTTACCCACAAAAGTCTATGCCCAAATAAACCTGTTAGTCTTTAAGGTGCCACCAGACTCTTTGTTGTTTTTGTGGATACAGACTAACACAGCTACCCCTCTGATACTTGAGACATATTAACAGTAACATTATTCTGCCAAAGCAGAATTAACCAAAAAAGCAGCTCTTAAATCAGTCTACAAAGAGAAAGTTATAAAGCTGGAAACCTGAATGTGTTCTGTAAGGTTAACGTTTTATCCATCTAAAGGTTTAAGCAGATCCAGACATTGTGAACCATCAGTACTTTGTTACTACCTGGTGTACAACTACTGATTTGTTCTTGTGCTAAATCTAAAATTGCACAAGTAATCATATTATGGGGAAAACCCCATAAACTACAAATGGGTTAGATTACTGTCATCTTTAGACATCTAAGATTAAAGAGCATAAAATAATTGTAGGTACACAATTATTACTGCAACTGTGAAACACTGGGATAGGCTAATCTAATTTACTATTTTACTGTATGCTATATGATGTTAGCCTATTAAATGTCTAATCTGATTGTCTGCTGAAACTACCATTAGCCAATATTCACTTTCTCAGAATAAGATTAAATACCTTCCACTTCAAAGAAAAAAAAGTGTTATAAATCTAGCATCCCAGCTGTGCATTGAAGCAATGCACCAGAAAAACTAAGAACCATTTTAGTGAACCAAAATAAATTCCAAAGATTGATTACTACATTACATTACATAAAAAGGATTGCTACATTGGTCATATATATTTAATACAGTTGAATCGTAGGGCTATTATTAGGTGCAATACTGTAGTAATTCAATTAGTCTGAAAGGCAGGATTTAGAGGAAATGAATGACTTCTGGAGATGGGCCTCTTCTGGACTTCTGGAGATGGGCCTCTTGCCATAACCTGGAAAAGGGTTCCTGCTTTGGACCCTCTTCTCCAGAGCAGCGCGTAATTCCTCTGCGATCTGGACCACCTGCTGCTGTCTGGTAAGGTCCTTTATTTGAAACCATGACTCCCTGGAGGCTTGCACTTGTAACTCTCCCCTTTCAGACCCTCTTCCCTCCAGGAGTACCTTTCCTGGTGATCTCCCTAACCAGCTCCCTGAGAAGTCTCTCTCCTCAGAAGTGTCCTGTGTTATGGAATTTCCTGACTGGGCCCTCATAAGCCCTAATGAGGCCCAAGAGTTCCTTAGCTGATTATTAACCAGCACAGGTTACTCCCGGGGGAATTCTGCACCACTGCACTGGTCCTTGTCCTTGCACTGTGTCAAGGTCAGGGGTAACTTTACCACCGAGTCTATGTCGGGCGGGGGGGGGGGGGGCGCACAAGGTGATCTCCTACCTCTGTGCAGTCAGTGGCCTGTGCTCCCCACTGTCATGACAAATAAAATTTGCAGAATTTAGCAGAATTTTAATTTTTTTGGTGCAGAATTTTAATTTTCTTGGCACAGAATACTCTCAGGAGTAACAGGTGGATCTGGATTGGCTCATTCTCCTTAGAACAGTATGTCACCGGTAGCCGTCCTTCTGAGTGGGTCAGGGACCCAGACTAGCTGTGACAGCATCCCAATAGCAATTCATATTTAAATTCTATCAAACATACCTATTCTCAGAATTTCAAACTTTTTTTAAAGCACAGTTATCAACAGGAGACAGAAGAGCTCAGAAATCATTGCCTGTCATTTTCTATTGACTAATGACAATTTATAAATGCAACATACCTTCCTCTGAAGAATAGCTAAGAATTTTGCATAAATGATCATTTTTGTTACGGCTCTCCTACCACCCCCCACCTTGTCTGTCTCATTCACCCATTATGTCTTGTCTTTTAGATTGTATGTATTTGGAGGCAGACACAGTCACTTTCTACATGTGCATATAGCGCCTAGCAAAATGTTGCTCAAATTTGGTTGGCTTCTAGGTGTTACTGCAATATAAATTTTACATAAATAATAAAGTACAGCAAGTAGAACAAAAATTGCTTATGTATCAACTGCACCTCTGCAAGATTACTGTGGGCCACAGAGGTTGCTTCATATTTAAAGAGGGATGTAGGGTCTGTGGAAGGTAAATTTCTTCTTCCCAGAGGCAAACCAGGCTACTTGTTATCTGAGCACTATATGGCAATTGATCCTATACAAACAGAATCAGAGGATCATTTTATATGAGCTCTTCATCTTCGGACCAGCACTATAAATGTTTTTTTTTTTAATTGTATTTTTCCTCTATCATGGAGCCAGTATTAGTAGCCTTTTGGGACTGGAACAATCAGCAAAGACAAGGATACAATTCTGCTATACCTGGCAAATTGTATTTAAATGCAACTCATGTAAGTGAAACCCCTGTGAACATTGTTATGGAATAACACATTTAAAAATACCAACTATAAAAGTACATACTTCACATGGGTTTGAATTACAAACCGAAGTCAGATTAATAGTCACTGCTTTGGCAAATAAGACTCTTTGCACACTTGCAAGAAGAGTAGATAAAATGAAATCAAAATAATTGAATTTTAACTTGAAATACTGCATTGTAAAGCATTCTCATAATGCATTGCAGTGTGAAATGCACATTCGGTATTTACAACTACTACTTTATTTTGGTGCCTTAATTAGTAAAGTTTAATGAATTGTAATGTCTACTGGTATTGTCTGTTTTGATCAGTGCAATGGAACATAAATGATCAAATTAAATGGATGTGATTTCACTGGATATTACTATGATAGAAATAGAAGTTACAGTAATTATAGCCAAGAGAAACAAAACAAGGAATGTAATTTCTTTCTTTACAGAGTTACCAAAAAAGATACCCACAAATAACCCAAACTTTACAAAGTACTACTGCATCACTCCTAACCATCATACCTTACATTTATAGGGCACTCTTTATCCCAAAGCATTTCCTAAAAAGAAATGTCTGTTCAATACTGAGCTACATAAGTGTGGTAGAATATGACAGCTCTAACAACACACACCACCACTAAACAACGGCTTAGGACAGGAAGTGAGGTCGAAGTGGAACTCCCGGGGATTTAGAAATTAGAACATGGCCATGATCCTGGTGCTAGCTTTCCTGTGCTTAGGAAAAAGTGACCTGGGGGTTTTAATTACCTTGAAAGGACAGAAGAACCTCTTGTCTCCTTGAAAAGCTAGCATTATGGGTAGGTAAGTGCCATTTACTGAATCATTTCATGCTTGCTTTCCCTGGAAGACCTTCCATCCAAAAAGTGGCCAGAACTGACCCTCTATACCTTTAGAGATGTGATGAGATCACACCATAAAGCAGCATGACTGCAAATGACAAAGGCACAGGACCACAGGGTTAGAAGGAACCGTAAGAGTCTAGTCCCCTCCCCTGCCAAGATGAAGGATTTATAGTGTCGAAATCATCCAAGACAGATGGCTATCCAACCTCTTTTTTGAAAAGCTCCAGTAAAGGAGCATCCAGGATTTCCCTAGGCAGTTTGTTCCATTGTCCTATTTTTCTTACAGTTAGGAAGTTTTTCCTGAGATATAATCTAAATCTGCTCTGCTGTACTTTGAATCCATTGCCTCTTGTCCTGCCCTCTGTGGCAAAAGAGAACAATTTTTCTTCATCTTTCTTATGGAAGCCTTTTAAGTATCTGAAGACCATTATCATATCCCCACTTAATATCCTCTTTTCCAAACTAAATATACCCAGTTCTTTCAGCCTTTGTTCATATGGCTTGCATTCCATCCCTTTGATCATCTTTGTCACTCATCTCTGGATCCTTTCCAGTTTCTCTACATCTTTTCTATACAGTGGTGACCAAAATTGGACGCAGTACTCCAGCTGAGGCCTAACGAGCACCGAGTAGAGTGGTACTATCGTCTCCCATGACCTGCATGCTATGCCACTGTTAATGCAACATAAAATTGCATTTGCTTTGTTTGCAACAGCATTGCACTGCTGACTCATGTTGAGATTGTGATCTACCACAACTCCCAGATCCTTCTCAGCAGTACTGCTGCCAAGCCAGTTATCCCCCATTCTGTTTTCCTTCCCCAAGTGTAGCACCTTACATTTATCTTTGTTGAACTTCATTTTGTCAAGAAATCTGATGAGGTTCAACAAGGACAAGTGCAGAGTCCTGCACTTAGGACGGAAGAATCCCATGCACTGTTACAGGCTGGGGGGCCGACTGACTAAGCAGCAGTTCTGCAGAAAAGGATCTGGGGATTACAGTGGATGAGAAGCTGGATATGAGTCAGCAGTGTGCCCTTGTTGCCAAGAAGGCTAATGGCATATTGGGCTGCATTGGTAGGAGCATTGGTTGCCAGCAGATCGGGGGAAGTGATTATTCCCCTCTATTCGGCACGGCTGAGGCCACATCTGGAGTATTGCGTCCAGTTTTGGGTCCCCTCACTACAGAAAGGATGTGGACAAATTGGAGAGAGTCCAGCGGAGAGCAACGAAAATGATCAAGGGGCTGGGGCACATGACTTATAAGGAGAGGCTGAGGGAACTGGGCTTGTTTAGTCTGCAGAAGAGAAGAGTGAGGGGGGATTTGATAGCAGCCTTCAACTACCTGGAGGGGGGTTCCAAAGAGGATGGAGCTCATCTGTTCTCAGTGGTGGCAGATGACAGAACAAGGAGCAATGGTCTCTAGTTGCAGTGGGGGAGGTCTTGGTTGGATATAAGGAAACAGTATTTCACCAAGAGGGTGGTGAAGCACTGGAATGGGTTACCTAGGGAGATGGTGGAATCTCCTTCCTTAGAGGTTTTTAAGGTCAGGCTTGACAAAGCCCTGGCTGGGATGATTTAGTTGGCGTTGGTCCTGCTTTGAGCAGGGGGTTGGACTAGATGACCTCCTGAGGTCTCTTACAATCCCAATCTTCTATGACTCTATGATCTATAGCCCAGTTCTCCAGTTTATCAAGATACCTCTGAATTTTAGTTCTATCCTCCTCTATCCCCCCAAGATTTGTTTCATCTGCAAACTTGATCAGTATTCTCTCTATTTCTACATACAGGTCATTAATAAAGATGTTAAACAACACCAGGCCCAGAACAGATCCCTGTGGAACCTCACTTGAGACTTCCTTCCAATCTGACATCATTCCATCAATAATTACTCTTTGCAGTTGTTTAATTATTTATTCACTTAATGGTAGTTCTGCCAAGCCCGCATTTCCCCAGCTTACTTATCAGAATGTCATGTGGGACTGTGTTAAAAGCCTTGCTGAAGCCAAGGTATATTATGTCCACCACATTCCCCCCATCGATCAAATGTTACCCTGTCAAAGAAGGAAATCAAGCTGGTTTGGCATGATTTGTTCTTGGTAAATCCATGCTGGCTGCTAGTCATTACCCCTTGATCCTCCAGGTATTCACAAATTGAATGTTTTATACATTGCTCTAGTAGCTTCCCAGGCATAGGGCACTTATACTCATATTCAGGCATTACGAAGATCAAAAAGTTCCTTTAATTACAAATCTTACAGTAAACTAAGGCCTTGGCTACACTTGCAGATGTACAGCGCTGTGAGTTAAACCCGTCTTCGTGCAGCTGAGTAGGGAAAGCGCTGCAGCCTGTCCACACTGGCAGCTGCCAGCGCACTAATGTGGCTACATTTGAGGCATTTGCAGCTGTATTGGGAGCGGTGCATTATGGGCGTTCAAGTGGCTGCAACGTGCTTTTCAAATGGGGGGGGTGAGGGGGAGTGTGACAAGGAGCGTGTTGGGAGAGAGAGTGGATTTTTGGGGTATCCACAGAGTGTCAGCTCATTATCTCCTAAGTTTACACACCTCCACATCCCCCGTCTCTCTCCAAGCCAACTTTGCTGCCGACATTCCTAACGGAGCCCCCCCGCCTGCAAACAGTAGCTGTGTTTGCTTTTTTTTGTAAAGCAGCCACAGAACGGAGCTCTGAACTCCAACCCGGACGTGCCGTTTCAAAACAAAGGGAGCTTCCGGAGGTCAGTTACTACGAATTCCCCGGCTACATTGAAGCAGCAGTGTAGCAGCCACTATGCAACAACTGTTATTCCTCTCAGAGAGAAGAAGTACCAGCAGCGCTGTACCTGAGGAGATGCAGTGCTGCAGGTGCCTTGCAAGTGTAGCCAGTTAGTGAGTTACAGCGCTGCAGGCAGTTTTATTGCGCTGTAGCCATGGCCTAAGTATTACTACTGGAGAATTCATTCTTTCCTATACCAGATTACTAGTTAGTGCACTAATGAATGCATAAGGCTTATGGAGAAAAACAGGAAGCAACTGATGGTCAATCATCATAACACTATGTACATTTATAAATACATTTAGAAATCAGAAGAAGAAATAGCAAGTAATTTTCTTCTAGAACATAAGTCAGGTATTCATATTAAGTCTAAATAGACTGGATTAATCAAATGTCACGCTGGTACTTCTAATGATGTTACCATGCAAATTCCATTACCTAGCTTTACCTGCCAGGAGAAAAGTTACAGAGATCAATTAAACAAACCAGAAATTATCTTTCCTCTTTATAGTCCATGACTTTTAGCATTTGTAATTGGTGCCAAGATCCTCTGAAAATTAAACAGGCATTTGCATAAGATTAATAACTCCCTTGTTTTCCACCTAAATCACTCTAGCTTGTTTGGGACCCTAGAATTATCTAATGTCTACTAGAGAGGCAGGAGATGATGAGAGCAAATTAAAAACAGCTTAATATGTCAGAAGGGATCACCACATTTTAACATGATGCTCTCTGTATTAATAAATGCACCTGCAGTGTTCCAGAGATTAATTAATAAGATCTTGGAAGAATTCATTTAAATAGCAAAGTTGCTTACATATATTCACTAGTAAACTTGCCTTCCTTGAAAGAGATGGTAAACTTATACAGACGTATTCGAATTAACTTAGTGTATTACCTGATTCTCCCATTCATAAGCAGTAACCAACATTGTACACTGAATTTAATCTCAGAGGCCATGTCTAAACTGGGGGAGAATCTAGGGTTAAGCACAACCAGTTGACACATTTTAAAATTCAACTGGCCCTGTCCACACTTGGTGCAAGCTTCTGTTTGAAATCATTTTACTTAAAATGTTAGTGTTAGCTAATACATTTTAAAACACAACCTATTTTCCTAGTCCAGACATGACCATATTTTCATATGAATTCTTCCTTTTTTCTTCCCCATAGAAGAAATCATGGGGGGTCAGTTCCTAGAATTCACAGATTTTTTTCTTGCCTTCCCTCTCTCAGCTGGTCCCAGTGGTTTCTACTGACACCCGGAGAGGATGGGTGGGGATCCAATGACTGGGGATGCCCCCTGACCAGCAAGCCACAGTGTTTAGGAGAAAGCAGCACAAGTTAATAATCATAGGCTTTATTAATTTGTCCTATGAAGGCTGGAATGGGGCCAGGGAAGGTAAAAGCCAATCCTTAGGAGCTCAGATGGCTCCCCTGTCCTGCCCAACTCCTATCCCATGAATCTTCGTGGGTCCCAAACCTTGCACAGTCCCTATCAACAGGCAGGCCCACCGATGGGGGGAGGGGAGGGAAGGGAAAAATTGCCCATGGGCCTGGGAGATATAAAAGGGCCGGGGGGCCCCCAGCCGCCGTGGCCAGGAGCCCAGGGCCCTTTTAAATTGCCCAGGCAGGCCATAGGGTTCCTAGACGTGCACACGCACAGGGCCGCCCCTAGAGGGGCACAGGACCCGGGACATAGGTGCTCAGTTTCTAATCTGCCGGGGGGTGCTCCCCCCAGCCCCTACCCCCACTCCACCCCTTCCCCCAAAGCTCCACCCCCACCCTGCCTCTCCCCACCCCTGCACTGCCCCACCCCATCTCTTCCCACCCTCACCCTGCCTCTTCCCCGCCCAGTTCCGCCCACTCCCCTGAGCGCGCTGCACCCTCACTCCTCTCCCCTCCCCTCCCCTCAAGCACCTCCTGATGCCACAAAACATCTGATCCATGGCAGGCGCTAGGCACTGAAAGGGAGGGGGAGGTGCTGATCGGCGGGGCCTGCTGGCAGGCAGGAGGCACTGGGGGGAGCGGGAAGTTCTGGTAGGGGGGCTCCTCCTCACTACCCCCGCCTGCCTGCCGCTCGCCTTCCCGCTCGCCTCCTCACCCTGCTCGCCCACCCGCCTCACCTCCCCACCTCCTCACGATTTTATCGAAGCATGGAGCCCCCCAAAGCACAGGGCCAAGGACAGTTGCCCCGATTCCCCGTACCCAAGGTGGGGCTCTGCGCACACGGGGTGGTACCAGCAGCGGCGAAGGCAGCCGAGCAGGCATGTGGAAGCCCTGGCCGTTGCCAGAAGAGCATGCCCAGCAGCGCAGCCGGCAGCAGCCCGCTGGGCATCAGCCAGCACAGGTGCAGCACCACCCAAATGTCAGGTGGACCACGGGCACAGCTTGTGCATGTGTGCACCAGCCGCCGCATTTGGCCCAGCTCCATGCCCATGTGGTGATGCCAGGCCAGGTCCGCAGCAGAGTGGGGCTGGCTCCAGCCTGCCCTGCATGAATGAAACCTCAGCCATCCCTTTCTAGGGGGCCCATTGACTGTTCTGCCCTGGGGCCTGGAATTGCTGTCGGCGGGCCTGTCAATGAGCATCCATGGACTGAGGGGACGGGGGAAACAATGTCACCCAGGAGGAACTCCCTCCTAGGAGCAGGCTCCCTTTTGTGAGTCCCTCAAATGTAAGTAAGTAGTATCAGTTTCCTATAGGGAAAAATAACTTTCCCTGTACATTGGCTACTGGATCGCGGAGAGATGAAAGAGTAGCCATTTTTCACAGCTTATCTACCTTAGCAATTGCATGTCCATGCCTCAGATGTGGATGAGGAATCTTGCTTGACATAGGTTTGCACAAGAGAAAAAAAAAGATTCAATTATTACTACTTCAGCTGCTCAGCAATGGTTTGGGGGAAATGGAATGCTTCTGTCTCTTTTCAGTGGCTGATGCCTAAAGAGGATGTTTAGCCAGATGGTATATATAAGATTACTGGGAAATTATTTTGAGATAAACCACAAGCCTGAACAAACTAATGTAGCTCCAGGTGCATTATCTGGTAATCCACAGGAGAAGATCATTTCAGAGGAAAGCACCACTGAAGGCTAAATAGTTACAAATCCTTATTTGTTTGAAATGTGTTTGCCTAAAAGTAGGGAGAGGTCATGGAGAGGTGAAAGTTCCCTGTAATGGTGTTTCTTAGACAGGGAAAACATGCACTAGCACTGGCAGTCAGGATGGAGGTTGAAGGGAGGAAGAAGGTGATGTTCCTTATTTGACCTTGAATGAAGACTGAGTTTGGTTTGGGGATGAACCTTTTTTGTTGGTTCATTTAAAAAAAAAAAAAAAAGAATTCACCCATTACTATTTTGGGGACATAAAACCACAAGATTTGGCTGTTAATTCATCCATTATTAAGGGATGCAGGAGTATACAAAGCAATGAACAGCTTTTGTGGGTGATCATCTGCTAAACTGAATCAAGACATTTGATAGCTGTAGAAGCAGTTTATTTAGAACATACTTCACTGACGTGAACATTACTCTTACCTTGCATCAAGGCAAAAGAGGATCCAGCAAAACAAAATATGCAGAATACAAACACCCCCCCCCCCCATATATTCTGGTCTCAAGTCGGATTTGAAGATGGTTCATTTTTGAGGTTTTGTTTTTAATTTACACTTTTGTCACATTGGTGTCAGGCTTACCTGAATAATTACTTGATGGGTGTCTTACAGGATAAGTAACTTTTGAAAGTGCATTTTAAAAGTGAATCATTGTTCAGGGAAAAGAATTGATTTCATTGGACACAAGGAATAGAGATGATCCAGAAAAGGGAAATTAAAATGACTGAAAGCCTGGTAGTTGTGGAGTCTCCATAGGAGGAGAGATTAAACAGAGGATGTACCAAACTCACACCATGCCTTTGGGCATTGGGCAATAGAAAGTCTGACGGGAGTATGAGCACACTATAGCAAGCTGCCTGCAACCCTTGCTCCACAAAGGGCCCCAGAGCCAGCTTGTTACAAACTCAAAAGAGAAGAAGAGTTGGTCAGGAGGGGGCAGTATCTCCTGGGAAGCAGGGATACAGTGAAGCCCTGGCTGGAATATAAAGCTGCCCTCCCAAGGTGGCACCCCTGGGGAAGAGCAGCAGGGGTATGGGTGCCTGCCATCTCCTGGAGAGAATAAATCGTAGTCAGGTGGTGCAGCTGCTGCATGAGTACAGATGGTGCAAACACCACCCCATTACACCTCTGGCATGAATCTGGCCCAAGATTATTTACAGAAGCTTGGACAGAAGAAAAGTTAGAGTTGATATGAGGAAAATGTATAAAATAATTACTGGCATAGAGGTCACTCAGGGGTTCCTGTTTACCCTTTCACATAAAACTATGAACAAGAGAGCAGTCAGAACTACAGAGGCAACTCATTTAAAATAGATAAAAGGGAAATTCTTTTTTAGCCACCACATTATCAACACATCCATCAAACTCGCTGCCACAGATTATTATTTGGGCATAGCTCCATTGACTTTGGCGAGCACTACAGTATAGGGCAGGACAGTATACTACTGTACAATTAAGGTCACAATTATGTTTTTCCACAGTTAAATTGCATTATAGGAGCTTTATGAACCGTTCTTTATTGGCCAGTGTTGGAGACAGGTTCCTGGAGAGATTAGCTACTAGTTGCTTCTCAAATGGCAATTCATAGATTATTACTAATAAAAATCAGACCTCCCACATCAACCTCCAAAAATACTAGTGTTTATATTTACTACTGCATAATACACACACAACTTGAAGGCCTTTACAACAACCATTTATTCCACAGTGCAAAAGGTAAATGGTGCCATGTAAGTGAAAACTTCTCAGCACACTCCTGCCAGTGTGAATCAAACCTGCTTTGCAGGGCCTGACTCTACAGTGAAAGCTTCCTCATCCATGCAGCTCCTGGTCTCTCTGCTGACATTGCCAAACAAGGCTGCCACTCGTGGTGGTAACAGTTTTGTAATGTCAACACCTATCCACTCAGAACTTAACTGAGACCTACCAATTCATTTCACATAGGCCCCTGAACTTGCGATCAGTGACACAGCCTTTTGGTTTAATAACTTTAAATTGATTTGGATGGGTGACCCAGAGGTGAGAGGCGCCATATCTCATCAATAGTGTGTAATTGTATTGTACATACGATGCAACACCCACGTGTTGTCCTTACCTTAGGTTTGGGTCAGACTCATTATACTACAGTAATGTGGTTTATTTTGGTTAATGTAGTTTATTTTGATTGATGTTATATAGAAGAAAAAGCTGAACTTGAGGCATCTGTGGACTGACATGACAGGCCAGAATGACAGTTGTTTGTGTAAATACTGTATATATATGCTACATGGGAATTAGCAAAAAATATTCTTCATCTGGTAGACCACAGTTGTTGTAAATAACATCAATATCTAATCGTGGCCATCTTACTAAGTAAACTATTGATAAATTAGAAATGGTTCTGCTGTATGTTCTCAAAAGACACCAAGGCACATGACAAACATTTGCTGCCAAGATGACTGATAAATAGCAATATACATACAGATACTCAAGTGTAAAATTTTACTGGCTGGTTACCTACAATAGCAACGGACATTAGGATAACCCTGTTTCTGTACAATTTCCAGAAACTGAGTAGCAAATTTTCTAGTACAGACTGCTATAGGCTAAATCGACTTGAAAACGAGGAACCAGGTTTTTAAGTGACTAATGGATCTGATATCTCATAACAATACCCTTTTGTCTGCAATTTTTTCAAAATGATAGGTTATATTTCAGACGGAGAGCAGATAGGAACTATGACCTCACATTATCCTAGTAAAATGGAATGGAGGGTAAACTCCTCCAACCCCAAACCTTAAAGTTTAAAAGCTTCCCTGGAACTTATTTTGATAAACAATTTGAGTCTTGGACTTTCAAATAAACTTGCCTTCTGCATCTCATTCTGTATCACTTATCATGAGTGTACAGAATACACACTTTAATATATTCCATATTCCCAGAAAAACTACATTAAAATGGAGTTAAGGTTGGTTGTACTGATCAGTAACCTATGAGTAATCACATTTCAGGGATTAATAAGGTTAATATCTTTAGATTTCTTTTAAATTTAAAGTATTGAAACGCACAGTTAAGGCACTCAAATAATCTTTACTCTGCCCTTAAATTACTGATATGTATTCACAACCTTAACTCCATCTCAGGGATCGGCAACCTTTGGCACGCAGCTGCTCCAGGTCAATGGGGGCCGTGGGAAGTGGCGCGGGCTGAGGGATGTGCTGGCCACCGCTTCCTGCAGTCCCCATTGGCCTGGAGCAGCGAACAGCGGCCAGTGGGAGCTGTGATCGGCTGAACCTGTGGATGTGGCAGGTAAACAAACTAGCCTGGCCTGCTAGAGGGCTTACCCTGGCGGGCCGGGGGCCAAAGGTTGCCGATCCCTGCTTCATCTTAATGTAGCTTTTTCCCTGGAATGCCCTTGGTTTATTAAAAGAATTACAAATTTCATACACAGCCACTAAGGAAGAGACCCAAAAAGCATGTTACCATGTCATATTAGTGAAGTTAGGGCTAAGTTAATTTAGAATCCAGTAATTTGTATTAGTAGCTCAAATGATTTCTTCTTGAAATTCTGTGACTTGTATTATGGAGGAAGTCAGACTAGATCATCATAATGGTCCCTTCTGCCCTTAAGATCTATGAAAAAAAAAATCTCAATCTATTTTTAGTACACTAGTCTAAGCTTATAAAAAACTTGATTTTTAAAAAAATGTTGATTCAAATTCTGTTACATTGCCGTTTTACACTATATGTCAAGTTCCAGCAGGGATCATATTTTCATAGTCTAATATAACCCCCTAGATTTAATACTGCCAGTAAATCATTAAACATAGCATAGGGAATGGCAAAGCTACAGTTACATATAAAATGATTGATGTATTCACAATAAAAAGAAAACATATTGATTTAAAGTAAAATAGAAACCTATACAATCTCTGAATAAGGAGAATTCTTGATGTTAGGACTATATTACCTTTATAGAACCCTTATATTTGTGTGAAAGTCATAGATAATTATGAGAAAAAACAAATGTACAGGGGAGCATTGGCATAGCTCCCAAATGCATTCATTGAGTTTCTGATGACCAGCTTTGCCAGATCATGTTAGTGCAACATCAGAACAAACACAAACAGTGTTATGGGACCAGATATTTAATTATAGTTGTGTTGGTGCTACACCATCCACTCTACATACTTGCACCTTCACGTACCTTCTAATTCCCTACTTCTCATGACCTATGCCATTTTTTAGTTAAGCACAAAGATTCTCAAGGAATCAATTCTGAACCACTTAAAGGAGGGGAAAGTGATCAGGAACACTCAGCATGGATTCACCAAGGGCAAGTCATGCCTGACTAACTTAATTGCCTTCTATGATGAGATAACTGGCTCTGTGGATGAGGGGAAAGCAGTGGATGTGCTATTTCTTGACTTTAGCAAAGCTTTTGATACAGTCTCCCACAGTGTTCTTGCCAGCAAGTTAAAGAAGTATGGGCTGGATGAATGGACGGTAAGGTGGATAGAAAACTGGCTGGATGGTCGTGCTCAACGGGTAGTGATCAATGGCTCCATGTCTAGTTGTCAGCCGGTATCAAGAGGAGTGCCCCAAGGGTCGGTGCTGGGGCCGGTTTTGTTCAATATCTTCATCAACGATCTGGAGGATGGTGTGGACTGCACCCTTAGCAAGTTTGCAGATGACACTAAACTGGGAAGAGTGGTTGATGTGCTGGAGGATAGGGATAGGATACAGAGGGACCTAGACAGATTAGAGGATTGGGCCAAAAGAAATATGATGAGGTTCAACAAGGACAAGTGCAGAGTCCTGCACTTAGGATGGAAGAATCCCATTCACTGCTACAGACTAGGGACCGAATGGCTGGGCAGCGGTTCTGCAGAAAAGGACCTAGGGGTTATGGTGGACGAAAAGCTGAATATGAGTCAACAGTGTGCTCTTGTTGCCAAGAAGGCTAATGGCATTCTGGGCTGTATAAGTAGGGGCATTTCCAGCAGATCGAGGGACGTGATTATTCCCCTCTATTCGGCACTGGTGAGGCCTCATTTGGAGTACTGTGTCCAGTTTTGGGCCCCACTCTACAAGAAGGATGTGGATAAATTGGAAAGAGTCCAGCGGAGGGCAACAAAAATGATTAGGGGGCTGGAGCACATGACTTATGAGGAGAGGCGGAGGGAACTGGGATTGTTTAGCCTGCAGAAGAGAAGAATGAGGGGGGATTTGATAGCTGCTTTCAACTACCTAAAAGGGGGTTCCAAAGAGGATGGACCTAGACTGTTCTCAGTGGTAGAAGATGACAGAACAAGGAGTAATGGTCTCAAGTTGCAGAGGGGGAGGTTTAGGTTGGATATTAGGAAAACCTTTTTCACTAGTAGGGTGGTGAAGCACTGGAATGGGTTACCTAGGGAGGAGGTGGAACCTCTTTCCTTAGAGGTTTTTAAGGTCAGGCTTGACAAAGCCCTGGCTGGGATGATTTAGTTGGGGTTGGTCCTGCTTTGAGCAGGGGGTTGGACTAGATGACCTCCTGAGGTCCCTTCCAACCCTGAGATTCTATGATTCTATGATTCCTTTACTGGGTAGCATATTTTTAACCTGTGTCCAGATTAATGCATGTGCCTCTTCTTCACCTAGAAAATTAAACAACCTACAGAGAGTAGAACAGCCAATTATTGAAAGCTATATGAAACAAAACTGCAGCTTAACCAACTACTGAAGCTTTATCTCATCTTTTGGGCTCTTCTCTCTTAGCCACATACACTTCTGTAAATCTCTTGGATGATTCTTGACTACTGCTTCTGTTCTGAATCAGCATTATCAGAAAAGTACCTGTTTCCCAGAAAATTAAGAATTTCCAGCAATGCTTATTCAACATAACAATAGATGGCAAAATTTAAACTATATTTATAGAAGCCACCCAGAGGGAAGGAAGGAAGGAAACCCAGACATTTACATTTAAATATCATCATCCATTCTCAAGCATCCAAAAGTGTTTTACAGACAGCTATAAGGATCTCTTCATCCACCATTGAAATACAGCTATCACAGCAAAGGAAAGGAAGTGGGAGCAGAGAGCATGCTCAAGGATTCTGGTGACAAAGGGGAGGGGGAGAGAGATAGGACAATAATAGTGAAGATTGAAGGAAGATGTTTATCAAGTTAAGGAACACTACAGTATTCTGATAGGCAGAGGGATAGAAACCACAGGAAGAAAAGAAAAGCTGAGAATGAGAGAGCGAGGACAGGAGATGGAGGGGTGAGAAGCAGACAAAAGGAAGACCTGAGTTGGAAACTGGGGTGAAGAAAATGGTTGAATAGGGACAAGACAGATGAAAGTGGGGAGGACAAAGCTTTCTTGCTGGAGGGTGTCAATGTTATTTTGAAGATAAAAAATGATCCTGGGCAGAAGAAGAAGAAAAGGGAAGAAAATTTAATGAGAGTGTTAAAGTGCTGACAACATTGGTGGGGCAAGTGTTGACGGGGAGAAAAGTGGTTTAGAAAGGAAAAGGGTAGAATAGAAAGTACATTTGAAGTGGAGAAAGGGAACACTGTCACTGGACTATGTCCTCTGGTGCTCAGCAGAATGACACAAGGAGTGGGGATGGGAAACAAAGAAGGAGGAAGAAAGATATGGATTAGAGGTGCAGTGGTGTGGGAGGGAAGTAAAGGAACTGGAAGAGACCATGAAGCTGACTGAACAGAATAATAGCACAGAGAGAAGGTATAAAATATCTGCAAGACTACAACCTAGGACCACGGTGGCTGTGGGCTGCTGACACTTTCTTGTTGCCATTGGAAGCCTGGGCAAGGGTTCTACTGGAGGAACCTGTGAAGCTAGGCACTGCAGGAAATACCACCTAGCAGGGCCTGAGTGGCAGCCTACACAGCCCATCATTGGCCCATGCTAGTATATAAACCAGGAAGCCAGCATAGGAAACTGTCTGAGCAATGGTGCAAATGGCCTGCTTGCTTCTTCTCCAGACATTGCCTTACTGTGGACCATAGACTCTGGCTTCTGATGCTGGTTTGTCCCCAACTCTGCTATTTCTCTGGTGTCTGCAACCTGGTGCCTGCCCCTGACTTGGCTCGAACCCAACTCCACTACTCCTCCCTTTACTGCAACTTGGTAACTGACCGGTGCACATAGTTCGCCCAAGGCCTGAGAGCAGCAGAGACATCAGAGAGATTAATGGATTGGCGATGAGAAAAAAGAAGAGATGGAGGGAAAAAAAAGGAGTGAGGAATGCGGAAAGAGAACAAAATGGTGGGTCAAAGAAAGAAAAAACAGCTTGGTAAATGCCAAATTCAACAACGTGACTGAAATAGCAAGTGGGGGAAATCTGCCTAAAGCCAGCAATCAAGTAAGGTTCATGAAAGGAATCAGGGGGTAATTGACACTGAGGTTCTTCAGAATAAGGGTAGCAGATAGTGGGAGAGAAAGGAAAGCCATGCATCAAGTTCTGGAAGGGAGTTAATCATAGGAGTAATATATTAGAAAATTACAGTTTCATGGCATTCACTGGTTTCATGGCAATTATTGTACACATTGAGAAACTATATTAGGAGTAATGGGCTTTGAATACTGTGGATTGATATTAAAACATTTTATAGAAAACAATATTGTCATCCCCCCCAAATTCTAAAATCAAGAGTCAAACCCTAAAAACCATGATTGGCCCCAAATCATGACATTTTAAGAAACAGTCTAAATCATGATTTTTAATCTTTCTTTTGATATTTGAACTCCCCCTGCCCACACTCCTCATGCGTGTAAAATAGAGAATTATAGACTTGCCAACTCTCACAGATTTACAGTGAAGCATTTTTGTCTTCTGCTGCAGGAATTCTTCCTACAGGTCCCCACTAAGATCAGGGCCCCATTGTGCAAATCAAATACAAACACACAGAAGGAGAAAGTCATAGAATCATAGAATAACAGGGTTGGAAGGGACCTTAGGAGGTCATCTAGTCCAACCCCCTGCTCAAAGCAGGACCAATCCCCAATTTTTACCCCAGATCCCTAAATGGCCCCCTCAAGGATTGAACTCACAACCACGGGTTTAGTAAGCCAATGCTCAAACCACTGAGCTATCCCCTCCCCTCCCTGCTCTGATGAAGAGTATGCAACATAGCACAGAATGCAGTACTGAATTTTTGAGGTAGGAGATGGAGGGACACTTGCCAAACTCATCTCATATAGAGGCCACCAAACTTCATTGGATGGAAATAGCTTTCAAGCCTTGCAGTGCTAGGCAGGATTCAAACTCATGACCTACAGCTGAAAGGTTCTATAGCTCATTAGCTGTACTTTGAGGCATTCAGTCCCCATAAATGCTAATATTACACTTTCCAGAACACAGCTTTCTTTCCGGAAAGATAAGGTTATTAAAACAAGTTCTGACAGTTTTAAAACTTACACAGACAAGTCTTCTACAGCCCCATACATTCTCTCCACCTCATACACACTGTCTGCCACATCCTGTTCTTTAACACAATATTAAATTCACTTTTAAATGCAACATTTTGCAATATAAAATCATTCCACCAATCACTCGAAGGTCCCTTCACTAATGTATATATATACACAGTAGAACCTCAGAATTACGAACATCAGAGTTATGAACCAACCGGTCAACCACACCAAGTATGCAATTGAGCAGCAGCAGGACAAAAAAATGCACATACAGTACAGTGCTGTGTTAAACCTAAACGACTAATAAAACAAAGAGAAAGTTGGGAAAAAAAGATTTGACAAGGTAAGGAAACTGTTTCTGAACGTGTTTCATTTAAATTAAGATGGTTAAAAGCAGCATTTTTCTTCTATGTAAAGTTTCAAAGCTGTATTAAGTCAATGTTCAATTGTAAACTTTTCAAGGATCAACCATAAATGTTGTTCAGAGTTATGAACATTTCAGGGTTACAAACACCCTCTATTCCCATTCGTGCGTGCGTGTGTGTGTGTATATGTATGTTACACACACAGTTTTTTCACCCCACAGTGGATCATCAACTGGTCTTGAACCCACAAACTTCAATCCAAGGCACAGTCTGCTTCTCCTTCAATCATAGGAGTAAATGAGGAGGGAAACATACATATCCCATACAGGTGAACACAACACATACACATTTGCAATAATGTTGCACAAGTATACATTACACAACAATGGAATACTGAGCAACAGTATTCTTGTTTTTAGTTCCTGGCAGTAGGAGCAGATTGTGATTTACTGGCTACACACAACATAGCCAAATGCACCAACATTCCAGTTTGGGTCATCTTCAAGGACAGAGTCTGGGCTGTGTGGATATAAAAGTGTGAGCCTTCTACAATTTAAGCCAAGTAATCAAATACCTTAGCAACACAGCAGTAGCAGAGTCATACATCGTTATGTAGGCTAGTTGCTAGAGGGTGACAGAGGCACATTGTGTTAGTGTGGGTCACCAAAGCACAGAATTGGCCATGTGCCTTCTGAAAAACTGAGGGAAAGTGAATGAGACACTTATATTGTGCACGCAGCAACCTTCATGCAAGGGGGGTGGTCTTTGGCTAGCTGGAAGAAAAGGGGTGTTATCCATTACAATGGGGAGAAGGGGCAAAGTTTACAGGGATGATCAGGAAGGGCAGGAAGCAGTTGAGGCCAGATGAGGGGAAGGTTACTGCATTATACCCACTTTTCCAGTCAGCGGGAAGAGCATTTATACCTCATGCAGCTCTGGAGAGGCCCTCTTTACTGGCATCAGGCTAGCAGCACCCACCCATGAACTTGGCAAAAAATGCAGGTTCCCTCTTGACCTGCTGTGGGCATTTCCTTAGGAGGCTGGGAAGAACTTTTTCTCTCACTGCCACATTGGCAGAGGCAAGGTGGGGTTTTTTATTTTGCCATCCCTGAAGCTGCTCTGGGACCTGGTGGGGTGGAATGTGTGTGTGGGGGGGGGTTGGGGGGGAGTTAAGCTACAATGGTATAAATTATTATGTAAAACTTGTGGCAGACGTCCAGTGCAAGTACTCAGTATGGAAGGGATACAGTTAACGATAGCAGGGCTTTGAAGGAAAGCAACTCTTAAGGGAGTTGAATAAGGGGAGTGTGGGGCCTCTATATCTCATACAGTGGAGAGCTAACACCCTTCCTTTTCCAAGCTCCTTTTCAGAGAGCTGAGGTTTGGAGCTTCTAGCTCTGAAACAGCGGAGAGCTGACCCCCTTCCTCACCGTGCTGTACAATTTGTTGCCCTCAGTACTCACAGATATTTTAAGTGACTAATGTTATGGCCTAATTAAACAATATCCATTACCTCCTGTCTTTCTTCTGGCATGGCTGGATAATAGAGACCTGGCTCTATTCCCAACTCTGCCTCAAGTGACTAGGTACAAGCTCCCAGTTACCTTATCTGTAACATGGGTAAATTATAGTTACCTCCCCTGCAGCATGAAATCTTATTTAAAAATAAGGCCTGTGACGCGCACACAAATATGAAGAACAGTCAGTAGAAGAGCTGGAACTAGAAGTCATGGAGTGCACCTTTCACAAGGCTAAGGAGCACCATGAGCGTCTCTCTGATTTTGCTTCCCTGAAACCAGATGTGGGCATAGGAACCGACTTCCGTCGGCTCCCCTGGGTGCGTCGGGGGCGGGGCCCCGCAACGTCGGCCGGCGTCGGGGGCAAAGGTAAGTTCTCTGGTAATGGGCACGGGGCTGGTGGGGAGCTGCCGTTGGGTCAGATATGCATGTGGGCCAGAACTTTTCATGTCAATCCAAGACTGCCCACAGCGGAGATCAAAGGCAGATTACTTGTGATAAAATTGCAAGATCTGGTAACACTGAGAAAGTGTTTACTGTACTTGTGCCTTATCAACAAAATTCATATAAATAAAATAATAGATTGCTTTAGACAGAGGAGATAAATTCTTTCTTCAGACTATGGTAATCCAAATGAAAATCCCAGAGTAGGAGCCACTGGCACCTTTTTAAGGGTGTGCATTTTTCATTGCTGATACATTCTAGTAAAGATAAAATATTCTGCCATATTTTCATGAGTCAAAGGTAAAACTTGATTTAAGGATAAAGTTTGGTGTTTCATTTACTGCTGCAAGTTACCATAATAAACAAGTCACACATTAATTAGATTGCAAGTTCTTTGATATAGGAACCGTGTCTTCCCACGTGTTTGGACAGAAACTTCACAGGCACAACCAGAGTACAAATAGTAACATGAAGTTCAATATTACAGGGAATCTCGCTGTGAAAATGGGGCTAAGAACCGTATTTATGAAAAAATAATCAGCAGAACCATTTAGAGTGGAGAACATTCAACAGTGTGTCATTACTGCATTATGCTGGGTTAAGACACTATGTAAAACAGTATTACAGATTTGCTATAATTGTATAATGGAGAGTCGGCACTTCAGCTGGAAAAGCAAAAACAACCCTTTCCCTTCAAATTTCATTCTGTAGGATTTTGCTGTTTATTAATATTCCACGGTTTTGCTCGATGTGCACTTTCCCATCACTAGAGTAGCAGATCAGTCACGGACTACAGATTAAGCAGCGGCAGATTAAGTGGTGAGTTTTTGGGGGGCTTTTTAAAAAACAAACCATTTATAATATTTCCGTGACCTTCGCAGGGGAAGGCTGAAGTCACAGAAATAACATCAAACTGTTAAGCACCTACCTATGCCTCACCTCAATGCTCTGCCATTCACTACACTTAGGACAGTATTGCATCCTGATTTTGCAAGGATGCCGGCCTGCAATGAGGAAGTAACAGGCACACTAAGTATAACACAACATACAGAAGCAATCTGATGGGGTAAAAATATGGGTCTTCCAGAACGAGGCAGGTTGTTCCCATATAAGAGAGTGGAAACTGAATGAGTTCCAAATTGCTAGTTTCCTTGAAATTCTTCTATCAGAGAGACAGTGTTCCCCTAGAAGAGGTTAGGGGCTCCACCTCATATACTGCAAATTCCCCAAGATCCAGGCAAATTTGGAGCATGCCTGGGAAACAATGGCTGCCTACCCAAAGTCTCCTTTGCCTCTACACTACTGTTCCTCCCCACCCTCAGTGCCCCCTTGAAGGCACTTCTCCAGCAGGAGTCCTGCTGCCAGGGACTTCCCTAACCACCAGGAATCGGGCTCAGGACAAGGGGATCCATAGCAGAAGAGGGGAAGCCACACAAGTTACTGCAGATTTCGTCTGCAGTAATTTGTGCACTTTGCCCTCTGGGTTAGGGATGGGAAAAAATCTGGCAGAGTGCTGCCGGCCTCCTGGTCCACCCACTCTGATCCTGCAAAGCCTGTGCAGCCCCTCCAAGGGGTTTCGTGTGGAAGAAGGGAGTATACCCCCCATGCATTCCTCCTACCTCCAAAAACAGGACCTGTGGCTGCAGACTTCCTTCCCTTCACTCATGGAAGTGGAGAGGACCATAAGTTTGGTCATATATTCCAACACGACATGGCTAACTGTAATTGGTTACAGAATATTCTGTAATCACAAACTTCAATTAGCACTTCACAGGAGCAATGCTATAACATGCTGATTGCGTGCATACTTCAATGTTATTCTAACATGCATTTCATTTTTCCTAAGTATGATTTTATCTTTACTTTTAAATTGCCAGATTTAATCAAAAAACTGCTAATTATAGTACTTCATTTCTGTATAACATTGAGGTCCTGGTCTTGGATTATTTGCACACTCAAAACTCCCACTGACTTCAATGGAAATTTTGGATTCCCAAAGAATGCAGAATTAGCTGCATTAGAATTTTTTTAAAGTTTGAACAAATCATGGAACACGGACCCCTTCTCCTCTTTTTTTCGGGGGGGGGGGGGGAGAAGCAGGATGGAATTTATACTTAATCAGTTCAAACCATCTCATTTGTTTCAAAACTGTGTACACTCCAGTGGTTTCTCTTCATTGACATAGCATGGAAAAACTTGATGGAAGAGATGGCGAGCAATATTACCAGATATCTAAGTCCCTCTTAGGACATGGGGGACTGCGAGTTAGGATCCATCCATTAAACCAATCATACTCTAACATGTCATAAGAAATCCTTTATGGTACATTTTCTACCATTTGTCATCTAGCAAGAGATTTGGCCTGATGGTAGCTACAGACCTCTCTGGAAAAATAAAAACTTGTCTAATTTGAAAGGAAAGGAAAGATAGGAGCCAAATTTCATTCGGAATGGAAGTTAGATAGGAAATTAGATCCTTAACATCAGAAGTTAGTCTGTAATGCTGGTTCGCAGTCACTACGTGTAGCATGCAGATATCAGTGAGCATGAGCCGTCAAAGCTCAAGATAAGTTTGCAGCAGGGAATTTTCCTTCGTATGAAATAAATGCTGCATTACTTGTTGAAGGGAATATATGTTTAACTTCAGTGTTTGCCAGAGAACATTCACTTGCTACTTTATCAATGCAGCATTTACATATCCATCCATCTCAATGATGAAGTGATTTTTTTCAGCGAAGATCACATTGTGCTTCTTTCTCCAGATAATGAATAACTGCACACAGTTCTCAAGCTACAGTGATTTTGTGGCTGCTGTGGTGCAAGGATGAATAAATTAGCTCCATATTTTAGTGTACTGATTCTGTCACACTTTAAATGGCCTCAAGAAATCCAGCACTCCAAGAAAGATTCTTTTGCTCAGTACTGTGACACACAGAGTAGTAGAATGAACAGGAAGTGTGAACAACCCCGGGCTAATGAATTCTCTTCTTCACATAGCCTAGAACTTGTTTGATATATTTTAACCATTATTCAATGCTGTATAGAGATTTTATTAAAGCTACTCTCAAACTAGAGTACTATTAATTGCCCAAATGGGACAATCATAATAGGGGGTCATCTTCAAACTAGATTTGTTTTCCTTTTTAAAAAAATACCCCATTGGTATGGCTGGAAGGGTTACTCATCCACTTCCTCATCATTAATATATCCTATGGCTCTCCTACCACCACTGGCAAATTCATGCTCATTATGTATGACAATCTAACTAGACAGAGCTCTAGTCGGTAATGTGGAGCTAGGACAAACTGACTAATTAAACTTTTCTAAGCATCTGAGGAAGGAGAGAAAAAACACTCTACAATTGCTAGTAGAAAAAACTTTGAGCCATAGCGTGTTGATATAAACCAATGTTTTATTAGCTTATATACCATTTCACAACTTATCTGAGTCCTTCAGTCCTTGCTTAGTTGCTCACACATGTTGTCTCACGGATATAAATGGGACTATCACCATAGGTATTTCTCAACATGAGTAAAGGATGTAGAACTGGGCATCCAGTAAATCACAGATAGAATACCAATGATATTTAGATGTAAGTATCACTAAATCCACACTGCACAATGCAAAATAAGGCTAATAAAAATCCCTGACACTTCACATTCTTTTCATAGCGATTTCTTTTCATTTACTGGTAGCTATTTTATCTTTGCGACCATACACCTCTTGTCATTTAACATATCGCGTACTGCATAAATCAAACATTTGAACAAGATAAATGATTTTTTTATTATCACAAGGAAGATTTTTCTCTCTCATATACAGTAGGCACCACTGTGATCATTTTAGAAGATGGCCATAAGTTTCTCAGTGCAGCAGACAAAAGAACATGTACTTGAAGGAGGTTTTAAAACATTTTCCCCTGTAATAGCAGCCGTTTCCTGACATATACAGTAATCATATAATTACTTTTAGCTCCTATTTTTTAAAAGGGCTTCAACTCACTCTCCAATTTTGTGGAAGCAATTTTTCAGATGCAAATTACTCTATTCTGGGCAAATTTTATAGCACATAGACATCATTTGTGCAATTATTTACAATAAATTGCACTCAGTTATTTGTGGGAACAGAATTGGAGGCCATTTCTGAAAATCAGGACCATAATAACTTAAAAAATAGGGTTGAGTAATTTGCAAATGGTACTATATAATAAAATGTAAGACATTTTCTATCTAATTTGGCAGATTAAACCTTGATTGTATGCACCAACGTCAGTCCAGGTGTAAAAGAGATTCAATTCCACTGAGGCCAGTGGAGTTGTACCTATTTATAATCAGGGCTGAATTAGGTCCCCTGGGCTTTTTCGGACACTGGATATTCATAGTAGTTAAGTGCCATAATAGTGGATGAAATGCATGAACATTAAAGGTTAGTTCCTGATCTGTGTCTAAAATGATCCCATTGAGAACAGATCACAGCTTAAGTTCCATCACTGCTCGTCATTCTGCCCTATATGGTGGGATTTCAGATAAAATGGCCCATTAGTAACAGAGAGTAAGTATGCATAAGGTGCAGTGACAGCTACCAGCTAATTTTAGCAAGTATTTAATTATGAGGTTTTATAGTTGTCAATATCTATATGCAACTGTGGTATCTAGAGTGAAAAGGAAAGTGATGTCTATTGACAGGGCTGTTAATATATAGTGCAGAATGAGCAGCAAACCATACCTCTAGTAGGATGTGATCAAAGGGCCTTGAAAAGCTACTAGAATGTGCTTGATTAGGTTGGGGATCTTTATATGCAGCGTTTTGAGAGTAGTGAGAGCACCAAAGGGAAAAATAAGAGTTTCCCTGAACAGTTGCACTAGAAAGAGGAGAGGGCATCAGGCAAGGCCGGCTCCAGGCACCAGCCTACCAAGCACGTGCTTGGGGCGGCACCTGGAGGGGGGTGGCACTCAGGGGTTTTGTGTTTTTTTTTTAAATTAAAAAAAACAAACCACCGCTCTCCGCCAGCGGGGCCGCGGACATGCCGCGCTCCCCTCCGGCACCCCAGCCGGGGGAGTGGGGTGGTGGGCATGCCGCGATCTCTGCTGGCGCCCCGGCTGGGGGAGCGGGGCCGGACATGCTGCGCTCCCCGCCGGTGCCCCGGCTGGGGGAGCGGGGCCGGACATGCTGCGCTCCCCGCCGGTGCCCCGGCTGGGGGAGCGGGGCCGGGCATGCCGCCCTCCCTGCCGGCCCCCCGGGCGTTTCGGTGGAGCAGCGGTGCTGAGGGGGAGTGTCATGTTGGGGGGGGGGTGTGTTTTTTGTTGCGGGGTGGCACTTGGAGGGTTTTTTTTTTGCTTGGGGCAGCAAAAAAGTTAGAGTCGCCCCTGGCATCAGGAGCCCCTTCCTGCTAGTGCACCCACAAAGAAGATAGCCATGTTTGGCAGCAAGCAATGAGGAGCACAATGGCTGCTAGCAGTAGTGACCAGACCAAAGGAGAGCTATCTGAGTGGAATGGGGTCCATGCTCTAGTCTCCTTGCATGCCAGCAGGGACAGTGTTCTTAGGAAGGCACAGAAAGCTTGTATTTAGCAACTGAATTATTTTTATTTCAACATTACATAACACAATGAGAAGAGCCTGACACACACACTTCCTGGTTCGCTTTACACGCCTTCATTTTATCAGAACTAAATATAACTACATTAGAAGGAATTTCTAATAGTTAATGGAAAAAGCATTATAGGACACACACTGTGCACCTGCAACTACCAACTCAGTGGTTCTAAAGGATTATTTTTCACCCACTATGTGTCTCAACACACTGGGAAATGATACGCCTTTGCCACTTCTGGACCCTTCCTAGGGTCTCTTCTCCCATATCTTGTTTATATACTTGAAATTATTTTAACTTTTTGTTTGTAGAATCACCATCATCTTTAAGACAGTGATTTCAGAGTACAGTTAACATTACCAGTCAACTGTGGCAGTCTGTAATCTGAACACTGAAGAGCACACATTGCCCTCAGTCAACCTACAGAACCCCCACTGGGAGCTGAGCATTTGGTGCCAGGGCAGCACGTGTCTCAGACATTTCAGTATTTAAAAAAGAACGATTGTTTTCGGGACAGGCAGAACACAAGGGGAATACTGTACAACATGTATGAGTTTGCACACACCAGTCTTGCAATTAATTATTGCCAAGACTGAACAATGCAAGGGACGCTATTTTCTGGGTTTAAAAAAGAAGTAGACAAAGCTAACAAGCGTTTCTGAAAACTGTATCTTTCACCAAGAAACAACATCAATTTCTTATACCTGGATCATAATTTATAAAGTATCCTCAAGACAAGCATTGGCCAAGAAAGCCTCTTTATGAAATGCAGGAACTAACATCAAAATCTATGTCTCCCTAAAAGTCAGTTCTTGCTTTGGCATTAAGTATCCTGGATTTATTGAGGAAAAAACTCAGAAAATGGTCTGTAAAAGAAAATAAGAATCTTGTTGGATCAAGCCTTGGGAATCATGATAGCATATAATTGACTGGAGATTAACATAACAACATTGGCTACAGTAGAGCAAAATTGTTCCATTCAAGTGAATAAAACTAAAGGCATATGAGAAGGATCAAGAAGAAAAGAGAGGAAGTAGTAAAAGAGGAGAAAAAGTCTTGTGATTATTCGGTCACAAAATGCATTGGGAAAGACCTTTTCAGCACAAAGCAGCAAGGCTGAAACTTTCCCATGAAGCTGAAATCCAACCCTCATCACCAAGCAATATGAATTAAACAGACTGTTTAGCCAACATGAAGAAGTGCTTTTTTTTTTTCTGTTTTAATGTTAGTTTCATGTGTAATATGAAGCACTGTTGGAATGCAAGGCCAAATTCTCACCTGATGAAATCAATACATCAGCAGAGAATTTGTCTCTCAGTCATTATTTGTACTGCAGTAGCATCTACTAGCTTCAGTCATGAACCAGTGCCCCAATGTGCCAGGTGTTGTGCACAGATCAAAAAGACTCTCTAGTCCCAGAAAGCTTAGAGCACTCTTGTGCTCTAAGCTTTCTTAGATCTGAATAAAGGAGGACAATGTAGTAACTGTTATTTACTTTTTACTAGCACTTTCCACGTTCTGGGCACTGCACAGACATCTAGACAGACACAGTCTCTATTGTGGAAAGCTTACACGCTATGACGACAAACTGATGAAGGGTAGGGGAAATGGATACAACATGGCAAACAAGGAAAATGATTCCAGTGGTTACGTTAATTCCATGGATATTCCATTTTTTTTTACATGGTCTGAATTATCTCCAATTGCCCTGGTACCTAGACATTCTTAGTGCTTGGCCCCTCCTACAAACCCAAATTATTTTAATAATTCATTTGTATTCTTTTAAAGTTTTTCAAGCACATTTAAATCCTATCAAAACCATCCCCTTACCTATGATCCCCACCCCACTTTCCTCGACACAGTGACCCCCAACCTCTGCCAGTGCATGTTCCCCACACTGCTTGTTGAGAATTTTCCCCTCTTCACAAGTCCCCATTCTGTCAACAGCTGAGAAATTTTAAAAATTCACTCCTGATAGAGCGACCTGTGGAGGAAGAAACTGGTCTGCTATCTGCTTCATCAGCAGTAGACTTCTTTGTGCTCTGAGGGGCTGCTTTCACCTCTGGAACGTACCCACCACATCCACGTGGGTGTGTACTCAGGGCGGCTAGCCCGTATCTCCGCTGCGATTGTGACTGCACTACTCTTTTTAGTATGCTATCTCAGATGAGCTCTAGCATGAATATGTCCACACAATCCGGCAATCACACCTTTAGCTTGTAGTGTACGCCTAACCTATGGCTTTTTATAAAAACAAATCAGAGACACTCTGGATAGGTCTACGCAGCAAAGAAAAACCCACAGCAGGCCTGTTCTGGCTGACTCGGGCTCATGGGGCTGTTTCATTGCTGTGTAGATGTATGGGCTGAGGCTGGAGCCCGGCTCTAGGACCCTGCAGGGTGGGAGGGTCCCAGCTGCCCTTCAGCCTATGCCTGAGTCAGCTAGTACAGGCCAGCCATGGGTTTTTCTTTGCTGGGTAGACAGACCCTCTGAGACCTAGAGGATAACATCCACTAGAAAAATTAAGTTACCTCTTCTAGTCTCTCAAGTGACCTTCCTTTTATATTCAATAGGAAGCCTGAGCAAAGAATAGGCCATACTGACTAGAGCTGGTCAAAGCCTGGAATTTCCATTTTGCAGAAAATCAGATAAAATGGGAACTAAAATATTTTTTAAAATTTTCTGCAAAATAGAAATTCCATTTCAAAAATTTTATTTCAGAAGAATTTCAGATTTTCATTTCAAAATGAAATTTGTTTCAAAATCTAATTTTATTTTTATGTTTTTTCATTTTTTAATTAACTGTACATTATTTCATGATGTCAGTAATGGAAGTGTATAACAGGACATCATGCAACATATATATCATTATGACATAATATAATAGTCAAATATGCTCATTTTATTTTAATTAAAAAGCATTACAGGTATGTGCTGTTTAGTACAGATTGAAACATCATATTTTCTAGATCCAAGTGTCTCCTGTGGGGGGGGGGGGGGGGGGGGGGGGGGGGGGGGGGGGGGGTGGGGGGGGGGGGGGAAATTAGGAGTTTGTGTTGTAATTAAACTGACACTTTGACCAAAACAGGCCCTTAAGCTCCCTGTGTAGCACAGTTTCCTAGTTTGTAAAGTGGGGATAATATTTACCTACCTCAAACTGTGTCTGCACTAGCTTTTTCCCTCAGATTGTATCTTCTCCATTACCAGTGATGCAGTTCCACTGGCAGTAGCAATGGTGGGAGCAGGACTGCAGATGGAGCAGATGTATTTTAATTACCTTGCTATCAGAGCAGGCCTACGTGACACTGTGCAAAGGCAGGCCAGTGGCCTCTATCAGTGCTGCCATTGCTGCTACTGCACTGGTCGTGGTGAAAAGGTAGGAAATCTAAAGAAAAACGCTTGTGTAAAAAAGGCCATTAGGGTACTCTGAGGCTAAATTAATTGCGTTGAGAACTTGAGATCCTTACGCAGAAAGTGCCACATAACTACATAGTGATACTCCATGTTCAGTAGCGAGGAAGTCCTCTTAGCAACACCAGTCATCTCAAAATACTAAATGTAAAATTACAGATACTTTCTCAGAGTTCTACTCCTCCAAAAACAAAAAACCCCCCACAGGGTTTAATTGTACATTTCTGTTAAAGCAGCTACTTATTTTAATTAAATAAATTCTGTACTTTGCAGAAGCAAGATGGGGGCCCTTTGATCACTGAAAAAAAATCGAAGCTGTGCATCATTGCAGAGAAAGGCTTTTGCTTGCACCAGTTGCAGCTTTGGTGTGGTTTAACAAAATAAATAGATGTAGATCCCCCTAAATCCCATTCCAGATAGAATTAGGATCAAAAGACAGACTGGGCCAAACTTAGCCATGGTGTAGGCCAGTGGAACTCCATTCAAGTGAATGGAATTGCATACACATATCAGAAAATAACTGAATTTGACTCCATTTCCCCCAACATGCCTATCACTTTTTCTTCTTCTGGTGCATTTGCTACCCTTCTCTTGATATACTGTACAATAACTTCAAGCATCTTTTTGTCCCTCTTCAACTCTTTTTTTGTGTGGAATGAAATTACTGTTTTCTTCAACTTTATCAATCCTTTCCTTAATCTCAAATCACTAGAAAGTACTATAAATCTCACTGAAGGAGATTATAAAGTCTAACTTTTTGAATTCTAAATTTTAAAGCCAAGCTATTATTTCCACTACTCTCTGAGTACCCTCAGATTGCTGTAATTTTCTGTCCACAACATTCCCCAAGCACTGACTTGAAGGAGGGATAGGTGTCTCTTTTTCGGTCTATAAAACTAAGCTGATTGATACGCACTTTTGTGGTCTAGAGGCAAAAATTGGGTACCTACTGGTATGGAATGTAACTACCTGGTGCAGAGATTAAAATATTTTCCATTCATCCAACAAAGATGTATGCATATGCTTAACTTTAAGTATGTGAATGGTTCCATTGAGCTCAATGGGCTTACTCATGTGCATGAATGGATACACACAAGTTTTTGTAGGATCAGAGCCTCAGAATACAAACTGCAGAAACTTGATGAAATTCCTGTTCCACTGAAGTCAATGGCAAACTTGACATTGTTTTCAGTGGCCCCAGGATTTCACTCATTAAGTGCAACTACAATAAAGTATGATCCAAGCTTATTTTTTATATGCTACATTTTATCTGTCTTGTCTCCATGTGCATTAATCCAGTCACCTTTTCCTAAACTCATTTAGTTTTATGTATTTTCCCTGACAAAGCAACAGGAAATTATTTTTGACACATTTTTGTAGGACATGCACAGCCTCAATGCTAAAACATTTACAAGCATCACATGGGGCTTTCAGAAAAGAGATTTATGTCATTTTTGTAGAAAGCACCTTAAAAGGGGGAACTGGCCATTCTGAGGCTGTGCACGAATGCACTAAAACTGTAACAGCTGAACCACAGTATTTGCCAGGTTAGGCAATAATAAACTTGTTTTCTCACATCAGCATCCTAGCTAGAGATGAGATGTACCTGTTCAAAATACAACAACAGGAATAACTCTTGAGCAGAGATACCTCTGTCTCATTTATATCTGAAAGGAAAAAGATAGATGATAGATCTTTGTCTTCTCTATATCTTGATATCTGGGGCCATATTCTCACCCATACTCTGTTCCCTTTGCACCTAGGTCTGGCGGACAACACCTTCAGGGCCATAGCCAGCTGATATAAATCAGAGGCTGATGTAAAACAGGGATGAGAATTAGGGAACTGCAACTGGTTCCTTTGCACCCTCACCTTCCTCCAGCTGTGCCCAGCAGATACTGAGAACAGCAAAAAATCTGGGCCTTGGTGCTTTCAAATTGTTCTGTAACAGTTTGTCTAAGTGTAAACGACAACTGATATTCAGATTATTAAAATATACATCTCAATTTAGTGGAATCCTTTTAATTGGGGTGCCTCAGTGAACAGCAATAGAAATTCTGATTTTAAAAAGGCACCATTTTAATGCTCCAGAGTGGCAGCAAACCCATCATGTTAATGCAGATATAGGCAAGTGAGAGGAGACATTATTTGCACTAAAACAGGGAATGAGCCTGAACCTGCCCACTGTCAGCAACAAGGGCAAGTGTGAAACATACTACATATTGGCCCAGTATACGTATCTGATGAAAAGCAGCAAACTAACAGCAAAGAACAAACAGTGGGGTGAAACACCTCATATGCCTTCTGCATTTACAGCAGCAAAGGACGAAATCAAAGCTGTTAGAAGAGCAAACAGCCAGAAGTAGCACCAGATTGAAACATAAAAGACTGCTAAACCACCTGAAGCATCTCCATTAAGTGGAATTACTGTCCTCACTAACCAGCAGTCATGAAGTATCACTAGGCTTAAATTGTTTCCCTGAGATGCATCATAATTAAGTGGATTTCTTGTTAAGTAGAGTATACTCTACACTAGGGATCTGGTACCTGGGAGCAATTCTCACAGAAGTTAAAAAGAATTGCTCCTAGGTAACTAAGCACAGAATCCAGCCCTAGATGGTAACACTGACCATAGATTCTGGTTTCTTTGTATACTCAAAAGATACCAAATGGGCTTTTAAGTAAGTCCTTGAAAACCTAAAAGCAAACTTGGGTCTTTACATTTTATATTTTACTTCTGGGAAGAGAGCGGCCACAGCTAAAACTAACTGAGAGAAGTATTTCCCCTCATAAAGTCAATTGCTCAGAATAGGAATATATGAATTGCAATATTGGATTGGAGCAGTAGTCCATTGAGCTCAGTATCTTGTCTCTAATAGGGCCAACGTCAGATGCTGCAGAGGATGATGCAGTAAATCCAATTGCAGACAACTGCAGAATAACCTGCCCAAACAGAATGTTCTGTCATCTGCAAATTTTGTTACCTTGCGGCTCATTCCTTTAGCAGGTCACTGATTAATATACAAACAACACTAGTCTCAGCACAGAGCCCTGAAGCACCCTACTGTTAGACATTTAGAATTTCGAAAACTGTCTATTCCTTCTCTTTGTTTACTGCCTCTTTGCTAGTTTCTAATCCTTGACAGAACATTACTTTCACAACTGCTTAGCTTCTGTAATAGCCTTTTTTGAGGACCTTTGTCAAAAGCTTTCTGAAAGTCAAATAAATGTCATCTGGTTCTTCTTTATCCACTACTGACACACACAATATTTCTTGCAAACTAGAGAGGCATGATTTTCCTTTGCAGAAGATGTATAACATTTTAATCCAGATGTTATACAACTCAGTAATTTTTATTATCCCATTGATCAATTTTCCTGGCACTAGTCGGGGTTACTGGACTGTAATCTACCTTAGCACCTATATAAAATAAATAGAACATTTGATATCCTGCAGTTGTCTGGAATAGTAATCTATTTTAATGAGATTGCATATTTTGTTAGCTGCTCAGCCACTTCATTTCTTAAAATTTCTTAAAAATTCTTGAATGCTTTCCATCTGGATCTCATGATTACTACTCAGAAAGGAAATTAGTGCCTTTTTACATACCAAACAAAATGAATTTAAAATATATACTTTTAAAGCCCAATTGTGTTCTTAGAAAGCAAATGGCCAGATCAAAATGGAAAACAATAGAAAAGTATAAAGATAGATGCCAAGGAGATAAGGGTTTCTCCTCCTTCTCATACAGGATTTCAATTTCCTTCCTTCTTGGATTAATTTTCTTCTATTTACCCCCTTCTTTGTTTTTTGTGAATCACCACATTATTGGATGAAAGTGAAGCTTGGACAGCAGAAATGCAAAGCAGTAGCTTTGAAGTGTTATCAAATAAAAATAAAAATTTAAACGCTTAATGCTACAATTGTTACCATCTTCTAGAACTTCCACCTTCACTTTCTCTGCTTCAGGAACAACATACATGACTGAATTCCTGTCAGGACCAAATTCTTGCCAGAACACACACAAAAACCATCTGTTAAGAGTTCAGGCAGGACAAATTTAAGAAATGATTTTTTGGCAGGATAAAACCGCATGTTGAAATCCTGTCAGGATCAACCAGTATTATTTCTGGCAAGATTAACCATATGACAGCAGAGATTAGAAAGAAATGAGATCCTCTGAATATGAACAACAAGTGTGTTATTGGAAAGGACAATCAAAGCAGTTCAATCCCTGACACAGCAAATCTATGCCTGTTGCATCCTTTGCATGACAATAAATCTGAAATTCATATCAATTTTAGAGGGAAAATGAAAGAATGAGAAATTACTTTTAAGGAGAAATGAGTGCAAACCAAATCACGTCAGCCCCCTGATCTCCCAGACTCAGATCTGGGATTGCAGCTTGAATTTCTATATTGGCCCAAATCAGAAGTGTAAATATAGGGAAGGTCAGATCCAGATATTCGAGCCCCCAAAGCTTCATATCCAGAATTCTGGTTTGGCCTATTTCAAAGATATAAAGTTTGGATCCAGGATTATTGGTTCAAATACATTTCTACCTTTAAATAACCTATTGTGTTCTTATAGGAATATGAACAATGTACTCTGCAGAGAGATAATGAGATTTTGTATTTTAACTGAACTTTGATATGTATAGACAATTGGTCCTTCACAGATATCAAATTGCTATATTTATTTCCTTACTAAAAATTGCAATTCACTCATTAATCCCAGAACTACACATTATTTCTCTATTTCATAGACTGAATGGAGAAGAATCTGTACAGTAAGGGCAAATGATCTTTACAACACTAATGGCTGCACTAGCAGCTTGCTGGGAACCTGAGATCTACACACACAGCCGAATCTAAAGTCCACTGATGTCAACAGACTCCCATTAACTCACAGAATCATGAAATCATAGAACCATAGAGTTAGAAGGGACTGCAAGGGTCATCTAGTCTAACTCCCTGTCAAGATGCAGGATTTGTTGTGTCTAAATGATCCAGGACAGATATTTTAGATATAACAAATCCTGCACACCAATGGGCTTTGGATCAGGTCCCTAACGCATATGCATTTTAATAAACTTATTAAAAATAAGCACATATACTATTTGCACTTGTAGTTCTCTTTTCTTTGATTCATAGATTATAAATCCAAAAGGGACAATTATGATCGTCTGATCTGGCCTCCTATATTATACAGGCCATAGAACTTCTCCAAAATGAGTCCTAAAGCATCTCTTTTAGAAACCATCCAATCTTGATTTAAAAATTGTTAGTGATGGAGGATCCACCATGACCCTAGGTAAACTGCTCCAATGGTTAATTACTCTCACCGCTAAAAATGTATGCCTCATTTCCAGTCTGAATTTGTCTAGCTTTAACTTATAGCCATTTGTTCATATTATACCTTTCGCTGCTAGATTGAAGAGCCAATTATTAAATATTTGTTCCATATGTAGGTACTTATAGATGGTAATCAAGTCACCCCTTAGCCTTTTTACAGGACTGTAAAGAACTGAGGACCGTGTGCATTACAACATGCCCTCCAGGATCCAGCAGTGGCACCTAGCACTACATAGGGCCTCACAAGGATTCATTATTTGAGACTATGTTTGAGTGACTCATTTTTATCACTGAGGAATTGACTGGTTTTGCATTTACTCTACAACTGGGGAGAGGGCTTCTGTGGGACACACTTCATGGCATGATAGCTGTCTATCATACCCAACAATGACATCACAGTATCATGTTCTCTCTTGTGGCTGTACAGCCCAATTTTCAAGGAGCAACATCACAAGCAGATGTCACATAGGAAAGTGTAGGCTCCCACTGAAGACTTGGGAAGATGACCCTTTTTTCAACCAGTTTATTGCATCTGTCTTTCTCAATGTGTTTACAACCTTTATTGATAGTTGCTCTCTATTCAGGTCTGCTCTTGGCAGCGTCTTCAAAATTATCAATATTTATGCCTCATGAGTTGAGATTCTGCTTAATGATATCTTTGAAGCATTTACATTGTTTGCCCTTTCTGAGCTTTCTGAGTTTCAGCTTGCCAACAGAAGACTTATTTCAAAAGACTATCATCACTCATTCTGATAATGTGACCTGTCCATCTAAGACAAGCGTTGATAATCATTGCCTTGATCCTGGTTGTTTTTACTCTCTCAGGGATGATGTTTGACTCTGTCTTGCCAGTGACCTTTCAGAATAGAGCGAACTCAGCAGATGTGAAATTTTTCAAGTTGCTTGATGTGTCTGTGGTAAACTGTCCATGATTCACACCAGTATAAAAGGGGTGCTATCACTGCTGCATTGTATATCATCAGTTTTATTAACAATTTGATGATATGCTGGTTCAGTATCCTATGGCAAAGTCTTCTGAAAGCATGGCTTGCCTTTAATATTTTGTTTGATATTTCTCAACCCAGGGACCTGGCACTTGAGGTAGTACTGCCAAGCTATGTAAAGTGATTGATGTTCTTTAGTTTTGTTCCACTGGTATTTGGCTCAGTGGTAGTGTTGATGGAGCTAGTTGGAAGAGGACTTCAGTTTTTTCCATGCTGAGATTGAGTCCAAACTGTTTAGTTGCCTCTGAGAGCCTGTGAAGGATAAGCTGTAGGTCACTTTCATTATGACTGAAGTAGAGCACAGTCATCCGCAAAAATGGCTTCACATGACTTCCTTAAGGACTCTTGTTGTTGCAGTAAGCCTTTGAGACTGGAAAAAAACACCTTTCCCTTCAGTTCTGTACCTTACATAAATGCTCTTTTGAGGGTTCTTAGTTGCATGACTCACATCTGTAAAGAAGATGCCAGGAAAAACTAGTACCAGTACACAGCCTTGTTTCACCCCATTAGATATGGGGAATGGTTTAGAGAGGCCACCATCTGAGGGTACTTGAACAGTCATGTTTTTGTGGAATTGACATACTATATTAATGAATTTGGTGAGGCACCCAAACTTTTCTAGAATTATCCAGAGACCATTTCTGCTCAGTGTTGAATCCTTTTTTTTAGATCAGTGAAGGCAGCATACAGTGCCATGTTTTGTTCAATGCATTTTTTCCTGAATCTGCCTCACAATGCAAATCACGTCTGTGGCTCGCCAACCTGATCTAAATCCACACTGAATCTCTGGTAGAAGCTGCTCTGATATTGTATTGACAAGCTCACTGAGCAAAATACAAGTAAGGATTTTACCATCTACAGATAGAAGGGGGATACCACAGTCAGATTTGTTGCCCGTGTGTATAATTATGATTGCATCTGAAATCCTGAGGAATTTTCTGAGTTTCCCAGATAGCCTAAATAATTTCATAGAGAGAGACTTGACAGTTTGGTGGCCTTACGTTTAAAGATTTCAGCTAGTATGCTATCTTTGCCTGATGATTTATCTAACTGCATTTGTTTTGATAGCTTTATGCACTTTCTCAACAGTAGTGTGATTTCTTCAGGTGTGGGGTGCTGGGTTGGTTCCTCTGGCATCTGTGGGTTGCCAGCAGAGAGATGATTGAGTAACTCAGTAAAGTGCTGCATCATCTTTCAGAGATGTCTCTCTTGTCCTTGATTAAGGTAGATTCAGCTGAAGTCTTTAGTGGAGCTGATGCCATTTTGGATGAGCCATAAATGGTCTTCAGGGAGTTATGAAACAATGTTGCATTCTTAGGATTAGTATTATGCTGTATTTCTTCTGCTCTCTCTTCCTGCCAGTTATCCTGTAGAACACAAAGCCATCTTTGAGCCATGGCTTGCAGATATTTTAATCTGTCTTTCTTTTATGTTGATTGTGTGTCATTTTGCCAAGACAAACACATATCATTCTTTCCCTTGAGAAACTTTTTGATTCCATTATCGTCAAACCATTCCTGGTGCCATCTTTGATTTTTGCCTAGAGTTTCTTCAGGGACTTGAAGGTTAAGTGGTGCACAGGCCTTGTGGTGGCCCTCTGCCCAGGGGTAAGTTTCACCCTCAATAAGGAACAGGAATGATTACTTTTTGTATGTGTGGTGAACCAGAGAAATATCTATTTTCTATAAATATCATATGCACCTCTGTTTATTTGTGTGATATTATCTTGCCTGGCTGTATAGAGTTTAATCAAAGGAGGCCATAAGGAAGAAACCAACAGAGAATGAAACAATGACAAAGATAGGGTATGATCAGAGAATGCCCAGGGTCCTTGGGAGAAAAAAAATGGGTAAGCCATTCATTGGGGGGAAACAACCAGCATGGCTTCCAATAAGTTGGCAAAGTTTATTCTTCCCAAGCAGAACCTAGGATCAAAGGGGATACTAAAACTATAATGATGCTGTCCTCGGCAGGAAGGGGGAGAAATGAGGGGGGTCAGCAGCGGCAGTGAATTTCTAATGGAGTGAGTCAGAGCCACCATGTTGGAGCACCTTCATTCACTCCAAATATGAAGGTAACTGGATTGAAAGGAATTTACTAAAGCAGACAACAAAAGATTGAGGTTTAGGTAAGAGCAAATATTCATATAGGTCTTTATTGTTTCTACCCTTTGCTCTGTACATTGGCGTGAATAAATAATGCTTTGCTTTAAGAAGCCATTTTGGAGTCACTTTAATCAGCGCCTGTCACAGGCTCCCAGAGGAAAAGCGTGTACAAGTGCCAAATAGTTCATCAATTCCAAGGCCAGAAGGATCATTGTGATCATCTAGTGTGACCTCACCTATAACACAGGTCATAGAACTTTCCCCAAATAATTCCTGGAAAAATCTCTTAGAAAAATAGGCAATCTTGATTTTAAAGTTCCAAGGGTTAATTACTCTCACTATTAAAAAAATTATGCCTTATTTTCAGTCTGAATTTGTCTACCTTCAATTTACAGCCATTGGATTGTGTTACAGCTTTGTCTGCTAGATTGAAAAGTCCATTATTAAATATTTGTTCCACATGTAGGTACTTACAGACTAATCAAATCACAAGCTAAATAGATTGAGCTCCTTGAATCTGACACTAGAAAGCATGTTTGCTAAATCTTTCATCATTCTAGAGGATCTTCTCTGAATCCTCTACAATTTATCAACATCCTTCTCGAATTGCGAGTACCAGAGCTGGACACAGTATTCCAGCAGCGGTCACACTAGTGCCAAATACAGAGGTAAAATAACCACTCTACTCCTACTTGAGATTCTCCCATTTATATATCCCAGGATGGCATTAGCTCTTTTGGCCACAGCGACACACTGGATGCTTCCATTCAGTTGATTATCCATCCACAGCTCTAAATCCTTTTCAGAGAGTCACTGCTTTCCAGGATTGAGTCCCCCATCCTCTAAGTATGCCCTATATCCTCGATTCTTAGATGTATGGGTTTACATTTAGCTGTATTAAAACACATACTATTTGTTTGCACCCAGTTTACTAAGCGATCCAAATAGTTTGTATTAGTGACTTGTCCTCTTCAATATTTACCACCCCTCCAATTTTTGTGTCATCTGCAAACTGGATCAGTGATGATTTTATATTTTCTTCCAGGTCATTGATAAAAATGTTAAATAGCATAGGGCCAAGAGCCGATCCCTCTGGGACCCCACTAGAAACACACCCACTCAATGATCAGTTAGGAGTGTTGTGTTTAATATGGTTGATAAAGAAGGGGCTGCAGCCCAGAGATCCAGACTAAGTGTGGTAGAACTCCATGGTTCCACGCAGAGGGGGTGACAGTAGCAAACCTGTCCCCAAAAGGAGCGCACTCAAGAGGGACTAAAATTTTTCTAAAGTACAGCTTGTCCTGTAACCATGTAAGTGGTGCCTCTGGACATTTCCACTGCTTGCATCCGAAGAAGTGGGTATTCACCCACGAAAGCTTATGCTTCAATACCTCTGTTAGTCTATAAGGTGCCACAGGACCCTTTATCGCTTCCATGTAAGTATGGTACCAATGCTAATCAAACATTGGCAAACCAGTTTGCCTCTGAGGAGTGAGCATATTAGGATACAGGTACAGCTGGCACAAACAATGTGTGATTTACAGTCAAGTGCTCTAGGTTTGATGGTCACTGTTTGGTTATAATCGCATATGGCACTTTGGGGTTTTGATTTTCCTCAGGGCACAGCTATGCCCTCCACTACCACTCTTGGCCCTGGTCTACACTACGAGTTTAGGTCGAATTTATTAGCGTTATTTCGATTGATCCGTGCACCCGTCCACACGACGAAGCCCTTAACATCGACTTCTAGGGCTCTTAAAATCGATCTCGCCACTCCACCCCCAACGAGGGGATTAGCGCTTAAATCGATATTGCCGAATCGATGTAGGCTTAGTGAGGACGCAATTCGACGGTATTGGCCTCCTGGATCTATCCCACAGTGCAACATTTGACCGCTCTGGACAGCAGTCTGAGCTCCAATGCTCCGCCCAGGTAGACAGGAAAAGCCCCGCGAACTTTTGAATTTCATTTCCTGTTTGGCCAGTGTTGTGAGCTGCAGGTGAGCGCAGATCTCATCAGCAGAGGTGACCATGATGGAGTCCCAGAACCGAAGACGAGCTCCAGCATGGACCGATGGTGAAGTACGCGATCTGATCGCTGTATGGGGAGACGAAACCATGCTAGCAGAGCTACGGTCCAAAAGAAGAAACGCCAATACATATGCCAAAGTCTCCAAGGGCATGCAGGACAGAGGCTACAACAGGGATGCGCAACAGTGCCGCGTGAAAATTAAGGAGCTCAGGCAAGCCTACCAAAAAACCAGAGATGCAAACAAATGCTCTGGGTCAGAGCCCCAGACATGCCGCTTCTATGATGAGCTGCATGCCATTCTAGGAGGTGCAGCCAGCACTGACCCACCCATGTGGTATGACTCCGTATGTGGATCATCAGAAACCACAGAGGAGCATGATGATGATAATGATGCTGAAAATAGCGCCCAGACACAGCAAGGAAGCGGAGAAGCCCTTTTCCCCGACAGCCAGGAACTCTTTGTCACCCTGGAGCCAGTACCCTACGAACCCACCCAAGGCGTGCTCGATGCAGGAGAAGGGACCTCTGGTGCCTCTGGTGAGTGTACCTCTGTTAATTAATACATGTTTTATAAGCAAGCGTGTTTAATGATCAATTCGCGGCCAGTACAGCTACAGCTACTGGAAAACTCTGTTAACATGTTCGGGGATGGAGCAGAAATCCTCCGGGGACATCTCCAGAAAGATCTCCTGGATGTACTCCCAAAGCCTGTGCAAAAGGTTTCTGGGGAGGGCAGCCTTATCCTGTGCTCCGTGGTAACACACTCTACCACGCCAGGCCAGTAGCACGTAGTCTGGAATCATTGCTTTGCAAAGCATGGCGGCGTATGGTCCTGGTGTTTGCTGGCATTCAAGCAACATCCGTTCTTTATCTGACTGTGTTATCCTCAGAAGAGTGATATCATTCATGGTCACCTGGTTGAAATAGGGGAATTTTATTAAGGGGGTATTCAGAGGGGCTCCGTCCCTGCTGGGCTGTTTGCCTGTTGCTGAACAGAAATCTTCCCCGCTGTGACCCACGCGGTGGGGGGAGGGGGAACAGCGAACATCTTGGATGTGTGTCTGTGTGTGTGTGTGTGGGGGGTTTCGATTAGGTTTGCGCTGCACGTTAACCCAAAAACTGCCGCCCCTCCCTTTTCAATTGCCAACCAGTTTTAAATTGCCAGCCCAAAGGCTGTTTGTTATGGGAAATGAGGGGGTTGCTGTTTGAAAACATTCCCACGTTATGAAGGTTAAAGAAGCCTATAGACTGTGGCTTACCATGGCTGCCTGCAAGCCGAATTCTGTTGCCCGCCGGACCTGCTTGTGTGATCTCTCACACCAAACCGGCAGACCCTCAATATAACAGGCAAAGTGCAACCTTGGACCAAATGCACATGTGATATGTAATGTTTGGAGCACTGTTCTCTAATATGTGTCTTTTAAACTACTCCTCTCCCGTTTGTTTCCTCCCGCAGCTGCAAATGTTTCAACGCCACCCCCTTCATCACCGTCCCAGAGGCTAGCGAAGATTAGAAGTAAAAAAAAAAGGAATCGAGATGAAATGTTCTCAGAACTCATGGAATCCTCCCACACTGAAGCTGCCCAGCAGAATGCGTGGAGGCAGACACTGTCGGAGTCCAGGAAGGCAGATTTTGATCGCGCGGACAGGTGGCGTGATGAAGAGAGTAGGTGGCGTCAGCGTGCAGAGAGAAGGCAGGATGCAATTCTGAGGCTACTGGAGGATCAAACGGAAATCCTCCGGCTTATGGCTGAGGAAAGGCGTACGGTTCAGGAAAGGCCGCCTGAGCCCAGACCGCCGCTACAGCCCCTGTGTAACCAACAGCCCTCCTTCCCGAGTCCCATAACCTCATCCCCGAGACGCCCAAGAACGCGTTTGGGCGGCCTCCGTGCACCCAACCACTCAAGTCAAGAGAACAGTCCAAGCAAGAAAGGGCTGGCATTCAATAAGTTTTAAAGTGCTGTGTGTCCTTGTCCTTCCCTCATCCCCTCCTCCACCACCCATCCTGGTGCTTCCCTTCCTCCACCAGCTATCCCGGGAGACTGTGGCAGTTAGCCCCATAGTTCCCCCTCTTTGTTTTACGAATTAATAAAGAATGCATGATTTTTAAGCAACAATTACTTTATTTCCTCTGCGAGCGGTGATCGAGGGGGGGAGGGCAGAGCGGTTTGGGTAAAGGGAAGTAGAGTGAATGAAGGGGCGGGGCTTTTCATTACAGGGGAAAAACAGAACTTTCACACAGCATCCTGGCCATTCATGAAACTGGTTTTCAAAGCTTCCCTGATGCGCAACGCACCCTGCTGTACTCTTGTAATAGCCCTGGTGTCTGGCTGCGCATAACCAGTGGCCAGGCGATTTGCCTCAACCTCCCACCCTGCCATAAACGTCTCCCCCTTACTCTCACAGATATTGTGGAGCGCACAGCAAGCAGTAATAATAATGGGAATATTGTTTTCGCTGAGATCTAACCTAGTCAATAAACTTCGCCAGCGAGCTTTTAAACGCACAAATGCACATTCCACCACCATTCTGCACTTGCTCAGCCTATAGTTGAAAAGGTCCTGACTACTGTCCAGGCTACCTGTGTATGGCTTCATGAGCCATGGCATTAAGGGGTAGGCTGGGTCCCCAAGGATAACTATTGGCATCTCAACATCCCCAACGGTTATTTTCTGGTCTGGGAAGAAAGTCCCTTGCTGCAGCAGCCGAAACAGACCAGAGTTCCTGAAGATGCGAGCGTCATGTACCTTTCCCGGCCATCCCATGTTGATGTTGGTGAAACGTCCCTTGTGATCCACCAGTGCTTGCAGCACTATTGAAAAGTAACCCTTTCGGTTTATGTACTCGCTGGCTTGGTGGTCCGGTGCCAAGATAGGGATATGGGTTCCGTCTATCGCCCCACCACAGTTCGGGAACCCCATTGCTGCAAAGCCATCCAGTATGAGCTGCACATTTCCCAGACTCACAACCCTTGGTACCAGCAGCTTGGTGATCGCCCTGGCTACTTGCATCACAACAGCCCCCACTGTAGATTTTCCCACTCTGAATTGATTCGCGACTGACCGGTAGCTGTCTGGCGTTGCAAGCTTCCACAGGGCTATCGCCAGTCGCTTCTGTACTGTGAGGGCTGCTCTCATCTTGGTGTTCTGGCGCTTCAGGGCAGGGGAAAGCAACTCACAAAGTTCCATGAAAGTGCCCTTACACATGCGAAAGTTTCGCAGCCACTGGGATTCATCCCAGAGCTGCAGCACTATGTGGTCCCACCAGTCTGTGCTTGTTTCCCGGGCCCAGAATCGGCGTTCCACTGTATCAACAAGCCCCATTAACACCATGATGTCCACCTTGCGGGGGGGCCTTTTTTGAGAGAGGTCTGTGTCCATGTCCTCATCACTGTCCTCAGGGCGCTGCTGTCGCCTCCTCGCCTGCTGTAGCTCTAGCAGCTCCTGGTTCTCGTTCTCCATATACTCCTGGACAATGCGCGTGGTGTTCATAACGGCGAGAACAGCCGCGGTGATCTGATCGTGCTCCATGCTTTCCCTGGTATGCTGTTTGCAGGACAGCAGAGTGGCAGCAGAAGCAGCGGGTGGATAACAATGGATAAAGCAATATGGCGCCCATATGAAAAAAGGCGCGAAAGGATTTTTTGCTCCCCCCTCAGTTGCTTTCACGGAGGGAGGGGGGAGCAAGGGTTAGGCTCATTTCCTTCTAGCTGCAGATGGTACAATATGCGGTGAGCAAGGAGGCGCCTTCCCTTCTAGCAGCAGATGGTACAATATGCTTGATATCCATCATCATCTCCTGGCCCCCTCAAGGATTGAACTCGCAACCCCGGGTTTAGCGGGCCAACGCTCAGACCGCTGAGCTATCCCTCCGCCCGTGTTCCAGGCAGTACTGAATCTCCCTTAAACAAAACGTAAAAAAGAGAATGACCAGAGTCACTCTGGTCACTCCCATTTATGTCCAAGCGCCCCCGGCCAGCCACACCATAGGCCGCCGGCCAGGAGCACACGAATTTCAATCATATTGTACAATCTGCTGCGAGAAGGAAAGGAGCTTCTGCTGTGTGGTCCCGCGACCACGACCATTTATGGCATATTGCACCATCTGCAGCTAGAAGGCAAGGAGCTTCTGCTGTGTAGTCCCGCGACTACCAGCCTCAGGCGGAATGGCCCCCTCAAGGATTGAACTCGCAACCCCGGGTTTAGCGGGCCAACGCTCAGAACGCTGAGCTATCCCTCTGCCCGTATTATAGTGTGACTGAATCCCCACTAGACCTAATGTCCAGGCGTACGCTGGAGATGTACGGTAATTGTGAGCTGAGCAGGCTTCCGTAGCAAACACGGAAACCCCGGAAAAAAGGCGCGAAAAATATTGCTTTCACGGCGGGAGGGATGACATGTACCCAGAACCACCAGCGACAATGTTTTCTGCCCCATCAGGCTTTGGGATCGCAACCCAGAATCCCAATGGGCGGCGGAGACTGCGGGAACTGTGGGATAGCTACCCACAATGCAATGCTCCGAAAGTCGATGCTAGCCCCGCTACTGTGGACACAGTCAATCGACCTCATGGTCTTAACGCTTGTGTGTGGGGACACACACAATCGATTCCATAAATTCGGGTTTTAAAATATCGACTTCTATAAATTCGACCTAATTCTGTAGTATAGACGTACCCTTGGAGGCCTAGGAAGCTCTTTGGGGATGCGGAGGCAAAGTCCACCTCCTGCAAGCTTTGATTGGCCACAATAAGCCTCCTGACACACTTCTTTTCCCCTCTGCACACACAAGCATTATAAGGTTATTGAAGTTCCCCATGTTTCCACCACGTTGCCACAGGATGTTCAAGCAGGTCCCACAGCGTTCATCGTTCGCGAGCCTTAGAATAAATCTTCCAGGATCGATCAATTATCTCCTCCCTCACCCAAGCCTTAGGAGGTTCATTCCTATCAAATGAGCCAAAATAGGACAAACATCCAACTGATGAGTCTAAATAGGCTCATCAGCCACCCAATTTTGGAGTAAAATGAAAAAAATGCCTCAGCTGCCCTCAATCGTTTCTAAGACAGCTGCTGATGTGCTGTGGGAAACGACACATTCATTTTGATTATTTGCTCTAGCCTAGGCTCTGCATTCCTTACTTTATATTTGAATTTAACTCTCATTACTATTAATAGGAGTCACAAGGGCTCAATAGATTCTCAGGAACAGTGAGTGCATAGGGCCTGATCCCAGGTCCCATGAGTGTGCAGAGCCTGATCCAAAGGCCACTTAAGTCAATAGGAACCTTTCCATCAATGTCCGTGCATTTCGCATCAGGGCCATACAGTGCACACCCAAGCCACTTCAATTAAAATTATGCACAACTCCCATTTGCTTCAGCAAGTGACATACATGTGCAGCTGCAGGCAAAACTTTACTTTTGGGGTGTAGATGGAAAACATTGCTTGGTGTAGTTTATTAAGATGGGGGAAGAAGTCACAATACATAGTAGCAGATTAACGGTGGATCCATGCCTAGGAATGGAAGTCAGCAGAGAGGCAGCTGAACAAGGGTAGCTGCAGATTTCAGTGGTAGTCTTATGAGCCTCTCGTCGATCCACAGGTCCACTCCTTATCTTCTCCTGGGACCCCTGAATCAGTCCTTAATCTGCCATTGATGAGACAGTGGATATAAAGGCTGAGATTTTCAATGGTTCTAAGTGATTTGGATGCCCAGCAATCTGAATTAGAACTAGGCATCTAACCCTCTTCGGGGGGCGGGGGGGAAGGGGGGGTAGGGGGGGTGCGGGGGGGAAAGGAGGGAGTTGAAAATCTTAGCCAAAGCATACAAATAAAAAAATGAATTATGAATCTTATCTGCTAATTTTTAAATGGCTTTTAAAACTGATTAAAAAATGACAGATGACTACTGCACTGTAAATTGGTTAAACAACACGTATGGAGAGTTGCATCTGAGTAGAAAAAATCTGGCAAAAGCTCCCAGTTTAGATCCCACAAGAGACAAATGGAACATACACAGGAAAGGATCCTCATTTGAGCATAAGCTGCAGGGTGAAATATAAGCTTCAGTCAACTGATACAAATAATTTGAGCCCAATGCCATAAATGCCTTAGATTAAATCCTTCTCCACAGGAGCCAATCTAAATCATTAAGCGTATGTCACACAGAGCTATAGTCACTAAAAGTGTCTTCTACATGTGCTTGATTTATATAGAAAATGTACTGTGGTCATTAATTTGACCATGTTTCAATAGTCAGTATCACCCAAAAACCATACATGAATATGATTAACTTTGTTGCCAAATAAAAACCACAAGTGCACATAAATTCTAAATTCATTTTAATATGCTCAATAGTGATATAAAGCTTTATTTTCATCTATTATAATACAACTTCCTGTGTGATATTCTAATACGTTTGACTACCTCATTCACAGATGCAAAGAGTTTAAGGCCAGAAGGGACCATCAGATCATCTTTTCTGACCTCCTGTATAATACAGACCAAAACATTTCACCCCATCACACCTGCATTGAGCCCAATGTCTTGCGTCTGATGAAAGCATATCTTCCAGAAAGGCATCCAGTCTGGATATGAATGAGGCTTATGATTTGTAAAACTAAATATTTTAAAAGAATAAAGTGCCTGGCCACATAGGCCTTGTTTAGATAAACAGCCATTGACATATTTGTTTCATGTCAATAGGGGACTGTAATGGTGCAATGACTCACCCAGCAGCATCTCCCACTGGTTTGCCAGGGAATTAGCGTTTTCCAGCCCAGAGCGCCCTCTGCTGGTCGCTGTCCCGCTCGCCGTTGGCCCCCGTGTCCCTCACGGACCCTGGTGCCCTTTTGTCTGGGGTGCTGCCCCCTGGCTGTAAACCCTCAGTCTGGGTCTCCCCTCCCAGGGGAACCCCCAACCCACTATCCCCACCTTGCCTCAGCCTATGGGCTGCCAGTCGTCATCAAGTCCCCGTTCCCTGGGGCAGACTGCAGTAATAGCTGCAATATCTGTAATAGCTAGTCATCATAGGCAAGGGAGGTTTGGACCTGCTGCCTTTACCTAGCCCCAGGCTGCCCCTTCGCAGCCCCAGAACCTGTCCAGGCCCCGCACAAGGCCCTGCAGCCTGGGGGGTTTCCAGGCGGGAGCTCCCCAGCTCCTCTTGCCTTCCCCCGGTGCTGCCCCACCTCAGGTCCCTTTTTAGCTCCCCAGGTCCTTCTCTGACCACAGCCAGAGAGAGACTGTTTGCTCCTGGCCCACTGCCCTCTTATAAGGGTCAGCTGGGCCCTGATTGGGGTGTGGCCGCAGCTGTGGCTTTTTCCCCAATCAGCCAAAGCTTGCTGCTTTCCCTGGCAGCTGGCCTCTGACAGCCTCAGGCCTCTCCCAGGGCTGTTTTTAATCCCTTTAGGTCTGAGCGGGGTGATCACCCCGCTACAGGGACTTTCATATGAAACTCTCCATTATTCCATGAGCACCTCAAGCCTTCCTTTCCTCACAAGTCTCGGGAGGTTTGTTCATTCCCAACAACCCCCAGCAAGGTTACCAGCCACCCAAGAACCCTCACTAGGATTGTGAAGCCCCTGCTTTTGGATAATGGCAGAAATAATCACCTCTCTTTTCTAAGATTTCTGCATTTTCTGTTCCAAAATGTGTTGGTTTGTTTTTGTTTAAGAAAACACACAATAAGTCTGGGTCTCCTCCCATTAAAACTGCTATAAATCAGGAGTAACTGCTTCTAAGTAGTAAATGGAGTTACAATGTTGGAAAACTGATGACGGATCAGAACTGAGCCCTATGCCTGTAAAATAACTATCATATGCACAAAGAAAAGCAAGACTTATAAGTGGATAAATAAACAAAATAAACCAAAGCAGCTCATTTGGAATATTTACACTATTAAATTAAATATTTAAACAGCCATTTTTTACCATGAAGACCTTAGCAGTTGGTCCATGTATGCATTTGGTAACTAGGAGTTCAGGCAATGTTAAAATGTTCACTAATTGCTTAGAAGACTGCAAGAACTGCTTTAAACGCTTTGCAGTCTTTTCCAACAGTGCACACTGTGTTTGGAGTAATTAAAAATTCTAAAGAAAAATAATTTCTCTGCATGCCCAAAAGCCATGATTTAAGAGTATATATACTGCCCCTTTCAAATGTATTCCTCAAATTACCAAAACCAATTGGACTGTATTAAAGAATGTGGACACAGGACTCAATCCTAGTTTGATGGAAGTGAATAGCAAAACTTCCATTCAGTTCAATAGGACCAGGATGGCACCTTTTGAGCCAAATACTCCTCTAATCCCAAGCACTGGGGGCTCTGGATGCAACTGAATAAACGTGGTTCTAACTGTATGAGGGGAAAGCATGTGACTAAGGGAACCACATAAGGGTTCTGCAACAATTGCAGTTTGCACCCTGCTTGAATTCTGTCACAGGGAGGGGCTTGCCACAGTGTGTCTGCTTAAAAGGATGAAACATTGGCCTAAGTGCCTGTCTACATGGCAAGTTACTACATGAGAAGCCCGGACATGACCCTACAGAGCAACAGTTTGCTGCTCAGTGTGGTCCTGTGTGGACACTGCTACAGTGTAGTGAAAGTCCCGGAGTGTGGCAGGGGAACTACTACTTGAAAGCGAGCTACTTACATATTTCCTTTTAGTTCTTCAGTTTCAATACCAGTGAAAAACTGGAAACCGTCTTAATTCTAATTATAATCCTCTCTGAACTCTCCAGAAGGCATCTAACACTAAGGGCCTGATCACTGATTTCCATGGAAAGACTTCCATTGACTCCAGTGGACTTTGGATCAGACCGTACATATCTCCTCCGAAACCTCACAGAAGCCATCTCAAACTTGGAAATGCCAAATGTACACTATAATTTTGCATATGGGAGGGAGAAGAGAAACACTTATTGCAAAAACAAAAAATATATATGCTCTATTGGGCTATCACAAAAATTTTAATTTTATTTGAAACTCATGTGTTGTTCTCCTGGTTGGCAGCATGTTGAAATTACAGCTATGTAATGGATTGTGGGGCATATTTTATGCACTATATTAATTATAAGCTATTACTGTTTCTTCTTTGTAGTAAAATGGTTTTATGGACATTTAAATTAAGTTTCTGACAATGAAGCTAGAAGTTAAATAGTGCTACGTTATAGCTATATCTGGTAGCTTCACTACAGTTTCAGCTTTTACATTTTGAATCACTTTTGAGGGGCAAGTTAATATCTCAGACTCAAATTACAGCAGACAAATGTTGCATACAACTTTTCAACTGTTATACTATTTTCATTTTTTTAAAAGCATTTAAATTGGCATAGCAATTTAGGAGTAAGTGACCAACACAATTGTAAAATTCTTACAAATTCAGATACTCTCTCTTATTGCCAAATTTCCACCTTTGAATATTGCAAGAAATTAGGCCCCAATTCAGCAAGGTATTTAAACATGCTTAGCTTAAAGCACGTAAATAGTCCTGCTGAAGTCACTTAGGCCCAGATGCTCAAAGGTATTTAGGTGCCTATATCCCATTTAAATCAATGGGAGCTAGATGCTTAAATATCGTTGGGTATCTGGGCCTTACTCCCACTGAAGCTACTCACATGCTTAAAACTAGACTTGTGGAGACACTCTGCATACTGCAACCATAGCCTGGAATCACTATTCTTATGCATTTTGCACTTGATCCAAAGTCCAGTGATGACAATGAAAAGAATCCACTTTAATTTTACTTAGTCACATTTCCTGGGATGTTTAATATTGGACTGGGAAAACAACAACAAAAAATGTATTGTAGAGAATAGTCCTGCAGGAGCAGCATGATGGATTAGATAGCCAAATAGGTCTTGTCCCCCTACTGAGCTATGATCTAATTATACATTTTGGGGACAGTGTGATTTTTACATGTGCATTGTCTACATGGGTCATACCTTTTTAAAAATGGAAATTTCACATATACTCTCCATATAAAAAATCATTAACATGCCCAATGGACATGTAAAAATGCAAGAATGTTACATCATCTGGATCAGAGATTACTCTTCTGGAGAAGTTTTATAAGTTTTGCTTACAAACATGATCAATTTGTAGCATTTAATAAAAAAAATTACTTACCAAATGATAGACACAAACCTAACACTAATACCTTCTGGAGGAAAAGCTATTTAAAAAACACCAGACCTAACTATTATTTCCCTTTTATTAAGCTCATATATTGAATCCAGCATTTTGCTCTTTCAATTAGTCCCCAAACTAGCAAGACCCAATGTGTGACTGCCTGTGCGTGAAATAGGCATTTATTATTTATGTATAGTGCAGAGTTAGGTTGGGACTTACTTCTGAATAGGCTTAGAGAGTTTTATAAACTGTAAGATTGGGTCTTTTGCCTACATAGCACCAGGGTTTACCTATCAGATAGTTTTTAAACCTTTTAAGGATGACCTCAATTGAAGACTATAAAAGGTCACAAATAAATGTAAAAATGAAATTACGAAACAACGTTCTGTTTAAAAGGATCTTTAGGGGTATTAAGTATTAAAAAGTATATTATAATGATATAACATTGACAGTTCCCACTAAAGCAAGACAATTCGGAGTTAAGGCTTCCATATCCCCCTTTATTAGACCCATTATGCATAGGAATTACAGTATATACGGTGTTCTATAGATGGTCTGACACTACTGGGAAGTCTCTATTTTCCTGTGTGAGCTGGTAGTTTTAAATCACAGGTGTGAGAATACAGTCTCTTGAAGATTATCATATGTTCTTTAGTAAAGAAACCAACTGTCTCATAAAGCAGTGGTCCCATAACAACTTCAGTTTGGGTTCCCATTGCAGAAGTTTTATTAAACTTGCATAGTATAACACTCCATATACAATTGCAATTAGGTGCAGATGCAGTCTGTTTGCCCTTGTTACTTTAGTATTCACTAATGAAGACATGAATAGATATTTCGAGATACAAATGGCCCTTAATGGATTCTGGAACAAAAATGTTCCAGATTGGTAATTACCAAGAAAGTTACAAATTGCAGGCACCTAAATGTCTTTAACAAGAGCCAGCCACATTATTATAAAGAAATATTGGAATTCAATGTGCATGTGTTGATGAAACCTACTTGTTGTAAGCATACATCAGTTGCAAAATCTGCAACCCCCACCATTAAAAGTGAAACCTCAGGTTTGCTTGCTTAAGTGATATGCTTTCCAAAGCTGGGAGTCTGTCTCCTTGCTTGCCTGTAAAGCACCTACTGGGCTGATGGTGTTATATAAATCATAATTAATTGAGAAAAATGTTTTCATTTTGTAGCATGTGCTCATTTTGATGCATGAATATTCAAGGATGGAACTCCATTAGCGCTAATAGAAAATGCATATATTGATACATCAACACAAAAGTAAAAATATTTTTAAATGTCTCCATGGATAACAGGCAAAGCTGTGCAAAATCTAGTTGTTAAAGCTTGCAGGTGGTTTCACAAACTGAAACTGGAGGCTTTCATTACAGGAACTCAAACCGTACAGGCTTGTTTGGTGTTTTGGGGTCACATTTGTTTCTGTATTTACCTCTATCCCACTAAAATACCTGTGGGGCCAAAGGAGTTTTATAATGGAAAACAGGGTGATTTGTTTGTTATTTTCTGGTTTTGTTCCACTTTTAAGTTTCATTTTCATATCTTCTCAGTTAAATCCACACATTTCTTTTTATTCTTCTGGCCCTTAAGGTTTGAAACGTGATGTCAATAATGAAAAGTGTCTCCTATTGACCTTTTCAACTCCCTGACTTTGTTATTCACTTGAAATCACAGAGAATTGTTAAAAAATGCAGAAATTGTTCTGGTTGCTTGCAGCACTCTCTCTTGGACTCTGTCACTCTTTTCACGAGTCTTTAGGTCTGCTTGTCACACTGTGGCAGACTCAACCATGAGTAAGTTTGGTCTCTCAATGAAGGGGTAGAGGAGGAGCACTTCTGAGAAGTTCTTGTTAACACAGCAGTAGGAACATATTCTTTGTTCAGACCGATATTAGGCAGTATGTCATCAGAGGATTTCAAGGCACTTTACACAGATTGATGATTAAACTCTTCACAACAGTGGTATTACACACGGGGTGCTGAAACTCGCTATATTTCAGTAAGCTATGTCCTCCCAGGACTGAATTCTACTTTTACTATAAAAAAACAATAACCAAAATGTCTCTTCCCCTCACTGAGATATTACAAGAAGAGCTGCTACCATTTTAGTCAGATCAGTACTAAAGTACAGCTTGGCTCAGCTCTCTCAAATGCAGAAATAGCAGTATTTAAAATAATACTGGGTCATTCCCAATCCTCAGCCAAGCACAAGAAAGAGTAGCAACATGCTACAAGTTTGGGGCCAAACCTCTGATGGTGGTGAGAGTGGGGGAGGGAGGAAGCAGTTGGTTTCACTACTTGTCCTCCCCTGGCCCTACATCCTGCAGAGACCCCTCTCTGGGAGTGTGTCTCAGCGGAACCAGTGGGAAGAGTAAAAAGGAAGGTGTCGAGACGCAGCATTGTTCTCACAGAGGATGACAGGATTTCCAAGCAGAAATCCACTGCTCCTCAGATCAAGCAATAATTTCCCCTATGGCCTGCAGAACCCCCCACCGAAAAAGATTTTTGATTCAGTTGCCAGGTCTGCGGGAATAACACATGACTTCTAAGGAAAGACAGAGTTATGGGAGCTGTATTGAGACCATAGACATCTACATGGATGCTCCTGTGCTTGTGGGTTGACTTGTATCTAAGCACTTTTGTAGGTTCAGTGAATCAAATGCCCTGGCAATTCCATGGAATCTAGAGAACACACTGAAAATTATTGGCAACGTAATTTAATTTTTAGCCAAATTATTTTATAAAGGTTTTCTCCAGTGTGAGAGTCCCCCATTGAAACTCACAGAGCAAACAAGTTTAATCTTGTCAGCTGCTATTGATTTTTTTGCTCTCCTTAAAGTTAAAAATCCTTGATCCAACAACACTGGGATTTTTTTTCCTCCCTGCGTGAAAATAGAAAGAGTGCGTACAGTCCCTCATGATCGTAAAGGCTGAAACCTCTGTTGCAACCTGCAAGCAGCTGACTCCTGGAAGTTCACCATCAGAGAAACCTGAGTTTATCCTTATCAATAAATGTCTCTGCAATGAAAGGAATTATTATGGGTGGATTTCAATGAGAAGAATAACAGGTACAATTGAAAATATACAGTATTCTTTTTCTTCCCTCTTTCTTTCCGTTTTGAAAGGATGTACCATGTGAAAAATTGGTGATCTGGGCTTATCCATGCTTTTACAGGATAAGCTCAGATTTCTGCAGCTTTAATAAAAACCTTATGTTTCTAAGCGCCTTACAGATAACTAATGAGCACTCAAGCAAAGAAAATTATGTAATTTTTTTTAAGCGGAAACCAAGATATTTATTCTTTAAAAATGTTGGCTGTTGAACAGCAAAGGCTTCAAGGAACATTGTAGGGTTCGTAAAACCCACTTTTTTTAGGATTACAGCATAATGAAAAGGCTGGTCCTGAAGTAGGCTGAAGTTCAGTTATGAGTCAACCACTTTCTTCATAATTTCCCCTGAATACAGAATTGTACAGTTGCTTTCCAGTCCCAGTACAACCTCTTGGTTTTATTCTACCAAAAATTATGTACCTTCATTCTTTCTATAGATCTTCTGCATGCCAGAAAAAATGCAGTGGCTGCACATACTATATTGATTAATTCTTTTTGGAATGTACAAGCTCTTTAATGGACTATTATCATACATTGTAAAGGAACATGGTAATGTACATTTTGCATAGTTATAGAATCATAGGTCTGGAAGGGACTTAGAAAGGTCTTCTAGTCCAGTTCCCTGTACTCAAGGCAGGACTAAGCATTATCGAGACCATTCCTGACAGGGGTTTGTCTAACCTGCTCTTAAAAGTCTCCAATGACTTAGCCTTGGTCTACGCTGGAGGGAGGGGAAATCGATCTAAGTTACGCGACTTCAGCTACGTGAATAACGTAGCTGAAGTCAACGTACTTTGACATACTCAGCGTGGTGTCTTCGCTGCGGTGAGTCGACTGCTGCTGCTCCCCCGTTGACTCTGCCTACGCCTCTCGCGGTGATGGAGTACAGGAGTTGACAGGAGAGCGCTCAGGGGTTGATTTATCGCATCTAGACTAGATGCAATAAATCGACCCCTGAGCGCTCTCCTGTCATCGCATCTAGACTAGATGCAATAAATCGACCCCTGCTGGATTAATCACTGCCCGCCGATCCAGCGGGTAGTATAGGCATACCCAGAGATTCCTCAATCTCTCTAGGCAATTTATTCCAGTGCTTAACTACCCTGAGAATTAGGAAGTTTTGCCTAATGTCCAACCTAAAACACCCTTTCTGCAATTTAATCCCCTTTGCTTCTTGTTCTATCCTCAGAGATTAAAGAGAATAATTTTTCTCCCTCCTCCTTGTAACAACCTTTCATGTACTTGAAAACTGTTATGTCCCCCCTCAGTCTCCTCTTCTCCAGACTAAACAAACCCAGTTTTTTCAGTCTTCCCTCATAGATCATGTTTTCTAGACCTTTAATCATTTTTGTCGCTCTTCACTGGACTATCTCAATTTGTCCACATCTTTACTGAAATGTGGCACCCAGAACTGGACACAATAATCCAGTTGAGGCCTTATTAGAGCAGAGTAGAATGGAAGAATTACTTTTCATGTCTTGTTTACAACACTCCTGCTAATACATCCCAGAATGATGTTTGATTTTTTTGTAAGAGTGCTATACTATTGACTTATTTAGCTTGTGATCCACTAAGACCCTCACCTCCCTTTCTGCTGTACTCCTTCCTACGCAGTCATTTCCCATTTTGTATGTGTGCAACTGATTGTTCCTTCCTAAGTGGAGTACTTAGGACTTGTCCTTCTTGAATTTCATCCTATTACAGTTTCTCTACTTTGTCAAGATCGTTTTGACCATTTCTTCAGCTTGTCTGGATCATTTTCAATTTTAATCCTATTCTCCAAAGCACTTGCAACCCCTCCCAGCTTGGTATCATCTGCCAACTTTAAGTATACTCTCTATGCCATTATTTAAATCATTAATGAAGATACGGAACAGAACTGGACCCAGAACTGATCCCTGTAGGACCCCACGTGATGTGCCTTTCCAGCTTGACTGTGAACCACTGATAACTACTCTTTGGGAATGGTTTTCTAATCAGTTATGCCCCCACCTTATAGTAGCTCCATCTAGGTTATATTTTCATAGTTTGTTTATGTGAGACAGTATCAACAGCTTTAATAAAGTTAAAATATACCACATCTACCACTTTCCCCATCCACAAGGCTTGTTACTTTGTCAAAGAAAGCTATTCGGTTGGTTTGACAGAATTTGTTCTTGACAAATCCATGCTGACTGTTACTTATCACACTTTATCTTCTAGGTGTTTGCAAATTGATTGCTTAATTACTTGCTCCATTATCTTTCCAGGTACTGAAGTTAAGCTAACTGGCCTGTAATTCCCCAGGTTGTCTTTATTCCTCTTTTTATAGATGGGCTAATATAGTTCCATTTTCTAGTCTTCTGTAATCTCTCCAATCTTCTATGGCTTTTCCAAGATAATCGCTAATTGCTCAGATATCTCTTCAGTCAGCTTCTTGAGTATTTTAGGATGTATTTCATCAGGCACTGATGAATCATAGAATCATAAAAGATTAGGGTTGGAAGAGACCTCAGGAGGTCATCTAGTCCAACCCTCTGCTCAAAGCAGGACCAACCCAAACTAAATCAGCCCAGCCAGTGCTTTGTCAAGCCAGGCCTTATAATCTTCTAAGGATGGAGATTCTACCACCTCCCCAGGTAACTCATTCCAGTGCTTCACCACCCTCTTAATGAAATAGTTTTTCCCAATATCAAACCTAGACCTCCCCCACTGCAACTTGAGACCATTGCTCCTTGTTCTGTCATCTGCCACCACTGAGAACAGCCTAGCTCCATCCTCTTTGGAACCCCGCTTCAGGTAGTTGAAGGCGCTATCAAATCCCCCTTTATTCTTCTTTTATGCAGACTAAATAAGTCCAGTTCCCTCAGCCTCTCCTCATAAGTCATGTGCCCCAGCCCCCTAATCATTTTCGTTATTTTCTGGATGATCGAGATGCTAAAGGAGCACTCAAAGATGATAAGGCCATTGCAGAGAAACTAAATAAATTCTTTGCATTGGTCTTCACTGTTGAGGATGTGAGGGAGATTCCCAAACCTGAGCCATTCTTTTTGGGTGACAGATCTGAGGAACTGTCCCAAACTGAGGTGTCATTAGAGGAGGTTTTGGAACAAATTGATAAACTCAACAATAATATGTCTTCAGGACCTGATGGTATTCACCCAAGAGTTCTGAAGGAACTCAAATGTGAAATTGCAGGACTACTGTCATCTGTAACCTATCATTTAAATCAGCTTCTGTACCAAATGACTGGAGGATAGCTAATGTGACACCAATTTTTAAAAAGGGCTTCAGAGGTAACCCTGGCAACTACAGGCCAGTAAGCCTCACTTCAGTACTGGGCAAATTGGTTGAAACTATCGTAAAGAACAAAATTGTCAGACACATAGATGAACATAATTTATTGGGAAATAATCAACATGGTTTTTGTAAAGGGAAATCATGCCTCACCAATCTACTAGAATTCTTTGAGGGGGTCAACAAGCATGAGGACAAAGGAGATCCAGTGGATATAGTGTATTTAGATTTTCAGAAAGCCTTTGACAAGGTCCCTCACCAAAGGCTCTTAAGCAAAATAAGCAGTCATGGGATAAAAGGGAAGATTCTCTCATAGATTGGTAACTGGTTAAAAGATAGGAAACAAAGGGTAGGAATAAATGGTCAGTTTTCAGAATGGAGCGAGGTAAATAGTGATGTCCCTCAGGGATCTGTACTGGGCCCAGTCCTATTTAACATATTCATAAAGGATCTGGAAAAAGGGGTAAACGGTGAGGTGGCAAAATTTGCAGATGATACAAAACTACTCAAGATAGTTAAGTCCCAGGCAGACTGCGAAGAGCTACAAAAGGATCTCTCAAAACTGGGTGACTGGGCAACAAAATTGCAGATGAAATTTAATGTTGATAAATTCAAAGTAATGCACATTGGAAAACATAATCCTAACTATACATATACAATTATGGGGTCTAAATTAGCTGTTACCACTCAAGAAAGAAATCTTGGAGTCATTGTGGATAGTTCTCTGAAATCATCCACTCAATGTGCAGCAGCAGTCAAAAAAGCAGGGCTAGCCTTACCATGAGGCCAACTGAGGTGGGTGCCTCAGTTGCCAGACTGGGGAGGGAGGGGGAGGGGGCACCATTAGGACCTAGAGTGTAGAAAATTGTGTCTGCTGCTGGTGCATATGTATTCTCTCTGCTCTAGATGCACAGAGATGGTGGAGTGCTGTGCTGGAGGAAGGAGGGCACAGGAGACATAACAGGCAGGCAGGAGAAAAGGTGAGAGGGAATAACAAGCTGCAGGGAGAGAGAGGGAATAACAGGAGCTGCAGGGAGAGAAAGGAGGAGGAGCCTCTTATGTACCTCTCTTGCACCCCCCAGGAGCCTGGACTGATTAACACCAGCTTCTCAGGGGCTTCCCGTTTCCTGCTGCTTCCCTGAACCCACTTTAGGAGAACAGGCAGTCAACTGAAGTAGTAGGAGCCAGTTATGCCCTTAAGACGCTGATATTTTCCCTCACTCAGGCCCTGCTACCAGCCTGCTTATTTGTCCCCTTCAACTGAGAGAGTGTTGAGAGCCACTATAGCTGGCACAGAACAGTAGTCATGAGTGAAAGAAGAAAATGCCTCTTTGGGGCAGCATTCAGAAAAAGAAAGAAAGCAAAGAAGGCTTTTCTATCTAAGTAGGAAGGAGCTATCCTGAGATGCATAGACACAAACGTTCACAGTAAGCCTTCCGGCCTCAGTGAGGATGAGAGTGGTGAGTAGATGCCAAGAATACAAGAGTCACTGAAGAATACAACATTTTGATTACGAGGCATGGGATAATCCCATAAGAGACACCAAACAACAATTCAAAGTTTAATTCTTTAACCAGGTGCTAGATTGTGCAATACAGTCAGTTGAAGAACGTTTCATGCAGCTCAAGGTACACAGCAGTATATTTGGGGTGTTGTATGATATTCCAAAACTCCTCACTATACCAGAAGAAGACCTATACCAGCAATGCAGGGCACTAGAGACAGTGTTGACACACGATGATATGCACGATATTGATGCGAGTGATTTAGGTGATGAACTGAAAGCCCTTTCAAGATACATTTCAGCAGGATCAATTCCAAAGGATGTTCTGGAATATATGCGCACAAATAAGATGACCACCCTCTTTCCAAATGCTTTTGTTGCTCTGCACATACTTCTAACACTAACCTGTAACAGTTGCCAGTGGAGAACGCAGCTTCTCCAAGCTGAAGTTAATAAAAACACATCTACGCTCCACAATGACACAGGAGAGGCTGGTCGGCTTTGCAACCATCTCCGTAGAGCATGAGCTGGCCCAGACTGTGGACCTTCAGGAAGCAGTTCAAATCTTTGCAACCAAGAAGGCATGGAAAGCACCACTTTGATTATTCAAACAGATAAAAATACCAGTGTTTGCTATGCAGACAAGAAAAGTTACATTTGTTGTTCAGGCATTTGAAAGTTAAGTGTTACTTAAAATTTTTGAACAAGGCATTTTAAGTTGTTCGTTCTCCTTTATTGGGGTAAGTAGCAGAGCAGTACCATGAGAGTAGAACAGGAAGAAGGCAGAATTGAGACCTTTCAAAGTTTTGGCCCAAGCAAGGGGGTGTCATTTGAGCTCCCTGCCTGAGGTGCCAAAATGTTGTGGGTCGGCCCTGCAAAAAAGCGAACAGAATGTTGGGAATCATCAAGAAAGGAATAGATAATAAGACAGAAAATATCGTATTGCCTCTATATAAATCCATGGTATGCCCACATCTTCAATACTGAGTGCAGATGTGGTCACCCCATCTCAAAAAAGATATATTGGAATTGGAAAAGGTTCAGAAAAGGGCAACAAAAATGATTAGGGGTATAGAATGGCTTCCATAGGAGGAGAGATTAATAAGACTGGGACTTTTCAGCTTGGAAAAGATCCAACTAAGTGGGGATATGATAGAGGTCTATAAAATCATGAGTGGTATAGAGAAAGTCAATAAGGAAGTGTTATTTACTCCTTCCCATAATCCAAGAATAAGGGTCCACCAAATGAAATTAATAGGTAGCAGGTTTAAAACAAACACAAGGAAGTATTTTTTGACGCAACGCACTGTCAACCTCTGGAACTCCTTGGCAGAGGGTGTTGTGAAGGCCAATACTATAATGGGGTTCAAAAGGGAGGTAGATAGATTCATGGAAGATAGCCATTGATGGACCTATTAGCCAGGATGGGCAGGAATGGTGTCCCTAGCTTCAGTTTGCCAGAAGCTGGGATTGGCTCACAGGGGATGGATCACTTGATGATAACCTGTCTGTTCATTCTCTTTGGGGCACCTGCCATTAGCCACTGTCAGAGGACAAGATACGGGGCTTGATGGACCTTTGGTCTGACTCAGTCTGGCCGTTCTTATGTTACCCTCCACTGGACTCTCTCCAATTTGTCCACATTCTTTCTGTAGTGTGTGTGGGGGTGGGGGGTGGGGGGGACTGGATGCAATACTCCAGATGTGGCCTCACCAGTGCCAAGTGGAGGGGAATAATCACTTCCCTCAATCTGCTGGCAATGCTCCTACTAATGCAGCCCAATATACTGTTAGCCTTCTTGGCAACAAGGGTACATTGTTGACTCATATCCAGCTTCTTGTCCACTGTAATCCCCAGGTCCTTTTCTGCTGAACTGCTGCTTAGCCAGTCAATTCCCAGCCTGTAGCAGTGCATGGGATTCTTCCTTCCTAAGTGCAGGACTCTGCACTTATCCTTGTTGAACTTCATCAGATTTCTTTTGGCCCAATCCTCCAATTTGTCTAGGTCACTCTGGACCCTATCCCTACCCTCCAACGTATCTACCTCTCCCCCCAGCAAACTTGCTGAGGGTGCAATCCATCACATCATCCAGATCATTAATGAAGATGTTGAACAAAACCAACTCCAGGACCAACCCCTGGAGCCAGTAGCATAGCTAGGGTGGGGAGCAGGGGGAGCAGTCGTTCCCCTTGAGCACATTTTCCAAAAGTGGCACCTTTTTAATTTTTGAAAGGGTGGAGACCAAGAGCCCGCTTCTGGCCTGGGTGAAAGAACCCAGGCTGACAGGGGGCTGAGACACCCGGGCTGGCAGGAGCCCGCAGGGGGAATCCCGGAACGGGGCGGGCTGAGTGGCTCAGCCAGCCGCCGCTCTAGGATTCCCCACACAGGCTCCTGCCAGCAGGGGTCCCGCTGCTGGCTTGGGTGAAAGAACCCAGGCTGGCAGCAGGCTGAGACACCCGGGCTGGCAGGAGCCCATGGGGGGAATCTCAGAGCAGCGGCTGGCTGAGCCGCTCAGCCCACCCCGCTCTGGGATTCCCCCCGCAGGCTCCTGCCAGCAGGGGTCCTGCCGCTGGCTGCACCAAGAGCCCGCTCTTGGTGGGGCCAGCGGTAATTAGTAATTTGATATGTCGGGTCGGTGGTGCCTTTTTCTGTATGTGTTCACTCCCCCTGGTGTTAGAACCTGGCTACGCCACTGCCTGGGGCACTCCGCGTGATACCAGCTGCCAACTAGACATTGAGCCGTTGATCACTACCCATTGAGCCCGACGATCTAGCCAGCTTTCTATCCACCTTATAGTCCATTTGTCCAATCCATACTTTCTTAGCTTGCTGGCAAATATACTGTGGGAGACCAAATCAAAAGCTTTGCTAAAGTCAAGATATATCACATCCACTGCTTTCACCATAGCCACAGAGCCAGTTCTCTCATCATAGAAAGCAATCAGGTTTGTCAGGCAAGTTTGGGTATAGGAGGGGGTTCTGACCTGGGGCAGGGGCGTGGGGTGCGAGGTGCAGGCTCTGGATGGGAGGCGCTTTCCATGGGTGGCTTCTGGCCAGCGGTGCAACAGGGCTCAGGCAGCCTGCTTGCATGCCATGGCCCCACGCCAATCCCAGAAGCGGCTGCAGCCGGCACATTTCTGTGCGCCCCTGGGGGGGATCTCTGTGTGCTGAGCCACCTCCCCGCCACTCCAGGGGTATGCAGAGACATGCCAGCAGCAGCCAGCCACTTCCAGGAGTGGCTGAGTGCCCCACTGCGTTGCGGGACTTTTAGCAGCCCGGAGATCGCAAGGGGGCAGCCAAAGAGCCTGGCGGGCTGGACAGAAATGTTAGACAGGCCAGATCCAGCCCGAGAGCCGTATTTTGCCCACCCCGATCTAGCCCATAATTTTGACAAGGAGTTACTTACAATGCTGCTGCAAGGTAACAGGGTAACAAAATAGCGTTGCCAGTGGAGTCGTTGTGGTAGTTTGAAAAAAACTAATTAAATTCTTGCTGTTACCCAAAGCAACTCCATGGTTCTGGTGGGTGGAGTTCAATCTGCCACTCCCATTTAAGGGGTGGAGCATATCACTGCATGGCTGGCGAGTGAGTGTGAACGTGCTGGGGAACTGGGGCACCATGGCTGCTGTTTAGTCTCCCAGTGCTCTTTCAAGGAAAGTTGTTCCTGGGGAGAACATCTCAGTAATAATCCCCTTAGCACACGCACTGCAAATCTGCTCAGTCCTTACTCCCTCTCTTCACACTGCATTAGTACGTAATAGCCAGACAAAAATCTAGGCCCATCTGTGTAACTTGATAACTAGGGCCAAATTCCTCCCTTGCCTTCCTTCCCTCCCCCAACTCAAACTCAAGTGTGCCTTCAAAATACACACACAGCTGTGATGGAGGCAGAATGGGAAACCATGTGAATAAGACACACATTACACCACATATTCAATTTCTTCTTGCTTGATCTATCCACTAGAAAATAATTGAAAGCGTACGTAGCAAGGCGGCCCCTTTTAAAACTTCCAGTCACTCACCGATTTTGCACTTTTAAAATGATTCAACCTGTGGTAGGCACTGCCACTTCAGGGCAAAAGTTAAGTAAATCAAGTCAACCAACCTTTAAAAGAGTTCATGAATTTGGATATTCTGGAACATGAACCATGCCAATTGAGCCTTTGGGAAATAGGTCCAAACTTGCAAGCTTAATTCAAAAAGATCCCACTGGAAAAGGTATATCTTCATATCTTAATAAGCATGACCTTTCAAAAAAAAATTTTTTTCATTCTGCTCTTCTAAAGGATAGAAATCTACTTGAGTGCAGTCCCTTGTTAGTGTGCAGAGATCTATAAAAATCCTGGACTTGATTTACAAATAGAATATTTTGGATGGTGTAGTGTTTTATCACTTTTGTACCAAGATCCTTTTCCTCTTTTGCATCCTTCGGCTGGACTTTTAAATAGTGATTGTTCACTAGGGGTTATATTCAGACCTGGTTTAAGTGAGTACAACTCCAGTGAAGTCAAAGGAGACACACCTATTTCCACTAGGTCTGAATTTGAAATGCGGTTTCAACCAGTGTCCAATACTGTATATTAAACACTAAATATGTTGCAGAAAAAAACCATGAAGGTTGAGTCCCTATGAGAGTTTACTGCAAGTAAATCAAAGTCTGAATTCAGGATGCCAAAGCACTCTGGGTCTGATCCTGTGCTCAGTGAGGCTAATGGTAAAGTTCCCACAGCCCTCAATGGTGCAGGATTAAGGCCTAAATGCACATCCACAAGTGGTCATAAAAAGCACAGGGTACTAAAAATCACCAATCACTGAAACCAGTGGAGAAGCACCCACTTACACCAAGTCTGAATTTGGCTTTGTAAGTGCAAAAGATGGTTATTACAGACGTAGAGCAGTCAATAATAATAATGACTCTTATTATGAACCAGTTCTTTATATACTGTAGAGTTTCTTCAGGTCACGTCTAAGTGAAATGTGAGCCAATTTCTAGAGTAATCATATGTAAGGCAATGTACCAAAACATTAAAAACACAGATACAATTAAATTGTCTGTTTAAAAAATAAATCTCACTTGATTTTTCCCCATTAAAATATCAGTGCTTCAGAAAAATCTCTTTCCTATGAAGGCCAGGCATGGGAAACATTTCTGCCATTCATGGGTTTTCCAATAAGGGTATGTCTACACTGCAATCAGACTGCACATATTGGCATCCGCAGCCAGCTTTGACTGAGAGAGCCACTGTGATCACACCACTATTTTTAGCAAGCTAGCTCCATCAAAGCTAGCTTGGGTATATCTACAAGTGTTGCAATCACAGAGTAGACATACTCGACGGAGACTGCAGCTTTCATTCCCAAACAGGATTCCATAGTAACTACACCAGTGGGAAGCTGTCTGGAGAGAAATCGACTTAGTGGAGTGTCTGGTTGTCCTGTCCGCCCAGCAATGCCATTTTTGGCACTGTCCCAGTCCCATACACATTCTCTGCCCCACACACATCTATAACTGAGGCTGCAGCTGCTGTGCACTGCGACAGCCTGATCCCCCATGGAGGTTTTCATCGTCAGGGACTTCTGCCATGCATTGTGTCTGTATAAGCAGGAGATAGAACGATGGCTAATTTGGCTCAGTTAGGCTCCTGCATTATCTCTATTACAGCAACAGCTCCTGTTATCTGCTGCCAGCTCTTCCAATAGACATTGCCATATCTCTGCAATTATGATGATTTAAACACCTGCATCTCGTCAATGACCATAGAAACTTGTGGCAGCATGTTCAGTGGTGCTGAGCACCCACAATTATCATTGACTGAAAAAATCAGACCATTAGCATCCATGGGTGGGATGCTCAAGAGAGCCTAAACACCTAATTCCTATTTTATTCAATGGGCAATAAGTGCCTCAGAACTTTCAAAAATCCCACTAGATGCCTATTTACATTTTATACATGCCTTTAAAAGTCTGCCCTAAGTGACATCAGGTATGTCTACACTGCAGTAAAACATGTGCGACTAGTCCCAGCTGACTCGGGCTACGGGGCTATAAAACTGCACTGTAGATGTCCTGGCTCAGAGGGGAGCCCAAGCCCAAGCATCTAAACTACAATTTTATAGCCCCTCAGCTGGAGTCAACTGACAGAGGTCAGCCATAGGTGTTTTATTGCAGAGTAAACATACCCTTGGGGCCTAAGTGATGTAGGAGTGACTCTCAGTGGAACATGTTCTCCTAAGTGCTTTTGAAAATGTCAGCCTACATGAAGAACATCCAACTGAAAAAGGAGAATTTGAGAGTATTGGGACACTTCATGCCAGTCTTGATAATATGTTTAGCTATAAATCTCAGCTGTACTTCTTGTCTACCATTCTGCTTTTGCCCTGGTTTTTCATTTTTAGGGGTTTTAAGTACAGCCTGGTGAGCATTTTCAAATACAGGGGTTTTAATATGCGAGTCCCAGACTGAGTATGAAACTTTTGAAAATACATTTAATTGTGTTTTTTAAACCCTCTGTATTTGGATTGTCACTTAAACTCTTCCCAGTGTTCCATGTCCCACAGCTTCTGGTGTTCTCTTATAGCCCTGGCTCCTGAAGTCATGTGAATATGAGAATCTCATTATTTCTTTTAAATGAAAGCTAAGTTGCTAGGCCTCATGTTTGTGGAGAAAAGCTTGAAAATGCCACATAAATACACTATATGGGTTTACAAACCAGAAAGCAATTAAAAAACTCCTGTGTTCTTTTTAAAACCTCAAGACTTAAGCCAATCTCATGGTTTTTGTGGTCCTGACTTATGATTTTTGTAAACACTTATAGTTGGCAATATTATTTTCCTTTAGTTCCCGAGTCACGGTAAAAGACTTCCCTTTTGCTGACATGCATCCTGTAAGTACTATTTACATAGTAGGAGAGAGCACCGTTTGCTAGAAAACCTCTATTAAAAATATTGGAGAGAAATTCAGTGGACCCTATAACACAATCCTTGCTGGAAATTTTCTGGGAAGACTAGTGCCGCAAGGAGACCTGAAACTGATCACAAAAGAGACAGGGAAGTCATGCATATGTTGTAGTGCTCCTTGGCTAATTGGAGTGAGTTGTGGTTGGGAAGCATCCAATAGGTTTTGTTGCAAAATCTGGAGTACATGCACTGAAGCTGATGAACTCAGTAGCATGGTAGAGCAGAGCTTGGTGCTGAAAACCATCCCAGTTACTATTTATTTTGTCTGTGTGCTGTGCAATAAACACTGTGCTTTCAGGCTGGCTTTCCTGCAGGGTACTCTCAAAGAGACACAGACTATAAAAAACAAAACAAAAACAGATGAGTTTGTGCACACTGTTTTGAAGAGTCAGAGTGTGGTATAGCTTTGCCCTCATGAAGCAGATGCATTTTAACACCTGTAATTTGCAGGTTAGATTATTGGGTAACTGCTTCCAGTTTGGCTTGCTTTCTGGGGGGCTATAATGGAGAGTAACAGATGGTTTAAGAGGGTTTCAGTGAATAGTTAGGTTGTCCCTTACATTTTCAAGCTTGATATAAGATTAGGAAGGAATGTCCACAGAAATCTCTCTGCAAGGGGGGAAGGGGTGTAGCTTTGAAAAAACTTTTTTGTAAGTTAATTTATTGCTTGAAAAATGTCAGATTGATACCACTGAAAACTGACATCCCCGGTTGAGCCACAGGACAGGGTAGAATTTCAGGCAGTAGAAGTCCAAACTTGCCCCTCTTCCCTGCCCAGATGCTTTGGCTCCAACGTGCACAGACACCTTTGAGGATCAGTTTCCATCATGCCTATTCAATCTTGCCCGCAGTGCTAAGACTGGCATATATGATGATGTTTTTGTGCCATTGAGAACTCTCCCTGGGAACTGGGCCGACAATAATACCCTTCATAAGAGCAACAACTTTTTGCTGCTACTGATTAGGGTTGTATTTGAAACAGGTACATAAAGGAGTCAAAAGCTCTGTCCCATTAGCACTCTCTTGAGCACCCTGGAGTGAAGCATTTTAAGAATAGGTGAGGGGGAGGAACGTGATCTAGTAATGACTTTCTGAGTCTGTCTTAGTCCTTGACAGCATCTTTAAATGAAGACAGATTTATCTGGTTAGAAAGACTTTTGTAGCATTTTTAGGAGTGCCCACTGAAGTGTGCTTTTATGGTTTTGACATTTCACTTGCTGTCGATTTTTTCTTTCAAAGGATGCATGGGGTTGATGCCTTGTCATATTAGTCAGTTCATCTTGGAGTCCCTTCCTCCTCCTCTTTGAACAGTCACTCGTACGGCTAGGGCTCTCGTCACTGTCAGAACTACCCTCGCCAAGTAGCCATCACTTCCCTTTTACTCACTGCTGAGGAATATTTTATACACCTGACTCTAAATGTCTTTCTTTAGTCCTTTGCCCATAGTCTCTCAGTGAAAATGGTGAAAGGAGATGGTTTCCCACATCCATCCACAAACAAATGTGTGTGTGTGCAAAAGATGTGGGACCAGATTCTGGACCCATCCATTTCACACTGATCCAGCAGTGCAAAGCAGAGGGACAGCTGTCATCTCGGGGAAGCTGGGGTTCCCCTGATGTAAAGGGGCCAGGTGGCATAAGGCTGGTGCATCTGTTTCTACATCACCTGCTTCTCTCCATCCCAAGTGTGACAGGGGCATGAAAAGAAAGAGCAGGATTACAGTGTGTTCCAGTGTTCAGTGGCTCATGAAACAGCTCCCCGGTACTGTTCTAATCCATGGACTTCAGAACAGCCCTACGCTGCTCTAGGTTAGAATAGTTCATCCCCTGGTGGGGATTAGAGTAACAGAAAAGGTGTCTTAGATCTAGCTCATAGGATGGGGAACAATGGGAGAGTTTCCAAAGAACTTGAAACAAACATCAGCCCCTTCTGAGAGTCCCCTCCATGTTTGGTGTTAAACTGCATCATTTCAGGAGCATTCTTTATATTTAGTGTATCAATTTTTTTCTTGTAGACCCTTCTCGTTAATTCATTTTTAAAATGTTGTACAATCTTCACTTGTATTTAATTGCAGCATCTGATAATTATGATAAAGAACCAGTTTATCACTTAAACTTCTGTTTCTCTTCTAGTCTGGAGCTCACAACAAATATGATTGTGAGGTATTGACTAAATATAGGAAGATGAATTATTTAGTGCAATAATTTGTTAAATTTCTTCAGAAATATTAAGAATAGAATACAATAGGATACATTTTATTCACTATCATTTTTAAAGATGGCTGATGAAGGATTTAGAGTCTGACATAACCCTTTTCACATTTAGGTCACTGGCTAGAACCAAACCCAGGTCAGTAGTGATCCAAAATTGTTCACACAAGAGTAGATTCTTACCACTTTTATGCACACTGAGCAGCACCTTACTCTGCAAATAATCCCTTTTATTTGTATGATTTAACAGGAGTATATTCAAATACAGACATTGTTCAGCATGAAGAAGGGTGGTGGCATCTTGTCCTAAACAACTATGAACAATCAGATATGTGCTGGTTGGCTTCTGAAAATAATCAGTTTAGTGGTCTCAGGCCAGTTTCCAATGAAAAAGCATCCAGCATTTGGTGGCTGTGCATCTCTGATTAGTTCAACTAAACACCCTGCTTCATACAGATACATGTACATATCGATTCCATATCCAAAACTGATGCTGGCAGGCATACCCAGAGTACCTCACACACAAATAAATGCACCTGGTATGTATATGGCATAAGCCATTTTCAAAACTACTTTAACACCGTTAGTGAATGCGAGACATATCTGGAATATGGACTAGAGGGGCACCTTAGCACAGCCCTCTAAAATACAGCAGGATTTAAGCTATAGACATCAGGCTTTTAGAAATACTTTCAGAGTACAGAGTACAACAATGCATATAAAATTCCCGTTGACATTGCTTTGCAATGATATTCTAAGGAGGATTCTGTCCTTTTCAGTAACATTCTTAGGATGTGCATTTTTTCCTCTTTAAAAAAAAAAAAAACAGCTTGCAGCTTTCGTGGACACTTCTTATTTGGAGACCAAAAAAGTTCGATGTAAAATTCTGCTTTTTAAGTATAAATGACTACTATGATATATATTAACTATTAATCATAATTTCTCCTTTTGGTTTTTCTGAGTGTACTTAGAAGGTGACCGATAACAACTGAAAAAGTATGGTCCTAAATACAGACTAACTTAAATATTTCTAGTTTTCCCCATATGGACCTCAATGTAGTAATTCGAGTAGTATCAATAGATGCCCTGCTCCTGCATGGAAATCAATAAGGCTGTGTGCAGGCACAGGGAGATGCCCACATGAATCGCATTCAGGATTAGGGCCTTTTAAATAGGCACGTAGGTCGCAAATGATTGGGCCACAATAATGATGATGTAAATGTTCCAGTGGAGGCTCTTGGGTTCTTCTGCGTGGGGGGTGGGAAGATGCATGCATTTACAAATGTGTACCTGGTGTGTGAAGCACCCACATTCTGAGAGATCAAACCATTTAAAGTATTTCAGGAAACTAAAGTTATAGAAGCATAAAATATTTAGCAAGCAAGATAGAGGAGATGTTTTGCTATGATCATAATAGTTTAAAGAAACCAACGGCAACGAAAAGAGGATGGGATACTATATAGACAGACCCTGACTTGCTTTAGCACAGAGTTACCTCTGTTTGGGAGTAGATTTAGTCAATGTTTGTATATGTTGGAAGAGGATTGGACTCAAAGGGTCAAATCCTGATGCCTTATTCAGGTGAGCAGTCTAAGCAACTGAGTAAGGGAACAGGATTTGGCACACAGAGAGTGTCCAACACCTCCTATTATAAGACCCTGTTTTCAGCTGATTATAACTTTGCCATATATCAATGAGACAGCTGTTTAGCCAACTTCACTGCCACTATGTACACATACCATTCAAGTTGCATTGCTAATTACCCCTAAAGCTAACCATATTATTCACTGCAGATGTATACACTCATCTTCAGGAGTAAGTAGCAATGCAACTTGAGGAGGAGGAAAAAGATGAACACCAAAAAAGCAGGGCTGAGTGAGTGGCAAATCAGTTGTATCTTTTTAGCCTAAAATCAAGAGGCGGGGGCCATCATCCAAGAGAGGAGAAATATTGTTGGCTGATGAGAGGAAGGAAGGTAAATTGTGGTTAATCAAAAGGAATGGTAAACTGGTTGGTAATGCTATTGTTCATTATCAAAAAGAATTCTAGGACCTGAAATGATTGTGCAGTCAGAGTTAACCCTGCAGTACATAACTTGAATAAGAAAATTGCTTTAGATATATACACGCTATTTTATATGTATTAGAGAGCTAATATAATGTTACATATTTAAAGAGTAGCTATAGAAAGAGATTACATTGCCCTCTTGTTTTCTTTTGATAGCTTCTAGTGCTTTTACTGTTGAGTTAAAATGCAAAGCAGGTCTTCATTTCACTGTGTGTGTTTCCCTTTCCCGATTGTCAGCTAATGACTACACTAAACCTATATTGGTGACATCAAAACTGCAAGAGATTGCAGTACATTAGCTGAACATAGTCTGATGAACAGAAAATATGAAGCGATATCTGGTGCTTAAAATTTCACAAGGGGAAATTGGGAAAATATTTAACTGAGAAATCTGAAATATTCTCTAGTGACTTGCTCTAAATGAGTAAATTATACTTCTAAATCAAGTACTGAATCTGGAGATTGCTGTTTAAAGGAGCTTTTTTTAAAAAAAAGGCTGTTTGTTATGCATTCATCAAATCGCAGTGTTCCCAGAAAGCCTGAATGTGTTATTGGCATAAAAAAGTCCCTAGAGGTCAATATATATTCCAGTCACCAGAAATCAGATGTCTAAGCACCAGGTCAGGAAGACCTGAGAACCCTGAAACATACTAGCCTTCCTTCCCCGTAAACTTCCCTCTGAGAACCATTAAGGCATTCCACTATAATGTTCAGCTCCTCTCAAAAAAAGAACAAAAACCAAAACAAACAAACAAAAAACCCACACCTGCTACTCTTAAAAAGGCTGTTTCTTGGAAATCTCACCTCAAGTTTCCAGAAAGACCTACCTTCAGTTGTCAGCAGTATGATCAGGAGCAGACCAAATAGATTTTATTTTCTGGCTTCTCAAAATATAACAGAAGCAGAACAGAACCTAGGAACTAATATAGTTGCCCATGTGGAATGGCATGCATCCATGACACACAGCCATGATCAGATTTTACAAGTTTAAGAAGGGTTGAGTCAGTATTTGGGTGGGACATCTCCCAAAAATCACCTACCTACATGCTGCAAGAAGTACTGTGGGTGATTATTCAACAGGTAGTGCTCGCCCCTTTGAGAAACTGCTGAACCAATTCTCCAGCATGGTGCTAGTGGGCACTGTGTTGCTGGATGTGTCATTTTTCTTGAGCACTTATGGAACTTTTTGTAGGAACAGGGACATTAGTTCTAGTTTCTTCACCAAATTCCAACTTCAGAAGCTGCATTCTACCTACTTACATTTCTCCCTGCAGTTTCAGTTGGATAGTGGCATTCTTTATACTTCATTGTTGTGCTGCATTTCTGTGTGCTGTTAAACAGCTGGAATTTTTCACCCCAAAAGTAGCTTCATTTCACTAGTGGATAAAATGATCCCTACGTACAGTTTAATGGGCCAGTTTTGCTCCCATTAAGCCCCCATTCCTCCAAGTGACACCATGTGGGTGGACCCACCATGGAGTTAATTCAGTGTTAATGTGAGAGTTAAAATGTTTCAAGTCATGAAGTGTTAAAGTTAAGGCTCCAATAGCAACTTTAACTCACATTGCATACATACAGTATCTTCCCTTCCAGCCTTTCTTGCTAAATGGTTACCAGTAACTTACTATATATATTTTTTATATTAAATGTCACAAAATGTACAGCATACATAAGGTGCCCAAATTAATGTTGCTGTAAGATCTTTGGTCTGGATCCAGCACTGTAGTGCAGCTGCTTTGTGGTGTAGTGCTGATGCAAAGTGACCTTCAAGCGGGTATTGCTCATCACGGGGGGATCAACCCAGCTTCAGAGGCAATCCTCCAGAAGCATAGAATCCACCTCAGCTATACCAGTATAGAGGGCATGGCCATGGCATTCCTGCTGATCCTTGACTGCTATTCAAGACCCTTGAAGTGAAGCATAACTAAGCTATACAAGATCCTTAAATAGCACAATTTAGAGCAGCTTTCACCTGCTCGGATTTACACAAAGGACTTGGTGCACAGCTAGCCTAGAATCAAGGGCACAAATCCAACCTTTGCAGTCCCTGCTCCTGAGCTGTGCTGGGTGCTTTTTGGTGGCAGCCTAAAATTTGGGCTCCGGATTTTTTGTGTTTCCTGGCTTTTGTTAATTTTAAGTATGCAGACTTCTCTAAGCAAGTTTGTGGTTTAATATGGTCATGGCCATAATTCCTTCACAAAACCACAGTGTTTGCATTCTCTGTGTGAAAGTGCAGCAATAAGCTTTCAAAACAGGAAAAATGTTTTATTTGTCCTCTAGTGTGCTCAACAAAGCCTGAAGGGAGTTTGCCCAGATTTTAACCAAAAAAATCCAAAAACCTTCCAGGCAGAGATTAAGCTTGGAAACTTTCAGCCCAAGAAGGGTTTTTATTGGAAAGTTTAAGCATCTGAAAACTAGGCATTAAAGAAATTATTTTGCAGCTTAACGATAGTAGGGTCCAACCAAGCAACCGATACAAGACAACTTAGATTTTACCTAGTTCTATATGGGTGGAGTGGGGACAGTGGTGTAAGGAGCCTTCCCCAAACTTCCTGTGCCTAGGTTGACCTTTACTACAGTCCTTGCACTCCCCTGATTAACAGAATGCCATGAGGTTAACACAGCTGCCAGCTCACGCCTCTCCAAAGGAGGTGGAATCATAACCCCACCCTCCTTTCCACTGGTCAGCAGGTACAGAAGCAAGTAAATACATTACCCATGAGAAGGGTGGAGCAGTGCTCAGGTTCCCCCTGCTCTCTCAGTAGCAACAAGTGGCATAATGCTTGTACAAGGCACAATGCCCCCCAGAGCTCCCACTGATGTAGTTCATCTCTGCATAGTCCCCTCAATGCCCAGCTGTGCCTGAAATGACTAAAGTTCTAAGGGCAATGTTTTCAAAAGTACTTAAAATCACTTTTGAAAATTGGACATAAGAGCTGCCATACTTGGTCAGACCATATCCTTGCCCAGTATCCTGGTTCTGACAGTGGCCTTCCACTCCAGCTTCTGGCAGTCAGAGGTTTAGGGTCACCTCAAGTATGGGACTGTGTCCCTGGTCATCTTGGCTAATAGCCATTGATGGACCTATCCTCCATGAACTTATCCAGTTCTTTTTTGAAACCACTTATACTTTTGGCCATCACCACATCCAGGGCATTGAGTTCCAGAGGTTAGTTGTGCACTGTGTGCAAAAGTACTGCCTCTTGTTTACATTAAAACTGCTGCCTATTAATTTAATTGAGTAACCCCTGTGTTTTGTATTGTGTGAAAGGGCAAATAACACTTCTCTATTTCCACACTATTCACGATTTAGGCTCCAAGTCACTTATATGCTTTTGAACATTTTATCCTAAACTATGTTACTTTGAAAATATCTACCTAGAACATGTGCAGCATCATTCACAGATGTCTCTATAGGTAGTGTGTAGAATATTGATTTATTCTACAGTAATATCATGGATAAAATGAATGACCCCAAATGCATTAGTCTTAAAATCCTAGTTTTAAAATGCTGAATATTTTCTACTATGAATACTCAGGCTATTATTGCTCATAATTTTCTTTTATCTTTTAAGTATAGTGATGAATGAAGAAGTGAATAATGTTTCTCCTTTATCTCCTTGCTTCTACAGGAGGAATATTTGAAACTGTGGAAAATGAACCTGTTAATGTTGAAGAATTAGCTTTCAAGTTTGCAGTCACCAACATTAACAGAAACAGAACACTGATGCCTAATACCACATTAACCTACGACATCCAGAGAATTAACCTCTTTGATAGTTTTGAAGCTTCAAGACGAGGTAATTATCTTAATATTTTAATCTTCTGTAATTTGTATGTTCTGTACAGTGTTATGCTTTTGCGGTAGCTCAGATATTTATAGACAAAGTATAGCAGGAAAATTCAGTCTACAGCATTATTGGGAGATAGGAGTTAAAGCTGGAAGACGCTTATAACTCTTATCTAGTCTTTGATAAGCTACCTACATTCTAGCTAAACCCTACCACTACCAAATGGAAGATGGCAGGGCCAACCCAATTCTCTTTAAAACCATGGATTCACCATAGAATTCTGAAGAAAATGAAAGCAGTCTAGAAGAGAACAGTGAGATGTTATGTCTCATAATTAAGACACACTGATATACATAATTCACACCAAATTAATTCCAAGGTACTAAGCACAGGGTGAATGAAGAGGTTATCCTGAAATGTTAACACTTTGCGTAACATCAGATGAGTTGCTCTGTTCTAACAATTTATAAAAATTGGGCTTGAAAAAGTAAGAAATATATATTCACATCCATTTATTTTCCGTGAATGGAAGACAAATGTCTGACACCTCATCTAACATACATGAGACTAAAAGGCAAAAAACTCATTTGGGACTGTCACTTGTTTCCTTGGACACAGCTTAATCATTCATTTCTAGAAGACAGCCTTAAAGTATGCTAAGAGTCCATAGACAGTAGTTGAGTTCCCTGAATTAAGACACTGTCACAAAATTTGATGGAAACAAGACTAGAAAAGAGAGCCATAAATCACCAAGGATTGAGGATGTGCTTTGCAGGTCATTCATTAAAACAATGTGGGTTACTGTAAAAGCAAATGCATAAGATAAGTTTGCTAGAAGGCAAGCTCCAGATTACTGAAATAGATATGCAGACCCACATTATGTGGCTTGTTAGGAACAATGACTTGCTGACACCTTTTCAGATGTCCAAATTATTAGTATATTTGCCTCAAAGCATTCAATGTAATTTATTACTCAACTGAAAAAAAACCCCAGTGAGCCGCTTCAGACAAAACATAAAATTCCCTTGTAAGACAGTTCTTTGTAGTTTTTCTTGTTAATTTGCCTTTCAAATATCATTTCTGGATGCATGCATACTACATAGGTTGTGGCAGGTTTCAACAGACACAGAATTTCAGATTCCATAAAAAGATCCTACATTTGAGGCTACTGAGAAATACATCTAATCAGAAGATTAGAAATACTGTTAAACTCACATTCCAAACCACATAAAATAAAATAAAAATATTAACTTTTTGTCCTCATAAAACATTGACAGCATCTTTATGATTTGGATATCAATACCCACAATTCTTTGAGAAGGTTTGCAAATTAAACCTTGGAAAGCCATGTTTCATGCTGTGTGTGTACCCAGTGCTCATTTGTAAGCTGAGAAAAGAAAAAGTGCTTGATTTTCTGTCACATTGGACTAGTATCATACACATATTAGTAGAGAAGAGCTCAGCTCATGGTAGGTGTTGGGATATTTTAAGCATTTCAAGTAATTGCCGTTTATTTTTTGTTAATTCAACATTTCCACCAAACAAAGAATCAGATCACTGCAGGCCACACAGAATGGTTTCACCCCAACCCGTAAAGATAGAAATCTAGTTGTAAATATTTCTATCACATACACAAGAGCTGTGAATTTTGTTGCATTTTAGAGTGATTAGCTTGAGGAAAAGAGGAGAGGAACACAGAGGTGTAGAGCAACGTGAGGTGGGTTTTTCTAGTTTATCACTAGAAATAGTATACATTATGGTGATTGGAGTAAAGGTATCCTGCTTTGATATGTTTTATTTCCACAACAATCTTATTTTTTTTCTTATGATAATCACTGGCCTGGGCCTGCTCTTATTAATTTCAATGGGAATTTTGCTATTGAGCCCAGTGGGAGCTAGACTGGATCAAATATGCATTACGTCATTTTGCATTTAAATTACGTCATCACTAGAAGACAACATTTGCTTGACATTTTAAAAAATGAATATACCAATGTGCAGTGAATCTCCATTTCCCTTTTTATTGGTAATAATGTCCCTGACCCTTAATAGTAAACAGCAAGAAAATACACCATGAATCACAATGCCCTTGCCTCTTTATAACTCTTTGGCTTGCAATTAACAAACTAACTCATTTTGATAGCAGTTTGCCAATCATCTAGGGAACCTTTATAGTGTCTGTTGCAACTAAATGAATCTCTCCATTGTCACTCTGCCATGAAACTTAATTTATATGACATTCATTTGACATATAGATTGTCAGCATAGCTCTAGGTTTCTCCAGATAACACCACACTGAGTGAGGGATTTCAGCTCAGTCTGATGAAAGGTAATGAAGTGAAACAGTCATCTTATTTTTATTTGCAGCGAGTTGATTCTGTGATATACTGCTCATCAGTTGTGCAATGTAAAGTGTAACGCAGGTGCCTTGGGGGACTGGAGAGTAGTGTGGTCACCCATTCTCAAAAAGCATGACTTTCAATAGATGAAATGTACCACAAAACCAACCAAACAAAAAACGCAGCACATTACCTGACTTTGCAGATCATTTACAGCTCTTTTCTCCCCTTCCTCTCTCTTTCTCAGCATGTGACCAACTTGCGCTTGGTGTAGCTGCACTGTTTGGACCCTCCCACAGTTCCTCGGTCAGTGCGGTGCAGTCTATTTGCAATGCTCTTGAAGTTCCACATATACAGACCCGATGGAAGCATCCTACAGTGGATAACAAAGATACATTTTATATCAACCTCTACCCAGACTATGCAGCCATCAGTAGGGCAATTTTGGATTTGGTACTATATTACAACTGGAAAATAGTGACTGTAGTATATGAAGACAGTACAGGTACGTAACCGCTGGGGCATGATATAATATATATATTAAAAAATATTTTGTTTCATGAAAACTGAAGGTAGTAGGAAGTGGCACATATGGGAGAATTCTCCTAGGATGTAGTGTAGAAACTGATCACTTGACACACTTGTACAGGTTTTCAGAATTCAGAGATGCACATTCAAGTGCTACCACCCTCATGGCACCAGCTGGTGCTTTGCGTACAGAAATAATACGGTTTGACCACTGCTGTAAAACGACATTGTGCTTTTCATCACTGAGAACAATAATACAGAATAAAATAGCTAATCTCCATAGGCTGTGCTAAGTAATAGTTTGTCTGAATATGCTCTAGGAATTATTTTGGGGAAGTTCTATGGCCTGCGTTACACAGGAGGTCAGACTAGATGATCACAATGATCCCTTCTGGCCTTGGAATCTGCGAATGACAGGTTGAGAATTGCACTGATGCCTAGCTGACCTGGAAGTAATTGTATGCAGAAGATTACTGTTGAGTAAATCAAATTGAAGCCCTTTTAACATGGATGATATCTATGTCCCCTGAAATTGTGCCCTGAAATCACCAGCCTGGTTAACAAGTGAGTATATGAAAGCCAGGCTGTGAGTTCTCCAGTTGCTGCTCCCCTGGGAATAAAATACAGAAGAACGTATTCCTTTTGTGGTGAAGCCTCCTTCCCCATGTGCACAATGTGGTACGTGGATGACACTTTCATTGCTGTACACTAGGATACCATAGAAGATCAGTACCACTAGCATATATCCTTTTGTTGGGTGAAGCAAGAGATTTGGGGAAACTTTTGCCTTCCTGGGAACCTAGTGAAGTGTTTCCAAAGGTGGTGGAAGACTAGGAATTTGCCCTGAATGCTCCTTAGGAATTTGAAAGAGACTGGATTTGCAGTTGACACTGATTATCCACCCATTCAGACCACGGTAGCAGATGTTAGCCCCCCAGGGTGGCAAAGTCTAAAACCATGTTGATATAGCAACAACCATATTTCAACCAGTGCCATTCACCTCACTAATGTGGACTAAGATTCAGTTACTGAGAATCATGTTAGCCAAACTGCATCTCCTCAGGTAGCCTACAGAACCATTTTAAAACATGTTTCTCAGAAAAAGGTCTGCTAGCACATCAGCCAGCGAAACGATGCCTCAACCATCCTTACAATAAATGTTTGAATATCATTGTCAGCAGTACCAAATTAGCCACTGGGCTAACAGGGCCCATGCCCAGGGCCCCGGCCAATTGGGAGGGCCCCGGAAAAATGGGCATCCCTGTGCATCCACCCACTTTTCCCCGACCCCATTTCCCCAGCAGGCGTGCCAGGGGTGGGGGTGTAGAGGACTGCAGGCGGAAGGGGTAGGGAGGGGCCCCCACTTGTACTGGCCCAGGGCCCCACAAACCTCTAATCTTCCTCTGACCAGGCATAATCTAAACCACAGTGCAGACACAGACTTAAAATTCAGGGTCTGCAACCCACCTGTTGCAGGAAAAGTTTATATGCAACCTTTCATTTACAGCTTATAGAAATTTGCAAACTGTCAGATCTCTAGTCATAGGAACTCCAAGCAAAAAGGGATACAGACACATTTTTCATAGGGCACCCCAGAGACTCAGATGAAATGATATTTAAGGGCAAGACCCATAAATCACAAAGGCGATTCTTTAACACGCTTCCAAAAACAATGCAGAGGCCAGGGGAACTGAGCTGACTAAATCATACATTTTAGACAAAAGCAGCACACATTCATATACACACTCTTCTCAATGTAAGCAAAAAATAAAAAAATCAAGGCTGAAGTTGCATAGCCTCAGCTTCCAACAGCCAGTTGAAAGTAATCCCATTTTAAAATCTTTATTCAGTAAAAAACCTCTAAATTACATTAGTTAAGAGCTTTGGCTAAGAAAATGCTTCAGGGCTGAGTTCACTATCAGCACCCAAGGAACACTGGCTACATCCCTATCTCTCTGGAATTCATGCGAACTGCTTCTTATAACACAGCTAGAGGAGGATGGAATCTTTAACAACACAGTCCCTGCTACCCCAGGGGTCAAGGTATTAAGCTTACAACTTTAGGGTGGGATTTTAAAAATGTGCTCTGTGTTAGCATAACTCCAACATCAATGGCCAGTTATGCTAAGGCTTCGTCTTCCCTGTCAGAAATGATTGCTTTTATAGCAAGATAGCTAACCAGCATTGGCTATCACTCTAAAATCCTAGTGGAGACAGGGCACTGTATTTTTATTGTGAGGTAAACTAGGTGAGATCAGCCATAGGTTGGTGTATAGCATTGACTTCACCTAGTTTACCTCTCAGTAAAACCACACTGCCTTGTTTTCACTAGGATTGTTACAGTGGGATAGTAAATGTACATTAGTTATCCCACAATTTAAAAAAAATCCCATCTCTCTTGCAGTGAAGATATAGCCTAACACTAAGCACCTTTGAAACGCCCATCATTCATCTGCCACAACCCTCCCCTCCCAAATGTCATATTGCACTGCTGACTATATATGACTTAATTTTTTTCTTTTCCTAGAGTCTATTGAGTTCCCATAGAAAGACAGTGGGGCTTTCACACCCCGATATAGGCATTCAAGTGGTGTCTAAATAGATTCTTTGATACTTGTTTATCCACCCTCATTCTATACAATCCAAGTATCTTACTATTGACCACATAGCCTTTAAATGGGATGCTCAAAACTGATAATTTCTATTATAAAATGTGTCATAAAAATGTCAAACACAGAATCCTTGCTAGCCACATCTGGAGTTTTAAGAACCATATTTTTATCTTGATTTCTATACGATCGGTGGCAGTACAAAGGACAAAATTCTCATTTCAGATCACATTGCAGATCTCAACATGAGTATTCTGCTCTCCGTGTACTTACAGAATTTATCAAATGGGAGAGAGTACACAAAGAAGGAAAAACAGACTGGGTTTACTGTAGTGGTCCTTTTCATTCTCAGTAAGGTTATTGTAGCTCTGCGGCGTTTTGTTGCATTCATACGACAAGATGTCAAAATATATTTATGGATATATAAATGTAAATTTATGTTTCAATCTAGCAATATATTATCCAATTAGCATTAAAAACATTGAAGTGTTTCTTACTTACGTTCTAGAGATGATTAATGTTAAAGAGATTTCATCTGCAGAGATATTTACAATGTAAATGAATAATCAATCATGACATTAAATGGGAGTCAGCAGAGCAAACAAATCAAGTATGATCAATAAAAGACGCCACCTTTGGATTCTGAGCAGGAATAATACTGCTTGGCTCACGTGTATTTTAAAATTACTACACTATAAAAAGAAAAACTTACTAAAGCTGCAGGAAAACAGCAAACCTATTTTTTTCTTAGAAATTAAGTGTACATTAAAAGCACTTCTAGTCTTACTTATATTGCAGTTGCTGTGTGTTTGTACAGTATCGAGCACAACACTAGGTGCAAGTCCCTGCTCTGAAAAGCTTATATTCTTTCAAATGGACAAGACAGCCAAAGGGTTGGACGGGGAACAAAGGCACAGAGTGATTAAGTAATTTGCCCAGCAACACAATGCGGCTTAATGGCTGACCTGGAAATAGAACCCAGGTCTCCTGACTCCCAATCCATTACCCTACTACATGGTCTCCAATTATTTATTTGTCAGAACTCTTCAAATATTCTTCCATGGAGCTATGCTATTTTACACCAGCTGAGGAACTGGCTCCTAGTCTAAAGCACCAATCACGATGTGTTTTAGATAAAACTGGACCTTAAAGATATTAGTTTAGTAAGTAAATCCGAGTAGATAATTTGTGTTTGCATTTGTTTGTGTACGCTTAGGTTACCAAGTAATCCAGATTGCTCTGTATGACTGCCCCACCCTCATTATTATTTATCATTCCGCCAATCTCAGTGTCGTTCACAAATTACATCAGCAGCGATTTTATATTTACTTCCGGATTGGGCTTAGTACCGATCCCTGCAGAACCCCACTAGAAACACCACCATTTGTTGATGATTCCTCAACTCAACTACTTTTTGAAACGTCAAGTAGCCAGTTTTTTATCCATTCACCAAATGCTCTATTCATATTGTACAGTACTAATTTCTTAATCAGTCATGAGATACTAAGTCAAACACTTCACAAAAGTCTAAGTATATTATATCTACACAGTTATCTTTATCAATCAATCTTGTAATTGCCTTGAAGAAGGAAATCTGGTTTGTTTGACAAGACCTATTTTCCATAAAACCAAGTTTACTGGCTTTAATTATATTCCCATCCTTTAATTCTTTATCAATTGAATCCCATATCAGCCTTTTCATTATTTTGCCTGGAACTGATGCCAGGCTAACCAGACTATTGTTACCTGGGTCATCCCGCTTGCTTTATTTGAATACAGGCACACCATTCGGGCTGCTCTAGAATTCACTCACATTCCCAAGATTTATTAAAAATTAACACCAGCAAGCCTCAGCCAACTCTTTTAGAGCTCTTGGATGTAAGTTATCTGGGCCTGCTGATTTAAAAATAGTGATCACTAGTAGATGTTGTCTATCATCCTCCTCAATTCCTAATAGATTGGAAAGTACTTCATCTTCATAATGTGATAGGAGTAGACCATTCTGCTTCTTTCCAAATATAGAAAAAAGTATTTATTGAAAACTTTGCTTCTTCTACATCATCAACAATTTTACCATCTCCATCTAATAATGAGCCTATACATTTCTAAGATTTCTTTTTTCCTAATATAAATTTCAAAACTTCTTATTGTGCTTAATCCTGCCAGTCATATCCTGACATCCTTAGCTTTCCTTATCAACTTTCTGCATGTCATAACTCCTAATTTCGTGATTGCTATCTATGTTCTCATTTTTCATTTGTTATATATTGCTTTTTTATTTCTAATTTCTGGCTTCACTTTGCCACTGAAACACAATGGGCTTTTAGCCAAAGTTGTCCTCTTTCTTGACTGAGAAACTGGGCTCTTTGGTCATGTAAAACCTTCTTAAAGAGCTCCCAACATTCATTCACATTTTTCTGTCTAAATTTATCCTCCCAATCCCATTCTTGCTCCCACAGTCCACCTACAACTGTAGTATAATTCCTGGTGCTACAGAACACATTTAAACAAAGCAATAATGTTCGAGCTCGGGCATTATTGTCGGTACGAAGCTCTCGACGCACCAGAAATGATTTTTTATTAATCTAAATTTTTCTTTGTTAAAATCATTTTGGTCCCAGTGGCTGAAGCATCACAGTTTGCAACAAAATACTTGAATGCTTAAAACAGCCAAACTACAAGCTTACAGCCAAATTACATAAACTCCCCTGCTTGTTAGTCAGTTTCAGAAGCCTGTGCTCCATTCTTATAACAATGAATCTAGGAGCCTGGCTAGAAGCCAGCCTGTGGTCTCTAACTGTGCATACAATGATTTCCATTTGAATACTCATAATGGTTGTATTGACTTTTGATGCTTTAAAAAAACCCCAAAAGCACAGAACCAGTACAACAGGGAAAAAGGCATTTGTTCCAATATAAGTGTGAGTTCTTGAGTGAAAGCCAACACCATGCAATGTAGCAATCATCCATTAACATCAGAGGACAAAGTGATGCTTTATCTTGTAGTTTGCCTTGTATTAGTACAGCTTTTATACTAGAGGATTATTGAGCCAAGTAGGTTCGAACACAAGGTAAATTAAATATGCCCCCTCACACTGGCCTGCTGAGGGGCTCATTTTCATAATTACTATTTGTTAGCTTTTCTTAGTAGGTATCTCTTGCTTTTATTCTGCCACTGGAACTTAGGGTTGCCACTCATCCCATTTTCACCTAGACAATCCAGGTTTCAGCTTGTGTGTCTGGGTGTCATTTGACAAGCCCTGATGTCTGGCATTGTTTTATCTGGTGGTGGGTGAAGAGGGAAGAGGCAAAGCAGAGACAGAGCCTCAGGGGTGGGGTCTCTAGGGTCTGGTTACCCCCAATTGGAAAGGTGGCAATCCTAGGTTCACCACTCACTACTGGTCTGGTGCCTTCTCCTAGTCACTCTGAGGATTAGCTCCTGAGGTAGACAGCCCCTGCCATGGTTTGCACACCATTATGCTGTCTCTCCTTCTGGTCTGCAGCTCCACTGTCATTCCCAGACCCTGCGTGTCTCTTTTATGACTTAGCCCTCCAGCTAGGTCACTCAGGACATGTCTACACTGCCTGCTAAATTGGTACTACTGCAATTGATGCAGCAGTGTTGATTTAGCGGATCTGGTGAAGACATGCTATGTCAATGGGACAACGCTCTCCCATTGATTTGTGTATGCCACCTCCCCGAGAAGCGTAAGGGAAGTCGGCAGGAGAGCGTCTCCCATCGACACAGTGTGGTGTAAACCCCGTGGTTAGTGGGTCTAGCTACGTCAACTTCAGTTACATTTAGGGTTGCCAGATGTCCATTTTTCAACTGGATCACCCGGTCGAAAAGGAACACTCATGGCTCCGGTCAGCACTGCTGACCGGGCCATTAAAAGTCTGGTTGGCGTGGGGCTGTCAGGCTCCCTACATGGCTCCATGCAGCTTCTCAGAAGAAGCGGCATCTCCCTCAGCTCCTAGGTGAACGGGTAGCTGTGGGGCGCCGCACACTACCCCGGCGCCAAGTGCCCAGCCAATGGGAGCTGCAGGGGCAGCGCCTGTGCATGGAGGCAGTGTGCAGAGGCGCCTGGCCGCGCCTCCCCTTAGGAGCCGAAGGAACATGCTGCCACTTTCAGGGAGCTACCCAAGGTAAGTGCAGCCCACACCGCCACCCGAAGCCCCCTCCCAAACTCCCTCCCAGAACTCGCACCCCCTCCTGCACCCCAACTCCCTCCCAGAGCCCGCACCCCCACTCCCAGAGCCCACACCCCTCCCGTGCCCCAACCCCCTGCCCCGAGCCTTCTCCCACACCCAAACCCCTCATTCCAGGCCCACCCCCCAGCCGACACCCTCACGCCCTCCAACACCCCAACTGCCTACTCCAGCCACAGCCTGGTGAAAATGAATGAGTGAGGGAGGGTGGGGCAGAGCAAGTGACAGAGGGGGGGGACGAAGTGAGCAGGGCAGAGCCTCAGAGAAGAGGCAGGTCAGGGGGAGGGACCTCAGGGAAGGGGCGGGAGCAAGGGTGTTCAGTTTTGTGTAGTTAAAAAATTGGCAACCCTAGTTATGTTATTCACATCACTGAAATAGCATAACTTAGATCGATTTACTGCAGTAGTGTAGATGAGACCTCAGCAATCCTCCTTCTGGGGTACAGGCCTAGGCAATCTTCCCATTCACTACCTCAGCTCTATGCCACGCCCTCGGTGATTGGTAGGGGAACCCTGACCCGCCCTCTTCTCCAGCTTCCAATCCAGGGACGCTCAGCTCAGCACTTCTGGGCTTCTTCTCTCTACCCTCACTGCTCCTTTCCTGGACTGCATCTTGCTCCACAGGCTCCCCTTCTCTTTCTGGCTAAATCAGCTCCAAGAACCCTCTTCCCAGGGCAGGACTGCCCTTTCTCAGAAGCATACCCCACATATAGCCTGCTATCTGGCTTTACAGGCTTTGCCTGTTCCTGCACAGGTGAGCCTCTCTCTAATTAGCTGCCTCCAGCCTAAAACTCCCTTGTTTGCAGACTAATTAGCTCATTGGGCCAACCTGGCCCAATTCAGCTTTTGCAGGGCCCGTATGAGGAGCTCACCCCATCACAACTCCCTTTTACTTTCACTCAGCAGAAGTCCATCATATAGTTTTTGTGGGAAATTTAGGTGCATGCATAATTAGAAAGAGAAAGCAATGACACACTTAAAAAACTATTCAAGAGTTCTTTGAAGAGCAGGGACCTCTACTGAACTAGATGGTTAGTAATTAGGGCTGTTGATTAATCGCAGTTAACTCACATGATTAACTCAAAAAAATCACAATTAATCACAGTTTTTAATTGTGATTAATCAGAGTTTTAATGGCACAGTTAAACAATAGAGTACTACTTGAAATTCATTAACTATTTTTGGATGTTTTTCTACATTTTCAAATATATTGATTTCACTTACAACACAGAATGCAAAGTGTACTTTATATTTTTTATTACAAATATCTGCACTGTAAAAATGATAAAAGAAATAGCATGAGATGAATTGAAAAATACAAATACAGTAGTGCAATCTCTTTATCGTTAAAGTGCAACTTACAAACGTAGATTTTTTTTTACATAATTGAACTCAAAAACAAAACAATGTAAAACTTTACAGCCTACCAGCCTACTCAGTCCAACTTGTTGTTCAGCCAATTGTTAAGCAAACAAGTTTGTTTACATTTACAGGAGATAATGCTGCCCACTTATCTGTGTCACCTGAAAGTGAGAACAAACTTATTCGTCTGAGCAATTGGATGAACAAGAAGTAGGACTGAGTGGATTTGTATTCTCTAAAGTTTTGCATTGTTTTGTTTTTGAATGCATTTTTTGTACATAATTCTACATTTGTAAGTTCAACCTCCATGATAACGAGATTGCACTGCAGTACTTATATTAAATGAATTGAAAAATCTTTATATTTATTACAAATATTTGCATTGTAAAAAAACAAAGTGAGCTCTGTACACTTTGTATTCTGTGTTGTAATTGAAATCAATATACTTGAAAATGGGTCCTGTGGCACCTTATAGACTAACAGAGGTATTGAAGCATAAGCTTTCGTGGGTGAATACCCACTTCTTTGTATTCACCCACGAAAGCTTATGCTTCAATACCTCTGTTAGTCTATAAGGTGCCACAGGACCCTTTGTCGCTTCTACAGATCCAGACTAACACGGCTACCCCTCTGATACTTGAAAATGTAGAAGATTACCATTTATTTAAATATTTTAGGATTTCTATTATTGTTTAACAGCATGATTAATCGGGATAAATTCTTTTTAATTGCTTGACAGTCCTATTAGTAAGCAGTGTACTGTATTTAGATAGTTGGGGGCAGATCTTCAACTGTGGTGAATCAGCGTAGCCCCACTGGCTTCACTTAAACCATACAGATTTACACCTAACTGAAGGTCTGGGCCTAAATCAAAAGATCTGAGTTTTTAAGCCCCTAAAAATCAAGCTAGGCATGTCTAATAGCATGAGAAGCAGGATGGGCTTGTGGTTAAGGCACAGAACTAGGTGTCAGGAGATATTCACTGCATCACTCTTCCTGTGTGATGTTCTGTAAGACGCTTAACTTCACTATGCCTCACTTTCTCCAGAAAATATAATGAATGATAATTCCCTACTTCAAAGATATTGCAAGGTACCCTGGCACTAGAGTGATAAGCACCACAGAAATTCCTATAAATAATAGTTGGTAAGTGCCACTCATCCTAATCTACTGGATCATAAGTGAACTATGGTGGATATGTTTGTCTGAACTTGCTTTATTATTTGCCCACTTTTGAAGTTATAAAGTAACATTTACAAGAGGTTTACACAATTCCAGGTTTGCTTTGTTTAACATTGATGGGGAGAAAGAATTACATCTTAGAAAAATTCAAACCTATTTGTAGTGTTTATGTTTCCAAGGTAAATATGCTCACAAAGGGAAAACAGCTGCATAAGCCACACCAGCAAGAAAGATGACAAATGAAAAGTTAATAGCTTAGCCTTTACATAGGTGGCAGCTTGAACTATATTGGGAATGATAAGAGATTGAGTAAGTGGCAATAAATACTCATTTCACAGAACAGTCAACTGTATGATTGGTTGTCATTTTCTAGGTCTAATTCGCCTGCAAGAGCTCATCAAAGCCCCTTCTAGATATAACATTAAAATCAAAATCCGTCAGCTGCCCTCTGGGAATAAAGATGCCAGGCCTTTACTCAAGGAGATGAAGAAAGGCAAGGAGTTCTATGTGATATTTGATTGCTCACATGAAACAGCAGCAGAAATCCTTAAGCAGGTAAGGGGGGGGGGGGGGGAACCATCAACAATGCTCATTTCTCAATCTCAAAGATATGCCATTTGGTTTTCATTTGCTGGGAAACAATAAAACTGCATTCATGTGGATTAAGCTGTAGATCTGTTATCAGAGACAGGTGGTACAGAGCAACTCATACAAGCTCAGCTGAGTTTTACAGCACTTCAGAGGTGTGCAGTGCTACATTTCTGACAAGAATTTGGGTTGCACTAGCAAAGATGATTTGAAATTGTAGTTACAACTTTGGATTCTGCTGGCGTGAAAGGAATGTTTCATTATTTTTAGTATGTCCTGTTTCAATTTTTTTAACCTTATGTCTAAATGCAAGGATAATTTTCCAAATGCACAGTGACTTACTCAAATCAAGTAAGTCTCTCCATAAAACCTATTGGGTCAAATTAAACTGAGTTACACCAGGGTGAGTCTGCAGTAATTCCACTGAAGACAACATAACTCTGGATTCATACCACTGTAAGCAGGCAGAATTTGGTCCACAAGCTGCAACTTGCCAAATTTCAGCTCTGAGCTGGAGAAAAGAGGCACAGAAAATGGCACCATAGAAACATTTTTTTTATTTATTGTTATGTACTATGTATTTCTACAGCACCACAGATATAGACAGGAATAAACACTAAAGATTCCTGTCCCAAGGAGATTGCAATCTAAAGCCCCATTGCCTCAAAGATATATGCACCTGCTTAAATTTATGTAGTGAGTTTACTTCAAAGGGACTACTCAGTGCATAGAGTGAAGTAGGTGTGTAAATCTTTGTGGGATTGGGGCCTAAGACCCCAGTCCTGCAAACTGATCAGCTCGGGCAGACCCCTGTGCCCACGCAGACACACAGTGACTTCAGTGAGGCACCACACAGGTCCATGCAGATTGGCTTACAGATTGGGGGCTTAGATCAGACATAACAAAGCTGAGAACCCAAAGGGGAGCCTCAGGAAGTCATGCAATTTGATTTATTTTTTGGCACGCAGGTTAGTAGTTCTGAAGATCAGGAACAGATGGCAAAGGAATGAGCTTTGCAGTGGACAGCTAAGCAAAAGAATTCAGTCCCAAGGGACATGAAGGAAGTGACTAAGATTACCTGACTCACTGGTGGAGGTGGGGAGTAGTTCAAGCATAATAAATTGTTTATGAAAAAATAACCACTGCGTCAAAAAAACCAAGAGGAGCCAAAGGGTGCACTACGGTGGGCTAAAGTGGCATAGAGTGCAGAGAGGAGAATTGAAGAGACAAGTGACAGAAAAGATGCTTTGCAAAGAATTGAAAGTGAAGACAAAGAGCATGAAGTGGACCGTGGAAAGAAACAGGGAGCTGAGTAGGGCTGTGCCTTGGGTCATAGCTGTGGGGAAGGAAGCAGCATAGCATATTGAATGATCGTTTCCCTCTCCAATCCAGAGGCCAGAGAGGATGTGGTTACTGTAGTCAAGGGAGAGAGAACCAGGGTGTGAACCAAAGTTTTGTCTGTAGTGACAAAATAAGAAGTGGCTTTTGAAGCTTTTGTAGAAGAAAGAACAGTGGTTACAAGACACTGGAATGCAGATGAAAGAAGCAGCAGCAAGATGTTGAGACTTTCTCCCATCAAAAGGCAGTTGAAGCAGAGATGGGGATCTATATCCAGGTTGTTAACTCATGATTGCAGGGTAGATCTGTACCTAAAGCATGGTGTTTGATATTCTCAGTAGCCTTATTGCAAAGTCCTATATAACTTAATAGGGATGAAATGAAGAAATTAAACAAGTTCTACAGAAATTATTTTGAAAACCTATAAAACTTAATAGAGAACAATATCTTCCCTCTAGAGACATTTAAACCAGGCCATAGAATTTGATAGGAAATATATAAATCTCATTTAATGCATATAGGATTTCCCATAAGAGCAGAAACCAAAGCCCCAAAATCACATAACTCACTATAGAAGTAATCCCAATATCTAAAATTCTTTAGCTTTTTATTATCCTTACAATAAGATAGTTGAGACTTGGTAGCTCATACTGGAGGAGGCATTGATATTTGTGGATGGTTGATGGACAGGTGGAGGTAGGGGGTTGTTAAAAGGGTAATGGGATACGTGGGGCACATGAATTATGAATCACCAGTCTTTCAAACAATTTTTAAAACATTATATCACATTAAATTAATCTATGTACAAACCAAGGCTCTGCTACTGCAATGCAGGGGATGAATTTTTACCCAAATATAGGGAAGACAAAGCTACTTGACTAGACACACTCAGCCCCTTCACCTCCTCCCCAGTATGCTGCAATATATATTCATAACCCATGTTTGCACCCACCAACCAATGCAATGAAAGAGCTTGTGTTTTTATAAAGCAAAAATACAGACGTGTGTCCCCACAATGCTAGGCCGGTGTCCTATTCCCCATCCCACCCCCACAGCTCTGGGTAGTCTCCCTCCTCTCCCCCATGTCAGAGACCTTTGGGTGTCACCCAGTATCAAGGACTACATGTCCCCAAGAGAATGGATTCTCCCTGTCACTGATGTACCTTTTCTTGGTCTATTGGGAGAGGCACCAGTCAGAGTCTCTCTCCCCCTCTGCATTGTACAAACGTCTGGGGAGGTGGCCTGTTGGCAGAAGGAAGCTCATCCTTGCCTTTTGGCTCCCCCTGCTAGGGAGGAGTGGCACCTATGGAGCAGAGCTCTGTTCCACACTGGGAGGAAGGAGTACTGCTTCTTTTGAGATTAACTTCCCTTCCCCAGCCAGCCTGAAAGTAAGAAGAAAAGCATTTGTCTCCCCTACCACCATGGCAGCTATGCTGCACTGTGGTGACTGTTGACTACAACTGAATCTCCAGACAGGTGCAGGGCTCTGAGCACAGGATCAAGAGTCTGGTTGTATCACAGGTTGTTTTATGGCTGGAAATGCCCTGTAACTAAAAATATATAAAGCAGAAATAAAGCCCTTAAAACATGCAAGTGCAGAAATGTATGAATAGATAGTACAGCTAGGCCTATTGGATAAGTAAGTACAAACTGAGGCTCTGGGCGGAAAGGGGTAGTTTATTTACCTCACACTCCCTTTTTAAAAACAACAGAATTCCCTTTCCTAGAGTGGACTAAATACCCTTAGATTATTGTATGGCTCAAATAAAATATAGTTGAGGCATACTTCTTCCTTGTATAGTTAGCAAGCACACTATAAACAAACATGTAAATCAATAAACTATTTTAAACAAACTCTGACAACCATACCCTTCTGAGTAATCTGTTCCCTGGAGCTCATTTTTTTTTTTAATATGTACCTGCTAAGAAGGGCCTTTTTATAGTCCCTCACTAGCCTAACAAGGTCCAGCTGTTCTGACTGACTGGTCAGAATCACAGCTGTCCCTTCTCAGACCCAAAACCTGGGAAGAGTGGAAAACAATTGTGACTCTTTAACCCCTGCTAGTGGCCTGCACCTTTTCTGTAGTTGCTTGGAATTATTTCCAGGGCAAAAGAAGGGTAGAGAGCTGCTGACTAGATATAATTTCCAGCTGGAACTCTGAAGGGTCAGTCCCCCTATACAGAGCATTATATTGTCTTCTGATAGGAAGAGGATACTTTGTTGTAATTCTAGATGTAGAGGAAAGATGATTATATGTTAGCCAATGAACTACAAGACAGTATAGTATTTATCTCTAATACTCCTCCAAAAGAGTTTGTAACCTTCTGGAACTGGAGCAATTTGGCTGATGGAGCTTACAGATTTTACCACCTGTGTCAACAGATTTTGTGATCATCTTGAACCAAGCAATTGAGTCGACTGAGCTTCTGTGCTCCACAGCTTCATGTTGTCTTAAATTTTGAACTGATAGAACTTACAATCTAAACACGCTGCACCAGCTGCGTCTATAGTGTGGCATTTTCAAAGAGACCCAATAGCACCTAGCCTCCCTTTGAAAATCTCAGTCTAATTCTCTTTAAACCAGTGATTTGGCTGATGAAGTAGACAAACGTGCAAGGCCTGTGTGACTCTGCTGACAGAGTCTATAAATTCTGCTAACAGAGTGTGTCATCTGCCTGAACTTGAGTAGGGTTTACAAACTCTTCTGCCATGGCTATGTTCTAATGGTGATTCTAAACCTCATGTGGTTTTGGCAAAGTTAACAAAGACTGACATAATATAGAGGGAGTTGAAAATTTTGGCCAGGGACATGCAGGTAAATTATTTTACTAAAAGAAATATGAAATCTTGAATGGCCATGTAAAATAAATTAAAAGTATACAGTGGGCTTTATGAAAAGAGGATTGTGTTTGGGCAAGGAAAGTTTTGATTTTGTAGATATTTAAATACTACAAAGCTCACTTAATAGAACTGGTTGAAATTTTTAAACAAAAAAGTTAATTAATAAAAAATCATTTTTTGAAACTGTTGACTTTTAAAAAAAAGTAGACATTTTAATCAAAAAAGTTATTGAAATGGTTAAAAATGTTCACTTACTAAAATGTCAAAATTTGAGAAAATGTGTTTAAAATATAAAAAATGCATTTAATTTTGAACCCAGAGAAATGGAAACAACTTACAAATTTTGAATTTTTTCAGAATTTTATTTTTTGACCAACCCTTCTTACTGGTCAACTCTTCTAAAGTTAAATATAGCAGGAATAACTTTATGGAAGTTCTGTGTCCTGAGATATACAAGAGGTCAGATATATCTGGTATAACAGCCTCTTTTTGTGTGTCATGGCTTATCTGCTAAGGTTAAGTGTTTAACATTAACTTGCAATTTACTCTTTTGACTTAAGCATAGCTGATGTAGCTTTTACTACTAGACAAACTCTGACTGATTTTGTAGCTACTCATTTTAAATGATCTCTTCCCGCACACTCTTTTTGTTGTTACAAGCACATTCCATAAACAGTGTATTTTTAATAAGATTTAGGACACCCAGAAAATGGTTCATGAAGATTTCTATAGTCACTTCAGCTATGTGGTGGTCCCAGCAGCAAAATAACTAATTCCGTTCTTATAGGAGTGCTATAACTGTGTGCCACAGTAGTAAGCACTCTAACTACAATGATAAACACGGAAAGATATTTCAATAAAATAAGTAGTGTATGCCATTTTAAAGAACCTTCCTTGGCTAAAGTATCTCTAATTATTAGGGGCCTTAACCAGCTCACAATGTCTCCAGACTTCATGACTGCACAGGACCCAATAAGCCACATATAGTATGGCAGCTTCACAGCCCATCAGCCAACTCAAAAGCCTGGTTGTTGCATGGTGCAAGGACAAAATTCTGCTCTGTGCTTAGCAGCATGGGAGGTCATATAAAATGAGCCCCACAGCTTCTCCTTAGTGCTGCTCACTGTCCTAGAACACATCTTCTCAGGGGGAGGAGGAGAACAGCCTGCAGATGTTACTTTAACACCCCCTGCCTCCCGTATGGCTCTAGTAGGAAAGGAGGTTAGGAGAGAAGGGGAATGGAACTCAGAACTTTTAATTATTTTTAAAATTTAAAACTCTACCATTTCAGTACTCACCCCCCAGTCACTGGTTGGTAGGTGGAAGCCTGGTCCCACTTGTCTAAAACTTAGTATACACTTAAAATTAGACTGGCCGAGCTATGTCACTCAGGCCTGTGACCAATTTTGCAACCTGAGCACTGGAATTAGGTTGACCTAAACCCCAGTGTAGACTCAAGTAGGTCGATGAAAGAATTTTTCTGCTGACCTAGTTACAGCCTCTCTGAGAGGTGGATTAACAACATTGGCAGAAACCCCCCTTTCTTTCGCTATAGGAATTATCTACACCATGGCACTACAGCAGAACAACTGCATTATAGACATACCTTAAGTAGCTTTGGCGCTACTCCCACTCCTATTGGAGGAATTCCCATGATTAACTGGGGCTCTTTTCTTCTAGATCACCATCTGGGCTTGGGAGAAAGGGGAAGAGATGTTCAGATCCATGATCCCCTTCTCTCTTAATGAACTTAGAGACAGTCAACCAGGAAGAATTCCTTTTCTGGTCACATGGCTTCTTTAAAATATTTCCTCTAGCTAAATTAGATCAGTTAGCTGGGCAAAATCCTATCCTTGGGTTTAAGCCATCAGCCAAAACACTGAGCATGCTCAATGCATCTCACGATGTCTTTCACAAGTACCTTAATGCCATATATCATTTGAATGGAGCAGGTTTTGGAAGCAATATAAAACAGCATTAGATGGCTCTATCTATGTGCACTGTACCCCACTGAAAAAGTGAGCACCTTCTGTGACTGTGCATGCTGGGTGCATTGAGGAGTCTCTACATCCGGCAGAGACAGGGAGAGATTGGGCAGATCCCTAGAGGCTAAATTATAATTTGAAATCTGAGACTATACATACGTAATTTGAAAAAATCGTTTATGTTGTGTCAACTACCATCTTTGCTGACACTGATGAGACTGAAGCAGGGACTTCCAGAACTAAGAGCATTAGCCTCCACAGCTTGGGTTAAAGAGCCAGGCATTGTAACTGGTGGCTGTACAACCAGGGCCGGCTCTAGGCACCAGCAAAATAAGCTGGTGCTTGGGGCGGCACATTCCTAGGGGCGGCATTCTGGCACCGGCCATGCCGCCTCTAGAAATGTGCCCCGGCCGCCCCAGCTCACCTCTGCTCTGCACCACCGCGGGCAGCTTTAGCGCGCCGCTTCTCCTCCTCCCTCCCTGGCTTGAGAGCCTGGGAGGGAGGGTGAGAAGAGAACCCGAGCGGCCGCAGCGCACGAAACAGCTGTTTTGCGTGCCGCTTCTCCCCCTCCCTCCCAGGCATGCCCCGCTCGCTCCCCGCCGGCACTCCGGCCTGGGAGAGTGGGGCCGCGGACAAGCCACCCTGCCTGCCGGCGCTCTGGCCAGGGGGAGAGCGGGGCCACGGGCAAGCCACCCTCCCCGCCGGCGCTCCAGCTGGGGAGAGCAGTTCCGCGGGCATGCCCCGCTCGCTCCCCGCCGGCACTCCGGCCGGGGAGAGCGGGGCCGCGGGCATGTCCCGCTCGCTCCCCGCCGGCCGGGGAGAGTGGGGCCGCGGGCATGCAGTGCCCTCCCCGCCGGCCGGGGGAGCGGGGCTGCGCTCCCCGCCGGCGCTCCGAGTGGGAGAGGCGGTTGGGGGAGGGAGGTTGTTTCGGTGGGCGTTGGGGGCTTTTTTTTGTTTGGGGGGGCGGCGTTTTGGGTTTTGTTTTGTTTTTGCTTGGGGTGGCAAAAACATTAGAGCCGGCTCTGTGTACAACATTCATCCTCTGTGGATCAAGCACACAGGGAAATGTACCACACGCTGGTCAGTGGATTATAGTGACACTTAGGTCACTTACTTAAGAGAACAGGTATTTGTTCAAAGTTTTAGCAATGTGTATGACAGCAGAAAGTGGAATAATTAGATATAAGAGTTATTTTCTAATTGAAGTATTTTATAGAATATAGCATTTTTCTAAACTTATGTACATTTGGAGCCAAATTCTACACTCAATTATAGCTAAGTGCGTATTCAGAGAAGGGTAAACTCCATGGATTGCAGTCAAGTTACTCAAATCCACCAGTGTAAATCTAAAATGGCTTGAATTAAGTCTGTGGAGTTACTGTACTCTGGATTTACACAGTATGGTTTGCTCATTCTATATTATCATAAGAACATTTAGCATTGAGGGGATGTGGGTGAGATGTATTTAATAAGGCTTATTTTTATAACCTGGGGAAATAGAGTGGTGATAATGCATCTAATTATTTGATTAATGAGTAACTTAATGCTCATGAAATTGAATAATAGCACTGACAATGAATAAGCAATATGTAAGCAAGCATTGATAATGCTCTGTCAATGTATTTTATTCCTAACTTACCATACCCCTATCATAGAATCATAGAAATGTAGTGTTGGAAGGGACCTTGAGAAGTCATCATGTCCAGCCCCCTGTGCTGACGCAGGACCAAATAAAACTAGACCATATCTGACAGGTGTTTTCCCAACCTGTTTTTAAAAACCTCCAGTGATGGGGATTCCACAACCTCCCTTGGAAGCCTATTCCAGAGCTTAACTACCCTCATAGTTAAAAAAAACTTTCTAATATCTAACCTAAATCTCCCTTGCTGCAGATTAAACCCATTGCTTCTTGTCCTACCTTCAGTGAACGTGGAGAATAATTGATCATGGTCCTTTTTGTAACAGCCCTTAACGTATTTGAAAACTATTATCAGGTCCTTCCTCAGTCTTCTTTTCTCAAGACTAAACATACCGCTGACTGGACTATATGTCTCCAGTCTTCTTTGTTCCCCCTTTTTTAAAGATAGGTCCTATGTTTGCCCTTCTCCAGTCTTCTGGGGACCTCACCCATCCTCCAGAAGTTCTCAAAGATAACTGTGGTTCTGAGATAACAGTTCTGAGATTTCTTCAGCTAGTTATCTAAGTACCCGAGGATGAATTTAATCAAGCCCTGCTGAATTGAATACATCTAGCTGATCTAAATATTCTTCAACTTGTTCTTTCCTTATTTTGGCTTGCATTCCTTCCCTCTTCCTTTTAATATTAATTGTGTGATATACCTGGTTATCATTAAACTTTTTAGTGAAGACCAAAGGAAAACAGGCATTAAACACCTCAGCCTTCTTGATACCATCAATTATTAGCTCTCCTTCCCTGCTATATAGAGGATCTACACTTTCCTTCCTCTTTCCTCACTCGGGGCCCTCCGCCTCCTCCCCATACTCCTCCCCTGAGGCGCCACTGCTGTGCTTTCCCCTTCCCCCCTTACTCTCTCCCAGGCTTGCCACCGCTGATCAGCTGGAGCGCGGCAAGCCTGTGAGCTCGGGAAAAGCGGCTTGGCTGCTGCGGTGCCTCGGGAGGCGGAGGTTAGCTGGGTGCAGCCGGGGGGGGGGCTGTCGGGGAGCTGCCGGTGGGTGCTCTGCACCCACCAATTTTTCCCCGTGGGTGCTCCAGCCCCGGAGCACCCATGGAGTCGGCGCCTATGTCCTTCACATCAGGATAGTTTGCAGTTGTGCCTTAAATATTGTCTCCTTGAGAAACTGCCAGCTCTCCTGAGCTGCTTTTTCCCTTAGATTTTTCTTCCCTTGGGACCTTACATACCAGTTCTCTGAGTTTGTTAAAGTCTCCTCTTTTGAAGTCCATAGTCCTTACTCTGCTGCTCTCATTCCTTTCTTTCCTTAAAATAATGAAATCATCATGATCACCTTTACCCAAATTGCCTTACACATTCAATTTCACTACCATTTCCTCCCTGGTGATCAGAATCAAATATAAAATGTCTCTCTCCCTTGTTACTTCCTCCACGTTCTGAACCAAAAGTTGTCCCCAATATATTCCAAAAATTCATTGGAAATTTTGTGTTTTGCCATATTAGTTTTCTCAGAAATGTCTGGGTAGTTCAAGTCCCATTCCCCCACCAGCACCAACTTGTGCAGAGGTTGCCGACAGTGCTAAATTATAAGGTGCTTTTGTAAGGTGGTCAAATGTCTGTTAGGAGCTGTGGTACAATGAAACCACCATGTTTGTTTTCAGTAATGAGGCCCAAGGAGTCATGCAGAGGTGAGAAGTCACAGTGTTGATCCACTGTACACCCAGTTACTAAACGTATTTTGTCTATTGAAATTTAACAAGGCTTATAACACATTTCAAGAGCTATGCTTGCAGTAGCGCAAATTTACACATGGATTGCTTAAAGTACTTGGGTGATTTCAGTGGGCCCACGTTTTCATCCCTGTACTTTACATATCACAGCAAAGTAGGGAATTTCTTCTGATTATTTTTATAGCATTCTTTTAGAAAAATGTCACACAAAGTTTTTTGAAATTTCCTGACATTTCATTTTGTCCTTTAATAAGTAAAGTACTATATGAAACTGCTAGAAAGAGGGGATTTTTTAGAATAAATAAGCAAATTAATCATAATGAAAAGGTTCCTGATTAGCAGGTTGTACCTGATTAATGGCACAGGCTTCCCCATAAAACTTGACAGTAAGGTTGATTTGCCATTGCCCTGTGCCTTGTGTAGTTATTTTACAATAGTGCAAAGCGGGCGTGAAATGTTGCAGTTCAGATTTGGTAGCAATTTACCCTCACTTTGCACTGAGTTAAATAACTACAAAAGGTGCAAGCCGCTGATGAATCAGGCCAAGAGTGCCTATAACCTGACTTGAAAGGACTATCTTTATGAATGATAGGAGAGTTCAGTTTTCATGCACATTCGTAGCCTGAAACAAAGCCTGTTGAATTCAAGGATAATCCTTCTATTGGTTTCAATTGTCTTTGGATTTGGCCCTCAAGGGCATTGGACATTTTGCTGAGATTACAAGACAGGGTACCGATTAGTGCCAGTTGTGGTTGAAATTTTTGGGATGGACACATGTGTCGTCTGGGAACTACACAGAGAAGACCAAACTTATTTCAGGTGCGCTATCAAATAGACACCAGATAGGTAACAACAATTTAATTCACCACTGATCGGGGCTGGGTGGTGATTTAGAGGTGAAAGGATCTTTATTTCATTACAAATTCTTAAGCCCTCCAGTCCCCAGCAACAGAAATTAAAGTAGTTTTTTTAAAAAAACGCCTCTGGAAAAACTGGTCACCTATGGCACCCACTCAATTATAAAAGTCTTAAGCAGCACTTCAGTGCATTCATAAGAGCCTCCTTTGACATTGTCTAAAGAAAAACCATGCACTAAATGTAGCCAGGATATAAGACTGTAGGTTAATGGAAATCCATTAAAATTAGTGGATTAATTTGTTGTCCTTTTGATTCTGCAACACTCTGTCAGTTTAATGTTACTGGCAATTGCAACTACAACTCAGCAAAGCCTCATCTATTCTTCATGGCCACATTTACCTATTGCTCATAAAGCTGTTTTCCAGATGAAGACCATACTAATTTAACATTTTAAGTACTGCCATCAAAGGTCAACAGCATAATCTTGGCAAATTCAACACGTAATCTCTCATATCTGGCCAGTGATCCTTCTCTTAAGAAGGGTTTTATCTAAAGAATAGGTTTATACAGGACTGGATGACTCAGGGGATTAGCAAGGAGGGTGCAGAGTCTTTCATCTGTAATGTATTCGTTCAAATTCATCATTCATTGCATAGTTGGTCAGAGATGGACATGAAATAAATTAGCAGTCTCAGTCTAGTTTCTTGTGTGCAGATTTCTAGATATTAACCCCTCACAATAACACTCATGGTTCCCATTAAGTCTGTCTTTCCTCTTGTTTGTTATGGTCACTTGCTCGGTCTTTCTCTTTGGGGCAAGGATCATGTCTACCTATCTGTAAATATTAGATCTAGTACAAAGGGATCCAAACGTGCATGGGGCCTTTGGGTGCTACCATATTATTAGCAATAGTAACATATAGGAGTCCCAGTGGGACCAGGACCCATTGTGATAGGTTTTGTACAAACACAGACGGAAAAGATGGTCCCCTGCCCCAAAGACCTTATAGTCTAAGTAATTGTGAATAGTTGTCCATCTCGGCAGAGAAATTCAGGACTGAATTGACATAAAGGCTACACTGCTCTCTTGCCTCAAAAGTGGCCCCTCCAGCTCAGAGGGGAAGTAGGTAACTGCTATGGTGTAAGACAACTTTAGTGACTGCTTTCTGGATTGTATATATCCCGAAAATAAAGACTGAAATAAATTGGATCCATTCACAAGGACTACATTCACTTTAATAATAAAACGTAGTCGTTATTATAGAAACCAATTACTTGCAAACAGAGATTACTATACAACTGTAAAAAGGGTACCAAAAAGTAATTATAGTACACTCTCCTTTATTGGGAAGTTCACTTGGGAACCAATTTAACCAGAAAATGGAGATAATAATGCTTACTCGCTTTGTAAAGTGCTTTGAGATAGTGGATGAAAAACATCCTATTTAGCTGTCTATTTCAGGGTGTGGGGTTTTTTTTATAACACATCACTATAGTATGTATGTGTTATAGAACTGCCGAGTTTTATCATCTTTAATGACTACAAGGGGTGATGATTATTACTGCTTAAGATTTAGATCCTAGTGAGTACCATGTGAGCAGAGGGGTCGGACGCGTAGCGCTCATTGCAGCAACAGGGCCCAAATCTGAATAGAACAAGATTAAAATCACATTCATTATTAGGAAAGTATAGCATGTTACACTGCAAATTGACATTCTGTAATTCTCACTTCAGCTATTTATGTATATTTACTATCTCACTTTGAAAAGCAATGCCATTATTTTTTTTAAAATTAAAAAAGCATTACATTGATTAAGCTTTATTTTTTTCATTTCTTGACTGCAATTCTTTGTGGGTAGTCCACCTAATATCCTTTGTTATAGACCTGATTCTAGGCCTATTGAATTCAGTGGGAGTCTTTCCATTGACTTCAGTGGACTTATTTGATTGGGGTGCAGACTTTGGTAGATACAAATTCTTACTGGATCTCACTCTTTCCATCTCAATACTTATTTACTCTTTGTCGTCCAAGGCAGCATTGTAAACTGACTTTTGAAATCATTATAGTTAGTAGATATTTGTATATGCTGCCAATGGCGTTCATATTAAATTACATGGGATTTAATATTTCTATGAAGTGCAGTTCTACTATGAAAAGTGATTTCATTAACAAGGCATTGTAGAGTTCCATGTTCCTTCTATCTCAATGACACAAATGTGAATCAATTTACAAGTAAAATGATGCTTGTTCTAGCTCCTGTGTCAACTTGGGATCTTGAAAATCAAACTTGTTTCTTTTCTTCTTGTGTATAATCACAAGGAATAAATATCTGTAAGCCAAATTAAGCCCTTAGTGACATCTGTGGAAAACTACTGCTGTCAATGGGTTTGCACATGTGTAACTGACTAGAACTTGTGCATCAACAGAATTATTTATGAACAAGGAACAGATTCTTCCTCACTCATCTTTGTTGTTTTGATTCTGTAGGGCTAAAAGGACTAAAAATCAATAAACACTTATTTTTGTCATGCTAGTCCACAAATATCATTCTGAACACACACAGGGAGAAGATCTGATGATTCACTTATCAGAATGGAACTGTACTTTAAGGGTTTGTGTAGTGTAACATTTTCCTATTCATATCATCTCCTGATTCACTGTTCACTAGGTTGTTCTCTCCATTCTGCCTCTAAAGTCTGGATTCACAAAGAGATTTAGGTGTTGTAATGCTCAGCCTCACACTGCCTAACTTTTGGGTGCATAGAAAAACCACTGGAATCCACAAAGCCTGAGCCCAGGCTCCCTATACATTATATGGAGAGAAATATGTGCTTAAGAATAGCATCCACAAAAGCTAATATGCCAGATGGCTCCCTGTTTAAGGTACCCAATAGCAGATGCCAATCAGAGGTATGTTCTAAGCCCCACCCTTCTCAAGGAGTTTGCTGCATAAGTGCAGGCTGGAGGGAGGTGTTTACTTCTGCTTGAGATCCAGCCATGAGCCCTCTCCTGGAGCTAGGCATCTACGTTATTTTTTGCAAGAAATGCCAGAGGTGGCGGCAGTGGTGCCATCTCTCATTTTATAAGTTTTAGCCCAATAGTCAGAGCAGGGGTCTCAAACTCAAATTACCATGAGGGCTGCATGAGGACTAGTGCATTGGCCTGAGGGCTGCATCGCTGCCCCCGGCCCCGCCCTCACTCCACCCCTTCCATTAGGCCTCATCCCTTCTCCGTCTCCTCCCCTGTGCGCACGGCTTCCCACTCCTTTGTATAAATACACTTTGTATAAATAGCAATTGTGCCAGAGAGAGAGTGAGTCTGTTGCCTGGTGATTGGGCACTCAGATGGGAGGCCCAGGGTCCATTCCCCCTGATCCAATGACTATTTATTTATACAAAGTGGAAGAGCTCCAATAAGAGAGTGAGGGAGCTCCACATCCCATATGTCAGTGGTTAGAGCACTCCGAGAGGTGGTAGACCTCCTGTTCAAATCCTTTCTCCCCACCAGGCAGAGAAGGGAACTGAACCAAGGTCTCCCATATGAGTGCTCCAACCACAATACCATGATCACTGCATCCGATGAAGCGGGTTCTAACCCACGAAAGCTTATGCTGAAATAAATTTGTTAGTCTCTAAGGTGCTACAAGTTTTTCTTTCTTATTTTAGTTATAAAGGAGGCAGTGGCACTATCACTGGCCTGGTGTGCGCTCTAATCCAGTAAGAGTGCTCAGAGCATGCCTACCAAATTGGGCCTCACAGTTGAGATACACGGGGCAGCATCTAGCTCACCTGGTTTGAGGCTCCCGCTGGGGCTCAGGCATCTGGGCACCTAGAGTGAGGTATTGTGCACATGCCCAGTGGCAGAAACTTGGATGCCTAGGGGGAAATGTAGACACCACAGGCTTCTAGGTGTATACAAAGTTAGGTGGCAACCAAGCCGGGGTTTTGAGGATCTCTATGGCACCTACATTTTGAACTAACTTCTCATTTAAGTGCCTAACTCCTTTCGTGGATCTGGGCCTAAATGTCTTAGTAGGCCTGGTCTACACTAGGGGCCGGGTTCGATGTAAGGTACACACCTTCAGCTATGTGAATAATGTAGCTGAAGTCGACATACCTCGCTTGACTTTACCGTGCCATGAGGATGCCACAGGGTCGACTGCTGCCGCTCTCCCGTCGACTCTGCTTCCGCCTCTCACCGGGGTGGATTACTGGAGTCGACAGCAGAGCGATCGGGGATCGATTTATTGTGTCTACACTAGATGCGCAAAATCGATCCCTGAAAGATCGATCGCTACCCGCCGATTCGGAGGGTAGTGTAGACCTGCCCTTATGGACCTAAGTGTCTTATGCAGATTGCATCTCACGCTTCTGCTTTTAGACACTGGAATGGGAACGCTGTGTTCATCAAAGCCTCATGTTTGCTTTTCTCTCTCAAGGCTAAATTGAAACCATACATAATAAATCATTTTAATGTAAATATTTATATATGTAAATTTTGAAAATGTATATGTTCTTGCTTTTATATTGACTTAATAAAATAAATTGATTGTGGACTTTTTGTGGGGGGACCAAATGAATTAGAGGATTTATAAAGGAATACAGCATCAGGGACTGAATTGGCATAGAGAGGAAACTACCTCAAGCCCAGAACTGAGTCAGACAGGGTCAATTGGCAGGATGTCATGACAAAGTTTGCATTTTTGCTGTCATAAACAAATATGGTATATAAAGGACATCAATCTCCAGGACTGTCAATCCGCCTCCTTTCACAAGCAATAAATTAGCATAAGAAATAAAAAAATTCTCCTGAAATATAAATTCAGTGAAGTGATTAAATGAAATACTTAACTTCTGGCACATTTTTAGCAGTTTGGAAGTGGATCAGCCATCTTGGATGCATACTGACCTGTTTTTATTATTTACCAGCTATTTTAGGAGTACAGGTTCTTTTCTATTTTTACCAAGGAATTGCACTAGCAGACAATTGGTATACAGAGGCCTTGTCTACACAAGAGAATTTGGGCATGTTAAAGAATGTTATTAGCCCTGGTATGCCAAACAGCTATACAAACATTTGTTACAAATATTCTAAAGATACTATTTATAACACTTATGTTAGCCTTGCTGAGAGCAGGTCTGAATAAGAGCTTGTGCTACCACGTTGATGTAGACGAGAAACTAGCTCTCATGTCACAATTAGTTCTCCCAATGTGATCCCAGAGAAGAAAGTGCACTTGAGCCACTTTACTGTACTGTGTGGGTGGATGTGGAGATAAATGCAAAAGAAAATAGAATTGAGTGTGTGGAACATCCCATTACACATGGGCGAATACTAACATTTTAATTATATATGATCCAATTCTCCAGGGTTAGGAGATGCACTAGTTTGGTATCATAGCTGCAGTGGCAGCCAATTCCTGAAGTCTCAAAGGAAGGATAGCACTACCCCCATTCCTCTAATGCACTAGGGTGAGAACCCCTCTGATATTTTATGGGACGTCCTTTGGCTCTTTTATTTCATTGGTTTGCCAAATGAGTAAGGAAAGGCTGAATCAAACCTTTGCAGAGCAACACTAAACAATATCACTGTTCGTTAAACCTTGCTTTCAGTGTAGAATTCAGCTTGAAGAAACCTAGTCTTTTTAACAAAAGCTTAACCACAAAGAGAAAGAAAGAAAGTTCTCCTTTTATATTGTCCTAAGACTGCACTGATTTGCACACCTGAAATAAAAATCATGGATGTGGCTTCTTGTTTGAGACTTTGCCTCTTAAAACATGATATTAAATGTTCAGAAGGTTCTCCACCCCAGGTCTGTGTTTTTACACTTGAAACACAGGTAAGGAAATACTAGGAAGAATTTATTATGTGCATTTGTACCTCAAATGCAGCAGTGGAAAGAATATTTTCCTTTTGCAAACAGATTTGGAGAGATTGTAGAAACCTGCTAAATATTGATTCTGTTAAGGCTGAGTTTCAAATTAAAATTAATTTCACTTGTACATGTAAAGAGTTTTGTGAATTGATTTTAAAAAAAGATATATTGAAATGTACTAAAACTAATAAGTACCATTTTAAACATTAAATTGAAGTTTATGATGATTGCATTGTAGAGCTGAGGGCGGTAGAAATGTACACTTCAGAGAAAAAACACGTGATATGTTAAGGGAAATGGTATTTCCCTAAAGAGTCTCTTAAAATAAAGAGTTGTCCCTTATTTTTCATGTGGTTTTCCCTTATTTCCATCTAACAAAGGTGGTCACCCTCTAATGCACCCTAACCAGTTGACCAATTTAATGACATGGGCAGAAAAAGAATTCCTTCCTCAACTCACAAAGGTAATCAGCTTGTGTTTAAACAAAGCTTAATTACCACTGAAACACTGTCTGTGTTTGCATAGCTTCAGATTATTAGTGCTTGGAGAGTTACTCCAGATCCATTTTTTTTTTAACTATTTCCTTTGGTGACCTCCTGCAGAATTCAATGCAAGTTGACTGTGTGTTATTTAAAGAATCATTTCTTCTTGTGTCTGTCAAGTTTACTGCCATGCACATTCACTGAGTGTCTTTTTCTCCCATTCTAAGGAATGTCAAATCAGTATTCTCTCCCCTTCATTTGGTATGCCTCAATCCCATTCCCTATGAGACATCTCCATTCCAGACTAACCAACAGCACACTTCTTTTAACACCACCCCCACATCCCAAATATCTAGCCAGTTTTCTCTTCCCTGAACTTTTTCAATCTTTGTTCTCTTTTTTGAGGAGAGGTAATGAAAATCTTTAGTTTTAATCAAAAATCACATATGTTGCTTCTTAAGAAAAGTGCAGTTTTCATTGTAGTCAATGTAAACTGCATTCTATAGTTCCAAGTTGATCCTGTGCTCTTCAAAAGACAGTGAAATAACCTTAATCACTGAAAGCCCCTACTACAAGGTCAACTCAGGCTATTTCTTATTTAGAATGTCAATTTCACCCTTTGACTTTCTTTTTCAACAGATTCTTTCCATGGGAATGATGACCGAATACTATCACTACTTTTTTACAACACTGGTAAGAAATACTGAGAGTTTTGCTAATAACATTGTTTCTCCTATTTCAGTGAAGACAGCTGAAATCTTGCATCTCCCTCTGAGTGTTGAGTGTCACTATTACAGATGAAAAACACTAGACAATTATTAAGTATTATTATTACTGCAGGAGCCAGTATTTTGTGGTGGAGATGTCCTGAAGAAACTGTCAAAATTGGCAGCACTGGCCAACACTTCCCCGCACTAATTCTTACTGTGCTCCATAAAAATAATTAAAATGAAATGCCCATTAACAAAATCACATTTGAGGAAGTGCTGTGTGAAGAGATGAGTCCAAATAATTCAGTTCAGATTTGGCAGGGGGTGTGGTGGGGGAGCTAGGATATGGTTTTGAGTTAGCCCATTATAGAAATGGGCCTGAGACCAGAAATTCAAGTTTGGAGCAAATCCAAACTTCCCCATTTGGGGTTGAGTTGCTGTGTTCTAGATGAAGCCCCATCTCTTGTTCTGTACAGTCTGTGTTAAAGCCACACTTCAGCAAAGCCTTTAAGATCATGCTTAAGTCAGTCCTTACTCAGAAAAGAACATGTGCACCTGCCTGACTTTAAGCATATGTTTAGGTCCAACTTAATGGGGGCCAAGCACATGCCAACATACTTTGCTGAATCAGGGCCTATAAAATTATTCTCTTTCCACTCCCTCTGCTCCGAGTTTGTCAGCTGTGCTGCAACTAGAAGATAGTCAAAGTCCTTCAGCTGCAGGTCAGCAGCTGTGGTGGATTAGGCTGGTGTGTGGTGTGTGACACCAAGTGTTTGACAAATAAAACCTATGGCTTTTTTTAAATAAAAGTTTTATTTAATAAGGAAACAAAAACATGAAACTACAAGACTGTTTCAGGCTTACAGAAGAAGAGCCCTCATATTTCTTTTATGATATGAATATCTGAATTTTCATTAAATATATCACACATTTGTTCTTTGAAATCTAAGCTTGAGATCTGTTTTCATTTTAAGCCGCAGGCAAAGGAGAGAACCCAGATTAGTGGCACACATCCTACAGCAGGCCTGCACAACATGCGGCCCGCGTGGGCTCACTGTGCGGCCCGCAGGGGGGTGAGTAGGCAAGCAACGGGGTGGGGCAAGCCAATGGCCGGCTGGCCGGCCAGCAGGTGGGCAGGCTGGTGAAGGGGCTAGTGGCAGGCTGGGGAGTGAGGGTGAGCCAAGCGGGGAGGGGGTGGGTCCTATTTTACTGCTGTGATCTGGTCACCCTATGCGCGCTATTTCTTTCCCCCGCTACAGGCTTCCACACCCCAGCACTGGGGAAGGAGGGGTGGTTTCTGTGGGGTGGGTGGCACTGGGGGGGGAGTGTTTCCGTGGGGCCGGGGGGTTTCGGCCCTCAGCTGTTTTCTTTGGAGTAATATGGCCCTCACTGCTTTACGAGTTGTGCAGGCCTGTCCTACAGTGTCGGGTATATGTCACTTCCTATGCATAAACTTGGTTACTTCTTTGTATTGCTTAAATATGTATGTTGAAGTGAAATCCATCCTGACTCTTGAAGTCACACCATCGAGATGCCAAATAGACACCTTGCCCTGAATGTTTAGAACTTGAAACAGGATCTTGAAAAACTTCCCATACAACTCACCCTAATCTCCCCCAAAAATACACACTACATTTTAAGACTGGATGTAGGCTTCCCTCCCTTGTGAAAGATTGTGAATTCAACTTTAAAAGTCAACACTTACCAGACAGTTGGCATGCTACAATATCTGGGGCAGTGCTGTATATCCCCTACACTCAGAGCAAGAAATTGCTGTGATGTTGTAAATGTTGACACTTTAAGGGTGATGACAGTACACAGCCATGACCTGATCATTTGTTGCTTCACTGGTCTGCTGAGATCAGCAAGATTTTGTTCTGAAATGCAAACCAGCTCTAGCAAGCACCTCTCATATTTTCATTGCAGGACATTAGTTTTGAAAAGTGACATGGAATTATGTCACTGACAGTAGTCATTATTTTCCTGCCCTGCAAACTTCAAGTGCTAATGCACATGGAGTTACTCTGCACTGGCCTGACACATACATTAGACACACTGACAGCAAGTCACCTGCAGCTGGCAAGGCAGGAGAAAAATGGGATTTGCAAGTTGTAAAATTGTATTACTCTCCACATCTGGAATCTTCATTCTCAGGATTGAGAAGTATACTTAATGTTGGACAACCAATTCTTCATGTTGGTTTGTCATAGCTGTAACATTATGAGAGGACTGATAAATCAAAACCAGATACTGAAGTGCAGCTTGCTTGTAGAATAGTGCTATTGTGGGGAACTGATTTTTATGTTCCGACAAACCAGGTATGAGATTTGTAAAAAAATATTCACAAATGTTGTGACTATTGTTTGCAGGAGTGCAGAGGAAAGAGATGCAATGGAAAAAATATACTAGCATTTTATTGAAAATGACAAACAATTGTATAGGCTTCAAGAGTCTTTGATTGTAACTGACAAATAGTTTGCTCTAAAAATAATACAGCATCTTGAAAATATGTTTTGTTTTTGTTTTTTAAATGATGATTTAGGATCTATTTGCATTAGATCTGGAACCCTACAGATACAGTGGAGTAAACATGACCGGGTTTCGCCTGCTCAACATTGACAATCCACAGGTTTCATCAGTTATTGAAAAGTGGTCAATGGAACGGCTGCAGGCACCGCCCAAACCAGAAACTGGCCTCCTGGATGGCATGATGACAGTAAGTGAATAACCACAGCATGGATTTATAGCAGATGGCTATAGTGGCTTTTCCGATTCTATTCCAATCCAAGGATACACACAGATGTTTTGTTCTTAATTCCCTATATTTATCTGGATTAGTAGAGGGGAAGAAAGCAAGGGACAGCAAAGGAAGACACTTAGGAAACAAAATTAAAGTGTAATTTGGTGGCCAACATCTCCCCAAGCATTATGGGCCCACTACTGCAGCCCTTACTTACATAAAGAGTTAATGGAAATACTCACATGAGTAGGAATATAGGATAGAATTCAGTGTGCACTGTCGAAAGTTAAACCAAGTTTAAGCAGAGGTAAAGACACATTTCCCTTTCCACTTACTCCATTTTCCAAATGTTGGAAGAGAATCCACAGAGGTAAAGACACATTTTTAAAATTTTTATTTATTTATTGCTTTTCTTGATCATGGTAGTGAATTTATTCCTTTAACCAATGCTGTAGTTAGCCACGTGACAACCAGTGACACTCACATGAATAGATGAGTTACAAAGCACTCTGACAACATGCTTTGCGCTTATCATTTATCTCTCTCTCATCAAATGCACTTGCAGCAGTCTCATTTCTCTAAGAAAGTTCAGAATTTGATGAATATAAGAGGAGATAAAAACTTCCAGAGAGGTATAGTATTAGTAATCTGCAAGGAAAGATACTGTATGTGTAGGCAGGTAATAGCATTTTTAAATTGGAAAAGTGCCTTCTTGCTCCATTCAGATCATCTACAGCAGCACTCTGGCTTTGAAGATGTAATGTAGAGATAAGTTAAAGGTATCATTTTGTTGAGAAATGTGTGTGTGTGTGGGGGGGGTGGTTCCCCTTCAAAGGATCAAAAGAAAAAAATAGAAACAGTTGAATTGATTAAGTCTGACCAACACTGTTCTGGATTTTGGCATTGTTTTCCAGCATCTTATAACATTATTAACATGAATTGAATGATGTGTGATGCAGTATGGACCCAGACTTTATTACAAAATTATTTCTGGTGTCATTTTGAAACACGCTAATCATTACAGAGAATTTCCCAGGACAACTATCTTCAGCAAAAATTTTAAAAAAAGATTCTCTTTTAAGCACTACTGCCGTGCTTACAGCAATATACAAGATGGAGTAGATAGTGTCTCTGCCCCTAGGAATTTACAGCGTAAGGCCCCATTCCTGCAATAGGATATGTGCAGGCAGAGCCATTCACCCACACAGATCTGATTGCGGGATTGGGGTCTAAGACAAAGTTTAGATCTCTTCTTTTATTAGGCAGAACCTTCCTTTTCCATATGTCCAAATTTCCTCAGATGTCTTGGAGACAATATAAACAGACAGACAAAAGGTTACTAATCAGCTGTGCTTACTTTAAATATTTATAGCAAGTTTGCTTATTTAGTTCGGTAGAGAGCTACAATGCTGTAAGAAAGGAAAAGCAACTGTCACGCCGCAATCACGGCCCAGCCCTGTCTTCCAGCACCACCTGCAATGTGTGCTAACGAGTTTGTGGCTCAAGGATTGGATTCCTCAGCCACCTAAGGACCCATGGAAAATATAAGCTGTGAAAGAGATCATCCTCGACCTCAAGGGATTGCCAATGACTGCTGTAATTCATTAGACAGTGAGGATATGACAAGTTCATATTATCAGGAGAATGATTAAACTTTCTAATATTAATGCAAGATTTATCCCTTCTAGTTCACAAAATGGCACTTGCATGGTGTGGGGAAAATGGAAAAATTCTCTCAATGAGATACCTGGATTCCTGTGCAAATATCTAAATAAAATATTAAAATCAAAATAATGAGAAATTCAAAGGCTGAATCTCTGCCCCTGATTTACCCTATTTTGCCTAACTATTGTAGAAGAGGTAGGACACACTCTTTTTTTTTTTGTCGAAAAACCCATATTAAGGGCAAAAATTACATGGAAACACTCAAGACAGTTCACTACACAGAATTTCTGATGTGGTCTGCTCTTCAGGCTACGCAAGAAGGGCCGGAATGGCTTTAACCACACAGATGCTTTGAGATCTTCTGGGAAATGCATAGATCTCAGGCTAGCCAACTAGAAATGTCTGTATATACTCATGTTTGTTGTTGTGAATGCAGAGCGGCCTTTTTTTAATATAATGTTTTCTACAAAATATCAGCTCCTTCTAGTCCACATCGACTAGCAGCCAGCAAAATGTTTTTGTGATGATCACAATCATTTTTGAACTGTGAAACCTGGATCAAACTGTTGCTTTTTGATTAGTGTCCATGATGTCATAGCCATGTCTATAACACCCAAGCAATGCACACCCCTGATTTGGTTTTTATGACTTTTCCATGTGGTTGTATTTTTAAGTGAATGGCAGGCGGCTGACGGGCCTACAAAGTTAATTTGTCGAGCCAGAGAACAGGTTTAGCCCGGGCAGCAGTTGAATCTTGCACTACCCTGGCAGGATAGTGTAAGAGTGCTGGCTATTAGGGGTGAGAAAGCAGTCGCAGTCTTCATGCCAACACAATGTTTGGCCTTTTCATTGAGTGGTGGTTACTAAAAATTGAAGAACAAACCAACTCATTTCACATAGGCCATCAACTACCACCAGAGGGTGATGATTTTCATTTCTGTAACACTGGACCAGATTCTTACCAACAATCCATTGCCATATTTTACCAACCCTCACAGAAGTACATCCTTTCCCCCACTCAAATTGCATTTCCAGGAATATATTTGGGGTGATTATTGGGATTATGTCACAATCTGCCACTTGGTTGCTCCAGTAGGTAAGTAGTAGGTCTATATCTGGCACAGGATACATCTCCCAGTGCACGTGGGTAGCTATGCTGGCCAGTGCAGAGCCATTCTCCACTCTCTCCTGACCACGTGCACAATGCAGGAGATGTCATGATCCCACAGAGGTTTCTGTTCCCCCTGCACAGCTACCCACAGAATGGGTGGCCCAAGCAGCAGAGCAAGGTGCCCTCTCATTCCTTAGTGCAGCCACATGACTGAGCATTAAATAGAGAAACGAACAAAGGATCAGAGGGGAAGTAGAGTCAGAGAGGTAAAGTGATTGGCTCAATGTCACACAGCAAGATAGATGAATATTAACAACGATAAAGCAGTGAACTTTGATCAACCATTTCCAGCTTCATACCCAACAGTACCAATGCAGGCGGTGCTGTGATTGACAAACAATATATTTTGTGATTGACAAACATCTTATTTTGAAGTAATGGTACGGTAATGGCACAGCAAACTGAGATCTGCTCTGAAGCATTTCCACCAGAAATCCTCAAACTCTCTAGGCCGAATTCATCCTGGGTGTAACTCCAGTGAAACAGAGTCAAACCCTAGATGAATTTGCCCTAGTCAGTCTAATTTGAAGCCTGATCCAAAGCCTACTGAAGTTAATGAGAGTCTTTCCATTGACTTCATGGGGCTTGGATTAGGATCTTACTCAACAGGATTTGTTTGGAACTTTTAAAGATGCTTGGCCCACAGTACAGCTGCTATTGTCTCCTGCGGTGCATCTCACCATTTATAACATTTTTTATTAGCTTTTGATTGTGGGAGCTTTGTTTTGTGCAGAGCCTGACCAGGGGTGTCAGGAGTGATTCCTCGTCTGCAGTATATTAAGATTAGCAAGTACATTCAGATCACATTTGATTGCCAGCAAAAGCCTTCAGTGCTGATAAGACTGATGCCATTGTAATTTACTTAGGTAAATGAAACAGACAAAGAATCAAATCTGTTAATTTCCCAAAGGAACACCAGGGAAAAAGAATAAAAATGGGTTAGCTATGTAGTTCATATAAATGAGTCGTTTCTCATCTGCAAAGTCATTAGTTTTTTCTTAGGCCCAAATTTACTTCTGAATTAGTCAGTATTTTATAATAAATAATGTAGCATATTAATGAATTAATTGACAACATCCCAATGAGGTGAGTAAAAATTATCCCCCTTTTATATAAAGGAATCACTGAGGCAGAGAGTAAGGGTGGGATTTTCAAAAACTCCTCAGTGACACAAGTCCCATTGGCTTGCAGTAACACTTCAGGTAAAGTTTTCCAAAGTACCAAAGTCACATTTTCAAAAGTGACTAAACACTTAAGCGCCTAAGTCCTATAGACTTTTAATGAGACTTAGGAACCTAAAAGCCTAAGTGCCTAAAGGACAGATTTTTAAAGGTATTTAGGCACCTGAAAATAGAGAGGCAACTAGTGGGATTGACTGCACTTTTGAAAATCTCACTAGGCAAGTTTCTGCATCTTTAGGCACCCAAAAACCTTTAAAATCAGACTTTAAGGCACTTCTGAAAATTGGATTTAGGCTCCTAAATCACTTAGTCTTTTCAAAATTTTGCCTGATGCACTTGTGAAAATTCCACCCCAAATGACTTCCCCGGTATCACACAGGAAATCTACATCAGAGATGGGAATAAAATGCAAATCTCCTCGTTCCCATGCCTTAACCACTAGACCACTCTTCCTTCCTCTTCCATCTGATTGTTAAATAATTTGCTCAGCAATACCTGGTAGCACAAATTAACACAAGGCATAAGAAACAAGGCCTGTCTCTTGTTTTAATTTTGGACTCACATGAGAGTCGCAGAAAAGCAGTAGCCCAATCTCTCATAAGTAGAATAGGACATTCGTTCTGAGATAACAAAAGGGGAGGGGGAAGAATGATGTAAATTAAAGAACCCCCTTCTGTTTTTCATGCAGACTGAAGCAGCTCTGATGTATGATGCTGTTTACATGGTAGCAGTGGCCTCCCAGCGTGCCTCCCAAATGACTGTCAGCTCCCTGCAATGCCACAGACACAAGCCATGGCGTTTTGGACCCAGATTTATGAATCTGATAAAAGAGGCAAGTGTACACCATCTGCTTACACCCATAGTAATCCTCTCTTTGTTCTTTATTGCACTGGATTCTGTATTACATGCCACTATGGAACATATTGTACGTTCTGATTTCTATTGTTAGAATATCCATTTCTATCTTGTTTTCCTCCTTTAGGACAGTAGCGTAGCCGGTGGGGAGCAGGGGGAACGGCTGCTCCCCCTGTAAGGAGAAGCGGCGCTAAGGCACCGCCCGAGACATGCTGCTGGAGCCGGGCTTGGGGGTGCTTTAAAAGGCCCGCGGCTCCTGCCCCTGCGGGAGCCGCCGGCCCTTTAAAGCACCCCCCTGAGCCCCGCTGCTGGACCCGGGCGGGGGGCGCTATAAAAGGCTGGTGGCTCCTGCCGCTGCGGGGAGCTGTGGGCCTTTTAAAGTGCCCCCCAGCCCCGCTGCCGGAGCCGGGCTCGGGTGGAGATTTAAAAGGCCCGGGGGCTCCGCAGCGGCTGGAGCCCCGGGCCCTTTAAAGCGCTGTCGGGGTGAGTACAGGGGGAGCGGTGCCTTTTTATAGCGCCGCCGCTCCCCCTGTGCTCTAAACCTGGCTACGCCACTGCTTTAGGAGCTTTGGTTTACAAACACAAGGCTGCTGCCTGCATTTCAATGGCAACTTTATCCCATCTTAAAAATTTAGCAAGAAACTCCAGGTGTGATCAAGTTTCCCATGCAACTTCCTATGTTTTTTCTTGATTTATATTTATTATGGAGTTGGGATACTCATCATTCACTAAATTATGGAAGAACCATCTGCTACCATTGTAGAAAGTGGGGTGAACCTTTGTAACCAGATTCCATAGCTTTGCACTTGTTTGACCGCCGTCGTCAGGCTGATTCCCCACTTGTCAAATGGGTGAAGTGCTTCCACTCTCTCACAAATGTATTTTACATTACTGAATCTCGTTAGTAAAAATCAGAACTCTTCTTCCTGCAAAGGAAAGGTTGTATGGAGGCAGCAGTCAGAAGGGATTGTTCCTTTCTTTTCCTCACATCCCACATTCGGAACCTAATTCTGCCTTCATTCAGAGAGCTGAAATTCCTATCAAAGCTATACCTATGTTGCACCTGTGTAAGTGGAACAGAATTGGCTGGCTGAGGGATACATATACAGTAGCTGGCATGATGTGGCATGTTATTGAGATCAGGAATGTCTCTGGAAGCAAGTTGCAGCCAGAACATGAAGTTACATAAAATATAGACAAGATACAGGCAGCTTCTCAAAATCTTTGAGGGCTCTTTCCTTCAAGGATTATCATAGGTAGGTCCCTACCTATCATTTGATTATGCAGCTGCAGAGGTTCCCAAAGCATTGGTTCTTCTGCTCTTTTGCTGTACTGACAACCATTTTACCTTCCTGCCCTCTTTTTCATGCCTATGTTTTCCCCACAAAAGAAGTTCTGTAGATTTCCTGTACCTGCCTCCAAGCTTGTGCCTTTAAAAAGGCTAGAGTAAGGACCAGAGCAACACCTGCCCCAGGAACCTTATTTCAAAGGTTTGATGGGGAAGGAGTGAGGATACGATCATGAGCTTTATTCACAGTGCAGGGGGAGAGGAGGCATGCAGCAGCTCTTGAACTGCATAGGACTCCTCAGGAGGGGGACAGTGTCCCCCCCACTGGAGGACCTGAAGGAGAAGGGGTGTACAGTAGCAGAAAGAAACCCCCGCTATGTTTAGTGACCCGAAGAGCTTGCAGGAGGCAGTGGAAGTACCCTTGAGAAAAATGCCTCACTCCAGCGGGGTTCAAATTTGCTGCATGGCAGGTCCTCTCCTGCAGGGGCTGTAAGAGAGGAGAGCAGAAAGTGAGGCTGTTGTAGGGGCAGCCTGTGGCAGTAAGGGCCATAGTATTTGTGAGATCAGGAGAGGCTTACAGGTGGAGCAGGCAGCCCTGCAGAGCTCTGAAACCTTACAGCAGCTCTCTGCCCATGCTCTACTCTTCCTGCAGCTATTCATAACAGAAAACTAGCTCCCCCCCAAAAAAAAGTCTGTAGCAAATGCGATCTCCCTCTCCCACATATTCACTTGAAGAAAGTAGGAGCTTCTGTTAAGACACTGTCGATCTCAATCTAGGGCTTGTCTCAATCTAGGGTAATGCACTCTTCTGGGGTGATTTCTAAACTGTACGAATATGTTGCGCATTAATTGGTCTGTGTAGACCCTGCTGGTGCACACTAACAGATCCCTAGGGTGCTTTAATGTAGTACTGTTTCAAATAGCACTATGTTAAAGTGCACCAGCAGGATCTACATCAGGGGTTCTCAAACAAACTGGAGGTTGGGACCCCTCAAGGGGTCATGAGATTATTACATGGGGGGTCGCGAGCTGTCAGCCTCCACCCCAAACCCCACTTTGCCTCCGGCATTTATAATAGTTTAAATATATAAAAACTTATTTTTAATTTATAGGGGGTGGGGGTCGCACTCAGAGGCTTGCTGTGTGAAAAGGGTCACCAGTAAAAAAGTTTGAGAACCGCTAATCTACACGAACCAATTAATGTATAACACGTTTGCACAGTTTAAAAATCACACACCCATAGAGTGCATCACCCCACCATGTAGACAAGCCCTAAGCATCTAAGTCAGGCCTAAGAGTTGCTTCAACCACCACTCCTCCCATCCTCACAAATCTCATCTTAGGCTATATCTACACTACTGAGCCTACCTCGACAGAGCCCCCTAATGTAGATGCACCAAATGCCAACAGTAGTTCTGCCAGTGTAACACCACCACCTCCCCACATGACATTAGCTATGCCAATAGAAACTCTTCTGTCAGCTGTGTCTACACTGGGGTGGGGGGTTTGGCATCATAGCTGTGCCAAAGTTAGTTTTAAGTGTAAACCAGTCCTTAGACTCCATAGACCTTCTAATTCATTTGTCTCTAAAGTGTTTCTGGGCTTGTTGTCCCATACTCCCAGTGGGTGGAAATTTGCATGCAGAGAATATTATACCTCAAATTCAAATAAGGTAGTAGTTATAGTCTCAATTTGCAGTACATTTTTACAATGGAACTGAAAAGTGACTTTGTAATCAATTAATACTGTTGCATAATTCAATGATGCTCCGCTGCACACACTGGGGGACTTTTAGAACAGAGTATAAATAGCCTGGATCATAAGCTTCGAAAACATCTTAAAACTTTGACCAAAAGCAGCAGAAGTCTCTCAGCAGATCCAGTTCAGGGTTTAATATGTTAAGCAATTCTATGGTCACATTTATCATGGAGAGCTGGCTTCTTGCAGGCAATGAGATATGTGAGCTAATGGATAGTTTCATGGATAATTTATTTCATTGGTCAGTAAAACACTGATTTACGCACTTCAAAACTCTTATCTTCATGTTTTCTGTGCTAGCCAAAAAGTACATTATTAAAATGAATTGATAAGAACTAAGGCAGTAATCCATTTCACAAAGGAGGACACAAGTGTTTAAAATTAAATTGTAAATACACTAGAACCTCACTAATTCATGCGAAGAACTAGGAGGCACAGCAAGGACAGGTGAATTGTTCAAATTAGGGAGCAAGCCAATACACAGTAAAAGAAGTCAAGTAGCTGCATAACAGTTGTGTCCATTTTATTTTCCTAAGTGTGGTTTAGTTTTAATTGTTTATTATTTGTATAGTACCAACAGTCTGAATAATTTTATAGACCGGTATGAAGACAAGATACCTTCCCAGCAATTGAGGTAGATGATGTACAGACAAAGGTGGAAAACAAGAAATTCTATGGTTGGCAAAGTTTAGCATACACCTTGATAACTCCATGTTTTTATTTGGATTTTGCTTTTAGACGCAGTAAAGATTTTCAGTAATTTAATTTGTTCTGACATAGCAGGGGAGAGAATAAAGGTGGAAATCCTCTGACCTATAGAGCACTTGGGCTTCTGCTTCTCTCAGCAGTTCGGCAAATTAATTTTTTCGCTTCATCAATATTCTGTTGGAAATCCGAGTTCGAGCCACATCTTCTCCTCGGATGTGTGTGAATGGGTTTCCTCGTGAGCTGCATATCTGAGGACAGAATTTGGCCCCTTATTTATGTTAATCTGAATATATGCCTGTCTAAAAAGCCAAAAGCCACGAGTGGGTATGAATTACTGTGTTAATATGAGTGCAGTCCTCCCTGCACCTCAGAATTAACAGTAGGACCTAACCAATTATACCAATTCCACTGGCTTTAGACCTTAGGAGACTGATTTAGTTAAGTACCACTAGCTCTGTCTTTTAGAAGGAAAGAACATCAGACAAAGTTTCTGAGGCTACAGAAGTGATCAATACTTCAACAAAAATGCAATCATCTATATTCTAAATACTCCAAGAGCTGCTTCTGACTGTGGGAACCAGAAAATTGCAGGCAGAAAGCAAGCCAAAGCCAAACCCAAACCCCCAATTGTCCAAACTGTTTTGAGGTCCCAGTGGTCATAAGCTAGTTCCTGCTTGGGAGAATATTACATACAGTACATTGCATAGGATCAAGACTCTCCCACAGTAGGTCATGAAGCTTTTTTTTAAATGAAGACTAAATCCTTGTCAGAAGCGCCTCTCTGTGTGACCTAGTGTCACGGATACCTAAATGATATTTTAATCCCTCAGCTACTTATGGAAGAGTTTCCAGCTGAGCACATCTTGTCTCACACACATACACCACGCCCGCTACCCATTGCCCAGAGCAGGGGGAAAAGTCATTTTCTCTTCAGAAAGGAAACAAAAAGGAAGCATAATTCTTCCTCACATAGAAAGAAAGGAATAGTAAACATGAAAAGGATAAACATGAGTCTTCCTTCTCTCCTAGTCCTCCTACAGGCAGGAAACAAAGTTAGGAGGGGGAATTCTCCTAATTTCTACTTTTCTTCTTCCTCTCTACCACCCCTAAGGAAATAAGATAAACATTTCCACTAACTTCAAATGATGAGAATTGTGTATCTGAGGACAGAATTTGGCCCTTTGGTTAGAATAAAAGTGAAATGACATATACTGAAGAGAGAGAAATCTCATTCTCTACAGTGCCAGAAAAGTCTCAGTAGGAAGATGGATAAATTACTTTGAAAATTACTCTGCACCCAGTATTAAAAACTACAATGATCAGATTCTCTGGGCATATCCTAATGAAAGATCCTTTAAAACATGAAAAAAATGAAAAATAAAGATGATTTTTCTGTGCTGCAGGTGAGAGAAAAGGCATTGGATTCTGAAGGTCCTCCACTTGTTAAGAAACAGCAAATCAGTAAAGGATCCTCTTAAGCTCATAAAATCTAAACAGATAAATACTATAGATTTTTCTACCTCACCCCTCAACACAGTGTGCTCTATTCTTGCTGAAAACTAGTAACAGTAAGAAAAAAACCTCTTTATTCCTGTGGATGGGGCAGGTGCTGCAAAATATTTCATTGATCTAAAAATAAATCATTCCTTCAGATCCAAAGGGGAAGATTTTCAGAGGCACAAAGTAGGCACCCTAAGATGAATATTATAATGGCTAGCAAGGTTTCTGCTGGAAACAGTCAGCACGATTCCCATGGAAAAGATTGCTTAAGTTGGAGAGAGAAATTCAGTAATTTTCTGGCAGATATACAACGTGGCCATTACTTTTGCATCTAGCTCCTAGATATGGTGGTGTGCACATTAGAAAAAGAGAGAGAGAGAGAGAGAGAGGAGACATTCCAAAGGAGAGGGCTGGATTAAGGCAGGGGATTTAGGGGCTGCACCCCAGGGCCACAGCTCAAGGGGGACCTTCAAAAATAAATTACAGGCAGCGATCTCCAGGCCACTAAAATGGGCGCTCAGGTAGGCTGCCTACCTGCCATAGTCACACGCCATTCCCAGAAGTGGCTGGCTGCAAGCATGTCTCTGCAGCCCCTGGCAGCTCCGCACGATGCCCCTGCCCCCAGCACCATCCCCACAGCTCCCATTGGCTGGTTCCCAGCCAATGGGAGCTATGGAGGCGGCGCTTGCGGGCATGGGCAGTGCACAGAGACCTGCTGCCCCCATCCCCCAAGGGGCCACAGAGACATGCTAGCTGCTGGCTGCTCCCGGGAGTGGTGTGGGGCTATGGTAGGCAGGCTGGCAGGCAGCCTGAGCCCTGCTGCACCACCGGCCGGGAGCCGCCTGTGGTTAATCCGGCCCTGCAAAGAAGGTTGAGTTAATTTCATTCCCCTCTCTCTCTACCTGTTTGACCAACACCACCCTGCTTTCCAATTCCTCCTACTCCTAGCTACAGAAGACAGACCTGTCCACGCCCGCCCTTATCCAAGCAGGAGACCTTCATACCCCCGCCTGCCCATAGCACCAACAGCCTGGTTTTCAGCACAAAGTTGCTTCTTGGTTCCACACCAGGAAATCTCCTCCCACAGCAGACGATATCTCTCACAAGCCTGCTGCTGTTTTCCAATGCAAGGTAGTGTGAGGAAGGACGGCAAGTCTCAAGTTTTAGATCTGAAGGTCCAGAGTTCAATCTCTAGATGATAAAGGAGTGGCTAATATCCTACATGACATGGGAGGCTGTGACAGTCCCAGTTGTTTGTGTTGCATCTTTTTGAGGAAATCCCTCTTCTCCAAATCAGAAACCTCCAAATAAAGATTAAAAGAAATCTGAAGCATTTACACCCTGAACTTTCATTTACCCCGTGCTATAACAAGATTTTCCTCAAGGACTATTAGCTAGAAGAAATCTGTGTTTAAGAGCTTTAAATACAAACTCTAGATCAAGGAATAATCTAGTCTGATGGCACTAAATTATTTCAAAAATCATTCGAAAAATCTGTTGAGGATTCTTCTGAACTGAACAATCTCTTTATTTAGACTCAGGACCCTAGAAGTCAACAATATAGGTACACTGGGTCACTCCAGGGACTACCAACTTTTAGGATACTATTATTTTAGTATAATTGCATTTATTTCAAGCTTCAGGCTCAATAGATCTGCAATAATTCTTCCCCAAAAATATGCCCCAGGACTCCCTTTGAGAAAAATCTAGGCCAAACACAATGAATGCCTGCAAGAGCACAAGGCACAAGAGCCTTCTTATCTCTTAGAGTAGAAGAGGGATTTCTTTGATTTTTGGGCTGATTGATATAAGACAAGTGGGCTCTAATGGTAATAAAGGGTTTTTAACTCAGACTCCAAAGAAGTCTCTGGACTTTTTTAAAAGTATCTTTTTAACCCACCAACAAAGAAAAAGGTCCGGTAGTATTAAGTCCCATTATACTAGTTTCACTTCAGGAAAACCTAGAAGAGAACTTATTCTAGGTTCTTTCTGGATCCAAAGAAGACTGGTAGATTCAGACTCATCCTACTGTAGATATATAAATAAGGCAGAATTTCACTAAATTCCTAATGTACTTGCATTGTATAGAATTAAAGGAGGGTAATGGAATTAATGCAAATCATGGGTTTGTGGAAAATAGATCCTATCAAACTAACTTGATTTTTTTTTAACGAGATTACAAGTTTGGTCCATAAAAGTAATAGTATTGATGTAATAGACTTCAGTAAGGCCTTTAACTTGGTACCACACAACATTTTGATTACAAAACTAGAATGATCTAAAATTAGCATAGTAATTTTAATATGTAAAATTAACACAGTACTATACATAGTAACATAGTAATGTGATCTAAAATCACATTAAATAGATTAAAAACTGGCTAACTGATAGGTCCCAAAATGTAATTGTAAATGGGGAATCATTGTCAAGTGGGTATGTATCCAGTGGGATCCCTCAGGGATCGGTTCTTGGCCCTACACTATTTAACATTTTTATCAAGAAGAAAACAAAATCACTGATAAAGTTTGCAGATGACACAAAAATTGGGGGAGTGGTAAATAATGAAGAGAACAGGTCACTGATTCAGAGAGATCTGGATCCCTTGATAAACTGGGCACAAGCAAACAATATGTAGGCCATTACTTACAGATTGGGGGACTCTAGCCTGGAAAGTAGTGACTCTAAAAGAGACTCGGGGTTGTGGTGGATAATCATCGTGGCCAAAAGCGTTAATGCATCCTGGGATACCTAAACAAGGAAATCTCAGGTAGGAGTAGAGATGTTATTTTACCTCTCTATTTGGCCTTTGTGCAACTGCTGCTGAAATACTGTGTCCAGTTCTGGTGCCCACAATTCAAGATAAGTTGGAGAGGGTTCAGAGAAGAGCCACAAGAATGATGAAAGGATTAGAAAACATGCTTTACAGTGACAGTGATAGACTCAAGGAGCTGTCTATTTAACTTAAAGAGAAGATTAAGGGGTGACTTGATTACTGTCTGTAAGTATCTGCATGGGAAACAAATATTTAATAATGAGCTCTTCAATCTAGTAAACAAGGTCTAACACAATCCAGTGGTGGCAAGTTGAAACTAGACAAATTCAGACTGGGAATAAATCGTACATTTTTGACAGTGAGGGTAATTAACCATTGGAACAACTTACCAAGGGTTGTGATGGCTTCTCCATGACTGGCGATTTTTAAATCAAGATTGGATGTTTTTCTAAAAGATATGATCTAGGAAGTATGTTGGGGAAAGTTCTCTGGCCTGTGTTATAAAGGAGGTTAGAATAGATTACTGTGGTCCCTTCTGGCCTGGGAATCGATGAATTGTAAACTCTTTGGAGCAGGGACTGTCTTTTTGTCTGTGTTTGTAGAGTCCCTAGCAAAATGGGGATCCTGAGTTGGGCTCCCAGATGCTACCACAGTATAAATAATAATGTAACCACCTCCCCATGGATTTATGCAAGCCTGAAAATCCCAGGAGGACAGCAATTGGACTCAGTACCAATGTGATGAGATTATACAATGCAATGATCTTTATCTTCTTAACTTTTGCTTGCATCTGCACTTCAGAAGCATGATGGTGATTCACAGTTTGCTGCTCAGTTGGATAAAATGGATGTTTTTCACATTCTGGAAATGCTGGCTCTGAGTGTTCTTGTATTCTGTTTTCCTATCTTGTCTCTCCTTTACAAAAAATAAACTGTTTCTGTTAGAGAGGAATAGAAGTTCCCCTTAATACAAGGAATAGAAGCAAATGATTAGTCTTGCTCTGTAAATAGCAGCCTATCCTTGGCCTAATAAGGGAGAATAAGAACATTTCCCTCCAACTCTAGGATAGAGGGGGACAACAGTGCCTCCCCCTAACTTGCAGCCTGCTGTAAAGGAGCAAGGGAAAAGAAGCCACTGGTGAGGTGAAAAGTCCAGGAATCTAGCTCTACTGCTTGTTGCCTCTGGGTCCTGTCCCCGGCTGCTGATCAGCTGTTGATGCAGGGTTAAAAATTCTCCAGCTTAACAGCACAGATAGCTACCGCTATGCAATCAGGCAGCAAGAGAGCTGCAAGAAAGATACCATTTCCCTCCCAGCCGCTGCATTGACAGGCAGGAAGGGAAGAGCAGACGTTCCAGGGCCTGGCCTCCTGACAGGCAGGGGAGGAAAGAGATTCTCGCCTCTGCCCCGCATTGGTGGCTCATCCCCCTTCCTGCCCACAGGAGCCAAAGAGGCTAAAAATACAAAAGCACTTCATATGGGGTAACTTTCAGTTACACTGAGTGAACATTTAGCTGATGAGCACGTAACATTTTCTAAAAGAGAACAAAAAAAATGTTTTCCTTAGACATGATCTTTCATCAGTACAGAGGTCAGCATCTTCAAGTGCTTCCGCTGGACCTGGAAAGTCTGCATTCATGGACTAAAAAATAAACTAGTCTAGTACTTTAAAGGCATTGCAACCCTATGTGGACATGGTGGAAAACATATTAGCCATGTCTCCCGTTGTCTAATTAGAGGACTTAGGTCTGGGTCACCTGAACTTTCTGCTAGCCAGAAAGCTATTGAGGCTGTTCTGGAAGATGGCTATAAGAATGCAGTTTTATAACATAAAATAGTACAGTGTATTATCCTCCTAGAGCTCACAGTCTAACTAGTAGATGAATGACAAGCTCCACTAATCATTGCATGACTTGGACCAACTGCAACATTTCTCTTTCCTCAGCAGTGAAGAGGGGCAATTGATAAGATTTCACAATACAGAGCCTTTTACTAGGAGTGCAACAAAACCAGACAAGATCAAGGCAAATAATGTCTACTAACCAAACTGTTTTCTATACACATCACTCTAATGACACGTTTAACTAATAACCACCTACTACTACACCACAGTTTGATAATATATTTCAAGGAGTTTAATATTTTGTTTCTCAACACCACACTACATTAAAAATCTAAAATTGTTGTTCATTATTAGTATTACACTAATTATTACACTATATACACTAGTATTATGCTATAGTATTACACTATGCTTACTGTACCCAGCCAAGATCAGGCTGCACTGTGCTAGGCACTGTACAAATGATTAACTATTTTAAAATACATTGATTCTGTGACAGGGTAAAACCTAAGGGCTATCTACTGGCCCAGCAGGGGCTTTAAGGGAAGGGGGTATCCTCCTTCCAGAGACCAAAAGGAAAAGGGAAAGCCCCTGGGATTTCAGCCCATGAAGGTCAGAAAAACCGCTTTGTTTTAGTGTTACTTATGAATAGGACTACAGTGTTGTCATGGGGGTCACGGAAATCATGAATTTGAATGAAATCTGTGAAATCTTGGAAACGGGTATAAAAAGACGTTTGATTAGGCCCCAGACCACATGGCATTGTAAGCTGGCACATGGGATTGCAGATTTGGCCTGTCTGCCCCTCGGTTTCTATCTACGAACGGGTGTCTGAGGCGGTGCTGCAATCTCATCACAACACCCAGAGTGGGGAGCCAGGTCCAGCCCTTCAGGACAGGAGCTGCCACTGGAGAGGGGAGTGTGGCGTGTGCTCACTCTCCAGCCCACTCTCCTCTCTCCCCACTGGGCCGCACCTCTCAGCACCACCATTATACTCTTGTTTATGTTGATGTAGTGAAAACTACATTTGGTGACTTCTTATTTTTTCCCTGACCTTTGCCAAAAAATTTACTAAAAATACCTGTGCCAAAATTGTAGCCTCTCTTATGAGCTTTTTGTTCAACCAACAAATTGTGCCCAGAGGCAAGGGCCAAGAAATACTCAGGTGTGGTATTTGCTCCTTCCGGGGCTGGCAAAATAGCCTACAGACCCCAGTTCAGGAAGACATCCCTATTAAGGAAGGGCTCTTAAACACATTTAAATCAACTACATTTAGTAAAGCACTTAAGTCAAGGACACATAAGCATATACTTAATGCAAGCACAGGCTTAAGTTTCTCTCTAGTCAGGAAAGCTCTTAAATAAATGCTTAACTTTAAAAGTCAACGGGACTTAAGCACTTGATTAAGTGCTTTCTTAAATGTGGTTGAATCTAGCTGAGGAGCATTTGCTACCAAACCCCAGATTTTGGGGCAGAGGGTTGTTGCTGCAAGTCCCTCACCTGGATTATATTTCCATCTACTCACAATTGATTTTCCACTGTCAGAGTCTGTTTACCTTGGGTGAAATTCATCCCTTTGAAGAAGGTCACAGCACAATACCTTTGCACCATTTAAAACTGGTTTAAACTTTTTTTTTTAATGTTATTGTTATTCAGCAGATCAGTAAGTCATTTTTAATAAACCAATAGGTCAGAGAGAAAAGATGAGCTTGCAGATAAGGCACTGACTGGAAGTCATGAGATCTGGGTTCAACTTCTGACTGCCACAGACTTCCTGTATGACCTTGGGCAAGTCACTTAACCTGTCTGAGTCCCATCTATAACGTGGATAAGAATAGTTTATTTCTATTTGAATTGTAAGCTCTTTGGGGCAGGTATCATGTACTACTTATACAGTGTATAACACAACAGAATCCCAGTCTCAAACCAGTTATTACTAACCAACAGTACTGTACCATAACATGAATAATAATTGTTTTTATATTTTGTGCTGCACTTTGTCACTTTGGTAATGGTAACTGAAAAATGTACAATACCCTAGTTCCTAGAGGGAAAAGCTTAATTTTGTAAGGTATTCTTCCCACAAATCTCAACCCACTTCCCCTTTGTATTTTATTTGATAGTAAATTTAAGCTGTCTGATTTAAGCATTCATAGATTCATAGATTCTAGGGCTGGAAGGGACCTCGAGAGGTCATCGAGTCCAGCCCCCTGCCCTCATGGCAGGACCAATTACTGTCTAGACCATCCCTGATAGACATTTATCTAACCTACTCTTAAATATCTCCAGAGATGGAGATTCCACAACCACCCTCGGCAGTTTATTCCAGCGTTTAACCACCCTGACAGTTAGGAACTTTTTCCTAATGTCCAACCTAAACCTCCCTTGCTGCAGTTTAAGCCCATTGCTTCTTGTTCTATCCTCAGATGCTAAGATGAACAAGTTTTCTCCCTCCTCCTTATGACACCCTTTTAGATACCTGAAGACCGCTATCATGTCCCCTCTCAGTCTTCTCTTTTCCAAACTAAACAAACCCAATTCCTTCAGCCTTCCTTCATAGGTCATGTTCTCTAGATCCTTAATCATTCTTGTTGCTCTTCTCTGGACCCTCTCCAATTTCTCCACATCTTTCTTGAAATGCGGTGCCCAGAACTGGACACAACACTCCAGCTGAGGCCTAACCAGAGCAGAGTAGAGCGGAAGAATGACTTCTCATGTCTTGCTCACCACACACCTGTTAATACAGCCCAGAATCATGTTTGCTTTTTTTGCAACAGCATCACACTGTTGAGTCATATTTAGCTTGTGGTCCACTATAACCCCTAGATCCCTTTCTGCCGTACTCCTTCCTAGACAGTCTCCTCCCATTCTGTATATGTGAAACTGATTGTTCCTACTTAAGTGGAGCACTTTGCATTTTTCCTTATTAAACTTCATCCTGTTTACCTCTGACCATTTCTCCAATTTGTCCAGATCATTTTGAATTATGACCCTATCCTCCAAAGCAGTTGCACTCCCTCCCAGTTTGGTATCATCTGCAAACTTAATAAGCGTACTTTCTATGCCAATATCCAAGTCGTTGATGAAGATATTGAACAGAGCCGGTCCCAAAACAGACCCTTGCGGAACCCCACTCGTTATACCTTTCCAGCAGGATTGGGAACCATTTATAACTAGTCTCTGAGTACGGTTATCCAGCCAGTTGCGCACCCACCTTATAGTAGCCCCATCTACGTTGTATTTCCCTAGTTTATTGATAAGAATATCATGCGAGACCATATCAAATGCCTTACTAAAGTCTAGGTATACCACATCCACCGCTTCTCCCTTATCCACAAGACTCGTTATCCTATCAAAGAAAGCTATCAGATTGGTTTTACATGATTTGTTCTTTACAAATCCTGCTGGTTATTCCCTATCACCTTACCACCTTCCAAGTGTTTGCAGATGATTTCCTTAATTACTTGCTCCATTATTTTCCCTGGCACAGAAGTTAAACTAACTGGTCTGTAGTTTTCTGGGTTGTTTTTATTTCCCTTTTTATAGATGGGCACTATATTTGCCCTTTTCTAGTCTTCTGGAATCTCTCCTGTCTCCCATGATTTACCAAAGATAATAGCTAGAGGCTCAGATACCTCCTCTATTAGCTCCTTGAGTATTCTAGGATGCATTTCATCAGGTCCTGGTGACTTGCAGGCATCTAACTTATCTAAGTGATTTTTAACTTGTTCTTTTTTTTATTTTATCTTCTAAACCTTCCCCCTTCCCATTTGCATTCAGTATGTTAGGCATTCCCTCAGACTTCTCGGTGAAGACCGAAACAAAGAAGTCATTAAGCATCTCTGCCATTTCCAAGTTTCCTGTTACTGTTTCTCCCTCCTCTCTGAGTAGTGGGCCTACCCTGTCCTTGGTCTTCCTCTTGCTTCTAATGTATTGATAAAAAGTTTTCTTGTTTCCCTTTATTCCTGCAGCTAGTTTGAGCTCATTTTGTGCCTTTGCCTTTCTAATCTTGCCCCTGCATTCCCGTGTTGTTTGCCTATATTCATCCTTTGTAATTTGTCGTAGTTTCCATTTTTCATATGACTCCTTTTTATTTTTTAGATCTTGCAAGATCTCGTGGTTAAGCCAAGGTGGTCTTTTGCCACATTTTCTATCTTTGCTACCCAGCGGAATAGTTTGCTTTTGGGCCCTTAATAGTGTCCCTTTGAAATACTGCCAGCTCTCCTCAGTTGTTTTTCCCCTCAGTCTTGATTCCCATGGGACCTTACCTATCAGCTCTCTGAGCTTACCAAAATCCGCTTTCCTGAAATCCATTGTCTCTATTTTGCTGTACTCCCTTCTACCCTTCCTTAGAATTGTGAACTCTAGGATTTCATGATCACTTTTGCCCAAGCTGCCTTCTACTTTCAAGTTCTCAACGAGTTCCTCCCTATTTGTTAAAATCAAATCTAGAACAGCTTCCCCCCTAGTAGCTTTATCAACCTTCTGAAATAAAAAGTTGTCTGCAATGCAGTCCAAGAACTTACTGGATAGTCTGTGCCCCGCTGTGTTATTTTCCCAACATATATCTGGATAGTTGAAGTCCCCCATCACCACCAAATCTTGGGCTTTGGATGATTTTGTTAGTTGTTTAAAAAAAGCTTCATCCACCTCTTCCACCTGGTTAGGTGGCCTGTAGTAGACTCCTAGCATGACATCACCCTTGTTTTTTACCCCTTTTAGCCTAACCCAGAGACTCTCAACATTTCCGTCCCCTATGTCCATCTCCACCTCAGTCCAAGTGTGTACATTTTTAATATATAAGGCAACACCTCCTCCCTTTTCCCCGTGTCTGTCCTTCCTGAGCAAGCTGTACCCATCCATACCAACATTCCAATCATGTGTATTATCCCACCAAGTTTCGGTGATGCCAACAATGTCATAGTTTAATTTATTTATTAGCACTTCCAGTTCTTCCTACTTATTACCCATACTTCTTGCATTTGTATACAGGCATCTAAGATACTGATTTGATCTTGTCTCCCAGTTTTGCCCTGACCCTCCTATCTCTTTGTCATTAGAGCCCACGCCCCCTCCTATTTCCGACCCATCTCCCAGGTCCCCATGTTCTCCACTTACCTGTGGGCTTTGCTCACCTGTCCCCGTCGAACCTAGTTTAAAGCCCTCCTCACTAGGTTAGCCAGTCATTCAAGACATGTATCCAAGAAGAATCTCCTCAAAGGCATTTCACAACACAGACTTTGAAACAAGGACACCTGAATTGTCACCCTCAAGTAATTAGGAATCATTTTGTCAAATTTCACACCGAAATGGCACACTCAAAACTTTTCTTCACTACTCTTGCGCACCATGTAGCCCAAACTGCTCTGAAAATGAGTGTTCTTGAACAGTTCAAAGAACTTCAGCTTTCATGAGAAATCCACCCACCTCCTTTTCTTTCACTAGCTCTACAACTTTTATTTTCAAAACTAGATGAACATGGTGCTCCTGAAAATAAGAGTCTTATAATTGGGGTCAGAGCCAGTGTATATAGACAAGCTTCACCATACAACTCTCCCTTCCCACTTCAATCCTAATTAGCGATATTCTTCACACCCTCTCAGTCCTGGACCTCTCGCAAGTAAAGAGGCTGCCAAATGTGGTGGGTTTTGGGTGGGGCAGATAAAATTGCACCATCATATGGACCATAAACCTCATTTTCTTATTCCTTGTGCTGGATTTGATCCTAGCTAGAGGAAAGGTAATGCATTAACCTACTATGGTACAGTATTTAACCCCCAAGATGTCAACTTTAGTAAAAAGACTAATTGTATGAGTCACTCAGTTGATGAGAGACTTTAAGCAGCTTTTCTATTACAATTTCAACTCTAACCAAAAGCAATATCATCAGTTAACTGTGAGGGATCTCTTTACACTTCTAAAAAATCAGGGACTTTGACTTCAGACTAATAAATCAAAGGAAGATCAAACTTTCTCTTGTTCAATACTGCTCAAGATGGCTTATATACTGGCTATATACTGTGTTAGCAAGTTTTGTCTTGGAGAAGTGAGCTACAGTATTTCCTGTCCATGTGTGTAGTACAGTAAACCAAGGTTTGCCTAAATCTTTCAGACACGTGAACTGTACACATTTTGTGAAGTTGATAAAAGCTGTATGAGAAATGGGAAAGACACGTGATTCAACAGTATATTTGAGAAGCATTTCTAAAACATGGTGGCGTTAAAAAAAAAACCTAATACAATACACACTATATAGCTTTACATCTAACTGTGTTTTACAATCAACCTAAAACAGCACATCAAAATGCAGTCATTATCATATCCCAGACTTTGGTCTTGTCTGAGAAATATAGAGGATCTGATTTCCTAACACCCAACTGTTTTCACTGGGCTTGCTGAACTACTCAGCACTGTCACTAAATGCTGTTTGAAGAGAGTAATTATAAAATTGATAAAGAGCTTATTCAAATATCTGTTCAATAATGTGTTGTGATGACAAATAGTAGCTCTATGGTACTAGTCAAAAAGCAAAACTTAGGTAAGCAAAAAGCTAAGAGTGAGAAAAGCAGCTCTCATCAACTTCCTAACTACCACTGCTAATCAAATAACATAATTTATATCTTCCCTGCATGTGCATTAATTCTCATAACCCTTGGAATTTTATTCTGTTTTCCAGTTTAGCATTCCAAGTTTTTCAGAGCAGCAACCATGTCTACCTCTGTTTTTGTACCACACCTAGCACAATAGGGTCCCTATCACACATTTGACTATTAAGTCAAAGCCAGAGTAAATGGTCACCCTTCTATTCTGTATAAGCAGGAAGTTCTAATAGACACAAAGGAGAGGAATAATCTGTTTTCCCTCAAACTTTGCTGTTGAATTCCTCCTCAAACTTTCTACTAAGTTTAAGAAAGACAAAGGGCTGGAAAGGGAGATAAGTACAAGAAAGAGGAAAATGATGGTGAATGATTATTACACCACTGTTAGTGTATTTTGCCTCACATATTTGATATAGTCAGGCAGCAATGACACAACTAAAGGCCTGACCTTGACAAGTGCCAAGCATCTGCAATGGTTAGGACAAGACCTGTGTGTGCGTGTGCGTGTGCGCGTCCGTCCGTCCCCACATCTCCTAAACATGAGTATTGCACTTTGAAAAACAGAGGTAAATGATGTGCTTGCGCATTTGTGCAGGAGAGATGCCTTGCTGTCATTCACACTCAGTGAATAATGCTTATCTAAGAAAAATGTCCTGGCAAAGTGGTGGCTAAAAGGTTTCCATACACATGAGCTGTAGCCCACGAAAGCTTATACTGAAATAAATTTGTTAGTCTCTAAGACGCCACAAGTAATCCTGTTCTTTTTGCTGACACAGACTCACATGGCTGCTACTCTGAAACCATACACATTAGGTCAGCCTTTGAGAGAGGACCAGTTTGTATTCAAGGTTTTCATTTTGTTAGACCAGTGCTGGAGCAAAATACACTTCTGAATTTCTGTCCTTAAAGTTTGGCCTAGTCAATGCATTAGGCACAGAGCTGAGGTTTAGGAACTGCGTATGGAGACTTGTATGTAACAAATATGAGGCTTTGCAAAATAAACCAAATTCCTTATTTTTCAAATAGGTCATGCAAAAAAAATTCCTAATGAGAGGAAACAAGCTATGTAGGTCACCAGCAGTAGGCCCCTCTCAGCTGTGCACCAACACAGGGAAAGCGGAGCAGTGCGTATGTGGCAGTCCCTCATGTAGGCAGCTTAGAGAGAACTGTGAAGCCTCTTCCTGGTGGTTAATGCTGGGGCTCCCTTTGCCCTATGACTACTGTTGGTGCCCCTCCTGGCAGGGAAGAGTAGTTCTGGGGGTTTCCCTAACCCTCCTGCTACTCTCCTAGCACAGGGGGAGAGTGAAGGGGCACTCTGGCACTCACCCTCTCACTGTATATAGTATGAATATACATGTGAGCTCAAGTTGAAGGCCCAGTTTCCATGCTGCATTGTACCAATTTAACTAAAGATGGGATATTAATCCAATGTAGTTAAATTGGTACAAAAGGCTACATGAACACTATTCCTTTGGTTTAACCTCGTCTTATTTAGGTTTAGTTAAGGTCGATTAGGAACTGGTTTAAGCTAGACTGAAATAAGCTATTCTTTAACCAAAATAAGAATGTCCACATAGGGATTTTACCTGGATTGGCACCTGTTTAACTAAAATGCTGAACATAGACAAGGCTTAAAACTACACTCATAAGCTGTGGACTTGCACTTGGGCAATCATTTGTTCCACCCACAGGAAACATTTTTTTTACAAAGGACCATTGGCCAGCAGTTTAATAGATGCTAGCCTGCTTGTCGTTAAAGGATTTTTCATTTTACAATGCCCTCCTTTACTTACAGATAGTCCTTCTGATCTGCTTATGCCCACAATATGATTTACATAGTATAATACCACAATAGGATTCTCCTATACATAGTTTTACGTTTAGAACAACCAAGCTGAAGATTCCTACTTCCATTGCTTTTGAAATGGCAGACGTCCACTAAACAGAAGTTAATTACAGCTGGTTAGAAAACAAAATCTGAAATGGAAAAAAATATTTTTCCTGTTTTCTAACTAGCTCTACTTAAACCCTTTATTTAATATAGTCTGGCAATGCAGCAATACTTCACTGTTAGAACACTTTTCACTCAAGGAACTCAAAGCATTTTACATACAATTAAGAAAGCCTCATAACACACCTGTGAGGTAGATATTTTTATCTCTGTCCAGGATGCAGAAAAGGAGGCAAGGAGAAGGTAAAGGTGACCTACAGAGGATTTAAAAAATTTGGCACTTGCCTGGGAATGGGGAGAGATACTTTTAAAAAGTGGATTTTTTTCTTGCTCTTTTACTTTACAAATCTTAGGAATTATTATTTCCCCCTTGATTTGGTTAGGGTCTCGGAGCCTCTGTATGGTGACGTCTGATGGGAGGAAAGTAGAATCTGTAGCTAAGATGTCCTTTCCTCAAACTCTCCATTAGGCATTAAAGAAAAATGGGGAGTTAACAAAACAAAGCAAAACCACTTGAAACAGTCTCACTAAAAATACCTTCCCTCTGAATAACTTGGATTTCAATCCCTGGACCTTTGAGGTCATAATTTCATTAGTCTTCCTATCACCATACCATATTACAGGTTACCAAGACCTAAATTTCAAATGTAATAAACAAATGGGGGGGAAAATTGAGGCTTGAAGATGAGAACTTTTCAGGATTCTTTATGCATCATAAAGAAGTAAAAAGAGGGCAAAAGGCAATTCTTTTTGTTTTGTAGGTCACGTTTAAGTAACTTGCCAAATACCATACAAACAAAAATAAAAAAACCCACAGCACAGGGGGAACTGGGACTAGAATCCAGGGCTGAAATCTTGGCTCCATTGAAGCCAATAAAAGTTTTACCATTTAATTCAGTAGGGCCAGGAATTCATCCCAAAGCCCCTTGACTTTTAGTCTCTGCTCTAACTACTAGACCATGAATGATTTCTTCATTTTAAGCATATAGGCATACTCAATGGGCTAGATCTTCAGTTGGTGCAAATCAGCATAACTCCATTATCTTCAGGGGGGACCTTTTCCAAAATTTCTATTACACAGAAAACTGCTCACTGTCTACAGGAAAACTGGATTTCAAGATCCACATTTCTAATGAGGCCTCAACCTAGTCTCTGAATTTGCATCCATAATTTTACACAAGCAATATGGAGAGAGCCCAAATAGGCAATTTAAGGGCCTGATCCAAAACCCACTGAAGTCAATAGAAAGGCTCCAACTAACTTCTGTGGCCTTAAGCTTCGGCCCTAAATGCTCAAATTCCAGCTGTACCTGCAATGTGCACAGTAATGGACTATGCAAAATGTAGAGGCTATTGTTTTTTTAAAATGTGGCTCATTGTCAGCTTTGTGACTCTCTCAGGTCAATAACAGCGCTATTTATAGATGCCTAGTTATATCTGCAAGGCTTTTTTGGGAGAAGGGAGACAAAGTCATTTAGCATTTGTAACCAAAAATATATTTCACATTGCCACACAAGATTCAGCTTAACATCCCGTTGGTCTTCTTTAATATTATATAATAATTCAACTGTCCTGTGACAGATGCAAAATGTCAGAAGACCTTGCACACAACTGAGTTTGAACTTGATGTTGTGCAGCATCTCAATGGTGCATGGCAAAGAGAATGAATTTTCTGTAGTGGGTGTAGTCCTAAGGCAACATTTACACCAAGCAGTTCAGCCAACAGCTATATTTAGTGATCCTTTGGGCTGGTTATTTTTAAAAGCTATTAATTTAAGGTTGTGGTAACCTGGACCTTAATCATTTCGCAAGTACTTAGTCACATATATTCATACATATTCTATATATTTCACACACACATACATCCCCTCTTCCTACTCTCCCATGCTTTTCTCAAACCACCCCACCTATGGATAGATCATGGAGACCTGTGGTGTTTCCCATTCATGTATTACCCACAAATATTGGATATAGTTGAAATGAAGCTGGAGATTGAAGAGGCAGTGCTTGATTAGATGCCAAATGGAAAACCAAGGGACAGGTCCAGGAAAAAGTAATGTTACACAGAATATTGGAGAACATGGAAAAAATCAATAGAAAAGAGGGAATGTACAGACATCAGATCTCTCATAAAAACACAAGAACGGCCATACTGGGTCAGACCAAAGGTCCATCTAGGCCAGTATCCTATCTTCCAATATCCCAGTTGCCCCAGAGGAATTAACAGAACAGGTAATTATCAAGTGATCCATCCCCTGTCGCCCATTCCAGCTTCTGGCAAACAGAGGCTAGGGACACCATCTCTTCCCATCCAGGCTAATAGCCATTGATGGACCTATCCTCCATTGACTTATCTAGTTCTTTTTTTAACCCTGTTATAATCTCTTTGTGAAGATCCCACAGTAAATATTCTAGGGATAATTTAAAATCTTAGAAGTAAAGATTGCATGATTACATCTTTATATTGCTATGGCATTTTGAAGAAGCTGAGATTCTGAAATCTAAAACCCCCCCACTACCGATGAGTGTCATTGTAACATTAGTCTCCCATAGAGTACGTCTAGATGGCAATCACTGAGTGTAACTGCAGTTCAAGCCAACGTGCCTGAGCTAGCTTGAATCTAGCTAGCTCGGATCCCAGAACAGTGAAGCCACAGCAGCTTTAGCACAGGCCGGCCCTGTGAATAGTTGCACACAGTTCCAAGAGGGTTTGTGCAGCTCATGCTGGCTTCACTGCCCTGAGACCCAAGCTAGTTAGATTAACTCACCCCCAGTGATTGAAGTCTAGACATAACCAGTGAGCGAGAGAGAATGCTGCAAGCAGCTAATTGAAGTATTTTGGATAGACCTATTTTAAATAAATCAAAATAAATACATCATAAAAATAAAACTAATAGTTGGGCAGAGTTGTGGCAGGTTGATTTCCTCCCAGGGCATTCCTCTTTCTGAGGCCTGGTCTACACTACACAGTTAGGTCAATGTAAGCTGCCTTGTGTCGACCTAGCTGTGGAAGTATCTTCACTTAAATTTGTCTCCCACCAACGTAAGTGCCTCTTTATGCCTATATAGTAACACTACCTCCCTGAGCAGCATAGAGTCATGGTCAATGTAATTAGGTCAACGAAGTGTCAGTGTAGACACTGTATTGCTTATTTCAACTGTCACTGGCTTTCAGGAGCCATCCTACAATGCCCCTTCCTCGCCAGAGTGGGGTTTGTACACCCCATCACGCTGCCTGAGAAAGGATTAATGTTTTGAGGTCAATGATAATGGAGCATGGTCTAAACACAAGATTGCCTGGGTACATTTGTAACACTGAGATTTGAATTTAGACAGATTCCTCCTGAAGATAAATATGTATTCATTCCTCATGACACTAAGAGTATTATATGTACTGCACATTATAATTATTTGCTCTAGTTATACCTTGCTAATACTCAGGTTTGAAAATGGAAAATGAAGTCTATCGGAAACACAAGAGAACATTAAACCCATCTGTTGTACAAAGATTTGAACTCTAAAGTTGTCAGCTACTGAAAATTGATTGCAACTGAAACTATTGACTGTTATTGATCTGTTGATTGCCTTGGGCTGGAACTAAGGCTTAATATTGATTCTGGTTGATTAACTGAAAACAAAGAAAGTAGAAATGAAAATATTAATCACGTGATAATATATAATTTTAGAGTAGTACATCTGATTGTGAACCTCTGTTAAACACTGCATTGTCCTGCTGCCAACAGGACCCTGAATGAAAAGTATTGTAGGAGTTCATTTCCTGACCTCTTTTGACCATGGTACTATTGTCGGATACAGCCCCTAAGTTTGAGATTTAAGAGAAGGATACTGCAAACACGAGTTAATGAAATTAATTATTTTTAATTAAGCTACAGCCATACTCAAAGCAACCAAAATCAAGTGGAAGGTAATATACATCAGCGTTTTAAATTGTGCCCTAACTTTTACTGGAGTCAAAAGCAAGGACAAAGTGCAAAAAATCAAATTCTTTTGATGAATTACCTGAGTAGGTTCTGATTCACTTTTATTATACCTTGTAACATTTAACATGGAATGACACTAGAAACATTAAAATTGCTATAAATCTTGCATATAAAAGCATGAAATCTTGCTGCACTGTTACACAGTTATGTGAATTCTCACTGTACTGAAAGTTCTGCTTCATTTCTGTTAATTACATTTGAGAACTGTGTAACTGATTTTCCATCATTTGCCTGACCACATAATATCTAATATGCGCCAACATCCTTGAGTTACCTGATCATTCCCTAGAAGTGATTATGGACTATTCTTTCTTGGAACGGACATATTTCACTTTAGGGGCCAAAATGCTGGTCTTAGTCATAGCTTATAAGGCCAGAAGGGACCACTGTGATCACTAACCACTGACCATTTCTAAAAACAACCTCCTGTATAGCATAGGCCATAGGGCTTCCCTGAGCATATCTTGAAGCTAGTAGGAGATTTGACTTCAAAAGGACCAGGATTTGAACCTAAGTGGGTAGCCATTGGCCCATATCCTGCCATCAGTTTTGGAGGAAGGCTTTCTATAATTTCATAGGGCATTCAGGGCATAAAAAAGGTTATGATATGACTGTTTGGAAATACCCCAATTTTATTCTTCCAGTATCTTTGCAGACAGAAATGAAATTATGTACATTCAAAAGCACCTAAATGATTTAGGATCCTAAATCCTCCTTTCAAAAGTAACTTACACACATAGGAGCACAAGTCACATTGACTTTCAATGAGATTTAGGCTGCTAAGTCACTTTTGAAAATTTTACTGGTAGTTCTTTTATTCAAGACCATAAGACATTCAATGGAGGAGTCAGGCATGTGATACAGTGATGACAAATTGTTAGTGGCAAATCACTGTCTACAAATAAACTGATGTCAAAAAAAAAAAAAGATCATTTAGACAAGATCCATCATTACAACTAAGTGATGGTGATCATGTCAGAGGAAGAAATTGAACAAACTGGTCTTATAAAACAAAACGCATCAACGTGTACCTTCTCATATGCGCATTTTAGTATCTTACATCACCGAATCAAAATATGAGCTGCATAGTCAGAAAATATGTTTAATTGTTTATGGGTGGGATTTTTATACACTGATTGGGCAGCTTGTGCTCCTAAATTCCATAGTCACTTTCGAAAATCCCACCGTACTTCCATAACATTTAAAGACAAGCTCTGACCATAGCAGATTTGTTTGAGATACATGGTGATGGCAAATCTGTGTCTGAGATTAATCCCTGAAGATTCAGAACTATGTGCAGATTAAACAAGAAGTGGTTACACTACTCTGTAATTTATTTGTTGATTTTATTATGCATCTTTTTTTAAAAGCCACCTAAGATAAATCAAATGAAGAAAAAAAAACGCATAGCAGAAAAGCCTGTAATTTAAGAATTATAAGGCTGGCACGTATGTGGACGCTGTGTCATAATTTATACTTCCTTGTACTTTAGAAGAAATTAATCTAATGTGGGGGGTCTCTAAAAATAGATTACAGAAATTGTTTTCAGTTTAAAATCCATCAAGTCCTTCTCTCTAGTTGATAAGATTCATTGGTGGGACCAAAATACACAGGCAACATAGCATATGGGTCTAATTTTAAAAGGTGCAAATATTTGGTTTATATTGGGAAAGAACACAGGATGTAGCAATCTTATACTTCATTAGAGGTTATTTTAGAACAGAGAATTGACAACCACAATTCAGACTTATCCTTGGTTGTATCTACTATATACAATAACCCTAGCTGAATATACTGTGATATACAACAAATGCCCCCATTTAATTTCTTCCCTGGTATTAAATCTTAAAGGAAATTGTGAAGGTGCATTTTTATTTAATTATATTAAAATGCACCTTGATCCAGAGAGTCTATGAGTGTAACTTAAGTAAACCATGGGGCTTTTTGCCAGCCTCTGTGAAAGCCTGCTCCTGCTACCATTGAAGTCAATGGAAGCAGAATTGGGGTCACGATTTGAAGAGCATTATTTTAATTATAAATAAGCTATGTCTCATGTTTTTCCAAAAACAAAACAAAAAATACCCCTCCTCAGTGACCACTGCAGCTGCATGTATATTAGTTATGAACGTAGTCCTCTAGAAAATGAGCTGACCAAAGTTATTTAGGCTGAGATTTTCAGAGGAGTCTAAGGGCATTAGGATCCTAATCCCTTGGCTCTAGACAAGATTTAACCACAATCTGTTCAACAGTCCAAACAGGGAGTGATGAAAGCCCTTCACAAGTTACCAGCGCTAGGTGAAATTTGAGATTCTGTAGTGGATTTGGCAGGGGTGAGGTGAGTGTCACCTTAAGAGGAAAACCAAAATCAGACTGTTTTTTGGATGGTTAGTTGGTTCAGCTAATGAACCCCACAGATTCTGGCGAGGAAGGGAATGAGGCTTCAGCAACATTTTACAATCACAGCTGACGGCCAGATCACAATGTGCCACAGTAAAACCCATGGGGGAGTGGAGGTGGAGTGCTCAGGGGTAGGAAAACTCCCCCGGTGATTTTCTCCACATCATTCAGTCTGCTTGGCAGGGTGTAGTGGGGGGTGGGTTTGGTCCCACCCCTTTCCATGGGCCTGGCAATGGGACAGCCATCTGGTGGGCTAATAAGTGTAATATTTTTGATGGCTTTATCATAATTGTTGCTAAACATTAAATGGAAGTGTGTTTTTTCATTTGTCCTTAGGCACGGTGGGATGGTTTGACAGGGCGCATTACCTTCAACAAAACAGACGGCTTAAGAAGGGATTTTGATTTGGACATTATTAGTCTCAAGGAGGAAGGAACAGAAAAGGTAACTAACTGTGTTCAAATGGTGAGCCACACAGTACAGTCAGTGGGACTATGTTTACTGAAAGGTGGACCTCATGCACCATGAGGATGAAAACTTAATTTGACAGTGATATCTTGAAGTCCATTCCTCTTGACCTACATTTCCTATGGTTGAAAAAAGCTCATTCTACTTTTTAAATTGTTGGATTAAAGTTAAAACACAGATTGGGAGAGAGCAAAGGAGCAAGAAGAGGGGGGCGAGGAAGCTGCCCTGAAAGCCTGGAGCAGGCTAGCTAAATGAGCCAACCGGAGACACCTGGTAGCTGATTCCTTATAAGGGAGCTAAGTAGTTCTTAGGGGGAAGAGGAGGAAGACTGACTCTGAGAGGCTGGTGGGGAGTCAGCTTTGGGCAGAGCAGCTACAAACTGGACCTGGAGTGAGGTCCAGTTTGCCTCATAAGAACTGATAAGAGAGACTTTGTGAAGGAACCACCTTTTTTTCCCCCTCACCCAGGCTCTGAGGTAAGAGCCATGCCCTGAGACAAAATTTTGGGCCTTTGTGAGTGATTCGGGAATTTCCCTTTTAAGTTTATTTGGGACCCCTCCCTCCAGAAAGGAGCCCAAATGGAGTTGTGTGTTGATGAAACAATCTCTCATTAATGTTTCTTGTACTCTTATGAAAGGAAACCACCTCCCCAGAACCTTGGAGGAAAGGTGGTAGGGCTAGGGGAAGAGACAGTCCATCCCTCCCTCACCATCCTACATTTGGTACCTGAACGGGGACTTGATCTCCCCTCTCCCAAGAGAAGCCAGAAAGGAAATACTGCAATTAATAATATAGCAGCAAGAGATAGAGAAGGAGCGAAATCATCAGTTCTAGGAGGCCTTACTAGCCCCCTGCTCCCATCAGTGCATGGAGAAGGCCCAGCTGGCCAAACAGGAATGGAATCAACAGTTCCAAGCCAAGGTGGCCAGGCTGTTCATGCAAGGTTCACGGAGCACTCCCATGAGGGTGCTCTTTGCTGAGGCTCTCCCAGGGCCCACCCTACCAAATTAACTCCACCTCAAAATCTTCTTCACACCATTTGAGTGGGTGGCCACCACTGGCTATGAGAGGAGCTCCTGGGCCACCCAACGTGCCCCTTATCCAACCAGGTGGGCCCAGACTGCTTACAGGGCCTTATGTGCAGATGAATCCCTGTCCTACTCCACCCTGAAGGCTGCCATATTGGATTGGTTTGGACTCTCACCAGTGGTCTATCATAGGAAGTTTCAAGAGGAAACATTTCCAAAAGGAGGCAGCCCACGGGCCATCGCCCAACAGCTCTGAGATTTGGCTACTTGCTGGCTGACCCCAGAAACCAAGACCATGGGCAATGTCATAGATATTGTTTTGGAACAGTACTTAAAAATTCTCCCAGTAGCAGCAAAAGCCTGGGTCCATTGGTTCCACCCAGCCACCATTGCAGAAGCTGTGGCGATGACAGAAAATATTTTGGAGGCAGAGACCCCAGGCCTTGGGAGCACCACCCCTTCCTGCTTCCCCACGGTAACTCAAGAGTCATTGGCCCTGCACTGGGTTTCAGCACCCTAGGAACATGGAGGTGCCCACACTACTTGGCACCCTCAATGGACAGAGCCCCTACCTTCCTGGGGATCTCAAGTGGGGGACACTCTGAGGCTCCAGACGCCAGGGTGGACTTCATCTACCTTTCAAGAGGGTGTGATCGTATGTTATCAGTGTGGGCAGTTGGGACACATGCAGTGAGAGTGACCCCTCCTGGAGTGTGATTATCTAGGGTGTCACTTTTGGCCAATAGGGCAAGACCTCAAACCTGCCAAAGAGGGATGCCAAAAGACCTTGGTTCCCATCAAGTTAGACCACACCTCATAGATGGGCTCATGGACTCTGGCTTTGGGCAAATGCTCCTGCACCAAGATTTGTTCCTACCCAAAGCCTTCTAATCCAACCGAACTGTCCAAATCTTCTACATACATGTGAAAGATGCACTTATCCGACTGTCCCTATTATCTTACAAGTAGCTGACTACATGGGGCGTCTCCAGGTGGATGTAGCAGAGCACCTTCCCTGGCCTGTAATCCTGGGTCACAATTAGCGTACACCTCCCCATGCTCCTGAATAGAAACTCAATGCTACTTACCCCAGGCAACTCTCAAGGGCCCAGTAAGACTTGGGCCTGTGCTGGGACTGAGGCCTGGATAGAATCCATCCTGAGAAGAGGACCCCCTGGAACAGACCTCCATCACACTCCACCCATAAGCAAGTCAGAGACCCTTAGACTAGATGGCTCCTTTGACTTCATCACTGCTCAGGATGAAGTTCAGACCCTCCAAGAATGTTTCAACAAGGTAGCTATGATCAACGGGGAAGCCACCTAAGAACACTTACCCAACAGTTTCCCCATTTCTAGTTACATAACGAAATTCTGGACTGGGTGAAGAAACAACCTCACATGGAAGAGCCCAGGGTCCATGTAGCAAGGCGAGACTCACCACGGTGACACCTCCTGCTGGTTGTCTCAGGAATTACTCTTTTTCAGCCTCAGAGTGCCCTCTGCTGGCCAGTGTCTTGCCTGCCGCTGGCCCCCGTGTCCCTCCCAGACCCCGGTGCCCTTTGCCCTTGGGTTATGCCCCAGCAGTGTCCCCACGCTCTGGGTCTCTCCTCGAGGGGAACTCCCAACCCTCTAAACCCACCTTGCTTCAGTGGCTACTGCCAGTCATCATCTAGCCCCCGCTCACTGGGGCAGACTGCAGTCTGTAATGGCCACTCATCATTGGCAAGGGATTAGGACCTGCTGCCTTTGCCTATCCTTGGGCTGCCCCTCTGTAGCCCCAGTACCTCTTTGGGCCTTTGACAAGGCCTGCAGCCTGGGGGTTTTACCAGGCTAGAGCTCCCCAGCTCCTTTGCCCTATTCCCCAGCACTGCTCTAGTTCAAGTACCTTCCTCTCAGGCAGCTCGCCCTTCCCCCTCCAGGGCTACAATGAGATTCCTTCAACACCTGGCCCACAGCCCTTTTATAAGGGCCAGCTTTGCCCTATTTGAGCACAGCCACAGCTGTGGCTGCCTCCCCAATCAGCCTACGTTTGCTGCTTTCACTCCTTTTCCCAGCCACAGCCCTCTCCAGGGCTGCTTTTTACCCCTGTTCTCCAGGAGTGGGGCAGTCACCCCACTACAGTCCAGCTCCTGCTTCTCAAACTAGCTCATCAAGAACTGTTGAGACTAGCACACTCTGTCCTGATGACTGGACATCTGGGTAAGGTGAACACATTTGGAAAATTACTGGCCCAATTTTTTTGACTGAGTATATTTTAGGAAGTAGTGGATTTTTGTTCTCCTGCCCGGATTGACAGAAGATAGCCTCTAAGGAACGAGGCCAGGCTCCCTTACTATCGCTCCTTCTTGTAACAACTCCTTTGAATAGGGTGAGGATAGACATCGTAGGCCCCCTTGAGAAAAGTGCCTGGGGTCACATTTATTTCATACTCATCAACTATGCCACAAGGTAACCAGAGGTTGCTTCTCTTGCAGAACACTATCACTTCCACCCTCATGCAGCAGCTACTGCAAATCTTTTCCAGGGTAGGCCGTCCTTCAGAAACTATCCAGGTGTCTTGTTCCCCTTAAAGGTTTGACTCTGGATCTTGGTCCTACCATCCTCAGATCAATGAATGGCCTATTGAATGGTTTAATCAGACTCTTAAGTTGAGGCTAAGTTCTTTGGGACAGAAACCAGAGACTGGGATCAGTTGCTGCTGTACCTTTTATTTGTGGCACAAGAAGTTCCACGGGCATCTACTGGCTTCTTCCCTTTTGAAATTCTCAGTGGAAGACAACCCCAGGGTATCTGAGATCTAGTTGAGGAGCCATGGGAAACCCAGCCTACCCACTTATGTCCTCCACTATGTCCTACAAATGAAAGAGAGGCTGGAGTGCCTTGGTCATTTTGCCAGCGCTAACCTATTCCAGGCCCAATAGAGCCAGGCCTGGCAGTATAATAAGGAAGCTAGGATGAGGGTATTCCAGCCTGGCAACCAAGTCCTCCTATTTCTCCCCAGCTCAGAGAGCAAACTCCTAGACAAATTTCAGGGCCCCTATAAGGTCCTCTATGTGTTGGGCCAGCTGATTACAAGGTTTACTACCCAGACTGACAAAGGCCAAAGGAGATCTACTATGTAAATCTGCTGTGACATTGGAGCATGCAGAATATCTCTTCATCCATCCAGAAAGAGATGAGGAGTTAGGACCCCAGCTCCCAGAAACAGTTGTGGTAGAGGTCAAAGGGATCCCACCTGGCAATGGGTTGTCCACTAACCAGAGAGGGCAATTAGAGACCTGGTGTGGGCACACTAGCACGTACTTTACCCATTTCCAAGACAAACCTCGCTAGTCAACCACTACATTCAGATAAAACCCAGTTGAAGCCTGGAGCAGGCTTGCTAAATGTATCTATCCTGAAAGGGTTAAAATCCCATTTCATACAGGAGGTCCAGGAGATGTTAAAGCTAGGCATAATTGAAACATCAAAGTCCCTGGTGTAATCCAATGTGGTCCTTGTCCCTAAAGCAGATGGGACCATTCAATTCTGCATAGACTTCCACCAGATAAACGTGATCCCTGACTTCAATGTATACCTTGTTCCCTGAATTTGTGACGTGCTCAGTTGGCTCAGCAAAACTTGATACATTTCGACATTAGACTTCACTAATGGCTATTGACAGATCCTGCTCTCCCCCAGTTTCCATGCCACGACTGCCTTCTTGACCAGTGTGGCCCTGTTTCAGTTAATTAATACTGCCTTCAGGTTACACAGTGCGCTGGCCACTTTTCAAACACTAATAGACGAGGTGTTATGGCCACATTAGCCCTATGCAGCACCCTACCTGGATGATGTGGTAGTCTAAAGTTGGAACTGGCCAACTCACCTCAGAGATTTAGTTGCTGTCCTTCAGACCCTAGAGCAGGGGTTGGCACCTTCGGCACGTGGCCCATCAGGGTAATTCGCTGGCGGGCCAAGAGACATTTTGTTTATGTTGATCGTCCACAGGCATGGGCCCCCCGCAGCTCCCAGTGGCTGTGGTTTGCCGTTCCCGGCCAATGGGAGCTGCAGGAAGTGACACGGGCTTCAGGGACGTGCTGGCTGCCGCTTCCCACAGCTCCCATTGGCTGTGAACAGCAAACCATGGCCACTGGGAGCCGCAGGGGGCCGTAGCTGTGGAAGGTCAATGTAAACAAAATGTCTCACGGCCTGCCAGCAGATTACCCTGACAGGCCACGTGCCGAAGGTTGCCAACCCCTGCCCTACAGGATGCCAATTTAATAGTAAACCCAAAGAAATGCACTTAAGGGAAGCAGGAGACCACCTACTTAGAGTATCTAGCAGGAAATGGTAAAGTGCAACCCTTGGTCGACAAAGTGGAAGCCCTAGCCAACACATCCATTCTGAGAATAAAACAAACAAGTTTGGGCATTCCTTGGGCTGGCAGAGTATTATAGGTGATTTGTGCCCAAGTTTTCCTCACTAGCAGCTCCCCTCAATGATCTCATTAAAAAATAGCTTCTCGGCAGATCACTTGGTCTCCCCAGAGTGACTGGCGTTCAGAGAAATGAAAGAGATTCTGTGTAACAAACCTGTAGTGTGTAGCCCTGATTTTTCAAAAGAATTTATTTTACACACGGGAGCTTCATACTGGGCCCTGGGAGCGATACTGCCCCAGATGTTCCATGGCCAGTAACACCCTATTCTGTATATGAGCAGGAAACTCCTGGACTATGAAATGTGGTGTTCGATCCTCAAAGGAATGCCTAGCAATACACTGGGTGGAGAAAGTCCTGTGCTATCATCTGTTTGCGATCCACCTTCTTCTCTTCATTGACCACATGGGACTCCAGTGGCTCCAGATGATGCCCAGGTCACCGTTGGTACCTCACCTTACAGCCCTTTCATTTTCGTATAGACCATCATTCCGACAAGAACCACCAGAATGTGCACAAAGATGGAAAGCCACACAGTGAGCACCCCGACAGACCCACCCAAAGGCATGGACTGAGAGGATGTGAGGGAGCTGAACTGCAAGAGACTTGAAGTCTGGAGCACGCTTGCTAAATGAGCTAACCAGAGACACGGGTGCAGGGAAGGAATCTCAAGCAGCTGATTCCTTATAAGAGAGCTAAAGCAGTTCCCGGGGGTGGGGGGGAGGAGGAGGATGGGACAAAGACTGACTCTGAGAAGCTGCAAGGGAATCAGCTTTGGGCAGCACAGCTGGACGCAGGGTGAGTCACCTCATAAGAAATTATAAGAGAGACTCTGTGAAGGAAGCCGGTTTTTTTCCACCCACCCAGGCTCTGAAGTAAGAGCCATGCCTTGGGACACGTTTTGGGGCTCTGAGAGTGATTTGAAAAGCTGCCTTTTAAGTTTGTTTGGGACTCCCTCCCACTCAGAAAGCCCAAAAGGCTGTGTGTTGAGGAGACAAACTTTCATTAAAATTTCTTGGGCTCTCATTAAAGAAAACTTGCCTCCCTAGATCCTTCCAGGAGGGCAGCGGGTGTTGGGGTCGGGCGGGAAGGAGACAGGTCACCCTTCCCTCACTCTGCTACACAGATACTGAGAAAAGATTTTTGACTTTTGCAATTCATGTTGTCTTACATATCTGGGTACTGAATAGGAATCTGGAAATGGCAGTCATTATCTTAAGTAAAAATATATTTTCTTGTGCTCTTCCCGTGCATCATTGCATCAACTCACATCCTGTAAATACAAGTTTAAATGTCAACTCAATCTTATAATTTTGATAACTCCCAAAAAAATTAATGGTCGGCTAGTTGAACAAACTTCTATGTAGGTATCTAATAAACCAGTGTGCCTTGTAAAGAATAGCATCTGTATTTTAAAGAAAGTTATTTTTTGTAATGTTCAGAGGTTTAGCCATGTTATATATCTATTGTGCAATTTTAAATGAGTGTGTATTGAGGAGGTGGGGAGGGGGCACTAAGGAACTTAAGAAATATTCTCAAAATGAGCTGAAATACTAAAAATTGTTTAATTGAAGATGAGCCAATCAATTATGTTTTCACCCCATCCCTAATTACTCATAGTTGCAGTAAAATGGTTATGCTACTGAGGAAAAATGAAATTAGTTGTGGTCTATTCTGTTGAGATTAAACACTGTTCTTTGGGATAAGCTTCTGAATTTGGTATTACACTCAAGCAAAGGTCAAGCAAAATCACATTCCATCAGGACATGCTTGAGAGTCTTGTAAATTGCAAAGCTATACTTCAGAAATAATCTGTGTGAAAAGGTCTTGTCTCTCTTATATTGTCGTTTACCAGTTGTCCTGAGGATGCAGATGGACACCTATCTGGTTCTGGACCTTCTTTTTGTAAAATAAAACAAAAGCAAATAATCCACATATGTAGACTAGCAGATTGGTAAAATACTAAAGAACCTACCTCTCTTTCCTTATTTAATACACAAGGGTAAGAAAAAGAACCTAATCCTGGAAGATTACATTTAGGCTCCGATCTATAATAACAGAGGCAAAGCTACTGCTGCTATCTCAAGTGTCATATTGTCAGCTAGATCTAATTACTACTGGCAAAAATGAAGGATGCAAAAGACTCTGAATTTATTGGAACCAGAACAGTTTTGCTGTGTGGTGTAGAGGGTAGGATACCAAACACCCACTCAGGGGCTCCATGGAACTGTGCTCAACAGGGCTCCCTGTGCTCCAGCTAGAGAGGAAAGGGCTCATGGTGGGAGGGAAAGGGGGGAAACAGGAGGTGTAAATAATGAAAAAGTTAGAGTTATTGATTTACAGAGATCAGTGCTTAATGTCAGCTAAAAACAACTTTGTTTCTCCTCCCACTTAAAATATTTGGCTCCGTGGATTTCCATTTTGATTCTGAATAATCATCTATGAGTTAATTGAGACATAACTACTAGCACCCAGCTCTCTAGACTGGTTTCACTTTTCATCTTTAATGAAGCACTCTGTTTATTTTTCTCTTTACCAAGGCTGCTCGCGAGGTTTCTAAGCATTTATATAAAGTGTGGAAGAAGGTTTGTACACAGACAGGTGATGCAAGAAACCTTCAGGTTGGGTCTTAAAACTCATCCTTTGGGTTTTGACAAATGGATCTCAGATTGCAGTTTAGAGACAATATTCTATCTCAGAGTGTGCTTTTCTGTGATAGAATGAATTCCATTCCTACTCAGGATATGTACTCTAGTACTTACAAATTGTAAAGAGACCTCAGATGAATTAAATATTTTCCCCTAATAATATGTTTTTTAATTCTCAAGGGTTGGCCCTCTTCCTCCTTTGAATGAAGGCTGGTGGCATTAAAAAGCAGACACCTTCAAAGCTGTTTCCCTACCTTACTCATTAAAGCAGGGTTTCAAGTATCAGTGCCTTTAAAGCATTAATGGTGGGTGCTGTGCTAAGTTTATTGACACTCCCACAAAGTGTGTGCCGTGAATGACTTTTCTAGTATCGTCGAGTTAAGTTTTGACTGCTACATTAGCTCCTGGCATACAACAGTCCATACGATTAATGGGCAGTTCAGACATTCAATAACACATGTAAACTGGAAGCAGGTTTGTTTATAAACTGCCCAACTTATTCCAAGCATCTCATGCTTCCTTTTAACATATGGGGGATGCTTGGACCAATAGAAAAGGCACCAGACTGGGAATCGGAAGAACCAAGTTTTATTCTCAGGTCTGCTGTGGACTCACTGAGTGGCCATAGGCAAGTCACTTAAACGGCCTGATTCTCAGAAGTGCTGAGCGCCCAAAGCTCCAACTGAAGTCGAAGGGCACTACAGGTGCTCAGCACCTCTAAGAATAATGCCTTTAGCCTTCTATTTTCTACCTCTATACAAGGGGGATAATAATCTCTTACCCACCTTTGTAAAGTGCTTGAGATATACAGATTAAAAATGCTATGTAAAATAATAAGTATTATATTTTGCATACATCTTTAAAAATGTTAAATTTTTTCCCCCATTTAAAAATACTTTTTTTTGGCACTCTACACTAGAGTAGCTTACAGTGTCCTATAGCACTCTTTTTCTAATCTAATAAAACACATGCTTAATAACCTTGTTTTAATCTTCAGTGAATCAGGATAAGGCACAACGGATTCTATTTTCCTCATTACTAGTGGATAGATCATCCTACCTGACATACAGAAGCTTATTGAACCAATCTAGCTTTTGACTCTAGGCATTTCATGTTACGTTGAATTAATTTAAACCAAATTACAATTGGTTCAGAACACAGACTCATTGAGAAGGGCATATTATACATCTTGAATTTGTCACTAAACTGCAATAAACCCTCCAGATTCACCATAGTGATGTAATACCTTGGCCTCATTCATCCAATGCCCTTCTGACCTTTTTCATGTTAGTGTCAAGACTGACCTACAGTGTCATTCCTTTAATTTCAATGTACAGTGGCCATCTTGATGTATTCTGTATACACTATGACAGTGCTATTCCATGTTCTGTATGACCGTTCTGCTCTTCCTCATTGCCAGCTATTTCAAGCACACCAGTGTGTCAGGAAGTCAGCAACGTTGAGCAGAATAGCTTTTGATTAATGCGCACTGCCCCAAAACAAATTAAAAGAAACTAGCCATTTATCATGGCCCCAGATTAACTAAACTGATAATGCCCAACACGTCATGTATATAAATACTTTTCAGATAGGTAGGGGGGTTGGGGGGGGAGGGGGGGGAGGGGGGGAAGGAATCATGAACATTGTTATCCCAATTAAAAATGTCATAGGAGGAGAAATAGTTAACTAAAGAAATTGACAATGGGATCCAGGGGCTTTCAGACATAGATAGTTTGAATGATATAATTGTTGTTATAATATTTATATAATAGCAATCCCCAAAACCCCAATCGGGAGCAGTGCCCCATTGTGCTGGGTTCTGGACAAGGAAAGACAGTCCCTGCCTCAGTTAATAATCTCAACGAATCCCGCCTGGGTCAGTAGTGACTGACCATCTGACAGCTGATGGAGGTGTACAATATGTGAGGCAAGTCAGCGTTTCAGTTTTGGTCTGATCTGGCAGCCTTGTTGGCAATCTCAGCAGGGAGGCACTGAAAGCTATCCCTCCAGTCTATGGTTGAAACGCTCCGGCAGACCAGTGTGATGAAGCATGCTGTTCCGAGGATGGCGTATGCCAGTCCCCAAAGCCATCAATCTGGTACCTTTCACAAACTTTCAATTTAAAATATATGTATATTGGATGGACCAGACCCACAGCTGGCCCTGTCTCTTTAAATCCAAGGTAAACTGGCTAACTCTTCTAACCTAAGATGGTAGGTGATGTTTCTGACGTCATTCCAGACTGTTTTAACAAATCAATGAGTGTGGATAATTACATGGGTATTGATCGTATTTAAATTGGCAGTTTAATGCAGATGGCTTATATACCATTTTCATATTGATTTTGCTCCTCAAAGTGGAGGATGCTGTTTCATTAGCTCAGGTTAAGAAAATCTTTCCATGCAATTAAAGTAAAACCTGTGGTGAGCTTTGTAAAATGTATCATTCCTCAGTAACAGATATTTTGATTCTGTATTTCCGGTTGTTTGACAGTTAACTTTGCAAGATTCTTTTTCTAACCTTTCAAAAGCCTGGAATGTTGGTACAGGGAATCTGCTCGCTTTGTGCATTTTTTGCATTAATTTGGTCTAAGGCATATCATGCTTCATTCATCAAGTTTTCTAATAGCATAGAAAGATACTGAATACTCTCTAAACATCTTCTGCATGTGTCATTTCATCATGAGTGTCTAACAATAGATAGATAATGAAAAGCTCCATTTTCAAATTGCTGTACTCAGATGTCACTTCAGGGCCTAATCCTGGAAATGCTCAGTGCCCTCAATTCCCACTGAAGTCAGTTCCTGTTGAAGTGACAGATTCAACCCAATAAAAATTGAGGGCACATAGGCCCAGATCCACAAAGGTACTTAGGTGCCTAAACCCCATATTTAGGCTCCTCCGCTATACACAAAACTCCGGCTCAGCTGCCACCTAACTCTGTAGGTGCCTAGACTCATTTAGCACCTACATGTCTACTGTAAATATTCCCTAGGTGCCTATGTTTCTGCCTGTAGGCATGCACACTGCAGCCCCACTGTAGGCACCCAAGCACCAATCACCCACCTAAGCCCCAATACAATCCATAGATGGGGGGAAGATAGGCAGAGGAGTGCCTGTCTTCCTTGTTTGGCCTGATCTGGTGGTGGGGAGAGAATGTTAAAGTGGAGAGAGACCCATCCATAGTCTAGTGGTTGAGTCACTCACCAGAGAGGTGGCAAATTCCTGTTCAAATCCCTTCTCCTCAAGGAGAGGGAAGAATTGAACGGAGGAGGCTCCTACATCCCAGAGGTACCCTAACTACTGGGCTAAAGGTTTTGAACTGCTCCCCCTCCTCACCCCCGAGCTGTCTTGTGTGGAGACAGACAGACGTCTAGCTCCATCTCACAAGAAACACCTTTGGCTTCTAAACCACTTGACTCCAGAAGAGGTTTCCCAGTTGTGGAGTGCAAGCACAGATAGGGGCAGAATTTAGGACATACTCCCGCCCTGCTCCAGTCAGCATCTGCCATTGGCTAGCAGGGAGCTGACTAGTGTGATGGCTTTTGTGGATGGCAGTTTAAGGCACCTATCTTTCCCCATTCATTGTATAGGAAGCCTTGCCACCTAACTCAGGCTTTGTGGATCGCAGTGTTGTTCCTGTGATTTTTCTAAGCACCTAAAAGTTGGGCAATGTGACTCTCAGCACTGGAATGCTTATGTCCCTTTGTGGATCTGGGCATTTGTGTCTTGTAGGAGACATTCGACACCAAGCAGGATCAGGCCGATACAGAACAGTGGTTCTCACATTCAGCCTGATTCTTCAATGGGCCAGTTGTCTTGTGAGGTGCTAAGTGACTTCAGCAGGATTTAAGAGCACCCAGCATATTGCAGAGCTGGGACTTAGGCCCCTATTCAGCGAGGTACTTGAGCACATGTCTAACTTTAGGAACATGTATAGCCCCACTGAAGTGAATGCAACTTCTCATATGTTTAGTTAGACATGTGCTTAAATACTTTGCTGAACTCAGGCCTTGTGCAAAGTTAGGCAAGTAGCATTTTTAATTACGCTTATTTGGAGGCACAGTATTTTTTCAGGAGGAAAACTTGTGCATGCAAACTTGCGTGGGGTCAGTTATCATTGCCCACTTTCCAAATCTATACAACTTTATTTTAAAAGACATTAATACCAGAAGGATTTGGAAATAAAATCTTGAGATTTAAATTTGAATATATGTAAAGTTGATATTTATCTGAATAAATTAACTTTACTTTTGTAATTTGCACCACTGTAAAGATACTGATCCAAATCCATTGACATCAGTGAAAGCCTCCCTCTTGCCTATATTGGGCTCTGGATCAGGCCCTAAATGCTGGAGATACTTATTATTGTGGGGATTGCAAAGGAATCTAAACCTACATTCTCCTTTAGTCTTTTGCATTTACTGACAAACACTGATCAGAGGTGAAATGGCATCACCTTGATGGTTCTGTCATATCAGTAGTCAAGAAGCGACTGGAATAATCATCTGTGCCTTCAGCAGGTTCAGAGCAGAAGTAAAAGGCCAGTGCATCCATCAATCTGTTTCAGCATATTTATCCAAGCTTTTAATCTGTTGTCTTGGAAAGGAAAGGTCTTGCCATATATTTCAACTTTACTATTTACAAAAAGAAACAATTTCATGAAAATAGACATTTGACATTTTTAGGAGGAAACAAAGTCAACACGTTCCACTTTTCTAGTAAATTGGCAAATGCACAGCTATATTGACATACCTTATACTCTTATGGTTAATTCATTTCAACCTGCTTTTGAAAGAGCTGTGTGTTCCTAATGATTTAAATATAACAATCAACCATTTGATGTTGTTCCCTTATTTAGAATTACAACTGGTTTGTTCCTGAAACATTTCATACTGCTGGTGTTTTAGTCTATCACAGTGATGTATGGTATCAATGTTCTTTTTTTTTTTGGACTGTGAATTATAATGCACATTTATGGAAAATTATACATAATTTCACTGAATGCGATCCCTGAGGCTTAGCAGCCATTTATCTACTTTGTTCTGTGCAGATTGGGGTTTGGAACTCAAACAGTGGCCTTAATATGACTGACAGCAATAAAGACAGATCTACCAATATCACCGATTCACTGGCTAACCGAACACTCATAGTCACTACCATTTTGGTAAGTCCTGCTGCATAGTGTTACTATTATTATCCATAGTGTAGAATAGATCATATATTGCTTACATCATTTTACATGTTTATATGAAGCCTTCCTTTTCAGCCTAAACTCTGCACTTCATCTTTTGTGGTTCCCTGTACCAATGTAAGGTTTTACAAACCACCCCATGTTTCTAGACCAGCATATTATTTGCATATAGACACAGAATCAAACTGCCCTCTATCCATCTATACACCATTTCCAAATTATGTTTAGCTTATCTCTGTACTTTGAAGAACCAATCTGTATTTCTTTCAACCAAGAAAATTTCACACGCCCAAATACTAACTTTTACAGTCAGCGTGTACATGTTCTGATTTCTCACTACAAACAAGGTTGAACGAGAAGAGCAGCTTATGGTGCAAAGTGGAGAGACAGATTCTGGTACATCCTCACTGATGTCAAATGGAAGTTACAGTGGGGAGGATGTGTTGAATTGTGTATCCTCCAGCCACCCTGATCCCTTCTTCCTGGCCAGTGCTGCTACTTCTTGGGCTGTGCTGGCTGGTTCTGGGTTCCCTGGAGAAGGGGAAGTTGCAGATTCCTTGTGCCACAACTCCCTCTCTGCTGACTTTCCACTGCCAGGAGCCCTGCACTTTAGGTTAAAACTACAGAAGCCTACCTTGCCCAGAACTGAAAAGGAAATACCATGTGCACAAAACCACTCTGCCTATGCTATTTTTTATTCTCTCTCATGAATATATTGTCCAGTCAATGGCTATATTATTTCATACTTTTTAAGATTTGTTTTATTTAGAAAGTCAATTTTTAGGTTTACTTTTTGATTCTTGGTCTAGTATTTATTGTACTACTGCAGTGTCCTTACCCATCCCTTAACATGGGACATTATACAGTATAGCTCTTGGGCCTGATTTTGGAGGTGCTGAGCACCAACAACTCTAATTAAAGCCAATGGGAGTAACAGGCCCTCAGATCCCATGAAACTCAGACCTAGTACATTTATAGCTAATTGATTTGGGAAATTTACTAACATATCTAAGATGACTTTTAATGGACATGGTAAATTAGTTGCACCTGTACAACTGTAGGAAATCATCCAACTATTTGTGTAATGTATAAACTGAGATTATCTGAAACGTACCTCATTTCTATTGTTACATGTTTGGTGTGTTTATTCTATAGGAAGATCCCTATGTTATGTACAAGAAGTCTGATAAGCCCTTGTATGGAAATGACAGATTTGAAGGATATTGCCTGGATTTGTTGAAGGAACTGTCAAATATTTTAGGCTTCATCTATGAGGTCAAACTAGTTTCTGATGGTAAATATGGAGCCCAGAATGACAAAGGAGAGTGGAATGGGATGGTCAAAGAACTCATAGATCATGTAAGATTGAATTGTTCTGTCTTTATTCTACTTTAACCTGAGAGAGTTTATAAGAAGCCAAGTCAAATGTTTACATTAGCAGGAGCACTAGCCATTTTCAGAGCAGAAAAGCCCTTAAACAAAGACCAGTACTTAGGGTCTGCATTTTAGGGGGAAATCCTTCTCCCCGGTGCCGGGGTGTTCTAGGAGGGAAGAAATACATTCCCCCACACTGCAGGCCTGATCCATGGCTACTAAGACAGCCCTGAGACTACAGTAGTTCCCCCAGCACCTGGGCCCCTACTCTTCAGCAATGATAGCTAAATCTCCATAGCAGTAAACCCAATCTCCCCTGCACAACAGTAGGCAGGAAGCTGCACTTCACTGCTCTGCAGTTCATGAGTGGTGCTGAGCCCCCATGCAGGCTCCCCAAATCATGCCCTACCCAGTCCATTGGAAAGGTACCCGTATTGTTGCATCAAAAAGATCTCAGTGTCTGCAAAGACAAGGGAAAGTTTTGATTTTTTGGGGTGCTCACTTCCCATGAACAATGTTTCAGACATGTCCACTCTGCTTCTGGTAACGTCCTAATAATGCACTGTTTTGCCACACTTTCTTGATGTAAACTGTTTCAGTCCTACTCAAATTACTATAGCCCTTCAGAAGAAGTTTTTCTGCCCACAATGACCTTTAATAAGGAAACCAAGAATTTTTATTTTACACTCAATTACAGGTCAGCTAGTAGGCAAAACTAGATATGTTTGGTTTAGGTCATTTAATACTCATGGGAAAAGGTGGAAGGAATAAAAATATGCTTGTTGAATGCACAGAAAATGAGAATATTTTCCAATTTGTGTTCCCAGAAAGCCGATCTGGCGGTTGCTCCTCTCACTATCACCTACGTAAGGGAGAAAGTAATTGACTTTTCAAAACCCTTCATGACGCTGGGGATCAGTATTTTGTACCGGAAACCCAATGGCACAAATCCTGGTGTTTTCTCCTTTCTCAACCCTCTTTCTCCTGATATTTGGATGTATGTCCTCCTAGCCTGCCTTGGAGTCAGTTGTGTACTCTTTGTAATTGCAAGGTAAGTTTAAAGACTGTGTGAGAGAGACAACCTCTTTACTTACCTCTTATCATATATGTGTTGCACTGGTCACACAACATATAATCACTCCACTAATAACAATTTAATGCTAGTCTAGGAATTTTATCCAATACCAAAAACATTTCATTCCAGAGGGGTTGTCTTACATTATTTTTATATGAAAATAAATATTCATAGTGTGATGGGATTGTTCTTTACTTAAGAGTTGAAGGGAGAAAAAATAAAATTGATAAAATTTGTCATCAGTTACTTAATAGAAATGAAAATATTACATACAACTGCTTTTCAGCATATAGTTACTCCTTTATAAGCACTGCACTTTTCAACTGACAGTGCATACAGTTAAAAGCCAAGAGAGAATCTGAAAATCTTTGTTGCTGAAGGGTCGAAATCAGCTCAGATCAATTCACTCTGAAAATTCAGGATACCGTAACAGAGAACCCAAGGGCTTGGCTCTGCAAGATGCTCCCATACCTCTCTCTAAGGTGAATTGTCACAGGAGGTGCAAAGCACTGTGTACTCACAAATCCCAAGTGAGAGCCATATTCAGGAAGGCACTTATGACCCAGGGAGCATGTGTTTAACTTCGATAGGTCTTAAGCTGGGCTTAAAATTAAGCATATGCTTAAATGCTGTCCCGAATCAGGGCCTCTGCTAACAATGAACTCCTAACCCATGGAAGAGCAAACTACTAATAGAATACAAGAAGTTTAGAAACTGGGGGGATGGGAAAATTGATTAATGAAAAAGTCAACAAATTCTGTTTAAAAACTGAAAAGGAAAAATATGAAAATATGATTGACAGAGTTCAGCAATACTCCTTTCTTAGCAATTCTGGAGTCTGATGTTCCAATGCCTTTCTTATATGAATAGTTCATATATAAGTAGACACATTAACTCCAGTGCTACTACTAGTATGAATAAGGGCTGGTCACTTGAATAAAGGTTTGTGGGATCAGGCATCTACATTGCATGAGAGACTTTCCAAGATATCCCTTCCTAAGGAATTTCAATATTTTATATATAAAATATTAATTCAACATCCCTTGGATGCCATATTTGAAACATATTAATTTTTTTCTGATGGCATTTGATATCCATACTAAGGATCTGTAAAAAGCCTTATTTATTTTTACTTTTTCCACTTGGAATTATAATTTTGATCACTATTTATTGAACACTTTCCAATCCTTCTTCCTTCTCCTCCCTAAGAACATACATAAAAATATTTGTCTGGGTTATTGGTTTTTCCATTACCAACAATTATTTTTTTCTGCTGACACCTTGTAAAGCTTTTTCCCCGATTCTATTAGGTATTGCTTTGAATATAAAACAATGACATAATTCACACTAATGAAGGGAAAAGAGTATCAGAGTACTCCAAGCAAACAAGTTTCAAATCATGTAACTCTTCGTGGTCTAACATTTATATAATCGCTACGGGATAATATATAAAGCTGTAATGCTATATTATTGAAATTCTAAATATTCCTCGTATCAGAGAAAAGATACAATGGAAACATTTATTACAAAAGTCTTGTAAATGCTCAAACTAATTTGAGTCCATTAAAATTGTATCTTTTGATTCCAGAGGCCACAATGAAAGAGCAAATGTAATAAAATAGCATCATTATAATAGCCCCATGTTATTCATTCTGATAATGTGTATATATATACACACACGGTCTAACTGCCTATACAGCTCTGAGACGAGTTACATCGTTCTTGTCACGAGTTCTCCCCACCCCAAATTATGATTTCTTTTAATTGGCGAGCTCCCTTATTTACAAGAGCAGTCCCACAGAGGTCAGTTTGACATGGTTGTGTATTTCGTTATGGCCCACAGAACAGCTTTCTTTTCAAGTGGACGCACTGTCCAAACGCACTCTTTCACATATGTGAAACTTTATCTGCTTGCTGGTTTCAGCACCAGTGCCCAAGGTAGACTACAGTGATAGGGAGCGATTTCTGAATTTTATTGTTATGTTGTTTTAAACTGCTTAGAGTGTGGGTAGAGGATCATGGGTCAACTCATTAGTGTAGGTCTTGAGTGCAGAAAGAGTTCATCTATCACTGATGGCTAATCTAATATCAGCCACATGACTGTGTACAATTAGTCATGATTTCCCACAAGCTCTTGCAGTAGCTCACTGTACCATGAATAATAATTCTAACTGTGCACAAATCGTCGACTCATTCGTGGCTAATATTAAATCTGCCCATCAGTGACAGATTAACTTTGCTCTGTTGTTGTGCGCCAAGACTAAAAACATTTTTTTCTTCTCCACATTAGCTGTGACTACACTAATAATGTTCTGCTAAAATTTCTCTCTGTTGCCACCTTCGTTTCATCGCCACTGGTGATATCAAGTGGTGGAAGTGCTAGCATAGGTGTCCATCAGTGCTATAGGCACAGTGTCATCAAACTTGGCTCAGAAAAACCCTCCGTGAGGTAGTGCTTAACTGCCAGCAACCTCCAACATCATGTCTACACTGCTGCTCCCACTGGTGGAAATGAATCAGTAGAAACAACAGTGGAAATATTAACAGAAATTTTCAAGGTTAGCCAAGTCCTGGAATAGAATCATTGACCTGCCCCTCCTCTGTTCATTCCATCGACATTTCATATGGCATATTGCACAGAATAAGGTGCATAACAAGTAAATCTGATATTTAATTCTAATAGAGTGAGTCACTAGTATACTAGCAAAAAAAATTAAAAATATCAACTGTAGTTACTTTTGCTCTTTGAATAATCAAAATGTCATATAATAAAATAAAGCCTTTCTGGTCTGGCAGAAGTCGTTCTGCTGACTGAATTGTATTGCTATTTTCTAGCAGTTGCCATTTTGTTCCTACTGTTATTGATACATTTTTGTCTAAGCCACAGAATGTGTTTATTACTTAAAACAATGCAAGAGCCCAGCCCTGTTCAATTTGCAGTGCAAGACTCCCAGCAAAAGACCAGGCGCAATTACTGTTTTACACTCTTTGTAGCATGTCAGCACTGAAATTCAGTGTGTGTGAATGCCCAGCAGAAGGCCTTTGCACTTCGATAGCTTATGTGCAAGTTAGCCAGTGCACAGGGATGAGTTTCACCCTTTGTGCACAAATCTAGTTCAGAACAATTTCATTGATTGTAGAAAGGTGGTTTTCATTCTATTAGCACAGTGAAAAACTTGCTGGAATGTAATGGCTTGGTTTTGTTTTTTGTTTTTTTAAATGGTGTACGTAGAAATTTTTTGTCTTTAATCTTTATATTGCCTCTTGCAATTATGTTTAACAACTATTGTACTAGTGATGATGATATTGTTTAGTTAATGGCGTCTTAAGCTACCTACTGTTTCAATTAGTAAGTTCATTACTATCAGTGTTCATTACTTCAGCTTAGCGTAGCACTCTGGTTGCAAGAGTGCATAAATTCAAAGCTTAATTATATTGCTGAAACAGTAATTAAAATGTATTAGCATGACATTGTCAATTAAAGCTATATTCATAAACTTCAGCAGGCATGTACCTAATGTGCCCTGCAGAGCTGAGAAGCAGCAGGCAGGGTACCATGGGGAGGAACAATCTTTAAAGTAACTTTGCTAACTATTTTGCAGACCATAAGGGGGTATAGATTTTGCATTTTCAGCAAGGTGTGCTGGAAATTAAGCACTATTCTTCCACTCATTAAGGGGAAACTGGCTGCCTAATTCTCTATACATGATACTGAAAATATACCCCTATGGTTTTTAAGCACTGAAATTACTCTCGCAAAGTAGCAACAACTTATTATTAAAGTGCTGTAACCTCACTATTGGAGAGAGTGACACAAAAATTAATATCTTATCACCAACAGGTCTTGTCATATAGCATTTTTGTCATGCCCAATGCCAGTTCTTTATATAGAGAGTACTCCAAAGGCACTGCTTTTAGAGTGCCATTATTCTTTCATGCTTCGCCAGGGAGCAGCTACATGGAATCAGTGCATCCCCCTCTCTGCAGGTCATCAATCACGTGGCTAGGGAAATGACTGGGAACTTTGAAAGAAACAGTAGTCTTATATTTGAAGATTACAGTCAAAGAGCATTAGGATTAATGAAGTAGGGCTTATGCTAAAGCTGGAGCTCTGAAAGCCCCTCCATGCACTGCAGTGCTGCTCTGCAGCTTGCATACGGTACTAGGACACATATATATCCTTTAGTTTTGCTTATTTTCTTCATTAATCTTTTCATTTTCTGCATTCTTTAGCAGGTTTGCTAGCTCAGTGTGTATTTTATCTGATGTTTACAGACTGTTTCTGTTAACTACCACAGGTTTACACCCTATGAGTGGTATAACCCCCACCCGTGCAACCCTGACTCAGATGTGGTGGAAAACAATTTTACTTTACTAAATAGTTTCTGGTTTGGAGTTGGAGCTCTCATGCAGCAAGGTACACCGGTCACACATCATTATTGCACACATCCCACAGTCTGCTCAAGGGCTTCTGTGCTGGTAAACTCCACCATCTGTAGCTACCACATATATTGTAAAACCTGATCTCAGAAATTAAAAAAGCAGATTACACAGTGAAGCAGGGATAGGGAGGGAAGGGAAATGAAATGGACACCTGCTTAAATACAAAATAAGGTAACCGCAGAAATTAGAAGGGAAAACATACAATAAAGTATGAAGTTGGCTGTGGACAAAACATAAAATAATAGCCAGATGACTACAAAGGTATTTTTATTGATGATAAATCTAAAATTCCTACATGGAAAAAGGAAAAATCTCTATTCATGTAGGCTTCATCCCAATATAGACAGTAATAGCCATAGCAATTCTGGAACACATACTGTAACAGCCAGTCAAAAGGTATTTCTTCAAAAAGATTGTTAAGTTTTGTTGGCAATTGTCAAACTTGTATTTAAAACCAAAACAAAACCTATTTTTATTGGCTTTTCTGCAGGTTTGAGTCCCATCCTCTTGTAAATGCATCCAACCTTAGAATTTAACCAAGTCAAGTCCCAGTTGCTGCTGAATTTTGGAAACTGCACACAGATACTCGCTTGACAATGAAGGGCAGCGAAGTGCACTCGATATGGGAAGTCAAGCAGATACATGTACTAAACACTTTTGCTTATGGCGTGTGTATACTGAGGCTTCCCATTAAAGGGCTATATTGTATCAATATGGGGGTCCATTCAACATCCTGAAAACATTTTTTGGCCAAAAAAAAAAAAAAAGGCAACACATAGAGGAAGTCGCAGCAATACATTGGTATTAAATTCCCAAATATTTAAGAAAGGAACACCTACATTCATTCAGGTACAATTTATTCTTTTCATAGGCATGAATACCAATTTGAATTTTGTAAACTAATAAAATAATAATAATAATAATGAAGGATTTTTTTTAGACAGGGTAGTGAAGAAATTTCACACTGTAAGTAGGATAATACATGCACACAGTTGTATTGGTATATTCATAGGACACACATATCCTCACCAAAATTATTTTGAAGATTGGAAAAAACAAAAACACCTTATCTCCAATGTATCTGAAAAGTACAGACTAAGGTTTTACAGTATCAGGCAGGTGTGTGTATATAATTGTGACTGCCTTGTGTGTGAGAGTGCCCCAAGATTTTGTGTTTTTAATGTCCTGCCTTTTTGGAGTTTACCATCATCCACAGCAAACTGTGGGATGCAGTGTCTGCTAGTTACCACTACCTTGGGTACATGACAGTCAGCCCCAACCAGACTCTGCTTGTCTTTCAAGAAGCTTTACAAAAACATTTGTAAGGCGAAGCAAATGTTTCCATGTACAAACTTGTGGTACGTGAGACTGTAAGTGCACCATCAGTAACATGTAGAGTTTGAACAAGAGATGAATGGTTGCTAACCTCTGCATCTATTGTTATGCTCTTTCTTGTTAACAGAAGCTGCTTGTTGTGCTTGATTGGAAGCCACTTGTTTATTAAATTTTAAAATGTGATGATCAGACTTTCTCTTTTCTACAGAGCGTGAGCAAAGTCTGGATCAGGATTGGCTGTCATGTCTGCCATAAAAAGGCACTAGAGAGACTTCAGCAAGTATTGTCTCTGACCCTGAATCTTGCTAGTAACATTTTATTTAGATGTTATTTCCCCATTCCCCTGAAGTTCTCAACCCAGATATTTCCTCTATTCTTTGAAGGTATCCAAACACGGCATACTTCTAATTATAGTCAGCAGATACAATTAAAAAATGTATGGGAAACTATTACTTTTAAAAACTTAAGTGACTCGCTAAGGCCCGAATTCAACAAAGTGTGTAAGCACATTCTTACCTTTAAAGGTAGAGTTTAAGTCTTACAAGATTACGTCAATGAAACTAAAGCATGTGCTTATGCACTTTGCTGAATCGGGTTTCAAGAGATGGTGAATACTGAAAAAATCACGGGCACGATCCTGCAATATGCTGAACCCCACTCGACTCCTATTGACTTTTGTAAGAGTAGAGGGTGCTCAGCATCTTACAAGATCAATCCCCTTGCTTATAACATTCAGTGCCAGGTTAAAATGTACTGTCCCTAGTTTAATTAGATTAAAGATTTTTTGTTTCATTTATACAACTAATTTGCCACTGGAGAAAACCACTGGAGTATTATAATTTTGCCAAAAAGCTACAGTAACCAAGAGTTTCTCCACCTCCATCTATTATCGTGTACCTCTAACTATAAGGCTTCACTACCAGCTTTTATGGCAAGCTGCTCAAGTCTCTGAAGTTTAGTTGGCTATTACTATCGCTATACATTAAAACTAGGTATTGTACCAGTGTCTAACTACATCTTTTATATTCCTATAACTATCTAGACTTTTAGAAAATGACATCTTCATGAAGATCTGAATCAGCATACGTAGCAACCTGCTCTTACGTTTGCCAGGTCAACTACAGTTTAGAAATAAATTCATCCTTAGGAGTAAAAAACCATGTTTCACTACATTTAAAAAAATCTAGTCTGATAAAGCTCCAAGAAAAGCACAGTTAAACATAAATCTGGATGAATCTGCATCTTTTGAAATGATACATTAAGATTCCCTAAATTAAATAGGAACCTCTACTTTTGACTGTTGGCCTAGTTTAAAATCAGTACAACACAAAGTCTACACCCAGCAGGAAGTCTGCTTTGCTGTTACCTCTCATAATTTGGTAGCCACATCAATGTACTCAGAGCCCTAGGCTATGCTTAGCTCTGACCTTTAAGAGAGATGTACATATATTTATAAAAAGCTAAAATAAATCTGTTTGCCTCTGGTTTGGAAGATTATTACCCTTTCAATTTTTGCTCAATTTGTATAGAACTTTCATGTTAAAATCTTCCAAGGCTTTAAATACCTTCTGTGAAATGTCTGAAGTTCCTACATAAATCATTAAGCAGCTCAGAAGACAACACTTCAACAACAGGGACCTTTCTCTAATAATAATGAATATTAGTTAAATTCTGTACACACTCAGACCCCAGTTCAGCCAGCACTTAAGCATTTACTTAAGTCCATCCTTATTCAACAAAACCCTTATGCACTGTGCTTAACTCTGAAGTTAAACTGAAGTCAGTTGACTATAAGAACATGATCAAGTGCGTGTCTGAATCTGGGCCTTAAACCCCAGGCGATCCACTGAAATCAGTGAGGTTTCATACCGTGTCAGTCAGGGCAGAATTTGGCTCGTAATGTTTAGGAGTACTTTGCTTCATGGCTGGGATCAAATTCAACCCTTCTGAGTCGATTACATGCCCCTAAAAAGTAAAATGAAACATACAAATTACCCATTAATTATCCTAGTCTCACGATGTGAGATGTGCAGTCGGATGTGCTAATGCCATTTCAGTCATCATTCTGTCCTTTAAACTGGGATTAATTTATTACTCAAAACATTGCACCATCATGTAGAGATCCCAAAGAGACTGTATAGTTGCTTTAACTTTCTTAACGTTAAAACAAAGTATAGGCTTATAAGAAGACATATTTTAGGTCTTGACCCCTGCAGCCCTTATTCAGGTAAGTCCCACTGACTTTACTGGAATACTACTGACTGCAATGATACTGTTTGTCTGAGTGAGGGCTGCAGGACGGTAAATAGCAGGATGTGTAGAAAAGAGACACAGGGTAAAGCCATCTTTTTAAGCACTCCCTCTAAGTGGTGAATGGGATACAGTAGAACCTCAGAATTACGAACACCAGAGTTACAAAACTGACCGGTCAACCACACACCTCATTTGGAACCGGAAGTACACAATCAGGCAACAGCAAATACAAAAAAAAAAAAGGAAATACAGTACAGTACTGTGTTAAATGTAAACTACGAACAAAATAAAGGGAGAGCAGCATTTTTCTTCTGCATAGTGACGTTTCAAAGCTGTATTACATCAATGCTCAGCTGTAAACTTTTGAAAGATCAACCATAACATTTTGTTCAGAGTTACAAACATTTTGGAGTTACAAATAACCTCCATTCCTGAGGTGTTCGAAACTCTGAGGTTCTACTGTATTGTTCTTCCGAAGGTTTAAGGCTTAAAGCCTCATGACAGTACTTGTAACAAGCAGTTAAGATACAGATAAATGGCTAGCATAGCTTGCTAGGAGTCTAAAAGGTTAACTCCAAAGGTGACATTATCTCAAAGACAAATTGGTGTTCAGACCCATGGATAATCATGTGTTTGCTAGGTATCTTGGCATACATCCCCTTCAAAGTATGTTATCATTATAAATGTTAGCTGTACATATGTGAGATTACTGTGTAGATTTCTTTTATTATTGTGAGGTTCATAAATTTATTATGCTCCTAAAAATAATCTACTGCCAGAGAAAGACTTCTTTCAACATGTTTTAATATGATTGTTTTGATATTGTAACAGGCTCAGAGCTGATGCCCAAAGCTCTTTCTACCAGAATAGTTGGAGGAATATGGTGGTTTTTCACCTTAATCATAATCTCATCCTACACTGCCAATTTGGCTGCCTTCCTGACAGTTGAGAGAATGGAATCCCCCATCGATTCAGCAGATGATTTGGCAAAGCAAACCAAGATAGAATATGGGGCTGTTAGAGATGGATCAACAATGACTTTCTTCAAGGTAAGATGGTGCCAGGTGGTTTTGCACTGTCAGAATTGTAACCTTTCACTAATAGATTCTGAAACGTGGAACAGAATGAGAAATTTTGAAAACATTAGTTTAGTCAAATTTAGCAGTTATAACAAATCCCTAATTCATTGAGCGTCCTCCAGGAATCTACACCTGAGTGATGGGGAAGGTTGTGTTATATGCATGTTTCCTTCTGCCAACCAGCAGGAAACCACCACAAACAGATTACAGTCTGACACTGTACTACCTTTACTGAATGGGCCTCGGCACCCACTGCTCCCTAAGAATGGAGGGCTCCGGGGCAGCTACAATCTGGAAAGTCCCTGCTAGAACAGGTCCAGTACAAGAGGGGATAAAGGACTCTGGAACAATGTACAGGCACAAAGTCTCTGCTGGAATAGCCCCATGCCTCTAGTGAATCCACTAAGATCTATACAGCCTGGGGCCCAACCGCCGCCTCCTTTTGAGAAAGCCAAACCCATGCCCTAGCCAAAAGAATTTAGTGAAAACTCTGCAGGGAGGACCTCCGCAGTTTTGTCCCATCAGGGCCCACCACCACTTCTTCAGTCTTCAAAAGGGGGCTGTTTGGCCCAAGGTTAATAACAAGTAATTCGCTAAGATTTCTTTTCAAGGTCAAGCAGCTATTGGAAAAATACAGAATAATAGTTCATTTGCTTTAAAAAATATTATATAAAGAATATAGATTTAAAATTTAATTAATATAATTAAGTGAGAGCATTTTCTAGTGCAATTGCTTCAGTAGATAACTAAATTCCTTTTGATAATCAACATTAAAATGAGTGGATCTCATAAAATGTCAATACATATACCCGCGAGTTATAAATATGGAAAATGTATAAAAAACATCCCATGGCAATTATCACTAATTAGCAGCTTTGTTGGCACACCCAGCAGGAAATCCAAGGATTGAATGTACCTAGGTAAGTATTAATATCATGCTCCTCAGTATGGTATATGAGCATCTTTTAACTAACCTGAAGTGTTCCCTCCAAAGAAAATGAGAATAAGTCACATTGGTGAAGCAACGTCTGGGAAAAATAGCTTCTGCTACCTGTGTCATAGATGTTCTGTGAATGAACAATTTCAGTTTCTGGTGTTGTCAGTTTGACATCTTAAGTGAGTATTTTAAAAAGGTCTGTGGCAGACCTGGGAATTTAACCCAGATGTCTCAAATCCCAGTGCAGTACCTTAACCACAAGACTATCTTCAGATGAAGAAAGATTCTTATATAGAAATAAAGGAAAGTAATGGATTGCAGTTCAAATATTTGGATGTCTCAAAATGTAATTTTCAAAAAGGATTCTGCAGTAGTTTGCTACATTTTACATGGCCACCCTGTTTTTAGCAGTTAAGGGTAAATTCCTCTCTTGCTGCCCCTGCTTACTTCCATCTATCATTGCGGAGCGGTGACTGTGTATTTGAATGAGAGAATAAACAATGCTTTTTTCAAAGCCTGATTATTTAGTCAGTTTTTGAAATGACAAGTTGAAATCTCTATTAACATATGCTGGAAAACAACTTGAGAACCCTAGGAATTGTCACAAAGTAACTACAGTATCACTTATTTTAATAAGGAACACCTATTAGGCGGGTTAGTACTTTTTGCTGCTATTTAAAAGACCCCAGTAAAATTCCTTAGCCCAGTTTCCCCTCATTGGCCAAGAAAGGTCACCAACTAACAAATTATATACAGTACCTCTTAGAAGAGCTAAAGAGATCAGTGCCCCATTGTGCTAGATGACGTATAAAAACAAAGCAAGGAGCCAAACCCTGCCCTGAAGAGCTTATAGCCTAAACAGACCAGAGAGACAAAGGCTGGGAAGGGAAACAGAAGTACAGACAGAGAAAATGACTTGCCCAAAATAACATACAGTAGGTTAATGGAGTTTTTTAGTGTGTAATTATTTGTAAAGCATCAGAGATGTACATAGTACTTTACAGACATGGAAGAGACAAATCCATGTCCCCCGGGTGCTTTCAGTCTAAATGTTATACATACAAAGATATATATTATTTATAACCTACTGTGTGTTATATGCCACTCAACACTTCTGCAAATCAAACCCCGGACTCTCAAGCCAGGCACACAGAAATGAGGAATACAGAATTGGTGAGCAGCTGTGAGAGGCTGGTTTAAATGACTTGCCTAGCATCACATAGGAACACTGGCCCAGATCCACAAGCATTTAAACCCCTAAATTCCACTGCAAACCACAAAACTGTAGCTCTTGCAAAACCTACACTCACTTGGCACCTAAGTGTTCAGGGTAAAAGTTTCCTAGGTGCCTTCATTTCTGCCTCTGGGCATGTGCCTCACAATGGGCATCTGAATGTCTCTCTCCTGTCTAAGTCCTGGAGTGATCCACAAAATGGGGGAAGATAAGTGCTCCTCCCCCTATCTCACCTGTAGGGCCTGAGCAGAGGCTACCTACAAGATCAGTCCTATACAAAATTTGGGAGGGAAGGGGGTAGTGTCCCCCTTATCACTTTTAGCCTAGTGGTTAGCACACACACCTGGTATGTGAGAGACCTGGGTTCAGTTCCCCTCTCTCTGCCAAATAGGGGAGAAAGAATTTGAACATAGATTTCCCTTCTCTCTCAGAAGACTACCCTAACCACTGAGCTATGAAACATTCTGATGTAGGTTCAATCTCTCCTGTTGAAGCTGTTCCACGGAAACTCTTAAGTCTTTTTGCAGATCCCTGTGTATCTGGGCCTTTGGGGGAGAGAAAGGGATAGAATCCAACTCTCCAGGGCAGCATTCTACTGCCTTAACCATAAGGTCATTGTCTTGTAATTCCCTGCCACATTCACTGTGCATCGTCCAATGGAGCAGGAATCCTATGGACAAAAGTCTCCTTAACTACGCAACCCTGATTCATCCCCGAAGCAGGTCCATTTTGTGCACTGACTGAGGCAATGATCCTGTAGGAAAAAAAAGTTATGTGATCATGTAATTAAAGACTCTGTCATAATGCATATGCACAAGGGGGCTGAATTAAGGTTTCCCAGGCTGTCTTAATTCTGGCATTTCTAACTTTTGAGTGCTGGACCTTAATAATGTTCTTTTAATATAGTTTTCAGTCTGTCATTTCCTAGGGTTTTAAAAAAGTAAGCTGAAAAATTAGAAGTTCCATCATGGGGCATCACATTGACACCCACATGGGTCATCAGCAGGATTGGAACCTTTAGATCCACCACAAAGACCTCTGCCACTTTAGCTAATGGAGTAACCAATAAGCAGCAGTAATAGGTGGTCCTCCTTTATGTGATCACAACTAAAGGGGGATGGGACACTTTGCCAGTGGGTTTCACAGATATTTGCTGACAGCAAAGGCATGGTGGGACTCAGGAATCTTGGGTTCTATTGCAGGCTCTGGAGGGTAGTGTTCTCTAGTAGGCACAGATTCTTCTGTTCCACCCCCACCAACCTGCCCCAGTCTTGTCTCTTCCCCACTCCTTGCCCCAGTACCATTCTCTTTATCTTACAGATCCCTGTCTACATTCCCCATGTTTCTCATCCCAGTGCCAGTCTTCCTGCCCAACCATTCTATTTGCCTCCTTCCCAGCTCCTCCTTTGATTTGCCTCACTCCCCACCCCTGGCATCCAGTTTTCCCACCTAACCACCCACCCACACCTCTTGGCTGCACTTGCTCCCAGTTCCAATCTCCACCTCCCTATCTATATAATTTCAGTGTACCCCTTTTCCCAAGTCCACATCCAGCCAGTCCTACAAGCTGGCTTCTCATCAGATCTGTCTCCCATCACCTTGTTCCCACATCCCAATGGTTCTCAGTTCCAGTCTCCTTGCCCAGCCAGTCCCAGTCTTCACCCCACTCACCAGCCAGTCCTACAACCTGGCTTCTCATCAGATCTGTCTCCCATCACCTTGCTCCCCCATCCCAATGGTTCTCAGTTCCAGTCTCCTTGCCCAGCCACTCCCAGACTTCACCCCCAGTGCCCATCTCTGCCCTTGACTGCCAGTTGCAGTCCCTGTCTCCCATCCACCCTAACGCCCAATTCCTGACAGGATTTTTGTCCCAATCTAGTCCATTGCTCCCCAGAAGTTCAATTCTTGTCCCCTCTGCATTTGAATCCAACAGCTTCCTCCTCCATGCTACCTGGGCTCAGAGGGGTGGGGGTTGTTGCTGAGAGCACAGGAGAGATAGGCTCCCTATTCTCACTTCAGGCACCCAGACCCAACACATTACCATGTAAAGTCAGGGAAGAGCTGGCTTACTTCTGGGGGAGGAAAAAGGAAATGCTGTGATCTCCTTCCCCCATGTTTCTAATAAATCATTTCAGGCCTGACCCTGCAATGTGCTGACAGGTTTCAACTCAAGGGACATCACTGGGAGTTGAGGGCCCTCAGAGGATTGAGTTGTGTGCCCCCATCACGATTTATAGTAAAGAGCAGATATTGAAAAATAATTCAGAGCCACAGTAGAAACAAAGGGAAGCTATATTTTAATTTAAAAGCAAGCCTTCCTATTTTATTTTTTTAAATGAAACTTTCATAGGACAGAGGAGATATTTAGATATCAAAAAACATATTTCTCCCTAAGATGATACTACAGTCTACTGTCATCAAACTGTTTCCCAGCTTGCAATACTGCTAGCTGAATGGGGCACGGTGGATAATATGGTAACCAGCAGGTTGTGAGGTTCAAGTGGCTCAGTTAGAAAGGCCCCTCAAAATAGGTTCCTAGGAAACTCATAATAGGAAGAAAAACAGATGGAGGGGGGGCCAAGCTCACTGTACGAGACAGCTGCTGTAACAGGTGGGGGAATCTATGAGAAATGTCTGAAAAATCTCCGGGTGGGCCTGGTGAAGCGGGAAGATAATGGTTTTCAGTTCAAGAGAACGTAAGTGTGAGTTTTCCTCGTGATCAGACATGGGCAGCCATAGAAGATCTACTGTGAGCCTAATCATCATTGAAGTTCTAGAGGGGACATATGAAAAAGTCCTGTCCCTTTGCAGAAAGTGACTGGGGGAGATGTGGTCTTACTGAGTTCACAAGGCCCAGGGTTCGCAGGGGGCTGTTCCAGGCCAGTTTGGCTAGAAGGCAGTGGGTGGGTGAGGGGATGGTATTCGGCTGAGTGGATTCAGGGCGTGCCCAAATATTAGTGCAGTGGAGTTGAGTCCAGGCGGGTAGTGTCTTGCCCACGAGCCTGGTATGTTTTCCTGGGGAGACACTAGGAGCAGTTTCCTGCCCTTCAGAAAATGCTGAGATCATCCGGGAGGTCGCTTGTGGCCCCCAAAATAGAAACAAGGCATGCAGCAGCGGCAGCCACAGCAGTGAGTCTGAGTCTTGTAGCAGCAACATAGCTCTTCGGGAGTTTAGTCCTGACTAGGTTGCAAGGATGAAAGAGCACAGAACAGGCACTCTTTAAAAGTTTATTCTCTTTTGGAAGATACTCCTTGCGTTTAAAATGGGAAATGCCAGTAGAATCAATCTCTTTCAAGCCTGTAGAAAATGTTAAAGCACACCCACTGTTCCAGGCTCTCTTTGTGGTGAAAGATAGGTGACGGTGTCATGTGCCCTACATAAGATGCAGAGCCATTTTCTTGACTCCCTTTAGCAGTCAGTCCAGATTGAGCTGATTAGTTCTAATCTATGGAATGTAAAACATAGATAACACCTTAAAAGTAAAGAGAACTAGGAGGCGGGGCAGAAGTGGAAAGGTCTTGCAGAAAGAAATCCTAGGACCAGCTGGACTCTAGAGAAAGCCCAAGCTTAAATATATAACTTGTTTAAAATAATAAAAGGAAACCCCAAGAAGGGGGTATTTTTAGAAGCTATCCAGTGTATAGGGAATATGGTAGGAGCAGGTTAGGAAAACATGTTTACATCACTTGTCTGGGAACAATGTTTGAATTTATTCAGTCCCACACCCACTCACATTCCTGTTGTTGGTTTATAATACACACAGAATACAAACACACACTTCTGAGCATATTTCCGCTCATGTGTTGAATACCTTATACCAGCTTCAGTAGAAACTCCAAGCCTCTACACATTTCTCAAAAAATTTATTTTAGAATAATAGCAGCTTTAAGAAATGCATGCATCTATCCCGTCTAGAGCCGTGCAAAGACAGGCCATTCCAGTGCATGGAAGATCGGTTTCAAAATCTATTTTGTTCCAAGTAGGACCCCCACAAAATTGAAATTCTCCTCAAAGGCACCACAGCATGCCACATAGCAGGCTGCCCTGGGGCCGTGGACCTTGGAATCCCAGTTCCCCAGCAGCTGGATAGAACCATGCTTGGGTTCCATCAGAACTGTCTCCACAAAATGCTTCAGTTTTGCTAAGTCAGCAAATTCTGATGAAAACCTCTCTCATCTGAATTTTTGCAACCAGCTCTTCTTGTAATTCTATCAATTTGTTCTGTTTTCTCACTTTATTTTTGGCTCATCTAAAATTGATGTTTAATCTCCCATTCTGAAGCTTGCAAAATCCTGCCTTCTGATATGCATATACAGCTACACTGAAATCAGTAAGTCCTGCATCAGCATCCAAAGGGCAGAAATTTGAATGTCATCCTTAGTGGAGGGGGCATAGCAGGGGGGTGGAAGAGTGGGGCAGAGAGGGAGTAGAGATTAGCACAGCAGGGAGCTAAAATCTCTCTCCCTCACTCATCTGCATACAGAATACATTATTCCTATAACCTCTATAGGTCTGTATCAGTCTCAAACTACCCTATAAAGTGTATCAATTTCAAAAAATATATTCCTAAATTAGGGTAAAAAATGGCTTATACTAATTGAGAAGAAACTGAGCAGATCCATTTAACCTTCAAAGTTTAGCATTGTCCCCGACTAAACAAATTTAAAGTAGAATTAGAAGAAATATTAAGCCCCAGAGTCAAAGAAATGTTGCTTAAAAGTTTAATACTCAACCAAGTAGGAAGTCAATATCTAATATGAGCTGCCATGCAGAATAGTGTTTAATAAGAACATACTAACTCTACCCAATGAACCTAAAAATGGTCTGAGACCGACTGACAATATCCTGTAAATATCCTGCACAAATCTTTTGAAATTAAGATTAAATGTATTGAATTAAGTTAAACCTTATTGAATTCGGGTTAATACTTTTGGGGGTCCATTGTATTAAAAAGGCAATTGTGTATGTGTTTTTGTGGAATTATATGTACCTTCTCTAGTAGGGAGGGGGATGCTAATGCACTTCCTTTGTTATCAACGCTTTGAAGCCACCCCCCATGAGAGGTGCGCATAGACTAGTTCAAACTAGATTCTCTAGGTACCAACAGACAAAGAAAGGTTGTTTTTTAAATAAATAGCCTGGTTTTAAACTGGCTCAGGGCTTTCTTCCTGATCCAGCAAACAGACAGGACCCCTGGTTCAGAGAGCCCCAGTCCTCAGGGTAGGATTGGAAGGGCTGGGCCTATTGAGGCTCCATAAGACTGGGTGCTTGTTCTGAGCTGAAGCTGTGATGAACTTGTAACCACAAGCCAGTCCCTTGGGTGTGGGTTTGAAGAATTGCTCCTGCCAGAATACATTTTCTACTGTAGTACTTTTTACCTTCAAAATAAAATAGGGTTGCAGACAAAGAACTGTGTAGTATTTTTAACTATAGCAATTACACTTATTAATTATCGCTGAAGACAAAGCCTCTCTCTGCTGGGAACAACACAGTGAATGCAGGGAACTGTAAAGCCTGGACATATCCCAGTCAGAAGAGGGAGAGACACAGGTATCCGCTCAAGAGAGGCAACCAGAGGGAAGCTGGAAGCCTGCTGGACCAGTGAGCGGAAATATAGGTTCAGTTATCCTGACCTGTGACATGGTAAGAAGAGAGTTACATCAAGACTATTCAGATGAAGGAAATGAGACTATGTGGTTTTACTACTGTAGCAAGCTAGAGGAAGCACTATGGGTTGCAGAACTGAAGAATTTGGAGGAAGCACCAAGAAGTCAATCTGTGTGCCCTTGGCTAAGAATGTTAAATTGCTATTGGAGAAGCTCTCTTAATAAAGAGCCAGCTTAGTTTACTGGGAACAGAGTCCTCATGTTACCCAGCACTCAGCACAAGAAATAAATACAATAATTATTTTCAGTGTAGCCCGAGTCCCCAGATGGCAAAGTTTGTAGATGATACTAAACTGTGCAAGATAGTTAAGACCAAAGCAGACTGTGAAGAACTTCAAAAAGATCTCACAAAACTAAATGATTGGGCAACAAAATGGCAAATGAAATTTAATGTGGATAAATGTAAAGTAATGCACATTGGAAAAAATAACCCCAACTATACATACAATATGATGGGGGCTAATTTAGCTACAACTAATCAGAAAAAAGATCTTGGAGTCATCGTGGATAGTTCTCTGAAGACATCCATGCAGTGTGCAGCGGCAGTGAAAAAAGCAAACAGGATGTTAGGAATCATTAGAAAAGGGATAGAGAATAAGACGGAGAATATCTTACTGCCCTTAGACAAATCCATAGTGCGCCCACATCTTGAATATTCCGTACAACTGTGGTCTCCTCATCTCAAAAAGGATATACTGGCATTAGAAAAGGTTCAGAGAAGGGCAACTAAAATGATTAGGGGTCTGGAACGAGTCCCGTATGAGGAGAGATTAAAGAGGCTAGGACTTTTTAGCTTGGAAAAGAGGAGATTAAGGGGGGATATGATAGAGGTATATAAACTTATGAGTGGTGTGGAGGAAGTGAATAAGGAAAAGTTATTTACTTGTTCTCATAATAGAAGAACTAGGGGCCACCCAATGAAATTAGTGGACAGCAGGTTTAAAACAAATAAAAGGAAGTTCTTCTTCACACAGCGCACAGTCAACCTGTGGAACTCCTTGCCTGAGGAGGCTGTGAAGGCTAGGACTATAAACAGGGTTTAAAAGAGAACTGGATAAATTCATGGAGATGAAGTCCATTAATGGCTATTAGCCAGGATGGGTAAGGAATGGTGTCCTTAGCCTCTGTTTGACAGAGGGGGGTGATGGATGGGAGGAGAGAGATCACTTGATCATTACCTGTTAGGTCCACTCACTCCGGGGCACCTGGCATTGACCACTGTCGGTGGACAGGATACTGGGCTGGATGGACCTTTGGTCTGACCCAGTATGGCCTCTCTTATGTTCTTAAGTGCCCATGTCCACAGACCTGGCTACAGGCAGCACCATATTCCTGTACATTTACTTTTCCTTTCCATTCCCCCAGCCTTCAAAACCATACCAACCTGGAGCCTAACTACTACTAGGGTGGGGAGACAATACAATATTCACAAGCACTCAATAACCAATGTGGGTAACCAGATTATGGCTTACATCTCTTGCCATAGCACCTAGATGCCTCAACCAAGGTTGGGGCCCCCATATGTTAGGCACACAAACTGAGGTAGAGACTCTCAATATCTAAGCTCTTGTGACATCTAAATAGACAAAGGGTGGGAAGGGGAAGCAGAGGCACAGAATGGCGCAGCAACTTGCCCAGGGTCACACAGCAGGTCAGTGCCAGGCAGAGACAAGGAACAAAACCCCAGCTCTTCTTGTACCCACAGCTCAACACCCACTCTACTGCTAGCTCACTAGTCTTAAAAACTTTGAAAGAGGTACTTCTTGGTTGTTGTAAAAATAGAAGTTTAAAACAAGGGCTCTTAGAGCAGAGAGAGAGAGAGAGAGAGAGAGAGTGTGTGAGTGAGAGAGAGAGAGAGACACATGGATCCTTTCTGTAAATTTAACTAACAGAAAATGCACCAGGCTAAAGGAGAACGAATCCTTTTCCGATAGCATTTGCATTTATGTGACGAGAGGGAGGGTGCTACTTGGGAAGCTGTGAAGTGTTTGAAATTGCAACAAAAAATGAAAATAAAACCTCCAATGTATTAATTATTTGTTTGGTAAGTGGAGAACAGACTTTCATTTACGAGGCCTTAGTCAAACGATGCAATACAGCCTGGTTGGCTGGCTGAGTGAAAATAGAACAGAAAGATGTCCAATAGATGGAAACATCCATAACACCAGTGGCTATGCAGGAAATACTATCCTAAAGTGCGATGGAATGCTCTAGAAAATTAAGGGGAGAGAGAGAGCAGAGACACAAAAATAGTGGTATATTGATTTTTGGCTAAAACGTGCTATTAAAAAACTGATTTCAGCTGCAGCGATGAGTGCAACAACTTTTCTATCCAAGTACAAGTGTGTAATTGGACTGTACAGTTGCAGTAGTTTTTCATTTTTGTAAAATGGGTGGAAAGCTATGAAGCGTTAAGACAAAATGCAGGTAATATGAACAAACAATGTATAATGGTGCTCTAACCATTTTGTAATCTAATCTCAATTTGTAACTTAAAAAAAAGGGTGTGTGTTTAATATAGCATGACTGAGTACAAAAAAGAAGCAGGTAATAGGGTTAATACAGTGCAAACACTTCAGGTTCGACTGTAGCAACAAAAGAGAGGCGCATATTGAGCATACGGGCAGTGTCTCACTGCCCGTGGGGAGCTCCAGGAGGAACTGCGCTTAAGGCGGTATAACACCTCTTGTAGCACCTGAGGCGAAGAACGGCACCATCCTCAAGGACTGTGAAACCTGCTCTCCACTGTGTTCAGTTCCCCCCTTCCTTGTCCCCCTCAAGGGGAGTTCAGAGGGGAACAGTCCTTGAGCTCCCTGGGATTGTGCCTGGCTGTTAGGTAAGGAGAAGCAAGGACACTCCTTATGTACTTCCTCTCCCTCCCCCAAGCACCCCGGCAGGGACCGGGCACAATCTCTTCTTTAGTATTACTGTTTAGATGACATCATGTTACATGGCATGATCTGAAGCCCAGGTGTCAGCACATTAAGGCCCATACCTGGCTCTCTTTGAACTCTATGGCAAAATGCTCATTGGTTTCAGTGAGAGCAGGATTGGGCCCTTTATGTTCGCTGTGGTGGGAGGCAGAAGCACAAGTGCATCAGGGCATCTTGGCTTTTAAGATTTCACTTCCTTCTCATACAGTTTTGGGCTTCACTGTGGAGTGCACGACTTACAGACTACTGGCATCCGTGCAAAGAGCCAGTACCCTATTTATCAGCTTTTGGAACACAGTGTGGTACTAGTGCCCAACGAAGAGGAAACAATGTCCCACAATGCAGTCATCTCAAACACTCGATTACATTTAACCCAGCTAACTAATTCACTGGGATCATTGTAACATCTTACATGTATAGAGCACCGCTCATCCAAAAGGATCCCACAGCTCCTCCCAGGTTACATGTGAACACTGAAATGCTGGCACCGCTAGGGTAGGAGGCAGTGTGAAAAGAGTGTGGGGGAAATGCTTTCAGGGAGACTGAAAGAGTCCCTTCTCTGTCCCTCCCAATTCAAGAGGTGTTATTGACAGCATTCATGCTAAGCACAGGAATGTTTTGCAAGCATAATTTGAGAACTAACATTTCTGCTGAATCTATTTTCCTTCCTTAGAAATCCAAAATATCAACATATGAAAAAATGTGGGCATTCATGAGCAGCAGGCAGCAGACCGCCCTGGTGAAGAACAATGATGAGGGAATCCAGCGGGTGCTCACAACGGACTATGCCCTGCTGATGGAATCAACCAGCATAGAATACGTGACTCAGAGGAACTGCAATCTCACGCAGATCGGTGGACTCATTGATTCTAAAGGCTATGGCGTGGGAACTCCTATTGGTAAGATGCATTAAAGATAATTAATCATGAGCAGACTCAAGAGATTTAACTGGGCAGTTAAATTTGGATGCCCATTGGGAGCTTTCTGTAACCTTTGAGCACCCAGGATCCTTCTTTCATTCAATGTCTCCCCTCTTGCCCCAGCTACAGCAATGGCTCTACTCGGCAGGGGCAAGAGGGAAAATTAAGGTGTAGAGCGTGCCTTCAAGAAGCAGGCAGTTGGCCTGCTGCTCTTGTGGATAAAAGGTCCTGTTCACAGGTGACAGGGTGTCCTCTGCTCCTCCTCCCATGTTATTAAACCATGCTAGCAAGTCAGATTACATAGTTCCTCCAGGAGCCTTCTTTTTATATATAAAAGATGGGGATGTGGAGGGAGAATCAAGGTAAATGTGACCTCCAACATATGCACCCCTTGGAAAGATGCATGAAAGGAGACAGGATTGATATCGTACCCTATGCGCCATTGCCTGTGCACCTTAGTAGAATAGCCTACAAAGTTTGCAATGGTTTTCAGGGCAATATGTAGGGACTATCAGAAGCCATTGTAAGACTGTATTCCTACATCTAGAGTCTCAATGCTTTGGGTGCATTCTTAAAACCAGCTACCTCACTTCCACCAATAAGCAGCTGCCCTTTTCAATGGATTTGCTTGCCATGTCCCTGTATGTTTCAGTACTTTGCCAATTTTACATATTTAAAGAGATAGCATATTTTCCACAGAAATTGGGTCCTTCTGCAAATGGACATTGTGTACCCAGTTCTTTTTCTAGTTTAATACATTTGTCCTGCTCAGTCATGCACTCATCCCACCCATGTCTCTTCTTAGTTTACATCAGTGTAATTCTATTAACTTCAATGGAATTAGCTACAGATTTACACTGGTATAACTGCTCACAGACTTTGGCCTTTCAATTTCTTCTTTGGCCATCTTTGAGTGAGGTAGAACAACCTGGAGTACACAACCCTAGGGGTACAAAGAGGTCTTCAAAAGGGTATATCAACTCATCTAGATATTTGCCTAGTTTTACAATAGGCTACATAAAAAGCACTAGCAAAGTCAGTACAAACTAAAATTTCATATAATGGCATGTTTATACTGCCCTATATACTGAAATGTAAGAACATTTATATTCCAATTGATTTATTTTATAATTATATGGTAAAAATGAAGAAGTAAACAGTTTTTCAGTAACAGTGAGCTGTGACACTTTTGTCTTAGGTCTGATTTTGTAAGCAAGTAGTTTTTAAGTGAGGTATAACTTGGGGGTACACAGACAAATCAGACTCCTGAAAGGGTACAGTAGTCTGGAAAGGCTGAGAGCCACTGAAGTACAAAGCCTGCCCCAGTATATTGAACTCTGCCCCATCTTAGCTACAATTCCATAGAGATGATATTGTAAAAATATTTTTCCATTGCTTATGTGAGAACAAACTTCTCTGGCTGAGGAGAATGAACCAAAAGTTTAAAATACCCCAAAATAAAGATAAATACATGTCAAGAATTTCATAGCAGTTATAAAGCTGCCATGCATTAAATTAAAAACAATGAAGGATAATTGGAACAGATGGTAATCCTCAGAGAGAATACATCCACTGGAAATGCAGCTGTGGAATATCTTGTAAGATGTTTCTTGTATGATGAATATGCTGTTTTAGAAAGATCAGTTAGGATTCAAGGATATATAGAATATATGTACAAGTCTCCAAGTGTCTTGAAATAAACCATTTTAATGTCATATGGGCAATTTTAATTAAAAAAAATAAAAAGTTGAAACTTGCCCTAGACAAGGTATGCTGCAAAGATACGCCCATAATACACATGAATTTCCAAAGGAAACGGGCTCAGTTGTCTTCTCCCAGTATCCAAGACCATCCCATCATGTTATTTCTAAGATAAACGTACTTTGGGTTTTCAGTATTTTTAGGACCACATTTTTAGCCAAGTCTTTTCTCAGCCTCCCCTTGTGCAATCCTCAGAATTCAAATGCACAAACATGCCTCTTTACAGGTGCAAACTGATGTCCATGCACTTCAGAAATTCTCATGAATGTGCCAAGTATGATCAGAGTGTTGTCCTCAGACAAGAGGAAACGATAGAAATGTAATTCTTAATAAAAAAAATCTGTATATCTAGATGGGGACATGCAGGGCTTTTAGCACTAGAGATGGCTGTGAAATATTTAGCATCTTTGGAAAAAAGATTTCACCCGAACAGGAATAAAACATTAAAACTGAAATATTTCATGGGAAAGATTTTCAAAAAAAAAAAATTCAATTCCAGAAGAACCAAAGTGAAATTTTCCAGGTTTGCAGCTGCCCAGCTGAAAGGTTCCTGTCAAATGATAAAAGCCTGGCCCTCTGACAGCCAAGTTGAATGTCTATACTGCAATTAAAAACCCAGGGCTGGCCTGTGCCTGCTGATGGGGACTTGCGGGATTCAGGCTAAGGGGCTGTTTAATTACAGTGTAGACATTCCAGCTCAAGGTGCTCTGCCTTGGCAACTCAAAACTGACACGACCGTTCCGGACAGGCAGCTGTCATTTTGATTTTCCTGATGGAAACTGATTTTTTTTTTAATTTCAACAACCTGAGAGGTGGCTTGTGTTAACAGCACCAAGGCCATAAATTAAATATTGAACAAAGAGGTATCAGAATGGATTTGTGTGACTTTTTACTACTTTCCAATAATAATTTTAAAAAGTTCCAATCCAATGCCCTAGGCACACTTGGCAAAATTCTAAAAGTATAAATATAAATACAGCTGTCTCTGTTACTCCCAAGATTGAATCAAATAACCCCGCAGCAACAGAAACAAAGAACAGACATTCCACACAATCCTCACACCAACCCATCTCCTTATGGTGGGGGGTGGGGAGGGGAACAGAGGGAGAGAAGAGGTGCCTTGCAGTATACCCTGCAGGTTAACAAACTCGAGCTGTTCCAGGAACCAGAACCCCTCCTAAAGATTAGGCAGTTGCACTCGCTTTCCAGGAGGCACTGCTAACTATATTTTAACTGGCAACTTTTAACTTTCTTGTAATATTTTTTTTCTTTAACTAGAATGCATGTTCATTAAAATAAGCTATTCTTATACAGGGTATAATTTTTCCCTTCATTGCTGGCTACCCAAAGCAAAGGCTGCTGATCTTTGGTTACCCAGAAAGACTGCATAGTCTGATATCTCTTGGCATCTGCGGTCTCAGCATATCCTACTACTGGCAACAGACTGTGCTCTGAAAGCTATCTCAGGCTTGGCACTGCAAATGAATGAACTGGGATTTTTTTTTACATTGTTTCTCTAGAACATATAGTAGGCCAAAGGAAATAAAAAGCTTGGGGGTGTCTTATTGTATTCATAGTACAATTATTTTAATACATTTGTGTACAGCACCATATGATTGCATGGCATGTTAGAGAGAATGGAGACATGGGGACAGATTTCCATAGGTATTTAGGCACCTAAAGATGTAGATAGGCTCCTAGTGGGATTTTCCAAAACACCTAGGCACTTTTGAAAATTCCACTAGATGCCTATCATTACATGTCTAAACACCTATGAAAATCTGGCCTGCAGTCCCTGCCTTAAAGAACTCAACCTTATTTACATTGATCAGGTTGGAAATTGCAGCCATCTTAGTCTGCAGCTAAAATTACAATTGTGGAATCATTACTTAGACAGCTATCTTGCTAATTGCTAAGCTAGTAGGTACGATGGCTAGCCACACAAATAAGTGATTGACCACAGTGGAGTTCTTCCAATCTTTAACTATAAAGCCATATCTACACTACAAAATTAAGTTAACCTAGCGTATGTTGGCACTCAACCACCACAGTAATTATATCGCTTGTGTGTGTCTACACTTTGCTCTGTGTGTCGGCGGCGTCCCCCCGACCAGGAGCATTTGTATCAATTGTATTGTTAGCATGGGAAGCCTCCTGAAAGCCAGCAACAGTCAACATAAGGAATGCAGTGTCTGCACTAACACTGCGCCAACCTAATTACATCAGCCTCGACTCTACGCCGCTCAGGGAGGTGGAGTTATGAAGTCAGCATCGCAGGGCAGTTACATCTGCAGGAGTGAAATTTACGTGTAGACACTTCCATAGTTAGGTCAACATAAGCTGTAGCATAGACCAGCCGAGGAGGCAAAGCTTCCTATGGTTGAAAGTCCAGACATGGCAGGAAGTTAGTCCACATATGCCTCTGGTTTCACACTACCTTCCCACGCTTTCTTCCAACTCTCTCCCTGCTTCTACTTTGTAATACTTGCCCTCTGGGGAATTTTGTGCTTGCTGCTAATGAGTCCTGTCCACACTGCTAGCTCCTGCTGGTCTATTAAGCTTAATTGCGCCATTGCTTCTTTGTTCTGGCTGGGGGGGAAGGAGTAGGGGAGAGGAGGTGGTGATGGCGGCATGGTTTTAACCCCTTGCTTTCCAGGCATCATGCATACTCATCCACTCTGACAGTATAACATGCATTGCTATGTGGTTACCAGTAGAATGTCAGTAGAGGGGAAGCAATAAATAAGAAAGAAAAGAAGCAATAAATAAAGAAAAAAAGCCTCAAATACGTTGCTGTCTGCACCTATATGTTGGCAAAACTTTGCAGAATGCAAAGAAAATACAAGGCCAGCTTCAGCTCTCATAACCACCCAGCTCAATTGGCATAAACAAGGATGCAAAGGTGTAACTGAGGCCAGAACTTATTTAACTCACTCTCTGTTTTCTTAGATTGTGCTGAGTTTTAAATGCAGCGGTTAAAAATTTTTTTGAAGTAAATTGAATACATGTAAAAGTAGAGAGTGAGAATGTGAAATTCTCAAACACAGAAAGGAATTTAGGGAAAAATCGGCTGCAATGCAGTGGTTTAGTCAAAGTCCATTGTAGGCATCCACAGAAATCCCAATGCATTCCCAAATGAATAGCCAGACTTAAAGATCCCTCTTTTTGTCAGTCACCAATGCAAATTTCACTAGCTAATGCTATCCACCTATTAGAATGAGAGAGAAATCCAAACATGAGCAGTTATGCACAGAACTGGAATCAGGAATAATTTGCATTGTTATAAGAGTGCACTTTTGTCTCAAATGCGCATCCCCCCCAACCCTGCAACAAATACTAAATGGTTTGTTCTTGCTCTACAGGGTCTCCTTATAGAGACAAAATTACCATTGCCATTCTCCAGCTACAGGAGGAGGGGAAACTGCACATGATGAAAGAAAAGTGGTGGCGGGGCAATGGGTGCCCTGAGGAGGACAGCAAAGAGGCCAGTGCTCTGGGGGTTGAGAATATTGGGGGCATCTTTATAGTGCTTGCAGCCGGACTTGTTCTTTCAGTATTTGTAGCCATTGGAGAATTTATATACAAATCCAGGAAAAACAGCGATATTGAACAGGTGAGTCGTCTATTGCCAACTCATTTCTGGTTTGTTTTTTTAGGGCCTGGGCTTGCCAAAGCATAGGAGGCTGTACCATTACGAGTCTATTTAGGCTCTAGTGTTGTTGAACCTTTGCCACTCATTCTGGCACTAAAGCCACATATATTTATTAACTGAGAAGAGGGAAGTACCTCGCACTCAATCCAATTAGCATTGTTTAGTATGACTGGGCAGAAATTTCAAGCATAGTTAATTTCTCAAAACAGTTGTTGCTTGGTCTTAACACTTCAAATAAATGGACTTGTAAAAGAATAAAAACGGAAAACTGCAGCTCTCTCTATAGTTTCAGCATCATCCCTTTGGTAATGGCAGCAGTCTACTGGTCTGTCTCTACCACTGCAGTTCTCTCTCGCTCTAAAGCATTTCTTCAAAGCCAGGTGTCTGCATGTTCCACAGGAAAGGGCAGGCCATAAAGTGGGGAACCTTAATAGAAAGAGATGGGAGCCACAGAACAGTAGGATCTGGCTTAAAAGTGATCCCTGGAGTAACTCCATTGAAGGGTAATGAACAATATTAAAATCCAAGAAAATAATGGATGTAAACCAATACATGGATGTTGCAATGTTTGAGGAAATACTATTCAGGTTTCATTATAGAACCTAGCACACACTAAATATGTTTAAGAACAAAACGAGATGAGAGTAGTACCACTAAGCACACTCCCAGATCCTGCAACAAATACTAAATAATTTGTTCTGCTCTACAGGGTCTCCTTATAGAGACAAAATTACCATTGCCGTTCTCCAGCTACAGTACAGTTGCTGTCCTCAGTAATCCCTACTTTGTCCCTATGTCTTCCCTTGTCACTTCTCTACTGAGACCCCAATTCTGCCATCTCATCTTTGAGGGAAGATCCCCAGGACCTGCTCAGCCCCCCATTTCACTTCAATGGGACTTGGCTTGGGATCAGATTGGAGGCAGGCACCATGGCTTTATTTATCTGTATGGAGCTTAGGTGCATCCAGTGGATCAGTTAGAGTCAATAATAATGTCAGTGGCATTACATTAGTTTGGCCATCATGGTACAGGGATAGGCTTATTGCAGGATTGAGACCCAAAATACTCTAAACTGCTCCACGTAGGCAGATCCCTGCACTGGAGCAGACCCGCACTAAAGTCAATGGTGCTGCACATGGACACAGAGGTCTACCTATGTGGAGTGATTTGCAGGATCAAGGCTTTTGCAAGCCAACCATTTGGTACTTCCGGCATAAATCCAAGAGAACTGATGTACTTTGTATATATTGTTAATTTTCTTATAAGTTTTAAAATCGTAATTACCAGTTTCAAAAACACACAATGAAAAGAGGGTTTCTCCAGTTCTTAACTCTGATAGGTTTTATCCATTATTCTATTTCTATCCTTTTTGTATAAAAAAGCAAAGGTAATGCAGTTGATTAAAGTTTGTAGGACAAATGATAATGGGATAAGTGTGTAGGGCAATATTATTTCTGGAATCATAATTAATAGGCCAAAAATGTATCCAAGAAGACTATTAATTCAATTCTTTATCATTTGGGTGAGTACCAGTGTGAATTTGATGCGACAAGTTCAGTTTAGGTGAAAATCCTGCTACTATATCACAGCAACATGCAATAGACAGTAGCCTGTCTCATCATAATGAAAATCTTCAGCTGCATTAGAGTGAAGCGGCGATATCACATATAACTATCAATGAATCTGTGGGAAATGATTGTATAAAAAGAAGAATACAGAGAGTTTCGTTATGACTATAAATTGCATATAATCTGTGACTTTTTCTTATTCCATAATACTATCTTTAATTTAGAGCTCTCATTTTCATATTTTTTGTTATTTCACTTATTTAATTTTTCTCCATTTTTTTCCTGCATGCAAGGCCTTTTGTTTCTTTTATGGACTACAATGTAAGCAAACCCATCCATCCAACTCCACTTCTGGAACCACCTTATCTACGGAGTTAGACTGTGGCAAATTAATCCGAGAGGAGCGAGGGATTCGAACACAACCCTCAATTCACACTGTATAATCAGTAAAGGAAAAAGGTGTGTCCAATGGAAAGCATTCATCTTAAAGAGTGTACGTGACAGTGATCAAAATATTGCCTCACATATTAATAGCCTTAAAGCCCAGCTACTGTAGCAGATGGATCTCCAGGGCCCTGAGAATTTGAGCAGTTAGGTGCATATCATAGAATAAAAAATAGATTTTAAAAAAGTTAGTCTCTATAGAGAATATATATCTATATCTCATAGAACTGGAAGGACCTGGAAAGATCATCAAGTCCAGTCCCCTGCCTTCACTAGCAGGACCAAGTACTGTCCCCTGACAGATTATTGCCCCAGATCCCTAAATGGCCCTCTCAAGGATTGAACTCACAACCCTCGGTTTAGCAGGCCAATGCTCAAACCACTGAGCTATCCCTCTCCCACTAATAATAATCCTCTTGTCATTCCTTTGGGTAGTTCAGCATTTTCAGATGAGACAAATGTATTTACCTTCTTTCCCTTGCAGTGCCATTTGCTGAAAGTATGATTTGCAGGAACTCACTCTTCAGTCTCTGCAGAGCATTTAGCAAGAAGTCCATGCAGTTATTTAGAAACCTCACAAATCAACAATCTTCAGGATTCCATTAACTCTCTGAAAGGCCCATTCACGGCAAAGAGCCAGTGATTTTTAGCTGACAGCACTGTGTTCCCAGTGTCAAAATGTTTAATTAAATTTTAATTCATCCATTTAAAATTCATTATACAACACCTCCAAGCAGCTTGTACTATTATACCACAAAATCACACTTAGGTTTTAAGCCGATAACCATTAACATTTTAAAAAATTATTCAGTGAATACATCCTCATAGAACACCTAGTTTTCTTCTTGTATACACTAGTTTTACATCAGTGTAATGGCATAGATTTAATTTTGATGTTCATCTGTGTAACTGAAAGGAGGCTCACACATACTGTACTTATAACACAGAGGATTCTTTCACCTGCACCAACCAGGATGTCAAATCATGTAAAATTGTAAAGCCTTGGCATTTGTTTTGCATAATAAATATACAAGTTACTACAAAGTTGTGTGTAGGAAGTTGGTCTGAATAGCTATGCTGAAATACTATTGTGACTGTAGTTTTAGATATGTATTTATATAAATTTAGGATCAGAATAATGTCATGAACCATGATAAATGGCCCTTTATTCTCAATAAGCCCAGTTATTTTTTATCCAGATCTGATTATACCCCAGTTGATCCTGTAATTTCACTTATTTCATCTCCCACACATTACTCCTATCTGTCTCTTTGGTACAGTGTCCTGACCATTACAACTCATTTGTATTGATCATCTTTGTCTGCTATGGGTACTTGAGTTCTTTTATCTATTGGTATGGTTTCTTTGTACACTGCAACACAAGATGTAGCAAGTTAATGATCCTTTTTTTTGGAGGGACCATGTCTGAGCTCTATTGCAATTAAACACTTCTTTGCTGATTGACTTCTTCACACTAAGTAGGTGAAGTGCTCCAGATGCTCTAGTCTCCCTTAACACACTCCAACTCAGCCCTGTTCTGATTTCTTCTATCTGACCTGAATACTGAGACAAGAAAACATTGCCTTCTATATACAGTGACAGGAGTTTTGTTCATTTTGTTTCCATTTTGCATTACTGCCTGTCTATTGGCCAATTTTATTTACCCTTTTAATAATCTTAGTGGTTTCCCTGCTTCTTCTATTGGCTCTTAAAAACCATCTGTGTTTTTATGACCAAGAAAGTACTCTTTACAATATAAGCATGTCAGTTTGGGTCCGTCCCACTCAAGACCCTGGAAGAAGTTATCCTGGTTATGATGGAATTACTCACGATAGTTAACACTTCACCTGGTAACAAAATTTGTTGACTAAGGCCCCCCGGAGCTTTGATCCATAAGTCTTGGCAAAATTTGTGCGCTTACAAACCAAGATCTAATCGCAGTGAGAGAATTAGGCATTCTAGTCCCAATTCAACAAAGCATTTAAGCATGTGATTTCCCCAGTGGGGAAAGAACTTTAAAGCCAATCAAATCCAGCTCCTCTGAGCTCTCAGAGGAGAAAGACAGACAATGACTAATATGCTTATTATTCTAATCATTGTCCCCCTTAGTTTCCCATTCACCAGTCCCTTAATCTCCATTGAACTTTGGACAGACATTCAGTGTGGAGTGCCTTTGTTTTGTTCAGTTTTTAGATGAGCACCATCACAACTTTGAGAGAGGCTATAGAAAAAAGAGTCAGTCTTAATAACAATGCTCCTTACTTCTTGTCTGACTGTGCCAAACAGCATAGCAGATTTAGCTTGCCTCTGGGGACCATCATGAAACAATTATCTTGTTTTTAAATGGAATTTCATATCTAGCCACAAAGATGTGTTAAAAAACCTGCCATTCAAAAATTATACCAGCATCGGTTCATGTGAAAAATGGGACGATCACTTGAGCTCTAATAGAAAGTACATTTGTAGCGAAGGTACGTGATCCTGCCGGATGCTGAGTGCCTCCACTCTCAACTCCTACTGAGGTTAATGGAAGTTAAGGGCATTTAGTAATCTTAGTCATTGCACTTATCAAAGTCAAAGGACTTGATCCTAAATGGTTATATTTATCTGTATTATGTTGGTGACTAGAGTTCAGTCCCATTGTGCATACACTTGGAGAGAGTCCCTGGCCTAAACAGCTTGCATTCCACATAGAAAAACAGACTAAGGGTGGGGAGACAAAAATATCACCATCTCCATTTACAGATGGAAAGCTAAGGCCTAGAGGGATTAAATGACTCATCCGAGGTCACACAGGAAATCTGTGGCAGATCAACAAACTGAACCAACTGATGATCAAGTTCTTAAATGATTTGTCCACACAGATTGTAAGGTCTTTGGGGCAGCAACCATCTTTTCTTTCTGTGTTTTCACAATGCCTAGCACTACGGGGTCCTGGCCTATGACTGGGAGTTCTAGGCACTACAACCATTTTTTTACATATTTTAAAAATGAATGCTGTAATGTATCAAAATGGAGGTGTTCTCTTTATTTAATATTTTTTGTGTTAAGAGGACTATGTCCAAAGACTATCCTTATGTAACCACATAATTAAATTATTTACCATGCCCTTATGAACATATTCTGCAAAGACTTCAAAACGCACTGTAATTACACTTCTCTATAACCTGGTTAACTTGCTTATTATTATGAGGAACAGGTCGCTTGTTTCAAATTATAAATATAATTATCTAAAAGGCAACTCGAAAATAGGCAGATATCAGTCTCTAAAATTATTAGTAAGCAACAGGAGACATTTAGAGTCCTTTCATGCATGACTTGTACTCTATACAACTTACAAAACATTAAGCATGTGTAAACAAATCTGTGTACTCAGAGTGAGTGTGGTACAAACCAGAAAGGTGTGGAACTGGTAGAGATTACAGAAATAATTAATAAAAGCCTTCACATCTCTGAAGTTGAATTCTACTCAGAGAAATGACTGCATACAAATAGCATGGGATGAGTGTATCCCATGTTTATCATTTCTCAGTAACATCTACGTCAAATTTTCAAGAAGGATTTTTCCCTAAAACTGCTAGCTCTGCAACTTCACCCTCTGCTTCAAAAATCAATAGGAGCTCATGCATTTATACCAGTTCTGAAAGATATGCAGGTCAGATTTTACCCTCAGTTACCCCATTAGCCTTCCATTGGTTTGTGGGGCTGGCAATCAGAGAAACCATTGTTTTTCTTACCAACTGAAAATTGGGAAAACAAACATGAAATACCCATTTTTATAGTCACTTTCAGTGCAGAACCATGCTTTCTAAAAATCTGATGCACAGTTTAGAATAGCTTACCTGCTGGTCTAATTTGTATAATTAGCTCTTGGTGGCGGAGTACTGAAACAGACTTTGAATTCACTACAGCAATGATATTTTCACAAGAAAGAACTGCTTTGAAACATTTTCCTCCAGTATACTAGACACAAGGCAAAGTACTTTTTTCCCCCAATATTAAGCATATGCCACTGTTCCATCTATGTGTAACTATAAAAACATGGCTACTGTGGCCCACAGAAGGGAGATCCTGATTCTTATCTTCTTTCTCTGTTACTAATCTATGAGCTGGATTCTTGTCATATATTCTGCCAGGACAATTCATCCTATCAGTGAATATTCATAATTATCAAGTGTGACACAGCACAACTAGATTGAGGTATTTCTCCTTAGGTTTTGTTTTTTTTAAAAAAAAAAAATCCCTGCCCAGTTAGGTAGCTACCCCAAAGTCTAACACAATTTTCACTGTTCTGAGATGGGAGTGAAGGAAAGATTTGGGAGACCTGAGCAGGTGATGGATCTGCTGCTATGCCCATTATACAGTGAAGAGACCAATTCCCTGGTCTAATTAGGCCTCAACCAATATATTTTAAAGGAATAACATTCCCATGCAGTGTTTGCAAGCCAAACTCTAAGGAATTGACAGCATTAGAACAATTTTTAAAGCTCTTAAAAAATTTTCAGTTTAAATACCTCGAGAAAAGGTAAAACAGAAGACGATTTTAAATGGAATTTTAACTTTACAATGCCCTTTTAAAAGAATGCTATGATATTTCATATACATTAGTTTTTCATAAAGATCCTTTAGCAGCTTGATAATGGAATGTGTTTCCTTACCACCATTTTTTCCTCTGGCACGTGCACGCTGGCTTGGCTTACAGTTGCTCTGTAGTGCTGACGCAGATTTGTCTCCTCATCTGAAACGTTCAGGGCAATTCTGATTTTTTAACATCTGTCCTGCTTCCTCATCCCCACTTTGCATGACACAAACTAGAAAGAGAGCAATTTTAAGTGCTTCATGCTGTTACTGGGCCTAGGTCACTTTAGAAGCAGGGAAGTGTGATCTATGTACACGTTTGAAGATAAACAGTACTTTGGGATATGTTTCATGGGGCTCATAGGGGATTTTGTACGACATTCTTCTGATAAATTATTTACTAGAACATTGAAAGTTCAAGGAACCTTCTCAGTTGCACTTCAGAACATCCTAAAGTGAATGGGAATGGGGAGGGAGGCGAGGCAGTACAGAGCCCCTCATCTCAAGGTCTTTTAAAACTATTTGTAAAGGCCCACCACCTCCTCCAGTCTGTTTTCTTAGGGCTTGTCTTCACTACCCGCCGGATCGGCGGGTAGCAATCGATCTATCGGGGATCAATTTATCGCGTCTCATTTAGACGCGCTTAATCGATCCCCGAACGCGCTCCTCGTCGACTCCGGAAATCCACCTCGGTGAAAGGCAGAAGCGGAGTCGACGGGGGAGCAGCAGTGATCAACTCGCCGCCGTCCTCACGGCCAGGCAAGTCGATTACGTTACGCCAACTTCAGCTACGTTATTCACGTAGCTGAAGTTGCGTATCGTAGATCGACCGCCCCCCCCCCCCCCCTCAGTGTAGCCCAGGGCTTAAAGGTGGCAAGACTTTGCAGACAGACACAAATCTGCCATAGATCAAAGTTGGAGCCTAAAAACCTTGTCAATATTCCCTTTGAATTTTATTGTAAAAGGATCAGTCCAGGTTCCAAGTCTTATTTCTACATTCACTTCATTATTATAGGACTCTGTTAAACCAAAACAGCTTTTGTAGCTGGTTAATTCTCCTAAGACATAGATTTAAATCCAACCCTAGGGCTACAACAACTCCTGTGGTTCCAATAGATACAACATTGAGAGCTGTGGTGTGTGGGAGTCAGGAAGTTGTCATAAGCTTTCCTCCTTCCCCTTTCCCAAACTGTACCTTCTATAGAACAGCAGATTCCAGTGTGTGTTTGCTTTTGGCTGATTAACCTCTCTTCTGAATGGGTCAGCCCAAATCTGCATGCTGAATTCTTGTATGTCTGGGGATATTTTCTGCCGGACAAAAACATTTGGGATTAAGCCAGGGCCCCAATATATACTTCTTGTAAATATGATAAACTATTTATAGATAAAACCAAATTTAAAACCAAGACCAGCAACAGACCTTTAAACCAATAACTCTTGAAACTGGCGATACAGTAAAATGTTTAATAATGAGCAAGATGGCAGAAATTTGATCTAAACACACAGAGACACAGACTTAGATAAACAGCATCAATTGTTACTAAAAATAAAAAGACAAAGTTTACAAGTAGAACAGACTGAGGGCCATTTAAAGCTTTTTAGGAGCTAGAACAGCTCCATGTAGTTTATTCAACAGGTATCCAAATGTTTAAGACTTCAAGTACCAACCTATCAATGATGTGTCAAACATCTCTGCATAAATATGACATGTTCTTCATGAGATTAAGTTTCTTGATATCAAATGATAAACAATGTAATGAGTACAGTATGATCTGGATAATCTGAATCAGTTTGGGAAAAACCTAGATGTAAACATTAACATGCCAGTAGACGATATTGTTCTGACTATAGGAGTTATCCCTATGCACATCTTGTAGAAATCCACATCGATAACACACACACACAATGAACATGGATTAGTATCATACACTACATTACAGTTATATAAAAAGTAGATAGTCTAGTGATTGATATATTCGCTTGCTCAATCATCATGGAATTCTTGGATCATTCTACAAATCGAGATTTAAAAAAAAATCCAATGACAATTAAAGTAATGTAGAGGGAGTAACCATGCATTAGAGCCAGTGGGTTGGTGCATATATTTTTATCAGCTGGGGAAATCAGCAGTGACACTCTCTGGAAAGGCTTTGCTCATTCAATTTAATAGTAACTTCAACAGCAGGATAGCACCTGCTTCAGCAACTGCTGCCAGAGGGCCCAGAGATCTATCAGATATCACTGGTTCAAACTAATCCTTAGCATCAGAAATTCCTAAATTATGTCACCAAAAGCTCTATTTAAAATGATAATTATACCAGTGAAGTCCTGACTACTACCAAGGGCTGATCTACCAGAAAGTAATTTGAAGAAAGCAGTATGCTTTTCTTGCCCATATCAATTACATTTTAAGTCAGTCATGAGTTAATAACCATTTAATTATTATATACTTAAGGCATTCAGTGTTTCATAAAATGAACAAAAATGAAGCCTCTCAAAGAAAGTGTAGATTAAATAATCTAGGGACATACTAGGTCTGTGTGCAACATATTGCTCAAATAAACTCTCACCAGGTGTACCACAGAATATACCACATTGTATGGAGTACATACAATATATGTATGTACACTGAAGAAACACTCATAGTAATGCCCCAATCTCTGACTGGTGGTGTGTGCGCACCAGCTTGCAGAATCAGTGCCAGGCACTACTCAGAGAAAGGAGGGCATGGTTAATAGTGGACTAGACATGGTTCTGAAAGTCTGGTATTCCAGAGTTCTAATCCCTGCTCTGACAAGGATTCCCTCTGCATCTTTAGTAAATCACTTTTCTGCCCGAGTTAACATCTAACATAAATAGGGCTGTCAAACGATTAAAAAAATTAAACGCGATTAATCGCAGGTTTAATCACACCGTTAACCAATAATAGAATACCAATTTAAATGTTTTTGTTAAGTACTATTTCTTTTGTTTATCCTTTTTGCAGTGCAAATATTTGTAATAAAAATAATATAAAGTGAGCACTGTACACTTTGTGTTCTGCGTTGTAATTGAAATCAATATTTGAAAATGTAGAAGAACATCCACAAATATTTAATAGATTTCAACTGGTATTCTATTGTTTAACGGTGTGATTAAAACTGCAATTAATCACGTGAGTTAACTGCAATTAATTGACAGCCCTAAATATAATGCCATACTTCACATTTTAAAGTCTTTCTTGGGAACTAGAAGCTGGTAGGAAAGCTTGGATTTCTCCCTTTCCCCTAGAATCAATATTTCATATTTAGCTCTGCAGGGCTTTGACATATTAGAATTGACTTGTTACTGGTCAAGGACTAAATAGAGCCCATCTTCCAGCAGTGTAATTTTAGGGGAAAATCCATGTTTGGGATATGGGAAACATTTCCACGGGCTGTTTAAAAAAGCATCTCTTAAAACTCCTCAGAGCGGTTTGGAATGTTAAAAATAAGGGATGGATTAGTGGGCCGGGTGCTGGTGAGGTGGTCAGAAAAGGTACATTTTAATCACACTTATCAGATTTTTTTTTAAATCTGTATATTAGTTGTACATCAGAACTCTTTCCATTTGAAGCTATATACATTTTTATACCACATGGAGTTATTTTAGTAGTCAGTTTTACGTTATTTTCCCCCCAACGTATCTTCATGAATCCTGTAGCCAAATGGCATTCCACTTTCTAAACCATCTTGCTATTTTCCAACTATTTCACTCTAATGTAATTTCTCCTTTCCTGGACACACAATGTTTTTAAAGTGTTTTTCTCTATTTTTCTGTAGAAAGAGCATTGGAAAATGTTTTATTTAGAGATTCATTAATTTCATGGGTCGGAGTGGGGTGGGGGAAGAAATCAAATAATCATCAAAAGAAGTCGTATTTGTTCTCTTTAGCACTAATGTGTTTCAAGACTAACATGAGTACGGTTTCCCGAGTAAAGGTAAGTTTCATCATCTGAAGGCACGGTTGAAGCCATAAATGTGTTTGGGTAGGATTGGCCTAACTCTGCTTCCATTGAAATAAATGTTAAATTAAATTTCAAAGGGAGCAGGATTGGGTCAGTGCCCAGAGCTTTTGAAAATCCCATCCACTGTGCAATATGGCCCTACTCCGCAGACTGTTTCATTCAATGAAAAGACTCCCAGAATTCATGAAGTCCATGAATCAGGCCTTAAAGCCTGTGTTTATAGAAACCTAAATCCTACATTTTGCAGAATTTAAGTTTGAAATTTATGTTCATTGAATGTTAAACGCTTTTTCCACATTTCTCTAGTGTCTTTCTTTCAATGCTATAATGGAGGAGCTCGGAATTTCACTCAAGCATCAGAAGAAGTTAAAGAAAAGGTCAAGAACTAAAGGGAGATCATCATTCACAAGTATCCTTACTTGTCATCAGAGGCGGACACTGAGGAAAGAAACCATGGCATAAACAAGAAAAAAAAAAAACCTCTTGGGAAACATCAGGAATAAAAACAAAACAAAAAAACTTTGCTGCCTACAAAATTGACTATGGAGGAATTTCTGAAAATAGACATTTAACTCGTTATTCAGAAATTGTGTGTGGTTTCTTTTTATCTAGGAAAGGTATAGCAGTTTAAATGCTCACATAGACGGATATACAACTAATCGGAAAAAGTCTCACCATATCTTTTGAAAGGAATTTGTATGCTGACCTGTTTTGCATCTCTGTTCCCTCCCCATACATCGCTGTATGTGCTTTCTAAATAAATAAAGATACAGGGTTGTTTTTTTTCCAATAATCTGAATGTCCTACATTTTTCCTGTCACTTCCTTAGTCATCATAATGTAATCTTATTTTCTTTTTATAAAAATTGCAGTACTGCCAATCACAAGCATCGAAAAATCATGAGTCAGGCTCTACAAAACTGAGTGGCTTGAAAATGATTTAAAAAAATGATAGGTTCTTTTTATTTGCCTTCCTGTTGTTGACCTATTAAGGATCACATTTTCAAGCTTTTCTCTGCAACCAGGAGGGCTAGGAACTTTATTTATTTATTTATTTATTTAAGGAAAGCTGAGATTCTCTGTCTTTTCTTAAGGCCAGGGCTTTACGAAAAGATACCAAATATTACAAACCTCCTGAAAAATTTAAGAGAGAGTTGGCAGCACAGCCATTGGTACACTGCATTATCCCTCTGGCTCGTGGTACCAAAGAAATTCCTAATTTATAATGCTTCCCTTAGAAATAACAGCCAACAGACAGTTCATTTTGTTCATATTATAAAACAGACCGCAAAAATATCAAAGCTAGACTGCATCTGCTAGAAAATAGAACTGTGCTGATTTTCTGGGTTATCACTACTTGCTCTAAGAGTGATGGGGGCACCACTTAAAAAGACCCCATATAATTAAGCAAAGAATAGTCTTTCATGAAATACTACCTCTTTTTAGCCTCTTAATTAGGAAGCAGGGCAGTGACATGTTCAATAGCAGAAATTTTTCCTTAGTTCCTTTGAACTACAGTAGCATGAAGTATGTTCATATTTATTCTAGTGCATTGTCCCTGTGATTAATTCACTTGTTCAGAGGGTTTTATCATCACCAGGAGCTTAGTTCCAAGAGTCTGTTGAAAGGAAAAAACATTTTCAGTAGGTTGAGAGAGCGAGCAGTTATGGGTGTAATAATGGCCTCCCCAGCACAGATGAATTTCTAAGAAGGGAGGTGAAGGCAAGGGCGTTCCTTCCTCTGCCCCACCAGTGCATCCCAGCAGGTGACAGACATGATTGGGCTGCAGGGAGCTGCGGAGTGCACTATTGCTGGTAGCTCCTGGATACAGCAATTGTGGAGCCAGGGCCCTACCTCCTGGCAGGGCAAGTAACAGTTGGGGACAGAGCTGGCGACAGCCGTGCAGGGATGCACCTAACTAAGTTCTTGTGTCATGCCCATCACCAATTCCAAGCACACCCAGTGCTGGTACAAGTATTAAGTTTTTGAAGCTTCCAGGCAGCATCACTCCCCTTTCCAGTTCATCTTAGCCACAAGAGATCCATAACAGAGTCCCACATCTGGAATGCTTTCCTTCATCTCCAGTGTAAATGTGACTCATTTGACAACTGAGTATCAGGCCCCAAGTGAAGTCTCTTAACATATATCACAATATCCTGTAAAGCCACAGCTCTTGATGGCCCTGCAGTTTGAAATGTAAGGGACATATTCTGCCCTCACATACATGCATGCAGCTCCTGTGGATGCTCATCAGAGGAGACAACTTGGCTTTCAAATGTGAAATATCCCAGCAAAAGAACAAAACACTCCCAAGTTATGCAACACTCAGGATTTCAATCAAATAGAGTTTGATTAACTTTGTGTTTCAGTTCACACTCTTTTTACCTTTCACTTTCCAGTTTTGGTTTCATACAAACCCTAAAACAAAAGCAAAAGACTCAGCCAAATCACCTCAAAATTTCAACTGTTTGGGTGTGTAAAACATACAAAACCAGTTTTATTTATTGTCTCCAGAAGCTACTCCAGCTCTCAGGGAACAGGCCACAGACCAGGAAAACACTTTTTTGATAATTTTCATATGACTTAAAAATAAACCAGTCAATATCAGCTTTAAAGCCTCCCAGGCTGATATTGTACTGGTCATATATAGGTATAGTTTTACTCTATAATGAGCCACCACCCACCTGGAAAACATTGCACAGGTAAGTTACATAAAGAGAGGTGGCAGTAAAGAGGCCTGTGTGAAGTTCTTTTTCAAAAAGTCTGCCACTCAGAGGACATATTTCCCTTCTATGACCCAATTCATGAGTGGGAATGAGGAGCAATCACAGGGTGTGACTCTGGCAAAATTGCCACAGGTCTGAAATCCATGGATCCCCAGTCAACTGTGCAGAGACCCCCTCTTCCCCTTTGATCCTCTGATAGCCACATGAGCCCAAAGCAGCAGAGAGTCAGGACATAGCCATCGGTCACGTTCTCTACCCTCTCTGAAGGGGGAGTCACAAAAAATGCAGGAGAGCTATTGCTGCTTCAGTGGAGCACTAAGGTCTACAGCGATTCTTTGACATTCTCATGGGGAAGCATATCACCTACTGCTACTCACCTTGGGCTTCCGGTCATGTCCACTTCCTCTGCAAATTACTGTGATGGGCAAAATAGATACATAGAGGTGGGCTGGAGAAGCGCCTGTAATCTCCTCCTCCTCCCCTCTCCCCCACGGGATGTTTCACACTAACTTGCACAGCTGGGGGCAACATGAAGGAAGCAGAGGAGCCTGAGCCTTGAAATGAATGAAGTGCCTTTACTAGAGTTGTGTAAATGCTATTAATTATTATGGTCCAGATTAAAAATAGTGATTAGTGATTTTAGGTGTTGACCTTGAGATGCCTTATCTTCAGAAAGTTCTAAGCAATAACTCTCTGAAAATCAGATCACTTTTAAAGTGGTTCAGATTGGGCACCAAGAATTTATTCCTCACTTTTGAAAAACTTGATGTGTATCATGTACCACAGCAGCAACAAAGGGCGCCAATCAAGGATCAGGTGCTGTACGAAGAAGTGTATTAAAAACAGTTGCCACCCCCAGAATGCTCACAGGGAGTGTTACAAGGAGCCTTCATTCTTTCAAAAGGTCCTTCATTTGATTTAATGTTGCAATAGACTATTTTGTATACCATCGGGATTCTGAGGTCCTTGCAGGTTGTGATTTGTGTCTTCGACGTGGTCACACTTACAACCATAACCTTCAGATATTTGAAATTAATACTTTCAAAGTGTTGAGATACTTGTGATACTGGCCCACTTACTTTAAAAGGGATATGATGGGTAGCCTAGGCTTACTAGTTACACAGTTATAGGTTCTCTTTTTTAAAAAGTTGTATATATTTCTATTAATGTTTTGATAGAAACAAAAACAAAAAGATCAGAGGCTTTAATTTAAACATTCCCTTCTGTGTTTGCAGCAAGATGCCGGTGCATAGGAATAAGAAAAATAAACTTTTCAGTGTCCAAACTGAATTATGTATCAAATGAAAGACTGTGAAGAACAGGGGAAAAGCAAATTAAGTTTTTAAAATTTCTTCAGGTTTCATAAACTGAAATTGTACTTAAGAACATAAGAATGGCCATGTTATATCAGACCAATGGTCCATCTAGCCCAATAGTCTGTCTTCCAACAGTGGCCGACGCCAGGTGCTTCAGAGGGAATGAACAGAATAGGGCAATTATCAAATGGTCCATCTCCTGTCACCCAGTCCCAGCAGTCAGATGTTTAAGGACACCTAGAGCATGGGGTTGCATCCTGACCATCTTGGCTAATAGCCATTGATGGACTTATCTTCCATGAATTTATCTAGTTCTTTTTTGAACCAAGTTATCCTTTTGGCCTTCACAGCATCCGCTGGCAATGAGTTCTACATGTTGACTGTGTGTTGACTGAAGAAGCACTTCTGTTTTTTGTTTTAAACCTGCTGCCTATTAATTTCGTTGGTTGACCCCTTGTTCATGTGTTATGTGAAGGGATAAATTATACTTCCTTGTTCGCTTTTTCCATGACATTCATGATTTTATAGACCTTTATCATAAGGCCTCTTCCTCAGTCTCTTTTCTAAACTGAACAGTCCCAGTCTGTTAAATCTCTCTTCATATGTTTCATAACTCTAATTATTTTTGTTGCCCTTCTCTGTACTTTTTCCAGTTCTAATATATCTTTTTTGAGATGGGGCAACCAGAATGGCAGCCAGTATTCAAGGTGTGGGCGTACCATGGGTTTATATAGTGGCATTATATTTTCTGTCTTACTATCAATCCCTTTCCTAATGGTTCCTAACATTGTTAGCTTTTTTGACTGCTGCTGCAGTAACATGTCAGGAAGTTTTTGTGATAAGTTCTGATGGCTGCCTAACGTACTATACTTACTGTATAGTAAGTAGTGTACCAGTATGATTTCATAAAGTTATGGGCCATTATTGTTTCCTTTGAAGTATCTGGAAGGGATGTGCACGTTACAGCACAGAATTACCTTTCCTGTTCCATCCTTTTATGAATGGTTTCTTAATGCCATGCTTCAAGCACTCAAGACAATGCCGTTTAAGTCAGATCTCTTAGAAACCAGTGGATTGGCATGATGTATAATATGGAGCCACAAAACCAGATTTTGTTGTACAGTCTATTCCAGGTGACATACGGAATGATTTTTGTTTTTTCCATGTTTTAACTAGTTAGAGGGATGGTACAAAATACATTTTTCAGTAGAGAACAAGGACGGAACTAGAGAGCTCATGGAATACAGAACCTGCGCTCTCATGAGCAGGGCCAGATTAACACCTTGCGTGCCCCTAGGCACCCCCAGTGGATGGGCAGCTGTGGAGGCCTCGGCTTCTCCCCTCACTGCCCACAGCAGACAGGAGCTGCGGGGGGGAAGGGGTGTGGCACCCGCAGCAGCTCAGAGCTCCAAACCGGTACCCCGCCACTTGTAACTTTTAGGTGCCCCACCACCACAACTGCCCAGCGCCCCAACACACAGACCTCCCCCCACTCCACTCCCCAGCCCCCCCGCGAGACCCATTCTCCATGCCCTGCCCCCTGGCCACACTTACCGACCACACCTAGAGGTGACTGTGTCCGCCGGGCTGAGTGAGCCGGCTGTGCGGCAAGGCCAGTCAGGATCACTCTGGCCCCTCAGGAGTGCCGCGATCAGCCGGGCTGGAGCAGGAACGGGGCCTGCCCAGGTGGGGGTCCCCCAGGACCCACTTGCCTGGCCGGGCCCCCTGCATTTGACTGCTGAGCTCTTCCCCTGCCACAGGGGGCTGCTTCGCCTTCCCTGCTGGTAGGAAAGCTCCAGCAGGGCTGCGTGACACCCTTTCCCCCTCAGCCAGCCTCACCCCCGGCCAGGACCAGGGAACAGCAAACTTTCAATATTTAGGTGCCCCTAGAATGCCGGCGCCCTAGGCACATGCCTGCCGGGCCTGACTGGAAATCCGGCCCTGCTCATGAGACTCCCCTTCCCCCCCACAGAGACTGAACCGACATGGAAACTGAACTACTCTTGTAACTGCAGATGCCCTGAACCCTACAATTTGCCGAGCAGGCATGTGCCTAGGTCTTACATAGGTCTTCCTTGTTGTCACTTTTAATTACCTGAAGATGGGTTAGATCTATGAGCCTGGAACATTTACCATCAGGCATGTTCTTCTCCCCAAGTTCAAGCTCAGGGTGGAGTTACTGCTGGTCACGGTCTTTGCCCACTATGACTTTGTTTCCTATTTCATAGTATAATTGCACACAATGGATTATTCATTTGCAGCTGCAGAATTGAGGCTAGAAAGCCCTGGCTCCCCCTTAAACTCACTCCCCATCTGCTTGTGGGTGCTCCCATCAGTTAGGCCCCTCTGTTTGATCTAGTCATAGTTTCTCTAGTCCCACAAAATCTTTCCCACTAGTTTCTGGTTCCTCTCTCTGAATGGCTAGGATTCTCTTCACTAGCATTTCACTACCATCCTTCCCTCTGATCCCAAGCCTATGTCTCTGCGTCCATTTCTATAACATGCAGTAGCTTTCGTCATGCCTACGGCCTTGAGACCAAGCAGAATAAAGGTGTAAGGGGGCTGAGACTTTTCCTTTAGTTCTCTCCAATATTTTGTAGCATTCCAATTGGTTAAAGCTCTGATTAAGCAACATGCACATTTAAATCCCATTGAGACTTAAGCACATGCCTAAATGCTTTACTGAATCAGGGCCTTAACTTCTTCTGCCCACTTCAGAAGTTACTGGTTAGGCTGCTTAGTTTTCACACACAAGTGTATTTTAGTTTTTAATATCTGCATATATACAGTACAATATATCTGTTATGTCAATGCTCAAGGTAAATTAACACTAGTGTATCTTTATAGACATATGTCAAAAGCAACACTGGGTGTTTTACGCCGTTGACTATTATAAACAAAGTTGTAGCAATGGAAGTACCATTTTCATTAACTCCAAAAATGACACCCACAAACCCAAAGAGGGAGAATATGCATTGTCCTGAGAGATAATGTGTCTATCTACAAACTCACAATAACAAATATGATTAGTTTCGACCTTTTCATAATGTCCCAGCAAATAGTGATTTTTTTTCTTGCATGGCAGAACATTATGCAAATTAAGTTAACTGGAAGATTATCTGTCAGGAAAGCAAATGTTCTTATTAGATACTTATACTGGCTGATTATATGCATATACTCTAATTGTTTATAACAGAGAAATACAGTGTTGATGGGTGCTGTTAAACTGCTAATGTGTTTCATTCCAGAAGTGTCTGTGGGTCCATTTTTGCAGTGGGTGAAGTGATCTCTATACAACTGCACACCACCACAGGGGGGTATTGTAAGGCTTAATTAACATTTAACAATTGAGATGCCTGGAAGAAAGACTCTGTAGAAAGTACAAAATATCATACTATATATAAAGATCTCTGGCTTTTATTGTGTACAGAGCCTAGCTCAATAGACCTGTAATTGGGGTGTCTGGGTACTACCATAATACAAGTTATATAAATGAAAACAAGTCTAGCCAATCACTCCTTCCAAAAATCAAACCAAAAGAACACAAGCTATGACTGACACTCTGTTCAGTTGCCCCATGTCTTTTCAGAACAAAGCACTCCAAGAAAGACTCCAATTCACCTTTTCAGTCTTCCCCCTTCATCCCAGCCACCCTCCCCATGTTACATCAGCATACAGTCTAAGGAAGAAACTTTCTAGCACTCACAAGGAAGGAAAATGTATATTTTTCTTTATAGCGGTCTGCTTTATAATTTCTATTTCTTATACTGAACTTCAAGAGTCCTCAACTGAAATAAAGTGTCAAAGTGAAGTTCAGGAGTTCCTTTTGGCCAGAGGATCAGGTTAATATCTTTTAAGCCCTTTGTCAAGGGACTGCATCTTGCAGGAGTGCTATAAAACTGTAATCCCATGTGCCATTTATTGATTGGTATACTTGTCCCTTAATTACTCCATGTGAGACTGGCAGTAGTCAGGATTCTTCAATGATCAGAATCACTACTATTTAGCTACCGGTCACCTGCAGCCCTAAAATGACTGGGAATTTCTGACTAGCTGATCAGTTTGAAAAGATGTACATTTTCTGCCTGCTGATATGTATCAAACGGGATTCCCATTTGAAGCTAAAATTATGTCTCTGTTATCCTGCCCCCACTTCCATCTGTAATCTTTGAAATAGAAGTTTATGATTAATACTGTCCGACTCTCAGCTTCCCCCTTGGAGTTCTTAACACCACTGATTTGAGGAACAAAGTCAAAATAGTTCAGATTAAAGGGTTGAAGGCAAATGTTTGGAGAACTCGCATCCCTCTGCTCTGAGGATGGGCTCATATAGTACAGGACACTTCTGGGCTGGTGACATGACGTAATCATCAAATGATTGAACTAAGCTCAGCACAACTGGAGTCTGGAAGGCTAGTATGCGGCTGATTTGGCCAGGTTGAAATTTCCAACACAACCAAATTGTCTCATTTGGGACTGGAGTTGCATAGAGCCTGAAATCTATTGGCTCAGGTAATAATGACTACTGCTGAACTGGGTACTCTCTACAGAACATACATAGGGCAGGATTTACACTCAGCAGTAGTGTTTGGGGTCCAGCAAGCCCATGGGGGTCTTACCAGCAAGTCAGAGAGACAAGAGTCAAGCTTCACTAGCTGCCTCTCCTTCAGTCTCCGGTTGGTCTGAAAGAGAAGAGATCAAAGAAAAGCACTGAGTACAGCAAAGAGGAGAGCAGAGGGGAGGGGGAAGTGACAAATCTCTGAGCCCACTGAAGGAACCTTCCAAAGGGAAAGCAGATGGCAGTTCCTTTCAAGCTGCTTGCTTATCTGCATACATGGTCAGGGCCACCTGGACAGAGGAGCAGCTGGTAAGCGTGGGCTGTTAGGCCAAACTCCAGCATATGTTGACCCAGTCACAACAGACTGGAGTGGAGAGGCTCTTAGTATTAGGAAGGACATTATAGGTGCCTTGAAAGAGGGGCTGAGCATGACAAAGAGGGCACTTCAAATGAAACATGGAATCTCACTTTGAATTTTTCTTGGGAGCCCACTTAGCATTGTTCCATTTTTGGTAGCTTTGCCGTTGAAGTGCCACATGTCTGTAATACTGAATTAACCCTTTTGTTTATACTGGGAGGCTTAGGGCAGGGAAGGAGAGGGAGAAAACTGTAGTTAGCCAACTAAAAATGTTGTCCATCGGATGTATGCCTTCTGTCATGTTCATCACCCTCCAGAGTGGTGAGTTAGTCAGCAGCAGCTGGCACCACCACACAGCCCTTGTTCAATATCCAAAGGGAAAGTTAAAGTGCTGATTTAAAAATCTCTCTAGAACTCTTAAGAATGAGATATATACAAAACAGATACACAAGAGTGCTTTGGGCTACCAAATTGTGTGGAGCACGTGGACAGTTACCCATCAGGGGAACGTATGACTTTTTGCATACAGACAGTGCCCCAATTTAACCCTGCTAAAACTAGCGTGTACAATCCCTTTTAATATTGTAGAGACAAAGGCCATGTCTATACAGCTGAGCTAGTGTAAGCTCCCAAGTGCCGATTCAGCTGCACCACTGTAAGATCGCTCGTGTCGCCACTCTATGCGGACGGGAAAGAGCTCTCCCATTGACATAATAAACTACCTCCATGAGTGGCAGTAGCTGTGCACCTTACCACTTTGCCAGCAAAACTTATGTCGCTCAGCACCCACACCATGAGCAACACGTTTTGCCAACATAAGTGGTAAAGTAGACATGGCCAAAGAAATACACAAAGTAAACACGATAAGTAGAGCTGGGCAAAATATTTTGCATAAGCCCCTCCCCCCCCGCCCCACACAGTAAAAAAAAATGCAGATTGGGCAAGACAGACATTTCGTGAATTTGTGTCAGTTTTGCAAATTGTTCCAGCCCAAAAAGCCCTGAAAAAACATCCCCAGCCCAAAATAAATCAGTGTTTTGTTTCAACGTGGTTGAACTGAAATGCTTTTGTAAATTTTATTTTGGTTCAAAACAGCTTTTAGTTTCTGAATTTCCTTTAATTTTCAAAATCAAAATTGAGACAAAGCATTTCAATTGTCAGAACAGCTTTAGTTCAACCCAGAATCATTAAAAACAAATATTTTTTGATCTGCCAAAAATTTCAACAAAAATTGTTTTAATTCAGCCTGAAACAAGTTTCTGTTTTTTCAGTTTTTGCAACTTGCGGTGAACTGACCCGGTTATTCACATGGCTATCGCTAAGGGGGCGGGCAGGGAGGGCAGGCAGCATGCCCACAAGTTTCATACCAAGGCACAGAGCACTCACACAAACCCAACCAGAGCACACAGGTGCCAGCCGCCAAGTACTGTACTATGCATTTTCCTAATGATTTCTAATTACAGAAACACCTGGACTAAATTAACTGTGCTGCTCCACTGCAAAAATATTTACCAGCCCTCAACATTTCTCTGGTGGTTCAGGCTGAAGTGACATTTAAAAGATAATGTTTGAAAATTAAAAATATATATTTTATACCTGTGTTTCTTCACCCAGTAATATAAGGTCTTCAGCCAAGATTTTCAGAAATGGCAAGTCATTCTGGGAGATGAGAAACCTTAAATGAACCTGATTTTTCAGAATGTGCTGAGCAGCTGCCTTCTGAAAATCAGACCCCTTGAAAGCATCTCAAGCTGAACACCCAAATATTGAGGCACTCCACTCACTAGCCATCTCAGGAAATCTGGCTTTTTTGTTTTTCATTAGTCAGTAGGCCAGACGTGCAACTACATGAGTTTACACTTGGTGCAGCTGAAGAAAGGGGTGGTTGAAAGGTGGCTTTACGTCACCTTTCTGGCTCCTCCAATCTCGGGGCAGCTGAGGGCAAGAACAGTACAGGTATTATTTATAGCAGCCTATGGGATGCTGTTAATGAAGCTGGCTACAGCACTTCCAAAAAGGAGTACTGCACTGGCTGGGAATGAGGTAGATGGCTATGTTGACCAATATATGCTAGGCTAATATATATCACATCATAAACATGTATTACTCAGTCACACCACATATATTGATATGAATTAAGCATACAGTATTAATGTAACATATTGCATATATATTTCTAGCAGTTACATGGCCTGAATTGGCCTCTGTCTTTCTGTAATCCTGTTCATTTATGCTAAGTATCCCAGACCACTTTGTAAAGCTGAAGTCAGATTTGGCATTAGATAATAGAAAACTTGTTGAAGGCAAAATACATTAATGTTCTGCCCTGGTGCAAGCTGGGGAGGTACCGTCACAGACTAGTACCTAGAATGCTAGTATTCAAAACAAAGATAACAACAAGGTAAGGGCGAACTGGTGGGTTGGATTTTAGTGATGGGTAAAGAGTTTTGTAGCTTATAAAATCGTATACATACTCCTAGCAGAAGTGTGTAACTTTGGAAGCACACCTTTTGCGTAAGGTGAATTTAACAACGTTGCGCCAGATGGCTCCCCGGAAACCGGTATCATATTGAAACTTTTTGCCTGTACTAGATTACCATTGACTTTTAGCAATCAACTTGACTGATATTGGTTACTTAGTCTCGAGTATACTTCATGGTGAACCAAAGTGTGGTTAAGCAACTGGTTATACAATTTACCAATAGTTGTGTACTCAGTCCCACCCTTTGCTGGCCCAGCATACCCCTGACTCACCCCTATATGGGAGTGGCAATGAAAGTGGCATAGAACTAGCTAAATCCAAGGATTCCCCTCTATTGGGAGAATCCTCATCTGCACCTCGAGTAGCTGTTTTCCTGCTTCTGGCAGAGAATCTGACTAAAACACTCGAAAGGGGCAGCAACAGGCCATTAAGGTTCTACTGTTGTCCTGCTCACTGTAAGTGAGCCATAAAGGGCCAGATTGTGTTTATCCTTGTGTGGTGTGCAAAAGTGGAGCAGGCCACAACAGGTCATCCATGCAGATGGCAGGCACAACTGTAGTCTCCACAGTGATCTGAGTATAGGGATTGTTGTTTGCTAGCACCCCAAGGTGTACTAGCCACACTAAAAGAGGCAATGAGGGGTGTGGAGGAGGCTGCACTGCAGTGGTGCAACCAAATAAATAAAGCTGGAGAGAGGAACCGGAAGTGAGAATAAATGAGCCCTGTGACTACACTGAATAGGCTATCGATGGAACAGCGAGAAGTTTGTGTTGGGTAATTACACATGTTGGATCATGGCTCTGTCCCCCCTCTACACCAGCCTATGTAGCTAATGTAGTGCCCATCTTTAAAAAAGGGAAGAAGGAAGATCCGGGGAACTACACGCCAGTCAGTCTCACCTCAGTCCCTGGAAAAATCATGGAACAGATCCTCAAGGAATCAATTCTGAACCACTTAAAGGAGGGGAAAGTGATCAGGAACACTCAGCATGGATTCACCAAGGGCAAGTCATGCCTGACTAACCTAATTGCCTTCTATGATGAGATAACTGGCTCTGTGGATGAGGGGAAAGCAGTGGATGTGCTACTTCTTGACTTTAGCAAAGCTTTTGATACAGTCTCCCACAGTATTCTTGCCAGCAAGTTAAAGTAGTATGGGCTGGATGAATGGACGGTAAGGCGGATAGAAAACTGGCTGGATGGTCGTGCTCAACGGGTAGTGATCAATGGCTCCATGTCTAGTTGGCAGCCGGTATCAAGTGGAGTGCCCCAAGGGTCGGTGCTGGGGCCGGTTTTGTTCAATATCTTCATCAACGATCTGGAGGATGGTGTGGACTGCACCCTTAGCAAGTTTGCAGATGACACTAAATTGGGAGGAGTGGTTGATACACTGGAGGGTAGGGATAGGATACAGAGGGACCTAGACAAATTAGAGGATTGGGCCAAAAGAAATCTGATGAGGTTCAACAAGGACAAGTGCAGAGTCCTGCACTTAGGACAGAAGAATCCCATGCACTGCTACAGACTAGGGACCGAATGGCTGGGCAGCAGTTCTGCAGAAAAGGACCTAGGGGTTACGGTGGACGAAAAGCTGAATATGAGTCAACAGTGTGCCCTTGTTGCCAAGAAGGCTAACGGCATTTTGGGCTGTATAAGTAGGGGCATTTCCAGCAGATCGAGGGACGTGATTATTCCCCTCTATTCGGCACTGGTGAGGCCTCATTTGGAATACTGTGTCCAGTTTTGGGCCCCACACTACAAGAAGGATGTGGATAAATTGGAAAGAGTCCAACGGAGGGCAACAAAAATGATTAGGGGGATGGAGCACATGACGTATGAGGAGAGGCTGAGGGAACTGGGATTGCTTAGCCTGCAGAAGAGAAGAGTGAGGGGGGATTTGATAGCTGCTTTCAACTACCTAAAAGGGGGTTCCAAAGAGGATGGATCTAGACTGTTCTCAGTGGTAGAAGATGACAGAACAAGGAGTAATGGTCTCAAGTTGCAGAGGGGGAGGTTTAGGTTGGATATTAGGAAAAACGTTTTCACTAGTAGGGTGGTGAAGCACTGGAATGGGTTACCTAGGGAGGTGGTGGAATCTCCTTCCTTAGAGGTTTTTAAGGTCAGGCTTGACAAAGCCCTGGCTGGGATGATCTAGTTGGGGTTGGTCCTGCTTTGAGCAGGGGGTTGGACTAGATGACCTCCTGAGGTCCCTTCCAACCCTGAGATTCTATGATTCTATGCCATTGGGTTGCTGGAGAAGGAAGAACATGCTGGGGAAGTGGGTGCATTCCCACTGCATACCAAGGACTTAGAGGGAAATCTGGGAGAAATCTCCCCAGAGGTAGGGCAGGGCAGCTCTGCCCCATCCCAATCCAGGCTTGTACCTAAATGGTACAATCTGGTCTAATTTAAAAAAAATAAAATAAAAAAAAATAAAAAAAAAAGGAGGTGAGAACCAAGAGAAACAAGACTAGTTCTGAACATGGCAGTTTCCCAAACAAGGACTCCGCCAAAATCCACAGGTGTACAACACTTAAGCAGCCAAGCATGTGACTAAAGCCTGCAGTGACAGTTCTGTGTCTCTAATGCCTCCATCCAAAAGTGCATTTGAGCATCTGCTATGTATGTGGGTCTTTTGTTATTAATAGCCCCTAAATATTTAAGCAGGCAGGAGTCTTCACCTTGAAGAGCTTACAAAAGGAGAATCACTGAAGACCAGTAAGGCACTATGAACAAGGATGCTGCTGAGCATGGTCAGAGAACAGGTATGGAGCATTTACAAGGTTATCAAGTCTGCCCTCTACTTCCTTCTACTGGCCAATAAGATTCAGCCTGGTGAGTTGCTGTTAAGTGAGGTAAATAATCCAAATTACCTGATTAATTGTTAGCTGACACATTTTAGCTTCTCTTTATGGTCCTGCCCAAACCTGGTAGCAGAGCTTGCTAGCTACAGCTATACTCAAAAATGGCTTTAAGCTTAATACAGCCAAGCTTTTTCTTGATATCAGGTTTTCTACATAGCCATAGTTAGCAAAACTTGCACCATTGTGTTGTTTATAATTGTTCTAGGTGCTGTGGGCTACCCCTCGCAAGTCTATAGCACAGCTTCAGCTAATTCTGTGCAGCTGCAAGCCATGTTGCAAGTAAGTTTAGTTGTAACAATATTCGAAAATGCCAACATGTGGTCAGAATTTCTCACTCCAGAGCTGTCCATCAGCATTTCCGTATCTGTACAGATTCTCTTTCTGGGGCGTGGCCTCTTGGGAACTGCACATTTGAATGGAATTCTGGTCTGGAATGCCACTTGGGTAGGATCACAAGACAATTTGAATGGTCCCTTATGATAGAATCTTAGCACTGAAAGGGACCTTGAGAGGTCTCCTAGTTCAGTCCCCTGAACTCAAGGCAGAACTAAGTATCATCTAGACCATCCCTGACGGGTGTTTGCCTAACCTGCTCTTTAAAAAATCTCCAATGATGGAGATTCCACAACCTCCCTAGGCAATTTATTCCAGATCTTAAAAATCCTGACAGTTAAGTTTCTCCTAATGTCCTGCCTAAACCTCCCTTGCTGCAATTTAAGCTCATTGCTTCTTGTTCTAGCCTCAGAGGTTTACGAGAACAATTTTTCTCCCTCCTTCTTGTACCAACCTTTAATGTACTTGAAAACTGTTATGTCCCCTCAGTCTTCTCTTTGCCAGACTAAACTTTTTTTTTTCCTCAATCTTCCCTCATAGGTCATGTTTTCTTAACCTTTAATCATTTTTGTTGCTCTTATGTGGACAAATTGGAGATAGTCCAGAGCTTTCCTGAAATGTGGCACCTAGAAATGGACACAATACTCCAGATGAGGCCCAATCAGCACGGTGCAGAGCAGAAGAATTACTCCTCGTGTCTTACTTACAGCACTCCTGCTAATACATCCCAGAATTGTGTTTTCTTTTTTTGCCACAGTGTTACACTGTTGACTTATATTTAGCTTGTGATCCACTATGACCCTCAGATCCCTTTCCGCAGTACTCCTTCCTAGGCAGTCATTTCCCATTTTGTATGTGTGCAACTGATTGTTTCTTCCTAAGTGGAGTATTTTGCATTTGTCCTTATTGAATTTCATCCTATTTACTTCAGAACATTTCTCCAGTTTGTCCAGATCATTTTGGATTTTAAGAATAGAATCTCAGGGTTGGAAGGGACCTTAGGAGGTCATCTAGTCCAACCCCCTGCTCAAAGCAGGACCAATCCCCAATCCTATCTTCCAGAGCACTTGCAACCCCTCCCAAGTTCGTATAGTCCGCAAACTTTATAAGTGTACTCTCTATGCCATTATCTAAATCACTGATGAAGATATCGAACAGAACGGAACCTAGAACTGATCTCTGCAGGATCCCACTTGATATGCCCTTGGAGCTTGACTGTGAACCACTGATAACTACTTTCTGGGAATGGTTTTCCAATCAGTTATGCACCCACTTTATAGTAGCTCCATCTCAGTTGTATTTCCCTAGTTTGTTTATGAGGTGGTCATGTGAGACCGGATCAGAAGGCTTGCTGAAGTCAAGATAAACCACATCTACCGCTTCCTCCTTATCCACAAGGCTTGTTACCCTGTCAAAGAAAGCTATTAGGTGGGTTTGACACAATTTGTTCTTGACAAATCCATGCTGTTACTTATCACCTTATTATCTTCTAGGTGTTTGCAAATTGATTGCTCCATAACCTTTTCAGGTACTGAAGTTAAGGTGACTGGACTATAATTCCCCAGGTTGTCCTTATTCTCCTTTTTATACATGGGCACTATAATTGGGCTTTTCGAGTCCTCTGGAATCTCTCCCTCTTCCATGACTTTTCAAAGATGATCGCTAATGGCTCGGATATATCCACAGTCAGCTCCTTGAGTATTCTAGGATGTATTTCATCAGGCCCTGGTGACTTGAAGACATCTAACTTGTCTACGTAATTCTTAACTTGTTCTTTTCCTATTTTTAGCTTGTTCTTTCCCTATTTTAGCCTCTGATCCTACCTCATTTTCACTGGCATTTACTTTGTTATCTTTGCTCACCCCTTCTCAGGTACGGGGAAGTGGGGAAACTGGTAGAATTTGTGGGAGAAGTGCCTGTTGAGTGGAGACTTCATCCCTCCCCACTTTAGTCTTGCATGGGAGCGTCTCAAAGAATTTCAGAGTACGTATTTAGCTCTAGAGTTTCCAAATAGGTGAGTGATAAAGTTTTAGAGAAACTTCCTCCCACAGTCCTTTACCCATTGACAAAAGCTACCCAATCCTCAATCCCTGGAATATGATGTACAGTTAGAGAGTATTTCCTCTTTTAACTACCACATTTTTTGATGGTCACCTTGTACATCCATTTAAGCTGGTTCTTCGTGACAATTTAGCTGCAGCATGGGGGCTGGAGTCTGGATGCTGAGTCCTGAGACATAATCCCATGATAGGCCCTTTTTAAAATCTGGTCAGAGAAGTTTGGGACAGATTTTCAGAGATATTTAGGCACCTAAAGGTGCAGATAGATGCCTAGTAAGATTGTTAAAAGCTTATTTTAATAGCAGAGAGCTGCCAACGTGCTTTTGACAATCTCACTAGGGAAAGGCCTACAAAAATGTAACCCTTTGTTTCCTTGCTCCTTTTCTACGTCTTGGCATCATGAGAAAGCACAACAAAAAACAAAAATTGAAGAAGCAGCAGCAGCAGCACAAGAAGAAGTAGAAGCACAAGAAGAAGAAGAAGCACAAGAAGAAGTAGAAGACGACGACGAAGACGACTCAAAACCCTTCTTACCCCAAAACACATTACTTTAGAAAAGAGGTTCCCTGTGTAACCTCCTGCCTGTCTCTGGCAAAAGTAACTCTCCTAAAGCAGGGGAAAAGCAAGAAAAAAGTAAAATTAAAGGAAGATACTGCACAAGCACAGAATTCAAGAAATTGTCCACTTCAATTTGCCATCACATTCCGTCAGCCTATTATTTTGATACAGATACATCAGCTTTTTCCTCCAAATTAGACCTCTGAATTTAAATTAATTATACTTTATTCTAATCTATTTTCAACTTCTGTAGAGCTGGTCATGTTTAATTCTTCTGACTGTGTCCCTGATACACTTCAGATGGTGCCTGTGGAGGCTATCCATGCCCTGCCCTGTCCTACATTTCCTTTTGATTGTCTTACTGTCTGAGCACTCCAAAAGGGAACTTGCTGCATACACAAGCTCTCATTGCAGGTTTCAGTGAGGTATTAATATTTCTCTTTCAGTTCAGAACTAGTATGTCACAAGATGACTCAACCCCCACCTGAAGTATTTTTCCTTTTTAAAATGAGATGCAACCACATTAAAAATTCATGAATGTTATCTCAGTTTATTCACATAGAAAGAATTTTAACATTTCATTAATTTTTCATTTGGTCTCCTTATACACTCAACTCAGCCTGGACAAGGAATTGTTCAGGGCACACTCTCTTTAGCCAGTTACATGCCTCAAGATAACATCTTACATTCTTCAAGAAGGCTGTAGCTTTTATTAAAGCATGGAGAGCTTGTATTTAACAATTATTCTAATCTAAAGACCATTTCTTAGCACAGCAAGGAGAGACTGCCGTCACTTTCAGCCAGCCACTACCAGCTCTGCCCCAGGCAGTCCAGAGCCCTGCACCCAAGATGGAGGATGACTTTTGCAGCCGCATGCTGCTTCCTTACATAATAGCAGCTGTCCCGCGGCAAATTTATGACACATACACTGGATGTTCTAGTATTCATTGCGTCCTCCATTGAAAGAGATCTTTTAAAGATGTGACCCTAAATATCAGAGGTGTGGCTACCTTAAAAATTAAACATCAAGTAGTATTTTGACAAAAATTACCTTTAACTTTAATAGCTTTTCAGAAGGCCAGCATGTTTTCAGTTTACTAATTGCTAGAAAAATAGTTTTCAATAGACTACAACTTTTGTTCTAAATTAAAAGAGACTTTACATCCAAAAGAACTAATGTCTTTTGTGATTAGAGAGATTAATCACTATGCTGCATTACTGTTAATCTAGCATTTTATTAACCTAACAAATCCCTGTAATCTATTTCATTCATTCAGATTACACATTCCTTCAGATTAGTCAGCATAGAACTCAGAGATAGGGAAGGGGTGGTGGAGTGAGGGGCTGCATCCTAAATTTGTAGCTGCAAAAACTGTGCCCCTCTGGTTATTTTAGGTGTTGAGTAGATTGATAAATGTTTTCAACAGGAAAGGTCAGGCATGCATGCATAGTACACTGCATTGTAGGAAAAACATTTTATTGGGGTGCGGGGACGGTGGCGCAGGTAAGAGCGGAAAAAGAAAACACCAAGAATCATGTGCATTTGAATTGGGCTCACTTTCTTGTAAGCCATTGCTACAGATGCTACCTGCAGCCTAACCAAGAAAAACGTATGTCCCTGCTGACAAGATGATTTCCCCCACCCCTGAAAGACAAAACACCTTCCAAACAGAAAATGCAGCAAATTTGCCGAAAAGAAAAAGCTCTGGATGCTATCTCTCACTGAACAATAGTCTCTAAAGACAAACTCAGCTGTTTTTAACGAGCAGGGTAAGTCTTTTTTTGGCTTCCAGTTTTGGTATGCAATTCTGTTTGCTTTGCATAACAGCCAGCATATCGTTAAATGAATAACACATTAGCAATTGCTGCTATAACCCCTTGCACCCAATTGTAGCACTACTTGGTGCTTTACATCTCAGTTTCACTCACAATATTTCCTTTAGAAAGGAAAATCCATATTTTGCAATGTAAACTATTTTCCTGCCTGTCACGTATAAGTTAAGCAGTTCAAAGCTCACAGAATGAATTCATTCAGCACATAGACTCATAGACTCATAGACTTTAAGGTCAGAAGGGACCATTATGATCATCTAGTCTGACCTCCTGCACATGCACATGCCAAACTCTGAACTCCTGTTTATATCATAAGTGGAACTAGAGTCCAAGGGACCATGTTCCTGGAAGGCCGAGGGCTGTTACTGACAGTATACCAGAAAAAACAGTGACGGCAGGGAAGACTGGAGCCTTGGGCCCTTTAAATTGCTGCCAGAGCCCCACTGCCGGAGCCCCCGGGTAGCGGAGGCAGTCGGGAGCCCTGAGGCTCCGTTGGCAATTTAAAGGGCCCGGGACTCCACTGCGGTAGGGGCGGCTGGGAGCCCCTGGTCCTTTAAATCACCACCTAAGCCCCACCGCCGCTACCCCAGGGCTCCGGCAGTGGGGCTCCGGTGGTGATTTAAAGGGCCAGAGGCCGTAGCAGCAGCCAGAGCCCCAGGCCTTTTAAATCGCTGCCTGAGCCCCGCTGACAGAGCCCTGGGGTAGCGGCAGAGGTGCTCCAGCTGTGATTTAAAGGGCCTGGGGCTCCGCTGCGGGTAGTGGCGGCTGGGAGCCACTGGCCCTTTAAATCACTACCGGAGCCCTCGGTCACCACTGCTACCCCGGGGCTCCAGCAGTGGGGCTTGGGCTGCGATTTAAAGGCCCCGGCGCTCTAAAGGCAACGCCCCTTCCGGCTGAGGCCCTGCCCCTTCCAGGCAAGGCCCCGCCCCCTGCTCAGGACTCAGGCGTATGGGTAAGTGCTTTAAGTTACTTTCACGCCTGGGTATCACAGCACCTGTGGAGGCCTGCATAGTCTGGGTAAGCAATATAGTGACGATAAAGAAGCCATCAGAAAAGTTACTCATCTGCATAAACCAGAGCCGCTGAACTGGGTATTAAATATTCCATTATCCACTGCCCACAGTTGATGACATCTTGCAAGAACTCCCCAGAGTCAGAAACTTTATGGTCTGATGTGAAGAACAGGTTTTGGCCAATGAGCCTGAATAAACAGTCCAGCAAGCTGACAATCTTTGCAACACCATTTGGTCACTATAGATGGCTGCGCATGCCCAGGGGCCTAAACTCAGTCCCAGATGTATGCTAGAGAAAACTCAACCAAGCACTGGAAAGACTGCATGGAGTGAAAATAATTGCAGATCTCCTTGTAGGTGAAGAGAGTAACGATATAGAAGCTGAACAACACCATGACAGAAAACTACAAGCTTTCCTACGGTGATGCAGGGACAAGAATATGAAACTCAACCCAGAAAAAAAAAAATGCCTCAAACAGCATGAAGTGACATATATTGGACATCTGCTCACAACAGAGGGATTGAAAGCATATCAAGAAGATTAAGGCTGTCACAGACATGCCAGCACTAGTGGATATGAAAGGGTGCAGCGCTTCATAGGAATGAAATTCTGTCCAAGTTCCGTCCATGCCTGGCTGCAGAGTGGAACCCACACATCAACAACATCTTGTCTTGTGGAGTTGGACTCGGCAGGTCCCCAACAGCAAGCATTTGACACGCTGAAACAAAAAGGATAACAGATGCCCCTGTCCTGAAGTACTTTCAGCCAGGAAAACCAACAACACTCCCATGTGACGCACTGGAGAAAGGATTGGGTGCAGCTCTTTTAGAGGAGCAGCCTGTCACTTTTGCCAGCAGAGCCCTGGCAGAGACTGACCAGGGGTTTCCCCACCTAGAAAAAGAGCTAGCAACCCCTGGTCGAAGTGACAGGGTGGGGGTTGGGGCATCAATGATGTGTTTTTAATGTTATTTTAATAGATTTGTAAAATAGAGAAGATACAGCATGATCAGTGGAACAGGAATCACAGGCCCACTGTTCCCTGGTGGCAGTATTACAGAAGGAACACCAAGAAAACATGGAATGTGAGGAATTAGGCTGGAAGCAGCTCAATTATATGGGCAGAGCAGTGCGCAAGGTTTAATGAAGTTCCACTTCTTCAACTTAACCTGCATTCAGCCTCGTTCTCTTTGCTAGTGAGCCACTGCTTTCATCCTACATTATGGCACTTGCATTAATACATCACAGACAACACTGCAGAAACAAAACTCTGTCCGCAGCATCGCAAAAATGCATATACTGTAATACCAGAGATAAGAGCGCCCCAGAAGTTCAGTGCTTAGGATCAAAGCAGACCAACATCCTACAGTTCAGTTGCTTAGTAGGCAAACCTGCTTTGGAAAGGTTGAAAGAACTGGGCATGTTTACTTGAGAGAAGACTGGGGGGAATGGGGGTGGGAAGAAGAGGTGGACATTTGAAGACTTATATGTAAAAGGTTTTTATAAAGAGGACAGTGAGCAGTTGTTCTCCAAGTCTACCAAGGGTAGGAAAAGAAGTAATCAGTGTAGGTTACAGCTAGGGAAATTTAGGTTGGATATTAGGAACACTTTCTAACTATACAGATGATAGTTAAGCGCTGGAACAGGTTACCTAGTGAGGTTGTGGAATCCCTGTCATTAAAGAGCAGGTTAGACAAACACCTGTCAGGGCTGGCCTAGAGCAGCGGTTCCTAAACTGTTTAGTAACATGACCCACCAATTGCATTTTGTCTGGGTTTTTTTGCAAACTACCCAGGGTCCACATTTGTAGGACAGCCCAAAATCATAGGGTAGCATCTTCTTCCTCCTTACCCTGCCAAGCAGATACTGACCACCCACAGCAGCACCCTCTGCCCTAGCACCACAACACTTATCCCGGCCTGGTACAGAGGAGAGACAGGGGTTTTGAGAGCAAGCTCACCCTGCACTCACTCCACAGCAGGGCCCCTATCCTGTGGGGCTGGGCCCATATTGCAACCTGGAACATGGGGTTGCAGTGCCACTCACATTTGGCCCAGCTGCCCCTCCATCATACCCATCCACTATAACTTAGCATCCACACCAAACCTCAGTCCACGTACGAGGTTACAAAGCACGGAGTGGGGAGCTGAGTCCTGCCCTGTGGGACAGGAGTTGCAGCTGTGGGGTGAGCATGGAGCACGTTTGCTCTCCAGCTCCTCTCCCAGAGGCCTCCCCTCCTCCCTGGGCCCATGGGACAACCTCCCAGTGACTGTTTGGGAAACACTGATCCAGTATACCTCATCCTGCCTCAGCACTGGGGGGAAATGGACTAGATGACCTCTTTTGTCCTTCCAGCCTGACATTTCTAGGATTATATTTTTCACTTTATTCTCCATTCCATTCGCTTTACTGCATTGTGCTTACTTTTTCAGACTGCTGCGGCACATTAAGTCCTCACCAAACTGCCCAGGATGATGCCTGCATCTTTGGCCTGAACTGATACAGTTAACTTAGAACCCAGGAATGTGTGTGAGTAATTCAAGTTTTTCTCCTCAATGTGTACTACTTTGCACTTGTCAGCATTGACTCATCTGCCATCATGTTATCCATTTACCTCACTTGGTTTTATTCCTCTTAAGTTCCTCACAGTCTTCTCTGGTCTTGAAGAATCTAAATAATGTTGTGTCATCTACAGATTTGGCCACCTTACTCCATTTTCCAAGATCATTAATTACACCACCTTTCTTAGTACAGAACTTTGTGGCACCCTGTTATTAATCTTCTGATGAAAATTGACCATTTATTCCCACTCCTTGTTTTCTGTCTCAGTCAATTTCTGATCCACACCACAATGTTGTCTCTCACACCATCACATTTAAGCTTCTTTAGTATCTTGTTGTGGTGATTCTGTCAAAAGTCCACATAAAGTTATGTCAACCCACAGCTTTTTATGTTCACCCAGTATTATGTAATGAGGACATCCCTGCTCTCTTCCTCCCCCACCCTCCCTTGCTTTGCCAGGTCTTTGTTTCTCCATAATATCATATCCTGGGACCCTGTCAACTCAAATAAACTAAGCCAAAATGGGTCTGGTGATCAGTGCCTCACTGGAAAGATATCCAAGGCAAACAAATGTAAGTGATTCATCTTATAGTCAATATTGTAGTATCGGGGTATCCAAAGGAATGAAAGCCAGACCACATGATAAAACAAAACAAAACAAAACAAAACTTTAATGTAGCCAGAGCCCTCTCACACAGCAGCACCTGCCTCAAATCCCATTCCCCAGGCTCTCTCTCAAACTACAGCCCCCTGCAACCCTAGCTGGTGGGGGAGGAAGTGCCCATTATGGTGTTTATTTTACTGTAATTAGCATCTCATTTTGATTTTGAAAATGGGGGTGGGGCTAGGTTTTGAGAGAAGCTTGGCAGTCTATCACCATGTGTTTCCAAATGGATCCATGGTTTTCCATGTCAGGCAATCAAATCACCTGGGCTCCAACAGGAGATCCTTACTTTCCAAAAAAAGATTACAATGCGAGTTTCTCACCAATGTCGTTTAAGATGCACAAGAATGACTACCTATGTATTGGCAAAAGTAGTGATTCATTAGTCTGAGAGAGCAAGATGGCTGGAGTTGAAACAGGCATAACTGGAATTTTTTAAAAATAAAATAAAAGTACCCAAATCCAGTGTTATTCCCACCCCCCCAACAACTTCCATAGAAGTTAACATACTGACATGTGAAACTGCGTTTGAGAGGTGTTGTGACACCAGTCTTGACACGAGATGGTCAAACAGCTTGCAGGATTATTCCCTCTTTCAGGGAACTCAGCCTAGCACCAATGTCTTGTTCTCAGAGAGCAGCTCTGCCTCACACATTGACTCTAGTCTGATACCAAACTCACACAATTCTCTCACCCCACCTCCACCCCCCATGCCTCTACACCAAAGCCTTGCATGGAGCTTTAGCTGCAAAAACTAACCACCACAACTACCACCACCACAGGTCTTCCCAACTGTCAAAAGTTACTTGCACGCTTTAAAAAAACAACAAAAAAAAAAAAAACAAAAAAAAAAACAAAAAAAAAAAACTTGGAAGACTAACAGTGCCACCTAATGATGGCTACCATCGCAGTAAAATAATAAAATAAAGAATGTTGCTTTTAGATTACTTGTGCCTGTTTGACAGCTTAGTGATTTAAGGTCCAGTATCTGCCACCCTAACTCATGGTGAGTTGTACATTATCCTGGGCATAGTCCTATTTAAATTGATAGAACCACTCAGTAAGGTACAACTCACCATGAATTAGGGCAGCAGAAAATGGCCTGTAATTAGCACAGAATTTTGAGCAGTTGATAAAGAGTCAGAAAATCATGATTTGTGTTGGGAGAATGTGACCATCTGAATAATGATCTGAGCTTTATTCTCTCCATGCAGTTAATCACCAAAGCATCAGCATATTCACTGATTTTTTAAAATTAAAAATAAAAGTGTCCACACAGTCCCACCTCTAGTAATGAAGACCGAAATGAATGGAAAAGTTTGTGAGCTAGATACAGAGGTTTTGAACAAATGTGTGTGATTAGGGTAGAGAGCGGTTCTGTTGAATAGGCTTTTTGATTGTACTAGTAGACTTGATTGGCAAGATCAGAACTATTAATGACCTGAACCACACTCCATGCCCTGTACTAGGGTTCGATCAAAGTTCAATTACTGTTACCCAAAGCCTACCCGTATGATTGAAATGCAACAAATGATGAATAGTCTGGTCACTGGTACATAAATTGTTTCCACCTAGTGCAAACTGTCCAGATGGGACATTTTAAGCTTTTCCATAGAACAGCTAGAAGAGGACGTAGCTGATGACAGATTTGAAATCTTAGAATCACTTCTTGTAATTATAAGAGACAGATGGTAGCCTTGAGTCAAGAAATGGATTTTTAAGTCAGTCAACCATCATTTAAGCAAGACCACATGCATCAGGGGGCCATTAATAAGCATTGCAGGTGCATAACAGGCACAATGTCAAAGAGCCACATGATCTCCATTTATCCTAGAAGACCAGAACAGGATCCGTGCTGCATCTTCTAGTGTATTTTATCAGATGTTCTCAAATGAGTACATGTGCTTATGGTGTCTGATATAAAGTGAATGCATCACTTATATTCACAGGAAGATGGTTCACTAGTAGGGCACCACTGAATTAGGATAGAAAGCCAAATAGCTTATGGCTGTAAACAGTCAATGTCTATACCCATTTTAGAGAGAATTTAATTCAGATATACATACTGTATAATAGTGCAACATTTAACTTACAGCACTGCAAATATGTATTGTGCTTTATAATACAAATACAGTACAGAGAGATTCCCTGCCCAGAACACCTTACAACCTTAGACCCCAATCCTGCAACAACTGGTGGCATGCAAGCACAGCAATCTGTGGGATCAGGGCCTAATTTAAAAGGAGAACAAACAGAAGGAGAGTGCGGTGTATTGAAAATTGTGTTAAAATTACAAGCTATCATAACTGTAAGAAGTTTCCTGATACTGCTTGAAGGCTCTGTAGGGAAGCATGTGGTCTGGGTCTGCAGCCAACAGTCTTCCAAACAGCCAGTCTGGAGCAAGGGGTGGGGCGTGAGTTGTGTGTGTCTGCCTGCTCTCTTGCTCTCTCTCTAATTTGATATTGTGTGTCAGATTTCTGGATTCTGACATGTTATGTTTCAGGGAGTGTATAAAAGATTTTTCCTAACATTCTGTGAACATAACAGAGAGGACAAGCATATATTATACAACTATAAATTGTATTTGAATTACACACAATACTTGTAGCATGTTCTAAATGTCATTTCTGCATATTATGTGAATTTACGAACTGTCTGAATCACTTAGAAGCACATGTAAGACAACAATCTAACTACAGATCCCTTAACATTAGCAGGTTACTTCGTTGCAATGTAACAGACAAAATTTAAGCAGGCTCTTACCAAATGGGGAAGAACTTGTTCAGCAGTGATACTGCAGAAAAGGATGTTGGGGTTATAATGGATCATAAATTACATGAGCCAGAAAAGTGATGCTGTTGTAAAAAAAAGGCAGGTATCATTCTGGGGTGTAATAATAGATGTGCTGTAAGTAAAACATGAGAGGTAGTTGTCCTGCTCTCTTTGACACGGGTGAGGCCTGAGCTGGAGTAGTTTTGAGTGCCCTGCTTCAAGAAAGATATGGACCAATTGGAGAGTCCAGAGGAGAGCAATAAAAGTAATAAAAGGTTTAGAAAACCTGACCTGTGAGGAAAGGTTAAAAAACTGGGCATGTTTAAGTTTTGAGACAGCAGACTGAGCCAGGAACCTAAGTCTTTAAATACCTTAAGGGCTGCTATAAAAAGAGGACAGTGTGATCAATTGTTCTCCATGTCCAAGAAGGCAGGACAAGAAGCAATGGGTTTAATCTGCAGCCAGGGAGACATAGGTTAGATATCAGAAAAAACCGTTTGACTGTAAGGGTAGTTAGCAATGAAATAGGTTACCAAGAGAGGTTGTGGAATCCCAGCCCCTGGAAGTTTTTAAGAACAGGTCAGATAGTCTAGGTTTACTTGGTCCTACCTCACTGCAGGCAGATGGACTAGATGACCTCTAGATGTCACTTCCAGCCCTACATTTCTATGAAGTACAGAACCAGTGACCATGAGCTAGAGGGAAAAAGTGGTAGATATAAAGCACAGGATAAATTCATAGGGGAATAACTAAACTAGTGTGAGGGGAGAAACTGAAGGTATTTCTACTCCACTGTAAGAAGGAATGGCGGGGAGATTTCCTCACGTTATCAGCAATACGTTTTCCTTAAGAAGTGGTAACATGAACACACTGTACATGTCTCTGAGGAAAGAAGAGATGGCAGGGACATCATCATGTCACCTTACATAGCAAACTGCCAGCCAATCAGACATGAGAAGTGGCAAGCGTACCTGGGGGATAAAATTATTATACATATAGCATGCAAAAAATATTCCCATTTTTCAATCAGCTTTACTACCGTGGGCCCACTCCCCTGCATGAGTCCCTGTCACAAGGAGAGCCTTCTTTGATCCTTGGAGTACCACTGCCTAGCCTGTTTTTGTGGTCTAACCACAAACACACAGGGTTTTTTTCCCTTTCATCATGTGTGCATTTATTCTGCAGTTCCAAAGCAAAACAAAACGTACCACAGGTATACAGCAGGAAGAGACTTACACGCAGCTCTCCCCTCTCCTAGGCTCCTCCTCTCAGCTCTCCCATTTACTTCCCAATTAGTGAGCCAATTGCCTCATTGGCCCAACCATCACTACCCAAGGGTCAGTAATCCTCAATGGAAACCAGTGACTTGATTTCAATTAAGCCTGCAATCATCCCAGTGCTGCAGCAATCTCAGTGACCAGGGGGCTACAGATAGCACCCTGTCAGTCCCCAGGTCAGCTCCTCCTCAATCAGATCCATAAATTAGTGGGGGGGAAGTGGTATGGAGGGGATTGGGTAATGAGAAATAAAGGCCATATTTTCCCCCTTCTCCCCACTTCCTCATCCCCTTCAGTTGCTCAAATATTCTTTTTCACACTCTCCCTAGAACCCCTCCTCCCAAAACAGACCTGTGCTGCCTCCCTATGATGGTTTCCCAGTTTTTACACTTTGGAACTGTTGCCATGATGGATACTGACACAAGGAGTCGTCACTGGGGCCAGAATGAGTTCACTCTTAACAGGAGGAGCTACCGGGCCAAGGAATTACTTCAGGGGGAACAGCAGCAAAGAAAGAAAGCTGGGTTAGTGAAGTAGCCACGGTGCAGGGGCCCTGAAGGGCAAGGAGGAGGAAGTAAGACCCCCAAAGGGTTGGTGGGAAGAAGGAAATAATTGGACATGAAGAAGCCAGGATCCTGAAGGGGCAAAGGATGGTGGGGGCGGGGGGGGGGGGGGAGTTTGAAGAGAAGTGATTTTTACTGTAGGAAAGGGGAGCAGGGAAAGGAGGGAAGTTATATTTATTCGGAGGTGAAGGGGGTTGATTGCAAAGAGAATTGATTTTGAGTGGAATGAATCAAGAGAAATTGATTAGGTAGGGAATTGAAGAGAAGGGAGCTCAACATGTGCTGAGGGGAAGGAGAAAAGGGGTCAGCCAGTACAACTGCCAATCTCAATATGATTTGAAAGGGAGGCTGGCCACAAGATGTCCTCATTAATAGGGGGCAGTCCATGCTATGCGGGGGGGGGGGGGGGGGGGAGTATTTGAGAACCCCTGCTGGGCAACATGCCACTTTGTGTGCGAAGAAAAGTAGAAAAGGCTCCACAGCAAGAAGTTGTGGTCATTACTCTAAAAACAATGTTAAGGGTCCGTCCCAATTGGCTTCTCCACCTCTCTCAGCCCCCTCACAAATAATCACAGAACTTGTGGATCTATGGGGGGAACTGGGATAGAGCACTGAAATATTGCTCTTATAAAGATATGAAGCCATGTTAGCAATTATGGTCAACGTTAGATTTATCAGAAATGCAGTTTATACTGATATGGTTTATAGCAAAGAGAAGTCCCATCTACACTGACCAAGTAAAGTGTCTTAAATGCCTTTCCATGAAGACATTATGCAAACAGTTGTGGCTAACAGATATTTTGTAGTTTTGCATATGAATTACAGCTGATTAACTTAATATTTGTTGAGTAATTTACGCAATGAATGGCCAATAATTTTAAAATACGTCCACATGTAATTAAAGTGTGGACTTTTCACACCAACTTCCATGAAAACCCACACTGACTATACACCTTTCAGAAAGAGAACTTGCTCCCTAGATAATTTGACAGGAAGTCTCAAAAGAATGAAAACAGTTAAGACCTCTAAAATATCACGTATAAGTAAGGCTATGATTATGTCATGGAGGTCATGGAATCCGTGACTTCCATTGTCCTCGGTGACATTTTCTGCCCTGGAACTGAAGCTTCCAGCCAGCCCCTCCCCCACAGCTCCCAGGCCCCAACCTGGTGGGGGAACCCCGCAACTGCCCAGCCACGACCAGTGGACCCCCTGCATCTGCCCAGCTGCAGCGGGGACTCCCCATGGCTGCCCAGCCACAGCCAGCAGCTGGGGGTACCTCGCAGCTACCAGCTGCCGAGGGGACTCCACAGCAGTCCAGCCCCAGGGGCAGGGGGACCTCGGAGCTCCCACGCACCACATCGGTGGGGGACCTGAGAGCCCCAGCAGCAGTGCGTGCTGAACCCACCTACCCCTTTTGTCAGGGATATTTTTAGTGAAAGTCAGGAACAAGTAAAAAAAAAAAATTTTTTTTTATTTCCCATGACCTGTCCATGATTTTTACTAAAAATATCCATGAGAAAAACTTATCTTTACATATAAGTAGTGTTAAAATGGTTGCTGAGCTCATTGTCTCATTTGAGAGCTCTGTGGTCTATCGTTTGCTACATTCCTCATTCTTGAGCTCCTCTGCAGAAAGATTTTAGTGGATTTTGCAGGTACGAGTTTGGGCATCACCAGCACTGCTGTGATATTTCAGAAATGTTAATTTAAAAAGTCCTGGGTCCAGATCCAAAGGAACAGCGAGGTGAGTGTCATTTTTAATTATAAGTGACCAAAATTTTTCAATTTTTGAAATGATTTAAAAAACAAACAACCAACTATAGAAAGGCCAGTGTTTGTTTAAGAAATTCGCCCCCTGGGTAGGTAATATCAAACTGATATTTGTGATGTGTGGTTTGTCTATGAAACCTAGATATAGGCATGTTGAGGTTATTACTTTAACTTCCCTGGTACTGTTTCCTAACTGAACTGCAGGTGATGAGCCACCATCTGAAAAAGCAGATGGGGACTATCCCTTCTTGGCAGGATGGAATGGTGACTCGCAGCTATACCATTTGAGTAAACATAGCCATGACAGTCTTCCTTGGCTTCAAGAGAAAGGTTATTCTATCCTGGATTTGTATGTGTTTTTGTTGATTCTTTTTGACCCATGTCTGTAATCCTTCCTTCAGGAGTTCCATTTACTTCCGCATGAGTATTAGCAAGACTAAGCATGCCTCACCGGAGGAAAGTTCTGCATGCTCAAACCATGTCTTTTCTATGCAGTGGAGATTTCTGCTATCATTTAGACATCTGTCTAGAGTTTCATCATGCAGTTACTATATACCTGCCACATTTTACTGTATTTTTTTCATGGTGATCTTTAATTTTCTACAGATTTTTTTTTTAAACGTCTATAGCAGCTCAGTAGTTGAAGGCTGCATCAGGATTTTCCTTTCAATGTGACCTTTCATATGCTTGTTAAACAAAGTTTTTTAATAGCACAATAATAATGTGATATTTGAGGTGTCTTAACTGTTTTCATTCCTTTGAGACCTCCTGTCAAATTATCTAGGGAACAAGTTCTCGCTTTCAGGAAGGTGTATAGTCAGTGTGGCATTTCATGGAAACTTAAACTTTAAAAAACAAGATGAATTTGGGGGCTGTTGCCGCACCCACTGATGAAATTAATAGCAACCCACTGAGATCAGTGGGAGAAGGCTCAAGCCCCTCAGGACAGAAATCCACGGCAGTAAGGTTGATGGGAGCACAGAGCAAGAGGCAAATGAGCCTCAGGGTGCTTTTGTCACAGAGTACAACAGAGATTGGAATTTTCCAGCTACTTTTCCCCCTAGGAGAAGGAATTTCACCAGGAATATTTGCTGACAACGTTTCAGAACAATAAAACCAAGTAGTATACATGCAGTAGGAAGCGTTTGTACCATGACAAAGTAATCTTCACGGTTACATATATAGTATATATACACGTGCAATTGACCTTTGAATACACAGTAGCAAGCAGCTAAAAAAACCAAACAAGTCAGCAGTATATTATATTATATGATAAGATACTGCTAAGCAAAAACAAATAGGGGGGTTGTAGATGCCACAGTTATGGGGTTTGCAGCAATATTAACACAAACAGACAAACAAAACTAGGACAAAAAAGAGCATGGTTTTACAAGCCAGCAAATAACCCAGGAAAGCCCAAAGCCTGCTCTTAAAATAACAAATAGAGTATTATAGTGATCAGCAAACCTCAGAGGTTGGTAGCTTGGATGCTTATCCAAACCATCTAAAACATCTTGAAGTTTGTAAAATTGGTCTGCAAATTTCATGAAACAAGGTCCCTTACGAGATTTCCAGTATCAAATCCTGGCCAGATTTTAAAAACCAGTGATGATAACCTCAGTAATTTAGCACTTCTGAGTGTGGCCTCCACTCCATACAGGAAAGGCAGAACCAAAAAGTAATTTTCTATTTAAATAGTTATCCAAACTTTGGACAAATTCAACACAAAGTTTGGAGAAGAGATATGTGTCATTTGTTGTTTTATTGAAACTGGTTCACCCAGTCCTAATTTATTATTACTATTTGTACGAGTATCACATTTAATAGCAACCTAAGGCCTCAGCTGAAATTGGGCCCCATTAGGCTAGGCACTTTAAGTGAACATGGTGAGCAATCAGTCCCTATCCTCTGGGCTGAGTTTACAGACTAATTGGACAAGATAGACAAAGGTAGAGAGAAAGGTATCATCAGCACCAAGAGATGGAGAACCAGGCAAAGAGGGAGTCAATCTGCCCAACGCCATACAGCAGATGTCTGCAGCAGGGTCAAGAACTAAAGAGTCTCAAAGGCTCAGTCCAGTTCACAGAAATCAAGGCAAATCAGTGTGTTAAAAAGGATATGAAATTCTGCATGTAGATATTTCTTCTATTGTATGTTAGAGCAGGGCTCTTCTGAAATTAATATGTGGCTCCTTGTATAGGCACCGACTCGGGGGCTGAAGCGACAGGCACTAACTTTCCAATGTGCCGGGGGGTGCTCACTGCTCAACCCCTTGCTCTGCCACAGGCCCTGCCCCCACTCCACCCTTTCCCACCCTTCCCCTGAGCCTGCTGTGCCCTCGCTCCTTCCCTTCCCTCCCCCCTTCTCCCCCCCCCCCCCCCAGCCTCCTGCACGCAGGGAACAGTGGGCGGGAGGCACTGGGAGGAGCTGATGGGGGGCTGCTGATGTATTACTGTGGCTCTTTGGCAATGTACATTGTTAAATTCTGGCTCCTTCTCAGGCTGGCCACCCCATGTTAGAGTTTGTATTTAATTTAGCATGATGAAAGCATGATGATTCTGTGAACAACATGAGAAGCATATTATGGCTGAAAACCAGGTATTGTCACCCTTATTTACACCAAGTAGCACCCTAGGGTATGAAAACACAGCAAAAACAGACCCCCCCACACACACACACACACCCTGCAGCAGCAGCAAGTCTCAGAGCCCATGTCAATTGACTCAGGCTCATACATTTGGGCTGGGGCTGGAGCCTGGGCTCTGAGACACTCCCCCTTCACTAGGTCTCAGCCTGGGCTCCAGCCCCGACATCTACACAGCTGTTTTTAGCCCTGGAACTTGAGCCTGAGTTAATTGACCCAGGCTCTGAGACTGGTTACAGGGTTTTTTGTTTTGTTTTGTTTTGTTTTTGGGGGGGGGGGGGAGGAGGCTGCGTAGCCCAAGCAGACCCATTCGTTTAAATAGGACTAGGTAAAAAGTAATCTGATCCCTTTTAAAGAACACTCCTAATTGATGAATGGTAAATATGGATTACAATTGACTTGATATTTTGTCCAACTCAGCTAAGTTACTGTAATAAAGGATTGGTTTCTTTCTTTGGACTATGTATTTCCCCTCTTACAATAGTAAGATACAAAGAAACTGGTTTCATTCCATACATAGGCAATATATGAACAATAGCACCCATGGTAATAGTGCTTAATCTGATGCAATGTGGAACATTTGTTTTCTCTGGAAAAAATTGTGCAATATTATGTACTGAGTACAGAGGACGTGGTCTTCACGTATGTTAGTCTCTATTTTGTCTAGCAAAAGAAACAATATTCCATCTCCTGCATACAGAGTAACAAGCTGAGTAAGGAGTTCAGGATTTGGCCTCCTAAGAAATCATAAAAACCCTGGCAAAAGATCAATTTCAATGTGCTCATTAAATTACAGCAGTTGACAAGGAAAACACAGTTATGCCCTCTTGCAAGTTGCAACTAAAAGTTTGCAACGGGGTGCAGAAAAAAAGTCACAAAAGAAAAGAGACATCCTTGCAAAGATCAGTTTGTAGTGGCAAAAATAAGTGCCATACATTGCTATGTGACCTCCGAATTGTTATTTGTGGAAAATGCTAAGGATCGCACTATTCTATTGTCACATGAAGATATGCCAGCAGCTATGCTGACAACAAAATCCTTTATGAAAAATTGTATTTTCCAACAACTGGAAATGTTATCAGAAGGAGATCACTGCTCAGAACTTTGAACAGTCTGATAGATTTGATACATGGACTGCAGTCAGGGTGGAATGTATCAGAGGAGGAAATGCCTTTTGCTTTCATTATGACGTGAAACACATTCATAGGTGTGCTGTCACCTAGTGGCAGTCTAAGATATTTACATTCTGCTCTATGCATCTTGTTCATACTGAAGTTAACAGAGTCATTGGTCAAAGTTTCCAAACATGACAGCAACATGGAACCCTTCACCCAGGTCAAGGCTATGCCTTTAGGGTGCCTACAAGCCATTACCAAGAACTTAAATGTCTAGAGATAGTCCTTTTGGGGGGGGGGGCGGTTTCAAAACAGTTTTTTGCACAAAAAAATACAATTGAACAACCGCAAGAGTCTTCTCTGGCCTGACCTATATCTTGGTGACTATTATTGTGGTCTAGTGGGTAGACCTGACAGAGTCAGGAGACCTGGGTCCTATTCTCAGCTCTGCAGCTGACCTGCTGTATGATCTTGGATAAGCAGTGGTGCAAGTAAGCAGGTACGGTCAGGTATGCCGTACCATTAAGATATTTATTGCCAGTACACTGTACTGGAAAGACACATTTCAGAACCACAGGGCTCTCCCAGGAACTGCAGTAGTGAAAAGAACAGAACATGGGGCTTCTGGGCAGCCCCATGCCGGCAGCTCCTCCATGGCGGCTGTACAGCCCCCACTGGAGGAGCTGTCAGCGGCCCCACGTTCTGCTCGTTTCACCGCTGCAGTTCCTGGGTGAGCCCCGTGGTTCAGAAATTGGTATCTGGTGCAGTGGGAGGACAGAGTCGTGTGTGTGTCTCTCTCTCTCTCCTCTTCCCCCCCCCTCCCCGCCCCCCGAGGTAATGTGGGATGGAGAGGGGACTGGGAGAGCGTGGGAGCCCCAGGCTGGGGGCAGGGTGGAGAGGAGTCACTTGATGGGTCATGTGCCCCTCCCCCCTTAGCTGGTGCCCCCCTTTGTGTTCCTCCCATGAGTCGCCTATGCGTACGGGTAAAAATTAAAATCTACTTGCACCACTGTGGATAAGTCATTTTACCTCTCTGGACCTCTGTTTCCCCTCCTACCCTTTGCAATGTCTATTTAGCTAGTAAACTCTTCGAGGAGAGAGAAACTGTGTTTGTACAGTGCTTAGCACACTTGCGACCTTTGCTACTGTAATACCCTTAGTCTGCAAACATTAGTTGTATGCTACACTTGGAGCTAGGGATGTGATTCCCAGCTCGAGGAGACATACTCATGCTAGTGGTCATTGAGCTAGCGTGCTAACAATAGCATGTAGCCATAGCAGTGCCAACTGCAGGACTGGATTTGGGTATATAAGGAACAGAGAGAGACTCCATCTTTATCCTTCATTTTAGGAGACAAAGAAACCAAGCGTTTGATCTCTGCGATGGGTCCTGGCCAGTAAGAGGCTGGAAAGGAGACTGTGGGTGAGAAACCATTTTGCTAGATTAAGTTTTCATCTTTTAGATGTGTGTTTTCACTTTGGTTTGCTTGTAACTGTTTTTACCTTTACCCCTTGTACTTGGCGTCACTTAATACAAGCTCTTTTGTTAATAAACTTGTTTTGCTTTCATTATCAATCATCAGTGCTGGGTACGTTCAGTAAGGTGTGTGCTTCCAGAAAGCTAACAGGCTGGACTGTTTTACTGTCTCTGTAAAGGAAGCAAACCCAAGGCTCTCTCTGTGAGGGTCCACTGAGAGGGACTGGTTCCTGCAGTAGGACAATTCTGGGGCAACTTTGGGGCTGGAAGGGTACTAAGGGCGGCCTGCAAGGAGTAACCAAGTTGGAAAAAGTCCAGGTGAGGCTTGTGGGCTGCTGGCAGACTGATGGGGTCAGAGCGCTGGACCAAAGCTGCATAGCCACAAGGCACCCAGGGTTACAAGGCAAACGGTGACCAAACCCCTTACCATCCTGGGCAAACCCCAAAACATCACACACATCCCACTCCAAGTAGAGACATACACAATCAATAGCTCTGAGAGATGGCGGCTGTCCTGTCATGGTACACTCACCACTAGGGCACGGCCTCCTGGCCGCTCTAGGGATTAGCTCCTTCAAGGTCCAATGCCCCCTTCTGTCACTCATTCACATGCTCTGCTGCCTCTCTCTGCCACTCAGGGTGTTCTCCCTTCACAGCTTGGCTGGAGTATCCAATCTTTCCATGCAACCATGCGTCTCAGGCAGTCTTCCCATTCACTGCTCAGGCTGTGCCACTTCCCCAGTGGCTGCTGGGGAACCTGGCCTTACCCCCTACTTTAGGTTCCAGCTCAAGAACCCTCTAATCTTAAACCTTACTACTGTTTTCCTAACCCTTTTCCTTCACCCTCTCCCCCTAGGATTCCTTCCTTCCCTCTCTAATGTCCAGAGAGTGGTTACAGGCTCCCTTACAGCAGCCCTCTTCCGCTCCTGGCCTTATACTAGCCCCACCTGTTCCTTCTGATCTAGGCTCCATCATCATCATCCAGGGGTTACTTAGGCTACCTAACTCCCCTCACCTGTGGCCTGTGCAGTTAAGTGGTGCCTTCTCAGCCTCATTAACCCTCTTCTAAAAGAGTGTGTGCTGAACACTCCATCATGTGCCTTGAAACTTTTCCAAGGTTGGTTTAAAAATCTTTAAAAATTAGCTTCTTATATTAAAAGATGGCTTGTTTGGTTTCTTTAGCAATGTACATTCTAAGTTACTATGCATTTTGTATACCAATCCCTATCCCACTACCCCAATGTAATATCCTAGTTCCACTAGTGTGAATGTGACCTCATGATATTTCTCAATTGTTAACAGAGCATGCATCTAAGTTGACCTTTAACATGTCCAAAGCCCATGCTACTCAAATTTTGTCAATCAGATCTACCTTATATTTCACAACTAACACAAAGAAGGCTGCCTCACAATTCAAAATGCACAGTAAAAAAGTTTATGGGAAGATACCATACCTCTTACAACAGAAGAGGTCTCACAAGAAACAACTAGTTCCTCCCAGTTATCAATAGGTAGTATGGGATAATCAGAACCAGTGTTTCTCAACCTGGGGGCCGTGACCCCCTGAGGGCCACAGGACAGATTTGGGGGGGGGGGGTTTAGAAGTGCAGGGCCAGCATTAGGGGGTGGCAAGCAAGGCAATTGCCTTGGCACCCACACCACATGGGGCCCTGCGGAGCTAAGTTACATGATTCAGCCCTGCTGCGGGGGAGGGCGAAGCCCAGGCCAACACTTACGGTGTGCGGGGGGGGATCACAATTTTTTTTAAAGTCCAAATGGGGTCACCAGTACAAAAATGTTGAGTAACAGTGGCCCAAACTAATTACAATTACAGAAAAAAATAAAGCTATATGGTCAGCTAATGAATCTGTAAGTTCCAGACCATAAGCACTATTACAAGATAAATCAGCAACACATTGAAGAAGCCAGGACTATGACCTTGGTACTTCAGCCCTGTGAGATTTGAATCTACCAATTGAGAGGAAAAAAACATGATAGCTTTGTTAAGGCACTGGAGTGGGACTCAGGAGATCTGACTAATTCCCAGCTCTGCCAAAGACTGAGACACCTTGGGCAAATCACAGTCTCTCTGTGCCTCAGTTTCCCAGTTAAAAGGTAGGGGATATCATCATCATCATCCACTTCTCCTACCCTCTCTCATTCTTGTTTACTTAAACTGTAAGTTCTTCAGGGTAGAGGTCGGCCTGGGCCTTATTTTTAAGTTCCACCCAGACCCAAGTAGCCCACAACCTACCCGAACTCATCAGCACACTCCTCAGCACAGTGAGGTGGCAGCAGCCAGACACACAGTCACCACACTGCCCCACAGGCAGAAGGAGGTAATCAGAGATTACCCAACCTGACTCAGACACTTGTAAGTTGAGTCCCATCAACTTCAGGCTGTGCTTCATTTGTGCCGGGGCTCAGTCCCAGCACTTCTGGGCTCGGCAGTTCATAGCCCCAGCACCTCCGGGCTCCTGGCCAGCAGCCACCACTCTCTGGCCACCTAGCACTCAAGGCAACACTGCTCCCAGCAACAGCACAGAAGTAAGGGTGGCAATACCACACCATGCCACCCTTATTTCTGTGCTGCTGCTTGGGGCGGCTCTGCCATTGGACGGGGACGGTGAACCGCGGCCAGTGGGAGCCGCGATCGGCCAAACCGGAGGATGCGGCAAGTAAACAAACCAGTCTGGCCTGCCAGGGGGCTTACTCTGGTGAGCCGCGTGCCGAAGGTTGCCGATGCCTGGTTTAGGAAAACAACGGACTGAATTGAGTATGCTTTAGAGCAGAAACAGGTTTTGATTCAGATACATTGATTTTGGTATACATGTTCCTTAGGTCTATGATAGAAACATTAGCATTACAGATTCAAGACCTAAGGAGGTACAGTAATTGCCTTCATTCCTAAATGAAAGGGGATAATCCTATTTTAAAGTGTGGCTTTACTCTAACAAGTGACTCCAAGAAAAAAGCGACAAAGGGTCCTGTGGCACCTTATAGACTAACAGAGGTATTGAAGCATAAGCTTTCGTGGGTGAATACCCACTTCTTCGGATGCAAGCAGTGGAAATGTCCAGGGGCAGATATCAATGTGCAGGGAAGATTCAGGCTAGAGATAACAAGGTAAGCTTAATCAGGGAGGGTGAGGCCCTCTTCTAGCAGTTGAGGTGTGAACACCAAGGGAGGAGAAACTGCTTTTGTAGTTGGCTAGCCATTCATAGTCTTTGTTTAGTCCTGAGCTGATGGTGTAGACTATCAAGTCAACAAAGACTATTTTACTTATAGTAAAATACTATAAGAAATTAGGGTGACCAGACAGCAAGTGTGAAAAATAGGGACAGAGGGTGGGGGGTAATAGGAGCCTATATAAGAAAAAGACCCAAAAATCGGGACTGTCCCTATAAAATCGGGACTTCTGGTCACCCTATAGGAAATCCATATAATCATCTCCCTGTCACATATGGTTTCAGTTTGGGATTAATGTTCCACATCCAGTAAAAACTGTATACTTCATTTAGAGGAACAATTTTTTAAAATCTATTAAGAAACTGCCTCTTCCAAACAGGCCATCTGAAAAAAAACTGTTTTAAGGCAACTTCTATTTACAGGTTCAGCAGTTGACAACTAGACTATTCCCTGTCAAAAGAATTAATGCCACAGCTTATAACTGACATTTATCTAGCCATAAACAAACATCCACTGAACAGCAGCAGGTGACAGTTAAAAGTGGGGTGAGGGAAGGAAACAGTCTAGTCATTTAGTTTAACTGGAAAAACGTGAAGAGACTCAAAATGCAGTTTCAATCAAACAGTGAATCATAAATGCCTAAAGACTGTAAAGATAAATTACTTCATATTATGAATGGCAAGTTGAAGACATCAGCATCCCATCGGCACCATTTGAGATTGCTGATCAATCATTAGTGTCACTGGATAGAGATTTACAATGTTAGTTATTTTAAGAAAATACAAAATGAAGATTTTAATCAATATTAATTTCTCTGTTGAAGGTCTTTCATTTATCTGAAGGTTAAAACCTATTATGGCTTGTTATCCTACTAATTGGCATTCACTCCTGTGCCCTCAGTACATGCTGATCAGATGGGTTCAGTTAAACGATATTTGTAACTGTCATGATTACCACTGCTATAGTTGAAGTAGCAAAAGAGTTTTCATTCTAACTCTGACTTGAGACTCTCAGAACTTTCCAAACATGTGCCTTTTGTGCTGAAGTTTTCCATACTTGATCTCTGTCCAAAAGTGATTTTATGGAAAGTTGGAACAGGATCTCTTCCACCATTTTCAAGTTGTGCGCGTAGATGTGCAGGAAACAAAACATTTTTTTTTTACAATGGGTAGATTATACATTTTAGCCACTGTAAACAAACATTCATAACCCAACTGTGGTTTAGTGCTGATACCTCAATTAACAAAAACTAACCTTTGAGACATTAAACTTCCCATGTAAATAGACCTGAGCAGTATTTACTTAGCTAACTTTGGCAAAAATTGTGAGAGAAATCAGAATTCTTTCTGAAGTCAGAAAATGCAAAGCTGCACATGCACAGTAGAAAATTCCATTCATGTCGAAGCTGCACAGTTCGACGTGGATGTACTGCTCATGACTGCACAGATAGCAAATTATGTATCTAAATGCCTGTCAACTGAGCTGTTCTAAAAGTGATTGGGCTTCTTCTAAAATGCACTCCTCTCCCACCCCCACCTCCTACCCCTCAAAAAAGATCTCCATGGACTTGAGAAATTAACGCAGAGCCAGGAGGTTCTCAGCTCTGTTCTCATCTCTCCACTAATTTTTATAATACATTAAAAAGTTGGATTATGTTGAGAAATATGCTGATTTCAGTCCCTCTCTGAAGTACCAACACTGGACTCTGGACCAAAAGTCTTATTCGGTATGGAAAACCTGACATTTCTATGATAAAATCATTGGAATAAATTACCAAGGGAAGTGGTGGATTCACCTGCTCTTGAAGACTTCAAATCAAGGCCGAATGCCTTTATGGAAGATATGCTTTAGCCAAACACAAGTCACTGTGCTCAATACAAGAGTAACCGGATGAAGTCCTATGGCTTGTGTTATTTAGGAGGTCAGCCTAGGTGACCTAATGGTCCCTTGTGGCCTTACAAATCTATGAAGAACCCATTGAATACACTTGGCATTACTGAAGTAGGAAGTGGTCTCACCACTAAATAGAACCTTTAGCTGCCCACTCAGGGCTTGATTCTGAGAGAGGCTGACCTGAGTGAAAGTTGCGTTGCAACATCTTATGACAAAGCCCTTCAACTGCAGATATCTTTGGATGATGCCTCCTTTAATGATGATGTGTTGCTCACAACAAACCACATCGTTAAGAGGGAGAAATAACCTTTTAACATCATGCCAGAGTCATAACACAGTATATGGTGCCTTTACAGCCAAAGTAATCATGTTAGAATGAAAGTAGGGTTTGCTACATCATCGTATACCCATTCTTCATCAAAGGGAGGAATAAAAGCCTTGAAACACTAGTGAAGCTCAGCAATAACCAGTCCATTTATTGTATTCTGTGTCAATTAGCTTCTACCTGCAGTTTTCTCTTGGGTCCCCTGACTATTTGCCTTCTTTTACTGCAATCAGCTGAAATCCTTTGTCAGAGTTGATCACACAAGGACAAAGTATTAGAATAAAACAGTTTTGAGCTATTTGAGCTTCCCTCCATCCCACGCACAAGAAGCCATAGAATAGAAAACTTCAGTTTCCTTATATTGACACAATAAAGGCTTTGTATTGACTTTGAAGGTCATCTCAGGACTGTACAATCACTCCAAAACATGATTGTCTAACTAGGTAATAATCATCAACCAGGAATAGTCAAAATGAAAGGGGGCCATTCAAGAGCTCATCTACCTCTTATTTTCACTCCCAATCATTTGGATTTTATGCACACACACATGTTGGAAAAATAGCCAGAACCCTGGATGTTTATTTGACGCTTTAACAAACTAACCTCTTGGGGAACAACTGCTAGGCTAGCAGTCTCCAATGGATCCTGGGTCCCCTCCCTCAGTTCCCCATCACCTGTTATTACTATAATCTTTGGGGTGTTTAAGATGATGGCAGGAATCTAGGAAGCAGGGTACCCTGCTGACCCTCCTGTTTCTTCTGCAGCATGAGACAGTGGATGAAATTCTGAATTCAGTTAAGTGAATGGAATTAAAGAGAGTGGTGCTTTGTCTCAGAAGTTGGGAGAATGGTGTGTGGATCCCATAGACCACTTTACAGGACATGTTACACAACAGCTTAGGGTAGCTTTTACATTTTAAAGTGGTAAAACAGAGATCCAAATGAAAGGTCCTTCGGTTCCACCACTAAGGACTAGGAGGCAACCTGTTGTGGGGGAGGGTGCCAACATGGGCACCCAAAAATCACTAATCACTTGAGACTCTTGGTCAATGTCTTCTTAGTGGTTCCAACCCAGCAGTAGCAACAGTGGGAAATTAAGGAAAAGAGTCTAGACTGTACAAGGCCCTAGAGCAGAGGGCCCCACGGGTGCCAAAGGCGGCACGCGAGCTGATTTTCAGTGGCACTCACACTACCTGGGTCCTGGCAACAGGTCTGGGGGACTTTCCATTTTAATTTAATTTTAAGTGAAGCTTCTTAAACATTTTAAAAACCTTATTTACTTTACATACAACAATAGTTTAGTTATATATTAAAGACTTATAGAAAGAGACCTTATAAAAACGTTAAAATGTATTACTGGCACGCGAAACCTTAAATTAGAGTGAATAAATGAAGACTCAGCACACCACCTCTGAAAGGTTGCCGGCCCCCGAGCATGTCCACCTTCCTTTGTTGAAGTGGTGGACTGCATAATAAACTTACACTGGCCAGGCTTTGACAGGGAAAGATGGTACAGATCTGGATTCCTAGGCTGGGGAGCTGCGGGGAACTGGCTGGAGCCTCTCTATTGTTGGTTCATGAGTGCCTGGCAAAAGCATTCATGTGACTTAGGCAGGGACACACCCAGCTGTGTAAGGGCAGGACCTGACAGGTTTATAGCTTGTCACAACATCAGTGTGAGAGGGAGCCCAGGTTGGTATGCCAGAAGGTTCAGCAGTACCCCAGTTCCAAGTTGCATGCTGGGGAACCAGTCACAGAGGATAATATAATTAATAGCAATCAATAAGGGTTTATGGAAAATAGATCCTGTCAAGCTAACTATTCTTTACAAAATGAGATTACAAATTTTGTTAACAAAGGTAATAGTGTTGATGTAACATACCTTCACCTCTGTAAGGCATTGGTGCTGCATGGCATTTTGATTAAAAACAGAAAGCTATAAAATTAGCATGGCACACATTAAATGGATCAGAGGCTAGCGGGCTGATAGGTCTCATTGTAATGATAAATGAGGAATTTATTGAGCGGCTTTTTCCAGTTGGGTCCCACAGGGATCAGTTCTTGGTCCTACACTATCTGATATTTTTATCAATGACCTGGAAGAAAACAAAGTCATCCCTGATAAAGTTTGCAGATGACACAAAAATTGGGAGAGTGGTAAATAATGAAGAGGACAGGTCATTGATAAGATAGCTTAGTAAGCTGGGCACAAAGAAAAAAATGTTTTAATATGGCTAAATGTAAACATACATCTAGGAACAAAGAATGTAGGCCATACTTACAGGATGGGGGATTCTATCCTGGAAAGCAGTGATTCCTAAAAGGATTTGGGGGTCATAGCGCATGTTAAGCTGAGCATGAGCTCCCAGCACAACACCAGGGTAAGAGGGTCATGGTGGCCTCTCCATCATTGGTGATTTTTAAACCAAGATTGGATGCTTTTCTAAAAGAGCTGCTCTAGGAATTATTTTGGGGAAGTGCTGAACTCCTCTATATCACAGGCCACAGACTAGAGGATCTCAAATAGTCATAGATTCCAAGGCCAGAAGGAACTATTTACAATATCACATGATAAAGTTATGAAGACTATGTGGCCAAATTCACAAGGTGAAAAATAGGCACAACTTCCATAGATCTATGCCCATTTACCCCAGACATGAATTTGGCCAGGTGTCCTTATCATGTGTGCAGAAGGGGAGAGAGCGCTAAGGTAGTGTGAATGCCTTAACTTTTAAATTGTACGGGTATTGTCAGTTTCAAATCTCAATCTTAAAATGGCATTAATGCATTTATTTATATTGAACAAACAAGTTAAGCAAGCACATTCTTCCTAGGAGCCAGTTCACTAGAAGGGATTTCCTTTTCTCTCTGCAACTCAGATATACATAAAAGAAGCCATGAACAACAGAACTTCAAGAAGATAGAGGACTACTAAACTGCCAATAGCAGGATGGCAACAATGCGAATCAATGTTTTACATCTTTAATCAAAGAGCAGGTACAATAGTCTTGCAGAGAGCCTCGTCAATATGAATTTTTTTTGTTGTTTGAAAAAAAACCTTGAGTGCATATTAAGCCACTTTATGGGAAGATCACAAAGAAAAAATTGATATTTCCTCCAGGACCAGGATCCTAGAAGGAAGCATGATTCCAAAGAATATTTATTTAAGATACAAAGTAATGACAACTGTATAGTATCAAAAAGGGAAGTGACTGAGTCTTTAATGTGAAGCATTTTAACTATCTCATACAGAGACAAATCAAGAACCCATGTGAAGAATCATGGAATAAAGTGGCATTTGACTTGGGAGGCAAGTGAAAATTACAGAACACCCCCCCCCCCCCCCAGGATGGCTTTAAGTAGCAGCCAAATTGAAAGTGAGGAAAAATCAAGATTCTAGACACTCTGAGGTAAGGATGTCCCAAGCTCCTACACACGGCCAGGCTATTGTGCCTCAACTCCCTTCTGGAGAGTTCACATCCAAGGGCAAGAGGGTAGTTCAGTCGCTGAATGTCTGGTCATTGGCCTCTCTGATAACAGTGCACACACCATCACAGCTGGTGATTAGACGTTCACTACTCAAACTGAAGACCAACTTATTTCATGTATACTGTTGAAAGTCCACCAGCGGGTGGGATTCAAAGTAACAAATCCCATATACTAATGCCAATCTCCTGAGCCATCTGGTCTTAGACTTTTTTTTTTAAAAGGCTTATCAATTCCAAGGAGGCAATTCATGCCCACCCCTCTGTGCGCACATATGGGCAGTAACCTTGAAGCTACAATAGCCTCATTGAAGCCTCCGTGCAACATTCATTCACTTGGGCTTTGTGCAGGGGAAAAGGAATGTGATCTTAATGCATCTTTATGATCATTAATTTAGCCACTGAAGTCATTAGAAAGATTAAAGCAAAAACCCCACAAAATAAACTCAGCTGAAGCTTTATATCATTTCAGTTTACAGATTTAATGCTCTCTTGTAAAAATGCAAACAATCTTACACAGTGAGACTAGGCAAACCCTCTGCAGAAATGCATGCCTGCTAAATCAGTTGGTGCAGGCCACCTAAATTATTATTAATAGTTATTTATAATACAGCAACACTTAAGGGCCCAACTGAGATCAGGAGCCCATTATGCTAGGTGCTGTACAGATATATACAAAGAGATATAATGTAAGATGTATGGGGCAGGGACTAACTAATCAGGACAGTGTTATCCCCATTTTACAGATTCAGGTGAGTCACAGATATTTATCTAGGTATTTTGAGTTCAGTAACCTATGTCCTAGAAGACCAAGAGTATAGGCAGGAAGAGAGTGGCCCCTTCCTTGTAGTGGGTCAGGAAAGGCCTGTGTTTCCAGAACCTCTCCCCAGAGCAGATGAGAAAGCCAGTGAGAGGAACCAGGGTGTAGATCGGGGTAGGCAACCTATGGCACAGGTGCCAAAGGTGGCACGTGAGCTGATTTTCAGTGGCACTCACACTACCTGGGTCCTGGCCACCGCTCTGGGGGGCTTTCCATTTTAATTTAATTTTAAGTGAAGCTTCTTAAACATTTTAAAACCTTATTTACTTTACATACAACAATAGTTTAATTATATATGAAAGACTTATAAAAAGAGACCTTCTAAAAATGTTAAAATGTATTACTGGCACGCAAAACCTTAAATTAGAGTGAATAAGTGAAGACTCGGCACACCACTTCTGAAAGGTTGCCGACCCCTGGTGTCGATGGTCAATGACTAGCGGTCAGACCAGGCATCAGAAGCCAGGAAATGGAACCAAGGCTCAGAATCAGAAACCCAATACCAGAGCTAAGGGTCAAACTAGAGCCAGAGCCAGGAATTGGCACCAGGGTCAGAACCAGAGTTCAGAGGCCAAATGCCTGAGCCAAAGGTCAAACAAGAATCAGAACTGACAGAAAAGGCAGGGGCAAGGCTGGGTCAGGGTTGGAACAGAGCAAAGAAACAGGGACCAGGAACAAGGCAAAGATGAAAGGAACAAGGCAAGGTCTGTCTTAGCAGCAGGACAAGGATCTGCCTTGTTGCACAGACAGCCTCCAGGTGGTTATTTAAAGCTTAAGGGAGTGTGCCCAGCCCAATCAGGGAACATGGTAGGTTCCAACAGTCAGGGCTTCTGTGGGCAGGACATCCAGTGGTGCCTGGCCCCACAAGGCTGATCCCTGCTCTGCCAGACCTATGGCAGATGTGCCAGTTGCTCGGAGACCTGTAGATCCAGCTTCTAAACCCATAAATCCTCATAGCTAAGAATAGCCCTGCTCTTGGATTTCAGCTCCAGAAGGGAAATCCCAGGTTAATGTTAAAAAGTTAGGAGTTTTGCCCAACTTAGATCCTGACCCTGCCCAGTGATGTGCAGGCAGGTTGCTATGTCTGAGTCCCATTGAAGTCCTAGTTACATATGGGTGCAGCATTGCAGGATGGGGGCCTACATTTGGAAACAGACCACAAACCAACCAAACTCTCTACCACACCTCTAACAAGTATGAGATACTCAGATAGAATTTCAATTGGGGTGTGTGTGTGTGTGCGCAGAGAAGAGAGATTAAAAACTTGCCAGTGTGTCTCACGGTGAATCTAGTCATATCTTTTATCATGCTTCCTAATTCAAGTTATATGTTTAAACAAGGACTTGCTCCTGCATGGACTATCTCCTCCTCCTATAAAGCCCCACAGTGACGCCATTTAGCAGCATTTAATATCCTGTGCATGCATTCAACAACTTCAAGATCAAGAAGAAAGAGGAGATGGGTCACGGAGAATAAACCTTCATATATTTTTGCATTTGGTAAAGCGCCTGAAAAGTGAATTAACTGCATTATTTCTGAACAGTATATTGGCATGTCTTTGATGTTAACCTGATATTTTGAGAAAATACATAGAATAATGCCTGATACAATATTAAATGTGTCTTTTAGAAAAGAAAAGTTTAATATTACAAAAATCCAGTCTAAGACTTACGCAGAGGCAATGTGTGTGGCAGGGGATATGTGGGGGTCACATGCCCCCCTAGAGTTGTTGCTTGGCTTGTACTGAGCATGCTTAGTAACATCTGCTGAAGCCACTGCCCTCACTCTGTCCCCTCCCCTGTCCTGGCACACATACATTTGGCAGGTAGTGGTTGTCTCTGGATGAACATTTTTCTATGAGTCATTTAACATTGTGTTCTGCCAGAGGCAATAACAGCACATTCAAATATTGATTTGTACAGTATTTAAGTGATCTTTTGTGGTTGCAATCCAGGAAAGCATAATGTTAATGCTCGTGTAATTGCAGCAGCCCAAATACTAGAAGTACCCTGCCATGGACAGACCCAAAATGTTAAAGGAAAGAGCAAAGCAAGAGGGCATTTTCTCAGTGTTTTACAGCATGTGCACTAAACAGCTTGCTGTATTTTGTATAATTTATTACCAATAGAAATTTATATTGGAAGATAAGCTCAACAGATTTTTTCCAGTTTTCATTTATTTCAACTGAGATTTCAGTCACCATGGAAATCTGTATATAAATTATATCCGTTAATAAAGAAATGGCAAGTTCATTTTCTTATGCCGGATGACCATATTAACCTCACCTCAGTCAAGTTATTTATTGCATTTCTCACTGTCTTGTAACATAGCTTTGGAGTAGGCATCTTAGAATGCAGAAAGGCGGTATTTACATCTGGAACTCATGGGAATATTGTGCATAATTACTGGAATGACTAAGGAGACCTTTTTCTAAAATAGCCAAGTTTACTACGCTTTAATACATTTCGTGGCAATGCATAATACAGAACAGAACATTGTCTCTGGTGTACAAGGTGCAGGTCACAAAAAAATATGCAGCATTCCTAGATTAATCAGGCCATGGGTGTATATATTACAAAAAGTTCTAGGTGAGATGATCTTGAATACAAGACAATAGCTGGTTTTGTGCTGAGAGCATAGACTCTAGGAAGAGTAACTTTGTGGACCAGAGAACATCAAATCAAGGTTCAGGGAAGCTTTGCACTAATCCAGTGTTGTAATGACAGCTTAAAAATTTGGTACTTTGATGAATTCTGAGATTGGATTTAAACCTCTTTAATTTGGCTTGCTGATATTTAATCTTTTAACTTTGCATTCTTAATCAAAACTCAAAGCAGATCTTTAATCTTGTATATAGAAAATAGAAGATTAGAGGCCCCTGACCTGCCTCTGGTACACAGCTGCTTGCTTCCTTCTTCCCTTCTCATTAGCACAGTGCTAGCAAGAGGAAGACTCATTTTTAAACTGTGGAAGGCATTATGGAAAAGTGAAAGTGCATGTTAAATGTTCAAATTCTCTCTCATAGGAGATTCTCACTGTGTCTGCTCAGTAAGGAATTAAAATCCACAGAGGCAGAAAGTGTATTTTTAAAGAGGATCGATAACCTTATGGGGAAATAGTTCCATTTTAGAAAGACCTCTTATTAAAGAAGAACAGTTGTGTCCAAATTCCATTGCCCCCAAAGTCAAAGACATCCACAGCCTAAGTCTGGATAGACATTAAAAATGTTAATAAAGACTCAAAGCATGCTAGACCTAGGCTAGTTAAGAAAATACTTTGTGCATGGCAAAGAAATTTTGATCACTGAAATAAAAAATAAAATACTATGGGCAGGGGGAGGGAATCAAACCAGTGAGCATATTTTAAAACTCCCTGCCAGGATAGAAATATTTTAGTGATTCTACATGGTCCAGTGAATAGGACAAATAATTAGAAGCCAGGGTTTTATTCCACGATCTGCCACAGACTCCCTGTGTGACCTTAGACAAGTCACTTAATGTCCCTTCACCACACTTTACAGATGGCAAAGAGGGAATAAGTGGATAAAATCATGATTTTTTTAAAATTAAACACAGGTTTATTTTAAAAAATAAACCTATTTAAAATTAAATTTGCAATTATGACAACCTATGTTAAGCCTAAAACTACTTTTTTTAAAATAATTTTAATTTAAAAATTAAGTAGTACATGTTCTCTGCCCATGTTTTGAAGATAACCAAATCATTAAACTGGTGGGAGCCACTAGGTAAGCACCCGCAACCAGAGTTTGTTGAAGTGCTCAACCAGCTTTTGAGAGCAGTAACCTCTTCTCCAGGTGCAGAGAGAATATTTTCTTCATTTCAGTTTATTTAACTAGTGCAGTTCAACGATTAGTTCATTCAAAGTTAGAAAATAGAAAGTTGGATTAGCAGGAAACCTTGTTGTTCTCTTCCAAACTATGAGCAAAAGTTAATTGTGAGAGGATGAGATCTACTGGTTCTAAAATCTTGAAGGACACGGTGACAATAAATAATCAGTTCAATTCACTAACCACAGATCTTACTTCCTTTGTTTAATAAGTTAGTTTTAAATACAAAGTGTTTTTGATAAGCTCGGATAGATTTGTTTATGTATCCAGCACATGAGGTAATTTTATTTACTTGATTAAAACACTTTAAAATGCTGTGGGGTTTTGTGCGTTTTAATTGCATTTGAATTCCCATCCAAATAGACCTTGAAATAAATCACAAGTAAGAGATCAATCATCTAGTACAGAAACATTTCCAGTTGCGCCTGCTCCCCTTACCATTAATGGAATCTGTCTGCACCCACCCCCGCCATTACTGCACAGCCAAATCTTCCTCAGCAGCAGAGCTTGGGCTGAAGGTGGAGCTGGGAATGAGCATGTGGCACTCCCCATGGGGACTGACCCAGGCCTGGGCAGAGCAGGACTGGAAGTGTGGTGCTTCCTCTCTGCCTTTTGTCAGGGCTGGTCCAGGCCCTGCTGTGCACCCTCCCACATGTTCCTCCATAACCCTCCCTGGAGGCACTCTCCACAGTTTGGGAGCACTGATCTAGTAAATAAGAAATCCATTATTCCTCATTTTCTAGCCTAATACAAAAGGTAAAAATTAAGAATCTATATAATTCCTTTAAAATGTGTAGAGATACAGCATATCCTCCTGGTTTGCAAAAAGCAGCAAATTTAATGTAAAGGCTATACTTAGTTGCAAAGCAACATGTTTTAATCATTACCAACCCATGAGAATCAGTCTGAGGAAAAACAAACTAAAAAGTACAAATGCAAAACAGTTTAAAAAAATTTAAATAAAAATTTAAATTAGCAAATAGGAAACTTTAAGATGAAATCATGCTAGGATAATTCCTTTGTCTTCTCTATTTATATTGCAAGTTGTTTTGGGCAGGAACTCTTACTGGCTTAGCGCAATTGGGGTCTCTAGGCAAAACAATAAAAACCATGTTTAAGCTCTCTCATTCTCTGAATAAGATCATCAAGCACAGGGCTGGCGCGCCCACTAGGCGACCCTAGGGGGTCGCCTAGGGCACCAGGATTTGGGGCAGCGGCTGGCTGCAGCTGCCCTCCCGCCTCCATGGCTGAGCTGGGAGGGTGGCTCACCAGCAGCTGCCTCCTGCCTCCGCAGCTGAGCCAGGAGCTGGGGGGGGGGGGGGGGCGCGCAACCGCAGCCAGCAGGGAGGTGGGGAGCCCTGGGGGGGGAGATCTGGCTGCCACGGGGGGGGGGGGGTAGCGTTAGCTGGGGGGACGCAGGGCTGGTGCGAGGAAGTTTCGTCCAGGGTGCGAAACTTCCTTGCACCGGCCCTGATCAAGCATATGGTATCATTCTCAGTCTTTCCATTTTACATACAGGGAACAGAAGCACAGATTAAGGGACTTGCCTATAGTCACACAAGTCTAGGGTAGAGTAGAGATTTGAACCTGGGTCTCCCAAGTCCCACACTAGCACCCAAACCACTACAGCAGGGGTGGCCAACCTGTAGCTCTAAAGCCACATGTCTCTCTTCATAAGTTAATATGTGGCTCCTTTTATAAGCACCAACTCCAGGGCTGGAGCTACAGGTGCCAACTTTCCAATGTGCTGGGGGGTACTCACTGCTCAACCCCTGCCTCAGGCCCTGCCCCCACTCCACACCTTCCTGCCCCCTCCCCTGAGCCTGCTATCCCCTCGCTCCTCCCCCTGCACGCCACGAAACAGCTGATCAGAAGGTGAAGGGAGGAAGAGGGAGGGGCTGCCGGTGGGCAGGAGGTGCTTGAAGGCGGAGGCGCGGAGTTGATGGGGGGCTGCTGACATATTACTGTGGCTCTTTGGCAATGTACATTAGTAAATTCTGGCTCCTTCTCAGGCTGGCCACCCCTGCACTAGAGCATCCTTCTCAGCTATTGCAGTGCTTCATCTTACCCTTCTCCTGCTCTCATTTAAGAGCACCCCAGTAAGTTCCATCTGTGATGTTGTACCATGGGCAAGGCTTATATGTCTTGTGTATTTAAATAATCCCAGATGGGTCGCTTTTATGAAATTAGACACTTATTGGGCACTCATTAAAGCCAAGAGAGGGTCAGCATATAGGTGAAGGTCACCACCTTTAGCATGTGACCTTCATTTACTCCATATGAAGAGATGTTCCCTGTCTTGTATTTAAATCTTAGAGCATTATGTTGCCTTGTACGCGACAGACACAAGACTCAAATTTCATATGTTTCAGTTACAAAAAAGGAACATCCAGTACATCAATAGCTAGCAATCAGCAGCCTCACAAAGGCACTCCATTAGACATATCAGGAGAACAGTCTTGATTGCACAATTGATTTTGAATTCCTTGCATTATCTTTCATAGTTTATTATTGGTGCTTATAACTTCCCAAATTGCTTGCTTTTCAAAGATTGCCAAAAAAAAAAAAAAAAAAAGGACAAGGGTAAATACATATTAAAAAGTTCTTAACACATATTAAAAAGCAGAGTTCTTAGATGTTATTTCCAAATTTAGTTTTAGCCCTTCTAATACAGTAGCCAAGCATTCTTAAATATCTGGATAGTTTAAAACAAGTGGGTTTTAAAGGGGTAGAAATTAAAACCCCCACTCAATATTTAAGACATTTTAAATATAGCCTGGCAAACAGGAAGGGAAAAATCTTAGCAAATAAAAGGAATGTCTCTTGTATAGTTTCTGCCACCACAGCATTGCGAATACATTTGTAAGCTTGAAGGTTATTCGTGTAATCCAAGGATTTAGAAGAGATCCTACTCCCTCCCTTGAGAAAGATAGCTCAGGATTAAGAAACTTTCTTTTCACAAACAATCTTGCTCATATCGCACAAGATCTCCCCAATATAGAATCACAGTTGCACATAACTATCTCCAAGCTTAGCAAAAGGCCTGTTGCCTTCACTGAAGTGGTTGTAATTTATTTTTCTATCAAGAAAAAAAAAAATCTACCTGTTACAGCCTTACAACTGTCTAGCTACAGCAGAACAAAATTGGCAGTATAAGGAGTGTGGTGAAGAAAATGTGACTGATCATCAAGGTAGTATTAACTCAAATGGCCACAGCAACAGAAAGTCTGCAGAATACATTGAGATTGACCATATGGCTTTTCAAAAGTTATGATTATTAGTCCTTTGCTCTGATCCCGGGAGGAACTGAGAGGTTTAAGTGCCTCTGTAACTTCTGTTTTAGTTGTGACTCCCCTAAAAGTTCTATACAGCACTAACCACCCTAATGGTACTGAACGCTTCTCTGATTGGTACTCTGAAGTGGCTATCATTGAGAGCCCACATTCACTGGAAGTTTGGGCACTTATTGGACTGTATCTACATTCAGATACAGCTATAAAGCTGCTAAATCAGAATCCCATATTATTTCCCTTCAGACACTTTCCAAGGGTCTCTCACCTGTTTTGTAAAATTGGACATCACTTTAAATTGAGGTACTACATTTTCAAACCTTAGTGGCTCTTCCTAGCTGCAGCTTCCTTCCTTGGCTTTACCAGCTCGCTGGCTAGCTCTAACTCCCTGTGGGCCCTCCCTTATGAAGATATTTTTCTTGGGTTATTTCTTACTGACATCCTCTTTTCCTCCAAATTGAAAGGCTCCCTCATGCAGACCTACCAGGCTTTCCTCCCCACCCCCAGAGAGACTGGATTCTGGCAATCCTTGAATAGCTACTCCTCTCTGAGCCAGAGAACAGTCTCTCTGCCTCCCCTTCTTTCCTAATGCTAGAGGCATCTGGTCTATCACTGCCCTCCACTAATAGATGATTATCTAACACAGGGGCATGCACAGCAATAAAAATTCCACTGCTTTTGGAGGGGCACATTCTGTACCCCCTTCACCTCCTGGGGCCAGAGGAGTTCTGTGCCCCTGCCAATTATTGGGAAGGCCAATTATTGAGTTCTGTGCCCCTGAACTAAATCGTCTTCAGTGGTCTGAGCACTACATCACATGATTTATTTTCACACTGCATACACAAACCAATTTATGGACTTACATGAGTTATGCCCATTTTGCCTTTATACAACTTTAAGTGTCTGATAAGGCAGCCCCTCAAGGAAATAGATTAAATGGCCTGGGGTAAACAGGTGATGGCTGTTAGCAATCCCTTCATGTTTTTTGTCAAACTCTGTTCTAGACCCTTATAATGCAGCACCTAGAACTGGGACTGAAGCCTTCCTCACTTCTTAATGAAGAGATACATAGTCTGAGCCAGACAAATAAGTGTCTTTAAGGTGTTAACTCTGTTTCCCCACTTCCCTGGAATCCCTGCAGTTGTCCCTTGAATTTACCTTCCAGGTATAGCTTTAACTAGAATCTTAATCCTCTGGAGGGGCCTGGATAGGAAAAAAACAGGCCGATCCACAATGGGAGGTCACACATGGTAGAGTAGCAGCTGGCTTAGATTTCTCTGACCCTGGAACAGCTTTATAGCATGCAGGGCCATCTAACTTTTTTGCCACCCCAAGCAAAAAAACCCGAGCACCGTCCCACTGAAACCACCCCCGCCCGCTGCCCTGACAAAGTAAAAAAAAACAAAACCTGAGTGCCACCCCAAGATTGGCCGCCCCTTAGAAGGTGCCGTCCCAAGCACGTGCTTGGTCGGCTGGTGCCTAGAGCCGGCCCTGATAGCATGTTACCGATTAGCAGACTTCAAGATAACCCCTTTATTAAGAGCAAACCATATACTGAAATAAGGTAACAAAACTTCCTAGTCTTTGGCTGCAGCCTACAACTGACCTATGCTGAGCACCTTTGTTGCTGCTCCATAGCCGCAACGGTGTTGTAAGAAACTCTGGACTCTATTGAGCGAGTACAGGAAATGTGGCCTAGAGAATCTACGCTTAGAGCACAAGCTTGGCAGAGGCCATTTGTAAAAGAAGGAGGAGCTTATTTGCCAGGCCAGGCCAGCCCAGCCTGACACAGCCCATGCTATAAGCCAGGTGTGACACTGATCCAGAAAGGGTTAAGCAACTTGCAGGCTAAATGACCCAAATTCTACCTTTAAAGACAAATTATGACAGTATTTAAATGGTAATTAGAGCTTTGTTTGTAAAGTGTATACGAGTGCTATAATTCACACTTATTCCGGTACTACCATTGACACCACAGCTGGGATCACAGCCCCATTGTGAAACATTGTACAAACAAGTAGTAAGAGAATCTCTACTCCCAAAGAACCTACCATCTAAATCAGGGGTGGGCAAACTTTTTGGCCTGTGGGCCACATCAGGGTTGCGCAACTGTATGGAGTGCCAGGTAGGGAAGGCTGTGCCTCCCCAAACAGCCTGCCTAATGCCCCCCCAGCTACTCCCTCCCACTTCCTGCCCCGACTGCCCTCCTCAGAACCCACAACCCATCCAACCTCCCCTGCAACTTGTCCCGATCACCCCCTTCTGGGACCCCCCACCACTAACCACCCCCTCGAGATCCCACCCTCTATCCAACCCCCTTGCTCCCTGTCTGCCCCCTCCCAGAACCTTCACACCATCCAACCATCCCCCTGCTCCCAGTCCTCTGATTGCCCCCCAGGACTCCCTGCCCCTTATCCAACCCCCCAACCGTTCCCTGACCGCCCCTTCCCAGAACCTCTGCCCTTTTTGGATCACGACCCTGTAATCACAACATGAAATTTCAGATTTAAAAAGCTGAAATAATGAACTTTATGATTTTTTAAATCCTATGACCATGAAATTGACCAAAATGGGCTGTGAATTTGGTAGGGCCCTACTCATGTACCCGCCCCCCATGCCAGATCTACAGAGGGGCCTAGTGTGTTCGAGCCCCATCACAGGGTCCACTCACAGTGAGTGGCACCTCCTACTGGCCATCCCAAGGATTAGCTTTGCCAGCTTATACTCTCCTTCCAGCATTGTCTTGCTCTGCTGCCACACTTACTTCCAGGTCTGCGGCTTGGTCCTCTGGCCAGGTCACCAAAATCCTCCCCTTGCAGAGAATTCACAGTATTTCCAGACCTGCTGGCTAGCACCTCCAATGCCCTTGTCACTTCCCAGTGGCTGGTAGGGGAACCCCAGCCTACCCTATACACTGGTTTCAGCTCAGGGACTCTATAACAAGCAGCCACAGTCCCACCTCTTGCTGCTGTTTCCCTGGGCTTCTTCCTACACATCTGGCTCCCGCACCCCTCAGGTTTGCCAGCCTCCAACTCCACCCCAATCAAGAGATAACTGTAGCCGACTTCCCTGCAGCCTTTCCCAGCAACAGAGTCCCCCTTTCCATAGCTAGCTACCTAGCTTTATACAGGCTCTGCTTGTTCCTGCACAGGTGACCCTGTTCCCAATCAGTGGCCTCCTCATATCCTAAGGCTCCCTGCTTGCAGTCTAATTAGATGATTGGGCCCACCTGGACCAATTCAGCTCTCGCAAGGCTAGTATGGGGAGTGCATCCCATCACACACCCTCAAGGCTGCAACCCAGAGGTGAGCAGATATTGTCTAAATCACCTACCCCGCACTTGCCACAGCTGGACTCTCAGGTCATCCCTTCCTTGTTTTAGGTCCCTGACCATGAGCCACAGCCTGTCCTGTTCCTCCATTGCATCTCTATACTTTTCTGCCAGTGTCTGGGTCCCCACAATAGTCTGCTTCAGCTCTGTGGTCATGCCTATTTCCAGCTGGGCCCCTCTCCATCCTAATCAATTTATCCTGGAGACCCTTTTTCCTGTCTCATTCGGATCCTTGTCTTCCCCTTTGCTATTACACCCTTCCTTAAGAGGGCAATGCCTTTTTATATAGCCAGCCTCCAAGCACCTAAAGCAAACTCTTCTTTGCTGTGGCAGTAGGTTTCCTTTTGGCCTTCCCCTGGGCTAGTCTTCCCCTTACAGCTCATATACAGGGATCCCTTCCATAGGTGCCCCTGCTGACCACAAGCAAAACACAACCCTCCTTTTCCTGTTCTCCCCACAGGATGGATTCTTTGGGGCTCTCATTACTTCCAGCTGTCTAAGTAAAGCTTCTCTCCCCACTCCCAGTAGGGGCACTCCCTTTTCAGCTGTCTTCATCCCCTACAGCTGTAACACTCCTATAGTCTTTCCTATGCCTCTTGTATCAGGGTTACTGCCTTATACAGTGTTTCCTGTGTCTCTTCACCTCCCCTCATGTCAGGGGCAATCATCAGCCCAGGGACTCAATAAGGAGCCACAGTCCCTATACACTCCTGCTGCTTGCTGCTGTTTTCCTGAGCTTCTTCCTGCATACCTAGTCCTCCCCGCCCCCAGGTTTAGCAGCCTCCAACATCCATCCCTGCAGCCTTTCATAATAGCAGCCTCCTTTCTAGAGCCAGCTACCTAGCTTTATACAGGCCTTGCTTGTTCTTACACAGGTGAGCCTGTTCCCAATCAGTGGCCTCCTCATATCCTAAGGCTCCCCTGCTTGCAGTCTAATTAGATGATTGGGCCCACCTGGCCTAATTCAGCTCTTGCAGGGCTAATAGAGGCAACTCATCCCATCACAACCCCATTGCTACAGAAGCTGGCTCTTAACCTCAAACTGCAGAGCCTTACATATTTAAGTGACCCGTCTCCCCCCGACCAGTCAATCCCTGGTGTTTGTCAAAATGCTGCCTGTAACATTATTGCTTGATAAGATAGGGTTGCTAGGCATCTGGTTTTCAACTGGAATGCCCAGTTGAAAAGTGACCCTGGCAACTTCAGTCAGCACCACTGACCTGGCTGCTAAGTCTGGTTGGTGGCACAGCAGGGCTAAGGCAGGCTCCTTGGCTCTGTGCAGCTCCTGAAAGTGGCCATCATGTCCCTAGGGCCCCTAAGCACAGGGGCAATCAGGAAAGCTCTGTGTGCTGCCCCTTCCCTCAGTGCCAGCTCTGATTGGGAACCCAGCCAATGGGAACTGTGGGGGTGGCGCCTGCAGGCAGTGTGCACCATGCAGAGGTGCCTGGCTGTGCCTCCACCTAGGGGATGAACATGGTGACTGCTTCCGGGAGCAGCAACAAATCAGGGCAGGAAGGGAGCCTGCCTTAGCCCTGCTGCACCGCTGACCGGGAGCTGCCTGAGGTAAGCACCACCTGGATGGAACCTGCACCCCAAGTCCCATATGTCAGAACCCCCTTCTGCACCCTAACTCCCTCCCAGACCCAGCCCCAGATTGGCACCCCCTCCTGCACTCTAAACCCCTAGCCCATCCCTGAGCACCCTCCTGGAGCCCACACCCCCTCCTACACCCCAACCTCCTACCCCAGCCCTGAGTCTCCTCCTGCATTCTAAACTCCCTAGCATGGAGCCCCCCTCCTCCACCCCAAACACCTCATCCCTGGCCCCACCCCAACCCCTGCCCAGCACAGTGATGTGAGTGAGGGTGGGGGAGAGTGAGCAGCACAGGGAGGGGGTGGGGCCTCAGAAAAGAGGCAGGGCATAGGCAGGGCCGCAGGGCAGAGGTGTTCAGTTTTGTGCAATTAGAAAGTTGGCAACCCTATGATAAGAGCATATATATTTAAAACCAGTATTTTGCATCATTCCAATTTACTGGTTAGGGCTAAAGTGGCTTTGTCAAAAGATGCCAAAGTAATAATTTTACAACGTAAGGAGTCATGACTGAGTACACAGCCCTTTAATAGCTGCAATTAACAGTTTAAAAGAGATGATAGCAAAAAACAAAAAAAGGTCCAAATGCATAAAAATGTCCTAAAGGGTCTCACTCAGTAGTGGGTGAGTTGGAGTGAAACAGAGCAGGTCATTTTATGGGGAAAAAAATTATTTTTTTTGCAGCATCCATGGCTTAACACAGGCACTGATCCTGCTAACATGTAAGCATGATTGTGACAAGGTATAAAAGTGGTCCAGCGTGTAAGGGAGTACCTGATTCCTATTGTATAGCTGATCTGGGCAGTTATAAAAGGAAAGAAGTTGGTGCAAAGGAGGCTACCATGGGGGCGAAGGCAGTATATCCTCTCTCCTCTCAGAAGTTTGTTTCTTTTAGTTTTGGGTTTGTTTTGTTTGTGGGGTTTTTTTTTGGGGGGGGGGGGAAATGGAACATAAAGTTATGGTATATTCCAACACAGGGGCAACACATGGGGTGGCATGCGGGGTCTTTTGCATCTCCTCCCCCCAGATTTGCTGCTTGGCTTGTATTGAGCATGCTCAGTAACACTGCTGAAGGTGGCTGCCCTCACTCTGCCCCTCATTACCAGCAGGCACAGGTCATCTGTGTTCCAATGTGAGGAATATTTGTAGGATCAGGCCCTAGGTCTTACACCCAACATAATTGACAAGCAGTATATCTGGATTAATGTGCTGTCTGGTTTTATTGCTTACTTCCATCAGGGTTAAAGTTATAAACCCCTATTTTCAGAATTTTATAACCTAGTAATAAACATTCTCTGTGGGCTGATTTTAAGATTGGAAATTTATTTTTTTTTAATTGCTCAAACTCCTTTTTAAGAAAAAAACCCTGGAGAAAACACTTTTTGGGAAAAATGCCCCTTGGGGCTTGATCCTGCACCACTGAACTCAACAGGAGCAATGTCACTGATTTCAGTGGTAGCAGGATTAAGCACAATTTAACTTTAAGCTTGACTTCACTGGAACTCCTGCACATGCTTAAAGTTAAGCATCAGCTTAAGTGCTTTCCCGCATAAGGATGTTTTCCTGAATCGGGGCCTTATTGCTTAATGTGGACTAAGGTCTGGTGGCATTTTCATGAAAACATTTTGTAGCCAAAGAAATTACTCTATTAAAAAGTAGAATCTGTCCTTGAAGATAAATATCCTAATAGCTAAAGAATTTCCCATGTATGGATTTGGTTTCAAATCACTGAATACGCCAAATAATTAGAAAGGCTGATCTGATATCAGTGGAACATTTGTATCCCCTCCCACTTCATTTGCAATTAATGAAGCATTTGTAATGAGCCCAAAGTTCTGCTTCACAGAATTTATCACATTATGTCCAATGAAGCCTCAGTTATTAACTTTACTCTGGCTTCTGTTTAAAATAACCCACAGATTAATGTCAATCATTTGAATTATTTAGTAAATGCAAGACTGTAGTGCCAGACTGAGTTCATTGCTTCTTTCAGATTCAAAGGCATACACATTATTTCAGCAATATGCTGCTGCCGTTTTAACAAGAGGGTCCCCCTAAATGGTCTCCCTTAAGTCTGTGATCAACCCTATATACTGCAGCGCTTGTTAAGAGGTGGAATCACATTGCATTTGGTGGGAGAATGCACGAATCCTATAGCTAAAAAGGTTTTTTTAAAAACAAACTAACAAGAGGATAGGGAAAATGTACAACTTCCCCAAGCATTTGCACCTATGAGGGAGGGATAGAAAGATGGTTTTTTGTTTAAACAAAAATGGTTTGTCTTCTTAACTAAGGAGGGAGCAACCAAGGGAGTCTTCAATAACTAAGGATGGAGGCAAAAATCACCTGACAAAGTTTCTATTCATCTGCACTTTGTTTATAGTTCGTTGCTGGCATATATGGAGAGTATAGCAGAGTGCTCAGTTTATGCAATATGAAATGTGGAGTAGTGGTAATCTCTCCTCCAAGACTTTGGTTTTTAAAATACCTGCCCCATGACATAACCTAGCACATTCCAAAAGAGAAGATATTTGTTCTTCAGAAGCAGATCCAGCAGACCAAGGATAAGTCATCTTTGGCAAAGAAGATTTAGCAGTATCCTGGAAGGAAGTAAAGTCACCCTCCCTTCCCTTTCTTGGTGGAATGTTAGCAAGGGGCTTTTAAAAGCCTGTTTCGCACATCACTGTGTTGTATGTGTACACTAGCATGATCACAAATTTCTAAACCATAAGCAAAGTTACCATGGTGTAGATGAGAATGAGACCAAGCCTAAGAATTTGTTTGAAAGTTGCTTATTTGATTTTTTTAAAAACTGTGTGATATTTCCATTCTTATATGGACTTTAAGGCTCTGATCCAGCAAAGCACTTAAGCACCTGTAAGCATGAGTAATCTGACTGGGACCTAAGAAAAGCTTTTAACATACTTTCTATCCAGTTTTAGGCAGAGATTTGCAGTATACACAAACTGCAGTACATTGCAAATTATTCCCGTGTTTTTATCTAATTATGTACTTTGGGTTTTTCTACCCTTAGTCCTAAACATTACAGGTGGCTTCTAAAAACAAAAGGGTAGTCTAAGCTTTTAGAAATTGCCATCTGACTAAAATGGCAATAACTTGAGTCATATGAATGCTTCTGCTGCATTACTAATCTGCTGAACAGAACAAGCTATGTTTAAGTGTTCAATCTAATTTTGTGGAATCAGAGGCTGCAGGCTGAAATCACTCGACTCTATATGAATAAATGATCGACTTTTTTTTAAAAAGCAACTGTTTATTTGCTAATTTTATAAATGAATTCTCTGCAAGTTAGTGTGCAGTAGTGTGGTGCCATCTATAGTTTAAAAAGGAAAATGGAAAATCAAATTTAACTTTAAATAAACCGCTGAGCAGATTCACAACACGGTGGTGACACACTTCTTCCTCCTTCCCCCCCATCCCATGGACACACCCCTGAGGTACCATGGGAAACTTAAAAGGTTAAAAGGATTTTTATTGAACAACAATACAGGAAAAAGGAAAACCAGCTAAAGCACCTGAAATGTATAGTATTAAGGCTTTTTATTTTCACAACATCCCTTGTTCCCTTTAGCTGGAGAGAGTTTTTAGAAATAACTGCCCTTGTTGGATAGTCTCGAAGATGGTATTAAAGATGGTAATACCTGTCCTTTTTGGGGAAAAGAGAGGAAGTTAGTTGAGGTGGGCTGGAGCCTTTCCATCTTCATCCTCCAGTTCGAGAAGGTCAGTCAGTCACTACCTCTAGAGGCTTTTCAGTGCATATTAGCAGCTTGTTTGTAGGCAAAACACTTTACTTAGCTCAAGGATTCTTGGTTTCCTAAGTTTTTACTCCTCGTGATTAATGGAATTTTCTTAGACTGAATTCTTCCCTGCCTCCGATTCTGTTTACCGTAATTGCTGCTATGATCCAGTTTTAACTTTTATGGATGATCAGGATGGAAGAAGATACTGAATCCCCCTTCAATGTTTATTAATTGTAAATATTTGCTTAACAGAAGGGAAGTAAACAAGTTGTTTAATTCCCAGTGTTATAATTGCAAATAGGAGGGGAAGTAGTCTATGCAATAGTGAATGGGAGGGAGATGTCCACTACACAGACTCTCTAAGATATGGAAGAATCTAATAACTCTTGTATTATGAGGACTGGAACCCTATAAATATGCATATAGATACATCAGTGGGTTTAACACTGAAGCCTTATATTATGTACTAGTTTTTGGTCAGGTTTGCTAGACAATTTTCTTCAGGTGTTTCTTGTCTGCTACAAAAGCAGGAAGCATCTAGAATAAAGCAAGGCAATAAACATCATTTATTCTACGAATCAAGACCGGGTGATACAGTTCTCTCTATAGGGAAATGTCTGTGACAGAACAGTTGCATCATTGTAGTCTATGAACTGAAATCTTTTCCAGTGAAATTTTAAATGGCTGAAAATAATAATTTAAATATACTGAAAGGACACTTCCCCAATGTTGCTTTAAAGCATGTATATATTAAATAAGAATTATGAACATAGGTTGAAGCGAGGCTTTTACATTTATACTAAATGCTTTTCTAGTGAAATAAAATTACAAATAACCAGGAGAAAGTAATGTTTAGTTTAAAACTAACTTTTTCCCCAAGAATCTGTAGTCTTTTTTCTTTTAAAGAATCCACAGTTTAGAATTAGGATTAAAATCCCAATAAAGTCATAATGATACAGATTAAACAAAGCACATACCTCTGTGGGCCAGTCCTGCACATCTTCAGTGGAAGAAAGTCCCCTTGCATGTAATGGTTCGATGGGCAGGGAGGGGGATGGCAGAATCAGATCCTTTACTTACAACTGAATTAAGGGGTGATACAAACTATAGCTATGAACGGCACAAAGACACAGATCCTTTAACTAGAATTGTGAATGTCACATCAACACACTGTAGAGCATCTAATTTTTCATAACTGACTGCATTTAATGTTTAAGGAAGGAAAAAATTACACACAAGTTGCAAATTTGATGTCACAAAAAAGAACCTAGAAGTTATTGCAAATTCTATAAAACGTAGTATTTGAAGTACTGCTAATTTAATATTCTACTAGATAACCTGCTGGGAAATTGAATAATTTATTTTGCCCATTAATCAGTATGTTTTGCTACACTTTTAATAAACATCAGAATTAGCCAGAGTCCATTTGTTATACCAAGCCTTTTAAAAAAATATCACTTGATTCCAAAGTAGATCAAAGGCCTCAGCTTTGCCTGTGGGGGTCTGTACTGCTAGAGTGATAATGGATTGTACTTTAATTCCACAAAAATTCTGGATCCGATATTGTTTTTTAGTTTACTCCTACCACAGCTTATTTTAACATTAGCACCTCAATTCTTTTGTTGTTTAAGGGAATTTGAACACAAGTAATTCTGTCATCTGTCACAGTTCAGATTAAACTCTCCTTTCAAGCCATTTATAACAGTTTAGTTTGAGGCAAACATACAAGGAAAAAAATTTAAATAAACAGGCAGATTAATTCCAGGGGCCAAATTCACCACTATTTTAAACAAACACTTACAAATCAGTTTATTTCAATGGAGTTGTATCTGCATAAGCTAGGGATGAAATCGGACCCTTCTCTGATTATTGATCATTGTCCATTGTTCTCTTGTTGGTCAACTTCTAGGGAACAGCATTCAAGTGTTGACAGGGGTTGGGCATAGCTAGTGTGTCATATTTGCCAAATATTCTATCGTCAGAAAAAATGCCAGGGAGTTAAAGAATTATTACAAGAATTTCAACTTAGTGCATTTTTGTTTTAACTGAGAAGTTAGCTTTTGTGTCGTGAACTTTTACTATATTGAAAAAATCCTACTTCATGAAAAAAGGCTAGGGTCTGACACATTGAAGAAATCTTGGAGACAGTATCATTAAATGTCCTTCTGTACTTTGAGGGTTGCTTTACAGTCAAAGAACAGATGTCCAAATTCTGATTTGCACATCACTGTATCTGAAGTATTACACTCAAACTGCAAAAATATTCAAATGCAACAAAAATGGACTTGCTTTAAAAATTGAGAGTGGCTCTCCCATTGAAGCAGCATGCAAATTTTCTTCAAGCTGTTAGAGAATAATATTCCTCTCCATGTATGAGCGTGATAGCTTTAAATCATTTTTACGCAATGCAGCTAGTGTATTGTTTATAACTACTGTAATCAACTTTAGCATTGTAATACGTTTCTTTCCACTTGTGACATTAGCAGAACATTGTTTAACTTCAAGTCAGTCTAGAATTCAGACAATATAATCTTTCACAAAAATTGATGAATTTATTCTTAATAGTAACCGCCCTGAGTTTTAGAACAATTTAAATCAGTTTACATTTAAACTTTTCAGACGTTAAGGCCATTTTTATCCCTCTACAGTCACATTATACCCCTTCAAATCTCTCCTAGGCAGTAATGACTACAAAACACTTAATAGCTAGGCTACTGCTGTGTCGTGACTGCTGCTTATTACTCTAATTATTGTAGTGTTACCTTGTACTCTGCTAATCCATTTGTTGTAGGCACCTGTTCTCATATACTAAGATTGTAAACTCTTTAGGGCAGGATTGTGTGTGTTCGTACATATACACAATGCCTAGCACTATCAACCCTTTTTTTCACCACCATAATACAAATAAGCAGCTTTTACAAGATTGCACACAAGTATAGTTATTCTTAAAAAGTTATGCTGTACTTCTGAGGGGGACCATTCCTGTCCACATGTTCTGATCAAATCCCATTCTTCTTCCAGACTCTGGCCAAGGGCCACAACCACTCAGTAATATGACCTTTCTACAACATCCCTTCTTCAATCCAAACTGTTGGAGCTCTTTCCCCATGTACATCAGACATAATTGGACCTGATCCTCTCTCTCACTGTTACCAATTCTCACAATTTTACGAGTTTTGTGATATTTGGTGTTTAATTACAGCCCCTCTCCTGGAGTCATGGGATAGCAAGAAACTAAGCTTTCACTGAAATGAGGGTGTACTCCTCATGGATGCAGAGAACAGCTTGTAAATGTGATGTCTAAAATCTCAAAACCAGAAAGCCTATGAAAAGAACAATTTAAAAACACCTCCTAATTTTTGGGGATATGACTCATGATTTTTGAATGCTAGGGGCAATACTGCTTCCAGCTGCAAGGGCTTCCAACTTGGACCTTATTACACCCTCTCCTTCCCCACAGGGAGGCAGTCTTGACATCCTATTCACTTGTTTCTCTCACACCCCTTCCTGCCCTGTCCTTTTCCCCTAAGGGTATTTCCCCCTCCCCCACCATACCCCCTTATCTTTTTTCCAGGTTTTTTAGAAGCAGAAGGTGGATTGAAGGTCAGCAAAGTTAGTTTACATATACGTTGGTGGATTTGTGTCAAGGCGGGATACATCCTTGTATATTGTTCTTTTGTGCTGTGTATCAGTTTATGTAATGGCAAGGTAGAGCATATATATGCCTAAAAGAGGCTTATAATAAATATCCAAGCGCACCCAGTCTGTTTAAATCCTTCCCAAAGTCTCACTCCCCCAATGCCCAGAAAAAAATGAATCTATAGTAATTTTATGGAGAGATTTAAAAAGTAACATTTCCAAATGCACTCCCCACATACTGAATGCGAGGGGTGGGGGTTTCTTGGGCCAGGTGGAAGGGTTTGTAGCTCCTTTAAGTTCTCCCCTTCCTTCCATCAATTCCTTTCTATAAAGGCATTCAAATCAAAAAGCATTATGACTCAGAGATCCTTTTGTGCTAACTGGCAAAGGGGGCACATAGGGTTTTTACAGAGATCACTTGGCTCAGATATATGCATAATAGTTAACTGAAAAGTCTCCATTGAGAGTCAATGGCGCACTGGTTGTCCTAATCACTGAAAAATGTACAGATATTTAAGGAGTAATGTATCTAAACTGAAAACTAAAGGCATGTCACCATGGGGTGATATACCTCAAATATTCCTTTCAGGCAAGAGATAGGTTTGTTATGTCCCTATCTTTTCATTTAGGTATTATCTGCTTCATGCTGTATGCCTATTTGCACAGAGTCAGGTGTAGATTGAGACATTACAAAATCTACAAGAAAGGAAGTCTGCAAGATGAAACAAACAGCAAGGGCTGTCCTGTTTGTTTATGAATAAGGACAAAGGATAAGGCTGGTATATATCTTAGGGGGCCAAGAAACACTGAATCTTTCAACAGGGAGGCAAGCTGACAGAATATTTGCCTCATGAAAGGAGTAGTCCAGCCAAGCCTGGCTATAAAGCACAGAAAGGATTTTGGGTGAGCAATATCCCGCAAAACATGAGAACATCTTATTAATTAAGTCTAGGCTCTAGCATGCATGTTATGATTTATGTTAGTTTTATACTGTTTGAATTTCTCTCTTTAAAATAAACACACTTAGTTTCACTATAAACATATTTAAGTGCTATGTGTTAGGCAGAGTGGTGATCTGACATGGAACTGGGAAACTTGGGGGGTACTGTTTCTTTGGAAGCAGCAAATCTGAATACTGAGAGTGCCCAGTGGATCAGAGGCTGGGTGCTCCAGACATGCACACACAGAGGGCTGGAGCATGTTTATTGCTAAACTTCAGAGTAACTTAACTGCAGGGCCTGTGAGGCCCAGAGGGGAGTGCTTGTGTTGCCTGTGGCCAGTGACCCATGGGCAAGCACAGACAAAGCTTCCTAGGATTAAGGGAACTTGGTAGCAAGGTGCCTCAACTCTGGAAACTCCCAGAAAGCATCCACATAAAGACAGTTTAATGAAACCCAGGATTTCCGGGTTTATGGATCTTGGGTAGCAAATAGAATATCCCTGGTCGGGGTTCCAGGTATGTGTCTGTACAGATCTGTTCCTGTGCTACAACCCCGACCAGGGATATTCTATTTGCTACCCAAGATCCATAAAACTGGAAATCCTGGACGCCCCATCATCTCATGCATTGGCACCCTAACAGCAGGATAGTCTGGCTATGTGAACTCTCTCCTCAGGCCCTACGCTACCAGCACTCCCAGCTATCTTCGAGACACCACTGACTTCCTGAGGAAACTACAGGCCATCGGTGAATCTTCCAGAAAAAACCATCCTGGCCACTATGGATGTAGAAGCCCTCTACACCAACATTCCACACAAAGATGGACTACAAGCTGTCAGGAACAGCATCCCCAATAATGCCACAGCTAACCTGGTGGCTGAACTTTGTGTGATTTTGTCCTCACCCACAACTATTTCACATTTGGGGACAATATATACCTTCAAGTCAGTGGCACTGCTATGGGTACCTGCATGGCCCCACAGTATGCCAACATTTTTATGGCTGACTTAGAACAAAGCTTCCTTAGCTCTCGTCCCCTAACACCCCTACTCTACTTGCGCAACATTGAAGACATCTTCATCATTTGGACCCACAGAAAAGAAACCCTTGAGGAATTCCATCATGATTTCAACAATTTCCATCCCACCATCAACCTCAGCCTAGTCCAGTCCACACAAGCGGTCCATTTCCTAGACACTACTGTGCTAATAAGCGATGGTCACATAAACACCACCCTATACCGGAAACCTACTGACCGCTATACTTACCTACATGCCTCCAGCTTCCATCCAGGACACACTACACGATCCATTGTCTACAGCCAAGCTCTAAGATACAACCGCATTTGCTCCAATCCCTCAGACAGAGACAAACACCTACAAGATCTCTATCAAGCATTCTTAAAACTACAATACCCACCTGCTGAAGTGAAAACACAGATTGATAGAGCCAGAAGAGTACCCAGAAGTCACCTACTACAGGACAGGCCCAACAAAGAAAAGAACAAAACGCCACTAGCCGTCACCTTCAGCCCCCAACTAAAACCTCTCCAGTGCATCAAAGATCTACAACCCATCTTGAAAGATGATCCCTCACTCTCACAGATCTTGGGAGACAGACCAGTCCTTGCTTACAGACAGCCCCCCAACCTGAAGCAAATACTCACCAGCAACCACACACCATACAAGAAAAACACTAACCCAGGAACCTATCCTTGCAACAAAGCCCGATGCCAACTCTGTCCACATATCTATTCAAATGACACCATCATAGGACCTAATCATATCAGCCACGCCATCAGGGGCTCGTTCACCTGCACATCTACCAATGTGATATATGCCATCATGTGCCAGCAATGCCCCTCTGCCATGTACATTGGCCAAACCGGACAGTCTCTACGCAAAAGAATAAACTGACACAAATCTGACATCAAGAATCATAACATTCAAAAACCAGTAGGAGAACACTTCAACCTCTCTAATCATTCAGTGACAGACTTAAAGGTGGCAATTTTGCAACAGAAAAGCTTCAAAAACAGCCTCCAACGAGAAGCTGCTGAACTTGAATTAATATGCAAACTAGATACCATTAACTTAGGTTTGAACAGAGACTGGGAGTGGCTCGGTCAGTACGTTAATTGAATCTATTTCCCCCAGTTTAGTATTCTAGTTAAGTACCCTCACACTTTTGTGTCAACTGTCCATAATGGGCCATCTTGATTATTACTTCAAAAGTTCCCCCCCGCCTCCCGCTGAAAGTTCCTCTCAATTAATTAGCCTCTTACAGCTGGTATGGTTACTTCCACCTTTTCATGTTTCTCTGAATGTATAAATTTCCTCTTACTGTATATTCCATTCTATGCAGCCGAAGAAGTGGATTGTAGTCCACGAAAGCTTATGCTGAAATAAATGTGTTAGTCTCTAAGGTGCCACAGGTATTCCTTTTCTCAAGTGGTCTTGAGTCTTTTAAAAGTTTATTTAGAATGCAATAAAATTAGTAACTCACTTATTTCAGTTGGCTTTCCACTGCTAACTCCACATCAGTACCATCTTTACCAGCATTGTCTTATTTTCCATCTTTTTAAAAACAAAAACAAGATATTTATGCCACAGATCCATAATACTGATCTTTAGTAATACTGACCCTTCTTACTATTATTTTGTCATGCACTGTTTTGTCTAATCGAGGGCCTGCTCCTGCAAGGTTGCTAAGTAAAGTGCTGACCGCTCTCAATTCTCACCGAAATCAGCATGTCTTGAGCCCATTCAGCACCTCAGGGTGGAGACCTTGAATTGTAAACTGCCCAGGTAAAAGACACGGTCATTTCTGTGAAATTAACATATGCCTCAATTCTGTAATTAAAATGCAAACTGAATGCAGGGTAGTTGAAAGTTTCATAATGACCCCATCCAAAAGTAACTTCAAAGTGTAAGGCCTACAACTGGGGGATGGAAGGACAAAAGGATTAACTTAGAAAGATATAGTAGTAGACGCTAATTCCACCAATTACAAGCATTGATTTAGGTGTAAGAATCCCCTCCTCTGATTCATCTCCTTATGTCCACTAAGAGGAAGGGAGAAGTGCTAGAAGCAAACTGTAGACTAACTTCAGCCACTCTGAAAGTTGTGACTTTTTAAAATTATTTTTCTATTAAGAACTTCTATTAAGCACCTCCATCAATATAGAGATTTCTTTTCTAAATTAAAAAGGGGCTGCTCCGTCTGAAGTGATACGGGAGTAAGAAACTTTAAGCCTCAATGTCAAATCCTTGGGGGCTAGGGAAATCCTAAATGAAGTAAACGCTCATAAAAAAAGCTACCTCCAACACAGTGGCTTTCAGCACCCGAAACAGTGTGGTTGGCTTCAACACTAGCCACCATTAGATAGTTCAGTGGTAAATTTATGGAGCATGTAATTTTAAAATTCCTCTGCTGGGGAGTCTGGGCACAAAGGAGGCCAAAAGTATGGTTTAAGATCCTGGTTTCACATTTTGGGCAGATGGCATTCCAAGGCTCCCCAGAGGCACACTTATATCAGATACAAAACACACAGACATGAAACCAGTGGAAATATCTTAATTTAATGGCTACTGCCCAAGATAACCAGGACACATGCTTCACCAAGATTTGTAAGTTGGTTATCTTCAATTACATTAAGACTGCATGAAAAAAAAACGGTTACCTACCTTGCGTAACTGTTTGAAATGTGTTGCTCATGTCCATTCCATTTTAAGTGTGTGCATGCCCACGTGCACAGACAGATTTTTGCCTTCGCGGTATCCATAGGGTTGGCTCGATCGCCCCCTTGAGCGCCACACCCATTCATTGCCACCAACCCTACACGCTCTCAGTTTCTTCTTGCTGGCAACTCCGACAGAGGGGCAGGAGGGCGGGCAATGGAATGGACATGAGCAACACATCTTGAAGAATAGTTATGAAAGGTAGGTAACCGTTTTTTCTTCTTAGAGTGCTTGCTCATGTCGATTCCATTTTAGGTGACTCACAAGCACTATCAATGGAGTGGGCTCAGAGTTCACAGTCTAGCGGCTTGCAGTACTGTTCTACCAAAGCCAGGCCTGCTGGGTAAGTGCATAATGGGATGTGAATGTATGGACAGACAACCAGGTGGCCACCTTACAGATGTCCTGGATAGGCACTTGGGCTAGGAAAGCTTCTGAAGAGGCTTGCGCCCTGGTTGAGTGGGCGGTAACAATCGCCAGAGGTAGCACCTACACCAGATTGTAGCAGGAACAAATGCAGGCAGCGATTGATCCAAGAAGAAATTTTTTGAGCGGACCCTGGATGATCTTTCATCTTGTCGGCCACTGCAATGAACAATTGGGTCAACTTGTGGAATGGCTTGGTCCTTTCAATGTAGAAAGCGAGAGCTCTCCTGACGTCTAGGGAATGCAACCTGTGCTCCTCCTCCGACTTATGTGGCTTTGGAAAAAAAAAGTAAGTAAATGGCCTGATCCGTATGAAATTGGAAGACCACCTTGGGCAGGAAAGCCGGGTGAGGCTGCAGCTGGACCTTGACTTTGTAAAAAAGACTGTATAGGGTGGTTCCGAGGTAATCTCAGCGACCCGGCGGGCGGATGTTATTGCAACCAAGAACGCAACCTTCCAGGAAAGGAGAAGAGAGCAGGAAGCCAGAGGCATGAAGGGGGGGCCCCTGTGAGCTGCGACAGCACAAGATTCAGGTCTCACGGAGGGACGGGTTTCCTGAGGTGCAGGTAGAGGTACTCGAGGCCCTTGAGGAACCGGTAAGTCATGTCTCGAGTGAAAACCAACCTACCCTCGAGCAGCGGATGGAAGGCCGAGATAGCGGCAAAGTGGACCTTGATAGATGAAAGGGACAGGCCTTGGAGCTTGAGATGCAGAAGGTAGTCCAAGATTAACTGCAGTGAGGCCCGCTCGGGACGAATGCCTTTATCTGAGGTCCAACAAGCAGTTTTCATTTGGCCAGGTAGGTCGCTCTGGTGGAGGACTTTCTGCTGCCTAACAGGACCTGTTGGACACCGGCCGAGCACTCCTGCTACTCAGCATTTAAACATGCAGCAGGAAAAACCATCAGGTGCAGCGCCACGAGGTTTGAATGTAGAAGACTGCCATAGCTTCGGGACAGCAGGTCCAGCCTGAGTGGTAGCTGTAATGGCTCAGCCACCGAGAGGTCGAGAAGCGTGCCGAATCAGTGCTGGCGTGGCCAAGCCGGCGCTATGAGGATCACCTTTGCCCTGTCCTGCTTGATCTTCATGAGGACCCTGTGAATTAACTGGGGGAAAGGCGTACAACAGAGCCCCCAGCCACGGAAGTAGAAGAGTCTGACAGGGAGCCTCCGTCGATCCTCCGAATTAAGCAGAAAATGTGACATTTCCTGTTCTGCTTGAGTGTGAACAAGTCCATCTGGGGAGTTCCCAACCTCTGGAAGATGATGCTGACCACTTCTGGATGAAGGGACTACTCGTGATGAGATGAGAAGGTCCTGCTGAGGTGATCTGCCAAAGTGTTCCTGGCCCCAGCAAGAGGTGCGGTTACAAGATGGATGCAGTGTTGTACGCAGAAGTCCAGAGCCTGAGAGCTTCTTGGCAAAGGACAAATGATCTGGCTCCACCTTGCTTGTTGATATAGAACAGGGGTCTCAAACACGCGGCTCGCAGGGCTCCCAGTGTCTCTCCCCACAGAGTTACTTTCTGAAGTTCCGCCGCCAGAACAGCTGTCTGGAGGCTTCGTGGTTTCTGGGAGGTAGGGGGAGGAGCAGAAAGCGCGCACACATGGGAAGAAGGGGGGGAGAAGAGGCGGGCCGCCAGGCTCCCCCCACCCCCCCTCCCAGTTACGTCCTATGGCCGCCAACTCCCCTCCCCCCCGCCCCCAGTTACGTTCTGTGGCCGCTAAGATCCCCGTTCCCTCCACACTGCTCCAAGGTTCTATTTTTACCCCCAGGCAGTTCCCGCCACTTCTGGCGGCTTCGCGGTTTCTGGGGGGGGGGGAGCAGGGAGCCACACGCTCAGGGGAGGAGGCGAAGGGGTGGGGCCCAATGGAAGGGGTGGAGTGGGGGCAGGGCCTGGGGCAGCGAGGGGGCGGGGTCAGTGATGCAGCCCTCGGGCCAATGCACTAGTCCTCATGCGGCCCTCATGGTAATTTGAGTTTGAGACCCCTGACCTAGACTATGGAGACAGAGGAGGTGGGGGACGGAATGGCTTCCTGGCCTGCTGAAAAGTATGATCCAAGGTCCAAGGAGCGGAGGGTGACATGGGAGTCTAAGGCCATGGAGTCTCAAGCAGCATGACCCAGGCCGGGGTGGAGGAAGACATAACGTTAAAGAGATCATTGGATTCCTCTGCAACTTTTTAAGTTCAAGTTGGAAGCCAACTTCTTAAGGAGGGCCTAGTGCTCCTTGAAGTCGTCGGGAGGGCTGCCCATTTGGGAGAGACCCACCACAGCTTTGTTCCGGAGACGATGACAACAACTGGGAGACAGTCTGGCCGAGGGCGACTTCGCAATGGCAATCTTTGATAAGAAACTTGCTGGGACCAGTGGTACGGGGACAAATGCCTTGACTCTAGTGTCCCATGTCTCGTGGTGGGAGAGTGCAGCATCGGGGACCTCGGTCTTCTGACTGGAGACCAGGAATGTGGTGCCGGGGTCCCAGGCCATGGAGACAGGGATCTACACCTGAGGTCCGGGGACTGAGGGTGCTCCACTGCCCTATGAGGTAGTCCGATGATTGTCTTGCCTTTAAGTGTTGGGGCCTTAGCCGAGTCCGGCACCTGGCATGGTGTCGGTCGGCCTGCTTGTTCTTTAATCGCTGTAGCTGCTTTGGGCAATGAGGGCCCTAGGAGAAGCTAGGGTCTCCTGCTGTTCCCGGGAGTTGCAGGCAGATCCTTGGCCAGGCTGTCTCACCTGAGCGGTACTCCCGTGAAGCCCCAGGTTGGGCACAGGGCCTGATGTAGGTCCTTTGCCAGAGGCCCTTTCCCTTCCGGTGCTGGAGAGCTCCTCTTCTTTTGCTGCTTCTTTGGCATGACAAGAGGGAATGGTGCTGGGTGGAGCCCGGTGCCGGCAGCGTGCTCTGCACTGATGCCAAGGTGCTCAGCGTGGGATCTGAGCGGGATGGTTCTGATACAGGACGAAGCGCAGCATCCATGAGGAGGACCCTTGCTGAATGAGGGAGGGAACCTAGTGACAGAGGATGTGGAGAAAGCTAGTGTACTCAATGCTTTTTTTGCCTCTGTCTTCACAGACAAGGTCAGCTCCCAGCGGCTGCACTCCGCAGCACGGTATGGGGAGGAGGTGACCAGCCCTCTGTGGAGAAAGAAGTAGTTCGGGAATATTTAGAAAAGCTGGACGAACACAAGTCCATGGGGCCGGATGCACTGCATACGAGGGTGCTAAAGGAGTTGGCCGATGTGATTGCAGAGCCATTGGCCATGATCTTTGACAAATCATGGCAATCGGGGGAGGTCCCGGATGACTGGAAAAAAGCTAATGTAGCGCCCATCTTTAAAAAAGGGAAGAAGGAAGATCCGGGGAACTACAGGCCGGTCAGTCTCACCTCAGTCCCTGGAAAAATCATGGAACAGGTCCTCAAGGAATCAATTCTGAACCACTTAAAGGAGGGGAAAGTGATCAGGAACAGTCAGCATGGATTCACCAAGGGCAAGTCATGCCTGACTAACCTAATTGCCTTCTATGATGAGATAACTGGCTCTGTGGATGAGGGGAAAGCAATGGATGTGCTATTTCTTGACTTTAGCAAAGCTTTTGATACAGTCTCCCACAGTGTTCTTGCCAGCAAGTTAAGGAAGTATGGGCTGGATGAATGGACGGTAAGGTGGATAGAAAACTGGCTGGATGGTCATGCTCAATGGGTAGTGATCAATGGCTCCATGTCTAGTTGGCAGCCGGTATCAAGTGGAGTGCCCCAAGGGTCGGTGCTGGGGCCGGTTTTGTTCAATATCTTCATCAACGATCTGGAGGATGGTGTGGACTGCACCCTTAGCAAGTTTGCAGATGACACTAAATTGGGAGGAGTGGTTGATACGCTGGAGGGTAGGGATAGGATACTGAGGGACCTAGACAAATTAGAGGATTGGGCCAAAAGAAATCTGATGAGGTTCAACAAGGACAAGTGCAGAGTCCTGCACTTAGGACGGAAGAATCCCATGCACTGCTACAGACTAGGGACCGAATGGCTGGGCAGCAGTTCTGCAGAAAAGGACCTAGGGGTTACGGTGGACGAAAAGCTGAATATGAGTCAACAGTGTGCCCTTGTTGCCAAGAAGGCTAACGGCATTTTGGGCTGTATAAGTAGGGGCATTTCCAGCAGATCGAGGGACGTGATCATTCCCCTCTATTCGGCACTGGTGAGGCCTCATTTGGAGTACTGTGTCCAGTTTTGGGCCCCACACTACAAGAAGGATGTGGATAAATTGGAAAGGGTCCAACGGAGGGCAACAAAAATGATTAGGGGGCTGGAGCACATGACTTATGAGGAGAGGCTGAGGGAACTGGGATTGTTTAGCCTGCAGAAGAGAAGAATGAGGCGGGATTTGATAGCTGCTTTCAACTACCTGAAAGGGGGTTCCAAAGAGGATGGCTCTAGACTGTTCTCAGTGGTAGAAGATGACAGAACAAGGAGTAATGGTCTCAAGTTGCAGAGGGGGAGGTTTAGGTTGGATATTAGGAAAAACTTTTTCACTAGTAGGGTGGTGAAGCACTGGAATGGGTTACCTAGGGAGGTGGTGGAATCTCCTTCCTTAGAGGTTTTTAAGGTCAGGCTTGACAAAGCCCTGGCTGGGATGATCTAATTGGGGTTGGTCCTGCTTTGAGCAGGGGGTTGGACTAGATGAGCTCCTGAGGTCCCTTCCAACCCTGAGATTCTATGATTCTATGACCCTCAAACGGACATCCTGCTCTTTTTGAGTTCTAAGGCAAAAGTTCTTACAGATTTCTGCACTTGTCCTTCCCTCTGGGACTCCCCCAAGCACTTCAGACAACTGTCATGAAAGTTACTAATAGGCATCATCCTATTGCAGGACAAGCATGGTTTGAAGCCGGGAGGAGTGGGGCATATCCCGCTCCAGGGCAAAGTCCCAGCCGGGACTAACTACCAACTACCTAACGCTTAACTTAAAGGCTAAACTATATATAAAGAAAACATACAATGGGCTATTGAAGAACTGCTAATGCTCTTGCAACTGTAAGACAAGGCGCTCTGACCAACCATCACGGGCAGTAAGAAGGAACTGAGAGGGTGTAGGGTCAGTGGCGCCTATATACCAGTGCATGGGTGTGGCATTCAAGGGGATGCTACAACTTACCCTATGGATAGCACTAAGGCAAAAATCTCCGACGGCTGTACACGTGGGTGCGCTCACACCTAAAATGGAACAGACATGAGCAAGCACTCAAAGACGTATTCTTACTTATATTTTGAAGTGCGAGTGTAAACTTATATTCCACTGTTCAAACTTGTTTAAGTAATGGGTGTCTCATTCCTGTAAATGGCTTGACAGTTAGCGGAGCCTCAGGTCATCTGAAATTGGTTTAGAACTTCCAGATGTGGTGAGAATAAAAGTACTTTCTCACTGAAAGTCTGTGTTGAACACAGTTTGATATCTAACAGGACCCAATATTAAAATTTTAAAGAACACTCACTCCATCGAATTAGGAATTTAATACGGATATCTTATTCATTAGTGTTTTTCCAAGAACAGCATAGTTAGCCAAGTGACCTAATGAATCAAAGACCATTAAGTACACCCAAATTGCCTTAAGAAAAAAAAGTCTCATCTAAGACAATGAAAAAACAATGAATTTCTTCATCATGTTAAGGATAGTCATGTATTTTTTCCTCCCCTCACCCCCAACAAACAGCAAAGTTCATAAGTTATTAAAAAAAAGTCCACGGGAAACTCTCAAAACACAGGACACAATGAATATCAAACTTTTGGGAACTTTATTCCAATTCAGTAATATTCGCTATTGTGAATATTATTCAGGAGTTTGTAAACTGTATAAATAATGTTGCTACTGTTTCCAGAGATCAATTTTAGTAGTACTAAATAAATGAATAATGTATCAGTAAACATTAGCTTCACACTGCAAGAGATGTACATAAAAAAGAAAAGCCTTTTTAGAAAGGACAGCGGCTTTTATTGTATTTTTAGAAAATACTGGATTATGAAAGATACAAAATCAGTTGTAATTATTTCACTTTTTTACACTCTGTATGCCATTTTACTGATAAGGCTTTATGATATCTTGCCCAAGATTTAAAAGGTATTTTTAAACATGCCTTAAAGTATTTTTACAAGTTCAAAATTGAGTATCTCAACTGAAAACAAACAATATTTACCTGAGAATCCTATAGCATAAAATTGCCATTCATTCTTAACTTTAGCAAGTTGATGATGTCGTCTATAGAAGTCCACATGCAACCTTTAGTTCTATTGTATTAAATAATCAAAAATGTATTTAGATGCAGCTGGTTAGGCAATAAACTACCTCAAACTTTTCAAACCAGGCTGGTCCTAGAAAATGTTGAAGTTTAAGCACACAGGATGAATTTCACCATACCGCACACAAAACCAGAGCTGCTGGTTTTGCACTGGGAATTCTGGGGGTTTGTGGGATAGAATTCAGACACCAACCTGTAAACAGGTGGCAGCAATGTAGCACAGCACCTCTGTGGCTGCTATTCTAGCCTTAGGACTTAAGTAGTGGTCACTGCTGACGCCAGTCCCAACAATTGGTGTTTTGGGCCACTGGATATGCACAAGACCCTGGCCAGCCCAATATAACCCAACTAAAGGGCTTTAAAAAATAGATAATTCCTATTGATAAAAATGTAGTTATGAAGTTGCAAGCCCATGATTTAGTCTCAATTCATTGTATTATGCCATTTTAGAATATCACCTACTTTTGAACGTTATATAAAAGGACCCTAAGTTGTTAATGTAAGTAGAAAAATGTGGTGGCAAAACTGACTAATCATGGGGCATTGGGATAAGAGGGCTAGTGGGTTGCTGGAGAAGAGAATGTGATCCTCATAAGTAAATACATTATAAAGTCACAATATATAAATGCTAGTCATTTAAAAAAGTCTCCTCTAAATAATCTGAAGGGAAAAGATAACCACAACCAGTAGAACCCACATCAAGTTGTATTGGAGTAGTTCTTTTTTCTAAAGTTCAGTTATTTTAAGCTTGCATATATCACAATGTTATGCAACATTAATAAAAATTCTTCATCCTGAAAAAAACAAATATATCACTATAAGTCTGAATGAACTTGAAATCACTTGGATATGAGGTAGTGTATTTACTTGTATTACATCTGGTTATTAGAAGTACTGTTGAGATTTGTCAACTCTTTTATATTTGGCCAATGGTTCATAATACACTTTTATAATATATATCTTATTCATGCTAAAATTACCTATATAGAGAGCTTAACCCAAGCACCTTATCAGAAAGAGTTATGTTTTAGTATCCTGGAGGCAAAAATTCTGTCTCACCGTAAAATAAGATAAACCTGCAAAGCCAATATTTACAGTCTCAATTGGAGCAAAAGATGATCTTCCATACATGCACACAAAGATAAAAAAGTTAATGTACACTGAGGTAGAAAATGAAGAATTCCATTGGCTTGTACAAGATTCTTCCATGTTTTGTTATGTAAACCAACAAAGTGTATTCTTTTCTATTGTGAGGTTCGGTACTTAATGTCTGGTATCAGAACAGCAGCTAAGCAATGAGGGATTATTTGTACACAATTTGCCTTTAATACAAGGCAAAAAAAACCCCCAACCCCTACAGCAGGGATTATTTCCCCTCATTTGTCTTATTTTAAAGATTGGGTTTATTCTTTACATAATAAGTAATGAACAAAATCCAACTGGCTCATTTTCTTTTTATACTTTGTACAAGGTTAGAATTAAAGTACAAGCCATTGAAAATGCACTGAAAGTTATGTTTACCCATAAAGGTATCCTGATTAAAAGTTATTTTCAAACACATCTTCACTGGTCCCAATGTTTTCTGACCCTCATATGAGACATTTTACAGGGAAGCACAAGATCATCTGCTAGCAAGTCACTGTACAACAAGAATAGATTTTTGAAAGAGTATCTAGGGTCGAGATGCCACAAAATCAGGGAAGTAGTTCTAGTACTCCACTAGTCATCATGATGCTGGTATCCTAATCCAACTATAAGTAATCCCATTTGTTTGCACTAAAGGGCTGAGGGCTCGTACAAGCTTTTAGAGATTTCTTAGAGTGATGTAAAAAATTATGTCCCAAAATTACATAAAACAAACCCAAAGGTCTGCTGAGTAATGTAGATGGACAGATACTAGTTAATGCACTTGCACAATATAAAGTTTTGCCTTTCCCTTCACTTAAGGCATTTTATAATAATGCTGAAACCTTTAAAATTTCATAAAGTTGAGGTTGGCAATAACAGAACAGATTTATTCATCTGTAGTGCATTTGTCAGTCATCTGCTGACAGAAATCTGTGATACCACCACCCTGTCCACATTGTTCCACAAGTAAAGTTTTCTCCGATGTTTTCATAGAAACTGGACATAGTTCCTGCACTTGGTTATAAGCGGTATCAGATGTGCCTCTTACACATGGATAGCAAGAACTCTGTTCACTGACCAATACAGCACCTGAAAGCCTACTTGGTAATTCTATACACAATGGGATCACAGGCTTGCTATCAGGAGCCATTCGTTCTCTCTCAGAAATTAAAAGTGAAAGTGGACAATCCAAGGTGGAATACTTTGCAAGTATCTGTATTTGCTCAGGACTCAATGCTGCTTCCTTACATACTTGCTTGCAAAGTCCAGTCAGATTCTGCTTTGTCTCTCCCAACGTTGACAAAATGTGATCTCGCTCCTTTAGCAAGCTCGCCTTTTCGTTTTGCTGCAAAAAGACACGTGGTTATTGACTCTGTACATTTTAGTGCTCTGAAATTAAAAGTATAGTTCTATTCTTCACCAAAGCTGAAACAAATATTGAATTCACAGATGTATATTTTGTTTATCTTGGAAAAGATAACATGTTAAAGTGATGATAAGAAACTGAAGTTTCAAAAGTGATGCCAGGACAATGTGTGAAAGACGTCCATTCTCAAAAAATTTCACATTTTCTGAAAAAAAAATTTCAGGCTTATAGAATTTAATCCAGGGGTAGGGAACCTATGGACACGGGTGCCAAAGGCGGCACGCGAGCTGATTTTCAGTGGCACTCACACTACCTGGGTCCTGGCCACCGGTCTGGGTGGTTTTCCATTTTAATTTAATTTTAAGTGAAGCTTCTTACATATTTTTAAAACCTTATTTACTTTACATAAAACAACAGTTTAGTTATATATTAAAGACTTACAGGGAGAGACCTTCTAAAAACGTTAAAATGCATTACTGGCACGTAAAACCTTAAATTAGAGTGAATAAATGAAGACTCGGCACACCACTTTTGAAAGGTTGCCGACCCCTGATTTAATCTTTTAGATCAATTCAAAACAATGAAGTTCTGAGGTCATATTTCATTGGAACTATTTTGCACAATTCTACCTATAATCAAATTGCTCTATAGAGGTTCTGAAGAGTGGTCATGTGGAGACTGAACAATGAAAAAACCTTGAAAATGAAGAATTCCACTCTTGTACAATTTATGCCATCACCTTAGTGATTCATTCCTCAAATGCTATTTGTGAGGCAGCACTGATTTTAATTTATTCTTTTACAAGTGTTTAAAGATCTCAAAACTTGACAGCAGAAAAATTAAGGTTTTACTTGAAAAGCAGAGCCCTAAGGGCTGGTCTACACTGGGGGAGGGGAGGGGGGAATCGATCTAGGATACGCAACTTCAGCTACGAGAATAGCGTAGCTGAAGTCGACATTTCCTAGATCGAAAGTAATTTTACTTACATCGGGTCCACGCGGCGCAGGCTCGCTCCCCCGTTGACTCCGCTTCCTCCTCTCGCCGAGCAGGAGTTCCGGAGTCGACGGGGAGCGCTTCTGGGATCAATTTATCGCATCTGGAAGGACATGATAAATCGATCCCCGATAGATCGATTACTACCCGCCGATTTGGCGGGTAGTATAGACGTACCCTAAGTGAAAGAAGCTAATTCTTATTCAACATATTGCATATGCATGCCAAAATTAATCAATATGGTCCTGTAATTAAGATACCTGTAATTAGGATGTTTTAGGCAATTATGACAGGATCAATAAAATTGCTAAATGGAATGATCTATCTAAATAGTTACATTAACAAATTAAACATTTAATACCAGACTCTACATTCTACTGAGGCCAGTATTCCAAGAGATAAGATTAAATCCAGATTTCACACAGTATTGTGTACTTCTGTGGTATTGTACCTCTCCTTCCACTTTGTGTAAGTAAATGTTTCTGAATTGGGGAACGTATGTCTTTTTCTTTGCCACTTCCCTTTTCAGGGCCGGTGACTTCTATAGCCTTTGTGACTGTTGTGCAAATGGAACTGGGGAAAATATGTAGTGAGCATAGGCGGATAAAGCAGAGCACTCTGCAATCCTAACCAAAATATCCTCTCTGACAACCTATCAGTCTATATAGTTTCAAAATACTGTCTGGAATGGTGTAACAACTGTGGAGAACTTAGAGGGTGAAGTAATAATGGACATGAGGAGACTGGTACTATTTCTGTTGCTATGCCTAAGTACAGAAAATACACTGCTGAAATAGTATATTACGTAAGGATACTGGTTGAACATTTGGGTTATTGTATTTATTCGCTGACCATCCATACGCATGCTAGGTTGTCAGACAGACAAAGAAGAATGTCCCTGCTCTGAAGAGCTTACAACCTAATTACATACGTAATGCAAGAGTGAATTTACAAAAACTGGGAGACTGAAGGGAAGAGAAGGGTTATTGCAGAAGATTACAAACCTGTTCAGTAACTGGTGTTCTTTGACATGTGTTGCACATGTCCATTCCACTTCATGTGTCCACACTAGCGTGGCAAAGCAGGAGATCTTTCTCCTATAGTGATACATTTTGGGGCAGCACATGCACACTCTGCATGGTTATGCAGCAAACCTCTTTGAAAGAGGACAGATCAAAGTGCATTGATGAACTGTTAAGGGTCCACAAGGACAGTTAGTCCACAGCAGGCTAGTGCAAGATAGATTCACACTGCAGCTTGCCACAAACTAAATGTTAATGTAGACAAGCCCTTAGCAATATCATAACACAGATGAATACTGAAGGAGATCCAAAAGGAGTTCATCTGCAGAGACACCAGTTGCCCCTTTTTCTGCCAGCCAAGGATGAATAATTGCAGAGATAAAAGGCTAACACCCTACGGATATCCAAAGTATAGAGTTCTTCCTCATCTTTATGAGTGAGGTTTCGAGAAAAAAAATTGGTACGTGTATGTGGGCTGAATTCAACAAAAGGCCAACACCACTAAGTGAGAAATTTAGGGTGTGGATACAAATTAACTTTATCTGTATAGAACATCATATAAGGAGGGCCAGCAACCAAAGCTTGAAGTTCTGCTACGCTCCCGGCCCAAGTAACAGCCTCCAGGAATGTTACCTTCACTGAGAAATGAAAAAAGGAACACAGCGATAAGCTCAAAAGGCGGGCCCACTAACACAACCAAATTTAGATTCCAAGATGGCGTGGGGCCTCTTAATAGGAGAGGAAAGCCTGTCCAATTCTTTCAGGTATCTAAGAGCCATAGGGTTGGAAAACATCAGATCTTCCTTTTCTACAGGAGGATGGAATACAGAGACAGGTACCAAATGAAGAATTTCAAAAATAGGTGCCTAAAGTTAATTCATACCTAGGCACCTAAATCAGTAGCTCAATTTCCAAAAGTATTAAGCACCCAACACTTCAGTGAAAAAATTCAAGGACGGTCCTTTTAAAATGTTGAAGCCCTAACATGATTTAAAAGGATTTGAGAGTGCAGACATATGGGAACAGAAGGGAAGACACCCCTTCTTAAATAGTAAAATTCAACCGTTGTCTCATACTTGCACTGATAGTATCACCAAGACTAGCAGGGGGGAAACCATGTAGGTGCCAACAAAAAAAAAAGTCTGCCTTCAACTTAGCCTTACAGAAACAAGAACAACAGTAAAAACAAATACTTACTTTCCATTTTGGTACTAGCTAAAGGGGGAAAATGGATTAGGATTGTGCAGTTCCAACTCAACTCCTTTGTAACAGTCTTCTACGTCAACTGCTAAGCTCTGCTTAGCAGGTTGTCCTTTGCCCCAAACTGGGTTTGTTCACCTAACCAAAGTTTAAAAGCTCTGGAGGGATGCTTATGTGGCTGGACGCTCCTAGCTGACACTTCACTACTGTAATTTCAGCATGAGTATGTACTATTTTAAATAGGCCATAACAAAGTAACTTAAAATTCAACTCAAATGCTTCTCTGGGCTGCAGAAATGCAGTTGAAATCCCTGGGGAAAAAATAACGGTTCCCTTATAACTACTGCTAGTATTTCCCACGGGCTTCAAATTTTCTGCAATTATCCACGGGACCTGGTCATAACTCAGTGGTCTCATTTCTTTCTAAATATTTTTTATAGAACTAAAATATCAATACCATAGTGAGAACACATGAAGAGTCTGCCAAACCTACAAAAGCAGGAATCAAAGTAAAGGCTATAATTGCATCCATAATCCGTTATTCCTAAGTAATGAGGTACATATGGTAGTCTCAAACAGTGTTTGATCGTAACAGAGTCATAAGGAGAGTTTACTCATCTTGTGCAGTAATGGAGTTCCAGGTGTGTCCCCTTATGGGAGTCCACTTCAGGTGTGCACGTGCTCCAGGCAACCTTGATCAAAGATTTCTGGTAACAGTACCTGTTTGGCCTGAGCATGTACCCTACATTTGAGGGTGAGCTACCATAACTTCCTTCTCCATCACAAAGTCCCACTGAAAAAAAAAAACCTCAAACAAAGGGGAAAGAGGTGGGTAGAGGAGCACCCATAAAGACTCATCTCGAACAACTGCAGTTACTGCACAAGCTGAGTAACCATTCCTTTGAGTAGCGTCCCTATGCGCACTCAAATTCAGGTGACTACCAAGCAGTGCTCACAACTAGAGACGAGAGCTTCAGATCCGAATCCATGACTGAAGACAAGACTGTACTTCCAAGAGATGCATCTGATTTAGAAGAATGAACTATCACGTAAAGTTTGGAAAAGGTACGTACTGAAGACGAAGGTGCAGCTTTGCAAATCTCCAGAATAGGAACATGTTTGAGTAATGACACGGAGGTAGAGAGAGGCCTTGTGGAATGGGCCAACACAATAAGAGGTTGTATAAACTGTAACATTGATAAATAATACAACTAGAAAGCCACCTTGAGAGCCTCTGGATATTGCAGACCCTACAGACCTTTCAGCAATAGAGACAAACAAACAATCTAGAAGACTTTCTGAATGATTTGGTTCTGTCCAAATAGAAGGCTAACGCCCTCCTGACATCCAAGGTAAGACTAGTCAGGACCCTGCCTTTCATAAGTGGCTTTGGGGAAAAAAAGACAGGAGATTGATAACTTGGTTGAGATGAAATTCAGACAATAGCTTGGAGATACACATTTTGCATGTGGTTATAATGATACTTTGTCTTTGAAGAATCCTGTAACAAAGGGAGGGTGTTCCCTGTTAACGTCCCTATTTCCCCATCTCTTCTGGCAAATGCAATGAAAAAATGGTTACCTACCTTTTCGTAACTGTTGTTCTTTGAGATGTGTTGCTCATGTCCATACCATTCCATTCTAGGTGTGCGCACGCTGATACGCGATTGAAAATTTTTGCCTTAGCAGTATCCGTTGGGTCGGCAGTGGCGCCCCCTTGAATGCCACACTCATGCATCAGTACATCAGGCTCTGCCGTCCCTATGCTCTTTCAGTTCCTTCTTGCCGGCAACTCTGACAGAGGGGCAGGCAGGAGGGTGGGTAATAGAATGGACATGAGGCAACACATCTCAAAGAACAAGTTACAAAAAGGTAGGTAACCATTTTTTCTTCAAGTGTTTGCTCATATCGATTCCATTCAGGTGACTCACAAGCAGTATCAATGGAGCTGGGCTCGGAGTTCATGGTCTTGCAGCGTGCAGCACTATGCTGCCGAAGCCAGCATCGTCCCAGGTCTGTTGGGTAAGTGCATAATGGGACGTAAACGTATGGACAGATGACCAGGTAGCAGCTCTACAGATCTCTTGGATCGACACCTGAGCCAGGAAGGCCACTGATGACGCTTGCGCTCCAGCTGAGTGTGCCTTGAATATTGGTGGTGGAGGCACTTTTGCTAGCTCATAGCGGTAGTGGATGCAGGCCGTGATCCAGGACGAAATCTCTACCCGCCCCCCCCCTTTGCTGGTTGATATACAATATGCAGGCTACAATGCCTGTCATGATTTTGATGGATGTGCTCTTGATTAATGGCAGAACTTATAAACAGCCATTCCTGACCACCTTCAGCTCCAGGAGGCTGATGTGTAAATGAGCTTCTTGTGTAGACCGCCTGCTCTGAATGCTGTTCATCTCTAAATGTGCTTCCCATTCTAGAAGACTCATCTGTTATGGTAATAATTGGAGGATGCTGAATGAACGGAACACCTACACGGATGTTATGGGGATCCTTCCATCAACTGAGGGAGTCCTATCTTTTTGAGGGACCAACACCAGTCTTTCTAGACTAGTCTGTTTGGAGTATAAATTGTTCTGGCTCACCTCTGGAAGCAGTGGAGATATAATCTGGCAGGCTGTGTCACAAGCTGCCACGTGTTCCAGTAACTGAATACAATTGCTTGTGGATGTCTGTGGGTTTATTTGAATCTCTTCCACTAGATTTGATAGTCATGAACCTGTTTCTGTCTGATTGTTACAGGATTTAAGGAGCTCTTATGAACTCTAGCCTTTTTGTACTGGTGCCAAAGTGGACTTTGATGTTGAGCTGGATGCTGAGCTAACCTGAGGAACAGGGACAATGCTGTCTTTACAGCTGAAAACTTCATTGTAAGATCAGCCTTTGATCAGTCAATCAACAAGATATGGAAAAGCTATTGTCCTCAGTCGATGAAGGTAGGCAGCGATAACTTCCAACACCTTGGAGAATACCCTCGGAGCCAAGGAAAGACCGAAAGAAAGAACCTGTTACTGGAAGGTGTCTTGACCCATTGTAAATCAAAGGAATCTCTTGTGAGATAGATGAACTGCAATTGGGAAATAGGTGTCCTGAAGGGTGAGGGCTGACAACCAACCCTCTGATGGAATTAGAGCTGTCAGAATCACCATCCTGAACTTTTATGCCTTGACAAAGATGTTTAGCAGTCCCCACTCCCCCACCCCTCATTTTTGGGACCATAAAATACCCTTCACCTGTGCTGAAGTAGAACTGGTTCTATCACTCCTAACCAAAGGAGGGAGATGATTTCCTATCTCAGCAAGTATTTGTGCAAGGGGTCCCTGAGAAGGGATAAGGGGTGGGTTGAGTGATAGATGTACTCTACATGGAGTAATCTGATGTTATAATCTCCAACTCCTGTTTGTCTGATGTAATCCACTCCTATGCTGGTTGAAATAGAGAGAGACTGTTACCAAAGGAAGGAAAGCGGGTAAACTGGCATAACTGAAGGATCAAAAAACAGCACTGTTCCAGAGTCTCGACTAGTACATCAAATTGACATTTCAATTATGAAGATATTTGAGTGGCCAAAGCAGATGTAGTGGGTGGTCTCTTATGAAGCCTAGGCCTCTTCCTAGGAGGCTCGGCACATCTGCGGAACTCCTAGAGTTGGGCAGAGTGGAATCGCTGCACCATTTGTTAAATCTTCATTTGTTTGCAGATGTACAGATCTCCAAATCTTTCAATGTGGCCCTGCAATCTTTCAACACATATGGCAAGTCATTAGTTGTCTCAGAGAAGAGCTTCAGTCCATCAAAAGGAGAGATCCTCAACAGTATTCTGGACCTCTCTAGGAAATCCAGAGAGTTGAAGCCAAGATGCCAGCTGCATCATGACAGCAATGGAGATGGAGTGAACTGAGCATAAGCTGACCCTTGGATATGCTGGCCTGCAAGTGATCACAGTATTCTGCTGGAAGATGTTCAATGAATGAGGTGAATGTTGAATGACTGATATGATCATGTTTTGCAATAATGGCTTGATAATTTGTGATCTTGAACTGTAGGTCACAGATGAACAAGCCTTACAGGCAAAAAGATCAAGGAGTTTTTGATCTTTGTTGTAAGTGGTCAATTTAGCATGCTGCTATCTCTCATGTTCATTTACATCTTCAGCTACCAAAGAATTAGGTGAAGGATGAGAAAAAAATCAGAATCCTTGCCTGGTACATAAAATACTTATCAGTGTTGCACATGGGTGAAAGTATTGATGGAATCTGCTAGATGGTTTTAGCAGGATCCATGAGACACTCTATGGATAAGGCCCTCCACGCAGAAAGTGACATCTGCAAGATGTCCAGATATTTGTGCTGAGACACTCAGACCTCTAAGGGAATATGCAATGAGTAAGCAACCTATTTAATTAAGTCCTGAAATTTTTTAAAGGTGTCAGCCATGAAGGGTCAGGGAGGCATCACTGCCTCACATGGGGAAGAGGAGATGTTAGTTTGTGGGGTAGCCATCTTAGCCACTCTGACGTCTTGCTCAAAGATTTCTTCCTGCAACTGAGGTGGCTGAGAAGGAACAGATGGCATAGGACACCGCCTCTCCAGACAAAACAGATAAGAGCGGCTTGTAAGAATTCCTGCCAGTAGGCAACCCAAGGGTTCAATATCATCACTGAAGAGGACCATAAGGCACAGAAGGTGACATCCACTGTTGGTCAAACCAAGGCAGAGGAGCCTGAGTATGTCTCACTTAAGTAGTCCCTCTCCCTGCAGCTCTCAGGCAGGGATCCCTTATACTGGGAAGTAGAGAACCCATGCACTGAAATGTGAGAGTCTGATGAGAGGTCCTCCTCATCATTGAAGTGGGGGTGTGCCTAGCTCAGAAACTGGTAAGGAAGGGGATGGTACCAGAGAAAGTTGTAATTCTCATGACTGTGACAATCTTGGTACCAACAGACACACATAACCCATTAAGAAGGGAGACGCTGGCTCACTGGAGACATATAGATTCCTGAAGTACCGAAACTCTTGCAGTACTGGGTGAGTTGTCGGAATCGAAAGTGGGCCTACGTCAATGAGTCCTTTGTAAGAGAAGTCATTGGTACGGATGATGCTGACAGTCTTGAACACGAAGTAGTATGAGGCCACTGAGACTTCTGCAGTACTGAGGGATTCATGTGGCTAGGCACCAAAGACTGAATAGTAAGATCAGACGGTACAGTCTTCTCAGAAGCCAGGTGTTTCTCCCCGCTGCTCAGGTTGAGCTTAGACTGTACTGGAGATGGAACAGTGGCTCCTCAATGAGCTCAGGTTTTGGGAGCACTACTGGTACTGGAGGAGCCGAGCCTCAACGGTACCCAGACCATGACCTGTGGGCTCCAAAATGGTCAACTTTTGCAGAGACTGAGATCTCTTTGAGGCAGTAGCTTTCCCAGGAGAAGTAGAACTCTTCTTAGAGGCTTTCCCAGACCCTTTGGATGATTTGTCTTTCAAGGCCCTGGGTTAGGATGGTGCTCAAGTAGACGGGGCATGATGCTCACTGGGAAGCTGGCGTATGGGGCAGGAGAGTCCCCAGATCCAGATACGAGGCAGGGTGAAGAGAGACCTCCATCATGTGCAGTTTAAGTCTGCTCTCCTGATTCTTCAGGGCTGCTCTTAAGGGCTGCAGAAAGACTACATTTCTGAGCGTTCCCCACACTCCCTAGGCAGCAAATGCACTGTGAATGTCTGTTGCTGACTGAGATAGCTTCCTGGCATGAGAGGCAATGTTTAAATCCTGATGACTTTGGCATAATTGCACAATGGAGGAAAAGGAGGATTCCCTCAAGAGGGGTAGAAGGAATAAACTCAAACCCTCAAAATAACAAAATAAAATAAAAATGAAGTAAAAATGACAACTAATGAAACACTAAAAAAGACTAAATAACTAGAAGAAAAGGCAATAAGCTTATCAATAGTGAAGCAGGCATGCTGACACTCCATCTCAGGCAGAGGTAGTTAAGAAGGAACTGAGGGTGGTTTGCCTGTACAGCCCTATATACCCTTGGTGCAGGGCACGATGACATGTAGGTGCATGTGCGATCTGAATGAGTACTGCTACCAGAAATCTCTGATCAAGGCCAAGTGGGATTCACCAGCACCTGAAGGGGAGCACCCATATGGACACTATTCAAAAGAAACAAAACTGAAATATGAGGAAATTAAGATAAGTTGCACTCACATTGATTTTCTTGCTGCGAGAGCTTTAGGTCTCCTATGCTTAAATGCAATTACTGCGTTAAATTAATATCACCCTTTAAGAGGAAAATTTGTGGGCAACTGAAAAAAAGACCAAACATCTGCTCTCAGTTCAGATTTTATTACATCTATGTAAGAAAGTTAGTGAAAGCATCCAATCAGTTTTGTATATAGTTTTAGTTTATATTTAATTGTTTCTTCTGCTTAAGGTATTTCAAGTAAATACAGTGCTATTTTACAAAAAACACTGTAATAGATCTGTCCTTGAATAAGAAAGATTAAGTGCATTTACAAAAGCAAACACTCTAGCTTTGTACACTATTAGCTCTATATTGACTTGCAGTGACATTATGGCAAATATTCAGTGCCTGCTTTGACAGACATATCTCAAGTATTTTTGAGTGGCTGCCTTTCCTAAATTATTTTAACAAACACAGAACGTATAGGCCAAGTTCAGCATCTTTCTGAGATTTGGCTTGATTAACAGATCATTTAGGTTACAACGATCACCTCAAAACTTCTTTCCAGGTTTGGCTGCTACTAGCATTCCTCCCTCAAACATTTCACTCTGGATCCTCTCCTATCTCCCTTGTATTTAATTGGGTAACAGGTCACCTGCCTAAGGTCAACCTGCTAAAAAGGTGGGGATATTTCAGGCAAACACTGCCTGCTTCTTGCAAATTATTCTACACTAGGGTTTAATTTAAATATTTATATGAACATTAAAGTTACAATGGCCTTTTCCTTTCAGTCAATCTTTTTCAAGATATGGCAAATGAAACTGAAAAATATCTATTTCTTTTACAATTTGAAGTCAGAACTGAAAGGAAAGAGAAAGGAACAAGACTATCACCCTACACAGTTTTTTCCAAGTTGACAAGAGTAGAATGTTTATTTGTCCTGGGAAGGGAGCAGAGCCATGCACTGAACTAATAGTGGCCTTCTACATCAGTACTTTCCCAATCTGGGGCCATCAGACTACTACAATGGATTCACAGGAAACAAACACAGATTTGTCACTGCAAACTTACTACTGCGGATAAGAAGCTGCTCACTGCTTTGAGACCCACCTTACCTCTGTCGCTCCTCCAATAGTCTTAAATACTGCTTACTACAAGGGAAGCTCATGTTTATAACACAGAAAACTCAAGCAGCATCTCTCCAGCCCAAGCTAAGTGTCGGCTCTCACACCACAAAGCTCAACTAACAGAATGTCCAAGCTATGTGCTACTCAAGGTTGGGATGTCAGTTGACACAGCGGAGCTTGGATATGTGCTGTTACCTGAGCTTTATGGTGAGAGAACAGACACCTAGGGGGAGGGAAAACTAATTACAGTTAAGGAGTATCACAACTTATGAATTATTCCATACAAAAATTCTCAGCAACTTCATTACAGACTGTGAATCACTGTTTCGGGAAGTAACTAACTACAGGGGAATACATATGTCCTTGTCTCTGGAGTCATGGGACAAAAGAAAAAGTCATTCTGTAATTTGATTTTTTAAATCATTTAAATAAACATGCTTCTTCAAGGAAGCCTATAAACAGTTTCTACCCCTCCCAAAGAAACATTAAAATAGATTACAGAAAATATGGATTACAAATCCAAACAAAAGTTACTGTACTAACAAGGCTTATGCTAAATACCACCACTTTCGTTTTTGGTGCTACCCAGCTATATAGTGTCTATTTACACTAACTTTAAAGACAATATACCCTGTTTTAATCTATAGAGTGCCTAGTATTTTATATAGCATCAGTATAGCAACATTAAATTACTGTAGGAAAGTGCTGTATGCGAACAAAACTTTCAAAGTTGAATGCCTAACATTAGGCAGCTAAAACCACACTTACTCCACATTTGACCAAGCTGTCTGACCCAAAAAAACTAAAACTTAATTTGAGGGATGAGTCAGATCTCGTTAAGGAATTATCTATACATACCAGTTTTTCGATTTCAGATTCAAGATTCTGTATGCAATCAAGTTTTCTCTTACGACAGCGCTGTGCAGCAATTCTATTTTTACTTCGTCTTCGGATATCATGGATACAATCCAGCTGTTCAGGAGTTAATTTGTGCATTTTCAGAAATGACTGGAAGTCATTTCTAGAAAGTGAAATGATCCTTTGTGAATTAAATGGCAGTTTGACCTAAAATATAAAATATAGTTTTGAACCAAGGAGGAAACTGATACAAGCAAAATTAAAATCAGCTAAACTGGAGGGGTTTCTTGAAATTAAGAAAACACTTACAAAAAGCAACTTCATTGGAAGAACATGAGCCGAACTAGAACACCAATATTAACCAGGGAGGCAAAAGCAATCTGTCATCACATCTGCACAGTCACAGATAAAATCCCGGGATTTTAGGCAGATATCTTGATAGAAACCAGTAGATGTAATCCAAGGACTTTGCACATTTAATTTCAGGTTTTCCAAAAAAGAATATTCATTAAGAGTAAAATCTACTCCTGTGCAGTGGATCACAACACGCCAGGTATTAGTTAGTGCAATGATTCTCAACCTTTTTTGGCTAAGTATCCATTTGTAAATGTTTATGGCCTGTCCCAACCCAGTAAATAGTCTGGGGGTGAAGTCCCTGGGGTGATTTCAGTTGGGTCCTGCCCCGCAATGGGGTTGGGTCCTGCCCAGCACTGACCCCACATTGGCTTCTCTTGCACTGTGGGGCTAGCTGGGCTTGGCTCTCGGTGTTGCAACCTCCAGGGTTGCAGTGCCGCTCAGGTTTGGCCACACCCACCTGACTGGACCAAATTGGAGTTGCGACCTGGCTCATGGCGTTGCAGTGCCACTCACTCAAATTTGGCCTACTTAGACTCCTTGTCATCATGGCTAGGCCAAATATGAGTGCCCAGCCAGCCCTGTGTGACAGGAGCCATGGGAGCTACCACACAACCCTTTAAAACATTTTGGCAACCCAATTTTGGGTTCCAAACCACAGGTTGAAAAATCCTGAGTTAGTGTATAAGACCTTCTAGAGGCATCCCCCAGCATAGTCTGAATTTCACCCTAAACCATTAGCAATATATAATATTGCATATATATTTTACACAAATACATAATTTTTACATCTATAAATATGTATAAAATTGTTTCTATTGTAAGGGTAACTGGTTGCAACTCCTGTATTTAGGTTGCTTAACACTTTCCATTATCATATACAGAATTGAGCTTCCCCTTACCTCCCCCCACTATGCATGCTTGAGCTTTGGGGACAGCAGCTGCCACAAATATGCACACATACCAACATTATAAGGTCCGTCACCCATGCTTGGTTCATATTGAAAGACATCTTTATTTTTCAAATGCAATATTTATATTTTAAAATAAGCTATTAAGAGAATATATGCAGACTTAATAAAAAATAAAAATGTCAAAAATAATATCAGCTTACTTTCACCTAAAGAACTGAATGCAGGGAGGAAGTCTTTCAATGGGTTTCTACTGCTACCACCAGACACATCATTAACACTAAAGAAGCGGATGGAATGCTGCTCCAGACAATAATGCCATTTACCATTCCATGAATTTAAGGAATAGGCCAAATTCAGCACTGGAGTTAGCTAGCAGTTTCCCACTTACTTTCAGTGCAAGTTGTGCACTGCTTATTTGGGGGCTGAATCTGTTCTCAAATCCTGAAAGGTAAAACACTTCTTTAGACTAATGAAGAGTTCTACATGATAGCGTCATATTGGTAACGTTAGAATTTCTAAAAATCATACAAATTTCCATTTTTCTACATAGTCTGTGGAAATTGATTACTTACGACATACAGCTGAAGGTAAAAGTTTACCATATGAACAAAAAAACAATGCATTGAGAGGAATGGGGGGAAAAAAGAAAGAATAGGAAAAACAGGAGTGCTTCACTTCATCACAAAAACAAGCACTAAGCAATTTCTGCAATTGAAGAAACAGACAATATATAAACCAAAGTAGCAGAAACAAGTGCAATATAAAAGTAGTCTGGAATTATACAGAGTACAGCTTGTCAAAACTACAATCCCTCCCCCCTTCTAAAAAAATATTTGCCACCAGATTGCAACAAAAATCCAAGATTTCAAAGTTTCCAGTGGAATAAAAATTCCAACAAGTTATTAATATGAAACATTTTGTTTTGGCAATACTTAATCATTTTGACATTTATAGTATATTTTAAAATGTATTTAAGACAAAACAATTCAATATCAAAACAGCTGGAAAAGTCATTCCAATATTTTCCCCTTTGAAAACGTCGTCCAACCAAACATTCACGCAAAATATTAAATTTTAACTAACCTGCATATTTGATAGAAAATTTTTCTTTAGAAAATTATGCAATTAGCTCCAATACCAACATGTCTCCTCTCATCTTGCACATTTCACACTTCATAGACATTATGAATTTCAATAAACCTCCTTTAAACAACCTAATTATTTAAAATTACTAGCTGTATTCCAACAGATCGTTCTACCATTTTAGATGGAGAAATAAAATGGTACTTTCCCCCTAGAGTTTTGAAACCAAGCAAGAAAACTGTCTGGAACTAAGAGGGTCTAGAATTAGATTTCAGAAAAGAACATGCGGATGTACGGAAACAAAAATATAGCCAGAATGTCCTCACCTCACATTCCTGTTCTCTTGCTGAACATGACTCACTGTCTCCCTCAGTGTCAGTTTCAGAGTCTTCTCCCAAACTTATCACACAAGTATATGGACATTGTTCTTGTTGTGGTTCCTGGATATAATCTCCACTATTTATCTCTGGGCTGTTTGAGCATACTTCAGTACCAAGGTTACTTATAAATGGGCAGTTGACAGAGTTCAGAGTTGTAAAAGTTCTTTGAGAACAAGGTTCAGGGCTCTCACTGAGACTGATACCTAACCATGGGCACTCCGACTTTTTTCCTGAAAATACTGGTTCTGAACATTCTTTTGCTGTTGCAGGTGACAAACGCATTTGACAAGCAGCCTCAGTACTGTAAATGTCACTCCAGAAACCTTTTGCTAGGTGTTCAGCTACCTCTCTCTCCACACTGCTTCGGTCACTAGTTGATGTAATGCTTGTGTCTTCTCTAGCGCATAAATCAGACTTCAAAAGTGAATCATCTTGATTTTCACTGACTGGTTTATCATTCCTAACTACAGTACCGGTCACAGTTTTTTCAACTACAACTGTGTTTTGCATACTACTGAAATTCAAGTTGCTATATTGCTCATATGCATTTAGAAAAGGCGCAGAATAAAGTTCGTGAGATGCAACCGAAGAGTTTTGGGGAAGAGAAGCAGCATCTGTTTTCTCCATATGACATGAGATACTCTGAGTCACAGACTCTCTCTTCAATTCCTCTTCTTTCTCCACCTCTTCCTCCCCCTCTTCCATTTCTACCTGAGTCTCTTCACATTGTGAGACCAGCTGCACAGCTGTGCACTCCTGAGCTTTTTGTATGGCATCATTAAACGATTCACTCTGATGAATGGATGTAGCTGATGTTACCTGATCATCTTTAATACTGGAACCAATCTCTGCAGTATGGACTCTGTCACTCCCAAAAGCTTTCTGGAACTTCCTATATTTTGGGCATAGGGAAAACAAGCCAGAAACATTATCTTTTTCTAAATATGCAGAATCGCATGTTTGATTGGTATTATCTTGGAGATGAGGAGATACTTTTGCATTTTCTTCATCTTTGCTGAGCTTTGAATTAGGAGTTGCAGTGTACTCACTTTCCAACAATTCCTCCACTTCGTCATCTATTTCTAGGTCCCCATCATCCACAATGGCAATGTTAACGTTTGCTTTCTCACAGCGCGAGGTACAACATTTCTTTCTAGGGCATTCCTGCTGGTCTGCTTTACAGTCCAAAAACTTGAATTTGAGAAACTGAAAGCAAGATTCCTCAATATTATGTACTCCCAAAAATTTTGCACACTTGCAAACTTCGGACACATTGTCTTTATTTAAAATAAGTTTGGCAGTATATGCAAACTGAAGCAAAGGAGCAAATCCTTTAAGTGTCACCTGTTCGGGTTTTAAAAAAAAAAAGAAAAAAAAAAAAAAAAAGAAGAAAGAACAAACATGTTAGTATGGCCCATTTCTTGTTAGGCTGAGACTTGACACAAACCACAGTCCTGTCACACTTATATAAGAAGTCACTATGAAACTGACTCAAATTTTCCCTGCCCAATGACATGGGAGCTACTTATCCTGGTCCTACAACTGTTTGCTGACAAAGTTTTGATGTCTGGTCTGCCTGGGCTTAAGAGAGCAAATGGGGGCTCCTATCACAGGAACATTCCCTGCTTGTTCAGGTCAAACAGGAATCAATGAACAAACAGATCCAGTCCTGTGGGGAAATGGCGAGCAGAAATGAGGAGAGGAGAGAAGGTAGTTTTCCTTAAAAAGAAATTAACCAAGAGTTACATCTAGCCAAGCTCCCTCAAAAATTCATCTTATGATATGACAGAATTTTATTGTGACCCTTTTATAGCAGCGTTCTACTTCACAGTGTTAAAGAAATTGATAAATTCCAATATATTACTATTCCTCAAAGATTAAAAGTATCACTGTTCACTGACGAGCAGTAAACAGATGCAAAAACAGGATTAGATTTTCAGGTTTCCTTTCAAAACACAAGGTGCTCCAGGATAATTTATCGGCAAAGTCACTATACTCCGGCATCTAGCACACTCATTTTTAAATGCAGCCACCATTATTCATTCACAGTCTAATGTGTTACTGATTCTAATATCAGTAATAATAGGAATTTGGTCATGACTACTTATTTACTTCTTTAGTAAAGGGTACACCCTCCATCCCCGGTTCCTCCCATTAAAAGGAAATTTGATTTTTGTCTGAACAGATACCAAACTGACAAATTACTCTTAGTTTAATGACTCACTGGAATCGGGTCCATTTCTGAAAGTTCCCCACCCTATCACTACAAGTCCTAATTCTGCTAGGGATCTGAATCATCTCACAGAGCAATACAATACTCACTGAATACCCCCCAAAAGAGTCCAAGAAGTTTTTTCTCTTCAGTTTTAACACCAATCTCATACTCTTACTTCCCTAAAGGTTTAGGGACAGATTCTGCCTCCTTCTACCAACTCTTCATGTTTAGTAGTAGCTTATGCCATGAACAGATTCACTGAAATCAAAAGAACTACTTGCAGAGTAAATTACTACTAAAATTAAAGGTAGCGGACCCTGATAGCGAATAAAATCAGGTTCTATTATACTCTACAATGTGATTGGGATCACTATTTTTAAAAAATCATAATGGTATGCTGCCGAGTGTTCCAAACACATGGTGATATAGATTTTAGAAACTTCACAAAATGTTTCAGGATTCCTCTATTTTGGAGCATGCTCTGAAGACAGCAGTGTACACGACAGTTTGCATGTGGCACTGTTTATAATCAGCACACTAACTTAGCTTCAAACACTTGTAAAACCACAAGGGAAAAGAGGATGTCAACCTTCTCATCTTCAAATCCCAAACATATATGCAGTAGTAGCAAGTAATTAAGTCTAACTAGTGACCTGATTTGTTGCGTGTTAACAAGGCACACTGCGTATACGAACTGAAATGGTGAATAATACAATGTATTCCAATAATACAATAATCCAAAGTATTCCCTTCTCTCACACGAAGCACAGTGATCTACAATACCTTCAGCAGCATTTGAAGCCCACACCGGCTTGGGGAACAGAAGAATTTAACATCTGTGCTACATAAACTATTTTTCAAATGGAAGCTACAATCCTGCAAGCAACATTAATTTAATGTACAGCTTTTTAAGGAGATAATTTGATGTTAAATAGCTCATGTACATTCTCATTTGAGCATCCCCCACATCCTTACACTGAATGCCTGATAAATGACAATTCTGAGGCAGCCGTTTGTTCACCAACTAGTTTCCCAGTTCCTAAACCACTTAAGATTATTAGTTACTTTAAGTTATCATCAGCCTATTGTATAGCATAATTTAATGTAATGGTGTAGAAACAGAAGTATGGTGATGTACAGAAGTATGACAATTAGTGCCACTCACCTCTTCTGGTAAAGTGATGAGAAGATCAGCATCCAACTGTCCCACAATTCTTGAAAGAAAATAGCTGCTGCAAGCTGCAAGCACAGACCGATGAGCCCGAAATCGTTGATCTTCCACTAGAATAGTAACATCACAAAGAAGATCTTGCTTTCTCTGATCATTGAGACTGAGTAGAACATTGGTACTGTGTACCGAAGACTCGTATGCAAAAATCACGCTATTCTTCTCGCTTAAAGGCATTGTGTATCAGAAGTATTAGTGCTATTCTCAGAGGAAAGCATTCTTCTATTTTTCAAACCTGAAAAGAAACGTGAACATTTACACAGTACATAAGTATCTGATAGGAATTCAGCGATAAGAATACTATGACTTCTAAGAAGGGACAATTTAAGTTATACATATTGCACCTTTAAAAAATAAGGTCACGGTTTAAGCATCTAGATTCTAAGCTGAACAAAACGCAAACACATAAGATAGTTTAGATACTCATTTTTAAGCAAGTTTCAAAATACATTCTTTAGTAAGTTCATCTTTAATTATATGCTTTTGCTACAAATAAATCCTGCTCCTGCTACTCATGGAGGAAAAATAGTTTTTCAAATGCTGTTTTCAAATGTAACATTTGTTTTTGGAGATGCACGTTGATTAAAAGTGACAAATTTACCATGAAACTCTGACATGAAATAAGTATCTGTATTTAAAGACCTTTTCCTGACCGCAGCACTACAGAAATTGAAAGAAGAACAAGTTATAGAGGCTCTAGATCAGTGGTTCTCACACTTTTGTACTGGTGACCCCTTTCACACAGCAAGCCTCTGAGTACGACCCCCCTTATAAATTAAAAACACTTAAATATATTTAACACCATTATAAATGCTGGAGGCAAAGCAGGGTTTGGGGTGGAGGCTGACAGCTCGCAACTCCCCATGTAATAACCTTGTGACTCCTGAGGGGTCCCGATCCCCAGTTTGAGAACCCCTGCTCTAGATCAAAGTTCATCAAGACACTACATAAGCTGCTTTTGTTTGTTTAATGTGGTGTACACTCTAAGCCCTTCTATAAAGAGAAAACAAATTCAAAGAAATCCTATAATATGCTACTTAAATACAGCAATAACGACAATACCTCAAGTGATCCCACAATTTAAAAAAATGGAAATAAGATATGGAACATTTTGCAACTAGTTAGTTGGTTTGCATGGCTGCTTGGTGGCCTATGTGGAACATGTTTGCATTTTCAGGGAGCAAGTGCCTGCATCATAAAGATACTAGAAACAAGCCTCCTCATTGGCAGTCTCAAAAGAGGCACCTGGAAAACAAGTTGAACAGCCATGGAAACAGAGCTACTATTTGAAGACCGGAGATGATCCCCTGGAAGTCACACTGTTCCCTCTAAGCTGTGTGCGTGTGCACACAGATCCTAGACCCTGCGCACACGGCGAAACATCGCACACACAAAAATTTGCACAGAAGCACAACAATTTGCACAGAAGAAATTTTTTTGCGCACACGGCCTGTCAAAAATTAGAGGGAACATTGGTCACAAAGCAGATTCACTTAAAAAATATGTTTCAGTGTAGTAGCCGTGTTAGTTTGTGTCCGCAAAAAAAATAAGAAAGGAATACTTGTGGCACCTTAGAGACTAACAAATTTATTTCAGAATAAGCTTTCGTGGACTACAGTCCACTTCGTCGGATGCATAGAATGGAACATACAGTGGGACGATATTTATACATTCAGAGAAACATGAAAAGGTGGAAGTAACCACATCAACTGTAAAAGGCTAATTAATTGAAAGGCACTGTTATCAGTAGGAAAGAAACTTTTGAAGTCATAATCAACATGGCCCATTACAGACAGTTGACACAAAGGTGTTAAGGGTATTTAACTGGGGGAAACAGATTCAATTAACGTAATGACTGAGCCATTCCTGGTCTATATTCAAACCTAAGGTAATGGTATCTAGTTTGCATATTAATTCAAGTTCGGCAGCTTCTCGTTAGTCTGTTTTTGAAGTTTTTCTGTTGCAAAATGGCCACCTTTAAGTCCGTTACTGAGTGATTAGAGAGGTTGAAGTGGTCACCTACTGGCTTTTGAATGTGATGATTCCTGATGTCAGATTTGTGTCCATTTATTCTTTTGCGTAGAGACTGTCCAGTTTGGCCAACTTACATGGCAGAGGGGCATTCCTGGCACATGATGGCATTATCTATTTCCCCCAGTTAAATACCCTTAACACCTTTGTGTCAACTGTCTGTAATGGGCCATGTTGATTATGACTTCAAAAGTTTCTTTCCTACTGATAGCAGTGCCTTTCAATTAATTAGCTTTTTACAGTTGATATGATTACTTCCACCTTTTCATGTTTCTCTGAATGTATAAATAATCGTCCCACTGTATGTTTCATTCTATGCATCCGACGAAGCGGACTGTAGTCCACGAAAGCTTATGCTGAAATAAATTTGTTAGTCTCGAAGGTGCCACAAGTATTCTGTTCTTATTTTTTTAAAAAAAATGTTGTACACATACATTATTACATAAATGATGTCACTTAACATGACGTTTTTCAACATTTTTTCACATGGCCTTGGAAAATAGCAACATTTTTATTAGGACTGTCAAGCGATTAAAAAAATTGATCATGATTAATCACACTGTTAAATAACAGAATACCATTTATTTAAATATTTGTAGATGTTTTGGGCATTTTCAAATATACTGGTTTCAATTAGAACACAGAATACAATTTATTTTTTATTACAACCTAATACAAGTACTGTAGTTCAATGTCTTTATAATGAAAGTTGAACTTACAAATGTAGAATTATGTACAAAAAGTAACTGCACCCAAAAATAAAAATGAAAAACTTTAGAACCTACAGGTCCATTCACTCCTACTTCAGCCAATTGCTCAGACAAAGAAGTTTGGTTACAATTTTCAGGAGATAATGCTTCCCATGTCTTGTTTACAATGTCTCAGTTTCAGGCGAAAAGGCTTTCGCATGGCACTGTTGTAGCTGGCATCGCAAGATATTTATGTGCCAGATACGTTAAAGATTCATATGTCCCTTCATGCTTCAACCACCATTCCAGAAAACTTGTCTATTCTGACAATGGGTTCTGCTCGATAACCATTCAAAGCAGAGCGGACCGACGCATATTCATTTTCATCAGCAGAAGGTTGATATTCTTTTTTGGTGGTTTGGGTTCTGTAATTTCCACATCGGAGTGTTGCTCTTTTAAGACATCTGAAAGCATTCTCCACACCTCGTCCCCAGGGCCGGCTTTAGTGGGTGCAGGGCCCCACACGAAGAACGATTGCGGGGCCCCGCACCCTCCCGCTGGACTTGTCAGAGCAAAAAAAAAAAAAAAAAGGCCCAGAGTTCTACCTGACACTGACGGAGTGGGGCCCCCTTCGGTGCCGGGCCCGATTCCGGGGAATCGGACGAAATGGCTTAAAGCAGGCCCTGCTCATCCCTCTCAGATTTTGGAAGGCACTTCAGATTCTTAAACCTTAGGTCGAGTGCTGTATCTATCCTTAGAAATCTCACATTGGTACCTTCTTTTCATTTTGTCAAATCTGCGTAAAAATGTTCTTAAAATGAACATGTGCGGGGTGATCATCCAAGACTGCTATAACATGAAATACATGGCAGAATATGGGTAACACAGAACAGGAGACATACAATTCTCCCACAAGGAGTTCAGTCACAAATTTAATTCTTTTTTTTTTTCAACAAGCATCATCAGAATGGAAGCATGTCCTCTCGAATGGTGGCTGAAGCATGAAGGGGAATATGAATGTTTAGCATATCTGCCACCTAAATACCTGCAATGCCAGCTACAAAAGTGCCATGCGAATGAATGCCTGTTCTCACTTTCAGGTGACATTGTAAAGAAGCAATCAGCAGTATCTCCCATAAATCTAAACAAACTTGTTTGTCTTAGCAATTGGCTAAACAAGTAGGACTGAGTGGACTTTTAGGCTCGAAAGTTTTACATTGTTTTATTTTTGAAATCTTTATTTAAAAAAAAAAATTAAAAAAATTTTAATCTACATTTGTAAGTTACACTTTCACGATAAAGAGACTGCACTACAGTACTTGTAAGAGGTTAATTGAAAAATAGTATTTATTTTATCTTACAGTGCAAATATTTGTAATAAAAAATAAAAATATAAAGTGAGCACTGTAGACTTTATATTCTGTGTTGTAATAGAAATCAATATATTTGAAAATGTAGAAAAACCATCCAAAAATATTTAATCCATTTAAATTGGTATTCTATTGTTTAACGGTGCGATTAATTGCAATTTTCTAAATCACAGTTAATTTTTTTGAGCTAATCACGTGAGTTAACTGCAATTAATCGGCAGCCCTAATTTTTATTCAATTGTGCAAAATGCCCAACATTAAAAGAGCATTTTTTTTAAGTTGACAGGCAAATTCATCCTTAACTTCATATGCTGCTATGGAGTAATCCCAGAAATACACGTTGCTTAATATTTGTCTATATGGTGGTTTGAGAGATACCCAGCAATAGTGGCAATGGTAAGAGGTATTGTTTGTTTTTATATTCTTCGGGGCTGGTATACGGACAGTTCATTTACTTGTAATTTTGTCATTACATTGGCAAGGTTTGTAAGATACCTAGAGACTGAGATAGGTGTTTCACAGGGAGATGAGGGGCTCTATGCCTGAAGACGCTCCAACTAAACAAAACATCCCGACCCACCAGCGGCTTACCCTAACAGGCCGGGAGCCAAAGTTTGCCAACCACTGAAATATAGAGTCGGCTTATGACAGGGTCATACTGTTTTTGCTATGTTTACCTATCCATCTTGGGGGGTCGGCTTATAAACGAATGGGTTAATGAACGAATATATACAGTACTAATTATATGCAACAGTTTACATAGGAATTGTGAAATACATAGGGCCCCATATTTCCAGTTTTTATTTTATTTATTTTTCCCCAGTAATTTATCAGTGTTTATTACCACAACAACAAAAACAGGTTAAAATAAGTGCAAAAAAATTAATTTTTCTGGGCAAATATCGAGGTTTATTTTGGTGGATGGAAATACAGGGGGAAAAAGTATTCAGTAGATTAATGCTTTGAATTCCGTTCATCAGTGTGATTTGCTGCAGAACTAAAACAGAACTCAAAACACAATGCCACCTCTGAGTTTAAGAAAACAATACATCTTTAACCCCCACATTAAACTTCATTTGAATAAACAGTTCTAAGTCTATAACAGTAAGCTATTAGCCTATAAATATTTACATTTAATAATTGAGCCACACCATTTGCAGCGCATACCCTCAATTTCATCCTTTTCTCCTGTTTTTGTTTTTTTAAAAACTTTTCAATACTTTCTTGTGTTCTGAAACATTCTGATACACATTTTTATTTTCCTTCCATTTTAGTGTGTCAAATCTTTAAACAGCATCTGCTAACAGCTTGAAATGTGTACGTGGTCGACGTAAGATTCATCAATACGTTCAGATGCGCACGCTCTTTGGTCCTTGCATGGGTGCCTGTTTGTTTATTGTGTGCATCTTCTAGACTAATACATAGCCTTACTTCAACCGGCAACTTTGCCTATAGACACAAATTAATGTATTATCATAATACATAGTATCTCATGTAAGGTATTGTATTTTCCCAATAAAACTAGTTATTTTTTATATATTTGAATGATACAAACATAAGGTAAAAATTGGAAAAAACTGAATACTTCTTGTAAAATCCAGGAATTTTTCAGTCAAAATTGGTTTAAACTGAAATTGAAGGGGCTTAGAAATATATAATTTAATGTATTGTAATCTAAGTTAATCATTAAATTCCATCCTACCCGAGGAGTCACGCCATACAAAAATGTATACAGCATTAAGTGTGAAATGCAAATAAAGCAAGTAAATTAGGATTCCATGCTTCTATGTTCTTAACTCATCCCATTGATCCTAGATATTGTAGTGCAGAGAGACAAATGGTGGGTGAGCTTGTATACAGTACCCAAAGGTCTTAAAGGCACAGCAAGGAACTAGGAATACGATGGCAAGCTAAAAAAAGTGAAATGCAAAACTGAAAACAGATAAAGATCTGATTGCTAGGGTGAAAGCTCACACAAAGCTAGTTGTATCTATAGAAGATGGTGAAGTAGGTACATACAGCATACCGTTATAAAGCAGTTTTTTTAAATGCTTTTTCCACCCTCCCAAATGAAATCCTTATGCATTCACTCTGCTTGCTTCACCAAATGTAACCAAGAATGAGACAACATACACCAGAAACTCAACCAAGGTTTCTCGATATGAATCCATTCCAAGATATATCTAGTCCAGTTAAAATATCCCCTCCTTTATACTAGAGAGGAGCAAAAAGCCCATTATGCATACACAGAAAAGGATAGCCTCCACCCTAAGACTAAAATGCATATAAGATGATTTCAAACCTCTCCCCACTTATATGTTTAAAGTCAGCAATCAGATGCCAGCACTGCTTCTATCACAATGTTTAGGTTTGGTCCCTTTAGTTCATGTTAGTTTGTTTAAACAATTCAGGTGCCTTCAAATCAAAGTTTTAAATCAGCACTTTTAATCTAACTGATTTTTTAATTTGCCACTGACAAGCTATTCTTTTAAAGAACTCAAAATAAAGTAAGTTCATATTTCCATTTGTTTAATTATTGCTTTTAAGCATGAAATCCAGATTTTGAAATGTTTTAGATGCATAAAATACAGGAAACTGCACCTGGTATTTCAAAGTTTTCAGGAAAGGACAGTTTCATTTCTGTTAAAATTGCTCTAGTTAGTGAAATGTTTCCTTGTCAAATCTAAATGGCAGCATATAAGAAAACAAAAGGAAAAAAAAGTACAGGACTACAAATGCTCATGGGGAAAAAAAACTATGTCAAAACAGGAAAAAGATTAAACACAATATACAGATAAAGCATAGTTTAGAGAACTAAAGACAAAAGTCAAAATGATGGCTATCTTATTGTGTTTTTTTAACTGAGAAATTACACACAATGGAAAGATCTGAGTAAGAAGGTGGGTTAAAAAAAAAAAAAGAAAAGAAAAAAACAGTCACCTCTAGTCACTTTTCAGGGTAGAAAAAGCCTATAGAAGCCTGCAGAAGAATTTTATGTTTCTGGTATTATTCTTATTAAAACAAATAATTCATCAGTTTAAAGTTTTACACATCTGTGTTGTTATAATTATATTACATTGGAATGCTTTAAATAAAGTTACATTTTAAGATCAGAACAGGTTAGTGGTAATAGAGAGCAAAAGTTACAGGTACCTGCAATTCTTGTTGTACAAAAAAAAAAAAAAAAAAAAAATACATCATTGGAGTCCTAGGCCAAGTCTACATTAGAAGCACTTTACCAATATAGCTCCTAATGTAGACACAATGCACCTGCAAAAGTGTATATTTGCAGATATAGCTTATTCTAGTCACTCTTCCCCACCCAGCCCAATAAATTATACTAGCAAACATATTTTTGACCCTCCTAGACACTGGTAGGTTTGTCTCACATGCAGAGCAACTTTAAGTACCAAAAAACCCTTTACATTCCAGGGCCAATTCCTTGATGAATGGAAGATGAAAGTGTTCCCCAAAGCAGATTAAAAGCATGCGTACATTCATCAGGATAAGCAAAAAGAAAAAAAAATCTCCCAGATTTTGAAAAAAGTGGGTAACAAGTGAGAGTTCAGCAACATCTCACAGTACACAGGTAAGTAATTTCCTTTTCTTTAAAGCTATTGTGTGATTGTTTCTTGTTCTTGAATGGGTTTTATTTATTTTAACAAAAATGTGTCAGCACTGTAAAAGACAGTAACAAACAGTAGTGCACAGATTATATATGGGACACACACACAGAGCTAGGGAACAGACTCTGCAACACACACAACCTAAATACAGATTTCCCTCTTAATGGGGAAATAAGGTTTTATAAATGTAGAGAAAGATGACCACATGGCTGCTGCAAAACTCTTATATTGAAACAGATTTAAGGCTAGCAGTTGTACTGTATGCAAGAATGGACTGAGTGCTGTAAGGACATGAAAGTCACAGGCCTGCCAAGTTATAATTATGAGAAATCAGACCATCACTGAGACATGGCTCTTCTGGTCATATTGATAAAGGTCTCTTGGGATGTGGACATGAGTGAAGGAAAAATGTTGCCATGACTGGCTCATTTGAAGTCCATCACCACCTTTGTAATTCATGTATTACATTGATTGCACCACTTTATACCTGCAAAAATTGGTACAAGCCTTAAGTTGAACACTGAGTGATATCATTAGAACTAAGGAAAGAAACGTCCAAGAAGTAACTTGGGCTCAAAGATGTGATGTGGTTCAAAAGGAGCTTTCATCAGCACCACATTAACATCCTGTTCCAAAGAGGATGTACATTTTATGGTGTGGGGGAAATATATCCATCTGAACCAGACAAGAAGGTGCAGAGAAATTATCTTGCCATATTCATTATAGGGCAAGATAACTAGTAAATTAGTATAAAGCAAGTTAGTCTCAAAGCAAGCCGCAAACAAATACAAGAATCCAGCAGTATTCTGTATGAGGTATTTTAAAGGATCTGTCAGTCTTTTCATAGCAAAAAAATCCTTTTTACATCAAGTCTTCCTAGCAGAGCATCCCAAGAAATCAGAACTTGAGACACCATGATTCAGTTTTCTCATGAGTCAGCAATATATTGGATTAGAATAGAAAAGGTGATATGTGATATGATCAGACTCATTCTGATCATCTTTTTAAAAATAAAAGAACCTGAGCCTTGTGTACTCTGAAATGGCTGAATTTACTATTAAATCCATTTCTCTGTAAAGAGTTGTGCCTCAGAAAAAACTTTCTAGCCCTTATAGCAGCAAAGAAAACCCTGAAAGTGTTAGCATGTACAAACTGATGCAATACTAGAGTCTACAGATAACCTGAAACACAATAGGCAAGAGGTCTGAATGATACATGTAACTCAATGATGTAAGTTTGAAACCTAAAAAAGGCAGTTTAAATGTCACTGCTGTTCACTATTTCAATGCTGGTCATTTTAATAGAAACATCCAACAAGTGTGCTTACCCCACAATCCTTAACTGCCTCCCACACCTCCAAACTGCCCTCTATTCAGCTGCCAGCACCTCCAGCTTCTCCATTTGTGTTGTCCATACAAAAAAGCTTTGACTCAAACACCAGAAGTATGGAGAAATCATAAGATCAATTACATATACTACCATAATAGACATAAGATACTCTATGGGTTGCATTCTTTCATTTACTTAAATATTAAAAGCTACTACAGGCAAGTCTCATCTTACGCGGGGGTTCCGTTCTGCGGTTAGCGCGTAAAGCGAAAACCGCGGATAGTGAAACACTCATTGAGTTGAATGGCGGGCGGAATCACCCGCACTACCGATGCAATTTTAAATTTTTTTTTCCTTCTGTTTTTGCTGACCGCGCAAAGCTGAATTCCCGCATGTTAAATGCGCCTAAGATGTGACTCGCCTGTACTACTTTTTATAGTTTAAATGAAGCAGCTGCAGAATTTCCCATGTACTGCACCAGTCTTTCAGAATACTGGAATCTTGCCATAGAATTTAGGTCTAGGTTGCCAAATAGTCTGAGGCCTTAGCCCAGTGGTTCTCAAACTTTTGTACTGGTGACCCCTTTCACATAGCAAGCCTCTGAGTGTGACCCCCGCCCCTTATAAATATATTAAAAAGTGTTTTTAATTTAACACCATTATAAATGCTGGAGGGAAAGCGGGTTTGGGGTGAAGGCTGACAGCTTGCGACCACCCCCACCCACCTGTAACAGCCTTGCAACCGCCTGAGGGGTCCCAACCCCCAGTTTGAGAACCCCTGCCTTAGCTAATATCAACTCCAACAGATCATATTTGTCTTTACTAGTATAGGATTAGTATGATAGCTGTACACATTTAATCAACTTTCCCAGCTCTAATCAGGACACTTGCTATCTTCACAGGAACCAGCAGGGAAAGCACATGCAACCTTCCTTCACCAATGTATGGAGAAGGCTCAACTTGCCAGAACAATGTTTTCTTGGCACCAAGAGCAGCTTCTTGTTTAACCAAATGGTAAACAAATACACTTCTGAGGTCCCCAAATGGAGGAAGATCTGATCCACCATTCTTAGACTCAGGTATCAGTTACAGATGTGTTTTCCACCAGCCAGTTAACTTTGTGAGCATGTTTTCCTTTACTTCTAAATCTGGGGCCATCAGACATTTCCCCCTTAAGACAAGCCCCACCCTCTGCAGAACTTTCCAACACAGCAAGCATGACTGTTTCTTCACTATTTGTGTAGAACATGGTGACAATTATCCATTTCAATTAGTACCACATTTGGGATATTAATCCTTTGTGATAAACAGGATAAATCTCATCTTCTGAACATTATCTGCAGTTAACCTCTTCAGGAACTCTGCATGAACTGCATAACTAAGACAGAATGACTCTCTAGTAACTGCAATCTGATCTGATTTAGAGGTCTTGAAGCAGTTTCAGTTGTCCACTGTGCCACAAAGGCACTGAGGCTATCATTTATCACTTGGATAGATAGAGTGTGGGACTTGTAGCCATTAACAGCTGCTAATACAGACAAACGTGATCTGCATCACTCTGCATGTAACTAATGTTTGTATCTTAAAGTTTTAAGTTTTAAACAGTTAAAGGACCATGTGGTCATCAGATAGGGCACTAGATCAGGAGACAAGAAATCTAGGTTCCATTCTTGACTCGGACATAGAGCTGCTATTCAACCTTAAGAAAGTCACTGTACCTCTCTCAATTTCCTCATCTGCAAAATAGCGATGATATTTATACTTTTTTTTTTTTTAAAAAGCTTTGAAATCTATAGATGAAAAGAACTAAAGTATTTACTACTGTTAAGACAGCCAGTGTGGCCAGAAGTTAGCACAGCAAGAAGTTAACAGTAGATTTTAAATAACAGTTTTATATCTATGCCCCTTCCCCCAACTCTCTCTCCTTTTATGGATACAGAGTTACGTTTCAGATGAATGCTTGCAGTAGTTAAGAGCTGCTGATTCATTATGTTATGCTGACAAGGCATGAACAAGCATTCTATTTGTTTTTGTTCATCTTTACTTTGAAAACATTTTTAAAGGAACCAGGATGTTTTTTAAAGAAAAAAAATTAAGATAGTATTAATTTTCTTTATTTCCCAACATAAAACAAAAGAAGCAGTTACCTCACTCATAAATTAAGAACAAAATTGTATTCTTTGAGTCACTAGTCAAAGCATCTGGCACAAAACTAACATTGTACTTTAATTACAGAAATTATATAATTAAGAGCTTATTAGGTCATCTAGTATGTCCCTATGCCAACCCAGGATTCTTATCACAGTACTATTTAGAGCTTTGCTGAATCCAAATTAAGTAGTCAGGGCTAGCAAAATCTTTTTTTTCTTGGTCTTAATCCATGAGATTTTGAAAACAGACTTACAATTGTTTCGATTTGCCTTCTGTTTTGTTTTGTTTTTTTTAAAGCTTTTAGAGTTCACCTTGTCCAGGTTTTCTTGGAAGTTATGTGAGCTAAGAGTTTACCTTTTCAAAAAATGAAAGCCACGATTCCCATGCAGCGGTAAGACTCTGGAAGCTGGAGCTTTAAGAAAAAACACTAAAATCAGGCAAGTTTTCAGCAATGAATAATGCAGTTCACATACTATTTCCCCAAAGAAGCTATACTAAAGTAGAATATTCTAAAGCTAGAAACTATTTCCATTATTCAACCTAATTCTTCCTTATCTTAAGTGAATCAAACATGCTCTGTTACCCAACATTCACTGTTTGGGTTGGATCAGTAATAGCCTTATTAAACTTTTCTGGGTAGTAGTTTCAATTTTAAACATTTTTAAGGCTGGGCATGAGATTTAAAAGTCCCCACTCCCATCTTCCACGCCCCCCACAAATTCTCACCCCAACAGCATTCAAAAGAAATTCTTGTGAAAAACAGTGCAATTATAGAGATACCTATTGTGGGCATAGCTCACATTTCAAGAAGAATTTAAAAGCACTGCAACACTGACTTTCTAAAAGAGAACTGGGATGGACCACAATAAGTCAATTTAGGGTAAGAGTGAAATTGTTGTAACATGACTTATGTTAAATCCATGAAGCAGGTCACATGGTCATAAGGCTGGGTCTTCTGAACCTCTACCCATCTTCAGATACCATTACTTTACACTCATGAAAAGTGTCTCACATTTGAGACAAGTTCCAGGATAAAAATTCACATTTATGAACACTCCCAGGTTTAGAGAAAAGAAATAAATAGTGAACCAGAAAATGTGTAAAAATTTAATAGAATGTACTGTCAGCTCCTGGCTTTATTTAAAAGGTAAAATCCTTCACCTTTCCCCTCATGACTTAGAAGCTATGCAAACTCATTCCCTCCTAAAAATGTGAATTGTTTCATATATTTTCATCTTTTTAATTAAAAAATTTTAATGAATTAAGAAATTCTTGAAGTACGGAAAATGACATGCAATGGCTTTAAACACAGTCATAAGGATTTTGTTAGTTGATTAGTACTGGAGAAGCTGCTTGAATACATATACAAGTGTATAAAACACATGTATAATAAAATAGGGAACTCACTGTGCAGAATTTTTATATATTACTTACTAATCTGAGAAAGAGCCAAGAGGCATCCTGAAGGATTTAACAGAAGCAGTTACATTTGAGAAACAATTTAAATTACTTGATCTAAAAAATCTAACCCTGTCCACGTTTATATTCAGTTGAAAAAGAATTTTGAAATAAGTTTTCAGAAAGTAGACCAAATAAAAAGTTTAAAACTAAAATTTCAAATATTTCACCTCAGTGAGGACAGAGGCATAAATAAATTTACTAGAATGTGCAGGACATAGGGAAGGGAAGATAGTCTTGTGGTTAGGCACAGAACAGCTACTCGGGAGACCTGGCCTCAATTTGCAGCTGAGTCACCCAGACTCCATGTGCGACCTCAGGCAAGTCAGTCTCTGTACCTCAGTCTCAACATAGAAAATATGGATGAAACTTTCCTACCTCATGAGGACTGTGAGGAAAAGAGTCATTAATGTTTGAAAAGATCTCAGATATTGTGACCTATGTACCTACCATAGGTAAATACACATATATACTGATATACCATCCATGATCTGCTCATAAAGAAACAACCCCATGGAAAAGGAAAACAGGTCAGTTTCAATTGTGTTGTCTTAACATGACTAAAAAGACCTCAACACTCAACAAGATACAGACAAACATCTGAAGACATGTTAGCAGGCCATGTGATAGCCTAAGCTTCCCCTAGGGTATGTCTTCATAGCAGAGATAATTCAAATTATCTGTGCTCAAGTTATTCATGGCAAGTTGGGTGTGTATTCCCTAGCAAAAGGGGTATTGTTAACTCATGTCAGCTAACATGCAGTAACTAACACAAGGTAAAATCTTAGTGAAAACAAAGCAATTTGTAGATGTCACACAAGTTAGCTGGTTGAAGTAAACCCTAGGTTCTCCCATCGGAACCTTGACCTGCTAACTCACATGAAAACTAAAAACTACCTTGTGTTACCTAACACGAGTTCAGAACAAACCTTTTCCTAGTGAAGATGAGGCCTTAGCCTAGATGGAGTGAGACTGGCCACAATGTAAAACAATATTAGAGTTATAACCACACTGGCAGTGCACTCATTTGTGTGTGGCACTAGATTTCTGGGGGCACATCCTATGGTTCTTAGTGCTGTAGTAAATTGGGCCCACTTTATCAACTCTTTCTTGTTGGTATTTTCTGGGCACAGGGTGGGAGATGAGGAAGGCACTGGAGGACTAGCAGCACTTCAGTGGTGTTAACACACTCTGTAGGGTGGACGCAAACTAACAGCTGACGAGTTGCTATCATTCAAATTTTAGCCGATTCTCCCTCCCTCAGCCAATCAACTCAAGTTAAAAACACCACAGCATCTGAGTTAAGGGTAATCATGTGTGGCCAAGATCTGCAGTAACTCTGCAGCAAATACTCACCCAAAAACAACAAGGAGTCCTTGTGGCACTTTAAGAGACTAACAAATTTATTTGGGCATAAGCTTTCGTGGGCAAAAACCCACTTCATCAGATGCATGGAGTGGAAGATACAGTAGGGAGGTATAAATACACAGCATATGAAAAGATGGGAGTTGCCTTACTAAGTGAGGGTCAGTGCTAACGAGCCAATTCAATTAAGGTGGAAGTGGGCTATTAACAGTTGACAAGAAGGGGTGGAAATCACTTTTGTAGTGCTAATGAGGCCAATGTAAACAAGGTGGCCCAAAAAGATTCTTTCCATAATCACAACAGCTACAGATTAAAAAAAAAACAACCAATGAAACTAAAATTCTCAAAAACAACGAGGAGTTAAGAACTGTTTGTGAGTGAAACGCTTAGAGCTCTAGGGGAAGAGGAGGAGAAGGGGGAAGTTGTTTTCTTTACTTGATCTGTTCCACTTTAGGGCATGGCTACACTGGAAACTTCAAAGCGCTGTCGCGGGAACACTCCCGCAGCAGCACTTTGAAGTACGAGTGTGGTCGCGCGCAAGCACTGGGGGAGAGAGCTCTCCCAGCGCTCCTGGTAATCCACCTCCACGAGGGGATTAGTCCCGAGTGCTCGGAGCCTGTCCACACTAGCGCTTTAAACTTGCTGTGCTCGGGGGGGTGATTTTTCACACTGAGATTTTACCTTGTGTTAGCAAGTTAGAGCACTATAAAATGTAAGTGTAGACAAGCCCTAAGAGGCCTGTCCATACATATTCCTAGCTAGCATGCCCCACATGTTGGGAAAGGTTGGTGCAGGGTGTACCAGAAGGTATGTGTGGGACTCATGTGAAAAACAGATTTCCTGAATTTACGTAACAGGAAAGAAGAATTCTGCCTATTTGATCTATATTTCTCCAGAGTATAATTTCACTAATTTTGGAATATGATTACTTGGGACTCGATCCTATCACTCATGTATGAAAACACCCCTTTCACACCCACAATGGTTGTGTCATGTTAGACTGGGTAATAAAATGTGAGGACAGTTTTTACATTGGGTGATTCCAACAGCAGCAAACGATAAGGGCTATTTCACCCCAATAGCCACAAGCAACTTCTGATACTTTATACTAAAACCAAATTAACATAGCCTAAAAATCTCCATTATGAAGTGCTTGAAACTGTTTAGCATCAGTGTATTAACTAGGTCCCCAATCTTGCAAACACTCATACACATGAATAGTCTCAATGAATTCAGTAAAATTACTTACATACACAACTGTTTACAGGATTGGAGCCTAGAAATTTAAACACACAGTTTAAAACAATATTAAGATTGACAAACCCACAAAAAGCATGAAAATTTATATTGAAATTCCCTTAGCACACTTAATTCAAACCCATGTTTGTTTTTGACAATGGCAATGATTTTGAACAGACAACTACAGCATTACTTCAGAGTTCAGGGGGGCAGAATCACTCTTAGGATATGCGTATGCTGCAAAGAAATCCATTGTACTGAGTTGCAGCACCTGGGTCAATTGACTCAAGCTGCTAGGGCTCACCATGCAGGGCTGAAAATAGCAGTGTGGGTGTTCCTGCCCAGGCTGGAGCCTGGGCTTTGAGACCTGTGCCTTCACTGGGTTTTTCTTTGCAAAGTAGACATACCCTTAGTTGGGTAAGCATAACTTGGGGTTGTCGTCTCTCCCCGCCCCCCCCCGACTATAACTTTCATGTATAACACTAACACCATGCTCTTACTTTTCATCCACAGATCTCAAATGTGTGTCTCAAACTATTTTCTCTTTCATCCTGTCATATGTTTTGGAACTGTATAATTGCTCACAATTGACAAAAAGCAATTTCAACAGAAGAAAAAGTGACAAAGTAAGACTCTAGCACTTAGAAAGTTACAGTTCTGTATTAATTTGAAATTACTACACTATTATGGTGTGAAAAATGCCTATACATATCCTCAATGCTAATTTAACGGTGAAACTGGTCATGATTCCTCCATAATTCTCATTTTCAGTTTTATTTTACATTGCCCTTCACATGCTAGGCATCTCACACTACAGATAAAATGTACATCTCCCCAGGAAAGTATAAAATGAATCCTCCGGGGTTACTACAATTGATGACCGATACCGTAATGTTCAGATTTAGAATTTGCATAAGATATGTTATCAAAACCAAATAGTTAATCCCAAATTAGTAACACTGAGGGGCTCCTTTATTTTAAAGAAGACGGAGATTTTCCAGCGTTTGGGGGCGTATGATATCCCTGGAGCACACAGGCATGTGGACACGCAGAAGGGAAAAGATGAATAATTAGAGGTTAGATGCTGCGAGAGCGCAAGCAGCGGGCTGGCCGCGCCAACGCCAGCTGTTGGTACCTGCCCGGCTTCAGCGGGAAGGCCTGAAGACACAACGCCGGGCGGGGAGAAGGGGCAGCTTCTATTTACCTTTCCCTACCCGGGCCCCCACGGCTGCGCAGAGCCGCTCATTGCGCCGAGCTAGCAAGCCACAGCTCGGCCCCGCACGGTTCCCCCCACCCCCAGCTTAACTGTCCGGGGCAACCCCTGACCGGGGCGGGCAGGGCAGGGCAGGCCGGCGCTGGGGCAGCTGTCCCGGCGCATTGGCCGTAGCTGCTCTGCCCGGGGAAGACACGGTCCCTCCCGCCTCCGCTCTGCCCCACGAGCTCCCCTCCACGGACGGGGCAGCCCCAGCGAGGAGGAGGAGGAGGAGGAGGAGGAGGAGGAGGGAGAGGGGGCGGATTCTGCCCCCGGGGAGGCAGGAGAAGCGGGCGGGGGCCGCCCCTAGCGGATCTCGCAGAGCGGCGTGACCCGGGGGTCCCCTAGCGACAGCGCATGCTCACCCCTCCCCCCAGCGAGTGACCAGTGCCCAGGGCGAGAACACCCACGGCCCCCACTCCCAGCCGCCGCCGCCGCCGCCGCGCGGGACACCGGCGCTCACTGCCCCTGCGCGAGCCCAGCAGCACCAACCCCCGCCGCTGCTCACCCCCGCGCGCCGCAGCTGGCTCACCCCAGCACCCCCCTGCTCTCCTGCCGCCGGTCCCGCAAGCACCGTCACCCTCGGACAGGCGGGTCCTCCCCAGTCCCGGACTCGGCTGCCCCGACCCGCGGCGATAAGAATCAGGTGACTCGCAACAACATTACCCAGCCTTCCTCCTCCACCCCCCACTCGCCGCCCGCTGATTGGACGCAGCGGGCCCGGTTGACGCGCTGACGCCTACGTCGGCTCCAGCACGCGTGCGCGTCTAGAGCAACGCCGTCGCCTTCCTTCAGCTCCGGGGCGGCCAGAGACTGGCCCCCGGGAGGCGCGAGCGTGGCCGTTGGGCTTTGGAACGTTCTGCTTCCCGCCCCCGGGATCGGGGGGACAGAGTGCCCTGGGGGAGGGGCGGGGGCTGTATCGGGGTGGGGGGAGTCAAATCCAGGGTGCAGCGTCACACGCCGCTCTCCTAAAACCGCTGCCCCATCCATGGCCTCATGGCCCTTTGTCCCTGTCACCCTGGACCCCCACCCGACAGCATGGGGTTGCCGGTGACGCCGGCCCTGGTTTTCCCAGGCGTGTCCCTTTTCTGAGATAACAACTATAACTTCTGGGAAGCCTGTAAAGGTGCTCAGTACTCGTTGCCAGCTGGCCAGTTTTGCTCATTCTGGGATTGCTGTACCTCAGAGGGGGCAGGGTGGCACCATCCTCCCCAGCCCCAAGCGAGGGCAACAATTCCACTGCCTGGCAACTTTTGAAATTTGGTTTCGTTCCACATTGGAACAGATAACCCCCCCCCCCCCAAACCTTTGAGTGTTTTTGAGGAAATAAAACTGTTGAAATCATAGAAATGTAGGGCTGGAAGCGACCTTGAGACGTCCCCAACTCCAGTCCCCTGCACTGAGGCCAACCAAGTAAATCTAGACCCTTCCTGACAGGTGATTATCCAACCTGTCCTTTAAAATCTCCGATAGGGCTTCCACAGCTTCCCTTGGAAGCCTGTTTCAGAGCTTAACTATCCTTATAATTAGAAAGTTTTTCCTAATATCTAACCTAAATATCCCTTGCTGCCCATTAAGCCCACCTTCAGTGAACACAGAGAACAATTGATCACAGTTCCCTTTATAACAGCCCTAAATATATCTGAAGATGATTAGTTCCCTCCTCAGTCTTCTTTCTCTAGACTACATGCCCAGTTCTTTTAACCCTTCCTCATAGGTTAAGTTTTCTAAACCTTTTATCATTTTTGTTGCTCTCCTGGGACTCCAGTTTATCTACATTTTTCTTTAAGTGTGGTGCCCAGAACTGAACACAACTCCAGCTGAAGCCTCACTAGTGCCAAGTAGAGTGGGACAGTTACTTCCTTTGCCTTACATACAACACTCCTGTTAATAGATCCCAGAATTATGTTCGCCTTTTTTGCAGCTGCAACCTATTGTTGACTCATATTCAATTTATGATCCACTATTATCCCTAGATTCTTTTCAACAGTACTACTAGTTATTCTCTGTTTTGCAGTTGTGCGTTTGATTTTTTCCATCCTAAGTGAAGTACTTTGCACTTGTCTTTATTAAATTTAATCTTTTATTCAGACCAATTCTCCAATTTGTCAAGGTTGCTTTAAATTCTAATCCTGTCTTCAAGAGTGCTTGCACCCCACCCAGCTTGGTGTCCTCTGCAACTTTTATAAGCATATTCTCTACTCCATTATCAAAGTCACTAAGAAAAATATTGAATAGTACCGGACCCAGGACTGACCCTTCTGGGATCCCACTAGCTGCTGCCTCCCAGTTTGACAGCAGACCATTGATAATGACTCCTTAAGAACAGTCTTTCAACCATTTGTGCACCCTTAGAATCATGAAAACTATCATTTAATGATCACTTTCACCCAAATTGCCTACCACCTTAAAATTTACAACCAATTCTTCTCTGTTGCTGAGATTCAAGTCTAAAATGACTGGTCCCCTGGTTACGTCCACTTTCTGAAACAAAAAGTTGTCCCCAATACATTCCAAGAATTTATTGGAAATTTTGTGTTTTGCCATATTACTGTTCCAACAAATGTCTGCATGGTTAGAGTCCCCCATTACTACTAGGTCTCTTTTCAGATTGAAACCTGAGCTTTTCAGTTAGGGAAGTGTGTGGGGATGTGTGGAAGAGGGTTTCATCCCAGATCACTCTGGGATTTGAACCTTTGTCTTCCTCCCTAGTCCCTAACCCCCACATGAGCAAGCCAGTAAGAACTGGTTTATACCAGAATTCTTCCATCAACTAGCTTCTGCCTTGCGGGGAGGAGAGGGGAGATTACCTACATTGATAGAAAAATCCTTTCTGTTGCTGTAGTAAGTGTCTACACTACAGTGCTTCAGCAGTGTAGCTGCAGCTATTTTACTATAGCACTTGTAGACATATCCTGAGTCTCTCCCTTGCTGTGCCCCCTTCTTTGAAACTCATATGTCTCTGTGAAACATTTTGCTGAAAATGTTCCAACCAGCTCTATTCAGAAGTCATGATATTTAAATGGAGTTGTTTTGATTTGCCTTAGGTTTTTAGAGCTGATAGGGTGTGCTTCTTCAAGCTTTTCTCTGAAATCAGGAGGGCTAGAACCGTCCATTTTTATTTAATGAAAACTGAGATTCTCATATAATTGCATGACTCCAGGAGCTAAAATGACAAATACTGCAAGAGTTCACCACACTTTTATTGATCTTGGAGAAAGGTACAGTTGAGGCACACACTAGTGTCTAATTTCAGTACAATTGGATCCCTAGTCTATGTGTACCCATCAGAAGAACAATGGGGAAGCCATCACCCTATATATGAGTTCACGCTCTAAACAGAAGGCAAAACCACAACACAAATTTCTTCCACCTTGCTTTTAAACAGTTCATTCAAGTTGTAATGAGGTCAAAACGTATCCACCTCCTGTGAGTTGGTTTTATTCACAAAAGGAACTCAAAATGACACAAAATCCAGGCCAAGCCTTCTCCCCAGAACTTGCCTATTCCCAGATTTCTTTTCTGAAGCTCCCTGTGAATGGGACGGGGGAAGGGAGAGGACAGGGAGTGAGGGGAGGTACCGAGACTTGGCTGGTGGGGGAACAGGGGAGACAGCTGGCTCCAGGCTGGAAAGGACAGTCCCAGGGATCTCGGCCTGCTCCCAGGCCCATTCCAGTTCCTTTGGGTCCTGTTCCCTAGCTCAATACTGGGTTCTGCAGTGGCTGCTCCATCCCCTCCAGCAACACATTCTAGAACTTCTAGAACAATTTTAGGGTTGTAGACACCAGACGTTATAGGCTTATTGCAGATATTAGGTGAGGTTCTTAGGTGTTAATCAGAAAGTCAGACTACAACGTTCTAGGGGTCCCTGGTCCCTTCTGGCCTTAAAGTCTATGGCGAGGTCTACACTAGAAACTTGCTAGTATAGTAATGTTGGTTGGCGGTGTGATTTTTTGGTAACATTTCTATACCAGCAAAAGCCCTAGTGTAGATGCGGTTACACTGGTATAAAGGTGCTTTTGCCAGTATGATTTATTTCACTCACCAAACTGCTATAAATTACCCCAGCACTTTTTTGCTGGCCTGAGCTGCATCTACACTAGGAGGATTTACCAGTATAGCTATATTTGCAAATTTGTTTAGTGTATACCTCGCCTGTGAATCTATGAACCAGGGATCAGATATATGCTGTGCCTTACAGGTTGAGCCCACATGGAGAGTGAGGTAAAAAGTGGCTTAGTGCTTCCAAAGTCTGGCGTCAGCTAGAGACATCCCCAGCTCCCACAGCAACTTAGAGCACCCCAGGGTCTGCTGTGCAATCCAAAATAGCCGTTGAGCAGAGTGCTCCCCACCCTGATGTCATCTGCTGCCTCCTTGTAGGACTGTGCAAGAAGGTGATGTAGGGCCTCTCTAGGGTGACCAGACAGCAAGTGTGAAAAATCAGGATGGGGTGGGGGTGGGGGTTTAATAGGAGCCTATATAAGAAGACGACCCAAAAATCGGGACTGTGTCTATAAAATCGGGACATCTGGTCACCCTAGGCCTCCCTGCCAGCATTATGTTACACCGGAAATCCCTTTACAGGCTGTACTTCCCCCTTTATGCTCCTGGAGTAGTGTAAAGGGATTGCAGCAGTGTACAGAATCTGACCCCAGATTTATCACAGTGAAGTCATCAAATTCTCCACACAAAATGATGGACAATGTATCTTGCTTCCTGAACCTCAGTGAAAAATTAAAGATGGCAGTACTTAAAGGCACAATGGCAAGTGTGTAAAGAAGCAGATAGCTGCAGGTCTCCCTTGTTAGGAATTAGAAACAAGACTCATTCATTTTGTTTTAATTTGAATTATAGGAATACATTCATGGGGCATGAACGCACAGTTAAGACTAAATTACTGTATCTTTCTTTCATTCTTGCTTTTTCAGATGCTCAAACCTTTTGCAAATTGCTTTTACAGTGAAAGTTTCCATGCATGGTCTCAGCCTATGAGTTTTTTGGGGAAGGTGTTAGCAAAAATCCTGTCAGTCCTTTTTAGTTATGCCAGTTGTGGGGGAAGTTCCCCTTATGTTCAGACTGGAATGAATGTACTTGCATAACTCAAAAATATCTGAAGCTAAACATTGAGGAAGGAAAAACTACTTAAGTTTGAAGACATATTTTTTACTATTTTTGAAGTTGCGTTTTTATTCATGCATGTTCTAACATTCTCTTTTCTAAAGATACCATGTTAACTGGATTCCTACTCTTGCATCTTTTTCTTGCCGTGCAAGCCCCAGGCAGAAATCCCCAAAACAAAGGCCAGGTCTACACTAGGGGCGAGGGTCGATATAAGGTACGCAACTTCAGCTACGTGAATAATGTAGCTGAGGTCGACGTACCTCGCTCGACTTACTGTGCCGTGAGGATGCCACAATGTCAACTGCTGCCGCTCCCCCCATCAACTCCACTTCCGCCTCTTGCCAGGGTGGATTACCAGAGTCAAAAGGAGAGTGATTGGGGATCGCTTTATCATGTCTACACTAGACGCGAAAAATCGATCCCCGAAAGATCGATTGCTACCCGCTGATTCGGCGGTAGTGTAGATCTGCCCTAAGAGGTTTGAGGGATCCTGATGCACAGCAGTGATCAGTACATTCAGACTCTGCACAGTGTGCTAAGCAGCCCCTTGTGCACTAAAACATTTCCTTTTTCAAGTTAAAGAGCTCCTCAGCTGATGGCTACTCTTCAGTAGTCATTATACCAACTTAAATCTGATAGAACCCAGGGAAAAGTCTCATGGAGCTCCTGATTTTTATCTATTCTTTTCTCCTAATTGGTCAGTTTAAATCCACACATATTGAAATAGGGGGAGACTGTTATTCTGAGATTGTTTTTTTTTGTTTGTTTGTTTGTTTAAGGCAGAGTTATGCCTCACTTTGCCTTGGATCACTTCTCTATCTCTCGTTGGTTTTGGTTTTGTAAGGTGTTTGATATTAATAGTCCTCTTGTTCTCTTTTTATTCAAACACCTCCAGTTCTGTCCAAAATGGCAGGTTGAAGCACTGGTTGCAGCTGTGCCTTACCACAGAGCACCCATGTGTGTTCCAAGTGGCATTTGTGGATGGCTCACTCCATGTCCAGGGGCCCCATTTCTTCCAGAACCTGGGAAGTTACACCACTAAATTTCAGAGCTGTACACATGCATGGAAAAAAAGCTTCAATAAAACATTTGATTACTGTAAAACTCCAGCCAACCATCAGCAGCTGTATGAAAGATAGACATTAACACTATAGGCCAGATCCTCAGCTAGTGTAAGTTAGCGTCATTCCATTGTAACACTTGCTGTAGACCTAGCACACAAACTTTAAACATCCCCCCAAAACAATGCTCCTTTCAGTTTGATATGTTGTAACATGATCCAGTATTCTTAAAACAAGTTAATAGTTCTATACTCTTTTAACATGTGTTAATATTTCTGAACAGCAATCATATCTCTTGTAACTGACAATTTTGCAATACAAAATCAAATTAATATATGAAACATTCTTTATTATATTAGTTGTACAAAATAAAATTTGATCAAGCAACATTTTCCCTTCCAAGATCCTTCAGTATGCAGAAGTATATACTTGTAAGCTGCTCTTGTACAAAAGACCATTTTAAGCAACTGCTGCACTTCTGCAACTCTGCAGATAAGAGAACAAGGGAAAATATGAAATCACCAAAGGGGCTGCTGAAACAGTGCAAAGAAAACAAGTATGGTGTCAAATATATGATTTGGTGGGAGATGCAGGATTCAATGGCGTTTCTCAACAACAACAAATTTAGATCTTAGTTTGTGGCTGTGGAATTTTTTGTATAGTTATATTGTCTTTATTTCTCATCATTAGTTTTTAATTTTTTGCTCTTAAGCATTTGTTCTCAGCAGGAATTATGATGCTTTTAAGCTAAGAAAAAACACTTCCATTAGGAAGAAGGATTGTCTTCTGGTTAAATTACAGGTCATAGTGCCCAGAGCTCTGGACTCAGTTCCTGGCTTTCCTTCCTCAGCCAAATTCATCCCTGGTGTAATAGCACTGAAATCAGGGATGAATCTGTCCCCATGACTTTGCTAAATAACTTAACCTCTGTTTGTCCATCTGTAACATAGGGATAATAATTGCCTATATCATAAGTGTTAATAATTGAAAAACTCTTCTGTTTTAAATCAAGTACAATTTTATCAAGGACTATATGGTTATCAAAGGCAGCTATATCTTTACATGAGAAATACCCAAAAACCTTTAAATTGCATTTAGGATTAACCAGGATCAACCATCATGAAGGGGGGTTTCCAGGTTTCACTAGAATGCATATGAAGATTATGAGGACAAAATTCTGAAACTTTTAATTTTGATGGAGAATAATTTACATTATCTTCCAGTGGATAGCTCTGTGTTTGCTTTCAAGCTCTTTAAAAAGAGAGTGTACATGAAATGACAGTCTTTTTAGCTGGCTAATGCATCTCACAGGAATAATCAAAGTTTTTTTACAAAATAAAATGAGTAATTTCTGGTTTAGCTGGCATAAAGCTTTCCCCAATAGAAGATGAAAACAAGGACAGCAATTTGCTAATATTAATTTAATGACACCAGAATATTGTGTCCTTGCTTGAAATTTGGCCAAGAGTTAGTGATGCTTTTAGTGGCAACAGCTTCCTATTCTGAATCTCAATTTATAGAGCAGCTCTTCATTTATGGCATGATTATGGTTCTCATGTTCCCACCTACTTCCATGGATATTAGTAGTTGTCATAACTCTCAATTTGCTTAAATCCAGATATGAGGCAAGCAGCTTTAGGGGAACTGTTTAACTGGAAAAATTCTGTTGCAGGAGCAGGTTGAAAAATCTGAAATGTTCATATTTGCAAATTAAGAATGACAAGGAGGAAAGTACTGCAGAAGTATAAGACAAAGAGGGCATAAAATATAAGGGTCTGTTACAAGTTGTATGGATTTTCCCCTTATGACTTTTTGGTGGGGGGAAAAAGCAAATCAAAACAAAAAGAACTTTTACTCTGGATTGAAACTTGGTATACAAAATATTGCCCGATGTGAACTAGGAAGAGATTCCTGGCTACTTTTTCAGAGCATCACCTTTAGCAATGCTGACTTCCTAAACAACTCAAGACAGAATGAAAATATGTTGTAACACCCTGTTTCTCATATATGACCACACTGAAGAACCTAATACTGTCTTTATTGTAATTAGGCACTGCTTGAAAGGAAAAAAATAATGGTCCATTTTTTTTTCCTAAAAAGGAGAAATGAAACTACCAAAAAGGAGATCTGGGAGCTAAACTGAAAATAGGGAAGCAGACCTTCCTATAGATGAGTAATGCTGTGGTTTCAACAGGCTTAATAATGCATGAACTGAAATTAATGCTCATTAAGAGTTTTCAGAATCAGATGAAAAAGCTAAACAAAAACTAATGACCCATTTACTGATTTGTAATGCAGTTCTTTTTGCCAATCCAGAAGCATAAAAGGGGCTTACATGACTCTCACACAATATTCTTGTTTCTCCAACTAATATAGAGCTGACATAACAGTTCTGTGCTGGTCCCATTCCCCATGCCTCCAGTGCAGCAGATGTATCAGACGACGCTGTGGAGAGACAATGAGGAGTCCTTGTGGCACTTTAGAGACTAACAAATTTATTTGGGCATAAGCTTTTGTGGGCTAAAACCCACTTCATCAGATGCATGGAGTGGAACATACAGTAGGGAGGTATAAAAACACAGAATATGAAAAGATGGGAGTTGCCTTACCAAGTGGGGGGGTCAGTGCTAACGAGCCAATTCAATTTAAATTGGAAATAGGCAATTCTCAATAGTTGACAAGAAAGAGTGGAAATCACTTTTGTAGTGTTAATGAGGCCAATGGACACAAGTCTGACATCAGGAATTATAACATTTGAAAACCAGTAGGAGAACACTTCAGTCTCCCTGGTCACTCAGTAACAGACTTGAAAGTGGCAATTCTTCAACAACAAAACTTCAGAACCAGACTCCAATGAGAAACTGCAAAACTGGAATTAATTTGCAAACTGTACACCATCAAATTAGGCCTGAATAGAGACTGGGAGTGGATGGGTCACTACAGAAACTAAATCAATTTGTTAGTCTCTAAGGTGCCACAAGTACTCCTCGTTGTTTTTACAAAAACTCATTTTTTTACTTATCTAAAAAAATTTAAGAGGAGTTAAAAAGAAGCAAAAAGTAATGCATCTGATGAAGTGGGTTTCTGCCCACGAAAGCTTATGCCCAAATACATTTGTTAGTCTTTAAAGTGCCTCAAGGACTCCTCGTTGTTTTTGCTGATACAGACTAACACGGCTACCACTCTGAAAGCTGGAGAAAGAGCAGGTGTGGCTGGATTGCACTGTGCTCTGCTTAATCTGTGCTGGTGTAATGGCTCACAGAGGGCCTTTGCAACTCAGCACAATTTATAGCCCTTTGACTGATCTTAGTTGTGCTAGGCTTCTGGCACAGCCCAAAGTAAGGGTGTTGCAAAGGTGGCTTAAAATGTATCTTTGCCTCCTCCCCTTTCCTTTGTTGTACACAGGAACAATGAATTTAGTACCACAGGAATTTAGTTAGTACATTCTCCAGAGGAAAATTACAACAGATCCTGATTCTAACTGTGTGCTCCTACATGGAACCAGGCTCAGAATAACCACAGTAAAATCTCTAAAGATCTGAGTCTCTTCTTTCTTACATCAGTGTAAATCAGAAGTAATTCCAATAACATTTAAGCTAGAGTGGTATTATAAAAGATGAGAGAGCAGAATCAGACTCTAAAATATTTAACTTGCCTGAGCTCTAGTTGAAATTGGAATATCTATTGGAGAGGCATGCTGTTTGCCAATATTCTCAACCACCAGTTCATTTAATGGACAGCATATAAATATACAAATGTTTAAGACTTGAAAAAAACTACACTTTGTTTACATTTTCTACCTTTCAATCTTGCTACCAAGTAGCTACTACTATATTTTGTATATTTAAAGGGCCAGTTTCTCAACCTTTGTAAATTTCTATAGTTTCACTAAAGTCAATGGCACTATGCCAATATGTGCAGGATGAGGATCTGGTGCCTTGTCTTTTAGTGTGATAAACTCTTAAAAAGAAGGGTTTTTTTTAAATCTCAGGTGGACTCTCTTATGCCACATTCTCTTTCATTCTTTCTCAAAGTAAGAAAGAAAGAAGCATTGCAAGAAAATTCTACTCTGCAGCTGTCCTTCACTGGGGACAAGTGTGGTACTATTTGCCTCCATGACTACATGTGTATTTGTTATGGTTTGTTATTATAAAAGTATTTTGTTCACACTCAGAAAGTGTAGTATTAACCACAAGATAAATATTTTACATTTATAAAATCAAAAGAAAAAACAGTTAAATAAACAAAAACAATATTGTGTTTGCTGGACAAGACTTAAAAAAATATATTATAAAAGCAATTAGTGTGCACTATTGACATGAACTAACCAGTTCAGCTAGTCAAAATTATAGTTTATATATATATATATATAACTAAAATTAAACAAAAATTAACTTTCAACCAAAATGAAAATTTTCATTTTGATCCTAATTTTCCACTTGTTTTGTGAAAAATGGAAACAGAAACCCAACATTTTTCAGTAATTTTATTTTAGTGAAAATCTTTGGTTTTCAAAAAATCCAACCCAAAACAAAACAAAAATATTTTTACCAAAATCTTTTTTCAATACTGTTTTTGATCAGTCTTCTATTTTAATTGACAAAAGATGAAATATTTTCACAGAAAATTTCAAAAACTATTTTTTCATAATTTCCCCAGGAAAAACAATTGACATTTTCCAACTAGTTATGTTAAACAGGCAGCTATTGAAGGTGCAAAATACAGGGTGTTCCCTTTCCTATTAAAAGTAAACTCCCAGTGGAGGGAGCTCCAGTTCTAGGCTGATAATCTAGCCATTGTTGGGGAAGCTGTTTGAAATGATGTTGAAGGTGTTTGTGAAAGGATAACACATGTATTTTCTTTCATATGTAGTAAAGAGAAATACTTGCCTTCAGGATACACTATAAGGCCCACCTTTTATCAGAGAAGCGTGTAACACGATCCAATGACTGGAAGTTGAAGCTAGACAAATTCAGGCTGGAAATAAGGTGTACAGTTTTGACAGTGAGGGTAATTAACCATTGGAACAATTTACCAAGGGCCATGATGGATTTCCATTACTGACAATTTTAAAGTCAAGATTGGATCTTTTTCTAAAAGATGTGCCCTAGGAATTATTTTGGGGGGAGTTCTATGGCCTGTGCTATATAGGAGATCAGACTAGATGATCACAATGGTCCTTTCTGGCTTTGGAATCTATTAAAGCCTTTTCTCCCTTTTCAATGAGGAGATGGGTGTTGTGTAGGGGTGGATAGTGATAGCGTGAGGAGATCACTTAGTTCTTGTAGTTGTTGGGTTAACTGAAGAATCTATTTATTTATTGGTATATTTTAAAAAATATTTATCAAGGATACCAGAAACATTAGATGGCGACTTTTGTTGTAGTTTGTAAAAACCCAAATAAATACCTATGGAATTTTCAATATTTCTGTGGCAGACTGAGTTTACTCACATAAAAGCCATGGGAAAAGGCCACGAAAGCGGTATAAGAATAGTTTCTCAGACACACACACACAGATAGATTAATAAAACCTTACAGCATATAAAATAGATTTAAATGATTTCTTAAGAATTGTAGTCATACCCTCAAGAAAGGAGGAGGATGTTGAGTCATCATGAAGAAAGGAAAAAGGAATGGAATGTGTTCTGATCATAACCATTACAGATGTCAGATGCAATCAAGACAGACAGATGAACAACAAAAATATTCGTCAAATGATGCAAGAGACTAATAAAGTCGTCTGGCATTTGAGCACGAACACTTACAGCACTTTAAAAGAAACCATGGAAATGAATCTACAGTCTAGCACATCTGAACTGTTTGACTCCCACTTAAGAAATACAACACTAGCTTCTTGAGCTTGTGCTGCTTTGGAGTCTAATGCCTGAGGAGAGGATTAATTTTAAAGGTGTTGGGTAGCAAACTATTTGCAAGATTTACACACACAGCTCTTTGACGATCATTTTAAATATATCAGTGCTACAGAGGTAAAGAGTCAAGTTGCTTTTACGTTTGGAGACTTCACTTCTGGTGGACCTGATGACAAAAAACAAGATATGATTCTATGCCATGTGGCATAACATCAACATTTAAATAAAAATAAACCCAACTTTTTTGTTCATAGTGTATAAGCTACCATCAATTGATATCCAGTCTACTTTTGTTGTACAGCTAACACAAAATAAACTATGTAAACAAATAGGAATTATTTTCAAATATTTTGGCATAGCTCCAATTTTAATGACCAGAGGTTCTTATTATAACTTACTTTTTCTCTATTGGTCACAAAGTAAATTGCCAAAAAGAGAACTGGATTATTCCTCAGATTAACTCTATTTTATTCCTTTTTTTTCGCTATCTATAATCCTTTTCTGAGATCACTCATTTACCTTATAAAAGAGGGAGTCCTTGATTCTCCCCTTCTTTGTTGCTCTAGCCCAGTAACACAAACCACAAGTACCTAGTTTTCTTTGTGCAGCAAAAACTAATTCTGTGTCTGTCTCTTCTCCAAAATGTAGAACTGAATGCCCCATAAATGAGGCTGCTCAGGTCCAGGCACTAATTAACCCAATCAAATTCTCAAATGCGAGGGTGACTCACAAAGGAATTTAGGTGTTGGAACGTTAAGTGTCATGGCAACGTTTAGGCACCTAGAAAATCACAGGAACAAAACGGAGTCCACAAAGCTGGGTGTCTAGGCTCCCTATACAATTAATGGAGATAGACAGACGCATTAGACTGTGATCTAGAGAAAAGCCTGCACGCTTGGCAGGGGCTGAAGTCAGGTGTTCCAAGTGTTCCAAGCCCTGCCTCTCTAATGGAGATGGATGCTTAAGGCCTAGCTCTGCTTGTGATTGCTGAGCCAGGGAAAATAGGCATATGGCTATCTAAGTTGTGTGCAGGGCTGGACACAAAACAGCTAGGAGGGAGGTGGACCTCCCTTAGAACTAGGCTTGGCAGAATTTGATTTTTATTTTTTTATAATTTTGACAGATAATACTGATGTTTATTTTTCAGCATTTTTTCTATTTTTATCAATTTAAATTTTTACAGCTGCAAGAAATTATAGGGGGTGAGAATAATTATTTAATGACAGCCGATGCTGAGATTCAAAAGTTAAAGCTTTATAACTATTAAAACACAAACTGTCAACATCACATGTCAAACTATACAAAGTTAATATCCTTAAATCAAACTAAGAAGTTCTCAACCAGCATTTTTCTCAGTTTGCTGACTTGTAAATCTTGGTTGTTATGGGTGGAAATATTTTTTCATCAATTTGGGGGAGGGGGGGAAGAGTGTGAATTTGATGTTTACTGACAAAAATCTAATTATCTAATCCCCCCATGCATGCTTACAACTTTAGCCTATGGCTAGAGTATTCAACAGGATGTGAAAGACTACTGGTTCAACTCCCAGATTCTGCTAAGGAGGAGCAGGGATGTGAATAGGAGCCTACCAGCTCTCAGGTGAGTGCTCTTACTACTAGGCTACAGAGTCATTCAAATTTTTTTGCTGGCCCAATTAATATTTAATTAAATAACTGAATAATTAAAGTGGAACAACTTCAATAGGAGAGACTGAGGGAGCTCCACATTAGAATATTCCATAGCATATTGGTTAGGGCATTAACTTGAGAAGTGGCAAGTCCCTTCTTCCCACTTAGGAGGTACAGGGACTCGAACCAGGGGTTCCACATGGTGAGACCCCGAACCACTAGGCTAAAGATTATAAGGGAGGTGGGGGGGGGGGGGGAGGGTTGTCCTGCCCTGCCCCCACAGCTGCTTTGTGTGAACTCACTTGAGGGCCTTATTTGGTAGATGGCCTTTGAGCATATCTACCAGATTGCCTCCCAGCTCCTACTTACAATTTAGGTGGCCAAATGCCTGTCTTCCCCAGTTTGTGAATCACTCTGGGGCTTAGGCAGCAGATGGCAGATGCCTAGAATGAGACAGCAGTGCTGATGCCAGATGCAGAAATGTAGGCGCATTGGGAACGTTTGTTGCAAAAACTTAGCCAACCAAATGAGTTAGGCCTCTGTAAAGTTAGGCAGCAGCCGAGCGGGAATTTTGTGGATTGCAGTGGTACCTAAACATTGGATTTAGGTGTGTAAATACCTTCAGCTTGGATACCACTGCCATCGTACAATAGGTGAACAGATCTATTCTTAGTCCAGATGAAATTCTCCATTTGGATTCTCCTCTGTGCTTAGTGATTGGCCAGCAATTCATATTCATTTGGGTGTGGTGAAAACCATAATGAATTGTAATTTAAGTGTACTGGCTCACATTGAAAGCAAAATTAGGCTGATTTTAATTTTGCACCTAGTTACACCTCTGAGACCTTTAAAAATGATGTGACCAATTAAATGCTTAAAGAAGGAGCTAGAAGCACCATTGTAGGAAAAGGAAGATCTGTAGGGGAATGCACACACAGTGCTCCAAATACGTACAATTAGCTGGTGTGCAGAGGGTTCATCAGCTATTCAAATCTTATTTGTGGTATTCCACGTGAGCAAAAAGAGCTGAAAAGAAAACTACAGGTCTATAACAGGAAGGTGCATTCACAACCCTTGAAACTATATGCAGTTCAGTACAGAAATGTGGGAATTGAACGTGTATGGTGCTACGTTTGCTACGTTTTGATAGCTTGATTACAAAAGAGTACCTATTCTCAGGAGCTGGCTAGAATGCTATAGTAGGCTTGACTACTGGTTCTTTTGCAGTTGAATCCTGATTCTAGTTGAATAAACTAAAAATCTGTGCTGCCAGCCTGCAACATTTGTGAGTCAAATCTTGGAAACAGCATTTCCGAGTAGCCTTGATGCTGAAGATGCTTTCTTAAGTAATCCTATACTGTATATGGCTCATAGTGATGAAATCTGAATGACTCATATTCAGCAAGTTCAAAGACAACTGCCTATGAGGGTGTAGTGGGGCAGCTGCCCCTCTCCTGGAGAACAGAGGTTAAAAGCAGCCAAGCTAGGCTGATTGGGGAAGCAGCCACACTGTGGCCAACTCAGTTAGGGCCCAGCCAGTAGTGTAGGCAGGTCCGGAGCACAGGGGGAGCGGGGCTATAAAAAGGCACCTCCCCAGGCTCCCCCTGTACTCACCTGGCGGTGCCTCTGGCGGCGCTCCCGGTCTTTGGCGGCGGGTCCTCACAGGTACGGTCTGGTACGGCGTACCGGCAAGAGCCAGTACGCCGTGCTGGACCATACTGGCTTCCCCGGCGGTGATTTAAAGGGCCCGGGGCTCCAGCCACTGCGGGGAACCCTGGGCCCTGTAAAGCGCCGCCGGAGCTCCAGCAGTGGGGCTCAGGCAGCGCTTTAAAAGGCCTGCGGCTCCCCGCGGCTGCAAGAGCTGTGGGCCTTTTAAAGCGCCACCCGAGCCCGGCTCCAGCAGTGGGGCTCGGGCAGCGCTTTTTAAGGCATCGCTTCAGCCACAGGGGGAGCGGCTGCTCCCCCCCAGCTACGCTACTGGGCCCAGCTGGCCCCGATAAAAGGGCTCGGGGCCAGGAGCTGAAGGAGTTTCTCTCTAGCTGTGGAGAGAGAAGGACCTGGCTGCCTGGGAGCTCAGGGTACTGGGAGTAGAGCAGTGCTAGGGAAAGGCAAGAGGAGATGGGGAACTCCAGCCTGGCAAATCCCCAGGCTGTGGGCCTTGCTAAAGGCCAAAGCAGGTACTGGGGCTGCAGAGGGCTAGCCCGGGGATAGGCAAAGGCAGCAGGTCTTACCCCCTTGCGAATGATGAGTGGTCATTATAGACTGCAGTCTGCCCCAGGGAAAGGGGCCTAGATGATGACTGGCAGTAGCCACTGAGGCAAGGTGGGGATAGAGGGTTGGGGGTTTCCCTGGGAGGGAAGACCCAGAGAGTGGAGGTACTTCTGTGGCAGAAACCTGAGATAAAAGGGCACCGGGGTCCGGAGGGACATGGGGCCTAAGGTAGGTGAGACACAGGCCCGCAGAGGGCACTCCAAAGCTGGAGTTGAGCTAATTCCCTGGATGACCAGCAGGAGGCGCTGTACCAGTGAGTCATCCTGCTGCTACAGCGGGATTGGGGCAGAGCTCTTAGAGAGGTTGAATGAAAGCAGCTCTGCAGCTAATAGCAACAGAAGGTCTTTACCACTTTCAGAAGCAGAAATGTGGAAAAGGGGCCTGGTGTTTTCTGTAAATGTGTAAGTTCCTATACTGCTTTTTATGGTGAGGGTGAGTGAGGGCACAGTTGATTGAGATGCTAATAATGGCAACTCCATAGTTTACTTTACTGCCCTGCTTCCTTCTCAGTCCTGCTTGCTCCCTTTGCATCCACACAGAAGGAGCGGTCTCTGCACTGTCCTGAATGTACAGGATAGTTATCCCTGGTCTTAATATGGACATGTAAGGGGCCTTGTCCTCTTGTAACCCTCCCAACACACAGAGTTCAACTGGCACCACTTTAGACTCCCTGCAGTCCTTAATACCTTCTTTGAGTCTTCTATGGGAATTAGTCTGTGGAACTCACTGCCAGAAGATACCATTAAGGCCAAGAATTTAGCAGGATTCAAAAAAGGATTAGAAATGTAAATAGATATCCAGAATCATTACAGTTACTAACAGGAGCTTTGGAGGAGATATAAAGTCTTGTGGTTTGGGGAGTTAACTAACCTCTAATTGTGAGGAGTTAGGAGGAAACTTTCCCAGGGGTCAGGTTATCCCATTACTGCCTGCTGCTGTTTATTGCACTTTCCTCTTGAAGCAGCTGGCACTGACAGTGTTGGAGATAGGATACTAGATGAATCACTGGTCTGAATCAGTATGGGAATTGCTATATTCCTAAGAAAATATTAGAAAACTAGAGCAGGTGGTTACAAAATTCAAAATACATGTAAATACAATAGAGACTGTAAATCACAGAAGTTATTGTTTTGTTCAGGAGATTAACTGTCAGATTTAAAAGACAGAGAAAGAGAGGAAAATATTAATGTTCCAGTTAAAATGGCTATGAATAACTGCAAAGAAAAACAAAATTCACTTTTAACACTTCTCATATAACTCTTTAGAAAATTTGTGCATGGACATATTGTAGCAAATGGGGTAATTCATGACAATATTCTACAAGGGATTATATGGCATGATGAGACCATATATTACATTAGAAGTCCTTTTTAGATAAGTAAAGAAGAAGCAAAAAGTGCACAGTACAGTGCACAGCTACTGAAGTCTGACAGTGAACTGTACTAAAAAAGAAGTAATACAATATTAGATCAAGTAATCACAACAAACTGCAACATGTATGTTTTTCCTAGTGAATCAGGATTCTCAATAAACCAGATATTAACATATAAGAAACTACATGCAAATGGACAGTAATTACTGTGGAGACCAACATAATAAATAGTAAGGCATATGTGAAAAATGGACAACACAGGAACAACTTTAAAAAAGTTTGCTGGAGCGAAGTAATGCATGAAAGAGAAGATTCAAGACTGAAAATGAGCAAACAATTCAGCAGACTACATAGGATTCTTAGCAGGAATTTAAATATTAATTAAAAAAGTTAAAGATGATCTGATATTTTAAATAACAACTAAGTACTATTCAAATGTATCAGTTTAATTATGACTGCTCTAAGTAATTATCTTTGAGAAATTAATTTATTTCCTTCTAGCCACATACATGAGATATTCAACGATCATTCAGATTTGATTCACCTTATCAACCAAACAATTAACTTTCACGTAAATGTAGTTAGAAATTTCAATCAATTATATTCAGCTCTGGCCCCAGACCTAAAGCCTGCAGCTCTGTTGAGACTACTCAAGTCAAGCATATGAGTGTTTACTGGATTGGGTCCTACATATGCACTGACAAGAAACTGGCAGCAACTTTTATGGTGCTCACAAACAAATCAGGTTATAAATGAAATGTATGATGGTCCTGCTTACAATATTTCTATTGCTCTGAAAGTTTTTACCATTTTGACAAGAGAGAGTTACTATTACATGCAGTGGGAAATGTTGCCAGATCCGATTAAAACTTTTGAACCAGGAGATTTTATAGAATTTCTTTTACAATAAAAGGAAGCTTCTGATTTAGTTACAGTACCAACTAAAACTTATTTTTGTAAGGACACAAAAGACTTGCATGTGGTTTTTCATTATGTGCCAATTGCAGTGGAAATGACGCAGCACAAAAAAATGCTGACTGGAGAGTCAGTTGTGTTTCCCACTTTCTGGTTTTGAAACATCAGCTTTGTCCAATTACCATGAGTGGTGTAGTTCAACTCTAGCCTAGATTTTACACTATTAATATATTTAAGAGTAGAGAAATTCACCTTAAATCTAACATTTTTTGTTGAAAGCAATAGCACATTTTGGAAGTCAAATATTTTCTTTGAATAAACTAAGACATCTATATATACTAAATGGAAAACTACATTTAATTTCAATGTTTCATTCATGTTCATAATCACACTCCACAGATGTATATTTTAACCTAAATAAAGAGTAAGGATTTGTATATTGCTATACCGCCATCTCCTGATGAGGACAGATAAGATTCAATGAGCTAAAGTAGGGGAAATGACCAAAAGGATCTATGCAGAGAATCTAAATATTGGTTTGCATTATTTGCTGGTGCTAACTGGAACAACTTCACAGATGTTGTAAATTGACTCAGATCCATCAAAGTCAATGATTTTAATTATGAACTCTGACGAAGGGACTCAACCTTAATGTGCTGGTACAGCACAATGTACAGTGAGGATCTGCTTGGGCCCTGTTGACTCTACTTTAATAAAAATTTATAATTATGGTTAAATTCACAATCCAGTGGTCCAGAATAAGAACTTTTTCATAACTTAAGGCCTGGGCTAGGTCTCCCCAGAGAAACCTGCAAGCAAGCCAGCTATCCTATGGGCCCTTCACATCCTCTGTGCACCACAGGAGGCTCTGCATAGGCTGATGTGAAGAATGACATTGGGGTGGACCAAGAATAAACCTAGGTAGCGGCCAAAGAATGTCTGTAAGGGTTTATCTAGCCAGGGAAGTTATTCTGAAATAATAACACACAATGATGTGTTTAAAGAGCAACTAATATTGTGGAATAGCTTATTGTCCCTGTGTGGACAAACTCTGAGTGAATTCAATAGTCTTAACTATCTGAACAAGTGGTACAGAGGAGTAGGGTGCCACTATTTTAGCTGTGTTTTATTCAGTGACATTAATTTCATCCTAAGTATGGGAATGATGCCTATGCCCTTTCTAACCTAACAGCAAAGATAGTCACTAATTTTTAATTTTGAAAAGTTAAAGCATCAATTTTAATTTCATCATATCCAGTATTAAGGGCTTATCTACACATGGAGTTGTTTCTGATTAACTCCATGATGGGAGTTAAACTCCAAATGCTTGTGCCCTATTCCCAAGTAGTCTGGCAAATTAATCAAAACTTAAATTTTGTTTGCATACATTGTTCTTTAACTTTTGTTTTCATAAAAACAGACACTTAAACCTTGTGTAGATTATGAAAAATCTGAAAATGATTTTTAAAAGTCAAGGTAACTAATATGCTTTGAAACACCACTTAGTACCTAGCATGGACATGGTTTAACAGCTTCACAACTGTGTGAGCTGATGATCAGATAACATGATTGTAACGATGTCAAACTGTGTGTACACTAGGAGTGGAATCCATGGAGGGACTTAGGCATTGCAACTCTAAGCATCCTGGCACCTAACTTTTAGACACCTAGAAAATCACAGAAACAATACTGCAACCCACAAAGGCTGAGTTGGGCACCTAAGTTTATAAACAATGAATGGGGATAGACAAACAACTCAGAATAAGATTTGCAAAAGCCATGCTAGGCAGGGAGATGCCTAAGCTAGACAATGGGAGATGCTGATGATGGGGGTGGGGAAGGGGTGTTAAGCCCTTCTCCTCTCATGGAGATAGGTATCTAAGTCTGGCTGTAGGGAGGCACCTATCTCTGTTTAGTAATCCATGAACATGAACCAGCCACATAGAGTCAGGCAGTTTAAGTGCCTCAGGTATACTCCAAATATGCTGAACAAATCTGCAGATGGACTTCAAAGAAACTGAGGACCCACTTACTGCACCTCATATACTCCAGAAGAGACCATCTCAGACAAAAAATCATCACATGCTCCCAGACACTGAAGGAAAAAACCAAGGAAAGTTACCTGGAAATCATGCAAGAAATCCAAAAAACCAAAAAACTGATGACAGGCATTCAACACAAAAACAAAAGTGGAACCAACTACTCCATGACCCACAGAACACCATCTCCAGGAGAAACCATGGCACCAGTATCCACCACATGGATGCTACATGACACCTGAACATCACCAGTTTATCAAGACTGCCCCTCACTGGAACTGAATTATCTGTATTCTCTAAGGGATTGAACTTCTGCCCCACCACAGAACCTGACACCATCCTAACATGTTTCAGAGTGGTAGCCGTTGTTAGTTTGTATCAGCAAAAAGAACAAGGAGTACTTGTGGCACCTTAGAAACTTAACAAATTTATTTGGGTATAAGCTTTCGTGGGATAAAACCCACTTCATCAGATGCATGGAGTGGAAAACACAGTAGGAAGATATACTGTATATATATATATATATACAGAGAGCATGAAAAGATGGGGGTTGCCATACCAACTCTAATGAGACAAATCAATTAAGGTGGGCTATTATCAGCAGGAGAAAAAAAACGTTTGTAGTGATAATCAGGATGGCCCATTTCAAACAGTTGACAAGAAGGTGTGAGGAACAGTAGGGGGAAAAATTAGCATGGGGAAATAGTTTTAGTTTGTGTAATGACCCATCCACTCCCAGTCTTTATTCAAGCCTAATTTAATGGTGTCCAGTTTGCAAATTAATTCCAGTTTTGCAGTTTCTCGTTTGAGTCTGTTTTTGAAGTTTTTTTGTTGAAGAATTGCGACTTTTAGGTCTGTAATTGAGTGTCCAGGGAGGTTGAAGTGTTCTCCAACTGGTTTTTGAATGGTATAATTCTTGACAGCTGAGGTAAATGAGGCCAATTAACCTTAGGCTGCACCTGGAGGAAACCTAGGGTGTGCTAGGGTCTAATTGCAGATGAAATCCAGTTACGGGGAGGTGTGACGAACTAGGACTGTTGTTAAGGTTTCCCTGAGTACTGTGTGGGTGCCTCAGTTTCCCCTATGCAGTGCTTGAGTATCTAGGTGGTGGGACGACGGTGCATGATTGTTACAAAGCCCTAGAATGCAGGGGAGGGGCCGGGCCATCTGTTGCCAGGAGACAGGGCCATTCTCTGTGTCCAGGCCTCTGCCCACCCCTGCCTTCTAGGGCTTTGTAACAATCATGCACCGTCGTCCCACCACCTAGATACTCAAGCACTGCATAGGGGAAACTGAGGCACCCACACAGTACTCAGGGAAACCTTAACAACAGTCCTAGTTCGTCACAGGAGGAGTTTGGCAGGATCCACAAAGAGAGGAAGTTTGCAGGAAAACCTGCAGTTTCACTCCCTGATACAAGGGGGAAGAGCGGGAAGCTGCAAGGACAGAGTGGGAAGCAGTTCAGGGAAGGAGCAGTAAGGGCTGGGAGAATAAAAGCCCAGAGCTGCTGGGTTGAGGGTCTCTGGACAGGAACCTGATGTACGGGGCAGGCCCAGGTTCCCCTACCAGCCGCTGGGGGAGTGGCACAGACCAGGCAGTGAGCAATGGACTGCCTGGGACAGTTTACCTCAAAGGACTTGTGATACCCCAGAAGGGGGGTGGGAAGGAGAACTTTAATGTGACTTATTCGGAGGACTAAGCTATGAAGAGGACAGTGCTGCCGCTCCCGGCACACGAGACCCAGACGGCCCAAGCATATCTGGCCACATCATTCTTACTGAAGGAATACTCATAGAAACCATCCTCAAACCACTCACCACACAAAGGGCCAGCTTCCTCCAGGACACAACTGACTTCCTCCACAGACTCTGCAATATTAATAACCTCCCTCAGAACACCATGCTAGCCACGATGGATGCCACTTCCCTATTCACCAACATCCCTCACAAATATGGCATATCTGCCTGCCTCAAATATTTATAGGACAATGGACAACTCTCAGATATCCACCCCAAACATATCACTAAACTCCTATATTTCATCCTCACCTATAGCAATTTTATTTTCAGCAACAAACACTTTCCCCAAACCCTGGGAACAGCCATGGGAATTAGGATGGCTCCCCAGTATGTCAATCTCTTCTTGGGCCACCTTGAAGAATTTCTGGATAAATATACCATGAAACCAATAATATACCTGAGATACATCAATGATATTTTCATCCTCTGGACAGACAGCTTAAACTCCCTCATAGATTTTTACCACAACTTCAACAACCACCACCCTTCCACTAAACTCTCTCTGGAACTTTCCCACACTAGCATCAACTTCCTGGACACCACAATCAGCTTCAACAATGTCTATACTACAAAATTATGTCGACCTAAGTAACGCTGACGTACAGCCACTGCAGAAAGTCAATTGCTTTTGCATGTCCATGCTACGCTCATTGTGTTAGCAGTGTGCGTCCTCACCAGGAGCACTTGCACCAATTTAACTGTCAGTGTAGGGCATTGTGGGACAGCTTCTGAAAGCCAGCCACTGTCAATGTAAGTAATGCAGGGTCTACACTGACACTGCATTGATCTAACTATGTCCATCTAAGCGCTATGCCTCTCGCGGAGGTGGAGTTATTAAGTTGGCATAGTGGAGGAGTTATGTCAGCAGGAGTAACATTTTAGTGTAGACACTTAGGCCTGGTCTACACTAAGAGTTTATGTCGAATTTAGCAGCGTTAAATCAAATTAACCATGCACCCGTCCACACAACGAAGCCATTTATTTCGACATAAAGGGCTCTTAAAATCGATTTCTGTACTCCTCCCCGACGAGGGGATTAGCGCTAAAATTGATATCGCGCACGTCGAATTAGGGTTAGTGTGGACGCAATTCGATGGTATTGGCCTCCGGGAGCTATCCCACAGTGCACCATTGTGACCTCTCTGGACAGCACTCTGAGCTTGGATGCACTGCCCAGGTAGACAGGAAAAGCCCCGGGAACTTTTGAATTTCATTTCCTGTTTGGCCAGCGTGGCGAGCTCATCAGCACAGGTAACCATGCAGTCCCAGAATCGAAAAAGAGCTCCAGCATGGACCAAACGGAAGGTACTAGATCTGATAGCTGTATGGGAAGATGAATCCGTGCTATCAGAACTACGTTCCAAAAGATGAAATGCCAAAATATTTGAAAAAATCTCCAAGGCCATGATGGACAGAGGATACAGCAGGGACGCAACACAGTGCCGCGTGAAAATTAAGGAGCTCAGACAAGCGTACCAGAAAACCAGAGTCAAACGGACGCTCCGGGTCAGAGCCCCAGACATGCTGCTTCTACGCTGAGCTGCATGCAATTCTAGGGGTTGCCGCCACCACTACCCCACTCCTGTCCATGGACTCCTGCAATGGGTTACACTCACTGGCCATGCCTGAAGATTTGGCGGACAGGGAAGATGATGATTATGATGACAAGGTTGTGGAGAGCACACAGCACACCGATTTCCCCAACAGCCAGGATCTTTTTATCACCCTAACTGAAATACCCTCCCAACCCTCCCAAGGCGGTATCCTGGACCGTGAAGCCGGAGAAGGCACCTCTGGTGAGTGTACCTTTTGTAAATAAAATACATGGTTGAAAAGCAAGCGTTCTTTAATGATTAATTTGCCCTGAGGGTTAGGGATGCATTCGTGGCCAGTCCAGCTACTGGAAAAGTCTGTTAACGTCTCTGGGGATGGAGCGGAAATCCTCCAGGGACATCTCCATGAAGCTCTCCTGGAGGTACTCTAAAAGCCTTTGCAGAAGGTTTCTGGGGAGAGCAGCCTTATTCCGTCCTCCATGGTAGGACACTTTACCACACCATGCCAGTAATCTGGTATCATTGCATGACAAAGCCTGGCAGTGTATGGTCCCGGTGTTTGCTGGCATTCAAGCAACATCTGTTCTTTCTCTGTCTGTGTTATCCTCATCAGAGTGATATCATTCATGGTAACCTGGTTGAAATATGGGAATTTAATTAAGGGGACATTCCAAGGTGGCCGTTCCTACTGGGCTGTTTGCCTGTGCCTGAAAAGAAATCCTCCCTGCAGTTTGGCAAGGGTGGGAGGGAAAGCATTGGCGCTGAGCTGTTTGCATTTGGCTAGCAGGGATCTTCCCTGATACCAGACACGTGGTGGTGGTGTGGGGGTGGGGGGCCTTCACGCTGAGCTGTTTGCATTTGGCTAGCAGGGATCTTCCCTTATACCAGCCACACGGTGGGGGTAGGGGTAAAGCGATCATCCCAGAGAATTGGAGGGGGTGGGGGGTTCTGCTGTTGCACGTAACCCAAAAACCACAGCACTAAATGGCCAACTCAACGGGCTTTGCTTGGTATGCGAAAGGAGGGCGCTGCTGTTATGAAGGCTGCAGAAGCTGAAAGACTATGGCTTACCATGGCCGCCTACAAGCCGAATTCTGTTGCCCAGACCTGCGTGTGTGATCTCTAACACCAAAGCTGCAGGCACTCAATGTAAGATGCAAAATGTGACCTTGTACCAAAAGCACATGTGCTATGTAATGTGAATGGTGTTGTTCACCGTGAAAGAGTATACCCATTGTTGTGTAAAATGTATCTTTTTAAATACTTCTCTCCCTTTTTTTCCCTCCTGCAGCTGCAAATGTTTCAAGCCTCTCCCTAGCATCTCCATCCCAAAGGCTATCTCAGATAAGGTGGCAAAAAAACCGCACGTGCGATGAAATGTTCTCTGAGCTCATGCACTCCTTCCACACTGAAATAGCTCAGCAGAATGTGTGGAAGGACACAGTAGCACAGTACAGGACAGCGGCCAATGAACGTGAGGACAGGAGGGACGATCGAGATGAGAGGTGGCGACAGGAAGATCAGAGGATGCGGGAGGCAACGCTGGGGACTACTGTGGGATCAAACGGACATGCTCCGGCGTCTGGTGGAGATTCAGGAATGGCAGCAGGATCACAGACCACTGCTGCAGCCCATGTGTAACTGCACTCCCTCCTCCCCAAGTTCCATAAGCTCCTCACCCACAGTCCCAAAAACACGGGGTGGGGGGAGGCTCCAGGCACCCAGCCACTCCACCCCAGTGGACTGCCCAAGCAACAGAAGGCTAGTATTCAAGAAGTTTTGAAGTGGCCTTTTCCTTCCCTTCTCCCCTCCTCCCACACCTCACCCAAGCTACTTTGTGAGTTATCCCCCTATTTTAATAATCAATTAATAAAGAATGAATGGTTTTTAAACGATAGTGGCTTTATTTCCGATACATGCTCGAAGGGGGGAGGGCGGGTGTCTTACAGGTAATTAGAGTCAAGCAAGGGGGTGGGTTTTAATCAAGCATAAACAAACAGAACTGTCACACGGTACCCTGGCCAGTCATGAAACTGGTTTTCAAAGCTTCTCTGATGCGCACCTTGTCCTGCTGTGCTCTTCTAATCGCCCTGGTGTCTGGCTGCGCGTAATCAGTGGCCAGGCGATTTGCCTCAACTTCCCACCCCGCCATAAAAGTCTCCCCCTTACTCTCACAGAGATTGTGGCGCACACAGCAAGCAGCAATAACAATGGGAATATTGGTTTTGCTAGGTCAGAACGAGTCAGTAAACTGTGCCAGCAACCTTTCAAACATCCAAATGCACACTCTACCACCATTTTGCACTTGCTCAGCCTATAGTTGAACAGCTCCTTACTACTGTCCAGGGTGCCTGAGTACGGCTTCATGAGCCACGGAATTAAGGGGTAGGCTGGGTCCCCAAGGATAACTATAGGCATTTCAACATCCCCAACAGTTACTTTCTGGTCTGGGAAGTAAATACCTTCCTGCAGCCGTTTAAACAGACCAGAGTTCCTGAAGACGCGAGCGTTATAAACCTTTCCCGGCCATCCCACGTTGATGTTGGTGAAATGTCCCTTGTGATCCACCAGTGCTTGCAGCACCATTGAAAAGTACCCTTTGTGGTTTATGTACTAGCTGCCTTGGTGGTCCGGTCCTAAGATAGGGATATGCATTCCGTGTATAGCCCCACCACAGTTAGGGAATCCCATTGCAGCAAAGCCATCTACTATGACCTGAACATTTCCCAGAGTCACTACCTTTGATATCAGCAGCTCAGTGATTGCGTTGGCTACTTGCATCACAGCAACCCCCACAGTAGAGTTGCCCACTCCAAACTGATTACCGACTGACAGGTGTTGCAAGCTTCCACAGGGCTATCGCCACTCACTTCTGAACTGTGAGGGCAGCTCTCATCTTGGTATTCTTGTGCTTCAGGGCAGGGGACAGCAAGTCACAAAGTTCCATGAAAGTGCCCCTATGCATGCGAAAATTTTGCAGCCAGTGGGAATCATCCCAGACCTGCAACACTATGTGGTCCCACCAGTCTGTGCTTGTTTCCCGGGCCCAGAATTGGCGTTCCATGGCATGAACCTGTCCCACTGCCACCAGGATGTCCAATTTGCGGGGTCCCGTGCTTTGAGAGAGGTCTGTGTCCATGTCCTCATCACTGTCATAACCGCGCTGCCGTCACCTCCTCGCCTGGTTTTCCAGGTCCAGGTTCTCCATAAACTGCACGATAATGCGCGAGGTGTTTACAATGGTCATAACTGCTGTGGTGACCGGGCTCCATTCTTGCCATGCTATGGCATCTGCTCAGGCAATCCAGGGAAAAGGGCACAAAATAATTGTCTGCCGTTGCTTTTATGGAGGGAGGGAGGATTGACTGCTGACATTTACCCATAACCACCTGCGACAAAATTTTGGCCCCATCAGGCATTGGGAGCTCAACCCAGAATTCCAATGGGCAGCGGGGACTGCGGGAACTGTGGGATAGCTACCCACAGTGCACCTCTCGGAATGTTGACGCTTGCCACGGTACTGTGGACGCACACCGCCGAATTAATGTGCTTAGTGGGGACGCACGCACTCGACTTTATACAATCTGTTTCCAAGAATCGAATTCTGTAAAATCGGAGTAATTTTGTAGTGTAGACATAGCCTTATAGAGTTAGGTCAATGTAAACTGCCTTAAGTCAACCTAACTCTTTAATGTAGACCAGGGCTAGCATTTAGGTATCTAGGTTGACGCAGTGTCAGTGTAGCAACCGTGTTGCTTTCATCAACTGTTGATGGCTTCCTGAAGCTGTCCCATAATGACCCACTCTGACAATTAAATTGGTGCACATCACCGACAAAAGGAGCATAGCATGGACATGCAAAAGCGATTGAATTACTGCAATGACTGTATGTCAACGTAACTTAGGTGAACATAATTTTGTAGTGTAGACATACCCTAAGACATTTCTTGTGAGAATGACTTAGGTGGCTGCCTCACTCCATGGAAAACAGCCAGATAAGGAAGTGCTGGTGCTGTTGCTACCCACCTTAAAACTTTTAGCCCAGTGATTAGCGCACTTGCCTGGATGTGGGAGACCCAAGTTCAGTTCTCCCCTTCTCTGTTACAGGTGAGAGAAAGGATTTTAACAAGGGTCTCCAACATTTCAGAAGAGTGCTCTAACCACTGACCTAAGGAAGCTGTTCTGTGAAAGATACAATAGTGACAAAAGGTATTGTTGTATTACTCTTATTAGCTTATACTGGACTCTTAGAAGTGCTTTTCATTCACACAGGAGAAGAGATACAAATTATGTAATTTGAGAGCACACAAAAATTCAGCTGACTAATAAAGTATTATTACAATCTGACAGCATAAAGCATAATCAAAGAGCCTGTTATGTATTGAAGTGTCACAAAGCACTTAGTTGGATTTCCTTAATAAAAGGCGTTTATTGCAGAAGTGTCCAAGGTACGACAGATATCAAAACAGTACTCACCCATATCCAAAAGTTCCTCTTTTCATCAGCTTTCAGCAGAGTAGCAATTTTTTTCTAGGTCCAGAGCTTACCCCACACGTTTCTAGTCAGTATGAATACAGCAGATACAAGGATTCTATTTTTACCAATGTGCATACTTTCTAGAACTTTTTAAGTCTTTAATTGATGGTTTAATTCACAGTGCAAAAACCATCTACAACAGTAAATTACCAATTTTAGAACTGGGCTGGATCAAATTGAGCCTACTCACATGCTGTACATAATATTTAAAAAAAAAAATGCAGTCCTCAAGAACAATATAAAACTATTTACTTTATTGAATCCAGGATAGTACTACAGACCTATTGACTGCAGCGTTGTCCTTAGATGAGCAAGTATAACAGACTACAGACATTAGGGAACTGAGATTTATCTGAAATGAGATAACTATGTATAGGCAGGCAAGACCTTGGGGTAAATATTACAGTGAAGGAGGAAGTCTGGCCTTTAATGGAATAAATCAGAAAAATCAATAGACCAAAAAGAAATCTGGAAACCAAGTTGAAGGTTGAAGCGCTACTAGCAAAAGTCAGATAAAATGGTTCAATTCATTAAGAAAACAGTGAAAAGAGCAAAATAGCCACAGTTAGAACAAATTATTCTTGATTGCTCAGTGATTCCATCATCAGAGAGTTCAGAAGCAATATTGTATTTTAATATATCTGCATTTTCCAAAACAGATCACCAGTTCGTACAGCAATTGCATGAACAGATGAAACAAACACAAACCTTCAAGAAATAATTAAGCATAAAGACAGATAAAATTGGAAATAAATCCACAGAATATTTAATATAATGCCAATAAAAATGAGCAACAGCATTGGGGAAAAGTCAGATAGAGCCAGTAAACTAAGTGGTAACTAATAGTAAACTGGCTAGATTGTCCAGGCCAGCTGAACTGTTCTGAGGGAAAGTCCAAAGTGCGGGGGGCACAGGCTTCCAATAGACCCCAGGAATTATTTCAGAAGCTGCGATCAACCAAAACCAGAGGGGCCCTGGCCACATACACTACATGGTGGGAGGGCTGTTTGTGTGTTTGGAAGTTACTATAGTGGCTCCACACGACTCAACAATTCTTCTATCACAACAGAGATTATTTACCCATACACCCTCCCTATCCCGGTAGAACTGGCCCAAGAGAGTTCCCCACTAGAGCCCACAATGACTGTCACGGGGGATTAATATTTCGTTATTTTTTTATATAAGTTCTTCCCAAAATCTTGTAAAATGTAAACTATCTTCTGTCTAAGTTAAGGGCCCACACCTGAAAGTCAGTGGAGACCTATGAATGACTGAAAAATGATTTGTTTGCAGGATTGGGCCATATTATCTGTGTTAAGAATTGTTAGATAGGAAATACTGAATAATATCCAAGTCCTTCCAAACAAGCACAAAACAGTCTCTAACCACCTGTTACCTGCCAGAGTCCTGGACTCCTATCTGTCAGACTTCTGGCCAGGGAGTGGTACAAGGATAGCAGTTGTTGCATTGGTGTCTGATCTCCCTACTGTCTACAGACAAAGTAAATACTTATGCATTCCTTTGGACCTGTCTCTGGCATTTGATACCGCTGTTCACCAAATACTCCCATCCTGCCTCTGAGAAGCTGCAGGGTGAACACAAACACCCTGAAATGGCTCATGTCCTTCCTGTCAAACCAAACCCAGAGGATGTTCTCTCTCTTAAATCTTCACCAGCAGAATCCTACAAATCTCAATCCTCTTTCCTCATATCATTCAACATCCACACGAAGCCATCGGGAGCATAGCCACCAACTCTGTGGTGCTCCGGGGCTGGAGCACCCATGGGGAAAAATTGGTGGGTGCTGGCAGCTCCCCGCCGACCCCCAACCCACCTGCGCCCAACTCACCTTCCGGGGTTCCCGCCGGAGGGAAAAGCCGGGGCTTTTTTTAGCCCAGCCGAAAAGCTGTGGCTTTTTTTAGCCCAGCAGCCCGCCTCTCAGCTGGGCGGAGGGGGGCCGCGGGGGAAAGTGCAGCGGGGTGGTGCCTCGGGGGAGGGGCATGGGGAGGGCTAAAAAAAGGGGCATGGGGATGGGCTAAAAAAGCCCCGGCTTTTCGGCGGGAGGTGCCTCCCTCCAGCGGGAACCCCGGAAAGTGAGTTGGGAGTGGGTGGGTGGGGGGCCCGGTGGGGAGCTGCCGGTGGGTGCTCAGCACCCACCAATTTTTCCCCGGGGGAGGAGGCGGGGGCGGGAATTTGGGGAAGGGGCGGGGCCAGGGGTGGAGTTGAGGTGGGGCTGGGGTAGAGTGTGGTGGGGGGGCCGGGGCGTGAGCACCCACCGGCACCGACGAAAGTTGGCGCCTATGATCGGGAAAGTTAGTGAAACAACACAGACTGAAATGCCAGCCATATACAGATAATACCCAGTTCTGCATCTCCTCTACACTGAATGTAAATAGCATCATCTAACAGCTTTCTTCTTGCCTAGCTGAGATCAGCACCTGCATGAAAAGCAACTGGCTGAAGCTGAACCTAAGGCAAGAAAGGCGATACCAGTAGGAAGAGAGGAGCACTTCAAAGAATTGGCCTGCTCTAGGACCTCCCACTGTTGAGACCTCAGAACGTTAGGTTGGTTTGTAGACTTGGGTTTCTTTTGGACTCCTCATTTCTGTTGATGCTCAAAAGCCAGGATAACAAGGGGTGCTCACTTCCTTCTGTGCCCTCGCTACCTCTCCCCAACCACATGGAATGAAGGAAACAGAGCAGGACCTCTGGAGTGCAAGCAGACTCTATGAGCACCAGTAACTTTCCATAGCAACAGCTGAGAGCAGCCGCTCTGGTACAGGGAAGACAAACAGAGCTCCCTGCTCTCCTGGACCTAGATTCCAGTGGGGGGAAACCCCTCTAAAGACACCCGCCCACTCCAGGGCAGTAAATCACTTCCCTGCCCTTCAGCCACAAGGGATGGACAACACAAAGCAGGACCTCCTCTTGGGTGAAGCCATCCTTTGCGAAGAACAAGGACCGCCCAAGCAGCAACAGAGCAGCAGCAAGCTCATCCAGAGGATATTGCTGGATGGCAGGGTCAGTAGCAGACTACTTTTTACAGTTTGAACTCTAGACATTTTCTGCCTGCTGACTGGTTTGTTGTTGCCCTAGTCTCCTCCCACCTCTGTCGCTTACAATTCTTCTGCTGGCAGCCTCACTTTTCCATCCTTGGTTTCCTCCCTCCTCTTCTTATCTCCCCTTCTCTCCATCCCACTTCCCCGCGCTCCATTCCCCTCCTTCCTTTTCCACTACTCCCTTGCTACTATATATTCACTTCTGCTGCCATTACCTCTCAACCATCACCCTGCCTTCATAGAAAAAGAAGTGGATATACAAGCTGTGTGCATAATCTCTCTGATCCCTTCGTTTGTATGTTTTATCTCTTTCCCCAGACTTTGTCTGGGTTTTGTATTTCAAGGTTCCAAGTTCTTCAGCGAAAGGTCTGTGACTATGTTTGTACAACACTTAGTCCAGTGGGGGCAACACTGGGGTCTTTGGGGCCTACTGCAATATAAATTCTAAGGCCTACATTTTCAAAACTGAGTACTAGGGTTGACAGGCATCCGATTTTTGACTGGGTGTTCTGGTTGAAAAGGGACCCTGGCAGCTCCAGTCAGCACAGCTGACCAGGCTGCTAAAAGTCCGGTTAGCTGCAGTGGCCGGCTACCCACAGCTCTCAGAAGCAGCCAATACGTCCTTCTGCCTTCTAGGCGCAGGTGCGGCCAGGGTTGGGGGGGTCTGCGTGCTGCCTCTGCCCGCAGTGCAGGTGCTGCCCCGAGCATCGGCTCTGCAGCTCCCATTGGCCAGGAACTGTGGCCCGTGGGAGTTGCAGGGGCAGCACCTGCGGACGGGGGCAGCGTGCAGAGCCCCCTGGCCCTGTCTGTCCCTGCACCTAGGAGACAGAGGGGCATGTTGCTGCTTCCTGGGAGCTGCCTGAGGTAAGCATCACCCAGAGGCCGCCCCCCCCAACCCCTTATCCCTGGCCTGAGCCCCCTCCCACACCCAAACTCCCTGCCCCAGTCCTGAGCCTCACTCCGAACCCCTTGGCCCCAGCCCAGAGTTCCCTCCCGCACCCAAACTCCCTCCCAGAGCCCCCACCCCTTCCCACTCCCCAACCCCCTGTCCAAGCCCAGAGTGCCCTCCCACATTGCAGCTGTACTTGAGCACTATTTTAAGACTTAAAAAATTCATTAAACCTTTTCCTACTTCAGACATATATTAAGTAATACCCATTCTTTAAATAGGAAAGCATGTCAGTAGACAAAAAGCTCCAAATGCTTAAGATCATACTAAAATAGGCATTTTGTTTGTTCAGCTGCACATATCACTGTAGGTCTAAGCTCACTGCATATCTAGTGTATTTATAAAACCACTCCACTTAAATTGCTTCTCTTTCCTTAGCGTGTGTTTTAATACTCCTGAATAAAGAACATTCTTTTAAAGCTAAAAATAGTTCAGTTTTGGTCAGCATTCAGTGACTAGTGAGGGGACGATAAAGCAAGTCAGGGGAAAGTTCCACATGTTCTTCTGAGGTTTAAAGGCAGGTTTTTGTGTTTGTTTATTTATTTGCTTTTAAAAAGAACAATTTCATATCATAAGAACTTCTATTAGCGATTTGATGGACTAAGTGTTGATTATTTCAATATTTTCCAAATTTGTCTGTACATGGGTAAAAAACTATCTGTTCACAGAAAAAGAATTTAGGTCAGTTGTTCTCATCTCCTATTAAAGTCACTGTGAGTTGAGATCACTCTGCACCAGATAGGATCAGGGCCATATTTTGGTTTTCATGGTAATTTCTATTCATAGTTAGAAACAAACACACACACAAAACCTACTTGAGAGCACATTAAGATTGTATCATCTAGGACGCAAAGGCTAGTGCAACCTTAATTCAATTCCCTTGTGCATTTTCATTATGATACAGATTTTAATTACATGATCACATACTATTTTTACTCATCACAGTCCCAGTTTACTTGCCCAGTCAGTCCTAGTCTCCCCTTCCAGGCTCCCCATCTGAGGCCCAGTCTTTCCCCACTACCAGTCTCCTTGCTCAGCCAATCCTTGTCATCCCCCCTCCATGCCCCCAGTCAGTTTTCCCCTCCCAGGTCCTCATCTGATCTGTCTCTACCCTCTCTCCAGCCTCCAGTTGTCTCCCCTCATGCTCATGAGTGGCGGGTATCAAAGGCAGGGGAAGGCTAAGCCTACCCAAACTGTCAGTGTGTCCCCACCCACACTGCACCCCAAACCCCCTCCTGCTTCCCATTGCACTTTGCTGTGGGTGCGGCTCTTCCTTCCCATGTGGCTGGGGCCCCAGGCCAGTGGCGCCAGAACCAGGGCCTGGCCCATCCACTTTTTGCCAGGGAGGATCCAACCCCCTTCCCCTTTTCTTCCCCACAAGGCCCCACCCCCAGCTGGGCCAGCATGGAGCCCGGGCAGCTGTGGGGAGCTGTAGGCTAGGATGGTGCTTTCTGGAAGCTCACCGATGCATTGCAGTTTTCTCAGGAAACCAGTGGTGTACACCACTGATTTCCTGAGAAAACTACAATGCATCGGTGAGCTTCCAGAAAGCACCATCCTAGCCACCATGGATGTAGAGGCTCTCTACACAAACATCCCACACACAGATGGGATACAAGCTGTCAGGAACAGTATCCCTGATGATGCCACAGCACAACTGGTTGCTGAGCTCTGTGACTTTATCCTCACGCACAATTATTTCAAATTTGGTGACAATATATACCTCCAGACCGGTGGCACCGCTATGGGCACCCACATGGCCCCACGATATGCCAACATTTTTATGGCTGACCTGGAACAATGCTTCCTCAGCTCTTGTCCACTCACACCCCTTCTCTACCTACGCTACATTGATGACATCTTCATCATCTGGACCCATGGGAAGGAAACTCTGGAAGAATTCCACAATGATTTCAACAGCTTCCACCCCACCATCAACCTCAGCCTGGACCAGTCTACATGAGAAGTTCAATTCCTAGACACCATGGTGCAAAGAAGCGATGGTCACATTAACACCGCCCTATACCAAAAACCCACCGACCGCTATGCCTACCTACATGCCTCCAGCTTCCATCCCGGACACACCACACGATCCATTGTCTACAGCCAAGCACTCAGGTGCAACCGTATTTGCTCCAACCCCTCTGACAGAGACCAACACCTACAAAATCTTCACCAAGCAGTCTCAAAACTACGATACCCGCATGAGGAAATAAGGAAACAGATCAACAGGGCCAGATGTGTACCCAGAAGCCTCCTGCTGCAAGACAAACCGAAGAAAGAAATCAACAGAACTCCGCTGGCCATCACTTACAGTCCTCAGCTAAAATCTCTCCAACGGATCATCAGTGATCTACAACCCATCCTGAACAACGATCCCTCACTCTCACAGGCCTTGGGAGGCAGGCCAGTCCTCACCCACAGACAACCCACCAACCTGAAGCATATTCTCACCAGCAACTACACACCGCACCATAATAACTCTAACTCAGGAACCAATCCATGCAACAAACCTCGATGCCAACTCTGCCCACATATCTACACCAGGGACACCATCACAGGACCTAACCAGATCAGCCACACCATCACCGGTTCATTCACCTGCACATCCACCAATGTAATATACGCCATCATGTGCCAGCAATGCCCCTCTGCTATGTACATCGGCCAAACTGGACAGTCCTTACGCAAAAGGATAAATGGACACAAATCAGATATTAGGAATGGCAATATACAAAAACCTGTAGGAGAACACTTCAATCTCCCTGGACACACAATAGCAGATTTAAAGGTAGCCATCCTGCAGCAAAAAAACTTCAGGACCAGACTTCAAAGAGAAACTGCTGAACTTCAGTTCATTTGCAAATTTGACACCATCAGCTCAGGATTAAACAAAGACTATGAATGATGGCTAGCCAACTACAAAAGCAGTTTTTCCTCCCTTGGTGTTCACACCTCAACTGCTAAAAGAGGGCCTCATCCTCCCTGATTGAACTAACCCCGTTATCTCTAGCCTGACTCTTCCCTGTATATTTATACCTGCCCCTGGACATTTCCACTGCATGCATCTGAAGAAGTGGGTATTCACCCACAAAAGCTTATGCTCCAATACATCTGTTAGTCTATAAGGTGCCACAGCACTCTTTGTCACTTCTACAGATCCAGAGTAACACGGCTACCCCTCTGATACCGGAGTCCTTTTCCTGTTCCCTTACAGAAATTCCCCTATTTCAACCAGGTGACCATGAATGATATCACTCTCCTGAGGCTAACACAGAAAGATAAAGACTAAATGTTGCTTGAATGAGACCAAAACCCAGGACCATTTGCTGCCATGCTTTGTGCTGCAATGATTCCAGACTACTTGCTACTGGCTTGGCATGGTAAAGTGTCCTACCATGGAGGACGAAATAAGGCAGCCCTCTCCAGAAACCTTCTGAAAAGGCTTTCAGAGTACCTCCAGGAGAGCTTCATGGAGATGTCCCTGGAGGATTTCTGCTCCATTCCCAGACATGTTAACAGACTTTTCCACTAGCTGTACTGGCTGCGAATGCATCCCAATTCTTCAGGGCAAATCAAACATTAAACACAATTGCTTTTAAACCCTGTAGTGTAGTTACAAATGTGCGCTCACCAGAGGTGCCTTCTCCGGCTTCAGGGTCCAGGAACCCACCTTGGGAGGGTATTGGCTCCAGGGTGATGAAAAGGTCCTGGCTGCCAGGGAGAACGGATTCTCCGCTTGCCTGTTGCGCATTCTCCTCCTCCTCCTCCTCTTTCTCATCCACAAAATCCTCCTCCCTGTTGGTGAGACTCTCCCCTTGCAGGTGTCCACGGACAGTGGTGGAGTACTGGTAGGGTCCCCACCTCAAATAGCATGCAGCTGATCATAGAAGCGGCATGTATGGGGCTCTGACCCAGGGCGACCATTTGCCTCCTTTGTGTTTTGGTACGCTTGCCTGAGCTCCTTAACTTTCATGTGGCACTGCTGTGTCTCCCTGTTGTAGCGCCTCTCCACTATGCCCTGTGCGATTTTGGCATATATATTAGCATTTCTTCTTTTTGATTGGAGTTCGGCCTGCACAGATTCTTCTCCCCATACAGCTTTCAGATCCAGTGTCTCCCATTTGGTCTATGCTGGAGCTCGTTTGCGATTCTGGGACTGCATGGTCACCTGTGCTGCTGAGCTCGCCACGCTGACCAAACGGAAATGAAATTCAAAATTTCCTGGGGCTTTTCCTGTGTACCTGGCTAGTGCAGCGGAGTTGAAAGTGCTGACCAGAGCAGTCATATTGGAGCACTCTGGGATAGCTCCTAGAGGCCAATACCGTCGAATTGTGTCTGCACTACCCCAAATTCAACCCAGCAAGGTTGATTTTAGCACTACTCCCCTCACCAGGGAGGAGTACAGCAGTCGATTTTAAGAGCCCTTTAGGTCGATGGAACGGGTTTGGTTGTGTAGACGCATTGCTTATAAAATCGACCTAACGTGGCTAAATTCGACTTAACCTCGTAGTGTAGACCAGGGCTTAGAGGATGAAGTCCTTAAAGAGCATGTATTATGTGAGACCTTGGGCCTTCCTGACATCCCTTTAAAAATCTTTCTTCTAAAGTTTCAGTTGACAAAGCCTGAAACTGTATAAGCTCCTTAGCATAAGCCTTTGGTTCCAGGGAATCCTCTGTTGTGGGGGATTTGGGCAGCCATGGGTGCAGAAAGCCCGAGCAGTACAGCACTTGCAGAGAGCTGGAACAGATAGGGCACCTGCAGCCAGTGCAGAGGAAAAACAGGGCTTCCACACAGATGGTCCTGCGCCTTCAGCAGACACTCCAAGATCCACATGGATCTTGGGGTGTCCCTACTTCTTTTATTTTGGGATTCAAAAGAAACAAACCCTGCCCTCACTGGATGAACTGGAAGGAAATTTGGCAAGGGAACCACTCATGGAATTTTCCTCCCCCTCCACCCAGCCACCTCCATTACCTTTTTCTGTGGAAACGGGAATCAAGCCCAGTATTTATAAACTACTTGCAAGGTATTTTGCTGCTGATCCTTTAGCTAACACTCCAAGATCAATTTAAAGATACATTTTAAGGGTTCTGCAAATATTTGACATTTTTTCTCTGTTTACTTATTATTTTAACCCCAATTTCCAGAACAATCCTAACTTTTCAGAGTCACTGTGCTAAAAGCTGATAGGCTGTAGGTCATGTGGGTATGGACAAGTACAGTTAATAGAAAAGTCAACATGACTGTTGGAAGAACAAGCAGAGAGAATGTTTTCTTAGTTATTTAGAGTAGGGAAGAAGAGACCTATCATCTACATGAACTCTTTTGCAGTTAAAACTGGAACTGGGCTCAACTCAAAACACCAGAGCCAGATTGTTGAATTTTGTGATTTGGGCCCAGCTCAGGCTAAAACATCTCAATGTCCTTCATAATACGAAGAGCCTTCCCAAAAACCAGAGTGCCACTCATACCAAGATAGTCTGTTATCTGCTTTGTTGATTTACTGATAATTCAGATGGAAGGCCCTGATTCAGCATTCCAAGTACATGCTTAAATCAAACTGACTTCATAGAATCATAGAAGAATCATAGAAGATTAGGGTTCATAGAATCATAGAATCTCAGGGTTGGAAGGGACCTCAGGAGGTCATCTAGTCCAACCCCCTGCTCAAAGCAGGACCAACCCCAACTAAATCATCCCAGCCAGGGCTTTGTCAAGCCTGACCTTAAAAACCTCTAAGGAAGGAGATTCCACCACCTCCCTAGGTAACCCATTCCAGTTCTTCACCACCCTACTAGTGAAAAAGTTTTTCTTAATATCCAACCTAAACCTCCCCCTCTGCAACTTGAGACCATTACTCCTTGTTCTGTCATCTTCTACCACTGACAACAGTCTAGATCCATCCTCTTTGGAACCCCCTTTCAGGTAGTTGAAAGCAGCTATCAAATCCCCCCTCATTCTTCTCTTCTGCAGGCTAAACAATCCCAGTTCCCTCAGCCTCTCTTCATAAGTCATGTGCTCCAGCCCCTTATTCATTTTTGTTGCCCTCCACTGGACTCTTTCCAATTTATCCACATCCTTCTTGTAGTGTGGGGCCCAAAACTGGACACAGTACTCCAAATGAGGCCTCACCAGTGCCGAATAGAGGGGAACGATCACGTCCCTCGATCTGCTGGAAATGCACCTACTTATACAACCCAAAATGCCATTAGCCTTCTTGGCAACAAGGGCACACTGTTGACTCATATTCAGCTTTTCGGCCACTGTAACCCCTAGGTCCTTTTCTGCAGAACTGCTGCCCAGCCATTCGGTCCCTAGTCTGTAGCAGTGCATGGGATTCTTCCGTCCTAAGTGCAGGACTCTGCACTTGTCCTTGTTGAACCTCATATTTCTTTTGGCCCGATCCTCTAATTTGTCTAGGTCCCTCAGTATCCTATCCCTACCCTCCAGCATATCAACCACTCCTCCCAGTTTAGTGTCATCTGCAAACTTGCTAAGGGTGCAGTCCACACCATCCTCCAGATCGTTGATGAAGATATTGAACAAAACCGGCCCCAGCACCGACCCTTGGGGCACTCCACTGGATACCGGCTGCCAACTAGACACGGAGCCATTGATCACTACCCGTTGAGCCCGACCATCTAGCCAGTTTTCTATCCACCTTACCGTCCATTCATCCAGCCCATACTTCTTTAACTTGCTGGCAAGAATACTGTGGGAGACTGTATCAAAAGCTTTGCTAAAGTCAAGAAATAGCACATCCACTGCTTTCCCCTCATCCACAGAGCCAGTTATCTCATCATAGAAGGCAATTAGGTTAGTCAGACATGACTTGCCCTTGGTGAATCCATGCTGACTGTTCCTGATCACTTTCCTCTCCTTTAAGTGGTTCAGAATTGATTCCTTGAGGACCTGTTCCATGATTTTTCCAGGGACTGAGGTGAGACTGACTGGCCTGTAGTTCCCCGGATCTTCCTTCTTCCCTTTTTTAAAGATGGGCACTACATTAGCTTTTTTCCAGTCATCCAGGACCTCCCCCGATTGCCATGATTTTTCAAAAATAATGGCCAATGGCTCTGCAATCACATTGGCCAACTCCTTTAGCACCCTCGGATGCAGTTCATGGACTTGTGCTCTGCATTAAATATCTGTTTTTAAATGTGTGTGGTGTTCTTATCATCCTTCAATTTGTATTGCAGAGACATTTCATTTGAAGTTTGATTGACAGTGCTATGAAGTAATGCCCATCCAAAGCAGAATTGTCACTGACATTTTTATCACAACAGGATGATATTTAAATCTGTCTAAAATGTATTTAGACTTGTGCTCATGGACTTGTGCTCGTCCAGCTTTTCTAAATAGTCCCGAACTACTTCTTTCTCCACAGAGGGCTGGTCACCTCCTCCCCATACCGTGATGCGGAGTGCACCCGTCTGAGAGCTGACCTTGTCTGTGAAGACTGAGGCAAAAAAAGCATTGAGTACACTAGCTTTCTCCACATCCTCTGTCACTAGGTTCCCTCCCTCATTCAGCAAGGGGCCCACACTTTCCTTGACTTTCTTCTTGTTGCTCAAATACCTGAAGAAACCCTTCTTGTTACTCCTAACATCTCTGGCTAGCTGCAACTCCAAGTGTGATTTGGCCTTCCTAATTTCACTCCTGCATGCCTGAGCAATATTTTTATACTCCTCTCTGGTCATTTGTCCAATCTTCCACTTCTTGTAAGCTGCTTTTTTGTGTTGAAGACGAGCAAGGATTTCACTGTTAAGCCAAGCTGGTTGCCTGCCATATTTACTTTTCTTTCTACACATCGGGATGGTTTGTTCCTGCAACCTCAATAAGGATTCTTTAAAATACAGCCAGCTTTCCTCGACTCCTTTCCCCCTCATGTTATTCTCCCAGGGGACCTTGCCCATCAGTTCCCTGAGGGAGTCGAAGTCTGCTTTTCTGAAGTCCAGGGTCTCTGTTCTACTGCTCTCCTTTCTTCCTTGTGTCAGGATCCTGAACTCGACCATCTCATGGTCACTGCCTCCCAGGTTCCCATCCACTATTGGTTCCTCTACTATTTCTTCCCTGTTTGTGAGCAGCAGGTCAAGAAGAGCTTTTCCCCTAGTTGGTTCCTCCAGCACTTGCACCAGGAAATTGTCTCCTACACTTTCCAAAAACTTCCTGGATTGTCTGTGCACCGCTGTATTGCTCTCACAGCAGATATCGGGGTGATTAAAGTCACCCATGAGAACCAGGGCCTGTGATCTAGTAACTTCTGTTAGTTGCTGGAAGAAAGTCTTGTCCACCTCATCCCCCTGGTCTGGTGGTCTGTAGCAGACTCCCACCACGACATTACCCTTGTTGCTCATACTTCTAAATTTAATCCAGAGACTCTCAGGTTTTTCTGCAGTTTCATACTGGAGCTCTGAGCAGTCATACTGCTCTCTTACATACAACGCAACTCCCCCACCTTTTCTGCCCTGTCTATCCTTCCTGAACAGTTTATATCCATGACAGTACTCCAATCATGTGAGTTATTGCACCAAGTCTCTGTTATTCCAATTACATCATAATTCCTTGACTGTGTCAGGACTTCCAGTTCTCCCTGCTTGTTCCCCAGGCTTCTTGCATTTGTGTATAGGCATTTAAGATAACTCACTGATCGTCCTGCTGTCCCAATATGGGGCAGGAGCCCTCCCGTCTTGCACTCACCTACTTGTGCTTCCTCCCTATATCCCACGTCCCCACTTACCTCGGGGCTTTGGTCTCCTTCCCCCGGTGAACCTAGTTTAAAGCCCTCCTCACTAGGTTAGCCAGCCTGCTTGCAAAGGGTTGGAAGAGAACTCAGGAGGTCACCTAGTCCAACCCCCTGCTCAAAGCAGGACCAACCCCAACTAAATCATCCCAGCCAGGGCTTTGTCAATCTGGGCCTTATAAACCTCTAAGGATGGAGATTCCACCACCTTCCTAGGTAACTCATTTCAGTGCTTCACCTCCTAGTGAAATAGTTTTTCCCAATATCCAACCTAGACCTCCCCCACTGCAACTTGAGACCCTGTTCCTTGTTCTGTCATCTGCTACCACTTTGAACAGCAGAGCTCCATCCTCTTTGGAACCCCCCTTCAGATAGTTGAAGGCTGCTATCAAATCCCCCGCTCACTCGTCTCTTCTGCAGACTAAGTAAGTCCAGTTCCCTCAGCCTCTCCTCATAAGTCATGTGCCCCAGTCCCCTAATAATTTTTGTTGCCCTCCGCTGGACTCTCTCCAATTTGTCCAATCCTTTCTGTAGTGGGGGACCCAAAACTGGCCTCACCAGTGCCGAATAGAAGGGAATAATCACTTCCCTTGATCTGCTGGCAATGCTCCTACTAATGCAGCCCAATATGCCATTAGCCTTCTTGACAACAAGGGCACTCTGTTGACTCATATCCAGCTTCTTGTCTACTGTAATCCCCATACCCTTTTCTGCAGAACTGCCGCTTAGCCAGTCGGCCCCCAGCCTGTAGCGGTGCATGGGATTCTTCCGTCCTAAGTGCAGGACTCTGCACTTGTCCTTGTTGAACCTCATCAGATTTCTTTTAGCCCAATCCTCCAATTTGTCTAGGTCCCTCTGTATCCTATCTCTACCCTTCAGCATATCTACCTCTCCCTCCAGCTTAGTGTCATCTGTGAATTTGCTGAGGGTGCAATCCATCCCAGATCATTAATTAAGATGTTGAACAAGACAGACCCCTGGGTCACTCCGTTTGATACCAGCTGCCTAGACATCGAGCCGTTGATCACTACCCATTGAACCCAATGATCTAGCCAGTTTTCTAGCCACCTTATAGTCCATTCATCCAATCCATATTTTTTTAACTTGCTGGCAAGGATACTGTGGGAGGCTGTATCAAAAGCTTTGCTAAAATCAAGGTATATCCTGTCCACCGCTTTCCCCATATCTACAGAGCCAGTTATCTCATCATAGAAGGCAATCAGGTTGGTCAGACATGACTTGCCCTTGGTGAAGCCATGTTGACTGTTCCTGATCACTTTCCTCTCCTCCAAGTGCTTCAGAATGGATTCCTTGAGGACCTGCTCCGTGATTTTTACAGGGACTGAGGTGAGGCTGACCGGATCTGTAGTTCCCCGGATTCTCCTTCTTCCATTTTTTAAAGTTAAGATGTTGAGCATTCTGGCCTTGATCCAACAAGCGCATGAATATCACTCTAAGGCTCTGAGTAATCCTATTGGGCATTTAGTGGGACGACTCACAGGCTTAAAGTTAAGCATGTATTTTAGTGCTTTTTTATATCAGGACAGAGGGCTCAGCACATTTCAGGATTGAATCCTTAAATGCTGTGTTGATTCAGGGCCTAAATCAGTTTCACTAGGGTTTGCAATTCTTGCTCTTGCAGACCAGTCAATCCTGACTAACTTCGATAGTAACACCGATTTCAGAATACATTTTAGACAGATTTAAATATCATCCTGTTGTGATAAAAATGTCAGTGACAATTCTGCTTTGGATGGGCATTACTTCATAGCACTGTCAATCAAACTTCAAATGAAATGTCTCTGCAATACAAATTGAAAGATGATAAGAACACCACATACATTTAAAAACAGTTATTTAATGCAGAGTACAATTCAGCAGACCTACAAGTGTCACTACTAGCTAATAAAAATATCTTATCGTGTTTGGTAAAATCTTGGTTATGTCTTCTTCCTTTTCATACTTCTCATTTAAGTACTATTCATATAATGTTCTGGCTATTATCCAGGTTTCAACTGTGGAGAGCAAACAAAAACCACTCACAGCTATTTAAAGGGGAATTCCAGACTGAAACAAAAGTTGAAGAGAGAGTTTATAGGCATTTCCCACTCCCACACTTGTTCTTTCAACAGTGTTCTGGTCATACAACTGAAAAGTATTTCAGAATTTTGCAAGGATAATCCTGTCTAAATTAACTTTCCACAAGGATTTCAGATCATGTGCGTGTACAAAACCTACACAATTTGTTTGGTTTAAGAAAGGTTCTAACTGTCAGCATTTTGGATAGCTTGAAAATTTGAAAACTTGTACTGTAGCTGGTCTATATTTTAGAATACTCTTGAATTCTAGTACTTTAGAGTCTGCAATTACTTAACATTAAGCACAAGATAGCATGTGCAGAGAGAAAAGTAGAAAGACCTAATTTCCTTTCCTTTTATGAATATAAGAATGTAACTCATGAAAACAGTGAGTCATGATGTGGACTGAAATTTGCTAGCAAAAATAATATACCAGGATCCAGGCTCTGCTGTTGTGTACAACAGACTACCAATGATTTTTAGTTCTTACAGCATTATTTTATGTCAAATTTAGTTAAAGTTTTGGGGGTGACAATCACTTCTTAGTTAATGTTTGCACAATACTTTAAAAATGTAAACCACTATAGTCCAGATTTTGATACATTTACTCAGTTGAATTCCACAAATAATCCCCACTGAAGTCAATAAAACTACTCATGGAGGAAGGGACTACTCATCATGAGTAAGGGTATCAGAGGCCAGTAAGTATTATTAATTCTTTGTAGCTTCTCTTAGATGCCTGTTTATATCTGGTATGCCTTATTTAACTTGTATGTTCAAACGGTTGGCCATTTTCAACCCTGCTGTAAATAACGCTTTCCTACAATTGTCTTTAATATGTTAAGACCATTAGTTGCATACAGAAATAGTTAGGTGGAAACAATTTAGTCAGCTATTCCATAAATATTTGTTAGATATAAATATGAAAGAACATCAGAACCCCTTTCGCTTTTGTACCTCTAATTTTCTAGACAAACTGAGGGTACATCTATACTACCCTCCAAATCGGTGGGTAGTAATCGATCTATTGGGGATCGATTTATCGCGTCTCATCTAGACGCGATAAATCGATCCCAGAAGCGCTCCCCGTTGACTCCGGAAGTCCTGCACGGCGAGAGGCAGAAGCGGAGTCGACGGGGGAGCGAGCCTGTGCCGCATGGACCTGATGTAAGTACAATTACTTTCGATCTAGGAAACGTCGACTTCAGCTACGCTATTCTCGTAGCTGAAGTTGCGTATCCTAGATTGATTCCCCCCTCCCCAGTGTAGACCAGCCCTTACACAACATATGTTGTTAAATATTTCTAGCAGTGGTAGGTATTAAATTAACCACCAGAGGGAGCCCATACAGTCTAATAAATGTAAGAGAAATATACCTTTTCCTAAGATAAACTAATGAAAGTTTTTTTAAAAGGATTATAGATAGATGTAAGGGTATTTTTAGCAAATAGCTTATTAAATTAATGTAAACTCTGTCTGGTTGCGAATTGTTTGGGGACAGTTTAATTTTTTTTCCTGAATATTCCTTATTTGAAATTATTTGACAAATGATTTTGCAAATTATTCTTATTCTGTAAATGGTTCACAGGCTGCTTGTTGGGACTATTTGTATGTGAAATTCAAACTTTGTTGCTTAGATTTGATCAGATGCATAACATGATATTAAATTTCCTGATGGCTTGAGCCTAATGTTTACAATCATGTTTCCACTGTGTATGTTTATTTTTGAATGCGAATCTCGCTTTCCATAAATATTCTTTAATAGTTGCTTAAAATTCAGGGTTTCCTCTAGCATTCCAGTCAGTAGATTTATTCACTGTAATATCTGCAGAAAGTGAATACAAATGGGGTGTTTTGTTTGAGGCAATAATAGTTGAAATGTTTTGGGTTATTTGCTCACCTCTAATTGTGCACTTTAAAAAGCTGAGCGATCATTCAAACTATCTAAAGATGGTATGGATAGGGGGCAGGACTGGGGTGTTGCAGAGTGGAGCTCTGGGGGAGCAAGTCAGTGGGGTGGGGGAACAGGAGGGCTATCTGGGTTCCAAATAGAGGGGTGACATAAGAGTCAAATGGGCGTATGGGTAGTGTAATGGAATGCCAAACTGTATTATCCTGTTCAGCCACTATGTGGCACTGTGTGCTAAATACCTTATTTAAACAAACCTCAGCCTCACCTAACACCTTATTTAAACGAACCTTAGCCACACCCGGCAGAACATTAAAGGATCTTATGATGAACACAGCTGGTGCGTATCTTGCTCAAAAGGAAGCTGTGTGACCAGTCCACATCTAGTACAGAAGTATGTGACATGGTGTCAGGTGTAAACTAAGAGCAGACACAGAAGGAAAAGCAACAAAGGTTGCAAACAGAAGGAACAAAGCAATAAAGGTTGCAGGATCCCATCAACATGCCACTCTTCAATGCCCCACAGAACTTCAGCTTTGACAAACCTTCAGAATGGATAGAGTGTAGACAATATATTGCAAGATATCACACTGCTACCGAGCTCCACTAAGAAACTGGCGATATGCAGGTATCTTTTTTAATTTATGCTATAGGGAAGCAGGCAGAACATATCTTTAGATCCTTTGATTTTACTGAAGACCATCACGAAGATAACTATGAAGTGGGCTCTAACCCACGAAAGCTTATGCTGAAATAAATTTGTTAGTCTCTAAGGTGCCACAAGTACTCCTGTTCTTTATGAAATCTTGAGAGGGTTTTGTATGTAACATTTATCTAAAGAACATACTATTAAAATTACCTTGGTGGATACCTACAAGACCTTTCTACAGTGACAAAACCACTGAACTGTTAAAGTCAAACACATCTTGGCTACCGGGGCCAAATCAAGAAATTGCCTATATCAACAGCTCCAATTCTCAAGTACTATGCTATGAACAAACCCACAGTGGTCAGTGCAAATGCACGCAGCTATGGCCTAGGTAAACAACATAGCTCTGAGTGGAAGCCAGTTGCATTTTGCTCTTGCACATTCATAGAAGCAGAAAAACAATAAGCACAGATTGAAAAGGTGTGCCTGGCAAGCACATGGGCATGTAGGAACTTCTCCAGATATCTGTGTGGACTGGATTAATTTATACTGATAACAGGCCATAAACTGCTTGCAAACCTCATCAGTGGAAAAGACCTGGACCAAGCACCACTGGGATATGAATGCGTATTGCTAAGGTTAATGCGATTTAGCCCAATTGCTAAGTATGTTCCTCGGAAAAATCTGGTCATAGCAGACACTTTGTCATGGAACGCAGCATCACACTCAACTACCTATGAGCTCAAAGAGGACATAAAGGTATACGTGGATGCTGTGGATGCACACGTATCTGTGGCAGAAAAGAGACTACTCCAGCTACAAAAAGCAACTTTGACAGACTCGCAGCTTCAGGAAGTTCTAAGTTACATTAGAGGTGGCTGACCCAAGTATCTAAAGGACACTAAGGAAATGACAAGAGACTACGTTGCAGTGAATGGACAATTAAATGTGTCAAACAGACTCATGATTTAAGGCAATGGCATTGTAATTCCAAACGAAAGGAAAGGAGAAATCCTAAATCTCATCCATGAAGGACATAGAGGATTAACTAAACACCAAGAATGGGCCAACCAGTGTGGTGGCCAGGCATCAGCAAAGTGCACTTTTGCTCACTTCGGTATTCCAGAACAACTAGGGATGGACAATGGACCACAATTCGCTGCAGCAGAATTTAAGTCCTTCTGAACAAAATATCATTTTGATAATATTACTAGCAGCCTACATACCCACAAGTGAATGAAGAGGCTGAGAGAGCCGTACAGCCAGCCAAGAAAATCCTACAACAGGAAGATCTATTCCTTGCTCTTCTGAGTTACAGATAAACATCAATAGCAGCTACGAGATATAGTCCAGCACAACTCCTGATGAGAAGACAATGTCGAACCACTATTCCATCTTAGGAAAAGAACCTATTTCCAAAGTGGCTAGACATGAAGAGAGTAGCCAAATCGGATAAAAAGGCTAAAGGAGCTGATGAACACTTTTACAACATATTTCACTCAAGCAGAGAACTGCCAAGTCCAGAACCTGGTGACTATGTGTCAAATTGGATGGAGGAAAGGGATGGACAACTCCAGCTGTCATAAAGAAAAAAGAATTACACACCCAGATCATACGTGATTGAGACCAACAGTGGAGAGTTCAACAGAAACCATTTACATCTACAGTTTGTTCCTCAGGAAGAACAATCAAATGAGCAAACTCTACAGATGGCAGATGCAAAACAAGGTGACGACGACTCAAGGATTCCAAACCAACCACAGCCACTCGTTGAAACTAATGCACAGCCAGATGACCAAGTTGTCACACATTTAGGTTGTGTACTTAGAAATCCAGTACAATTCAGAGATAGTTAATAGACTGATAGGCACAGAACTTCAAAGCCAGTGTGATAGTGTAAATAGTACAAATGTAGTACTTAACGGGGAAAATGGAATGGAATGCTAACCTGTATTATACTGTTCAGCCACTAGGTAGCACTGTGTGTAAAATACATTATTTAAATAAATATCAGCCATACCCGGCAGAGTATTAAAGGATCTTATGAGGAACACATCTGGTGTTTATCTTGCTCAGAACAGAAGGAAACTCTGTGACCAGTCCATGTCTGATACAGAAGTACATGAAAAGCAACGAGCTGAAGATGTTGGGGTTTTGCAGGACACAATAGCAGAGGATAATATATATTTTAATATATAACATATTGTAACCCTGGAGTGGAAGCAGTAGGCTCAGTCACTCTGTGGGAATGGTGCATGCACAGTCTGGTCATCCCTAGCAGCATGTTCTGTGCATGGAATCTAAGGAGATTTTAGCTGTTAAAATCTAAACAGCTTCTACTGAGCATGTGCAAACTGATTTTTCAGAGGCTTCTAACTTGGCCAAATTGGGGTGGATTTTCATGGAGACAGCAAAACACACAGGCCACCACCCTCCCTGCCAAATTTCAACGGCTCTGTGCCAAAGCTTGGGGGTGCTAGAGCTGTTCAAATGTTATCAGAATCTAACACAGGCAAAAAACATATTTTTGCCTACCCTCATTCTCAAAAACAACTGAACTATTTTGGCTGAAAATTTCAAAACTAAAGATCTGCCTGAGGCTGACTCCTGGCATGGAAAATTCCAGCCCAAACAGAAAGTTTGGCAAAGTTAGAAGCAACTGAAAACTGGCTCTTAAACTGGGAAGTGTTGGGCAACCTTAATAATAGACGATGCTAGCAACACTGCCTAGAATTTGATAAAAAGAATTCTGTTTTGCATCTGGCTGATGCTGGCTGATTTTCTTTAGGGAAGAATACATTATTTCAGCAAATGTTTCTATCATTGCATGCTGCAGGAGTATCCACATTTAATTTTTTTTAATACAATAGTATGTTCTCCAGATAAATGTTACATACAAAACCCTCTCAAGATTTCCTCTACCATTGCTCTAACGAGGTTAGGATACAAGATGCTTCTAGGACTTTTTAACTGAAGTCTTTGAAAAGGATATGCCAACTGATGATCATTTGCTAGTGAGAGGAACGCTAGATATGGTGTCAAATGTATAATTTTGCATTTCTATGGGTCAAATCCCACTCTGTGGATGTGATTCTGTGGTGGATGGCGCAGAGGAATCTGAAGACTTCATACAAGTCTGGTGTGGGTCTGGCCACTGCAGTTACAACAGTTATCCGAGTATAACAGGGCAGAATTTGGGCCACAGAAGCTTTATTACTGGTGATGAAATGCAAGCCAGGAAACAAAAAAACAAACAGCTTGCCTTAAATAAGTTGCAGAGTGGGTAGTTAGAAACATCCACCCTCAACATTTTAGTAGCAAAGTGAACAACATTGAGCAGGAGCCACTGAAACAGATGTGAAACCTCACAATGCCATTTAAATAGTCACTTCTCAGAAAACAAGTACAATGTCCAGTCCCGCTTTGATAATCAGCTCCCACTCTGACATGATTTCCCTAACTCCACTACTCTGATAACATAAAATCAATGAGATCCCCACTGGAATGTGAAACCAAACTGCCATAGGTAGAATCTGTATGCAGTATTGTGGCAGCCATGTCTGTCCCAGGATATTGGAGAGACAAGGTGGGCAAGGTCATATCTTTTTATTGAACCAACTTCTGTTAGTGAGAGAGACAAGCTTTCGAGCTCTGTGTAGCTTGAAAGCTTGTCACTCTCACCAACAGAAGTTGGTCCAATAAAATATATTACCTCACCCACATAGGCGCTGACTCCGTGGGTGCTCTGGGGCTGGAGTGGGGGCGGGGCCTTGGAGGAAGGGGTGGAGTGGGGGCGGGGCCTGGGGCCAGGTTGAGCACCCCCCAGCACATTTGAAAATCGGCACCTGTGCTCACCCACTTTGTCTCTCCAATATGTAGGATCTAGTAATTATACTATTTTAACTATCAGAGGGGTAGCCATGTTAGTCTGGATCTGTAGAAGCGACAAAAGGTCCTGTGGCACCTTATAGACTATCAGAGGTATTGGAGCATAAGCTTGCGTGGGTGAATACCCACTTCATCCGATGAAGTGGGTATTCACCCACGAAAGCTTATGCTCCAATACCTCTGTTAGTCTATAAGGTGCCACAGGACCCTTTGTCACTATTTTAACTATTGCACAGCTTCAGCAACAAACAACATTGACATCTTGTTAATGTATAAAACTGCTTTACTATTTGAAAAACATGTAGCATATATGATTTTTAAAAAATGCACTTACCTTACACCAGTACCTCAGATAGGTCAGCTCCATGCTCAAACTGGGTTCCATGGCTGATGTGATATTAACATAAAGGTTCATGCCACGGCACCACAGCACAACTGTATGGGAAAGAACTTATCTGTCTTACCTATGCCTGTTTGTAACTACCATGAACAATCTCCATCTTTCATTAAGAACTAGCCTGTAATAAGCCAAATTTTTAAAAGCATCAATTCTAGGAATTTTCCAAAGATCATAAACTCACAAGAGAGCTGGAATAGTAACATGTTCCAGGAAAAGGAAACAATTCTGAAAAATTGCAGCTTCTTCTTTTCCAGATTTTTTTTTTTATATCTATATAAAATCACCCAAGCATTTGGCAGTTTCAGGACTGCATGAGTCATATCCTTGCTAACTGGAATACTTAAGTAAGCTTGTTCAGCATTAGGTATGTTTGTATAAAGTGAGTAAATAGTAATTGGAAATGAAAAACGTAGATTTTTAAAAAACATTTTCCTTCTCCCACCATTCTTTAGTGACCTGACCTGAAATAACTGCATTTATGTCACTGCACTGATATGTTTGATATCTTTAGACTGAATAACCTATCGGGGTCCACTAAAAAAGACTAACTGCAATTGTTAGAGATAGGCAAAGTTCATAAAGTTTAAGGTCTCACTGGCAGCTGGGTATGTACGCTGGCAGCTGGGTATGTACACTCAGAGAGACAGAACTTAGCATTCAAAATTTCTGAGATGAAATACAATATAAAATCATCTTTAACATAATTGCCTAAAATCTTCTTTTGTATATAGTATTACATTTAGAGTGGATTTTTTAGCAGAATAGTTCAGTCATAAACCTTTAAATAGTAGAGGAAAAGAGCACAAATCATGAGCAAATCTTTTCATAAAAAATGTAATTGGTATTAAATCATTTAGCAGTGTTGTTGCTTTAAGAAAAACCCAGGGTGTCAAGACTACATAGTTACTCTGAATATGTAAAAGTTTATTATTTCATGCTTTAATATTTTTAAAAAATACCCACTGGTAGAAAAACAAACAGTTTCTTTTCAGAAGGCTAATCTGACAGAACCATACTTTACTGGATTCGCAAAGTTCAGTGGATCTAATTTTGTTCACTTGTCAGACCATTCCGTTTTTCTTCTCTTTTTCTTATTTGGTATTTTCTTGATTATTTTTTCTTTTTCAGCTACCTACATTTTGGTTTTACTCATTTTGCTGGTGATGAAATGTCTTTGAGCTGCTATTCACAAAAATATGTGTGTTCATGTTAGTACATATATGTAAATTAAAAGTGAGCTATTTTTGATTGTGCATTATAATTAAGACTATAAAGGAGGGGGAAAACCAGTGTTTGGCTAAATGGAAAAAGACTCGATCAGTGGAATAAAAAATCCCAAATTAATTGAAGTCAAAGGGAGTTTCCATTGATGTCAATGGGCTTTGAATAAGAACCTTATCCAAAGAATTCCAGATTTATCCCAGGTGGCGAGAACACAGTACTCCAGTACCAGAGGACGAGGAAAAAGAGAATTTACAATATTTGTCATGCATTCAGTGCAATCCCACTGAAGACAAGATTGCACACTGTGTAAGTCAGCACAGAATTTGTCTCAAAGTTCTAACCTTGCCCGCATTCCATATCTTAAGTATTTTGTATTATTCATTATGCTGTTTAACGTATGGATCCAGTTTTGCTTTCAAATTTGTACACACAAGGACTACACTGTGAGATAATGATCTGCCCTAAATAAGGGGCAGCACATTATTACATGCCCTTTAAGCATCCCAGGAAAAAACACTGTGACTCAGACACAATTCCCCTTCTTGTTTTCCTGCTGCTCTGGGAAGAGTAAACTGCCCCAGGTATAGACCCAGTACAAGGTATGCTGCCCGATGTGCTGGGGAGATTGGAGCTGAGATTCTGCCTGTTTCCACCCTGTCCTGTCCCCATACTCCATGAGGAAGTAAGCAGCAGCCCTATGGAACCTACTTTCATGTCTGTGCTGCTACCTGATGTTGTTAGCCAGCAGAGAGATGTAAGGAGGCACCTTGGACTCCTTTAGGCCTCTGTGCTGCACTAGCTGGGGTAAAATTTGGTGCTAAATAACTTCAGAGTTGCCTAGGTTAATTTAGTATAAATGTTGGGTCCTACAAGAACAATGGGGTCAAAGTTAAACGTTACTGTGAATATTATACCTTTTGCAATTCCTAACATTTTTAATTTTAAAAGTGTAACCTTATCATCAAATTTGTGTATTTAATTCTAACCTCACAAAAGTGTAACATACTTCCAGTCGAGCAGAGTTTAAAATATGGGGAAGATTAAGGAAGTGAAGGGCCCAAAATAGCTTTTTTTTGTATATTCACTTTTAATGAAAAAAATACTGTATGAATAGAAATGGAAGTATAACAAAGGATTTTCAACTGATTTAGGAAAATACAGTGATAAGTAGAGCAAGGAAAAACAGACATTTTAACTCTCAGTTATTCATATATCACTCAACTGCTTAGTACCTACCCTCAGTCATTTCTGTTCCAAAACAGCCTACAAAATAAAAACAAAATATATGGTACTTTTACTGAAGTATTCTCCATTAACAACCATAAAGTCTTATTTATTCACCACTGTAGAGTCCATACATTACTTTTCCATTTCCTGCATGCCAAAAAGTACAAATGAATTTTAAAAAGAAAAGAATTTCTAGCCAAGTATACGGCGGTGGAAAGAAAACTTTCCTACCTGTTTCTTCACAATTTAATAACTTGAAAATGATTACTGGCAATATAATTCTTTGATGAAAATGATCGGGTAATGCTATTTTAATTAAAGTACTTTTTTTTAAAATGTGCAATCTTTTAGACTTTATAAAACAACCTAAAGTTGACTTTATCAACATGCCAGATACCTGGAGCACAATCTTGAGTCATAGCCAGATTAGATTTAGGACAATTTCCAAACATTTTTTTAGGCATGAAAAAAATAAAAACAAAAAAGAAAACTAAACTAAAATAGAAGCACATGAGTGTGTTCCAGTGTTCCATATATTAACACTGCCCCTGCTGCATGTCTTAGTATGGTCCAACTCCCAACATAGAGACTATTTATATCAGTTTCTAGTGTGTCCATATCTTCTTAAATTGGAAGAAATATCTTTAGAAAGAAACCTGATCTACTAGAACATATAATGGGGCTAGATTAGCTTCAATTATGTTACTTGAAATAAAATATCCTTTATATAATGGATAAAATATCCATTATATTAAGCTACCGGCTGGCAAGCATTAAATCAAATATAGACTTTTATATATTCTGTATTTCTAGTGAAGTGTTACAACAGAACCTTTTTTTAAAACCTCTTGGCCAGCACAGAACAAATACTGGATTTGATTGCCTCTTATTGGTTAGTTGAGAGTTATGAAGAGCCCTGTCTCTTTTGGTATTGTATTCTAAGCTTTTCCAGTTGCTCTGCACACTGCGTCTGAGCCAGTTTCAACGTCCGATTCTCCTCTGTCAGTTCTGCATACTCCTTAGCCAGCTGAGCAGCATCCATGCTCTCCTTTTCTGCCTGTTCCAGCCTGGCAATTAGCTCCTTTCTGAGGATTAAGAAAACAGGAAGATAAACGTTGAAGTATGTATGTGCCATTTGGGCATCACCTGTGGTCTTGGTCCCTAGGAAAGACAACACTAAGATTTTGTGTTGATTATATAAAACTTAATGCTGTTACAGTACCAGATGTACATCCCATGCCTAGAATTGATGATATACTGGACATTTTAAGCAAAGCTAAATATCGTAATTCTTTTGATTTAACTCCAGGTTATTGTCAGATCCCTTTGGATGAGGATGCACAGAAAAAAAATCTGCTTTCATCACTGATATAGGACTCTATGAGTTCACAATGTTACCATTTGGTTTAATTAATGCTGGAGCCATCTTCCAGAGGCTTGTAAACCAAGTGTTAAATGGTTTACAGAACTTTGCAAGAGCATGTGTGGATGACATTGCAGTGTTTAGCGACACTTGGGCTGATCACAAAGAACACTTGGGAACTGTGCTTTCAAAACTCAAAGAGGCAGGCCTAACTATAAAAGCCTCTGTAAAACTGAAGTAGCCAGAGTTCCTTATTTGGGACACTGGGTAAGGGGAGGTCAAACATCCCTACGCTTTGAAAGTTGAAGCTACTGTAAATTGGCATGTATCCCAAACCAAAAAATAAGTCCAATCTCTCGTAGGTCTGGTAAACTATTACAGACGATTTGTGTGGGGGTCTGGTGACATTGTCTCTGCCATCACAGATTTATGTAAAAAGACCAAGCTAAATAAAGTCGTTTGGATGAAAGCATGCAAGGAAGGATTTGATAAGGTAAAGAACATTTGGTCTGAAAATCTGTTCTAGCCAGCCCTGATTTTGACAACATGTTTAAACTGTGTACAGATGCATCAGACATTGGTCTGGGTGCTGTGCTGATGCAAACAGGGGAGAATAACATGAAACACGCAATTGCTTTCTTAAGCAAAAAATGTACACCAACTGAATAGAATTAGTCGGTCATAGAAAAGGAATGCTATGCTATAGTGTGGGCAGTTAAGCAACTACCCTGTTCAACAGAACAGGCCCTACCTGTTCAGTAGGAAATTCAGATCATTAGCCATTGATTAGGCTAAACAAACCTAAAGGCTCAAATTCCAAGCTTCTACACTGGAGCCTCTTACTCGGGAATTTGATGTGGAAATTGTGAGCATAAAGCGAAAAGACAACATGGCAGCAGATGCCGTGTCCAGGAAAGAGGACCATGACCCACTGCCTCTGGGTTAGCCGTGGTTAACCCTCCTACAGCTTTGTAAGGGGGAGGTGTGATGGGCTGTACCCCAATGTTCACCCCTTTTACAGGATTATGATAAATTTTGTACACAGTATGCCTTGTGAGGTATCATTTGAAAACTCATAATTTGCTGATCATTATTGTCCTGGTAAAATATGTGTGGAAACATTGTATGTAAAGTTATAAAATTCTACTGTATGACATTACTAAGGCCTTGTCTACACTACACAGTTTTGTTGACAAAAGTCAGGTTTCATTGACAAAATAGTGGAGGTGTACATACAATTCTCCCCCTGATGATTTAATTCTCCTGCTACACAGACATAATAAAAGCACCTCGATGAGTGGCACAGCTTTTTAAGACAAAGTTAGAGTGACACAGTGTCAGTGTAGACACTGTGCTTGCTTATGTCACCCTAAGGGGACTCCAGGTGGTGTCCCACAATGCCCATTATGACCGCTTTGGTAAGCAGTTTCTACTCTGCTGCCCTGCAGCCAGGTACATAGGCATGCGCCCTTCCCCCTTTAAAGCCTTGGGAATTTTTGAAATTCCACTTCCTGTTTGCTCGGCATGGACAGCTTACATCACACCTTCCCAGCCGACCATGCTGGCTTTCTGCAGCAAACCGCTCCCATCTGGAGCACACAGGAGTTGCTGGATTGGTTGGGTCTGTTGGGAGAGGAGGCTGTGCAGTTGCAGCTCCAATCCAGACATAGGAACTTTGACATCTACGAGCAGATTGCTTGTGGCATGGATGAGAAGGGGCATGAAAGGGGTGCCATGCTAAGATCAAGGAGCTGAGGCAGATGTACCATAAGGCAAGGGAGGCCAACTGTCACTCTGGTGCGGCACCAAAAATGTGCCACTTCTACAAGGTGCTGCATGCCATCCTTGGTGGCAACCCACCTCCACGAGCCCCGTGGATACTGTGGGGGGACTCGAGGCTGCAGCCAGTGGAGTTATTCCCAAGGACTAAGTGGTGGATGAGGAGGTCAAGTTGGAGGATGATGTGGAACAGGCAACAGGCTTGTCCTGTGGCATGGCGAGGTGAAATTGAAAGGTGACATGCAAAACTAATCGAAGGAAATAGATTTTTTTTAAAAACCCACACAACATCAATTTTGAATTGTTTCTTTCCATGGAACACAGCAGCGCAGGCACCACGGATTCCTGTTCAGATTCGCAGCTCATGAAATACTGCAGGATCAGCCTCTTTGTGTTCATAAAGCTCATCACAAGACAGGTGATCAGTGCAGGATCCTTGCTTTCAGGCAGAGATGGCGGATGCAAAGTTTACAGGTGCAGTTGAAAAACGGCGTGAAATGCCGTCAGAAGTCCTTGGAATCATGGGACAGAGAAAACTCCATCATGGGGCGGTGATCCCGCCCCTATGATGCACTGTGATCCATTCCCAGAACTCCTAGTGGGAGAAGTTGGCGATTTGCACAGTGGGATAGCTACCCATAGTGCACTGCTCTCTCTCTCAGTGGTAGAGCACCAACTGTGGACGTGCTCTGCCGACAGAAAGAGCGTTGTGTGAACATGCACAAGTGATGTAATTACAGCAGTTTATGATCATTGATGTAACTTAAATCGACTTAACTCTGTAGTGCAGACATGGCCTAAGACATGTTCCAAGTCCAACTAGGGGCTGGCATAGTCTGTTCCCTTAACTCACCAACCAGTTCAACCCCTTGCTTCAGGAAGAGTTTCCTTTAAAAATTGCTTTGTCCTTTTCATCATCCTGCTTCCCACAGATTAGGTCACTTTTTAAGCATTTATAGCAGTTAGCTCCCAGCCTGGGCAAAACAATGCTTGCAACTTGTGGGGGACAGGATGTAGGATCATCAAAGCTGACAACTTTGCCCACTGTCTTTCAAGTCTGTACTTGGTGCCCTTACCTGGGGCCACTGTCTTCTTTCTCTTTGTTCTTCCCTCAGCACCTTTTTAAGGTACCTCAATTTATTCATACCAGAAAATCTTATAGCCTAATATAGAATAACTTCCCCTTGCTAACCAGATCGTATTCTTTGTTAAAAAGCAGAATGCTATTGATTGATTCATTCCTCTTTTCTTAGCCTATACTGGAACAACTATTTTTTAAAATGCCAAAATTAATTTGAAGAGAACGTTTCTTACTAGGCTGCTATCAACAGGAATTTTGCCTGCCTGGGTTATGCAATCTATTTAAGAGGAATCAGTTTGTATTAATTTAACGGTATTAATAATTTAGTTACATGAAACTTCCTTTCCATTATTTTCATCACTTGGGGCCAGCTGAGGTCTTCCTCAGAATGTCTTCCCACTTATTCCATTGTGTGCAATGCTGGACTGAAGGCTTAAGCTTTTTCAGGCTACCACTTCCTAACTTATGAATGTTCCAGGTAAATTACTTTAGATTTATTCTTCATTACTTTTCTTATACTTATGCAGTTACACTAAACAGATAGAATAAAGTAAGCAATCCGTAATCAGAATCTCAAATCACTGCTTTTCAGCACAGCTTTTAAAGGTAAAGGCTTTTAAATCCATGACAAATTTTAGGGAAAAAAATATTAGTACTCATGAAAGTCAGACACCAACAATACTTAGCTGGACTCCAGCTGGGGCAATGCAGGCGGACACTATACAAACTTGTACAAATCTGTAAATGAATATCAATTCTGATTTGCAAAACCTGGATCAAAAGAGACTTTGAGCAAGCACTTTTCCAACTTGCTCTACAAAGAGAGCCCATAGAGCAGTGGTGTCCAATACATTCGCCACTAGAGACATGTGGTTAATAGGCTATTGAATTGTGGCTAATGCATGTGGCTTTTTTATAATGTGGCTAATAAGAAAAATTCAAAACCACAAGTGTGGCTAGCATCGAATTTCTATTGGACACTGCTGCCATAGAGTATAACCCCTTCCTGCCTTTGGCTTTATTAAATAATAAGTAATAAAAAAAACCCAGATAATCAAGATCATCTTCTCCACAAACAGTTTGTGTCTAATGCTCCTTCCCTCACTGCTCAGCCCACACCTTAGATCCTCTTTCCTGGAAAGCCAATTGCACCTCTCTTATATTCAGGTAGTATAAAGTATCGCCTGCCTCTGAGTCAGCAGAACTTACTTATTCTTTTATTGTCAGTATCAACACCTGTTAACAGAGTGGGGTAATGTTTCAGGCAAACACTATCAGCCTGTAACAAAGGCCTAAGATTAGAATACCAGGGAACTGCTAAATGTTATGAATGGTATGGTTTACAATGCCCACAAAAGGCTGAGACCACCTACTAATTTTTGCTTGTGACCTAACCCTGGATTTGAACTAAGCTTTCAGAGTTTGAAGGATACCACAATAAGCTCTTGCACTATCTAGCCTTAGTTATGGATGCTTAATAAATAGCCCTAGCATTTTGTAATCTGTGTTTTCTTTTAGCAGCTACACTGTGGTTAAAAATTAACATAATTGATAAAGCATTTTCTAACGCGTTGCTAAGACATATGAGGCTATGAGGGAATCTGTAATGTCCTTTTTCGATGTCCACTTTGTTTTTTCCGTGAAAAGCATGGTTTACATGGTAAAAATGTAATGAAATGCAAGTCTTACAGTAGCAAAAAGACAAATTAAAGAAACTGGCAGAGCCTTAATTAAATGATTTTCACCCCCCTGGTGTTGCACAGTAAAGGCTCTTTTTGTGGCGAGCAGAGGTGCCTTTTTATTTCACTAATTCTGAATAAATAATAAATACAAGTGAATTCTGCTAGCTCATTTCTAACAAATAAAAAAACAACATATACTGGGGTGGAATGTACCTTATAGGCATTGCCCCTTGATGGGAGTGGTGCACAGTCGCCTCCCCCCCCCCCCCCCCGCTGTGGGAGAATGAGGAAGGATTAGGCCTCTGTATATGTAATTTACAGGGGCATGTGCCACCCCTTAGGAAGATGTAGCATGCATGTCTGCTGGCTGGTGGCAGGGCCACAGCCCTACCTCCTCGTTCAACATTTTGGGGCTGCTCTGACCCATAGGTGTAGTTTGAGTTCTATATTTTGGGGGGCGGGGGCAGCTCCAATCAGGCCAACGTGAGGGGCAAATTTTGCACCTGCCTGAGGCTTGCAGTTTGGGGGGAAGGTGGGGACATTGCCCACGTTCTCATCTCAGGGGGAACTGGGAGAGTGCAGGGATTGCACTGAGCTGGCTCCTGCTTGGGGAGGATATTCGAACAAGGACCAGTAACAATCTGGTTTTCAAGCTATAAAGGCAGAGCCTGTGGTCGTGCCACTTACAGCATGCTTCAGCTGTGCAGTCCTAGCACATCTGAGCACTGATCAGCATGGCCAGATAAACTGAAGTGTCTTTTGGGATTAAATGAAGCCAGCGCTCCACTCTGATTTGGTAGTGTTTTACAACCTTTTTGCACAAGTGCAAATAACTACACAAGGTACAAATCAGTGGAGAATAAGGCCTAAAGTGGGTAAACTGAGCAATCTGCAGAATAGGAGGTTGGTGGGTTTGGGTTACACAGCATTTTTAGGAACATCCATAGGTATCAATGAAGTCCTCTGCTCTATGTGCAACAGCAGTCAAAGAAAGCAAATGCGATGTTAGGGTGTATAAGGAATAGGATGGAAATTAATATGGAAATTATATTGCCATTCTATAGATCATTAGTGTGGACTCATCTGAAACACTGTAGTACTGGTCACCCCATTTTAAAAAGGAGGCTGAAGTACGAGGGGGTTCAGAGATGAGTGACAGGAATCATTAGGGGCAGGAAAACTCTCTTATGAAGAAAGATTGAAAAGTTTGGGACTCTATCTTAAAGGGGATGAATAAGTGGGGCCATGATAAAAGCATACAAGTTAAAGAACAGCATAGAGAAGGTAATTCAAGGGCTTCTATTCTCCCCCTCTTGTATTACAAGAATAAGAGAACGGTCAATGAAATTGAAAGGTGACATGCAAAACTAATCAAGGAAAATAGATTTAAAAAAACAACAACACACAGTTAGCCTGTGAAACAGATTGTCATCACTGAGACTAAGAGGATCAGACATTTAGAGTATGTCCACACTGCAATAGAACACCTGCAGCTGACCTGTGTCAGCTGACTCAGGCTCGGGCTGCGGGACTATAACATTGCAGTGTAGATGTTCAGGTTGGGTTTGGAGCCCAAACTCCAGGACCCCACATCAGGGGGTGGGTCCCAGAACTTGGAATCCAGCCCAAATAACTACACTGCAATTTCAGAGCCCTGCAGCCCAAGCCTGAGTCAGCTGACATGGGCCAGGTGCAGGTGTTTTATTTCAGTGTAGAAAAACCCTCACATGGCTACTAAGAATATCCAGAACTTATAATAGTATTTTTTTTTAAAAAAAAATCACGATCTGTGGGAGGGATATAAACCTGGATGCTTTAGTGCAGGGATCGGCAACCTTTGGCCCGCCTGGGTAAGCCCCCTGGCGGGCCGAGCTGATTTGTTTACCTGCTGCGTTCGCGGGTTTGGCCGATTGCAGCTCCCACTGGCCGTGGTTCGCCATCCCAGGCCAATGTGGGCTGCGGGAAGATCTACATGCATCTGAAGAAGTGGATATTCACCCATGAAAGCTTATGCTCCAATACGTCTGTTAGCCTATAAGGTGCCACAGGTCTCTGATCCAATATGGGAATTCCTATGTTCCCCAGGCAAACTTTTTTTCAAAATAGTTGTTAAGTGTTGCTTCTCTGAAGTCTCTTAATGTGCCAGTAATAAGCTATCTCTGTCAAGGGTGGTTTAGCAGTATCCAGCGATGAGGATGAACGCTAATAGAAGCATGGAAATCCCCCATCTCCAGTTCATCTGAATGCTTGTACCACATAAAAGGTTTGTGTAAGCAGGCAGCTTTTTTTCTTTTTTTGGTGAGGACGGGGGTGGAGTGGTAGAAAAAGAGAGAGCGAACTAACGTGTAAGTCAGGGCATAAGCATACCCTCAACTAGGGGTCTACTACAATAGGAAAGCAAGTGAAAAGACATCCATGGCACAGAAAAGGAACAATCCTAGACCACATTTACTCCAGACATATGTTAGAATTGTTTGGGGGAGGAAAAAGATAAAACTGTTCAGAGCTAATAATACAAAATGTAGCTAGCAACCAAGACAACTCTAATATTTAACTGCGTAATCCAGGGTCATTAGCTAGTAATAGTAATATAATAAGTGCCCAAAATAACCAGCCATCCTATCCCTTTCACCCAAAATTAGAGATCTAACACATCTGTCATGGAAATATAATAAGTTACAGGAACATAAATTAAATTACATTCACTGATCAAAGTGTGGTATATTCTTGCCTCCACACCCCTTTCTTCCTTTTCTATCTCTTCTTCCATTTCAGGTTGAACTTGTCCCTTGCCCTCCATATCAGAACAAACTCTCTGCTGGTGTAAATGGGCAGAATTCAAATGAAGTCAGATCTGTGCCCATTTACAGAATGTCTCCCCCAAGTCTTGCCCTTTGTTCTACCCCATAATTCTCATTTTTGATCCTCTCATCCTATCCATCTCTCTCACTCCCTCTTCCTCATGAGGTAACTGCGTTCATTGCTCCCACACCTAACATGGTTTGTGCTCTTACTAGCTGCCTCACCCACAAAGAAAATGGGGCAAAAAGGCTCCTGCCGTGGAGTGCGGCAGTTAGTGTTAGTCCAACTCACCACCTCCCCTTATAGCTTTGTGCTCCTGCCTACCCCTGCATACTGTAGTGAAACGCACATTGCAAAGGAAGAGGCTCTGAGGGCAGGAAGAAAAGGCAGCCAGGAGAGGGCCCCTAAGCAACAGGAGGCCAAAAGAGACACACCAGCTGGTGCTAACGTCTTAGCACCAGCTGGTGGGCTAGCATGCAGGACAGAAGTGAAAACCAAGATTGTTTACTGGATTTGCTCTAGGTACTTAGAAAGAGAAGGCAAGAGAGACAAATTACACATTTTTATCTACCATATTTCTAAGGCATCTGTCGCTTTGGTATGTAAACAAAGTTACGAAGAAAGCATTTTATAAAATAACTCTTTTCAGCTGTAGTTATTCAAATGTGCTTGTGGCACTGACATCTATTTATGCTTATGATTGTGATTAAGTTCCCTCCTTGATAAATTCTGATCTGTGCAATAGCGCTAATTTACCGTATGAATATTTTCTTAGAAGTAACAATGTGGAGTATACTGTTTAGCACAGACTATCATCTTGTTCGATATTTTGAACACAGAGTTTTGTATCATCAGGCTTCCTGGCAGTACGTGTTGCCAGGTAGTGTTTGACCTTTGCAATCCACAGGTAAGCTAATTTGTGGAGAGGAAGTTAAGAATGCTGGCAGGGTAGCCATCTAACATAAGATCTCTTTACCTTCAGTAAAAATGTGAATTGAGTGGAAGAAGACTATTGCACAAGTTACTATTTGTTCAAAATAAAAGGGAGAAATCATGTATGTATGTATCAGTTTATTGTATTCAATATTTACAAGCAAGGATTATATTTGCCTGGCATATTACACTATTATGAATCCACATTTCCATAAATGTAGGTTAAAATTTGATAATATTTTGTAATAAAGTTGGGACATCTGCAGTAGTCCTTAAACTGGTGAAGTTTCAGAAAGCTCAGAAAAGACTCCATTTTTGAACTTCTGTCATTCAGACAGACTTTTCACACCAGCCCACTTCTTCTTAGAAGAGACAAAACATTCCTTTCTTCTAATTTATGGAATATTTAATATCCCATTTCATCCCACCCAGTGTGATCCACTCTAGTCTATTAAATTTCAGCAAACACCCCCACTTATATCTTGTTCCCTGTAACTTTCAAACTGTTTCTGTCTAGACCAGTATTGTACTATTCAAAAAATTAGTCAATAGGCCAAAAATCTTTTTCTCCTTTTTTAGATTAAATTAATTGAGAGCTGGTAAAAGGTGCTGGACTGACATCCTTATCTGTCTAGGCATTTCTAAGGCACCCACCACCATGGTATCTAGGTATCATGTATATTATTAGAAGGCTTATAACAATAGTCCAAAAAGAAATTACATAGCCACTCTTACTTGGATATACTTTTGTTATATGTATTTGGCATTCTTCAGAACTAAACATTTCTTATGTGCCTATTGTCATAGTATCTGTATATACATAACTCTGCACCCAAAAGACAAATTTCATTCTATCATATGCAATAAACTATTATTAAAAGATTTTTATTTAGGAAAAATCTCAAAGTCTCAAGTGTGTTTTGCTTGAAAATGTGTGTAGCTCATTCAGGTATGTATCACTTGTAATAAAACATTCATATCAGCTTTCTGTAAAAAAAAAGTTAAAAAAATAAAGCTGTCTTTTTAAACCTAGGTACCTAAAGTTAGGCACTTAAATCAATAATTTGATATATAAATATCTGACTTGGATTTTCAGAGGTTTCAAGCATCAATGGCTCCCACTGAAATAATTTGGGTGCTAAATATGGATTTATGTAACTGACTTTAGACTTTAGACCACCAAGTTTAGACAAGTGTGCACAACCAAGTTTAGACAAGTTAGAAAATTTTGGACTGACTAATATCTGAGGTGGAACAGATAAATAGTCTCAATTTCTTCCCAGCTAAAGTTACACAAATACATTGTTAGCACTTACATATTATGTTATTAATTTTAATTTTGAATTATTTTCCTTGTTTTAGATCTACTCACAATAAATCGGTTCCATTCAACTTCTGGACCAAACCTTCACAACTGGTGGCCCAAATCCCAATAAATGCATATATCCAAATTTGCACACACAACCATACATTTGGACATGCAGATATTTGTTTTAAACATGCATATTTGTATTTGCTCATCCAGAGGCAGGTTATGCTTGTGCAACTTAGGTGGTCAATTTTGAAAATCTGTCTGTCACAGTTTTAGGATCCCAAATGCAGTAATCTTTTAAATCATGGCAAGATTAATTGGATTTTCCACGCCATTGGGCCATTCTCCACCTTTAGTACAAAGAATATGGCTTTTCCTACCCAACATATACTTTCAATATACTGACATTGCTGGTACATTCTGACCAACTACTAATGCCAAACAGTCCCTACCTCACCCGTGCACAAAAAACAATTTGTCTCAAAACAAAAATTATAATTTGTTCTTAAAACAATTCTTAAAGATCAAACTATGAGCTCTAACAGTGCATAAAGGACCACATTCTGGAATGTATCCTTAATATCATAGCTCTCTCACCTGGCCTCAGCTAGCAGTCATATCTGTCAGACAATAAAATACCTGTATGGCTTAATGCAGGAGGAAAAAATAAGAAATAGCTGCAAAAATCATTGGAATTAATAGAAAAATCCCTGCTAGTAGGAAGTTTGTTCAGGTAATAACTGAGGCTCCAGTCCTATGATTGCCCCTTTGATGGCAGATACCTGCATCCTTACAGGCTCTTATTGACTTCAGTGGGATTCTGCCAGAAGGGCAAGTGTTCACCCATCTGGACCCACTTGCAGGTCTGGGGCTTAAAATCTTAATATTTTTTACAGTTGGGTCTCTGATCACACCAAACTTTCTTACATGACCTCAAAAGGAATATCCTGAGTTGGGGTATCTGAGGCAGAAAATTATGCTTTTGTTGCACTGAGGAAAATCCAAAGTCCCATAGCATCAGAATTAATTGTTCGTTAAAGAAGGATGTATCTCTTGAATTAGCTTTTTACCTGTCACTCCACCCTGATCCAAAGCTTGGTGAAACACAGCTACAACAAAAAGGGCTTTTCTGTGGGATGGCTGGCCTTTTGTTAAAATAAAATCCAAATACCATACAACAGAAATGGAAAGTACAGTAGATGCAGGATCTATTTAGAGTATTCTTTTCAACTGAATTATTCTCACTCTTTCTCTCTTCACTGAAAATGCTGAATCATTCTGCTTGTCAACGTCTGGCATTTGATTTAACATTAACTACACCTTGGAAGAATCCAATTAGCATCAAAAAATTTTGTTTAATCTGTTTATATAATTGTGGTGATCAACAACTGAGCACCATGCCATAAAGTCAATGCAAACCATTACTATATAAAGGAGCCAGTAAGAACAAACCATCAACTGGATCAGAAAGGCCGGGCAAGAGAATAAACTTAATGTAACTCAGGCAAACCACCCCACCAGGCTAAAGGAAAACAGAAAAAGAAGAGGAGGAGTCAGGAAACGCACACAAAACAACTGGACAGAGAGGGACTGAAAAAATGGTCAACGGTAGATCTGCCATAATAAATGGGTCTTCCAGAAGTCTTGTCTACATGTAAGGTTGCAATAGTTTAATTTAAGGTGTGATTTTAAACTACAAATCAGAGGGGCCACACCGTCTTTGCAGAGGTTTAACTAAAGTTCATTAAAAACAAATTTAAGCTATACAGAACTAAATCATTCTTAAAACTGAAACAAGGGTGTTTACGCAGAGGATTGCACCAGTTTAACTAAACTGGTGCAAGTCTGAGTGAATACGACCATACAGTGTCCTAAAAGCAGCCAATAAAGGGATTCTGGTGGATGTCCTTCAATGGACAGTTGCATAATTGAGAGCCCTGAACCGTTAAAGTTCTGCTCTCATTCTGGTCATGGCCGAACCTTAGGGCAGAGAGACGGCTTGCTCTGTCCAACTGCAGTTATCTCAGGCAGGAGAATAGAATCACAAAGACCTTCTGGCCTAGGGTCTCTATAGATCAAGATCTTGAATGTTAGCTTCCTCATTCATACTTTTACTTTTTCAGTCTCTTTACTCAAACAAAACTACCATTTTTCTTTAATACCTACTTCTGGCAGCATTTTCCACTTTTCCTTCACTATCCTGGAAATCATATTCCATATGAATGGTTCTGTAGTAATTTTAAAATAATTATGAAAGTTTTTCTTCATGCAAATTACACTTCTTTTCCTTTGAATGTATAAGTAAATACTGAGGTTTCTTTGGAGAAAAGTTACTTACTTTCTTTCTTCCAGCAGTGCAATTTCCTTTTTGACCTCATGATATTCTTCTGCTATTTGGCAGTGCTGTTTGAACACCTCCATAGATTCCGTAGAGTCATGGCAAGGAGGCAGAGGCTTCATAAACAGAAGAAAAAAAATCTAATGCTTCTGCATTGGACTGAAACATTAGAAATAAAATCTTGCCTATTTAAAAATCAAGATATGATGTGGGTCCAATCCTGTAGTCCTTATTTAGGGAAAACATCTATTTACTACAAGGACTGCAGGACCAGTTATTACTATTATTTCCCATCTGTCACATGTAAACATAAACCTTTTAACCTTTCAAGTATTTTCATAATTTTCCATGCCACTTTTGCAAGCCATCAGTGAAATATGGATTAGAAGAAGGATATTCTCCCTTATACAACATCTTCATCAGATACAATGAAGATCTGGGGCACCAGTTATATCCACACCACAATATAAAACATAGTATTTATAATTTCACTGCAGAATCAAGCAGAAAACTAATTTGAGTTGAGGGTGGGAAGAGCTCTAATTCAAACATAAACATCTATAAGATTAGAAAAGGGTACACAGAGGAACCATTGGCTAAATAGTTTTGTTTTCATATACATGCTTTCCCCTCCTCTCCCCCAGCATGCCACTTTATGGAACATGGTCTTATAAAGAACAGGACTGTCAGCCAGAAGATCTGGGGCCGAGTTTTGCAATTTACTTCCAGGGAGTCAGAATTTCAACCCAAGCCTCTATCCCAGCTCTGCCACAGCCTTTGATGTGACCTTGGGCAAGTCTCTCTCTCTGTGTCTCGGTTTTCACAACTCAAAAGGAAACAGATAGTACTTACTTAAGGGGTGAGGTGAGGCTTAATTCACTAATATTTGTAAAGTGTTTTGAGTTCCTGTGATGGAAGGTGCTGTAGAAGTGCAAAACTATGACAACAATGAAAACACTTCTTTAAGAATACTCAGATAATAGGGACACAATCATCCACCATTGAAAGTAATGGGAATTTTGCCACTGACTTCACTCTATGCAGTGCTATATTAGTAGAGCAAGTTGTTTTTAAAAGAAGAATGTAAACTTTGGAAATCCACTATTGTAAATACAGCAAATAAAAATACCCCAACCTGCGACTCCTCTCGTGAATTAAAACTAATGTGTTGAAAGTACAATTTGGGGGAAGTGGAGGTTGATGGGTATTGCTCCTTCTAAAAAATGCAACTTAATTCAGACATCAGAGATGAGCTTCACACTTTGTCCATAATACTTGTAGGAAATTTAATATTTTTAAATTGGTAGCCATGAATCAATCAACTGCACATGAACTCCACATAGCATGATGAAGCCACCTGTTTAAATCAAAAGGAAACACTTAAAAATAATTCTTCTACTGTCCTGCTAAGGAGCATCCAATTGCCCTCTGGAATAAAAGTGAATCTATTTCTACCCCTCATAGCTCTATTTGGACTCTTCTATTTAGGGAGGAATATGCTTTCAGTGACTATGGCAGGAATGGCAGCGCACTGGTACTTGGGTTGTTCCTTTTTCTGACTCTGAAATCTTTTGCTGTAGCTAAAGTTACAAAGCATAGTTTTGATTAAATCTCCTTACAGAGAAAGAACAAAAGGGTTTTTACCTAATAATGAGTCTCTTTCAGATGTGCCTTCATGAAGAAAAATGGTTGATGTGATGAAGGCCATCTGAATTAACTGTAAATGGTATGTAGTTTTTAAGAAATTTGGATGTACAAACATTCATTTTCAATACAACATGAGTTCTGAGGGTTTAAATAAAGACAATTATAATAATACTGCTGTGAACAAGTTGTTTTCAAGAAACAGCTTTGAGTTCAGGTGAGGTCAGAGCCCCAGAGAGGGAGTTCCTCATTCCTCAGGACATGCAAGGGAATGAGGACAGACACAGGGATCGATTTTAAATGGCAGGCCACAACTTATATGAAAATTTAACATTGGAGAGGGGCACTATCTGCCCTATCTCATATCAGGCATTCAGGAGGGTCCATTGCTGGGTTTAAAGGGCATCTATCATAGAGCTCATAACTCAGGGTAGACTCTCCACTGCCTACCCCAAGGATTCACCTTGCACTGCTGAATCCCCTACACTTCCACAGTATTAAGGGGACAGAAGGTACCAAAGAGGTACCCCAGTCTGCAACAACTTCAGGTATTCCTTATTCCATAGACCTGGGGGGTTCACCAGTGAAATCCCATATCTCTAATCTGGACACACCTGCTGCAAATTGGGATGAACTAACACTCTTAGAATTCCTCACATTAAATTCCTACATCTTATACCTATTTAATCCAACTGTCTCTCCATCATGCTATAAGGAAGGTGTAAAAACCCACTAGGCCTCAGCTAATTTGGCCCCAATGGGAAAAATTCCTTCCTAACCCCTTAAATAGGTGATCAGTCAGACCCTCAGCAACTTTAAAAAAATAAATCCTATATTATATAAATATAGTGAGACAGGTTGGGTTCAACTAAAAATTGGATCAGAGACATGATAAATCCCAGGCCAGGGTTTAAATAAATGATTGTAGGAAGCAAGAGCCAGCCAGCTCACATCTCTCTAGCTTGGTGGTTCTCAATTGTGGTCCACCACTTCTTTAGGGAAAGCCCCTGGCACGATGGGCCAGTTTGTTGACCTGCCGTGTCCGCACGTTCGGCCGGTTGCGGCTCCCACTGGCCACGGTTTGCTGCTCCAGGCCACTGGAGGCTGCAGGACGTGGCGGACAGCACATCCCTCGGCCCGCACCGTGTCCCGCAGCTCCCATTGGCCTGGAGCGGCGAACCGGTCAGTGGGAGCCGCGACTGGCCGAACCTGCAGACGCGGCAGGTCAACAAACCGGCCCGGTGCGCTAGGGGCTTTCCCTGAAGAAGCGGTGGACCACAGTTGAGAACCACCGCCCTAGCTGGTCAACAGGCAATGGAGCATGCAAGGGAGGAAGGGCCTACCCCATGTATATACACCCCATTTTCTCCTAAAGCCATCTGGCATCTAGTGGATCCAATCAGGTTTCCTATTTGTTAAATTGGTGGGTAGCAGTGATGATGTTTCCAGGGAAAGGGGTTTTAATTATATTTCACTGTGGGTGAGCCACAGCACCATCTGTATATCCACCCAAATAATCAGTGTAAATTTAACAAGACAAAAATATAGAAGTTGCAGTGTTCTATTCCAGGAATGCAAGGGTTAGCCAAAGCACAATCTCTGCTATCCACCAGAGTAACCAGCAGACAAGTTTATCACAACAAAATCTTTTAAAAGTACTCAGTGAGAAAGCCCCTAAACTATGATTCCTAAAGGAAAAAGTTTAGCTTCTTCAAATCTACCCAGTTTACACCAGTTTAAAAATTAAAGCAGCATTCAGTTTCCACATTACAGCTTCCCACTCAAAACATACATTTAAAAATTATCTAGTCATTTGAGACTTTCATAGCTATTTCTCACTTAGAACCAGTTGCTGACTCTCAAACCTGCTTCCCTCATTGTTTCCTCTCCAGAGTGTTGCTTTTTTCTTAAAATGACAAGTTAACCCCTCAAAATACATTAACAGATAAAACCCAGCAAAAATCCTAAACAATTAATCAGACAACATATTGTTCACACATCTCAACCACAAGAGGTCCGTTCCATCTCGAACATCTAGGAACTTTTCGCTAGGAAAATAAAAAGAACAATAACTGTATAAACCTTCCCCCCCTCCATGTAAACAAGCTTTCTTAAACTTCGTAGCATTTCAAAAACCATGCTCAGTCAATGATACAATAAAATAGAATACAAAAGTAACACTTTATTTCAGTCCTCAGAACCAAGTGGCAAGCTCTGGATCCTGTGACTTTGGGCCCATTCCCTTTCCTTCCGTGGAGTCTCTTGTTCCAGGTGTGAAGGCTCATGTTTTGATGTTTGCAGAAAGCCTAATACAATTTAGGGCCAGCCCAGCTCTGAGTCCACCACAGAATCATAGAACTGGAAGGGACCTCGAGAGGTCATCTAGTCCAGTCCCCTGCACTCGTAGCAAGACTAAGTATTATCTAGACCATTCTTGACAGGTATTTGTCTAACCTGCTCTTAAAAATCTCCAATGATGGAGATTCCACACCTCCTGAGGCAATTTATTCCAGTGCTTAACTACCCTGACAGTTAGGAAGTTTTTCCTAATGTCCAACCTAAACCGCCCTTGCTGCAATTTAAGCCTATTGCTTCTTGTCCTATCTTCAGAGATTAAGAAAAACAATTTTTCTTCCTCCTCCTTGTAACATTTTACATACTTGAAAACTGTTATGTCCACTCTCAGTCTTCTCTTTTCCAGACTAAACAAACCCATTTTTCCCCCAATCTTCCCTCATAGGTCACGTTTTCTAGACCTTTAATCATTTTTGTCGCTCTTCTCTAGATTCTCTCCAATTTGTCCACATCCTTCCTGAAATGTAGTGCCCAGAACTGGACACAATACTGCAGTTGAAGCCTAATCAGCACGAAGTAGAGCGGAAGATTTGCTTCTCATGTCTTGCTTACAACACTCCTGCTAATACATCCCAGAAGGATGTTTGCTTTTTTTGCAACAGTGTTACACTGTTGACTCATATTTAGCTTGTGGTCCACTATGACCCCCAGATCACTTTCCACAGTACTTCTTCCTAGACAGTCATTTCCCATTTTGTATGTGTGCAACTGATTGTTTCTTCCTAAGTGGAGTACTTTGCATTTGTCCTTATAAAATTTCATCCTATTTGCTTCAGACCATTTCTCCAGTTTGTCCAGATCATTTTGAATTTTAATTCTGTCCTCCAAAGCACTTGCAACCCCTCCCAGCTTGGTGTCATCTGCAAACTTTATAAGTGTACTCTCTATGCCATTATCTAAGGGCACGTCTTCACTGGCAACGTTAAAGTGCTGCTACGGCAGCGCTTTAACATGGCTTGCATAGTCACGGAAGAGCGCTGGGAGAGAGCTCTCCCAGCACTCTTAAAAAACCCACTTCCACGAGGGGTGTAGCTACCAGCACTGGGAGCGCGGCTCCCAGCGCTGGTGCACTGTCTACACTGGCACTTTACACCTCTGAAACGTGCAGCGCTTGGGGGGTGTTTTTTCATACCCCTGAGCGAGAAAGTTGCAGCACTGTAAAGTGCCAGTGTAGACAAGCCCTTAACCACTGATGAAGATATTGAACAGAACCAGACCCAGAACTGATCCCTGTGGGACCCCACTCATTATGCCCTTTCAGCATGACTGTGAACCACTTATAACTACTCTCTGGGAATGATTTTCCAAACATTTTTTTCACTCACCTTATAGTAGCTCCATCTAGGTTGTATTTCCCTAGTTTGTTTATGAGAGGGTCATGCAAGACAGTATCAAAAGCTTTACTAAAGTCAAGATACACCACGTCTACCATTTTCCCGCATCCACAAGGCTTGTTTCCCTGTCAAAGAAAGCTATCAGGTTGGTTTGACACGATTTGTTTTAGACAAATCCATGCTGACTGTTACTTATCCCCTTATTATCTTTTAGGTGTTTGCAAATTGATTGCTTTATTATTTGCTCCATTATCTTTCTGGGTACTGAAGTTAAGCTGACTGGTCTGTAATTCCCTGGGTTGTCCTTATTTCTTTATGTCCTTATTACCCTTTTTATAGATGGGCACTATATTTTCCCTTTTCCAGTCTTCTGGAATCTCTCCAGTCTAATCACTAATGGCTCAGATATCAGCCCAGTCAGCTCCTTGAGTATTCTAGGATGCATTTCATCAGGCCCTGGTGACTTGAAGACATCTAATTTGTCCAAGTAATTTTTAACTTGTTCTTTCCCTATTTTAGCCTCTTCTGATCCTACCTCATTTTCACTGGCATTCACTATGTTAGACGTCCAATCACCACCAACCTCCTTGGTGAAAACCGAAACAATGAAGTCATTAAGCACCTCTGCCATTTTCACATTTTCTGTTATTATTTTCCCCACCTCATTGAGTAATGGGCCTACCATGTCCATGGTCTTCCTCTTGTTTCTAATGTATTTGTACAATGTTTCTTGCTACCCTTTATGTCTCTAGCTAGTTTGATCTCGTTTTGTGACCATCTGAGGACTTGTTAGAAAAGCCGTTACTAATAATGCTTGATTTATTTTTAAAGCAGTATTTCAGAGAGAATATTAAATTTTTGAATCTGAGGTTCCACAGAAGATAGAGAAGGCTTGTTATCACCTCCATCTCCTTCCCAACACATTATTCCCAAGAGTACCTTTTCTGTTTGACTTTTTATTTTATTTGTTTTCCATACTTTGCATCTAGCCACTGTGCACTGAAGTATGGATAATGTCAAACCAAGATAATTTTATTGCAATAAGCTACACATTGGGCAGCATGTACATGACATTGTATCTGCTGATACACATCTGGGCTAGGGGACCTATTTAGCGATCTTCTAATCTTCTTTCATTCTGCCTTTTTTATTTAATGAAACTAAACTGGCATGCAACTAAAGCTGGTTAAGAATTTTTGAAATTTTATCAAAACCTTTTTATTTTATTTTGACAAGCTTACTGAATAACTGACATTTTTGGAGAACTTGAAATTTCCGGGAAAGGTATTTGCAAAAAGTTTCTACATTGTTCATGAAAAATAATTCTACTAGCTCTATATGAAATACAGGCAGACCTATTATTTGATAGCAAACTTCTCTCTATCAACCACAGGTAAAATGGGAGGTATAATGCTCTGTCCAGCTCCCTGGCTGCCAACCAGAATGTTCAATTTAGCAGAGAGAGTTTATATGAGCAATAATTTCCCCCTGTCCTCTGGAATAATCTCTAAGTGCTCTAGCTTGGCAATCAAATTTGGTGAAAATGTTAATTTCCAGGTATCCCCATAGATGTTCACTATGCCTCTCTAGCTTCAGAGCGTGTTCTCAGCTATCACCCATGACAGAGAATAAGCAAATGTATCAGTTTTGCCTAAAACTTTCTTGAACAGGGCCTTCCTTTCCCTTGCTGAGCCCTCAGGGTCTGTCAAGGCTCCTGTTTGTCTGCAATAAATAATCTTTGTTAGTCTCCTTGAATGACACTCCACCATTTGCCCCCCACTCCAAACTTTGTTCCCCACTTTCTTTTTGGGACGGTGTTGTCTTGTGTCTTTACAATTTAGAATCGCCAAAACAAAGTGCTTTGTAAGAAGAAATTGGAATTTGAAACCAACACTGTATCATATTTCTTGGTATTCTGAGGATTGTATGTGCCTCTACTTAATGTGCTAACTTTCTCATTTCAGAGATCATGTTGTAGGCTGGCTGGCTTCTTAAAGAGAGTTAGGTCCAGCCCCCCTGTGATAAATCAGCTGCCTCCCAGATGATAGTGTGAGGCTATGGATGAGGTGAAAGCTTGAAGATCACCTGGACCTCACAAAAAACCTACAAGTAGCTCAGTTGAACCAGAGAGCTATTCGGAGTGGGGAGGCTCTTGCAGGAGTCCCTGGGTCAGGGGAAAGAACCTGGTTTGTGTATGACTCTCAGGCAGATAGCCTGCAGAAGCAGGGAGACTCGCCTTAACTCCCAGACAGATGGCCTATGGAGTGTGATCCTGCAGGGGGAGTAAATAGAATCTTCTGGAGGAACCTGAGTCAAGGGAAGGGAAGGGTAGTTTGATATATAAAACTTGTGTTATTTTGAAGAAATAAAAGAGAACCTCTGAAGAAAGGAGGACTGGAATCCTGTAGCGTACTGGAGAGTGTACTTTAGTGCACAGGCTGATCAGTTAGCCCACTGGCTGACCGGCCACTACTGCACCAAATCCATCACAGGGCTGGAGAGGTGGTGGGCATCTGGCATCACAAGTGCCATCTCTGGGGAAGGAAATGGGAAATCAAGAGAAGTTCTCTTTCTTGACCTGCAGAGGGGCATGGAAAAGGGGATTCTGCTAGAATGTTTACACACAGAAAGGAGAAAGTATTTTTGATTTAGGCAAGAGAACAGAAAATTAATGAGGGAATAAATCCGTCACCACCACGAAATGAGTCTGCAGAGGCAAATCCTGAAAGAACAAATGCAAGGGCAAAGGCCACAAGCATCATTATCTCAAAGAAGCTATTGCAGTGGTTCAGCATATACCATCTCACCTTCACAGAACAATGACACATAATTATTAGTGTCCTGTTGGCTCCCAACAATGCATTTCCACAGCAATCCAACTTACTAAAGAGCAGGGAAAAAGAGAACGGGAATTCCCACAACATGCATTTCTTGTCCTTAAAGTCTGTGCATTTTTTGGGTAATGTTTTGTTAGGTTGCACTGGCCACTGGTTGTGTCTGGCCTGCATATTAGAATACTTAATCAATTTGATTTACAGGATTTGTGTTGAGTCCAACAGGCACACTTTAGGTTATTCTCAATATAGCATCACTTCACTATGCCATACAGTTATTATAGAAAAGCATATCTGCAACAAAAGATAAAAAACCAAACAACAACAAAAAGCCACCACCAAAGGAAACATTACATTTAATAGCAGCCGTTGCCAGCATTTAATCCTTATTTCAGCATCATCCAACCTCATTCCCCTGCACTGGCAAAATATGTGCCCACAGCAACTCTCATTTGGTTCACTGAGCTAATACAAGCAGCACTGACTAAAGTCACAGGTTCAGGTGACATTGTTTGTCTGTCCAGCTGTGCCTAATTTGTGGCAAGGCCTAATACCGCCATAGTTTATTGAAAACTCGGTCAGGCTTCCACATTGTACAGAACGCAAGAGGTAGACATTCGGAGACCCTGTACTGTAAAACTGCATGTCAACAGTCCCTCTGTGTGAGGATATGTGCACTGTTTCTTTCAGTGCAGCAGGAAGCCAGGCAGGATGGCCTGGAGGAAGAGTCTAGGAAGAAGCTCCATAGCAAAGGAGAGAGAATCTTTTGGGATTATGCTGTTTTTCTTATTCTAATGAAGATTCTTGTTCAGTGTTTGAAGAAAGCAACTTTCTGTGATTCTTTGCCATTGTCACCTGCCCCTTTGCACTTAACCTTCCAAATCCATAATACATCACCATCCTACACCCACCAAGTTTGTAGTTGAATTGTCCTAGTTTGGGTAGCTGGTAGTACTGCCAAACCCAAGTGTTCAAAAATCCTGAGGTTGGCTTAAAAACATGAGATTAATAATAATAATAATAATAATAAAATAAAACATTTTGGATTCTTTTTATTTACCTTCTGTTTGAGGGCCTTTAGGGTGCACTCAGGTCATGTTTTCAAGCTTTTCTCTGCAACCATGAGGGCTAGAAACTTTAATAAAAAAAAAAAAGCTGAGCTTCTCATAACTCCAGGAGCTGGGTCTTAAAGAAAAACACCAAATATTGTGAGACTCATGATAAAATCACGAGAGTTGACAACACTCAGTTGGGATATAGCTTCTTAATTCAGGGCAGCAGTGGATACACAGGCTCACCGAGAATAAATGTGGGGATGAAGATTCCATTAATATAAATGTCGTTGGATAGCAGCAGCACAGATGTGTCCGCTCCCGAAAAGCCTGGAGTTTATAAAAATGTTTGCATCATACACTGTGTCTGGCCTGCCTGTGTACACATACAGAGATCAGCTACCCTGCATATGACTGCACTGGAGCTGGAGGTGTAGTTTCCAGCTTGGATAGATATACCTATGTTCAGGCTAGTATGCTAAAAATAGAAGTGTAGCTGCAGCAGGATGGGCTAAGTACCTAGGGTCTTGAATGGGATCATACTTGCGGTGGCTAGCTGTCCTGCCACCCTCGCCACTGTAGCGTCTACTATTTTTAGTGCACTAGCTCAATCAGAGCTAGTCCAAGTATGTCTATCTCAGCTAGAAATTAGACTGCCAGCTCCAGTATAGACATTAAGCTGGCATCACCATGATAGCCCTTTTTGTCAGATGTACCTCTGGGCTTAATGTGGAGGGACAGAATGGATATTTGGGTTCCCTCTACACATCCTGCATAGTTTGGGAAGCCCAGTAATAACCTCTTGTGCATTTTCCATGTTGATCACAATGCCCTGCAACATACCTCCGTAACAACAGCAACCACTATGTACCAAACTGATGGCCAGGTAAGTGGTAACTAGCTTCCACTGTGCAACCACAATCCATCAATAAATTTTCTTCTAAAGTAATAGGATGGGTCAGATGATTGGGCTAGAAACTGTACTACCAAGCTCTGATTCCTCCAAAGCAATCAGCTCAGGAGGAAGTGGAGAGACTTTGGGTCTCCTCTGAAGAGAGTTGGTTATTTTCTAGTCCTAGTACGGTGCCCCAATACTGTTGGTATGGATGTCTTATAAATGCTAACCACATAACAGTTGTAATGTTATTACTACAGAACAAATGGATAAGTTCATGGACTGTTAAGTGCAAATATAAGGCACTTTTCGAATTAAGTGAATATTTAAAATATTAATGTACTTTTTACACCTTTGCAAAATAATTTGTACATGGTCACTACAATTTTAAGTGTCATTATAAAGGTTGAGAGCAGACATGATTGGCTACTAACTTTGTCTGTTACATACCAAGGAACCTCACAAAACCTGGATAACTGGCCAACAAAATGACACATGAAATTCAATGTTGATAAGTGCAAAGTAATACACATTGGAAAACATAATCCTAATTATACATACAAAATGATGGGTTCTAAATTAGTTGTTACCACTCTAAAAAGAGATATTGGAGTAATTGTGGACAATTCTCTGAAAACATCTGCTTAACGTGCAGCAGCTGTCAAAAAAGCTAACAATGCTAGGAACCATTAGGAAAGGGATGGATAACAAGACAGAAAATATCATAATGCCACTATATAAATCCGTGGAACATCCCCACCTCAAATACTGCCATGCATTTCTGGTTACTCTATCTCAAAAATATATATTAGAAATGAAAAAGGTACAGAGAAGGGTAACAAAAATGATTAGGGGTATGGAACAGCTTCCATACGAGGAGAGTTTAAAAAGACTGGGATTGTTCATCTTAGAAAAGAGACAACTAAGGGGGGATACGATAGAGGTCTATAAAATCATGAATGGTGTGAAGAAAATGAATAGGGAACTGTTATTTACCCCTTCACAGAACATATGAAATTAATAGGTAGCAGGTTTAAAACAAACATAAGGAAGTATTTCTTCACACAACACACAGTGAACTTGTGGAACTTGTTGCCAGGGGATGTTGTGAAGGCCAACAGTATAAATGAGTTCAAAAAATAATTAGATAAGTTCCCGGATAGGTCCATCAATGGCTATTAGCCAAGACGGTCAGGATGCAACCCCATGCTCTGGGTATCCCTAAACTTCTAAGTGCCAGAAGCTGGGACTGGACAACAGGGGGATGGATCATTTGATAATTGTGCTGTTCTGTTTGTTCCCTCTGATGCCTCTGGCACTGGCCACTGTCGGAAGACAGTACACTGGGCTAAACAGACCAAAGGTCTGACCCAGTATGGCCATTCTTCTGTTCTTACATAATTAACTTCTCTTTTTATAGCATTGAACATTCTCATTACTTTCCCAATAAAATCTGACTTAAATTTACCTGTGACTTTATAAACGAGGCAAGTCTTTCTGTTACATCAATTTTATGCTAATCTAACTCTATTGATTTCAACAGAGTTATACTGCATAAAACCAGTGCTGCTGAGAATCAAGTTCATGATTTCATGTAAGGCCATGAAAGGGAGTTTCATTATTTTTATAAGAACAATTTTCCATGACTACATTCTTTCCTATTCAAGGGAAAACAGGAACGCCCAACAGGAGTGGAAAGCATAACTGAGAGAGGAGGAGACAGATGGAGCAAAACATATCGGGAGCAGAGACTGGAGAGACATAGTACAGGGTCCAATAACTTGGGTGTCTAAAGTTGGACAAGTTCATCTGCAGTCAGCAATCTAAATATCCATTTCAGGTATTAGGTGTTGAGTAGATGTCTAAATATGGTGCATATCTTTTAGTTAAAAAAATGGGATCTCAGGCAGTAGTGTCACCTCTCATAGCACTATTAATCAAGAAAGCCCCCTCAGAAGAACCAGTCTTTGGGGGGAGGGACAGAGGTTTTTACTTCCTCACAGCAAACTCCCAAATGCAGAATGCACATCCTCTCTCCCACAGACTGCATGAGTCCAGTGTGAGGGAAACAGGACTGGACCCAGGACTTCAATTCAGAAAAACACTTAAGCATGTACTTAAGTCCATCCTTATTCAGGAAGCACCTGACTTCAATAGTACTTAGCACATGCTTAAGTGTTTTGCTGAATTGGGGCCAAGGACAGCATGCTGAAGAAAGTGGAAGAATAGGGGGCTTGATTTACATCAGCTCTGCTTTAGTTGAGCAGCCTGGTAATTCCTGCATACAGACTTATTTATTTCATTACTTGTAATATGTCAGAATGATTCAACTTTTCTACTTAGATAGTTTAGCCTGCTGTGTAGTCAGTACACACTGAACTTTCTGAGGCTAGTGGGCCCTAGAGGCCCACCTATAATGTCTTCTTGATGCAGCCCATCAGAGCTGTGTAGCAGTTTGTTTTGTTTAATACAAAGCAAGTAATACTCCTTGGAATTTTTCCATTGAAGAATAATGGAAAATGGAACTTTCAGAAATGTATTTTTAGAACAAAGTTCTTGCTGTGACTTCACTAAGTAGATCAGAATACTGGAATGAAGATTTCAATTTTTCAGAAAAAAGCACTTAACTTTCAATTATCAAAAGTGCTCTGTTGTAAGAATGGCTATAAAGCAGTAAATATTTGCAATTAGTCATCTAGAAATATTTATTCTGGATCTGGATCTTCACCTCTGCAGACTCTCTGCTTAGAGTGGACTGACAAAGCTCCACAGCTCAATAGGATGTGCACACCTTCTGTGGAGTACCAAGATCAGTTCTGCAGGGTCCTCCCACAAGCAAGTGCACAGAAGGTGGGTGGTGGTGGGATCCGGGTAGTGATGAGTGGGGGTGGGATGATCCATTTCAAGGCTGCCAGTATCTCTTCGGGGCTCTGACATCTAGGGAGAAAGGCCACTCATCTGACAGAGAAGAGAGTAGCACACTGCCTGATGTTTGGTCTGTAGACTGCTGCCCAGGATTCTGGCTTAAAAGCACTAAAGTATAAGGCTGAGATTTTCAGTCACTTATTGAATACCCAAATTATTTTTGTGGCTTTGAAAATCCCACCCCGAAGGTTCTAGTCATTTGTGCTCTTTGATATTACAAATTTCAAAATCCTCCTCAAGGAGTTTGGGAGCTTGCAATTGGCAAGTTACTTTTTAAGAAAAACTGAGTATCAACCATTGTATATCCATTTACCTTGCACTTACATGTATACTTTGTTTCTTTTAATAAAATATCAGTGCTTGCCTATAAACCCGACACCATGAGGAAAGTCTTGTAGCCTGAAATATTGGTATTTTTACTGTGAAGATACACACAAGCATACTTAAGTCAAAGGATTTCTCACTGTTGTGCTGCAATTGACATAGCATTTTGGATTCAGAGAAAAATCAAAATAAAATTGCCTAGCTAGTTTCCAGTAGATACAAATAAAGTTTAAGATATTATATATAAAATCCATTTCATTTACAGTACACTATAGTTGTGAAACAAACTGACAACAGCAAGGAAACTCAAGGCTGAGCTGAATTCACTGTTTAATATAAACACAGCACAAAAGTCTGAGTTTAGGGCCCAATCTGGCAATCACTTGAGCACTACTTGCCCATTAACTCAGCGTGATTACTTACATGTATACATTTAAGTAGGTGCATAAGTGTTTGAAGGATTGTGGCCTAAGAATGAAGCACCGACATTAATTAATCTCGTAGAATCAGCCAGACACTCATCATAATGTATACTTCCCTGATATTACAAAAATGTTCCTGAAAAATAATAAAAAGAACACTATCTGGCCCAAGCCTTTGATGGTTTCTTTGGATTGGCTGTGGCATCTTGAGATCTTGAGGGAGAAGAAAAATTTAGGAAGTTCTTTAAAAAAAATAAATGTTATGGACTCAACAGACCAAGAGGGCTCCTTGTAGAATTTTTCCACTGTGTATTTAGAATATTTTGTAAAAGGCTATTATTTATCCAACAGACTTAAATGCTTCTAGAGGAGCAGTTTCAGTCTATTGTGAAAGTATACATTTAGAGAGTGTATTATATGTACTAAAAGTGGATTGTAAAAGTCTTAATAAAACAAATAGAGAGACAAGGTGGGTGAGATAATATCTTTTATTGGACCAACTTCTGTTGGTGAGAGACAAGGTTTTGAGCTTACACAGAGCTGTTCTTCAGCTGGGAGAGGTACTCAGAATGTCATAGCTCAGGGGTGGCCAATCTGAGCCTGAGAAGGAGCCAGAATTTACCAATGTACATTGCCAAAGAGCCACAGTAATACATCAGCAGCCTCTCATCAGCTCCCCCCAACTCTTAGCGCCTCCCACCCACCGGCAGCCCCGCCAATCAGTGCCTCCCTCTCCCTCCCAATCAGCTGTTTCATGGCATGCAGGAAGCTCTGGGGGGGGTGGGGGGGAGAGGAAGGAGCAAGGGCACGGCAGGCTCAGGGGAGGGGGCAGGAAGGTGTGGAGTAGGGGCAGGGCCTGTGGCAGAGCCAGGGGTTGAGCAGTGAGCACCCCCGGCACATTGAAATGTTGGCGCCTGTAGCTCCAGCCTTGGAGTCGATGCCTATACAAGGAGCCGCATATTAACTTCTGAAGAGCCGCATGTGGCTCCAGAGCCACAGGTTGGCCACCTCTGTCACAGCTAAATACAAGGTTAAGCATAAGCAGTTAACATGTTGCAAGGTGAAATGGGCAGTTAACTCCTCTGCAGTCATATGCCCTGGGTTACAGATTGTTGTAATCAGCCATAAATCCAGTGTCTTCACTGAGTCCATGATTTTTAGTGTCTAGCAGAGTGTGATAGGGTGTGTTCTCCACACTTTCCCTGAAGGGATTAATGTAGACCAGAGGGGCCAATTAATTAGGCTGCAAACTGGGGGAACTAAGGGTTAGAGGAAAGCCCTAATTAAGGGAAGATCATCTGTGTAGGAACAGGAATGGGGTTCTACGAAGCCAGAGAGCTGATAGAGAGAGGCTGCAGGGAAGTAGTCTGTAGTCACTCCCTGGGGAAAGGGGTGTGTGGGGCTATAGAAATTACCCTGCAGTTACTTCCTGAGAGAAGAGAGATTGGGCTGGCAAATCTGGGTGGGTGGGTGGGTGTGGGTATCAGAGCCAGAAGGAGTATGAAAGGCTCAGGCAAAAAGGCAGCAAGGTTCAGGATGGTGCAAACCTTGGCTGCTGACTAGAGGGTCCTGAGCTGGAATCCAGACTAGAGGGTGACCCCAGTTTTCCTTACCAGCCACTGTGGAAGTGGCACCATCGGGGCAGTGAATGAGAAGGCTGACTAAGACTGCTGGTAAGGAACTGACTTTGATACCTCGGAAGGGGGAAACATGCATAGGGACCTGGCTGGAGGGCCAAGTCACGAAGAAGGAGCACCTTGAGTCGCAGAAAGCACGAGAGAATGCAGCAGAGTGTGCAGCGAGTAGCAGAAGGGGGCTTTGGACTGGGAAAGAACTAATTCCCAGAGTGGCCAGGAGGAGGTGCCACCTGTGGTGAGGGGACGTGGTGACACAGTCTTATGAATTTAAGTTTTCCTTTGCAGATGAGGACTGAGAGGTCATATACGATCGTTTTGTGAAAAGTGTTCACCCATGGGATACAGCATGTTTTTGTCTCTTTCACCTGCAGAATTTGGTCCAATAAAAAATATGACCTCATCCACCTTCTCTCTCTAACATCCTGGGACCAACACAGATACTACAACACTGCAAACAATTTTTTTTTTAATTAAAAGAATAGTCACTTTGGATGTAAAGTAGCAACAACAGACTATCTGGGTAACTTTGTTTTTAAATAGCACAAGCAGCAAAAATAGTCATACAGAGCACTCTTCATCCAGAGACCTCAGTGTGTTTTACATAGAAAAGTAAACATCACTATTTCCATTGTACACAGGATAAACAGATGCACAGAGAGGTGAAGTGACTTGTCCAGGGTCACACAGGAAGTCACTGCAGAGCTGGGAATAGCACCCAGGTTTCCTGACTCCCATTCAGTGCTCTAGCCATTCAAAACTACTGGCTCACTCAAATTAGGGATATATGCTGCAGAAAATATCCACAGCATTCTGAGGCAGCAGGAAGATCAGCAGATTGAAGAAAGGCTAACATACCATCATACACCCTGCCAAACTTTTCATCAGAATTCTGTACTCTGGGCCCATTTCCCTTTCCTTCCCCTACAAATCCCACAGGCCCACCCCTGTTCTCTGTATTCTGATGGGGAGGGTGAGGACAGCCTCCGTTATCCTCCATCCCTTTCCCTGTCATCTTTTTGGTGAGTAGTGGGAAGGACAGAAAATGAGGTTTCTCCAGACCAGTGGGCCCCTGGCATCATCTCCTTAGTTGACAGAAGACAGGTAAGGAAACATCATTGGACCACATAGCTCCTTTGAAAATATTTCCCAGTTTACATAAGGAAAGCACCTGCCTTTACATTTAAATGTCAGAGGATGCCTGCTGTCATTTACATGAGCCTGAGTGTTCCTGGGAAAGATATGATCTGAAGCAGCCATCAAAAGTGAAACTGTCGTCATTCTGCAGCTACTGTGAAGGGGCACTGACCCCAGGAACAGGGAGCCAGCTCTTTGCCTGCTAAACCTCCGAGTTTCCATGGACCAACAGAAATGGTCTCATTCTGTGGTGAGTTGGGCTGCTTTGTGTTATCCTTGCATCACAAACTACAGCCCTAAAGCCATCTTAGCAGGCAGCAGGAGGATTCCCCCATCACTGTAGCAGCTCATATGTCGAAAGTGTGGCTGAGACAAAGGGAAGATGGCTGAGGTGTTAACATCCTTGTAATCACTGACTGCTGTAGTGGGGGCTGTTAACCAAACAGCATAAATTAGGGTAACCTTCAGGATACTCTAATTCAGTGGTTCTCAACCAGGAGTCCAGGGACCCTTAGGGAGCAGCAAGCAGATTTCGGGGTGGGGGTGGGGTCTGCCAAGCAGGACCAGCATTAGACTTGCTGGGGCCCAGGGTAGAAAGCCAAAGCCCCACTGCAGGGGGCTGAAGGCAGAGGCCCAGAGCCCTGCCACCCAGAGTGGAAGCCAAAGTCTGAGCAACTTAGCTTTGCAGGGCCCCCTGTAGCGTTGGACCCGGGCAATTGCCCTGCTTGCTACCTTCTAATGCTGGCCCTGGTTTTTATATGCAGAAAAACAGTTGTTGTGGCACTGGTGGGCCATTGAGTTTTCAATAGCATGTTGGGAGGGGCCTCAGAAAGAAAACGGTTGAGAACCCCTGCTCTAATTTATGCTGGAGACTGACCTGATACCAGGATGGCCTAAGATTAAGCTTAGGGATGAAATGCAAGGAAAACCTTTGTATACAAGCCCTATCTTGCCACAGCTTCACTGAATGCTTTGTAGCCTCAGTGAAGTATCTTGCCTGAGCCTATCTTGGACTGGATATGGGCTTTAAACCATTTTACAAAGTATCTGTGCAATCCTTCTCCCATTGAAATCAGCAGTGAAACTCCTATTCACTCCAATGGCAGCAGGATGGGCCCTGCTAAGGTTTGCACACAAATAATTTGTAAATAAAAAAAAAATTTGAAACTACCACAATGGCCAAATTTCCCTGCACTGGGTTGAAAATTCAAACCAATCTCCTTGTTGATATAGTTTCTCTCTCTATGCAAATGTGCAGTCCCATTAAATTTTTAGAGCTCAGATATGCACCACTGAAACACTCACAGTAACTTAATTATGGCAGCACAAATATATTGTTTCAAGGTTGTTGGTTTTTTTTAATCTAATCTACATGGTACAGAATCAGTTAAAAATAAAAATCAAAGTTTACCTGAAGTTGCTGCTCTAGTTCTGGAAAAGCCAAAGGAAAGGTGTTTTCAGGAGGAGTATCATCTAAAATGTAAACAGACATTTTGAAAGATAACACTTTCTATAAAGGCATTTCACATGCTCAATTGACATAGTATGGCATGTATGTTGTCCCTTCTGCCCTGATCCTGCAAAGACTTACACACATACTTAACTTGATACATGTGCGTAGTCCTACTGAACTCAGTAGAACTACTCCTGGGTGTAAAGTTAAGTCTTTGCAGGATTGGAGCCTTACTTTGTGTTACAATTATTTTGAAACAGTCACACATATAGAACGTATTATAGCACAGTAAGTCAATCAATCAATCAATACATCCAGACAATTTTATCCCCTGCTTCCCAATTACAGAACAAATAATTCAGGTTTCTGCCACAGACACCCATGCCTTCAATGAGCTCGTGACTTCAGTAAAGAGTGAGGCCTCGTCTACACTGGCAAGTTTCTGTGCAGTAAAGTAGCTTTCTGCAGTGTAACTCCCAAGGTGTACACACTGCCAAGTCACTTAGTGCACAGAAACTGTGCAGCTGCAGCACTGTAAAAAAAAAAACAACCCACCCCAACGAGAGGCATCGAGCTTTCTGCACTGGGGCTATAGCGCCACAGTGCCAGTGGAGACACCCTGGTTGATTACAGCACTGCAATTGGCCTCCGGGAGGTGTCCCACAATGCCTGTCCTTGCCTCTCTGGTCATCAGTTTGAACTCTACTGCCCTGCCTTCAGGTGCCCAACCATGAGCCTCGCCCCTTACATTCCTTGAAAATTATGAAAGTCCCCTTCCTGTTTGCTCGGTGACACGTGCAGTGGTCTCAGCGCATTTTTCCAGGTGGCCATGCCTACTCCACGCACTAGGCGGTCCCCCGCTTGGAACAATGCCAAGCTGCTGGACCTCGTCAACATTTGTGGAGAGGAGGCTGTCCAGTCCCAGCTGTACTCCAGCCGTAGGAATTATGATACCTACAGACAGATTTCACGATGCATGACAGAAAGGAGCCATGACTGGGACACACTGCAGTGCAGGGTCAAAGTGAAGAATCTGCGGAACACCTACCACAAGGCACGGGAGGCAAACCGCCACTCCGGTGCTGTGCCCACAAGCTGCCGGTTCTACAAAAAGCTGGACAAAAAGTGATAATTGGTGGTGCCTCCACTGCGAAGGCCCCTGTGGATACTTTGGTTGCTCACGTGCCAGTCGAGAATGGACCAAGCCAGGAGGAGGAAATCTTGGACGAGAATGTGGAGGAGGATCCAGAGGCAGAGGATGACTCGGAGGTCAGAAATGCATGCAGTCACGAGCTCTTCTCTACCGTGGAGGAGGCTAGCCAGTCACAGCTATCGGATGCTGGCAAAGTGCAAACAGGAGAGGAGGCCCCTGGCAAGTGGCTTTGATTTTGGGAATCACTGAAGCGAGTTGTTGGGGACAGAAGGGTTGCAGAAAGCAGGCTTGTGTCTGCATGATGCGCATACCACCACATGCCTAGTCTGAGCAGCGGAACAGGGTGTTGATTGACTCCCTCACTTCACAGGAATCTGTCTCAGAGAACTCCACTAAACTCTCATGGAGATACTGGGCAATCCGCTGCCACAGGTTCTTTGTCAGAGCTGCTTTGTTTCTTGCCCCATTAAAGGTAACTTTCTCGCGCCACTCTGCTGTCACTGGGGGGAATGGGAGGACCATTGTTGCACACAGGCAAGCTACATAAGGGCCAGGGTGGAAGCCGCAGTCTTGGAGAAGACCCTCCCTTGATTCCCTGCTCACCCTCTACAGCAAGATATCTTCCATAATGAACACAGCCTGTGGAAAATGTGGGGACAGTAATGATTATAAGGCCCCCCCCCCACAGTGCTGGCTCTCCCCAAGAGCCACATGCCCAGTGTACAGTATGGTCCTGGAACACTGATTTCCACTGCCCCTTTGGTTACTCATCATTTTGGGGGTCTTGTGGCTCATGTATGCTTGCCTGGGGTCAGCCAGTTAGTGACAGGTATGTGAATAGTGGCTGTGTTTTAAATCAGTGGTCTCTGTGTTGCAAACAATACTGCTTCCGTAAAATGTTGCATTTTGGTTTCATAGATATGACCTTGGGAGCCCAGCCTCCCTCTTTGTTATCACCGGCTGAACGGCTGCACAGAATTAGAAAGTAGCAGCGAAGAACTAAAGAGGACTTTCTGTGTGATGTCATGATGCACTCCGCGGCCGAAAAACAAGAATTGAAGGAGTGGCAGGACAGCAAGAAGAGAGACCGAAAGGAGAACGTGATGCGACAGAATGAAGCCATGGAATGGCTCTTAAACATTATGGAGTGCCAAGCGGACACGCTCTAGGCGCTACTAGCACTGCAAACCAAGCAGCTCCACGCCCGCCCTCCCCTGCAGCCGCATCGCAAAACTCTTTCCCATGCACCCCCAGACACCGCCAACACACTCTTATCAACCTCCTGGCTCCAGTCTGTACCCACGGCATTCCACTCCTCCCCCGTCACAGTCCAGCACTGTAGACTCCTAGTACCCACTTCACTCAACACCCGTCCCTCTGCAGTTTAGCCCTGCTGAAGTACAGTACCCACTGCACTGTACTCCAAAGGACAAGGTTGCATATCATACCTGGACAATCTTTAACTGTCCCGGGACCCCACCTCCTCCTGGGATCCTCCCTTCCCCCATCCCCCACAGTGCTGATGTGTTTTTTTGTTTGTCTCTCTCCTCCAGTTGTTGTTTTTTAATAAAATAATTGTTTTGGTTTGAAAGCAATCTTTATTCCAGTAATTAAAAGCAAAGAGAGCCCTGCAAAGCAACAGGCAATTTTCTTAAACCTTCATAGTGCATCGTCTGCATCAATCACAATCACCTCCTAGCATTACAAGCACTGCACTCCCGAGCATAGCAACAAATATTAGTGGCTTTCAGCTTCAAATTGCTGCCTCAAGGCATCCCTGATCCTTATGGCCCCGCGCTGCACCTCTCTAATAGCCCTGGTCTCTGGCTGTTCAAATTCAGCCTCCAGGCGCTGAGCCTCAGTGGTCCAGCCCTGAGTGAAGTTTTCACCCTTCCCTTCACAAATATTATGGAGTGTACAGCATGCGGCTATGAGCATAGGAACAGTGTCATCGGCCAGGTCCAGCCTCCCATATAGGCAGAGCCAGAGGGCCTTTAAATGGCCAAAAGCACACTCAACAGTTATTCTGCACTTGTTCAGCCTGTTGTTGAACTGCTCCTTGCTGCTGTCAAGGTTCCTTGTGTATGGCTTCATAAGCCATAGCATTAAGGGGTAGGCAGGGTCTCCCAGAATCACAATGGGCATTTTGACTTCCCCTACGGTAATCTTCTGATCCAGGAAGAAAGTCCCAGCTTGCAGTTTCCTGAATAGGCCAGTGTTCCAAAAGATGTGTGCGTCACGCACCTTTCCGGACCAGCCTGAGTTAATGCCTGTGAAATGCCCACGGTGATCCACAAGCACCTGGAGAACCATTGAGAAATACCCCTTCCAATTCATGTACTCAGCGGCTCGGTGGTCTGGTGCCAGAATTGGAATATGCATTCCATCTATCGCCCCTCCGCAGTTAGGGAAGCCCATTTGTGCAAAGTCATCTACAATGTCACGCACATTTCCCAGAGTCACGGTCTTTCACAGCAGGATGAGATTAATGGCCCAGAACACGTCCATCAACACAACTTAAACGGTCGACTTTCCCATTCCAAACTGGTTAGCGACCGATCGGTTGCAGTCTGGAGTAGCCAGCTTCCACAGTGCAATTGCCACGCAATTCTCCAATGACATTCTTGGGTCCTTGTGCCGCAGGGCTGGGGCGAGCTCATCACACAGTCCCATGAATGTGGCTTTCCTCATGCGAAAGTTCTGCAGCCACTGCTTGTCATCCCAGACATGCATGACGATGTGATCCCACCACTCAGTACTTGTTTCCCGATCCCAAAAGCAGCGTTCCACTGTGGTCAGCACTTCTGTGAATGCCACAAGCACTCTCATGTCATAGCTACTACACGTGGCGAGATCAATCTCAAACTCCTCTTGCCTTTGAAGTTTAAGGAATAACTGCACTGCCACTCGTGACATGTTAGTGAGAGCGAGCAGCATATTGGTCAACAGTGCGGGATCCATTCCGGCAGACCGAAGAGGCAGAGTGCGCAGTATACAAACCATTAAAAGATGGTGTCAAAAGTGGACGGAAGCACAAGGATTGCTGGGATGCGAAGGAATGCATCACAGGGCATTGGGACAGGACCCAGGATGCCCTGTGACTCCCTCCGCCTTCCTGCAACTATTAGTGACAGAAAAGGAAAAGATGCTCTGTGGGATAGCTGCCAAGAATGCATCGCTCCAAATACCGCTACAAGTTCTGAAAGTGTGAACACACTATTGCGCAGGCAGCTGACAGTGTGAACACACAACAGCAGTTTCCCTTCAGCGCTCTCTGAGCGGTGATGTAACTGCCTGTGACATAACTCTCCCAGTGTAGACATACCCTAAAGAGAGTTCGTCACCTGCTAGGGGGTACTCAGCACATTGCAGGGTTGGGCCCAATTATAAGTATGACTTCTAAACAGTCTTGAAAATGACTTTTCTGCCATGGTTTACTAGGGCTAAAATAACAATATGAGAAACAGTTTGCCCCCTGTAGTAAATGTAATGCCCATGGAACACATTACAGGTTCTCTGTGTAGCTAGAGAGGAATGATACAGCACAGAAAGCAGCAGTGCAAGCTTCTCCATATCACATTACTTATGTGTCTTTACTCTGACCTGGAAGGACCCACCTGCAGGGATGAAGTTAGTTCATTCATTATGCTCAGTCAAATCAAGGGCTTTTTAACATAGGTTACCAACCAGGTGTGACTGAGTAGTGCCAGTCATGCCCGTTTTGTGGTGTTCACTAGGAACTGGACTGAGAATAGAAATGTGAATCATACTCCTGTGGCAATATTAATTACTCATAGTCACTGTCACACGAACAGTTTTGCATTGGATTTCACTGTTGTTTATGTATCTTGCTGCAGGTTACAGATCTTCATTACTAGCTAGTTTTCAGAGTCTGTTGTATGCAATGCCAAGGTTGTTTACACAGTAGAAAACTGCTGAAGCAGGATTTTGTAAGCTGCTTTTTGCTGGCAGACCCCTGTGCTCCCACAGAGCCTCACTGAATCAATAGGGCTTTGTGGGGATGTAGAGGTCTGCTCACACAGAGTATCTTGCCAGATATTTTGCACCGCTGTATCCTACTATCAGTGGTCATGGAGTGCAGTGATTGTGGTGGGGAACAGGGAAAATAAGCAACCCTGTTCCAGGCAGAGTATACAGAGTATATATGGTCTAGTATACAGTCAAAGCCTTGCTTTAACTAATATAGAGTTGGCATCCAGGGCAATGAGCCTTACCATGAATCATACTGTACTGCACACTGGACATGATGCAAACAAACAAACAAACAAACAAAAGTGAGGGCCATACCAAGGGAAAATGAAGTGGAGAATAGGGCAACAACACAAATAGAGAGTCTATAGATACCAAAATCTAGTATTAATATTCTGAGAGGTCAGCTGGCAGTATTATTAAAAACATCTTCCCACCACCTACCTATAAGGTTTCTCCTGCAAGATATTTAAGTTTTTTAATTGTATAAAGTTACTTCACATCAACATGCAAGTGTTTACATTTAAGTTGCTGTTGCCTTCTTGTGCAAATTTTAAAAACAGATAAATATTCTAAAAGAAGAAAGACGAATCATGCTGCATAGCCAAATGGAAAGAAGGAATATGACTCAGTCAGACCAGTAGTACAGCTGCTCTACAACATTTGGACAGCAATATTGGATCAGAGTTGTGGAGAGCAGTTAAACTGACATTTGACAATTCCAGCAGTACAACATACTGTACCAGTAGCAGTAAGGAAGACCCCTCATTATTTTAATTTTCAAAAGAAATCAAGAACATGTAAAGCAGGAACTGCTGTTATTTTTCACGTGCACAAGATTTTAAAAATATCTTCTTTTTGAATTTTTGACTGTTTCAAATTATTAGAAATGTTACACTACTAACTGCAGTGTAGTTAATAGAAGCAGCAAATAATTTTTTTTTAAATTCCCTAAATACATTTTAAAAGGATGAACTCTAAAAATAAATAATTTCAGAGGAAATCCTTTCAATAAACAGATGTTCACTGCTTATTTTCTGAACACAAAGTGACTGAGTCAATGGTACTAAAAATAGAACTTATTGGTATCTTAACCATTATAGCATACCATAGTACATTTTATAATGGGCCTGCCTTAGCGTCTACTCAACAGCTGCAAGGGTTTTTTTTTAGTCACACTAGTTTAAGACTTCTTTAAATCAACTTCTTTGTGCTGTTAAACACCAGATAAACTAAGAACTTAAGTGACAGGAATTTTCTTGAATTCAGAAATTCATACACATACTTATAGACTAAAGAAAGGTTAAAAAAACCAGCGCCACCCCCCACCCACTATAAGGCTGGGATTTTCAAAGGAGCCTAAAGGGAGTTGGGCACCCAGCTCCTAGCGAATTTCAACTGAAGCCTAACTCCATTAGATTCCTTTGAAAATCCCAGTTTAAGTTCCCAGTCCAACTTCCACTAAAGTTGATGGCAGTCTTCTTACCATTGACTGGGAGTGGAAGACACAACATTCCACTTCTGTCTTACAAATACTTGTGTAGCACACTGGGAAAGTGTGTGTTGTATCCTTCTTTAAGGGCTGATCCACATACAGGTGACATAAGCAGATATCTTTCCTGTATGTGGATCAGCCCTTAAAGAAGGATACAACACACACTGCCAGTGCGCTACACAACTATTTGTAAGACAGCAGTGGAATGTTATGTCTCAGGATTCCTAGTTTCTAATCCTGGCTCTGAGAGGGAAGTGTCTAGCGGCCAGAGCAGTGTTTACAGACAGACAATACAGACACTGCTTGCTAAAAGGCACTGTGGCTAAATGAATGAGACTTGGCTCTATCATATGAGAGCCCTGGGTTCTATTCCCAGTTATGCCTGAAATGACCTTGTTCAGCCTCTGTTACCTTACTTGTAAAAGGGTAGGGGGAAAATGATTGCCTGCCCTTAGGATAGGAATATGAGGGGCTTGTTTAATAATAAGTGTTATGGGCTTCACAAAAATATTAACAGCACCCATGAGCTTCCTGCTCAGCATACTTTCTCCTAAGCTAAAGGATGTTCCATGGGGGGGACTCAGCCTCATGCCCTTTAAGGGCATTTCTCATAAATTCCTGTGAAATCCTCAGAAAAATGTCATGACTGTATACCAAAAACAGAACATGGTTTTAAGGATTAATCGGGGATATTAGTATTATTATTATTATTTTTATATGAGCCTCTAAATAGAAGATTTATGGACTTTGAAACCCACACGTGTTAAAATAATAAATTTATTGTTTGTACTACAGTAGTTTCCAAAGTTCCCAATTAGGATCAGGGACCCATCCTGGTAGATACTGTACAAACATATAGGATTACAGCATCCCTGCCCCAAGGAGCTAACAATCTAAGGATATGTCTCCACAGCAAAGAAAAATCCACAGCTGGCCTGTCCCAAGTGACTCAGGCTCGCGGGGCTCAGGCTTCAGGGCTGTTTCACTGCTGTGCAGACTTCCAGGCTCGGGCTGGCACTGGAGCACTAGGACCCTCCCACCTCACAGGGTCCTAAAGCCCAGACGCCAGCCCGAGCCCAGAGGCCTACACAATGTAACACCCCTGCAGCTTGAGCCCCTCAAGTCCAAGTTGGCTGGCATGGGCCAGCTGTGGGTTTTTCTTTGCTGTGTAGACATATCTTTAGATTGTTAGCTCCTTGGGGCAGGGATGCTGTAATCCTATATGCGAAGTCTAGTTGCTGTGTAGACATATTCTAATTTAAGACAAAACTCAACAAGTGAGCATGGTAAACAAAAGAAAGGACAGAGGTGAGGGTACAAATAATAATCAGTATTGTGTTATTGTTTCCTTATTCCCTTTTATTTGCTGTATCCACACGTAGTCTGTTGTCTCATTCTTCAGTTACAAGCTCTTTAAGGCTGTGTTTGTACAGCACCTACCACAAAGGGGTCCTGTCAATGACTATGGCTCCTAGGTGCTACCAGAATACAAATAAATAATAACAACAACACTGTGAAAATAAGATTACAATGCACTTTAAAACCTAGGGATGAAAAGCACAGTGCAGGAGCTATTTATTATGATTTTACACGGTTAAACTAGCTGATTGTATAACTTGATGGTTCCGAATTATTTTAAAGTATAGGCCAACATTTTTAAGAATGAGAGCCCACGATTAGGCTCAAAGATCCGTACCTAGGCCCCAAGATAAGGGAGTCCTGATTTTCAGAGGGATAGAGCACCACAGTTGTCACCGAAGTAATTGGGCGCTGAAGATGCTCATTATCTCTGAAAAATCAGGACACTTCCGTTGAGCCTAAGGCGTGATCTACACTAGAAAATTAGGTTAGTTTAACTTTCTTGGTCAGACTTGTGAATAATCCACACCCCTGAGCAGCATAGTTAAGTTGATCTAATTCCCCATGTAGACAGCACTAGGTCAACAGAAGAATTCTTCTATTGACCTAACTACCACCTCTCGGGTGTCCACACTGAAGCTCTACAGCGGCAGAGCTGCAACAGCACAGTTGTGGGGCTATAACATTTTAAGTGTAGATAACCCTAAGGGCTTGTCTACACTTACATTTTATAGCGCTCTAACTTGCTGGCTCAGGGGTGTAATCACCCCCCTGAGCGCAGCAAGTCCGAGCGCTTTAAAACGCTAGTGTGGACAGGCTCCGAGTGCTGGGAGCCGTGCTCCCAGCGCTCGGAGCTAATCCCCTCATGGAGGTGGATTACCAGGAGTGCTGGGAGAGCTCTCTCCCAGTGCTCGTGCACGACCACACTCACTCTTCAAAGCGCTGCTGCGGGAGTGTTCCCGCGACAGCGCTTTGAAGTTTCCAATGTAGCCATGCCCTAAGTGTGGCTTTAGGAGCCTAACTTTTAGGTACCATAGTTTGTAAACCTTGGGAATATATTTTATACATAAGCAATCCCCACTGGTCCTTTTCCTATTCATTTTCAGCTGCAGGGATTATGATAAAAGTGAGACTGGAGGAGGGATTTGAAGGAGCTGCTGAGGAAGCATCTACTGTAAAACACAGTTATTGGTTTATGTGGCCACATATAACAAAAAGCAAGGGTTCCCCATGACCACATTAGGAGGATTGGATTAAAATGGTTGGGGATGTAAAGAAAGTTGTCAAAAGAAGTACATCCAAACTTTTCATGTACATCCAAATATTGTATTATTACCCTCCCCAACAATGTAATTAAAAGAAAGCACATACATTTTTACCAGTAAATTTTCAGGGGAAGAGGTTATGAGCAGCAGACTGACTTCAAGTGAAATAAATGACTGACAATTAGAAAAAAATGCATGTATTCAACAATTAGATAACACCCAACTCCACTGCCAGTATTTTATAGCTGGATTCAAACTCTCTTTAGGCATGTGGAGCTGTGTATTTTACCTACAGAACAAGATAAGGTAAACCTACAAACTACAGGCATGCCCATCATGTCCTATTAGAATAAAGCCCCTACTTCTAACCACTTAGCCATAACACCTATAAAAAACAAGATTAACTATGGACTCTGATTCTGTTTTTGATTGAGGCCTTGTCTATACACAAACTTTAGGCCTTGGCTACACTTGCGAGTTACAGCGCAATAAAGCCGCCCAGAGCGCTGTACCTTACTCCCCGTCCACACTGGCAAGGCACGTACAGTGCTGTGTCTCTGCAGCTACAGCGCTGCTGGTAGTCCACCTCCCCGAGAGGAATAACAGCTGTTGCGTATTGGCTGAGATGCTCCAGCTCCAGTGCAGTCAGGGCGTAACATTATTACGCACTGACTGACCTCCAGAAACTCCCATAATCCTTTTAACTGAAGCGTCCTCTCTTGTTTTGTTTTGAAACGGCACTTCCGCATCTGGAGTTCAGAGCTCCGCTTTGGGGGCTGCTTATCAAAAAAACAAACACAGCTACTGTTTGCTTTGAATGATTGAGAGGCAGGCAGGGGGGCTCCGTTTGGAGTGCTGACAGCCAATGGTTGCTTGAAGAGAGAGGCGGCCGGGGGGGAGGGGAGGGGAGGGTTGGGGTCCATTTCGGCGAGCGGCTGCTTATCTGGTCTATGAGAAAAAAACAAACAGCTGCTGTTTGCTTTCAGTGAGTGACAGAGGGGTGGGGGAGGTAGGGGGGGTCTGAACTTAGGAGATAGCGAGCTGACAGTGTGTCAAGCACCCCAAAAACCCACTCTCTCTCCCCACACGCTCCCTGTCACACTCCACTCCCCCCACCCCATTTGAAAAGCACGTTGCAGCCACTTGAATGCTGGGATAGCTCCCCATAATTCACTGCTCCCAATGCCGCTGCAAGTGCTGCAAATGTGGCCACGCCAGTGCGCTTTCAGCTCTCAGTATGGACAGACTTCAGCGCTTTCCCTACTTGGCTGTACGAAGGCGGGTTTAACTCACAGCGCTGTACATCTGCAAGGGTAGCCATAGCTTAATTAAATTGGTTTAGTTAAACTGGTGCAAAGCCCTGTGTAGACACTCTTAGGTCTGGTCTACACTACAAACCTATATCGGTCTAACATGTTGCTCAGGGGCATGAAAAATCCACACCCTTGAGCAACATAGTTATACCGACCTAACATCCCCACGGCCTTGGCTACACTCATGAGTTACAGCGCAATAAAGCTGCCTGCAGCGCTGTATCTCACTAACCGTCTACACTTGCAAGGAACTTGCAGCGCTGCGTCTCCGCAGGTACAGTGCTGCTGGTACTTCACCTTCCCGAGAGGAATAACAGCTGTTGTGTAGTGGCTGCTACGCTGCTCCTGGAACATAGTTGGGCAATACGCACTAACTGACCTCCGGAAGCTCCCTTTGGTTTGAAACGGCACTTCCGGGTTGGAGTTCAGAGCTCCGTTCTGCGGCTGCTTTACAAAAAAACAAACACAGCTACTGTTTGCAGGCAGGGGGGCTCCGTTAGGAGTGCCGGCAGCAAAGTTAGCTTGGAGAGAGGTGGAGGGGAGCGGGGGGGGGGGAGGGGGGGAGAAGGGCGAGAGGGGGAGGGATTGGGCTCCGTTTCCCTGAGTGGCCGTTTATCTGCTCTTTAAAAACAAACAAAGCCTCTGCTGATTGCTTTCAGTGATTGAAAGAGAGGCGGTGGAGGTGGGGGTGGGGTGTAAACTTAGGAGATAATGAGCTGACACTCTGTGGATACCCCAAAAACCCACTCTCTCTCCCCACATGCTCCCGGCCACACTCCACCTCACTCCCCCCATTTGAAAAGCACGTTGCAGCCACTTGAATGCTGGGATAGCTGCCCATAATGCACCGCTCCCAATACAGCTGCAAATGCCTCAAATGTGGCCACGACAGTGCGCTGGTAGCTGCCAGTGTGGACAGACTGCAGCGCTTTCCCTACTCAGCTGCACGAAGACGGGTTTAACTCACAGCGCTGTACAGCTGCAAGCGTAGCCTTAGCCTAAAGTGCTATAGTTGCATAGTTACATCAGTGCAGCTGCACCGCTGCATTGTTTTAGGCCTAGGCTACACTTGCGAGTTACAGCGCAATAAAGCCTCCCAGAGCGCTGTTCCTCACTCACTGTCTACACTGGCAAGGCACGTGAAGTGCTGTATCTCCGTGGCTACAGCGCTGCTGGTACTTTAACTTCACCTTCCCGAGAGGAATAACAGCTGTTGCGTAGTGGCTGAGACGCTGCTGTTGAAATGTAGTTGGGGAGTACGCACTAACTGACCTCCAGAAGCTCCCTTTGGTTTGAAACGGCACTTCCAGGTTGGAGTTCAGAGCTCTGTTCTGGGGGCTGCTTATCAAAAAAACAAACACAGCTACTGTTTGCAGGCAGGGGGGCTCCGTTAGGAGTGCCGGCAGCAAAGTTAGCTTGGAGAGAGGCGGCGGCGGGGAGGGAGGGGTTGGGTCCGTTTCCCCGAGTGGCTGCTTATCTGCTCTTTAAAAACAAACAAAGCCCCTGCTGCTTGCTTTCAGTGACTGAGAGGCAGGGGAGGTGGGAGTGTGTAAACTTAGGAGCTAATGCCCTGAAACTCTGTGGATACCCCAAAAACCCACTCTCTCTCCCCACACACTCCCTGTCACACTCCACCTCACCCCCCCCCCATTTGAAAAGCACGTTGCAGCCACTTGAACACTGCGATACCTGCCCATAATGCACCACTCCCAATACAGCTGCAAATGCCTCAAATGTGGCCATGACAGTGCGCTGGCAGCTGCCAGTGTGGACAGACTGCACCGCTTTCCCTACTCAGCTGTACGAAGGCGGGTTTACCTCACAGCGCTCTACAGCTGCAAGTGTAGCCTTAGTCTTAAATGTGGATGTGCCCTTATTTCGGCTTAAGGGAAGTTTATTTGGTTTAGTTTAAATCTATTCCTACATCAATTTAAGCAAAACTGAAATAAGCTTGTCCACTCAGCCTTTTGTGCTGGTTTAATTCAATCAGTTTTAAATCACGCCTTAAGCTAAACTGCTATAACTCTGACAAGTCCTGAGAGAATTTATGTCTAGTGCCAGCTTAGTGAACTTGAGTAAAAGCATCAAATATAGATACCAATATATATACACAGGATTAAGTGATATACAATAAAATTTTATTTTTATATAGCATCACTGTTAGCAGTTGGTCAGACTGCCCTCAAGACTTTTAGGACCTGGTCATCCCACAATCACAATAAAAATACAGCACAAGACTGGCCCGGTTTTAATTGTTTTTGTGGTCATTGTCAGGCTCTAAAAGAGCCAACTTTTGAACATAGTAAAACAATTTTTGGTATGGATAACATAAGCCATATCCCTTCTTGTAGAGCAATAACACTAAATAACTTCCTTTTCTTGAGTTGATGATAGTCTCTGCTTTCAGACCCAGTACTTTGTTGCAGTTCTAACCAGTGAGATAATCACCATACAGAAGAAACACTCCTTTCCCCCTTTTATATCTGGTTATGTTGTAAATTCCTCCCTGCACTACTGTGGTAGGGAGGGGCATCACACCTGCCACCATGATTGGCAAATAAGACAACATCTACGAAAAAAAATTAAATGAGTTTAATTCCTTCACCATCTCACTCTGGGTGAGGTTTGTACATACCATCACAATACTAAATCTATCAAGATGCTGTCAGAGTTGAAACACAGAACTCCTTCCTGAATTGAGAAAAGCAAGTCTCCTCAAATGAAAAAAGGATTAGAGGAATATAAAAAGGTGAAAAGAAGAAAAGAGATTTTAAATTTAAAATGGAGAATGGTGATAGTGAGACGCTGTATCAGCAGATATTTTTTTTCAGTGTCTCTTTAAAAAAAGACATTTCAGTTGCTTGTTTGAACTAGGATCATTTGAATGCGGCTTTCTGTAAAACCTCAGACTTGGAGTGATTTTTCCTTTGCCTTGTTTGAATACATTTGATATTGATATCTCCATTCAGGCTTTCCATTAACATCAGGTGCTCAATTCTCCTGATGTGGTCAAATACTATGCTGATTTATACCTCTGAGTACCCCAGGGGGGTTGCAATTCAGTGTGAAATATTGTCCTTAATCTACTGGTTCCTATTTACTCTCTCCTATCTTCACAGACGGTCTGGATCACTTGCTGCAATAACACATGTATGCTGACAGCCAGATAATGTGGGCAATGAGGAAGTCCTACAGAATTTAATAGAGAATGATCACCTTTCCATAGTTCTGAACCTTCCTACAAATTTTAATAGAGAGGCTGGAATTATTGGCAGAGCAGAGCAGATAGGGTGAGAGAAGGAAGTTTTTGGAAAGTGTAGGAGACAATTTCCTGGTGCAAGTGCTGGAGGAATCAACTAGGGGAAAAGCTCTTCTTGACCTGCTGCTCACAAACAAGGAAGAAATAGTAGAGGAACCAATAGTGGATGGGAACCTGGGAGGCAGTGACCATGAGATGGTCGAGTTCAGGATCCTGACACAAGGAAGAAAGGAGAGCAGTAGAACAGAGATCCTGGACTTCAGAAAAGCAGACTTTGACTCCCTCAGGGAACTGATGGGCAAGGTCCCCTGGGAGAATAACATGAGGGGGAAAGGAGACGAGGAAAGCTGGCTGTATTTTAAAGAATCCTTATTGAGGTTGCAGGAACAAACCATCCCGATGTGTAGAAAGAAAAGTAAATATGGCAGGCGACCAGCTTGGCTTAACAGTGAAATCCTTGCTCGTCTTCAACACAAAAAAGCAGCTTACAAGAAGTGGAAGACTGGACAAATGACCAGGAAGGAGTATAAAAATATTGCTCAGGCATGCAGGAGTGAAATTAGGAAGGCCAAATCAAACTTGGAGTTGCAGCTAGCTGGAGATGTTAGGAGTAACAAGAAGGGTTTCTTCAGGTATTTGAGCAACAAGAAGAAAGTCAAGGGAAGTGTGGGCCCCTTGCTGAATGAGGGAGGGAACCTAGTGAGAGAGGATGTGGAGAAAGCTAGTGTACTCAATGCTTCTTTTCCCTCTGTCTTCACAGACAAGGTCAGCTCCCAGGCCGCTGCACTCCGCAGCACGGTATGGGGAGAAGGTGACCAGACCTCTGTGGAGAAAGAAGTAGTTCGGGACTATTTAGAAAAGCTGGACGAGCACAAGTCCATGGGGCCGGATGCATTGCATCCAAGAATGCTAAAGGAGTTGGCCGATGTGATTGCAGAGCCATTGGCCATTATCTTTGACAAATCATGGCAATCAGGGGAGGTCCCGGATGACTGGAAAAAAGCTAATGTAGTGCCCCTCTTTAAAAAAGGGAAGAAGGAAGATCCGGGGAACTACACGCCAGTCAGTCTCACCTCAGTCCCTGGAAAAATCATGGAACAGATCCTCAAGGAATCAATTCTGAACCACTTAAAGGAGGGGAAAGTGATCAGGAACACTCAGCATGGATTCACCAAGGGCAAGTCATGCCTGACTAACCTAATTGCCTTCTATGATGAGATAACTGGCTCTGTGGATGAGGGGAAAGCAGTGGATGTGCTATTTCTTGACTTTAGCAAAGCTTTTGATACAGTCTCCCATAGTATTCTTGCCAGCAAGTTAAAGAAGTATGGGCTGGATGAATGGACGGTAAGGTGGATAGAAAACTGGCTGGATAGTCGCGCTCAACGGGTAGTGATCAATGGCTCCATGTCTAGCTGGCAGCCGGTATCAAGTGGAGTGCCCCCAAGGGTCAGTGCTGGGGCCGGTTTTGTTCAATATCTTCATTAACTGTCTGGAGGATGGTGTGGACTGCACCCTTAGCAAGTTTGCAGATGACACTAAACTGGGAGGAGTGGTTGGTATGCTGGAGGGTAGGGATAGGATACAGAGGGACCTAGACAAATTAGAGGATTGGGCCAAAAGAAATATGATGAGGTTCAACAAGGACAAGTGCAGAGTCCTGTACTTAGGACGGAAGAATCCCATGCACTGCTACAGACTAGGGACCGAATGGCTGGGCAGCGGTTCTGCAGAAAAGGAAATAGGGGTTACAGTGGACGAAAAGCTGAATATGAGTCAACAGTGTGCCCTTGTTGCCAAGAAGGCTAACGGCATTTTGAGCTGTATAAGTAGGGGCATTGCCAGCAGATCGAGGGATGTGATTATTCCCCTCTATTCGGCACTGGTGAGGCCTCATTTGGAGTACTGTGTCCAGTTTTGGGGCCCACACTACAAGAAGGATGTGGATAAATTGGAAAGAGTCCAGTGGAGGGCAACAAAAATGATTAGGGGGCTGGAGCACATGACTTATGAGGAGAGGCTGAGGGAACTGGGATTGTTTAGCCTGCAGAAGAGAAGAATGAGGGGGGATTTGATAGCTGCTTTCAACTACCTGAAAGGGGGTTCCAAAGAGGATGGATCTAGACTGTTCTCAGTGGTAGAAGATGACAGAACAAGGAGTAATGGTCTCAAGTTGCAGAGGGGGAGGTTTAGGTTGGATATTAGGAAAAACTTTTTCACTAGTAGGGTGGTGAAGCACTGGAATGGGTTACCTAGGGAGGTGGTGGAATCTCCTTCCTTAGAGGTTTTTAAGGTCAGGCTTGACAAAGCCCTGGCTGGGATGATCTAGTTGGGGTTGGTCCTGCTTTGAGCAGGGGGTTGGACTAGATGACCTCTTGAGGTCCCTTCCAACCCTGAGATTCTATGATTCTATGAAGGGAACAGCTTGCAACATTACTGAATTTTGACCTTCCATGCCCTTCACAACCTTGTCCCTCGCTACTGTCTTCTCTTAGCCCTTATCACATTGCCCTTCTATCTCCTCTGCTCTGCCCATTGTGCAAGCCTCCTTTGCCAGATTTTCAGCTCCTCACACAAGCAGCTGATTCTTCCATGATTCATAAAGACACTCCCATCGCCTCCTTAAAATCTCTCTCTTCAGCACCTACCTTTGCCTGATGCTTACAAGAAATCAGATTGTTAAGGATGGCTTGACGGGCAGATGGGGATAGTTGGTACTTTCTTTATATATTATAATATACCGGTAATTATAATTTACAAAATAAGGCATATATAAGCATGCGTACCCCCTCCCCCCGATTGTATCCTTCTTCTCCCAACTTTTATATGTCACTTGTCTTTGTAAAGTTTTTAGTATATGGACTATATTACCATACATAATTATACATCCCTTCAGGGCTGTGATGTGGATTGGGCTTTGTGGGCTACTGTAATATTAAGTAGTAATAAATACAGGAAGATTATTTAAAATATTTTTTTTAAATATTGTTAAAAAAAAAAAAAGAAAGATGAAAAAAATGTCATGAATGTAACACTGAAGTTGTGATTGTATTCACACAGCAGTCAGGAAACAGAGCATTATTATTCCTATAACAACCTATACTCTGCTCCGTGATACAATTCAAATGCGGCATAAGTGGATGCCATTCCACTTAAGTCTGTGGACTTATATCTACTTATACAAGGTCTGAATGTTGTCCTGTGTGTAAAAAGCATACACAAAAGCAGTTTGATACTAAAGAGCAGTGGTCCCCAACCTTTCTGTTGCAATAGCATATTCATGTTCCCAGAAGAGTGTGGCGGGTACCGAATGACCAGCCGCCAAAATGCCACCGAGAAGCGGTGTCATCAAGAAGCGTTGCCGCCAAAATGCCGCCGAGAAGCGGCGTCATCGAGAAGTGTCGCCGCCAAAATGCCACCGAGAAGCGGCGTCATCGAGAAGCGTTGCCGCCGAAATGCTTCCGAGAAGCGGCGGCATTTCGGCGGCAACGCTTCTTGGTGTTGCCGCTTCTCAGAGGTATTTCGGTGGCTGGTTGTCTGGCGGAAGCGCTCCCTTTTCAGTAGGTGGGCGCACATAAATGCCCCGGCGGGTGCCATGTTGGGGACCACTGCTAAAGAGTGTACAGCGAAAATAAGGATACAAAGAATGAAAAACAAAATCGCTGAGCAGAGTTAAGGCTGTTGTAGGAATAATAATGCTCCGTTTCCTGAATGCTGTGTGAATATATATATGTTACTCTCTTGTGTAAGAATGCACAGATGGAATAACTTACCTGAAAAGATCTGTGACTTCTGCGAGCAGAAGCTGAGCTACACCATCCATATTGTGAAAGGGAGACAGATAGTACTATAGCACGGGTAGTCCACAAACATGCATGGGAAGTGGGTTCACAAGTAATAACTGAAACCCTGTGGGTGTCAGGCTCTGTATACACCTCTGCCTTGCCTCCAGGCTCTCCCCTAGCACTAGCAGCAGAGCTAGCTTCCTTCTTTGTGATGCTGCCATTGCTTCCGTGTTGCTGGCTTACTTTATTTCATTCTGACTTTCACAAAGTGCCTATCAATAGCTCTCTAGGCATTTTCAAAAATTAAGGTACAGTCAATAATGTGAACCTAATCCAAGGGTTCACATGTGCACAGGTTATGTTGGGGAAGTTAACACTCAGTCAACATTAGCTTACAGGACAAACGGTAATGGAATTTGTACTACTTTATCGGGGAACATGCTATGTTGAGCGGCTGTTTCCTGAATCCTTCCCTCAAGCTGGGCACTCTGTTGGTATTTTTCAACCTTTGTGCCTATGGGAAAGTGTCTTTTTGTTCTGTCCTTTGCTTAGATGCCAGCTTTGCCCTCCCCATCAAAAAAACCCCACAAAATTTAAAAAATGTTGCCTAGGAGTTTTAGCACACTTTTTCAGTTTATATGCAAATATATTGATAATTCAGTCAGTTTTTTGTTTATTCCACATTCTCTAGAAATAAATCTTACTTTTACAGTATCTAGGCTGTTGGACAAGTGATTTTAATCTATTGTGTTTCCCTAACAATATTGTAGTTACCAGACTGGAAAACTGATCATTCACACACATGGAAAAAGTCCATCCATGACATTGGACTTCATTTGGTAACAGAAATACTATCAAGCGCATATAAAATCTAGAAACATTTCATTTTGATTTATTCCATAACATTGAACTGTACCTGGGGAGTCATTTAGACTGAAGGCAATTCGGACTGGCTTATCAGCAGGAACTCTTGCTGTGGTGATCATGTGGGCACTTGAGCCTACGTGTTTATCTGCGTGTTCCAGCTGCAATTATATAAATATTGCATACATTACAGATCATATGAAGCCATTACATCCTCAGCTTAGTGATTTGCACACATTTATAGAGGTACTTTTTGCATTTTTTATTCCAATAAAGCAAATTTAAGGTGACATGCATGGGGCTACATTAGATTTTTCTTTTAAAAAAATTGTAAAGTGAAAATTCAGTGATAGAGACTAAATTCCTTGATTTATCCACAGTTCAGGTAAAGGCAATGACAAAGCAAATTTCCCCACATTGTCTTGTCAGCGTATTTCAGCCTTGACCTGGAAAGTCACACATTTAAGGGTCAGAAGATTGTTAATTTTCCAAAGCTTGGTACTGACCCTTCAGTGGGATTCCTTGCAGATGTTAAGGGTCTGCCTAGAGGAAGTCAGTTGCAGGATCAGGGCCTAATTCAGCATGTGGCCTTTCTTCTGAGTCTGCCAACTCCAAATGGCGGTTTTAATGAGGTGGATCCCTCTTCACTATGAAACAGCCCCAAACTCCAATTCATTTCACATAGAACACCAAATAGCCATCAAATATTAATCGTCTTCAGTTGCTATCAACTTACACAGGATAAGCTTAAAGCATGTCCAGGCTTATGGCACTTATAGTTACATTATGTATATTTAGACTTTTGGATAAAAGTTTTTTCCCTAACAGAGTCTATTGAATATTTGAAGTCCAACTTAAACGCCTATATATCTCATATAAAGCTGCTGTAATTAACATTCACAAACAGTAAACACTGAGGTCCCAATCCTGCAATGAGCCAGGTCTTTGTATGGAGCCTAAATGAACTTAATGGAACTTACATTGGTGAAAGATCTGCCCAGGCAGAAATCACTGTAGCATTGCGGGGGGTAAGAGAACTAAGCAAACTTCAAACATTAGCCAGCAGTGCATTGCACCTATATCACCTAGGTGGATTACTACAAGAATAACATTTAAAAAAAACAACACAAGTGTAAAACACCCATAGAAAATTGGAAATCAAATTATTCAGTAAAGTATAGCAAAATTGCTAAAAGCTGCGCTATACTTCTGTAGACAATGTGGCGTTTAATTGATGGAAAGGGAAACAACAGTTCTCTTAGCCAATCACATTGCAGCTTTTCCGCAACACTTTAGAAAGCAATGTTTGTTTTTCTGCACTAAAATTGGATCACCCTATTTGATGTTATGTTTAATTATTAGGGCATCACATAAAATCAGTACAACAGAACATCATTACAAGATAAAGGTCTTGCTTGATGATGCACAAAATGAGGCAAATTCATCCGTAGCATCAATCCTTTGAAGGCAGTAGAGTAGCACCAACCATGAGTTTGGCCCACTGACTTCAACATTTATTTTTTATTTGTTTTGTCTGTCTGAGCATTTAGCCAACAGAGGGATACTGTTACTCTGTGGCAATGTTACACAATAATCCATTGACGTGAACTCTGATCAAATAGTGGATGTTTTACAGTGCTTAGATTTTCTTTTAAAAAAAGAACAATTATTCTTAAATCCTTATTTTGGAGCTGGCAGCCTCTTTTCATATTAATATTTGGAGGATTCTCATGAATAGTCCCATCTTCCCCTATTATTACTAATCAAAAGAACACTGACACACCCAACCCAGCATCAAATTGAAGAGAGTCCACAAAGTCATTAAAAAAAGATAAAATGCATTTTGGGGGGTCTGTTTATGTAGTAACTTTTTCTAGAGTAACGATCGCCCTCTTCCATGGTCTCTTTGTGAAAAGTATTTGAGACCTTGCATGTTTTCTTTTTTTTAAACAGAACAATTGCAAACCCAAAATTATTTATCATAACATACCCCCCACATGACTCTCAAACAAACCTAGAACAAAAGAGAGAGACAAATTCGCGCAGCTTTGAAAACAAGACTGTTCATCATTACATATTGTATCACACATGCACCACATCCGTTAACCATCATCAGACAGGTTTTCTAAACAATAAGATACTTCATGTTTAATATCACAGACTAAGAAATGAGAAAAAAAATTGATGGACGTTAACACCATTTTAACAACAAATATGATAGGATGTCCTTTGTTGGAATCCTTAAGCTTACCATAACTGAGCATTGTCTAATGTAAATCAGTGGTCTTGTCCCATTCACACACTGCGTGGTCTACAATGTTTACAAATTACCAGTATTTAGCCACCGATCTGGGGGCAAAAATAAACACTCCCTTCAATAACTAATGTTTTTAATATTACACAAGAGACTTTTTCATTTTGTTTTAATTTACGAAAAGAAAAGCCTATCCATATACACACTGTACATGAGCCAGTTATCTTGTTTTATAAATTAAGATTATTTCTTCACCAGATTTTCTGCAGAATCCTCAGTGGTCTCCATCATCAAAAAGAAAATAAAGAAAACAAGAAGGCAGGGAAACCTTCATTTCAGTGCTGTGTGTGTAAATAGGATGATGCATGTCCCACCGGCTGAGGGAAATGAAACAGACCAACTGCATACAAACTTCCCACTTATTTTCCTCACACACAAAAAAGGATAATCATTTTGTAGACAGAAGGATATGGGAGTGGGCAACTTTGAGTATAATGAGGTGTTTAAAAGGATCGAAGAAAGCAGTTCCATATTCATGAGGACTGTCTGTGGAACAGGCTGTTGTTTCTTTATAAAAATCTGTAGCAGAACTCAGATTAAGTGTGTTACAGCTCTATCAGTTTAGTTCAGTTTTCACACCTGTTGTCTTACCTCACTTAGTGGAGAGTCTGCACTTGTATAATCCCGGGCCAGCCACTGCCTTGGCTTGTCGTTGCTTTTATGGAGTAAAGATTCAATAAAAGAAAAGGCTGCACCTGCTACATAGCACCAAACTGACAGAGTCTGAGAAGCTGAGACAGCTGTTAAGGCAACATGCTGCTACCTGCGCTTCCCATAGGCTTTGCTGTCCCACAAGACCACCCTTTTCTGCTTTTCTTCGCAATTCCACTCTCCCTTCCTTTCCTTTCCAACAATGAGATTTATGATGTTGTCATGCTTCAGAGGGGAAAAAATCCTTCTGACAGAGGCATTATTAAGCAGCAAACTGGAGAGTTCAAGATTTTTAATTCATTAGTCCTGGCAAACCTAAAATACAAACAGACTTGCTTCACAGGACAGGAATGTTTTCAGCATGACCCAATCAGTGTCTGTGTCTATTCCAGCAAACTGGCAAAGATAGCATGACTCCAGTCAGCAAAAATGTCTGTGGCTCGAATCAGCTTGGGGTGACACTGCCAACTTGGACTGGCTACACGCAAACTATTAAATGATAGAGGCAACTATCAAAGCTAACAATGAGGATGAGGCTTGGTGTTTTAGGCTAGGTTTGTAATGGCTTTGGTAAAGTGTCTAATAACAGACTGTCTAATAACAGATGATAGAATTATATTAAAGAGACAATGGATTAATTTTAGTAGTATACTAGAGTCTTGTATAGTCTTCATTATAAGTACATTCTGAAGGCAGATTTATTTACAAATATTTTGGACAGGAATTTAAATTGCAATTGACTTAAAACTAACAGCTTGTAGATTCTGCTGCTATTTCTGACACTGCCAGTCAGTTTTGTAACTACAAGCAAGGTAATTAGTAACTGAATCTGGAAATGGCGTGAAAAAAAGAAGCAGTTGTCCAGACTGATGCAATTACAACAAGCAAAGCTTAAACACCCTGCTGGCTGTATGTATTCTTCTGGATAACTGGGATCTCTGAAAGTGCAAAGGATACTATAGGACAGGAGATTGACTAACAATATATCTGCTGCGCCTATCATTATACTGTGTTTTTTTTAATTAAGAAAAGCTTGTCTCTTTCACCAACAGCAGTTGGTCCAATAAAAGATATTACCTCACTTTGTCTCTCTGATATCCTGGGACCCATCGACCAACACAGCTACAACAAAACATTAAAAAAAAGTTAGTTTCCCTACCTTCAAAATATTTTTTAAAAAACAGTAAATTTAATTTGACAGGTTATCCCAAATGCCCGTATTCTGGAATGTCTCAAGTACAGCACATCTGGGGCCAGATTCTCTAGTTCATCTGAAGCATATTAGATGCAGAAGCAGGGGGAGCAGCAAAGATAGAATTAAATCAACTTTCTGTCTCCCCCCACATCCTGGCATTGGCCAGGAACTGATCCAGTCCCAGCATAAATCAAAGCTACCCTTTGGCTGCTCTAATTTACACCTAGCTGCCTGTGACCTGCACCTGGAGATAACTGGAGCACAGAGCCACCCTGCTTACACTCCCCTTCCTCCAGGAAAGACACCTGTGCAGGGGGCTTAGAGGAGGTGGTGTGGAAGCACCACCCAGGCTCTACATTACCTAGGGATTCCCCTGATAGCTGATTAAGCCTGCTTTCTAGTTTCACTGTGCCACCAGAGCAGGAACAAGAATCTGGCCAAGGGAATCCAGTCAATGATTTCAAAGCATGAACATGCCCCTGACTTCTACACTCATGAGTAAGCTCATCTTTCTTTCTTTCTCTCTTTCTTTCTCAGCTGTAAATACCCTTCTGAAAAGATATTTATAATAATCTCTATTTATCTCATTTTGGAGGAAGATTTAGCTTTGTTCACAACCACTATTGCTACTGAAATTTCGCTATAAAATAGCACCACCACGTAATATTGATCTCAATGAGGGATTCTTTCTCCAACTAGAGGACTAATTATTTTTAAAGGATGTGTTTGGTTTACAGACATAGGATGAAATCCTGGCCCCACTGAAATCTATTGTGAAACTCCCATGGACTTCAATGCCAGGATTTCTTTAATAGGGCCTGATTCTCTCCTGCTTTGCATCGTGTGTAGTTACTTACACCCATTGAAAGTGGATGTAAAATAAATCAGATAGATAGCATTTATACCTAGTTGGCAGAGGTCTGAATGAACTCACAAGGTGCAATGCAGTGAAGAACAGGCCCTATATAAGGTATTTCTAAGATGCATAAAACCTTGGTATTTAAGCACCAACAAGAATTTATCTTCACTAACCACAACAGTAAGATTCCTAATCACTCGCTAACATAGGTCATACACATGCAATCTATCTGGCATGCCCAAGATGAGGCAGAAACACTGACACAAGAATGACATATGGATGACTTTTCAAAACAGTTGACTGACAGTGCACAGCTACCAGATCACAATGTAAATAGTGCATGTATTTTCAAATTCAATACACAATATTTTAGTATTTTCTATCTATTGTAAGCATGTTATATCATATTCTCTATTTATTATATATCAGTGTTTCTGATGAAATCCCACATTACTCTTCACACATTTCAAAAGAAGGCAGTCTTAACAGTGCTTAACTCCCAAAATGTAAAACAATTCTCGCCCATTGCTTTCAGTCACTTTAGTACCATGCAGGGCTGCAAGTCACCCCTTTGGGACACAGAAGCTATACAAACCAAAAAAACTTGTATCACATTTAAATTTCAGTGCTTTATACATTGATTAGTCCTCTGGAACTACTGCTGTATGTACTATGTGGATGACAGTATAATCTGACAGTTTCAGTACAACAGTGGGAGTCAAGAATCGAGGCCTTTATCTTGCATCCCTTACTCATGTGAGTAGTCCCACTGAAACCAAGCACACAACAACATAGACTTCTGTGACTGCATTGATCCTGATTTGGTGGTCATGTGGTTGTCCATCTAAAGAGCTCATAAACAAACTAGATTTTTAGACATATTTTCAAATGTTTGAGTTCACATTTTAAGAGTTTTCCCTGATTCCTCTGAGACCCTATCCTTCAAAGCTTAACATTAAGACATTTTACATACACAACATTGTATCTGAAATATTAGGTTGAATAATTACTATCATTCTGTAATTATTTTTAACCTGTTTACTATTGGGGATATAACATTACAAAAAATTCAGTTAAAGCTGAAATCAAGCAGTAACATGCACTCATATAGCACCTTTCATATGAAGTTCTCAAAATCACTTTACAAAAAAGGAAAACTGGGTCTTAGTGAAATTAGGTTACATGCTCAAATTCCTATTAAGGCACTGTAAAACTTGGGAACAGACTCTAGTGGCCCAATCCTATAGCTCTTATTCATGTGAGCAGTCCCACTGCACTCAAGAAAACTACTCCACAATTTGGTGCAGCACAGTAAATACTTGTTCATAACAGGCTGAATATACACTTTACAGTAATCTCTATGAAAAGTTCAGAATGCTGATAATCCCTCCGCTTTTTCCTGTAGAAGCACAGTAGTTGTGCTGTACCCTGTTTTCCTGCCAGCCTGCTCTTAGTCATCAGATGTTTGGTACCCAAGCAAAATTCTTTTGATCCCATATCACATTATGAAACCTGAACTCCTCTAGAAGGGTGACACACAGGATATCATATTTTAGTCATCAAAAGATTTTAAAGTAATCATACCTTAAATTAGAAACACTGCAGCTTATTGATATCTGGTACAAGTTTGTAATTTTTTTAAATATGAAGTATCAATTATTTTACACATGTATAAAGAGCAGTAAAATGATCAGTATTTGCTATCTAACAAAACACCTGTTGCCTTTCCTTTTATAGCTGTGCTACTTTCAATTCATGTGAGTTTCTAAATATGAATAGTATTTTGGTAGCATATGACCTCATTCAAGCTGAAATGGTGTTTCAGAGGTTGCCAGTCACTATTTAAAAATACACTTAAAAATATTCTAACACATGGATGATGTTCAAAGGAGATGTTGAAAAACATGCTTTTCCTAACAGTGAATGAAGGGAAATTTTCATTTCACTGTTTCATCTGAAAAGAACACAAGACAGAATACAAACAGAAATTAACTTGTTTTTTTACAGCAAAAACTGTTTAAGGGTCCAGTCCTGGAAAGTGCAGAGCACCCTTGACTCTCAAGGAGGTTGATGAAGTTAAGGATACTCTAAACCCCACAGGACTGAGTTCTGAAGGAGGAGAAAATGGCAACAAGACAGATTCTTTAACTACACATCACATGCTGAATCACTGAAGCCAATGGGATTGCCCAGGGTGTGAGTTGGCACAGAATTTGGCCAAATAAAAATATTTCATGAGCGCATTTTTTGCCTGACCCTTCAGTCCATTCTCAGGCAAATGTTCTATTGGGGAGTTCCTCTGAATATATAAAAGACAAGGTCTAAAATATTGCACTGCAGGGGAATGTGCAGTAGAAGGTGGTGTTTTGTGCATGTAAAACATTTTTAGTTGATATTTTTCTCTTTCAAATTTTAAATTTTTTTTACAGAAACGCCTCACTTAACGTTGTAGTTATGTTCCTGAAAAATGTGACTTTAAGCAAAATGATGTTAAGCGAATTCCGCATAAGAATTAATGTAAATTAGGAGGTTAGGTTCCAGGGAAATTTTTTTCACCGGTATAAGTTTTAAACAAACAATTTAATACTGGTACACAGCGATGGTGATTGTGAAGCTTGGTTGAGGTGGAGGAGTCAGAGGGTGGGATATTTCCCAGGGAATGCCTTACTGCTAATTGATGAACTAGCACTCCACTGAGTCCTCAAGGGTTAACTCTCACACTCTTCAAGGCAGCAGGAAAGGAGAGAGGGCAGACAGAGACAGACACACACACCTGTGTTTGTTTGAGAGATAGAGATGCGCATTTCTAATTAGGTATCAAGATTGGGGTCAGATGTACACTGCCTTGTTAATTAGACCAGCAAGTCTGCAGCTGCTGCCTAAGGCAGCAACTCTCTCTGTCGTGTGTCCCCCCGCTCTGTGGAAGAAGGGGTAAGAGGGGTGCAGGAGCAGGGGGGAGGGAGACACCCTGACATTAGCCCCCCTCTTTTTCCCCTCCCCCCACACAGCAAGCAGGAGTCTCAGGGAGCAGCTCCAAGGCAGAGGGCAGGAGCAGCACATGGCAGTGGGGGAAGGGGCAGCTGAACTGCCGGCAATTGATAGCCTGTTGGGCAGCTGAGGACATTAGAAGGGAGCATTGCACAACTTTAAATGAGCATGTTCCCTAATTGATCAGCAACATAACAATGAAACAGTGTTAACCGGGCGACTTTACATGAAGAGTTCCTGTAGTTCCATTTGTAGGGGGAAAAAAACATAGTGGAAATTTCTATAGAAGTAAAATACCAACCAAATTTACAGGAAAACTGTTATACCCAGAAATCTGGGCAAATCTCCCTCCCCTCTTCCAACATCCCCCCATTCCCCAACAAGTGGGGACAAACACTGAATAAATTTAAGCTTGCTATTTTAGAAATCCATTGTTTTGCCATCAGTTAGTCCTTTTCTAGTTCACTAAAGAAATCCCAGAATGCATCATTCTGTGATCTCACTGATACAATTAGTCCCATGCAATCCATAAGCAAGTTAAACTAATTATTTCTGTGCTGTATGCCCTTAACACCTTAGCTGGACATTTAGCACATACTTTGGTGCTTACATCATTTTTTATTTTAGCTTTGCAATTTAACTTTAAAAAATGTATGGCTATAATGAAAAGTGTTCCAGATACTTCCGATAAAAACATTCAGAACTAAGTTTTCTGCTTACAACCTGTACAACTTCATTGACTTTTAAGGTGTTGCACGTGGTGTCAGTGCTCAGTGTGAAACGAATATACATATACATCAGTAAAATGACTTTTATATAAAAGCCATGTTCGGGTGACTAAAGATTTAGGTACAGATCTTCAACCTGGAGTGGTGCAAAGGGACCTTAAACCAACACGAAGGAGCTATGGAGAATTTCCCTATCACAGGAAAATCATCAGCTGGCAAATCATCAGCGTAGCTGGCTTTACTACACCCACTCCCCTTCCCTACCCAGGGCCGGCTCTAGGCACCAGCAAAACAAGCAGGTGCTTGGGGCAGCACATTTCTTGGGGCAGCATTCCGGCGCTGAGCATGCCGCCCCTAGAAATGTGCCCCCGCCGCCCCAGCTCACCTCTGTTCTGCCTCCGCCTGCTCTCCTGAGTGCGCTGCCGCCGCTCAGCTTCTCCTCCCTCCCTCCCAGGGAGGGAGGAGAAGCTGAGCGGTGGCACGCTCGGGGGAGGCGGCGGTGGTGGAGCGGAGGTGAGCTGGGGTGGGAAGCGGTTCCTCTATCCCCCCCCATTACTTCCTGCGCTCCCCCCCTTACTTCCTGCACCCCCCCCCGCTCACCTCCGCTCCACCTGCTCCCCTGAACGTGCCACTGCTCCCTCGCCTGAGAGGGAGGGGGGAGAAGTGGAGCGGAGGCGCGTTCGGGGGAGCAGGTGGAGCAGAGATGAGCTAGGGCGGGAGGTTGCGGGGAGGGGCCGCAGGAAGCAATTGAGCGGGGAATGTGGCATACTCGGGGGAGGAGGCGGGGCTGGGGATTTGGGGAAGGTGTTGGGAAGGGGCGGAGTTGGGGCGGAGCCGGGGGCATGGAGGCACAAAAAAAGGGGGGGCAGCCAAAAAAGTTTTTGCTTGGGGCGGCAAAAATCCTAGAGCCGGCCCTGTCCCTACCACCATTCTCTGCACTCACTAGTTGAAGAAGCAGACAATATACAATGAGATCTTGATCTCTGCCTATGGATGTGACATGGTGAGATGTGGAGGGAATAACAGGAATTACTGGATAGGTCTCACAAAAACTCTGGTTCACTGAAGCACATGTCTGTTGGCCTGGTCTTTTCTGCATTTATCTGCCATGCTATACTCTGAAGGTGAGCAGGGGAATGAGGTGCTAAGGATTATCCACTATGTTGCACTCCACAAAGGTGGGCTCAGGAAATAAATAAATAAAATCAGCTCTGTTCCCTTTGGGAACTTTTCTCTAATAATCCTGCTTCAGAGAAGGGAGCCAAACTGGGCTCAGAGATGGCTCTGAAAATATTGAATTGGTGGTGATCTCCGTGTCCTCAAAGAGCCTGGGTTTATTGTCTCCCCTCTCCCTCACGGGCTTTCTGGGCCTGTCAAAGAAGGAGCTGGCCTGGGGCTCCAGGATGGGCTCCCCAGAAGCTCTATTTCTTTCTAGGGCATGTGACCCACGGGGTCTCTGTTTCCCCTGGAAGCCCCCTGGGATATCAATAGAGATTTCCTTGGGAGGCCTGGTATAGAGGTGGTAGCAGGGGGAGAGTTTGATGCTTCTCAGGCATACTAGAGTTGTGAGGCATCTCACTACCACCTACACTTAGCATGAGGAAGCCTTGCCTGTACCTGTCAGGGGTCAGCTCCTTGACTCCACCAGCCACAGGCAACACAAGACCCCCCTCTCAGCCTCTGCAGGCTCCACTGTCCCTTTGCAGGTAAGCTTTAGGCACACTCTACCCCTGAGGACCCTGAGCATCCCCCTGCAGTATTCAGCCCCAGTTCCATTGGACTCTCAGAGAATTCACAGATCCACTGCTCCCAAAGGACCAGTACACTCTGGCTTAACAGTTTCTCTTCAGGATCACCACTCCTTTGAACACACAGCAGTTGGAGTTGTTTATAGTGAAAACAAATAAAAGTTTACTGAACAAAGAACAGAGATTTGAGAAGATGCAAGTAGAATTAATGAAAACAAAGGGTTACATATAAAATAAAATCATAATGTGCTTTCTAGAGCCTAAACTTAACTAACAAGACATTCCCCTGTCTCATAAAGATTAGCGCCCCCAGAATTTCTCTCCCAGCATCAAACTGCCAGATCGCCTGTGATCTTCCATTCATAAGACAAGCCAGCTGGCAACTTGTCCCCTCAGGAAACGATACCTGCATGTACCTATGAACCCCATATATAGTTCCACCATTCATTGTCTTCACTTGTAAACAGGGTAACCCCTGCTGCTTGTTTTTTCCTATCTAGACTCTCCCTGGGAGACTTTGCAATCACTTAATTAGCATTTTGCTCAGAGTATAAATAGGCATTTATTGTGACGTATACAATACTCAATTTACATACAGCCAGACAGGTAAATAAGTGTCACCTGCCTAAAAGAAACTTGTTTATCACCTCCCAACCCCAACTCATAGACTTTAAGAGCATAATTTTCAGTGTAGATACATAACTCTTTACATACTATCTGTTCACACATTTCACAGTGATTATACTGACCAGTGTGACACAGGCTTTCATTGGAGACGTTACATGATACCCTTTGACAACTATTATGTAGAGATCAGACCCAGGAGATCCCTGTAATCCTATGCACCACTGTGTCCTCTGCCAACTGGCATCAAGAGGTCCCTGGATCACAAAGGAAGCTTGGCCCAAAGGTCCCTTACTGCATGCTCTGGTGTCGGCAGTGTCCATGCTGTGTCCAGTGCCCTCCAGCCGTGACCCATGGGGAAACAGAGGGGGAGGAGGCAGCTGGTGTGAACTATAGGGATTTTTCATCCAGTGCACTGTCCTTCTGGGATCACTCCCATCATAGAGATGGGGAAAGGGGACTGCTTGGCTATGGCACCAGTTCATTTCCAAACCTGCCTGACTCCCTTCCTGCCTGGAGGAGGGGGCTGAGGTGAGCCCCCCACCCTCGCCCCGACCTGGGCTAATAAAACAATGCCTGCAACTTGCCAGGAAAGCTGACCTGTTCAATCCTGTCTGGCTTCTCTCCAGTTAAGGGAAAGGGGGACTGAGATGAACCCATCCAGACTGGATTGAGGGAAAACTACATGCTCCACCAAGACACTCAGTTAAGGAGGGAAGCATGAGACACAGACCTTCCCCTTTGCCTCTGACTTTCTCAGCCTAGATCCCTCCTGAAACCTTCAGAGGCACCAGTAGATGTAAATGCCTCAGAAGGGAAGGTGCAGCTGAAGGGACAATCTTGTCAAAAAGGCAGCCCTGGGCTGGAACTCAGATAGACACATTAGTGAGATGAATTTTTAGTCAGAAATTTGAAATCAAGTTTGGAATTTCCTCAGAAGAGCTCTGCGGAAGCAGAGACACCAGCCAATGGAGAGAGAGAGAAAAAACCAGAGGGAACTTCAGGGGACAAGGTGCTGCCCTGCGGCCAGTGACTGACATGTCTGGTTCTGCCCCCAAGCTGCAAGCAGGCTGAAGGATCCACTGAAAAGTATCAGTGGACCTCAGCATGATGAAGAAAGGTGGTTTACAGCCATGTTTCCTCCCTCTCCACAGCTGTACTGACCACAAGCTCAGCGTAGTTAAGGATCATCTGTCCCTTAGTATCCCTTAGCTAAATATGGATCTCAGCTTCACCATATTTAACTCTCACCATTGGGTCAATAAATCTTGGTATTCATTTTAACAAACTCAGGGAAATAACTTCTGTTCTCGGGTGACACCTGGAGTAACTGCACTGATTTAATTGGATATTACAGACTCAATTGTCAACATTATGCTGATGATAACAAGCAAGTGTGTACACACAAATAAACACTCAAAATCTTAAATCAAAAATACTGTCACCAAGCTTCCCTGCTATCAGGAAGAAATAAGCATCCCTAGGACACAAAGGTAAAAAGCAGAGAAGCAGCAGACAGTGTCCTGCCTTTCATTAGAACTGCCACTGTTGTTACCACTACTGGAGCTGCATCTGCAGGGGTATGAGTCAGAACTGTAGAGGGGAAAGTGTAGGGTAGGCAAATGCAAGACTCATCTATTTGCAGAAGTTTGTTCTCAAAAAACACAGTTTATATCAGTCCAGCCATCCCTTTCCCTTTTCTATAAATATCCACACTCTCCCCGCCCCCAGGAAAAGACAACGTACGGACTACATAACCCATCATGGGTAGAATAGGAAAGACAGCCCAAGAATACAGCAGCTTAAAGTTCTTGTATTTGGCACCTAGACACCACAAAGTGATTGGTACATTAGAGACAGGTATATATTTGTTATATTTAAAAAATATTAAAGGAACATTATTAAAGTTGTGAAGTCAATAGTTAACAGAGCAGCATTAATAAAATACTAGAAGGTACATAGCTATATATATAAAAATCAATACACAAGACTAACCAGTAGGTACACAGAACCCCCGAGTGATGCCATATTACGTCACGATAGGCAGCAATGTTTCTAGGCTATGTCTACATAAGTTATACCGACAAAAGTGCTAATGTCGCTCAGTGGTGTGAAAAAAACACCCCTTTAAGCGACATAAGTTACACTAACAGAAGTGCCAGTGTGGACAGCGCTATGTAAGCGGGAGAGGCTCTTCCACCAACATAGCTACCACCGCTCCTTGGAGGTGGTTTAATTATGCTGACAGGAGAGCTCTCTCTTGTCGACATAGAGCAGCTACACGAGTGATCTTACAGCAGCACAGCTGCATCGGTACAGCTGTGCCGCTGTGAAATTGCTAGTGCAGACATGGCCTAAAAACTGGTATTTCCAGGAATGACTTCTCGGCATTAGTTAATTAGTGTTAGTGTAAGATGTAATGTTATTCCTAGAAATGACTTATCTTGATGCTTCTTGGGTGGCAGTGCCCTCAGTTTCCCAGTTAGGTAGGCCAACAAAAACCAGTTTTCCTATGTGCTTTCAGACACCCCACATTCACAGGTTTCAATGGTTTTAGAGTTTTAGCTGAACAATTTCTAACAACGTTGATTACAGCTCAGCAATTATGATCCTCAAATATATATAGTTACACTTCGAAAACTCATGATTTGACACAAAACATCCTTTTGAACGCTCATATTCCATTATTTACAATAGGTTCTTTAAACACACCACACTGAACCATGTATATAAATAATGTTTATCCAAATATATCTGCTCCCCAATGCTGCCCCTTAGAGGACACATTTTAGAAGTTCATTATATCAAAGATGTAAACTAAGACCCTTGAAGATCACAGTTGAAGTTTCTCAGCACAATGTAGGTTTGGGCCCATTTTGAAAGAAATAGTTCACAAATATGGCAGGTAGTCATGTAGGATCACATCTTTTTTTTTTTTTAAAAAAAGTTTCCTTTGCTTAATTTCTGCCTAGGGGTTGGTTCATCAACTTGATTTCCCTTCCCACTTTTGACTTACACTTTTTAATGAATGTCCAGTTTTTCACTTACAAGTGATTTTGTTCCTGTGCTCATTAAGCAAGTATTATAGCAACACAATAAGATCTCTGAGCTAAACCTGTGTAATAATTTTTTAAGAGTTGCTAAATCTTTCAAAATAAACTTGGTTATAAACCATGTTCTGTAGCATGCTGGTGTTGTACAGCCTCTGTGTATGCTCCCCAAATCCTGCCTATTTTGGGTGGGGGATTATAATAGTATCACAGCAGTGCTGGTGCAACTGGGGTCTTCTGTGCCCGCATGGAAATAACATGAAGGGGAAAGGAGTCAAGGAAAGCTGGCTGTATTTTAAAGAATCCTTATTGAGGTTGCAGGAACAAACAATCCCGATGTGTAGAAAGAAAAGTAAATACGGCAGGCGACCAGCTTGGCTTAACAGTGAAATCCTTGCTCGTCTTCAACACAAAAAAGCAGCTTACAAGAAGTGGAAGATTGGACAAATGACCAGGGAGGAGTATAAAAATATTGCTCAGGCATGCAGGAGTGAAATTAGGAAGGCCAAATCAAACTTGGAGTTGCAGCTAGCTGGAGATGTTAGGAGTAACAAGAAGGGTTTCTTCAGGTATGTTAGCAACAAGAAGTCAAGGAAAGTGTGGACCCGTTGCTGAATGAGGGAGGGAACCTAGTGACAGAGGATGTGGAGAAAGCTAGTGTACTCAATGCTGTTTTTGCCTCTGTCTTCACAGACAAGGTCAGGTCCCAGACGGCTGCACTCCATAGCACGGTATGGGGAGGAGGTGACCAGCCCTCTGTGGAGAAAGTAGTAGTTCGGGACTATTTAGAAAAGTTGGACGAGCACAAGTCCATGGGGCTGGATGCACTGCATCCGAGAGTGCTAAAGGAGTTGGCCGATGTGATTGCAGAGCCATTGGCCATTATCTTTGACAAATCATGGCAATCAGGGGAGGTCCCGGATGACTGGAAAAAAGCGAATGTAGCGCCCATCTTTCAAAAAGGGAAGAAGGAAGATCCGGGGAACTACACGCCAGTCAGTCTCACCTCAGTCCCTGGAAAAATCATGGAACAGGTCCTCAAGGAATCAATTCTGAACCACTTAAAGGAGAGGAAAGTGATCAGGAACAGTCAGCATGGATTCACCAAGGGCAAGTCATGCCCGACTAACCTAATTGCCTTCTATGATGAGATAACCGGCTCTGTGGATGAGGGGAAAGCAGTGGATGTGCTATTTCTTGACTTTAGCAAAGCTTTTGATACAGTCTCCCACAGTATTCTTGCCAGCAAGTTAAAGAAGTATGGGCTGGATGAATGGACTATAAGGTGGATAGAAAACTGGCTAGATGGTCGGGCTCAACGGGTAGTGATCAATGGCTCCATGTCTAGTTGGCAGCCGGTATCAAGTGGAGTGCCCCAAGGGTCAGTGCTGGGGCCGGTTTTGTTCAATATCTTCATTAACTGTCTGGAGGATGGTGTGGACTGCACCCTTAGCAAGTTTGCAGATGACACTAAACTGGGAGGAGTGGTTGGTATGCTGGAGGGTAGGGATAGGATACAGAGGGACCTAGACAAATTAGAGGATTGGGCCAAAAGAAATATGATGAGGTTCAACAAGGACAAATGCAGAGTCCTGCACTTAGGACGGAAGAATCCCATGCACTGCTACAGACTAGGGACCGAATGGCTGGGCAGCAGTTCTGCAGAAAAGGACCTAGGGGTTACGGTGGACAAAAAGCTGAATATGAGTCAACAGTGTGCCCTTGTTGCCAAGAAGGCTAACGGCATTTTGGGTTGTATAAGTAGGGGTATTTCCAGCAGATCGAGGGACGTGATCATCCCCCTCTATTCGGCACTGGTGAGGCCTCATTTGGAGTACTGTGTCCAGTTTTGGGCCCCACACTACAAGAAGGATGTGGATAAATTGGAAAGAGTCCAGTGGAGGGCAACAAAAATGATTAGGGGCCTGGAGCACATGACTTATGAGGAGAGGCTGAGGGAACTGGGACTGTTTAGCCTGCAGAAGAGAAGAATGAGGGGGGATTTGATAGCTGCTTTCAACTACCTGAAAGGGGGTTCCAAAGAGGATGGATCTAGACTGTTCTCAGTGGTAGAAGATGACAGAACAAGGAGTAATGGTCTCAAGTTGCAGAGGGGGAGGTTTAGGTTGGATATTAGGAAAAACTTTTTCACTAGTAGGGTGGTGAAGAACTGGAATGGGTTACTTAGGGAGGTGGTGGAATCTTCTTCCTTACAGGTTTTTAAGGTCAGGCTTGACAAAGCCCTGGCTGGGATGATTTAGTTGGGGTTGGTCCTGCTTTGAGCAGGGGGTTGGACTAGATGACCTCCTGAGGTCCCTTCCAACTCTGAGATTCTATGATTCTATGAAAGCAAGATTTGTCTCTAAGTACCTGAAATGGGTAGGAAAGTACCCATTAATAATGTGTAATGCCCTGATTCTGCAAGGAGCTCTGTGTAGGTGGATCTCCATGCCTGTGCAGAGCCCCACTGAACTCAACAGAGCTCTGCGCAATTGGGCTCTTTTGCAGCATCAGGGATTATATTTGCATGCAAGCACTGACAGGGGAACCGATCCTGATACACTTATGATGAAACAATTTTGAATTCTTGAAGCCTTAATTTTGTATAAAGGTTCAACACTTCTGGAAAGAAGAAAACCTTATGTCCCCAAATCAACTTCCAGTATATTAAAGACAAAATTCATGCTTTCTGGCACTATAAGCAGTGTAATTAGGGATAATACTGCTTTTGCTATGGAATTGCATTTGTGTTCCATTATTTCAAGTGCAAATACCCTTTACTTAGCCCTCACTGTCTACACTTTTGTCCATTTCAGAAGAAGCACTATGCAATAAAGCATAAGTTTGTATTTGGGAGAGATCCAGGATTGCATTAAAAGAGGGGTGCATTATAAGTGAGGGATGAGGTTCACTACCAGATCTGTCCAGGGAGGGAGCAGGAAAGAGTATCCACACTGTGCACAGTTATAGCTTATATTATCAACTTCTCTATTATGTTAGCACTAAAATTCTTCAAACTTAGCTAAATATAGAAAGTAACCATTAAGCTATACACATGGGATTGCTTCCTCATTGCATTATTCCAGTTTTACACCTGGAGTGACACCTGAATAAAAAGAGAGTAATGCAGCAGTGAATAAGGCCCATCATTCCTGAACCTGTGAACCTCATAATATAGAGCTGCTTATTATATTAAGATTGTTTGTGTCGTCATGGCTAAATATTGGCATTTCAATTATAAATCACTATTTTCAGGAGTTACAAACTAACACAATGTGGTGCACAAAATCCCTGCCTTTTTACAAAATACATGCTACACTGTTTTTGAGTTATAAAATGGGGGAAATGATCTATTTTATATATTAAGTTGCTAAAAACTATACTTTGCAGGTCATAATTTGCAAACAAAAATTGTTTACAAAGGTTGAATGTGAGAGTCAGTAAAGTGGAGTAAAGTTGACCTAATGTCCAAAAACATTGTTACACTTTCTTTACACAAATCCTACACCTTTAAAATATACAAATGTCACTCAGAATGTCTGTAAAATGACCAAAAACGTCAAACTTGGGTGTCCTAAGCGTACCTTTGTTTACATTTTGATGATGGTACTTGTTCTAACTGGCATGGTTGTAGAATGGCTGAATAAACCTTACCAATAATTTTGTATAATCTCTAAGGCAGTGTTTCCCAAACTTGGGACACTGCTTGTCCAGGGAAAGCCCCTGGCGCACCTGGACGGTTTGTTTACCTGCTGCGTCTGCAGGTTCGGCTGATCACGGCTCCCACTGGCCGCAGTTTGCTGTGCCCTGAATAGGCTTTTGGTCTTATTGCTCTTAAGCACCATGCACTGTTTGACAGTATTTTCCACAGACATCATTCCCCAATCCTTCATTTTTATTTCATATTTTCTCTATACTGAACTGCAGGTTCCTAAACTATCTAGCTTATTCTGAATTGTATTGCTCTCTTCCTTTATCAGGATTGCTCCTTTTGTATCATAAAGCACATGAATATCTGTTCCTCTTTTTAGACTTCAGTTCCTCAAAATGACTGGTTATCATCATGACTTGGCTAAATTCCAATCAGACAGTTACATTTCTGCCTTCCAAAATGTCCTTTGCATTTTAGTTGATTAAAATACTCTTCACTTCCTGTCCTAAATTATGTTGTTCTAAGTTATAGCTCTGCACTATTAAATGGCTGCCATTTTCCATCCCAGAGGTAAGTGTCATGAATGGGTGAAAATGACTGCTGCATATGTAATTTATGCATCTGACTGTCAGAACGCTTCATGCCTACTATCCCTACTTAAAATGTACAGTTACTGTATTTATTTTAAGCAATAAATTTACCATTTTTCCAAGCTGTCCCCTCAAAAAGTTCTCTGTATCCAAGGTATTTCAGTGGAATTAAAAAGCATGTCCCCACTTTTCTCCCTAAACGCAGATTTTCAATACTCACAGGTATGCTTTGGGAAAGTTTGCATGAAAAATATTATATAATCGTCAATCATTATTTATTATTTACTAATACTCACTTTTCTACCATATTTCAATCAAGATCCCGTTCTGACATTCCCTATCTGTGAATATACTTTCAGTTCCTGCTTTTGGATTTATATGCAAAAATCTCAAGCACCCCAAAGTAGCTATTACTTCCAGAAATGTTAGCCTTATTTTTGAGGGTTTTTCCCTTGACATCTTGGGTTAGATTACTCTCTCCTATAACTCCACCAAAGTCAACAGGAATTACATCAGGGATGAATTTGTCCAATCATATTAAACACTTCACAACCTATTTACTTAATTCAAACTAGTAATGTTGTATAGTGAAATCTAATAGGCTGAAACAATTTTAAGATACTTGGCAGCATATCCTGATGGTCTTGCCCTCTATGGTAAAATATATCAGCACCTTGAACCATGCTGTGATGCCGCCATCCTCTGAGGACGTGTGTCACTGTATGTATGTTTTGTTATATATTGCTTGTTTGTCTACTTAGGCTCTGCACTCAAAGATCTTACAATCTATGTCCCCTCTTTGCTCCATACAGTGCCATGCACACTGATGATGCTCAATAAATAATCCTAGGAAACAAAAGATGAAAATAAAAAAGCTTTCTTTTCAAAAGCTCCCCTCAGTGAATTTCCTCTTAGATTCCTATGACTCTTTTTATTCTCCCAGAAAAATTCAGGTCTCTGTTTCCGTATTGACCTCAGTTTCCAGCAGAGTCATAGACCCTCACTCATTCATCTTTAATCGTGCCCTGACTGAGCCAAACTTGATCACAACCTGAGCTCCTAAACCAACCTGAACTCCATAATTCTCACATGCACATAAACCTTGAAATACTAAGAAATGTGTGACAGAAGTATACATCCAGGGAAAGATAGGGATAGAGTTGCAGCCTGAACTCTAACTCCACACCATTGTGTTATTAAAATATATGCATGATGCAAAATCCCCAGTGCTGGGATTAAGCCACAATGCAGACTATTCAATTGCAAAGTTTCATGCTTCAAAAAGTGATTTTTTTAAAACAAAGGGGAAAATTCTGTAAAGTGGAGTAAATTACATGTTGGTAATTGGGTGTGAGTAGGTATAAGGGAGTAAGATGTAAATTACACAGCAAGTATCCAAAAGCAGGAAAAACAGGCCACCACCTGTTTTAAAGTACAACCTCCCATCAGCTGCTCTTTCTGCTGCAAACACAATTCCAGCCTCTAAACCTGTAAATTCATTCTCATTGCTATGGCTATTAGAAATTTTTGACAAAAATGTCTTTTCAAAGTATACATTTTTTTTTCCAAAATTTTTTGTATCATTTGAAATTTTCCAATTTTCAGTTAAACAAAATAACATGGATTCAAATTAAAATGAAAACTTCTTGAATTTTGTTTTATCTCACAGCTTCTCTTCTCCCCCTCCTTTTTTTCCAGTGGAGAAATCCAAGATTATTGGTTTTGAACAATGTTATTGGAAAAAGTCAGAAAATTTCAGGAAATTTTTTTAAAATAATTTTTTTAAAAATTTTAAATGGAAAAGAATTTCCATTTTTGACCTGCCCCACCTAGTAGAGAGAGTAAAATTCAGGTACAAGAAGGTATAAATTACACTTGGTAAGTCCAGGATAGCCTAAAATTATGTAATGTATATGGTGGGGAGTGGAAAAGGGGGAATTTGGTTGATAGTATTCAAAAGCAACAGTATAAAATATAGATTCCTATTTATTTATTTACAACTGAAGAACTGCCAAGCCACTTTTTTTCTGATTGATAACAAATAATTGTTGTTACTCTTCCTTGGCTTAGATTTTGTTTTTTTGCAAAGATTTCAGCCCAGACAGAACTGTTAAGAAATTACCACACTGAAAATAGTCTATAATGGAAATGCAACAGATCCTTACTGCAGTCGTCATCTTGTGAATAGTGATCCTAAAATACATTAATTTGGGGTAGATGGGTCCTCTATGGTCACTTCCATTTTTCCCCTCTTAATTCATCCCTCATAAAGGCTTCGCATCACAGTGAACCAGGAAAGAGGGAGCCTGTGAACAGTGCTCCTGGATTAATATAAATGTGCTGCTCAGGAACAACATTAAACACCTTTTCCTTCCCTTGAGGGCTCAGCTGTGTTGCTTCTAGAATACTCCCAGCCTCTTCTGTCACTGGAAGCAAGGGATAAGTCTACGTTCTGAACTTCGATCTCTCACATGACAGCACTTTGTGCTATCACCAAAATACTTGGGGCCTGGCCCTATGGTACACTGTAACCATCCTTGATGATCTTTCCCAGGGTAACAGACCGGAGAGAGAAAAAAGGTCTGTTGTCCTGCTCCAAACCTCATATGTAGACATATCTCTCAACTCTGTACCTGAAGACAGTGCCTCTATTGAAATTTTATTTCTCAAATTGCCTGTTTTTGGCTTATAGTGTATTTACTGAGAGATCTGCTGACTTTGTAAATTGTAGAGCTGTATAATATGTTCACAGCATAAATTAGAGCTTTAGGAGTTTATGCCCGGCGTTATAGGATATAGTTTGTGTCCTTTGACATATTCTCTGCCATGTCTCTGGCAACATTTCCCAATGAGGTTCTTTCTCCCAAGCTCTTTTAACAAATTATGTGTTTGACTATGACCTCAATGCAAAGCTTCTGAAATCATTTATTGATGTTTTTCTAATTACTATTTCTGGTTTAAAGTTTCTGAAAACTGTGCAGAATGTGTCTCTGGCTTGAAGAAATCTAGCATAAAAAGTGCGCTCGTATATAATGATGTTTCCTTAAAGTGAAGTTCTATTTTGAAAAGTGACTACAATAATGGCAACAGATCTGACCCGTACTTGGATTTAGTCAAATCTGCTGATATAACTGAAATAAGATTTTACTGCTTTTTACTCCTGTTAGCACTGCAAAGCAAAAACAACCATGAAAATAGTGCATTGGAGTCTACTATTCTTATGCTTTATCCACAGACTTCATTACTAAGTTTCATTTACAGAATCAATCAGTTACACTTGTGCAACCCCACTAAAGGCAAACTGTTCTAGCATTAAGGGTACGCAGCAGCCCTGAATCTGAGCAGTAAAAACATGAGCTGTATGCTAGTTTAGCCCATACATTCACCCTGACCTGTGCTGTATGCAGTTCAGCTGAACCCAGGATCTGGTTTGTAGTATTCAGCTGACTTTCTGTAGTTCCTTCTTTTGGTTATTGAAATTGATTTTCCTATAAGCCCTATATCATGACTAAGGCAACAATTTAGTCACGGAGGTCGCAGAAGTCACGGAATCCATGACTTCCAGCGACTTCCATAATTTCAGCCTGCGGCAGTCGGGAGCTGCAGGGTCCCCCGCTGTCCGTGGGGGCAGGGAGCTGCGGGGTACCCCCGCCACCTCTGGCGGCCCCCGGAGCTCCAAGCCGCCGCAGGCAGTGGGGGTACCCTGCAGCTCCCGACTGCCACGGGCGGCAGGGGAATCCCTGAGCTCCCAGCCACCATGGGCCCCCAGAGCTGCGGGGGTACTCCGCAGCTCCTAGCTGCTGCAAGGGGCATCCCACAGCTCCCAGACACCGCAGCTGACAGGGGGACCCCCAGAGCTGCAGGCAACAGGGGTCCCCACAGCCCCCATCTGCTGCAGGTGGCAGGGGACCTTGGAACCCCGACACTCAACTTGCGGTAGGAGCCCCCGGAGCTCCTAGCTGCCGTGCAGCTACAGGCAACGTGTGGACCCGCAGATCCCCATTTTGTCATGGATATTTTTAGTAAAAGTCAGGGACAGGTCACAGCTTCCATGAATTTTTCTTTATTGCCCATAACCTGTCCCTGACTTTTACTAAAAATATCCATGACAAAATCATAGCCTTAATCATGACTCCATGTTATAACACAAAAACGGCTTCTAATTCCCGTCCCATGGTTTCAGAACCCCCTCTTCCATCTAGCCATATGGTCATGACTCCCTGGTTGAGAAACTATGCCCTCCATTGTGTACCTTGACCCCATCACCTGACAGCATGGGAGCTTCAACAGTTGCAAAGAATATTAAAGTTTTGTAGGCTATACAGTGGAGTCACATCATACACGCATTTAACTTACGCGAATTCAACTATACGCGCTCGGCAAAAACAAAAAGAGAAAAATAACAATTTAAATACTGCACCTGTAGTGCCGGCGATTCTGCCCGCCATTCCACTCAATGAGGGTTTAACTATACGCGATTCTTACGCGCTGACTTTAGAACCTAACCCCCGCGTAAGATGCGACTCCCCTGTACAATGACAGCTGAGACAGAGCCCACATAGCTCCTACTGACTTCATCAGAGGTCGTCTTTCATTTGGCTCACCTGACAGACTTCTTGCCCATGCACAGTGGGTCAAACACAAGTACTGATGAAGTCAATTGACCCCAAAAGTACTAGTATTTGGTTCTACAATTGCTCTTTGGGTCTTAGCACAAAACAAGTCTAAACACCAAATGTGCTAATTGGTCAAACCCATTCCACTATCTGGTGACAAGCTAGGAGACACAACAGGTACAGTAACAGGGCTTAGGCTATCAGAAGTAAATCATATGCAGTTTTGATATGATCACAGTGACAATTTCCACACATTGGAAGCGTACTAATGGAAAATCCGTTGTGAATACTATTCAGGACCTAATCCTGTTCCAAATATAGTCAACAGGACGACTCAGGATCAGAATAATTAAGTATGCAATCAGTATTCAGACATGCATTGTTTCTTACTGTGGTTTCAAAAAAAAGCAGAAGAGAGGAGACTCAGTGTGGCCATATCTGAAATCTATTCTTCCATAAAAGATGAGAAGCAGCTGGTACTCAGAGTGGATAAGATAAATAATATTGATGACAAAGAGAAGCTGTGCCTAGTATCCCTTTATAAGCAAAAAGACAGGGACATCTTCCCTGGTTGGATGCTGTTTCAGGCATCCTAACATTTATACACAGGGCCCAAATTAAATCTGGCTCATATCCAACATGGAGAACTGCTAACACTGCTGAGTTGGTGCTGACTACTTGTTTTCTGAAACAAGGCTGTTACCTTCAGTTCCTGTCTATTGCAAGTGAAATGGTACCTTGGAAATTCTACATACAGTACATTTTTCTTTACTAATCTGGTTAATTTTCATTTAACCCTTTCATTCTGCTGAATGTAAAACCCTTACTAAGAAAAGCCGTAGTCAATTATTTCACATCTGAATGTAATAAATATAATGCAGTACTTATATAGTTCTTTGCATTTTCACAGCACAGTACAAACATTAATGAATGAATACTGATTCCATGGGCATCATAAAAAGAATTTGTTACTGTTAAGTAAACATAAGTATATATTACATCACTGATTCCCTAAATCTATTACTGTCTTACTGGCTTTAAACAGTAATGTGACATTTTACTGTTTTAAAATAGTTTATTTTATAAAATGGTTTCTGCCTATTCCTTTTATATATGTGCATGTATTGTTTTTGCCTTGCTTAAGTGTAACTTCAGCAGCTTTCCATAGCAGTTGTCTTTCTATGTAAATATATACGACAGTACATTATTTTTCTCAGCCTACCATTTTATGTTTAAAAGAATATGTACACACAAGTGATTAAAATGAAGCCACTAAGAATACAATATCTAACAACACTACAGTTTTAGATACTGAGCTTTTTTAAGAGAGAGAATAGTAAGTAATGTGCTTTATGAACCAGGCTGAGTGAGGGAGCATAGTCCCGTGGTCAGAACACAGCACTAGGACTAAGCCTTGGGTTCTATTTCTGGCTTTGCCACAGGCTCATTCTGTGACTTTCAGTGAGCCACTTTAGATATGTGTGCCTCAATTTTCCCATTGTAAAATGGAGTAAGAATTCTTCCCAATGTACTGAAGTGTTGTGAGACTCCATTCATTAACATTTTTAAAATGTTTTGAAAATCTTGTATGAAAGACACTATATAAATTCAGAGGTCAAGATCCTCAGTTCGAGCCAAGGAGTACACAATAGTTAAGAAATGGGAGGTGAAAAGGTGGCCTTTACATTCCTCTGATCCACCGCCAACTCTGGGTTGGGCCAGTCTATTAGCTGTTGGCAGCCCCTTAGGGCTGCCATGGCAATCAGGGATCAGTGAAATACAGGGAAATTCACCTGGCCACACCAATGTTCCTCAGCCACACTGGCACCAGGGAGGTGAAGACTTTACAGACTTTAGGCCTAAGCCAAAGACTACTGAAGTCAATAGATTCCCATTCAGTGGGCTTTGGATCAGGACCTGCATGGAATCTTCATACCTGTGGTGTTTAGATGTTGCTTGTAATTATTAGAACTGGGAGCACTGGCCGTTGGGAGTCTGAGAGGACAGGAAGGAGGGGGGAGGAAGTTGAGAGGCTGGGAGAGCTACAGAGGGTGCAGCAGCAGCTTGGTGAAGAGGTTTCCGCTTTAAAAATAAAGACCTGTTGAAGTTGTTAGTACCTTGCTTGACTGATACAATACCACAGGTTCAGATCTCACATAATTAAGAATTCCAAAGTTAACCCTCCCAACTATCATATAATAGGAAAGAGGGCAATACAAGAAGAAGACAGGTAGGAGATGCTTGTCCAAACTCTTTCAAGTTAAGGGGTGGCAAAAAAAAAGAAGAATATATAAACACTAGGAAACTCTTGCATCCTCACCCTGAAATGATAAGACTTATGTCTTCCTTGGAGGTTCCAGATTGCATCAGGCTGCATGGGCATCCTGGCCAACATGCTGGGGAACTATCTAGATTTACAAGATTACATACCTGCATGTCCCACGTGCCCACCAACAGAATCGGTGGTCTTCTCTCAGGATCTTGAACCTCCACTGAAGTTCTTCCCTTCAGCATCACCACCACCAAGAGAAACTCATGTCAGGAGTAGTAGCTTCTTTCCGGAAATTGGGGATTGCAATTATTTTTATTATTTTTATCTCCATAACTGGAGATCTAATCTAGTACAGTTAGCTGCAAGAGTCTCATTCATCTCCCAGACTGTTGTCCTATTCTAGCACTTCAGTTCTGTGATAAATACATCAAACACTTTTCACAGTTTCAACCCTCTGGTTATCAAGACATCCCACAGATCCTGAGAAAGCCTTCTTATCTCCAAAAAGGAGTGGTATGTCAAAACAGCAGCCTGGAAGCTTAAATTTCTACACCAGTCTTCTCTTCACCAGAGAATGCACTTACCGTGGCACCTTGTACCATGTCTCATGTTGGTTCTCTGGGTCTCATCTGGTTCTGGAACTCTTTCTCAGGCAAAATGGAGCCCACCAGTTTGCAAGACCTGGAGGAGATGTTGTCATTCCTTTCCAGGTGAGTCTTCCTACTCATGGCGCTAGAAAATTACAAAAAACTGTAGTAAACATTTTATTTTCTATGACGAAGTGGTCTCCCTAGGACATTATTTTGAAAGGGCTAAAGTGGGGATCAGAGAGTTACCTTGTGGCTTGATCTACAAGACAAAAGTGCCGCATATGGAGTCACTTCCTCTCTGTGCCTCTTTCCCCTTCCATCCTTTGTCTGTCTTGTCTAGTCAGTGTAACTTTTTTAGGTCTGGGACTGTCTTACTATGTGTATATGTGGAATCCCACACATCGTGTCCTGAACTTGGCTGGGACCTCTAGAAACTACTTTAATGTAAATACTACTACTACTAATTGAGATTATAGTTCTAATTCCATACTCAGCCCTGTACTCTTTGTGGTCCAACACCTCTGTGTTTCACATGAGGGAGGATGAACTCTGCATATCTTTATAAAAATGAGGTATAGCCCTCAGACTCCTGGCAAGTTGCCACTGGAGCCCTTCATTGGCCAAAGTTGGAAGCCCCTTGGCTAAATATAGTTTCAATTTTATATTTATAATTTCATCAGATTTTTTTTTAACTTTCCATTTTCCAGCTGAAGACTCCTGGTACTGTATAGGCAACTGGAAATGAAGCTACTTTTTTACATATTATTCTTTGCATCTTGGTTAAAATTTTACCATCCCGAAATTTGATGAAACTTGTGTCTGCAGATGAACTGGGGATTTCCATTTGTGCAGTAATAGATTTTGGCTGGTGAAGGAGCAGTCAACTGCCAAGAGCCAACTCTCTGACCTTTGGATGGTCCTCTAGTCTGGCCAATGTCCCTGCAGAATATAAACTGAGTAGCTGAGTAGCTAAATAAAGATCAAGGCCAAGCCAAAGTCATGACTAGATGTCCAGCTCTGAACAAATGTTTAATACCCATTCTTGACTGAATAGGAACAAAGGTCTTTTTACTAATATTTTATAAGATTTTAAAGTGTTCTAGCTTCAAACCCATTTTAAATCTTTTTTAAAAAAAATGTGTTTAGAACAAATTTATTGGAATATTTTGACTACTACTCTAAAACACCACCCATGTTATTTACTTATCTAAAGCACTGTGAATGGATACAAAACTTAGTAATTTTACCTCTCCAAATAAGACATCTGAATTGGGACAAATCAGATTGTTCAAGGGGTTAGGTAGAGGATACACAGCCTTTCACTCATAGGTTGCTGATTCAAGTCAGTGATGATCTAAAGTTGTTACCATCTGATGGTTATTGGTGGCCTACATGACTTGAGTTTGATTCTTAGTCCAGTTTCAGATTGTTCCCAACATTCCCAAATTACATTCAGTATTTGTAATCATTTGACTAATTAATTAATAACATTTTAATTACTGTAGATTTAATGAGGGAATGTCACTTTCTGACTGGCCCAGTGCTTGCAACGTTACTACTCCATAATGCCATGCAAAAATCCTTCGTTCAGTTCCTCAGCAAAATGACTTTTGCTTGTTATAGGCACTGGTAGTGCTTCAGAGACACTGTTACCTGAAAAAGCTGAGAGCTGCATTCATGGGCTCTGAAATGGTCACATCCAGCCTTCGTTGGCCAAAGGTGGGTGACTTGAGGGAGGAGTGAGTAGAAGTCCTCCATTGAGAGAGAAGGTTTTTTGTGCTTTTAATGGGAAGCTAAAGGTTTCTTTTCTTAAATAAGGCTGATTCTGCTCTCATTCATATCAGTGAAAATCAGGAATGAATCTATTGAAGTGAAAGGAATTACAACAGAGCAAAAACCAGTATAACTGAGATCAGGCTCAGGGTCTTTATTTTGTAATACAAAAACACTTTGGCTGCATTATGCCTGAATGTAGGTACTACCAATAAACGTAAGTACCCAGCGCAGCTATGAAATGGGAACTCAGGAAGAGAAGGGCTGCAGATACCATCACTGAAGCTCATATAATTAAGGCTACGATTTAGTCACGGGTATTTTTAGTAAAAGTCATGAACAGGTCATGGGCAATAAACAAAAATTCACTGCCGTGACCTGTAGTGGCGTCCGGGGGTGGGAAGGGTGCTGCTGGAGGGAGGACTGTGGGGGAGGCGCTGCTGGGAAGGGGATACGGGGCCAGCGACACCAGCTGCCAGGAGCCAGTGAACTGCGGCAGCTCTGGCCAGCCAGGGACTGCTGCCAGGGGCCATGGCTGCTCAGGCTGGTCAAGGGCTGATGTCTGGGACAGCAGATTGCGGCTGCTCTGGCCAGCCACCTGGGGACCACTCCCTGGGGCACATCTACTCTGACCACCCAGGACCGCTGCTGGGGGCCGACAGAGCAGTGCAGGGCCGGCTCCAGGCACCAGCCAACCAAGCATGTGTTTGGGGTGGCACTTGGAGGGGGCGGCGCTGAGGGATTTTTGTTTTTTTTTTAAATTTAAAAAAACCCCACTTTTCCCGGCGCCCCGGCCGGGAGAGTGGGGAGGCGGGCATGCCGCCCTCCCCGCCGGTGCCCCGGCCGGGGCAGCAGGCGAGCAGCCCCAGCTGGGGGAGTGGGGCGGCCAGCGGCTTTTTTGCCTGAGGCGGCAAAAAAGCCAGAGCCGGCCCTGGAGCAGCGGCTGGTGTGGCTGTCCCTGAGGCTGTTCCAGCAGCAGCTGGGTGTGGCTGGCCCGGAGCCAACTGCTTGGGCTGCCCTGAGGTCAGCCACACTGGCCCCTGCGGAAGTCACGGAGGTTGCAGAAAGTCACAGAATCCGTGACCTCCATGATAGACACGCAGCCCTTCATATAATTAGTTACCTACTACTAAATTATCCGACATCCAGTAAAGCAAGCTACAAATATGCTACAAAGAGCTTTATATAATGGAAACTCACATGCCTCTTTAGAATAAGCTATACTGCCATAAGCACTTTTATATCAGTATAACTACAACCATGCTGGAGGAGGAGAGATAGGGGAGTTGGCCACTTTAACTATATGCATATAGTTAAAGCTGCAAAACTTTTCAGTGTATACTAGTGACTTGCTGTAGCTCACACAGGAAGTCTGTGATGGGGCAGATAACTGAGCCGACTTCTTCCAAGTACCAAACTGGCACCCTAACACTAACTCATCCTTCTCCTCTAACATGAAGCTAGTTCATGCATTGTGTTATTAGAATTGGCACTGTATAAAGAATACATAGTTGTTCATGAGGCTTCATACTCCCAGAGACCTTGACTATATAACATAACAAAGCTTGCTCCCCGGCAAGTTTTCCTAACTCTGATTTGTAGCCTTATGGAGGAAAGGCCTACATTTAAAAAAAAAAATTAATTAACAAGGTAGTTTGTTGTCAGTTTCACTTTCTACCTTAGGGTATGTCTATACTACCCGCCTGATTCAGCGGGTAGTAATCGATCTTCTGGGATCAATTTATCATGTCTTGTCTAGACGCGATAAATCGATTCCGGAAGCGCTCGCCGTCAACTGCGAAACTCCTGCTCGCCGAGAGGAGGAAGCGCTGTCGACGGGGGAGCCTGCCTGCCGCGTGTGGACCTGCGGTAAGTGCTTTGAAGTTCGAACTAAGATACTTCGACTTCAGCTACGTTATTCACGTAGCTGAAGTTGCGTATCTTAGTTCGACCTGGGGGGGTTAGTGTGGACCTTAGATCTTACTTTTCTTTTCTACTGTGTTACATGGTGTTGTAAAAACACACAAGTCTGTTAAATTATGCAAGACATAAAATTATGGTAAGTGCACCCTCTTGAGGTTGTTTAAAAGTGACTGTATTAAAAGCAGTTTATTTGCTCTTCCTATTAGGATATTTTTTTCTGCCAGTAGAACAAATGAGTTGTGCATCAGTAAATACTAAACAATATGCCTCTCAGTTAATGAGAATGAAGATTTTGAAGGGACCAACACCAACTTGAAATCCAATCAGTTTTACAAAATGAATGTAAAGCGGTTAGAACCAGTAACAGAACTTAGTTCTCACAACTCATGTTACAGGTGCTACGCACAGCACCAAACTACTTTTCTTAGTACTACTGGAAGTTTTGCATGTGCACTGAAGAAGAATCAATTCCTAATTTCATGGCCACATGCAATCTCTGTACATGGGAGGATTAGAAATTACACTTTTTAAAAGTTAATGAGAAATAGAGGAGACAAGTACAATTTTGAGAAAGTGAACTGTAACATTAAAAATTAGTCACTTTTGCTAACAGAAAACTAGACTGTACAACCCTTACTTAGAGCTTGTCTATGTTAAGAAAATTTGCACTGGTGTAACTAAACAGATGTAAGGTTGGAATAAACAGATTTAGTTACACACCAGTGGAAACCCTAAAGTAGACATGCTGCACCATCATGAAGTGGGGAGTAAACCAGTTTAGTTTAATTCAGTTATTAAAATAACAAGGATAGTATGTCTTTTACAAAAGCTGTGCAGAAAAAATTTGGTTACAGAATGAACCTAAACTCATTTATATAACCACTAACACATTAACTTAGAGAAGCAAAGGAGTAAGAAATTAAGGTTTACAATCTGTAAAGGCTTCCTAACCCCTGAATCTAGACTGACTGCTGTTGTTATTATTTGAATGCATCTTCCTTTTTTACTGCACAACTTTTGTGTATTATAAAGGACATTTATCAAGGAAGGCCTCTACACAGTTGGCGATCACATGGTCACCAAAAACTTCAGTGGTGAGATGACAGATATAGGCAAAGTCTATGCTAAGGGGACTATAGTGGCATAGCTATAAAGGCATTAGGGTGACCAGACGTCCCGATTTTATAGGGACAGTCTCGATTTTTGGGTCTTTTTCTTATATAGGTTCCTATTACTCCCCATCCCCCGTCCTGATTTTTCATATTTGCTGTCTGGTCACCCTAAATGGCATAGCCCCATAGTTAGATGCAGCTTACAGCGACAGAAGGGGCTTTTCTGTCGCTGTAGGAACCTGAGTGACAGTGGCTAGGTCAATGGAAGCATTTTTCCACTGACCTAGCTGAATCGACACTGGGGATTAGGTCAACATAACTAAATCGCTGAGGGGTGTGTCTTTTTCACACCACTGAGCACCATAGCACCATGTCCACCTACATCTGACGTGTAGACCAGTGCACAGACTGAACACCCTGCCAGATCATCAAGTCCAAATGGCTTTCTAGTAAGCCATACATTTTCAAGATTGATCTGGGTGATGCTGGATCTGCAAACAATCTATGTCCCTTTTGGATTTGCCTTGATGCTGATGATTAAGGCTGCGGGTTTGTCATGGAGGTCACAGATTCCATGACTTTCTGTGACTTCTGCAGCGGCCGGTGTGCCTGGCTCAGGGGCAGCTCAGTCCCCCGTCCGTCCCCCGCATCAGCGTTTGAATGTGGGAGGGGACAAGGGGTTGGGGCACAGGACGGGGTGAGGCGGGCTCTGGGCTGCATTTACCTGGGGGCTCCCCAGAAGCGGTGACATCCCCTCGTAATCAGCTAGGTGGTGGTGTGGCTAGGCAGCTCTGTGCTCTGCCTCCGGCCAGAGCGTTGGCTTTGCAGCTTCCATTGGCTGGGAACCACAGCCAATGGGAGCTGAGGGGGTGGTGCCTGTAGGCAGAGGCAGCGTGCAGAACTGCCTAGCCACGCCTCCATCTAACAGCGGAGCAAGGGAGATGCTGCCGCTTACAGGGAGCCTACCTCACCCCATCCCATGCCCTAACCCCCTGCCACCTCCCAGACCCAAACTCTGCTGCTGTTGCGGGGGGTGGGTGCAAAGCCAGGTAGGGAGCCTGATGGCCCTGCCAACATCCCCCCTCCGCACCAGCGGGGGTCCCGGGCGGCCCTCCCCCCAAGTTTTATTCACTGGTATTTTTAGTAAAAGTCATGGACAGGTCACGGGCTGTACATTTTTGTTTACAGCCCATGACCTCTCCGTGATTTTTACTAAAAATGCCCGTGACTAAAACATAGTCTTACTGATGATGCATCACCACAGTCGACACTCACAGCGCATACTCGGGGGTTTCAGCCTGGGGGAAAGGGTGTCACAAACAGTTGGGCTGCAAACACCCTGCTCTTCCTCCCACATCACTAAACAGGAGAGGGGCCCTAGCATGGAAGAGGGGGACAGGGAGCCCCTTCTCTGGAAACACTGAGCCAAGTAACTAAAGCCCTGGGGCACAGCAGGCATGTCCACACTGTCTGCGTTGCAAACCTGGGTCTGTGGGACCTGGAGGTGTGGACCTGGAGTTGCCAAACCTACACTGGAGCATCCACACTACATTGCAAACCTGGGTTTACAATGGCTGGCCCCGGCTCCCACGCAGAGCGCCCAACGCAGAGCTTCTGGCTGGGAGCTGCGGCTTGACCCGCGTCCACACTGCAAAACGACATCGGGACTTAGCGTCGGCTGAGCTACCCGCGCCCCGCCCCGCGCTAGGCTCTGGGTCCCGGGTGCCGGCTGCCCCACTCAGCCTGACGTGCGTGTGGACAGACGGGGGCTCACCGGGGCGCGTAGCGGGACCCGGTTTCACACGCCGCACAGGCAGAGGGACGAAGCCCGGTCGCGAGCCTGGCCGATGGGGGAGGCGCAAGGCGGCTGCTGTGGGCGCGCGCAACTCGTCCCCTCCGCTGTCACAAGGCCCCCACCTCCTCCCCACGCGTCCCCGAACCAGGCTCCATCCGCCCTCCGATCGATGTTCTCTAGAAATCATTCGCTTCTCCCTGGGAGGGCGGAGGGAGCCCGCCCCGGCCTGGCGCGGCTGTTCCCTTCTGCGCCTGCGGGCCCAGGGGAGGCGCTTGTCAGTTGCGCGCGCAAGCTCCCTCCATTCTCCCGTTTCCCGTCGTTCAGCTCGTGCATCGCAGCGCGCGGCCGGCCTCGCTGCTCCGAGCGGACATGGCGCTGCACGTGCCCAAGGCCCCGGGCTTCGCCCAGATGCTGAAAGAAGGCGCGAAGGTGAGAGCGGGGCCGGGCCCGGGGGCCCCCGCGCGCCCCCGGGGCCGGGCCGGAGAAGCTTCCAGAAGCGCAGCGCGGGCTGGTCCCGGCGGCTCCACGCGCTGAGGGGGGCGGGGCCTGTCCTGTCCGCGGGGCCCCTCTCGGCCTAGCGGCGGGGTTTCTGCCGCGAGATGCGGGCTCAGGGTAGCCCCGCTCCCTCCTCCGCGGCGGGTTGGCGCATGGCCGCGCTGGGGGCTGCTGCCGGCCGGGCCCGCCCGCTGCAACCCGGGAAGGGGCTGGGCGGGGCCGAGCTGAGCCGGCTGCGGGGTCCGGGCTGGAGCGAATCTCCCCTTCTCGCCTGCCGGTTTTACCCTGGTCTGGGCTCGCGGCCCCCGTTGCCTGGGCGGCCTTTGTCCCTCATCCTGGTTCGCGCCGGTCTGGACCCCGAGGTGCCCTGGCCTCCCCTACGCCTCCTGAGCTGCCCCTAATGGCGTCACCCCCTCCCCCGGCCGCCGCCGCCTCCTCCTCGAGTCCCGCTCTGCCCTGGAGAGCAGTGTCTGAAAACAGCGGTGCCTCGCGGTGGATGAGCAGGTGAACGGGCGCTCCCAGGGCGATGCTGTGTGAGCCAAAGAGCGACCGCAATCCCGGGGTGCGGCAACCGGGGAGACTTGAGTAGGAGCAGTGAGGTTATTTTAACTCTCTATGTGGCGCTGACGTGACCGCCACTGGAATCCTGTGCCCAATTCTGGGGTCCATAAATCAAGAAGGATGTTGACAAATTGGAGAGGATTCACAGAAGAGCCGCAAGAAGGATTAAAGGATTGGAATAAAACATGCCTTATAGTGATTTAAAGAGCTCAGTCTCTTTAGCTTAACAAAGAGACGGTGAAGGAGTGACTTGATTACAATCTATAAGTACCTACATGGAGGACAAATATTTAATAATGGGCTCCCCTGGTTAGCAGTGAAACATATAAAATGATCCAGTGGCTGGAAATTGAAACTAGACAAATTCAGATTGAAAGATGTAAATTTTTAATGGTGAGAGTAATTAACCATTGGAACAATTTACCAAGGGTTGTGGTGATTTTTCCATCACTGGCCATTTTTAAATCAAGATTGGATGTTTTTTGAAAAGATATGATCTAGGAATTATTATGGGGAAATTCAATGGCCTATAATATACAGGTCAGACTAGATCACAGCAGTCCTTTCTGGCCTTGAAATCTATGAAAGTATTAACAGTAATGCCCCAAAGCACTAGGCAACTGATAGTGGGTAATTTGAGCAGTTGTCAGGCCCTTCAACCACAACTCAAACCACAATTGTTATTGCCTCCCTGGTCCCTCACCCTGTGTAGGTTGCTTGGCTTTCTATATTGTAAGCTGTTTGGGCAAAGAATTGTTTTGATATATATCCACATAGTGCTTAGCACAAACAAGCCCCAACTGTGGAATGCAAATGCTAATAAATTAACTCACTCCTGTTACCAATGCATGTCCTTATGTCAGTCTTTTCTTACTATATTGTATAAAAAAAGTTCCAGAGAAACGTAGTACAGTGCTACACTTAACATTGAATTAATATATTTAACATGTATTTTGGCAGGAGTTGACAGACCTGCCTAGGAGAATAGAAACTTTGCTCAAACAAATGGACGGAGAGGCATCAGCAACCTCGCGGGCTGGGCCGGTTTGTTTACTTGCTGTGTCTGTCGGCATGGCCATTGGACAGACCAATGGGGGCTGCGAGAAGCGGGGGCCAGCGCGCCGCTTCCCGCATTGGCTGAGGACGGCGAACTGTGGCCAGTGGGAGCCGCGATCAGCCGAACCGGGGCCGGCTTGGCCTGCCATGGGGCTTACCCTGGTGAGCCGCGTGCCGAAGGTTGCTGATGCCTGGACTAGGTAATTGCTAACTCCTTCTCTGGAAAGGAGAAGAAAGCAACAGAGATTTCTGAGCACTGCTGCTTAAGCTTAATAGGATGGCGAATGGGAGACACAAGCAGCTCAGGGAACATTCTGCTTTTCTTTATTCACAAGAGAGTAGTTGCAGGTAGGGAATAGTTGCAGGAGCTGCTGAACTCTTGTAGAAAGGAGAGGAGAACAGGGGAAGCAAAATGGCAAAGATGCTGGTTCTCCTTTAACAAGAAGGGACAGTGGAACAGAACAGCTGGAGCTGGTTCTACCTTTCCTGAAGTTGTGAGAGAGACCTTTCTCTGGGACTTTTAGAGGGCACCCAGATGAGCTTTGCACAGGTGTGTGTGAGAAGAGACATGATTTAACAACTGATAGAAGGAGCTCTGAATTTACAAATAGATTTATGTATGTGGGAAGGAGTTTGAAATTGTTTTTATTTTGTGGGGCATAGTTGACTTACTAATGTGGGAGTGGTGTAAATGGTGTAACTTTGGGGGTATGCTCTTGATGGGAATGATGGTGCATACATTTTTCTCAGGCAAATAGGAGTGGAGGACATTTGTCAGGCCCTCCATAAGCCAATAACCTCACCAGGCATCCCTGATTTACTTGGACAGGCTTATGAGGTTCAATCTGTTGAGTGTTGACCCAACTTTCCTCTTTCATATTCATAAATTTACTTTAATTGCTAAACTCTGCAGTTGAGAGCCAGTGTATGTTAGCTTCTTTGTCCCTGTTTTTGAAACAGTAGGATTACATTTTTGTTTAAACTTTTGTGTAGCCAGGATTCCACTCCAAAATAACTAATTGGGAGTTTTGCTATTGACTTTAGTGACTCCATCCTGGCTGTCAAATGACAAGTGACTGTAATTCTTCCATAATTTTTTTGTTAGAACCTTTGATTCTAAGCAATAACCTTTTTTTTTTTTTTGGCTAGCATTTTTCAGGATTAGAAGAAGCTGTATTTAGGAACATACAGGCATGTAAGGAGCTTGCCCAAACCACCCGTACAGCTCTTGGACCAAATGGTAACCTTCTCTAATACTGTTTATTGTAATACTTATGTACAAAGAACCTATATTTGTTTTTTCTTGAAGGACGACCATTCCATTGTTTATGGTAAAACTTCAGTTATAAATGTCTTTAGTCACATGATTTCAATAAAGGAACATTTTCAGTCTGGTCAATTTTTTAAAAAAAGTTTAATGTACCATACCTCTCTCTGAGTCCTCAAGTCTGTTTTTGTGGAATTATCATTGTCCTAATTTTATTTTTTTTGGTCCCATTTGCTGTTATGTGAAACATCCACAGAAGGTGAAGAAACATTGACTGTGTAGAGGATATGGTTAAACTGACTATACACTGCACTATCAAATGCACAAAGTAAAGTGAAAAACTAAAGAAAAATATATTGTGCTGGTACATTTTTGTTAGTTATCTTAAATTATATAAGAATAGGATTACAAAAAACTAATTTTGTTTAAATTGATAGTATCCCCTTAATATAATTCCAAAACTTTGTTTCAGAAGAGAGGTCTTACAGGTTCCTGAATCCAAATTTACAAATGTTTATAGGGCTAAAAATTGTGGAAGGTCAAAATATCTCAAACCACTTCTTTACAGAGGAAACTGATTATGATAAACTGCTTTTTTATAAATACTTGTATATGAAGAACAAAAAATAGACCATCAGTTGCATGAAATGAAAGGAATTAACCAAATAACACCAATTCAAACTGTAAAGTATTTACACTTCTGTAAAATGAGAATTGATAAGCTCTTTATCATTTAGGAATGAACAAAATGGTTATCAATCATCTTGAGAAGCTTTTTGTGACAAACGATGCTGCGACTATCTTAAGGGAGTTGGAGGTAAGTGTTTTTTCATGTTAAAAGATTTTTACTTGCACCCAACTAGCTAAAGTTTATTTCAACATCTAAGACTTTTTTATTAATAAGGGTAAGTTTGTAGGATCAGGACCACAGCTTCTAAATGATCTAATTCATAATTGGACCCTGAGAGGAGTGTAGCAAATATACACACAACAGAAAAAAAAAAATAGAAGGGGTTTTCAGAGCTCCAGTAGCGACAGAAAGGCCCTGCTACAAAGACACTTGGATTATTGAATATCATTATTGGTATTTGCTTCTCTTCCTCCTCAAAATAGGAGTAGAGTTTAGGAATTAAAGAGACATGGATTGTAATTGCTGACATCTTGTGTGGAAGACTTGTTTAAGAGAAATAAGTGCGACGTAATTTTTTTTGTTGCCGCCAACTTTCACATGTCCCTGCTACCTGCTTAGAATTCTCACTTTTGGTTTTAGGGACGTTGGGGATGTGAGGGTTATCCTGCAGTGAAAAAGTTAATAGAATTGTGCAGAAGCTGACATGACATGTAATTTTACTGCAGCAGTTAAATAGAAACTCAATTGTGTGATGCCTCTGTCAACCCATGAATAACATTGTGTGTACGCTGTTGAATAGTGATACCCACACTGAGGCTCCTGAGCCACAAGTGGCTCTTCAGTGTGTCTCCCATGGCTCTTTGCAGCACATGATATTAAAACACTGGTTTAATTATTAACCAATCAGTATATTTTACTATGTTATTAACCAATTGTAGTTGATAAAATAATAATACTTGGTCATTTTGCTGTGAGATAATATATAAAAATAGGTCATGAAACAATAAAATCACACTACTATGGCTCTTTTGGGTGATGTTGATTGTTAATTTGGATCCTGAGGTCTGAGTATTACTGCTATAGAACTTGCCTAATTTACTTTAAATAGGGGACCATTATAAATGATTGAATTCTAAAATTAGCAAGTGAAAAAACACAAAGCAAAAATGTTTAAGAAAATGTATTTACTACTTTATTAATTTGATATTTCTTAATCTATATTTACATGCATGGTTAGACTTCCTTGTTTTTCCAATATTTTCAGTACTGTAAAATTTCAGTAGAGTGCTAAAATACAGGAGTCTTAATTGCTTATTATAATCAATTTTGTATGTCACCATGGCTTGGACACTGTAATTGTAGCTATAAAAGTATCCAAGAATAGATACCCTTTGTCGCTTCTACAGATCCAGACTAACACGGCTACCCCTCTGATACTCAAAAATAGATAAAGCACTTTGCTATTAAATTGTTTATTGGAAGGGGGAAGAGCTGCCATTTTTGTGCAGATTGCAAAGTATAGCTTAGAGCTGATCGAGCAACACTGAGTTTTGTGTATGCATATATACACAGTTGAAGTTTAGACATTCAATTTACCTTGTCAAGATAAGGTAATCTACATGTGTGATTGTAAGGCCACACTGGTATCCCACAAAAATAATGCAGCTGTCAATTAGAAGTGGGGAAGAAAGGAAGCGCCTTTTTTATATTAAGTGTCTTAACCCCACAGCAGTATTCCAGAGTCTTGCAATTTTCATATATTATACTCTTGCTTATTGTGTAATTTACCAAATGTAGTAAAATATTACTGTTTAACTTGCTTTTTCCCCATCTAGTTCATAATCTTGATTAACTTTAGATCAGATTTTTAACCAAAAAGGAGCTTATATTTGATACATACAAAGAACTTTAGGGCTATATACTTTTAAATTTGACTAACTGGGATATTAACAGTTAAATTAATATGTCTTACTCCTTTAACAGGTCCAGCACCCTGCTGCAAAAATGATTGTAATGGCTTCTCATATGCAAGAGCAAGAAGTTGGAGATGGAACAAACTTTGTCCTTGTTTTTGCTGGAACCCTTCTTGAGCTAGCAGAGGAACTTTTGAGGATGGGACTTTCAGTTTCAGAGGCATGTAGTTAATTTAATATTCATGCTGCACAAACATTGTTAGATGATAACTAATATGGGTTAAATACTCAGTGTATTAATTGATGATCTCCGTTCCTTGTGAGCTGCTCCCTTTAGTCAACTTCAAATGACAGTATATACGTAATGTATGCATTGATACTTTGTGACTCTTTCAGAGGGAAACATAGTGAACATGAATGTACAGTTAGGTGGAGGTTAGAATGTCGGTGAACTTTGTCATTTGCATTACAGGTGATAGAAGGTTATGAAAAAGCTTGCAAGAAAGCCCTAGAAATTCTTCCTGACTTAGTATGCTGTTCTGCAAAGAATCTGCATGATGTTGAAGAAGTAGCGTCTTTGCTGCACACCTCAGTAATGAGTAAACAATATGGCAATGAAATCTTTCTGGCAAAGCTTATTGCTCAGGCATGTGGTAAGTAAACAAGTTTGCATCTTGTATGTATCTAAACTGGATACAGGCTTGTTTTTAATCTTTGTTATGCTATTCAAGTGCACACGTCATAGGCATTGCCAGCTATTCATGTTTCACCTATCAGGCTAAATGAGCTGAATATATTGCCTTTGGGGGCAAGGGAGAGAGGGAGGTGGTATTTCTTTTCCTCTTATCCACTGAATTCTCTTCATGCTCATTGTGGCCCAGGTGTGGTTAGTCCAAATGGCTTTCTAGTAAGCCATACTATTTTGCAATATGAAAATCTATTTTCATCTTTGCAGTTGCACTCATGCTTTTAAATGCACGACTTAATCTAAGTGTGGTGTTTGGTGTGTTTTGTTATATAGAGCTCTCCATTTTTTAGAGCTCAAGAATACAACTCTCATCAGTGCAAATTTTTCCTCAAAATACTTTGGGCCAAATTCAGCCTCAGTGTAAGTGGGCACAGGCTAAACTTGGCCTGCTGGCTTGGTTGATTTGTGTTCTCTTGCTGTGCCAAATACTGCTACTTCATAGTGAAGAGTTCCGCTTTCTCAGCATTACACTACCTATACTTATCTGTAACTGATCATTGAGGAGGGTAACTTTCCTGCTAATATAAAATTTGGCCGTTCATTTCTTGATCTCTTCATTTGTTTAAAGGCTTTTGAAACTAAACATCTTAATACAGTATTTTCTATATAAATGATGCATATGATTTTCTAGTGTCACATTTGTACTTTGCACTTAAATTATATAATACATGTTTCTTTTCTCAAACAGTATCTATTCTTCCTAATTCTGGTCATTTCAATGTTGACAGCATCAGAGTATGCAAAATTTTGGTAAGCTATGAACTTTTTTTATTAAAGCGTGACTAATCCTGACTCCTGGGGGAACTCTGTGCCAAAAAATTAAAAATTTGGCACACAATATTTTAAAATTCTTCAAAATTCTGCATATTGTATTTGTCAAAATAACACAATATAATCATGCCAGTTTCAATTATTTTGGTAATTTATTTCACAGTACTTGTCAGCAAGTATGTCTGCAAAAATACAGACAACAAAAAAGATTCAGGAAATGTTTTTTGACAAATAGATTCCTTTTTAGACATATTAAATATGGAACTTGGAGTAATAATTCATTTAAACTACAATTCAGAAACATATTTGCTGCACACTCAGAAGCAGTGCAAAAGCTTGGGGAGTCAAGGGCAACGGAGGAGCTGGGAAGGAGACCTGGGAGTGAACCTGGAAGGTTGTTGGGCATGGGTGGGAGAAGTATGGAACAGTTTGGTTTGGTTTTTTGGGGGGGGTGGGGGGTTAGGGAGCATCCCCCATGCAGACACCGCCTCTCCCTTTCAGTCAGGCACATCTGTCCGTGTGTCCCTGCATGCCCACTCCCCATTCAGTCAGGCATATCATGTGGCCCTGTACCCTCACTCCCATTCAGCCCTTGGCTTAATGTTGTTACCGAACTCCTGTACCCTCACTAGCCCTTCTGAACCCCAGTTTGTGACTCCCCAGCAGCCCCACTCTGTTCGTTCCCCCCATATCTCATGCCTCCTAACCTGGTCTCCTGGGCATGGCAGTTTGAGGAAGGCAGCCTCTGCCTCCTCCCTCTCCGCAGCTGGCTGCCCTCTCTTCTGGCACCACATCAGCCCCTGGTGGGCGAAAGGTGTAATTGCAGCGTGACCCCTCTCACGGCTTCCCTTTGCCTCCCTGTCAGAATCAATTATTTTGTGACGGGGGGGGGGGGGGGATATATCTGCAGAGGACATTAATTCTGCACTTGCGCAGAATTCTCCCAGGAACAAGTTCTGGTATTCCTGTTACTGTATTAGATAACGCTGTAATGAAAATAGCTAACTTTTGGATCATAAAATGTTACATTTCTGTTGTCGTTCACCCCAGCCTAGACTTTAAGATTCTTTATTTTTAATAGATTGAGACACGGCTTCAGTAATGTAGATATATTGTTATAGCACATTCAAATAAATTATTTTTACCAAACTCTGGCATTCCTAGTTTCCAGATATTTTCTGTGCAGTACTTGGCTTAGAGCTGAATTGCCTGTAGACTTCAGGGGCAGAACTCCTGTACTTGGTCCATGTATTTGGTCGTTAAACAAATCAGCTTCATGAGCTAAAAGCTCAAGCAATATGGTTTTCAGTAATCGTACCTTCAATTAAATGCAACCCAGATGTTCAGGCTGGGGTGGGGGAGGATGCAGAATGTTACGGGCCTGATCCTATTGTTCTTACTCTGTCAGTGGGATATTAGACCTCAGTAAGGATGACAGGATGGGCTATACTTATGCTTCCCATCAGCTTCTTTCTTGCTAATCCTTCTCCGTGACTGGGAGCAGAAAAAGGGATCACTATAAATTTCTAATTGTTACTGCATGGAATAAATCTTCAACTGTGTATTTCTAGAGAAGAAAATTCAGTATTCCTAAATCAACATAGTGTTTTCTCCTTATCCTGGAATAGAAACATGTCTACGCATGTTCAAACGTGAGACTTTCTCTTTTTAAAAGAGCAAGTGTAGCTTTATTGTGGTGGATTGGTGTACTAAAATGTGATCTTTATCTGTCCCCTTTATTCTCTTTAGGGCTCTGGTGTATCTGCCTCTTCAGTCCTGCATGGTATGGTTTTTAAAAAAGAAACTGAAGGAGATGTTACTTCTGTCAAAGATGCCAAAATAGCTGTGTATTCCTGTCCTTTTGATGGCATGATAACTGAAACGAAGGTATGTAGGTGCCTTAAAGAAGTCCCATAGCAATTTATGTACACATGCAGTACTTGGTCTGTATTATTCTCAGGCTAATATTAACTTTAAATATCCGTGACGGTGACAACTTTTTTTAATAGGGGACTTGAATTTCTATGTTAAAATAAAGTTCAGGGTTTTCTATCATAGATAAAAATATGGTTTAGACAGCTAACTTTAATATGAAGTGTTTCTTTGAGCAGATGCATTTTTAAACTTTTCCTGAGACCACTGACAGATAACCTATAACACAAAATGTTAGCATACAAATATAATTTTAGTCAAAATAGAGTTTAAGGCTCAAGATATTCTTGTGTGCCCAACACACAGTAGTTTTGCTCTACTAGGTTGTTTAATATGACCTTTGATTTAATTGCAAATTAATTAACTGACTTAATTGCAGATACCTATATTACATCATGGTGGTCGACAAAATTACCTGAAAAGTTATAGACTCTGGTAGGGGTGAATGGAGCTGCATTGCAGTGACTCAATTCTTTTATTTTGAAAAGTCATAGAGGATAGTGTTGGGCAAAAGTATAGCTCCCCTGAAGGCTCATGTCAGGTGTGCAAAGTGGTGTTATTCATCACACCCTTCTGTCCAATGCAAGGCTGTCAGATGGTTTAGACTGCACTGACATGAGCATGTGGATGATGGCAATCTATCTTTTTGTTCAAAATGGGACATTACTATTTCTTTGCCTCTGTAAAGCCTTCCTTAGATTTTAAAGGTAACAGTGGTAGCTGGAAACACCTTTCCACCTGTGTCTGGGGAGGATGGTTGTGACTTTCCTCTTGCCAGAGCGATACAAGCCTACTTTGACATCTGGAGTAAACTAGTATGATGTGTTCTGGAGCTACCCTGGAAGACCATTTAGAAGCTTCTGCTGGTACAGAATGTGGCTGCTCAGTTGGTGCTAGCCATGTGGAGGATATTACACCTTGTTCTCCATAAATCACAATGAACTCTAGAAGTAAACTGGCAGCCAGGATGGCTTGTGTGTATGTAAAATTCTATATGGTTAGTTTTCTATTTTTGGAAGCACTGTCTTGACACTTGAGCAGCTACAGGGACAGATATGAACAGTTCCTATATCTGATCTCTGGACTAGAAACTAAGGCATTCCTGAGATAGGATCTTCAGCTGTGAAATTTCTCTCCTGGTGGTCCAGAGCTGAACCTTGCTCAGCCTAGACCAGTCCACACAAGCGGTCCATTTCCTAGACACCACTGTGCTAATAAGTGATGGTCACATAAACACCACCCTATACCGGAAACCTACTGACCGCTATACTTACCTACATGCTTCCAGCTTCCATCCTGGACACACCACACGATCCATTGTTTACAGCCAAGCTCTAAGATACAACCGCATTTGCTCCAATCCCTCAGACAGAGACAAACACCTACAAGATCTCTATCAAGCATTCTTACAACTACAATACCCACCTGCTGAAGTGAAAAAACAGATTGACAGAGCCAGAAGAGTACCCAGGAGTCACCTACTACAAGACGGGCCCAAAAAAGAAAATAACAGAACACCACTAGCCGTCACCTTTAGCCCCCAACTAAAACCTCTCCAGCGCATCATCAAAGATCTACAACCTATCCTAAAAGATGATCCCTCACTCTCACAGATCTTGGAGGACAGACCAATCCTCGCTTATAGACAGCCCCCCAACCTGAAGCAAATACTCACCAGCAACCACACACCATACAACAGAAACACTAACCCAGGAACCTATCCTTGCAACAAAGCCCGATGCCAACTCTGTCCACATATCGATTCAAGTGATACCATCACAGGGCCTAATCACATCCGCCACGCCATCAGGGGCTCATTCACCTGCACATCTACCAATGTGATATATGCCATCATGTGCCAGCAATGCCCCTCTGCCATGTACATTGGCCAAACCGGACAGTCTCTACGCAAAAGAATAAATGGACATAAATCTGATATCAGGAATCATCACATTCAAAAACCAGTAGGAGAACACTTCAACCTCCCTAATCACTCACTGACAGACTTGAGGGTAGCAGTGTTGCGACAGATTAACTCGAAAAGCAGACTTCAAAGAGAAACTGTTGAACTCGAATTGATATGCAAACTAGATTGCATTACCTCAGGATTAAATAAGGACCTCGAATGGCTCGGCCATTACGTTAATTGAATCTATTTCCCTTAAGTTAACGATCCTCATTCACACCTGTGTGACCACCTTGTTTATCACTTCAAAGGTTTTTCTTCCCCTGCTGTTATGGTTCCTCTCAATTAATTAGCCTCTTAAGGTTGGTCTATGCACCTCCACCTTATCATGTTTCTCTGACTGTATAAATATCTGTCTACTGTATGTTTCATTCCATGCATCCGATGAAGTGGGTACTAACCCACGAAAGCTTATGCTGAAATAAATTTGTTAGTCTCTAAGGTGCTACAAGTTTTTCTTTCTTATTTTCATCTTGCTGACATGTTTCTCTTATGCTCTTACTTGAGGAATAGTGATAAAGTAGCATGAGTTGAAGTGGTGAACAGGAGAGCGACAGGTTCATTTTGGTTTGTCAAAATGTCATGTAACACCTCTAGGCACAGTATGCATGTGTTTTGTAAATTGAAAAATGTTTCCTTTCGGTAGGGCACTGTACTGATAAAAAATGCTGAAGAACTTAGGAATTTCAGCAAGGGAGAAGAAAATCTAATGGATCTGCAAGTCAAGGCAATTGCTGATGCTGGTGCAAATGTTGTAGTAACAGGTGGCAAAGTGGCAGACATGGCACTTCATTATGCCAATAAATACAATCTTATGTTAGTCAGGTAAGGATTAAAATGGTACAAACAATTTAAATGTCAATACCTATGCATACCATACTTGCTGTTGTCTCCTCAAAGTCCTCAGAATACAAAGGTATATGTAATGTAAGCATTCTTACCTAATGTGGATGATGATTTTTTCCTCCAGTAGAGGGTGAAATTGAGTGTCTGTTAAGTTAGTTAGAATTAGGACATGTCTGTTACCGAACATAGCTTGGGGTTTCCTGACAATGTATTGCACCTTGCAAAATATGGGGGTTTGGTGTAATGGTTGCATTGTCTGTATATTGTAGTTATTCATTATTTGAAAATAATTTTCCAGTCAACAAAATCAAATATTCAAAAAAGACATATTAGTGATTTTAGTAAAGTGGTTACATGGGCATAGAGGTAGGGCTATCACAATGGTGGTTCCTCCAAGTCAGAGTAGAGACATGATGGCGCAGTGGTGTGCGGAAGTATAAACAATATAGGTAGTGCATAAATGGAAGAACTCTGCTCTAGGATTGTTAAGTACCTTCCATGGGCACTAAAATTCACTTTATAAAAATGAGTGAACATTTTTGAGTATAGGTATAATTATTAAATGCAGGACAGCCCCATGAAAAAGACATAACAGCTAGTGTTAAATTTTCATATTTTGATCCTCTCAGAAAAGTCTTGTGCATGTAAAAGATGCTCTTGGCTGTTTACAAAACAGAATCAGTGACACTTCAAAAGAGTTGTAACATGTTCAGAGAAACTGCATTTTGATCCCATGAGATTATTTGCGATGAAACATGGTCTAATACAGAAGACCAGATGTTGGCCTAGTAGCCTTGAGCATTAAACTTACTAAACTTCATTTTCCCCATTAGTAAAATGGAGATAATAGCTATTCCTCTATCACAAAGCTGTTGAGGATTAATAGTTAAACTTTCAAAGTGCTAGACAGATCGTAAAAAAAAAAAAAATGATTCCAAGTGAACAGTGCTTAAAAATACTTCACTTCATTACTACTTCAATTTCTGTAATATTAGCACTGAATTCCTGTAACCATAGAGAAGCAACTGCAGAAATCCACTAGAGAGGTTTATGCCATGGTAGTGTTTGTAGTGGGTACCACTAAACTAATTCTGATATTACATAGAATTGCCAGATTATGGAGGAAACCTTTATTTTTCCATGCAAACTAATGTAAACTTCAAATTGTTCTTGGAAACATGGTACTAAAAGGAACTCTTTTCTTTTCTCTTTTCTTTTTTAAGGTTGAACTCAAAATGGGATCTCAGGAGGCTGTGTAAAACTCTTGGTGCTACCGCTCTTCCCAAATTGGTATGCCGTTTGCAAATGAGTATAATCAGTGGAGATACTTATTTTGTATGAACAGAATCTTTTTCTGACTTTTGCTTTTTCCAGATTCCACCTACACTAGAAGAAATGGGTCATTGTGACAGTGTTTATTTGTCGGAGGTTGGGGATACACAAGTAGTTGTGTTTAAGCATGGTATGTTTCTATTCATAGGAGATCATGGTTCTGTGTCATGACTAGAACCTTATTTATAAATGTTCTACATCTTAATATGTTTTCTAGAGAATTAAGTCTCTTTCCTTAACAGAAAAGGAAGATGGTGCCATTTCTACCATAGTAATCCGTGGATCTACAGACAATCTAATGGATGACATAGAGAGAGCTATAGATGATGGTGTTAATACTTTCAAAGTACTCACTAGGGTGAGTAAAATGAATATACTTCTCTGTTAAAACAGAGTTGTAGACCAAGGTATTTGTGCCAAGACTTTATGGCATGCTTTGCTCCCTTCTGTCGCTTGGAATGCTGAAACTACTTGTATCTCCTCAGCATGCGGGAAATCTCCAGTGGGCAAAGAGCAGGTGTGTAACTGATTTCTATGCCACTTATGCCGCCCTGGAGTTAGGAGATGGGTTGTGGCCAGAGTGCACTGTGCTTAGTCCATCTTCAGTGACAAGATGATCTGTCTGAGACCAATACAAGCTGGCACACCTAAACTCCACCCTGGCCAGAGAATCAGTGACTCATAGGTGGCACTCTGTGGACTGTTTCCCCAATCTCCTGCCGCCCCCATTGGAAACTGAGAGCAGCAGCAAATCTGGATCTTGGTATCCATCGTTGGTGATGGTGTTAAATATGCTTAGATCGGCTGAGGAGCAGTATTAATATACAGTGTCATGTCAGTTGAGATAAAAACAAATTTACTCTTACCACTTCCATTTCATTGTCTTAGTAAAGTAATGAACTTTTCCCAAAGACATTTGGAAATAGTAGATATTAGATATTTACCTTTAACAATACTAATAAAATGCCTCACTTTTTGAAGTTGGTGCCATTTCTGCATTTGCGTAATATTCTATCAAGAAAAAAATCTAATCAGGTTACTTCAAAATAAATCTATTTCAAACCACTTTGCATTTATAATTATGTATCTTGTGGGGTTTTGTTCACAGGATAAACGTCTTGTTCCTGGTGGTGGTGCAACAGAGATTGAGTTGGCCAAGCAGATCGCGTCTTATGGAGAGGTAAATAATGTGTTTTCCTCTCGCTTCATCTATTTCTTTTCCTTTAAAATATTAAACAGTTTTCAAACTTTGCTTTAGACATGTCCAGGGCTTGACCAGTATGCTATCAAGAAATTTGCTGAGGCATTTGAAGCCATACCTCGAGCACTAGCAGAAAATTCTGGAGTAAAGGCCAATGAAGTTCTCTCCAAACTTTATGCAGTGCACCAAGAAGGCAACAAAAATGTTGGATTTGATATTGAGGTAAATGGTGTCATACATTATGCCTGGCAAAATACTTGGTTCTATGCAACAGAATACGCTACATAAAATACCTAAGGATATAAATTATGTTCTAGATTTTAGATGTTCTGCTTTAAAGTAATTGGAGCAGTATATTAATCAGTGAGCTAGACGGACAGCTTAGTCTGCCATGAGAATGGATGTTTTGTTGTTCAGCAGACAAACTAGTTATAACCATTGTGCATGTAGTAGTATATGTGAGAAGCGAGGATATGTTCTTGAACAATTGCTCTGTTTTGGGGAAGAAACCTCAGATAATTCCACTTATGAGTCAGTTAACATTTCTAAAAGTTGCTCAAATGAATGTTTTATTTGGAGGAAAGGGGATAAAATCAGGAAAGTATCATTTTGTTACCCTTTGGTGGGTATGGCTTTTGGTGTTTAGGATTACAAAGGTAGAACAGTTTGAAATAAGGTAGGAAAATCTGGTGCTGTGAAACTTTGAACACTTCATATTTTTTTTTCTGATAGGCTGAAGCTGCAGCTGTGAAGGATATGTTGGAAACTGGTGTGTTAGACACATATCTTGGAAAACACTGGGGTATTAAACTGGCTACAAATGCTGCAGTGACTGTGCTCAGAGTAGATCAGGTGAGTTGAAGAAATGACTTCGGGAGAGTGTGATTTCAGACTTCTGAGTTAACTTGAGACATCTTTGTACGTCAGGAATACATGTTAAAAAAAGTAAACTGATAACCTTAAGTCAGTTTATTTTTGTGAAACCAAGATATATTATTGCTGACCATATTGCTAGATTCAAATCTTGGAAAGGTGAGGCAAGGTGCCGTATCACTGAGATCCATACATACTGGATTTACAACCTGACCCATAGTTCGTAGCTCTTAATTTCACAGGTACGAGTGTGTAACTGTCTCAAAGAAAATGTGTAGTATGTATTTCAAAAAAGAAAACCTTCCACATCTATATTTTAAATGAATCTTGTACAATAAAATGGAAGGAATATGCTGAAGGCTTTTCTGGATTGTTTGACTTGGTATTTTATGGAACTTTAGTAGAAATGTGTATGATGTATGTAAAACTTCTGTAGATTATTATGGCAAAACCAGCAGGTGGTCCAAAAGCCCCTAAACACCAAGGACACTGGGATAAGGATGAATGGGAAGATGAACCTGAAAAATAGTGAGCTGTAAGATCCGGTGGCACTAGTTACATTGAGTTGAGAGAGACATCTGTTGCGTTAATGTATCCACACTTAACACAGAGCTAATATGTATGGTTGGCTTTCAAGGGCACATGTGAGAGCCATTTCACCTTTTTAACAACCCGTTTGAAATACGATTTGTGGCAGATTGCTGTGTAGTGAATTCATCTTATTTACTGAAAATAAATTGTGTAGTGCTACTTGAGCGAGGTGTAGCTGGCATTTTTGGAAGTCTGCTTATGATGGGACATCCTGATGTCAGGAATTTAAAATAGATTTTCATTTATTCAGTTTTTGTGCATTAGATTATCTTTAAACACTTCCTGTAATATATTGCATGTGTTCAGTAACCCAGTCACTTTCTGACAAACTAGCTAGATATTAAACAGATCTGTCTTAGATGTGAGAGTGTACAGCTTGAATCCCCTTCTCCCTTTTAAAAAAGGTAACTGAGGGAATACTGAAATTGTATTGGGGAAAACAGCATCTTATGATATGCCAACGTGCAATATATTTGCAGAAATATGGGACACCCAATTGCAAAAGCTTCTGGTACTTCTGTACATTTTAACAGATCTGCATGAGTTTAGTGAATGCTGCTCAAACTGCATGTCTCAAGCTATAGAAAGGAAAAATCCAAAGTGAGTGTTATCTAACCTAATTATTTTTTCCCCCCAAGATCATCATGGCAAAACCAGCTGGTGGGCCCAAACCTCCCTCAGGAAAGAAAGATTGGGATGATGACCAAAGTGAATGAACACCTTCACTGTACTTTGAGTGAACTAGGATTGTATGCATCTTGTAATACTCCTATTGGGGCCTGATATGTTTTCTCCCTCACCTTAAGTTATGAAACTGTATCCAGTAAAGAGTACAGTACCGCTACTATTTCAATAAATGAACTTGCAATATAAAAAGACTCAATTTGTTAACTTGTCCTATTAGACTTACAGCCTTAAAATTAACTTTCACACATGTTGCTTTTAAGTGTTAATTATCTATATTGATTAAAGGAACAAGTTGGTTTGAATTTCTCTACAGCTTGTGTTTCCCTTTATATGAAAACAAACTCTAAACACCATTAACAATGAATCTTTAATCACAATTTGGGGGACATTATAGTTAAATGTGTACCACTTTACCCATGTCATAGAATCTGTAGAACTAGAAGGGGTATCCCTAGGTTTTCTAGTCCAGTCGCCTGCACTCAGGACAGGACTGAGAAATAACTAGACTATTCCTGACAGGTGTTTGTCACACCAGTTCTTAAAAACCTCCACTGATGGAGATTCTACCACTTCTCTAGATAATTTGTTCTGGTGCTTAACTGCCCTGACAGGAAGTTTTTCCTAACGTCCAATTTAAACCATCTTTGCTGCAATTTAAGCCCGTTGCCCTATCCTGAGGTTGAGAACAATTTTTCACCCTCCTCATGTACTTGAAATTTATGTCCCCTTCAGTCTTCTCATCTCCAGCCTAAAAAAGCCCAATTTTTTCAGTCTTTCTTCATAGGTCATGTTTTCTAGACCTTTAATTTTTGTTGCTCTCCTCTGCATTTTTTCCAATTTGTCCACATATTTCTGAAAATGTGGCACCCATAATTGGACTCCAGCTGAAGCCTTAGCTGCATAGAGTGGAAGAATTACTTCTCATGTCTTGCTCACAACACCCCTAATACATCCCAGAATGTTTGCTTTTTTTTGCAACAATGTTAAAGTTGACTCATATTTAGCTCTTGATCCACTATAACCCTCAAATACCCTTTTCTGGAGTATTTCTTCATAGGCAGTCATTTCCCATTTTGTATGTGTGCAGTTGATTGTTCCTTCCTAAATGGAATACTTTGCATTTGCCCTTATCAAATTTCATTCTGTTTACTTTATTCTGTTTGTCCAGATCATTTTGAATTGTAATTCTATCCTCCAAAGCACTTGCATCCTTTCCCAGGTTGGTATTATCTGCAAACTAAGTGTACTCTCTATGCTATTATCTAAATAATTTATTAAGATATTGAACAGAACTGGGCCTAGGACTGATCCCTGCTGGACCCTACTCCAGATCTCTTCCAGCTTAACTGTGAGCCTCTGATTACTCTGAGACTGGTTTTTCCAACAGTTATGCACCCACCTTATAGTACCTCTAACTAGATTATATTTCCTTAGTTTGAGGTCATTGGGACAGTATCAAAAGCCTCACTAAAGTCCAGATAATACTACATCTACTGCTCTCTTCCTCCCCTCACCCCCACAAGGCTTATTACCCTATCAAAGAAAGCTATTAGGTTGGTGACACCCAATTTGTTCTTGACAAATCTATGTTAACTGTTACTTGTCAACTAATCATTTTGTAGGTATTTACAAACTGATTTGCTCCATTATCTTTCCAGGTACTGAAGTTAAGCTGGCTGGTCTGTAATTCCCCAGGTTGTCACTTATTCTTTTTTATAGATTGTGATAAGTAACATTGATTCTTAAAACTAAGCTTTAAAAATTAGTACTTTCATTTTACTTCTACATTTCATCTTACCCCACCCGTGCCCCATTTCTCCAGAGCTCTGCTTCGCTGTTAGGGAAGGAAGCAGCTCCCTCTCCTGGGCTGAGGCTGGCAGGCAGCTCCAGGATGCTGCCTCCTGCATCCTAGTGCCTGTCAGTCATCTGTGCGGGCTGGGTCCCCTTTCTGGACAACTGGTGAGTGCCTGTGGGGGGACGGGGCGAAAGAGGTAGTACCAGAGCAACAGCGTGGGAAGCTTGCACAGAACCTACACACACACTATCCAGCTCCAGCCAGAAGTATTGCCCCTCCCATGTATAGGAATGAATTCCCACACATTTGTAGGAAAAACAAAACATCCCATTCTGGATACCACTAACTTTTACAGTACCTTCCACTGAGGAGCTTCAGATTTATGATGCACCATGTTCAATACTGTATTGAACTGTACTAAACATCAATCCAATTTTTTTCTTTGATGTATTTTTCTGTACTGGGATGCACAGACAACTAAGTTCTTTCCTTACGCACAGCCTAGTTCCACAGGCCAACGCATCTTTATACTTTTAAGGGGGTGCAAAAGCACTGGAGGAAGCTCAACACACAATGTTGTAGGTTTCTCCCTCCCCTCAAAGATTTTAAATCCACTTCTTAGCAGGCTATAATAAAGACTGGCTGAATAGGCTAAAGGCAGGTTCTGTCCATTAGCAGTTCATAAAAGTACCTCACATTTGATTTGAGTTTCATTACAAAAACTTAGCTAGATAAACTTGTTAGTCTTCATTTTTCTGCCCTCAACTCACACTAACTTCCTTCCTAACTGGAAAATGTTGGGTAAGCATGCAATGTGAGTGATTTGAGAAGGGAATGAGAACACAGGCCAATTCCTGCTGCCAGTTACACCTATGTAGCCTTATTGACTTCAGGGAGAACAGATTTCTGCACAATAGATTTTGGTTTCTTCTGCTTTTTCACACCTGGTATAAGCAGAATCTTATTCCCTTTCCTCCCCTAAACTCTGAGCACTTTAAGGGAAAAAAAATAAACAAGGTCTGCTTGATTTACACAGGCAAACAAAACAAAGCTCTCCCTTCATTCTACCCCAGCCTTAAACACCAGACCTGATGTAACAAGGGTGTCACTATAGCAGCCTTTGTTGGACTGTTCTTTTGAAAGATTCTTAATATGCTGATTTTCAATGAAGTCTTTTTGTTCGGGGTGGGGGGGGGGGGGCTTAAAGAAAGCTTAAAACAAACAAATGCAAACCATAGGGGGCTGGTGCACACAGAACTCATGCTTAAACCTCATGTCAGAGCTGCTGATCACACAGGTCCCTTCCAGTCCTATGATTGTAATTGTGGACAAGCTTGGTGATAGAATGGCCCGATGTGGTGAATCACTGGAGATTAACTACACAAACTGGGTATCATCCCACAAGTAATATTTGGGTTCACTGTTTTCACACTAATTCATTGTCCTCAGCCCATGCAAGACAGCCTAAAATACAATGCCACCCAATGTAATTGTATCACTATTACTTCCTCTACTTCAGTGGATTTTACACCTGAGTGGGTTTTTTTTTTAAAAAAAAACAAAAACATAAAAGCTAGCTGCCTCCCAGACTGCGGTAGGGTATGTGGTGTAGAGGCCATAGCTGGAGGGACCTGGATGGGAAAAAAGGGGTAGCTGGTAAAAGCCCCCTGAGTAATAATGGAATAAACACAGGGCTACCTGCACTGTACACTATTATCTGCCAGGTAGGCCCCATCCCCCAATAAAGTTGCAGCCTATTTAAACCCTGTCCTCCTTTCGGCATAACCAGACCAGACAAGCAATGCGTTTTTGTGCTAGATGTTTTACTTGCTGTTAATTTTAGATATAGGCTGACTACCTTTAACTTTCACATTAGTTTTGCTATGAAACTGAACATATACAGGGATATGAGGTAGCTGGCCAAGAACCTTCCTCTTTTAAAATGAAAAGGCTCTATTCCCTAGAAAGACAATCAGTACTTAGTGTTAAGTATTTCTATGGTACAGGCCTAATAGTCTTTCTGCAATCTCTACTGAAGAGGGCAGAGCCTAACCCTACTTGCTGTGTATACAAATCCATTATGAAATTAAAGTACATGGTTGTGGTACATAAAATCTCAATTAACTACACTTTTTCCGCACGTTGCTCTTTGCTTGAAAAACTTTAGGGGTAAAAAGTCCCTGTTGTGTGATCTATCCAAAAGAGCATCTATATACTCAAGCATGCCAGCTTTTGGCCCACACTGCTGTAGTCAATAAGGTATCCTAGTTAAACATATAGGGCATTGGATTAGGAGTCAACCCTTATATTCCCTGCCCAATTACAAGCCTGTTGTGTGACCTTCACTTTTCTGTGCCTAAATTCCCCCCCGTCTAGATTTTCAGCATAGGTACTATCTACTTACTATATGTTTGTACCACACCTGTCCCACTAGGATGCTGAGCTCAGAACATTTACAGTAGATGTTTAATCCTTTTCTGCTCCTTAGCTCCTCTTTGATGCTGTGCTCTGCTGAACATTGCAAAGTTCAGTTCTATATCCATTCCATCTTCAGGCTCACACTGCTATCAATAGTAACCGACATCAGATAAAAGTCAAGTGAACACATTTTACAAAATCCACTGGAGAGTGATTAGATGGCAGCAATTTTTGTTCACTCAACCCTGAGCTGAGATGAAAGTTTATCCATTGCATTACTATTACTAAAATTAGTTTGACCAGTTTTTCTGAACAGTATACGATCTACAAAGTGAGAAGTGATATTCTATAAGCAGTAGATTCTATCTTGACTAATAAAAAAAAGTGAGTTTTAAGGTACAGCTCGACCATGCAAACTGCCTTTATGAAGATTATGTAGTGTACTTGTACCCATCTCAGGCCCAGCACATTAGAGAGACAAGGAGGGTGAGGCAATAACTTTTATTGGACCAACTTCTGTTGGTGAGAGACACAAGCTTCTGGGCCACCCAGAGCTCTTCTTCAGGTCTGAAAAAGGTACTCCCAGAGTTACAGCAAAATGCAGGGTGGAAGAGAGAGTTCAGCATGAGTAGTTGGCACATACTGTAAGGGACCCAGCAAGGTAGGGTACAATATGCTCTGAAGAAGAGTTCTGTCTGGCTTGAAAGCTTGCCTTTCACCAACAGAAGTTGGTCCAATAACATATTACCTAACCCAACTTGTCTCTACAAAGATGAGTTTTGTTCTATCATCATTCTAGAAGATAAATAGCTACACATGCAGTTAGTTAATGAAGTCCTTTTTCAAAAATTCTAGCAGTGTCTTAGCGAATTAAATGCAGGAAAGTTTCTGGAAAGTCAAACACCACTCAAAACAATTAATGAGGGAAATGTGTTCATTGCCAGAAGTAAATTGTTCAAAGGAATCAAATAAATGGTTCAGACCTGAAGTTATGTTATGGAAAAAGACAAAACAGCTTTTTATTTAAAAGCAATGGAACTATTGGAAAAGTATAAGTTAATATTTCATCTGCCAGTATTTCTAGGAAGCATGAGATTTCTGCAGTAGACAGTTTCAAGTCTAATTGAACATGATTTACAGGTCATTTTTCTCTGATTTAACATTTCTTTATTTTAAGATATTTAAAAACCGTAAAGTATTGTGTGAGGAACGCATCCCAGATTAGTTATAGCAGTCGTTCGTAGAACAGGAGATAAGCTTGTGAGTTCAACACTTTAGATACAGACACGGGTTGCACATGGGTATCACTGATGTGAAACCACTGTCCCGCTGATTCAGTTTCTAAAGCTGTTTAAAAAAAAATATATCTTAAAATTAGTGCTGAAGCAGAAATGTCACGTTACTACCAGTTTAGAGAAATTCCATTTTAAGATTGGACTGTTGTAAAAATACTGGTGACCCTTACCTTGGGGAATTTCTCCACAGAGGACAAGATCAGAAAGATGGTTTCTCACAGTTCTCATCTTGGCATAGGCAGTATAGTGTCCAGACCTCATTGTGCCACTATGTTCAACCACCCCATATAGAGAGTACAATACTCTTGTATTCCCTTCAGCAACGTTCTGTGAAGTGACAATTTTGTTATAGTGCGTAGTACAGATAATGAGATTCAACCTAGCTGAAATGTCAGCCTTTCAGAGGAGTCTGTTCTGATTCCATTGTTCTGTACTGAGTCAGTTCTGATTCCACTTGTCAGCGTAGAAGCAATGTGTTAATGACAATGGATATGACCAACATTTAAAATTTGAAGTATACCACAGAAGAGCTTAATTGTACTTCCATATAGTCTATCATATTGCCATATGATGTAGTCAGTGAAGTTTCAAGATACAGTTTGGGGAGATTCTGATTAATGGCTGACTGTTTTGAGAACATACCAAAACAGTTTTCAAAAAACAAACACCTCTTGCTGTAAGGGTTGACGACTGGTTCAACTATTTGAAAAAGAATTAAAGGATTTTTTTACTTGCCTTGCATTTAATTGCACAGAAAGGAGCCAAGTCTATCACTTCTGGAAACTTTATGTGTTTGTTAACTTTTCGTAGATTAAATCCTGCCTAGAAATAAAAGAAATACAAACAGGACTTTAAATCTTGACATATATAAACAGGTGATACATGTCTGTTCTTAAAAGGTTACAAGTTTTTTTTTTTTTTTTTGGGGGGGGGAAAAAAATTAAATGACACAAAAAACTCATTTTAGAGCACAGCCAACCTTTGGATGGAAAACAAAGTTGGGAGGGGTGGGGGTAGGGAAGAGGAAAGACGATTACTTCCGACAGTAATGCTTTTCAGTTCTTTATGGCCATGTTCCAAATTTCCTCCTGTCTATGGTTTCTCTATACATTTCTCTGGAACACAGGGCTACATGGCTATTTAATTTACAGATTTAGCATGTATTGGCATCAATGACAATAGCAGTACAGTTACAAGAAGAGTATACTTATAAAAATTCTGGTTGGAGGACACATCTGATCCATTGCAGAATGGTTGTCTATACTACATTCTCCAGCCTGGTTTTAAAAGTCTCAAGTGATGAGCCTTCTATCACTTCCATTCAAATGCTATTCTACAGCTCAATAAATACTAATGTTGAATATAAAGAAAAGCTTCCCCAGCTTCCTTAGCTTCCTTCCTTTAATTTAATCACAAATTTATTCCACTGGATCTTACACAATTCCTCTCACTCCCTGGAGTTTCAGCTACTTAAACAGTTATATCCCGACTTGATTGTTTGGCCAGGGTGCATCATGTAATTAATAATGTTAAACTTTTAAGTCAATGCTTTCTGATATTAATTTTCCCCTTCTCATTTCTCTCTAGTTTATCGCCTTTTTATCCGATACTGAAGAGCCCCAAACTGAAAGCCATAATCTAAGTACAGACGGAATATAACCTCTATAGTTAATATGATGCTCTGTATATTCACACCCTTCAAAAATACATGATCACATTGCAAGCTTGTATCTAATTTACTGCCCACCACCAGCATAGATGTTTTTTAGCTGTACTGCTTTCTATTTATGTATTTCTTGGAGTGAATCTCTGTTGCAGATCATCCTTCTCCATATTTAGTAAGTTTGTTTTTCAGCATGAGTTAATTTATTTTTTTGTCCATATTTCTTAATTCTGCATTCCTGGTAGTTCAGTTGTTTTAATAAATGTGTCTTTGCTAGAAGAACTCAAGAGTTTTTAAGAACTATTACAGTAAGCAACAGTAGCAGGAATAAATGCATTAGGAAGTTTTCTCACATTACCTATATATTACTTCTAAAGTTGTTAAAAGAACAGTAGTTAATGGAACAAGTTTATATGGAAGTCAAGATCCATTAACTTCCATGGGTTACTACTATATAAAATTTTAAAATACAAGAGTTAACCAGTTAACAATACCTGTTGAAATCTCTTTAAGTGAAGTGTTAAAACTGGAGGAGCAAGAGAAATTAACATTTGCTTTTTGGCATTAGTGTAAACATGCTTCTTCTCACCTAAAGGAAAGAGAGCACCATTGGTTAGATAGTCAAAAATAATGCAATAACTTAACAGCTAAAATTTTTCTAATATGAAAGTGAGTGAAATCACATACTAGGACAGGAAACAATTTATTTCATCCATCATTATAATATGTTTAAGACACTGATGATTTCCCTTCAAAATTATGTTTACAAGCTGCCATCTTCATGATGGTCTTAGTTCAAGAGATTAACTAGTGTTTATCAAATCACCACATCATCAGCTTGAATAGGGTGAGTTCTAACACTCATTTCTAGGACGTCTACAGAACTACATGCTGAGTGGTGCTTTTGTTAATCTGTTGGGAAAATGTCTGCATATTCTCCTCCTATGGCTCATGTGCTACAGGAACTAAAAGTTTACATTTCAAGAGTTAAAAATATTGCTTCATGTTCCATCCTACTATAAAGCCAGACTGTGAGCCCCCTTGCTCTATACTGGTGGTAACTTATAAGTAGTTCCATTGAAGACAATGGGGCTACTCATGAATAGGTGCTCACTAATAGGAGTAAGGGGTTCAGTCTGGTTCTTAAACACTGGGTATCAATAGATCCAAGAGAAACTACCCATGCAAACCTGTTTAAAAACCAAAGAGAATGAAGATAGCAGTTATGGACAGATTTAGAGTTGGTTTTCTAGTTTGTAAGAAACGTAATTGGCATACTTTTTCCACTAGTCTTTGGTCCATAACATCTTTGTGTACATACATCACAGAGCAATTTATTGAGCTCACTGAGTTTCTCATTACGAGTGAACTGATATAAACAATGAAGGATTGAACCTTCTTCTATGTTTAGATCTTCCCTGTTTGCAAGAGTACAAAATGCTGTTTCTGGGTCCTCATTCACCACCTCATATGTCTTTAACTCAACCATATGAAGGTCATCCAAGATATCCATATCGGAGTCAATAACAACATCTAAGTGTAATTTTTCTAAATTAGTAGCAAGTTCCTCCTCTTCCCCATGATACTCTTCTTTAACAGACAGATTGTCAAGTCCACTAATACACTCAGTAGTAGAAACTAAGTCTTTCACAGCAACATCCATATTGGTTTCATTATCTTCATATTCTCGTTCTGGATTTTCTATACTTTCATGGGCACTATGTACATCTGTACTATTCTCTTCGTCATTTAAATCTTTCTGACTTAAGCAAAGTTCTTCACACTGATTGGAAGATTCCTCCTCTTTTTTCAGGTCAGTGACTTCAGCGTTTATTTCTCCGTTTGTTTCTTTATCTTCCTTCACATTTTCTTCAGACTGTTCCATAGAACCTACATTGGTTATCTGAAGCACCTTTCCTTGAATTTTTTGCTGCCGACGCTGGTTCTACAAATAAAAATATGCAGTGTACTGTACAATATTGTATAAAAGCAGAGAAAAAGTTACTGTATTTTTATCTGCTATGCACCATTTATTTAGGAAACATTTTACTACTTTAAGCAACAGGAATTGCCATTTAAAGAGGGAATGATCTAATTTAGCAATCATAACAATCAGAGGGCATCAACTCAAAATGATTATGGCCAGTAGTATCACACTCACTAAACTACTCAGATGCAGTTCCCCCCCCACACTTCCAATTAGAATACCCCCTTTCTGCAATCCAAATCTGAATCCAAAAATCCAAAATATTTTTTCTTGCCTATATTCCTTCAGAACCATCTAAGTGCTTCTCTTGCTGTACGTTAATGCTGTTTTAGTCAGGCAGCATATGACTAACTAGTTCAGAAATTCTGGGAATATTAACTAGTATTGCATTAGGAAAGCAGGCAACAGAAAACATATACAACTTCACAACTGGTAAAATAAGATATTTGTTCCTGTAAGCTTTGCACTTGAGTGGGGAGAAATTGTTAGTTGTCCCCTTGCAAATGATCATCCTACACATAAAGTGGACTAAACAAAAAGTCTAGCATTTTATCTTATGCCTAGGGTGAAAGTGTATAATGTTTATTTTTGCATCATAATCAACCTTGGCTTGCTTTTTGGCCTGTTTCTTTGCTTTCTTCTGCAGGTGCTTACTTGCACCAGGATCATCACCCCTTTCCTTCATATAACTGTCATTGTCTTTATCCTCTTCATCATCTTCATTGTCCTTTTCCTTCATCTTTTTAACATTTTTCTCATTTGAACTTTTCTTAACGCTCTAAAAATAAAAACAGATTTGATCAAAACAAACAAACATGGTGCCACCATCATAGTTTCAAAGACAAAGACTTCAGATTAAAGATTTAATTTAATATCAGTTATTTTGAAAAAAAACCCAACAATATCCCAAAAGAAAACTGCAGAGAAACTGGCATATTAATGAGAATTTTCAAATTAAGCTGCTAACTTTGTAGGTATTGTCTCACACACACACACACACACACACACACACACTCTAAGAGCCTGATTCCGCTGCTCTTACTCTTACTGAGTAGTACCTTACTCCACAAGCAATCCCACTGAAATCTATGCTTGCAGAGTACAATCCTACTCATTGAGTCAGGGTGGCAGAACCAAGCCATAAACATTTAAAGGTGGAACTTAACATTCAGGTTTACTGATATGAATCTCACTGAATCCACAAAAGATACTAAATATTTCAGATAGTTTAGAATGACTTCAATAAATAGGTAGTGAGTGTTTGCAGGATCAGGCCCTATATTTGCTTCTATTAATATGAAAAAAAGGCCAGTTCAGTGCAGGAACATTTTATCCAAGCATCCTTTGGATGAAATATATATTTTTTAAGATTCTTCCCTTAGTGATTTTGTTTTTCTAGTGTAGTACTTACATGTGTTTTGAAGATGAAAGGAGATAATGTGTGTGCTGATGGCAAAAATGAAACACAGATATAAATCTAGAACAGTTCAAATATTTTTAGATTGATCAAATAAGTGCATTCACACGTTACCTGCTCTAACCATGTCTCTTCACCTTGAGAATATTTGAAAAGGCTCTGAATATCAGCATTAGATAGGAAACCTCCATTACTGTCCCCAATGCAGTAAGTAGACAGGAACTTAATATTTGAAGAGTCATCTGATTTGCCTCAGGAAAGTATGGTTACTGACACATTCATATCATGAAATCTATTTAAATTTTAGACTCATGACACTGAAGAATACCTAAATGCTTACCTGAGGTAACGTTCTTTACAAGTCAGCCATCCTTTCAGCGTAGCAGATTTTTTCTCTGACCAAGGCACTAACTAATGATAGGAAGATTAGCTGACATGGCAATAAAATCACTAATGCCCTGTCTACAGTAGCATTTCCAACCATCAGATAATCTTCAAAGAGGGCTTGTGTAGCCACAACCTATAGGACTTACCTTAAGGAAATGCATTGTCATTCTCTATCATTTTATTGTGCGACTTTATTAGGTAAGATTATTGAAGATAAGCACCTTTTGCAATTACTTACTTTTTAAAAATTTCCTCTCTAAGATCCAACTAACCGAACTGCACACCGAAACAGAATATATAAAAAAGAATACCTCTGATTCTTACCTGATCATCTAACACAGGCAGTGACAAATCAAGGAAAGACTCGTGGACCAAGGACACCTTAAGCAAACAGATTTTACTTAATATCATTAGAGAAACTTTATTTTTCTTACAAGTCTAAACACAAATTAGAAGCTAGCACACTCCTATTGACATAATGGGGGCAGAGGAGAAGGGCTCACCATTTCTTGAAGTGTGGTCATTTATTTATATGCCTACCTATGGACTTAAGTTAACTTTAGGCACTCTTTTTTTAAAAAAAAAAAAAAAAAGTCCTGGCTTAGAAATTTTTGAATGTGGCATCTTTGCCATTTATTTCTCTTCTCTTTTGTCTGTTTCTGGGACTGCACCCAATGCATGCTCTTACTTGCACATACAAATATAAACAGTCATAATTTATATTTACAAAACAGGAACCATAACCAGCATCCCTACTAAATCTCGTAACTCAAGATCCCTGCAGTTTTTCAGAATTAAGAGGCGATTCCACACAATCCTCTCCGAGGATTTGGTTCTCATGCCCCACTCAAGTCCTGGGAGTACGGATCAGATTTGCAGTTCTGGTGAACAGATATTTGTGTCAAATTTTACCTTTTGAAAAACGTGCAGCTCTGGCTGCCTAGTTTCCTTCATTTCATAAATTCCCATCTAATACATCTTATTTCTATGTATATTACTTGTTTCTTCTGTGCACGAGTCTTATATCCAGTGTTTTAGACTATACCAAGCAGATTGTCTACATACCGTTCTGCACTCCTCACACATGATTGTGCTAGTTAATTCTCCACCAAAGATTCTGTCCACAAAGGTTGGTATTGCCTTTTTCTTTTCATACTCTGAAAATCAGAGAATTCATTCAAATATATAAGTCATATACAATAACGTCACCTGGACATTAGTGACTGCTTTGGTTTGATGTTAAGTTGTGTGTAAACAGGGAGGATGCAGTGTAAAGTCTATGGTTTGCATTTGTTGTGCTTTGTGTTTGTTTTCCTACAGAAAAAAAATAAGCTTCACAGACTTTTTTATTGTGGGGGGGGCTGGGCAGGGGGGCAAACGCGGTGGCACGAAGGTATGGAGAAAGAGGATGTTAGAAAAATAGTTTTAAATTGTTTAAATGAAATCAGCATCTTTAGAACACTTCTCAGCTGCATCTTTGAATGAGTAGGATGAACATAATTTTTAGACCTGATACTCTAAACAATATGTTAATTTAGAAAATGTGTTCTTAAATCATGCAACTAAATTACATTTGAAAATATTTAAAAAAATGCATGAGTAATGCACTGTACAGGTTTCAATTATCAAAAATAATTTTTAATTGTTCTTTTACCTTTAATTTTCTTTTTCAGCTCTTCATTTTTTTGGTCAGAGTCATTCAATGCCTTAAATATTCCAACACTTACTCGCTGAAAGTTAGAGTAAATAAATATTCCATCGTAAGATGTTACAAAACATTGTTTCCTAAATATGCTGTCAGTTAAGCATTTCAGTTGGATAGAATTCCATCTTCACCAATTTAAAAGAATTCAGATTAATAAACTATATCCATACTAGGAAAGTAACAAGACTGTCTGCACTCTGCAGAAACATGAAATATGTCCCACATATGGGCTTTTTTAAAGCCATTACCAGGTGTTTCAGTTAATATATTTAGTAGGAAGTCCAAGGAAGAAACAGTCTCCCAACTAAGCCCTGATGCAAACAAACCATAAAACCTCCACCAAGGATCCCTCACCCTACTAAAACAAAATATTTGTTTTATAAAACTCTTGTAGACAACCACCCACCTTCCAAACCAATTGCTTTTAAAGGTGCCTCTACAGTAATATGAGGCCAGCAATGTATTAATATTTACATTCATGAGGGACTTCAGACACCTATTTCAAGTTCTTGTTACGTAAATATTAGCCCATTGCTTTCCAACATGGGCAGAACTGGGCCCACTGTTTAGTACTCTTGATTCTATTAGTACATCATCATCAAAAGATAGAAAATAACCCAAGATTCACCAGAATGCACCCCTCCAGGACCATAGTTTTATCTAGAGAACAATATTCATTGACTTATTTTCCCCCTCTAAATATTGACAGCTATGGCCAGACCCAAGTAGAAGCAGCTGGACTCCCTTCCTCTGTCACAACAGACTGCAGGTAGTAGTCTAAATAGACTCCTTTTATGGATGATTGTTTGGGAAGAGAGGATAAAGAAATCCTCTAACTAGCCCTCCTCAAATATTCTAACGTTGATCCCACAATCATGCAAATGACAATGTAGACAAATCAGTTCAGTATTAGCTGGGATGTGGTCTAAAAATTCTTTGCAGACCTAACGAAAAGGGCTAAAACTTAAACAGTTAGCTCTGTTTACAATACACCCAACAATAATAAAAGACATTAAGAATAAGGTTTACTCTAAGTATACTGATTTTAGTGCTTTGTTGAACACCCACACGGTTATATACTACAACGAAATAAGTACTTACTTGGATCTCTTCTGCTCTCATCCCGTCCAGTAAATAACGAAGCAATTCCTGGCTGTCTTGCTGCTGGTAACCTTTAAACCGTATTGCTCTGTTTAAACAGAATGAGAATGATATAATATATATAAAATTAAAATGTGAATTATTTTCAACTTGTGCACAGAAGACAGAAACAAGTCTCAAGTGCTGATAAAACAGATACCAGTATGTATATGGGAACTTCTGAAAACTATGAAGGTGAGAGGGCAGAAAGTCTCATTTTATATGCTTTTTTCATTTCACTTTAGCTAATTTCTATTTTAGTCTACTCCGATGTCTTTGAAAAGTTTATAGATACCATCTGAACTTCTGCTGGCACATGCACGGTGAGAGATAAATGAAAACGTTTTTTGTTAATAGAAAAAACTGCCCTACTACTATATAATCCAATGTTTCCATTAATTCTTTCAGTCATTATTACAATGCATTATATGAAGATACTCACTTTTTACAAATCTGAGCAAAGAGTTCTTTAGGAGTGACAGTTCCCTTTTTTGTCTCTTGCATCTCTGAAAGGAACTGGCACATAGCTAATGTAAGGGGCCCAGGCTGCTCAAGATTTATCACCAGAGGTTCCTTTTTAAACAACAAAAACAAAAATCAAGTTTTGTTTTGCATTCTTAATTCAGTCAGAGTTATTGATTCATTTGAAATTAGTTCAATATTATAAAAACTGAACGCTTGTTTTAACTTCCTGAAATATGATCCCATTATAAAACAACATTTAGAAAAAGCCCAATTCTCTGATTTTCTAAATGAAACGATAGGGAATACGTTAACATAAGGCAGAAATAGTTGGAGAACATTTCCTCATTACACAGTATCCTTAGACTCAGCACACTAAGGATAATTTATTGTTTAATTTCCAGTCTGAATGTTCTGGGTTTCTCTTATTTATTTATTTTTAAATGACAACATTTTTGTGTTTGTTCTTGTTTTACAATGCACAAAATAACCCAAACATACCCTCAAGTTAATGAAATGTACACTATCAAAGTTAAGTGTCCGGGAATTTCCTTAGCTTTCATTTTAATTTTTAAAAATGTGTAAGCTCCTGAGTCCCCAGGCTGAAGGAATAGCAGGATCACATCAAAGGGCAGCGGTTATCCTGCCTTTCCTTTACGAATTTTAAAATTTGATTGAAAGTGGCATCTGACCAGACCTCACCGATGCCAAAGTTACATGAATAATTTTTTTAATGTAATGGGAATACTTCTATGAATTTACAATATTCAGCATATTAAATCCGCCACTTAACCGTACATCTTGGGCGAATTCCTGACTCCACTGAAGTCAATGGCAAAACTCCCATTGACTTTAACGGAGCCAGGACTTACGTTTTTCCCTAAAATTTCTTCAAAACCCCAGAAAACAACTGACTAGTTTTTAAATGCACCTAAAAAATTACGTTATAAACTGCAACGTACATACCGTTGAAAATTCCGGTGGCTCAATGTTAACTGTTGTTCCAGGCATTTTAACCTCCTTCAACAGCTCTCTCAGAACTGGTGTCTGTGATAAATTCTGTAAGAGATCAAAAGATCAAATTAAAGTCTGGTAATTAGGAAAAGTCAACTACTGATGCAATTAAGCGAGAGTAATGTAGTGGTTACAACATTATTTTTCTACATCTAGAAGTTGAGTGCAAACTACCACACTGGATACAACTGTAGGAAGTTTGAGAAAGTGGGGTTATTTTGACTGAGAACTCTAAAGGTATCATAAGAATATTAATTAATAACTTCTTGTTTAAAACATTTAACATTTGAAAGAGTTAGCACTAACCATTTTCAGTTACTGTATTTCCTTAATCTCTATACCCTGAGTTACAGTCTACAGTTATTACAGGCAAAACAGGTAAGTCATTATAGTGTAATAAATATAACACAACTAATAGTTTATGCCGGTCACTCACAAGTCTGCCTTTCCACTCCCAATGTGTTTCTGCATATCTCCTACAAGATTTATCATCAATCATTTTAACTTTATATGGCCAAAACTCCCTGCCCAGTTCTCCACGTCCTGCCAGCACGATCATTCTGTTTGTCACCCAGGTGTGTAAACTGGGGGGCATATTTGACTCCTGTCTCTCTCTTGCCTCACACATCCAGACAGTATCCAAATCCTGCCACTTCATAACAGTTCCAAATGTGGGCTACTGACCGAGACAGTATAGCTTAGTGGCTAGAGCACTGGACTGGGACACAAGAGACTTAGGTTCTATTTCTCGCTGTCACTAGCCTGCTGAATGACATTGGGTAAGTCACTTTGCATCTGTGGCTCAGTTATAAAATGGGGATAATAATGCTTACTTCCCTTTGAAAGGCATTTTGAGATATGCTAATGAAAACCACTGTATCAGAGCAGTTATGTATTAAGTTATTGTTACACTGCTAGAACCGTAGTTCAGGACCTCATCTTTCTTTACTACTGCTACCTCCTTTCTGACCTCACTGACGCACATTACACCCACCTGCCCCTGTCCATTCAAGATGTTGTTCTGGCCACATGCCCACCTTTCTGCATCCTTGTTTTGGCTTCCTAGTCACCACTATCAAATTCAAGCTTCTCATACTGAGCATGAGGACCATTCACAACTCTGCACCTGTTCCCCTTTAGTTATCTGCTCTTATTGTGTTGTTCCTCTCTCCCAAACACTACACTACCAGCCTTGAATGCTAATTTGTCTTCTTCTCCCACAAATGACCACTTGCTTCCATGTGGAACAGGAATATAACCTTTCCCTCAAGACTCATTTCTGCTGCACTGCCTACAAGTGATGGCTAGGTACTGTGGACATCAGGTATAGGAGATTTAAGAAAAAGTAGTCTTATAATTTGAAAATCACATTTCTCAATAGCTAACCTTAATACCTATGTGATCTTACTTTCATTAACCATCATCCTGTTCCCCTCCCCAATCCCGTCACTGAGTTGTTCTGTTTGGTCTCCAATTAGACTGCAAGTTCTTTAGGGCAGGGATCATGTCTGCCTGCTTGTACAGCACCTACTACATTAGGCCCTGATCTATTTTAGGTCCTTTTGGGGCTACTACAATACAACATTAAAAATCTGAAGTGGTTGCAAAATATTTAGTGTACCTGCATAACAGCATTAAAGAAACATGTATTCCCCAAGTTACTAAGTCCTTTCACATTCACTGCTTCGCTGGTATTTGAAGAATTGTCTTCTTTGATCACGCCCTCCTTGTTTTCCTTCTCCTGCTCATTTTGGTTTTCTTTTTCTACTTTTTTATTTTCAAGTTCTTTGTTTTCTTGATCTTTTGACACTGCAATACAAAAAAGAAAAATGTTAGGTACTTGGGGTGAGTTGGAAACAGATTCAAATATTTTGTAGGAGACCTGGAAAAATGCCCCACCTTTCAAGAAGACAGCAGTAGAAAACTACAAGGGTTAAATTTTAAACCCATGCCATTCAAGAATCACATTTCAAATATAACATTTCAATGTTGTGCAAGAAGTGACCTCAAAACCTATCATAATTTAACAAGACTAACTGTGCTGTTTAATCAACAAAGAGTCCCGTGGCACCTTATAGACTAACAGACATATTGGAGCATCAGCTTTCGTGGGTAAATACCCACTTCGTCGGATGCATACTGTGCTGTTTAATATAATCATCAGTTGAATACTGTCATTTAACAGACATACACCTTGAAATGTAATGCGTGTTCTTCAAAATTCCATATCTGTGGAGTCAAAAGTCATTCTACTATGGCATTTTCTACAGTACCCACCACTATAGCATCTAAGATTATGCTGCACATGAAACACGGCAGCTATGACCTACAATGAAGTATGTGGAACAGAACTCTTCTGTATGTAAGTGTTCTCATGCCAATGCTTTTATAACCTAGAAAGATGGAGTTAGAGAGCGAGCAAGCTTTTATTTAAGCGACATCTGTATCTTGCGGATCTTTTCCTGAAATTCATGTGCATCACTGAAAGATGCTCCTAAGTAGTTTGAATAGGGAGTTCTTGGGGAAGTAGAGTACAAATTCCATAAAAAACACCTGCTAAATAGCTGCCACAGTCTTCTCTTGACTAGCAAGTCATTCAGATATGATATGACTGCATCTTCTTCCTCAGCATAACAGCAACCCTCACAGTGATTCAGGTTCATATTGAGTGCAGTGGTCCCAGATTCCCTCCATGTTTCTCACTTTTGTACCCCAAGTTAGATATCGTGAGCCAATTCCTGATTCCATTAAAGCCAATGGCAAAGCTCCCACTGACTTCAGCAGGATCAGGATTTGGCCTCACTATTCCAGACTAGTACGGAAATTGATAAAATAATGGGGATTATTTTCCTACTTGTAAATCAGGTTTACAGGATTCCTCAAAAAAATGTGGTGCCTTCCCATTCCTAGCAAACTAAGATCAGTCACTTTTTTTGTACAGTGGGTTAAGTTGGTTAGGTTGGTTGTACTGCTCACATACACCTCTCTCAAGGATCATGTTAACTCTCTTATCCACTAATTGCAGTTTTTCTTAACAAATGTTAGCCTTGTTTCTTAGAAATAATTTTTATGCATCAATAATCACAATTAAGGATGTCTTTCCCAGAAGTCAGTGGAGCTACCAGTCTGTTCCTCACCTACTGGAAAGATTATTTGACTCATCTGGCTGCCCAGCAAAGTGAAGAGAGGGGGAATTTAAATCTTCACTAGTGTGGACTAGGGCTATAAATGTAATTTGAAACAAAGCAACTACATTAATAGGAACACTTCACAGGACAGATAAAATATGGCCCAGGCGACACACTTCATTTCTGATCTGTAGGGACCACTTTTAGAGGTGAAAGTGGAGTTGAGTCATAGAGCCGACTGAATCCTTGGTTCTTCTGCTAAAACTGCCAGTTGTGACGATAATTTGTCTGCTAAGAAATGGATTGACATTACTAATTCAGAGAAAGGTGTATACTGTTGTAATCACCTAGAAAAAATGGTTACTTACCTTATAGTACCTGATTCTTAGAGATGCTGTCATCCCATTTTAGATCCCCCATTTAGGGGGGGAGGGATAGCTCAGTGGTTTGAGCATTGGCCTGCTAAACCCAGGGTTGTGAGTTCAATCCTTGAGGGGGCCATTTGGGGATCTGGGGCAAAAATTGGGGATTGGTCCTGCTTTGAGCAGGGGGTTGGACTAGATGACCTACTAAGGTCCCTTCCAACCCTGATATTCTATGATTCTATGTGCATGCTCCTTGCATGAAATTAGAATAGCAATGTCTTTGTGCCTCCCCATCCCCAACCATGGACATAAAGGGCAGAGCAGCCACAACCATCTCTCAGTTCCCTTGCTAATTCAAAATCTCAGGTAAAGAGGACTCTGAAAAAATGTGAATAGAGGGCAGGTTTGGGATCTACAAGGATGACATCTAGAAGAACCAGTTACTATAAGGCAAGTAATGGCTTTTTCTTCTTTGAGTAGGACTCTCTATGGATTCCACTCTAGGTGGCCGATAAGCAGTACCCCATTCTGGAGTCCTAATTGCCAATAACTAAACAGTGGCCTTCCAAATTTGGTGTCTGATCTCATGGCCAGGTCAAAGGTATAGTATTTAATACAGCAATGGGATTACTCTGCATAGCTGCCTTGCTGACTTCAATGGGGATCCATGTAAAGCATGCAGAGAAGGTAGCCTATGCTCTAGTAGAATGAGCTTTGATATTTGGAGGAAGGGGTGTAGCAGCATGTGATAGATTACTTAATGTATTTCAACCTATTTAGATATTTGCTGGGAAGAAATGGCTTGCCCCTTAGAAATGCTACTTATAGCAACAAAAACAGGGAGACTGTCCAAACGGCTTTGGCCTATCAAGACAATATAGCAAAAACCTAGAAAATCCAAGGTGTAAAGTTTCTTATCCCCTGGAGAAGAATGGGGTTTTGGAAAAAAAACAGGGAGTTTAATAGATTTCCATTTTAAATGGAAATCTGACAACTTTGGGAATAAACTTGGGATGAGATCTCAACATCACCTTCTCTCTGTAGAATACTGCATAAGGACAGTCAGCTTTGAATCTGTCTATTTAGATTAAGGTAGTGGTGCAAAGTGCTGAGAAGTTAAATTTAAAAAAATAATAAAACTAAATAAAAAAAGAGGGGGAATTTGTTGGGAAATTCCACTAAGGGACAGGGTGCAGACATTCCTTGCTGCTATGGGCAATAAAAGAGAACTGAGATATAGTTGCAGCCACCTTGCCCTTTATGACCTCAGGGAGGTCTCCCATGGGGACATGCAGAGCACAGGCACGGATGCTACTCTTCACATAATCTCATCTCATGTGCACCTTGTGCCTCTAGAGTGGAATCCACATGACACAGACTCTAAAAACAACAAACATTCTGATTCCATAAAGAATTTTTTCTGTCCCCATATTTTCCTTTTGAAAAGGTTTAGAAACATTAGGTGAAATCCTGACCCCATTTCCTAACATCTAAACCCCACAATTAATATTGTATTGCCTTGATTTACAGCAGTGCCTGCTGGGCTCAAGGTGCTTTCAGTGTACTATATACCTTATAGGTACCTACCTGTACTTGGTGTGTCAACACAAGCTTGTTTTCTAACATAATCCACGAGTTGACCCAATCGATTTGAACTATTATATGGGACTTCATTATCACACAAGTAGCACCTGTCTCCCAAAAAGAAGCCAAAGGAATGCAATAAAAAAAGATTGAGTTAAAATTATATTTATATGGCATCAAATCACAACATCTAGAGTCATTTTTGAACTACTCCACTATACTCATCTGAAAACGCTATAATTTTATAACAATCTTCTTGAATCAGGAATTTAAGAAACAATTTTTGATACCAATTTACCTTCATTAAAGAAAAAAAGTGGCAGTGATATGGGAGGTGGGGTTCATATAAACCCTAACTTTTGACTTTATGGCCATCCTGCAGTCCTTACTCATGCAAAACTCAAATTCAATGGGAGTTCTGCCTGAATAAAGAAAATAAAGGATCAGGTCCCAAAGGAAATGATTACAAATATTAGTGGATACAAATATAAATACTGAAGTTTATTCTATCCAAACATTTATTTTGTTATATTTAGTTTGAAGAAGACATGAACAAGTGTATTCTGCTTGTCCTGTTAATGTATAGTTTTGGTTTATTTGCCTCTTTTATTGCTGATACAGTTGTGTTTTTATTTCTATGCGAACAAAAACCCAATAAGTGTACCACTAGATCACTGCACTGTGTTTCACGTAATTTTGCTGAGAAAAGCAACACTGGTAGATGGAAATATTCTATTTATCCATAGAGCAGATACAGCATTGGAAGAACAATGCAACCTTTCCCACATTGTCCTTTCAACATACCTCAACCCTGACTTTGAGGAACCATCTGTCCTGTTACCTGGTATAGACTTGCACTAACATGTAACCAAACAGAACTGCTTTGACATACTGAAACATCCTAAATGAGTATATATCAAGTACACTTATTTTTAAAGTGTTAGGCACAAATGCATTTAGCAGATTTCAGGGTTACAAAAAAGTGTGGATTGACTCCCATTTTTGGGAGCAGAGGAAGTTTATAATGAAGCTTTTTTTTCTAACCCACTAGAATCCCCAATACAAAGCATGGAAAGAACATCTATATATAACCAGTCTTTCATCCAACCTACTTAGTAATCTATTTTTTGTCAACTGTTTTGGAAACTTGGTAAATTTTTAAACAGGCTCACAATCACCATTTTAATGGGCAACACGTCAAAAATTTAAATAGGCACCATCCTCTTCATTGTCTCTGTATCAGCTAAAAAGTTTTGAATGGAGGAGAGCAATTGCAAAGTTCTTTTTATATACTGTATAAGAGATTAATTTAAGATTTTAGCACCTCCTTTGTATACTAATCACATCAAGAGATTTGAAGAACTATTTTTGGCTTTTAGTTTTAAACATCCACTTTACAGTGAAATACTGTATCGCAGCAATCAGTTTTGAATTCTTCATGAAGTCAGTTGTTTTTACACCAGAAAGCCGGATGTAATAAAAATCTTTATAAACAAGGTACAATATTTCTCGGTCACATGATTTAGAATATCTTTTAAAAGAAGGAAATTTACACACACAAAATATTTAACTTAGAGATAGTCATTGTATAAATCACCTCAGCAACTTTATGTAAAAAGCACAATTACACTATGACCATTAAAACCTTAATTTCTAACAAGACAAAGATTTAACATTTATCACTAATTATGTTATGTAGCCTAAGATATATGTATATTAGTAATGTTCAGAATGAAAGAGTGTGTCTCTTGAGTGACAGCATTAAGGTTGATGTGGGAATGCTAACATGAATTTTTCTCATGTCAATACTATCATTAAGTGAATGTATTACGTTAACAATATTTACTAAGGTCAGTGTCAGTCTTATGGTAACGCTGTAGTAAAAGATTTTATTATTTCAACAACCGTAACTCTATGTTAAAAGTTTTTTGTATGGAAATATCCTGAAAGTTTCAGTGTATTATTTTGAGAAGTCTGCAAACAAAACACAAATAAATCACACCCAAGTTTTTATTTTCTTCCAGTTACGACTTATAACTGTTGCCTGACAAACTCACCACACACTCCAGTTGTCCAAACTGAGAACCAAACAATGGGGTTCTGATCTTGGTGTTGTATAATGCTTTAAAGCATGCTGCTCTTGAGAATTTCTGCCACAGCCCTATAACATTGATAACCAGAAGTGTCACAAAACCCAATGGACTATCAAGTGAAAAAAATAAATAAATTCAGACCATAAACAAAATGTTAATAAATAGCTAACAATTAGCTAAGCAAATAAAGTAATTAGTATGAATACCTCCTGAAGTTTATTTCTACAGAGAAAAGGTACTAGCTGGATAAAGGATAATTATCAAGTAGTAGGGGATTTGAGCACCTAACTCCCTTAGGTGCTTTTGAAAATCCCAACTTTAAGTCCTAAAAAATGAAAAAACTATTAGGCATACATGATTCTAAATTAAGTAAGCCAAATTACTATTTCAATATACCATAAGCTCCTGCAATATTAATAGAAATATTAAATATTATTACAAGCAAAATCTGGGCTTTCAAGAAGTGGAAGTCATCACAATGGAGTCTGGTCCTTAAGTCTGCTAAATGCCTTTGTGCCAAGCTTCTAGGTACTTTTAGTAGCAATTCAGAGCAGACACTTTTTGCCAGATTGAACTATATTAAATCATTTCTGTAGCACCACATCTGGCTACAAGTTTAACAGTAAATGAAAATGTAGAGAGTTAATTGGAAGCTCTCTCTCTTAACTGCATTATGTAACATTGAAGGGTATTAAAAAAAAAGAGAAATACCCTATGTCCACATTTTAGACATAACCATATTGAAGGGCTTTCATCAGCTTCCTCTTCAGATTTATCTGGTCTCTTATTGTCTGTCTTGCAGTCCTGACAAATGTTCCACTCCACTTTCAGCAATGCCTTTTTCAAATGGCCTTGTTCCAATCCCTTGCGAATGTGCTTGCACACAGGTTCTATGAAACAGAAAGTACAGAGATAAAATGAGGAACAGTCACATTTTTTCCAAGTAGTCAATATGGACACAGACTTCTAGATGTCATAAAAAAGGTGACAGGCCCACGAGCTCATGTGGCCTTTTCATAGTTAAGGAGACAATGGCAGGTTAGGGGAAGTAATTGGAAGCTGTAGAAAAGAGTGTGTGTCCATCCTTCATTACAAGAGCTCACGATCTGGAGACATCATTGGACTGTCAGCTATTGTTCAAATATGACCAAATAGCATTATTGAATAAACTGTCAAATTTCTTCTGGATACAGACCTAGCCACCATAATCTATGCCTTTGTCATTTCAAGACTAGATAACGTTTTTGTGCTATCAGTCTCAATTCAAGGCAACTGCATCTGTATTTCCCCTCAGTAGTTCAACAAGGGTACCCACTCTCAGGCTTGCAGCTCCCCTGGCCATCACCTCTCATGGGTGGAGACATGTGTCTCACTCTCTCCTGACCAGGGTATTTCCAGGCTGCACAGTTTCCTGATTATACTGTGAATTCACCTGCAAAGTCAGGCTGCCTAAGCAGACCTGCTTAGCATCTCTCTTCAGAGATGATACACAATCTAACTGCTACAGTTATATGTTGCCACACAACTCTTTCTATGCAAGCTTATTTATTTTTTGGGTAAAAGCATTACAGAGAAAACATTAAAACAATAAAAATGTGCATGCATGCTAATAAACTTACCAGAGATCATGACAACTCTAACGTTCTCTGGAAGGAGCAGTCCTTCAAACCCCCACAAAAGGATCACAAGTTCATAACAGCCCCAGTTCAGAACTAGCACTCAGTCTTATGGGCCCTCAATGGTCCAAGTCCTTCCAATCCTACCCTAAGGATTGGGGCCTTCCATGGACCAGGGGTCGTGTCTGTTTGCTGGATCAGGAAGAAAGCCCTGAGCCAGTTTAAAACTAGGCTATTTATCCAAAAATACTTTGTCTGTTGGTCCTTGGAGAAACCAGTTTGAGCTAGTATATGTGCACCTCTCCAGGTGGTTTGTGTCAAAGGCCTAATAACTGGAGGAATTACATTAGCACATACGACATTGCACACAATCTCACAATAACACAAACAATTTGATTTTTAATGCAATGGACCCTAAAGGCATTAAATTCAATTAAGTAAGATTTGTGCAGGCTATTATTATTTTTGTCACATTCTCTACGTAGAGCTACATCTTAAATCCACCCAGAAACTAAAGACGATGCAGAACGTTAGCCACTATGGACTGGTCTACACTGGAAATTTACATTGGCACAGCTATCTTTCTCCGGGGAGTGAAGAATCCACACCGTTGAGACAGCTATGCCAACCTAGCCTCCGTGTAGACAGCACTTGGTTGACAGAAGAATTCTTCCTTTGACCTAGGTACTGCCTCTTGGGAAGGTGGACTACCTACAGCAATGGGAGAACCAATCCTGTTGCTGTAGTGAGTATCACTGATGTAGTGTTTTAAGTGTAGATGTAACCTTAGAGGCTTCTCTCAGCAGAAGCATAAGGCACCAGGATCTTCACTGTTTGCCTGTTAGATTCCAGATGAAGTATAAGGTAGTGGTTTTGATCTATAAATTCCAAAAGGCTTGACAGACTGCCTATGCCATATGGTCAGAACTACAGTCAGTGGCATAGGCAGTCATGTGGTCTTTCAGTTTAAAAGAGGGAGTTGCCTGCAGTTTATTCTTCATGAGGGGACACTTTCCATGTTTGCCTGAAATAACTTGCCTCTGTTGACTTTTTGGGCACAGTGTGAAATCCATCTATTTACTCAGGCTTTGATAGGAAGAAGCGATATAGTCTTAGAACCATAGAAATGCAAGGCTGGAAGGGACCACAAGAGGTCATCTAGTCCAGAGGTAGTCAATTATTTTTTGTCAAGGTCCAAATTTCTTGGTCAAGGTATAATCAAGATCCAGACTCCAGAGAAAATATATAAAATAAACAACAATAATTATAATAAGTAAATAAAACATTTTTGGGGTCAGTTCAAAAGCATCTGGCAATCCAGATTTGGCCTGCGGTCCAGCTGACTACCCTGATCTACTTCATCCCACAACAGTGACGCAGGATTAAATATACCTAAGCCCTGTATAAGTATATAATGAGTGCTAGTATTTGCTATTGAGAGGGATATTGTTTGAGTTTGATTTTTTTGTTTCTAGTTGGTTATTTCTGAGGTTTGAGTGAAGAGAAGCTGTTGGTTTTGCCATTTACACGACAAGAGGTTTAATTTATGTACAAAGAGCTTACAACTCACTGTTTATGTATAACCTGTTAGTCGCTAAACTGAAGCAATGCATTTTAAGATTTTCCTAAGAGCCAAACAGAAACAGGTTTGGAAGAAATATGTGGTGGGGTTTATACAAATGCCTGTCACTAAGGTATTTAATATGTTTAGCATAGTTTGTTTCCTTATTTGCTCATAAACTAATATTTACAACAAATGCTTAATTTCTCAAGCATAAAAGCTAGCGTAAATTATTTCATGTCAGCAGATTTACTGAAATATTTTTAATTTACAAAGCATCTAAATCCATAGTTAATATTTATAGCGCTTTCTTTTGCTACCATACTCTTTCAATGAATGTAAGTAACTTGTTAAAAAAATTACATAAATGTCTGTATAATTCAAACTATTTTCTAGTACCTTTCGTAAAATGGAAAGTTTTTTTTATTGTTCAAGTCAATTAATAATAGCTCTAAAATCTTTCTCCTTTGCCTGGAGCAGTTGGCAGGACTATAGCTCTAGACCAGGGGTGGGCAAACTTTTTGGCCTGAGAGCCACATCTGGGTGGGGAAATTGCATGCAGGGCCAGGGCAGGGGGTTGGGGTGCGGGAGGGAATGCGGGGTGTGGGAGGGGGTGTGGTGTGCAGGAAGGGGCTCAGGGCAAGGGGTTGGGGCAGAGGAGGGGTGTATGAGGGGGCTCAAGGAAGGGGTTTGGGGTGCAGGAGGGGTACGGAGTGCAGGAGGGGGCTCAGGGCAGGGAGGGGTGCGAGATGCAGCAGGAGGCAGGGCAGGGGGTTGGGGTGCAGGAGGGGTGTGGCAGGGGGCTCAGGGCAAGGAGCTGGGGTGCAGGAGGGGTGCGGCTGGGGGGTTGGGGTGCAGGCAGGGGGCATAGGGCAGGGAGTTGGGGTGCAGGAGGGGTTCAGGCTCCGGCCCAGTGCCGCTTACCTGGAGCAGCTCCGGATTGGCAGCAGCACGCACCGAGGCACTATGCCGCTCCCAGAAGCAGCCAGCACCATGTCCCAGCGGCCCCTGCAGGAGGGGGAGGCAGAAGACTCCAAACACCGCCCTTGCCATGCCTCCAGGTACCTCCCCCGAAGCTCCCATTGGCTACGGTTTCCCGTTCCCGGCCAATGGGAGCTTTGGGGGGCAGTGGGAATGGGGCCCGCAGCGCCATGGGGGTGGCAATCCTGCGGGATGGATCCAAAGCTCTGAGGGGCCGGATTCGGCCCACAGGCCATAGTTTGCCCACTCCTGCCCTAGACTGTAAGAACTTCATGGCACTGACTCAGTCTTGCTATATGTAGAGTGCCTAACACATTGGAATTATGGTACTGACTGAGGATTCAGGCTGCTACCATAATACAAATGCTAAATAATAATACAGCCTGGAATAGATGTTTCTCTGCACAGATTAAAATATTAGTAGTCTTTGGTTTGTCTACAGCAATTCCAAATTAAATAAAATGTTTGTTCAAAAGCCTTGCATATTCAATGCAACTAAAAGTTAAGTTACTAACGCTGGAAGTTGTCACTTATTTTTTGTAAGTTAACTTCCATTTTGGGCTATGAGACAGAAATAACACAGGTGAGCTGGCACCTTTTAGGGAGCTGGTCAACCTTATCTGTGCCTGTTTAGCCTACTTCCCTGCTGAGGGCCCAGAGATCAAGTGACACTCATGTAACGTACAGGGCTACAATGTACGAAGAGAAGCCTCTCAAGGAGAGAGATTCAAAGAAAGATGATGTCTACAAGACTTTCCCATAGATGACTTCTTCCTGGAGAGCTGCCTGGGAATGTGGCTCTCCAGCAAGAGAGACTGCAAGGGAGACTAGGTTGAGGTCACTGTAGGAAGTGGCCCTGGGAAACAGAAACAATGTTTCTGAGTTATTAGTTGGTTTGGAATTCTGGGCAGACAGCCTATAGCATTAGGGTCCCGGGGTGGAAACCTATAGGACAGGGAGGGAAAGTGGGCATTGGTCCCCACCTATGGCACTATTTAGAGAAGTGCATGGAAACACCCTGCACCGGTAAACGAGGGCACTGAAGAACTATTTGGAGCCTGGTGGAAGAGTATACAAAAAGAAAAGCTACAGCTTGGGGAAAACAGACCTTTGAAGCAGGGCTGGAATCCTGTAATGAAGCTGAAAGGAAGGATTATGCTCATTTTGTTCAGAACTTCATTTTACTCTGAAAGAGGGGCGGACTTTTGACCAGAAGGTCAAAAAAAGTGTTATGGTAGCCTGTAAATTCATGGAAGACAAATGGCAGTGAGGAAACTGAGGTAGCATTGACCTCCAAAGCCAGATGGAGTAAGATGCTGCTGCTACTACAAGAAATAATAATTTCTCTGAAATGCCATACACGTTTATAATTGTGCATTTTAATTCATACCCTTTTACTGTTAGCATACTGATCCACCCAGAAATGAAAAAATAGTATCAAGAATGTGCAACTACTTTCCATTACACATTCAGGGCCTGGTTCTGCAGGCCCTTTCTATCATGAATGTCTCATGGGATTCCGGGGCATTTCCATGTGAACTGAAATGACTATTGAGAAGAGGTTTTCAGGATTGGACCTGTATAACAGTAAAAACTGAATCTCTGACATTTTATAGATTTAAGTTTAAGAAGCAATACTAGGCTTTCTGAAGGACTTAAGTTTCAGCTGGGTAAACTCATTCTTTACAATCAAATATTCAAAGAAGTAAAAGTGACTACTGTAAATGCCTTCTGATTATTAATGGATTTTCAGTGCTCCTCACTTTGAAGACAAATGAAATATTTCTTCCACAGTTCTACAGACTTTCTCTGAAAATATTTTGTTATGAAACATACCCAAAATATCCTCAGACTCATCATCAACCTGTATGTTTTTTCCCTTTGCTCGCTTCTTTCCCATATTAGTGATTTGTAGTTTTCCTTACACAGAACAATCACCTAATAGGAAAAAAAAACATATTAAATTCAGAATAGATTTTGATTCTGCTTGTAGGAGGTTATACAAAAGGTAACAGCAATCTGACAAATTAACTAGTTTTAAATTAGCTACATTTCAAGGGGACATGAATTCATAATATTTCTGTACATTACAGCTAATGCACATTTTAACCCCACTTCTGCAACCAGATCTGAGGTCTATGGGACTCCACAATTGCACAGAGATCTGCAATTTGTAAGAGTGGGGTCTAAACTGTCAGCAAAATTCCCCTACACCTTTTATGGCTCACCTTAACGGAGTACTGCCACAAAAGTTTTAGGAGGCAACTGTCATATTATTAGCTTCACATTTAAATACTGAAGTTACTTATTTAATTAACTCTCTACTTTTGATTTATTGGAAAGTCCTTTTTTTTAATGACTTGCTCATCAACATTAAATTGTTATTCTAACAGCATTTGACAATATACCGGAGATTCAGATTTCTTGTGGCATCAATGTCTCGTCAATTCTGGGATATTTCAGATTTTGTATTCTTGGAACTATCTAGTAAATAACGCAATTTGGAACAACTGTTTGAGTATACCCTTGGAAAAGGGCCAAGAGAGGCATCAGTCTCTAACATGACAGAGCCTTAAGCAAACTCTGTGCATTTATGCTCGTCTTAAAATATGATAATAATAATAATAAAAAAATAATCAGGTACTGTATGTATGGTTTGACATATATAAAGAGAAAAAGCACAAGAGTAGCTGAATTCAGAGGGGACCCCCCCCAACTTCCAAGAAAGGTCAGATATTAGACCTCTGGCATGGAAAGGAATTCCAACCACATCTCAAAAGACACGCTTACCCAAGTAGCACTTTAGAGGGTGTGGCAAATGTAAGCATTCTGAAAGTTTAGACTAAAGAAATTATAGATTTGAAAAGGGAATTAGTTGCACACTCAAAAATAAAGTTGCAATTGTCAACCTTTAGTTAAACCACAGTAGTGCATTTCTAGCCTTGTCCAGGTTGACCTCTATCTTGTCAACAGAATGAGAAGGCATCTGAGAATAGGTAAGTATTAAATGAATCCATGTTGCGGATGGGTAGATGAGTCAGACAGGATCTCCTCAACTCTACTAATCTACAAAATACTATTTATGTAGTATTAAAGGGTGTGGTTTAGACCCAAACGTTTGTTAAGGCACTTGAAAGCCTTTAAATTACACCTTCTGTAAAATGGGAATAGGACATTGACACAGGAGCACTATTTTTAGAAGCTGTTTACCCCACTGTAACTTCACTAATGTTTGCAAAGTCTGGTACACTAGGAATACGACATACCCGACACCTACGCAGACTTGGGTACCAGCAGGTGGCAAATGGCCAGTGTAAGTGCTGCCCACTGTACAAGGTATGCAACCTCTCTGTCTCTAGGCATTTCTCCCACCACCGCCGCCACGCCTCCGCAGGAGACATATCCCTTTGGGAGACACCCGCCCAAGGCGCACAGCGAGTGTCACGTAGCACAACTCGTGTTCTTTGGTCCACATCTGCCCAGGGCCCCTGAGCCTCCCCCAAGCGAGCTCTCTGCACAACAGAGACCTCGCTCGCTGCCCTAGGTGCTGGAACCGGGGGTGCTGCAGTACCCCTTGGCTGGAAGTGGTTTCCATCATATGCAGGGGTTACAGTCTGGTTCACTGGCTCTCAGCACCCCCACTATACAAATTGTTCCAACGCCGCTGCCCGTTGCTACCCCAGCTCCCAGCCCCGAGGGACCCCGGGTCAAGGAGGCTGCCCCGCTTCTCCTCCCCGCCCCAGGGAGCGGGCGCACAGCGCTGCCTACCCGCCCACGTGGAGGAACGCGCACCGAGTCTTCCAGCTCCTGCCACCTGCGCCGCGGCTACTGCAGCCGGCCCCTCCTCTCACACTAACCCAAGCCCGGAGTGCAGCGCACCCCACCTCGCCCGGCGACTCGGGGGCAGCCCGCTGGTTCCGATTGGCTAGTCAGCCTCATGTGAGCCCGCCTCCGACCCGTTACGGACAGCCACCAGAACCAATAGGAAAGCCCCATCCCAGCCGCGCAGAGCCGGGCCGGGAGCGGACACGAGACACCCCAGGCCAGGAGAGTAAGTGACTCGGAGACTGGTGCGAGGAATAAGAGAGGGTAAATAACGTGGTGGAGTCCAGGGGAACTCGCTGAGCCTAAGCCCCTCACCTGCCAGTACCGTGAAGCGCGTTGTTTTACGACACATATTTCCGGCTCAGCGTAGTTTTACGGCTTCCGCCCTCTTCCAGCGGCTGAGCTGTGAGCGTGACTTGCCCCAGTGCTAGGGGGAACGGCTCTTTATCACTTCCGGTGCGTTGCATAGTGGGAAACTGGAGGGGAGTTGAGGTCAGCCGGCGAGAGACGGCGAATGAGGAAGTGCAAGACCCGCAGCGCATGCGCAATAGCGGAGCGGCCTGTATACGTCCCAGCCTAGGCGGGGGCGCAGGCGCTGTCTGAGGGGTGTGAGTCTGCGTCGGGAGCCGTAGCGCTGCGCGGTGCGAGCTGCCCGGGGGTGGGGGCGGGGCTGATCCCGGGCCCAGCGCGGTGATTTAAAGCTCAGCTTTTCCGCCGCGGGGCACAGCGCGTGCGCCAAGGCCCCGGCAGCGGTGCTGGGGGCCGGAGAGAGCCCCGGGGGCCGAGGTAACAGCACCTCGCCCCGGGCCGGGGCCGGTCGCTGAGCTTACAGCGGCTTCTTCTTCCGCTGGCGGCGGCGGCGGCGGCGGGCGGGGCTCCCGGTCCGGCAGCCGCGCAGCTGCAGGCGCGGTGGGAACCGCTTGCTCCGCGTGCGTCGCTACAAGCGCCGTGCTAAAGCGAGGGGCCCGTTGACACTTACAAGAGGCTGGAGCTGCTGCTGCTGCTGCCAAACACGCGGTTCCCGCTGGTGCCGCGCCGCGCCGTGAGGCTGGGCGCATCTTTCGCAGCCCTGAAGCCGAGCTCCGTGCCGCTCAGAAAGCGTGTTTCTCTCACCGGCAGAAGTTTGGTCCAATAACAGATACGATCTCACCCACCTTGATTCTTTTTAATATCCGGGGACGGACACAGCTACAAGTACACTGCTGATTCAACACTCATTTACTCAGGTCCTGCAAATATCTTCTGGACATGCTTGACATTGCACACCGTTGGTAGTGCCGCTCAAGTCAACAGGACTACTCAGCGTGCACAAAGTTAAGCCTTTGTGTGTGTATTTGCAGGACAGAGGCCTAAAAAGTTATTAGTACCATAGCTGCACCTTGATCTTTGTGCAAATCTCCATGATTAGTGGGAAATTTGCCGTGGATTTAGCATAGACTGTAGTTCTACTTTTTAGACTTGGTGTGTGTTTTAAAATTAAAAAATGTAATTTGTTCCTCTTTCTAAAATGGGTCCTCCCCTAAGGATGGGAGTGCTTATTGTAACAACTGCCAGTGCTGGAAACCCCATTGTGAAAGGCCGGAGAGATTCTTTTGGCTCATGCATCATCACTTCTAAAAATTTCTCTAATTAGAATTTAGTTAACTATTTAGTTAACTCCCCCACATCTGTATTGGCTCTGAAGGGCTAATATTAGCAAAATGTTGTAGAAGATTTTGTCACTACAGTAAATATGTCTTTGAATGCGCAGTGAGCAGATCCAATGAACAAGAACGTACCATTTCTACCAAAACTTTTCTGACCATAATTGCACTTTGATGCTTAAATTGGCACTATCTGCCTAATTTATCCACATGTTGTTGGAAGGACAGACCCTTACACATAGCCTTATCCAGCACTGCAAATACCAAAACAACACAAATGATGGAATTCAAAACATATCACACTGCATAATCCAAATACGTTTGAGTTTGAAAACACAGGGTGAAATCCTGGCCCTATTGAAATCAATGGGATATCATGAGTGTTCCCATTGATTTAAATAGGGCCAAGATTTCAGCCATCATTTTTATATTGGCCCCATCCTGCAAACCCTTAGCTGACTAGCCCTTATGAGCAATCCCATTGATTTTGGTGGGATTACTTATATGAATTAATATTACTCACATAAAAGTTGCATGATTGGGTCTTACACTTGTGCTTACATCTATTAGAATTGTGTCTTTTCATTTCCCCCCCTGATTTCTTTATTTAGGAAACAGCTAAAACATGGCCAAAATGACTAACTTGGAAGAAGCTGAAGTACAACTTTCTGAATTAGACCTACTTTCTAGTATGTTTCCTGATGAAGATGAGTTTATTGTGACTGACCAGCTGGCTGTAGCGGAACTAAAACATTATATTGATAATAAGACTTCAGAGATCCCATCTTCAAAAGTTCAGTTTATACTGAATGTAAAGCAAGAGGTTGCCGATGCTACTACGGTAATGTAGCCATATTTTTGAAAGAAAGAAAAAAAGACATTTCAGATGAGATTTTAATGCCTTTTTTTTCTTCTTCTTCTAGGTAATGCTTTCTTTATCCTGTGCTTTACCACTTAACTACCCAGCTGTTCTACCAGAAATTACTGTCAGGTACTGCATATTTCTAGACTGGGAACTAAAAGCTAAAATTTACTAGATCAGTACAAACATAATAGCAAGAAACAGCCCCAAAGAGCACACCGTCTAAATAAACAAGACAGACAAAGGGTGGAAAGGGAAACAGAGATGCAAAGTGGTGAAGTGTCTTGCTGAGGGTCATTCAGCAGGTGAGTAACAGAGCTGAGAATAGAACATAGGAGTGCTAGCTTCCAGTACAGTGAAATTAGTGTGGCTCCATGTGGACACAGTGATGGTCTGCCTGTGTGGATCACTTTACAGGACCAGTTCCCAAGTAAGGAACATAGGCTCAGAGTCCCAAAGATATTTCAGGGAGAGTTAGATGCCTAATTACCTTTGAGGATCTGGGCCATAGTCCATCGTGACAGTGCTTCCAGTCTGTTCTAACCTAAGAAGTGAAAGGTTGTTTAATAAATCTCATCCTTCTGTTTGGCAGAATATTGTTACTCACTGACCTACACTATTTCTCTTTTAGTATTTTTGTTTGTTTCTGTTACATTATATATCTCAGAACACTACTGCAGTGACCATCATAAGTTCTCATCTGGGCTTTTCCTGTTTGAAATTTACATATATATATATATATATATATATATATATATATATATATATATATATATATATATATATATATAGTTCTATATATGAAATCTGCAGTTAGCCCTTTAAAGGCTAAAATGGGATTTTCTTAGAAAATATTAACTTAAATGTTTTAGCCAAAAAAAAAAAATGCTTTTGTACCAATTCTAAACTAACTACATAATAGAGGTTTTTAGAAATTTTGATTTTCCTACCTTTTAAAAAAGATATGCTAACAAGATGTGTTAATATTTTTTCCTTAGGTCACCATCATTAAGCCGATCACAGCAGATTCAGCTGAACACAGATCTAAAAATATACTTGAAAAGAAACTGCAGTGGTGAGGTCTGTGTATTAAATGCAAGAGAATGGGTTAAAGATCATGCAGCTTCTTATATCGATAAGGAGCTTTCATCTTCCTCAGTGACGACATTGAGGACTATGCAGTCAAAAGATGTCATTTTCACTAGATTATGGATCTATAGTCATCACATCTACAACAAGCATAAAAGAAAGAATATAGTTGATTGGTCTAAGGAGCTCGCTCTGTCGGGGTTTAGCATGCCTGGGAAACCAGGTGTCATTTGTGTAGAAGGCCCACAGAGTGCTTGTGAAGAATTCTGGTCAAGGTTTGCTTTTTATATGCTATATTTTGTTTTTAAGTAACATTGGTGGTTAGAATATTGTGCTTATTATGTTGTGGTTCTGTACATTTGGTCAAAAGGTGGGCAACTCATAATACTGGTAAAATCAACATCTTGTCTATGAAAAGTATACATTTTATATTTTATCACAATACATTTACACCTCCCACCTTCTGCCACTTCTTATAGCCATCAAGGCCATAAATTAGCCAGCAAGGGGTTCTCTTTGACTAGTGCATGCAGTGCTTTTCTTCTTGCCTCCCCCATCATCTCTGCATCAGCTGTGTAGCAACAGTATGCTGTACCACCAGTCTCGTTAATATTTTTTATATTGCTTGTATTATTTGTATTTTTGTATAGTGTAGACCTGGTTCAGCTCTGCCCATTTAGTAATAAAGAAAAAGGGTAAGAAAATTCCTAGGACAGACAAGGTGGAGGTGTGCAGTTATAGTTAAATCCCAACTTTATTGACTGCTCTGTGAGGTATGAGACTAAGTGCCTTTGATCATCTGGGAGATATGGGTGTAAAGAAAGAATGCTCTGGTTCTAGGAATGTTTGCAGGTATGTTTGTAGGTATGTTTGACTGACTGACTAATGAACTTTAATGTGTATACCAGGTATCTACACAATTGAAATTTGTCAATTTTCCTCCTTTCATAATACCTGCTTCATAACATTTTATAAAATGTGCTATATTTTATGGATTCATATTTCCCTCATTGTTTTCAGAGTCAGAAGATTAACATGGCGGAGAATTTTAATTCGCCACAGAGAGGATATTTCTCTGGATGGGTCACATGCTGAGATGCAGAAACAAAGAAAATTCTCATCTTTTGAAGAAAAAGTATTTGATGCGCATGGTACCAGAGGAAATCATATGGATCTGGGGCAGCTATATCATTTTTTAGATGAAAAGGGGTGTGCTGATGTTTTTCAGATGTACTTTGGAGTTGAAGGATGTTAGATCAGCAAGGATCCAATCAATGAACTTGAAAAATTATGTGACAGTCTTGGATAAATTATTCTTTTCCCCTCTGAAATAGTTGATCAGTGAGGGGAATGATTAATTCTGCTTTATAAGATGAATTCAGTTTTCCATGAAAACAAATATTCTTTTAAATAATGGTCGTGAAAATGACTAAATGAATGCTTTAATATAAAGATATTTTAAGGGAAAGATATAATGATGCTAATTACAAAGACAACAACAATAATAAACTAACAACAACTTTTTGAGAGATGCTGTATACTATTTATAATCTGAATTATTCAAACTTCACTTTGGAGCAGTTGATTATATCTATGTAATATAGTAAAAAAAGATCCACGCATGGGTGTGTGATTTTCCAATGATTACAGTTATTTTAAGCAGGCATCTCTGGAAAGAAATTTTGTCTTTTACATTATTGAACACTGTATTTACATACAGTACCAGCAGATGTTTTGATTCCAAAACATTTATTTAATATTTAAATAATACTTTCAGTTGAACATGGTGCTTTATAAAGATAGGGGTAGATCCTCCAAAGCCTTACTCTACAAGTAGTTTTATTGACGCCAGTGGGACTAGTCCCATGAAAAAGGACTTCTCACATAAGGAAAAAAATGGTTTGCAAGATGGGGCCCACAGATAAGACACTAGTTGCCCTAACAAGTTTATAATGGATGAGTTCAATTTTATTATTTCTATTTTAGTAGTATTTAAAAGCTTTGATCAGGCTTGGTGGCCCATTGAGCTAGTCACGTATAAACACATAACAAAAAGATGGTCCTTGCCCCCCAAAAGTTTAGTTTGCAAACCCTTTTTTATATAATTACTCTCACCAACTTAAATAGAAATCATACGAATAAGAACTACTCACATGAGAGAGAATTTGCAGGATCAGACTCTATATAATTTTGTGTCAGATTTCAATAAATTCATATACATTAATTCATAAGAAAAGACTGAACTCTTTATTATTTTCCTTAAAGGACTTTGAAAGTTGTGTACTTTTAATAAGCAGCACACACCGAGTGTCATGGATGGTAGCGATTAATATATTAGCTGTTGAATCCAATAATAATCTTGACATTCAAATCTCTTATGTAGGCAAAAATTGGTGAAACAGCTTTCGTGGTGCTAAAGTGTTGGTCTTTAATTGTACTAGAATGGATTTACTTAAGTTATCCAAAGTGTACCACAGAATTGCAATATTTTCAAAAATATTAGTAGAAGCTATGATTTAAAAAGATATTTCAGTTGGGAACTATGTTAATGTAATTATCACAAAGATAACAGCAGCAATTACTAAAAATGTTCATTTCCCATTTATCTGACCTCTGCAATCATTCTAATATAGGTGTTTGTAACTATTTTTAAGGATTATCGTATCAAGCTGTCTTGTTTTTGGAAAAAAAGCACTCCAAGTGCATAAAAATGTACATGTTTGTACATACTCCTGTTTTAAGTACTTTCATGCATTTATCATCTGAAAGGCTATGTCATAACACTTTAGGAAGCTTTACTGTATATACTTTCAGATTTCTCTCTTTGGTTGCCATTTAAATTAAAGTGTAATAATTGGCCTATTTAAGTAAATTGAAGAACTTTTATTAATTTCAGTGGGTTTTGGAAAAAGCCCTATATGAAGGCTTAAAGGTATTGAAAGTCAAATAGTGGATTGTAAAGTATGCAGTTTAATGAAGTGTGAGGGATATGGGAGTCTGCTGTGTCTGTCCACACAGGGCAGCAGCATGGACAACCTGCCATCCCTGGCTCAGTGGAAACCAGCCAGCACCCTGTACCTTGCATGCCAGCTGGGGAAGGTGCAATGGTGAAGGAAATCCTAGATCTGTGAAAAGCAGTATTATCAAATCTTGTGGCAGGTGTTGTTTTTTTCTTCAAGTCCCAGCTTCTGGAATCAAGTGATTTGATGAGAATCTCAATTTTCTTTTTAATAAGAAAATATTTCTATCCCTAGTCCCATTATTAAGGACAAAAGCAAAAACGTGCACCTAGTGTACCCTAAAGGCATGAAATCCCGACGGAACATAAAAACCTAACATGTATTATTTGTTTTAAAAAACCACAACGCATGCTTTTTAAGCCAGTTGATGATTTGGAGGTGCCTGACTCCTGCTTTTCCCCGGCCGGGCATTGGCGATGGAAAAGTGACCAGACCGGAGTAGCCTCCTGGGACGTGGGGGCGCGTTGTTGTGGCAGGGACAGCAAGGGGTGTCCCACGGGCTCCGCGGCTCTGGGTGCACCAGCCCGAGGGGGACTGCGGGCTCTGCGTGGGGCGGGCGGCGCAGGCAGGGGAATCGCCCCACCCTCCTCCGCGCCGCGGGGCGGCTCCCCTGCCTGCAAGCGCCGCCCCCGCCCCCGCCGCTCCTCCCCGCCCGGCCCGGCCGTCTGCGGGCTCCGCTCCGGCCGCTTCCTGCTGCGACGCCGCCGCCGCCATGGGGGGGAAGAACAAGCAGCGAACCAAGGGCAACGTGCGGGTGAGTCCGCCCGGGCCGGGCGGCGGCTTCTCCAGGAGCAGGCAGGGGGAGGCCGCTCCCAGCCCCCAGGAGCAGGGGGCGGGTGACTGGTCCCTTCACCGGCCTGTGCGGCGTGGGAGGTCTGGGCCCGGGGGGGAAGCGGCGGTGGCCTTCCCCTGGTCTGCCCTGGGGTCCCAGCCCCACCGCCATGGGGAATGTGTGACACTGGGCCCGGGGTTTGCCTCACGGGGTGAGCGGCCTTGGGAAGAGAAGAGCAGGGGGCTGGTGCAGTCCTGCTCACCTGAGACTGGAGAACTTCCTAACAGGTGTTACCGAGCCCAATCTAAGCTGCCGGGGTCAGGGCCGCCCTAGAAAAGGTTCGCCGGTGGCGATGCAGAGTGCAGGGGCAAAGAAGTGCTTTTCTGGGTGTCCTTCATATCCGTTACCCCCCAGTGAAATAAACCGTACTGACAAAAACACTTTTGGTCATATACCAGTGTTGCAAAAAACCATATCCTTCGCCAACATGGCTATATCCGTAAAAATGTCTAGTGTAGTCCTGGCTAAAGAGCAATAGTACTTGCTTACATGCTTGAGAGAATAATTCCCTCCTCTGCAGGAGTCGGTGGGTGGAATTCTGTGGCCTGTTAGGAGGCCAGGAGATCAGATGGCCCTTCTGGCCATAATCTGAAATGTAACACACGGATTCACAGGCCATACTCCAAAGGGGTGGTTCTCAACCTATTTACCATTGTGGGCTGCATATGCACTCTCTATGTGTTACATGGGCCATCTAGCCACACAATATATATACTACCTGTATGGCCCAGATGATGTCACATGGGCCACATCTGGTTGCTGATTGGGCCGCAAGTGGCCCACGGGCCTTGTGTTGAGAACCACTGCTCTAAATTCTGTTATCATCCACGAGGAAATAATTGGCTACCCAAATTTGTATGCCTGTTCTTACTTTGTTGTTAATTCACTTGGGAACCATGACCTGCATCCAACAGGTATAAAGCAGGATGAAAACACTTTTATATTTAAATTGGGGATGCAGCTTGCAGAGACTCAGCAAGCAATGTGACCATCCTGAAATACAGCACTGCCTTCAGGCATCTGTCATCTCCATAGATGGATTCTTGTCTGCTAGTAGAATCAGCAGGTATAGCATGATTGCCTGGTATAGGATGGTGATTTTTAGTTGGGGCTAGTCACATACGTAGTTAAGTATGTGCATAAACGTCTGTGGGCTCATGACCTCATTTCCTCTTGCTTGTGCAGGCCTTTCAGACAGCTGTGGGGAAGAGACTTAAGAATAGAAAGATGTGATCACAAATTGGCATGGGTCTTGAACTAATGTAGTACCTGTAATTACACTTAATTTATTTTAAATGTACTAGTTTTCAGCTTCTGTTCTGTATAGGCTCTTCTACTGCCACATCAGCATAATATCTGAGGCCAAGATCCACACAGGTATTTAGTTTCCTAACTTCCACTGATTTCAGTGGAAGGTAGGAGCCTAGATATAGAGCCCTGCAAATCTGCAGATATCCACTTTATATCTGCAGATATTGACGGACCAGGTTTGTGGATCGTGAATGGATGCAGATCCAAATTTTATATCTAGAGCACTGCAAATCTGCGGATATCCGTGGACCATGTTTGCGGATCGGATGTGGATACAAATTTTGTATCTACACAAGGCTTTACCTAAATACCTCTCTAGATCTGGACCTGAGTGCAATCCAGACCTGATGTGACATCTGTCATGTGTGGTTTGTTCATTTTTTTCCCAGGGAAAGAATTGTGTGTGCAGTGTAGTGTTTAGTTTGGGTAGGGGTTTTTTTAATATGTAAACATTGCTATGTGTTTATATTAGGGAAGGCAAAGGAATGCTGGGAAATGCATCATTATGACAGATTTTAAATTCACAGTAATTACTCAATTCAAAGTTATGGTGGCCACATCAAGTGTATCTTAGCCACAATGTCTGTAGTAATTTTATGCCTAATGATCACAACATTTCTATTGTTGATGTTTCCTTTAAAAAAAATAACAACAACTTGTGAAAGTTAACTGATACCTTGTTACACTTCTGTTGAAGCTTTGGAACTAGGGTAGTTAATTAATTGCAGTTAACTCAAGCGATTAACTCAAAATAAACTAACTCGATTAAAAAAATTAATTGTGATTCATCACAGTTTTAATTGCACTGTTAAACAATAATAGAATACCAACTGAAATTTATAATAAATATTTTTGGATGTTTTTCTACATTTTACAATATATTGATTTCAGTGACAACACAGAATACAAAGTGTACAATGCTCACTGATGACCCTTATTAAAAAAAAATGTGTTAATTAAATTTGTGACTGACCTCCTTGGGGGAGAATTGTATGTCTTTTGCTCTGTGGTTTTACCACATTCTGCCATATATTTCATGTTCTAGCAGTTTTCGATGACAACCCAGCACATGTTGTTTGATTTAAGAACACTTTCACTGCAGATTTGACAAAATGCAAAAAAGGTACCAATGTAAGATTTCTAAAGATAACTACAGCATTCGACCCGAGGTTTAAGAATCTGAAGTGCAAGCGGGATGAAGTGTGGAACATGCTGTCAGAAGTCTTAAAAGAGCAACACTTTGATGCAGAAACTACAGAACCCGAACCACCAAAAAAGAAAATCAACCTTCTGCTAGTGGCATCGGATTCAGATGATGAAAATAAACGTGTGTCAGTCCACACTGTTTTGGATCGTTATCGAGCAGAACCCGTCATCAGCATGGAAGCATGTCCTCTGGAATGGTAGCTAAAGCATGAAGGAGAGTACGAATGTTTAGCATATCTGACATGTAAATACCTTGCAACATCAGCTACAACAGTGCTATGCAAACACCTGTTCTCACTTACAGGTGACATTGTAAATAAGAAGTGGGCAGCATTATCTCCCGTAAATGTAAACAGACTTGTTTGTCTTAGTGATTGGCTGAACAAAAAGGAGGACTGAGTGGACTTATAGGCTCCAAAGTTTTACATTGTTTTGTTTTGAAGTGCAGTTATGTAACAGCAACAAAAATTTACCTTTGTAAGGTGCACTTTCATGATAGATTGCACTACAGTACTTGTATCGGGTGAATTGAAAAATACTATTTCTTTTATCTTTTTTACAGTGTAAATATCTGTAATAAAAAATAATACTATACAGTGAGCACTGTACATTTTGTATTCTGTGTTGTAAGTAAAATCAATATATTTGAAAATGTAGAAAACATCCACAATATTTAAATAAATGGTATTCTATTATTGTTTAACAGAGCGACTAAACGGCGATTAATCACAATTATATTTTTTAATCTCATGATTAATCGCAGTTAGTTTTTTTAATCGTTTGACAGTCCTATTTGGAACCCATAGATCTGCTACGGAACACCTCAAAGCATTAATCTTTTTGGAACATCTGGTCTCAATGCCTCAAGAAGTGTGAAGCACTGATTAAAATAAGCACAGGATTAACTTCACTGGAACAAGTTAGAGGAGAAGCTAAACAAAAGAAAAGCAATCATTTTCAATAATAATGCAACAAATCATGTGATATTGTGATGTACCCCATCTCCCCCATTCCCCTAAATCGCCTCTGGCCCCCTTTGTATTTGTTGCTGATAAAATCTTCAGGGCAGGGACTGTGGTATTTTATTTTTTCTATAAAAGTCTTAACACTCTCTTTGGGAGCTTTATAAATAATACACAGTAACAAGGAGAAAGGGAAGTTGGAAAAGTGCAAGCCAAAATTTTTTTATGGGGGGAGTAAATGGTCTCTTATCAAGGTTGCTGTAATGTGGCAGTCTTCCTGTAAGTAAATGTCTTAATGAACAATGTTTAGTGGGTGAAGCATACTCCATTATTTTCCTTTTGGAATGGTCTTAATATTTGGTATTTTTTGCTCTTTGGGTTAATTTTATATTGTGAAAATTAATGAAAATATTGATCCTGAGGTTGAAAAATAAAGTTACCATTTCAGATTTCTCTACTTAAAGTCCTGGTGGAATTTCTTAATCATAAGGCATATCATGTGAAACGTTTTCCTTGGAGCAGCAGATCAATTATAAGACACACACCTGCAGGCTCATTTCTTCAAGTGTGATGATTTAGATTGTGCATGAAAGTGGTTTCCAAAACCAGCATTTCAGTTAGAAATAAAATGGTTTAAAAGGACATGAATAATTAATTGACTTCTCTCTCTTGTTTATCTCAGCCTTCTAGCAGTGGCAGAGCAGCAGAGCTCCTTGCCAAGGAACGTGGAACAGTGCCTGGGTTTATTGGCTTTGGAACATCTCAGAGTGATCTAGGATATGTACCTGCCATCCAAGGAGCAGAAGAAATAGACAGCCTTGTAGATGCTGATTTTCGAGTGGTTCTGCGAAAACTCTCCAAAAGAGATGTCATAACAAAATTAAAAGTATGTGTATCCTATTTCCCTTAGTTTACTTTTTAAACATCCTTTAAGAGAAAGATAACTTGAAGGTTTATAGGGTGAAATCCTGGTTCCACTCAAGTTATTGGTAAAACTCCCATTGATGTCAATGAGATCATGGTTTAAGCCATAGAATCTAAAAAAAATTATGACAAAGGTGGATGTAACAAAAGTACACTTGAGACATCTAGTTTTAATATTCATTTGTGCAATGATTCTTTTGATATTTTGCTTGGGAAGGGAAATATTTGTATGTAAAGTGCTAGAAAGGAATCTACCAAAATAGTAAATTTTACTTTCACACTAGCAAATTCCATAGCATATACTGTAATTTGTTTAGCATCTTTGAAATACTTTTTGTATGCCTCAAAAGCTTGATTTTGATTGTATGCAGTTTTAAGATGTATTGGAAGATCTTTAGAAAGGTCTGTCATCTGGTTCTGATGCAAAGAGGATTTACAAGAGTAACTCCAGTTAACTAGTGTTTTTAGACCCAGTTGCAAGAAGTGAACCAATTTCTGGTTTCACGAGAATTACATACCAGACAGTAGTTGGTAAATTTAGTAAATTTCAAGATATACTTTCACCTGCAATTTTTCTAATCCCACGCTGTTGGTATTTTGATTTTAGGCTATGCAGGAGTTTGGGGCGATGTGTAAGGAAAGAGAATCAGAAGTTGTTAAAGGTGTTCTTCCTTACTGGCCAAGAATTTACTGTAAAATCTCACTTGTAAGTATTAAAGGACTTAGGTTATGACAGAAGTAAACCAACAAACAAAATTGCTCTGGGCAGTTTCTGTGGTAATCCACAAGGCAATCAGATCGATACACCTAATTGTATATTTTTGTGGGTTGACTAGTTTAAAAAAAAACTGTTAGTACTTGGAGAAAAGCACTTGGTCCTAAGTGGTTGGGATGCATCATCAGGGCAATGTGGGGAAGATTTCATTGCTCATGCCTGTGCTGTGCCTGCTCTATGGATAGAAGCTTTCAATCACTAGAACCTTTAATGAGTATTATCCAGGTTTTTCAGCTTCAGGTTTCAACATAAGAAAGCTCTTTGACTACATAGACATGTAAGTGGACAATGAGAACATCCACAGTTCTATGAGATAGGATAAATAATTTAAAGAATATAAAGCCTCATGATTTAGGGCATAACAATCCTCCAACAGGAGTTAGGAAGAAACTTCACCTGGGGATCGGTTACTCCATAATTGTCCATTATAAGAATTCTAGCATGTTTCTCTGAAGCATATGGCACTGTTGGAGGTAGGATACTGGAATAGATGGATCTCTGTTCTGATGTGTTACAGCAATTCCTATGTTCCTATTAGGAGCCATGGAACATAAAAAGTCTACTAATATATCAGTGCCAACAAATGCTTGAGGTTTACAAATCAATTATGCATAGTTCATGCAGACTCCCAGATGTTTTTATGCTAATGAGAAAAGTTTCTTAATTGAAGGTAGTTTCCTATTTACCTTTTCTTGTAGTAACGTTTTTTGAACATTACTGGAAAAATCTAGACATGGATACAATATAAATACATTCATACACTGTATATCTTATGCTATGCACAATAGTTAATGGAATTCAAAGGGATCATAGCACTTATGTGATATGCTGCAGTGATGTACAGTTCATGATTATGTTGGTAAAATAGGGCCATAGTCTACATTTAGGGATTCCAATGTATTCATATTACATCAAAATAGTTGTAATCTTTAGGATACTCTTCAACCTTTGGGAAGGTGTGTAGCGCTGTACACTTATGGAGGTGTAACTAACGTCTCTAATGCAGCTTAATCAATAGAACTGTTCTGAGCAAAGTGTAATATAGCCTTGGTGGTTAAACTAAAGAGACAAATATGCTCTGAACAAAACTGTACTGAAAGTGGTTTTTCTCTCTTGACTGTATTCCAGCACCAAAAAAATCACAGAAATTCTCAAACTAACTTCTCCTGTCATATATGATTCAAGATTGTTTTAAGATATGATTCCTCTATTTACCATCTCCACTCTTTTTGATGACAATACGGTTAATATAGAAAGGTTATTTAAGAAATTGAAGGGCATTCCTATGATGAAGATTGGATTCTGCAATCTGTACTCAAGCTAATGGTGCCATTAAAGTCACTGAATCAACAGGATTACATGCATGATTAACAATTAATCCTAAAAATTAGAAGATGTACACCCCCAAATCAATTATTAGTTCTTAAGACTTTACTTCTAGACATAGTTATCTGAAATGTTTTGCATTGTTTATAACTAATATTTTTTCATTTCATTGATGAAAATGATGGGGGATTAATTAATATAAGCCTTTAGGTTTGGGGTATAAGGACTTAATTTGAAACCATACAATTGAATACAGACAACTTTTTGTTTTGAGTGGGGGAAGTTGGGACATGATTGCAGAGCAAAAGAATTTGTGCTTTGGTATTCTTGGTATCAGAGAATGTATTTCTTTTAAAAAAATCTTTATTTTAAAACAGGATCATGACCGTCGTGTTCGAGAAGCAACACAGCAAGCTTTTGAGCAACTTATTCTTAAAGTAAAGAAACACTTGGCTCCTTATTTAAAAAGTATCATGGGATATTGGCTGATTGCTCAGTGTGATACTTACTCCCCTGCAGCATCGGCAGCTAAAGTGGCATTTGAGACCGCTTTCCCTTCAAGTAAACAACCTGAAGCTGTAGCATTTTGTAAAGAAGAAGTTCTGAATGTGAGTTTAGAGAATACTATGTCCTTAAAGCAGTAGTTCTCCAACTTTTGTACCGGTGACCCCTTTCACACAGCAAGCATCTGAGTGTGACACCCCCCCCCCCCCAAATTAAAAACACTTTTTAATATATTTAACACCATTATAAATGTCGGAGGCAAAGCGGGGCTTGGGGTGGAGTCTGACGGCTCGTGACCCCCCATATAATAATCTTGCAACCCTCTGAGGGGTCCTAACCCCCAGTTTGAGAACCCCTGCCTTAAAGCTTTATGCAAGTAGTTGTCATCTGTTAATGAAGAGAGAGAGGTTTTTTTCTTGCAAATGTTAACTCATGCATTCTTTGCATTTGCATTCGGAAAGGTATATTCTCTTCTCAACTGAAACTCTTATTAATGCTAATGGAGATTGAGACGAGGATACATTCCCCAATATCTCCCTTAATTTTTCATACACACTGAGGCTGCATGGGTCTGTAGAGCTATGTGGATGTATAGGAACTAATTTCTTTGTGGTTGTATGCATTTCCATATGCACAGCAGATGATGCTCAGTCACCAAGTAGGTTCCAAACAGCACTTACCCATCACTGACAACAGATGCTGGCAAAATGTCCAGCTGAACTGGTTTAACTGCAGTAGTAGACTGGGCCAATTTCCGAAAGTGTGGTTGACCTTGTGCTGTGCAAGATGTATCTACACTAGGGAATCTATATCTGGAGCAGAGCCATTTGAAGTAGGGAAAAATTAGATTGCAAGGTTGAGGGTTTGTGATTACAAAGCCTTGACATGGAATTTTGTAATGTTTTTAAAAAAATAATAATAATAATAATCCTGGAGGCATGGGACTACTCTCTGTCAGAACAGAGGCTGTAGCTGTAGGGTCTAGCAGTGGTCAGATAATGGGACTAGAAGTCAGGAAACCAAAGTTCTGACCCTGACTCTGCCATTGTCTCATATGACCTGGGTTGGTCAATTCAACTGTCTTTACCTTTGTTTCCTCATTTGTAAAATGTGCCTAATAACTACCTGCCTGCATCAGAGGGGTGTTGAAGCTTCATTATTTAGTGCTTACTCTCACGTGACTAACTTATAGCTTGGGGTTAACTTTCACCTGTGAATAAATATGTTCTCATGTATTTTGTCTAGATGCTACAAGATCACCTTCTGAAAGAAACACCTGATACACTCAGTGACCCACAGTATGTTTTTCTACTTAAAAAATTATAGTTTAAAAGTTCATTTTTTCTTTCAAAAATTGTATTCTGTTAATTTCAGTAGATGTAATACGTATTTCATAGGGGAGCAAATTGTAGATTTTTTTCAGAAAATAAAAAGTAAATTATACTGAAGACATATTATGCCGTATGCAATTCTATAGAAAATACTGTTTTTTCTAGGAAAGTGCCTTTTTCTATTCTTCACATCAAACCTGTACAACTAGGCTGCCACAGCCGCCTGTATTTCAGTAGGCTACCATGGGTGGCAACCGTGCTTGGGAATCTTGCTAGAACTGAGCTTTTGTGCTAGCAGCACACTTAACCCTGTGTCGTGATGGGGAACAAAGCCAAGCAGCAGCAATGATGGTGGTGTTGGCTAAAATTTTCAGAAGCACCTACAAACTTAAGAATCTAAATTCTGTTGACTTTCAATGAGACTTAGGCATCAAAATTCCTAATTCACTTTCTGAAAAATTTTCCCATTGCCTAGTAATTCTTTCTATCTTATTTATGTGTATCATTGAGTACCTGGAGGGCAGAATTGCTTGACACAGGGCATTAGGAACTGGAGGAGACAACAAAAGAAGGGGAAAATGAACTTCTGAAAATACTGTTTTATCTAGTATTTCACAATGTAAACATGTATTTAATGTTTAACACACATACACATATGCACCTTATGGAAAGTTCAGTGTAGTTATATACACACTGCTGCAATCTCTAGGAAGAATCCTATGATTTTCTTATCAAAATCGTATGAGAAGCTCATTAAAGAATATACACATTCTGCTAGTTTTCAATTAATGTTTTAAACTTGTTTTTGTTTTTTATCTGAGAACTGTACCGGAGGAAGAAAGGGAAGCCAAATACTTTCGAATTCTGACATGTTCCTTGTTAGCTTTAAAGAAGTTGCTTTGCATGTTGCCAAAGAATGAGACTCATTCACTGGAAGAAAAGCTAATACCCCTTCAATCTCAGAACAAATTTTGGAAATGTGGCAAGCACAGCGTACCTCAGGTATCTGAACCTTTTTATACCATCTTTATTTTTATAGGCTTTTTCTACAAAAGCAGCACTTGAAAACTTAGGGCACTAAGTCATCCCCAATATTGTGGAAGAAAGAAAGAACTGGGTGCCTTGCCCAACTGTTTAAAACAGTCTTCCAATCACAAGACATAATGGCCCTGCAATAAGCAAACAAGTGTCCGAGTAATCTCCTCCAATTTTTTCATTTGTTCCTTTGAGGTAGGCATCTACTTACTTTGAATTTGTAGCTGAAATATACAGCCCTTTAAAATTCTTGTTAAATAAGCAAGTTCCATAAACTTATGAATACATTTAGGCAGGTAATTTTCTAAATTATTGGATTGACCTTATTCTGCCAAGAATTGTTGTGTGTGTTTATCAGCACAGAACAAGTACAGCATTGCATTTCAGTGTTGCATAAAATATTCATTTAGTCAGTCAAGGCATTTCGGGATACTTGTGGATAAAAGATACTCCATAAAAGGAAGATAAGCATTCTGCATAATGTACTTTTAAAAATATATATAATCTTCTCTTCCAGTATATGGTCTATTAAAAAAACTTTTGTCACGTAATTTCCCTGTTTTAAAATTTTTTTTACAGCTCTGTGCACTAACTGAAATTTTTTTGTTTTGATTTTTGTGCGTGCTAAAAGTAGTATTTCAGACATGCCTATGTTGTTATACCATTTCTTTTAAAAGTAAATCACAGTATGTAATTAACAAGCATGGGGAAATTAGACCTTTGATTTTTAGTAGTGAATAAATATTGTAATCCATGGTTTACTGAAATATTTTGTTTTTGTGACTTACTTTAGGTTCGCTCAGCTTTTTTTGAGTTAGTTTCTACTTTCTGTCAGCTCCTTCCTGAATCAATGAAAGCTGAAGCACCAAGAGTTTGTCCTGCTGTTCTTCTCGGTATTGATGACAGTGATGCAGTGGTGTGTCCAGCTCTTTGGGAAGCTGTGCTTTACATCCTTGCTACCATTGAGGTAATGCAGGAAACTGAATGAGAACTTCTTTTCTTTATAAGTCAGAGGCTAGTGGTCTGTTCAAATATGTCAGACTTAACCGTTCACATCATACCAGTGCCCTCGGTTTGGGGTTAAGCAGAAGATACCATCAGTTTAAAACAAAGTAACCATTGTGAACCCTTTACTACTGCAAACACCCCTCTTGCCCCCCAACTATAAGGGCTTGATTTTCAGAGGTACTCAGCACTCACAGCTCCACTAAAAGTAAATACAAATTGTGTGTGTCCACTATCTCTGAAAAGCAGACAGGAGTTTAGCGTGTAATTAAACTGAAGTTGTGACATTTAAGAACTTCACAAGTATATAAAATAGCTTTTAAAAATACAAATATTTCTCTATTGAATTATTTATTAGAATTTATACAAAATGATGTGCAAGTTGTTCTCTATTGACTGTTTAGTTAGAGCTTGATACTGTAGCCACTCAACTCCTCAGATAAAATCCTGGTTTCATTGAAGTCAATAGAAATTTTCCACTGGCTTCAGTGGGGCCAGAATTTCATTTAGTGATTCCATAGTGTCCTTTTTGTAATTAGTGTTTGATGTATCTTGTAATTGTTGGCATGACCTACAATCCTGTATGAAAAATCAGCCTTCTGTTTACTTCATACATTATCCGTACAAACAATAAATGTAACTTTGATGATGTTTTTTCCCCTAGAATATGTTTTGTGCCTTTTGGCTTTCATTTAAAATTTAACTTGTATACAGTGTTGTTGTAGCTATTTTGGTCCCAAGTTATTAGAGAGGCAAGGTGGATGAGGTAATATCTTTTATTGAACCAACTTCTATTGGTGAGAGACAAGCTTTTGAGCTTACACAGAGCTCTTCTTCAGGTCTGGGAAACTTACCCAGGGCAGGTCTACACTTCAGTGAAGATGCTACTACACCGATGGGAGAAGGAAGGCAGGGGGAAAGCAACTTGGGGGAATTGTTAGTGGGTTATAGATTGTTTTTATAAGCCATACATACAGGCTATTCAGTCCATGATTTTTGGTGTCTAGCAAAATTATGAATTTAAGCTCCCATGCTTGTCTTTTGAAAGTGTTGTGCAGGTTTCTTTTGAGGATGAGGACTGAGAGGTCTAAATCACTCCAGATTTAGAGTGAGCGCTTTGTGAAAAGTGTTCACCAACAGATGATGTGGTTTTGTTTTTTTAAAATCATTTTCCTGTGTGAGCTTATTTGAGAGCATAGTGACTATCTGGTTTCACCCACATAGTTGCTACTGGGGCATTTAGTGCACTGGATGAGGTACACCAATATTGTGATAGCCATATATAGGACCCATGGATCTTTAAAGTTGTGTTGTGGCAGGTGTTGGATCATTGTAGCAATGGAGATATGTCCGCAGGTTTTGCATCTGTTGTTCTGGCAGGTTCTAATGCCGCTTTGAGTTGGTGTGTCCTGGTCTGTGAGGAGCTTGCTTCTGATAACGAGCTTGGAGAGGTTGGGGGTTTGTTTGAAAGCCAGAAGAGGGGATTCAGGAAAGTATGGATTGTAGTTGTTTGATGATTCCCTCTATGGGTTCCAGTGGGGGGTGGTAGGTGAAAACTACGGCCTTGGCTACACTCACGAGTTACAGTGCAATAAAACTGCCTGCAGCGCTGTACCTCACTAACCGTCTACACTTGCAAGGCACGTGCAGCGCTGTATCTCCATGGTTACAGTGCTGCTGGTACTTCACCTCCCCGAGAGGAATAACAGCTGTTGCGTAGTGGCTGCTATGCTGCTCCTGGAATGTAGTTGGGCAGTATGCACTAACTGACCTCTGGAAGCTCCCTTTGTTTTGAAACAGCACTTCCGGGTTGGAGTTCAGAGCTCCGTTCTGGGGCTGCTTTACAAAAAACCAAACACAGCTACTGTTTGCAGGCAGGGGGGCTCCGTTAGGAGTGCCGGCAGCAAAGTTAGCTTGGAGAGAGGCGGTGGGGGGAGAGGGGGTGGGAGCGGGAGGTGTTGGGCTCCGTTTCCCCGAGTGGCCATTTATCTGCTCTTTAAAAACAAACAAACAGCCCTTGCTGCTTGCTTTCAGTGATTGAGAGAGAGGCAGGGTGTGTGTGTGTGTAAACTTAAGAGATAATGAGCTGACACTCTGCGGATACCCCAAAAACCCACTCTCTCTCCCCACACGCTCCCTGTCACACTCCACCTCACCACCCCCCATTTGAAAAGCACGTTGCGGCCACTTGAACGCTGGGATAGCTGCCCATAATGCACCGCTCCCAATACAGCTGCAAATGCCTCAAATGTGGCCACAACAGTGCGCTGGCAGCTGCCAGTGTGGACAGACTGTAGCGCTTTCCCTACTCAGCTGTATGAAGACGGGTTTAACTCACAGCGCTCTACAGCTGCAAGTGTAGCCTTAGCCTAGGTGTGTGCAGTTGGAGGGGGTTTTATTTCTCTACTGAAGCAGGTTCTCTCAGGGTATTTGAGTGGCCCATTCCATGATGTGATCTACTTCTTCTGGCCTTCAAACAACCTTCCAACCTCTTCAAACTCATCATCACAAGTATGGACTGAATAGAGACACTGGATTTAGGCCTTATTACAACAATCTATAACCCAGTAATAACCCACCTGCCCTCCTCCCCCCAGCTACTTCCCACTCCCTCCCTCCCTTTCCTTCCTGTGACTGGAAGGGTGTTAATGGGCCACTTCACCTTGAATGGTCCATTGAAATGTGCGTTAACTAATGCTAAACAGTCTGTTCCACCTTGTATTTAGCTGTGACACTCTGAGGCCAGGTCTACACTACAGACCTGTATCGATATAACTACATCACTCGGGGTAGACCCTAACCCCCTATGTAGACAGCGCTATGTCAACAGGAGAGCTTCTCCCGTCAACATACTGCTTCTTGGGAAGGTGGATTAACTACGCCAACAGGAGATGCTCTTCCATTGGCATAGGAGCGTCTTTGCTGAAGCGCCACAGCAGCGCAGATGCAGCACTGTACATGAAGACAAGTCCTGAGTAAGTTTCCCAGACCTGAAGAAGAGCTCTGTATAAGCTCGAAAGCTTGTCTCTCACCAATAGGAAGTTGGTTTAATAAAAAGATATACTTATAATTGATTTGTCACAGTTCATAATTTAAAACTCTGCAAAATACTAATACTTATAACTGAAGGGACTCTTTATGAAACCTAACACCTGTTTTTTGGGGGTGGTGTGTTAAACCTGGAACTTTCATAAAAGTGGCAATCTATTATAGTAAGCTATTTTACAAAGCAGTATTATGGGTCAAAAGATCACTCAAGACAAAACCTTGATTTAAGTTGATTACCCAGAAGATCTCTGCTGTGTTAAAACAAGATTTTGTTCTGAAGTCTGCTAAACCTTAAAATTCACTAATTTAAACGGAAATGTTTAGAGAAAAAATGAGTTTTAAAAATACTCATGACAATTTAGATTTGATGATAGCTTGCTCTTACTGCAGTGTAGGGAGCTAAACTAGATGACCCACCTGAGAGCTCTTCCAAACCAACTGAGTCTGGTTTAATTTATTCCTGTAATTATTTATTTCTGTAGGATTGTTGGAGTCATGTAAATGCCAAAAAAGGAGTTCTGCCAAAGCTATGGATAGTACTTCGAGAAGGCGGACGAGGTCTAGCTACTGTGATATATCCTAATCTCTTGCCATTGATTAGCAAGATACCTCATGGCATTACAGAACCAAAGCTGGACTTTTACAGAACTTTTTTCAGCTCAGTAATTCAAGGGTATGAGCCACAAATTCATGATATTAGATGAAATATTTATTATAATAATTATTTATGTTTGGAAACAAATCAAAAGAAGGTTACGTTACTTAAATCATTTAAAAATATGTAGATATCAGAAATTGAATTCTGTAAACTGTCTGCCTGTCTCCTCCTTCCTGGTGTGATCCTTTGTCCCTTTCTGTCTTCAAGACTGCACACACAAAGCATAGATTTAAAAAGTAGCACAATATTGGGTGCACTTAAAATGTTAGATTCAGTTAAATAGTAGAGGCTGCATTTGTCTGTTAAGCCACAAATGTGTTTCATCCTTAATTGTATTTTTATGAATAAGTGAACTAGGCTGAAAAGCAACATGCTTAAATGTCCACATTTCTAGTTGAGATTTATGTAGAACTTGTTTTCCTGAATTTTTATTTTGAGGTCATTTATAGATTTTTCTTATCCTTTTTTCCTCAAATGAACAGCACCTATGGTATTACATTAAAGCATTGTAATCAGATTGTAATCAAGGAACAACGATTATTTCTTTTTATGTCTCCTGATTTACTTGTATTTAGGTTGTCAAGTGAGCGAGCCATAGCTAGCCATTCAGAGTGTTCTGCAATCATATCTGCATTTATGGAGTGTTTTCGATTTGCCATGCTACAGAATTTAGGTGAAGAAGATGAACAAAAACAAATTCAGCAGATGCTTATATGTGATCAGGTATATATTATGTAAATATTTTAAAAGTTCTTGTTCTCGGTTTTGCAATTTCACAGTTTTAACTTGAACAAAATTGTGAAACACCTCAATGCAAAAAAATCCAGGAGAATTTAAGAAAAAATAACTTTAGCTGTGTTTCTATATCCTCCCTTCCATAAAACCAAACCCTCTGACAGAGTGCAGAATTGTTGTATGAAACCTCAGTGTCTTTAACAATAAAGTATAAATGTAATGGATAGGGGTTTGTAAATGTTTAATAGAAGAGGTTGGGTGGGTTAAACGTTTTGCTAATTCTGTTTTCAGGATTGCTGTTAAATTGATATTTAATAGATGTTAAACACTTTGTTTTGCAGAGCTTCCTGAGATTGTCAGTATTAAAATTATTGTCCAGTTGTGTAAACATTTACTTACTAAAACTTTCTTGCATTTCTGTTTGTAGTTAATTCCTCTCATTGAAGCTGTGCTTAAAGAGACCAGGTTACAAATTGGTCCATTATTTTACCAAATAGCAGAAACACTGAGCTCCTGGGAAACAAAGACCGAAATCTTAAATGATGATGGCACAGCTGAAACTTTCCGGAGAGTCTTGTCGAATTTCTGGGACAGTCTCTCAAAAATGTATGTACTCCATGTTGATGCAGCAGATGCTGATGAGAAATCTTTGGTTGCTATATCCTGTATGCTACAAATTCTGCAAAGCCCGGAGAGCTCTATGAAACCAAGCAAAAGAAGAACCATAAAGATCAGATTTACAGATGAGAATGAATCTGAAAGAAACACAGAGAATGGGAAGTCTGCTGAGGTGACAAATAATGGTGAATCTGAAATACTAACTGATCCACCACATATTTTGTTTCTAAGGAAAGAACCTTTAGAAGATTTAGTCTGTAGCCTTGCTGGACTGAGTATTGTGTATATCAGTGAACAGAAGTCTGATAGGCACTTAAAGTTTCTCTCTGCTCTGCTCAACTCCTTCCCTTCTAGAAGAGTTTTTCAAGTGCTGTTAGAGCAGGATAATGGTGTGAGTGCTGCTCTGACTGAATCCCAGGAAGACGTAAAACTTCAGCATGAAAATCCATCAGTACGGTTTCTGCATCAGAATTTAATAGTTTGGTTGAAAGAAGACTGGAGGAAAGAGACAGATTTTCTGGTTGATATTTTGTATAGTGTCCTTAGGTGTTGTAACAATAATACAGAGAGAAAAAATATTCTTGATGACTTAACTAAGGTAAGGCTTTCTTTTTTACTTTGCAAATAGAATTTATATAATGACTATCCTGATTTGTGGGCTACAACTGGCAGTGGGAATAATAGTTATTTTGGATCTGAAAAATATATTCTGACTCAGATTAACTAACATATTTGTTTTGGATAAATCTGACAAAGAGAAGATGGAATTAAGAGAGTTTGGAATTAGAATACTAGGAAAGGCGTTATGACATTAATATGTTTATCCCTCTCACTTGACATAAATATACTGTACTGAAAATAGTACATCTGAAGATTTTTGTTCCTAAATTACCACCTTTTTTCTTCGTACAATATGATTTATAGTATTAACCTGTAGCCTTTCTCTTAACCACAGTCACTTCTACCCATTTTGTTCTAGTTACGGGGGAACCTTAGGTTGCCATTAAATTGGGCAATTATAATTTCTTTCATTGATTGTTGGCTGCTAAGTAATCATGATTATGGGAGTAACCTTTGCTCACTACTAAGACTTGACAACTTCTACACATCCTTTTCAGAAATTAAAATTGGACAATAAATAGAGATTGCATTAAGGTTTCTTTTCCTAATGGACTAAGTTTTATTAACTATATTTTTATTTATTTGTTTTTCCACTAGATGGATCTGAAATGGAGTATTTTCCTACAAGTAATTCAAAAGGTATCTTCTTTGCTAATTTCATTCTTATTTTGCAGGCATACTTTTGGATACTTTCCAATCTTTAAGTGATAGGATTTCAGTTAGTTAAACTGGAGTAGACTACAAACTAGTCTGATTTTCATAGTTTGAAAATCTAGTAATAATTAAATTTGAAACAGGGCTGTTTTATTATAACTTAAATATAGCACCTCTCTCACAAGCCCATGGTAGATAGCATTAGAAACTGAAGCACTTTCTTCAGGGGTTCTCAAACGGGTCGCTGACAGCCCTGAGCCCCCATTAAATTAAATGTATCCCCTTCCCCCTGTTTTTAATTTATATGGGAGGGGCTCACACTCAGAAGCTTGCTGTGTGAAAGAGGTCACCAATACAAAAAGTTTGAAAACCACTGATAGTGGCACTGCGTTGGCTATATTGTAAACTTCCATCTTCAGTATGTCTCATCTCTGATATAGAGGGGCTCCTTATCCATTCATATATAGGAGTCTCTAATATGGTCCATTGGGTGGCATGATGTTATATAGATTTCCATTCTCCTGAACCATTTATTCTCTACAAAACAGCATCACACTGTGGATGTATACTTTAGAAAGCATGATGTGTAAATTCAGCCACTAGTTGGAAAACCCAGAAATACTGACTAATTAGGACCGAGTTATTTTACTTTATAGGCATTTGTATAGCATTTATCACCATATTATCTGAGCAACTCACAAACATTAATACATTTATTCTTGCAACATGCCTGTGAAGTAAAGTATTATTATCCCCATTTTTACAGATAGGGAACAGAAGCACAGAGGAATTTGTCTTGCCTGAAGTGATATGTGAAGTTGGTAGCAGAGCTGGGAACTGAACCCAGATCTCTGGATGCTCAGTATCAATGTAATCCCTCCTCACTTATGGATGCCTCACACTTAAAAATTCCTTCCTGTTTTTTCTTTTTTATTATTTATAATAATAATTGGCTCATCACCTAGCAGAATTTTCCCCCAATATATAACTTGGCATTAGTTTCTGGGAAAACGCTGACATTATAACTTGGCATTAATGTATAGGAATTAAGTACTCTCTCTAAAGGCTAATACATACTAATCCTATACCCTTAAAGTTATTAACCTTGCAAAAATAGTTATTTTCTTGTAATTCAGGCATGCTCGGACTCAGTGAAACATTCATTAGTCTCTGGGTGGCTGAAAGGCGACGTACTAGGGGAGAAGCTCGTAATACTAGCAGATGATCTGTGCTATAAGGGTTTGAAAACCACAACAACTTCATCGGAATTGTACTGTTCAGAAAGGTGGACCCTCCTGAGCTTGGTATTATCACAGCACATTAAAAATGGTAGGTGAATTGCTACTTGGGGGTGGGTGGCGGGAGGAAAAGAACTTCTTGAGGTTTTTCACCATATCACATTTTGTAACATCTAGCTGCTTCTCTGTTTATGTTTACCTGAGCTAGTGTGCTATGGCCTTTTAATTTCATTAAAACTAACCTGGAATAGTGACTTGATGTGCTTCCATTTCCATGCACCTGTTAACAGGATTAGTGTTAATCTTCTTTCTTTTTAGATTTTCCAGTTCTCTAATTGTATAATTCTTTAATGCAAAGATTGGATTTACTAAATGACTGCAGAATAGACCATACCATCTGAAGTTTACTGTTCAAAAAGTAGTGTCAGATCAGAAGGGTTATGGATCCACATCTGAGCCTTCTGACCTCAAACAATAGAAGCAATTTATAAGTCCTAAGTCTGCTTATTTGGGGCACATACATTGAGAGAACATACGGAAAATATCGTATTGCCCTTATACAAATCCATAGTGCGCCCACGTCTTGAATACTGCGTACAATTGTGGTCTCCTCATCTCAAAAAGGATATACTGGCATTAGAAGAGGTTCAGAGAAGGGCAACTAAAATGATTAGGGGTCTGGAACGGGTCCCATATGAGGAGAGATTAAAGAGGCTAGGACTTTTTAGCTTGGAAAAGAGGAGACTAAGGGGGGATATGATAGAGGTATATAAAAGTATGAGTGGTGTGCTCGCCACTCCAGAAAAGTAGTCAGACTTACCGGTTTAAAAGTCCTAATGGAGTGCTCCAGGATTGAATGTTTGCCCTATTATGAGTCAGGGTCAGGCATTTCAGTGGATGGCTATGGGACTGGAGGTATTGCTGCACGGACATCATTCATTTTGTAAAAAGTGCTTGTGTAACAAACTACCAAGAATATGTTGGGTGTGTTCCATCAGGTGTTGAAGAGCTAGGACATCTTTGACTAGAGTGAAACGAATCAAGCTTTAGCACATACAAAATTAAACCAGACTCTCCCCTTGATCTTGCTTTCAATATTAGTGAATCTGGAAAAGCAGACAGACACTGTTTATAGCATCTGATGGCTTCCGTAGGATCTTACTTGTCACAGAGTAATCATAAAGTGTCTTTTTTTTTAATAGAGTCCTTGATTGGAGAAATTTATGTTGAAAGAATTATTGATAAACTTCAAGCAGCTCTTTCAAAAGCTAAGGATCTTTCTGAAGCTGGAAATACTGAACCATCAGTATCATTCATATGTGACGTAGCCTCTAACTTTTTCAGCTCAGTTAAAGGGTGCTTACTTATGCCATCTTCCGAAGACTTGTTGTTCACTATTTTCCAGCTGTGTGCTCAGAGCCAGGATGCTACACACTTGTCAGGTAACCCAATGCAGGAATTACTTTGCAAACTAAAATTTGACTTTGGAACATTTATTTTTCTGATTTTATTTGCATGTGTGTTTAATGTTGGTTTGTATTAAAGGCTGATCTTCAGGGCAGTAGTAGAGAAAAGCCACCTCCAGAAATTTAAGGTTTTGTGTAAAAAACTCCACAACATATTACCCAAGTAATATCCACGTAAAATGGGATCAGTGTTTCTCAACTGGTCAGTTATAACTAGAGCTGTGTGAAGATTTCCAGATGAATAGTTGCAGTTTCTGGTTGACTAAAACTATTCACAAATTTGAATCTAATTTACCAAATAGTTTCAACCAAACTGAAGAAGTCATAACATTTTGGTAATGTCGAAACATTTTGTTTTGGTCTGAAAAAGTTTATTTAGACTTTCAGACATTTTGACAAAAGCAAAGGAAAGGATCCGGGAACAGGTGCTGGTGGGGGTGCTTCCTTTTTATACGGTGGCTCATTGGTCAGTGCACTCACTTAGGATATGGGAGACCTGGTTCAGTTCCCCCCTCTGCCTGATGAGAGAGAGGGATATGAGTCTCCCACATTGCAGGGGAGTGCCCTAGCTACTGGTCTTATGGGATATTTTGATATGGGGCTTTCTCACTCTCTTCTCGTGAAGCTGTTCTACTTTGTTATAAATAATTAGTCATTAGAGCCAGGACTTGAACTTGGGTCTCCCTTCTCTCTGGTGAGTGCCCTAATACCCAGGCTATAGAGTCATTTTTGCTTTCTTTTCTTGGTCCATGATGAGAACAGATAGTCATAGAATGACGATGAATTGTTACTCAGAATGACAATGGATAGTCATTGGGCCAGGTTGCGTATTGAAGGAGATATTGCCTGTAGGACCCTGCCTTATTTGTTGAAGAAGTTTAAAGGTGTGTAATAAATGAATGAAGGGATTGCAGGAAAAGGAAGGGGGAGTCTCCTGGTTAAGGCAGTTGACTGCTGCCCTGGGAATTGGAGTCTGTCCCTGTGTCTGCCACAGAGTTCCTATGTGATGCTAATTAAGTCTCATCATGATCACCTGTTTAAAAAAAAAAAAGAAAAAAATTTGGTATAGCAGTGTGTTCTCATTTTCGGGATGCTTGATTTGAGACTCCAGTGTCTGATTTGCTGAGTACCTAGGGTCTGATTTGCTAAACACTCACAGTCGCAACTGAAGACAATGAGAGCTGTGCTTTGAACATTGCTGTATAATGCTTTGTACCCTGAAAAATCAGGTTTTATGCATCTCAAATTGGATACTCAAAATTAGTGAATACTTTTTTCCTTAATCTCTCTGTGCTTTAGTTCCCCATCTGTAAAATGAGCATAATGCTTCACTCTTGTCTCACGGGGGTGTTGTAAAAATAAATTCATTAGTATTTGTGAAACACTCTGGTAATATAGTAAAGAGCACCATAGTGAAGCTCATGAAGAAATTATTAATTCTGTTTTTAGAACAGAGTTTGAATAGTGTGCAATAAATAAGGTCTGGGATCACACGTGAACAATGGGGAGAAACTAAAATATTGAATGGCTGCTCATTAAGTGAGCACCATCCATTCTGTGCACTGACTAAGGCAGGGGTCCTGTGGGAAAAAATAATATGTGGTCATGAGGGACTTGAACTACCCAGACATCTGTTGGAAAAATAATATGGCAAGACACAAAACGTCCAATAAGTTCTTTGAGTACTTTGGGGACAACTTTTTGTTTCAGAAAGTGGAGGAAGTAACGAGGTGGACAGTCATTTCAGACTTGATTCTGACCAACAGGGAAGAATTGGTTACGAATCTGAAGTTGGATGCATAGGTGCTGGAACTAGGGGTGTGGGAGCTGCTGCAGCACCTTCTGGCTTGAAGTGGTTTCCATTATATACAGGGTTTTACAGTTTGGTTCAATGGCTCTCCCCCCACTATAAAAATTGTTCCAGCACCCCTGGTTGGATGGCAGTTTGGGTGAAAGTGATCATGAAATGATAGATTTCATGGTCCTAGGGAAAGGAAGGAGTGAGAACTGCAGAATAAGAACAATGGACTTAAAAAGAGCAGACTTTAACAAAGTCAAAGAACTGGTAGGTAACATCGCTTGGGAAGAAAATCTAAGAGATAAAGAAGTTCTGGAGAGCTAGCAGTTTCTGAAGGCGACCATATTAAACACACAAACTACCAGCTATCCCAATAGGAAGAATAGGAAGTGGCCAATATGGCTGCATCAGGAGCTCTTTAATGACCTGTAAATCAAAAAGGAATTCTACAAAAAGTGGAAATCTGGACGAATTGTTAAGAAGAAATACAGAAGAGTAGCATAAGTGTGTAGGTACAAAATCAGAAAGGTTAAAGCACAAAGTGAGTTACACCTAGCAAGGGACATAAGAGGCAATAAGAAGAGGTTCTTCAAATACACTGGGAACAAGAGAAAGACAAATGGAAGTATGGGTGCTCTGCTTAGTGGGGAAGGAGAGCTAATAACTGATGGCATCAAGAAGGCTGAGGTGTCGAATGCCTATTTTGCTTCAGTCGTCACTAAAAAGGTTAGTGGTGACCAGATAATTAATATTAATATAGTGGTGACACAATTAATATTAACAAGGGGGAAGGAACACAAAACAGAGAAAGAAACAGGTATAAGAATATTTAGATAAGTGTATTCAAGTTGGCAGAGCCTGATGAAATGCAGGCTAGCATACTTAATGAACTAGCTGAAGCAATCTCAGAACCATTAGCAATTAACTTTGAGAACTCATGGAGTACGGGTGACGTCCCAGAAGACTGGAGAAGGGCAAACCTACTGCCTGTCTTTAAAAGGGGCAACAAAGAGGACCTGGAGAATTAGAGACGAGTCAGCCTAACTTCGATACCTGGAAAGATACTGGAACAAATTATTAAACATTCCGTTTGTAAGCACCTACAGGATAATAGGGCTATAAGGAATAGCCAGTCTGGATTTATCAAGAACAAATCATGCCAAACCAACCCGATTTCCTTCTTTGACAAGATTACTGGCCTAGTGGATAGCAGGGAAGCGTAGATAGTGATAGATCTTGTTTTTAGTAAGGCTTTTGACACAGTCCCACATGACATTCTCATATGGTCTAACTCTAGATGAAATTATTGTACGGTGAGTGCGCAACTGGTTGAAAGACCGTACTCAGAGCGTATTTTATCAGGGTTTCGCTCTCAAACTGGGAAGGTGCATCTAGTGGTGTCCCGCAGGGGTCAATCCTGGGTCTGTTCAATATTTTCATTAATGACTTGGATAATGGAGTGGAGAGTATGCTTATAAAATTTGCAGATGAAACCAAGCTGGGAGGTGTTGCAAGCACTTTGGAGGACAGGATTAGAATTCAAAAAAACCTTGACAACTTGAGATGAAATAAGATGAAATCCAATAAAGATGAGTGCACAGTGTTTTTCTGAAGAAGGAAAAATGAAATGCACAGCTGCAAAATGGGGAATAACTGGATAAGGGTTAGTACTGCTGAAAAGGATCTGGAGGTTATAGTAGATCACAAATAGAAATGAGAGTCAACAATGTGCTACAGCTGCAAAAAATACTAATACTATTCTGGAGTTTAACAGGAGTGTTGTATATAAGACATGGGAGGTAATTTTCCTGCTCTGCTCGACACTGACGAGGCCTTAGCTGGAATACTGTGTCCAGTTCTGGGTGTTACGCTTTAGGAAAGACATGGATGAATTGGAGAGAGTTCAGAGGAGAGCAACAAAAATGATAAAAGATTTATTAAACTTGACTTATGAAGATAAGTTTTTAAAAAACTGGGCATGTTTAGTCTGGAAAAAAGAAGACTGAGAGGGGACCTGATAAGTCTTCAAATATGTTAAGGGCTGTTAGAGAGAGGAGGCGGATCAGTTGTTCTCCATGTCCACTGAAGGTAGAACAAGAAGTAATGGACTTAATCTACAGCAAGGGAGATTTAGGTTAGATACTTTCCAACTCTGTAAGGGTAATTAAACTCTGGAATAGGCTTCCAAGAGAGGTTGTGGAATCCCTGTCATATGAGGTTTTTAGGAACAGGTTAGACAAACACCTATTAGGGACGGTCTAGGTTTACTTGGCCCTGCCTCAGTGCAGGGGGCTGGATTTGATGGCCTCTTGAAGTCTCTTCTAGGCCTACATTTCTATGATTCCATGTAATTAAAAACGATATCATAATCATATGCACAAGATGGCCAAATTAAGGTTGCTCAGGCATCCTTAATTCTGACATTTCCTAATGACTTTTGTATGTTTGACTTTTCAAGATGTGTGTGTGATAATTATATACATATTTTACTTACTTTTATAGTAAATGTAAGAGGGTCCTGCAAATTTTTGACTTCCAATAATTGGTTAGCAACCTAAAAAGTTTGAGAAACACTACTTCACATGTTAACCGAGCAGTGATGTAGTGAATGTGCCAACCATTATGCAGTATGTAATTTGGCAGTTAATGTTTTAATTCCCTTATTTTTTGTGTTTAGATTTACTTGTCAATAAACTAAAGCACACTTGGTTGTCTGGCCTAAATTCGCTTGTGCATCAGGTTGGCTATATGCAGAAACAGAGCACCTTCTTGCATAAATCTGCATTGTGGGTCAAGAATCAAATTCAGTCTTCCTCTTTGGATGTTAAAAGGTAACTATGCTTACTACATATCTGTTTGTTTCGGGATATTAAAATATGAAATAATCAATTCAAAACTACCGCTTTAACAGCATCTGCCTATACTTAAGTCTTAAATAATGAAAATGTTTATTATTCTGTCTGTGAGGTAACAGCATGACCTAAAATACAAAGTGAAAAGCCATTGATGTGGCCTGGTACTGATGTGAAATGTCGTGTCATGTTGTCACATGATTGTGCTTATTTTCTCAGGAAGAATTTTTTTTTTCCCACTTTTTCAGCCTTCAGGTTTTGATCTCCGCAGTTAATGATTTGCTGACTAAGCTACTGGAAGCAGGTGAACTGTCTGGTTGTCTTCTGGGAGCTTATTTTGAACATATTACTCCAACCAACTCTGAATGGGAAAAGTTACGAGAATCCCTACCCATTGAGGTATGAACATGACTGCAGTCTGAATGCTGCGGCACAATGAAATAGCTGATGTATCTACAATCTGGGCTGCTTTCTCTGTAATCTTTCCTGCTTAATCTCTGGAGCAGTGTGGTTGGAAATGATGTGAAGTATGCCTCTCCTTCTATTGCCTGTCTTGTTTCCACCCCCTCAATTTTTGTGAGGTCCAGGAGCTCAGTGCTGCATGGTGCTGTGCTACTTTGGCCATGATCCAGCACAACACTTATGCACATGCTTATCTCTAAGCATAGGAATAGTCCCATTGAAGTCAGGGAATTCTTACAGTTAAGCACATGTTAAGTGCTGAGCTGGAACAAGGCCAAAGTGCCCAGAAGCTTGTAGGATCAAGGTCCAGATGAGAAAGGAGCAGAGGTGGATGAGTCCCTTTCCATATTGGAGGGGAAGGTAGGGGGTATGTGCATGCGTATGCAGGGCCATACATGCACAGAACATTTAGGCTGTTGTATCCCTAATGATGCTATACAAAATCTGCAAATATAAAAACTCCCCTCTTTTTGGATTCTACATAAAATACTGTTTAAAGGACACAGTCAACTTGCTTTATTTTGCAATTTACTGGGTTTAAAATTGCAGTTTCTGATAGTGACCTCTTAAAAGTAAATCCTGTTTAAAATAATCCTTTTATAAGGCTTGTATTGTTCCTTTGCTGCTGCTGTTTATAGTCTTTTCAACTGATTTAGGGACTATAGAGAGAAAACAGTGAAACTGACTGTCCTCAAAGTGCTTCAAATAGGCAGAGTAAACTGAAAAAAACAAATATATTTTTCCTTAACTACTGTCAGGGTATAATACTCATAGTATTACTTGCAACTATACTATTTATACAATTTTCAGACATAAATGCAATTTTGAAGTTACAAGTGTCTCTTTAATTTGGTTGGCAATATGATTGAAATTAGACAGAAAAGGATTTTAAATTTAAATTATGAATCCACCATCAATAACCTTGATACAGCAATTAGACCTATTTTGGGAATAGTTCTCCAGTTATGGTACCTTTACTGACTATTTGTTATGAACAGTTGGGAATCTCAATGCGGGAACTGTAAGTGATATTGTGAGTAATTTTGAATTTGAAAAGTTACACAAATGCCTGAGTCTTTATATTATTCCCTAAAAATTGCATGTAATTATGGACAGCTCCTTTCTTGTGTTTATTACAGTGGTTACACAAACCTCTTTTGGAAGGAAGACTGAGTGTGAACTGTGAGCACTCAAGAACAGAGGTTAAGCTATGCAAAACAACTAAACTTCCGAACCATCTGTGTACTGCAGCGTTGTTAAGTAAAATGGCACTACTTATACAGGAACATGAGGTGGTGTTTGAAAACCACGAAGCAGAAAGGAAGAAAATTGAGAATATAAGTAAGAAAGAAATGTAAAACTAAAGAGCAGTTGATTTGATATAGTAGTTGTAAACCAAATTATATCAATTGGTGGAAGCAATTATTAACGAAAGGTTTGGATTATAGCTAACTGACATTATTACTTTATCCTATATCTTTTACAGTTGTTGCTCTGATTCTGCTTTAAGTGCACAAATATCTTTTAGTGTGGTGTTTATATATCTAGAACCCTTCTGGCCTTTCATTTTTTGCTTGAATTCATACTCTCTCAACTAACCTCTTAGCATACACTGAGGTAAAAATATCAGAGGGGTAGCCATGTTAGTCTGGATCTGTAGAAGCGACAAAGGGTCCTGTGGCACCTTATAGACTAACAGAGGTATTGAAGCATAAGCTTTCGTGGGTGAATACCCACGTCTTCGGATGCAAGCAGTGGAAAAATGAGGTAAAAATAGTTGTTCTTTGCCAGAATACCGACTATCCCAAAGCACTGCCTGTTGCATGGTGAGCATACATGCAATGTATCCATGATAGCGTATTGGTACATTTTGAGTGTTAGGCATGAGATCAGAGATGTTATTGCAACCATTTTTCTTTTCCTCATCCCTCCATCCATACCTCACTCTTGTTCAGTCATTTTACTTGTGAAGTGGCTTAATTATTTTCATGTTCTTAAATCAGATCTGACCATTGACATTATGCATTTTATGAAGTAGTGATGCCACTCCATGTTCTTCTGTTGCTATTGAAGAGAAATGTAACTTCTCAGTGTGGTCCTTTATAAGAGGATGAAGAAGAAACAAACACAGTAATTTAAGAACTGGTTTCTAACTTCAGACAGGGGTTACTATCTGAAATTCGGTCTTGACTGCCTAGTTTAGGAGCTGCTATCCGGAAAATTAGAGCCAAGAAGAGGAAGAAAATATGAAGGTGTAGGAGAGGAATCACTAACTAGAGTCCTTTCCATGCTTTTTTTTTTTTTCCATTTTAATAGTGCCTAAGCATTTAGAATGGTTTAAATTAATCATGGATTATTACCTATTGTTAACCCGAGAGTACATAAGTGTTGGTGCCAGGAGTCCAGCTCATTCCTCTCAGCACCTGAAGTTGTGTGAATGTAAGCTTTTTTGTGTTGAGTTACCAAGATACACGAAAATGTAAGCAGAGGTTCCCCACATACACCATGCTTATATTAAAACCTATACTATGTTGGTTTGATTAGTTGCAGAACTGCTGTACTCATTGCAGTGGATTGACGAACTTGATGATCCTCCTTGTCTCCTCCTTGAATTTCTCAACATGCTTCAAGTAATCAGTATTACATATGAGGACTTAAGTGCATTTGGTAGTATAACCAACCTTCTGCAAATATTATTTAACAGGTAGGTAGAGATTTAGAAAATACTTGATGAAATATAACATTCCTGACTTATTCTGGCTTTGGCATTTGCACTACAGAGATTATTACTTTCACTGATGTGATCTATGACAGAGATCGCTTTTACTGATGTGATTTCATTTTGACTTCTTTTGTTAAGGTCTTTTCCTTGATATGTTCACATATGTAGGGTGTGTGTACAAACTACATGTAAATTAAATAGTTCTTTTTTCCTTTTTCTTCTATAGATCAAAAGAGTGTGGAAGACTTTGGGCCTTAGCCATGGTTAGATTGATCCATACAAAGAATATTGCATCCAGTGAAATAAAACAACTTTATAAGATGACAGAAGGGTATTCTAATACTACAATTCATAATTCCTTGTAGTTGTGAGTAAATGTTGTTGATGATACTGTGTTGCGACTGGTTCTGATGAATGAAATACATAGGATGGGTACTATTTACCATTTACATATGCAGTGTAAAAGAAATGCAATTTACTGTATATAAATGGCCTGAAAGAAGCAGAATATGAAATAATCCTTCTCTGATCCATGATCCCCAGGAGCCAATTTACATTTTCCTGTAATAACACTTATTTTTGTTTCCCCGTTTCATTCTTGGCATCTTGTTTACATGAACAGGTTTTTCCCATTAACAGAAGGCAACCTGCATACAGTTCAGAGCCTGTCTCCATTTTTACCTGAAGAAGAAAAGGAAGAATTAGTTATCCAGTGTACTGCTAAACTTATGGCATGTATGCAAACCGACCTTCTCAGTACTGATGGTCAGTAACATAACTATACATTCTTCAGCCAGTTTGGTTTATTAATTTAAAATGGGATGACTTTGTAATTAATTTATTCGTAGTAATGCTTCATAGACTATTTGATAAGGCAACTGTTTACTACAAACAAATTGTTATTAGTGGAATGAAAATGCATTATCTTCAGTTGTCAGCGTATTATATATTGATTACATGTTGTACCAACAGTTTTATAAACTATTAAGGACTGTTCTCATATATATATATAACTAAGTATTACCCACATGGCCCATCCACAATGGGAAGCAAATGACCCAGGTCCAGATTTTTATGGTATTTAGGTATAGCACTGCTCAGTGTTGCAGTGGGAATTAATGTGACTTAGACTCTTAAGTGCCCTATGTCACTTTTGAAAATGTGTAATATTCTGAAAAATTATCCTTTTGAACCTAAACTTTTTATAGTTGAGTTTCTGCCCAAAGAAGAATTGTGTGGGAAAGTATAAGCAAAATCCTTTCAGGTGTTTGAGTATGGTATAGTTAAAATAAAAAACAAAACATTCTTCCTCCCTCTTCTTGTTTTCATTCATTTTTGGCCATGCTCTTATTGACTAAGCTACATAAAAACTTGTCATATCACTAATCCTCAGTGAGGAGTATATCTCTTGCTGAATTTGAAAATCTTAGCATTGTTAAAACAAATTCATGACCATTTGGGCAAAACTGTGTTTTATCTTCAGGTGAGCACGTGCAAATAGACATATTGTAAAGACTTTGTAAGTGTGATTTTTTAAACACTGGTTAAGGGGGAACAGTTGATCAAAATCTTGAATTTTCCTGCCCCATCAGATTCTTTATTTTCCCCACAACTAGTGTGTATTTGACTATATTATCATTGGGTTATACAGTCAGTTAAAATTTTCTGGGCTCTCTGTCTTTGCTTCTGAAACTGCATTTGGATCACCAGAGCCTGACCTGGGAAATTGTAAGTAGATAACAGGGGAGTGGGTCCTCAGACTATTCCCTGGTTGTATGGGAAATCCCCCTGTATCGCTGTGATTGAGGAGAATGGGTTCCCAGTGAGCTCCTCTGGTCCACATGTCCGATTCTGCCCCCTGCCCCATCCTATTTCTCCAAAGGGTCCTGGCCAAGGAATGTGTGCCCAGTTTCTAAACATTAGTCAAGGAATGAGTTCACCATTGGGTCTACTCACTTCATGAAAGAGCTGGTAAAGTTCTTGTAAATACAGCACCAGGTCTTGCGTGAGATGACATGCACATATAAACGGTGCAGTTAATGGAGTGCTCACGTCGTTGGTATGGTGCTTGTAAAAAAATGTACCTATTCTCCAGGAGGTGTAGATACATATTTTCTTCTTTCTTTTAAAATGGAAATTTAAATGGAAAAATACATTAATGCAGTAATAAGCGTTCACAGTTAACATGAGTGTCAAGTTTCCTTGAGCTATGTTAACTCCGCATGTTGCACATGTATAATATTTTCTTTTCCTAATTATCTGATTAAATGTACAGTTTAACCTATTAATCTTTGTTTTGTGCTGCAAAGGATAAATGTGCTGTTGGAACCTGTTTGCATTTTTTAATCACTTTTACTATTAACTGTGTAAACTTATCATAGCATTTAGTTGTAATAACAGTGGATTAACTACTGAAAGAATAAGAGAGAGCTAAATATTGTCCAGAATAAATTTTTGTATGTTTGTATATGTAAGATAGAAACAAAAAATAGTAACTGGATATGCATTTTTCCTTTCCTGTGCTGGCTTTGTCTTGTTAATAAATACATGAATATATTCAAGAGCATTCAATGTGTTCTGTGTGCTTTTTTACATGGTATTTTACTGTATTGTAGGAGCTTTTGGATGTCTTGCCATTTTAAACTCCTGCTTACATAGTGGAAGCATTGATTGTCGAGAGCTACTGCCTGGAATACTAAAAATCATCATGTCATGGAGAAATGATAATGAGGACAGCTTCCTTTTCAGCTGGTGGGTAACTTTGCTATAACTTAACATAGCCAAATCTTACTATGTATTTTAAAACAGCCTATTTAGAAAGACAGAGTTTAAAAATAAAAATCTATTTTTTAAAGTTCCCGTTCAGTAGGAGTACTCGGATGCTTGAAGTTAAGGACATGCATACGTCTTTTCAGGATTGGGGGTTACATCCTTGATGAAGAACCTAAATAAATAGCTGGATTTTCAAAAGTGTTGAGCATCCAGCAGCTTCTGAATACCCAGCACTTTGAAGATCAGATCACTTATTTAGACACCTAAATAAAGATTTGGGAGGTGAATTTCAGGCCACCTGTATTTTAGAAATCTGGGCCTGAAAATCTGAGCAAAGACTTAACATGCAGAGAAGAAATACTTTCATTTGTCTGTAGTTCATCCATCTTGGGTTTACTGAAGAGATCTGTGTAATGATGTCATGAAATGGGGACAAACTGGCAAGAGAATTTCATTGTGCCTGCATTATGCATTTAAAGTAGGCAGTCGTTGTAGGTGTTTGTGTATCAGTTCGTGCATTAACTTGTGGGATTTGTGCACCCAGGTGCTCACACTTGAAACTAAACTCTGTGTGATTCATTCATATATTTTATTGGCTACAGGAAATCATTAAATCTTGTAAATCCATGTTGAATTGTGTCCTGGAGTATAATGCAAACTAGTTTCAATTACTAAACTTACTGATTTACATTAGGTTATTATTTGAGCAAATAGATAGTATAATATGCAGTTGGTGGCCTGTCACAGAATCACAGAACTTCTTGTTTGTTTGCATCTTGGTTTATCTTGTTCCTGTTACATAGACTTATGAGTTTACATAGGAACTAACCTCAAAGAAAGCAAGGGTATTTTAAGCGCTTAGGCAGATTCCAGTATAGAATATGAATTTGGCCTAAGAGGAAACACTGAGGCTAGAACAGAAATATTTTATTCCTCTACATTAATGAGGATGGTTTTAACTTCTGTACTTCTGTTGCAGCAATCTTAAAGAAGCAACGCCTCAGTTGCTTGGTTTCAATATAGAGATGATCCGTTACTTTCCTCTGTTGCTAAAATATGCCACGTCTCCACTGATGGACAATGAGTGGGACTTCGTAATGTGCTCCATGCTGGCTTGGTTAGAGGTAAAATGATAAGCATCATTGCTAAACAGTATATTGCATCCTGAAATAGGACTCTCAGAATGGACATTCGACACCTATTAATTTGACACTAGACTCATTTTTTTTCTGTATTTAAAATAAGGAGGCTAAAGAACAGATATTTAAGCCTTAATACCTTTCTCTGTATGTTCTTATAGCAGCTTTCATCTTAAGGGTGTGAAAGTGCTTTACATAATATAAGTTCAGGGGTTGCATCATCTACCTTGGCTAGAAATATACTCATTTTACACCAGTATCATTACAAAATGGAAGGATGGATGTTAATTTAAAGACAGTAGCCCAAAACATAGTGGCAGCTACATTTGTGGACTTGCTATATAAATGAATCATTTTAGAGGATTTTCAGTAGTTAGTCATATTACTTTTTGTGGATCTTGACAGAATAAAAATAAAAGCAGGAGTCCAATTTGAGGGAAAGGATTGATTTTTGTCCAAGGGAATGAGCACCATTTTAGTAATTTCTGGTTGAACATAAGTTTTCCACAATGTGGAAATGATTTAATGAATGGAGCTTTATGAAGTTTTTATATTTGGGAGGGAACGGGGGTGCTTTTTAAACTATGGTTTTGGCCTTCTTGGCCGTGTAAGGTTTAGTGTTGCAGATACATTACTATTTGAATCCACTTGGTGGCAGTTTCTGCCTACCATTATGTAAAGGGTTCTGTAAAAATGGAAACAATCTATTATTCTAAACCTTGATAAGAGCTGGGGAAAGTTATTGTATTTTATTTACTTTTATTGGGATCCAGCAGAAGTTTTAAAATAACCTTGTGAGATCAAATACCAGGAACTGTGAAGTGGCGTGAGCACAGAATTGGCTTATTTACTAATTCTCATACTATATTTTGTAGCGGTAACGAACGCTTGCTTTTCCATCAAACATCTCAAATCACTTGATGAACGACAAATTCTATAGTGATATATAACTCTGTATAAATGTAGCATAAAACAACTGTCTTAAAGCAGAGTGAAGACTAAGAAATTACTGCCATTTTTTTCCAGACAACAAGGGAAAACCATTCGCTTTATCCTGTTCCACTGGTGCAAATTTTTGCCTGTGTCAGCTGTGACTTGGCTTCTGCCCTTAGTGCTTACTTCCAGGCAGCAACTCCCGAGGCTATCAAAAATCTTCCTATGAACCTGATCAGTGAATGGAAGGAATTCTTTTCTGAAGGCATTCACAACTTGCTGTTAACTTTGTTGGTAAAAGTCACAGGCAAGTATATGGCAAATGACAAGCAGGGTAGTAGCTTGATATGAAAAGTGACCTGAATAGAGGTATTTTTAAGTAGAATAGCTGACAGACTAAGTTTGACTTTATTATATTGAGTGCTCTGTTCATGTAGTTGTTAGTATTTAACTAGCACATAATGGATGAGCAACAATCAGTGAAAAATATTTAAGGGATATAAAATTACACTTCGATTTTTAAGAATATTTAGTATTGGATAATTTAGATAAGTGGAAATAGTGTGCCTTAGTTGTCTGTGATTGAACCCACTTGTAACCATAACAAACTGAGCTACAAATGTAACTCACTGTTTTTCTCTATTATGAACAGGGGAAAGCAAAGATGCATCTGAAAAATCCTTTCAGAACTCTATACTGAAGTCCTTAGGTGAAGTTCTAACATACATTTCCAAGGACCAATTGTTGAACCACAAACTGCCAGCCAAGTTTGTTGCTGGCCAGAAAACAAACCTCCCAGATAATCTACAGACCTTGTTAAACACATTATCTCCATTGCTGCTTTTCCGAGCTAGACCTGTACAGATCACTGTCTACCACATGCTATATAAGTAAGGAATCAACCAGTGATCTCTTCCTCTCTGTTTCTAAAGTCTGTAAAATTTTGCATTTTGAAATGTGAGAAGACTAGTGAAATAGTGGTTTTTCCAAATGGAAAACTAAGTGGTAATTTATGTACATGTAGTGAACTTTGATATACATATATTCAGTGTAAATACTGAATAATTTTATAAATGTTTTAATTTTAGACCCATGTATTAACATAAAGGAAAAACTTTAGTTTTTAAGGAACATGAAAACATAATTTGATTTTCTGACAGAATTGTGTATGTGCTTTAAGTATAGTATCAATATTACTACAATCCAGGGTTGCCTAAGTGTTTTCAGTCTAGCCCTGTGTTTTGAGATACACATAGCTTTCCAAAACTTATGTCTGTTAAGCTGAAATTTTCCTGGGTTGGTCTCTGCCTGAAGGTAAATTTTACTAGAGAGTTTGAGCCAAAACTCTTCAGACATTTGTGCATGAGGAAAGTGGGGAATAATTCTTCCTTATTCTCAAGATTCTTCTGAACTTTCTTTGGACAGCCCTAGTGCCTGAAATTTGAAATGTGATACATATACTTGACTACCTTTCATGCAATTTGTAAGGTACATGTAACCTGAAACATAGGCTCCATAGCAGCTTGTGCCTCTCATTTAGAGTGCTCTCAAAGGTCTGTAAAGGCTGATGATAGGCTTGTTCAGAAGTATAGATGTTAGGACTTCTGAGTCCTCCTAAAATAAAGATGAGTGAAGGGAAAAACTGAGCAAGATTATGTGCCTTCTGGCACCTGTAATTTAAGCAGCCAGTTTTGGATGCATGTCTTATAGACACTGCACTATTTTTAATAAATACATTGCCAACAATTTAATGCTTTTCTTGATATAAGAGATAAATATTGTAGGCAGTAAAAATGAAAACTGGTTCTCTCCACCTTCCTCTCAACTCCACAGGTTAATGCCCGAGTTGCCTAAATTTGATGATGAGGACCTCAAATCCTATGGTGATGAAGAAGAGGAATCAGCTTTGTACGTTTTTTTTCTATTTTGACTTGAGTTCTGCATCTTTAAAGGGGATGGGGTGTTGCATGTCATGGGGTCAAGAAGGACTTTTTATCCAATGTATAGCATCGCAAAAAGCAAAAGCAAACTTCAGGAGCAGTTAGTTTAGTATTACCACCTGCCTAGGTGGTAAGAATGGATTGTGCTTTCTATTGTGTTTATCCAGCACTAGCACACTGTGAGTTCTGCCCAAATACAAGTTAAAGCAACCAGGGCCGGCTTGGGGTGGCAGTCCAAGTCCCGCAGCAGCAATTCGGCGGCAGGTCCGCTCTTCCCGCCGCTGAATTGTCGCCGCGGGACTCGGACTGCCGCCCCATTCTCACCTGCTGTGGCAGCAATGGGGCAGCAGGTCTGCCGCTTTTCCCTTGCCACTGCAGACTGACGCAAGCAGACGTAGCGGGGCCCCGCCCCCAACGCAAGCAGACGTCGGGGGTGGGGCCCTGCTACGTCTGCCTGCGTCGGGGGCGGGGCCGCAGCAACTGTGTGGGGCGGCAAAATGGTGAGAACCGCCCCTGAAAGCAATTCAAATAAAGGCCAAAGTTCTCCATTCAGATCCCCATGGTAGCATTCAATTTCTATATTCTGCTCTTCCTACAAGAAGTTAATGGGAGGTCTGTCTATTTAAGGGGAGAGGAGTATTAAAATGTAATACTGCTGTGCAGACTGAGAAGAGAATTTCATCGTAAGAAGAGAGCTTCTTTTGATGTATTTACATGTTTGGTACCAAGAGGATGCTGAGCAGGCTCTAAAAAATAAAACCATTTTGTGTTCTAAGAAAGTTTTATTTTGTATATTTCATAACTATGACAAATATAATGCCTTATCATTCCGTAGGTCACCACCTGCAGCTCTTATGTCTGTTCTTGCCACTCAAGAACTCTTTCTAGAAAACATCCTAGAATGCATTCAAGTTGGAGAGTATGCAGTTGTTCAGCCGCTGAGCGAAGAGTTCTGCTTTATTTTAGGATATCTTCTCACATGGAAATTAATATTAACTTTCTTCAAGGCAGCTTCTTCTCAAGTATGTATTTAATGAATGTGTTTTCTTCCAATGGGTTTTCTTTACACTCCTATCTGGCCAGGGTCTATTCACTCCTGGTCCTGAAGTTTCCTCTTGATATATTTCTTCCTTTTATGTATTCAATGGTTTCAGGCCTTCAGCTGATACAGTATTAATGGTATTCTTTTTAGAACCCATCAATACTGAATACACCGATAGAACTCACTACCGATCTCTCCTTTCCCTAGTGCTGAGTATTTCTTACACAGCACTACTAGCTCTGACATTAAACTAGCAGTGGAACTCATGTGTTTGACGTGGCAGTGCAGAAAGCTGCTATTACACCGAGTAGTAAATATAATGCTTTAAGAATTTTATTAAAATATGTAATTTGTAAGCACTTTTTAAGCAGCCTCATTGGCATTTTATTAATATTCTATTTATCCACCTGCTAAATGCTTACTTTACAATATTTAGAAATCTTCCTCAACAGGAAGCAAGACATCAGTGTAGAACCTGTATAGTAATGTTCGTTTAAGGAGAACAATCTTGCTGCAAGAGATACCTAATTTGAATTCAAACTATTGTTTGTAAATAGGAAGTATTTGGTGCATTTAATTAAATATACAGTTGTAGTTAACCTTACTAGTTAACCACCAGAAGATTTTGTTGATTCAATCAGTAAACAATAACTGAGGGACATGCAACAGTGTTTTTAAGATAATGTGATAGTTCACAGTACAAGGCATATTGCGTACATTGCTATTCTTACAATTGATCTACTCTATGCATCAGAGACTCCTAATTTTAAATTTAGTATCATGTTATAAAGTATCTACATCCCATTTAAGGAGTTGTCCAAAATAATGTATTTATTACTGTTAAAGGGTGATATAAACGTTATGACATTATATATAATATATACCAAAGTGAACCATTTGGATTCCTGTTCCATTTGTGGAGTTCACATTTGTAGGTATAGATGTAATGAAAATGAATTCTGTGTTAACAGCTCATTGGAAACAAAGCTAAAACAATATTCTAAATTTAGATTTTTCCATTTCTCTTAGCTCATCTCACCTATTCAAGCCCAAGATTGTTCCCTACAGTATGTTCTTGGTCTAGTCCAGGGGTCTCAAACACGTGGCCCACGGGCCACATGCGGCCCACGGAGTTATTTCCTGCGGCCCGCCATAGGCGCCAATTCCACTGGCAGCCAAGCTCCAAACATTACTGAGTGTTTATATTTTATTAAAACCCCTCTTTGCATTACAGTTTTTAAAAAGTTAATACATTGACTTTTAATAGAATGCTATATTACTCTTCATTTTTTTCATTTTTGACTATACTTTTGTATCATTGTATGAAAAGGTTTCAGTGATGCGGCCCCTGGGCCAATTTACTAGTTCTCATGTGGCCCTCGTGGTGATTTGAGTTTGAGATCCCTGGTCTAGTCTAATTCAATAGCCTGAACCATGAGGCTTCCATCAGTTCACTTAAAAGATAGTAATAGACTTTGGTGTCAGAGTGCTTTTCCAGATAGCCTATATGTTGACTGCCCTAACCAATTTATCTCCATGCTTAGTGTTTACATGTATATGTCTGTCTATCATAGGTATTTATATAGTCCTCATCACCATTAGTAGATGAGCACCTCGCCATCTTTAATGTATTTACCCTCCCAGCACCCCTGTTAGGTAGGGAAGTACTACCATTTCAAGATAGGAAACTGAGTTACAGACAGGCTTAAGTGGAAACAGGAAGTCTATGGTGGAGCAAAGAATCGAGTCAGAGTCTCCCAGGTCCTAGGCTAGTGCCCTAATCACTGGACCAGCCTTCCTCTCTACATGTACATGTTCATATCAGAACAAGCTGCTTTTTATTAGGACTCATACATACTTTATTTTTCCCCCCACCAGCTGCGGGCTTTATATTCACAGTATCTTCGAAGAACTAAGAATCTGAATAAACTGCTTTATCACCTGTTCAGGCTTATGCCAGAAAACCCTGCCTTTTCAGGGCCAGCTACTGAAGGCCCAGATAAGGACACAAAAACTTTCTTCACGGAAGAACTTAATTTAGGTGTCAAAGGTTAGTAAAAATGTATGAGATATTTGTTCACTCAGAGTAACTTCAGCCTTAATAAGAAAATGATAAATCCTAGAGAAACATTTCCCTTCCTTAGTCTCATCACTGAGTTATTTCCAGAAAAAGCTGTGATGGGAAATCCTTAATACCAATTTATCTCTGAAAATAATAGTGCCCTGTGTCTGCACACATTCAGGGTTTAGAGCAGGGGTTCTCAAACTGGGGGTCGTGACCCCTCAGGGGGTTGCGAGGTTATTACACGGGGAGTCACGAGCTGTCAGTCTCTGCCCCAAGCCCCGCTTCACCTCCAGCATTTATAATAGCATTAAATATTTTAAAAATGTGTTTTTAATTTATAAGGGGGGTGGTTGCACTCAGAGGCTTGCTGTGTAAAGGGTCATCAATACAAAAGTTTGAGAACCGCTGGTTTAGATGGTGCAAGAAAGGGGAAATATTTAAGCCTACAATATGTTAAGTCTGCATGCAGATTTCTTGCTTTGTTTCTTAAATGGACATTTTTAGGTAGTGTAAGCCAACTTATAGATTGTCTATTTAAAAATATATATGAAGTTAATAAAAATTTCTTCAAAATACTTAACTCATATTTGCATTCACATATCTGCAAATACAAATGTTGCAGCATAGTGCTAAAGCATGAGAAACAAAGTGTTAAATTGTCTAGAGAGAAAAGTTAAGTAGATTAGTTAATTTTCATTGTTCTACCAGAGAAGTGCAAAAAGGAAATTAAACTTGAAAATTATTTTTCCAATAATCTAAAGTGATACTGGTAACAGAGGCAAGGAAATACAGTTTCATAATTAAAATGTTTGTTTTGATTTCATCATTTTCATATTACCATATAACATAACCAAAATAAAATAAAAAGTTGTTTAGAAGGAAGTTGAAACGTTTCATTTTAAAAACAGCCAAATGGAACACTTGGACATTGTTGGAACAATTTTCCCTTTTTTTGGTAAAATTTCAGCAAAATGAACACAACTTGGCAGAACATTTCAGTTTAGACACAGCTGCTTTCTCCAAGGGAAAATGGTTCCATTTAAGTTTTTCTGACCAGCTCTAAATGTGAATGTTCGTAAGAAGGATAGCGTTTATGGACAAGAGGGGTTGGGAATTATTGGCATGCTTTCCATCGCCGGCAACAGGCTCTGTCATATAATCAAATTATTAAAATAATGCTCCTATAGGCATGGGGCAGAAACCGTGCTTTGTCACCTATATGATATTTGACAACATGTTTTTGATTTTTTTCCACCAGATACAGCAGTATTGTCATCTCAGATTCCACACTTGGCTTGCTTGGTGTATCATATGACATTGAAGGACTTGCCAGCCATGGTTAGGCTTTGGTGGAATAGCTGTGAGAAACGTGTCTTCAATGTTGTAGATAAATTTACAAGCAAATATGTCAGCAATGTACTTTCTTTACAAGAAATATCTTCTGTGCAGACTAGCACACAGTTATTTAATGGCATGACGGTTAGTAAGGCCTTTGTCTTCTCAAATAGTTGTTTGTGAATTGTCTTGTAAAAATTGAAATATAAACTCTCCAATGTTTCTAAACCAGGCATTAAATACAATAAGGTGTTTTAAGTGCCATCTAGATAAAGATCATTGAAATAATATGGATGGAATAGAACTATCACAGGATAGCGGTCTCTTGCGGTTGTGACTGGATTGAAATCCTGACCCTGTAGAAGTCAACAGTTTTGCCATTGACTTCAGTGGAGCCAGGATTTTACCCTAGATCTTTATCAAAATGCTGTAATGGTCAAAGCAGAGATGCTGCTTTTTCAGAACCTGACTGATCCTCTGACAATGAATAAAATGACTTTATTTCTATTATCATAAATAGATTGATAGTTATTGGTTAAGTAGGATAACATTTGTTTGCTATATAATTGCTGACTTCCTGTATTTGGAATAGTGTAGAAAATCTTGGTGCATGTACTTCAGTCAGAGAGGTTATCCATATAAGTGCTCTTTTCTGCAAGACCTCTAGCAATATGGTACCTTCTGGCTAGTGTAATTTTTAAAAAAATTTATCGGTGATTGTCAGCCATCTTTCAATCTGATTGGCTGGTACCAGTTCTGTTTAGTTTGGCATGACAAAGGTTGGCATTTTTCTTTAATGAAAAGATTTGTCAGTCACTTGTTTTCCTGGTCCAAGTATATGCAGTAAATTATGGATGTTTCATGTAATATAAAAAGACTTGAGAATGTGTATGTTTAACGTAAAGTGAGATCTCGACAGTTTTTTGAATGTTTCTGTTTTTCTATAGGTAAAAGCTCGGTCTGCTACTCGGGAAGTGATTGCTACCTATTCAGTTGATGATATATTTATTGAACTGATAATACAGCTTCCGCCAAATTATCCACTGGGCTCAATAACAGTTGAGAGTGGAAAGAGGGTTGGTGTGGCTGTTCAGCAGTGGCGCAATTGGATGCTACAGTTAAGCACGTACCTCACTCACCAGGTGAAGTTTTAGGCAAAGCCCTTGGTTTTGACAACTTAGGACATACAAACAGTGACACAAAAATGATAGAACAATCTTAGCAATATAGTGTTGACTGAAATGTAACACCCGGATCTACATCTGTGGATGATGAACTATTACAGTCACAAAACTTCCCCTAACATGAGACCCTCTAAAATTGGGTGGGTTGGTTGGTAATTATAGATGTCACTCTACACTTATGATGATAAGAAACTAACAAAACGATTAATGCAAATAGCTTTATAAATGCTCTTAAGTGCACACTGTCCACTACGAGTTCTGTAGAGAGGAACATGTCTGGAATCTGAAGGATACATTATAGGATACTGTCCATTGTAGTTGAAATGTATGGCTTTATTTGATTATGTACATTAAAATTGTACACGTTTTATCCCTTTACCACACCCTTCATAAATAGCATGTCATCTTAGATTAATTTTTCAGGATAGGGTCCAGGTCCCCCAATGTGTATATATATACAACACCTAGTACAGTGGACCCCCGATCCTGCTTGGGACTTCTGGGAGTTACTAGAATAGAAATAAGAGATGTTCTAAAATGTTAACACATCACTGATTGCTGTTGTGACTCTTTTCCTCTGTTAGAATGGAAGTATTATGGAAGGTTTGGCTTTGTGGAAAAATAACGTGGATAAACGGTTTGAGGGCATTGAAGATTGCATGATCTGTTTTTCAGTCATTCATGGTTCCAATTATTCTCTTCCCAAAAAAGCCTGTAGAACATGCAAGAAAAAATTCCATTCAGCCTGTTTGGTAAGTACCCAGAGTTAGTCTTGTGTACATGTTTGTATTTTGCCTAAATTTAAAATCTGGTTCAAATTGCAGTATGTAAGCTATATTAAAGCTGACAAAATGGTAATCATGAGTATATCAGAAAAGGTTGATGTCTTGTATTGCCATACAAAAGAAAAGTACTGCTTCTCTAACAATATAATTCCAAGAGAGTTCTCACTTGTGGATCCTACCTTCTTAAAATGAGACCAGACAACAGAGAGAATCCTGGATGGTATCTTTCAGAAACTAATGTTGTGTTTTATGTTTGTATTTCATATGACTTTGCTTCTGCCAGGGGAAGTTGCTTATGCAGGGCTTATTGGACAAATTAACTTTTACTAGAGTATTTAGTATTTGGTAGCCATCTTCACTGGCAAGTTATATGTCACTATATCTGATAAAACCTTACACCTGTCAAACAAAACCGAATGAAAGTTCAAATGTAAAGCACTTTTAAAATTCATCATATGTTCACATTTTAAATGTTTCTATTTCTCTTTCAGTACAAATGGTTCACATCTAGCAACAAATCCACCTGCCCACTTTGTCGAGAGACCTTTTTTTGAAATACAACGCTCTTCTCCCTCTTCAATAAAATGAACAATGTAGTAAATGAAGAGGAGGCATTGGTCCTGTCAAGAACTGTACATTGAAGGAAGTCAACTTACTTTTTGGAAATAATATCAGAATTATCTTAAATTGCTTGACTAAAAGGATGATCCATGTTGATCTCTGGACTGTGTTATTGTAAAGGGTTCTGAAACACTTCTTTGATATAAAAGAAAATATGTAAGAATAGTTTATTTTAATTTGTATATTTTTTAATATGTTAAAGTATTCTAAAAATTCAGAGGTGATTTCAATAGTTATGTTTTCACCGAAGTACTGTTCAACTATAACTCAGTCAATTAAACATACCTAGGTACAATCCAACATACGGTTACGCACTTAAGCAGGATGGTGCCTCTAATTTACAGGTGAATGTAGTGTAGGTGGCATGAAGATCTGAATTTCTGGAACCATTAAATTTGCATTTATAAATGCTTCTCATATTTGAATTATTAGCTGCAGCTGCTATTGCATTAAAGTTAATTTAAAGCATGTGATAAAACATCAGTGGTAGTTTAATGTTAAAACCTGGTCTGAAATACGAGGTAATCTAAAGTATTTATAAACTGAACGTTAATAGTATAACCCAATTTTTTGATTTCTAAGATTGAAAAATTCAGCAGGTAAAGTCAGAGAGTGAAGTTAAAGAAGAGGAAGGATGCAACCAGCTGTTGTGCTCTCATTATTGCTGCTTTCTTTATCTACTGTTGGTGAAAACCTTAACATGTTAATGAAACGTTATGCTCCACTGACATTCTCCAGTGATCATAGCGATTTAGTTTTATAACTGAATTTAGTGTTTGTCACAATTTAAAATTGTTTCACTAGTAACTTCCATTCATATAAGTTCATTTCCAGAGAAACATGTACAGAACATGTAGCCCATTTTAACTTTGAAGCCATAGTTATTTCATGTGTTAAATATTTGGATCTGTAAAGTCACACAGTGCAAAGGGAGAAATAGCCTATTATGTCAATCTTTCTAAGGCTTTTGGTATTGTTCTGTTTTTCTTTGTCTTTTGGCCAATGGATTTTCTGAAAAAAATACCCTAAATTTTAAGTGACTCGTGCTTTAGGTATCCAGTTAGACAGACCTTTTAAAGGGGCCTGATTTTCAGAAGATGAGTGCTCAGCCTTATCTCAAAACCAGGCCCTTTCAAGGTGGGCACCCAGAATCACTTGTAGCTTTTGAAAAGACACACCTACATGTGTTGTAGGTACAATAGATCAGTAGTGCCAGCACTACGCTGCTAGTGGAGAACTTCTGCATTTTGATTATCTTTTATTAAAGAAAGCAAAAGGTGGTATTTTAACATAAATCTCTGAAAAAACATTAAAGGGAAACCATTTGTTTCCATAATTTTGATACTTTAGCAGAAAGGCTTCTCATATTTTTATAGTAATTTATTAAATATTAATCATTAGTCTAAATGATTGTTTACTGCAGATTAGGAGACAACTTCTGCTGGATAAACAAACAGCTGGACACCATCATTAGTTAGCAGCCCATATCTTGTGAATTGCACCTACCACAGAAAGCTTTAAGTGGCTTGCATGTTGGTTCTGTTAGGTAGTCCAGACTTCAGTAGTGGGAAGCGGTGCCTTTCTTCTCCAAAATATCTGGATGTGGCAACTCTTTTTCTAGCCAGAGCCTTCCCTTTGGTGATCCACAATTGTTTAATCTCTTGCATTAACAATTTTTGAAAGAGGATTAACCTTAAGCCATTGGCAGAATAACTGTAGAGCAGAATATGAAATTTAGGGTCTTGATCTTCAAGTCACTGCTGCCTCTAAGGGTGAAATCCTGGCCCCACTGAACTCAATGGCAAAACTCATTGGCTTCAGTGGGGCCAGGATTTCACCCCAATTTATACTAGTTGCCTACATAATGTATGCTGTGCTATGTATGTTTTACTACAAATACTTGAGTCACAAAATATGAAGATGAGTAACATCCATTGTCCTAGTTATAACAACATCTAGCAGTTCTAATCCCATTTTATCAAAATATCTCAAGGACTGAGAACAGTCTGTTTAGCTGGACCCTCGTAGAATTTTCTAACTTTAAATGTATTATTGTCAATTATTGTAGCTCAGCGTCAGTCAGAATTGAAACATGGGATATTCCCCTCCTGCCTGCATTTTATGGGGATGGTAACACAGCTGCTGCTGCCCCACAGCCCCTTTGGCTTGCTGCCCAATCTGCTACCTCCATGGCAGCAGTTCAGTGGTGGTTGACTTTGCTCCCAACCATTTTTTGCCAACTTTAATTGTAATGATTTTGTGGACAGTGGTGACAACCTTTACTCATCTTTCTTTATCCCTCTGCATCAGGTATATAGTGATGTGATGTTAGCCAGCTGGAATCGCCACTGCAGGCCTCCTTCTCACCCCAAAAATGGCAGAAGTGACCTATAAATAGGGCCCTACCAAATTCACTGCCATGAAAAACACGTCACAGACCATGAAATCTGGTGTTTTGTGTGCCATTACCCTATACTATACAGATTTCATGGAGGAGACCAGTGTTTCTCAAATTGGGGGTCCTGACCTAAAAGGGAGTTGTGAGGGGGTGCAAGGTTATTTTAGGGGGGTCACAGTATTGCCACACTTACTTCGGTGCTGCCTTCAGAGCTGGGCGGCAAGAGAGCAGCAGCGCAGAAGGAAGGATGGCAATACCATACCATGCCACCCTTACTTCTGTGCTGCTAGCGGCAGCTCTGCCTTCAGAGCTGGGCTCCTGGCCAGCAGCCGCCGCTCTCCAGTTGCTCAGCTCTAAAGGCAGCGCTGCCAGCAGCAGCAGCAGCAGCAGCACAGAAGTAAAAATAGCACTACCACAATCCCCCCTACAATAACCTTTCGACCCCTTCACAACTCCTTTTTGGGTCAGGACATCTACTCTTACAACACAGTGACATTTCAGATTTAAAGTCCTATGACCTTGAAATTGACCAAAATGGACCATGAATTTGGTAGGGCCTTACCTATAAACACTAGGCCACATCAAAGCAGTGTTCCTATAAATGTTGCCTCACCTATAGCTCTTCAGAGGGTCAATTATGCCCTGCCTGTTCACAGCTAGCCCACCCTTGCAGTGTCACAGTAAGGTTAAGTCCCCACCTTGGCCCAGAGAGCTGAATCGCCAACACAGGAAAATTGAGCAGAGGAGATGGAACATATTGGGGAGAGAATCCAAAGATGAGCAATTCACTGTCGGGGTAAATCTCAGGGTAGACATGAGCCAGAAGGAAAGAAGAGTGTCCTACACTCCCTGGCTAATGCATCAGAGCTCCTACCCAGCCTCTCTTCTCCAATATGAATCGGGACCGTCACAATGAGACCCCATCCAATGAGCAGTGGGATTGAGATTGAGGGGGAGAACGGAGACATAGCTAGAGGGCTGAAGGCACTAAATAGCTGCAAGTTACCACTGCCTCTGTTGGGTAGCAATTCCTGCAAAGCAGATACATAGGGCCAAAAGGGTAAGAAAAAATGTAAAACTTACCCCAGCTATTCATCTTCTGACTCCACTATCACTATTGTGGAAAGGAAGCGCTCAGATTCAGGGTCTGAGAAGGGCTTAGAAAAAAAACCAGTAAACGTGCAGAAAGGTTGCATCTGCCATCCAGATCCAACTCGAACAAGCACGTGAGGACAAGTCTAAGGACAAATATCTTCTTTCCAAATCACTGCCTGAGACAGCAATCCTACTGCACCCATTCTTAGAAGGTGTGATCAAGGAGGAATAGGAAACCCTTGACAAGGGTAAGCGCATAAATGTGTATGTACTTAGTTATAAGTTGCAAGAGCCAAAAATTGCCATCACAGACATACCAATGATCAATGCTGTGCTAGCATCATTAGCAAAAGTATATGATAATCCCATCCAAAAGGGATTTCTTTCCCAAAGATACAAATGGTAGAAAGGCAGAAGTCAGACACACAAGGTAGTCTAAGGCTTCTTAGTAGACCATGGAGTGTCCTAGGCCACTGCCTGTTTTGTAAGAGCCATGCTGTCCTGGCTGTATGACTATAAGGCCAGGGACGACAAAGGACCATTTTGACTTGCAGCTTACTGTTAGAAAAGAACCCTAGATCCAGTCTTTGGGGCAGATGTCTCAATGGATGCAATGAGATTCTCAGCCAAGGCCATGGCAGCCAGCTCAGCAGCTGGGTGCTACATCTGGGTATGCCCATATCTGCACCTTCCAAACAAATCCTGTGCTTATCTAAATTCAGACTCTGCTGTTTGAGGAAAAATTGGATAACATTGTGGCAGAAAACAAACCGTTCCACTTCCCACATCGTGCCTTGAGAAGGGACAACAAGCCCAGCAACGGACAGAAATTCTCCTGTTTTGTCCATTCTCACAAAAATACCAGGGAAAAGACAGCAGTTCACCAGTAGAAAACCCTAGAACTGCAGACCAAGTGCTAGCACCACCTCTCAGGGTTTGGTATGACAACGAATGAATGTGACTCTGCTCAGATCTGAATCTAGGAAGCAGAATTTCCCCACAACTCAGGGGTCTCTATTGAACACAAGTGGGTGATATGAGAGAGGTAGTGGAACTAAGGGCCTCACCTCTTCCCTTCATCAAATCCCTCATCTCAAGCAATCATCAAATGTGAACTGGTATGAAGCAAAATCTCACACCTCCTAGCCATAGGATCAATGTAAAAGGTACCCTCAGAAGAAAGGTTCTTAAGGCTATACTCCATATACTTCATCATCCAGAAGCATACAGAGCATGGCAGAGGATTTCAGAGCCGTCTTGGACCTCAAACATCTCAACAAATAGATGAAGAAAACAAGATTCCAAATGGAAAACCTAACTTTGCCAGAACTTCCTTGCCTCAGTGGACCTAGCAGATGATCTACACATAGCTATATGTACATGCTATTGCCACCTACTGAGATTTGCATATGGCACAAACAAAAAAGCGGAATACTTTGTGATACTTCACTGAGAGGAACAACGAGAAGCCAGTAAAATTAGATGGTACAGAGAAAGTCTGTACAACAATTCAAATACCTCCATTCAGTGTTGAGTTGTGATGAGAATGTGGATGCGGATGTTAGGAGCTGCATGAAGAGCATTTGGTGTAAATGGATGGACCTGATGGCAATTCGCTCTGATCAGAATATGCCAAGTAAACGAAATAGCAATGTGTGTAAGATCACAATTAGGCCATCCATGATTAAGGCTACGTTTTAGTCACTGGTATTTATAGTAAAAGTCATGGACGGGTCATAGGCAGTAAACAAAAATTCACAGCCCTTGAACTGTCCATGACTTGTACTATATATCCCTAACTAAAACTTGGGCCGCTGGTGCTCTGGGGAGGGTGATCCGGGGATGCTGCGGCTGCTGGAGGGGGTGGCCCACGACCCCTGCTGGTACTGGAGAGGAGGCGGGCGGGCGGCAGCACATGGCCCAGGACCGCTGCTGGTGCTGGGGAGAGGCAGGCAGCGGCCTGTGGCTTGGGACGCGTTGGTGCTGTGGGGCGGGGGGCAGGGTTGGCGGGGCTGCCAGGCCCCCTACTCGGCTCCGCATGTCCCTGCAGCTCCTAGGGGGAGAGAAGGCCAAGGGGGCTCCACGTGCTGCCCCCACCACGAGCTCCGGCTCCACAGCTCCTGTTGGCCAGGAACCGCAGCCAATGGTAGCTGCGGGGGCGGCACCTGTGGGGTGGGTGCAGCACGCAGAGCCCCCTGGCTCCTCCACCTAGGAGCTGCAGGGACATGCAGGCCACTTCTGGGGAGCCCCCCGAGGTAAGCGCCGCCCCGCACCTCAACCCCGAGTCCCTTCCCACACCCAAACTACCCCAGCAGCGACCGGTGCAGGTGGCCCAGGGGCTGCCTGATCTGCTCGGGCAGCCCCGGAGCCAGCTGCACTGGCCGCTGTAGAAGTCATGGAAAGTCACAGAATCTGTGACCGTGACAGACACGCAGCCTTATCCATGACATATGGGTGGGAATGTTGACTAATGCAGAGAGAAGCAAAAACTACTTCACATTGCCAAAATGAGAGTGCTCAGTTGGATGCTAGATAAAAGGAGAGTTGATAGACTATGCAATGAAACAGCATGATGCAGGTAGCCCCCATCACAGAAAAGCTGAGGGACTATCGACTGAGATCTCTGGGTCATGTGAGACTAGATCTGAGATATGTTGGCCAGAGAGTACAAGACCTAGTAGTCACAGGAGAAAGACCACAAGGAAGACCTAGGAAAACATGGCTTGAGATGTTGAAGGAGGACAGGAAGGTTGGCATCAGCTTGGCAGATGCACTTGACAAAAGTGCTCGCAAAGCACAAGAGCTGCTGACCCCATTTGATGGGACAAGGTAAAGACGAAAAATAAGATGACAGACTACTACCAACACAAAACTCTGCCATTTGTCCTTGTCTTTACCAAGGTGCTGGTGATGGGTATAGCTAGACTTGGGGCACCCACTTGATTCTGTTCCTGAATGACATTTTGATCAAAGCTCTACCCAAAGTAGCTGCTCACCGGACCACAGTCCAGACACTGAAACTGCTTTAAGAACAGTTTCATGATAAACATCAATGAAATACTACAAGGATAGCTCAACTGGGAGTGGACACACGCACGTCTGTGGCAAATGTCTATCCATCAGTGGACAGATTCCAGAAAATCCAGAACCTGATATGTACAGTATGTTGGTAAGAAACACAAGGTCAGCTATAGCGCAGTGTCTCCATGTACTGGGCCTGCTGTTTTCATGTATAGGAATCACCCCTTGGGCAAGATCCCACATCAGGTCTCTCCTGGCAGTATGGAACCATTCACTGGAATGCAGGATCAGGTGCGGGCCCCAAGCCAGGTACTGGACTCCCTCAGATGGTGGGTAATTCCAAGGAACATCTGAAAGAGTTTACCCATGTACCTTCCAGACCCATGGGTACTCATGCCAAATGGAGTGGGAAGTCCATCTGGAACACAGAACAGCACAAGGCACTTGGAGCTCCATAGAAAGGAATCAAAGCATCAATTTGCAGGAGCTCAGAGCTGTGAAGCAAGCCCTACAAAGTTTTCAGAGCCACCTCAAGGGCATCTACATTTTGGTCTAGTCAGATGACACTGTCACTGTGGCATATCTTAACAACCAAGGGAGAAGCTGGAGCTCAATTCTACACATATATGCAATGGAGATAATGGAAGGGAGAGAAAAAAACCTCTTTTCCATAAGAGCAATATACACAAAGGGACAATTGAACCTGGAGGCAGACTGGCTGAGCAGATGCACAGTTAACAACTCAGAACGTTGGTTCAATCAGGAAGACTTCAATCTGAACTGACAGAAACACAGCGTCCCAGCAGTTGACCTGTTTCCCAGTTGCAAGAACAGAAAGCTATTGAAGTACTTCACCAAAGGAAGCAAATGCCAGGTTGCTGAGGATGGATACTCTCTCACAGATGTAAACAAAACCTGCTTCAGACATTCCCACCACTTGGAAAGGTCATTCAGAAGATAAAGTGAGCAAAAGCAATGGTGATAGTTTTAGCTCCACACTGGCCAAGGAGACCATGGTTTTCAGATCTGGTAGACTTGGCATTAGAAACCCCTCCCTCCCGCCACTGCATTCATCAGTGAGACCGGACATCCTTCACCAAGGTCCCATCTCTATCCAGATGCAGACAGTTCACAACTGACAGCATGGCTATTGAGAAGGAAACAATCATGTTTGGACTACCCACCAAAGTGATTGCGAGACTCCTCTCCTCCTCACAGATTTCAATGCTAAGGGCCTACTCCTCCATCTATACAGGAGGTAGTAGTGTCAGGAAAACAACAAAACCCCCAGGGACCTGATATCCCAGCTATTCTGAACTTTCTTCAGGACAGCATAGACAAGGGACTCCAACCCAGCACAATAGCATGCCAGGTGTCAACCATAAGTAGCATGTTACACACAGTGTCATTGGGTTCCTTGGCAAACAATCCTCAAGTATCCAGATTTCTCAGAGCAGTCAAATTGATGATTGCAGGTCTGCCCAACCTTTCCTAAATGGGACAGACCACTAGTGCTGAAAGTCCTGAGTACTCACTCTTCTGAGCCATTGGTCACACCATTATACCTATCCATCAAAACCTGTATTTGGTTGCTATCATGTCTGCAGGATGAGCCTCGGAGGTAGCAGCATTATCCATGAATGAACATCAGTGTATGTTCCATGATGATGAGGTGGTGTTCAGGACCCCAGAGCCCTTCTTGCCAAAGGTAGACTTATCTTCCCATGACTCACAAGAGGTTGTTGTCCCATCCAAACCCACAGCAGCCTACAGAAAATCTGTGGCATAATTTGGATGTTTGCAGAACACAAAAGATCTATCTTGAGTGCTGTGAATCAACAAGATCAGGCCCCTTGTTTGTCTACTTTCACCCAGAGTGCAAAGGGCTACAGGTATCCAAACTGTCTTTAACCAGAAGGATCAAGTTATACATTGTAGAGGCATACAAGGCATCAGGTAAACCTGTTCCTGATGGAATTAAGACACACTCCACAGGATCTTCATGGGCACAGAAAGCCTGTGCTTCCACTCAGGGTATTTGGGCCTCCTTTGCTTTATGCAGTGATCCAGAAATAATTTGCCATTTTTATCATTAATTTTGGGGGAGGACTTTCTCTCTCATTCTACTGCCTATCCCTTCCTTTCTTACACAATAATTTCCTTTCTGCTAGTAGTGTCTCCAATAATTATACCCCCTCTGGATGGCTTTGTAGCAAAGACACAAAATTAAAATTTTATATTTACAGTTTGTTGGCTAGTTAGCCTACTGTACATAGGTTTACTGGCTGGCATTGAAGCGGTTGTTACTCAATTCTATGAGTTTTTATACACATTTGGAATAAATAGTCTGGTGCAAGCTGGAGAAGGGAGCATGATCAGTACGAGCAGCATTATAGCATTGAACTGCAGGCAGGAGGGGAATAGCCCATATTTCTCAGAATTATGGGAGACTCTGCTAGCAGAAAGGAAGTTATTGACTAGAAAACTTTCTATTCTTAAAAATATTATGTAAGTAGAGCCCTTTGTTTTCAGTTTTTATTTTATTTAATTTTTCTTCAGAATGTATTAAGTGTTTATTACCACAAGAACAAAAACAGGTGAAAATCAGTGCAAAAACCTACTAATAATTTTTCTGGGTAAATAATGGGGTTTATTGTGGTGGACAGAAAGCCAGGGGGGAAAAGTATTCAGTAGATTAATGCTTTGAATTCCGTTCATCAATGTGGTTTGCTGCAGAACTAAAACAGAACTCAAAACACAATGCCACCTGTGAGTTTAAGAAAACAATAAAACTTTTCATTTGAATAAACATCTTACTGGGGTAGACTTAGAACTATTAGCCTATAAATATTTACATTTAATAATTGGGCCACACCATTTGAGTGCATACACTCAACTTCATCCTTTTCTCCTGTTTTTTTTTTAAAAACTTTGAATACCTCCTTGTGTTCTGAAACGTATTCTGATACAGATTTTTGTTTTCTTCCCATTTTAGTGTGTCAAATCTTTAAACCGTTATCTGCTAACAGCTTGAAATATGTATGTGGTGGGCATGAGATTCATCAGTATGTTCAGATGCACACGCACTTCAGAGCTTGCGTGTGTGCGTGCCTGTTTGTTTACTGTGTGTATCTTCTTGAATACATAGCCTTACCTCAACAGGCAGCTTTGCATATACACACAGACTAACATATTATCATAATACATATCTCTCATACAATGTATTGTATTTTCTAATAAAGCAAGTTATTTTTTTATATATTTGAATGATACAAAAGTAGGGTGAAAATCAGAAAAAAATGAATAATACTTCTTGTAAAACCCAGGAATTTTTCAGTAAAAATCAGTTTAATCTGAAAATGAAAGGGCTTAAATATAGAGAGATAATCAGCCCATACAAGTCTCCATCCCATACATTTTATGATGCGTTAGTAGAGGAATGGTATCATACGACAATCATATGAATCTGCTTCATAAAGAACTGTCACTTGTTAGTTTTCTAGGCTCTACTGAAAGTACCTTTTAACGAAGCCTTCCTTTTTATAGTCTAAAATTAGTCTCTACCCTAAATGAATTTTGTAAAATTGATTAAATTGAACTGAACTTTTTACAATGTTTATTAACCCATAGCATTTAGCTTAAAGACCCTGGATAACATATAGCAGAACTCCATATTGGGTACATCTGTTGGAATATTCATAGCAATAATACAGTAGCAAGATAAGATAAAGAGTTTTCTGAATATGGGAGCAAAATTAGTTTCTATGCACTAGGCTTTTGGTGATTCTGCAACAAGTTCAAAATATAAGACTGAGGCTACTAACCTCAAGATCAGTGGCTTCTTAAGTATTGATTTAAACCAGATATCTGTACAGAATAATTACCATAGGACAAGACAAAGTACTAAGGCAAGAACATTGTATTGAGAACTCATAATGAACAACAAAGGTAGTTAAAAATATTAAATGCATGATCACATAAAAATATTCCAGTTATAAAACTAAATAAATAGCATTGCATTTCCCCATTTTAAAGTGTGACTGCCAATTTTTAAAGTCTACATTTTAGCTACTGTTCCACTATGCTACATAGAAAATCAAGTCCACAAACAACTCCCCCCTCACTGATTACAGATCACAGTTGGTTGACGGCCAGGTTAAGGGAACAATGAAAGTTTTGCTCAATTTTCCTGTAGAGGTCAGGAGACAGGATAATTTTTTAAAAATCTGTTGAGTTATAGTTTATAGTCACAAAATAGCCTGACCATTGTAACATCATTTGTGTTTAACTTTCAACATCTTCAGCAATGGAAGATTTAAGATCAGTCATCAGGACTTGCTGAATTTGAGAATTGTGAGAGATTCTCTTCCTGCTTGTCTAGAAAGTACTCTAGTACCCCTTAAACCATATTTCTTCATTGTTTCCAAAATTTCATCTGTAATTAAAAATGTACAGCATTACAGTTCAGTTTGTGTTAATCGTCACCTAAAAAGCCCATCCTGCCTTAAACTGATTTATTTGCTAAAAGCAAATTACAAAACAAAAGATTGCATAGTCTCATAAAATATCCATCATGCTCCTTCAGGTGATTAGAACAATTTTTAAAGTAGTCATCCAACAAAACCAAATGAACTTGGCTTTCTACTAGTGGAAATGTTGGATTTTAATGTCTTAGTATATTTTTCAAAGTACTTAATTGAATTGGTAAATAAGTTTAAGATTAAAAAGGATGCTCAACGTTTATGCTTTTAATATTCTATATATTAACACAAAAGCCAGAATGAGTTAAGTGCAGTTACTTAAACTGAAAATTAGTTAGAATCATAGGAATATTGATTCATTATACTATCTTAACTATCTGCTTCGATTAAAAAGTTTCACCACTATACTCAATATTTAATAAAAAGGGTGGGGGTTTTTTGAGTGTAGAATTCCAGCAGAATACAATTGCAAGTCTGATATTTAAGCCCTGTCTGAAAATGTTCAAATGTGGGAGTGCCCTAGAGTAATTCCACACTTCAGTGTTCATTTCACTTTAGCAGAAGCAACCCATATTTCCCATACTACTTGGGTCAGTGTTGTAATGGACAATATTGTTTCCTGCGTATACTAAGTAAGTAGTGGCTTGAACAAGAAGGTTTTATAAAGGCAGAAGCTTTGATAAAAGGATGTGTACAAAGCACACAAATTAATTTAAAACCCTACTGTAAAAATTGCCAGAAAGGGTAGGATTCACAAGTGGGGCTGTCACAAAGTGTCTAAGCAGAAATTTAGAACCTCATACCCACGCTCAGCTGCCACCTAACCGTGTAGTTGCCTAAAGTCCGTAGGCACCTCAGTGTTCAATGGGGGCTGTGGGAAGTGGCGCGAGGAATGTGCTGGCCTCCACTTCCTGCAGCCCCCATTGGCCTGGAGTGGCAAACCACGGCCAGTGGGAGCCGCAATCAGCCGAACCTGCGGATGCAGCAGGTAAACAAACCGGCCCAGCCTGCCAGGGGGCTTACCGAAGGTTGCCGATCCCTGATCTAGTCCAAAGTGTTTCCATACTAATAAATGTTATTAACCAAGTGTGACTTGCTACTGCCATGTCCAGGCCATCTCATTTCTCTGAGATATTACTCAATTCAAAGTTTCCCATTCTTGCAATAGTGGCAATGTCTGATTAGCTATAGCACCTTAGTCTTGTGCTCATAGTTTTCATGTACGCATTAGTAATACATAATTTAGCAAACAGAAGGATTCTATTACCTGGGTTGTTCTCTTTAATTGTAACTAAATAGAATAATCCTCCTGTTGAAAGCAGGTCTGGCACTAAAGGAAAAAATCTATCCATTACTTCTCTGCCATTTTTGCCTCCAGCCCAGGCTGCCTCTATTCCATGGCTTTCTACCTAGGAGAAATTAAAGGAAGATGAACATTCTGACTAATGGTTTACATATGACTATAGAGTGCTATATATGTTCATGACACTTTAGGAAGAGCATCAACACAGTCCCTATCCTAAGGAGCTTATTGAATTAAAATAATTTCAATTGTAAAATTGCTACATGGCAGTTTTGTTTATGCAGCATATAAGTCAAATTTCAGACTTATCCTCCAAATAGATGAGCTCTGTTTGGATTTAAAGAAGGTCTTTGTTGACACTGTTTGGAAACAGACACATTTTGTAACATTCAAAGCATATACTTTCCTCTAGATGCATATGGAAAGTATTTGCATAAATTCTACCAAGGATATGTCTACATTGCAATAAAACACTTGCGGCTGGCCCATGTCAGCTGACTTGGGCTCAGGGGGGCTCAGGATGCAGGGCTATAAAACTGCAGTGTAGATGTTTGGATTCGGGCGGGAGCCTGGACTCTCGGAACCTCCCCCTTCACAGTTTTATACACAGTTTACAGCCCTGCAGCTTGATCCCCGCGACCCAAGTCAGCTGATATGGGCCACCTGTGGATGTTTTATTCAGTGTAGACATGCCTCGAGAATCCTGAAGAATACAAATGAAAGGCAAAAATTAGAGCGGTCCAGAAAAAGGAATTTCTGTCCCATAGAAAATGTTGAGGTGTTGGAAAAATTTAGTCCCAATTTTGGACAAAAAAATAAAGAGCTCAAGATTTTTCACAAGCCAGAAATTCTGAAAAATTCCATTTTGAGAGAACTAAACGAGAATTTTTCAGCTTGCCAATTGCCCATCTGGATGGCTCTCATCAATTTCTGTTTCTCCCTGCAGGCAGGAAAGAGCCTTTTGGTAGGCTGCCATGGGAGGTGAGAGCCAAGACACTCATCCCTGAAAATTTTGATTTTGTGAAAAAGGCCTTTTCCACCAGAAAATCATTCAAATGGAAAATATCTGACACATCTAAATGAAAATCTCTTAGGGCTTGTCTACATGCAGATAATCAGGAAAGTTAAGGCAAATCAACTAACGGCGTAAAGTCAATCCACATAAATTAAAGCATGTTTAAAGCGCCATGTGGATCTCTCATTCAGGAATGAAATGGAATTAGTTTGTTGTAACTTTGTGTACACTAGCAGTTTATGTCAGTATAACTATGTCGCTCAAGGGGCATGGAAAATCCACACACCTGAGTAATGCAGTTATACTGACCTAACCCCCGGGATAGACAGTGCTATGTCAATGGGAGGGCTTCTCTTGTTGACACAGCTACTGCCTCTTGGGGAGATGGAGTACCTATGCCAACAGGAGAAGCCCTCCCATTGGTGTAGGTAGAATCTTCACTGAAGCGCTACAGCAGTGCACCTGCATTGGTGCACGTACCCCACTGCAGTATTTTAAGTGTAGACAAGCCAGAGAACTAAAGCCACTTTACTCCTGAATAAGAGACATTATGTCTGACATGCGGGATTAAGCATGCTTTAATTTATGTGCCCTGACTTCACACCTTTAGTGATTCCTAAGTATCCCTGTGTAGACATGGATTTACAGATCCAAGGATGGAGCAATATTTTGCGGAACAGTGGTCGCTAGTGTCCTTTATCTCTTATGCAGAAAGTGCAGAAAGGTGAGTGATTCATATTTATTGCAAACAGTTCTGTTATCACCATTGGCTCCACATGACCCATCGCTACCTTTTAAAAACACTGCAATTCAGGACACAGTAGTCTGACAACTGGAGATTACAAACCAATTTATCATATCAGAAATTAATCATTTTTCATACCCACTGAGCTGCAGAAGTTTTTTTTAAACTGCATCTCCTCAAATCTCAGTGATCCCTACCTCTTCAGAAGGGGTTACCACATACGGCGGATTAAATAGTAGTAGATCAACTTTCCCATTTAATCTTGGTAACAATCCTGTGACCTAGAGATTAAATTGAGGTAGGAAACAAGTTAGTTTTACTTAGGCAGTTCTTTTATTAGCTACATTTTTTATTTACGGCAGGAACACACATTTCCACTTCTCATTATACAATAGGTATTGTGAGACTGCAGATTTGTCATATATGGGACTAAAATGAGAGATTAAGCTTTGAATATAAAAAATCGTTATCAAGACAGGAAGAAAATTAATAGGTTTGCGAACAGTTATATACTATTGAGATATAGAAAGTGTCCTGTACTGTACTTAGCTATGGAAACCTGACTTATTTAAAACAACTTAAGCCAAAACAGACTGCTAACTGAGATACTTCTTTGTTATTTTCTGTATGACAGGAGTATAAGGTAAACATTTTGTAAAACACAAATTTAGCCAGCCAACCAAAAGGTGACCATGTTGCCACCATCTATTTTTCTTATCTTTTTTAGTTACCAAAAGTCAATAATGGACAATATGAAAAAATAAATGTCAAGGACCCTTACTAAGCAAAATGTTTTAAATACATGCTAATTACAGGTGCTTTATTTAGTAGATAACAATAAAAATGTCCCGGCTGTGAGATAATCCATTTCATAAGTGGGTAAATTACAAGGTTGAGTAATGTATCTCAATAAGAGAACTAGATTATTTCTTTATAAAATCAAGCATCCCTTCTTCTAGGATGACTATACTGCAAGTGATTCCTCTTAGGAAGGGTTAGATTATTTCATATTTTTATAAATCAAAATAAGTAGAGTTGGGACCACTCCTGTTTCACCTTCCATTCATAGCAATGCATTAAATTGTCCTCTTTGGTTCTGAATAGCTCAGCCTCTATGCCTGGTCCAAGAGCACTAAACCTGTCTTTCAACGTGCAAGGGCAGCCCACAGAATGGGACAAGTAAAAATATAAGTTTATTGTATGATGACATACACAACACAGTACCAAATCATGAACTAGAGATACAGAATAGTAAGAGGATGAAAGAAAAACCTATACTAATTAAAAGAGGTTGCTTGGAGATTCATATCCATCCCAGTTCAGAAGTGATTAAAAGTTTATCATCTGTTAGCTGTTCATCAACTACTTCAGATATGCCTCTGTATACAGTCCAATTCCCAAATGAAGAAGTGTTCATTTATTTCACCTAATTCTAATTATTGGTAATCTGTCACCTTTCATTAAATTTAAATTCTCAAGATTTTTTACAAATTAAAAGAGCTGACTGAAGAAAAAGTGAAACTTAGTTTCCCATAACGCACTGCTTCGAAGTTGTTTTTTTTAATCATTAGCAAACAGACTTTATAACAAAAAAACATTTAGACTTGTGCATTGGCAGAGCATTACTGTCATGGATGCAACATTAATAAGAAAGCTCCAGGCGTTCACAGTTTCAAATCCATTCCCTGATTATGTAGTATTTGCTCTACATTTGTATTGATTTAGAGTCTCATTTGAAGTACATTTTCTTTTCAGATTCAGTTTGGTCCCTTATCAACTGTTTTGTCCCTCTCTTTTCATCAGCCTATTTGGGGTTTTTTTACACCAGTTTTTGAGGGACCAGCGGGCGCTGTGATCAATTTTTTACTTAGTTTTCTGTAAGCTTGCAACTATGTCCAAGGGTACGTCCACACTACCCGCCCGATTCGACGGGTAGCGATCGATGTTCTGGGATCGATTTATCGCGTCTCATGTAGATGCGATAAATCAATCCCAGAAGCGCTCCCCGTCGACGCCGGAACTCCAGCTCGGCGCGAGGAGTAAGCGGAGTCGACGGGGGAGCCTGCCTGCGCCGCGTGGACCCGCAGTAAGTACTTTGTAATTTGATCTAAGATACTTCGACTTCAGCTACGGTATTCACGTAGCTGAAGTTGCGTATCTTAGATCGATCCCCCCTCCCCCCTCGTGTGGACCAGGCCCAAGCTACTGCCATCCACCAGAGTGCTTTACAAATGTAATAAAACAAATACTTATATATTGTGGCATACAAGACCATTGTACCTTACGAACATATGGCAGCAAATTGCATCTGAGTGCGCTGGGTTCTCTGGCTGGAAGGGTTGTTGCCCCCTATTTGGGCTCCCTTTGCATTTGGGTGGCAGAAGGAGGAGGAAGGTGAAAATTTACCTGGACAGAGCAGGGAAGAACAGGAAGTGGCTAGACCAGGTTAGAAGGGGGACACTGTTCTTTCATGTGCCTGGGGGCAACTATACCCTAAACAGTTCCAGAGAAACATACTCTCACTGCGATCAGGCTGGCAACACCCACCCTCCCAGTGATGGTATCCGGGTGGGACTTGGTTTCTTCATCGTCTGCTGTGAGCATGACGCTACTCAACTTTTTTCTGGAGCTGGAAAGGAATTTTCTCCTCACCACCAGATTGGACAAGATGGGGCAGTTTTTTTCATCTTCTCCACAGCAGATAAGGGACCCAATGGAGTAGGCAAAGAGGTTAAGTCAAAATGTCACCACTTAGTAACAAATGTGTCCAGTGCTCGTTACAGGTTCTCGGATTAAATGGATTTGGAAGTGGATTTAGAGGAAAGCATCCCTTAAGGTAGCTGGGGAAGAGAGGCTGCGGCTCCTAACATGAGGTACAGTGGGGAGCCAATCTCTCTCCTGTTTTCCAGCTCCCTTAACCCCTCATACAAGGGGAAGGTAGTGGGGTCCCAGCAAAAGGCTTGCTAGGACCAGGCTGAGAAGCGGGGAGGGCTGACAGCAGCCCTCCTGAGTAGGTGGAAACAATTAAGGAACTAATGATGACCGGCTGTACAATTTATTGTTGGGTAGTCCCAGATATGTTAAGTGAATAAAACTGTGGCCTAATTAAAAAACACATCCATTGCCCCATGTCTTTCTTTCAGTGTGAAGGGACAGTACCTGAATGGTTACAGGCAAGCCTCCACTGTACATTATAAGAATTACAAAACTATCAGAAGGTCCAGTTATAGGAACTTGTATCTTACCAAGTCAGTAATTACTGGGTGAATGTGAACTTTGTTAAGTACAGCTGTCTCCAAGGTACAAAAAGCTGCTATAGGGTTGATATCTGTACATCTGAAAGCAAAACATTAATGTCACATCAACATTACAAGATATAATTAAAAAATTAACATAAGAATGTGAATGCTATTATGTGATGTGACCTCAAGCCTTGTGTGTGAATGAATGTGATTCCCCTGCTCACGCACACATACTCACGCTAGCTCTCATCCAGTTAACATAAGTATAAATAGCAGCATAACTGCGGTAGCAGCAGCAGAGGTATGGCTGAGCCATGCTGAGTACATACCCACTGTTTTCACCCCTATCTTGTAGTGTAGGCATAGCCTTACTGAATAATCATCATCTAAGCTTTGAAAAGAACATACAATTCTTGTTACTCATACTGTGACTATACACATATGAAATTTCATACAACAACACTATGCTAAGAAAACATTAAGGTTGCCTAAGTACTCAAAAGTCAAGGAAATGTTAAGGTTGCATGCTCAGACATAACTATAACTTTGTCCTCATCTGTGGATGCATTACAATTGTCTTGAATTAAATTATCACATACTATTTCTCAAGCAATACAACATACTATAATATCAAAGGTTCCTACATTTTGTGCTCAGATAACTCATAAAAGGCCAAGAGAATTCTACCAGACTTTCAAACAAAATTTGGGCTGAGAACAGACATTAGAAGTTCAGCCTAAAATGATTTTGTCTGTGAAAACAAGTGTTTATAATGAGACTGCCTTTCCAACTATGGCACTGCATAATAGGTACTCAGTGAGGTCCAGCCCTGCAAACTCTTGAGCATTTGCTTAATGTTACACATGTGAGTATTCCCACTGAGCTCAACAGAACAACTCACATGAGTGAAGTTAGACAAGTGTTTTCAGGATCAAGTTCTGAGTAAACATGGTAGAGACAATATCACTACAGATTGAGCTCAAGCTGGGAAGAAGGAATTTCAGAATTCTAGTCCTGGCTCTACTACCAAACCAATAGGTGGTCTTGAGCAAGTAATTTAGGGCCAGATTTTCAAAGCTATTTAGGTGTCTATCCTCTCACTTTAATAAATGGAGGATAGGAATCTAAATGTCTTTAAAAATCCATTTGTAAAATGGATATAATACTTCTCTACATGGTTGGTGACTGTAAAATATTTTGAAATGAAAAGCACTATATATTGTAAGAGCTAAGTAGTCTTATATTATTAGCTGCAACAATCTAAAAAATTGGTATTATAATACTTACATGTACAATGCAATGGGTCCAACAATGGAAGCCAGAAATGTTGAAACCACACCCGATCCAGATCCTACTTCAAGGGAGATCTCAACTCTAAATTTAAATAAAAATAATTAGTACAAAGTGATTAAAATACCCGCTTCACAAGAGTATCTAGGATGGACATATGCAGGCCTGGATCAGGCAATGCTGTCAAACATGCAGCCACTGGAGACCCCACTAATAATGAAGTTTACTGGTCATACTGCCCTCAAGAACGAGGTGAGTGGTGTGCCATATGATCTGCTTTGTGCTGACTGACAGCTCTCCGGTGATAACTTGCGTCCCCTGGGGAATCAAGATATTTCCTACTTATCACAGCCCTCGCTGGGGCACGTTGTAGGTTTCCTTCCCTCTGTTAACAGGAAACATCCATTGACAACACAAAAACAACAGTTCTAGACACATCTCTACCTCCTCCATCAAGCAGCCATGGCATAAGAGTTTGGAGATGAACACACTGAAACTGGCATCCCAAGGATATGTCTACACAATGAACTTGGTGACAAACTTGCACCTGCATTCTAAAGTGAGCATTCTAAAAATAGCAGTGTGGCTGTTGTGGTTCCGTGGAGACTCTGGCAGCCACCCAAGCTCAGATCTAGGGGATCAGGTGAGCTTGAGAGCGCAAGCTGCAAGCTGCTGCCCGAGGTGCAATGTCCATGCTATTTTTAGTGCACTAGCTCAAGCGCCACTAGCCTGAGTCCAGAGGCTCGCTCCCAGCTGCAGTGTAGACATATCCCAGTGACTATTCTAAAGGGTCCACATTTGTTTGAGCTGGCTCAAATTATAAATAATTTATACATTATTTATTTATGTATAAATAATAGAAATTTCAAAACAAGCAACAAGATTATTTCATTGTATGGATCCCATTCAAATTAAATAATATTTGCAATGCACTTTGAGATATTTTGAGTATGAAAAGGAGCAACACAGAACCAAGTTCCATCTGATTCTATATTCCAATAAATTAAAAACATTCCACTCCTCACAGAGTAAAACTGGTTTAATGATGTTTGGGGCACATCATTCCTGGAAAAACTGACCATCACACCAAGGACTAAGTTACCACAATGATTTGAAACCTGGTAGATGTTTACATTATTTACTGAAACTACCTGGGAGCTATCAGTAGGGTGACCACCCATCCCTAATTGAGTGGGAAAGTCCCAAAATGTAAATTTCAAGTCCCAGTGCTGGGCTAAATTACTCCAGGACAACATTTATCCTGGATTCCCTGTGGCATCACTCTGCACCAGCCTCGTTCCCGGGGGGGGGGGGGGGGGACGACCTCTCAAGTGGGCCTTAGTCCCCCCGCACACAAGGCCCCACCCCTTACTCCTCCTTTTTCCCCTGAGGCCCTGCCCCAGGCCAGGCCAGAAGCCAGAGCTGGCCAGGCTGTAGTAAGAGCCATCCTGGAAGCCCAGTCTGCTGTGGGGAACCCTGGACCCTCCACCTGCCCTTGGTAGTGCACCTCAGGTGGGGCAGGGACACAGGCCACGGACTGCTCTTGGGTATCCCAGCCGCCACCAAGGACAGGTGGAGGGGCTTACCAACACCGGGCTCTGGCATAGCCAGGGGGTGGGAGCTCAGGGGAAGAGGAGACTCAGGGGGTGGGACCCTGGAGAGGGAAAGGCTCCGGCAGGTGTCCCAGTTATGCATTTTGAAAAGGTGGTCACCCTAACTAGGACAATCCAATCCTCTTTTTGTTCTTCCACTTCAGCAGACCTAGTTGTGGATAAACCAATCTTCACACCAGCTGTCCATTGTTTACTGCAGGACTCTGCTGCAACAGGGCAGCACCCACTGTGGATGGGGTCCTTCTGATTCTTCTCAGAGGTTCACATAGCACCACACCCCGCAGGCACTGCCCAGCATGTGGGACATTTCCTGCCTGGGCATGCGCAGGGGTCGATGACACAGGCGGATGGGAGCACACCCGAGGCGGATCCCGGTGCAAGGACTTGCAGGGCAAAGGTGCAGAGCGGTGACATTTCGCCCAGGCGACTGTAGCAGCCGGTGGGTGAAACCCCAGCTCTGTTGAAACCAGTGGGAGTTTTGCTGTCGCCAGGGCCGTCCTTACCCATATGCAAAGTACGCAGCTGCATGGGGCACCAAATTTCCCGGTGTGCCCTGCACAGCTGTGTAGTGCTCCAGCCCAGGCTCTGCCTCTTCCCCATGGCCTCCGCCCCTGCCCTGCCGCTTCCCGCCCCTGAGGTTCCCCTTTGCCCCCCAAGCCAGCCCTCACCCCAAAAAGGCCTAGCCCCCCCGCATAGGGCCCCAGAATAGCTAGGGACAGCCCTGGCTGTCACCTGCACCGGGACTGTACCAACAGGAAACCACAGGCAGCCAACAGGTGAACAGACCAGCAGCCCTGCCCAACCCCCACCCCAAAGACCACGCCCCCCAGCAGCTACCACCCCGCCCCCCTCCAGCCCCGCCACCCTATCAGCCGCTGCACGGGCTGTCACCGGCACGTGCTCACGGCGTCCCTTGACTCCTCCCACCCCACCAGCGGCTGCTCCCATTGGCTGCTGCTGACCGGCCTCGCCCTGGTTCCTTCCCTCCCCCCACCAGCTCGCACCCCGCGTCTCTGAGCTGGGCCGCGTCCCGCTCCAGCGCGTCCAGCAGCAGGTAGGTGTCCTCGGCCGGCTCGTACACCTCGCGGAAGGGCCCGTGCGGGCCCACGTGCTGGTGCCGCGGGGTGGGGATCATGGCTCAGGGCCGCCGCCCCCTTCCTGCCGCGAGGGAGTGCGCGCATGGGCGGCTTCTCCACCGACTCACGCTGTCGCGAGAGGAGCGGCGGCGCCGCCGCCACAAGCACGCAAACTGCCGCGCACGCGCGTGGCTGCCGCGGTCGTCACTGCTGTCGCGAGGACCAGCCTCGGCCCCGCCTCCCGTCCTCCAGGATCCGGCGAATCAGCGGTCGACTGGGGTTCTCTAGGGGCGAGCCCAGAGCGATGGAACCCGGCGTGTGCTCGTGGAACGCTCGCTCGGGCGCGGCGCCCGCAGCCGGGACTTGCCCTGAGGCTTTACGGGCGGCGCGTTCCATTGGGCCCGGGCGGTTCCCTGGCTGTCCCAGCAGACATGCCGGCGGTCTTCGGGCAAAACCTTCTCTAGCGTCTCTTCTCCGGCTGTAACCCCCCTCCCCCCAATCGCCTCTGAAAACTGCTCCTCCCTGACCCCCACCCCCCACCCCCACCCCCACTTGTCGGTGCTGCCCGGTGTCACACTCCCCTTTGGCTGGACAGATCTAAAATCTGACCTCCGTGACTCTGTAGGGCACTGTTCCCGCTAAGCTGTGCGTGTGCGCACACAGAGCCTAAACCCCAAACACCGCGCGCACAACAATTTGCACAGAAGAAATTTTTTTGCCCACAGAGCCTGTCAAATATTAGAGGGAACATTGGTGTAGGACGGGCATTATTGGGATGTTTCCTTGGACATCTCCCCAAGGGTTGATCACAAAAGTGTCGGCTGCCGAACAATCCTGTATCGGTAGGGACGCGATGGGCTGCTCTACTAGGTCTTCTCTGTGCTGCTGTGAAAGAAGCTGTACAAGGTATATTGATCTATTCAAGCGATTTGACAGTGTGCTGAGAGCCGGTAGCTGGCTTGGCACACTGATTGCTTGCATCAGGCTTGCACAACTCGTAAAGCGGCGAGGGCCGTATTACTCCAATGAAAACAGCTGAGGGTCGAAACCCCCGACCCCGCAGAAACACACCCCCACACACACCCAGCGCCGCCCACCCAGCGGGAACAACTCCTCCTTCCCCAGCGCTGGGGTGTGGAAGACTGTAGCGGGGGAAAGAAACAGCGCGCATAGGGTGACCAGATCACAGCAGTAAAATAGGACCCACCCACTCGGCCCACCATCATACCTCTCTTCACCCCCCCCAGAGGTCACTATATTACGGCACACAACAGTCAATCAATGAAGTTGTGATAAATCTCTGCATTATGCATTTTTGTATAACTTTTATATTACTTTGTATAGAACATTGGTAATATGTTATAGTGGGTCCCTAAGGTAGTATAATTAAGGTAAAAGAAAAATGTCTTTTTGCTAGAAGTAGAATAAGATCATCCCCCCACTTTGTATTCAATTGCTCTATTGAATGAATGAGGTGTGAATGAGGAAGGCGTGGAAGGCAGGCACCTCCAGACAGCTGCAACCCTTGGAGAGGGGCCGCACAGTGAGCCCACGCGGGCTGCATGCGGCCCAGCTTATGTGTTCATTAGTCCCCTTCTCGATGGAGAAGTGGAATAGTTAATTACCTAATCAAGTTGGGGTGGGGGGGTGGAGGAGCTAATTATTGGTTAGCTGAGAGGGTAGTTAAAAAGCAATGGAAATGCAATGAGGAGAACACTAGAAAATTAGGTTGACACAATGATGTTGCTCAGGGGTGTGAAAAATCCACACCCCCTGAGCAGCGTAGTTAGCCTGAACTAAGTCCCCATGTAGGCAGCCCTAAGTGCATGGAACAATTCTTCCATTGACAGCTGATGGGAGAACTACCCTAGGCATAGGTAGTGTGTACACCGAAGCACTATAGTGGTGTAGCGTGTCGCTGTAGCGTTTTAATTGTAGACAAGCCCTAACAGAGCCCAGGGGAAGTAAGATCTCAGGGCAGCGAAAGCTTTCTATCTCCATGGACAGGTTTCAGTGTAGTAGCCGTGTTAGTCTGTGTCAGCAAAAAGAAAATAAGAAAGAAATACTTGTGGCACCTTAGAGACTAACAAATTTATTTCAGTGTAAGCAGAGTCAGGATGAGCTCCACCCTGACATCTGGTGGTGAGTCATGGCAAAGCACTCCAGGGGCTGATCCAATTTGCATAGGCACACCCACCCTGCCTGGTACGAACCATAGTGGCCCAAATGGGCATTTTGGGCTGCTGTAGGATCCTCAGTTTTCTGTATTGGGGCAGGAATTTCTGTTATTGGGGCAGGAAGAATAAACTGTTGTTATACTGCTTATGTAAATCATGGCCAGTGGAACTGTACTTGGCCTTTTGTCATGTTAAAGGGGAACTTGCCATTAACAAAACAGCACTCGCCAGCCAAGGGACATGGGTTCCAAAGCCCAGTGAATTGAGAGAGGCTGGGGACAGGGGATTGCTTCTTGGCCAAGATCAAGCATAATACCTGGTGGGGTAGGACCCTTGTGAGGGTCTGAGACACCAATTGCAGCATCTCCGCCTCTCTCCACTGTGGACTATCAGAGCTAATGTTGAGTTCCTTGAGAGTCTAGTTTCAGACGGCTGAATTGAAATCACTCTGGGCTAACTGAGCACTAGGGCTCCCCTAAACTACAAGCTGAAATCACTAAAGTGCTAACAGCCTTACGAGCTGAAAACACTAAGCTGAAATCACTGAGCACTGTGTTAAGTAGTGTGGGGAGCCTGAAGATAAGTGGCTGGTGGAGCAGTTGGCGAGACAGCTGATGGTGTGGTGCTGCTGGCAAAGCAGAGCAGTTCGTGAGGACAGTCGGAGTGGTGCTGCTGGCAGAGCGGAGCAGTTCGTGGTTGCAGTTGGAGCAGCTTGCAGGACAGCTGGTGGAGCGGCGCTGTTGGTGGGACAGAGCAGTTCGTGGGAACAGCGGTAGCGGCTTGCGGGACAGCTGGTGGAGCAGAGCGGCCAGTGAGACGGCTGGCGGAGCAGAGTGAAGCCCCACGGAGGGGTGAGGCAATCATCTTCACGCCACGTAAGGTGCCCCTTACCCCCCGCCCCTTCCCATTGCTGCCCAGGCGGGTGGCGTGGAGCACCCTGCAGATGAACTTTTGAACTCTGGGACTGGACTTTTGGGTTCTTGGACTTTTGGGGACTTTTGGTGACGTTTGGGTTGCTGGACTCAAGAACCCAAGGGACAGGGCACGGCCCAATTGGCTGGGGTGGGTCTTGCTCACAGTTTGGCTTATAGATCCTAGTTGCGGTGTTTTCCCAATTTAAGGCTGGTATCGTTTACCTGCTGCTATTAAAGATTTCTGTTACACTGAGGCTCTGTGCTTGCGAGAGGGGAAGTATTGCCTCTTTGAGGCGCCCAGGGGTGTGTATAAGATTTTCCCAGGTTACTGGGTGGGGGCTCGAGCCGGTTTTGCATTGCATTGTTGAGAAGGGAACCCCTATGTACTGAACCTGGCCCTTGCTGCTGTCAGCTCATCCTGGCAGAAGGGTTACATCAGCATAAGCTTTCGTGGACTACAGTCCGGACTGTAGCCCACGAAAGCTTATGCTGAAATAAATTTGTTAGTCTCTAAGGTTCCACAAGTATTTCTTTCTTATTTTCTTTTATCTCCATGGACAAAGGGTTGAGGACTGGGGAAAGCTGTAGGTAGAATTGCTACATGGGATCGTATTGGTGGAGGTAATATAAATAAAACTCAGAGGTGCTAACAAACAGAAAATGTCCAAAGCTTTTGTGTGGGATCTCAGGATAGGAGTGGAGCCTGCCTGTTACAAGAATAATAATATTTGCTTGAAATGTTACAGTATTAAAATTAAACGTGGCGTACTACCTCTACCAGTTCAGGCAAAGACTTTCTTGTCTAGCATGTCACACCGGTGGTAACTGTTGTACCATTTTTTATGACACTCAGTCAAGGTTCTAGGTGCAGTTGCAGCTTTTCTTCCTATGCTGAGTGGAAAACACAGAAAGCACTGGAAGTGCAATGGGGAGAGGCTAAGGTAAATATGACTTTACTGGAATATAGCACCCTGTCACAAAGTAGGTAAGTTATATACGTCCTATGCTCTGTTTTTTTGGGACCCCCTCAGGAATGAAAGCAATTTAAAAGAAAAATATCAAAAAAACACCTAATTCTATTGCACTGTAGGAGACATGACTTTTGATTCCTTAAGTCTCAATCCCCCCCCTCAAAAAACAGTACAGTAACTCCTCGCTTAATGTTGTAGTTATGTTCCTGAAAGATGATACTTTAAGCGAAACGATGTTAAGCGAATCCAATTTCCCCATAAGAATTAATATAAATGTGGGGGGTTAAGTTCAAGGGAAATTTTTTTTCCAAACAAAAGACTATATTTTATATACACCCATATACACCTATATAAGTTTTAAACAAACAGTTTAATACTGTACACAGCAATGATGATTGTGAAGCTTGGTTGAGGTGGTGGAGTCAGAGGGTGGGATATTTCCCAGGGAATGCTGAATTAAGTCCCCATGTAGGCAGCCCTAAGTGAATGGACCAATTCTTCCATTGACAGCTGATGGGAGAATGATGAACTAGTACTCTGCTGAGCCCTCAAGACTCATTAACACATTGTTAACGTAGCCTCACACTCTACAAGGCAGCACAAATGGAGGGAGGAGACAGACACACACACCATGTGAGATGTGCATTGCCCCTTTAAAAAAAATAAGAAAAATACTTGTGGCACCTTAGAAACTAACAAATTTAAGTATTCTGACCCCACTCTAAGTACACTGCTTTTTTAAGTAGATCAGCAAGTTGAGACAGTAGCTGCTGCCAGTAAGCTCCCTCAGTCCTGAGCCCTGTCATGTCCCCACCCTGTTCTGTGGAGATGCGGTAAAGAGGCGGGGAGAGGGGGACACCCTGACATAAGCACCCCTCTTCCTCCCCCCACATAGAGCTGCTCCTGGGAGCCTCCTGCTTGCTAAGGCAGAGGGCAGGAGCAGCACAAGGCAGTGTGGGAGGGACAGCTGAACTGCCTGGCAATTAATAGCCTGCTGGGCGGCTGCTGTACAGGGAACTTAGGGGAGCTAATGGGGGGGAGGGGCAGCAGGAGCTGCCGGTCCACCCTGGTTCCAAGCCCCCACTAGCTAGCTCCAACGGGCTGCTCTTCCTGCAAGCAGTGGACAAACAACGTTATAAGGGAGTATTGCACAACTTTAAACAAGCATGTTCTCTAATTGATCAGCAACGTAACAGTGTTAACCAGGATGACCTTAAGTGAGGAGTTACTGTATTAGATTTTGTTAATATTAATATTCTTTAGTGTCAGAGCAAGTTCTTGGTACCCAAGAATCCATGAAGGAGATTTCTTAATGGGACCTCTGAAGATCCTGTCATTACTTCCAGTCTCTCTTGTTCTCCCTTGCCATTTAAAATTCTTGGATCAGCTGTATTCCTGACACATTCCTGTTAGGGAGTTTTTTACTATTTTTCTCTGTCTTCAACTGATTCTTAGCCCTCTGATCTTCTTGTCTCTGACATTGTTTATTGTGTCTCCATAAAATTGTAACTCATGCTTCTTTGAAATTGTTCCTCCATTCAGTCACAGCCTCATAGGCCTTTAGTTCTGCCTTGGTATTTCCAGCACTAGGACCACACCATACCTTCCTTGGTGGAAGTGAGACAGATAATTCAGTCACTAATCAATGTGTGTGAATCAAAAGAAATTGCTTTGTATCCTGGCTTTTTTCCTCACACGAACACCACAGTTTTGGATTTGACAGTATACTATGTGTGTGAACCAGTGAGACTTTCATTAGCATATATTATTTATACAGAAACCCTTGAGTTACAGAAATACATTAAAACAATACACAGAGTACACCACTGTGTGTAATTTTAAACCAGTCCAGATGCTGCCAAAATTGCAGACCAGTTCCAGTGCTATATCTTGTATTTAGGTGGCCAGGGACTCTTAAGCTCCAGCAGTGGATCCTGCTAGCCAATTTGAGCTTTGTCCAGCCCTTTCACAAAGGAATGTTTTTTCATGCTTTTTGGACATAGCCTGTGCTGTGAGACTAGGCACCAAAATGATCTCCAGTTCATGGAAAATGGCAGCTTTGCTTTCATAAGGTGATTAGAGATGTGGTATGAAGAGGAGTGATGTTGCTTCTGGTGTCTGTACTAATAAATATTTCAAAACATCAGAATTTGGAGTTAGGAAAACTACAACCATGGTATTTATTAGAATTGTACCAGGTTTCTACTGCCAGTGAGTATTTGACTTAAATTCTTATATTCAGGTTTGGCCAAATACATTTGAATTTAAATAATTGGGTCTTGAATGGTTATTTGAGGAAGAGTCAGTCTAAACATACCCAGCAGTTCTCACCTGTTTCCCTATTCATCCCCAAGAGTTGATCACAAAAGTGGCACCAGCTGGTTGCATGCTCTTTACTTATTCCATACTTTAATGCTGCACCTGTTCTCAAACAACAACCATCTCCAGCATTAAGGAAACTTAAAAAAAAAAAAATAGCAGGAAGGGAAGCCTGGCAAGAGAGGGGCTGAGGAAGGTTCTAGGCTGCAACTCTGCAGAGAAAAGAGTAGATTTAGGGTGACTATTGTTATCTTTATTAAAGTAATAAAGTTCTTTGTTCAGTGTTAGAAGAAAATGGCTCTGTGATTTTTTTTATTATTATTATTTTTTGCCATTGTCAGATGACAGCAGTCCTAGCCTCCAGTCAGTGGAAGCTAGTCTTAAAGGGAACGAGTCTGTGCAGGACTGAGGGGAAACTTCAAGGTAAAAAATCAGATAATATAGTATTTCGTGCTCCAGTAGGGCAAATAACTAATTTTTCAGTTCATTCTCCGTACTGAAAAAAAAAATTTGTTTCAGGTCAGATGGTTCATTTGACCTGAAATAAAACATTTCATTTTATTTTCAAGGTTTCTTAAACATATTTAAATAAAATTGAAATGGTGGTGATGCTAATGTTACCGTTTAGTTTAGCTGGAAAAGAATACTGAAGACTGGCATCAGGGCACTTTTGTTCTGGGGGCAGACAGTATCAGCTTCATAAATGCATGGGGAAATTTTGCACCATAGGAACAACTGCTTGTAATGCACATTAAATGTGTATTGAATTCCATTACTTCGGCAAAATAAAATCATGTAAGAGACTGAGAATTTTTCAGTCCGTCTATATTTGCGAAATAGATACTTTTGAATATTTTTGCATCTCTGCAGGTGGTCAGTGTTTGGAGTGCAATACAAGAAATGACCTCACTATCTTCAGCTGTACTAGATGTTATTTTTGGCTGCTGTACACGTCGAGAACTCTAGTTAATTATTATTGTTTTTTTTAATACTTTCTAAATCCTTCAGGCTAAATTTTATAAAACATTTATTTTTATTGCTTACATAACCGCATAAAATGTTTTTCTTGGTAGAAGACTGCAATGTTTTTGCCAAAACAGATTCAATAATTTCTAGAAATTGAAATAGAAAGTTAATAATATTTCCATTTGAATGGTATCTTTGCCATGTTGTTAAACTAGGCTTTATTGAGATTAAATTTTTTTTTGACAGAAATCATAACTCGCCTGTTTGCACTGAATGAGGTCAATGGCCCATCCTCTTTGGAGCTCAGTGCAGTTCATCTAATCTATTGATACTTAATCCACAACTCTTTAGCTGCCTGTGGCCCTTTACAGGTCTTCATGAGGCTCTCAGAAAGTGTGCACATCTGGGTGGCACTCCACTCCTCTACTTGGATTTGGCAAATCAATTCACTGGAGGTCTGAGCAAACAGACCACCTGTGTTGAAATAGCTGAGATTTTCCTCCCCGTGGATAGGGTGAAAAGGAGCCACTGGGATTGTCTCAGTATGTAAGAGTGGAACCACTTCCAAGTCGCAGCCAGGAGAGGAGGAGAAAGAAGTGAATTCCCCCTTTTCCACCATGAAAGGCTGGCTGATAGATTGATACTTTCCTTTACCATGCCTCACTCCCCCACTGACTGATGAGAACGTTTGCTGTCATATTGTGATATTGCTTCAGTGCTCTGTGGCACAACAGCAATTAATCACATAGATCCAGACTTGATGAGCCAAGAGATTATAAACTATTTGTAACGGTATCACTTCCCTCACAAGTGAAATACATGTGGTGGAAGGTGCAAGTACACAGAACATTTGAAAACTAGGCCATTTTTATACAGGAGTGTGTGTGTGTGTGTGTGTGTGTGTGTGTGTGTGTGTATAGATAGATATAGATTTATACAGGAGCATAACTATGGATTTAGGATCCTGACTGTAGGAACCTAGATTTGAAAATGTTTTAAAGTACTTACAGTGAGAAATATTTGATGGCCAAGTTTTTTCATTTCTGAAAGTGGCACTTTTGAAAGTCATACTTGTCTGATTCGTGTTTCAAAAGTGGAATTTGCAGAAGCTTGTGACATCATTTCAGAGACGAAGCACTTAGAAATAAAAATGACTGATGCTTGTTTAGTACCTTTCTTCCAACGATCCTCAAGTACATGCTAAACTTTAGAAACTGTTATATGCAAGGTATCATATGCATCATTGAAATGCAGCCACCTCAAAAGAGAATGCAAGAAACTTTTAAATAGTATAGCGAAGCACTATGCAATACTTCAGGCAAGAAAATGAATAATACCATAACCAACTGAACATAAAGGGAAATGTTTAGGTAGGTAGAATATAATTTCCTGAATTGGATTTAGGCCAGGACCCTGGGAATAACCCTGCTACTACTTGGAAAAATTGGCATGGGATTTTTAAATCACAAGTAATCAAGACCTTGGTTTTACATTTCACCTGAAAAGACACCACCTCCAGCAGCACAATGCCCATAAAATTGCATGGAAACTCTGTATGCTAGGCGAGAATATAGTCAATTTATCATCAAATTGCCTCCCAATCCTGTAAGAATATTTCAGCAAATTTTTGGTGTAGCAGAAACTCCAGTGGGTTCTTGAGGTTCAACTACAGCACAGATGTGCTTAGTCCACCTTCATAACTGTTCAAACCCCTCCATTCAGCAATATGCAGCATGGTGACCATTAACAGAAATATCTTTCTGGCATAGATTGCCAGATCTTCTCCACAAGACTTGAAAGCCACCTTTCTTTTCCATTCTGATACCTTGAAAACTGCTATGTTCTCCAGATTTTGGCTAGTCTTTAAAGAAGAAATTGCAAACTGGTAACAGCCCCTTGATGGAACTGCCGCCGCCTTCCCCATACCCTGCATAAGACACTATGAACATTTTACGTTTTTAAAAACTTTAGTACATGTATCTTACCATTAGTAGCCTCTGCTCTTTCCTCTGACAACTTTTTCAGCCCCTAACAGTCACATTCCTGAAATGCTGAAAATTATCAAAATTATGGCCTTCTACAGCAAATGTATGTTATAGGGGGGGATTTCTTGGTTTCTTCCAAAGGAAAAACAACATATAATTTCTTTGGTTTTTCTCTCAGGAGTAAAGAAATTCATTCTGCTGGGAGGGCAGGGGCAGAACTGCAGAGACAGACAGGGAAGGCCACCATAGGACCTGCTCATTGGCCTGAACAGGAGGAACCAGGAGCAGTTTGAGTTCCTCAGGTACAGAAGGATCAGGCTCTTCAGCAGGAAGAGACACTGATGAACTGGTTCCTGGAGCAGGAGGCATGCTTAGGGAACGGGACCATGCCCTAACGCTCATAGAACTGGTAGCTGAACAATTTTGGAGTCTGTTTGCTGTCATGGCCACGGCACCTCTCTGTGAACCAGCCCTACCTCTTCCTCCTCTGGCTGCCACCCAGGGTGCTGCTGAGGCAGAGGACCCAACCCCCCTGAGAATGGAAGGAGCCTGTAGGACTCCCAGGACCACACCCTTTGCCAGCAGCCAAGACACCTCACAGCAGGACTCCACTGAGCATCCAAGTGAGGAATGATGAGCCTGTGGGAATCCCTGAAACCACCAAGTCCCTGCCCCCCAGACTATACACAGAAAATGTACCCAAGAGCAGTTTTTCACTGTCATTCCCCCTTTGTTAGGTAGTGCGGGAGGGCAAGGAGACAGATGCAAATACATTAATATTTGACCGTTGTTTACGGATTCAGTCCCATTACATTTTGTTGCTTTACTCCTTTTAAAAATATTTCAACTACATGTTTCATATACTACTTTTAATAAATGTCATCATTTCCTTGACTTGTGTGTGAACCCTCTTTGCTAAGTATGATGAATATAAGATATTTTCAGGTTTGGAATTGGGCTCCACAATTCACAGGAGGGATGGTGAAGGTGCATTGTTATGTGCATGGAGAAATCACTGCTAGTTTTAAAAGCAGAACTCACAATACAGAAAAGGGGTAGATAAGCATCTTTATGGCTTGGTTCATATACAGAACAATGAAACACGATTGAACTAACAATACAGGCATCTGCCACTACCCAGTCATTAAACAGCCCTTCCTGGCCTCCCCAAACCTCGACCATTTACAACCTTGGGCTTAGTGCTCCATAATAGCTACTAAGTGAAGTTAGAAGTACCAACAATGAACGGTGAAAAAAAAAAGAGTGAACCCCCCCTTCCAAACCAAATATAGATAAGGTTCTTAAGAGGGACTGAGTGTTACTGAGAACAGAGGTTGGTAAACTATTGTGAATGCTTGTGCAGTGCTTTTATCTTAATGTCCACATTGCAACTCAGTCCTACTCTCCACAGCACCAAGGCAACCCCTAAATTGTTAACCCAGTGGAAGCACCCTGTTATAATTGTCTGTAATGGGTAAATAGTCAAAGGAATGAATAGCTAATAACCATAGTTACAGGGAACCAAAACCCTCACAAATATATGCAGCCCCACAAGTATGTGCCAATGTTTCCTTGTGCTTTTCTAGCAGCTGCACAGGATGTGAAGGTGTCCTTCAGCACAGGGAGATATCACCGTCTGTGTTCCTGCTGTGCTAAGATATGTGCACATACGACATGCCTGATTTCCTTTGCCCCCAGGGAACCAGGATCAGTGTGCATGTTGGTGGGAACTGGCTTCTTGTATGCTGTTTGTAAATCAGACATGTCCTGTGACTGCTCTAGACAGAAGCACTCCTCTTTATTCTCTCAAACGTTATGCAGTGCATAGCAGGTGATGATTATGCAAATAGTGTTGGCCACATTGGCATCCAGATGGGTGCATAGGCAGCACCAACAAGATTTCAGCCTACCAAATACGCAATCCATGATCATTCTCCAGCTACTGAGTTTATAACTGAATTTCCTTTTTCCAGGGTCATTGATGGGGTATAGTTTCATGAGCCAAGTTAGGAGTGGGTATGCGGTGTCCCCCAAAATAACTGTTAGCACAGACATCTAGAGAAACACATCACATCTTGGGAATCAAGTCCTTTCTTTCCCTTTCAAGTACAATCCAGATCTCCTCAGCACCCTGGTGTCATGAATCTTTGCAGTGTGTCCCACCTTGGTATTAATGAAACTGCCTGTGTGGATCACTGAGCCTTGAAGAAAAAGTGAATAGTAACTTTTTTGGTTCTTATACTCACTTACCCCTTTTGGTGGGCAAATATTGGGATGTGGGTGCCATCAATGCACCAGTTTGGTAAACTCATCCTCTTAAATCCAGCTATTATATCTGGAACTTTGCTTACGGCAACCACCTGTGAATAGATCAGTGTTAATTGCCATTCAAACCTACACAACCATGACTCCAACAATGGACTTTCCAACCCTGAAGTGGTTTGCAATTGACCAATAGCTGTCTGATGTTGCCAGCTTCCACAGGGCAATAGCCACCTGTTTCTACCCCAATATGACTTCCCTGAATCACGTTCTGGCAGTGTGTTGCAAGGTGTAGTGCAGGCTCATTACACAGTTCCATGAAGGTCTGTTTCATCATTCAGAAGTTCTGAAGCCACTGCTGGTCATCCCAGCTCTCCAGAACAATATGATCCCACCACACCATGCTGGTTCTCTTGGACCAGAAGCGACTGTCCATTTATTGGTATACTGTGACAATACCGACATTCACCATATCTGCTCCACAGGACCCAAAAGGATTGTCATTCATTTTCATGGTGAGCCATCTCCAACATGTCAGAAAGTTCTGCCCAGATTCCTTCCTGCATCTTGCCGATCCCCTACTCCACTGCCAAAACATTTGTCCCACAATAAGAAGTAGAAACAGAACCAGATCATTGTCCAGTTTCTCCGCGTCTTCCACCAAGTTTGGCAGGAAGGTAACATGCAGGGCTTAAATTCAGCCAGAGCTGTCCAGAACAGAGCTATGGTAAATATTTTCAAACTCGTGGGGCTGAAGCCCCAGCACCTCCCGTGGGGCAGAAGCCCTGAGCCCCAGTGCCCTCCGTGGGGCTGAAGCCCCAAGCCATAGGGCTCCTGGAAATACTCTGAGAATTTAAGCGCTGGTAATATGAACAAGAACTGCCATTGGCAAATGTGTGAAGGTGGGGGACAGTACCAACAACACACAGCATGGCAGTTCCTAGAGTGTCTTCCTTAACACTCAGACCCCTGGGATACTACCCGTGAGATGGGTACCACTAATGTCACGTAACAAGAGCAGCAGTGTGGATATGTGTGCATGTGTGTATACAGCATTATACTCATGTCCAGCATACAGCATACGTGAACAATCATTGTGGACTAGGGAATACATACAAGCATGTACAGGGTCAGGTAACCGAGCATGCGCACCAGTGTAGATGTACCTGAGAAGGCTCCTATTACCTTTCCTATTGGCCAGGGCATTAGTTCCCTCACAATCCTATTATTATGCAGCAGAGCCATAATTCTTCCAAGAGTTTGGCTCCCTCCATAGCCAATATCATTTTGTTTCCCATTTACACACTGTTTCTTCATACAGACACCTCCTCAACTCTATGATTCCATGACAAGGTTATGAACGGCTGACAGAAGCAAAGTGTGGAGGGACATCTCCAGGCCAAACAGTAATACATTTCTGCTTCTACAGATATCAGAGCAAGACAAAAATATGTATGCACAGATCTATACATTTCATGTTATTATGCTTGCAATGGGTAACACCATTGTTCTCTCTCTCCCATTGTTGCTCCCCTCTGCTGATGTATTTGCTGCTTCTACAGCCAACTGACTTCGCAAGGAAGCAGGAAGAGAAAGCAGACAACGTGAAGTTATTTTTTTAGTGGCGTTAGTTGGAATCTGAGATGATACCATTTTTGTTACCTCCACAATTCCTCTTCTAGGCCACCATACCCCCCCCCCCCTCGGGAAATCTTGAATCACTCAAGCTGGAAATCACTGATCTACAGAGACAAGAACAGGCCCCTTGATTACTAATTGCAATCCGTCTGCTATTCTAAATCACTTAATATGTTCTTACCAGCATATATTTTTGTCTAATTTTAATATGTTTTGTTTTATAATGTCCTTTAAAATATGTTAATAGGTGTTCACATGAAAAGATGTCGAGCTTAAGAGGACTGCTGTTGCTTGACAAAGGCGCAACATGAGCACAATCCAATGAAAATGTTGAATTGCATCGCCTTACAAGCCAAAAAATAATTCCCCAAAGATCAGATACTGATTCTGCAGCCAGAAAGAAAAGTAACTTGTCTGACAGGCTAGTCCTCAGCCTCCACACCAATCTTTCATTTTTTAACTTTTCATTCCTTTTCACTTCTTTCTACTGCGCTTTTCCCTAACAAACCTAGGAAATGTATGTGTGTGTGTGTGTGTGTGTGTGTAGAACTGTCTCAACACAAGATTAAGTTTAAATCTGCAATACCCATGACATTCAGTTAATATTTCTTTATTCATGGTGTGCAAACAGATCCTTGTCGATGTACAAAGCCACAGAAAATGTTGTCCATATCCGACAGAACTTGGTCTAAATTAGAATGTTTCCATAGCACCCTTAACTTGACTGCATTGCATTATGGTCTTTCCTTATGGGCCAGATTCTGCCACCCTTTCTCAGGTTGAATAGTATGTGACTCCACAAGTGAATCTCAGTAAGAGAAACTAAATCAGAACCTACATGAATACATAAAAATGAGCTGTGAGAGCTGCGATTTTACAGTTCTTCAATTAAACTACACTAAGTAGAGACAGAGAAAAAGGATGAGTAACATTGGGTAATTTTCTGCTAATGGTCTGTCAAGATTCATTATTTATACAGCCCACTAGTGTCCTCTGGAAAACCCTCCTCTGCTGCTTCTAATAATATGGTCCCATCTAATACTGGCTAAAGCTGCTAATCAAGATACAATATTTTGGTAAACAGCTGCCTAATCTCACTACTTGCCATGAATCAGTACCCTGGCATATCAAATATAACTATGAAAAACATGTTTGTTTTTAAACAAAAATCATTTTTAATATTCTCTTTATTAGTTTTTCATATTAAAACACACACAGAGAAAATTGCCACCAAATATATAATTGCACACAGATTCTGTTTAGTTTCATAATAAGCTTTCCCTTTTTGATTATTCAAACATAAAAGCTGTCCAGGAAATAGTATTGGATGAGAGTGCCCTGACAAAATCTTCAGCATGTCTCCAGACAAGCCTATCTAACACCAGGAGAAAAAGCGACATAACTTTTATGAACATAAAAACTGGCATACCAGATCAGACCCTCTAGCCCAAGATGCCATCTGTGACAGTGGCTAATATCAGATACTTCAAAGGAAGGTGCAAAAAACCCCAACCCTAATAGACATATGAGCAGATGCTTTTCAAATTCTTTATATAATATTTAAAGCCCAAACTCATCTCTTCCCTAGAGTTTGGTATTATCAATAATGATAAGAACAATAAGATATAACGAGCAGTTCAAACCTTCTCCCCAGTCTTGGCTATACCTGTGGTTCTTTCCTCAGGATCCCTCAGCACACCCCTAGATCCTCTCTTCTCCAAGGAGCTTCTCCCATCTCCCTAGGGTTGCCAACTGTCTGATTGCAGAAAACCGAACACGCTTGCCCCCCCTGCCTCCCCTTCCCTGAGGCCCTGCTCCTGCCCGCCCCTTCTCCAAGGCCGTGCCCCTGCTCACTCCATCCCCCTCCCTCCCTTGCTTGCTGTCCTCCACCCTCGCTCATTTTCACTGGGCTGGAGCAAGGGGTTGGGGTGCAGAAGGGGATGAGGGCTCCGGCTTGGGGTGTGAACTCTGGGGTGGGGCCGGGAATGAGGAATGTGGGGTGCAGGAGGGGGCTCTAGCTGGGCGGTGGGGCTGAGGGGTTCAGAGTGTGGGAGGGGGCTTCAGGCTGGGGCCGAGGGTTGGGGTGCAGGAGGGGATGAGGGCTCCAGCTGGGAGTACAGGCTCTGGAGTGGGGCCAGAAATGAGGGGTCCGGAGTGTGGGAGGGGGCTCTGGGCTGGGGCAGGGGGTTAGGGTGCGGGGGGTGAGAGCTCCAGCTGGAGATGTGGACTCTGGGGTGGGGCCGGGGGTGAGGGGTGTAGGAGGGGGCTCTGGGCCAGGGATGAGGAGTTTAGGGTGCAGAAGGGGGTGCGGGGTGCAGGCTCAGGGAGGGAGTTTGTGCAGGAGGGGGCTCAGGGCTGGGACAGATGGTTGGGGTGCGGGAAGGGGTTCGGGGTGTGGGGTTCAGGTGGCGCTTACCTTATGCAGCTCCCGGAAGTGGCCGGCATGTCCCTGTGGCCCCTAGGTGGAGGTGCGGCCAGGTGGCTCTGCACACTGCCTGCACCCGCAGGCCCTGACCCCACAACTCCCATTGGCCATGGTTCCCGGCCAGTGGGAGCTGTGGAGCCAGTGCTCGGAGCAGGGGTGGCGGGCGGAGCCTCCTTGGCTGCCCCTGCACCTAGGGGCCACACAGACATGCGGTCCACTTCCGGGAGCCGCGTGGAGCCAAGGGAGGCAGGGAGCCTGCCTTAGCCCCGTTGCGCTGCTGACCAGACTTTTAATGCCTCAGTCTGACCAGAGCCACCAGGGTCCCTTTACAACCGGGCGTTCCAGTCGAAAACCGGATGCCTGGCACCCCTACACCTCCCTTATGTCCATAGGGGTTACAGTATCCTGCCTCAGTGAATCAGCAGTACCCACGAATCCCTTTTCCATCAGTACCAACACCAGCACATGCTAACGGTGGAGTTTTTCAGGCAAACACTGCCAGCCTCTTGCAGGACAACTATGGAATAACTTGTCTAAAGAGGAAGTTTCTTCTTAGCAACCCTTAGTTAGTAGTTGGCTTATGGCCTGAAGCATGAGAGTTTATATTCCTCATGCCTGCTTATATAATTTGCTCCAAGCTCCTGGCCTCAATAATACCATGTGAAAGTTAGTTCCATGGGTTAATTTCACTCCATTCATATCAGTGGGTGTTCCCTTCCTTCCTCCCCAGCGCTGGAGAGTTTCTGATCTGCATCAAGCATACCCATCCTCAGCTCCTCACCTCTCACAGCAGTGTGTTCTCAGTGCCTGTTAGAAGCATGCCTGTTCTAAGCTCCCCACCCAGAGGAGCAGGGCTTTCTCAGATCCTGGGGAAGGGAGAGGGGCTCAGACCCTTCCCCAGCAAAGCAAGCCCCCCACAACCTGGCTCATGTGAGGGGAAGCAGTGAGGGTGATCGGCTTGCCATAGATGGGCTGGAGCTCCCAGAGCCTGGCACACACAGGGGGGCTCAGAGTTGGACTCAGACCACCCCTGGTGGCAGAGACCCCCAGATCGAAGCTTACAAGGGAGAGTAAGGAGAGGTGCTTGAATGCTCCCCATATAGGCAAGCCCCCTCCAAATCCTGGCTCACATGAAAGCAGGATGTGGCGGGGGGGGGGGGGAGGGGACCGCTGGAGATGGGCTGTAGGGGGAAGATTGAGGCACACACAGGAGGGGAATGTGGGGCTGATGCAAGCCCCCTATTCTCCCAAGCCCCCATCACCTCTATGTCCCACTTCCTAGTATCTCACCCCAGCTCTCCCACTCTCCCCAGTCCCCATCACTTTATTCCCCAATTCCTCTCCCCTATTCCCACTTACTCTTCCACCCCCAATCACTCTCCTCTCCCAGCAGTAAGCATTTGCTTGGGTAATTTCTTTTCAAAAAGTAGTTTAAGTGCCTTCTGAATATTCTGCTGCACTCAAACTACTTTTCCCCAAAGTAAAAATCACCCCAGATCCCAGCTCACAATCCTCAACTTCAGGCTCTGTACTGGGAACCCTTGACAGCAGACAAGTCCTCCCTGAGTGACTGTTGGGGTCTTCGACCCTCTGGTACAGGAGCCTCAGGTGCTTGATGCATTCCCAGCACTGGAACCAGAGACAGCTCAACAGTGCCCACCTGCTCCAGTCTCTGAAATTTCCATATATGTTCCTGCCACTCCAGGAGAAGTACTGGGGGATAGTGTACTCTAATCGCACATTGATCAGCATCGGGGGTGGTTGGTGGGCCAGGCAGCTGCTCTTGGGACAGTATCCCATGTTCACCTGTACTGATCAAAAGAGTGCAGCAGAAAACTTTTCTGAAGTGGTCAGCACTGCTAGCTTCTACCAGTGACAATGTGGGGACAGGGACCTTTATAGACAGGCAGAAAAGGGCTCATTACTTTGTGGGAATGGGAGTGGCAGATTATTGACACTCAAGACCTGGTACATGCTCTTTCCCCTTCTACCCATAAGAACGGCCATACTGGGTCAGACCAATGGTCCACCCAGCCCAGTATCCTGTCTTCCGACAGTGGCCCATGCCAGGTCCCTCAGAGGGAATTAACAGAACAGGCAATCATCAAGTGATGCATCCCCTGTTGTCCACTCCCAGCTTCTGGCAAACAGAGGCTAGGGACACCCAGAGCATGGGATTTCATCCCTGCCCATCCTGGCTAATGGCCATTGATGGACCTATCCTCCATCTAGCTCTTTTTTGAACCCTGTTACAGTTTTGGCCTTCACAACATCCCCTGGCAATGAGTTCAACAGGTTGACTGTGCATTGTGTGAGGTATTTCCTTTTGTTTGTTTTAAACCTGCTGCCTATTAATTTCATTTGGTGACCCCTAGTTCTTGTGTTATGTGAAGGAATAAATAACACTTCCTTATTCACTGTCTCCACACCAGTGAAGATTTTATAGACCTCTATTGTATCCTCCTTTAGTCGTCTCTTTTCCAAGGTGAAAAGTCCCAGTCTTTTTAATCTCTCCTTATATGAGAGCTGTTCCATACCCCTAACCAATGTTGTTGCCCTTCTCTGTACCTTTTCCAATTCTAATATATCTTTTTTGAGATGGGTTGACCAGATCTGCACAAAATATTCAAAATGTGGGCATACTCTGGATTTACATAAAGGCATTTTGATATTTTCTGCTTTATTATCTATTCCTTTCCTAATGGTTCCTAACATTCTGTTTGCTCTTTTGGCTGCCACTGCACATTGAGTGGATGTTTTCAGAGAACTCTCCACAATGACTTGAACCTCCAGGATTTCTTTCTTGAGCTAATTTATCCCATCATTTTGTATGTATAGTTGGGATTAGGTTTTCCAATGTGCATTACTTTGCATTTATCAGTACTACACACTGCATGGGCCACAAGGTGTGTATTTACCCACACCGTTCAGGCATCTGAGCTTACTTGCCGTGTACTCATCTTCAGACATGTGCTTCTGGGGTTTAGATGATGACAACCGGGGGACATGTGTTCAGTTGCTATTGTAGACGTGCCTTCATAAATAGCATGGCAAGGCCAGGTTTGAGCAGCCAGAGAGAAATTTCACAGGAGGCAAAGACTAAGCAAAACAAAGAAACAAAAGCTTTTTGGGTTTCTTTGTTTATTCGTAAGTATGTTTTCAACCAAAAGAACACAAACCGGCAAAGTCTATGGCCCCAGTGGGTTCTGGAAATTTAGCAGAGTGTAAATGCCAAATAAGCAATACTATACCAAACAAAATTATATAAAGAGGACAGTTTGTATGTTGGTGAGATCGTCTCCTTGGGGCACCATTGGGATGAAGTGTGGCAGAGCTATAGATGTTAGGGGACATCAAATAACCTGAATACCCCAGCACAGGTATAAAGGCAGTCCCCACCAGAACTTGGTGGAGGAGGAGTTGAGACACAAACCCATGCTGCTAAAAGTGCAAGGATCTTGCATGGATGATGCAAGGGTTAGTTATTCAAGGTTTAATGGAAGGAATATGCAATGACCATGCCTTGTAGAGGATACTCCATACGTGATACCTGTACCATACTTGCATGTTCCTTGAAATTTTCCCAGCATTGGAAATTAAGGACTCAATTGGGATTTCTAGCAGCCAGAAGGAGGCCAGTCAGGTAAGAGGAGTGAAGGGATCTAGAGAAGGCCAGTAGTCACCATCTTGTGTTTTGGGAGACAGAATGTGGGCTGTGTAGAAGCCTAGGGAGGTGCTCTCTAAATCATGGGGTTGGCTTGGCCAAAACATGAAGACTGATCCCTAGGATAGAGGACAGATATCAACAGAAGGCACGAATGCGATCATGGCAATAGACAAACCTACTGATCCAAACACATCCTAATGCCCCTAAAAGAATTACTCATTATTAAGCTGACAGCTCTAAATCGTTCTTATTGTTTTATTTATTATTTGTATAACCATAGCACCTAGGAGCTCTAGTCATGGACCAGGATCCCATCATGTTAAGCACTGTACCAACAGAACAATAAAAAATACTCCCTGCCCCCAAAAAGCTTACAATCTAAGGATAAGACAAGAGACAACCAATGGATATGGTGAGACAGGAGAGTACAAGGAAATAACAAGACAAGATTAGTCAACATGATAGACGGTGGTCTTCGCACACTAGCAGCCTAACTGTTGTCAAATATTCTGTGGGCATCACAACAAAGGAGAGTTGAGGAGGGTTTTAAAGGATGACACTGAGGTAGCTTTGCAGATGTTTACAGGAGGCACCTCCGAAGCATGATGGACATCATGGAACAAAATACAAAGGAGCTTGTTTGTAAAATTAACAAGTGGACAATGAAGGTTGCATCATGGGACAATTGGAGGTGGTAGTTGACCTCTCACTAGTGATAGGTAGGGTGGGGATTGACCACAAAGAACCTTGAAAATGAAGACAAGTAGCTGATGTATGATGTGATAGAGACAAGTGGGGTGGGGAGAGAGCCAGTGGAGGGATGCGATGTGAGAAGTGACACAGCCAAAGCAAAGGGCCAGGAAAATTATCTTTGCAGCTGTGTTCTGAGTGGATATGAGCAGGGGTGAAAGTAAGCCGGTATGGGCTGGTACAGCATACCGGTAAAAAGTGGCCGCCGGTACTGGCCCGTAGCAGCCAATGTTAAAGTGCTGCTGCGGCAGCGCTTTAAGCAGGGTCCTTTGCCGCAGCAGTGCTTTAACATCGCAGACTGTTTTGCACCCCACGTCGGCAACCCTTTAAATTGCCGCTGGAGCCCCGAGCAGTGTGGGCCAGGCAGCGCAGATGGGCTGGCTGGGGGAGGCTGACCCCAGCCCTCCCCTTCCGTCCGAGGCTCTGCCCCTTCTGGGGGCCGGAGCCAGCCCACATACTGGTAAGTGTTGAGTATTACTTTCACCCCTGGATATGAGCGGGGCAAGACTCTTCCTAAGGGTGACCAATAAGAATGCCTCTGAAATACTTGATGGCTAAGCAGGGAGTAGGGGTGCACTAGAGGAAGAACTTAATGTAACTTGAGTAAAGTATAAAGGGTGCAAACAGATCATCCACTAGAGCAGATATCAAATACTGAACTTTGATGGAATAATTTTGGGTCTTGTGTTCCTAAGTTTCTTAGGTGTTTGAAAATTCTACCCTGAAACTTGAAGGCTTCTTAATTTTCAGGCCCTATTCCATATTTTGGAGCCTGCCTACTAGGAAACTTTTGAAAATCAGGCCACTTATTCAAGCATTAGGATTTAGGAATTTAACTTTAGGCTTCTATTTTTGAAAATCTTGACCAAGAACATTATAGTACAAAACCTAAATTGCTAGTGCTATGTGGTTGTTGGTATTAACACAGCAATTATTTGTAAGTACTTCCTGAAATAGAAAATATAAACCTAAACGTAAGGCTTTAAAAAAAGTGTAGCAAACACATGTACAATGTACAAAGTATACATGTATAATTAACCCACTTTTTACTTTTCTATGGATTAAGATTTGGAATGTGCCCTAAAGGAGTAGAAGCATACAGCCTTGAAAAAAGTCAACAAATAATTTAAAACAATTCTAACAGTTAGGGTTGCCAACTTTCTAATCGCACAAAACCGAACACCCTTGCCCCGCCCCCTTCCCTGAGGCCCTGCCCCTCCCCTTCTCAGAGGCCCCACCCCTGCCCCACTCCTTCTCTGAAGCCCCGCTCCCACTTACTCCATCCCCCTTCCTCTGTCGCTTGTTCTCCCCCACCTTCACTCACTTTCACTGGGCTGAGACAGGGGGTTGGGGTATGGGAGGGGAGGTGAGGGCTTCAGCTGGGAGTGTGAGCTCTGGGGTGGGGCCGGGATGAGGGGCTTGGGGTACCGGAGCGGGCTCTGGGCTGGGGAAGGGGATTGGAGTATGGGCTCTGGACTGGGGGCATGAGCTCTGAGTGGGGGCAGAAATTAGGGGTTTGGTGTGTAGGAGGGGGCTCCAGGCTGAGGCTGAGGGGTTTGGAGTGCAGGAGGGGTGAGGACTCCGGCTAGGGGTGCAGGCTCTGGGGTGGTGCCAGGGATGAGGAGTTTGGGGTGAAGGAGGAGCTTCAGGCTGGGGCAGGGGGTTGAGGTGTAGGGTGAGGGGTGAAGGCTCTGTCTGGGGGTGTGGGCTCTGGGGTTGGGCTGGGGATGAGGGGTTTGAGTTGCAGGAGGGGGCTTAGAGCTGGGGCAGGGTGTTGCGGTGTTGTGGGAGGTGCGGGCTCTGGGAGGGAGTTTGGGTGTGGGAGGGGGCTCCGGGGCAGGGGGTTGTGGTGCGGGGTCCCAGTGGCACTTACTGCAGCTCCCAGGAAGCAGCTGCTAGGTCCCTGCAGCCCCTAGGTGCATGGGCAGCCAGGGAGGCTCCGCACGCTGCTCTAAGTTTGCAGGCACCACCCCCGCAGCTCCCATTGGTCGTGGTTCCTGACCAATGGGAGCTGGGAGCCGGCACTCGGGGTGGGGCCAGCTCTCGGAGCCTTCCTTGCCACACATGCACCTAGGGGTCGCAAGCACCTGACGGCCGCTTCTGGGAGCTGCGCGGAGCTAGGGCAGGCAGTGAGCCTGCCTTAATCCTGGGGCTCCGTTGCACTGCCGACTGGACTTTTAATTGCCCGGTTGGCGGTGCCAACCAGAGCCGCCAGAGTCCCTTTTTGACCGGGCGTTCCGATCTAAAACCGAACGCCTGACAACTCTTTTAACAGTATTAAAATATCTCAGTGAAATATTTCCTGAAAACATTCTGTTTTTATCCATTCTGAAACACAAGGCACTGAGCACTGTCTCCTAAAATTAAGTACTGATGGGAAAGCTAATAATTGAAGAGGCAGTGTGTTTTAAATTAATGCTATTATTCCACTTTCCTGCCAAGCTGCTCTGGAAAGACGTAGGTGTTTATGCTCAATATGTTTTCCAATCCATCCAGGAGTTTGTGTCAAATCTGTTCTCTAAAATAATCTAATTATCACAGTCTTGCTCCTAAAAGGATTTAGAGGGTCTGTTTATTTGCAGAAATTGTCCACATACCAAGCTACTGTCATGTTTATTGAGATATTATGCGTAAATAGGAAAAGCTCATGGTCTGAATTTCACCTTACTCAGTGGGAACCTTTCACTAAAACACAATAATTTGTTAGCACTCTTTCAGGATATGACATGTAGTATGCTGGGAGCAGCTATAGTTTAATGGTTTAATTGAAAAAACTGAAGCAGAGGTCATACTGCAATGGCTGTGGTTTTTCTAATACTGCAGTATGGATTAAAACTAGAATTTGACTTGTAAAGAAAGCTACAATAATTAGAACTTTAAGAGGGGCTTATCATGACAGTAAAAGTATGTTATTGTTGCGACTAAGGATAATAATTGGAACACAAATAAAAATTAGAAACGCAAATCATAGTAAACAATGCTTTTTATAATACCTTAAAACTTTGCATTCATATATTGTGACCCCAATCCAGCCCAGCACTTAGCTCTTAGTGTCATAAATTGGGAAATACAGCTGAGGTTAAAGCACAGTAGACTTTACCATATTCTCATATGGGACCAAAAATGCAAATATTTTGTTTAGAGTTCCACATACAAGTCCTCATGGACTAAATCTTTGCCCCAGAGTAACAGATTCATTTGACAACCATTACTTTTGAGACAGTGTTAAAGTTAGGTTTTGTTTTCTCTTCCTTCTCCTTAACAAGTGAAAAGAACTGGGATAGATCATGATCAAGGGCCGGATTGAAAGTCCTGTGAAGTCAGTGGGGGTCCCTTCATGGATTTAATTGGGATTTGGGTCAGGCCCTGACTGAGAAAAATGTAAGTAAACTATGTATTTAAATATAGTAAACTCCAATTCAAAACAATTAGTGCTTTGTATTAATTTAAAAACCACTAGAATACTAGGTGATGGATTTAAATACTAAGTGATGGATTTAGCCTACAGCACTAAAGCATAGATCTAAATAAATAAAATAACTGAAATAAATTTGTTAGTCTCTACGGTGACACAAGTATTCCTTTCTCATTTTCTTTTTAGATCCTTAAAGGTATTTAGGTGCTTATCTCCCATTGACTTCAGTAGGAGTTAAGTGCTTGAATATCTTTGAAGATCTAGGCCTAAGTCACCAGTATACCTTTCCCCTAAAGGAGTTCCTATGACTCTTATGGGATTCACTACTCCCTGCTATTGTAAGAACTCTCTAGTTAAATATAACCTCTTCCAAATGGCCAGCCTTTGTGAACAGCCATATTTTCGCCTGAAGAAGAGCTCAGTGTAAGTGCAAAAGCTTGTCTCTTTCATCAACAGAAGTTGATCCAATAAAAGACATTTCCTCGCCCACTTTGTCTTGCTAATATTTTGAAAATTCAGTTTTAAAAATGTAATACATTTAAAGCAGTATTCCAGTCAAACAAGGTGTTTTGTGTGAGTGAGAAACAAACTTTAGAAATATAACATTTAGGATAAGAATCAAAATGTATAAAAGCATTATGCACAAACAACACCATTACTTAGTAAGTCCACAACAATAGCACATGGGAAATAATTCAGTAAATCCTTTTTGCTTGTGATAGTTCCAGTAAATATATTAAAGATAATAAGATGAATGAAATGTTGAAGATGATTCTGGCAAAATGACTGGCTAATGTAATTTTCAAGAATATAATTAATTCTGAAATGCACTTAATATAACAATAAAAATCCATATGACTGTTTTTCCATCTGCAGTTTATAATAACAATAACAACCTTGGCACAAGATAATTTGTTTGGATTAATGATCAAGTATGGTTAACGATCCTTGGCTGTGCCTTGGGCCTTCAGTTCCTCCCAGCCAGTCATTAATCCTCGGGAAATTTCCTACACCTTGATTGTTATTGTTTATATAATTCATTAAAAAAACCCTCAGGAATTGCAAAGTGTGTAAAAGTAGTAGTTCACAAAGCGACTGTCTATTAAAGGCAGAGTTTGCAAAGCCCAGGAAATTAGAAACACAAATCACAGTAAACATACTTTTTGTAATAATAGTAATACCTTAATATTTTTATTCATATATTGTGTCACTTTGCATCTGAGACTATCAGTGCACTTGCTGAAGAGCTTCATAGTATATAAAATTGACTCTGGCTCTCGCTGTCTAGTTTGGATATTTCTAAAGCACTTATTACCTTTGTATTTAAATGCCAAAGATAATACTTGATCTGTATATAGTTCTTCAAAGTATTGTAAAGCTGATGGGCTGGATTCTCCTCTCACTTGTACTGGTGTAAATCAGAACAATGGAATTATATTGGTGTAAATGTAGAGTAAGTGAATTCAGATTTGTGCCCAATAATTAATCTGCCCAATTTGCCTGTGAAATAGGAAGATACAATTACAATCTCCATTTTACAGATCGGAAATTCAGGCAGAGAAGGGATCTGATTTGCCCATGGTCTCCTAACTAGTCAGAGGAAGAGCAGGGATTAGAACTCTCTAACAGATTCTGAGTTTAATGCTTCACTCCATCCCGTCAAGCCATTCTGGGGATTTTTCTCACTGAATCTCTTGGGCAGGGCTAAATTTTGACATTTTTGTTTTTCTCTGACTTACAGAGGTTCAAAATAAATCAATTTTGGACCATGTCCTGTGACTGGAAAGAAGTCATAGAAAGTGTCTCCTTCCTCTAACACTGAACAAGTAACTTCATTAGAAGAAGGAAAATGGCAATATTCCTATTTTTTTTTCTCACTGCTTTGCTGTAGAGCCTCTGCCTTGAACCTTCTCAAGCCCCCCTCGTGGCTAGCATCTGTTTATAGTTTTAAACAAACAGGACACATATGCTCACACACAGCACAGAATGAACAGGAACAGGGCAAGCCTTGTACAGCTGTATCCTGCTGGGAATGACGACGGCACCATGATTCCTCCCTCATCACACCATTTTTTCTTCTTGGCTTCCAGTATCTTTTGCAACTGCAAAGGGGAGAGATTTGGTAGGGCTGAAAGACAGCCCTTCTACCATTCCTAGGACGAAGAGGAGGAGGGGATTTTTGCCAGGTAAACTGTCTCCTGTTAAGTGAAACTTTGTAGCGAATAGGACTCAAAGGCATATAATGAAAAAATGTGTCAGATCCAAAACTGTTCTTAATCTAGTCTTAGATTTCCTTGAAGGCCAACTTCTTCCCCTGGCTGCATGCTGTTGTGTTTTTCACTGTATGGGTTTGTCATTCTACTCAACACTGGACACAACTCAAAACACAATTTCATAAGCAGCTTAGGCAGGTACCTATGCTCAGTTTGCTGGAGCAATTGTTACCAGAATAACAGGAAACTATGCAAAGCATTAGTAATATAAACCTCTGCCATGTAGTGGTGAAGTTGTAACCCTGCATTTGAACAGGCTAGCAAATACAATACACCATACCTTGGTAAGATAACTAGACTGAAGTCAATGGGAGCCTCATGTATGCATCTGATTAATAGAAATGTTGGGCCCAATTCTGCCCTCAGCTATTCCACTGAAAATCCGGAGTAATATGTAAAAGCAGAACTGACACCCTGGAAATTAGAGATATGAAAGCTGCCCAAGCAGATTTTAATTTTCAAAAGCATCATGAACAACTTCCTCAGTGAAAAGGAACCACAATGTGGATGTTAATACTTGTACACTTAACACTTAGTCCCTACTGATATCTTCATAAAGAAGTTCATTAAGGAGACTGAGGGCTCATTTCACCTGGAATTGCACATTTTCAGGGGAAGCCTCTTCCATATTTGATGACCTTCCTATATCCTCCAGGGTTCCGTTCTTCGCCGATTAGTCCTTGCTTTGTGGATACCAGCTTTCTGGCCAAGGAAGACTGGATGAGGGGGCTTGGAAATGGTGAGTGCTGTTTCTGAATCAACCAGAAAGCTTACTGATGAAGGATGTGAGGCACCTCTTCCCACAAGTGGTTGAGTTCAGTGTCTCCCCAGCATTCTCAGGGCCAGCTGGCTTGGGGAGCAAAAACCCAGGGTTAAAAATAAAACAGCCACTAAATGTCTTGTTTTTCTTTTTTCCTGGACTTGACCCAACATTTTTTGGTGTAATTTCTGGCTCACTACAGCTTCAGTCTGGGCGAGTGAAGTGGTAGTCGCCCCCAAGAGAATCAAAAGCAGCAGAAATGCAGCTACTTTGTAAGGACTGTTATTATGGTGGAAACACTGATTATTACTGGGAAGCGGGAGGGGAGTCATCTGTCTTCGTATGCTACATATCATTTTATATATAGTTTTCTGGTTAAATGCTTTTCCTTTGAACTATTCATTTGTAACATAAATTGGGTGAATGCTTTGCAAATTATCCCAGTTGCAGGGATTTTTGCAAGGCAAAATTTCAACATTTTAATGAAATATTTTAGCTTTTTAGTATATTTTAACATGCCATGGTGTTTTTAAGGGAAACCACAAGGTCATAACCAGAAAATACAAAGGTAAGAGTAGGTTATTGTTTCTGTCATTCCATAACATAATCTGAGGGCCCCTTTGTACTCCTGATCTCATGTCATTTCAATAAGTGAAGAGTTTAATGGCCACACAACCTTGTGACAGATATGGAAGTTTCCTGCAATATTTTTGGAGGTATTAATGTATTAAATGCCAAAGATAATACTTGATATGTCCAAAGAGGCCCCAATCCTTCCTGGGAAGGGCTAGAAGGACTGACACTTGCAAGAATCTAAATAAGGTTTTTAGCATGCATGTAAGTTCTTTTATTTGTTTTAATATGTTTTCTCTGTAATGTTTTCACCTTAAGAATAAACATGCTTGCTTATAAAGAACTATGTGATAACGTGGCTGCTGGCAATTATGTTGTTCATAGCCTTCAAAGAATAAGCAACATTCAGATGCTGGCCTGCTTAGGCAGTCTGACTAGGAATATCAATGTAGACAGGGATCTGTGCATCCTGGAAAAACCCCAGTCTGTAGGGTTGCCAGGTGTCCAGTTTTCAACTGGAATACCCAGTTGAAAAGGGACCCTAGCGGCTCCGGTCAGGGTGAGTGAGCAGGGGGCAGGGCCTCAAAGAAGGGGCAGGGCAGGCATGGGGCCTTGAGGAAGGGATGGGGCAGTAGGTGGGGCAAGGGTGTATAGTTTTCTGCTATTAGAAAGTTGGCAACCCTACCAGTCAGACGAGACAGAGACATGGGTCTCTGCCCAAGAGAGACAAGGGCTGAGGAGTCGGGAGCCTAGAGTGGGTATGCTTGCTGGACCACTGAGGGGGTATACAGGTGCAGTTGCCCTGAACTGTGACAGACCTAACTTTAGTATTCCTCTGTGACAATCAGGGTCCAGACATCTCAAGGGGAGACCAGTGGGTCTGAATCCCAAAAAATAAGCAATTGAATCAACTGGTTGTATACAATGCTGTTGTGTTTAAAAATGTATCGAGTAAGATCTTTAATGAAAGCTTATATATGTTCTGAACTTGTTGATCATTATGTGATGTGTACAGACTGTGGTTATGAATCTATGTATTTATGTATATAGAATACTATGCTCATGGCCTGTACTACAATTTCAAATACCCCTCACAGCAAGGAGGGCCTCCTCCCAAACCAGGTGTTTCCACAAAACCAGATGCAAGAAACAATCCCTGGTACAACTCAGGAAAAGACAAATGATGGGCCATTACAGGTAAGGGGCAAATACTGAGATGCCCTGACTACCAAGTTGAGAGGGAATTTCTCCCACCATGGATCACCACTGTCCGAGCGGAAGGGGGTAAAAAATCCTGCAAACCCTGTTAGAAAGGCAGAGATTAAATGAAAGTTATCCAAACTGAGGGACACTTTCAAAGGCAGGGGACTTTCTGTGAATCTGGATCCACCCTGAGGGCTAGGGGACATGTTGGGAAACTGTTCAAAGGCAATAGGTAACTTGTATGAGAAAAGGGAATTTATCTAACATAGAAGTGCAAAGCCTGAAGTTGCATATTTGTATTTGTTTTCTGTGTAACTTGTATCTGTTTGTTTGCTTTTTCTTACCATTTCATCTTTTAATCTGTGATTTTTCTATTAACTCTTTTTGTTTGTTTTTACCCCAAGCAGGTCTCTGTTGTGTAACTTGTGTGGAGTGTGTGTACCAAAGTGAACTGATACCTGGGGGGCTGGTTTCATGCCTTCGGAGTAACTAGGCTGCTGGAAGTCAGAGTGAGACCTTTATGCTACAAGCCATAGCAGCATAGCATTACAGCACCCAAAGTTACAAGGGTGACAGAACCCCAGACTGATCTGGGAGATCCCCAAAACATCACATCATCCTAATGTCACAAGACCTTGGTCCACGGCTGGGACTTCTAGACACTACCTTTATGCAAATAATAAATAGTAATAACCGAATCAAGCTAAACTCAAGCCATGTGTGGTTTGGGATAATGTCTGTTCTCTTTTCAGTTCTGTTACAAAACCCAGTGCTTCAGTTGAACATCTGCTACTATTCAGTCATTGGTTAATGCTTGTTGTCTTGAAAAGACTTGTAGAAATGGAGAATTGGTTAACTAAATAGATACCCTTATGTACAAAAAGTTGGCCTTACCTCAGATTTATTTCCATTTTTATGTGGCAGGAAAAGAAATATGGTATGTTAACTAAGGGCCAGATTTTTAAAGGTATTTATGTGCCTAAAGATGCAGATAGGTGCCTAGTGAGATTTTCAGAAGTGCCTAAAATCCCAATTAAATCTATGGCAATCAACAGAAATCAGTAGGAGTTATACACTTGAAAAATTATTCCTTTATTAATTATTCATTATTTTATATATAATTTTATATTCAGTGCAGAGTTAGGTGGGCAGAGTTTGAATGGTGTGCATTAAATAACATGCTGAATGAGGAAGATAAGATGACTGGGGTACTGGAACAATTTGTATAGTGGGGGTGCTGAGAGTCATTAAACCAAACTGTAAACCCTGCATATGATAGAAACCACTTCAAGCCGGTGGGGTGGGTCGTTCCAGCACCTAATATAAAAAGAAACAGTACATTGAATGTTCACTGAATGAGACAAGTTCTGTGGAAAAATACTGTGTGATTAGAGTGACCATATTTCCCAAAGGGAAAACGGGACACCACACAGGGCTTGCCTGAGCCCTCCCCGCCCCCAGCACAGGGCTGGCCAAAGCAGCTCGCCCAAATCCCCTCCCCACCCCCTACAAGGCTGGGGTCTCTGGAATCCTGCCTGCCCTCCCCCCACATGCGAGGCTGGGGTCGCTGGAACCCTGCCTGCCCCGCACGAGCCCTTCCCCCCTGCAAGGGGCTGGCATCTCCACTCATCCCCCCGCACGTTCCTCCGCACCGCATGCCGCTTTTTTGACAAAAGTTGGCATTTGTCCCATTTGCTCTTGCCAACTGATCAAGTTGTTGGGGAAGGATTGCTCTGTCACACACATTGTGACAGGCAACTATAGGTCTGCCTTCCGAGGATCCCCTCATAAGGCCATTAGAGGGGCATGCTGGAAGGAGGGCTGGGGCCAGGAAGGGCATGTTAAGGATGGGACCACAGCACAGGAGATTCAGAGCAGTGCAGAAGCCCAAGAGATCATAAGTCCATTGAAAAGCCTTTAGGCACTTTTGAAAATGTGATGTGCAATCAAGTTTATTGTCTGAACTACAGTCTTTGTTACATATCCAGGACTAAATGAATGCGTTTTAAAATAGAAATGTCTTATTGAACAAAATTCTGTGTTGAGAAGTAAATTTTTAACTCCTACAGCTAACACAGGGGTGGGCAAACTATGGCCTGCGGGCTGAATCCAGCCCGCGAGCTGTTTTAAGCCAGCCCTCAAACTCCTGCTGGGGAACGGGGTCTGGGGCTTGCCACGCTCCGATGCTCCAGCCAGGGAGCAGGGTTGGGGGCTGCTGCACGCAGCTGCCAGAAGCCACGGTATGGTCCCCCTCCGGTGCTCCAGCCAGGGTGCAGGGTCGGGGTCTGCTCCACGTAGCTCCTGGAAGCAGCGGCACAGACCCCCTCCAGCTCCTACACACTCCAATGGCTCCGTTTGAATGGCCCCCTCTGGAGCTCCAATGGGAGCTGCAGGGGCGGTGCCTGCGGACGGGGCAGTGTGCAGAGCCACCTGGCCATGCCTCCTCTTAGGAGCCAGAGAAGGGACATGCCGCTGCTTCTGGGAGCCGCTTCTGGGAGCCACTTGAAGTCTGCACCCCTGAGCCTCTCCCCATGCCCCAACCCCCTGCCCCAGGCTGATTTCCCTCCCACCCTCCAAAGCCCTCGATCCCAGTCTGGAGCACTCTCCTGCACCCCAAACCCCTCATCCCAAACCCACCCCAAAGCCTGCACCCCCAGCTGGAGCCTGCACCCTTTCCCGAACCTCAGCCCCCTGCCCCAACCCTGATCCCCCTCCCACCCTCTGAACCCCTTGGTCCCAGCCCAGAGCACCCTCCTACACCCCAAACTCCTCATCCCCAGAGCCCTCACCTCCCAGCTGGAGCCCTCACCCCCCCTCACCCCACTCCCCCCCAGCCTGGAGCCCCATCCTGCACCCTTATCTCCTCATTTCTGGCCCCACCCCGGAGCCCACACCCCCAACCAGAGCCCTCATCCCCTCCCGCACCCCAGCATTCATGGCCCGTCATACAATTTCTATTCCCAGATGTGACCCTCAAGCCAAAAAGTTTGCCCACCCCTGAGTTAACATAACCAGTTCTAAAATAAACTGATACACAGTAATTTCCGCCCAAAATAACATATTATTTAGTGCTTAACTAGTTAATATAAATCTGAGTAGACTTCATAGTTTAATGTGGTCACACACTATTGACAACATAACCACTAGCAAAATGCACAGTGCTCATTAAACAAAAACAATTAGCTCTTCTGCTGTCCTATTCACATCACATTTACTGTTGATAAAAGGTTTCTGTCTTTATGAAGGAAAATTTTGAAAACCTGTTTTTTTGTTTTCTAGCTTTGCCCACATTCTTCTTACATTAGAAAATCTTGAACAAATATAAATGCCTAATTCACAGTACAGTTTGTACTATAAACATGCTGCAGTTGTCAACATACACTACAGAAACACTCTGGGGGTAAGAAATAGAAGAATTGAATGCACATGAACCCATGTTGCTAAGCTGCTTGCAGGAGGAAAGCTATTTTTAAAAACAGCCAACCCATGGTAGGATTCTAAAAGTCTATATTTGGAGTAATTATGTTTTATCTTGGCTAATTACAGTCATCATGTTATATAATTAAATATATTATTCAATTATTTCCCTTTGCGTAATAAAGAGCTCCAGATGGTGACCATCAGCCATTTCATAGTGGTGTAGTGCAGCAGCCTAACAATTAAGAGCATCTAGGGAATTTTTTTTTAAAGTGCTGGCTAGTTTTATGGTGTGGTTCATTTAAGGAAATAAATAAACTACAGTAATTCTTCAAATTTTTTATTCCACAAAAGTTCTATAAAATTCTGGTTATATCCAGGCTCTTTTATAAAATAATTTAAAATGTTGGCTAAGCAAATCTGTTATCAAAACAAATTACTATTCCATATGATTCATGATATAAAATGCGGTTATACTAATATTGTGTACAGGATTTAAAATATATACTCTATAAAAAAGTTAAATCTATATAAAAGTCAATTTACTTCAGTACATCTTTGTCTAAATTACTTAGATTCCATTGGATAGATTTATAATACAATCAAGGAAAAAAAGTTATTACTACAATTCCACCTTTCCCCAGTGATATGTACCTAAAAATGGTTCCAAGTCTAGCATAATGTCAAAACTAATTCAATAACACAAAAGCAGAATTAGCTCAATTGCAGAGATTTGATATAACCCAGGCACTCTCAGGAAAGAGAAAAGCTAAACTGCAGTTTGAATTTTGAGTAGGGGAAAATATTCCTAAAAAATGAGGAGCTAAGAATCCTACAGAATTTTCTTTTATGAAAAATTGTTTCATGATCGTTCCCTTTTGGTGCCCAGAAACCCCATTGCACAGTGGGTAGATTAGAAATACGTACACAGAGCCAGATTCTTACACCCATATCAAGTAATACCTTAGCTCCCAACCTTGCAAATATTTATGCTTATGAGTAAGTTTATGCATATCATAGAATCATAGAATCTCAGGTTGGAAGGGACCTCAGGAGGTCATCTAGTCCAACCCCCTGCTCAAAGCAGGACCAACCCCAACTAAATCATCCCATCCAGGGCTTTGTCAAGCTTGACCTTAAAAACCTCTAAGGAAGGAGATTCCACCACCTCCCTAGGTAACCCATTCCAGTGCTTCACCACCCTACTAGTGAAAAAGTTTTTCCTAATATCCAACCTAAACCTCCCCCTCTGCAACTTGAGACCATTACTCCTTGTTCTGTCATCTTCTACCACTGAGAACAGTCTAGATTCATCCTCTTTGGAACCCCCTTTCAGGTAGTTGAAAGCAGCTATCAAATCCCCCCTCATTCTTCTCTTCTGCAGGCTAAACAATCCCAGTTCCCTCAGCCTCTCCTCATAAGTCATGTGCTCCAGCCCCCTAATCATTTTTGTTGCCCTCTGCTGGACTCTTTCCAATTTATCCACATCCTTCTTGTAGTGTGGGGCCCAAAACTGGACACAGTACTCCAAATGAGACCTCCCCAGTGCCACATAGAGGGGAATGATCACGTCCCTTGATCTGCTGGAAATGCCCCTACTTATACAACCCAAAATGCCATTAGCCTTCTTGGCAACAAGGGCACACTGTTGACTCATATTCAGCTTTTCGGCCACTGTAACCCCTAGGTCCTTTTCTGCAGAACTGCTGCCCAGCCATTCGGTCCCTAGTCTGTAGCAGTGCATGGGATTCTTCCGTCCTAAGTGCAGGACTCTGCACTTGTCCTTGTTGAACCTCATCATATTTCTTTTGGCTCAATCCTCTAATTTGTCTAGGTCCCTCAGTATCCTATCCCTACCCTCCAGCATATCAACCACTCCTCCCAGTTTAGTGTCATCTGCAAACTTGCTAAGGGTGCAGTCCACACCATCCTCCAGATCGTTAATGAAGATATTGAACAAAACCGGCCCCAGCACCGACCCTTGGGGCACTCCACTTGATACCGGCTGCCAACTAGACATGGAGCCATTGATCACTACCCGTTGAGCCCGACCATCTAGCCAGTTTTCTATCCACCTTACAGTCCTTTCATCCAGCCCATACTTCTTTAACTTGCTGGCAAGAACACTGTGGGAGACTGTATCAAAAGCTTTGCTAAAGTCAAGAAATAGCACATCCACTGCTTTCCCCTCATCCACAGAGCCAGTTATCTCATCATAGAAGGCAATTAGGTTAGTCAGGCATGACTTGCCCTTGGTGAATCCATGCTGACTGTTCCTGATCACTTTCCTCTCCTTTAAGTGGTTCAGAATTGATTCCTTGAGGACCTGTTCCATGATTTTTCCAGGGACTGAGGTGAGACTGACTGGCCTGTAGTTCCCCGGATTTTCCTTCTTCCCTTTTTTAAAGATGGGCACTACATTAGCTTTTTTCCAGTCATCCGGAACCTCCCCCGATTGCCATGATTTTTCAAAGATAATGGCCAATGGCTCTGCAATCACATCGGCCAACTCCTTTAGCACCCTCGGATGCAGTGCATCCGGCCCCATGGACTTGTGCTCGTTCAGCTTTTCTAAATAGTCCCGAACTACTTCTTTCTCCACAGAGGGCTGGTCACCTCCTCCCCATACCTTGCTGCGGAGTGCACCCGTCTGGGAGCTGACCTTGTCTGTGAAGACTGAGGCAAAAAAAGCATTGAGTACACTAGCTTTCTCCACATCCTCTGTCACTAGGTTCCCTCCCTCATTCAGCAAGGGGCCCACACTTTCCTTGACTTTCTTCTTGTTGCTAACATACCTGAAGAAATCCTTCTTGTTACTCCTAACATCTCCGGCTAGCTGCAACTCCAAGTGTGATTTGGCCTGTCTAATTTCACTCCTGCATGCCTGAGCAATATTTTTATACTCCTCCCTGGTCATTTGTCCAATCTTCCACTTCTTGTAAGCTGCTTTTTTGTGTTTAAGACGAGCAAGGATTTCACTGTTAAGCCAAGCTGGTCGCCTGCCATATTTACTTTTCTTTCTACACATCGGGATGGTTTGTTCCTGCAACCTCAATAAGGATTCTTTAAAATACAGCCAGCTTTCCTCGACTCCTTTCCCCCTCATGTTATTCTCCCAGGGGACCTTGCCCATCAGTTCCCTGAGGGAGTCGAAGTCTGCTTTTCTGAAGTCCAGGGTCTCTGTTCTACTGCTCTCCTTTCTTCCTTGTGTCAGGATCCTGAACTTGACCATCTCATGGTCACTGCCTCCCAGGTTCCCATCCACTATTGGTTCCTCTATTATTTCTTCCCTGTTTGTGAGCAGCAGGTCAAGAAGAGCTTTTCCCCTAGTTGGTTCCTCCAGCACTTGCACCAGGAAATTGTCCCCTACACTTTCCAAAAACTTTCTGGATTGTCTGTGCACCTCTGTATTGCTCTTCCAGCAGATATCAGGGTGATTAAAGTCACCCATGAGAACCAGGGCCTGTGATCTAGTAACTTCTGTTAGTTGCTGGAAGAAAGCCTCATCCACCTCATCCAGGTGGTCATACAGGTAGTCACATAGATTTAATGAGTTTACTCGTGAATAAAATTAAGCGGGGACTACTTGTGAAATAAGGATTCTCCAGTCTTTAGATTTAGAGTATCTTCTCCATGATAGTGATTCTCTTATTTACATCCGTGTAAATCAGGATTAACTTCTCTGAAATCAGTGGATTTATTCCAGTGTAAAACCCATGAGAGATCGTAACGAGACCATACTATTGAGGTGCTGGTCCAGACATAAGATGGTGTTCTAATAGGACTTACATTTCTTTTTTTCTCTACTTGTATGTAGGTGGCTTCAGTGTGAAATTTCAGTGTTAGTTTTTATGTCCTTTGAATTTTCTGTGTAGGTTTTTTTTGTTTGTTTTAGTGTAATAAATTTGGAATAGGGAGTGTTTGAAATTGGTTCTAGCTGAAATTTGTTAGGGTTCCTCAGATTTTATGTTTAAATTTACCAAAAAAAAATTGGCTGAGAGGTGACTCTTAAGGTGATCTGCAACCATGGGTAGTTTTTGAACAGAAATATTTAGGATTAAGGATCATAAAATCTCCTGTAAACACAAAAAATTGCTCTTTTTCACCATATCCACCACGTATGATTGTTTAGTGGAACTGAAGCCACAGATTATCCTCAGTTAAGATGGCTGCCACTTCCCTGCAGCCTAGTCAGGCAGAAGTTTAGGTAAAGATGATCACCATCTCACATTGTCCCCAAAGGATTGAACCTAGCTTGCCCTCTCGGAGGATGTTAGCTGTCAGGAGACCAACAGACATACTGTGAGGACTAGGTGAATGTGATGGGACAAGGAGGGCAGGAGAATCTCAATGGAACTGAGAAAAACTGGTGCTTGCACATGTGTGTGTGCGCACACACATGTGGATGCACCTGCACACTTGCAAGGGAATGTGGAGAACAGGGAGGGAGGTTAAAGGAAAATAGGGGGTTCAGAAGGGAGTCTGAGCAGGTTATGTGGAGCATGGGGCAAGGTGGTTGTTCAGCCTCCCTTTCAACCGATAGAATTTCTCTGTTGGACGTGGAAGGGGTAAGAGTGAGTTAACAACTGGCACCAATGGATGCAGCAGCTATTAGGGAGAATGGATCCTGATTTTAAAGGAAAAACTGCTAGTTCATGAGAGATGGCTGTAAATGGCATGATACTCTCTTGCATGAATCTTTTGTAAAACCTGAGATTTGGCAGGATTATAATAAATTAATGGATGATTGCTCTAGTCTAGTCTGTTTTGTATTCTACCCTGAGTCATCCATTTAAGTAGTGGTGAGGTTTGTTAAGGTCAAACTTCCTTTCTAGTATTGAATTGCATTAGTCTCCAGCTATTCTCTATTCCCATTTAAAAAGGAATGGACAGTTCATGAATGGATCCTTTTTCCAAAAAGACATTTGACACAGAATTCCAAATACATATTTGGGCACATTTAGCAACCAAATCCTACCAGCATTCATCCTGTGGCTGGCCCGTGTTAGCTGACTCGGGCTTGCAGGGCTCAGACTGCGAGGCTGTAAAACTGAGGTGTAGATACTGGGCTTGGGCTGGAGCCCAGGCTCTGGGACCCTCCCCATTGAGGGTCCCAGAGCTCAGGCTCCTGTCCGAACCCTGAACATCTACACTTCAATTTTACAGCCCAACAACACAAGCCCTGCGAGCCTGAGTCAGTTGACATGGGCCAGCCGAGGGTGTTTAATTGCAGTGTAGACATAACCTGATATTGCAAGACCCACCTTCCTGTTAATTACCACTAGCAACACAATTTCATTATCCAGCCAGTAGGAGGTGTTCTTGTAACAGCAAAAAGCTGTAGGCATTGTCAAACTTGACAGCTGGAACAGAGAAAACTATTCTGCCACTCATGTAGCCCAATGTCTTGTATTTCAAAAATAACAAGCACAACAAAATTGCACAATCTAATTGTTTTTATCAGCAACACCAGCTTTAATTCAGTGCAAGTGTTATAGCCATCTAATTTTCAAACTTGTTCAGCTATTTCTTGGAGCAGCTGCAATTCAAACATTTCTAAGTTAGTTAGATGTTGTTTCCTAATGTTGAGATGATTGACAAATAGTTTCGGGATGTTTTTTCAGTGTGGGGTGCTGAAGGAATGAAGGCAGAACTTAATATATTTAACATTGCAATTTCCACTTAAAGAAATGAATTAATTACTGAATGAATCTTTACTTCCAGAATTTGAATATTTTTATCTTGACTCCTCTTGATATCTCTTAGTGTTAGACATTGTATGCCAGCATAACACATTTTTATCTGCTTAGCTCTTTAGTAGATTTTCCTTTAAATAATCCGTGGTGGTTTTGTTTGTTTGTTGAGAATTTAACCCCAAAAGTCTTCCTTTTTTAATCTTGGTATTCAAAAAAGTCCATCATTTAGGGTCTGGTCATGCTTCCATTGAAATAAATGACAAACTCCCACTGACTTTAATAGGAGTTGAATGGGGGCTCTTAATTAGTAAGTTTTGTTCTTTTATTAATGATGTAACTGAAATACAAATGGAAAAAGTTACTTTTAGGAATAAAGAAATATCACATTATGTTTGTGCCTCTTTCTGTTCCCCCCCTTTATCTGTATTCTCCATTTAGACTGTAAGCTATGGCAGGCATGGATGCTTTCTTGTGGGTATGGTGCCTAAATAATGGGGCCCCAATCTTGGTTGGGATTTTTAGGCACTACTATCAAATAACTAATAATAAGCAGTAATTAAAATCCCATAACATTTCAATCCTTGCATACTGGCTCTGCCATCTTTGTCAAATGTTTAAGAAGCTTTACAAATCTGCACTATGAACATTAGCTACAAGCAACAGAATTTTAGCTGTACTGAATATAGTAAAAATGTGGGGCTAGATTATTTGGTCTGCCTAACCTGTGCCTCATAGAAGATGTAGTGGGGTCATTAAATATGCTTTCTACTTCTCAGTTCTATTCTTCACATCTGCATTACACCAATACATCTGCTCTGTGTCCACCTGGAGGTGTGGCCTAATTACAAAATGGTCTTGTCATCTCATCTGAATGTTGGCAGCTCGGAATATATATCTCTAAGTGGCTCGTGTCTTGGTTGCAACAGTTCTACTCCCTCTCCACCATGGGGCTCCAGAGTGCAGGCTCCAGACAGCCCAAACGTCCACACCACAATTAAACAGTCCCTTAGCCCGAGCCCAGTGAGCCCAAGTCAGCTAACAGGGACCAGCTGTGGGTTTTTAATTGCAGTGTAAACATACCCTGTGTAGGCTTGCTCCTGCACAAGAAACCAAAATGCTATGCTCGAGTAACTTGAGTAACACAATGGGACTTCTTTCTCATTAATAATTTTACCAGACACTTTTGAACAATTTAGGAGAAAATCCTGAAAACACTTGCATATCACCCGTTAAAATTCTCATTCAACAATCTCGGGCCTTTCATCATAATTGGGACATTAGAGATTTCAAAGCATCACTCCTTGTAGTAAAAAAATAAGTTAACACTGAGCTCAAGACTATCTCTCTGGCTAAATCTAGTATGTTAAATACACTACTAAAACACTGCTTAGAGAGGCAGAAAATTTTTGGGAACACATCTGTTCAGCCAAGACTCAAGTATTCATGTCATTGCTCAAATCCTGGCATTCACATTCCAAACTGTGCTTATATAATAAAGTTAAAGATTAATCTAGCCAGTTTGTACAATGCAATATTTGGCCTTATAGCCAATGTAGGTAAAGACATCGGGTGAAATCCTGGCCACACTGAAATCAATAGCAAAATTCCCATTGATTTCAGTGGGCAATGACTTCATCCACAGGGAAAGTGTTGGGGGTCATTGTTGACAATCCATAGAGCCATATGCCCAGTGTTCAGTGGTAGTAAAAAGGACAAACAAGTCTTGTTTTTATTTTGTATATGTGGATAAGGAATAGACATATGTGGGGCTTCTCTAATCACTTTTTGAATGTATTATGTTACATTGGTCACCACATTACAAAATTAATACTGATTTTTTTAAAGTAACAGCTATGAAGAAGAATTAGTCAGAGTTAGTCTACTGTCATACAGTGAGAACAGCTGAAAAGTATTGTATAGAAACATTGGAAATTCCTCACTGAAGGAAGAATTATTGAATTATACATTTCCTTGATGTCCTGCAGGAGCCATCAAATCCTGCAGTGCTGAGCAAAGCTTCTTAAACCATCAGAGGGGCACATAGGCAAGTGCCAAAGATTTAAAAAAGAAAAGGTAAAAACGGGTTGATGCCAAAAAGTTCTTTGAGACAGTAAACCATGTTTTGTGTTTGAGTGTCAATAGGAAATATATCCGGGGAAATATCTCATGCTCTGAACAAATCAAATGTGCCGACAGGATCTGGGTTTGGCAATAGGATATGAGTGACAATTAAATAAACTCCCAGGAATCTCCTATCTCCCTTTTGACTTGTGTCTGCCACAGGCCCAGCAGACAGCAGTTTCTTCACTGTAGTGAGAGGGATATGTGTGTGTTTTGGGGGGATGGGAGGAAGGCATACATTGTAGAGGCAGCAGCTCGCTTTACAATAAATATGGCAGCTGCTTTGGGTGCGGTAAACTGCCTCTGTCTCCTCTTTGTTTTGGCTTTCTGTTGATCAAGTAATCAAAATTCAGCACTGAAATGGGACATGGAGATTACTCTGACAGGGGCCTTTAGATACTACTGTAATAATAGTAGTAAGCTAGCCAGTTTCATTTTCTGAGTACCCTTTTCTGACTTCAAAGACTAATCTAGGTAATGTTTGAACAAACATTTAAGCCAACGTAGTTGAAGATGGATGACATCTAGCAGTGGCTAGATGTGTGATTCTGTTTAACTTCATGAACTCCTGCAATTCTGATTAAGTAAACTGTGGAACGTCATTGATTATCTGTTCTGGGAAAACCAGGTTTTGCAAACAACAGTACTTCACTGATATGTGCTGGTATGGCAGATGTCTTGCATAATAGTTCCAGCCATTTGGAATAGGCTTAGGTCACAAGATACATTTGGAAGTCATAGAAGGTCAGCTCAGCTACTTTAGCATCCTGGGTTGAAATGAAGGCACAGTTCTCTTTGAGGTAGCTGGCTGGGCACTTTCATCTTGTTGGCTGATATCAAGTCTTAGGCCTATGTGAAGTTACTAACTAAATATCTCTGCCTTGCTGGGAAAATGCCAGGTTATAGGCCTCTTAGAAGTTCCTGGCTCTACACCTCCAACTTGTTGAGCTGACATTGAGGCTTCTGGGAGGTTTCCAGGCTCAGTAGATACAACTTCCTGGATTGGAAGTAGGTGTCTGTGAGTGTACTAGTTCAGAAGTGCCAGCTTGCTGGGCTTAAGCCAAAGCACAGGCCTTTGAGTGTTTACATTGCTTAACACTGCTATCTGGTTTGATTGATTTCAAGGGACAGATTTTTGTGAGTTCACTGACTCACCATATCTAATTTGCTGGGCAGTGGGGAAGGATCGCTGTAAGGTTACTGGTTTAGCACTAGTGGTAAAAAGATCCAAATAAAAGGGGGAACTCACCAATTCTGGTGTTTTTCTGTCATTATGGGTGTTCACATCCTGTGGCGATATGACATTGCATCATCTTGTGTGATGGGATATGGCATGGGGAAGAGACTGGGGACAAGGAAATAAACATACCCAAAATGAGTGCATGTTCCCAGGAAGACACATAGCCAGTGAACAAGTACTGTTCTAGAAAGGAGAGGGGATTTCCAACATGAACAATTCTTCTCCCAACAGGTGTTGGTGCTGCTCCACCTACTGGCACAAAGACTTGGCACTGCATAACAACCCAGCCAGGTACAACACTCCCCTGAGATAAAGAAGTACTGTTATCTGCATTTTAGAGATGGGGAACTGAGAGACACAGAGACTAAAGCAACTTGCTCAAGGTCACACAGAAAGTCTGTGGCAGAGCAGGGAACCAGTTCCCCCAAATCCCAAGTTAGTGTTCTAATCACTGGTCTATCCTTCCCGCCGAAGTGTTAACCAAGTGTTTACAAAGTCTGAGCCTATTAAGCTTCATAACTATCTCTGAACTTCTAGCCACCTCCAGACCCTACTGAAAATTTAAGATCTACCTTCACCTGCACCTCAAAGTTCCTCAGTATCTGGGGACTTACACCAGCAATTCTGCCTTATCTCTCTCAAATCCCATGTCATCCAGCTTGACCCATATTCAGGAAGGAGTTTACTACAATTCTCCAAAGGGACAGACTTCTAACAGTACTACTTTATTAAAGAAGAAGAAAAAGGAACTTCTGTTATGCACCTTTCTAACTATTATGCAAGCGTATATCTTCTCTATCACTGTGAATCACTTTTCTGTACTTCACAATGCCAGTCAAAGCTACTTCAAAACATAAGCCTGCAACTTCAGAAATATAATTTGTTCTAGTTAGCGGTTTTGAGAAAAAAACAAGTAACTTTTCAGTTGTTCAGCACCATATCTGAGACCGTTGGGCACATAAATAATAACTGAACACTGCTCTAGTTCTTTAAGAAATTAAGCTTTTCAGCCTCTCTTTTGCTGTTTAGGTCTTTAGGGAAAATAAAGTATGTGACAGTGAAAAAAGCATGTGACTTAAAACTTGTTGAAACCTTCTGGTTCCAGTGGTTAGGACACAGCTCTTGGCTCTCAGAAGATGAGGTTTATGGAAGAGAAGCTGATAAGTAACATATGATCATGTAAGAAGAACATTTTAAAAATTTTAACCTTTTCTAAAGACATTAATGGATGAATTTGCAATGGATTCCTATAAGATTTAAAACAATTTACAGCTGTAACTTTTCCTAGGAACATATATCTGCTATGCTAAATCTGTGAATGCCTGGATTATACAGTTTTATATTTTCACTTAGGTCTCAGTTTTATTATATCACTTTTAAACTAGTTGTATCATTTTATTCCATTGTACATAACGATTCCCATTTATAGGTTTTATAGTACATGATACTTCTGTGTGTGAAGAAGCTACAGTAAAAATTCAGTAGCTTGCCTATCTTTACTGTGCCATGAAGTTTAACAGTTTCAGTGTGATACGTATGGAAAGATTATAGTAGAATGTCATCCTTCTGATCACATAACAATATATCAGGAAAATATTGGAAATTACAATTTACATGCTTACTAGGCAGTTAAAGGACCCAGTACATTAGGACCCAAACTTTCCAATTCGGGTGCCTACATTTAGGCATCTAAATAAAAGCAGTTTCAGAGATTGAGTACCCACAGTCCAGTGAAGCTGCAGGTACTAAAATCAGGCCATTTTTTTGGTTTCTAAATATGAATGTAGATGCCTACCATAACTTCAGGCACCTATGTTTTCCTTTCGGCCCTAGGTAATCAGTAGCATAATTTAGTTAGCAAGTTATCTGCCCAGTGTTTTGAGTAATACCTATGCCTACCCACAGAATGGAGCTGTGCCTTACAGATGACTGGATGGGATGTTTGTTCAGCTTTTCCATATTTAATATGTTTTTTAAAAAGTGTGCCTGGTTTTGATCTACCTGCTATATTTTAACACTCCTGTGCTGGATAAAGATTCCTGAATTTCTTGTAAATTGAGTAAGTGATGGTTAGATTACACTGAGTACATGATCCTGAGTTGGCTCTGACATCTTGTTAGGTTCTAAGTTAAAGCACTGAATACTGTACACTTGCAAAGGAGCCACTTGAGAGAGCCATGCAATTACCAGCACAGAGGGTCAAACCACTTCAGAAAAGCCTAACTGAAGAGGTCAGCAGCAGGTAAACTATATACTGTGTACTGAATTCCCAACCTCTCTCAGAATTGGGGGCCCTGCCAGTTTGAATTACATTGTGCTAGGAACTCACACCACTGTATCCGTCATTACTGAATCTGGCTGAGAAATGTCTGTTAGCTTCGCTTACTTATTACAAACTGCATTTGACTGTATTTTATCCTATATATTTCATCTCATATTATTTACAGTGCTTTAATTTGTTTTCTTACCTTTTTTAGTAAATGCAAAGCTAATTTGGCTTCTTCTTCTTGAGACTTTAAAAGAGTCTCATCCTTTTTGCAGAAGAGGCAGAAGAGTGATTTAATTTGAAGAACCAGGACAGTACTTCTGTTATTTTTGCATGAAGCTTAAAGACCAAGTAGTGTAAATTGATCTAGAACCATTTTTGTATCGTCTAAATTAAACTTTCCCATTTGAATATCATAATTATGGAATGTACTAAATAATCAGTTATTTAGTTGGGAATCTTTGCAATGCTGCAGAATAGTTTATAGCAGCTGTGCTCAAGATGGCTAGGTGTCTTTTGTGTGTGTGTGGTTTTTTATTTACTTGTTGATATAAGCATTAATAAAGACAGACTGGTGATTTTAAAGGGTGTACACTTCAAAAAATAAGACTGCAAACACTAATGAACATATGAAGGCCTGCTAATGACATTTTGGAACCATATAACAGCTGGGTCAAGGTTTCCAGAGTGAGTAGTAATGTTGAGTACCTCAGTTCTTGCATACACCAACCTAAGACACTTTAAATGTGGAAAAGTTTTAGAAAGTGCAGAGCACACAAGCTCTAAATAAGGTATCTCACATTGGTCACCCAAACATTGATATCAGCATACCCTGAGCAAGTTACCCAAGGTCACCAGTGAAGCCTGTGGCTAAGCAGGGGATCTGAACCCAGGTGTCTCATGTCGCAAAATAAGCACCCTAACCACCGACCCATCCTTCCTCTCTAAATTGCTGAACTTCTGCCCTGCCCCAAGCCCTCCTATTCCTTCTCAGTATATGTGCTCAGCCCAGGGTATGTACTGCTCATTTTTGTTTATTTACACTTTTACAATGGACAAGTAAAATTTCATATATAAAGGTTCTGCTGGCTTTGGTTAGCTTCTCCCACTGTGTTTTTTAACAGTAGGGAAAATGTATTTTATTCATCCTCTTACAATTTCAAGTCAACTGAAGAGATTTTCCTTAATGTGAAAAAACAATCATTTCTGGGCACAGATCAAGTATGTAGAAATTCAGCTCATAAAGTGGGTGTTTTGGAAAATTTTGTATTTCTGAAACAGGTGCTAGCTATGTTGCAATGGTCTCTACTAGCAACCGATACAATATCATTAACTTTTATAAGGCATTTCTTGTGATTTACTAGGGGGGAATGAAAGAAAGCCTAAACCAAGGTCTCTCCCCCCCCCCCCCATTTTAGCTACAAGATGGATTCAAACATCTTTAAGTTCATAAGCAACTTTGAACTAATCAGGACACTACAATCTAGCAGATGGCAGGTAGGGTTCCTTCAATCATATTCTCCAGGAAGTACTACCAGCTGGATTGCTTGTTACACAAGTTGCTGCTACAGTGAGTGCAATAGCATGGACTGTTTCTAGGTATAGCAAAACAACCATTAAGAGATTTCTTGGAGGTATAGACTTAGAGGAAACTACAGTTTCATTTTCAGTTATATGTATTTGAATAGTACACAAAGTACAAAAACCAGGTATTAAAAATTCTTATGAAATCTATTCTAATCAAATTTGTGCAAACCACATCTGAAGATGTTTTTTAAATATATTTTAGATGAAAACTGTCTGAATGCAGCTGTTCTCACTTTACATAAAATGATTTTCCTGCCATCTGAAGTACATCTATTGTTAGGGGAAGAGGTGTGTGCAAAAGTTCCATTTTGGGGCACATAATGTAATCAGTGAGGATGATCATCTCCCTTCCTCCAAGGAAAACTTTCCAGGGCAATTATGCAGTACAAAGTGGTGTTCCAATACCACACCTGGTACTCTGAATCTATCCATTCATATCAATGACTTAAAAATAGCTACACTACTGGTATGAACACTTTACTCCTTCTAGGGACAAAAATGAATTCCTGGCTGCCAAGACATAAACTTCATGGATATTCCCCTTTGAATTAATTAAATGGAATATGAGGAAAGGTTGATTTTAGGCTCTGTGTTAAGTCCCATGTTTACATTGATATTTTATTTTAAACACAAAGGGCTGAGTTTTCAAACTTGATCACTCAAAGTAAATGCCTAAATTCTACATTTGATGCTCAAAAATACATAAAGTGGGATATGAGATATTTTGCCATTTTAGTGTTGATGCGCATTAATCTTCTACCTGAGAAGCCCAGCCTTAAAGACTGTTCTCTATCGCTTTATTTGTTAATGGGCTCATTCATCCAGTTCATGTGAAGGTGCATATATTCTATTCTCTTTCCATTCTAGTGGTACTTTGTGATTTTGGTAGAAGAAATAATGTGAGTTTGCCCTTTCTTGTGTTCTCAAATATCTTCTCTGTTAATAGCCTGTTGCATTCAGGCTTATTAACAATGGCCTGGATATTGATGGGGAAGCCATCCCAACAAACTTCCATAGCAGATTATTTTTAAATTAAAAATTAGTAAAAACAAAATGTGGTGTTTGAGTCTCTAGTCAGCTGCTTCTTAGATGGGATGAGTTCTGCTAGATCACAAGGCTCAGGATCCCAGTTCTAACATGTAGTTTCCTATTTGAACTATCATACTACTCTGTCCTTTATAAAGAAGTCGCCTCTCAATATGGCAGTGTGGCCTGCATGAGTGTGGTACCATACCTCCCCAAATGCCTTGCATTTCAGGAATGCCTGAACTGCTGAAGTAACATGAATAATATGAAGAATGTACCAGCAAGACATTCATGTTCCTAATAAAACAATTCAGTAAAGTTAGTCATTACACTTATATTTTATAGTGGGTGCATTAATTTTAATGTCTCTTTTATTAACAGTTTATGCAAATCATGCCCATTAATATAAAGATTTGTTGGCCCCTCAAGCTTTTGGCACATTACCGGTATGAACCACTATGTCCCCTGAGTCTAGCTCACAGAATAGTCTTTGTTTGCACTTTCCCATGGGTCTGCTTCACATGATTCACTCCTTTAATGGACCTCACGTTCCACCCTCCCTCTCACTCCCCACAAAAGACATCCATCATTGGGCAGATCATCATGACCGGAGAATAGCCAATGTGGTCTTTGTTCTTAGATGGCTGTTTGGCAAATAAGTGGATAATTTAAAACATAAATGTTCATGCATAATAGCCAAGTTTGTGGCTCAAATGAATGGATACCAGATTTTCCAAAGTAAGTTTCCCTTCCTTGGTCTCTTGTACATTTTCCTTCCCTTCATTCCAATGCTGAGTTTTGTGAGGCATTATCTCTTGAACATCTACATCCTTCAGAACCATGCAGCAACCTTAGTACATTCCGTCCAGGGAGCTTGGGTACAAACGCTGGTTGGTAGCCTGTGCTGAAGCTCATGCCATCACATCTACATTGCTATTGTTACCCGTAGTGGCTAGGTTAAAGCTAGCATGGATATGCCTATTTGTGCTACAACCACACCCTCCTTTGCAATGTAGACATATCCTTAAGGTATGTCTACACTGCAGCCAGGAAGTGTGACACAGCTCCTGTAGGCATACCTTAGCTAGCTTTGATCTAGATACCTTGAGTAATAATAGCACTGTAGCCGTGGCAGCAGGGGTGGCAGCGTGGGGTAGCCTCCTGAGTACAACCCCCTCGAGGGCCCTGGGTGCATACTCAAGTGCCTAATTATATCAAATATAGCTGAGTTATGCCAATATGAGCTGCAGTCACACCCCCTATTTGTAGTGTAGACATACCCCTAGTAATGTCTTCAAGACCTGTAGGCCACGTTATATGTAACAGGATTTTGCTGCTATATTCTGCATCATTCCCCTTTTTTGGAGGTTGAAAGTGATTTTCCTTATCTGGGCATGTGAACATTCAACCTGTGTCCTGCACTTAAGCTCGTATACAATTCTAGTAGCACCAAAAAGAGAGAGTATGGAGGCATCTGAGGAATCAGCCTTGGGAACATTTACTAGACTGTATAAATTGATCAGAATATTTTATATGAATTTTTTGCTCTTAAAAGTGACTGATAGTACTGGTCAGAGCAGGGCTGGCTCCAGGCACCAGCTGACCAAGTACATGCTTGGGGTGGCACCTTCGGGGCAGCTAATCTTGGGGCGGCGCTCAGGTGTTTTTTTGGTGTTTTTTTTAAACACACTTCGGCAGGGCGGCACTCGGGGGAGGGGTGGGTTTGTTTTGGCAGGACGGCGGGGCGCTCGGGGGGGTTGTTGTGGCAGTGCGGTGGGGCGCTCGGGGAGGGTTGTTGCAGCAGGGCGGCAGGGCACTCGGGGGAGTTGTGGCAGCGTGGCGGGGTGCTCGGGGGGGGGTTGTTGTGGCAGGGCGCTCGGGGGGGTTGTTACAGCAGGGTGGGGCGGTGCTCGGGGGGGGTTGTTGCGGCGTGGTGCTCGGGGGGGGTTGTTGCAGCGAGGCAGCGCTCTGGGGGGGTTGTTGCGGCGCAGCGCTCGGGGGGGGGTTGTTGTGGCGGGGCAGCGGCACTCGGGGGGGTTGTTTCGGTGGGGTGCTCGGGGGGGGTTTGTTTTTTTTTGTTTCGGCGTGGCGGCGCTTGGTTTGTGGTTTTTTTGCTTGGGGCGGCAAAAAAGTTAGAGCCAGCCCTGGGTCAGAGCCAGACAAGAGCCAGGTGTAGTGCATGCAGGCATTGTGCAAGTTTCCCCATATATCTATGTCAACCTACTTTAATCCTGATCTATAACACCTTCTCTGACCTCAACCCAAACCTTTTCTGAGTACCAGGGCCGGCTCCAGGCACCAGCTTTCCAAGCTGGTGCTTGGGGCGGCATCGAGAATGGCGCGGCAGTCCGAGTCCCCCGGCGGCAATTTGGCGGCAGGTCCGTTCTTCCCGCCGCCGAATTGGCGCCGCGGTACTCGGACTGCCGCCCCATTCTCACCTGCTGCGGCGGCAATAGGGCGGCAGATCCGCCACCCTTCACTTGCCACCGCAGACTGAGACTGCTTGGGGCGGCAAAATTGTAAGAGCCGCCCCTGCTGAGTACAACCTGCCAATCATGTTAAATTGGATGGTACTTTTGTAAAAATGACCTCTGGGGAGTTGGAGGACATAATTAAACTTATTTTAACCTGAAAACTAATCAGGCTTTAAACTCCGATATCTAGGAGTGGTAGTAGACAGAGAGACAACTGGCAGAAATTCAGTTTTAACCTTACCCATCTTTCCTATCAAAATTTCCATTTAGGGTGAGCAAAATGGGAAAAAGTTCAGATTTTCACTGAAATTGGGTACGGATTAGAACTTGACATGGTGGAAGTGCTTTATTGCTAATTACCACTCCGCAGAGCAGCACAACTACGTACAGTAAATGACTGCAAAATGAAGCAATCGGCTATGTTGTAAAAATGTTAAATTCACATCTCATGTCAGGTTTCCAAACAAAAGTGTTGGAAGTGGGATGTTGTTTTGATTTTGAACACCTGCAGCCAAAGGGAGATTTATTTCTACATCATGTTCCCAGACTAAATCTAACATACATATTCTGCTCAGTTTCTTCATACTGTAAACTGTTTACAACCAGGATATAACGACTGATCATGAACACAGCACTTAGCAGAATGAGGGCCTGAACCATGACTAGGGCTCCTTGGTGCTACTGCAATACAAATAATAAATTATAGGCCAGATCCTGTACCCCACTCCAGTTGATTTGTGCTGCTCCAGCAGAATTATTTTATTTTAATTTGCAGTTTTATGTTTCAATTTATTTTGTTCTGAGGGAAGCAGAGGCATTCTTGAGAGCCTCTTGGATCTTCCCCAGCTTTTTTTTTCTTTTTTTTAAAGCTTTTCTCCCATAAAGGTCTCATGCTGCAATTACCCTCCGTCTGGTGGGGAAGTGCTAGACAGAGCTTCCTGGAGAGTCCATTAGTTCTAATTCTTGAGTTATCCATGAAAAGTTGCTCAAGTGTGCTGTGCTTTCATATTTTCCTCTCCAAGTCTGAGAACCCTACGAGCCAGACACACAGCCTCTCTGCAACAAACATCGCAGGTTGGCTGAAGGTTAAAGTACCAAGCTTGAGACCTTAACTTGGCTATTCCTTTCCGTTCCCTCCTCCGGTTTTGCTGGATGGGTGGTGAATCAGTGGATCAACCTTGCTGCATTAAACAACAGCCCTCCCCATCTACTTACAGAAATTCATATACTTTTTATTTCATTTATTCTCCTCCCCCATCCCAATCTGATTCATCATCAACAACAGAGAAGTACACTATAAATCCATATTTGATTTTTGTGGTATATATATATGGACCCTTACAGAATTTTCTGCAGCGCTACTCAGCCTGTGTGTTTTATATTCAACACATGTTAAACACCAGAATAGTTGCTCTATAAAAACCACTGTCTTGCTCAATAAGCTCCAAGGGGAAAAAAGTCAGGAACTTAAAAAAATATTTGAAATAATTATTTACAGGTTTTAAGTAAATCAGCTGTTTTCCTCCTTTGATTAAGGGCCCCAGATGGACAGCTTTAAAAGATGGATTTTTGTAAATGATGATCTGAATTTGTTGATTTAAACTTTTATTGCACTTATCATAGACTCTAAATCTGTAATATGCCTAAAGGTTTAACAAAACACAATAAACTTATCTTAAATACAAAACTGCTGAAACCCTTATGCCCTGGCATAAGATCTTTCATTGCATGGGCCTCATTACATAACATAGTTGCATAGCCTGTTGAGCATTAAATACTCCTGTAAGACCTCCAACACAGTCTTCAACTCTACTGCCGCAGTCCTCACTGAGTGTTAAAGTGAGTAGAACTGCAATTTCCATAGGCAGCGGCACTGCAGAATCTCAGAGCTCTAGCAGATCAGCAATACCTTGCAATGCTGCACTATAATTTGAAGAAACTATGACAGAAGGGATATTAGTGGCATCCGCCAAATTTTGAGATTACGTGGAATAAATTAACTACTTTATAGAGGGACTGGAGGTTCTGATATTGGGGAACTAAGCCTACAATTTCTAGGTTATAGGTTAAAGCATACTTCGCTAGATTGGTAATGATCAAGAGTTATTACTGTCTAGTGGTGGTTTTATGCTTATGTGAAAGGAGTTGGTGGTCTTACCCCAGTGTCTAGCAGACAAGTATTTGCATTAGAAACTCACCATCATGATTACTATACTTGTTGGCAGTTTCTGAATAGACAGAGTGAAATACCATGTCACTACTGAAAGAAGCACCTTCTTCAGGTCAGTACTGGGGTGTTGTGGGGAAGTCTGAACTGCTACTACCTATGATCTACCAGTTGTATGGTTAAATGGAGAGCTTCATTCTCCAGAGTTTTCAAGCTGACACCTGTCAGTATGATTGATCTCAAAGAGAGCTGTGGGTGAGTGAGATAAGCAGGCACACAGATAAGTGGCAGGCACACTAGCATGCTCATCTTGGCTTTTACACTTACTTCCACTCTGGGTTTGCCTTAGGACAGGGTTCTCAAACTTTATTGCATTGCGACCCCCTTCTGACAACAAAAATTACTTCACGACCCCAGGAGGGCGGACCGAAGCCTGAGGCTGCTCAAGCCCCACTGCCCTGGGTGGAGGGGTTGCGGGGGGGAGGGGGAGAGGGAGAAGCTTAAGTCCCAAGTCCCACTGCTCTGGGCAGGGGGGCCAAAGCTGAAGCTCAAGGGCTTCAGCCGCAGGCAGAGGCCCTGCAACCTGAGTCCTGCCGCCCAGGGCTGAAGCCCTCGGACTTTGGCTTTCGCCCTGGGCCCCAGCAAGTCTAAGCCAGCCTGGGACCCCATTCAAAGGGGGTCGCAACCCACTTTGGGGTCCCAAGCCACAGTTTGAGAACCACTGCCTTAGGCAAACCATAGAGCTTCTCTATGACTCAATATCCCATCAGTAAAATGGGAACAATACTTTGTTGCTGTATCTGCCCCACAGGGATTCATGACTTAATGTTTGTAAAAACACTTGGAAGAAGAAAAGCGTTATGTATCTAGCATTTTACACTAGTTATTGAATTAATTAAAAATAACAAAGTATGTACTATTCCTTCTGGATTCACATATACTAAATTTTTTAAACTGGCTTTTTCATTTAAATTTATATTAAAGCAATTATTGTTTTAAAAATTCATAACAGTTAATACCCTACCTTTGAATATAAGTTTCAAAAAGATATATTCTACTTACAAACTTCCAGGTAGTTCTTTAGATGTCTGGATAGGAAAAGGGCAAAGTATAGTCCTTAATTAACAGATGCAATTTAATATTTATTGAATTGTGGAATTAATTGGCAGAGCTGTAGAATTCCAGAAATAACTCAATGTTTGGATTCTTACCAAAATACGTCACTAAGTTGTCCTGTCTCAGAAATCAGCAGGAAGAATGCTTTTGTTTATACAACATATACTCCGATTAATCCAAAGAAATCTAAATGAAACCGATTTGAGTTTTTGCTAAGAGAAAACTCCCCATTCCACCTCAGACATTAAAAGCCAAATTATGGCCATTTCAGTGCAAATGCACCAACAGGTGAGGAGGTAAAGGCACAGGACCCTGTATCAACTAGTGAAGGGCTGTATAACTAGTGCTGCTAATTCCAGAGAGGGCCTGACCCCACCTCCAGTGCTGGGGTAGAACACTAGCCATATTCTCACCACACTAGATGTATTATACCTTAGTCCAGACACCACTGCTGTACTAAAGTGATTATAACAGGGTTAACTGGGTTATCCAGAGTATTATGGCATGGAGCCATGCTCTACTGCTCCCTTATTTCCATCCTGTTTTAGGCAGTGAACATTCCCTTCCCCTTCCCGTGATGCAGTTAAATAAAGCAGCAAGTTTCCAGCCTGCAATCTAGTGAGTAAACTCCATTGTTGCACTGAGCAGTCCCCTTACAAAAACTGCTGAGGAAATGTGTCCCCTACCAGACAGAGCTTAGCCTCCTAAAATACTTCATTTTTAATCTGTTTTCTTCCTCTTCTACATCATAATTTGCAAAATAGGTCAAATTAAGGCCTAAATGTCTTGAAGCGTCCTTCAAATATTCATCATATTCTATATGATACAGTGGCAATAAGCAAGCAAAACACAAAGGCAATAACTTCCTCATCTGTAGCACCTCTTTGGCATAATGGAAGCATTGTCCATTTAGAGGACCTTCCTCCTCTACCCCCACAATATGCTGTTCTGGGGCTGATCCTTTAAATTTAATAATGTCAAGCAGTTGTAACCATTGTTTGTAACTGACAGTATCTTTCTCTCTTCCACCTGATACGTATTTGTTATGTTCTCCTCCAGTTTTCTCTTATTGCTGTAGAGATGGAGTATTCTGTCTGCTTAAAAAAAATTACAATTACAATATATTAGTTAGGACTGTGCTCTTCCCTCCCCCCCATTGCCCTTAGAGGACTTTCCCCTTCCCCTCCATCATGTTCCTTGGATTCTCCCTGTCCTTACTTCTACCTCTTTTCCCCTGTTCTCGCCTTCCCTTTTATCTCCTGGTTTAGCTTCCTACCACCTGCCCTCTATATTCATCCAAAAGAGGTGGGGGGAAGGAACTTTTTGAATAGCAAGTATTACTGTTAATTGAAAATTTGTTACTCAGAATATAAACGTATCATTTTATATTCCTCAGCCTCTGCAGTCCTTAATTCTCAAAGGTTTATAATTGTTTATACATATTTTTTTATTTGACCATACTGTTTGACTGTCATTTCTTCTGTTAAATACTGCACTCATATTTGTTCCTTTCACTGACCTCCCACCTTCTCTCTGAAAATTTTTTTCTTTCCTGTTATCTTTTGGACATTGGCAGAACTAAGGCTGGGGTTTTCAAAGGATTTGAAGAGAGCTTGAATTAGGTGCCCAAATGTAAGCTCTTTTAAACTCCTTTGAAAAATCCCAACTAGATCTTTATTTTGTTTATGCAAATCTCTTTGTCTGGAAGGCAATCATTACCATTTTCAGATGTTTATCGATGCCAAGTACTGCTCATGGAAAAAATGCATCTATATTTATAAGGCCCAGCCCAGTAAAACATTTAAGCATATGCTTAAGTCCATGCCTATTTCAGAAAGCACTTAAAACAATGTTTGAAGTTAAGGGAATAATGGAATTGAACCAGGATGTAATTGGAGAGATATTTGTCTCTTGTCTTTGTCATAAAGCATTTGAGAAACTGATAATTTTTGATCAGTTACCTCTGTTTTGCTCCAACAATTTTGCTGTATTATTGGAAAGGTTTGTATTGTTTCCACTTGAAAAAAGTTTTGTCTTTTAAGATCTTCATATAAAATGAGACATTGTCAGTATTATACTAGAAAAATGCATTTAATAAATACAAACATTTAAAAGAATATGTTGAGAAAATATAAAGTCCTTCTGTGTGGACTTCATGGAGTGGAGTATTTTGCCCTATTGTTGTTAATTGTTTTGTGATAGTCCCTAGAGGCCCTGTGACACTTTCTCCAGTGACGGGGAGAGACTTGCTGGTGCTTAACTGACACCAGTCTATTAGCCACGCAGGCTCCTCCGGGCTATGCCAGCCCTCACTTTGCTTTGCAGGTTAAAAATAGGTGCACCCTAGTCCCTGAGCCCCTTTGTAGAATTCCCCAGTGATATCCAGCCCCTGTCACTGGCTACTCATGGAAATACCAGACAGTGAGCACACCAGTTTGTTTGAGTCATTTGAGGATCAGTGCCTATATAAACATCACAGCACTGAGATATATTTATAGTGAAAACAATCATAAGTTTATCAAAGGTTATGATTTAAGTCAGGAGATAGTGAGTAAGGGTAATGGAAACAGAAAAGTTGTAAAACAAAATCATAACACACTTTCTAGAGATTTAACTTAACAGGTTAACTTTCTCTCTAAATAAGATCATCTCACTCCTAATGTCCTTTACAGAGCTTCCCATCAGAGCAAATTGGAATCTGGTTTTCATTAATGTAATCACACTGCCTGATTACTTCCTCAGGTGCAGGATAAAGGGGTGTCATTTTGCCTTCTTCTTTCATTCCTTGAAGTCATTGTTTGTTTCCAGAGTCAAAATGACTTCCCGGGGTTTATTCCCTGGTGTTCTGACTCCATGTTGACTTCACATCCTCATGTTGACTTCTTATGCAAACAGGGCTTCCATGGTGCTGACTTACATCACTTAATTTACATGTGAACCAAGGCATACAGGTGAATATACATCCTTTGTCTGGCAGAAACCTCTTTGTCAACCCTGACTTGATTTAGACTTTTAGGAACATATTTTCAATATACACTACAGCTATTAATTACTAAAATGTTTTGAGAGCCATTTTTCACAAAAACAAAACAATCCCTCTGCAAATAACCCCACGATATGTGTATTTTTATGTTATTTTTATAGTTTTTCTTACCTTATTCTAACACAGCATTGCAGTCCGGGCTACAGGAGTGTGAACTATAAAGTGCTCTGTGTCCCAAGTGAAAAAACCCCCGGCACATAAAATCTTTTAACTAGAAAGACAGTACAAAAACTGGCCAGGCTGGTTAAAAACCAACCAGGTGGCAACATCAACAGCTCCTTCCTACACCCTCACCCAGTAAAACAACTGCTTTGTTTTAAAAAATCCAGAATGTGGATGTCCTAGATAATTTGCAAATAACCTGGTACATAAGAAACATCTCCATAGTTACCCTCTACCCCAAAAAGCAGAGGGAAGCTTTGCATTTTTAACTCGCCAATAATTGGGAAAATACTGACCTTAACCACTTCATTTAAGTCTCTTGGAATGATGACTCTCAAATACTTAAAACCGTTTTTTGACCATGAATACATGATTAAAAATTCATGTAATTCGATGGTGAGAAGCAGACTAACAAGGATTCCGATCCAGCAAAGTTCATGTCGAGTTCCACTGACTTGAATAGATCTACTCACAAGCACATGCCTAACTTTAAACATGTGAGTAGATCCATTGAAGTCAGTAGGACTGTTATGCTTAAGCACTTTGCTGGATTTGGCTTCTCTTGGACTTGATCCTGGAAGGTGCTGAGCACCTCTTGTGACGCGATAAGCATAACTGTTCAGCATTTGGACTTGCTGAGCTCAACTGCTCAACACAGCCATAGGATACCGAGCAAGAGTTGTTGCTTATTGCTGCACCCAAAGTGGGGGTTTTGGTGTCTGGCAGTGGGGATAGTGAGGAGTCGGGTACTTGTGTATGATTCTAGAGAAGGAAAGACTATCTTTAGCAGCTATCTTAGAAAGCTATGGCAGGTCATTAAGCATTGTTTAAAATCAGCAAACCTGAGGCTAACCACAATATATGTCACAATAGCTACCCAATCTTCACTTTTGTTACTGCAGACATTTCTCTTAGTGAATATTCGTACGCTCATAAACTGAGCTACAGCAAATACTGAGGGCATTCCTCACTACACTGTCTGAATTGCATTATGTCCCCAGTAAAACCAAATGAAAGACTCCTACATGTGCTAATGGAAACAGTAGATCCTGTGCTAATATAATAAAGTTACAATCCCAAGTACAGTAACTCCTTGCTTAATGTAGTTATGTTCCTGAAAAATGCTACTTTAAGCAAAATGATGTTAAATGAATCCAATTTCCCCATAAGAATTAATGTAAATGGCGGAGGGGGCGGGGGGTTAGGTTCCAGGGAAAATGTTTTTGCCTGACAAAAGACTATATTTTATATATCTTTTGACAAAGCTCTGACCTTGTCTCCATGGGTCCCTGGTTTCCTGGCGGATTTTGCTAGCCTCAGAGGCTCACTGTGACCCTTCATGTAGCCCTTATCTTTCCAGAGGCAAGGGTCACAGCCTACTGAGCCATTTTCCTCATAAGCCAGCAAGGGAGGTGAAGAGAAGCTACCCTCCCTTGCACAGTCTCTGTTGTCTCCCAGTCTCAGTGATTAATCAGGGCGGGGGAAAGTGGGGGGGAAAGCCCAGGCCCACCCTCTACTCCAGGCTCCAGCCCAGGGACCCTAATAGTATCAGCTATGGTAGCTGACTTTTTAGAAACAGGACACATACAATTCCCTGGGCCACTTCCCCACAGCAGCCCCCCACTTTCTCAATATCTACTTCACCCTTACCTCAGGGCCTCCTTCCTTGTGCCTGAGTTGGTTTGTACTCTCAGTCTCTCCAACAACACAGCTTCCTCCTACAGCTCCTGACATGCGCGCCTACCTGACGAACTGGGAGGCTTTTAACTAGTTTCAGCCAGCCTCTGATTGGCTTCAGGTGTCCCAATCAACCTAACTGTCCTCCCTGCCTTCTGGAAAGATCTTAATTGGCCCCAGGTGTCTTAATTGACCTGGAGCAGTTGTCTAGAACTGGAAGTGAAGAAGAAAACCATATGCAGGTAAAACTACAGAGGAAGTTTAGGAAGGCAGAATGTAATTACTCAAAGCTGGAATTTGGCCAGGACGCTAGGCCTTATAACGAGGAGGCGTGGCCTCCCTCAGAGAGTGACAGGGAGGGACCACAACATGCCCCATGGTGGGCCGAACCAGGAGAACCACGTCCGCCCTTCTGGAAGTGTGGGAGAGGAAGGGGGAGTACAAAAGGCAGGCCCTGCAGCTGAGTTTTGGGGGAGTCCCCACAGGAGATGGATGCATCCTGTCTGCTGCTGGAGCCTGCAGAGGAGCTGCCAGGGCGGCCATCTGAGTTCTGGCTGGATCTCCCTGGGCTGCCGGCCGATCGAGACACTGAGTTGCTGCTGGGGCTGCCACCTGCAGACTGGCCAGAACCCCCACTCTGAGATGACAGATGCAGGTACACCCTAGGGGGAGAGTAGGAAGCAGCCCAGAGAAACCAGACCACAGTCTGATTGGGAGCTGGCCTGATACAAGGTCAGTGTGTTGCGGGAGGATCTCTGCTAACCCAGTGGTGGACCACTCCACCACTGTTAGGGCCCTGGGCTGGGATGCGGAGGAGTTGGGCAGGCCCGCATTCCCCCTGCCACCTCACTCCTGGGGTGGCAGTACTCCCCATCCTTAGGCCAGGAGGCCTGCGCTCCTCAGACACTCCTACCTGAGCCTCATAGACTGTGCTTGGTGCTCAGCTCTGCCTGAGCCCCTAGACTCTCTTGGTGCTCACCCTTACCTGAACCTCATAGACTGTCCAGCCGTTCTGCCTTGATTGCAGGCCAGAGCCTATGCATTGCTTTGCTTCTCCGTGCTGACTGGGCCTGAGGCTCTTAAACTGCTCAGCTGCTCTACCCTGGTTGCAGGCCAGAGTCTACTAACTGTTTACTGCCCTGCCGTGACCGAGGTCCCGGGGCTCATAGACTGCCTTACTGTTCTGCCTGGCCAGAGGACTGGAGCACTAGGTGTAGCTAATTCTCCCCTTTGAGCTCACCTGTAAAGATATGCGACAGCGAGAAGGAATGGCCTCCCTCAGAGACTAACAGGGAGGGACGGCCTCGCAGCCTACAGCCTCAAAAGACCTTCTATTGAAAAAAATGCCACGGGACTCCTTAGTGACCTCAAGTGGTCAGGAACTTGGTTTAGCACAGGGATCTCAAACTCAAATCACCACAAGGGCCACATGAGAACTAGTGTAAGCAGAGTCAGGATGAGCTCTACCCTGACATCTGGTGGTGAGTTGTGGAAAGGGATGTCAGGGGCTAATCTTGTTTGCATGGACACACCCACCCTGCAAAGCATGATGGACCGCTTGCCCAAATGGTCACTTTGACTGCTGTGGGAGCCCCAGTTTCTCTGTTATTGGGGCAGGAAGAATAAAGTGTTGTTACCCTGATTATGTGAATCAAGGACAGTGGGCTTTTGTTATGATGAAGGGACTCGCCCTTAGCTAAGCAGCACTTGCTAGGCGAGGGACATGGATTCCAAAACCCAGTGAATTGAGAGAGGTTGGGGACAGGTATTTGTATCTGGTGGTATGGGCCTCTTCTGAGGGCCTGAAATGTCAATTGCACCTCCTTCTCTCTCTCCACTGTGGAATATCAGAGCTAATTTTGAGTTCCTTAGGAGTCTAACCACAGACTGCTGAGTTGGAATCACTCTGGGCCAAGTGTGCAAATGAGCACACAGGCTCCCCTAACTACAAGCTGAAATCACTAAAAAGCTGAAATTGTTATGAGCTGAAATCACTGAGCACTGTGTTAAGTAGTGGGGGAGCCAGAAGATATATTGCTGAGCAGCTGGTGGAGCGGAGCTGCTGACGGAGCGGAGCAGTTGGCGGGACAGCCGGAGCGGCTTGTAGGCCGGCTGATGGAGCGGAGCTGCTGGCGGAGCGGAGCAGTTGGTGGGACAGCCGGAGCGGCTTGCGGGACGGCTGAGCAGAGTGACTCGTGGTATGGCTGGTGGAGCAGAGCCGAGTGAAGCCCCACGAAGGGACGGGGCAGTCAGCTTCGAGCCACGTAAGGTGCCCCTTACCTCTCCCCTCCCCATTTCTACCCAGACTGGGGGGGGGGGGTTGTAACACTCTTCAGAGGAACTTTTGAACTCTGGGTCTGGACTTTTGGGTTGTTGGACTTTTGGGACTTTGGGTGATTTTTGGGGTTGCTGGACTCAAGAACCAAAGGGAAAGGACATGGCCAATTTGCTGGGGTGGGTCGTTGCTCACAGTTTGGTTTACAAATCCTGGATGTGGTGTTTCCCCAACAAAATGCCGCATTGTTTCTCTCTGTCATTAAAAGGTTTTTCTACACTCAGACTCTGTGCTTGCGAGAGGGGAAGTACTGCCTCTTAGAGGCGCCCGGGGGGGTGATATATATTTGTCCCAGGTCACTGGGTGGGGGCTCGAGCCGGTTTTGCATTGTGTTATTGGAATGGAACCCCTAGATACAGAACCCGGCCCTTGTTGCTGCCGACTCTGACTGGCAGAAGGGTTACACTAGTAAATTGGCCCGAGGGACGCATCACTGAAACCTTTTCATACAATGATACAAAAGTATAGTCAAAAATGAAGAGTAATATAGTATTCTATTAAAAGTCAATGTATTAACTTTTTAAAAACTGTAATGCAAAGAGGGGATTTAATAAAATATAAACACAGTAATGTTTGGAGCTTGGTTGCCAGTGGAGTCGGCGCCTATGGCGGGCTGCAGGAAATCGCATGTGGCCTGCGGGCCGCGTGCTTGAGACCCCTGGTTTAGTAACTCATCCAAACAAAATAGCACCCCCTAACTGCAAGCTGAGGCATTGACTCAGACCAGTTGATTCATCAGCAACACACTGTGGATCACACCAGGAATTATTCATTTAATATTAGGCTCCCATCTAAGTACTGACTAGGTCTGACCCTGCATAGTTTGTACAAGATCAAAACCTGATTTGATATGGCTAGAACAGATCAGTAACATTCTTCATTAGTTTACTGGCGTTTACTTGAATTGGGAATTATGCCCAGCAAGACACTAGAACTATTTGTTCAAATTGGCTAAGATTTTTGTCCTTTTAACCATTAATCACTAAATTGTGCAAAATATAGAGTGGAGGCCAGCATTTAGAGACAGACATAATAAATAGTTTATCAAGAATATTAAATAAAATCATGAGTATAATCCATTGGTTATTTATCTTTAGCACACACCAGCAAAGAGCAGCCTAAAGAAAATTTGCTGACAAGATTTGTATGCCATCAGTAAAACATTTTATAGGATTACCACAGTAGTCAAGGTATTCATCATCATCATCGTCATGTTTCCATTATGCCTCTAGTGTTTAGGGCAGCGACAAAGTTCCTCCAAGTCTTTCTGGCAAATCTTTCAATGGTTCCTCAGCTGTGCCCCAGGTTTTTCAGCTCAGTTTCCACAGCTCTTCGCCATATTTTTTGCAGGTGGCCTCCATTTTGCTTGCCTTCAGGTGTCCATCTTATTGCTATTTTGGTGACAGAATCCATTTCCATCCGAAACACATGGCCAATCCATCTCCAACACCTCCTGGCAATGAAAATGCTCATATCTTTTTGGCTGCACTGTGTGAGTAGATCTTGGTTTGAGATTGTTCTGGGCCAAAAGATACGGAGGATTTTTCTGAGGCAAGCTGTATGGAATGAAGACAGTTTGAACATATCATACCTTTTCATTCCCCAGAATTCTGCACTATAAAGTAGTGTTGAAAGTACACAGCTCTGATAAATTTGAGTTTGGTTTTGGTGTTGTATTTTGATGATTTCCAGACTGTATTTAAGCTTCCGAAGGTGTTCCTGGCTTTATTGATTCTGGTCTGCATGTCCTGGCTTGTTCCACCATCCTGGCTGATGGTGCTGCCCTAGTATGTGAATGTTCTACACTGGTGAGAACATGATTCTCTATCCATATTGGTGATGGTGAGGCAATATTAAAGGTCATGATATCTGTCTTATTGTGTTCGATTTTCAGTCCAATTTGCTGGTTGAATGTGTTGAGTTGAGTTGTTTTTTCTTGTATATGGTGTTGGGTATGTGATAGGAGAGCAACATCATCTGCGAAGTCCAGGTCTTCAAGGGATGAGAAGGGTATCTATTTAATGCCTCTTGGGATGCCTTCTGTTGTACACCTCATTACACAGATATGACACACCCCTGCTCCTGTTTTGACTACAAAACTGAGCTCACTGTGATCAACACTGCATACAAAATTGGAACAGATGCTTTTGATGATGTTGATTATATGGAGAAGGATTCCATATGCCTGCAGAGTGCTCCATAGTCTGGTCCTGGGAATGCTATCAAAAACCTTCTCAACGTCTGTGAAGTTTATGTAGCGTTGCCATTGCAATTCTAAGCATTGTTCTATTATGTTTCATAAAGTGAAGATCTGGTCTGTGCATCCACGCTCTTTCCAAAAACCAGCTTGCTCTTTTCTGAGAACGTGATCAACTGCCTCTGATATACATTGGACTATGATGTTAGACTCATAGACTTCAAGGTCAGAAGGGACCACTATAATCATCTAGTCTGACCTGCACAACGCAGGCCACAGAATCTCACCCACCCACTCCTGTAATAAACCCCTAACCTATGTCTGAGCTAATGAAGTCCTCAAATCATGGTTTAAAGACTTCAAAGTGCAGAGAATCATCCAGAGAATCCTCCAGCAAGTGACCCGTGCCCCACGCTACAGAGGAAGGTGAAAAATCCCCAGGGCCTCTGCCAATCTGATCTGGAGGAAAATTCTTTCCTGACCCCAAATATGGCGATCAGTTAAACGCTGAGCATGTGAGCACGACTCACCAGCCAGACACCCAGAATTCTCTGCAGTAATTCAGATCCCACCCCATCTAACATCCCATCACAGGCCACTGGGCATATTTGCCACTAATAGTCAAAGATCAATTAATTGTCAAAATTAGGCTATCCCATCATACCATCCTCTCCATAAACTTATCAAGCTTAGTCTTGAAGCCAGATGTGTCTTTTGCCCCTACTGCTCCCCTTGGAAGGCTGTTCCAGAACTTCACTCCTCTGATGGTTAGAAACCTTCGTCTAATTTCAAGTCTAAACTTCCTGATGGCCAGTTTATATCCATTTGTTCTTGTGTCCACATTGGTACTGAGCTTAAATAATTCCTCTCCCTCCCTGGTATTTATCCCTCTGATATATTTTTGGAGAGCAATCATATCTTCCCTCAGCCTTCTTTTGGTTAGGCTAAACAAGCCAAGCTCTTTGAGTCTCCTTTGATAAGACAGATTTTCCATTCCTCAGATCATCCTAGTAGCCCTTCTCTGTACCTGTTCCAGTATGAATTCATCCTTCTTAAACATGGGAGACCAGAACTGCACACAGTATTCCGGATGAGGTCTCACCAGTGCATTGTATAACGGTACTAACACTTCCTTATCTCTACTGGAAATACCTCGCCTGATGCATCCCAAGACCGCATTCGCTTTTTTCATGGCCGTATCACATTGGCGGCTCATAGTCATCCTGTGATCTACCAATACTCTGAGGTCCTTCTCCTCCTCTGTTACTTCCAACTGATGCGTCCCCAGCTTATAACAAAAATTCTTGTTATTAATCCCTAAATGCATGACCTTGCACTTTTCACTATTAAATTTCATCCTATTACTATTACTCCAGTTTACAAACTCATCCAGATTTCCTGTATGATATCCCGGTCCTTATCTGTATTGGCAATACCTTCCAGCTTTGTGTCATCTGCAAACTTTATTAGTACACTCCCACTTTTTGTGCCGAGGTCAGTAATAAAAAGATTAAATAAGATTGTCCCAAAACTGATCCCTGAGGAACTCCATTAGTAACATCCCTCTAGCCTGACAGTTCACCTTTCAGTATGACCCGTTGTAGTTTCCCCTTTAACCAGTTTGTTATCCACCTTTCAATTTTCATATTGATCCCCATCTTTTCCAATTTAACTAATAATTCCCTGTGTGGAACCGTATAAAATGCCTTACTGAATCAAGATAAATTAGATCCACTGCGTTTCCTTTGTCTAAAAAATCTGTTACCTTCTCAAAGAAGGAGAGCAGGTTGGTTTGGCACGATCTACCTTTTGTAAAACCATGTTGTGTTTTGTCCCAATTGCCATTGATTTCAATGTCCTTAACTACTTTCTCTTTCAAGATTTTTTCCAAGACCTTGCATACTACAGATGTCAAACTAACAGGCCTGTAGTTACCTGGATCACTTTTTTTTCCTTTCTTAAAAATAGGAACTATGTTAGAAATTCTCCAGTAATACAGTACAACCCCTGAGTTTACAGCTTCATTAAAAATTATTGCTAATGGGCTTGCAATTGTGCCAGTTTCTTTGGTATTCTTGGATGAAGATTATCTGGGCCCCCCCGATTTATTCCCATTAAGCTGTTCGAGTTTGAATTCTACCTCAGATTTGGTAATATCTACCTCAATATCCTCATTCTCATTTGTCATCCTACCATTATCCCTAAGCTCTTCATTAGCCTCATTAAAGACTGAGGCAAAGTATTTGTTTAGATATTGGGCCATGCCTAGATTATCCTTAACTTCCACTCCATCTTCAGTGTTTAGTGGTCCCACTTCTTCTTTCTTTGTTTTTTTCTTATTTATATGGCTATAGAATCTTTTACTATTGGTTTTAATTCCCTTGCAAGGTCCAACTCTACATGACTTTTAGCCTTTCTCACTTTATTCCTACATGTTCTGACCTGTAGTGAGGTGGTGTGGCTCCCCGCTGCACCGGAGAGGGGCAAGCCCCTCTGGACACCAGAGTGGGCGGAGCCAGGAAGCTCTGAGCCCGCCCCTCAGCAGGCCAGGTGGCGATCCGGAAGTATAAAGGCCCTCAGCAGTCACTAGAGCCCCAGCCTCCAGAGAGGCCGGATGCAGCCAGCCTAGCCTGCGACTGGGAGAACCCCGCGGCTCCCGGTGCACCCCAGGACTGGCCGGACCTGCCCTGCGCCAGCTACCCGGAGGAGTTGATGGGCCTGCTGCTTGCCCACTACCCCGAGGAACCCATGGTATTGGACCCCCCCGGAGGACACCACAGTGAACCAGGTACCCGAAGGGGGGTGTTAGGAAGTGGCCCGGGGGCAGCCGAGCCCCAGTCTGGCTGTAACGTGGCCAGAACCCATGTCAGTGTGTTGCAGCCAGGATCCCCACTGACACAGCAGCGGGTCGTCTGCCGCTGCTAGGGCCCCGGGCCGGGACGCAGTGGAGTGGGTGGGCCTGCGTCCCCCCTGCCACCCAAGTCGTGAATGGCAGTCTCCCCCTCTTCTAGGCCCCTGGAGGCCTGGGCCTAGTTTCAGATACTGTTTTGAGCCACTGACTCTGTTTGTTGCCCCGCCCTGACCCAGGGCCTGGGCCGGCTAAAGTGTGTTTCAGCTACCGCAAAGGCCGCTGAGAGGGAGAGACCTGGCGACCAGACTAATTCCCCTGAATACCCTCTGCAGGTAGTGAGCTGGTGTGGCTCCCCGCCACACCGGAGCGGGTCGAGCCCCGGCTAACCCCTTTACATGACCTCAATAAGGTAGCTTTCCTTGCTGATCCCTCCCATCTTACACTCCTTGTAGGCTTTCTGCTTTTTCTTAATCACCTCTCTGAGATGCTTGCTCATCCAACTTGGTCTACAGCTCCTGCCTATAATTTCCCCCCCCTTTCTTGGGATGCAGGCTTCTGATAGTTTCTGCAACTTTGACTTGAAGTAATTCCAGGCCTCCTCCGCCTTTAGATCCACAAGTTCTTCAGTCCAATCTACTTCCCTAACTAATTTCCTTAATTTTTTAAAGTTAGCCCTTTTGAAATAAAAAACCCTAGTCACAGATCTATTTTTGTTTATCCTTCCGTTCAGTTTGAATTGAATTAGCTCATGATCACTCGAACCAAGATTGTCCCCTACAACCATTTCTTCTATGAGGTCCTCACTACTCACCAAAACCAAATCTAAAATGGCAACCCTCTTGTTGGTTCAGCAACTGCTTGGTGAAGGAATGCATCAGCTATCACATCTAGGAAAATCTGAGCCCTATTATTATTACTAGCACTTGTCCTCCAGTCTATATCTGGGAAGTTAAAGTCTCCCATGATCACACAATTCCCATTAGCATTTACTTCATTAAAAACATTAAAGAGGTCTCTATCCATATCCAAATCAGATCCCGGTGGTCTATAGCACACCTCAAGCACTATCCCAGGGGAGGCTCTAGTAACTTTCTTCCCCAATATGATTTTTGCCCAAACAGACTCTGTCTTATCCATTCCATCACTTTTTATTTTTTTATAGTCTACCTCAGGGGCAGGCAACCTATGGCATGCGTGCCGAAGGCGGCACCCGAGCTGATTTTCAGTGGCACTCACACTGCCCAGGTCTGGGGGGCTCTGCATTTTAATTTAATTTTAAATGAAGCTTCTTAAACATTTTAAAAACCTTATTTACTTTTCATACAACAATAGTTTAGTTATATATTATAGACTTATAGAAAGAGACCTTCTAAAAACGTTAAAATGTATGACTCGCACGTGAAATCTTAAATTAGAGTAAATAAATGAAGACTCGGCATATCACCTCTGAAAGGTTGCCGACCCCTGGTCTACCTCATCATTGATATACAATGCTACTCCACCACCTTTACCTTTATTTCTGTCTTTCCTAAACAGCACATACCCTTCAATACCTGTACTCCAGTCATGACTACTATTCCACCATGTTTCTGTTATTCCTATAATATCTGGTTTCACTTCCTGCACCAGTAGTTCTAGTTCCTCCATTTTGTTACCTAGGCTCCTCACATTGGTGTACAAACATCTTAATTTTTGCTGTTTGGCCTCGCTCACATTCTTTACCCGATTAGGCACAGACATTCTACCGCTGTATCACCTATTAGACTGGTATCTACACTACCCTTCCTCCTTATGTCCATTCTCCTACCCACGGAGAATGTATCCTTTTTTACTTCGTTTTCTTCCCTCTCAGTGTTAAAATCCGGCATGGAGATTACCTGGACATCTCCCAACCATCTCGCCCAAATTCCTAGTTTAAAACTCTCTTAATCAGTTGTGCCAGTCTCCATCCTAGAAGTCTATTTCCCTCCCTACTCAGGTGAAGTCCATCCTGAGAGAACAGTCCTCTGTCCATGAATGCCTCCCAGCAATGCCGACTCCATGGGTGCTCTGGGGCTGGAGCACCCACGGGGAAAAATTGGTGGGTGCTCTGCACCCGCCGGCAGCTCCCCGCCCCACCCCTCCGCCCCAGCTCACCTACACTCCACCCCCACATCCTCCCCTGAGCGCACCACATCCCTGCTTCTCCCACTAGCTCCCAGTACTTGTCACCGCAAAACAGCTGTTTCGTGGTGGCAAGTGCTGGGAGGGAGGGGGGAGGAAGGGGAATGAGGCGTGCTCTGGGAAGAGGCGGGACCGGGCGGGGATTTGGGGAAGGAGTCCAATAGCGGCAGGGAGGGGGCAGAGTTGGGGCGGGGACTTTGGGGAAGGGGTTGGAATGGGGGTGGGGCAGGGATGGAGTTGGGGCAGGGCAGTGGGCGGGGCCAGGGCGAGCACCCACTGGCGCCAGGAAAAGTTGGCATCTATGCCTCCCAGTGGCCATACATCCCGAAGCCCTCCTTATAGCACCACTGCCTGAGCCATCTGTTGATCATCAAAAATATTGTCACACCTTTGTTGCCCTTCTCTAGGGACAGGCAGAATCCCACTAAAGATCACCAGGGCCTTGATTTTCTTAAGCATCCTCCCCAGCCTGGCATAGTCTCCCTTGTATGTTCCAGCCAGAATCTAGCCGTATCACTTGTTCCCACATGAAGGACAATAAGTGGATTCTTTCCCGCTCCCGTTAGGATCCTCTTCAGCCTCAGGTCCACATCCCGTATCTTAGCACCCGGCAGACAGCACACCCTTCTGTTCTCTGGGTCAGCTCTGGTTACAGGCCTGTCTATTCTTCTCAGTAAGGAGTCCCCAATCACGTAGATCTGCCTTTTCCTGGTGATGATGCAATTCTCCGGTCTATCCCCTGCTCCCTCTGGATGCAAGTCCTCTTGATTCCTATTCTCCCTTGCAATCCTTTTCAACCCATCCTGTATCCTCCTGGGGATCATATTTGGTGTTGTCATCTCTATTGACTCTTCCCCTTTTCCTATAGGACTAACTGCTCTTCTCTTCTTCCTTGCCCTCCCACCTTCAGTGACCACCTGCTGTTCCCCTTCTTCATTTTCCAACTCTGCAAACCTGTTCCTGAGCTCTATTTCTCCTTCGCTAGCCCGTCTTTTCCCCTGCCTGGTTCTCTTAGTCAGATGCTTCCTCTGTCCATTTTCTTCACCAGCAGTCTCGCCTCAGAGTTCTTTGGTCCTGCTTCCATCTGCAAGTCTGAGCTTTTCCCTTCAGCCTCCTCGTGTCTTTGTTCCATCATCTGCTCGAACCCCCTTCTAAATTCGACCAGAGTTTCCACTTGCATCTCCAATCCTTGGATCTTTTCTTCCATCAGCTCTATCAGGCAGCACTTCATGCAGACGAAACTCTTTTCAGGTAGCCCCTCCAGGATCATGTACATACCGCAGATTCCACATCCAGTCATCTTCAATGTGTCCTCCGCTGCTTGGGTCACTACCATCATGCACAATACCTTGCTTTGCACAGATAAAAGTGTGATACCACACCAGTTATTACAATCACTGAGAGTTCCTTTCTTTGGTATCTTCACTATAAACCCATTGGTCCACTCATCTGGCACTTTTTTCCTTTCCCAGACTGATGTAAATAGAGGGGCCAGGATAGATGGTGTTAGCTCAGGATTTGCCCTGAACAATTCTGCATTTAAGTTGGAGCTTTCTCATTTTTTAAGGATTTGATGGCTTGAATGATCTCTTCCTTAGTTGAGGTGTCTGTGTTGATATCAAGATCTTCTGCCTCCTGGATGTTTGCTTCTTCTTTAGGTTGCTCCCTGTTCAGTACTTCTTAGTAGGTGGCCTTGTTTGTCCCTGATGAGAATGTTTGTTGGTGTCTGCCATTTATCATTGATACGCTGTATCATTTTGTAGACATTTCTTTGTTCACCACGAGCAGTTGCATCCTCTGCTTGTGTTGCCAGATCAGCAATATAATGTCATTTGTCTGCTCTCACAATGGGGTTGACCTCCCTATGAGCCTTGCTATACTGCTCATGGTATTTTGTATCTAAAACTTTTTTTCTTCAGGGCTCGTCTGGTTTCTGTGGCATTCCGTGTGCTGGGTGTAATCCACTCCTTCCTTCTCTTCTGCCTCTAGCTTAGACAGGCTTCACTGCTCTGTTTATAAATTGTTACTTTGTCACACTTCTTGTTGATCTCCTTATCTGCATTCCCCTCCCCTTCATTTAACTGCAGAACGAAGGCTTTCTGTATTTCAGGGGCCTTTAGCTTGTCAATGTCATAATGTCTATGTCCCTTGTTTGGTGAACCCAAAGTCAAGGTATTATGCTAAGAATAATAATGGCAGAGGTAGTGCAGTACCAAATGGAACCTGTGTCAGTTCAAAGACAAGCTTAGATATGGGGATAGAAAAGATAACAAATTTGCATCAAGAGTATTTTAAAAGCCAATTCAAATATTTTCCCTTTGGAGATAGAGTTATTTGGCAGTTCATTTTGTAAATGTTCCTTAACTCAAACAAAAATGTTTTTATTGGTCATTTAAAAATGCTTTTACTTCTTGGTTGTGCAAGGCAAGACTGAGATATGCATTTTATTACTGAAGTCTGTTTAAATTTATCTTCTGACAAAGTGGGCTTTGATTAAAGTACATTAAACCACTGAATTTCTTTTGGTTGCCTCCAATGATTAAGTTTTCTTCCTCTCAAAAGGCAGGAGACTTTTGAGTAAATGTGGCCAAAATGATCTCAAGAATCGCTTAGGTTAATGGCTATAGTGGGAGGCAGTAGCATAGCCAGGGGGGGAGCAGGGGGAGCGGCCGCTCCCCCTTGAGCAAAAGCGGCGGAAGCGGCGCCTTTTTTTAGCAGCACTAAAAAAAGGCACCGCTTCTTTTTAAGCGCCACTTCTTGCAGGCGCTCCGGGTCTTCGGTGGCATTTTGGCGTGGGGTACCACCAAAGACCCGGAGTGAGCCGCCGAAGTGCCGCTGAAGACCCGGAGCGCTGCCGGGTGAGTACAGGGGGAGGCGCCTTTTATAGCGCCGCTCCCCCTGCGCTCCGGACCTGGCTGCGCTACTGGTGGGAGGTGCAGCAATAGTCAAGGTAGGAATTCCCAAACAGGCTACTTGGAAGGAATCCCACCACCACGCATGTGATGTCCTTGTGGAAAATATCAAAATATGGTATGTTTGGGAATATCATTGTGTAACTGGTGTGACAGACCCAGACAAGTGGGATACAGAAATCTCATAGAAGGCAAATATACTGGCCATTGGATGAATAGTTTTCTGTTCCCTGAGTGACCAGAGCAGGGGCTGCACTAGAACAAGCAGGAACTTTCTGGAACCAATTTAAGGCAGGCAGGCTAATTAGGACACCTGGAGCCAATTAAGAAGAACCTGCTAGAATCAATTAAGACAGGCCGGCTAATCAGGGCACCTGGGTTTAAAAAGGAGCTCACTTTAGTTTGTGGTGTTGGGTGTGAGGAGCTGGGAGCAAGAGGCACACAAGGAGTTGAGAGTGAGAAGAGTTGAAGGACTGAGGAGTACAAGCAGCAGCAGACCATAAGGAGGAAGGTCCTGCAGTAAGCGTAAAGAAGGTGTTGGGCGGAGGCTGTGGGGAAGTAGCCCAGGGAGTTGTAGCTGTCCAGGAAACAAGATACACATGGCCACACAGCTTAGAGGGAAATTAGCTCAATACAGAGTATTATTGTTATTTTGGTATTACAGTAACACCAAAGCCTCCAGTTCCTATTATGGTCCTGCTGCGATACCTGCTGTACAAACACTGGTAGACAGATGCCTTTGCCACCCTCAAGCACTTATAACTTAATTAAAGACAAGATACAATAAATGAGCGTGGGAGGATAGATGGAGGGGTTTTTTTACTTTTATATGGATTTGTTCATCAAAATGATTTGAAGAATTTTTGGCCTAAGGATTGCTTGCAAAGTATTCAATGCAATTGTTGCTGTAGTATTCCCCATTAATAATTCACTATTTTCACCTTATGACTGGTCACCTAAATTACGATGACTGTTGATAATGTTTTAAATTGTGGTAGCATATAGAGGTCCTAACTGGGACTGGTTTTCATTGTGTGGTAAAGAGCAAAATCATATGATATTGTTTCTGCTTGCTGACTGGATGACTTCCAAATCCATAAAGTCCTTTCAAAATGGTTGTATGAAGGCTACCATCATAAATTCTAGTGCAAATACTTACTTAAACAAGTATTTGTGATAATCTCTCTTTCTGCCAAAAAAATAAAAAAAAAACCCTACTGAAAACAAAAATGTGCTTATTCAAATGATATGAACAAAAAAGTTTACAAAATACCAGTGAAGTGACTTTGTATTGTAATGTAAACCAATATTTGTGCTTAGTGTTCCCCCCCTTCATTATTCAAAGTAGTCAATCTCTAATCAACAATAAGTTTTAAAGCAGCAACACAATCAGCATCACAATTACGGGGGGGAGGGATAGCTCAGTGCAGAGCCGTAACTAGGAATTTCTGCGCCTGAGGCAGGGGCGCAGAAATTCCTAGTCCTCCCCTCTGCCGAATTGCTGCCGAAGCTGTGGGACCGGCGGACCTCCCGCAGGCAAGTGGAAGCGGCTTCGGCAGCGGTTCGGTGGAGGGTATTATTAGCAACACTTCCGCCCTGCCGCCGAAGCCACTTCCGCTTACCTGAGGGAGGTCCACCAGTGCTGTGGCTTCGGCGGCAATTCGGCGGAGGGGGCCTTCTGCACACAGACTGGCGGACCTCCCGCAGGTAAGCTGGGGCGGCTTCGGTGGCGGGGGAGGACGGGGCGCCTCTGCCAGCAGTGCACCCCGAGGCGAGTGCCTCAATGGCCTCGCCCTCGTTACGGCCCTGGCTCAGTGGTTTGAGCATTGGCCTGCTAAACCCAGAGTCATGAGTTCAATCCTTGAGGGGGCCATTTAGGGATCTGTGTCAAAATCTGTCAGGGGACAGTACTTGGTCCTGCTAATGAAGGCAGGGGACTGGACTCGATGACCTTTCAAGGTCCTTCCCGTTCTATGAGATAGGCATCTCTCTCTCTCTCTCTCTCTCTCTATATATATATATAAAATCCTCCAGACTTTGGGCCTGATTCACCACTGTAACTCTGTTACTGGAGTAACACAGGGTATGTCTCCACTTGAAGGTGTGATTTGCCACTCAGGTAGGTATATCCATGGTAGCTTTAATCTAGCTAGCACACTAAAAATATCAGTGAAGGCTAGGGGGCTGGGGCCTAGGGTGACCAGACAGCAAGTGTGAAGGATAGGGACAGGGGGTGGGGGTGCCTATATAAGACAAAGCTCCAAATATCAGGACTGTCCCTATAAAATAGGGACATCTGGTCACCCTACTGGGGCCCCTGGGTATGTATTCACCTTGCTAGCGCATGCTGAAGCCTTTGGGCGGGGTGAAGCCAATATGCTGTGGCTTTGCTGCAGTTTTTAGTATGCTAACTAGATTAAAGCTAGCAGGGGTATGTAACTTTCAATTACATTGTAGACATACCCACGGTGGTGAACTGCCTATAGAAAAGTCCATTTGGAGAAGCAGGCTCTTTGATAGATTGGGAGTTGTGGGCAAAATGAAAAATAAATGTATAAACAATTAAAAACAACTTTTAAATATGCCCATTAGTATCTGCTAAGACTTTCCCACTTCTTTTGCTGTAAACTAGTACTGTTTTCCTGCTTGGCCTTTCCCTCCTGGGGACTGCTACTGAGATTTGGTCTACCTTTGAAAGTTATATCGACATAGCTATGTTAGTCCGGGGTGTGAAAAAATATATTCTTGATGGATACAGCTATGCTGACATAACCCTCAGTGTAAATGCAGCTGTCAGCAGAAGAGTGCTTCCTTCAATGTAGCTGATGTTGGTCAGTGAGGTGGTGAGAAACCCATTCTGTCTGTGTACACTGGGTCTACACTAGAGAACTATGCTGACATAGTATAGTCTCCATAGTGTATATATGCCCTCAGGCAATGTGCACAAGTAAAATAAATGACTCACTAAAACTGGTGTCGGAACAATTTTTAGAGTGGGGTGCTGAAAACTATTGAACAAAACTGTACCCCATGTATATGATGGAAACCACTTCCAGCCAGGGGCTGCTGCCACACCCCTAATTCCAGCACCCCTGCATACACACACAGCACAATAATCCAAAACATACTAATGATGCCTCTATTAAATCTACCACTGCCAATTAGGTCTCCCTTAAGTCTATTATTGCCGCCCTCATCTGTTATTTTGTTTAGATGAGCTATTGTTCTGTTAACTCAGCCTGTCAGAAAAGAAGATTCCAGCCACACAACAGCAGTGTGAATTTACACTCCAGCCTAGATAGGATTAATTAAACACCAACAAGCAGCTTCTTTTTGACTTTTCTCTTTTTGTACTTTTGAAAAAGGCAACCAGGAAATTAAAGGTAAACAAAAGTACACACCGAGGCAACATTAACATGAGGTTGTATTCTAAGTGACCGTGTAAAGATGGCATGGTGGGATTGCATGTCTGTGTTTCAATACATTTCTGGGAAATTTTGATCCGTTGTCAAATAAATAAATGCTTTGTCGAACTGCCAGCTCTGCAGACTTCTCCTATTATCTTGAAAATCAAGCTGCATTCTCCTTGGCTTTTACACTATCACCAATAATATCCTGCTAGCCAAATTCTGTCCTGTGTTATGTTTGTGCAATAAAAAGAGTGGGGTCCAGCTGTTCCTGTGACTGATCAGCTGCCTTCCAGCTTAGATTGATCAAGTGATTATAAAAAAACAACAACTGGCTCAGTTGAGGAGAGGAATTGTGAGTAGCTGTGGCTGGTGAGAGAGAGAGAGAGAGACAGACAGACCAACAGTGAGAGTAAGGGCACATCTTCACTGGCAACATTAAAGTACTGCCGCAGCAGCGCTTTAACGTGGCTTGTGTGGTTGCGGCATAGCGCGGGGAGCGCTCTCCCAGCGCTCTAAAAAACCCACCTCCACGAGGGGCGTAGCTCCCAGTGCTGGTGCACTGTCTATACTGGCACGATACAGTGCTGAAACTTGTGCTCAGGGGTGTGTTATTTCACACCCCTGAGCGAGAAAGTTGCTGCGCCGTAAAATGTAGACAAGAGTGAGTGAGTGAGAGTGTGTGAGCTGGATCTGGCAGTTAGCTTTGGTCAGGGGAATAGTTTTGCTTCAGTGTTACTTGGTGAGTTTTATGTTTGAAGAATATAACTGCTCTGAATGAAGGGTCTGAACAGCCTTTGGGTGGGGTGTTAGTCCTTCCTGGGCTGCGGTAGGTAGGGCAGAGGCTTATGCACATTGTCTTCAGACTCTGCCCTCAATTATTCCTTTACACTAATTGTTCTCAATGAGGTGGTACAGGAGTAATTGAGCAAAGAACATAGCCCTGGATTGGGAATGCAGTTAATTGGTGGGAGCCAGAATAGAATCTAACTCACTCTTTCATAACAGCAGTGTCTCTGCACTGATGAGAAATTTTAAAAATGTAAGTTTTTCTCTACATTTTATTCTACGTAAGAAGATATGTCTGAATATAAGCACTTGCAATCTCAGGAGTAAAAAAAGTTTCAATTTTTATATAATCCTGTTTCAAAGTGGCGACAGTATTTACATATTTAGGGCCACGTTTCTATCCCTCAATCGCCACTTGCACATATATAAAGGTGCATGTTCATATGCACTTTACATGCACCCCTGAATAATTCCAATGTACAAGCATTAGCTTTTGCACCTGCAAACACCAATATTTGTATAAGTAGATACCAAGGGCTGAAGGAAGGTAGGATGGTCCTGTGGTTAAAGGGCTAACATGGGACTCAGGAGACCTGGATTTAATGCCCTACTCTGCTACAGCTTGATTTTGGGAAAGTTTCTTTATCTCTCTGGGTCCCACTCATCCACTGTACAATGGGCTATTACTACCTTCCTGCTTCACAGGAGTGGTGTGAAGACAAATATTGTGGTATGGCTGGGATGTATAATATAGATTGGCCTTATTGAAGTTTGTAGTATTGCAATCATTGGAGTTGGTAACCTCTTCAGACTCTCCATATAATAGCCAATAACCACCATTCTGCTGAATTTCCAGCAGGGAGACATTACAAGTATGATGAATAGCATCTCATAAATTACTAAAGGAATTACTAACGCAGAGCTGTTAATTCTGCAAGTGTTCCGTAAGGTCAGCTTTATCATTAGTTATTTTTTAAGGTAGAGGATGACAGTACGTTAGAACGCTGATTATTTGAAACCCCTTTGTTCAGTAGATTGCTTGGTTTTTTGTTTTGTTTTCACCTACCCAATACAATTCCAAGAGTGAGGGAGGGTTACCATTTTAAATGACACCATTCCTGAGCACATTGGCTCTTGGAAAAAAATCACTAGCATGACTAAGCTGTATTGATCAGTATTGTTGGCGGATGCTGTGGTAAACGTACTAGAAGACACATTGCCTCCTATGTAGTCTAGGAAGTAATTCTGAGGTGAGGAAGAAGATAACTTTCCTATAGTGTATGAAGTAACTTGGGATAGATGGGGTGTTTGGAAGTGCAGTAGTACAGGTGGAGTACTTCATTCCTGGTCCATCTGGACTCCGATCACTTTGTGGGGTGTATGGAGTGCAGCAGCAGCAGCTGTCATAGATACTCTGCCCGTGGTTTGCAAAGTCAGACAGAATGCTTTTAAGAACCCCCCTAGGGAGCATTTTTAGGAAGTGTACAGGACTCTCCTTAGTGCCTGTTATAGGACTAGTCAGAGCACAGGGGAGGAGGACTATGGCTACACCCCACCATCTGCCCTGCTAACATTCCTCTGAACTTTGCACTCAGTGTTTCCAAGCACAAAGATTCTGACTTAGTCCTGTCACCTTTGACGTAGAGACTGAAACCTCCTGAAATAACCAAATCTTTTTGTTGGTTTAGTTTCCTTTTAAATTCCTGTAATGGATTGTTGTGGGGGAGAAAGAGCTTGAGTGTCAGATCAATCATACACTCAAGATTCAGATTACTGTGGTGGGCTGAGTGGCAGTGCAGAGACATGGAGAGTCTGTGACAGAGAAAGATGGTGTGGCAAAAGACATCAAGGTCAGGAGTTGGTGGAGCTCTCTGAAGCAGAGACAGGGAGGAAAGGGAAAGAATGCTGGAGCAGAGAATCAGAGGGAGAGGGAGGAATCCTGAAAGAGAGATCTGGAAGCAGTGTTAACAACAGAAAAGGACAGAGCCTGGCAACAAAGAGAGAAAAAGGCTTGGCAGGTGGGACTGGGAGGCAGTGGGTAGCAAACTTTGTTTTTAACAGGGAGAGGGGGCCTTCAGGAGCCAGCTGACAGGGACAGAAGCCTGAGAGCAAAGAAAGAGGGAGAAGAGACTAGGAATGGAGGGAGGGAAAACAGAGATGGGAAGGAAAAAATGAACACTGAAAGGAGGGAGAAAAAGATGGGACTCTTGAAATCTGTGAGACAGAAGGCTATAGAGCAGTATTAAGGCATTCAACCCTTGAGATCCATCCAGCCAAAGGATTGATGAATTAGAAAAAAAAAAAAGGAATGTCCCGAGCTGTAAAAGAACCATGTAGTTAGGGTATTGAATTAGAAACCAAGTTCTTCAAGTTCTAAACTGTCCAGTAAATGCAAACAACTCTGAAATAACATAAGGCACACATATTTCTCCTGGTTTTCCAAACCCTCCTTTTGAATACACACAGTTGTCTTATTTTAAATGACAAATAGGGCAGCTTCTTATTTGTCTGGAGGTAACACAAGGACAGCAGTTACTAATTAGAAATCCCATTAGAATGTCACTGTTTTCCATGTACTTTAAGAAGTGCTAAAATGTAAATCTTGGGACCACAGTACTGTCAGGTTATGAATATAAAAGGTAGAGTCTGATCAGAAATTTTTGGCTTGATCTAGCTCCCACTGAAGTCATTAGGAGATTTGCCGTTGACGTCACTGGGAACAAAATTGGGCCCATTATGGGAAATACATTAGTAAAAATAATACATTTTATTTATTTAGCCCTCAATGTACTCACCATAGGCCTTCTGGGCACTTCATGTAAACACATACAAAACAATAAAACCACAGATTAAAATGACTCTGATTCCTACAGGATTAGAACAGACAAACAATGAAAATCAAAGTATGCCTATATAAGGGCCATTTCTTATGAAATTATGCTAACTGTGTCAGCATGTAGTTTATGGCAGGTCATCATGTACTTGATCTACATAGAATTATTATGGGCTGATCCGTGAAACCATTGCCTGTTTAGAATTTTGTTAGCATGCAAATAAGCACAAAAATGGATATTGATAAAAGAGAATATTTTTAGGCTTGAAAATCAGCCAGAATCAGCCAAATTCTTGGCCCTCAGTATGTGCCGCTGAGTAGTGTCAGATGCTCACACGTACACAAATTGACATTTACAAGGCATGCTGCGCACAGTGCCAAGTTCAAAATAAATCGCCTCTTTTGATAGGTTCGCCAGAGCCTCTTAACTACACCAGAACCTCCTAAGAGTCATGTATTGTTTGCTACTGGAGGAACTGGAATGCTCCTGGATAGACAATGAAAATACAGTCTGTGCGGCATAAGGAAAATGACATAAACTGAAGTACAATAACTGTGAAGTTGCAGTTTCATGGGGTTACATTTTCAGCATGGTGTGGGGGGGGGGACGCAGCGGGGATTAGGCACTCTGCTCCTATTATTGTTAATGGGAACTGCATAATTATCTCCATGTGTATTCTGCTGAAAATCTACTCCAGTAAATACAAATATCTCCGACATGGGGACAGAGACAGAATAACTCAGCCTCTGAGGGACTGAACCTTCCTCTAGAGCTTTACTTGTGGATAGTTCCTCCATGAGAGGATTTCTGCTCCACTGCTCTGGCCTCTTGTGGCTCTCCCAAAATCACCAAGGTTTGGGGCACCAATTCTGCAGGGGCAAATCCTGATCCTCACTCTCCCATGGGACAATTTAGATTAATCTCTGCAAGGCAGAAAGACAGCATTAGCACTCTATACATATGTGTGGATTATAAAGACATAGGATCTGCCACACTTGATCAGATGATTAGTCGACCTAGTCCAACATTCTGCCTTTGAGCCTGGCCAGTACAGTGCCTGATACTTAAAAGGAAATTGAAAAAATCCCAGTAACTCATTTAGGTAATTGTGTAATGCTATACATTGGCGAGGTGGGGGAAATTCTGAACCCACTGGCAATTAGTTTACTCCCTGAAGCATGTGAAATGATTACCCCTATCAGAGTGTGTTTACAAAACTGTAGGAGTCACTGTTGGCCAGACAGAAACTTGTCAAGATATATATTTCCAGTCTCTTACATTGTTTAGCCAGCTAGATGAGGAACAAATGATTTTGTGGGTTCAGAGCCCATTAGTATTATATTTTCACAAATAACTTCTATATATGTTTTGGTTTATAAAAATGTCTGATTTAGATATATAATAGATCAGAAAACCTGGAAATTCTAAAATGAAGCTCAGCCATATGAAGGCACAATGTTTATCAAACAAACTAAAGAAGAAAATAGTTACCTATTTAAATGGCCTGGTTTCAGAAATCCTTGAAGAGGATTGGATGAGACTGGGGACACAGGAGCTAATTAGTTTTTTTCCCTTTGAGAGGTCTTAATTCCATTTCAATCTCCTGTAAATCACAGAAACTTCAAAAATGTATTATAAATGATCTTCTAACAGCTTGAGGTAGGTGTCCTCACTGTCTAAATTGGTACTGGTTATATATGTTCACTTGTGAATATTTGCCACTGCATTGTATTATCATAATCATATCATATATGATGCCCCATTGCATAAAAAGTAGAGCATCCTGGATTGTTAAAAGGGTAAAGATGTGGCAACATCACCAACATATCAGACAGGTATAAAGAAATACAACAAAAAGTGAAATGAATGAATGCTTGGTAGGTGCCCTACCTCCCTTGTATATCAGACTTGATTGATTAGGTCTCTTGATTAATTTCAGGTGATTACTTCTGCAGCTGTCCTTCTGATATTGGGTCCTAAAGCAACACATTAGTTCAGAGTGTGGACAAAGATGTGGAATCTGAGCTCCTATTACACTGATGTTTAGAGACATGTAATGGGACTCTGAAACTTGCTCAGGGGAGTTTTAGTCAGCAAGTAGCCCACACACCTATTTTAAAAGGGGATAATGCTTATATTGGCCTTCACTGATTTTCAAGCTCTGCTGCCCACCAGACTAGTTAGAGCATACATTTATTAAAAAATAATAATTCAGGGCTATTATTCTTGCTTAGGTGATGAAAATAATATTCACTGGAGCAGACTTTGAAATGTATGGAGCTGGCACTTTCAATTTCTTGTCATTATCATAATTGATTATATATTTAAATTTAACCTGATCTCTGCTTCAAAAACAATGGCTCTGACAATTGTAGATTGAATGGTTGCTCTGATGTTAAGCAAGAATAGAGGTTGGAGACCTTAGGAAACAGTAGTTGATTAATGCTTTAGGGTTTTCTAGTGACAATGATTAATGATAAGCTGATGTGGTTCAGAATCAATTGATACTCTGAGTACGAGTTGTGTGCAAGGAGTGGTTGTGTAACTACAAACGTGTGTGCCAGCTGTGGTTTTTGGAGCCATGTGGCCATGAGATTTATTATTGTTTGTTTCTAACTTTTCTATGGATGTTAGTGACCATGAAATGTGTTGAACCGATATGCCTGGAGATTGAATCCTCCAGATGTGTGCAGGCAGTGGTATGTATTGCAAAATTGCCTACACAGCCTAAAAACAAGAATAGGCTAATTTCCCAGTTTTCCGATGATGCTTATATTTGTGGGCCTACTATTAAGATGATATTTGGATTTCTAAATATGAAATAAAAATGGGATCTGCCTCTCTCCCACCGCTCAAGGGAAGTCAGTTGTAGATACTGAGGGAAACCAAGAGGAGCCAATGAAGTTTCCAGATGAAATTACTTCCTGCCAAGGTTACCATGTGAAATTCCTGATGCAGAGCTGGGGGTACTTCTAGAGAACAGACTGTCTTCTGCTCTACCATCTTGGCCTCTCATTCAAATATCAGGGAGTTCTCTCCTTATGGAGCCCAAATTCAGGGACATTCTTGTCGGGCCAAGGAGGGAAAATGGTGATACAGAGTGAGTACTTTTCCCCCATCCACTCTTTTCCCTGTGGAAATTCAGAGACATATATGGAGAGCTCTCTCCAAACATGGATCAGTGGGGGATGATTTGCATCATGGTAGCCAAGATTTCTGCAACCTTGGATAAGTCCATCTGACTGCATAGATTCCATTACAGAGAAAGTGACTGCTGCACTCGCTCCTAAAATCACAGTAATCTCTTATGCTGTTAGGAGTTTAACTAAACTAGGGATTGGCAACCTTTGGCACAAGGCCCGCCAGGGTAAATCCCCTGGCGGGCCAGTTTGTTTACCTGCCGCATCTGCAGGTTCGGCCGATCGCGGCTCCCACTGGCCGCGGTTCGCCGCTCCAGGCCAATGGGGGCGGTAAGACTAGAATGAGATACCTTGAGAACACTGGATTGAGGGTAATATAACTCCCTGGACTCACCAGATGAAGGAAATGGAAAAAGTAGCCTTCCTTAAGGACAATCCAGAAAATCTGATGAAAATCCTCTGCACTATAGAAGTCCTTGAGGGAGTGGAGAGCACAAAATATCTTTTGACTTCATGCCCATTGCTTGCTTGACTCACACCTTTCTGAAGGTCAATGAAGATTTGACTGTGGCAATCCATTGAGATCCATCAGATTCTGCAGGGCATCTGGATAGGAAGATGATGCTGTCTCAGGCATCTGCAATAACCCGAGAAATCAGGGCATATGACTTACTGTGATGTAATGTGTGGTGCTCAAGACTTCTGAAGCCAAATATACCAGCTCTGCCAGTGATAGAGCAGGGAAACACCTGGCACACACACAAACCTAAGTATATGAGAAATGCAGCTTCCTTGTAAATGTCTGATTATGTAGCGGAAAGCAGACTCCCTCCTCCACCTGCCCTGGCACGGCTATCTGAAGCCTTTTAAAACCAAAATCTTAGCTAATGGGTTAATAAAAGTAATTTTCTTTCTCTCTCTCTCTCTCTGGTCTGGGAGGACCAGATTGGCTTCACGCCACAGCAGTATTCTCTTCCTTTTTTCTTGTCATCTCCTTCATGCAAGCTCTCATGTGGATTCATTCCGCCAGGAAAATGTGGGTTATTTCTCTTGATGCTGAAAAAGCATTGGACTATGTAGAGTGCGCTCACATGGCTACAGTCCTGAGGCTATGTAGCTGCCGAGACCACTTCTGCTTAGTTTTCTATATAATTCTCCAAAGTGGACGGTGCCCTTGGCTAAAATGCTTCAGCCCTTTCCCCCTTGCCACAGTCTGTAGACAAGTATACTTTTTTAGGCTTCAATCCTGCATTGGGCTCTGCTGGTGGGGACCCCTTCACCTATGCAGAGTCTCCATGTCTACATTGTAGGTGCTACCGTGGCACAGCTGTGGTAGTGTACCATAGTGTAGACACTTGCACAGTGGCAGAAGAGTCTTTTCCCATCCTTGTGGGAACTCCACCTCCCTGAGTGATGCTAGATAGGTCGACAGAAGTATTGTTCCCTCCACTGTGTCTACATCAGCTTGGTCTACTTTTCAAACTTAGGTCAGCTTAGCTACGGCACTCCGGGGTGTGAATTTTTCACACCCTTGAGTGCTGTAACTATGTTAATCTAACTTTTAAGTGTAGTCCAGGCCTCACCATTGAAATCAGTGCAACACCTCATGGAAACAGAGGCCCGTGCTAGCAGAGCTAATGCAGGATCTGGGGCCTTTGTCTATTAATTTTTGCCCTGATGTTGGAACCTCTACCCATGCAACTATGCACAAGTGCAAGTGTAAAGGCATTCATATTGGAGAAAAATAGGTAATCTCGTTCCTGAGGGAGACCTCTTACTCTGCGTAATTTAACCAGCTTTTTCACTCCCAATAACTGAAAAATATATCTTTTAAAGAGCATCTTTTACTGGATAAAAGTTCTGGGACATTAACTACCAATTCTTTCCTGTACCACTGAAACTGTCATCGTATAATTCCTTCTCCGATTTCACTAGAGGGCTTTATGCAGTTGGGAATATCACACTACACAATTTGGCATGAATGTCAGTCACTGATGAAGAACAGCACAGCTGGAATAGCAGGGAACACCACATTAACAGAGCTGTGTGGGGTAGATTCTGCAATAATTACCTGGGGTGGAACAAATTTTGCTCTACATTACACTCTTGCAATTTCAGTTGAAGTCAGTGGAGTTACATAGGCACTGTGGCCACATTGTGCCCTCAGCAATATTTATTGTTAGGCAGTGTACTTACTCCCTCACTTTTCATGAGCTCTAAGCTCACTCACATTTTAAAAATGAATTAAATAGAAAGAAAATGGATACAATTTAAATATTTTATTTCTATTATTTATAGAGAGTTTCATTCATTCCAGTGCAGAGGGTAAACTACAAGGCCTGTGCCACACTTAATTTCCAACTTATGCCTGCAGGGGAAGGCTACATAGATACACTGGGTCAAACAGGAAAGCTAAGTGGAATGTGTTATATGTTGGCTAGTAGGTGCAGATCTTGCACACACTATATGTACATGTGTGAAGTGTTTGAAGGAGCAGAGGCTGAAAGCTGTTCAGAGCAGGGAGGACATGTTTTCCACATTTTTGAGCATTCTGAGGGAAATTCACTGCTGAGTGGAGGGCAAGCCCAACTTCTTATTATTGACCATGTATTGTTAAGGTAACTCAGACACCCCTTGCACCCACTGTCTTGACTGCATTCCCTCACGGTCATCCCCATCAATTCTTCCCTGCACTGGTCCCTTCCCAGCCCCCAGTCCATGTGATTTGACTTTAGTGGCTTAAAACGAGAAAAGGAAGAAGACAATCGGCGAGGGGGTACTAAAACTGTCACTGAAGGATAGCTTGCTGCAGAGGCTGGAGAAGTAACTATGTGTTACCAAGTCTTGAGGTTTTATTGTGAGTCTCGTGATATTGGATGTTTTCTGTAAAGCCCCAGCTCCTGTAGTCATGGGATTATATAAGAATTTAAATTTTCATTTGAAAAAAAATGTTACTAATCTCCTGGTTGTGGAGAAAAGGTTGAAAACTTGAACTCTACAGACTCAAAAATTAGAAGGCAAATTAAACAGCCTTCAATTTATTATTTCTTAAAATCTTATGATTTTTAAGCCAATCTCCTGACATTTTGGGGGGGGGGAAGGAGTTTGACTCAGCATTTTTGTTTGGCAATACTGAAGGTTTCTATGGCCTTTGCACACACAGGATAATATTCACTGCCTTCTGGTGCCCACCGTCGCGCTCAGTGTTGCAAACTCTTGTGATTTTATCAAGAGTCTCACAACATTTGGTGTTTTATTTTTTAAAGTCCCAGATCTTGGAGTCAAGATATTATGTGAGAATCTCAGCTTTCAGTGAAGAAGAAAGCTCGAAAAGAAGACATGAGTTGGGGGGTGGATAGCTCAGTGGTTTGAGCATTGGCCTGCTAATCCTAGGGTGGTGAGTTCAATCCTTAAGTGGGCCATTTAGGGATCTAGGCAAAAATTGGGGCTTGGTCCTGCTTTGAGCAGGGCATTGGACTAGATGACCTCCTAAGGTCCCTTCCAACCCTGATATTCTATGAGGGCACCCCAAAGAATCAGAAGGCAAATAAAAAGGACCTTACATTTGTTCTTAAAACCCCCCGAAACCTCATGATGTTTAAGCCAATCTCATGATTTTGCGGGGGCTGACTCATGAGTTTTTGCATGCTTGGGGTTGGCACTACTGCACCCCCATATGACAAAGAGCTAAAAAATTGCAGCGCATGTAACAAGCCCATACAAAACCAAAACCAGAAATGAAGGCAATTTTACATGTAAATTGCATGCTTGCTACTTGTGACAGATTGGGATTGCTGTATGTTGCCCTGGAGAAAAGAGAGCTGTATCTTACCGTGCCTTAACTACTAACACAATAATTTCCCACAACTAAATCTTTAAATGTTCTGCACAGACCTCAAGATGTCAGTCTGGCTACATGAAAATCCTACCACAGTCCTATGCACTGATTAGTTCAGTATGATTTTAACTCTAACATCTATAGTAATAGAAGTTCTTCATTGACAGCTGTTATTTGTCCTGAACTTTTTTCCACACTGTGATAAATTCCCTTTCTGTTTGCAGTAGGGCTAAATAATGCAGATACAAAGCTGACGCTATAAAAATGTCAAATCTCTCTCTTTTTAAAAATGGTGTTTAATACTGATGTGCCCTTGATCTTTGTTTTTGGCTAGCTAATGGGCTAGAGCTTTCAGTGCCTGGTATTGGTGGTTGTGATCAGCTATATTATTACATGCTGTTTCCCTGTGCACTGAGACCATTGTCCACCAAATTATTGCTCACTTTTTTTCTCATAGTGCTGTTGTGTCACGTTGCTGCTTACTACAGTTTAAAGGCCGCTGAATTTCAGTGCTGGGTGACGTAGTTCCTGCATGTGCACGCTTCTGTGTGCGCACAGTTCCTGGGCTCATGCACACACACACAGACGTTGGCTGGTGCTCTGAGATCTTTGGATGAAAGTTGCTATCACAATGTAATTTTACTGTTATGTTTGCATTGTCATTAGTATCCAGTGTACAGTAACTATGTAGGTGGAAAGTGACACAGTACTAATATCCTGCTGAGTTACTGCTTTGAGACAGAAAGGAATGGATGCTTTTTAAGGTCCCCTTCCTTTTTTATTAAAAAAACACATAAAAATTACTACATTAATTGTCTCAGATACTGTATTTTATAATAGTGATATTACAGTTCTTTGGATGAGGACTGTAGAGTATGTCAGTATTTGCACGAAGGATTACTTTGGCTGGAACAGTACATAGGGTGCAAGAAATTTCATACCACTCACTGCTGTAAGCGAGAAATAGCCAAATGCGTAATGGCTGACATGCTGCATGCCAGCAATGCAGAGACTAGATGCACAGAACTGTCAGGCCTTCTGCTAGGCACTCAGCAAAATATGACTTAGAGCGGTGAGCACTGCTGAGTAATCTACATCACAGTCTGAGAATTCTACTGAACCAGTCACGCTGTGGATTAACTGGTCAGCTCAAGACCATGCTAAGAAGGATCATACACCTCCTTTTATTTCTCCCTTTCAGAAAACATATGAATTCCAGGTTAGAAGGATGGGTCTGACCCTCAGCTGGGGTAAGTGGCTGTAGCTCCATTGAAGCCACTTATTCTAGCCGAGGATGTGGCTCCATGTCTCCATGAGTATTCTGGCATTTACCGTGCCACTTTTAATACACTTCTATTCTTCCCATTTCACCTTTCCCCCCCATATCTCTTTTCTCTTAATTCAGCACTTTCTTTCTGACTGGGAATAAGATAACTGTGCCACTTTGGAGTTTGGCCCATGAGATGCCTGACTCTGTCTTTGCAAGCACCATGCTAACTCTCAGACATGCATCTGCTCTACAAAATTTGGGGACGATAGGTTCAAAGGCATCATAAAAGAGCCTAATAATTTAAATAAATGGAGATATGCCAGTCTCCTAGAAGTGGAAGGACCTTGAAAGGTCATTGAGTCTAGTCCCCTGCCTTCATTAGCAGGACCAAGTACTGTCCCCTGTCAGATTTTTGCCCCAGGTCCCTAAGTGGCCCCCTCAAGGTTTGAACTCACAACCCTAGATTTAACAAGCCAATGCTCACACCACTGAGCTATCCCTCCCTCCTCAGCCTACAATAGTAGCATGGAAGTTTTATATAAACATTGTAGTACAATATGATTTCAGCAGATTTGTTTCTGTACCCTACAAAAAGCTTGGGAACCTAAGAACAAACATTATAACTTTTTCTTTAAACAAATAGGAAATCAGCAACTCCTTTGTAACACATTGGATACTGAAAGTACATATCTAGAATTCCAGACAGCTATTGTGTATAAGAGAGAACAGAAGAACTTGTTCATCTTTCTCTAGCTCTAAATTTTAGGGGATATATTATGTTAAACTTAAGTTTTACTGCTGTAACTATGGTGACATACAGGGAACCAGCACTCTAAGAGCCATATATATAATACAGATTTTTTAAAACTACCTCTATAACATTTCCCCCTATTTCTATGTTAAAAATCTAAAATACCACAACACCAGGACACAGTGTTCAAGATTTCAACTCGATCAGCAGATACAATAGAGAATAGAGATAAAAATGAGAAGAAAACAGAATGGAAAGGAGGATATTTTGGTTTTGTAATATACTCAGATTTTGTTTAAAATATTTGATAGCCGTCCACAGGCTTCCATTGTTGGCAAAGCTGCTAGGTTTAATATCTTTGCTAGAATAGTATACATCCAAAAAGCCTTACATACCACTGTGAAAGTACTGTAGATGGCAGTAGAGGACTACAAATAGCTAGTTTTTAGCGAGACGTGAAACCTATTTCATCATAGAAATTACACCATTTTGATCCAATGTATTTTTTTTTGGTAGTTTTTTTTTGTTTGTAGTTATGTAAGTTACTGGTAAGTTAACTTATTATTATTATTAATTATTATTATTTTATTATTATTATTGTATATGATGAAACATTAAGACTTTGGCTGGTTATGTACATTCACTGCATTGCTTGTGCTGGAGTGGAACTCACCCTCAGAAGTCATCTCCACATTAAGCTTTTTAGGCAAAAATACTGAATTATACTAGCTCAGAATATTTAGTCTAGTGTCGAGATTTAAACCGCTGTTTTCTTTTTAAACTAACTCTTTGTAACATCACCGATCACACTTTCAGGTTTTTGAAGATTTGTATTTACTTTATTTTATTTTTTGTGCAAAGCCAATATGATTTCTTTAATAGACCACAAAGGGAGACATTTTCAGTGGCACAAAGGGCATCTTGTTGCCCCATTCCCTAAAACTCCTCAAGATGTTCCACATCTAGTTCTAGCCTTACACGAGCTAACTAGGGGAAATCTATGCCCCAATCCTACAAACACTTCCATACCTTAGTCCCACTCCATAGTATTGCTCACACACATCAATATTTGCCGAATGGGTGCCCAGGATGCAATTTAAGAAACAAAGTCCCTATAAATAATAAAATTAAGCTACTAATATGTTTGCCACATGGAATGAATCTAGTTAGAGATTGTTGTAGATCTGACAAATATGAAGGAAAGAGTATATCAAACAATGGTTTTATCTCTAACAGAAAGACTACCTCGAGGAGGAAGGGAGAAACCTTACCATTCATTTTTTGAAAAACAGCTGCTACTTGGGTCATTACTGGAAAATCTTATTTTTTTCCCATACGTGTGTGAAGTAGACATAGGTAATATACTAAATTATATATATTAAAACTATTAGGAATATCTTATTGCCTTTGCTTGAATTTTGCAGGCAAAGAAAAAAAGATAAAGTACCTTACTGGAGTATATATCCACCTCATATACTTTCAATCATGTTGCATCATTAATAATTGGTGCTCTCAGTTTCCTGAGGTGTTTATTGAGAATGCTTATGAAAAACAGAAAATGCAGTATGCAGAGCCAAATATGCCTCCAAGAAACCACAGAGTTTGTGATTGTAAATGGTGCTCATAAAAGAGTCACTTTTGCCTTGTTGAAAAGATTTTTCTGAAGTGGAAGCCTGCATTGCGTGGTTTGGAAAAAGGCACTCCTGAGGTTAACTAGAGATTAATAGATTTCTGCATCTCCTCTCAGCATTATAGGAGGAAGAAGAAGTATAGTCCACTGGTTAGGACAGTATCCTGAGACTTGGGAGACCTGGATTCAATCACCTGCTCTGCTACAGGCTTCCTGCGTGATCCTGGGCCAGTCACTTTGGCTTAGTTCCACAAAGGGACTTCAGCTTTGTAATGCCTATGCTCCCAATACAATAAATGGGGAAAGACGTGTCTAAGAATGAGATCCACAAAAGCCAGCATGCTAGGGAGGAAGCTGCCTAAGGTAGCCAGTGGGAGATGCTGTAGGGAGGTGCTTATCTTTGTGATGGTTGACAGTCAGGAACCCCTCTTCTGGAGTCAGGCAGCTTTGGTGCCTAAGCTGTTTCTTGTGAGAAGGAGTTTGGCAGGTGCATAACTTCACACAAAATGACTAGAGGAAGAAATGGCCTCCTTATAACTATTAGCTCACTGGTTAGAGCACTCACCCAGTATGCAGGAGACCCCAGATGAACTTCCCCCTCTGCATGAAGGAGAAAAAGGATATGAACAGGGGCTCCCCTACCTTTCAGGTGAGTGCCCTAATAATGGATCTATGGGATAGTCTTATGTGGGGCTTACTCAGGCTGTTCTGTTGAAGATGTTACACTTTGGGTAACTAATTAAAGAGTCATTGGAACAGCAGGACTGAAATGCGAGTCTCCCATCTCTGTGCCCTAATCAACAGGCTACAGAGTCATTCTCATTCTTTCAGTCTGGCTCAGGGACTATTTAAGCTGCCTCCTCCTTCTCTGAAGTCCCTTTGTGGATCCAGGCCTAAGATCCTATGGTAATGGAGGCCACATGAACACCACAGATGTATTAAATCAGTTATGTCTAAATTAAGGATGTATATTTATTTATCTTATTATATAAGCGATTATGTGATTATCTGTATATACTGAAATATAGTTAGCTTTTATGTTTGGACCATGTCTATTAAATACAAATCAATGACTTCATTTTAAGCTCATCTGACCTGTGTGTTAGGTAACTAAAGTAATTAGTATCTGTGCAGACTTAATTAATTATGAAAATGCAACTTTTAAAAATCACTTCTGTATTTTTTTAAAGTGCCTATTTGTGAAAGGATCCAGACTGGTGTTCTTGAGTGTGAAATCTATTTGTCCATAAAACAGGTACATCCTGGGCAGCAGTGGTACAAACTTCTCAAATTGCCTCATCAATGTGCCATCAGTGTCAACTTGTATTTGAGAGACCACTGCTAGTGATGCCTAGCCAGTCCTTGGCTGTGGCCACTAATTTGCTAAACATAGGTTACCAAATAACCATAGATGACTTCTGGTGAGTACTGACCAGTCCTGGATTCAAAGCTATGATTTAGGGAGTTAAAAAGGTCATATTTGCATTCCCAATCTTCAGAGCTTTCCAATCCCAATCCCTCCCACTCAGCTTTACAAATGAGATAATGACCAATACAATTTTGAATCTCTGCATTGTGCCAATTTCCCCCTGTGCAGAAAGGCCATTTTTGAATTTTACCTGTACAGTAGTGGGCTTTCTTCCTGTTTTTTCCTGTTTGGTTTTTCCATGTATGCTTGCGGACGTACAGAAAGTAAACAGAACTTTTCCTTCAAGAAACACCTTAGGAAAGTGTGGTTTGGAATATATAGGTGGTCTTTGTGAAGAGAATAGTTTGCAGTAAAAATATACAGTGGGGATTAGGAAAAATCATTTTATATGTAAAGAATACATACTAGATTAAGGAAATACACAGGTAAAATATAAGCAGGTTATCTGTGTGATAATGCATGCTCAGAAAAGTACTCAGTGGGACCATTTACAAATCTCATATACCAACAGTTGTCATGAGCAACATTGCAAACTGGTTGCAACAATCAGCTGAAGCTGAAAAGAAACTAAAAAATATGCTCCATTCATTTGGTATAAAGTGGTCTTATCGTCTATGCCTGAACAGCTGCAAACTGAACAATTTTCCATTTCCACCCATCTTCTTAGAAAACTTTATATTTCAAAACTGCACCTCATTAGGACAGCTCACCTACTCTCTGGAGGGGCATTTCCATAAATATATTTTGCATGATTTGACTAGTGGGTTGTTTGCTTTTCTCCGTAAACAGTTTTGCTCTCTTGTGCCAGAAAACTGCTTTATTTTCCATGATCAGTGTGACAACAAAATTATTTTTTATTGTGCAAACTGTTCAGTGGCCACTTCCCTGAGATTCTGTAATAACAAATAACAAGTGATCCTGCAGATCAGTATTCCCATTTAGTATCACTTCAGCAGCTTTATAGGAATCAAAGTGATTAATTACAGCAATTTATGTCTTTGTAAATGGGCACAGAATCCTCATTCACCTTGGGTTTTTCGTAGTGTATAATATTTTTAGAATGCTCTGATTTAGCTGCCCTACTAGAATTTTCAGATAAAAATTCTTGTTGACCTCTTCCAGTGGACCAACTAGATTTTGGAACAGAGGAATAAATGTATTGGTTTACTCAGCCCTGATGCTACTTGTCATGGGGCAGCTGCCCTTTATGGGAAGTTAAGGCTCAATCTGCCTGTAACTACCTTATGAGGACCTGAACTTGGGTGTAATTGTCTTCCCCAGATGGCTTATTAGTAAAAGAGCACCTGGATTTATTAAAGGTTACCCAAGTTGTGTTGGGAGGGGGAGAAACTACCCCAAGCTCCTGTGAACAGGAGCTCCCAAAAGCTCCTGGAGCAGGGGTGGGCAAACTATGGCCCCAGAGCTGCATCTGGACCCTCAGACATTTTAATCCAGCCCTTGAGCTCCGTCAGGAAGTGGGGTCCAGGGCTTGCCCCGCTGCAGCAAGGAAGCGGGGTTGGGGCTTTCGCCGCTCCACGTATGCTGGGGCTCCGTGCAGCTCTCGGAAGCAGCGGCATGTCCCCCTCTGCCTCCTACACGTAGGGGCAGCCAGGAGGCTCTGACACTACCCCTGCAGTCACCCAAGAAGGCCTCAGTCATGGGGCCTCCCAGAGACTGGCTAGAAGCCAGGCCTGGCAAGAGTCATCTGACGTCTGTGGAGTAGAGCTGCAGTGGATGGACCTCTCCTGGCTCCAGAGAAGGAACCAGAGACTAGCATCAAGAAAACCCCTGTGAAAGAGCCTAGGTAGAGGTGAGCACTGGACTCAGTTGTGGGACAGATGTATTTTGTCAATCCAGAGACATAAAGGATGGTGCTGTGGAGGCAGCCACCCTTCCTTCCATGTGGGGAAAGAGGAGATTAGACTGGACTGACATCTTTAAGTAAAAAAAAAAAAAAGTTCCCCCAGAGATAAATGGCCTTGGTTTGGAAATGAAAAATTTCATGGAAAATATTTGTTTCTTTCTTTCCTGTTTTTTGACCAAAAACACAGCAAAAACATTTTTAGTTTTTGAAAAGTGGATAATTTTGGAATGAGATTTTTTTCTTATTTCTTTTCTAAAAATTTCCCATTGAAAATATTTGCTATTTTCCCGACCAGTTTAAGGGGAGCATGGTGTCTGTAGGGGAGTTTGCATAGTCTGAAGAGGTGTCTCTCCCCATTTCCTTTTTCGGGGCATCTGCTGACTTTTGAGTGCTGACCTGTGCAGTGGTCACATGCCCGAGGCTAGCACTTGTATTTAATAGGTTAATACTTTCCCTTATGGCTTACACAAAGCCCAAGCTAAAATAAAATAAATGGCAAAAATCACTTAATGACACCCTTTTTCTGTCTAATACAATATTAATCATCTAAAGTAAATAGTTACTTGAAACCAGCCAAGAAAAATGTTGATGCCAAAGGAAATCCCATCTGAATTGCTTAAAAATCTGAACAATGCAGACCACCAACTCACAATATGTAGGCAGAAAAGATTATGTGGGTTTGATTTGTTCATCTACGTCAGGGATCGGCAACCTTTGGCACGTGGCTCGCCAGAGTAAGCCCCCTGGTGGGCGGGGCCGGTTTGTTTACTTGCTGCATCCGCAGGTTTGGCCGATCGCGGCTCCCACTGGCCGCGGTTTGCTGCTCCAGGCCAATGGGGGCTGCGGGAAGTAGCGCAGACCGAGGGATGTGCTGGCCACCGCTTCCTGCAGCCCCCATTGGCCTGCAATGGTGAACTGTGGCCAGTGGGAGACGCGATTGGCTGAACCAGTGGATGCGGCAGGTAAACCAACCGGCCCACCAGGGGACTTACCCTGGCTGGCCACGTGCCAAAGGTTGCCGATCCCTGATCTAAGTATTGGTATTTCAGTCAAATCATCAAAGGTTATTATACAAAAAGAGAAGTTTAGTTTGACTTACATTATCTGGGCAAGATCCTCAGCTAGTGTAAATCAAGGTAAATCCATTGACTTCAATAGATCTATGCCGATTTAAACTAGATGAGGAGCAAGTGCTCTATTTTGTTTTAAACTCTGCTAGTAGAATGCTGCAGGTGCACAAAGAAGAAACAGAACATCTTATTTTATAGACGTGAAAATTATCAGGTTCATTTTTTTATCCCCTTTCTCACACCCTAAAATTCCTCCCAATCATCAGTGTTTTCTTTTGGATTGGCATTCAGATGACCTGACAATCTTGGCAGAAGCAGTGTTATGAAACTAGTGTAAATTTAAGTATCACAGGGGTAGCCGTGTTAGTCTGGATATGTAGAAGTGACAAAGAGTCCTGTTGCACCTTATAGACTAACAGATGTATTGGAGCATAAGCTTTCACGGGTAAATCTGTAAATTTAGTGTAAATTTAGCTTTTGTTAACTCTCTCCTGGGTTAAGAATACAGTAAGTCATGGGTTCAGTCTGGGCAAGAAAGCTATGATTGCAGACATCTGTGTTCAGCATTCTGTAGCGTCTAAAGTATGCAAAAAATCCATAATCATTTCTCTGCATCATAACTGGACTAACTTTTCAATGGAGTACTACAAACACAGGATCGAGCCCTGCTCACTAATGCTTACGAAACTACTCCCATAGTAGGCACATTACACTGATACCATAGCTTCTGGGAATTTTTTTGTTTTACTTGAAAGTCAGAGCACATTAGTAAAGACAGAGGACCAAATTCACTGCTAGTGTTAGCTGGTGCAACTCCATATAACAGAACTGCGTATGCTTCAACTAGTGCAGGTCAGCACAAGGTCTAAGCATTAGTAAAATCCCACTTAATCCTCCGGAATAGTGCTTAAATGGCACTTAAGTGTTTCAGTGTATAGACCTTGTTCTGACCCTCTGCACAGAAGTGAATTTCACCCATGATGAATATGGCCTGACCAACTATATACATAGGAATTATTTTAAAAATAATGTTAGGGATTCAAGGGCAGGGACAGTCCTTTATTAAAGTTTTTACAGCACCAAGCACAAAGAGGCCCAAACTGGCTGTTGCCTTTAGGCATGACTCCAATATTTATAATGTTACATAAGAGATACTTTTGCAACTTACATTCTAATTTATAAAGGGCCTCCCTGAGAGGCAGAAGGCCAAATTTATGCTTGCATTGAACTCAGTGGAATTACATTAGGAAGGAGTTTGTCTCTGACAGCTGTAACACAAGCACTGCAATACAACAGAGCAGAGTTTTTTGCCTTTATAGAACAAGGATACTCATTCTCTTGGAGACAATGTCTTACTTTCAGCAAGGCCACATACTGCTGACAGGTCCAGAAGCAGCAATTGTTGGAGCAATTAATACATATAATGGATAGAGATGAGCAGGAAGCAAGCTATCTAGATATCGGACCAATCCACAAAGAATTGAAAAGAAGCTTTTGGAAAGCCTGGCTATTTCATAAAAGCATGTATTTTGTTTCAGATACAAAATAATGTGTTTGTGATCCATTGTGTCATCACCAGTGACATATTACATCCGTGCATGATAGACAAACTTTTTAAAGAGAAAATGTACTACCTTTAGACTGGCTTTAGGCCATTAGCTGGTATCTCAGTTCAGCTGAGCTATTAGATGGTAGAGAAGTGAATAGGTTAGTGTGTGTGGTATCCAAAAAACACGCAGTTGTTTCTTTCTGGGTACAGTTTATGTAGGTGTGTGTTTTTAGTTAAATAGTCAATATTTTCCAGTGCACCATAGTAACAATTCTCATTCTATTATATTCTATATTTAAAATCTCTATTTCTGTGTCTTTGGGTAACTCACAAGAGTGTAAAGAATGTTCTCTTTTCTTTAGAAGAGAGAGTTGATGATTAAAGATCTAGAAAGCATGACCTATGAGGAAAGATTGAAAAAATTGGGTTTGTTTAGTCTGGAGAAGAGAAGACTGAGGGGGACCATGATTAACAGTTTTCAAATATGTAAAAGGTTACAAGGAGGAGGATGAAAAATTGTTCTCCTTAACCTCTGAGGATCGAACAAGCAGCAATGGGCTTAAATTGCAGCAAGGGCGGTTTAGGTTGGAAAAACTTCCTGTCAGAGTGGTTAAGCACTGGAATAAATTGTCTGGGGAGGTAGTGGAATCTCCATCACTGGAGATTAAGACTAGGTTATTCAAATACCTGTCAGGAATGGTCTAGATAATACTTAGTCCTGCCATGAGTGCATGGGACTGGACTAGATGACCTCTCAAGGCCACTTGCAGTCCTATGATTCTCTAACTATGTGTGTGTTCAGTACCTAAGGTCTACAGACTCCAGTGTGTATTAGGCTCATGGACTCTGGGTCTACTGAGTAAATTATAGGTAGAACAGTCTACATAAACCTGAGCTCACTTTTTATACTAAGAAGATGCTTCACATAAATATTCCATTCAGCTGTCACTACACCTTACCAATGTGCCCTATGCTTCATGGAAAGCTTGCGTTTTGCTTCTTGCTCAATCTGTCTTGCTCCCTCATTATTTCCAGGAAATGTACTAAACGAAGTATTTTTTGGTAGAACAACAGCTGAGTCCTTTGAGAAAGGCCACAAGAGATCAGCTTCCACGCTGCAGTTAATGTGAAGAATGCGGTTGTGTTCACATGCAAATGGAAATAATGCAGTTTCATAAATGTTTAACCGTGGTTTTGGAATTGTGCTATTGTTAAAAATACAGCAACTCCCATGTCAAACCGTGCAGCTTCAGTCAATAGGTGGCTAAAGGCTTGGTGCCTTATTTGTTTAGGTCAGGGATCGGCAACCTTTGGCATGCGGCCTGCCAGGGTAAGCCCCCTGGCGGGCCAGGCCAGTTTGTTTAACTGTCGCGTCCGTAGGTATGGCCGATCGCAGCTCCCACTAGCCACGGTTCACTGCTCCAGGCCAATGGGGGCTGCGGGAAGCAGCGCGGGCTGAGGGATGTGCTGGCTGCCACTTACCTCAGCCCCCATTGGCCTGGAGCAGCAAACCGTGGCCTGTGGGAGCTGCGATCGGCCAAACCTGCGGATGCGGCAGGTAAACAAACCGGCCTGGCCCGCCAGGGGGCTTACCCTGGCAGGCCGTGTGCCAAAGGTTGCCGATCCCTGGTTTAGGTGCTCAGAATCAGTCTGTTGAAAGTCAAAATGCATTGTTTGAGATTTTCACCATAAACATTCATACCAGTTTCCGTCAGTAGGACCCTCTACTTCCAAATTCAAGGGCAGGACTCTCACATGATAGGCATCCAGGGGCAAATCCTGCCTCTTCTCTGCAGCCATAGGGGGGGTCTCATGATAATTAAACTGTTGCAGTTCTGATGTGCAAGGATAGGTAGGATTTGGATGGGGTGTCATATGGCAGGCTGCCACCTCCAGTGCGGTGCAGAGCCGAGCTCCCCAGGATGTTGTATAGATGGTAGCACACAGGGGGAAGGAGTGGTGAGACTTGGGATAGGCTGGAGGTCGGATGGGGGATCTATCTTTGCAGGAGCCCTCCAGCCATCCACCCTGAAGTGAGGGTACATAGGGCTACTCTGTGGAATGGCTCCTCAGTCGCTCTGCCCTCACAAAGTATGATTCCTTCCTTTGTCGCTCCACACATCTGCCCAGTGCCCACACTAGCTACTCAAGCTGGTTTCTGGCATGAGGTTTTGACCCCTAGAGAGCAGTCATGGGCTTCAGCAGAACCATTTAATCTGAGTCACTCCTTTGACCAGAGGTGCAGGAATTGACTTTCTGAGAATGTCACAAGCCCTTCAATACTGTACATTCTAAGTATCCCTCTAGCAACACTGTTCAGAATTATCATTTGAGGATATTTATAATTGCCCCCAGCCTTGAAAAACACTCCAGACTTAATTTGATACTGTGTGGTGACACCCTGAGCAACCTGAGAGACTTTTGTGTTACAGCAATTGGGTGACATCTGATCCTTATATGTATTGCCCCCACAATTCTTTTTGAAGGCAGCTCCTGTAGCAAAGCACAGGAGACTAACAAAAAATGGCAGTCTGCATCTGGTTTAAATGTTCTGTGAATAGCATAATGGTCAGAGTGGATTAGCAAGTGGAGAAAAGAATCTCATGTTGCCTGAAAGATAAAATGGTTGCTGAATGTTATTTAGTCCTTATTTCTGGAGTTATATGGTTAGTATGTTTATGTACCATTCTTTGTTTTCTAGCTAGTAATTTGCTTTGTAAAGCTGTTCTGTATGTAAATGTCTCCTTTATTTCCCTCTTCCTATCTCTTCATGTTAAGAGCAAAATAAGAATATCTTAAGCAATATAAAAATGTAATTATATGCCCTATTCCATTAAATGAAACCTGGAACAAGGTTTTTCACAATCCCAACACTTGAGCTTGATTGAACAGATGGTTTGTAGAGGCTGATGACAGTTTTGGTGAACTCAGGTTACACTAAAAAGAACAGGAGTACTTGTGGCACCTTAGAGACTAACAAATTTATTTCAGCATAAGCTTTTGTGGACTACAGTCCACTTCATCGGATGCATAGAATGGAACATACAGCAAGGAGATATTTATACATTCAGAGAAACATGAAAAGGTGGAAGTACCCATACCAACTGTAAGAGGCTAATTAATTAAGAGGAACTATTACTGTAAACCAAGCAATTTTTGAGTGAATCAGAGCTGATTTATCCTTTCTGATAGAAAGCTATGCAGAAACCTGGTCGTTCAGTTTTTATCCAAAACAAGACCTATTTGATGATTTTGGCTGACCTGCACTTAAAGATTTTTGGGATTCATTTGAACCCAAAACCTAAAGCAAAGCTGAGGGAATGTGAACCACTGTGTGAGGCAAACCCACCGCTGGACCAGGGCTGCTTGATCATTTATACTCTGCCAAGGGAGCCTGGCATGTTGTAGTAGCACATCTGTGGGCAGGGACCCCCAGGCACAGGTATTTCACTCCTACTGTTAGAGCTGCGAGTGAGCCTGTGAAATAGCACCAGTCAGCTAGGATTCCTCCTATTGCCTCTTGGTGTTACAGCCTGCCCTGGATCCTGTCTCAGTTCCTGCCCTAGCCTTGTTCCAGTCCACTTCAGTCTTGTCCATGCTGTGTTCCTGACCTGCTCCTGACTCCCAGACCTTTGGACTGACTCCAGTCCAGCTTCAAATTTATGCTTGCTTCTGGACCCTATGATCCTGATGTGGCTTGTCGATGGACTCTGATCACAGTTCCAACCCACGGCCTGTCCCCAGACCCTGGTTTCAGCACTGGCCTCGGCTCGGTCCCGACCCTGTGTGTGGCTTTGAGCCTTGATATCTGTTCTTGACCACCTCCAGTCATCAGGCCTGACTGCTTACAACCAAGAGCCTAACCCACTGCAGGCTATAACCAAAGTTCATATTACATTGCTGCTTAATTAAACTGTTCAGGTTCACACAGATCTTTACCTCTGTCACAGTTATGGGGCTAGCTAGTCCTCTGTCCGCCTTCTGAGTGCACCAGGTCAGGTAATATGCCACTTGCCCTTATGTGTCTTGGGGTGGATCCCAGTGATTGTTTCAGTCTTAGAGCTGGGTCTGGTTACGCTGCCCTCTGTGTACCAACTGCATATCACCCTGCAGCTCTGACTGGGTTTCAAGCATCTGCATTTCCTCCCTGTGGAAGCTGGTACCAGTGATATAGTGATCAAGAGCCTTCTTAAGGGGGGATGGATAGCTCAGTGGTTTGACCATTAGCCTGCTAAACCCAGGGTTGTGAGTTCAATCCTTAAGGGGGCCGCTTAGGGATCTGGGGCAAAATCTGTCAGGGGACAGTACTTGGTCCTTTTTTGAATTGCGGGGGGGAGGGATAGCTCAGTGGTTTGAGCGCTGGCCTGCTAAACCCAGGGTTGTGAGTTCAGTCCTTGAGGGGGCCATTTAGGGATCTGAGGCAAAAATTGGGGCTTGGTCCTGCTTTGAGCAGGGGGTTGGACTAGATGACCTCCTAAGGTCCCTTCCAACCTTGATATTCTATGATTTAAGACAAAGTATTTTTATTTATCAATTGGAACAAAGCATTTGTTGTTGTTGACATCCGTTAGTCTCGAGAGACGATGGATATGCGCCCATGGGGAATGTTTAACTGGAGTGTCCTCTCCAGGGCGCAAGCCAGGGCAGGGTGATATGGAGGAACAGCTGTTGCCCATGCAGCAGAACCCCCCTCTCCACGCAACTGATGGATCCAAGGGAAAGACAATGTCGATACAACTTGGCACCAGTGGCGTCGCAGGAGTTGCCGGAATGACGTTGAGGACAATGTCAGACCGCCATCGGGACTCCGACACCGGATTTGGTTTCAGGGTTAACTCCCTTAGCCTTTCCCATGAGTGGGTATTGCCACAAGGCAGCGGAGGTTTTAAATCAGAGTTTTCCTTCTCTTAGGTGGGCTGCCTTCCAAGGCTGACGAGCCCCACCTACCTGAGCATTAGAGCATTAGAGAGGGGGAAAGGATTATATTTAGGCTTATCCAAGATGGCTTTTCGCTACAAGTTAAGTTAGGCTTTCCTCTTACATTACAGGATCAAAATAGAACCAACTTACATTCTCCTAGCAAGCCCAGATTCTCCTGTGACCCACCCTGGTCACCCCTCACTCAACATGCGCTGCTATTCCTCCTCCTCCTTTTTGGTAGGTGGTTGAGGGTGTTGAAACTGCCTGATCCCAGAAGTCAAGCACATAAATCACATTTTGGGATAGTGACTGAAATGTGCACCAGACCCTCCCCTCCACCTACTGAGGTGCTCAGAGCAGTGTACAATGCTGAAAATGACAGTGTTAATTCCCTTGGGAACTTAGGGCCTGATCCAGCTAGGGTGACTAGACAGCAAGTGTGAAAAATCGGGACGGGGGTGGGGGGTAATAGGAGCCTATATAAGAAAAAGACCCAAAAATCGGGACTGTCCCTATAAAATCGGGACATCTGCTCACCCTAGCTCCAGCCCCCATTAAAGAGAATGGAAAGATTCCCACAGATTTCAGAAGTTCTCCTGGCTTGCCAGGAATGATGCCACATAGAATGACTGTCCCCAGCTCTGCACTCCCTGGCTAGATACATCCTTCCCTTGAACACAGAGATCCTCATCCTGTCTGTGTAGGGGTTTCTGCAGTATTGTGGTGAAGAACAATGCCCTGTTGTCTTTCCCTCCAACTCTTTTTAGCCCACTGATGCAGAATTTCCACTGCTTTGAACCCACCAATATGGTCCATAGTAAATAATTGACATTAAACCATCATACAGAATACACTCTACAATGTACAAACAAAACAACCTGAAAATGGCAGGGAAAAAGGTCTGGCAAAAGAATGGAAAAGTATTTGGGAAATGTATACTTTTCTGATTCTTCTTGCTGGTCTATCTTGAGGTTAAATTTTTTAAGGGTAGGAATGTAGAGTTTATTGTGGATGCAGGAGTCGTGTGCCATAATGGATCTCTTGGGGCTATTTTTCTTTTAACTGCGTATTGTAGACAAAAGTAAGTACGTATAAATTCTTATCATGGATTGAGGCACAACAGCCTAGTAAAAAAAAACCTCTCTCATTTGTACAATGCATAAGTCAGTGTTGCTTTCTGGCTGCTGAACATGCAACCCTGATAAGGGCCTGGCTTGGGAATATTTTCAGTTCAGTTTGGGACAGTGTGTTTTATTCCATATAAAACATTTTCTTTCGGGGGGGACGGGGGACGGAGGAGGGGAGGAAAGAAAGAGAGCCCTGATAAGAAAAAGAGGGTGATATGCTCTGCGATGCTTGATTGTCATCTTATCTGGTAAAAATACATTTGCTAACCTGTAGCATTGCCATGTGACTGCCCTCAATGTTTTCCATGACTTTTTTTTTCCTGGACTTGCTTTCTTTTTAAGTGATGTATTTCCTAGCCAAGAATTTTAACTGTGCACTCAATCCAGTTCATAAGTGCGTTTTGATATTCTCTCAGAGCTGCTAGAGTTTTAAAAAGCTATTTGGTGGATTTGCAGTTCAGACACACATGGAGAAGATATCAACAGGAGAGATTATACAGGGCATTTTAAAAAATTTGCTACTCAATGCCCGTTTGCAAACTTCTTTTGAATTTGTTCTAAAGTATTTATCAGAATGGTCTAAATCGTCCATGTTCACACAGTTGGCTTTCAGGTACTATGTCAGCTCTCTCATTGGTTAGATTCACTCTTTCTAAGTGAAGTTCCCAACAAAGAGCCAGCTAGACCTGGAAATCTAATTACGGGTTGCTTAAAGATTCCAAGGGTAATGTCTGGCTCTCAAATCCTCACCACATACTGCTGATTTTAATAATAATTAACAGAGTCACACTTCCCTCACCAAGAGTTCAATCTGACTGATTTCTGCAGTTTTCAAAGCATGCAAATCTGTAAAGGTCTGACTGACATAGTACATTCCTGAGCAGCCTCCACAGCCTTTGATTTCAAGGTAATTAAGGTGCTCCCTAACTTGCAACAGCACTCAGCATCTCACAGGACTGGGCCTCATAGGGCTGCATGTTTTGGGCATTTCTGTTAACAATTTTTTTGTTAAGGCGGCATCTCTTGATCTAAATGGGAAGAGTCATGCAAATGTTGAGGTTCCTTATATGAAACCGTCTTTCCTGATTAATTCTTATTATTTGTACCATGTAGAGCCTAGAGCACCCAACAGAAATTGTGGCCCCATTGTTCCTCAGAAAGCTTACAATTTTGGGCTCTGATCCTGCAATTCGCTATGTGCAGGCACATACCTTTGTCTGCACAGGAGTATAGCAGTGTGCCCATGTGCCATGAATTGCAGGAGTTGAGCCTAAATAGTCAAGATAGACAAAAGGGGACTAAGGAACTGTCTCTTATTATGTGGCACCTGGCATGATGGGGCCCAGATCTCAGTTGAGGCCTTTTGGTGCAGTTGTAAAACAAATAATAAACAGTTACAATATTGTATGTTTGAATGTACATTGACTTCAGTAGGCATCAGACAAATGGGAGTACACAATTTAGCGCTAAGAAAAGCAGTTGACAAAAGATTAGTGGCAGCTTGCCTCCCTCATTCCCGCAAGGAATGAACAATTAATTTCACACCAAGCTTGCAAATTCTTCCAAGGAGTTAATTTTCCTGAGCTAGTGTAGTACACTAGCTAAGTTGATATTACAAGTTTGTCTAGGCACCATTTTTGTAGACAATCCACTAGGGCTTGATCCTGCACCACTGAAATCAACAAAAAGATTCCTGTTGGCTTCAGTGGTACAGGATCAAACTATAAGGAAAAAATGCTGCTGAAAATTGCATCTTCTGCCTCCTTATGTAGCTTTGTTGTCCCAGCAGGCAAATACTTCATTAGCCATATAAAAAGGAAAGGATCCCTTGGCAACACAATCACTTCCTGAACACTGAGCACAATGATACTAGTGAATTAATAAGGAGGTTGGAGCTGTCCACTTCAATTACCTAGGCTTGCTCAAATAGACTTTTACGCTGGACCTGGGAGGATTTTAAGAGACCATATAAGAAGGTTGTTAAACCTGCTGTGTATTTTATGTCAGCCTGGGAATCATTTTCCTTTCAATGCAAGGATGCTGAGAAAGCTATATAAATATAGCAATATAAATGTTATGTGTTCCTTGTATTAAAAAGCTTAATTTCAGTGTGATTTATCATTTAGACCAGACCAGTAGAGAATTAGGGGTGAAATTCACCTCTAAATCTTTAGAGACCCTGCAGAAGGCCTAAATACCACTCAATCTTTGTTTTGTAGGTTTAGGTAGTTAAGTCAGGGAGCATGGGCTTCATGCTTGCCCTCTATATAGGTGCGAATTTCACCCTTGGTGAAGAAAGTGGAAATCTGTGTTTGAAATACCCACTTCACTTGGAAAGGAATTGCCAGACAGAATTAATCAAGACAGAATTAATGCTGAGAATCTATGCCCATAAAAGTAGCATAGTTTAAAAGCCACAAATGCCAAGTATTTAATACATTTGAATTAAATTCTGCTTTTATTCTGACTATATCCCCACTCACCTACTCTGAGTTGGAAACCTTCACCAGCTGCTACATAAAACTTAAGTCTGCCAGTTTGACAATCAGACTTCCAAGTGCCTGAGTCTGTACAAAAATCTTCTTCCGTTTTGAAAAAAACGTGGTGCTGTGATATTCTGTTATTTAAAATGTTCTATAGCTAGCTGTATCTACAATAGCTTATACATCTCTAGAATTTAGTACAAATAATGTCACATGTTGAATCAAAATTATGATTTTCTAGAGATGTATATGCTTTTAAATGATCTATGAATTATTTTAGAAAAAAATTACAACATATTCAACAATATCTTGGACATGATTAACTACTGTGTCACTCCAGTTTTATGCAGGTTTATATGTGTACATGTAGGATCCAGTGATGATGGTAACTTAAGCCTGGCGTAGATGGTCCTTATGCAGTAATTCATGTAACAGAGAGCTCATGTAAAACTTTTAAAAATTGGCATTAAACAGAAACTGCCACTCAACCTCAACTATATTATGTCTACCCAACACTGCACCATAATTCAGCTGAAGCCTACAACTACATTTAAAAGGGCTATGAGATTTCCAGTTGGGGAGCTGGGCTGCCTTATAAAGCAGTTAATATGCATTGCATATTTAATTCCCCCCCTCACGCTCCAGGGGTTATTTTTCTCTAGTTTTGTCTGTGAACTCATCTTACCTTTCCTAAAGATCTGGCTGAAATGTGTTTTTTTTTTTTTTTTTTTTTTGAAAAATGGCTTTTCAATTAAAATGGAAATGTTCATGTAAAATTTGACCAAAAATGAACATAATGTGTAAAATTCTGTAAAATCTTTCAGTTTTTGAAAACCAAAACTGTTCACAAAAACGGATATTTTTTTAACTGAGTGATTTTTAAAAAACAATATTATTTCAGGGTTTTTGTTTGTTTTTCTCAGAGACACCCTGCTGCCCTCCCCCTTGCAATATTTCGATGGGAATTTCTTTGAGAAAAAACACACTTTTGGGGGAAATTTCTTGTGAAAAATAATTTCCTGTACTACTTGTCAAGATACTTTATCCATGTACTGCTTTTGATTCCACTGCTTTTGAGAATTCCCACTGATGCTAATTAGATTTGATGTGTGTAGAGTAAGGTCCTCATTCAGCAAAGTGGATAAAAACGTGCTTAAGTCCTGCTGAAGTCAATGGGGACTTATGTACAATATCACTATGGTAGTATGTTATTTTGTAGAAAATATGGGTGGGAGTGAGAGAGAGAGGGAGAGAGAGGTTAAAGATATTTTATTATTGACCTTAATGCAGTGGTTCCCAAACTTTACCAACCCGTGAACCCCTTTCACTAAAATGTCAAGTCTCGCGAACCCCCTCCTAAAAATTGACATTTCCAGGGATTTTCTCCTTTATCTGAGTATAAATTAGAAAAGCAGTGCTCTTGGAATTATAACATTGGTTTTTATGATGTGCTTATTACACACTCTATATTATTAATTATTTATCATGACAATATCTTTATTACATTATGAAAACGGCAACATTCTTCCAAGATCTCACTTCCGTCGCTTGTATCACTTTGAATAAGCCTGCTATAAGACAAGGGTCCTAGGTTTCATCAAGGAGTATCAGATGTGAAACATCATGCAGGGATTTAAAAAGACAACTCAAATCAAGAATTCCTCCTACACAAGCATTCAGGTCTTAAGCAGTCTAGGCAAACCACGCACGTTACAACAAAGCTTAAACTTGTTCTTCATCATAATTTTAAAAACAATACTAGCTGCCTGTTTCATTTTAAAAACAGCAAAAAATATCCACCTCCCTTTGTATTTCTTATGAGGAGTCCTCAAGTTTAAATCTCCTCAGTGGGATAGATATGCTTGCTTTCATCTGCTTAGCTCTTGGAAGTCCAGGGGCTCCGGGCTGCTGGCCCTGTGCTGCCCGGAGTCCCTGGGGACAGCTCTGTCTGCCATTAAGGATTTTTTTCCCAAGAACCCCCTGTAACATTTGATGAACCCCCAGAGGTTCACGGACCCCAGTTTGGGAACTACTGCCTTAATGGGATCAGTTTTATTTGTATGATATTTTATATTTAAATGTGAGACAACTACATTGTTGCTAAATTTGTCTGTGTTCCAAGCAAACCCATTTAATGTTGCAATATCATATTATAATCTCTAAACTAAACAAAATCTCTAAATCTGCCAAAGTACGCATAGTGTAGTAGACACAAATTAACAGTGTGGGAAAAATATATGTAGTAGTTAGCATATTTTGTATTTTTACGGTCTTTTATATTTGAGGGTTTTGACAGGAGCAATTAGAGGGAGACCAAAATGACACCTATTGAATATAGCTAAATTCCAAAACCTCTAAATAACTATATGTTATTTATAAAGCGCAACAAAATTTATAATATAATCATCTGGAAAGCAGATGGGATAGAATAATAGGGTAATAGAATATGGAGTCTTTCACTTCTGCCGCAGGTAGCCAGTTCAAATCCAGAAGGCAGTCTCCACAGAGATCACAAATGGGCCTGGGGACCCATTTACCATCTTGTTGTAGGGTTGGTCTCTCAGGATCAGAAGAGAAGCGGGATTTGTGGGGAAACTTGCAATGCCTCTACCTATGGTGACCAGACAGCAAATGTGAAAAATCGGGATGGGGGTGGGGAGCAATAGGACCCTATATAAGAAAAAGACCCCAAAATCGGGACTGTCCCTATAAAATCAAGACATCTGGTCACCCTACCTCTACCTAGGCTGTACCTGTCATGGGGGTCGACAACCCTCCCCGCCTCAAAGGATTGCATTAATAAATAAAGGAACTACTATGTCCTGGAACAGAAATTCAAATTTCATTTATTAAAAGTGGATACATTTAGTCCTGGCACAAAATTACTCATTAACATGATATTCAACAGCTGCTATTTTGTTAGTCTGTCCCCCTATGAAAAGGTTGACTTTGCCCCTGCCTGTTCTATGGATAAATAATATTAATACTTAGCTCTCACATTGCATTGTTCATCTGTACATTTCAAAGACCATTACAAAAAAAATTCCTATAAATTCACATACTGATCTTATGCAAAACTAAAAGCACTGTAAGTAAAACATTTGCAACTTTAAATACACATACTCTATGGAAAAATGCACGGTTCTCTATCCTATGAATTTCTTTTCCCCCTGGTCACTGTAATCAATAGTAGTAAGCCTTAGCATTAGTGATCAACTGTATATGCCCCTATCAAAATATTAATTGCACAACAAACAGCCATCCAGTTTCTTGTAAATTTAAAATCAGCAGTCAGTTCCTCACTTTTTCAAATGATTCTTTCTAGTTATCATAAGTCGATTGTCATTATTTAAGCTTAAAGTTTGCACAAAATAAACCAAAAAATCTTGAACTTCTTTCCGAAAGTTTTAAAGGTAATTTTTTGCTTTCCTCTTTTCCCCATGCCCACAATATGGAGTTGTTGGAAATAATTTCCATCATATCCTTTTAATACAAAAGAAATGGTGTACAAACTGTATAACACATTGGGATGTTTCAAATCAATTTGGACCAAGTTCTTTGTTGGGCAAATTAGGGCAGTTCCACTAAACAATGGAACTGCCCCGAAGTACACCAACCAGAGATTTTACCCTTTGTCTCTAGGAATAAAAGGACAAAACTTTAATCCCATTGAATTAAAAGGAAAAAAAATGGGATTTCGCTTATAAAACTGCTTTGTCTTTCCCAACCTTCTTTGTGACACAATGGCATTTGCTACTAAACTGAGGCATACTGTAAGATTGGAAGCCAGATAGGTACAAGCATCAGTCATATCTCTGCTTCCAAATGAATGTACATTTTTGTGGCATACAACTTTTATTACATTTGTTCAAATGGAAGGTTGTGCAGCGATATAATTCAAACACTTTCAGAAAGAACTCCCTTTCTAGAATGCTAGGGGGGTTTGGTGGGTTTTGTACTAAGATACATTTTTTTTCCATTGCACATTGTTGCACAAGTGCTTGAGCACATTCTCTGCTCAAGCAATGAAGTGTCATGATCTGACTATCTTGTTGAGATTGTCTCTCTCTCCCAATAGCAATCACAACTTTCGACAATCAACAGTCTTTCCACAGTGGAACCTGACTCATTGGTGAGCTTCACCACTGTCACACTGATATGCCAATGACATCCTAGTCTTTTCTTAATTCCAAAGAACTAGCCTCAGAGATGCAGTCTTTTTTTTTAAATTAAATAACGGTGAAGCACAAAGATAAGATTGTGGAGATCATTGTTGTATGAGGCACAGAAACTGCTACTTTGGAAGTACATTAACCCCACTCCAACGCTCACTGACGACATTAAATCATTATATATACCTAAGTAAGAAATGTATCTGAAAAGGTTATTTAAAGCACGTCATTCCAGTATATTAATTATATAGCAGCCTGTAAGGTAGTAATAGCCAATTGTAAGGTTTGATTCTATATAACGTGTGTACCTCTTTTCTCATGATGTTATTTGGGAGAAGGGGGCACTGAGGTGCCATTCTGTAGCATAGGAGTATCTCAGTGTTGACCATCATCAGTAAGAAATGTGTGTTGTGTAATATTGTGCAGTATATGCCCAGGCCTTGTTCTGATCTCACTCCAGTTTTAGAGCTTCACTGGCATTACTCCTGATTTACAGCACTGTAAGATAAGATCAGGCTGACACCCTTTGTGTTAGATGCTTTTTATGGATCAAAACCAGTTAGGGTCCCGATTTGAAGCCAGTGGAAAGAGTCTCACTGACTTCAATGGACTTTGGATAAGGCCTTAAAAGAAAATCAGCATTAAGCCTTTAATCTGTCTTTGTACAATTTGTGATCCAGCCACAGCTGATATGCAGTTATCAGCTTGCATGGAAACTCAGACATTGTCTACATATAGTCTTGAAAAGTGGGGAGAGGTAGGGAAGTGGCGCACAAGCCCAAAGTACAGTATTATAATTTATTTTGGGTAGCAGGGATTCCTCAACATAAACTGAGAATTGCAATGGGATATATCTGACTGTACTGGAATTTGACCACTGTATTTTACAGTTGCTATAAACAGATCCTTTTACATTTATACCAGCAGTGTATGTATATTTAGCTTCATACTGTGATACTCTCTTGTTGTTTGTGTATATATCAATATTGAAAGCGCACAGATGTAGAGAAAAACTTAAAATATTTGGGTCTGTTTTATTTTGTGCTGTCACTCTGCTAGCTGTTGTGCATGTTTTCCATATTATGCCATTGGGGAGTGCTCATGCTGTCTGGCAAAAAGCTCCCTACTGACTGATATATAAGATGATGTGTCCTTGGGCTTACAGTCTGTTTCAGACTTAGAAAAAACTGTTCGTACCCATAAAAGTGGGTACAGAAAGCTTGTATTGGTCATCACTGAAAGGCTTTGTGGGTGAAAAGTTTTAAGAAGATACTTGAAAGGGGAGGGGCTGATTCATCAGAAGAGGGAGATAACGCCAAGTGTGAGGAACAGCATGAAAGAAGGCATGAAAATGAGGCAAGACGGCAAAGGTGACATTTAGAAGAGGGGCTCAAGGAGAAAAGGTTAGCAGGACATGAAGTGAGGGTGGAGGGTGCTGAAATGAGGATGAGATGCTGATATTCTATGTAGAAGGTGGGAGGAAAGCTAGGGAATGAAGTTGAAGGTGATTGCTATAGTGCCATTTTGAATAGAATGGAGGGGAGCAAGGAGAGATGAGGGAAGTGAGGAGGCACAGCAGGGGGTGTGAGGAGAAGGAGGTGTGTGCTAAGGCAAAAGATCGCTAAGCCAGAGATCAGGATTTCACCATGGGAAGAGTGGATAGGAGACGATAGTTTTGAGGCAAAGAGGAAGTAGTGTCAGGACTTCACCTGAATATAGAGGGAGGAGGAGAGCAGAGGAATCTAACAGGCAGAGTTTGTCAAAAAACAAAAACCTATTTTTGCAAAAAAAAAAAATCAAAGTTTTTATTTTCATTGTCTGCAGCAAACCCATTTTCATCTTTTTTTATAAAAATATTTGTGAATTTTGGGGAATTATTTCACAAAAATTGTATCTTACATTTTGATTGCCTTTTCAATAATTAAGAGATGCAATTTTCCACAAAAAAGGAAAACCTTTTTTGAAAAGAAGCCATTTTTTCAGTGAAGACTTCTTGTCCAAAACTTTTTGGCAAGGTCTACTAAGATGACACCAAGACCACAAGCCTGGGTGATGCAAGGAGCTGTTGATGGTGATGGAAAAGGCAGGAGAGGCAAGAGTTTGGAAGGATAGATAAAGTGTCATATTCTGTAGGGTGACCCTATTGAACAGTAAGACAGGTACTAGGTGTAACTGAGGCCACACCAATAACTATAAATACAAGATGTATGGAGCAAAACAAATGCTTTTAGTTCTGACAGAAATGATAACAATATTTTACTTATTCGCTCTGGAGGAACAGTAGGAGATGAGGTCAGATCCACATGGCTTTGATTGGCAATGAGACCAACTACTAAAATAAAGCCAGAATTTGGCCCATGAAGTTGCATTTTATCATATTGAATTTAAGATAGTGGCAAGAAATACAGAAGAAAATATTGGAAAGGAACTTGGAGTTGTGGCACTAGCCAAGGTGAACAGGTTGGGGCCTGAGTGGCAGAGCTGAAAGAGGCAAAGACTGGTCACAGGACCTTTACTATGGTTGAGAGTGTCTTTGTAGTCATCTATAAATATTGGTTCAGGCTGGGTTTTGCAAAGGAACCTAAGGGAGCTCCCACTGAATTTCACTGGAAACCTAGGTACCTACCTTGCATAGGCCTGGTCTACTCCTAAAATGTAGGTCAATCTAGCTACATCACTCAGGGCTGTGAAAAATGTCAAACTTTGTGCATTGTAGTCAGGTTGTAGATACAGCTAGGTCAAGGGAAGAACTCTTCCATCAACCTAACTACCACTGTTCAGGTGGGGTGGGGGTGGGGATTTACTACAGTGACAGAAAAAACCCTTCTGTCGCTGTAGCAAGTGTCTATACTACAGCAGTGTAGCTGCAGCACGACAGCTGTGCCGCTGTAGTGCTTGTATTATTTATGTGCCCTTAGGCTCCTCTGTGAATCTCAGGCTTGCCCCTCGCTCCATGAGCCTTCATAGTACTTTGTAATGTGCTAGCATTTTGACAATAGTCAAACGAAAACATTTAAAAAGGTGCTCCCAGTTTCAGTTAACAATCAGTGAAACAATGAATAAAGAAAGAGGAGGAGCTCCAGTGAGTGCATACTGTACATAGAAAAAAATGTGGTAAAGCTGAATAGGAAAAAATAGAGATTCCTGATCTCTCAATCATTCCATGTCCCTTGGGATTGGGTTCTTTTTCTATATTGACTGGCCTAGGACCTAATGCCATTTGCAAATGTTTTTTCTATAAGTGAGGATGCAATCAAGAGAGCATTCCCAAGTCTCCCTGGCCTTAACATTGTCCTCAACCCCCCCAGAATGTACTCAAAATGCTTCCCACCCCTAGCTCCATTCTGCCTGTGATTCCCTGGGAGGCTATAACAATTGACGTATACCTTTTTATTAAATTCCACCCCTGTGATGAGTGACCCTTCTGCTTGGCCTCGAAGAGTGTTTCTCAGGTGGTGAACTGTTTCCCAGAAGGCGTCACAAAAGGCAATCTATGGAGTTGCGAGGCATTGAAAATTTTATTACAGATCTAAGGCAAAGAAAATGAAATTTCCAGAACTGCCTCAGGGTGGCCAAATCCTTCACAGTTTGAGAGGTCAGATGTAGTAGCTGTAATATATACTTTTAAAAAAAACCTTTTCCTTTTATTATTACTGTAGGACAGCTGTGAATGTTTTTCACTCTGAATAAGGGATTGCCAAGCTGAAAACGTTGAGAAACACTGCTAGAAGGTCAGGAGGTGGAGTCCAAGTGCAGTTTTCCAAACGGGCCCTGTTAGTAAGGGAATACAGTCTCTGTTCAAGAGATAATCAGGGTAGAATAACTTTTACTCAGAGACAAAATAATCATTTTGCAGTAGGATTAAAATCTCCATTGGATCCCTACAGCCGCTTATTTTCATTGGCCTACATTTAAAAATTGACTTATGATTTTGGGTGCCCAAGACGAGGTGCCTGATTTTCAGAAAGTGCTAAGTACCTCCCTCTGAAAATGAAATAGGGCACCCAGAGGCATTAGTCACTTCTGAAAATGTAGCCATCATGATTTTGAAAATGATGTGGCAGCACCCTTTGGAACTACCCAATCTGCATTTCACAGAATAAATGGGAGTTAGTTACTCACTACTTCATACCTGGCAACCACTCGCTACTTCTTTCTTTCAGCTGAATGATGTTTAGGCTACACTGACTGGAGAAACATTGATTCCTGAATTGGAATCCTGCAGGATTAGAGTGGGGGGACGGAAGCTTTCATTAATCTGGAGGTCCATCGTGATAGGTGCTGGGGCTCCTTCTTAAATTAACAGGCCTCAAGTCTAGTATCATTCCAATACTGATTGGACTTTTTTTTTAAATTGCACTTGAGATTTCAAAATCCTTTCTGTGTGAAAAAATCTGAAGGAAATTCCTCCTGCAGTCACCTTAACAATCAACAAGACTATGGTCACTTTGGTGTCAAAATTCTTCACAACTGAACACACCTTACTTCTAAAAGTCCCTGTTAAAGCTTTTCTCCAGGTGTCTTAGAATGGTTGCTGTTGGCCCTGTGTTCATCTCCTACCCTCTCAGTGCCTTCCTTTGCCTTGTTAATTTAGTACCTGTCCTCTGCTACTTTAAAAGGGTTATTTTTATATATTACATATTTATATATACTATTTTATGTTTTGTATTTGGCAGACTAGTGGGGGAGTTGAAAGATGAGAGGGTGCTCTCTCTCTCTCTCACACCCCCCCCCCACACCCCAACCATTGTTTATAACTAGTCTATTAGAGTGGCCCTAAAATACATGAGGCTCTATTGGCTTCACTGTGCCCTCCCCTTATGGAGTAAACCTCTTGGGCTGTAGCAGGTTTTTTCTGTCATTTCAGCAGCCTATGAATGAGCCAGATTCTACCCTAAATTTCCCCCCTGCGGCTCTGTTGAAATAATGGGCTTTCAAGGTTGCAGAGGTGTAACTCAGGACAAACTGTGTGTAAATGATCATACCAGAGGTCTGGAACAAAACAGCGGCTCTCAGTACTCTGACAGAGATAAGGATAAAAATCCAGTTTTACTTATTCACACTGGAGAGACACTAGAAAATGAGGTCAGATCCCAACATGGTTATTAAATAAAAATTCAGAGGGGGACCACCCACTAAAATACTTACAAGGACCTTCCTGCTTACTCTTTAGGGAGCATACTGAGAAAGGAACAGACTAATATTAGCTACAATGGATTTTTGGAGTCCTGATTGCCTACATGTTTTGATTTTAGTGATTTGAGCTTTTAAAATGAAATAATAGAGCTATAAAAATGTACTTTTCTGCAGTGATATTTTTGTGTGGTAGCCTTTTCACTTACCTTTAAAAACACTACCAGAGAGTCTCAGAAGAAATGGCATAATATAAGATTATAAGGTGGCAACTACTCTGAGTAGAGACATCTGGTATTCACAGTGACATACATACTGTACTATCCTCTGGCCACGATTAAAATTGTCTAGAATGATACTACTCACTGGTTGTACTTTTGCAGATTGAATGTCTGCCAATAAGAATTCCTTACCAAAACCTTTAGAAAAAGGATATAGAAGAAACCAAATAATGTGTACAGAGGACTACCTAGAGGGGAGTAAGCTCATAATAAAGTATTATATTTATATGACAATGGTGTCTAATAATTTGCTAACTGCTTAGTTCTTCGTCTACTATAAAATAATAGGTAGATGATCTTTTACCCATGAGGACAAAAATCCCAGCAGCACATGGACCTTTCAAAATCTTATATAAATTTTTGAATGCACGCTATTAGTGCATTCATGCTATTAGTTGCATATGAAAATGTAAAAACTAAAGTTAATGCAATGTTAAAATTGCAAGAGGCTGAGGGAAGTAGTACTGACGTTTGGGAGAGCCAGGTGGAAAGCTGGGATGGGGGGAGTTCAGGCATAGATTTCAGCTTATCTTCTTATCAGGACCCAGGGATTCCACCTACATCCCTGTCTCCAGCAAGGAGGTTGGAAACTGAATGGATTTGAGTAACCTCCTGTCACAGCTAAAGTAGGCTTCAAACCTTAGATTGAGTGGTTCCTGAGAGATCTCCAAACCTAGCACATTTTAGTGCATCTTCTCTCCTACCCCATCTCTAGACAAGCTAGAAGTGTTGACAGGGTGTCAGATTCAAAAAGCTGTAGTTCTAAATCCTATTAACATTCTCTTTCCTTCCATTCCAAATTTCATTTTCCTCAATAGTTCTCAATATGATACTGACAACTACAGTCTCGTTTCTTCTAATATGGGCTCCTAAATTCCTAAGGTGCTTTTCAAAATTCTGCCCCTAATTGTTACACAGCACGATAATGATATAGTAGCACTACCATTACCCTAGCAGATGCAGCTGAGCTACTGGTTAGGGGCAAAATGTCCAGAACTCGGTACACTTAATAAATATAAAAAGAAAATAAGAAAGAGAGAAATTCTTGTGGCACCTTAGAGACTAACAAATTTATTTCAGCATAAGCTTTCGTGGGTTAGAACCCACTTCATTGGATGCATGGAATGGAACATACAGTGGACAGATATTTATACAGTCAGAGAAACATGATAAGGTGGAAGTGCCTATACCAAACTTAAGAGGCTAAGGTTCTAACCCACGAAAGCTTATGCTGAAATAAATTTGTTAGTCTCTAAGGTGCCAGAAGTATTTCTTTCTTTCTTATTTTCTTTTTGCTGACACAGACTAACATGGCTACTACACTGTAACCTATCATTAATAAATATAGTCTAACACAAACTCAGCAAAAAGTCAGATAAAAATCAAATGCCAATGAATCATTTGGCATAGTAAAAGAATAATGCCATTAGACTAGACACTTTTTAGAAGGGTTGAAACCAAATATCAGAGAAATCAAACTTAACTTGTAATCAGAATTGATCTCCATTGAAAACAGATTCTATAGCACATTACTTAAACAAAAACAAAACAAAAAAACTCTCAAAACTTTCCACAAAGAAATGTCTTTATCTATGAATTGGGAAAACACTTTGTACACTGCATTTTTCAGGGCCAGATCCTGAGCTGGTGTAAATTGCTGAAGCTTTATTGAACTCAATGGAGCTATAGAAACTTATGCCATCTGAGGCCCTGTCCTTTAATCTTTATCATAGTGCAGAAAAGAACAGGTAGTTTCATGCTCTGGTCCTACTCCGGCATCGTGAATTGGACAGATCCTTTCCTCCACTTTTATTAGAAAGTCTATTGAGAGCAATTCTCATGCTTTCTAGACTCAAAAGCCTCTTTCAGAGCTGTCCCCCATGTGTTTCACAGCACAGTCATCCAGGAGTGTGTGTGTTTGTTAGAAAGGTGACCTTTCACCTAATCCTCTGATCCATCAGGTCTTGATCATAAGTAAAGGCAGGTTACTGGACTAAATGAACCAGGGTTCTGTTCCATTATGGCAATTCCGATCTTCCTTATGTATTGACAAAGGGGAAGAAAGACCCAGTCTTGACTTTTTTTTTTTAAAATTCCAAGCAGCTTGTAAAATAGCATTTTTGTGGTTAAAGTCTCACATGCTAAAACCTAAGCTGGTGACGGTGTTTCATTCTTGACTATGGAGTTTGGCTGAAGCTCTTATAACAGGGTAATGTGTGTTTATAGAGCCTTGAATAATTACATGCCTGTGTTCTCAGCTTGTTCTGGACACACAGTATTATTATTGAAAATGTTGGATAGCTCCTGGGACTAAACAGAACAAAATCCTACTGGCCCCCTATTTTCTGCAGGGCCAGAAATCCACTCAGTGCAGCAGAGATGGGGGAGGTGACAGGGAGCCAACTACGGTTCCCTGATTCTTCAGCTAGTTCTCCCCCCCAGCCCAGAAGAGGCTTAATTCTATGAGCTGACAATGGTCCCATGGGGCTCCCTGCCAGCTGGAGATTGCTGTAGTGCAGCATGCTTCGGACAGGTCTGTGATTTGCTATGCCTGGACTGGGAAAAGGCTGGAGTAAGAGTCTGCTGTGCTGGATCTGCACCAGCTGAGCACTTCCTGGTGGTGGAGGAATTCTTAGCAGGGGAGATACGCTTTCTTTGTGCTGCCAGAGCAGTGGAAAAGGGGATGAAGTGGGAGTGGGAGAATCTGCCCCTGGATTTTGTTTTCTAAGCTAGTGCATCACCTTTTTTCTCTTTCACACAAACCATGAGGATGCCATGATGTTTGTTGCCAAAACCTCCATTTCTGAAACATCTAATCTGATTGAAAATAGTTACCTTCTGTCGACAAAACTAGCAGTCACTCCTTAATGCTTGACAATCTAAAATGAGCCAATGAATTTGACTTTGGTTTTTGAAGATGTACCTACTGTTTCAGCCTGTGCTGGGAAGAAGTGTGCTCTTACTCAAACAATGAGGGTTAGAAGTAGAGTCTAACAATACCTGACAATTACTAAGTTCTGTTCAAACTAACAAGCAAAGTCTGATTCTTCTGATAGGTGACATGGTGCATGATATTAACTATATGCATCTTGAATCTCTTTCAATGCATAGGTATAGTTACATATTTATATAATACAGAGCTATTTCTCACCTCTCTTTTTGTTGATGCAATTTGGCTTTTCTTAAAGTACAATATTTATTGAGATTACTCCCCCATCCCGATACCACTTTCCCTTCTCACACAGAAGTAATGGAGAAAAGATTCACCGCCCAACACATCCTTTGTCCAGTCCACACATCCCAACAGTAATATTAAGAACTGAGCAAGAACCACAAAGTTCCCTAAACTTCCCTAAAGATTGAGTGTGTTTGGAGCTGGGGTGTTGAATCAGGCCCATCTCTTTAACCTTTTAACTTTTTTGTGAACAAAGAAATAATATCTGATCAAAACCAGTTGCTATGCACAAAAGTGCCAAGTTAAGGGGGAAAGAAAGGGCAGTTGTATAAAAATGTGATATCCATAAGACCTGCCAACTTACAAAAGAGTTAGCCATTAAAATAGCCAAAGAAAACAATACAGAGATGAGGATAAGTTGCCCCCTCCTGACCTGCCGTGTGTGTTTATGAATTCCTGGTGGTTAAAAGTTAGACCCAACTGCATTTTGTTTGACTTGGCTATTTAAATGGCTAAGCCTTTTGTAATCTGGCCCCTTTGGTAGATATAACACCTTTGTGTGACAGCCTACTTTTTAACTTGGCATTTTTTTTGGTATACAACCGCTTCATATACATAGTAAAAATTGATTTTAGTAACCACCCAAGGACCAGCAAAAATTGGTTGCCTAATGGAGATGGTTTTTAACTATAAAACACCAAGAAATGTGTACTGGAAACCCTGAGGCTATTTTAAAGTGACTCCTCAAGTCAGGGGATTGCGTGCTGCAGGGTGTCATTCGTACCATGCTTTATTCACAGCACTCCAAGTCTGAGTTGATGCTTCCGTTATCAGAGTTCCAACTCTCCCCTCACAAAATGGCTAACATTGAGTTAAACCATTTGCCTGTAGGTATTTTTTTTTATTTTAAAAACAATGGAATTGGCCAGGAGCTGTAGTGATGAAGAGTACATGGAATTTTAGGAAGGCCATCTCAGCCAGTATTTCTCATGTGTTGGTTTTGTGTGATCTCATGTGTTGGTTTTGACTGGTCCCCCTTAACACAATAGGACAAATTCAGACACAGTGCAGGCAGGTTGCACCCACTTACACTGGGTCTGAATTCGGCTCAGTTTGTATTGGACATCCTCCTTGAACTGGGAATTTGATTACAGAAGCAGAACGTTAGAAGACCCCATTCACTGAAGCACTTTTAGACTGTAGGATGATAGGGTTAAATGTTGTCGGGACTGGTGATTTTTCATGTATTTCGCCTGTGAGAAGAAGTTAGCTCTGGCTAATATGTTGTGCTGCAAGCATGTCATATATTTTTTCCACAGATAGCTGTGTTCTAAGAAGACAATTATTTCCCTCCAATTAAAAGTAAACAGTTATTTGGGAGATTCTTATAATTCTGTGGTCTGTATTGTTCCCTCTGTTATGCAGCGTGGAGAAAAACTGGTTGGTGAACGTGAAGGGAGTTTATTACTACATTGGATTATACATTTCTGTTCAGCCCCTGTCAGACTTTCCACAAATACTCACTGAAGGGACAGTGCAGGGGGAGAAGTGGCATGCTGTGGCCAGCCAGAAGATGGAGAGAAAACTCAGAGCAGCAAGTGACAATGGGAATCCAACTTCTGACAGAGCTGTCTTCCTACAATGTGTAGGAACACAACATCAATCACTCTACACAGCCCTTTGAAAGTGGAAACAGAGACTTGAAGCAGCATTTACTTCCCTCACACGCTCTGCGTTCCCTTACAGTTGAAAGGATAATATAAGAGCACTTGTGAATAGCAAAAATCAGTACCAGAATGGCCACTGAACAAGTAATGATGCCATTACAAAGAAGAGGGATTGGGAGTCAGCAGAGATGGAATAAGTGCTATGGGCTGAGATATATAGGTATCTGATGCCTTTCCATTGGTACATATTGTTTTGAAGCCAATCAGTCTACTCATTCTTATCAATGGCCATTCCCACAATTCCAGGGGAATGATGCTGCTGAACTCACTTCCCTATTCAGTTCCATCACTTCACTGTCACTAGGATGTGATATCAAATATTACTCTGAGCATACATAATAGATAAGGAAAATGGAAACTTCTTAGCAAAATCAAATTCATACTGAAAATCCTGGGAAGCTCTGGCAGTGGACAGCTAACAGCAGAGTTTGTATGAGAGTATGGCCTGAGATGTGAGTGGCGATCTTGTGTTCTGAAGGTACTGTCTTGATTTTTTTCCCCCAGCGATGTGCTCCAGCTATGCTGCTTTATCCCAGTGCTTGCTGATATCCTTTACCAGGGGGGTGGTGCTGACTTAGTTTGGCTGAAAAGGATCCTGACAGGAGTGGGGAAAAAATCCTCTGACCATTCTGCATGTCAGGACAGATGATACTGCTAGATTCCCACTGGACTGCATCAAGATCAACAGATGGATCAAGGACTGGTGCTGTGAGGATGGTTTTGGGATGAAAGTAGTGGGAGGCATTCACAGAAAGAAGGCTTTTCTTGATGGATGGATCCATTTGAGTACCTGGGGTATCAACCTTCTGGGATCCAGGCTGGCATGATTGATAAGAAGGGCTTTAAACTAGGAGATAAATGTTATAATGTATAATCTAGCTACAGTCCAAAAACTAAATGACTACTTTGCCTCATTTTGCAATAAGGATGATAAGATGGGCATGAAGGAAGTAAGGCTAATGGAAATGTGTCTAGAAATGGAAATGACCAGATCTCAGGCGGAAGAAAAACTTGAAGAGCTTAATGCTCTGAAATTAATTTCCATCTCAGAACACTGAAGGAACTGGCACTTGAAATTTCTAGTCCAGTAGAAGGGCTCTAAATAGGAAACTCTGGATTGGGACACTGGACAAGGTGGGCCAGTGCTCTGAGGTGGCACAGAGCATTCTCCCTCTTATATGCTTAACTGCCTGCTTCTTGGTCATGTGCTCAGGATGCAATAATAGTTATATGTGGGGTTGGGAAGGCGTTTCCCCCCTGGTCAGATTGGCCATTATTTTGGGGGGGATTTTGCCTTCCTCTGCAGTGTGTGGGTGTGGGTCACCTGATGACAGTATCTGGGTATATCTCACTTTATTATTTCCCTGGCATTGTGGGGGCCTGCCACCTGGTGCACCCTGGTCCCTCTTATTCTCTGCCCGTGGCACATAATAGTCTAGCAGCCTGTGGGCTGTAATACTTTGGTCTAATTTTGGCTATTGGGTTTAGTGCTGCGTTGTGTTGGTGGCCTGTGATATACAGGTGGTCAGACTAGGTGATCTGGTGGTCCCTTCTGGCCTGAAATTCTGACTCCTTTAGACTTTTTGAGGCTTTTCTTATGCATCAGGGTGTTCTGCATCCCTGTACAAGGGTGCATTTCATCCCAAGAGTTGTTTAACAGGTTTAGTCAGTCCTATAGTGCTTGTGAAACTTGCTGGATTGATAGCACTGAAGTCTTTATTTAGCCACAGAGCAGACAGCACAAAAGGTGGAGGTGCAAATTTCCCTGCCCTTCCCACCCTGCAAATATGTGTTAGATCTGTACTGGGCTAGAACAGTGCCAGTTGTATCCTCTCTGCTGAGACTGTGTTCCTGATAGAGGTTTTTATGGACAAGCGGCCACCTCACTAGAAATAGGCTAAAGACCGTAAATAGACCATTAAATTGCCTTCTGTGATCATAAACTTTCAGGGTGAAATCCTGGCCCCATTGAAGTTAGTGGCAAAACTCCACTGTCTTCAGTGGAGCCAGGATTTCATCCTCAGTCATGATCAACCCATATGTACTGTAACCATAGTTGGAAGCTTGTAAACAGAGACATTTTATGGGGAGGGGAAGATAGTAACTGAAATACATTGGACCAGGAGATGCTTTTGGAGGAACAGAATAGGGGGAAAAATCAATTTGATAAAATAGGGACTTTACCTCCTCTGCAGTCAGCATGAAACTTGACTGAACAGACTGAAAATAGTAAAATACTGGTTTTCTGAGCCCCTCTAATATCCTACATGTTCTCCAGGTTCCTTCACTACTTACAAACCAAGATGGTAAAAAAACCCATTTCCTTCCCTTTTTGAATAATATAACCGATGGACTGATAAAAAATATTTCTGATGCTAGCCTTTCTCCCCCTTTCTGGGACTCTTGGTTCAGACAATCACAAAGTCTATATGAATGTTGACATGAACGAGTTCCTTCTATCTCTTTATTGTCAACATTTCTGCCTGAAAATAGAGCCTTATTTTATATATTGGCTGAATTTTCAGTTTTGATTTGTTCGTCATTTAGCCCTCTTCTGATTGGGAAGCTAAATCTGGATACAATCAATGAATCACATTATTTCCAGTAATTAAATAAAAACAATCCAGTCTGAGAAAGGTGCTTTCCAAAGCATAACTGTCTGTCTGAGAACTATTGCTGAATTATTGCTCCCTTATCCTCCCCACCCCGCCCCATCTTAGTAGTGAAATGATGAAAATTGTATTGGGTGTGAATTGAGTCCTGCAATAAAATTACCCCAGTGGGCTTCTGATGTCCGCAGACAGACTGTGCAGGATGCAGCATGTGTGCAGCACCTGCTGTGACGTATGGAGTTCAGATGGGAGGGGGAAGCTATAGGAGGAGTAATGATGTAATTGTGAAGGCCACTTATGTGCAATATGTTGAATTTCATTTCTTTGCAGGATAAGCCGAGCTGATTAGGCAAGTGTTTTCCTGTCTCCTTGTTTGTGTTATTTTTTCTCTCTCTCTTTTTTAGCAATAGCAAATGTTCAAAAGCTGTCATTGCTCTTGAGCAATACCTGTTAAATTAACACACAAATAATTCCACTGAATCCCTTTTAGTGTTCAAATTACATAAAAGGAATAATTTATGACAGCACTGACAGGAATCTATGTTAAATGAAGATGGAGAGGATAATAAAAGACTTTATATATGGAAAAAAAGGTCACTGTGGTCAAAATTGCCAAACTTGACTCACTCTGTGCACAAAAGGTTGGAAAAAGATATATTCATATGTGAAAAACAAAGAGAGGAAATGACTTTGCAGGACAGTAGCCAGTGAGTTATTTAGCTGTTCTGAAATACAAAGCAGATCTTGTTATGAGACTTGGAGAAAGCTGAGGCTTAATCTTCAGACATTACTACCTGAACAGTGATGTATATCAGGTTTTTAGGCTTGTTGTTTTAAACAAAAATTCTTTAGTGGGTTATGACTTGTTCTCCCCAGTAAATCTGGATATTTAATTGTGATTTATGGTGGTATTATGAACAGAAATGCTTGATTAATGCTTTGTCAGTGTATACTTTCCTTTTCATGGATATATAGGGTCATGTAGATTAAAAGATTCCTTCAGAGATGAGGTTAAGCATACAGGCAGTTGGCAAAAGTGGGAATTCTTGTCTGCAGGTGGCAAAAAATGGATCTACCCGTGCAAGAGGGGCAGTATCCCGACTCCTTATCAGCTGGAAATGGCAAGAGGAGGCTTCAAGGCACTTCAGCCTGCCAACAGAAAGGTGATCTCAGGCTGGAACTTAAAAGAAAAACTATGGTTTTGGAGGTAGATCCTTGAGGGTGACAAGCGCTGCGGGAGCATCCTTGTAGGGCCATGCTAATGTTTGATCAGTGAGTTTAGTGAAGCTACTCCATTGGGTTTGATTCCGTGATGTCTGAGATAATTTACTGAAGCCTGATATCTGGTGTCTCTCATTAAGAGGGACAGCAAGATAGCCTGAGGGCAGGAAGTGAGTGTGAAATGGAATTCCAGTGTGGACTTGAGCTGGGAAAAGCATAAGATAGGCAGGGTCAGTCCTTGGGATGGCTCTGGGGATAGTAATAGGTGGCCTGTAGGTCACTGTTTCAAATGTGGGTCCTGGGTCAAATCAAAGTTGTTGGAGGTTTTTTTTTGTTTTTGTTTTTTTTTTGCCATTGATGGCTGTCCTAACAGTTTGGATGCTTATCCCAACCTCTTAAATTCACAACATTGGTCTGGAAATCTCATGAAAATATTTGGCATTTCCAGTTCCAGTCTTGGCTAGAAACCAGAAGTGAAAAGAATCATAGTCATTTCAAAGCCTTAAAAATTTGCTTTGAGTTTTGTTTTACACCTGGGAAAAAGGGGGAAGCGGGTGGCTCAGAAGAGTTGGTGTGTGTGTGTGTGTGTGTGGCATTGTTACTTTTTCAGAACTAGATCACCCATTGCTAGTGGACTTTCCCACTCCTGAAAAATCTATGGTTCTCATTACAGAAGAGTCAAACTGACTGAGAAGAATTAACAGTCTTCCATTGGTTATCCCCACACCATCCCTCTCTGTCTTCTTCTTCCTTATAAACTGGTATCTGTTGATTGAACTGAACTTACTAGATTTTCAGTTGAAAAACTGAGGTCTCTCCAGAGAGAAATAGCAAGGGGTACTATTCTTCTGCCACAGGATGGGAGTAACCTCTTGGAAGTCAATGGAAGTTATTCTCATGCTGTGGTGGATGAATAGTGCCTTGGGCTATTACTCTCTAGAGACATCTCTAGCCAAAGAGACCAAGTGGTAAGTCCTCTCCTGGGGCCTTAATGACCATTACAGGATGGGAGTAAACTGCCGTTGAAGTCAGTGGGAGTTACTCCCATCCTGTAGCAGGACAACAGAGCCCCAGGAGAGGATCAAATATCCTTTAGAAATTTTCCATTGATTTCAATAAAGAATATTTAGCAGATATGGATTTCTTTTCACAGCAGTAAAACTACAATAACATACACAATTGGCTTAGATAATCTGAGGAACAATCCAGTCCCAACGTTAGAGGGGGGGAAATGATCCCCACAAAATTTACATAATTCTTACGGGTTTCATGGAGGCAAATATGTCTCCTGCTTCGGTTTGCAAGGGTATACCATTGCATCTGTTTGGGTCCATGAAAACACTGGAGTTGTGATGCTTTACTTTGTATTTTTAAGTCAGACCCTTCAGTTGTTTGGGGGTTTTGGATGTATTTTTAAAATTATGAATAAAATGACAACCCATCTCTCATACACGTATGTTTTCCAAAATACAAAAATTAAGAAGAAACATACTGAGTCAGAGGATGTGACAGTCTCATTTGCACAATTCAGGATCTTATTGACGCCATAAATAATTATTAATTAGGTGTTCCCAAAGCAAAACACGGAAATACTGAACAATCATTTAATGCTGGGTTTGGCACAAATGAAGTGTGGTTGGGAACTAGGGATACTTTAAAAATATGTAAAGGAAGGTCAGCAATATTCAAACCAAACAGCAGGAGGTTCCTATTATAATGTTACAATCATTCCCTGTAGCAGCATGCTCACTAGTCATGGCACAGACAAAATCATTGTGAACATACAGTGCAGTAGTTAACTGTACTGTCCATTGACTCATGGACATTATAGGAGTACTTATGTTCTCACCTTGCCGCATACCTGTCAGACGATGTGGATTGGGCTCCACAATAGATGTGTAGTGTTTCATGCATTTTAACATAGTAATAAAAAAAATTAAAATGGAAAAAGATGTTTAAAAAACATATTAATAAGAACAAAGAAATATCTTTTAAGAACAGAGGCCTGGCTGTTGACAACCTCGCCGACCGACTGAATTTCTTTCAGCAAACCCATCATTATTCCATTTAAAGTTTTTTGGGAAAAATACAAAAATTATAAACATTTCTAAATGTTTGCCAGGTTATTCATGGGCAGTAGTAACAAGTAAAAGCATTCAGCAAATAGCAGCTATTTCATTAACTGTCATGTTAACTTTCCTCTTGGTTCCTGAAAAAAAACTTGCTAACAGACAGCTGACAAATATTATATCTATTTAATTATGAATGATTTATATTTGATTACTTACAATGAATACTGCAACTGTTACTGTTGCAGCACAATCACTGTGGATTTATAGGCATATACAAGCTGATGGGCTGCATTCAGTGTTCTGGGGAGGCATGACACAGGACTGGGGTAGAGGTAGGGTAGGGATGACTTTATTCTTCCTTGTCAGCTTCCTGATCCTAGGGCTGTTTGGTCACTGGACTTCTCCTGGGCATAAAATGCCAGCTTCAAAGCTGCTGTATTTTATAGCAGTTGTCAAAAGCTTCCAATCAGTTCAGATGGCAGCTGGGGATCACTGAGGTGTAAAGATGTCCTGTCCACACTCCTTTTTCCATGGCCCTGGCCCAGGGCTGGGGGCTGAGGGGAAAGGTGGTGCAGGAGCTGTCCTGGTGGCTCCATATCACTAGAGGATTCCCCTAGGCATGGGAAATCCTCCATTGGACAGTTAAGCCAGGTTAATGGCCATTTTGTATCCCTAGAGTGCACAAAGCAGCCTGGTTGTATGGGTGAACCTAGTCTTATAGCCCTGTCCAGAGTGGATCATACAATCACTAGTGCCTTCTAAACACAGACCTTTTTGTGGGCAATGGTGTGCTGCATCGCCCTTCGAAGAACTCGAGGAGGAATTCTACTCCAGTTACCCTTGTTTTTGTTTTTAGATAGACCTATTGTTAGGCTAAGTACTTTTGGGGGCAGATTGTGCTCAATCAGCAAGTAATTGCAGAACGCCTTTCTTCTACAGACATAACTCATGGCAGGTAGTAGATTGGTTCTCATGTTGCCTTATTATAGCTCCCACTCTACTTGGAATTTTCTGCTCGTGATATAAACTATCCCTTAAATCAGGCCTGCACAACTCGTAAAGCGGCGAGGGCCATATTACTCCAAAGAAAACAGCTGAGGGCCGAAACCCCCCATTCCCGCGGAAACACCCCCCCACCCCCAGCGCCACCCGCCCCGCGGAAACAACCCCTCCTTCCCCAGCGCTGGGATGTGGAAGCCTGTAGAGGGGGAAAGAAACAGCACACATAGGGTGACCAGATCACAGCAGTAAAATAAGACCCGCCCCCTCCCCGCTCAGCCCCACCATCACACCCCTCTTCACCCTCCCAGGGGCCACTATATTACTGCACACAACAGTCAATCAGTGCAGTTGTAGATAAATCTCTGTTGAATGAATGAGGTGTGAATGACGAAGGCATGGAAGGCAGGCACCTCCAGACAGCTGCAACCCTTGCCTACCCCCTGCGGGCCGCACAGTGAGCCCATGCGGGCCGCATGCGTCCCCCGGGCCGCATATTGTGCAGGCCTGCCTTAAATCAACAATGGCTGCTGTTGGGCTGCAACATCTTCTCCTGGACTGGTTTCAAGATAGAGGGCCAGAACCTTTGCTTGTGTAAATCAGCAGAGCTTGATTGACTTCAGTGGACGTATGATGTTTTACCTCGGCTGAGCATCTGGAGCATCTCTTCAAAATTATTTCTTGCCGTCCTCATTTTAACTTTTTCAGTTCACTTTAATTGAGTTTTCTCTGGGATTGTCAACTCTGTGTCAGCTTCCTGTTGTTTCCATTAACATTACGTTTGTCCAGACTAGGAAATTCAATCATCACAAATATTCAATTCAAACCAGCATGCTTTGTTACTTAAGTTAGAGAACCTGCTTTCAGAACTCATCATGACAGGGCTCCTCCTAATATTTTGGATTAGAATTGGTCTCTAAAAATATTGGTGAGCCACATTTACACAGCTTATGATACTAAAACTCTTGGCTGATGTAAAAGTGACTGTATGGTAATAAATTAGTGACAAGCACTTATTTCCAGCTGATGAACATAGAGGCCCATTATGTACTTCTTCCCTCCTTCACCCGCCGAAATATCTGGTAATGGTCACGCTCAGACACAGAATAATGTATTAATTGACTATTGGTATGATCCAGTATGGCCATTCTTATGCTTCTATTATATTTACAAAGTTATGTTAGTAATAGCATGCGAGGATGGCATTTAGATCTTTAAATCTTGTTTAATGATTTATTATAATTGATCCTGAGCATTAACATTAGCCTTCCCTAATAAATTAATTTAGTATTGATGCTGGTAGCAAGGAATGGATATTGCATTGGTTTTGTCATTGCTGATTTGCTCCCATGCCCCTCTGGACTGCAAAGTTAAATCCTCTCTCCTCTAAATTGATATCATGATGTCTGAATTAAGGAGACAAGATAGAGTGATTATCCTGGCAACCAGTGGGAGTAGCAGAATGTTCAGTCTTTCATTTGTCAATGTTAACTCTTTAGGAAGGACCTGGGAGAAGTAACACAAGATAATTCTACCCAAGCCCTCACTCTGCTCAGATTACATGGATGATGGCTTAGCAAAGGACATTTTTAGAAAAACTGATAACATATGGTGTCTACTTTTACAACTGATTGTGATTCCTGCGGCCATATATGTTTATTGCCATCAGGCTGTGTATTCCTACAGTCATCAGTTTCATTTAAAGGAATACTGAAAAAAACACATTGGTGCAGATAGATATGTACAGTTTGAGCCAGGTTCTTGGTGTAAATTGATGTCACTCTCTTCATTGTAAAGATCTGGCCTTATAGATCTGGTATCTACATGACAATCAAATTCATTCATTATAATCACTGTAGTAGAGCATAATTTATATAAAAGTAACTTAAGTCCAAACATATGCAGATAAATCCTTTTCTAGATAACCCACTTTCCTTTCCCACTATTTCTTGATGCGTATAGACAAATTCAATAAGAGAGGTCTGCAAAATAGTACAGCTGTTGAGAAAGATGCACAGTATGGCAGTGAAATCTGCCAGAACCACAACATTTTACATTGGGTAATATATTCACAATGCTGGAGTAATATACTATCCTATATGAAACGCATGAGTAATGTAGCAGCAGTTCACAGGATCACTGACAGCTGATTAACTAGTGATTCTCTGTTTGGCAAAGTTTTTGGGTGTGGTATATTGGTTTTGTTCAGCAGTTTTTACCAAGAGGAATATTTACTTTACCTGTAAAACATGATCATTTCAGATACATCTTTTTCTTGGCAAGGGAGGTTTCATAGGATTTTGTTTGAATCATCTTATGTATATGTACATCATTTAAAAAAAAAATAAAGGTTTGTATTAGAGATGGATATTGTGGCCCGCCCTGGAGATCCTTTTGGGGTATTCAACTGTGGCAGCTGCATCTCTTCAACGTTTACAATAGGTTGTCTGAGAACGTGGAATGAAACTGTTATGTGCTGGGAATCCGTAGGTCTTGGGGCAGTGTTGTTTGCAAGAGGCTGGTTTCCTTGATCTCCGTGAGAGTGGTTAGGGAGAGACAATACAGGGAAAAAAAGGAGAGCAAGGCATAAAGTATAGTTGAGATGTTTAGTCTTTATGCTACTTGTTTTGCATGATGTAACTTTCAGAAGGTCAATTGGTGGCCAGGGATCCTGGTCCTCAGTTCATGCTAATTAATGCAAGGCTAGTGGTTAGTAAAGTGTCAGCTATTCATAGATTTGATCAAGGAGGAGGTCCTGGACTTGGAATGGTTTACTAAAACCTTGTTGGATCTCTGTGCAGGCATCTACCCAGCGTTTGCTGCAACCTGGTGGGCTAAGAATCTAGTAGGACTACAGCCTCAGCCCAGACACCACCCATGGGAGCCCTGATTGGAGGAGCACTCAGTCTCCACCGATTGGTCTAGCCATGCTATTTAAGCCAAAAAGAGGCACAGGAAGTTTGTTTAACAGGTGTGTTGTGGCTGCATTGGACCCTGCATGTGCCTGCCTCTTGCACCCAACCCTGTTCCTGCTCTGCTCCTAGTACCTGCCCCTACTGTGTTCCTGTTCTGTGCTTGGTCCTTGCCTCTCTTCCAGTTCCTGCCCTTATCTTGCATCCACTATCAGTTACCAGTCCTGTCTCCAACCAGGGCTTCTGACGTCTGATGCCGACTTGACCCTTGACTCTGGCATTTGGTATCTGACCTTGGCAGTGATCCTTAAGCTTCAATTTGTGCCTCTGACTCTGGCTTGACCCCTGGCTCTGGTAACTGGCAGTTGACTCCGGTGCTGACCCTTGGCTTAGTTTCCCAAACTGGATGCCTGCTCTGCCCACTAGACTTCACTGCTGCTCTGATTACTAGGCCAGACCACCTACATCCCAGTCCACAGTAATCACTGACTTCAATGAGTGTGGGATGAGTCCTTTAAAATGTAAGCCAAACACTACTACTTCCCCTCCCACTTTTCTCATCAGTTTTTTCAAATTCTCATAGCTCTAATACTAACCTTGAGATTGACAGTTTTATGATAGGGAAAAAGAGTAGGCAAGTGCCTAGGAACACTTTTGGATCAGGCCTTCATTGACAAAAAACGTGAAGCTTGCCGAAGTTACACCTCAGTTGACTTCAATGCTGTTTTGGCTCAGGCCCTGAGCAGTGGCGTACGACCGAAGACCCGAAGTGAGTGAAGGACCCGCCACCGAAGTGCCACCGAACAGCTGGAGCACCGCCGGGTGAGTGCAAGAAGCGGCACCTTAAAAAGAAGTGGCACCTTTTTTTAGCTCCGCTCCCGCTTTAAAAAAAGGCGCCGCTTCTGCTCACAGGGGGAGTGGCCACTACCTCCGCTCCCCCCCGGCTAAGCTACTGGCCCTGAGATTGTCAGGACAATATCTATGTTGTTAGGCCCTGATCTTGTAATGAGCTCCGTATGAGTGGACTCCTGTTCACTTGCAAAGCCCCAGTGAAGTCAATGGGGTGTCTGCACTTCGCTCATTACAGGAGTGAAGCCTGAGAGAGAGAGATACATTGGATGTAAAACATTCCAAGAAAATGCAACCAGAAGCTGGCAAATTAGGAAACAAAAGCAGCAAGAGAAGGCGCAATAACTGATTTTGAGTCTTCCTTATCTTCTGATTTGTTTCTCCTTATAGAAAATGATTTTATTACACACAAATTTTTGGAAATCTGTCTTTGTCAGGCATGAAAACCACTCTGTGAGAGCAACTATACACTTTCTGAATCCAAAATAAATATGATGCTGCTTGAAATTTTTGTTCAACAAATTGCCCAAGAGTAAAAGGCATTTATTTTCCACTTGGAATGTCAAAATCAGTTGAGATAGCAATTTTCATTGCCCACAGTTTGGTAAATATTTGTAATAGTATATAATAGCTGCAATTATCTTGCTGCTGTATTATACTATTGTGGTAGCTGCACTTTAGTTACTGTACAAACAATTCAGGAGGCACTTTCATTTTCAGGTGCTTATAATTTACCCCAAAAAGCGGGATATTACTCTTGTCTGAAATTTCACATGCTTGTTCTCAAGCCAGAAGTGATGTTTGCTGAAATTCTGTTTGGCGAGTTTTAAATTAACAGAGCATGGAAAATATGTAATATTATGCTGTGCAAGCATTTTTGGACTCATTCATTTTCAATTAGAGAATCCCAAAATAGGCTATTTTTTAAAAGTCACACGTGTCATGGTTTTAAATCTCCAAAGAGGTCAAGTTTCTTTGACATGTCTGAAGGATGGTGGCTTAGAAACAGAAGGCAGGATTGATGCACCTCAGAGAGGGTCATGTTCTGCAGTCCTCAGGGCTGCCAAGGTTTGGTTCAGCATTGTGTAACTTTTTGCAATGTCTGGACTAGTGTAAGCTGTAAGGGACTGTAACTGCCCCACAGGAGCTGTTATATGTCAAGGATCACAGCAGCCCAGTGCTATCTGGCGACACCTGTTCCCCCAGCATGCGCCCAACATTTAATATTCCCCTTGCACTATTAGAGGATGAGGTAAAGGGGAAAGGGCTGGGGGGTGTTTTATACTACTCTTGGATGGGCCAAGGGAATTCCCAGCTGGCCCCTTAGGGCCCTGTTAAGTCCTCTTCGTATCACTTTACATACAGACTTAGAAGTTTTATTGAAGTTTGCTCAAGTTGGGGGAACTATTGGCAACATCATACAATTTATTCAATACCCTCGTTATCTGGGTGAATAATAACCCTTTGCAGAAGGCCAGTGGGACTTAGATTGCTACCCAGACCTTGTGCTGGCCCTCTGCAGAGGGGTGAATTTCATCCTCTCTGCAAATATTGTCCCTGAGTGAGCAGTTTTAAACTTTTATGAATTTGTTCATTATTCAATATTTTGAACAGCGTATTGCAAAAATATTTCCGGTTATACATTCCTCATGAAGTATTTGCAACAACCATTGCATTGAGTGTTTACTAGTCTCAATTAGCTGTTGTTCTGTGCAATTGGTCATCTAAATCACATGGCATAGTTTGTGATTCCTGGTTGGATGTCTCCCAAACCCACAAAGTTTTCAAGATGGTCACAGGAACAATTCTGGCATGAATACTTGTGCAAATACATATTCTTATGAGTAGTCATAATTCTTTTCTTTGAATGGTCTTAAGAAAAAAAATATTTGCCTCATGTGAATGTGCATAGGAATGACTTGTGCATATTGTGATGTTGCACTCCATAATGCTTTGTAGAAATATGCTTATGAATGTTAATATAACATATGAAATATGTTTTATGCTAGATATGCCAGGTAACATATCGGTGCAAAGGTTATGTTCTTCTGCATGTATTCATCCTCTTTGTATGAATGTATCATTCTTGTATTTGAAACTAGAAATGCTAAATATAACTCTGAGGTCCTATTGTAATTATGCAAAGTGTGGGCCATTAATGGTGATTTGGAATCTTGATGGCTCCCATTAACCAGGACAATTGACTGTAGATAGCTCTGTTTACTTTCAAGCCTTCCTGTGAGTCAGGCCGGGAAGAATGAAGGCTTGGGGTCTCACAGGACATGTGACCATGTCACCTGGTCCTGGAATCCATCTTAAACCTGTGGCTTTTCCATTTAGAAGGAGGGGTGGGGACCCAAAGAGATAAAATATTCCCACCTTGTGCCAAAGCTATATAACGGGGTGGAACAGAACAAAGGAGGCTGCAATCATGAGAAATCCCCTAGCTACCAACTGAGCTGGAACAAGAACTGTACCAGGGGAAAGGATTGGGCACAGACTAGAAGTAGGCTGGTCTGTCAAAGAAGCTTATTGGAACATTTCTGAGGTGAGATTTACTTACATTTAGTTTCTTACTGTATTAGGATTAGACTTGTGTGTTTTATTTTATTTTGTTTGGTAATTTACTTTGTTCTGTCTGTCATTACTTGGAACCACTTAAATCCTACTTTTTATATTTAATAAAATCACTTTTTACTTATTAATTAACCCAGAGTAAGTATTAATACCTGGGGGTGGGGAACAGCTGTGCATATATCTCTATCAGTGTTATAGAGGGCGAACAATCTATGAATTTACCCTGTATAAACTTTATACAGGATAAAACAGATTTATTTGGGGTTTGGACCCCATTGGGAGCTGGGTACCTGAGTGCTGGAGACAGGAGCACTTCTTAAGCTGTTTTCAGTTCAGCCTGCAGCTCGTGGAGGATGTGGTTCACACTTGGATCTGTATTTGCAGCTGGCAAGCATATCTGGCTCAAACAAGGCAAGGTACTGAAGTCCCAAGCTGGCAGGGAAAACAGGCTTAGAGGTAGTCTAGGCACATCAAGTGGCAGTCCCAATGGGGTTTCTGTGATTCAACCCGTCACACATAATACCAAAACAAGTTCATGGTTTGTATTTGAACAAATGCTCACAAATAGCGTCTTGCAGTAGTCATCAGCTCTGCTACCTTTCTACTATCTGTCTGGTAGGTGCATCATGAGCTAAAATACACCTGTTAGGCCCACTCTGAAGGAAGCATCGATATCTAAGTGTCCTAACCAACAGGAAAAATTAATTTGGAAATAAAACAGCACATGCAAGGTTGCTGCAGTATGCTCTCATTTTACATGTTGCCATTTTGAAGGGGTTGGTTGGAAGCATCCACGGGGCTCTTGGCAGTGGAGGTGGGGTTGCCGCCGAGGATAGCATCCAGCTCCTTACAGAAGCAACAGGCCTTTGGCGCAGCACCAGAGTGATGATTTGCCACCCTTGCCTTCTGGTATGCCTGCCTCCGCTCCTTTATCTTCACATGGCACTGATGCGTGTCCTATTCATACCCCTTATCTAACATGCCATAATAAATCTGACCATAGGTATCGAAGTTCCTACAGCTGGAGTGAAGCTTGCACAGCCTTCCCTCCCCACAGTGCCAGCAGATCCAACAACTCAGGTGTGCTCCAAGCAGGAGAGCATTTGCTGCATGGAGCCGCCATGGTCAGCTGGAAAGATATGCTATGAGCTCTCCATGTTGAGCAAACAGGAAGTGGAATTTCAAAAATTCCTGGGCCTTTAAAGGGGCAGAGTACCTGGGGGCAGGGCAGTGAAGTTCAAACTGCTGACCAGAGCAGTCAGGATGGGTGTTATGGGACACCACCTGGAGGCCATTTACAGTGACATAACCAAATGCGGTGCCTACACTAACAATTTGTTGATATAACTTTGCCACAAAAAGCTTTATGCCTCTCATTGAGGTGGTTTTATTTTGTCAGCAAAGCAGGAGAGTTTTGTCGGCAGACGGAGCATTGCAGTGTGTACACCTCCGATGTTTTGTTGACGAAACCTGACTTTTGTTGACAAAACTGTGTAGTGTAGACAAGGCCTTAGTTGAAAATTATTACTTCAGTGATAATTAATAGCTTGTTTACACAAGACCAGATTATGTCTGACTACTTCCTGGGTGCAAGGCGCTTCTACTGCTTGCATCCTTGTGCAGCACCTAGCAACAATCAAGTATCTTTGTGTATCTCCTGTGGTACAAGATAACCCAAAAGAAGTGAGGAGGTAGAAAGGAGGCAGGGCAAATGCTTCTCCCTTTAAACATGTACCAGGTTTCCTAACCAGATGTCTGTGTGGTGGGAATGCTACACCTTTAGAAGGGGTACAATAATGGGCACAATCCCCTGCTCCTACTAATGGAGAAGTAGCATGTGATCATGTAATTAAAGACAATAGAATACTGCACATGCACAAGGACACAGAGTGAAGGTTGCAAGTGTGAACTTAACACCAGCCGGTTCTAATATGTGAGTTCTTAACACCAATCTCAACTTTCACTTATTGTAATATTTCAGATGGAATAATAGTGAGTTTACTAACAATACAGCTGCACAATTTGACAACTGCAATCTGTTGAAATCCTACAGTGAACTTCTGATTTTTCTGACCACACTCTCCAAAACCAGTGAAAAATGAACCCAACAATAAATTAATAAGAAATGTTACTTTCCAACTGCTCTTATTAAGCTAATAAATTACTCAATTTAACAATCACCAGTTTAGGAAAAAGGGACTCTTTTGTGACTCTTTTTTTTTTAAACTTCCAATAAAATATCATTAATCCCATTTTGGTTTTCACAGAATATTTGGCATCAGTGTTTCCTGCAGTTCATAAATACTAGTGGGTTCTGTGTTTATTATTGCAGTGAGAGATATTTATTGCCTCCAAATACTGGAAACTGCAATGAGGTCAACACTTAGATATATTCATAGTATCTCAAGTCTCTGATGTAATGAAGTTGCAGCGTATGAAAAGCCAAAGTCAACAGCCAGATCTTTTCCTATTTTTTCTGTAAAATTCTTTTAGACTTGAATCCTTTGATACTTTATTTTCCAACATTTTACCCAAGAATAATTAAGGTGTATTATCCAAATATTAGAATTTACAATGATGATTAGAGATTGGATTGGTGGGTGTTAACACACTGGACTTTTTTGAATACGCACGCATGTACTGGTGGAATAAATGTAGGTGATCTGTCAACAATCTCTTTCACCAAAAAAGACATTCACTCGAAGAACAGATTTTCAAAGGCACAAATAGCATTTAGTTGCCTAACGCTAGGTAATTTTTCTATGGGAATTAGGCATCCAGCTTCCATTTACGGCTTTGAAAACCTGCTCCTTGTTGCCCAAAGAAATGTCCTGAAAATGACTGCTTTATCATTGTATTGCCATGTGTTGAACCAAGTTTTGTCACCTTGGAATTCAATATTATGCCCAATGAACAATTAATTCTTGTTTATCACTCCTATTATCGTATGAAGAATAGACAAATATATCTGAGCAGGAAAGTCTTCTTAGCTACTATAGAGATTCTTTATGGTACATATTTGGGTATAGCAATACGGGATACTCCATACGGGATCCATCTAGTTGCTTTTTTCATTATCTTCTATGGCTCTGACACACAGGCCCATTTGTGGTTCACATTGTCAGCAGCTCTTGTCAGGCCTGACATACTTGCTACACCTAACCCACTGTCATAATCTGTATCTAAAAGGTGGCATGTAATAATATATCATTGGGAAACTAATAACTCACCGATCATTAATATTCTTGTACAGGGTGTGTGCAAAGGTATCAATATGGGCTAGAATTGTATTCTGAAAATGTGTTTGGCAAGCAGTGCATACGCACAGTCTGCCTTAGACAAAGGAATGTGGGTTTACCTCAATTTACATATAAGCAGTAAATGGAGCCATCAAACTAACATGTGGAGAAGGAGATTGTTCTGTTTCCTGCAATCTGTATTTAGCAAACACCAGCGGGGGAAGAAAGAACATGGAGCTTTCTTCACCACCAGACTCCATGTTGCCTTTCTTGCAGCTTGGATAAATGTTACTTTGAGGGGTAACCTTCAGAAGAATCAATTTCAAAGCTTACTGGTCTATAAAGACAGGGGGCTGAACCTCAAAGGATAACCAATTGAATCAACTGATATATACAATATTACTGTTTTATCAAAATTAGGTCTTTTCTGAAAGCTAATGACACACTGGTGATTAATGTCATTGTGACATGTATGTATTAGTACTACATATGGAAATATGGCTTTTTAATAATGATTAAGCATTAAAGCCTGTCACCAAACAGGGAGAAACAGGTTTCCTTCAAGACAGGAGAGAATGCAACTATGTTCTTGTCTCCTATGTGAATTAAGTATGGTGAAATCAAAACAATGAAAGCCCCAGAAAGCCCACAAGAAAGGGGGAAAACAGCATGAGATCATCCTGTTCTTGAAACAAGGTAATTGAAATTTGGAAGATATAAGCAAGGACAGAACCAGTCTTTGGCATCCATCACTAGACAGACACAAGGAAACAGCTCTTGCGTGGTGAGAAAGATGGGTCCTTCAACCAAGGGGATGGGTGGACTGAAATATCTGGAAACTGAATATAGGTGCAAAGATCTTTCACCTAGGGAGACAAGGGAAGCCAGCACCTTGCACTTCTGTGGAAAGTCCTGACCTAGGGAAAGTTAGCCATGGCTGGGAAGAAGGAAGGTTGGTGAGAGAAACCATCTTGAACAGAGGCTCTACCTTGCTAGATTAAGTTATAGACTTTTAGATGTGTGTTTTCACTTTTATTTGTTTGTAACCATTTCTGATTTTATTCCTTTTACTTGGCATCACTTAACCTATAGTTATGTCCTTTTGTTAATGCATTTGTTTTATTTATAAACCAACTCAGTGCTGTGTTTGTAGGGACGGGTGTATTTGCCCCAGTAAAGTTAATAAGCTCTGATGTATGTCGTCTCTTTAAAGGAATACAGGAATCTTATTATGTCTCTGAGCTGTCTAGGAGAGGGCTGGACACTGCAGAGCACATGGTCTGGGAAAATTCAGGACTGGGAGTGCGTTGGGGTCACCTTGCTGAGTGTAACCAAGGTGGAAACCAGAGTGGGGCTGTAGACAGGCCGCTGGACCAGAGCTGTCTAGCACACACACATGCAGGCTGGCTGTAAGCATCCCAGGCTGGGAGCTAAAGCTGCAAAGCATTGTAATGCACCCAAGGTTGCAGGGCAAGTGGTGACACAACCTCTTACTGGTCTGGATTGTGCCCCAAGCACCATGACAGGCTCCCATTGCCATACTATGAGATATTACCAACATTCATGAATTTATCCTCATACCATGCCTCTGAGGTGTGTAGGGGGGGTGGTATTGTCCCCATTTTACAGATGGGGAATTGAGGCACTGAAAGATTGTTGATTTATCCAAAGTCACAAGAAATCTGTTGCAGAGACAGGGGTTCCTAGTCCAGTGCCTTTAATGGAGACAATCTTTTCTCCCTAGGTATGTTTGTCTGCTTAGATTCACAAAGCTAGCTTTTGTATCTGTGATAACATTCTTGGACCATGATAGCTTTATTATAATCATTATTCTGAAAGGTAACATACTTGTGTTGTGTTATATATTTATTATGTGTAATGTAACAGATAGATGGAGGGAAAAAATTGTCAAGCCTTTCTGCCAGAGTACCCACCCGATCCTGAGTGCAGCATGGCTATATTACAGGTTCACACACCTGTCATGCTCCTACTCCCAAGTCCTGGCTTCATGTCCTTAGGGGGATGATTTTCTTTTCAAGTGGATAGACTGTGGGTTAATGCCTTTATCCCTCAAAAATCTAACTGGGTAACTGACTCAGACAGTCATAATCAAAAACCTTTAATATGATCAAGCTAGCAACCTTAACTGATGGCAAGCATTCTCTAGATCTGAATCTATAGTAAGTATCCGGGAATAATTAAAAAAAAAATCCTGGGAAGCTCTAGAGAGAAGGCAAGGGTATTCCCATAATTTTCCTTCCCATGGAGAATGGGAAGGGGAGACTGTACATCTGTCAGTTTTGGTTTTAAGAGAACAGGATTCTTTTATTTTCAGTATTTAAAAAGAGATGGTGGTCAGTGAGAAAACCATACTAACTTTGATTTGTTCTTTGAAATACCTTTTAGAATAATGTGAAATGGTCTATGAGCTTCTTTGGCATACATGATCATCATGTGATTTTATCAAATTACATAATGGTATGTGAGCTGGCCATATTTTGCTATTGAACAGTTGTCAAGTATGTACATATTGACTGACTGTGCCAAGCTCCATAAAGCAACGTATCATTTTAGATTTCTATAAAGTGCTCTCAGATTAGTGAAAAGGAAACATAAATAGCACAATATGTGTTTCTAATAAACACCAGGTCAGAAGAGCTGTATTTTCTAAACCCACACAAGACTGTATGCAGCAATCACAAAGGGTGACATTCATGCTTGTAAGAGGACTGGCACAAGGCCTCTGTACCACTTAAATCCCACTTACACCCGGTACGCATGGGTGAGTTTCACTCACACGGTATTAAAAAAGGACAAAAACATGGTTTAACCAAACAGCTGGGTGGAATTCCAGGGCATACTGAAAACAATGGCTGTGGAGCATTTGACCAGCTCTAAATAGAACTATGGTCTCCTGATTCCCAGTCCCGTGGCTTAACTACACGACTATTCTCCTTTCCACTGGTACAAACTCAGCAACTGCTTAAACTGTGTTTAGAGGGTTTGGTATTGCCTAAGATTGGGTTTTTACCTTAAACATTTACTTTAAGATTTGTGTAAAACCTGGATTTCATGGTTTAAAATGAAATAATAATAATAAAAAAGCCTGCCAGGGAACTTGAGAAGAGTTGGCCTAAATACAAAGGGATGAGGGGCCTCGTTAAGTGTCTGCTGAGTTAGTAAATATTGCCTTACCTGCGTCAGAGGCAGCAGGTCTATTTCACTAAATGAAAAGCATATGATGGTGCCTGGAATAAATCTCAGAGACTAAAGAGGGTTAAAAATTAGTTGCTCCATTTTCTGGGCAAGATTGTGGCTGTTCATGGACAGTAGCACAAAGGGCTAGTGAAGGCACAGGGAGATCTTTGGGCCCCTGATCAGAAGGCAGCCAGAAGGGTGGGCACCTAAACGTGCTGGGTAAAATGCACCCCTGCACAGAAGACCAGCACTGGCCAATGCACCACCTGAGTCCCACTCAGAATAGGGCTTGTGTGGGACTGAAGTGCTGAACCTCTGAACAAGAGAGTGGAAATGGGCTAACACAGCCTGAGGTACTGCACATCTTCAAGGGGGAATGGCTGGACCTTTCCTACCCACTGGTGCTTGGATACTGGTTGGGTTAGGCAGAGTACATACCACTCTAGTGCATATTCCTTTAGCACAGTGCATGCTAGTGTGTCTGACATGGTGCAGCACAGTAGAATGGAGTTTGGTACAGCACCTATGCCGACAGAGTCACAGTCAACTCCTCTTGTATTTCAGTTGGTCATGCTAATCTTCTGCACATACTAGCTCAAGCAGTTGGTCTTAGCAGTATTTCCTGGCTCCGCTGCTGAGGGGGTGAGGTGGTTACTCCCAGAAATGTGTCCTGATAGTGGTGGGATGACAGTGGCCATCTCTCCTGAATGTCCCCCTTAAAGATAGCACATATGCGGGCTCATGGATTCTACTGCATTATTGTTTTTTCCATCATCCTGATGAATGATGATAAAAGTGCATTTAAAACTGTTTTGCAATTATATTTGTTTCATGCTGGACCCAGATATAAAGAGTTGCTGATGCCTCATGGAAATATCAAATCGTTTTATTGAGAACCTATTCAGGTTACATTGTGTATGTCACTTAGTTTTATTATTACTCTCCCCCTTGTTCCTTATGACTTGAGAACATTTGTCCATGAATGTATTTTGTTTCTTCAGGTTTTATTGGCCCCTGCTGGTTACTCCACATCACAGTCTATTGCTATGTGGAAAAGATTTTGATTCCACAGGAGAGAATAGTCCAAATTCATCCTTGGTGTAACTCCACTGCACTCAATCAACTTACATGAGGAATGAGCTTGGACATAATATGTGTCTCTGGGACACAAAGCAAGCAGCAGGAGTGAATTATCTCTTCAGAAACACAAATCATATTTTCATTACATGGGGTAAGCCCTATGGCCAGAAGCTCCAGAGGGAAAAGAACTCCTCTACTTATTCTATTGGTGAAAAAAAAAAAGTGCTCACATATCAAACTTCATTTGCATAGATTACCTACCCAGAGTTCCTCTGGTGACACTTGAGAGGTCGCTATGACTATATAGGAACTTGGATTTTAATGGGTAGTGGGCTTCCAGAGAGGTTGAAAGAGCGCAAACAGCTCTTATCTTCAAGCATCCAGGACTTTGCTCAAGGTTCCTGGCTGTTCTTGGTTCCCCTCCCATCGGGACTTTGTAGTGAGAGACAACACTGAGGACATCATCAAAGCTAAGTGGACTTCGGTGAGGCCTCACTGGTGGGTGGGAAGGGAGTTACATGGACTGCCAAAGTTACCGAAAGGGGAGAGTGGTATTGAATCTGTCTTCACATATATATGCTGTTGCTATGTTTTCCCAAGTTTAGACTATGTTCCTTTCCCCCTAATAAAGCTTCTCTTGTTTGTACAGTCTTGAAGTGCTTGTGAGTGGAGAAGTTCTGCCTGTTAAAGGTGCCCAGGGAGGGTGTATTCAGTTTTTCCCTTTTTGCTGCCACTAAGCTCCTGGTAGAAGTGTTCCATAGGCTGCAGCCTCTTTAACACTATTTTCTTGAAGGATGCATTATGGTTCCTTTCCTGGTGTTAATGCCTCAAAATTCCTTCATTACTCTGTCCTGACCTATTTATCTCCCCTTGCCTGATTCCAGGTCTTTCCCTGTCCTCTCCACTTCTCCAGTGCTGCCTGGCTTTTCAAACCAACATTTCTGTGCCTTCTTCTATGTTGTCCTTAACACATGCAAGGAACCATAATGAAGAAGGGATAATGCCTTCTTTTATATCTGGGAAATGCTAAATCATTGTGGATGCTACTAAAAATAAATAAGTATGACAATCATCTATCAAGGTTGTATTACAGTTGTTTGCATGAGGTCTGCATGATGACGTTTAAGCATTTTCATACTATATTTTGCAGTTGATTGGAGATGTTTCTCTTTCATCTGCTCTGGCTCATCATAGTCTTATATAGCAAAGAAAAAGTATCATACCATAGAACAGTATATTGTTGAAAGAGTTCTATAGGTGTGCAAAAATCCCTTTTGGGGACACACTGCAATATTGTTCCCCTGCTTTGTTCATGTTTGAAGGCCTCATACAGGTACTGTTCACATTAGACAGAACTCTGCACTGCATCAGTTTGTCCAGAATGTTTCTATTGTTCAGTGTCATGGTTGCCAGAAATCCAATGCAGCATGTGGGGCACACAGAAAAGCTGTGGGGAGAAAATAAAACTAACAAAACTGTTGACATACATGCAACTTTGCCAGCTTGGCCCTGGATCTTTGTACTGGAACAGCAGAATCTTGCAAATACTAGGGATACAAAAAGACAACTCGTTCCTTACAGTTACTATCCAGCCACAATCCACAACTGTCCAATTAAAAAACGAATTGTAAATCCCTATTTAAAATGGCATATAAACCCATGAGATATTCATGAAAAAATAAATCCCTGCTGAGGCCACATTGGTCACATGTTCCAAAAACAGATTCTGGGATTATATTGTGCTCTGTAGTTACTCATTTCTTCTATCAGCATTATTTCAATATGCAATATACAATTATTGCCATCAGGTGCCATGCTAAACTGATAGCATGGCACCAGATAGAGTCTTCATCTCTAGGGTCTTGCTTTGAGTTCCTTTCTGGCTAAAATTCTGGAATTAGTTCCTTTATAGTAGCAAGAGGCAGTGTGGTAAACATAGCACTGGAGTCAAATTAACAGCAACACTACTTGAGCCAATGTGATGACATTTTTCTTTGTAATCTTCCAGAGAAAACCTTTTTTACCCTGTTTCTAAGTCTCTGGGCTTCTGAGGTCACTGGATTCTCTGCCTGCTTCTAGCTCACACATTCTCTTTCTTTACTTCCAAATGCCTCTATTCATCCCTTGTCTCTTTCTCTGAATCCTGCTTCATAACTGTAGTTTGCTTTATGCTACTTTGTGTGTGTGTGTGATATGTCAGTGGCCTAAAACCTGCAGCTTCTTTGCAAAGTTTTACCTAAAATAAAAAGTTTTAGAATTCTGGAATTTAAATCAGTAGGACAACTCATGGTATGTGATACAGCATGGCCAGAAGGCAGCAGAAGAGTGATCTAGGATGAGGAGAAGCCTTATTCCCTGTAGATTAATTAAAAGCACCTGAAACCAATTAGAGCACCTGAAACCAGTCACCTGATAAAATCCCCCTGCTTCAATCAGCCAGAGGAGGAGCTGGAGCAGAGTGAGGAGGAGCTGGAGCAGAGTGGTTTGGTGGTGGAGCAGAGAGCAGTTTGGAGGAGTTGGAGCAGAGTGGTTTGGTGGTGGAGCAGAGAGCAGTTTGGAGGAATGAAGCAGAGTGGATTGGTGGTGGAACAAAGAGCAGTTCGAAGGAAAGTGGAGGAGAGTTTTGAGAAGTGCTGCAGCGGGCTAAGAAGACCAAGATCCTAGGTAAAGGGACACCTGGCTTGTGCAGAGGGAAGGCAGGAAGCCCCACAAGCTGAAGGTCAGGAGAGGGAAGTAGCCCAGGGGAAAGAATCACTGGTACAAGTGGTTCACCTACTATCATAGGGCCCCTGGGCTGGGACCCGGAGTAGAGGGCGGGCCTGGGTCCCTCCCTCTCCACTCCCCTTCCCTGGGATACTAGTAGGATAGCTGTTACCCCAGTTCAGGGGCAAGAAATGGCACCCTGAAACCCCCCCACAAGAAGAGAAAGTGCGGGACCCATCATAGTAGTGCCGGCAATTTGCCACAGGTAGTAAATATTGCATTCATTTGTATTTGCAGGATTGGGTCTTAAAACGTGCTGGAACAGTAAAGAAGTGTCTGTCTTTAGCAAGTGACCAGTAATGATGAGTGGAGATGTGAATCAAACCTGATTTACCATGCTCCTCCTCCTCATAAAACTCTACTAACAGGTGACCAGTGACAGTGCTGGGTATATGGACTCGTAACTACGTGTTTTTAGCACGGTTAAGTCAAAGCAGCGTAATTGTTTAATAATGAAATGCATCATACCACTGAGGCTGCTTAAATAAGGCTGCCTTTGCTGTGGCACAGTCAATGCATGCATTGGAAATTTCAGTCCTATTGGCTGTGGTTACTGCTGCCCAGCAGCTCATTTCAGTACACCGACCGGCACTGCAGTCTCCTGGAGATAACGGTACCATCCAAACATTGTATTTTAGTTTGAATTATATGTTTAACTTTGGACAAAGGTATCAACTGTTGGCTTGAACTGGAGCCTTAATTACTCACCTTTCCTTAGTTTTATGGATTTACACTTATGTGAACTGAATATGCTGGCTAGGTCCCATGTGAAAGTACCTCCATTGGTATTTATGAGGCACTAAGTTTTGAAGGGGGAGTGTGTACTGCTGTTGTCTAGAATGCCAAGATAAAAGGTCTTTACTTTAAGAGTTCACTAAGGCCTCAAAGCTTTCTGTTGTCAATTATTCATTGTCTTGTACAGTGGGAGCACTCATCAGAGATCGGAAAACTAGGATTTTTAGGGATAAAAAGGCTAGAAATAGAGTTTGAAGACTGATGATAGCATGGTGTGGTATAAAGGGATGACCTGCCAGTTCACTCATGGCTTCCCCACTCAGAGTAATGCAGACATAAACCCTTGTACCACACTATCATGTATTTCATATAGATACAACAGGCTAGCTCCTCAGCTAGTAAAAATTAGCATTGTTCCACTGACTTCAGACTGAATGGTGACACTTGAAGTCAATGGAGCTATGCCAATTAACTCAGCTGTAGCTGAGTGCAGAAGCTGACCCCTTATTTTTCAGTTTTCCTTTAAAACATTTTGTATATAAAAGGGTTAAGCATGTTAGATATTTTCTGATGTGATGAAGCAATTTTTGCAAATATAACTTCAAACAAATTAAAATGAAAAATTGTGTCAAAGCACAGTACAGCATATGACATAAAAGTTTACATTTTGGGGAGGAATAAAACTGAACTTAACTTTACTTCCTTCCTCCTGTGCTCATATCTCCAAAAAACAAGACATAAACTTGTCCACTGATCATTGAAAAGAAGCATGAAGATATTTAAAGTCCTGTCAGAGACCAGAAGTTGAGGAGCTAGCTACTCCTTACTTACATATTTGCTAAATCAAGTGTATATTTAAATCACAGCATGAACAGTGATTTTTAGCTGGAATTCTTCCAGACAGGACATGGAATAAACAAGTGAGCGACTGGGAAAGGGAAGTACATTTTGTCAGTATTTCCTCTCTCTTCCTGTTGGTTTCATCTATTACCTCCCACTATGGGATCACAAAGGAGAGAAAGTACTTTTTTTTGGTCTTTTGCAAGGATATGATTTTCTTCAGCTATAGTTCTATGCCACTTCCCTATGCTCTTGGGCTGCATCCTACGTAGGTTTTGTCCTTACATGGGCAAAACATGATGGATTTCCATGTGGCCAGTTGATGTCCAATAGATTTTTGCCCACAGATGAACTGCAGAACTGGGATTGCAGGACTGGAAGTGGGTAGTTAAGAGAATAAATACTGTCACAAAGTACATGCAAGTAGGTGATTTTCTCCCTCATTTTCAGAAGCTACTGGAAAAAAAAGAAGTAGAAATTACAAAAAGTTAACCAATGTATAAAATATACTAACATGAGTCCAGCATTTATTTATGGAGTAGAAGCAGAACAGGAAGCTTTAAACCAAATACATTTCACAGAATAGAGTGAGAAATGAATAGTCTCTGATTTCAGTTAAACTTCTCCTGACAACCAAATTATGTTGTGCTGTAGGAGCGTGCATTGGACTACTGTCTCTTATTGCACTCTAGATGACTGAATTTATTTGAGATGTCAGATTCGGATTGGATTACGTGAATTGTGGTCCCAAAGAAGAAAACCCAATACTTCATTCCTTAAAAATTTCAGTTTGTATTTCACTCCAGAGTAGGCTTGAAACAAAATAATCCATAGTCTTTGAACAGTCTCAGTTGTGATTTCTATGACAACGTATAGTAGTATAGGTTGTAATGTTAACATAAAAATGCAAAGAACGATTGTCTATCATATTTTAAATGCTTCTGAACAATTAATGGATATTTTTTATCATAATATCAATTAATGTACATACCACAAATAACTCTGGAAGTGTTTGTAGCTATTTGTTTCAATACACTGTACATTATTTAAAGCTTTCCCACATTTAATTTCAATATAAAATCTAAATTAAATTGACAACATTATGTAATGAGTCAGGGTGTTCAGTTACAAAGCATGTATTCTTTGTATAATATCAAATTTAAGCTAATTATCTTTTAATGTTATACTGACTTCATGTTCAGACATTAAGAATATCTGTTTCAGGAACCTATTTCATTCTTTCTCTCAATTTTCCATGGCTATAAAAATATAGGACCTCAAAAAATACTGGTGTGAATTTTGATCACTTTTCCAGGGCTATTGTAGTTAGTCAAACTGGTGTAAGAAAAAGTTGCCTTGAAAAAGAATTGTGATCATATTTTCTGCTTGTTTTTGCCAAATCTAGATCCAATCTATAGTTTATCTTTAAAAGGAATTATGAGAATTTTGATTTCTCATCAATTGTCATTTGGTTCCACCAAACCTTGCAGGAATTTAAGTATAAAAATGTAAATAAGCCAAGCACAAGTTGTCATTGTGGTCTACATTTGAGAATTGATGATCTTCATTTTCAGCTGCATAAATCACATTTTTTCATTTGATATCAAACATAGTTCCAGAGCTACAATCCAGCAGTGACTTTGTTTTTGCAAGAAAACTTAATGCAATGAATTTTTTATGCAGTTGCAGTCAGCAATACACAGAATTTTCAAGTACAAGCTAAGCAACTGTGACTGTTGGATAGGAGTTTGGAGGTCAACCATTCAAATGAAATTGTAGCAATGTAGTCTCTAGAATGAAGCAAGCAACGAGCTGTTTGAATGTGGGTGAAATATGATGAATTATATACTTCATGGGTTCTCTCCAGGATCACAGTCGGTATCATTCATTCTAGTGGCTATGAATTCTGCAAAGAGCAACACGTCATACTCAACATCTGTACTTAATATTTAAGGAAACCGGGAAAGCGTGAGCATTTTCAGTAGATGAAATCGGTCATGGTTACAATTTCTAAAAAAACTCAAGTGTGTTCAGTGCGTCTTGCTTTATTTTTGTGTGTTTGGATGTTAAGTACATTAGCGTGTCTCATTTAACTTAAACCTGGTTGAGGTTTAGTCTCTACATAATAAAAAAGTACAACAGCAGCAGCAACCAAGAAGATTTTGTTACTGAAAACTCTGGGTCAAAGTCTGTGCTAATCATATAAAAGTGGTGCTTAGTGCAGTGCAAAGTGAGGTTACAGAGAGCACAAGGTGACACAAACCTACTTAGTGACTCTGCATGGGTGCAAATCTGATGTGGTCTGAGAAGTAGCAGCTTACACTAGGTCTGTGCTTCCGCAAATGCAAACTCCACACAGTCACACATCCTGTTTAGGGGTAGCCTCCTCCATCAGACTCACTGTCACAATATTGTTGCATGAAGTGCACTAGCAGGATAACTGGGCTGGGTAAACGTGCAGATATATTTGGTTAACATGTCCAGGAGAGCACATGAAACTGGCACACTGACAGCAGTACAGCTGTGCCTCCACATCAGTGTAAATGGAAGGAGGCTGCAGCAAGGAGCTGATAACTGACCTGCTATCTGTAGTGAGCTGACAGTGCTCAGTACTAGTGCGTGATGCCTATATAGCAGATGAGGATTGGATCACCCTAACATTATTATTCTTTGGTTCATAAAATGGTTTTCACATTACAATAGGAGGCTGCAGAAAGGCCATATATCACTGCTGAGCAAAGAGCAGGGCTGACAAAAAACAAGTTTATTATAAACATGAATGTGATAAGTGTGATAATGTGACATCAATACCCATATGTATGTTGATCAGATCTCCATTTTGACAACAGCAGCTAACCCATTAGACATTATTAACATGGTAAAGAGAAGTATTTTGTGGTAGAATGAATAGTAACGTAACACCAAGAGCCTATATCCAGCAACTGCCATGAGTACATAACCCTTTCCATAATTTATGGTGCCAATCATGCACAAATATATAGGAAAAAGAAAATGGTAGTTAAGGCCTCATTTGCATGATGGAGAAGGAAATTGCCACTTATATGTGTAATTAAGCATGGCAGTGAAGAAAAATATGAACTAGAATAAGGAATTCATATTTTCTCATGGTTCTTTCTGTAAATAACCTCTTTTTGTGTAGCTGTTTGTGATAAACACATCAACAAAACCATGACCTCGTAGCAGTGGGGATTACAGAAGACTGAAAAACAATAGACAATAGTGCCACATGGTTACTTCAAAAGAACAAAGTTTGATTCAGAGAAAAAGCGGGATAAGAGGTTAGAAGGTTAATCAACCTAGCACTTTTCTGTGAAAGAACTGAACACCATCAGATGGTGAGATAATGACCTTTACATAATGTTCAGTTATGGCAATTGCACCTCTGTACTGGGTGTGATATGTTTGTTTTATAATTTTCAGAAGTATTTTATAGTTGTTCAGTGGTCAGATTTTATACAAGTGGATATGGATAAACAAGAAGAGTCTATTACGCCATAGGAAATGGGAGACATGGCCATAAAGGAGAATAAGGAGCCTTTATAAATTCATTTTAAGTGAACAGACCTGGTAGTGACTTGAAGCCAAGTCTACACAGGAACAAGCCCAGTAAGAAAGCCAAGATATTATCCTGGTAGTAAATAAGGTTTTTTTTCATGTAGCTATGGACTGCAGGATTAGGCATGATAATGAGCATGGAAACTATTCTTTGGGTTGTTATACAGATATAATTACTCTATTAGAAAATACAAAAACATTCTTTTCATATGTGCCCTGTTTCTGAAGAAATTTAGAAACAAAATATACACTGGCAGTCCTTATATGTGCCACTTACTGCTTTTCCTGCTATTTATGATATTTCCCTATAAATAAAATAGGGAATTTTCAAAAGTAGCAATTAAGATGTTATTTTAAAACGTTAGTTTTTAAAGGCTGCGCATTGTATTGGAAAATTCTTGATCATAACTTTTTTGTGTTGATCAAGTAAAGTGTTCAGTAACTAGTCTGGTTTCCATTAAATGTTTTCATGCATGTAGATCTTGGTATGCCTTATATTAGTAGCACACTTTGCATTCTCTAGCCCTCCTAGTCATCATTATGAGCAGTAAAGAAAGGTACCATTGGCTTGGTATGTACACCGTGCTCTGCACACTGCTTAAACTTGCTGAGAAAATGAAAATTGCTCCTATAATGAAAATTGGGATGCTGAAAATTATAGTAGTGGTGACACTATACTTCCAGTTCCACTGCATACAGGTGCAGATCACTGGGAACCGGCTCTCACGTACAACAAAGAACTTGTGGGCCATGTCATCCTCTTCCTTCCTCCTGTCTCAGGTACAACATGTTTTTTCATGACACTGATTTCCTGCTGTCTCATCTCATTTTCCTGTTTTCCCTCCAGGCTGGATACTGCTGGCAATGTTTGCTCCTGCACCAGGCCAGAGGCAACCAACCATTGCACCCTTTCTTGGACTACCAGACAGGTCAAATTACCCAATTATCCTTGCGGTATTTCAGTTCAATATCAGCCAATCTGTAGCTAGTACACATAATTGCTTTAGATCTTGTTTTGACAAACAGTGCGTTTAAACACAGGTTAAGCTGTCATTTTCTGTAGCCATTTTTTAAAAAATCAGCAGTTAATGAAACAAGCTGTCATCAGGCAGTCATGCTACCAAAGTGACATGAAAACTGAATGCATGCACTGTTTGTTTGTAGACTTTCACATATATTTGGAGCTAGTGATAATTTGTTTTTCTTTCTGCAGTTTAAGATTGTTTGGTCTAGCTTGAAATGTGACAGTCATGACGTCAACCTTTGCAAAAAGCTGTACTTTATAGCAAGCTTTAATAGACATGATTCAAGATTTGGACAAGATTTCTTATAAGGCAATCTGCTCCAAATCCATCCCAGATCCTCCAATGCCCATTTTGGGGGAGCTATTTCCATCTTCTATAACCATACAGATGTGTTCCGTGTGTAGCCAAATGAAATCATTGTGATGAAGTCTGACACAAAATGCTTGAAAGTTGTTACAAATGTCCGTTAAAAGATTGTGTGCTGTTAATGTGGATTTTGAGATATTAAAGGATCAACTCAGAGACATTTATATGGTGTTGCTTGAGTCCACAAGACACGAGATAGTACAGAATCACTATCAAGCTTCATGAGGATAATTTTCTATAGAGATGCTGTGGACCAGGTGGTGGGTTCCTCTGCTGTACGGTGTGGATGAGAGAAGAGAAGGGGAAAAGGAGAAGGAAAGACTTCTAAGCTAGTAAAAACGGGAAGTAGTGAACCTGCATCATGCTTTCTCCCCTTTCCTGCTTTGCCTTCAGAATCCCCTCTGAATGGCTGGGATCCACTGGTTTGGTGGGAGGGTGTTTTGGGCCTGGAAGAGGAATAGCTGCTCTGTGTAGTATGCTGCCCTCCAAAGTTGGTGGATTTCCAGATTTCTTGCTCCAACCAACACTAACTCGCACTAATTTCCCCCGCCCCCGTGCACGTGGGGAAAGACGGTGGCCCAGCTGCAATAAGGGGAGTGAACAGCTGCAAGGCTCCAGGAGGAATTTCATTGCCTTTTATTTTTCAGATAGCTGATTCTTCTCTATTTTTCTAATTTTAATTGGATTTATTTCCCATGTTGTACCATTCTTGACTAATGGCAATCCAACCTTCCTCACATTGTCCTGCCAATGTGCCAGAACCTTGTGTCACAGTTTCAGGGTAACTGCACCTAGATCTCCTCTCTGTGGTCCATTCCAGGAATATCCAGTCAGATTTCAGGCCTCCAGCTTTCACTTGTCTCTGGGCAGGGGTGGGCGCTCCACTCAGTGGTGCTGGAACAATTTGTATAGTGGGGATGCTGAGAGCCATTGAACCAAACCATAAACCATGTATATAATAGAAGCCACTTCAAGCTAGGGGTGTGGCAGCACCCCAAGAACCCCTAGTTCCAGCACCTATGGCCCCACTTCCTTCGGACGGGGTTTTAAGGCTGCACATCCCCCTGTGATACACTGTGATATCTTTAGCAAGCCAGTCCGCCTAAAGGCCAGCACTTGCACTATGCTTTCTCTCCAAGGGCTGTGACCAGTGTATGACAGCAGTTACAAGTTACTGGTTTTCTCAGCAGACTACATTTATTCATAGAGCAAACAATAAACATTCCTACACACTTACTAAACGTACCAGGAATCGCCCATCAGTCTTACGGGGCCCTAATAGGTCAAAGCCTTCCCAACCCTTCAGCAAGGGTTGGGGTCCCCCCCGCTCAGGAACAAAAGTCCTGTTCATTTGCTGAATCAAAATGAAGGCTACAAGTCAGTTCAAGCTCATCCTTTTATACCACATGCACTTTCTTTGTTTCTTTCCCTCTGGAGCACCCAGCCTCAACCAGTATATGCAAATACCACAGGGGGTGGGGCTTCTCTGAAGCTGTTGACAATCCCAGGGGTAATTACTCTCTCCCCCCTCCCCAGCACTGTTTTTAGTTTCTGGAGGAGCTGTGGTAACCATCTCCCCTGGAATAGAACACAATCATACATCAACTGTTCATAAATTTAATACAATGGTCACCAAAGATACTGCATGAGGTTATAATATCTGTCACACTTTGCTCTGGAGAAACCATGAGTAATGGGGAGAGGTCAGACTCTGTGCCCATTAATTCTTCCCCCCGCTTCTTTTTCAACATGAGTACCAAATAGTACTACTAGAGTTAGTGTTGTATATGGATCATGTGGACTCCTCTCTAATTTGAAATGGGATGAGACTACCCAATGGTTTCTTATCGGCTTCTGCATGGTCATTAGATGGGGAAAGTTTGCACTTAATACAGTTGGAGTTTATGATCTGTTTGAAAAATGCTCTTGAATACTATTTGTGTTGTAAACTATCCAGTCCATTTGTTTCTTTCTTAGAAAGCAGTCCTTTTCAGATCTGGAAAAACATGGTATTTCCAATTTCATCCTTCCCTTCAGGCATCTTTCCAGTCAACTACTGGCATTTTGAATGCAAATATGATCTTTATGTGCACATCCATCTAAAAGGAAATAAGCTTCACCATAATTCTGTTCTCCAATTGGCCTTTAAATTGTGATTGGAATGTCTTTCTAATAGGTGTGGTTGTACTAGAGCAGAAGTTATTGGGATTGATAGTTATATTAAGTAGTAGGGAAGAATAATTCCTTTTACTGCACAAATTAGTGGGTGAAATTCTGTGGCCTGTGCTATGCGGGAGGTCACACTAGATGATCGCGAAGTCCTCTCTGACCTTAAAAACTGGCAGCCAGATTCTGAGCCCAGGTCTACACTAGGAGCGGGGGTCGATGTAGGATACGCAACTGAGCCCAGGTCTACACTAGGGGCGGGGGTCGATGTAACTTCAGCTACGTGAATAACGTAGCTGAAGTCGACATACCTCGATCGACTTACCACACTATGAGGACGCCGCAGGGTCAACTGCCCCCACTCCCCGTCGACTCCGCTTCTTCCTCTCGCCGGAAGTGGATTGCCGGAGTCGACAGCAGAGCGATTGGGGATCGATTTATCGCATCTACACTAGATGCGAAAAATCGATCCCCGAAAGATTGATCGCTCTGGTGGGTAATGTAGACACGCCCTTAGTTGGTGTAAATCTACATAGTTCCACTGAAGTTACTGTAACTTTGTTTCATAGAGTTCTGGAACCTACTCATCTCCCTCTAGATAGACTAGTTGAACAGATGTGCTTTTAATTTGTTTCCAGAGAAAGCAGACAGGTTTAAAAAGGGATGGGAAAAATAATTTGGATAAAATAAAGAGCAACTACAATCTTTGCCTAAAATTAAGTAGTACCCATTTTTCTGAGGTTTAAAAAGTTCATTTGCAACTGTTTACGTGTCTCTGACCTCCTTTCTTTTGGCAGGAGCCAGGAGTGGGCTGCTGAAATTCTGCTACAGAGGACTGCCTTTCTTGTGACTTTTCTGGTGTGAGTTACACTGAAGACACTGGAAGTCTCATGAAAGAACCAAAAGTTACAAGATTTTGCAACCAAGAATGTTGTGCTCAGAATGCTTGGCCAAGCTCTTAGAGCCAAATCCATCCCTGCTGTAACTTGGATGAAATCAGTGGAGTAACACCAGGAATAAATTTGACACCTGCATTTTCAGATTCTTGTCTTTACTTAATTTCCAAACCCTTGGACGTTCACGCATTACGAAGTCACAAGGTCAGCTTTGATATTCCCTTTCAGCAAGTCCTTAACAGTACTTTCTGCCAGGGAGAGTTCAGTGTGGATGAAGAAGGTGTCTGTAGATACATCTACAGTGGAGCTGGGGGCATGCTTCCCAGCATGAGTAGACAGATGTGTGTTAGCTTTGCTTTCAGTGCACTGAAAATAGCAGTGTAGCTTAGGATACCATGGGTGGCAGATTGGGCTAGTTGCCTGAGTACCTTATAAAGGAGTCTGAGTGGATCTGTATTTAAACAGCTACCCCTAGCTGCAGCTACAGGGCTATTTTAATGAGCTAGCTTGAGCAGAGAAGCTCTGGGAAGCATGCTTCCAGCTGCAACGTAGAAGTACCCAGTGTAAAAGGTGTTGGCTGGGTCTGTTGCTAAACGTTTGAAGCATGTGATTTTAATGTTGTCTCCCAACTTTATCTTCAGTGCTGCTCAGTGAGCGTTAGTTATTTCAGGTGCACTGAGATTTTTTTTTTAGTTTTGCACTCGTCTACATTTCTAGTTGTACAAAGATCTGTGAAACAGTGTGTGCTGCCCCTCAGTTAGTTTACAATTATGAAACAGCACCTGAAGTCTCGGTTGATAGTGCAGTCCCAGACCTCTACTAGCAAATTGCGCCCATCTTTTCCAAATTAAGCCGAAGACATGTGGTTTCCATTTTCTTATTATCTATGCATGACACATGGACAGCAGGGAATCAGTATTTTCTGGGGTTACTGAAATGGAGACATAGAGCTAAGTGTCAAGTGCCTTGGTGACATGATAGCCCATAGTGCCTCAATCACCCCCATATTTTTAAGAAGAGGGATGAAAAGACTGAATTCTGTGGTACTCAGAGTTGGACGCAGAGTTAGAGTTCTCAAGGTACAAGACCAGGTGTCAAACTCAGTCCTTTGGATCTCTCCAATAGGAATGGGCAAAGCTACCTTAATGCATCTTCATCCACACTTGCCAGGTCCTGTAGTCAAGTCAGCAGTGCTTTGTGATCAAACGTACTGAAGGTTGCTGATACACACTATACCTTCTTGAAGCCACTAGTACACTTTTAATATGCTGTTGACTGACTCATACTTTCAACACATTGCTTGACATTAATGAGCCCTCTAATTACTGCCAGTCTTTAACCTTCCTTTCTAAGAAGGTGGTGACAGACCAATTCCAGCAACATCATATTCTCCTAATTTGTAGCCCAGATTGGCTGTTTTCAAACATGGATGTGGCAAAGTAACAATGGTATCAGTGGTCACCTAAGTGATCGCCTCATGGTTATGGTCAGAGGTCAAATGTTCATGTTGATGTTATTAATAATCCTTATTTGTTAAGGACTCAGACATTTTTCATTGGGTTTCTCCATTCATATGGGGCCTGGGTCCATACTGCAGGTGGCAGTGTCAACCATTTCCGTGACATTCAGAACTGCAGATCTGAATTTCATCTAGTTTACAACTGGGGACAGTGTGTTCTAATCTGTGAAGTAGAATGCAAGCTCCTAGTAGTGAGACACATTCATCTCTGTAACCCGACGGAGGCAGTCGGGTTAGTCAGCCTATGTCCATTCAGGCTGGATGTATCACCTTCAAGGAGACGAGAAGGAGAGACAGTCACATCCCACTTACCATCATCCATCTTCAGCTGCTGTCCCCCGATGTACCATCTACTCTTCTTCAGACCCAGAGGAACATCAAGGGTCTCCCTAGAGCTCCTCTCTGATGGCTTTCAACTAGCCAGAGGATTGAGGTACCAAGCAACAATCAATGCTTGATCTATAGAAGGAGGTTTCTATTAAGGGGTTTACTTACCTGTTTATAGGGTTTCTTTTGGGAAATCACTGAATTGCATAATTTTACTGTTTACTCCCTTTTTGTCTTTGCCCTATTCATTGTACACCAATCCGTCAATACACTTTATTTGTTGTTCACCTTATTCCAACTGACTCCTTGTTATTCGAGCTCGGAGGAACCCTCTGTGGAAAAATCAAACCTACCAGTTGACAGATGCTGGATAGGGAGGGGTGAATCTAAGGAAACAGGAAGCACAGGTCCATGTATATATTTCTTTGCCTTTTTGTCCTTTCCTCTAACACTTTAGAGATGGGTAGGGCCCTGCCCTTGGTTTGGTAGCTGTGGTGTGCAGACTATGGTCGATCTTATTCAGCCAAGGCCAAGGGGTAGACCAGGCATCGGCAACCTTTGGCATGCGGCTAGCCAGGGTAAGCCAGCACATCCCCCGGCCCACACCACTTCCTGCAGCCCCCATTGGCCGGGGATGGCAAACCGCGGCCAGTGGGAGCCACAATCAGTCGAACAGGTGGATACGGCAAGTAAACAAACCGACCCGGCCCTCCAGGGAGCTTACCCTGGCGAGCCGTGTGCCAAATGTTGCCGATGCCTGGGGTAGATGCAGAATGTACCTACTTTCACAAGCAAACTCTTGAATCTCTCTTAAGGCTACAATTGACATGAGGACTATGAGAGCCCTAGTTGGTAAGAAGAGTTGTCACCTGCATGGATGTTGAAGACTCCTAGGATACTGCTGGTGATTATGGTACCAGGCCAAAAAGTAACTCAGCTGGGTCAAGTAGAAAGCCTGTGTAGCAGCAGAGTAGCTTGTATGCCTCCAAGATTTTGCCTTATTCTCTGATTTACTGCACACTAGATAGATGCACTTCAGGAAATTCATACTTGTAACAGGGTGTCTTTTACTTCTGAGGATACATCCAAAGGCCACATCTGTTTTCACAGTTCAACCCACCCAAGACTCATGATGTACTGAGTTCTCAGCTGGAGAATACTGCTTTCACACAGGGACAGTGGACTTACACAATCAGGTCTTGGCAATACCAAAAAGATCTGATGCTGTATTTATTGGTGATCGATCTTGCCTTAATGGGCATGAACTAAAGCTTCAGGTTATCATCTGCTGTTTCCCAAGCATTTCAGGATTGTTATGTTGCCCTTTCATGTGATTTAACTTTGGAAGATTTTAACAATAACTTGCAGAATGATTGAAACAAAAAGAGAAGGAAGATTTTCTACTATACAGTAAGGTTGTAAAAGACAGCACTTAGATTGATAATGCTAACAATACCTGGGATTACTACAGTTCATACCCTTTCTTTTTGGACTGTATTCTTTCCTTTCCTTTACATGATGATGATGCTTTAAGAAATGATTGATTTACATTACCCTGTATAAAAACAACTTTAAATTTGTTATTTCATATGATAAAAGAGCAGCATTCTAATGTATTAGTATTAGAATTTAGTAGCAGCAGCTTTGAGAAGATGACCGTGCATCCAGAACATTTTGCTGACAGTAATTTTAGGCAACCAAATTTGCTAAATGTACAAAATGTTGGCCAATCACTCTTCAAATGTTTTGACCTACTTTCCTCTTGAATCAGTTCCAAAATAATAATAATAAAAAATAACTAGGGAGAGAGCAGATTACACAGTTCTACAATTTCACTGATGGGAATGTGAATGCCATTACAATAAAAGTGCTTCCTGCTGGCAGACCAAGTATGTATTTGTGTGGTTGTAACTTCTCAGTGCTCATTCAGATTTTGGTAGAGATACAAGGCTAGAGAAGGACACTTACGCTAACTTAAACAGAGTCATTTTAATTTAATGGGCCATTCTATTATTTCTCCTATTAAATGCCTTATACAAGACATACGCACACTGGATTCTGTAGCAATCATTTTGTTATCATCTGGTTGCATATCAAGATTTCATGTTTTCACCGGGTTTATGGTAATTCAGTAAGAATTTCTTATGTTGATCTCTGGCTAGTCCATTTGTTAGGTGATTAAAAGATTTACGTGTATATAATCCAGGGAAATCTTTAAGATGCTCTGATTTTTAAGGCTTTAAAAATATATATCCTTTATCTTACTCTGTTGGATTTCTCTTTTTTTCCCCTTCTCCTTTATATAGTATAATAATACTTTTGAACACTATTTTTCAGAAGATAAAAAATGTTTAAAACGTTGATCTATTCCCCTGTGTTTTTAGAGTATATATAAATCTACACAAGGCAGCTGCAGTCCTGCAGTTTGTTTTCAAAATACCATCTGAAAATCTGCCTTTCAGACAAAGGTATTAATTAACTTTAAAAAGAGGTGGGGAGGGAATTGAGAGGAAGCATTAATCTCTTGCATACAAAACCTGAGTTGTGTTTCCTTCCTTCTGCCCCAGATGAATTGTATAGTTAAAGTGTTCCTCCCTGGGTTTTTGCCCCCTCCCAGGAAGAATTGTCATTTCCAGTAGGAAGATGATTTACTTAAGCCAGTTCCTTTCATGATTAGTTGCAGGAAATCAGAATTACAATCTGATAGCGTTCATAATGTTTCACTTTTTTCTCTGGACGTTGTGAAAACAAATCAGACACCTCCCCTAATCCCATTTATACCCATATATGGATAACAGTTAAGACACAGTTGTGTGTTTGTAAGAACTCAGCACAAATATGCCTCTTTCAAGGGCCATGATTCAGTCGAGAGCACTTAAACACGTGCTTATAGGTAAGTATGTGCTTAAGTACCTTGCCAAATTGTGGGGCCTATCTAAGCAATGTGTCTTACTCTAACCATGACATAGGTTTGGAACAGCAGGAGTTTAAGGAGACTCAATAAAAACTGGGGAGTGATATAAAGTAAAAAGCAGCATTACTGAAGCCCTAGCCCACTTAACTTTCTGCAAATTGCACATGCCTAAGTACTTTCTTTCAGTCAACAAGAAGCTCTGCTGACCTTAATCCTAAAGAATTATGTGTTTAGCACAAATAGTCTTTCTTGCATCTTGGTTTTTATAAATTCTTATCTGGATTATTTAGAGAGGAGAAAAATTTACCGATTTACCCCACCAGAGGACAGTCTCTTCAAAGCAAACTTGCAATATATATTTTTCTCTTTTTACAGCAAATGTTACAGTTAGTACCTTTTTCTTTGAACAATGACTCATTTTACGCATCTGTTTTTTTGCGGGGTGGGGGCGAGGATTTTCATATAGAGAGTTCAGCTTATTCCTTTCTTTTCTCTTTTTTCAAAAGTCTCAGAGGAATTCCTATAAGAAAAAAAATGTCAATGTTTCCAGAGTGAGCTATTCTCTTGCATATTTAAGGTTACATAATGGACATTAACTTCAGTTGGGTTACTCATGTGAGTAAGTGCTTGCTAACATTGCACAAACCAGTCCTTAATATTTTAATAGTTTGGACTAGAGGGGAAATAGGGAAAATAAAGGAGTTCAAATTAGTTTTCAAATGTTATGAGTCTCATTTTCTTTTTATTAATCTTTTCATAGCGTATATATCCAGTTTCTCTTCTTGTCACAATGACAATGCACTTTTATGTTGGCCTCAGTTTTTAAAATATAATCTTTAGGATTAGATATGACACAGGGATTTATCTTTACAAGAATTGTTTATACTTAAAAAACCAACAAAGCCCAACTGCTACATCCAGCAGAAAGAATGTTGACCTTGGTCTTCATGATGCACCAGTAAGTATAGCTAGAATGATGACAAGGTGTCTGCCAGTACAGGTGTAGTGGAAAGTTCATAATCTTGGCTATATCAGTTTTAGTATTCTATAACACGTTTGTCATAATGGTAGTTGAGTGCCTATTTTAGTTCAGCTACAGGAAATGATTTGCTCTTCTGCATCATCTGTTGATCGCATATTTATAAATTGGCTAAGAAGACATCTTTCTCATGTGTAGATACTGAAACTATGAAAATTATTTGAATTGTTTGGTCTTCTTTATTCTTCAGAGTCAGCTGAATAACTAGCTTTACATTTGATTGGTCTCATGCTATGCTTGTAAAATAGAAGTGCCAATCTAACTCTTATGTAGAGGAAGACATGTGCCATGTACACATACAATTTTAGGGCCAGATCCTCAGCTAGTGTAAATCAGAATGGCTCTACTAAAACCAAGTAGAGTCAAAAACTCACCCCTTTTTCTTGGGTTTAGTTTTATCTAAAGAAATTAGCAATAATAAAGGGTTCAGCTCAAAACTTCTCTGCAGACTATGCTGTCCCAGGGTTCCTACCTCAGGACTGCTCAAACCTTACCCTCAATCCTCTCTAAAGCCACTCTCACATTCCTTATGTCCAGTGTGGGTAACAAACCAACAACTTCAGTAAGTGAGCAGAATCTACTTCACACTTTTTCAGCAGGATCAATACCTACTAACAGGGTAGAGTTTGTCAGGCAAACGCTGCCACCTGTTAGAAACATCTAGCATGGTCAAGTTGCCTGAAATTCTAGTCAGAAATATATACCTTAGAAATGATACTTCAAGCAGCAACAGTCAGGTTATTTCTTATACAGCCCCTTACAACATCTTAGCATTAGCTGTGTCCAGTGAAATAATTCTCATAGTTACAGTTTTTACAAATCGATGAAGCTGATACTATTCCTGAGTCAGCTTAGGCACTATTTATAGAAGTGGCCCAACAGCCCACTTACTGTAATGGAGCAAAGAGAGATGGAGATTCTGGGATAAGGAAGCACTGAACTGAGATGTAAGAGTAGATGGTTGTTATTCTTCATAGTCAAAGAAATAGGTAAACTGACATTGTACAGAGCCTGTTGAAGGAGATAATTGTTTGTCTCCTTCACTGATGTACATTTTAAAAGAAACCTAAACCAAATCTTCCAGTCACTCCTATAGTAGAGGTCCAAATCCTATACTACATTACTGATACCTATTAACTTGAGATGTCAGATTCTTTAATCCTAAATCTCTGATAGCAACACTAGCTTAGAGCTATTTCTCAGTCCTGCAGATGGTCTCTGGAGAAGCTAATGCTCTTACTGCGACTGTAAAACTGATCCTAAAGACATCTGGTATTTGATCTCTCAGACCCAACTCCATGGCATAGTGCTCAGTGCATGTATGCAGGCCAGATATTGGGCAAATGCACAGAAGTCAGCTGAAGGCATCCTCCTGAGGTCCAAGCCTACAGCACAGGGCTACTTTAGCCCAACTTTGAAGTGTCCTGAATATTTGCAATGCCCCCTTCCCCTCCCACACCATGGAGCAACAGTTTTGAGGTACTTGCATGGCAGTGGATTCTCTGGCTTTGCTGCCTCACACTCTGGCTTTGCTGCCTCACACTGTCCATGCTTTGTCTCACCAGCCCATGCCACAGCCAGTCCTCACCTGGAGCCGTGGAACCACACCAGTATCCCTGCCAGAGGACACTTTGCAGTTACAGGGGATGAGCTTGGATTTGACTCTTAGTGAATCAAATCCAAGCCCATCAAGCTCCTAATTCAGGAAAGCACTTGAACACATGCTCAAGTCCTTCCCTTTTCAGGATGGCATTTAAGCATGCCTTTTTTAAAGGCTATCCCGATTTAGGGATATTTTCCTGAATCAGGAAAACGTGTATGAAAATATAATTCTTTCCCAAGCTATGGCCAATCTCTAGAAATAAAGACATGTTTGATAGGAAGGGCTGCACAACTGGCAACTTTTTCCTCTATGAGCAAAAGTTTCAAATAGTTTCCCAGAGGGTTTAGCTATTTAACATTTAAAGAGATGACAGAATGAACAGTGAAGACCACATTTCTCCCTTTTCCTTTTCTTCATCCTCTGTGATGAGTTTGGTGGTTTTTTGTTTTGGTTTATTTTCTGTCTTATTTTTATGCAGACAAGCTTGGTCTGAGTAATATTCAGTGACAGTCTTGGCAGAGAAGGCACGCAGTATGCTTATGTGAAGCATGGGCTTTTAGATCTATTTTGAATAAGTATGTATTTCTACCGATCGCTTTCAAAAACTGTCCAAAATCAGCTAAAACTGGACACATTTCATATCATATGGCCCCTTGTTAAGCCAAGCTTTTTTTTCGGTTACACTGGTGCAAACCCACTTTAATTTAATTACATTATTTAATATTTTATTATCATTTCCACTGTATTTTTCATTCTGTTTATAAAGTTTTCTATTTTGTAGCATTTAAGGCAGCAAGGTAATATACCTTAAACAAAATTAACTGTGTATTACATTAAATTATTTCTACACCATTTGATCCAAATTCCCAGCTGGTGTAAACAGAGCGACATTAATTTACACCGTTTGAAGATCTGGTCCTTTGTATTTTCAGTAACTTTTGCATTTAGAGTCCTGTAACTTTTAAGAACAAGCTGTATAACTCACAGCCAGTTACACATACTTTTTTTAATTTAAAGAAAAAAAATTCTCATGGGAAAAAAATCCTACCTGACAGGTACAATTCCCATTTCTTTTATTTTACCTTCTAAATGTTACTTTTCTTTCTGCAATGAATTGGGCAGGAAACTCTACCCTTTCCTTTGAATGAGTCATGATGTAATGCAGTTAAAGATTAGAAACACAACTTGAGCAATGTACTAGGTAGGTTTTGCCCATTTCATCACATTTACCACAGTGGAAACACTACACTACATCACTTGTGCTAAAATTAGAATGTGTTTAGAGAGTTGGAGGAAATCTAGCCCCCGTTCACCTATTTATGATTGTATCTTTGCTATTTAATAATTTTTCACTCATTTACCTGCAAATGCTATTGACTAAAATAAAGTGTAGGACAATCCCCATTAACATCATATGTACAATTATTTAAAAAGCACAGAATACATGCCAATGAACAGTCATTTTAACACCTTAATTATTTAACACAGAACCAAAACAGTGATCTGACTGATTAGGGTTTCAACATGCAGGAAAGTTGAGGGGCCAAGCAAAACTCCTATTGATGTCAATGGGGAATTTTACTTGAATAAAGTAACTTTTACATGGTGCAAACCCGTCAGGCCCTGATTCACTGCGACTGTGCACCTTGTGTTGTCACTTTACACTTGGAGCTGGGGGTGTGATTCCCAGCTTGAGGAGATGTACTTGTGTTAGCCTGAGGAGAGAATTTTTCATACCCCTGAGCGACGCAGCTAGGCTGACTCAAGTTTTAGGTGTAGACCAGGCCTACGAATGAGGCCCAATGTCTCTAAAATGACACGTCTGGACTCAGCAATTATTCTGTGTGCAGAACTTCAAATAAAGTGTTCCTCCTCATATTCATTGATTAGTTGAAGTGGCCCAGTTATTCCTCTGCATAACCTAGAGCAGCTTCAGAGCTGGTATCACTGTATCTCAAGGTCTTGACTACACAGTGACCAATTCTGCCCTCGGATAGGCATGTATGTGTCCCATTGAGTAATATGAATGCATCTGATGTCTGAATTGGACCCATCAAAGCAGAATTAGGTGCTTGCACCTTAAAGAAGGGCCCAATCTTGTTCCCACAGAAGTCAATAAGAGATTTGCCATTGACTTCAATGGGAACAGCATTGGGCTCTCTGGGTGAAAACCTGGTTCCACTGAGTCGATAGCAAAATTCCTACTGATTCCAATGGGATGAGGATTTCAGCTTATGTTTTTGTTGCCAAAGATAGAACAACTTTGCCAATAGTACCATCACACAAGGAAAGGATGTACTTCGGCTGGAAGTTCCATCTTTACTAGGGAGTGAACTGAAATTTGAAAGTTTCCATGTTGTTTATGAAATAAAATCTTAGTTAAAATTAAAAATAATGTTTTGACCCCAGATGGAACAGTGCAATTTAATTTTGGTTTGGACACAAGATGTCATGATAAAACTATCCCCCAAATGGGTATCTTCCTTTTTTCCTTAGATTTTTGGGAGTTGAATTTCTAAATATTATAAATCCTGAAGCCTTTATTGGTACCTGTTCATTTTTCCAATTTACTGTAAACTATGTATCATTTGCTTAATTTAAAGTTTTTGAATACAAATAAAAAAAAAGACCCCACCCCAAAGTTCTGATTGGCTGGCTCTTATGTGTGTATAAATGTCCTTGCCAAATATTCAGCTTCAGTATCTTCACTGGTGAAACTGCCAGTAGCTTTAATGTGCAAACATTTATGTTAAAAGAATTTAAGGTGAAAGGCAGCAATATGTGATTGATATACGTAAGCTGAAATATCATACAAACTAAACCTAAATTTCTGCAAAAACCAAGAGGGAATCCAAGAATTACATAACAGTGAACTTCTGTTTAATTAAATGTAATAAATTGTAAAGAAAAGATCAGAACTTGCTACTGAAGCATTAGCAAAGGATAATCTGATTACGTTTGCTGTCTTCCACATTACAAATTACTTAGTTTAAATTACAAACGTAGCGTGAGCTACTGTATGCAATAATGACTAACTATGGTCATGTTTAGTACTCAGATGTACCGAGGTAGGAATTGTAGCCTAAAATATTGTATGTTTTTAATAATTTTATTGCAGCAATGATCAACCTTGTTCAGACTTTTTTAGACATAAGATGTGTCTGCCATCTTCCAAGGCTAAGTACAGTCCTACTCTGTTGGGAAAGCCAATGCCATCCCTTGTGTAACACCATTGACCTTAGCAACAAACATTAATTTGAGACTATTAGTTTTGACTCTGGTTCCTTTCTGGGGGCGGGTTTTACCCCTGCCCCAATAGAATGGGAAGAGGGTTGGGTCCAACAAATCAGGAGATGACCTTGTACCAGAGACTCTGTACTACTCTATGTCCTATTCCTTCTGTACTATGGGAAGGTAGATGGAGGTATGACGTTGCAGAGTCACAACCCATGCTAGCCTGGTATGCAGATTATGATTCCAGCACTCCACCCTTGGGAAAGATTCCATAGAACCAGGACAAGGAAGGGGCTATGCTTTGGAACCTGCCCTCACCCATCTCATGCACCTCACATGAGATTTGCCTGATCTGGGCACGCTGCGCTTACAGAGATTTTAGTGAGAAATGGGCCAATAAAGGCATTAGGGCCTTGATATTTGAGCCTACTCCTGCATACCCTATGCTGACAAAATTAATGGAAGTTAATGGGAAGATTTACCTGAAAAAGGAGAGCAGGATCAGTGCTCTTATAGGAAACAAACCTTTGAATATTATCCAAGAAAAGTTTATGCAGTGTTTTGAAAATAAAAATCGCTATATAAATCTGAAATAATAGTAGCAATAATAATGGAACTTCACTTCACAAGGCAGAGGTTCTAGTACCTAGCAATGCATTTAGTTATCACATGGAGACATGGACCATTCCTTTCTATAGTAAGCCCTCACTGAAGCATGATGTATTACATAAGTTCCTTGTAATTTTGAAGCAAATACATTATTATTTCTGTATTTTAAGTGACAACACATTTTACAGTATAACCATGGTCCTCTCTGGCTGGCACTGTAATATAATTAAGTGTGCTCATTGAATAACTTACAGCTGCATACGCAGGATTTTCCATACAAGATCAGATATCTGGTCCCTCATGACTAGTATCCTGCTTCCAGCACGAGCCCAAATCTGGTTCTTTAGGGGAAAGCAAAACTCATCCCATATCCATAATTTAAGTTTCTAGTTGCAAAATAATGTACATCAGGGGAGGAGGAAGGGAGAGAAAGACTATTCTGATCCCTTTCGAGATCAATTTACAACCTAAAGGTTTAATTACCCCTATCTTATTATGCTGAACTAGAACTGTTATGATGATTGGTCATAACATTATCCAGAGAGACAAGGTGGGAGAGGTAATATCTTTTATTGGACCAACTTCTGATGGTGAGAGAGACAAGCTTTCAAGCTTACACAGAGCTCTTCTTTGGGTCTGGGATATGTATTCAGAGTGTCAAAACTAAATACAAGGTGGAACAGATTCTTTAGCATAAGCAGTTAACATATATTTCAAGGGACCATTCAAGGTGAAGTGTCCCATTGACACGCCCTCCAGTCATAATGGAGAAAGGAAAAGAGGAAGAAAAAAAAAAGGCAGTTTGTGGAGGCAGGGGTTGTGAGTGGGTTGCAGATTGATGTAATAAACCACAAATCCAGTGTCTTTCTTCAGTCCATGATTTTTAGTGTCTAGCAAAGTTCTGAATTTAGACTCCCAGACTTGTTTTTTGAAAGTGTTGTGTAGATTTCCTTTGAGGATGAGAACTGAGAAGTCAGATACAGTGATCCTTTTGTGAAAAGTGTTCACCCACAGGTGATTTGGTGTTTTTGTCTTTTATCATTTCTGTGTGAGTTCATCAGAGTGTGTAGAGATTGTTTGGTTTCACCCATGTATTTGTTATCGGGGATTTAGTGCACTGCATGAGGTACATCAAATGTGATAGGCATGTGTAGGGCCTATGTATCTTGAAAGGTGTGTTGTGTGGGCTGTTGATCATTATAGCAGTGGAGATATGTCTGCAGGTTTTGGATCTGTTGTTCTGGCAGGTTCTAGTACCGCTTTGAGTTGGTACTGAGTTGTCCTGGTCTGTGGGAAGTTTGCTTCTGATGACCAGCTTGGAAAGGCTGGGGGTTGTTTGCAGGCCAGAAGAGGGAGTTCAGGAAAGATTTCTTTCAGGATGTGGTCCCCATCAACCATGGGTTGTAATTGTTACTAATACCTTGTATGGGTTCTAGTGTGGGGTGGTAGGCGACAATTAGAGGTCAGAGGGAGTTTAATTTCCATATTGAAGCAGGTTCTCTCAGGATATTTGGTGGCCTATTCCCTGATGTGATCTACTGCTCTGGTGGAGTGTTTTTGTTTGGTGAAAGCAGTTTTAAGTATGTTAAGGTTTATATCCTGGACTGTCTCCTCAGAGCATATTCTGAGGTATCTGAATGCCTGGCTATAAATAACAGATTTCTTGGTATGTTTGCGGTAGTTACTGGATCTATGAAGGTAGGTGTTTTGATCTGTGGGTTTCTTGTATATGGTTGTCTGTAAGATTCCATTGTTGAAGCTGATCGTGGTATCCAGGAAGTTGATGCTAATGTTGGAGTGTTCTGCAGAGACTGTAATGGTTGGGTGGAGGTTACAGTTGTGGTGGAAATCTATGAGGGAGTTTAGCTTGTCTATCCAGCTATATCATTGGTTCTGTGGTGTATTTGTCCAGAAATTCTTCCTCAAGGTGGACCATGAAGAGGTTGACATACTGGGGAGTCATCCTAGTGCCCATGGGTGTTCCCATAGATTAGTCAAAGTGTTTGTTGAAGGCAAAATTGCTATGGACGAGGATGAAATGGGTGAGTCTGGCAATGTGTTTGGAGTAGATATCTGAGGGCTGTCCATTGTCTTGTAAATATTTGAGGCAGGCAGCAATGCCGTCATTGTGAGGGATGTTGGTCTATATGGAGGTCACATCCATGGTGGCAAGGATGTTCTGAGGGAGATTGTTAGCTGCCTTTCCTCCCTTCTTTTCCCCCCATGACTGGAGAGGTGTTAACGGACCACTTCACCTTGAAAGGTCGCTTGAGATATGTGTTAACGACTTACACTAAACAATCTGTTCCACCTTGTATGTAGCTGTGACATTCTAAGGCTGTGTCTACACTGTGGACCATACAGAAGCACAGCTGTACCACTTCATCTGTGCCGCTGTAAGGTCCTCTGTGAAGTCGCTCTTTGCTGGCGGAGGAGAGCTCTCCCGCTGGCATAATTAAACTACCCCCAATGAGTGGCATTAGTTATGTCGGCAGGAGAGGCTCTCCTGCTGACATAGTGCTGTCCACACCAGCACTTTTGTTGGCGAAAGTTATGTCGGCCAGGGGTATGTTTTTTCACACCCCTGACCGACAAAAGTTTGACCGACAACAGTGCTAGTGTAGACAAAGCCTAAGTGACTTCCCCAGGCCTGAAGAATATCTCTGTGTAAGCTCAAAAGCTTGTCTCTATCACCAACAGAAGTTGGTCCAATAAAAGATATTACCTCACCCACCTTGTCTCTCTAATATCCTGGGACCAAAACAGCTACAACAACCCTGCATATAACATTAGCCAGTCACTTAAAAACTCCATTTACTCTATTAAACACTAAAACCTCCTGTGATAATGAATTTCATGATAAGCAGAAATCATGGATCCTAAGACCATCCATGTCAGCATGATGAACAACCAGCCTCATTTATTATCATTGGCAGAACTGATTTTGGCCCCGTTTTCTTTAATGCTATTTTAATGCTCAGAGAGAAAGTCTAAAGCACTGTCAGCTGGTGTGGTGTTTTGGTATCAGATCATGCGGGCACAAATTTGGAGCAATGGATCCTAATGTTAAAGCAGTAAAGAAGCGTTTAAGGCTGTTTGTGTGTGATGCATCAACATCACTTCTCTGTCAATAAGTTTTATGTGCGTTCAGACGAGGATTTATTTACTTTTTTTTTTTTAGAGCTCTCATTACTTTTAGCCATAACTGCAGTATTCTGCCCATTTTTAAATCCAGGATAGAACAGATCATTCTGTTACTCCCAGAATCTTGCATATCCTGTTTCATATAAATAGTCTACACCAGAAAAAACAGAAACAGCAGAGAAAATAAGGTCCAATTGTTTTAAAAATAAAAGTATGTTATATATTTACATGATCACCTATTATTACAGCATTTGACACCTTTTCTTTTTTTAGGGCTGGGCACACAGGGTTGCTGTTTTAATATGGAACAGAGGGAGCTCTAAAGCTGGTCATGTGTCTCACATTTTGACTTTTTAGAGGGGTTTCATCAATAGTAAAGATCTTTCAACTATCTTTTTATAATTAACTAATCAACTTGGAGCCAAATGATGCTCCAAAACACAATGTTGTTTTACTGTAATGCAGTGTAGACTTCTAAGACCAGATTCTCGAAATTCTTCACACTCATACTTATGGTCGGATTTTCAAAAGAGCTCAGCGTCTTGGCTGTTCTGAATATCTGCCTGTGATGGCACATACAATAAGGGGTTAAGGAGCAGCTCTGGGGCCAGGTGGCCCTACCCTGCTACACCTGCAAAACTTGCACAAGCTGAAGATGGAATTTAAAAGGGGAAGCAGAGCAGCCCAGAGGGAGGCAGCCCCTGGAAGGGAGCAGACAAGTGCTCTGAGCTCTTGGGAAGGAGGACCCTAGGATCTCTTGCTGCCCGAGGCTCGGAGATACTGACCTGGCCTGCAAAGGAGGGATGAGTAACTTTTGAAGGTCAGAAACTTTAATTTTGTGTTTGGTTCTTTATTTTACTCTGCAGGAAGAGGGGACCCTGGTAGGAAGTGATCCAGGGAGGCAGGTGCATAGCACCCCAAGGTGTTCAGATCTTAGCTACCTACTATTGGGCCCACCCCCTACCAATCCCCTAAAGAGGGGACAATAACAGAAATCTATCCCTTGGAGGGGGTCCTGGTTGGGGAAGATCCTAAAAGTGCAAGGATTTAGACCCCCAAGGCCCTGACCCAAGGGGGGAGCCTTGAAACCCTAACTGACTTCTGAAGATTTCCACATTATTGGACTCTTTATGTGTACCCTGAAAGGGGTAAACCCTCAGAGAGCTGAGTTGCTAAAAGGACAGACCCCCACACATGGCAGATCGATAGTGAGACAGAGGAAGACAACGTGCTGCACCCTGGTCTGGCCATTAGGCAGCACTGCCGGTGCGGGTTCCCCTTCACACTCCCATAAGCGTTGCAATGAGAGTCAAATTCTTCAGAAAATCTGGCCCCAATTGTGAGTGCAGATCACTAGAAAATCTGGCTCTTGGGATCAGTTTTAGCCCTGGGATTTATGGGCTCAACTCACTTCAAGAAGAGTTGCATCCACTTATGTCAGGGCTGAATTTGGCGCTACATGTCTGAACGTATCCAGATTTGTAGCCTAACGTCACTGAAGATTTAATAACTAGAATAATATTTCTATTAACTAGAAGAAAAGGCCCTTAATTTTTTTAAAAATTAACCTTGAAACTCTAAGATGATGAATAACAGTGATTAAAACCCAAATAATTACACGGGGAAGACTATTATCTACAATGCGAAGACTAGTCACTGGGGGCCCAATCCTGGAAGCCTTGCTGGAGCAAAGCCTGCATTGCAGGTTGGGCTTTAGTTCTTTTTTCTTAAATTTTGTAATATTTTTCCTCTTTACTTATCAGAGATGTATCTTTATAAGGAAAAATGTCTCCAATCCTAGCTATTTTCTGTGGGTCAGATTGTGTCATAGACACATTGTACTTTCTGGACAGCTAGGAAAATATAGCTGGTATGTTCAGAGGTAACTGAACACTTCTGTGTTCAGCAGGCTGGGATATTTTACATGGTCAGCAGTGATCACTCTATTGTCTTTCTACCTGGTTTATTTAATCACACACTCAGCATGATTTGTGTAACTCAATGTCATACCCAATTCAGAGCACGTGAGAGGAAAATATAAAGTCACATTGTGACTCTTCACACCCACTGGGTCACAGTGGAAAAATTAGAAACGAAAGCATATAATAGCTGTTCCAGAAGCTTGGGGTTTGGTAGATGGGGCACTAAACTGGCACCCAGAGGACATGGGTTTTAGTCCCAGCTCTGACGCTTACGTGCTGTGTGACCTTGGGCAGATAATTTCACCTCACTGTGTCTCTGCCCTCCTGTTCCACCCTTTGGTGTTTTGATTGTAAGGTCTCTGCCATGGGAATCATCTCTTGTTGTGTGTTTATGTAGCGTGCACAACGGGGCACTGGTGTCAGTTGGTGTCTCTATCCATTACTGCAATACAAATAAATAACACAGTAGATTCCATTTATTAGCAACCCCTCATCTGCCAGCAAAAAGTTGCTATTATCCAGCAGTTGGTAATAAGCAGGAGGCAGGTTTGTGAGGCAGCAGCCAGGGAAGTGACGGGTAGAGGGGCTGTAGCGCCATGCCATGGCTCTCTATAGGGAGCAGGGGCGCTGGGGGCCTGTAGAGCTCACTGTACCTCCCCCAGCTCTCTCTGGGGGTTGGGGTTTAGCATATTTCAGCGCTTCCTTCCCTGCAGGCAGTTCCACAGCAGAGCCCAGCCTGGGAAGCATCATGCAGCTCCGGCATCAGGGGTGCAGGCTCTTACCTCCTGTGTGGTCCCTGTGTGCAGGCAGGTTTTCGGGGTTGCAGTCAGGGATGGCACATCCCAGCACTTCCTTCCTTCCCTGGCTGCAGCCTTGCAAACCTGCCTGCAAATGGGGCCTTTCTTTTTTTTAAAAAGAAGTTGCTACTAAGCAGCATATGGTTGCCAATATCCAAATCCTATTAACAGTGATGTTAATGGGGTGGGATTTGTTCCTGGCAATATGTGGCCATTCACGAGAAGTTGCTAATATCAGGATTTCCATTAAGTGGAATCTACAGTAATATGTTCCTGCCATACAGCGCTCTGGGCCAGATCATTCCTCCTGCTCAGAAAGAGAACATAAAAATTCAAGAATGGCCATACTAGGTCAGACCAATGGTCCATCTAGCCCAGTATCCTGTCTTCCTACATTGGCCAATGCCAGGTGCTTCAGAGGGAAAATTTACAATACAATAATTCATGGTCGTTCTTTTGGAAAATATGCCTATGAAGCAAACCCAATCTCCTCCTCCCTGGCCTTGGGCCCTGTAGCACCAGAACCAGCATGGATCTGCCCGGCAGAGCACTGAAGATTTGGAGTGGGGTGGGTCTTTTGTGCTGGAGCTCTCTACACCTCTGCACAGAGCGACATGAGTATCTACTGTAAATCTGGCTGGAAAATAGACTCCCCGCCCCACCCCCATGTAACATTTTGACAAGGACTATTTTCTTTTCACCTTCACCAACATTTTCCACAGAAATGTTACCTACCAGTGAAATATATTTGTTTTCAGGTTTTCGCCATTCATTTTTCTGAGAGAATCTCAAAATTTCTCTTGAAAACCACTCTTGGTAACTTATAATTAGTCAAAAACCCAGTTTTCCATGGAAAAAAACAGTTTAGACGGAACATTTTTGACCAGCCATAATCCACTGCTTTGCAGCTCCTCCTGCACTCTCCCCACTGCTGGTGCGCTAAACCTTCTGTGCACTACTTCAATCGTTAGGTTAAAGAAGCTTCAGGGGAGCAAATGAATAGCCTCTCTGTTACCTTCAGGGGTAGAGGAAGATGGCTCCTCCCCTTCTTCCATGGATTATGCCCAGTGCCCAGCTGTTCTACTTGCTCTGGGCAATGTGCTGAGGATTTGACCCTTAATCACTATTTGGGTTTATGTTTTACAGAGGATTATATTGTTGCTGTCCATAACACTGTACTGGAATCAATCTGAGTGTATGTGCACTCCCATACTTTGCACACTATTCTGAGACTACTTTTGTGAAAGATACTTTTGAAAATAAAGTTATGGAGCAGATTCTTTGCTGGTGTAAATCAGCATTGTTTAACCCAAACATTGCCCCAGTTGAGGCTATGGCACTCTGAATCACCATGACTATGATTAAATATTAGAAAGAGAAGGGGTTGAAAGCCCGTCAGTATAAACTGGTGACGTGCAGTACCACAACATTTTGGGAAAGTTCACACCAGTTGAGTCTGGCGTCGAAAGTGGAGCCATTGTGTATAAAACTGCTGATTTGTGTACAAGATTAAAATTGAGAAAATACCATGTATTTAGAATTATGGGGGCACTGGAACGTGAATCTAAACATTTCCCAGTCCAGCCGCTCCTACTTGTGAAACTTAATCAGGAGAACAAGAATCATAAAATGAATCCATAGAGCTGCCAAGTTGGTGTCTTTTGGTAGGCTGGCAAAAGTTCTTTGAGTCTTTGAGCACAAACAGAGCTGGCTTTAGGGGTGTTAAAGGAGGGAATGAGGGGGAAGAGGGTCAATAGAAACAATATATTTCAGATAAACACATACACAAATCACATCCTTCGTAGCAACCTCTGAGTACAAGCTAGCAGGAGGGATACAAAATAGAAAGGAAAATTATCACCTTAATGATGACAGGCATTTCTCCCTTTCCATTTAAAAAAAATAATTCCCCCCACCCCCATTCTATTTTGCAGTTTAATTCTTTTATTTGATCTCCACTCCTTGTTTCCTCCCCGGCTGGAAAACTCCCAACCTTTCTTTCCTTGTCTGCCTTCACTCTCCAGTCCTGGAGTGTCTCCCTTTCCTCTCCGAGTTCACTCATGTGCACGGACTCTGCACATGTACTTGCCCACATTCTGTTTCTATCACTCCCTCCCCCCTCACCCAGAGGACACAAAAATATCTTTGGGACCAGCTCTTAGATCTGCCTGGCTCCCACTCCTCCAGCTCTTCTGCCATTTCCATGTCTCCACCCCTTCTCCCTTCATCCCGTGTGGGAGGGAGGGAGGAAGATGCTTGTGGAAAGTCATCGATCATACCTGTCTTTCTATCTTAGTTCTAAGATCCCTATCACCAAACCCCTCTCCATAGGTATGGAGATGACATGGCATTCTCCATAAATAATTCCACCTCTTGTGCCCCTGGCTCACTTCTGGCCACGTGGTATTCAGAAGTAGCTTTTGTGATGGGGAAAAGAGATGACGATGGTGCCTCCTAAAGTGTGGCACCCATCTGCAAAACTTCATTTGACTAATCAAGATGAGAGCACCTTAACAAACAACACAGGAAACCTTTGAGAAGTAAAGCACGTTTCAGCCAGAGCTGCTTGCTTGTTCTGTGTTTTGCTCTTTGCCAGAGAAATGGAAGCTAACCGCCAAAGTAGGTATTTCAGGGATCAGATTTTAAGCATTTTTTCAGCATTCTGACCAGCAGCAATAATAATTCTTCCTGATAATGAAGTGATGCTATTCAGTTTGAATCAGGGGGAATAACTCCTGATCAACTTCAAACTGAACCTTTATAAGAGTGCTGTCCAGCAACATCCATTTTACATTAGTCCCACAATGTTTCCTGAGTTAAAAAATGAAAAGTATTTTGGCTCAATGAAGGTGAGTGAGGGTGGGTGGAAGATAGTGTTTCCATAGTGGTTTTTTTTGGCCTCTCCTTCTGTGTTATAATTATTAAGTTCTAATATGCTCATCTCATTTGCTCTCAATTAGTTCCAAATGTGCCTATCACCTGAACTGTTAAGCAGATTTTATTTTGGCAGCTGAGGTTACTATTCCAAGAAAGAAGGATCCCAAGTAAACCCCAGTGTGCAATGATTTCAAAGAACTGTTTTCAGAAATCCCCATCCTTCTTTCTAATCCAGAAAAGAGATTTCTAGCAACATTTTTTAAATTCACAGATTTTCTGCTAGAATTTTATTCCTTTTTTTAAAAATATGAGTAAAAAATTCCTTTGTCACCTAGAAATAGAAAATGTCAAGGAGATAAAGCAATTTAAGTGAGTTCTTATCTGCCAAAGCTAAATTTAGATGTACCTAGGACATGTGCCTAATCTACTAACTGAAAGGTATAAATATGAGATAGTGGAGAAGGTACAAAGGCTTACAGTTCTTTCCAGGCTTGAATTCAGGTTTCCTTTTTCATTGCTTTCTCTCACATAAGTGGTGTCCTTGAGCAAAATCCCTCTTATTTGTACTGTGGGTGAAGGGGGCCAACACAAGGCTATGTGTTATGTAGCCTTAGCCTCCACAATGGAGGAAACTAGCATGGTCGCTCTTGTGTTAGCCCTCTGAATTTCATCCTGGGTTGCTTTTGTGCTTTGGAATTGTCTAAGATCTATAGAATGTATTATGGCAGAAAAGCACAAGAGGTTCTAATGAGTATTTTCACTATTTGAATCAACTGTTTCTCAAAAACTGTGAGAACTTGCAAAAAATAAATACATCTGTAACACATATTCAACCTCCCAGGTGCCAAACACAGTCCAAGTGGTTGAATCGGGATCTACCTAAAGTAGTTTTGGACAGTTGTCCTGTGTAACTGTGTGGCTTGCCCTTTTAAGGGGTAGAGGTCTACAGCCAGCCAACCCTTGTTACTAAGGAGGCCCACCTGAGAAGGGATCCACTGATTTCCTTATAAAGAGTAGCATAGGGGTGGAGTCCTTAAGGACAAAGTGTAGTATAAAAGCTGCTGCTGGTTCCAGCAGAGAAACCTGTAAACTAGGGAGTGAGACACAAGCAGGAAAGGCCTGGGAGTGACCTGATAATGAGGTAAGTGGATGGACTTGAGAACCTTTTTGAATGTTTTGTTAATTTAAGAAACTGAGAAGTGTTGTGAATAGATAAAAGAGTTAGTGATTGATTGAAGAAGCCCCTTGAAGGGGGAAATTGAGGCAAGGGCCTGCTGGCCTTGAAGCTACCAGAGGGTGTGTGGGAGGCGGCCACCTGATGAAATCCTGCAACCTGCATGGTGGCTTTTTGAATGGCTAGCAGCTAACGAGACTTGCATATGTAGAATGATTTTTATTTAAGGCCCTCATGGCATGTTGCAGTTAAGCTTTAAGCATTTCCTATGGCTGTCATTATAGTGATTAAAAAAAACCCCAAATGGTTGAAGTAAGGGACAGAAGTTATGCACCTAAGGTGAAGACTAAATCAAATAGTGATTCTGGGGAAAGGCTGGGAATGGAAACAGTCCCCTGCTTTAACCACTAGTCAGCTGTCCTATGACAGAGGGACAGTTATTTGATCCTCTGTCCTAAAATAGTTCCATGATCGCTGTACTTAAAGGAAAAAGACTCCTTATGTAAGACATTTAAACTTATCCCCCACTTTAGGGCAAATTCTAGTTTTAGTCACCCCATGTACAGCTCCCAGTGAAATCAGTGGGAATTCTATGAGTATATCAGCATGCAGAATTTTGTTCTTAGAGCAGCATTTGGTAGCAACAGTGCATGTTCTTCCTCACTACCCTTTACACAAACTCATGGGGAAAGCCACTGCAAGTGAATGCTGAACAAGGCCACGTAGACTTGTGCAGGTTCCTCCTCTGCAAGCTGGACCCTCCTGAATTGGTTCAGGGGCACCACAAGTTGGGGTAGCCAGTGACAACACAGAGTCACCATGCCAAGGAGCTGGATGCAGCACAGGGCTTCCAATAGCTCCCCCTGGAGATCGTTTTGGGGGTCCTGTCTGTTGGCTGTAGGGGGAACAACTTCTTCCCCCCGCTCAAACACAATGGAGGAAACTCAACAAGTAAAAACTCACAGATCCCCTGATCCAAACCCATTGACTTCAATAGACTCTGAATCAGTCCCGGAGTTTCCAGTTTCCTTCAGGTGGTGGTTGCACATACTGGAACACGAGGTCCTATGTTTAATACTTGTTTGTTTTTCTTTAATGACAAAGGAAATGTTTTTCATCAAAAACTCAATATGTTAAATGAAGTCATGCTTGAGCTCCACTAAGCAAAACAACTCTAAACATATTCAGAAACTACTCAGAACATGGTTTGCTCTTGATCAGGTAACTCAAAAATGATCAAAGAGATCATCTTCAGAAATTCACATTCAGTCTGAGAACAAGAATTAGACACATCAGTCCAAAGTGTAATTTCTTAGCTATTTACACATACATGAGGAGGTGCACGTCCTCAAATTCCATTGAATTTAGGAGTCAAAATACCAAAACCAAGAGATTAGTATGAAATTGTCTTCTTGACCACTGCATTATGCTGGTTTTATGCAGACTTCAGTAGAGTTATTCCAGTGCACAACTGGTGTAACTGAATAGAGAATGTGGTCCTAATCTCTAATGTGGCAACAAATCTACAATATGTAAATGTAGATGATACAGTTGGCTCAAAACATGGCAGATAAGCTTGCAACAAAGAATTCACTTTCAAAAATCCTGTGGAAGTTAGAAGACGGAATTATGAACAAGGCTAGGGGAGAGGCACTGCTGATAAACAGAGTCTTCAACTGAAACCCCATGATCAGGAGTTTTGAAAGTGCTTGACGAATGAGATTACTGTGCCATTCTGCATCTTTTTAATTGTTTTACAGTAATTCAGAGCAGAAGCATGGGGATGGGGCAATGCATAAAAATGCAATTTAGTTTTCCATTGTTGGTAATGTCGTGTAACATATGTTTAGGGAACCAGCTGGCTCCACAATTAAATAAAACATTTTATAATGTTGGAGCTTGATTTTATCGCCCCCCCTCAAATTTTACAAAAGCAGAAGCATAAAATTCCCAGTAATTTCAGTGGGCCAGGATTTCACCCCATATGTCTAAGTGATATGGTGCTCAGTCAAATGTAACCATACCCTTCTCCATGAGTTTAAACCGGTAGCCTAAACAAACCATAAGAATTATCTTTTTTCAAAGACAAACCACACTTTTCAGACTACACTGGTGCCAATATGCCTTGTTAACTTCTGTAATGAAATATAAATGATGGAGCTAAAACCACAAGATGTGCACTCATCTGGAGACATGGGCAGCATGAAGCGCATAACTTTTACAGGTCAAAAATAGTGTCTGTGACCAATGTTCCCTCTAATTTTTGACAGGCTGTGTGCGCAAAAAAATTTCTTCTGTGCAAATTGTTGTGCTTCTGTGCAAATTTTTGTGTGTGCGGTGTTTCGCTGTGTGCACAGGGTTTAGGATCTGTGTGTGCACGCACACGCGCACAGCTTAGAGGGAACAGTGTCTGTGACACTAAGAACCTTTCAATGCCAACTGGCAAAGCGTTCACTGTTTTGTAACAACTCTTATCCGGACTGACCAACTCATTGCACTCCACATGCTCTTTTCTTAGTATTTATCCAAAAAGGGTCATGTCAAGTGTCTAATAAAAGCTTATATCATACTGATCTTCATAATCATTGTGGAATGTGTGTATGGATGATATTGAAGGAGTTGTATGTACTGAAAATATGTTTAGAGACTGTGGAGACAGAGCTGACAAGCAGACTTCTTCATACCTTATCTCCTGCCTGGATCTCTCTTCGATGTAAATTAAGCATGGAAAGTGAAGACAATGGAAGTCCCATCTGCATACAGAATAAACTGAAGTATGTGAAGACACCTTGGAGCCAGCACTCCAGGAAAAGAACCCCAGGGGACCATCTCAGCTCCGGGGGAAAAATAATGACCTTTGGGGTATAAGAGGAAGGCAAGAGGACACTTTTTTAAAAAAATCCATCACTGAGGGAGCATCTGTGAATAGTGGAACCTGGCAAGGTGGGTTGGTGATGCTGGGAGTTTGCTGGTGGTGAGAAACTACTTTAAACAAGTGACAAAGGGTCCTGTGGCACCTTATAGACTAACAGAGGTATTGAAGGATAAGCTTTCGTGGGTGAATACCCACTTCTTCAGATGGATTCTTCGGTCCACTGCTTGCATCTGAAGAAGTGGGTATTCACCCACAAAAGCTTATGCTTCAATACCTCTGTTAGTCTATAAGGTGCAACAGGACCCTTTGTCGTTTCTACAGATCCAGACTAACACGGCTACCCCTCTGATACTTTAAACAAGGATTTTAACCTGTTAAAGTTAAACCTAGAATCCTACTTTCGACGTCTCTGACTCAAAGAATATTTCCAACAGACCTCTGTACAACATACTAACCCACAGAATCCTTCCTATCAAAACTACAAAAAGAAGGATTCTGCATGGACTCCTCCTGAAGGTCGAAACAACAAATTGGACTTCTACATAGACTGCTTCCGTCGACGTGCTCGAGCTGAAATTGTAGAAAAACAAAATCACTTGCCCCATAACCTCAGCTGTGCTGAACACAATGCCATCAACAGCCTCAGGAACAACTCTAACATTATAATCAAAAAGGCTGACAAAGGAGGAGCTGTCGTCATCATGAATAAGTTGGAATATGAACAAGAAGCTGCCAGGCAGCTCTGTAACTCCACATTCTACAGGCCATTATCCTCTGACCCCACTGTGGAGTACCAAAAGAAACTACACCATCTGCTCCAGAAACTCCCTGGAAAAGCACAAGAACAAATTTGTACAGACACGTGCCTAGAACCCCGACCAGGGGTATTCTATTTGCTACCCAAGATCCATAAACCTGGAAATCCTGGACGCCCCATCATCTCAGGCATTGGCACCCTAACAGCAGGATTGTCTGGCTATGTGGACTCTCTCCTCAGGCCCTATGCTACCAGCACTCCCAGCTATCTTCACAATACCACTGACTTCCTGAGGAAACTACAATCCATCGGTGATCTTCCAGACAACACCATCCTGGCCACTATGGATGTAGAAGCCCTCTACACTAACATTCCACACAACGATGGACTACAAGCTGTTAGGAACGGTATCCCCGATACTACCATGGCTAACCTGGTGGCTGAACTTTGTGATTTTGTTCTCACCCACAACTATTTCACATTTGGGGACAATATATACCTTCAAGTCAGTATAGAGTTCAAGTCAGTGGCACTGCTATGGGTACCCGCATGGCCCCACAGTATGCCAACATTTTTATGGCTGACTTAGAACAACGCTTCCTCAGCTCTCGTCGCCTAACACCCCTACTCTACTTGCGCTACATTGATGATATCTTCATCATTTGGACCCATGGAAAAGAAGCCCTTGAGGAATTCCACCATGATTTCAACAATTTCCACAGATCTTGGGGGACAGACCAATCCTCACTTACAGACAGCCCCCCAACCTGAAGCAAATACTCACCAGCAACCACACACCATGCAACAAAAACACTAACCCAGGAACCTATCCTTGCAACAAAGCCCGATGCCAACTCTGTCCACATATCGATTCAAGTGATACCATCATAGGACCTAATAACATCAGCGACGCCATCGGGGGATCATTCACTTGCACATCTACCAATGTGATATATGCCATCATGTGCCAGCAATGCCCCTCTGCCATGTACATTGGCCAAACCGGACAGTCTCTACACAAAAGAATAAACGGACATAAATCTGACATCAGGAATCATAACATTCAAAAACCAGTAGGAGAACACTTCAACCTCCCTAACCACTCAGTGACAGACTTGAGGGTCGTAATTTTGCAACAAATAAACTTCAAAAACAGGCTACAACAAGAAGCTGTTGAACTTGAATTGATATGCAAACTAGATACCATCAACTCAGGATTAAATAGAGACTTGGAATGGCTTGGCCATTACGTTAATTGAATCTATTTCCCTTAAGTTAACGATCCTCATTCACACCTGTGTGTCAACTGTCCACAATGGCCATCTTGTTTATCACTTCAAAGGTTTTTCTTCCCCTGCTGTTATGGTTCCTCTCAATTAATTAGCCTCTTAAGGTTGGTATACGCACTTCCACCTTATCATGTTTCTCTGACTGTATAAATATCTGTCTACTGTATGTTTCATTCCATGCATCCGATGAAGTGGATTCTAACCCACGAAAGCTTATGCTGAAATATACTTGTGGCACCTTAGAGACTAACAAATTTTTCTTTCTTTCTTATTTTCTTTCTACATCTAAAGTTAGACTCTGAGAAGTGTGGTGTACTTTTTATTTGATATGTGTAACCATTTCTGTTTCCATTATCCTTACTCAGTATCTCTTAAAACTTACTTATGATTGTTTCACTATAAATATATTTCAATGCCATAACGTTATAAAGGATCTGATCCTCAATTGTGCCCATCAAGCTGTACGCACGCTGTCTCTTGGTGGATTGCTTACGTGACAACTTCTGTGAGTGTCCCGTAATGGGCTGGATGCTGCAGGGAGCACTCTGAGGTCTTGGTGGTTGGTGAGTGTCTGTCACTAGCCTGGGCAAAAAGGGCAAGGTCCATGGAGACCTGGAAGTCAGTGCATGTGTGTGGCCAGAGGCTGTTGCTTTTGGGGAGATGAACTACTGCAGGGACAGACAAGACTGCTTCAAGCTAAGCACAGGTAGTGGTGAGGTGTCTCACAATCCTGGGTAACTCTGGGGGAGCATCACAGTGTCTCTGATGCCCTTTTAAACCGATTTTAAAAATAAACGAAAGGAGACTTTGCATACATTGGGCCTGGTTCTCTGGTATATTGGAGTTGCTTTGCCCCATTTTGCTGGTGCAAAGCTGTTCTAAAGCTAGCTTAGCTAGCCATTGGGTGATTCTCCTGCACAGGGAGATCCTCATGTGTTCTAGAGTTCCTATAGCGCTACTACCCCTCATCCCCCTCCAAGGCCACTGATGTAGGAGGCATGGCAAAGGGTCCCTTGTGCATGACTCATCCCTAGCTCCCGGGGGATGCTATCTGCTGGCATGCAATTGGGTAGCCCTTAGGTAGCTCTAGGTGATTCTGAAGAGTTGGGCTTCAGAACATCACTGATATTTGGAGACTGCAAAGGTGACATTGCATTAGTGAAATAAATAATGACCCTTCATATTGAACTTTAACCCCCCCACACACCATTCCAAGATGCACCAATCATTTCTCAGCCCCAGCTCAGAATCTGGGCCACTGTTTCTATGGCAACACGAGAACCCCCCTGCGTGCAATAATGGATATAGGCCATGATAAAAACATAGATAATTGTATGGTGGGAAAGATCTGTTACTTTGTATGACTATTATATGTGCCTTGATTTACGAGATTTATATTATTCTGACTCGCTGTACAGAGTTAAATCAAAGGAGGGGAGGCTGTTAGGTGGGAGCAAACAGGACATAAAACAATGATAGATAATAGGTGTCTGGAGGGAGAACACCCAGGATCCTTAAGAGGAACAGTGGGTGAGCTAATAATTGGAGAATGCCTACCTGCCAGAAGGTGGCAGGACTATTTTTTCTAAGGCCAGAGAATAAAATCAAAATAACTCTATGCCATAAATCCCCCCATCCTAGAAGAAAAGATGCGGGAAACTGGGAGCAGTTTCTTGTGGAGAGACACTGATAAAGACAGTAGACAGAACGTGCGGCTGGGCTGTGGAACTAAGGCAGGGGCTCTGCTGGGTTTGCCTAAGTTTTGAGAGAGGTGATGGGTTCTGCAGGGAAGCCCCAGGTATAGGAGAGTGTTGTGGGTTTATCCCTCTCTCTCTGCTTGGTGTGTCGGTTTGTGCAAATGAACAATAGATCTGTTGGAAGGAGCTGTTGTGAGTCACTTCGATCAGCTGCTGGTCAGACACCCAAAGAGCAGGGTCCTGCAAGTATCAACTGCAGTTGGGTCTCTTATGTTAAAACAGCTGTAAACAGGGAGGGGTCTGCTGCACTGAGATCCAGTGTACGCATGGTTGAACTGTGGGGTTCCCCCTGGAGTGAGGTGAATATAGAGAAACTTATCAAATGAGGGGGGCACTCATGCCTTATGCCCCCTTGCAATTCCTCACCACTCACCCTGTTACTCTGGCAGGATGGTGGAAGTAGGGGTGTTGTAGCCTGGTAATCAAGTCTAAAGTGGGATGAACCACAGAGTTTCACTGTGGGGGAAGAATGCAGGTCGAGGACTGTTAGTGGGAGGGAGAGCAGGCTGAGGCCTGTCACTTGGAAAGAGTATGCATGGGAGAGAGATAACAGGTACAGCTCACCCCTGAACTGTCACAATAATATAATGGCAGGAGTCACCAGGTGGTGGTGTTACACAAGCCTTGAAAGTTCGCTTTCTTAGTGGGTGAGCGTTGTTCTTTCTTTGAAGAAACCCCAGTGGTTATAAGTTTTGTAATGAACTTTAATTCTGAAGGTGCTGTTGCAAGCAGCAGGAGAGTTTGCTCTCTGTCTTAATCTCTCTAACTGGAGTCAATTCTTGAGGCAGGGTAGCTGGCTGAGAACAGGACACTAGTGTTTTGTCTCAGATCCTGAAAGAAAGAATTGCCTGTGTTCTGTTTGTGACCACCTCTGGCCAAAGACAGCTGTATATAATGTAAAATAAACAGGTTGCACTTAGAATATACCAGACTCCCCATCACTGATTTCCCCCCCTCCAATTGGAAGCTGACCTGCAAGGCCCCCCAAATCTGCTACTGCCTGGCACAGAGAACAACAACAACAACAATATATCAGTCCCTTGTAACTTAATCATGCTGCACATATATACACTGACAAAGCAGGTTGTGATCCTTTTGAGCGAGAACATATAAAAGCCATGTGCGTTTCTCCTTTAGAGCACTCAGCTCTGCATGTGCTGCCATCCTGCCTTGTGTACTGAGTCACTGTTCTCTTGGCACGGGACATGCCAATACTGTCATCAATGGGGAAGGCCTTGTGTGGAACATGATTTTGTGCTTTGACCTTATGTGGGCATGCATTTGAGTTATATCTCATCTAATACTTCCTTTTTAAAAGGAGACCTCGTTGTTAAGAATTCATTAAGCAGGAGCACGCAAATTTCTTAGTTCTGCATTCCAAATGTAAACAACATAAAACATGTTATCCCAGTTCAATATTAAATTACAAGTGAATAGAGCACATGAGCAGATAGTGACTGGCTAGATCAAGTTGGATGAATATAAGAAAGCAAAGAATAAATCTTTTCTAGCATTCTTACCGAAGATTTCCAAGGAATCTATTTTCTTTAAATAATTATAAATTTCTCTACAATAGTTCTTCCGGTGGAGTCGGTACAAACTTTGACATTTTGTATGCAGGACTTTTATTAAATTAGTTCACTTGTAGACGTTTCGGTGGTGCTCATCATCATAGTATGTGAGGATGTATTGAAAAGCCACTTGAATTCACCGCTTGTTTTTTTTTTGTAATAAAACAAAAACATTCCCACTCTCTCTGACTTCCCCTAGGTTATATGGGCAGACACGACAGTAATGTAGTGCAGAAACTTGCTTTAAAATCTAGATCTAATTAGATCTTCAGTCTAGTACAGGGATCTCAAACGCAAATTACCACGAGGGCCACATGAGAACTAGTAAATTGGCCCGAGGGCCGCATCACTGAAACCTTTTCATACAATGATACAAAAGTATAGTCAAAAATGAAAAAAATGAAGAGGAATATAGTATTCTATTAAAAGTCAATGTATTAACTTTTAAAAAACTGTAATGCCAAGAGGGGTTTTAATAAAATATAAACACTCTCAGTAATGTTTGGAGCTTTGGCTGCCAGTGGAGTCGGCGCCTATAGCGGGCTGCAGGAAATCACTCCGCGGGCCACATGTTTGAGACCCCTGGTATAGTATCCAGTGCTGGTGCAGCTTTTATTTTTTTCTGCATCCATAGCTCATACTTTTGAGCACTAATCTGATTTCCTTTATTTTTACATTAATTAATTATGTTCATTGCCCTACACCGTAGAGACCTACTCTGTATCTAGAGGGTGGCACAGCCTTCACATTCTTTCATCAAAGCAAAGTGCTCTGCAGGTGAATGTGGGGGGAGAAGTCACCTTTTAAGTCATTAGAAGTGTCAGTCACCATCAATAGACAAAATTAGCTAATATAGTGATATTTTGTACTTTCTGTAGTACCTTCCATCTGAAGCTCTCAAAGTGCTTTGCAGACGTGAATTCAACCTCACAGACTCCCTCCTACTTAGTTTAGTATTATCCTCATTTAATAGATGGGAAAACTGTGGCACCCAGAAGGAGAACGGTGCAGGAACTGGAATATCCATATCAATGGGAAATTCTGTGATTTCAGAATTTGTTTTAATTTAGAATTAGAACAAAATGTCAAATTTTGAAATTGCCCGTAAAATGAAATCTTAAAAAAGAATTCATTATTGGTCAATTGAAACATTTTATTTTTATAAAATAAAATTACGATTATTTTTTTGTTTAAAAAAAATGAAAGTAATTTCATGACAAAAAGAATTAGAATGTGCCTTTCTGAAAAGGTCAAAATAGAAAATGTTCCATTTTCAACCTTATTAAAATACTTTGTTTCAATTTTTTTATCAAAATTAAATTTTGTTGACATCAACATTTTCCCACGGAACATTTTGATTTCAATGAATGGGCATTTTCTGATGGGAAAAACGCTCTGTAGGAATGTTTTCTACCAGCTGTACACAGAACCTTTGTCTAACATTTTCAAAAATATCCACTAATTTTATGTCCCACAGCTTTTTGTGTGCACAACTTGAGCTTGTTATCTCAAGCTGGGCATCTTAAAATTGAGGCAACCACAGTTAGGCCAAAATTTTCAAATATGTCCACTAACTGACGCATTCAAGGTCATGAACAAAATCTCCAAAAGATCAGAAATAGAAGCCAGATTTTTCTAACTCCCAGTTCTGAATGTTATCCGTAAGGACATCATTCCTTTATTTTAAATACATCACAGTTAGCTTAGTTTACCATAGCTTTCGAGATGCTCAGATTCATATTTTTGCTAAATCTGGCTTCATGGTGACAGATTTTTAATAGGAAATGACAGATTTATTTCAAAAGAACCTCTTGAAAGTGAGTGTGCCCATAGTTACTAATTTCAAAGACTGAATGTTCATCAGGACAGGATACTACACATTGATGCTTTTTGAAATAAGCAACGTAAAAATCTTTTGAAGACTTAAAGATATAATTTTTGAAAGTTTTAAAAAGTTATTATTAGTGTTTATTATGGTAGTGCCTAGAGACTGACTGAGAATGAGACCTTATTGTGCTAGGCACTGTTGAAACAGTAATTGCAATCCCTGCCCTGAAGAGTTTATAATCTCATAGACAAGACAGGGTAGGAGACAGGTCTAGAACATACAAGCAGAGTGAACAATGTGATGACAAGAAAACTCTTTTTATTTTTATTTTTGCGTGAGTGGGAGGTTGTGTCAACTCTCTCTATTTCTTGACTTTAAGGAAGTAGCCATTATTATTATGGTAGCATCTGAAGGCACCAGGATCAGCATATCAGTCTGCTAGGTGATAAACACAAAGTCAGGTTTGAAATACTATCCCACAAGGGTGAAGAGAAGACAGCCTTTCACACTACTGGAGATGCTGATCACCTTATCAGCCCTCATACTAGTTAGTGTAGCTACAGATTCAAGTCTTAATCCTTGTTGGGATTTTGTTGTTGAACTGCCTGTCCTGTAAGGTTTCTAGAGCTGGCTGGAAACTAGAATCCCCATTCCCTAGGGAACTCTGAAATAAAAAAAAAATGCTTACAGATCAAACCAAAAAATGAGATTGTGAAATTTCCCACAGAATGGGAATTCCAGAATTTCATTTTTTTTAAAAAAAGGTCAAAAAAGCATTTCATGCTGACATTTTCTAAATGTTTCTGAGGCTTTTGGAGTCCCAAGAGCTCAACAGGCAGGAAGCTAGGCACCTCAGGGACCCTTCTTCCAATGTTTTTGGGCTGCCGAAGAGCTGGGACCCTGGGAGCCCTGACTCTCAGGCAGTCCTCCTGGTGAGCTGCCCTGGAGCCAGGGACCCTGCAAGGCCTGGAAGCATCAGCTGTCAAGGAAATGTGAGTTTGGGAGCGAGGGCTTTCAGGCTTTTGGCTCCCTATCAGCCTGCCAGGTGGACCACCAAGGAGCCAGGTGGGCAAGCTGGCAAAAAAATCAGGAACCCTGCCAGAATGTCATTACATCGGACATGTTTGTGCAAATCATTTAGCTTTCAATGAATTTGCATTTTCCAGTGGAAAAATGTCCTGCTGGAAAATTTCCAACCAGCTCTACTTATTACCTTTATGCACATTTTGGGGGATGATCTTGTTTCTGGGGATAGAAATAGAAAGTAAACTCTGGGCTGGCATAGGTTATGGGCTTCCAGACTAAAACACAGAGACTGCAGAGCCTTCTGAAATCAATATGAGTCTAATGCTGCTATCGTTTCATGTGAGGATCTCCCCACTGAAATCAATGGTAGACTCTGCATAGAAATCAATGATCAGATATTCCTGTTTATGAGAAGATATACAATGTGTTTTATAGGGTTAAACTCAGTCCAACATGCTGAATTTTACTATATATTGAAATAAATTCAAATTGGAAGGGTCAGGAAGAAGGAAAGGACTGGGGCTGAGGAGAGTTGGGTTCTGTTTGTGTCTACCATAGAATTTGTAGGAGATTTTAAGTAAGTTGCTTAGGCCCCATTCCTGCAAAGGCTTATACATGTGTTTAACTGTAAGAACACTGAGTAATCTCATTGAAGTTGCTGAGACTATTCACAGTGTATGAAGTTAAGCAAGTGTGTAGTCTTGGCAGGATTGGGGCCCTAAACCATATTTATTGCACATCTGTGAAATAGCAGTCCTTAATACTTACCTGCCTCACAAGGATGTTATAGGGTCAAGTTAGTTAATGCTTGCAAAGCTCTTTGAGATACAGTACTTCTATAGAAAGTGGGAATGTATTAGTCTGACTATAAATTATTCACACTGTTGCACTTTTGTGGCATTCACTTCAGTAGAAAATTTACATGGCCAAACTTTAACCCTGGTTATACCCATGTATTGGGGATTGCATATGTTATCTTGTTTTCTTTATTATTCTTTATTATTTGGCTCCTAGTATTTTTGCTTAAAAATGTTTTTGTGCCTCCAATATTTTTATTGAAATCTGGAACAAAAACTCAGCAAATTCATCAGGCTATATAGGCTGGTCAAGAATGATTAATGTCATGTGTTGCTTTTGGATTTAGATATGCTGCAGATTGCAGTGATTTGTGGAATCTGAGATTAAACTGTAGCCTTCTGTGTCCTCCATATATTGTGTGATGGTTGGGGCTGATTAACCATAATCTGTTGCATTTGGCACACTGTGGGGATTTGAACATATCATGGACTTCCTTTGCATGGATACTATAGAACAAAAAATTAAACTCAAGGAGAGCATTCAGTCTTTCAACTAAACTTAGTCTGAATGTTGAAATGTACTGGCAATTAATCTTAAATTAAGTGATTGAATAGCTAAGTTTACACCCTAGGTTTCATGTATGTATATTAGGGGCCAATCTTGCAGTCCTGACTCCCCTCAGTAGTCTCATGGAACTTGAAGGGGCTACCACACGAGTGAGCTTACCAGGGTCAGGCCTTCAGCTGCAGAGTTAGGGAGATGTCTGGATTTTGAGGGAGGGGTTGAAGCTTAGTTTAATATTTGCATTTTATTAACTCCTCATAAAAATGTATCTGCTTTGTTTTTTCTAGACAGTACGTTTACTGGTTTTCACTATTAGCCATGTCGCAGGGGGATTATGATTACAGTTGATTGTCAGTTAAATGTTCATGTTGGGAGTGAAAAGTGAATACGTTTTCACTGGTCCTAGATTACAATGCTTTCAAGGCAGGGATCTGTCTTTCTGTGTGCATGCAGCACCTACCACCACAGGGCCCCTTCCCAACTGGTCCCTCTGGTGCTACTGCAATACAAATAATAAATGAGGGTCAACGTTTTCAAACGCATGTGCCTGAAGGTAAGTAAGTGCTTACATCATCCATATTTAGGGACCTTCAGACCTTCACTGAACTCTGTGGTACTTGTCAATGCTCAGCACCTTTCAGAATCAGGCCACTTGTTTTTAGGGGCCGAACTCTGGATGTAGGGGCCTAAGATTTGCTATTCATGTTTGAATAGGCTGATAATATGAATAATTGTTTAGAAATAATCTTCTTGTAAATAAGAGACTCTGAAACATGTTGAATCCACTTTTAAAATGGGAAAAGAAAAGAGCTTGGTTTCAGAGCTTTGGTTGTATTTAAGTATTTAATATTGTTCATGATGGCAATGTGTTGATATGGAGTGGAGCCCGGGGTTTTTCTCCTGGTACGCCTTCCTTAGTTGCTGTGAGTAATGCAAATGATGAGACACAGACATAACTTTTGAAAGTCTTCTCTGCTGCCCGTCCTATGTGTGAATATTTTAAGCCTTCTGCCAAAAAGCATACTATGTAAAAGCCTAAGGAGCACTTAATCTCCACTCTTATAATTGTACCAGAATGGAGGCTAGAGTGCCTCTCACTCTTGACTCACCGTAGCAATTTCTTGGTATATTCCAGTGGTTTTCAAGTCCTATACTGCTCCAGATCCATGCATGGTGCTCACAGTGATGTCAACGTAAGGGTTACACAAATGTGAGGGAAGAGTAAACACTATGGGAGGCATTCTGACCACTTTGAAGTCAATTGGAGTTCTGTGATTGACATTAGTGGACCCAGGATTTCACTCTTTACAAATGACCTTAAAGATTTGTTCCGAGCTGAGATTAGGCGTACAAACCTCAGCCTAGGATGGCTATTTTTTTTCTATCATAGTTGTTTTAGATCTTCAGGCCACCGGTAATTCACAGGCGTTAAAGTTTTTCTGATTACAAGTGTTTTTTATTATCCTATACCTGTGAAATGTCTTAGAAAGGATAAAATTATGCATGAGTGGGTGGTACTTGCGTTCACCAGGGAGGTGTTAAGATACTGTAGCAGGCCAGGAACATTTTTTTTAAAGTATTGGGTGGGCCCTGATACTGTGAGCTCTGCATGGATGAAATCTCACTGACTTAAATGGGGCTCTAATGAGCAGCAAGAACCCATTGAAGAATCGGGAGGCCTTAGTTTGCTTTTTGTTCGTCTAATGTACAGGTTTGTGTCATTGTTTGAAAAACAATAGACGTGTATAAAAGACACACACACAAACAGAAAATGGCATACTGAACTATCTCTTGCTTTTGGGTGTATTTTGGAGAGCGCTTGCAGCATAGGAAGGCTGCATTTAACTTTGTTCACGTGGCCAATGAAAGAGATGGCAACCAATTTCTATGCTTCACTGGGGACATTGACTGAAACCTGTTTTGAATGGAGTGACAACAAGGGCTGGGGACTACCAGTCTCCTATTCATCTCTGGTGCTCTTCTCTCTCCCTTGCAGTATGCCTGTAGGAGCAGGAGACTGACAATGGTTCTTTCCCACTGATAACGTAGCCACTTTCAGATAAAAAGGAAATATACTCTGCCTTTTCACTAGTAATGTTCTGTTCTACATGGATCCTTATACCACCCTCACTACTACAGTATCTGAGCACCTGACAGTAATCTGCCATAATCCACGATGTTCTTATTTAGTCATTACAAAGAAAATAACTGTTTAGAATGTTTTCGAGGCAGGTAATCTTAATGTGGGCTACTTGGTCCTTGGATTGTGTGAGAATCTCCTACTTGTGTCAGCTGTAGCTATAGCAGGTGTCATGGGATCTGCAGCCCTTAGCTAATAAAGCCACAACATATTAGGAATCTCTTTTCTTTGTGTGCAGTACTAAGGTTCAGTCTGTACTTAAAGAAATGTAGAAACAATTCCATTTTGTGAGGAAAATGTTGTGCCAGTATCAGCTCTATGATGTCAAAAATCGAGCTGAGCAAATTTTCAGTAATACCTTACTCACAGAAAGCTGAATTTGGGGTGACAAATGTTGGTTGCCTTTATTGTAGAAATAGAGGAGGTAGGTAACATTATCAGTCTACATCAGATTGCTTAGAGGTCTGAAAACTACAATGTCATCATTGACTTAGGAAACCAAAGGTTAACAATGAAATTGTGAGAGATCTTTTCATTTTGTTGGATAATATAGTTGCAATATAGTTGGAATCAATTACCAGAGGTCTAGCCCCTCATCTCTTGTGGATTTTTGACCTAGTTTCAAAGCCACTGCATAGCTTAGCAGTCTTTGAACTATTCCAGGCTCTAGGCAGTATTAACTCTTACCTCTGACAGCAACACTGAATTTTACAACAAAATGTTAGAGCAGGGATTGACAACCTTTGGCCCACGGCCCGCCAGGGTAAGCCCCCTGGCGGGCTGGGCCGGTTTATCTGCCACATCCGTCGGCTGATCGCAGCTCCCACTCGCCGTGGTTTGCTGCTTCAGGCCAAGGGGGGCTGCGGGAAGCAGTAGCCAGCACATCCCTCGGCCCGCACCGCTTCCCGCAGCCCCCATTGGCCTGGGGCGGCGAACCGCAGCCAGTGGGAACTGCAATCGGCCGAACCTGCGAACGCGGTAGGTAAACAAACTGGCCCGGCTCGCCAGGGGGCTTACCCTGGCGGGTCGTGTGCCAAAGGTTGCTGATCCCTGTGTTGGAGGCTACATATAAGTAACACTGCCTAATAATCAATAAAAAATTCATTGGATTGATTAAGCTTTTGCAGAACTATTGTAAAACTTCAGCCAAAACAACAATTTCTTTTAAGCTTCACAGTTTACAAAGGCTAAAATCCATTCTACTTTACAAAAATAACAGCTTGCATTGGAATAGGTTTCTGTAAACTTATTTGTTTATCTCCAGACATAGCTAATGTAACCAAAGAAGGATTAAACATGTCTTGAGTTGTATTGCTGTTGCAGACATTTTGGACTGAATTATCTTTTGGCAATGTTTAGTCCTATTAAAGTTTGTTAGTCAGATTTACTTGATTTACATAATTATATACCTTTTTCTGGTTTTCCTTCCAAACTGTTCCTAGCGATCTGTCAATAAGTAAAACTTCTAAAGAAGACAGTTGAAGTCCTTACAATAGGATGCAAATATTTTTGTGTAATATTTAAATTTCAGGACAAAAACTGTGCCTTTGTTTATGATTCAACTTTGTTACCCCAAGATCAGCATTAAAAAACTCTCACTTTGTGAAACTGCAGGGATTGGGGTTTTTATTCTAATACCAAAGTGGGTCTTAAAGTAGGGATTCAAGTAATACATGAGTGTTCTTAAGATTTGAGACTAATATTTGATTTAATTACTTGTTGAAGACCTTTTCAACCAGACCAACAACTATTTCTTTGATCTATGGAATTCTTCATGTGATGGATGAAATGTCATAGCTAATTAGGACAAATAATGGTATCCATGGTAATGGAAAGCATATACCGAATGGGCCTGATTGACCACTCTGTTATACCACCAGTGTGACTCTGTTAATGTTGGTGGAGCACCACCAGCATAAAATGGGAGTAATGAAGTGGTGAATTCAGCTTCATACTGATGGTTGAGCATATAGTTTACAAAGCTGGGGATATTCAGGATCCAGGTTTTCAAATTCTAGGTCAAGATGCATCTGCAACATGGAGCTTTGCTGTGCAGTTGGAAGCACTTATGCAGACATCCTGTCTCTTCCCCTACATGTTCTGGTTCTGCCCCCAGTGGAATCCTTTAGTGATTTGATCCTTGATTTGATATTGGAGGAGGAAATGCCTTGGCATTGACCTGGCTTAAACTTGAATAGACTGAAGTAAGTGTAGGGGCCTTGACATCTAGGGAGACTGATCTGGCCATTTGCTACAGGGCAGCATCCCTGTATGATAGTTGTGAAACAGAGCTGTAGCAGGGGAGAAGAAATGGGATCCCATCAAGGGAAAGACAATTGTTCATGACAATTCAGAAAGAAGCCCTGGTGGGAACTGTGGTATATTGAAAACTGTATTAAAATTGTAAGCTATATTTTAAATTAGGGTTTTTTTTTCCTGATCCTGCTTGCAGGCTGTGGGGGTTTATAGGGAAACATGTGAGCAGCAGTCAGTTTGAAGCCAACCAGCATACAGTAAAGTGAGGTGTGGTGTCCCTCTGTTTTTAGGGAGCAGCTTGCTTCGTCTCTCTCTATTTTAGGCTCATGTCTGTTAGGGTTCTGAATTCTAAGGAATAGTTATGGTGCAACCTTCCAGAAAGAGTATTTTATATTTTTATCTAGCTTCTCTTTGTTTGTGCTGTGAGCATAACAGTAATCAAACCAATATAGGGACCCTAATTTGGTCCCAGCTTCCCCCCCGCTGGAATTATACTGGAGTTACTGAAATCTGAGGTCTGTCGTTACGCCCATGCCACAGGTAGGGGTGGAGGGGTGAGAATCCAGAAGGCTGTTTGGAGGTGAAGTTCTCTAGTCCCTTCCTCTTTTGTACTGGGCCAAATGAGCCCAGGAACAGTCCGTCTGATAAGTAGATGATTTGCATAGATGTATGCTATGTTAACCTGAGCCAGAATATGACTTTTTTTTAGTAGCAAAGGTAACAGATTAGCTACTTCTCCTACTGTACCTCTCATCTAATACATTTTAGATTCTGTTAAGAAGACATGAGATGGAAACGTCACTTATTGCATATACTTATTAAAGCTCTCCAAAAAGCCATTCACCAGCCATTCACCACACACCAGCACCAGCACCACAAATGAAATAATTTATAGTGCGCACCTTCGGGACCTAGACCCAACATACATCTCTTAAAATGCTCTGTTCCAAATTCATTACTAACTATGATATAAGGGCCAAACTGCAATATCTTTATTCTCACATTGGGTAATACCCTACTCCACATGTAGCCCTATTAACTTCATTGTGATTACTCATGCTGTAAATTAGTCATTGTCAGTAAGGGTACTCCACTCTGGCCCTAAAAAAGTTAAAAGATGCTCGAGGAAGTTCCATTATACATGCAGTGCTGTCCTCTATTCTTCAGCTGGCACTTAATGCTAGTGCTATTCCACTTTTTTCATTTCATTCATACCAATCAGTGTGATAAATCAGAATGCAAGCACTCCATCTAAGGTAGGCTGGAGCATAATAATTAGTTCATGTCATTTAAAGATGATATAATCCAAGTTTTATTTGGGCAATTTTGGCTTCCCGGCAAAGGGTGAGACCTGTCTCCTCCTTCACCTGTTCCCTTCCTGTTGGATAGCAAGTAATAAAAGAAACAAATTAGCAATGGCATTGCCAATCACTTATCCACATCTGCTAAAAGCAGGAAAGATCCAGTACAGTGGGCTAAGCGTGGAATCAGGAACTAAGCAATGCTCCATGCACTCCTGGCTTGAACACTCAGTTGCCTCTGTAGTCTTCAGTAAGTCATTCCAGCTAACTGCATGTATTCCCCCTAACTGCCTCTGTTTTCTATCATTTTTCCAAGAGTGTTATGAGACTTACCAAATTAATGTTTGAAAAGTAGCATGGGTCAAAACCCTGCATTACTTATTCAGGCAAAGCACCACTGAAGTAAATTAAGTGATTTGCTGGAGTAAAGGCTGTGGAATTTGGTCCTACATTATCACCGTGTGTTTAAAACGCATCAGTTCATAGTAAAACATCGTCAGAGACATGCTCATGCAATACATGGATGCCTGATTTGTAACTCCTTAAAAATATGGATTTGCTATCACTGCAAGTGGATAAATTTCATCTTGCACATTAGCACTTCAATCCAATCACCACTGAATTCAATGGGAGTCTTCATTGACTTCAGCGCACATTGGATCTGGTCCTAGTAGAATATGTGCTTGAATACCAAACATTGTTAGAAATGGTTTACATCTGTCTGTCCCATAAGACCTGTGGAATAAATACTTATGTATATCTCCTATACCTATATGATCTAAATGAAGTAGAACCTACTGTATTTTGAAGTGAAATTTTGTGAAATATTAGAAATGCATTATTAGTCAAAACCTGCTCATTTTACTCATGTGAGTAATCACATTACTTTCAGTGGGACAACTCCACTGCAAAAGGTGAGCAGGATCTGGCCCATCACTAAAATGGTCTTAATTGTTTCTGTTAAACACTTTTTGATAGATAATGGCATCTTTTCCTGAACAAACGGTTTTGTGGAAAAATTTTATTTTGTTTGCATGTTCTACGTTGTTTTTTTTCATGAAAACCAAAATTATCCACTGAAAAGGGAAGAAAAAAGAGGAGAAAGGGGAAATAAACTACCTAAATCTTTCAGTTTTTGAAACCCAAAATATTTTTGATTTCTGTTCTTTTTTTTTTTTTTTAGGAAAAAACAATTGTTATGGATATTTTCCCCAAAAATTTTACACAAAAATAGCTAATATTTTTCATAACAAAAAGACAGAGAAACTTGCAGTGTGTTCCTATGCAGGTGACTGCTGTACTGATTGTCTTAGAAGTGTACTTTACAAATAAGTCATTTTCATTAATCCTATTTGTGTATTTTGTTTTCTAATCCTGTTGTACATCTACACTGCCATAAAAACCCCACAGCACCATGTCTCTCTGCCTGGGTCAGCTGACTTGGGTTGTGGGGCTCTGGCTGCGGGACTAAAAATAACAGTGTTAGACCTTCCTGGTTGGGCTGGAGGGAGCCCTAGCTCTGAGACCCTCCTTCTCTCTCCTCCCAGGTGGTTTCAGGGCCTGGGCTCCAGCCCCAACTAAATGTTTACACTGCTTTTTTTTAGCTCTGCAGTCTAAGGCCCATGAGCCCAAATTAGCTGGTCTGGGCCACCTGTGGCCATACCACTGTATTGGAAACCCCTTTTAGCATATGCCTACTGTCATAAATATGAAGGGAAGGGGGAGAGGGTCTGATGCAGTGCTATAAAATCCTCTTTCCAGTAAAGGGTTAAGAAATGCAGGTAGCCAGACTGACACCTGACCTGGCTGGCATCTGACCAATAAGGGGACAAGATACTTTCAACCTTTGGGAGGGGGGAAGGTTTTAGTGTGTGTTTTTGTCTGAGAGAGGGTGATCTTGGAAGACAGAAGGAACCTACAGAAAATCAAACCTCCCTTTTCTGAAGTAAGTTTAGATAGCATAGCGTATAGATTTCTGTTTATTTTTGCTTGGTGTATCCCCTGTGTTAGCCCTGGTCTACACTACGAGTTTAGGTCGAATTTATTAGCGTTATTTCGATTGATCCATGCACCCGTCCACACGACGAAGCCCTTAACATCGACTTCTAGGGCTCTTAAAATCGATCTCGCCACTCCACCCCCAACGAGGGGATTAGCGCTTAAATCGATATTGCCGAATCGATGTAGGCTTAGTGAGGACGCAATTCAACGGTATTGGCCTCCTGGATCTATCCCACAGTGCAACATTTGACCGCTCTGGACAGCAGTCTGAGCTCGAATGCTCCGCCCAGGTAGACAGGAAAAGCCCCGCGAACTTTTGAATTTCATTTCCTGTTTGGCCAGCGTGGTGAGCTGCAGGTGAGCGCAGATCTCATCAACAGAGGTGACCATGATGGAGTCCCAGAACCGAAGACGAACTCCAGCATGGACCGATGGTGAAGTACGCGATCTGATCGCTGTATGGGGAGACGAAACCGTGCTAGCAGAGCTACGGTCCAAAAGAAGAAACGCCAATACATATGCCAAAGTCTCCAAGGGCATGCAGGACAGAGGCTACAACAGGGACGCGCAACAGTGCCGCGTGAAAATTAAGGAGCTCAGGCAAGCCTACCAAAAAACCAGAGATGCAAACAAACGCTCTGGGTCAGAGCCCCAGACATGCCGCTTCTATGATGAGCTGCATGCCATTCTAGGAGGTGCAGCCAGCACTGACCCACCCATGTGGTATGACTCCGTATGTGGATCATCAGAAACCACAGAGGAGCATGATGATGATAATGATGCTGAAAATAGCGCCCAGACACAGCAAGGAAGCGGAGAAGCCCTTTTCCCCGACAGCCAGGAACTCTTTGTCACCCTGGAGCCAGTACCCTACGAACCCACCCAAGGCGTGCTTGATGCAGGAGAAGGGATCTCTGGTGCCTCTGGTGAGTGTACCTCTGTTAATTAATACATGTTTTATAAGCAAGCGTGTTTAATGATCAATTCGCGGCCAGTACAGCTACAGCTACTGGAAAAGTCTGTTAACATGTTCGGGGATGGAGCAGAAATCCTCCGGGGACATCTCCAGAAAGATCTCCTGGATGTACTCCCAAAGCCTGTGCAAAAGGTTTCTGGGGAGGGCAGCCTTATCCTGTGCTCCGTGGTAACACACTCTACCACGCCAGGCCAGTAGCACGTAGTCTGGAATCATTGCTTTGCAAAGCATGGCGGCGTATGGTCCCGGTGTTTGCTGGCGTTCAAGCAACATCCGTTCTTTATCTGACTGTGTTATCCTCAGAAGAGTGATATCATTCATGGTCACCTGGTTGAAATAGGGGAATTTTATTAAGGGGGTATTCAGAGGGGCTCCGTCCCTGCTGGGCTGTTTGCCTGTGGCTGAACAGAAATCTTCCCCGCTGTGACCCACGCGGTGGGGGGAGGGGGAACAGCGAACATCTTGGATGTGTGTCTGTGTGTGTGGGAGGGGTGTCGATTAGGTTCGCGCTGCACGTTAACCCAAAAACTGCTGCCCCTCCCTTTTCAATTGCCAACCAGTTTTAAATTGCCAGCCCAAAGGCTGTTTGTTATGGGAAATGAGAGGGTTGCTGTTTGAAAACATTCCCACGTTATGAAGGTTAAAGAAGCCTATAGACTGTGGCTTACCATGGCTGTGTGCAAGCCGAATTCTGTTGCCCGCCGGACCTGCTTGTGTGATCTCTCACACCAAACCGGCAGACCTTCAATATAACAGGCAAAGTGCAACCTTGGACCAAATGCACATGTGATATGTAATGTTTGGAGCATTGTTCTCTAATATGTGTCTTTTAAACTACTCCTCTCCCGTTTGTTTCCTCCCGCAGCTGCAAATGTTTCAACGCCACCCCCTTCATCACCGTCCCAGAGGCTAGCGAAGATTAGAAGTAAAAAAAAAAAGGAATCGAGATGAAATGTTCTCAGAACTCATGGAATCCTCCCACACTGAAGCTGCCCAGCAGAATGCGTGGAGGCAGACACTGTCGGAGTCCAGGAAGGCAGATTTTGATCGCGCGGACAGGTGGCGTGATGAAGAGAGTAGGTGGCGTCAGCGTGCAGAGAGAAGGCAGGATGCAATTCTGAGGCTACTGGAGGATCAAACGGAAATCCTCCGGCTTATGGCTGAGGAAAGGCGTACGGTTCAGGAAAGGCCGCCTGAGCCCAGACCGCCGCTACAGCCCCTGTGTAACCAACAGCCCTCCTTCCCGAGTCCCATAACCTCATCCCCGAGACGCCCAAGAACGCGTTTGGGCGGCCTCCGTGCACCCAACCACTCAAGTCAAGAGAACAGTCCAAGCAAGAAAGGGCTGGCATTCAATAAGTTTTAAAGTGCTGTGTGTCCTTGTCCTTCCCTCATCCCCTCCTCCACCACCCATCCTGGTGCTTCCCTTCCTCCACCAGCTATCCCGGGAGACTGTGGCAGTTAGCCCCATAGTTCCCCCTCTTTGTTTTACGAATTAATAAAGAATGCATGATTTTTAAGCAACAATGACTTTATTTCCTCTGCGAGCGGTGATCGAGGGGGGGAGGGCAGGGCGGTTTGGGTAAAGGGAAGTAGAGTGAATGAAGGGGCGGGGCTTTTCATTACAGGGGAAAAACAGAACTTTCACACAGCATCCTGGCCATTCATGAAACTGGTTTTCAAAGCTTCCCTGATGCACAACGCACCCTGCTGTACTCTTGTAATAGCCCTGGTGTCTGGCTGCGCATAACCAGTGGCCAGGCGATTTGCCTCAACCTCCCACCCTGCCATAAACGTCTCCCCCTTACTCTCACAGATATTGTGGAGCGCACAGCAAGCAGTAATAATAATGGGAATATTGTTTTCGCTGAGATCTAACCTAGTCAATAAACTTCGCCAGCGAGCTTTTAAACGACCAAATGCACATTCCACCACCATTCTGCACTTGCTCAGCCTATAGTTGAAAAGGTCCTGACTACTGTCCAGGCTACCTGTGTATGGCTTCATGAGCCATGGCATTAAGGGGTAGGCTGGGTCCCCAAGGATAACTATTGGCATCTCAACATCCCCAACGGTTATTTTCTGGTCTGGGAAGAAAGTCCCTTGCTGCAGCAGCCGAAACAGACCAGAGTTCCTGAAGATGCGAGCGTCATGTACCTTTCCCGGCCATCCCACGTTGATGTTGATGAAACGTCCCTTGTGATCCACCAGTGCTTGCAGCACTATTGAAAAGTAACCCTTTCGGTTTATGTACTCGCTGGCTTGGTGGTCCGGTGCCAAGATAGGGATATGGGTTCCGTCTATCGCCCCACCACAGTTCGGGAACCCCATTGCTGCAAAGCCATCCAGTATGAGCTGCACATTTCCCAGACTCACAACCCTTGGTACCAGCAGCTTGGTGATCGCCCTGGCTACTTGCATCACAACAGCCCCCACTGTAGATTTTCCCACTCCGAATTGATTCGCGACTGACCGGTAGCTGTCTGGCGTTGCAAGCTTCCACAGGGCTATCGCCAGTCGCTTCTGTACTGTGAGGGCTGCTCTCATCTTGGTGTTCTTGCGCTTCAGGGCAGGGGAAAGCAACTCACAAAGTTCCATGAAAGTGCCCTTACGCATGCGAAAGTTTCGCAGCCACTGGGATTCATCCCAGAGCTGCAGCACTATGTGGTCCCACCAGTCTGTGCTTGTTTCCCGGGCCCAGAATCGGCGTTCCACTGTATCAACAAGCCCCATTAACACCATGATGTCCACCTTGCGGGGGGGCCTTTTTTGAGAGAGGTCTGTGTCCATGTCCTCATCACTGTCCTCAGGGCGCTGCTGTCGCCTCCTCGCCTGCTGTAGCTCTAGCAGCAGCTAGAAAGGGCAAGGGGGGGGGCGTTATTCATGGTTTTCTGGAACTTTAAGGTTTTGTCCAGAAGGGGAAATCTCTCTGAGTTTGGAAATATAGTGCCCTGTGAAATAGTTACCATCCTGATTTTACAGAGATGATTTTACCTTCTTTATTTTTAATAAAATCCTTCTTTTAAGAAGCTGACTGTTTTCTATGGTGTTAAAACCCAGGGGGTGGGTTTTTAGATCACCGTGTAACCAATTGGTTGGGAGATTGTTCTCAAGCTTCCCCAGGAAAGGGGGTGTACGGCTTGAGGGGGTATTTTGGGGGGGAGGGAAGTTCAAGTGATTCCTTTCCTGGATTCCTGTTAGACATTTGATGGTGGCAGCAAGAAGCGTTTCTTGGGGTGCAGGGAATTTTGTACCTTGGGGGGTTTAACCTAAGTTGGTAAAAATAAGTTTAGGGGCTCTGAATGCGGGTCCCCACGTCTTTACCCTAGAGTTTAGAGTGGGGAGGGAACCCTGACACCTACACTGTACACTAAGCCCGACCTTGGGCTCAGGTTTGAGCCCAAGTCCCCCTTCCTTCCACACACAAATCAGTCTGACTTGAGTCAACAAGCACTGAGGACCCGGACCCTAGGATCTAGTTGGGGGAGGGTGCGGGTCAGAGCCAGAATTCTGCTGTGACTTGGATCCAAACACTATCATTTTGCAGTGTGGACACAGGTCAGGCTGCAGACCCGAAAGAGAAGGTCTGTGCAGTGCAGTAAGGCTGTGTTAGCGTGACTGACACTTGGATTCAGCAGTTGTAAATCCAGGTTTACAATGCAGTGTGGATGCTCAAGCATGGGCTTGGAAATTCTGAGTCCACAATCTGGTCCCACAGACCTGGACTTATTGTGCAGTGTAGACATACCTTTAGATGGTGACATACTTTACACTTAAGTGATAGGTGCCTTGGAAATATTTAAGACAGGTAATAAATAATGAGGGAAATTGGTAGTGGTTGTTTTTTTTATTTTGATATTTTAAATTATAATAAGAGAGCCATGAGCCTCGATAAAGGGCCAGATATTTAAAAGTATTTAGGTGCCTAGTGGGTTTTTCAAAAGCATCTAGATTCTTAACACCTGTTGAAATCAATGAGTTTTAGACCTGGAGGTATTTTTGAAAAAACTCTCTAGGTACCTAAATACCTTTTCAAAACGTGGCCCAGAATCTCTGTATTGACTCAATTTATTAAGTCACTTGTTTAATACTTCATTATGGAACATGAGTTGGTGTGGTTTCTTATGTTTCGTGCCGAATAAGCTACAGTGCTGTGAAGGACTGAAAAGGGGCTGGAATATGATGATATACAAGGAATAACAATAGAGATATGTAGAAATGCCTGCCCAAATCAAGACATAAATGATATAAATATAGATATAAATCCTTGCTGGCAATTAGTTTTGTTCTGTTTCCATTGCCAAGTGCAAATATTTTCTTTCCCCTGTTCTATTGTTACCACTGCCATTGTGTCATGAATTATACATTTTAAAGAGATGTAAGTCACACATGGGGTAATATTTTAAGGAAGCAAGACATTTTACATGACCTTTAGTGTAATAAATTTTGGTAGTGACTAGTTGCAATTTGTCTGTTTACTCTAGGGATGACTTACTTTCATTACACAAACAGTATAATGTTGAGAAGCTGAGTCACTTAGGAACTGGAACAGGTTTTGAAAACTGATCTGCTGCCATTGACGTACATGTGAGAATAAAAATGTTTTTATTTTATGGTAATAGAAGCTTTTAGTGCAATGGGCCGGAAGGAAATCCACCACAATCAGTAGTACGTATCAAAGTGAAAGTGGGCACAATTACCATGCAAATTTGAAATGTATTGTTTCTGGAAATCCGTATTTAAATGCCCCATTCAAATCGTATTCATTGAACTATTAAATTGGTATATTTCCACACACTACTCTCCCTGTCTCTACAATTCAATCAGGAAAATTAGGTCATTGGATAACAAACCATAGCTTTAATTATATGCCTGCCTGTCCAAAAGAAAAAAGAAAAAAAAAAGGCTTCTATAAAACAACATTGCTCTGGCCAAGAATTATACATTCACCAATGAAGTGAAGAAGCAAACCACTCTTTCTGTGAGGAACAATGCCCCACCATAATAGAGCTGTTTCTAAATTCACTAGTTAACACAATTCTTATATGAAAACAACGAGCAGTCCTTGTGGCATTTTAGAGACTAACAAATTTATTTGGACATAAGCTTTCGTGGGCTAAAACCCACTTCAGCAGATGTATGGAGTGGAACACAGTAGGGAGGTATAAATAGATGGGAGTTGCCTTACCAAGTGTGTGGGGGGGTCAGTGCTAATGAGCAAATTCAATTTAAGTTGGAAGTAGGCAGTTCTGCAGTTTCTCATTTCTACAATATTCACCTGGTGAAGTGAAGAAACAGATTGACAGAGCCAGAAGGGTACCCAGAAATCACCTACTATAAGACAGGGCCAACAAAGATAGTAACAGAACGCCACTAGCCATCACCTACAGCCCCCAACTAAAACCTCTCCAGTGCATTATCAAGGATTTACAACCTATCCTGAAGGACAATCCCTCACTCTAACAGATCTTGGGAGACAGGCCAGTCCTCGCTTACAGACAGCCCCCTCAACCTGAAGCAAATACTTACCAGCAACTACACACCACACAACAAAAACACTAACCCAGAAACCAATCCTGCAACAAACCCTGGTGACAACTATGTCTGCATATCTATTCAAGGGACACCATCATAGTGTGGCTGATGTGATTAGGACCTATCAGGGGCTCGTTCACCTGTACATCTACCAATGTACTATATGCCATCATGTGCCAGCAATGCCCCTCTTGCCTGAAACAGATGGTGGTTTTTTCAGGTAAAATGGCACATTTTATTACCATGTTTGCATGCTCCTCTCTCTTCATTTTCTTGAAGGTGACCTATAAAGAGGAAAATAAGTTGTTTGTCCTTTTTTTCTTTATAAAATACATAAAGACCAGTGTGTGTGCATTTTTACACCAGTAAAATCACTGCTTGACTTTGCCATATTTGGTGGAGCAGCTCTGTAGGAATGAAACTAGCATGCTTCTGACATAAGAGAAAATTGAATGAAACCTTTGAAATTGAAATATGTGATGTTTAATCTGACCTTTTTTAGAATTTTATTTTTTAATATGTATTGTAATTTACTCAAACATCTAACAAACACTTGGGAGAAAAGCTCTCAATGAAAAATTTTACACTTTCATAGAATATCAGAGTTGGAAGGGACCTTAGGAGGTCATCTAGTCTAACCCCCTGCTCAAAGCAGGACCAATCCCCAATTTTTGCCCCAGATCCCTAAATGGCCTCAAGGATTGAACTCACAACCCTGGATTTAGCAGGCCACTGCTTAAACCACTGAGCTATCCCTCCCCCCCTTTTGCCTTATACTGAGTGCTCCTGTTCCAGTCCCTTGTCCTTAAGACGCCATCCAGATACAGCAGGCTATGAGATGAAGAACAAGGGAATATGCTACCAAGGCAGAACACCCCTATTTGTGGACTCAGCTCATCAATGAAAGAGGAAATCATTGGGCCCTTTATTCATATCCACTTTTGTGGGATTGTTTTGTGAATAATTAAACATGTATAACCCTGATAATGCAGATCAAAATAGAATTACAATCACCCTTAGAATAGTAATAGAATTTAGCCATTTAAAATAAATTAGAAATGTATCTAATTTTGTTAGATTTTTGAGCTATATGAATTGTTCTGTTACTTGAACTACTCCAAATTTGATTTGGCTAGTAACACGGGGTGGGCAGGGCAACCCCAGCTTTAAGGATCATCATGTGTTATGTACATGGCCAATGGAAAATTGTGATCACCACATCATAGAACTGGTTGTTTTTCATGTGGGTTTGCAATTTTCTGGCAGACAAACTGGATTGTTTAAACAGGACTGAAAGATGGTGCCAGGCCATCTCTCTCCTTGCAGTGAAATGAAATTGGCATTGCAGCTAGCAGGAGCAATCTTGCAGCACTGGCCAATCTAACTGCCAGATTTCTACATTCTGAGGTAGCAAGGCATGTAATCAAAAGAGCTCTGTTAAGCACATTAATGCAACTTAGCTACAGTGGGGCATAATCCATGTTGTAGATACCCATCTGTTAAAACAATAACATTTATAGTCTTTTGCAACTTACAGTGATGGACACTAGAAAAGACAGGCATTTTAATATCCTATTTATTTCAGTGGGCATTGTATCAGGCCCGAAGTGCTGATGTATAATGGCATTGTTAACAGGAGAATTCACAGAGCATCATGATCATTACCAAGGGCAAGTCATGCCTGACTAACCTAATTGCCTTCTATGATGAGATAACTGGCTCTGTGGATGAGGGGAAAGCAGTGGATGTGCTATTTCTTGACTTTAGCAAAGCTTTTGATACAGTCTCCCACAGTGTTCTTGCCAGCAAGTTAAGGAAGTATGGGCTGGATGAATGCACGGTAAGGTGGATAGAAAACTGGCTGGATGGTCGTGCTCAACGGGTAGTGATCAATGGCTCCATGTCTAGTTGGCAGCCGGTATCAAGTGGAGTGCCCCAAGGGTCGGTGCTGGGGCCGGTTTTGTTCAATATCTTCATCAACGATCTGGAGGATGGTGTGGACTGCACCCTTAGCAAGTTTGCAGATGACACTAAACTGGGAGGAGTGGTTGATACGCTGGAGGGTAGGGACAGGATACAGAGGGACCTAGACAAATTAGAGGATTGGGCCAAAAGAAATCTGATGAGGTTCAACAAGGACAAGTGCAGAGTCCTGCACTTAGGACGGAAGAATCCCATGCACTGCTACAGACTAGGGACCGAATGGCTGGGCAGCAGTTCTGCAGAAAAGGACCTAGGGGTTACGGTGGACGAAAAGCTGAATATGAGTCAACAGTGTGCCCTTGTTGCCAAGAAGGCTAACGGCATTTTGGGCTGTATAAGTAGGGGCATTTCCAGCAGATCGAGGGACGTGATTATTCCCCTCTATTCGGCACTGGTGAGGCCTCATTTGGAGTACTGTGTCCAGTTTTGGGCCCCACGCTACAAGAAGGATGTGGATAAATTGGAAAGAGTCCAACGGAGGGCAACAAAAATTATTAGGGGGCTCGAGCACATGACTTATGAGGAGAGGCTGAGGGAACTGGGATTGTTTAGCCTGCAGAAGAGAAGAATGAGGGGGGATTTGATAGCTGCTTTCAACTACCTGAAAGGGGGTTCCAAAGAGGATGGATCTAGACTGTTCTCAGTGGTAGAAGATGACAGAACAAGGAGTAATGGTCTCAAGTTGCAGAGGGGGAGGTTTAGGTTGGATATTAGGAAAAACTTTTTCACTAGTAGGGTGGTGAAGCACTGGAATGGGTTACCTAGGGAGGTGGTGGAATCTCCTTCCTTAGAGGTTTTTAAGGTCAGGCTTGACAAAGCCCTGGCTGGGATGATCTAATTGGGTTTGGTCCTGCTTTGAGCAGGGGGTTGGACTAGATGACCTCCTGAGGTCCCTTCCAACCCTGAGATTCTATGATTCTATGATTACCTATCCACGAAACTCTGCTGCTTGTAGTTGTTTTTCCACACCTTGATCATGGTGGAAAAGTTTTAGCAAAAAAGTGACTTCACAGCATGCTCTAAGGACCTGATTTAACACCCACTAAAGTCAAACAAGCCTTTGCCTTTTGGATCAGGCTCTAAAAACAGTCAGTTGTTGACTTAGTTTATCTCATTCTCACCATCACAAATGAGTTTACCTGAGCCACAGACTCTCTCCAGCTCTTGCATGCTTTAGCCTGTTTCCTTAGATACATTGTTTCAGAGGAGCAGAGCTGTCTGAAGGGTGAACATAGATGTTAAATGTATAACTTGAAACATAACTCAAGAGATTAATAGCAGAATAAGAGCCATTTTATCCATCAGAACCTGACTATAACAATATCTGGTAGGCATACATGCTACTGTACATTACGGAGCACTGGGGTAAGCTGAGTTTGATGTATGCGACTGGCGTTAGTGCCTTCAGTGGAGATGTAGTGAGGTTTTCGAATGATCCTTAGGTGCCCAGTCCCTATTGAAATTCAGTGAAGATTTGGTACCTAATTCCCTTAAGGGTGAGGTTTTTAAAGGAGCCTAAATCTTTGTGTTCTGTGTTGTTAGGGTGACCAGATAGCAAGTGTGAAAAACCAGGACAGGAGGTGGGGGTGGGTGGGGGGTGTAATAAGTGCCTATATAACAGAGAGCCCCAAATATTGGGACTGTCCCTATAAAATCGGGACATCTGGTCACCCTATTTGTTGTTCAGGAAGCCAGACTAGATGATCACATTGGTGTCCTCTGGCCTTGAAACCTATGAATGTGCTATTACATGAAACTTTGCACATGCTGAATAATGTGTACTAACTTGCCAAAGGCTCCGAGAAAATTGCAGAAAAGAAAAAAAAATTGGGTGACAAAAAGGGAAAAGAATAGTAGTGATGTTACGGTGAGGGTCTATTATAGACCACCAAATCAAGAGGAAGTGGATGAGGCATTCTTCAAGCAAGTGACAAGATTAGCTATCACACATGCTCTAGTATTAATGGGGGGTTTTAACTTCCCTGATATCTGTTGGAAGACTAATTCAGGACATATGTTTTGCTGTAAGTTCTTAGCATGTGTAGGGGACAACTTTCTAAATCAGAAAGTTGAGGAAACAGCGGGGGGGTCATCCAAGGCTTTTGACATAGTCCCATATGATGATCTCATAAATAAGCTGGAGAAATGCGGGCTCAGTAGAACTACCATTAAGTGGATACATAATTGGTTAAACAACCACAAACAAAGAAACTATTAATGAAATGATGTCAGATTGGAAGGAAGTATCAAGTGGGGTTCCACAGGGATCCATTCTGTGTCTCATGTTATTTAACATATTAATTAATGAGCTGGATGTAGGGATAGTGTGTACTGATCAAATTTGCAGATGACACAAAACTGGGGGGTGTTTTGCAAACATGATAGAGGATAGAAGGAGAGAACTCAAATCCAAAGGGATCTTGAAAAAATTGGACAACTGGGTTATAGACAACATAAAATTCTACAAAGACAAATATAAGGTGCTACACTTAGGGAAGAAAAAACAAATGCACAAATACAGAATAGGGGAAAACTGGCTTGACAGCAGCACTGCTGAGAAGGATCTGGGAGTTGTGGTAGATCACAACCTCAACAGGAGTCAACAATGTGATGCTTTTGCAAAAAAAGCAAATGCAATCTTGGGTTGCATTAACAGAGGAATTGCACGGAAGTCATGTGAGGTGATAGTACCACTCTACTCAGCACTGGTTAGGCCTCTACTGGAGTACTGTCTCCAATTTTTGGTCACAGCTGTATAGAAAGGATGTAGAGAAACTGTAAAGGATCCAGAGATGAGTGACAAAGATGACCAAAGGGATGGAATGCAAGCCATATGAGCAAAGGCTGAAGGAACTTGGTATTTTTAGTTTGGAAATGTGGAGATTAAGGGGGGACATGATAGAGGTCTTCAAATACTTTAAAGGCTGCCATAAGAAAGATGGAGAAAAATTGTTCTGTCTTGCCACAGATGGCAGGACAAGAGGCAATGGGTTCAAACTACAGTAACTCCTCACTTAAAGTCGTCCTGGTTAATTTTTTGTTGTTACGTTGATGATCAATTCGGGAACATGCTCGTTTAAAGTTGTGCAATGCTCCCTTCTAACATCGTTTGGCAGCTGCCTGCTTTGTCCACTGCTTGCAGGACGAGCAGCCCATTGGAGCTAGCTGGTGGGGGCTTGGAACCAGGGTGGACTGGCAGCCCCCCTATCAGCTCCCCGCTCCCCTAAGTTCCCTGTGTGGCAGCCGCCCAGCAGGCTATCAATTGCCAGCAGTTCAGCTGTCCCTCCCCTCACTGCCATGTGCTGCTCCTGCCCTCTGCCTTGGAGCTGCTCTCGGGAGCCTCCTGCTTGCTGTTTGGGGGGTGGTGAGGAGAAGAGGGGGGCTAAAGTCAGGGTGTCTCCCTCCCCCCTGCTCCTGCACCCTGCTTACCCCATCCCCATAGAGCAGGGTGGGACACGGCAGGGCTCAGGATGGAGGCAGCTTGCCAGCAGCAGCTGCTGTGTCAACTTGCTGATCTATTTAAAAAGGCAGTGCACTTAGAGTGGGGTCAGTGTATTTAAAGGGGTAATGTGCATTTCTCTCTCATACAGGGTATGTGTCTCTGTCTCTGTCTGCCATGCTGTCTCCCCTCCCACCATTTGTGCTGCCTTGTAGAGTGTGAGGCTACATTAACAACAACGGGTTAACCTTTGAGGGCTCAGCCAATTGCTAGTTCATCATTTAGCAGTAAGGCATTCCCTGGGAAATATCCCACCCTCTGACTTCACCACTTCAACCAAGCTTCACAATCATTATCGCTGTGTACCATTATTAAATTGTTTATACGCACACAGTGTAAGTTTTAAACACACACACACACATATATATATATATATATTATATAGTCTTTTGTCTGATGAAAACAATTTCCCTGGAACCTAACCCCCACATTTACATTAATTCTTATGGGGAAATTGGATTCACTTAACATTGTTTCGCTTAAAGTCACATTTTTCAGGAACATAACTACAACGTTAAGCGAGGCGTTACTGTACAGCAGGCCTGCACAACATACGGCCCGTGGGCCGCATGCGGCCCGCGGAGCCTCTCTGTGTGGCCCGCGGGAGGCTGGCTAAACAACTTTTTTTTGCTCAACAACTTTCCTCGCATCCGGCCCTCGGCTTTTTTCTTTGGAGTAATGTGGCCCTCACTGCTTTACGAGTTGTGCAGGCCTGCTGTACAGTATATCAGACTGAGATTAAATCTCAGAAAACCTTTCCTAACTGTGAGAACAGTAGGACAATGAAACAAACTGCCTAGAGAAGCCATGGAATCTCCTTCATTGGAGGTTTTCAAAAAGAGGTTGGATAGCCATCTATTTTTGGATGGTTTAGACACAATAAATCTTGCATCTTGGCAGAGGGTTAGACTAGATCAGTGGTTCTCAACCAGGGGTTCGTGTACCCCTGGGGGTATGCAGAGGTCTTCGGGGGTACATCAACTAATCTAGATATATGCCTAGTTTTACAACAGGTTACATAAAAAGCACAAGCAAAGTCAGTACAAACTAAAATTTCATACAGACAATGACTTGTTTATACTGTTCTATATACCATACACTGAAATGTGAATACAATATTTATATTCTAATTGATTTACAATTATATGGTAAAAATGAGAAAGTACACAATTTTTCAGTAAGAGTAAGCTGTGACATTTTTGTATTTTTATGTCTGATTTTGTAAGCAAGTAGTTTTTAAGTGGGGTGTAACTTGGAGGTATACAAGACAAATCAGAAAAATGAGAAAAGTTTATTAAATACCACACATAACATGTAATATTTAAGAATATAAAACAATTTTGGCTGTCTTTTAACAACAACAGAATTGTTCCTCCCAAAACACTGAAATACCTGGTAACTGCTGCTTTTCCGAATGTAAAAGCCTTTCTTTTTAGGTTAGTTGGATCATTGATTGTCTGCAGGAGTTTAGGTCATAAATTACAAGAATACTTATCTACTATTACTACTACTGATACTGATCTCCTTTGTAAAGTGCTTTGAGATCTACCGATTAAAACAGCTGTATAAGAGCGAGGTATTATTATTATTATTAGATGGATGCACTAATTTTATTCCATTAGCCCACACCAATAATGTATGTGAAAGTAAATTCTGTAGTTTACTGTAACACCAAAAAATTAAAATATTTTGCTGAACAACGAACAAGCCATCTAGTCTCTCACAACTCCCAATTTTTTCAGGCAACGTCTCTAAACCAAAAGCCTGAGTAAATAGCTGAGCTTTACATTGTGCTTACAGGCTTTGCTGGGCCAGTAGTTTGAGTTGAAGGCGCTCTACTGAGAAAATCTTGGGCTCATACAGTCTTCTGAGGTGGAATTCTGGCTCTACCGAAGTCAATGGGAAATTTACTACTGGCTTCAATAGAGCCAGAATTTCACCCTTGGGGCATCCTTGCTGATGTCAACTGTTGAGAAGACCAACAGGGAAAAATGCAGTCTCTGAGCCAGCATCTAAAACATGTAGTGTTTTATAGATCTAAGTACAAACATGAATGTTCCCTCAGGAAAGAAGAACTAGCTTCCTCACCCACCAGTCAGGATTGATTGAAACAACACTCCTCTGATGGTTCTGTTTGTTGGGGGATTTCTGAATGTGGAAGAATTAATTAATTGTAATTCAGAAGCACAGAGTTCTCTTGAGATGCACAGAATTAGCTTTCGCCTCTGATGAATTATTTCCTCCTTAAAAGAAAGCCTATTTACCTGATAAGATCTACATTTTAAAACAATTTGATGTTTCATAGTCTATCTACATACTATTGCTCTATGTGCTACAAAAACACATGCCAAAACAAAACCACACATACCATTTAGCTCAAAATACTCCTTTGTGTTCATCTGTTTCTACTTAATTTTTTCCTCTGCTACGTACGTAGCCCTTGCTTTAAAAAGTGTCATTACATTAGTTTGTATTATAGTATTTTTCACTATGCTGTATACCAATATAGAATCATAGAAGTGTAGGACTGGAAGTGACTTGCTTCCCATGGGATCTTACCTACCAACCATTTGAGTTTGCTAAAGTCTGCCTTCTTGAAATCCATTGTCTTTATTTTGCTGTTCTCCTTCCTACCATTCCGTAGAATCATGAATTCTATCATTTCATGATCACTTTCACTTAAGCTGCCTTTCACTTTCAATTCTCAGTCAGTTCCTCCCTATTTGTCAGAATCAAACCTAGAAATGCCTCTCCCTTAGTTGCTTTCTCCACATTCTGAAATAAAAATATGGTCTCCAGTGCATTCCAAGAACTTGTTGGATAATCTGTGCCCTGCTGTGTTGTTTTCCCAACAGATGTCTCAGTAGTTGAAGTCCCTCATTACTACCAAGTCCTGTGCTTTGGATGATTTTGTTAGTTAAAAAAAAACCTCATCCACCTTTTCTTCCTGGTTAGGTGGTCTGTAGTAGACCCCTATCGTGACATCATCCTTGTTTTTTTACCTCTTTTATCCTTACCCAGAGACTTTCAACAAGTCTGTCTCCTATTTCCATCTCAATCTGGGTGCAAGTGTGTACCTCTTTGATATATAAGGCAACACCTCCTCCCTTTTTCCCCTGCCTGTCCTTCCTGAATAGGCTGTACCCTTTTATAGCAATATTCCAGTCATGTGTATTATTCCACCAAGTCTTTGTGATGCCAACTATGTCAGAATTGGGATTATTCACTAGTATTTCTAGTTCTTCCTGGTTATCCCCCGTACTTCTTGCATTAGTTTACAAACATCTACATTACTGGTTTGATTTCCCCTCTAGATAGTGGCCAAACTCTTCCCTCAGACACTGGTGAACAACTCCCATTGAAAGCCCTGGGAGCTGTGTGTAGGTTTCTGAAGGCAGAATTTGGTGATAACATTTCTATACAGCACATCTAAAATATATATGTTGTAATTCAAATCAATGTAATGTAACTTCTTAAGCTAGGGCTATGACAATATTAGGAAAGAAACATTGTTAAGAAACAGAAATACACCTGAACATTAAGGTCATGGTTTTTATGCCACTTTCTTTGTGCATGTATTTTTAGCATATGAAGAGACTGTGTGTAAGCATGAAGTTGTGTGTGTATCTATCTATCTATCTATCTATCTATCTATCTATCTATCTATCTATCTATCGTGATATCCATGTGATAAATTGCATTACTCAAATAGTCCAAACCCTCCAAGCAACTTCTTGTCCTGGTATAGGGTAGATCAACCTCAGGGAACAATACACCTACTGGGGACAGCTGGAGGAGGGCATCTTCTAGCCTTTCCTCCCTCCCTCTTGGGAGGTTTGCATCTGGGGCTGAGGAGAAAGAGGTCGAGCTGGCATAGCCAACTCCTATAGCTTCCCAGGACACTTGTGATTCAAAGGGAGTAGAGCAGGGTAGAAAATCTGCCCCAAAGAACTGATTGTGGTACCTTGACCTCTTTGAAATCATGTGTTTGATTGGACATCACGGATCTAAAACTTTACTGAAAAATAAGTGGCACATTCAGAATGCATGATTGTGTTGTGTGATATAATGATTTAATTACTTGCTGGGGGATTTCATAATTTACATGTAGCTTTATCACTCATAAACAGAAGTGAGCACATTTTGGAAACCCTTTTTTAATGAACATATTTGCTAAAGCTGACTCATGATTCAACATGCTTTTCCACAAACACTTTGGCAAATAGCTTTTGTTCCCATTAATTTTTAGGAAAGAGCATTTGTGAATGCAAGTATGAATTTATTTGCCCATGAAAGAAACATGCACAATTCAAAATTCACACTATGATCAATTTTCATGATTATCTGCTAAGAGAGTTATTTGATGAAGAAATTCATTATTCTGAATAATGAATAAATTTAGGATTTTCCTTTAATGGGGGGAGGCAAAAATATCTTCAGGTTATAAATACTGAATAATTTTCAGTAATTTTCTCAGTTGTGTTAAGCCTAAATACAACCAAATATGTTAATCAGTATTTTTCCTTGTTAGGAGAGCTAACTGGCTAACTACCATTCATGAAGTCTGAATAATGCTGCCCTTTCAGCCCAAACAATAAACCAACGTTCAGGACTTTGCAGGGTTTTGAGAAATTGTTAACTTACAAAAGATGTACGCAAAGTTGTTTCCCTGAATTCAGTAAAAACAAACAGTAGGTTCCTTTGCTCATAAATCCCCAACTCTGCCACTCTAGCAAGTTCTGTGCCCAAGAAGTGCTCTCTCTGGTTCCTCACAGGGCCACACTCACAAATCCTCATGGATTTCTGCCTCCCACACACACAGCCTGAAAACTAATATTACAACCCCTGTTAATGTACCTGCATTAGCTTTGGTCTGGACATTGCTTTGAATGGTCACCCCCATTGGAGGGAGGGATAGCTCAGTGGTTTGTGCATTGGCCTCCTAAACCCAGCATTATGAGTTCAATCCTTGAGGGGGCCATTTAGGGATCTGGGGCAAAAATTGGGGATTGGTTGAGGGGGTTGAACTAGATAATCCTCCTAAGGTCCCTTCCAACCCTGGTATTTTATGATTCTATTGTTCACAGCTGGTTTATTTACTACCTAATGCAACTTGACTGCTTTTTCTGTTGAGCCTGAAGAGTGAGTGGCACATCCGTTGGTTTTAATGAGGTCTGTGGTTGACTTTTGGATCCAAGACCCACTTGCTAGAAGCCATTAGCACCTGTCAGCATAATATTGTGTTCTTGATGATTTAATTTAAATGAGCCTATTATTTATTATCATTGTGTATTTCTGCTAGGACATGCAACTATTTTTAAATATAGAAAACTGGATGCATCTGCTAGTGTTTCCAGGGTGATTTATAATATCTACCTTTTTAAATGACTGGAGAAGGTTAGTATATAAAAGTTCAAAGCAGGATGTTTTTCTTCTGTCATCAGTAGAGTTCATCCCTAAGTCAAGCAATGTTTTTGTAACTACTGGACAGAACAAACTGTTTAAGTTGAAACTGGAATTCTAACCTTTAGCTACAGAGCCTGGCTGGATCTAAATATCCAAACTGAATAAAATATGAACACTTGGAGGCAACATACTTTCTAAACTGTTTTACATTAATGTAACTTACAATAGGCACTGCCATGAAATAATATCTGGTAACATCATGGAAAAAATGTGTAGTAAAAACTACTGGCTTCTAACCTAAGTAATGGCAAAATTCAATCAAAACGTATCTTGCTCTGCAATACAGAAGCTCACGAAAGGCTGTGCAAGTCCTCCAAATTTATGTTGATGCTTGTGTGGGCTGTTGAAATATAGAAGCAGTAGGATATCTTTTTTTTTTTTAATTGAATCAGTCGCTAGTCTGTGCCCTGATTTGGCTCTAAGCACATGTTTAAGTGATTTGCTGACTAGACATGCCCATGCTCACGTACTTATACCATAGAAGATGTAAGATGCAGGACTTCTTTTATTCCCTTTTGATTTAAAACCGACAACTCTGGAACAGGAAACTTTGTTTTAAAAAGAGTGTCAAATCCCTGCTGTACACCTTGTCACACACAACAGATATGGCATTTCACATTTTGGATAGCAATATCTGGGAAGCAATGGAGTTCTGTAGTTTAAAGGAATGGAGATCAAAATACAAATTAGACAGAAATTTAGGGTGCTTACAAACTGGAAAGATATCAACGTAATTGAACTACATGGCTTCTTGTGGTCCTAGGCTTTACGGTTGGACATAGTGTTTTGGAGATTTGGCTCAGAAGGGCATCCAGAAAGTTTGGAAGTTGATTTTCAGTGGGACCAGAATTCGGCAAATGCTGAGTACTTTTGAGAACTCCACACTTCCTGCTTACCTGAACCAAGCAGCTCTCTGAAGTGAGCCCAGAGTGGTAGATTAGACTCTCTCATGAGACTTTCACTCCTATATTTTTTCTTTCTGATCAAGCTAAAATATAAAAATCAGTGTGTGTGATAACTTGGCATTTTAACTTTTGGTACTAGCAGAAACCAGGAAGTGTAGGAAAATGGAAAAACAAAACTTTCCAAAAAAAAAGGGAAATTAACCAAACGTTTTGGAATTTCAACAGTTTCAGTTCAGGTTCAATGGACACTTTGGATGTAACTGGGGTTGTTTCTGATTTCTATCGGATTGATTTTGCCTATTCCTAGTTATGCAACAACTATAAGGCAATGAATATTGCTGAAAGTGTAGTTCTGCTTTGCAAAGTGACTAGAAAATGACATTTGGGGGCTTCCCATTAATTGTGTTGCAATACATTTTAGAGTAAAATGTGTTTGATGAATAAGGAGGGGTGCTTGATAGTAAATATTGATCTATACCCTAAAATGTGGCTGGCTTATTGGATTTTTAGAGAGACAAGATGAGTGAGAAGTTGGTCCAATAAAAAGATGTTACCTCACCTACCTCCTCGCTCTAATTTCCTGGGACCAAAGTGGCTAATACAACACTGCATAAAACAATGTCCCTTTTGGTTTATATATGATCCCTAGAAATCAAGATTCTGCTGACCAAATTCTGCCCTCAGTTAGATAAAGCCCTGTAACTGAAAATCACTTCACAATGTGGTTAATGCATGAAACAGAAGGGAATCCATTTGTCTATAGCTGTCTTGACTCTGTATGTGCTAACAGGAATACAACAACTTATTTTTTGACTAAAATAGGCAGATTTAACTCTGAATACACCCAGGAGAACGGAGGAAGGTGCCTACATTGAGTTCATTGGAGTCATGGCAGTTTATAGCAGCTGATGATCCGCCCCAAGGTCTTCTTTATTACATAATTTTTGGTAGTGGGCCGAACAGATCTAAAAAGATCTAACTACCTGACAAGTACAATGGCATCTAGGTGCCAAAAATTCAAACCTATCTGAACAAAGGAGTATTTGATTGGCATAAGGTAGGTAGGTCAGTTATTTCAAATGCATGATTTATCACTGAACTGGCTGCTGCTCCTATCAGACGATGACTGGAGGATGTTGTTTCACCACTTTGCTCCACTGACATATTCATTGTTAGTGTCCAGAATTTAAAGCTCATGCTGCCCACATGATGCTGAATTTTACAGTCGTAAAATCAGGTAGAAGAAAGAATTTGGAAAGAGCGGTGGTGTTTGGGTGAGGGGAACCTTATGCTTTCTGACCCTCCATCTGGTCACTGGAGAGCTAATCTGTCCCTTTTGCGTAGGTTATGGAGATCTGAAACAGAAAAGAAATGGAATAGCCAGTTAATCACATCACAACACAGTGAAAATGCCAAAGTAGTAAAACACAGTGAGTTCTATGATTCACAGAACATGTGAAGCATTGAACTTATGTGCCTGAATGTAACAGGAACAGAAAACAGCAGAAGTGCACGTCTCTTCTTTTAAGAGTAATTTTTAATGACACTGGAAAGTAGAATGCTTTCTGTTATCCAATTCTTCTGACACGCCTTATATTCTGCTTTTCTGGTGTGTGTCTAAAGGGAAACAGGAAAACACAACTATGATCAGCTTGAATAGTGTTTCCTGTAATTAAATGACATTTTGTAATTACTTTCAGGCATGTAAATTGAGCTTTATGTAAGAAGCACAATTTTCAGCTTAAAGTAATTGGTTCATATTCAGGATTGGTGTAAGTGGGGGGATTCATTGCATTCAATGGAAATGCACCTGCTTATACCAATTTTTCATTTGACTCATTATGTTTACAGTGTTACCTTTACCTCCATTACTTATGACTTTTTTTCCATTTTAACAATGACCTGTTATCCCGCCAGTAACTTGCTGTTTGAAGATAGGAGGTTTTTTCCTACGAGATTAGTGGTAGAGAGAACCAATATAGAATTCTATTAGCATGGGTACACCAACATTATTATAAATAAATCTCTTATTTAGTCATCTGTAAGACAAGACATGGTAATGTTTCAGTTATTACAGCCATTTTTTAGATATATTGAACTTTCCACTATTACCCTGCTGAAAATAAGCTAATTTTTTGTGGTGGTTCTTTATCTTCTGACCCCTTGTCATTACTATTCTTGTTCATTAATATACTAATATAGTCACTGTCATCAATTGGTCTCTCAGCCCTCACAGAGAGAGAGCGCCAATCACAACACATCAGACATGTTGTTCGAGCCAGTCCTCCAACTACTCGGTGGCCAGGCTGTCAGTAGCACCGGACACCCGATCGACATAGCGCACAGCAGCCTAGAACTCCTGAGCGATCCGCCAACTGCAGCCTCCCAAGCAGCTGAGATTACAGACACGCACCACCACACCGGGCCGCTAATATAGTATTAACAACAAAATATATAGAATCTGATTCCAACAATAATTAATCTTTCTAATTTCTGTTTTACATTATAGTATCTTAGAAATGTAGGGCTGGAAGGGCCTGGAGAGGTCAAGTCCAGCGCCAATATAATTCCAGTGCATAAAATCTGATCTTTGGACAAAAAAATATCTGCCCTCCTTTACATACCGGCAACCCCAAAGGAGTCACCATACTGGAGATTATAAAGAGCTGACATCCTTCCTCCTTCAGCTGCCCCCAGTGACAGAAGCCATAATTGAGAATTCAGGCCCAAAGGTCTAAAAAATCTCCCACCGAACAATCTATGAACATATTAGTGTTTATTTAAGGCTCTCCAGACAGACAGACAGCAAGCTGGAGTTTTTCAGTGAGGGAGAGGATCGTCTACATACAGCTCTTTCCAAAACACCCAAACCGATCAAAAACAGCACTTTAAAGATGTCAAATATTTTAAACATCTAACTTCCAAAACTTTTCTTATGATGCTCTTAGAAAATTATGCTGATGGTCTGATATGGCCTGTTTCATAACTGAAGTCAAAGTGAAATGAACTGAGAGGGTAAGTGAACTTTAAGGGTAGGAAAACCTTACTAAGGCTCACACTTAAAAAGACTACTTGGCTACCAGAGAGTTGGCTCTGTAGTCTCCATGAGTGGCTCTCTCATAGATAGTATGTCACCCAAATAGACAGATGAGCATCCCCCATTTTGATGAGAGCTGATATTTTCTGAACTGGTTTAGTCCGTCTCTCACAGTACCAAGCTGCCTTTGCAGCCCATGAATTCTATGGTCAAAGAACTGTGTGGTAAAATCCTGGCCCCATTAAAGTCAACGGCATAACATCCATTGACTTCAGTGAGGAAAGTGTTGCACCTTTAAAAAAAAAAAAGGCTGTGTGTTTATTCACAATCACCGCAACAGCTGCATGTGAAGCTCCAGGGGCCACTATGCTTTATTTGGACACAGTCGTGGGTAACTACGTGGGATGCTGGAAGAATGGCCCAGTGGTTAAGATGGTAGCCTGGACCTCAGGGGTCCCGCATTGAATTCCCTGCTCCCAGCACAGACTTCCTGTGTGACTTTGGGCAAACATAATAGTCTGTGTGTGCCTCATTCTCCCATCTGTAAAATGGAGATAACTCTGTCAGAAGGAGGCACTGGCCCTTTAAGAGGGAAGAGGCTACTGCACGGGAGAGGCCCTAGGCTTTTTGCTGGCCAGGATAGAAAATGTTATGGCTCTTGCCAGTGAGACTGGCTAGTCAGTGAGTAGAGCAAAAAACATAAACAAAACCACTGAGCAGTACAGTGCCCTCTAAAAGCTGATGCCTAGTGATGACCCTGCTTGCCCACCCTTCCTTCTGGCCCTGCCTATGTACCTGCAACTCAGCTGACCTCCAGTTGGGCTTAAGAGGACACCTGGGTCCTAGAGGGAAGAGTCAGAGCTGCCTGAGAGCACTGGGTGAGAGTCAGTGAGGAAAAGGGACAGGGGAGAGCTGCAGCGCTTAATTTGTGCCAGGGTTGAGCCTCGGCACCTCTAGGCTTGGCAGTTCATAGCTCTGGTACCTCTGGGCTTGCTGCATCAGTTATGGATGTAAACAACAATTTTTTGAGCCCCTGCACCTCTTTCATTACAAATTAAGCACTGGAGAGCTGCCTGGGAGAGACCATCTGCAGAGAGTGGAAAGCTTTGCAGGCGCTCCCTAGAAAAAGAAGGAAGCTGGTGGAGGTGCTAGTTTCCTGAGCTAGAAAACCAGGCTAGGAGGCTGGAAAGGGCTGAGAGCTAGGAGACCAGCAGAGGGGCTAGCCTGCTGACCTTCCTGAGCCAGACAGCCCGGGCCAGAGAAGGCTGGAGAGGGTGAAGGCTGAGAGTGTAGAGGGAGATGCTTGCTGGCTCTCTGAGCCAGAAAGCTGAAGCCAGAGGGCCAGAGAGTGCTAAAGGCTGGGAGTGAGGTGAGGGAGACACTGAAGCTGCAGAGAGCCTGAGTGTAGTGAGAGGCACTGGGGCTGTATGTTGGACTGTTGCGGACATGATTGGTTATGGTTTATATGCACAGACTTTCTTTTCTAATAAGTTAGCCTCGCAAGGGCTATTTATACGCCAACTGTTTCTAGGAACCACAGAAGGGGAAACACAGGTAAGACTTACCTGGCATGCTGCAGCATGCTGCAGAAAGGTACCCCACAAGAGGTCTGCCCTATGAAAAACACTTCCTTACCTCACATGGGTGTTGTGAGATAAATACAGCTCGTGAGGCACTCAGGTATTATGGTTACTGGGACCATACAAGTACAGAAGATCAGTAGATAGCCCAGACCCACTCGGCATAATCTATCACAAACTTCCCTGGCACTCAACCAGCTGCCTACAGCAGAGATAGCCCCTCTGCTGAGCTCCCACTCCTTAGTGTAGCCAAAAAGGGAGTGTTCTGAGTGGGGAAAATGCCCCTGCTGTAGGGAGCTGGCAGAAGAGACAACCAGGCCCTGCCACAGCCTCAAATGAAAGCACCCTCCTAAGGATAAAGGAGGATTGGTATCCCCTTAGGATGCAGAAGTGACTGCTGGATTTCCTATTATCCTGCCTTTTAATTTAAAGCTATTCCACTAGGTTTGTAATGGGACAAAAGCATCATTTTGCTGGTCCTGCCAAATATCCTAAGGCTGACCCTGAGTATTGCTGGAGCCGACCTTTCCTTTATTGGTTCTTGTGAACTAAAGGCCAATGTGGTATCACTGTATCCCTGGTACACAATCTTTAAATATGCAGTGTAATTGTAGCTGTGTTGGTCCCAGGATATGAGAGAGACAAGATGGGTGAGGTCATATCTTTTACTGGAGCAACTTCTGTTGGGGAGAGAGAGAAGCTTTCTTAAGAGCTCTGTATAACCTTGAAAGCTTGTCTTTCTCCCCTACAGAAGTTGGTCCAATAAAAGATATGACCTCACTCACCTTGTCTCTCTAATCTTTAGATAGTCATTTTAGTAGATGGGGTAAAGATTTTTTTTTCCTGTTCCTGTGGGAAACAGATCAATGCTAACTATAAATTGCTCAGATCTGTTCAAGCATGTGCTCCTACCTCAACCCAAATATTGACACTGACAAAGCGGTAATCGCTTGCAGACCTTAAATATGAGCAGAAGAATTCCCATTCTTTTGGCTCTAAAATATAACTCCACACAGGACCCCAGAGAGTGTAGGAAAAACATGTTCCAAAGTATCACCAACATACAATAGAAATAGTCTCTGTCCACAGGCAGGAGCCAAGATGAATAAGATGGGTTCATAGCATACAGTGGGAGAGCTGCCTGAGCTGCTCATATTGAGGCTCTTGTGGCAGCCACTTAATATATTTTTATAGTTTTGACAATAAGTCTACAGCCTGCTTTGTTGCTGCAAGGTCTTCTCAGATCTTGATTCCTCTCTACCACTAAAAACAGAGGGAGAGGGAGAATTCATGGGAGGGCCAAGCACAACTCACATGATTGGCTCAGTGCTCGTATACTTAAGGAGAGGTGGGAGCAGCACATTTCCTACTGGGTTGTGCAAACAGTGATAATTATAAGTAATCATTAAGCACTTACTTCTGCTGCCTTCATACAGGCAAAGTGCTCATTGACTTCAGTGGGTGTTTTGCATGAGTAATTCCTGCAGGATTATACTCAAAGTGGAAATACCGTGGAAACATTTAATTTTGGTAGTAACATTTGTGAGATTTCACCACAAGGTCACAAGTTCAAATTTGGCCCAATTTGGTAACCACTGAAAATCATGATGCTGATGGTGTCTCCTATGACCCTACGTGAAATAAGTTGGTGGGTCTCAGTCCAGTTCTTCAAGGGTAGGTGTCTTCATGAGAGGAACTACTACCACTTTTAGTAATAATTGTCAGCTTTGTTAGCAGTTTAAGCTGAAGGGCAATGAAGATTTATTGCACTGAAAGGAAAAACTTTAATCTGTTTTAACAGAATATGAAATAAAATATTAGATATCTGAGGTCTATCATATTTAGATTTTCACAGAGCCACATCACAAAGGGCCATGACATCTCATCCATTTAAAGTAGAACACGCCCATTTAATCCACATGCTTATAAATGGATGGGACAATAACGCCCAAAGTTGCTTGGGACAATGGAAGTGAAGAGCCTAAATACCCTTTGTGGATTTTGGCCTCAGTAGTGTTTCGATAACTGTAGGCTAGGATTTTCAGTGGAGACTACTAGCTACGTGTCCACATCTTGTTGAATTTCAGTGCAAGTTGGGCAGCCCAGCTGCCTTATACTCCTTTGAAAATCCCCATCCAGAATGGTTCGTGTTCAATGGCCAGTGGAGTCACAATTCACCCATGCAGTTTGATATGAATGTAATATCAAATACCATGTTGGTAGTTAGGCTGGCTCAAGAATTGCTACAATTTCTCCTCTGACCGTTCCTGTGCCTTAGTTTGTTTAGGTGTATTCCTTTATTTTTGCATTTATAAAAAGTAACATCTGAAAAAAAGAAGGAGGAAGCACATAGATGTGTGCAAACCTAGATTTTAACGAGAGAGTCTTTCAAATGGGAACTGAGTAGCTTGCCAACATTTCACAGGTGTGTACCACATTGGCGATGGTGTATGTAATTGTGAGAGGTGTGATGACAGTTCTGTATCCCCCATCCATTAATCTTACAATATAGAAATGCCTGTTATCCATTTAAGAATTGTTAGCATTAGTAGCAGAGATATGTTTAAGTTCCAATAGACCACGAAAGGGGAAAAGTTAACAAGAGGGCTATATGTTCACCATGAATAGGAGTGGTGAGCAGGGGAGTAGGTAGAGTATAGATATGAGCATTTTTTAAAGCTTTGCAAACAAACAGCCCTCCCTTCTCCACATTCGTTTTAGCTGAAGGTTAGCTTGCTAAGTCACGTTTAGCAACCAACAGAGTCTTAACACACACGTTGTTGTTTATAACACTTACTTAGATAAAGTTATTTGAGACACTAGCAGCAGAGGCTTGTTAAGCTGTCTGGAGTGGCTCACGAACATGAGTACCAATCTCGGGGCAGACTGTTACAAACCAGGGCACAAACCCAAACTGGTTGTGTTCTATAATTAGATTTCACCGAGCAAGTATCAAGTGTGAACTCCTCAAGCATTATAATGGCCATACCATGGAGTCCCAGATAGTCCCCTTGGGTACTCTGGTCTGTCTGGCCACCTAGGCAAGACTGCCTTTGTGATAGATGGTACCTTACACCAAAAATCATAACAATAGTCAGGTTGCTCCCAGTCCCAAAGGACCAGTCACTTACCTCAGGTTAATTGTACCTCAGATTCCACTCCAAAGACAATGCTTATAGCTCCTTTAAGTGCCCTCCAGACCTTTTGGATCTTTTTCCTCCCTGCTGATATTTTTCCTCCCTGCTGTCCCCAAGCAGACATCCGTGTGTGTGTGTGTGTGTGTGTGTGTTCTTTGAATAAACAAACAAAAGAAAAGTCCTCTCCCCTCTTCCTTCCCTTAGGAGAGAGGGGAGTCCACAGGAAAACAATGAGAGGCAAGTGTGCCCTGGATAGCAGGCAATATTCCTGGGTCAGACCTTCAGGCCTAGTCTAAAATGGGGTCTAACTCCAGCTCTGCCTCTTGTGGCCTACTTCTCTGAGGCTGGGTCATGCAGCTTTGAGAGCAGTGAGGTCTCCCACTGTCTACCTCTTGGTGGGGCCTGTCTCTGCTATCTGTGCCAGGGCAGCACACCTTCCTGTGGCAGGGAACCCTTTTAAGCTCCCCCACTCCAGGCAGAACAAGCCTTGCAGATGTATCTTGTTTGTGTTGAACAGGCCCAGAAGAGTGTGGGTATGTCCCCTCACATCTAAAATAAACTAACTACAGATTTATTAACTAGGAAAAATAAATGAGTTATTTACAAGGTTAAATCAGGTAAACATATACACACAAATGAGTTAGTGTTAGGTTCCAAATGGTAAGAGAAGTTGCTGTAACATTCAAGCTCTATATGTCCTTTAGAGCTAACCCAGGTTATATAGCTGGGGGTCCCTTGCTTATGCTTAGAAATCTTTGCCCCCTCAGTGTTCGAGCAGCATCGAGATACAGTTCCTTCTTGTCAGGGATTTGTATTTCCTTCCCCGAAATGAGTCCACTTGCACGTCTCCTCATCATGGGAGTCGGGGGGAGCAATTAATAAAGTTGTTTGTCCTCTGATATTCCACAATGATTTGTCTGCTGTCTATAGGCTTTCTTTTGTTGGGAAGGAGATGACACCTCTTGTGGAAAACTAGTATTTCACATTTGGCAATGCTTCTCTCCAATTGCGTTTACAGTTTCAGAGCAAATATTTTTATAAGTGCAGAGTATAAACTTTAACTATTAACCTATAACCTGGGATAGATGATATAAATGAGATTAATGCATGCAACTCACAAACATTTCATAAAGTCTGAACACTAAACACATCTTTATGAATCTAATACCTATTTTAACAATACTAACACACAGGGTGAGCCAGGCCAGTTTCCAGCTATGCATTTGTCAGTGTTCAGTGAGACCTAGGCATGAGCTGACACCTGCAAATGTCACAAGGCTGATGCGACTTATAGTAGATTGCACTGCATAATTCCATTTTGGGGTGGATCACCAGCTGGGAGGATGCATCAAGCCTGCTGTGGAGTCTAGAACCTACATCAAAGTAAGGTCTAGGAAGAAAGGAGAACAAACCCCTGGAACGTAGAAGTAGAGGTTGGGAAACGTAGTTTTTGGTTTGGTGGGGCTTTGTCCAACCTTTATTTTAATTTTGGCTCCAATTTTGTGCACTCTGTGATTTTTCTCTTTGAGGTTTAGGTTCAAATTAAGTTGAAATCTCAAAGAAGAGCTTGGGGAAACAATTGAGTTTTCCTAGTTTCAGGTTGACACTAAGTAAAGGCTTCAAGTTATGTGTCGGAGAAAAACAGAGTCCTCACTCTTTCTTTGGGTGCAGCAAGGCAGATCACTTTATTAACTCAAGCAATTGCACATGAGGGAGAGAGTGCACTAGGATACAGGGTTTCCCCCTCCTAGGCAGGTTTCTCAAAAGATAAACCATTAAGGGCACAGGAGCCAACTTCCCTCGGTGCCAGTGGGGGCTGACGCCCGCCCCCGACGCCGGGCCCTGCCCCCGATGCCGGGCGACGTGGTGGGGCCCCACCCCCGACACCAAAGCAATGTCACCCGGCGTCGGGGGCGGGGCCCCTCAACGTCTCCCGGTGGTGAGGTGAGCTGGGCGCGGGCCCCAGGGCTGGCGGGGAGCTGCCAGTGGGTGCTGAGCACCCACCAATTTTTCCCCATAGGTGCTCCAGCCCCGGAGCACCCACAGAGTCAGCGCCTATGATTAAGGCAAGCATTTATACCTTTTGTTACATATAGTAATGATCAACAACTGCAATTTGTTTATACATATTCTTTCTTGATATCTTGTTTTCCTCACCAATTTCTGTTATGGTCTACATTCTATTCTTATCTAATATCATAGAATATCAGGGTTGGAAGGGACCTTAGGAGGTCATCTAGTCCAACCCGCTGCTCAAAGCAGGACCAATCCCCAATTTTTTTGCCCCAGATCCCTAAATGGCCCCCTCAAGGATTGAACTCACAACCCTGGGTTTAGCAGGCCAATGCTCAAACCACTGAGCTATCCCTCCCCCCAAGGTCATAATAGCCTCTCTCATAGTTCTTTTCCCCCTTGCCTCACACAATCCCCGCTTCTACAAATCTCACGTTATCACAGCTAGAGTTAGCCTGACTCTTGCTGATATAGAGGCCTGCATCCAAATTCCCTCTACCGACTTCCACATACGTAATGGTGTCCTTCTGAGAGGAGGGGATTTATCTGAGTCTTAGTTCAGAATTGCCTAACGGTTGGCCCAGATTCACCAGGAAGGTTTGCAAACCTCAGCAAATCTTTTGGCAAACATAGATCAAGTTTCAGCTGTATAACAGAACAAAAAAAACCAAGATGAATTCCACCAGGTAAAGTCTACCATGCATAAATATTAGAGAATAAAAATAATACATTGCATTTATTTAGTGATTCCCATCAGATGATTCCTTATTTTCCAGGTTAAGGAAACTGAGATCCAGAGGTCTGCCAAGGTCAAACGAGAAGTCCATGGCAGAGCCAGGGATAGAGCTATCTTCTCACTCTGTTCCTGTGCCTTCACCATGTCTTTCATTTAAAAAAAGTCTTTTTCTGGAATTAATATTTGTATATTCTATTGTACACAGGTATGATGCCATTTATGTGGAGATCTTTAGCTTTTGAGTTGTATATTAGAATAAAAAAAAAGGCTAAACTGCAGGAAAGGTTTTCATTTGAACAATGTGCACTGGCAGTAATGGAAAAATATTTCTGCACATTGCTTCTGTATTTTGTCTCATGACTCTCATTAACATTAATAAGATTTGTGTGATTAAAACCTCTGCACCTCCCCATGAATATTTTTCCCTGTGTATCAAATTTTAGCCTGAAGTGAATTTTTACCAGTGTGTATAAATGCTACTTTGAACTGTGTGTAATGGACACCACTGTAATACCTTATAAATTAGCTTTATATAAATTAACTTTACAAACAAATCTGACTTTGTAAGTTAACCCTAAATCTGGTACATAACAGAACATAGGTATATGAATGAAAATAATTGTTGACTGCATATTAAAAATCACACTTCTGTTTTTCTGTTAGGTCCCTTTTATCCAGTGCCACTGGATTCTTATTTTTCATAACAAGTAAGCCTTAGAAATATAATTTATAGGAATAAGCAATAAACTTGTTTTTTCACTTGTGTTAGCATGGAACTCTGCATGTTTAATAAGAAACAGGCACTAATTCTTTTTCTGACTTGTGTTGTGGTCTCTTGATGTCCTGAAGAGGCATAAGTAAAAACCGTTAAGCCACATCATAAAACACTTTATTTGCTTTGAGGTTTCAGTTAATTTAACTCGGCATACAGTATACTTGAAACAATAGACCTCTCTGGTATAATGAACATGAAAGCTGCTTTATGTTCCTTTGTGAAATAATAGAGTTTGCCTCTTCCTTGTGTCATATATCAAAGCCATATATAATACAATAGTTTGGAGATTAGCTATGCAGATTTTTTTTAACAATCTTGAATTTCCGCCAAATAGGACATGAAGGGGCAGTTTTTTAAAGGGTGTTTAGGTGCCTAATTTCCATAGAGAGTTTTTAAATACCTTTTGGAAATCTGGCCCTGAGTAACTTGTTATAACTGAGAAGCACTTGCTCTAGAGCAGGGATCGGCAACCTTTGGCATGCGTCCTGCCAGGGGGACGGTTTGTTTACCTGCTGCGTCTGCAGGTTCGGCCTATTGCAGCTCCCACTGGCTGCTGTTCATCGGTCCAGGCCAATGGGGTCTGCGGGAAGCGGCGGCCAGCACATTCCTCGGACCGAGCTGCTTCCCGCAGCCCTCATTGGCCTGGAGTGGCGAACCGCGGCCAGTGGGAACTGCGATCGGCCAAACCTGCAGACGTGGCAGGTAAACAAACCAGCCCGGCCCACCAGGGGGCTTATCCTGGCAGGCCACATGCCAAAGGTTGCCGATCCCTGCTCTAGACTGGTCCTTGGTGCATGATGTAGCTAGTTCGTGCCCATTGTGCCTTCCCCTCTGCACCACAGCACAGCAGCCTAGTGTCATCACAGTATCGGCACTCGCCCATGTGGTGCTAACCTCTATGGAGTGATTAGGGAAGAGGCAGGGCCTATCTCCCCAAACAGGCCAACAGAGCTACACAATCTTGAAAGGTTGCACCAGCAGCTCTACTCCTCCTGCACACCCAATGAGCTCAGCGGAGGGAAGCGTTGTGCCTTCCAGAGCTCCTGATGCTACATGCCCAAGAATGCCTGGAATTAGTCTCATTATATGCAAACCACAGTCCAAGAAACAACATTTCCCTCTGCTTCCCTCTTTCATTTGCTTCAGAACAGGTTAGTGGGAAGAGGATTGGCATATGGTAGGTGTAGAAGTAGTGCTGGGAGTTCTCTCCCCTCTCACCCCCATCACGGAAATCTTACTTTAAAAATGATCAGAAATAAGAATATTGAATGTTTGATATGCACTGGTGCACTTCACATCTATCTTGGTAACATAGTCAAATATCATGGAGAGGAGAGTTATTGTAGGGGAAGTCCTTTATCAGTCCAATAAGGGCTGGTAGAACTCATTATATCTCCAAGGTCAACTGGAACACTCTTGGATTAATGAAGAACAGCAAAAATGACCCTTCTTTTTCATCTTCATCCCCTCTTCCTCTCCAAAGTTGATACTTTTCTTTGAGTGAGATCTATTTGTAGATTAATGTAAATCAATATTAGAAGAAATCAATATTTACATCAGTCAAAATGAATACATTAAAAATCAGTCAATATAAATCAATCAATAATATAGTCCAAGTTAAGCAATAGGTCTAATGTTTATCCTTCCAAGCTATCAGGAGCCAGAGTGTGAATTCCTATTTCCTTTAATGACAGTTAATTGCATGAGTAGCCCCCTTGATCTCAGTGGCACAATCCATGCAAATCACTACTGGCCAGTGGGAGGAAGCGACCCACAATCTGGCCAAAAAGGAAGCACTTTATCATTTGTGTTGCCTTGTGAGAGTTATGGCTTTGCCCTATTGTGAGGACATTGAGGATAACTATATCTTTTAGGGATGGAGAATTGGTTTGGCTGTAATGACATGCCCTGCCCTCTCCCAGTGTAAACCTATTTTTTTCAAAAATTTCTGAAAAACCATTCAGATAAATCTTGGATACTGAAACTGGAAATGTTGAGATACCAGAAAGAGACTCTGTTATCTTTCTACCAGGACACAGGAGAGGTTCAACCATTCCTTACCCACACAAGCCCCAGAACCATCTTCCACTAGATCAGGGTACCCCCTCCCTCACCTTGAATTTTCTTCAGGAGGGAAGCCTCATATCCCACTCCCAACAAGTATCCCACTTCATTACTCACTGTCTCACAAATCCAGTGTAGCCCAAGGTCCAGTGGGCTTCAGCAGCATCCATGGAAACGACAGATGTTAGTTTACAAGCTGCTGCATGCTAGAAGAACTTTCTGGTTCATGCCAGGAAGTGTACCCATTGCCCTCCTGACAGGAAGTTTTAGCATTGAAGCTCAGAGCATAAGGTAAACAGAGAGGAGCCTGCTGGACCATAGTCCTGTTCTGTTTCCTTATGGAATAGAATTTTGTTCCTGGGTTTTGTCGGAGTGGGTCTGGTCTGAGGCAAATACACCCTGACACATGCTGCAGAGCATATTGGGGGAGAAAGTCCACATTTGGCCCTGCTCCCCCAAAGTTGTGTAAAAGCCACAAGTCAGACTTTCCCTATCTTGAATAACCCTCTCCTGTTCACCATTCCAATATGGGGATTACACCTGAATCAGGGGATCCTCCACCCACCACTGTCTTCAGCGATCCTCTGGCTCCCCTCTTTTGCTTCTTTGGGAGAAGAATTACCTGCACACTCACTGTCTCACAAACTCTCCGGGCCCCCCTCATTTCTATCATGAGGTGGCAGCAAGAACTAGAAAAGCTCACCTGGTCCTGTTGCTGCTGCTACTAGCCTTTATCCTGCTGGTTAAGATGCCCCAGCATGCATTGGGCCAATCTCAAATCTTCAGTCTTTGGTGCTCCTGCAGATGTGGCAATTGGGGCGTGTCACCTAGCCACAATGGCAAGAGATGGGGCTTCCTGGATTCCGTGGGGAGAGGATGAATGAGGGACCCAGATCAGAATAGTGAAAGACAGGAGGCAAATAGCTCCCCCTCACTAGCAATGTGACTCCCTCTGATCTATCCAGCTACTTATCGCCCCCAGTACTGTAGAATTTCAGCACCTCACCAACATTAACACAGTCATCTTCACAACACCCTCTCAGGAACAAACGTATTATTATCACTAGTAAACTAAGGCAGTGAGAGAATAAGTGACTCGCCAGAGGGTGCACAGGATATCTGTGGCAGAGTGAGGAATTTAAACCTGGTCTCCTGTGTCCCAGTTCAATTTCTTAGGCAGAAGTCTCTTCCCCACACCCCAATAGAGAGATGCTCCCAGTGGTAACGTTCTTTCTTTTGGCCCTTCCATGGACAGCCAAACACTTTATTGGATAATTTGCCCTGCCACCCACATGTTAGCTACTTTTTGATGGATTGCCAGACTGTCAAGCATTTCCTGTTTCTGTACAGGACATATATAAACACGGTAGATTTACTGTGGATTAACAATGGCGTACTTAAGAATAGATTTGGCCTGTTACATTCTGTGAGTTTCCAATCTTTGAAAAAAATGATCGTCGTCCTTCCTTTAGTTGTTCTTCATTTTTTTTTTAAATTGTGCATCTGCTATGGCACTGGAAATAAAATGACAAGACTGAGTGGAATGGGTCAAACAGAATTGCTGGCTTTCTGTCACAAAAAAACATGAAGCTAGTACTACTAGACGTTTACTTCTTGATGCATTTAAAAATATCTGCTTGTAAAGGAGGAGCTTCTTCCTTCCTATTAACTATTTATTAAGGGGCAGATTCTGCCACACTTTCTCATATGGAGTAATACATTAGACTCCAGGTCAACAAAGCACCTAAGCAGAGCTGGGGTAGCATTTTTCAGACAAATCGATTATTTGCCAAAAAGTGCAACTTCGAGTTGATCAGAACTGTTTGCAAATATGGGTCAAATTAGATGAATAGTTTTAGCCCCCCAAAAAGTAAACAAAATTTGAAAAAGTCCAAATGTTTTGTTTTGGGGTTTTTTTGACATTTTTGAAATGGAATGTTTTGACTTTTCATTTCAAAATGATATCTAATGTAGAAATTTTAGCTAGATTTTTATTTTTTCTAAAAAGTAAAACAACAACCTCCGCCCCCTCCCCCACAACAAACCAAGAAAACACACCCAAAATCAAAACCAAATGTTCAGTTTATGGTAAAATTAAATGGTTTTTGTTCAACCCAAACCATCTTTTTTTTCTTCAGTTTTGGTGAGACAAAAACAAAATGTCATTTCATGTTGCCCCCAAGCTATTTCCTCCCTCCCCTTTTTACTGGTTCTGGCACAGAACCGAAAAGTTAATTACTTGCCCAGCTCTACACTTAAGTACATGTATTGACTGGGACAACTCCTGTTTAAAGTTAAGCATATGATCGAGTGATTTTTGGATCAGAATTTGAATCTACAATCAGTTCCACTGAAATCCAGGAGTAAGCTTCTACTCCACGTGAGTAAGGATGGCAGACTCTGGCCCCTGATAGCTGTCTAGAGAGCTGGTTTGATAGCAGATCCAGTTTCCCTTTCACTCACTAGTATCAACAGGCACCTGCTTTGCTGTGTGAAAAACAGGACAGAAAGAATTGAATTTGAAAACTGCACTGTATATTTCTCCAAGGGCTTCACCCAGTGACAAGTGAGCTTTATTATCACAAAGAGAAATAGTTTTGTAAAGGTGACATCATGGTAGATATTTTATTTTAAAAATGAAAATTCAGTGCTGGGTTATACTTCCAAAATGATTAGAAGGGTGGTGAGAGAAGTGACTTGGAGCAAATGGCTGTGGGCAGAAAGTCCACTTGAGAGGGTTGGAGCAGTGCAGGATACACCTAGTCACTACTTCAATAGTAGTCTTTGGTTGTTCATTTGAATGCTAAAGAGGGACGAGTAGGCATGGCCAGAAGCCCCAAATCACCTGCCCTCTCTTTGCAGCTTATCATCCTCTGCTGGTGCAGGGGGATCTAACTGACTGTGGAATGGAGTAAGGGTTTTCTGAGTTGGTTAATTTGTTCAATAAAGTTTGCAGCCATCACTTAAACCAGAGAAACAGCAGGGAGCCATGACCTGACAGTGTTGCTGATACAGCATCTCTTTAATTCACCACATTTAAACAGAACTTTTGTTAAACTCCTCAGACAGGATCAAAGCCATAAAGGAGAACACACTGCATGGTAACAGGTAAAGCTAAACAAAATCAGTTACAATGTCTATGTGAGGAGACTTGTTTCCAAATACGTATGTCTACATATAAATAACTGAAAACATGCCAGATCCTGTGCAATCTCATCAGAAGAAGTGAATCTTCTGATTGGATTAACATGGCTAGAAATTGCTTAATCAAGGCATGCAGTTTTTTCGTCATTTATAAGACATTTCAATAAATATTGACATGGAAAAAGAACGTTAAATAACATTCCTCTTTGCAGGCATAAATCTGTCTCGCAGTGCTCCTGGAAATGGACAGCTTCTTAAATTATTCTTAACACACAAAGCACAGTTGACGTCTAAACCCTCGTGTGACGCAGGCTATGCTTTTCAAGACAACACTGAAGAGTGGTTGGCATCTAAGTTGTCTTCTAAAATGATTGAGAGGTTGGTGAGAAAAGCAACTTGTTGCTTGTAACAGAGGTGAGGATTAATCTCCAGTCTCAATTATCTGCTGCGCAGACTGAAAGATATATTTTTAAGACATCTGCTTTGGAGCCACTTTCCGTTTACCCTACATTCTCTTGGTATAAAAGGATAGCACAACTGACCTATTTGGTTACACTGAGCGTGCATTTGAATACAACGAGGTGTAATAAAAAGGTAAAATAATATCCCAGTCTCACAGGCACCATTAATCAATTTTGCATCAGATTTGAGCCATGCAGCATTTAAAAAAAAATCATTTGTTTAGTCTGGGAAATGCACTCAGCACTTCCCTTGCTCTGACATGAGTAACAGATGCTCATATCTCTTCTGTGCTTATGTCTTTGAAATTTGACCTCTGAAAAGTAACCCATAAGTGGATGATAGTTGGAAGTTTTAATGGATAACACTGGAAATGTGTATACAGAGACTCTGGAGTGACGCTCTGCTAAAGCGAGGTTAGTGCCTGCTGTGTTCAGATGGGATTAGTGCCTGGTGAGATGACGTGCAATGTGTGTGTTCAAAGAAAAGAGAGGCCAAAGGGGAGAGACCTTTTAACATTATGATTACACACCTTGAACAAGAAAAACTAAACTGAGAGACACACATTATTGTGTAATATTAAAAAAGAAAAAAAAACCATACAAGTCCAATTCTGTCCCCACCAATCATGCCAATGTAATCCCATTGGGGTTCAGAGGCTGGGGCACTTATTTATGCAAAGGTTTAAGTGCTCTCAACTTCCATTGACCTCAATCAACAGTAGTCCCACTGACTTCAGTGAAACTGCTCGCGTATGAAAGTACTCAGTATACGAATAAGGGCTTTGCAATCAAGACCAATAGGAGTTGTGAAGAGTAGGGTCCCTCTTGTACTCTGACTATGCCACTTGAATCATGTACATTTAATTCAGCTTTTCTCTGAGACATTGCGTAAAAATTTCAAAAGCTCCAAGTGACTTAGAAGCCCAAGTCTCATTTTCAGAAGTGACTTAGGAGCCATAGGGCTTCTCTACATGGTCAGTTAGTGCGTGGCAAGCTGGGTGTGAATGTTCAGTTCTGTAGCTGGCCATGGATCTCGCTATTGCCCACTGTAGGTTCTGAGTGTGCTGTTTCAAAGAGCAGCAAGTCAGGCTGATTTGTAAGTCACTTAGGCATTTCTGGAAATTTTACCCATTCTCTGTCTTGCTTCCTTATAAATGCTGTCAATTACACTAGCCCAGTACAAAACTGGAATAGATAGATTTCTATCTATCTATAGATTGCTCTGCAATCTTCTTTATTTTTATATTTTATAACAAACTCTTTGATGGGTTAAAATGAAAGATTGTTAGAGTGATATATGAAGAAAAGGCTAATGGAAACAATCCTATTCTGGAAGAATCCTAAATATTACATCTTGAATGGAGATGCACTACAATGAATGAATACATGCAAAGAAGTGTTGAATGATTTTTCTATTTGTATCACGGAGGAAAGGCAGGTATTTCAAGACTGAAGAAATTTCTTTCCTAGGCACAGTTATAGAGAACTGTTGCCACAATTAGGCATTAGTATGCAATGATGAATATGTAAGACTCTTTACCACTGTAGCAGTTGTGTAGCTGTGTGTTCTTGTAAGTCACTGGTATGATGAAGAGGCTGTATATCAGAGTTTGGATGTTATGATGAAAGATTCATGGTTTACCTCCATTTCTGTCTGTGCTCAGAGGGAGTGCTGCAGGAAGATGGTGCTTGGGGGAAACGTTTCTGACTGGTGGTAAAATACCTGCATAGTTAAATAGCGTAATCCACATTTTTAATATATGCATGCTGTATGGGACACCTTGCAAATGATCCATGGAATATAGAATGATAGCACAACTATACAGACAGATCCTGAGAGGTGCCAAGAACCTTCAGTTTAGCACTTCTTGGGATGAGGCCCACAGATTTGACATAATGATTTTAAAACGGTGGGCTTCCACCTAAGAGGCAATGAACACCTTCTGTAAGTTGCTGTGCATCTTCCATTCCCGTTAAACTCATTGGGAGTTGATAATGATGATCAGCACTGCACAGGCGAAGCTCACCACTATGCAGAATCAGGTCCTTGGAGATTATATTTTATGATTTCCTTTCAAATCCTGATTTTTTTTCAAGCTATAGAAAGCAATTTGACAGAATTAATAATCTCAAAATTAGATGCAGGATTTTATTTATCAAAGCATCTTCTGGTAACTCTTTTTACACTACTTTTCTCGCTATTCAGCAAAGTTCATTGCTCTAGGTTTGAAGGAATAATCCTCCCCCAAATGTCGCTGATATTTTTATTCAACTAATTTTCAGACATTTTCACTTTCTTCGTATGAAAGAAAACTATGCTGCTGTTTGGAACCAGAAACCAGCTTCTGTGTGATGCTCCTAGAAGAGTACCTCTCTTGGAGTTTGTTAATTTTTTGGTCACTGAAGTTGACGTCCAGCTGTAAAATTGAAGTGTATGTGGTTTTTGCATTAACATGCAATGTTTGTATTTTAACTGCTCTCTGGTTGGTGGCTGCCACTGCTGACTGTCAAAATTGCACATCACATATTGTAAAGTCACTCTGGCTGGGCATGTGACACTTGAGAACTGTGATCCTGCAAACCCTTACATGAAACTCACCTAGTGCAGAGGTCGAGCACAAGGCCTTGCATTGGTTATGACTCCTGGATTCTTGGCCCTGTACAGCTCCTGCCCTGGCTTCAGTGCAGGTTAGATCAGCCTAGGGCCTGTTGCAGTATTTGCCAGCTAGCCACAGTCTCCAAGGGACCATAAACCTGCTGGAAATTGGTGGATCACATTGGCTTTCTCGCCATGACCGCCTCTGCCCAATATTCATCCTACGTTGGGACTTTGATGGAGGTAGTGGTAGGATCCAGCTACGCTGGCTTTACAACAGCTCAGGGTGGCTCCCTCTGGGGAGAGTTCCAGCTGATAAGATACGGCCAGTATCGGGTTCCCTGACATTACCTGCACAGATGTGCAGATAGTAAAATATCCCCAATAGCATATTTCCAGAGATGAAACACATTGATATGTTCTTGCTGATACCCACATTTTATATTTCTTTTTACATGTTTTGAATCAGATGCCTATATTACCCGTGTTACTTTAAACATCCACTCGTTAAGACGCGATTAATCGATCCCCGATCGCGCTCCCCGTCGGCTCCGGCAATCCACCTCATCGAAAGGCGGAAGCGGAGTCGACGGGGGAGCGGCAGTGATCGACTCGCCGCCGTCCTCATGGCCAGGTAAGTCGATTACGATACGCCGACTTCAGCTACACTATTCACGTAGCTGAAGTTGCATATCGTAGATCGACCCCCTCCCCTAGTGTAGCCCTAGAGGCTTTTGGCTGGAATTTATAGCGGAAAATAAGAGCAGACTTTGAAAAGAATAACACCCCCTTCTCCTCTCCCCCACCTCCAAAAAAAGTTAGAGCTGATTCAAAAGCAGAAGTGGTCTATGAAGATCTGCACAATTTGCGGGAGGTGATAGCTAATTTGGCAATACAAAGATGGGGTTGGGAGACTATTGCTGCTTTTCTGTAGCTGCAAAGAGTCAAGTCCAACAGACTAGCAGGGCCCAGTGGGGCATCTGAGCACTTCAACAGGGAAGCAAGCTCAAGGAGGCCAAGTGGGGCACACAAGCCTTCGTGAAGGGAAGCCAAGTCCAAGTAGCTCAGCAGAGCCCATGGGTGTGTTCAGAGACCAATGAGCCCAGAGAGCATGTGTGGTCATACTTTGAACACCTGCACACTCTACTGTGGGTGGGTGGAGCTGGGAAGAGTACTATTATTTTTTTTTGCCTTCCCCCAAACTGATCCCTGCTCGCACCCCTAGCCTGGGATATTTTTGTCTAAAAATGGCAAATACCAGAAGCTTGAGAGGCCTCTCTCTCCCCGTGTGAGGCCTGATCCAGTGCTCATTAAAGTCAGTGGAAAGAATCCCATTAAAGTCACTGGGCTTTGGATCAGGCATTGTGTAATGCTATTTGGGGGAAAATTCCTTCCTGGGCTCCCAGTGGGTAAAATTTAAGCCCTGAAGCATGAGGTTTAATATCCTATTATTTCATTCTCATAGTCTGCATAACTCCCAAGTTCTTATGGGTGCTAAAATTATCCAATTATGCTTAAAACCTTGTTCAAATATTTGTTTTTGATGAGCCAGTGAATTCCAGGTTGACGAGTTACAGCTTGAGGTAGTATTTCTCTATTTTGTTTTATTTTAAATTACTTTGATACACTTTCATTGAAAGGCTGATCAGTTCCATGTATCTCAACGGGAGATGAGAGAATAATTTGCAACAAATAATTTGTTTGCCTAATTTGCACGAGCAAAATTCAAGCACAAGCACTTTCAGTGCAAATATTTGAAGATGTGAATTTAAAATTCAGGTTAGGCAAAGGTTTTTGACATTCATTTTGCATGCACATTTTCACCCATTATATGACTCTGAGTGCCACAAGTTCCTTCTCTATGGTGCTCTTGGGTGGTGCAACTCATAGGCAGGGCTTCTGGCAAAGCTCCAGTCCTTATGGCCCTACACAGCTATTCCCCCCAAATCAGAATCTAGCCCTAAGAAGATGCAAATAGTTAAATTACTTATCACTTGAGTGTGTGTAGGTCTAGTATAAGTGGTTGACAAGAATTGTTTTAGTGTTTGAATAAAATGCTGAAGATGCAGACCCTGTACCCCCTCAAACACTAGCAGCCAGAATATATTATACCGTTCAATGAACATGTCATTCTTCTGAGGCATAACTGTACAGTGCCTAGCCAGGAACTTTATGTGCTGGTTCATTCTCCACCTTCCATCTTATTCTCATACCATCCCTCACCTGTCTCGCCCCGCACTGTTCCTTCATGTTGTTGAAGAAATTTTAGCTTCACCCAAGCCCGGTAAGGATTTACAGTGCACCATAGAACTGTTGGCTTTTACAGTTTGGTAATAATTAACATTACTGTGGCAATATGGCTATTTCTGTGGTAATGTTAATTACTTTTAAATGGTAACATTTTAATGAGATACAAGGCGAGTGAGGTAAATATCTTTTATTGGACCAACTTCTTTTTGCCTCACCCACCTTGTCTCTCTAATATCCTGGGACCGACATGGCTACAACGGCACTGCATACAACAACGGAACATTTTAATGGTGAGGATCACTGTACATATTTTTTTAAAAAATATGTTATTTACATTTAGCTGTTCTCCCTGAGCCCTAACTTGGCCAAAATATGAGCAGGAAGGATTTTGTATTGTGAAAACCAGCCACAAACTGAAGCCAAATTATTGTCACGCTGAATGTTGGCTGTTAATCATCTGGGCTACTACAACAATGCAGTGCAGCTGGTGTAGGCTGCTCCCTGGGTGCAGACACTTGAGCACCAAAAAGATCCATTTTGGGTGTATTGTGGCTCTTGCTCTTTACCCAACTTACCTAATATGAAGGAATCACATGGGTGCAGTGGGATCCAAGTGACCGAGTTTACAAAAGCTAAACAGCCAAGCTTCCAACGGCTTATGGAACACAGAAGCCAGTGCTGTAGCACCTTATAGACTAACAGATATATTGGCGCATAAGCTTTCATCTATAAGGTGCTACAGGACTCTTTGTCGCTCTTGCAGATCCAGACTGACACGACTACCCCTCTGATACTAGAGAAGGCTGATACTGACCCTTTTTATTCTCTTGAGAGCGATTTGGTCAGTCCTCCACCTTGGGTCAATGTGCTGTTCTCTATTTCTTTGCCTCTGGCTGGTTGGAGAGCTCCAAGTCCGAGCACATCTGACACATCATAACAAGCTTTATCTTCTCCAGCTTCATTCGCTAGGCAATTCTGCCACCACAATGATTCTTTCCAAAGCATCTGTTTATCTAGGACAGAGGTTACCAGACATTTTTGATGAGTGGATTCATGTTCCACGTGTTCTCCCATCATGGGAGCCTGGGTGGTGGGGGAGGGGTGCCTGGTGCCCATGTGGTTTGGGGCATGGGGACACAGAGGGGTGTTCACCATGTGGCAGTTGAAGAAGCTTTTCACTCTCTGCAGCGGTCAGGTGGTCTTGGCTGCTGGGACCTGGCTCCCTGCTCTTCTTGCTTCTCGCTGCTCTGGGGAAGCGAACAGGGCCATGCTGAAGGAGCGGGATTGGGAGGGGAGTGGAAGGCAGCACCCTCTTGACCCCAGCCTTTCAGCGTAGCCCCGTCAGATCCTTGCACCCTCCAATAACCTTGTCATGTGTGCCCCACAGTTTGGGAACTCTGATCTATGGGACTTATATGGTCCCCATTACCGTAATATCTGATTACCTCACAATCTTTAATGTATTTATCCTCTCAACATCCTCTGTAGCAGGGAAAAAATGTTATACCAAATTCACAGATGGGAAAGGAGGAAGAGAGACTAAGTGACTTCCCCAAAGTCACTGAAGAGCAGGGAATTGAACCCAGGCATCCTAAATACCAATCTAGTGCCCTACCCACTAGCCAGCCCTTCCTCTCTAAGCCTAGAGGCTTGTTACCACCAAAGCACAAAGGAAGAATGTTGGTGTGAAGGCGGGTGCAAGCAGGAAAAGGGTTTTCTCCTTTTAGATCATCTTTATTTTTTTTGTATTGATAGCTTGCCCTTCTGGAAATAATATTTTTGGCATGCGTACAGCAGTGTTAACCACAGAAGTATTAGCAGCAACATGCCCCTATTCAAGACTGGTGAACTGATGACAGTTCTTTGGCAAAACCGAAGGCCCCACAGAAACCTGGATTGCCAGAGCATGTGTTGTTTTACTGCTGTGTTTCAGTTTTCTCTTTTTTCAAATCTTTTAATGAGTCTCAGCAGAGTGAGAAATCATGCTGCATTATACAGAAGAGAATTTAGAAGCTCAAGTCACACCCACTCTGCAGGATTTCCTTTAAAAACAAAATATTATAATGAAACAAATAACTATGTGGTGCCACATTCAACCTTAATTTAAGCAGGAACATCTTCATAGATTTCAGCGGGGTTATACCTGTTTCCTTCAGGGCTGAATTTGACCTTGGGTGTTTATATTACTATAATCTTGTATACATAGGAGAGAGAATGTCTTTGTCTGAGACAGCTTGTAGCTGCTGATTAATGTGATAATCAAATAAAGCAAGAGGGCATAGGAAAAATTTGGAAACCAAGCAATGTTGGGAGAAAGTGTTGAGTAGGGTGCAATAAATCTTTGTTTGGGAGGGCTAGCAAGCTGAGTACATACTCAGGTTCTGGGCTTGCACTACCAGTGCTGAAGCCCACACTTCACTGCCTTCACTGCTATTGTTACCCATGCTTGCTAGATTCAAGTTAGTTCAGATGACTGCAGCTTTTGCTGTGTAGGTATACATTTGGAATGGAGCGTATGCTAATCAAATCCACAGATAACAAGCAGCTGAATGAGACTATGGATACTTTGGGGGACAGAATCTATTCAGACCATTTTCGGAATATACTAGGTGAGATTTTTTTCCAAGTCATGCCACTGCGCGTAATAATATTCCACAGCATAAAAGCGAGGGATCTGATTCACATTAATACTTTAATCATTTTGGCTGTGTATAAGGCATCAAAGATTAAGTAAAATATATTAATGTTCATGTTAAGTCACCTTTACACAGATAGAGTTGTGTAAAGTGGCCTTAGTGGAAATGGGAATCAGGCCTTGTGTGTGACTGTACAATGCCAAGAAATAAAAATTGGCTTTTTCCTATGGGAATCATCAGAGGGGATTTGCCAATTCTGCAGAATACTTCAAGGTTTCTCCATTGGCTTCTTCCTGAGGGACCAGAAAACACCCAGAGAGACCCGCAGGAATGGTGAACAAACTTGTAGTAATCTCAGCTGTGTCTATACCAGAGTTTTCTTTAGCCAAATTACAAGTGTGAATTGCTGGTCAAAAATAGATGGTACTATAAAAATCCACTTGCCCAGATTGAGCATGAGGACATTGTTCAGCTGATCTCTGAACTAATGCCTCTTTTTAATGGGGTTTACTTAAAATCTGTCATAAATCATGGAAGAAGTGGATTGTAGTCCACGAAAGCTTATGCTGAAATAAATTTGTTAGTCTCTAAGATGCCACAAGTACTCCTTTTCTTTTTGTTGACACAGACTAACACGGCTGTTACTCTGAATCTTTTTTCTTGTTACTTTTTGTTTTCACTCTTTCTTCTGTTCCACAGTTTGTTTAATGTATCCCTAGAATGTGTGATCTGAGCAATTTGAGAATCATTATCTCCATATTGTTATGGACCTTTCATATGGACCAGTGATAAATGTGTTGATTACAGGGGAATGGGTAGCTCAGGATGAGGCTGATAATAGGAGACTGAGCCCCTTATCATTTTCATTCATTTGAGTCACAGACACTGAGCCTGATTCTCCTCTCACCTACCCCAGTTTTACACTGTTGTGACTCCATTGGCTACAATGGACATACTCCTGTTTCGCATTGCGATATGGGAGAGCAGAATCCTGACAATCATTATTTGGTGCCTTATGTGAAATGGTTTGGTGGTATCTGTTCAATTCCAGGTCACAAAACGCCACATCTCCAAGTCAGACCTTTATTGTGCAGGAGCATAGGAATTGCCGTACTGGATCATCTTGCCCGCTGCCCTGTTGCCAAGAGCGGCTGCTACCACTTGCTTCAGAGACAGGTGAAGAAACAAAAACAAACCCTGCAGAAAGCATTTGTGGGAAGTTTACTTCCTAACCTCTCAATAGGCTGGGGCTGGTTTATGCTTTGAAGCATAATCCCTTATGAAATTTGTTCATTTTTGTAATATTTTCTATTATAAATCCAGGTAATCTTCTTCTTCCTAGAAATGTCTGTTCCTTTTTTGAATCCTGGTAAGCTATTGGCCTCAGTGATGGAAGTCAATGGTAGTTTTGAATTGACTTCATTAGGAGCAGGACTGAGGTTGAGCCCATAGGCACTGTAAATGTCCTCACTGCAGGGCGTTAGTGTGAGTGTTGAGGCACACTAGTCCCTTCTAGATGCATGGTAGCATGCTCTGTGTACCAAGAGTTTGCAGGCAAATGCTGCTGACATTCCAGGCACTAGGCTCTACATGCTCTAGCAGCCCTTGGTGGGTTCCCAAAAACATGCACACACTTTGAGTCACAGAGGATTCTTTTACGAGGGCTGGCAGCGATAAATGGTGAAAATACCATATTCTGATTTCCCTTGTCAATCTTGTACACCCTGGAGTTTATTTTGAGTGCAGTGCATGGGAATTCAGATGTTAATAGAGGATGTACAGCTACATTTGGGTGTATATTGTTCTGAAAATGTACTCTTACACATCATCGGGAAACTTGCATGAGAACTTTGGAAAAGACCACACCGGTTCACTGGCAAGCTATACAGCATCTCATTAAGGCCAGGCATGCTTACCAAGTTTTTGTTCCTCAAATTTATTATGCCAAACATTGCATCTTCCACAGTTTGCATGTAAAAGAGAGAGAATATGTATATACTGTATACATTCCATGCTTTGTACACAGCTTAAAGATACTGATCAATGATTTCCTATCAGTTCACTGATATAACTTTATTCAGTGGCATTAGAACATGAGTCTTATTCTGCCTCTTATTTGGCATCAACATCTTTTCCCTAGGTGGGGAGAAATGAGTTTTAAACCAAGGTGCTGCAGTCATGATGGTGGAAAACCCACCTTCCAAGATGTCGTCAGATCCTGTCATTGACATTTCTTCATCCACATGTTAAAAATAACACTGTGCTTCAGTCCCATAGAGGTCAGTGGAATGGTATTTTCCTACTATAGCGGAGCCCATGTCACTGTTCCTCTACTCTGCAGCAATGTACAGCATAGTACATCTAAAAAAAAAAGGTGAAAAATGTATTCCAGAACGCAAAGGAATGCAACAGAAAAGAGTAAAGTACACATGAATGCTATAAGCAGGAAAAGCTATTAGTGCACCTGCACCATTTCTCATTGCTGTGAAACATTTGAATTAGTTAGGCCTTAACTCATCACCTCAGAGTGCTGCAGTCAAAATCAATCTGCCTGTATATTGGTGGAAAAATATTTCCATAATGAAAGGTTTACAAGCTTTAGGCAAAGACACCCTAGTATACTGGGATCTGAAAAATTGGCCACAGCCTTCTCTGGCAAAACCTACCATTATTCACTGTGTACTTGGGTGCCACTTTGTTGTTGCTGGTGCAAACAGAAGAAACCTAGTTAGCGCTGCCAGTGTTGACCGCTTTATTCTATAATCTAAAGTTTTACAAGCTATTTTTAAAGCAAGCCTGTCTTCTAGAAACTGTAGCTGAACTAGGAGGCCATGAAGATAATCTGAGTCATTTATGTCTCTCTCTCTCTCTCTCTCTCTCTCTCTCTCTCTCTCTCTCCCCACTTTCTTTTCTTTCCCCCTTCCTAATATGATAGCTGTTGGCTAGCTGAAAATTACTACAGCATCTGTGCATCTGATCTACACTAATATTCAACACAGTATTGCAAATCCATTTGTGAATCATACTAGTTGCCTTTTCATAAAATGGAATAAAAGAGATCATTGATTGACAGATACTCACACCAAGTTTAGCCCCGCCCCACCCCACCCTCATAGTCTCTCCCTTACCCTTTGAATCAATGAGTCAATCTAGTCCATTTCCCATTCTATAATCAAACAACTGTTCAAAGTTCGAGGGTGAAAGCAGCTCTTCACATTTTGTCTGTTTTAATTAAACGTGGTTGGCAGCAAGTCTTTTGCTAATGGTAAAAGATTCACATAGGAGATCAAACAACCCATGTCATTTGAAAGCAAAATGACGTTTAGTGGGTGGGTTTCATGTTAATGCCAATGTTCTGGATCCTATGAGCAAAATGTATGCTTTATCGGGTGCCAAATTCAAGATTAATAATAATAAAAAATAATCCCACCTGAACATGGGGAAAGTATATTAACACTAGTCCCCAAAACACCCACGGTGGGCAAAGCTCAGGAAATTCCTGCCATTAAAAAATGGCTCATTTGCTTTCTTGTAAGGAAAGAAAAATAATAATTTTAAAACCTTTCCAGGCATTAAAATCAAGATTATTAAATTAAAAAATAGATTATGCTCTTTCCTTGCATTCAATTGCCTTTGTTGGGTAGTGATATATTCTGGTTCTTAGCAGCACACCAGTGTTTACCCTGGTTACTGAAGGAATAAATTGTTCTAAGGATACAGATGTCCAAGTAGTTAACATTACAGCCTACACCTATTGCCAAGGAAATAGGAAAACCTGAGTTGTTCTCCTGCAAAACTACTTTGTTATATTTTCTTATTTATGTCATCCTTAATATTCCCTCTTACCCAGCATCCCTATGTCATATAGATTGTTTCTGAAGCTAAAGTCCCAAGGTAGTAGTTGGTGCCTATGCTTTTATACAATGTAAAATATAGGCAAAGGTAAAGTTCTTGGCCAAGATTTTCAAGTAACCAGTGATTTAGGTACCTCAGTTTTTGGCTGCCTAACTTGAAGAATCTTAAATAGGGGCAAGATTTTAAAAACGGGTATTCTTTCTGAAAATTAGGCCCTGTTACGGTGTTTAAAGTGGGCCACCCAATAATTAAAGCACCCAAAATCACTAGGCACTTTTGAAAATCTTATTTTTTTATATTATCTTCATTTACTAGCTGAAAAGTGCAATATACTGAAGTGTTCTCCCTAATGGCTTATCATACCATGAGTTAATTGGTTTAAAAATGGTAAATTAAAATATCTGTACTATTTAAACTTTTCAGGTTTAAATGTAATTTTTATTTACATGTAAAATAAACATGAGACCCAATCAAAAGACTAATGACATCAACAAAAAGCCTTCCACTGATTTCACTGGGACTTAGATTGGGGGCCTCGGATGTTGTAGTAATAGCAGCAAAGAAAAAAATAAGATACATAAATGTATACACTGACAAATTTCTGCTTTGTTGTGTTTTTATATTTCATTGGTATATTTGTAGGCCTACAGACAAGCCTATGGTATCTTCTTATTAGCATCTTTCTTTTAAATTAAGATATAAAATAGGCGAAGATTATATGGGGGTAGTTAGTTAATAATCTGACTATGGCAAATCCTAGATATCTTCAGTATGAAATGTTTTAATGTAATTTAATGAAGTTTTCTAACTTTTAATTTCTACCTTGCATCTCAATCTGCAATCCCTGATGGCCTGGATTCTGGCTGCCAGAGCAACTTGGACAGTAATTGCTGTATAAAAGTTCAGAAATTCTGCTGGAAAGACTGAAATCTTCCCTGAGGGATCTTTACTTTTTGAAAAGGAAGGGGCTAGTCATCTGGGTAAGACAAACGGATCTGAATCATGCCAGTCTTCCACTCCTCTTAGTACAGGCTCCCTGCTTCATCTCAAGCAACCAACCTTTCCCTCAGCTCACTGAAAGGGCACCTGGCTGCAATTTCACGACTAGTACAGGACTGTATTGTGTTCTCCAATCACAGTGATAAATTCTGGGTATCACCACATTGATGGCATCAATGTCTCTTTGCACAACCTCTGAAGACTGCATTGCAAGAGGGAGTCACGTCAGCCCTGGAGAGTCTCTGAGATGCAGGCACCATCTTATCCATCATATATGGTGTTCCATAAGTGTAAGGTGTTTTATTTTGGACCAGCCCCATCACCTCTTAGCAAAGGAAGTCTCTCATTTCCACCTAAATCTGTCTGTTGGCCTACCTGTATTTTTCATCAAGCCTCATTCATTACCAGGGAAGTCTGGGCTATCTAGATATCTGAACAAGACCAAGTAATTCCCTGAGCCACATAGATTGCTTGTAGAAAGTGGGAATATTACAAGGTGATCTATCGATTTCCATGCAGAAATTGGCCAAATGGATTTGACTCTGCAGCCTGTCTGCAATGAACTAGCAGGGATTCTAGTACCCGTGTGTGTCAGAGCACATTCCTTCAGGTCTAAGGTAGCCACAGCTCCTTGTTTTAAATGTTTCTATTTTTAATACACAAAGCTCCTCTCTGGAGTTTGGTACATACCTTGACACTGAATTACTCTCTGGATATAGCTGCCAGGTCAGATGTTCAATACGGAAGAGCAGTCCTGCAACCATTGTTCAGTTGAGACTTGTTGAACCCAGCTCCTTTAGGAACTACCTGTGAATGACCAACCCTGAGAATCCATTCAGCCAATTCCCAAAGACAAAAGGCTGGTCATCAAAGTAACTGTGATTCTTGGAGAAGATTGTCTACATGGATCCATATTCCCCAATCTCCTTCCCTGTGCTTCTTGATTTAGCACTTGGGCCTACGTTCCATGCATCACCTGAGGTGACGGGATCATGAAGAGATGGGTGGGGTGTATGTGCCGTACCAACAGAAACAACTACCCAGAAAGTTCCAGGTCATGCACCAATAGTACATGCTTCACTATTGTTGGATACATGCAGACAACCAGATTACCATTCTTTTAGGTTTGTGGTTGTATAAATTAGTAACCAGATACCATAAATTAGTAACCAGACTGAAACAGCCATTTTTTTATATTTTATTGCTCTGGGGCTAGAATTACTTAATGCCATACCACATGTTAAAAGCACTAACTCTCAGGACCCTCTTCTTCCGTGTGTACTGACACTTGAAGATTAAAGGCTTTCAAGCCAGATTCTCATCTCAGTCATACTGGTATAAATGGAAATGTAACTCCAGTGAAGTGAATAGCTACTCCAGATTTAACTGGTGTAACAGAGAGCAGCATTTGGCCCTTCATTCTTCATGCAAAATCTAAAAGTTGCTTTTGGAAAGCGAATAAAATAGATTTTTGTTTCGCTACCATATTCTACCCTGGATTTAAATGGCTCATGGAGAATTCTGAAAACTTTTAATCAATTGTTTTGAAATCATGAACTATGGGCTCATTTCTGCACTTTGCAAATAGATTGGGGCTTATCACTTCGAAAAGGAAAACCCTACTCATGGTATAATTCTTAAATTGAGGGCATTCAGATACCATGGTGATAGACTTGAGAAGAGAAGCTAGTTAAATAAATAATCTTACTCCATGACCACTTACACCCAAATAGCCATGTGAATATCTGACTTTAGGAGATGCTGGGGAAGGCTATGGAAGGCCTCTGCAGCCTATGGTTGATATGCATTCCCCCTGTATACAGTGAATTTACAGGTCCAGATCTGGGGTTAGGAGAGTGGATTTTGAAAGCTCACACAGGAGACCTCAGGGTAGCGTCTTAGGGTAGCATCTGCATTGTTGCACAGAGGATGTATGGAAATAAGGTAAAGGTGGGCTGGAGACAACCAGAGTGGAGATACCCCGTGCAGAGTCACAGGCCATTGTCCTCATGAAGCAGGAGACACATGGTACAACCTCAGGGCTGTGGAGCAGCCTGGGGAGAAAGATCCTTCATTCTCAGTCTGGCGGAGATGTTCAACACATGACTCATTTACATGAGCTGTGTGCAGGGGGGCAGCCTCTGTTCATGAACGAATATGAAGGCAGTTGCGTGATCTTAAAATGGGAATATTGACAATAACAAAATGCCACTTTCAAGGGCACTCAGTTTAAGCGATCACGTGGGTAGCAAGGTAGAATGGGCCCAAGCAATAGAGGCTATGGGCTTACTTTTCTTACCCAAAATAATCAGGAGGTAGTTCAGTCTCCTTACACTTAAAACATACTATGTACTAGCTTTATCTACACTTTTAACCACAGAGATTAAGGGCCTAGAGACGCTTCCTTTCCATGCATATCAAACATCCATAATCAAACAAGAAACTCACTCTTCTAATACAAGTTTCAGGATTGGTGAGCAAGTAAACACCCATATTCAGGTGTCCTGGAATCCTTTAAGAATGTGTTTGATTATTTTGTTTGTAAAGTGCTAAGAGGATGTCTGCCAAGTGAACCCATTTAATCTTATCAAAAGGCTCTTCCATCCCTTCATAGCTTCAGGTAGAAAATCTAAACCTGGAAGGGGAATGGGAGTTGTAGTTCAAGCACGGAGCATGGAGAAGAGGATCTGTGGGCTCGCTTGCTCTGATCAATAAGGCCTCAGTACGGCACAGACTTATGCACACGTTTAACTTTATGCACCATGAACTATAATGGGACCGCTCACAGCGTGTAAAGTTAGGCATGTGCGTAAGTCTCTGCAGAATCGGGGCCTAACTGTGCAACTCCCTCCGAAATCTGGCTGCTACAGGCTATTTGGCAACTGCATTATTGAACACCCTGGGTGCCAGGTTTGTTTGAATACAGCTGCTGTGTTCAACCATCTGCACTGCATGACGCGTGGCAATTACTCTGAGCTGGGAGGAGTATCTGAGGTCGTATGGGCAAATCCACAGCAGAGTTAAAGAAATTCTGTTTTCCCACAGTTTAGTTCTGTTTTCCACATATGGCAGAGATCGTGCTGATTGAAGGCTTATGACAGAATACTTGGGCCAGTTCCCAAACAGTAATTTTCTGGTCATTCAATCCAGGTTCCAAAGACATTACCTATATTTTGGTAGGCTGGGTTGCCTGGCTCAGGTAGGTTAAGATTTTGAAATCCCTTCACCCACTTTCCCCGCCTCCCCACCCGAGTAATATCTACCTCAGCTTATTCAAATGTACAGAAGCTGTCAAACAAAACATGTTGTCAGTTAATTAAATAATTTACTCCCTTTGGAGCAGCAGTTTTAAAAGACTGCAGTAGTGAAAAATTGAAGTTAACTAGAAGAGAACAAGGAATATTGTAAATAAGAATTTCCTAACTTATACACATTTAAGCCCTGATCTGGCAAACACTTACGCACATCTTAACTTTAACTTGAAGTTAAGGGGGTATGTCAGTCGTTTGCAGGAAATTTATAATCATAACTTTTAAAAAAATGTTTTTGTAAGAGGAATAAGTTAGATGTTTCTGCTTATGATCAGCAAAATAAATAATTAACAGCATTTGCTCATTAGATTTCAGTGTTTATAGCTTTTGAGATGAAGGAGGTATGTCACAGTTACCTTAGACCAGGGATCACTGGATTGGTTCACAGTGAGAAGATTGTTTTCATGGCATAAAGTCTGGGCATCTCCTTTTAAGTGAAAACTTCCATTCTGCTGAAAACAGTGGTGATTCTAAAAACCCTTTGAGAGGCCATAAGGACTCAGAATCTGTTGAATTTCCACCTGGACAGATGTTTAGTTTCTCTAGATCAGTATTAAGGGTACAGGGCACACACCTCATGTGTGTCTAGAGGTGACAGACACCTCCATGACACTGTCCCAGTATGCTCTGTACCTGACAGAGCCCAAGGGTGGGATTCATGGCTGAGGATGGACTAGGCTAGGACATGAAGTAGGAAACACCGCGCTGGAATATGTGTTGTGCTCATCCAGCCAAGCCCCAGAGAAAATACAGTGAAGAAATCATGCAGTACTATGCAAAAAGCATCAAACAGTAAGGCTGCATTAACTCTCCTGCATGCTGTAGTACGTTGTGTGCTGTGTCTTTAACATTACATATATATGAGCAAAGAGCTCAGATCCAACAGGGTCACAGCATACACATATTGTGTGTGTCTCTTGTAGTATTACAAGTCTCTCTTGTATAAGCTTAGCAGAATTCAATTTGCATATTTTATAATTTTGACAGATAATATTGATGTTTATTTTTGGCATTTTAAACATTTTTTATCGATTTTAAATTTTCACAGTTGTATGAAATTATGGGGAGGATCAGACAATTATTTAATGACAGATTCAAAAAGTTAAAGATTTATAACTGTTAAAATACAAATTGCCACCATCACATGTCAAACTATACAAAGTAAATATCCTTCAATCAACAAATGTACCTGTTTTTACAATCACCTGCTAGTCCATTTATAACAAGCCTATTTCAAAAGTCTAAATCACGGGATTTTGGCTCTAAATTCTCAGGAAGCATTTTTCTTACTTTGTCTAGCTGCAAATTTTGTAAACTATTACTGTTGAAAATAGTTTTTCATTGGTTTTTGAGTGTATGGTGAAAGCAACATTTACTTATTTAAAAATCTAATCCTTCTAAGCATAGTTAGAATTTATACATCCTTAGCAATGGGCTCTAGGACAGCCATCGGCAACCTTCGGCACGCGTCTCACCAGGGTAAGCCCCCTGGCAGGCCGGGTCAGTTTGTTTACTTGCTGCTTCTGCCGGTTTGGCCGATTGAGGCTCCCACTGGCCGTGGTTTGCCGTCCCTGGCCAATGGGGGCTGCGGGAAGCGGCGGCCAGCACATCCCTTGGCTCGCGCCGCTTCCCACAGCCCCCATTGGCTGGAGACGGCGAACCACGGCCAGTGGGAGCCGCAATCGGCCAAACTGGCGGAAGCGGCAAACTGACCTGGCCCGCCAGAGGGCTTACCCTGGCGAGCCATGTGCCGAAGGTTGACGATGCCTGTTCTAGGACCTGTGAGCTACGAGGTTCTCAGAGCTCAGGCTCCAGCCTGAGCTCGGCAGTCTACACAGCAATGAAACAGTCTTGCAGCCTGAGCCCCATGAGCCTGAGTCAGCAGGCACGGGCCAGCGGCGGGTATCTAGTTGCTGTGTAGACATGCCCTCTGAGCACTCTTGACTGCTGGAGGTTTTAGCAGTGGGGTAGGAGACAGCTGGAGCTTTTAGGACCTGGGGAGTAGGGGGAGGCAGTTTGGAACTGTGAGCTAGTCACACTGGAAACAGCTGGATGCTAAAATGATAACCAGTGAAATAGTTAATGATCTTTATCTTTAAATTGTCACCATGAAGTTGCAGAGTGAAAACCACATTGAGAAGAATGGGGCAGTTCATTCTCAAAGCTGTTATAAGACAACTTTGCATTGCTTGTGTTCAGTTCATGTTTTCAAAGTTATCTTCAGAGCCAGGAGGGCTAGAAACAGTTTTTAAGTGAAAGTTTATTTTATGCAGCAAAATATTCAGCAAGAGGTAGATTATATGACCCAACAAAACATGAAGCTCTGTTTAATATATCTATGCTTATATTTTCCAGTTTTTGGAAAGTACACATTTTAACAGAAAATTACAAATCAACATTTCATTTAAAATCCAAGTTTAGTCCTTAATTTTGCTATTTTTAAAGAACTTTTATTTCATTTTAACAGCACTAAGCATCAAATATGAAAATGTTTTTCCCTTCTGTATTTCCATTTAAATGTAATGATCCTGTCCACTAGAGACAAAAAGACCTCATATTTCCTTTTTTTATTCTGATGTGACAGATTGAAAAATCATCAGGAAGTCAAAAGTGCCTGCCTTCTACCAAGTTTCTTGTACTTTGCATGACTGGCAGTTAACACTCAGTACATTCTCTTTAAAATGTAACCTTTTCTGCAGACTCTGCATTGCAGCCCCAGCAGGAGATTTAGCAACTGAAACCTAAACTTTACACCCACAGTACCTGGGAAGTCACATAAGCAAGCTAAGTATCTGAATGACCTTGATAGGTTATACTATCATTGTCAGGGCGGGAGCTGTATGTCATTTTTAAGCTGCCCAAAATGTGCAGTGGAAGTATTCTGAAAAACAACAAGGACAATAACGTATACAATAATGTAAGTGCTGAACTCCAGACTCAGAAACTGACTCATTGCTGACAAAAACTGTCGGGCAACCAGTCCCCTTGAACTAGGCTTGAAAGTTAGTTAACTGCTGGGCTGTGTCTACACTAGACATCTTTTTATCTGTGATTCCCAATAACCAGCAATCTGCGTGCTAGGACTGATGGAGTCCCTAACATAGGCGAGAATTTAATTGCTGTGTTATCTTACGCGGTTTGGTGCTGAAGTTATAGATGGGGCCCACTTTTTTCTATTCTTTGCGTCAAATCCAGGAGTACGTTAATGGAGAAGGTTACCTTGTTCCTTGATATCTGTATAGGCTGACTGGGCTAAGTGCATCATGCCCAAATGTTTGTAAAAACTCTGGATCTTTTCAAAATGGCCAGAGGAGTACGCTCTTCCTGTTCCACCCCTGACATTCATGCCCACCGTGATTTCCAAATATCCATTGCTGCCCTTGCTCACATCCCGATTGCACCAGGCAGATGGTGATTTTTCTCGACACTCCAGAGGTGCAGCATGGTTGTGAAGTGTGTGTTTGTTTGGAAGACTTAGATTGAGGCATTGATATCTGATCCACACTGCCATCAGCAATGTGGCTATTGTTACATTCGTCTATTGCACTCTGCTTAGTCTCTGTGAGGCATTATAGGTGTGGAGGCTGTGCACCAAATTATGCAGGTGGACACAACTGAGGCTGTGACTCACATCAACACAGCATGCAGTAAGTGTGTGTTCCACACTTTGATGCTCTATGCACATAAGCCCCAATCCTGCGAGCACTTAAGCATGTGCTTAAGTTTAAGCATATAAATAGTCTAATTGAAATTAATTGGGCTACTCACTTATGGTTAAACATATGCTTAAAGCATTTGCCTGGATCAGGGCCATGTTTTGTTAGTGCAGGAGTGGGCGATGTGGCGGTGAATAATGTGAGTACCTGATAAAACCAGATTGGAATGTTAACAGATGTTGCTAATAAATACCATTGTTTGCTGGTCTTCATTTTATCCTTATATAGTAGATGTGATTTTCTTTTTAGTTTATTTTTATAGGAATTATATAAGCATAAGTCAAGTTAGAGAAGAGTGAATGTGTGATGTATTATGGACTCCTAACACAAGAGAAACAATTAGTCAACTTTATCAAACACATTAATGTCCAGGCCAGTTCCAATGAGTAACCAGTGTGCTGGAGAAACAAATGCTGGAAAAATATGGTTTCAGATTATAGGGACATGAACTGCATGTCCTTGGAGAAGGTTCCAGTTCTCTTTCCTGCTCTTGTGCAGGGTGTAATGCTGGGGCAACACATGGGAGGAAAGAGTTGAGTACTGGGGCTGAAGAGTACTCCTTGGGCCTACCCTGAGGCCCACCCTTTAAATATAGAAGAATAAAAACTGAAATGAGGAATAAAAACTCCCTGGAGTGGGACTGATTTACTCCCAGCTCCCTCACCACCAGAGGGGGAAATGCTGAGCCTGATGAGACGACGGAGGTGCCTTCCCACAATTCTCTTGTCAAAATAATATTGATCAGACTTATTATATCCTGGGTCTTTTGCTATTATGGTCTTCCTTCATAACAAGCTCAAAGACGTTCAATCCATTTTAGTGGGAAAAGTGTAATGATGAAGCAGAGTCTGTATTCTTGGAAAAGTGTAACATAATTCTTTCATAAAAAATAATCAGAAGGCTTTTTGTTCAGGAACTGCTTGTGCTCTTTTATTTTTAAATGAATATTTTTAATGCTTACTTCTGGGTTGGGGAGACTTTGACCTTTTGGCTACTAATTACATAATTAGCTTTGAACATGTATCTCACTTCACAGCTTCTCGCTTTCCCACAAAGGTATTAGTGCTCAGTGGTATTTCCACCTCTTCCCACTTTTGTATGCATATTTGGACCTCCTCAATGTACAGCAGATACAGCCAACACAAACATACTCTCTACTATTAGATTAGACTCCAGATTCAGGCTGAGGAAGTGCCTTGGTACGTAGTCCTGATTTTCATTATTTTTTAAACAATTTGCGGGAAATAAAATTCATGGTTGGGTTTTCCAAATGCATTTTTATAAATCAAGGGGAAATAGTTTAAACTATTAGTGCAGTTCGTTTAAAATGTACTGTTTTCCTAGTAGTGATTGTTGGGCTTTAAACACAGACAATCACAAAGGATTCATTCTTTAGATTAACTGTCCCCAGACAGACGATCATGATTCAGAGCCAAATTTAGATATCCTTATTCATACTTTACTTGGTGAATAGTCCAACTGAAATAAGTGCCAATATGTGTGGAGAAAGATGCTACCCAAAATGAATAAGTGTATCAGAATCTGTCTCTCTCTGATTTCTGTGAAGAATGTAGGGATGGTTTAAACAGCAACAAAACCATGCTGGGGTGGATTTTTTCTGTTCGAAATTCCAAATACCATAGCCTTCAAATACTCTCACAAAAATAAATAATAGTACTAATAGGCACTGTTGTCTGGAAATTATGGGTGAAGACTGAAATGAGGACTTCAAGAAAATAATCTGTCTTCTGAAATACATATTTAGCAGTTAGATTGAGAGGTATGAAAAGTACACATCCCTCTAGAGAGGGGAGCATTTGAGATTATGACATCTCATGGGAAATAAGGAAATCTGTCAAACAATACATTGTTCAAGGAGGCCTCAATTCAGGAAAACTCTTAAACAAATGCTTAAGTCCATTTGTATTCAGGAAAACACTTCAGAGTATGCTAAAGTGCTTTCTTGAATAGGGATGCTTTTCTAATGGGAACACTTGAAGTAGGTATGGTATTGTCTTGCTTTAGTTTTCAGATCTGGGCTAATTACCAAATCTGCTGGAGAGTGGCTGCAGTTTTTTGGCTTATTTTTTCTCTCTCCCCTTGTCCTGCCCACACAGAGCCACAATCCCTGGGAGCTCACACAAAGGAGTTGCCATGGGTTTCCAGGAAGCGGGAGACTGTCATTAAACTCCTAATTTACAACCTGCTTGCGGTTCCCTCCCTCCCTTCCTAGTGCCTTAGCCAAGGGTTCGTTGTTTTAGTGGAAGAGAGAATACAGTCCACACTGATTAAAAGTGTTTCATGCAGGATGTCCCAACCAGTAACTCCATGGCAAACACCACAGCCCATGAAGATAACAATCCTAGAATCATAGAAATGTAGGGCTGTAAAGGACTTCAAGACACCATCGAGTCCATGCCTCCAGCCAGAAGCAGGCTAAGTGAATCTATACCATCTCTGATAGATGTTTATTTAACCTGTTCTTAAAAACCTCCACTGACAGAGGATTCCACAACCTCACTAGGTAATCTGTTCCAATGTTTAACTATCCTTATACTTCAAAGGTTTTTCTTACTATCTAACCTAAATCTCCCCTCCTGCAGATAAAGCTAATTATTTCCAGTCATACCCCTCAGTGGACATGGAGAACAATTGATCACCATCTTCTTTATAACATCCTTTTACATATTTGAAGACTTATTATCATGTCTCACCTCTGCCTAGGATAAACATACCCAGTTCTTTCAACTACCAGTTCTTTCATAGATCATGTTTTCTAAACTGTGTTCTAAACTATCTCCAATTTGTCTGTATTTTTCTTAAATTGTGATGCCAAAAATGGGACATATTATTCCAGCTGACACCTCCCCAGCATGGAATAGAGCAGACCAATTTGTATGTAAAACCGCCTGTGTCTTACAGATGACACTCCTGTTTATACATCCCAGAAAGATATTTGCCTTTTTTGCAACAGCATCACATTGTTGACATATTCAATTTATCCATTGTAACCCCAGGTCCTTTTCTGCAGCACAGCTGCCTAGCCAGTTATTCCCCGACTTCGTATTTGTGCATTTGAATTTTCCTTCTTAAGTGTAGTACTTTGCAGTTGTCTTTACTGAATTTCATCATATTGATTTCAGACCAATTCTCCAGTTTATCAAGACCATTTTGAATTCTACTCCTGTCCTCCTAAGTGCTTTCAGCACCACCAAGCTTGGTGTCACAAAGATTTTAAGTGTACGTTCTACTCCATCCAAGTTATTAATAAAAATATTGAATAGTACTGGACCCAGGACCAGGGGCGGTGAGTCACATGGGCCTGTGGTGCCCGGGCTCCAGCAATATTCAGGGCCGGGGGCCCAGCTTCACCAATGTTTGGAGACATCCAGCCCTGCCTGGAGCGTTCCCTGGCCCCCACCTGCCACCCCCCACCCCCGCGCGCCTCCCCTGGGCCCCAGAACGTCCCTGCCTGATTAAAAGCAGGTGGCTGCCCTGCCGCTTGTGCTGCTCTCCTTTGCCTGCGCTGCCACCTAAGGCTAGGCTACAGCACAAGAGCAGGCAGAGGTAGCTGGCTGCTGCTGCACCGGAGGAGGGGAGGAGGTGCACACATGATTGGCAGCCCTCCCCTCCCCCAGCATCCACCAAGAGGAGATGCCAGAAGAGACCTCTGGACCTCACTCACCTGAGCAGCTGCTGGGGCTTCCTTGAGTGTCTGCCCTGTGATCCGCGCCCCCCCCACCCCCCCGCCTGCAGCCACAGGGCAAGAAGCAGCAGCCCCCTCTCACCCGCTACAGTGTGGGGCAGCAGGCTGCAGCAGGGGAGGAAGCCACATGTGATGGCAGTCCCATCCCCCACAGGGGAGGTGAGGGGGCTTCCTGGACCTGAGCAGCTGGGGCTTGGGTGAGTATAGTGACACCCTGCACCCCCCACCCACCCACAGTCATTGCTTCTGCCCCACGCTGGGCAAGGGGCAGCCCCATCCCCCACCCCCAGTGAGGCTACGGTAAGGGGCAGCAGCAGTGGGGGAGAGAGTAGGGGAGAGTCCTCCTCTCTGGCCCTAGCCCCGGGGCAGCCTTTCTGCACCCCAAGCTCCTCATCCCCAGCCTTGCCCCACTCCAGAGCCTGTGCCCCCAGCCAGAGCCCTCACCCCCTGCACCCAAACCCTCAGCCCCAGCCCAGACACAGCATCCAAACTTCTTCCCACAGCACATCCCCCACACCCACTCCTCTTGCCCCAGCCCAGACCCCAGACCCCAACTCCCTCCCAGAGCCCATCCCCTGCACCCCGACTGCCGGCCCCAGCCCAGACCCTACCTCCCAACTCCCTCCCAGAGCCTACCCCCGCACCCAAAAGCCTTCCCAGAGCCCACCCCTTGCCCCAGGCTAGAGCCCGCACTGCACACCCAATGCCCTCCCAGAGCCCGACACCTCCCCCCTCCCACACCGAAACTTCCTCCCAGATGCTTAGAGAGGTTGGGGGTGTGACTTGGATCCGTTCTGGACACCACCAAAAATTAGATAAAGCTGCTGCCCCTGTCCAGGACAGACTTCTCTGGGACCCTACTTAACATGTCCTCCCTGCTTGGCTGCAACAGAACCACTTTTAGACTGATTTTCCAACCAGTTATCCACCCACCGTATTGTAACATCACCTAGATCATATTTATCTAGTTTGCTTATGAGAAAATCGTATGGGACTGTGTCAAAAGCCTTACAAAAATCAAGATATATCACATTCATTGCTTCACTTCTTCATACTTTCTGACAATTAGCCCTTTCCTAAGGGGACTCTCCAAGAAATGCCCTTTGCAGAGCTATCTAGATTTGCCCAAGAGTTGGATATAAACCATATTCTATGACAGCCCTGTGAATGCAAGAAGAAATTCCTCTTTGAAAGTGAATTTTAAATTTCTTAGGGAGAGAATGCTATTAAAACCTCAGAGATCATTTCTATATGGTGAATTCTAATTGGGTCAATTGAAACTTAAATATTGAGATTTGTTGGGGGGAAAAGAGTAAATGGAAGAAACTGAGGTTTTCCTTACTCAAAAGAGTATGTAGTTAAAACATGTGTTACTTATATATTTGTGTATTATACTAGTTATTTTTTACCCTCTGGAATTTTTGCTTCAGAGTTTATATGGTGTGTGTTTCTCATGATGATATGGAAAGGAAAGTTAAACCAGCTGAGAAAAAGTCTTGCACATCTGCCAAGGAAGCTGGGGATCTGGGTATGATTAATACAGGGATAGTTTTATTTTAGTTCCCTATTTCTGCATTTCATTTTTTTATTTCAATTAATTTGCTTCTGTATTTTCAAAGGTGTTCATGATAAACTCTAGGCACTCACACATTCTAAAATACAACTTGTAAAAAAAAAAATCAAATCAACAAGCTACCTATCCTACCTAACTACCTATCCCAACAGCTCAACCTAAAAAATACAGCAAATAACCAGCTAGGCAGTAAATCCCACCCCCAATCCCAAACCTACCCCAATGCTGAGAAATAGCTGGGCTTTTTAGCATTCATGTGAGGGGGTGGGAATGAACCCCACATTGGAGAGAGAGGGGTTCAGGAACAACTCTGGGCCTAGGAAGCTCTGCCGGGTATGTTCCAGTTGGAAGAGGATTAAAACAGAGGTCTCCAGCATGCCAGAGTGGCAGACAGAGAGAGACACACCTGCACTTCCTACTATGGAGGGAGCATATCCCCAGGAAGAGAACTGCTGCACAAAGCCAGGACTCCCCAGCCGGCAAAGGCCTGTCGGCCATATTGCAAGGAACAACAACGTAAGCCATGATGTACCCCATGGAGGGACAGAGCGATAGGAAGAGATCAGAGGAGGGTATTAGCTGGATTGCAGGTAGCAGATGGCTTCCTTACAGGGCCCAAGAGCACACCTGGAATGGAAATTGGTGGAATGGGAGGGCCTCAGTTCCCTCATCCTTTGAAGTTAGGTGGGGCTGCCACCAGAGATTCTAACCGTAAGTGGGTGACCTGCTCCCACTCACAGTGCCTGGAAAATCAACAGATTGCAATTTAATCCAGTGTTTTGCATTTGTTATTTCAGTTGCCCTTCTGTTTCCAGGCAGTGTTTTTTTCCCCATAGTTCATCCTGCATGGCTCAATAGGTGCTGTTGTCAAAATTAATAACTCAGCTATGTTGGTGGGATGGTTATATTTGTAGGGCCTCCACTAACACTGTTTTGCTTTTGTCCTAGTGTTGCAAAGCAGCCTTAGAGCTGGTATAATTGGATCCCTGGAAATTCTTTGGGTATGAGAATACCAGAATGCATAGAGCCAAAACTTTTTAAGGCAGGATGACCTGAGAAAAGAGGATGTGGCCAAGGAATTGTGACCGCTGGCTAATCCTTGGCTACTAAAACAGCCCACTGGGGTGGGTCATAAGCAACTGGATGTAAATAGATGGAGCATCCCTGAGGCTTCTCCATCTTGGAGCCTCAGGATCAAAACAACACATTCATGGCTTGCATCAAGTTGGTGTTCCCCTACTCCAGTGGTCCCCAAACTGTGGGGTGCCCCCTGGGGGGAACAGAAGAACATTCAGGGTGCCACCCAGCGGGGCCCAGGCCAGCCCCCATGGGGGGCGGGGATGGCTCAACACCCAGCCCTGCTCTGCCCCCTGACCAGCTCTGGCCCTAGCTGCAGCTCCACTCTGACCCCTGCTGTGTCCCCCAGCCCATCTCTTTCCCCATTCTCTCTCCACCCCCAGGCCAGCTCCTCCCCCATCCCCAATTCCGTCCTGAGCTCTGCCTTCAGCCCAAGCTTCTCTACATTTACAATCCTGAGAAAACATAGACTAATGGCGGGCAACCAGCAGGAGCATAATTTCTGGTCTTGATCACTGCATCCCACAACTACTTATGGATGAGAATCCTTAGTATTATACAGTAAGTCGCTTCCCTTGTGTGGTTGGTCCTGCCTCTCTTCTGGATGTGGAACGTATAAAACCATGTCCACCTCGTGTCATGTTTCTAGTAATTGCACCTTTGTGGGTTTCTTTTATGAGTAAGTTGTAAAACTAATGGCAGCGTCTTGACCAAGGAAAAAGAACACATTCTGTATCCTAACCTAAGCACATGAAAACAGTTTGGGTAACTGAAGACATAATTAAGGTGTCTGCGGTTTCCATATGTGTGACAAGGCACAAGTTTTGATTTTTAATTCTTATCACATTAAAATGAATATATTTATTTTAAAAAAATACAGAGTGGGATGGACTACAACATAATCATTTCTTTTGAAAATCTGCAAATTCTAAATGAATTAAACAGAATGGCCACAAGTTCAAATTTGGGTTTCAAAAACTTGGCACCTACCATAAAACTGTATTTAAGCAACTAAATAAGTGGTTTAAATTTCAAAGGTTCTGAGTGCCCACAGCTCCACTGATTCCAAAGGAAGTTTTGGCTGATCAGCACCACTGAAAACCAGACCACGTATTTAGAGCTTTAAAATATTGAGTCAGATGTCTAACTTTAGTCACTAAGAGCATGATCTAGCTCAACTGAAATCAATGGGAGTCTTTCTATTGATTTCAGTGAGGCTTGGACCAGGCTACAACATTTCTGAAAATGCTAGTCCGCTCCTTGCCACTGGCTAAATTTTGCCCTTCACTTTTCATTTGTGCAATCCCACTAACTTTCATGGATGTAAACTTCATTTTGTTGGTTGCTGTGTAAATGTGGTCTCTCTGGGTTGATGTGCCTGAATGCAGGGCTAAGCCATACATCTGAAGTCAGGAATGCCTGGTGGGAGGATTGTAAGAGGCTTCAGGAGCCTGCTGGAGGGAGCTTGTCGGTAGAGTGGTTGCAATAATTATATATTTTCTTGTAGTGTATTATTTAGCCACTACATTTTTATATGTATGGTATATATTTTCAGGTATAACGTGGGCCCTGGCAAACAATAGAGGCTAAGCTGGAACTCAAGTTATGCGGAGGTCTGTTTGTAACTGTAGCTATTGCTGTTTTCTTTAATAAATATTTCCTATTTATGATGGACTGTGAGTCCATATGTGATTAGATCTGTGCTTAAAATCTTTACAATTCCCTGTACAAATAAATAATATTAGTGTGTCAATTCGTTGCTAAGCATAAATTTTACAAAATATGGCCTATGTCAGCAAGGTACTTGAGCGTGTGCCTAACTTTAAGCACATGAGTAGACCCATGTGCTTAAGTGCCTCAGTGAATCAGGGAACACGAGAAAAAATAGAACATAATTTAGGCCAAACTAAAATGGTCAAGTTTATGTTGAAAACCATTGCACTTTAAAATAATTTCTGTAGATTGTTGGCAGCCGTTTCACATATTCAAAACCTAGCATATTTTCCGTAGCAGAATTTTAATTTTGGAATACTGTCTTATAAAATTAGTCACATCTCTATTAAGTATTCTAGAGCGTTCTACAAGTCTGGTCCCAAACACTGCAGTATACAGTAGAGTTATTGAAGTGACTCTTGCCTATTTTTCTAGAATACTAGGGCTGTTCAAGTTGCCCATTAAATGACAGCAGGTGAGGCAGAACATATTAATTGTTTCAATAGGAATAAGTGACAAAGCAGGCGGATGAGTTGTAGGAAAGAAAGCTTTATTAAGTATGCAAAGGGGCAGTATTTCATGCTGAGAGACCCATGTTTGACCCATAGCTGGCAGGCCACCAGCTTGCATTCTAGAATTCCAGGTGTCACACCAGACTAGGTCCCTCCTGAAACCTGACCCACTTTCTCAAGTTCCATTCACCTGTGTTTTCTAAAGCTTGTTGTCTAAGTCCTCCATAAACAGAACTTGCTTTAATTCCACTCCTCCTCTTACGTGTCCCCCCATCATGATGCCCTTTATGAACAGAAGCATGGAGTAGTCCCTGGAGCCACTGATGAGGTCTGCCTTGCTGGCTTCCTCAACCACATGGAAGAGGATCTCATCCTGGCATCCTGCTTTGCCTTAGACCATAGACTGAAATCTCTGGTGGCTCTATGTTCTCTCCAACCCCCAGCAGTATGAATGTTGGAAACCTCTTGTGCTCCCAAGCTTTTGGACACCAGAGGAGAGCTGCCTGCAGAAAGTTTAAGAGGACTCACCTCTGCATTGCAAACCCAGTACAGCATAAAGGGTAACCTGCCAACTTCTGAACCTCTGTGTTAGAGTAGTATGAAATATATAAAATTAGAGAGGTAGTGGGAGATCTTTACCTTAAGTTGTTTCAATACCCCAACTCCAAATGAGTGGGAAGTTTATTGCCACTAGGCTAAAATGGCTTGTCTTGGGGCAGGATTAATGCCATATTTCAGAGTGCTGGCAGAGGTAAGCAACTTTATAGTTCACAGTGAGAGGTTCCTGTTCCTTTTGAATGAATATATAGCTGAAGCAGTGTCTAGCTCCAAGAAACATTGAGCCCCTTCACTAAACATTGTGTTTACTTAATACTTACCTCCAGGGGAACACCCAGAACTTCCCCTTGCCATATCTAAGCTGCCATATTTTTTCAGCATGTCTTGGGGCTTGTTTGGATGTGTACGTTTTGGGGATAGAGGCCACTTGGGCAATAAGGTTTGCTGTCTTCTCAATAGAATGAGCAACCTCACACAATGGTGCCTGAATTCTCAGAACCCTGGGCTATAATTTGTGAGTGCATTAAAACTTGATTACAAGGCTCCATCTGCATGAGTTTTTAGTATTTTATAGAGCTCTAGATGTTGCTCCCTCCCAAGCTAGGCAATATTTCTCCTTCATCAAGGTTCACTTAGTTAAAGGGTTCACGTCCAGATGTACATGACCCTTTTAACAGCACGGCCTCCACCGCACTCCCCATTTCTACTAGGAAAAAAAAATAAAAATCTCCTACAACTGGAAGGACCTTGAAAGATCATCGAGTCCAGTCCCCTACCTTCACTAGCAGGACTGTCCCCTGACAGATTTTTGCCCCAGATCCCTAAATGGCCCCCTCAAGGATTGAACTCACAACCCTGGGTTTAGCAGGCCAATTCTCAAACCACTGAGCTATCCCTCCCCCCTAGGAAAGAAGCATAGGGTCCACTGTGAATCCCACACTTGGATCGCCTACACTGCAGGTGTTGTGCTGAAGCTGTGCAAGTGAGTCAGGCGAAAATGTTTCCATTTCTTTCCACTTCTCAAATTCTCTTTTTATTCATATGTAAAAATATAATAATACTCTTTTGGAGGAGTATTCCAAAGATTTCCAAGTGCTTGAATGAAAGTGAATAGATCAGCAGACCCATCACCTTTCAAAGATTCCAACATACAACACTTCTACAAACAATCTCCTCATTTCATCAAAACAGGATGTAAGTAAGCTAGCAAATCTAAGGCATATGTTAAATCTGTCATGACTCATCAGCAACAATATAGAAGCCTTGTCAGGTTCAGGTAAATTGGGATCATGCTCAAAATCAGAAGCACAAAATCTGTCTGGTGGCTGAAAAGGTGGAAGTGGGTTCCAATAGTCTTTTAGCGAAGAACATGGCACATGAATGTGCAAACAAGCTCTTCATTATGTCCCCTTGAAATCCTATATAATGCTGCATAATATTGTCATGGAAGATATAAAATAACCTTCTGGGGTTTGGCATGCAAAAAATATAGTAATGAGTAATGACATGTTCTATTAGGCGAATATGGTACAGTAGTAATAATGCCAGTTCTCATTGTTAACGTTGATTCATGTATTCAGTAACTTCCATGAAATTCTGTGCAGTACTTTGCTAAATGGGAGTGAAATTAATTCAGGCACAAAGAGTTCTACATTTATATTGAGGTTTCCATTTAAAGATGTCAAAATGAGTTTTCAGATTTCTGGTTCTCTTACAATGTTAATTTCTCTTAATTATGCTGCCCTTAAAGGGGTAGCCATGAGTTTGTTGGTTGACCTTTTCCTGAGTCTAAAGTTACTCATGTTTTTAAGATTACTGCAATCACTGTTTAAAAAGTCAAAGGTTACCAGCAGCAACCATATGGCAGTGTCACATATACTACATTATGCCCTTATACTTGAATCAAAAAACTAGGAGTAGTTTTGCAGGGGTCAAGGTTTGGGCTTTCCCATCCTTTGAGAATGTACTCAATTTTGCCCTGCCAATATCCTTTCCCCACCCCTAATATGTCTCTGATATTAAGAGTTAACAGTTGACCTTTTACTGTTATATATAAACTTAGCAAGCTAAATCTACAGTTCTAAATGAAAATGAATTAGTGAGTGGTCTTTTCTTTAAATAAAACTCCAGCTTTCTAGTCCATAGTAAAACCACATGTAGCCCATGCAACAACCATATAGTATAATATAAACTGATATATTTATAGAACCTTGTCCCATAGTAAGAAACAAAACTTTGTCACTCCCCAAGTTAATTAAAATAATGCACAAAAGTACTACAGCTATTGTAGATGAGCAGTATCAAAATACAAGGAAGAAAAAAGAAATACAAATAAATGGCTGGTGTAAAGGAAAAATGAAGATGAATTGTAAATCTGCAAAACAAATATAACTGTGTTATAAACTTATTATGATTATTGAGAAACTAGAATTAATTATCAGGAAACAAAGTGTAGAAAAGAATAAATTGTAACACACGTACTTGACACCTATGGTTGCTTTTTTTAAAAGCAATCCAACAACTGCTTTGTTGTAGCTAGCATTGAAATAAGACGCTCCCTTTAATGGTTCCAAATGGCCCATGATGAATGGGTAAGTCTCTAGGGATATCAGTATGAAGTCATTGATTCAGCAAAGCACTTAAGCATGTGCTTAACTTTAAGCCTGTTAATTCATCCCTATTCAAAAAGCACTTAAGCCCATCTTCACTGATACCCTCTCATTTTTCAAATCTCCTCTTAAAACATATCATTTTCTCTTTTTCCTATCCCTCTTAATTATTCCCTCCCACTCATTTAGCGGAAGTATAAATGAATGTCATAACTTTTTTTAACCATACCACACTATTTTCTGTAACTTATACCATATGCTGTTGTCTTATGTTTGTTTTGTAAAGCATTTTTGAATAGAGTTTATACAGTTATACTAGTTATATTCTATATTATTTTAAAATAAACTACATTCTTTCATAAAAGTTGTGGAGGATTATTTCTCAGGTATAAAACCCCAACATAAATAGAGATGTCATAGATTCTGAATAGCTCTAGTAGATTTGTATTCTAGGAGTGATACATTTCCTTGTTGCGAGGAAAGAAATGTACACAAACATAGGAAGTCTATCTTAATCTTATATTTTAGTCTAATTTAGGACCAGAGGCTGCCACTCTTACTCACACAAAATAGCACCTTAATTCACAACTAACCACGGTGGTAAAATCAGTGGGAATACTTTTGATGTAAGGAGTTGTTCAGTGTAAGTAACAGTGGCAAAATGTATTTCTTATTTAATTGTACCAAACACTCTGAAATAGGAATATGTGGCAAAGAAAATGCTACTTGCAGCAGAAGAAATGTGGCATATCTGATCTGAGTGTTCAAGTTAGACTGTGTCCTGAAACACACTTTTCCAGTTTCTGTGAAATAAATGCTTTCCATCCTAAGTCAAAGTCTTCACCATGGAATCTTTTGCCCTAACTGCTGAGTAATGCCACAGTAAGTTTTGGTTTTCCTTTATTTTTTAGTAACTTCTCTCCTTATCACATTGTTTATGATCAACACAAACTTTTTGGTCAAGAAAACCAGTGGAACTGGGTTGTGCTGTGCATTTGTGAATGCAGTTAAATAAACTCCCTGTCTAACCAAGTGGTACAGTTGTGATAGGTTGATAGTCAGAATGTGATAAGAGTTCTTGTTGAGTCCAGAAAGAGATGTTGCTGGAAACTCCTCTCCTTCCAGTTCATCCATTTTGGGCTCCCAATGTTCGAGGAGACAAAGGTTTATAATGAAATATATATTCTGTTAGGTCAGCTGCATTAGCAAGAACTTTTGACTGACTTGCTGAACATAATCTGGCCATATCAATCCGGATATTGATGAGTGGGTTCTCCTCTTTGTCCATAGCTGCATTGAAACACCAAATAAGCCACCGTTAAGAAATAATCTTAAGGAAAGACAAATTCTCTCAAACACAAGAGGTGCAATTGTCATTTCTGTTCTTCTTCCAGGTGGCTAAGCATAAGGGATATGTGGGGTGTGTTCCCAGGAGAGAGGGCAATGCAGCTGGAGTGCAATAACGTTCCAGCTATTCTTCATTGCCACAACTACCCTTTGGGGTAGCTGAAAACTTAAGGAAGTTAGAGCCGTCCTGAGATGGCTCTAACTTATACTAGGGGCCAGGTCCAGAATAAAGCTACCTTTGCTCTTATCCCAGTTTCTGCACTGAGGTGAAACTAGCAATTTGGTCAAAAGGCTTAAGTGTCGGCCATCAATGGCCCAACATCTTGACATTGCCTACTATTTCACCTTAAATGCTCCATGAATACAACCATCCACTGGAGAAAAAAAAACCAATATACAGGAAAAATGTAATTTTATTCTCTCTTCCTCTGCCTCTGTTTTTCTCCTCATTACGGAAGCTAGAGTGCATTCTTAATTACCAGTGGCGGGGGTGGCGGTGTATCTCAAAACTAAATTAATCTTCCATATGAACAGAATAAACTCACTGGCCTACAAATGCAGTGTGGTATTGTCTGCTCCCATAAGGTATGGAACAAGTCTAGCTCCATATGGAAAAACTCTTGTTTACCTATCCGGTTCCCTAACATAAATCAGGCTGTAAAACCACCTCTCCATATCGAAAGGTCACAGCCCAAAAGAATAGTGACAAAATGCCACCAGGCCCACTGAAAAACTTCCAGAAATAAACAAGGGAAGGAGAACATGCAGAAATAACAGTGATGAAATTTGCAGTGTTGTGGTAGCCATGTCAGTCCCAGGATATTAGAGAGACAAGGTGGGTGAGGAATATCTTTTACTGAACCAACTTCTGATGGTGAGAGAGACAAGCTTTTGAGCTCACAGAGCTCTTCTTCAGGTCTGGGGAAGGTATGCAGGCCTAGTCAACATTAGAAAATTAGGTCAGTTTAACTGCGTTTGTCAAGGGTGTGAGAAATCTATACCCCTGAGAGGCATTGTTAAGTCAACATAAGTCCCATATGTAGACACTGCTGAGTACACAGAAAATTTCTTCTCTCCACCTTGCTGCTGCCTCTCAGGGAGGTGGATTACCCCTCCCATCGGCGTAGGTAGTGTCAACACTGAAGCGCTACAGTGGTGCAGCTGGGTCGCTGTAGCATTTTAAGTGTAGACAAACCCTTAGCGGATTTACAGCTAAATACAAGGTGGAGCAGATTGTTTAACATATGTAGTTAATACAAATCCAAGGTGAAATGTCCCATGACCTTCTCTGCAATCAATGGACAAGAGGGTGTGGGGGGGAGTGGGTTACATTTGTTGTAATAAGCCATTAATCCAGTGTCTTTATTGAGACCATGATTTTTAGTGTTTTGCAAAGTTATGACTTTATGCTCCCAACATCATCTGTTAAAGGTGTTGTGCAGATTTCCTTTAAGGACAAGGAGTCAGATATGAAGTGACTGTTTTGTGAAAAGTGTTCACCCAGGGTGTTTTTTGTCTTTTATAATTTTTCAATGTAAGTTTTTCAGGAGCGTAGTGATTGTCTGGTTTCACCCACATAGTTATTATTGGGGCATTTAGTGCACTGGATGAGGTACACCAATATTCAGTTTCTGTTTTTTCCCATGAAATAAGGGAAAAGAAGGACAGGAGAAACATAAATACACTTAGATTCATTTATTCTAAGGCCAGAATGGACTATTAGGATAGTCTAGTCAGACCTCTGCATAATACAGGCCAAAGAACTTCACACAATATTTTCTACCTACGTATAGCAGTCTGGGTAGATTTTTAATGAAATCGAAATAAAGGGCCAGATGCCTTCCCCCTGCTTTCCCTCTTTGTGCCTCTCTTGTAGTGCCAAAGATCTGGAAAGCTGCCGTAAGTGGGCAACTGGGTATACCCCTTTAAGTAGGGGAAGCCCCGATTATTGTAAAGCCAAGTCTACGCCACTACCTCATGGCCCCTCTCCCCTGGCACAGGGAATGTATCAGAGATGTGCCTTCTGTGTCAGCTAGAGCTGGTGTTAGGAATGTCCAACCAATGCAGCCATATGTGGCATCTCCCTAAGCGGTCACATGATGTTCTTCCTTGCTGCAAGCCAGATAATAACACGGGGTGTGGTCAGTATTCTGATTTACACCTGGACATCTGAGAGCAGAGTAAGGCCCACAGCTTCTGCTGAGTAAAGAGCAGATAATTTGTACCTGCCTGTTTGTATTTTCAACAACTGTCATAAAATCTCATGAATTTATATAGCTTTTCATCCTAAATGATTCCAAAGTGCTGTATATATTTCTACATGGAGCTGTTTCTGTAACTCTGCACTAATGTGTTCAATTGCTATTTTAGATAATTTATCAATAATTCATTCCATTTGATAAAGTCACCAAATAGGCTTTACTTTAGTGTAGACCAGGCCTTAGAAATACAAATTGACTGACGGTTTTGAAAGCTACCATGGGTCGCTGACATGTATTTATGTCTTCAATTCATCACACAGAAGACTATTTTGACATTACTGATAAATGTCACCATTTGCCTGCAATAGACTGTTCTTCCTTTTATATGTTGCTTGTATATTGTTTTGAAGGAATTTGACATTTGCTTCCCATGCTACTACATCTCAATAAATATTTTAAAGACAACCACAAAGAGCTAAGTCACATGAGATTCAAGGAAGACACAGATTTGAGGTCACATGAAATGAGTAGTTAAGTAAATAAGAAAGAACAAAGGGAGACTTCTTTAAAATGTAGAGTGGTTAGTAAGTTGAGTTCATGTGAATCATAAAACTTTGGAAGAATCCTGAAAAATGTTACTGTGGTGGTTTATTTGGGATGTCCTAATAAGAAATGCAACTCTGTTTTATTTATATTTAAAATAAAAATCAAGATCTTTATTATATCTGAAGGTCTATAACCAAATTAATTTGTGTGTGTGTATATATATACATACACGCGGTCTCTTTCTAGGAAGAGTTTTGCATTTTCAGTTTTGCTAATATCTTTGCTTTCAATAAATTAGTAACCTACAAAAAAACCAAAACCAAGTTTCTTAGTTGCTGCAAGCCTGGACAATGGTTCTTACAAATGTAGTTCCAGTTCTTTCAGCATGAGAAAGCAATCAATTCTGTTAGGGATAAATTCTAACATCAGATATGTGAGCTTGATTTTATTGAAACAAAACAATTTTAAGAGGACTAAAATATGAAGAGAGAGATCCTTGGGATTCTTCCATATTCCATTGTTTTATATTGGTTGGTTTTTCAACCCCTCTGTCTTGACACATAGCCCTGTCACATATCCCAGTTGAGTGCCCCCTGCTAGCCACCCATCAGACTGCTGTGAGGAGAATCCAAGCTTCAGGGTCCCTCAGTGTTTTAAGGCTCTGTGAGTAGGAATGTGGTCCATATACTGCTGCAGTGTTGGGGTCCCTCAGTATGCTCTTGGAGTGCAGACACTCTGTGTAATGGTGCCTTTTGAGGGCTGGAACCTGCTATTCGGGCGCCTAGCCTCTGTGCTCAATGTTGACTCTTCAGACTTCCTGCAGTGTAAATACACCCTCTCCCAGAACTCCACCCCAAAGCTATGTATCTTCTGGTTTACTGCTTAACTCTCTTATAAGGTATGTGGCTGTCATGAAGCATGGAACACACACACACAGCACAGATTCTGCCACTACTCTCTTATACTGAACAGATATAACACAAGAGAATACAGATAATATAGAAAACAACAACCATCCTGGATGCAATGCCCCTTATTAGCATACCCTTTCCTTGGGGCATCATTTATGTTCAAGGAGGTAGGCAGGGTCTCCACTGTCTCATAAGGCATCTACGTCAGCTCCAGCTGCTGAAACAGTCCAACACCCCAAATAGATCAGCTCCTCCTTTTTTATAACCTTCTAATCTCCTCTGTCAGGTGACTCCATTGTCAGCTTCAACAGGTGAGCAGAGACCCTCCCCCCCTCCTCCCCACAGGTGACTTTGTTGCCATGTAACCTCTCCTCTGCTAACCCAGTTTTCCTGGCTGGGAGCCAGTCTATTGTATAGAGTGATTATATTTCAGTGGTTGAGCCCTTAAGTTAAATGCCTTTCTATTGTCAGGCCTTTGCCCCTATCCATGTTAGAATTTTGGAACTGAAAGAACAACAGAGAAGACAACTAACTCCCCCCCCACCATTCAAAATGGAGTTTGCCAACTGATACAGATACATATAGGGAATTCATGATCTTACACAGAATTCATAAATTGTGTAGACAGATTCCCCAATTTGTTGTAACCCAAAGAGAGCAACTGACCCAGAAGGACACCAATGCAACACTAAGGACCATCTCACCTCAGTCCCTGGAAATATCATGGAACAGGTCCTCAAGGAATCAATTCTGAACCACTTAAAGGAGGGGAAAGTGATCAGGAACAGTCAGCATGGATTCACCAAGGGCAAGTCATGCCTGACTAACCTAATTGCCTTCTATGATGAGATAACTGGCTCTGTGGATGAGGGGAAAGCAGTGGATGTGCTATTTCTTGACTTTAGCAAAGCTTTTGATACAGTCTCCCACAGTGTTCTTGCCAGCAAGTTAAGGAAGTATGGGCTGGATGAATGCACGGTAAGGCGGATAGAAAACTGGCTGGATGGTCGTGCTCAATGGGTAGTGATCAATGGCTCCATGTCTAGTTGGCAGCCGGTATCAAGTGGAGTGCCCCAAGGGTCGGTGCTGGGGCCGGTTTTGTTCAATATCTTCATCAACTATCTGGAGGATGGTGTGGACTGCACCCTTAGCAAGTTTGCAGATGACACTAAACTGGGAGGAGTGGTTGATACGCTGGAGGGTAGGGACAGGATACAGAGGGACCTAGACAAATTAGAGGATTGGGCCAAAAGAAATCTGATGAGGTTCAACAAGGACAAGTGCAGAGTCCTGCACTTAGGACGGAAGAATCCCATGCACTGCTACAGACTAGGGACCGAATGGCTGGGCAGCAGTTCTGCAGAAAAGGACCTAGGGGTTACGGTGGACGAAAAGCTGAATATGAGTCAACAGTGTGCCCTTGTTGCCAAGAAGGCTAACGGCATTTTGGGCTGTATAAGTAGGGGCATTTCCAGCAGATCGAGGGACGTGATTATTCCCCTCTATTCGGCACTGGTGAGGCCTCATTTGGAGTACTGTGTCCAGTTTTGGGCCCCACGCTACAAGAAGGATGTGGATAAATTGGAAAGAGTCCAACGGAGGGCAACAAAAATGATTAGGGGGCTCGAGCACATGACTTATGAGGAGAGGCTGAGGGAACTGGGATTGTTTAGCCTGCAGAAGAGAAGAATGAGGGGGGATTTGATAGCTGCTTTCAACTACCTGAAAGGGGGTTCCAAAGAGGATGGATCTAGACTGTTCTCAGTGGTAGAAGATGACAGAACAAGGAGTAATGGTCTCAAGTTGCAGAGGGGGAGGTTTAGGTTGGATATTAGGAAAAACTTTTTCACTAGTAGGGTGGTGAAGCACTGGAATGGGTTACCTAGGGAGGTGGAATCTCCTTCCTTAGATGTTTTTAAGGTCAGGCTTGACAAAGCCCTGGCTGGGATGATCTAATTGGGTTTGGTCCTGCTTTGAGCAGGGGGTTGGACTAGATGACCTCCTGAGGTCCCTTCCAACCCTGAGATTCTATGATTCTATGATTCTATGATTTTCACATTGTACATGTTCTTTATTTGCAGAGCAGATAGGAGAATTATACATATCTATATTTGTGTTCTAGTATAAGCTCCCACTGCAGCCATTACCACATAAGGTAATGTTAAATGAGTTTAGAACACACATTGGATGACTAGTTTCATTCAGTGCCCCCCCTCAACCTCCTAAAGTAAATTCACAGATAAAACCCTGCTGTCATTTTTCATATATATATATATTGATTTAAAGTGGAAGCAGAATTGATTTTTTTAGGCCACTATGTTACTAAATACAAACAATAATCACTTCAGTATGGAAAATCTCAGAATAATATATATAACAATTTGTATGTAGAGACAATACATGATTTATTGGAATTTGTCTGAGATGGACTTGCCTCTTGCCTGTGGCAAAGCCATGAATGAGTTATGTAGGTGTCATGTTGTCTGGTGTTGCTCATGATCTTGAGTGCCAAAAGCCGGACAGACACCCTGAACTGGTGGTGTGTTCTATAATTCACCAACCCAGTACCACATGTGAACTCAGAAAATACTACAATTGTCTTAAAATGGCATCACAGACAGTCCCCTTAGACACTCCAGTTTATCTTGCCACCCAAGCAAGCTGTACTACATGATAAATGGTTACTTACACACACACACCCACACCCACACACACACATCACAAAACATTCAGGTTACACCCAGTTCCAAGAGACCACCCAGATCAATTGTCATCCTAGATCTCACACCAAAGACAATGCTAGTAGCCAATTCTACATGAAACTAGCTAAAGATTTATAAGCTAGGTTAAACCTTTTAGCTGAAATCTGGGATGTTTGGTCTGAGGCAGGGAAAACTCCCCCCCCCCCCCCCCCCCGGAAGTTTCATTAAAACAGGTGAGCACCTCAAGGAAGGTGATGGAAGTTCTCATTGGTCTGCTGAACATTGGATTCTATTTGGCCAGAGGCACAGTTACGAAGGCATATATAATTTGTCATTATTTGCATTGTGGTGGTTCCTAGGAGTCCTAGTAATGGACCAGGATTCCATTACGCTTGGTATTGTACAAACATAAAACAAAAAGATGGTCCCTTCCCCAGACAATTTGCAATCCAAGGGCTTGTCTAACATGCACTACAGCGTTGTGATTTCTAAAGCGCACAAACATCCCAGATTTCAACCAAAAAGATTAACCTTGAGAATGTTAGAAAAAAATTGAAATTAATTCCTTCTAATAGGAATGCATAGGCAACCATAGCCAAAGGCATTGCTATGAGTTATTTCCTGGGATGTGAAAATTATGTATAAACTGGTTATATTCCTGTGAAAGATTGTGGAGCCATATGATTAAAATGATTTCTCATGCACGTTTGGACCATCCTGCCATTCAACCATCCTCACTCAGACTTATTCTAACATTTCAAAGCGCTGATCAGATTAAAACAGTCACCATTTGTAGCACATTAGTTGGTGTGTGTAGACCCTGCTGCTCTGCACTAAAGGACCCATAGTGTGCTTTAATGTAATGTGGTGTGAGACAGGGCCACTTTAAAGCTCACTAGGAAAGTTTTAGTGCGCACCGGCAGGTTCTACATGGACCAATTAATGCGCAGCACATCAGTGTGCTTTAGTGCATTACCCCACAGTGTAGACAAGCCCTAAGTATGTGCTTCAGGTAATGTCAGTTCCAATTAAGGGGATATTTCTCAAATTCAGGTTAGGGAATAAAGGCCAGATCATGCCTTCAAGCCATGTGCCACACTGTATGGAAGAGTGAGGTAGATCAGCAGGAGCTCCTGGAGGCTTTTTGGATGCCTAAACTAGAATTCCTCCAACACCTCAAGAGCAGTAGAAAGTGAGCGTTTCAGACCTGTTTGAAAAGGTTCAGCACTTGGCCACCACTTGACACTACCCTGCATGCTGGGCCAGCTTTGCTGGCTAGTGCAGAAATAGGCAACTCCTTGCCCCTGTCCTGCTGTGTGTCTCCCATGCTCCTATGGGAAGGCTAGTACCCCTGACTGTGCACCTGTGGTCCTGACTGTGGCTAGTCCCTGCCTGTTGTCTCATCCCCTGCAACCCACAGACATATGCACCTGAACAGAGCCAGCCACAATCTAGCCCTAGGGAGCCCATTTTGGGGCTGGTAGCACCTTGAATCAACAACTAATAAAGCACTTAACAAATATGAGGTTTATATTTTGGTGGATGAACACACTGGTCATGTGACTGAGAAGAATGGCTCCCGGCCCTTCCTCCTGAGAGCTGTACTGCAGGCAGTGGAAGGATTTGAATGGATTTCTGCCACCCTGCATGTGCTCAGAAATCCAAAGACAGTCCTGGATAGGTGCCCACCGATCTCCCTGACAGCAGGACTTTGCTTTGTGGAATTAGCCATTTGAGTTAGAGTGAGTCATGTAGTGTAGTCTTAGGCTTTCTGGCTTCCTATTTTAGGCAGATGATGGCAGCAGAGCTCTTTCCAAGCTTTCTCAGTTTGACACACATATTGGAATGGCAGAGAAATTATTACAGAGATTCCGTATATTTTAGTGGTTCCTGTGAAATCTATTACTCATCCCAACCCCAAAAAGGAGGACTGATAAATGCATTTATCAAACTAGAAGAAGAAAACCAGCTGGAAGCCAATACAAAACTCTTTCATTATGTTTCATCTTTAGCGTACTGTGGCCACAGTGCAATAATTCAGGGCTACATCCAAACTGACTTATTGAATATGTAATTAAATGCAATTTTCAAATACGCAGCCTGAACTAGCTTAGTCATTTCTGCTTTTTTTTCTTTTGAAAAATAAGGCATATTACATATTGTAAGGAGTTTTACTAAGAGAGGGTGAGCCTCAAAATATTTGGGTGTTCAGCATGGGTATAAAACACTGGGTGGTAAACTTTCTGCCAACATTTCTGGCTTTTGTGTGAATGGGCTTACTTGAGCTGTTTTGCACTACTATTTCTAGTCCAGATCAGATCCTGGAAGTACTGGCAAAAGGCACATTAATGGCAAAGTGAGTGGTAGAAGTAAGTTAAAGGCTTGATCCAAAGCCCACCGAAGAACTCCCATTGACTTTAATGGACTTTTGGTCAGGCCTGAAGTGAATATTCTTAACTCCCCAAAAGTGCGGCTTTGAACTGAGTCAGGTTAGCTAAAGTGGCTTGGTCAGCCTGAATTTCATCTTAGGTCAGGCCAGTCTCTTATATCTCTCAGTGATTTTAAAAGCCCACTGGAATAAGTGCTACAATTAAGAAGATTAATCTGTTGGCAAACATATGTCTTCTAGCTCCCACTCATATTACACGTCATTCTCAGTGCTTTTGAAGAAAGCAGGCAGTCTTTTGTAGCCAAGTAATTTCATCTGAATCCTGATTCTAATTTGTGGTCCTGAAGTTTGCATCAAACTGGATTGTTCTTGTGCAGAGCTGAAGTAGTTTGGTAAAAGGAAATGTCCATCATATTTTAGTGACAGTAGATGGCAGTATTGCATTTCTCACAAAGTTCTCAAATTAAATTCAGTGAGTGGAAAATATGTAGGAAAATACTACTCCAGAAAGTACAATCCAGTTACTAATGCATTCTGAGATATACTGAACATTCATGTAATTAAAAATATTAAGTTTAATGTGAAATTATATTATGTAAAGTTACACTTTCTGGTGGGAAATAATTAAAAAAAAATCCCCAGAGCCTGACCTTAAAAACTATTACTACTCATATGAGTGGTTCTTAGCACGAGAAATCCTAGTTACTAGTGCAACTGCTCATGTTTGTCATGGGTTGCAGGATCCAGCCCATTGTAGAACTTACTTTTTCATACTTTAAATCAATCACCTGGTACCACAATGGCAAGGGGATTGCTATTAGCATCCTGACCCTTTTGCCTTTAGGTCATGGGTTCAAATCCAGATCACTTCTGTAGTAACTGAAAGTTGGCTGCTTTGTACTCTATGTCAAATCAGTTTGGTGGTGTCAGTTCATTTGTTAGTGGATGAATATCTCTCTCTCTCAGGCAAAGCACTTAAGCATGTACTTAACTTTAAGCATGAGTAGTTCATTATTTCAATAGGACTACTCCTATGTTTAAATGTAGGCACATGCTGAAGTGCTTTTCTGGATCAGGGCTTAAAACAACCATCTCAACTTAGTAGTCACAGTAGAAAGGCCAAACACTAAGTAAGTTTGATGAATACATTACTCTCTTGACCCTAGAGTTCATGCTTCCTCCATATCAGTGGTAGCATGAGTAAATGTCCATCAATAAACTGAGGAAGGGTCTCTAGAGATATTGGTTCAGCATTGCAACAAGGGGAGCTGGCGCTTGAAAGGAATCCCTAGTGAAAAGATGGAGAGACAGGGGTGTGTGGCAGTCATGTGATCAGTCACAGTTTATAAGGGCAGTCGTTGTCAATCAGAGGAAGAGCAGTAGAGGTGGGATGAGCTCTTTAGTAAGAGAACTGGAGTACAGTTAGGAAAAGGGCTACTGAAGAGGATCTGGGAATAGAAGACAGGGTAGAGTGGGTGCTTAAGGATTGATAGTGGAGGCCTGTGCTTGAGGCCGTGTGTAGGTCCCCCCTAGGCTGCCACCTTGGAAGGCAGTGCAGTCATTTCTCCTGGCAACGGGAAGAGTTGCCAATAGGTTGATGAGAGCCCAGGAGGGTGGGAAGCAAAGACCAGTGGAAGGGATAAAGGCAGACTCTCAATGGAAGGGTGGTGCTCTGGAAGAATCTGGGGAGAAGGTAACTTGCATGTGTTGCAGTTAGACTTTATTTTGACACTCTGGAATGGTTGAACTCTGTGACTTAGTCCTCCAGCTAAGTCACCTCAGGGCTACTGATGTCTCCTGCACTTAAGTATCATGGAGAACTATCAGCCTTGGTGATGACATTGGGAGATGTGGTAATTGAAGCAAGTGGATGGGCCTAATGCTGGATGGGTAAGTTCCTACCACTAGCATCTTTCACAAGAACCTGAATTTCTTTTGATACTTCATTAAAGGAAAATTTGAAAGAAGTGTATTGTACCTCACCACAAATGTTCTTGATAAAGCATGGAATGAAAATTTGCTGCTCTAAAATCTTGAGCCATTAGTCTGAGGATGCAATGCCTCCATATGAACCATAATATGAATAGAATACTTCCATTATTGCACCTGAAACACAGGTAAACACAAGCTCCAGATATCATCACCACTGTATGGGTACCTAATAATAAATTAGTCTAATGGGGCTGCTTACATGAGTAAGGATTGCTCACTTGAGCAGGAGTTTGCAGAATCGGGCATCAAAACGTAAAATGTATTCTAGAGTTCAGCTATTTAATGTATATGTCGTACATGACAAAACTAGTACATTCAATAGATATCGTGCATGTACAATTGTGTAATTAGGTTTAGACTCATCCTGTGCCTTGCTAATGGACTGCTGTTTTATAAGTTACCGTACAGTGTGAGTTAGCATATTAAGATCTACTAGAGTTGTAGCCTGACTGGTATTTTGTTAACTTTTGGGATGAATGTCTTCATCTCATGTTTAATATTGAACTGAATGGCATATGTTACTTCACCCATCTATTTTAATTTCATTCCTTTTACCTGCTATCATCATGCTTGGAGTATAGAAGGCAATAAAACAATAAAGATCACCCATTTACCACACACAATCCTTTTTGAACAGTCTAGTCTCCAGCAGCATCATACCTGTAATAATTAGAGCTGGTCATACATTATCCCCCCATGGGATATTTTGACTCTTCATCAACCCTCCTCACACCCCAATTTTCCACTGAAAACTCTCAGTTTGGACATTTTTGATGGAAACAAATAATGTTGACATTCCTGAATCAGAATGTGTTGGTTTGTGGAACTGAATTTAAATATTTCATTTTGGTTTGATTTGATGTGAAACTGCAGTGTAGTTTTCCCATAGGAATTTCAGTTCAGCTTTCCCATACCCCCAGTCTCTATGGGCTGTGTTTCTTGGCCAGACTACATCTCCCACAATGCAGTATAGTCTTCCTGTTGCTGAACTGCTGTAGTGCACCATGGGAGTCACAAACTAAATTTCCATGAGATGCCACAAATTTCTGAACGGAACTTTTTTGACTGATAACTTTTCTTTTTTCTTTTTGTTTTGTTTTGACAAAATAGAGATGTTTGACCAGTCCTAATAATGCCATCACCTTCTAACACCTTATGTAACCCACAGACAGAACGGAAACTTATTGTGCATCGCTCTTGTATCTCAGCATCTGTTTACTTTCAATTCTTTTAATGTCAATAATAAAATATTCCCAGGCGGAAAAATATTGTTCTTGTCTTAAGTTTGCTCTAGCATATTTTCTGTGAACAGAGTGATATCAAAGAAAGGGTGAGTTAGGACAATATTCAGACCCCAGAGCCTCAGTCCATATGCCTTGCCAACCTGACAACATAACACCCTACTCACTCCTTCATACAAACTTTCTTTCACTTGTAACATCCAGTTGCCTATAATGCACACACCCCTTCTTTTAATTCACATGCAAATACACAAAGTAGGGGGCGGTGCAGCCAGATTATGCTAACAAACCTAGCTGACACCTCCATAATGCTGGCGGAGGATCTGAACCTCCTGTGGTTCATCAAGCGAAATAATTTAGCCAGTGAATGTTTAGAGGTTTGTAAGAGATTTGGTGGCAATTGCTGGTCAGAACCCTAGGTGAGATAACTTGGAACCGGGGAGAAAAAACTGTAAGCCAATAAACTGGCTGGCTGCTTCTCACCCTGCGCTTGGTTATCATAGCCAGCACGGTAAAAGAATAGAAACCTCAGGGCTGTGGAGTGAGGAGGCATATGGGCTACAGACAAGATCTTTGTGCTGGCCAGCTGGTCTCCTTGCCTCTTTACCAATAGGACAAGTCTGTATCAGGAGTGTGGGTGGTGAGTCAGGGAAGCAGGCTGGATGCAGGCTGCAATAGAAAAGGGGAGTACCTGGCAGAACTTGACAGTTTTGTCTGCTCCTCTTTTATGCCAAGTGAAGAGAATAACTATCTCATTTTAAAATTCCTGAAATGGTCTATGTCTAAGATATTATGATAGTGTATATGTAGGAAGTTGGGAGTCTGTGGGGAAAGTGGTGGTTTAGCTTGAGGAACCCAAAGATACTTAAGCCAAACAGGGCAAAACTTCAAAAAAAGGAGCACTTAAAAATATTTCCCTTGCAGATACTCAAATCTCTCTCTAAAATTACTCTGCCCTCAGATTTGGAGAATAAATTTAACTATTAAAATATGAATGATTCTGTTTTAGTGCAAATCTCAATGCAACATCAACTATATAATTCCATAACATACCAAAGCAACTGTGGCTTATTTATGAATAGTGGTAAATTGTAGAGTGTGGTCACAATGAATCATTGAGTCTGAGGGACACATTCTCATGAGGTATTATCTGTCTTGGAAGACTCATTGTTTGAAGGAAAAAATAAGTTTTATTTTATGTGGAAATGAAATTTATCTGTCTGCTTTGAATATGAGAGAAGCAATTTGTTTTGAGTAGGCTTACTAAGAAATTCCTCTTGGAATTTACTCCACATGCCAGAAAAATGACCTGTCAAAGAACTTCTATAGTGATACTCCACACTATATTTAAATCCCTCCCTCCAATCTTTTTGAGAGAGGTGTTGGGGAAATCTTTCTTTCTTTCTTTCTTTCTTAATGAAAACAACCTTGTGATTTCAATGTGTTGGAAGGGGGTGTGGGAGGGAGCTGCCATAATTTTGTAAATAGCTGAAGAAGCTGGGATTGATTTGGAGATAAAAACTTGCACTCTTCCCTGAAATTGCTCCTTCATCTGTGGTGTGGAAAAGTTTGATTGATGACTCTCCCAAACAGCTGCAATGGACAAGTTCCTAATACGGCCATTTTACTCTTCCTACATTGAAATCCAACCCTACTTACATGTGGTGGCATATCTGTGGGGTGGGGAGGTGGGTAGGGTTGCCAACCCTGACTGAAACTATTCTGGGAGATTTTTTTCCCCAACAGGATGTAATGTCATTTTTTGAAAATATCCTATTAAAATCTCCCGGATGGCTTTTGATAGTCACCGGGAGATCAGTGCAGATTCTGGAAGACTCCAGGCCAATCCTGGAGAATTGGCACCCCTAGAGGTGGTGTGGGGTTAAGGAAGGAAAGTAAGTGACAGTAGGGGCCCGAGAGGAAATAGCAGGGAGTCTGTTCTTTCTCCCAGTCCGTAAGGCACTTTGGGATTATGAGAGATGCCTACCTAAGTGATGCAGTGAATACTAGCAGCTTGGTGTCTTTGTAAACAAACACAGCAGCCATTGCATGTTTGCCCATAACAATGGATGTTAGTAGCTGTCCGACTCAGAGAGGAGCCATTGAACAGGGTTTATAACGGATGTATCTCCATAAAGCATTCAGAGTTTTGGAATTGAATCAGCCTTCAGCTGTTTGGAGACTTATCCAGAACTTTGAGTGTCCACCAAGACTGCAGATCTTGCACCTCCACCTGTAGTTTTATCTTTGGAAGTGGAGGAGAGAGTATGTGGGAGCCTGCTTCTCCCCTCCAACCCATGCCCTTAACTGATATAGACACTCTGGCTATATATGATACAACTTCTTTAATGGTATAATCCATAATAAAGCTAGTTAGAGTGGAAGGGTGTATGTTATCCAAATGGTACTCTGTAGTTACTTTCACTGATCTTTCAGAGGAGTTCCACCTGGGAAGTTTCTATAATCCTGCAATGAATTCTCCACTTTAGCTGAACGATCAGCATCAAATCAATATAACTATAAAATCTCTTGGTAGGGCTCCACTATTTTAATCTGGAAAAAGCTCCCCCGTTTCTCCCCACCCCTTCTCTGTTAAACATGCTCATACATTTCTAAGGCACTTTTTCGGTTGACATATTCCATACTTTTTCTTGTTTAAAGGTGATTTTTAGCTTTTTTTTTTTTTTAATTTGAACCAAGTTCTTTGAGTTATGCGTTCATGGAGACTCAGAATTTCAAGTTTAAAACAAAACAGTCTAACCATTCTTGCTAGAATGGGGGTAACGTCAGTGGCGTCACGGTTTAAAAAAACAGGTAACCTAAACTAAACTCCATGTTCCCCAAATGAGAAGTGGGTAAACTTTATCTGCATTTACCCTTGACTACACAACAGCCTAAAATGAGAAACTTGACAGGACTCATCAACCTGGTCCAGCATCTCCAGCTATCTAAAGCTCTCTGCAAGCAGCTCCTATCCCACTGACCTGTGGCTGTTCCTGCTCCTGCAGCCACTCAACCTCTTCAAGCTTCTCCCCAGGTGTATTCTCTTTAGTAAGAGTGGCAGCTCAGTGGCAAGCCATTTCCCTGATTTGCAACATTGCAGCAGTAGCATCAAGTACTTCTCCATTGCTACCGTGCATCTACCATTGCTCCTCAGACTTGCTGCAGTGATCAGGCTTTCCCTGCCCCCTTCAACAGGCATTGCTGCTTGCTGACTCCTACTTTCTTGCTGGAGAGCTGGTATGGCTGATGGCCTTGTTGTACAAAGGGAAATATTTTTTTCCTCTAGATGTTTTGACAATCTTCATAATTTGGTTTGGTTGATTGAAAGTTTGCTTTGATACTTTTCTGGTTTTCACCAAAACACCTGACTTCTTGGCTTAAAAACCAAAATTTCAGATTTTGATTTGAAGGAGTATTTTTTTTTCTCAAATGTGTGATTGTAAAGGCTCCAACCAGCTGTAGATGGGCCTCCTTTCTGCTCTTCCAAATTATGTTTTCTAGCAAATGTGGGGCTGCATGAGCAAGTATCCTTGTATAGAAATGAAGCCACGGGCTGTTGTCTTTTAACCCTGACCGCCTCACCTCATAGTTGCATTGCACAGATTCTGCATTTCCTGATGCTTTTGTGTTTAACTGTTAACATTTAAAGTTGCAGCTTCACTTAAAAATACCAATATAGCTAAAATAATCCTACAAGCTTGCTTCTGCTAGGGTCTGATATGAGTATTCTGACTTTAGAACCCATTGTACTAACGTCTTTCAAGTAACAGTGTCTCACAAGTAGTGATATTTTTCATTCAATTGCCAAGTTCTGTCATATCTTCTTTACCTCTTCAATCTAGAAAGTAACTAAACTTGGTCCTGAGCTGTGAAATTTGGATCTTGATTTTGAGACTTTCTTCCACTTCCAGAATTGGTGGTGTTTGGGTTCCCCCGTGTTCTTACACAGCCCATCTGCTGCACTTGTCCCTGTCATTGGACTTTGAAGAGGTCAATCATGTTGCCAGCCAGTTATTATGGATACTCGTTCCTGCAGCTACGTTGCAGAATATGACCTGTTGAAAGTGCAAGAGAAATCCAGCTGGCACAAGTTACTGTGAAATAAACTTATATGGGAGCAAGCAGTGGGACTGTACTTTCCACACAGCTGTTTGTATATTGTAGTTGATCTTTCTGGATCACTGCCCTTTACATAAGCAAGCAGAGGCACCTCGAGCGAGTGTATGTAAAGCTGGATTTGGGAATACCAGAAGGGGGCAGTTATAATTTAGCAAAGAGTTAATTCCATCGAATACATTCTGGAAAAATAAACTCTGCATGAAGCTGAGAAAATGCAGCTGTGCAACGCTTCGGCACATATGGTACAAGTTCGACCTAAAGCCAATTCTGCCTTGTGTACATACTGTACATACTTACAGAGAACATATAACACAATGTATGGAATGTTAGATTATCACTTCATTCAACTCTCTGGGCAGGCATTTTGATTTAAGTTCCCTGTAAACTGTACTTACATCAGGTCACAACCAGCAACAGGATGATACCTTGCTGGAGCCAATTGCCTTGCAAACTAAGAAAAAAGTCCAATATGATTCAAAGCTGGGAGGAAGAAGGAACAACTTTAAACTCTTAATTGCATAATTATTCAGCAGAGAATTCAAGACCGATCTCTTCTGAACATTGCAGCAGCATTCCTATGGAAAAAGGGCTTGGCAAAAGGTAACAGAGAAAGGTCAGCAAAGAACTTTGAGCTCTGTAAAATGAATTGCCATTGCTGTCTGCTTTGCTAACCCCATTCTTGCCTCAGTACAGAATAGCAGCCGGGGTGCAAACTATTTAGAACCTGAATTGTGAGTTTTAGTCTTGTAGTTATTTTAAATTTGGAAACAAAAGGACACATTTTAATAATCTGGCTGTGCTAGACACAGAGACTGGTGGCAGCCCTGCAGTTTAGTCAGTTTCCTAACCCACACCTTGGTAGTAATATCCTGAGGGACATGCCCACCCTTGGGCAGAGACCAATGAGCTAGTACAATGTCATGAGACCCATCCCTTTTCCCACAGGTAGAGCTGGAGACTCTGCTCCCCAATATATAACGGTAGAGAGTTTTCTTGTGAGGTTGAGTTCTTCAGAGCTTTCAGCTGGGGAGCATGTGAGGCGGCTTAAGTGTCACTCACCTACCCCTCACAACTCCTAACATTGGTATGTGCCAGTCACAAAGGGAAGACGTTCCACACAACAGCTCCCTGTTGCTGGCTAAGACCAGCCTTCCCCTACAGTCGACGTGTGGGGATTGGGCAGCAGAGCCTCCATAGTTGCCTCTGCCTTACTCCCACGAACTACAATATTTTGGGGACTTTGTGACTCCCTCATCACGAGGCTGCTTCTCACCTCTCTTCTTTAGCCTCCTCTACAAGGGCTACTATAGTCCAAGGGTGAGAGAGCGCCCGGGATCAGTAAAGGCATAAGGGAGCTCTTTCTAGGAATATCTCACTCCCTTTGTGGAGCTCCTCAGTACAATGCATTGCAAACTATTGAAATTGTGAGCTATTGCTTGAAATGCTCGAGGTTTTCCCCTGGCCCTGCTCACAGACTAGAGGGGTCTGTAGGAAAGTGTGCAGTCTGGGTCTAGTACAGTGACTTATCAGACAACCAGCCTAGAGTAAGGTGGGATAATTTGTGCCTTTGTGTTTTAGAGAGCAGCCTGCTTTGTGTCTGTCTTCTGGTTCTTGTGGTAAGGTCTTGATTCTAGGAAAGAAAGCAGAGATGCATTGCAGCCTTCCAGCAAGAATATTCAACTTCTTTGTTGTGTGTTGTGAAACATAATACTCAGGACCTGCCTCTTACTGCATCATTCTGAGGTGGTGGGTTCCATGATTTGACTCCAAGGCACTAGCCATCTCTAAGGAGAGTTGGCATACAAACTTTGTGGATGTAAAACTTTAAATCAATATGCAAATATTAAAAACAAATAACCTGTTAGTAGACATGGTGTAGTTTTAAGAATCAAACAATTTCTACAATTTAGTAGAAATGTGTCAGGTGCGTTCCTGTGTATTGCGTACCTAAACTGCATACTAGCTAAACAGATGGCAGATAGGGCTGGGTGAAAACTTTCCATCAAGATGGTTCTTTCATGAGAATTGCTTTTCTGATTAAATGACACTTTTAACAAAAAGTCTGTTTTTTGGAAACTTCTGGTATATTGTTAAAAAACACCAAGGTACTTTGATTCTGAAACTCGGCTGAGGTGCTTCATGTGAGTTACAGTTCAGGTGACTTATGCTCATTTCAGCTCTGTGGGTGGGCTTCCTACTGATCTTCATCTCCCATGATGCACTGTGGCCATGAGGCTGCTATGATACACCATCTTCCTTCAGCAGGTGGCACGACTGGCACCATTTCAAAATCAAACTATGTCTTTTGGCCAAAATATCTTGGATTTTGTTTTCAAATGTTTTCATTTTAATTGAAATTTTCACAGGGTGGGGGATGGAAAATCCATTTTCTGACCAGATCTGATGAACTGGTACGTAAATGTTTCCAATGTAGTCCTTGATAGAGGGGCCAGGACCTTCTAAAGCCTAGTGAAGAGCAGCGAGAGCAGTCTTATTGTCATCTTGGGATCCTCAGGATAGAACAGCTGAGCAACTTCTCTGTGTTCCCTGCTCAGTCTGTGACTTGGGTTGGGAGCAGTATACTGCCAGTCTGGCTAATAATTAAGGGATATATTCTTCCATGCCTTTTTTCACAAATCTTTCTTTGCCAGCAGTGGGGAATTCAGTGTGTCAACTTACGGCATGATATAGCCATGAGATTTTTTTGAACTACATAGTGACTTGGGTCATTGTCTGTTGCAAAAGCCAGCAGAGACTCCTCCATCAGTTGTATGTGAGCTGGAATTGGGAGGACCAAAGTGGTAGTGACATAGATGATAAAACTAAAATTACAATTACACCTTTTGGATGAGGTGATTTGGAATTTTTACATGCAAAATGTATATTTTGCATTTGAAGCAATAGTAAGAGCAGCACAAAACCTCGTTACATTCAAAAGATTGATTTAAATATTTTCTTAAATTAGTTTAACTTCCTAAAATAATACTTATTCTGAGAAACATTTTTCTGATAGCAACTAACAGGAGAACTCTCCTTTTATTGGGAGGAACTGTTACACTCATGAAATAACTGCCATTCATGGGAACGTTTGAGTCAATCTTTCAGAATTGATATACAAGCCGATGGGTTTTTTTATTTTGGAAGTGGTTTCTTTTAGGCTTAATGATCATTTTCAAGGTTTCAGAAATATCCCCTAATACAGCTTTTTAAAGAGCTCAACCCCTTTCCCACTTAGGACAATGGCAATGGATCATCTGAAGCAGTATCAGCACCTATGAAGGCAAATGCAATTCAATATCATGACATGCCAGTCATGGAAGATTCAAAATGAGGCAGTTTAAAATTAGTCTCTGAACATCGTTTTTTTAAAAAACAAACACTTTCATAAATTATTGAAAATGTTTCATTAGAGCAATTGAAGTACAAAACCAATGCCATTCTAGCAAATGCAGAACAGGGGTCAAGTGTTTGCAATCTCTCAACAATGAGAAATAATTTCAATAAGCAAATTGTCCATCAGCTCCAGTTCATTGTGGTTCTCTCCTATTGAGAACCTCCTGTGATACACCTATTATACTGCAAAATCATAATCTCAAATTGAAAATGACTCAATCTGACACAAGATGCTGGGAAAGGAAACTGAGCTTGACCAAATGTATTTCACTTCTGTCAATAAATATTCACATCAAACCATAAGGTTAACAAATCCAGGCTGTGCTGGATGAAGGAGCTGAAGTAAGTTTCAAAGCTGATGAGGACTCCCAGTGGCAAATACTTTATTGCCAGACGGTGCTATGATGGAGGTCAATACAGAGAATGAGAAAATGGGGTAGGTAACAATGTAGTCCGAAAAAAAGGCAAATGAACCACCATATAGCCTCTAACTGAAATGCACTTTTTCTTTGAAAAGTGACCATTTTTTTTCTAAAAGAGAGGCTTTTTGCGGTTTCTATATTTTATTTGAATAACTCCCTGTCTCCAATACCTTTGCCCTGTTTACAAGAAGACATTCACTTAAAAAATGTAGCCCCAGGAACTTATCCTAAGATGTGAAAATCAAGCTGGGTTCTTGCATATCACCAGTAATAAGCATGGACAAAATTATGCCATAAATATAAATATAATCTCCAGTGATACCCTCAGTTACTTCTGTGCCACCCATTAGCATTCCATTAGCATTCCAAATAGGGTTGCATATATGTTGATGGGCATAAAGTTCCTCAGGCCAAATGATTATTAGTAGCAATGTGTGAGAAGGAAAGAAGACAGTTTGTCTCTCAGATCCCAGGTCAAGTTTGCAGTTAAAAAATAACTTGTAAACTGAGTCAATTTGATATGTAACTAGTGCAACACAAATATCACAGAATATCAGGGTTGGAAGGGACCTTAGGAGGTCATCTAGTCCAACCCCCTGCTCAAAGCAGGACCAATCCCCAATTTTTGCCCTAGATCCCTAAATGGCCCCCTCAAGGATTGAACTCACAACCCTGGGTTTAGCAGGCCAATGCTCAAACCACTGAGCTATTCCTCCCTCCTGCCCCCTATGGTGTATATAGTGACTCCTGTATATATAGAAATTTATATTTACAGTAATACAGAAATTGTTTGATTCTTAAAACTACACCATGTCTACTAACAGGTTATTTGTTTGTAATATTTGCCTATTGATTTAAAGTTTTACATCCACAAAGTTTGTATGCCAACTCTTCTTAGAGATGGCTAGTGCCTTGGAGTCAAATCATGGAACCCACCACCTCAGAATGATGGTGACTCCTGATAACTTTAGTCACTAAAGTACAGGTGCATTTTAATGCATTTTTAAATTTTATATTTAATTTCATGTTTTTTTTTATGGTAACTTATTGCTTTCAAGTAAAATTGACAAAATTCTTCCCATCAGTGTTCATGTAGATGAAGATTGCTAAGGATAAATGGTGAAAATGGTGAGTCCTTTACTCAGGAACTTCAGTAAACTTGCAATGGTGCATTCAAACTGTTTTTATCTTCTTATGGACATAGACAATGTGCAAACTGCAAATAAACTTTTTGAGAGGTGTAAGTCAGAGGCACAGCCTCTCCCCACCCAAAATGATCTTCTGTCTTCTGGAAAGTGAGGTTTTCACCCTTTCTGGCTATTAAATAGTTGAAGAAACCTAGGCTTACTTTTCATGCCTGGCACAGCCTGACAATCCATAAATGAGAAATTAGTTGCTGCTTTTGAATCCTAAACACCATACGTTCTGCCACAGTCCTCTAATTTCCTCCATCTCTTGCTTGCAGAAGACGTGAGAAGCAGCACTACTTTGCATGGGAAACTTGTTGTTTTTCCAATGTTTTGTAAAGTCCACTCAACTGTCATAAGAATTAACTTGCTTATAAACCTTTATTATGATTTAGCTCCAATTTCAGTCCTGTTCTTGGATTCACAGTGTACACTAGCTCACCAGCCAGAATGCCTTTCCCTGGAACATATTTTTCCAATTTCAGAGTAGTCTTTTTTTCCTACTACACATCTTAAAGTATCAGTCGAATGGCTTATATGATAAGATGAAGAAATAGAGCTAGAACCTCAACTTTTCAGCAAACTTTTCTTCATTTTTATAAGGTTTTGTTGCAGAGCTAACACATTTTCCTTTTCTCATTCTAGGCTGCATGTTTTGTGATCCTAAGAGCTTCATAAGTCTAACGCATAGTGTAACAAGGACTGGCTGGAAAATAAGAATTCCGTTTCATGAAAAATTTCAAGGTTTAAGCATCTGGTTTAATTACACAACCTCATTAGATGACTCTTCGGAGAAAAACCAGGGACAGAATCCTGCTCCAATATAGCCAGTAGACCAATGCTTAGGGAATTCACCTGGGATTCAGGTTCAAATCCCTGCCCTGAATCAAGCAAAGCAGGGACTCGAATCTGTATCCCAAATGAATGCCCTGGCTATTTTGGGGGTGTTTTCTGGTTTTGATCAGAAATTTCATTCTGAAACTGAAAAACCTTCCTGTTGAAAATGATACACCTCTGCGAAGGTTTTGGTTTTGACAAAACAATATTTTCTGATTAAAAACAAACAAACAAATTCCCAGCCTGCTCATCATAATAAACAAATGATCAGATTAGTCTTGTTATAAACAAATGCTAGTACTTCTGGGTTTCTAGTACCAGTGTGTAAAGTGTGAACTGTACATTCTAAGTCTCACGTGGTAGTGGCCCTATAGAAAGACTTTTTCACAGTGCCACATGTATATCAGTGCTAGACTCTTACACAAAAACAAATTCCACGAGCTAAGAAAAAAGAGCAGTCGAATGGATTCAGTCACACAATACAGGCCTAATTTTCCACTAGTGTGTATAAAGTCCATGTATTAACATGACATTGCATTTGCACATGAAAGCAGGATGAGGGTGTAACTCTCATGTGGGGCTACATATATACCTTTCCTCTGGAGAAGCCTTCTCTGAGTAGCCTTTTTTCTATTTCTCCCAAAACAAACTTTTCCCAACCCGATTAAGATAATTGTGCAATGTTCTGTAGTCCTTAACTCGAGTGCCAGAATAGCAATGCTTTTCTGAAGTCTTTCTAGCCATGCGTATATTCCTTTTATTTTATGGTCTTCCTATCTCCCTGTGTCTGTAAAACTGCAGATCAAAACCATCTGCTAAACTGAAGTGGGCATCTGTGGCAATGTCTGGCTGAAACACTTTCGGAAAAGCTGAACTCTGACTTATGAGACAGGTGTATATAACTCCTGTCCATACATTGGCACCCACTCTAAGGCTTCTTCACCCTGTAAGCGTGGTTTAAAAGGGCATTAATGAAAATTATCATAAGGCCTCTATAAGTTTAATGGGGCTATTAATCTCTGCCTGTGCGACAGTGTCTCACCATTTTGAGACAGGCGAAAACACAATGTGAAAAACAAGCTTTATTGCCAGCTAGTTGTTTTTTCTGTGAATTATGATTAGTCTCTGGGATATTTGCACTTGCCAGTTGCAAACCAATTTTAGTGCAGCTGACCAGGCGGAAACAATCAGGTAAATATCCAATCATTTAAAATGAGACAAAGGTGTCTCATAAAGCAGTACCGGCCTGGATATCCATTGTCTCTACTTCATTGACATAGCACACCTACTTGCTTGGCTGAAAGAGCATGTTGGGAAGTTGCAAATTTCTTGTTTTAAAAATCCTTAAAGGAGTGTGTGATGCTCTGTACCTCAAGTGAACAGCCTGCACCCCCATGTTCATCCTTATAAGATGACTGTGTGGTATCCAGTGCAAAGTTTGTCATGTTGGGTGTCTTTGGAAGGCTCATGATGCACTGAGCATTGATGTTATAGTAATGTTATAGGTTGCAATGTCATGTATATAGTCATGAGGCTTAAAACAAGCCCAGAAAAAACTCTCTGGGAGCAGAGGGGCAGTTCACACCTCAGCAGGGCATGTATGGGACAAACCCAGCCCAGCCTCACAGGAACAAAGGACACTGGCCTAGACAGCAACAAAGGATCTGTTGGACTCTTGAGTGAGTCCCCCCATTCCCTTGGTCAGTTTGGGACTACGATGAGGTAATGCTCACCAAACTCTGAAAGGGAGGGGACAAAGCCAAGAGGGAAGACAGAACATGATAAAAGGGAGAGACATTTGTCATGCTCTCTCCCTTCCATCTCCATCTACAGACACCACCACCAAATGACTGAAGCGCTGATCAAAGAGGAGAGCCTGGCTGTGGTGAGTAGCATCTAAGTTTGTAAGAGCCCTGAAAGTATTAAGATCAGCTTAGAATGCATTTTGCTTTTATTTCATTTGACCAAATCTGACTTGTTGTGCTTTGACTTATAATCACTTAAAATCTATCTTTTGTAGTTAATAAATGTGTTTGTTTTTTCTACTGAAGCAGTGCATTTGGTTTGAAGCATGTCAGAGACTCCCCTTGGGATAACAAGCCTGGTACATATCAATTTCTTTGTTAAATTGACGGTCTCATATAAGCTTGCAGCTTCCAGCCGGCATAACTGGACACTGCAAGACAGAGGTTCCTAGGGTTGTGTCTGGGACCGGAGATATTGGCTAGTGTCATTTTGTTGCACGATCCAAGCAGCGGCTGGCCAAAAGTGCTCACTCATGTAGCTAGGAGCAGCTTACATGCTAGAGGCTGTGCGTGAACAGCCCGGGAGTGGGGGTTCTCACAGCACAGCAGGGTAAGACTGGCTCTCAGAGTTGAGGATTGGAGTGACCTAGCAGATCACTGGTCCAGATAACACCAAGGGAACACCACAGAGTGTCAAAAGAAATAACTTCTGTAGCACATTTAATTTAGAAAGTTACCTGAATAACATAGTAGCTCCACCACTGGTCTCTAATTACCATTTTTTCTTTTTATATAAATCAAGGATACTCACCAATACAATACTGTACAAATACAATACTGTACATCTACAATACCGTACATATCTAAAATATGTTTGAAATAGAAATATGTATTTGAAATATATTTTAGTCTCATTGGAGCCTATGGAAAAGAAGTGATCTAGGAGTAGAGTGGACTGGATGGATTCCTGTTCAAGATTAGATAAACCACAGGCTTTTAACATCTGAGATTATACTTTGAAGTTAGCCCTGTACTAACAATTAACTGATTATAAATGTCTTTAATGGGATCTATATGACAAGAGCTTGAAACGTCCTGTCATTACAGATTAACTTTCTAGCATCCCCCTTCTATGACTACCTTAATGCTAGATAACAGCTGTCAGTAGAACTACTTCTACAACATGAATAGCACCACATATTGTTGTGAGGCACTCCCTTTATCCTGGTACTATATTAGAGGGACATGCTGATGGAGGATGAAACACTTACGTGTGTGCATTTATGGGGGGTTTAGACAACATGGAAATAGATTACATTTAGCACTGGAAAAGATGAATTCTGTTTTGTGAAAAACGTTGTGGTTTTGAATTTTTTCATTCCACACCAGAATGAAAATGAGAATGTTAGAAATCTTTTGTGAAAAAGCACCCGCCACCCAATAAGCCAATACACCAGTGGTAAGGACACTTGCCTGGGAAGTTGGACAGGGGCTGGAGGCTTGAACTTATCTCCCAGGTGAGTGCACTTGGCTTTTGGCTGTTCTTCACTTTCCAGTTGTCTCAAGAAATTCCATTTTGGACCTGAGAAACTTTCCAGACAAAACTTTAACTGAAACTTATACAAAATAGCATTTTTGACAGAAAAAAAGTTTCAGAAAAACTTTGACCAGCTATAATTACATTGTCATTCTGTACAAACACATTCTGAAAATTTGAACGAACCAATGTTCTGATGAGGGATGTAGCTTTCTTGTCTGTGTCTACTCCTAAGTCAACTACTTGTTTACCATGATTCCACTGAAGTTTCCAGCAAGATATTTTGAAATAATACATATTATGATAAAAAACTTTATATGAGTTGAGATGGCCAATTATCAAGAAAGACAATGTAGTCTCACACAACTAATAGAATTGATCTTTTTTACTGTTTGTATCCACATACATGCAAACACATGGTGTGGGGAGGGGAATTGCTGAGGGAGGAAATCTTTGGAAGGCTCTCCTTGTAGAGTCTTTCTATTACTTACTGTGGTGGGGATAGAAGGAGGTAGCATTTGCCCCCATCTCTGAATAAAGAAGAGATTCTACTCAAGACAAATGGATTAGCTATTTATTGTTACTCTATATCAGGTCTGGGAATTCCTGAGCTGTGGTCCCATTGAGCTTCTTGCCCTTGAAACTCATCCCCAGCCCACCATATAGTTTCACAGCACACAGGGGGAACTTAAAGTAAATATGACCTGAAGCTGTAACTCAATGAGTGGAAAATGTAGGTGCTACCTAGCCAACTAGCCACCTCCTCATTTGTGGGTTCCTGGCCAAAAGGAATGGCGATGCAGAAGATCGATGTGCACATGAGTTTCACTGGACCTAGATCATGGAGGGTGGCTGGGAAGATTTCCCATCCTCTAGGGCTTGGTGAGGTAACACCAGGTCTAGCAAGATGTAGAACTGAAAGAAAACTTTGTTATTTGGAGGAATAGAAAAGGGCAGGAATTGGAGTTCTGCATGATTTTATGCTAGATATGTCCATTAGTGTCCTTGCAGGATACACTGTTTCAGGAGGGCAACAGAAGATTTAAAGATGGTTTTAGTTGAAACCTCTTAAAGCACCAGCATCTTTACCTATAGCCCAACTCATAGCAAAGAATAACATTCAATTTAATTTAGTCTCCAAGTGTAGAATTGGAGATGTTAGAGCCATTGTTTGCACTGCAGTCTCATTTTTAAAGAAAGATGGGTCAGTGATACTCAGTGGTCAAACATATTGTATTTCACTAAAAGAACAGCCAGAGAGCCAATTTTTAAATTGTTACAATTTAAAATATTTCCAAGTGCTTTATTGCATTCAGTCACATTTATTCAGATACAGACTAATGGATGATGTACCCTGGAAATGTCGTAATTAAAACTGTGTGAATTATTTGTATTGGATCTTGATCCCATCTGAACTGCATCTGATTCCAGTTTGAATGTTTTGCAATCATGGGTCAAGAATGTTTGTACAATGGGCAAATTCACAAATACCACTAGAATATCTCTGGTGGCCTCATTACTTCAATCCCCATAAGCTTGTATCAGAGCTTAAGGTACTGTGGTCAAGGAATAAGAGTGTAAATCAGCCTAAATTCTGTACCTAGCTTTGTCAGACTTCTTGTGTGACCTTCAGCAAGAACCTTGGTCTCTCCTCCTGCAGAGGGGACCAATGCAGAGACTCCACCCAGTAGGAGCAGAAGCAGTAAAGCAGGGACTGCTGCACCGGAGGTGGGTAAAATGGGACCTATCTGGGCCATTCCCTCATTACTCCCAGACCCATAACTGTGCAGGTGAAACTCCGGTATGTAGGCACTAGGATCCAGATGATGCCTCCCTTCCCCCTGCCATGTGGCCTTGGGAGGCAAATTGCAGACAGCGGCCACCTGGAGACTACAACAGGTAGGGGCAGATGCAACCAACTTAGGGACTTTCAGACACTGAGAACATTTTACAGTTTTGGCTGGACTGTCTCTGTGCTATGCTGATTGACTATTTGCTCCAACCCTCCTCCTCCCCCCGCCTCCCTGAGTCTGCTGACCTCAGTTTTACTCCGCATCTGCCCCCTTACACTCTTCTCCCCTGCCCTGTTCCCTTCCCTTTTCTTTCCATTTAGTTGATCCTTCCTAAGTAACCCACCCCCAAAATAAAAATAAATATAACAATTGTGGACGCAATGACATGTGGTGCCATCACATTCTTCACTCTGAAACCCTTTCTTCCACTCTGTGTTACAGGGACCATCTGCTACTCTGTTGGTATAGTGTCCTTAAGCACTAGCATGATAAACATGAATAACTAATCATATTCAATTTCCTCAGTTGTAAAAGGGAAGATAACACTAAATACATACAACGCATTGCAGGACTGAGTTTATAGAAGGTTGTAGAACACTTTGACATCCTTTGACAATACTAAAAAAGATAGACCTTGTTACATGAATAAGGGCTTCAGCTTGCAAAGCCTTGCTTATATGAGCAGAGTTTAATCATACTAATCACACTGACACTAGTGGGATTTCTCAGGTGAGGCTCCCACGAGTAAAGATTTATAGACATTTCATGTTTATGCTTCAATTTTTTAAGCTGCACGGACAGACTTTGAAAATGAAACTTCATTAGTGATGACACCTATATCTATATCTAATCTATCTGTCTATATCTCAAAACTGCATTAAGAAATCCCTTTATTTAGATACAACATAACAGTATTATGGATAATGTAATTTTAAATGCTATGGAAGAATTTGTCCAAGGAATTTGTGTGTTTAAGGATAAACCCATGCTTAGATACCTTGATGAATTAAGGTCTTAGTCCCTACTCTATTTCTATACTGTATTAGTTACATCGGCAATGTAGAGATTCAGTCTGTTGGGATCAACATTTTTCCTTAACTTGCTGCTATTAGGAACTGTGTAAGCTTGTTGAGTCTACAACTAGCTCCAAACACAAGCTACACATTCATTATAAAGTTAAAAACTCATTTTGCTTGAAATGAAGTTTTATCCACAGAAGGCAATTCAAAGACAACACTGCATCAACCCTAAATCTGTTCCCCCGGTTTGGCTGCTCCTAGGGTTCCTTCCAGCATAACTTGTCTGCGTCAGTGTCAGCATTAATTAATTCTGAGATGTCTGCAGGATTCCAACACCTACCCTCACAGTGGGGCAGAGTCTCCTACCACCCTCTTAGATTGTTTCCTGACAATGCATCCAGCCACGTGTTTTAGATGCCAGTACTCTCACCCTTTGAAAAATGAATCATTCATCAACAGCAAGCAGCTTCTAGGTAGCAACTTATCTTAGGCTACAGAGACTATGAAGAAAAAATGTTTTACTTTGTGGCAATCTAACACCTTTGTAAATGGTTGTATCTCAAAAGGCCCATCTACCCATTTGCTCTTGATGTAATGGAGCGAATGATGTACTGAGGAGGGATAAGCACCATGATCTTAGATTCCAATTCCTGGAGAAAGGGAGAATTCAATAAGAACACAGTAGGTGTCACTCTATTAGTTTGCTCTTCAGAGTAAAAGGTTATGTTGGCTTGCTTCAGCGGGGAGTGACACCTACTGAAGCCCAGGACTGAACAACTTTCTCCCAAGGCTTTTCTCCAGTCAGCTCTATGCCTTGTATCATGGAATGCTACCAAATGTAAACTCAGCAGTATGCTCCCTTCATAATGTTCCAGTGCAGGCAAGCCTCCTGAAAAGGGAGGCATGCTGTATCTTTTCTGAAGCCCGGCACTATATACCATGGTGGTTGTTTGCGTCTGATGCAAATCCCACAGTTCTGAAAATGGGGCTTTCAGTATGCTTGTGTGCTACTTAATCCCATACAAATCACACTCAACCTTTTCTGAACATTCAACAGTCTTCATCTGTGGTCTTGGCTGATGAGTATGCATAATCTAAAACTATTTGTGTCTCATGTTTTTGTTTGGGTCGGCTGAGAGCTGGGATAAACCATTTTGGAAATAGAGTCTTGTGCATATATATCCCGTGCTGGCTGTACTTCAGATAAACCCTTGCTGACTTGCTTGCATACTGTTTACCTGCTAAAAATAGGCTGAGTATTTTGAACACGCTTTCCCAAAGAACCACAAGTATTATATAAATTAAAAGGGAAAAATCAATTTTGAGTCTTTGTGAAGGGAGTGAAGAATCAGTTTAATATTAATATTTAAGATGGATCCACATAATTTCACATTTCTCTCCTATGTCTCCCTGACCTTTCCCCTGCTAATTGACTCTTTATCATGCCACCTAAGTCTCTTCTTTACTTTCTTCCCTTTAATGGGTTGTGAGGTGGAGATCCTCATCTTAAATATCGCTAAAGCTATATAATTAAAAAAAATCTAAATATATACCAGATGTACAAGTGCTTTTGCACTTATTATGGGTTCAGTAGCATCATAGCAGATCTCTCAATCATATATTCCCTTGCTCATGTGGTCTGCACATGGGGCATCTTGGCTATGATCTTGGTTGCAGAACTGGGAGCTTCCAAATTAAAAACTAGTCTTATCTTAAGGTTCCTCATGTGAATTCTTACCCCTCCTCCAAACTACGTGGCATCTGCATGCTGTAACATGGACACATCTGAAGCAACAAAACTGAAACACAGAAAAACAAAAGCACAATTTTACTTCAATAGGCTGTGGTGACAATTAGTGTGGGAATTCTTGGATTAGGATCTATTTTTTGTATGATGTGTGATACTTTTAACCATGCAGTTTGCACTGCGTGTTCTGTGACCAGCTCACTATGCATTGCTCAAAGAACCTACCCAGTTTGTGTTCCAGTGTCCTTCCCCTTTGCACGCAGCATGATTACAGTAAAAGGTCTGCTGAATCTGCTAAGGTCCCAAAGATACAAGGATGACAGGGGAAGTTAGACAGAGTGTATGGGAGAAGTTGTAAGCTCACTGATCCAGTGCTTTCATTGGAATGTTATGACAAGGGAGTTGCAGCCAAGTTAAGTCTGACGCAGGGAGACTCCCAAAAAATCATGCACCTTGAAGTAGGGTTTAGATTATTTTGTTAAGTACTGGTGTATGTGCAGCTTTCCTAATACGTGTTCCTGATTTACAAACAAAACTATACATTAAAATGGACTTTATTCAAGCCTTTGAATCTTACTCTGACTAAATGTACTGCCAACATTTGAAAGATGTACACAGAGGAGAGGAGATGACACTCTCAGCATCCCTAATATGTCCAGATCAAGTGACACTTGTGCATCTGTTATGAAGCAAGGGCTGTTTCCCTCTGTTTGTGCAATGCCTTGCATGATGGATCCCAGTGTTGGTATTGCCTGAAGGCCCCAACAGTGATAAATATTTGTTGAAAGAAATATAGAAAGAAGCTATGAAATAGCACACTCTTGGCTGGCCAGGAAGTGATATTTAGTCTTGGAGGCAGCTGATACTGCAGGCTACAAGAAAATCGGTTAAAATCAGTTCTGTTGCTATGGTATGTATTCATAAAAAGAGGTGGTATGAAAACAATATTGATATGTATGTGGAGTCTTAGCACTCTAAAATTTATATACTGAGTCACTGCTCTGGGGAAGCAAGGCTGGAGTTGGACTGATATTACCCAGGATCCTCCATGCAAACAAAATAAAATAAAGAATTAAGAAAATGAAAAGTTGTAAAGACTACCCTGATAAGTGGAAATTTTGCACGGTAGGTGTACATTGGTAACAGTAGGTTTCAGTGTAGTAGCCGTGTTAGTCTGTGTCAGCAAAACGAAAATAAGAAAGAAAAACTTGTAGCACCTTAGAGACTAACAAATTTATTTCAGCATAAGCTTTCGTGGGTTGTTACCCACTTCATCGGATGCATCCGATGAAGTGGGTAACAACCCACGAAAGCTTATGCTGAAATAAATTTGTTAGTCTCTAAGGTGCTACAAGTTTTTCTTTCTTATTGGTAACAGTGAAGCACTGAAAAGTCAGATTACGTTACCCAGATGACAGTATTTTTCCCCATAAGATTTACAAATGGAGATGCAATCTTCATTTGCCAGTAACTCTGTTACTTGCCAAGTTCATTGTTGCGAGTGATCCAACCCTGGACAAATCATCCAATAGGTAAATAATACATATTCTATAACAAATTCTTTTCCATCTTTTTAAAAAATTGTCAATCTGAATCTCCTGGGTTTTGTCAGTGAAAGTGAGTGTCTAACTCACAACTCACTCCCTTTTATTTAATCTTTGTGTTGAGACAGGCCTGCCTTAACAATGAAATCCCTGGCTTTTGTCAGTTGGTCACAGACTTAACACTTCTTGACCATATAGTTCTGTTTTTTAATTAAATCTAATACCAGCTTAACTACCATCAATGCTGACATTTTAACCATGGACCTGGAAACAGCTGTCAACTGACTAGTCCTAGGCTTTCTTTCTACAACTATAGTTAGACAGACAAGGCGGGTGAGGTAGTATCTCTCTCACCAAGCAATATGTTTCAAGATTCTTTTCTTTTTCCAAAATAGAACAGAAACACTTAAACAGCTGAATTGTTGCTATGCATTCTACCTAGAATACAACTCTGTTGGTGAGAGAGACAAGCTTTTGAGTTCACACTGAGCTCTTCTTCAGGTCTGGGCTAATCTGAATGCTTGCCTGTCTAATATCCTTGGACTAACTCAGCTACACCAGTGTATACACCTATAGATTGCATTTTATCATATGCATTTTTTATGACAATGGTTTTGGCTTTCCTCTAGAAGTGAACCTTTAAAGAGAGAAGAAAAAGCCAATAATCTTTTCAACCAGCTATTGTGTTTAGGGGGTAAGAAAAGAAGCAGCAGCTTGATATTTATTGTATAAAATAACAGAAAAACAAAAGTATATACTCTTTTCAGTAGATTATCCTGTGAAACCTAAAGCTATTATTGAGAGAGACTGGTAGGCTGTGAAATTATAGTCCTCAATCATAAACTGGAAATCTATTTTTCTTAACTCTACACTAGTTAAGAAAACAGAGGTCCAGATTGAATTAGTCTCCACATTGGGAGGCGGGGGGCTGTTTACATTACAACTTCAGAACAAAAACTGGAACAATCTTAACAAGCAGAGCTGAAGATCAAATCTGTCTGAAGGAAGGATGAGGTAGTATTACTTTGAGGAACTCAAGATTTGATGAGGGCTGGAATGAGCCAAAACTACATCATGACTGATGCACTTTCTGCAGAATTTAAGTTCTCTCCTTTTTTAAAAAAAAAAACCCACCCCAATCCTTCAAACAGTTAAGTCATCGAATTGATTTCAGTGGGACTACTCACATACATGAAGATACGCAGTTACATAAGTGCATTGCTGAAATGAGACCTTACTCCCTGCCATATTTCAGGTTTTGATGCCAAATTGCACTAGAAAAAACTAGATTGTGGTGGTTTTTATAATGGCAAAAGTGTGTTGTGTGTTTTTCCCCCCTTTACTGTCTTCACTATGTAACATGGCTGAAGTGGAATGGAACTCGAACTGGAAAATTGTTCTCCCAGAATGAGAACAAACATGGACAATTTCAGCCTAAAATATGTTTCAAGATTCTTTTCTTTTTTCAAAATAGAACAGAAACACTTAAACAGTTGAATTGTTGCTATGCATTCTACCTATAATACAGGTGTGTGTGTGTCTCTCTCTCTCTCTCTCACACACATGCAATGACGACATGTACTAGTTTTTTTACATGTGTCACAGGAACTCCTTGTGGGAAACCAGAGAAATCCCCATTCTTTCATTTCATCAATTAAATATTTTTTTTACAACTACAAACGATGAAATCCTAGTTCCAGTGAAGACCAAAGCAAAATTCATAATGTTTGTTCTAGCCATATTGTTGTGCCAAATAGACTATTCTTTATCAGGAACAATCCAATGGAAGTGAATAGAGAAGTCAAACAAGGGCAAACACCTTCAAAACTGTACTTCTAACTCAAAAGACCATTAATGAAACTTACAAACTCATTCAGAACACTAAATTACTTGGCTAAAAATGCTCTAATTTGAGATGTCGTCTTACAGTCAGAAGCTGTCTGTAATGATACCAGCACCCTTTTAAAAAGTGTTCATTTGTAGGACTATTTCACAACCCTAAAACAGTCACCATCAAAGTGTCCCAGTTTTTAATTTTGAAAATCCATAACTATTTAATGGTTTTGTGAATATATACTCTTGTACAAAACACATGTATTTATATATGGGTGTATTTCTAACATTTTATTTTAAATTATGGATCAGAAGTTCTTCAGAGCCTTGAGTGGAAAACTCTTGTTGTCCTGAGAGTGAATCCAATTAAGTTCTGTGTTGAGGCCAAGAAAACTTATTGGCATATATTGTTAAAGCCAAAATCTACACTTTTTTCAATATGTGTTAACAGCCAAGAACGCTGACAGTTGCAGGAGATGTTTTTTCCAAGTGGTGTTGGAGGACTTTCTACAAGTTACAACAAACTTTAAAAAAAGCGGGTGGGGGAGGGGGGAGAATGGGGGGGATTGCACCATATGAAGAAGCGGAAGATTGATGGAATATTGAGGGAGGTACTCGTCTCTTTCCTGACACCATAATTTCCTTAAGAAAAAGGCCCATTCCCTGTCATAAATAAAGACAAAACATGTTTCCATAATGTTTTTATTCTGATAATAGCTTTACGTTTTTGCATTGGCTCAGTTAACTTTTTCCTATCTGCTGTCTGCCAGGGGAAAAAGAAAAAGCTTGGTATATTTTATCATCTTTAATTTTAAATCTCCTATTGGAAAATCCTGCTTTCTGATTGTTATTGAATGTGTATACAGCTACAAAGGTTCATCTCATGCTGCTACTTCTGACCTTCCATAGAGAAGTCAGTATAGTGTTACAAGTTGCAAAGCATTAGTATCAGTGTAATTGTAAGTACTCATGGCGTACAGCAGTTTTTAAATTAAATGAGTAACTCCTGGCCAAGATTTTCAGAAGTGACTTTTGGGTTCCTCAATTTTGTGAGGAACGTGAAATGCCTTAAAGAGACCTCATTTTCCGAAAGTGTTGTGCACCCACCCTCTGAAAATAAAGCCCTTTAATAATGTGTCTGAAACTCGGCACCCAAAAATGGAGGCAATCAAAATCATTAGTCACTTCTGAAAATCTTGGCTTCTCTCCCTAGAACAGCTACAGAGAAACACACAATAGTTCAAGAGTTACGGTCAGGGTTTAGTCACACACTTAAATCCATCTCTGTTCAACAAAGCACATGTGTAATTTAACATTAGTGGGCCTTAAGTACCGGCTTAAGAGCCTGCTCCAAAGCCCATTGAACACTAAGGAAAAACTCCCATAGACTTCAACCGGCTTTGGAGCAGGCTCTTAAGCAAGTACTTAAGGCCCATTAATGTCATTGTACATGTTGTATTCTGTGTTGTAATTGAAATCAATATATTTTAAAATGTAGAAAACATCCAAAAATATTTAAATAAGTGGTATTCTGTTATTGTTTAACAGTGCAATTAATTGTGCAATTAATTGCAAATAATTTTTTAATCGCACGATTAATCACAATTAATTTTTTTTAATTGCTTGACAGGCCTAATATAAAACTTATACCCAAATTCTACAATCATTAATCCTGTGGTTTGTCTCTCCAGTGAGAACTTTACACTCCTGGATTGGACTGTAGTGCTAATGGAGGCTTGTCCTTAATGTTAACCTTGAAGTCCAGCCTGTAGTTAGAGCATAGAGCAGCTATCCCCACCTCAGTTAATACAGGCCAACATGAATGCCTATTCGCAGGCCTCTGATGGATTATCATTTGACTCTGGGTGCAAGTCAGTGTATTAATGTTGATCTTTAAACCACTAACAGCCTGTAACTCGGTTCTCTAAGGTACAGAGCTCACAATATACCCAATCACAGGTGTTACAGCTGCTCTTTATTCCTCAGTCTGTAAACAATGTTCCCCGTGGGAACAATTTTAATTTTAGGGCTTGTCTATAGTTGAAATGCTGTAGTGGCACAGCTACAGTGCTGTAGTACTTTAGTGTAGACACTGCCTATGTCAATGGGAGAAGTTCTTCCATTGGCATAGGTAATCCACCTCCCGCAGAAGCAGCCTCTAAATTGACAGATGAATTCTTCTGTCGACCTACCACTGTCTACACTGAGGGGCAGGTTGGCTTAACTATGTTGTTTCAGGGTGTGAATTTTTCACAGCCCTGAACAACATAGCTGAGTCAATCTAACTTGTTAGCGTAGGCTAGGCCTTACCTTCATCAGCTTTTTCATAATTTAAAAATCCTTTTACTGTAGATTACAGAAGTCTCTGCAATTTTCTGATAAGAATGCACACACTCTCTAAATCCAAAATCTGAATAATTACTCAAACCTCTTTTGGTCTTTCAAACCTCTTTTGGTCTTGGAATTAGGCTGAAAATCCTGCAAAGTCAAGAATTCTTTCTGAGATTGCCACCACTTTCTGGTTCTAGCTGGTCTGTAAATAACACAAGAACAGTCTTTTTAATTGTGTTTTGGTAATTCCACTAGTAGTCCCAACTGAAACCAAGAAGTGCCAAGGTGTACAAAACTGAAAAAACATAAACAAACAAGAGTTGTTTTTCAGATGTTAGGACTCATTAAGATTGAGTTCTTTCCAAGTCTTGGGAAAGGTCCAGGGCAAATATTACATAATCCAAACTGGTTCATGCACGCCTAATAACAGTATTGCCTCTTTTGTTTCATATTCCAGACATCTAAAAACAGGGGATTCTATTTTTACCCCATTGCTGAGCTGGTCTTTTCAATAATTTTTCCAAAATAAATTCAGAAACCATGTTTTAACTTTTATAAAGCTTAATCAGTTGAAAAACCAAACTTGGGATGGGTTGGATCTGGACTTTAGTTTATCCAAAGCATCAAAGTAACACTTGGGTAATGGAGTTTGTATAATAAGCTTTGGTTTAGTCCCATGTCTATAGTGAATAAACCAAGGTGGTTGTGCAGACCCTTGTCAATCAAGTTTTAGGTCTGTAAATCTCAGACCCCAGCCAGAGGCGATTAGGATGAGAGTGAAGAAATGGGAGAGGACAATATTATAAAACAATTATTTTAAAAGCAAAAAGTGTGTTTTGCTATCACCTGCTGTGACCCAAGAATCTCTTAATCCCAACTGGCAAGTGGGTACAGAGGGTTACATGGTTCTCTTGGGTCTGACATATGCATTCTAGTTCACGAAAGTTATGTTATGTGAGGTCTCAAATGAAAGCCAGTGTCACACTGGTGATCAATATCTTTGTGCAATATATATTGTGACAGACCCAGACAAGTGGGATACAGAAATCTCATAGAAGGCAAATATACTGGCCATTGGATTAATAGTTTTCTGTTCCCTGAGTGACCAGAGCAGGGGCTGCACTAGAACAAGCAGGAATTTTCTGGAACCAATTTAAGACAGGCAGGCTAATTAGGACACCTGGAGCCAATTAAGAAGAACCTGCTAGAATCAATTAAGACAGGCAGGCTAATCAGGGCAGCTGGGTTTAAAAAGGAGCTCACTTTAGTTTGTGGTGTTGGGTGCGAGGAGCTGGGAGCAAGAGGCACACAAGGAGTTGAGAGTGAGAAGAGTTGAAGGACTGAGGAGTACAAGCAGCAGCAGACCATCAGGAGGAAGGTCCTGCTGTAAGCATAAAGAAGGTGTTGGGAGGAGGCCGTGGGGAAGTAGCCCAGGGAGTTGTAGCTGTCACGCAGCTGTTACAGGAAACCCTATAGACAACTGCAATCCACAGGGCCCTGGTCTGGAACCCGGAGTAGAGGGCGGGCCCGGGTTCCCCCCAAACCTCCCAACTCCTGATCAGACACAGGAGGAATTTGACTGTGGGTTCTACCAGAGGGGAAGATCTCTGAGGTGATCAAAATCCGCCAATAAGTGCAGGACTAACCAAGGTAGAGGAGGAACTTTGTCACAATATATATATACACAGTTACTGTATAAGGACTTATGTGTATGTATACTGAATATGTTCTTAAAGTCTGTGTCTGGGGAGCTGGTCAGCAGCAAAGCTGAAAAACAAGTTTCCTGTCAGATGAGATGTTTATCCATCTACCTGTTTACATGTAAATTGAGTATTTCAGGCCTCCCATCACCAGTCTGAACTAATTGCAAATGAAGTGGGGACTAAAAGGAAGACAAAAACAGCAGTGGGGAGTGTACTTTATCTGGTGGTACAGCTCAAAAGTTTGCTTGAGTATTTTTTGTGAGGGACAGAGAAGACACCCAGGAACCCTTCACTGAGGAAGTTAAAGGAGTCTCATTCAGGCTTGGTTGAAAATGCTGAAGAGAACTTTGGGTGAGATTAAAAACAAGAGAGTAACTTGTTAGCTAAATTTAGTCTCTAGAAAGCATGTTATGCCTTTGTTTTAACAGGTAACCATTTGTTTCCAATATTCTTACTTGAATCACCAGTCTTTGGGCTAGTCTACACTTACCTGCTGCGTCGGAGGCGTCGGATCGATCTTCTGGGTTCGATTTATTGCGTCTTGTCTAGACGCGATAAATTGAACCAGGAAGTGCTCCCCCGTCGACGTCGGTAATGCTGCTCTGAGAACGGAGCAGGCGGAGTCGACGGGGGAGCCTGCGCGCCGCGGTGTGGACCAGGGGTAAATACTTTTAAGTTCGAAATAAGATACTTCGACTTCAGCTACGTTATTCACGTAGCTGAAGTTGCGTATCTTACTTTGAACTTGGGGGCTAGTGTAGACCAGCCCTTTGATAATAAACTTATTCTTGTTTTCACTATAAATATACCCAAGTGTCATGGTCCTAAGCAAAGTGCTGGTTCTAACTTGAATCTTAGAAGCTGTTCTTTTGGGAACAGAAGGCCAGTGATTCTGTGAGTATGCTGGAGACTGCAGGACACATGTCAAGGAGATGGGGTTTGTATGCACCTGTTGCTGCCGGTATAGAGAGGTGAGGCCTGCAGAGGCCTGGAAGGTAGTGCTTGTGCTGCCAGAGATTTCAGGAAGCTGATCCACAGCATGCGCAGACAAGACTACTTCATGCTAAGGGCAGGTGCCTGTGAAGTGTGTCGCATCCCTAGGTACCCCTGGGGAGTGTCACACCCACTTTAAAGAGCTGTTTTTAATCAACAGCCTAATCAATCTGTGATGGGGTGGACCAGGTCCGGAGGCTCCCTGCTGGAGGCCTTGCAGCCCTGCCACACCCCATCCCAGAAAAGGGCAATAGAGAGGTCCTACAAGCTGCCTAGAGTGACCGTGTGGCAAGAAGCCAATCGGGGCCCAGCAGCCTACTATAAAAAGAGCTGCAGGGCCAACATGAGATCAATTCCTTGCTGGAGCTGGAGGAGCATGGATGGTGCACCTATCTCGCTGGGGGAGCTACAGGTGCCCAGGCAGAGCAGTGCTGGCAGAGGCTAGGGGAAACACAAAGGAGTTTCAGGCTGGTTGCTTGGACTCAACCAGACCAGGGCCCTGAGCTAAGGGTGAAGAATGAACTGGGGATGTGGCCCATAGAATTGTAGCAATGACACAGTTTATTTAAAGGGATATGGTGGATGGCTGCTGTTTATAGGGTCCCAGGCAGACATGCCAAACCTGTGAAAAAAAATGCAGAAATGGGCTTATTTTTGGCTTAATTGAATTGTGAGTTGCTTGTTGGCTAATTTTTGGCTTGTAGCTTGTTGCTTCTTTTTTATTTTGATTGGCCCCTGGCAAGCAGGGGCAAGGGGGGGGGGGCAAGCAAGGGAGAGAGTCAGGGGTGCACAGTGGGCCCACCACAGTCCCAAACTGCATGCTGGGGAGATCTAGTCACACAGAGTGTTGGGGTTCTTAGGAATTGGCTTGTTTTGGCCTTGTTTTGAAATGGGATTAGCTTGCTTTTCGGTTTATTATGAAAGTTGGGGTGCTTATTTACCATGTGACAGTTGGCAACTGTGGTTCCTGGGCTGGGACCTGGAGTAGAGGCAGTGCCTGGGTCTCCCCCACCTCCTACAGCCACTGGGAAAGTGGCCTGGACTTTGATACATCCCAGAAGGGGAACTGAACTCTTTTAGTGGCCCAGCTGAAGAGTTGGGGCCAGAAAGGTCAAGAGAAATTAAGAGTCTCTTAGGAGGGAGTCCTGGGGGACGTGTCCCACACTAGGGGCAGGACAGCTTGAAGAGCAGGGACAATTTGAGCTAGTCCAGAAGGGGCTGAGACAATTCAAACCAAGGTACTGTGATAGGCCCTGCTGGACTGATCAAGGAGCGAGCCCAGAGATAGGACTGCAGCTCAAGAGACATTACTGAGGGCTTTGAGAGAGGCCTGGGTTTGGCTTTTATTTCACATGCACTGTGACTCAGCTGGAGGGCTGAGCCAGCAGAGACCCACCACAGAATCCATGTCTTGGTTTAAATACATCTAATCTCTTTTAGAATCTATTCCAGTGTTCTGTTTACTACTCTGGAAAATAGATCTAGTATCATACCTTGAAGATGTTAGCATCTCCAGCCTCTTTAGAGAAAGTCCAGTTAATTATATAACCATTGTTTCTTCATCTCCTATGTAACTTTGCCCATATAATTGTATCTAGGGGATCAAACAAATAGAATTCAGATTAATATTAAATTTCTTAATGTTTTAAACTGCCTTTTATTTGGAGTCAAAATGGTTCCAATACTAAGTCCACTTTTTTGGAGGCGGGAAATACATTTTCACGTGTAGAGTGGCAAAACAACTGTGTATGGGATTGCCAAAAGCTCAGCATTGGCCTACCTGTTCCCGTTAAAATAAATAAGAATTTTACTGTTGACTTCAACAGGAGTAGAGTTAGGCCAATGCAGAGTTCTTTTGGAATATCGCAAAATGTAAGACTATAGTATTTGAAGAGGTTTATCTTTATATATTTTTTGATATTGGGACCCAAATATGAAGCAGAAGTCCTATCATCTTGTCCTATAAACACCCTTTCCTCACTCTCCTTCACTATGGTTCCTGTATGCTTTGTTCTAGAAACATGATGTAATTTAATAAATACAGTACAGTTTGCTGTGCTATTGGGATACACCGCCCCCCACACACACACATTCTCCCAGCAGGCTGCTATCCCTATTTGCTTTACTTTTCTTTATAAGGAGGCTCCAGGTGTTTCCTTACAAATGGTATCGATAAATGGCCAAAAAATAATATAGTAAACCTGCTGATGTTGGTGAACTGAGGGTGGGTACTTTTTTCAGCTTTAGGGGGTATTTAGGAGGGTTGCTCTGTATGAGTTATGTTTGGTTTGCGTATACAAAAGGCTTATTAGTGTAAGTCTTTTCCTGTAGACATGCAGCGCGCATGGAATAGGAAGTGTTTTATTTTAGCTGGTTTATTCTTTTTACAACTATTTTTGATATCTTGGTGTTTCTTGTGTCTGATTTGGTATTAAAAAGAGGTTTTCAATATTTATGCGTTAATTTAAAGTGGATTCCACTGTATTTGTAAATACTGGTGTTCACCTTGTGCCCAAATTTAAATGTCCACTGAAATCAGGATAGCTATTAGGCAGCACATCCAAACTTTGAATGTAGTGAGTATACTTTTCCTCCAGTGTAACTCAGACTAGTGTTAATATGAACTACTTGCTATGCAAAGAGGGGGGGAAGCCAGAATTGAAACTGTTTTTTTGCTTGACTAGGAGAGACCTCCCCTTGCTGCCTCTTCTCTTTACTCGAGCTCCAACTATTCCCCTAATTTATCCTCTCAGCAAACCACCTTCCATAAGTATTATCCCTCTCTTTTTATAGATGTGGGGGAGAGATGATGGAAGGAACGAAGTAACATAGATTACAGTTGGTTAGATTATAGCCAACCCCAACTGTTCAAAAATGAGTCAGCCTACTTCCCTTCCATCCCCACCAAAATGAAATCAAATCACAATGTTAAAAAAATGGCAGGTGATTTGCATTCTCGTTTTTGAGCTTTTCGATCACACTCATCCAACATTTGCAAGATTCCTCTGCAGCCCTGAGGTCTAGAAATTTATTTTATGTAAAATGAGATTCTCATGTATTCCTGTTACTTCAGGGGCTGGGCTTTAAAAGAACCCCTGAAATATTCTGAAATGTGGCTAAAATCATAGATTGGAAACTCTGAGATGACATGGTTTGCTGGAAGCCACACAGTAAATCAATGTTATACAGCTGCGATTAGGGTTCAGGAATTCTTCTTTTCCCATGCGTAATCTACTAGATTTACTCTGCTTTTAAATGGGATTTGATTATTTTTGTAAAATTTAGATGATGCTTTCTCTCTGCCCTATTCCCATACTTCCATTGCTTGGGTGTATCATAAAATCAATAAGTATATAGCAGGTCTAGCATGAGAGGGAAATATCTTTAGAGAAATTTACCTAATAAGAGCTTTCCTAATTCTATAAACTCTTTTTGCCTTTGTTCTTTCTGAGTATTTCCAGTTCAGGCTCAGAATAAATAAAGCCATGAGCTGATTTTGATGTTTTTCACTGTAGCTTTTGTTTTGGTTAATCAACAAGTAATTTTGATGTGTTGTAAAATTCTTTAAACTGCAGTTGGCAAAAAATGAATTTGTGTGTGTGTGTGTGTGTGTGTGTGTGTGTGTGTGCAGAATTCCAAAACTGGCAAGAAAGTAGAATTTGTCAACGTCAGTATTGAGGCAGATTTTGGTTTTGCACAGTCCTACTGTAAAAATTATGAGTGGGTAGACTTGGCATGAATCCTTTTCCCTCTGAGGTTTTGAAGGAAATAAGCCTTTTCAAATGCCCTTAATAACATACAGGTAAATGAGTTCAGACCAAGTAACTTCCAAATATGAGAAAAATGGCATATTTCAACTCCCACTGCCAGCCAGAGAAAGATCAGCGATTATCCATATCCTGCCATTGATATTTTACACAGACCTCTCCATTGATTTCAATGGGGAGAGCTGGGCCTGTGCTGGTGGCAGGATATGGACCTTTTAAAGTATTTCCTTCTGAAAAGAGCATATTGCATTACTGGCTATACTAAAAGTATCTACCTTAGTGAGGTGGATTAATACAGCTGGATCACTACATTCAAAAGCTATTGTGTAAATTCACACTTTTTTTTTCTTTCAACACAACCCTTGATCCATGCAGGTGGATCCCCAAGTCCATAAGGAGCCCCCACTGAAGTCAGAGGTGCAGGGGTGTGACCACATGAAGCTTGTTGAAGAAAATAGAGTTTTGATACCCAATCCTGCAACAGAGTGCAAACAGACTAACTTTGTGGCACCTGTTTGTTTAACCCCCCGACCCCAGTATGGACTGTTAACATGTGACTGTGTGGAATGTATTTAAAAGCTCAGCTGCAACTTTAACTATGGAGCAGCTACCACTTTTCCCCAATAAATTGCACTTGTGAGATGATGTGCTTTTGTGAGGCTTGTAACTCATTCAAAATAAGAATATTGGAAAATAAGAGCTCTAATAGGGACAGTCGGGTGAGATGGGGTTGGGCGGAAAGAAATGTCAGATAACTAAACATTTCATGGAAAAGGCCTTTGCATCGTCTAGACAAAATTCAAGGAACTTGAGCACATACTGAGACTTAGAAAAGCTGGCAGGAAAATAAAACAGCAGGCGTCATTATTGATATAAACATTACAAATCTTGATTCAGAGATTTTTAAATTAAAATAAAGATTGGGGGAGGGGATTGTTTATATTTCCAGAGCCAGTAAAAATGTTTATTTTAAAAGCTACATAAAATAGTGGCTATTGTGCAAATGTATTGTTTTGTATTGATTTAACAGTATTGATTACAATGGAGTTTCAAAACAGGTGTGTATTTGGTTAAGAGGAAAGGTGCTAATGGCTGCCATCAGGTGGGTCTCCTATCCAAAGACAATCACAGACCTCATTAAAGCCAAAGGATGTGCCAAGCACTCCTTCAGGCTCAGGAAAAAGAGCATCAAGATACAGTTTCTCCTAGAGCAGGAAGGGAAACCAAGAGGTGACTGTGACTGATTCATAACCTGTATCCCAGGCTGTGCTTGGAACAGCACAACAAAGCAGCACTGTCCCTTATACAGGGCTTGTGACAAAAACACAGGTTTAGTTATGTTCTAAAGTTACTTTGATATTTATGAAAGGTGGCAGCTAAATTGCAAAGAATTATAGAAATGTAGGACTGGAAGGGACCTCGGTAGGTCATCTAGTCCAGTGCCCTGCACTGAAGCAGGTATAAGTATTATCTAGACCAGGGGTTCCCAAACTTGGTTCACAGCTTGTTCAGGGTAAGTTCCTGGTGGGCCGTGAGACGCTTTGTTTACCTGAGTGTCTGCAGGTACAGCCCCTCGCTGCTCCCAGTGGCTGCGGTTCGCCGTTCCAATGGGAGCTGTGGGAAGCGGCGCGGGCCATGCCACCGCTTCCAGCTTGATTGTGAACCATTGATAACTACTCTCTGAGTATGGTTTTCCAACCTGTTGTGCACCCACCTTATAGTAGGTTTGACTAGGCTACATTACTCCACTTTGTTTACAACAAGGTCATGTATCAAATGTCTTAATCTCTTCATTTAGGACTGGTGCAGCATGGGTAAAGCGAAGGCAATCTTGCCCATACCATACTGTCAACGTGCCTTAATCTGAAGGGTAGATCCAGTGAGCCTTTAGCCTCTATATAATTACAGGGTAACATCCATATGCTCGATACTACACAACCCAGAGTAAGGTAGTACCCAAACAGAGGAAACATATACAACCCCAGGTAGGGTGACCAGACAGCAAATGTGAAAAATCAGGACAGAGGGTGGGGGGTAATAGAAGCCTATATAAGAAAAAGACCCAAAAATCGGGACTGTCCCTATAAAATCGGGACATCAGGTCACCCTAACCCCAGGCTGCAAGTCGATCTGTGTAGGTGTTCCCCTCTGCCTGTATGGAGCTCCCATGACTTCAGTAGGGTTCTGCACAACTGGGGGCCTCCGCCAGTATGGATCAGCTTGCACAACTGGAGGCTAAAAGGCTGATTATAACAAGAGCTGAGCACCTGCAACTGTCATTGACACTAGAGTTAATTTATGTTCTAAGTTTCACTCTTTTGGAATAAGGGAATATGTAAAGTCCAGTATATTGCATTAGCAGTAGATCTGGAGGTCTGGGTTTTTCACCATATTACCTTAACTTAATCTTTAAAAATGATGCCCTCTGAATTTTTAAAGTAGCAATTTCCATTCTTTGCACTGGAAATTACTAGAAATGATGCTGTAGCTTGGAGGATAACACAAACACTAGCTCTGTTTCAGAACTTGAGTATTCAGCATTTTTTTTTATTTTTTTTTTGCTGCTTTAAAAATTCACAGACTGGCATTCCTCATTTCCTAGCAATAATGCCTGCAAAAACTAGATCTGGACATTTTTGCTGCACAGCTCTACAAATAAAAACTGATCTCCTAAGAACAGCATACTGTACAGAGTACCAGACCGGTGCATTAATGGGTATGCTAATCTCTCTACATGAACTTGCAGCATTGCTGGCTAAGGGGTGTAAAATTAATTCACTACTAGATACAGCCTAAATGTTCTGTATTAGACACAGTTATCTGAGGCAATCTGTAAATGGCTTTTCTTTCCTAGACTGCTCATCTTTGAGGTCAAAAGGTCATAAAGCATTCCTGCAACCAACTCTGGCATATAAATTGTCTTTTTTTGTGTGCCTACTATAACCAAGGAGAGCCCCCCCACCCCTTTTTTTTAAACTGTTCTTCTTTCATCCCTGTAACAGAGGCCTAAGTAGTTTGCTTGACCTTTAAGGAAGGTTTGTGGGAGGGAAAAATGCCAGCGCTTCTGGCCTGTTGTTCATAACTGTAGCTTTATCTCATCTTGTGGCTCAGAACGCTGCTCGGCTTTCGTCAGAGACTCAGGAGTGGAGGCCCCTCTGGGGCACGCTATCTTTGGATTAGCAAAAGGATGAAAAAGAAAAAGAGTTTTATCTTAATGATGGGCTATTCTTCATCTTCTCAGCTACCAGAATTATCTGCCTGCATTGGAAAACATTTCCTGAGTGTTTCATTAAAACAAACCTGTTTTGTTAGAAAACACGAAAAAGAGAGGATTAAAACAGCCTGGTATGGCGTGTGTTTTATGATGGCCCTATCCTCTTGTTCCTCTGTACACCCTTACCTTTCAGCCATCAAAGACCAGAAGATAACAACAGGAGCCAATTTCAACTAAACACTGACTTGTGGGCTGCTATGACTGAGATTAGAAAAGGATGGATTCAAACAATCCCTTGGATCAGACCTAAAGCTCATGTTTTCTCCTTTTGGTGTGACTACAGTACATGCAGTGCAATAGGAGCAGAATATTGCTTGTATTAAGTCACCTTGCGGGGAGGTGTTCAGTGTTTTGAAGGGTTTGGTCTTGTGATTACTATCAAGCATTTTAGTACCCATGAAAGTAAATTGGTCCCAATATAATGCATGTAAACCCATTACTATGGAACATCGACAGTTCCCATCATTGCCTACCAGCTATGGACCAGATTCTGCCACCTGGAGTAGTGCCTGACTCTGCAATTAGTTCCATCGAAATCAATGAAAATCAATTCAGCTTGAGTAAGGGTAGCAGAATCTGGTACTTTATGACTTGGTCTTTCTTGTTGTCCCTCCGGGTCACAATTTATGACTTCCTTTGGCATTTTTGCAGCTACACCTGGACTCCAGATCTGATCTCCACATGTTTAACTCCTAGTAGATGGCTGCTATTTCATTGACATTCACATGTGGATTTTCTGGCTGTTCTGTCCCCTGTGGTTATAATTCCCTCATAAGTGGCTGCTCTTCAGCAGAAAATCATAATTTTGCAGCAATTGTGATTTTTTTCCCCTTCTTTTTCCATCGACAGGTCTCAATTTGACTTCTTCTCCTCTGATTGGAAGGTTCTTGTTCCCCCTGAAATCCACAATAGCAAGGGAACTATTACTCTGTTATCCATCTTCCATGTTTACCTTCCCCCTAAGCACTGGCTTATTAAAACTAGCATTGACCCTGTACAAAGAATGCCAGCATGTTTTTCTCTGCTGTATACCTTTCCTGTATATTGCTTTTGTCTTAATGTGTGCATGGTACTCATATGACCAGTGATCACTAGCCAAGTCTAGCTAACATTTAACTTTCAGCTGAATAGTATATTTGAAAAATGCAAACCAAAACTTTTGTAAAGCAACTGAGGAAAATCTGTTGCATTGGTATTTAATTAGAAAGCTGTAAATAATGACAAATTAAGGGCCTTTAGATAGACTCAGTGTTTTACCCTTTTACAATAATCAAGTTGAATTTATAAGGAGATATCTAGCAAAAATATCCACTTTATGGATGAAATGCATCCCCGTATAGCAGGCCAATACAAGTCCTAAATTAAGTATCCACCAACTTGAGCAACCTACAGTTTATTTTTTGCAGGGTATTTAACACTTTTCTAGCATTCTACATATTCGGTGCACAGCTCCAACTGACCTGGGTTCCAGGGACTCTGCATTTCTGAAAAACAGACCCCAGTTGTCTCAAGCTGGGCACCCAAACCAAGACATATAACTAATGTGGAAAGTTTGTGGAAAGTTTGAATTAAGTGACCTGCCCAGCATTACATAGAAACTCTGTGGTAGTGACAGGTATAGACTCCAATTAGTCAGGGTGACATGCAGGGGCCTTAAACTCAAGACTATCCTTTCTCTTTCTGAAATACCCTGCCTTATTCACTACACACTTTTCAACTTCTGTAACAAATGAAGTGAGGGTCTAAATTAGCTATTACCGCTCAATAAAGAGATCTTGGAGTCATTGTGGATAGTTCTCTGAAAACATCCTCTCAATGTGCAGCGGCAGTCAAAAAAGCAAACAGAATGCTGGGAATAATTAAGAAAGGGATAGATAATAGGACAGAAAATATCATTTTGCCTCTATAAATCCATGGTACGCCCACATCTTGAATATTGTGTGCAGATGTGGTTGCCCCATCTCAAAAAAGATATATTGGAATTGGAAAAGGTCCAGAAAAGGGGTGATTTTGATTAGGGGTATGGAACAGCTTCTGTATGAGGAAAGATTAATAAGACTGGGACTTTTCAGCTTGGAAAAGCAATGGCTAAGGGGAGATATGATTGAGGTCTCTAAAATCATGACTGGTGTCGAGAAAGGAGATAAGGAAGTGTTGGTTACTATTTCTCATAACACAAGACCTAGGGGTCACAAAATGAAATTAATAGGCAGCAGGTTTAAAACAAAAGGAAGTATTTCTTCACACAATGCATAGTCAACCTGTGGAACTCCTTGCCAGAGGATGTTGTGAAGGCCAAGACCATAACAGGGTTAAAAAAAGAACTAGATAAATTCATGGAGGATAGGTCCATCAATGGCTATTAGCCAGGATAGGTAGGGATGGTGTCCCAACTTTTGTTTGCCAGAAGCTGGGAATGAGCGACAGGGGGTGGATCACTTGATGATTACCTGTTCTGTTCATTCCCTCTGGACAGTCACTGAACAGTCACTGGCCACTGTCAGAAGACAGGATACTGGGCTAGATGGACCTTTGGTCTGACCCAGTAGGGCCATTCTTATGGTCCTGTAGACAATAGCTTCCTTCATTATACAACCCTGATTCATTTCCTGAGTACTGTTCATCCTGTGCATGGAACGAGACTAGGTTCCTGTGGAAAAAATAGTATGTGAACATGTAATGTAAATACTGCATTATAATGCATACCCTTTAGGGAACTGAATTAAGTTTGCACAGGCAATCTTAGCTGGCATTTCCCAACTTTTGAACCTGGCAATCTTAGCTTTGCAACTTTACTATTAAATTTTGATGAAATTTCTTAATTTTTGAAAAGCAAACCAAAACAGGAATTTCATCTTTGGGAGCATATTGAATCTGGCATGGGCCACTGGAAGAGTTGAGACCTTTTCGATCCATAGCGCAGCCTGCTACCCTTTGAGGTAATTGAGCCACTGGTAACAACAGTAGGCTATTCTATGTGGACCAGCCATTAGAAAGGGACGAGAGAGACATTTTGCCACTGGATTTCATTTGATGACAGCAGAAGAATGTTGGGACCAGGAATCCTTGGTTCCATTCAAAATTGTGTCTACTGGATGTAAATCTTTGACTTCTTTTCCCTGATCCTGCTTCTGTCCCCTCATTGCTCCTACTCCCTCCTCCCATTCCAGTTCCTCATCCTATTCTCTCCCCCCACCTGCTTCTCAGACCTCTATATCTGAGTCAGGTTGCTTTCTCCTTGCTAAGTAGAAACCAGCAACCGGGTTGGGGCGGGGGGGGGGGGGGGGGGGCGCCGCGGTGTGCAGTGAGAACATGAGAGTCTCTCTGTTGTCAGTTCTGGTGTCACAGTAGTTCCTGACAATTAAGAGGAGTAATTACGCTATTCTGCCCAGCCCTGCGATGGAGCTTGATCTGTGGGGATAGCATATGCTCAGCCCACTTAGCATGTGGTAGTTGCATGGGGATGTAGCGTGCTCAGTGCAGTTGAATTTTGGTTAGGGGCCAGCAGTATTATTCTCCAAACAATTTGCATATGCTTAGTATGGATGGAATCTTTGGAGATGTAATGTTGCCAGTCTCTAACAGCCAACTCGCACATACTCAGTAGAGGAAATTTTCATGGGCTTATTAGTTGGCCACATTTGGGTGGATACTCATGGGGACAGCAAAGCACACATCCCTGATATCAGTGCAACTCCTTGCTAAATTTCAGGTCCCTGCTCTGAAGCATGGAGCATTAGGGCTTCTCAATTATATGGCTGTAAGAATTTTTGAACATGGGTAAAGTGTGTTTGTTTTTTTTCTCTACAACCCAGTTCTTGGAAACAGCTGAGCCATTTTAGCTAGAACTTAAAAAATAAAAATAAAAATCATAATAAAAAAAAAAAACAGCCAAGGCAGACACCTTGAAGTTGGTAGCAACACCTATAATATGAAAGAGAGACACATAGATGCATAAGGGTATGTTTTTAAAATTGATATGTTCTCAAATCTAGTTAGGAAATAAAGATCTTTAAAAGCCAGACTCCCTATCTTATCTTGATGCTGTACTTCTGGCTGCTTTACACTTCATGGGTTGACCCCTGTATCCACTGAAATCAATAGCAAAATTCCTGTTGACTTCAGTGGGGCCAGGATTCCACCTTCTGTCTGATTGCTTTATAGATTGTGAATGATATTCCTTACTTCAGCCTAAGTCCTGCATGCACACATTACCAGATGTAGTGCTTACCACCCTGAGTAGCTTCATTCAACTCAATGCAATCAAGACCTTAGAAATCAATAGGGCCCCCTCATGGTAGTAACCACTGGATTTAGTAGCAAATTTTTTTGCAGGATTAGTACTTTATGAGGAATAAAGTGTTTGTTTAAGGGAGGCTGAATCAGTCCCTGGAGGCTTAATCCTATACACAGTGGCTCCCAGTGTAGTGGTTATTATCATGAGTAGCCCCAGTACTACTACATTGCTATGAGTTGTCACTACAACTAGAAGTAAATTTTGCAGGACTGAGGCCTAAATAAGAGATTATAATTCACATAATGCAAACAAGGCTACTGCTAAAGTAAGGCCCTATTCAGCATGAATAAGGTGGGCGAGATCTTGGGTTGTTTACTAGAGAGGCCTATTTCCTTCCTCTCTTTCTCCGTTAACTTCATTGGGATTACTCGTGTAAAAAAGAGTTTTCAAATCAGGCCCAAATAGGAACATTACTTTTGTAATGGTTATCGAGCTAAACTTTGTATGAACAACTCCTGAGAAGACTTCCTTATAACAACTTTTCTTTGGACAAAAACAATTGTTTAGGGTGACCAGACAGCAAGTGTGAAAAATCAGGATGGGGGTGGGGGGTAATAGGAGCCTATATAAGAAAAAGACCCAAAAATCGGGACTGTCCCTATAAAATCGGGTCATCTGGTCACCCTAATTGTGATCCAGCTACTAATGTGACTATCACCCTTTGTTGATCATGTACAAGTAACCTTCCATGTAGTTGTGTAAATACAAAGAACTTAGCTTGAGATAAACTTGGTAACAGGGCATTAAAAACCCAAACATTGATATGCAGTTTTTCTGTGGCAGTATGGGTCCTTGTCTTTCTCACTAACAGAATTTGATCCAATAAAAAATATTATGTCACCCACCTTGTCTCTCAAACATTTATAGATTTAAATTTTTTTTTTAAAAAAAGTATTTGACAAAAAGCTCAAAGCAAGAAAGGACATCTGAGAGGAAGGAATAAGCAAGACATGTGTATTGGTCTGTAGTTATGGGATAGATCATCATACTTGGTGCTGGATACTGGGGCAGAGGTTGGGAGGTTAGGCCAAATGCTTGGGTAAATCACAGCACCCACTGACTAATGTCAACCCTTCCTTGTTAGAAGAGTTGCTATTAGTCAAACACCCCAGCTTGTGAGAAGTCACAAGCATGGGAATTGAGAGGGAGAGGATTCGGGTGGGTGGAATTACTTTGTAAGCTGGCACTTGTGAGAAGCAGGCCTCTTCCCACTTTGCCCTGCCTTCCATTGTGCATGTCCTACATTCCCGCCAGGTTATGGGTGTCATGGGATGAATATTTCTTTTTGGCTGCCTCTGAAGGGAGGTAGGTGTGTGCACATGCATGTTGTGGCAGCACTGGAAGTTGCAGTTGCACTTAAAGCACATAGGTAATCTTGACTTTAATGCAATTGTATGGATTTTGCCCGTTTGGGTATATTGGGACTTCTAAACAAATGTTCTTGTTGCACTAATACATTGATACTTCAGAGCAACTGAGTGGCGTTATTGGGCTTCCTCCTCCAGCAGCACCACAACAGCCTGTCAGTGTGAGTTCCCTTCCTTCCCCAGGTGCTGGAGTAGTGGGAGTGGTGGCCTGGTAGGCTGCAGCCCAGCATAAAGCTCTGGGTGCCATCTTGAAAAGTGATACCAGAGACACAGTAGATACCAGGTAAATATTCCCTTCCTCATTACCTGGCCCGCACTCCAGACAACCAGGTGAATTCCTCTGCGTGAAGTGTCATCAGACTAGGGAGGCTATAAGCTTTTGGGGGGAAAGGATTATCTTTTTGTTCTGTTTGTATAGCAACTGGGCCATGACTAGGGCTGCTAAGCACTACAGTAACTAAGGGCTTGTCTTCACTACCCGCCAGATCGGCGGGTAGCAATCGATCTATCGGGGATCGATTTTTCGCGTCTCGTTAAGACGCTATTAATCGATCCCCGATCGCACTCCCCATCGGCTCCGGAAATCCACCTCATTGAAAGGCGGAAGCGGAGTCGACGGGGGAGCGGCAGCGATCGACTCGCCGCCGTCCTCATGGCCAGGTAAGTCGATTACGATACTCCGACTTCAGCTACGCTATTCACGTAGCTGAAGTTGCGTATCGTAGATCGACCCCCTCCCCTAGTGTAGCCCTGGGCTAAGTGATAATAGCCGTCCATTTCAGCCGGTGGTGGTGCCTACACTCTGCCCCTCACTTTGATGCTACTGGTCATCGTCATCCCCTCTTGCTATCTGCAGAAACCTCATTCTTTCTGCTTCTAACTACAAAGTGCTTGCAAAATGGCAACTAGAGCACCTCCAGCATGAACACTCTCACTCAGATTTGTGCTAGAACTTCCACTCAGTTAAACATTCCCCAGTCGGAAAATAAGAGGGCTTGAGTCACAGCCAAGTGGAGATCAGCAGTTTCATTCACAAGAACAGTCTAATACAGCAAAAGATTTATTTAAATACCTTTAGTCACAATGCTCCAGATCCTCAGCTGGTAAAAAAAAAAAAAATCAGTGTAGTTTCCTTCACTTCAATGGAACTACACCAATTTATGCCAGCTAGAGATCTGACCCACTGTTATTGTACACAAATCTGATAAGCAAAAATACATGAGTGAATTTATTTTAGCTGTAGTCATGTTCTACATGTAGTCATGTTCTATGTCTAATAAAAAGTAAAATGTAGCTTTGCAATAATCATTCATTGCTATGTTACAAAGATACTATTACAGGTTCTGATAATTGTCTAGCATATAGAAATGATATTCAGTTTACACACACACAGAGTGCCATATTTGATGGCCACAGCCAAGTCAAACCACCAAGTGGCGTTGTGTTTTCAAAACATAACCTGTCAGATGGGTTTTCTGTACCATCCCTTGACTGGTAAATTTTTGCTCAAATGATAGTATTAAATGTAGACTTAATGTGTCCCCCCCCCCCTTTTTAAAAATACGTACAGGTTTCTCTGGACCTAAAGCTAACTTGTTTTTCCTGATTTTGGCCCTGAGGTACATGAGGAAGGGGCAGGGTTAAAAGCTATAGGCTCCAGTCTTGCAAACCCTTTCACACAAGTAAAATGAAGTATTTTCAGGATAGGGCTCCAAGTTAGGCATAAAAGCCATATTAAAATTTACATTAGCAACAGATGATAATGCTAGCAAAAGAGAGAAGTTGAAAACTCTATTTAAAATGCTGGCAGTTATCTGAAGATCAGGAGCTAAATAAACAACTTGTTGGGTGATATCTCCAAGACAGATGCTTGGTAATGACAGAAGAGAGCAAGAGAGAAGAATTTTAGAAGCTTTTCAGCTGCTGGAATTTTTCCAGACTTTTACATCCACTGCAAATATGTGGTAAACTGGCAGATTTACTGGTTTATTTCCTGCAAATGATATTTTTCATTGTTTTCTTGTGTTTAAATTAATATTAACTGCCTGCGTAATTTAGAACAAATGCACACTTTATCAGACAAACATCTTCAGATGATGACATCAAATCTGAATGGCCTCTGATATGAATCTCAAGGGTTGTCCTGGACTTGCTTCCTCTCAGCATTTTAATTCCTAATTTGCAAACAAAGCTCATTGCATATTGGATTGTTGGACTCGATTTGGCTGCTTAACCCTCCTCAAATCCTTGGCGCCGTACATCTCTTACAGTGAATGATGTGTGGGTAGTGAAGAATCTCTTCTACATTTTTGCTTTAAGTATCTGGCCTGCTACCTAATTTTGTTGCAGAAGGATACATTTCCTGCCCAGCTCTAACTTAAATGTATTCTATTTCTTGTTTTGTTGAAAATGTTCATGCAATTTAATGTGTTACATCTATGCATTATCTGATTTTATATTGTCTGGTCTTGCTTTTTTGAGCTGTAAAGTGGCACAGAAAGCCCATGAAGCATGGAATATTCAGGAACATACAAATTGTAAGCCATTAATGTACTTTTGATTGTTTTTTATACAAATCAATACAAAATTGATGATAAAATAGCATTTTTCTTATACTTTATTTGTAACAACCTAATGCAATCATAGTATAATACATAAAAGAACAAATTCTGATCTTGGTTATGAACATATAACTCCTGGCAACATCAACATATTTAAGATTTCGTACTAAAGTAGAAAACCCAACATTACACATTGAACAAATGCACTAATTAACATAGCTCTGGAACTGGATAAGAAATCCTCAAACTGCTGCTGCTTATTATTAATATGGTAAGTTACTCTTCAAGAATAGCCAGATTGAGCAAATCAACAAACAATCCTGTTGTGTAATGTAACATACACAATTTTCAGGTTTAGTTCCTTAATTGTTGTAAACCGGCATAGTTTCATGGACTATACCAATTTAAAACAGCTGAAGTTCTGGCAGTTACTTCCAATTTTGCATTATCTTGTAAATGTAATGTTGTTTCTGTGTTTAACTGGAGCCATGTCTAGGAGGAATCACTTTGTATCTAACACAGAATGGAATGTCTTTCATGATGTGTGAAGCAAACTGTACCTGGTGTTCTTGCAGGATCTGGATCTCACAAGCAGGTTCCTGCAAATCATTGCAAGCAGTTACTTGAAGCTGATTTTCTTCCATGCAAATAAAAGCTGTTAGTTACTAGTTAAAAGTTGTTGCAAATTACGTGGGCAAAAACAGACTGTCACCACTGTGACGGTGTCCCCATAAGACTTTATGGGGAGATGCTTATAAATGTATAGAGGATATAACTGGAATATGTTTTATGCTACATGTGCCATGTAACATATCTCTGTAAAAGTTATGATCTACTGAATCTATTCCTCCTGTTTGTATGCATGTATCATTTTGGTAGTTGAAGTTATGAATATTGGTTGTATATTTGCTGGTTTTATACACAGCCTTTGTAAGAGCATGGGATCATGTCTTGAGAAAGGAATGTGCAGGTAAAGTGCCCAATCAAGAAGTGCTTAACAGACAAAAAGAAGTTGCAGACACCAATCCACATCTGAGCTTGGCCAGGAATGTCACGGGACTGGTTGTGCTGAGTTGTGCATAGACATGTGACTTGCCCATGTGATCCCAAAACTCCAGGGTAACATGATGCTACAGAGGGAGTGGGGAGGAGCATCCATCCAGGGGAGAAAGTTTATTTAAACCCCGGGAAGACCCCTCCATCTTGTCTTCAGCTGGCTAAAGAGAGAGGCTCTCCACCCCCCCCAAGGACACACCTGAAAGAGACTGAACAAAGGACAAAGACAATAGGGGGTGTGATCGATTGCTGGACCCAGGCTAGGAGGACAATAGCCTGTAAAGGGAAGTTTGCTGGAACTGGTGAGGTTTTTAATCTGTGTTCAGTTTGATTAGACATAGACTTGCGTGTTTTATTTTATTTTATTTTATTTAGTAATCCACTTTGTTCTGTCTGTTACTACTTGGAATCACTTAAATCCTACTTTCTGTATTTATTAAAATCACTTTTTACTTATTAAGTTACCTGGAGTACGTGTTAGTACCTGGGGAGGGGGGAGGCAAACAGCTGTGCATATCTTTCTATCTTTGAAATAGAAGGCGAACTATTTATGAGTTTACCCTGTATAAGCTTTATACAGGGTAAAACTGATTTATTCAGGGTTTGAACCCCATTCAGAGTTGGGCACCTGGGTGTCAAAGGCAAGAGCACTTCCTGAGCTGCTTCCAGGCAGGCCTACAGCTGTTAGTGGACATGGTTCAGACCTGGGTCTGGGTTTGCAGCAGATCAGCGGATCTGGCTCAAAACAGACAGGATTCTGGAGTCCCAAGCTGGAAAAGGCAGGAAAGCAGGAGCAGAAGTAGCCTTGGCACACCAGGTGGCAGCTCCAAGCGGGTTTCTGTGGGACCAACCCATCACAGCCACTATACTGAGTGCGTGATTAATGATGGTTTATTTGGATCATCCAATACTGTAAATAAGGAAGCATATTTTTAAGGACAGAAACAATGTGGTATATTTAGAAGTACGTATGCATACTACCAGTATTAAAGCTACTCCAGATGAGCGTTAGCCATATCCATCGTAGCAAAACTATCACAGAAAACTCTTTCTATTTTTGGCATAATTATGATGACACTTTGAATTCATGAAAGAAATACGTTGAAATATAGTAACTTTTGGCATTTAATTCTACTGATTGCTTATGTTACCAATATATTATCAGCATCAATACATGAACATCAGAAAAAATCAAGAAAGAGGCACTTGATTGTTTCCCAGAATATAGTAAAATTGCACTTTGAAAATTCTTTCATAGCCTATTTATATTGAAAAGGGTTCCTTATCTTCTGAACTTTCAGACTGCTAGCCCATGTTTTCCTTCAGGATAGATATATTTCAAAAAAACGATGTGCTATACATTTAAATAGGAAGCGTCTGAACAAAAATGCAAGTGATCAACTGCAGCAAAGCAGATAGTAACGTTTCTGTTTCCTGTCTGAATAAGTGTGCTATGAACTGCCAAATCACAGTACTGTAGTCTGTCATACTTTTAGGTGTTACCTCTGTGAAAGATGTAATTCTTGGATGATCAAACATTCCCTACACAACTTTCCTGGAGCGCTGTGATGATAGAAATTGTCTGACAATATATAATTTGTTTTAGATCTTACACTAAAACTTAGAATACAGTCCTGATCCTGTCTCGAGTGCTGTGCAAGTGATCGACTGTGGACTTCAGTGGGGTTCTGCTTGGGCACAGGGGTCTGCATGTATTGAGTTCACTGAAAGATTATGGCCTTAAACTTTGCCAGTGGGCCTTATGTTGCCTATGTATGCCCTGATCCTGAAAACTGAATTGTGTGTGGAGTCTCATGCCTTCAAGGAGCCTCACTGAAGTCCATGACGACTTTGCGTGTGCACAGCCATCTGTCTGTATGGATGCCTTAATTTGTAGGAAAATGAGCTCTCTATAGATGACATTTTATACAAATTATAATGTCTACTTTTAGTAATATATCACATCAGAGAATAATCAATAACGTGGTAAGCATTTTTGCATACAGTGTGCAGTTTCTCAGCATTTGCTTTCTTTGGCATTAGAGACTTACAAAATAGAGTATGCTGAAACCATATGTATAAAAATCAGTCCCTGCAAATCTGTAGAAACATTTCCCTTTACATTATAAAAAATACAGCTGAGTATAAGGCAATTAAAAAAAAAACCTATTGGGTCAGGAGGAAAGGCTGAAAAGCATAAAGTAGCGAATCTCTACAGAATTTGGTTATATATTTCAATATATCATAAATTACAAAAGTGGATTGCAATGTTACACTGGGTGAAGGCTGCAATGTTTATCTGTCGTTTTCAAGACTTACCCACCTCATGGAGTTTTGGGAGGCTTAATTGATTCATGTTTGTCAAGTGCTTTGAGATCTCCTGATGAAAGGCATTGTAGAAATAAAAAATTGTGGTACTAATAAGGTCTATTTGTTTTATAAAGCTATTTGATGAAACATTTCAAATCAGTGTGACTCACAATGGATTTTGAAACTCTAACATGTTTTACAGATAACCTGCAAAGGGTTTATTAGAAATTAGACCTTATGCCTTTTATTTTTTTATGATTTGTATATAGGATGCCTGAAAGGATTTTATTTTTTTCTCAAGTTTGTATCTTTACTTTAGGAATATCAAGTTTGATCTTCTCTATTTATGGTGGAAGTCTCTGAGCACATTTATTGTGAAATCTCAACCTTAATTTGAATCTTCAACACTAGTACCCTTTATTCAAAATTGTAATTTTAAGTTTAGTACACCGATATGTATTACAGTGAAAACATATAAAACCTAGGGGAAATGAAAGGAAGGACATCACTTATCCAGTTACTCTACTTGTATGTTCAGGCACTTTGAGCCATCAAAGTTTGTTTTATGTATTGTGTATATATAACATTTTTTATACAGAACTTGTTAAAAAAAGGACTGATTTTTTTATTACAGAATTTATCGTTTTGAGGTTTAGTCCCTATATTTCTTGTAGTCCGTGAGAATATGGGCGCCCAGCAGTACCTTGTAGGATCAAGCCTTTGGTGTCTTAATTTTTCGGTCATGCTAAGTATTGCCTTTTCTGTACTCATTATTACATTCCAACACCTTTTTGTCTAAACTCACATTCCTGTCTGATCATTAGAATTGCATACAGTATCCTTTAAAGTTATTCTTTGGCACTCTATGCTGTAAAGTGATAGTGCCCACGCACTGAAAGGGAAAGGTCTTTTGGAACATTGTTCATTGCCAGACAGGAAATGCTATAAAGAAATAGCTATTAATATATCTAAAGACTTTTTTCCACCTAGAATTCATCAGCAAAGTGGTCTATGTATAGGAAAAACAACAAATATCCCAGGTTCAGTCTATCTCATGCTAGTGGGATTTAAACTACTATAGAGTATGTGCTAATTATGAACACAGAGAAGCCCCAAGTGAGTACTCAGGCTGCAACTCGTGCTAACCCTGGCTACACTACTATTTTTAGTGCACTAGCTTGAGCAGAGCTAGTGCATATCTGTCTTCAGTAGGAGGCACACCTAGGTGCAGTGTAGACCTACCCTTTGTTTGTGCAAGATGAACATTTTTTTTTTTTACTCTTTTGAGCAATGATGAGCTCAGATACTGGGTTTCTTACAGAATCAAATGAAACAGAAAACCAGTGTGGTGTTCAGGAAGTAGAGTGATGACATTTGGATAGTAAAGCACCGTTCATGTCAGATCTTGTGTTCTAATCTTGCCAAGGTGGGTAGAGACCGACAATGATAGCCGTTTGGTCACCAATGTGAAATGTGTTGGTGGTGCCAATCCAGTTCCTAGAGAACATGTATCTACATCGCAACATTGTCAGTACTAATGGGCAGCCTTCAGAGAGAGTTTTAAATGGAGCTGGTGCGGCTCTCTCCTTCTTAGAGGTGGTCTAACTGTCATCGCAGAGGCACATTGGTGGGGATGCTCTTGCACTGATGCTGCTTGTGCTGTATCTTTCAATGAATTTGCTTCATTCTTACCCCCTTCCATTACCATTTGACTGATTTTAGATTTACTGAATGTATTAAACGTGAGCTGAGAGAACTCAGACCTCCTGGATATATTCAGCACTTTGCAGGATCAGGTGCCTAGAGCCTGATCCAAAACCTGCTGAAGTCAATGGGAACCTTTCTTTTCACTCCAGTAGGCTTTGCATCAGGCCCCTAATCAGGAAACAAAGCTGACAGCCACAAGGCACTAAAACTTGAATTGTCATTTGCAAGTAATCCACACAGCAAAAATATTGTAAGATATGGATAAACTTCAAGTAAGCATGATTATTAACTGCATTTTGGTAGCCCAATCAGGCATTTGGGCCCATCTGTTCTAGGTACTGTGAATACCTATGACTCCCTGCCCCAAAGAACTTACAATCTAAGTAGAAGACAAGGAGTGGCTACAACAAGCATATGTAGAGGAGTAGAAGGTGACAGTGGTTTGAGTGTGAAAAATCATTCTACTTACATCTGTTCTGTGAACATAAAAAGAAGGTAAAAGTTGTTGAATAAATTAGTTATTGTTAATGATATATTATGCCTTGATCAAAACATAACTTTAATAAAGACTTCTTACCATGGTAGCTACTGCAAAGGTTTCTTATTATAAAACCTTGATTTAAAGTAATAAATGAGTTACAGTATTTTTATGTTCCCAAGTCAATAGGGGTTATGCACAGTAGCGTACCTGGGGGGGAGCAGCGGGAGCGGCCGCTCCCCCGAGCACATTTTCCAAAGTGGTGCCTTTTTAATTTTTGAAAGGGTGGAGACGGAGTGGACGGAGGTGGAGTGACAAAATAACGCAGGGGTCCCACCGCTGGCCCCACCAAGAGCCCGCTGCTGGCCTGGGTGAAAGAACCCAGGCTGGGAGTGGGCTGAGAGACCCCGGCTGGCAGGATCCCGCGGGGGGAATCCCAGAGCGGGGCGGGCTGAGTGGCTCAGCCAGCCGACGCTCTAGGATTCCCCCCGAGGGCTCCTGCCAGCCGGTGTCTCTCAGTCCGCTGCCAGTTTGGGTTCTTTTTTCACCCAAGCCAGCAGCAGGCTCTTGGTGGGGCCAGCGGTAATTTGTAATTTGATATGTCGGGTCAGGTGGCGCCTTTTTTTATGTGTTCGCTCCCCCTGGTGTTAGAACCTGACTATGCCACTGGTTATGCACAAATATCCAAGAGAATCTAACCATTTGATTTAATTATGGTTCTGTTTCTATTAATATAAAATGTTATATCAAGGACATTCAGTAATTTATCTTTGCTTGTTGCTTTGGAAAACTTTTAAAATCTTGGTCTGCAGATAATAATACGATACATTGGGGGAGTTATTATTTCTGGCCTTCCAGGTCTATTCTTGAAAGGGACTCAGCATTGTTCCTCCCTGAACAGAATTTTGCAGTCGCTTTTTTTTGACCAGATAAAGAGAAGTTGGTTGGAGAATACCTTACAGTGCTGTAGTGTAAGTTCATTTAGTGTTTTTGTTAAAAGGCCAAAGAAAATGCCCACACAATTTTATGCAAAATACAAAGTTCAAATAGAACGACTTCCTTTCTTAGCAAAAATGGTAGCTTTTTATAACCATCTGTTTTTTATACTACTGTATGTGACTGCATACTGCCACAGCTCATCTTTCTACCTATAGTCTAGTGTGACAGTCTATCTTCCCAATAGCTTTATGAAAAATTATTTACTATATCATGGCAGGTTTGACATTCAGAAATGTAGACGTTTGAGTGTACTCTATGCATTTAATTTTTTTTTATGGCCTGATTCAAATTGCATTGAAACCAATGGAATTCTTTCCACTTGCTTTAATTACCTTGGAGTCAGGCCCTTAAAGGTGAAATTGTAATAAGGACAGTCTCAGTATACCTATAGAATTTAAAAATGCTTAAAGCATACTAATATATTCCTTTTTAGTTGCATTGTGCAGCACAGTCATGGTAAATGGATTGAGTTTGTCTCTGTTACTCAAGATCCCAACATCCTTCTTATCTCATCCCAACAGAATTATGGATCGTAAAATTGTCACTGAACTCAAGCAGATGTAATCTTATGAGAGCTACATCTTATTTTTGGCAGTATATTTATTATTATAGTCTGTTCTTATGCTGCATGTAGTTGTAGATAAACTATCTGATAGCAAATATCAAAGGAAACAACAGAATTTTCTGATAGCGAAAGTGTTCCAATTTCCAAGAGCTTTGTGCTCAATTTTTAATGATCTTATATTTATCAACAACTATATAAAATACAATTTATTCTGCAGAAGATCAGTAACACCTTGAACCTAAAAGACAACTTTCAGTATGCACAATGAAAGGAAAAACAATAGCTATTTTAAGTAGTCCTGTGTGAAGCTCAGCAGTTTTGGTTTGTAGAGACTTGTATGTAACTCTGTGTTTTGGATTCAGTTCATGTTTTTTGGATGCAGTTCATGTGGGCTCATTGTCACAGAGTTTTACTTTGATTTTTATGTCTCAACCACTTCCCAAGACTCTGCTTAGGAGTTCCATGGTTTGCTTAGTTTTATGTTTTGAAATTTTGGAAAATCATCACTCTTTTCATTGTTTTCACTGAAAATTGTAAGTTGGCCTGGGCTTCTCCAAATATGGTCCAAGGTTTACTTGCAAGGTTGATCAATTTCAGGGTTCAGTGCGAACGTTTTGCACCATTCTCATACTTTCTCATAATAATTATAATCAGTCTGCACAGTGTAGTACAGAACATACAGAAGACTCAGAATGTGTCCTAGTATGATGAAGACCTGAGTTAGAAAGGATTTGACAAATGGAAAAACAAACAAAACCCTAAAAAAAAAATCAACAGAATGATCAGATTGTTCATGCTTTAACTACTTACGTTTTTGTATTAGGTTTTTATTATGCTGAGGAGCAAATTGCAGATGGTTTTGTACAAGCTGGAAATGCTGCAAAAATTACCTTTCTTGTGGTATTGCTGTATTTCCCAAATGAAATCAGGAAATGTTGGGAATTTCTGGAAGAGGCTACCTTGTGCATATTCCAGACCAAATTCCACATCAAGGATGTTTGGTCAGGCTTCTTAACCCTCCTCCTCCCCCCAAAACCCTAAACCAAACCAAACCAAACAAAACCCCAAACCACAATTTATGGATACTCATATAAATTGATCCAAACCTCAACATTTTGAGGTCCGCTCATCTCTAAGAAGAACCCAACAAAATGCTAATGGTGAATACATTAGCAGTTAAGTAAGAGGCCTGCCACATATTATAAAATGTTTCAACTCCTTTTCACTGTGTGTGTGTGTGTGCATGTGCGTGCGTGTCTGTAATTTTCATTCTATTTTGCTGTCACATTTGTTGAAACAATTAAGCAAAAAGAAACATATTAATCAATATATGATCTCTCTGTTGCAGATTTCTTTTTTTAAAGACCTATATGGGTCAGTGAAATCTTTATTTTAATTTTGGGAAACAAAATACATCTGGAGATCAGTTTCACAAGTCTATATGATATCCTTGGGTGTTAATGATGGCTGCTTCTGGAACTCATGATTGGGAAGATGGGAAATAACAGCAGTAGTAAGACCTCTCCCTGTTGCCTACACATCTAAGGTGATTCAAGGAAAAGTAACTTTTCCTTGAAAGTCACTTGTAATTGATGCTCAACAAATTGTCTCTAGACTGTAATCATTAAGGCAAAATGCCCACTTTTCAAAATAAAGATTTAGTTGACTAAGTTTGCCACATGGAGGATATATGTATAATGAAATATCAAAAGGTCAAAAATTAAACACAAGACCAGATTCTCAGCTAGTGTAAATTTTAATGGGGAACCATGTATTTGCACCAAATGGGGATCTGGCCCATAAAATCTGTTGGTCTCTATGGTTTGATCCAACCGAAGTAATGGGAGCCTTTCCATTGACTTTACTAGCTGTTGGAGCAGACCTCAGCACTCAATTTACGACATTTTCCAGAGTTTTAAAATATAGAAAAGAGAAGAATTTGATTGCTGGCTGCCAGATTTGTTTTGAAGAAACAAAGCTCTTCATGAAATGCATTACATGCAAAAAAGGTAAAAGTATTACATTAGCAGTGGGCAAACCTACTGTTCAGAGATTGAGTTTGAGCACCCAAATGGTACTTGGTCCTGATTATACAACCCTTACTTGTGCTGGTAGTTTCACAATAGTAACTGATTTGTCTTTAATGCAGCACCTGGAACTTTCATTATTCTGATTGGGATTGGTAGGTACTTAGCACTTCTCAGGACTTAGACCCAAATGCTGACATATCTTCTATACATGGAACCTGCAGACTCTGCAAAACTGGAAGGAAGAGACTTTCCTGTGACTATTGTGATAGTCCTTCATTCTGATAAGGCCAGAAACACTAACAGCTTTTCCTGTGGTGTTTTATCACTTTTGCTTCTCATCCCAGTCAGCAGCAGGGAGTTTGCTAGCGTGTAGAAAGGAAAAATGATGCCTTCAATTAAAGTTATCCAGTTGCTCAATCCTAATTTAAACATATAGTTTAGTCTTCCTATGACCCTAAAATCACTGGCCTATCATATTTGGGTGGACCTTGGCGTGTCTGGTGTCCCCTCCCCATGATCCATCCCATGTTACTTGGGGGAGGGGCTCTGTCCTCCTCTCACTACGCCCGAGACTTCTGAACCCCAGGGCTCTCCGATACCGCAGTGGCAAAAGGAGCAGAACGTGCAGCTCCTCTGGCACGGCTGTACCACCCCCAGCCCCGCCCTCTGCCAGTAGCGTAGCCAGGGGGGAGCAGGGGGAGCGGCCGCTCCCCCTTGAGCAGAAGCGGCGGAAGCGGCGCCTTTTTTTAGCGGCACTAAAAAAAGGCGCTGCTTCTTTTTAAGCGCCGCTTCTTGCACTCACCCGGCGGCGCTCCAGGTCTTCAGTGGCATTTTGGCGCGGGGTACCACCAAAGACCTGGAGTGAGCCGCCGAAGTGCTGCCGAAGACCCGGAGCACCGCCGGGTGAGTACAGGGGGAGGTGCCTTTTATAGCGCCGCTCCTCCTGCGCTCCGGACCTGGTTGCGCTACTGCCCTCAGCCCTTCCACACAGCTGGAGACCTGTATGTCCTGTCCGGGGTCTGTAAAGCAGCCCTGACAGAGGACAGGGCTGGGGTGGGAGCAAGGCAAGGGGTGGTACAGCCGTGCTGCAGGCCCCACATTCCCAGTGGCCCCACATTCTGCTCCTTTCACCACTGCGATTCTGGAGAGCCCTGCGGTTCAAAAGTTTCTGGCGCAGCAGGAGGAGGACAGAGCCCCACCCCAGGTAATGTGGGATGGATCATGGGAAGGGGGAGAGCATGGGGCTCCGGGCTGGGGGTGGGGCAGGGTCATGTGACGAGGTCATGTGCCTCCCCCTTTAGCTGGTGCAGCGTACCGGTAAGAAATGAATTCTACTTGCACCACTGTGCAACATCCTCCTACTATTAAACACATTTGTTGTTTTACTAAATTTTTATGATGAGCTCAGTGTGCACAGGACACATTTAATTTGTTTGTTTACAATAATCTATTTAGTGATGTGCTAGCCTCTGCCTAGAGTGCCTATCTTGCAGAACTGTGTGAACTATTTGTAGCACAACTTATTCAATGAACTTAGCCAGCCTTTCTGTTTTACAAATAAGCACACACTGATTTATTGGCCAACATTTTGAAAGTTGGGTGTTTAAAAGTAGGCACCTGAACTGATACTAGAAGCCCCAATTATGTAAAGACTTGTGTACATGCTTAACTTTATGAATGGAATGGTTCTGTTAAACTAAGCATGGGGCCTACAAGTGTAAGTAAGAGGCCTTTGAGAAACCCTTGAAGCTAATGAGCTAAACAACTTCACTTGTAATATCCCTTTGTGTTAATACTAACTGTACCTCAAGTGGATAGTAAGCCCTTCCCCCGATCACTGGGCTTGAAAACACCAGATTTGTTTATGTTGACTTGACCCCAAGATGTGCAGTAGCTCTCTGACGGTATGTCTACACTGCAGCTTGGACTGAACCTCCCAGCATGGGTAGACAGGCTTGAGTTAGTGCACTAAAAATAGCGGAGTGGGTGTTTCAGCTAGGGCAGCAGCTCAGGCGCTCAAGCCCACCTGCAACACTGGGTCGGAGCTTGGGTGGCTAGCCTGAGTGTCTGCCGGAGCTGTAACATCCGTGCTGCTATTTTCAGTGCTTTAGCTGAAGCCCCAGTAGTATGAGTTTGTCCGTCTGGGCTGGGGGGCTTGCTCCCAGCTGCAGTGCAGACAGACCCACAGAGGCTAGTTTCTCAGAACTAGAGAAATCTACACATCATCATTGGACAAGGCTAGAATTCTAATACCTACTTATTAAAGAACAAATCACTATACAGGCCCATCAGTAATTGGAGAAGAGAATTTTTTTTTTTTTTTTTTTTTTTTGAAAATCACCATGAAAGCTGTAAAAAGAGTCAGCTTTGTAAGGGCTAAGACACCTAATGTCTAAACGTTCTAGTATGCTCAAGGGCTAGTGTAAGTGAAATGGCATGTCTAAGGAGAGGAAAGATTTCTACAAGGATATTTTCAATGACCTATTGAGCTGTTTTTTATGAAGACTGAGGCAGATTTTCAGGAAGATCTGTAGGAGTCTTTTACAGGATTATGAACAGCTGACTTGTCCTTATGCTTAACTTGAGCCAGAATGATTGACAGAGTTACTACTCCAAGTTTCAAAGAAAGTAGACCATGAACCTGCAAGACTTGTTACTCTAGTTGAAAAATCTAAATTACCCATTTATTAATGTTAGCTCTCTGACTTATCTGATAGTCTTATGCAAAGATGTGTACGTGTGTGTGTATGTGTGTGTAAAACTGCTAGTGTGCCCTGGACCTGCTTAACCTTTCCCTTGGGATTATTAATTTTATGTTCTGGTTCTAAGAGTAAATCTCCCTCTCTCACACATGTAGCATTTCATGTCTTTTTGGCAGTGTCCCGAAATAAAATAAGATGAAAATCTCTTCTGAGAAGAAAATTTTTCTCAATTCCCACTGGGCTAGCAAATCCTTTTAACTATGCTTTATAGTGAAACACATGCTTGTTTTTAAATGTCACCCTAAATAAAGATAAATACATTTTCCAAGGCAACACATACATTGTATTGTTAGTAGGATGCAAACAGTGCTGAAGAAGAATATAATTAATAGGTACCAGAGAGGTTTTTGTATGCAGGAGAGAAGAAATCTTTGTAGACAGCTAAGTTGGAAATCACTGAGGCATCCTGTAACAGAATCAGTACTGACTTATTAGTCAATATTTAAAAGAAATATCCTTTCTAAACAGAAGCTCATCGTACTATTAACATCTCTTTCCCCGGTTTAATACAGTCACTTGAGATAATAAAGCAAAGGTAACATAAAAATAGAATTTCTGGGTGCTTAAGTGGAGATTCTTTATATAAGTACCAGTTAGTGAAGCATATGAAATGACTTGCATTGCTTATGGCAACCACATTTTATCTTCAAGGATTTAGAATATTTGGGGGCCCTATAATACCTGTTCCCTTTCCTGTGCCCCACAAGCAATAAAAACCCCTGTTGAAGGAAAACCACTATGATCCTTCCGTGGGGTACCCAGGGTTGTGAGCCACCTGGCTACCACCGGCACTTAGAGTGAGGGAATCCTGTCTGCCTGCTGTGAATCAATTGCCTGACTCCACCAGCCTCTGCCAACGCAAGCACTGCCTTCCAGGCCTCCTCAGGCCTTGCTGTTGCTGTACTGGCACACACCAACCCACCCGTCCTCTAAGTGTCCCGCTGGCATGCTCAACTCTTGTTCTACTGAACACTCCCAGATGTTCTTCTCCGAAAGGGACAGTACACACCAGCTTACAAGATTCAGCTTAGGATCACCACTCCACTTAGCACACAATACTTATGTATATTTGTAATGAAAACAAGGATATGTTTATTATCAAAGAACCAAGATTCAAATGATAGTAAGAAAGAATATTGGAAACACATGGTTACATGTAGAACAAATAATAGCACACTTTCTAGAGCCTGAACTTAATTCTCAATACTTTCCCCTCTCTCCTACAGGGTAGGTTACCCTTAGTTCTTTTCTCAGCATTTTCAACCACAATGGCTAAGAATCCCTTTTCATAAGATCAAACCTGCAGGCAATTTGTTTTCACAGCTTGAAGCCTGCCAGAACATCTCTCTTCACCCACAGATATGCCAGACCAGACCTTTAGTTCCCTTCGCCTCTCCTGCCCCCCACTGCTTATCTGTTTCTGTTAATTTCCTTCTGACGTCTCAGCAAACGCTTCCTTAACATTTGACTCAGTATGCTAATTATAAGTATGCTTCTGTTGTCAGGCACACAATATACAATGGTCCATCAGAAAAATAAGCTTCTCCCAATCTCCTGTCTGGAGAAGTTTGTCTCAAGGAACACTATCTTTCAGTGCCTGTCTTTAACTGTGAGGCCTAGACAACATAATTTTCAACATACATATAACTGCTCAGATATTTTCCACACATATATCTCAGAATGGTTACAATGACCAGCGTGATACAGGCTTTCATTAGAGACCTTACAAGACATTCTTTTGGCAAACCCAGGGGACCTGTACTCCTATGCCATCTGCCAGTTAGGATCTTAAGGTCATTAGGTCACAACCACGTAAAAGCCTAGTTGATCCTAGTAGAGCCCATCCCTTCTATTCTACTTAGTCATGAGGAGCCTGATCCAAAGTCCACTGAAGTCAATGAAAATATTCCCATTGATATCAAAAGGCTTTGGATCCGAATACAGGCTAAAATATGGGCACAGCACATGCTTACCAGCCATAGTGGAATAAAAATATTTTTTTAAAAGTCCTGTGGATAGTTCATAATCTGGATAAAAGGGTTAAATGTATCAATATATTTGCTAGTAGAAGATTGCCCTGCTCTGCTACACATGCACATCTGTTTCCATATCCACCATTCAAGGAATTAGTAGCACTGGTCAGGAAAATAAAACAAAAAGTGCTCTCTCTCTGTCTCAGTATGTAACTTACAATGGTTAAAAGGTTAAGAAAGCTCCCACTTTCTAGAAAATCCTCCTTCAAAGGAAGGGTTTGTTTTCTCCTAATCGATGGAGGTTGGCTCAAATTTTGGAACATGTAGATTTTATAGTTTACATAATCCACACATCTTCCTGTGAGCAACATGTAGAACTGTATCTCTTAGTTTGTTTGTTTGTTTGAAAAACAATCAGCATTGTAACTCGTTTAGCGCCCTCAACTTTGGATCTCTCTTGTGAAATCATTCCCTCATTAGCTCCAGCGAACAGTCAACAATCATTTTCAGCCAAAGATGAGAAGCTAGTTCAGCAAATTCTAGCTAGAGTGTGGGGGAATGAAAATCTATTTCCAATTCAAACAAAGTAGTCTTCAATATATGAACATCAACACTGCAATAGTTTTATTGATGCTTGATTTTGGTCTAAACTACATTTGATATAATTTATTGATATAATCTATTCTTAACAGCTGCTTTTGGCCTGACATGTAGTGTCTGTTGCATATATTTTTCAGTGATTTCTAGATTATTCTCCATAAGTGCCATTCTCCTACCTTTTATCTGTCTTGTCTATTTAGACTGCAAACTCCTTGGGGCAGGGTCTGTTCCTTACTCTTTACTTACACTGCCTATCACAGTGGGATCCTGATCTTGCTCCTGCAATAAAAATAATAATTTTGCTAGAGTCCCCTTATTTACTGTAAAATTTACCAGTAAATAAAAAGCCCAGTTGTGTTTCCTTGTAAGTCTATAGGGTTGAGTTTGTTCTTTTTGTTTCAGCTGGCTTCAGTAAGAACAAGATCAGGCCCAAATCAACTGTGTTTTGGATATGAGTGATGTCTTCCCTAGCTGCTGCTGCCTCAATCTCTTCTGACTCATGTCCCATCACTAGTGTTGAAAAAAGTGAATCGGGGCAGTAGATTTCAGAATGGGGTTTCTTCTATCCTAATGGGAGAAATATGCAGTATCTCCAGATAGACTGGGAGTACCTGGGTAAAGGAATCTCCTATCTCTAGCTGACAACCTCCAGCCTCACCTCATGATGGGTGATAGATTGGCAGATTGAGGTGGAAGCAATGGGAGGGGGAAAGCTTCACTTAGATCCTATAAATATAGTAACTTTATAGGCAGTATTAGTCTACTGTGAGTATTTCTAAGCAACCTATTCCCTTCAGATTTTAGTGCCTATTATGAACAGTTTCCAACTAATAGGAGTGATGTAAAAAAAGTGGAAAAAATCAGATTGTTTCAATTTTTTGGGTGATGGTTACCAGCAGTAACATCGAAACAATACCTCTTCCTGTGATACCACCTGTGATTCTAGGCTGGGGAACTCCAGTCATCAGAATATCAAATCCACAGTTCTTAATTACAGATCCTTCTCTTTTGAAGTAACATAGATAAATAAGCATATACTTCTAGTTTCTCTCTGCATCTAGGTGGACAGTTGGGTCTCTTCTTTCCTCTTCAGGCAGACTGTAAACAGGTGAGCATCTTTTCTTCTTGGGCTGAAGCTCCAACATGCTGTCACTCTAGCTCTGATTTATGCAAAAAGACAATGTGGTCACCTTCAGTCGCATCTTGCAGGCTGATGTTTCTGGTGGTCTGTTGTTTAATTTTAGGCCGAATAGCCTTACTGGGTGATCTTTTCTAGAACCACACAAGATTTCAACAAGAAAAATACATTTGTTTGACAATTTTTTTTACCAGCTTTAATGCAAATTTCAAATGTTTAAAAGGATTTCAAATTTTTAATATTTTTGAAGGGAAAAAAAGTCAATGTTTAAAACTTTCATGAAAAATGCATCCCATTTTCCAATAAGCTCTAATTTCAATGCATCCCTCTCTTTCTCCATGATCATATTTTTTTGACACAACAGATATTACATGTCCCCTCCGCCCCCACTTACATTTGATAGAAAGATAGTTTCCAAACAACTCACTGTTGGGAGATGAGACTGTGGGAAGAACAATAACAGCACAGTCATCACATAGTTTATTCACAAACTGCTGTTCCTTTTTATTGAAATGCCATGAAAATTGCCTTGGGTTTTCCTGACTTAGATGCTACAGCAACAGGAACATTAGAAATCACTTTTGACAGAGCCCATGATAACAGCGGTCATTGTTAGCTAGCCTCGAGGGCTTTGCTATGCAGCTGAAAGGGGAAAAAGTATTACATATTCTGTTCTTTCAAAGATATTCCAGTGGGAATGAAGCCATTGATCATTTCTTGTATCAACACAATGTCACAAAAGTTTTATAATCAAAAGAGCTCAATTATTATATCACTTTACCATGACTCCTTGCCAAGCCCAGCTTCTGGGAAGAAATTATTTTTTTCATGTACAATTTGCATATCATAACTAAACAGAGGGAGGGAAGCATGGTGAGAACAACAAAAGGGAGTAATAAGGGTTTTGTCTGAGGCCAGGTCAACACTTGCCATAGATAATGGTTGATGATTGAATCACTTATACTGTGTTACCTACCAGCACTGACTGGTTTTCATCATGATGATAAAAGAAACAAATCATGCACAATAAGCATTGATCCCCATTGTTAGAATCTGAAAGCAGTACAACTGCTTTTCACTCCAGGAAATCACAAGTGAAAAATGATCTTAAGAATATGACAGCCCTTCTTAAGTGAGTGAATTATTTTCAGTAATATACATAGTGTACGGAGCCAGAGCGAGCACACTGAGACATTCTGTACTCAGTTTAGTAAGAAACCTGAACCTGTAAAAAAATTGTTTAGCATAACCCCACAGTATCTGCTTAATTATATTTATTTTGGCTTACACACTGTCACAGATGTTCATTATTAAACAAGGAAAACACTGTAAATTTAGTAGATGGCTTAAAGGGAAGAAAGAAACCAGAGTAAAATTTATAAGCATGTTTATATGTGACCTGACTGGGGTGGTGTTTTAGCCACCTGCTGGAATCTGGTTTCCTCTTGGGAGCACATTGACGTAAATCCACTTAACCCTAATAGGAGCTATTGAGATTATTGAATGGCTTGGCTAATGGGCAAGTGAAAGGGGTCTACATAGGTGAAAAACTTTCAAAGGATGTTTTCAGGTTTGGAGGAGATAAGATGTTTGTGTGGGTCTGTTATCACTTTCTCATGCTAAGATACCTTAGATGTGTCCACAGGAATTTGTCCCTTGTAGATTCAGTCATTATATTCACATGGGAATTTTAGCTGACCTTGTCAACTCTGACAGCAGTGATTTAGATAGCACAGAGAGACCCTTCAATAAACCTCCCCAGGTTTCAAGAGCTCTATTAATAGAGCCACGACATCTGAGAGAACACTAGTACTGGAGGTGTGAGGTTTTAAATTATATTAAGCTTTTGCTTGCTTGTTTTAGGTATGTACAATGAAGCCAAGGATACTACAATATAATGGGGACATAATCCCCGGTGCTTAAATGATACTCAGCTTCACTTCTGCTTCAATAAGTTTCTCCGTTCATTCTATTATGTTTTATCATCAAATATTTCCCATTATTTTCTAAATGGTTTGAGATTTAAGACTCAAGTTACAAAATACTTATATATAATTTAATAACTTTGCACTTTTTTTTGTATTTATAGATTCTAGATCCATGCATGGATTTGACTCTATGTGTATATGTAGTGTATAATATCAATCACTGTAGGATCATTCAGATATCATTGGGGAAGTAGTTTGCTGACACCATTGGTGTTCCGAATGGACTTTTCACCTTTGTGGATTAGAATTAGAAGAAGAGAGGAAATAAAACCAGTCTTTTTTTAAAATTCAGCATGATACAGGTAAGGCAATAGGCCATATTTGTAAAAATGGAATGAAAGTTAGAACTGACTTGTGTCTAATGTACATTTATTAATTCAGGACTACAGGTAGCCTAAATCAGTCACTTATGTTCACGTGCATGCATATAACTATATAAAAAAATAAAGGAGCACAGACAGTGTAATAAAAACCCACTTGAGCCAGTCCAGTTTTCATCCATATGTATACAGCTCAGTGTACTATTGCTACACTAGACCACCAGTGGAGCAAGAGGAAAAGCTTTGCATGTGAAGTGTAACGTGAACATTTTGTGTTCTTGATGGTTTTGGGAAAGATGAAGAAAAAAACCCCAAAATGTTGTAGAGGAGGCAAAGGTTTAAGTGTCACAGAAAATATGAAGCAAAATATTTTTCCAAATTTACACTTAATTCTAGTTGTTGGTTTCTCTTTAAAACCTGTTCTTTCTTTTTGCTGGAAGAGAAGGAGTGTAAAAATGCAGAACTAAGACTCAAATCAGTTTAAATGGTGCCAAAGATAAAATAGCACATATAAAAAAGGAAAAAAAAAATAAGGATGGGGGAGAAGGACTACCCTGTCACCCTAATCTTACTGGCTAAAATAACAAATGGAATATATGAGGAAGAGAATATGCTTTAAAGAGGCTAATAGACTGTGCAATTTCTGATATCTTTTCCTTTCTTTCCAATGGAGAGTGTAGTTATAATTAATGTTTTCAGTCACTTTTAGGTCTTTTTGAAAGCTGAGTTCCTAGACGGATTGTCTTAAAAAAAGGGTGGGGGCACGTAATAAAAAAAATGAATGTATGGCTTGTGGATAATAAATTCAGTAGGAAGCTGTAATTCATGCTCAAGTGGAAGAAAACTTATATTTTCATGAGTTCTCCACTTCTAGGCTGGATCCGTACTTTTCTGCAGCTTGTTGAGGAACCATTTCTGAAAACCAGGACAACTACTTAGAACAGACCCTAATATAATAACAATTATTGACAAAGAAAGAAGTTGTGTGCTACTGCTTTGAATTTCTATATTCCTATATAGAAGTCTGCTTTTATTAGTAATGTCTTTCATGTACATTTGGGGTATGAAACAGCTGCATGGTATCACACAATTCATTTTGCCTGGACTATAATCTGCTGGTACAGAATTGTTGTTCATGATGAAAATGTTGGTAGACTAATACATGTTAACTATATCACTAGGGATTATATACCATAGATAAAAGACTTTATTTTTCCATATGCCAGGCTTATGTGGAAAGACTCATTTATAGTAATACACTTATTCCTTGCCAGCAAGGAACAAGGTAGGACACACAAAGCGCAGAGGGCAAGTAGGCTAAGTAAGATGATGTCATGTTATGTACTCACTTTCCTGACCATAGCGCCCCTTTAAATATGTTTGGTATTTTAAGTTAATGAAATTACTTCCTTTTTTATCTTGTAAATGCTCAGATTAAAGATGTTATTTCAGTGGTGGAAATTAAATCTTTAAAAGTCCTATTGTGAGTTATGGGAAGACTACAGGTATGGTCAGGGATTTTGACCTGTTCTTGTATTCATTACTGAAAATAAATTTAACAGTTTAATGAAGCATGAAACACAGTTTAAAATGTAGGGTGATTGGTACAGACCAATAGTTAATATGTTACTGTTATACATACTTATCCTGTTCAGACTTGTTTAGATTTCCTTAGCTGTTACAGTTCAGAGAAACTTAGTAAGTTAACAAGCAATCAACGAGAGTGGTCATTTCCCATTATTTGTACAGTTCTTATTTCACTGTTTGTCTTCATGAAGTCAGGCCTTATTATTTTTCATATTCTTGTTGCTTCAGAATTTGGTGCAATTAACGGTGCAATTTGGTGCAATTAAATGTCCCTCCTGTAGATGGGTATTCCCATATTATTGATCATATAGTATATTGGAGTAACTCCTCCATTATTAAACGGAAGAGAATCTTCCTTGCCTAGCTGCCCTTTGATAGCAGAAATGCAAATCAAACACTATGATACAGCACAGTGTACATGTAAGTGTAAGTTTGAATAAAAGTATTTAGTATTAATATAGCACTTTGCTTTTTTAGTGTCCATACACATGTTCACTAATGCTCACCAATTGAGTTAGGTAAAGTATTATCCCATGCTATAGAAGAGGAAACAGGCACATAGAAGTTCAGAGCCAGTTTTTCATTGAATACAGGCCTATTTTTGTTCACCCTGCTTGTACATTATATCCTTTCCATACCCTTCCTTTTTGTCTTGTCTAGATAGACTTGTACGCTTATGGGGCAGGCCATGTCTCTTTTTCTGTGTCTCTACTGTGCCTAGCACAATGAGGCCTTGCTTTTTGTTGGCTCCTAGGCCCTACTGGAATAAAAAATAATAATAATTTGCGTTACTGCAATTACATAGTTGCACATACAAAGCTATCTAGACATCTGCCTAGTGAGCCACTAAGCTAAATGCAAATGCAGAGCCATCAGGTCTCTGCTTTTGAAAATACAACACGGAGTGATTTGCCTAAGGCATTGCAGAAAATGAGTGGAAAAGTTGAGATTACAGTTCAGAAATTCTTGGCTCTATTCTCTATCTTCTAGTTTGCAACATCCTTGTGATACTGATGTCTATTTGAAAGACTGAGTAATCTAGAAGAGGGAACAGGAATCAAACTCCTAGATGCTAATTTTTGGTCTGTCTCTAACTCGCCGTGTGGTATTGAGCAAGTCACTTCACTTTTCTGCTTCATAAATTGAGATAAAGCAACCCAGAGATGGCCAGAAAATTGGTGGGAAAATCACATTTTTGGGGGTGAAATTTCATTTGCTTTGGTCAAAAATTTCTGACCAGCTCTAATACTTTCAAGGGTATTTGAGAATAAATTAACTAATGTTTGTGCAATACTTATATAATGGCTAAATGTGGTCCCCTGGATAGACTATGCTATCAGTATGGCAACACATAGGGAAATAGTCTCCCATACATATGTCTGTCAGAGAATATTGTAGTGGTGGAGGTATGGTCCATGCATTTCCTCAGTATGTACAAAGTTGGATATGTGAGCTAGGGGAAAGGGAGGATTCATTAATACATATAAAGGAGAGAGGAAATGAGCTTTTGTTATCATAATGTATTGTCTTTCCAGCACCAAATTTAAGCCCAAATTCTACAATCACTTCACATGCTTAAGTGTTTGTAGAATTAGGGCCTTACATCAGAACTCATTCTTCTACATCTTGTTTGCCAAAGAGGGCAATGAGAGTTGAGAGTCGATGAAAAGTGCTTACAATCATCCTTAATCATCATCATCATCATGTTACCTAGGGCAGTGACGAAGCTCCTCCACTCCTGTCTGTTTCTGGCAAGTTTTTCATCCTTATTAAAGCTCCAATTATATCATTATTAAGAAAAGGGCATGAAAGAAGTGCTTACAAATAATAGTGTGTATGTGGTGAATGAGTTTACACAGAAGCTGCAGAGAGAGGAAAGGGGACAAAGGAAGCTTTACAGGAACACAGGAAATGCCATATTGGTACACTTAGTTCTCTATCCAGTCTCCAAAAATGATCAGTATCAGCTGCTTCAGAGGTAGGTGCAAAAAATATTGCAGTAGATAGTTATGGAATAACCTGTCCATAAATGAAGTTTCTTCCTAATCCCCATTAGTTAGTTTGGCTTATGATCTAAACTATCAGAGCTACATGAAAGCTCTTTGTTTTTTTTTTTAAATACACTATTAATTCTGGATATTTTTCACATCCATTTAAATGTCAAGCTCACATACTTTTTCGAAGCCGATGAGCTCTTGGCCTCCATTATAGTTTCTGGCAATGGAGCTAACTTTCCATTGTATGGAAAAAGAATTTCATTTTACCCGTTTTGAATTTGCCACTTTTCAATGTCTTTGAGTGCTCCACCACCTTGTTTTTCTATTCTCAAGTGAATAAAAAGATCTATTGTACTAGTATGTTAAAAAAGCTACTCTGTAAAAGAAAATCATAGTATTTGGAAAGGGGAATGCACTAATAGAAGTTTCAAGGTATCTCTTTACTTTTTCTTTTTTTTTAAACAAAGTGCTGTGCTGGTCTTTGACCAGGTCTTATTACCCTGCAAATGTACAAGCTTCAAACAATGTAACAGTTTGTCTTAGCTAGTTATAATAACAAACTAAGATGCTATGGCAGGCTAATAAAATGATAAATACAGCGCTTAACTTTAATTTATAATTCCTGTTTTAAAAGGTTCATATTGTTTGTATACACACAGTTCTATCCATTGCTAGGTAGGTGGGTAGTAGATAACATAAGGACATGTCATATGAGACTCCTGCAGTCCTTAAAGTATTCTGTGCACAATACTATGTCAATTTTTAATAATTTCTTATATTTAAGGGTGCTGAAAGTTTACTCCATAGAGAATGCAGGATTGAACCTTTAGAAATATATGCACTTCTTGGTTGCAAATCTTCATGCCACTGAGGACTCTTTATGCCTAGGTGGAGTTCTAGCCTATATGGCTTAAAGGTTGTCAGCAGCACTTCATTTTTTCAGGATTGGAGCCCAAGTCTTGTATTATGTTGAAATTCAGTATTGGTAACTATTTTATCAAGAATTTAGAGATTGGAGCTATTGAAAATTTCACTACATAGTTCTCCAGCTAAAATCAGGGATCTTCTGGGCATTGTACAAGCATGATATGACAAGAAAATTAATTCTGCATTTATTTGTGATAAAATACTGTCTATATATAAACAAGCTTTTTAAGTGCAACAATTCACTATAAATTCCAGATGAAGACATTTGTAACAACATTTCACATTTGAAATAAAGTATGGGCAAATTTAATTTACAAATAATAGCCTCTATGCGTTTTCTGGAAGCAATCAAGATTTGTGACTTTGACAGCTTCTCAGAGGGAATGTTACTGGGTGGTACACCAAGAAGATATTGCAATAGCTGCCGAGATGGGAAAATCTGGTTGCTTTCAACTTCCACGTTTCTACAGAGTTCAACTTTGTTTCCATAGTGCTTGCAGTAACCGGAGATTAAAAGTTCATTCAAATCTTTTCCTATCTTAGCATAGTTGTGAAGTTTTCAAGTGGGATCTCTTTTTTTCAGGTCTGAATAACAATTTTCCTTTTGTTTTTTGTTTTGCCATTTTTGGGATTGGCATTTTTCAATATATTTCAATCAGCCAGATTCTGGGTGAAAGATCTCAAATTAGAATGGTTTGAATGAGAATTGACAGAGTAATCTTTAAAGCAGTCATACAGTTCACAAACTGTTGTATATCTTATTCCATCCAGTCATGGTTCAACTGCTGAGAATTTGCTTCTCAATTTTTTGCTGTCATTTTTGTGGACGCCTTGCTCTGGAACATCTTGTGTTTGGGTGAACTGTCAGAGCTTGGGCAGCAGGGATAACTGCATAGATAGTCCAACTATACTTCCATCTCAGCTTGAGATGCTTGAATATTTGAATCTGTGTCAGTAAGATTCCACTCCTACAAAATAGATGGGTTGGCTATGAATCCTCTTGGCAAGAGGCAGTCAGCACCTCTTTGTTTTCCAAAAGGCAGTCAAGCATGTAAGTTGAGTTCCACCTGGTGATAACATCTTCAGTGTGCTGGATCACAGCAAAGCCTATTGTGTATAATTTAAAGATGGCAGAAGATGAATGCTTAAAATGGTTGACCAGTTTCTAGCTAACTACAGTTAAGCTTGTCATGGATGGCTGTTTTAATAAAGCCTGGTTAAAATATTCTATATTAATGATCTAATGAATGAGATGGGCAATGATGGTAACACCGTGCTAGATGTCAAGCAACAAATATCAAAAGCAGCAAACAACTTTCATAAACTTGAAAAGATGTGGAAAAGTAACATGATCAGCACTGATAGAATAATATGAATTTTTAACTCTGGCATCATGTCTGTCCTCATTTATGGAGCAGAGTCATGGAAATCTACAACAGAAGTTGATAAGAAGATTAATTCATTCCAAATTAAATACCTGCAGAAGATCTTCAAAGTCTATTAGAAAGAGTTGCTTGCAACATCAGAAATTCTAAGTAGTATAAACAAACCTAAAGCCTCATATATGGTAAGAAGATGATGATGATGATGGACATATTTAGGACATGCTTTAAGGATGACACCAACATGACTTCCTGTCAAGTGAAAATATGAACATCAGTTGGGAAGAGAAAAAGAGGGTGACCTAGAGAAACATTATGCAGCACAATGGAGAAAGAAGCCAAATACATCAACATAATACTCGAAAGCCTATACAGACCAACACAAGACGGAAATAAAAGGTGGAAACTGATGGACAGCCTATGCACCTGTGGGTGCAGGAAAAGAAAGAAAGAAGAAGACGACACAATTTTAGGATGTGCCAAAGAGTCTAAGCTATTCTTAATAGTCATTGAAAGATTTTATAACATTATTACTCTTATGCTAGAGAATCATGTGGACATGAACTTGAGCTTTCTTAGAAAGGTATTAGAAATGGTGGTTCCAGTGTTCTTTCTTTCAAAAGCCTCAGTACTGAACCACTTCTTCTGTTGAACTTCAGCCTCAGTTCCAGGAAGGGAGAGCGTGGTGGTGTTATGGTTCCACATAGCAAGTTATGGTTGTCATCAGGTTTGTGACCTCATGAAAATGTTTATCAAGGATCATTGTGTGGTCAAACTAAATTGCAGGAGAAGAGTTGGACAGAGAGGTGAAGTAGTCTGTTTCACTGAAAAAAAGCCCAATTCCTTAAAGCCAGCTTGTTTTCCATCAACTCAGGAAGAGCAAGAGTCACCCAAAGGAGTGCCATTTCTTTAGTTTTTTACCTGTTTAGGAGGCTCCTCCCCATCCTGCTGCTACTTTCACTCTATCATCTTTCTTGTTAAAGGAGAATTTACTTTGAAGCCAGGGTTGCTAGCTCCATGTTCTGACAGCTGGAGAAAGCACTGCAGGAAAGGAAGCATTGTAAGCAACCACACTGGCCTCACAATTCTAGGAGTATCCAAGAAGCAAATGGATCAATGGTGGTAATGTACCACTACATTCAAATACAAATAACATAAAAGTGAAATTAAATATATGTCTGTCCCAACTCCATACAAAATAAAACAGCTAAACTAAATAGATGATACAATGTTACAGCATTTTCTGGATGCTGGCATTAGGAACTAGTATGTTGCAAAGGACATATAACCAGGTGTGATGCTGTCTAAACAGGTTACCAGCTCTCTGATGCAGACCGGCCAGCTCTGACCAGAGCAACAGGTCAATTCACTTGTATCTGAATATCAAAGAAGTGTTGGAGATTGCCAGTATGTATTCAGGTCAATTCACTTGTGTTGATACAATCAACATCTCTCTTGGCTTCTATTGTTTTCATCTGTCTGTATCCTGCACTTAATTAGCCTTAGACTGAAATGTGTGTTAGTGTTTAAATGTGAATTTACTTGATGTGTAAAGCTGCATGAAAACTAACGAAGAATTGTTTCTGGCTATCACATTGCGTTTACATTCTGTTTGCCCATTGGAGATTGGAGCCTTGGAAATATAAATGAAGAAACATGTTGACTTCAATGTGTGGGTCTTTGTGTGTTCAACAACGGGGAATCTACGGACCTATGCTGATGGAAAGACTTGCCAGATTGTTTTCAGCTATAAGATGGGACCATGGGAGCAGTTCTGCATCTCTGATCTATTTGAGTGCTATCAGGGGGCATTCCAGATAGAAGACAGAGGTCCCCAAAGCCACTCTGGGCAACCCTGAGAGACTTATGGAAACCAGCAGACTTTACAGCTCTGCTACCAATTGGACTTATGAAGTCTGACTCACAGTTATGTATTTTACCTGCTTTAACCTCTCATTAATGCTCATTTCTTTTTCTTAGCTAATAAATCTTTAGTTAGTTTACTATCTAACTAGGCTATCAGCATTGTTTCTCGCGTGAGATCCTGGGGTAACTGCCCTGGGATAAGTGACTTGCCCTTTGGGGCTGGGAGTAACCTAATGTGTGGTGATTTTTGGTTTTAATGACCTTCCATCAGAGAAGTCAAGTTTGTCTGTCTGAATGGCAAGATGTCCTGGAGAGCCTAACAGGATCATCTGTGGCTCCATGGTAAGGCTAACATAGCAATCCAGGAGAGCACACTTCTTACTGGTTTGGTAAATTGTAATTATAAAATATACCACCAGTTTGGGGGCGTCTGCTGTATTTCCTGACAGTCTGACCTGAGTTTGGCACTCTTAGTTGTGAGCCTTATATCAGTGTGATACCAGGAATATTAATTTCATAGTCTGTCAAATAAACCAAGCCTTGCTGAGGTCTCTATGCCCATTCTTGTGACCTTAGTCCCAAAATACAGAGTTAGCAGGGGGGAATGAATCCTTTCCCAATATTATTGAATTAGCCTATTCTGAATTATAGAGGCTTTAATTCCAAAGAGAAATCAGCAATTCCCAGTCTACAGCTGACTCAGCAAACTACTTGAGTAGGTCCCTAAGTCTTTTTGAAGTAAATAGGACTAAGCACATGCTTAAGTGCTTAGCTGAAAAACGATGGTTTTATGAATATATTTAAAGTTTAGCATATAAGGGCTCTGTTAAATCAGGGCCTATTTAGGGGCCCCCAGATTGTGAAAACGAAGTGTTTCAGGGATGCACTCGGTCACCTATGACTGTAGGAAATAACTTCAGCTGTGAGGAGGAATCAACAAGTCTATCAGAAGTGATCACACTTTTAGAACGTTCTCAAGTCTTAATGCCTTGTGCTCCCAATTAATAGCTGCCTAAATGAAATGTGCTGTTCTGCTTTATTACACGTGAAAAATGTATGATCCTCTTTGTTCAATTCCCCAGTGTTGTGTATAGGGTTTTGTTTTTTGAGTCATCCTCATGTATATTTTGAGAATAAAAATCCCTGCAGCTGGAATATGTAGTTTTGGCCATGTTCTTAGTTCAACAAAGCCAGGAGGAACACAGAGTTCAAATGAATACATAACGTTTTGTTAGACTTTTGGCAACTTTACATGAATAGATTTTTACAAATAACAAATTGTGCCTGTCAGCATAACACACTTTGTGTATCTCGTAATGTACAGTACTTCTGAAATTGGCTAACAGTTGTATTTGTGCATACGTATATCCACATGCTGTTTGTAATGTATCATATAATATTTACATATCTAGCAATATGATTCTTGTGCCGCTAATAGGTTTGTTTTCCCGTTTAAAAACAAGCTTGTGTGAAGTGAGACTCAAATTGCTAATCTATAAACGGTCTATACTAAAATGGGCTAGTGTGTGAAGCTAGAAACTCTGGTCTGTTGCTAGTTTTGTCAGTCCACCAGAGCTATGGAGGGAAAAGGATGTGTATACATGCCTATAACACCTCCATGATGCCAATATTCAGTGCTAGGGTCATGGTGGAAGTGTCATGCTGCACGCATGCCAGCTTATTAACACTTGGTACGTCTCCTCCCCAATGAGCTACCAGCACTGAACATTTGGCACTGTAGCACTTCTGTTATTATTGTCCTTCCCAACTTTCAAACTGCCCTACCACAGAAAGCAATCTTGTTTCTGCCTTGTGATCATCACAAGCATAGGCTACGTGACTCTGAATTCCGGAGTCACTCATGTTTATCTTTAAATTACCAAAGCACAGTACTTCCACATTCTATGCAAAAGGAGAAGGTAATAAAATAGAAGGCTTTAGGAACAAGCCATCTATTGTGAGCTAGTCTGCTGGGTATGCTACATACTTTCATTCTTCTGAAGGAACATCAATGTATGTACAGTTTAAGATAATCACTATTGTCTGTTTTCTATTTAAAATACCTCAGTAAATTTAAGAAGACATTCTAAAGTATTACTTAATATTTCTTGTTTTAAAACTCGTCTTTTAGTTCTGTTTTTAACTATCCTTTATTCTGTAACTTAGATTCTTGAAAATAACATTGATTTTCCCTGCTTTTTTATCCTTTTTCTTTTGGGAAAAAAATTCCACTCTCCCCCTTCTTTGTGGAGGACAAGCTATCATTATGCTTTTCTTTTTTGTAGTTAGTATTCAGTGACGTCATTGATGACAGCTGCACACGTTTGTTACCGAGGTGGTGTTCTGAGTGGACTAGCTGGCTGGCTATAGAAGCAGACTAAATATATCATGGTTAGGCATTTACTGGTCAGTGGCTTTTCTGTAATATTACCATGACAAAGCAGTGGGTTACAAAAGATGTTAACATCTGAAGGATGATCCCATGAGATTAGGATCATTCACTTGACCTTTGTTATAAAGTGCTTGAACTCTTAAATATTATGATCTAATTATTTCTTTCAACTCAACAATAAATTTTATACTTAAACACTGTATCTTCTTTCACTAGCACTTAATCTACTAGTCATATGTTTTATAATGTTAGCATGTATCTCACTAGCAAATGCTTTCTAGCCAACAATAACATCATTTTGACATAAGTAGGAAGAAAAATATTTAAAAATAGCTTTAGATAAACCCTACCAGTGGTGAAAGTTAAATTATTAACTCAGAATTAAAATACAACACAGAAAACACCCTCCCTGGGCATGTCCACTGTGAATTCAGAGATGGTGGACCTAGAATATTCAGGTTGGATCTTTAACATAAGGTATATAATAAGAATAATAATTCTGTACACTTTAGTAATGGAGACATATGTGTAAAATTAACCAGAAAAGGACAATCTGCAAAAATAAAAGCAAGTGCCAAGAGCCCCCACCCCACAGCCCTCCCACACCCAACCCCCCAGCCCTGAGCCCCCTCCCATAACCAAACTCCCTCCCTCTTAGTTAACCGGAATTTTGGATTTACCAGCACCCCCCATTCCACCAACATGCTGGATAACAAAGATTTTACTGTACCTTGTAAAGGCCAGATTGTGAAACTCATACTCCCAATGAACATCAACTTATGCCACAAACAGTTCCACTGCAGTCAATTACTCATTGTGAGGTAAGGATCTCACATCTGGGTGCTTTTGTGACACATTACCTTGTAAATCTATTGCTGGGTACATACAGCTGCCACATTTGCAGCACATCACTGCTTTGAGTTTATTATAATTAGTTATAACTATATAGATCTTTTGGTTCCGTTTGGTAAACTGAAGATAAACTCAGAAATCGGCTTTGATAGGATTTCTATGACACATTATTTAAACTTTGAATACCGTCCAATTTTCTGTTCACTTTTTCAGCCACTGGCAGCAGATGGACAGATTAACATTCTCATCTCAGCAAAGTCTGGCTGGGTCAAAGGGCTGAAAAGTCTGACTGCTTTATGTGGTCCATTGGTCATGTCTGAAAATGTAACGACTTAACGTTCTGGAATTTTTTTGTTGTTGATAGACTTCAAAAGCTGATAAAGTGAAAGACCCTGAAAGCAGTGTGGGTCCCGCTTTCTCTCTTCATTTATATATATATATATATATATATATATATATATATATATATATATATATATATATATATATATGACTCTGACCACATGTACTGTACACCTGGCTTCAGTGTCCTTCCAGCAATTTCAGCGTTCTTCCAGAAATTTCCACAGGAACCCAAATCAAACTAAGAAAAACTGAAACATTTTGGCATAGATTGTGTTATGATTATAAAAGCTCCCATGGAAGTGTTTCTAAAATGGTTTTTACATTATAAGAAACAGCTGGGTGGGAAATTACTCACAAGCCTTGCTGCATGAATATTCTACAACTGTGCATTATTGTCCTATCTAAAAAATTGTATCACTCGGTAGGTAATGTATCGTTGTAATTAAATACTCTGGTTTATCTGTGTATAGCATCTGAGAATATACATTTGAAATACCTTGGACTGATAAAGGACATCTGGAGTCACTTCTTGTAATCACGTTACAATTTATGTTGTTCCTAATTTACTTTTATAATGTACCATTCTTAGTCAAACAGATTAAGCTGTGGAGTGTGATTTTGTTTAAAATTCAGCGCTCCTTCCAGACAAAAAAGAAAGAGCCTATATATGCTCTGAAGTAATTTATTTCGGCATTATAATCCAAGTAGCAATGGAGAAGTGAGAGATGAGTTACATTTCAGGCTGTAATATTCCACTGCAGCTTTATTTTCACATTAATGTTTTTTGTTTCCTGGTGTGAGGAGCTATGGACCTGAGTTCCCTCAGCTGAGTCTGGAGTTCACTGGCTCATCCCTTGGGACAGTTAATGAGCCCAGCAGGGCTGTGGCAGAATCACCTGATTGGCCGGCGTGCCCCATTGGCTGCAAGGAGCCTGTGTGTCTGCATTTAAGCTCAGCAGCAGCAGCAAGTCTCTGGCTACTGAATGCTTATCTCTGTAACTGTGATCACCCCTGTGCATGCCTTGTCCCCAGCCTTAAAAACATAGGAATGGCCATTCTGGGGCAGACCAATGGTCCATCTAGCCCAATAGCCTTTATTTGGACAGTGACCAATGCCACATGCTTCAGAGGGAATGAACTGAACATGCTGCTGCCTATTAATGTCATTGGGTGACCCATGGTTCTTGTGTTATATGAAGGGGTAAAATAACTCTTCCTTATTCACTTTCTCCATGCCATTCATGATTTTATAGACCTCTGTCATATCCCCCTTAGTTGTTCCTTTTCCAAGCTGAAAAGTCCCAGTTTTATTAATCTCTCCTCACATGAGAGCTGTTCTATGCCCTTGATCATTTTTGTTGCCCTTCTCTGTACCTTTCCAATGTTAATATATCTTTTTCGAGATGGGGCAACCAGAACTGCAGTTACTATTCAAGGTGTGGGCATGGATTTATATAGTGGCATTATGATATTTTCTGTCTTATTAAGTATCCCTTTCCTAATGGTTCCTAACATTATCTTAGTTTTTTGACGGCTGCTGCACATTGCACAGGCGTTTTCAAAGAACTAGCCACAATGACCAAAAGCTCTTTGTCTTGAGTGGTAACAGCTAATTTAGATCCCTTCATTTTGTATGTGTAGTTGGGATTATGTATGTGGTGCCTGTGAAGAGTTGCAACATTCCAAGTTGCAATTTTGGTGGACTGTCAGAGATCCCAATACAATTGGATGCATTGTCACAATGTATTGCAGACATGCCTGCCAACATCAGAGGACGTGTCCCCTCACGGGGGCTTTGGCACAAACCTGTCATGTTTGCACTGAGGGGAGACGGCACTGACAAGGCATCTACAGCTGAAAGTAAGGCAGGGGCTTTAACCCTGGTGCTGAGCACTAGGTTATTCATGGTCAAAAAAAGCAAGAGCGAATGATTATCTCAGGAAATACCTCGTCTCACATGGATGATAGAGGTGCAGTAACGGGACCCTTTTCCTGGTCTACCAGTACTGGCTTCACGCTGTGCAACCCGAACTGTTGAGTCTTTCTCAGCTATTTCCTTCGCCTCTGGTAGCTAGGTGCAGCTTCTGCCCTGCATCTTCACCTCCGGTGTTAGCCATCATTTTCAGGGTTCACATTGGATCTGTCCACATCGCATAATGCCCAAGGTGATATTTCGGACAAACCTTCATCGCTGATGGTGTAGGTCCAACAAGCAAGCCCCTACTTCAGTTGTTACACCCCCTCCACCATGATGAAGTACAGGTCAGACTTGGGCGGGGGGGAGGGGACAAGGTAGGGCAGGTAATATCTTTCCCTAGACCAACTGCTATTGGTAGGATCTCTTCTACAGTATGACTGGATGGGATCCTACTGGGGTCTATATTTGGGTTCCTAAATCTCCCTGTTGCAAGGATTGGTATCCATATATAAATGGTTTGCACAAGGATTGTGGCTGAGTGCTTATGTGGTGCCATAGGCCTCGTGTGAGCTATTAATGATATCCGATTGCTGATTCATTGAATTACAGATCTAGATTATGCCATTTCACTCTTCTTATGTAATATTACTACTTCTCTCCAACCATACGTCCCAGAAAAAACATCCAGTAAACAATAAGATGAGTTCAAGAAGTTAATTAAAACCAAACACTGAGTGCAGCATACATTTATCGGAAATACTTCATATATGAATGATGCCATCGTTCTATCAAAGCAGACACAAAACATATGTAGTTACAAAACATGTGACTGTTGTGTTTCAGATCTCTTATGCCAATTTATCACTAGTTCCAAGTTCCAATTAATAAGTTATGAGCTGAAGAATGGATCCATTTAAAAGCCTATGCACTGATAAGTAGAGTTAACATAAAGAAGGTATCAAATATAAAACAGCATGAATCCTTTATGTAACTGATGGGAAAAGAACTTGTTTATATTTCTTGTTGCTGCAACCCTAACATGTCTTGAAACGCCTGCCTCTTGTCTTTAAAGAGGAAAAAAATGCCAGTACAATTATAAAACTTTAACTGTGTTATTTTCCCCAAAACAGTAATTTGTACTTTGTGTCAGCTAATGAAAACCAAAGATTTAGTGTGAAACACATTTTTAGATACAAAAGTATATAATTGGTGAAAGTCTTAAAATTAAAAAGCAAATCAAAATATACCTTTTAGAATATTTCCCTTGCAAACAGTTTAGAAATGGGAAGCCATCATAGGCTAGCAAAGAAAATCTTCTGTCAATGTCTCAATCAACTAAAAGGACAAAATCAATCAACATAGTAACAGAGAAATCGATTCTGAAAACTAAACAGCACTATTTGCAAAACAGTTATAGGTACTGACTCGAACAATATTGTATATATTAGAAAAAGAGTTATGGCCAAATTCTGTGTATCTGAGGGAAGAATTTGGCCTTCATGCAGTTATGTAACATTTGTTATTACGTTCATAGAATGGTCTTTGACAGCCACAAACTTTTCACACATGCACTCTAGCAACAGAGTGAATTTTGCTCATGAACACTGGTGGATGTCAATAGAGATATTCTGTATTTTCACACTAGTGTGAGGGCAGGATTGGGCCCAATTCTTGTGACTATGTACGCTGAGTTAAGGCAGTAATATGGTATATTCAACAGCTTGACTAAGGGTGTTGTTTATGTAGTGTGTGCTGGGTAATGACATGAGAGGACTTTATGTTTCTAAAACTAACCTGTCTCTTTGTTAAGAAAACTATTTAGAGGTGCTGCAGCTAGCGTTCAAGCCATACACAAACAAACTGACTTCCTGGTGCCACCTCTAAACTCTTCCCTACGGCAACTTGTGCTCCTCTTTCCAAGTCCATGAAGACTGTTATATGGCAAATGGATTTCCTACAGGGTCATTTAAACCTCATACTGTCTGTACTGATTTTGTGTATCCTTTTTGCATTATTGTAAAACCAGATATTTCCTATGGCCGGGGCAATGTCAGAACTGAGGACAGTTTTACAGGAATATACTGCATGTCCTTGTTCTCAAATGCGCGCACATGCGCGCGTGCACACACACACACACTCTCTCTCTCTCTCTCTCTCTCTTTACATTCCATGATGATAATCCCTCATAAGACAATTTGATTCTGACACTTACAGATCAACTCAACATACCCTCTGCAGCAAACAAATCATAAGTATGGCACCACAATTTTCACTACTATGGATTCCGTATAATGAAATAGATCTAGTATGAATTGTATTTAAATAATGTGACCATTAGGGTTGTGCTTGTCCATTAAATATATCGAAAGAAGAGAGCAAGGATGGGGTTGACCTCCCTCCTCAATTTAATACTAGTATTAGTATTTATTTTGAATACAATTCAATTCCATGTATGAAAGTAAATATACGAATCAGCAAAAAACAAGAAAATTGGTGTGCTAACAGTTTGCTGTATGTGAAGATCTGGGAGTGAGGCCATTACAGTGCTAAGTAAAATAGCCAAATTAATATAAAACTCTGCCTTGCTAAGATCAAGCTGGAGCTTGCTGAAATCTGTAGTCATTCTAGGCTATAGCTTCCCTCTGAATATGATGGTGCTTTCAGTGTCCTTCATTTTATCCAAGTGAGATGCAGGCCTCAGCCTCCTGGCAAATTGCCAGAGAGTCCTTTATTTGGGCAAGATTTTGATGCGTATGTTGTGTATTGATGAAGGGGGGTAGGCTCATGTTGATTTGTGTACACGAGGAGCATGTTTGTGAATACAAGGACAGTGAGTTCACCAAAGTGAGAGGGTCAACAAGTTATTAGTTCTAGCAAACCACAGCATTAGAGAAGAACATTTTAGTGTTTTTACTACTGCAGTATGAAATGTATTTGTTATTTATCAGTTTGTGGCTGTCAACTAGCTTGAATAACTTTTTCACTGATTAGCCCTGGCTCATCAGATATTGTGTTACCAAAAAGGGAGTGAGGAATCTCTTACTTTTTATGTCTGGAATATCTATTTACTGTATATTTAATGTATTATCTATTAGAAAGAAACTTTTTAAAAATTGTTTTTATTTCTTTAGTGCACCATAAGGAGAAAAGGCAAAACACAAATACACTGGTTAAACAGGCAATAACAAATTGAGGGCCATAATCATCACAATGAAGTATTATAGCAAAAAGAATTAAGATATTCAGTAGTGGCTGAATAATATCTATTATTATTGTGACATTTTAAATGAAATTTTCTGAATATTGCCAAAGTTAAGCTGACACAACATAAACTACTATGTCATAGTTACCACAGAGATAGCAATCTAAATATATAACAATACTAATCTCACACATGGAAGTCATGGAAGACTGGAGAGATTCCAGAAGACTGGAAAAGGGCAAATACAGTGCCAATCGATTAAAAAGGGAAATAAGGGCAACACAGGGAATTACAGACCAGTCAGCTTAATTTCTGTACCCAGAAAGATAATGGAGCAAATAATAAAGCAATCAATTTGCATATATCTAGAAAATAATAAGTAACAGTCAACATGGATTTGTCAAAAACAAATCGTGTCAAACCAACCTGATAGCTTTCTCTGACAGGGTTACAAGCCTTGTGGATAGGGGGAAGTGGTAGACATGGTATATCTTGACTTTAGTAAAGCTTTTGATACTGTCTCTCATGACCTTCTCATAAACAAACTAGATGCAACCTAGATGGAGCTACTATAAGCAAGTGCGTGCAAAACTTGGTGGAAAACCATTCCCAGAGAGTAGTTATCAGTGGTTCACAGTCATGCTGGAAGGATAAAACGAGTAGGGTCCTGCAGGGATCAGTTCTGGATCCAGTTCTGTTCAATATCTTTATCAGTGATTTAGATAATGGCATAGAGAGTATACTTATAAAGTTTGCAGACATTACAAAGCTGGGAGGGGTTGCAAGTGCTTTGGAGGATAGGATTAAAATTCAAAATGATCTGGACAAACTGGAGAAATGGTCTGAAGTAAATAGGATGAAATTCAATACGGACAGATGCAAAGTACTCCACTTAGGAAGGAACAATCAGTTTCACACATACAAAATCGGAAATGACTGCCTAGGAAGGAGTACTGCAGAAAGGAATCTGTGGGTCATAGTGGACCACAAGCTAAATATGAGTCAACAGTGTAACACTATTGCAAAAAAAGCAAACAGCCTTCTGGGATGTATTAGCAGGAGTGTTGTAAGCAAGACATGAGAAGTAAATCTTCTGCTCTACTCTGCACTGATTAGGCCTCAACTGGAGTATCGTGTCCAGTTCTAGGTGCCACATTTCAGGAAGGATGTGGACAAATCGGAGAGAATCTAGAGAAGAGCGACAATAATTATTAAAGGTCTAGAAAACATGACCTATGAGCAAAGATTGTGAAAAAAACTGGGTTTGTTTAGTCTGGAAAAGAGAAGACTGAGGGGAAATAACAGTTTTCAAGTACATAAAAGATTGTTACAAGGAGGAGGGAGAAAAATTGTTTTTCTTAATTTTGAACATAGGACAAGAAGCAATGGGCTTAAATTGCAGGAAGGGAGGTTTAGGTTGGACATTAGGGAAAACTTCCTAATTGTCAGGGTGGTTAAGCACTGGAATAAATTGCTTAGAGAGGTTGTGGCATCTCCATTATTGGAGATTTTTAAGAGCAGGTTAGACAAACTCCTGTCAGGGATGGTCTAGATAATACTTAGTTCCACCATGAGTGCAGAAGCCTGGACTAGATGACCTCTCGAGGTTCCTTCCAGTCCTATGATTCTATGATTCTACATCCATGTATGGAAACCGTTGGCAAATGGATATTCTTCAGTTGTGACTATTCATTAATATATATATCATTATTATTATTAATATTATATTATATATATTATATAATATATTATTAATATATCATTAATTTGATAATTTAAAAAAAGAAAACAACCACCACCCCAACTTGCTATTAAATAATACAATTGATATATCTCAGTTATAACCAGTGTTACATTTTATAAGCACTAAAGTCAGCCCTGATTGCTATGATTGAAGCTGGATATGTAATTTTCCATGAGTATCTGTTAATCCTCCAGATGGTCTCATGTTTGGCAGAATTTTGAAGTACCAATGAATAATGTTTCTTAAAAGCTAAAAAGTTCACCGGTTGTGACAGAAATCCACCTTTAGCTGAGAATAACATTTGACTGACTAGTCACACATGGTGGATATCTTATAGCATACTCAAACTGCAACCCCCAGGTAGAGAGTCCATATACTAGCGCATGAGAATCTGAAAGTGAAACTGAATACGGGCTTGATTCAAGAAATCAACTGGAGCCTTTCCACTTGAATTCGGTAGGTTTTGGATTGAACCCTGTAAGTGAAAGTGAAATACAACATTCTAAATTCTAATTTCATTCACTTAGCTGAGTGATTCACTAAGCAGCCTAAACAATGAGAAATAATTTAGTTTTAAAATGCTTGTCAATTTAAATAATCTGAATAATGATTGATTTTTCATATCATAAATATCTGGGGGGTGCTCTACCCCTCATCCTTTCAATTAAAGTTAGCTTAAAAAGGTAAGAAATATGGGACAAGTAAGAAAAAGTTAAATGTATTCAGTTTCACTTTTTGCCAGTGCTGAGATTGGGATTACAGGTAGGGTAGAAATGAGTTGCAATGGTGCCGTGGAAAACGTGGGTTTATATTTCAGCCATCTACAGTATGTAATTAATAATGTAATTGAACCAGAATTTTAAAATCCATTATAGCACTAATGTTGCCATTGTCTGGTGGCTGAATCAGACCAATATAAATTCTGGCTCCATTTTCCTCAAGGTTTAGGCATCAAGAGTTTGAGGTTTTTAGGAGATGTTGACTTTTATGTTCAATATCCATGCATTTTTTTGCATTTTCCTCATTATTTTGTTTCACTGTGACTCTAACTTCTGAGCATCCTTGTTGTGGAAGAAGACTCTGATGTAACTGACAAGATAAACTTTTTCAAACTACAAGAGGACAGATTAATTACATTACACTTATCTGCTATATATCTTTTTAATGTTTTGGGACTGCTAATTTAGACAAGTGAATGATATCCATAGGCCACTGTCTATGATACTGGCACTTCCTAACTGTGTATAATTACTCTTTTCTAGGTATGTTTTATGATTTAGCTATGAAGCAAAACAGAAAATAGAATTTTTTTATAATAATTAAAGGGAGGATTTATTACAGTAAAACAATTGTGGAAGAGTAAAGACAAGTGCTTGTTACACACTTCAAAACTGTAAACATTTATTGTGTCATCCAAAACAGCTATTGCATAAATAATTAGAAAGTTGTAAAAATAAATTCAATTATTCACTATATTTTGTAAATACATCACTTAAAAAGCTTTTTGCAAGACAGACCACCCAATAAACTACAACGTGGAGTCAGTCTGGCTGCTGCAACATGATTTTTTTAAAAATTAGATTCAAATCCAATTCCAAATTTCTTTTTGAGAAAGAAGATTTTTAAGAAGGAAAAAGACAGGTCATGTGGGGGGAAGGTTCAAAAGGTGTTCAGAATGACCTCTGATACAGAAAAAAAAAAGGGGGGGGGGAATAAGACTTTTAAAAAACATTATGAAACCCTTGAAAATATGTTAATTTATTTTTGCAGTTTGCAGCTTGCATAGAGCTGGAGATGAGCCTTACTAACTATTATAAGCATTTTAAATATTTATTTAATGCAAGAGTTTGATTCACCTTCGTTTGTTCACTACCTTTCAAATTCCACAAAGAATGGTGGATTTAGTGGTGCAATTTTTCTTTGAAGGACTGAACTGAAAATGAGATGGGGGAAAAAAATAGTCATCCATGCTGCCTAAATAAATAATGCCTGTCATGTAGATTCAGGGCATGAATTAGACGATAATCTCTGAAATAATTATCTGAAATTATTTTGTTACCTTAGGGAATCAGAAAGATAAGAGGCTGTGGAAACATAAATCGTACTTTTTAAATAGTTTTAGACCTTCCCCTGTCTATTTACACTACACAGAGCAAGAACTAGTTTCAGCTTGAGCTTCTGCTGCTGGCTTAGGGCTACACAAATTGAGAAACAGAATTGGTCCTGCATGTCTTCTATGGCTGGTTCCTGCAATAATTCAAATTACCATTTAGAATCGGGAAATGCTGATTATGGCGGTAGATGTTAAAGTGGGAAAGTCTGACACAGTGCTGCCAGGTTTCTAGATTGAAAAACAATGTAACTCTTCAGAACTGATGCCATACAAAAACAAATAAACCAAACCCTACAAACAATCATATTTTAATTGAATGTTAAAGATATGGTGGATTATGGTGGGCAAGACTTGGATGAACCGAAGAAAAAATATCCAATTAATTGGGCCCAAAACTTTAGCAAAATACTTAAAACGGACAACTATAGCCATTCACTAAAATAATAGCTTTACCTTAGCCTTGCCCACTTCCACTACAGCAAATAACTTGTGTGTCATATAATGCAGCTGCACAAAGTAATATTACATGTCTCTTTCCTCCTTTCCCTGAAGCTGTTTTCTTTACAATAAAAAAGCAAGTTGGTGCAAAATATTTACTGAATGTAGAGAGAATTGAAATTCATCCATAACATTCAGCATCCTGTTATTTACATCATAGGAACATAGACCACTTGTCAGAGCCTATCTGGTTTGGTATGGTCTCTCTCAATGTAGTCAGTACCAGATGCTCCAAAGAGAGGTACATTCCCTGCCTCTCCCAAAACAAAAACAACCCTCCCTCCATCGCAGAACGCCCCCCAAAACTAAACCAAAACAAATACCTCTGCAGTGGACAAATAAAATTTTAGTCAAAATTGATACAGCTCCATTAAACTTTTTGGCTTCAAAATGAATATTTCAACAAAAAGAACACTTAGTGAAAAATGTTTCAACCAGCTCTAATGCTTACTTTACCTACCTTTTTTAGCACGGTGAGTTGTATGGATGGAAAGTATTATATAGGTGCTAATCATTATGTTTATGTAGAGGCAAATGTAGCAGCATACTTTAAAGATCAATACATTTCAGTGGAAAAGTCTTTGTGGAAATACTATGCAGTTATTGGGAATGCTTCAGTGGTATAAGCATCTGATTTGAAATAAATCTGTTTTCTGGAAACATAGGGTCAAGTGGTTAGCAGAACTGACTATCTCTTCATCTTTTCCAATGGATGAAAAAGGTAATTAGGGTGTTAGGGTGTTAGCCTGGGACTTGGATGACCCAGATTAAATTCCTTGCTGTGCCACAGACTTCCTTTGTAACCTTAGGCAAATTACTCCCCCAACCCTTACGTTTCTGTTCCCCATTTGTAAAATGTGGACAATAGTACTTCCCAGCCTCCCAGGGATATGGGGACAATACCCACATTAAAAAATTGTGAGGTGCACAGATGCCACAGTGATAGAGGCCATATAAGTACCTAAGATAGAATCATAGGACAGGAAGGGATCTCGAGAGATCATCCAGTCCAGTCCCCTGCACTCATGGCAGGACTAAGTATTATCTAGACCAGTGGTGGGCAACCTGAGGTCTGCAGGCCACACGCGGCCCATCGGTAATCCACTGGCAGGGTGCCAGACTGCTTATTTACATTTGCACAGCCTCCCGCAGCTTTCTGTGGCTGCGGGCGGCCGTGCAAATGTAACTCAGAAGAGCCAGAGGACACCCCGCTGACCCAGGTACACCCCGAAGGTAGGGGAGGATGTGGCCCAGGGATAGCTGACTTTAGTCTGGCCACAGCTCTGCCTGAGGCACGGTCAGCATGCTGCGGTTGGGATCCCTGCTGACCCAGTGGCAGACCACTCCACCACTGTTAGGGCCCTGGATCTGGGTCGGTGGAGTTGGGGGAGTATTGGATTTGTAAAGAAAAAGTACGGTATCAGATGGAACTGGAGGAACTTGTCATACAGCACTGAACTGGCATCAGATGGGGTGGGAAGGGAAGAGGAAATGTATTAGGTTAAATGAATATGTATAGTGAAAACAGGGAGTATTTACCAAAAAATGAGAAAAATAGCACTTGCACTAAATGTTCCCATGTCAAAAGGTGAATAAAAACGGCAACATAATTTACTCATACCAGCACACCGTGTTTCAGCTGACATTGATAAGGTTAGGAAAATGATGCCAGTAGGTAGAAGGTTGACTGCAAACTAAACCAATCGCTCAGGAGCAACGGCTTTAGTACAAAGCTTATTGAAGTGAATACAAAGACTCCCATTGACTTCAATGGGTTTTGGATCAGGCCCAATATAAGGAGGTGCTGTGATATAACATGCCACAGGATTGGTACCAAGTTGCTGAATCAGGAATAGACAGGCAAAGAACCAGGATGATAACCAGGATTTACAGGGCCTGGGGTAACAGACGAACTCTACAATAGGCTCAAAGTGGAGCCAGAGAAGCAGTGGTGGTTGCTGGTGTCTGAAAATGGAGAGGCCAAACTGAGAAATGTAAGAGTGCTTGGATCCAATTTACAATATCGGGTAAGTTTCATATTGAACAGTAGTAGTGGTTTTTAGGGACATAGGCAGCCTCCAGACTACTTTTCTGGTTCTTGAAGAAAATCTCATTCGTGAAGAATAATTTTGAAGCTTTAGATAATAGTTTGATATTTCAAAATATACAGATGTCATACTTGAAGTGATTATTGCTTCAAATTAATGTAAGAATTCCTCTATAACCAGAAAACTAATGCCATACGTGGTTTAATAATGCCATTCCCTTCAGTAAAATTAACATTACAATCCTATTTATAACCAGTGGCGTAGCCAGGTTCAGAGCACAGGGGGAGTGGAGCTAAAAAAAGGCGCCGGGAGCAAAACGCGTCAGGAGCAAAAAAAAATTCTCCACTTTGGCTGCAGCACAGGAGCAAAAGGCGTCGGAGCACAAAAAAGGCGCCGCTTCTGCTCAGTGGTGGAGCAGCCGCTCCCCCTCTGCCCCCCCGGCTACGCTACTGTTTATAACCATAGCTAAGTTTCCTCCTGTCCTGAAAAGAGAGATGGGGGACTTTCCCCTCTGTTTTTAAGAAGGGGAGCTGTGTTTCCCCTTACTTTAACTACAGCTCATCACCTCTTTTTTGTTGGGCTGATGTCAAGGTACATATAAGTATCTGGAGCTATGGTCTCTGCACTTCTACACTGCTGGGATATGATGAAGGCTCAGGCATCAAAGTCTCTGGCTCAGCACTACTAGTTTGCTGAGAGGATATAATGCAATCGACCTTTTGTACAAGGTTATTGGCTCACCATTTCTAACTGGGATGGTGCCAAGGCACAGGCGTGGCAGCTACAGCTATACTGCTGATGTCAAAGATAAGGTCTCTCTGAGGTCACTAACTCCACAGCAGCTTTAGTAAGCTGGACTGAAGCAAAGGCATGTAAATTAAGATATGATTCAGCTCCTCTACCTTGATGGGCAGATACCTAGGGACAAGTTTCATTTGATGTAATTAACCAACACTTCTCAGTGGGGTGTAGTTGAGGAATGGTTTAGCACTTCCTATTAACTTTCTAGGTTTGAGCCGTACCACACCTCTAGGAGACGACTGGTTTCGCATCTATGGCTTGTGAGGGTTCATAGGTTTTAAGGCCAGAAGTAGAGGTGGGCTAAGCATTTTTGACCAATCTTTATTTTGTCAAGGCATGTCTGTTTTGAGAGAGATGCTCTTTGTATAGACTGGTGGTCAGGGCACTTGGCTGGGATGTGGTTCAGAGAAGAGATCTTCAGCATGCTCTGTAATGAATCAAGGTGGGTGAGCTAATATCTTTTCTTGGATCAACTTCTGTTGATGGGAGAGACAATATTTCCTGGGACAGACAAGGCTACAACTACACTGCATGGTAGAATGACTCCGGCAGAGCAAAAACTTGAACCTGGGTCTCCAAAATCCCAATCAGCACCTAACCACCAGGATGCACATCCACATGCCTCTCTCTTCCTAAATCGAAAAGCTCAAAACTGGACATTTTGATACAGTTCCATTTTGCAAAAATATGTGAAAGGTTTCAATTTCATTCCAGTATAGAGCAATACCAAATTTAAAACCTCGAATGCTGCCACAAAATGGAATTGTCCTCTAGACAGTTCTAGCCACAAGGGACCTTTTTATGATCTAGTTTGACCTCTGCAAAACAAAGGCTATAAAATTTCACGCAGTGATTCCTGCATCAAGCCCATAACATCTGGTTGAGTTTGAGCACTTAAAAAAAAAAAGATATTTAGAAATGCTATATCTCATGTTACTGTAAAATCTTTGGTTCAGCATCTCTGTCTTGATGGTCTGATGTCAATGAAATGTAATCTGAGAGCTTGCTGGTGCAGAAATTGCTGGACCAAGGCACAGGAACAGTTTTAGTGAGGTTATGGCTCAACCCCTTCATCTTGCTGGCTGCTGTCAATGTTATGAGCTTTTGAGTTTATTGGTTCAGTACTCCCTGGCTGAGCTGACTTCAGAGCACAGGCTTCTCTTGCATTTCTGGCCCAGAACCTTTAGTTTATAGGGTTAATATCAAGACACATGCCTTCTGAGGGGACTGGTGTGGTGTACTGAAATCTGTCTTAAAATTACAAACTATCATTTAAGTTTGCAATGGGTTTCCTGGTCCTGCTTGCAGGCTAGGGGACTGTAGGAAAGTGTGTGATCTGGTGCCTTGGGGTAGTCAGTCTGCAGAAAGCCAGCTCAGAGGAAGGACATTGGGCTGGCATCTTTGCTTTAGGGAGCAGCCTTTTTTATCTCTTTCTGGTTTTGGGTTCTTGTGTGTTATCCATCTGAATTCTGAGAAATAAAGTAGTGTTACATTGTCAGCCTTCCAGCAAAATATATTTTATGTTTTTATCTAACTTCTGTATCTGTATCCTGTGAATACAACTGGCCAAATACCTCTACTTTGCTGGAATACATTCAAGATACAGGTCTCCTAGAGGTTTTTTTTACCCAGAATGTGTATCATGCTTGGTTCATGTCAGACACCAAGCCTTTGTTATAGTTTCTGGCTGAGCACCTCTAGCTTGCTGGAATGAGGCCCAGGCTCAGACCTTTGTGAGATCTTTAGTTTTGCAACTCTGGCTTCGTGTCTTGTCATCAGTCCACAAGTCTCTCTGTCATGACTAGCTCAGTAACTTCAGCAAGCTGCACTACTATCAAGGTGCAAACCTCTGTGAAGTCATTAACTCAGCTTAGTATGCGCAGCTGAAAGTCTCACGTGACTGAGGTTGCTCACTCAGCACCTCTTGATTGCTAGGACAGTGCCAAAACACAAGCTTTAATGAGGTTAACAGCTCAGCACCCGTAAGCTGCTGCACTGATGTGAAAGCACTGGTTTCCATGACATTACTGACTTTTATGTAGAGCAACAAGAAGAAACCAAAATCTTTATATATATCGACTAAGGAAACTGCATTTAAAAGTAGCACTTTTATCCACTCTGACTAGTGTCTTACCATTATTTCTTAAAATTATAGGACAAAATGTCAACCTCTGATTTACACAGAGGGTTTTGACTGCTCCGCACTCATATGCAAGTCTCTGATGCAAGTTTTGTGCCTGTTGAGAGCACAAGGCACCAGAAATTATCCCTTAACTGAAAACTGATATTAGTATAACCATGTCCCTTGGAGGTGTGAAATATCCACACCCTGGAGCGACGCAGTTATGCCTACCTAACTCCTGGTGTAGACAGCGCTATATCTGCCGCAGGGCTTCTCCTGTCAACATAGCTACCGCCTCTTAGGGAGGTGGAGTGTGTATGCCAATGGAAGATGCTTCACTAAGTGCTTCAGAGGAGCAGCTGCACCGGCGCAGTTGCACTGCTGCAGCGCTGTAAGTATAGACAAGCCCTTAGACATGTTGAAAGCCTCTAAAATCGCTAGTTGCCTTTATCAGTGGGATGAAATTTATCTGCACAGAGAACCACCACAAGGCCTAGGCAGCATATGAGTCATCAAATTAGGGCTTAATAGGGACTTATGTACTTCATAGGCCTACCTTGTGTTGGCCCTCTGCACAGGGGGATATTTTGACCTAGAAACTGGGGAATGCAAGTACAGGTAGACGTTATTCCAAGCTTTGGAATGACAGAATTGAGGGTGAAAAGTGAAGCTAGATTTCTTTCTGACAGACAAAGGTAAAAGTTTAACTAATAACAGTAGAGCTAAAGCTGAATAGCATTTTTCAGTAACCTTCGTGTTGCCACTATCCTATCTGAATTGCCAGTTCTACTTTTCTGATATAAGCAGATTTGTTTCTTTAGGGAGATGAAGATTAAAATGCTCTTCCCCTGCAACTTTTCATGGTAACAATCAAAGAGGAGATATTCCAGAGGAAATTATGAACAAACAGGCCAATGTGTTCAGTGTCAAATGATAAACACCATAAAAGGTTACAAACTGAAGAGACCATTTCTGTGACAGGTAGGAAAAAATATGAAAGCTACACAATCTAGAAGTCATGATGAAAATAATGACTTTTTAACACAGTGTGTCCCTACAGAAATTCTGAAAATGTCACTATCAGCCATGACTGTTTCCTGAAAGGGGGGCTGGTGAAAGAAGTGTACGTATGTAGGATTTCTTTTGTACACTTCCAGGAACTTGCATTTTCCTTATCTTGTGGCTACAGCTTTCCCAAAGATAAAATGTTTAATGAGTATAGGCTTGTAGTCAGAAATGATTAATTATGGCATGAAAGCCGTAGCTATCTAAGGGATAAGCCAAAATTGGTTGCTTAGTAAGATGAGGCCTTAAACAAAAATTTCAAGATTTTGGCAATATTTACGATATCATTTAAAATGGAGCTGTCTCTTGGAGGTGACCCTTAAGTCAGGTTTCACTGCATATATAACTTTTTTGTGGTTTACAGTAAATCTTGTTCATTGTATGTGAAGACAATAGAACAACCTGATACTTCTATTTTTTGTAACTAGGGATCTGCTGAACTACATGCTAGCGCAGTATAACTGAAGCACCCTAAGGTAGTGTAAGCAATCTAAGGTAGTGTAGCACATGTGTTTAGTGCTGAGTGCTATGGTAGTTCAGTTAGCATTCTCTTTCTCAGGCACTTTGCATTATATAGAGCTATGTATATGTTATCTGATACTGTTGAATAAGCCCTTGTTTCCTGATAAACAGTTTGTTTGTTCCATCTTTGATTGCTTTTTCTGCCTCCTGAGCTTCCCTTCCCCCAGTACAGTACAAACATTTTGGAAATGTATAAGAAATATATAATACATTAAATATAAAGAAAATAAAGTTTCACACAAAGCAAATTTCCGGATTAATAAAATCCATTCATGTTTCATGCAAATTTAAAGTACGACTGTATGTTGTATTTATATCTTCAAGAAGAAGAGTTCTTTAAGTATTTTTGGATGGTAAAGACAGTTCCATGTTGAAAACTGCAAATAAGGGAATCTCATCATCATATTTCATTTCAGATTTTTTTGAAATATAAAAATAAATAATATCAATATTATTATATTACACATATTAAATGATATATTTTATATAAAATATACAAAAAAGCAGTTGTGTGCAGTCAGTACATCTGAAAATGAGTCACCTTGCTTAAAACGGAACAGTATGTTCTTTGCATTGAGGTTGATGTGCACACATTGTGTGAGGGACAACTTTTGGTCTGCCTTGAAAATTTGTGCTTTTTTTTTCCAAAAGGCTTTTGGGAAAATGTGGTTACGCTGTCCAACCACCACTCACCTGATGAATTGGTAGAATTTAATAATCTTATTTTGTTCATTACCATTGATTAAATGGCCCTAGGCAATTTTTTCAGCTTTATCATCAAAACTAACCTTGGTTTATTAATGGGGAGTGGTTGAAACCAGCCCTATTAATAAACCATATCAATGGAAAATTAGAACCATATCAATTTTCCATAACAGTGGAAAATTGGGTTTTCAACTAAACACTTTTTGTAAAAGTGTCTGCTTTCTACGGAAAACTTTGATTTAGAAATGGTTCCTTATGGTAGTTGTAGTTCGGTTACCTCATGACCCTATTCTCCTCTATAGATCGGATGCTCCAGCCAAGCTACATCTTCCATGATGTTCCATGACCAGGGAATCTCATAATGCACCACCCTTCTCTCTCCAAGAGGTGACACCAAGGGGCATCATGGGCGATTTAGTCCATAAAAGGGATCCTGGTCTATAAAAAATGGGGGCGGGCATGAGGTAGCATAGCAGCACTTCCATATCAAAATTTTTTGGTATTTGAATTTCTGTGGGAAAAATGAAATTTTCTGAGGTATAAAGAAGGCTAGATAGTTTGCATGTTTATTGATTTTTGATTTTTTAACTTAGAAATATCAACAATGTCAAGTCTGGTTTTGCTGGAGGGCTTCATGGCGGTCTCAGGGATGTTCTTTTGAGTTCTAATATCTTAACTGAATGACCAAACGTTGAATTTGTAGCAAAGGCTTCTTCGTCTATATGTTAAACACTGTGATGTTAAATAGGAGTTGATAAAAACAAAACAGGCTTTTAAAGAGAATAAAACCTTTCCTGCCTTAATTGTTCAACTGTCACTTTCATGGCTCTTGTGACAGAAGACCCTTTTCTCTAGTTCCCTAGCCATCCTAGAGTCTTTCACACTAGAAAAGCCTGCCATTTGCCAATGAAATAATAATTTGTTACACTTCATAAAGAAGCAAAAAAGGCTTAAGTCTTTTTTTTTTAATATTTGCAGGTCACCTTCAAGTCAAAAAGCCCTGGGTCAGGTCAGCCCTGTGTGAAGTATGAGCCACAAAACTGTATTGCACTAGATGTCTGGGAGTTTTCTTTCAGTGATAGGTTGAGTTAAACGTGCTACAAGTAGCATTCCAGCAGTCCCAGAACTAGTGAATCAGCAGCAGTTCCGCTGTGCTTTGCCAGCATTACCATACTCCAAACTTTTTCATAGCATTCCCATGGAAGTCCCAGGTTGTCTGCACCGCATTTGTGCAGTGCCAGTGAAGTCCTAATTGTTACAAAAGAGTTGCTCATTTCCTTAACAGTCCTTTTATAGTGTGGGACCACTATGTAGCCAGCAGGGACTCATTTTGGGTAAGCGATGATAAATGGGACGCTTCCGCTTTCATATTTATTGCTGTTTGAGAAAGAATTTAAGGCTGAATGACAGTTTCAGGATTACACACTGTTCCTTATATATCTAGATGAGAAAAAAAACACAGCTCTAGCCCTCACAATATGTGGCTGTTCAAAAAGCTGCCGCTACTATTGTTTTTAAGGGCCAAATGTTAACCACCAATCTGTCATGTGGGTGGAGGGTGTCGAAGGGAATCCCACCCCACAGACTATGAAGCAACAGTGGAATTGCAGCATGATTGTGGCTGCCCTGAAACCAGACAGTAGCTTGATCCCCTGAAGGCAGCCCGCAGTGGCTGGTAGGGAAACTGTGGGCTGCCATTAGTGGTAGCCTTCAAAGCACTCCCCTTCTCCCCACCCAACTCAAGGGATCTATGGTTATGGATTTTGTGGTTACTAAAGATGCACCTGTAGGTGGCGATGAGCGCAGATCATGAATGACTCCTGTACTTGCAACATGAGGGACTCTTGGGGCTCAATTCAACACGATTTGAAATAAATGGCAAAAGGGAGTTGGATTAAACTCTGAGTTCTATCTGACACTGTCTTTTCACTATGCGTGTCCAATGCCTAGCATAATGATAATAGGGCCCTGGTTCCTGGATGGGGCTTTCAGGCAATATTGCAGCACATAAGAAATAATAATAATAAAAACATAGTGAAAACTTATGAACTTAGTCCCTGGTTTACATTCCTTTATTTTAAATGATATCTTCACAGCAATAAGTAGAATTTTTTTAAAAGTTGTGAATAATTCCAATATTATTAAGTCTACATAAGGAGGCCCCAAAAGGCTGGCTAAGAATTAGTTAAGTAGTGTGTGTGTGTTTGTAATTAGAGTTAGTCAAAAAACATTTGAAATTCTAAATTTTCCATAGACAAAGGGACACATTTTCCATGGAATATTTTCAGGAGTCCCCACCCCGCACCCCATTTTACAGACAGTTCTACTTTTAAATGGCTTCTACAAGGATATGGTGAGATGGTAGGACACTAAGGGCAGTTCCCAGAGCTAGAAAATTCTATCATTGCACTGTAGGCACTCAGCACTGCTGATTTACTGGAGATGATTAGAGAGTAACTAGTTTACCTAGTTAATATAAGAGACTCCGCTGTGGGATTTTGGAAAACTCCACAACTTTCCTAGGCTTTGCAGTGGTGATAGTGCGGAGATGGGGAGAGGTGCTTTCCTATCAAGAGTCACATAAAACCAATTTCAGCCCTAAGGGGCCACCTAAGCCTCTCTGTGAGAGAGTGCTATGAGCCTAGTGCTGACCCAGCATGCTGGTCACTACAGCACTAGCTATTTGCCCCTGGAGTGGACTTAATTGGGAGATGGATGCTCAAGGGCTTAATTAGGCAGGAGGCTGACGAGCTAATGAACAGTCAACCCACCAGCTGGCAACAGTTAAAGGAGAGGAGGCGGGTAGGGGCCAGGGGATACAGGATCTCAAGAATAGGAGCTCTTTCCCTCTTCCTCCCTGGAGAGTGGGATTAGGGGAAAGGTTATGTCCACTTGCATGCTGCTGCTCAAGGCTGTAATAGTGAACTGGTGGAGTGGACCCAATAAATAATACGCTGGTGTATATAAACTAGGAAGTGTCTAGCCTGTTTGTGTGGTCCAAAGCATGGAGAAGGTATCCCTGTCACACTCTCCCCTTCCAAAGGAGTTTATTTCACACAGCCTGACCTCCGCATATATAGCAAATGACATCTTCAGGTTCATTCTGGGATGACTGCTTCTGTTAACCCAGGGAAGACTCTCAAAGGGGCAGTCTGAAGCTGACATTTCTGAAACAGCTCAGCCAGGCAGATGGGAGTGGGGGGCATTTGACTACAGTGATCTCCTCCTCCTCTCACACCAAAAACCCAAACAGTGTGATAAAACGTTATGCGAATCTTTGGTCTGCATGGGACTGTGGACTTGGGCAAAACAAAACAAAATTAATCTCACAGACAGAGCAGCAGCAATTGTGCTGTAATTCATTACTTGTTTTGAAAGCTTGAGCGCAGGAAACAATTATACTAGGGTTGCAAAGGATGAACTGTTACCTTGGCTTCAGGCTCAGTCTGTCACAATTTACACACTGCTTTACAGTCACATAATGTACTGTTTCACTTGCTTTTGCAGCCCACCAATCTGGCTGTAATTAATGATGACCATAATCAAACCTGGCTATGGACAGTATTTCAAGTTGTTCCTTTGATTTTTATTGTTTTTAAGTTTTCCATTGTAGACAATGGATACTTGGAGACCAAGCCCATTCATTACTAGAGATATTACAAATATAATAACTTTTGCAGACGTATCTTGTCTCTTTCAAGAAGGATTTTTTTTAATATTGTCTTCAAATTCAGGATTTGGCTATGTTCTCACTGACTAACAAATAAAGACATCTCATGCTAAACAAAATGAGACATGCTGCTCTCTGTATATGTTGTTGTTTTGCATTGTGGCTGGAGTGTTTCCTAACATGTCTCTTCTAGCAGTTACACTAAAGGCAGATCATGCAAGTGATGGATATTTGGAACTACATTTTGGTTGTAATTAGAAGAGTAGCCTGTAGTCATTTCCTCCATTAGGAAAGCTACATCTTATCCAAGGGTATGTCTACACAGCCCGTGGCAGCAAACCTCCCAGTCTGAGTCGACAGATTTGGGCTAGTGTAGCTCACGCTAGTGCTCTAAAAATAACAGTAGACAGAGCTTTGCTGTTGTGGCTCAGCCCGGTGCTCGGGCTCTGAAGCCTAGGGAGAGAGACCAAGCTCTAGCCAAAGCACTAGCTACACAGCTATTTTAGAGCACCAGGGTGAGCCCCGCTAACCCAGATCTGTCGACTTGGCCTGAGAGGCTTGTTGCGTGGGCTGTGCAGACATATTTGCAGAGGCCAGCAGGATAATGGCAGCAATAAGGGCTGGGGTCAGTATGTCTAGGGCCCCTCTTGAAGAATAACAAAATTGGGATGAGCAACCACCCAGAAGTCAGGGGGAAAATATATAAAGCCACCTCTGGATTGCTCTTAGGCAGTAGAACATCCTTTGCAAATGCTCTGACTCCATATGCAAAGCAAGGGAATATTTATTAAGGAAATGGGGACATAAAACCTGGGACATTCAGCAATACTGTAACGTTTAAATAAAGCACATAGTCATTCTGAAGTTGTTTATTCAGCTCCTTCCCCACCCATGTTTGTAGATGCCCAGATTCTCTGCTCACATCACTCCACCCACCTTAAACTCCACTCTTTGGTCAGGGCAGTGAACAGCAGTAGCTCAGGCATTGAAGGGCAGTGCTCTTTCCAGCCCCGCTGAAGCTGCTTGTGTAGTCCCCCAGTGGGTCACCACTCTCTGATCCTGTACTGTGATTCAGCTAAATGTATGGGCTGTTTGGAGGTGGATCTCACTGAAGACACCTCAGCTACTATCTCTGTGCTGAAAAGACCTCTGTGTGCTGAAGGATCCTCAGAAGGGGAAAGCCAAGAACATCTAGGGTGCTTGGAATAGATTCCTTCACTTCCCCACTGATGTCTAAGTTTGGCACAATTACAGAGACTCTGGTGGAATGTAGCTATGCAAAATATGTAAATGAGGCTCTCTATGGCCATTTTTCTCCCTTTTCATCAACAGAGGGAGCAGAGAACTCCTCCCACTCTGAAGCTTCTAAATACAGGTTTATAAATACAAGGCCTGTTAGGTGGGCTCTGGAGGGGAAATAAAAGAGGAAGAGTGTGAGGCATCCCAGAGGAGTGCCCTTCAAAATGTTAAACCTCAAACAGGCAGCGATAAATCATTAGCTATAATCTAGGTGGCAACTGTGACACTTCCTGGTGATACCCAGTGAGGTAAAGCATCTTGCTTCCATCTGCTCTTAGAATGAGGAAACCTTGTCTGTACCTGCTGTGGGTCAGTTCCCCACCACCACCAGCCTCTGGCAACATAAGCACTGTCTTCCAGGCCTCCCCAGGCCCTACTCTGACTTTACAGGTTAATTATAGGCACACATCAACCCCCAAGCCATCTGAGCATGCCACTGGAGTGTCCAGCCCCTGATCCACTGGACACTTGCAGAATTCACAAATCTACGACTCTCGAAGGCACAGTTAACACCAGTCTACACCTCAGGCTCACCACTCTGCTCAACACCCGGCACTTAGACATGTTTATAGTCAAAACAAGAAGTTTATTTAACAAAGAACGAGATTCAAGAAGATGCAAGTAGAATTAATGGAAACAAAGGGTTACATATCAAATAAAAGCATAACATGCTTTCTAGAGCATAAACATACCTAACAAAACATTCCCGTCTCATAAAGGTTGGCTCACCCAAAGTTTCTCTCACAGCATCAAGCAGATAGATCACCTGTGATCTTCCATTCATAAGACATGCCAGCTGGCAGCTTGTCCGCTCAGTGAAGGATAAATGGGTGTACCCCCAGATATAGTTCCAATGATCCATTTTCTTCCGGACTGCCTACTGGTTTATTTCTTCCTGTAAATTCCCTCTCTGAAAGATTTCTCAATCCCTTCATTAACATTAGGCTCAGTCTGTAAATGGGCACCCACTAGGAGCCATGCAATACTCAATTTATATATAGCCAAATAGATAGATTAACATCTCTTGCCTGAAACAACCTTGTTTATCTCCTTCTAAATATATGCCTATCTCATAGAACTGGAACAACCTTGAAAGGTCATGGAGTCCAGTCCCCTGCCTTCACTAGCAGGACCAAGTACTGCCCCCTTACAGATTTTTGCCCCAGATCCCTAAAGGGCTCCCTCAAGGATTGTGAACTCACAACCCTGGGTTTAGCAGGGCAATGCTCAAACCACTGAGCTATCCTTCCCCCCACAATGATCAGCTCAAGCTTACAGGCCATACGAGCATAATTTTCATCATATGTACATTACTCAATACATATTATCCACACATATATCTCACAATGATTATAATGATCACTGTGACACATGCTTTCAGTAGAGATCTTACAATACACCTTTGGTGAAATATTATGTAGCAACCAGACCCAGGGGATCCCTGTAATTCTCGTGCAACCCTGTGCCTTGTCAGTTGGCATGAGAAGTCCCTGGGTCAGTGATCTACAGAGCCGTGTCGAGCTGATCAATGTTATGATCTCATTGGACACTCGGGCTGATTTGGAAGAAAAAGTGGAGCTAATTTCTCTGCTATTAAAAGTTGGGCACATGGATCATTTATCTGTTGTACCTCAGCTGTTTTTCATAGAGGATTGCAGTTAGCTTGACATTTGCTGTTACTACCCAAATTCATCTCAGGAAAGTTCATAGTAATAAATCTTCAAATAATATTCAGAGTTTGTTTGGGTTGCACAATTTCTCTGGGATATTAGCTCATGGACTAGTTTTCACGCTACCTCTCTGCTTTACTGCAGCAACAAAAAGCAAACCAATCAAACAGCTAACTATATTAAACATGAATCCTGGGAGGCCCGTGTAAAGTGATCACATGGTGAGGCTGGAGTGAAATGCACCAACTAATGAGAAAAATGAGTACCCATTAAAGAAAAACTGTTTGTTAAATTGTGGAAGAAAACAGGGATTGCAGTAGGCTGTCATTTAAAATGTGGGCTTTTAAAAATCAAATCCTAGTTGTAGTATTAAAGATTTTAAATTGGCAGGGGGCTGGAAGCAAAATTAGGCTTTTCAGCTTCTCTGGAGACATTTGTTAATAATACGTAGAACTTGTTTGTGGGATTCCAAGAACAAATTACTGTATCCAGATGAGATAAGGCGGGTTCAAAAAGACCATTGCCAATTTGGACCAATTCAGGAGGAGTGCAGTAGTGAAAACCAGCAGTTACACATAAAGAGAAGGATGGGGTGTGGGGGTGTGTGTAGGTGATTAAATCCTGCTCTGCCATGAGTTGAGATGTAGTGGGGGGAGAGGGGGAGGAGAGAAGAGAGGTGCTGGGCCAGGAGTTTGGAATAAAAGCCTTTCTGTTGGCATAGGTCAGAATGGCTCCTCCATGATGGACTGGGAATTTGTGGTGGGATACACTTCCTTTCTGCTTTTTGAAAAGGAGAAGCTTGCACCTGGCTAGCATGTGCTGCTCACTCTAGCATATGTGTGAGCTGGTTGCAGAAGATCTGGTTACACCCATTCCATCAGAATACACTCCTAAAAATCATGGTGCACTGGCCAATGCAGTAGCTGGGCCCCCACATTGTCCTCTCTTGAACATCTGTTAGAGAAATGGGACATAGTGTTGAGAACCAACAGCAGCACCAGCACTCTAGTCACTGCAGGTCCAATTAGTTTCCCCAGAGAAGGGCCTGACTGAGGGAAGCTGAGGCAAGTTACTAGAGCAGCCTGAGCTGGGGGAGCTAAGGCGCTGGTTAGCCGGAAGAGTGGAAATGCACACCAGAAGGAAGTGCCAGGGGAAAAGGAGAGAGTTGGAAGGGCTAGCAGGCCAGAGTAAATGGAGATTGCTGCATGGCTGGATTTCTTCCCTCTGGAAAAAAGGGATGATATTTGTATGTTACTGAACACAGAGTTGGTGCATGGGATGTAAAGGGGGGGGGTGTGACTGAGATAACACAAATAAACTATGCATCAGTGTTAACAAACCAGAGGTATTAGAGCCATTTGTACGAGGACGGAAGCGAAGTGCCATGCCCTGTGACAAGAAGTTGCCCTCTTTCTTGTATGAAGGGGTGGGAGGGTGAGGAGGCTCACTATGCCATCTTCCCTTCCCACCTGTGCCCAGAAACAGAAGAGGGCGATATCTATTGCTATGATCTGCTATGGGATATATGCTATAGAGAATACACTTGGTTTGTCATTTAGAATTTAGAACTTTTCTTTGATCATAAGTGGATGTGGTACTGAACTATAAACACTGACAGCCATGGGAAAATTATGTCTGTGGTGAGCCATGTAATGAAATTGACCTACTTGGCAAAATACCATAGAAAATTACTGCAAATATGTTTGAGTAACACACTAGAAATGTTCCCAAATTAAGTTCATAAGGAAGCTCTGCCTTTTTAAAAATAATGCCATACCGTATATTGCTTTGCTAATTTCTCACCATCAATTCAATCTGACTATAGACTAGACAATGTGTATTTCTGACATATGATGGCATTGGCAGTAAAACAAGACAAACTGGGAAAATCAACAGTACATAAAATTCTTTGGCATATTTAAAATATATATTAAAGTATTTGTTTTTATTTTTCTAAAAATACAAAGCTTCAAGTCATCACTATTAGAAAAAATATATTAAATCTGTTATCTTCATCCAGGCCATTTTTAATTTGATGTGCTGGAGACATGCTTAAAGAAAACTGTAACTCAGCCAAGCAGTCTGAAAAACAAAAAGGCAAGAAGTCGTGTGGCCATGAATACACTGGGAAACATATTTGAAAATTCAGTTGCCTAATAATGATTTTGGGTTATTCCTCTGCTCCAAAAGCCATATTCTGGAAGGGATCCACAGAGCCACATTTACAGGTGTTACACAGTTTTAAAACTGTTATATTAGACTTCTTAATACCCTGCTGAAACCTACTTGCTGCGTGAGAGTAAGCATAAGGGAGTTGAGGCAATGTGCCTACCGAGGATCCAGAAGCTGTAAATTGGGGGGTGCCCGATTTTAACTTGCGCCCTTGTATTTAGTTGCTTTTCTTGCTACATTCTTTTCTTCAAAGTTATCACATGAGTTACATTCCTTTATAGGTTTCAGAGTGGTAGCCGTGTTAGTCTGTATCAGCAAAAACAATGAGGAGTCCTTGTGGCACCTTAGAGACTAACAAATTTATTTGGGCATAAGCTTTCGGGGGCTAAAACCCACTTCATCAGAGGCATGGAGTTTATAGTCCTTTATAGTGCACCTCTTCTCTGAAAAGTGACTATGTGAAAATGACCCCTTCTTACTACTGAATAGAACATGTTTTTGGTATGTATTTGGTCATATGTGCTGATTTTAGTGACTAAAATGATATCTGTATATAAATTTTCATTCCCTTTTTCATATGACAGATTGGTTAAACAGCCAAAGTGTTGGTATATTTAAAAAAAAATAAACTGAAAAAAATATAGACCCCATGCTGTTAAATAATTGCTTCCATTCACAGCCCATTTATGGCATCTGATAGCCCTAGACAATTGACTAGGAACATGTTAATTTTCACCTTCCTTCTAAAAGTTGACCTGGATGTTCCATTTACATGCTTAGTTGTAACACCAATTTACAGAAGCCCAGTCAGAGAGGCAGGATGGCATAAGATAAAAGGGGGATGGAGGAATTATCCTCACCTCTTCCATTTCCTTATTTAACCAGAAACAATTTATTTTTCTACCACTGGGGCCAACTCCAGTGTTTCAGATGCTGAAGTGTTTCAAATGCCATGAGCCAGGGGGCATCTTCTGGGTTGCATGTTCCTGGGACCAGCTATTGTTTTGATAGTGTTATAATGTTCCACCAATGTACAGAACACTTTTTATGCATCTGTTTAAGTACAGTGTCTGCCTATGTATTTATATGGGCCTTTATCATTATAGTGCTTCATAGTCATTAATGGATGGATTTTAGGCAACATTTTCAAAAGTGCTTAAATTACTTGTAAGCCTGAGCCTCGTTGACTTTCAATGGGACCCAGGCTCCTTAGCCACCATGGGAAAAAAATTTCCAGAACATTTTTATCTTCACAGCTGTGAGCTAGAGAAGTAGTACCCACATTTTATAGATAGGGCACTGAAGCACAGGGCAGAGTAGGTGACTTGCCTAAAGTCATATAGGAAATTTGTGGCTGAGACCAGAACTAGACCCAGTTCTCCTGTGTCCCAGTCCATTGCCCTATCCACGAGAGCATTTTTCTCTCTTCCCACTCCCTTATTATTTTTTTTCCGTGTCCAAGTTAGCTTTTTATTAAAAGATTGAAGCATAATGTTTTACCAGATACAAGAAATTCAGTTTTCTCTGGCATACCAAACATGGGAGTCAACAAGAGAAAATTCTGGTTGCTGAATATATATATATATATATATATATATATATATATATATATATATATATATATATATATATATATAGTAAATCTGATATTACTCCATCAATGTAATGTATATTAGCACATGCTTAAAACATAGGAGGTTGTTATTATCCCCTTACTCTCTTTTGTCCCACTGTTAACTGAATTTAAGCAAAAGTATGTTGCATCCTGTGATACAGGAGGGCCAGGGAGCAGTAGTAGAGTGTGAGAGGGGAAATATATAAGCCCTAGGCTAATTAAGGCGTGGCTCCCTGGAGACTAGGGAGGGTGGCTACAGGTTAATTGGAGCACCTGCAGTCAATTAAGGCCCTCTCAGGAACCTAATAAACCCCCCTGCTTCAGGCAGACAGGGGAGGAGGGGAAAGGAGTTGGAGCAGAGTGGTTTGGAGTTGGAACAGAGTGCAGTTTGGAGGAGTTGGAGCAGAGTGGATTGGTGGTGGAGCAGAGATCAGTTTGGAGGAAAGCAGAGGAGAGTTTGGCGAAGTGCTGTGGCGGGCTAAGAAGACCAAAACCTTAGGTAAAGGCAGTAGCGTAGCCAGGGGGGGAGCAGGGGGAGCGGCCGCTCCCCCTGTGAGGAGAAGCCGGCTGCGGGAGCCGGGCTCGGGGGGCGCTTTAAAGGGCCAGCAGCTCCCCGCAGTGGCAGAAGCCGCCGGCCTTTTAAAGCGCCACCCCAGCCCCACTGCTGGAGCTGAGCTGGGGGAGGGGGGTGCTTTAAAAGGCCGGCGGCTCCTGCCGCTGCGGGGAGCTGCTGGCCCTTTAAAGCGCCCCCTCCAGCCCCGCTGCCGGAGCCGGGCTCGGGGGATTTAAAAGGCCCGGGGGCTCGGCAGTGGCTGGAGCCCCGGCCCTTTAAAGCGCCGCCGGGTGAGTAGAGGGGGAGCAGGAAGGCGCCTTTTTATAGCGCTGCCGCTCCCACTGTGCTCTAAACCTGGCTACGCCACTGGGTAAAGGGACACCTGGCTTGTGCAGAGGGAAGGCAGGAAGCCCCACAAGCAGGAGAAGGAAGGAGCCCAGGGGAAAGTATCACTAGTACAAGTGGTTTACCCGCTATCCTAGGGCCCCTGGGCTGGGACCCGGAGTAGAGGGCAGGCCCGGGTCCCTCCCTCTCCATTCCCCTTCTCTGGGATACTAGTGGGACAGCTGATACCCAGTTCAGGGGCAAGAAATGGTGCCCTGAAACCCCCCACAAGAAGAGAAAGCACGGGACCCATCATAGTAGTGCCGGCAATTTGCCACAATCCATATAATTGAGAATAAATTTGGGTCCTTTATCCATATGTTTGTCTCACTAAGAGTAATGAAACACAAAATAATTATTCACACCGGAAAAGGACAATGTCCAAAGACAAAGAACATTATTTAAATGTTAAGTTTCAGGTGCTAATTCATATTTCACTATAATCAGGGTATTTCTGACTATAGACAGGTGGTGTGTCCTGCATTCAGAGAACAAAACAAAAGCCATGGGCTTAGAAGTCAATGGGACGCTGCCTGGAGTAACTGTATGCCTAGGCATAACCCTTTGCAAAACTGGGGCTCAGGTGAGGCTCCTCTATCTGAAAATATTGAGATCCCTTTTCTCCTTAAAAAGTACAAAGGCAATCTCTTAGACCTGACAACAACAATTCCACCGACATCCTCAGAAATGTCATCTGAAATCATTACCACTCTTTGCCGTAAGCCTTCACATTTATAAACAACAATATGCTTTGAAATATAATGCTAACTACAAACAGAAAACTGGCATCATCACCGCCTCATCCCTTGCTTGATCTATTTCTATGAAACAAATAAAATATTTTTTAAAAATTCTTAGTCTTTTGCTTGTCTGCTGCTTTTTAACTCAATTCCAGAACTAAAACCATGCCTGGCTTTTATAAGTTAATGTGAGGATTGTGGAAAGTTAATTTTTTTTTAGACTTTGGATTTTGTTTTTCCAAGCTTAGACCAGGGTCTCTAAAAATCTCATAAGACTCCAGTCTATAACAATTTGTCTGTCCTTCCTTAGAGACTGCATAATTTAATTTTTGGCATTCATAAATTAATTTTATATTGACAGCCTCTAACTTCCATAGATGCTAGGGCCCACTTCAGCAAGCCCTCACCAACTGACTTCAATGAGTGGGATGCCTATGTAAGAAACTGCTTGCTGGAGCAGGTCCTGGATTACAAAGGAGCCTGGTTCTGAACCTCTCTGCACTTTGAGGAAGCTTGAAGCTGGATCCAAACTATTCTATTTCACAGTGGTTCGGATACTTTCCTGATCACTGCTACAGCTGAGTGCCTTCCAGTAGCACATTAAGCAATGTGACTACACATATGTCATGAGTTGTTTATTCTCTCACCCATCTCTCCAGGGGGAGAAGTAAAGTGTATGCAGTCGGGTGACTTCTTGTTGTTTTTTGTGGGGGGTAGGGGGTGGTCTTTGTTGTGGGGAGAGGGGTGGTTTTGTAATATACATAATCCAAACATCATGGACAGCCTCCCCTCTCTATAATGGCCAAACCAAGGTATACTGAGTCATAGTGTATATGAGCTAAACATTAAATATACTATGTTTTTCTCTTAGCATCTCAACTAATTTCCCTAGAGGGTGGCAGCAGGCTGAATAATGTTGCATAAGCTGCCTGAGGAAAATCTGAATCAGAAAAATATGCTAGAATCATTTATCTCGTCCAAAAATAAAGGATGGCCAACTTCTGCCTATTTCCATTGAATTTAGGTTAGTTACAGCATAAGAAGTCAATGCAATTAGAAACAAAATCTTAACATGTTGAATTCCACATGATTCCCTCTTTGCTGCTGTCTTGTTCTAATTATGGACCAGTAGCAAATCACTGCCCCTTCTCCCTGCACCAGCTCAGGTTTGCTGGCCAGCACTTTGGGGTGGAGTAATCTGCCCTCTCCCCTGTCTCCCAGCCCCTTTTTCTGTGGAGGATTGCAGCCCCTGCATATCTGGATGTAAAGTCTGTAGAGGTCAGGCATAAGTGTGTGTGTGTGTGTGTGTGTGTGTGTGTAAAGAGTGTCTAACTCAACTAAGCTAAAATTTATCCCTAAACCACACACAACAATTGTCGTGTTGGTTCAAAGTGCTGAACATCAGTTCTGCCACAACATCAGTTGAGGAGCTCTTGTCATCATAGATTCACTATAGTAAGTTAACCAAAAATCCTGTCAGCACATTTGAAAATTAGTCCACAATAATCCTCTCCATCACTGCTCTCAAAGTTAAAAATCTTAAAGACCCTTTAACACTATGGTTGGTTTCAAGAAAATGCTGTAATGATCCCATGCAAAGAGCATTTATATGGGTAGATAGGTGTTTCTAAATATGTTTGTAGGGCTGTATACGTTTGGCCTAATTCTTATTTATTTCAATGTGGATAGTGGTATGGACACTGACCTGGGAGTAAGCCGACTGGTGTCAGTTTCCAGGTGAGTTGGGGTATAGCTACAGAGTATTTTAAAGCCGCGTTTGTTGAACCTGGGCTTGTGGACTCGGTGTTCCAAGCACATGCTTGAGCTAGGTCTCACAGCTGTGCGAACGTGTCCATACTCCCCTACGCTCAGGTCTGTGGCTTGAGCTGCATCAACGTTGCAAAATGACAGGGCTTGAACCTGAGTCATAGCAGGACTCAGGTTCTGACCCCCTCTCCCCAGCAGGGTCCTAGGATTTGGCTCCTTGGTGCTTTCTGACCCAAGTCAGACTGATTTGAGTGTGGATGGAAGTGGGGCTTGGGTTCTTACCGGAATCGGAGCCCGGATTTAGTGTGCAGTGTAGACACACCCTGCTACTTGACTACGGGAAAGTCACTTCACCACTCTGTTCTGCTCTGTTGCCTTCCATCCTTCACCTCTCTCCTCTCTTTAGACCATGTAAAGTCTTTAGGGAAGGGATCTCTACTATTGTTTTTACAGTTCCCAGCTCAATGGGATCGTCATCACAGCTGGGGCCTTGGGGCACTATTGTACTCTATTAATAATACTCTGGTATGAGATGCCATATTTCTTTAATATGTTAAAAAGGATTTTATTTCAGAAGATAAATGTCATTATTCATCAGAATTTCCCTGGAACAATTAAATACAATGAGGTGCAATTCCTTTACTTTCCCAAACATTCCATACGCCCGAAAGCATGATAGCAATAAAACGAAGCAGAATTAATTAATATGGGGTTTATAAGTGAGCTTCATTTAATGTTATAGTATTACGCAGTGCTACTTCTGTGTGTAAACGGTCTGAGGCTCAATAATTAATGACCTGCAATGATGTATAAGCAAAGCCCGTCTCAATAATCTTTCCAGTTGAATGTCCTTTTCTGCATGTCAGTGATGTGTGCAAAGAAAATGTAGAGTTTAGGAAAACTTGCACAGAGATTAAATTCATTTAGTTAAAAATAGTCTTGGCTGTGACCAGTAAGGAAAAAAAATATGTGGCATTTGAAGGAGCAAAATGGATTAAAGACCATAAATAAAATGAAGAGAGAGGAAATTAACTTAGATTGTGAACAAACAACGCACAACTATAAGTTTCTGGATCAAAGCACGTGAACAGTATCTGTAGAACCTTTATAATGTTATGACAGGTAGTTTTCAGATTTTTTTGAATGTTTTCTGAACACATTTCCCCCCCTAGATTGCCAAACCTTGAAATAATTGGGCTAATAACATGATGTTCTGGAAAAATCTGGAAGCACACAACATTATCTTGTGCTTGGATGAATTGACTTAGTGGTTCTGACACTTCAGTGTAGAGTTATCATATGCCTTTCCCCTTGTTTAGATAAAGAATTCCAGTCAAAACCCTTAATCTGCTAAGTAACTGAAACTGCTGCCTAAATCATGCCAATCGTTCACCCTGGAAAAATATTACCACTTGCCACTAATCATCCTAATATCAAACTCTCAGTTCACCCAATAGTTGTGTGTTACTGGTAAGAATTTCAGTCATGAACAAATTTACAGAATAAGAGCTCATCTTTTAGTTAGCACATATCTCAGAGGAAATTTGCCAAGCATAGCAAACGTCATGCATGGAATTGTGTAAGCTCATGAGTTACAGATGTCACTGCAACTAAGACATAAGGGCAGGCACTTCTGTTTCAAATTATTAAGGCACATGGCTTCAAAGAGTAAAATAAATGGTTTTTTTTTCATAATAATCAAAATTATATATTTTAAAAAGCCATTGAATATAGTGGTAGGAACAGTTAATTATTGTTTGTATTAGCGTAGCACCTAGAGCCCCCAACTAAAATTAGAGCCTCATTCTCCTAGGCTGTATGCAGAGCAATAGTGAGAGACAGTCCTTGCCTGTAAGAGTTTACAGTTTAAAGACCAGTTAGTGAAGTGCTTATACATGTTGGTGGGCAGTGGGCCACTGGGCACATACATAAGACCAGATCATGACATTATGATGTGTCCAGTAGTAGGGACACTGGGTGTTGTGCTTCCTCTGAAATTGCTCAGGAAGAGTAACTCAGTCTCACAAAATCCCTCCAGGTCTCCCTTCAGCTCTGCGGAGCGAGTGAACCATTTTGACTATCCCCAGCACACACTATGCTACCCAATGCACTGTCTCAGCTATGCTGTCAGCCACATTGACTTGGGTGGAACCAAAGCTCCATGAACACAGCAAGAGGACGTAGCAGCTCTGTGGAGCCTACTTCCCCACCCATGCTGTAGGTAGTTGGTGCAGGGGCTTAAGAAGTGCATTTCAAACACTGGTCTAGCTGAGCCATGATTTAGCCCTCCAGAACTCGTATTGGCATCAGTAGAACTACTTATACAAGTAACTGTTCACCAATGGGAATAAGGGCATCACAAGTAGCCATAAACAGACAAAGAGTGGGAGAAGGGGGTGGGGAACCTCAGTGGGGAACTGAGGAATTAAGATCTTGTGTCTTTAAAGTTGAACTATAAAATGAAAACAAGCACTGGCATCATTATGATAATAGATAGAAGGGTGGAAGCCTGGCCCCATTAAAATCAATAGGAGTTTTGTCACTGACTTTAACAGGGTCCAGGCTTACATCTCAGGAACCTACTTACAACCCAAATGATATCAGTGACATCACAAAAATAACTATGGAGGATAATATTTAAAGACAATATATTTTGTAGAGATGGGAAAAAATACTTAATAAACTTGTTTCTGTGTTTACTATACCCCACAGCCTGGTTAGTGGGCAGATTGAACACACAAATCTAGGATTAAGTCAATTTTCATTTTGTCATTGCTATACACCCTTAATATTTTTGAAAAAAGTTCTATGACCTTAAGTAACTTTGATAAGTAAGCAAATGCAATGAGTATAAATCTGATCCTATCAAGATCAAGCCAGATACCCTGTATGTATGACCATTCCATTTGTTCATAAATCATGATCATTTTAGTTTGATTTAGATTAATTAGGAGTTTCTTCATAGACCACAAGTTAAATATTGCAGTTTTAATGATGGTTAATATATTTTACCTAAAAATATGTTGGCTCAATTTGTAAAGCTTTTCTTTTTAACATAGACTTTATTATGAAATTTAGAGGTTGCATAAGAACATAAGAATGGCTATACTAGGTGAGACCAAAGGTCCATCTAGCCCAGTATCCTGTCTTCTGACAGTGGCCAATGCCAGGTGCTTCAGAGGGAATGAAAAGAACAGGCAATCATCAAGTGATCCATCCCCTGTCACCCATTCCCAGCTTCTGGCAAACAGAGGCTAGGGACACCATCCCTGCACATCCTGGCTAATAGCCGTTGGTGGACCTATCCTCCATGAATTTATCTAGTTCTTTTTTGAATCCTGTTATAGTCTTGGCCTTCACAACATCCTCTGGCAAGGAGTTCCACAGGTTGACTGTGTGTCGTGTGAAAAAATATTTCCTTTTGTTTGTTTTAAACCTGCTGCGTATTAATTTCATTTGGTGGCCCCTAGTTCTTGTGTTATGAGAAGGAGTAAATAGTCCATAAAGCTATGCCTAACACGATACCTACCCTGATTATAGATTACAGATTAATTTATAATTAATAACTGATAAAATAAACTAATGTGATTTGGTAAGTAAGAGCTCTTCAAAACCACTGAATTGACCAGTTTTATTCCAAAGTCTCCTCTTCCTCCTGAAAGGAGGAGGTTCATTGAATTTTATTTATTTATATAGTGCAAATTGATTACAAAACTAAAGCTACGAAGTGACATATAAAAACAAACGAATTGTATAGAATATCTTCAAAGAGGTGGATGAAGAAAACCCTTCCTATAAGCATAGCACTTATGCATAAATTAGCGCATGTGTTTCTTCCTCCATACTAATATAAACCCACCCAAGAAGACTGAATTACATTACAAACTGGCAGAAATAGATATTATGGGTTGGGGAACATGAAGTTAGATAGAATGTTAAACACTAAGTCCGGGGAAACTAGACGTGAAAACAAACTCAAATTATACCCAGTAACTCTGAAAGCATGGAGTCCCGAGGCCAAGTTTATCAATGCCATAAGTAGGTGCAGCTCCATTTACTTCTAAAGGATGTTAATGCATTTGGTATCTCCTTACATAGCTGATGAATTTGCCCTCTGAGTCCATTTACACACACATAAAATTTGGCTCTTAAAGTTTATTTTTCCCTATATTATTACACTTTTAAAGAAGAGAGCGCACATTTTATATAATGTTCTAGATAAACGTTAATAGCTGAACTAGAGCTTTTCTTATAATATCCAAGAACATCGTAATTAATGTTTTACAGAAGATTGTCAGTTACATGACTGTCACATCTATCTTTAATTTGGACAAATCATACAACCTCTGTGCTTTATTCTCTGTATTCAGTGGCTTGGTTACTGTATCTCACAGTAGTCAGGTTATCTGGCTTAATAGTTGTAAAGCGCTCTGGGATGTTTGGATGGAAATCCCTATGAAAATACAAAGTATTATCATTGCCACCTACTAATATTTACTAATTCAATTATATTCTTAAAGGAAAGGTTTTATCACATTCAATAGTCCAAATTTGAATCTCACTGAAGAAAAATGGTTTTTGAATTAATACAAATTACTCTGAGGTCATTCTAAATAATTCTGGATAAAGATAAACTGGTATAAACAACACCTTTATGGGCCCCACCCTCATCAATGTTATACCAGTTTACACTTCCTATGGACTCCCTTAGACTTAATTAGACTCAGGTAGCTTTGCGCCCATTTACCAGTGTCTTAATTAACATCCTTCTCTATGCATCATCTCTGAATCTGGGTCATTTAGTCTTGGGCCAATGGGAGCTGCGGGAAGCGGCGTGGGCCGAGGGATGTGCTGGCCGCCGCTTCCCGCAGCCCCCATTGGCCTGGCACGGCGAACCGCGGCCAGTGGGAGCTGCGATCGGCCGAACCTGCGGACACTGCAGGTAAACAAACTGTCCCGACCCGCCAGTGGATTTCCCTGACGGGCCACATGCCAAAGGTTGCTGATCCCTGCCTTAGAGCCAGATCTTCAGCTGGAGTACATCTGCATAGTTCCATTGAATTCAATAGAGCGATGCCAATTTGCAGATAAGGTTATAAATAGAAAACATTATTCTGAATATCTTGTTCTCAGTATGCAAATATCTTTTTCACACAGATCTTCTGAGCTAGGGTGGACAGGTTTGTTATCTGGGCAGTATGTCTGAAATTCACCTCTGTGCTCTGGCATTTGTGTGAGTTTGTCTGACTTCAGCTGAGTGCATATTCCAAACATGGGCAATAAGCTTCATTTTTTACCATATAAAAGAGCAGTGCAATTATCCATTCCAATGGCATTTTTTACAGAACTCACGGAGATTCCATCATCATTTCTCTCTCTCTCTCTCTGACACCCAATCTATTTTTTCTAGAACAGAACAAAACTACCTTTACACATTCTCACCTGGAGCTGTCACTTTCTCATGTTTACAATGTTTGCTGATTTTCTATCCAGTGCTAGATGTTGAAGAACATTTCTGGATGTTCTCCTAGAGCAGCCATATCAAAATGAAACAATGGCAAATTCAGGGCTCAAATAACAAACTATCAGCATGGCAGTTCACTGGACAAACAGTTGCTCTTGATGCTTCCCACAATGCAAAGCGAAGCTTTTTGGGGTTTTGTGTGTGCCCTTTGTGGTTCTAGAGAATGAAAAGGGCTAAAGCCAAAAAGAAAGGAGTTGCAATCTGACTGTAGAAAAGACAACAAAAACGCTGTGAGTGCAGGATGTGCAGCCGGCTTTGAGAGCAACTGGGGTAAAGAAAGGGTGTGTGTTTGTGTGGGGGGGAGGGGGAGAGGGGAAGATAGACTATTTATTTCCTTTTGGGATAAAAGAAGAGGAATGTGTCAACATCTGCCATTTGTTTCAGGATGGAGTTTCACTTTTACTTAATTATTCATTCTTTTACTTACTGTTATGCATAGCACCTCTCACAACATATATTTTCTGGGAAATGTATAAAACACCACACAAATCCGGGAGAATGACAAAATTCTAACTACATTCCTGAAACTCTCAAAGATCAGATTTTGTACCATATGTGAAAACACATGATTCTGTCCAGCTCAGATTGCTGGGCAATTTGCTTTATAAAATGTCATGATATTTCAAGAGAAAACAGTGTTGTCTTGTTGGTTAGACCAGGATGGACCAACCGTCAGGTTTTCCTAATTATATTCCCAGTTCTACCACTGACTTGCAGTTTGATCTTTTATCTTCTCTGATCCAATTTTCTTTACCCGTCTATAAAACAGGCACAGTAATTGATTACTTACTTCACGAGGTTACTGTGAGCCTTACTTTGTGTTTGTAAAGTATATTGAGATCTTGGGTGAAAGATGTAATTATCGATTTCATTCATTAATAACACTCTTTCCCTGACAGGCTAACTCTGTTTTCTAGTTTATGGACATTGGACACTCTTTAGTTTCCATGCACATCTGTCTGCCCAGCATGCAAAAGAACAGAGTGCATACTGCTTAGTAGTGCCAAAGCCATTAAGGTATCACAGTCAGGAGGTAAACATAAGCATCTGCATTACAGTTCCCCTCTTGCTTGTTGTTATGTTATTTTGCTGAACTTTAATAGGTTCAGGGTGGATTTTTTAAAAGCATGTAGCATTGTCCTAACTCTGCTTCCATTGAAGATCCTGCTAAAACTCCTGTTGACTTTGATGGGAACAGAGTTTGGAGATGAGGGAAAGAATAAAACATCAGAGAAACATTCCACCACCCTTGCGTATTTTCAGCAAGCAAAAAGCCCTTTGAATTAAACACTACAGCAATAATTTTGATAAGAAAATTCCTTTTGAGCTTAATTTTGTTGTAATCAAAGAGTTTCACTATAGGAAGTTTAAAGGACCTCAGGCAAAAGAGGAGCATTTACAATACAAGTACTAATTTCAAAATATTCTTATATATTCTTCAATATCTGAATTTAATCATAGTTCTAGTCTCCAGCCTGATGCCATGCTCATCCATGAAAACCCTTGTCTTCCTTTTGAAAGATTTGCTCCCTACCACAGAAGAGGTGGAAGAAAAAGACAAGTGTGTTCATTGAACATTCATGGCCTTTAACTCAAAGGGGTTTGTTTGTTTTTATAGCTCTAGGTATTCCCAAAGGCATTCAACAAGATTTTATGTACCCATTCCTGACATGACACCTTTCACAGCTGCTCCATAAAAGGAAGGAGGCATCTGATGTCATTTAGACACAGATATTAGCAATAAACTGAGTAAAAATAGCTAAACTTCAGTCCCTTTTTTTCTTGTGTTCAAATCAGATTTATACGTGCATGGGCACTTGTTGCAAAACACATATGTAGATTAGGTTCCTTAGCAATGTTACATAAAATATCCAGATCTTAATATTCTACATTTATATATCAACTTTCATTATTTTGAAGAATTTCAAAGAGCTTCACAAATTTAGGGGTAAATTTTAAGCTATGCAAGTCTAGGGTACAGATATACCAGTCTTTTGGCAACACCAGCAATCAATAATCAACCTCTCCTGAGCTGGGACTCCTCCTTCACTTTGTTCAATGAGGCGCAGAGAGCGATATAGGTGTCAACCCATGATAAATACTGCACACCTCATTATCCTCACTTGAACAAGTGCATCCAGGAAAGACAGTCAGGCTGCTGGAGTGATGATGCCAGTGGGATTGTGGGGTGGGGGCAGAGAGCTCACAAAACTGCTATGGAAACACTGAATAGACCACATCATCCACAGACGGTATCCTGGACCAATAAGCCTGACACAGAGTTGGTGGTGGAATGAGACAGGAAGAGCGACGCACCTCCATCAGACCCCTTCTCCTCTCCCCTCAATAACTGAAACTTGGTCCTGTACCCTCTATGCCTGTAACAGGGCTTTCTCTACCCTTTGGATCACCACAAACAGGCTGGATGCTTTCCAGGTTTATGAATGTAACTATATTATTAATATATTATCATACATTTTACAAATGATATCAACTCTTTCCACAAAGATTGATCTTTGCTCCCTGGGTGGTCAAGCTCCCTTTAGAAATTAGATTAACTAACACTGGCATATAAAATAGATTTACCATTTTTTAATGTTTTGAAAACAGCCTTGAAAAAAACAACTGATCACATATACCTTTTTCCGGTGTATTTGAAGTAATTTTATTTTCAAAAGCCAGGATAGACTTTAATAAGTAATAAATGACTGTTCTCATTAAATAAATAGCACATTTTTAATGTACACCCTCTATATGTGAAAGAAGTTGTGATGAGGGCTCCAGTGGGGGCCATCTGAGGACACTCAATGAGGGGGAACTTCAAAGAATGGGGCAGACAAACCCCAAAGCTGGTGGATAATTCAATACTTAGATTTACCAAGCCAGCATAAAACAGCTTCTTAATTACCTCACTGGTAATTGAGAAGTCAATAACACAGTTCACTTAAAGTACCCAGCCTCAGGCCTCCATCCAGGTACCCAAGTCAAATATGATGAAGATTTCTGAAAATCTTATTTCATCATATAAAAAGAAAATGTTCTACCAATCCCAAAGGATCAGATACATTTCCTCCCAAGTTAATGAATATTCCAGATTTTACCCAAATACACACATACAGCCAATTCTTATTAACTAAACTAAAATTTATTTAAAAAGAAAAGAGAGAGAGCGAGTATGGTTAAAAGATCAATATACATACAGACATGAGTTTAATTCTTGAGGTTGAGATACATAGCAAAGATGGTGAACTTTGTAGTTGCAAAGAGTTCTTTCAGAAATAGTTCATAGGTTATAGTCCAATGTCCAATATCATATTCAGGGTGGACTAGTCAGCACTAGGATTCCAATCTGGTGCCTTAAGCTTCCCCTGATGAAGCATCAAGCAGATCTGAGATAAACAGGATCAGGACCCAAGGGTCTTTTTATACAGTGTTCTAGCATCCACTTGACCATACAGTCCTGGGTAAACAATAGGCTTTTGATGTAACCTTCTGTTTTCTAAACACCACCAGTAATTAGTTACACAGATTAACATAGGGCAATTTAATCATTGGGCAGTCTATCACAGACTTCAAAGAGACATATAGATAATAATATTATTTCACCCAAGATTAATCTAAATGTTAATATTCCGTTTTGATCTCTGAGTTAGTAGCTATGGTGACAGACAGGAACTGTCTGTTTACCTGGATAACATCTAAGATACACACAATTAGTATTATCTCTAATTTCTAACAACATAGGTTTGCATTTCAAAGTTCTAGCCTATTTACCATGAATGGCCCTAATTACCATTCTTAACATCTTTAAAGGTCAGCTTTGGGTTAGTTAGCCTGCAAGCTGTTTAACCCTTTCTGGCCATGAGTTATATTTTGAGTAAGATTCGTTGCAATTATATAACAGTGGTAGCAATAATGATTTACACGGTTATATTTTAATCAGATAACGTTACAGGCGTTTTCACCTTTCTCTTGATAGAACTGTTCAAATGTCTGGTAGAAAAATTAGGTCAGTAAATAAAGATTTCGGTGAAAATACCTAAGAACCGTTGGTGGCTTTGAAGTCATAATAAATATATTTAGAATTTATATGACCCATTACATTTTTAAAGCATTACACAAACAGTATTTGTATTTCTCCCAAGTTTTACATACGCATATATGTTACTTACATGTATATGTTAAAGGAATATTAAGGTTGCAAAGTTAAGCACTCAAAAGCTAGGAAATGCCAGAATTAAGGTTGACTGTGCAACCTTCACTACACAACACAACTGATCTATCCCAGTCCTGGTCCTTTGTGTGGAGGCTTCCCTTTTGTGTAGCAACTATTTAGTATTTCGTGTGTATAGAAGTCTACTAGGAGTTGAGACTGATCTCAGCTTCATTGGGAACTAAAGAAAAGTTGAAAGAGATGAAAAGCTACATGAGTATAATAAATTGATAAAATAACTAGAATGGTTTTGGGAGCTGCTCCTGGAGAAGACGGGTCTGTCAGTAATAGCCCCTGATCTGCAAGGCATCTACAGCATTCGGCCTGAAGCTTTAGCAGGTTACAACAGGCTCATTTTAAATCGGTGGAAATAACTGGGGGATGGGGGAAGAGGAAAACACTGAGGTAACATTTACATCTTGTTTTATGCTCCTAGAAACCCAAAAATTCTATCAGACATAGCAATATAAACAAATAAAAGATCTTTGAAAATCCACTTAGACATGTTGGTTTAGGGATGGCGAAGCATCTCCCTTGCTGTCTTTTGAAGCTGTAAAATACCTAAATTGCTATGAGTCCCTGATCCTGCCAGGCATACTGAAATAGATGGGACTACTCATCTGCTTAAAGATAAGCATGTGCATATGTCTTTGTAGGAGCTGAGCCTCACATGGGGCCTATCGAGCAAAGTATGCTGTTGCCAAATGTTGGCAGAAATCGAACCCAACCAGGTGTTTCTCACCCTCTTACAAAGTAAGTTCTGCCACATACATTCACCCGACTGAAGTCTCAATTAAGGAAAAGCAATTTCTGAAAAGATGTTACTTCAACCATCTTCTAAAAAGAGGGAAAGTCCGCTCCAGTGAACTGAAGGATGGATCAAGTTCCAGATCCCAGATTGACCTCCAGCAATAATGACTGGCCACACACCCCCAAACAGGTAATGGGCACAGGCAGCAAAAGCCCTGCAGCAAATTGCCCTATGCCCTACCATTTATCTGTAGAATGTAAGGCCCAACAAGTCTCAAACTTGGACCTACAGATCTGCCAGACAGCAAATGCCTCCCAGTAGCAGCTGTAACAAACTCACACTCCACTACTCACTGCCTGCTGTGGACACAGACCACGGGGAGTCCTGCCTCAGGGGGCCAGACAGGCAACAGCCTCCTGGTTCCTGATTGGCTCCCTGCCCTATATAAACCCAAGAAGCATTCCAGGAAGTGTCCAGGTAATAGCGCAGATCTTCTGTGGCTGCTATGACTACTCCTGCTCTTAAATGTGTGGCTTTGACCTTGGCTTGATTTAGATCTTGTCTGCTGACCTGGGCCCTGAAACCTGAATTGGACTCTGATCCTTGGTATTGAGCCTGGAATTTGACTATGAATTTCTCTGCTACTCTCAACCTCAGGTTTGACCCTGCTCTGACCATTGGTCCTGACAGCAGAGATAGCTCAACTCAGTCTCACTCTCCTTTTCATAGTGCGAGATCCAAAGTACAAGGAAATCTATAAAAAAACACTTTCATGGGCTTTGAATCAGGCCCACAGCTGCCGATCAGATCAGGGCTTGCCACACATAGGAAAAGTTCAAGCCCATAATGAAAACTTAATGCAGTGATCTGGTTCTAAATGTTAAACTTTACACAACATTTTAGAAGATTTGTGGTTTCCCAAACCTTTTAGTCATTAGAATTCCTCATTATCAAGATTTAATTTTCTGCCTTTTTTTTTTTTAGGTTCACTCTCCACTATAATACTAATGCATGCTTTCAGGGTCAGGAAGTGTGAAAAATTGCTAATTTGCGGGTAAATGAAAGAGTGGCTTGTTTCCTAGAGTTTGAAAAGTTCGTTTCACCTCAGACCTTTTAATTGTATTCCCAGAAGGACTATTACAATGGCCTCTCATTTAAAGCAATGCAATTACTGCAGGTGGAGGTAAATTAAATATTATAAAAATACTTACTGTGCTTCAGAGGCAAAGTCTGGTATCTGACACCCAATTGCCCTATTTTAGGCCAAGATAACCACTTTTTTTTTAATGGAGTAAAAGACTAAATAAGGACTTTTACAGTTTTTGCAAAATATCTGATTTTATGTTCACAAAAGTTAACAAAAGATAATCACCCTTTTTACCCCAGCCGACGTTGTGGCAATCTGAAAGGTAAGACACATGTCTCACCACAAACTAGCTTGGAATATATTGACAGTTAAGGCTAGTTTGTATCTCAGAAATGGTGTCGATAGTGCAGAGGGACTAGACTTCTGACTGCAGGTTGCCACACACCAGTATAGCAGCTACCCTATCCTTGGGGAGGGGTGCATCATGCAGCTCACTCTGGGCCTGATCCAAAGTGCATTGACATCCATGAATGTTGGATTAGGTCCTCTGTGCCTGGCCAGTGCTTTGGAGGGGCCTTGATCAGGGACCCTATACTACAGCTCCCTGCATCCTTTCCCACAGCTGCTGATCACAGGGCTGCTGGAGGAAGCACAGCTCTCTCCTGTCCCTTTCTGGAAGCTAGCATCTGAAGGAGCACTAATAAATTGCAGGAACTGCTCCCAGCCACACTTTCAGCAGCCCCTGCACAAGGTGCAAAAGCTTTTTGTGCCCTTTCTATACAGCTAGTAGGAAAACAGTGCTGATTTTTTTTTCTCCCCTGTGGAAAATTCTGACTTCTCATTGAAAACTTTCATTGAAGAAAATGGAAACTCTGCCTGCCTGCACTTCTATCGTGACTCACAAGTTTTCAGGTGCCTCACATCTCCATTCACCCCTGTGAACTATGCTCCCTGATCCAGCTACATATCGCTTGATACACCACAGCTTCTCCTCTTATTGACCCATTGTGGTTCATCATGGGAGATATAGTCTGTCTGGGGAGTTCAGCTCATAGAGAGAATAGGGCCCTGACCTACAACTTCTATTGGGCACAGGGGTGGCTTATGAGGGGGTGGTTTAAATGCTAAATGAGTCGAAGGAAACTGCTAGATTCAGGCATGTTTGAAACATTTAATTTCAATCAAAGATATTAAAATAAACTACTTTAACAATTTCAAATCCAAAGTTTCAATTGTTGGCCCAAACCCCTTCTTTTTCAGTGTTTTTGTTTTCTTTGACAGGAAATTGAATTTTTCTGCTGGAAGCTAACACATAAAAAATTAATTCAGTCAAAGGCCCCATTTTCCATTGAAAAATTGTTTGAATACAACATTTCTGAACAGCTCAACTTTCCTGTGCTTGTGCTCTTATGAAGGGATGAGCCACAGTCTGGCCCTGAATTAAGAAAGCGTTTTGATACTGACAGCATTGGAACTCTCCTAGTACCTAAGTACATCCTGCTGTGAGTATCCTGTATTATGGATACAGAATCACTATCAGACCCTTCACAAATATATATACTCTAGCTTAGATTTCTGCTTGAGCTGAAATCACACCCAGTAAACAATATAGGCAATATAGACATACCCTTAGTATTCAGTCACTTTTGTGCTATTTATATGTTGCTTGTGGGCAATATGTGCAAACCACAAGTTTCAAAGTTTCATGATCCATTTTCCCCATAAGGAGGATATCTTAGTAAGGTGTAAGATGATGATAAACAGATCAATAGAAGACTAGCTTCTAGTCTTTCTCTTGAAGTTTCTGAAAACATTATGTAATAAGGGCAGCTACTTTCCAAATGCATTATCTGAAACAAAATATTTCAGTGTGAAAACACTTTTTTTCTGTAGACAATTAGCCAATCTAGTTTACAGGATATTGTGTCCAAATTATCTTAATTCTTCCACATGGCTTCAAGATTTTCCTTCCACTCTATGTGGGGTACTCTTGCAGAACAAACGCTTCTACATTAGTGCTGTATGATGACAGGCACAATATCTCCCAAACTAAAGGAAAAAGAGATACTATTTTCATAAAACTAAAGACATTTTCATAGCGCTGTAAGTAAATGTGGGATTTCTGCTTAATTTAAATATGTATATAAATTACGACTATTTGTCTGAAGACTCAAAGATTGTAGTGCATCAGTTTATATTTGGAAGGTCATCGTCACAACCACAATGGGTGGAAGCTTTTATTTGTAAGATAAACTAAATTCAGACAGGATAAAAGGTGATTGCCCCTCTCCTTCTCCTACTTGTGAAACGTAGTACAGGCAAGCGTCTCTGATTTTGAGTTAAGGTGAACAGTTTGCTCCACTGATCCATTTGATCCTGCAAATGTTGACCTAACATACTATCTGGAATAGTTTTCTTACCGATGTACATAACCATCTTCCATTAAGAGTAAGAGCCCTATACTAGCTTCACTACTCTTGTGAGACTCCCACTGTAGTCATTATGGATATTCCGTAAACAGGGTAAAGGAAGTACGGCCCCATGACTCTCCCAAGGAGAATAGCTCTATTTAGTCTAATTTAAGAAGGTTGCTTTGCCCCATACAGTAGTAAACAGATACAATAATTAAATATGCAGGACTTAGCATAGAATTGACTGGATACTAACGGTATATGTATACTGCAGTCCTGGGATGTGATTCCATCTTGAGAAGATATACCTGGGCTAGCTTTAATCTAGCTAGCCTGGGTACTGGACCAGTGAAGGTGTGGCAGCACGGGCTTCAGTGTGACCTGCCCCACGCTGAAACCTGTGCTGCGGCAGCTTCATGGACCTGAACTATCTCAATTACAGCTAGCTCAAGTATGTCTACTTGAGCTGAAATCACACCCTGTGATTGCAAAATAGACATACCCTTAGTGTTCAATCACTTTTGTGCTAAATCCTGCATATTTAATTCTTGTACTTGTTTACTACTGTATAGTTCTCCTTATTTCCAGTGCTCTAGGCCACTTTTACAATTCTCTTATTTCCTAATAAAAATAGGTATAAATCATATACTCAATTGTACAAAACATGTATATGAATGCTGTGATCCGGGTGTATCCCTAGCCTGAGAACAAGTACTTCTCTACAAATTAAAGGGTATATCATGTCCTCAAACTCTTTGTACTGGGGCTCTTTAGAGATAAACCTGCCAAATTAATTTGGCTTTTAGTGTTTCCTCATGTGTGTTTACAAACTCAGAAATTGAGTCAGTGAGCCAGCTGCTTGAGTTTCACTTTCATACCAGCCCTGTCACCATCATGTTAAAAAGTGAAGGCTGAAAGCACATCAGCAGGGTCTTGTTATTTTTTGGTTAAATTAATTTTGAGCTGGGGTCTGATTCTAGGGGTTTTTTTTTGGTGTGGTGTGTAGGGCAAGGGGAAGACTGTGTGTGTGTGAATACATATACAGGTAGCCATAAATCTCCATGTGAGCTCATCTTTGTGGTCTCTTGCGGAGCCCAGCCTTGCTCCCATTGAAGTTTTCTCTCTAACTTCCTTGGGTGTAGAGTCAAAACACTTATCTTATTTTCTTCAAAAACACAGCATGCTTCTCTTATCTTGATAGATTAGCTACAGTAAAATACTAGATTCCTTCTAAAAGTAACCCTGTGAGTCATTTACTGTCTATAGTACATAGGAGAGAACAAACTTTTCACCATTATTGCATTGATATATCCCAGTAATTTTTATTCCATTGTTAAGTACTGTGCTGAAGATTTGGGGATCTTTTCTCAGATGGTGAAAATTGGAGCAACTCCCAGTCTGCACCGTTACCTGGGGCTTTATCACATGCTAGGGTCCTATATATTCTGCGAGTCCATGAATGCTGAACTTGCTGTGGAATCCACCACTTGCTGAGTATTATTTATGTCTACCATCTAAGCTCTCATTCAAAATTACATTTCCAGCCTTGTTGCTGTGAAGAAAACCTTCCAAACATAAACAGAATGTAAACGGATGAAGAGATGTTCACTTAACTCTTCAGACAGCCTGAAACATTCAAAAGGGCGTAGCTGCCACAAAAAATCAAGGGCCTTGGTGTAGAATTCAAGACCAGCTTGCTGTGGTGGACAGTCCTCTTGTCAAACATGGCTTCCCAATTCTAGTAAATGATGTCCTGGACAGTTACCCCATCAACTCTTGGTGTGACTTAAAATTCTTTATTGGAGTGACTTGCCTCTGCCCTTCTGGATTCACAGTATTTTCCTTTGATAAAATCATTACAAATAGCAAGATGCTCCCCGGATGTGTATCTGCCTGACATTGCTAGTAACTTCTGCACTGAAATTAAGCTGAGAGCTCTCTTTCTCTTTCGTAGTTTCTGGGATCATTCCTTTTTACATACAGTGTTATAGTTTCTCTACCATCCACCTTCCCATGTTTCCCAGAGAGTTAATAGTATCTGTTAATATTCTAGTGGCTAGGGCACTGTCCTGAGGCCTGGGTTCTGTTCCAAGTTCTGCCCTTCACCTCCTGGGTGGTCTTGGGCAAGTCACTGTATCTGTTTGCCTTAATTTTCCTATCTGTAAAATGTGTATAATGAAACTTCTTTTGTAAAGAGCTTTGAGATCTAATGATGAAAAGTGCTATATTAGAACTAAGTATTATTATTTTTATAAGGTTAGTCCAACATTCCATCTGCCACCACAGTATGTCAGTCTTTTGCTCTGTATCATTTCACATAAATAAAAGAGAATCTCTTCTGGCATGATTCTGATGCATCTTCACACTTAGCCCTGGTCTACACTACGAGTTTAGGTCGAATTTATTAGCGTTATTTCGATTGATCCATGCACCCGTCCACACGACGAAGCCCTTAACATCGACTTCTAGGGCTCTTAAAATCGATCTCGCCACTCCACCCCCAACGAGGGGATTAGCGCTTAAATCGATATTGCCGAATCGATGTAGGCTTAGTGAGGACGCAATTCGACAGTATTGGCCTCCTGGATCTATCCCACAGTGCAACATTTGACCGCTCTGGACAGCAGTCTGAGCTCGAATGCTCCGCCCAGGTAGACAGGAAAAGCCCCGCGAACTTTTGAATTTCATTTCCTGTTTGGCCAGCGTGGTGAGCTGCAGGTGAGCGCAGATCTCATCAGCAGAGGTGACCGTGATGGAGTCCCAGAACCGAAGACGAGCTCCAGCATGGACCGAGCGTGAGGTACGCGATCTGATCGCTGTATGGGGAGACGAAACCGTGCTAACAGAGCTACGGTCCAAAAGAAGAAATGCCAATACATATGCCAAAGTCTCCAAGGGCATGCAGGACAGAGGCTACAACAGGGACGCGCAACAGTGCCGCATGAAAATTAAGGAGCTCAGGCAAGCCTACCAAAAAGCCAGAGATGCAAACAGCCGCTCTGGGTCAGAGCCCCAGACATGCTGCTTCTATGATGAGCTGCATGCCATTCTAGGAGGTGCAGCCAGCACTGACCCACCCATGTGGTATGACTCCGTATGTGGATCATCAGAAACCACAGAGGAGCATGATGATGATAATGATGCTGAAAATAGCGCCCAGACACAGCAAGGAAGCGGAGAAGCCCTTTTCCCCGACAGCCAGGAACTCTTTGTCACCCTGGAGCCAGTACCCTACGAACCCACCCAAGGCGTGCTCGATGCAGGAGAAGGGACCTCTGGTGAGTGTACCTCTGTTAAATTAATACATGTTTTATAAGCAAGCGTGTTTAATGATTAATTTGCGGCCAGTACAGCTACAGCTACTGGAAAAGTCTGTTAACATGTTCGGGGATGGAGCAGAAATCCTCCGGGGACATCTCCAGAAGGATCTCCTGGATGTACTCCCAAAGCCTGTGCAAAAGGTTTCTGGGGAGGGCAGCCTTATCCTGTGCTCCGTGGTAACACACTCTACCATGCCAGGCCAGTAGCACGTAGTCTGGAATCATTGCTTTGCAAAGCATGGCGGCGTATGGTCCCGGTGTTTGCTGGCATTCAAGCAACATCCGTTCTTTATCTGTCTGTGTTATCCTCAGAAGAGTGATATCATTCATGGTCACCTGGTTGAAATAGGGGAATTTTATTAAGGGGGTATTCAGAGGGGCTCCGTCCCTGCTGGGCTGTTTGCCTGTGGCTGAACGGAAATCTTCCCCGCTGTGACCCACGCGGTGGGGGGAGGGGGAACAGCGAACATCTTGGATGTGTGTCTGTGTGTGTGGGGGTGTTGATTAGGTTCGCGCTGCACGTTAACCTGAAAACCACCGCCCCTCCCTTTTCAATTGCCAACCAGTTTTAAATTGCCAGCCCAAAGGCTGTTTGTTATGGGAAATGAGGGGGTTGCTGTTTGAAAACATTCCCACATGTTATGAAGGTTAAAGAAGCCTATAGACTGTGGCTTACCATGGCTGCCTGCAAGCCGAATTCTGTTGCCTGCCGGACCTGCTTGTGTGATCTCTCACCCCAAACCGGCAGACCCTCAATATAACAGGCAAAGTGCAACCTTGGACCAAATGCACATGTGATATGTAATGTTTGGAGCATTGTTCTCTAATATGTGTCTTTTAAACTACTCCTCTCCCGTTTGTTTCCTCCCGCAGCTGCAAATGTTTCAACACCACCCCTTTCATCACTGTCCCAGAGGCTAGCGAAGATTAGAAGTAAAAAAAAAAGGAATCGAGACGAAATGTTCTCAGAACTCATGCAGTCCTCCCACACTGAAGCTGCCCAGCAGAATGCGTGGAGGCAGACACTGTCGGAGTCCAGAAAGGCAGAATTTGATCGCGCGGACAGGTGGCGTGCTGAAGACAATGACTGGCGGGATGAAGAGAGACAGCGGCGGGATGAAGAGAGTAGGTGGCGTCAGCGTGCAGAGAGAAGGCAGGATGCAATTCTGAGGCTACTGGAGGATCAAACGGAAATCCTCCGGCTTATGGCTGAGGAAAGGCGTAGGGTTCAGGAAAGGCCGCCTGAGCCCAGACTGCCGCTACAGCCCCTGTGTAACCAACAGCCCTCCTTCCCGAGTCCCATAACCTCATCCCCGAGACGCCCAAGAACGCATTTGGGCGGCCTCTGTGCACCCAACCACTCAAGCCAAGAGAACAGTCCAAGCAAGAAAGGGCTGGCATTCAATAAGTTTTAAAGTGCTGTGTGTCCTTGTCCTTCCCTCATCCCCTCCTCCACCACCCATTCCTGGTGCTTCCCTTCCTCCACCACCTATCCCGGGAGACTGTGGCAGTTACCCCCATAGTTCCCCCTCTTTGTTTTATGAATTAATAAAGAATGCATGATTTTTAAGCAACAATGACTTTATTTCCTCTGCAAGTGGTGATCGAGGGGGGGAGGGCAGGGCAGTTTGTGTAAAGGGAAGTAGAGTGAATGAAGGGGCGGGGCTTTTCATTACTGGGGAAAAACTGAACTTTCACACAGCATCCTGGCCATTCATGAAACTGGTTTTCAAAGCTTCCCTGATGCACAACGCACCCTGCTGTACTCTTGTAATAGCCCTGGTGTCTGGCTGCGCATAACCAGTGGCCAGGCGATTTGCCTCAACCTCCCACCCCGCCATAAACGTCTCCCCCTTACTCTCACAGATATTGTGGAGCGCACAGCAAGCAGTAATAATAATGGGAATATTGTTTTTGCTGAGATCTAACCTAGTCAATAAACTTCGCCAGCGAGCTTTTAAACGACCAAATGCACATTCCACCACCATTCTGCACTTGCTCAGCCTATAGTTGAAAAGGTCCTGACTACTGTCCAGGCTACCTGTGTATGGCTTCATGAGCCATGGCATTAAGGGGTAGGCTGGGTCCCCAAGGATAACTATAGGCATCTCAACATCCCCAATGGTTATTTTCTGGTCTGGGAAGAAAGTCCCTTGCTGCAGCAGCCGAAACAGACCAGAGTTCCTGAAGATGCGAGCGTCATGTACCTTTCCCGGCCATCCCACGTTGATGTTGGTGAAAAGTCCCTTATGATCCACCAGTGCTTGCAGCACTATTGAAAAGTAACCCTTTCGGTTTATGTACTTGCTGGCTTGGTGGTCCGGTGCCAAGATAGGGATATGGGTTCCGTCTATCACCCCACCACAGTTTGGGAACCCCATTGCTGCAAAGCCATCCAGTATGAGCTGCACATTTCCCAGACTCACAACCCTTGGTACCAGCAGCTTGGTGATCGCACTGGCTACTTCCATCACAACAGCCCCCACTGTAGATTTTCCCACTCCGAATTGATTCGCGACTGACCGGTAGCTGTCTGGCATTGCAAGCTTCCACAGGGCTATCGCCAGTCGCTTCTCTACTGTGAGGGCTGCTCTCATCTTGGTGTTCTGGCGCTTCAGGGCAGGGGAAAGCAACTCACAAAGTTCCATGAAAGTGCCCTTACGCATGCGAAAGTTTCGCAGCCACTGGGATTCATCCCAGACCTGCAGCACTATGTGGTCCCACCAGCCTGTGCTTGTTTCCCGGGCCCAGAATCGGCGTTCCACTGTATCAACAAGCCCCATTAACACCATGATGTCCACCTTGCGGGGGGGCCTTTTTTGAGAGAGGTCTGTGTCCATGTCCTCATCACTGTCCTCAGGGCGCTGCTGTCGCCTCCTCGCCTGCTGTAGCTCTAGCAGCTCCTGGTTCTCGTTCTCCATATACTCCTGGACAATGCGCGTGGTGTTCATAATGGCGAGAACAGCCGCAGTGATCTGATCGTGCTCCATGCTTTCCCTGGTATGCTGTTTGCAGGACAGTAGAGTGGGAGCAGAAGCAGCGGGTGGATAACAATGGTGTCAGCAATATGGCGCCCGCATGAAAAAAGGCGCGAAAGGATTTTTGGCTCCCCCCTCAGTTGCTTTCACGGAGGGAGGGGGGAGCAAGGGTTAGGCTCATTTCCTTCTAGCAGCAGATGGTACAATATGCGGTGAGCAAGGGTTAGGCGCCTTCCCTTCTAGCAGCAGATGGTACAATATGTTTGATATCCATCATCATCTCCTAGCCCCCTCAAGGATTGAACTCGCAACCCCGGGTTTAGCGGGCCAACACTCAGACCGCTGAGCTATCCCTCCGCCCATGTTCCAGGCAGTACTGAATCTCCCTTAAACAAAACGTAAAAAAGAGAATGACCAGAGTCACTCTGGTCACTCCCATTTATGTCCAAGCACCCCCAGCCAGCCACACCATAGGCCGCCGGCCAGGAGCACACGAATTTCGAGCATATTGTATGATCTGCAGCTAGAAGGCAAGGAGCTGCTGCTGTATGGTCCTGCGACCACGACCATTTATGACATATTGCACTATCTGCAGCTAGAAGGCAAGGAGCTTATGCTGTGTAGTCCCACGACTACCAGCCTCAGGCGGAATGGCCCCCTCAAGGATTGAACTCGCAACCCCGGGTTTAGCGGGCCAACGCTCAGAACACTGAGCTATCCCTCTGCCCGTATTGTAGTGTGACTGAATCCCCACTAGACCTAATGTCCAGGCGTACGCTGGAGATGTACAGTAATTGTGAGCTGAGCAGGCTTCCGTAGCAAACACGGAAACCCCGGAAAAAAGGCACGAAAAAGATTGCTTTCACGGAGGGAGGGAGGGACGTTTGATGGCTTGACGACATGTACCCAGAACCACCAGCGACAACGTTTTCTGCCCCATCAGGCTTTGGGATCGCAACCCAGAATTCCAATGGGCGGCGGAGACTGCGGGAACTGTGGGATAGCTACCCGCAATGCAATGCTCCAAAAGTCGATGCTAGCCCCGCTACTGTGGACACAGTCAATCGACCTCATGGTCTTAATGCTCTTTAGTGGGGACACACACAATCGATTCCATAAATTCGGGTTTTAAAAGATCAACTTCTATAAATTCGACCTAATTCTGTAGTGTAGACGTACCCTTAGAGAAATAAATCATTCCGCGTTCTGGCATTTTTTTGACCCCTTTTAAACAATGACACCGCCCCCCCAGCAACATTTCACCTCTTCTGTGGCTGTTAATATATTATTCTGGCTGTGTGCTGTAATTACTCATCTCCTTCTCTTCTCTAAGGAATGTATACACTGCTCACTTCTTACGGGGGCATGTAGAGTACATACACAGCACCTCCCCAGCCCCAACAGAGGGCTAAATAGCAGTGTAGACAGTAAGGCTCTGCTTAGACAAGTAAAGACACACTGACCCTGCACAGCTCTCTACACTCTCAAGCAGTGTCTCCCCCTCGCCCCCATCTACACTGCTATTTTTAGCAGTATAGTGCCTCTCTGCCTCCCTGCTGCTGGAGCCTTTCCCTGCCTCAGTGAAAGACTCTGGCAGAAGGGAAACGGGGGAGAAAGGCTCCCTTTTGACTGTGGCATGTGCCCAACACCACCACCAGTGGTGTGCAGTGTAGATGGAGCCCCAGTCGCTATAGTCTTTGGGTTGTTTCAAGGGACACGAGCACATTTCTTGTGATTTCTATTGATATAGTCTGCAATGTTCTTTTCATTGTTTTTCTCCCTCTTCATTAATTACAATAATGTACTGACGTTTTGTAATCCTTCCAGTCACATGTACCTGCCATTTGTATACTTCACAAGAGTAACAGTCTCACATTCTAATCTAATCTCTGTACTGCACGCATCATTATCACATTCTAATTTGGATATCTCTTTGTACTTTTTTACTTATCTGCAGTGATGTCAGAAGCATAGACCAGGGTCAATTACCAAGGCAGCTTTTTATTCACTCACCGTCCCTAAACCAAATCCTTTGCCTTTTACCCACAGAGCAAAATCCAGCATTTTTCCCTCTCCAATTTTAAGAATACAAAATCATAAACTGTGCCCTGGGTTTTTTAAATGAAGTATCATTCTATATGGGCCATGTTACAATCCCTTTAATGTGGTTCATAGCCCCTTACTCCATGAGTTGCCTCATTAACTTCAGTGGCACAAGTCACAGAGTCGAGGTAGCATTCCGTGTGAGTAAGGCAATCATTATGCAGCCAGTTAACCCCATGCTTAAGGGCTTTGCTGAACTGGGACCAGAATCTCAACCTGCTGGAGATGTAGCTACAGTCATATCTATTGCACATCATGTGGTTTTGCCAGGATTATGGACAGTCACCTGCATCTACATCTCCCACATTACCCCTTCTGTTAGACTCTGCCTATGATGTAAAAGTGTGCAGCCACAGCTTTTACATCAGATAAGAATTTTACACTGGAAATATCCAGATCCTCCTGAGAGCAGAAATCAGATTTAGCTACTCTTATAGTGGGGGGTGGAAGGGAGGGAGACAAAAGAGATAATCTCCCGTCTATGAAGAGTACCTGAGACTTGCTCAGGTACTCAGTCCTGGGAAATGCTTCAGGATAATTTCATGTTATATAAGCTCCTTTCTGAATACATTTTATAGTAGGTCCTCATCTTCTAGTTTGGTAGGGTCCTTATTTGGTATCTCTTCTCCTTACTCCACTTTCTCCTTTCTCACCTTCGTCTCTTTATTTTCCTTCTGATTTCATTTCATACAGATCAATAACATATTAACTAAATATTTTAAACCTACATTGCAATAATATGATCATGTATTCTTTACTTCTTCCCTTCCCCTCACCATCTAATGACAAACACCTTGGGCTGAGTCAAACGTTGTCCATTAACTGGGCTAAATCCTCGGTTGGGGTAAATCACAGTAACTCCATGGACCCCAGCTGAAGATCTGGTCCACTGTTTGACTGTTTCTCTGTATAGACTTGGTCCAATATGCTCTTTGTATAACTTTGTGCTTTATATGTTTATGCAGTGGGCTAACCATCTGATTCACTGAGTCCCTCTTCTTTGACCTACACATTTTTGTATGAGTTGCTGAGTCAACAGAGTCATTTTGAATATTCAGGTGTAGCAAACATTTTTAACATATGTTAAATTGCATCAGGGACATCAAAATTTGCATCAGGGACATCAAAAGTAATCTTAAATGGCAAAATGTTTAACAGCCTCTTTCTATAATTGTTAGGTTTACTAGCATTCTGACTTGCCATGCTCAGCAGTCAAATCCATTCCAACCATTTCACACACTTCTTTGACAGATTGCATAGGGCTCCATTTTATCTATGTGACAAACTACATTTAAGTCCTATGTTGCTTGGTACAATTATGTCAGTGTTTACAAATATGATACAATTTGAAGTCTGGCAATATAATAATATGATATTTATGGAGCCATTAAGAGAAAGGACATGGATACTTTTTAACATACATTTACTTTGTGATTTTTTCCCCTTAAATATTTAAAATCCTGTAGAGTTGAATTATTTTCAGTGGGAGTTGGGTACCCAACTGCCCTTTGTACCTTTGAAAATCTCCCTCTTGTTTTTTGTTCTTATTGTGGAAACATAACAGTTAATGGATAAATATGCATTTTTTGCCTTGCAATCGGTAAGAAAATGTATTTTTCATTAACACTGTGCTAGTGCTCATATCTGCCAACGAATCTCAAGTCTCTGGAAAAATATCTTCTGTAAGCCAACTTCACCTCACAAAACTTTAACAAGAAACTTCAGATCCTGGCCACTTTGAAATATTTCAGCGCTCTGCAGTACAGACAGAAAATAGCCACAAAATTACTTCTGGGGAATTCTGCACCACTGCACGTGCACAGAATTAATGTCCCCCATACATTTTTTGCTTCCCTGCAGATAAATGACTTTCTGATAGGGAAGCTGCAAGAGCAGTCATGCACCACTACCTAACTGCGCAGGTACATTGTTTAAGACACCCGGAGCACGTAAATCACTGCAGGGCTAGGGACACCCCAACCAGTGGTTCCTAACCTGATCTGGGATCAGCTGCTAATCCCGGCAGGGCTGGAGACAGGCGAGGATGGGACTTCCTCTTCCTCTGCAATGAGTGGCTGAGGCTGTGTCAGACCCACTCCCAGAAACCTCCCCCAGCTGCAGGAAGTTCAGCAACCTACCCTGCTTCCTGCTCCCATCACTCCTCAGCTGTAGGGGGAGGGGTCACTGCTGCTCCCCTATTTGCCCAACCCCATGCATCCGCCATACCCAGACACCCTGCCAAGCCTCACCCTGTATACCCAGAACACCCCTAGCCCTCCATACCCAAACCCCACCCCACTGAACCTCAGCCCCTGCATCTGGAGCACCCTACACCCAGTCCCCCTGCCTCCATCCCCCCACCCCTCTACCCAGACCACCCCCACTGAGCTCCCTACACTCAAACCCTCACCCTGATGAGCCCCACCCCCTGCACCACCCTGAGCCCTCACATCCAGACCCCCATGCCACTGACCCCCAATTAGCTGCACCCAGATGCCTACCTCACCAAGCCCCACTCCCCCAGCACCCAGACCCCCCTCTGAAACCGCCACACCCAGACAGCTCTGCTGAGCCCCAACCACCTTCACCTGGAAGCTCCTCCAGAGTCCCATTGCCTCTGCACCTAGACCTCCCCCCATGAGTCTCTGTGCATCCAGATCCCCCCCACACACACCTAGACCCCCCCACTGAACTTCCTGCACCCAGATTGTCCCACAAAGAATCCTCTCACCCCACACCTGGAACCCCCCACACTGAGCCCCTCCACAATTGGATTGTGCCTGGTTGAGCCTGCCTGCCCCACACCTGATGTACTGGCCCAGAGGGGCAGGGTGTTTCTGGGGCAGGCCCAGGCCTTGTGCTGTGTCAATGTTGGGTGCAGCCTCACCACTGAGTCCATGTCCCTGGGTTGGGGGGTGGGGAGGCTGCAGGGTGCTCCCACCTTTGTGCAGCCAGTGGCCTGTGCTCCCCATTGCCATGCTGGAGCCTCTTCATTTATTTATTGACAAATAAAACTTGCAGCATTTTGCAGAATTTTAAAATATTGTGTGCAGAATTTTAAAATTTTGCCACAGAATTTTTTATTTAGAGAACAGATTTGCAAATTTTGGATGCTTCTACAAATTATTTGGAGACTGCTGGTTCTATTAAAAATAATTAACCTATCAAATAACAGGAATGAAATCTGTCTGACATAGATACTCCAGGAATGAAAACAGGTCTTGCAATTCTGCTGCTTTGAACTGGGAAAAGATGTTTTTTTAGACTTAAAATATACTGCTATGGCTTTTTATTTTAAAATGTCTAAAACCATAAAAGGCCCAAGCTTTCATCCCATGTATCTCCAAACTACCAACTGAGTTCAGTTACAATTTTGGCTGTGCAGCGAATGGAGGGTTAGCCCCAACATTTATTTGAGAATAATTCTGATAATCCTTTAACAACATAATCATATGACAGATGTGAGATTTTAGAAAATAGAGTGAGTGCATGAGTTAAGAGCCCAATCATAGTACCATGGAACAAAATAATGCTTGCCAGTTCATCCCAACAGTACAATGCCTGTATGATAATACCTTTGAAAACAATAGGCGTAAACATGCAGTCCTTATTCTGGCAACTCTTATAGATTTAATTCAAACCCCCATTGAAATAAATGGAAAAACACTGCAAGGAATTGCAAAATCTGGCCCAGCATATAAACAAACTATATCTCACATCAATGTTGTTTTCTCTTGTTGCTGAGTAATTAGTTTATATGGCCAATGCACTGGAAGGAGAAATTATATAATAGATATATATTTTAAAAAGGTAGCTGACTTACTGAAGTACTTCACTTCATTAATATTAATCTTCTGCCCATGCTTGTTGTGTGTAAATTATCTTATGCTTAAATGTTACAATCAATTCAAGTGTCTCTTTAGCCTGACTTTAATGGGGCTATTCATGGGTAAGGCTCTGCAGGATCTGATCCCTAAATTGTAAGCTCTTTTGATCACAGACCCTCTTCCCCCCACCCTCCCCCCCGCCCCTCTCCATTCCTGTCTCCTTGTAAAATACTATGCACCATCAGTGTCACTGTAGAGATAATATTCTGTGCAAAGTCTTGGTAGTGGTTGTGGGGAGTGTGATACAGCATTGCCAGAAGGCAGCAGGAGAGTGATCTAGGATGAGGAGAAGCCTTATTCCCTGTAGATTAATTAAAAGCACCTGAAACCAATTAGAGCACCTGAAGCCAGTCACCTGATAAAATCCCCCTGCTTCAATCAGCCAGAGGAGGAGCTGGAGCAGAGTGAGGAGGAGTTGGAGCAGAGTGGTTTGGTGGTGGAGCAGAGAGCAGTTTGGAGGAGCTGAATCAGAGTGGTTTGGTGGTGGAGCAGAGAGCAGTTTGGAGGAGTGAAGCAGAGTGAATTGGTGGTGGAACAAAGAGCAATTCAGAGGAAAGCAGAGGAGAGTTTTGAGAAGTGCTGCAGCGGGCTAAGAAGACCAAGATCCTAGGTAAAGGGACACCTGGCTTGTGCAGAGGGAAGGCAGGAAGCCCCACAAGCTGAAGGTCAGGAGAGGGAAGTAGCCCAGGGAAAAGAATCACTGGTACAAGTGGTTCACCTGCTATCATAGGGCCCCTGGGCTGGGACCCGGAGTAGAGGGCGGGCCCGGGTCCCTCCCTCTCCACTCCCCTTCCCTGGGATACTAGTAGGATAGCTGTTACCCCAGTTCAGGGGCAAGAAATGGCACCCTGAAACCCCCCCACAAGAAAAGAAAGTGCGGGACCCATCATAGTAGTGCCGGCAATTTGCCACAGGAGGTTAATTTGTTTTTACATTTAGCCAAAGGCTGCCATCTTTTTTCACATGAAAACGTCAGCATCTTCCATCGCCGCCATCTTAGATTTTAGTGGCATTTTGATTGTTTTTTCTTTCTAGCCTTGCCTTGATGTCGACACCTCGAATAACAATTTGTTTGCAATATTTGAGATCCTACTGCTGTCTTATTTGTGTCTGTTGAGATGGTTGTCTTGAGGCATTCTGTTAAATTTCTGCTTGTAGAAGGAACATATGGCATGAATTATTTTATACAATTCTGGAGTGAAATAATGATGATAGTTAAGGTTGCCTAACACTTTCGATTCTAAGCATAGCTGGCTAGAGGACGACAATTACATTTCATGGCAACTTTCAAGGTTTCTGCTAAGATCCTCTTCTGCTGAGGTGAGAGCTTCCCCTCCTGTGTCAATCTGCTTTATTCACTTGGGGAGGGTGCACTGAGTACCATGACAATAAGGGATACGATTCTGTTCTGAACCCAGGAGGTGCATCCGGGATGTATGATAAAGGTGACTTTAAACCATGACCTCCCAGTTTGAGCTGGTCTTGGGTGATGACCCCTAAGCACTGTTCCCGCTAAGCTGTGCGCGTGTGCGCATGCACACAGATCCTAAACCCCACGCACACAGCGAAACACCACATGCACAAAAAATAAAATACTACATCGGAGCCAGGCCAAAATATCATTTATGGGAGACTTTTGACATTGTTCACCTGCCATCTATCGACACAGCCAGATTCTACTAGCTGGCAAGGGGGGGAAAGAGAAAGGAGGGCAATGAATCGTATCCCTCCCTGCCAGCATTTTGAACGTGGAACGTTGATCACGTCGGAACGGTCGGGACCAACACATCTCCTTGTATAAGCATTTTACTCACTTGGGCACATTTGCCTCATGGCGCACAAATTTGAACTCTGCTTCAAAAATTTGCACAGAAGACATTTTTTGCGCACACGGCCTGTCAAAAATTAGAGGGAACATTGACCTTAAGTGTAAGTAAAATCAACCTTACGCCAGTCTTTTTACATGGCTACCTATTGGCTTCACTGCAGCCTAGAATTACTGGAGTGTGGAGGATTCTGCCCATTCCCACTCTCTTTTCTGACATGCTGTTATACTGTAGACTATACGAGAGGAAGCACTGGTGCATATAGCCCATATTCTGGGGAATATTCTTGTGGGGGCCCAATCTTCCCCCATTACAGTAGGGCCAATCTGGCCATAGATCTCTAATATGGCAGACCCAAGTCTGATTCATTTAGTCAAGCAGCCTTTCAGAAAGGATATGCCATATCTCTATGCTTGGCTGTTCTGCCTATAATTCCCACTCCCTCCCAGAGTCAAGAAAAGAGCCAAAGAGTCTTCAAGATTCTTGATTTCCAACATTCTTCTGCCGTCTAGCAAAGAGCTGTGTAAGCCACTAGTAAAGCATCTGTGTCATCTCCCCCTAGTGGCTAATCCTCAGAAGATAGTAGCCTACTGTTGCCAGTTACTTCTGCTTGAGCTAAAGGAGTATGTGCTATGGAGCTAAAAGTCCTAGCTTCCAATGCTCCTGATGACCCATGCAAGAGGTCAGTGAAATTTGATTTGTATTGCTTCACTTTGTTTTTAAAAATAAAGCTAGGAACTACATTTAAAATGTTAAAAGAATGTTAATATTACAAAGTAAAACAGCCAAGCATTAGGAAATGCCAGAACTATGGTTTTCTGGGCAGCCTTAATTCATCCCTTTAGTGTGTATCTGACATGAGCATTAAGTTACATTTGGATTGGGGCTGGCTATGAGAAGCTGCCTTGTCCTTCCTCCTTTCCCCCGTGTTGGGCAAAATTTGATGGTGAAGAGAATCTAGCTCATAGTGGTGTACATAAATTGACAACATGAGATTATGCTGCAGCTACAAATGTTATAAGATTATACTGTGTAAAACAATAGAAAACAGATTAGTTCCTTGTTTGAATGTTTTACTCCCAACCTAAAGTATATGGAAAACATATCTTAATGAAAAAATGCACGATATTTAAGGTGTTTCCTGACTTGAGTCTGGACTAACAAATGATTTCTATGAATACAGTATCAAGCAGCTACATTCAGTACAATATGTAACCAAGTAGGAACTTTTGAGATGAACGATGTCATTTATTAATAGAAAGTAAAAGATTGCTCAGGTTTTTCTTGGGCACTGATTTACCAATATAAAGGCTAATCTACTAGTTTAACAAGTTATCTTTTAGTGAGCCATCCTCACATTTTGAACTTTAATGAATCCTTCTGTTTAATGGAAGTTTCACCTGCAGCTCTAAAAGATTACAAATGCATCCCTTTTCCCTCATTTCCCAGAACCACACTTAAATCTTTCTGAGGTAATGGCTCGTAAAAGGTTTTACATCAATCTGAGCAATTAAAAAAGAGCCGTGCCTTCAGTTTTACAAAACAACTTTGCAACACATTGTATAAGAGTTGCCTATTACAGTAACGTCAGGCAATCGCATAAAGGATCAAACTAAACATGGCATCCTGCCACTTTAACATACACACCTGCGTGCACAGTGCTGCGCTGTTCTGGCCAAGGTATAGAGTCAACACGGAGGCTTTCCTCAGGTTAGCACTGAGGGAGGGGCACCTGCCAGACAGAGAGGTTAGTTTGCTGCAGTGGGAAAGGTTGGATTTGGAGCAGGGGCACAAAGCAGGCCTATAGCTTTTAATACCATAATTGCATAAGATATGCATCACACTTTGATGGAGGAAGGTAGATAAGATTTGTTGCTGTGTTGTGTCGGTATTAATGAAACACTGACTTAACATGAGTGCAAAAATGTTATCAACATATCTTCAGTCTAGTACAGAATACACATTGAATAGCACATGGTTTAACCAAAACTCATCTGAATGGTTTTGACACTGTATTCAGTACTAGTTGCATTATCAAGCATAATTCTTTTCAAAAACAAGCAATTAATTAGTTCACGTTAAGCCTTCTTAAGCTGTTACCTTTTTATGCCGCAATAATAAATCTTCACTGTAGTATGATTTTTTTCCCCATAGGTTTCAGCAGAGGGAAAATGAATAGCTTCATTTCCACTTCCTTCTGTTTTAAAGAGTTTTCATAAAAAATTGTTTCATGTACTTGTGTTTTGCTGGTCTAGATAAATTGTTATTAATTCCCCACCCCTCTCTAGATATGACATAGAACTAGAGAATAAAATAAATATTAATAAAATGTTAACAAAATAGAAAGGTTACATACAGCAGTCCTGACACCCATTTAATGGACCAGATCCTCAGATTGTGTAAATTGTTGGACTTCCATTTAAATGTATGGATTTACACCGATTTATGCCAGCTGAGGATGTTGCCCCATATGTAGAGATAGTTAGATAGATACAGATATAGATATAATATAAAATTTTCTTATTGAAGCCTATTAAATATGGATCTGTGCATTTATCTCACCCTAAGCAAGAGCAGTAACATTATTTTATCACTGTTACCAATGGAATAAAATTACAACAGCTTTCATTTATTCAAAGTTCCCCATTGACTTTAGCTATTTTCATAGCTTATTATTACAATAACTGTCATTTCCAGTATATAATATTAAATTTCAAATAAGAGCTAGTTGAGAATTTTCCATCAAAATGATTTTTCAACAGAAAATATAGTGTTTTTAAGTCAACATTTTCTGCAAGACCTGACCCTAAAATGTTAAGTTTTGAGTCAGTTCAGTATTAAACTGCATCTCCCTATGGTGCTGCATTGCCTGTTAGGAGTTATCATTCTCCTGCCTGGTGCCCTCATTTTCTCCTATGGACTGGGCTCCCTGAGCAGACTGCATCTCCCAGAATGCACACAGTCATATGATTTCCATGATATACCACTCAGCTTAGTCACAGGAGAGACTGTATTGCATCATGCAGATGTAGTCCAGCCAGGGATTCCAGACCATAAAATAGAATGGAAGCATCATGCTCTCAAAATACAACTCCCATCAGGCAATGTAACAATATAGAGTGATTCAGTTTAATGTTGAACTGAGTTGAAATGAAATGTTTTGGATCAGTTGAACAAGTCAAAATTAATAGTTTTGCCATTTCCAAATCTATTTTTTAAAAAACCTTTTGTTCTGAACCCAGGTGAAAAGAAATGTTGAAATATCAGAATTTCTATGGGATGGAAGTTATAATTTTCACTTAGGCCTACTTAATATAATAGAAATGTTTGAGACATTTACTTATGTTTTACATATCACATAAAGAATAGCAAGAAGGTGCATATTTATAATATGTCTCGTATTACATTGACTTATGTATATGTCACAACTAAAACATTTCATATGTTGTAGCTTGATATGTGACTTCTTAAAAAAAGATACTCCCATATCACTATGTATGAAACCAGTGACTAAAAGTGGCATTATTTATTGGCTCTATTTATAAATGACAGTCAGTTCTATTCCTTAGCTACATATAACTTAGCGTTACATAATGTAGTTGAGCTCATTTTGAATACAAACTAATAATCTGAAGTTTACTAGAAATGACACAATTAACATCTATTGAATCAATGCAACACATTTTGACACAATACTGAATAGGAAAGGGAATGCCCCTCTTTACACTGCTGAGTGGCTTTGGAGAAAATTCAAGATTTCTCTCATTTAAAATCTTCTCCATGCTTCAGCTCTGCCAAATATCTCACATAAGCATTACCTTGTTCCCCACTGGCACTAACTTCGTTGATCACATGGTCCAGTTTCATTGCTTCTAATTCTTAACTCTGTCTTACCCATGGATCCCCTTAAATCAAGTTTCTGCCCTCTGCATCACTAAAACTATTTGAACCAACGTGATCAATTATTTTCTCCTCCCTTAATCAGAGGGTCTCTTCTTTATCCTCAAACTCTTGACATTGTCTTCTTCATTCCAACTCCTCTGGAGTCCTTCAGAACTCAAACATTTCTGCATTGACTCCATCTCTCTTCTTTCCCTCTCTGTTGGCATTCCACTGGGCTCTCACTTTGGACTGTTCCTCTTTCCTGTATACACATTCACCCAAGGGGAGCTCTCTGAAACTCATTTGGCTCTATACAAATGATTCTCAGTTATAACTCTCCCCTACTGAACTCTACCCCTACCGCACCCCAACTAACTTCTATTAATTAAAACCTTCCCCTCTCTCTCCCTTCTTCATCACTGTAAAAGTTCTCAGACCCTCCCCATCACTCAGACACATACGGACAGCCGTACTGGGTCAAATTAATGGTCCTTGTAGTCCAGTATCCTGTCTTCTGACAGTGGCTAATGCCAGATGCTTCAGAGAAAATGAACAGAACAAGCAACCATCAAGTGATCCATCTCCTGTTGCCCACTCCCAGATTCTGGCAAACAGAACCCCTCACAGCATGGGGTTGCATCCATGACCATCCTGGCTAATAGCCATTGATGGACCTATCCTACATGAATTTATCTACCTATTTTTAACCCTTTTATAGTTTTGGCCTTCACAACATCCATTGCCAATGAGTTCCACAGGTTGAATATGCATTGTGTGAAGAAGTACTTCCTTTTTTTGTTTTAAACCTGCTTCCTATTGATTTCATTGAATGGCCCCCTAGTTCTTGTGTTATGTGAAGGAGAAAATAACACTTCCGTATTCACTTTCTCTACACCATTCAAGATTTTATAGACTTCTATCATATCCCCTATTAGTCATCTCTTTTCCAAGCTCAAAAATCCCAGCCTTTTTAATCTGTCTTCATACAAAGTTGTTCCATACACCTAATAATTTTTGTTGCCCTTCTCTTTACCTTTTCCAATTCTAATATCTTTTTTTGAGGTGGGGTGTCCTGAACTGCAGGCAGTATACTGGGTACAGGCATACCATGGATTTATATAGAGGCAATATGATATTTACTGTCTTGTTAAGGATCCCTTTCCTAATGGTTCCTAACATCCTGTTAGGTTTTTTTGACTGCCACTGCACATTGAGCGAATGTTTCCAGAGAAATATCCACAATGACTCCAAGATCTCTTTCTTAAGTAGTTACAACTAATTTAGACCCCATCATTTTGTAGGTATAGTTGGGATTATGTTTTCCAATGTGCATTAGTTTGCATTTATTGAATTTCATCTGCTATTTAGTTGCTCAGTCACCCAGTTTTGTGAGATTCCTTTGTAACTCTTAGTTAAGTCCGAAGCAGACTGCAATCTTGAGTAATTTTGTATTCTCTGCAAATTTTGACACCTCATTGTTTCCTCGTTTTTCAAGATCAACTATGAATATGTTGAACAGCACTGGTCCCAGTACAGACCACTGGGGGACACAACTTCCCACTCCCCCGCCTCCAGATATAGGCTGATACCAAATCCTATTGCCTATTCCTCTACAACATCTCCAAACAGTGATGCTGGAACATTTTTAATAGTGGGGATCCTGAAAGCCAGCCCCCTTACTCCTGTCCCCCGCCCCCCAGAGCTGAGCCTGGAAGCAAAGCCTTGGGCATGGAGTGGCAGCCGGGACCCAGGGCGCATGGGGCGGCAGCCAGGACCCCGGACACACAGGCGGTAACCAGACCCCTGGGCGCACTGGGTAATAGCTGGAGCCCCGGGGGAGCTGTAGCAGCCCCCACACCCGAAGTTCCCAAGCCTATGTCTCCAAAATGTGTTCTTTCCCCTACATTCATGCTGCAGTCTTTTTCTGTCTGCTGGCCAGCTCTCAGCTCAATAACTTGAGCTTCTATTTGGCTTTGCTGTTACTTAATTTTCTCCCTTCAGTCCACCCAAATACTGCTGCTAAAATCATCTTCCTCTCCCCTCATTTCATATTCCTGTGGTTTCCCCCTGTCTTCTGCATCAAATTCAAAGTTTTTGTTCTCCATCTTTTAGGCTATGCACAATTTCAACACCGTCTACATCTCTGCTCATGTTTTCCTTCTTTTTCTCCCAACTAACTGTGCTCTTCCCAAGCTGCCTATTGAAATGACCTCTTTGTATCATTCTCCTCTTCAGACCTCCTTCCACACTACCCAATTTATCGGGAACACCCATTGTTTTTGAGCACTAAACGGAAACCCCTTACTCATTCAATCTCTTATTAAAAAACACTTCCTTCACGAAACCTTTCCACAATAATGCCAGGAAAGAAATGGGGGGGGGGGTTTACAATAAAACCTGTCTTATCCCTCCTACTCCCCACTAAAATATAACTTGCACCCCATTGACCATGAGCAAGTGTACTGTTTGTCTGATCTGTTTAGTGTTCTAACTCTGTAACGTAGGGCCTGATCCAAAGTCAGCTGAGTGGGCTTTCCATTGGATCTGTGTCTTGTATTGTAAGCATTTTGGTGCAGGGGCTGTCTTCTACATTTTGTGCAGTGACAGCCAGTGTGTCATTATTCAGATAATAATAAAAATACTACTTCCGGTCATAGCACGACAATCTAGATAGTTGTGGCACATCTGCTATACAAACAGTAGAAAGAGACAGTGAACCTCAGAGAAATACGGAGATAAGATTGCTTAATATGATACTGTGGCTTAGCCCTCTGTTAGGCTGATATGCAAAATTCAGTCTGTGGTGCTCTGTTGTGGTAATTGTAATATCTGCCTCTTCCATGTTAGGGCTAAGTCCATTTTGTTTGCAAAACAGTCTGGCTCTAGTTTTGATAAGTAATTATCCAGTGGTTTTCTATCTAAACCTTAGGGGTATATCATGTCCTCAGACTTTTGGATCCAGTGCTTCTCAGATATAAAACTGCCAAATTAATTTTGGCTTCAAAGGGTTTAGTAATGTATGTTTACAGAGTAAGAAATTGGGTCAATGTGCCAGGCATTTGAGTATCTTTTTCACGTGTCTTGACCACTTGAAAACAGAACATTTCATTAAATAGCAAGGGCCCTAGGCACATCACTGGCTTAAAAACTCAGTTCAATTAACTTTCTGAGCTGGAATATGGCTGTATTTCCCTGCCCCTCCCTTTCCAACAAAGCACCATATGAGAACATGGGGAAAATGTCAGGGTGAAAGATGGCCAGAACCTAATCTGTCATTCTCCTTTTGCGTTGGGAGTTCTAAAATATAATATTGTTTTCTGAGTATTTGTGTAAAACTCCTGTTTAAGCCAGTTTTTCTTGCTGTCCTTTTTATTGACTCCCACTTCTGCCAAAGAGAGAGAATCCATTTGAGGAGGGGAAAGGAAAGGAGGGGAGGAGGGAAAGCATCTCTTTTTTCAGGAACTCCTGAGTGTCAAGGATAAGGGGATAAGCTCCCCTCTTCCCCTGCCTTCCCAGGCCTGAATGAAGTCCTTCTTACTCTGTTCTTTCAAAGAGCCAAATTCTGATGTGCTTACTCACATTGAATACTACTTTACTCCACAAAGTCAAGAAGGCTACTTGTGGAGTACACTGCTTTTCAATATGAGTAAGGGTATCATAATTTGGCCCAGACTTTTTTTTTTTAACCTTTATCTCTGAATATCTCTAGATCCTACATCCTCTAGATCATCATCCTGTTGGCCTTTTCTTTACCTTTTGTATGTCTGTACTATTATTCTGCTCTTATAGATAGTCTTTTGTGTAGTACTGCATCTGAAATGTCCTGTAGCTCAAGGATATGATTTAGTTGGGTAATAAACTCCTGCCACTGTTTGGGGGACCCTTGCAAGGGGAATCGGTGACTTCTTGTCACTTTTGATAAATGTCATTCATGGAGCTTCACAAAAGACATAGGCCTACAGTCTAAAAAGGCAAAGACAGAAAATGAGCTTTGTGGAGAGGATCACAACATATAAGCAAAAGTGAACAATGTCTTTAATGGTATATACTGGCTCTTTAAGGCAAAGAGTAATTGAGATGGAGGTGGACAATGGGGTCCAGGCCACCCCATTCCAACTAGCCTCAACTGAATGAAGACCCTGGGGACAGCAGGGACAGGTGTCAGGGGAGACGTAGTGTTGGCAAGAAGGGATTACTGTTTCTTTAAGGGCCAGAAGCCTTGTAGTGTAGGGTGGGGAAAGGTTCTCCTCTTTCCCAATCAATCATCCAACCAATTAAGACAACCCCTTGGGAATGAGGGGACAGTACAAAAAACTCCCTGTTCCTATTGTGAGTGGGGGAAAGTGGGGGAGGAGGGACTGGACTGTTTGCCAGTAAAACTGTGAGGGAAAGAGATGACCTGGGGTCCCCTTCCCCTTCCCAGGCAGCGAAGGATAGATGGAACACCCAGGAGAACATAGGGAGGAAAGACTTTTGCTATCAAGATTTTGTGTTTGAGGTAATTTTATGTTGAAAGGATTTTGTGGCCAGCACAGGTGGAACTGGACCAACGAAGCCTTGTGAGAAAGAGGTAGAGCTGTCACAGAGCCTGATGGCCAACCCCAAACACTCAAAAATCATGAGTCAGGCTCTGGAATTATAAGGTTACTTTTAAAATAATGAGCTTTTATTTATTTTTAAAAATTGTCTTCTGGTTTCCAAGCCTTTATTGAGAAGCCTCTTGCCCCCCAATGTTTATGTGGGCATTTAAGATTCAAAATTCAACTTTTAATCCCCATGAATAAATGTGGGCATCCCTGTTGGCTTCTTCAAAGCAGACTTCACTTCTGTCCTAACCTGTGGACTGGGGGAACAGCTATTCTATTTCTCTCTCTCTCTTTCTCGCTCTCTCCTCCATTATCAGTATTCTCAGCACCTCACCTAAGTCTCTTCTATATCTCTTTACCTCTCTCTCCCTATTTCTTACATTCTTCAGTCTCCCTCCCTGCACCTACATGCACCTCTCCCTGACCCCCATTCCCCTGCACAGCCCCAATCTCCTGCTGCTCCCCTAATGTTCCCTCACATTCCATCAGCAGCCCACTTCACCTCTCTGTCCTCTCTTTTGCTCATCACATTCCCCTGTCTTCTCATAGTGTCCTTGCAAGAGCAATAACTATAGAGTGGCAGCATCTTCTCTGAGGGCATATTGACTTCATTCTCACTGATAACGGTAGGAGCTGGTGGCCATCTTACTAGGGGCAGCCTCACTTCCACATGTACAGGTGTAGGGAATGGTGACCAACTTGCCTGAGTTAGACCCATCAAAAAAAAATGGGACATAGTGGCCATTTTGAATACAAGAAAATTTGTAAGATGGAATCCCAGTGTATTGTTATGGCAGGCAGCAGCAGCTGTTACTGTTGCACATAGTCATCCAAGTTCTTTTTCTTAATATGTGAGCAAGTTTTGACTCTTAGGAAAACGGGATTTTGTTCTGAACTGTGCCAAGATTTTTTTGCAGAGACAGGTATGGGAGACAAATAGCCAAGCAAGCAGCAGGAAAATTTTTGCTCTCCTTTGGTCTCTGGTTAGTCAGTTCTTGAGGCAGAGTTGTTCACTGGGAACTGGGCTTCGGGCTAAGAATCCTGGAAGAAAAGATTGATTTGCCTGCAGTTTAATCAGTGTGAGTGTGTGAGTGTGTGTGTGAATGTGAGTGTGTGAGTGAATAAAGTGAGTTAAATGTAGTGTATACTCAGTCTGAGGTAGTGATTTCTCCTCCACTGGGAAGCTGACCTGTAAGGTCCTGGACATCTGCTATGGCTCACAGAGGGGTTGGCAACACAGACGGGGAGAGTATAGTTATATTTCTTATCAGTGTTAACTTTGATTGTCTTATTGCTTTTTTTAAACTAAAATACACTAGATTGCACTCCCTGCACCATCATCACCTTTCGTTCTCCTCACACCAGCATTTTCAGCTATAGTTCCAGTTACCTTACACCCCAAACCCTCCATTTCCTTCCTTATGACAATGAACAGCCAACTCATAGGATAAATAACTGGAATAACTATTTAGATGCCTTAATCAGCTAGTTTCTTGTAGGCATGACTGAAGAAGTAGGTCTTAAGTAGGGACTTAAATTGTGAAAAGCCACTTTGGAAGCTTGATCCATGCATAGGGAATGGGGTAAGAGAAAGCATGGAGGCAGTTGTGGGAGAAGCAGTCACATCCGGTAGGAAAGCTGGCATAATTAGGGGTGGTAACAAAAGGGGATTCAACACAAAAATAGATTAAGTAGGATGGGACAATATATATAGTTTGAAGATGATTGCCAGAAACTCTGAGCAGTGGAGAAGGGAGAGTCATTGAAAGTGTTCCAAAGGGGACAAGGGATGATGGGGTGAACATGATGGACCATGAGGAAGGTTCTAGTGGTTTCATTTTGTAAACACTGTACAGGGGCAGGAGGTGTTATGGTTGTCATGCAGGGCAGTGAGGAGAGTACAGTAATCTTAGAGCTTGATTAATTTCCTGTAAGCTTGGAAAATCTGGTATAGTTTGTACCTTTCGAATTGACTTTCCAACTTTGTGCATCATTGCTATCCGAGAAAGGAAATTCACTAAATATGCTAAACCTAGGGGGAATTTTTGTAAAATGTAAATTGGAGTATAGATTTCTAAAATATTTAGTCTAGACTGATTATATGAATTCCAAATGTACAGTAGTTCTCTCTCTTACCCGCAAATTTTTTGGTGCTTACATATTCCAAGAGATGGATATTTTGAATAATATTTTTCATCTTCTCCACTGACAATATGCACAGTGCTTTCATTGGAAAAATGTATGTATTTATCACACTCATATACAAAAGACAAGTAGTTTATTTAATAGTCTTTTAATTGAGAGTGGGTTTTTTCTGTAAAAGATATTTAGTCTTTTTGCTAGTTACAAATTTCTCAATTTTTCTAAAGCTATAGAAGATTATAGTTGTCCCTTTTGCACACAGGAAACGTATTAGGTAGGGATTTCTATGCCTTGTTGAACTTTGATAAATAATAAGGTTTACCTTATTCTATTTTCTTTAAAAAGTTTTGAAAATTACAGTGGTATGGTTCTGAACCCAAAAATAATTTTATGCAGTAAAGGATCTAATATTTTCTTAGAGAGACAGGATGGCCTGAAGAAGAGCTCTGTGTAAGCTCAAAAGCTTGTCTCTTTCACCAGTAGAAGTTGGCCCAATAAAATATATTATCTCACCCACCTTGTCCCTCTAATATCCTGAGAGCCACACAGCTACAACCTCACTGCAAGCATGATCTTTTCTTGTCCATTCAGGTCAAAATTTATTAAGAGATGAGTAACATCCATTTTTCTGTTTATAGTATAAATTGAACACGTATATGCTGAACAATGCTAGAGTCAAACTAATTTTCTTAAGAACACACATTTGATTAAAATTCATTTTTACATTTGTTTTAGATAATGGACCAGCTTCCTCCAAGATCTCACAGAGAGGTGTAAGTTTTTAGTGAATATTTACCACAGTAGCCACATGACAGGATGGGAAAAAACTACAGAGATTCCACTTTAATCAAGATGAAAAATATTGGCTGTGGTGTTGTAACTGCTGGCAAATGGCAATCAGCATAAGTGTCTTAGGCCTTTGAAAGAGGACCCAGTGCTTCTCATATTTCAAATTGCTAAATTATAGCTGGCTTTCATTGATCTGGGTCTGGGTGGCCTCATCCACTCATGCACATAATCTAGTTTGAAAAAATGTTAGCTTTCTTAACGCTGCGGATAAACTACCTGCCTTCAGTACACTGCATTTCAGCTTCAGGTGGCTGAACTTCCTCTCAGTGACCAATAGCAGGCAAGGGGGCAGGCAGTTCACCATTTGATTGCCCATTTAACATAGTGAGGTGTCAATGGCAATTTCCCCCCTTTTTCTGTGGTCAGTAAAGGAGGGACAGGAGTCTCCTATTCAGACACCTATTGTGACGGTCGATGTGTCATAGTTACGTTCTGTGAAATTTAGGTGCTCCCTGGCATGCCACTAGACAAAGGGGGAAATGACTGTCTGAAAGCCAGGGTCTTTTTGAACTGCAATGAAAATAATAAATACTAAAGTATAACTATAGTGGTGGCTCCAGCTATCTATTTTAGCAGTAACAAAATGGCATGATTATTTATTTTTCTAGACTACTCCGTGTTAGCATCTGGAACACACAATCATTTGACACCTGGCAATGGCCCAGTGCAGCAATGCAGGCCCATTCACACTCTCCCCTGACAACAGGAAAAACAGCACATGCCACTATAGTATTACTATCACCAAGGACAGAACAGAAAAAAAAAAGACTGTTGGTCTCTTAATTGTTTTTATTAAAAGGTTATTAGATTTGATTATTAGCATGGAAAGAGGCAGAAACCAGAATACTGGAGAGGGAGCAGGAGAGAGAGGAATTAATTATATTTTAAGGGTAGGGGACAAGATTTATATAAGGCCATATTCCTATTTGTAAAATTATACCAGCTGAGGCTCTGGCCTAAAGACTATATAAAAGAAATACAGCTGAATTACAATCAGAGAGAGGGAGGGGAAGGTGTTAATTGATCATTTGGGAAGATTTTGTAGCTCCTTTAACCATTTACAAGTTAATATTTTATAGAGAGGGTGGCTTGGAAGGTCATAAAAAACAAATGAAACTTTGTAAAAGGGCATTTTTATATATCTATATTTTGCCAGATTTTTATTAGAACTTTGTTTGTATAATATTAAATAACCCAATCTGCTGTGCTTACATTGCATTCCACTCTTAACAACTTAAGAAAACAGTATCTTTTGTTATTTGGATTTAATCAGCACATCCTGTTTATACTTCCTTTTGGAAAACTCTCTTTCAGTTGACCAATGTTAGCTTTTGTAATTCCTGCTTTATTTTATGAGGCTTATGCAAGTGAAGCACTTTAACATGCTTCAACATGTACAGTATAAGAAAAGTCACATTCATTATAGTAATCCTTCTTACTACAGGCCAGAAAAGTCGTTCTACTGGAAATAAATCAATATATCCTTGCATTAGCTGTTCATGACTATATCAATATAATTTTCATTAGGAATGCTATCTTTCAGAGTTTTAAAATATGTCAGGTTAATACATGTGATTTGGGCAGAAATGTGGCATGTATTATCTCAGTTTATTAAGTCTATCTTTGTTTGATAGACTAATTTTCTATTTGTGTTATTGAATTACAAGAGACAATCCTTTGAAATCAATGGAATGTCAGCATACATACAGTATTAGGCATGGTAAATTTACTCAGTAGCACAGATTGGGGTAATTTGCCCAATGTACTAGGCATATTTTGCAGAGGTAAACTGGTTAAATAAAAAGGAGTGTTTAGCTGTTTAAGTTATGAGAGATGGAAAAAAGTAGTTGGGCAATTCTTAAAAATCTATCAGCTTTCTAAAACATCTGTTACTCTAGCAATTTGGCATTGTATATATATTCCACTTAAAAAAAAAGGAAAGTTAAGGATGCTAAGTGAAGCATCAAAATTAGAGAAATGCAGAACCTAAAGGTTGCTCATGCAACCTTAACTCTATCCCTATATGCACTATAATATAGTCATGTATTATATGATCACGTATTACTATTTCTGCAGCAGTTTCTGCAGCTAGTCTAAGGACTACTATACAACTTATGTCCCCAGGCATTCCCTAAAGTATTCTGCTTTGTGGAAGCAGAATGCCCCAGGCCACCTCTTCTTGGCCACTACACAGACACACCAAGTGCTCTTCCTGGGAGCAAAGTTACAATTTGACCCACAATGTATAAGATTAATTGTTCTGAGACCTTCGTAATACAAAGGCACAACAGGGATCAGTTAGGAGTAGCTTCAGAACCAGTTCTCCTATGCTGCCCTTACTTGCATTGAGTGACACTTTACTACACAAGTTGTTTAAATGAAGACTGGCACAATAGGCCAAAAAATCTTTGGGCCGGATTCTGACACCTTACTCATACAGATTAATTCCTTACTGCATAAGTAGTCTCACTGGTTGCAGTGGGACTACTTGTGGAATAAATTGCCACTCATTCTGAATAAGCTTGTCAGAATCCAGCCCTTTTAAAAAGAAGAGCTGATCAAAAATCTGAATTTCTGTCTGCTGAGTCCTATTTTGGCTGGAGACTGTATCTTCCATGATGCACGGTGTTCATGGGACTCCCCTGATGTCCCAGGTCAACTCATCCCGAGAGTGCCAGGTCTATCGAGGAGACTGGGGGCATGAAGCACCTAAGTATGAGGCACTGTGGCAGCTCAATGGCCAATGTCAAACTCAGCTGAAACGAAACGTTTGTGTCATTTTTTAAATGAAACGTTTCAGAACTTTCTATTCTACAAAAATAATTGATGTTTAGACTTGTTGCCTGTTTCAGGAAGGAAACAAATGTCTAAATATTGCAGTGGATGGATGTGCCAGTTTTTGACTCATTCTGATGGGAAGGTAGCTTTAACTTTAATTATGGAGCATGCACAGTCTTAAATTTCATTTCCTTGTTTTTGTGGGTTTGAATCATATCATTGTGTTAATGTAGCTTGTGTGGTTTTATTTCTAAGTTAATAATAAGCTAAAATTATTAACATAATGATGAGACCTTTCAAAAAGTGATGGGGCAGCTCGTTAAGCTGCATAGTTTCTAGACACATCACATGATCCATTGTCTATAGCCAAGCCCTAAGATACAACCGAATTTGCTCCAATCCCTCAGACAGAGACAAACATATACAAGATCTTTATCAAGCATTCTTAAAACTACAATACCCACCTGTGGAAGTGAGGAAACAGATTCACAGAGCGAGATGGGTACACAGAAGTCACCTACTACAGGACAGGCCCAACAAGGAAAATAACAGAACACCACTGGCCATCATATACAGCCCCCAGCTAAAACCTCTCCAGCACAGCATCAATGATCTACAACCTATCCTGGAAAACAGTCCCTCACTCTCACAGGCCTTGGGAGGCAGGCCAGTCCTCCCTTAGACAACCCTCCAAATACTCACAGCAACTACACACTACATCACAGAAACACTAACCCAGGAACCAATCCTTGTAACAAACCTCGTTGCCTACTCTGTCCCCATATCTACTCTAGCAACACCATCAGAGGACCCAGCCACATCAGCCACACCGTCAGGGACTCATTCACCTGCGCATCTACTAATGTGATATATGCCATCATGTGCCAGCAATGCCTCTCTGCCATGTACATTGTCCAAACCGGACAGTCGCTACGTAAAAGAATAAATGGACACAAATCAGACATCAGGAATGGTAACATACAAAAGCCAGTAGGAGAACACTTCAATCTTCCTGGACATTCTATAACAGATTTAAAAGTAGTCATACTTGAACAAAAAAACTTCAGAAACAGACTTTAAAGAAAAACTGCAGAACTAAAATTCATTTGCAAATTTAACACCATTAATTTGGGCTTGAACAGGGACTGGGAATGGCTGGCTCTCTAGAAAAGCAACTTTCCCTCTCCTGGAATTGACACCTCCTCATCAATTATTGAGAGTGGACTACATCCACCCTGATTGATTTGGCCCTGTCAACACTGGTTCTCCACTTGTGAGGTAACTCCCTTCTCTTCATATGTCAGTATAACAATGCCGGCATTTGTAATTTTCATTCCATGCATCTGAAGAAGTGGGTTTTTTACCCATGCGAAAGCTTATGCCCAAATAAATCTGTTAGTCTTTAAGGTGCCACTGGACTCCTTGTTGTTTTCATAGTTATAAGGTGTCTATCACAAACATTTCTGTCTTAAATGCCCTGAAGGAAGAGCACTAGCTATACTCTGCATGAGTAATAAAATGTATACTGCTTGTGTGCTATTTTGGTTTCCATGGAGTTATATATGTATTAAGGGTAAGATTCTGAATAAAATGATCTTTTTTTCATTTCCCATCTTTGACCAATCATAGCCCTGATCAAAAACACTTAGCAATTATCCCCACATACTCATTAGCTTTTCACTGGATGGGAGTGAGGTGAGAAACAGAGGTCAGAGAAGGGGAAGTGGCGCCTGTCTAGATGGGAGACATGATCAAAGTCTTGACAAGGATACATCATAACCAACCTTTTAAAATGAATCAAGAGTGTTGATACTAAGAATTGAAAAATACTTATATTTTATAAGTATAATCATTTTATAAAACACTTAACAGCAATATAGGACTTTCCAGCTTCCAAGATCTTTACAATCACTTTGTAAATTCCCTGTTGCAGAATAGGCAGCAGGGACTGTGCCTCTAAACCTGGAAAATCTGTAGGGATCTAGATGGGTCTTTGGGATGCCAAGGGACTCATGTAGAGCCCATTTGTCTTTGCACCAGGTCTGGCCTCCAGTGCCCTCCTTCTCCCCATCTCCCTTCATAGTCCTAGCAGCATGGATCCATTTTTAAACATGAGGGCCGCAAACTAGCCACTTACTTCATATTGGGGCACCTAAATTTCACTTTGGCTTATGTGCATTGTGTTAGTGCCAAGATATCTCAATCAAAATCAGGGTCCTTTCATGCTAAGCTCAAAACATATAGGAAGACACGGTTCTAGCACTGAAGATAACATAAAAATACAAATCAAATAAATAATATTATAAACCCCCCTTAGCTCAACTCCCTCGTCCCAGCTCCCCACATAAATTGAATGTGGCTTAAGGTTTCCACAGCTCAAATGGAATCAAGCCCCCAGAGGAACCGAAGAATAAAGTAAAATAAGAATGTCTGAGAATAGGCTCTGCCTTTTAAAACATGTGAAAAATTCATTTTAAGGGTTCTTTCTTTCTTGTCCTTGCCCCACAAACTCTCACAAGCTACTTTGCTGCTGCTTAAGCTCTCAAAATAGACTTTGAGTGAGGATTTAAGTGGTGCTTGGGCCTTGTGCTGCCACTCTGCACAGGGGTGAATTTCATCCTCAGAGCCTTTATAATATTTAAAAATAATAATTAGTCAAAAATTATATAGAAGCGGCATAACTATTTGGTTCTGATTTTTGTGTTAGAGCCATAATGATCACTGCATTCCTCCAACCCACTTTACAATGCAGTTCTTTGACCCCCCTACTATTATCTCCCAGAACAACATGGTACTGTCACCACAAGTTACTGTGTAAGAGAGTCATATCTTCCACTGTATTCACCATGTAGTTACCACATACTTCACAAAATATAACATGTTTCATTTTGTGGTAGCTCAGTGAGGGAATCAAATCACTATTGTGAATGAGCAATCAGTGCTGTGCAACTGAGACACTGGCTGGCTGGTTTTGCTAAGAAAGGCCTATCTAGATGACAGCATAAAATTCTTCCAAAACTTCTCTTTTCCTCTCCTGCTACGTATTTTGTTTTGTTTTAACAAGTTAACTGCTGCAAAACACACTGGTTATGTCTGGCAAACACCCACATCTCATGTTACTGAACTGATTGTACAATACAGGCTGATGTTCCACTGATTACAAAGGAATGGCACATTTAATCTGGTAAAACACATGCAAAAAATAGGTTCTGCCAGCAGAGGGGTTAAACTATGACCAGTCTGAGAGCTTGTTTGCTAAGTTTCAGCCTGCAGCACAATTAATTCACTTGAGTTATAATAAATCCCTCTCTGAAAGGTATAGGAAAAACTATGTTCTAATGACAATTAGAATGTTCCCTTTTATCTGGAAAATTTATATTTCTCTTCATCTTATAATACAAAAGTAGAACACACACAGTAAGAAGATGATTACGTAGGTTTTTTTGGTCTAAAGATGTATTTACTAGGCCAAATTTTGTCCTCAGAGACATCCAGATAGCTCCATTGCAGTCACCTGGGTTGTACAGGTGTAACTGAGGCCAGACCTTGGCTCATTACTTCCAGATGTTTTAGACCCTGCTCATGTAAGTAACTCCACGCTGGTAGCTCCCTACACCTACATGGATCTCTGTTCAATTCAGTGAGGGCCACCCACAAAAAGTTTGTTGCAGGATCTGAGTTTAAGATGCCACTTGCTCACTTTCTTCCTATCGATATTGACAGCCCCATTCTCCTAATTCCTCCTTTCCTCTTCCTCCCCTGCAAGCTCTATTTCCCCCACAAATGTGCTTATATTGCACCCAATTCTGGCTACTGACAAGGAAGCTGTGCATAACTATTGAAGGGCAGAATCTGGCCCACTGTGTTTGAAGTAAAATGATAGCTTCAATTATTAAATGCAAGCACCTGGCCTGGTTTTAGAGAAGGAGGTCACTGGAGTCCCAGAGATTGCTTTTATTTTGGTTACCAAGGCCTGTTTCCAAGAATCAGTGCCTGAATCTTCTTAAAGCAGGACTTTCCATCACTTTTCCGTGTAAAAAAAAATCTGGATTGGGCAATATTACTGACACTTGCAGCCCTCTGGCAAATTCTTCACTTGAACTATACAGCAGTTTTTAAGAAGTTTGAATGTCAAGTCTTTTTCCAGTGTATCTGAACTCTCCATTTTTCAAGTGAGGTCTGCATTTTTTTTTCAAAAACGTAGCAAAAGAATTATTAAATATGAACCCTGGCACTCACTCTGTTTCACACTGAGCCAACTTGAATGGTCAGAAGAGGACAAATAGGGTCATGTACAGTAAGCAGCACTCAGCTCCATAGGTGCTGACTTTTGGTTTTGCCGGTGGGTGCCCTCCCTAGGTCCCACCCCTGCTCCGCCTCCTCCCTAGGCTCCACCCCCGCTCTGCCCCTTCCCCCGCCTTTCCACCACTCGCTCCTCTACGCCCCCTCCTCTGAGTATGTCTGCCAGTTTTGGGAGGCTATTTTCTGCATATTTATACAGTTCTTTCATATTCTAGTTATTGAATGCGACTATCATTGGTATGTTAACAATTTAATCATTAAAATAGTAAAGAACAACCTAATTACATAAATTACAGTACATTTAAAATCATTAAAATTCCCACTGTTGATTTTCACCACAAATTTATCCATCTTTCAACATGGCCCTATAATTATAGTATGAACAAATGAAAAACACGTCCCTTCCACAGTCTCGCACCTCAGGCCCACCCCATTCCTCACCTCTTGACCACAGCGCCCTCCTGTAAGCACCCACCCATAAGGCCGGCCCTGCATTCGCCTTTTTCCCAAACTCCACTGCCTTCATGGATTGGCATGTGTACTCATGCCAAAATTAAAACTCCCAGGCTCAAAGTGGAGTAAGATCTAAACAGCAGGCTACTAGCATCAAGATTTACACTCCACCTCTAGTGGTCAAGATTCATGCTCTCTGTATATTAGGATGCACCCAAGATGGCCATAATGACAGGATTCACATTAGAGAAAAAAGGTGAGTGAGGTAATAACTTTTATTGGAGCAACTTTTGTTGGTGAGAGAGAGAGACAAGCTTTTGAACTTTCACAGAGCTCTTCTTCAGGAAGAGCTCTGTGAAAGTTCAAAAGCTTGTCTCTCTCTTGCTCACCAAGAATAAGTAAGAAAGAAGTCTCTTCTCATGGTAAGGTGGGGGAGAGAAGAACATGTAAGGAAGGGTTTACCTAAGAGAGTGGGGTCTGGCTAGGAAGGCTAGAGAATAAAAATCTGAAGAAGAGCTCTGTGAAAGTTCAAAAGCTTGTCTCTCTCTTGCTCACCAAGAAAAGTTGCTCCAATAAAAGTTATTACCTCATTCACCTTTTTTCTCTAATTTCCTGGGAACAACAGGGCTACAACACCACAGCATACAAAAATGCAGGATTCACATGAACAGCACAGAGTGACCACCATCACACCAGGACACTATTTTCAGGATTCATCTTAGCATAACGTCATCATCACACCAAGGAAGTAGCACTACCAGCACAATGAGATGAATATAGCCACGTGTGCATGCCAAAAATTCACAGTACAAGCACACTGGGATCCACACAGCAGGATAGTAGTGTCAGTTTAGCTCTCAGTTTAGTGGGGATACACTCAGGGACTGAGTCCAAGGGTTCAGCTAAACACAAGGGCACCTGCAAATATCTGTACTAACAGCAGGATCTACACTGGCCCAATAGGAGGAGTTGCATGTCAGGGCACTAATTCCCAATCCCAGTGCAAGGCAATATGGGATCCAGGCACCAGGTCTTTAGTACCAGACTTTGTACTCCTAGGAGAGTGGGATGGAATTATAGAAGTTATGGGGGAAAAGCCCTGTGATCACCCTGGCACAGTCCATCTCCCTGCCAATGCAGGGTTGATCCTCACTGCATGTTCTGTCCAGTCTCCTTTTAAAAGTCGTAAGTCTTGGAGTTTCTAGCTGTGACACTCTCTACCACGGGTTCTCAAACTGGGTGTCAGGACCCCTCAGGGGATCACAAGGTTATTATATGGGGGGTCATGAGCTGTCAACCTCCACCCCAAACCCTGCTTTGCCTCCAGCATTTATAATAAGGTTAAATATATAAAAAGTGGTTTTAATTTATAAGGGGGGAGTCGCACTCAGATGCTTGCTATGTGAAAGGGGTCACCAGTACAAAAGTTTGAGAGCCATTGCTCGATACCTCGGGAGCGGCATGCTGTGCTCCGTAAGCCCCATATTCATCATTTGTATATATTCTTTATATTTCATATAAAGCATGCAATGTAAGGTATCATGGGAAAGATTATGATTTGCAGAAACCCACTGTTCTGTCGAAATACATATATCATTAAAGTGTATAAAGTTATGCGATTGTGCTGTATGGTGTTACTGAAATATGCTGCAAATTTGGGAGCAGCCCAGAAGACAACTCCCCAGAAACAACAAGGCACTTGACCAAATGGCTGGGTGAATGTTAAACAACCATCACCAGCCATTGTGCAGCAAGTGAATGACAATTAGCAATTCAATGACCATCACCAGAGAATTACTCAACCCTGGGATTCAGCAATGCCCTGTCCCCCCAACATGATCACTAGCCCTTCCCTTGGGAGACTTCCATCCAAACCCCAAGGCAGAGATTGCACTGCTAGGAAGGTTTCCCCTATTAGCCTGAGTTTCCGTCTCCTCCCCTCCCCCTCCCACAGTGCCTGGTTGTGTTTGCCAGAGTGAGCACATGGACTTTAACATATAAACCATATAAAACAGAAGTGCCCCCAGCCACCCTCACCCCAAGACCCCCTTTTAAATACACTTCTTACCTGCTGCTGGTACTAATGCCTTTAGTTGTGGAGAAAGTTTTGCAGCTGGAGAACCAGAGAAAGCATGCCTGCCACAAGAAGCTGCTAGGAGCAGGAAACAGACAGAGAGGCACCAGTGGTGGTGGGGGGTCACTCTCTCTGCCTCTCCCACGGAGGAGCAGAGTTCCCTTCCCACTGATTGGCTGGTGGCCAAAAAAAACCCTCAACAGCAAATCTGGAAAGAGCTGTTTTGAATGCAGCAAGTCTATGACTCAGAGCCTGAAACAGCTGCTCAGCAGGGGGGAACAGCTGATCGGCGGCGCTCCCGGCTCCGGCTAATTGCTCACCCCCCGCAGCCTCACTGAACAGCTGATGAGGGCCCCGGGTCCCTAGGAGCCCCTTAAACACTTGACTGGTGCCAGTGGGTGCAGAGCACCCACTAATTTTTCCCGGTGGGTGCTCCAGCCCCGGAGCACCCACGGAGTCGGCGCCTATGCTCAGCTCAGAATCTTTGTTGCCTCTACTATGCTAGCTAGTGTATCATGCACAGTTAGGGAGATGTCATATATTAAAATGGATGATCTATGCTATGAGAAAAGCTCTGCATGACACAATATGCCTTGGACTGACAGCAATCAGTACTTCCACCTCCTCGATAACTCTGAAAATTCAGTGACTCTGAAGACTCGACACTTAATTCTTTTTCCACTTTTCATCATTAGGTGCTAAGTTCCTCCTAAAGATTTTTGTATGTCCTTAATTCCCATTAATCCAAAGCTTCTCAAAAACTGCAGTGCATTTCAAGTCTCATCAATATAAAGGTGCTCAGCACTTGGGAGCGTTGGACCCTAATACCATAATTGTATTTTTTTTTCAAGTAGCACGTACTATATATTACTTTGAAACTCAGTATATTTTATTTATACTCAGTATTTCAAAGCAGTCATAAATGTATCAAGGCTAATGTAGGTCTACCCCTGAAGAAAGAAACCTACCAAGAAACCTAATTTGACCAGATGTAATAATTCACATTTTATGCAAGAGCTGTATAAACTGAGACCCAGAGGGTATGTCTACACTGAACACTAAGCTCCAGTCTGTGGGACCCAGTCTTGTGGAAGCAGTGTTTCTGAGCCCATGCTTGAGCATCTACATGGCACTGTAAAACTGTTTACAGTTGGTGGACCGGGGTCTTAGCCATGCTTACAGGTCTGCACTAAGCAGACCTTCTGACTCAGGTCTGTGGCTTATGCTGCATCCACACTGCAAAATGAGAAGGCTTGAACCCCAGTCATAGTGGGACTCTGACTTTGACACAGCCTCCTAACAGGGTTCTAGGACCCAGGTCCTGAGTGCTTGCTGACCCAAATCAGGCTGATTTGTGTGTGGATGGAAGAGGAGCTTGGGCTCAAACCTGAGTCAGAGCTCGGCTTAGTGTGCAGTGACCTTTCCCAAAACTACACAGGGAGTCATTTGCAGAATCATGACTAAAACCAAGATCTCTTATTGTATTCTATTCTATTTAGGTTCTTCTTATAACTGGTCAAAACATTTTTTAAAATTTGTAATAACATCTGACATTTTTTCAGGAAAAATTGCAGCCATTTTTCAACCAGTTCTTGTTCTTCACCCATCGTGGTGGTATATGAGCACCTATCCAGCCTCTAAGTTCCAGAAAACACTGGGTTCCTAGCAAGTGCACATTAAATAAGTGAGGACATTATTCAGCGATAGCAATAATAATAAGTAAACACTACAGTATGCCAACAGCTTTAGCAAAACAAAATAAATAAATGAACAAAGAGCATCACTCATCTCTTAACAGGGACTTACATAAAGTAGTTGAAAATTCCCTTAGAGCTAGTGGATAACTGAGGATTGAGTACTACTGGAAAAAGAACGGATTGAATGACAGAATGGGAAACTGCATCAACCTGATGAGGCTTTCATACTGACTGTAAATTGGAATTGACCTCAAGGAGCTCTGCACTGAAAGATTGTTCTGATAGATAGATATTTTAATAAATATTGCACTAGTAAAGCATTTGGTGTACTTGATTAAAGAAGTTCTAGCCAAAAAAAATATTAGTTGTAGGATGCAATAATGCTAAAAGACAATTGCATGCGATAACAAATAAAACTATTCATATTAACTTAGTTATCCAATATAGGGAGGGTGAAAAGGTGGCTTGAAGTCACCCTGGTCTTATAACTCCCCTTGGGCTGCGAGTTCCTTACTTTTCAGTGATTTTTTCCCCCTGAAAAAAATTTCTAGGATCAAAATGAAAGACAAATATTTTGGTTTTGTTTGTTTCTGCCCCTCCTCCCACTCTTTGTGTGTGTGTGTGTGTGTGTGTGTATGTGTGTGTGTGTGTGTGTGTGTGTGTGTGTGTGTGTGTTTTAATTGATTCCCTGACCTTTCCTCTTCCTGTTTTCTTTTTTTCCCCTTTTCCAGTGGAGAATGGGAGGAAAAGAAACAACAATCTGAAATGTTTCATTTCAGTTACATTACATTCAAATCTAAAAGGAAATGTTTAGTACCAAACTGAAAGGACATTTTTTTCATTACAAATCATTCAATTGAAAAATCAGAAAATTTATAAGACGGAGACATTTTTTGTTTAAAAAATTATGTAATTTCAAAAAAAGCCCCACCACTTTCTGAACAGTTTTTTTTGGCCCTGAATTTGCCAGAGTGCATATATGAATGTCTTAAACTGGAGCACACCATTTCAGGAGGTGTAATGGCTACAATAAGGGGCTGCCTATCCTCATTCTACTTTTCCTTTTTGCCATTTTTCCCGGAAGCACTCTAAAAATCTGTGTTTCAAAACAGCAGGGATGTTGGTTGACATAACTTAGATTACAGGATTGACAGGAGCCCAGGAACCTAGTGAGTGATCTAGAATCCCTTAGAGAAACAACCTCTTTGCATTTCATCAGCACTAGTTTCCAGCTAAATGGCAGCATCTGAAAGCAAAATGCAGAAAATTTCCCATGTTTGGCAGTGCCTTCCATTGACATCATTCACCTTGTGTGTTCTGAGTGAAATCCTATTTTCATCATTTTAACTGGCTTATCGGTGTTAGTTCCTAATGCTGATATCTTCTTGAAAGTGACACATGGACACATCTGCAAGGAATTTAGCAGGCTGCATGTTTCTAAACAGAGATATACATTTATTGAAAACAGTTTTTCCACTGGTGGGGTGGAGAGGATGGAGGCAAGGAGAGAAGAGTATTGGGTATCCTAAGATGAAAGTAAGAACTGGTTGTAAGTTCTGCTCCTACTTACCCATTTACTGATTGCTGGGTGGGCAAAATCTGGGTTGAGTTGGTAATGCCACTTCAGGATAAATATGTTTGTAGCTAAGAAAAAGAAATATACATAGGTTTAATCATTTCCTGAATGCTGATGGATATTCCAAATTTCCAAGAGAATCAAAAAGAAAATTCAGTTTTATCATACAGAATGATTATTGCCAGCTAGCTAGAGATTTTATTATAAAGGCACTTGATTAGTGTAGCTGAATGCACAGTGTATTTAGAGTTGATGGATTTGTTGCAGTTGGCATCTGAGTAGTAACTCTTAGGTTCCAACTTGATTGTTCAGTAAAATTTATAAATATGTAGTCTGAGTTCTGGGATGGTATGTAAACAATGAGTTATACATCTTGAGTATTAAAATTACTAAAGTTGATGAAGAATTACCAAAGAGGAATTACACACATTTTCTATATAAAATATGTGTGCTATTCAGCCAATAAATCATGCCCTTACCTCCTGGGAAAAAAGCTATTGTGGCTGGAGCGCTAGCAATAGCTATGGGTAATTTGGCCAGAACATTTCCATTCTAAATACCTGATTTTAGCAATTCATAACGTTAAACATCTTTCAACTATTGGGCTGATATTTTGCAGGCCTGGTTCCTGCCTGCAGGTGATATTATTTTTTTTTAAAGCATGAGGCGGAAAAAGGGAAGCTAGTTGAACTCAATGGTACCTAATGGTACTTAAAGGTAATGTTATGTTTAAATGCTTTGCTGGACTGGGGCCAGAATGCCCAGAGACATCTCTTAGGGGGATTGGTTAACGGGGATTCTCTATGTCCTAGTAAAGAAGAGAGGCTAGAAGTTGATAAAGTACAGGTAGGAGCTGAAGTGAAACAGTCAAATGAACGTCACATGAAGGCAGACAAATATTGACAAATCTTATAAGTATTTGTATACAAATTCTAGAAGCTTAAATACTAAGGTGGGTGAATTTGAGTGCCTGGTATTAAATGAGATCATTAATATAATAGGCATCACAGAAACTTGGTGGAATGATGATCACCAGTAGCACACAGTAATAACAGGGTATAAAATATATAGGAATGACAGAGTAGGTCATGCTGGTGGGGGAGTGGCACTATATGTGAAAGCAAACTTAGAGACAAATATAGTAAACAATCTTAAATGAATCAGACTGTACCCTAGAATCTCAATGGGTAGAAATTCCATACTTGAATATTAAGAAAATAGCAGTAGAAATATAATACCAACCACCTGATCAGGATGGTGATGGTGATTGTGAAAAGCTCCGGGAGATTAGAGAGGCTACAAAAAATAGAAAACTCAATAACGATGGAGGATTTCAATGCCTATATTGACTGGTTACATGTCACCTCAGGACAGGATGCAGAGATGATAATTCTAGACATCACTAGTGACTGCTTCTTGAAGCATCGAGTCCTGGAACCCACAAGGGGAGATGCAATTTTTGGCACACAGGCTCTGGGCCAAGAGGTGCCTATAACTGAACCACTCTGTAATAGCGACCAGAATGTAATTAAATTTAACATTCTCGTTTGTGTGGTGGGGGAAATACCAAAAAAGCCTACCACAGTAACATTTAGGGAACTACACAAAAATGAGGAAGTTACTTAAACACAAATTAAAAGGATTAGTTACAAGACTGAAATGCCTGCGAGCGGCATGGAAACTTTAAAATCAGAGGCTCAAATTAATAGAGGCTCAAATTAAATGTATACCCCAAATTAAAACCAAAAATCAATAAAAGGACAAAAAATGCCACCATGGCTAAACAACAGAGTAAAAGAGCTGGTTAAATGCAAAACAGGCATCTTTTAAAAATTGGAAGTCAAATTCTACTCAGGAAAATAGAAAAGAGCATAAACTGTGGCAAGTCAAGGAAAAAGGTTAAATTAGGCAGGCCAAAAAAGAATTTGAAAAGCAATTAGAAAAAGACACAAAAACTAACAGCAATTTTTTTTTAAAGTACATCAGAAGCAGGAAGCATGCCAAATCATCAGTGGGGCCTCTGGACGATCAAGGTGCTAATGAAGCGCTCAAGGAAGCAAGGCCATTGCAGAGAAGCTAAATGAATTCTTTGCATCAGTCTTCACTGCAGAGAATGTGAGGAAGATTTCCACAGCTGTCATTCTTTTTACATGACAAATATAGGAACTGTTCCAGATTGAGGTGGTGATAGAGGTGGTTTTGGAACAAATCTATAATTTAAACAATAAGAAGTCACCAGGACCAGATGGTATTCACGTAAGAGTTCTGAAGGAATTCAGATGTGAAAGTGTAGAACTACTAACTGTATTATGTAACTTATCGCTTCATAGGCCTCTATACTAGCTAGCTAATAGAATGCCATTTAAAAAAAAAAAAAACCTCCTGAGGAAATTACAGTCCAGTAAACCTAACTTCAGTATCAGGCAAATTAGTTAAAACTATACTGAAGAACAGAATTATCAGACACATAGATGAGCATGAGTTGTTGGGGAAGAGTTAACATAGTTTTGGTGAGGCATGATTTACCTTTACAAATCTATTAGAATTCTTTCAAGGGGTCAACATACATATGGCCAAGGGGGATCCAGTGGGTATAATGTACTTGGTCTTCAGAAAGCCTTTGACAAGTGTGACAGACCCAGACAAGTGGGGTACAGAAGTCTGATAGAAGGCAAATATACTGGCCATTGGATGAATAGTTTTCTGTTCCCTCAGTGACCAGAGCAGGGGCTGCACTAGAACAAGCAGGAACTTTCTGGAACCAATTTAAGGCAGGCAGGCTAATTAGGACACCTGGAGCCAATTAAGAAGAAACTGCTAGAATCAATTAAGACAGGCAGGCTAATCAGGGCACCTGGGTTTAAAAAGGAGCTCCCTTCAGTTTGTTGTGTTGCGTGCGAGGAGCTGGGAGCAAGAGGCACACAAGCAGTTGAGAGTGAGAAGAGTTGAAGGACTGAGGAGTACAAGCATCAGCAGACCATCAGGAGGAAGGTCCTGCAGTAAGCATAAAGAAGGTGATGGGCGGAGGCTGTGGGGAAGTAGCCCAGGGAGTTGTAGCTGTCACGCAGCTGTTCCAGGAAACCCTATAGACAACTGCAATCCACAGGGCCCTGGGCTGGAACCTGGAGTAGAGGGCGGGCCCGGGTTCCCCCCAAACCTCCCAACTCCTGATCAGACACAGGAGGAATTTGACTGTGGGTTCTACCAGAGGGGAAGATCTCTGAGGGGATCAAAATCTGCCAATAAGCGCAGGACTCACCAAGGTAGAGGAGGAACTTTGTCACACAAGGTTCCTCACCAAAGGCTCTTAAGCAAAGTAAGCTGCCTTGGGATAAGAGGGAACGTCCTCTTGGATCAGTAACTGGTTAAAAGATAGGAAACAAAGGTAGGAATAAATGGTCAGTTTACACAATAGAGAGAGGTAAATAGTGATGTCCCCGCAAGGATCCATAGTGGGACCAGAGGTGTTCAACATACTCATAAATGATCTGGAAAAAAGGGATAGATAGTGAGGTGACAAAATTAGCAGATGATACAAAATTACTCGAGATATTTATGTCCAAAGCAGACTGTGAAGAGTTACCGAAGGATTTCACTAAACTGGGTGACCGAGCAACAAAATGGTAGATGAAATTTAATATTGATTAATGCAAAATAATGCACATTGGAAAACATAATCCAAAGTATACCTACAAAATGATGGGGTCTAAATTACCGTTACCACTCAAGAAAGAGATCTTGGAGTCCTTGCAGGTTATTCTCTGAAAACATTTGCTCAATGTACAGCCTCAGTCAAAAAGCTAATAGAATATTAGGAACCATTAAGAAAGGGATAGATAATATTCATGGTAGCCCCTAGGCCCTGTAATAGGCCAAACACACATGTAAGGGGGAGATCTAGACCATCGGACTTGTTTGGCATGCCAGGAACAGGGTAGTACCTTCATGGATGACTACCTGTCTGCCACCACTAGATCTTCATGAGAAGGTGTGAGTGTGCGTAAAGAATGGACATTAGTTTGATCCTACATTACATTACTACTTTTTCATGTGGTTTGGAACAATTGTGTATTTACTAATTGTGCTAATAAAATTGTTTAAAGCTTTGCTTTGCCCTCAATGTGAGTGTTGTCATTATGCACATCAGGGTTCCCAACCAGACATTGAACTTAATAACCTGAATTCTGTTGTGCCTGATTTGGGGCACAACAGAATTTGCAGATGATACAAAATTACTCGAGATAGTTAAGTCTAAAGCAGACTGTGAAGAATTACCAAAGGATTTCACTAAACTGGGTGAACTGGCATCTTTAAATTAGTAATTAATTTTGAATTAACTGGAAATTAATAATATAATTGGTAACTACTTAAAGAATCAAGCAACAGGTGTAATCTGTTTTTCATTTCTCTTAAGTACTAGGAAGCTTAGCTTGTTTGTTTGTTTGTTTTTTTCCTATGGTACTCTCCTCTGATAGCTGAGAGCATCGCATCTACAATGCTCTGAGGCCAAGCTTTTAAGAAAAAGTTACCTAAAATTTGGCTCTCAAATCTAAATTTAGGTACCTAAGTAGACTGGCTTCACTTTCAAAATCACTCAGTACCCAGCAGATCTTAATGCAATTTGAAGGTGCTTAGAATCTTTGAAAATCTGCCCACTCTACTTAGATGCCTAAATAAAAAACTAGATGCCTAATTCTTCTTTGAGTAGGTGCAGATGTGTACTCCACTCAGGTTTGTTTGTGCTTAGTGCACTGAGTTGGATATGTTTTTCGATACATTAGCAGTACCCATTGGGGAATTATGTGTGCCTTGCACCTCCTCGCAGTCTCTCCCCAGGTTATATAAGGGTAGTGCCACCCTGACCCCCTTCAGTTCCTTCCTACTGTCAGCAGCCTAAGTTGGAGATCCCCATGAGGTTCTCTCCTCACAGTTTCTTTCCTGGGTCACAGCCACTTGCTGAGACTTTGTAGTGTAAATCGTTAGCAGTTATTACCTGTAGTGTAGCATAGTGTTAGTTTTGCTAGTTTTAGTAGGTTATGTGGAAAGCCGTCACAGCTGAACCCTGTTCCAGGGGTCCCTGACACATTGAACTGAAAGAGAGACTAGAGCAGCAGGCCCTGACCTCTAGGTCTGCTGATGCCTGCTACAGGCACATTGTGGAAAGTCTAATTCCTTTAAAAAGTGAACACGAATGTCTAGGGACCTTGCTCTGAAATAGCACCTGATGGAGCTGGCTTTGAGGCCTCCCTCTGCACCGGTGCCTTCATTGGATTGTTCAGTCAGCCTCAGGCACCCTCCACCTCTATGGGAGCACCACACAGACCCCAAAACTCTGAATTTCCCCCAGGAAGGGTAAGTGGTCATTCATCTTCTTCAGTTGTTCCTAGTAAAAGGACCCATAAAACAGATTGCAGCTGTCAAAAATCAAAAGGAGATTTGTACTCCTCTTTGTCCAGAACAAGGATTCAGTGACATCAAGACCCAGCTGGGACATCAACCTGTGTTTCTTCTGTTCTGAGGTGGGAAATTCGCAGTACCATATCATTGACTCCAGTGGTATTTATTACCCAACCACAGGAAATTCCTGAGGGTGGTTTTTTTTTGGGGGGGGGGGCGGTGCTATTACCAGTACATGGTACTTCCATTTGTCCTGTCATTGGCTCCTCATGTATTTACCAAATGCATGTGAAGACAATGGATTTTTGGACAATAATTGTAGGAACAGAGAGACTCTGGATCCTTCACCAAGGGAACAAGCTGCCAGTTGGGATATCTTATGAATGGAATATCACAGCCATTCATGCTGTTTTACACTGGGAGACAAACTTTGGATGAGTTTACCTTTGAGAGACAGGGGAATGTCTTGTTAAGGTTAGGCTCTAGAAGGTGTGTTGTGATTTTATTTTATATGTAACCATCTGTTTCCATTAATTCTATGTGCTTCTTCTCAAATATCTGGTGTTTTTTTTTTGTTAAATAAACTTCTTGTTTTTACTATAAACATATCTAAGTGCTGTGTGTTGAATGGAGTGGTGATCCTGAGGTGTAAGCTGGTGTTTACTGGTCCTTTGGGAATAGTGGATCTGTGAATTCTGTGAGTGTGCAATGGAGTGACACTCCATGGGGAGGCTCTGGGTTGGAATGTGCCTATTGTAAACCTGTAGATAGAAAGAGTGGGATCTCGGGAGGCCTGGAAGGCAGGACTTGTGTTGCCAGAGGCTGGTACTGTTGGGGAACTGACCTACAGCAGGCATAGACAAGACTTCCTCACTCTAAGGGCAGGTGATAGTGAGGTGCCTCACAACCCTGGGTACCCCCAGGAAGCATCACATAGTATTACAGTCATTGTTTAACTAAGACTCTGGACCACCTGCAGGGGGTACTGCTCATGAGTCACCTGAGTGGAATACACATCGAGCGGAACTACTCGATAAAGAGAAAAAGGTTACATACCTGATATGTAACTATGGCTGCAGCCATGTATGCCACACCCCTGCCTCTATCCCCTCTTTGCTGGAGTCCTAGGCTGTCTCTCCAGTGGGAAGGAACTGAGAGGGCTCAGGGCAGTGCTATCCTTATACGGACTCAGGAAGGGCCACAAGGAGGAGCAGACCATGCCAGATACCCTGATGGGTATTGCTGTGGTGGGGGAAAAGTCTCAGACTCCTGGTACACTAGGTGCAAACACTTAGATGAAATACACGTGCGCACCCACATCTCAAAGAATGACAGTTACACATCAGGTAACCAACCGTTTGTTTTCTTTTAAATCTTGGCCTGAGGCCTGAAGCGTAGACAATAGATGTCCGAAAGATTATCTTTCATTAATTTTGCTTATATGTAACTAAGCTTCACTGTCTGCCTACAAAGGAGCCTGCAAAACAAGTTTCTGATGTGAGCTGTATGTAAACTTAGCTAGTTATGAAATATCCACATCTGTAGAGTACAGTGTGTGTTGTTAAAATATCTCTATTGAGATCTTCAGTTTATTAAATAGACAAATGGTAGGAAACATTTATGCCTCACAAGCTCTGATATTTAATTTTAAAATAACTCCACCACAATCTCACATTTCTTGATGTTAACGTAACTAAAGCTGTATATGTGTCATAGCGGGCAACAAATCAAGCTTGATCATCAATACTCCTGCTTCCTGGGTTTAAAGTAGAGCCATCAGCAGTCTGCAAGTGTAAAAAGGAAAACCAAAGCCCTTTTCTTTGAAAATGTCAAAAATTAGCCTTCACCCATGGGTTTTTGGAGACTGTGTCCTAGCTACTGAAGAGACAACTGCAGAAAAGGCTATTCAATCTCTAACAATATTTTACATAGTGCATCTATGTGTTTCAAGCACTCTTCAAACATTAACTAGTTAACACTACTCTAGACTGGTGGCTTACTATTGCATACTTAATTGTGATTGCAGTGCGTATTTCATTCGAGTTCTATTTTATTCTATAAAGGTTCTGCTATCATCTTCATTATTGCGATAGATCAGTGGCTCCCAGAAGTGCATTAAGCAACATGATTAACATCTGTCACATTTGGTTTGTTCTCTCATCCTCTCCCCAGGAAGAAAATTGTGTGCAACGTAGTGTTTTGGCAGTTGTGTGTGTGTGTGTGTTGTTTTATTTATTTATGTACATGCTATTGTGTGTTTATATTAGAGAAGACAACATCAAGGAAGCATACCTTGCACTTGGAATAGAAAATGGTGACATCTGTAATAGCCTTACGTTTCTGTGGGAGTTCATACCACAGTTTTGGATTGGCCCCTGAGAAAGCTCTGTCTCCTGTTTTACCCTTATGGTAGAAAATTTAATTGCACCTGAGGGGTGGAGTTATTGAGTTATTCATTCCAGAGCTATAGGCAATATTTTGTAAAGCTAGGCACTGCCCATTAAGCACCTTGAAGACAAGGACCAAGATCTTTAGCTTGACTTGATGGTACTCTATTGGTGTATCTGGAGTGATATCAATTGAGAACGATATGGTCAATTCACACTCAGATAAAACATCACAACTTTATGTATACAAAGAAATAAACCTTACTACATACCCCAAAACCTTAACTACAGTTAAGATATAAATATTGTGCTGATGGGCACAGCATAAGACCTTGAGTACAAGAGAAGAGGAATTGAAATGCCATTTTTGAATTTTGTAAAGAAAATGTACAGAGAATGTACATATCCCCTTATGACCATGAAACATCCTCTTACTCTAATCCCACGAAGGCTTCATTCATAAATGACCAAGGTGTACCCTAGTGAGTCCAACAGCAACATGAACATACATGAAAGGCAAAGCCAACATCAAAGCTAATAAGTTGTTAGATGGGCTTCCCAAGGAGTTAGATGGTACCACTTGGAAAATATCTCCCCCTGCTTAGTTCAGTGAGTTTACTATCTGAAGAAGGTGGAATAAATATTGTACATTTCAAGATTTTCTAAAAACATAAATAATACCAAGAGAAAATACACATAGATTCACATTTCAATTAAAATAATATATTACAAACCTTCATGAACAAACACATTATTTAATTTTTTTTTCATTTTATTTTGCCATGTTAACTATTGAGTAAAGAGAATTGTTCATTACTCTAGAAGGCTTTGGTAGGGTTTGTTTGCCCTAAATTGCTTAAAAAATCCACAGTCTTGTAACTTAATTTTACTCATCTATTACAGATCTCTGTATTTCCTCATGTAGTTCTCGGCTAGATTCTCAAAGATAGGAGAAACTGAAATAGCCATGTCCAGTCATTTCAGTCCTTGAACATATCTTGTTCCTTGTAAATATTTGATCTTGTAATTGTCTATACAAACTTTGGATCAGATGCTGACATTGGGAATGTTTTATTGCCCACCAAGGAGCACTTGTGGCTATGTTTTGATAGCCAGGTTTGCGGTTCTGGAAAAGTACAGGGACTCTGGCATGCCTTCAATGCAGTAATATTATTGTATCATATTAATAAAGAAATACAATAGACTGCTAAAGTGAAACAAATGAAAACCTTTCATAAAATTAGGTAATTATAACTGGTAAAATAGTAGCTTTGGGATACAATTTACATTATAAATAATGAGCAAGATCCTCAGCTAGTATATTTCACTGGTTTATACCATGTGAGGATCTGTGTATGTCTCATATAAATGAGGTATAACATTTAATTACTATAGATATAACATTAGTTAATTCTGGAGTCTCTTTTAGCTTAGACTATCAATTTAACAGTCTTAAGTCCTGCTGGAAAGTTGTAAAGAGTCTACCTATTCCAGATTTTTCTTACATATATATACACACATACACAGTATATATACGCACACACTCTTCAATGGGAAAAAGAGACAGATACATTTTTTAAAAAATCTGGTCATTTTGCCACTACAGTTTGCAAATTGGATTCTCAACTGTGCACATCTGGAAAAAAAAAAACAGCCCTGTTTTCATTGGATTTGACAATCATGGAATAAGTTCCTAAAAATTTGGCTTGCAGCTTGTGCAAATAGTGTGTGACCAATTATACTGTTAATAAAGCATTCCTTGCAAACTCTTCATGCAAACTCTTGCACATGTGAATAATTGAGCTCATTTGGAATATCCATGTGCATAAATTTAATCATGTGTACCGACACTTTCAGGATTGGGGCCTTTCAGGATTGATAGTAGTCAATGGGGCATAATTGTGGGATAAGATACTAATAAATGTAAAGAAGGAAGGCGAAATCTGGTTTTATACCTTTTCTTTTTGTTTTTTAGGTATTTTCAAAGTGTTGCCATCACCAGTTGTAGTTACATGTTGTCTCACTGCATACTCCGTGTATGGAAGTCATTAGTGTGTCTAATGATTCCCTTTGTATACTGTTTTACAAAAGTGCTCATTGAATGTATTGAGAAATTACACAGTCACAGTAATGATTCCCTAGTTAAAAGTTCTATCCTGCCAACACTTATGCATATTTTATTCTATTCTGGTTCTTATATCACGCTCAGCGCCATAGTACCTGAGCGTCTTCCAGGAGTACATTAAGTGACGTGACTAACATCTGTCATGTGTACAGTGTGGTGTTTGTTTTGTTTGTTTTAATTATAACTTGTATATGCAGGGGGCTGTGTTTCTGCATTAGCAAAAGCAATGTTGAAGAAGTGTATGTCTTGCACTTGGAACGGAAGGCGGTGAGGTTCCTGGTGATTCTTAATTCTAGTCCACTTAGCCCCAGGAAGACTGTGTCTCCTGCACAGGTGACCTATGAGCTATATGCATGAGTCACTTTATGTATGTGATTCATCCCATATGCCCTGAGCTTGGAAGTGACTTCATGTGGACATAAAGTTACTTGCATCCATCAGGATTTGCAGGATTGGGGAGGTCTATAAACGTAACTCATTTTCTTTTATAAATTTCATTCCCCAACAAAATAAAAATCTGAGAAATAATAAAAAGCACCTTTCTGAATCAAATGTTTCTCTCTTGTATTTTTATTTTTAAAGCAAAGTTGAGGTTAATCAGACACACCATGTTAGAACTATGTGAGTTTGAAAATGGAGATGTTTTACATTTTTTGGAAAAGTCTTCAAACATACTTTGTAAAATCATCTAAAAAAAAGTCTAAAAGACCTAATTTTTTTGGTCACTTGTCCTCAGGGAGAAGTAATGGCTTTGAGGACTTTTCACAAAGGCAGTTGGTAATTTTTTGAGTTATTCACAGAGGCATCTGTTCAGAAAGCATGTGCTTAACTTTACGGACATGTGTGGCTCCACTGAAGCCATTGGGACTACTCACAGAGATAAAGTTAGACACTTGCTTAAACACCTTTTTGTATTGGGGGCCTAAGGGCCTCACCCAACTCCTAGTGAGGTCAAAGGGAATCTTACCCTTGGCTTCAATAGGAACTGGATTGTGCCCTTAGAATGTTTCTGTCTAGCTATTTTTAATGCACACGTCACTGTGGTATGTCAGCATAATATTTGAACATATACTACATATATATCAGATAATAGATTTTTCAACAATAATTTACACTACATATCGCTTTCAACACTGAACATTTTCTTGTGTTTAATGTATAACTTGTGTTTAATGCCAAATGTATGTTACAATATTTCATTCAAACATTCTCCATTTTATTTTTTTCCTTTAATAAGTTCATTATTTGAGCATGAGCAAATTAGATAAGTCATACAATGTTATATTATATTGCAGGGATCGGCAACCTTTGCAACGCGGCCTGCCAGCGTAAGCCCCCAGTTTGTTTACCTGCCGCATCCGCAGGTTTTTTTCATAGATTCATAGATTCTAGGGCTGGAAGGAACCTCGAGAGGTCATCGAGTCCAGCCCCCTGCCCTCATGGCAGGACCAATTACTGTCTAGACCATCCCGATAGACATTTATCTAACCTACTCTTAAATATCTCCAGAGATGGAGATTCCACAACCGCCCTGGGCAGTTTATTCCAGTGTTTAACCACCCTGACAGTTAGGAACTTTTTCCTAATGTCCAACCTAAACCTCCCTTGCTGCAGTTTAAGCCCACTGCTTCTTGTTCTATCCTCAGATGCTAAGATGAACAAGTTTTCTCCCTCCTCATGACACCCTTTTAGATACCTGAAGACCGCTATCATGTCCCCTCTCAGTCTTCTCTTTTCCAAACTAAACAAACCCAATTCCTTCAGCCTTCCTTCATAGGTCATGGTCTCTAGATCCTTAATCATTCTTGTTGCTCTTCTCTGGACCCCCTCCAATTTCTCCACATCTTTCTTGAAATGCGGTGCCCAGAACTGGACACAATACTCCAGTTGAGGCCTAACCAGCACAGAGTAGAGCGGAAGAATGACTTCTCGTGTCTTGCTCACCACACACCTGTTAATGCAGCCCAGAATCATGTTTGCTTTTTTTGCAACAGCATCACACTGTTCACTCATATTTAGCTTGTGGTCCACTATAACCCCTAGATCCCTTTCTTCCGTACTCCTTCCTAGATAGTCTCCTCCCATTCTGTATGTGTGAAACTGATTGTTCCTACCTAAGTGGAGCACTTTGCATTTGTCCTTATTAAACTTCATCCTGTTTACCTCTGACCATTTCTCCAATTTGTCCAGATCATTTTGAATTATGACCCTATCCTCCAAAGCAGTTGCAATCCCTCCCAGTTTGGTATCATCTGCAAACTTAATAAGCGTACTTTCTATGCCAATATCCAAGTCATTGATGAAGATATTGAACAGAGCCGGTCCCAAAACAGACCCTTGCGGAACCCCACTCGTTATACCTTTCCAGCAGGATTGGGAACCATTTATAACTACTCTCTGAGTACGGTTATCCAGCCAGTTGCGCACCCACCTTATAGTAGCCCCATCTAAGTTGTATTTCCCTAGTTTATTGATAAGAATATCATGTGAGACCGTATCAAATGCCTTACTAAAGTCTAGGTATACCACATCCACCGCTTCTCCCTTATCCACAAGACTCGTTATCCTATCAAAGAAAGCTATCAGATTGGTTTGACATGATTTGTTCTTTACAGGTTCGGCTGATCACGGCTCCCACTGGCCATGGTTCGCCACTCCAGGCCAATGGGGGCTGCGGGAAGTGGTGCAGGCTGAGGGATATGCTGGCCGCCGCTTCCTGCAGCCCCCAATGGCCTGGAGCAGTGAACGGCGGACAGTGGGAGCCGCGATTGGCCGAACCTGCGGAGGCTGCAGGTAAACAAACCAGCCCGGCCTGCCAGGGGGCTTACCCTGGTGGGCCGTGTGCAAAAGGTTGCCGATGCCTTTTATATTGTATAGTCTGATACATTACACCATTTTCAGCCATTAAGAAATGAGTAGTTTATAAATTATTTTCCAGGGTACTGAAATTAACTGCACCTAGATTGTTTCATGGTCATTATTTTGCATTAAGAAACCATTTTAAATGTTGTTTAAAAGGATTTATTACCTTACATATACCTTCCAATGATGGCTTTTTTCTGGCTCTATCTTCCAAATTTAAAAATATATAATTGAATAAATGAAACAGGTTTATTGTCATTGCTTATCACTTAGGGTACGTCTATACTTACCTCTGGGTTCGGCGGTAAGCAGTCGATCTTCTGGGATCGATTTATCGCGTCTTGTCTAGACGCGATAAATTGATCCCGTAAGTGCTCGCCGTCGACACCGGTACTCCTGCTCCGCGAGAGGAGTACGCGGAGTCAACGAGGGAGCCTGCCTGCCGCGTGTGGACCTGCGGTAAGTACCTTGTAGTTCAAACTAAGATACTTCGACTTCAGCTACGTTATTCATGTAGCTGAAGTTGCGTATCATGGTTCGAACCAGGGTGTTAGTGTGGACCAGCCCTTAGCCTATGATCTTCACTGTTGTAATTAGAGATGCTTGAACAGTGTAAAAACCTGTTCAGGAATAGTCTGCTAAAGTAGAGACTGTTTTTGGCATTTAATTAATTAATTTGGTACTCATGATTATTCACAAGAATAAAACTTTGTTTTTACAGATGTTTGCAAACTGTGAATTTCAGGCCTGTGGTCATTCAGTCAAGAAGATTTGTTTTGTGACAGAACAAAATTTGTTCGGGGGAAGCAGAAGTAGTTTGTAAAGTTGAGGCCATCCCATCAGGGAACAGGAGATTTAGAAATACCTTGCATAAAAATGCAACCCTGCTAGACAAATTTAGCATACAGTACATGGTCAAGTGGTTGAAAATGTTAAGAGTGCATTCTGTGTAGTGACCTATTCCTGTGGAAAGTCCTGTGTTAAGTCCTGTGCATCTTTAATGAAAATGTGATACAGTAGGGCTCTCTCATGAAGGGCCTGATTCTACACCCACTTCAGTCAAAAGAAGTTTTGCCATTCTGTGGGTGTTGAATCGAGCCATTAAGGTATACGATAAGTGTGTCATGATTGTAAAGATTGTGAACATTTCAGGAAATTTGCCAGGTACACTTACACTCTGTGTGTGAGTGAACTTAAAAGTGAAGAAAGCAGGAACTGGCTTAGAAAAACGGCAATAGGTGCATATATTCTTCCCTGCAAAATATTTTTATTAATATTTTTTGCAAGGGGGGGAATAGTAAATGCATAATGTAAAGCTGAAGTCAGTAGTGTAGTGATGTTGGCTCAAAGTATTACTATGTTCCTGGTGACTGCTTTCAGCGGGGAGTGACGTGAAGTTTGTAACATACTATGGGATACTCCAGCATGAAATGGAATATTATATATGGATACTGTGTCATATATAGATAAGATATAGGCCCATATTCATGACATATTGCTATATTAAACAGGAAAAGAAAGACATGTGTACGGTATGTTTGTCTTACATTGATGTATGCATTAATCCACTTTCAAATTGAGACCCCCACCTCAAACCTGACTGTGAATTCTTTTTGTTTTAAGATGTTGTAAATTTTTGTACAGCCATGTATTGTCATAGATTTAAAGGCCAGAAGGGACCACCAGATCATCTAGTCTGACCTCCTGTATATAACAGGTCACCACCAGCACCCACACACTAAACCCAACAACCTAAATAAGACCAAACATTACAGTCCACAGGAGACTAGACTGTTATGTGCCACAGGCAGAGTACAGGAGAGACTGAGGTACACCAGGGCTTGAGGCTCCTCCCAGTGGCAGGGAAAAGATTAAATTAGACATACTCAGATAATCTTGGCAAGTGACCCACACCCACATGCTGCAGAAGAAGATGAGAAAGCCCCAAGGTCACTGCCAATCTGAGCGGGGGGGAAATTCCATCCCAACACCACATATGGTGATCAGTTAGACCCTGAGCATGTGAGCAAGAATCAGCCAGCCAGCCGAGCACCTGAGAGAGAGAGAGAGAACACTCGGTGCCACCTCAGAGCCCCAGTCCTCCCTACCCTGGCCATGGCCATCCCCGATGCTTCAGAGGAGGGAGATTAAAAAACCTCTAGAATATATTGGTGGGGGAAAAAATATTTCTGACCCTAGTGGTTGCAGACCTGTATTTTTTATATTAGGCCAAAATGATAAAATTCCCTACTCTTATAGAAATTGCTTATTATGATCCTAGCCTTTGCTAGCTATAAATGTACTATATATAGTATACTGTAAATGCAATCAAAACAGATTTTTAAAGGTTAATATCCTGTGCCACACCACATAGTCAACAGAAGAATTCCCCAGATATCACTGGGGTATTGGCAATAATACCCTTCTCAAAGGCTGAACTGTTCTTGGACAGACTGCTTTTGGGTCTGATTATCCTTGAGTCCTGTACAGTCACTTTACATGGGTAAGAATTGAGTGTAACAGCATAAGGGTGAAATCCTGGCCCTATTGAAGTCAATGGGAGTTTTTCCATTGACTCCAATAGGGCCAGAATTTCACTCTATCATTCTGATTTCACAGTGTTTTACATTCACTTTGCATTCACTGGGCCTGATTCTTCTCTCACTCATACTAGTGTAAATCAGAAGCACTTCCACTGAAGTCAGTGAAACTACACCAATGTAAAACTGATGTAAGGAAGAGGAGAATCAAGCCCATACACAAAGCGTAAAGAAAGGGGGAATCAGGCCTTGGGTGCAAAGAAGCTTCTCTCCTGTGTACTTTTTTCTCTCATTTATTATGTACACACACATCCAGCAAGCATAGCCATGTTGTCTAAATATAGTATGTCTGTAGGATAGCGGGGTTCTATATCAAAGTGCACTGCAAAATGCTGGATTACAGACTGAGTCACTATTTCTTCCAGTGCAAACCTTGGGCATTGGGAGTGCAACACCACACTCACCTCCAAACAGGGCTCCATGCAGATTGCACAGTTAAGCCCCAAATGTTACATTCATACTAGCAGCCATGGATGCAGGGAGAGGCAGCAGCTTTTCAGGTAGCAAAAGGCATTGAATGAATCAGAAACATCAGACTGTGTGGAAAACAATGACCATGGTAGCTGCTTGGGAGTAGGAGCAGTCCACTAATGGTGGCTCTCTCTTTGAGGCAGCTGCTGTTTAAAAACTACAGCTACTGTGACTTGGGTTATGCTTTTGCATTTTTAGGGGCCTTCTTATCCAATACAAAAATATTCATTTAATAAAACCCATCCATGGCTGATGTATGACTGTGATTTGTTTGCATATAAACAAAAGTGTGTGTGTCTGTTTGTTTGTGTGTGTACAGATAACATTCACAAAAAATGTAAAACTTGCAATGGCCCATGATGTACTATTTTGGTCTGTGCATATTTCCTTTTGAGTGCAAAGTGACATATTGATGTATGGGCTGAATGAAAATTCCACAATAGATAGTGCGTTCTTTACTCAGGCAGGTTTATGATTTTATTATTGTTCTGCCTAAAGCCCTTTTCTAAACACCGTGTTTATGCAAATTATCTGAAAGTTTTTTTTAAAATAGATTAATTTCAGAAACGGTGGGTGTCCTTTGCTTTTTACCTTTCTTTGTTAGACTGACAAATGAGGTGATGTTTTTGTATGCATAATTTAAAAAATATTTAAGCAGCAAACTTGTATAGGGCAGTATTTTAATGTAACACCCCAAGGAAATCTCAAATCCATATGTTGCTTTATAAAATGTTAAAGGATCTATTAAATGATTTCCTTGCTTATCATTTCCTGTTTAAAAGGGATTTTATTTTATCTGCTTTCTAAACATATCCTTGCCTGCAGTGTTCTGTATTTAAGTGTAAGTGCTTTTAATTACTTCCGCTACTTCAGTTAGTATGAGCTTGCAAATGAAGTGAGTTATAAGCTCATGTGTGCCTCTGTTAAACCTTTCCTAAGACCGGGGATGACAAAACCTTCTAAGTTTAGGTAAAATCTGAGCTGGAGGGGCTCAAGAGAGCCCCTCGTTAATGTAGTCAGACTTTGGGCTATGTCAAGAGGAGGCTCAGCTTTGATTTAAGATGAATGTAAGTTCTCTAGCCCTTTTCCTTGTTTTAGCCAGGAAAATATAAAGTGGTTCAAGCCCATTATAAAAACTGAAAGGAACATACAGGTGGGGTCTAAGAAGGCTCTGGAATCATAAAGAGCACTACCCTGGAGGTGCACGCACACAGGTGCACACATGCCTTTTTATATAAGTGGATCAATTGAGTTTGAGGTATGCTCTCTAATCTTCCCACAATCCTTAGCGTAACCCTTTGTATATTGTGGTGTTAATCACAGACAGAAACCTAGGAGACTTTCTCTCCCCATTCATTTTACGAGGACCCTTGGTGCCTAAAGTCAAGCTTTGTGAATTGCAGTGTCGTTCCTGTGACCGTTCTAGGCCCCTTAAAGTTAGTAGCCACAAGGCTGTGCCTTGCAATGCCTAAGCCCCTTTCTAGATCCAGGCCCTACTCCCTAACTCTGATCACAGCTACTGCTTTCTTCACATCCTACTTTGTCTGAGTGAGGTTTTTAATACTGTAAATCATTACTGAGCTTCTAGAGCAAACGTTTTTGCCTACTGTGCTCTTATGATTTTGAATATTACCTCTCAAACCGCGCCTCTTTTGTTTATGATTGATACTTTACATCTTCCCCTTATTCTCTCTCTCCACCTTTATTATGCAGTGCCAGAGTCTGTCCTTGGCCCATTTCTCTTTACCAGTGCAATAGCCAAGACTGACAATGGACATGTGTGGATGACTTAATAATTCGGCATCTGCCTTGATTAACTCTTAGGTTGTTTTCTCCTCTGACTCCCCCTCCTTTCCCCCCCCATCTTGAATCAATTTCTGCTCTCAGTTACACTAGTAGCTCTATTACATTTAATGGAACTATGGATTTAGACTGATGTTACTGACAACACAAACTAGCTTTTCACTCTTTTCCTTGCTGTGCCGTAACTTCTTACTAAGGAATGCTTCAAAGACTGAAGGAATCTGGGTACAAATCCTTTTTCTCTCATACATGCAATTCATTATCCACAATTCAGACCCTTATATTGCTTACATGCCTGGAAATACTGGAGTTATCCTTAACTGTAAATGTATACCTTTTCTCCCGTATCACATTTGTTCATATGTTTGTTTATCGCCATGTCAGGAAAGTAGCCCAAATTTTTACTTTCCTTAACACGGAGTCTGCAGAAATCCTTATTCTTGGCTTAATCACTTCCTGTCTCAGCTATTGCAATACCTATTTCTTGACCTTCCTAATCACTGCCCTATAATCCTTAGAGGATCTATAATATTGAAGCAGGGTCTTCACTTTCTTTATCCTTGTCCTCCTCTTTCCCTGGCTTCTTATCCATCACTGAATCTAATGAAAACTTCTGTTTGGTGTGCAATGGCAACCAGAAACCAAAAGTGTTAGAGTGTGTAAGGGGTGGGCTAGAAAATAATGCTGAATATATCATAATGCTTCTATACAGTTCAGTAAATACTATGTTACCCAGAATACTATGTACACTTCTGGTCACGTTCTCTCAAAAACGATACAGCAAAAACAGAAGCAGTTCAGAGGCATGGGAATTTTATTAAGAATAAATAAATAAATGAGGGTTGCTTAGTTTACAGAGGATAGAGATGATAGGATAGAGGTATAGAAAATAGAAAGCTCCATGGTTCCTGGTCTGGTCCCTTTGTGCCCCAGGTGTGGATTCCCCTTGTGTGGGTGACATTAACTGTGTATGGCCTGGTCTACACTTGAAAGTTTTGCTGATAGAGATATTTCAGTTACGGGTGTTATATTTTGATTTGTTTGTTTTTAAGCACAGTAGGTCTGCCCGTCAAAGTTATATCAATATAGAAGTCATGATACGGAATGGCTTATTTCCCTTCTTTTAAAGGAATAAGCTGAAGCAGGAGAGGCACTTTTATATAGGCCTATGTCCACACTAGAGGGGCTGTATCACTTTAACACATAATTAAAGCAGTACAAATTTTATGTGTAGACAAGCCCTTAATGCAGTCTTACTGTTGAATGTCTGCCTGTATTTTTATTATTATTGGCCCTGATCACACCCTTCTATGGTAAAACCCACAAGAGTGGGCTACAGGAGAGGAAACAGGAAACCTTCCTGAGGCTCTCTCCAGAGCAGTTTGTCTATGTTTTGTCTGGCCCTTGGCTTTGACATCCATAGAAGAGGCTGCAGAGCCCACCTACAGCTATCTCCTCTCCCCCATCCCTGGGAGCTGTATGGATCCTGGGAAAAGAACAGGAGGTTAGACCCATTAACTTGGACTGTATCTGTGTCCATGTAACAGAGTGGCCTTCCCCCTTTAAAAGTCAGCATGCCTGGGACTAGCCAGCCTGGATCAGTCAGCCCTGCCTGTGCCATAATTAGCTGTCTCCCAGCTTAAGGGGACTGGACTAACTGGAGTCAGGTGACAGCCTGAAAACATCTGGGCCTCATTAAAAGAAATGCTGAGAAAGCCCAGTTTGGTAGAAGAACTACAGGGAACTAGCTGGGCTCCTGTGCAATGTCCTGAAGTAGGGCCTGGAAAGACTCTGGGGAAGTAGCCTGGGAGTCAGTGCTCTATGCCAGCATGGAGAGACTTTAAAAGGAGCCCAGAAGGGGCTAGGAAGTGAGCCTAGAAGGCACCATTGAAGAGGAGCCCAAATAGGGTAGAAGAACCTTTTGTTTGTCTGGCCTTTTGTTACCCCCTGAAGGAGACTGAACCCAGCTAGTGGGATGAGATATGTGACTCCCCAGGAGAGATGGAGAATCCTTGGTGAGGGAAGGACATTGAGGCAAAGACGTCCTTCAGACCACACACACACACACACACACACACCTCTCCCTCTTATAGCAGTTACAGTAGAATGGGACCGAGAGCAACTGGCCCCAGCAAGTTTCCTATAAAGGAAATTCCCATCATGGGGGTGAGTATGTGAGGAAAACTAATACGGGCCTTCTTGTGTTATCAGTCCACTGTTAGCCTTACTAGATGCTGAGGGAATGATGTGCACTTTTCTCCCACCTGCTCGCTCCGTCCCCCTTTGTGAACCTATGGAATGACCACTGTGGGAACAGGGAGAAACCTAGATGTTGCCATGGAGGTAGCTGAGACCCCTTCTGCAAAGGATAGGTATGATCTGTGCATGGAGATGCAGCTCATCAGCAGAACTGGGGCAGAGGGTGTGGAGTGCGAATGGCAGGACTTGTCATTAATATAGCAAAAATTTTAAAGCATGGTTCTACCCTGAAAAGTGGGTTTTTGGGGAGAAGACGAGGGGGGAGGCATTGTGGGATTTTTTGACATTTGTCTGTCTCTCAATGACTCTAGATAAAATTTATTCATTCACAAGTAAAAGGATGTTTAGTTTCCTAAGTTTATTTTCCTGCCAACTCAACCCAGGATCTGAAATTATGCTCTCAGTTACACCTGTGAAAACTTACCGGTGCTGTGAATCCTCCATTGGGTTGCAAAGGTGTAAAGTGGCACATAACTTAGTCTGCAGAATGTTTTCTTTTTTAAACTGATGATGATTTCCAAAAAGTTTTGCTGGGCTATTCTGCGGCCTTGAAGTTGGGAGAGAATGTCAGTAGAGACAGTTGTCATTCAAGGAGAGTTACAGAATACCATGCCATTCCAGATTGGGGCTGGGCAATTAACATTTTGGGTTCCTATTCAGCAAGGTATTTAAGCACATCCCTAACTTTAAGCATCTGAACTGTCCCATTGAGGAGTATTCATGTGCTTAAGTACCTTGCAGAACCAGGGCTTTGCTAGGGTTACTCTGGGCTTTGGAGACCTATCACCCAAAAGAAGCCCACATGCTGTCCAAAAGCTGGATTTTCCTTATTTTTGTTAGGGAGAAAACTGTCTTCCCCTTGCCTCAGATGGAAAGGCCAAATTTTGTGCTTGGCAAGGATTTAACAAACCTGCATATTTTCCCTATATTCCTAATCGGTGTGTTTGGTTGCACAGCTTCAGCATGAATGCCAGTCAAAGAACTGGACTACGGAGCTCCAAAAAAAAAATAATAAAAAAAATCCAGACATTTTAATGTGGAAAAAGTGTGTGTGAGCACTGGAGAGCCTGGGGCTAAGCCAGCCCTGATCACAGGATGAGCCCACACCTGGGCTGAGACAGCTGATCCCCATATGAAGAAAGCAGGAAGGTGCAGTAAGAGAAGGAAGGCAGGAAAATGAGTTATGTTTGGAGATGCTGCAGGGAACAAGAAAGCTTCTGCAGGGCTCTAAGTAAACAGGGGGTATGCTGAAGAAGAAGCGGAGAGGGAGAGAAAGCGCTCCAGGCAGGGAGGCCTGGGAGAGACCCCTGCCAAACAGGGGAGAGACTGTGAAGAACAGGTAGGCTGGAAAATATGTGAGTTTGTGTTTTGTATTATTTGGGATTAGGTAAGAGACATTGAACTGGGCTTGGGAGCCATAGGGGCTGTATGCACCTGAGAACTCAATACATTGAACTCCGAGAGGGGACTGTTTGAACTATGGAGAACAGCTGAGTGAGTTCATAAAGAGCTCTGAAGAGGGGGAACACTGAGAGGGAGGCACTGAAGAGGCACCCCTGGCTACAAGGGGGCATTTGGGTGGCAGGTGCCTATGCTATGGTGTGCAAAATACTTTGATAAAAAAACGGACATCTTCTGCTTTTCCCCACACCAACAAGAAAAAAATTACACTAATTACATATTTTTTCTTCAATTTAAGAAATGAGACCATAAACCGATTTTTCATGTTGCCCAAAGAACAGGCATCATTATAATAATGTTACGTTACCAGGCCACTACCAAACCGATGATCTAGCAGGGAAGGTCTCCATATCCTATTAACCATTCCCTGAGCCTGCCAGTCTTCTCAAGTTAGAGCACTGTAAATGTTTTCTTAGTCAGTTACTCAAAATATTAGTCTTGCAGTCCAGGTTTTGATAAGAATTTAGTCATCTACATTTATAACCCAAATATGGGTTATGTCACCTCTGCTTACAATGGTGCATACATGCATTAGTGAGTCTAAAATATTAGTGTATAGAACAGTGGATTTCACAGTGCTGATCCAGAAGACAAGTGTGCACCCACCCACATCACCTGTGTCTTACTTGTTGGCTCTCCATAAACTTGCCTTGGTAATCTCAGCGTTTTAGTTCTGTCACAGTTTCTTCTGAATGGGGGAGGGAAAGGCAACGTATGAACTTAACAGTATTTACATCTGAACACTAAGCAATTTCTGAAGAGTGTGGTAGGAACTAGTTCTTGCAAGAACTATTATTTAGCTTAATTGATTCCAGCTGGGCTTGGAAGAGATTCTGGCCCAAAATCATGCAAGTGCTTGCCAACAGTCTGTCATTTTTGATAGCTCACACTGCTATGAACTTGGCTAAGAGGGGTCAGTCACATAGCAAAAACTAAGCTCTTCTCTATATCCAGGCTCGCTTAAAAATGCAGATATATTGCCAGCGGACTAGCAAGCCATTCTTTTTTCAATTTTGTTTTAAGAGGCCCCTGGTTTCTTGGAACTGGGGGAGTGATGTGCTGCTAAGCAATGAGAAGATGTTCCACATGTGAAACTACGGGCAGATGTAGCTGCTCTAAGAACTTTTAGGCAACTGTTTTTATTAAAACTTCACTGGTATATTTGACCTATCAGTCGGATTCAGCACATGCCAATGGTAAAGATACATACTGAGAAAGCATGTAACATCCCTACTTAATCAGTGTTGCTTAAGTTAAATATGCACTACAAGGGAAATACCATAAATACTTTTTCTTTAATTAGGGTACTCCTTCTGAGGCTTTCATTAACTTTGTTAAAGATTATAAATTCATGTAACATAACTTAGTCCAAGTAGCAGTAATAAACCACGTAAAATGAAGCTTTAAAATAGACAGACCTTACATTGCCTTACTCCCTAGGTGGCTACATGGAGACAGGTCATTATAGTAGTCTAATTTAAGAAGCGACTATTAGTTTTAAATGAATTTGGGGATACCTAACTAAAGAAAACTGTACCATTCCTTTCCAACCCTATTACAGAGTTATTTTGACACTGTCTTATGGGATTTAGGTTAAGTAGGATAACATACTCCAATTTCAAGTAATTTTATCTTGGGGGGGGGGGGAAAGAATAGTTTAAAATTTTAAAATATGTGCAATATTTTGGACACAGGAATGATATAAATAATAGCAAGTAGCATAGGAAATTTTGGTTGGAAGGTATCGAATAGAACCATCTCCATCAACCAAAAAGCAATATCTCTTATAAACTAGCGGCAGTCTGTGGTACAGAACAGGGCTGAGCAAGACCCACTGAGTTGTTTGTGTGTGTTCAGATTATCTTTACTAGTTATCAGGGTTGGCATGATAGTTTGATGGCTCTTTAGTTTACTTGGGGTTTCCAGTTTCTTTGAATGCAAAAAATTTCATGAAACTAAAGTGAATCCAGAAGAGCTTGAGTTAAAACTATAGCTACCCCTTTTGTTGACTTATCTTTAAAAAAACATTGCAGGATTTTTTAATAAGTGTTTGTTTTCCCCTTTCCTTTACTTCAGAATGGATGAAGAAAAACTGCTTTTTTTTTTTTATCATGTTTGGGGAAAGAACACGGATGAAAAAATTCAGTACTAAAAGTGAATGTTTCAGAAAAGTTCTGAGGGACTGAAATGGAAAAAGTTGTACAACTTTAACTAAAAGTAGTCATTGTCACACCTCCTATAATGCGTATTTTAGAGAATACTCAAGTAACTGCAGAAGAATCCCTGATAATGCTGCATTTGGCTGCCGACAATTCCTCAACACTGACCTGCAGTATTCTCAGGGCTAGCCTGATGACTTGAACGTTGCCGGGTCAGAAATGCATCAGGAATGTTGGCTGGCAAGTGATCGAGATTTAGCATTAGAAAGGACTTCAAATGTGGTCAGCTGGCTGGATCATCAGTTTCTCTGGTATGAGAACTGGGCACTCACGGGGTGCACAACAATAGCAGCATATGACACAGTCTGGCACATGGGACTCTTAGTTAAATTGTTAAGAGCACTCCCAACATGGGTAGTAAAAATCACTGACCTTTTCCTTTGCAACACACATTTTCAAGTGTGCATGGGAGGCAGAGTTAGCATGTGGAGAAGACAAACCAACAGTCTACTCTAAGGCTCTGTGCTGGCACCAATGCTTTTCAGCCTGTACACCAATGACTTTCTGCTTATCCAGATCTGCAGGTTCACGTGTGCAGATGACATTTGCTTAGGCATCCATACACTGTTATTCCCCAAACTTGAAGACACCCTGAATGCTGGCTTGATTAAGATGGTTGAATACTGTAATCAGTGGCATTTACAACTAAGTGTAACCCCTTTGGGGTTTAGAGAGCATGGCCTCTTTAATTTCTCCAAGCACTGTAGTGGTGTGACTCCCTGCCTTCTTCGGCTGCACCACTGCGTCCACTTGCAACCATCTCTCCTCCTCTTCACGTATCTCTCGAATGAGCTTGTGGAATGGGGGTGGGTTTTGGGCCCGCTCCCTCAGCTGCAGTCGCCACAACATCAGCCCATCTTGTCGGGTGCCCCGAAGGATCTGGTCCAACCTAGCGGAATCAATGCACTGGATGGGGATGCCATCCTTCTGCACTACCTGCTGGAGCAAATCCTCTAGTCTCCTGATAAAATCTGACAATCGTTCATGGGGCTCCTGATAGGTATGGCGGAAACGATAATATAGGTCTTCACTGCTATCAGTAGCACCATAGACACTCTCAAGAGCAGTTAAATAGTCTTGCACTGTGGCGGCTGATTGGGAGTCTTTCAGGGCTCGGACAATTCGCATGGCAGGTCCCCTCAGACTCTCAAGCACACGTTTCTGCTTCTCCGCATCAGAGCATTCCCACTCTTGGACAAGTGGCACTGTAACATCTCTCCAGGTCTCATAATCATCCTCCCCTGAGGGTACAGGTGACATCCCCGAAAAAGAACGTAACTGCTTGTATGGAGCACTTTCATATGCTGGCTTCAATGCATCTTTGAGAGCGGTTCCCAGCTCTTTGGCCCATTCCACCAGGCTGGGTGCTGCGGGTGTGAGAGCCCCTCCTAATGCCAAAATTAATTCTTCTCTTGTCCGCCTCTCATCCACCATCAGAGCTTGCAATTTCTGCGCTAAAGAATCCATCTCAAGTGACTCGGGCACACTAGTAGGGGACTCCTCTGCCCCCAGAATTGTCCAGGGGGTGCCTCCTACTTGCACCTCTTTGGGCACTTTATCAAGATCTGCTTCCTTGGAGTGAGTACATAGGGCTACCATGCCCTTCACTTCGCGGTTGTAAATACAGGTGTGGACCTTCACTCTCCCTAGTATTTCAGCTTCCTCCAGGCTCTCCTCAATTTCATTTGGTTCCATCTCTTCTAGGAACCCTGCCACCAGCACAGCTTTGGTTACTGGGATTCGTGCCCCTCGGCACAGGTCTTCTAGTAATCCCCTCTCCATATTTTTTTTTAAACTGAGATGAAAGTCACTCAGGAGTTCCTTTGCTCTGTGAAGGAAAGCCCAGGGTACGCAACGTAGGTGTGTGCGTGTGTGTACTGCAAAGTCCCTGTACGGGCCACCAAGTGTAACTTTAGCGCCCTCGTGGCCAAGATGGAGTCTGCTCTGCAGGCAGCTCTGGCCAAGAGAGAGCGCGCACAGGAATGCAGCAAGAAAAGTCCCTTCCATCCCAGAGGCACCTGTTCCAACCCCCCCAGAGTGAACACACACACCCACAGGAAAAGTACAATGGATATAAGAAAGGGAAATATTTATTTACAAAGGGATGAGAGAAGTAAAAACAACAAGGGGAGATATAGGGGGAGCAGTAAAACAGGGTTGCATCCAAACCAAGGCCTCACAGGCCCAGTGGTAGCACAGGCCAAAAGGGCAGACACTGAGCAATGTGTCTGCACACAGAGTTCAGGAGTCCTGAGCAAAATTCCAGTCCAGGGGTGAGTCTTGGGGGCTCCTGGTCAATCTTCGGCACCAGTGAACTTTCCCCAACAAACCGCTCCAGTGCCCTCCTCTGCCGCTCTCTGCAAAGCCACACAGAGCGACCCCCTCCCCACTTAACTAGCTACAGCCTCCCTCCTTGTTCCCAATGCAGAGTCACCAGCCCCAGTACTCACAGCCCCATGCAGCTCTGGGCAGCAGTGATACAGATCCTGGGTCCAGCTCCAGCCTGTCCTTCTCGGGCAATGCCGCCCTGGCACAGTGCTCCTCCTGGCTCCTGTCCTGGGGTGTCCCCGATCAGCCGCCCTGTCCTTCTCGGGCTTCAGGCAGGTTCTCTCTCTTTCTCTTCTGAGGGCCTGCAGACTGCAGCCTTTCTTCTCTCTCCCCAGCTCCAGCTCCACCCCCTGGAGTTTCCCTCCTTTTTCTCACTGCTTCCCCTCCCCCGTTAGGAAAAAGATTTAAAGAGGCCATGCTCTCTAAACCCCAAAGGGGTTACATAAGTGTGACCAAGACAGTTTTGAATGCTAGAGCAGCCCAATATCTTTCTCAATGGTCATCGCTTGGACCCAAGCCAGACTACCTCAGAGTAACCCTAGATAGGTCTTTCATATATCTTAACCATCTGAGAAAAACCGAGGCTAAAGTGAGAATACATAATAACCTGCTAAACAAATTGGCCAGCACTTCACGGGGAGCAAATGCTCAAACTCTCCAATCATCCGGTTTAGTCCTCTGTTATTCTGCAGCAGAATACTGTGCTCTGGTCTGGCTTAATTTGTCTCATGGCAAATCGGTTGACACAACTACACTCATCCATGAGTATTGGATCTGGGATGATTTGACTACACCAGTGCTGTGACTCCCCGTGCTAAGCAACATCACTGCTCCATGCAGCCATCATGAGGCTGCTGCAGCCAGAATGGTTCAGAAGATAAGTGCAAACACGAGCCCACCACTCTACACAGACTCTTTGACAACCCAAGAGCGCACTTGTTATCAGGGCACCTATTGTGGGACCACTTACACAGGCCAGATTTCTCTGCAATATCCAGGTGCCATGAAGAAAGGTCTGCAGCTGAGGTCAGAAACCAGTCTCTTATAACTGACCTGACCATGTGTGTACCTAGCTTTAATTTGCCAGGCAGCTGAACCAATTTCAAATGGACCAGGGTCAATTTGCAGCCAGCCATCACATGCAGCTGTGACCAAAGTCAGACAATGTCACACATCACTGATGTCTGCTCTACAACCAGATTTGAAGGTGGTCTGAGGGCTCTGCACTTAGCTGATGAGCCTGCCACAAATTGGATTGACAAGCTCTGCATCCAATAAGAAGAAGAATGAAGTGGTATAGAGCCAAATTCTGCTCTGTTTACACTAGCAAAGAATTAGACTGTAGCCATTGAGCTGCTCTGGGTTTACACTGAGGTATCAAAGAGCAGAATGTAGCCCTTTGTTCCTCTTTTGGAAATGCTTGAAATGTTTATCTGTATCTTTGTCAGACTAGTATAAATATTTACAGAATTCATAAGGGTAGTAACCAAACATGGGCACAGATCCTAGGATGCAGCCAAAGAGAGTGTGACCACAGGTGAGAGGCGGGAGGTGGAAAGAATGTTGTAAAGGATGCTTCGTCCACTAAACCTGGGTTTGAACTAGGCTAGTCCTTCAGCACAGCTTAGAATCTCCTGGCATTACTGCTGTGCTTGTGGTAGCCAGGCATTCCTTGGGCACAGGGATTCTCCTGGCAATGCTCCCTTTTTTCCTCAGCTCTAGAGAGGGTCATGGTCATAGGAACTGCTATGGTTTCCATGCCAGCTAAGGATTTCCCCAAGCAGGATACATTCTCTTGGCAGAGTAACTGGCTTCAGGAAAGCCTTGTGCCACTAGAGTGGAACAAAGTTACCTTTCCATAATTGAGGATCTGTCCCATGGTCCACTGAATCTGAAGTACTTTAATTATTTCTGAATAGAGACTTTTAATGAGAACTCATAAAGAAAATTAAACAGTCCTGTAAACTTGACTGCTAAGCTTGTAAAAATTCAGCTGCCTGATTTTAAACAAAAGTTGCACAGGTTAATTGTTAAATTTGGCAAGTAACATATAAAACTAAACATAGTTTAAAAACTAAAGTTCAGGGGACTGCCTAGCTCAGGAAATAGATGACAGTATATGGAAGCTCAGGGAACTGGTAGTGATATATGGAACCTCTAAGGGTAAGTCTAAACTAAATTGTAAATCCGGTCCAAACTATGCCCTGTGGTCCACACACAAATCTTTCTGTGTCAGCATGCACTCAGGACCCCAGGTCCAACATCTTCCACGCCCATCATTTTTCAGTGTGGACACAGCTTAAGACCGCGTCTCCAGACTCGTATCTAAAAAGTCTGCCAATGCTATTCCACAATTCCTGGTCCTATGTTTCTTGGCCCTTCTTCCCCCAAATTTCCCACATGATTCCCAGGAACTGGAAGCAACCCTACTTGTTTGCATACAGCTGCTCAGTGTTTAACTCTTCCTTTCCATGTTAACCATTCACATAGAAATGCATTTGACAGTCTCCTATGTTAGCTATGGCCACCAATGAGAAGAAACCCTACACCAAGTGTGCTAGTAGCTTGCCAGAGGAACACAACTGAATTCTAGTTAATCTCTGGAGTGGTATCCTTTGCAGTTAATGTTTTCATGAGTTCCTGGTAGAGGACAAACTATGGGCATGAGTCCCACTGATGACCCCTGGTGCACATTGGAAAGCCCATTCTCTCAACACCAGCAGTTAATTTAGGGATGTTATTTATTCCCACACTGGGTAAACTGCAATCCTGAATGCCTCTCAAACCTCTGCCACCACACTCACCCCCTCCCTGAGTTGATGTGCTAACACCAAATCGGTTAGCCATGCATCTATAGTACTCTGAGAGGTAGCTAGCTTCTAGATGGCTACCAGAGTTTGCTTCCGGACTGGCATGGCTTTTCTAAGGCATGGGTCCTGATGCACTGCAAAGATCCAGCAATGTCTGCAAAAGATCTGGACCCATTGCTGATCATCTTATGTCCACATGATGATGTGACCACCAGTCTGTTCTCATGACCCTGCTCCAGAAGCTGCAGTCTAGGTATGGGGAATCTGTGGCTATGGGAAGAGGCACAATCAGGATTAGCCAGGTGTAATCTGCCATGTTGGTATCCTCCTCCAAGAGGTGCCTTTAGTAGGTCAAAAAAAACCACCACAGAAATGCCCACCAGTCTCTCAAGGATGTTCTGCCTGTTTGCTGGAATAGGTGTGAAAACACAACCTGGACAAGTTCTTCCACTGGTGCTGGATCTTTGTTGGTGGCTCTTGTTGGCGAGAATGGGCAGTTTCAAAGACAGCACTGCTGGATATGTTGGCAGGCTAAGACAACTTCCACTCAAGTACTGTGGAATTGGCACACAAGTTTTCCCACAATACTCCATGACCCAAGGCCTAGAATGGCTGGTGCGGATGATAGGAGCCCTTGGATATACTCCCAGAAGCAGAGGTGTGACTCAGCTCTGCACAATGCAGTATAGATGTGTCAGCATGGTTCTTAGAGCTGGGTCCAGCAATTGTAAAGTTGTTTTTATAGTTATAGTCCTAGCTATAGGGACACATGCCTTCCAAGGTGCTCAGAACATAGTGGTCTGCTATAGTTACCTGACCAAGCCTATAGAGAAGGGACCTGTGATTCTCTGAAGATTATAAACTTTATATTTGTGTCTTAGTTCTTTACTTTACCCTGTGAGAAGAGAGGGGATTGGCAGGAAGTGATCCAGGGAGGTAGCTGCACGGAGCCACAAGGCGCAGGGCTTAACTGCCTACCATTGGGCGAGCTTGGGCTTTCCTACCAAACTCTAAAGAGGGACAACTGTAGAAGTCTATTCCTTGGCAGGTAAACTGTTGGGTCTTGGGAAAAGACCCTAAAAATACAGGGGTTTGGACCACAAGGCCTTGACCCATGGGGGGGTCCCTTGCTTAATCCCAAAGACATCCGTGTTACTGGACTGTTATATAACCTGAAAAATAACTCAAAAATGTGCCTTGGTTAGAGGACTGAGTTACTGAAACGACAGACCACTGTGGAGCGGTCATAAGAACAGGAAAAGCCTGGAAATGAAACAAACTGCCACACCCCAACCCAACCATTAGGTGCCACTTGTGGTGTTTGTCTTCACAGGATCTTATGGTTCGTTATTTAGAACATTTTAAAACACTCTAAAAAGTCAATCAACCACAGGAAATGCGATGTTATAGGGTCTTATCCTGATCTCATTGCAGTCAATGGCACAACTCACATATTTCAGTGGGATCAGGACTGGGCCCACAGTGACTGGCATAAATAAAAATAAACTTACTGATGTAGAAGCAAAAGAAAAACTATGGTTTGGGTAAGCCATGTGGCCATCACTGGTAAGCTAAGTTCTGACTGTATGCTGCTCAATAGGCAGTTGTATATACTTAGGGCGTGGCTACACTTGCGAGTTAGAGCACATTAAAGCAGTCCGAGGTGCTCTAGTTTACGATGCGTCCACACTGGCAAGGCACATAGAGCACTCGGACTCCATGGCTGGAGTGATCCTGGTAATCCATCTCGATGAGAAGCATAACACTTGCTGGAGCGCCGCGGCACCAGTGTGGACACCCTGGTCTATGAATGTGCTCTGATAGTCCTCCAGAAGTGTCCCACAATGCCTGTTCTAGCCACTCTGGTCATTACTTTGAACTCTACTGCCCTCTCCTCAGGTGACCAACCGTCAGACCCGCCCTTTAAATTCTCTGGGAATTTTGAAAATCCCCTTCCTGTTTCCTCAGCCAGGTGTGGAGTGCTCTCAGCCAATCTATCCAGGTGACCATGCCGCCACGTTCAAGGCGATCCCCAGTATGGAGCAATGGCAAGGTGCTGGACCTCATCAGTGTTTAGCGGGAGGAAGCTGTTCAGTCCCAGCTCTGCTCCAGCTGTAGGAATTACGATACCTTCGGGCAGATATGAAGGGACATGATGGAAAGGGGCTATGGCTGGGATGCACTGCAGTGCAGGGTTAAAGTGAAGGAACTGCGGAGAGCCTACCACAAAGCCCGCGAGGCAAACGGCCGCTCTGGTGCTGCCCCGGTGACCTGCCATTTCTACAAAGAGCTGGACGTGATACTTGGGGGCAACCCCAGTTCCATTTCGAGGACCATCATGGACACTTCAGAGCCCAGTTCAACAAGGCAGGAGGAGGAAGAGGAAAGTGGGAGCAAGGGTGCTGAGGAGGAGGAAGACACCCCGGCATCCCTAGATGCATGCAGCCAGGAGCTGTTCGCAAGCCAGGAGGAAGGTAGCCAGTCGCAGTGGACGGTGCTTGGGGAAGGAAAAACACCAGAGGAGGTTCCCGGTAAGCGACTTTTATTTTGGAAAGGAAGTTGTTCGGCGTGGGCTCTTGGGGCGAGGAGGGTTAGGGCTGCATGCATGCCTAGATGCAGACTGGGGCACTGATGTGCTCTCTCACATTGCGGTAATCGGCCTCAGTGATCTCTTCAAAGGTCTCATGCAGAAGCTGGGTAATGCACTTGTGCAGGTTCTTTGAGAGAGCTACTGTGGTCCTTGACCCAGTCAGGCTAACATGTCCGCACCACTGTACAGTGAGGGGTGGGGAGACCATTGCTGCACACAGGCAACCTGCATATGGGCCAGGGCAGAAGCCGCATTGCAGTAGAAGACCCTCCTTTGCTTCCCAGGTCACCCTCAGCAGCGAGATATCTTCCAGGACGAACTCCTGTGGAAAATGTGGGGACAGTGTTCAGTATAGGGGCCCCCTGCAGCTGTTAGCTCTCCCCAAGGCACAGAAACCCAGAGGACAGTACAGCCGTGAAACAATCAGTCCCCCTTGCCCCTGTGCTTACTCACCATTTTGGGGGTCCCGTGGGTTATGTGCACTCGCTTTGGAATGGGCAAATTCCGCTATTGTGTAGACTGTGCTTGTTTTTAACTATGACCAAATCATTGCTCTGTCCGGTATGAACAATTCTGCCTCTGATAAGTGCTGCATTTTGGCTTTACCGATGCAACCTTGAGATCTCAGCCATCCTTGTTATCACCGGCCGAAAGACTCCAAAGAATTAGGAAGTGGCCACGTAGAAGCAAAGAGGACATGCTGCATGAAGTAATGCAGCAGTCCCTTAATGAAAATCCAAAAGTGCAGGAGTGGCAGGAGAGTGAAAGGAGGCTCCGCCAGCAGAATGCGGATCACTGGCACCAAAGCACAGAGCAGCTGCTAAGCATTATAGATTGTCAAGATGACTCGATCCAGGCGCTCATAGCAATGCAGGTGGACCATTACCGCGCCCACCCCCTCCTGCAGCCCTTGTCCCAAAACTCTTTCCTTTGTTCCCCCATGTCACCTCCAACCCACTTTCCCCCACATCCAGGTTCTTATCACCACCAGCTGCCTCCAAAACCTGTAGCTTCACCACCCAGCCCTGCAAACTACGACCCTTACCCACTGCACTCAACCTCCATCACCATGCATTTTAGCCAGCCTGAAGTGCAGCACTCATTGCACGGCACTCCAGACAGGAAGGCTGAGTATGATAATAAGACATACACAAATCTGTGATTGAACCATTCCCCACCCCACCCCCTTGCCCTTTCTGTTTCCCAAGCAGTTGTGTTTCTTTTTTTTCAATAAATGGATTTTTTGGCTTTGAAAACATTCTTTATTATTGCATTAACTAAAAGATACCGTAGCCCAGGAAAGCAACAGGCACTGCAAGTCAGTGTAGCAAACACAGATTCCTACTAACATTGGAACCACATCCCTAATCCTTGCAGCCGCACTGGGTCCCTCTAATAGCCCTGTTCTCTGGCTGTTCAAATTCAGCCTCCATGTGTCCATGCCAGAGTGAATTTTTCACCCTTCCCTTCACAAATTTTATGGAGGGTACAGCACGCAGATATAACCATGGGGATGTTAAAAGAACAGAAGTACTTGTGGCACCTTAGAGACTAACAAATTTATTTCAGCATAAGCTTTCATGGGCTACAGTCCACTTCATCGGATGCATAGAATGGAACATACAGTAAGAAGATATTTATATATTCAGAGAAACATGAAAAGGTGGAAGTACCCATACCAACTGTAAGAGGCTAATTAATTAAGAGGAACTATTATTAGCAGGGGAAAAAAACTTTTGAAATGATAATCAAGATGGCCCATTTTGGACAGTTGACACAAAGGTGTGAGGATAGTTTACTAGGGGAAATAGATTCAATTAACGTAATGTTGTCATCGGCCAGGTCCAGCTTCCCATACAGATGAAACACCCACGGTGATCCACAAGCGCCTGGAGAACCATAGAGAAATACCCCTTCTGATTAACGTACTCGGAGGCTAGGTGGGCTGGTGCCAGAATTGGAATATGCGTCCCATCTATCACCCCTCTGCAGTTAGGGAAACCCATTTGTGCAAAGCCAGCCACAATGTCATGCACGTTATCCAGAGTCACGGTTCTTCTGAGCAGGATGCAATTAAAGGCCTGCAAACTTGCATCAACATGATTCCAACAGTCGACTAACCCACTCGGTTAGTGAGAGATCGGTAGCTGTCTGGAATTGCCAGCTTCCAGATCGCAATAGCCACCCGCTTCTCCACCGGCAGGGCAGCTCTCAATCTCATGTCCTTGCACTGCAGGGTGAGGGCGAGCTCATCACACAGTTCCATGAAAGTGGCTTTTCTCATCCAAAAGTTCTGCAGCCACTGCTTGTCATCCCAGACTTGCATGACGATGTGATCCCACCACTCAGTGTTTGTTTCCCGAGTTCAAAAGTGGCATTCCACGGTGGTGAGCAAGTCCGTGAATGCCACAAGCAATCTTGTGTCATATGCTTTATGCGAGTCAACATCATTGTCAGACTCCTCACTGTCAGTTTTTAGCTTAAGAAGTAACTCGACTGCCAAACATGACTTGCTGGCGAGACTCATCACTATATTCCTCAGCACTTCGGGCTCCATTCCCGCAGACTGAAAGGGAAGACAGAGCGCGCAGTACAAAAAAGTTGAAAGATGGCGCCAAATGTGGACAGAAGCACAGGGATTGCTGGGATGTGAAGTGATGCATCATGGGGTGTTGGGACAGGACCCAGAATTCCCTGCACCCCTTTGTCCCCTTCCCACAAGCCACAGTGCCAGAATGGGAAGAGGTGCTCTGTGGGATAACTGCCCATAATGCACCGCTTCCAATGCCGCTGAAAGTGCCACAAATGTGGCCACACCAGTGCGCTTGCAGCTGACAGTGTGAACACACTTCAGTGCTTTCCATTCTTCGCTCTCCGATGGCTGGTTTAATTCAAAGTGCTTTACATCTGCAAGTGTAGCCATGCCCTTAGCCACTATATCAGTCACTCTCTACATTGAGTATATGTATATCTTGTTAGTTCTGCGTGAGCATAATACTTTGTATACATTGCCATTAGCAATGAAAAGAAAAGAAATGGACCTTAAAAGGGAAGGTAGTCTTCCTAGAGCTGGGAAGAAAGACAGCAGCTACTGAAGGAGACTAATTCAGGCGATTCCAGAGTTCTAGGGGGAGGAAAAAACCTCATCAAATTATTTTAGGCCACTAACAAAATGGATCCCTTGTCATCTTGACCTTTTTGCTGTTAAATTGTATTTAAAATGATAGTACTCCTTTGGGGTGGCATCTGTATAACACTGCAGTGATTTATCATAAAACCTAAGGATAGAGTATGCTAATTTATGAAACGGAATATTATATTTTCCTCAAGTACTCTATAAATTTTACAAAAAGGGAAAATTTTTAAATGGTCTTCAGTGGCTGAAAAAGTCTATTTTTTAAAAAAATTTGAAGCACAGATGGCTATTAATAAACAGGGTAGTGGGGTTTTTATGTACCTCCATTTAACTGAGTTTCATAGATTCCCAGGCTAAAAGGGACCATTTCAATCATCTAGGCTGACCTCCTGTATAGCAGAGGCCATAGAATTTCCCCCCAAAAAATTCCCAGGGCATATTTTTAGGGGAAAAAATCCAATCTTGATTTAAAGATGGTTATTGATGGAAAATCTTCCATGACCTTAGGTAGATTATTCCAATGGTTGATTACTCTCACTGTCAAAAATGTATGCCTTATTTCCAACCAGAATTTGTTGAGCTTCAACTTCCAGCCATTGGAGTGTGTTAGACCAGGGATTGGCAACCTTTCGCACATGGCCCGCCAGGGTAAGCCCGCTGGCGGGCTGGGCCGGTTTGTTTACCTGCCACATCCGCAGGTTCGGCCGATCACAGCTCCCACTGGCCACAGTTCGCTGCTCCAGGCTAATGAGGGCTGTGGGAAGCGGCGTGGGCCGAGGGATGCGCTGGCCGCCACTTCCCACAGACCCCATTGGCCTGGAGCGGCAAACTACAGCCAGTGGGAGCTGCGATCGGCCGAACCTGTGGACGTGGCAGGTAAACAAACTGGCCCGGCCCACCAAGGGGCTTACCCTGGCGGGCTGCGTGCCAAAGGTTGCCGATCCCTGTGTTAGACCTTTCTCTGCTAGTTTGAAGATACCATTATTAAATATTTGTACCCTATGTAGGTATGGGTAGACTGTAATCAAGTCATCCCTTAACCTTTTCTTTATTAAGCCAAATAGATAGACATAAAGATCTCAATCACTATAAGGCAGGTTTTCTAGCCCACTAATCATTCAGGTGACTCTTCTCTGAACTCTCTCCAATTTATCAATATCCTTCTTGAACTGTGAACATCAGAACTGGACACAGTATTTCAGTAATGGTCACAGCAGTGCCAAATGCAGAGGTAAAATAACCTCTCTCTTCTTAATTGAGATACCCCTGTTTATGCTTCTTGGGATTGCATTAGCTCTTTTTGTCATGTTGCCAAATTGGGAGCTCATGTTCAGCTGATTATCCACCATGACTCCCAAATCTTTTTTTTTTTTTTTTTTTTTTTTTTTTTTTTAGAATCACTGTTTCCCAGGATAGAATCCCGCATTCTGAAAGTGTGGCCTACATTATTTTCCCCTAGATGTAGACATTTACATTTAGTCACATTAAAATGCTTGTTTGCGTATACTCAGTTTACCAAGTGATCCAGATCATTCTGTATCAGTGACATGTCTTCTTCATTATTTACTGGTCTCCCAATGTTTGGGTCACTTGCAAATTTTATCAATGATGATTTTCAGTTTTCTTCCAAGTCACTGAAAAAAAAATGTTAAATAGCTTAGGGCCAAGAACTGACCTCTTTGAGACCCCACTGGAAACACACCTACTTGATGATGATTTCCTTTTTTACAGTTACATTTTGAAACCTATTAGTTAGACAATTCTTAATCCATTTAGTGTGTGCCATGTTAATTTTTTATTCTAGTTTTTTTAATCAAAATGTCATGCAGTACCAAGTAAAATAGCTTATAGAAGTCTAAGAACATAACATCAACACTATTACATTTATCAACCAAACTTGTAATCTCCCCACCAAAAAAGATCAAGTTAGTTTGATAGGATCTATTTTCCATAAATCCATACTGATTTGCTGTGACGCATGGCTAGAAAGGGTTAAACATCCTGCAAAAGAAATAACCCTCATAAGACATGTGAGGAGATAATGTTTGTGTTTTTGTGTATTTACATATGTATGAGAAGGGTGGACAATGTAATCAACAGTCCCTGTCTATGCTGTATTCTGATAATTCAGAGATCAAAAGAACTTCCTATCATTTAAATGAATTGTAAACACGGGATATCTCGGTATTCACCTCTCTTTGAAATGTACTGTGAATGGTGGAGGAACAAGCGAATTGCCTTATGTTAATTCTATAGCTAAGTACCGGTGATGGACCTCCTTCAAAGTCATGATAATTACCTTTTGATCTCCAACTTGTCAAAAGACATGAAATTGTATAAAAGGTCATTGGGTCCTGATTCTGTCATCTCAGATCTGCTTGGGCTTCATCAGGGGAAGTTTGAGTCACAAGACTGAGATTGCAGTTATGCTGGTATGCCCTGAATATGATATTTGGACATTGGACTATGAACTGAATTCTAAAAGAACTCTTTGCAACTACAAAGCTCACCATCTCTGCTATGAATCTCAACCTCAATGGATTGAACTCATGTCTGTATGTATATTGATCTTCTAACCATAGGCTCTCTCTTTTGTTTTTTAATAAATTTTAGTTTAGTTAATAAGAATTGGCTGTAGCGTGTATTTGGGTAAGATCTGAAATATTCAATAACCTGGGAGGAAATGTGTACGATCCTTTGGGATTGGTAGAACCTTTTCTTTTATATGATGAAATAAGATTTACAGAAATTTTCATCATATTTGACATGGGTACCTGGATGGGGGCCTGAGGCTGGATCACTTTAAGGGAACTGTGTTGTTTGGACTTCTGAGTAACCAGTAAGGTAATAAAGAAGCTGTTTTGTGCTGGATTGGTGACTCTAAGTATTGGAATATCCACCAGCTTTTGGGGGATTGTCTGCCCCATTCTTTGCAGTTCACCCTAATTGAGTGACAACCGCTGGCTCTCCACTAGGGCCCCAGTCACATTTGCATTAATTAACATTACCCTCCTTTAATTTTTTATTAATCAGTTCTCCATCAGCTGCTCCATTATTGTGCCTGGGATCAATATCTGGTTGACAGACTTATAATTATCCATTTCATCCCATTTAACCTTTTAAAAAAATGGCAAAACATGAGCTTTCTTCCAGTCTTCTGGAACTTCCCCCATGCTCCAAGACTTATTGAAAAAAACAGTGTTAATGGTCTAGCGAACTCGTCTTCCAGCTCTTTTAAAACTCTTTGCTGCAAGTTATCTGGACCTGCTGATTTTTAAAAAGTTTGTCGTTAGTACCTGCTGTCTAAATGGACTCCTAAGATGAATTCTAGTAAAAGGGCAGAAGGATTTAAAACACTTTTCTCTTTCTCACCTGAAGTGTTCTGGGTCCGTATGGATTTTGGTGCTGGTTTTGTTTAATCTGAGAAGTTATCCCAACTATCACCTGCTTAATGTCTGCAGGATTTTTAAGTGAGCCTCTTTAGAAATGTCAAATATTTTTCATCTCCTGTTACTGTACTGCATATAAAATTGCTTCAAAAATTCAGCTATAGTTATATTAAATACTGGTAGTTTCTACTGTTCTGAGAATATGGCAAAATAAAATAGTGCTAAGGTTCAAAGGACATAGATAACCTCTGAAATTGTAAGAGCAATAATACATTTTATGTGAATTCCACCAGAACAATACCTAAATGATTTTATAAAGACTTGATTCTTTGGTACTTCCAGACATTTAAGGGGACCTAATTCTGAAAACCCATGGTTCATTGCTTCTGAAATGCATAAATTATTAACTTTTTAGACTCATTAATTTAGCAAAATAATTGTGAACTTCAGTTTAATCTGAAACTGTTGCTCTCAACCTTATAGGTCAGGGATTGGCAACCTTTGGCCTGCGGCCCACCGGGGTAAGTCCCCTGGCGGGCCGGGCCGGATTTGTTTACCTGCTGCGTCCGCAGGTTCGGCCAATCGCAGCTCCCACTGGCCGCGGTTTGCCGCTCCAGGCCAATGGGGGCTGCAGGAAGCAGTGCGGGCCAAGGGATGTGCTGGCCACCGCTTCCCGCAGCCCCCATTGGCCTGAAGCGGTGAACCACAGCCAGTGGGAGCTGCGATTGGTCGAACCTGCGGATGCTGCAGGTAAACAAATCCGGCCCGGCCCGCCAGGGGTCTTACCCTGACGTGCCACGTGACAAAGGTTGCTGATCCCTGTTATTGCTCCTGATTTCCATATAAAATGACTACAAAAATAGGACAACTCTTGACTTCAGATACAGGCCACATAACCCCATTATTATGAGGCATCATAGTCATATGACCAGCTGTATTAGCTGTTGCATTCAATGTTTATATAATCATTGATTGATACTGGTAAGATAAGAGATGCACCCAGCTTGAAAAGTTCAGATCAAAATCTGAACTTCTCTCATATTAAGCAATCACTCTGATTTGGTGTTTCAGCTCAAATCCCCTGTAGGTGGACTCTACACTGGAAAGTTTTAATGCTTTATATTTTTAACTCCTGCTTTCTGTTGTAAAAAAGGAGCTCGACTGATTTAGTTAGTGGGCCTTTTTTTAAATGCACAAGCAAAGACTACTGAACAGATGTGAGAGGAGTAAAAAGTGAGTGAGGCACACAGAATAATGTAGGAGCCTGTCCTAGCGCAGGGTTTCTATTCACTTGTGGGCTGATAAAATTTGTAAGATACAGTTCAGAACCCGATGTCTCTGCTGGCAAGTTGGAAAGTATTGTAGAAGTAAACATAGGAGCGCAAATGCACATGTGTGCACACACACACGGTAGTGTGGGGTGAATGTTCCTTTATTAGCAGAGCTCCGGCAGTCTGTTCCACCCTCCATGGTGAATGTCTTCCTAGGTTTTTGTCTTGCTTGAGTGAAGCAAGACAAACAAACACTCTTTATTAGCACTCTTTATTATCAGGGCGACAGTCTGCTCCATCCTTTAACTTGTGCACCAGATGAAAATCCAGCAATGCTGGGTATTCAAAGTTATAATCCAATGGTTTTAAAGGGACACTACATTAGAAGTTCTTCGCATGGGAATCTGGACAGAAAAATCTGCTAAGGTGTGTGCTGTCCAAAAATTAGTAGTTCTAACTTCTAGAAAACTTTCATTGCTTTAACATTAGCAAGGAGTTAGAAGTTGCTAGTTTCAATTTTAAGTGCAAACCAAATATTCACTCAGAACAGTGTTTCATTATTAGAACTAAGCTGTTTGCAATTACAGTACTCAATTAAAAAAAAATACACCTTGCAATTTCCCACCTGAATATAATTCAGATAAGTGCCAATAACTAGGCTTCAGCACCTACATATTTCTAAGATCTTATTCAGAAAGCAAGTGGAAATTAATTTTAAATATATTAACAGAATATAAAACAGAAAGTAATTAAGTCTGTGACTACTGCAAGATAAAGGAAAGTAAAGTGCTCTCCATATGCTTCTCACCAATCAGGAAAAATGTTTTCATTAATTTTATCACAGTAGTCTTAGACATTACCAAAACTCTCATGTCTCTAATGAAAATGTAATAACTACAAGATTTGTAGTTCTTGCAATTGTTCCTTTAGTCAAACTTGGCCTAAAAATCCAGTACTAAAGACATGACATCTAATTACACTTTATATTGTAACTTCCTTGAACAATTTTTTTCCTGCTACTATTAATATAACTGCTAAAGTTATTGTCAGGCTGGCTGTCCAATTGATTGATTGTTTAAATGACAACTTTTCCCCCCTTAGAATACAAAGCTATAAAGTTTTGCGTAGCTCATTTGGTGTTGATCAAAAGTGGTCTAATGCAAATGAAGCTTGGAAGCATTTTCTAGGGGCTCCCTGGTCGTTTCCTTCCTGCCAAAAATCTGTAGTTTTGGCTTCAGTACCCCAACAATGTATTTTTAACCTATTGGATGAGAAAGCAGTGGAGAGGTACTCAGCAAGGAGGAAGCCTAAGCAGTAGCGTAGCCAGGGGGAGAGCAAGGGGAGCGGCCGCTCACACTGTGAGGAGAAGCGGCGCTAAGGCGCCGCCCGAGCCCTGCTGCAGGAGGCGCTTTAAAAGGCCGGCAGCTCCTGCCGCTGCGGGGAACTGCGGGCCTTTTAAAGTGCCCCCTCCCCCAGCCCCGCTGCCGGAGCCGGGCTTGGGCGGGGATTTAAAAGGCCCGGGGGCTCCGCAGCAGCTGGAGCCCCGGGCCCTTTAAAGCGCCGCCGGGGTGAGTACAGGGGGAGCGGGGAGGCGCCTTTTTATAGCGCCGCTCCCCCTGTGCTCTAAACCTGGCTATGCCACTGAGCCTAAGGCAGCAATAGGTGGGGGAGGAGTGGATCACGGGGAAGAGAAGTAAGCAGAAAGTGCAAGAGATGGAATGACGACTCACGAGAGAACATGATAGGCATCAAGTGGAGTAGGAGTGGCTGCTGATTTTGTATGGATGTAACTTTTTGCAGATTACTTTATCTGTTTCTCTTTCCATAGCAATGGAGACTGTGTTGCTACTGTTAACTGGTTTATTGTTGACCTACTGTCTGTAATTTCATAATGCTTTCTGGATTTCAGAGCCAAGCAAATATGTATGCATATAATAGTTCACCTTGAGGTGGCTTTAATATCTGTTGGTTTTTTTCTCAAAAAACCATGCATGCACACACCTTTTTCCCTGGCACTAGTTCTCCTCTTGTAGCTTCAATGTACCTGAAGACCAGGGTTCGTGAGACTATCTACTACATTTTTTTTGCTTACAAAATTTTTGTGTGTGTGTGTGTGTGTGTATGTATATATATATATAATCTCATAACTGTTTGTATCATTTTAATTTTGACTAGAGCAGTTGATTTATTATGCTACAGGAGCTTGCTCCTTGAAAGCAAACTTTCTACTAAAAACATGTATTTTAGAAAAGTGGTGAAAGTATAATTGCAAAAACTAACTATTCTGATAGAAAGAATTAGTAGATTGAAGATAATGCAATGAGTGGTTAGAGAATGTGTCACTATTTATTATTGTAAGTTTCACTGAGGGCCTCAATATCATTTGTTATTTTACCCATTTAGCCTAAAGATTTATTTAAAAGGGCAGAGGAGGGAATCTATTATACTGACCCTTTACATGAGTCTTCAGAATGTGTATTATCAAAAATTATTGATGGTTACAAGGGCTAGTGTCTCAAGCTTACACAGCTCTAGGAACACTTTTGTCTTCCCCCTTCACTGATAACGAGAATGTAGTGGAAGACTTAGAGAAAAGAAACATAGATAAGAATATTTGATGCGTAAAGATTTGACCTCTTGCAGTCTTGTTCCGAAGAAGGCATTTTCTACATTTTTTGTAACTTTGATGTTTATACTGATCAATGAATGACTGATAAGGGCAGTGTGAGCCACAGAAAGTGATCTTTTCAATAGTACATGTCCTCTCAGTGAGCTAAAGATGTGACTGGGGAAAGCAACAACTATTTTGACGGTATTATGAAATGATCCGATTCTTTTTCACATTATTGGATAGTAATTGTCAAGCAATACTTGCTTGCTTATCTATTCCCATGCTTCTTTTCTCCAGTGAAAAGTAATACATACAATTGATGAGATTAGATGTATGCAGACTTCAGCAGAATTGCCATGGCAGGACCTGATCTAATAGCCATTAAAAATCAATGAAAATATTAAGTTCAGTGGACATCAGATAAGGCCCATATTGAACAAGAAAATTAAATGACCATGGAAATTAACAAATAATTCCAGCCGAAAACTTCCAAAACATCACTTTCCATCTAATCACAGGTGAAGCTGGGTAAATATTGAATCTCCATCGTTATTTACTTGTGGCTGAAAAGATGAGTAGTAGAATTCTAATTGAGAGTGTTTCGTCAGAAAGTTTCTGACCAGCTGTAAGTCTGACCTCTTGCATAACACAGGTCAAAGACAGACTGATTTAACTTCAAATTTCAAATAGCTGCATATAATAAAGATACTAGAGCTGAGCCGTTTTTGTCCCCTCCTTTCAAAGAATTTTTTTAATTTAAACACTTTTTTTTAAAATTTCTGAAATTTTGACCAGTTTTCCTAAACTCTGCAGTTTACGAGCTTTTATTGATAAAATTTTGCATTGCTATGAGGGGTTTCTTTGGCAGGGCGGGGAAGGGGGGAAGGTGAGGAGTTTGGATGAATCCCACACTGAACTACAACAGAACATTTTAGGTATGTAAAAAGACTGCACCGATTATACTACTAAAAGTAGCAAGTACAGCCTAAGGTTCCAAAGATGCCAATGGAATGCTAATGGCCAAAGAGAGAAGAGCAGGCCTGGGGATCAGCAAAAGGGGCTCTTGGCTTTAGAACAGATGCTGCCTCTCAGTCTGTCAGTGCCCAGCTTTGTTAACTTTTCAAGTATACTTCAAAGCTTTTTATTTTTTGCTCAGGCATTTGGGGAACAGACAGGTAATGGAAGTGTTGTCACTTTTTTGTGTGTCCTCTTGGTTTATTGAACCTACAGTGCCCCTTATGGCCTTGGAAATTATTAATCTTCTATAAACTATAAACTTCAGTTATCTACCAATCTCTGAGTTGCTCATAGCGTACTAAACGTATTATGGATCATGAACATCAGGAGTCCATTGTTTTCTGGTACACTGACTTCTAAGCATTTGAAAACATTATTCCACTCATGAGACTCTGAATTGATTCTGTGGTATTTCTCAGTGCACCAATCCTGTATGCTTGCGATAATGACAAAACATTTTTACAATAATAATTCTTCTATTTATGCTCTGTGCCTGATATTTTTCATCAGTGCTGAGCACCTGTAGTTTCCATTGACTTCCTCTGGAGTTGTATGTGCTCAGAAATCTGAAAATCAGGCTCCAATCAATCAGATTGTTGACTCTGGTGCCTGTCCAGATCTACCCGCCTCTGTCTGAAAAGAGCCTTATGATTCTACAGCAGTAATCTTTTTGCACCTCCATATTGTTTCTTGGCTTCCAGAATTAGTGGAAAGAGTCACATACTTAAGGACATTAGGCTACCCCAGAAGTTACCCTATGTGAAAATTACTTCTCTAGCCATACGAGACAGAAATAAGGAAATGCTGTGTCTTTGTTTATAGGAAGTTAGAAAGAATAGGACAGGAATGTTCTACACAAAATGGCCAACAATGGAAACTGCATGGTACTTGAACTTACACCCTTTGGTTTTGCTATGGAGTGGACAGAAACCAATGTGTGGGGAAAGTGTTGCATTTTTAACCTTTAAAATAAAGTATTAGGTTATGTGAAACCAAGCCAAACATTCTATTTTTTTCAGACCAAAAGGCTGGCCAGAGGGGTCATGCAGGGAGTCTGTTTTCACCTTCTACCAATCACTTCTGAAAAGAAATTCTTTAAAGTAAGCCACCTGTGACTTTATTTTGAAGGACAATGAAACAGAGGGAAAAGAAACATCCTTGCTCATTGATAGCAATAGTAGGAAGTTCTCTGAACATGAGAGAGAGACAACTTTGAAAAGAATCTTGACAATTCCTGACACAGCCTCAAAGGAAAATAATGGGTCTGAAAAAGTGAAGTGGTGTTTTAAGTAGTGTGGGAGGGCCTTATGCCCTGCGCAAATTGAACCCTAATGTTTGTAATATGCTTTGCTATCCTCCCATTGAAGGTGCTATTTAAGTAAATATAGTCTGTTCTAATTTTACTGTTATGTAAATCCATAGAGATGGACTCTAAAACCAGAGCAGTGAGATCATTAGTGATGGATGCAGAACTTTTTCAGGATAAACAGTCAAATATGCTGTTAGAGCAACATAAGTCAAATATATTCCTATGTTAAGGGTCACTTTCCAAATGTATCAACAGGTCAAGATGAAGCACAATGAGTTTGACATCTTGCTGAACAGTCATGAGAACTTTGGACATGTAACTAACATTCTGTACAACTTATTACCTCATCGGTCATGTGTATTTTTTTCTGATGCCCTATGTGTAAATGTGAAAGACACTTATCTTTTCCAGAAACTAAAAATACAAACAAATTGTATATTAAAATGCCCCTCAATAAATAAAACAACAGTATAAGAAAATGCTCTAGTGGACCATCTTGAGTAGAGCAATATTGACCTTTATCAGCATTGTTATTCTGATGCAAAAGCCAAAATGTGAAGCAGGGATTTTTACTCATATTTCAGTTCCTGTCAGCATCTTCCAGCTTGTCAAGCAGCTGGAGTTTGAAATGTGAGTTAAATAAACAACCACCTGTGTTAGGCCTACTTGCAAGCATAAAGAAGTGTGTTGCAGCTACTCCACTTACTGTCTCTCTAAAAATATATATCCTTGTTTTCTGCTTCCCTGTTTACCAAGCCTCATTCTGCAAAAAGTTACATCGCCACTCAGGTGAATAAGGTTTGTTAGTAAAAGTGATACCTTTCAGTGCATTATGCTAATGGTAGATCATCTTGCAGCAAGTGTCACTTTTACAACCATTTAATGATGAAGGTCTTTAGGCCAACCCACTGCATTCCCGCTGTGTGAAGAGGAATTAAAGTGGGTGTAAATCTAATGTATTATCACGTTAAGGCCCCTTTAACACTACCAGAGCAAAGGGTGTAAATGAGAATAAAGCCCTGCATTCTCCTATATATACAAATGTAAAGAAAAACCTGCATTTATGAACTGTGACAACACTATTCAACAGCCATCTCATTTCCCCCCATAACTCACTATTGATGGGTTGAATTACATCTTTAAAACACTTAACTCTATTATTTTACTATCCCTTACAGGCCACTTCTTTGTTTTTGTTTCCAATGGTGATAAATTGACATTGCACCTGAGTGGTTTTTAATATGATTATATTCTGAGTGGTTTCCTTTAAAAAGGGCTTAATAGTCTTAAGGCTGCTACTGTTGAATAGGAGCACACTGACAATGGGGAAGAAAAACATCTTTGCAAGGAGGAGCAAAAGTACATGTATTTACTTTGAATCTCTCTCACTGTATTGCCAGTTTCACAGGTATACACCACGTGATAAGCAAGAAAAATGAAATTGTGAGGAGTGAAGATTACAGTGCTGAGTCTGTAATTTATTCATCCCATAGTGCACTTGTGCATCTGTTTATATATTTACAATAGGTTTAGGATTTTTTTTTTGTTAAGGATATTTAAACAAATAAGTCTTTTAAGATTATATTCCATAGTCACCCATAAATGGTGAATTTGGCTTGATGTGCTGAGGGTGTCCTGCCATTCAATGTGGGAAAGCACTAATAGCAAGGGAAAGTGGAGGGCATTCTGAAAGCCAAGGGACACATCCTTGGCCCTGTGAAAGTCACTTTGCATACCTCATGTGTGTCAGAATTGCCAAACAACTAGTTGCAGATGCAGGCTGGAGTGGGGGCTGGCTAGCATAGAAACAGGCATGGGCTAGAGCAGCAATAAGGGCAAGCTAGAGCAATAGCCTGTCAGAACTACTAGACAACAGGAATTTCCTGGCCAGGTAGTGACACTGAGCAGACTGGAGAAACTGTTTCCCACAGGAGCCTATATACCTGCCTTGGGATCACTTGGATGGATCCTTACCTGTGGATTGGCTGAACCCTGGTTGTATGGTGTGAGGCCTATCACAAGTTCCGCAAGTAATTGCCTCTGACTCATCACATCCTCTTGCTCAAGGTGTGATTTATCAGGCTCAGAGGTAACTCAGGGATGTCTCACAATGTGATCTTTAAAGCTGCCCTAATGGGACAGCTGAGGAGCTTCCTTGGCATCTGAGGATCATATGCAGTATAGCGGGCTTTGCACTGGCTCTCCATTCCCAGATGAACTGCACCTTCAGTGACAACTAATGATTGGGAAATACATTCTGAATAAATGGCCTCATGGAAAAGAGGCCTTGTGAATGTGCACTTGCTGCTATGCAGTGATGTTGCAAGATGACAGGTTCCACAGTTGACATAAATAACTAGAAGTGGAAAATATTTTAGTGAAAAATACTTTGCTTTTTATCTGGATAGAGACTTTAACACCTGTCATCATAGTAGCAGGGTGAGCAGCATTACTAGATTCTGGAAGTGCTCACCATGTACTAGGCACTGTCCAAGCCTAAACACAGGCAGGATATTTACATTAAAAAAAAAAAAAAGACAGCAAGTCATGTCATGTAGAAAGCCTTGTCTTGCCTCCTGTGAACAGCATTAAAGGTCAGATGCAGATTCTTTGCAATGTGATAGATTTTTAAGAGGAAGGACAGGAGCAGAATAGTCTTATTAGCACTGGTAGTGCCTAGGAGAAGAAATGGACCCATGGTTCTGTTTTTGTTTTGTTTTAAAGGGTAAAAGTCCAGGGCAAAAATCACTGTTCATATATGAAAATGCAAACTTTAAAATCTGTTCAAGGTACCAAATAAGCTGTAAAATGCACAGGGAAAATTTCTTGAAATGTTAGATAAACGCAATTTAAAATGAAAGAGGAAAATAATTCCCTCCTTCAGCTCTTGCTCTAAAACTATATTGAGGTGAATGGGAAGATTCCCTTTGTGCATTGGGGTTTGTGTCATATTCTTATTTGACTCACAAGACATGTGTAGACATTGACAACTGACACCTATAACAGCATAGGCCAAATTCTACCATGGGTTATATCTTTGCAACTCCATTAAAATCAATATGGTTACAGAATTCTGACATTCAAGGCCAGGATTATACTCTGTTTTATGTATTTGGTGACATTTTGGCAGGTTATAAGCTTTTTAAATGCCCTTTAAGGCGCTAACATGAAGTCTATTTAGCAAAACACTGCATGGGCTAAATTCAGGCCTGGCATTCAAGTGCAACTCAGTTGAGTTGGAGCCACATGCACCTAGACTGAATGGAGCCACCTGTATTGCAGGTGCTTCTTTTCTTTTTTGTGCTACTAGATGCAAAGTCTACCACTAAAACATTGTTTTATTACGTGAATGACTAACTTCTCACAAAACTCTCTAAATGGCCTTTTGAATGGTGCTGGTTCCTTGAAACAGTAGAGCTTTCCAAACTTAGAACCTTATCTTCCATCCTGTACGAATTAGAAATTTCTGCATATATGCAGGAAATAAGAAACTAAAAGACAAACATATATGAATCTGCCTCATTTAGGGTCTGATCTGCTCCTGTGAATCCATAGGAAAGGGAAGGTCAGGACCTGAAAAGGGTCAGTCCGGTCTTCCATTACTCAGGTGGCATAGCCCCTTGTGAAAAAGGGCTACCATTGGCAAACACCTGACTCATGTGTGATGTGGTGAGTCACAACATGACTGACTCTCTTTCTGCTTTGTCAGATTTCAGACAGAAGAGCAAAGGCATAGAAACCATCAAGAGCATTTACACATGAAGCTGATTATCTGAATTCCGGGAGACAATATTTTTGCATGAAATTACTTTAATAAAATTCACCTCAATGGGGTCAAAGATGTAGAAGAACTTGCTCTCTCTATTTTACCCTCAGTTTTATTTTTTAAAAAGTAGTTCTGCTTTAGCATGTCTCTTTATTTCCCCCCTTCTTTCAACAACAAGAAACTGTTTGAAATCTCCATACTACATTGCACAAATTGTTCCCTTTTTTCCAACAAATCTTTAAACAGCATCTTTCTACTCAGGAAAGAGAGCGAGGGAGAACGATTTACCTCCTAAAAGTACATTTATGGAATTTTTCTTTCACAAAGCATCCCTCTCCCCCATTAGAGTGATTAAAATCATTTTCATGTAGTGCCAACAGGAGGATCATTGCTTTCCCTCAAAGAGCAATTGTAAACACTTAATCTCTTTTGTTTATATTATTCCCACTGTATAAGGCCTCTTTTATAATAATATCCCTGTCTCTGGGCTTGCATTGTTATGCTCTAAACCTTTATAGATAGAGCTTTCATCTTTCTCCAGTGTTTGTTTTAGAAAGGGATTATAATTGATGTTGAGTAGGGTAGCACTCCATGCTAAAGCGACAAGGTTATCAGAACCCCAGCCCTTCCCTACACAATCAGTTATTTTCCCTTGTTAAATCAAATTGCTGTTAGCCTGACTTCTGCCCTTTTTCACATGAGATATAAGTGAAAGCAGGAGTTTCTTCAAAGCTTACTTCTATATAAAGCTGCTGTCTTTAGCATATTAAATTATGGATTACTTCATCAGAAATTTCTTCAGTTTCTCCTGCTTTATTTGTTACTTCTGTCTCATGCTGCCATCTGTGATTAGAGTGCCAAAACAAACTTAGGAACATAGACATTTCTATGAGAGCTGTGTGAATAACTGATTTTGTTTGCTGTCAGTTCTGAAACTTTTTTAAAAAGAAAATCCCAAGTATGCACTCCAAAAGAAAGCATACGGACCCTGATCCTACCACGTGCTGAGTGCCCTCCCCTCCCATTGACTTCAGTGAGAACTGGCCACTATTGAATTCAAACACATTATTACATTAATATTTGGTCATCATTGCCTTTTGCTTCCTATCTCTTAACCAGTTTGATGGGATTTTAGGTCTCACACTGTGGTTACCATGTTTCTTGAATAGCCTCACAGCGTAGGGTTTGTGCCTGAAAATCTCAATTTCATCTGTGGTGCATCTTGAACGTTCAGTTAGCTTTTTATACTTTTTAAAATGTGACACTACAGTTCTCTTCACTAAATGGTACTGCGGCTTTGTTATCCCCAGCATATTTTGCTGTCTCAGGAGTAGCAGTTCCTCCAGTGTCTATCCTTTACCACAAATGCATTGCATTGGGTCTGGCAGGGGTGATGAGAGGGGGAATTCGTCCCTGCACCCGTGAATAGACTCTGAGAAAGAACTTGTGCAGTGGCTAGCGGGGCTGATTCTTCCCCAGAACAGGTACCAGAGCAAATTGAAGTGTTGCTTTAACTGGTACTGCTGCTGCCAGAGCTCTTTAAGCACTGGGACAACATGTAATATCAAGGTATAGAAAGACTCTGGAACATATTGGAAGCTACTGCAGGAATGTGGGAGGGAAGGCAGAGCTCTGTGCCTGCCCCACACCAAGGGGTACCTACATCAGACAGGTAAGTGTGGTAACTTTACAGTGGCTCAACTGGTACAAAGTGGCTATGGATTTCTTCCAGTGTGTTTATTAATAGAAATGATAAACCCTCATGATTAAAGACATAACAGTATCCATTAGCCACTATTTTACTAATCCTTTCCCAGAGGATGGGTAAGGAATAACTTACAAAAAACAGGCTGCCTCATCTCCAATCAGCAAGATATCTAATTTTCTCATGACAGACTTTCTGCACTCTTTTTTCTGCAAGCACTAAAGTGAGGCTCATTTATGTACAATTTTCAGAAGTGACTAGTGATTTTTGAGGGCAGCCCAAAATGGGGAGACTCGGGAAACACTTTAAAGGAGCATTATATTCAGAGGGTGTTGCTTAGCACTTTCTAAAAGCTGGGGCTCTTTAGTGTCTCAAGTTAGGCACCTAAATATTCAGGCATCCAAAATCTATTCCTCTTGAAAATTTAAGCCAATATTTCCAGGAACCCAAGATTGAATTAAATCCCCAGAATGATAATGAACATCCACCAGTTCCTAACCCTCGAAAGAAGGGCCTACATCTGAGCCTGGACCTAGTGACTTCAGTCTCCAGGAAGACGAATTGGTCAGTTAAAAGGAGCCAGGATGTGTGCTCTTAAGCTGCTCAGTGTTTTTGCATGAAGCTGCCATCACCCTTGTACTTGCCTTGCTCCTGCCTTATTTCTAGCCTTGCTCTGAACAAGTCCCTAGCCCTTGCCCCAGGCTAAGTCCCTGTTTCTATCCAGGTCATTCTGCTTCTCACCCTTGTTTCCAATTCCTGGCTCCTGACTCTGGATCTGGACTACAGCTCTCACCCTTTGCTCTGGTTCCTGGTCCCTTCTCATTCTGGCTCCAGCCACTACACTAGATTGCCCACATCCCAGTCCTGAAACTAACTGATTAATTTTAACTTTGTATCATTTATTTACTGAATAACAAACATCTAATTCTCTTTATGACTTAAACAAAAGCAGTCAGCTGATCAAGATCATACATCTTGCTGTCAAATTGAGTGACATTTATGAAAGACACCAATAATTTATTCAAACAGTAGCTGCTAACTGATTTTGAGATGCTGAAACTAAGTCAGGTCCTTGCCCCCAATATGTCAACTTTGTGCAAAGTGAAGGACCTAATGTAGCTCCCACTGAAGTCAATAGGAGTTTCTTAACTGGTCAACAGAGAATGCCCTCCAGTGCCCTAAACCCTGCTGAAACAGTGCAGAGTTAGGGCCATAATATGCATTGACACAGGAAGTATCCACTGATATATTAATTTTGTAAACTAAAAATGATTTCCTAGATATTTCAGATCAATTAACAGGTACTCAGTTGACAACACTTAACCTATTAGAATGACAGTAAATAAAACAACTTCTAGTACAAACTCAGGCATTAAATGGCAAAACGTTTAGAAAACTATTTCCCAGAAACACATTTCCCATCCACATATATAAGTACCCTCTATGCACAAAACTACAGCTTGCCTTAAAGGACTTCCTTTTTTATCAAAATGCCAGAGACCACAAACCAGACTGGATTTTTGTTTGTTTATATGATACTTTGAGAAGCTGGTACCAGTACTGACCCTCTTGTTCTGTTAGATTCTGAATGTGGACTGCCAAGGGACAAAAATGTGGTGTGTCTCCCTGTAAAACTCTTGCTGTTGTCTTTGGCGTTTTCCCCCCCATTTCTGTCTCTAAGGGCTTGCATCTATGTGAGGGCTTTGTTTTGTTTTTCTGAATAGGAACAGCTGAGAGGGAGACTGTGTCCAGAAGAAAGAACGTAAATCATTCTAACAGGTGCTCCAAGGCCAAGGCTGTTGTGCAGTCACAGGAGTAAGAAGAGATGGTTTTTGCACCTGAGTTGTTACTGATATACAAGAAAACTGAGTAATTAAATACAACAACTTTTGTGGGTAAATTTCCCAGACTTTCTAATGGTTTCACTCTATGCTGAGCTGAGAGGTGATGAACAACTGTCCTGTGAAACTCCGTTGTATTTTTTCCAGAGATCTATTTAATGAGTTGAAATCCATTATCTGTCACGGGCAATTCCACTACACTGTAAACTTAATAGTACCCAGAAGAACATGTGTACACTTCCTACAGCATCTGCTGTAACTGACTTTTGATCTATTGCTGAGCTCACGTAAATGGGCAGGACTTATCTTGTGGTCATGAGAACTGCTTTCAAATCTGTTCTCAAGGAAAACTATATTAACAGAAAAAAATCTATGGCATTGGTTACAAACTGAAATATTTGAAAACTACCAAGACATTCATGTCAAAGCATAAGTAGAGACAACCATCTAAATAGGGCTGGACAAAACTTTTTTCCATGAGAAAAAAAATGCAGATTCAGATTGATGGAACACTGAATGCTTTTGACTTTTTTGGCAAATTGTTTCAGTCAAACAAAGTTTATCTTGGAAATTTTTCATTTTAGGATAGATTTACAAGGGATTTAGGTGTTATTCACATTGACATTCACAACCAGTGCTACCATCTTAAGCCTATTAGCCTCTTGATTGGGGTATCTACCTGGTATGTAGGAGACATAGATTTTAATATTTGCTCTAGAGGAGGGACTTGAACTCAAGTCTGCACCCTCTTAAGTGAGTTCCCTAACCACCAGGCTATTGCATACTGTGCGGTGGAGCACTTTCGCTCTCTCCTCCTCCCCTCCCCTGTCCTGTTGAAGCTGCTTCACTTTGGCTATTCAAATAGTTTATACATTGAGTCAGAGAGAATGACTCTGCAGCCTAGTGGTTAAGGCGTTCACCTGGTGGTGGTGCAGAACATCTGGTCTTCAGTCCCTGCTTCACTAAATGTTTGTTTATACAAAGTGGAACACCTTCAACAGGAGCCAATGAGAGCACCCCACCCCAGAAAATCCAATAGCACAGCACTTACCGCACTCATGTGCGGTAAGGGAGACCCAGTTCAAAAACTCTGCTGTGCTCTGGAGCACAGCCTTAAACCCAGGTGTCTCTGTGTGATAAGGAGCAGGATCTAGTTCTCCACGTTCATTTATTTACTGTATTTCTATAGCCATTGCAACTATTACATAAACTACGCTAGGTTGTTTCATAAAGTGATCACTGATGCTTCCAGAAATATGTTGACAACTAAACTGAGAAAATAAAGTTAATACAAGCAAAACAAATAAATCTTGCTCAATAGAAGCCTAAATCCACTGACAGGTTTGAGAGTGGTACTCGTGTTAGTCTGTATCAGCAAAAACAACAAGGAGTACATGTGGTGCCTTAGAGGCTAACAAATTTATTTGGACATAAGCTTTCGTGGGCTAAAACCCACTTCATCAGATTCATGGCATGGAAAATACAGTAGGCAGGTATATACACACAGTACTTGAAAAGATGGGAGTTGCCTTACCAAGTGGGGGGTCAGTGCTAATGAGACAGTTCCATTAAAGTGGGAGTGGGCTATTCTCAACAGTAGAATACCAAGGGAGGAAAATTACTTTTGTAGTGGTAATGAGGCCAATGTAATCAAGGTGGCCCATTTCAAACAGTTGACAAGAAGGTGTGAGTATCAGCACGGGGGAAATTAGTTTTTGTAGTGACCCATCCACTCCCTGACCCCCCACTTGGTAAGGCAACTCCCATCTTTTCATGTACTGTGTATATATACCTGTTACTGTATTTTCCACGCCATTCATCTGATGAAGTGGGTTTTAGCCCACGAAAGCTTATGCCCATATAAGTTTGTTAGTCTCTCAGGTGCCACAAGCACTCCTCGTTGTTTAACCCCACTGAGTATGCCTTCTATCATGCCTTTAAATCTATGGCAGATACCCAAGGATAGTGGGTTTTCTAGTGAGACAGCCTATTGTAGTACACACTCAGCTTGTGTAGCTACCCCACAATAGTGAAGCATGCACTTGCTTGTTCCTGCTTGTTCCTGTTAATACTGGGAGTTAACAGGGCAGATGTGAGTACACAGCTCCAGCGTGGAACAGAAATCGCAACGTTTTGTATTTCAAAGGCTCACAGGGTGGGAGAAGATCCAAAACACTTGACAAGCAGAGTCAGCAGCACAAGGAAGTATGATGTGTCAGGGAGACAATGAGAGCCCTGGAAAAGAGCAGCCTCAGGGGAACACAGAAGAAACCAGGGAAAGAGAAAATAGTAGCTAATGGATTGTGGAAGTTTGGGAAAGAAGAGGAAAAAATGACATAAGAAAAATATGTAGGGACACTCGGAAGAGAAAGCAATATAACTGGGGAAGATAAACAACGAGCAAGCACTCTTGAGACCACTATAGCCTTGTACTGAGGTTTAAATCACAGTGAAGCTGTTCACAAAGCAGAATATATTTGGGCATCTGAGCCATATTTCTGATGTTAGTACACTAACTTAGGAAATGCCATGGTACTGTTAGCCACTATATACATGCTTTTCATGTATAGTTTTTTAAAGTACTGAATGACTAGGTGGTCAAACTTGCACATAAATTAGGAAAGATACCTCAGATTAGAAATGGGGATGGTAGCTCTTTTAAAGGAAAACTGCAGTATCTGCAGTAATTCCATCATTAAATATCTAGTACTGCATACAATTTTTCAAACCAATTTTTAGAAATACCTAGCTCTAGTTCAATGTCTCTTAATTATTTTGTAGTATGATGGTGTCTTGAGGTCCCAGACAACATTGGAATCCCATTGTGCTAGATGTTGGGCAAACTCCACACTGGAGAAGGGGTTAAGGAGCTGTTCTGGACTCAGGTAGCGCCACCCTGCCATACCTGCAATGCATGTACAAGCTGGAAGAGGAATGTAAAGGAGAGCAGAGTAGCTCACTTGCAGGCAGGCGGTGGAGGTGAGTAGGCCTATCCTGTGAAGTGCTGCAAGAGGAACTATGGGAGGCTCAGCTGCCCTCTGACTATTGATCCTCTGCCTGACTAGCTGAGGGGAAAGGACTTTGGGTATTTGCAAGGTCACAGACACATTCTTTGATTTATTTTGTTCATACGTCTTTGCTGTTTCCTCTTGTGTGGGGAGGCTGGTAGAAAATGATCCAGGGACACAGCTCCAAAACATTCTGGAGTGCAGGTCTTAGCCACCTATCTTTGGGCCCGGGCTTGGAACCCAGTGGAGGGGGTGGGCTTGGGATCCCTTACCCAGCCCCTGATGTAACTGGATGTAAAAAGCCTATCCATGATACCAGAGACCTCATATGACAGTTCCCAAATCCTAGCTGAGGGACAAGTCACAGATGGGGACAGACACTGTTTGTGTGGTGGGGGGGTGTCTGTTTGCTGGGAATCCTGAAAAAATTCTGTCAGCAAGGGAAACCAAGACAGAAATGCCTGTCACTTCCTTGGCCTACTCCCTACGTAGTATCGATAGGGAGCAGACCCCTTCACACTGCCCCAAAAATAAAGGGTGAGGAAAAGGAAGCAGACTGTAACTATAAACGTTGATGATCTCCTTCTCCAGTGAGTGCTTTCTCTTGCAGATACTGGTGCTTCATCAGACAGGATCTCCTGCTACAAAATAGGAAATATGGATCATCTTTGGAGTTCATGTGAAAGGCAGAGACTCAGGGCTGTAGGTTACAGGGCATTCCATTCTCTTTTAAAAATGTTGGTTAAAAGGTGTGCTAAAAAACACCTTTCTTTACAAGACTTAGGAAAATTTCATGCCTTTCAATAGTGTCCAGCGTTGCCCTTTCCCTGCACCCCCATCCACCCTCCTCTTTTCCCCTTAATCTGGAGTACATGGTGAAATGACAATATTTCTTAATTTGAGTGGGTAACAAGACACTTAAAATAGCTTTTTGTGATTTTTTTACTATGCTCTAAGTGAGAATACACAGTAATCAGAACATACAAGATTACACTGGAGTTTCCCAGAGGTACCCTGGTAGAATGCTTTCTTGGGTTCTCCATTTTCTTTTGCTTGCTGTTGCTATTATTCATTTAGGGCTAGAGTTATATAATCTTACCCACCATTGGATGGAATTCATCCCTGTACAGGGGGCTGATACAAGCCTCTGAACCAGTTAAGTCCCACTTAAGCACTCAAAATAAGTTGTTAAATCTAGATGCCAAAATTTGACTGATTTCAGCTGCCCCTCCAGTGCTAAATTCTGCAACATTTGATACCCACTTGTACAGTAATGGTGTCCAGCTAGAAGTCCTGATTATAATGTATAAGAGCATGGTCTCAGAGTAACAGATGCTCCTTCTCATACAAGGTTTGTCAAGTGGTTTCATGGAATATACAGACCTACTGGCCAGTCCCCACATTCCACTTCATAAACTCTACCTCATATCCCAGCAGGCTGATCTGCCGTAAAGCTCTGTTCTATGGCCTGCAATGGAGTAGAGGAACTACTTACAGTCATGGACGTAGGGCTTTTGGGACTCTATCCAAAGAGCACTGACATTAAGGGGAGCTGTGTAAATAGTTGCGGGGGGCGGCGGGGGGGGGGTGGGTGGGTTGGTTTGCTGGGAATCCTGGGGGGAAAAAGGGGAGTGGGGTGAAATCTTATTGGATTGACCCCAAATTGATTTTTATTAAAATTCTCAGAGAATCAAAGTTTTGTTTGGAACTGAATAAACATTTTTGTTTCAATTTTGAGCATTTTATGTTCTTCAGTTAGAATTTTTCTTCAAATTTATATTAAACAAAAGGTTCTTTCAAACTGAAAATAAATGGCCAATGTTGGTATGGCGGGTCCCACGCTTTTCTTAGTGTGTGTGTGGGGGGCTAGGATGCCACCTTTTGCCCCTGCTCTTGGGGCACCAAGGGCCCCACTAGTGGCCCGGCAAGGTGGTAGAGGAGGGAAGCTGGGAAGGGTTTGCTCATCTGGGTTTGCTCCTCACTCTGAGCCCCAGTCCCTCTCAAACCCTGTGGGTTTCTTACCCTTTTCCTCCTTGGATAGGATTACCCTCACTGACACTGGGGGAGGGAGTCTCTCTTCCTTCAATTCTCTAGTCTTTCAATTCTCAGCAACACACCTCCAAACTCCAGTCCTCTCTCACTCCACCCTGTCTGCCTGAAGCAGGGCTTTTTTTGTTTTTAATTAGGTTCCTGACAGGGCCTTAATTGGCTACAGGTGCTCCAATTAACCTGCAGTAACCTTCCCTAGTCTATAGGGAACCACACTTTAATTAGCCTAGGACTTATATATCTCCCCTCTCCCTGGCCCTGCTGTATCACAAAACCAGAGAATGGAAATATAGTATTTTGGTTTGAAAAATGTTAAAACATTTCTGATTTTTTGAAACATTTTTGGTTTATTTTTTTTAAACAGTTTGGCAAAACTGACATGAATTCATGTATTTCAGTGTCACCCAATCTTCATCTTTAATAAAAAAGGCTGAAAAATGTTCCCAGTTCTAATTGGGAGTCTTCCATTGACAAGAGTGGATCCTTACTGTTTAATGTTGCTGAAACAGTTGCCAATAACAGCAGGCTTATTAAGACAATTGTAATTACATTTTCTCACATAGAATTCAGTTTAATTTAAATATTGCAAGAATTGCTTTTCCCCATCAAATTTCAAACTACTGCTTTGAGCAAAATGGAGACCACCATCTTTGCAGCTAAAATGTCTTCTGCAAAAGCACGAGATGACTTGTACTTGAAATTATAAAAAACTCAGACTAATCTGCACCCAAATTCAAGGCCTACGTCATAAAAATGATTTTTTTCACTTTTTAAATTTTTTGGCCAGACTCAGTCATTTGTTTCATTGATGTGCGACTGTGGTGGAAAGCAGTTTTCTGTTAAATAGTTTCCAAAGTCCCGTGTAATTTGTGCTTATTTAAAGGTCATTAACTGTCATCTGTGACACTTTTGTTATTGCTCTGAAGTGGTTGCTGGAGTCCTCTTCTCAAAGACCAACCATAAATTCAAGGTTCTAGTCTTGCAATAGGCCTCTCTGCTGGAAAAGGGGTTATTCTCTAAACCCATGTCTGATTTCCATGAAATATCTGTGATTCCCATTTGAGCTGTGTTCCCACATACCGATACCTATCTGTGTAGACTGGTAATCAATTCTCTATGAAATGTGTATTAAAATGAAAAATTATATTGGATAAGACAATATTTCTTCTTTTTCAAGAGAAGCAGGGCTATTAGCCAGGGCACTAAACTATCTCTTCTGTGTAAGGTATGTTTTCTGTGGAGGGCTGCCATGTTTATTTCATATGCAAAGAATCATTTTTATTTTTTTAATCAGCTGTAGGAAACCACTGCTCAGACCTCCCATGCAATCCTCCCACTGAAATGATTAATTGCTCCCTTTGAACCTCTTGTATTTTTCCTTTAAATTTAAAGGACTATATTGAGAACCTAAACTAGGTCCTGATCTGGCAAATGCTTAACAACATGATGAGCTTTACACAATTAAAGCTATTGGCTTCACTGGAACTACTCACATGTCAAAGTGTGAGCTCAGTTGGGATCTTATAATGTTCCATATTTGAGGGATATTTCCATAATTTTTACTGGGTCACATACACAATGTAGGGAAACTTTTTTGAGTAATATATTCCATACAATGTGAATGAATGTGGTTATCAATTTAGAAAGATATAATGTAAAAGACTTTACAGCTGCCAAGTAATCCATAGCTAAGAGTCGTAGTACAACATTAATTGTAATCCCTTGTTCTTATGCATCGCAAGAGGAGTTTGATCACATGTTCATTAACACTGAACAATATGATAGTCTATATTTGTAAACCCATAGAGTTTACATGAGTAGAGTGAAGGTGGAACATACTTTAACTGCCCTGAGTATGTTAATGATAAAAAAAGTTGAAAAGGCTTGAAGGTTTGGTTTAGAGAACTCCCCAAAAATTCAGATACAAGGTTTTAAGTGCTGTGGATTAATACTGTGATGCATTTCAATGTCACAATTCATATTATAAACACTTCCTTTTAGGGGACCCATCATAGACCAGGTCTCAGATCAACTCTAAATCACTCACTGACAGCATGAGAACAGGGAGTGATTTCCTGGCCCCAATGAAGTCAATGGGAATATTGCCAATGACTTCACCCGGGCCAGGATTTCACTCATGAGTTTTCTAAATAGTCATTCGTAATGAGGTAAGTTCTAAAGCCTCTTTCCTTTGCAAAACTGCGGTTGGAACTGTATGCACACTGCGTGGAATTCACCCCTATTCAGAGAGCCAGGACTGTACCATTTAACACTCACTATTTTGATTAAGCAATGCATAAATCATGTGCTGGTTCTGTGCACTGCAGAAAGTTTCACCAATGTTAAATCTCTACATTCGGGATGGGGGAGAAACCCAGCTCTTCCAACTGAGTTCCAAATTTTACTCTTAATGGAAGTACTCCAGTGTAACTGAAGTTGATTGGGTTTGCTCTATATTTAAACTGTAACTCAGGGGTTCTCAAACTGGGGGTCGGGACCCCTCAGGGGACGTGAGGTTATTACATGGGGGGTTGCAAGCTGTCAGCCTCCACCCCAAACCCCACTTTTCCTCCAGCATTTATAATGGTGTTAAATACTTAAACAAGTGTTTTTAATTTATAAGTAGGGGGGGTCGCACTCAGAGGCTTGCTATGTGAAAGGGGTCACCAGTACAATAGTTTGAGAACCACTGCTGTAACTTGTAGCAGAATTTGGCCCATTGAATTATTCATTTTCATGTCATGTTACCTTGCTTTTCTGAGCCCGTATTACCATTTTGAATTCTAATTTCACTACATTAAATAGAAAAATATCAGAATCTCACCTTCTAGAATGCAAATATGATTCCTGAACACCAGGTAATAGATATTGTATGCTTTAATTATTACCCTACCTCTCTTGTGCTCCATATTGAATGTAATGTTCCATTTACCAATTTCTTTTAATACTATTGAGTTTTCAATTGCTGAATTAAAACTTATATACAAACGCTTCAATTTTTGGGCCACAATTCAAAGAGTAATTAAATTATCTCCTATACTATACTGCTCCTCAAGATTTAAGTAGATAAAATGTTCTTCACTTATTGTACTAAATGGTGATGTGGTATTGCTGTGTGATGTTAATCAGCTGCCATATTTTAACTCAGAGGAGGCTGCAGTGCAGTGGTGGGCAAAGTGCATTCCTTTACACACTATTAAGTTTTACTAACCAGCTGTAAAACTAATTAGACCTCTTACCCAATGTACTTTATATAAATGTAAAATTAAGAACATTTTCATTATTTAGGTGCCTAAATCAAGATTTAAGAGTCTGATTTTCACAAATAGGTGGCTAAAGTTATTCCGGCTACACAAGGAGGCTTCTCTGTGAAGGATGGTCTTGCAGTGTGGTGTTGAAGTGGATTAGTTTGACTTCTGGAAGCTCATTCCACAGTTGTGCTTTCTCTACTGAAAATGTTGTTTTCAGTAGAAATGCCGGACACTGAGGGCCTTAAACCAGCTTCCTCAGGATTGAAATCTGCCAAGAACTTTGCTGAAAATATGTTCCTCATCTTAGCAATGGAGTTAAGACTGATCACACATCTGCCCACCTTTATTCAAATGAAGTCCTTCTAATCTGACAGCTCAGGCATTGTCAGTTTCATCCAGAACAATTTACAAATGGAACCTAATCCTGTAAACCCTTAATCATTTGATCAATCCCAGTGAAGACAATGGGACTATTTGCATGACTATGGACGACTTTTGTGGTAAGAGTTGCATGAGTCTGTTCCTATAAAGGAAGTTGAATGAAATGTAATGTTTGGATACGATACCATAATTCAGTTTAGGATACAGTTCTACTTACGATTTGTCTTTTAAATACATATGCTGAAATGGCTCCTCACCCAACACCCATATTCCATATAAACAGACTGAAATACTACATATGTGGGGGGAAAGTGAGTAGTTAAGCATGCTGATGTTTGTATATACAAACACTCATTTCATCACTGTACTGGAAAAATATAGTTGAACTTAATTTTCTATGGAATTTGAATTAAGTTTAACAGCCCAAATTGTTTTGTGTTAATCAGTGTGTACCTGACAAAATTGCATGCCTTCTAAGAGAAAAGAATCAGTCCACACTTACTGAAAAAATATTCCTTCCAACTGGCGTTCAAAAGAGTGCTACAAGACACATACATAACCTCATGAGAAGAGGGCGGAGAGGATACCCTCCCACATTATGACCAGCAAAATAATAATAATAATAATAATAATAATAATAATAATAAATAATTAATAATAAATAATTAATAATAATATAATTAATAATACAATCTCATAGAGGCAGAGGTTAACAGATTTGCAAAATCTAAAAACCTGTGTTATGCTTTAAACCACCTGCACACATACCAGGTGTATGAACATTAAAAAGTTTACTGCAAAGGAACACTGAAGCCCATTAACCTGAATGTGTGCCAGTATGCCTTCACTGACTAAAGGCGCAGTCATAGTTGAACAGCTAAAAATTAACCGGATCTTTTAGGCTACATAGAGTCATGTCACTGGCTCCATCTCTGTTGTTACATAACAGATAACAAAACTCCAGTGGGGCATGGTGCTGGCACATAGGGTCTCAGGTACGTGGTGTGATTTTTTCCAGAATCTCTTTTGGCAATAGTCATGTATGTGAAATAGCTGATACTTATGATTATGCTATTTCTATGCATGTATATTCATCTTGGTATCTGAAGTTATGAATATTAGCTATGTTTACTACATGTTTGCTCCTGTGGTAACGCCCACAAGGTATTTAGCCAGGACACGAAGGGACAAGTCAAGTTGAATTGCCCATTAAGGAACACTTACGGCAATGGACCCCGGAAAACGCCTGTCTACACTTAATGGAATGTTTCTGTGAATGTTCTAATTAGAATATGGTTGGGGGTGATGGACATGTAACTTGCCCATGTGACTCCAAACACCATCTTTCACAGTGAGAACAGATTTTCCTTCACTTGGCAGAAGGCGGGGGCCCCAGGCTGGGGGCGGGGTGGGGAAGAGTCACATGGAGAGTCACGTGGGGTGGTCACATGCCCCCCATTGTGTCCCTCCCATGAGTGCAGTACTGGAAAGAAATGATTTCTACTTACATCACTGCTCACCCGGCACTGCCAGTGCCATGCAGTGTTGATGTAGCCTTGAAGATCAGGATAATTCTTAAACAGCCAATGGAGACAGACTGAGAGCCAGAGGAAGGGGTAGGATATGGGCTGTGTGAGCACCTCATTCAGGAGGTCAGCTGCTGCTTTCAGCACAAGCTGGAGCCTCTGCATTGCTTTCACCTTCAGGTCCTGCTATGGAAAGCTGTGGTCCAGTGTATAGCTGACAAATGAGTAGATCATTGTGGACAGATCCTGGTGAGCTGAAGGTGGAAGAAAATGTTTTGCTACTGACATGGATAATCTAATGCACCTCCGTAATTTATAGTCCTCCTCCAGCTGCATAGCATAAGGCTTCAGGCTACAGAAGAGACTTATGGGAAAGTAAAAAGGGCTCGACCATTTTTCTGATGGTTTTTTAAAAAAAATCACGTATTTTAACCATGCAAATACTCCTGCTTTTAGATCAGGGGCTTCATTTCCTCCCATAATTTGTGTTTCTTTACAATAAGGTTCAAATTAATTCTTAAATCTAACTGGTGGCTTGAGTCTATTGTGTAAACGAGCTTCGCATCATTGGAGGACATGCACTTCTAGCAGATACTTCCATAAACGATTCTATCCCATCTAATGGGATGGTATTTTTAATAAGGAAGGCACAAATGCACTGGAACAGTAATTGGTCTCTTTTTCACATGGTCTAAGCTCTGTAAATAAGCAAAAATGCATAAGCCCACTCTTCATACAGATCTGGTGGCTTTTGTTTCCTGAGAACAAACTGATGTTCTATAGCTAACTTAATTTCTAATGAAATAATCAAATGGTAGTCACAATGAAATGTTAAGTCAACCCTGTGTACTGAAATCAGTTACTAATACAGTCTGCTATGCCCTTTCAGCCCAATATATCTGCTGCCTTCTGAGCTACTTCTGCAGTGGGAAGTTTCAGGTGCCAGCTCTGCAACAGACTGATCTACTGTACAATAGAAACAACAAAAAGCTCCTGCAATGCCCAGAGTTATAGCACAGTGCAGAGAAAGGAATGTTCATAGATACCTCCAACTTGCTATTAAGAAATGATCTTCAGCCTTCCCCCAGTCCCTGCTGTCCCACATCTGAGACAATTAACAGCGTTGCAACTTTCTCGCTCAGGGATGTGAAGAAACATCCCTCTGAGTGCAGCAAGTTGCAGCGTTGTAAAGTGCCAGGGTAAACAGTGCCCCAGCGCTGGGAGCTACGTCCCTTATTGAGGTGGTTTTTTTAGAGCGCTGGGAAAGCTCTCTCCCAGCGCTGCGCAGTGACCACACAAGGCACGTTAAAGCACTGCCATGGCAGTGCTTTAGCGTTGCCAGAGTAGACTAGCACTGGGACTGTGTAACCCAAGATGTTGTTTTGACATTTTGTTATCCTAGGCCAAGTCTGAGAGATCAGTAGTGACTGAGGAGGAACCTACCTTCTGAATCACAAACACCACTTCCTGTAGCACGCTGGCTTTTCATTGGTGGTTTACCTTTCATGTATTGACTGAGCTCATATTCATCTGCAGCCTGGTTTTCCTGTAACTTGTATTATATCAATTAAATGTGTGATGCCAACACTTCCAACAAGATTTAAAGAGAAGTAGCTTGTGGAGAATGGGGGTAGGGCGGGGAGGGAGTTAGTTTGAGGAATGAATAGGCAGACGGAAGGCTACTGAGAGAGGGTTACAGGGTGACAGTGCCCTTCTCTTCTCCCTAATCATCATGATTTTTTGGGGGGGGAGGGACTTCAGACCCTGTTCCTGAAATGTTAGGACTAGCTTGGGCCACTCAAGTACCCATGTAGTCTCTTCCTGACTCTGTTATCTGCAGAGTCAGGGAGATATTGAGTATGCCCAATGTTTGCCTGATGTTGTCATCGATCCTGGTGTGAGGTGGATAAAGACTCTGTCTCCTAGTAAGTGGGAAGGGCTCTATTGGCACCAGCCTTACCTTCCTAAAGATCACTTGGTCCCACAGTCATGGAACCAGGCCATGGAGCACATCTTCATACTGTGGCTTCACACAGACCCAAGATTTGGCCACACTATATCTCTTCCACTACTCATTTCTATAAGTCTCTGAATTGCACTCCAAAGAAGTGGTTGAGACCAGTTACTACTTTTTGATATTCTGATTAATTTGAGCTTGATTTTTCTCCTGTTCATATCAAAATAAATCCAGGGTTCTGTGGTTAAATTTGAATCCTTGAGACAGATGAAACAGATTAAAAGATCTGGATCCTTGGCTGTTGTAAACTGGCATAGCTCCACTGACTTCCCAGGGTTGCCGTGCCTCAGCATTCATACAGGTCAAGTGTCCACAGACTAGTGAGAGCAGCATGACATCTGGGGCTCTGGTCCCAATTCATGTGGCCTACTTTTGTTATTCTGATATTTGATTTTTCTTTCTACTTGCCCTATATAAATACTGAAAATAATATTTTTAAATTGTCCTGCTTCCTTTTCCTTTAACTTCTGCTTTACAACACAAGGCTCTGACTGCTGCCCCCCTTTTTTTTGTTATTAGAGAATTTTCCTCTTCTTGCTTCCACTAATATATTGAACTTCAGTATAACATTGCAGAACTACGCCAGACAAATAAGTTTCTTTAACCTATTCCGTAGTTGTCACCAAGTTGAAGGCCTATGATACACTTGCAGAAGATGACTCAGATCAATTTGAATCAAGGGGCAAAAGAAACTAAATGTTGGTTTAAAACAGTGTTTCCCAAACTTGGGACGCTGCTTGTCCAGGGAAAGCCCCTGGCGCGCTCGGCTGGTTTATTTACCTGCCGTGTCTGCAGGTTCGGCCGATCGCAGCTCCAACTGGCCATGGTTCGCTGTGCCCAGCCAATGGGGGCTGCGGGAAGGGTGGCCAGTACGTCCCTCAGCCTGCACCGCGTCCCGCAGCCACCATTGGCCAGGCACAGCGAACCGTGGCCAGTGGGAGCCGCGATTGGCTGAATCTGCGGACACGGCAGGTAAATAAACCGGCCGGGTGCGCCAGGGGCTTTCCCTGAACAAGCGGCATCCCACGTTTGGGAAACACTGGTTTAAAAGATCAATACTGTGATGAAGGGTTTTACAGTTTCTCTATTTTTTTACTACATTCTCAAGGTTCTAATGAAGCTTTTTTTTTCTAGTTTCAACTGCCTTTTTGAGACTCAAGACAAAAATTGATGGTACTATCAGGCTTATGCTATGATTGTAAATTGCTACAAATTTACATTTGCTCATATTAAAAAAAAATGGGAAAGAGTCCAGTGGAGGACAATGAAAATGATTAGGGGGCTGGAGCACATGATTTATGAGGAGAGGCTGAGGGAACTGGGATTGTTTAGCCTGCAGAAGAGAAGAATGAGGGGGGATTTGATAGCTGCTTTCAACTACCTGAAAGGGGGTTCCAAAGAGGATGGATCTAGGCTGTTCTCAGTGGTAACAGATGACAGAACAAGGAGCAATGGTCTCAAGTTGCAGTGGGGGGAGGTTTAGGTTGGATACTAGGAAAACCTTTTTCACCAGTAGGGTGGTGAAGAACTGGAATGGGTTACCTAGGGAGGTAGTGGAATCTCCTTCCTCAGAGGTTTTTAAGTCCAGCTTGACAAAGCCCTGGCTGGGATGATTTAGTTGGGGATTGGTCCTGATTTGAGCAGGGGGTTGGACTAGATGGCCTCCTGAGGTCCCTTCCAACCCTGAGATTCTATGATTCTTAAATCATCAGTCAACCTCTCTGAGTGCGTAACTCCTTCAGAGCCATGTGCTTTCTGGATCAAACTGGAGAGAGGAAGCTTCATCAGGTAAAATAGTTCTTAGGGTATGTCTACACTGCGATGTAAGCCTGTGCTTGAGCTTGGTCTCAAGGTTATGCCTACACTAAAATTGCACTAACCCAGGACTCAGTCCCAGAACAAAAGCAAAAGTCCAAGCAAAAGACAAGCCAGGACCCAGGGTTCAAACCCTCTTGCTTTACAGTGTAGCTGCAGCCCCACTTGACTCATGTCCCAGGAGTCTGCCAGAAATATCCTATAATTCCATGGGACAACTTCCTTAGTCATTTCTATCTCACTCTACTGAAAACCAAATACACCCCACTCCTTGGCAAACAGCATTAACCCCTTCTCTTCTGATCACTGGTCTGCAAGCACGCGCTCAGAGAGCCTGAGTTCACCATGGAGAGCAAATCGATTGAGCCTTTTGCACATTGAACTGCTTTATGATCATGGGAGGACAGCCAAATTTTGATGAATCTGGGGTGTATGGCCAGTAAAACTGTGGACCTTAGTAAAAACACCAGGAATGACCACACACAGTAGCACAGGGTGGGCAAACTATGGCCCATGGGCCACATCTGGCCCATCGGACCTTTTAATCTGGCCCTCGAGCTCCCACTGGGGAGCGGGGTTGGGAGATTTCCCTGCTTCAATGCTCCAGCCGGGGAGCGAGGTCGGGGGCTTGCCTTGCTCTGCTCTGCATGTGCAGCAGCTTCACAAGGCACCCAGAAGCAGGATCAGCCAGGGGGCTCCTCACGCTGCCCCGCCCCAAGCACCAGCTCGGCAGATCCCAGTGGCCAGAAACAGCGGCCAATGGTTGCTACGGGGGCAGTGCCTATGGACAGGGCAGCACGCAGAGCGGCATGGCCCCACCTCCAGAAACCACTGTTTCCAAGAGCCGCTTAAGGTAAGCGCTGCCCGGATCCTGCACCCCTGAGCCCCAGCCCTGATCACCTCCAAAGCCTTTGATCCTAGCCCAGAGCACCCTCCTGCTCCCAAACCCCTCATCTCTAGCCCCACCCCAGAGTCTGCACCCCTAGCCGAAGCCCTCATCCCCCCCTGTGTGCCCCAATCCCCGGCCCCATCCGTCCCTCCATACAATTTACATACAGAAATGTGGCCCTAAGGTCAAAAAGTTTGCCCACCCCTGCACTAACAGATAGCTAAAAAGCTGGCAGTGCTGCAGAATTTCCGGACAAGTGATCAGTGCAGGGAGCGTATTAAAAGGCTGAGGAGAGAGTACTGAGGCTCCAGGGACAAGAACCGCACCTTGGGTAACTCACCAACAACATGCCCATTATATGATGACTTTGACCAGGCCAGCTGTGCTTCATGACAACCTAGTCAGCAGGGATGGTGCCCTGCTGGCCCCTGAATCCAGCATGGGAACCCTATGGCAGCCAGCAGCAGGCTCCCAGTGAGTGACTTTTTTATCTTTTTTAATGAAACCAGTGCCAGAGCAGGCTGTGGGTCAGGATCAACAGCATATTCTCAGTTCCTATTTGGAAAAGCTGTTTGATTTTTCTCACCCGCCACTCCCCTCCCTACCCCGCCAGAAACTGCTGAGACTGCAGAAAACTCAGTGGACACAGAAGCTACCTCAGAGCCCAGTAAGTATATGACTCAAAATTACAGTTTATTACAGTAATGGGAGGGATTTCTGCTTTAAGCAGCAATGCAAAGATGGTAAGCCCTGGCTACCAGCATTTGGCCACTAATGGTGGATTGTATCACAGGGCAGGGCCGGCTTTAAGCCAATTCCTCTGATTCCCCGGAATCGGGCCCCGCGCCCAAGAGGGCCCCGCTCCGGTGAGGTTTTTTTTGTTGCTCCGACAAGTCCGGCGGGTTCCCGCCGTCATTCTTCGCATGGGGCCCTGCACCCGCTAAAGCCGGCCCTGCACAGGGTGTAGGCTTCCTCTACTCTTCTCCCTCCCCCTTCCCTCGGTGTTGTTCAAAATGGTGACTTGGAATTTTAAACGTTCATAAACAGCTGTAACAGTTATTTTACCTAAGTCACAGAGATTTGCTAGGGTAGTTCATGTTTCCCTTTCAAAAATAAATTTGCCACTCTCTAATAACTCCTCCTGGGTCTAGGGAGCCTCCTGTAAACAATTAACTGTGTGTGTGTGCATCGGGGGATGGGATGGACAGTGTTTTATTTCCAAATCTAGTCCATTTCCGTTAGAGGTAGTCCATGCAGTCTGCGGGTCACAAAATCATTTCTCCGAAGTACCAGTAGGGTGTCAGTCTTTTCCCAAACAGTGCTAGGTGCAGGGTAGGGAAAGCTTCATATTTCAGCATTTTTTGTGTGTAGCAATAAGAGGGAAAGCTATGTGTGAGCTAACACACCACAATGTTAATTCCCTCATGGATTCTGACTCAATCCTGGCTGCTGATAGCTGCAAACTTTTCTGAAGCAGGAACTCCAGGTAGTCTTATTGCAGGGAGGCCTGGGAAATATGCCTTTCCCTGTATAGCTGGCTAGTCCACTCCACCACATATGTGCTGTTTGGTCACTATACATTTGAATACTTCAGCTGCAGATGTTGCAGATTTCCCTCCAGCAGCTAGGAATAACTTCCCCCTCTGCCAATAGGGCACCACAAGAACAGTTATGTCTTCCAGAATATGTAAAGCCTGAAATGACAGAAAAAGCTTTTTGCAGCAAGGGCACTATATGCCCTCCCCCCAATATGGCAGTTAGTTATGTAATTGCCATTAACTAGGCTGTGTACAGAGACAATATGATGGTTCCGTTTAGAAATGTTCCATTTTATGCCCTTGAGATTCCACAACAATTAATTCTGTCCTCGTCCACTGAGCTAGTTTAGAGAGTAACCCTCTGTTTCTTGTCCTGTTTCAGGACCCTCAACCTATACTGCCTGCTGTTCTTCAGGAACTCGATCCCTGGCCCAACATACCTTCACGGACTGTTCCAAAAAGAAGTGTTTCCGTGATGATGTTATGGTCCATTACCCGAAGAAGAGGGACAAAAGACTGGAACAATGGTGTGCTGATGGGCAGGAGGAAAGGCTGAGGCTCGCCACCCAGGACAGTGTTTCAGAGTGGGAGCAGGCACTTGTGAAGCAGTTCCTGGGATAGGAACCACGGCTAAGGGAGGAGGACAGAACTCAACAGAGAGAACTGTTTCAGCAACTCCTGTCCATAATGGCTTAAAGAGTCCCATCTCCTGCTGCCTCCCTAGCACCATCACCTCAGTCCAGCAGTAGCCTGGATAACTCCACGTTGGTGTGGTTGTCCATGCACTTAGAACTCATGAGCAGCTGGGCCGGCAACTAAACTCCATGCAGGCTTCTTTCTTCAACTCCTCTCTGGCGGCAACATTTACATGCCCAGGAGAACATGGGGCTGGGGGGACACATAGTGTTATGGGGATTGTTGTGTATTAACTATTTCCTTCATTTTTCTTTGTGTGTGTGGTTTTGTAATGGCAGCTGGCCTGCCCAAAACTGTGTGAGTGTGTTACTATTTTTAAAACCTGCTTACAAATAAAGTGTGTGTATGCTTTCAAGAAAGTTTATTGCTCTTACTGCATCACATCATACAATCATGACTGTGAGATGATAAAGCTAAAAACATGTTCAGGAGCAATGAATCATTAGTAAGCAAACAGTATTCCTCTATTTAGCTAGGTACATTTCAATAAATTCAATCTGTGCACCCATTCTGCACCCATTCCCTCAAATTAATTATTCACTATGTCATTCAGACTTACACTGAGTGGCAATCAAGCCCACCCCAAAAATGAGCCTCTTTTCCCCCACAGTTACATTCTTACAGCTACTATTACCCCTTTCTCATTGGGCCATGCAAATCCATAATGTGAGAACACAAAGAATCCCTGACTTGTGTTCTCTGGCTGCAACCAGGTCCAGCAGTGGTAGCCACTCTTTCTGGCTGAGGGAAGCAGTGCAGCAGCCCCTTTCAGGGAGAAATGGCTCACCTCTGGCTTCACAAAGGTTGTGAAGGGTGCAGCAAGCCACAGTAATGTGGATAGCATTCATGACCCCAGCATCCAAATGGGTTTGTAGACACCTCCAACGTGATTTTAATCTTCCAAAAGCACATTTAACAACCATGCTGCACCTGCAGAGAATGTAACTGAAACAATCTTTTGCCAGGGCCCCTGAAATCACGGTATGGTTTCATAAATGAAGGCAAAATGGAGTAGAGAGAATCCCCCAGAATAATGGTGGGAACAGACATCATTTATGACAGCTGCCACATTTGCGGGGGAGAAGGGAGGGATTCTGGGATATGGGTACTTTAACTCATGTCCGCACACTGCAGTGTGGCTGCCAGAGCCCCAGGTGCAAGCACGGGTTAGAAAAGTCTTGACGTAGAGTTAAAATACAGTGTAGACACTCAAGCCCAGGGTTCCCTAAAGTAGGTCAGCTGACTCGAGTCCCACTAACCCTGGGTTTATGCTGCAGTGTAGACATACCCTTAGATTCAGAGGCTGATCTAAGCACTTTCCCCCCTTTCAGTTAGGAATCCCTGCCCCTTCTCCCTTGCCCCCAATTCAGCTGATCTGCAGCCAAACTATATTACTCAGTTATTCAATGAATCTCTTATATCGGGCAAAACAAACAATCAAGTAATCCTGAAATAAATATTTTTATTTTGAAAAAAATACTTTTTTTCTCTTGGCTTTGGGGGAGGGCTGGGCAGAGAACTTTTCTTCAATGTAGAGAAGAAAAGTTTAACTATCCCTGAATACAAATACTTGCAAAGGTTCCAAGAGCAGAAGAGGTATTGAAACTAGTTGGGCAGTCACGTCCCCAGGGTTGTGTTGGTGGCATGGTAGGAGTTTCTAAAATGCCCAAGTGATTTAGGAACACAAACTTCATTGAAAGTCAGCTTTTTTCAATGGCATTTCACAAATTTTAAGATCAGAAATGATCATGATGGTCATCTAGTCTGACCTCCTGTTCAGGCCACAGAACCTTCCCCCAAAATGCCTGCATCAAGCCCATAACTTGTGAATTTGTACTCATAAATCACTTACAGCCAGACTGTTTTATTTAGGCAGGTAGGTAAGGGTTTGGGGTTTTTTTTTTAAAATCCCACTAGGCCCCCTAAATACTTTAAAAATATCTGGTCCTTAGTCACTCTTGAAAAATCCTACCCTGTACTCCTTTAGGAGTTCTACTCTCAGGAATCCCTATTAAAAACACACTTGCCAACAAGAGGATGGCAAGATAGTGCTTTTTTTCTCATCATGGAACTTCCCTCAGAGACCTTTCTCTTACAACTCCATAGAACTAAAGGAGCAAAACCAAACACATACAACATATGCTCTTAAAAGGAGAAAACCCACCCGCTCAGTGGTCTTGGTAAAATCACTAGTTGGTTAGTCTAGTGGTGCCAACTGTGGCAGTGATTTTTGTTGCAGCGTCCTCTAACGGGCAGCCTTTTTAGCAAAGATGCCAAAGACTGAGCTAGCACTTTTACCCTGGTGGTCCCTTTAAGCATGAAGGAATTTGAATGGGGAGGAGCAGAGATTGTTGCATTCTTTATCCCACTGCCTCATGTTCTGTCGATAAAGGGTTTTGTTCTTGGCTGTCACTGACATTTTTCCTGAATGAGCACAGATTCACTTAAAATGTGGAAGAATGCATATCGTACTATATATTTTTTAAAAACAGTGATGCTGCAGGGATGTGTCCATTTCAAATGGAGATAGGTGAGCAATACATTACAGCAGCCTCAATTTTCTTGAACACAGAGCTTCATGTTTAACTCTTAGTTCAATAAGTGAGGCATATTAATGAAAAGCAGGCCTTTATGGTACATTGCATTATTATATAAAACTATAGTGAGTCCTAAAATACTGCAAATATTTAGTTAAATAAAAGAATAATCGAGGGAGTAGTTTTGACTAACCTGTCATAAGGAGTTACAGTGTAGTAGCCGTGTTAGTCTGTGTCAGCAAAAAGAAAATAAGAAAGGAATACTTTTGGCACCTTAGAGACTAACAAAGGTATTTCAGCATAAGCTTTCGTGGGTTAGAAGTGGGTTCTAACCCACGAAATCTTATGCTGAAATAAATTTGTTAGTCTCTAAGGTGCCACAAGTATTTCTTTCTTATTGTCATAAGGAGTGTCTGCAATACTCCTGGATTAATTGGCTAACCTTTTCCACATAGGTGCGCTATAGTTTGGCAAGAGTGCTGCTGGAGAAAGGCTCAGCAAGATCTCTCACGTTGATTCTGTTTTACCATCATCACTAACAGTACTGTTTCCTTTCTTGATGTAACAATATGCTTTTTGGATCCACACAACTCATGAAATTCAAGCCAAAGCTGATTTATGGGATCCTTTATTCTGGGGTGGGAAGAGTGCACAAAGAGTAGGTTTGGGTAACATAGCAATATCGTGATAGATCAAAGTGGTTTCTGTTACTTTTACATCATCTCCCCCTTCATCCCAAACACTATCTGTAAGTGTGACAGGGTTGGACTCACCCCTGCGGCACCTCCTGCTGGTTGTTCCGGGGAATTAGCTCACCAGCCTCTGGAGCGCCCTCTGCAGGCCAGTGATCCGCCTGACCACTCTGGCCTGTGTCCCTCCCAGGACCCGGTGCCCCTGTAACTGGGGTGTTGCCCCCTAGCAATACCCCCAGATCTGGGTCTCCCCTCCCCAGGGGAATCCCAACCCACTATCCCCACCTCGCCTCAGTCGTAGGCTACTGCCAGTCACCAGCTAGCCCCCACGCCCTGGGGCAGACTGCAGTATAAGCCACTCACCACAGGCAAAGGGGGTTTGGACCTGCTGCCTCAGCCTACCTGTGGGCTGCCCCCACAACCCCAGTACCTAGTGGGGCCTAACCCTAGGCCACAGCCTGGGGTTCTCTCAGGCCGGAGCTCCCCAGGCCTTCCCCAGCCCTGATCCACCCTAGGTACCTGCTCAGGTCCCTGCAGCCAAGCCCTTCCCTCTCTAACGGCAGAGAGAGACTCTCAGCTCCAGGCCCACTGCCCTCTTATAAGGGCCAGCTGGGCCCTGATTAACTGGCAACAGCTGTGGCTGCTTTGCCAATCAGACTAGCTTTCACCCTCAGCCCTCTCCCAGGGCTGTTTCCAGCCACTCAGGGCAGGAGCGGGGTATCCACCCTGCTACAGTAAGCATAAGAATAAAATTTAAAAAGATAATCTGGACGTACAGTAATGTGGATTTAAAGTGTTTTTACTTATATACAAACTCAGCTAGGTGTGCTTATCAATCTGTTCAACTATTGCTTTAACAATGTTCTACTTGTCGACATTCAGCCAGGTCTCTCAGCATGATTTTATAAAAAATTTAAAGGAGACCATGTAAGAGAGACTTTTGTAGCCCTCTGGTGGAATGCAATCTATTTTACTTCTCCCCATCCCAGTTGATCATGATCCAGAGTCAGTAAAGTTATGGTAGAGAGGTGCTGTATGTTAGCAAAGAGCAATGTAGTGAGGATAGCGGGATGAACTCAATTGAGCATCAGCACGATGGGCAAATTGCAACAACAGTAGTTGTTTAATCACTTCCTGAGAGAGCTTCTTAGGCGCAATTGTCACAGCCTCCTTATTGAAGCTAAACAAAGTGAGACGGGGACACTGGATCAATTTGCTGCTTTCAGAATAGGAATTCATAGCCCTGTCCCTTGGGTTGTTTTAATTTGTGGTGTTTTTCTCTGATGAACACATATAGTGTTTTGTGTCTCTGCCCAAACTCCTTTGTAGTACCTGCCACATTTCCAAGAGGCTTGCTTAGCTAGCTTTTTGCCTGGTTGCTCTGGTATGCACATATTCCAGAGTTGGTTGCTACAGTATCTGACATTACATCTAATGCCCCTTCTGCTTGCAAGAGCTATGACTGTGTGTGGTGTTATACCACTGGTGTATGCAGCTTATTTGATCTTGGTGTGCTTCCTGCAACTGTTTCCTGGAGATGTTTATCTTCATGCATTTCAATGTGGCAGTAGCTGTGCACTGCTCTCCCTCTTTTCCAAATAGCTCATCCACTTTCCTTGACTTCTTTTTGTGTGTGCAGTAGGCGTCAGTCTGGCTCAGTGTGTTTGTAGAAGTGCTGTGCTGGATATGTGGTATACAGGGCAGAGAAAGAGGTTTTAAGCAAATAGTTTAGTAAGGCTGAAAGCCTTCAAGGCTGAAAGTGTTCAAAATTACTGAGATATGTCCATGTGCATTTTAATGTTCAGCTCTGTTTAAATGTAAAAGGTAGAGCTGCAGGATTTGCACAAGGGAGAGCCCTAAACTGGTCCTCTATCTCACTTTACCATGTAGCAAAAGGTCAGCAAGGGCACTTTAAAATTGAAATATGGTTCAGCCAAAGGCCCTCAACAATAATCACAACATAAGTTGTTCCTTTGTCTTTTTGTTAATTTTTGATGTCGTGGGCCAAGAAACATAGAATTAGCCTTAAAAAAGCCATTTCCTCTCTTAGGACCTCATTCTTCTCTTGGTTACACATGTGTGTCTCATTGACTTCTCTGGTTGTTATGCAAGTGGAATCAAGGTCAGAACATGACCTGTAGATTTTGCAAACAAAAGTGGAGTTTCATCTGTGTTCATATCCTTTTAAACTAACAGTTTGGAACTACAAGATACTGTTATCTGTAAGGATGTAATTTCCCACAATATCCTTATCCGACCACTAGGTGTCACCGAAAGACTGAAGTAAATATCTGAGATAAATGTATATGAATTTCTCTCAAAATCTGTGGGTGTTCTTTATTTAAGGTGGCCCAGAGGAGTTTCAGAAAGGTGACATTGCCCAGCAAGTATGTATGCATAGTAATAATAAAAGCCAAGCGAGAAGTTATTTTTGCAGCACTAGTTGTACTTGTATTGTTCTATGTAAAATATTTTTATGAGCAGTTTGTTAAGATGTATTAAAATTATAGCTATTTCCTCTTTCATCTACACAACACCCAGTGTAATACAGAGCTGTGATACTTTATTGCTTTTCACACACGCTCGCACATACATTAAACATCCAAAGTAAAGCAGTGCTTTATTGCTTCCTATTGCTATTGCTCTATCAGTAGCCCAGTCCTTCCAAGGTTCTAAATGCTTCCTGAAAGGTGGCGAGTACCCTCAACTCTCACTGAAATGAAAGGAGAGGGAAGGGTGCTCAGAAGATGCACGTTCAAGCCTTCATATTCCTCAGTAAACTGGACTAAACTCTAATGCATGGTCCCTGGATTGCGTGACATCCTGGTATGACAGACTGGAATACCTGGTATAAAAAGATAAAACACACAAGCTGGAAATTTTACGGCAGCTTCTTTTAAGTTAAAAAGGGAGTGATTAATTGAATTAAATATGCAAAAGGATAATATCCATATTGTAGCCCAATGTTTTTTCTATATAATTCAATTTTATGGTGGGCCAACACTTCTGGTTTAATATCCCACGGATAGTTGTAAATGTATAACAGAATTGTAGAGATTGTTGGAAGGAAGCTAAGTGATTCTGGAAGCTGGGCAGGAGATGATTGGGACTGTTGACACTGGGTAGGTGTCAAAGGCAATTTGGGATTATGTAATTTTTGGCTAAAATGATCAGCATTGCCATAGAATTAAGAAATACACAAGGTCCTGGTCAGAGTAGAAACAGAAAACACAAGACAAATGTTTTCTTACTTGTTCCACAAAACAATTTCTTTCAATTACATGTCTGGATATTTTCACTGTTTATAAAATGGATATGGCAAGATTTGAATATTTTATATTTGAAATCTCACTTGACTACATGAATCTTGATAGCATGGAGCTGCTCTTAGAGTGGGGATTTATTTGATCTCAGTCTAGTTTTTTCTCTTTTGTTAATATTGTGCAACCTAGTAAGACTAATGCCCAAGCACTTCTGAGTTATACATTTCCCCCCTATGGTTTTAAATGTAACATTTTCATTAGTCTGAACTTAGAGTTTTGCCACTAGAGGCCCTTCTGTCCTAACCAGATAGTGGGACCATTTTACAGGTGCTGCATCTATATATATTGAACAATTGTGCACCCCATTGCAAACTAATGGTGACATTTCCATTGACTTTAGTGGTGTAGGATCCAGGCCTGTAGGCCAGAAAGATAACTTCTAGGTAGCCTAAATTAAGACTCCAGATTACTTTGTATATCCTAGACAATAATATAGATGGTAGTGAAGTTAAGAGGAATGTTTGTACTGTAGAAGGCTACATTTAAAATCTAGTGCTTGGTAATATAATTCTTCTTAGGCCCCAATTTAAGAAAGCACTTACACACATGCTTAATTTCATTGACTTGAGTGGGATTTAGGTACATGCTTAAGCATCCTTCCTGAACAGTGATGGTTCTAAATGAGTTCTGAAAAAAGTCTTTGTATAAGTGCTTTTTTATTCAGCCAGTAAAACGCAGTTATTGCTAATAGGCAGAACTGTCTGTTCTCTTCTGCTGCCATAGGAAAATAGGATTTGGGATGTCTTTTATATGTAATCTGGTTTCAAATGTTTTAGGTCTGTCTGTAAAATCTCGTCTCTTTCAATATTAAGGATTACAGAAAATTGGGATCAGTGCACATTTAGAAAAAGGATTGTATTAGGGCTGAACAGAACACATTTCAAATTAGATTTGTGTAGTGGCAAAGTACTGGCAGTTTGGCAAGCATGTGTGTATAAAGCTTACAGACTGGAAAACTAATAAACATTTTGAGTTAGGCATCCTTTAGGCCTAATATTTCCTCAAATATTTAAAATAAGGTTGTTTAAAAAAGTAAGTAGCAATAAGAATGTTATTAAAACCCAACTTTTTATTTCTGATTATAATATTTTAGCTCAGAATGTGAGAAACAGAACTGAAATCTTACTGCAGTGAAGAAAATGGAGACTAAGTATGCAAAAATGATAGTTAATGTTGTGCAAACTATTCAAAAAGGTCTATATAGAACCTTTACCTTTAAACCACTGCAGTACATAGTTATTGCTCTTACCTCTTTTTTTATTTAAGTTTTGTAAAAGACAGTGCACGCCTGTGTATTAGGGGGCAGGGGAATTGGGAGGATCAACAACTAAAAATATTGGCTGCTATAATTTGTAGGGGAAATTGTGAAGATTTATCTAGCTGTTGAGTTTGGCTTTAACTTTTTGTTAATGAGACATTCAGTTTGAAGGGTTTTTCCTGTTTCCCATATTGGTCTGTGAATGGGTGTTAGGATGGGGAAGTCCTGAGCACCTCTGAGCACAGCAGGCTGAGCAGGTACTGAGCACAGCAGGCTGTGAAGAAGAGAGGTAGGCAGTATATTCTTCTGGCACCACAGGTCAGCCCTCAGCTTCTCCATTTCCACATATGGTCTCAGCAACAAGCGGTGACATGGGGAGTGTGACTACAGAGCAGGAGAGGAGTCAGGAACCAGATGCTCTGTTGCCTTCCCACAGTTGACTTCTTTGGAGAGTCATTTGTGGCCTACTAGGTAGGGGACTGAACTGGACAGGAAGCCTGGGTTGCATTCCCAGTTTTGCCACTGCTGTGTGACCTTGGGCAAATCACTTCACTTCTCGGTACTGTTTTCCTTCCCACCATTTGTCTGTCTTCTCCATTCAGATAGTAAGAGACAGACCCTGCCTTGAAGAGCTCACAAGGTATTTTGTAAAGTGTATAGCACAATGTAGCCCTAGGTGCTATATTTATACATATAAAAACAAAGTAGATGTGGCTCCAAGAGGTCATATGAACACAGGGGTGAGTCCATTTGCAGTGGTGAGTAGGTTGAGCCCTATTCCATGTGCAGAAAGGAGCTGCCTTTTCCTCCTTCTGCATGTATGTAAATGCCACAGTTTCGGGAAGATTATGGACTGCATTGGCAGGTTCAGAAAGCACCATTTTTAAAAATTATACCCTGATGAAAAAGTGCTGCAGTGTTGCACGGAGAATGATATTTTTCTATAGGTTTCATCATCACCTAGAATTTAATGGAAAATTATATTCCTGAGCTAGGATTCTAGAAAGGATTCTTTACGGGGTTTAGTAGTCATTTCTATAGAACACTACTACATTCTTCTATAAAGGCAAGATGTGTGAACTCTTCAGGGCAGGGATTATGTCTTCCTTTTTTTTAGATGTCTGTAATTTAAGATCCTTCTGATATACTACTTCATAGGTTGTAAAGAAAGAATGCACATTGTTTAAAAACAAAACTGAAAAAATAAAGGCCTATGATTACTCATCAATGATATCGCTGACATATAGATACAGAAGCTATCAGAGCACTGTTTCTTAGCTAATAACTTCCACTCTAGCAGTAAAGCCATGTCAATCAGTATGGATGAACAACACACTATATGGACACCACAGTATTATGCACCAAAAGTTTTTACAGTTGATAATCAAATGTGCAAGTTAAAGGCTTGGATTCTCACATTCACTAAGACTATGTCTATACTGGAATCAGAGATATGATTGTAGTACATGTAGAAATCACTTGCAAGTGCTCTTCCGCCATGTTTCTGTAATCCCTGTTATATAGGGTTTGACCTCCTATACCAATTCCTCCATTTTATTGCCCGGACTCAGTGGTTGCATCTCAGTGGTTTCCCTTGGACCTCCCACAAGTTTTCTAGCTTGTAGCATTCCATTATCCCTTACCATATCTTCATCTAGCTGATTTTCCTCCTCCGGTGTATTGAACTGAGGTGTGGAGAGTTCACAAGTCTCTCCCAACCTTCTCTCCTGACCTCCTAGTTTTAAAATCCTTTGTATTCATTGTGACAGCCTTGATCCCAGAAGGCTAATACTCCCAGTTACTCAAGTGGAGCCCAGAAGCTGAGAAGAGTTGTCTTTCTGTAAATGCCTCCCAATGGTCTTTCATCCCAGAACCTTCCTCATGATACCAGTCGTTGAGCCATCTGTTGCCTTGTCTTTTCAGAACATGGAGTTGGCAATAGGCAATGGAACTAAATAAAATTTGATCTGTCCGTAACAAAACTGACCATTTGCTGGGTTGTCCTATTAGGAGCACCTGACTACTGAATGCTTCTGAAAATCTGACCAATGAACTCTTTCACATTAAAAGAGGCAGGATGGCCCAGTAGTTAGGGTACAATTCTTTGTACCATCAAGAAGGTCCAGTGTGATCTTGGGCAAGTCCCTTAGTCTTTCTGAGCCTCAGTTTCCCATCTGTGAAATGCGGATAATAACACTTCACCACCCTGTGACGTAGGGAGAATAAACACATTACAAAATATGAGGTGCTCAGTTACTGTTGAAATAGAGATCTTTTATTGTTTACTCCAAGGGGCAAACATGTTTTAGAAACCATAAATTCTCTATTAAGATTTGTTAGCTTGTCTCAAATAAAAAGAAAACTTTCCACACTGTGGTTCCTACAAAGGATGACCTCATGAATACCAACATGAGTGTTCCCATATTTTTGGAAAGAATCGAGGGATATCTAGAACATACAAAACTAGTAGAAACATTAGAGGCCTAAGGCACGAGTCTCCATCATATGTAATGATTGCCCTGCAGGAACATTCAGTGGTGCCTCTGCCTTTAAGAAGCGCCAAAGCCTTAAAGGATTTATTTCTGTGGCTTTAGTCTCAGCTGGATCATATATAATATGCCAACATTACAGTTACACATAGCATACAGAAACAAATGTATTTTAGGCCACTTTGATTCTGTCATGTTGTGAAAACAAATCTGAAACTGAAAGTCCTATTAATTCATGTTTTATTATTAATTATTATTATTTATTATTATTATTATTATTGTACGGAGGTTACAGGGAGTTGGGCTAGGGGGAGAAGTTCAGTTTTTTTTTACTCTCAATGACTCGAAAGCACAGATTCATCTGGCTGTTTTCTAAAGCATCAGCATTTAATATATAATTTGGGGTCTCATTAGTATGATGATATTCTGGTGATGTAGAATCAACAACACTTTATTATGGTGATTAAAATTAAGCTGCTTTTCATGCAAAGCCTCATTCAGTGAAGTTCTCTGGTTCAAAGATTAAACTCAGCCTGGGCAATGAACATACAGTATGTGCACAAGAACAAAATGCAAGGATTGCAGGACATTTTCTGAACTGAACTTAGTCCTAAAATTTTTTTTAATATAAAAACCTTTGTGTGGCTTGCAGCTTTCCCATTGCTAGGTAACCATGTTAGAGGCAAGAAGAGAAACATACATTTTCACTGCTTCTGCTTGGAGCTTCCATCTTATATGGGTTATTTATACTGCCCTCATCACTGTACTATATGCGCGTCTTTCAGCAGTGCATTAAGCAATGTGATGAACATCTATCATGTGTGGTTCATTCTCTCTCATATCCTCTCCCCAGAGGTAGAACCGTGTGTGTAGATTCATGTTTAGTTTTGTTTAGAATGTGTATGGCGCTCTGTGGTTACATAAGAGAGGACAAGCTGAAGAAGTGTGAGCACCTTGAACGTGGAGTAAAAGGTAGTGAGGTTAGTGAAGGTCCTTAGTTCCTGTTGGAGTTCATTCCACAGTCTTGGACCAGCCCTCAAGGAATCTTTTTTTTGTAGAAAAAAATGCAGCCACAGATGAAAGTCCATTAGAATCCCGACAGAGGTATCTTGTTTTTTTACTTAAAGATCTGTAGCCCAAAAATGCATTACCCTATTCCAAAACTGGAACCAGTAGGAACCAATGGAAAAACTTCTCCTGGAATTTCCAAGAAGAAACAGCCCAATTGATTCCCATTGGGATTACAGAGGTGCAAAAACCGTGCAAAAACTGATCATTATTTCTAATGCTTAGTTTTTGTCAACTGCTTATTGTCTGGAAGAGAAAAGCAATAGTTATATCTCAAACTTGCATAATAATTATAGTTAGCTATATTTTCATCATAACTTTTATCTTCAAGTGGGAGCCTAATTTTAGACTGATAAATCTGTATTTGTGTACTAAAACAATAGGCCTGATTTTTGAAAGTGTTTATCAGTCTTTGACTTCAGTGGGACCTACTGGATCCTCAGAACTTTTGCAGATCGGGTCATTTTTCAGGTACCCAATCTAACTTTAGGCTTCCAGATGTGAAGACTTGGACTCCATCACTTAGTAGTGATTGCATTTCTCTTGTAGAAAAATTTAAAATCAATTAATTCCATAGATGTAGATATTTATCTTAGTGCTCATTTTATACTATTAACGTTTACATTTTCCAAGTTTTTCTTTCCTGGGTTTTTTAATAAGTTTAATTGGACCTTAGGTAACACAAAACATGTACAGCAAACCAGCAAATAGCATGGAGATAACTACTGGCATTCATGTGGTCACTTATGGTTTGAAGAAATAAATCTTTTAATTAAATTCAAAGGATTTTCTTGAATGTAAATGGGAAACAAGAACACTCATATTGGTAATTAAAAAAAGATCAGGGAGATAGGACCAGCTAGCCTCAAAATGCAAATTTTTAGGCAGACCAGAAAAGCAGCTTAGGTTTTGGGATACTGTACCTTAGTACATAACCCTGTTTAATAATATGAGCTCCAAAAATGATTTTTCAGCAGCTTTCTAATACGACATTAATTACACATTTTTAATTAGTTCATGAAACTTGAATAAGAAAGTCTGTGTCTTAGGTTCTATTCTGCTTCAAAGTACTCTCTATTGATAAATTATCTAATTATAGTAATGCGAATTACCTTTTAAAATGATTTATTGCTAGAACAGATTCACCTTTAAAAACAGATCTACCTCCTGAGAAATAACCTGTATGAAAAATAATGGGTTCTTGTTAGCAATCCTTTCATTTCAGTGAGCAATGGCTATATAACCATAAGACAGACATTAGGACTGTACCAAAGCAGTTGTTAGGTCACTTGAGCCACTCCACAGGAGTGAGATGCTTGATATCTGCCAGAGACACTCCAACTGCTAGTGTATCTGGAATCCACACCTAAACGGGGAGATTTGGTAAATTTAGTGCTGTTTTGTTAGTACATTTATATTAACAGAAAGTGCCACAGGTTTCCAAAGGATATAATGCCATCTCCCAACTCCTGGCCCCACACAAGTGTAATCTTGGGGTGTGATTCCAGCTTGTGTAGATGTACGTGAGCTAGCTTTAATCGAGCTAGCAAGGGTACCAATAGCAGTGAACCTGCAGGAGCATGGGCTAGCCATGAAAGTAATTACCCAGGGTTCTGGGCAGGTTTGTACAGCCCACGCTGAAATTTATGCAGCCACTGCTTCATTGACACCAGAACTTGAGCTAGCTGGATTAAAGCAAGAACCAATATGTCTAGTCACACTGCAATCAGACCCTGTGACTGTAGTGTAGACATACTCCTGTCACACTCCTAGGTCCACAGTTGCTTCTGAGATTTTTTTGCAGGGAACTCAGGGAACAGTGAAGTGGAAGTGGCACTCCCTCTCCATGTCCTCCCCCACCCCATGCTAGGATGTGGTGGATCCCATTTGGTTTTGCCTCATGAAGGGACAATAAGGATCCGTTACTAAGAATGGCTACCTGATTAAAAGTATCTTTATCAGAAATTTCTTACAAGATTTTGGACCAGATCCTTAGCTGGTGCAAATTGGAACAGCACCAATTGACTTCAATGAAGCTACGGTGATTTACACCAGCTAACTCTGACTTTCCACATTAATGCCCATGAGGGGCAGAATAAAACCTATTTAAAAATCCCTTATGATTCAAGGGAATAAGGTTTCTGGCATGGATCCAGCTTTCAAGATGCAGCAGTCAGCTTTAATAGAATGGATTAGATGGAGCGTAATTAATACAGATACATCAGAGATGTGCAGATTGATTAGTATTGCAGAAGAATACGAGGAAGCTGTTGTTCAGTTTTTCTTGCTCATTTGCCATCTCTCTATCATTTACTTTCAATTAAAAGATTAGTGGGTAGGTTAGGTAACCCCTGCAGTATGAGGTTCTTGCCTTCTTCTCCACTTATCAGGGAGTAGAGAGAGCTAAAACTAATCTTGTGGGGCTTGGAGATGGTATAGTTTTCATATTGTAATAAATGGTGTTTTCCCTGCACTCTACTGTTGAAAATTAATATTCCATAACATTATATTCCCTTTTTGACATGGTTGGTAATTTCTTTTACAACGGAACCCCTTTAAATAAATTTTACCCATTTCTAAGTGCCTGATCCAAAGCCCATTGAAGTCAAAATTAAAATACGTCCATCAAAGGTGAGGGGAGCCTAAGAAGGCCTAGCTTCTTCAAGCACCCTGGCATGCTTCTGGTGTCAATCAGTTCGCCCCACTCCATCCCCCCCAAAATGGCTCTCTAAAAACTGCTTGATCTCTGGCCATAGAGAGTCTTTTTTAACCAGACAGAAGTCCTTTGTCTGTGATTCCCAGGCTTGGATTCCACTCCTCTCCCCCTTGCCAAACCAATCAGGTGAAGCCGAGGTACCGAGCAAATGGCTCTTGCTCTGTTTCTAGAGAGTTGGTAGATGGTGGCTATCTGAAGCCCTTGTTCTCTTTGCTGCAGACTGTGGTCAGTTCCTTTTTGAGTTAACCCTATGCATTCATACAATAAATCCCCTTACAATGATCAGACAACAAAGAATGCACACTATTCATAGATTATTACAGAGTGGCCCACTTGTGTCACCGAGTTTCTCTAACGTGCCAAACCAAGTCTTAAATCTGAATAACCTCTCAAACCCTCAGTTTTGCATTGATTGAAATCAACATTCATACCAAGAGCTGAATGTTGTGATTTGGGTGCTTTACCTTGCAATGTGAATTACTGGAATAGCCAGCAGGAAGTCCTCAGTAAAATAAAATGAACTTCAATAGAGTACTGTAGGTTTTTATTCTTCTCCTTGCAGGGGTGATGGAACAATTTGTATGGGGGGGTGCTGAGAACCATTGAACCAAACTGTAAACCCTGTATATGATGGAAACCACTTCAAGCCTGGGGGTGCAACAGCACCCTTGGTTCCAGCGCCTCTGTCTCCTGGAAGTCAAAACCTGTGTAACATCCTTGAGCTTGACGGTCCCTTTACTAGTTGTGCCAAGATAGCATATGAAATAAGATTTCACAAGTCTCACCAAGTCATGATCTTTAATACAGTTTTAATTGGATAGTTATACTATATTATTTAAATACTAAAATTTTGATTGCTGCAGTACCTGGAACACATTGGCCAGATCAGTATATAAATAATGATTGGATGTGTTTAAGGTTACGTGTTTTGGGATAGATCTTGCAAATCTTACTCTTGAAAAGTCCCAATTAAGTAGAGCTGAGCAGGTCTGAGAGAAGCATTTAGCTTCAGAAGCATTCAGTCTTAACTGAATCTGGCTGTCCTATTTCATGGAATAGGTCCATCAACGGCTATTAGCCAAGATGGCTAGAGATGCATCCCCATGCTCTGGGTTTCTCTAGCCTCTGACTCCCAGAAACTGGGAGTGGACGACAGGGAGTGGATCACTCAATAATTGCCTTGTTTTGTTCATTCCCTCTGCAGCATCAGGCATTGGGCAATGATGGAAGACAGGATACAGGCTAGATGGGCCATTAGTCTGACCCAGTATGGCCGTTCTTATGTTCTTAAAATAAAACTCCAGATCTGAATTTTAAAATCAAGATTATAACTTCAATAAGAAACATGCCCTCTTCAAGCCCCTTAAAGCTTGTCATCTAGACATTTGCCCCATGATTTTCAGTGCTATGTGAAAGTGAAAATGCCCACTAAGCTCCTGTGGAGAGCATGACTAAAGAGAAATAGGGAAAGAAAGAAAGCCACCCCACTGAGCAAGCAGGAAATTCAAGTTGCTCCACACATCGGAACTAATTTAGGTTTAAAGACTGGTCATATACAGATTGCCATACATCAAACAAATTCAGAACATGGTTGTGCAACAGATTAGTTCACTAATCTTTTGCTTTTGGAGACCTGAGTTTAAATGTCACCTTCAATCACAAGTGCTCCACATCACAAGGCAACCTCACAATTTGGCAGGACTAACAGTCTTTCTTCCAGAGCGGTTTGGGACTGAAGTAACAGAATGTTGCCCGTCAGGATTGTGATGCACTGACACAGTTGCTTGAGCAAATTTACAGAGTGTCTCCCAGACTATGGGCTAAATGCTTCTCTCAGATCTGCACAGCAGTACTTAATATTAAAACTCTGATTTCCCTTTATGAGCCAAACTCCAACTGAAATCACTGGGAGACCCGCACACATGGGCAGAGCTGATTATCAGTGCTGTATTACAACCATGTGGACTGGAGAGAGAAATTTCTCTCCATGATTTGCTCAAATCAGTGCTGCCAGTTACTTACTTCATAAACACTGAATTCACTGGCAATCTTTTCAAGTTAGAGAAAGCCACATGTAAACAGGAACCATCAACATTCTTTCAGGTATTAGAGGTATTACCATGGCTTAACCAACGCACTTCAGTGTGCATGATGAGGTCTCCATATTCTGTTTCAATTTGGTCCACAAGTTCCACAAACTGATGGGGAAGCAGGGGGTGAGCGCATATGAAGTTAACAATCTGTACTTCTTTGTCCATTACAGCTTTCAGTCTGTCTCCCTTGTCAAGCTTAGCACAGAGCACTTCTTGGTGTATTATGCAATGCACACCAAATATGTCAGGTACACAAGCTTTCAACAAAGCCACAAATCTATGGTGTGTTCCTGTGATGGAGGGGCACCCGTCTGTTGTAACTGACACAATTTTTTCCAAAGGTAATTTGTGCTCTTTGAAAAAAATCAGTGAATGCCTCAAAAAACACTGAGCCTTGTGCTCGGCCATGTATTCTCAAGAGATCTAAAAATTCTTCTGTCATGTTCAGATCACTGTCAACACAATGAACCCATATGCAGAGCTGAGCACTGTCATTAATATCTTTGCATTCATCCAGCGCTACACTGAGAGCCACACTTGAACATACAGTTCTGAAAAGCTGCTCTGACAGATCGGCAGCTCTGTCTTGCACTCTGTGACTCACAGTACGCCTGCTGAGTTGCAGACATTTAACACGTTTAATAATTTCCGCTTGGTTTTTAAACCCATCAAATAAAAGATCTGAGGATTTGATGATGCATTGTTTCACTAATTCACCATCTGAGAATGGCTTTCCATTTTTTGCAAGTAACCAGGCAATATGAAACCTAGCCAAGGTCACTGCGTCACTCTCATTTAATGCTTGTCTAAGCACCTGCTTCTGCGTTTCCCCGGCTTCTTCAGATTTGAAAGCTGTCGAGCACATCGGGCAGAACCTACCGGAAATTTTGCTACGTGAGAGGAATGGCGTGTTTCATAATGTCTCCTAACGTTGTATTTTTTTGGAACTGATATCACCTCAAATTAAGCAAAATGACCTCCCTTTCTGTTCAATAACAAAATAATCCAGCTCCCAACTCTTTTTTACCATTCTGCCCTCGTCACTGATTTTCCTCTTTTTGGCTGCTACTTCTTCCCCTGTATTTTTTGATTTTGCACTTGATTCTCCTTCTTTATCATGCCTTTTCAACACAAAGCAATCCATTATATAATCATGGGCAAATTAAATTACCAGCAAAAGTAACATAAAAAAGCGCAACCTCCCACTTCCATGTAACCAAGACAGTCTCCCGGGATAGGGTAGTTTTGCTAACTGCGCTTGCGTACCTAGAATTTGTGGGGTCTGCCGATTGAACCATAGCAGCGCTTTGATTGAATGTCACATGTCTCATGTGCCATACATAGAACCTATTTAGACTGTATCCTTGGAATGCTGAAAAAGATTTGGGAGTCATGGTGTATAATTAGCTGAACATGAGCACTAGTGTGACACTGAGGTCAAAAGGGCTAATGCAATCCTTGGATGCTTAAACAGGGGAATCTTCAGTAGCAGTAGAGAAGTTATTTAACTTCTGTATTCTCTCACCGGTCTGACTGCTGCTGGAATACTGTGTCCAGTTCTGGTGCCCACAATTCAAGAAGGATGTTAGTAAATTGGAGAGGGTTCAGAAAAGAGTCACTAGCATGATGAAAGATTAAGATGGGGCTTGGATTTGCAATTGGCAAACTGGACAGAACTTGGAAAAATGATGTGGGCAGCTGGGCTTTGACTGTGTCCAGGTGAACAGGGGTACAGGGAGTTCAGTAAGAGATTCTATAGATCTGAAGAGTCCTGTGCAGACAAGTTTTTTTGCTCAGATGAGGAAGATAAAGTATGTATTGTAGATTCTTTTTATAGCTGCTAAGAAAATAAGTATGACTGCTGTATGATTTAGGCTGTGAAATTTGACAGTGCAGTTAATAAAGTAGCTGCTAGGAGAATCGCCCTAGGAAGGATTTTATGGCTGTGAGCCTTTCCTGTTAAGGCTCTTGGAAATACTGTACAAGCTTAACTTTGTTACATGCTTCTAACTGTATGTTCTGTTAATGGTAATATCCAATTTTAGAGGCATATTCTAATCCTGATAAGCAAGGCTTTAGTTTAATAGCTAAAGCCTCAAGTATGAACTTGAAAATAAACCCCTTATTATAGTCTGAAAGTGTGGTTTGTTGCAGGTTTTATAGCGACTGTGAGAGGGAAGAGCTGCATATTAGGATTATTAACAGTGTTCTATATTCCTGTGAGTGCATAAAGCTGAATGATAAAACAGACAGCACAATTTGTAACATTGTGACCCAGATTACACCAGTCCAAAACAGCTGAAAACACAATCATTCTGATTTGGTAACACCAGTGTAGGTAGTATTTTACACCCACAGGCCCCTCTATTCAGGAACAGCAGGCACAGAGTAATTAAAGATGAAATCTCAGAATTAGACTATGAAATGACTTCTATAGTAAAAACAATGTAACAAGTTGTTGCTAGGGTTGCCAGTTTGGGTAGGACGTATTCCTGGAGGTTTCATCACATGACATAATCTTTAATAAAAGATTAATCTTTAATTCCTGGAGACTCCAGGACAACCCTGGTGGGTTGGCAACCTTAGTTGTTGTAGAAGCTGAATCATCTGACCAATGATCTCAAAGGTTTTGGTATCACTGTCTTTCATGATAAACTAATTCACCTGTTCCTTTGTTCCCATATTTGTTTTAAGTGTATCAGCTGTGTAATAAACAGTTGTCCAGCCAATACACATACGATTTCACAGAAATAGGGTTGCCAGGTGTCCGGTTTTCAACCAGAACACCCAGTCGAAAAGGGAGCCTGGCAACTCCAGTCAGCTGTGTTGAGCGGGCCTGTGTTGACCGGGTTGACGGCAGCCGGGGGAGCAGGGCGCACGGGTGCTGAGGGCCACCGGGTGAGTGCAGTGCAAGTGGGTGGGCGCTGCCTGGCGACCAGGCTGCTGCTGGAGGCCGGGAGCTGCATGCTCTCGGCAGTGGCTCTAAACTGCTTGCAACGGGCAGCGGTGGCTGGCTATCTCTGGGGGCTCCTCTTCAGCGATTGTGGATGTTGTTGCTCTTGCCCCCTGAGAGAATCCTGGGCTTCCGTGTCCGCACCTCTCCAGTGACCCCCACCCCCGCCTCACTGCCGCTGAAGCCACCTCCCCGCCAGCCCAGGGAGCATGGGGTCCCAGCTCAGCATCCCTGAGAGGATACGACCCAGTCACAATCGCAAGCAGGGCCGTTCTTAGGCATATGCAGCATACATATATTCTGTAGGGCACCCGAGCACCACCGGGACCATAGGCGGCGACTTCTCATCTTGCTAGGGGGTGCTCAACTCCCCCACTCTGTTCCAGGCCCCGCCCCCACTCCACCCCTTCCCCCAAGCCCCTGCCCCGCCTCTTCCCTCCCCAGCTCCACCCCTGCCCCGCCTCTTCCCCACCTCCTTCCCCTCCCTTTTGCAGCTTGAATGCCGCTTATCAGCTGTTCGCAGTGCTCTGAAAGCACTGGGAGGGAGGGGAAGGAGTTGGTAAGCGCAGGGCCGCTGGCGCGTGAGAGGCGCGGGGGGAGAGGGGGAGCTTGGTGCCTCTGCACCCATTCCATTTTCCCTGTGACTGGGACAGCAGGTAAGGGTGGGTTGGCTCCCGCACACCCACTGCGCGCTGCAGTCTCCTAACTAGGCAGAGGCAGGGGCTGTATTCACTGAGCCGAATGTGCTGATGTAGGGGTACCAGTTGTGCCAGCATAGGGGCACCAGTTTAATACCACCAGTTTAATATAGGTGTTGACCTGCCTAACTTGCTTGTAGGCCTGATCCACTTGTGTGCTGGCTTTTGTGAATCGTAGTTTATGGTGCCTATTTCTCTCCATTAATATACACGCCTAACTTGGGGTTTTTGATTCAGCTTTGTTCCTGTGATGTTACAGGTGCCTAAAAGTATCTTTTAGAATATAGACCACAGGTTCTAGGAAGATATTGTTTTCCCTCTTTTTTTGCTCATCAAATATTATGATGACATATGTGGGTCCAAGGAGGCCCTACCATGGTATGACTCACAGGCTTAAAGCTAAGAACTTGTGGAAATGCTTCCAGGATCATATCCTTGAACAGTTCTTGTGACTGATGTACACGTGAAGCTTTACATGTTACACCATTTCTATGAATGCAAATACAAAGTTTCAATACTCTTTTAAAAGTGTATTTTGCCAGATACTGCAGTCTTTGCTCAATCAAAACTGCCATTGACTTCCATGATAGTTTTCTCTTAATAAGGCTTCGTTAGGGAAAGCAGCATTTGGCCCAGTAGCAGTAAAGTTGTTCAAAATATCCAATACAGATGGTAGCCCTTAAAATATTCATGTGCTCCTCCAACCCATGATCCAGGGACTACTGACTGACTAAACTCAGCCTGAAGCATTACACTATACAAAACAAATGCATCATCTCAGAATGTTAAAGCTGCTGAGAGAGATCTATGAGTTAAACCTTAGTGTGTTTCCAGCTCTAGCAGGAGTATCAAGGTTAACAAAAGTAAATCCCTTTGAATTTATATGGTTCTGTTAAAATATGACTTGCATCTCAGTGCTGATCCAAAACTCCTTGGACTCATTGGAAATTCATCTTCAGTGGGTTTTGGATGTTTTTAAACATTTAAAAAGTGACTCTTTTAAACAATGACTTCATGGTTTTCACAGTCTTTGTACTTTAACATATTTCTCTTTTTAATAGTGAGTTGGCAGGTAAATGGACAGCAGTATAGGCTAATAAATAAATCAGATGACTAAAATTTTAGGATTTGTGCATGTACAATATTGTAAATTATTTAGATTTTGCGCACTTTTTCTGCAGGTATGTTGTGAAAATGTTGTACAAAATCTAGCAGAACACTTCTTGCATTTTTGAATCTGAAGAAACTGTTATAGCACAGAATATGAATGTATATTGAGCCTAATCCAAACTCTATTCACTCTACAGTGAATGGGAAAATTTCTACTGACTTTGATGTGCTCTGGATCGTTTGAATAATTCCATTAGGAATAATGTTTCAGTTACATCTCAATGGTTCACTTTACATGATCTCGGTTCAAAAGGAATCTTTGACCCGTTGCATCATGTTGATGGGAAATATTTTTTCTTATTGTTACTGTCATAACCATTATTAAAAGCCAGTAACACTAAACAACACAATTCATCACTTAAACTATACCAGTGCTTTTACTTAAAGTCAGACCTAGGGATTAATTTTATCCTGTGTCAGATTGCAGCAGTGTAAATTCACCTTTGTCACAACCATTGGGATTACAGATGTGTAAAATGTTCCCAATGCATCCCCCAAATTTAAGGAATTTGCCTAGTTTTGTGTTCTAACAGGAATCAAGTAAACCTGGACCCAGTTTTCAGTTAACCTGTATACTTGCACCTTTGGCAAAACATAGCTAGCTTGTCTTGCCATTAAGGCCTCATTGAATTCAATAGAAATTGTGGGTTTTTTTAATAGAAATGATGCCAGCTTTGAATTTTGGCTGTAAAGCATGTGGAAATGAGGTGGTTTAAATAGATGTTCTATTTGAGAGTTTGCATTTCAAACATGAAACAGAAAAGCAAAACTTGAGGGATATGAACTGCATATATCAAAACTGAAGTCAGCTTTGTGTGAACTCCTGCAAAGAGAAACTGTCAAGTTATGCACAGTTCTGTGTCATCAAGGATGCTGAGACACTAACGCTGAACTAGTTTCCTGTATATGGGTGTATATGAAGGCACAGTTGGACCCAAGTCATCCATAGAGGAAACAGGCACATCTCCAACAGAAGACAATGGAATAGATAAAGGATAGAGTTTAAGCTATATTTTTCAATTTTTGTTAGGTCTACGAGTTTTAATCAGAATTTTAACATTATTTGAACATATTAGTCCAAATTCAACTCTGTTTCAGTGGCATAAATCTAGAATTACTTCAATTAAGCTACTAGCTACTAGAGTTGAGAGCTCTGGATTTACACTAGTGTAACTTACAGCAGGATTTGGCCCATTTCTGAACCCGATAGGACTTCTCCCACATGGGGTACAGTGTATGTGTTGGGTGACGGGGGGAGAAAGGGAGAGGGGTGGAAGATTCTCATCACAGAGTTCTCTCCAAATTCTTCCACTGGGGACAGGCTCTTCTCTCCAATGTCCTGCCACCATTGATAGAGGAAAGGGTTTAGTTTACAAACGCTGTTGTTCCCTGAGATTTACTAGAGATATGGGGTCATATGCCCAGAGATCCTTTGCCTCAGTGCTGGCTTCTATCCACTTCCAGTCTCAAACAAAGGCTACCCCTTCAGAGCAAGATTGATTCCAAAGCATGGCGGGGCTCTTTAAAAAGATACTTTAGCTTGGGCCTGTATTGCTGTTACTTTCTACCCCTTTCTGCTTTCTCTAGAGTGTCCCCTCCTCAGATATCAGGCCTCTTGCCTTTATCTGTCCGGGGATGGGATGCTATGATTCTCATACTCTCAGGCTGGGTACCCATGCTACAGCACCCATTTACCAATGGTGGTGACTCAGCATTCTTGACTCAGTTTAAACCCTGCAATTCTTCTCTTCAGGAAGAGAAGAAGCCTGGGACCAGTATGAGAATACATTGACTTAAAACAGCTCCTTCAAAACAATGTATTGTTTAATTTCAGCAGACCTGATCTTGGATTGCTTAAATTGAATGTGATTGCTTGCGTTTAATCCGTACAGTGTCTGTGTGATTGCTTTTTAATATTTAGGAGTGAAGCTCATTTACTTGAAATGCAGATAGAAGAACTTACAGTTTAAATATTAATGTTAAGGTAGGCTTGGCAATAGGATGAGCCCTAGTGTGGCTTAGTAATTATAGATTTGTTGCGGTAAAAAGTCTTAGCATAAGTAAGTGACCTAGGGTTATGAGATTTAGCAGTGAGTTCTTATCACAAACAAGTTAACCACAAGAGAATAAGCAATTGCATTACAAATGGAATTTTTTTCGGGGGAGGGAGGTTGAGTAACATGTGCCTTTGCAGCTAACTGCATTAACATATTGGAAACTTTAGTTATTTGTGTCAATACAATTTCTAGCGTCAGCAATGGGAACCCCAGTTATAGTTCCCTGGATAGCCACATATGGATAGGGGGCTGAGATGTAATCAGACATGATCATGGATATGTTAGTGTAAACAAAAGGGTATAGAAATGAATGCATGTATGTTTACCAGTAGGACACTGGGAGTGATTGAACAGGCAGCAGCTCAAAACTTCATCTGCTCTCATGACTTGCTCTACTGACAATTTCTTCCATCTTTGTTTCTAATGGCCTGCACAAGGTTGTAAGTATGTCAACTTTGGGAGATTGATTTATCTAGGGCTAGAATCTGGGACCATTGGGGTTCTGGGCCACTGATGCCTTCCCATCACCACAGGAGGCTTTGGCTGGATTACCATGGGATAACCTGTGGAGTCTGGGCCTAGCAGGAAGTACTACCCAGCAGGACCTGACAGCCCATTGATTGGCTGGTGCTAGCACTTAAACCAGGAAGCAATGACAGAGAGTTGCCTGAGCAACAATACAGACTGCCTGCCTGTCTTGCATCAGACCCTGCACGTGAGACAGGAGTGGCTCTAACCATTTCGCCACCACAAGCAGTCACCGCGGCCCCACCCCCGACGCACACAGACGTTGTCGGGCCCCGTGGCAGCAAGGGAAGAGCGGCGGACCTGCCATTCCATTGCTGCTGCGGCAGGCGAGAATGGGGCGGCAGTCCAAGTCCTGCGGCGGCAATTCGGCGGTGGGAAGAGCGGACCTGCCGCCAAATTGTCGCCGTAGGACTCGGACTGCCACCCCATTCTCGATGCCGCCCCAAGCACCAGCTTGGAAAGCTGGTGCCTGGAGCCGGCCCTGATGTGAGAGATCCCAGACTCTGACTCCTGACCTTGCCTTCCTCCTGATGTCCACCTCCTGGTTTGTCCTCTGGCCTGTCCCGGAGTCTAACCTCTCTGACCCTTCCTTACGCCTAACTCTTAGTTTACCCTCAAGCCTATCTTGGACTCTGACCCTCTTGTTCCCAACTTGGCTTGACTCCTGACTCCCGTTTGGACCACTAAGTCTGACTGCCCACGAGCTGGTCATGCCACATAGGGTCATTTTGCTATACTTTTTGTACATCCATCTTATTTTTCTGGAATTTGTCTGTACTAAAGCTCATAAAGTCTCTGAATGTGCTTCTCCAATCTCAAACTCAGTGACATTTCTTACATACCCATCTGAGTAAAATATCCTGTTTTTTGTGACAAGTGCATTTGTGGATTGGAGTTGAGTTAGCGCTTGAGTTGTAACTCTAGCTAAACTGTTCTATGAAGACACACCCTGTCTGTACTTGGAGCCAGAGGTGTGATTCCCAGTGTGAGTAGACATACTTGTGCAAGATCTCATAGAGCAATCATGCTAAAAATAGTATAACTGCAGTAGTTTGGACAGTGGCAAGCAGCAGCCAGGGTTGGCTGCCCTGAATATAAGCCTACCCGGATCATGTGTGTGTGTATGTGTGCAAATAGTCAGTTAAGAGCAGGAAACCATATGCACGGTCTCCAAATCACAGGTTTGCAGGATACGGTATAAGCAATGTAGAATCTAGGCCTACTGACTTCCCTTTTATTTTAACTGCCATAAATAAGGCTAGCTGCTGAAATAAAATGGGAAAGTTCTCTGAATAAAATAAAATTCTCAAATTTGCTAAAGCAGAATTAGCCTCATGCCAGCTTCAAAACATTATTACTCCTGCCAAGAATTTTTGTTTTTCCAGTACCATGCAGGATAGCTTATGAAAGAATCATAGCATTGGATCTGAAATCTTAGTGCATTGAAATTGATAGAAGTTTTGCTTGTGTGAAGACTACAGGATCAGACCAATCTAAAGTAGTGAAGGAAAATGCCAAATAAATCATCTTATCTGCCCTACTCCCTGAACATGCAAAATTGTTCCCTAAATGTAACCTTCAATGACTTTATCTAATGTAATTTTAAAATATTGAAGAAATGGGGCTTCTGGGGCTTCCTTTAAAAGACTGTTTCCTAGTGCAATAACCATTTGCTAGGAATTGTTCTCCCAGTATTTAGTTTAAATGCTTGGGAGTTATAGTCTGGATGGCTTAGAGGAGAATAAGGGCATGAGGCACCCAATCTTCAATTCCCCTGAGGAATTATGGTGCTATTTCTGAATAGAACTTTTTGGTTTTTGACTGAAAGTTTTTGATTTTTTTGTGTGGACAATAGATCAAAATTTCCCCACAGAAATCAGACATCTTTCACATAAAAAAAGGGTGTACGTCCAAAGCAGTTTTGAGGGAAATTTTTCTTAATAGCCCTTTGGGAAAGTAAACTAATATAATTCATGCAGATTGGTTCTAGTGGTGGAATGAGTTTCTATATTTTAGACTCATCCATAGTAATAATCCAACAATTGTATATATTTCCAAGTCTTCAGTTTTCATGAATCATCTCTTTGGCCTAATGCAACTTTAAAAAAAATTCCAACTGCCATGGATGGAGATTGCATTACAAACCATTTTCCATTCCTCTAGAAGAAATGCAAAAAGCATCTGAAAGATACATGTATGTATGTATTTTATTTTTCCCTTCTGGCAATGGTACCATGGGATCTTAAAGTTTACAGTGGCTCAGACCTGCATTTTAGTGAAGGTATTCAGCCATCTTGAATTAATGACACTCTTTTGATTTTTACTTGTGATCTTGCTATCTATATTTATCTTGTCATCTAACACAGTGCTTTTCCATGGTCAGGAATATAATCTCAAAAATTAAGTCTGATGTGAAATTTCCAAAATTCTAGTCACTAAACCAGAAAATAGCAGTGTTAAATAGTAATAGCTCATAGAATTGAAGACTAGCTACAGAGTCTTTTCTTCCTAGGTTACTGGTTCAAATCCAGTCAAATTGAAAAACAACTCAAATGTGTTACCATCTGAAACGTAGTTAGCAGGTTATATGAAATGAGTTCATAGTCTGAGTTTAGTTCCTAATAGAGATGTCTACACAATTTTTAAAAAAATACTCAATTACAATGGATACTAAGTTTAGCATTGTCTCTGTTTCATGTTATTTGACACATCACCTAGGAAACAGAGACCTCATGGACTGAAGAAATAATAAATGTTAGAAGAATCCTCCCCACGGAGTATATTTGCTTTCATACCACAAAGGAGTGGGATATAATTTAGACAGTTCCTTGGTGCTAGTTAAGGAGTCATAATATTTACCACTATCTGATATCTCCATGGTTTGTACATCTGATTTAGTGGAATAAGCTCTCACTCCTTTAGTTGGATCTGACAGGTTAGACCACTGGGCTCATGCATAGCTGCTTTGGCTTCAGTGGGAATACACATGTACAGGATCCATTTACACAATTGGGGCCATTCCTTACCCAGGTTCAAAAAGTTATTTGAAATGGGCAAAAGGCAGTTCTATGGACCCCTGCAAACTGAAAAGGATTGTGTTGGAAGTGTCTTGCTATGACTGTAGCGTGGAAGCTGTGGGTTGTACAACCACATCTATAAGAGTAAGTCAGTGCAGCTCTGTGGTAACAAATATGTGCACACAATATCAGGGCTGTCAGTCAATGAGGGGATGAAGGGTGAAAAACTAGCCAGGCTTAATTTTAATATCAAAATATTTTAATGTAAAATTCCACTAGCAAATGACAGGATCATCTTCCTTACATTCAGGTATTGCCAGTTAGGTAATAATGACTCTTACCAAACCTCAGTTTTGATGGGAATCTTACAAAGCTGCAGCCTGAGCTGCTCCCTTAGCCTGACTGGCCATCAGGAAGTCAGGCTCAGAAGAACACAAAAGACAATCTTGTTTGCCTCTTTCAACTCAGAGGCAAACTGGGATACTAGTGTTCTTTTGAACGGCAGAGGGCCTGGGGCACTATTCCTGTAATGCAGTGGGCAGCAGCGTGGAGGGAGCAAGCTTTGTGATATACACCAGGCAGTAGGTTTCTCCATTTCACTTTGGAATTCATATTAGCCTTTAGGCAAGTGGATTGCTATAATTAGGATTCCCTTATGCAACATCTCTTAATTCAACAGACACACATTAGGGATGAATATAGTTCTATGTGCTAAATATGAAGGACCCAATCTTGTAATTAGATCAGGGGTCAAGCAGACCTCAGTACTAATTCAGAGCCCCTTTGACTTCATTAGATCTTAAATTGATGCAGTGGTCTGCCCATTTGCATCAGATTGCAGGATCAGGGCCTATATTACTCAGCCATTTGTTTCAGCAGCAGCATCTCAGATGGGGGACTCTTATTGACACAGCCCTTTAACCTCTTTTCTACTGAAAATCCAACAGACAGGTGCCCAGAAACAACTTTTTCAGGGAATGTCTGTTCAAATGACTAGAATGTTAGAACAGAATCAGGCAGTTTTGGACTATGAGTCTAGCAACATGGGCAGTACACTAGCTGGAGGACCTGTACCTGCCTTAGTGTTAGCAGAGAAGTATTAAATTAACTAGGTTTCTAAGTGTTTACATTGATCAAACATAATATTTAATCTCTAGTGTAGAGGTGTGCCAAGGTTATCTGAGGATGCAAACCCTGGCATTCTTCAGTTTATTCACTTAGAGCCAGGTCCTGGGATGTCCTTCAAAACTTAAAAGCTGCACACCATATAAGCAAGGAGGATAAGAGACTGAGACCCTGCACAGGGATTCTGCACCACGAATGCATGAAGAATATCTCCATGATGGCAGGGCCGGGTCTAACTTTTTTGTCACCCCAAGCAAAAAAAACCAAACAAACCAACCCCCAAGTGCGGGCTCCCCAGCAAAAAAAACCCCAAAACAAAAACAGAGCGCTGCCCTGCCAAAACAACCCCCCGAGCGCCACCCTGCCGAAACAACCCCTTCTCCCCCAAGTGCCGCCCTGCCGAAACAACCCCCCCGAGCGCCGCCCCACCTCGCTGAAACAACCTCCCCTCCCCTGAGTGCCGCCCAGCCAAAAGAAAAACAAAAAACCAAGCACCGCCCCGCCAAAACAAAAACTAATTAAAACCAAACCCCCGAGTGCTGCCCCACCGAAGTAAAAAACAAAAAAAACAACCCCCGAGCGCTGCCCCATCGCCCCAAAATTGGCCGCCCCTTAGAAGCACATGCTTGATCGGTTGGTGCCTGGAGCCGGCCCTGCATGATGGATCTCTAATGCTCAGAGTGGGAGCCAGGATGATGTGGCCAAGAAGCAGACCAGTACAGTATTGGAGGAGTGGAGGGGTCTCTTTTTTGTGAAAACTTTTTTTCACAGAAAATTTTTAACTTTTCAGTTTTTCATTTAAAAAGAAACCCTGGAAATCGCTGAGGAAAAAGTCTCAGATTTTCAGTAAAAGTTTTCAGTGCCTGGTTGGGTTTTCAGTAAATATTTTTGGTTTTTGAAAAATATTTTGACTGAATTTTTTTTCCAAAAATGTTTTTCAAACACTGAAATTTGCGGGGGGAGAGGGGGAAGGGTTTGATTTAAAAAATAAGTGATTTTTTTTTCAAAATTCCCCATAAAAATAATTAGCACTACTGGCACTTGTATCCACAATCCTGTGTGGAACATATAAAGCTGGGTCACATATCTCACTCTTCCCCTTCTATAATACAATGAAACCTGCACTCTTTTTTGTGTGCCACAGTAAAGCCATAAAATACAATAGCTAAACAAAAATGTACTAGAAAGTAAGAAAACAAATGAAGGCATTCGTGAGGTCTGTATTGCCTTAGGCCTGGTCTACAGTAGGACTTTATGTCGAATTTAGCAGCGTTAACTCGAATTAACCCTGCACCCGTCCACACAACGAAGCTATTTATTTCGACATAAAGGGCTCTTTAATTCAATTTCTGTACTCCCCGACGAGGGGAGTAGCACTAAATTCGACATGGCCATGTCGAATTCGGGTTACTGTGGATGGAATTTGACGCTAATAGCTCTGGGAGCTATCCCACCGTGCACCACTCTGTGGACACTCTGGACAGCAGTCCAAGCTTGGATGCTCTGACCAGCCACACAGGAAAAGCCCTGGGTAAATTTGAATTCCTTTTCCTGTCTGGCCAGTTTGAATCTCATTTCCTGTTTGGACATCGTGGCCAGCTCAGCAGCACTGGCAACGATGCAGAGCTCTCCAGCAGAGGTTACCATGCAGTCCCAGAATAGAAGGAGGGCTCCAGCGTGGACTGATCGTGAAGTGTTGGATCTGATCGCTGTGTGGGGAGATGAATCCGTCCTATCCAAGCTCCAATCCAAAAGACGGAATGCAAAAATTTATGAGCAAATCTCCAAGGCAATGACGGAGAGAGGATACAGCCGGGATGCAATGCAGTGCCGCGTGAAAATCAAGGGGCTGCGACAGGCATACCAGAAGACCAAGGAGTCAAACGGATACTCCGGATCCCAGCCCCAAACATGCCGTTTCTACGAGGCACTGCATGCAATGCTAGGTGGTGCTGCCACCACTACCCCACCAGTGTCCGTGGACTCCAAAGATGGGGTCTTATCTACGGCCACTTCGTCGGAGGTTTTCGTGGACGGTGAAGATGAGGAAGGAGATGAGGAGGATGAGGCAGTCGACAGCGCTTTCAACGCCTATTTCCCCGACAGCCAGGATCTCTTCATCACCCTGACTGAGATCCCCTACCAACCCTCCCAAGGCAGTAACCTTGACCAGGAATCAGGGGAAGGATCAGTAAGTGAGTGTTTTAAACATTTAGTTTGAATAGAATAGGCATGGTATGTTAGCAATGGGTTTTTATTGCTTAGTTTCCCCTAGGCGCTTTAGTTTTTAGTCGTTGCCAGTGCAGCTACTCGAAAAGTCTGTCAATATGTCTGGGGATAGAGGAGAAATCCTCATCGGACATCTCCATGAAGCTCTCCTGGAGGTACTGTGAAAGCCTTTGCATCAGGTTCCCGGGGAGAGCGGCCTTATTGTCTCCTCCATGGTAGGAAACTTTTCCATCCCAGGCTAGTAGCAGGTACTCCGGTATCATTGCCTTGCAAAGCATGGCGGCATACGGCCCTGGTGTTTGCTGGCATTCACGCAGCATATGGTCTTTCTCTGTCTCCGTAATCCTCATCAGAGTGATATCAGTCATGGTGCCCTGGTTTGAATTAGGGATATTTTAGTATGGGGACTGATTGCCTGTTCCTTTAAATAACTCTACTCGGCGGTTTCCAGCCACGCGGTGGGGGTGGGAAGGTGAACCGTTCATGCTGAGCGGTTCGCGGGCAGCAGGCAGGGATCTTTCCCGGGACCAGCCACGCGGTGGGGGGGGGAGGCAAACCGTTCATGCTGAGCGGTTCGCAGGCAGCAGGCAGGGATCTTTCCCAAGCACAGCCACGCGCTGGGGGCGGGGAGGTGAACCGTTCAAGCTGAGCGGTTCGCCGGCAGCTTGCAGGGATCTCTCCCAGGACCAGCCACACGGTGGGGGCAGGGAGGCGAACCGTTCAAGGTGAGCGGTTCGCTGGCAGCTTGCAGGGATCTTTCCTGGGACCAGCCACGTGGTGGGGGCGGGGAGGTGAACCATTCAAGCTGATCGGTTTGCTGGCAGCAGGAACTGGCCACCGCTAGGAGCTGTGCTTGGAACATGAAAGGAGGGCGCTGCTGTAAAGTAAGCTTTCAGCAGCCAAAAGTCTATGGCTTACCATGGCCTCCTGATAGCTGAATTCCGTTTTCCAGCCCCGCTTGTGTGATCTGTACACCAAGAGCCCAGGCACTCAATATAAAGACAGAAAATTCAACCTTGTACTGAGTGCACATGTGATAGGTAGTGTGCATGGTCTTGTTCACAGGGAAAGAGTATATTCATTGTTCGCGAAAATGTATCTTTGTGGGGAATTCACTCCCTTTCTCCCATCCCACAGCTGCGAGTGTCTCCCGCACTACATATGCATCCCCCTCCCAGAGGCTGGTGCAGATCAGGCGGCGCAAAAAAAGAACTCGGGATGACATGTTCTCGGAACTGATGGTCTGTTCCCGAAATGAGGCGGCACAGTGGAGAGAGGACATCTCTCAGTACCGGCGAGCATTCAGTGAACGGGAGCAGAGTACTGAAGCTCGTGAGGACAGGTGGTGGCAGGAAGACCAGCAGGCTACTCAGACGCTACTGGGACTAATGCGGGAGCAAACGGACACGCTCCGGTGCCTTGTAGATGTTCTGCAGGACCGGAGGCAGGACAAAAGAGCCCCACTCAATTTGATTTCTAACCGCCCTCCCCCGCCACAAAGTCCCATCCCCCAGTCACCCAAAGTCCCAAGAAGGAGGGGCGGCAGGGGCCGTGGAAATAATCACTCCACCCCTGCGGACTGCTGAAGTAGCAGAAGGCTCTCATTCCCCAAGATTTTATGGGTCCTTTCCTTCCCTCCAACCGCACCCCACCCTAGCCCCCATCAAAGTTTCATCCCATAACTGTGCTGTCCTTAATAAAAATTAATTTTCTGTTAAGTACTGTTTCCTTGATTTCCTTTTAAAGGACGGTGTGCTTGAAGGGGGGGAAGGGGGTTGGTAATTGGAGACGATAGGCGCCTTTACCAGGGTACAGACAGGGGGCAGGTTCACCAGAACGTCACACTCACATTGCATTCACTAGTTCACCGTATTGATGGAACTCACATCCCTAGCCTGGGACCGGACCACCAGGGCAGCACTATAGAAAAGTAGCCCTTTCGGTTAATGTACTGGCTGCCCTGGTGGTCCGGTCCCAGGCTAGGGATGTGAGTTCCATCAATAGCCCCACCGCAGTTTGGGAATCCCATCGCAGCGAAGCCATCTATGATCACCTGTACGTTTCCCAGGGTCACTACCTTTGAGAGCAGTAGCTCAACGATTGCATTGGCTACTTGCATCACAGCAACCCCCACGGTAGACTTGCCCACTCCAAATTGATTCGCGACTGACCGGTAGCTGTCAGGGGTTGCAAGCTTCCAGAGGGCTATGGCCACTCGCTTCTGGACAGTCAGGGCTGCTCGCATCCGGGTGTCCTGGCACTTCAGGGCAGGGGACAACAACTCACAAAGTTCCAGGAAAGTGCCCTTACGCATCCGAAAGTTTCACAGCCCCTGGGATTCATCCCAGACCTGCAGCACTATGCGGTCCCACCAGTCAGTGCTTGTTTCCCGGGCCCAGAATCGCCGTTCCACAGCATCAACATGACCCATTGCCACCATGATGTCCAGGGTGTGGGGTCCTGTGGTTTCTGAGAGGTGTGTGCCCATCTCAGAGGCAATGTCCTCACGGAGCTTCCGTTGCCTCCTCGCCCGATTTATCAGCATCTGCCTCTGGAAAAGGTGGACGATAAGGCGCGAGGTGTTGACAACGGACAGAACAGCAGCGATGATCCGCAGAGGGCTCCATGCTCGCGGTCCTGTGGCGTCTGCGCTGTCAATCACCAGAAAAGGGCGCGAACTGATTGCCCACCGGCTTTCACGGAGGGAGGGCGGGAGTGAGGGTTGAATTATGACATTTAACCAAAACCACCCTCGACACATTTTTTGCCCCAGCAGGCATTGGGGGCTCGACCCAGAATTCCAATGGGCAGCGGGGACTGCAGGAACTGTGGGATAGCTACCCACAGTGCACTGCTTGCAATGTCGACGCTTGCCCCGTTAGTGTGGACTCACAAACTCGAATTACTGTCCTTAGTGTGGATTCACACGTTCGACTTTGTAATATCGGTTTCACAAGTTCGATTTAAGTAAATTCGAACTACTCTCATAGTGTAGACATATCCTTAGTAAAAACACAGGATGCATGTACACCATAAACCATACACTAAGGCTTTTAAATTGGAGAAGAACAAAAGTAGTAGTTCCAATTTCTAAGACACTATTCAGACTACAAAACTTTATAAAAGGGAGTAAAATATTATAAAATTTAAAAAACTGACTGTTCTCCTCTGTACCTCAAATGCATTGCTCCTGTACGGGAGAAGTATACAACTAACCCAGATGAACATAGAGAGTATTTACATCGTCCAACCAATAGAGACCACAATGAGACCTATGTGTGGAGTTCTTCACCTTCCTCTGAAGCCTGTGGTAGTGGTCCCTGTCAGAGCTAGGACACTGGAAAAGGGGGACTTCAGGTCTGATCCAGTATGGCAATTTGTATGTTCCTATGAAAGTACATTTTTTGTGCCCTATTGGCTCTAATGGTTCTTTGCTACCTTTTGTATGCAATACAGACCCTCAGTCAGGAGCACTATCTCTCATTATATACTTTGTGGCATTCTACTCTGAAAAATTAACTATATAAAAATGTTGCCACCTTACTCAGCAGGTTTGCTCATTGTGGTTCATGTCTTAACTAACAAGTGTTTTCACTAGCTTTTTTTACTCCTGTTAGTCTTGCTGAGCTGAAACATCTATGGGCGAGTGAGCTGGATTCTATTCTGACCAATACATCAACAGATGTTAACTGACTTCTGATTATGGGGTCAAATTCTGCCATTAGTTGTATCTGTGCTATTACACTGAAGTATGGAATTAAAGGTTGTAGCTGAGGTAATCATTTTTATCATAGGACTTTTATTATTGATGAGAGTATGTAAACAGTAAAGAACTCAGCTGGACTCTCAGATCCCAGGTTGATTTTACAGGGCTGTTAGGAAAAGGGAAAAAACAAAACAATAACTTGTCAACTGAGCAAATTTGATCTGGACTCACTGAGACATAATAAAGATGGAACTGTCACAATGGCATGTTTATAATGATGTTTCAGAATATAAATGAAAACAGTGGCCCATAACAATCAACCTATCCAATGATCCAAAGAGTTTTCAGGGGAATCCTGGCCTCATTGAAGTAATTGAGAGTTTTGCCATTGACTTCAGTTCCTCATGTCCATATTCCTTATGTTCATGCTAGATCAATGTTTTCCCCCAGTTACTGATGAGAAAATATATATTGAGTTCTTCTTAATCCCCACTTTTGAGGGTTGTGGGGAGTGGGACAAAAAAAACCCATGTGATCAGCGGTTTCTGCTTGAGAAAGTTCCAGGAATATAATAGCCAAACTGAGCTTCAGGTGAAGACGTAAATGTAATGGCAGAACCATTGTATGTGAAGAAGCTTGCACTTTAATTTCCTGTTCTATACCTGGTTTAAAACTAGGTCTGTCGGTTCTTAACTTTCATGAACAGCAAATTCATTCACACAAAAAAATGTATCAGATAATAGCTTGTCAGAAAATGGATTTGTTCCACTGAAATCTAAGTGGATTTCTACTGATTTTTCTTGACTGAGATGTGACACCTCCCATAACGAGAGGACAGGACAGTTCATGACAGGAACCACATTTGGGAAATTGGAAATTGGGAAATTGGATTGCAAAGTGAGGGTGGGCAATGTAATCAGAAGTGTGGGGGCAGGAGGGAGGGAGAGAAATTGGGAGCATATGCAGACACTGGATTGGAATGGCAAGAGGAGAAACTGAGAAAGTGTCAGTTTAGTAGGTGAAAATAAAAGAAGCTTGGATTGGCATGAGGGAGTGATAAGAGCAGCATAATATACACAAAGGAAAGTGTGATGAATGGGTTCTGTTGACCCCTTTAAAAAATAAAAACCTGCAAAAACATTCTATTAAACAAATGATCTGGGCTTGAATTAAACCCACAGGATTGAAGAAGTTTGACATTCTAAATTCTAACCTTCATTCACCTTAGCTTGCTTGACTTGGGCATATGAACTGTTTAAAGTTCATATCTGATGTCCAGTATAGTACAGCAAAACTGGTCTGAAGCCCTTTCACTGTAGGACAAGTTCAACCTGACCTATAAATTTCCATCCACATTTAAATCAGACCCTTTACTATATGTTACAGGAGTTTTCTACTTTGTGATTATAATAGATTGTTAAGAGAGACCCATCTTGAAGAAAAATAAATGAAAGTTTTATTTTCTTAGTTTGTGGCAGGCATTCAAAATCTTCTTGTAAATGAGTTTATTTTTAAAATCAAAATACAAAGGATCCTTTTAAGTATATGTTTTCCTACGTTGAGACTTAGACTGAAGTTTTTGTATATGATTTGTTGATACAAAGGTTAGATCTGGCTTCAAAAATGGCAAAATTTCTTTACGTAAAGTCCAAATACGTCAGTGTTCACACACTGCCCCCTTTCTAAGGTCTTGTAGAACCCAAATCAAAATGTTTTCTTAAACCTGCTCCTTCACTTCAGAAAGCCAAAAAAAAAAAAAATACAACAAAATTAAAACGGCAACACCTCAGTTAGGATCCTTTTTCCGTGATGGTCAGGAGAAAAAACTCTTTTCAAAAACATTTTTACAAGAAACCAGGACTCCCAGCTTATCTTGGTAATTTGGTAGATTTCCAGGAAAGACAGCTTCTGCAAACCTTGGGTGGGTGACTTGGGTGTATGTGAGTGAGTGAAAGCATATAAAACTTCACACAGTGTGAAATGCTGTTCCCTATTACACACATTTGTATGTGTACTGTATATTTATACACATTTCATGTATGGGTGTATATTATGGTGGAGACGTTGTGATGCCATGGTAAAAGATGTGTTCTGTTTGACCCTCAAAGAGGGAGTTAAACCTGTTTCTTTTATAAGAAACCTAGTATCTGTTGCAGAACTTCAGCACATAATCGCTGAATAAAGCTTATAATTTCTTAGAAAATTCAGCGAAGTCAGGTAATTAGTTTGAGTTTGAAACAATTAAAAATTGCCTGCCAAACCTTTGTTTTCTGAACCTTGTGATTGTTTTGGGCTCCTTAACCTTAGCTACAAACTGGAAAAAAGTGCACATATTTTGTGGGCTCTCTGAGGTTACATAATTATTTTGTTAATTAACAAATAAAAATATTAGCACTGAGTCAGAGCTGAATTATTCTGTACTGTGTATAAGCCTTTTTAAACAGATTAGGAGAAGAAAATAAAACTTCATTTTCATATATGCCATATATATCTTTTTGATGAATAGTCAAAATTGTGTGCAAAAAGCAGATACTTTCAATGAAAAATTACTTTTAGTTGAAAATCCATCAAAACTGTTTATTTTCAATCAGTCCTGGTGCGCAATAATGTTCTCCTAATTCAAAATGGAGGGCACATGAAACGGATTTTGCTAGGTTGTGGGCTTTGTGTTGCGCTGAAGAAGATCATCTTGGATGAAATAGCTACTGATTTGTTGAAGCATCGCAGTGAAGTTGTTGCAACTTCTATAGCTTCATTGTGCTCTCCTCCTGCACAATTTAATGAAGAGCAGGATCTCTGACCTAGTAAAAGCTCTTTTCACAAAACAGGATGGTGAAGGTCCTGTTCTCATGAAAACATAAATTGTTGCTATGTTGAGGAGCCTATCTTTAAAAAAAATCCAAAACATTGGGAAGCAAGTATACAGAAACACTGTTGATTTGAAACCTCTTAACTGTCCTTAGAATTAGTCTATGCAGCCAAGTTCTATCTTGATTACATCTCGTCTTAATTTAGTCTCTAAGCTCTTCAGGGCAGGGCCTATTCATTTTTTCTTTTTGTAGGTGTTGGTACAAGGAGCACAAAGGAGCCATGCTCTGAGGCCTTTGACATTAGTATAATTCAGATGTTATGCTAATTCAACTATTTCAGACAGACTCTTAAAATTGCAAATGTATATCTGTTAGATAAAAACTTAACAGAAGTGATAAGATTAGTCACAACCATGAGGAAATACTGTTTTATTTCCTCTATGAAAGTCTATACCCTATCTGAGCTAAGGTACCAATCACTAAATCTAGCTAACTCAAAAGCCTCATGCTAGAGCCAAATTGTCTGCTGATGTAAATGGGTAAAACTCCACTGAAGTCAATAGAGCTCTGCCCGTTTACACTAGCATAGAATTGGGCCTGTAGTGGTCAGACAGTAATTTACTAACCTACAGAGGAGATGTTCCTCACGTCAGATTTACAGTGGCACTTCTCTGTAAATTAAAAGTGTTTTGGCTTGTTCTACTGAAAATGATTCTTACAGTGTACAGTTACAACACGTGCTTCTGACTCAGTGCTCATGTTTCCATGTATATAGTCATGAAGTGGTTAAATGCTATTTATAATCCTTGTACATTCTTTAAAGATGAACACAGTTACTGGAAAAACAAACAGTCCCCGGTGCTAATAGGTAATTTATGGCAATTTTAAAGTTAGGAGAAAAATGTGATCTCATAGTACAACCTGGAAACTTGTTCATGCATTACTACATTGTGAAGGAATTTGGTTTAGAAGTTGAGTTAATCCTAAAAGGGCCTTTGAAATTCCCAGCATTCAGGTAACACTGAGGGGGGTCACTAAGATGTCCTAAGAAATTACATCACTCTTCTTGTCATCTTTGTTATGGTAGGCATATATAGCCTGATCAAAAAGACCCTGGACATTTTTCAATAAGCTTTCTAGATCCCTCTTTCACTAAAGATTTTATTATACTAGTGATGGAACAACAGCACATCTGTGAAAAGATATTGCCACAATCTGGTCTGTCCCACTCCCTTAACAGACAGCAGAATGGTGTGCTGGGATTCAACCACTCAGTCAGACATGCTGCTAAATCCCTGGGATCTGGATAGTAATTGGTCACTCTTCCAATCTCTGGATCAATCAGGTGGATTTTGAGGTTCAGACCCCATCTCTGACACCCTTCTTGGCAGTGGGATCCCACAGTCTGCCCATCTAGACTGTGAAGCCTGTGCCTTGGCCCAGTGTTTCTCAATGACTGGTCTGTGGACCAGCGCTGGTCCCTGAGATCTCCCTGGCACTGCTTAGGGAGGCAGCAAGCCAGTCCCTGGTATCAAAAAGGTTGAAAAACACAAGCCCAACCAAGCCATCAAGTTGCTTAGATATAGTTCTGGTTTCTCTAGTTAAACCCCTCAGGTACCAAATGTCAATAAAGCAAGGAAACACAGGCAAGAAAGCAAATTTCTAATGTCTCTCTCTCTCCCTCTCTCCCTCTTAAAAGTTAGATCTATGGAACCCCTTAGTGTGTTGTCATCCCCTTTTATAAGACTCTAAGTTTGGTACAAGTTCCAAGTGAAGAAAAAGGTCCCCCTGCCACACCTTTTGGGTGTTCAGATTCTGATGACAAAATAGCCCCCTTTTGGCTTAAAGAAGAACCTCTTTTAATAATTGTCTCTGCTCCTCTTTGGTCAGTGGAGAAAACTGCATCTCTTCCAGTCATGTGCTTAGGCATGGAGGATTGTGCACCCCACCCCACCCCAAAACAGATGTCTATGAAGAGATAACCCATTGGAAAGCAAAGGCCCTGCTGGCACAAACTCCTTGTTCAAGCTGGTGAGAGCCATTCAATATTGATGTGCCCCATGATTACTTTGTCACACCTTTCTAGACATAGTGAGGAGCTAGGGCTATATCTGCACAACAGCTGGGAGAGTTTGTCTCAGTGCAGTTAGACAGACACATACTAGCCCTGCTCAAGCTAGCACACCAAAATATCAATGTGACCACAGCAGTGTGGGTGGTGGCTTGGGCTAGCTGTCTGAGTCCAATACCCCCATACCCTCTGGGTATGTACTCAGACAGCTAGCCCAAACTGCTGCCTGAGCCGCTGGAGTGAGACTGTTATTTGTACTGTAATAGTGCTTGTCTGTCTATCCTAGCTGGGAAGCTTACTCCCAGCTGCGGTGTAGCCACACCCTAAGTACCAGGTTCCTACCTCCAAATGGATGATCTATTTCACTATGCCTGTGTTCATAAAACAGAGCGAAATTCATAACGGGACACAGATATATTCCCCAAACGGTCGTAATGCTATTTTGTATACGTGTTTTTTTAAGTCTAGTTTATCAAGAAGCTACTAACTTTCCTGGTGATGTGGAATATCAACGCCTTACCTGATATGACATTTTATTTTTTTAAAATTTGGTGGATTCTAAAAGTCTTATGGAATCTTTGTATATGATTCATTCAGAGGATAACTGTCCATACACAAGACTATTAGGGAGGAATAATCTGTAAATGTATACAGAGAGATCCTTTATTTTAAAAAGAGAAATCTCTAAGGAAAATATGACAGATATAATTGATAAGCTGATTTAGGCCCAGATCCAGCAAAGCATTAAAACATGAGCGTTGTTTTAAGAAATGAGTCGTTCTGTTGTTTTCAGTGGCCCACGCATGCTTAAAGTTTTGCATGTGCTTAAATGCTTTGCCAGAAAACTTAGTTGGTTAATTTGTGACTAGTATGACAAAATATTGTAAACTAAATCCTTCCTAATTAATAGAAATGCCTACGTTGGAGATATTGATAGCAACAGGCAGTTTATTTTGTGCCATGCAGCTCTATCATCTTTCCTTGATAACTTCTTTTCCTATCTTTGATTATATTCATATGAATTAAAATATTGTAATGCTAAATTTGATGTTTTTAGTGTTTGCATTGTTGATTTCTTTAAATGCTCAGGCTATGCACTGAGATGTCTGTTTTTTATAAATAAAGATTAATAACAATTACAATCAGTGCTGGTCCTCTTCCTGTAATGAGCTCTGTTTGCAAGACTGGGGCCCGAAACTGTATGTTCTCTGGTGAAGGGACTGTTTTTTAACTGTATATCTGTTAAGGGCCTCACATAAAAGTGTCTTGTTCTGGTTGGGACCTTTAGGCACTACATTAATGCAAATAATAAAGAGAAACAAGGCATTGACTGATAAATTAGTAACACTTACATATCTTCAGAGTCTTATTGTACCATCTTGTCTTCATTTTATTAGTCACTATTGCTTATATGGGGATAATGCAAGACAAGTGTGTCGCTACACTTATTTATTGTCCAAAATTATGTTTTATTGAGAATGTAGATGAGAAGATGATGACTCATAGAAATGTGCCAAGTCTGTATGTCATAATGCCAAGAGAAGGTTTATTTGTTTCATCAGAGAAGGTAAGGCCTTATTCTGCAAAGTGCTGAGCACTCAACTTCCTTTAAAATCAACAGGAAATGGGGACTGTCTCAGCACCGCTCAGGATTAGACCCTTCCCAAATATAAATAAAATTCCTGGTTTAGAGTGAGATTTCAAACTCCCTTTTGAAATTCAATTGGATTTTGGTGCCTAACTCCCTAAGGCTGCTTTGAAAATTCCAGCCTGAAGCTTTAATCTCTGTCTTAGCATATAAACAATGTAAGTGCATAACTCGTGCTGAATAGAAGGCTAGTTATGTCTTGATTCTTTTAGTTTACATAATAACCACTGTTTAATGTTTATGTCAATATCCTAGGAGACCTAAAGTTTTGACATATTGATTAACTTTTTAAATTTAAGGTTTGACCTTTTAATGCTAGTTCTGGAAATGTTGCCAGCTGTAATGCCCATTATCAGACTTGTTCTAAGTAACTGGGAAATAGTCAACTTCTTTGGAAAGCAAAAGGTGTTCTGTTTAAGATGATATCACCTGGGAGTGAGCTGCCAAGGACATATTTCGTGAGAAAATAAATCAGAGATAATTCATTGTATTGCAATTTGTTTTAATTGTCAACCTTCTCCTGGAACATAAACAGAATCTGCAGAGAAAGAAGTATAGTCTCACTCTCTTAAAAACAAGATAGTTTTTTTCCTTCTAAATCTTTATGTGAATTACTTCTATTTGCTTCACCAAAGGTACCTATTGTATGTATCTTCCTTTTAAAAGCACATTTGAAATAGTGCCGAACCCACTGAAAATGAATATTTCAAACAGGAAAAAAACTATTGATGTTAACATTAAGCAACTATGAAAACATTCTGTTTATGCTAATATTATTTCATAATAAAGCCCTGATTTAAGGGATTTAATCTACAATGAGTATGTGAAACAACGATGCAGGATGAGAATAAGCTGAGGTATTGAGGATATAAGTATATGCATACATACACAGAATGAGCTCTTCACTCTGTCACAGCAGAGGCTAAATAATTTAACCTTTCTCTGCCTCATTTTTACCACTTGTGGAATGGAGAATTGTTCCTTGCCTATCACAAAGGGGAATGCTACAGCTAAATTCCTGTTATGAAATGTTACTAAAATACTTTAAGATTCTTGAATGGTGGTTGCTAAAGAAGTGCACAGTATTTAGTTTTGGTCAGTGTCTTACATAAAATGAACCCTCTTGTAATTAAACATCAAAGATGGATTTGAGGAATAAACCCACTGGAGAGGAGACAAGTGGCACAGACTAATAGTACAAAATGACTGTGTATAGAAGACTATAGATACAATCAATCAGTCAGCCACAGTGTTATAAATGACAGTGGTGGTAAATTATGTATATAGATATTCCGCAAAATATTATGAAAGGTACAATATTTGAGAATCTGGCAGCTATTTAATAGCCCAGGAAATAACTTGTATCACTACTGTGCATCTAAAAGATTAAACAATTCTGAGATAATGAAAACCTTTGCATTTCCATTAATCCACACCTGCTATACTTACAAAAGAAAATAACTTGATAATTTCTTAGTGAATGGTTATAAAGATGTCTCTATATGTTTATTAATTTTTGTAATGTAGCTGTTATTACTGTATATTCAGAAAATAACTGATCATAATTTGAGAAGAGGTGAAAAATATCTGTTAGCTAAAATTTGAGGTTAAGGATTGTGGCTTAGATAATGCATCTCAAATGTGATGAGACACTTGGCTATTATGACTGAAATTATGTTTTCTTATAAAGAAGATGATGAGAAAGTGACACATGAAAACTTATGTCTAGTGGGTATGTTACAAGCCTTAAACATAATCCATTTCAAATGCTCCGCACATCAAACGATGTTTCTGGTGGCTAGGAAGACTAAGGCAGCTGGGACATTAAGGGAGTTATCTAGCTGGTACTCTACATGGAAGAACCTGTCTTGGGAGGAAAAAGGTGTATCACCAACAGCGCTGCTAGCTCTTCCTCTGCAGGGACTCCATCCAGACAGGCATCCTGAGCTGGAAGTTTCCACCCAGACCTTAGTCGTGACTTGCTGGGAATGCAGCCTGCATATCTTCATCAACGACGGCTAGGCAGGGGGAACTACAAGGTGTGAGAGGTGTCTGTTGGTGGAGTCCCTGAAGAAGCAGGTAAGAGAGCAGAAGGAGGTGGCTCATCTATGTAGCATCCAGGAATGCGAGGACTTAGGACGCATACAGAGACATCTGAGATGGAGGATGTTAGCAGACTACTGATGACTATAGCAGCACCACAGGAGGAAGACAAACTGGCTGCTCTGCAAGGAGACTGGTGGCTGGCCACCTTGGCCAGTCGGTAGCGCTCTACCCCCCACCAAGGTCCTCTGTACATCAAGATGAAGAAGTGGTATGCGGTACTGGCAATGGGGGGTAAGGAGCAGACCCCAATGGCTGAGGAGGAGCCATTTACCCCCTCAGCTGGGAGGCTCGTGGCCACCACACCCAAAGAGAGCTGGTGGCTCGGGACTCCCTTCTGAGGGGAATGGAGGCAGCCATCTGCTGACCTAAAATGATATCCTGGGAGGTTAGCTACCTGCCTGGAGCCCACATCCAAGATATTATGAAAAGGTTGCCACAGCTTATCTGTCCCTCTGATCACTACCCCATGCTGCTCATCCATGTGGATACTAATTATACTGCCAGGTCTGACCCTGAGCAGATAAGCAGTGACTAGAAGGTTGTGTCATGCAGGTTTTGTTTTTGTCCATCCTCCCATGTAAGAGCTCAGACAGGCACATGCATATCCTGGCAATGAATGGATCGATGAGTAGATAGTATCGACATCAGGGCTTCGGCTTCTTTGATTATGGGATGCTGTCCCTGGAAGGTCTTCTGGGAAGAGAGAGGGTCCACCTGACTAAGAAGGGGGAAAGGACCTTCATGCACCAACTTGCTAACTAAGCCCTGGTCTACACTACGAGTTTAGGTTGAATTTATTAGCGTTATTTCGATTGATCCGTGCACCCGTCCACACGACGAAGCCCTTAACATCGACTTCTAGGGCTCTTAAAATCGATCTCGCCACTCCACCCCCAACGAGGGGATTAGCGCTTAAATCGATATTGCCGAATCGATGTAGGCTTAGTGAGGACGCAATTCGACGGTATTGGCCTCCTGGATCTATCCCACAGTGCAACATTTGACCGCTCTGGACAGCAGTCTGAGCTCGAATGCTCCGCCCAGGTAGACAGGAAAAGCCCCGCGAACTTTTGAATTTCATTTCCTGTTTGGCCAGCGTGGTGAGCTGCAGGTGAGCGCAGATCTCATCAGCAGAGGTGACCATGATGGAGTCCCAGAACCGAAGACGAGCTCCAGCATGGACCGATGGTGAAGTACGCGATCTGATCGCTGTATGGGGAGACGAAACCGTGCTAGCAGAGCTACGGTCCAAAAGAAGAAACGCCAATACATATGCCAAAGTCTAGAAGGGCATGCAGGACAGAGGCTACAACAGGGACACGCAACAGTGCCGCGTGAAAATTAAGGAGCTCAGGCAAGCCTACCAAAAAACCAGAGATGCAAACAAATGCTCTGGGTCAGAGCCCCAGACATGCCGCTTCTATGATGAGCTGCATGCCATTCTAGGAGGTGCAGCCAGCACTGACCCACCCATGTGGTATGACTCCGTATGTGGATCATCAGAAACCACAGAGGAGCATGATGATGATAATGATGCTGAAAATAGCGCCCAGACACAGCAAGGAAGCGGAGAAGCCCTTTTCCCCGACAGCCAGGAACTCTTTGTCACCCTGGAGCCAGTACCCTACGAACCCACCCAAGGCGTGCTCGATGCAGGAGAAGGGACCTCTGGTGCCTCTGGTGAGTGTACCTCTGTTAATTAATACATGTTTTATAAGCAAGCGTGTTTAATGATCAATTCGCGGCCAGTACAGCTACAGCTACTGGAAAAGTCTGTTAACATGTTCGGGGATGGAGCAGAAATCCTCCGGGGACATCTCCAGAAAGATCTCCTGGATGTACTCCCAAAGCCTGTGCAAAAGGTTTCTGGGGAGGGCAGCCTTATCCTGTGCTCCGTGGTAACACACTCTACCACGCCAGGCCAGTAGCACGTAGTCTGGAATCATTGCTTTGCAAAGCATGGCGGCGTATGGTCCTGGTGTTTGCTGGCATTCAAGCAACATCCGTTCTTTATCTGTCTGTGTTATCCTCAGAAGAGTGATATCATTCATGGTCACCTGGGTGAAATAGGGGAATTTTATTAAGGGGGTATTCAGAGGGGCTCCGTCCCTGCTGGGCTGTTTGCCTGTGGCTGAACGGAAATCTTCCCCGCTGTGACCCACGCGGTGGGGGGAGGGGGAACAGCGAACATCTTGGATGTGTGTCTGTGTGTGTGTGGGGGTGTCGATTAGGTTCGCGCTGCACGTTAACCCAAAAACTGCCGCCCCTCCCTTTTCAATTGCCAACCAGTTTTAAATTGCCAGCCCAAAAGCTGTTTGTTATGGGAAATGAGAGGGTTGCTGTTTGAAAACATTGCCACGTTATGAAGGTTAAAGAAGCCTATAGACTGTGGCTTACCATGGCTGTGTGCAAGCCGAATTCTGTTGCCCGCCGGACCTGCTTGTGTGATCTCTCACCCCAAACCGGCAGACCCTCAATATAACAGGCAAAGTGCAACCTTGGACCAAATGCACATGTGATATGTAATGTTTGGAGCATTGTTCTCTAATATGTGTCTTTTAAACTACTCCTCTCCCGTTTGTTTCCTCCCGCAGCTGCAAATGTTTCAACGCCACCCCCTTCATCACCGTCCCAGAGGCTAGCGAAGATTAGAAGTAAAAAAAAGAGGAATCGAGATGAAATGTTCTCAGAACTCATGGAATCCTCCCACACTGAAGCTGCCCAGCAGAATGCGTGGAGGCAGACACTGTCGGAGTCCAGGAAGGCAGATTTTGATCGCGCGGACAGGTGGCGTGATGAAGAGAGTAGGTGGCGTCAGCGTGCAGAGAGAAGGCAGGATGCAATTCTGAGGCTACTGGAGGATCAAACGGAAATCCTCCGGCTTATGGCTGAGGAAAGGCGTACGGTTCAGGAAAGGCCGCCTGAGCCCAGACCGCCGCTACAGCCCCTGTGTAACCAACAGCCCTCCTTCCCGAGTCCCATAACCTCATCCCCGAGACGCCCAAGAACGCGTTTGGGCGGCCTCCGTGCACCCAACCACTCAAGTCAAGAGAACAGTCCAAGCAAGAAAGGGCTGGCATTCAATAAGTTTTAAAGTGCTGTGTGTCCTTGTCCTTCCCTCATCCCCTCCTCCACCACCCATCCTGGTGCTTCCCTTCCTCCACCAGCTATCCCGGGAGACTGTGGCAGTTAGCCCCATAGTTCCCCCTCTTTGTTTTACGAATTAATAAAGAATGCATGATTTTTAAGCAACAATGACTTTATTTCCTCTGCGAGCGGTGATCGAGGGGGGGAGGGCAGGGCGGTTTGGGTAAAGGGAAGTAGAGTGAATGAAGGGGCGGGGCTTTTCATTACAGGGGAAAAACAGAACTTTCACACAGCATCCTGGCCATTCATGAAACTGGTTTTCAAAGCTTCCCTGATGCGCAACGCACCCTGCTGTACTCTTGTAATAGCCCTGGTGTCTGGCTGCGCATAACCAGTGGCCAGGCGATTTGCCTCAACCTCCCACCCTGCCATAAACGTCTCCCCCTTACTCTCACAGATATTGTGGAGCGCACAGCAAGCAGTAATAATAATGGGAATATTGTTTTCGCTGAGATCTAACCTAGTCAATAAACTTCGCCAGCGAGCTTTTAAATGACCAAATGCACATTCCACCACCATTCTGCACTTGCTCAGCCTATAGTTGAAAAGGTCCTGACTACTGTCCAGGCTACCTGTGTATGGCTTCATGAGCCATGGCATTAAGGGCTAGGCTGGGTCCCCAAGGATAACTATTGGCATCTCAACATCCCCAACGGTTATTTTCTGGTCTGGGAAGAAAGTCCCTTGCTGCAGCAGCCGAAACAGACCAGAGTTCCTGAAGATGCGAGCGTCATGTACCTTTCCTGGCCATCCCACGTTGATGTTGGTGAAACGTCCCTTGTGATCCACCAGTGCTTGCAGCACTATTGAAAAGTAACCCTTTCGGTTTATGTGCTCGCTGGCTTGGTGGTCCGGTGCCAAGATAGGGATATGGGTTCCGTCTATCGCCCCACCACAGTTCGGGAACCCCATTGCTGCAAAGCCATCCAGTATGAGCTGCACATTTCCCAGACTCACAACCCTTGGTACCAGCAGCTTGGTGATCGCCCTGGCTACTTGCATCACAACAGCCCCCACTGTAGATTTTCCCACTCCGAATTGATTCGCGACTGACCAGTAGCTGTCTGGCATTGCAAGCTTCCACAGGGCTATCGCCAGTCGTTTCTGTACTGTGAGGGCTGCTCTCATCTTGGTGTTCTTGCGCTTCAGGGCAGGGGAAAGCAACTCACAAAGTTCCATGAAAGTGCCCTTACGCATGCGAAAGTTTCGCAGCCACTGGGATTCATCCCAGACCTGCAGCACTATGTGGTCCCACCAGTCTGTGCTTGTTTCCCGGGCCCAGAATCAGCGTTCCACTGTATCAACAAGCCCCATTAACACCATGATGTCCACCTTGCGGGGGGGCCTTTTTTGAGAGAGGTCTGTGTCCATGTCCTCATCACTGTCCTCAGGGCACTGCTGTCGCCTCCTCGCCTGCTGTAGCTGTAGCAGCTCCTGGTTCTCGTTCTCCATATACTCCTGGACAATGCGCGTGGTGTTCATAACGGCGAGAACAGCCGCGGTGATCTGATCGTGCTCCATGCTTTCCCTGGTATGCTGTTTGCAGGACAGCAGAGTGGCAGCAGAAGCAGCGGGTGGATAACAATGGAGTCAGCAATATGGCGCCCATATGAAAAAAGGCGCGAAAGGATTTTTTGCTCCCCCCTCAGTTGCTTTCACGGAGGGAGGGGGGAGCAAGGGTTAGGCTCATTTCCTTCTAGCTGCAGATGGTACAATATGCGGTGAGCAAGGAGGCGCCTTCCCTTCTAGCAGCAGATGGTACAATATGCTTGGTATCCATCATCAGCTCCTGGCCCCCTCAAGGATTGAACTCGCAACCCCAGGTTTAGTGGGCCAATGCTCAGACCGCTGAGCTATCCCTCCGCCCGTGTTCCAGGCAGTACTGAATCTCCCTTAAACAAAACGTAAAAAAGAGAATGACCAGAGTCACTCTGGTCACTCCCATTTATGCCCAAGCGCCCCCAGCCAGCCACACCATAGGCCGCCGGCCAGGAGCACACGAATACCAATCATATTGTACAATCTGCTGCGAGAAGGAAAGGAGCTTCTGCTGTATGGTCCCGCGACCACAACCATTTATGGCATATTGCACCATCTGCAGCTAGAAGGCAAGGAGCTTCTGCTGTGTAGTCCCGCAACTACCAGCCTCAGGGGGAATGGCCCCCTCAAGGATTGAACTCGCAACCCCGGGTTTAGCGGGCCAACGCTCAGAACGCTGAGCTATCCCTCTGCCCGTATTATAGTGTGACTGAATCCCCACTAGACCTAATGTCCAGGCGTACGCTGGAGATGTACAGTAATTGTGAGCTGAGCAGGCTTCCGTAGCAAACACGGAAACCCCGGAAAAAAGGCGCGAAAAATATTGCTTTCACGGAGGGAGGGAGGGAGGGAGGGATGACATGTACCCAGAACCACCAGCGACAATGTTTTCTGCCCCATCAGGCTTTGGGATCGCAACCCAGAATTCCAATGGGCGGCGGAGACTGCAGGAACTGTGGGATAGCTACCCGCAATGCAATGCTCCGAAAGTCGATGCTAGCCCCGCTACTGTGGACACAGTCAATCGACCTCATGGTCTTAACGCTCTTTAGTGGGGACACACACAATCGATTCCATAAATTCGGGTTTTAAAATATCGACTTCTATAAATTCGACCTAATTCTGTAGTTTAGACGTACCCTTAGTGAGGAGGCTTTTAAACTAGCTTCAGAGGTGTCAGATGACAAAAGCCCACAGATAAGTATAAAAAAGTGACCTTAACAGGGGGTTAAATGTTGTGGGAGGGAGGACATGGAAAATTACAATAGGGTTATAGGAGAAACTAAAGGAAATCAGTGGGGGAATCTGCTCAACATCTTAGATGTCTACACAGAAATGCAAGGAGTATGGGGAACAAACAGGAAGAACTAGAAGTCTTACTATACAATCTAAACCAGGCATTGGCAACCTTCGGCACATGTCCAGCACATCCCCCAGCCCATAGTTCCAGAAACCCCAAACCTGCAGAAACCTGTAGTTCCCTAAACCAGTGTTTCCCAAACTTGGGATGCCGCTTGTTCAGGGAAAGCCCCTTGTGCACCTGGCCGGTTTGTTTACCTGCCGTGTCTGCAGGTTTGGCCGATCGCAGCTCCCACTGGCCACGGTTCACTGTGCCCGGCCAATGGGGGCTGCGGGAAGTGGCGGCCAGTACTTCCCTCGGCCTGCGCCGCTTCCCGCAGCCCCCATTGGCCGGGCACAGTGAACTGCGGCCAGTGGGAGCCGCGTTTGGCCAGACCAGCGGACGCGGCAAGTAAACAGATTGGCCCGGCCGGCCAGGGAGCTTACCCTGCCGAGCCGCGTGCCGAAGGTTGCCGATGCCTGATCTAAACTATGACTTTATTGGCATCACTGAGACTTGGTGGGATAAGTCTCATGACTGGAATATTGGTATAGAAGGGATATATCTTGTTTAGGAAGGACAGGCAAGGTAAAAAGGAAGTGGTGTTGCATTATTAATCAAGAATACATACACTTGTTCTGATGTCTGGCAGGAGGTGGGAGGCAGACCAGTTGAGAGTCTCAGGGTAAATAATAGGGATAACATCCTGGTAGGTGTCTACTGTAGACCACCAAATCAGGAATTGGGGGTGGATGAGACATTCTAGAACAAATAACAGAAATATCGACAACAGAAGACCTAATAGTAGTGGGCAACTATATCTACCGATACATCTGTTGGAAAAGTAATATGGCAAAACCACAATTCCCAATAAGTTTTTGGAATTTATTGGGGATGACTTTTTATTACAGAAAGTGGAGGAAGTCATCCAGGAGACAGCCATTTTAGACTTGATTCTGACCAACAGTGTAGTGAATCTGGAGGTAAGAGGCAGTTCGGGTGAAAAGTGATCATGATGATGGATTTCATGATTCTAGGGAAAGGAAGGAGTGAGATCAGCAGAATAAGGACAATGGACTTCTAAAAAAGCAGACTTTAACAAAGTCAGAAAACTGGTAATAAATATCCCATGAGAAGAAAATCTAAGGGATAAAGGACTTCAGGAGAGGTGGCAGTTTCTCAAGACCATATTAAAGGTACAACTGGAAACTACCACAATGCAAAGGAAAGATAGGAAGACTAAAAAGAAGCCAATAGAGCTCCATCAGGAGCTCTTTTATGATCCGAATAAAAAAGGACTCCTACAAAAAATGGAAATTTGGACAGATTGCTAAGGAGAAGTACAAAAGAATAACAAGCACGTAGGAACAAAATCAGGAAGGCTAAGGCACAAAATGAGTTACATCTACCAAGGGACATAAAACGCAACAAGAAGAGGTACTTTAAATACATTTTGAGCAAGAGAAAGATGAAAGAAAGTGTAGGTCCTCTACTTAGTGGGGAAGGAGAGCTAATAACGGATGATATCAAGAAAACTGCAGTGTTTGATACCTATTTTCCTTCAATTTTCGCTGAAAAGTTTAATGGTTATCAGATTCTCAACACAATATTAACAACAAATGGGAAAAATACAAGCCAAAATAGGGAAAGAACAGGTTAAAGAATATTTAGACAATGTAGATGTAGTCAAGTCAGCAGACCCTGATGAAATTCATCCTAGAGTACTTAAGGAGCTAGCTGAAGCAATCTCGGAACCATTAGCAATAATATTTGAGAAGTCCTGGAGGATAAATTAGGATCCAAAACACTGGAGAAGGGCTAACATAGTACATATCTTTAAAAGCAGGAAAAAAGAGAACCCAGGGAATTATAGACCAGTCAGCCTGACTTCAATACCTGGAAAGATACTGGAACAAATTATTGGACAATCACTTTGTAAGAACCTGGAGGATAATAGGATTATAAGAAATAGCCAGCATGGATTTGTCAAGAACAAATCATGCCAAATCAGCTTAATTTCTTTCTTGCACAGGGTACTGACCTAGTTTTATAGGGCGGAAGCAGTAGATAGGTACTTGTTTTTAGTAAGGTTTTTGTCACAGTCAAAATGACATTTTCATAAGCAAACTAGGGGAATGTCGTCTAAATGAAATTTCTATAAGATGAGTGCACAACTGGTTGAAAGACGGAACTCAAAGAATATTATAAAGGGTTTGCTGTCAAACTGGGAGAGCATATCTAGTGGAGTCTGATAGAGGTCAGTCCTGGGACTGGCACTAGCCAATATTTTCATTGATGACTTGGATAATGGAATGAAGTGTATGCTTATAAAGTTTGCAAGATACAGGAAGTAATTGTCCATCTCAATTCGCCACTGGCAGGGCCTAAGCTGAAGTGCTATATCCAATTCTGGGTGCCATACTTTAGGAAAGATGTGGACAAATTGGAGAGAGTCCAGAAGAGAGCAACAAAAATAATAAAAGGTATAGAAAACCCAACTTATGAAGAAAGGTTAAAACCAAAAAAAACTGGGCACGTATAGTTTTGGAAAAGAAGACTGAGGAGAGAACTGATAACAGTCTTTAAATATGTTAAGGGCTGGTATAAAGAGGATAATGATCAATTGTTCTCCATGTCCATTGAAGATATGACAAGAATTAATGGGATTTATCTGTAGCATGGGAGATTTAGGTTAGATATTTAGCAAGTTTTTCCTACTATAAGGATAGTTAAGCTCTGGAATAGGCTTCCAAGAGAGGTCATGGAATCTCTAACACTGGAGGTTTTCAACATCACATTGGACAAACAAACACCTGTGAGGGATGGCCTAGGTTTACTTGGTCCTTCTGAAGTGCAAGGAGTTGGACTTGATGACTTAGAGATCTCTTCCAGCCCTATGTTTCTATGATTCACTCAGATGATAATTATAAAATGAGAACATATGGTAAAAATTTCCATCCCAACTCAATGACGGTTTTAATCTAGTACGCTCCCTCTGTTAGTGGGCTATATCTAAGCTGTTCACAAAAAGATGAAATACACTCATAATTCACCCAATATAGGGCCATGTTATGTCATCCTTACTTACATTGAGTAGCACCCTGCCTCTGTGAGTTGTCCCATTGCTTCCAATTCTGTAGTGTATATAATACAGGAATAGTGGTTTTGCAGGGGAGATAAAAGGAGTAAGTACCTTTATGACCTCATCTTATCCATTTGTGTTCTGAATCATGAATACTGATCACTATTGTGAGGACTATGTTAGCTAGTGTAAGAGTATGTCAGGAAAGACTCCCATTGAAATCAGTGGGCTTTCAATCAGACTCAGAACACATGTTCAAATGTAGATATGACTAATTTCTTTTGACTTCTACCCAGTTATTTGCTGAAATAATATAAGGCCTGATCCTACACAAATTGAAATCAATGGTAAAACTCCTATTGGCACAGAACCAGGCTTATACTATGGCAGTTATGTCCACAGCTTAATTATACCTTATAGAAAACTAATATTCCTCTGTGTCTATTCTAAATGCATTGCTTTTAATTACTAACTTATTAATGATAAGAAGAATTTTCCAGTGCAAATTACTTTCTGTAAATATTAGAAGAGAAAATGATGGAAATAAAAAGTGAAAACAGCATAGCTGAGGCAGTATAGTTTATGGGTCATAGTAAGTATATATTGTTGTTAAAAAAGTTACGCCAGCAAGCTTTATCAGCTCATCCAATTTGGCCCATCTTTGCTCAAATAGTTTAGTGGTTAATCTAATATAGACAGAATGGCATTCCATTTCTCAATATTTTTATTGTGGTCAACATTCTCCAGTTGGTATTTGTTTTTGCAAGCACAGTGATGAAATGTGTTGATAGGCTGCAGTCATAAGAATTCTAAACAGGTGTCTAACTTGGTTACATTTCAGTGAATCAGGACATTTCCCTCACACCCTACTAACAACAGTTATTTAGGGGATATACCCCCTCAAATAGCACTTCCATCAATTTTCTAACATCAGACCAGTGGCCTGTAGTTCCAGAAACCCCAAACCTTCAGAAACCTGTAGTTCCCTAAACCAGTGTTTCCCAAACTTGGGATGCCGCTTGTTTGGGGAAAGCCCCTGGCGCGCTCGGCTGGTTTATTTACCTGCCGCGTCTGCAGGTTCGGCCGATCGCGGCTCCCACTGCCGCGGTTTGCTGTGCCCGGCCAATGGGGGCTGCAGGAAGTGGCAGCCAGTGCATCCCTCGGCCTGCGCCACTTCCCACAGCCCCCATTGGCCGGGCACAGTGAACCGAGGCCAGTGGGAGCCACGATTGGCCGAACCTGCGGACGCGGCAGGTAAACAAACCGGCTGGGCGTGCCAGGGGCTTTCCCTGAACAAGCGGCATCCCAAGTTTGGGAAACACTGCCCTAAACCATAGAATCTCTCTAGAAATTTGATTATGAATTTTGTCTCTTGTTTGGAAAGACTGAAAAAGTAGCTGACCATAATTCTCCTCCACTGCTATTGCTTCCATGTAGGGAATTTGTACAGCTCATAGGTTCTGATCTAGCCCAATGAAGTCAATAAAGAAGCTCCCATTTATTTCCACAGCCTTTGGTACAGGCCTCTAGTATCTACCATTATATGTTCCAATCTTCTGCAGAGATTTCCTGGTCCATTTGCTTTTCCCAATTTAACCTCACATTGTCAATATTGCTCTGTAGCTCTGTAGAAATGCATCATACTTATTTGCATTTGTATTTTCAAGCAGAGAGCAGGTTACTTTCTTTACTTATAATCATCAAGTGTCCCCTCCTTTTTTTTTTGTTTTATGGGAACAGTTAAAAAGGAGCACCTATTTGGCTTTCTGTATACTATGGCCTTCTTCCTATCTCCTCTTTTCTTGTCCAAGAGAATTAGTTTTTAAAAGATTAGGATTAGTTAGTTTTCAATTGTGCTATTTTAACTTTATGCACATTACAAACTGTTACATAAAATACATTTTCTAAATCATTAGAACCTTGCAATACTCATCGATCTTATTGTGGAAGAACAGATATCTTGTTGTAATCCTACACACCACACAACCCAGCTACCCTCTTCTTTAAACATATGAAATATCTGATGTGCCTCTGATTATTTTTGTTGCTCTTTTCAGGGCCTTCACTATTCCTGTTATGTCCTTTGGAGATGAGCAGTACAAATGAAATTCATCATTAAAGATGAGACTATAGAACTGATTGATATACCAGTGATATATACTTTCCATTTTATGCTCTCTCTCTCTCTTTTTTTAATCCCATCTAATATCTCATTTGCCTCTTTTCACTGTGAATTGAGTATATGGCTTTCTTACATACCTGATGTTGTTTCTGCATTTTCTAACTGAAGTGTTACATATAATTCATAACCTATCAGTGTATGGGAAGCTTAAACTGTGTATAAATATTTGTGGTTCTTTGTCAGATTTCATGGGCCATCTAAACTGTTGGTTCTTTTGAAGTCTCTTGCAATCTAATTTCAGTGATTTAGTCATCAAATGTTGGCACCTTGCTAAACACAGGCTTCTAAATCTTTGTGAGTATTCTGAATGCCACCTCTCTATTTTTAAACTCTTCATTTTGAGATGTGGACATATATTTGTACTCAGATGATTTATTTTTAATCTATATTGGGATTAAATGCCATGGTTACAAAATGTCCGTAACAGCTTCTCCTGAAGGAAATTTCCATGCAATCAAAATTCTGGCTTTTAATATCGGATCAGTTGACTTCTGATGCCTTTCACAATAACACTCTTACTGATGGAGGTTTGCCTTATCCCTAGAAGCAGAGATAATGCAAGCTTTGAAGGCAGTCTTTGTGGGGGATTTTTAAAGCTAAGATGTGTGACAATCACCTAATTGTTTATTTGTACATTGTAACCATTTTCTCCCACCCTCGAGGCTTTCCAACACAGTCAGTGTGCAGGAAGCCAGGGTATAATCAACAGCACTAAGTGGCAGCTCAAAGTGCACTGTGGGACTCTTAATGTGCAGTAGCTAGGATCTCATGGCCAGTTAGTGTGTGGCGAGCTGGTGAACGGTAGATTTACACCTTGGTTTGCCATGCCCTAACTGAGCATATAGACTTGTATTTCAACCAGGGAGCAGGTTACTGTCTTTACTTAAAATCCTCAAGTGCCCCCTTGTTCTTGTTTGTTCTCTTTTTGCCCTTTGTAGTGTACATTTTTCATGGCAGGGACCAACTCTTCCCATCTGGCTGCACAGCGCTTAGGTCAGAGAGCACCTAATTCTGATCAAGACATTTGGAGGCTATTGTAAGGTTAACAACACCAGTTATGAAATCAGCTCACATCATTTGTGGCTGGTATAAGTCAGTGGGTGAATACATGAGAATGCTTTGAAAATGTAGGACTCTGTATTTAACTGTGAAAGTTCAGCAGTCTGAATGTGTCATCTCTAGTGGATTTATGTACACAACGTTATTAATTTGGCTGAGCTTTATACAGGTGTGGCCTCTCTGCGAGACAGGTACTGAAACATAAATGGAATTTAGAGGTAACAGCATCTTCCTCTATGGATAATTCCTCATTGTTAGTGACACCCACTCTCTGCAGAGAGAATGGACTGTGGAACAGTCAGTTGTGGAAGTGGCAGGCCCTTTTATTTTCTAAAGATAATAAAAAGTCACAATCCCATAATTAAGGAAGAAGGCTGTATTGGTTAAAAACAACCCTGCTTTGAAACAGCCTACATATTCCAAACCTTAAGAATCAAACCCATGCTTCTGAACTGGCAAAAGATGGACTTGTATTTTTGATGATCCGTGTGAGAGTTTGAATGCATGGCACATTCAGACTAATACGCAGAATGATAATTTTCATTCTTTAAAGTGGCATAGCACAGCTCATGATTAGAGCTGGTTGGACATTTTCTGATGAAAGAGTTTTGTCAGAAAATACTGAATCAATGGAACTGAAACTTAAGTGGGAACATATTTCTGTTAAAAGTTTTAATGGGGATCAGACAGAAATATGCCTGCTTTCGTAGAAGCTCACTGCCCTCTTTCTCAGGCTCCCTGGCTTTTCAGATGACTAACTTGGTGGCCTGCCATGAAGCCAGGGCTTTCAGCTCCCTGGCAGTCCATGTGGCAGGCTCACTGTGCTGTCCAGCTCCCCAGATGCCCAGCCAGCAAGCAGTCAGGCAGCCGGGAAGCTGGCCTAGAAACATTCTGAAAAAATCAGTTTTGGTTTTTCCAATAAGGATTTTTTTCTTTTCTGGTAAATTTTCATTTGGTGGGAAATTTTGCATTTGACTTTTTGTTCTGAATTGGAATGAAAATTTATTTCACAAGACTGAAATTCCAGCCATTGCCAAAGCTCTAATGAGAATACCTAGACACATAGATGAAATCTTTAAACAAAGGTGTGTGTGTGCAAGAGCTGTTCTGGTCAGGAAGATCACGGGATGAACAAACCCATCTGGATAAATGGCTCCAATTTACAATGATGATAATCGGCTCTGACAATATTTTCATTCTTTAGAAATGAGATGAAGATGTGATTTCAAATGTCATGCTTTAGCTGTTTTGCATTAGTGTTATTCACCTATCACTCACCCACAAAATTTGTATTATGTTTATTAGTACACATAATAGGCATAATAATAACTAATCCCCTCTTCTCTCTTTTTCTATTGACAATGCTCTTTCTTAAACTCACAATCTTGGTGCCTTATTTAACTCTTTCCCCCTACACATCCAGGATGTCAGTAAATTTTTGTCACCTGTTCTCTTTAGAGTATTTTTTGCAGGGAATCTGAGGACTGGGATCGTGACTATGACCTGTGCATAGGCAGGAGGCCTTTTTTGACTCCTCACTTTACCCTTATGCCACAACCAGTAGCAACCTATCTCACCATCTACCCAACATTGAACAAGATCAAGACATTTCTGAATAGCTTCAGATCTAATTTAATCTTTCATTTATCTTTTTCTAAGGTGATATAAATAGATATTGATATCCAAGTTGGAAGAGGGTGGCCATTATTATAATTGACCTCAGTTTTAGTTTCTTGGAAGCTATGCCTGACGAATTCTAGGAATTTAATGAAATTTACATAAAACAAATTACTAAGAATATTAGTTAATTGAGCAACATCCCATGTGTTTTCCTGGAACAGAAACATATAATGAACATCAAGGAGATAATCTTCAGCTGGTGAAAATGAGTGCTGTGATGAAGTCAAGAGAGATTTACACCAGTTCAGGATCTGTCTCCCCTGTCCTCAATGTTTCTCATAAATAAAAACATCAGAAGCATAATTAAAGCCAACTCCAATTTAAAATTGAAATGGAGAAGAAGACATGCCATTGGAATCTCTGCCTAATATATTTAAGGAACTAAGTTTATCAGTTCAGTTTCTCTTAAAAGATAAGGTACCAGGAAAAAAAAGAAACTCAACAACCGGGATGGTATCACTTCCTTTATTCCCAAAAAATGGAAACAAAATCAATTCTAGTTTAGCCCCTAAAGACAATTCATACCTCCCTGTATTTCCTTCCATTCCAATTTCCAGCTTCCTTTGTTTTTGTTTTATATTATGAAACTTGACTGTACCTAGTTATACTATGGTGGGGTTTTGTATATCAAAGTATTAATGTTCTGCATTCACATATTGTAGTTTTAAAGGGAAATAAAGAAAAGTGTAGCTGAGGATAAACAAAATTATTCTACCACCCATACACTGTTTAGTATCTCCTCACATAGTCCTAGTGAAACCAGGTAAATGTAGGTAAAGGTGGCAGAGTTTGGATTACGGTGATCTGAATATTTGTTATTCTTAAAGAGGCAGAGAATTGAAACGAGTGGAGCTCACTGATGTACACAGCATTTTGAAGATAGAGGATAAAAGCTGATTTCCTGTAGTTTGGAAAAATACTGTCCTGTAGATTGGAAAATACTTAGCTGAGTGTTTGGAGGGGAAAATACAACTGGATTAGAGCTACTAACTCAGGGTGAAGTTCTGCTGCCTTTACACATGCTGAATACTACCTTATTCCAGAACTTTTCCCAGTGGAGTCAGTGAACCACTAACAGAATTAAGCTGCTGCTAAATATGAGTAAGGATGTCAGACTCTGACCCTTAACTGGAGAGATACCATAATATGAATCCTGGTTTCCTTCATAACTAAAATGTATTATGCTTTCACTTAAAATAATTTCTTAAAGGCCCTCATGTATTGCATATAAGCCTACAATGAAGTGTTATCAAGAAGCTCTTATGTGTTCTTTGCTTTGATTCAAAGGATTAAAAATAGAAATCTTTCTGAAGTGATTTTATGTGACCATCAGCTGCTGAACTTTGATGATGAAATCACAAAATACAAGACTGATGCAATTTGGCGGGGGGCATATAGGGGCAGATTGTGCTGTCAACTACAATGGTGTAAATCTGGAGTAGCTCTACTGGATTCACTGGATTCACTGTGGACTTACACCAGGGTAAGTGAGATCAGAATCTGGCCTCCTGTCTAGCGTTCAGACTAGAGGCCTAGGAGCCAGGACCCTTGGGTTCTAATCCCAGTTTTGCCACTGGTTCATGGTGTGATCTGTGACACGTAATTTAACCTCTTCTACCTGAGTTTATACACAAGTAAAAAGGTATAGGGATACTTGAATATCTGAAAGGGTGTTGAAAGGCTTATTTGTAAAATGTTTTGAGATTCTCTAGGATAGTGTCTATATATAAAGTTAAAAGATCCACTATTCTTTTTTTTTTAAATCAACTGTTACATTAATATTAATTTTATTGTCTATGATCTCTCCTCCCCGGATGCCCCCACAGTATCTTGATGGTTTTTATTTTCTGAGTACTGTGTCAAAATCTTGTCACTGAAACATCCTGAATTTGATTTGGCAGATAGATTTGATTAGAAATCTGCCAATTCTGCCTTAAGAGGTTTGACTGAATAGGGATGATGTTGGAATATTGTTCTGTTAAAAAGGATACCTGAAACTGTTTAAAAAAGTTACGCTCAAATTGTACTCTTAGTTACTCTGGTGTAAATCAGATTAATGCCAGTGAAGTAAATTGATTTAATCTGGATTAAGCCAGTGTAACTAAAAGCAGCACTTCCCGCTTAGTGAGTCGAACCCATCACCCTCCCTGTTTTATTTATGGTTAGGAAAAAGGGAATTACAAGAATGGCACACTAACTCAAGTAACTATCTCCATATTAATTTACATAAGCAGTAGACATAATGGCAATGACTGCAGAGATCTCCATGGATGAAAATGGCTTCCTAGTACTACTTTTCTTGGAGAAGTAAAATTTAGAACAAGCAGAAACCGAAACAAAAGCTTTGAACCGCTTCCCCAACTAAATTTCAGATAACTTTATGTGCATATCATAAATTCGTTAATTGGACCAATAGCTTGATAAACAGGCCTTGTGGATTTCATGAGTGAAAACCTCATTACACTGTTCTCAATGGCAAAGCACCCACTGAATTCCAGGGAGCCAAGATTTCACCCTCGTCTTTAAAGTAATATTTAATTCTGACATAGTTCACATAGAACCAGTAGAAATAGTTTCTCTTCAGGATCATAATTTGTTGTTTTGTTCTTTGTTATGTGATGGCTTTTTTGGGGTGGTGGATTGCTTGTTTGGATTTTTTTCAGGTTTTAGTAGGCTATATAAAAATATAGTTAAGGGCAAAACACTGAGATTTATCCAAACTGAGCAGGGATTATTATGAGCAGGATAACTTAATCTTCCTCAGCTTTTCTACTCTGTTTAGTATCTGTAAGGAACCTATATTAATGGGTTGAAGAGTTACAATGAGATCAAGAGGTTATTACCCCATCCTAAGACTGGTGCCCTGGCTCCTTGCTAATTTCAGGATCCAGTTCAAAATTAACTTTTAAAAAACTGTCTATGGACTTGTTCCAAACTGTCTTAGACATTGGACCAGATCTTCAGCTGTGCCCCTTAATGCCCTTGGCACACCCCCAAGAATCTGCAGTACACTGGTTAGGAGGCAGGATCAGATGTCAGAGTTGGTTGTGCTGGTTTGATTCCACCTAGGACTTCCCTATGTAAGAGGACTCACCAGCTGGCTTTCTAACTCAGCTGTTAGCACCGTCAGAACAGTGTAAACAGGGCCAGAGCAGAGGCTAAGTCTGGCCTATTGTTTCTCTCGATTCCATCCTTCTACTGTCCTTTTCCTTTGTGTTCCTTGCCTTTGCTGGTATGAGAAACTTGTCCTCTGAAATTCCTTCAGCTATCTTTCTGTCCCAGCATATCTCCTCTTTTTTAAATTTCTGAAAATTTCTCCTCTTCTTTGCCCAAACCTCCCAACTTATCGTTCCTCCTTTCAGGGTTTAAAAATGCAAATACAATCTCAAAATTAAAAAAAAAATCATTTGAATCTGGATTCAACTCTTGTCCCGACTTTGGACTCATCAGTGAAGGGAAGCAGGATGCCTTTGTAGTTCAGGCACTAGACTAGGACTCAGGCTGTACTATGTACTGCTAGTTAGGGCACTCATCTAGAAAATGGGAGACCTGGGTTCAAATCCTTCCTTCTTCCAGAACTGGGATTTAAACTTGGGCCTTCTTCATCAGAGGTGAGTGCCGTAATCACCAGCCTAAAGATTATAAGGGAACAAGGTCCTCAAAACTTGTGAATGGAGCTTAAGTCCCCTTTGGGACTCATAATTAATCACTGAGAGTTGTTTTCGGTACCCTTTGTTCAAAAAATGCCATACAAAATAAGGTTGTGTTGTACTCTACTCTGCTTTCTATCAGTATTTAATTTTCTCTACATATTTCACCTCTTAAAAGAGAACACTATTAAACACCATCCTTTCTGGTTAATTTCTATGTTTTGAGGGCAAACCATACATCTCACTTTGAATTACAGATGTACCTTGGCATTTAATATGAGATAGTGACCTGGTTTTTGACCCCGATAAGAACAGCTGTTCTTTATTATGTGGAGAGGATCAATTCAAAATGCTATTCAATCATTCATTTTCAGCTTTAGAGGCATTTTATTTACTTTGTCAATACACTTTCTGTTTAATTAATCCATCTGCTAGATTCCCTAAAAACAACACCAAAGAGTTTCCTTTCCAGTTCAGATAACTTCCATAGTTTGCATGATTTATGGCTAATATTAGTTCCACTTCAGTCTCAGAGTGGAAGGATTATATCTGTAATCTAATAAACTGCCTTCTATATACACTTACTGCACCTCATCTATTTCACTAGCAGCTTTTATGTCACACTCAACTAGAGTACTTGCATGTCAACATGATATACTAACTCCACCAGCTTTGTCAGTGTTCTGTACTTCTAGTCCTTTCTAATTTAGTTAATTGGGTATCTTCCAGTTGATCAATATTCTAGAAACAGCTTCTTTTGTTTAAGTGGGTTGCATAATGCAAAGCTGATGAAAAATATTACTTTGAAACTGGGTTCTTACATAGTTTTGTTTTTATTTAATTATATACTGTATTAAAGAATGTGAAGGTTGCAAAGTCAAACTCTCCAAAGTTAGGAAATGCCTGAAATAAAGTTGCCCTTGCAGTCTTTATTGTCCCCCTTGTGCATATGCATTATGGTACAGTCTTTAATTATATGATCACATGCAGTTGGATATTATTTCCTAAGTTTTAAAATACTTACTGCCACTTTTTAAAGGATGCTTGCACCTTTTACCTGCCCCCTATCCCCAACTGACCACTCCAGGAATTCCCCTGAGGTTTCAGGCCTCTAACTTTCACCTATCTCTGGGTAGGGACTCATGTCCCACTCACTTCCAAATGGGGGTTTTAGGCAGCAGTCCCCTGTAGTTCACAGTAATATTCCTAGCAAGGCAGTCTTGTATCACTAGTTTGCCACTGGGCATAAAAATGCAATCTTCACCAAGATTCAAACACTAAGCAGAACCGTTACCAATGTTTACATTCCCTGTTCTTTGCGTTATGGTCTCCTATAATGGTGATAGACTGGTAGGTGACAAATTAGCTCAAAATATGTTGGATGCAATATCCAAAGTTTTCAATAGCAACCTAATTAAAACTTACTTATCATTGAGATTAATATTGGGAGGGGGGTGTTAATCATAACTTAGAAAATTGTGGCAAAGGATATCAGGTAGCTATTGATGTGAGTGGTGATCATTTGAGATGCAGGTATTCACAAATCATCTGAGTTTACAACTGAAATGAACCCACGGTTCAAGAGATACAATTCTTATTTATGACAGTAATTAATTGTTATATGTAATGCTATAATAGCAATGATTTGACACTAGCTGTTAGCAGATCATGGAAAGTCTGTTGGATAAGAAGATGAAATGTTAGCTTCAAAAGAGGTATTACATTTTTAATCTCCTTTGGGAAACGTGTAAACTTGTTCATATGATGCTGAAAACACTAATCTTCTCACCTTTAACTATAGTGAAAAGCTTAAGGAATTCATATGGAAAAAATATAGCTTAAAAAGCCATTTGTAGGTTATTAATGAACTCCTGTCACCTCTGAATTCTACAATAGTATACTTGTTCAGATATGGGGAAGACAGTAAAACGGGGGCAGGAGGTAAAAGAGGGGCAAACTATATGAAAGGTAGTAATTGGCTTAATTCCCATAAAACAAATTAGCTGAAATTATCTTAATGCTGGGGGCAGGGGGAAAGCCTACTGTATATATTAGTATTTTTGTTGACCTTTTGTACCTCCATCAAATGTAGATGTTGCTATATAAACCATTGTCGGACTTTACATCCCAAATCATACCCTTCTCCAGAAAAAATGAATATAATGAGAAAAAATACAGTCTATCAAAAAATGTTCAAGAAACAGGGTGTGGAAAAGAATGTAATGTGGACACTAGTTGTAACATCTATTTTGAACCCAAAGACTATAAAATAAGTCAGTAAGTCTTCTTAAGGCACATAATCTTGCTCTTGCCTCCTGAAACAAGATAATGTCTCTCAATGGTTCAAGTCTGAGGGTGACACAAGATCATCGACCAGGTCTCTAGCCTACTATGTCATGTGCCAGATCAGAATATATCACAAAACCTCTCCTCCCATTCAACAAGAAACCTCCACGCACACTGTGTATGAGGTCATGCAGGCAGGGGGCAGCTCACTCTTCCAAAAGACGTCCTCCATACGGCCTGTCTGGGCCCATGCCTTTCTGGTACCTTCAGATTTGAAATTACATTACTTCATACAATTAAGATTAGACATTTTAGTTTTTGTGCCCCCAGATTAGATTAAACTGATTTTTAAAGACATTTGATTCCCCCGCCCCCATATTTTCCCCTCCTGGTATCACTTAGACAGACATTTAAGACAGTTCATGGGGGGCGGGGGAGTAGGAGGACTAGGATTAATTAGATGGATTTAAGAAAAGAAGAGAGGTGACTAAGTATGTGAACATTTATCTAGAGTGAGTGTTTAGAATTAGAAATAGTGTCCTAAGAGAACTACTGATTTTGATGTTTGAAACTGGACAGGACAAAGTATTAGAAAATATACTGTAGGTGAACAATCCTGAAATTGCAGAGGGATGATCTAGATGATCTAAAATAATTTTTCCTGGCACTAATTTCTATGCTTCCAAGACTCTGTTTAAGGACAATGTTTCCACCACTCACACTGCTATTAATTTCCAATTAACTGCACACTTTTGTCCCAACTCACAAGAAATTTTCAGAAAAACATCTAGACTCAAGAAGAGACCTGTTTCCTTGAAGATTTCACTGCACAAAAGGGAGAGAGAGAGTGTCAGAGGTATCCATTAAAATTTTACCTTGTGTAATTAATATACTTTAATTTAAAGTGTTTACATTTACCTAGAACAGCTAATATACTTAAGTGTAACTTCGTCTAAAAATTTAGCTTCAAAAGTATACTGTAGCTCTTCAAAGTAGCCACAAAGGACACATTCTCTTGACAAAAGCTTCATGTGATTGCCATCAGGAATTTTTGCTTTTAGCAAGAAACTATTTCTAGTGAGACATAACAATGTCAAAACTGTAACAAAATTTACAATAAAAATGCTGATGTGAACACTCTCATTGTCAATCATTGTAAGGCACCATTAACACAGTTCACTGTAACCAGCACCCTATTTACTATACAGGTGGGCGCACTTTGCACAGCATCTCTTTGATTCAGATCCCAATTAAGGTATAATCATGTTTTCCAAATAAAGCAGTAAACTGTAAATAAAGATAATATAAACAACATACAAGATAGATTTAGCAATCTAGAATATTCAGTTGATTCTAAATTTTTGTTTGGAAGAGTAGGATAGATTCAGAACTGGGCCGTGCCAGTTTTCACCCAACATTTTCTGAGAGAGAGTAAAGGACTATGAATCTGATTGAAAGCCCACTGAAGTCAAGTCACTGAGACCCTTTGACTCATCATTGACTATTTTATAAATCAAATTTGAAATTTCTTGAACAAGCTACAATTACAACGAGGAATCCAGTGGCACCTTAAAGACTAAGATTTATTTGGGCATAAGCTTTCGTGGGTAAAAAAAGAAGTGGTTTTTTTACCCACGAAAGCTTATGCCCAAATAAATCTGTTAGTCTTTAAGGTGCCACCGGACTCCTCGTTCTTGTGGATACAGACTAACATGGCTACCCCTCTCACACTAAGCTACAATTGTGGATCTATGAAAAATAAAATAAAAAATGTATCCCGTGCAATTAGCCGTAATAATCAGGTTTATCAGGGGAAATAAGCAACAGTCAGAATGAAGACACTTTTGTGATTTAGAAAAAAACTAGCTACATTTTAAAGTACAGTGTGTAGGTTTTGAACAACAATATATATTTCCTTTAAACCAGCTATTTTTCTAATATAAAATATAGACAGTTTTATTCTACGGTGCCACTTGTTAATAAATATTTCCGGATTATTTTGCAAAGCAGATCTTTTCCCCTTTTCAGGGAGGGGATTAGAGAAAAACAGAAGTCTGCTTATCACCTTATTAAACTAAGACATTTAGGGAGGCAGTGGAAAATAGGAATCAGGACTACTGGTCCAGTGTAAAGCTCTGTCATTGACTTGCTGAGGGGAAATCACATATTTCTGTACGTCATTCACCAACCTATAAAAATGGGGATGGGATCAATGTTTGACTCTGTACTTCACAACGTTGTTGTGGAAAGATTAATTAGCACTTGTAAAAGTGACCTATCCTCTCCAGCTGCAAATCCATCCGTTGCCTCAGTTTCCTCTCATATTGTGCCAGTTGCTTCAGCCTTCAGCATTTGAGGTTGCTGAGGTGATGTAGCCCTCTGGTCACACCACAGGTGGTCCATACTTTACTAGTTATCAGAGACCATACAAAAATTTCCATCTTCTGCCCAGTCTTATATTGAGCATACAGTATAGCAAAACATAATATGCCCTGCGTGTGTGGGGGGCAATTCAGAAAGTTGAGGAAACAATTAGATTAAATCCATTTTTGAATCTGGTTTTGACCAACAGAGATGAATTAGTTGTTAACAAAAGGTGGTTGGGAACTTGGGAGGAAGTGATCATGATCTGATAGAATTCAAAATTCTATGGAAAGGAGGACATGAGAACAGCAAAACAAGGGCACTGGATTTCAACAAGGCAGATTTCAATCAACTCAGAGAACTAGTAGGCCAGGTCCCATGGAGAGACCAATTAGGAAGAAAACGAGTCAAAGGGGCTGTCAGTCCCTTAAAGATGTAATACTAGAGGCTCAACATAAAACTTTTCTGATGCAGAGGAAAGATAAGAAGAACCACAGGGGACCAATGTAGCTGCACAAGGAGCATTTTTGCTATCTAATAACCAAAAGGGATATATACAAGAAATGGAAGGATGGGCTTGTCAAGGACATATATATGGGAATAGCACGAGCGTGTAGGGACAAAATCAGGAAAGCCAAGGCAAGGAATGAGTAACAGCTGGCAAGAAATGTTAGAGACAACAAGAAGGGGTTCTACAAATATGTCAGACAAAAAAGAAAGATCAGCGATGGTGTGGGTCCGCTGCTCAATGGAGAAGGTGAGCTGGTAATGGAAGATGATTAAAAGACAGAGTTGCTCAATGCCTACGTTGCTTCAGTCTTCACATAAAAAATAACACATGACTGCATGACTAGTGAAGTTATCATAGACAATAAAGGGGAAGGGATGCAGCTGAGGATAAGTAAAGAACATATCAGAGACCTTCTGACTAATTTGAATGAATTCAAGTCAGCAGGGCCTGATGCTATTCACCACAGGGTGCTGAAGGAATTAGCTAAAGAAATCTCGGAGCCAGAGGCAATAATATTTGCAAACTCAACGAAGACTGGAGAAGGGCTAACAGCACCCATCTTTGAAAAGGAGGAACTATAGACCAGTCAGCCTGACCTCGATATCTGAGAAGCTATTAGAGCAATGTTTAAAACATTTCATTTGTAAAGGGATGATCACTAGCAGCCACATTGATTTACTAAGAAAAAATCATGCCAAACCAGCTTGACTTCCTTCTTTGACAAGGTAACTGGTTTGGTCAATAGGGGAAATTAGGACTTTGCCAAGGCTTTTGGCACAGTCCCACATGACATTCTGATAAGTAAGCTGGAGAAATGTGAGCTCAGTGAAACTACCATTAAGTGGATACATAATTGGGTAAACAACCTCACACAACGAGTTTTAACTATTAACTGTTAATAGACTGATGCCAAATTGGAAGTGGGGTTCCACAGAGATCTGTTCTGTACCTCATATTATTTAACATCTTTATTAATGAGCTGAATGTAGGAATAAAGAGCATACTGATCAAACTTGCAAATGACACAAAGCTGGGGGGTTGCAAACACTTTGGAGGATAGAGCTAAAATTCAAAGGGACCTTGATAAATTGGAGAACTAGGCTATTGATAACAAAATGAAATTCAACAAAGACAAATGTAAGGTGCTACACTTAGGGAAGAAAAACCAAATGCACAAAAACAGAATGGGGAAAAACTGGCTTGGCGCTGCTGAGAAGGATCTGGGAGTTGTGGTGGATCACAACATCAACAAGAGTCAACAATGTGATGCTGTTGCAAAAAAAGCAAATGCAGGCTTGGGTTGCATTAACGGAAGAATAGCATGCAAGTCATGGGAGACGATAGTACCACTTTACTCAATGCTGGTTAGACCTCAGCTGGAGTACTGTGTCCAATTTGGTCACCACTATATAGAAAGGATGTAGAGAAACTGGAAAGGATTCAGAGGCAAGTGACAAAGATGATCAAAGGGATGGAATGCAAGCCATATGAGGAAAGGCTGAAGGAACTGGGTATATTTAGTTTGGAAAAGAGGAGATTAAGGGGGGATGTAGTAGCAGTCTTCAAATACTTGAAAGGCTGCCATAAAAAAGATGGAGAAAAATTATTCACTCTTGCCACAGAGGGCGGGACAAGAGGCAATGGGTTAAAACTGCAGCACAGCAGATTTAGATTAAATCTCAGAAAATGTTTCCTAACTGTAAGAGCAGAGGACAATGGAACAGACTTCCCAGAGAAGTTGTGGAAGCTCCTTCATTGGAGGTTTTCAAAAAGAGACCGAGAACCCCCTGTGAAACAAAAATCAGGGGGACTGAATTTATTTTGGTGAAAACTGAAGTTGGATTAATATTAGGTATAGGATGGAAAGATAGTTGCAACCTTAACTTTGGTGAGATGATAAAATGTGATGAAGTGGCCACAACAGAAGAACAGATCAAATTCCCCCAAAATGGTGATGATGATACTGATATATGTCCTTTTAACTAACTTAGATGTATTGGCAACCCTGCCATGAAGCCACTTTATTTTGAGATAATAGTGAAATTAATGCCGTCAAGCATCAGTGAAGCTATTTAATTACCACCATGTGCCATGTAAATAAGCTTTTGAACTGAGTTAAAAGGACCACAATGGGTGGAAGATATAAATAGAAAAAGAGAATGTCATTTTGCCTCTGTCAGGGGTTTTAAATGAACTTTCTAAAACATGGCACAATGGGCAAAATGAAAATGAAAGTTGATTAATCAGAAGGCTTTCTTCTTTACAGCTTTATATTAATCTTACCTGTAGTTCATGACCAGAGGATTATCAGACTTTAAGAAAAAATCAGAAGAAAAGCAAGGTGGGGGGAGGGTTGCTCTTCTAAGCTAAAGCAGCCATCTGAGCTTAAAAAACCTGTCTGAGCATGTTAGGGTCATTTCAGTTTAACACGTTATTACTTCTCTAGAGCTTGAAAAACATATCTATATAAAACTAAATAAAATCTATGAAAACAGGAGTAAGTCATATCACCAGCTTTGCACTGATCTCTGAAAATGCTCCTTTTTGCCCCAACTGCACTAGTGGCACCAAAACCATAACATGGCAGTACACTGTCCATGAACTATGACAGCTGACATAGCTTTTCTCTGAGAGTTGTGGATTGCCCCCCATACCCTCAAAGGGATTAGTATTCAAACCAAGTGTGATCAGAAATAAACCTACTTCCGTTTATGATATTGTCAGGAAAAGGTCAGATATTTGGTGTACACATGAGGGAAAGTTAAAGTTGACCTCAGCAGAAATAACTTTTGCTACTCACCATACACATGTGTAATATATATACTCCTAACGTTCTATGATTCCAAAAGAACCTCAATATTCAATCTCAGATTAAATGTGATCTTAGAAGAAGAGAAGGCTGTGTGTGTTTATCTTAGAAATCAAGGATTTTGTGATGTTTACTTTTGTTAAAAAATAACCACGTTCTAAAATTAAGAGGCACATTTGCATGTGAGTATATGGATGTGACAGTAACATTTAAATATATTTAACTGAGAAGTCTGAGATCTTCCAAGATAAAAACTGGATGGTACTGAAAACTAAGATAAAACAGGAACTCCCATAAAAAAGATTGAATAGTTTACAATATGATGGAGGTAGGATGACCATCACGGCCAGATTAAGTCTTAGGCATTATTCTATTTTTATTCAATTCTATACAGGTTTTTTATAATGTGCTCATCAACGTAATGTTTGAGTGCCTTCCTGAAGTGTATTTAGCAACGTGACTACACATCTGCCATGTGTTATTTGGTCTTTCATCCTCTCTTCACAGGGAGAAGAGTGTCTTGTTGTGGAAATGTATTTTACTTATTAAATAGATATACCTCTTGCTGTATGTTTCTATTAAGGAAGACAAGGTCAAAGAAATGCACCTTGCACTTGGAGTAGAAAGTAGTGAGGTTTGTTATGGTCCTTAGTTCTTGGGAGAGGTTATTCCACCACCTCAGACCTCCCCAGGTGGAAATTCTTTTTTTCTGCACAGATGAGCTTTGCTTTTATGGTTGATAGTCTCATATTGCCAGAGGAGTGAAGTTGTGAACCACAGTCTTTGTCGCAGAGCTTGAGACAGTATTTTTGGTATCCTTGGCCCAGGCAATGGAGCGCTTTGAAGACAAGGACCAAGACCTAGAACTTGATTTCAAATTCTATGGGGAGCCAGCATAGAGAGTGGAGGACAAATGTGATGTGCCTGCAGTAGTCTGTGTTGCTGAGGAGTTGCACTGCAGCATTTTGTACAAGTTGGAATTTTCTAAGCGCTGAAGGTTTCATGTCCAAGTATATCACATTGCTGTAGTTGGCGTAGTGATGAAGGCATGAATAACTGAGGCTAGGTATTTGTCCGCTCAAATGGGAGATAGTCTCCTAGCCAACTGGAGATGGTAAAAAAGCATTACTCATAGCTATTGCAAAGTGAGAGCTCAGTGTCATCAAAGAGTCCAAGAGCACTCCTAAACTAGGGACTGAGTTAACCAACTGTGGATATGGACCCTCAAGGCTGCACCGTGACTGCAATCCCCTTAAGATACTTTTCCCTCCACACCAGCATCACCTCTGTTTTGCTTGGGTTCAGTTTCAGTGAGCTGTTCTTCATCTATGAGTTAATCTCATCCAAGCACTGAGCCATCTTGGTGTTAATGGTGTGGTCATAGGTGGTGAAACAAAGGTAGAACTGTGTGTCATCTGCATATTGCTGGCACTTGAGTCCATGTCATCTGACCAGTTCACCTAATGATTGCATTTAGAGGCTGAAAAGGACCTGAAAGAGAATTGATCCTTGTGGAAACCCACAAGTGAGGAGTCTAGGATGGAGCTGCAGTTTTCCATCTGTACTCTTTGGGTACATCCCTCCAGGAAGGACTCAAGCCATTATAGGGCACTATAGCACCATGCCTAGGCCCAATCTCCTGGAGTAATATGATGAGGTCAGAATCTCAGCTTTTATTTTAAAAGAAAGTAGTAGTATGTTTCTAGCTCCAAGGGTAACCAATGTCTGCCTAAGTCTGCTGGCAGCCTTAAACAATAGCTCCAAGAGGAATGATCTTGTTCATTTTAACACTGAAACCTAGTGCCATTCCCATGAAGGATGCAGCTATGGTAGGAAGGCATGACCATGAGGCGTCCATATGGGATTGCATTAATTCATTCCTTATCTCTGAATATGACCATGGAGCACTCATACCTCTGCAGAGGAACTGCTCCTGCAGAGACAGGCATATAGGACTGAAGAAATGTAGGAAAAGCTCTCTCAAACCCATGTCCCTGAACTCTTGCTGCTGTGAGGCTGAAATACCCAGCACTAGAATACTTTAAATGGTTTTAAACTATTAGTTTAATTTTAAAAAATGGTTTTAGAGAGTTTTCATTGCAAAATATAGGACTTTGCCACTGAGAAAATTACGCAGATATTGGTTAGATTGAGAGGGGAGGTCACACTGGTGAGGGAGAAGCAGTGCTCTCTGCAAAATGGCATCCTCTGTGCAGCATGTTTTGCAAAATGGTGTCCTCCTTGCGCCGCGGTGCACTCTGCAACAAAGCCGAAGCAGAAAAACCTGCGGGCCGCAACTTGGTAAAAAATACCGCCAACCTTTAAAAGGTAGGCCCAAAAGTACTGGAATGGTGTTCCAGCACATATCAGCTCAATTATACCATTTATTGAATGGCTGTTGCATGGGCAGACTCACTACAGGACAAAGTTAAGGTTGTTTGGGTGCCTTAAGTGTGCATTCTTTATCTTAACATGTTCAAATTTATTTTAAGTGTAACCTTAACTCTGAGTTCTCTAGATTTATATTGCTTCATTTTGGGATAAATACAATATTTCTGTAATGCTTTTCTTCCTTGAGTTATTATATGTATTTTCAGCTTTAACTCAGTCTTAATGTAGTCTTCTATTTGGGAAGCTCCTTGTTAGACTAGATTTTAGACCAAACCCAAGATACCACAATGGATACCTCCCTACTACTCAATGCATTTTCTATTTATTATTCACTATCTTTATCTTGTCAGACCTGCACTAAGGCAAATGTAATAGATCTTCATAAAGCAATCTAGTGCTACTAAGTAGACCAAGAGGCCCAACTGAGCCATTCAGTTGTGATTCACTTGAGGCTTCTGCCTTTGATTATCCTAGAACTGACTTCACATAAGACCTATGATAAGAATTGGTAGAGTCTCATTTCAAGACTTTGGAGTTGAGCAAATAACGGTTTTTTTCAGTTAAGGAACTCAACAGAAAAATCTGGAAAAAAATATCCAATTTGATTCAAACAATTGTTTTTCAAATTTATTCATAGGACTGAAAAACTCAGAATGAAACTCTTGGTTTTTTTATTAATTTTGAGCTGATCAAAACATTTTCTTTGAATCAGAAAATTTTTTTCCCAGTGTTTCTTATTTTGATTTGGCTGTTCTAGGTATTTTTCCACCCTTTTTGTGTTGGCCAGATTTGAAATTGAAACCATTTTGAATTGAAAAGTCAAAATGTTTCATTTGACTTTTTTTAAACAAAACAAAGTCAAAACAAGATGTTTCCAAATGGCCAAAAGAAAATATTTAGGCTCTTTCAAAAAAATGTTTTACAACCAAAACTCTTTGTTGCATTTGTCCCAAATATAGTGACTAGTATGGGGCTCTGAAAAATGTATTTTTTGATGTAAAAACAATTAATCAAGAAAATTTCACCCAGCTCTACTTGACAGCCTGCACATCACACCCCAGCCGGCAACATTCTGTTGTGAGGAAAATAAAGCACTGTTCCTGTTTGGTCATAATAGACATCACATGATAGACAGTGCAAACTTTGAAGCTGCTGCTTCTTTCAAAAAACTTTTTAGCCAAACACGTTTAAGAGCAACCCATTTATATGCAGCTTAAAAACAACCAGCAAAATATGCTGAAAAGCCACCACCAACGCTTAAACAGTCTTAAACTACTGTATGTTTAGAAAATCTTTTAATAGACACTTTCAATCTAGGAATCAATACATTAATAAAACAATAGGGCTCTCGATTAATTGCAGTTAACTCATGCAATTAAAAATTAATTTTGATTTAAAAAATTAATCACGATTAATCACAGTTTTAATCGCATTGTTAAACAATAGAATACCATATGAAATTTATTAAATATTTTGGATATTTTTCTACATTTTCAAATATAATCGATTTCAATTATAACACAGAATACAAAGTGTACACTGCTCACTTTATATTATTATTTTATTACAAATATTTGCACTGTAAAAATGATAAACAAAAGAAATAGTATTTTTCAGTTTGCCTCATACAAGTACTGCAGTGCCATCTCTTTATCGTGAAAGTGCAAATGTTGATTTTTTTTTTGTTACATAATTGCACTCAAAAACAAAACAATGCAAAACTTTACAAGTCCTACAAGTCCACTCAGTCCTACTTTTTGTTCAGCCAATCGCTAAGACAAACAAGTTTGTTTACATTGACAGGAGATAATGCTGCCCACTTCTTATTTACAATGTCACCAGAAAGTGAGAACAGGCATTCACATGGGACTTTTGCAACCAGCATTGCAAGGTAGTTACGTGCCAGTTATGCTAAACATTCGTATGTCCCTTCATGCTTTGGCCACCATTCCAGAGGACATAATTCCATCCTGATGATGCTCGTTAAAAAAATAATGCATTAATTAAATTTGTGACTGAACTTCTTGGGGGAGAATTGTATGTCTCCGGCTCTGTTTTACCCACATTCTGCCTTATATTTCATGTTATAGCAGTCTCAGATAATGACTAAGCACATATTGTTCATTTTAAGAACACTTTCACTGCAGATTTAACAAAGCGCAAAGAAAGGTACCAATGTGGGATTTCTAAATATAGCTACATCACTCGACCCAAGGCTTAAGAATCTGGAGAGGGACAAGGTGAGGAGCATGCTTTCAGAAATCTTAAAAGAGCAATGCTCCAGTGCTGAAACTACAGAACCTGAACCACCGAAAAAGAAAATCACCCTTTTGCTGGTGGCATCTGACTCAGAGGCTGAAAATGAACATGCATCGGTCCTCACTGCTTTGTATTGTTATCGAACAGAACCTGTCATCAGCATGGACGCATGTCCTCTGGAATGGTGGTTGAAGCATGAAAGGACATATGAATCTTTAGCACATTGGGCATGTGAATATCTTGCCATGCCAGCTACAACAGTGCCATGCAAATGCCTGTTCTCACTTTCAGGTGACATCGTGAACAAGAAGTGGGCAGCATTATCTCCTGCAAATGTAAACAAGCTTGCTTGTCTGAGTGATTGGCTGAACAAGAAATGGGACTGAGTGGACTTGTAGGTTCTAGAGTTTTACATGTTTTGTACATAATTCTACTAAGCTCAACTTTCATGATAAAGAGGTTGCACTACAGTACTTGTATTAGGTGAATTGAAAAATACTATTTCTTTTGTTTTTTGCAGTGCAAATATTTGTAATCAGAAATAAATATAATAAGCACTGTACACTTTGTATTTTATGTTGTAACTGAAATCAGTATATTTGAAAATGTAAAAAACATGCAAGAGTATTTAAATAAATGGTATTCTATTATTGTTTAAGTGTGATTAATCACAATTCATTTTTTAATTGCATGATTAATCAGAATTAGTTTTTTTACTCGCTAGACAGCCCTAAAAAAAATCCTTTGCAATGACCATACTGTAATGATATAAATTGTCCCTGACTTTGAAGAACGAATGTACCCTGAAATGTCAGCTACAGATGATTGGAACTTCACCTTTACACAACCAGGGCAATGACAGAGGGATGTTTTTGGTGTACAAACATAGTGCAATCCTGCCCTCTTAAAACATCTGGCATTTTCATGTATATTCTTGCATTGTCAAATTATTGTGTGGGATACAGAAGCTGTGTCTGCTGCCTAAACCTATTAATATGAAATCACAAATATTTAGATACTTATAATAGCAGTGCACTTAATGAAAAGAGGGGGAAAAAATCAATTTTCTTGATAACTTTCTCACTGGAAAAAAATGCTTTTGTGAAGCTGGTGAGATTACTCCAGTAAACAATATAAATCATAAGAAAAGTGGTAATTACATATAAGACCATGTAATTTGAAAGAAAGGTTGCTGGTACTAAAGGACTGAGCAGAGTTGGGTTTTTTTTTGTGGGTCCAGGAGCTTAAATAGCACTGTTGTGGAAAAAAGTCACTAAATGTTCTTACATATTATGAAATATTTTGCTAAGGCCAGTTGTTAAAGCATAAACACAACAGTATACGTGAGCCAAAGTTCAGGTAGGTGGAAATGTTCAGAGTATGGGACTGGAAGTATGAATGCCTGAATTTTATTTCAGCCTTTGCCACTGATTCACTCTGTGACCTTGAATAAGTGTATCTTAGCCTGATGATCTTCAGGACATGGTGCAGAGTTCTCTCGCTCTCTCTCTCCGAGGTCATTAGGAATTGACTCTTTAATTTACCTGCTTTACTGGTAGTGGGGTCATATTAAATTGTACTACTACCCCTAAGGTATTGGTGATGTATTTTTAAATTGTGTCCAAGGTGCCTGGAGTGCATGGATAGGTGTCCTTTTTAGCATTTCTATAAATCCATAAATATGTAATCTACACATCTAAATATTTGGATGATATTAGTCTAAAGTAACATTAATGTAGGCCATATACTGAGAAAAGTCATGGCATCACATCACCCCTTGAAAAACTGATTATGTCTGCCAGGGGCAAGATAATCTGCATAAGGCATGGTATAGCTGGATTAGGAAGCATAGGCACTAAAATGAATGAACAAAATCTGACTCCAGGCATCTTCCCAGAATGCCTCTCCACCAGCTCTAGTCATAGAAGATCTAAGGAATGTGAATTATACAGGCTGCAAAGGAGTGGGCTGCCTGATATATCCTTTTTTTTTTTTTTTTTTTTACTTACTGCTGTGGGGAAAAATAGAGCTGTCATTTAGCATAGTTCATACTCTGTTTGTTTGCGACTTGTAAAACTACAAAGTTATGGAATAGCAGCTACATCTTTGTAAATTAACTGAGTACTCACAGAGAGAAAGGTAATTGGGGATAAGAAATATGGCAAAAACTATGATTTTAAATTACTTTTAAATAATTTTATGGAATCCAATATTCAGTGCATTTAGATAATTTATTAAGCCTTGTAACTGTACTAAAACTGTATTGCAAGCCAACAACTGAAAAGGTGGATGAAGGTATTAGAAACTGGTGGAAATTTCCCTCAAATTAGTTCTCCAATGTGAGTGGAGGGAAGGAAACAACCTAAAATCTGCTAGGAGAAGGTGGTGTGGAAGGAGTGCTGATTTAGCCTATTCTCAAATGTCCTGGAATCACAAAGATGAACCTACAGTGAGGGTGAAATGGAAGCACCCAGGATGCTGCTGCCCTCTGAAGCATGCTTCCTTCCAGACCCTGTGGATATTAGAGGCCAACATTTTTTTTAAAAATCAGTTTTATTCCATTTTGGAAAAAAAGGGAGAAGTAGAAACTTCGAATTCCCCTCGAAAGTGAATTTCTGACAACTTTGTTTTGAAATGACTGAAACATTTCATTTTGAAAATGTCAGTGCAAGTGTATCTAGGAGCCCTGGCTCCTGCTCAGCCATGACTCCTAGGGCTTTTGGGTTCCTGGTTCCCCGTGTGCTCTGGGCTAACAGGGAGTGAGGAGCGTTGAAGCATTGGTTGCTGAGGCTCTTGTGGCTTCCAGATTCCATGCTATGAATCCTTGGCCTAGACTCTGATTCCCAGCTCAGCTGAGGCTTCCAGCATGGCCTGGCTCTGTGGCAGGGAACTGGGAAGTCCTGGGGTTCCCAACTCTGGATCAATCTGCATGGTGGGCTGCTGCAGACCTGGGAATCACCAACCAGTCCTCCAGGAGAGCTGCCAAGAAGCCAGGCAGATGAGCTGGAAGTAAACCAGGTTTCCAACAAACTTGCTTGGCAGGCAAGATTCAAAACCTGTCTGTGGGTTCTGTACAGTGCAATACATTTCCTCAAAATGTGTCACTTCTGATGAATCGGCATTTTCTCACAGAAAAAACGTTCTGCTGGAAAATTTCCTGCCAGCTATAGTGGATATTCAACTGGATATCTGGAAGGAGATAATACATATGTGGTATTGATTAACAAAAGGTATCTTCTGTCTTCTGAAGCTTCATGGACTGACTCAGAGAAGGTTTCTGAACAAGATAGAATGAGTGTCGAGTCTGTGGGGCAATTAACATTCTGATCCCATGGGTTAGTTGAATTGGGCTCACACCAAAACTCAAGGTGTGAACACCATTGAACTCTGGGAAAGATCAGATGTGGACCAAAACTTTGCAGTTTAGGCTCATCTGTGAAGAGATTCTGCCACTGCAAAGAGGGATTCCTTCAACCACTGAAGCTATGAATTGCCACTCAGTAGCAGTGGAACACTGTAGCCTGTTACATTCCCTAACATTTCCCTGATAACTAGCAGATGTAATGATAATGATTTTTTTTATACAACAAACAGAATAATCAAATCTTGGTAACTTATCTAAAGGTTTAGTACTTTTAAAGATGTGATCTTTAAAGTGAGGCGGAACTTCCTTTCTGCTGAGTTGATTGTAATGCATAGTGTATAATGTATGATCCTTGCCTCCCCTCCACACACACCCTCATTCCCAGGCACACCTCAGTTATACTAGTATATCCTCAGATGAATAAGGCTTACAGCATGATGTCCATCTGCCATTCTGTTTTCAGATTCTGAGATAAAAGGATTAAAAGGTATTAATTTAATAATCTTTTCATCACAATAATGCTTATACCGTTATAAACAATCCTGGTTTTTAAACTGCCTTCAAACTTTTATGATGTGACCTTTGTCACTGATGGACACAATTTGTTAGGGGACAGTCAACACGGCTTTTGTAAAGGGAAATCATGCCTCACCAATCTATTAGAATCCTTTGAGCGGGTCAACAAACATATAGACAAGGGTGATCCAGTGGATATAGTGCAGTGGAAGGCAACTGCACTACACTACAGTGAAAATCAGTTTTGTTATTTAAAAACAGCTTTTTGGCTGGTGATGAAGCTACATCAATAAGCTAGTCTAAAACAGTATTTTTTCCTGAAACCTGGTAAAAAGCACAGATCTGCCAGTATCACGCTATGTGCAAAACTTTGCAAACAGCTCCAATATTTCATAATAGCAAAATAAGTTAGTGTGTTAATCTTTTATAGAAGAACAAGTTAATGCTTGTTAAACAGAAATTAAGTGTTGATTTTAAATGTCCCAGCTGAGTACAATTCCAGCTGTGGTGATGACTGCAATCAGAGGGTGTGTGGAAATCAGGAACTACATTGCAAATGACGATTTGTTTTGCAAGGAGAAATGGCAATTTGTTGTATAAATCAGACCTCAAAACAAAAAGAGACTGTCCTCATTTCCCTATGAATTAGAAGTATTTCCATTCCTTCCACTGACCTGTCTGACCACATGGGATAGAATCAACCAGTCAGAGAACAAAAATGGATATCATGCGACCTGTGATTTATCCTTATCTGCCTACCCAGCTCATAATTTGAAAACACAACAGATTTGTGTAGACAAAACATTTTGGAATGAAATTCTGTTGAGAAAGTTCCTAAAACTTTTCTCATTTCACAAATATACTTATAATATATAGGCAGGTTTGGACTAAAAAACCACTTTTTTAGGAATATTTCTCTTAATTTTTTTTCTAACCAGCATGTCATATATAACTATAAGCTTCTTTAGGCAACTCCATTTTCTGCTCCATTTTGTATAAAACATTGAGCACAACTCAGAGGTTAGCAGTATATTTTTTAAAAAAATCTGAATTATTTGTGGTGTTACAACAAACCACTTTGAGTCAGGTAAAGGCATGAATAGTTGGATTTTCATCTTTTATCAGTAAATTGGGAAAAGAGAGTTCTGGATATTATATCTTAAAATTGCTTATTTTAGTAAATTGGGAAAAGAGAGTTCTGGATATTATATCTTAAAACTGCTTATTTTAACCTTCTGTTTGTAAAACATGACTCTTTTTCTGGCTAGTTCTTTAATATGTAAGCATGTAATTAAGAATATCAAAACAATGTTGGAAAAATACATTATTAAGCATGCATTGATGAATATTAAAAGAACCAATGATCCACCAAATTCAAACCCAACACAATAGAAAGACAACAAAGCCAAGCTTTTGTGTAGTTGATTTCCATACATGTTCAGATCAAGAATACTTACCCATTACAAAACCAAAATGTTACACAACCTTATTGATTTATTATCTTGGATTGTATGTAAGATTTGGATGGACTGTCTGAAGCATGCATCAGGACTGAGAAAGCAGGAGCAAGTAGATGCATAAGACATTCAGGGATAATACTTAAACAGGAAAAGACCCTGTAATACAAACAAAATAGAAAAGGTGTTAGATACAGTGGTAAATGATGTGTGATTGCACAGAATTATTAATTGTGAAAAATCTGTGACTGGTATATTATGGAACAACTTCATATATAGTTGATAAGCAGATAAAGGTGCAAACAAAAGAAAGAAAGAAAGAAACCCAAACCCTAGATTATCACAACTCAAGTCAAACTCAAACCAAAATTTGATAGGTTTGAAAAAGTTTGTCTAACATTAGTTTAATGTAATTAATGTATTTTGGTAGTCTCACCATCTCTGTGCTTTTTAGCTCTGGCTGTCACTAGAAACAATGTGAAAATACTTCAAAAACATGCTTGTGCAGGATCCTGTTACAGTGTTTCCAGCTCTATCAGAAGCAGGAGCAGCATAGTTGTAAATCATGTGACAGAGCCTGTTTTCTCAAGATTTCCAGCCCTTCATTGCAGATCCAAAAGGTTGTTGTTAGGGAAAGGTTCAGACAGCGTTGAGCTATTTATTCGAAACTGCCATGATAGGTGATTCACCCATCACTAAAATGGATAGGTCTCAAAATCAAAAACAAATTGTATTTTCCATATGAATGCTTGTGTTCTTTCTGTTATGTAAATTGTTATAGGCCATGTACAGATTTTCTAGAAATCTTTCTCTTCTGATTACACTGGACAACTTCCTATAAGTTTTATTGAACATTTCTGTAAATGGGGGAAGAGATGTAGGGCCCTGATCTTGGGTGTACATTTGAACTGTGCTATATACAGAGCTGAGCACAATTCATCATCTCATTTAACTCCCTGAACTTCAAAATGATGCCATCTGGGCTATATCCCCACAGCTGTGTTGCCCTGACACTTCAAACAAACTCTGTCAAGAATGGTAAAGAAGCACTATTCACAACCATCCTGGAAGGACAGTCATGGTCATCTGTGGTCAGACAAAAGGCTAAGAGACCCATTTCTGCTGGAAGTATTTGAAGTCTCCCCCGCCCTCCTGGCAGCCCCGCCTTTAACTTATTGAACCTTTTAGTTAACACAGCCTGAAGGCACTACATTACAGATGGTGTTTGCTCATACTGAAATTAAAACCTTCCTTTCAAAAGGTAATTGTTTCCAGTTGATACATGTTGATACATACATATGATGTGGATAAGTCAATCATTTTTTGAATGAAAATTGCTCATATATTCCTAAGAAGGGAAACTCCCTAAAAGGGCTTTGTCTCTCACAGGAAAGAAAATAGATTGCAGGCTATTTCTTGCACAACTGCTCTCATTTTAAGCATCAACACTAGCTACAGTGATTCTGGTAGGAAAGAGGGAAAGTATCAAATGTTCCTTATTTGTAGTATATGAATGAAAAAAAAAGAAGAAGAGATTATATGCTTGAAAAAAAATGCTGCTTACAACAGTGGTTTTGTTTGTTTGTTCTCAGTAACCTTTGCCAAAGCTGTGGATATGCTGAAGAACTGATGACCAGATAACAAGTAAACAGACTGTAAATGTTCTGGGGCAGGAACTATCATTTTACAATATGCTTGCAACACATCTAGCACAACATGGCCCTGATCCTTAATTGGGGTCTCCAGTTGCTACACTAATAAAAATACTAAATTACATTAATAAACTACTTTAAAGGAACATTAAGGTTGCAAAGTCAAGCACTCAAAAGTTAGGAAATATACTATTCCTTCCCCCCTCCCCCGCTGCATATTCATTTTGATACAGGCTCTCTAGGCTTAAAATTTCCTAGGTTATTTAAAAAAAAAAAACGGAAAAAGCCAAATTTCTCACATTGAATCATATTGACACCAGCATGGTTGAAACCTTTGTATCCACAACATACACCTCGGCCACTTCAGATAACAACGTGGCTAATAGCAGCAATAGTAGGTTGTCATCTATGTGTGTCACCCACTAGCAATGTTCCCTCTAATTTCTGACAGGCCGTGTGCACAAAAAATTTCTTCTGTGCAAATTTTTGAAGCAGAGTTCAAATTTGTGCGCTATGAGGCAAATGTGCCCAAGTGAGTAAAATGCTTATACAAGGAGATGTGTTGGTCCCGACCATTCTGACGTGATCAACGTTCCACGTTCAAAATTCTGGCAGGGAGGGATGCGATTCATTGCCCTCCTTTCTCTTTCTCCCCCTTGCCAGCTAGTAGAATCTGGCTGTGTCGATAGATGGCGGGCGAACAATGTCAAAAGTCGCCCATAAATGATATTTCGGCCTGGCTCCGATATTTTTTTGTGCATGCGGTGTTTCGCCGTGTGTGCGGGGTTTAGGATCTGTGTGCGCGCGCACACACGCACAGCTTAGAGGGAACAGTGCCCACTAGAGGGAGATAAGGCACACACTTTGCCAGTGGGTTTCACTGATCCATTCTGACAGCAGAGGAATGGTGAGACTCAGGAATCCTGCGTTCCATTCCAGTTTCTGAAGGGAATGTACTCTAGTGTCTCTGTCTCAGTTTCTCCTTGCCCCACCCCCTCAGCACCTCATCACTGTCCCCGCACCTCTGCTCCTCTTCCCACTCTACCCATCCTCCCCTCTTGGCTCCTCATCTGAATCCTCCCCCTCCTCCACCAGCTCCATGTCCCAGTTTGTCTCTCTCTTTCTTTCCCTCAGCTCCACGTCCCAGCCCCCATCCACCCACAAACACCATTCCCCGCCCCCGCCATTTTTAAGTGCAAAGAGAGTAAGAAAGATCCCTTAATATTTTGGAAATGATGCCAGTGGGAGTTATGCCCCTACTTTGAGAAGAGAACACTTTCCTACAAGTGCAAAGTCTGCCAGGAATGCATACTTGCAGACAGTAGAAGTAGTTTCCTATTATGAGTGCACTGCACACAAGCTCTCGGGCTAGTTCCTGCCCCTGCTTCTAACTGAGATTTGGACATTTCTAACACTACCAACTGCTTGGCGTTTTAATTTGAATCATCCAAGTGAGCTGAAGTGAGTGACTGTATTTGCTTTATTCAGGAACAAACACTCCAGGTTAGTGCTATGTCAATGAAAACAAAACTATTTCCTACTGTATATTTTTACCTCCATTTACTTTAGCAGTATCAGATAAGAGATGCAGTAAATGTTCATTGTTACTGTTCTTTCCTTGTTTAAAATACATTAAATCAGCAATGGCTCCCTAAAACTATCATTCCATATAAAAAATGAGCCCCCTAACTCCAGGTAAGATGTGTTGGCCCGTTGCTTCTGGTCAGCATTACCTCATGGGGGACCCACATTTGTTTTCCATGTCTTGTCTCTTGTTCCTTGCTCCAAAAATGGTTCTGAGCAATGTGGGGGGAAATGTCCATGTAGCTTTGCGGAAATGGTAATGAAACTTACCAGCTCAAACAAAAATCAACCTCTCCACCATTTATAATGATGATTATATTATATTTAAAAAAAAACACACTTAAATAAATGTACTTGCTTGTTTAGAAAAAGCATTACTCTCCATAGGCAAGTGTGCAAATATAATTTCAGGATGGCTTAGCCCCTCAGGGATGAATGCATTAGCACTCACTAATGTTTTCACACAGCTTTCTTAGCAGCTCATTCATAACTGTGGAACTAAAAACACATGAGAGACAATGAATCTTGCTGCATTCATAAGAAAATGCAAAATATGCTGTTTTCAATTTCATGTCCCTGCAATGATAACCACACAGCCACATTTTTTCCTCCACTTGACGGACAGAGAGAAGTGGAGATCTTCTGTGTATTCTTCTAAAATGGGTAAGGTATTGAGATACTGATAATTTTAGTATAGATAGGCCCTGATTCAGCAAAGCACTAAAGGATATGCTTGACTTTAAGCACTTGCTTAAATCCTTCCCTACTCAGCAAAGCACATGACACACAGAAAAATTCTAGACATGTTACAGAATTAAAATAACGTTGTACTAAGTAGTGCTTTGATTCGGGCAATAAGAGTCAGTAAACCTGATCTCGCAGTTTACTTTGCATTACAAGCACAACAATATGGGTTTAATATGTGTATATATTTTAGAGGCCTAATTTCAAAAGTAGCCCATGAAAATGAACCTTCAAATTCTCCCCCTATTGCAGTTAAGGCAGTTACGCTGAGATACACCAGCTGAGAATCTGGCTCTTGTTGTACATCAAAGTAGGTGATCTTCATGCACTTGCAAACTTTAATTGGTCTAATTTCAGAGGTTCATTTGAAAATTTGGCCCTATATCTATAAATGATTGAAATGAAAATGAAGATAAATTTAAAGTGCAAAAAGCTACTGTGATTATGCTAGCCTGGCATTATGCTAGCCTAACACAGCCTGAAAGTTAGGCAGGCAGGAGAGGTGACTTCTGATTAAGGATGGACTTAAATGAGGCCATAGTGCTCTTTCCCACCATCTGCTGAACAGTCTTCAGGGCTAAGGAGAGGGTTTTAAAGAAAGGAACGTATGTTTCCTCAGGCCTCTGTTGGGAACACAAAGGGGATGTGTACACTACAAACTCAATTCGACCTATATTAGGTCAATTTACAGCCACTGCAGACAGTAATTATTGCGGTGGTGCATATCCATGCTATCTTCTTTCAGTCAGTGGTGCATGTCCTCACCAGGAGCACCAGGGGTAGTGTGGGGGGCTGAGAGTGCAGTCTCTCAGCTCCGCTAGCAGCTCCCTGCCAGGAGCCTGGCTGCCCCACAGGCTCCCGGGCTCCCGTCGGGCTACCAACTCGCCTCTCCCCATTCCCTAACGGAAAGAAAGAATCCAGGGGTCTCTGTCTATGAGCTGAGGATGTTTTAAAGAGCCTGACTAGTGTTGCCTTACATTGAAGGTGACTTTTGGAGCAACCATAACGTGTCATTGAAATTAGGTGTCACTGAAATTTTTAATCAAGCTGGTAATTAAGACCATTAATATTAATTTTAAAGAATTATATGTAAGCGTTATTGTGCTTTCCACATCATATAAATAAAACATGAGTACTTCACATTAAAATTTGGATTCCAGGCAGCAAAAAACCCAAACAGCCCTATTCCTTATATCAGATGAACCTACTATAAATAAAAATTCTAGACATGTTACAGAATTAAAATAACGTTGTACTAAGTAGTGCTTTGATTCGGGCAATAAGAGTCAGTAAACCTGATCTCGCAGTTTACTTTGCATTACAAGCACAACAATATGGGTTTAATATGTGTATATATTTTAGAGGCCTAATTTCAAAAGTAGCCCATGAAAATGAACCTTCAAATGCTCCCCCTATTGCAGTTAAGGCAGAGTTACACCAGCTGAGAATCTGGCTCTTGTTGTACATCAAAGTAGGTGATCTTCATGCACTTGCAAACTTTAATTGGTCTAATTTCAGAGGTTCATTTGAAAATTTGGCCCTATATCTATAAACGATTGAAATGAAAATGAAGATAAATTTAAAGTGCAAAAAGCTACTGTGATTATGCTAGCCTGGCATTCAGCAGTTGTGGAATTAAGATTTTTCTCAGCGCACAATCTTTTTTATCTGTCTTTGCTTTATGAAAAAATACTTGGTAAAAGCTAAAAAGGTAATTATTTGTGTCTCCCCACTTTTCTTCCAAACCACACAGGAATCCAAAAAAGATAATTTATTTGGCAAGACATAAAAAACGTAGCTTTCTTATTATGCTCTACTTCATAATAAGCAGTTCTTCTGCTTAGCAGTTTGATGAGCCTCCTTTTGAAGAATAGTAACAGAAATCAGTCTGGTATTTTTTTATCTAATTCAGGCCAAGGTACAAGGCTGAGGAGAGGGGCTGTCTCTCTGAGAAAAAACAAAGAATGAAGTGTCTATACAGAAGGATGTATTATATCTAAGACTCAAGTGAATGATACACTTGAAAGGCAAAGGTATGGCTTGGATATTTGACCATACTTCTTTGAGACAAAGCTTGATAAAAGATTAAGAGAACAGTCAATCCTCGATAAATACATAATTGTATACCACTACTTCCCATACAATGGATCCTTTATGGGCTGTCTCCTGTTTTCAGCTCCTTGCTAATCTCCAGCTATGACAGTATAGGTGTGCCTTGGAGTCTTGAAGATTTGTAAGGTTGTTGTTTTTTTAAAGAGACTGCAGATCTCTCAGGAAACAAAGGCTTGGCTTGTTTCTAAAAAAATCCAAGTAAAAAACCCTAATTTTTTTAAAAAAGAGAAATTAGTACATTACCACTCAAGAGGCAAACATTCTTTGAATATGATTATTTATCCTTTACTTTAGTTTTATCATTTAAACCTAATTGAACTAGCATTAAAGATTGCAGCATTATTTAGTGCTAAACAAAATTCAGACTTTCAGATAGTAAAGTGGAAAATCGTGTGTGTGTGTGTGTGTGTGCATGTATGTGAAATTACTACCAAATATTAAGTCAAAGGAATCTAGCCAGGAAGCAAGTAGGGAAAATATTAAATCCGTAGATTTCCCTTATTGTTTTCATAAAGCCTCTTGTTTTATATGGCAGTATAACCGGCTCCAGATTAAGAGATTACACTTCTAGGATAGTAAAGGACCTCCTCCCACCACCCTCAGAGAAACATATAATTATATGGAATGGAAAAGTCATTTGTTTATATACTTCCTTTTGTTTGAAGAGTTTCTTCATGTCATTAAGGCACGATTGCTATATTGAGACTGAAGAGTAAATTTTGTCAGGAATGACCTTGCTTGGAAAAGTCTTACTGTGGCTGTGAATTAGAGGGTGTCCTGTCTGCTAGACACTTGAGCAAATTTAACTAATTAGCACAGCCTCCGTCTGGTGGTTGCACTCACTTTGTGTATCTCACATTCCTCCAGCAGAGCTCTGATGCAGGTCCCTCTTGTTCTCAAGTCACCAGCTCTACCAGGTCATCCAAGAGGGAGCCTCTCTCTGCCTGAGGAGTAGGAGCTGTGCTCAGCTTTTCTCTGCTGAAAGTCACTCTGTACATATTTTACAGAAGGAGACAGGTCGAGTCTAAGTATAGTACATGGTAGTTTCCTCATCCAGCATTAGATTTCACTCAGTGAATAATGATGGGTGTGTTACATTTCCATCCTTTTTCTCTCTCTGCCACTTACTAATTTTGGAACTTGAAATTTATAATACTACCACCAAGCCAGGGTTCCTGGCATATGAAGTAAGAATGCTTTAAAGAGAAACTTAATGTCTTACCTCAATTAAATATATAGTTAAGAGTTCAGACTGAACAGCAGTAAAAGCTCAGAAGTCATTTCAATTTGCAAATGAAAAGAGGGTCCAAATACAGAGCAAAGGCTCAATGTAATTAATCGCTCAAGGAGCCCATTAAAATGAATGGGAATAAAAACTGGGTGAATTGCTATTGTAGGCCTTGTCCACAGTTGTTCCACTGTTCATAGTGGTGCAGTGTATCTATACTAGGGTTCGCACCAGTGCAGCTACGTAAGTGTAGCTAAACTGGTACAAAAACCAGAACAAAACAAAATCAAACTCTCTGTAGATGAAGCCATAGTAGTCAAGTTGTGTTGTCCACCAATGTCTTCGGGATAGTGTACAAATGTTACTGAGTTAAGGGCTGCTACTAAGGAATTCCAGCTTCAAAACCGATTTGAGATCCTACCCCCACCACCACCACTGCAAACTTTGGAGCCTGAATATATTGTAGAGATTAGTGTCCATTTTGTAATTAAGATAAAGCATGCACTAACTGGCTCTCTTATTGGAGATGTTAAAAGATTGATTTTTTGAAAGGACAATTCTATCATTCAGTGGAAAAATGGAGGCAGGAAAGAAAATAGGATTTGCTGAGCTTGTGTATTGATCCAATGTGCAATATTGCTTTTGTTCTTGTTCCCCATGAGAACAAGGAAAAGAAGTTGCTACATAAATTTCCCCTGTTCAGAGTCATCTTTGATTTACCCAGTGAATTAAACCTTAAACCTGTGACTTTACTGGATTATGTATTCACTTTTTTTCCTTTACTACACAAGAGCATTTATAAATATTACAGTGTGGTAGCACCACTAGGGTTGAGGTTGATGTTAACTTAGACAGTCTATTCGTTTAAGTGTTCTAAAACCCACTCGCTTACTCAGCTTGCCTTGCAATTTGCAGTGTCTCATCAGGGCTCGGTGTGGGATTAACAGTCCAAAACTGGGGTTGTTTGAGCAAGGAGTTCTCAAGACACAGCTCTGCCTCCCTCCCCCCCAAAAAATTGTGACATCAAAATGTTATGGTCCTTCGTGCCAATCTGGGGCTCAAATTACTGAAAAGATATCCCCACAAAAAACAAACCAACAGCAACAAAAACCCCAATAGCATCTGACTGGGTTTCAATTCTGCAAGAGTCCAGTACCTATTGCTCCTTTGGGGAACAAGTATTTCAAAAGTTCTCTGTCGTGAAAATTGGATCCCCTATATAGTTCGAGCCTGAGTGAGAAGCTAGAGAGAGTGATTCTCACATCAGTAGTGTAGCTAGCGGGGGAGCAGTGGGAGCGGCCACTCCCCCAAGCACATTTTCCCAAAGTAGCGCCTTTTTAATTTTTGAAAGGGTGGAGACGGAGTGGATTGAGGTGGAGCGACAACATAACGCAGGGCCGACAAAAGGACGCCAAGGAAAGAGCGGCGCGCGCACATTTTCCAAAAGTGGCACCTTTTTCATTTTTGAAAGGGTGGCAGTGACACTGGAGACGAGTGGAGGTGCAGAGCGACAAAGACAAAAGAACACTGACGAAAGAGCGCATTCCGATACAGGTACCTTCACATAATTTTTGAGCGGTGTCATTTTCTTCTAGACAAGCAGAAGCTTCCATAATGAAATGCGGTAGAAACATCATCTGTGTACATGGCACGCGGCGGGCTGACACGTCTGCTCAGCCCGCCACCGCTCTGGGGTTCCACTTCCCCCCCGCGGGCTCCTGCCAGCAGGGGTCCCGCCGCTGGCCCCACCAAGAGTCCGCTGCTGGCCTGGGTGAAAGAACCCAGGCTGGCAGTGGGCTGAGAGACACACAGGACTCATTTAAACTTGTGCACTTACACTCATACCTTACAGGGATACTGCACATATCATTAAAAAAATAAGTAAATAACACATGTTTTTGTTCTGTTTTGATTTTATATACTATATAAATAGATGTCATTCTGTAAAGCTGTTTTTATATTTTAAATGCAAAACAACACACGTACTTGTTGTAAAACAATATCATTCTTGTGTTTTTATTTTAAGTACAAAATAAATATGTATAACGAATTTAAAAGTATGTAATTAGGTCATTAGTAATTTGATATGTCGGGTCGGGTGGCACCTTTGTTTATGTGTTCGCTCCCCCTAGTGTTAGAACCTGGCTACGCCACTGTCTCATATGTGCTCTGGGACTGCTGATCTGCAGTGGGCAAGAGACGCATCTAATGTTGGAGAGACCAGGTGGGTGAGGTAATATCTTCTATTGAACCAACTTCTGTTGGTGAGAGAGACGAGCTTTCAAGCTATACAGAGCTGTTCTTCTGTTAGCCGTGGAGTAGCTTAGGACAATGTACTGTAGCCATTTAATCCAAGCCGTATTCATCAACTGTAAATTTGAATCCTAAGCATGTCTGCTGTGCATATTCCTAATCTCTAAATGCATTCTGCTTCAGGTGGGGGCTGCACAAGAGCTATTTTGCCACCAGAACAGATCTTTTTCATTAAGAACCATTATTTGATAGTGCTCTAAAATACACATGCATACCTAGATTTTTTAAAAATTGCAGGACCAGGGGAGTAGTTAGTATTGCAAATTTGGGGACGTTTGATCAAGGGGTTTCTCAGATATAGCCTCTCCTCCACCCCAAAAGTAGCTGATTTTAATTTTTAAATAACTGTAAAATCCACGTGCACAGGGAGCGTGCCCTTAAAATCAGTGTGCTACAACAATGGCTAGGGGAAAGTTAGTGGTACAAATTATGGGTTGATTGATTAAGGGGGTACCGATAGGCTCTCCAAAGCTCACATGAGAATCCAACCCCTTGACAAAAACAAACAAGCCAACCAGAAGAATGCTCTGATATAATGAGCTTTCCTGGCAGTAATATTAGTGGGTCACATCAGGTTTTACATTCATGATGGTCTAATTTGGGAGGATATAACCATGACAGAAATAAAGATGTTGTTGCCAGGAAATGTATAAGTCTTCCCAGTTTCTAAATATACATTTTGAACATGAAGTTCCAGTTTCCAATAATGAACTTGAAGTTCTATTCAGGCTGCTTAAATTTACAAAAAATATAAGCAGATATGCACTTGCAGTAAGCATTCCTAAAGCCCTTAAGTTACAGCTGTTTCTTCCTCTGCATGATCAACATCCCAGCTATACTACTGTGAGGAGTTGCATTTTGCCTCAGTCAGTCCTTACTATATTGCTGATAACCATGTGATCAAAGCTGTAATTTCCCATATACTAGAACAGCTTCCTTCTACTAGTATATACAGTGTTGTTGTAGCAGTGTTAGATATTAGAGACACGGTGGGTGAGGTAATAACTGTTATTGGACCAACTCCTGTTGCTGAGAGAGAGAGAGAGACGAGCTTTTGAGCTACAGAGCTCTTCCTACTGGTAACTGTCAGTTTGTTTTTCTGGTTGTATTACAAATTATCAGCTCACATTGAGTAGAATTAATCTTTTTCAATAGATTTCTGTATGAGCACAGAGATGAAGATCTGAGCTCTGCAACTGCCAAGGATTGAAACTGTGCACAGCTCTTTCTCTCTCTTTCTCTCTCTCTGGCTTGATGCCCTGCCTGTAAACTAGAATTAAGGCTGAGGAATAGAGACACTGTAGAAGCAAATGCATTGGAGTTTTGAAGGTTGGATCAAAATTAAGCTATCTAATCCTCTGATCGAAAGAGACAGGCTTATTTTCCCCTTTGAGCAGAGTTTCATTACTTCATGGCAACCCGTTCTGGAAGGGCACACCACTGTGCAAACATCATATTTTTAACATAAAATCTATGATAACATTTCAAAACCAAATCAGTGAAGGCAGTGATAGACTAAGTGTGGTTCCCTAAAACGATGTAGGTCTCTGTGATTAACATAACCCCATAAGACTGTGTATGAAGCCATATATTTTATATTTATTCCATGTTTAGATTTTTGGCACACTATTTTAAGTGGTTGCAGACAATATCAATGTGACATCTGCCTCTTTTAAATAGGAAAGCTGAAAAATTACCCTTCTGCTCAGTGAACAAACTACATAGGATACAGGTATTGTAGGTCACAGAGTAAGGCAAGATAGTTCCTAAAATCCTGGGGAGGGAGAGAGAGAGGGAGAGACAGAGAGAGAGTGTGTGTGTGTGTGTGAGAGAGATAGAGAGAGAGGAAAAAATGTGGAGGAGCAGAGATGTACAGAGTTCTTGGGCCCCGTAAATCCTATCTTGCATCTAGAAATGCATCCACAAATCCCTGAAATTCCCTGAGGATTTACAAATGTCCTACAGACCCTGATCCTGCAGTCGGAATTGCACAGACAGAACCTTACCTCCTGCTAGAGCTGCACTGGTTTCATGGAGGGCACTGTTAAGGCTTAAGGATCTACCTGTGTGGATTGAATAGCAGCACTGAGGCCTAAACCATCTTCTCTAAAGGAACCTTCTGGCATGCTGAAGATGCTGTCAAGCCCCTCAAACTCCCTGGTGGCCTAATGTAGCATCTCGTGGCATCTGTCAGTCTGATTGCATAAAAGGATTGTCAATGTGTTTGCTTTATGTTCAGTACCAAATACAAAACAGACATGGTATTATATTTTCCACGATTCATTGGAGGAATAAACAAATCGAAACCAATCATAGTCAAACCAGACTTTGGGACACAGCTATGCAACCAATACATATAGTGGGATTTGATAGAATTGTCTATTCATTTTCATAGGATTAGGGATGTGTTAGGGAGATTTTATTCCAAAACTTTAAAAGGACTATGTTTGTATAACATGTGGTTTGGTTAAGCTGATATAATGTGTATAAATAAATAAAATATTCACAGTGTAGTGAACAGTGTTCATTTTTGACATGGAAGGATAATGCAGATATAGTAAACCACAAAGCATATGCATATGCTAAATGTCACTTTGAAATACAATCCGGGTATGGGAGTGATTTATATGTTCAGTGTGAGAATAATGGCCTTATCACTGCAGCAGCAGAGTTCACACTGTCTTCAGGATTGATTATCAATATATTTTCAAGATGCTGCATTCGTAGTAGCCAAAACTTCAAAGCAACTCTACCAGGCGCTAAAGAAAAAAAATTTCAGATTAGTTACCATATTTCAATGCATTCCATAATCAGCCCTATCCATTTTTTAAAAGTATGTCTTTATCCCAGAGGGCTTTCCTGGAAAGAGGCAGCCAAAATTAAAAGTCAATGCATTCTCTGCAGCGATTGCCACATGTGTTGTTTGTAAAGCGATGTCAAAATCAGAGCAAAGAATGTTGGTGGAGTTAACAAAACCGAACCTTGTTTTAAAAATCAATTTTTGAAAAAAAATAAATGGCTATCAGAATTGAGCAAAAACTAAAAGTGTTACAATAAAGTTTCTGGGCAACTCCTTTGGTCCAGGCAAATTCCACTCGGCACAGAATCCGGGGTGGGAGTGCAAAACTGGTTGCAAACGTCCTTTATGATCCTGGGCTTGGGAGTCGGGCCAGTTTTACTTCTTGCACACTTTAGTACAGACTCAGGTCTGCTTTAATTTACATCGAGCTGCCATAGCAGCCCCCCTCAAAGATCACTTCAATAGCTACAAGTATCCAGGTTGCAGTATCACTCTGGACGCCCCGGCCTTTCTACAGATACTTTAGGACAGGTAATAACATAATATATGGAGCTATGCCTATCTCATAGAGCTGGAAGGACCTTGAAAGGTGATTGAGTCCAGTCCCCTGCCTTCACTAGCAGGACCAAGTACTGTCCCCTGACAGATTTTAGCCCCAGATCCCTAAATGGCCCCCTCAAGGATTGAACTCACAACGCTGAGTTTAGCAGGCCAATGCTCAAACCACTGAGCTATCTCTTCTCCCTGTGCCAATGTCTGGGTGGGAAGCGGGTTGTGTATGAGGTGTGGTTGGTCTCACACCCATCAGGAATTCCCTTATACCAGGTGAATCCTTAGGCATCAAGCTAATGCAGCTTTGAGGTTGCTTTGTGTTAGCAGACTCGCATAAAGCAAGCCCTATGGTGGGAGCCAGGATCTGGGCCTTTTTTCTCCAACTTGCGTTTCCATTATAAATAATGGAGCACTGTTTGCTTCAAACACCCATCCTTACCAATGCCTTTGGGGAGGATTAAATAAGAAAGTCACAGAAGCTGGCAAGTTCCACATAAAACAGCAGGGAGAGGATGGGAGGATGCAGAGGAAGTGGCAATTGGAAGTGGGATGTCCTAAGGCAGCTGAGATAATACTTCCTGAGATATAATACTTGAATGACACGCACATACCGTGTCTACTCCACCTCTTATTTCCCTGGCAACAAGAACCGTTTTTTTTTCACAACGAAGGGCAGTAAATTCCATTAACTCTTTCAGGACTAAAACACAGTGAAGTGATCATTCTTTTATTTTTCCTGCTTACTCCGCTAAGAGAATGATCGCTTCAGCAGAGAGAAATCCACCCACTATTTCTATGAATCTTTTTCAAATTTAGAAGTTCTCTCTTGTTTGTACCACTAACCATCCATCTCCATGAGGTTTGTTAATCAATTATTAATGATTTGCTCAGACCAGCCCAATCCCTAATATTTTTAGAAGGAGTGTAAGGGAAGGTTTAACCTAAAGGCCATTAAAGGGTCTTAAGTGATAACTCCTCACTGCTCAACTCCTCACTGCTCAAATGTCCAGGCCGGCACTCCCTTTCTGCCCACCTCAGTTAGAATACAGATACAGGTTGCAGTGTTCCTACACTGAAAAATGAATTCATTTTTAAAAACAGATTCCTATTTGGTGACTATTTAAAAGTCTGTGTGCCTTGACTTTGTGGTCTGAGTCAAATACTTCGTTGCTAGGTGTCTGCATCCAGATGACAGCCAGTGCAGTTGGTACTGCTTCTGGCAGGCAGAAGAGAGAGTCCATTGTTATGATTATTTGTATTGCCCTAGTGATGAAGCAGGGCCCCGTTGTGCTAGGCACTGTACAAACACAGAACAAAAAGATAATCCTTGCTACAAACAACTTACAACTTTAAGTATAAAAGACTAGAGACAATAGATGGATACACAGACAGATGGGGGGAGTACAGAGAAACAGTGAGATAATACTGGTCATCGTGATAGACTGCGGTCTCAGCAAAGCAATTGTCTGTTGTTTTTTGTAGGCGTCACAGCAAAGAAGAGTTTTATGAGGCTAGGAGCAAGATGAGTCTGCTTTGTGGATGTTTCTGGGAGTTCTCCCCAACTGTGAGGAGTAGCATGGCAGAAAGCACGAAGGTGCTTGTTTGAAAATTTAACGAGTGGGAAATGGAGGCTGGCATTGTGGGCTGATTGGAGGCAGGAGCTGACCTCTCGATAGTGAATGAGAGATGATAGATAGGGTGGGGATAGGCCAAGAAAGGCTGTGATGAAGTGTAGAAACCGCACACCTGTTAGGAACCTGAGCCCAATTAGGCCACAGGGTGGCACCTGGAATGGTGTTGGGCATAACTGGCAAGCAAATGTAGCTGGGGAGGAGCTGGGTCATCATAGAGGAAGGGGCAAAGGGCAATGAAAAGAAGGCCAGGGAGCAGACCCAGGTGAGAGGTATCTTGGGCGAAAGGCTGAGGGAAGCCTGAAGCTAGAGGATCCTTAGAGGCCAGGGCCAGTGAAGTATGGGGCTAGAGGCAGGTTGTCTCGAGCCAGGAGAAAGCTGGAGGCAGTGAAGGTAAAACATAAGGGGTGTTTAGACTGAAGTCTGGGGTTCTGGAGAGGAGCTGCAGGAAGGTATAGGCTCCTGCAGTTGCCCCTAAGGAGTACAGATTCCAGGGAGGAAGCCCTGGGAGGCAGTGCTCTGAAATAAGATCAAGAAAGAACTTTGCAGGCATTAGGCTGAGCCCCAGCAAGAATCCTGAAGAAGGAGGGCGTGGGACCTGAGAAGGAAGCCTAAGAAAGCTGAAGGTCTCAGGGTAGGCCTCTAGGGGCAGGGAAAACCAGTTAAAAGGTGAAGGCTATAGAACAGGGGCAGGCAAACTTTTTGGCTTGAGGGCCACATCGGGTTTCGGAAATTGTATGGAGGGCCAGTTAGGGGAGAGGGTAGTGGCTTGGCCCCCACCTCCTATCTGCCCCCCCCCCGGGGCTCCTGCACCATCCAACCCCCTTTTTCCCTGACGGCCCTCCCGGGACCCCTGCCACATCCATACACACCCCGCTTCCTGTCCCCTGACCGCCCCTGGAACCCCCGTCCCTGACTGCCCCCTGCCACCCCATCCAACCCTCCCTCTCCCTCTTGACTGCCCTCCCGGGACCCCTGCCCCATCCAACCACCCCTTCTCCCTGTCCCCTGACAGCCCCTGGAACCCCCGGCCCCTGACCACCACCCCAAAATCCCCTGCCCTCTATCCAACCCCCCCCCCCCCGCTCCCTGTCCCCTTACCGTGCTGCCTGGAGCATGGGTGGTTGGCGGTGCTACAGCCGCACTGCCTGGTTGGAGCCGGGCCATGCCGCTGCCACTGTGCAGCACAGAGCACCGTGTGAAGCCAGGCTCTGCAGCTGCACTGCCCCAGGAGCTCCCAGCCCCGCTGCCTAGTGTATTGCGCCGGTGGCATGGCGTGCTGAGGCTGCGGGGGAGGGGCGAACAGCGGGGGATGGGATGGGGGCTAGTCTCCTGGGCCGGGCAGGAGGATCCCGTGGGCCAGATGTGGCATGCGGGCCGTAGTTTGCCCACCTCTTCTGTAGAAGATGGTGATTCTTACCTGGTGGGCTCAATATGGAATTAAGACCAAAGAAGTACCAAGACAGCAGGAGACAAGGGGTTCTCTCTGTGGTGAGCCCAAGATACGGTTAAGTAAAGTACTGAGAATTGAGTGGGACTAGAAGTACTGAAATTGAGATTTTTTTGAAGTGTTCTACATTGAAGATCCTGGGTGAGGATCCATGGGTCTTAGTAATCTTTAGAAAGAGGAGCTGAAGAGACTAGAATTTGGGGTATTATATTGTGGATTTGGGAGTGAAGTACTCAAAGGGGATGTGGAACTAAAACTTGACCTGTCTGAAAGGCTGAGTCGTGAGAAGAGGTGGACCTTTTCAGGATTAGAGAAACTGTTGCCAGGAGGTGCTAGAGAAGGGAGAACTGCTGCACATGTACCTAGCCATGAGGGGGAGTTCCTGTCATGAGTCTGTCCTTCTGCTAGGGCCGTGGAAGTGAATATGAAAAGCTTATGTATGTGATAGAGAAGAGAGAGCCAGTGGAGGGATGCAAAGGCAGGGGTGATGTGGTCAAAGTGATGGGCTAGGAAAATGGTCTTTTAAGCATCATTCTGAATGGATTTGAGTAGGTGAGATTGTGTTTGTCAAGGCCAGAGAGATGGTGGCTGCAGTAATTGAGATGTGAAGAGATGAGAGTTTTAGCTGTGTGGATGGATAACAAAGGACATATCTTAGAGATGCTATGCAAAAAGAATTGGCAAGATTTAGACATAGCCTGGACGTGAGGCCTTAGAGAGAGGTCCGAGTAGAATATAATGCCCAGATTAAAGGCCTGAGTGACAGTCAGGATGGTGGTGGTGTCCACAGTGCTTCAGGAAGGAGGTGTGCAGGGGGAGGGTTTGGTTGGAGGGAAGATTAAGAGCTCTGCTTTAGCCATGTGGAGCTTGATCTGACATCTAGACATCCACAAGGAGATGTCAGAAAGACAGGTCAGGTTTCTATATATTAACAGAGACTGAAATGAATTGGTCTGACAACAGACTCTCATATTATTTGGCTTGACCTACAATTTTAAAATACCACATGGGTTAACTCATCCAGCTACCTGTTGCTTTTTCTGTGACATCCAAGGGAAAATTGCCCAAGAATACCCAGGTGTTGTGGGTATTTAAATATCAATCATCCTGTATTTGTAATTTGTAGTTATGTGGCAAAACATGTCTCAGTCTCATCTGAGAGCAGATGGAATCTGTCATTTACTGGCTCAAGAGCTCTGTGGATACTTTTGATTCATGTACCTTATGAAAGCATAACTCAGATTAGTGCATATTCTATGTAACTGAGATGAATTGCATTATTTTTGTGGTGTAATCTTACATGGAAATGACTTTCCTTCCAAAACTGGAGCACATATTGGAAAGCAAAACAGGTACGTGGAGCATATGTAGTCTGTGTTGGAGTATGTATGGGTGGAGAGTAAGCTGGGAGAGGTGCCTACAGAGTTAAGAAAAGAAATATTGATCAAACAAGGAACAGGGTGAAAAAAACAGGCCAATTAAATATATTTTCTTGCTACAAAACTAAAAGAAAAATCATTCAACTTGCTTATAGATCACCTGGGGCAGTTTAGTTTGTGATCTTTGCTTGTTATGGATGTTGCTAGAGTAATTCATTGTTTTTAATTACATCAAGCAATCCCTTTAAACGTCACTCAGCAGAAAAAATGAAATTATAGAAGCAGTCATGAAGTTTCCAATACCCCTTCACACACTCGCCAGATTAGAACAATAGATGCTATAATCCAACAATGTCTTAACTCAGATCTCTTATAATTATAGTCTTAATTTTAAAAATCTGTTTTCACTATTTTATAATAAACATGGTAAACAAGCATTCACTTTCCTACTTCTCTCTAAAATGGGAGACAGTTTCAACTTTCTATACTTTTTTCACAATAAGTATCTTTCAAGCAATGAATGCATTTTCTTCACTTGCAAGAGAGAATTACTTATCTATTTCAAGAGCTAGATTATGGCTTTACCATAAGCCTTGTCTAATGGCAGTGTATTGGTGTGCTACCCCTGATAACATAGGTAGGGCATAATATCTCAGAGAGCAGGATTCCTTCCTTGTGTGGAACATTCTCTATAGTAACATTTTAATAGAAAATAACAGTATAATTAATCAGGAGTATAATTTAGTTTGGGGAATATAGCTGTAAATTTAATTTCCTGGGAATAATCTTGGTGGCTAACAGAGATTATTTGGTCTTTATATAATTGAAGAAACTTGGATGATGGAAGAGCTGTCAATATAAACAAATGCCCTATAATTAACACTCATATGAGTAGGAGTCTGTGTCTGGCTTTCGTGACATTGGCATTTGTGCATCTGCCTAGCTCACCATTAGATGTTTACTTTGAGTGCATATTTAGTAGGGTTACTCACCTGCTGCCCAGCTAGTGACAAGACAACCTCACATTTCCACTCCCACTCTTTTGGTGGTTCATATTTACCACTCATATGTCCCATCCAGCTAATCCTAACGTGTGGGTTTGCTGACAGCATTAACAAAATCCCACTCAATGGAGAAAATGCAAAAAACCCTCTAAAAAATGAGTAGGGATTGATACATCTCTCCCTTGCTCTACAGAGAGAATGTGGGCAGAAGAAAGCCACACTAACAAAATGGAAAACTACATAAACTGGGAATGAGTTTTTCTGACTAGGAAGTATGGGAGTGTGATACTGCCCATAGTTGTGAGGCTACCACCTGCGCTTAACGTGAGAGAGTCTTGTCTGCCTGCCACGGGTCACCTTTCTGATTTCCACCAGCCATGGGCAATACCAGCATTTCCCCCCCTCAGCCTACGCAGGCTCCAGCAACAGATACACACCAACCCTTGAACCATGGAGTGTCCAGCCCTTGTTCCACTGGGCACTCACGCTATTCACAAATTCGCTGTTCCAAAAGCAGCCATACACTCTAGCTTACCAGTTTCTCCTCAGATCACCACTCTGTTTAACACACAGCACTTAGATATGTTTATAGTGAAAACCAGTATACGTTTTTTAATGAAGAGACTTACAAATAGCAAAAATACTGGAAACAAATGGTTACATGTAAATAAAATCATGACACCCATTCTAGAGACAAGACTTAGTTAACAAGCTACTTTCCTGTCCAAAGTTTAACTCGCCCAAAGTCTTTACAGCATTTTCCAGACACATTTGCTGTGACCGTCCTTTCATAAGACAGAACACACTGGCAGTTTGTCTTCTCAGTGAAGGTTCCAGGGAGTACTTCAGTACCCCCAGTTATAGCCCCAAAATCCATTGTCTTTACTCATAAACAGGATATCCCTTCCCTGGTGTCCCCCTCCAGCTTTCCTATCTTGTTGAATTCACAATGTCCTAATTTAGCATCAGGCTCAGTAACACATAGGCCTCCATTGTGAAGTAAACAATGTACACATCATCAAACATGTGATGGAATCTGTCTAAAGTATGTCACCTCCTGGTGACCTGCCTTACTTTAATAACATAAGTTTCAGTAAGATGCATAGCTTTTTAGAATATTATCCTTCCATACATTTCACAATGATTTATGATGAGCAGTGGGGTACAGGCTCTCGGTAGAGAACTTACATGTCAGCTTTGGCAAATTATTATGTAGATATTAGAAACTTTTAAATTCCTATGCACTCCCTGTGCCCTCTGCCAGTTGGCTCCAAGGGGTATCTGGGTCACAGGGAGCCTCCAAATGGTGTCACTTAGCAGAAGCCATTTGAATGGCAGAGTGGGTTCCTACTAGTAAAGCTGCTGGAGGTCTGTTTATTTCCAGGTTGACACAGATTTTATTTAAATCTTTCTTTCCTGCTCCATTTACTTATAATTTCCATTTTCTGTATTTACAGGACAAGACTCCTTCAACTAAACGTGGATAATGGAAAATAGTGTAGCTGTAGCTCAGAAATGGGAATGAATTACTTTGTCTCTACTTAGCTTGGTGTTTTTTGTTGTTATCTAATTTTATCCACTTTGTGCCATTTCATACCTACTTTTTTCCCATATATTGTTCCATAATTTTTTTCTTAAACAAATAGGTTCACTCTGGATTTTCCAAATTATTGCTATTAATAAAGACCCATTATTACTTTTCCGCGATTTTCCATGTCTTGTCTGCAATTCAGCTCAATTATTTGAAGATCATCCTGCAATTCAAGTAGGGCCTTACTCATGTGCTAAATGTCTGATTTGCAAATTGTGAAAGAGAGGAATAGTTTCATGGCTGGGTTTCAGTCTCTTCCTTACTCAGCAAATTTTTCCCTTTCTATAACATGGATAATTCTGTTCTACATCCATTGAAATCAGCAGTGAGATCTTTTGTACGAGCAGATCTACCTAGATCATAGTAGATGAGAAGTACAAATGAAGAGAGGCATTGGGAGACATGGACTTCTTGATTTTGCATCAAAGTTGTAATGCTAGAGAGAGTGTGGCCTTAATTCCAGGGTCCATTTAATTCTATCATTTGGCACTGTTTGGTTTACGTGCACCTATTAGGTCATTTTCCATGATGGATTTTCAGGCAAGCAAATTTGTAGGTTGGTTCTCACAATGTAGCCCATGCGTAAGGAGATTTTCAAGACTCCCAATTTTCTCATTCCTCCCAATTCAAACGTAGTTACAAAACTAAGCATATATTCAGCAACTGGAGGAAGCTTTATTTTAAGCACATCTCTTTGATGTAACAGTCTTTTGGTTGACATGATTAGCAGGGAAAGTTAATTAACGATAAAGATAAATGCATCTGACCCATACTATTCAAGGATCAGTCTTAACTCTGTCTGGCAGCCCATTATTCCACTAGGCTTATGGAGAATGTCAATAACAAAGCCTGCCATCACTCTTCTAGCTTTTATCTGGGATATCTACTGAGCCTCCCACTAAGAGCTTAGGTCAGAATTTCCTGTAACATCACTCATGGAAAAGCGCTGGCCAAATGTGTGTTCCTAAGTCTGCATAAGCACTCGAGGCAAACTTTGCAATGCAAGGTGATTCTAATTTTTCCTTATAAACACCTTATCAGATATTCCAGAAAAATAATATTCGTCTGTTCAACAGTCCCGAAATGCCCTGACAATAGAGATAATAGTTTTATCAGAGGTAGGACACAATTCCATCTGCTTCTGTCAGGCCAGTTTTCAGAATGTTTTCCATTCTTTTTTTTTTAAACCAGAAATTACCCCCACCTATTCAGAAGTAGGTAGGGGTGGGTGTGTTACTTGTGTTTAAAATTAATGGAATAATATAACAGCTGCTTTGCTAATATTGTCACAGTTTAAGCTTCAAGCACATTTTGACTATTCATTATTCCAAAAAATAATGTATTTCCATTTCCTTTTTTCCCATGATGAGGCAATGGGCTGTCATTACTCAACCTCCTGTGACACACATGGCGTTAGACACATTACCACAAGGACAATTCAAAAGAACAATGAAGGGGGGGAATGTTTTTCTTTTATAGGATTTCCTTCCTTATTAATCAGAGAACACTAGGCTACCAGCACATACTCTAAGAGTTATAACTGAAAAAGCTTCAGTAGGGGCACTGAAATGCCAGTGTGTGTTTGAAATTAAATGACAGCCACAATTTCTTGTCATTTTATTACCACAACTTCTAAAAAAATCCACCCCCCACCCTGTATCAATGTCCAATTAAAAAATGAGTGTAATAGTTTCATTGTTGTGGGAGGATCCTAGAAAACCAAACATGAGGTCTGAAGGCATATCAAATTCTTCACAATGCTAGCCAGCCAGGATGCCTGTTGAAGAGCAAGAGACCAATTAAAATAGATGCTTAGAACTCAGGCATGATAAAGAGAAGTGTTGCCTCAAGAGAAAGGAACCACCTAGCAGCAGCCAATATAGTTTGGATATAGTATCTGACAGAAGTAGGTAGTGGAATAGACATGCTAGCCAAATTAAATGGTGGGTAAAGGTAGCAGGAGTATGTAATATAGACCTGTGTATATTAAAGCACTTCTGCATTTATGTAATTAGACAGTACTAGCTGTAACAATCTTAAATTAACAGATGGGGGGAAAGGAAAAGCTTATACCTGAGGTTATAGTTAAAGTCAACTCTTAGTTAATGTTGTTACTAAACAAACTCCTTATCAGGATAAGGTAAGTTTTTAAAAATCACTAAAAGACCTCTGAACATTACAGCATAAAATTGCAATTAGGGTCCAAATATTTATAAAGACTCCTCAATGCGGGAGACATTTCACCACTGCCATATTTCACAAAACAGCATATTCTCAGAATAGCGGGTAAAGCTGGTCAAAATATTTTGGCATTCAAAAATGTTTGATTAAAAAACACAGGAAAACACTTTTTCATGACCATTTTCAGCAAAAATGCATCCTGTTTTTCAATCAACTCTAAATGAAATGTTTTTTTTTCCCCTCTGGAAAAGACAGTGTTTTTTCACATAATTTTCCCAATTTGTCAACGAGTTCTAATAGCAGAACATGGGAAGATGACAGTGTAGAGCTGGCATACCAGCTCCCACAAATCTGTCTACTTGAATCTTATGGTCAGGAACACATTCAGGTTCCCCTGACGCCAGCAGTCATTAACTGGTGCATTAGCCCATTGCGCAGATTTTAGAATTATAATAATGGCCAAAATCTACTTTGAGCAGCATCCTAGCCTCATTCAAGGGAAATAAAGCCCAGAGTTACCATCAAGCCCCTTGAGGTCATTTGTGCCCTAAAGAGTGGGTGCTAAGCCTTAGGAGCACTGTAGAGCATTCATGATCATATTTTCAAATCTGAGCTACTGACTGAAAGCAGCATCTCATTTTGCCAGTTCAAGTGGGTGGAATTTGTCAATGGAGCCTGGCAGAACACCATGGCTTCTGTTATCTGGTTTACCCTGTGGTAAGACTGATTTGTTGTGTGACTGTGGGCAAGTCACTGAATTTCTTTGTCTCACCTTCCCTTATCTCATGTGGGTATTGTGTGGCCAAGTGATTGTAAATTCCAAATAAGTACAAAGGTACATTAATTATCAAAACCTTGATTAGAACTCCAGAGTTCTATGCTCCTAAACTTTCACTCTCCCCTCTAGGTTTTTATGGCTTCAGGCAAGTTTCCTCCTCCTCCAAAATGTGGCAAATGCAAAATGTTAAACAAAAAATATTCATTTTCCCAAAATAATACAAAACATCTAAATGTTGGATAAAAAACACATTATCCAGTCACGGGCACTGACTTTCAGCTTTCCCCGAGGGTGCTCCACACTGAGGCTCTGCCCCCACTCTGCCTCTTCCCCCAAGGCCCCACACTTGCCCCACCTCTTCCTACCCCCACTCTGCCCCCTCCTCCCAGGCTCCGCTCCCACCTCATCTTTTCCCGCCCCTGGTCCGCCCCCTCTTCCGAGCGCCCCTGCCCTTGGCGCCTCCTACGCGCCAACAAACAGCTGATCTGTGGCAGGAGAGAGGCACTTGAGGGGAGGAGGAGCTGATTGGCGGGTGGCTGCTGGGTGCTGAGCACCCACTATTTTTAATCCATGGGTGCTCTGGGGCCAGAGCACCCATGGAGTCAGCACCTATGAATTTACTTTCCCCCATGGTCAAAAGCATAAATAACTTGAGGTTTATGCATCATTTTGTAATTACTGTACTCAGAGATAGTTGCCATAGTTCCTTCTTTCCTAACTCAAGTTTGTTGACTCGGACGAGGAGGCTTGCTACAAAACGCTGTGTAGAAATACCCTGTCAGATTATTGAAAATCAGTGAACAGGCATGACCCTATGGCTAAGGTTAAACATAACTTAATGGTGAGATCATGTGAGTTGATGGAGGTGGAATGTGGTGTATGAGAAGAAACATCAACTGCATGAAGACAAAGCTATAGAGTGTGAGTAGTGGTAGTACAAGCTTTCTCCACCATTTACCCATAGAAATGGTCCCTCCAGGTCAAAGAGTAGTTCAACCTCCACTGCTCAGTTCATTCCTTGACTTTGGTGCTGAAACTTCAAACCAGTAATAAAATTGTATTTACCTTCAGATAAGGTGTTCAACTTTTTCTAAATGCCTGGGGCACTATTGTGCATAACTTCCATAACCACATTTCATGTACCTCCTCCTCTGAAGCATCTGGTGCTATCAATTGTCAAGCTACTGGACTAAATGGACCATGGGTCTGAACTAGTGTGGAAATTCTCATGTCCCATAATGGGCTACATCTTTACTATGAATTCCCACATATGACTGAGAGAACGGATTTCACTGTATTATGTGAGACTGGAATTCACATAAAATGAACTCGGATTTTCAGATTCAGTACCCTCTGAATATATGTTATATAGATAATATTTTTATTACTGCATTGTGGTAGTGCCTAGTGACACAAGTCAAAGATCAGTACCCTATTATGCTAGGCACTGTACAAACACTTGCAGAGAACTTATAATCTAAGATATAACAGAAGATAATTGGTGGAGAATGGGCAGAGGAGAGGGAAAGAATAGAAGACAAGGTAACAGTAAAATAAGCATTTTTTGCGCAATAAGTAACAGTTATGATTTACCATCTGTCTAGCCATTGGCCGCTGCCATTTTCTTGTAGGTATCACAACAGGGGTAAGTCTTCCTGAGGGACTTGAAGGTAGCATTGGAGTTGTGCCAAGTTGCCCATGATCAGTAAATATGCAGTGACAAACTTTGTACTATCCCACCCCTTATATGGAAGATATTGGTCTCTGTTGAATCTTTGGTTGAAGTGCGTATGGTGTGTAGTTCTACAAACTTTATACTAAGTCTTCAGAAATGATGTCATATTCCTATAAATACATTAAAGGAATCTAAAAATCCAACATCAGCACTATTTTTTTGGATCTTAAACTTGCAGTTGGTTGCAATCCGCTTAAATTCCCTGAAATAATTCAGGTTGCTTCCAAACAGGTTTGCATGCCAAGTGCTTCACACATTCAGCAAAGGAGTAGCTCTTCATTCATTTTCAGTTGGCAATCTAGTTCTTTTATAAAAAGTTTAAGCACCACTCTACCAGTTAAAAAACCTCCCAAGGTTATAAAAGACCATTGTCATCATATACATGAAGTTCAAGAAGGTAAAAATATTGTTTTTCATCATGACAGTCAGTGGGGGAAACAAGACTGAGGAAAGGCATAAAGAAAAGCAGAATTTTACTGCTGCATTTTGGTTATAATCTGTTAAATGGAACAGTTATCTAGCCATTGAAACTTTCCACTACGTTCAATGGAGAATAAGCACTACTTCCAGTCTCAGCAACAGATCTCTAAAGGTCCTGTAAGCAGGGTCATGTACACACACACACACACACACACACACACACACGCATTCCTGCTTTTCTCCCCCCCCCTTTGTAATGGATACTCCAAGTTGACACAGATGGTAGTAATAAGAAGGCAAACTCCAAGGCTGCCAACTGCGTCAGTACTAGCTCTTTCAACACGCTTCATCTGAAACGATAACTATAATTCATGTCCCATTGTATGCTACTGCTGTGCCACGCATCTTTAAAAAATATTAAGTGAATTATTCAGAGAATCGACAGTACTGGAGGATTGGTGGAAAATAAAAATGATCTGTAATAATCTAACTTTAAAAAAAAAGATATTAATGCTTCCTGGCAATGATCTACTTTCTGAGTTGGATTAAAAACCACATGCAGGTTTATTTCTTGGTATATTTCCTACTTCTGCTGGTATTATCTTACTTAGTGTCAGCTGTTCAACCTTGCAATATAGGGTCAAGCTGCTGAGAATTAAGGTGTGAATACCATATTCCCGGTAGACACTCTCTGGATCTGAATAAATGTGAAGTCTGCACTGTGTAGTGGGAATAGCCTTTTTCAGGTTTCAAACAAAGACCTGTTAGGTGAACACAAAACTAACAGAGGAAAAAAGACATTTGGGGCCAGATTCTCACTTACAATCAGGCTGCTTTACACTGCTCTGGCAGTGTAAAGGGGCCTTAACATACGCATCTGTAATCCACCACACTCCATGGATCCTTTACATTGCTAGAAAGGTGTAAAGCAACCTAAGTGTAACTGGGTATCAGATCATTACTCCCTCCTGCTGATTATTGACAGACATCACTTGCAAAGTGCTGATTAATGCTAGGATTGTGTACTGCCTCAGTACACAATTAGTGAGACTGCTTTAAAATCACTCCAGTGCTAATCTGTTTTCTTTTTCTCTTTGTTTGAGTTTTTTGCTGGAACTAATGAGAACCAAATCTTCTGAGCTTGTTTACTGCAAGGACAAATACTTAATATTAAAATGGATTTTAGTGTTTTATTAACAAAAGGAATCTCAGATTAGAAGTGGGCCTTAGGGGCCCTCTAGGAACTAAAACTCCTTGCCCCATAAATTCAATAGAAGGTTTCTGCATAGAGGTCTAATGAAGCCAGGGTTACTGGACTTTCGGTGTTTATCAGAGATCAGATAACTTTTTGTGCTGCATTTCGCAGTGCATATTGCTGAGGAGAGATTGTCTCTTTGTGATTGACGGTGGAGGAAAACTGTATTGCTGCTATATAATAATCTGAAACAAGCTGGGGATCTAGGAGTACTGCTGTTCCTGAATGTTTGCAGATCAGGACCCTCCTTTTGCTGTTACAGATTTGCATTTTTAATTACATTCTGGGAGGTGTGTGTATTGTGTGTTTAAATCAAAATACGTAATTCAAAATCAGCTGAACCATGTTTTCTCAAAGCTTCCCCCCAAAAAAAGTTCATGTAGGTGTGACTAATAAGACAGTAACTTTCCAAGCCCAAAAGGAACTTTGGAAAGATGCTGTTTTCTCCTTCCACCATGTGCAATCCTTCACCCTTTGTACATACCCATTCCTCCACTTAAGGCTAGCGAACAATGCACATCAAAGGCCTGATCCAAGGTTCATTGAAATTAATGGATAAAGATTCCCATTGACTTCAGTAGGCTTTGGAGAAGGCCCCAAGTTCATAATCCTTGTCTTTACTTTCAAGGCCCTGCACCAAATAATTCCTGCGTATGTCCCTGACCTGGTCTCTTTTCTCACCCCTTCCCCTTTTCCTCTTTGCTCCATAAGGGACATCAGCCTCAATGCCCCTTTCATCTTTTCCTCTCACACTTTTTTTCATGCAGCCCCTTATTTTGGGAATACCATCCTCAACCCTGTTTGTAGTGTGACGACAAGCACAAAGAGCCATGTTTTAAGCAGCAAAAAGATAATTCCTTGACCAGGAAGTTCCCTCCTGTGACACTGTGACGGGGTTGGGACTCACCACTGCAGCGCCTCCTGTTGTTACCTCTGGGAATTAGCTCAGTTCTGGTGGAGCACCCTCTGCCAGTGGTATCCCATCCATCTCTCGCCCTCAGTTGGCGTCTCAACCCGCGTTGCTCCCAGCTAGCGGTGTCTTCTTCAAGACACTGCCCTCCGGCAGTGCCCCCTAGTCCATGCTCACCCCCTTCCAGGGGTGGTGGTGGTTATCAGCAGTTCTTCTCAGTGCCCCAGCGGCCCACAACACCCCAACGTCTAACCCCTTCTGTCAAGGGTCTGGTGCAATCTGTTATCGCCACATCCAATGGCTAGGTGCTTGTGCCAAGGGCAAAGGGGGGGACCTAGGCCCACCCTCTACTCTGGGTCTCAACCCAGGGACCCTCAGATGGCAGCCATCCTGCCCTCCTTCTCTCCCGTAGTCAGTCTCTCTTCCCTGGGCCGCTTCCCCTTTGCACCCAGCTAGGCCCTTCCCTCAGGGCCTGCAGCCTGGCAGGTATCAAGCTGGAGTTCTCTTCTGTTCCCCTGAGCCTGCCCTGCGCTGTCCCAGGTGCTGGTCTCCTAAGCAGGAGACAGACCTTCCCCTCTGAAGGCCTGGGAGAGACTGACAGCTCCTCTCCTGGGCAGTCTTTATATAGGGCTGGGCCCGGCTCTGATTGGCCGCCCCGTGCTAAGCCCTGATTGGCTCTCTAACAGGCCCTCCCTGATTGGCTGCCACCTTGCACAGCCTCTCTGGCCTGTCTTAGCCCACTCTTGCAGGGGGGTGGGGCACCCACCCCACCACAGACACATCTTGGTCCTCTCTCATAATGTGAAGGAACAGAAACTCCATAACCACTCCACATCTCCCTTTCTTTATAATCAAGTAAAACCTACATTATAAACAAATATATAAACCAGCAGTTTGCTGTCCCAGGCCAATGGGGGCTGCGGGAAGCGGCGGTCAGCACATCCCTCGGCCCACGCCACTTCCCACAGCCCACATTGGCCTGGAGCAGCGAACCGTGGCCAGTGGGAGCTGCCATCGGCCAAACCTGTGGATGTGGCAGGTAAACAAACCGGCCTGGCACGCCAGGAGGCTTACCCTGGTGGGCCGCGGGCCAAAGGTTGCCGATCCCTGATATAAACCAACATTTCAAAATAAACTTCAAATTCCTTAAAACTGTTTACACTACTATGTCCCCTTATCAATTAAATTTAAATATTCCTGAGCAGTATTCTAAAGATCAAGTTTCTAAGATCTGATCAGTCTTCCAGCCCATGTTCTCACTTGTATTGAGGTTGCGTGTAGAGTTCCCTGTGGAGGAACTGTCTTGCTGACAGAGCACCTGCACATCCCAGATCTTCTCTTTGTTGTGTTGGGAAAAATTGAAGATGAATCCAATTCCTCTGGAGAAGTCCTTTTGGGGTCTCCACTAGGTAGGGTCTGGGAGTTTCTGCCTGATTTGGAACAGTTCCAGTGACTGGGAGCTTTTGAGCCAAACATGTCCCCTGGTTTCAGTTCAGGTAGTGCTTTTTGTTCTTTGCCAAACACTGAAGTTGCTACCAAATTTTTATTTTGACATTCCATTTTTGAGAACTCCTTGATCAGGATGGTCTCCCTGCCCCTGTTTCTTAAGCTTTCTGGTGCAACACATCCTGGACCAGGAACTCTATAACCACTCCATGCTGGTCTCCAAGCCATCTCCCTCATCTCATTCATATCTCTCCAACATGTTACTACTTAATTTCTTTATTGGAAATGAGATGGACGAAAGGTAACACACACATACAAAGAAGAACAGCATAGCTGTGATCTAATTATTGTTGCTCTCACCCTTCTCTCCCCTTCCACTCATTTCCCCCCTGCCCTTCCTCATTTGTTGCTGTTATCCATTTTGTGATCCTAGCTTGGTCTGACATGTCAAGGATACACTTGATGTTCCTTGGGCCAGGGACCATTTCTTTACTTGTGACACACCTAGCCTCACATAAATGTAATAGTTAATAATCTCTCACTTCTCCTTCAAATTTCTCCACAAAGTTCTATTTTATTCAGGGCTAAAACCAGCAAAGTACTTAAGCATGTATTTAACTTTACTGACATAAGTGTTCTCATAGACTTCAATGGGATAACATCCCACCACTAACTTCCACTTAGACTATACTCATTGCCACTCCTGAGTATGAAAGGGTTATTAAACAAGCAAATCCTTTCATACTTTTGCATTCCCATGTGCTTTGTATGAAGCACTTTCTTCTTTTTCTTCTTTTTCTTGTTTAATTATTCCAGTAATTCTTTCCTTCTCCATCATGTTTCTTTCTTCTGAAGGCCCTTGTTTCTCAAAGTACTTAAACTCAAGCCTAACTTTAAGCATGTATGTGCTTGAAATTAAATACGTGCTTAGGTATCTTGCTGAATATGGGCCTGAACAAATAGTTTTATCATCAACTATCCACCATTTATTATCCAATAATTGGTTGGTGTCCAGTATCCAGTAGAGAGAAATTAGGGTACATCACATTGGAATAGATTGCTCATCTATCAATGACATCGTGTACCTGCGCCTACAACGACCGTGATGGCTTTAACCAATGCAACATCAATCATGAAGTGGTGAATGAAAAATATTCAAGTGAGTATAAAGATGGATTTGATCTTAACATAGACTTACAATGGGCACCCTTAAAAGTTTTCCTTTTACCATTTTTTCCCTCTTAGCTAAGGGATTACTGCTATGAGAAGGTGTTCCCCTTACTTAGACCTGGGAATGGCACGAGTACGGTTAGTAACTTACCCAACAGTAAGAATGAAAAAGCAAATTGTTTAGGGTGCTCATTTTATAGGGAATTTATTTCAGAGTGATTACTGGGGAAATTAATTTTCCAATTTTTTACCGGGACCTGCCTACTGTAGTTCCCCAAGCTATCACACTGAAAAGTTGCCCCACAGAAAGATTTCACCCGCGGTCACTGAAATTAGTGTAATTACCAGTAGCACTAAATGAATAGCCTTGCAGAGCTTTCTACTGAATATAAGAGGCATGCATTGTAGGAATTAAATGAGCACATGCATAAAATTCCAGCAGTTGCAAGCAACAGCTTTGCAAAAAATGGTCAGTTGTTATTTTTGCCCTGTTTTTTATTTCTAGCAGGTGTCCCCTTCTGGTGATCGTGAAGGAGGCCTAAGAGCCAAAGTGGAAATAGTGAGTGAATAAATACTCCCCAAGCTCTTTTAAAATTACATGCACATTCCAAAGTTAAAAATATCCTCAAAGTGTACATTTATAATTTCATTTAAAGCAAAGGACTGCTTGTCAATAACTCTGTTTGCTCTGTTTATTATTCTTTGCTCAGGTTAAACATTTGACATTTAAGCCCTAAACAGAGGGTCAATGGAACTGAGTCTCAGCAAGATATCTCACAAAGCAGACTTGCATTTTCAAAAATTCTTGTGGGTGTATTTCAGTAAGATGGGTATGCATTTCCCACAACACCGTAGCGCTCTGGGAGGTGGCACAGTGTCGGGGTGTTAAATACAAAACAGCTGCATTAACCACTGACCCAGAAGAGGAAAGATTAGATGCAGCAGTATAACTTTAAGCCTGGTTTGACCCCAAATGTCAGTCCAGGGCAAGCGCATATAAGGGATGCAGTCTGTGTAAGAGAAGGGACGTCCAAAGACTTTAATGGAGGTCATGGGAAATGTCACCTACCTTGAACTTGATCACAATCAGTTCTGATTGTTAAAAGGCTCGTGGTGTCTTTAAGGAATGCAGTAATATATTCACGGCTTTCTGGCTTCTGAAACCCAATGTAAAGTTTTAATATAGGAAGATTCTTACCTTGTGGACAGGATGTTTAGATCACATAGTAAAAGTGATTTATCATGCTTAGTAGACAATGTAAGCTCTAGCCATACTAAACATTACTGATACTTTTTCTTGTTGTTTTAAAAGCTGCGTTACAAATGTGCTACATGGGAATGCTTAATTTTGTTAAATGGACGTAAATAGAAGTAGCTTGCCTCTCAAATAGAAAATGTAAACATATTACTCATTATACAGTATATTTCCCATCATATTTTATTTCTACTAAGTAATTTCCCTTTCTTTAGTTACTTTAGAAACTAATGTATTTACAGAACTGAATTTACACTATTAACTTCGCTAATTTCATCCACTAAAGGAAAAATCTGATAGCTGGATATTAAGCTAATCAGAGCTGAAAGTCTATCTTTCTGCCTGCAGAAAGTCTTGCAGCAGATGAACTTTCTTCCTTTTGCAAATATGCTACACTTCACACACTGGGCCATCCTTAACCCTGATATGTTCCTTTGTATCACTCAAACTGACATACCTGGGAAGCAGGGGGCTCCTCTGGGATAAGCTCTCTACCACGCCTTCTGCACCGCACAATATAGTGTAATGTTCTAACTACAATCTATCTAGGATCCCACTCTTGCAAAAATTTACTCCTATGCTTACTATCACACACTCTTGAGTAGACCCATTCAATTCAATGGGGCGACTTGCAGTACATACAGTTAATCAAGTACGTAAGTCTTTGTAGAATCAGGGCTTAAGGGTCTTCTCTACACAGAAAACTTAGGTCAATCTAACTACATCGCTCAGGGCTGTGAAAAATTTTGTGCTCTGTGCAACGTAGTTAGGTTGACCTAGAACTAGGAATTCTTCTGTCAACCTAGCTACCACCTCTCAGAGAGGTGGATTACCTACATCAATACAAGAACTACTTCCATCGATGTAGGAGAAATCCACGTTACTGTAGCACAGCTGCAGCGCTGTAGCAGTGCTACTGTAGTGTAGACCAGTGGTTCGCAAGCTGATTTGATTGTGCTCCCCTTCTTTGTGTGTGTAGTAGTTTATGCCCCCCTACTACACAAGTACAAATACTGACTTAAAAAAATCAACAAGCAGCTCTCACTAAATATTAAAAACAGCAAGGAATTGATTCAAACAGAGCCATTGAAGTATACAGTAATGTAAATTTTAAGTGAGATACTGCTTACTGGCATTGCCACTCTTACTTCTCCAGTTCCATCAGAACTGGCTGCCCATCCAGCAACTGCTGCTCTTCGGCTGCCCAGATCTGAAGGCAACACTGCCGCCAGCAGCAGCATGGACGTAAGAGTGGCATGGACTATTCATTGCTGTGGGTAAAATGTGTGCAGGGGTTTTTTCCCCTAAAGCTTTTCTCATCCTCTCTCCCCCAAATACATTCCATGCCTCCCCCTAGTTTAAGAACCTTTGGTGTAGACGTATCCTAAGGTTGACCTAATTATCTTACACAGGGGTGTGAAAAATTCACATAGTTAAGCTGACCTTAGTCACAGAGTAGACACGACTAGGTCAACAGAAGAATTCTGTCAACCTAGCCACCATCCCTGGAGGAGGTGGATTTACTACAGCTATGGAAAAACCATCTTCTGTCACTTTAGCAAGTGTCTGTGCTACAGCAGTGTAGTTGCAGGGCTGCAGCTGTTCTATTGTAGTGCTTGTAGTATAGACATACCCTCAGCATGCATGTTGTACTTTTTACTGAGTTATCTGAGCCCTTGAGATAAACAAATGCAGTAGAACCACAATTTTTACAAACACCAGTCTTACCCATGACCAATTATACGAACCATTTTTTCTGATGGGAAATTTTTTTTTAATTCCCTAATGAAAGTAATGTAGATGAAGAATAAGTCAACATGCCTTCAGTGCATTGGAATCACTTTGCAGTCATTTGAAGGAGAAGAAGAAAGTGACATAGTGCACCATACTGCAGTTTATTCATCATACCTACTGTAATTTTGAGAGGCTCGCTTTTATTAACTTTGAGGAATTAATACAATCAAAATCTCCATTATTTTTTCTAAAATGGGGGTTCTACAGTAGCTGCAACTTATGTATTTTTATTACAGAAATAAGATTATGTTTAATCATCTGTCTCTCTGCTTCTGTATCCTGTACTAGTTTTTCATAAGTAGAGAGTCTTATCTTATGGTATTCGTCCTACCAGTATGATTGGGGGAAAGAATATCATTAGTGAAATTGTTTAATGCCAATTAATAACGGTCTGGAAGCAAGTAAATTCACTGGAGAAGACAGTATTCTACAGTTATAAGTCTTGTTCATGAGTTCTCTAAACTAGCGTTGTAGAGTGATTTTCACCAGGGACTTTTAAATGTTGTAAACGCATAGGTTGGCATGAAAAATTTGGGCTTACCCCACATTGTTTGCCAATTTGTCCTCCCTTCCTGCTAGCCTTGCTCTTTCATGCTCTGTTAATCTGAAAGCACTAGCTGGCAGATGGACTGCTTACCTCAGAAGAGTTCTGGTTTGCTCCTGCTTTGAAACAGCCAGTGAAAATCAGCATGAAGGAGTGGCAGTCATCTTGAGAGGAGCATTTGGGATGGTTAGTATCTGTCTCCAAAATATTTCCAGGCGCTGAAGATGAAAACTGGATGGCAAGGGATTCCTACAGCTAGAGGAGATGCTCATAATTTTAAATGTATTCATTATGGCTCATGAAAGAGGGATCAGGGATGAGAATCTGCTACTGGCAAGAAGAAAGCAGGAGGAGAAAATGTTAATTATAAACACATTTATTAACAATAAGTGTGGGGACATGGTAGAAAGAGGGTTTTCATTTTTAACGCATGTGCAGTATTAATCATGAATGATACAAGGGTTACAAATGAGAATTTGCTGGGAGACAGGGCAGAGGGGAAGATTATTTTCATTAAACATACTGAGCCAATTTGTGTCCTCTGATACATGCACACAATTTGATTTCAATAGGGGGTCTCCACTTGCATCTCATAGGATAATTAGGCCCTGTATATTCTCTATGTATTAATCATAATTAAAAACATGGTTCAGGACAGGATTGAGGGAAGTGCAGCTGGGGGAGGGGAAGGGCAAAGGAAATCTGTATTTTTAAACATACACTTTCTAATTGTCATCACATTTTGGCAGGGGATAAAAGGTATAATTCAATAACATGAAACAATATGCAACGTGCATTAGAGTAACACTAATAAAAATTCCTTCTGCTTTGCTCTCAAAAGGGATGTTGAAAAGGACAGTAACACTAACGAAGATTAAAACAAGTGGGTTTAATTAGCTAGACCGAAGCTTTTGGTAGCATGGTGCCTAATGATACACAAAGAAGAGATGTTCCCAGGTCAAACAAAATGAAAGCAATAATTCAGACATGCCTGTTTCTTCAGTTTAAAATGAATTGGTTATCAGCTTAGATGGCAGGGTTTTTTTTAAAGCATTTAGTGCTGTACAAATATAAGAAAAAACAAGTCTTTGTCTAGAGGAGCTAATTGACTAGAGGCCTGATTCACCATTGCTTTTCCAGTTTTACACTGGAGTATAAATGCAAGATGTAAATTTAAATGGAATTTGGAATTCAACTTTAAATAGGGTTATGTTGGTGTAAAACTGGAATAACACATTAGTAAATGAGGTCCGAGAGAAAGAGAGACCATATTGCTGGCTGGAGGGCAGGGTGGCAGGGCATTTGTGGATTTGCATGCTGTGTGAACGTCCTACCTAGACTGCAAAATGCAGTGAAGTTCAAAACCAGGCTCATTTGTGTGGGCTCAGTTTATGCTGGCCATAATTAAAGAACCTTTGTAATCCTCTTATTTAACCGATTGACCTTCTATTGGTTTTTGCAGGGCTCCTTCTCCCATTCACTGTTGTAGACGTCCAGATTCTGTCTTTGTCCCCAGCCTCTTCTCTGTCTACACACACTCACTGGATGACCTTACCGAACCAGTTCTTGCATCTACACTGATGACTCCCACATCTAACTTTCTGTTATTGGTCTTTCATGATCTATCTTGTTATGCATCTCTAACTCCTTTTGAATATACCCTTGGGAAACTCGCTCACCACGCAAACTCAGCATGTCCAGAACCAAATTTCCTTTTCCCATATTCTCCATTGCTTTTGACAATACTACCATCCTCACCATCAACCAGGCTCACAGTTGAGTGATTCTTTCTCTCTATACATGTCCAGCTCTCATCTAATTCTGGCCTTTCTTTCCTTATATTGGTCCTCATCTCCTTCCACTCCCACTGGATTGAAGGAGGCATTCAACTCCTTTGAAGGGTCTGGGTCTAGTATCTCCAGCTGCATTTTTTAGCTTTACTTCCAAGGTTCTGGTTCATGCTCTAATTTCCTATCTTGAGTACTGCAACCTCCCATTCTCCTGTCTCCCGCTCTTTTCATCTGTTTCACTTCCATTCAACATGTTAATGCTCTGACTGTGCCTTCCCACTTTTTTGTATCTCTAGACTGTCTTCTCTTTTTCTGTATGAAGTTCAATCTCCTGTATAATGATCTAACCACACATTGGTCCATTTTAGTTAATTCTCTTTGTTTTTCTTCAGTCTAAAGGAAAATTATGCCCCCTGGGATGTCTTTTAATTCTCATTTTATTGTTTAATTACTTTCCAGCCAAATACTGTAAATTTACTGAGTAACAACCAGTACTGTTTTGCAAAGTTGAAGTAGATTAACTGTAATAACTTGGACAAAATGCAAGTTTATGATATTTGGAAATCTAGGGCTGGAAAAGTTGCATTCCAGTCTATATAGCGATAGATCATTATAATTAAGATAATTTGAAGAGCTGAGTAGTTCTATAGCAGTCACTGATAACATCCACTACCATAAAGATTATCAAACAGTTTCCATTTTGCCCCCTCATTTTGTTATGCTTGTAACTTTCCAATTTATCCAGCTTTTGGGTTGAAATTTTCCATTTTTGGTCTCTGGCTGAAGGTGAATATTTCTTTAATATCTGAGTAAAATCCCTCAGCTGTCTGTGTGTTAGGGAAGTGTGTGTGTGTGTGTGTGTGTGTGTGTGTGTGGTGGTGGTGGTGGTGGGAGGGGAATATAAACTTTCCCAGTTTTAAAAATATTCTAACCAGGCTTTTTTGAACAGTGTATGACTGAAATCAGAAATCTGAAACCTAGCTAGCATATGGACTGAGACTTTGTTCTGCATCTTCTGGAGGAGCAGCATAAGAAGGCACACCTCAGGGAGAGGTGAGGCCGAGGTGGTTTCAGCCTGCTTCTGTACCCTTGAGATTCTGGGCAGCTCCAAGAAACAGTGTAAAGCCCCCAGCTCTTCTAATTTATGGCAGCCTCCTGAGGGTTGGCTCTGGGCTGCTCTGCAGCCCAGAGAAGCCCAGAATCACATGTAGCTCTCTGTGCTATGATCTCACCCATTCGCACACCAGGCCTTGCCCTTGCTCCAGCATGCCCTGCTCATTGACTTGCCCAGGGTAGACCAATGGCGATCCTATGCTATGCCTGCACCAGGGAAACTCTCCCCAGTTCCTACATGCCATTATAGCAGTATATACAGGGCAACAGCATGAGGAGAATCTCCTCCTTAGTCTTCAGTGAGATTTATATTTTACCTTAATTTGAGGAGAGTGAGCACAACAGGAAGGTATTAGAGGGGAAAGGGCTTGAAGTTCCCTCTTGAAGAAGCTAAAGGAAAGGTCAGGGTAGCAGACCCTGCTGCCTGCCTCCTACCACAAAGAAAGCTCTAAGTAAAGATTAGATAGAGTAATATCAGATTCCAAAGAAAGATTAGCTATTCCTTGGAGTAATGGTGCCATTACAGATAAAGCTCCCTTGGTAGCCAAACAGAAATTAAATCCAAAGCACATGACACATCATTAACCTCAGACTATGTATCATGTCTGAATCAGATACAGAAACCTCAGTGAAGCTACTCAAATTTCCCGGGTGGCAAGTTAAAAGAACCAGCTCTGGAGGAGAATAATCAAAAAACTGACATGATATGCAGTTTGTTCTCAACATCTGGACCTTATTAATTAAATAACTGCTGACTATGTTACAAACATCCATAGATGGAAAGAAACTGTAAAATATGGGTAAAATCCTGACTCTGTTGAAGTCAATGACAAAACTTGAATTCAACAAAGCCAGGAATTTCACCTTGTGTGTTTTTGGTTTAAAAGACTTTTGGGTGGGACCCCCCACACCCTGAAATTTCAGATTTAATTATCTGAAACTGTGAAATTTATGATTTTTAAAATCCTATGACCATGAAATTGACCAAAATCAACCCTGAATTTGGTAGCACCCTACAAATATGTAATCTGAAGATTCTGAATAAACTATCACTGACGCTTTACATTTTCTAGGTTTCAGAGTAGCAGCTGTGTTAGTCTGCGTCAGCAAAAAGAACAGGATTACCTGTGGCACCTTAGAGACTAACAAATTTATTTCAGCATAAGCTTTCATGGGTTAGAACCCACTTCATCAGACGCATGGAATGGAACATACAGTGAGCAGATATTTATACATTCAGAGAAACATGAAAAGGTGGAAGTGTCTATACCAACTTTAAGAGGCTAATTAATTAAGAGGAACTATATCAGCAGGGGGAAAAATGTTTGAAGTGATAAACAAGATGGCCCATTGCGGACAGTTGACACAAAGGTGGGAGTGAGGATAGTTAACTTAAGGGAAATAGATTCAATTAACGTAATGGCCAAGCCATTCCCAGTCTCTGTTCAACCCTGAGTTGATGGTATCTAGTTTGCATATTCATTCAAGTTCAGCAGCTTCTCGTTGAAGTCTGTTTTTGAAGTTTTTCTGTTGCAAAATTGCCACCTTTAAGTCTGTCACTGAGTGATTAGAGAGGTTGAAATGTTGTCCTACTGGTTTTTGAATGTTATGATTCCTGATGTCAGATTTATGTCCGTTTATTCTTTTGTGTAGAGACTGTCCGGTTTGGCCAATGTACATGGCAGAGGGGCATCTCTGGCACATGATGGCATATATCACATTGGTAGATGTGCAGGTGAATGAGCCCCTGATGGCGTAGCGGATGTGATTAGGTCCTATGATGGTGTCACTTGAATAGATATGTGGACCGAGTTGGCATCAGGCTTTGTTGCAAGGATAGGTTCCTGGGTTAGTGTTTTTGTTGTATGGTGTGTGGTTGCTGGTGAGTATTTGCTTCAGGTTGGGGGGCTGTCTGTTAGCGAGGACTGGTCTGTCTCCCAAGATCTGTGAGAGTGAGGGATCATCTGTCATGATAGGTTGTAGATCTTTGATGATGCACTGGAGAGGTTTTAGTTGAGGGCTAAAGGTGACGGCTAGTGGCATTCTGTTATTTTCTTTGTAGGGCCTGTCCTGTAGTTGGTGACTCCTGGGTATTCTTTTGTCTCTATCAATCTGGTTTTTTACTTCAGCAGGTGGGTATTGTAGTTTTAAGAATGCTTGATAGACATCTTGTAGGTGTTTGTCTCTGTCTGAGGGATTGGAGCAAATGCGGTTGTATCTTAGAGCTTGGCTGTAAACAACGGATCATGTGGTGTGTCCTGGATGGAAGCTGGAGGCATGTAGGTAAGTATAGCGGTCAGTAGGTTTCCGGTATAGGGTGGTGTTTATGTGACCATCGTTTATTAGCACAGTAGTTAATTATCCTCATTCACACCTTTGTGTCAACTGTCCACAATGGGCCATCTTGTTTATCACTTCAAAAGTTTTTTTCTCCTGCTGATATAGTTCCTCTTCATTAATTAGCCTCTTAAAGTTGGTATAGGCACTTCCACCTTTTCATGTTTCTCTGAATGTATAAATATCTGCTCACTGTATGTTCCATTCCATGCGTCTGATGAAGTGGGTTCTAATCCACGAAAGCTTATGCTGAAATAAATTTGTTAGTCTCTAAGGTGCCACAAGTAATCCTGTTCTTTTTACATTTTCTAGGCATTTTAAAAGCTTTGAGTTTGATATGAACATTCTTCAGATCATAACTTCACTTCCTCAGCCAGCAACTTAGAATTGAATGCATCCAATTTTCTTTTGCAAAGCATTAATTTAGTGTTTGATCATTTAGGATTTCATGCAATCTGTAGTCAACTGTCTGCTCCTGACCACAATCCTACATAACCCTTTTTTCTAAGAATGCTCATCTCACAAGGATAATATAGTAGCAGTTACTTGTGATATTTCATTTAGCATGAACAACTGTTATGTTCTTTTAGTAAAAGAACTTGTCCTTCACAAGCAATATGCTCCTCACAATGCAGAAGACAAGTAATATACGCTGTCACGTACTGTATATATCATATTACAGTTTGAATGAGGGAATCTTTTGCATTCTGTTCCCAATTCAGTAAATACTTACAGACATCCCTTACTTTAAGCATGTAAAATAGTCCAAGATTTGGCTACACTAGAACTTACTTACGTCGCTCAGGGGTGTGAATAATCCACACCCCTGAGCGATGTAAGTTACACCAACCTAAGCGCCAGTGTAGACAGTGCTATATCGGTGGGAGAGCTTCTTCTGCCGACATACCTGCTACCCCTCAAGGGAGATGGAGTAATTAAGCTCTACGGGAAAGCTCTCTCCCATAAGCTTAGAGTGTCTTCCCCAGAAGCACTACAGCGGCATAGCTGCAGCACTTCAAGTGTAGATGAAGCCCAGTGAAGTTAATGGAACTGTTTGTGTACTTCAAGATAAGCATGTGTGTATCTATTTGCAGAATTGGGGTCTGGATAGTAGACTGTTCAAGAAGTATACATTTACATTTTTTTTCTGCCTTGCAGTCTTCAGTGTTTGAAATCCCACAAATGTCTTCATGATGCCATCTGAACATAGCTGTGTCATGACACACTCCTATATAGCTGTTTACATTTACTGATAATGCAACACTAAGTATTTGCGATTTGATTTAATAATCATTGTGACATTCTATACCTGGATGTGCGCCCTGTGGCCCCCATATTCCTCATTTATATATAATTATGAACTTGCATATAAAGCATGCCATGTAATGTATCAGGGGAAAGGTTATCATCTGGTGAAAGTCACTGTTCTATCTAAATATGTATATCATTAATGCATATGAAGTTATGAGAATTGTGTTGTATGATTGTCACTAAAATATGGGTTTGGGACGTGCCTAGATACTAGCTCCCCAAAGACAATAACCAGGGGAATAACCAACGCCCAGGCAGGCAGGTGTCAAACAACCATCAACAGCCATTGTCCAACAAGGGCGTTACACTGCAATGACTCACCTGCATAGGGCCACACCAGAAAAATTGCTTAACTTTGCCTGGGGACTCAGCAATGCCCACCAGACACACCTGGACTTGTGTTCTCCAAGCACATGGACTAAGGGTATAAAATAGAACACAGGGGCCCCACACTTGGCCTTTCTCCTGCCCCCACCTATGCTGCAAGCAACAAGGATGCTCTGAAGATGCCAACAGAGTGGACTGGCCCAGGTTTCAAGGGTAAACCCTGTGTACTATGAACTGCAATATCCAGTGGGAAGAGAAAAACTGCTTAATCTAGATATTGCCCAGTCTAATAGGGTTGAGAGTTTAGACTCTGTGCTTATATTTTCTTTTCTTTTCTCTGACTTTTTGCCTAGCACTGATAATTACTTAAAATCTATCTTTTGTAGTCAATAAACTTATTTTACTGTTGATCTTTACCAGTGAGTTTGCCTGAAGTGCTTGGTAAATCTGCTCAGGTTTGCAAAGGCTGGTGCATATCCACTTTCCATTGATGAAGTGGTGAACCATTTAATAAATTTCCATTGCTCGTCTTGAGCAGTGCAAGATGGTATCTTCCTGAGGTACCGTGCTGGGAGCTGGGAGGATTTGGTTTGTGCCTTTCTCTGTGTGATTCATGAGTGGCTCTGGGAGCATTCATGCAATCTAGCTGGGGCTCCACATGCTGTTGTGCTGAGTGATCACAGTGCCTGGAGGGTTTGCTGCTTGTCACTAGCAAAGCATTGTGAGAGACAGCCCAGGCTGGAGAGTTAAGGGGGCACAGTGGTCCCACAGTCCCAGGCTGCACCCTGGGGATCCGATCACAATCATTTATATAGACCCACAAATACGGGGTACTTTACCCCCTCTACCATGAAAAGCCATGACATGCAAGTAGCTAAAATCAATTATGGGTTGTCCTTACTTAACTCCTTTTAACCTAATTTCTTCCAATTCTGAACAGAAATCGGGCACATATAAATGTAGGAACAATCCAAAACCTATCATGCTGTTTTCTCAGAGGCCATAATTTTCCTACAGGTTACTGAAGAGAAGGTAGACACAACAATTAACTCATTCACCCCATTAATAGGGAGCAACTTAAAAAATTGTTCCACTTTTGAGTTGTTTGGCAGCAAAATGAGCTTTCTGCAAAGTCACTATCATATTGCACCCGAAATCTGGCATCTGCAAAACCACTTGGAATTCTTATGCCAGACTGAAAAATCATATTAAAACAATATACTTGTGGACTGACTAAGAGGATTTACATACTACTTTGAGATTAGTTCATAAAAGGTTTGAATTAGAAATTAGAGATCTTGCATATGTTTAATTCAATTTTATCAAAAATGTTTGGCCAAGAAGAGAGATATATATCAACAGTGTTGGTCTGCTTTAGCTGTTAAATATCAGAATATGGTAATGCTATGACGTGGAAAAAATCAGCAAGTTCCAGCAGACAGAGAGACAGAGAGAGAAAGAGAGAGAAGTTTTTATCATGGCTAATTCACAACTAAATATCTATTTACAAATACATTATTTACTAGTTAAAACTCCCACGTGTTCAGTATCTATGTCTTGAATCCACATGACAAATCCTAAACATATATTTAACATTTTTGTAAAACTATATGATGTATTTTATACTACATTTTAAAGTATGTTAACAATACAATATTTTGTCACTGGTGATGTGACCCAAATATTTTAATCACCCATCGTATGTCAGGAGTAATAGAAGTTGCTTGTAATACTTCCATGGAATAAGTTCTGGTACATACTCCAGCAGCAATTTAGTGTACTATTCTGCATGCTACTATTTTCAGGTCATGATATTCTATCCTCACTCTCTATGCTAAACTTCTTTTTCATAGATTCATAAATTTAAGGCCAGAAGAGGAATTATGATGAGCTACTGTATTCATTGACAAAAATCAGAATTTAGCACAAAGATCAAGAACATGAGTCTTGTTGAAGTAAAATATAGAGGACTCTATCTTAGCCCCTGAAGCCCAAGTGTTAGGAGGAAGAGGAACAATAGTTAATGACTAAGAGTTTAAAAGGGAGACCAACTCAGTTTTCACTTCTCCTTTAGATAAACATTAAAAAAAAACAACAAATACCATAATATAAACTAAATTTCTGTATTAATACAGCAGAAATGTAACAACTTGTACGTCCATGGAATAAATAGTCTTAATCTTAGCACTGATCCTGCAGTTGGATTCTCACCTGGCTCCAACTGCAGGACCAGGATCATTTTTAAATATTCTTTGAATTCACAGAAGAATTCCATAAATTATTCTTAATGTAGTGGTTTATACAAAGGAGGTATGTGGATTGTTGATGATGAAATGAAGGAAGAGCTAATTGTTTGAAGTACACAACACAGGATTTGATCCTGTTCTTGTAGCAATCTCTGGATTCGCAGGAAGTCTATCTAATAAAGTTGATATCTGTAATATTGGTTAAAGATATACTTAAAATTTAATTTGTACACACATTGACTATAGAAGATCTCACAATGAAATTTAACTTGATGCATTTAGCTTATATCCATGCCTTGTTTGAGAGAGTTGTCCCAAAACTTGATCTATTCATTTGAAAGGCAAATGAGAATTACATACGTTACTTGAATGTCTATCCCTTCCTGATTTTTCATAGTCATATCTTACTACTCTGTCTAAAGACTGGGACAGACATGTTGTTCCTTCCTCAAGGGAACCTGCCAAGTAGCTTTTTGTGATGCTAACAAACACTCAAATTCCAATTGCAATTTTTGGTGTTGCAACAAGATTAAATGATTTGGTATGTACAGGAAGTAAGATGAAGGCCTAGTATATTTTTCAAACAGTTTACTGAGAAATGAAAAGGTCAATATCAGATAAGAAGGAAGATACAGTCAATAATCTTTAAATTTCTCACTTGAAACTATTGTCAACAGCAAAAACTCAATTTGGTATCACTCTGCTAAAATACACACTCAGTACTATGGTTTAAAAACTAAATAGGAAAAACATATAATTATGTGTAAATGTCAGGAACTGAAGCAATGCTTAAGTGTCATTCCACTGATAGAACAAATACTACAGCCTCTGTCCTGCAGAGGGTTATGAGACACTCTTTAAATGTATAGTTTTATGCCTGGCAGAATGTAAGGTACGCAACTTCAGCTACATGAATAACGTAACTGAAGTTGACGTACCCCGGTCGACTTACTGCACCGGGAGGACGCCACAGGATCGACTGCCGCCACTCCCCCGTCGACTCCGCTTCCACCTCTCGCTGCGTGGATTACCAGAGTCGAAGGCAGAGCGATCGGGGATCGATTTATTCGCATCTACACTAGATACGAAAAATCAGTCCCAAAAAGATTGATCATTACCTGCCGATTTGGCGGATACTGAAGATGTACCCATAGGTGCCTACAAACCTGGGCAGATCTGAAACTGAGGCCTGGCACCCTTCCAAAAAAATTACCACTGAGGTGAGGCGCCTAGGGTTTTGGAGAGCGAACTTGCCGTGCATTTACCTCACAGTGGTGGCTCTTGTCCTGCAGGCTGGGCCCAACTCCCCATTCTGGGAGTTATGACCAGGGTATGGGGCTGCAGTGCCACTCAGACTTGACCTGTCCTACCTCAGAGGGGCAGCTGGTTCAAATCTGATTGGTGCCATGACATTGTGCTCTAGATTGCAATGCCATTTTCTTTGGGAGCCCTCTCAAATAGAGGGTTCTGGGAAGGCCTGAATGCCTAAATCCCAGATTTATTCACCACTGCAATCCATAAAATCCCCACTCTGCTGCCACCTAACCCTGTAAGTGACAAGTGTGATTAGGCACCTACATTTTTGTAGCAAGACCCACTTAAGCATCTATATTTCTACCTTTGGGCATTCATAGTGATGTCTCACTTCAGGTATCTGGACACTTATCTCCCACCTAAATCTCAGAGTGATCCAGAAAACAGGAGAAGATAGGCAGAGGGGCACCTATCTCACCCATGTGGCCTGATCCGGTAGGTAGTAGCTCAGATCACACATAACCAAGTGGGCCCCATTCAAAATCTATCTGGAGGAAGATTTGCCTACCTTGTAATTTTTAGCCCAGTGGTTAGAGCACTCACCTGGGAGGTGAGAGCCCTGGGTTCAATTTCCCCCCCTCTGCTTGAGGAGGAAAAAGGATTTGAACAGGGGTCTCCTAACTCTGAGGAGAGTGCTAACAATTGGGTTATAGTGTCATTCTCACCGTTGCTCTCTTTGGTCCAATGGCTCTTCAATTATTTATCCAAAGAGGAACAGCTTCAATGGGTGAGTGGAAAATTAAACCTGGGTCTCTGACATCCTGGGTGAGTGCTCTAACCTCTGGGCTAAAGGTTATAACATAGGCGGCATCGCTACCATCACATCTTGCAACTGTTTGTGTTGAATGAGGCAGAGGCCTAGCTCTTTCTAAAAGACACTTCTTAGATGCCTAAGCCTCCTGACTCCCATTGGCTATTTTAGGAGGGAAGTGGCCTAGCTTGCTGGCTGCTGTAGATTGCATTCTTGGGTGCCTGCTGTCTCTCCCCAAGCATTGTAACGAGAGGGCTTTGTGGATCCCATTGTTGTCCAAGTGATTTCCTGAGTATCTAAAAGTTAGGCATTGCAACACTGAGCATTGTAACCCAAGTTCCTTTGTTGATCGGCTTAAATTCTGTGCTAAATTGGTGCCTGGTGACACAGCCAATATATTTCAGGTAAAGTTCTACCCAGGCTAATGCTAACAGGAGAAACTAGGGAGGTTAATAATAAATAACATAATGTTGGCTGATGGGCTCTTCTCTCTCTAAGTTGAACTAGTGGTAAATGGAATGTGGTAAAAGCTGCTACTCCTTTGCAAAGGAGGATCATACACATTCTGGCTGGCATGAACTGAAGACAGCAGCAACTAGCTGGGAGGGTTAGCTACGTCCCTTAGGTGACATAGGAACATAAGAACATAAGAATGGCCCTACTGGGTTATACCAAAGATCTATCTAGCCCAGTACCCTGTCTTCTGACAATGGCCAGTGCCAGGTGCCCCAGAGGGAATGAACAGAACAGGTAATCATCAAGTGATCCATCCCCTGTCGCTCATTCCCAGCTTCTGGCAAACAGAGGCTAAGGACACCATTCCTGCCCATCCTGACTAATAGCCATTGATGGACCTATCCTCCATGAATTTATCTAGTTCTTTTTTGAACCCTGTTATGGTCTTGGCTTTCACAACATTCTCTGGCAAGGAGTTTCACAGGTTGACTGTGCGTTGTGTGAAGAAATACTTCCTTTTATTTGTTTTAAACCTGCTGCCTATTAATTTTATTTGCTGACCCCTAGTTCTTGTGTTATGAGAAGTAGTAAACAACACTTCCTTATCTACTTTCTCTACTCCAGTCATGATTTTATAGACCTCAACCATATCTCCCTTTAGCCATCTCTTTTCCAAGCTGAAAAGTCCCCGTCTTATAAATCTCTCCTCAGATGATAGCTGTTCCATACCCCTAATCATTTTGTTGCCCTTTTCTGAACCTTTTCCAAATCCAATATATCTTTTCTGAGATGGGGCTACCACATCTGCACACAATATTCAAGATGTGGGCACAACCATGGATTTATATAGAGGCAATATGATATTTTCTGTCCTATTATCTATCTCTTTCTTAATTATTCCCAGCATTCCCACTTTTTTGACTGCCACTGCATGTTGAGTGGATGTTTTCAGAGAACTATTCACAATGACTCCAAGATCTCTTTCTTGAGTGGTAACAGCTAATTTAGACCCCATCATTTTATATGTATAATTGGGATTATGCTTTCCAATGTGCATTACTTTGCATTTATCAACATTCAACATGGATTTATATAGAGGCAATATGATATTTTCTGTCCTATTATCTATCTCTTTCTTAATTATTCCCAGCATTCCCACTTTTTTGACTGCCACTGCATGTTGAGTGGATGTTTTCAGAGAACTATTCACAATGACTCCAAGATCTCTTTCTTGAGTGGTAACAGCTAATTTAGACCCCATCATTTTATATGTATAATTGGGATTATGCTTTCCAATGTGCATTACTTTGCATTTATCAACATTCAATTTCATCTTCCATTTTGTTGCCCAGTCACCCAGTTTTGCGAGATCATTTTGTAGCTCTTCGCAGTCTGCCTGGGTCTTACCCAGGGGTCTCAAACATGCGGCCCGTGGGGCTATTTCCTGCGGCCTGCCAAGCGGCCCGCCCCGGGCCTATCTCCAAGCCAGGGGTGGGCAAACTACAACCTGCGGGCTGTATCTGGCCTGTGGGATTGCCCCCCATGGCGCCGTGAGCCCCGTGCCGCTCCTTGAAGCGGCCGGCATCACGTCCCTGCAGTCGGTGGAGGCAGAGGGCTCCATGAGTTGCCTTCGCTTCCAGGCACTCTCGCCCCCCCCCAACCGCCACAGCTCCCATTGGCTGGGAACGGGGAACTGCGGCCAATGCGAGCTTCGGGGGAGGTACCTGGAGGAGCAGCAAGGGCAGCGCACAGAGCCATGTTTCCCCCCTCCCACAGGGGCCGCAGGGACATGGTTCCAGCTGCTTCTCGGAGCAGAGCCACATGAGGCCAGGGGCAGGGCAGGCAGGAAGGGAGCCTGCCCTGGCCCCAGTGTGCGCCGCTGCCACCCCAGTGCCGCTCTAGGTAAGTGGCGCCAGGCCAGAGCCCGAACCCCTCCTGCACCCTCACCCCAACTCCCTACCCTGATCCCCCTACCTGCACCCCAACTCCCTGTGCTGAGCCCCCTACCTGCACCCCAACTCCCTGCCCTGATCCCCCTGCCTGCACCCCAACTCCCTGCGCTGAGCCCCCTGCCACACCCCACACCCTTCCTGCACCCAACCCTCTGCCCTGAGCCCCCTGCCTAAGCCCAGCCCTCTGCCACACTCCGCACTCCCTCCTGCACCCCGCACCCCAACTCCCTGCCCTGAGCCCTCTGTCGCATCTTGAACACCTCCTGTGCTCCCTGACCTGAGCCCCCTGCCCTGATCCCCCTGCACCTGAACTCCCTGCCCTGAGCCCCTTCCATACCCCGCACTCCTCCTGCACCCTCTGGAGGCAGGGAGGGGGCGGAGTTGAGGTGGGGACTTTGGGGAAGGGGTTGGAATGGGGGCAGGGAAGGGGTGGGAAGAGGCGGGGCAGGAGCACGGCCTCATGGAAGGCGTGGAGTGGGGGCGGGGCCAGGAGCAGCGAATGGGGGTTTCAGTGTTGTGGCCCTCAGGCTAATGAACTAGTCCTCATGTGGCCCTCATAGTCATTTGAGTTGGAGACCCCTGATCTTAACTATCTTTAGTAATTTTGTATTGTCTGCACATTTTGCTACCTCACTGTTTACCCCTTTTTCCAGATCATTTATGAATATGTTGAATAGAACTGGTCCCAGAACAGACCCCTGGGGGACACCACTATTTACCTTTCTCCATTTTGAAAACTGACCATTTATACCTACCCATTGTTGCCTATCTTTTAACCAGTTACCAATCCATGAGAACACCTTCCCTCTTATCCCGTGGCAGCTTACTTTGCATAAGAGCTTTGGTGAGGGACCTTGTCAAAGGCTTTCTGTCAATCTAAGTACACTATATCCACTGGATCCCCTTGGTCCACATGTTTGTTGACCCCCTCAAAGAATGCTAGTAGATTGGTGAGGCATGGTTTCCCTTTACTAAAACCGTGTTGACTCTTCCTCAACAAATTGTGTTCATCTACATGTCTCACAATATTGTTCTTTATTATAGTTTCAACCAGTTTGCCTGGTACTGAAGTCAGGCTTACAGGCCTGTAATTGCCAGAATCACCTCTGGAGCCCTTTTTAAAAATTGGCATCACAGTAGCTACCCTCCAGTCATCTGGTACAGAAGCTGATTTAAATGATAGGTTACAGACTACAGTTAGTAGTTCTGCAATTTCACATTTGAGTTCCTTCAAAACTCTTGGGTGAATATCATCTGGTCCTGGTGACTTATTGCTATTTTATTTTTTCAATTTGTTCCAAAACCTCTAATGATACCTCAATCTGGGACAGTTCCTCAGATCTGTCACCTAAAAAGAATGGCTCAGGTTTGGGAATCTCCCTCACATCCTCAGCTGTGAAGACCGATGCAAAGAATTCATTTAGTTTCTCCGCAATGGCCTTATTGTCCTTGAGTGCTCCTTTAGCACCTCTATCATCCAGTGGCCCCAGTGGTTGTTTAGCAGGCTTCCTGCTTCTGATGTACTTTAAAAAAAATTGCTATTACTTTTTGAGTCTTTGGCTAACTGTTCCTCAAATTCTTTTTTGGCCTTCCTAATTGTATTTTTACACTTCATTTGCCAGTGTTTACGCTCCTTTCTATTTTCCTCACTAGGATTTAACTTCCACTTTTTAAAGGATGCCTTTTTGCCTCTCACTGCTAGACAATGTGCATTTGGGGCCTCCGTGTACCAACTGGCATGGAAGTGAGTTAATTTTCTTGGCACTCCCTTTTGTGCTGAGAGCATGGGTGCTGGGGAAAGAGGTTTCCTTTGCACAGCATAATTTACTAATCATTGTTTAATTACATGTTTTATAAAAAGATTTTATAGCATCAAGAACTTAGCTGAATATACTCGGAAAAATGCTTGCTTCCCTAGACAGTAAAAGTCTATTTATGCCATAATAGTGTTAATTTTCCATGGAACTGGTTTTAAACCTGGTGAACCAAGTTCTGAAACCCTGTTTCAATCCATGGATTTGGGTTTGTCCTGCTAGTGTGGAAGGTGCATGACTATTTTAAACCTGTGCTGAAAATATCCCCTGGATTATGTCCCATGTTTATAACCAGTGGCACTAATGCTAACACATTTTTATCCCCCATGAATATGGGTCTATAGAAAGGGAGAGAGAACACAGAGAGGGAAAAGCACAGAACACACCCTGCCTCTTCCCACCCTCCCTCCTGCCCCTTGCTGCTCTCCACTCTCTCCCAAGTGCCTCCTTACAGCTGTCAAACAGCGGATTGGCAAGGCTGCAGATCAGCTGTGGCTGATGGGCGCTGAGCACCCCCTATTTTTTCCCTGAGTTCTTGAGCCCCAGAGCATGCACAGAGTTGGCACCTATGTTGTTTTGAGATCACATTTTGAATAGGAATACTTTATACTGAAATAAGCAAAACATCAGTAAGAACAACAGGGAAACAAGTCATTTGATTGTTACTAGCTCTGGGAATTTTATTGTTAGTTTGAACAATAAAGCTCATGTTTGCATCAATTTGATTGTTAACTTATGCATGTCTTTACATCCTATTTGACTTTTAACTTCATGCTTCAGGTGACTATGGCAAATGATGACAATGCAAAGATTGTTTCCTTGTATGAAAGGGTTGTGCAGTACAGATGAAAATCAGACAGATATCTGTTTTATTTTTAATAGAGAGACAATCCAAATTAAAAAACAACAACATCTATTGTTAAGTAGAATGATTTCCAGCCAATCAGGTTTAAAAAAAAAAGTTCTGGCGTGGTACAGTTTAAATGGCTGAAGAGCAAACACAGTGCCTTGGATGACCTACTTTAAAACTGCATACTATTTTTTTCTTTTTCTTTGTTTCCTGGTAGATTTATCTATCTTAATATTTTTACAAAATTGAGGAAAATGAGGAAAATTAAAAATGAATTGACCTATTTGCATAAGCTTATTTTAAAAATAGAGTATATGCAATGCCATCTAAACTTACAACTTATGAAACTGCTGCTCATGCAATAAAAATACTGCTGCAAAATAAGTAGTCCTTAGAAGAACTTAATTTTCCTGACTGTGAAAGAAGGTATGGATCCATATTTGTTTTCAGTTTATACTGAGGCAGCTTTGGATACTTGTTGTGATAGAAGAATCTAACCCTTTTGACTAGGAATGAATTTGAACTATGAAGTTTGGATCTAGGGCCCAGCTCTTGGTTTGGTCCATTATTATAGATACTGGGTTCCATTTTTCATTTAAGGAAGAGTTCAACTTTCCTGTTTTTCATGAAGAATAAAGTGCATCTTCTGCAAATTTACAACATGTAATCGGTGAATAAAGATTAACTTTTCTAATTTTTTTCCAAGTGAATCGCTTCCCTAATTTGAGTTAAATTAAGGAAAAATAGGACCTCTAAGTGAGATTTATTTTTCTGCATCTCATGCTTGTTGTTTTTCACACTTTAAAATGAGTTTAAATTTTATGGAGGAAAGAGATGAATATACACTTGAAGAAATTATGTTGTGATTAAGCAGTATGATTTCCCCCCTAGCTTCTCCATTATGTTCACAATTTCCCCTTTAACAAAATGTCTGTCATTTCCCATACTTACAAAGGAACTGGTGCTACTCCATATGATTTAAGCTACTCATGTTTTCAGTAAAGATGGCCACTACTATTTCCTAGATACTATAAATGCCCCTACTGAAGATGGCCATTGTTTTCAATGAGACTAGAGCAATTGTCTTCCCTTAGGTAAGCTAGCTGCCATTTCACTAGTCTTGTCATGTGAAAGTGAGGATGCCCTTAGTAAATATTCCTGCAGTCTTTCATGGTTTCCAAAGGAACTGAAGCCACATACTCCCTTCAGAGAACATGACCACCATTTTCCTAAAGCTATAGGCTCTGAAACTTCAAATCTGACACTAATACAAGCAATCAAAACTTAATGACAAATGACTGCAATGTGGAACCTGTGTTCTGTTGCTTGCGAGACCCATAATAGTCAGATTATAATGTTTTTTTTTAATAAACCCAGACTTTAAAATGTTTTCTCATGTTTCTTTCAAAAAAGAAAACAGGAAGAATAGAAATTTCATCCTGTATAACCATAATAACACTCCACATATGTTCACAGCAGGATTTGAACGTAAGAATTTCTGCTCCTCCATATAGATCTTTGTCAGTTGAGCGACCCCTAGCCTATGGGGAACAGCTACTAGAGGGAGGATGTGACACAATTATTTGCTAGACAGCAATAGAATCTTGGGGGAATCTAAAATCCAGGGTTCTTTCTCTGAGTCTTACAGAGGTCTTCTATCTGTCTAAAAGCAGTGGTTAAAGCAGTGGTTTCAGATAGGCTACCCAAGCACATGTATTTAGAACCTATTTTATATTGAAAGGTAATTGGATTAGACTTGGATCTGCTAAGTTAGGGACCTAAGATATACATCAAAATCCAAGGTCTGCCATGATGACTCTGCAACCTATTAGTTAAATTATTTTTAAAATGGGGGTGAGGGTTAGGGTTGACACTTGAGTCTCTGTGTGTGTGTGTGTGTGTGTATGTGAGTGTGTGTGTGTGCTTGACTCAGCTAAAAGGGGGTTAATTACAATTGGATACTTCCTGCACAAGCTTATATGTTTACAGGTAAGTGCATGGTGTGTTATATCATCTTGGGGTGGTCAAATATATAGGGGCATAGGAGGGTTCACAAACATATTTTTGTTGATTTTTGTCCCAAATTTTTTTGAAATGTTGTCAGTTTTGCTCTTACATCAATGCTGAATATCTGCTCAGGTGGTAATTGAGATGTTTGTGTTATATTGTGACAGTAATTATTATTGTGACTGTGTATCTGTTGAAAACTACAGAAAGTTCCTTGTGAACAGGTGGACTCTGTTACTGGAAATAAGTTGTTTGACCTTTAGATATGGTTAGGGGTATCCCACAAATTGACATTTCCTTGCTTTTAAGGGTTTGAACTGGGGTTTAAACATTAATCCCTTTTAAACAAAGTGTGTGGAATATATGGGTTGTTTGCAGTATTATTGTAGCCGTCTTGGTCCCAAGATATTACAGAAATAATGTGGGTGACGTAATATCTTGTCTTGGACCAACTGTTATTGGTGAAAGAGACAAGCTTGTGAGCTCTTTATATATAGTTTATGCTTTGGAAAAGTTCACTTATTCATTGTAGGAGATTAGCTTTGTGAGCAGTCGGTCCAAGACAAAATATTATGTCATCCACCTTGTCTCTCTAATTTATGGGGACAGTCACAAAGTTCTGACTGGTCTGGATTTAACATTGGATCCAAATTTCATCCAAGTCCAAGGGCATATTTCTCTAGCTCTGGAAAGGTTCAGTCATTCGATCAGTTGAACACATGTAACTCCTGTTAACTTCAATAGAATTGGTATGTATACAACTGACAGGATAACTGTGAGCAGGAAATTCAAAGCTGTGTAACAAAGGACCAAAATACATCTTAGCTAATGTATAATTCTACATAATGTTAATGTAAAGAGATAAAGCTTAGCTGATCTCACTAAATGCTTGTTTTGGCCTTTAAAATTTTGCATTTATAATTTGCTTTAGCCTTTTAAAAATTTCTTCTTAGTAGAGCTAGTAAGAAAATAGAATTTCCCAAGAAACAGAGAATTCCAATATTTAGGGGGAAAAGATCTGAATCATAATCAAAAATTGAAACTACTAAGTTGAACCTAGTAATAATAATACCTTGCACTTACCCATTGCCTTTCACGTGGGAGCTCAAAGTGCTTTACAAAGGTGTATAAATGTTCAGCTATGGAAACCCTTTCAATCTTGGTTCAAAAGAGGTTTGGGAACTTTGTGAGAGAACCAGTTCAAATAGATGGGCAGGCCTTGAAGCTGAAAAAGGGTGGTTTTTTTTTGTTTTTTGGGAAAATACACTGTTTTCCCATGGCTGAATCATATTGCAGGCCCCTTATGCAAGCTTCAGGTGCAATTGATTGATGCCCATTTGAACAGATCCTCACTAGTTTACTGTGTAATTATCAACCTGCCCAGACCTAAATGTGTGATAGAGCCAGGTGTCTAAAGATATAGATAAGGATCTAGTGAGATTTACAAATGTGCCTAAACAGGTTAAGGGCTAACTCTGGTTGAAAGTCAGTGTACTTAAGGGCACAAGGTAGATGAGGTAATGTCTTTTATTGGAGCTGTGGCACTCAGAAGCTTGTCTCCTTCACCAACAAAAGTCAGTCCAATAAAAGATTTTACATCCACCCCCCGGGTCTCTCTTATATCCTGGAACCAACATGGCTACAACAACAATGTACTTAGGCACATTTGTAAATCCCACTAGGTGTCTGTCTGCGTCTTTAGGACATAAATACTTTTGTAAAATTGGCCCGAAATAAAGGACACAGAATTATTCATTTACGAAACTAGGCCTTCTCTGGGATACATTCCAAAAGTGTAAATGATTATTCACTTCTGATGTAAATGATTCCCAACAATCAAAGTGAGGGGACATCATATTAATGTGGAATGTGAGTAACTCTGGGACTAAAATGAGAGACATCCTTCCAAATGAGGGACATGGTAAGTATGATTCACTGGTTGTCCAGCATCATAAATGGGCATAAGTCATGGTTTTAAGGCAACAACAGAACTCTTATCTCAGAGAAATTTCCCCATGTAAAATTGGATTATAATTATTATGAGTCTCTGCACAAAATAAGAAGACAGTCCCCAATAACTGGGTGTATTACAGGAGAATATACGCTTCTTCCAGAAACTCACACAAACTAGGTCTCATTTCTGATGTGCAAGAGAATTATCATCTCAAGAAAACAAATTTCCTCTTCCAAAACTGGGATACAATTAGATGTATGAGCCAAAATCTGAGATAATAATAGAACAGTTCTCAATAGCCATGTGTATTAGAGAAAATAGAGTAAGATAGATGGAGGGTCTAAGTAAAATTGTGTTTTTTCTGATCTGATTGTTCCAACTGAATCAGAAAGCTCAACTCAATTGTAGCCCTTTTCTCTCTGACAAAACAAATGAAAATGCCTTCTGCTGATTTTGATTGACCAGTTTGATAGCCCATATGGGGACACCGAAACAATAGCATGCAGGCTCCATCATATGATCTGGCCTACCCTAACAATGGCATGAATTATATGATGTACAGCAGTCTGATAAAGCTCTTATATATCTACTGTGACAAAGTTCCTCCTCTACCTTGGTGAGTCCTGCGCTTATTGGCGGATTTTGATCGCCTCAGAGATCTTCCCCTCTGGTAGAACCCACAGTCAAATTCCTCCTGTGTCTGATCAGGAGTTGGGAGGTTTGGGGGGAACCCGGGCCCGCCCTCTACTCCGGGTTCCAGCCCAGGGCCCTGTGGATTGCAGTTGTCTATAGGGTTTCCTGTAACAGCTGCGTGACAGCTACAACTCCCTGGGCTACTTCCCCACAGCCTCCGCCCAACACCTTCTTTATGCTTACTGCAGGACCTTCCTCCTGATGGTCTGCTGACGCTTGTACTCCTCAGTCCTTCAACTCTTCTCACTCTCAACTCCTTGTCTGCCTCTTGCTCCCAGCTCCTCGCACGCAACACCACAAACTGAAGGGAGCTCCTTTTTAAACCCAGGTGCCCTGATTAGCCTGCCTATCTTAATTGAGTCTAGCAGGTTCTTCTTAATTGGCTCCAGGTGTCCTAATTAGCCTGCCTGCCTTAAATTGGTTCCAGAAAGTTCCTGCTTGTTCTAGTGCAGCCCCTGCTCTGGTCACTCAGGGAACAGAAAACTATTCATCCAATGGCCAGTATATTTGCCTTCTATCAGACTTCTGCACCCCACTTGTCTGGGTCTGTCACACTACATACAACAAAACAGCTTGGCTGAAGATGAGTCATTGATGCAAACCATGGCTGGTTGACTGAAACGGATGTAACTTAAAGCAAAGTTCATTTCAAATTCTAAGGGCTTGTCTACACTTACTGGGGGATTGACGAGCGGCGCTCGATGCATACAACTCCCATACTCCACCGGATCGAGAAGAGTAGGGGGAGTTGACGGGAGAGCGTCTCCCACAGACATCGCCTAGTGTGGACCCCGTGGTAAATAGATCTAAGCTACATCAATTTGAGTTATGCTATTCACATAACTCAAATTGTGTAGCTTAGATTGAATTTCCTCTGTAGTGTAGACAAGGCCTAAATTTCAGATGAAGCTTGCACAGCTTTCTTATTATTGTACTTACTTTACAGGTGGGAAAAACCAAGGCACAGAGTTAACTATCTTGTCCAACAAAACACAGTAAGCCAGTGGCAGAGATGATAAAACTCAGCTCATCTGAATCCTATTCCTCTGCTTTAACTACATATGATGCTGTTCCTGATAGACAACCAAACTAACTAAAAGGAGAATGTGAAATAAAGCGGGCAGAGGAGAGGCAGAAGTTTATACAGTAGTTGAGGTGAAAAATTCAGATCAGCATTTTGCTTTCCAAACTACTTTAAGTTAGGGAGTGTTCAAATTTTGAATTTCAGTTCAGTTCAACACAGATATAGGCTTCTGCTAGAAAATGTGGATCTGGATTTGAGTCAGAAGTTCAGAGTTGCTCAGAATTCCATTTTGTATAAAAATACAAAACAAACTCCTTTAACTACATAAATATGAACGTAGGCTCCTATTTTTGAGAATCTCGGCTACTGCTAATGAGATGCTTGCTCATATTATCCCTGTGTTCATTATGATGAATGGAATGGAGTGGGGAGACCCATGGACAGATTCGCCATCACCCCCTGCATTTATCATCACACACAGAGCTGTGTGACTTTTTTTTGGATGAATAGTTTTTATTGAAAATATGCAGTTTTGGATTGACTGAAACTAGTTGTGAATTTAGGGAATAGTTTCATCCCCTCCCAAAAAATCAAAACATTTCATTTTGACATTTTCAAAATGAAATATTACAACTTCATTTCAGAAAGAGGTTTGGATTAGAAATTTAGCTAGATTTTTTTAAAGGGCTAAAACAAAGCAAAAACAAAATGAAACAAAAATGGAAAAAGCGACAAAAAAAAAAAAACCACAACAAAACCAACCCCAAACAAACAAAAATGTGAGTCAAATGAAATGTTTCAATCAACCTGAAACAGTTTTTTTGTTTTTCATTTTAGTCAGAAATTTCCATGTTGGGCTGACCCAAAACATTTTCCCCCCTGTATTTTTCAGTTAATCACAGAACTGAAAAATAAGTATTTACTCAGCTCTAATCGCACACAGGGTTGGTAAATGGTTGGCAGAAATATGTTTTGCAGAGGAAACCTGGCTGTGTCCTGGGATCCCTTATATGTGGGTAGAGCTGGAACAGGGGCACACTCTCCAGAGAGCAGAAGGGGGACACTTTTGTCCTGAAATTTTGTCTATTATAATACATAATTTGGCTTAGATTGGAACAATTTCCATTAAATGACGTCCATTATTTACAGACTAACCTGGGCCATAATCTTTCTCCCACTGTCTTTCCATTGACTACAAGTGGGAGCTGGATCAGGACTTCGACATCTCTATAAAGCTATGTATGTTATATAATATTTGTTTGGTGATGATAGTTTACATGCATTCTGTAATTTTTTGATGCCTTATTCAGTCTTTCACTCAGAAATGTCTGTGGTTTACAGTGAAGGAATTGGGTTTTGCCAGTCTTGATTCAGTTTTCAACATCAACAGTACCTTTCAGCTTGATAGGAAACTTTCCTACATCCAGTACTCAACAATGCTTATTGGCCTTTTTTTTTTTTAATTACTGTTTGTGCATAACAGTTCCTGAAGACAATTTTAGTTGAATTATAAACCTTAGTCATACAATAACACAAATCTCAAAGGAAACTGGGTTTGTAATCACGCAATTTCTATAAAAAGATTAAATGCAAACAGTGTACTTCAGATGTCTGGAAGGTGCCTGGAAGAAACCAAACTTCTCTAAACTGCCTGGGTTTGTATTTTTACTTAATTATTGTAGAGATGTGTTCCTCCCTGAGCTATATACTTGAATATGCTACCTCAACAACAACAAAAAAGGTTCAAATATAAAAGTTTCCAGGTAAACCATACCAGCTTGTCTCTGGTATGATTTTCATTCTATCAAAGCTAATCTCCTACAATGAATAAGTGAATTTTTCCAAAGCATAAACTATATGTAAATTACAGTGAAAGGCTTATGTAGCTCAGTTAATGAAAATGTCCAAAATATTTGAAATAATGGAAAATATTTTGTCAATTATGGCTTAGCTCTCTAGTTTCTCTCATTCTCTTCCCTGTCTACAATCCTGGAGGGGCCACGTCTGAAAGCAACGATTAAAAAGTTCTCTCATATCCTGGATTCTAAGGGGTGCTGGCTATGTGGATTATGGCTGTGGGGAGGAAGCCTAGAAATTGGCCCCACCCCAGGCAGCATCATGGTTCCTTTGGGCCCAGGGCAGACTCTTCCTGTTTAAAGACATCTATTAGTTTACTTTGGGGCCTTCATTAAATTCTGGGGTTGTCTGACAAATGGAAGGGCCCAACCCATAAAATGTGGCAGAAGATAAAAGTAGACTCTTTCCTGGCTACTCTGCTGCTTATCCAGAATAAAGATCTGGTTTGGGTATAATTAAAAAACAACTTTCTTCCAGTTTTTCCCTCTTGCTGTAGAAGTGGCTCTCATTGTTACTGAGTAGCAGCTATCAGTGGTCTCTCATCCTGTTCCTCTACTCCCATTGCTCTGCTTGCCAGCTTCTTTCACGCTTGGTATAACACAGCAGGGAGAAACAGCAGGGAATCAAGAGAGACGTATACAAAGAGGGTTTCCACTGACAGATAATTGAGGCTGTGCAGAACTGGCCAACCCCAAGCAGTCGTAGATGTGCAGCGTTTGATAAGGCTCGGCTCCTATTGCAGAAGGTTCATTTGTGGGTTTGCCAGTATTGCCAAAGCAGAACAAAGTTTGTGCGAGAAAGGGGAAACCATTTCAGTGGTCAGCCAAGTGCAATGTAGCATTGCTGGAGCTGAAAAAAGCCCTTGGGACTGCCTCCCATCATAATCGCTTTCATCTTTGACATAAACGCTAGTGCTTATGGTTTGGGTGAAACAAGAACACAAGTGACTTGAGGCTGGGAAGTTTTTAACAGCAAAAGTCTATGTTTTTTTCCTGAGAGAAATTATTGCACCACCCAAAAGGAAATCCTAGCAGTGGTTAAATCTATAAACATTTTCATCACTATTTGTGTGGGAGGAAGTTTTATAGTCAGGACAGACCATGCTTTCCTGCAATGGCTCTTTACAGTCAGGAATCCTGAGGGACAGCCTCAGGTAGGAGAAACTGCAGCGCTCTGATTTCACAATTAAATCCAGGCCCGGCCATAAGCATAGTAATGCTGATACCTTGTTGGGAGGCTAATTGCAAACACTGCCATAGGCAGGAGAGCGAGGAGTCAGTTGCTCATGAAGATGGGTGTGCCTCTCTTCCTCTAATTCACAGAAGTGCCCACAATCCTGCGTCATCCACTGAAACAATGGGGATAGGGATGCAGGAGTGGTCTCCAGACCAACTAAAAACTGCCTAATGAGAGGATATCAGGATAATGTGTGTTTGGAAAATTAACCATGGCCACCCTGGAATGTAGTGTCTCCTCACAATACCACATTGGGAAATCTTGCAGTTTAAAGATGAAATATTTTGTATAGAAGATGGGAGAAACCAGAAGTTGATCGGTACAGGTATCAGCTAGTTGTACCAGATATATTGAAAAAGGAGGTTCTGAGGTTATGTCATGGTCTTAAAACTACTGGAGATTCTGGGGTTGCAAAAAGCTAAAGAAGAATGTGTAGTGGGTAAAATGGAGGTAGGACATAGAAAATTGGTGCAGAAAAGGTGATGTTTGCATTGCAAAGAATGGTCCCCCCAGGGGTGAAAGTAAGTTAAAGGACTTACCAGTACGCCGGAGTCCTGAGCGGGGGCGGGGCCTCAACCAGAAGAGGTATGGCCTCAACCAGAAGGGGCCGGGCCTTAAATCCCCGAGCCCTTTAAATCACCCCAGAACTCCCAGCTGCAGAGGTGGCCGGGAGCCCCAGGGCTTGGGGGCAATTTAAAGGGCCTGGGGCTCCAGCTGCTGCTACCGCAGGGGAGCCCCGAGCCCTTTAAATCACTGAGGGAGCCCTGGGGGCTCCCGGCTGCCACTGCTACCCCCAAGCGGTAGCGGCGGCTGGAGCCCCGTCACCACTACCCCAGAGCTCCAGCTGCAGGGCTCAGGCAGGGATTTAAAGGGACTGGGGCTCTGGCAGCTGCCACAACCCTGGGGCCCTTTAAATCGCTGCCAGAGCCCTGCTGCCGGAGCCCCGGGGCAGTAGCGGCAGCGGAAGCCCCGGCCCTTTAAATCTGCGCTGGAGCCCTGTCACGGAGTGTGGGGGAGTCCGGCCCTGCGCCCCTCTTCCCCGGATTCACTGGGAGTCTCAGCCAGCCAGTAGAACAGAAGGTTTATTAGAGATGCCAGGAACACAGTCCAAACAGAGCTTGTCAGTACAAACAGGACCCCTCAGTCGGGCCCTTCCGGGGGGCAGGGAGCTTAGACCCCAGCTTGGAGCTCCCTGCATTTCACCCCACAGCTCCAAACGGAGGCCGGGAGGCCAGACCCTGTCTGCCTCTCTCCCCTCCTCTCCAGCCAGTTCCAAACTGCAACTCTCCAGCCCCTCCTCCCCCTTTTGTCTCCTTCCCGGGCCAGGAGGTCACCTGATCACTTTGTTCCAACACCTTCATCTCTCACCTTTGCAGGGGAGGGGCCGGGCCATCTGTTGCCAGGAGACAGGGCCATTCTCTGTGTCCAGGCCTCTGCCCACCCCTGCCTTCTAGGGCTTTGTAACAATCATGCACATTGTCCCACCACCTAGATACTCAAGCACTGCATAGGGGAAACCGAGGCACCCACACAGTACTCAGGGAAACCTTAACAACAGTCCTAGTTCGTCACATCTCTCCCCCCTTCGAGACCGAACTGAGCGGGGTCACTTTAGCCAGTGACCTGGGGAAGTTCGAACCTGGTCACACCAGGCCGTTCCAGTTCCACATGCTCCCTTAGGTTGGGTGGGCTTGATGGCACCCGCAGGCCGCATGTGGGAAGGTTTATGCGGCCCGTGCCCTTTTTCCATCCCAAAACCCCTGGGGTTCAAGCTGAGATCAGGTCTTTTCCCAGCGCTCCAGTCTGGAGGGCTGTAATTCGGGCTCTCTTGGTTAAGAGCCTCCCTCTTGATCTGGTCCCCTCTCTGACCACGTGTCTGTGTCACCAGCCGCTCGGCATCGGCCCCTTTTCCTGGATGCAGCCACGTCGGGGCGAGGTGGTGACTATAGACCGTAAAGCGCCACCCAAATAGATCCGGGTGCTGCTTCTTAAGGGCCTGCACCATGGCCAGGCATTCCCTCTCTATGGCCTGACCGTTCTGCTTCCAGGGCAGCAGCTCCTTGCTCAGATACCCGATGGGGTGTCTCCCCCGCTTCGCATAGGCCTGCATCAGCACCACGCCCAGCCCTGTGTCTGAGGCTTCGGTGAACACTGTACAGGGCTTGGCCCGGTCTGGGTTTACTCGATTTATCGGCCCCTGGATTAGAGCCTCCTTCAGTGCACAGAGAGCCCTCTGGCCCTGCTCGGTCCAGACTGCCTCATCTGGCTTCCCCTTCTTACCTAGCTCTGTGATGGGGGCAGCTAGGGAGCTAAAGGGGGGTACAAACCTCTGGTAGTACCCCGCCATCCCGCTAAAGGCCTGGACCTGTTCCTTGGTCTGGGTAACAGGCCAATCTCTGATCGCCTCCACCTTGGCCAGCCCTGGGCTGTTGAATGACTGGTTCACCTCTAAAGCCAGCCTGTCCTTGGCCTCTCTCTCCAGGTTCTGGGCTCTTTTCCCAGTTACTCTGAATGGGGGACATCTGATGGGAGGATGGGCTCCCATCTCAGGGGAGAGATCCACCAGGGGGTCTTCCCCCTTCTCCTCCCAATCGTCCCTTACCAGTTCTAGGGGTCCCCTTACTCTCCTCCCATACCACAGCTTGAAAGGGAAGCCCCCTGGTGATTCCTGGGGCACTTCCCTGTGCCATCGGTGGGGCAGGTACTTGTCCCAGTCCTGTGGATGCTGATTTATACAAGTCCTCAGCATCAGCCTCACGGTCCCTTGAACTCTCTCCATCAGCCCGTTGGACTGAGGGTGATACACAGAGGCCCAGGTGGGCCAGACCCCACCTTTCTCCCACACGCCCCGGAGCCGGGCTGAGATGGCCTCGGATCCCTGGTCTGTAAGGACCTCGCTGGGGACCCCCATTCTGCTGAAGATGGTCAGCAGCACGTCTGCCCCGGTGGAGGACAGAGCCACCACCTCTGGGTAGCGGGTGGCGAAATCCATCACCACCAGGATGCATTTCTTCCCTGACCAGGTTGCCCTGCTGAGGGGGCCCACCCTATTCATAGCCACCTTCTGGAAAGGTTCCTCTCTGATGGGCAGGGACCTCCAGGGATCTTCTCCCTTACCCCGGGCCAGGTACAATAGCCGGTGATGACACTTCTGGGGCCCCACCGGCTGCCTCATGATTCCCCACAGTTCTACTTCCCCTTGGGGAGCCCATTCCCGGCACAGGGATTCCTTCTCCCACAGGGATCTGTCTCTGCAGTCTTCCCCAAGGGGGTTTGCAGCGCTGTGGCCAGCAAGTTCCCTTAGCTTCTCCAAGGCGGGATCCCTCTGCAGCTCACTGGCCAGGCCTGGGGTCACCGCCCCACTGAGCCCTGTCCCTGGTGGCTCCCTCCCTGCCGTGGAATCACTTCCAGGCCGCACCTCTGGACCAGGCAAGCCTGGTTGGCAGCCGTCCTGCCCTGCCTGTGTGTCCCCCCACTCAGCTGGGGTCTCCGCTCCCCCCGTGCTCAGCGCTGCCCTGGCTGTCCCTGTGGGGCCAGGCAGCGAGCTCGCTGCTTTTCTCTCTGCATCAGAGATTGCCTGAGCCACCTCTCCATTGTGCAGGGGGGTGGGGAGCATCTCTCTGTCCCACCCCGCCCTAGGGGTCTGGTTACAGGCAGGCAGGTAACCGGGGCCTGGCAGCTCCTCCCCCCTGCCAGCCAGGTCATTTGCATTTTCACTGACCATTTCCCTCTTAGCCAATTGGTTCCCTGAGTTCAAATTCAAATCCTCAGCCATTACAGGGCCAGGGCTTGGATCCTGTCCCAAAGATACACAGTCACCCCCCAACAGCACCTCACCGCTGATATCCTGGAGAACCCCAACAACCAGCCAGCCCGACCCCTCCTGGGTCTGCACAGGGATCTAGGCCATAGGCAGGGCGAATGGGTCCGTCCCTGGGACCCTCACCCAGGTCACACAGCCCCTCAGCATCTGGTGGGGGTGCACCACCCGGGGCCTGACCACAGTTCTCTCTGTCCCGGGATCTCGCCACCCCAAGAATGTCTCTCCATTGACCATCACCTTCCGCTCCCCCTGGGGGTCCATAGGGCTTGAGTCCAGGGCCAGGAGTGGAAATCCGTCCACCATCCCACCCATCTGGCTGACGGAGTTTATGGCCTTGGGACCCAGCAAGGGGGTTAGATCCCGGGGTTTTTCCGCAGGGTCTCCCTGGTTCCAATCACCAGCCTGCTCAAAGGCAGTGAGGTGGGCCTCCACATCCCCACCCTCCTTAACCAGGGGCAGCAATTTAGGATCGAGGTTCCCTGCGGAGCTGGCACCCCGGGATCTATCCCCACTTACCCCTGGCCAGTCCCCTATGCCTCTCCGTTCCACCACCGCCAGTTTATGCTGCTGCTGCTTCTCCGGTAGCCCTTTCTCGGGCTCTCGCTGTCTCTCACAATCCTCTTGCTCTCTCGGACTCAGCTCCAGTCCCATCCGTCTCCGATCCCCTGCTGGGGAACCCGATCGTGAAGACCCCCGTCTGGTTGGGGACCAGACTCTTGGGGATGCCAGGCTACCGCTCCAGCTGCTCCCAGATCCTGCTGTAGCCCCATCGGGGTCAGGAATCTGCTCCTTAGAATGGTCACCCTCCTCCAGCTGCACGATTAGCTGGGCTTTAGTGAGCTTCCCAATGCGTATCCCTCTCTTTTTGCACAGGGTTACAATGCTTCTTTTAAGGAGAAAGCGATATGCCATCACTTCACTGCTCCCAAGTTGCTGTGGATTCCCAGGCCTGTGTGCTCTTAGCTCCCCACGGTTTCCAGGAAGAACCCCAAGTATGCCAGCCCTTCTCCAGGTCACCGCCTCTTTGCCAGGGTCGAGCCGCAGCTCCTCCGCCCCGGGTCCACTCACGGCACCCCCAGGGGAACCCTGTCACTGCAAAAATCCTTCTCTCTCCCAGGGCCAAGCCGCAGGCTCCTCCGCCCCTGGGACTGCTCACTGCAGCCCCCAGGGGGACCCCATCATTGCACAGTCCTTCTCGCTGGTCACACACTCCCAGGGGTTAAGCGTAGCTCCTCCGCTCCCCGAAACCTCTCCTCTGTGAGCCTTCAGCACGCCTGGACCTCGTTAGCCCCCCTTCGTTCTACTGCTCCCCAGTTACTTACTGCAGGAAGCGCCTTCCACGGGGTGCAGACCATCCCACCGCTGCCACCAGTTGTCACGGAGTGTGGGGGAGTCCGGCCCTGCGCCCCTCTTCCCCGGATTCACTGGGAGTCTCAGCCAGCCAGTAGAACAGAAGGTTTATTAGAGATGCCAGGAACACAGTCCAAACAGAGCTTGTCAGTACAAACAGGACCCCTCAGTCGGGCCCTTCCGGGGGGCAGGGAGCTTAGACCCCAGCTCGGGGCTCCCTGCATTTCACCCCACAGCTCCAAACGGAGGCCGGGAGGCCAGACCGTGTCTGCCTCTCTCCCCTCCTCTCCAGCCAGTTCCAAACTGCAACTCTCCAGCCCCTCCTCCCCCTTTTGTCTCCTTCCCGGGCCAGGAGGTCACCTGATCACTTTGTTCCAACACCTTCATCTCTCACCTTTGCAGGGGAGGGGCCGGGCCATCTGTTGCCAGGAGACAGGGCCATTCTCTGTGTCCAGGCCTCTGCCCACCCCTGCCTTCTAGGGCTTTGTAACAATCATGCACATTGTCCCACCACCTAGATACTCAAGCACTGCATAGGGGAAACCGAGGCACCCACACAGTACTCAGGGAAACCTTAACAACAGTCCTAGTTCATCACAAGCCCTGCCTCCACTACCCTAGGGCTCCGGCAGCAGGGATCCAGCGGGGATTTAAAGGGCCCGGAGCTCCAGCAGCCACTACCACCCCGGGGCCCTTTAAATCGCTGCTGGAGTCCTGGGGGTCCCGGCTGCCACCTACCTCAGGGCTGTAGCGTAGCCGGGGGGGAGCAGGGGGAGCGGCCGCTCCCCCTTGAGCAGAAGCGGCGGAAGCGGTGCCTTTTTTTAGCAGCACTAAAAAAAGGCGCCGCTTCTTTTTAAGAGCCGCTTCTTGCACTCACCCGGCGGCGCTCCGGGTCTTCGGCGGCATTTTGGCGCGGGATACCACCAAAGACCCGGAGTGAGCCGCCGAAGTGCCGCCGAAGACCCGGAGCGCCGCCGGGTGAGTACAGGGGGAGGCGCCTTTTATAGCGCCGCTCCCCCTGCGCGCCGGACCTGGCTGCGCTACTGCCTCAGGGTTCAGGCAGTGGGGCTCTGGCAGCAATTTAAAGGGCCTGTGGCTCCAGCTGCTGGTGGGAGCCCCAGGCCCTTTAAATTGCCGCCTGGGGAAGCTGTACCAGGGCATACTGGCTTACTTTCACCTCTGGGTCCCCCTAAAACTGGGACAGCCCTTTGCAGCAGTTTCTTTTGGGCACACCAAGGGAGCACATTGTCATTTATGTCCCGAGAGGCTGTGACAGTAGCAGAAGTCCTACTGAATGAACTGGGATTATTCACCACATTTGGGGTCCCGAGTGAGTTTACACAGAGAGCAAGGAAGTAACTTTCAATCCAAAGTGTTTGAACATATTTGTGAGCTTCCAGGAATCCACAAATTTCACACCACTTCCGCACACCCACTATCCAATAGTATGGTGGAAAAGTTCAATAGGACTTTGGGGGCTCAACTGACTCCCTTTGTATAATAGCACAAAGGGACTGGGAACCAACATATCTCATTCCTTTTGATGGCTTATAGAACAGTAGCCAGTGAAAGTACAATGTGTATTCCAGCTCACTTCATGTTTGGGCATAAGCTAAGGACCCCAGCAAACCTCTTGTATGACGTTCCAGAGGAAGAACAAAAGGATTCGAACAATTTGAACTACGCAGAATAGAATACCCACAATCCCAAACTGAAGAAGCTCATACCTTTGCTAGGGAAAATGTGAGGCTAGTTTCTGATAAAATGAAAAGGCTGTATGATGTTAGGTCATATAAGGAAACCTTTAAAAGAGAGGTCCTGGCCTGGTTCCACAATCCTCACAGAAAGGAAGGTAGGAGCCCTAAGATGAATAAACTTTGAGAAGCACCCTATACAGTATTGACCTGAATAAATGAAATGGGGCACAGAATACAATTGGTTCCCAGGACTAAACCCAAAGTTATCCACAAAGACCATTTCAGAAGATATTGGCTGCTCCTTCTCTCCACAAAGTGAGAATGTAGCTTTGGCGCTGTTAGCGCCAAGCAAGTTGCACAGAAACAATAGACACACCTCAGGAGTACACTGAAAGGAAACCCCAGGAGAGAAAAGCCCCAAAGGGATTTGGGTGGGAATAAAATTCTTGTGTGTTGGTAGTGTGAAACTATTCTGACAGAGAAATTCTGTATATATGTAAATAGTTAAGCTTGTATCTTTTGTAATTTGTTAAATTATTTATTTTCTTTCTCTTTTGCATAGCTTATTAGGTGGCTCTGTTTTAGGATGGATCATATTGAACTGAATTTGAGGTGGGGGTTTTGGGTAAAAAGTTGTTATGGGCGGAGTTTACAAAACTCAGATGAAGTTGGTGGGACCCCATCACCCTTCAGTTAGCATATCCCAAAGGATAAATTGATCACAACTCCCCATCTACTACTAAAGGATTATGTGAATCTGCCCAGGAATTTTAGACTGGGTGGGAGGAAGGACTTTTGCTCAGAATTGTTTTGGCTAAAAGTGTATGTGAGAGAAGGGAGAGCAGAGAACAGAGGTAAAAAGCAAGAAAGCAAAGTTAGAGAGATAATTTTGTTGGGTCTGGTGTTGGCTGAAGAGACTTGGGGCTGTAAACTAAAACTATTCTTTGTTTCTGATTTCTTGTGCATTCGGATAAACAAGGCCTTGTACATTTGCTGTAAATAAGACTGCATCAAAGAAATTACCAGAATTCATCACCAATTTCTGCCCCCAACTGGAACATTCCCAAGGCCCCGAACTTTGACTAAAAAGGGCAACAACATCAAAATACAATTCCCTTGCTTATTAATGAATGAAAAAATAAAGGGAGAAGTATCGGCAAACAAGTTACAATAACAGCTTCTATACAAGATCATTTACAGTACTGGTATTACACAATAGCACTGTCACCTGGCAGAACAAAATGTTACTAACATCACTTAACTTGTAACAGAAGACTGATAATGCCTAACATTTGAAGGCCTGATTCTGAAAAATGCCTTTTAAGATTAAACCCTTCATTTATTAAAAAAACCCTAGTCTTGTCTTCTGCTTATTTTGTCACAGTCAAGTGTGCAGACATTCCACAGACTTAATGCTTTAAGCAGTGATTCTGCAGTCTCTTTTCTCTTAATTGCATTACAGTTTTCACAGGTACTTGATTGTGACATTCTTTTTTAATGTGTGGTCCCTGGGTATGGTCTTCCAAAGCAAATATCTTTATAGCTTGTGATGGAGCCATTCAAGCTGCATGACATAAAATCATAACAATGATTGTGAATTAAATCTCACTTAGTTGTGGGGCTGTGGTTTTCAAAGGTTAAAGTTCTCTCTCTAGCTATTAATTGATGTTTAACTCCCCTCTCCCCCTCCTCTTCCCATTTACAGGCTAGTTAAAGGGGTAACAAAAATAGTGTTTTCAGTGGGAACTAATACTATTAAATTCCAAAGGAAAAAAGGTTAAAGGATTAAGAAAGGGATAATTCACACTAGTGATTTGCCATGCTTTACTGGTGTCTGAAGTCTTAGGTTTTGCCATCAGCTGGTATTCTAGCACCATATAAATAAGTGCTAAATAGCAATCCTCATATTTGTTAATCACATGAAACTTTATTTGTCATACATTGTTAATTATCTCATTATATCCTGGTGCTTGGAGATGACATTTTCATTGTGGACATTAACTTTTTTATTTAGTTTTTGAAACTTGCTTCATCTGGTTGAACAGAGATGTCTTTTAAATCATAATCCATGTTCATTCCTGTTTTGAATGTTAAAATAAACAAAAATCATGCATTTCTCATTGCTGAGGTACCTTTCATGTGGTTAGTCTGCAGCCACTTTAGTAATGTCAGACATTACTGTAAATACACAGCACATATGCTAATGAAAGACTAATGTTGAATATACATACTGCAGCATAGAATAGATATTTATGCATATCTCTGTACAGATGAAGACATTTAAAATTGCCACTTGGATAATGCATAGTAGATTAAAGACATAGCAAATACAAAATCAGAGGCCTGATTATTATTTATTTGGCATTGCAGTAGCACTTTTCAGCCATAGTTATTGAGTGGAATTCCATTGTGCTAGGTACAGTACAAACCCCAAAGACCTTAGAGTCTAAAAGGTATTGGTTCTTTATATCTTGATATGTATAGCTGTATCACATTCTATTTGATTCACATATGTTAAGATGGGAGGAAGCCAAGAAGGAAACAATACTTTCTGTTAACAGTGTTGTTTTTCTTCTTTCCACCCATTGAACCACAATGTTTTTATACTGTTATGTAATGTTACAAAGAGAGGGTGTCAGATGTGCTATTAGTACCAAACTGGTAATATTGCACTAGTTTGTTTCCTATTCAGGTAAGTTACTCTTGTTTTGACAGTCTCATGCAGCATGTGTGACAAGGAGTAATAAAAGTGAACCATAAGTATACCACAGAGGTGATCAGAGTAATAATATTTATATTAATATTAAGTTTGTGACCAAATATTTATCACTATTTCTTAGATGTTAGAATGTGGGTAGGATTTATATTTTAAAAAACCTCAATTATTCTTTCCATCAATTAGTTTCAATATATAGAGTGGATTGTCATTTTCTTGGGGGGTGGTTTCCATTAATTTATTTCATGAAACTTTAATAATTCATCAAAGGAAAACTTCAGTGAGAAAATAAGTGCTATTTGGTATTGTAAGCTTTATGTAAACAACAACTGGATTTATTTGTATTTAGAATTCTTAAATTTTGTATGTATAATTGTTAAAATAATAATCCAGCATGATTTGTCTTCTCGTTGGGAGTGCTTCCTCTTTGTTCTTTTTGTTTCTGTTCTGCCAAATGGTTTTGTTTTAAAGTTTAAAGCTATGTTTGGCAGGCCAAACTAACAAAAAAGCCACATCCATCGCGGTTTTAACCAAACACAAACAAGAAATAGTCTCGTTTCCTAGAACTATCTTTCTTTTCCCAAAATCTGTACAAAGTAAAACAGTTATATAAAACAACTGTGGGGGAAAAGAGTCGATTTACTTGCCTGCCTCACTTTCTGTAGACGCTCTTTAGTTTAATTGGCTGTTTTTCTGCTCAGTCTCTCCTGATACTCAGAAAGAATACGGGTTATGTACTCTCCCCTGTTGACTTGTCCTGGCTGAGGAGTAGAATGATGGCTGATACCTTTAGGACTGGAATTATAGGACAAGTTTTCCTGTGATAGAAGGGAACTGTGGACTCAATGACTGAGGAAGTATGTTCCAGTCCTACATAGATCTGGGTGACTAATGGAATTTTTGGTTTGCTGGCAATTCTGGGAAAAAAAAGATCATTTTGGGTCAAACTGAAAACAGGATTGTAGTTTTGACATGAACCCCCTTAAGCCCCGTATATTTAGTACAAGGGATACCTGAAAAATATTGTGAAAGCTGTGGCAACATTTAGTTAGAAAGGCAATTGATACATATATTTGAGAATGTCTATATAGTGAAAACCACTCACACATTTTCTGCTTCATGGCCAGTACTATAGAATGGGTAGCAAACAAACCATGCTACAGTTTGGTTGAAAGTAGAACCACCTGCTAACTGTTCAGATTGCCTCCCAGTGGGTTGGCACATGTCTTCACAAACTGTTGTAAAAATAATATTAAATATGTTCTGCGATAGACTATAAGAATTAAAGGAATATTAGGATCTATTGAGGCTTGGAGTCTACTTAAAGATCTTTCAATATAAATAAATAAACAGTCTCCACTGTTTTTTTAACAAATAAAAATGTTATATATTTTTTTAAAGAAATCTCACTCAATCCTTAATCCAGAATTGGGCTGTGTAATAACACCATCACTGTTACATTACATCACTGTGCTAATGCAGTACACATGGAGAAACTCGTGCTACATAGCTAAGTACACCGCAGAGTAAGTGGAAGGAGATGATCTCATTCTGTTTTCTATCTACTGTTCCTATAAACATAGAGTAGGCCTTACCTGCTGCAGGGGCAGCTGTGGGGCAATTGACACCCTATGTTTTCAGTTCAGATGCAGAATGTTGCAGCATGAATCCCTAGGGCTAGATGCTGCCAAATCTTACTCACAATGAATAGTACATTACTCATCAGGGGTAGGGTTTTCAAAAGCATCTAAGTGACTTATGTGCCTATGACTTGTGATTCTAAGTCACTTGAAAATCCCCTCTCCCACCCCCAAATTGATTTAAAGGAACCATTTGCACTACGAGGTACTCCCTAGTATGTGCAAAGGTGAAAGAATCTGGCTTGGTCTTCTTTCTTTATGAAGATTTCAGACACATTGTTTGTCTTCCTTATTTCAAATTAAATCATCTATGTGGAAAAATGCTTGCCTCACTCTATGTGCTCTAGAAATAATCCTGAAGAAACAGGATACTGTACTTGAATTATCTTCAGACAGAACCATTAAAGATAGCAGAAAAGCATGTGCCAAGATCTTGAAGGTACAATGAGGTCTTCAACCGTAAGAAGGATAATCCAGAGTCAGGGTTTATTTTTTAAAAAATCTTTTATTTTTTAACAAGATCCTGCCAATTAAAATATGCAATAATTCTCTAATTTCAATTATCCATTGCAGAAACATTTATAGCAGTGTGGTGTTTAAACTACTTCTGCCATGTACTTTTAGTTTCCCCAGATAACACCAGCCCATAGTCAGGGCTGATTCTGTAGATTACATTTTGTTGACATTCTAAAAGACTAGGCTTTTTCAATGGATAATAGTACTACATACCCCACATTTTTAAACCACAGATCTAATTTCTTTATATAAATGCATTTAAAATGTGTATCTGAAGCTTCACGCTCATGTACAAATAAAAAATTTTCATAATTGTTTCCTCCATATTCACACATCTACATACAAAATACCCTATTAAAAAAACTCACCAAAAATGAAACCTTTGCCTTACCCTCCCATCAACTCCTCCCTTTGCGATTTAAGGGAAATCCTATACAAATATAGAGGTATCTAAAGGTGCAAGTGATCACTTGGTGCTTACCTCTCTTTGATTTCACTGAGTTGTTTTTGGAAATTCCACTAGGCATCAATCTGCTTCTTTAAAGCCTAAATACCTTTACAAATATGCACTATAAACTCTTAGATTTGTTCTGGAAGATGAGCACATTCGGGGTTTTATCAAACCAAAGAGAGAGTTTCAAGTTCCACAGTTGAGCCTATTGATAGAACAACTTATGCCTCTAGCTTAATCAGTTTAAACCTGAAGAATTTTAGCTTGAGTGCCTCCAGTGTTTCAGTTGCTGTCAGAGAAGAGGAAAGATGATCTGTAAGGCAGGCATATATACATACCATGATAATAATTCCACAAGTGTCTGGACTTTCTCAATTGGATTTTTTTTTAAAACCACCTAGGATTTCAAAATAGCAGTAAAAGGTTGTGGGCCACTATCACAGGGTGATTGGTTCTTTAAGGGGAATTGGGCCCAGTCACACCTATAATTAGTTGGCTACCTCTCATCTGATACTGTGAGGCCAGGGATGAGGTAATAGGTTGAAGATCACCTGGTCCTCAAAAACAAACAAACCAGCAAATAGGTCAGCTGGCAGGAAGAGGAAGAACAGCAAGGAGTGGGGAGGCTATTGCTCAAGACCGCAGGGAAGGGATCACCAAGGGGGCTCACCACACCAGCGAGGTAAAAGATCTGGCTAAGAATATCTGCTGTGTAGGCTGAAGCATCAGAGGCCTTATGAGAAGCCTGGTGGCAGAATTTGGTTTACCTGCTCTGACTGAGGTTGAACTGTGTTTGTGTTCAAAGAATAAATGCATCCAGGGGAAAGGGGACTGATGCATTAACTCTGGTTGAAGCTTCGTTGGTGTACTGGCAAGTGGGACTGTCTGGAAAACAATTGAGTTTCATAAAGGAAGAAGAGGTTTCTCACTTTTAGATGTGTTCCCATATGGGTGCTTGACTTAAGGTGCACACGCTCCTCCTGAGCCCATTTGGCCTGCGCATGTGCCCTGCACCTCCTCATGCCAAATACTGAGGCTACATAGGGGTGCACAGGCAAACCACCTTCAGTTCCTTCTCTGCCCAACCGTCCCCTAAGGAACAGTCCAAAGAAAGATGGCAGGTAGTGACTCATAGGGCCACACATCTCAAAGAATCACAGTTATTGTACAAACTGAGTACTCTCTTCTTCTTCTTCTTTGATCAGTGTCCCTATGGGTGCTTCACTTCAGATGACTTCTGAGCAGCATCCCCAGATGGAGGAGGGAGCTTCGGAATAGTGTTCAGAACTGAAGATAGTAGTGCAGAACCAAGTGCCGTGTCAGATCTGACAGCATAGTACAGGGCCTAATGCTTCAAAAACATCTGCATTGAAGCCCATGTAGTGGCCCTACACATTTTAGATACTGGTACATTTCTCAGAAATGCTGTAGATGTTGCCTGCAATCTGACTGAATGTGCTATCACCCTTTGGTGGTGGGGATGAACACCTGCAGCATCATAACAAATGATAATACATCCAGATATCAATCGCAATAGACTCTGAGTAGAGACTGAGGATCATGTGGACCTATCCACAAAGGAAATGAAGAGCCTAGATGACTTCCTAAATTGCTTGGCCCTATCTAAGTAGAAGGCCAATGTCCTTCTAACATTCAACGTATGAAAAAAGGATTCCTGTAGAGAACTATGTGGCTTTTTGGGGGGGGGGGGAGTTTGGGGGGAGGGGGAACACTGGTCAATTAATGGATTGATCAAGGTGTAAATAGAAACTAGAAACTTAGGTAAGAATTTGGGATATAGATGTAAAGAGACTTTGGCCTTAAAGAACACTGTTAAGGGGTGAGGTGATCTGCCATCAAGGCTCCAGTCTCCTCAATGCTACTGGCCAAAATGATGGCTGTTAAAAAGGCTGTCTTCATAAATAAATGCAACAGAAAACAGGTTTCCATTGGTTTGAATGGAAGTGTCGAAGTAATTAAGTACCAGGTTGAGGTTAGGGTAGGGTTTCTAATTTGTGGCTAGAGATTCCCCAAGCCCTTAATAAACCTAGATAATATCAGATGAGAAAACATGGAGAATCCTTTGACCAAAAGGATGAAAGGCTGATATTGCAGTCAAATGACCCTTGATAATTATTTCTTAAATAATTCAGGATGACTGAAAATGGCAGGTGGCACCAATGACAGAACCAATGGAAGAATCTCTTCCATTTCTGCAAATAAGTAGTGTGGATTGACTTCTTTCAGTAACACATGTTCTACTTCTAACGCTATGAACCACTGAGGAGCCATACCCTGTGGCGGAAGAACTGCTAGGTTGGAATAAATGACATGATCCTCATCTGGCGACAGGAGAAGAGGAATAGTCGGGAGCTTAAATGATGGTTGTATACATAGGTGAAGCATATAAGGGTACCAAACTTCTCTCTGCCAGGACAACACTATAAAAATAACTCTGGCTCTGTCCTGTCTGATCTTGTTCATCACCTTTGTATCAGGGACATTGGAGGAAACACATAGACCAGACCCTTCTTCCATGATAGAAGAAATGCATCTCCCAAGGAGTGGTGGCTCAGACCCTCTCTTGAGTAGAAAAGAGGACATTTCCTGTTCCTGGAAGTGGTGAAGAGAGCCACCTCTGGCAGTCCCCAATTTTGGAATATGCTATGGAGAACTTGGGTGTCTAGCTCCCCTTCATAATCCTGTAAAAAGTGTCTGGTGAGGACATTGGTTGTGGTATTCCAAATATCTGGGAATATCTGATGAGTTATGCACTGATTGAATAGTTTCATGGCTTTGGCACAGAAGGAGGGAGTGGATCTTGCTCCTTCCAGCTTGTTTATATAGAGCATGCAGGATACACTGGCTGTCATGACCCTGATGAGGGGTAGGAAATGAAGGCAAGCATTCCTGACAGCCCTCAGGTACAACAGATTGATATGGAGCCTGGTTTCTTGAGTTGTCCATCTGTCCTAAATAGTGAGGGTATTGAGGTGGGCTCCCCATCCCAACAGTAATGCATCCGTTAAAATCTCTGATGGGGCTGAGCTGAGAAAAGAATGACTGCACAGACACTGAGCTGATCCTTCCACCAGTCTAAGGAGTTCCTCACTTGTAGAGGAATCGTCACTTGTTTGTCCAAGGTGTCTGTGACTGGAGAGTAGGTCATTCTGAGCCAGCCCTGGAAGCAGGGGGGAGATATAGTCTTGCATGAATGGTCACTAAGGTGCAAGCTTCCATGTGTCCCAGGAGCTTAAGACTCCTCATTGTTAAATTCCTCATTGTGGTTTGAGGGTTTCCCTGAACTGTCCATACCAGACCTGGCAAGGTTACAAATCTGTCTAAGGGAAAGTAGGTTCTTGCTGTCAATGAGTCCAAATATACCCCTATAAACTGTGTCTTCTTTATAGGGGTTAATGCAGACTTTTTTACAAACCCAAGTGGTGGAACAGAGCAAAGGCTGTCTGTTTGGAAGCTAATATGGCTTTGTAGGCCCAGCCCTTGAGTAGCCAGTCATCAAGATATGGGAAGACTAGGATTGCTTCTTGTCAGAGGTCAGCAGCTACTTCTGCCAAGACTTTTAAGAACACCCTTGGGGCTGAGGAAAGGCTAAAGGGAAGCACTTGTATTGGAAATGATCCTGGCCTATAGTGAAGCACAGGTATTTCCTGAGCAATTGGTGTATCATTATATGGAAATAGGCATTTTGTAGGTCGAGGGCTGAAAACCAATCCCCTATCTCTAGAGAAGGAATTATAGCTGCCAGAGTCACTATCCTGAACTGAGAAGTCCTTGTTCTAAGATCGGTCTCCACCCTTTGTTCCTCTTTGTCACAAGGAAAAACTTGAAGTAAAATCCTTTGCCCTTGTGAGGAGGAGGAATCAGCTCTATTGCTCATAATCTAGAGAGTTCACTTCTTGTCTCAATAAAAACTCCTGACAGGGATCCCTGAAAAGAAATGGGAAGGGGGGGTTAAAGGTGAAAAGGATAGTATAGCCTGATGTTATGACCTCTATGACCCACTTGTCTGTAGTGATCCACCTCCAAGCATATTAGAAATAGGCAAGGTGTTCTTCAAAGCAGGGGAGGTGGGCTAACATACACAGCTGTAAATCCAGAGGGGCAGGAGGATTTGAACTCGACCAACCCATCAAAACTGTTACTTTGAAGATGTCTGGGTGGTTGTGGAGGGTGGGTGAGCAGGCAGCCCTCCATCTCTGAAATCTGTATCCTTCTCTGGGCACCCAGTGAATCAATGGAACCTGAAAAACTGATCAGAATGTGATCTGTGGACAGTCTGTGACCTGCTAAATCTTTTCTTATTTGTAGGTGTATATATGTCCAGGGGTTGCAAAGTAGCCCTAGAGTCCTTTAGAGTGTGCAAACACTCCTCCATGATTTCCAAGAATAGTTTATGACCATTAAAGGGGAGATTCTCCATAGTTTTCTGTACTTCTCTCGGAAACCCTAGCTATGGAGCTATGATGCCATGCGCACAATCATCGCCATGGAGATGGAGCTGGTAGCAGCGCCACAGCACCTAAGGATGCGACATGCATGGATACATGGATTGGTTGGGCTGGATGCATAGGTTTCAATGGCAGGGCTGAACTTGACAGTGCCAGTCCCAAACATCTTTACTTGCCCTGCTTGCTGGTAGACAATACATAGGCCCTATTGGAGCAGTGTCTCTGCTTCATGCTGTGGGACTTTATGGCCCCGCCAGTGCTGGAAGAGGAGTCCTTCAACTCAACGGTACTGAGCTAAGAGGTCAAACTTCAGACACTGTAGATCTCTCCGGGATCCTGAGCTTTTTCAGATCTGGCTCCTTAAAGTGAGAGTCTACTCTCCTCTTTTGGGAAGCCTTCCCTGAAACCTCCAAAGTCTTCCACTTCTTAGGGGAAGCCTGCACCAATGTAGAAGTGGCACTGGATCCGTCTGGAGACAGATGTATGGGAGCTGGGGGATCTCCTGACCTATCTCAGAAGCTGTCTGAATGGAGCGTTCCATCCTTAACAGTTTGAGTTTATTTTTTTCCTTGCTCTGGGTGTGAGGGCCAGGCAGAGCTTGCACTTCTGGGTGATGTGGGACTCCCCAAGCAATGGACACCCTTGGAATGGCCATTGTTCCCAGGGATAGACTCTTGGCAGGGGAGGCAACATTTAAAACCTGGTGAGCCAGGCATGCCCTGCCAGGAAAAAAATAAGTCTCCCGAAGGGAAAAGAGAAGCAAAACAATCCTCTCACTGTAGGGATATTAAAGAAGGTACTGAAAGTGATTCCCCAAGTGAAAGTAACTCCCCATAATTTGTCCCCCACAATTTAAACCTCATAGCATTACCAAGTAAAAGATCTCTTGGATCCCTTGTTAAACTTACAAGCTACTGTCTGTGTAAACCATTGATTGTATCTGTTCTCAGAAAGATACTGTATTGCTATGAGAAACTTGCAAACAAGTTATTTGACTTTGTTCTTTATGCATGCTTTGTACCTAGAAACAGCATAGAAAGACCCCCACCCTCTTTGATTAAAGGGCAGGGAGTCTCAAATAAATTAGTACACACCCTGAAAGTGTTGAAGACAGTATGTCTGCTGATGAATGCTTGGTGTACATGAATGAATGAGCAGGGAGGTGCCAGCCTAGGAATTCAGTGACCATCGGCTGAAGGCGGCATCAAAGTGGGAACGACCAGACAACCCCCGGAGGGTAAACTGGGACCCACCCGATCATCTCAAAGGATGGGAAAAACAAGATAACATCTGACAGCGTGGAGCCACCAGGAATGCCATCAGAAATGTGCCATCTGCTGATTGATTCAGCAACAGCATGATGAAGCAATTCCCATAGACTGACAGAGGAAATAAATCCCTATAAGAATGGCTTCTAAATACTGAGGACTATGAGTCGGGTTCTGCAACCAACCTCCAGGAGCATCAGATGAATCTGACAAGGACTCGGCTCCACCCTCATGCCCAGGTTACCTGGCCAGTAACTTGGCATGAGCAACTTCTAGGCTGGTAACTATGACATCTATACAGAACGTGTGTGTGTGTGTGAATGAATGTGAAACTGAATGAAATGTTAGAGCTATAACTGACTGCTTACTATGATTCTTTTTGTATTTACAATAAATGTGACATTTTGTCTTATCCCCTTTAAAAAGATCCTGCTGGTTTTTATTTTATTGGTATAACATCACTACTTATCTAACTAACTATAACTATGCCAATGAATATCTTAACAGCTATAGAGACACTAGACAAGCCAAGCGCAAATCAGACATGCTAGGGCTCTGTCTCAGGGCGAGGCGGTTGAGAAGGAACTGAGGGCAATTCACCCATGCACCCCTATATAGCCTCAGTATCTGGCACAAGGAGGCAGAGGGCTCATGCGCCGGCTGCATGGACACTGCTAACTGATCAAGGACTTGAGAGGCGCATGCACACTTGAAGTGAAGCACTCACAGGGACAGTACTTGAAGAAGAATTTGAGATTTTCAGATTTGGTTTTGTTCTGATGTGCAATGAAATCTGAAGTTTTTCATTATAAAACACGAGGGGGAGAGAGAGACTGAGACTAGGTCGCTATTCCAAATTAGGCAGAACAGGGACTTGAACCTTGTTTCTATTAGAATCATAGAAGATCAGGGTTGGAAGGGACCTTTGGTCCAACCCCCTTCTCAAAGCAAGACCAATCCCCAACTTAATTATCCCAGCCAGGGTTTTGTCAAGCCTGACCTTAAAAACCTCTAAGGAGGGAGATTCCACCACCTTCCTAGGTAACCCATTCCATTGCTTCACCACCCTCCTAGTGAAAAAGTTTTTCCTAATATCCAACCTAAACCTCCCCCACTGCAACTTGAGACCATTACTCCTTGTTCTATCATCTGCTACCACTGAGAACAGTCTAGATCCATCCTCTTTGGAACCCCCTTTCAAGTAGTTGAAAGTAGCTATCAAATCCCCTCCCGACATACTTCTCTTCTGCAGACTAAATAATCACAGTTCCTTCAGCCTCTCCTCATAAATCATGTGCTCCAGCCCCCTAATCATTTTTGTTGCCCTCTGCTGGACTCTTTCCCAGTTTACCACATCCTTCTTGTAGTGCAGGGCCCAAAACTGGACACAGTAATCCAGATGAGGCCTCACCAATGCCGAATAGAGGAACTGCTGCCTAGTCACTCGATCCCTAGTCTATAGCAGTGCATGGGCTTCTTCCGTCCTAAGTGCAGGACTCTGCACTTGTCCTTGTTGAACCTCATCAAATTTATTTTGGCCCAATCCTCTAATTTGTCTTGGTCCCTCTGTATCCTATCCCTATCCTCCAGCGTATCTACAACTCCTCCCAGTTTAGTGTCATCTGCAAACTTGCTGAGGGTGCAATCCACACCATCCTCCAGATCATTAATGAAGATATTGAACAAAACCAGCCCCAGGACTGACCCTTGGGGCACTCCACTTGATACCGGCTGCCAACTATACATGGAGCTATTGATCACTACCCGTTGAGCCCCATGATCTAGCCAGCTTTCTATCCACCTTATAGTCCATTCATTCAGCCCATACTTCTTTAACTTGCTGGCAACAATACTGTGGGAGACAGTATCAAAAGCTTTGCTAAAATAAAGGAATAACATGTCCACTGCTTTCCCCTCATCCACAGAGCCAGTTATCTCATCATAGAAGGCAATTAGGTTAGCCAGGCATGAATTCATGCTGACTGTTCCTGATCACTTTCCTCTCCTCTAAGTGCTTCAAAATTAATTCCTTGAGGACCTGCTCCACGATTTTTCCAGGGACTGAGGTGAGGCTGACTGACCTATAGTTCTCTGGATCATCCATCTTCCTTTTTTAAAAAGATTTGCACTACATTAGCCTTTTTCCAGTCATCCGGAACCTCCCCCAATTGCCATGAGTTTTCACAGATAATGGCCAATGGCTCTGCAATCACATCGGCCAACTCCTTTAGCACCCTTGGATGCAGTGCATTCGGCCCCATGGACTTGTGCTCGTCCAGCTTTTCTAAATAGTCCCGAACCACTTCTTTCTCCACAGAGGGCTGGTCACCTCCTCCCCATACCATGCTGCGGAGTGCAGCCGTCTGGGAGCTGACCTTGTCTGTGAAGACAGAGGCAAAAAAAGCATTGAGTACACTAGCTTTCTCCACATCCTCTGTCACTAGGTTCCCTCCCTCATTCAGCAAGGGGCCCACACTTTCCTTGACTTTCTTCTTGTTGCTAACATACCTGAAGAAACCCTTCTTGTTACTCCTGACATCTCCGGCTAGCTGCAACTACGAGTGTGATTTGGCCTTCCTAATTTCACTCCTGCATGCCTGAGCAATATTTTTATATTCCTCCCTGGTCATTTGTCCAATCTTCCACTTCTTGTAAGCTTCTTTTTTTGTGTTTAAGATCAACAAGGATTTCACTGTTAAGCCAAGCTGGTCACCTGGCATTAGCATTGATCAGAAAGCCAAGTTGGTCACCTGGTATTAACATTGATCAGAAAGTCTGTTCTGAAACCAAGAAATCTTCCAGATAAAGTGTACATGAAAACCGATACACATAAACATCATTTTTCAATGCTGAAAGTTTATCAACCAACTCTACAGGCTGGTAAGTTGGCCTACTAACATGCAAGTGAGTTGGGAAACTGAGGCAGAGTCAGGGTCAGATGCTGGTTTGGGGTAGACCCTGTTACATCCACTTGCTACTCTCATTTATAATCACATAACTCCATTGATAACAATAGACTAGCATGGTTGTAAAAAGACATGATCTAGTCCTATGTTATTAACCATATAAAATAGTATTTGCTAAGATATGCAAGCTGGCAATAAATTGGTTTAAAATTCCACTTCTCGGCTTCTGTTCTGCAGTTCCTCTCACATACCAGAATTGTCTGAAACTTTTCTAATGAGTCTAGAAACCAGGCAAAACTGCTTAATTTAAGATTATCACAAATCTGAAATTTGGGCCATAGAACCACAAACTGAATTTTGAGCATGTCTTGGCCGAATTTCAAATGAACATGGGCCACTTTACTGTTTTTGGTGGAAACTGTAAGGATATTGGTGGTTTTGGGTCAATACTACATGAAACTTGGCAATGTTAATTGAGTTTCTTTTTGAGTTTTGGGGTTCATTCAAACCCAGAATTCAAACTTAACCTCAGGATTTATGAATTAAGATAAAAATAAACTGAGGAATTAAATCCATACAGAGACAAATACTTGCATGTAGCCCTGTTAATTGGAACTGTAGAGATCTGCATGGCTCATTGTTCATTTGCCTTCATCATGAAGCCTTCTCTGTGCCAGACAATCACTTTCCCCAATTTAACATTAGTAGACACACCTCCTGGAGCTAATATACCAATAAATCAATTAAAACAATGCTAAGATTTAAATAAAGCAAAAAATGATTTGCTTTCTTGGATGGCACATGCTATTTTTAAAAAGTCATTTTTTAACTACAACTAACCTTTTAATTTCAAGGTTTCAAAACAGAAAAAAACTGTAGTTTTCACCTTTTACTTTTTTCACCCATCCTTCTCCCCACCCCCCTTTTCTACTTTTCCACTGGAAAAAGGAGAGCAATAGAAGGAAAAGGGGGCAAAAGGGAATAAAACAAAACCAGAAAACTCAAAAAATGAAAATTTTATTTGCAAAAATTGCAATGCACTCTAGTCCATGTTGTATCATTTTGAACTTTCCATCAACTCTATCAAATCAATAGCTAAAGTCCTTCAATGGGATTACTCCCAGTGAGTAAAGATAAGCACATACATAAGTTTTTGTAGCATAGGGGTCTAAAATGCTAGTGTGCTTTGATGAAGGAATCAGAAATAGTTACGGAAACATTAAGTTAAAAGAAATAATCACATACTAGATTTTTAAAAAAGTTAATTGAACTATTAATATTTTTCTGCCAATCATAGCTATATCTATTTTTTTACCCATGTCCATAGTCTGAAAGACAGGAGCTGGAAATACGAGTATCTGTTTAATGTTATTCCTGGTTACAGATATAAACAGAAAAGGTGATACATGTAGTAACAATGTGTGGATTTTTCTTCTCAAGATTTTCTGGTTTTCTGGCAATGAGAGAAAACCGCACCAGGACAAGGCTGGCTCCCTGGTGAATGTTTAAAGGGTGACGAAATTGCAGGGCCACACAAATCCTAGTTCTGTTGGCTTTGCACTGAGGAATTTTTCAAATCTCACCTTCAAAGATATGCAGATAATTTTCATAGTGTTGCCAAAAGAAGCAACGTAACTACACAGTCACAAAGTGTCCAGTCCACCTAGTGTCTGTGCTGTGAACCCTATGAAAGGCAAGGGAAAAGTGTGATTCTGCTAAAACATGATCCTGTCAGAATGTAAAGAATGCATGAATGTGCAGAGCTATGACATATGCTGCAAGCATGTCATTCTGCCTTGAACTACCTACTCCAGTCTATTTGAAAGAATGTGGTAGCATATGAATGAAAAGAGAGCTTCCACAAGATCTTACCAGGCCACACATAAAATAAAATGATTCATTGTAACTAACATTGCTCTGACATCACAGCAGAAGCCCAACCTGGAAAATCCTAGTTTTCCATTAGTTATGGCTAACACACGGGCCTACAGAGTACACTAAGGCCTCACACTCTGAATTCCCCTTTCATAGCATATTACACACTGAGCTGAAACAGTCAGCAGGCTTTGGTCCTAGATAGCTATGCCAGTATAAACACTAGCACACCTTTGAGGAATAGTTATGAAGCCTTTCGTGATTTTGCTCTGAAAAGAAGCTATTTTAACCAGGAGAACCCTGGTCAGTTTTATAGGTCTCCTCTGGGAATTCCAGCTAAATACCTGACTGCAAACTAATACCTGCTGAAAGGGTGAGATTACACACAACTTGCTTTGCTGTTGTATTGTGAGGTTGAACTAATAAAATGGTACAGCAACAAAGAGCTTAATTTTTTCAAGAATGAAACTGCTTGAGATGTTGCCCAGTGTCTTCTACAATACAAGGGAGAGATAGCTCAGTGGTTTCAGCATTGGTCTGCTAAACCCAGAGTTATGAGCTCAATGCTTGAGGGGGCCCTTTAGGGATCTGGGGCACAAATCTATCAGGGGACAGTACTTGGTCCTGCTAGTGAAGGCAGGGGACTGGACTTGATGACCTTTCAAGGGCCTTCCAGTTCTATGAGATAGGCATATCTCCATATATTATGAGGCTTTAAAGAACAATTTTCAGCTGTATCAAGGCAAAATCAGATGCTGGTGTTTTCAGAGACCCATTTGGCCTGACAAATAGGCACTGGAGGAGTAGACTAAAAAGGCATTGGGATGGGATGAAGAAAATGCTGTAGTTTGAACACCATTACTTATACAAACATGACTGAAATGCCACACAGTTACACTTTGTAATGAAAATGCTAAAAAAATCATGATATTTAGCTATTCTGAAAGACCAAAAACTACTGCGGACCAAATGTTGCCCTCAGTTTTACAAGCTCAAAAGCATTTATGTAGGGTATAAGCGAGAAAAGGATTTGGCCCTATGCACCTAATGTAGGGCATTCATTTTCAAAGTTAGCCCTTTCATATGCACTAAGGGTTCCACTCTCCCCTATGTAATAACCCAGATAAGAGTGAGTAAATGCCACAAGTTTCAACTCATTGACTTCTGTTCCTTTGGGGAATGTGGTCTGCCCTTCTGCAGAAGAGAGACTGGATTTTCACCCCTGAACTATGCAAATCCCAGGAGAGCCTCAGAAAATAAGACGTCTTCACAGCAGTAGTTCTGTGCAAATTCATCCCTCTTTCCCACTAGTATTGAGAAGCAAAGCATTACTGGGTCCTAAAGGGACCAGGTCCTTTTCACTATCATTGCTAAAGGTTCTACATTTATTACACTGGTGTTTTTTTTTCAAAATGTTTTATTGTTGTTGGCAGACTAATTGTTTATTTTTTTTTATTTTTGTGCTTGCTACCTGCTGGCTGGTTTTTAAGGAGGTATTATTTGCTTCTCTCACGGAAATAAGTGGTATTATGTGGTAAATAAGTGGGATTATGTGGTATGCATGCTCTTACTTTCATTGCAAACCATTAAATTTGTCAGGTCATTGTTTTGTAGGTTATTAATCCTGCTAATTCCACTCCTGTTATGGAATATGTGGTTTTAACAGAATGGAACACCTTCTTGTGCATGGGTAGTGTGTCTCCCCAATGGACAGACTGGCTTTAAAACACTTTTTGTATATTTATGGCTGCACAAGGACTGCCACGAGCTGCTAAGCAGAAAACACACAGCTGGCATCAAATCTCTTCCTTGCATTGTCTATAGCCCATGGCGTCCCTTGTTCTCTACCATACAGGATTCTCTAAATTTGGAGTTCTATATCCCTCTTCACGGGCTTGCGGGATGGTTTTAGCATTTCATAACTTTCTCAAGGAGTTCCCATTACTTCCCTAAAATAAACATGGTTGCTTGTTCAGTAGCAATCATATTAAAACTGAAGTCAAGCCATATCTAGAGACTTGAATATAATTTAGAAAATGCCTACGGAAAGCACCTGGCCTGCCAATATGACTTTATTATAAGTATTTTGGGAGATTTTATATATTAGGGAGAGATCCTACATGTCTATATAATGCTGTTGATATGTTGGATATTCAATGACATGGCATACAGTGAAACAAAAGAGAGAGGAGAAAACAAATAACCCCGGCTCTGGTTTCTTCCCCTGTCCCAGCTGCTGGCTGTGCAAGGGCCACCCAGTAACATCCATTTGCACTACATGTCCAGAATGACCCAGGTTGTGATCCTGCAAGCTGACCCACCCAAACAACCATGTGGAACCGCAGTGAAATGAACAGGGCTCGGCGCAAGTGCAGGAATCCACCCATGGGCATCATCTGGCAGGATCAGGGACCCAGGTGTTATCACAGATGTCCATTAAAGTATTAACTTGCTTTTATTTATTGGCTTAAGGCCTCAGCATTCTTTAACTGCATTCGTCATTTAACTGCAAGTATGTATACGGATTCCGTAATGTGTCCAAAGGCTTCAGTGCAAGGATTAGAATACTGACATGGGGCTAGGTTTTACAAGGGGCTGAGCATGCCTCGGAAGTGCTAAATGCCCTCAGTTCCCACTGACTCAGAGCGCTGCTGGGATTCAGCCTGTTGATGGATGTCCTTAGGATCCACAGGAGCACTGTGTCACAGGTGCAAAAAATATTTTTTTCGCCTAGTTGCAAAGGGCCAGATCTTTAAAAAGATATTTAGGCACCTAGAGATGCAGATAGGTGGCTAAAGGGATTTTCAAAAGTACCTCGGTTTCCAGGCCAAGATCAATTAGTGGTGTATCTTTCATGGGGGCCCCTCTGCACAGGCTCCCTGCCCAGGCTCTGCTGTTCCCCATAAGATCCATACAGACCTGGTTCTGGCTGCCTGTCAGATTTCACACCCTGTTCCACAGCAGTTCTCTAGCTTCTGCTGCAACCTAATTCCTTCTGCATTTCTCCCTCCATCTCTCTTCCCTGCAGCTCCTGTCTAGACATGCTGCTGCTTCCAAAAGTTGCCCTCATCCAGTCACGTCCTTGTTTAGGGTCTTTTCATTGAGTTTCTGTCCCTTCTCCTTCCTGGCCAGAAGGAGGGGGTTGATGTGAATTGTACTTTCCTGCTTAGCAGATGCATCATAACACATCCAATAAGGAGGCAGCTACCATCTACGCCATGGAAGAATTTGGAGGCAACTCAAAGTTTTTCTCCCATTGGTGTCTCCTCCTGCAGGTTTTCCTTTGGAAGGGCAGAATCAGGGCCAAAGACAATGAAAATTCAAATGCAGATTTTAGTGACATCCAGCTTGGATTATTTTTTATCACCTCAGTGGAACTAGGAGGTAATAATTTTTAGATGAACAGTATTCCCACCACTTCAATTGATCATGGGGGGAAATATAATAGTAGTATCCCCTCATACTTCAGTATGTATTTGTGCTATTCTGACATTCTGGTATAGACTGCTTTGCTTCTTTGATTCTAAATCCTTCTGATCTTCAAGACCTTTTCTCATAAACCACAAAGACAAGAATCAATCAAACCAAACCTTTAGAAAGCTGCCAGTTCCTCTTCCTCCAAACACTTCAAGTAAAGGGCATTATCATGACATTTTTGAGAAAAATCAAAAGGCAGCAGCAGTATTTTATTAAAACACCTAAACACATTTATGAAGAATTTAATCCTACCATTTTAAAATATACCTTATTATTACAGTTAACAAACAGGGAGCCTTTGGAGAGGAAGAACGGCATAGCGGCTACAACACTAGCAGGGATTTAGGGGCCCTTGCTTTAAGTCCCTGCTCTGCCACAGACTTCCTGTGACATTTTGGGCAAGTCACTTCATTTCTCTGTGCCTCATTTCTCCATCTGGAAAATAAGGGTGATAGCATTTCCCAGGGGTATTGGGAGCAGGCTCACCGAGGAGGGGGGAGGGGAAAGAGGGCAATTGCCCAGGGCTCCAGGCAATTTAAAAGAGCCCGGGGGCCCCCAGCCGCTACCACTACCCTTTTAAATTGCACGGGTGGGCCACAGGGCTCCTAGGCGCGTGTGGGGTGGTACCGGTAGTGGTGAGGGCAGCTGGGAGGGCATGTGGAAGCCTTGGCCGTTGCCAGAAGAGCATACCCAACAGCGCAGCCAGCAGCAGCTCACTGGGCACCAGCCAGCACAGGTGCAGCACCGCCCAAATGTCAGGTGGACCTTTCTAGGGGGCCCATTGACTGTTGTGCCCTGTGCCTGGAATTGCTGTCGGTGGGCCTGATTGGGACGATAACTATATTAGAGATGGTGAGGTGCTCAGATACTACGGTAATGTGGGACCATATAAGTGCTTTAGGTAAATAGAAAAACTGTCCTGTACTTAGTTTTAGAAATGTCAAAATATGATCATAGACCTTCCCTCTTCTTCCATTCACAGCTGGAACCATAAAGCCCACTGAAGTCAATGGAGAAAAGGGCCTTTCTTCAAGGAGCCCATTGGGCGTTTTGGGTATGCAGTGAATACAGGATCAGATGCATTAGCTCTGTATTCAACAGTGACCTTTACTGCCAAAAATAAAGAAACTGCAGCTTGCTAACCTTACTTGAACTTTCTTTTTTACTTCCTTAAATTTACTTTGCAATATGAAAGGATCACATTTGGCAAGCTTTCCTCAAATCCTAGGAAGTTTTAATGTTGGTACCCCCGTGACATTTTTAATGCACAAACATAATATATTATTCCTGTTTGATAAATAAAATGTTTTATAGAAAAATGAAGAAAATGTTCATACTCTGTTTAAAAATTTAGGCCATGATTCTGATCTTAGGCAGAGTGGTGTACATTCTGGGTAACTCTTAACTTCACTGGAGTTACCTCACATTTACACTAGCATGAAATCAGTATCTGGTCCCCTATTTCACAAGGGCCAGGTTCTGATACTCTTGCTCAGAATGAGTAGTATCTTAGTTCTCAGATAGTCCTAGTAAAGTCAATAGGACTACTCATGGAATAAGATTCTTCACAACATGATATCACAATCTTGCCTTCAACTGAAGTACGTCAGCTAATTTATCAAACAACTCCTGTAACTCCTCCTATGTAAATACAAACTAACGATTGTGACACTAAGCACCCCTATATTCACACCCTATATACTTCTCTAATAACCTTTGTACAAAGTATGCTTTTTGAGGTATCATTGGCAAACTGATCATTAGTATTCTTGTGTGATGTATGAATGTGATGGGGATTAAGTGTTATGAATATATTCCAGAATTATAACTGAAGTGTGTGTAAACCAGGAGAGTGGGGGAAGCTGCTAAATAGGTCTAGTCTAAACAAAGGAATATGTGTTTGCCTCAATTTACATATAAGTAGTAAACAGACCCATCAATGGGTAGAGGTAACCCTCACACAAACAAGTGGTGGAGAAGACAGCATTGTATTTTTACCCAGCCTGCCAGAGAGCTTGGTCTGGTTTTACTTTTCACAAGAATCCATTTAAAGATTACTGGTCTATAAAGACAGGGGGGAAGGAGGGGGAGGAGGGACTGAACCTCAAATGATAATCAACTGAATCAGCTCATTGCATACAATATTACTCTATTATAAAATGTATAGAGTTAGGTCTTTTCTGAAAGCTAATGACACACTGGTGATTAATATAATAGTGAAATGTATGTATTAACAATATATAAGGAATTATGGATACTCATTGATATTAGGCTGTACAGTTTGCCCACACAGGATGGAATGTCACAGCTATCTGTCTGTCTATGTCAATTCAGCATGGTGGAATCAGAAACAAGGCATGCCCCATTTACATTGAAATCATACAGAAGCCCACAGGAAAGGAAGACTAGCATGAGGTGATTATAAAATCAGACCCATTGTTTCTTTAAAAAAAACCCGCCATTTTGTCTTTAATAACAACAATTCACAGGTATTGTTGTCATTATGATGCTGGCAGTCACTTAGGTTATGATCCTGTTTTGCAATGGCAAATAAATAAAATAAAATAAAATAAAATAAAATAGCAATTTAGGCTAGTGTGTGAATGCCAATGATACCCAAAGTAACGGTGCCTGAATGAGGAATGCTGGTTAACGTTTCTATGATGTCAAAGTAACCACGCAAGTAGTGAACATAAAATCAGAGGAGAAGCTTACTTAACTACTGAAAAGGGCAACTGATGTCAGTGTACACAATGCCACTCATAGCCACTAACAGCCATAATAAACTAAAGAGCATGTCTGAACAAAAAGGATCTAAGCAAGCATGTAAGCATGCAAGGATTAAAGTAAAATGGCACATCATAGATAAATAAAGATGAAAGAAGTGCGTCAGTTTCATTTAGACACGCTATTGGAATTTTTAAACAATAGAATTCAGGACCTTTTTTTCAGGCTCTTTTTCCTCAATCCAGTGCTTAACTTTCTGGCAGTGCACACAGAGCTGTATGTCATAGAGAACGGAGTTAGAAATCTCAGTAATTAAATGGGTTTATTAACTCACATTCATGGGTTCCCATTACCTGAGCACTTGTATATTTAACAAAGAAAATAATTGGTGGCGTTAAACTGGATCCTGTATTTAAACATATTAAAAAAAAAAGCAACAGCTCTCTCCTTGTCTTGTTCTGTCTTTGTCTTTCCTTCCTTCCTTTCCTGTACTGTTTACTGACCACTGGGCAAAAGTCTATTAAAATAACCATTAAAAAAAAAACCTTGACTGGAATTGTCTTAAGTGTCATTGATTGTGCTTGTTAGGAGAAAAAGACAATGTTTGATGGTAGTGCTCAGTGTCTGTTATGAAAGTTTTCTTATGTTAAAACAAGACAAACAAAAGGGTAGAGGGGGAAAAAAGCCTGTCTCTGATTCTTGCAATTAAGTTGCTTGAAGACTACAGGCACAGCACTTTCCATATGACAAAAGTTAGCTATTCCTGAACCCCAACTTTACTTGCCTAGCTCTTGAAAACATTAGGCTAGGTTGTTCTTATTTTTCACTAGCCTATCAATGGGAGAAAATGTTCAGTTTATGTAGTTTTTCACATCAAATTATTGCAAGGTTAAATCTGTTTCAGACTTCTTTGATCCAGGCAAATAGCTAGTTTCTACTCATGCTAAGTAGTTGTTTAGGCCCTGATCCTGCAAAAGTGTCTGCAAGAGTTAACCCTTGCACCAAAACTTAATCTCTTGCAAGAAAATCACTGGGAATACTCAGAGTAAGGACCGCTCCACATGAGTAAGGATAGCAGAAACTGTCCCTTAGAGAATAAGGAAAAAATAGAATTCTGCAAAGGTGGAGACACCTGAAAGCAATTGAGACTTAAACTAAACATTTTCTAGTTACATTTGAAGCACCATTGCAAGTACACACACCCAAAAAGAACAGCTGGGCTACTACTGCCGTGAATCATCAATGAAGTAATTGTATCAGGAGCCAGTGCCCATGAACTTTTTTTCCCCAGTGGGAACACAGCCATAATGTTCTCCTAATTTTGACTCTTTCCCTGGATACATTTTGAAAAAGCTATCAGATAAAAACTACATGGAAAATAGTATTTGTCTATTTCCTGATGTACTGTAACTAATTCACAGAAGAAGAAGACTAGATTTCAAGAAAATGGAGTTTTATTACATTACAGGCATGTTAGTGCCAGTAATTTCATTAGAATGATTCCACACACCAGTAATGGGTTAAATCAGTCTATCTTGTTTATAAATAGGTGAAAAATATTTGATATTCTGAGATTTCCATTCAAGAAGAAGAGGAAAGACACTTTCCAGGGAAGATTTTAGCTTACATTGAAGCCCCAATTTTGCATTCTTTGTCCACCCAAAAGACCCATTGTGTTCACTGTACGCTAGGAATGAAGGCTCAAATCCTGGACATCCTTAGTAATGTGAGTATTCTAACTGAATCCAGTTATTAACAAGGGCTTGCTAGATTAGGCCCTTATTTATTTTTTATTATTGATCTCTGTCAGAGGGTGATATATTTCAATGAAGACTCAAGGAAGGTTTATATACAGACCTCTATTCCTTTGTAAAAGTTAAAGGAAATCAGTGGCTGAGGCTTGGTCTACACTGCGGGCGGGGGTGGGGGGTCGACCTACGATACGCAACTTCAGCTACGCGAATAGCATAGCTGAAGTCGGCGTATCGTAGGTCGACTTACCTGGCCATGAGGACGGCGGTGAGTCGACGGCTGCGACTCCCCCGTCGACTCCGCTTCCGCCTCTCATGGTGGTGGAGTTCCAGAGTCGACGGGGAGCACGTTCGGGGATCGATTTATCACTTCTAGACGAGATGCAATAAATCGATCTCCGATAGATCGATCACTACCCGCTGATCTGGCGGGTAGTGAAGACGTACCCTTAGTGTTAAAATAAACAGCCTCCTTCCCAGTTTTAGTAGTCATCCTCTAGTATATAGCTCAAACTAGGACTGAAACTAGAGATTGTTTTTATTTGTATTATGGTAGCACCTAGAGGCCTCAACTGAGATCAGAGCCCCATTGTGCTGGGTACAAGCATGTAGTAAGAAAAGATCCTCACCATGAAGAATCAACAATCTAAGGCCATGATCCTAGAAAGATTCTAGGCCTTGTTTCCCCTACCACCCTTTGTCTCTTTTGTCTGTTTAGGCCATGATCCTGCAAAGACTTGTGTGTTCTTAACAAGCTAGACAAAGAGTAGGAAGGGAAACAGAGTCACAGACAGGTGAAATGACATGCCAGTATCTCATAGCAGGTCATTTATTGATCTAGGACTAGACCCTAGGTTTCCTGAGTCAAGTCCCAGTCTAATGCTCTGGACCACACTCTCTCTATAAAGAAGATTAATTAGTATCTGTATAATCAATGGGTTTCAAAATATTTTACACAAACATTATTCAGTATCAGAGGAGTAGCCGTGTTAGTCTGGATCTGTAGAAGTGACAAAGAGTTCTGTGGCACCTTATAGACTAACAGACGTATTGGAGCATAAGCTTTCGTGGGTGAATACCCACTTCTTCAGATGCATGCAGTGGAAGTGTCCAGGGGCAGGTATAAATAAGCAAGGAAGAGTCAGGCTAGAGATAACAAGGTTAGTTCAATCAGGGAGGATGAGGCCCTCTTTTAGCAGTGGAGGTGTGAACACCAAGGGAGGAAAAACTGCTTTTGTAGTTGACTAGCCATTCACAGTCTTTGTTTAATCCTGAGCTGATGGTGTCAAATTTGCAAATGAACTGAAGCTCGGCAGTTTCTCTAGTTGCTACACACCGCACCATAATAACTCTAACTCAGGAACCAATCCATGCAACAAACCTCGATGCCAACTCTGCCCACATATCTACACCAGGGACACCATCACAGGACCTAACCAGATCAGCCACACCATCACCGGTTCATTCACCTGCACATCCACCAATGTAATATACTCCATCATGTGCCAGCAATGCCCCTCTGCTATGTACATCGGCCAAACTGGACAGTCCTTACGCAAAAGGATAAATGGACACAAATCAGATATTAGGAATGGCAATATACAAAAACCTGTAGGAGAACACTTCAATCTCCCTGGACACACAATAGCAGATTTGAAGGTAGCCATCCTGCAGCAAAAAAACTTCAGGACCAGACTTCAAAGAGAAACTGCCGAGCTTCAGTTCATTTGAAAATTTGACACCATCAGCTCAGGATTAAACAAAGACTATGAATGGCTAGCCAACTATAAAAGCAGTTTTTCCTCCCTTGGTGTTCACACCTCCAGTGCTAAAAGAGGGCCTCATCCTCCCTGATTGAACTAACCTCGTTATCTCTAGCCTGACTCTTCCTTGCTTATTTATACCTGCCCCTGGACACTTCCACTGCATGCATCTGAAGAAGTGGGTATTCACCCACGAAAGCTTATGCTCCAATACCTCTGTTAATCTATAAGGTGCCACAGAACTATTTGTCAATTATTCAGTATGTGTATATATATATAAAAATTCACTGTCACTAAATATCTATCCTTGCTTCCCTTTAATGCCTGGACATTTTTTCTGACCCTAGCCCCATCGACTTTCTTTGAGTGTGTTCATTCCACACTTTCATTCCACTTAGAAATGTTTGTATATGTATTTGTACATTTGCTTCATACTCTTCCTACCTTACAAAAACAACTCCCAGCTGAGAACGTGATGGGACTTCTGGCTTTCTTCCTCTTTCCTGTTAAAGGACCACTGGTACAGCCTGTGCTTGCATAGCTGCATCTGACAGCTCAACTCTCATTATTGGATGAGCTCACAAATAATCCCCCACCCCAGAGAATTAACTTGTTCTAATTAACTCTCATGCTTTGCAGATAAGATGGGTTCTTTCCTGAGACCAATCATGAGAGTCAATCACTGTAACAAACTGGCCACCTGTTAACTAAACGCCAAAATGCCTCAGGCCTGAGGTCAAACCTCACCACAATCTTCTCATTTATAAGAACACCTAAATGTTCTTTGTGTCTCTATGAAAAGGACTTCAGGCTACAAGAACAACACCTAGGGTAAGTTGATATTTCCTAAATTGCTAGCTAGTTTATGTCCCAAAGCAAGCTCACACTTATTTAGCAATATGATACCCTTAAGAATATATACATAATTCTATTATACGCTAAACCTTTCTAGGCTGCAATAAAAAACATTAATTTTGTAATCACTCTCTTTTCTAGCAAGATTTAATAACATCAAAAGTCTACTTAAGGTAACAGAGCCTTTACAAATATATATATTTTACCCAATATACTTCCTGATGCAAGGTAAGACCTATGTATTTCAGGATTACTCCATGGTACACCAGAAACAAAATGGAAAATCTTCTGGCTAGTGTTGTTCTCTGAATGGGATGGAGGATTGGGAGTAGTAAGCACATAAGCAGCATGAGAAGCTTAACAGATCTTTATTGTAAGAAGACAGAAATAGTTACTTGCATAACTTCTGGTGTCTTAGCTTTCCTGAGCACTTTGTGTACATAGCTTTACCAAAACTTCATTTGCCCTGATTCCTGTTTGGATTGAGCTTTTGCCACTGTTCCACAGTTTAACCAATGCAGTGCAAACAAAACAGCAAAACACCAAGCACATGCACAAATCAATTCCTATTCAGTCTAAAATCAGGGCCCAAAAGGGCAAAAATCTTCCAGGTGTGCTGATGGGCCCTGTTGTCCCCCAAATGCCCTCACTAGGCACTGCATCGCACTTCCTCTTTTTAGTGCAAATTACTTGTTCCTCATCCAGGAATGTATTTTTAATAATAATTTCACTTAATTTTTATAACTGGTGTTTGCAAATGTGACATTCTTCTTTCTTTTTGCTTGTTAATATGTCACTGGAGATGTAGTTGATAAAACACATAAAAATCAAAAGAATGGTGAGTTGTCCTGGTATCGTGGCATGATGGCATCATTGAAATGTCATGGACCAGAGAGAGAGAGGGTATGATATCCCTCCTTATAAGATTTTAGAGAGACTATACATAGAAGACTGGGCACCTCAATACCAGAAAGATGCCACTGAAGTGAATTCATGGATGGGGCAGAAGCATTCAAAATGATTAATGGGCTAAAGGGATTTATGATATACTTGGATAACTAATACGTTTAATTCTTACAAATGGTGAGTAAGAGATCCAGGGTAATTTCTTCCTATGTGTGTTGATTGTAGGAGGGCAATAATAAATTTTTGAAAGTGTTTGTAGGCCTACCTACAATCATGTGACTGGATGCAGATCTATTTATTTAACTCTGCTTGAATTTATGGAAGAGAGAAAAAGAAAAAGGGGAAAAGGTGCAGGGGAAGTAAAAGTAAAGAATAAGCTTTCAGACAGGTGGGTTTTTTTTCTTTTTTTTCTTCAAGGGTGGTCCAAACTTGTTTGCACTTGTCAGCAGCAACAAATATTGACAAGAGAATGTGAAGAAATGAGTTTTTTCTGTAAGTGGAAGGAAATGAAACTCTAAGAAAAGAATACTTGGGATAGCCTCATGGGACTGGATGAATTGAAAGAAGCCATTTGGGAATATGAATGAGAGAGACTGGGTTTCAGCTGTTAATAGTGAAGTAAAATAATTTTCTGGTTTGTGAGCTCTACTGTAGCTAAAAACATGCTAAGGAAAACAAAAGCAAAATTAAGAGTTCATTTAGGCTGTTGGCTAGTAAGAATGTTCCCCCGAGTAATGTCAATGTTCACAAACGGCCTGAGTTACCTTAAAGAACTATATAGTGCTGGATTAGGAGGTGCAGCAGGTAGTTTGTGGGGAAACTATAACTGGGACATCCTATCAAGTGTTTAAAGATACACTTGATCTACTGGGAGAGGATACCCACAAACCACTTCAGCCCACAATTGGAAAAACACCTATTTATTTTTCTGAAAGTTTTGGTACCACAAACGTTACTCCACCAGCTTCCTAACCCCAAGTTTTCATTTCTGTCGTCTGTATAAAGTACATGCTTTTAAAATAGCCTTCAGGTAAACCAAACCAAAAACTAAAAAAGCAATCTTGTTAATCTAAATTTGTTAGTTGATGTATAATCTGAAGATCGTTGCATCAAGTACATTACATGCAATAACTGATTATCAGCAAAGTTGTGTCAATATTATTAGATTCTGACTTTTTTCATGTCTGCAGTTCTCATTGAGATGCTGGACCATGTGTCCCTTGTGATACTCCATTATAGTCAATATAGCTCAACTAAGGATGCATGTGGCTCAATATCTTTAAGGGCTCTGTTGAGACTGGTTTGTGGTCTAAACTATTGGCTCTGGTGCAGTTTGTCTTTCACTTCAAAGGTCATCCCTGTGCAAAAGAAGGATAGCACAAGTCCTATCCATTACTTATGTCCCACTTAAGCTATCAAAATGCCCAGGTGTAGACTTCACATAGAGTGAGTATAGCATATAATATGTGTTTCAAAGGTCATTAGTTTAGTTGCACTTAAGGAAAATAAGATTCACGAAACAGATTCACGAAACATGGGTTCAGTTAATTGCCTATCCACAAAATTCCTGTGTGACTTTCAGAAAATCATTTAATCTACCCTATGCCTCAGTTCCTTATCTGTGAAGTGAGGATAATACTTCTCTATCTCAAGTGGAAGTGTGAGGATAAAATCCATTAACACATATGAGGGGCTCAGATACTTTAGTGACAAGGGCAATATAAATATGCAGATAGACAGAGCCCTAACTGCTTGTCAAGGTGGTTAACTGCATACAGGAAGACTTGTTCACTTCTTCAGTATTACCACCCACAGGTATTCAAGAATCATGGGATTGGTCCAAAATTAAGAGATTCTTATCAGAAAGCAAACATTTTTCTTCTTTTTCTGAAGCTGTTCTCTTTTCTCGCTGAGAACTACAAAGCTACTTAAAACATTGAAAATTTAGTTTCTCACATTCTAGCATGACTGTAGTAACTGGGACTTTAACAAAAACATCAAATGCTGTGACTCACAATAAAATCATGAGAGTTGGCAACACCGTTAAATTTTACACTGGTGTAAATGGCTACCCATGCTGCAATGGAACAGTGAACTGGGCCCATTGACTACAGCTGGAGGCCTGCACAGTTTATATCTTATTACCCCACCTTCATTTTCAAGTATATCCCCACACCTGCATCTTTCCAGGACTGGGACCTGTGTACTTAAACTTACATCTGATTAGCAGTCCTATTGACTTCACTGTGTATAGTTAAGCACATGCATAGATCTTTTATGGATTGGGGACCATAGTTCAGATGGATAAGGAAGCCTATTGATTCATTATCCATTAAATACAGAATACAATGTGTGATCTAGTATTTTATGAAACTGTAAACACCCTTTCATGTTAAGGATTTAGAAACAGTCTTACTGACAAGTATGATCTCAGAGCATGTTTCATATTTCCCAGTGAGTTCACATGGTTGGAGACCAGTTCACTCCCAAATAATTCATATTATAAACAGACCGAATATTTTAGTTACACTGACAAATGACACATTTCTCAAAAATAGAAACCAGGTCAGCTTATTCAAGAGGATCTGGACTGTGCACTGTAAAACAAATACTGTTTGGTTTGGTTTTGGTTGTTTGAATGGATTAGCATTACAATGGAACCTCTGGAGCACTAAAGTTACCTCTTAAAAAAACAAAATTTCAGCATTTTAAAAAAACCTCTTAATCTCCATAGTCACTGGTAGAGATTTAAAGAGTTTGTTCATACTAAAAATGGCATGGGAAGGAGATGTCCAAACAGAGAACGGGGAGGAAGAGTGAAGTTCAATGTGACAGCACTCACGTTTGATAACTAGGATGCCTATGTTGGCTGCAGAAAGCAGGGTTTTTTCCTCCTCACCCAGCTAAGTACATCAAACTGCTGACAAACAGGAAAGGTACATGAATGGGGAGGGCAGTAGCCAGGACAACTCCTTGGTTCAAATTAACATATGGGATTTTTATATAGTTGATAGGAAGAAGTCATTCTATACTGGAGGTGTTTTAGGTGCACATATGTTTTGTATAAATATATATTCTAACACAGCCATGCATGCACATGAGATAATATTCCATTATTTACTGCATTATATAATGTATACATGCAGGAGCCGATCATGCACTCCCTGTCTGGGGAAAAAACTTCAGTTTAAATCAATAGGAATTTTTACTTAGTAAGGCCTGAAGGAAACAACCCATAGAAAATACAACAGCTTGACAACTTTCATTTGCATAACTGAATTTACTCAGTTTTCCTACAGTGCATACAGTAGTTGAGGTTAATTTTAACAAATGAGTGAACAATTCAGTTTTCTTGTACTACCCTCAGAATTGTAACTCAGTTGTAACCCTGACCCCCTTCCAGTAAAATTGTGATGAATTTTATATTTTAAATTATTGATATCAAATTAAATTTATAAATAACATGTGCCAGAATTGCACTACAATAGCTTAGGTTCGCTCATAATCAATGAAATTGCTAGGATATTATAACTGGTTTCATTACTGTACTTCACCAGCTTGAAATAATCATTTGGGAAGCCTGTAAGGATAAGGGAAGTTTAAGCATGTGCTGACACTTCTTATTTGAGTGCACTTGCTAACTACATTTGAAATGAGAGCAGACATTGCTGCAATAACCCTGGCAGAAGACATGTCATTACGTTTTGCACCAACTGCAGACTCTGAGGAATGACAGACAAGAAATTATACTGGAAATATTATATTACATGATCTACTTTTCACAGGCAAAATTGAAGCTATATTTTTAAGGAACACACTAGGAGAACATGTTTTTATACACCAAGTGCTGAAAGCCCACCGTATTGGCTGTTGACCCCTGACCTGATTATTGAGGGTCTATAGTTTTGGGTAAAATATTACTATCTGCTAAGCATGCTTATAGAACTAATAAGGGAAGTTACTGAAGCTGAAGTAGGGGAACATAAATAATTGGATTAATAGACTTTGTTATAGTTAAAGGCCTATTTTGTTGGGGTGCAACCTAGTGTGAGAGTCCTGGTGGTAGCCATGCTAAGGCTGGAGGGTTTAGTTACAATAATACAGGCCCGAGGAGCTTTACACAGGTCACAATTTATGCCTTCTCATTCTGTGTAAGTAAACAAGACTGGAAGGGTATGGGTACAGTGCAAGTTGCACAAGTTAGAGGGGGTTTGGGCAGCTTTGAAATATGGTAAGTAGGTAATTAGACTGAAATGAGATATAGAAATGTAGAAACAATTGATGCAAGGTATTAATATTAATGATTAAAGTTTAATTATGGAGATCCAGAATGCCACATGTGATAATGGGTAGGTGGTAATCTTGTTATGGTCACATATGATCATATATGCCTGTATATTCAAATATTATTTATATAAAGAAGAGGTTATAAAAGATCTAGTCTAATTCCCTAATTTTGGGGTCCATTGGGTCCCTGAGATGGTGTACATTGAATCAGGAACAACGCTCTGATGTGCTCCACTTACTTTGTGGGACCATTGGAAACAAAGATAGAAGGAAAAATAAGACTATGCAAAAAGGCACACCAGCATATTAATGTATATTTTTTCTATTATTTTAATTATATTTGTATTAGCTATAGCCCATAAGTTTGTGTGTGTTCCATCAGTTTTATTTTCTTTATTAACTCTAAGTAGCCACCTGGGGGGGAAAAACACACCTGTATCTGTGATGAGCAATAATATTTGTATAACTGTAATAATTTATTAGGCTAGAACCATTTCCACAAGTTGGGGAAAATATTCTGTTACAGTAAAATACATTCTTAACTTTAGGAATGAGAATATAGATATTGATTTCATGGGGCCTAACCTCATGCTTGAGGTAAAGCAAGCGCTCTGCTGGGTTGGGGGCATGGAGAACATCTCATGTTTAATGCCCTAGAAAAATATATTGGTGGCACAATAGGAGTAAAGGAAAAACATTACCTACCATCTCTAACAGCAACATCCTATAAAATAAATGTATTTCTACATAGCATATTTGACCCATAGTTAGTGTTTGAAGCTAGCTCTCTATAAGAACCCGCATTTTCCCCCTCTTCACATCCCAAAGTCTTCCAAAAGACACTAATTTCCCTGAAATTGTGCATTACGTGTATCCTACTAGAAAAAGACCAAGAGAGTATGGTTTATCAAGACCCTATTCAGAAGAATATTTACGTGTGTGTTTAAATGCTATGCTGAATTGGGACTGAATGTGCAGAGTGTAAGTGAATAATGTGCAGTTAAAGGTGAACAAGAAAGTGGCTTATAACGGGACATGCTTTCAGCTCCTCTCCAGTCCCAAGATACCCTTTGAATAACATTGTTCTTTTTTCCATAACAAACATGGTGTACACCCTCCAAAATGGGCACCAGAGAGAGAGAGGGACCTCGGTGAATCTGCAATAAGTATAAATTGATATATTTTTAAAGAAATGAAATGGTGGTGCACCTTGATGGGTGGGGGTTGTGCTGACAGGGCTAAAGTATGGTGGGGGGCTGGGGCAAGTCAGATTTTCCCCATGTAACTGTGTGGGTTAAGAAGGGATCCTCTCCTCTCACTGCATGACTATTCCACGTTGGAACTGTCAGTAAAGATTGTCATCTTTACCCATGTGCACCCATTCAGTCTTTCTAGCTGATTCAACCCAAGGAAGAACCTTTGTCCAAACTGAGTCAAGGAGGCCCCGAGGAAGCTCAGCTTTCCTGATGTGGCCACCTAGTGTATGGACTCTGTCTCGGAAGAGTTTCCTACTCAAGATCCCAATAAGTCACTGAAGCAATATAGTTAGGTTGGGTCACAGATGCCAGCCAGCTCTGTGTAAAGTAAGGGGTGAGGTCAGAATTTGTGGCCTAATTCAAAACCTGAATACTCTGAAGTCAATGGAAAGATTCCCACTGACTTTAATAGTGTGTTGGATCAGTCCCTTGGCCCACAGTGCAAGCTTCAAAACAAATAGATGGAGCTAGAACATTGGGTTTGTTTTAAACTGAAATACGGGTGTTAGTATATTTTGAGGTTTGCCATATGTTAATGACATTAAATGAAACATACAGAAAGGCAAATAAACAAAGGATTGTTATTGGAAGCAGTTATCCTGTCTGTAATTAGGAGGAGAAAGTGAGAATATTCCAGTTTTAGTTTAATTGGGGTACTTCAGAACTTCACTCTTGTCATATTACGTGGTTTTTTTACCTGTACCTTATTAAATTTTTATGTCTTCCATATTCTGTGCATTTAGTTTCCAGTAAGTGACCACAGTACAGTAGTTTCCCAGCAGTGATGTAATTTTTTGAAGTAGTCCAAGCTGAGTATACTTCAAGGTGTTACATATTTGTCTTCATTTTTTGTCCTTTATATAACTTTCCCTTCAGTAAAGAATTCATGGCTGTTTAAAAATGTTTTTGTAATAGGAAACATATACATACTAATACTCTTTATAAATTGTATGTACAGATAGTTCAGTGCTCTGGGTGCAGTGCCATCAATATTCTCTACCATTTGTAACCAGACCAGACTAGAAAAATCTCTTTGCATTTCTGGTCTTTGTCCAAAGTTGGCCCAAATGACAGCTAGCTCTTAAAAGCTCAGTCTGGAAAAAAACAGTGTGTGTGCTGTATCTGTTCAAACTAATTTCTCTCCCAGTAAAGATACAATTCTTTGCTTGGAAGGAGACACAAAATATACATGGTGTCAGTTAGCATGGGACTAAGAGGAGAAATTAGGTTGAAAAATATCAGTGGCTATTTATTTATTTTTTGAGAGGTCTGTAATTAAATATTGGAACTAAAGACTATTATAAAATACAGTCAATTGAATGCAGCCCCTCCTCCCTACTCCAGCTGGCCTGTGTATTCATATTTGCCTCTTCCTCCCATCACTATATTTTCCTTTCTCTTTACAAAAACTGTCAAGGATTCATTTTAATAAAGATTTGAGTAAATATTTTTATGTAAAATTATAAATAAAAGTTATTTCTACAGTAAGTGTTCCTGCTTATTACAACACGTACTGTAGAATGGGCAGAGGCAACTGTATCAGAAGCCAAGGATATGCCTGCTTTGGCTCAAGAGTTTATTGTAAGCCATTTTGGAGCCAAGGACATTTTGAGGACCAAGGCCAAGTCAGTATGGAGATGGCAGTGTGCAATATTTTGTCAATATGGAAACTATCTAGTTGAATTCATTTTATATATATAATATATATATAATGCCTTGTGAATGTATTGGTCTTGATTCACATTCAAGAAGTACCCCACAGGAAAGAGCAGGGAAAAATTCAGTTATATGAAGTCTGATGCTAACTTTTAGTTCTTAAATGTTTGGGACACCAGTTAACAATTTGTGCCACTTTCTTCGTGCTCCAGTCTACCTAGCTCATCTTTCTTTTTTTTATTTCTTATTTATTTTCCACATGAATGCTAAATTTCCCACAGCAAATGGAGGTGTCTCTTTGCTGAATGTGAAATTATGCTGTAGTATAGCTGTCGTGAAGTTCTGAATTGTTCTGGAAGATGTTTTTGGAAATAACTTACTTGGAATACAACTGAATCTTTAGCTGTTCAAAGATTATTTTACACTTTATGGGAAAAATAAATACAAATAATGAAGGAAAAATAATCACAGAGATCTTATTACCGGATAGCTTTCCTTGGGTTCAGTGGATCTGTGATACTTCACTTTTTGTTCCTTTTATTCATGTCAGGATCCTAAGAAGGGGAGTTGGGACCAACGGTCAGAGTAGGGGCAAACCTAAGGCTGAGAGTAGTAGAGGAGTTCATAGTCCTGCTCCAGACCAGGGTAAATACCAAGCATCAGCGTCTTAATCAAGTTTCAGGGTCCGGACCAGGAGGCAAGATCCAAATCAAGCCAAAGTCAAAGCCAGGAGTGGGGAGGAAGAACGATCATGACACCTACAGGCAATCCACACTGTTGCATGAACACTTCATGGTTCATAAACCCTTTGGGTTTATATAGGGCAGGGAGCGAATCACGAATCATGAGGCTGTGGCCTGTCAGACCCTTTGAGGCAGGACTTCCCACAGTCTGTGTCCCTAGCAGGTGGTGGAGTGGGCGCTAGTTATAGCTGCTGCTAGGTAGCAGTGTTTATTACCTAGTAGTTCTGGAGGCCTGGGTTCAAGACCCCTTTGTTCTTACACTGCAGGCCCTCCTTCCCCTATGTCAGTTGTATGTGTTTGCATCTGGTTTAGGCTAGAATACAGATACTAAACTAAATTGGGGCTAAGGTTTGGATTTGACAGGCAAGCACATGAGATTGTGAGGCTTTGGCATACTTCAAACCAGAATAGGAAAAAAGCAGGATTCTGATTTTTAGCTGTCTTAACTGCAACCATTGAGTTTGGGTTCCGATTTGGAAATCTGATATTAGTTCATCTAATCTTTTTCTTCACCTGTAGCTAGATATAGTTCAGGTATTAGTCCAGCTTTCATCCAATCTCTCCCTGCCTCGATAGATAGATAGATACAGTATATATATTCCCCACTCCTCCATCTTGCCCTTTCTCTGTCTGTTCCAAGGTCTTGTAACCTCACAATCTGGCTATTAATTTGGTTCCTTCTCCAAGTGCTTGAGTACTTTCTGCTTCTCTCTGGGTCAAACACACCTTGGAAGGTAAGGTAGTTACATTTGTGCCAGTCACCCCATCCACTTCAAGTGACCTTAAATAAAATCAAACTTTATTTGGCATAAGAAAGAGAATAAAGAACTTTAAAAAGAGTACCTACCTATGTTCGGTGGCAAAAGAACTATGCAACTGTCACAAAGATTGTTCGATAATATGAAAATATTACCTATAGTATAGCTAATCGTCGTTTCTCCCTCATTCTAAAAGGTGTCACAGCTGGTCTGTCTCAGCAAGATGTGTGACCTCTTTTTGATAAATCCCACTTTCCTTTCATCTACTAAACGAGGGGTTTACTCAGTTCAGTACCCTATCATGTAGAGGACTCCCTGATGTCCTTGAAGCCACTGCACAGTAATGGTATGTGCAATAGGAAGAAATAATCAGTTAATTTTCTGAAGCAAATCAGGTCTTACTGATTTTTTTTGTCTTCTCCTGTTTCTGTGTTCACAAGTATACTGATTTGCATTAGTAAAATGGTGTTTTCCCTGTTTGTGCCCAAATTGTGGCTCTAAGGCAAGGTGACTAGCAGGTGGCTTGTATAACCTCTTTATTTTTGACATCTCTTGGAAGAGATGCAAATAAAGAGAGACCTTGTTTTCAGGATAATTTTCATATCGTGTAATAAAACACAATATTAAATTCCCTGTGCCTTAGTACAAGCCATATTGAGTGGGAAGGCACCAGCCTCTATGGCTACATTATTAACTCATTAGGCTTTAAATACAACTGTGGAATCATGGTTATACTGTGCTAGAAAGTGCAGACACTAAAGGGGATAATTATTGGCAGAAGGTTAATACTATTTTAAGTACATCTCATGACACTTCTGGTTATCTATGCTATGCAGGTCTAGAAGGACCATGTAAAAAGTCTGTATTATGGTATTTTGGCATTCTTCTTCTCATTTGAAGCCAGAAACAGAAGGAATGGATGCATGCCAACATGATTTCTTTTTAAAGTTATCCAAACTTCTCTGAAGCTCAAAAACCATCTGGTTAAGGTTTGGTTTGACTTCTTGAAGTTTTTACATCCTTTCTTACTTATCCTTAAAAAACATCCACAACAATAGTTTCTTGATAGCCATGAAGGCCTCCTGAAAATTTTAAAGTAGTCTAAGGTCATGAATAACTAAATATTGATGCCAGTGAAGGCTCACACGGAGTGTCTTTTCACCAGATATTGCCCAACAGACCCTTTCCAGGAATATAAGTAACTTGTGTGTGTTTTGTATGGCTTTCATATGATGTTGTTGGTGACACACTCTTTAACAGTGGTCTTTTCCTTGGACATTGGCATTCAACATGTAATGTAAGGTGACTGACAGCTCTGGTGTGTGTGTGTGTGTGTGTGTGTGTGTAATATGGGTAGATAAAGATATTAATACCTGAAAAGGAGGTTTTCCTTCAAACCAGTTTATTTGGACTGAAGAGTGACCTCAAGTTAAGAATAATGATACACTTTCAGCTGCTTATGCAAATCGTTGGCATAAAGTCAATGCTAACACACTAGAACAAGACATGGTTTTCATATTCCACTAGCATTTCCCAGCTTTTCAATTTCACTTTGGAGAGAGAGTTTATACAGTAAGTCATGTACAGGCTGCTTAATTTTCCTCTTTCACAAATTAGGTAGAAACTTAATTTTTATCATAGAAAGTGTTCGAGGGGTTTTGTTTTTTTTTAAACCACTTTATGGCCAGTTGAATTTCATACTATTTTATCCGAGATGTGCTGAGGACAAACCTTCAATTCCTAAGTGATGCAATATTAGAATATTTTTTTAAAAAAATCTTTGCAGCACAGACATTTTTGAAGGATTTTCAAAAGGCACTCAGCATCGGTCTAACTCTGCTCCCATTGTAGTTAATGGTAAATTCTCCTTCACGTCCATGGGAATAGAGTTAGTCCAATACCTGCTTAATGCTTCGATTTTTCAAAAGCACTCAAGTGTGTCATTGACTCAGAGTACTCATGGTCCTGACCCTTTACCACTTTATCAGTAACATGAGCACCACTTTCCCCCCAAAGTATTGACAGCTTCTGACTCTTTATTTACAGGTATTACTATCAGTCTTGCAACCAACTAAGTAAAGAGTCTACCCTTTGAAGCTATTCAATTCAATTTGAAATGTATGCATTAAAATATTCCATTTATACAATAGAATAGCCCCTTATTCAAATTAAGAAGCATTAATTGTGTATGACTTTACCAGAAGGGAAGATATTTTTGTTCTCAATATTAAAAGATATTAAAGTTCTCAAATTATTGTAGCTATAACTGTATTTTTCCTACCAATAATGTGGTAATTCTGGATTTGAAATTATGAATGGGTTATTCAGCTGCACATCAAGGAAGAGATGTAGTACTGCAGTGTCATGAGACCTAGGGGTTAAAACAATGTGACCATATGTTAAACTGTGACCATTTCTCTGTTCCTCACTGTGGCTATCAGAGTCTCTGCCCTCAGAAACAGAAGTGCAGCTGTGTCCATTTCACCTCTTGGGTTTCAATAAACAAAAATAAATTTATTCTTGACTCCAAAATTACCTTTCCTTGAATCAGAGGATTCCTTATTCAAATTCGGGTGATGTCCTGGAACCACGAAATGAAGAGCCAGTCTGGCAACTTAGCCCTGACCTATTCACAGGATATCCTCTAATGCAAACAGAGGTAACCACAGTAAGAAAGGCAAATAAACACTCACTAGAGGGCACACAGTATCCTGACTTTATCAAGTATTCTCCTTCATTTTTACTGTCTCTTTCTGGGATGTGCTTCATGGAGATGGTAAATCCTTTATGAAATAAAGAGAAGGTATTCTAGCTGCAGAATATAAAGAGGGTGCTTCTCCTCCTGGTCTGAAAATATAAGGGAGCCAAAGATGAAGATAAGCTTCATCCCTCCACCCCCTGCTCCAAAGCCCTCCTCAATTTTCTCTCGTAGCTCTCAGGTTTGTCTTTAGAAATTATTCTGAGAAGCAGACTGGGATGACATCCTGCCCCCAGTTGAAATTAATGGTGAAACTCTCATTGACTCCAGTGGAGCCAGGATTTCATCCTTAGGCTCTGAGGCCTGTCTGGGGAAGGAGCTTCCTGGACAATTTTGGGGGATTTCAATAGGAATATCTCAATTCTTAAGGCCAAAAAGTCAGGAAATTCAGCTAAGCAGCGCAAACCCATGAACGAATCCCTCCTCAAACACCCTGTCCTTCCTCAACAGGCACTGCCTCCTCCATCTGTAGTTTCTTTTTGTGGAGGAGGCCCTATGGCCTACAATTTTCCTCCCACTCACTGGTATTATCATGGAGGAACAATAGCATCAGTTCCCTTTTCTTGTGTCTTTTGGATGCTGCTTCTGCATGCTCTCTCAACAACGGAGGCCACCATGGTTCTGCCCTGCCTCTTCCTCCTGGGAGAGTGAAGAGGTTTGGAGTTTCCCCGATCCCAAAGGGTCCCCCATGAGCTTGTCCCCTAGAGAACTTCTGTGTGCTCCCTGCCCATCTCTCAGTGATGTCCTGTGGTGGCCCCTATATATCCCCAAGCCTAGGAAATAAATGCTTTTTCCCCCTCCCATTCATACCATTCCTGTCTCCTCCCCAAACTTTACATTTATGTGGTGCAATAAATGGCCTGTTTTAGGTAGTAGTCCTGAGGAGCAGCCCCACAACCAAATCACCTACTGGACTTAGCCATAGCTGACCACCTGCTGCCTACACAACACTCTCTCTGTATCTCCTAGGATGTTGGCTGGGGATATGAGATTGCTGGAACCAATTATAAAAACCCAGGAAAAACCAGAACTGTTGGCAACCTCAAACAGCATCCCAAATCTTTTGTACAGGCTGCAGCATTTCTTCAAAGGAGATGCTAGAGCAGATTTCACTAAGGATTCTTTGTGGATCTTTTTCTTTCTCCCCACCACTCCATCTTCCATCTATTTGTGTTTTGTGACTCCTTTCCTTTTCCTCGTGCATTTCTATCCTTGGAGATGGTTTTTCCTGTCTTTCTCTCCAAATTTTTTTATCATAGGAAAGAGAAATGAGAATTATGTTTTGTTTTCTTATGCTCTTCAGCTTATTTGTCCTTTTGCTCTGTGACTGATCTCTGCAGGGTCAGCAACAATAGCACTTTAAACATGGGAAGACCTCAGTCTGCAGAAGGTACCTGACTTTTATCACACAGATAAAGTCTTTATTTTCTTTTTGATGCTCTAGTCCATTAATTCAAGAACCTTAACAGGAATTTATCTACAACTTAGAAAAGAATTATTTTCATAGCAGCAAGTAAAGAGGTATTCTGAGGTCATTGGACTTCCTTCTGGAAGTGGAATATGCACACTGAGACAACGCCTGATTTTAATAAGGACATCAAAAGGGAATGTGATTATTTTAAAAATATGATTTGTCTTTGATGTCAAAATGAAGGACAATAGTATTTTACTTTTCTTTTGGAAAAGTTTCTGAGGTTATTTTCACTTTCTTCTAATGTCTGTATGCATGATGATTGGCTAATTGAACTATTTTGGCACGTGAGGGAATTATTAATTAGACAACTGGAACCATTTAGTCCTCATTAATGAACTTGGATTATTTCTATAATATTTAATGATTTCCCAGAGCAGATGTAGTCAAACAGACCCAGGAAAAGATTGTCTTTATTACATATTATTTTTTTTTATTTTTTTGTTAAACCAACAAAGAATTTACAGGTACTTTAAAAATGTTTCTTTTTGGGGGGAGAAGAAGAAGATAATGAGAACAATCCCCACTTCCCTACATATGAAGAAATGGACTATTTGAATCACTGCATGCAGTTGAAGCTGGCACACACTCTGCTGGTCAAGAGAGAGGCTCTGTAAAAAAGCTGCTTGCTTTTACAGCATTTCTTAAGGCTGGATTCTGATAACCTCATGCACAGTGAAAAGCACCTCACCTCACACTTGGTTACATTGAAGTCAAGGAGGATGCTTGTGGAGAAAGATACTGCTCAGGGTAAGGGAATCAGAATCTGGCTTTTAGATCACAGTGCCCACAGCTTTATCCATGATGAAAACTAAACACAATGATCTGCTTTGAGCCAATGGGCATGCCAGCTACTTATTCAATGGGAATTTCTCCATTAAAGATTAATACCTGCCTGTCAGGGTTCCCTCCCCGCTCTGAACTCTAGGGTACAGATGTGGGGACCCGCATGAAAGCCCCCTAATCTTTTTTTTACCAGCTTAGGTTAAAAACTTCCCCAAGGCACAAATCCTTTGTTCTTGGATGGTACGCTGCCACCACCAAGTGATTTAACAAAGACCCAGGGAAAGGCCCACTTGGAGTCCTTTTCCCCAAAAATATCCCCCCAAGCTCTTACAACCACCTTTCCTGGGGAGGCTTGAGAATAATATTCTAACCAATTGGTTACAAAGTGACCAAAGACCCAAACCCCTTGGTCTTAGAACAATGGAAAAATCAATCAGGTTTTTAACAGAAGGATTTTATTAAAAAGAAAAAGGTAAAAATTATCTTTGTAAAATCAGGATGGAAAATAACTTTACAGGGTAATCAGATTCAAAACACATAGGATTTTCCTCTAGGCAAAACTTTAAAGTTACAGAAAAAAACCTCCCTCTAGCAAAGGAAGAATTCACAAGCAAAACAAAAATAATCTAATATGCCTCGCCTGGCTATTACTCACAATTTTTGTAAAATGAAAGACTTTTAGGATCGTTGATAGGAGAAGGAGTTTTCTGACCTGATGCTTCTTTGCTTCCCAAGAGAACACACACACACAAAGAGCACAAACAAAATCTCCCCCTCCCCAGATTTGAAAGTATCTTCTTTCCCCATTGGTCCTTTTGGTGTCAACCAGGTTATTTGAGCTTCTTAACCCTTTACAGGTAAGGAGGAATTCTAGGCTATCCTTAGCTGTATGGTTATGACACTGTCCAACACTTATCCAATGTATAAAACCTTTTGGTATCTTCAGTCAAGCCACCTCTCTTCTCATCCCAGAAAGGCCTGGCTGCCACATACATGGTTGGACATCTGTGCCAGTATCCTTCCATTAGGCTGTTTTAAAAGGGGTGGCCATGTGATCTGTTCTCCTACCTGTGGATATTCACTTTTCGGGTGGACCATAAGCCCTTTTTCTTGAATTCACAATGTCTTATCTTCAATGACAGCCAATTAAGTTCCTCCTCCAAAATGAAGGGGCTTGTTGTCAGCTGTGAATAGGCAGCTTGCACCCCTAAATTCTAGTCAGATCTCCTTGGAAGATGGCCTGGCAGCCTTTTCCCATCCTTTAACTGAGCCCACTTTGTTGGCTAAAATGTAAAGCCTCACTGGATCTTTGGATAATTTGCCCCAGCATGCACTGCAAGATAGTAAAAGGCAAGAAGGTACAGTATTTCCTCTTGTGTTATGAACACTAATCCTCTGGGAAAGAGAAGAGATCTTGCATGTCCTAGCTTTATACTACCGTGCAGTGTGCTCTGGGGCATGAAATGTGCCCAAATCCCACAGTGTTTTTACATTTCAAAACAATTCAATGAATGGGCCCAGCAGGGAGGGTTCATTGCGCAGGGATGGGTCTGTGATGGAGGGGCAATTTCCTGCAATACCCTGGACAAACATTAATGGATTAAGTTGAAACATTTTGGGAGCTGATTGTATTAAAAATGGAAAATGTTTGTGTCTATTGTGGGATTGTCGGTAATTTGTCTAGGGGACACGACTAATGTAAATCTTGGGGAATTTTAAGAGCTCTCGAGGACTATTTTAAACAATAGGCTAAGACAAGACTGAACTTTAAGTAGGTTTCCCAAGAAATCTCTAGAAGGAAGGGTTATGCAAGAATTCAGCCTTTGAAGCTTTATGAGGAGGTGTGGACCCTTCTTCCACTGATCACCTGTTACATGACAGATCAAAGATGCAAACGTATTCAGAAGTAACTGTGAATGTGCTGGTTCTATGCTCACCGCTCTTGTGAACTTGTGACCACAGGAAACCCTCTGGGTAAGGATTGAAGGAATGTTCACCAGCCAGAGTCCTGGTTGGAGTCAGGGAGTGATTAGCATGCATGTAGGTTCTCTTTATTGTTTTAAATGTTTTCTCTGTAATGTTTTTTACCTTAAGCATAAATGTGCTTGATTAGAAAGAGCTGTGTTGTAGCTTAACTATGGCAACTACACTGTCCGCTGTTTCTGAGGACAATAATGGAGCAGACCTGATTAGGCAACCTGACATTGCTGGAAAATTCACAGTGTGGGCAGGGAGCTGTCAGCCTGGAAAGAGTGTTCAACGGGGAGAGAAATACAGGTTTTCACCCAAGAGAGACAACTGCTGGGGAACAGGAAGTGTAAGCACAGGTTTGCTTGCTGGATCATGGAGGGGGAATATAGGTGCAGTTGCCTTGAACTGTGATAGGTGCTACTTCTCAAGAAGCTCAGTTTGATCTGAGGGCAGAGTAGGCTGAATAGGACTAGCATAAGCTCACATACATACACAAACATTTTTCAAATTAGTTTATTTCTGTAACATAAAAACGTAATTCTAAATATCACATGTGATCTTGGTCCAAAAAGAATTTTCAACAGCTTCACATATTATCTAATATGACTATCACATCATCTAACACTACCTCTCCTCAATATGTCTACCTAGTAGGACTGAATCATAATCATGTAAAAGATTGGACAGAACTTCCCAATGGGATGCGTATGTCATATATAGCCCGAATCTATTGATTTGATGTGCATATGTTGGGTAAGATTGAGTTTTCTAGAAATGCAATAAAAATATCCTAAAGGAACCACATTTTAATACCTTGTAGGTAGATCAATAAATTCATAAAGTGAATCATAAATGTAAAAGTATGGGGCCTAATCCTACAAGATACTTTGTATTTTACAGGATTGAGCCCATACTTTGGAAAATGTGTGTTTTGGGGTTTTGGGGTTGTTTTTTTTTTAATCATGCTGTATCCAATCTGTCTGAGCCTCAAACCACAAATATCATGAGAACTAAATATGGAAATAGTGATTGTTGTTCATGCTACATTAGTTTATTCTGTAATAAATGTAACCACATTTTATTTCTGGAAGACTTTGACATAATTTCGCACCAGAAAAGTACGTGGTAATTTCTTAATTTTCATATTACATTTGAAGGGCTAGTGTGGGTGCATGAAAACTTTATAAGAACAGTTTAATTGGGTTTCCAAATGAACAATTAGTAATTATACTTGAGATACATACTGTAGTGCCAGCATTTCCATTAAAAACTCTTTTGCGAGGGTCTCGCTCTTTATTTATTTTTATACAAGTTAACTATAAAGATTCATTAAGAGCACAGAACCAGGCCTAAAATGTTAATTACACTGGTTTTACACAACTGCAAGTAACTCCATTAACAGCAGAGAGAATCAGGCCTTGGGTATTTCATATATATATATTTTTCCATAGAGACCTGTATTGACCAAAATTGTAAATCAGAGTAGTGAACAGAAATGGTAAACGTTGTTTTTTTTGTGAGGGTTGGATTTATATATATATATGCATATCTCATAGAACTGGAAGGACCTTGAAAGGTCATTTGAGTTGCGTGCAGTCCCCTGCCTTCACTAGCAGGACCAAGTACTGTCCCCTGACAGATTTTTTGACCCTCATACCTAAATAGCCCCCTCAAAAATTGAACTCACAACCCTGGATTTAGCAGGCCAATGCTCAAATCACTGAGCTATCCCTCCCCCCTCCTTTGTGATGATCAGGAGAACTGCATGGTGAATTTCCTGACAGGTGTGACGGGTGAGGGCCTGAGACATCTTCACAGATTTAGGTGCAGTGCTGGGGAGGAGCCCGTGGCCAATGGTACACGTAGGCACAAAAGACACAGACTGCTACGCAATGGATTAAAGTTCAGGATGTCCAGGTTAGTATTCCCTCAAATGCTTCCAGTTCTACATGCAGGGTCAGTTAGACAGGCAGAACAGGAAGGTTTCAATGCATAGATGAGATGGTGTTCAGAAGAGGGATTCAAGTCTATTAGGAACTGAGGAATATTTTGGGAAGGGAGGATCCTGTACAGGAAGAATGGGCTACAGCTAAATCAAAGTGGAACCAGATTTCTGGTATGTAAAATTTTAAAAGGTCGTAGAGGAGTTCTTAAACTAAAGGCTGGGGGAAAGCTGAGAGACGTGAAAGAGCACACAGGTTGGACAGACAGATCCCTTAGGGGAGGATTTTATTAAAGGGGATACTATATATCCTAGAAAAGAGAAGAGGATAGAAGTTTATAAAGTACAGGTAGCAATTGAATTGATGATAGTCAAATGAAAGAGTCCCATTCAATTACATCACAGGAATGCAGACAACTTCATATTGACAAATTTTATAAATGCTTGTATAAAAGTGCTAGAAGTCTAAATACTAAAATGGGTGAACTTGAGTGCCTGGTACCGTACCAGAGCAGCTGTAGTGTGTGATCAAAAAACACTGTATATGAGGACACAAACATCAATGTACCTTGCAAAAATGTCCTGGTCCTCTCTGGTAACTGTGGAGTGGACCAAGAACTCTCTAACCACTCCACACTGATCCCCAACTTTGATCATCAGCAGGATTTGGGTCTTCATATGCACAATACAGACCTCTACCACTTGAACTAATGGAGTAACTGGTAGCAGTAGCGGGCTGAGTATCTGCATCATACAGCAGGAGGGGATGAGACACATGCTTTGCCCATGGGTTTCATAGCTATTTGCTGATGGCAAAGGGATGTAGAGATTCAAGACTCATGGGTTCAGTTAAGGTTCTTGAGAGGAGTGTTCTGTAGTGGGAGAGGGACAGAAGGGTCTATAACCAAGCCTGTCTCTCTTCCTATCCAACTCCTTCCCCCTCTGCCCCTCTCTTCACCTCCATCTCCCTCAGCTCCTGCCCCCTTTCTGCTCTGCATCTATTTTGTCCCTATCCCATTATTTCTTGTCCCTTGGCCCTCATTCCTCTGCATGCTAAGTCAGGCTGCTTTTCTCCTCCTCCTCCTCACTTTTTGGGTGCCAGCAGGGGCACAGGGTATCATTTAGAGCACAGGAAAGCCAGTCCCACTGCTGTCTGTCCTTGTGCTCAGAACCGTAGCAGCAACTGCAAAGCAAATCCTGCTCAGCTCCCGCAGACCTGCATTGGAGCATGCTCAATCACTCTGTGAGGATGGTACATGTGCAGTCCTCCTGTCACATAGGATATGTGAGGAGCTAGACTAGACCATTCTCAGGGCGAATTGAATCTTCCCAGAATTTAGCTTCCAAACTCTACTAATTTTACCAACATGTGTATTGAGATCTTTCAAAAGCTTATAAATTGGCCACGAAAGCTTATGCTGAAATAAATTTGTTAGTCTCTAAGGTGCCACAAGTATTCCTTCCTTATTTTTTTTTGCTGACACAGACTAACACGGATACTACACTGAAACCAAATTTGGGTGTTGTTTTTTTTCAAACAGCAAAAGGCAAATCCCTGGCACAAAAGCCTCTGCCTGCCAAATTTCCAGTTTCTGCTCCAAATCCTGGGGCTTCTCAAACAAAAATTCTTACAACCTATTTCTTAACATGGGCAAAACACATTTTTCTCCATTATTATTATTATTATTATTATTATTATTTTATTTTATTATTGTTTGTGGAAACAGTTGAACTATTTTTGCTAGAACTTCAAAAGAAACAAAAAAAAGTGTATCCTGAGGCATACATCCAGGCTGGAAAACTTAGGCTTTACTACTTGTGCCACCTATAATTCCTTTTATCACCAATGTGCTCTGCAAACATAGGCCCCATTTCTGGATATAATGCTTACTGTGAGTAGTAATATTGAAGTAAATGGAACAATTCATGGTCATAAGTGCTACACAAAGTATTAAGTGTTACTGTTAGGATAATTTCTACTTAACAAAAAATTGAGAAATAAAATCCATGACATCTGATTGTATTAAATACCCTTTCTACCTTTTAAATTAATGTATGTTTTGTATTGTAACATACATACAATCATTTCAAGTTGTCTTTTAAAGCGAGTGGGTCAAATTTTAACTCCGTCAATATGTCAAACTCCATTGACATTGGAGGAGTAACTGCAGATTTATACTGGTGTAAAAAGAGACAGGCTCACTGTTGTAGATCACTGCCTTGGTTGTTTGGTGGTGGTTTTGTTTGTTTTTAGCAATGACTCAGATTCTGGTTTGTAGAAACTAAACAAAAGTTGTATAGTTACTTTTGCACTTGAAGGTTGAATATATGCTCTTGCATGCACAGTAATGGCAATAGGAATCTTACATCAGTAATTTTTGTTTCTGTGGCTAGCATGCTCAAAATGTGACACTGACCGTTTGTTCTTTGGTATCAGCCTCTCATAAAGAGTTAAAACATTCTTGAAATCTCACTTCTTGACCAAAAAGCAACAAACGCTTCCAACTCCTCCTTCCACTTTCCCTGCCAGCTTAATTCTTGAAAGCAAGTGGGATGAGACAATTGAGAGAGGACCAAACTACTATATGCATAAAATACCAGGAATTTCAGACCAAAATTACGGCCTCAATTTTAAGAGCCAGCCTTGACATTTACAATCCTTCTTTGAAAATCTCTCAGGAAGGGAAGAGGTACTCAAATAACAACATGAGCGTGAATTCAGAGGAGATGGGAAGAGACAGAAATATTCATAGTTATTTCCCTATATGGATAATTCTGACAATACAATCACAATGTCCCATGGTGCCTCTGCGAGCCCTGCTTTTCCCCCCCTCTGACACTAGCAATTAGCACACCCCACCTTGTTACACTTGAGTGCCCAGTCCCTTGTCTCCTGGACACCTGTAAAGTACACCAAGCTACTGACCCCAGGGAAGCAGCACACCCCGGTTCCCCAGTTCCCCCCTCATTCATTACTCTCCTCCACACAAGGGACTTGGTTGTGTCTGTAATAAAGCCAAATATAAACGTATTTAACACAGCTTAAGCTAAAGAGTCAAAATAGATGCTAGTAAAAAGATTGGAAACATCATGTTGCAAATAAAAGACAAATAAATAACAGAATCTAGAGCCTATACTTAGTAGACTGGGAGAGAATTTGTTAATAAGATATTTCTCACCCAACAGTCAGTGCTTGTCCAGACCAGAGAGCTGGAATCTACTTTTCATGAGGCACTCATGCTGGCAGAGTTTTGCCTCTACAATGGATGCTATCTTGTGCCCTTTCTTCTTCTCTTGTGCAATCCCAGACTGTCTCTTTTCATAATCAGGGTGTTTCATTGACTTCAGCTCAGGGTCCCCTATTGAGACTTCTTCTCGGTGTTTCTTTTGACTTGGTAAACACTCAGGCCTGCATCTAGTCCAGATTGGGCTGTGTCAAAAGATGTTGAGTGTTGTCACTCTTGATTGAATTAGCTCTGAGACCCACCCACCTCAGGTGATATGCTTCATCTCCAGCAGGTTTCTGGAACATAGTTTACATTTTACATATCTCAAAATATTTCCTGTACAAAAATCTTGCAATAACCATGATGATCAACTTGGTCTTCTCTTTCCTCAGAGACAACACAGGACCCCTTCTCTCCGAGCCGTGTCCCCCTCACCACCAACCAAGTATTGAGAACCTGATCAGACATGTATAATACGCCTGCCTGGGCATGCCTATGTCACTCATACTCTTCCTCCTCTACTTCCTTTCCCAAAAGTGTGGGGGGAGGGTCCTTTTTATCTGCTTGCCTCCTCTTTTGCTCCTTTCCCTACTGTGTTACAGAGAGAAGTGTTTGTGAATAAATATTTATGCAAACATGTTTGCTGCTGCAATCATCTGAAATACAGACGAGGGCCATGTCCAGAATAACTGAGGTGGCTCATTCTGTAGTTATACGGAAGGAATCAGATCACCAGTTAGGTAATAATTCTCCAGCTCCAGAATCATGAAGGAATTCTGATCTTGGTGAGAAAAGAGCATCCACGTGTATCTGGCTTTCAAGACACTGGAAAGTTTCTTTTCATGCCAAAGCCAGCCCATAAGTGCCTGGCTCTGATCAGTTTAGTTGGCCCGTTATAAACATTTTTGTTTGACCTTTTTATTAATGTAAGTGTCATTCTGAGCACACATGTCTTCCCCAAACTGTCAGAAAATTAAAGAGATACTTTTGAAACTCAAATGTGATAGGGAGCATTAAGAGGAACAGACAGCAGTCTCTATTAACCTTGGATGTTACAGAGAAGAAGCCAAGTGGGACAGTGGCATAAACAAAATGTCATGCCCTGTTTAAACCAATTTTAAGATATCCGAGAATATGCTGTAAATACCAAATGTTGTGGATTAGTTGTGCCTGTAATATAGTCTCATTTTAAATGGGACGTTTTCCTGTTTCTACTAATAAATTGTCTGTCTTTATGTAGTCCACTTAAGCAAGCCTGTTTTGTTTCTTGGCAATTCTTACATGTAATATTCAGCCATCTAGTGAATAAACAAATGCAGTGACATTTAAAAATGAAACTTGCCTTAGAAAAATCTAGATGTAAATGTGGAAATATTTTTATTGTGGAACAAAAGAACTTGGAACTTAGTAATGGATATAGGGTATTACTGTTCAAGGTCATTTATTCAAATCTGGCCCAAGTTGATAGACATCAGATAGTAATGACTTTTGATTACTATGTGAAACAAATTGGGGATGTCATGCAGACATGTGTCTACAAAATGTAAACTAATGTTGCGTGACTCTCTTCTTGGCAGATTCAGCAAAAAGGCCAAAGATGGACTGGGTGTAGAGACAGGACAAAACTTTCCATACTGAGTGGCACTCACTGAAAAGCAGGGCTGAAGCATATTGGCTGGGTACCAGGAATAACATTTTATTGCCACTGTCCATACTGAACTAATTCTGTGGAAAAAAATAAGAACTGGGCTTCTAGTGTGGGCAGTCTGGTAGATTCCATAAGCTCCTATGTTATACTCCATAACTGCACCTAAACTCAGCTACGAAATGCTAAACAGAACCTATGTTTGAACTCTGCGTGATGGTTCACGGGACATCCTCATTTGAGGTGAGGGCCCTTAATTTCAGAAACTGCTTCCCTTAGCCATCAGATCCAGAATGTGCATTGAAGATCATGTAAATGACTGAAGCATGTATTTGAGGAAGGATTAAATTAGCGGTTTTGTTTTTAATCATGTTGGTGTTTAAATCTCTGTAGCTAAAGCTGCCACAATTATAGATGCTATGGAATTTAATTCAATCTGAAATGGTGGAACAGATTTTGCTTATCACTTTTTCATGTTTGTTGGTCATGAGTTACAAGCTCTGAGGCAATGCTGGAAGAGCTTGTTGTTCTTATGGAACTTCAGCCATGTTCTTAGGAAGATTAGTCCCTTCCTAACCACTCAAACAACTATGCTGCTGGTACATAGAAGTCCATTAACCTAGATACATTGTACTCAAAAGGCTTATAAACAGCCTCCCAATGGTGGCTTCCCTGCACGCCCAAGCTTAGATAGCATAACCTTTGGAGTCTATTACCACTATGCACCCCATGTTTCAGACCTCTGCTAACATAGCCCACAGGACTCTCAAAAGATACAAGCTTCACTGCTATAGAGCTCATGGAGAATATAATATTCTGGCCAAAGTCATAGTTTAGAAGGATGAAACTATTTCAAATGGTTCACAACCCAGAAACCCAGGTGGCAACATGAGTCTGTTCAAGACAATATTAGTGATTCTTTGCACTACATACTAAAGCCACACAATCCCTGGAAAATGCTCCCCCCAGAATATCTGTTTTCGTTTTTAGTGAAAAATGGTTAATTGTTATCTCCAGTGACATTATTTGTCCCTCTCCTAAGGTAAAAAATGATACAGCCATATCTCTTTCAAAGAAAAGTAAAGCCCAGATACCTGGGAAATCATGGTGATTTTAAGAAACAAAAACTCATGAACAACTTGTGATTTGTAGGCAAAATCATGACCAGAAACTTAAAAGCCCAGTGATAAGTTTACATTTTCAGGTGAAGACTGTCTTTTCATTGTAAAGGTTTAGAAATATATTTCTTAGAATGAAAGCTGAATTTAGATATAGTGGGACTTGTAGCTTTTTCCAGACCTCTTATGTAAGTGTTAATGCATGTGGAGATCACCTTTAATAATGAAAAAGTCCACTCCAATATGGAAAAATAGTCATGTACACTAGCTTTCATTAGGGATTACCATGTAAAACAAGTCTGATGTCTTTTATATCAGGTTGGCTGTAAGTGGACAAAAACATTAAAATAGGGATGGCTTTCCACCTTCAGAAATTTTTTTCACAATTTAATAATTTGAAAATGACTTGTCTGAATAACCTCAAAGGTTCCAACCCAATTCGGGATTACACTGAACATTTTATATGGAAGAGAGCTTTTTTTCCTCCCAGAAAGTAGGGGTATGGATCAAAACTGAACAGGAGATTTGTAAGAGTTTCCATTTTAACTACATAACTCAGAACCAAACTTCAAGGGGAATATATAAATTTTCCTTTTTAACCTATGCTATCATATAGACTAATATTTCAAACATGTTTTATTCTCATTTGTAACTGACGTCTGAAATGTATGGCCTGTTCTTTCTAATCCTTTCATATTTTTTTATCTGATGTAGCATACAAGTAGATGTTTCTTGACCTCACAGAAGAAGTATGAGACTGTGCTGTGGAGTGCTGGAGAAGTATATAATGTATTAGTGATAGAGTTTAATTTGGTTTAGATAAGCATCCCAAAATTCTGGTACCTATTAACAACTGCATTTTTGGTCAAGAAATTGGACTAGAAAGACCACCAGTACAAGCAGTCTGGTTAAAATTTCAGTGAGTCCTGGGTTTGGTCACATTGAAAATGGCAAGGGATTAGCTTTTTTCTTGTGGATTTTCAGCTTCTGGTTCCTAGGCGGTCATAGCACTTTAACAAGAAGCTTATTGGATTTGTGTATGTGTGAGAGCACACAGGATAACTACATATAGGAAAGGAGAAACTTGTTTGAATAAAAGAGGAACATCATTCGGAAAAAATATGCCAGCCACTGGTATACACGTTAGCCTAATTTATGTCCGAGTGCAATTTGTCAAAGACGCTAATATTCCAATGACTGTAGAAAACACAGGCTGATAAAAGTTCACTAATACAGTGAGATGAAATACTAAGGACCCACATTTCAAATATCTCAACGATATGAGCATGCAATTTAGATGGCCCTTTCTGAAAATTTAACTAGTCAAAATAGAAATTGTATTGTTTTTATACTTAATAAATAGTTGTGATAATTATTTATCTGGAGTAATATGTCAGGGGGATAAAAGGAAGCTTATATACCAGACTGCACTATTGCTAAGTAAGCATTTCCTAGACATTGAGAGAGCGCTATGGTACAAGAAAAGCTTTCAGATGATCCCATGCAAGTCCAGTTTTTATAGTCTTCCTACTTTGAACATAAGACCAGTTCCTCTACAAATGACAAGTTTCTGTACTCTCACGTGTGTAAATCTTCTTGACCACAGTGGAATTACTCCAAACTAAAATCTGTGTAAGCAAGTGCAGAATTTGGTCCCAATCATGGTCCCTGTTCTGGAACCAAAATTTAAAGCTGAGTGCAAGTCTTTCAAAGTTGAGCCTCTCACTGGATTTACACTATCCCAAAATTCAGGTTCAAATTACCCCCAAATCTCAGAGTGAAACTCATTCATACATACCAAATAGTTCTTAGTTTTGGTATGAACTTTTCTTGATTTATATATCTATATAATAAGGTTCCAGTCACTCTGTTACTCTAAAGCCTGCAAAGTCTGTACAGTGTGAAGCAGTGGAAGCAGCTACAAGCATGGTTGAGAACTTTTTGTTCAGAATATCATATTCAATCATTACTGTGATTTGTGGTCTGATACTGTCTAATTGTTAAGTTCTCCGCCACTTAGCCCTGGTCTACACTGAGGGGGTGTGTGTGTGATCGACCGAAGACACGCAACTTCAGCTACAAAAATAGCATAGCTGAAGTCGACATATCTTAGGTCGACTTACCTTGCGTCCTCATGGCACGGGGTCGACTGCCGCTGCTCCCCTGTTGACTCCACTTCTGCCTCTCACTGTGGTGGAGTACAGGAGTCGACAGCAGAGCGATTGGGGATCGATCGATCACTACCCGCCGATCCAGTGGGTAGTGTAGACGTACCCTTAGACTTTATGAATTACACCTATGTAGTGTGTGTGTGTATGTATATACAGTAAGGCATGTATCTCGTCCACACATCACCAAGAGCACTAGGCCATTGTGATATCAGAGATAACCAGTCACCACCTTTACTGTACAGCTAATTTGCATGCAACAATTTCAATTGCTCTATCAGCCAGCTAAATAGGTGGTGGATTACTTAGCCCAACTATCGTACTCATACACAATATGGACTTCAGCAACTAGTAAAATTGTGAATAAAGATTCAGTAAAAATTAGGTCTAGGATGAAAAACTTGGTCTGGACAGATAAGACTGGTGAGATTTCAGTTTTCTTTGCTATTATTTCAAGCACTTCTATTTGTGTCATGATCACATGTTGCTGAACGGGTACTGTAACACAGAGATTCATTTATGCTTCTGTAGACTCAAGTGTATTGGCTGAGTGTAATGGCTGAGGACCTCAGTGAGAACTGAGCTTGAGTCCCAAAACCAATCTGAGTAATGGTAGGGTCAGGGCCAGTGCTACCATTAGGCGACCCTAAGCGGTCGCCTAGGGTGCCAGGATTTGGGGGGTGGCATTTGAGGGCCCTCGGCAGCCACTGGGTCCTCTGTGGCAGCTTCTTCAGCTGCCGGGGTCCTCGGCGGCATTTCGGCGGCAGCTTCTTCGGCCGCTGGGGACCTCGGCAGCACTTCGGCAGCAGCTTCTCCCGCCGCCACTGCCTAGGGCGGCAAAAAAGCTGGCGCCACTCCTGGGTAGGGTGTCTGTCAAATACATTTTTTTATGAACCTAGGTCCCGTATGCTCAGACTCTTAATTAGGTCAGAACATATCAAACTGCGTATGAACAGATGGATAGATGACAGACTGAAATTATTGAATTATCAAGTTCATACTCAAGCTTGAGCGAAGCAGAGCAAATGTTTCTTCATTGCTTACTAGATAGTGCAGGGTGGGAAGGAGAAATATTGCAGTTTCTGGATAGACAGGAGGAAAACCTTCAGATTAGTATCAAAAGTGGTTTGCTGTCAAAAAAGGAGAATTTCCATTTCACTCCAGGCTCGGCGGTGTTCCAGAACAAGGAATTGAGCCAGAAGATAACATGTAGTGAATTCTGGGGCACAGAGACTGCCACCCTTTAGACACCTGAAATTACTATAGGCCAAGCAGAAAGGAGCAAACAGAGCATCTGGTTTACCCCAAACAAGTGTGACATTCTGAGGGCTAGGGGAGAGGATAGGCCACTAGCTTCCTAGCATGAAGACCAAACCTCAAATATGAGGAAAGCTAGCATCTGATGTGAGAGAGGAGTGCCCCATAGCCTGTTGCAAAGAAACTCAAATGTTAGGAAGATTTGGATAAGGTTCAGATAAACATCCTGACGTCTCTGTGCTCACTGAAACTGAATCCAAACTTTGAACCCTTTTTTGTTCCCCATCACTAATTACCCCTTATACCATTACATGAGATCAAACACCTGGTTTGCTAATATAGCACCAAATTCAGATCCTATAAAAGGATGTATGTCTGTTGACTTTGCTGAAGTTGTGACCACTTCCATCAAGTCTGAATTTTGCTTACGAAGTTATTGAAACCAGCCCTGTGACAAAAAGGAAAGATTTTGTTTTCAGGGGCTGGTCCCACTCCTGATGATGTGAGTGGTGCAACATCAAGCTCTCTGTGTGTGATTCTTTTTTAAAAAATGATCTTCCTCTATAGCTACTTATAGAATACTATTAGATTTTTAAACCCTTTCTTTCTGAGTAAAAGGAGAGCTCCAGTGGAAGGCAAATAAAGAACCAGGTTCAAGTAATGGAATAAATTTTATGGCAGGAGGAACTGAGTAAATGTTGTTCAGCCAGAACTTGATATAACGAAGTCTAGTTGTGCTGTAATACAAACTGTAAATTTCATGACACACGCTGTGTCCATTTCCTCCCCCCCAATCCATCTTATCTGTGAACAGATGCTGTAGTCCAAGGGTTTCTTCCTTGCCAGGTAAGCTTGAAGAACATCATTGCTCAGGGCTCTTTGTACTCTTGGAGGAATGTGGATTGGGAAATGGAGAGAGAGATTAGCCAAACAGCAAATGCTAGTCTGATTAAATTATTTCAGTTTTTCCAAAACACATTAAAATACTTAAATAGATGGGTCTACTGTTCAATACTCTGTAATAATGGATCAATCATGCTTAAATCATCTTTGGATCGAGTATGTGATCCAAACCTGTAGGCATCTGAAATGTATAGAGCAGGCAACCAAAAAGGGGAAATAGTGAGAAAATGAAACAAAACAAAAAAAACATAATTTCCATGACTTTAGACTTTACAGGTTGACGTATATTCCTATGAACCCTCTTGCACAGTACAGCTTAGTTGCTCTGCTGATCTACTGTGTAGTGTGCAACGTTTAAAAGCTAAACCTACTTTAAGTATCATTCTATGGTGACCTAAGTACTATGGCATTCTGATTACAGTAAAAATACATTATAGGTACTTAGAGTGATGTTTTGGAGGATGGAGGAGAGATTTTTCAAAAGCACAAAGAGCAATTAGGTGCCCAACTCCGATAGAAAGTGAATAGGAGTTGGGTGCCTAACTGCACTTTGTGCCGTTGAACATCTTCCCCAGAATTTTAACGACTTGCTAAATTTAACCTGCAAACTCTGAGATGGTAGAACTGAAGATCCTATGAAAGCAGCCTTGTAATTATGGAGGAATGAGTTCTGGTGGATAAACATTGTAGCTACCTCACTTTAATCATGTAAGTTAAAAGTGAGTCAAAGGTGTAACACCTTTTCTTCTGAAGAGCTGCACCCTTTCTCTGCTAGTTGGATACTTTACCTAAAATGCAATACAAACTGGTGGGAGGAATATATTTGATTCAGAGGTGTCTGTCCACGGGAATCATTCATCAATATGCCTTGAAATTGATGGTTGTCATGTAGAATATATGGTGGTGGAATTGTTTGACTGGAATTATTACATGGTTCTTTATGACTCTTAGAGTACTTCTATACTGCAGTTGGGAGCATGCTTCTCAGCTCAGGTAAGCAAACACATGATAAGAATAGCAGTGGAGCTGGGGTAATACACATGGTGGGTTGGACTAGCTGCCTGACTACATACCCAGGGGGTCAGGTTTGTACTCCAGTGGCTAGCCCAAGTTGCTACCTGTGCTACCCCTGGCTACACTAGTATTTTTAGTAGAACTAGCACATATCTATTTACCCGAGCTGGGAAGCAAGCCCTCAGCTGCCACGCAGACATAGGCAGATCATCATCTGGTGTAAATTGTCATATCTTAAGTGCTTTGCTGGATTGAGGCCTCTAATTTTATATAACTAATTAATAATGCTGGTTCCTAGACAATATCATAACAAACCTCAAATGGGGCTGCCTTGTGGTAGGCAGTGAACAAATACAGGAGACAGTCCCTGCCCCGAATAGGGTGACCAGATATCCCGATTTTATAGAGACAGTCCCAATATTCAGGGATTTGTCTTATGTAGGCGCCTACTAACCCCCCCCCCGCCCCCTCACCTTCTGTCCCAATTTTTCACATTTGCTATCTGGTCACCCTAGCTCTGAAGAGCTTACAATCTAAATAGACAAGACAGACACAGAGTAGGGAAAAGTGCTCAAACGTACGAGCAGAGCGATGGCAGCAAATATAATGGTAAGTGTCCTGATTTTTTGGCAGGATGGGGGTGAGGGAAGGAGTTAGCTAGGAAGAAGGGGAAGGGGGACAGAGCAGGTAAGGAGAGAGAAGGATGAAAGAGGGTAGGAGAGGCAGACCTGGAGTGAAGCTGAGGTGAAGAAATTGAGGGAAGTGGTTGGAATAAATAAGCATTCTTTCCTCTGTGCTGATTGGTTATCCAAAACTGTAGAAAATACCGATGGTGCCATCAATGTCTGCTTCTGTAGCTGTTCCTACTTGCTTGAGTCTTTCTGGCTGGCTCATGACAAAACTATGAACGTTAGTTGGGATGAAGGAAAATGTGAATTTCTAAATATTTCTCTCAGAAAAGTATTCTACAAGCTCTGATACAAAATGCTACAATGGTCCTGGATATACATCTTAAACTGTGCCTGCAGTAGAGAACCCCAACCATCTGTGATTGCACCGGTTAGCTGCAACCAGTTAATGCACCACCATTTTAATGCATCCATATTAGTCATTCTGAGTCTATGAAGCCTGCCACTGCAGCCCCAGATGTACACAGGTACTCTTAACATTTTCAGTTGCAATGCTCCCTTTGAATGTATCCCACAGCTGCTGGCACAGCTCCCAGAAACAGCTCTCTCTGGAGGACATCAAAAGGACTTGTGGGATACCTTAAAGAATGCCAGAGGAATTATTTCAGCATAACCCCTCAGCAGCTACTACTAGTAATTTGTCCCACAAAAGAACTTTAAGTTTCCCTTCTTGGGAGAAACTCTTCTTACCATCTGTTGGGAGCAGATGAGCTGATAGTAGCACAGGGAGGGACAATTTGCAGTTCCCTGTACTAGCATGAGTAAATCAAGCCCAGAGAATGCAAAGGTTAAAATTCACGTGGTAACTAATTCACCCATATTTGTGTGTGTTCACAAAACATATTTACTAGTTGAGCTAGTAAAACTATAACAATGTAAACTGTTATCCGCATGTACAATGTAGGTTAGCTAATGGGACTGAGACCCTTTACTGTTACAGCCCATTAACTGTGTTGACAATGTTAAGATTACACACGTATCAGGGAAGGGATAGCTCAGTGGTTTGAGCATTGGCCTGCTAAACCCAGGGTTGTGAGTTCAATCCTTGAGGGAGCCATTTAGGGAGCTGGGGCAAAAATTGGGGATCGGTCCTGCTTTGAGCAGGGGGTTGAACTACATGACTTCCTAAAGTCCCTTCCAACCCTGATATTCTACAATCCTCTTTGCTTCCTAAATCCCAGATTAAAATCCTTTCACATGTATCATTATTATTCTAGCAAGATTAAATATGAATCTCCACTTCTTGGAATAACCAGTTAGCTGAAACAGGTTCATGTCAGTTAAGGTCTGGCAATAACATGGAAAGTTCCTTTAAAAAAATTAAAATATTTGCCCCTCTTCCCATTCAGAGGAATAATTCTGTGGGAAGGAGAGAGTGGATGTATATGTCTCCATATGTTTTAGAGCATCCAAAAGGTGAGCTAGACATGTACGAGACTCAAGTTAACACAATGTGGCTCTTTTTCTCTTTTTTTCCCCATGCCCCCACTCCTCAATGGCTAGACCACTTGTAGAGGCTTGTCTTCAAGCTGACAAACCTAACACTTTGCTCACACAGTAGCCCTACATGATTTTAGATTCAGAGCACCCAGGTTCCATACCTCAAGATGTGGTGTTACATGTGTGTGCTGGCATGTTAGAGTATTACACTAGATGGAATAACTTGATGGCAAAATGTACAGGAGCGTGTAATATTGTGGGGCTAGGGAATGGGAATAATTGGCAGATATTCATGTTCAAGTGGCTAACTACTACAACGTCTTCCCACTCTGTCAGTGGAAATATGATTTAAGAATGTCAGAGTTTGGAAAATCGTGCTAGAGTTAGCTCATCCATCTGTAAGGCGCTCTAAGATACAATTTAAAAACTAAGCCCCGGATCTCTAAAGGTACTTGGAAGTCAGTGTGCTCGGCACTGCAACACCTAACTGATTTAGTAGACTAGATCTCATTTTCAAAAGGGATTTAGGCACTTCGGAGTCTAAAGCCCATGAACAGTCAATGGGAAAGCTGGGATATTGTAGGGTGTTTTGTTGTTCTGGGTTTCTTCTTATTATTTTAGTCCCATCTATATGGCGTGGGCTCTTCGAGACCTGCTTCTCCATTCCAGTTTGCCTTGAAGTTGTTCCTTGGGAGCTCTGCATCTAATCACATCCTTTTGTATAACCTCCATCCATCTAGTTTTAGGTCTTCCAACCATTCTTCTACCCTCAACATTTACGTTTTACACCCTGTTTCTGTTGTGTTGGGTTTATGGAAACCATTTGGGGCACTTTATCTGAAGACAAAAACATGTTTGGCCCATTTCTGAATTCAAACAAAGGTCCCATCGCCTACAATGGAAGACTTGTGCGCATACACACACACACCAATTACAATGGAAAATTTTTACATACGCGGCCCACACGTTCACAAAATGCTGGATTAGATCAATTTATTATGCCATTTGTAAAGCCATTTACAAACTTCACTCACACATCTAACTTTTCAAATATGGGTCAACTTGATTTGTGTAGTGTAACTAATGACATCATTAATAGCGCTAAAACTGAACGTCTTTATAGTTTTGATAAGGCCTCTTATTACAAACTCTAATCTGTTGCACGTCAATAGGCAATGACGTCAGGAGGATAATGCACTAAATTGGGACTCAGGAGACCTGCGTCTGTTCCTGTCTCTGTTGTTCTGCTGGCTGACTTTGGGCAGGCCATTTCAACTTTCTCTGTCTCACCTTTTTCTATTTGTAAAAATGGCAATAATGCTTAGGGTAACACTCAATTAGGATTGGGACCTGTTTATGCTTGACGCTGTTCCAACGTAGAAAAGACAATTTGTGCCCTGAACAATGTATCTCCTTCATAAAGTGCTTTCAGATTTATGGATGAAAAGCACAGTGAAAGAGCTAGAAGGTGGTATGAATATTCTTCTGACATGCACTAATTCTAATTCTGCAAATCACGGGAACAGATCTTGTGGTGGTGGTGATGGTAGTCTCTGCATGTCAACTTTCTATATGTACTATATACTAACCTTACATTTTAAACAAGTGAAAACACAGACTGGTGAAAATATTTAATTTCTCAGGTGTGGGGGGAGAATTGGGGGTGGGGAAGGGTGGATGATCTGATCCTTAACAAATAGGGAAGGAATATATTAGCACTGCAAATATTCTGTTTATTTCAATTTGCTGAGGTACAGTGTCTGCCCTTCTCTCTCCACCAAAAGGACCATGTGGTAAAGTGCTTGCTTTAGAGACACTGGCCTTTTCTTGTGGAAAATAAGGAGCTCCTGTTTTATGGTGGCCTGGAGGCTGAAGAGCAGCCTGTTGCCAGGGCTGCTACTCTAATGGTTTCAGCAATCAGCCTGGCTCCAGCTGAGATGCAAAGTGGTTAGGCCTCTGCATGCTGTCTGTTTGTTCTGTAACCTGGAGCAGTCTCTCTCCCTCTCTTTTTCCTGATTTATTCTAGTAAACTGAAACACAATATCAGCATAAAAATGATTAGAAAGTGCATATCCTCTATGCATTTACAAATTGGTGTACTCAATTTCTCTGTCAAAGAAAGAGCCTTTACTTCATTCCTCCCCCTTCCCCTTCCCCTCCTCCCCCATCCCTCCAGCAGCTGGACGAATGTTAAGATTAAAAAAGGAAATAAAATATGAGTGAAAGATCCTTTTCCCTTGTTGTGAAGATTGTGGGAACAGGTAAATTCTGACCACAAAATCATTAGAAAAAGCTGTTAACTCATTGCCAAAGTAAAGTTAAAGTTTAATTGCTGACCTCTCTGATTACTGAAACTATTAATGAGAATACAAGTAGCAATAATAAAAATAGCAAAGCTGTATCATGAGCAATGATGAACCAAAATATGTCCACAAATATGGCTTCCTTTGAACAATCTCCCTGGCCTTTTTGGTTGCTCAGCTACGTTTTCCCACCCTATTTGTGCCCAAGTATAAAAATACTAGGAAAAGTTTATTGACAGCAACATAACTTGGGTGCAATATGTTATACGACATGGGACATTGTCTACTATTTGTTACAAACATTGATTATCTTGTTTCTATATTTTTATTAAACTTTATTGAAGGAAATAAAGTTTAACAAAACTCTGCACCAGAGGTATCTGTTTCTGTAAGGCAATGTACTTTAGCAGTCAGATCAGGAAGCTGCTACTAGGTTTGTCACATCTATATCCCAGTCCCTGCTAAAAGTTTATTCCTACATTGTTTGGCCCAAATTTTCAAAAGTTTGTGAGCAAACATTCATGTATTTGTCTGTGGATGCCCATAGAGTACACATGCAATATCTGATGCATATAGACAAGTCAGGAATATGCAATTTCTCAAGTGCAGTTGTGTTCCTGTCTTTTGTTGGCACAAGTCAGCCTCCCACCCCACCCCCCAAACCAATTTCAAAACGCTGGCCTCGTTGGTCAAGTCTTCTAGTCTATATTATAGTAATGGAGGGTGATTTGGGAGCACAAGTTCAAATGAAGCCAGTGTCACTTGCGTTCCAATATCGCTTGAGGTGATTTTTTTTGCACCCTAAGGTGTCTAAATGTAGACTAATGTTAGGCTTCTACTTCTGAAAATTTTAGTTGTCATCAGTAATTTGACTTGCTAATATATTGCCCTCATCCTCTGAATTCACTAGAAACCACAATTGACTCAAATTCATCACTCATTTGAGCTGGAAAGCTCCAGACTAGAAAGTCCACCTCTTCCACTTTTAATTTTCCTAGTGCACAGGGCACTGTTGGGAGTGTCTGTAAGCTATTGCTTGTGGTTTTTTGTTCATTGAGAGTAAAATTCGCCGCTGTGCAAAATGCCCAGAAAAAGTTCTTGTGCCACTTAACTTCTACTTCAACATAGCGTGTAAGACCTTATTATTTACAGTTTGCTATGTTGATTATTTCTGAGGGGTCATATGACTAGGGTGGCATTTTTTTCCCTTCTGTTCTGACTGTATGAGTATTTGTCTTACGTACAAGAAGCACCAGGGAGAGACAGCAGTTTAGAGAGGTAGCAGATAGGAAAAGGTTTGATATTTTCCAAAATTCTTTCAATGGCACTAGCCTAGCCCAAGAAATCATTCTGAGAAAAATGCAAGTTTTACTGACTGTGTGTGGAGTTTAAATCAAATTAGGGGAGGGGGAAGAACTTGCTTCCTCTGCTGTGAGAGAGAAATTTGCTCCCTCTGCTGTGAAAGCAGTGTTCCATTTTATATAAAATGTATCAAATCTATAATATATCAAATATATCAAATCTATATCATAATCTATACCAAATCTATAAAATATATCAAATCTATGGGGTCTGCTACTACAATACACATAATATAGTAGTACAAAATACCACTTCTGGTATGAATACTGCAGTATAAAAGCATAATACTTGCTTTGCTTGGGCATTCATGCAAGTAAAGCTCTATTACAAATATTCACAGAAAGCATACACAGATGACCTCAATGCACATCTAAAGCAAAATCACTTAAATTTGAATGAATCCGACTGGAAATTGTTTTGACATGTTTTTCCAGCTTTAGTTCTCATTCTAAGGTGAGCTGCCTTTCCCACACCTTTCTAAGGCAACAAATGAGTACCGGTAAATCAGATGCCAATATTTTTGTTAGTCTGGCATTAAACAAAAGAGCCATGGGGCTGGCTCAATGGAATTTAGGCTGGGCAGGGAAGCAGGACACAGCAGCATGAGTCCCCAGCAAACAATAGCAGCAGCCAGATCAAAACAGCAGGCCGAGTTTAGCTGGAAAATATATGCACATTTATAGACACAAAATATCTGGAGCTGCAAAAGCATTACATCCCCAGGCTTGTCCTCAAGCAGGATCCTACTGTTGTTAACGTAAGCATTACTGAATCAGACTTGTATTCCACACAGTAAAATGCGTATTATCCAAAAAGGAAGGCGAAAATTAGAGGGATTAAACTAGGGCAATAAATTCCAGTCAATCCCTTCAGACTAATGGGGGATTAAACAAGGCAGTGGCCAAACCTCTGTCACATAATAGAGACACAAGTATTAATGGGGCACAGAAGCAATAGAATAGGAACTCAGGTCAGTTGCAAGTGGTAGGACTTGGTGCACAACAACATGGGGAACAAATATAAAACATCATCAAATTCTAACAATCAATCTATCTCCATGTTTTTCTTTTGGAAAAGCAGTACAGGCATATTTGGTGTTTAATTCACTGAAAACTATCAAATTAGATCCTCTCCTTCAGAGGGAGTCAGAATGGTTTCTGCTAAGTGCCTTACCTGACGAGGATATAATTAACAGAGCTGGTTGAAAAATGCTTTGTAAGTTTTGTGAATAATTCTGAACAAAATGATTTTCTTGAAAATTTTAACCAAAAAATGCATATGATAAGGAAAACATATAATACAACAGAATTTTTTAGTTTTCAAAATCAAAACTGATTTTTTTCAGTTTTTGGCATTTCTTCCTTTCTTCCCCCTTTTTCCCTTTCCCCCCCTATGTTTGCCTCTAAGAAGGGGAGGGGGAAATGGGGAGAAGAAGGGTAAAAATAAGAAAAAATGAAAGTTTGGGGGTTTGAGTTCAAAAAATGGAAAAATGGAAAACGTTGGAAAAAATATTTCCATGAACACTTGAATTTGGGATGGGTGGTGGGGAGCCAATCTTTCATTGAAAAAAGTTTGAAAGAAAGCTCTGACAATGTCTAGCAATGAGCCAGTCAGCACCACAGCCAATACCACTTGATTTAAACCACATGACCATTCCTAAAACAGCCAGCTAAAAACTGGCAAAAAGCTGTAGCAAAATTTCTGTAGGGCACCAGATAGAGGAAACTTTTTTTTTCCTGCTCCATTTCATGAATTTTTTTCATAGGAAAATACATTTTGCCAAATCTTATTTTGTGCAGGAGATCTGCAAATTCAAAAAAGTGTAAATGTCGTGTTTTCACTGTGAATATTTTGCACTGTTCCCTTCATAACTGCCATCCTCGTCCTCCTCACTATATCAATGTCAGTTCTGCTTGATTCTTGTGAGCCCCCCTACACCCAGTACTTCTGCAGTATGTCTGGGAACCTTCTTTTTAACAGCATTTATTGCAAAATGAGGGACACCACAGTGGATGATGCCAGCTAGTGACTTTGCTGTTTCATTGTGCGCGTTTCCTCTTTGTCAGGTAATTCGTTCCCAGTTTTTGATGATTTATTTTCCATGGCTTAGGCGTCTTTGGTTCAGATCTTAAAAGTGGGCAAGGAATTTCTTCTTTCACAACTGCATCATTAATCACAGCATGTGTATATAGGAGACTAATAGAGAGAGGATTTCTTCCTCCTGTTGAGAGCCAGTTCTAACTAACACAGAACTCTTAGATGAGAGACGTTAGACTCTGGATGGTGATTCAGATGTTGGTTTGTCCGTATACTCAGAACACACATTTATGAATATCCCCTTCACCTCACTTAGCTACTATGCATGAATTTTTAAAAAAAAAATTCTGGGAATAGCTATTAAGGAAAACTTCTGAGTTAACTATATTAAGTTGATTATTTGTGACTAGAGCTGGGTAAGAAACAGTTTTCCATCCTGTGAAATTTTTTGAGATTTCAAAATGTTTTTCTATTCTGCACTGGGATAAAATTGAGGCCTGAAAGACAGACCCACACAACTGAATAGCTAATAGCTCAGTGGTTAGGGCACTCACCTGGGATGAGGAAGACCCAGGTTTAAGTCCCTATATTCCCCACATTACAGGTAAATGCCCTAACCACTATGCTATTGGTTATTCTTGGGCTGGGTGTGGAATCTGTGATAGTACCCAGGATTGTGAGGTGCCTTACCAATACCTGCTCTTGGCATGAAGCAATCTTGCCTGTCCTTGCTCTGGATGAGCTCCCTGAAACCATCAGCCACACAAGTAACACAAGCACTACCATCCAGGTCCCTGCAGGCCTTGATCTTTCTGTACAGGTAGCAATAGGCACACAACAACACTCAAGTTCTCAGAGCATTCCCTGCGGTGATCAGCCCCTTACCCACTGAACACTCACAGAATTACTCAGCCTGCTGTTCCCCAAAAAAACAGTATGTACCAGCTTGTAAGACTGAACTCAGTCATCATTTTGCTTAACACCCCAGCACTGTGATCTATTTAAAGTGAGAACCAAAATTAAGTTTATTATGAAAAATGAAAGAGATTCAAACAATAGTGAGTAAGAATATTGGAAACAAATGGTGACATATAAAACAAAATCATAACATGCTTTCTAGAGACTAAACTTAATCATCAGGCTAACCTTCTGCCTAATGAAGCTTATCTCATCCAAAGTTCTCTCCAGCATTTTCAACCAAGCCTGGCTGAGATCCCAATTTCATGAAGCAAATTCTCTTTCCATTTATTTCCTAGGTAAGTGATGCCCAGGTGTCTTCTTTCCTTCCAAATATAGTAGAGCAAACTTTTGAAGTTCACCTCAAAATCAGGTTCGCCCCCCCCACACACACACTTTTTTTCTGTTCCCATTGTTTTCTTTCCGAAAATTCTGACAATCCTTCATTTGCATTAAGTTTAGACTGGTGATAGACCCACTATGAACTAGACAAGACTCAATTTACATTTAAATAAATGGATGGACAAACATCTCTTTTCTGACCGAACCTGTCTTTCACCGTTGGTGGCGATTAATATCTAGATATTTTTAGTATGTATATGTAATTCCTTACACATCATCTGTACCTGCATCTTGCAATGATCGATGACCAAAGTGACACTGCTTTTAATTGAGACCTCATGACGTTCTTTGGTGAACTAGAATGTACATACCAGACTCGGGAGGTTCCTTGGTCACAGGATCTCACTCTGTTATTGACTAGAAATATCATCTTGGAGCTGAGGAACCTTCCCAAAGAAAATGTAATCAAAAATTATGTTTCTGCGAAAAGCTACAGTATAGACAAAAAATCAGCATTTTCTGATTAAAAACTATCTGTATATGGGATACTGTCATACTACTGTCAAAGGGGAAAATGAGACTTTTTCCCCCTTCACATTTGGGCAGATTATTAGTATGTTACACCTCATTTCAGGGAGTGTCTTCTTTCCCACCTGTGGATTATATAGATTGGGCCAGCTGCCTAGCTTGTCTCATCAGAAGCCCATAACGGGGGTTACAAAATGACTTTATGCCACCTTTGTATTCCCCTGATGCTGTAAAGGGGTATTTTGATATGGCATTGTCTTTTGTATATGCTTCTCCTGGGTCAGTGATTAATCAGTATTTAGTTACTGATGTAACTCTGTGATGGGATGAACTAGATCCAGCGGCCTCCTGTTGGAGACCTTCGAGCCCTGCCACACCCCACCCAAGAAAAGGGTAGTAAAGAGGTCCTACAAGCTGCCTAGAGAGCCTGTATGGGAAGCAGCCAATCAGGGTCCAGCAGGCTAGTATAAAAACAGCTGCAGGGCCAGACTGAGAAATTTTCCTTGCTAAAGCTGGAGAAGTATTTATCGTGTGCCTGGCTGGCTGTTGGGACTCTACCAGGACAAGGACATGCGGTAAAGGTGCAGAATGTGCTGGAGCCATGTGGAAGTGGCCCACAGAATTGTAGGAAAAATGCAGTGTATTCAAAGGGACCTTGTGGATGGTTGCTGTCTATAGGGTCCCTGGGCTGGGCCTGGGTCCTGCCCCCTCACCAGGCATGGAGAAAGTGCCCTGGATGTTGAGATACCCCAAAAGGAGAACTGAGCTCTTCTAGTAGCCCAGCTGAAGATCTGGGCTGCTTGAAGAGCAGGGACAATTTGAGGGAGCCCACAAGAGGCTGAGAGACCATTCAAACCAGGGTACTGTGATAGGCCCTGCTGGACTGATTGAAAAGCAAGCTCAGGTATAGTACTGCAGATCAAGAGATATTACTGAGGGCTTTGAGATATGCCTGGTTGGACTTGTACCCCAGAAGGGGTTTGAGTTCAACTCCAAGACAGACTCTGTGACTTGGCCAGGGGGCTCAGTCACCAAAGACTCACCACAAACAGGTAGAGAGAGGCACACACACTCAGCCAAGGGGCGCTTGCAAGAGGTGAATGAGACCCTGTTACAAACACCTTTCTCAGATTTTAAATCTATTAAAAAGGTTATAACACTAAGAAAATTTATAGTTCTAGTCATTTTAATGTAGACAGTCTATGAGCATGACAAAGCTGTACAAATATTGTACAGTTTAAGAAAGGGGCAGGTTAGACCTCTCAAGTTTGGGTGTCACACTGTCATGGAGGTTTGATCCCCTGTGTCAGATTGTCATGAGTAGCCATTCCTGATCCAGGCACAAGCACATCATCCCTCCTTTCACCCAGGATTATTCATACAAGCAAATGCCTAGATTCTGCAACACTTAGGTGCCTAAGTTGACTCACATCAATGGTCCACTGGTGTTAGCTCCGCAGTAGCCAATGAGACTAATTTTATGTATTTTAGCCCCAATAGTGCAAAAACTAACGGACAAGCTTGCCATGACAATTTATGCAAACACCTGTCAATTTCAAACTCCGTTTCCTCCAATTTCTTATTTAGAGCCTTAGCAATACTATTGTCCCTGTTTTTTCCCTGGCTGAAAATTCCCACCCAAGCATACCTATTTTAAGCCTTAATTTTACAAAGGAAATATTAAATAAGATCTTCAGCAGCCAGTCTCAATGAATATTTGGAGAGAAGTGTTAAGGTTTTCAAGCAAAATATTCATAATAGAAATTTACCCAATTAAATTTCAACTAGTATTATAAGTATTGGTAGCATTTTTTTTTCTATTCCCAAGCGACATTCTGACAAGAGCAGATAATCAAGTTAATAAATATTAAGCATAAGTAGGTTGGATATGAGGAGAAATATAGTGTGGGTGTGGTTGGAGTGGAACCAAGAAAGTGGTGGGGGGGTAGTGGGGGCGGGAATCAGCCATATAATATGGGATTTACTGGAATTTGAGGGAGTAAATCAGCAGCGTGTCTATGATTAATACAAAGTTGCATAAAGGATTTTTCTCATCTTTCACAGTGACCTAAGTTCAAATAGTTCATTAACATCTGTCAAAGAAAAAATGTGGGAGAACCCTATTTTCACACTGCAAGGTGTCATTTTTATTAACACTTCCTAATAGCAGATGAAGGTGGAATGAAGTCATTCAGAATCATAGAAAGTAGACAGCCAGATCCTGAACTTGCTTACACTGGTGTAAATTCACAGTAACTCTACTGATTTCTACTGTGGATTTCCACCAGGCTACTGAGATCTGAATCTGGGCCACTGTTTCCACCCTGTGTTAAGGTTCAAAAGGTTGAGTGGTAGATAACATCCCTGTTTAAACTCTGGAACAACCTGTTCCACTGGCAGAATCTAAGAGAACAAAGTCTTAGAAATAGTTTATTTTCATTTTATTCTAATGCATAGTAGTTGTTTGGCTTACTTTTTATCAAACACCTGCATATTTTTTTTTGGTGGTCTTATTGAGCCAACATTGGGCTCTCTGCTGTATTGTGGTAGTTCTTGTCTCTACCTCTGGATGTGTACTTTAAGTTCTGTTCATTTTTGCATCAAACTTTTTTTATTCTCCTCCCTGCCTTTCCTTCTCCAGTGGTAAAGCTGGTACAAGTGGGAAGAATGTTTGGAACTTATTTTAACAAGTGGTGTATTTGCGTTTGGGGCATGACCTTAATATAAACAAAATAAAAGAATACAATCAGGATTAAAGCCCCAATGTGCTAAGCACTGTATAAATGTAGGTAGACATAATAGTGCCCTAAGTCACTTACAATCAAGTTACCTACCAAAAAACAAGAACCAATTGTAAAATAAACAATAAGAGAGAATGAGGGTCACAATAATAATATTGTGCAGTGAACTAGGTTCAGTGTGCCCAGCTTGATAGTTCCAAATCAACTGAACAGGTGTTTTTAATGGCCACTTAGGGAATGTTTTATCAAACCCTGAGAGCTTCCTTATCTCTTTCTGCCCACCTCCCCATCTCTTCCTACTCTCTAGAAGAAATTATCTATCTATCTGTCTGTCTGTCTGTTTCGAGGTTTTTATAGTTATTTATTTGCTCTCACCTTCCCTTCCCCACCACGTAATTTTCCCCCTTCCATTCTTCCACCTAGTGATATTAGTTTTTTTATTGAATACTATCTATCCCAACCACTCCTTTCAAATATGGGGGCTGTAGTTGTTGCGGGGAGTGCCACCTAAATGATGAATGCTAGTAGTGCCAAAAAAACTCTCTTCCTGAAATTTTGGTTTTTCATGTTAACAAAGGTATATTCTAAAGCAACATCCCTTCAATGCTAGCTTAAGCCCTCTTGTCTACCTCCAGGGTCCGTTACTTCAGGATCTGTCTGTGCCAGATGCTAGCTGACTCTCTACTAGAGGGCTATCCCCACCTTCCTTATATTCAGGGTAAAACATGAGGAGCTGCACTTGCCCGAATGAGTCAGCAGTAACTAGCTTGTCATCCCCTTCAAAGTTCTAATAGGAATGAGGCAAGAGGAGAATCCTATCATCCTGCTACAGGCTTCTTTCCTCCACATAAGCCCTTCTTCCCTTGGGTTGCATGACTGGCACTTGGCTGTGGGCCACTGATATTCTCTACATCCTGTTGCTGCCCGGGGGGGAGGGTGTCGTTGCAAATGTCAGGTTTAACAAAGTGCAGAGTCCACTGATATCTTCTGTAGTCTGGGGCTGTGACAGTGTCACCAGTACAGTCCCATTATCTTAATCCTTCCTCCCTCCTCCCTGCCAGAAAATCAGCTACCCTCCTTTCTGACACTTTTCTCACCCCCTGAAAACAGCTCCATTCCATGGAAAATTCGGAAGTTCTGACAAATTTCTGTTTTGGAAACAAAGTAGAAATTTTAAAATTTCCTGTGGAAGGAACTATCCAAATATAACTGGTTTAGAAAATTTCAAAAGGAAATCGATCCTGTGAGCCAAGTTCTGAGGCGCCTAGCTTAGCCACGGTTCCCAGGCCATCTAGGCTCCTGGCTCCGCGTCAGAACCCTGTCCGTTGGAACTCTGCCTGTGGTTTCTTGGAAGTTCCTCCAAACCAACAGGTTTCGTGAAACATTTTGCTTTTGACAAATTGGTATTTTCTGGGAAGAAAAAAAATAGTTTCCTTGGAAGATTCTCAATGAGCTCTATTAGAGATCTTGAGGCTGAAAAAACTCCACCCTGTAGTGTAGCTGGCAGAACCACAAAGCAGATTTAGTGGTACTGAAAATCTGGCTCCATCTCCATACTCATCCTATTCCTTTGCAGCTTTTGACACAACCAATTGCAAAGTATTATTGGTCTATCTTATATAGCCCCCATTACCATAGTAGCTGAGCACTCACAAGGACTTCTTATTTATTTAATTTTAATGTAATCCTCATGACCCTCCTGTGAGTAGGGAGGTATTATCTCCATTTTTACAGAGGGGAAGCTGAAGCACAAGCAGACTCAATGACTTGCCCAAGGTCACACAGAGTATTGTGGGTAGAGTAGGGAATTAAACCCTGGTCATCTAAATCTAATGCTAGTCCCCCGCCCCCAAGCCAGAGGTTCCCAAACTTTTTTTCCCTTGAGACCCACCTGTGCAGCTGCAATAGGCACTGCGGCCTACTACTAACACTTCATGAGGAAAATGAATTTTAATTATTATATACATATAAACTATACCACTGTAAAAAACCCATGTATATTTCCTTTTCATTTTAATGTAAACAATTGTTATGATAGAAATCCCCAAGGATATGCACTCAAAGATCTTTGAAATCACACAGGTTTAGTAAAACTTTAAAACGCTTTAAAAAAATGTCGAGAGCAAAATGTGGTGTTCAAACGGGGAAAACACAATGTATAAATGTACAATGTATAAAACTGAACAATAAGCAACAACACTATTAACAATTGTTAACATTGTATATTATTTTAAAACAAAATAGTTGTCCAACTTTAAACACTGTATTGTTTTCATTTTTAGTGTAAAATTTGAATTCGTAGGCTGTCTAAAGACTCAATTCTACTCTCTACTAATTAGAAAAGAATCAAATATTGTAAATAAAATTATAAAATCACAGTTGTATTATAACGCACTGTGGCAATGCGTATTCATCCGATCCAGTAAAGGAGAATCCAAACTTCAAGTATGTGTCATCATATTTACTTACCGCTTTCTTTATCTTTTTGGCTGGCTCCTTTCATGTAGCTATAGATGGTCTGAGACTTTCAATATCTTCTCTACCAGTGTCCCCTTCTCATTTTTTAAAAATAAATTGATCCATATCAGATTGAAATACTGCTTGCCATTTTTTACCATTGTAAATGCAGACTCTGTATGTTGCTAGGTTACCTTGCAGTGAAATGCACCATTGTAATTGCGAGAATTAAACTTGACATATTGCAGCTTGTTTTTTAAAGTAAATTTTTTTTCTATACTCCGTCCAACATATACAGCTCAAAGCATTTCATTTATATAGCTTTTACTTAGATTACACAAGTCACATGGAGTTAAAGATTTGCTAGTAAAGATTTCTTAGTAAATCTTGAGAATGCAGTTGCACCAGCTGACCACCCGGGACTGTGTCATAGCTTACTGTTGGGCCACCACCTAGTTTGGCCACACCTGCCCTAGACACTGTCACCACCATTTCTCCTTTCCATTTTTAGCTTCAGCACAAAAGGTCTGTTTGCATGACATTGCTGGAGTAGACAGAGCAGTACTACAATGACTCATTATCTCTAAGAGGACAGAATGTTGGCGAGTTACTGCTCCTCTTTCTCACACAGGTCTATCTCATCTCCCTTCACTTAGAGAGCTAATGAAACTTCCTGTTCTCCACGACCATCTGATAACACCCAGCTGTATATCTTGTTCTCAGTTGCAAACAGGAGTATCTCCCGGGTGCCAATATGCCTGCAAGAGATCAACTCTTGGATGAAGAAGACCGGTCTCAAATTGACCTTTGGCGAGACAGAAGCAATAATGATCGGAAGGGGAAAATGATTTATAGAACTATCTGAGACACTGTCCATTTGTTAAAGTGGTGCAAACCTCCGGATCCTGCTTGATTCATCACTCAAAGTTCTTCACAAAGGTCTATTTCATAATAAGCCCTTGAGCAAGGAAGTGCCCTCTAACACCATTCCTTAATCAGCCAGAGTAGGGTCATAGGAGAGCTATGTAAATTGCATTCTTTCTTGGGCATATTTGCCTATGCTAGGCTCCCTTTCACTGCCAGCCCCAGAGAAAGGACAATAGAGGGATCCTAACTTGGCTTTCTGTATGGCAGTGTATCTGACTAACACTAGACTGCCAGACTGGGCTATGCATTTCTACTATCTCTTCAAAGAACACTCTGAACGGAATCTAAAACGATGACTACACTTTTAGAAATGTTACCATTTAACAAAAGGTCAATTTATAGTGGATCATCCCTTTTTTCCTTCCAAAGATATGTACACTGATGAGTTGTCAGATTTTTAATTAGTTCCAAGAATGTACTGTGCCTGTACTCCGCTCTTTGAGGTGTTAATCTTTTTTTTTAAATTCCTGCTCAGTTCAAATGTAGCAGAAAGTATGTTATTTTGTCACATGATGCCTATCCTTTGAAAGTCAATTCTTTGTTATCTTAGCCAAGAAAGTTTTTTTTATTTATTTTTAAGACACTAGAAATAAAATCTAGCACCCACCTATCTATCTGGGAACCTCTGGTCTAGGAGCCTAACATCAGATTTAGATGACTTCTTTAGATGAATGTCTGAGATGTCTACCACAATATTAACGGAGAAAATAACATCCTACAGTTGAGATAAATGGTCACTTTTCTTTGAAATGCAGCCCCCCTGCAGTCTTTTGAAAAGCCAGTCCAAACCTCACAGTTTGTATCAATAACAAGTATGCAAGACATGCACTGGGCCCCATGTTGTCCATCTTCTTGCACTGCAGTAGCCATCAAGACCCTTTTTCCTCTCTTAATATTCATAATAAACAAGAGAAATGCTTTAACAGCAATATCATATTTATATGAGGGTCACTATCATTGAAGTCTTAGAAAGAAATCTTTTGAATATTAGGTTCCTTATTTGTCTCTAAAACTTAATTATCAAAACAAAATTGGGAATATCTTTCATTTCTTAATCCTCTTTAATTTTTAAAATAAAAACTTCATTGAGGTTTGTAGCATGGTGGGAAGCAGTTTGAATAGAACACGTTATACAAAAGGAAAGGATTTGGGGGGGACAGGAGGGTAAACAAAAAACATCTGTTCTTACCCTTTTTTCAAAGTGCATATTGCAGCAGCAATGAGCTGAAGTCAGTGAGAGTTTGGTGGGTATTTGGAGTGCAGAATCTTACCCACAGACATAGAAACTGTAAGATGATGCAAGGTATGAGGATGGTACTGTTCAGAATATACTAATGCTTTATTAAAAAGTACAGGATACCTATGCAAAGAATCCCTACTGTATGGAATTTATATATATATTAATATATATATTAGGATTCCAATAGGAAGAGCAAAGGCAGCAGTGAGCATGTAATGTGTCTTGGGTAAACACCCTACAGCAAAGATTGTCTACGTGGAAAGCTTTTACTGTATATCAAGGATGCTCTTCTGCCTCATTTTGTCTGACAATTTCTTTTCCTCTACCATTTTGACACACACGGTACCAAGTACATCTCCGCATCCTTGTATGGAAAGGACCAGATCCTTAGCTGATATAAATCTGTGCATCTCAACTGAAGAGAATAGATTTACAGCAGCTGAGACTCTAACCTGCAAAATTAATATTTATATGGATCTGAGTCTGTACTCTGCATGCAGGCAAACTCCAGTGGACTGTAGTGGTGGGTTTGCCTATGTAAAGAGTACAGGATCAGGCCCAATAACATCACAATTTCTCCTGCAGGGACAATAGTAGTAAGATAATTTGAGCTTATCTATATAGAGAGCTATTCCTGATTAACTATTCCTAATTAACTCCATGTGCCTTATTCCAAGTTAGCTTAATTCACTTTAAATTCAAAATTCACACTCTACTTTATTCTGGAAGATATTTTAATGTTTAGAAAAGCTCTTAGGCTTCATGAGGGCAGAATTCCCTTGCAGAACTAAGTTAAACAATAAAGGATAAAAAAAGTTACTAACAATAGTGAATTGGGTTTTCAAAACTACTCAGCTTTGTCTTAATCCTGCTGTCCTTGAAACCTCGGTGAAAAAATTCCTATTGATTTCAAATGGCCAAAGCTAAGGGCTATGAAAATTCCCACTTTGAGGCCTGATCCTGGAAGTCCTACACAAACAAAAGTCTTATGAACTTCAGCATAAGTTTTATTCATGAAAAGGGCTTACATTGTCTTTTGTGTGTCACAAAATAAATGTTACTAAACATCAAACTTCTGTAGCTTTATGTCGATGCTGCATTTCTCTTCAAGCTGGCTTTACGAAAACATTTCCTTAATTTCTCTTTCCAGGCTAGGAAATGAGTCAGACAAATGTAAAATGAGGCAAATATCTACGGAAGATGCAGGAGACAGGAAACAAATAGATTTATTTTTGTCTTTATTGGTTTTTTTAAACTACCTTCCTTCCCGCTTTCTACCTCCTTTTTTTTAATAATGTGAAACTGCATCCTAAAGCCTTATCATGCTGAGCACTTTTGCCCAGATGCACACATGCTGTTTACACAACTACTAGTATAATCCAATGACCTGTTGTAATTAAGGGTCTGATCCAAAGTCCACTACAGTCAGTAGAAATACTCCCATTGACTTCAATAGATGATGGATAAGGTCCTTACTTATCCTATCACCTTTCTCACCTCTTTTAGCTCCACTATTTCAATACCACCTCTGAGATATATATCGGTCCAATTGCTATTCTCAGTTAATGCTGGTGTAAATAATTTCCCTCACTCCTTAGTGTTAACAGTCAATATATGAAGGATGATGATAGGCCCATAGGTGCTGAACCTTAGGGTGCTGGGGGTGCAGCATCACCCCCTGGCTTGAAGTGATTTCCATTATATACAGAGTTTACAGTTGGTTCAATTGATCTCTAGCACTCCCACCATAAAAATTGTTCCGGCACCCCAAATATGTCCTCTCTTGTACAAGTAATATGTGTACATACACTGGCTAGGGATGCCAGGGAGCAGCTGTAGCTGCCACCAACCAGTTGCTTCCTGAGCCCATTCCCCCCCACATACTCCCCTCTCCCTGGGCATAAGAGCCTTCTGCTGCCAATTAATCCTGCAGCTCAAGTGGTAGAAGATTTAAGGTTCCAACAGATCCAGACTAACACGGCTACCCCTCTGATACTTGTTTCATTCCTGTTTGTTTTCCCTACAGCCCCCTATTGAACTAAACAAACATTCACACAGAAAACATTGCAAAGACCAGGCCAACAAACACTATTAATACATTATTACAGAGCAATTCCACATCTGTCACAGCCTGATTTGGGGTTACCTGTGTAATCTTAATTCAACACTCCAGGTGCATATGCATGTGATATAGTCTTTAATTACATTATATACTATTTTTTTTCCCACTCAACCCTTGCCTCATTCAACACACAAGTTGTGTGGCTAACTTTTAATCAGGCCATTCTTAACTTTCAACTTCAATATATTTCTTTTAACTTATATAAAAAATATATTGAAGGCCATGGCAAAAATGAGTATTAAAAATGTTTTAACTTTAAAATAAAATCTCTTCTTTTTGAAAAAGACAAAAGTGGTGCAGGTATGCTAAATGTAATGTATTTACACCATTCAAAATCTTTCTACCCCGCAAATCAATAGTTAGCATAAGGGTATATACTTCAACTTTCACCCGCAATCTAAGCTATGAAAAAATATAAGAACTTGGTACACAGCTTTGCGGTACCTCTTTATAAAATAAACAAAAATAACACAATGCATGCAGTGTTCACAACCCAATAAGAAAAATACAAAATAAGAATTTAAATAGAATGGTCCATAAAATATAAAATATAGAAACTTACCCATTTAAAATAAAAGTACTATTCATAGAGGCACCCTGCAATTTATTCTGGAGTCCATATCATATTTAGTCTTTTTCATAGATTCATAGATTCTAGGGCTGGAAGGGACCTCGAGAGGTCATCGAGTCCAGCCCCCTTTGTTATGTAGGGTTACTTTTCTTTCAAGGCATTAAGTTTACATAACAGAATAGCATAGCACGAAGTCACTTAACATGTAACTCATTCAAAGGCTAAGCAGATCTGGCAAATGCTATCGTCCCAAATTTTGCAACTTTTGATATATTGTTTCACTGGTGCACTAAATATGGTGATGTGAGTTGTTTAAATTATGCAAGAATCAATCTTTGTAATGTAGGCACTAAAATGTTGGGAACTTATCACAAATTGTAAGGTATTGGTAATGTTCATTCATGCATACATTTATCATGCTTTACTGAAGTATTTGAAGAGTCCCTGGAATTTATCTACTAAAATACATATCTTACTCAAGTCATCTGACAGCTTTATAGCCTCACTGTTAAGCACCCAAAGTACATGATGTAGAAAAAATATCTCTGGACATACAGATTACAAAATACAATTTGGAATATACATTGTGTTTTCAGTTATTGGGGCATTTTCCACTTCATTATTTACCCTCAGCAAAACTCACATGGTGGACAGCTTGAACCCTTCTACCCTGTAAAGAGGGAGGTGCTAGCATGCAGTAGCTACTCCAGGCTATAAACCTTGACCCTGCAAGATACTTTATCGTGCCATTAATTCCACTGACTGCGTTAATTAGCTTAAATAGGACTGCCCATGTGTTTAGTTTTGCTTATGGATAAGCCCTACTGAAGATAAATTCTAAAGACTGTTATATTTGGTTAACATAGAATTACATACTTGCCATAGTATGGATAAAATAAAAAACCTTCTGTAAAGGCAAATTCTGTTCTCAGCTATACATGTGTCATGATGTAGTTACTCTTCTGAAGTAAAGAGTTAGTTACATCAGTGTAACTCTGGAGTAATTGTGGACAGAATTGGGCCTTATAGGAGGTTTTTTAATTTTAACCATACTATAGCAAGCATATAATTCTCTATTAACCAAATATAGCATCCTATATAGCAGGGGTGGGCAAACTTTTTGGTGTGAGGGCCAAATCGGGGTTGCGAAACTGTATGGAGGGCTGGGCAGGGAAGGCTGTGCCTCCCCAAACAGCCTGGCCCCCACCCCTATCCGCCACCTCCCACTTCCCACCAGAACCTCCACCCCATCCAACCGCCAGTAGCGTAGCCGGGGGGAAGCAGGGGGAGCGGCCGCTCCCCCTGTGAGGAGAAGTGGCGCTAAGGCGCCGCCGGAGCCTCGCTGAGGGAGACGGGCTCAGGGGCGCTTTAAAAGGCCCGCAGCTCCTGCAGGGAGCCACGGGACCTTTAAGGTGCCCCCCCCCCCAGCCCCGCTGCCAGACCCGGGCTGGGGGAGCGCTTTAAAAGGCCGGTGGCTCCTGCCGCTGCGGGGAGCCACGGGCCCTTTAAAGCGCCCCCCCCCCAGCCCCACTGCCAGATCTGGGCTGGGGGGGCGCTTTAAAAGGCCCCGCAGCGGCAGGAGCCACCGGCCTTTTAAAGCGCCCCCCCCCAGCCCGGGTCCAGCAGCAGGGCGGGGTGGGGTGCTTTAAAAGGCCGGTGGCTCCTGCCGCTGCGGGGAGCTGCGGGCCTTTTAAAGTGCCTTCCCAGCCCCGCTGCCGGAGCTGGGCTCGGATTTAAAAGGCCTGGGGGCTCCGCAGCGGCTGGCGCCCCGGGCCCTTTAAAGCGCAGCCGGGGTGAGTACAGGGGGATCAGGGATGCACCTTTTTATAGCGCCGCCACTCCCCCTGTGCTCTAAACCTGGCTATGCCACTGCCAACCGCCCCCTGCTCCCTGTCCCCTGACTGCTCCCCGGGACCTCCTGCCCCTTATCTAACCCCCCCACACACACTCCTCGCCCCTTTACCATGCCGCTCAGAGCAGCAGGACTGGCTTATTGGAAAGCCTGGGAGGTGGGCAGGCACAAGCCGCACTGCCTGCATGGCGGCATGGCTGCAGGAGAGGCAGGACAGCAGGGGAGGGGCCTGGGGCTAGCCTCCCCGGCCTGGAGTGCAAGGGCCGGGCAGGACGGGCCCATGGCCCAGATGTGGCCCGTGGGCTGTAGTTTGCCCACCTCTCCTATATAGTGTATCCTTTATAGATTCTACAGCTTCTTAGAGTAATTTCTATAGAATTCAGATCTACTTATGGATACCACTTGGTTTTAGCCTCGTTTAATTTTATAGAACTCTTCCGCAAAAGTACATAATTAGGTTTTAGAATGGTTTTATTGTTCAGCAATCTGAAGTAATGCTATGAAATACAGTAATCTGCTGTTCATAACACTGTATATTTGTGCATTCTTTCTTGACTCTCCAGTTATCTTGCAGTGAGAAGTCATTTGCTCCTGCGAGCTATGCTGAAAGCACTGAACAGCATATTTGTTAACTTCATCATCATTAGTATATAAATATATATTTTTTAAAAAAATTGAGGTATAGTACTTGGTGATATTCCTCCACTGAAATCATTAAGTGTTGTTGTAGGGCTAAATCCTTTAGCTTTCTTAAGAACATTTTTCTCATTCCAACTATGTTCTGCAATGCATTGCTCAACCTGTCCTTGCCTTGCCTTTTTAGTGTTAGGGTACATTGTCAAGAACATGGAGACGTGGGAGAAAGTTTGGAATTTGGTGGGAGCATGGGCTGTTATAGGAGGGATAAGGGAGAGACAAGACAGAACTGGGGGGTGAAAATCAAATCGGATGTCTGTATACTAATGCAAGAAGTATGGGGAATAAGCAGGAAGAACTCAAAATGCTAGTAAATAAACACAGTTCTGACATAGTTGGCATCACAGAGACCTGGTGGGATAATACACACGACTGGAATATTGGTATAGAAGGATACAGCTTGCTCAGGAAGGACTGGAAGGGGAAAAATGTATACACTTGGATTGAGATTGAGATGGAAATAGGAGACAGACTTGTTGAAAGTCTCTGGGTAAGGATAAAAGGGGTAAAAAAGAAGGGTGCTGTCATGGTAGGGGTGGAGGGATAGGTCAGTGGTTTCAGCATTGGCCTCCTTAAACCCAGGGTTGTCAGTTCAATCCTTGAGGGGGCCATTTAGGGATCTGGGGCAAAAATCTGTTAGGGGACAGTACTTGGTCCTGCTAGTGAAGGCAGGGGACTGGACTCAATGACCTTTCAAGGTCCTTCTAGTTCTATGAGATAGGCATATCTCCATATATTTTTTTTTTTTTACTACCGACCACCTAACCAGGAAGAAGAAGTGGATGAGGCTTTTTTTAAACAGCTAACAAAATCATGCAAAGCACAGGACTTGGTGGTGATGGGAGACTTCAACTACCCAGACATCTGTTGGGAAAATAACACAGCAGGGCAGAGATTATCCAATAAGTTATTGGAATGTATTGGAGACAATTTTTATTTCAGAAGGTAGAGACAGCTACCAGGGGAGAGGCTGTTCTAGATTTGATTTTGAAAAATAGGGAGGGACTGGTTGAGAATGGGTGACAGTAATCATGAAATGGTAGAGTTCATAATTCTAAGGAATGGTAGGAGGGAGAACAGCAAAATAAAGACAATGGATTTCAAGAAGGCAGACTTTAGCTAACTCAAGGTGTTGGTAGGTAAGATCCCATGGAAAGCAAGTCTAAGGGGAAAAACAATAGAAGACAGTTGGCAGTTTTTCAGAGACATTATTAAGGGCACAAGAGGTAACTATCCCACTGCGTAGGAAAGATAGGGAGTATGGCAAGAGAGCACCCTGGCTTAACCAGGAGGTCTTCAATGATCTAAAAATCAAAAGAGTCCTACAAAAAGTGGAAACTACGTCAAATTACAAAAGATTAATGTAAACAAATAACACAAGTATGTAGGGACAAAATTAGAAAGGCCAAGACACAAAACGAGATCAAACTAGCTGGAGACATAAAGGGTAACAAGAAAACATTCTACAAATACATTAGAAGCAAAAGGAAGACCAAGGACAGGGTAGGCCCATTACTCAATAAGGGGGAGGGGGAAATAATAACAGAAAATGTGGAAATGGCAGAGTTGCTTAATGACTTCTTTGTTTTGGTTTTCACCAAGAAGGTTGGTGGTGATTGGACATCTAACGTAGTGAATGGCAGTGAAAATGAGGCAAGATCACAAGAGGCTAAAATAGGGAAAGAACAAGTTAAAAATTACTTGTACAAATTAGATGTCTTCAAGTCACCAGGGCCTGATGAAATGCATCCTAGAATACTCAAGGAGCTGACTGAGGAGATATGTGAGCCATTAGCGATTTTGAGAAGTCATGGAAGATGGGAGAGATTCCAGAAGACTGGTCCAGAAGACCACGAGCTAAATATGAGTCAACAGTATAATGCTGTTGCAAATAAAGCGAATAACATTTTGGGATGTATTTAAGACATGAGAAGTAATTCTTCCACTCTACTCCACTCTGATTAGGCCTCAACTGGAGTATTGTGTCCAGTTCTGGGCACCACATTTCAGGAAGAATGTACACAAATCGGAGAGAGTCCAGAGAAGAGCAACAAAAATGATTAAAGGTCTAGAAAACATGACCTATGAGGAAAGATTGAAAAAATTTGGTTTTTTAGTCTGGAAAAGAGAAGACTAAGGGGGGACATAACATTTTTCAAGCATGTAAAAGGTTATTACAAGGAGGAGGAAGAAAAATTGTTTTTTCTTAAGCTCTGAGGATAGGATAAGAATCAATGGGCTTAAATTGCAGCAAAGGCGGTTTAGGTTGGACATTAGGAAAAAATTCCTAACTGTCAGGGTGGTTAAGCGCTGGAATAAATTGCCTAGGGAGGTTGTGGAATCTCCATCATTGGAGATTTTTAAGAGCAGGTTAGACAAACACCTGTCAGGAATGGTCTAGATAATTAGTCCTGCCATAAGTTCAGGGGACTGGACTAGATGACCTCTCGAGGTCCCTTCCAGTTCTATGATTGTTTGGATCTCTTAATTGGTGCTTTTCTTTCAGATCGCAACACCATTTGTACTTGGATCTGACATTTCTCTGCATTGAAAAAGTTTATATTTTCTAATAAGGCTTTAATATAGTAAAGCACTGGAATAAGCTTCCAAGGAAGTTGTGGAATTGGTGATCACTGGAAGTTTTTAAGAACAGGTTAAACAACCACCTGTCAGCGATGGTCTAGGTCAGGGATCGGCAACCTTTGGCATGCGGCACACCAGGGTAAGCCCCCTGAGGGGTCAGGATGGTTTGTTTACCTGCCGCGTCCGCAAGTTTGGCCAATCGCAGCTCCCACTGGCCGTGGTTTGCCACTCCAGGCCAATGGGGGCTGTGGGAAGCGGCGCAGGCTGAGGGATGTGCTGGCCGCCACTTCCCGCAGCCCCCATTGGCCTGGAGTGGCGAACTGTGGCCAGTGGGAGCTGCAATCGGCCGAATCTGTGGATGTGGCAGGTAAACAAACCGGCCCGGCCCACCAGGGGGCTTACCCTGGTGGGCCGCGTGCCAAAGGTTGCCGATCCCTGGTCTAGGTACACTTGGTCCTATCTCAGCACAGGGGGATTGACTTCCAGTTCTACATTTCTGATTCTGGGCAATCCTCATTGCCTAAAAGAACTGCTGGAAAAATAAACATATATACTTCTCTTTTTCTAAATTCCAATATTAAAAAAGAGGAGATACAAAATGTATGTTGAGGAATAATATAGACAGTTTTAATCTAATTGAAATGTTTGCAGTGAACCAATGAAAATTGAAACCACAGAAAGCTCAACTTGTTTTGAGACTTAAATTGAACCTGAAATTTAATCAAAGTTTGTTTTAAAAAATTAGGAATGAGAACTTGAGCTCAGTTCTCAGAGAATCAGTATTGGTGTATATGAAATACATAATTTACACTCTTCCATGTTTTTGGCCTAAAGCCAGTTGAAGCTCAATAACTGATTGAATTTTTACTTTGAGATTTTGGGCCAACTTCAGATCTGGTATGCAACCGTGACAAACTCAAAGGAGTTGAGCCTGCTTACAATAATTCTGAATCCCTTTTGCACTCAAAATAACACTTGAGGCTATGCACCTAGAACAAAACCAGAGAAAAGGGCCATAAAAAACCTTGTGAAGTTAATTTTTGAGTTTCCCATAGCTCAAAGAGAGAAAGAGGTGGAAAAGTGCCAAATTCTTCTCTCATTTAAATCAATGGTAAAATGCCTAATGATTTGTCTACTACTGAGTAACTCCAATATAAGCACAGACAAACAGCACAGCAGTCTAGCCCAATACTTACTTTCACTTTCGCTAGCTGGTAATGATTAAAGCTATGTACAGCTTAAGTTGGTATAAGTTATGTCGCTCAGGGGTGTGAATAAGCCACTCCCCCGAGCAACATGAGTTGCACTGACCTAAGCGTTGATGTGGAAAGCCCTATGTCAGTGGGAGAGCTTCTCCCACTCACATAGCTACTGCCACTCGCAGGGGCTAGAGTAATTAAGTCAACAGGAGAGCTCTCTCCCGTCGGCTTAGAACCTCTGACTAGCAGCTCTGTGTCAACGCAGCTGCAAGGTCTGTAGTGTAGCCATAGCCTGAGATTCACTAATATTGTCATTTGGGTTAATCTAATAGCTTGAAAAGGTATAGCAACTATCAAATGGCATAAGCAATTAGCCCCCAATATGCTCCTCACATTTTCTAATTTTCTTTGGTACATTTTTCTGGTTTAAGGGGGGAGGGGAACTGAACTGCCTTTTTTCCCCAACTTTGACACCTGAAAGCTAAAGAAATAGCTATACCTCTTTTTGTATTTTTTTAAACTTAGTTTGAAAATGTTCTCAATATGAACTGCAATGAGCAAAATTCTTGAGTTACACTGGCATGACACCTTCTTTCCGAAGGAGAATTGGGCCTGAGAGCTACAAATAAATAAGAACTATGGCCCCAGTATTGCAAACACCTATGCATAGAGCCCTGAAAATCCACAGATATGCACTTTATATCTGCGGATATCTGCGTCCCAAGATGCAGTTGTATTGTTTACTATCTGTCAGGATCACAGATTGGATATGGATCCAAATTTTTGTATCCGCGCAGGGCTCTACTTATGCGCATGAGTAACCTTGAACATGAGTAGTCTCCTAGGCTTTGTCACAACTAGAATTTCAAGTTATATTAGAATGTATCGACTAGTGTGATCTTTAATCCAATTAGCTCAATTTAACTAACCCTTTGTAATAGTCTAGTTAAGACAAGGCAAGCTGGGCACATCCAAGATGGTCAGTTAAAGCCTAGTTTCTCCCCCACCCCTCATGCTTTAACTCAACTGATTTAGTATGTGCTAAAGTACAACTTATCCTATCTTGTCAAGAGTATTAGTAGGTGTAAATTACAGGGTTAGCTAACATGCTGTAACCTCAAACCTTTAAATCCTAGGCTAGACAGAGCCATAGAGTTCAACAAGGTTATTCATATGTATAAAAATCTCACATGCATAAGTAATATCATCACTTACACATCCAAAAGGGAAAATAGAAAAGAAAGTAGAGTCTAATATTTTCAGAATATTTAATGGATATTCATTCTTTCTGTCTAAATAAAACAAAACAAAAACTCAAAACAATCAAGGGTCTGACTTGCTGCAGCCAAAATTCATCAAGGTTTTTTTTTTCCATCTGTACTTCCCATGACTCTGGTGGTGGTAGTGGTGGTGGTCCTGGAATAACCAGATGTTTGACTCTTATAATGAAGTCATGCAGGTTATCAGGGGAAGATCTTGTTATCAGCTGTTCTTAGACTTTGGACACAAACCATTCACATTAATATTGTTAACTCTTCTATTTATTTAAGAATCCTTTTTAAAAAGCATAAGAAGTGTATCATTTTTCATTGCGTCTTATCTTAAATATCTGAAATGGTCTGTCATGTTGCAATCCCAAATGCAACACACTGAGGTATCTTTGTTATTAGCTTGCAGAGTTTGCTTCTGAGTCAATGCTGTCTTCTAATTACTTTTTCTAGCACAGTGATATGATTTTTTTTTTAAACTTCAAAACAATATAACAAAATATTAGGGTGAGAGAGAATACTTTTTCATTTGCTGGTTTGCAAAGTATGTCTTAACAAGTAAGTAATTGGAATTGTCTACAATTTTATTAAACACTTTTCTTAGAATGTATTTAACATTAGTGGTTAATGGCTACTTTTCATACTAATAAAATGAGATTGTCTCGCTATTTTAGGAATAAATATATATTTGGTTCCTGACCTAAAGCCCATTGAAGTTAATGGAAAGGATCCCATTTACTTCAATGGGCTTTGGATCAGGACCTTAACTTGGGAAAAAAAAACCTTGAACTGCAATAAACTATAAAACGAAGAGCCACATTGCCAAATAGCAGGTACAAAATATAAACAAAGGGCACGTATATGTAATGAGGTAAATATGTTGATTTTGTTCATTGGTATTTCAACTATGGAAAATACACGTTAATAAGAGAAATTAACTAACATGTTCTAAGAGATTGTACAGTAACACAAATATACAAGTGGGCCATCTATAGTTTATAGATCTTAATTCTCTGAAATATTGACTTTTTATAGCTATATTCACAGAAATATTGACAGAAATTTAATCGAGATTTTTGCTGAAAATTTACTGATCTAATGGTTCATATACTCATAGGACAGGATTGTGAACCTCTTTTCAAATTGGTGAATACACAGATATACCTATTGAGTAGCACCTAGAAATTGGAGATGGAAAAGGCCTTGATTGATTGGTCCTTCACCCTTCATATAGATTGCACTGATCACAGCACATCTTCCATTCTTCTCTTATCCTGGCCTTACTTTTCCATAGTGATCATGCCTTTTCACGATAAAATCTTCCCATCATTTTGGAGGTCAGATGAGTGGTCATTTCAGTTCCTGTGGGTACCACTCGATGATAGCTATAGTCTATAGATTGTCAGTGAGCCTCGCTATATGCCCGGCCCATCACATGTTACTGTAACTGCTTTCAACAACGACATCCTGCACTCCACTCTGCTGTCTGATCACTTCATTGGAGACTCGGTCAGGGATTGAAATCCCTAGAATTCTTCTTTCCATCACTCTCTTTGTGACACAGTTGTTGCTCCTCTATCTTCATCAGCGCCCATGTTTTGCTGCCATACAACATTGCCGGCAGTACTGTTGAGTTGAAGAAGTTGGCGCGTGTTGCCTAGTTAATTTTTCCTCAGTGATCAAAGAAAGGAAAGTAGTCCGATTTTTCCATATAAACTTTACAAAAGAAACTTTCATAATTCTGTTTCAGAAAAGGAGTCCTAGAACTATTCAAATCCTAAAATAAATGAGTTTTATTTGATAGATATAAAAATACCACTTTCTCTATATCAGTGGGCTTGAAATATCAGCTTCCCACTTGTTTTCTATTTGTTTCTATAAATAATGGGGTAACATCATTGTTGTACCAGCATAAGGCACTTGCTGTAAGACAGGGGAAGCTCTTAGATCATTGGCTTGCTTCACAATTTCCATGTTATAAACACTGACATGCAGTACAATGGTAATAAACTCCATCTGTGTTTTCTCTAAAATTGGCAGATAGGAACTTTGGCAGCAAAATATCCATTCTTGCTCCCCCACTTCCTACCCCCTACTAGCTAGTGCATATTGTAAGCTCATGGCTGTAATGTGTTAAATGCTTTTTTCTGAGAGATTTCTGCAGGTTCTGAGTTGACCCTTTTCTTTAGAAAACTATGGGCCAGACCCTCAGCTGGTGTAAATTGGCATATCGTCATGGATTTCAAAGGTGCTACATCAAATTCATATTTGTTAGGGATCTGGCCTATACATGTATCCTAGCCCTGAGGATAATGGCATAACTAATGACATAATTCTCATTGACATCAGTGGAGCCAGGATTTTATCCATTGTATCTCCTATGGAAGTTCCTTGCCAGGGTTTCATAGAACTCACAAATTCTTGTACTTTCCAATAATTGCCTTTGTTAATAATGAATTACACTTGATTAGCATGGCATCAAGATCCAAACACAATGGAGAATAAGATTGTGCTATGTCTGACACTGACCGTCTGATCTCATTAATTAGCTTTTGCTACTACCCCCTACTTGCTATTTATTGCATCCCCCCATTTCCCTCTTAGCTGCAGCTTTGAAAAGCCAGTAGTGATTCAATGCAGTGGGGAAAGGCAGCAACAACTTGAGATGGGCGGGCAATGGCTTTACCATCCTGTGGAAACTTTTGACAATTCAAATATATTCCTGTCCTGAATTGGGACAAAAACACCCAAAACCTTGAATTTTTTTACAAACTGACTATCCAAAAAATAAAATAAAAATCAGTTTGGATCCATTGAAATGTTTCAGTTAATTTCAAAGCATTTTTGTTTTGATTTCACCTATTAGTTTATACTCCAGTTTAAATTTCAAAATGAAAACTTGTTTTGAACCCCAAAACTGTTTTTGTTTTGTTTTGTGTTTTGCTTGTTTTTTTAGTTTTGTCAAAACAGGACAACTTTGAAAACTTAAAAAAAATAATTGAAACAAGAAACTTGTTGAATCTGATCTTTTCCTACAAACAATTTTGGTTTGGCCATACTGGCATGTTTTGACCCCCGCCTCTACAAAAAAGTTGAAAAATTCCCAATCAGCTCTAGGAAGCAGCTACATAGGTGTGAAAAATTTATAACTCCAGCTGCATGAATTACTATTTTACAATTTACACTAGTGAGAAACTGATCACTCTGCATTCAGTAAGGAGACATACAGAATTGCAACTAGGGAAGCTCTGGATAGAAAACAGTGAAAAGCTCTTTTAAATGGCAGCTTGACTTTACAGGACTGTATATTCCTTCTGTATTTACAAGAAACTCCGAAATTACAAAAAAATAATTATGCTTAATACTACCATGGTACAAAGTAGAAACAAATCAACTGATGATTAGAAATTAAACAAAAAAAAATACACATTTAAACCCTGATGCAGCAAGGTATTAAGGTTTAAGCTGGTCTTAAATCCCCTATTGGAATCAGAGCCGTACTAATTTACAGCCATTTGACAACAAGCCACATAACTGTGGGACCTTGAGTCATATAAGCACTCAGTACCATGAATCGGGGCTTCCCAGTCTGTCCCCCAAATGATAGAGAATTGCTACATCTCTCTTTTGATCTGTTTATCCAAATATCTACATCAACAGCTTTTAAATGAAATCTAAGCATGTCTTCTCCCCCCCCACCCAAAAAAAATCTTTTACAGAATAGGTTTGAGCTTTTAAAAATGGTTTTCAAAATATTGAATAACATCTTGGGTGCCTTTACTTTAGGAATAAAGAAATGTATTCCTGAAAAGGAGCCAGGAGGATATATTGCTTGTTTACCCTCACTATACCCAAGTGTGACTTAGATAAAAGTCTGCTTTGTTCATTGTCAGGTTAAGGGAAGTCTGAACCCATAAAGCTGAAAGGATTTAAAGAGACTCAAATGTGTGCTTCCATAACCTAATCCAATTTTTAATTACTACCATTTACTTTGCATTTAGATGCAAAGACCATTTAGTTCCATTTCGATATGGAAGTGCTTTTCTAATAGCGCATGTGTCAGAGAGAGAACTGTGCTTTAAAGTAGGCTAAAGTAAAATTTCAGATCCACCAGTACATAGATACAATGAAAACCTGCACTTACATGTTGCACATGTTGATGTCAATGGAGATGAAATGTGCTTTTAAATTACTTTTTCTGGGCAAATGCCATAGATAGAACAAAATGGTCTTTGCATCTAAATGCAAAGTAAATGGTAGTAATTAAAAATTGGATTAGGTTATGGAAGCACACATTTGAGTCTCTTTAAATCCTTTCAGCTTTATGGGTTCAAATTTTGTCTGGCCCTTTATGTTGTGTATGTATGTATTTCTAATACAACCAGTACTCTAGTATGTAGGCACAAATCACAAGGATTAACAGCATCAGTGTTGTCTCAGAAGCTTATAGTTCTTGACCCTCTCCTTAAGATCAGTTATTTCCTTAAAGATGTTGCTTACAAGAGTAAAACCAAAGAAATGGTGCAAGCCTATTTTCTGGATTCCTTTATTAAGAAGAAACTGACAGAAATAGGTTAACTTTGCAACATACTCTGCCAACATATTCAAGTTGGTAGAACTTGAATTTAGCCTGATCTTCAGTAGCAGAGAGTTCTTCAGTCCTTCTCGATAGTAACATTGTCAGTGGTATGCAGAAAAGAAGAGGTGAATGACAGATGTAGTGAAGTCTTAGGACTATGAAGTTGAGTTCTGAGACCCAGATCCTCAAAGGTATTTAGGCTTCTAACTTCCATTCATTTCACTGGAAACTAGGAGCCTAAATACCTTTGAGGATCTGGGCCAAAGACTTTAAAGCAGGTCCTAAACTGCACCAGGTTGGGGGCGGGGAAGGGGAGGAACATTGTATGGTGTGAGTTATGGATGTGTTCAATAGGCTGTAATCTATTGTGCCAACATATCCATGTTGTATCAGATGTGGCCACCTCCGGCAGCCCTACTACAGAGAGAGTGCACTTCAGAAGTCCAGCTAAGAGGTGATAATGACATATGTTTCTGTGGGTAGGAGTGCAGTCTCCATGCTAGCTGCCGAATAGGATCTAGGGAGCTTGGAATCGTTGTTGTTGTTTATCATCCCTGACCCAGTGTAAACATATGTTCCCATATTCAGGGAGAAATATTCTCTTATCCTGCATGATCAGTTAAGGTCCTTCATAGGATATTCTAGAACATGAGAAAAAATGACATTAGGAAATATCGTTTATCTAAAATAGCAGGCAGGGAGGGGGGGGGGTCTATTTAAATCTGATCATGCAGTAGCCTTCTCCAGGCAGTCTGTTAAATCTGAGGAAAGGCTATTCAGCAAACCAGTAACTGACTCGTGCTGCTGCTTCTGTTACTGCCAAACACGTTTCAGAAGTCAGCATCTGGGTACTGTGACTGCCAAGCATGTGGCTCCCTAGGAATCAGCTTGGGTGTTGGCTCCAGTAATGGGAGCACTCCAAAGGTGAAGGAGAGGAAAGTGCACTGTCAGCAAGGCCAGCAACAGAGGTAGTGACAAGTAAATATTCAAGCTTGAGGTATTCAACAAGTAGACCCCAAACCTGTGTTTCTGGCCACGGTTGCCATATGAATGTCTAGAAGAGACAACAGGGCCAAAAGAATTCTGACACTATGCACCACCTTAAAAGTCAGATGGCAGATGTCCTAAACACAAAGGGGAATCACGGAGGTTAAATTCTGAGATTTTAGGACAATTATTTAATTTCTAGCCTGTATTTATTGTAAAAATTGCCTTCATTATGGAATGTTAGTCAAGGTGCAGACAGATGGAGAGAATGGACTCAAAGATTTTCATTTCTCTCATTTCTCTTAAGGGAGTATTAACATTAAAACCCTATAATGTACAAATTAGCATGTCTGAGGATTTTTTAGTAGTCTAACAATTAAGGTTAATATGTTCTCTACCATATTTGAAAATCCAGGAGTGAAAATCTTAGTCACAATTCTCCATGTCTTTTCCATCCTGCATCCCTGCCACAAGTTTCCTTTGCCCATTTATTTTGTAAGTGCCTGTGTGTTTAGAATTAAAAGTTATGTCTCCAAGTATAATCTGTGTATTCAATACTTGGAGTTATGTGGTTGCACAGAAATTACTGAGACATTATATATATATATGTGCTAAGGAAAGAGAGGGTCTAATGTTCAGTTATTCTGTTCCTACACTTGGGGCAAGGATGGAGAACAGAGAGGGAGGGAGGTGGGCTAAGAGTGCCTACAGTCACGTTTGCACTCTCTCTATTCTAGGGACCCAAAAGCCCCCAATATGAGTGAGGGCATCCTGAGAGCTGCTGTAAGTTAGGTGCTGCCTCCCATAGCCCCACCATGGGCCCTAGAATGCAGGAAATAGTCCCAGTACAATGCACTCCCCAGATGGCAGGAGCTGGAGAGAGGGCAGGTGTAGAGCCCTTATCCCAGATCTATGCTGGTCAGGCAGGCCCCTGTGGAGGGGATTCTTTCTGGGGGCTGTTTACACCCTTTTAAGGGCCCTTTAGACTGTCAGAGTGCCACAAAGAGTCCTTAATGTGACTGGGAATCAGGACTAGGGAGAACAAAGCTGCAGTAATGAATACGACTGAGTTCCCAGAATGAGTTGAAAGATGCTGCCCTGGCATCAGGATTCTCTTCATGAGCAGTCAGGAAAAAAATGCTTACTATGCTTCCCTTAATCATACTAAAAATACTTAGTGCTACATTTCTGCTTCCCTGAAGGATATCCCAGAGCTACTACTGATGTGTTTAGCTCTTTCTATAATGCCAAACAATTATTTTTTGCTTTTTTATGAAGGAGCTAAGACGTTTTACAGGGACACTAATGTTATTTCGGTTGATTAGGTGGGAAGCAACCCAAACTAGCGTCTTAGATTAACTGAGTCCAGTACAAAAGCCATACCTAAGCTATTGAGCTCATTAAATGGGTAACAGAGTGAAATTCTATGGCCTGTATTACACAAGAGGGCAGACTAGGTGATCATTGGTTCCTTCTGGCCTCAAAATCTTAGAATCTCTGAAAATAAATTTGACAAAGCACACCTTATCCTGACAGGTGTTTCTGGCATTACTACAACATAAATAATAAAAGGTCTGAGCTACCACTCTCTTACTCCATTTTTTTAACTGGTGTCATTCCTTTGATTGCCTTCCTCTTACTATCCTTTTGGCTATATAATATCACAGCACAAAAGATGGAATTCATGGCATATACCTTCTGCTGCATAGTTGCAATTAGTCCAATGCGATATCAAAACTCCCATTGATTTCAGTGGGGCTAGGATTTCACCCTAATTAGAGCTAAAATCCTGGCAGTATGGCAAAAAGCCTATTCAGCGTGTGTTCCAGTGTATAGCCACTTATACTGTAAGGCATGACAGTTACAAGAGCAGTCCAACTGTTTTGTAGCAGGTGTTGCACACCGGGTCAATATCTTGTTGCTCTTTTCTGCACAGGTAACATGCTATCTGCATTTACAGCTGGGTAGTGGCTACTCTGTATGGGAACAATATGTGTTTGCTAGCTTTTGACTCCACTCTTTCTCTTCCTGGAAATCATGTCCCTTTGGTCATGGTGCACATCTCATCCTATTTGCTGGTGCAGTCTTGTGGACCAATGCCATATCCTCAGGCATTTGTACATTGCTGTATATGAGCTTGATTTTGGCTATTTGCCACCTTTTTCATTCATACGCATCTGCACATGCATTTGTCAGATTTAGATCTTAAGAACTTATTAATCTTATGAAATTTTGAAACAGCTGACATTTTGTTAATATTATGATTATGTAAAAAAAACCTGCCCAGATCTCTAGCTGGGCACAAAAACCTGACTTTTTTTCATTGAAAAAATATTTTAATTGAACATGTTGGGGGGAGGGGCGTTGCCCTCTTGGGGTTTTTTTTTGGGGGGGGGTGATCAAATATCCCACAATTTTCTTCATCTACCTTGAAATCTGGGAAATTTCAGCTAGCTCTTGTACTGCTGTCAAGTTTTCAGGAGAGGATTCAAATGTCAATTAACTGAAAAGCCAAATCAGTTTGGTGATATCCTCCTAGGCCGCAGTATTGCAAGGGAGTTCACATGGGCCCTGTGGAGCCATTTTGGAGTCAACCACTGATCTCCCCAAATCTTGGAGTTACTGTGGCACTGCACAGGCAAAGGGGCCTGCCTGCCTGTTGCAGGATCAGAATATAAAATAAAAAAAGAAATACAAAATAAATCTCTATCCAAGCTGCAAATCCCTGTCCTCAGTGCAGATATCCCAGTTCTACTCAGACTTCTAAGAGCTCCTTCCTCTCCAAAAGTCAGGAAAACAGAATGTTTGTATAGTACCTATCACAATGGAGCTCCAATATAGAATGTCTAGGTATTATTGCAGGCATCAGCAACCTTTGGCAAGCGGCTCACCAGGGTAAGCCCCCTGGCGGGCCGGGATGGTTTGTTTACTTGCCGCATCCGCTGGTTTGACCAATCGCGGCTCCCACTGGCCGCAGTTCACTGTCCCCAGCCAATGGGGGCTGCGGGAAGCAGCGGCCAGCGCGCCGCTTCCCGCACTGGCCAGGGATGACGAACCGCGGCCAGTTGGAGCCGCGATCAGTCAAACCGGCAGATGTGGCAAGTAAACAAACTGGCCTGACCCACCAGGGGCTTACCCTGGAGAGACGTGTGCCGAAGGTTGCCAATGTCTGGGTTACTGTAATACAGATAATGATGTATGTGCTAATGAAAATACAACACAATTTATTTAAAAATACTATTTCCTTATGATAACAATAAGAAGCAAATCCAGTATTCCCATGATCTGCTAATATCTTCATTTCTTCCTCCAATATTCTCAGGGAGGAGACAAAGGAGATACTGTGGGCTAGTGGATCTGAGAGACAAAAGACTTGAGTTCTGTTCCTCATTCCACCACTGACCTCAGCAAGTCATTTCCTCTCTCTGCGCTTCTTTCTCCTCCCTTGTTTTCTCTCGTCTATTTATATAGGTCCTGCCTCGAAGACCTTACAGTCTTTTTCATTGTGTTTGTACAGTATCTGTCCCAATCTCAGTTGGAGACTCTAGGCACTGCTGTAATACAAATAAAAATAACTGTCTGAGAGGTGGCTGTTAGTGTATCTTAGGGTATATCTAACACTCCAATTAAAAACCTGTGGCTGGTTCATGTCAGCAAACTCAGACTCATGGAAGTTGGGCTAAGGGGTTGTTTTAAATTGCGGTTTAGACATTTGGGCTCAGGCTGGAGCCCGGGCTCGAGGACTCTGTGATGTGGAGGGTCCCAGAACTCAGTTTAGGCAACAGCCTGAGCCCAGACGTATACACGGCAATAAAACAGCCCCTTAGCCTGAGCCCCAAGAGCCTAAACTGCAGGTGTCTGTTTCTACACTGTAATTATAGCCTAAAAGCATAGCTTACCTGGTACCTGGGAGTCAGTATTGCAAACTCCAAAGCTACTGTTTTTGTCTGCAAAAGAGGTGTGACGTCATTCCTAGAAGAATCCTCAGTAAATGGGGAGACAAAGTAGTGATTATATTTCTGTCTGAACATTACTTTCAGAGTTGGGAATGAACTAGGTTTTCATCACGCAAATGAGTGCTGTGAAAAATAATTATGGTTTTTAATGGAGTGGACTGTCCATGGTGAAAACAATAAGTTGATGCATAGGGCCAAAATTGGAAAATATGAAAATATCAGTCTTTTTGATCTGGGTGAGAAGATCCACAAAATTAGGTAAAACTTAAAGTACAGTTAAAATAAAATAGAAAAGCAGATATTCCTCTCATAGTGCAACTGAGAAGAGAAATTAAAGAATCAAGGGGGAGGGTATTAATTAGAATGTTAGAACTCAGAGCAACAGTAATTTTTATGAATACTGTAGAGCCAGTGGAAAATTGTAGGACATTTTACCTTTATTGTTTTTGTGTGTGGAAAAGTATGGGTCTTGCATACTGTGCAACTGATATGAGAAATAGTTACATGAGATAGGTTTAGTTTCTAATGCACAGTACAATTGTAGGGGGCACATGAATCTGCAAAAGCTGCTGGCAAATTCTGCTGAGTGTTTGACCCCCCATCAGGAGCCTCCAGATCATTAATCATACATTATAAGCTTTAATAGGCTAGGCATTTTAAAGGTATCTGCTGTGTCTCAAAGGAAAGAATGCAGATGTTGCACTTCAGAACATACTGGGGTTAAAGCAGTAATGTATGTAAAAACACTTTACCCATCCCTCTGCCTACAGTAAGGAGAAGATGTCAATACAGGCTAACTGCGGTGGGAATCTGGGGAATAAAATTAAACATGCCAAGTATAAATGGATATGGGAAAACTTCTTTTGAGCCTGGTAATGATGACAGGAAGTGTATAAAGACAGACCTCTTCTGTGTGAATTTGATGTGAGCATAAAACAATGAGTAATACTGAAAAATATATCGAATGTGCCTGAAACTCACTTTACGTAACTGAAGTCTAGTTTATTTAGGAAGTTTGATTCATTTTTTTTATATGGATAGTCTAGTGAAAACCATTGTCACATCCATAGTATAGAAGCAACAAAGGATTTAAACATTTATTTGACTCCAGTTGAGTTTTATTTCTTAGACTAACTTTTCTCAGTCAGACACTATGGAAGTAGTCCTAACAAAGCCTTGAAGCTAGCACCTGATTACTGTGGATGGTGTTGTACAATATTCCACAGTTATACTGTTTCCCTGGTTACCTGTTTGCCTGCAATCACTTTTCTAAAGGGCCATGTTGACATAGGGCAATAGTCCATTGAAGCCTATTACAAAGAATCTCCACAATGAATGAATGGGCTGCAAAGTTTGATGTCTCAAAAGAGAACTAGGAGATTACGGTTTGAGAAAAAAGAAAAAGGAAATGGCAATAAGGAAGCTGTAAAATCTCAGGATTTTCACCTTACAATGCTGAGGAGGAGTCCAGCCCTAGCACCCATAGCTCTTGAGTTAAATGCTTGTCCCCTTGATCTTATGATTACTCTCTTGCACTCGCAGCTCAAGTAAGAAAGAACTTCATTATGTGATTCCTTTCTCTGTGCTGCTATGCTTGACTCTTCCAGCATGAAGATAGCATGAGTGGTGCCTCTTTGCACTTATAATGGGATGCCTTAACCTTAGCCTTGCCTTACAATCACTGTAGGCTGAATCCAGCTCCTCATTGACTGCCGTGGGCCCCCAGGATTTGGCTCTGTAACACAGCTTTCCATTCTTTTGAAGTAGTGTCTCAGGAACTCAAACTCACTTGATCACTCACAACCAAGTAGGAAATATTTCCTAGCAAGTGATGGGGAATACCTACCATTCATTATTCTAATGTCTTTTGTTACCTATAGGCCCTAACTGAGATCACGGCCCTGTTGCACTGGACACTGTACAAACACACAGAGAAGAGTTCACTATCTAAAGAAGAGTTCACTATCTAAAGAAGTTCACTATCTAAAGAAGCAAGACAAAGAGCAGGAGGGTAAATAGATGCACAGAGGTGAAGTGATTGTCTGGGGTCGTACAGCAGGTCAATAGCAGAGCTGGGAGTAGAATCCTATCAGTTTTTGCGGAACACGAGCTGTCAGTTGCAAAACAGAAAACAAAAATAACTTATTCATTTGAACTCATGAAGTGTAAAAATGGATCCAAAGCAAGAGATGACACAGTTTCTAAACATAATTCTACTGGACCACATCTGCTATCTCTGCAAAGGGCCATTAGGCACTAAGCAGCATTCTCTGCTCAGTGCAATCCTCGATAGTATTTTCACCCTACCTGCCTCTGTTTCTAACTCTTTTATTTTTACAGAGAAAACTTGAGTGTCTGTTACTTTTTATCTTCTCCTCACTCCTTTAAGAACTTCTTTTCTTCTTCCTGTTCTTTTGCCTCTTTCCATTTTAAGAGATTCCCCTTCCCCCTTTTTCATATAGCCCCAACAATTTCTCTCACAAGAAACAGAAAACAAGGGCCTTTTGGAAAACATTCTGAAATGAAACTCTAGTGGAAGTTGGAAACACTTTTTGCCTGCTATTTTAAAGGGTGTGTGAGAGGCTTTTTTTATCCTGCTTTTCCGCAAAACTCCTGCTGGATTACCCTTAGATACATTGCAGTATATCAGAGCCTTATATCCCGGGACTCGTTCAGTTTCAAAATCCTTACTACATATTTAATAAACAATATGTAGATTTCCCAATATACATCATCCAAAACATCTTTCCATTACAGAGCAAAGGCACGTTAAGGCTCAGTGGGTGCAAGTGAATAAAGATAGATTATATGACAATGAATTTTCTTTTATGGCAATGATCTCTGGTGATCCCCAGGGTACAGTAAGATGAAGACATGTGCTACTGCTTTCACAATTGGGGGCGGGGCCTGCCTTTGATGCAGACATTCTCATTTCACAAAGCAAAAAGTAGTTTTGCTGCAGGAGGCAAACATATCAAAATTGTTCCGGGTGAAAAAAGTGCGGTCGGGCCTTGCCCAAAGAAAGACAGGAGGCACCAGATGTGCTTTAATTAGGCTGCAATTTTATTCAACTGAGATATCCGGGAATACATAGTAATAATTTTTATAGTACAAGTCATCATCCTTTCCTTAATCATTTCCACATAATCCCCAATCTGGTCCCAAATATCCAGATGCTGGGATACCACCCACCGCCTTCCCTCATATGAGGGGTAAGGGGACTAGAAAAGGAAGGTGTAAGGGGGTCTACAAAGCCCATGCTGAGCTTAGACAGAGGCGGGGAGGAGAGTATCGGCTGTTTACAGGAAAGCAGCTTGATCACAATCACATGCAGCTGCCAGAGCTGCCAATCAAAGAAGCAGGCACCCACAGCTTCAACCAATAGAAGAAACAAAGCCTGCTATAAAGGGAAGAGTACAGAGAAGGAAAAGGAGGCAAAAAGCATAGGCTAGCAGAGGGGTGACAGCCCTGAGACAAGACTAGATCCAGATCCAGTGAGCACCACTCAACTTTAGGTCTGATTCTGGCACCCCCTCATCCTCATGGTCCCCCACTTCTACTGAGGTTCCGGTGCTCTTGTCTGTAGAAGTATTTCTGACAGTATGATGATGGATTCTATACCTACAATAATATCCCTTTTTAAAATGCTTTTTTATTGAAAAGTTCACTGGGTAACTCATCACACTAGATTTGTTTGCATCATAGCAAATGTACCAAAATTGTTGCACATGTTCAGAACAAATACAATCTCTTTAGAGCACGACTGAGGCTGTGAAATCCAGATTTTGACTTGAGCTTCCAACACCTATGAACGGGAAGGAGAGCCGGATTCAGTTTTGACCTTGAACAGGTGCAGGTTATGAAGTGTGATTCCAAATTTTAATTTTTCCAAATTTAAGAGTTCTGGAATTTGGTTTCAGGATTCTACCTTTTTTTTCTTTAAAGCCATATTCTATTATCTGTCCGTCATGCCCACCTCTCCCTGTTTCCCTGGTTCCCTGTTTTACCACTTCCTGTGTCTTTTCATAACCCTCAATATCAATCTGTCTGGAGCAGGAACTGTCTTTGTTGTATTCATCTGTACAGTACTTAGAATTATGGGTCCAGGATTGGAACTTGATGGTGCTACTGCAACTAAATAATTAACAATAATAAGCTTCCTGCACCATTCCCTGTCACATACCAGTGATAATGTTAAGAAAAGTGTCCTGGGAGGGTGAGTAAGTGACAAATTAAAAGCCAACAATTAGCCTATGATACTGGGAACTGAGTTCTATGATAATCAAAAATCATGAAAGTGTTGTTAGGGTAAAAGTAAAAGAGTTAGTGACAATGATGCCTACCTCCAAAATAATACAGAACTTTCTCTGTAAAACTTATTTACAGAACAATATAATCATGGATCAAAGGGATGGGGGAGTGCAGGACCCTGTCAGATCTGATATTTTTGTGTCTTGTCCTCATAGGTAGCCAGGTATTGTTTTTGTGGGTTTTGTTTTGGTTTTGGGTCTTTTTTTGGCGGGGGGCGGATGAGATGCAGGTTTGGTATTTGGTTCTATACTATATAAAGATCACTGACATCTGTTTTTACCAAACCTTTAATCCCTATTTTGGTTCTGTGGTACTGGGTAAGAGAGTAAATTGTCCACGAGGACTAAAATCTTCTTTAAAATAATATTTTTCTTATTCAAACTGCTTGGTTAGGCATTCTAATCTCTAGATTTCTCAAAGAAATTTGTGTTCTTGGCACAGATTAATTGGGTAGTTTCCAGTAAGTCATCTCTTTCTTTTAATTTACCAAAATCCCAGTTCTGAAAACTTGTAGAGAGGGCCCTGGCAGTGTCACTTTATTATTTAAAAGTCTGAATCAGGTAATGACATGCAGTCACCAGGTGGCGCTCTTGGATCACAAAACCTTTCTCTCTGTTTCCAATTTTATAATTGAAAGAAAACTATGGTGTGTAGATTGAAACTATATGTAATGGATTTAACCATTCAGATGTCTGCTTGAACTAGATAATGCACTTGGTGTCTGGAATAGCACAAACAATAAATTATCATTTCCAATTAATATTTGCACCACAAAACAATAATGTTGCTCCTGTTTAAGATATAAAAATCCATCTCTACTTTGTTAGCTATGTCAAATGTTTTCTCTCTCAGCATCGTACATAAATTAACTATGTATAAGCTATCTCTTCATACCTATTAAAAAACAACAACAAGAAAAAATGGAAAAAAGAGTAACGGTTGAACGAGTGTTTGTGGAGTCCAACTAACTAGCTAGCTACTACTGCCTCTCAAAAACACATACTACACTTCACTGAGACATTCTACATCTTCAACTTTCTATTTTAAAAAGTGTGAAAATGAAAATTAAAGGATCCAGCCATTTCTCCACTGCCATGTAACCCTTCACTTGTTCACACTCTATTCAATTTGTACCACCCACTTAGCCTTGAGTTGTTTTGTTCTGTAATGGAAGTATACTATTGGATGTGTACTGTCAATTTTACGTGTGATTTAATAAATGGGTAGTAAAGATTTTGAAAGGAATATAGTACCAGGATGCATTATAGTACGTCAAAGTTTTATAAGCTTTGATGGCCTAGAATAATATTTTTATGCATAGGAAGTAGGAGCTCACTTTGAAGCGGGGGGGAGGGAGAGCTGAGTGAAAGCTGAAACCTAAATGTATTAAGTATCGTTTGATGATACCGAGACCATATGCCCCTTGAAATCTTTTTCTTTCTATATATGATGCCATATGATGCCACACCAAACTGTATGCTCCTCAAACCTGTGCCCACCAAACCACTCCTTAAACTCTCATGTTTTGTGTATTGATTACAAGTTTTTACTAAAACAACCATTAAATTTGGTGCCAAAATGACAATGGAGAAACCAGTCACACAAGAAAAGGAGTCTTGTCTTAAAATGTTCCAAAAAAGTGAATGTGCTGTGTCTAGCTGAAATGAAACCCTTTCTCAATTTCAGACATTGTCCATTCGTCCACACTTGGTTTATGCACATGCAAAAGCATTGCTTTGTTCAAATGTTCTTGGGTCCTCATTGTTCTGAGGAAGTTTTTCACTCTTGGCAGTGGTAAGAATCTTCTCTCAGCCACAGCAGTGGATACTGGTGAAGAACAACGGCTAAAGTGAATGAACTTGGAGAACAAAATGTCAAAGGACTGGACAGCACTGAACACATCAAAGTGCCCATCTTCTTGACTTTAGTGATGACTTTAGTGATGTTTAGAGACTTTAGTTGAAACGTTCTTACTGGCTTCATTAATCAAACCTGGCTGAATCCTTTGTTGGTTTTGTAAATAAATAACATCCACATCTTTTGCATATGTGAGCTAAATAACTTGAGGAATAAAGATGTTGCTGATTTTTCTCCATTAGCATGGGAACTCAATAGGTTTTCTATTGCTCTTGGTGGACCCAGCATGGTTTTGTCAAACTGCCATCTCAGTTCACCCACAACAATATAAATCACTTCAAAATATCATTGCCTAAAAAAGGCTTCTGGTGTTTCATATGGATGAGGATGTACTACATCATCTAGATCAGGCATCAGCAACCTTTGGCACACGGCTCACCAGGGTAAGGACCCTGGAGGGCCCGGCCGGTTTGATTACTTGCCGCGTCCACCGGTTCGGCTGATTGCGGCTCCCACTGGCCTCAGCTCGCTGTCCCAGGCCAATGGGGGCTGCGGGAAGTGGCGGGTAGCACATCCCCCGACCCGCGCCACTTCCTGCAGCCCCCATTGGCTGGGGATGGTGAACCGCGGTCAGTGGGAGCCGTGATCGACTGAACCGGCAGACATGGCAAGTAAACAAACCAGCTGGGCCCGCCAGGGGGCTTACCCTGGCGAGCTGCGTATCAAAGGTTGCCGATGCCTGATCTAGATGCTTGGACAGTCTCTTGGCTCTGTCTAGTGAAGGCTCACCTGTTAACTTTTTTCCTTCAGCAGCCACAGTACAGTAAAATAGCTTAGATTTTTCATTGTTTTTCTGACATCTCAGAAATACTACACTAAGCACAACAGATTGTAAGCCTTCTTGCAAAGACCAGTCTTTTCTTTGCAAATCTCAGGAAGGTCTGGTCAGTTGAATCAGATCAATTTTGGACTTTGATTAGTCCATCTAATAACTTGAACTGTTTACTCTGGGCAAGGATACCTCCAGCTGTCCTACCATGCTCAACATTACAAGAGGAATTTATTTTTGTGGCAATATTCCAGAAGAGCATGGTAACTTAAAGGTACGTCTATACTTACCCGCCGTGTCGGAGGAGTCCAATCAATCTTCTGGGTTCGATTTATCGCATCTTGTCTAGACGCGATAAATCGAACCAGGAAGTGCTCCCCCGTCGACGCCGGTAATCCTGCTCCATGAACGGAGCAGGCGGAGTCGACGGGGGAGCCTGCGCACCGCCATGTGGACCAGCGGTGAGTACTTTGAAGTTTGAAATAAGATACTTTGACTTCAGCTACGTTATTCACGTAGCTGAAGTCACGTATCTTAGTTCGAACTTGGGGGGGGGTAGTGTGGACCAGCCCTTACAAGAACAGTGTTGATGGCCACTGTTTGAACTGTCCACCTGGTGGGACAGTGTGGCTTTGATGGAAGCTTCTTCAAATGAAAACTCTTTTTGGAATTGTTCAAAAATCACCATCCATTTGGCTGAATAAAATATATGTTTTTCAATGTCCGTGCAAATATCTGAAGCACTCTTTAATGCGACACACTGGTGGCTGAAAACCTGCAGGCATAATTTTAAACAGTGCTTGAAACCGTGTCCATATAATGCTGCTGGTTCTAGTTCTCATATCCAGGCAGCAAGTCCGTGATGTCCCAGTCATTTTACCTGCCTCATTGTAAGCCCACACCAGGTAGAAAGGGGTAACATGCTATGAACCAGTGTTTCTTTCACAGTGGTGCATAGGTGTTACATGTCAGTTTTTTGCCTAGCTGTACAAAGCTTATGCAGTCTTAAGAATCTGTTGATGAACTAATACAAATAGCCATTTGTTCCATTATGGATAGGTCAGTGGCCTCATTAGCAATGATGACATACCAACAGGGGTGAAAGTAAGGCGGTACGGGCCAATACGGCGTACCGGTTAAAAGTAGCCGCCAGTACCGGCCTGTACCACTGACTTTAAAGCGTTGCCACGGCAGTGCTTTGAACTCCTGCCCCACCCCTTCTGCCCGAGGCCCTGCCCCTTCTGGGGGGCAGGGGAGGGGGGCAGAGCGGCCCCATACTGGTAAGAGCTCCATTTTACTTTCACCCCTGCATACCAATGATATTGGGGGATTTCACATTTTGTTTCATGGAACATTTTGTTTCCCACAAGAGAGATCACTTCATTCATGGTCTCATGTGATTGATGGCTTTTGTTAGCAACCCATGCACTGACATTCTGATTGTCTTCAACTCTTAAAAGCAATGGCTCTTGGAGGTTTCCCAGAATTTCATTGTGTCCATGTCTTGCCATAAGAAGAAATGCAGGCTGGATATCTCACGCATTAACATCCTTGGCCACACATGCTTTAGTTGATCATTCAGTTGCACTATGGCAGAGGGCTGATCCTTTGTCAGAAAATTCATATTGACTTCATTATTAAGATCACTTCTGTCATATTTTTCTGATTCTTACTATTGTCTTCCAATTATTGTAACCCTTCTTGGTGAAAGCAGCCTCAGCATTTTTACTCAGAGAGACTAAATGTTGAGCTTTTCCCGGGAAACAATGGAAGCAAAGTGCTACATTCTGTCAAAGAGACAAGCTCAGATGTGGGTAACAACTGTACCAGCTTATTTGAAATATTTAGTACTTATTTGTGTTCGCAGTTTGCCTTCTTGCTCCTTCAAGCATGTCATATGGTTCATGAAGAGCATCTGCTTCAGAGTGACAGCATGACCCAAAACAATCACTTTCCTTGTCATGTGACCATAAAGACATATCATCAATAATTCTCAGCAGAGATGATATCTTTCCAAACTTTACTAAATTGCACTTCAGTAGTTGATGGCTGCAGTGGCTCTGGTGAGGATGACCTTTTTGGGAACTTTCTTATATCCATCGGCATGGCACAATAGTCACGCAGTTCACAACATTTCTCGGATGGAGCCAACTCTTGTTTTTCTTATGCTGAAGGACAGGAGTTTATATCCTATAATTCAATATATTTTGGTAGGGACTGGAAGAACAACAGTTGCTGCTTTTGGTTTATTTAAAAATATGGGACAACAAAGAAGTAGTTCTTTTCTCTTCTCTGCATGCTCAACCTCTTCCTGAGTAGTGAATTGAGTCAGGGGTGGCAGGAGAGATGTGGGGAGATCAGGGTGTCAGAGATGGGAAGGGCAGTCAGAGTAGGGGAGAGACCTGATTGTACAAGCAAGAGCAAAGGAGAACTGAGAGAAGATGCTTTAAGAATCAACAATGACAGTTGGATTAGTTCTGTGCACAATATGTTATTGGCATTACAGCTACTGCAAAAATTGTGTGTTTGTTTTTCAAAGGACAGAACCCTCCTGGGGTTTGCCAGCATCTGATACGGTACACCAGGCAGATGACTTCAGCATGTGTTTTGTTTTCATTTTTAGTCCCCTGTCTCTGTCATGCTAGTCACTCTCACTCCTGTAGTCTCCAGGAATTAAAGATTAATCTTTAATTAAAGATTGTCATGTGATGAAACCTCCAGGAATACGTCCAACCAAAATTGGCAACCCTACTCTCACAAGCACCAGGGGCCTTCCAGCCCTTTGATTCACCCTTTGCTCCTACGTCTGTATCATTAGAGGATTTCTCGTCATTGCATTTTTCTTTAAAGTTGATTTCTGCCTTTACCTCCTGCATGTGCCACCCCGCCACCCCCCTTAATTGACTCATAATCATTGGTGCACTCATTCCAGGCACTATGTGTTTTCCCAGGAGGAAACTGCCTCTGCATGCACCTCCTTCCTGCCATATACTTCCATGTGCTCCTCACCTGTCACATGTACTCCCTCTGTTGCTGATGCCCATTGCATATACCCTAAGAGGGATGCTGGTACCCTGTGCTTCCCTCCCTCCCACCACTCTCCAGCAGCTGTCACCTGACTCCCCTTTGCCCCCCACTCAGGTGCTGGTGCCCCATCCTCCACAGTGCTGCAGCCCCTTCCTCAGGCCAGGTGTGTCCACTGGGACCCAGGGTGGCTGGAAGATGGGACTGGACTTGTCCAGGAAGAAACAGCAGCAGTGACCATGAGGTGGTTGAGTTCAGGAGCCTCACAAAAGGAAGAAAGGAGAGTAGCAAAATGCGGATCCTGGACTTCAGAAAAACAGACTTTGACTCCTTAGGGAACTGATAGGCAGGATCCTCTGGGAGGCTAATATGAGGGGGAAAGGAGTCCAGGAGAGCTGGCTGTATTTCAAAGAAGCCTTATTGAGAGTGCAGGAACAAACCATCCCGATGTGCAGAAAGAATAGCAAATATGGCAGGTGACAAGCTTCGCTTAAAAGTGAAATCTTCAGTGAGCTTAAACACAAAAAGGAAGCTTACAAGAAGTGGAAACTTGGTCAGATGACTAGGGAGAAGTATAACAATATTGTTCGAGCATGCAGGGTATAATCAGGAAGGCCAAAACACAATTGGAGTTGCAGCTAGCATGGGATGTGAAGGTTAATAAGAAGGGTTTCTACAGGTATGTTCGCAACTAGAAAAAGATCAGGGAAAGTGTGGGATGCTTAATGAATGGGAGAGGCAATCTAGTGACAGATGATGTGGAAAAAGCTGAAGTACTCAATGCTTCTTTTGCCTCGGTCTTCACAGGCAAGGTCAGCTCCCACACTGCTGTCCTGGGCAACACAGTATGGGGAGGAGGTGAGCAGCCCTCAGTGGTGAAAGAACAGGTTAAGTGCCCATCTTTTAAAAAAGGAAGAAGGAAAACCTTGTGAAATATATACTGGTCAGCCTTACTTTAGTCCCTGGAAAAATCATGGAGCAGATCCTCGAGGAATCCATTTTGAAGCACTTGGAGGAGAGGAAGGTGATCAGGACGAGTCAACATGGATTCACCAAGGGCAAGTCATGCCTGATCAACCTGATTGACTTCTAAGATGAGATAACTGGCTCTGTGGATATGGGGAAAGGGGTGGACATGATATATCTTGACTTTAGCAAAGCTTTTCTTACAGTCTCCCACAGTATTCTTGCCAGCAATTTAAAAAAGTATGGATTGGATGAATGGCCTATCAGGTGGATAGAAACCTGGCTAGACTGTCGGGCTCAATGGGTAGTGATCAATGGCTCGATGTCTAGTTGGTAGCCGGTATCAAGCATAGTGCCCTGGAGGTCAGTCCTTAGGCCGGTTTTGTTCAACATCTTTATTAATGATCTGGACGATGGGATACATTGCACCCTCAGCAAGTTCGTGGATGACACTAAACTGCGGGGAGAGGTAGATGTGCTGGAGGGTAGGGATAGGGTCCAGAATGACCTAGACAAATTAGAGGATTGGGCCAAAAGAAATCTGATGAGGTTCAACAGGGACAAGTGCAGAGTCCTGCACTTAGGACGGAAGAATCCCATGCATCGCTACAGGCTGGGGACCGACTGGCTAAGCAGCAGTTTTATATAAAAGGACCTGGGGATTACAGTGAATGAGAAGCTGGATATGAGTCAGCAGTGTGCCCTTGTTGCCAAGAAGGCTAACGGCATATTGGGCTGCATTAGTAAGAGCATTGCCAGCAGATCGAGGGAAGAGATTATTCCCATCTTTTCAGCACTGATGAGGCCACATCTGGAGTATTGCATCGAGTTTTGAGCCCCCCACTACAGAAAGGATGTCGACAAACTGGAGAGAGTCCAGTGGAGGGCAACAAAAATGATCAGGGGTCTGGGGCACATGACTTACGAGGAGAGACTGAGGGAACTGGGCTTATTTAGTCTGTAGAAGAGAAGAGTGAGGGGGGATTTGATAGCGGCCTTCAACTACCTGAAGGGGGCTTCCAAAGAGGATGGAGCTCAGCTATTCTCAGTGGTGGCAGATGACAGAACAAGAAGCAATGGTCTCAAGTTTCAATGTGGGAGGTTAATGTTGGATATTAGGAAACACTATTTCACTAGTGAAGCACTGGAATGGGTTACCTAGGGAGGTGGTGGCATCTCCATCCTTAGAGGTTTTTAAGGCCTAGCTTGACAAAGCCCTGGCTGGGATAATTTAGTTGGTGTTGGTCCTGCTTTGAGCAGGGGATTGGACTAGATGACCTCCTGAGGTCTCTTCCAACCCTAATCTTCTATGATCAGCAATTGCCTCTCCAAGCTGGCAGAGGCAGACATTGTCACCTCTACACAGTCCCTGCATGTTAGCCCTGGCTGGCATAGCCACTATGTCCAGATGAGTGATAAGATGATGGGGAGAGAAGACCTGTTCCTGTCTGCTCCCTGGTAGCTGGCCCAATCCCATGCATCGCAGCAGCTGTTCCCTCCTCTGGGTCCTGCTCTCACTTCTGTGAGATATTGTGGGATCAGAAAACATTGCGAGAGAATTGAGGGCAGAAACATACACCAGCCCTCACAATATTTCCATAACAGGGCACTAATTCTGACCGCCACTGTGAATAGAATTGGGATGACTGGTCTTTTTGGTGGTAAGAAAAGTGAGGATAACGTGGTGCTGTAGATGTGACAAACTGATAATTTCCCACAATATCCTGAATGGACTTAATTAAATTAAACCTCACTGAATTAGTTTTAAAATCTTTGGAGTTCATTTTATTGAAAATGCAATTGTCTATGTGTTTATTGTGGAATTGTATGTATTTCCCTGGGAAGGGTAAATAGAAAAACAGCAAGGGCTAATAAAGCAAATTCACTCAGGTTTTAATATCTCCAGAGAAGCCGCTTCCCTGGAAAAGTGTGCATATACTGGATTCTACAGGGTGTCAGGAAGAAACAAAGCTAATGCTTTCTTCAAGCTCACTCACCATTGGATGCTGGCAGATCACCAAGCAATAAGCAGTATGCCTATAAACCTTGTTCTTTCATGTGGGTTGGAGTTACCTTCCACCAGTGTGAAGATTCCCTTCTGTCCCTGCTAGAGTCTGAAACAGATATTTGGGTAGATAAAGATGATGTCCAACTGTTTAGACTGTTTTTTGATCTGGCTCCTTGTTTGTTGTGTTTATATCTCAATAATAGTGAGGTTGCAACTCAAAAGGGTTGTTAGTACCGTGTAGAGGAGAATTGCCATGTGTGAATGGTTATTCAAAGTTAACCTTGTCTTATTGAGGTCTTCTGTCTGTGTCTTTCATCTCAACATAACTAAATCTTACTCCCTTTCATTGACCCAACAATCCCTCCCCCAATTCCCCTCAACTATTCCAAAAACCTGCTTCCTATCCAGATAATCAACAACCTAGGAGATCCCCACTCTCACTGTTCCAGTCTAAAACTGGGGATATGTGATTTTCCTAGCCCACCCCAGCCCCCAGATGCTTCTTTCTCTTCACTCCCCATCACCTAAATCCTATTCCAGCCTTCCCTTCAGTCCTCCCCTCTTTTGCTAATGTTACAGATCCACTTAGATTTTATCAGGTCTGGCAATCTCCATAGTACTATTTTCCTGTCTTCATATCCCAGGTGCTCCTGAGCTTCCTTAGATCAGAGAAGACCCATAATTCTTTCAGACCCTTTAATCCTAGGGAAACTCCAAAACATGCAAGACAGGATGAGATCATCATCCAGCACTGGATACTCCAAGCCTGTTTAGATCCTGAAGTGAATTTGTGGGATATCAATAAAGATGAAGGAGTATTTTGAGGCAAAACACTGCTTGGATCAGACATGGAGATCTCTGGGATATTATGACAAATGTGGTGGTGTTCTTTTGTGACTGTTACTATTGTATCTGGATCTGGCACTATTGTGGTGCATCTGTACCATAAATGGGGGTAGATATTTCACCCTAGGGGTGTGTCTGGGTAGTAGAGCCTATCCACTTGAGAAGAAGGAAAGGAGGCCTTATTTGATAGTCGTCTAATAGCTTAGACCTAAGTGTCATTAAGAAATAATACCAGAGTGAGTAGCTTTCATGGCTCTAACCAAATCTCCTTGGGGAGCAGTGAAACCAGTTTGAACTGGGTGGGTCAGACTGAGAGAACCATAATGAGAAACTCTCAGGTTCACAGAAGGATCTGAGTTTTCTAGGAGAACATAAGATTGCTCTGTTCTGTTCCTGTAACTTAAAAAGAAAGCCGATCTAACTTTACTTGTTTTGACCCTTAAGATTAAATGAGACTAAATATTCATGTAGCCTGTTTTGTTTTTAAAATCCTTTTTCTCTACTGCTTTTCCCCAACTACTAAAAAAATACTGTTTTAAGAATTCTGTTTGGTCACTATATCACAGATCAAAGGGTCCTGAAGAGAGGAAATAGAGGTACTCCGAATCCAATCCAACTGTAGAATGATAACTGGTTAGTATTACCAGATGATGTGCTGGTATATACAGGAATGGTCTAAGAATGGAATAATCATGAAATTCCACTCCAACATAAGTAAAGGCAAGAGGCTCAAGCCCTGAAAGGGTGCATTCAGGGAGCCCAGAAAGGATGCAGGGGTGCACTGAGGCCCATCACTATGGCAAGAGTACTTACCTAAATATTCAAAAGGATTTGGTTTGGGCCCGTGATTTGGCTGAGGTTTTCCATTATTTGCTTTTAATGAACAATTTCACTTTCCCTATTTAACATTCATCAGCATCCCTTTTTGCACATTTTGCACTGCAGAGAACATTTATGGTTTCATAGAGTTTAAGGTCAGAAGGGACCGTTAGATCATCTACTCTGATCTCCTGTACATCCTAGATCATAGAATTATAGAAATGTAGAGCTGGAAGTGATCTGGAGAAGTCATCAAGTCCAGGCCTCTGCTCTGAAGCAGGACCAAATAAACCTAGGCCATCCTTAATATGTGTTTGTTCTTAAAAACTACCAATGATGGGGATTCCACAGTCTCCCTTGGAAGCCTATTCCAGAGCTTAACTACCCTTAGAAAGTGTTTCCTATATCTAACCTAAATCACCCTTGCTACAGATTAAGCCCATTGCTTCTTCTCCTACCTTCAGTGGACAGGGAGACCAATTCTCTGTATAACAGTCCTTAACATATTTGAAGACTGTTATCAGGTCCCCACTCAGTCGTCTTTCCTCAAGACTAAACGTGCATGGTTTTTAAATCTTTCCTCATAGGTCAGGTTTTCTAAACCTTTAATTATTTTTGTTGCTCTATTCTGGACTCTCTCCAGTTTGTCCGCATATTTCCTAAAGTGTAGCTCCCAGAACTGGACACAGGACTCCAGCTGAGGCTGGAGTAGAGTGGGACAATTACCTCCCATGTCTTACATACAATGCTACTGTTAATATACCCCAAAATGATATTAAATGTCATTGTTACCCCTCGGTTGAGACCAATAACTTACATTTGGCTAAAGCATATTTTCCAGAAAGGCATCCAGTCTTGATTTGAAGACTTAAAGAGAGGGAGATATCACCACTTCCCTTGGTAGGTTATTTCAGTGGTTAATCACCCACACAGTTAAACACTTATTTTCAATTTGAATTTGTCTGGCTTCAGCTTCCAGCCAATGACCCCTGTTATGCCTTTCTCTGCTAAGTTAAACAGCCCATTAGAACCAGTATTTTCTCCCAGTGAAGGTATTTACTGACTGTAACCCAGTCATCTCTAAATCATGTTTTTGATAAACTAGACAGACTGACCTCTTTAAATCTCTCAAAGTAAAACATTTTCTCCAGCCCTCAAGTCATTTTTGTGACTCTTTGTGCACCCTCTCCAAACTTTCAACTTCCCTTTTAAAAGCTGAACTATACACAGTATTATAGTAACGGTCTCACCAATACTGTATGCAGAGGTAAAATTATCCCTCTCCCCCCCCACACACACACTTTTATTTGCTACTCCCCTGTTTATACCTCCAAGTATCACACTAGCCGTTTTGAGTTGCTTGTCCACTATGATCCTTAAATTCTTTTCAGATTCACTGCTTTCCAGGATACAGTCCCCAATTACATAGGAATGGCCTGCATTCCTTGCTCCAAATGTGTAACTTTATACTTAACTTAATTAAAATTCATTTTGAGTTTGAATAGGCCCATCTTTCCAAACAATCCAGATATGACTGTCAGTCCTCATTACTATTTACCATGCCACTTATATTTGTCATCTTCAAATTTTATCAGCAATGATTTTATATTTACTTCCAAATCATTGATGAAAACGTTGAATAGGGTCAGGCCTAGTGCCTGCAGAACCCCACTAGAAACACCTCATTTGATCATGATTCCCCTTTAACAACTAATTTTTGAGATTGAATAGTTAGCTAGTTCTTAATCCATTTAATGTGTACTACTTTGATACTGTATAGTGCTAATTTTTTTTTATCGGAATATTGTGTAGTACTAAGTCAAACACAATACAATAGTCTAAGTATATTATGTCTACATGGTTACTTTTATCAACAACATTTGTAATCTCCTCAAATAATTAAATTAGGTTTGTTTGACAAGACCTATTTTCTAACCATGTTGACTGACCATATATTCCTACTATTTAATTCTACATTAATTGAATCCTGTATCAGCTTTTCCATTATTTTATTCAGGATCAATGTCAGGATTTAGCACTCTTCGCACAACATTAACACTCTCTTTCAGTCATCTGGAATTTCCCCAGTATTCCAACATGATGACCAATCTCCTGGCATAATAACCTCCTATTAAACTACTACCAAAAACACCTGGGTTTATTCATACCACACACCCTTTCAAGTATGCCTTAGCAAATACAGTCATGATGATCTTTACCAGCTAAAATGCCAATCTCAAATCATATATGGTAAGACTGAACGGTATGTACTGAGCAATTAATATCCAGTTGTTTTATTTATAGAAAGAGTTAGGGATTATTATGATGGAAACATACAAGATGATCCCTTGTATAGACTTGTTAGTGTTGGTGAGGAATATATGTAACCTTCCTGCAGTCAGTAGCAACAAGGGCCAGGTTCACTATCTAGGGTTGCTATTAACCAGCTCAAGCTCCCACCCCGTAAGCTGGGAAAATGTAACACCGCCCCTGGGCATCTCTAAGAGGCAATGGTTCCCCACTCACAATTACTAAGTCTGTATATAACAAACACGAACTTTTATTAAAAGGGAAAGAGAACCAAGCATAAGTTTGGGAAAACATTACAGCCATATTCAGAAACTTGAAATCATAAGCAAAACACCTACCCCACAGTACACTGGGCAGTATCTTTCACCTCAATTTCTCACCTTGCAGGGTGAAAGTCCCACAAACAAAGGTTCCTTTAATATGCCACTCCCCTCTCCCTCCACTGTACTCCAATCACAATTGCTGTCCTGGGTCAATGAAGACCCAGAGTTCAGAGGTGCATTCACATGAGTTCACCTTCCACCCCAGTGAGCGGTGTCTCAGCTGCTGCCGCCACCACCACAACTGGCTCACAGTTGCTGTTGTTCACTTTGTGTCGCTGCCCACTGGGAGTCATTGACTCCATTGCTGCCCCGTTGCTCTCTCTGCTGTCTCCTGCCTCTCTGCTGCAACCTCTGAGACACCAAGTCTTCAGGCCCCACCACTTAATCCAGCTCTCAGTAATTTCAGCAGTTAATGTGGAATGTCACTGCTAGTGCAGGCTGTGCAATCTTTCACTGGTATGCTGCCCCACAGCAGGCCTAAGGCTTAGCACTTGGACCTGGTTATCAGTGATTTCAGCTCTAGTGAGCACTCAACAAAACAGAAGACTCTCCATGAGTCTAATCAGCTCTGTCTTTAAAGAGTGGAGAGGAGGAGGGTCAAATGGCATCTAGGAGTCTTGGGCAGAGCCCACACCACCAGGTAGGAATATCTGTCCCCACCCTCTCTCTCCTATGTTAAGGGTCTCCTATGTCACTGGGATTTGGCATCTCTACTCCCTCCTTAGCGAGTGCAATTCAGTTTAGTGTGGTCTCCTCAGTCAGGGCATGCTAAGCACAGTTCTGCTGGTCTTTACTCTTACAACAAGGATAACATTTCTTTACCCCTGTACTCAATATATTAAAGTGATTTGTAACCCAACACCAGCCAAAAGTGATCACTTTGGCAACACAGCTTTGTCTGCTGAATTCCTTGGTGAAGTAGGTGTGTTCATGTAAATATGGTCTGGTCCTGAAGTCTTTCCCCCACCCCCCTCAAGCTCATCACTAGATGTCAGGGGAGAGCTCATTCAGACCAGTGCTCATTCAGTGCTTCCATATACAAGTATTTTATATAGGGACTCGTTCTCAAAACTGACTAGTATGGCTGTACCTGCTTAGAATTGATATAGTAGACACCATTTTTATGTCACCAAACTTTAAAAAATTTGCAACAAAAATGAATTAAAATGTTGAAAAAAAATCTGCTTTGAGGCATATATAAAGTTTTGATTTCTACTGGAGTGTGATGTCCTATTCTTGTGTTTGTCTAGTGTAAAACTCAAACACCTAAAAAGAAACTATGATGGAGCTATTGAATTTGAATACACTTTAATCCAGTGTAGTATTAATTGTAAGCTTTATATTTAGCAGTGCTTATCTTAAACTCATTGGTTCATGGCAGTGACTGGGATATATGGTAGACTCAAGAAGACTAATAATTATAATATAGAAAAACTTATGAAATAAGCCTACCAAGCTGGAGAAGGACCAGGAAGAGATATTTCCATGTATTTCCTTTCTTATTTTCAAAGTGGCAGTACTAGTCTGCCAGGATGATACGTTGCTACCGGAAGATTTGAAACCAATTATCTTACTCTATCTATTCCGGTAATTAAGGTTGTGTCCCGCCCTAAAGGAATTTCCAGAGAAAGCCGCAGCTTGCTAACTTTCCCTTGAAAGGACACGGATACAGCCCTTCAATCAAGAATAGGCAGCAAGCAGTAAATTCTTTGAAAACAATAACATTTATTTAGAAGTGAAGAATTACAATAAAAGAGGAGAGAGAGAGGTAAAAATAAAATAAACCGTAAAGGTTACAGATACAGTGTAAAGGAAGCAGCATGATAAATAAAAACACAACACAGCAATAACAATTCCATTTCACTCTGTAACATACAATAATCTAACAATATATCATTTACTTAATACTCTATAACAGGCCTGCACAACATGCGGCCCGGGGGCCACATGCGGCCCGCGTGGGCTCACTGTGCGGCCCGCGGTGGGGTGAGTAGGCAAGCAGCGGGGTGAGGCAAGCCAACAGCCGGCTGGCCGGCCGGCGGGTGGGTGGGCTGGTGAAAAGGCCAACGCAGGCTGGAGAGTGAGGGTGAGCCAGCGGCAGGGAGTGGGGACAGCAGCGGAAGATAAGAGGCCAGCAGCGGGCAGGCAGGTGAGCGGGCGGCGGGGGGTGATGGCGGCGGCTGCGGGGGAAGCTGAGGAGGCGAGCAGGCGGCGGGGGGTGAGTAGGCGAGCCGGACGGGGTGGGGGACAATGAGCTGAGTGAGCAGGCAGTGGCAGGGTGGCAGGTGAGCCAGGCTTCCACACCCCAGCGCTGGGGAAGGAGGGGTTGTTTCCGCGGGGCGGGCAGTGCTGGGGGGGGAGGTGTTTCCGCGAGGCCGGGGGGGTTTCGGCCCTCAGCTGTTTTCTTTGGAGAAATATGGCCCTCACCGCTTTACGAGTTGTGCAGGCCTGCTCTATAACAATATAACATCAAGCATATAATGTAAACATGTAATAATATATTGATTAACTCTAATATAAATTATTTAACACTAAACATCCAGTAAGTGCTGATCAGGCAAATATCAGATGTGTGGGGAGATCTCACTCAAACCACAGGCATCCAGCCTTATTTACACTTGAAACCCACACACACAGCTCCCAATGGCCGGGGAAGGCCAACGGCGGCCAGTGGGAGCCGCGAGCGGCCGTACCTGTGGAGGCGGCAGGTAAACAAACCGGCCCGGTGCACCACGGGCTTACCCTGAGCAAGCCACGGACCGAGTTTGGGAACCATTGCTCTAGGTCATATATACCCTGAGGTTCTCATTTAGTTTATTCAGTCCTTACTCAGGCAAACTCCTACTGAAGTCCATGTGAACTTATCTGAATGAAGAGTGAATTAAGACTTAAGCCCAGATTTTTGAAGGTATCTAGGAGTTTAAAGTCAATGGGATTTAGATGCCTAAGTGCCTAAATCCCTTTTCAAAATGAGTTTTAGACTCCTAAATCAGTTAGGTGTTGACACTGAGTGCAGCAACTTCTATATACCTCTAAAAATCTGAGCGTTAGTGTGGTAGCTTTATATTTGACATGAGCAAATATCAGACAATTCTATGTGCAGTTTACTCACTACCTGCTTACACCTTTACTTAGCACATATTTTCCATAGTGGAAGTTTCACATCTTACATGACTCATAGGAGGACTCACTTTTGAAAATAATTATCTGTTCCTGCACCTATTTTGGTTACTATTACTATGACTAAGCCATCTTTCTATTAAAACTGCTTCAAAAGCCTGAATTTTCAAATTATTTAACCTACTATAAATGTAATAACTTATAATTACATGGACTGTTTAATGATAGGTTTTCAAAACAATTGTAAGTGGCATCATCGGAAGAGGTAGAACACCTCACCATTCATTTCAAAGTCCTTTGGATAAACTGCTTTGTTCCCGATTAGAATTCAAACTTGCTCATTACAAAATGTAATTAAGCAAGCCGGAGCATTTTCCTGAAATCAAAAACTGTGCGATACAGCGAGAATTCAATGCTTTGGATTTGTCGTCTTTCAGATCAAATGCCCCACTGCTGATTTTAAAAAATAAAGGCAAAACTTTAAGTGCCAAATATTTATTCTGAGGAAATAATCCTGCATCACTGAAGCCAGTGAGAATTGTACAACTGACTTCACATTAAAGATGCTCAGAAATTGTGCAACAGAACTCTGTTTTGTGGGAAAATGCCAGTTCATCAAACCCAACATTTCTCACAAAAGCAAGTCAGGTTTAACAAACTTTAACCTCATTACAGGTTCCCTACTGATTCCTCTGTACGATCCTGTTGAAACATCAGGGGCATAGTGTGGTCAGATAGTAAAGCATTTAGGGATGTATCCTGATAAAGTGTTGCTAGTTTACGATCATATTGCTGCCCCTTCTTTGGATACCAGTGTCCCATTCAGGCACTAGACTTGTCTATCTGCAGATATCTGGAGCCTTGAAGGTTGGCTTCCCAGCAGAGGAGAAATCAACGTTGTAAAGTCTAGGTATATTCAAAGTGTATCTTGTTTTATTTTCACACATTCACCAGTGTTTTGTATTGTGAGAAAGGCTAAATAACATTTCCTAATTCACTTTCTTCACACCATTCATGACTTTGTAGACCTCTATCACAACCCCCTTCGTTGTGCCTTTTCTAAGATGAACAGTCCCAGTCTTTTTAATCTCTCCTCATATGGAAGCTGTTCCATACCCCTAATCAGTTTTGTTGCCCTTCTCTGGATTTTTTCCAATTCTAATATATCTTTTTTTAAAATGAGGGGCAACCAGAACTGCACACAATATTCACACTGTGGGTGTGCCGATCTATATAGTGTAATTATGATATTTTCTGTCTTATCTATCCCTTTCCTAATGGTTCCTATCACAGTTAGTATTTGTGATTGTCTGAGCAGCTGTCTCCAAGATCACTTTCTTGAGTGGTAACAGCTCATTAAGAGCCCATCATTTTGTCGGTATAATTGGAATGATGTTTCCCAGTGTGCATTACATTGCACTTATAAACAGTGAATTTCATCTGCTATTTTGTTGCCCAGGTCACCCAGATTTGTGAAACCCTTTGTAACTTTTCACAGCCTGCTATGGCCTTCATTATCTTGAGTAATTTTGTATCGTATGTAAACTTTGCCATCTGACTATTTATCTTTTTTTCCAGATCATTTATGAATACGTTGAACAGCACAGGTCCAGTATAGCTCCTTGGGGGACCCTGCTATTTATTACTTTCCATGGTGAAAACTGACCATTTATTCCTACCCTTTGTTTCCAATCTTTTAACCAGTTACTGATCCATGAGAGGACCTTCCCTCTTATCCCAGGACTGTTTTTTTTTTTTTTGCTTAAGAGCCTTTCATAGAATCATAGAAGATTAGGTTTGGAAGCGACATCAGGAGGTCATCTAGTCCAGTAGTTCTCAACCAGGGATCTGGGGTCCCCTGGGGGGCCATGAGCAGGTTTCAGGGGGAGCCGGCAAGCAGGGCCAGCATTAGACTCGCTGGAGCCCAGGTTAGAAAGCTGAAGCCCCACTGCATGGGGCTGAAGCCGAGGGCCCTGAGCCCCGCCACCTAGGGCTGAAGCTTAAGCAGCTTGGCTTTGCGGGGGCCCCTGTGGCATGGGGACCAGGCAATTGTCTGGCTTACTACTTTGAAATACCAGCCCTGGCGTTTATATGCAGAAAACCTGTTATTGTGCAAAGGTGGGACGTGGAGTTTTTATAGCATTGGGGGGGAAGCTCAGAAAGAAAAAGGTTGAGAACCCCTGATCTAGCCCAACCCCCTGCTCAAAGCAGGACCAACCCCAACTAAATCATCCCAGCCAGGGCTTTGTCAAGTCAGGCCTTAAAAACCTCTATGGATGAGGATTCCACCATCTCCCTGGGTAACCCATTCCAGTGCTTCACCACACTCCTAGTGAAATAGTTTTTCCTAATATCCAACCTAGACCTCCCCCACTGCAACTTGAGACCATTACTCCTTATTCTGTCATCTGCCACCAATGAGAACAGCAGAGCTCCATCCTTTTTAGAACCCCACTTCAGGTAGTTGAAGGCTGCTATCAAATCCCCCCTCACTCTTCTCTTCTGCAGACTAAACAAGCCCAGTTCCCTCAGCCTCACCTCATAAGTCATGTGCCCCAGCCCCCTGATCATTTTCATTGCCCTCTGCTGGACTCTCTCCAGTTTGTCCACATCCTATCTGTAGTGGAAGCCCCAAAACTGGACTCAGTACTCCAGATGTGGCCTCACCAGTGCTGAACAGAGGAGAATAATCATTTCCCTCAATCTGCTGGCAATGCTTCTACTAATGCAGCTCAATATGCTGTTAGCCTTCTTGGCAACAAGGGCACACTGCTGACTCATATCCAGCTTCTCATCCACTGTAATCCCTAGGTCCTTTTCTGCAGAACTGCTGCTTAGCCAGTCAGTCCCCAGCCTATAGCAGTGCATGAGATTCTTCTGTCCTAAGTGCAGGACTCTGCACTTGTCCTTGTTGAACCTCATCAGATTTCTTTTGGCCCAATCCTTTAATTTGTCTAGGTCCCTCTGTATCCTATCCCTACCCTCCAGTGTATCTACCTCTCCCCCCAGCTTAGTGTCATCTGTGAATTTGCTGAGGGTGCAACTAGACATCGAGCCATTCATGAATACATGTTGAACCCAACGATCTAGCCAGGTTTCTATCCACCAGATAGGCCATTCATCCAATCCATACTTTTTTAACTTGCTGGAAAGCATACTGTAGGAGACCATATCAAAAGCTTTGCTAAAGTCAAGGTATATCACATTCACTGCCTTCCACATATCCACAGAGCCAGATATCTCATTATAGAAGTCAATCAGGTTGATCAGGCATGACTTGCCCTTGGTGAATCCGTGTTGACTGTTCCTGATCACCTTCCTCTCCTCCAAGTGCTTCAAAATGGATTCCTTGAGGACCTGCTCCATGATTTTTCCAGGGACTGAGGTGATGCTGACCAGTCTGTAGTTCCCTGGATTCTCCTTCTTCCCTTTTGAAAAGATGGACACTATATTTGCCTTTTTCCAATCATCTGGGACCTCCCCCAATCACGACGAATTTTCAAAGATAATGGCCAATTGCTCAGCAATCACATCAGCTAACTCCCTCAGTACCCTCGGATGCAATGCATCCGGCTCCATGGACTTTTGCATGTCCCGCTTTTCCCTTTGGTGAGGGTCCTTGTCAAAGGTTCTCTGAAAATCCAAGTACACTATATCCCCCTTATCCACATGTTTGTTGGCCTCCCTCAAAGAATTCTGATAGATTGGTGAGGCATGATTTCCCTTTACAAAAGATGTGTTGACTTTTCCCCAACAAATCATGTTCATCCATGTGTCTGATAATTCTGTTCTTCACTATAGTTTCAACCAATTTGCATGGTATTGAAGTCACGCTTACTGGACTGGAATTGCCAGGATCTCCCCTGGAGTCTTTTTTTTAGAAATTGACATCACATTGGCTATCATACAGTCATCTGGTACAGAAGCTGATTTAAGTGATAGGTTACCTACCACAATTAGTAGTTCTGCAATTTCATATCTGAGTTCCTTCAGAACACTTGGGTGAATACCATCTAGTCCTAGTGACTTATTGCTGACTAATTTACCAATTTACCAGTGAAGCCTGACTCAAAGAATTCATTTTGTTTTTTTCTGCAATAGTCTTGTCTTCCTTGAGTGCTCCTTTAGCACATGAATTGTCCAGTGGTCCCACTGATTGTTTAGCAGGCTTCCTGCTTCTGATGTACTTAATTTTTTGGTATGTATTTTGCTAGTTTTTCTTCAAACTCTTTTCTGGCCTGCCTAATTATACTTTTACACTTGACTTGCTAAAGTTTATGCTCCTTTCTATTTTCCTCAGTAGGATTTGGCTTCTAATTTTTAACGGATGCCTATTTGCCACTAATCACCTCTTTTATGCCTCTGTTTAGTCATGGCAGCATTTTTTTTTGGTCCTCTTACTGTTTTTAATTTGGGGTATAAATATAGTTTGAGCCTCTACTTTAAAAAAAAATAGTTTCCATGCAGCTTTCAGGCATTTCACTCTTCTGACTGTTCCTTTTAATTCCCATGTAATTAGCTTTCTCATTTTTGTGGTGTTCCCCTTTTTGAAGTTAAGTGCTACTGTGGTGGGTTTCTTTGGTATTTTCCTCCCTACATGGATGCTAAATTTAATTGCATTATGGTCGCTATTACCATGCAGTTGAGTTATGCTCACCTCTTGGAACAGATCCTGTGCTCCACTTTGGACTAAACCAAGAATCGCTTGTCCCCTTATTGGTTCCAGGACTAGCTGCTCCAAGAAGCAGTTATTAATGGTGTCTAGAAATTGTCTCTCTGCATGCTGTCCTGAGGTGACATGTTCCCAGTCAATATGGGGACAAGTTAAATCCTCCATTATTATTGGGTTTTCTGTTTTTGTAGCCTCTCTAATCTCCCTGAGCACTTCACAATTACCATCCCCATCCTGGTCAGGTGAGTGGTAGTGTTTTCCTAGAGCTATACTCTTATTATTCAAGCATGTGGAGACTCTGTGGTACAATTTGATTCATTTAAGATTTTTACTATATTTGACTCCATGATTTTTTTTACATATAGTGCCACTCCCCCCACTAGCATACACTACTCTGTCATTCCTATATATTTTGTATCCTGGCATTATGATGTTCCATTGATTATCATCGTTCCACCAAATTTCTATGGTGCCTGTTACATCGATATCCTCATTTAATACTAGGCATTCATTTTAGTCCATCTTAGTATTTAGACTTCTAACATTTGTATACAAGCACTTAAAATTTCATAGTTTAAGCAAAACCAAATAATAGACTTTCTTTCATATTCAGTTACCCTTGTAGATGGACCTAAATAATTGTACAGCAAAAAAATGGATCCATCAAATAATCCCATGGCAAGATACCAGGAACACAGAGATGAATACACTTTTGTCTTTTGAACCGGTAGTGTCAAAATCACCAGTGAATTACCAGAATTATGAAAACTAATGACTAATCACCATCTATGGAAAACCACCTACTAAAATTACACAAAAGACCACATGGCTCCTTCCTATTTTTCATTTTTTCCATGGAAACATCAAAGGACTTTCACCCAGTTTCTTATATATAGGCCAATCCCCTTTTTTAAAAGGGATACACATAAAAAGCATTACTAGCCAAGTTTTGGTTTCAGCTGCGTTCTTTGTTCCTGGAATATTGTATTGGCTGAGTACAGGGAATTTTCTAAGTTACTGCAGTACCAGCCTGATGTCTGGAGGGAAAAATATCACATATCCTATGTCAGTTACAAGCATGATGCTATAACACCAAGGGGTTGTTGTCATGGCAAAGCAGTGGGAGATCTGACTAAGAATGACAGGATTTGGTCTTAATGCTATAATGATAGTTAACATTTATTAACCAAAGTGATTTTTATTAAAACAAATTAGTTAAGGGATCAACATCTTATGTATATGTATGAAGCAATATTAATTGTGATATATTCTGCAATTGAATAAAGCATAGTGTAGCTTAGACAAAGTTACTGACATGATTAGTTTTAACCAGTTTAATATGTTACTAGCAGTGCTGGCACCATTTAATCTCTATACTGTAAGACCATGTCTTCATTGCAGAGTTAGCCTGAGTTGTCTACACTAGAGTAAATCCTCTTGAGCTAGCCTAGTTCCAATGACAGTGGCCATACTTCAGAATAACAGTTGTGTTTCACTGTGCATTTGTGCTAGCAGCTGAGTTGTAGAAACTTGAGCCATAGTCTATATCCCCAACAGGCCAGCCAAGTTGAGGCAAAATCACCACCACACTTCAGTTACAGGTTTCTGTGGGTGGACAGGATTTGAATTAGGGACTATACTTGAGTTACTTCTTCAATGAAGCCAAGTACTAAGAGTAGTTTTTGAAAAAAAACATTATGCTGTTGGTTCCCAGAACATATTTACAAGGTGCCAGTTCTCACTTGTAATTTTAGTGGGGTTTTTCCATTTGTAAGAACACAGAAAGTATGGGGCAAAATCCAATAACTAGAATAAGAGGAAAGGTGTTCACTGAAACATCTAGAATATCACTACTTTGCTAAATCTCATTGTAAATTACATGGCAGCAAAGAATGAAATTACTACCCCCAAAACGGCTTTAATTAAATTTGTCTTCCTATATGTGTATTCTCAGGAAGGAGATTGTTAATCAAAATGGTAAAGAGTATGATTTTAGAATTCAACAATTCTGTACATCCTGACAAAGAGAGAGAACTCAGTATAGTTCAGTAAAATGTACTGAAAAGTAGGCAAAAACCCTTTTTACAGGAAAGCTAGAATATTACACAATGAGCACAGTAACATTTTAAGTTTGGTATATTGCATGCTTACTTTAACTTGGTTAATTTAAAATATTAGTAAAAATACACAAGTATATTAAAAAGTGGCCAGTATATTAAAAACAAAAGAGCAAAAAGTTAAGTAAAGTCAGTGGGATGGTATATGGCACAAATCAGCAATGACTTTGCCCAATATCCTTTGACATATGAGTTTGATCAATGAGAGTTCTTTCCTCAATCTAAGTTTTATCTTTTAAAACATGCTACAGTATCACCGTCTATCAAAGCAATAAAACAGTAAATATTCCAGTATACATTTTCATAGGGATATGAATATGATTAGTTTTGGTACGAGGAAGAGTGGTGGTGGTCCTGTTGATGTGTGTTCAGAAGAAGAGATGCGAAGAGCTCCCATTCCCTCCTGGTATTTGCACTCCTAGAATGAAAAGAATGAAAGATGGGGTGGTAAGAATTAGTAGTGATTCTAGTGGTATTAAACACCCCAAAGTGAAGGGCAGGGCAGGGCAGGAATGGCGCTGACCAAGCTTGCTTTCACACCACCTGTTAAACTAGGGGAGCACTGTTATTATATGTCTGTTGTATTTCCCCAACGTGCCTGAGGTATCTGTTTCTGTCAGCACCTCTGGGAACTGTACCTGTTGTTGAAGAGTCCTCCCCACCACCATACACACACTTAGAAATCTGTGCCTTCCTTTCTGTGCCAGACAGGGCAAATAGATCAGTGGTTAGGGTTCTAGCCTAGGAAGATGGGGTTCAATTTGTAGCTCCCTACCAGGCTTACTGGGTAACCTTCGGAAAGTCAGTTAGTCTCTTGGTGCCTCAGTTCCCCCTCTATAAAATGAAGATAACAGTACTTCCCACCTTACCAGGGTGCCAGGAGGCTAAATAAATTAAAGATGGTGATGTGTTCATATTGGAGGGGCATGTAACTACCATAGATAGATTTACAAAATATCTTTACACACTTCTAACAAATTTGGAATTTAAGGTCTCATTTTGTGTATCTATACACTACATTTTAGGATGGGGGGAGGGGGAAGCAACAGCAATGATGAGTAAAGGTCATATTGGACACTGTGTCCCAGGAAACTGACATTGATGCTGATGGTAGTTTTGCACATAAAAATAGTATTACAACAGCCGCACAAATTAAGACACAATGCACAGCAGAAAAACTGTACAGAATTACACAGGTTTTCTCCAAGCAGCCCTAATGTACACATCAGGGAATATATGCTCTTAAAGATTTATGTTCTGTTCTCATTATATGGCTATTCATCATACTAAGCTGAAAGGACATGAGCCCAGTGTCTGTGGAAACATCTATTTTTACAGCCTCCTCCGTCACACTTGCAAAGTATGCTTTAATAATGCGAGTACTGGCATGCCTCACTACATAATGAAGACAAACTGTACTTTTAAGAACTAGACAAGCTACACATCATATATTTTCTATTTTTCTTCTATGTCTTAAATGCAACTCCTAAGGGAGAGAAAGGAAAAATGAATTTTTAGTACATAATTCATAATATACCAGTTATCCTTAACGACCAAAGTCTTGCATATGTTTATCAAGAGAGAAGATATGTGCAAGAAACATATGGTTTTATGGTTCAGGCCCATATAGACATGACCTTGTCTAATATGACTTATAAGTAGTTCTGGTTTTCTCCATTGCAAAATGGTTGCAATAAATGTCCAGAATGGTGTGAATAATCACACAACGTGATTTTGGATGTTGTCTTGTGGTGTTAAATTTTACCCATTTTTATTACACAAACATTTTCCAATGTAGCCCTGTGTGTGCAATTTTCTTTTTTCACTTGCGTAAAATTTCCTAGATGCTGATGGTAACCTGATGAAGGTATAAAAGTAACAAATAAAACCAAATTATGCCCTTTTTCTGAGAAACTTTTCATACAGCTCTAGTCATAACTACTCCAAAAGTTGTCCACTCTGCTCCATTTGAGAAGCTTTGGTTCAATAATGGAAGGCTTTATTAGCAAGAGCTTGGAAGAATTAAGACATTTCAAGGAATTACTTCATTTTGTCAAAACAAAAAGGCCATCTCACTATGATGTGTCAGATTGAAAAATACTGCCACACACTGCGAGGGTCAAGGTGATCAAAATAGAAAGATCATGGGCTAGATTAAGCCTGAAGTGGGGGAAGAAGGGCCACACAGGTGGCTTTATGCCACCTCTTCAGACCCCCATCATCTCTGGGTGCAGTCAGGGGTGGTTCTGGCTTCAGGCATAAATTAAATCACCCTTAGGGTTATTATAAACTATGTCCACCTTGTTAAGGCCCTCAAGGGGCTGTCTATCCATTAGGGTCATTGGAGCCTATCACCCTGTGGCCATATCCCTTTGTTTTCTTGGCATGTCCCCCAACATTGCACCAAGGGTCAGGACTGTGTGGTGTGTAACTGGCTATGCTGGCTGGCAGTGATTGCTCTAAAGGAATCCCTAGCTATATCTTTAAACCAGCTTTTCCTCCTACTTACGTTGCTTGTGCAGAGTAAAAGAGGACAAAGGGAAGGTGAGGCTCTGGCCCTTTCAGATAGAAGAAAATGCGTCTTGTGTAACGCTACTCCTTTGAAGGAGCTCCAGCTAGACGGCAGAGAGTTCTCTGAGAACAGAGCCCTGTGAGGAGAAGGAATGCAAGGAAATAAAGGAGAGACATTTTGCTGGTTAATGGAAAAAGAGAAAATTTACATTTCAGGCTGGCAGTGGCTATGAATCACTTCTTTCAATTGCTAAGGGTCCCTATTTTGCTTTAATTACTAGGGTATGTCTACAGTGCAATTAGAGGTGTGATTGCAGCACTTGTAGAGATACCCAAACTAGCTGTAATCTAGCTTGGGTACAAGTAGTGGTGAATCTTCAGCACCATAGGCTTCAGCATGGGCTGCACAACCCAGCCCAGGATCCTGTGTACTTGTGCGGCTAGCCTGTGCTGAAGTACATGCTCCCCGTCTTCACAGCTCTTGGTACCTGAGCTAAATAAAGTAAAGCTAGCTTGGGTATATCTACATGTGGTGCAAATGCACTTCGACTACTACATTGTAGACATACCCTTAGGGGCTCGCAGCTATGCAGGCAGACATTTCTGTGAGACAAATATGAATATGAATCTTGGTCCATGGCTTGAACTGAATTGAACTTATTTTGGAATTTAAATCATTGGCATAAACACCCTGGGTGAAATCTTGGCCATATGAAGTCAATGGCCAAACTCCCACTGATTTTAAGGAGGCCAGGATTTGACCCTTTCTCTTTATGTCCTCGTAACAGGACAATAACAAATAATTTGTCCCCATTCTCTGACTCTTCTCAACTTTTGAATGTATCACCATGTCTAGTATATCTCTTCCCCTTGGAGTGAGCCAGGGGCTGTTTTCTCCTTTTGAAATCTCACCCTCTTTTGCATGGTCTCATCCAACACCTGCAATGCACTCTGAGGCACTATTAGAATTTCCCCACTGAGCAGATGAATATTATAGCAATGGGCAATGGCAGCCTGCAATGCTGACTTAGTATAGAGAGAGTGTAGGCCTGCTGGCCCCCACAGTTGGAACATTAGCCAAAGCAACATGGTTAGGGGGGAAGGTTGTGGCAATTCATGTTGGAGATGACGGGAACAAAGGAAGGGCTACTTGGGAATGGAGGGGTGTGGGAGAAAGTTAGTTTCAAATATAGCCCGGTTTTACACCATTATGGCATTTAAAAAATCAATAATCAATAACCAATTCTCCATTTCATAGGCAGCCAATGGGATGGAATGAAATGGAATGACAGTCATTCACACAGTTTAGCGTTACTTATTAAAGCTGACAGAATAATTGATTTTTTTGGTTCACTGAAACAGCTCCTCCCCTCTCCCCCCCCCCCCCCCAAATTGTTTGGTTTGAACCAAAAGTGGTTGGGTTTTTTTGTTTGTTTGTTTTTTGCTTATTTGTTTTTTCTCATTCAAATAAAAAATGAAGAAAATTTGTTTCAGGTCAACAAAATATTTCATTTGACCCAAAACGTGGTTTTTTTTGGTTTTTGGTTCATTTCATTTAGCATATTTTTGAGGCATTGAGAAGATTTTAGTAGTAATAGCAATAGTATTATGATGTCTTTCATAATTAGTTATACTTGTACAGTATTTCAACAGAGGTTGTACTGATGATCCAGTGGACGAATGAAGAAATGATTTATTTATAGGACTTGCACTTTACTATATCATCTGAGTTTCCTCGCTTATTTTGTCTCCTCACCTGGAGAGTATCAAAGGCAAGAACATTCACATAGTTAAATCACCAACAAGTCATTTGATTTTCTGAGACCATAGACAGGTTTTACTTTTATGTAGTGTATTTTGATTTTTGTGTGTGGCTATTTTGTGAATAGCACTGTGTATCATGAACTATCTTCAATTTACTGCCTCAGCAGAAAAGGAGAATCTGGATGCAGTGTAAGTAATTCTTGATGACCTGCTGATTTGGAGCAAAAATGATCAACACCACAATAAGACTGTGATAGATTTTGATGAAGAGTTAGTTTATTAGCATATTTTTCCCAAAAGGGAGGGTAGACCATACCCACTGAGAGTAGGTATGATGGAAACTGTAGAAGGTACTCACTTCTGGAAGGATGCCAAGAGATTAGATAAGGGATAAGACAGTAGAAGAAAAGGGGTGGGGGAATGTCATCTGATTTGAGAGTGGATGAGCATTTTAAAAGGTTCTGATAAGAATTTAATCCAAACTGGAGAAATCAAGAATACAATGTGAATCATGTGATGTTTGCCCATACATATTCATAGCAACTGGATATCTTCCAGACAGGTACGCAGCATATCTAAAGGTATGATTGGTTACTGAAGAATCCAGCTGGATGAATAACTGATTTTTCAGTTCTCTGACCATTTCAGAAAAATGGTTTGGGTCAAACCAAATCTGATAATTCTGCCAACCCGAGACCCACCTCCCATTTAGGAGCAAGTCAAAATATTGCTCTCCCTGGCTTCAGATTTAACACCTGATATTATTCAGGTTTTTGTTGGAAAGATTTGTGTGCATAATTTACAAAGCAAATATCAAAACTTCTGGGAACTTTACAGGTATCTTTTTTTTATGTTTCTCTCCTGACCAAAGCCTGGCCCCTTTCCAGAGGCCATTTTTGTATTAGAGACTGGAAAGAGATTTGTAAAGGGTTTCATTTGATTTCAGAAAGTCATAACCCATAAGAAGCATGGGGAACAACTGTGCTCCTTAATTATGAGCTGTGCAAAGTCAGGAAGGATGATCTGAATGTCCTTTTGAAGCTGTTGTAACAGTGGTGATGCTCTATATTTGATTAGTGCTGTGTGTATGCATATAGTAAGTGAAACACTTGAGATGTAAGGTTTATCTATAATAATATATTTCTCAAAAAGTTTCTGAAATGGTATCGGTTGGAATATTTAAATTTAATAAGCAAACACCAATCTCAATAGAAAACTAAATGAAGATTGAGCTGTCTAAACCATAAAAGTTCAGCCAAATTACATTTGCATAATATAGCACATGTAAAAAGTTTTCCCTTTGCAAAAGTGAAATCTATAATAAACATGTGATTTACATTCACACATTTTCATGATCTGGCTGCTTTTTCCCGTTTGGATCAAAGAGGCCTGGAAAAGAGAAAGAGAGCTGAGAAACTGAAAAACCAAGATTCTGATCCTGCAAGCACTGAAGTAAGGCATGTTCCTGGTGGGCACAAGGGTCCACATGTGCAGAGCAGCAAGCAGAACTAGGACCCAGCATGAGACACTGTCACTGCAGAACAGATGGTTTTCTGTAGCTCCGTAAAACATTGTGGACCTTGAGTGCACTTCTTGTCTACACTCCCCGCCCGATTCGGCGGGTAGCGATCGATCTTCTGGGGATCGATTTATCGCGTCTCATGTAGACACGATAAATCAATCCCAGAAGCGCTCCCCGTTGACTCCGGTAATCCAGCTCGGCGTGAGGAGTAAGCGGAATCGACGGGGGAGCGATCCTGCGCCGCGTGGACCCAAAGTAAGTAAATTTAATTCGATCTAAGATATGTCGACTTCAGCTACGCTAGTCTCGTAGCTGAAGTTGCGTATCTTAGATCGATCCCCCCCTAGTGTGCACCAGGTGGGCTGCCTTAACAAGACCCTGCCCCTGGCCTTGTTAAGGCAGCCCACCTGGCCATAGTTCTCTGTCTCAAGGTGCAGCAGAGTCCTCACGTCCATCCTAAGGGATCTTTGACTATAAGTGGTCAGGCTATGTCTGTATTTTATATGTGATGAAGTTTTGAAACAAAAATGTGTATGACCTGGAACACTGGATCCTACCGTCCCTAATCTTTCAGAAAATTTAGGTCCTGTTCCTATTTCACATTCAAACTTTGCAAGTCAGGCTCTTCTCTAATTAAAATAATTTATTTCCCCCACTCTGGCATCTGATGCAGGAAAGCACCACTGTTCAGGACTGCACTTAATAATGTATTTATGTCCCACTGATGTCAATGGGTATGTCTACATCGCTTCCAGGAGCGAGCCTCCCAGTCCAGGTCGACAGACTCATACTGGCAGGGATCAGATTTGCGTGCTAAAAATAGGTGGGTAGACATTGCTTTGATGCAGCTCAGGCTGCAGCTCAGGATCTCAACCCCCCCACTCCCTCCCAGGCTTGAGAGCCTGAGCTCCAGCCCAAATTGCAACTCTACACAGATATTTTTAGCATGCAAATGTGAGCCCTGATAGCACAAATCTGTCACCCCAGGGTGGGAGGCTCTCTCCTAATTGCAGTGGAGACATACCCAAAGAGACTTCAGCACATGCTTAAATGCTGTTCTGAATCATGGCCTCTGATTTAAGGACCTGTTCCTCTAAACAGAGCCACACATACAGAGTCTGATGCCTTCATACAGGAGTAGGCTGTCAGTTGTACATCTTTCTTGTCATCTAATCACAGCAGTCAGTATGCAGTCCATCACCTTGCAATCATAAATCATTTGTTTAAGTAATGGTTAATTATTTTTCCCCAGGACTTATGGTTTAATAACCAAGTCTGAATATATTGTGTTCCTTTTTACTGTTTAAATGTAATGATAAAATGACATATATGGCTAGTAGTTTAGAGTAGTACAGCGATTCTCAAAGTTTGGGTCAGAACCCCAAAGTGGATTGCAACTCCATTTTAATGGGGTTGCCAGAACTGGTGCTAGACTTGCTGTGGCCGAAGCCAGAGCCCCACTGCCCGGGACCCAAGCCCCATGGCCTGGAGTCAAAGCTGAAGCCCAAGGGATTCAACCCTGGGTGGTGAGGCTCAGGTTACACCCCTGCCTCCCCCCTCCCGCCCCGAACCACTCGGGCTAAAGCTCTTGGGCTTTGACTTTGTCCCCCCTCCCCACACAAGGAAGAGGGACTCGGTCTTGGGCTTTGGTCCCCCACCTCCTAGGATCATGTAGTCATTTTTGTTGCCAGAATGGGGTCATGGTGCAATGAAGTTTGAGAACCCCTGGGGTAGTAACAACTTAATTTGCTGTTGAAACTTCTTTTTTTTAATCAAAAAACCTAATATCCTAAAACCAAAACCTTTTTTGAATTTTTGCCAAATCCTAAAATATTTTGATTAGCAATGATGCCATGATGGCTATTCATTGTGGCAATTCATAGTCTTTCATAATGACAGTGAATAGTCATTGGGTCAGGGAAAAGAATGAGAATGACTCTATAGCCATGGGAAGTTAGTTCACTCATCTAGAATGTGGGTGACCCAAGTTCGTCCCTTCAACGATGATTCTTTAATGATTTATACAAAGTGGAACAGCATCAACAGGAGAAATTGAGAGCTTCACACCAGAGTATCCCATTGCCCAGTGGCTTGAGTGCTCTCCAGCAAAGTAGGAGAGGGAAGAACTGAATCTGCATCTCCCACATCTCAAGAGAGTGCCGTCTTACTCACTGGGCTAAAAGTTATCAGGAGGGCACCTCCTCCTCTTCTGGTCATATTGCAAATATTGTTCTCTTTTGCTTTTGTTAAAATGACCAAAATCAAAACAAAAAATTTCAAGTCAGGTCTAACAAAACATTTCATTACGTCCAACTTTTTGATTTCTGACATTTTTCAAAAGGTTTCACTTTTGGTTCAACCCAAAACTAATTTTTCAGAATTGCCAGCAAACCAAAAAAATCAATTATTTGCCCACTTCTCCTCCAGATGCACCATGTGCCCTCACCAAGAGGGGACACTGTAGTGTGTCATGAGAGGTATAGTCTGAGGAAAAAGGATGAGGATGAGACACCCAAACTACAATTCTTGCAGGTGCTGAGGAAACATTTCCAAATTGAAAGATTTCAATGTTGCCTGAAATACTTCTGTGTTCATTTATTCACCAAAAGTCAACATTCTCCACACAGCCTCCATCCCTGCTGCCTATTATCCAACCAGCTCTAACTTATAGTAGTAGTAATTCTTTTAAAAAATCACTCTTCAATTAATAATGATATTAACCCTCCAAAACTGAGTGATTCATTTTAAGGGGTGTTTAGGGGCAGCTAGAATGTTTCTAGAACCTGCCACGAGGGGTAGAGGCCTTCTATCCTCTAGTTATGTGGCTGTAGCTTTAAAAATATTTTAAGTTTCACTGTGTGCTCAAACTTTCTTCTAATATACTGCAGATAAAACTAGTTTATAGTTTTAGGGCCGAAATTAACAGCTCATTGAGAAATGATGATGTGCCCTAATGAAAAATTTTCACATCTCAGCTGCTAAGTAGCAATAATAACATAGATTTACAGAACTTTATTGATTTGAAAGATTATGCAAACAGTCCAGTACAGTCAGTTACTTTGAATTATCCAGCTTCCTCATACTATGTATCAGGGAAAACAGCCAAAATTATTTGTATTTTATTTTTTGTATATGACTTTGTCCAGAAAGACACCAGAAGTTAGTAAATTATTAAAAGAACAGCACACTTCTGGTTCTACAAGAGGTTTCAGTGTGCCTGCACTTTAACAATTAATAAGAAAAGAGTGGAAAAATCAATAGCCCCTGGACAGTTTTTGCTGTAGCTCTGCGGTTCCTTTACGCCACTTTAGTATCATAAATGAGCTATAGAGGATTTGAAACTGGCTTCTGGTGGGGGAAGATACCCATTGAGAAAGTGGACTCCCCAGCTGGCATTGAGTTAGTGGAGCATCTCAGGGCCAATACCACCTTACAGTCAGTAACAAATATTGAGAAGAGATGTGTCAGGGGATGGAGGGACCATGGCTGCAGTATACTGTACTCCAGCTATTTTTACCCTCCCATGTTCCCTGAGGTGCCATGGGCAGACCAGGGATAAATTAGAGCTATCTTGAGACGGCTTTAACATCATACCAGGGTTCAAGGTGGTCCCCAGCTAGCCACAATCTACCATAAGACAAGAACTGAGAATTGGGGCCCTTATTCCTGTTAAGATTTCACAGTGGACTGAGCCTTTCCTTTAACAAAGAGGAGCGGGGAAAACCCATCAAACCCATAGCCTGAGAATAGGGAGGAGTACTCATTCATTCTGAAGGGAAAAGGAAAGTCAACAGAAAAATATATTCCATGTAATAATGATTAATAATGTCTTAAGAGCTTCCACATTTTACGTTTTTTTTTAAAAAAACCCAACTAGAATTCCCAGTTCTAATTTTTATTCCTCCTCATTTCTGATGTGTTCTTCCATTAGTAATTTCCCACTCATTTCCATTAGTAAAATCACTCACTCATGCCACTTTTCACCACAATATCTTTTCAAATAGTTTTTTATTCAGTCCAGAGCTAAATATTGGCAATATGGATAATGTTTCCTTTATTTCAGAAGTCATAATAGTTCCATAAAAAGGAGAGCCTTGGAGATGGTCAGAAAACTAACAGCCAGCTCTCCTACTTAGTGTTTGCCCTGAATCGTGAGGCTGGGCATTGGGCATCTGTACTGGTGCATGTGTGTGGGAGTTATTTCCCTAAGGACCATAGAGCAATTGTGAAGTTGATGGCTGAAGTAACTTGCATCAAGCCACTATGAGTTAAGGGCACAGGAGGATCTCTTCAGCAGTGGAGTTTGGCACCACATCCTTCCCCAGCCCACTCACATCCTCTCCCTCCCTGCCCGCTGCATCTTCCAGGTCAGGGAGTTTGTGTAAAGTAGGACTCCAAGAAGGGGGTGAACATCTGTCTGATGCCTATGGATGTTCTTGTGCCAGTAGCATAGCTGGGGGGGGAGCAGGGGGAGCGGCCGCTCCCCCTGAGCACATTTTCCAAAAGTGGCACCTTTTTAATTTTTGAAAGGGTGGAGGTGGAGTGACTTCCCCCACTGGCCTCACCAAGAGCCCGCTGCTGGCCTGGGTAAAAGAACCCAGGCCAGCAGCGGGCTGAGAGACCCCGGCTGGCAGGAGCCCGCGGGGGGAATCCCAGAGCGGGGCGGGCTGAGCGGCTTAGCCAGCCACCGCTCTAGGATTTCCCCCCCACACTGCGGGCTCCTGCCAGCAGGGGTCCCGCTGCTGGCCTGGGTTCTTTCACCCAGGTTGGGTCGGGTGGCTCCTTTTTTTATGTGTTCGTTCCCCTGGTGTTAGAACCTGGCTACGCCACTGTCTTGTGCCTGTAGGGGCAGGAACTGAATTTCCTGATAAGTTGCCAGCTCAGGCCAGACTACCCAAAGGTATCCCATATCAAGTTTCCCCTGATATATTTAAGTAACTAGTTTCTAGCCATTTTGTAACATTGCCACCTTTGAGTATATTTTATCTTTTTTTTCCATTTTATTTAAATTCCTTGTATTGCTATTTTAGTTGCTTACCTTTTATTAAAAGGGACAGTTATTTTCTTATGGAAGTTTTAAGAGAGGGTGGCTGTGGAAGCCTTGCAACAAAAAGGGGCCTACCCACATAGTTCAAAGGTCAAACAAATGAAAAAATTCCCCCTTCCAGAGGTTTTCTACTTGCCCCTCAGTCTCTTAGGTTTGTCTCGGGGGATGGGGGTGGGGAAGGCACGGCTGCTAGTCCAAAACAAGCATGGGGCCAAGCCATGCTTCAATGTAAACTAAATTTGAACTGACAGAGATCTCCTTCCCTAAATCAGGGGGTTTCTCAGTGCTCCTTCCAACTCTTCATGAAGTCCTTCACCTTTTGAGAGAAGGAAAATCCTTATATAACCCCCTCAGCCTTTCCCTAAAAGCCTTGCTGCAATTCTGGATTAGAATCTTAGTGAGGGCTGATTAAAAATTTCTACTAAACAATTATTTTTGCTAAAATGTCTGCTTTTTGGGAAAAATCCAAACTTGTTGAAAAAACTAAGAGAAAACCAAATAACTACAGCTGAAAATAAAAAGCTTTCAGTTGGAAATGCCCCCCCTCTGTTGGCCAGGCTTCCTAGCCAGACTACCTTTCTCATGATGCACCACAGCCACAGTACACTGCCGTGGCTCAGTAAGAGGGGAGAAAGAGGGGAATGCCTCATGGGAGATGTAGTCCTGCCTGACAGCCTAGCCCAGGGGTCTCCAAACTTTAGGAGACGAGGGCCACATTAGATTTTTGAAGGGGCTTCGCGGGCCGGCTTTAGGGAGTGTGGGGCCCGATTTTGACGGGGCACTGCCGCCGAAATACCGCCGAGGCGGAAGCAGCGTTTGAGCTGCCGCCGAAGTGCCGCTGAGGCAGCAGCAGCAATTGGTTGGTGGGCCAGACAAATTGAAGCCACGGGCCGCATCCGGCCCTCGGGCCGTAGTTTGGAGACCCCTGGCCTAGCCCATACGGGAGAGAAGGGGGACACGAAGCATCAGTGATTTATTGTTTCAATCCATTTGGCCCATCTTTCTTCAATTAGTTAGTTTAATTTAATACAGTTGTTCCATTTCTCTTAATTCCAGTCAACTGCATTTCTGTTGCTGGTATTTATTTTTGCAACCATAGTGATGAAATATTTATTGGCTGCAGTTGTCATAATTTTAAACTGGTATGTATCTTCATTTAATGTTAACAATTCAGGACACTTTACTAACACTATTGTAATAGAAGTTTGGGGATATATCCTTGAAATAATTCTTGCATTTGTTTTCTAATATCACATCAGAAGACTTTTGGGGAAAAACCTAGAAGTTATGAAGATGATTCCCTCAGCAGGCTGTGCCCTCTAGCAGTTTGCAGTGAATTTTGACTTAAATTTTCAAAAATGACTAGCAATTTGAGTGTGCCTCAGTTTTTGGGTGTTCAGCTTTGAGAAACCTTAAAGGGACCTACTTCTGAAAAAGTGCCTAGGGTCAATAATTTGGCTCTATTTTAATATTAATATTAGCCAACCTCATTTTTACTTCTGAATCTTTTTATTCTGGAAACTGATTTGCAACATTATTGAAGTCTAGCCTATTGTATCTGTTTACTAAGATAGGCATTCAGAATCATCATACGAATGGTTCTGAGTTTAGTTTATTACATTCATAATCCACAGAAATTATGCAATCTGATTTTTGTGCACAGACCTGAAATTGAGCATTATGTAAATGCATTTGAAATACATGCATCTGACATGCGTACCATACAAGTTTGCTAATATTTGCTCACAGCGATTGATATCCCATATAACAAACTTCTAAACTAAATAATGCAGAAGTAATATGTATTGTGTATAAAAGTCTCTCTTTATTAAGATTAAACTTGCAGGGTTTGTGTTTTTAATCCATTGGTTGCAAAATCAGGGCCAACAATTGCTTTACAATGCTTACACTAACTTTTAAAAAAGGATATAACAAAATAAAGGCCAAAAATAATGAAGATTGACAGTGCCCTAAGCAAAGTGATTGCAACATTTACTACACATATTCAATATTTGTTTGTCTTTAGAAGAATATGCTTTTTATAGAATCATTAACTCTTATGACACTGACTAATCCTAAAGAGTTAGACAACATAATAGGAAAACTCTTAATGGTTGACACAGTACACCGTGGCGGGAGGAGAAAGGGTTTCCGACCATCAAGGCTCTGGAGCAGTATGAGACCTTTGCCTAGATGAAGCTTGCTGGGCTCCACTTCCCCGATGCATGTTATTCCCACTTATCTGTTATTATGTGTTTCTTTCTTTTATGGTTGTGCCTCAGGACTCCCATCAGGAAACAAGGCCCCATTGTACAAGATACCATACAAATAAACACACAGACAGTTCATGTGTCGATGAGCTCACAGTATGGGATTTTTACAAAATATGACAGGTGAATAAACAGACAAACATGAGGACAAGGTTCTAGTAGAGACAGGCATATTTGCATTTTTAATTGTACAATGATCACAGGAGACACAAGTGGATGCCAGTGTAGTATAAAGGCTAAAGAAGTTCCCAAAGATCAAATGAAGTACAGAAAAATACTACAAATTGTTAGGGACTGGAAGAGTTTGGGTCGACTATAGTATAGAAATTAGCAGTGGAAATAAATTTCAGCACATTACTTTCTTTTCCAATGCAAGATTGTTCTCAGTTGTTATTCTCTGGTGCTTTTCCAGTGTGGTTTTAAATTCCAGTGATATGGCATTTAGCACTTCTCTTGCAATATTCCATAGTCTAATAGTTAGGAATTTTTCTGATAGTATGAAATAAAACAAAGGCAAATTTAGGCTGTTATTCCCAACTATATGCCAATACTTTTCTGCTGTTTGTTATAATTTGTATTCTTTCAGTCTTCACTGTCTAATGTGCAATTAATCACTGCCAGTACAAATGCTATACATTTCTCTTGCTACAAGCAACACATATTCATCTAGTGTCCTTTTGCTAGTATCTTTCCTATCCTGAACTGTATATTGTACCTCTTCACCCTCCCCACCAGCTCATTGGCCTTGTCCTCCTTCTCCACATTCTGCTGTGAATATCTTTTTGGTAGCTTCTGCATAGGATATTTTATGGATAGCTTTTAACTTTCTGTAGCTGTGTCTAGGTTGTTCCATATCCAAGCACCCTTAGTATGCTGCACTGTGCTTATCCCCACAATTGCTACATTTTAGTTCTGTTCCATCCATACAGTTCTCATGAGTGTTCTCCTCCACATTTATTCACTCTTCATTTTCCCTTTACAGACAGGTGACATGCCCATACCTCTGACATTTATAACATCTCAAAGAGGCCAGCGTATATGGTTTAGCCCATAAGAGCTGATACTATATTAATCTTATTGGGTAGCTTTGCACCTTTAAATGTTATTTGGGTGGCTATGGATGATTTGTGTTTCTCCTCACCTGATAGTCAGTGGCTTAACAACCAGCACTTGGTTCTCACTTATACCCTTTTAATTTCATTCTCAGTCATGCCTAGTGGAATCCCATCCATTACCCCTCTGGCTTCTGTCAAATTGTAGTAGTTGGCGAGTTTTATTCTTCCCTAAAACTGTGGTGTTGAGAATTTTTTCAGCCTATTCTTTATGTGTACATTCTCCTAATAAACCTCCACCCTGCATTCTTTTAGCTCTTAATATATCTCCAATATTTCACTGACTCCTTTCTGTTGTTTTCAAGGGATTAACATCTCCTATCTTTACATCTTCAGCTAGAGATTTGATAATTATAAAATGTCAATCCTTTTCCTTCCCCACCCCCCATCCCTGTCTGCTCTCTTCTCCAGAGGTATATTTCTATTCTTTTTCCCCCTTTTCCTAATCAAAAGCCATTCCTCATCTCTTGCTACTTTCCCCCTCATTTTCCAATGTAATTTCTAGCCTTTTCCTCTCACCCTTCATTTCCAGCGCAGTTCAGGCAGCCCAAGTCACACTCTGAGTTCTAAGCCTCCACTCTCAGCCTCTCAGAGCCCTCTTCTAATCTCAGTTTTCTGGCTTGAGACAAGCTCAATCTGCCCCTCCCTAGCTGGGCTTCATCAATTAGCCTTTCAGTCCATGGCTGTCTCCCAGGTGCAGCCTATCAGGTTAATGGTCCTAATTTACCCTGCTCTGCATTATGTGGGGTGGGCATCTCATTACAATCACCTACCTTGTCTCTCTAAAATCCTGGGACCAACATGGCTACAACAACACAGCATACAACAGTCATCTTATTTCTGGCATTTATTTAATAATTCACACATAATAATAATAACACATCTGTATTCAGGAGAGCCCGTAAATACAGGTTTAAGGGCTTTCTTAAATCAGGGCCAGAGCGTATAAAAATAAGCATGTGCATAAGTATCCTATGTGTGCAGTAAGAGCCCAAATCCTGAGAGGTGTTGAGCACCTGAAACTCCCATTGACTTCATTGCAGGCTGCAGTGGTGCAATACTGGTTCTTTTCTACTGCAATTAGTTAATAAAAACATTTCCATCTTTGCATTTTTTTTCTTTGTGCATGACAGAAGCCATCTTAACAAAGAAGACCATGGACAATTATTTTATTAACTCTACTATAAGTAAATCTTAAAGTTAAACAGATGCTTACGTGCTTCCCTGAGTTAGGGCCTAAATCACTTGCTTATACACAATACTAAACTCTGCACAGATTATATTTTACACTACAAAGAGGGCTCTAATTGTGGCTTTACTGGCTAAGGCTACTTGAGAGATGTGCAAAAGGGCACTGCACCATTGGGTCTGCAGAGGACAGAGCTGGGAGAATGGCTCAGGAGTTTTGCTGCACAAGCCTGGCAGTAAATAGGCCCTCTTGCTCTGGCCATGGAACCTGAAGAGTGAGCAATTTCTCCCCCCACTGCCTTTCCTCCTCCCTTAGGTTCAAATTCCCCAGATCATAAGCCTCATATCCTATGTGTGCAGTGGTTTTGTTGCCATCTGTTATACACACCGAATGAAATCCTGGCTCCAAGCAATTGAAATCAATGGACTCTTGCCACTTACGTCAATGGAGCCAGGTTTTCACCTCAGATACAATGACTAATCTTCATCTTGAATTTTCTGGGGAATTTAGCTAAATACTCTAGGCTCTTGCCATTTGAATCCCATAATGTAAATTACAGAACTGGATATTCAGCATAGTAAGAATCTGACCTTAGTTACCCCACTGTAAATCCAGAGTGACTTCAGTGGAGTTCCTCCTAATTTACACCAGACCAACTGAAATCAGAAGCTTGTCCTATTTCTTTCACTAAAGCCTGCTCCTGTTTTTGTTACAGTATTCTGTTCATTCAAATACAATGTGAAGAATCCATACAGGCACAGTTGGATCCCAAATCATGTTTACTAAAAATACACAAACATGAAAAGCCTCGCTCTATATTTGACTGGTTTCTGGTAGTTTCGTAAATAGAAAACAGAGGGAGACACTAAAAGGCTTACAAACTATTTAGAGAGAGACTGCCCTATTCATATACACTACAACCATGTTAGGGTTATTTTCGTTTTTTCTTTTTTTCATTAGCTAGCAAGAAATGTTAGGAAGGGGGCAAATGGGGAAGTAATTATGTCGGCAAAAATGTCCCTTTTCATTGTAGTTTGCCTAAATAATTGCACTCCATCACAGATCATATTATGGAGTCAATTTCCTCTTCTTTGTTTAGGATGAAGCTAAGCTCTTCTAAAATCTACCCAATAAATAAAGTCAGATTGGCCTGAAAATTGGAGGTCTATGACCAGGCTAGACTTTGTGGGGAAATTCTGAAGTCCTCCTTCTGCCTAGTCCAGTAAATTTATTTACAGCATTGAACAATAATCTCTAAATTCATTAGAATCCCACAATCCAGTCAGCCTTAACAAAAATGTCATCAGTCTTGAATGGCTAGACAATAACATGGAAGGCTGGAGTTTTCAAAGGAGCCTGAAGGAGGGAGTTCCCACTGAACCCCCTTATGTCCTTTTGACAATTCCAAGCTAAGTGTACCACAAAGCACATACTTTAGGGATTTTCCATTAAGCATTCAATTATCTGGTCACAGCATTTGAACACTAATTTCAAGAAGACAGAGCAGAATGTTCTTGGTTCAGTGGCAAACACATGAAATTAAATGAAACAGAAGGGAAATTTGAAAAACATCAGACCTGGAGTAGTTATCAAATGAATCTAAAAGCAAGACTGAATTTGGGAAAGACCAACTTGCCACAGCTTGAACTTGAGCAATCATGTAATTAAAATATTGCCTGCCTAAATTACTGCCATTAGAAGGAATGACAGGAAGAACTGTGGTCTTTAGCAATGCTGGTAAATCAACCATATTTGTGTTACTCATGAAAAACTCCCTTTGACAACATTTGGGATTTTTCTTTTTGGAGTAATATGAGCAGGTTTTGGCCTTTAATGGCAGAAAATTGTGAAATCTGGTTTTGAAACAATGCCTAAAGTACTGGATTTTATTGCTCTTAAATTCTCTATGGTAGGACAGTCAACCATTGTGTGTGTCTGAAAGCAAGGAAGCTTTCATGGTTCTGTATAATTATGTATACACAGCAATAACTGGTTGTGATTCCAGATCTAGCTGACACATCTGAGCTAGCTTTAATCTGGTTAGCTTGGGTATCAGAACAGTGAAGCTGTGGCAACACACACTTCAGTGCATGTGAGACAGGTGCAGGGGTTAATCCAGACCAGTGAGAGGTTGTGTCACCAACTGTCCTGCAACCCTGGGTGCCTCACAGTCCTTTGATGTTGTAGCTCCCAGCATGGGATGCTCACAACCAACCAACAAGCATGGAGGTCCCCCTGCAGTGTTGTGCTTAAACAGCTCTGAACCCAGCAGCCTTTTCACAGCCTCACTCTGGCTTCCACCAGCCTTCGTTACAACCAACAAGATGATCCCTAATACACTCCCAGTCCTGAATTTTTCCCAAACCATGTACTTTGTAATGTCTAGTCCTCTTCTGGACAGTTCAGAGAAACAATACGATTAATTAGATCTTTAAAGAAACAAAAAGCACATAGTGGCTTTTTAACTTAACTGGAGTAAGTACCTCCTTTCCTTGAAACTCCACAATTAGTTGGTGTATAGTGAACAAAAAAACAAATTTATTAACAAAATATACCTAGGATTAAGGGAGTTCAAGGAATGAAGGAGTAAAACAAAACAAAATACGCTTCTAACAGTCTAAAACTTAACGTAGCAAGCTACAGGCTTTATTCAAGATGTTGCTCACCTATATTCAGTTTCCAGCGATTTCAACCCCCCTTGGTTGAAGGTCCCATCTTTCTCAGCTTATTTCCTTGTTTGTCTGGTCACGGATGCAAAAGATGCAGTGTTGCCAACTCTCATGATTTTGTCATGAATCTCATGATAATTATTGTCAAGTATCAGAGCGGTAGCCGTGTTAGTCTGGATTTGTACAAGCGACAAAGAGTTCTGTGGCACCTTATAGACTAACAGATGTATTGGAGCATAAGCTTTCGTGGGTGAATACCCACTTCTTCACATGATTATTATTGTTTTCCTTAAAGCTTCAGCTCCTGGATTCAAGTGGATATGTGATTATTTCAGCCTTCATTCTTAAAGAACACGTAAGTTTCTAGCCCTCATGGCTATGGAGAAAGCTTCAAAATGTGACCCTATAGGCTCAAAAAGCAGACATCAAATAAAAACACCAAATCTACTTATTTTTACAAAATCTCATGATTTTTGGTGAGCCTGGCTCATGATTTTTGAACATTTTGGGGTTGCCAATACTGAAGATGGATTATGTCTTCCAAAGTTCAATGACTTAGGGCTGGTCCACACTGGGGCCGGGGATTGATCTAGGAAACGCAACTTCAGCTACGAGAATAGCGTAGCTGAAGTCGACATTTCCTAGATCGAACTAAATTTACTTACTGCGGGTCCATGTGGCGCAGGCAGGCTCCCCCGTCGACAGCGCTTCCTCCTCTTGGCGAGCAGGAGTTCCGCAGTCGACGGGGGAACGCTTCTGGGATCGATTTATCGCGTCCAGATGAGACGCGATAAATCGATCCCAGAAGATCGATCTCTACCTGCCAAATCAGGTGGGTAGTGTGGACCTAGCCTTAGTTTCAAGAGGCAGGATGACCTCATACTGTTTTACCATTCCTGTGGGCTTCCCATCCCCCTGTATTTAAATGGGACTTCCAGTGTGATGATAATGCCATGCTTAGTTTACGTAGAAGACAGGTAAGTAGCTGCCTTCCTTCCTGTCAGGGGAGAAGGGGGACAGGTTTTTCCCTGGCTGGCCACAAACTGGGAAGTCTAACGTCAATGAGTATGCATAATTCTTTATTTAGTGTTAATACGTACAATTCACAATGATACTAATCACCAGTGTGTCAGAGGCTTTCATGAAGGACCTTGCTCTATACACTTTATCATACAGTAATATTGTATACAATCAGTTGATTCAATTGCTTATTACTTCAGGTTCAAACCCTCCCACCCCCCCAAACCCCAACCCCATCTTGATAGACCAGTAAATCTTTGCAATGTATACTTTGAAAAGTGAAACCCAAATCAAGCTTCTTTCTCCTGCTGGGTGTAGATGCCATGCTGTCTTCTCCCCCACTTGTTAGTGTGGGATTTGCCTCCACCCCTTATTAGCTTGATGGGTCTGTTTACATGATACATTCTCATTGTCTTTGAAAGTAGTTTGGAAGTAACTTCCAGGTGTGGAAAATTTGTTTCTTTGTCTAGTGCTGACCTATTTACCAACCCCCTGGCATGCCTGGTTTAAACACACTTTAGACATAATTCTAGCATATAACCATAACTCTTAATACCCATTGCTTACATACTTCATGCAAGAATATTAATTAAACAGTGAGTTATTAGTTTTCAAATGATAACCCCACAAGGCATATTTTGTACAAAGATTATTACAGTAGTGGTGTAGGGTGTGAATACTGGGGTGCTTAGTGTCAGAGCTAGCTATCCCCACAAGTAATTACCTAGGGTTCCAGGCGGGTTTGTACAGCACATGCTAAAGCTTGCACTACGGCAGCTTCACGCTTTGAGTCCTGAGCTAGCTAGTTAAATGTTAGCTCGGGTATGTCTACTCGAGCTGCAATCACACTCGGTGACTGCAGCATACACATACCCTAAGTCTCATAATTAAGGAAAACTAGTATGAACTATCTTAGTCATGACAGATCATCACTGAATTATTCAACCTCCTGAGAACTGTACTTGTATTAATGTTATTAATGGGCAAAAGTATGTTATTTATTTAATCCTCCCTTGAAGCATTAAAGATCTACATAAGATGACCATGGATTCTATAGTTACACATGGACCAGCATATTTAGAAAAAGAGAGGAGCTATTGTGACGGGTTGGGGTCACAGAGACCTGCTTGGTGCTGCCACCTGGTGTGCCAAGGCTACTTCTGCCCCTGCTTCCAGGCCTTTTCCAGCTTGGGACTCCCAAATCCTGTCTGTTTTGAGCCAGATTCCACTGATCTGCTGCAAACACAGACCCAGGTCCAAACCAAGTCCACTCACAATTGTAAGGCTCCTGGAAGCGCTCTTGCCTTTGACACCCCGGTATCCAACTCCCAAGGAGGTTCAAACCCTTAATAAATCCGTTTTACCCTGTATAAAGCTTATACAGGGCAAACTCATAAATAGTTCGCCTTCTATTTCAAAGATAGAAGGATATGCACAGCTGTTTGCCCCCCCCCCCCCGGGTACCAACTCGTACACCAGGAAACTTAATGAGTAAAAAGTGATTTTAATAAGTACAGAAAGTAGGATTTAGGTGATCCCAAGTGGTGACAGACAGAACAAATTGAATTACTAAGTAAAATAAAATAAACCACGCAGGTCTATGTCTAATCAAACTTCACACAGATATCAAAACCTCACCAGCTCCAGCTTTCCTTCTGTCACAGGCTGTAAAGCTTCTAGCCTGGGTCCAGCAGTCGCTCACACCCCCTATTGTCTCTGTCCTTTGTTCAGTCTCTCTCAGGTATGTCCTTGGGGGGTGGAGAGCTTCTTTCTTTAGCCATCTGAAGACCAAATGGAGGGGTTTCCCAGGGGTTTAAATAGATTTTCTCCTCTGGGTGGACACCCCTCCCTCCCCCTGTGTAGCATCCAGTTACCAAATGGAGTTGGGGTCACATGGACAAGTAACCTGTCCATGCACAACTCAGTTCCTTCTCAGACCAGCCACATTCCTGGCAAAGCTCAGATGTGGATTGGTGTCTGCAAGTTCTATTGTCTGTTAAGTGCTTCTTGATTGGGCACTTAACCTGCACATTCCTTTCTCAAGAAATACAACCAATATTCATAACTTCAACTACAACAATGATACATTCATATAAATGGGAGGAATAAATTCAGTAGGTCATAACTTTCACAGAGATATGTTACATGGCACATGTAGCATAAAACATAGTCCAGTTACATCATGTATACATTTATAAGCATCTCCCCATAAAGTTTTATGGGGTACCCCGTCACAGCTATATATTGAGAAAATATCAGATCAGAAACTGCTTTGACATTATATTTTTGATAAGATCAGTGAACATTTTTTTACTCTGAAATTTAATATGGTATCCTAAATGTAAAGCTCTTGGTAAACTTTAAAATCACATGGGGGAGGGAGAAGAGAAAAATAAATAAAACCCCCTTAAGAGATGCACAGAAACAAAAAAGGAAAATGGGGGTGGGGAAATACAGTTAGGATATTTTAATATTGTGAGACATAATCAAGTAAAAGGTAAATTGGGCCTTAGGGATAAAATTGAAATGAACATACTGGGTCTGACCAAAGTATCCATTTAGCCCAGTATTCTGTCTTCTAAAAGTGGCCAATATCAGGTGCTTCAAGAGGGAATGAACAGAACAGGTAATCATCAAGTGATCCATCCCCTGTCGCCCATTCCCAGCTACTGGCAAACAGGCTAGGGACACCATCCCTGCCCATCCTGGCTAATCATCATTGATGGACCTATCCTCCATGAACATATCTAGTTCTTTCTTGAACCCTGTTATAGTCTTGCCCTTCACAACATCCTCTGGCAAGGAATTCTACAGGTTGACTTCCTTCCTTACTTTCTCCAAACCAGTCATGATTTTATAGATCTCTATCATATCACCACTTAATTGTCTCCTTTCCAAGCTGAAAAGTCTTAGTCTTTTTAATCTCTCCTCATATGGAAACTATTCCAAACCCCTAATAATGTTTATTGTCCTTTTCTGTGCCTTTTCTTTTTTGAGATGGGATGACTAGATCTGCACGCAGTATTCAAGATGTGGGCGTACCATCGATTTATATAGAGGCAATATAATTTTTTCTGTCTTATTTTCTATCCCTTTCCTAATGATTCCCAACATTCTGTTAGCTTTTTTGACTGCAACTTTACACTGAGTGAATGTTTTTAAAGAACTCTTCACAAAGACTCCAAGGTCTCTTTCTTGATTAGTAACAACTAATTTAGATCCCCTCATTTTATATGTATGGTTGGGATTATATTTCCCAATGTGCATTACTTTGCATTTATCAACATTGAATTCCATCTGCCATTTTGTTGCCCAGTCACCCAGTTTTGTGAGATCCCTTTGTAACTCTTCACAGTCTGCTTTGGACTTAACTATCTTGAGTAATTTTGTATCATCTGCAAATTTACCCTTTTTCTAGAGCATTTATGAATATGTTGAACTGTACTGGTCCCAGTACAGACTCCTAGGGAACACCACTATTTACCTCTCTCCATTCTGAAAACTGCCCATTTATTCGTACCCCTTGTTTCCTATCTTTTAACCAGTTACCAATCCATGAAAGGACCTTCCCTCTTAACCCATGACAGCTTACTTTGCTTAAGATCCTTTGGTGAGGGATCTTGTGTGACGTTATTGACAATAACTGGGACCGTATAGATCATTGTTGCGACAAAGGTCCTGTAGTAGCACCAAATCTTACATAAAGGGGGTCAAATGAGGTGTCTAAGACCGGATTATACTTGGCTGGTTATGATTATGCCATTTGTATGTATCAGTTTTGTAGCTGAAGTTATGAATATTGGCTTTATACTGTCTGTATTTCAAACTGGGGCTGTGCTTCTGGGAGCCCCGACAAGCTATCAGCTCTGCCAGGCCGGCTTGATAGCCCATTAAGGAGCATCGACTATACAATTGGCCCATTGAGAGGAGGCAGACACACCTTATGATTCAGTAAGGTATGCAGGGACTTGCCCATGTGACTCCAGACTCCATTTTGCTGTGATTTTCCACAGTAAGGACAAAGAGGTGTCTTTACACCTGGAAGAAACTATAAAAGGCAGCTGCCTCATCTCCATTTTGTATTCTTTCCTGTTTCTTACCTCTGGAGGGACGTTGCTACAAATGGAAGCTTTGAACAAAGGACTGAAGGACCCATCCCAGCTGTGGATGTAATCCAGAGACTTGATTTGAACCTGCAGTATTTCATCTCTACTGCAAGCCTGAACCATGAGCTTTGCCATTACTGTATGTAATTGATTCCTTTTAACCAATTCTAGCTCTCACCTATACCTTTTTCCTCTTATGAATAAACCTTTAGATTTTAGATTCTAAAGGATTGGCAACTGCGTGATTTGTGGGTAAGATCTGATTTGTATATTGACCTGAATCTGAGGGCTTGGTCCATTGGGATCAGGAGGACCTTTTTCTTTTACTGGGGCATTGGTTTTCATGACCATTTGTCCCAATAACAAGTGGCACTGGTGGTGAGACTGGGAAACTGGAGTGTCTTAGGGGATTGCTTGGGATGACTTGTGGTTAACCAGTGGGGTAAAACCAAAGTCTCCTCTGTCTGGCTGGTTTGGTTTGCCTTAGAGGTGGAAAAACCCCAGCCTTGGGCTGTAGTTGCCCTGCTTGAAGCAATTTGTCCTGAACTGGCACTTTCAGTTGGGTCCTGCCAGAACCAGCATCATTACACCTTGTCAAAGGCTTTCTGAAAATCTATCACTATATCCACTGGATCCCCCTTGTCCACATGCTTGTTGACCACCTAAAATAATTCTAGTAGATTGGCGAGGCATGATTTCCCTTTACAAAAACGATGTTGACTCTTCCCCAACAAATTAAGTTCATCTCGCTGTCTGACAATTTTGTTCTTGACTATAGTTTCAACCAGTTTTCCTGGTACTGAAGTCAGTCTTACCAGCCTGTAATCCTGGGATCACCTCTGGAGCCCTTTTTAAAAATTGGTGTCACATTAGCTATCCTCTAGTCATTTGGTACAGAAGCTGATTTAAATGGTTGATTGCAAACCACAGTTAGTAGTTCTGCAATTTCACATTTGAGTTCCTTCAGAACACTTGGGTGAATACCATCTGGTCCTGGTGTCTTATAACTGTTTAGTTTATCAATCTGTTCCAAAACCTCCTCTAATGACACTTCAATCTGGAAAAGTTCCTCAGATATGTCACCTATAAAATGGCTCAGCATGAAAACCGATGCAAAGAATTCATTTAGTTTCTCCATAATCAGCCTTATCAGCCTTGAGTGCTCTGTTAGCATCTCAATCGTCCAGTGGCCCCACTGGTTGTTTAGCAAGCTTCCTGCTTCTGATGTACTTAAACATTTTTTGCTATAACGTTTGAGTCTTTGGTCAGCTGTTCTTCAAAAAAAATGTTGGCCTTCCTAATTATATTCACTTACCAGAGTTTATGCTCCTTTCTATTTCCCTCACTAGGATTTAACTTGCATTTTTTTAAAGGATGCCTTTTTGTCTCTTTCTTGTTTAGCCACAGTGGCACTTTTTTGGTTCTCTTACTATGTTTTTTAATTTGGGGTATACATTAAAGTTGAGCCTCTACTATGGTGTCTTTAAAAGTTTCCATGCAGCTGTCAGGGATTTCACCTTTGGCACTGTACCTTTTCATTTCTGTTTAACTAACTCCTCATTTTTGTGTAGTACCCCTTTCTGAAATTAAATGCTACATTGTTGGGCCATGGTGGTGTTTTCCCCATCACAGGGATGTTAAATTTAATTATATTATGGTCACTATTACCAAGCAGTTTAGCTATATTCACCTCTTGGATCAGATCTTATGTTCCACTTAGGACTAAATCAAGAATTGCCTCTCCTCTTATGGGTTCCAGGACTAGCTTCTCTAAGAAGCAGCCATTTAAGGTGCGAAGAAACTTTATGTCTGCATCCTGTCCTGAGGTGACATATATCCAGTCAATATGGGGATAGTTGAAATCCCCCATTATTATTGAGGGGTTTTTTTGTTTTGTTTACAGCCTCTCTAATCTCCCTGAGCATTTCACAGTCACTATCATCATCCCAGTCAGGGATGTAACTTAATGGATGGGACTCTTTCATTTGACTGTTTCTCATCAGATCCTACCGTACTTTATCATCTCTCTCCTCCTTAATAGGACACAGAGAAATTACTCAAATAAATATACATTTAGACCGAGATTTTCAAAAATGGGAGCCTAAAGTTAGCAGCCTGATTTTCAAACATGCAGAGTACCAGAAGCTCCCACTAACATCAGGAGCTGCAGCACTTTGAAAATGAGGTTTCTTATTTAGGAGCATAAATATGATTGAGGAGCCACACTTTAGCTCCTAGTTTTGAAATACTGGCATTAAACTGTAAGGAAGAAACTGACCACGAAGAACTACTGAATAACTCTGATATCCTCATCTGTGTTCATCAGTGCAAAGGTCCATTATGGAGTCATCAATGCATGCCCAAAGCCTTCATGCCAAGAAGTAATTTAGTAACTGCTAACAGCCCCTGAGTCAATGTCTGACCCATGGTCTAGTCAACAACACAAATAGCAGACAATGCAACCTCTGCATTTTCCATTTTACAGATCCTGGCTACTGGCCACAGAGTCACATCTACAAAGTAATCAAAATAACTGCCTAAATAGTTGGTTATAATAGCCAGTGACAGAACCAAAAGGACACGTAAAGTCAAACACGGGGGAAGGGGCATCAGAATAATGTTTTTCAGGATTTTATCTCAGCAGTAAATCTGTGAGACTCTGACCTTAGCTATAGCAATAAAATGTTTTTGCAATACAAGTATACTTCCCGTTGCTGTTTCTGTCTGCTTTAGGACTAGAATATCTGTCTTCAAGAGGAGTATTGTAACTTCCCATTTTCATCTTACAAATCTGTTTGTCTATGGACTTTACAGAAGAGGTTCATGGGTTCAAGTAAAATCATGCAGTGACTAATTTTTGTTGGATATGGATCCCTAGTTTTTTAATTAAATTAGGATGAACAACAAATGCTTCATCCACATTTACAAGCTACATAACAATAGTGTAAGTAAATACTGTTTAGCAACAATGAATGTTACAATAAGAGGGTAGGAAGAATAATGATCGCAAATACAAAGTTGAAAGTTCTATTAAAATTAACTAGTTTAAATAAACCCAAAGAAAATTACATATAAACATAGCCAGTGAAATTTAAAAACCTGATGTAGAAGATGCTTTCATCCCAATAACAATAGCTCCAGAAATAGCAAAATCAGTAATTTACCAGAAGACTCACAGGCTATAGCAATTATGAAGCAAGGTTCAGAACAGTAGGCTTAACTCTCAATGGCATGAGGTACATTTCCACAGCTAAATTGTATTTATGTGACGAAGTTTGTAGTAATCCACAAACTATGTGAGAACACAATAAAAAAAACTAAATAAAACTGACCATACAACAATAAGATTATAGAATAAGTCCCGTAATAAAGAATAAAATAAGTAAAAACAAGGTGAAGGACAAGTCTTGCAATAAAACAACTGTGAAGCACTACCTACATTATTTTAAATTGTTATACAAAATAGGGCCATTACCCAATGGAGATTTTACCCTTGACCTCAGTAGATGCTGGACTGACTAGGCTCATAATTGTTTTTTCTGTCAAGAATATTTTTCTATGGTTAGATATTGTAGCATTAGTAGAATTTTGGGGTCAGAATGAGAAGTAGGGAGAAATTAACCAAAGCATAAAGTTTCCTTTCCCTTCTCCTCTGTCCCTCTCTTCCTCCATTGGCCTACATCTCTCTACAAATTGTCTCCTGTTGCTTTTGGCATTGCAAGCTGTGTGTTCAGACTGACAGGCAGAACAAAGGATAATATCAGCTCGTACTTTTAATTTAGATAATAACATTTAAACACATCAATAGCAAATAATGTTTTTCTTACAGTGACTCTCCCTACATGTCTCTTTGGCTAATGTTGACAGAATACACTTGTCAGTTTGCCACAACCCACTGTGTTTGGAAGAAGGGCCATTTCAGTTGAAGTGCTTCGCTCATTCCCTTTTGACCTTGGGACAATCATATGTTTAAAAGTGATAATATTCAGCAGTGGTTCTTTGCTTTGCATTAATTTTTGCATGTCCTTGGTCTATAACGAAGGCCCACAAGATTTCTCTAATCTCACTTTGCGATTCACAAGCAATGCCAACAACCTTGGTAGGCTTGGCAAATAAGGCTACTAGCTAACTATACCTAAGATGCACATCTATATTCCAGGCCTGCAGTATCTAGGTAGAAAAGGCTAGTAAGTGCAAAACTTCTTTGTTTAAACCCTGTTATGAATACATCGCCATCTATTTTTCTGGGATGTAGACCTGTATCTTATGAGACTAAGAGGATTCAGAAACAAAATTCAGGGAGGAAGGGTGGTTTTGTGGTTAAGACCTGGCCTGGGATTCCGGAAAACTGGGTTCAGTTCCTGGCTTTATCAGAGATCTCCTGTGTGACCTTGGGGAAGTCAGGGAGGGGAAAGCTGACCTTCTACATGGCCTTTCTTATTAGCTATGAATTGTCATGATCTGAAAGTCTGGGTGTGCTAACGATCCTATTTAGGTTTAATGAAGTGGAACGTTGTTCATATTATCTCAGCTCTACAGAAGAAAACAGTTAATTGGCATTCAAGATATAGCAATGCTTACAAAAATATGCATTCCTCCATTTCATTATAATGAAGTTTCCCTCATTTTCTTCTACTCCTACTGAATCCTGTGTATTTATTAACTGCGTGACAAAGGGATTCTTGGTTTAATTTCTTTCACTATTTCTCATAACTACTTTTTTTTTCTTTTTTCTTATTGTTACTGTTATGGCTATTTACTCAAGGTTTACCAAAAGAAAAATCATTTTTACCAGGCCTGTGAGAATGACCTGAATATCAGGTTTTCTGATTCCCATAAATTAAACACTTAACTTTTTTATAAAACACTTGCATATTTTCACTTTGGTTTGAACAACCCAGGCTACCATTTTATATAGTTTTACGAAGAATATATACTTCTCCAAGACTCCAAGAGATCTGGATTTTAGGTCTTGTTCCACCACATACTTTCTGTGACCTTTGATAATCAAGTCTAAATACTTCTGATAATTGGACACTTGGGCTCTATGCCTCTGTTCCCCATTTATAAAATGAGAATAACAGCACTTCTCTGTGAGGGTAATTACATTAATGAATGTAAGATTCTCAGATACTAAAGTAATGGGGGGCATAAAGTACCATAGGCAAACCTAACTTCAGGTAATCAATTTCATTCTCTCTCTCTCTCTCGTGTACTAAAAAAGATGTCCTTTAATGGGTCCCTTAAAGATTTATGGAGACTTGATCCCTATGTATATTATTTTGTGCACATCAAGACATTTTTATTAGATACTACAGAGGTTAATATGCCATTATGTCCCACGGGATTTTTATTTTCTGTTCCCCTGAATATTCTTTTTAATTTTAATTGCCTTATCTGGTTGGAATGTTTTAGTGTTGGGAGCTCACCTAAGTATGGCTACTAAGATTTTTGGAAAGCATTCAGCATGTCCCAGGGTTAAGAGGTTGATGCAGGAGCACACCAGCCAAAAGAGGCCTGCTAGTTGCTGGGAGGCACTCCTTAAACAACCAATGGAAACACCTGGTATTTTTCTTGGATACCTCAGTTTCAAGTTGTGCCCTTGTAGTTTTGTTCTCTGTATGTGGATCTTCCATCACCACCTTCATGGCAGAATTTCCCCCATACACCTGGACCCCCCAAGGTTTTCTCTCACCCTGGAATTCTGCACATATGGAGGTGATGGAAAGTGGACCAGGGAGGAAGGAGTTGGCCAAGATTGAAGAAATGTTCCTTTTCTCTGAGCCTAACAGAAAATCCCGAGGAAATGTAATGCAGCCAGATACTTTATTAACTTTCATTGAAAACCCTCTCTGTACTGGAGAAGCCCCACTTCTAAAGGGAGGTTCAGAAGAATCCAACTGAGCCAAGCCAAGGCACTAGGCAACTGGTACACAGCCACTGAGGTCAAGAGTTGTTGTGATAGCAGCGGGCTTTCAAGTGGAAAGTCTTGTGTCTCATCAGAGCCCCAAAATTTGCATGGATCAGAGGGGATCAGTAGGGTCTGTAAGCCAGACCCTCATTGTTTCCTGTGGCTGCTGGGCAGTGGCCAAGGCAAATTTCAGGGCTTCCTCATCCTTCCACAGTTTCCACTATGTATGGTTGGACCCTGATCCTTGCGTTGGACTGAAGTCTGCATAGTAGTTCATAACGGGCCCAAAATTTGTCCTCCATGTGAATGTGGAGTTTTGAATTCTCATGAGCCATTTATTGAATATTCATGAGTAAACCGGTGTGATAAAGTCAGCAGAATTCTGTGTGAACTCGTTTCGGAAAAATTCACACAGCTGTAGCGGCTATTGTGGGCCTTTCCATACTTAATTCAATAGCATAATTGCCTTCAAAGACTTAGGAAGGAGATGCTAAGCCAAAAGCTTTTAAGAAGTGCCAGCTCTATTTTTACAATTCGTGACAAGCAGCCCTTGTTTGAAAACCACATTTTTATTTCGTGTGACTTGCAGCACAGCTTGAAATGGATTGTTAAATACAAAGTGTCAGCTAGGAAAATTTAACTCAAATAGCGCAGGAGTAAGGAGTGTAGTACAGGCTCCTTCCAGAAGAACCCAGGTGTGTGTCTGAAAGCTGACCTGGAATCATCTGCATCTCTTTCAGTAGTGGTATAGTGGGCATGGCAGCATGCACTGTCTCAGTCTTGTGAAGGAATCAAAATGAAATAAATCAGTTTTGTTTAGCGTAAATTCTTCCTGGAGACTCCAACTCTATACTGTATCTCTGCACCTCTTCTAATGCACCTGATGGAATGTAGGGTAGAAACTAGCTTTTAATGATATTCCATTTCTGTAAGGTTCAGTATCACTTGCACAATAGTATAAAAAGAGCCTCAGTGCTGTTGAAAAAGGATTAGATTTAGTTTCTGAGTGTGACTTGTCTAAAATACAGCTGTAAGGCCTACTCTCCAAATAGAGAATGTGTCACAGCTGCTCATGCTTGTTTTAATTTTACATAACTTATGATCCCAAAGCTTTACACTGTGGACTTTGTAGATAATACGCAAAGCTGGTTAAGTACCTAACAATTCACAAAGACAAATAGGAGGGCTTTTGCCAAGCAATTTATCTGCCAAGTTACAGAGGAAAAAGCACTCTTTAGTGTATAGATCTTTGTGTGGGAATCTAATTTTATTTACTGCTGAATCCATTGAGAGAGTTGTTGCTTTCCCAGTCGAAGTGCCTATGGCATGTTCTTTTTTTTAAAATCAGACTCACCTATACTACCAAAGCAATTGTTTCCTCATCTCACACAGGTACAGCTGCAGGCTGAAAGGGTATCAATTACCGATAAGAAAGCTAGCATTGATTGCTAAGTATTGTTATACGCAGGAAATTATCCAACAGCACACTGCACTGTGATTCATGTTCACCAGCTTTCCATCCCAACAGAGATTTCCCCCAGAATTTTTTCCATTGCGGGAGAAGGGGAAAAAGCTGATTCTCAAGGTTTGGCTCTCTGTTCAAGAGAAATAAGAATTGAGTTTCTCATCTTTCCTTCAACATTTTCTCAGCTCTTGGGTGTGTGGGAGGAAAAAGGAAGTTATTCAGAATCAATTACAACTTTCCACTAAACGGCTGCATCTTAGATTACTGTTTGCAGTGTGCTGCTTATTGTCTGCTTGGCAAATCAATTGTAGACTTTCCCATTCAATTAAGTCTCTAAGCCACTAGTGTGTGAAATGAATTTCAGGCAACTTAGATCAGCTATGAAAAAGATATACTCCTTTGATGCCTGATCCAAAGCTCCTTAAATGCATAGAAAGGCTTTCACTGACTTCAGTGAGCTTTGGATTGGACCTGTGGTACAAAAGAAGTATTTTGGAAAGGCAGAAAACAGGTTTTCTACACGAATATTTGTTCAAAAGTCCCAAATGGAGAAGGATTTCTACTAGCTTGTAGTGCAAACAATTGTAGCATACAGAGAACTGGAGGAAAGAGCAAGTGGGAATTTAAAGCCACTGTGCTGGGCTAGATTAACTGGATCCAACTCAGAATTATTGGGCCTTAATTTAATTTATTCTTTTGGGAATCTTCATTGAATGGAGAATGTCATGTGATGGTTCCTCAAATGTAGTCATATTTATTTGCCTTTTAATCTAATCAATTCACTGATCCAGCTGCCAAGCCCTTTAGTTCCAGGCAAAACATAATGAGACAGATATGCATTATTTATTCATTAAATGAGATTTTTAAAAGTGTCTTCCTTTTAATTTTGTTATAGGCCCTCTGCTGGGAAGAAAGGGATACAGTATGGAAATCAAAATGGTCATTGCACTCTTCCAATTGTCCAAAGAGATATAAAAATGTCACATATCGACCTGGATTTAACACGAAGGTCTGGTCTACATTGCAGAGTTAGGTTGATGCAAGACAGCTTACCTTGAACTATCTATGGAAGTATATACATTTAAATTGTGCTCCCACCATGGTAACTGCTCCATTACCCTGACTTAACACAACATCCATGAGCAGCATAGAGTCAAGGTCGATGTAGTTAGGTCAGACGTAGCGTAGATGCTGCATTGCTAATGTCAACTGTTACTGGCTTTTAGGAGCCATCCCACAATGCCTCACACTGACAGTACAATTGATACAAGCACTTCTAGTGAGGACACATACCGCCAACACAAGGAGCAAAGTGGAGACATGCACAAGTGATGTACTGTGGTGGCTGTATGCCAAAGTATGTTAGGTCGACTTAATTAGGTAGTGTACATATGGCTTAAAAGAAACATTCCTCGCTGCAGGTAAAAGCGTGCCGATGATACTTCGCCACTTAAGTTAACCATTATCAAAGTATGTGGCTTTAGTTAGCTTGTTTCTAAAGGTGTTGTAGTGGGAAAGTACAGATAGCTCAGAAATCATTGAAGTATTTTGTGACGTACCAAACTCCGCAGCCTGCAATTGACATCACTTTTTGGCAGATATATGACTCTTTTGCATTATAATTGCTATCTTGTTCATTTATATGTTCCTGTCTATAAAATAGAATGATATACTTGTGTGAGGTGCCTACCAGTGCCTTCTATTGGCAAAGCAACTGGAACTTCTGTTAACTCACCAATTAAAAAACAAAGTTTGTATTTTAGGAGGTTATCTTATACTGGATTTATGTGGTGGTTCTGAGGACATAGGTGGTTTTGTTTGTTTTTTAGCTGGAGAAATATCTCAACTTCTGTAAACATCCCCTTGAATAATATCACTCACTCACTGTCATCAATCGGTCTATCAGCCCTCACAGAGAGAGCGCCGATCACAACACATCAGACGTGTTGTTCTAGCCAGTCCTCTAACTACCCGCTGGCCAGGCTGTTAGTAGCACCGGACACCCGATTGACATATCGAACAGCAGCCTAGAACTCCTGAGCGATCCGCCAACTGCAGCCTCCCAAGCAGCTGGGATTACAGGCACGTGCCACCACACCGGGCTTTGAATAATGTATTGCATTTTATTTCTCTTTTTACTTGCTTTCCATGAACAGTCTAATGAACTGGTTCTCTCTCTAGGATTTGTGACCTTTGGGGTGTTATGGGATATTTTCAGGAGCTCATGAATATCACCCCTTTCTTTGGGAGAAGGATCTTGCAACTTTTTTTCTGTTGTAAAATTGTGAACCATGTTGTGAAAAAGGCTGACGGTCTAATGAGCAAGTTTCCTGGCAGTAATGAGGTGAGAAAACATTTTAGTGGATATTAAAAAATATCCATGTAAAGTGAATTTAGATCCTTTAAGGAATATCAGCCCCAGAAATCAAAACTTAAAAGTTATATTCCTGTATTTAAATGAGCAGAAACATTGCAGGAACTTATGGCGCTTCCGTTACTCCAGCATGTTAGCCCCCATGATGATGTGGGTTGATATTAGCTGTACAAAATCACCTTTGGCTTATTTAAAACTTAAAGATGACCTATTAATAAAACCCAGATCCTTTCAAAAGTTTTTTATTAATAAACTTGAAAATACAGAGAAAAGTTTAAGTTCAAAATGTCCTCAAATCATTGCGCTTAATACACTATGCTTTGGTGGGGAGGGGATTAACACTTTGATTGACCTTATTCTGTTTTCTTTAAGGTTGATGATAAAATTCAGAAAAGGAAATTCCCCAATCTGTTGTCTAGAGGGAGCTCTTGCCTTTAAATAAAAATGGTATGTCTCATAACATACCTTCATGTTGTTCAATTTTCTGACCTATAGTTCTTGTCTAGACACAACAGACTCTGGAATTACTAGCCACTTCCAGTATGGAAGTATAAGTAGGCCACCCTGCAGGTCCAAATTTCAAAACTCTAATGTGTTTTAATTGGCTTTTTTTCTAAAAGTTAAGATGAGTTGCAAAGTACAATCAAACATGAACTGTTGCTGCAGATGTGAGCATCATTAGGTTAAAAAGTTAAAATGTTTTGAAGTATTGGACCCCTAGTTCCTATGAAAATGTTGCCCATTTTACTTTGTAAATAGTTAGTGGTAACCATAGTTGGGTCTGATTAAATAGTCACTCATGCTCAAGAAAGTTTTCAGCAATATGTCTCATAATAATGTAATATTAGTAATGTCCTCTAATTTTGTTAAATTACCACACAGGTAAATTTTTCCACATAGTTTTTGACCTTATTGCCAATTATAAGCCATCGGTGTGCAATTTTTTCCCTACGTTATACACATCTTGTACCTCATGCTCGATTCCTCTGGTGATGCCACAATTTGAGGCTTGTCCCTGGCCATGAAAGTAGATGCAGAAAAAGGGATGTGATCATTTAGTAGTTTTCCAAAATCCCTTTACTGTTTTGAAAGTCTGCCAGAGTGTGGCAGTGACTCCGAAGGGGGTGGGGATGTTGGGGATAGGGGTGGGGGTGGGGGTGGGAAGGAGAGAAAGAGAGAGAAGTGGTAGGAGAGATGTTTGTAGGACAGGAAAAGACTTATATAGGCTGTTTGTCACATAACAAGTTATGCTAATCAGAAAACACTCACATTGATAGTGTATTCACTGGGCTCAATTCAGACCTGGATTAAGAAGGTGAAACTCCACTGATTTCAGTATATGCATTTTGGTTAGGCACCAACTTTGACACAGTGAGGAAAGGGTGATAGTGTGTAAAGGTGGGGTGGGAGCTAGTGCTTGAGATACACATATTCACAGACAAACTGTTGTCCAATTCACTAGCCCTACCCTCTACCAGATGACTAGTGTTAGAGGGTGTGATGAAGTGGGACTGTTCTTAATGTTTCCTCTGAATACTGTGTGTATGCCTCAGTTTCCCCTGTGCATTTCTGAAGTCTCTAGGTGGTGGGAATAAGGGATGATTGTTGCAGAGCCGGAGAGGGCCAGTGTGATGACAGAGAATGGCCAACACTCTGTCTCCTGGCAACTGATGGCCTGGGCCCCTTCCCTGCAAAGGTGCAAGCTGAAGGTGTTGGAGAACAAGGGGATCAGGTGGCCTCCTGGCCGGGGAAGGAGGGGAAGGAGACAAAGGAGGGGCTAGAGAGAGTTTTAGTTTGGAGCTGGCTGGGGTGTGAGGAGAGGCGCAGAGATAGTCTGGCCTCCCTGCCCCCCAAGATGGACCTGATTGAGGGGTACTGTTTCCTGTACCTACAAGCTCTGTTTTAGACCATGTTCCTGTCGTCTAATAAACCTTCTGTTTTACTGGCTGGCTGAGAGTCACAGTGAATCGCAGGAAGTAGGGGTGCAGGACCCTGACTCCCCCACACTCCATGATAGAGGGGTTTACAAATGCAAGGACAAAACTATTGTATTGTATTGTACTGATCAGGAGCAGTACAATATAAGGTACTCCCAATCACTAGGCACACCCCATAAAGGGCTCCCATAGCTCAGTGCTGTCAAACTTTTCCCTCAAAACTATTTTTGCCAAAAAATGGGTTTTTACTAAACAATTTCTTTTCACAAAGTCTCTGCTTTCCATGGAATTTTCTGACTTAGTAAAAAAATTGAACATTTAAAAAGTGAAGAGTTTTCACTGAACACCCAAACTTTCCATTCAGAATTGTCAAGACATCCTTTTGGAAATTTTGATCAAAATGAAATGTTTCAACATTTCTGGATTGTAAAGTTTCAGTTTGGCTCAGTTGGATGTCAAACTGCAACCTCTGACCCCAATGGGAGTTATTTATGCAGTTCTCTCACACTCATTCTGCTCTGTGGGCCAGACTCGCCAGTTGGACGACAACTTCCATGAGCACCACAGTAATGTATTTTCCATGATGCACTGCAGTGGGCCAGCAAGAGGAAAGACGACGGTGCATCATGGGAGATGTAGTCTGTCCAGGAAGTGTGGTCAATAAGCGAAAATATGGGCATGAAGTACCCAAACTAGAATCCTATGAGGCATAGGATACAGTTTAACATTGAACTGCCCCAAAATGAAACATTTCACTTTGGTCCAATAAACACAAATATTTCAATTTGAGTTGACCCAACCCACATAAGAATACTTAATTTAATTTTCATGATGGAAACTTTCAGGTTTTGGCTTAAAGTTTTTGTTTTTCATGTTTTTGATTGAAAATTGAAATTTTTTCACAGGTGGGAAAATGTTTCTTTAATCTACCTTTGGCTCTGTCACTGTGCTATGACCCAAACCCCAAATTGGGGGGAAATTGATTTCAAAATTAAGATGAATGAAGTAGTTCATGTTTCTTGGAGCTATTGTACCAGGCTGCCTGCAGATGCAGATAGACATTGTTACACTTGGGTCACATTTTCAAACTTTTCTTCACATTCATGTAGGCTAGAAAATATATTTATAATTAATACAAGAACTGAGATTCCAACCTCTTCACATGGCTCTAGCAGCCAGGACCCTAGTCATGGGTCTACACTAACAGTGCTTTTATCTGGCCTTAATTAGGGAACAGGAGCAGGGACACTGCTCTGTTACAGGGACACAAGAACTTTCCCAGTATGCAGGTGAGATACATTCAAGAAACTATAACAAAAGAAAACAATCACAAACAAAAAGGCCTTCTAATAATAATAAAGTCCTGAACAGTGCAATGACATCTTGGGTACTACCAAATGTGGAAGCTTATTTTATTTCTGAGTTAGCATATCAACGGTGACTAAATACGTTGTGAAAGAGAAGGATAAAATATTACATGGTTTAATATTAGGACCCTTTTTTTTTTGTGTACATTGAGGGCCTCATCCAAAGACCACTGAAGTCCAGAGAGAGGCTCCCACTGAAATCAATGGGCTTTTGATCATACACTAAGGATCCAACTCAGTAAGGTACTTAAACATTTACCTAACTTTAAGCACGTGCTTAGTTTCATTGACTTCATTGGGACTACTCATATGGTAATAACTGGGCAAATGCTCATATTCCTGGGCTAAAAAAGGAGGGGGGGAATTCAAGATTAACTTAAAAAATGTTTCACAGGGTTTGAAACTTGTAATTTTTCAAACCTTTTTCAGATTTTTTTTAAAATTTGAATTTCTGAATTTTGGATTTTAAAATGTCAGATATTTTGTTTGTCCACAAGCTACCCCTCCTCTTGCCACTAAATGCAATTAAACAAGTGGTGTTATGTTGGGGTTCTTGGGGTTTTGTTTGAGGCTTTTTATTTGGAAAAAAACAAAATGAAAGAAAATGAGCCATTATTTATTCTATGGCATTTAATAGCTTAAAAAGGGGGAGGGGTTAGAAGGGAAGAAAGGGGAAAATATCAAGTTTGTTTGTTTGTTTGTTTGTTTCAATGAGAAAACAGAAAGATCATACAAATCAAAAACTTTTTCAAAAGTTTTTGGTTTAGAATAAAGGCTATTTTTGGTCAAGAGGAAAAAAAACTTGAATGAAAATTTTAAAACAAGAGTCTCAAGAGTATGCCGAAGTATAACTGTCAGACTTCCTAAGTAAAGCAGAGGCTTCTCACATTCAGGAAGGGTTGGACTAACAGCATCTTTTTAGATCGAGGATACTACACTTACAGCATCTCTGGGCAGATGGAAAATATAATGTTAAAAATTACCTGTATGATTCACATCAGCATAAATAGATTTAGTTACATGATTCATTAAAAATCAAGGTTAAAAGGTGGAACAGGTAAACAAGATACATACAAAGATTAAATATAAACATGCAGTTGCAGGAACCTCCTAAACAGTATTTTTTTGTTCATGTTTTGTTGTCAGTATTAATAGTTTGTTTTACATTGTTAACAGTCTGGTCACACAGTATGGGGGTGGAGGGAGTCAGGTTTCGCCCTCCATCTATTAGCTTGAGCTATCAGATTTCTTACTAGTCAATTTTTAGTATGAAACCCCCTAGCAATACAAAGAGGAACATATGTGATTGAATTAGTTAAGTTGTTCTTTCTATATGCAAATACTCCTACTTCCTGGCTTCCTCAGCCAAAGGAAATAGTTGAATTGCCTTTGATCCAAATGTATTACTCTTTTGATGTGGATTTCAACATTTGCCATTAAGTTCGCACAACCTGCCTTATTTTCAAAACGTGTCTGAGCTGTTTTACAGCAGCTCCTATAGGTCAGAATTGTTCTATGAAGAAGTCTCACACTCCGACTCTTTATTTAAAAAATGCACAGTGTAGTATTTTCTATTTCTTTTAGTTTCTCACTCACATACCTGTCTATGTATTTGTAAAATCCAGTCCTCCCTGTGGCTTGACTGCACCCTCCTGGCTTTACTGTACATTAAAAAAAAGAATCCAGATCGTACTGACAGCTTCTATTGACAGACATGAAAGTATGTGGTAATGTGACACTGTCATATACATTAAAGCAATCGCTGGGCAGTTGTGACTGTGGGCCTGATCCAACATAAAGCATTTGTGGTGTTCTAAGACAAGCAAGCCACAAAAGACAAATTCTGGCTTTCCAACAGGACAAATTATTGGATAGGATGACTTGCTGTAAAAAGTCAAAATGTAAAGGCAACTTGAGTGAGTCTTGGAACAGGCACGGGAAAGAAGAGTTCATTAATATAAGCCCCCTGTCTCTTAGTGATCATTACTTTGAGCTATGGATTTCTACACCTCTCCTCCTTCATTGTTGTGTCTGCACAGCTCATGTGAAAAATCCCTTTTGTTGCATAGTATTTGTAGGGGAAGAGTCAACATGGTTTTTGTAAGGGGAAATCATGCCTCACCAATTTACTAGAATTCTTTGAGAGGTCAATAAGCAGGTGGACAAGGGGATCCAGTGGATATAGTGTACTTAGATTTTCAGAAAGCCTTTGACAAGTTCCCTCATCAAAGGCTCTTAAGCAAAGTAAGCTGTCATGGGATAAGAGGGAAGGTCCTCTCATGGACTGGTAATTGGTTAAAAGATAGGAAACGAGGGGTAGGAATAAATCAGGGATCTCAAACTCAAATCACCACGAGGGCCACATGAGAACTAGTAAATTGGCCCGAGGGCCACATCACTGAAACCTTTTCATACAATGATACAAAAGTATAGTCAAAAATGAAAAAAATGAAGAGGAATATAGTATTCTATTAAAAGTCAATGTATTAACTTTTTAAAAACTGTAATGCAAAGAAGGGTTTTAATAAAATATAAACACTCAGTAATGTTTGGAGCTTGGCTGCCAGTGGAGTTGGCTCCTATGGCGGGCCGCAGGAAATAACTCCACGGGCCGCATGTGGCCCGCGGGCTGCATGTTTGAGACTCCTGGAATAAATGTAGAAGCGACAAAGGGTCCTGTAGCACCTTATAGACTAACAGAGGTATTGGAGCATAAGCTTCTACAGATACAGACTAACATGGCTACCCCTCTGATACTGGAATAAATGGTCAGTTCTCAGAGTGGAGAGAGGTAAATAGTGGTGTCCCCTAGGGGTCTGTACTGGGACCAGTACTATTCAACATATTCATAAATGCTCTGGAAAAAGGGGTACATTTGCAGATGATACAAAATTACTCAAGATAGTTCAGTCGAAAGCAGACTGTGAAGAGTTACAAAGGGATCTCACAAAATTAGGTGACTGCGCAAAATGGCAGATGGAATTCAATGTTGATAAATGCAAAGTAATGCACACTGGAAAATATAATCCTAACTACACATATAACATGATGGGGTCTAAATTAGTTATCACTCAAGGAAGAGATCTTGGAGTCATTGTGGAAACATTGACCAAATTTGAAAACAGTCACTCAATGTGCAGTGATAGACAAAAAAGCTAACAGAATGTTGGAGAAAGTAAATAAAGAAGTGTCATTTACTTCTCATAACACAAGAATGAGGGGTCACCAAATGAAATTAATAGGCAGGGTATGGAATAGCTTCCATTTGAGGATAAATTAATAAGATTGGGACTTTTCAGCTTGGAAAAGAGAGGACTAAGAGGTGATATGGTAGCGGTCTATACAATTATGACTGGTGTGGAGAAAATAAATAAGGAAGTGTCATTTACTTCTTTTCATAACAGGAGAACTAGAGGTCATTAAATGAAATTAATAGGTTTAAAACAAACAAAAGGAAGTACTTCTTCATACAACACACAGTCAACCTGTGGAACTCTTTGCCAGAGGATGTTGTGAAGGCCAAGACTATAACAGGGTTCAAAAAAGGAACTAGATAAGTTCATGGAGGATAGGTCCATCAATGGTGAATAGCCAGAATGGGCTGGGATATAAAACCTGCTCTGAAGTGTCCCCAGCTTCTGTTTGCCAGAGGCTGGGAGTGGGCAGCAGGGGATGGATCACTTGATGATTACCTGTTCTGTTCATTCCCTCTGAAGCACCTGGCATTGGCCACTGTCGGAAGTGGCCAATGCCACTGGATGCTGGGCTGGATGGACCATTGGTCTGACCCAGTATGACCATTCTTATGTTCTTATAGGACTCAGATGAGAAAATAATTTGGGTCTAACCTAGAGGGTTAGGAATAATTAAAAGCTCACTTAGAATGGGAGCAGCTTCTGCTCCCCAATTGTCAAGTTCAGGGAGATCCTGCCTCCTCACCACCGCACAGCTATTGTGGTCTGTGTTTGGGGGAAATATTCAGGCCACAGGGGCCCTCTGCTCTCTAGGTATAATCACAGCAACCACCAACGATATTCTTGTTTGTATATGATCATAGGGTTGAGTGGCCACTGCTGCAGAAGAGCAGGCCCTGCTCAGAGGGTGACATTTACCCTTGATCAAAGGGACAACTGAAGACCTATGTCCCATGTAAGTCCTCAAACTAGGGCATAAATGGGAATTGAGTGTTGCTGAGGATTTGTGATGGCCCTCTTCATAGCAATGAATATCAGCCAAAATTAGGACCAGACTCCACAGCTGAACAGCTCAGAAAACACACTGAGCTTCTAAGGGGCTTGTTCATACAGGGCCTGAGGTGATAATTCAGGCACTCTGAACCTTCAGCATACCCTGATCATATAATTCAGGGTCTGTCTACATTGCCGTTGGAGGTGTGATTGCAGTTTGGGTAGGCATACCTGTACTAGTTTTAATCTAGCTAGCATGGCTGAAAAAATAGCAGTGAAGACATGGTGGCATGGCTGTCAAAGCAAGGATGTACCCAAGATTCCAGGTGGGCTTGTACAGCCCACAATGAAGCCAGTGGCACCACTTCATCACTGCTATTTTAAGCCATTCTAGCTAGATTAAAACTAGCGTGGGAATGCCTACATGAGCTGCAATCACACCCCTATTGCAGCATACACATCTTGGGTGGCCCAACACAACTGTTTAACTGTTGGCAAAAGAAATTTACATTTTTAGCAATGTGAAAAATCAAAACGCAGATGGATATTATCACTGACTATGAATTACTGCTATTTTTAATTTGTATAAGATGCACAGATCTAAGAGTGAGATATACTTTAACTCTCATAAGGAAATCATGTATTTGAAGCACTTTGGGATATTGGAAATATGATTACATCTAGAGAGTAATGAACAACACAAACCTGACTAAGTAAGTGAAAAGATGTCAGGCACTGGAGGCCTAATTTTCAGCAGTCTGCTCCATAAGCCTCGGTGTCTGAACCCTCTTTTTCTCATCCTGTCCACCTTGATAAAGAGAGCTTTCATTCACCAACTTTGAGTAATGTTTTTTTTTTCTTTCCTGATTCATCTGGCTGTCTAAAGCAGATCCCTTCATTTGTTTTGTGGTTCCAGAAAAAAATGCTTCAGGTTCCTATTTCTGTATTAAATTACCAGTTGCTAAACAGGTTTAGTGAAATGTGTGACTTTAAAAAGTAAGATGGAGTATTCTTGCTATGCTATTCTCTATGTAGGGTGCTTATACTGTCCTCATCACTGTGGTATCTTAGTACTTTCCAGAGGTGTACTAAGTAATGTGAATAACATTTTTCCTGCATGGTTCTTTCATCCTCTTCCCCAGGGGAAGAACTGTGTATGCAGTGTAGGGTTTTGTTTTGGTAGTACTCAGATTTTTTTTTTAAATGTACACTTCACGATGGGTTTATGTTAGTGAAGGCAAGGTCAAATAAGTGTGTCTTGTACTTGGAGTAGAAGGTGGTGACACTTATGATAGTCACACCTTCCTGTAGAAGTTCATTCCACAGTCTCAGACCAGCCCTTGTGAAAGCACTGTCTTCTGCACAGATGAACTTTATTATTATTATGTTTACATGTATTTGTATTATATTACATTTTTTGTATTGCATAGGGCCCTGGTCAAGGACCAGAATCCCATTGTGCTAGGCAGTGTACAAAGCTTTACACTTATTGCAGAAAGTTCCATTGTGCCTGAGGAGAAGAATTGTAGACCTCGGTCTTCATCCTGGAGGTTTGGGTGGTCTTTTAGTGCATGTCTGCTCCATGTAGACATACCCAAACTAATTAGATTAAAGCTAGCTGGGGTATCAATAGCAAAGAAGTTGGGGCAGCATGGGCTTCAGCACGGGCAGTACAAGCCTGCCCACAACCCTGGGTGATTACTCTGGCATCAAGCCTGTACTGACACCTATGCTGCCATGGCTTCACTGCTGCAGTACCTGAAGTATGTAAATTAAAGTTTGCACAAATTGCAATCCATGGGTGTGTCATCAAGCTAGCATGCTAAAACTGGTAGTGTAGCTGTGGTAGCATAGATAGCGTAGGCATGGGCTAGCCACCCCGAGTATAAAGCCTCCTGGACTCTATAGGTATGTACTCAAGGTGGAAAGCCTGTGCCACCAATTTCTGCTGCCCATGTTATTGCAGCTACACTACCATTTTTAGTGCACTAGCTTGATGACACACCCAGAGTACGTACCCTGGGGCTCCAGGAGGCTTTATACTCAAGGTGGCTAGTCCATGCCACTGCTCACCACAGTCATGCTACCATAGCTACACTATTTTTAGTTTCTTCTTCTTCTTCTTTCTTTCTTTGTCTATCCCTCAATGCAAGGATGATGTCTGCCAAGGGGGTTCATTGGTGAGTTTTTACATGGCTGAGGAGCCCAATTCTTGCCCTGCAGATTTTCCCACAGAAGTGACAGGCGTAATCTTGGAGGAGACATAGTTGTTGGCTGGAGTGTTGTGCCTTTTCTTTCCTACTTTGTCACTTCTCTGTCTCATGAGCACATCTGTTCTCCTCAAAGTGATCTGTGGCTTGGTGTATGGTGTGGTGCCACTGTGTTCTGTTCCACGCCAAGTCCTCCCAGTTTGTTGGGTTGATTCCTCCCTTTTAAAGATGTATTTTCAGTATGTCTTTGAAATGTTTCCGCTGCCCTCCACGAGCCCTTTTTCCCTGACTTAACTGAGAGAAGAGTACAGTACTTGCTTTGGGAGGCAAGTGTCAGGTGTACATTCACAGTGGCCAGCCCAGCGGAGTTGGTATTTCATGACGTGCACTTCTATACTGCTGATGTTGCCTGAACAGAGAACACTGATGTTAGTGCATCGGTCTTCCCAGCTGATCCTGTGAATCCTCATGAGGCAGCGCTGCTGGAACCACTCCAGCTGCTTGAGATGTCATCTGTAGGTTACCCAGGGCTTACACCCATAGAGAAGGGTGGGGATGACAACTGCCTTGTAAACCAAGATCTTGGTACCTGTTTGTAGATCCCTATCATTGAAGACTCATTTGAGTAGTCTTCCAAAATAGCATGTGCACGTGCAATAGCATGTGCTGGCACAACGGATCCTGTATTCAATTTCTGTGTCAATACTGGCTGTTTGGGAGAGGTGGCTGCCAAGGTACAGAAAATGGTCCACATTTTCCAGGGATTCTCCACTGATGGTGATTTGTGGAGTACGAGGAGTAGTTTGTGCAGGTGAGGGCTGGCAGAGTACCTTGGTTTTCCTGATGTTGAAAGAGAGTCCCAGGCTGTGATAGGCACCTGAAAAAAGATTTAGGGTGCTTTGCAGGTTGGCCTCTGTGTGTGCAAGAATGACATAGTCATCTGCATACAGAAGGTTAGTGATGCCTATTCTCGTGATCTTAGATTTTGTTTGGAGATTGAGAAATTGGCCATTCATACAATACTCAATCCCAATTCCGTCAGGAAGGCGGTCACGAATGAGAATCAGAATAACGGCAAAGTAAATGGAGAAGAGTGTTTGAGCAATGACACAGCCCTGCTTGACACCAGTGCAAATGGTTTGGTCTCTGAGACGTTGTACAAAATGGTGGCAGTCATCCCATCATGGGGTAGTCTGATGATGGAAATGAATTTCTGTGGACAGCCAAACCTACACAGCACCTTCCATAGGGAATCATGGTAGATAGAGTCAACGGCCTTGGTTAGGTTGATGAATGCCATGAACAGTTCCTGGTGTTGCTCCCTGCACTTCTCCTGAATCTGTCATGCCATGAAGATCATGTTGGTTGTGCCTCAGGATGGCCTGAAGCCACACTGTGATTCTGGGAGGAGTTCCTTGGCAAGGGGGAGGAGGTGGTTTAGTAGGATTCGGGCAAGAATCTTCCCTGCAATGGAGAGGAGAGAAATACCTCTGTAATTCTCGCACAAAGATTTGTCTCCTTTCTTGAATATTGTAACAATGTTGGCATTCTTAAAGTCAGGTGGAAGCTCTTCGCAGGTCCAGTTTTTGTCAAGGAGTTGGCAAAGTTTGTGCTGGATCATTGTTCCACCAGCTTTAAAAACCTCAGCTGGGATGCCGTCTGGGCCTGGTGCCTTGTGATTTTTTGTCTGAGTGATGGCATGCCGAACTTCCTCAGAAGGTGGGGGATCAGCAAAGTGTTCCATTGCTGAGCATTGTGAAATAAACTTGATGGTGTCTTCAGAGACCGTGGATTCGCAGTTTAGTAGGCTCTCAACGTTCGTCTTCCAGCGTTGTTTAATGGCTGCATTTTAGTATACTAGCTTGATGACAGCTAGTGCAAGTGTATCTACTTGAGCTGGGAATCACACCCCTAGCTCCAAAAGTAAGTGTAGCATCTGATATGGTGGGCCCAGGCCATAGGCTCTCCTTAACCCCTTTTCTACTGGTGTGGGACCTCTCTGCCCTATCACATTTTAAAAAAAAGTCTTTCTAAATTAGGTAAAAAGAAAGGCACCTGCTTTCTAGGAATGTAAATTCTATGGAAAGCAACAGCCATGAACACATTTTGAAATGAAGAAGAAAAATAAAGACTACTATGTTTTAGCTGGTTTGCTTCCCTCATTTATGCGTATGATGTACAGCAAATGCAGCATAAATAGTAGGTTTTAACATATTTTTGCTGTGAAGTGTAAGCAGGCTATGAAATACAGCAACAAGGGCTTTAACTGACACCCTCCTATTGACTTTGTAGTGACATCCCCATCCTTCCACCTCAGTATGTAAATGTATACTCATTTTGCAAGCAAACTGGTACAGTTTACGCTACGTGTATATCTGATCAATTTACATATGACTTGTAACATAAAGCACCATTTTTGTCCCACCAAAACTGGTCCAGAAGGAGTTGGATCTAACTACCCCAGGACTGGCTCTTGCCTGGTGTCTAAATATATGTAAGTATTCTGTTGAAGCATACTTTCATGTAACTGAACAAGTGCAACAAAATAATATGAAAAAACCCTCACTGAACCAGAAACTAAAAGATACAGTACATTGCTTACTAAATTATCCTGCTTTCAGACTTTTTTGTTTTAAAGATGGAGGAAATACATTCCAAGTTTATTAGGCCCCCAACTTCCAGATGCATTCATTAACCAAGATCCTTCCTGTCTGGGAGGGTGTTCCCAGCAAATGCCTTTTGGCTTGCAGTTGCCGTGAACTGATACAGAACAGGAAACTTCACAATGTTATCCCCTTCTCTGATGCAATTTCAACTTTTCTGGAAGAGTGATGATCATCAAATAATTATTAATGACCCCTAATTCTTTACACATAGATAATTTAATTTAGAGTAGTGAGTTATTGCTGCTACTAATATAAATCAGGATTTTATTAGTGTTTCATAATGAATGCATGAACATGTCTTATTTTTATATTGGAGGAAAACATGGCTAACCATGGGTTAATAAGTATGGACAGTTCTCAAATGACTGATAATAGCAAGTGATGATACAAGGAGGGATGGTTTTGATTTTTGCAAAACCTCAATCCCTGTTTTGGTTTGGGATACGTAGCCTGTAAAAAACTGAAAGTTTCCAGACCTTCATAGGCAATACTAGTAAGGGCTTCTAAGAAGCAATTGACAGAATTAACCACAGCCAGAGACTAGGCGGGAGGGGGACTAGAAGAAGCTTGCTGTATGGTTGCTGATGGACAAGGGCCCAGAATGAGGTTAAGGTCAATGCAGTTCTCAGCAGTAGAGTTTAGACAGTCTCAGAAAGGTTCCTAAAGCGCACTGTGACTAGGAAGGGAAACTAGCTACAAAAGCTGCTGCGACTGCATTGACATGGAAGTCGGAACTCCTGGGCACGCAAGAAGGTCAAGCTTAAAATGCTTATGGAGACCCTGGAGGGAAAAGAAATGGTTGAACTATTCTAGTAGAGAGCACAGGAAACAAAGAAGGAAAAAGTAGAAGAAATAGTAGTAGAATGATACGGCAAATTCACACACACAGACAATAGCAACACTAACCACGACAGCAGTAACCAAGCCTGTTCTGTACTAGACTTCCATTAAAGTTATTAAAGCATGCCACAGTGACCGTATAGTGCAAATGAAATATTAATATGAACTGATTCAGAAGAAATAAAGGCCTCAATTACCCAGGTACATATGCCACCTTATAGGTGCTGCTTATAAAAGCATATCCGATGTTATTTCAATGGTAATCTTCATGGGGCAGGGACACTCCTTAATTTTATTTTTTACGTCTCATTTTCACCTGCAAACAGCAAGCAGGGCTGGAAAAGCGTAGTGTTTAAGAATTGGTTAGTATCCCTTTAAATAGTTTGGGCATCCTCTAATGGATCAACTTGTATTCTATTGAAGAAGCCAGCAGATTCTAATAGAGCAGCAGTGTAAATATGTAGCTAGGTCTTGTATGTTTGTAGATGTTTCATAAACATGGTTATTTGGAACCAGACTGTGTCCATGTGCTAACCACATATTATTAACAATGTTTTAGAGAGCAAAAACACAATACAAAGTCAAGGTTCACTTCCACTTTTTTTTCAATTTCTTCTCATGTGTCATGTTAGGACCACAGTCTCCACCCAATGAGAGCTTCTGTTGATTTCAATATTTGCTGTAGATAATGTAAGACATCCTGTACTAATAAAAGCCAAAGCACATCCTGCTGCCAGGTATTATTACTTTAGTGTACCTTGGCCCACTGTCTTCTTGTTTACTGCGTAGTTACTTGTGATTGCCAGGTTTGGACTAACAGTGTCCTTCCTCCAGCCCCCACTCATTTGAGAAGGTTACCAGCAGGAGTCCTAATTCTTTTATGTCTCCAAGTCAGAAGCTGTCTAAATAAAATAAAGTACCTTGGCATGGGACAAGAAAACATTGCAATCACAAATGGGCAATGCCACCATTTCCCTCTTTTCCACAGTGGGTCAATGAAATTCAAATACATATTTTGACTCATTCATCACTTGAAATGTCTAAGTCTTCCTTTCTTGTCTTAGTAAATAACAAACTGATTTACTGAGTAAAGCATGACGGCAGATGTAGAAGTTAAAAAAAATCATATTGAGGTGCACAATGGGAACTTGTAGATTTAGAGTTTACCCAGGCTGATTTACTAACATTTTACAATTTAATGTTTATTTTCAGAAACGTGTGATTTGGCCATTTTTAGGAATAATCCTTACTCTCTACCGACTCTTCTAAGTCAATATGTTTTTTAACTATCAGAACTGTAGCTACTAAACTTTTATGCATCCTCTGTGTACCCTTTACGCTTAAAAATCAAGATTTATGATCTGAAAATGAATTACGTACTTCACTAGTGACCTATTTTTATTGTAATTCAAACCCCAAAGCCCCACTGCAACCTTCTCAGCTTCATCTGCCTCATGGAGACAAAAATATGCTGGGGAATACCAGCCAAATTTGTCTCAAGAAAGGTGTTTCTGGCTTCAGGACACACATGACACTTAATCAGAAAAGAGTTTTGACATGGTTTTTAGATGGCAGATGTACACAGTTTTCTTTGCTATCACATGAATATGTTTTGAATTATTTTTTATGTTTTCCCATTTTTTTGGTGGCACCAGAATAACTAAACAATGGGATGTGACTACATCATGCATGTGAGGGGGGGGGGAATAAACCATGTTAAATTCAATAGTATTATTTAATTATTGCTTGTTTAGTGTAGTGAGGGTGCTCAGCCCTGTATAAAAACTAGAGTTCATATCCCAAAGACTCTAAAACGTAGCTATGTAAAAAGTGGTGGGCGCTAGAGCTGAGTGGAGGATGACCATGCGATTTCACGGCAACGTTCAAGGTTTGGATATTTGTTTTCATTCTGCATTGGCATGAACGCAAAACTTTTTGAATGGTTTAATGAAAACAGAAGTACCGGCATACAGAGCGTCTGGTGGTGAGGGCAGTGATGTGGGAGGCCCTGGTTCAATTCCATGCTCTGTCTAACTTAGAGCAGAGCTTCTCATCTCAGGTCACTTTGAATCAGGCACAGTGGGGACTTGCATTGAGTCTTGCACATCACAGGGCCCTAACCATGAGGCTGGTGTGCCCTCTCTGATGAAAACATTTATTGAAACCATACATTTCTGTGGAATTTCATTTCACCAAAAAATGTTCTTACCATCTCTATTGGGCACTCCAGAGTAGGGAGATTCAAGCATTTAAACACATGAACAACTTCATGCACGTCAGGAACTTTAACTTTGCATTTGCGTTAACTGACAGTCTGTCTCCTTGATAAGAGTTTCATTTTGATCTAGTTTCAATTTTTTTAATAAACTTCTTTGAGAAGTTGGGTTTTCAGAGGGATTTGAATGAAGAGAGGCTGGTGGCTTTCAGTGTTATGAAAGTTTTTCTAATAATGAAGGAAAATAATGAACATGCAACATATCAGTGATGTGGAAAAGAAAAAAGAAAACTCCACTGCAAGGGAATACCTTACAGGTAATCTGGTAGGAGAACAAATAAAAAGACATCAAGAAAAATTATAATGATCATCTGCTGTAATTGCTCTAATGATATTAACTTCCCTTCAGATCAAAGGGCTCCCAGGGCTGGAAGAGACATAGGAGTGGATATGGAATAGCTGAAAATGTGGACAGTTGACCATGTTAAGGAACATTTTCCCATTTCCACTGCCCCTTTCCTGACTCATCCAAAGTAACCCCTGAATTTCTATCTTTCTCTCCTTTACCAACAGCCACTTTTCAGCTTGTAGTATAAAGGCCAAATGAAAGCAGTGTTAAACATCTGCAATGCCCAGTGACTTCAGTGTAGAGTTACAGATGTTCCTCATCTTCTTGGCCTTAGTACATTGTGAGATGCACAGAGAATAAAGAATACATAAGCTTGCCTTTCAAGAAATCATGACTTCTACAGGACAACTTGATGACATAATGGAAAATAAGACTGCCCTGTTTTAGTCTTGGGGGCATTATGGTCAAACCTGCAGCCCCTACTGGAGTTTAAAACATTTAATGTAACAAGTTCATGTATCCTATGGTGGGTGGGAAGTGGATGGTTTGGTAACACATTCTGTTGCCTTGCACTCTGTATTTCTTCTTTATGAAAAATGATTGTACCTCTGAACTCCCAAAGTTGGGTGAGGACCAGCTGTTCAAACAACACAGAAATGATGTCATCTACTGGCAAACAGAAGAAAATACTGTAAGGAATTCTGGCTATGTAAGCCCATTTTAAGGTTTGACATTTTTATAAGTATAACAAGTACACAAGCCATCCAAAAACCCTTGCTCGCAAAAGAAGTATAGTGGTACAAAGAACTATTCTTCCACGTGTATAAGAATTTGTCTTGTGATGATGGTTTTTTTGTTTGGTTTTTTGAGTTTTCATAACATTTAATTAGCTCTCTTTGAGCAACAGTGGAACTGCAGTGCATATCCAAACTGTACAATAAATTATAGGACAATAAAGTCTCACTGGAGAAATAAGAGAATCATCAGTACTATGTTAGATTTTTCTAGCCTTTGACCAGCTTTGAACTCCTTATTCTTGTGATATTCTCTGTCTGTTTTTTTCAAAAAGGCACAATCTGAACACTCAGTTGTTGCAGAAAATATAGGCTAAATTCAGACTGACTAAATATCAAAAGTGATCCATTCAGCTTCATTTGAATTTAAGAAATAAAAATTGTAGTGATTGTATTGTAAATTGTAGTGATTGTAAAATAATACAAAAAAAGAAGAGTATGAGGTTTCTAAATCCCGGATTTTAAGTAGCTGCTCCGGATCACATATGTTAATTGAGGCTTTTTTACACTCTTTCTCTATCTCTCTCCTCCCCCACACCCCACCGTAGGACTGTACTGTTACTTAGCAGCTGGGTACAGTCTGATTTTTCTATCCTTTTCAGCAATTAGAGATGAGCTAACCCAGGACGTCTGCATGCAGATCTGGATTTTGCCATGAGATTTGTTTTTTATCTAAACCTTGATGGAAATCCACATCCAAATTCAGATGTGGCATGTGAATCAAATTAGCTGAAATCTGCAGTAGTGCCAGTTCTGTATGACCTCAGCATTCTGGGTTTCCATTCACTATTTTGTCTTCTGATGGGGATGAGGCACAGAGGTCTCTACATCAAGGCTGGGCTTTTAAGGGATGGGGGGGTTGACACTCTATATACTGTATGTATATGGATGGATACCAGATCAAGCCATCACCTACCAATGAACAAGAGTCTTCTGGCGGTGGCATCTGGCTTGACCCTCTTCTTCCTCTCCCCACTACACAGGATATTGGTGGACGGTTGGTTTTCCCAATATGTGTGGGGAAATTTGGGTTGACTACAAGCCACATTTTGGAATAGGGTATGGCTACCACCTCCCAGAAGGCCACCTCGGGGATACAAAATCTGGAAAATGGATCTGGATGTGACATGGGGCTCAACACCCACAAAGCACTAGGGGGTTGGTGTCCACCAGTCTATTTGGTACAAAAACCAGTGCATCACTGAGCTGGTGATTCAAGAAACGAGGTACTGGGATATTTAAAACAAATCTTGAAAGCCCCTACTACCAGTTGGAATATTCTTTGTGTATTATTGGAAACATCAAAATCTTTGAATACTAGGGATTAAATTATGTCTGATCAGAGTATGCATTAGAGGAACTGGGTTTTTTATTGGAAAATTGGGATTTCAGCAAAATAATTTTTTTCATGAAAAGTGTGTTTTTTCAATGGAAATTTTAAAATGTTTGTCAAAAACAACCCAAGTTTTTTGACCTAAAAATGTAAACTTTGGATGTTTTAGCCAAAAGAATTCCATTTTGTGGGTTTTGATGAAACGCTGAAATTTTCCATGGTGGTGGAGAACGGTTTTGTGACCTGGTCTACTAACAGTGCTAGAAAGTTGTGACTGGATGCCAGTTGTATTCTTAAAGCAATTATAGAAGAGCTTGGGAGAGGGATGACATAAAGAAGTGGTGGATCAGGAAAAGGTACAAATGAAGTGGCTCTTTGGGTGAAAGTAAAGCAGGAAAACAGATTGTTATCCTGACCTTGGCCCCCTTCATGGGAAGCCATTTCTCCAGGTTCAGTCCTATTCCTTCTTCCCACATTACCCTGCAGTCACACATGCAGCCTTCTCCCAGGCTCTAATACATCTGTGGTTAGTTGAGCCAAAAGGGTGTACTTGAGATAGATGCCATCACTGTGATTACCCATTTCTGCCAGATTGAAGTGTGAGGGCCTTTGAGTTAGATGTGAATCTTGGCTTAGTGAGAATTCCAAAACTAGTTTAATCTTGTAGTTGGGCATTCTCTAGCAAGTAACACTGAATCAATTATACGTTTTTTTCACTGCTTTGGTGAAAAGTGAATTGAACACATGAGTAAAGCAATACATCATTTCCCCGAGACTTAATGTTTCATTTTCTTGGAGGATATAAAAGGATTCATATTGCTCCCTCTCTCTTGTTCTGGGTACTGACTTTTTCAAAGTGTTGCAGCAAATTCTAAATTATGTGTAAAATAAAAACTCCCTGTTTGAGCAGTGTCCTAAAATATTAGAGTCCTTGTTGTGCTCTCTTGTTTCTAGAAATATTTTCCTCAGAGTGACACAAGCTTTTCTTTTATATATTCTCATTGCTGGTCTGTAATATTACTACACATGGATATGTTTTCTGAGAATAACAGGTGAAAAATGTACTGTCTGCATTATAATGAAGAACCCTTTGCTTAAAATGGGGACTAGGTTGCTTCCTTTCAGGGGGAAAAAGAAAATAGATTTTTAAAGGAGTCTAAATGCTGAAGTCTAAGAGTAGAGCTAGTAAAAAAAATTACTAAAATATTGTGTGAGAATTTTTCCTATTTCTCAATTAGCTCTAACATGGACTTTCCAATCTGGCTTGTTGTTTCTAAGACAGATAGAGAGGCATTATCGTGATAGAGATGGAACCCATATAAAAATGTCTTAGGGACATTATGAAAATGTCCTAAGCCATCCTCTGAGAACATGTAGCAATAAATGAACACAGCCACCTTTAGATAGTGAATAACAACCAATAATCAAAGGTAACAATCATCCATCGTCTCAGGACATATTTCAAAGGGACATAGCCTTCTTACAGATCGAGTACCACATGGAACAATCTCTAACTAGGTCCTTAAGATAGTCTGGCTGGATGTTCAGTGTGTCTGTCTCTGGCAATCTGATTGAACCACAGAAGCTTTTGGTGACCACATGATTGCCGGCTGAGTAGCAGCATTCCTTGGCAAACACGCTTTGTAATTCACTGGTCTGTCCTCCTAATAATATGTCTGTAGCAAGAAAGCCACCACAATTAAACCAATGCTGATGGAGGCAGCTGCTGGGTTCAGCAACAAATATCCTCATTGCTGATCTTAATATGGAGCAGCTGACAAAGACTATAACAAAGACAGCTGATAAATGTAATAATAGAGCTGGTCTAAAATTTTCTGATGGAAAATTTTTTTCTATTGGAAAATGCTGATTTTGTTGAAATTGGAATGTATCAAGAGTTTTGTGGGACATTATTGAAATGTTTAATTTCAATAGAGCTTAAATGTTTCATTTCAGCTATCATTTCTTTGATTGTTTCAGCTTTATCATTTGATTATATTATAATGGTATGCCCTTATGAAAATGACATAGAATCATAGGACTGGAAGGGATCTTGAGAGGTCATCTAGTCCACTCTCCTGCACTCAAGGCAGAAGTACGTAATAATAAGACTATTCCTGACAGGTGTTTGTCTAACCTGCTCTTAAAAACCTCCAATTATAGAGATTGCACAACCTCCCTAGGCAATTTGTTCCAGTGCTTAACTACCCTTATAGGGTTTTAGAAAGGTTGAAATGAAATTTCAGAATATTTAATTTTACAAAAAAATTCTGGTAAAAAAAAAAATCTCAGATTCAGGACAAAACCAACTTTCATAATCACAGAATTTCCTGTGGGATGGAAATTCAGGGGTTTTTTTTGTTTTATTTTGTTTTTTCCAACCCTATCTAATATCATCATAGAAGCCTGATTTCATCCATTGGTATGAGGAGATCATTTACCAATGCAACCAGTGCCCTCTTTTTACTATATCTTGATCAGAACTCAGGTTAACATGAACTCTGAAACATCTGGATACTCTGTGAGCCCTCACCAAAACCTTTTCAATAGCCTTAATCAAAAAATGAAGACAGACAAAGGACAATATCTGTATTAAGTGATGGTTTCCTGGGTAGAAGTAGTACAAGACCATCCTTAAGGGAAGTTTGAACCCAATTACAGAATTTTTCCTAATATTCTGCTTACATGTTCTATTGCTTCGTGTAATGACTAAGCCATTACATAGCTTGACCACACCCCCAGGCAGCTGCCAGAGCTGCCAATCATGGATGCAGACACCCACAGCTACAGCCAATAGACGAAACAAGGCCCTCTATAAAGGGGAGAGTATAGAGAAGGAAGAGGAAGTAAAAAGGCCTGGAAGAGCAAAGGGGTGACTGTCCTACACCCGGCTGCCTCCAAGAAACAAGCCGGGAGACTGAAAGAGATGGTAAGCCCTAAAATTGAAGGGCTGATTGACTTAATTGGAGGTGAGGGTCAAGGAAATGACCTGACTAAGAACAAACTAAGGATGGTCAGTCAAGAGCCTCCAAAGAGCGCAACAAGAGATGGTGACACTTAATTTCATCCAGCTACTTTTATTTACCCTATGCTCCTAACCTAGGCAAAAAACAGTTGTAAACAATTCTCTGTTTATCATACTAAAGCAAGCTGTCTAACTGATGCAGGGAGGCTGAAAGTTGCCTATTGCACATACTATTTTTTTGCATTCACCATACAGGAAAAAGGGTGGCACTTTTATGTGTGGAGAATATTCTATGCAATTTTTTCTGGTTTCTTTTGCTATCCCTGTTGTTGCAACTGCCTTTTTTTTTTTAAGTGAGTGAGAGTTGATTTTGTTGCTATTAGATTTAACACACACACACAAAAGCAGTATTACACTCCCACAGTATAGTTTTTGAGAGTTTTCTTTAACACTTTGTCCAGTAATAGTGGCAGTGGTTCATCTTATGCTCATAAACAATGTTCAGCAGAGCTCCTTGTATCTTACAACAATATCTGGTAAGAATGTGCAACAATCAGACTAAGTGATATAAAATATTAAAAACTAATGCTGAGATTCTGGGATAGAGATTTCCATTGTCCCTTGTAAGAAAAGCTTTTCCATACCAAAAATGTACTACTAAATTTTTAGTGCTGACAACTGTCTTCAAATCACAGAGGAATCAGCTTTTTGAAGGAAACTTACCTCTCCTGCTGCATTATTATTGCCCTGCAATGACTTTTGTGTAGGCCAGTTTGTAAATTAGGGCTCTGGGAATTTTCTCACACCTGTACAACTCTCTCAGTGGCCTCGTCTGGTAATGACCAGTGCTAATGTATAATATGAGGTTCATGTGTTAGCGTTTTCATAGGAATTTCCCAGGCTGCATTGCTGGTATTTACCATAGTGCTGCAGAGTGAGACATTAGAGAAAAAGAGTGGGGAGGGGGAAGCATTCTACAATTTCCTTTCAGCACATTTACAGCTATTTTTCAAGCTCAGTGTGTATGTTTTGGAGGGAAGAAAGGGCCAGGGCACTCAAATTGTTGTCTTAAATAAAATTCCAATCGGGCTAAAGACTAGTTCTCTAGACAGCCGTTAACTTGCAGGTGTGCAAATCTACAAAATGTGCAATTTGGTTAAACAAACGAAAGCCAGCTGTGACTGTAAAGCCATGAAACTTTTCTTAGTATGAGGTGAAATAAATATAATAAAAAAATGAGGAGCAGCATGAAAAAAGCTCAGTCAGGATTCTGGCTAGAAGTTTGGAATGTGAAACACCTACTGCACTGTACTTAAGTGAATATGCCCTAGGAGACCTTATTTAGGCAGCAGAGGTGATGCTCTCTTGCTTGTAAAATCCCTGTGAAGTCTTCCAGTCAAGAAGACTTTAGCGTTGCCTATCCATAACATCCCACAACCACTGTTCCCTCTAAGCTGTGCGCATATGCGTGCGCACACAGATCCTAAACCCCACGCACACAGCGAAACACCACGTGCACAAAAAATGAAATACTACATCGGAGCCAGGCTTAAATATAATTTATGGGCGACTTTTGACATTCTTTGCCCACCATCTATCAACACAGCCAGATTCTACTAGCTGGCAAGGTGGGGAAAGGGAAAGGAGGGCAATGAATCGTACCCCTCCCCACCAGCATTTCAAACGTGGAATGTTGATCAAATCGGGAAGGTTGGGACCCACACATCTCCTTTTATAAGCATTTTAATCACTCGGGCGCATTTGCCTCATGGCGCACAAATTTGAACTCTGCTTCAAAAATTTGCACAGAAGACATTTTTTGCATACACAGCCTGTCAAAATGTTAGCTAGTCTTGAACCATTTTAAGATTCTAGTCTCTGTTTACTCACTAGTATTAATGTTTAATAAGCTTCTGTTACAATATTTATAACAGAGGTCAGAGTAAGAAGCATCTATTCTGTTTAACCTTAAGTAGTAAGAAAAACTTAGATATTGACAATAGATAGAAACACAGGAACTTGCTTTCTTACTAATTTTAAGTCCTCACTTGTGCCAAACTGTAAAGTGATTTCCTGCTTAGGAGTATATCACCGAGAGCAGTGATAGTAAATCAATGGCAGGGCCAGCCCACAACATTTTGGCACCTGAGGCAGGGAGCTCAAATCACACCTCGCTTGGGCCAAAACTTTGAAAGGTCTCAATTCTGCCTTCTTCCTGTTCTACTCCTCTCATGGTACTACTCTGCTACCTACCCCAATAAAGGAGAACTAACAAATTAAAATGCCTTGTTCACTAGAAGCTGATGCTGCATCACTGACCACCAAGTTCAATGAATGAGAACTGCATGGGACAAAAAGGGCTCGAGGGTTTAACTCTCGGATCTGTGTCTGCAATCCTCTGTTCTTTCCTCTCATGTTGGCACCATTATCATAGCCCTGACCTCTCATGTCAGCTATCGCAATTCCCATATCTTCCAGCTTTTTAAGAAACACATTTGTCATACCAGCTCCTGTAGTATCATCAATGTCAATACATTCTAGAAAATGCTCTCTGACAGTCACCATTTTCACTAGATTCTGTTGTTGTTACAAAACGCATCATTAAAGTCATTTGTTCCGTATGGCTGATGTCAGGTGTGCAGTCCAGAATAACAGAGTAATATCTTGCTGACTTCACATCTGCCACAATTTTCTGTTTGACTTTTGTTGCCAGTAACTGTATGATCTCATTTTGAATTGTTTTTACCAAGGTAGTGGTGTGTGTACATTTCTAGGGTGGTGACGCTTCTTAGATGCTCCTGGAGTACACCATCAAACTCAGCCACCAGCTCCACAATTTTAAGAAAGTTTCCATTGTTTGGCACATACAGCTGATCTGAAGTGCCACGCAGTGCTAGGTTTTGGGTAGCAAGCATTCTCGCAATGGCAATGAGCCTTTTCAGAACATTTTGCCAGTAAAGAGACTCTGATGCAATCTTCTCTTGATGCTGATCATCTACGGTGGCCTTTAACCTTAGTCTCATCTCAAGCTCTTTCCACCTATGGAATGCTCTCTGGTGTTTTGCTGCCTTCTCATGGCATGCCAGATTTCTAGCCAGATTTTTCCAGTCCTTTGTTCCTGTAGAACCCAATGTGGCTGGAACATTAGACTGGAAAAGTTTGCAACAAAAACAGTATGCAGCATTCTGGGTTTCTGAGTACATAAGCCATGGCCTCTCCACTTTGTCACCATTAGGGATTTCACACCAGTAATGTGTTGGATGGAAACTTCTATTTTCATTGTCTTTGGGGAACATGAAGTTTTTCACTTGCTGTGGCCCATGCAGTACAAGGACATCTCTCAGGCTACTGCTCAAGTGGGTCCACAGTCCTGGATCATCTAGACTTAAGGAACTAAACTCAGCAGCAGCTGTTTCTTGCGCCTCCACCACACTCTTGTCTAATCTACACTTTTCTTCAGGAATGTGCATGGTTACATCCATTTGAGATGGAGATATGGATGCTGCAGTAGCTGCCAGGTCACCTGCACTCTGACTAACTGGAAGATCAGGCATCTCCTCACCATTCACATCCTCACTGGGGCCGGAAGGTTCACCATGAAAATTTGTGTCTATGCATCTCAGGAGAGCTCCTTTCTGCTTAGATAGAAAAGTTTCCTTTGCTTTCTTTCTTTTTCTGAATGCTGCCCCAGAGGGGTGTTTTCTTCTTTCACTCATGACTGCTGTTCTGTGCCAGCTATAGTGGCTCTCAACACTCAATTGAAGGAGACAAATAAACAGGCTGGTAACAGGGCCTGGTGAGTGAGGGAAGATATCAACGTTGTAAGGGCCTAACTGGCTCCTACCACTTCAGTTGACTGCCTGTTCTCCTCAAGTGGGTTCAGGGAAGCAGCAGGAAACAGGAAGCTCCCTGAGAAGCTAGTGTTAATCAGTCCAGGCTCCTGGGGGTGGTAGAGAGGTACATAAGAGGCTCTTCCTCCTCTCTGTCCCTGCAGTTCCTGCTGCTTTCTGTTATTCCCTCTTAACCTTTTCTCCTGCCTGCCTGTTATGTCTCTTGTGCCCTCCTTCCTCCAGCAGAGCACTCCACCATCTCTGTGCATCTAGAGCAGAGAGAATACATATGCACCAGCAGCAGACACAATTTTCTACACTCTGTGTCCTAGTGGTGCCTCCCCCCCACACACACACACAGTCTGGCACTTGAGGCGGCCGCCTTAGTTCACCTCATGGTAAGGCCAGCCCTGATCAATGGTATGTGCCTTGAGTTGGTCAGAACAGATTAAACTCAATCCTGCAATGAGTTTTACATAGGTGGCCCCCCCTAGAGAAGATGATGATAAGAATAGACCCGCAAGAGTAATTCACAATAATCTGTTCATCAGATTTTGTCTCTCCTTTTCTATTTGCTGATTAGCCATGAACAACACTGATTTTCTTAGGTATATTCACTATTCAAATTCATTTGTAAAAAGAATTATGGGAATAATTTTAGGTTCCTACCTCATTTGCCATCAGTTTGTTGTGACTGTGAAATTTGATTCGACACCTAGATCAAATGTTTCCTGATTTGGAGAGAATTGGGTTTCCAGTATAAATACTGACATTTAGTATTTAAAAATTCAGGTTCCGTAAATATTCACAAATATTTGCTTAAAACTGATCATTTATATAAACATTCTTGCCAGAAAACACTTTTGCTAGGATATCTTCAGGATGGAAACACAAAAGGCGCAGAACAGCTATTTAGGTATGTATTATGGGTGTGTCTACACTGCATACTAAGTCTAGGTCTGTAGGACCTGGGCTTGTGGACTCTGTGTTTCCAAGCCTATGCTTCAGTGTCCACACAGCATTGTAAACCTGGGTTTAGAGTTGCTAGACCTGGGTCTGAGAGCTGTGCTAACACATCCATACTGCAATAGGATGAGGGAGGAATGTATTATCCCCATTTTACAAATGAAGAAATGAGGCACAGAGAGCCTATTGGATTGCCTAACATAACAAAAGGAATGCATAGCAGAGCTAGGAACTGAATCTAGATTTCCTGAGACTAGCACCTTCATCAGAAGGACATCCAAAGTCTGAATTAAATTTCCTAAAACCATTTTTGTGGTTGTCCCATTTTAGGTGGGAGATGGACTGAAAGGGAAGGCAGGAGTAGAACAAAGGGGGAAATAAATGAAAGAGGATAATGGGAGGGGGAGAACTGAAGAACAGATTTTTTCCCCATAAATCCATATTTCTTTGCCGGGCATAATATGTGGCATCAAAACTGTATTTAAAACATGAGAGCAATGAAATGATTGTGTCAGAACAAATGAGTTCCCCAAGAGTCTGAAACAGTGGTATGTATATGGAGGCTCTCAGATGCCACAGTGTTGGGCAACAGTACAAAATACAGCGTAAGAGAGATTCATATTTCTCCTTGAAAGGTATGGCTGGTGGGAAGGCAAGGTTTTCTCCTTCTGCAAACTAATCATCTGTTGCCATTTTGTCCCCATATTCCCATAAGAAGTATTTGCGTGGTATTGCTTTAATTTGTTTGAATGGGAAATCATGCATATATGAAGTGTTCTCGTATATCATTGTGTTTTTTGCTCTACATCAGCCAACTGATATAAAACATTTCCTCCCATAGACTGAAATCCCACAGATAATGGTCAAGTGGCCTTTACCACAGTCAGAAAGAACATTCATTTCCCATCAGACTTTTAAGTAAACATACATGAGGTTCATATTTATTTTACCAGTAGTACAGATTTTGAACCAAAATGAATATTCACTGTCTGTGTGATATCCAGTAGCAAACACTTCTTTTAAGCTCTAAACTTTTGGAAGTGTTAGTTCACCTGTCTAAAGAGCAGACAGACTTGATTGAGGATGAGACATCTGGAAGGGCATATAATCCACCCAGGAAATAGCCTTTTCAAAATGAGTGTTGAAGACTACAGTAATAATTAGCAAGTAGCAGTTGGACTTACATTTAGCGAGAGGGAGGGGGAGAGATTCAGATCCCGCAGTATTACTCATCAAGTTTAGCCAAATGGAACTTGTTCATTTGGCACAAGCACCCAAAACGGATGAACACCTTCTTTCCTGGAACAGTCACTGAGAGTGAGAAACTCCCTGAATTTTTCATGGGATTCTGGTAATTTACACTTAGACCAAAATACTGTAGGTGGTTTTAAGCCACTGCCCACATTAGAGAGGGTTGGAGTGTGAGGTGGAGAAACTTTGCAATAGCAACAGCCCCTAGGAACACAGAGGCTCGTTTTCCATTGTTTGTACCTTGCTTAGTCATTGATCTCTGTGAAAAGTGGGTGTAAAACACCTACTTTATGATTTGATAGTTTTATGATGATAGCAGGGTGGGTCAGAAGCTAGGACACTGGACCAGGAGAGCTGAGTTCAATTCCTAGATCTGCCATTGATGGCCGTGTGACCTTGGGAAAATCACCTCACCCCTCTGTGCCTTTCTTTGTCCTGTCACCTTTTGTCTGCCTTTCCCCCTTTTTATTTAGATTGCAAACTCTCTTTGGGGCAGGGCCTCTTTCCTCCTAACTCCATGGGAGTCGAGCGTTGAGAGCCTAACGCAATCTCAGATGAGGCCTTTTGGTGCTATTTTAATTAAAGCAAGTAATAATATCCCCAAAAGTGCTGATGAGCCTACCATCTTAAATAGACTAAGGAGGTATTATTCCCAGTTTGCAGATGTGGAACTGAAAAACACAGAGATTATAATTTGCCCAAAGTCACGCAGGAAGTTGGTGGTTGAGTCGGGAACTGAACACAGGTCTTTTGACTGAGTCACTGTCTAGTGCTTTAATTACCATCTGTCCTCTTTCTGTAGAAAGGGTCCTTCTTTCTTGAGTTTAATCCCATCCCTTTCTTGATCCATTGGTCAATTTTACTTTCACCAGTACTAATTTTGAGTTATTTCACTAGACCACTTGCCCTGTAGGTTACTGTTTGTTTTTTCCCCACCAGAAAATCTAACTTTTGCTGCTCTTTGTAACCTCTGCCACACGCAAAAGGCAGGGATGGAAGTGCTGACTGAGTGAACAGAGTCAGTAACATCTGGACCATCCCTGACCTCCAAATGGGAAAACAAGGGAGCTGCTACCAGAATACATCTCCCTCTGAGGAGCTGAATCATTTCTCCATAAATCTTGCATGGGTCTTCTTTTTAAACTTGGAATTCAACTGAATCTGGACGGTAGAGGTGTCAGAGACAAAGAAAGGGGAAGGGCTAAAGAGAGTGCACATGAATGTGTGTGAGGAAGTGGATGGAAAGGTAGAGAAGAAAAAGCCTGAAGTATATCCTGGCTTGTGCTAGGAATATGATCCATTGTTGATACAGGGCATCCAGCACTAGTTTCTATTCCAATCTATCTCAACCAGGCCTGTAAATTGTTTGGAACTAGTGAGTGAAAGAGGAAAGCGCCTGGCAAAGATAGTGGAGTAGCATCCCAAAAGTAGACAAAGAATGGAGGGGATCCTGATGCACGACGGATGGATGAGTTACCCACAGAGGTTACCACTGCAGTTCTGGGAGGTATCAAAGTTCAGGGAGCTCTGAATCTGAAACATATTTTCTTCTTCATTTTGGTTCATGCTACAAGAAATCATATGATCATACTAGCTGGAAACATGTTTTTATTGTATTCAGAATAATTTTCTACACTTAAAACAGAACTTTTATAAATGTTGTTCAGCTGTTTTGAACTGAGATGTCTGTAAAGTTTTCCTTACCCAAGAACCCCTTCTCAAGACCTATACAGAAACAGCTGTTAACTTTTATTCCTTCCACTTAAGTGTTGTGTCATTACTTTAAAATGGCAGTTTATCACAACTCCCATGGTTCTCTGCATTGCAGGAGTCTTGCTGTTTTGCCATATTATTTTTGCACCCACCACTTCAGAATCACTCCATCAAACATGCCAATCCTTGTTATCATATTTTAAGCATTAAAAGCATAGCTTTCATTTCTAAAAAGCATGTAGGAGTATGACTGATAGGTATTGTTAAGCAAAAACAATGCTTTGCATTCTCCAGTAAGACTTGTAAAATATTGCAACGTATTAGATGGATTTCTCAGATCCTGTGGGACTTTAAAATATATATTTGTTTAATTAATGTGTTACGGAATGAATTTACTTCAAGCACAGAATAATTGGAAGAACAATAAACAATATGTGCCCAGCACAATGGGAGTCTCAGTCCCAATATATAATATACCAATTTATTATTATTATTGTTGCTGTTTTTACTACTGTTAACAATAAACATTTCTGCAACTTTTAAACTGTCAGCATATCATTTTTTTCACAATCAAGTTGAGAGGCAACATGGCCTACTACATAGGGCACTGGACTAAATTCTGTTCCTAACTGGCACTGTCCTGCTATAAGGCCTTGGGTAAATAACTTCATCTGTGTCTGCTCCACCTCCCACTCTTTGTTTGCATGTCTCTTTCAACTGTAAGCTGTTTGGGACACAGCCTGTTTCTTTGTATATGTTTGTCCCTAGCCTCTGTTTGCCAGAAGCTGGGAATGGGCGACAGGGGATCGATCACTTGATGATTACCTGTTCTGTTCATTCCCTCTGGGGCACCTGGCATTGGACACTGTCGGAAGACAGGATACTGGGCTGGATGGACTTTTGGTCTGGTCCAGTGTGGACTTTCTGAAGTTGTCCTGAGCATGGTACAATGAGTCTCCAGTCTCAGTTGGAGCTTCTAATTATTACTGCAATACAAATAATAGTTTGCAGATGGTCTTTTTATTTATTTATTTATTTATTTATTTATTTACAAGACCATAGAAACACAACTGGGGTGATTGCAAGGAATTATTTCCCATATCCTCATATTCTCTGGAGAGCAGATATGACAATGTAGGCAGTCAGAAGGCTGTTGGAGGTACCCTAATGATGGGAGACCTGTTTCTTTTTGGGGGGTCATTTGGTTGAAATACCATATATTTAATTTTGAAAAAGGCTTTACAAAAAGATAAGGGTCACCTGTGTCTCTGTATATGTATCTCTCTCTTTTTTAATTTTAAAAATACATAAAATGGCATCATGTTTTCATTATATCTACAGCGTGAATACTGTCTCTGCATTTGGAACTTGTTATTGGACTGTTTCTTCCCCGCAGGGTGTCCACTGATAAATTCGCCAGATAAATACATACGTAAGTAAATTACATAGGTTTATTTTTAAATCAATAATGTAACTTAAAACTGCTTTGAATGTTCTTACTTTTCTATTAATTCTGATAAATTCAGCATTCTTTCAGTCCTACTCTAGATTGTCAAAATGATGGCTTTCTGTTTTGATTCTGAGTAACTTTTTAATTATATTTGACAGCAAGAACTTTGTGATTTACTTTTCTTTATCAGACGTCATTGTTAGAAGATGCAATATACATCGTTACCCTGGAGTTTGCGGTTATGTCCATAGGTAGGGAAGGTGCCAGGATGTCACATTCTCACAGATGCCTCCAGTAAGTATATTAATAGCTAGCTATGAAGACAGCTGTGTAGGTGCTGGTTGTCTCCACTTCTCCATTTGTATCTTATGCTTCATTATAATGTGTAATGTTGTTATAGCCATGTTGATCCCAGGGTACTAGAGAGACAGGGTGGATGAGGTAATAGCTTTATTGGACCAGCTTCCACTGGACCAACAGAAGTCGGACCAATAAAAGATATTATCTCACTCACCTTGCTTCATTATAGTGGAAGTTAAAATATTGGACTTCAAATCACCTTACAGCCTTGGAAAAAATGAACTCTCTTTTCAGAGGAAACAAAATGTAGCCCTTGAGTGTTTTCTAGAGAGTTCCCCAGCCATCCACCCTCATAAATCCCTGATGAGAAGTTTTTAAATCCAAGTTAGGGTTGCAGCCATTGAACTTTCATAAGACCTATCCCAGTAGTATATTTGCACTGAACACTCAAGTTTCTGAGGCGTGAATGACTAATAACTAGAAAACACAGTAGGTTGATGCCAGAAATGTAGAATTCAGGTACAAAATAACAGTTTCCAAATAATCTGGCCCACACAATGGAATATTTCCTGTCTGAATTACACACAACTTGGGTGGGCTTCTGAATGGTGAGGAGGGAAAAACAACCACAACCAAAGATTAAAAATTGGCTGTTTCTCTTAAACAGGGGAGGCAACCCAGGAAGCTTGAAACACTGAGAACTACAGTAAATGTGTAGCAGGTCTGGACTGACCCAACTGCAGGAAAGAGGCTGCACTGTGTTTTGTGTTAGCCAATTCCGTCAGCTCCTAGCATTTTATGCCAGCAATACCATAGCCTAGATTTTGACTAGTCCTGTTTGAGTGCAGGGGGGGGGGGGGGGGGGCAGAACAAAAGAACTTTGAAAAAGAGTAGATATTTAAATAGGTAGTTTGAACATTCCTACTTATATTAAGTAGGCTGAAAACAAACTGTAAAGGCTTGACACCTTCATGTTTCAGGGCAGAGACTAGCCACTAATGGACTGGGGTTAGAAATGTTGTATGCAGTGTTGTTGTATCCATGTCGGCTCCAGGATATTTGCGAAACAATGTGGGTAATATCTTTTATTGCACTAACTTTTGGTGAGAGAGACAAGCTTTCTAGCTATACTGAGTACCTTTCCCAGACCTGAGGAAGAGCTCTGGTTGTCACAGCTAAATACAAGATCAAACAGTGCATATTTTAAGGGTCCATTCAAGGTGAAGTGGCCCTCTGACACCCCTGAAGTCATAGGACAAAAAGGAGGGTTAGTGGGTTACAGATTGTTCTAATAAGCCATACATCTGAAGAACTCTGTGTAGCTCAAAAGCTTGTCTCTTTCATAAGCAGAACATGGTCCAATAAAAGATGTCATCTCACCCACCTTGGCTCCCTCTTCCAATTGTGCTGTTGTGCAAAGGCCTGGCATAGTCCTTGGCTATGCTGTACCTGTGCTACTGTAGCACCATATTGCAGTGGAAGGGGATTTTCCATCGCCGTAGTTAGTCTTCATCACTGAACAATGGTAGCTAGATTGACAGAAGCATTATTCCATTGACCCAGACATGTCTACACCGGGGGTTATTTCAGTGTAATTACCTGGCTCAGGATGTGAATTTTTTATATTCCCTGAGCAATGTAGCTAGGTAGATCTAAATCTCAAATGTAGAGCAATCCCCACAGCCTGCCTTATGGGTGCACGGTGAACATGTAAAGTTAGTGCCCACCTCAATACCAGACTTCCTGTGAGAGATACGAGGGGAGCACAGGGCCACAGGGAGAAAATCTAAACTACTACTCTACAGGAGGCTTTTTTCTGGGGTGAAAGCTGAAGTCTTCCAGCTTCCTGTCTCCACAATAAATCAAACCAGGGTTGTGCAAAGAATTGGCACTGAACATCAAACTGAGTCATGATATGATGCATTTTAAAGTCTGATGGGTTCCAAACCTGTGTCCATGTTTGAAAACATGCACTAAGAAATTTGTGAATCTTATTCTCTCAGCTAGGCTACCTCTCTCCCTTCCACTAGGAGCTACCTCTTCCTTTCCTCCCCCAATAAAGCTCAGAATTCCCCACTAAAGATGCCTAAGGTACTACTTGTTAGGAGTAAAGTGGAGACAAATGTGGAGGGTTTTCCTTGGACATTAGACTGCATCACACTAAAAACTCTGTGTGAACACAGCAATGTTGATTTGCTTCCAATTTTTATGAACCAAACTGTGAGGCTGAGTTCATGAACCCCTTGATGAATCAACCCTCCAGGCTTGCAAGCTCCTAGCCAGGATATAATCGCTCCTGAAAAAATCTCTTTATTTTGCTTGAACTAAACATTTACCATAACTGGATATTTTTACATGAGATCTATGGGAGCAAATTCATCTCTGATGTAACTCCATTAACACTGGTGGAGTTACACCAAGCATGACTTTGGTCCATTACATTTTTTTTCTCTCTTAAGGAGATTTGATCCATTTTCTGCTACTGCTCTATTGATTGAATATTTTGGCCAACAGATCGATGAAACCAATACTACAAAAACATATCACACTATCCTCAAAAATTTCCATAATGATTTTTTTGGGGTACCATATAAACATTTTGAAAAAGTTTCAGAAAGGAAACCAAACCACAAAGCTTATTTAGCAAATTCAAACGCATCTGATCTCAAAGCATCGTCTAACACAGCACTTATGCTGCTAACACAGATGCTTTCTCTTGAAATATTTAGACTCTTGCTTCTGTGTCTCACTGTTGTGGCTTTGAACTTACCTTCCGCTCCTCTGTTGCATATTGTTTTCTTATTTAAAAGGCATGTGGTTATGTCTTTATGTGGGTAGCCTCTTTGGGTCCATTTCATTTTCCTTTCAGCGAAATTAAAACAAAACAAAAAAAACCCCAAAACAACAATGACTTGGTCTTGGCATTAATTAAAAGGATTATGCTGAAAGTTCAGATGCTTGTAATGAAAAAACTTTTACATACTAAAAAGTTCAAATCAGGGTAATGAGAATTTTCACTTCAAATCTTGCTATCCCCTAAAGTCAAAGTCCTTTTAGGCTATCAAACAATGTCTTTTAGCCTTCACATTTCTTTTCTGTCACTTGATTAAAGGCTATGTATTACATTTGTCATTGCATAGATAAAACAAGGATTTGCTGTCAACTGACCACAGTGGCTCTGCCTTTACAGCCAAACAAGTACAAAGTAAAAGCAAAGACCAGGACAGGAATGGGAGGGCTGAACAGTGGCATAAATCAATGTATGTGTACCCCTACCCAAGTGGTTCAAGCACTGTTCTGGTGCCCTTGGAGAACTAGCCCTCTATGGCAGAAAGCTTTCCTATGCTGAATCTGGGCAAAACCAGCATTCTGACATATCTCCCATGGTGGAATGTTAAGAGTCCAAATGGACCCAAACCTTATATTCCAACCACTTTGAGTTCTCATATATGAATCTCTAGGTCTGAACCTGTCCCCCACAGTTCTGGTTCTGGGGGAGATTCAAAAATGTCGACCTTGATTAGTTCTTATCTGGCATAGACTGTAACATTGCAGGTTACTGCTTTATTCCTCCAGTCTGCCAGTGACAGAATGCTGTTTAGTATTTTAAATACATGGTAGCACCACATCAGTTCTAAACTCCGTCTTCTGGTGATGATTATTGTTAATGTTTTTGTTCTGTAGCATCATCAAGGTTTCTTGAGTCTGAACAGATCCTCAGTGGTTTTCTTATAGCTCTTTCAAATGCTCTAATTCAGTTTTCCTTGTTGCTAGTAGCATCAGCAGATCTTTTTCTATGTGTATGTGTAAGAAGGTGGTTATGTATGCGGTAATACCCTGCAAATAATCCTAATTCTTTAAGAGAATTTTCTTATATTATGTTAAATTTAGACAGGGGCCACTCTAACTATAGTCAAACTAGGAAGCTCCCTAGGGGGTCAGGGATGGCTGGCCAAACCTGAATGTGTGGCACTGTGGCCTGGCCCTTCACCCACCCACTTCTATCGTAACCACTGAACCATCAGACAGCTTGCTGTGCCCTCCTCGAAATTCCGATGTGTGACCCTCCTGCTGAGAACTTCTGTCTAGGCAGTGGAAGAGAAGCAGCACACTGAAGTTTTGTCTAGAGCACAGTTTGTCTTGAGCAGCCTGTGCATTTAGAGATGTACCACAGAGGCAGTGTACAGAACTGGATCTACCTTAGATTCAGGCTCGGGTTCAGGGATCAGATTCCAGGCCAAGTCAGGACTAGAGTTTGGCAATGAAATATTGTTTGTTCTTTTTGCAAGATTTAGGCTTTCACAGTCAGAAATTATGCAGATCAGCTGACCTCACAAGATACCTTCCATTGTGAGTCGTGGAAATCTCAACCACAAATGAACCATACCCATAAAATGGGGGATTTGGGATTCCAATTTGGGATTAGACCATGGGATTCAGTTTTGACCTTCCCTGAAATGTGTGTTCAGATCTGAGGTTACCAGTTTTGACTCATCTCTACTTACAGTGGTGTTGCCTCATTCACTTTTTCTGTTTATATTGAGAATTATTTTAATTTTGCTAAATTCTTTGCTCCTTGTTTATAGTTGAGCACTGACATAGAGGTAGCATCCTCAGTACAAATGCCGGAGGTGCTCTTTTATTCTTTTGAGTCTGTTTGCAATTTATCCACTACAACTGGGGATTTGTCAAAACTAGTCAGTTTAGATATAATTTTATTGCAGAAAGGATTTAGTAAGATTATTGTTCTTGAATTCTTTTTCATGCAAGCAGGCAACATTTATTATTGAACAAATCATCTTCGATTCCTTAAATTTGTGTTTATAAGATGAAATACATAAAGAATGCAAATTCATAGGAAAGTAGAGGTGAAAGGAAGAATGCATTAGACAAATTCAGAGTATTTAGTTAGCATAAAAATATATACACAGTTCCACAATATTGTATTGGACCTAAAGAGCTAAAGGAGTGCAGAGGAAGGAAACTTTGTGGTTTAGTTGGTAGAGTAGGATGCGGGACACCTGTTTTCAATTGTAGCAAACATGGGAGTCATTTTGTGCGGTCTTAGGAAAGTTACTTAATCTCTATGTGGCCCAGTTTCTATCTATAAAATGGTGGTGATAATTTTCTTTCTTCCACTCTTTGCCTAGTTAGATTGCAACTTCTTTGGGGCAAAGGCAATCTCTTACTATGTCTATGTACAATGCCTAGCACAAATGGGTTTCTAGGCACTACCATAATGCAAATAATATATAAGAAACTTACAATTTAACAAAACTTACTAATTTTATGAAAAAATTGACTAATAGACAAACATTTTAGAAACAAATAGCTTGGGTTCCATCACTTTGAATGCCTAGATGATACTGGTGGATTGACCCCTCAATTCCCAGATGCCATGGTGACGGGAACATGAATAGAATAGAAATAATCTTATATTGGATATCTAGAACAATAACTAACAGCAGTAAATGGGGATGTAAAGCAAATCTTTTGTGACCATGGAGAAATTCTAGTGGCAAGATGGTAAAATATTTATCATGAATAACCTGGGGCCCAAACTGCCAGAGTTAAGGGAAAAGGAAAAATAATAATTCTTAAATAAGGGTTTTCTGAAATAATTCACCTCTTCTCTTGGCATAAAATGAGGGGCAGATGAGGAAGGAAGTAATGGCTAAAAGCTGCTGACATTAACAAACAATAACCTGTTTCCCAGTCCTTACTTTGAAAACACCCCTAGTAGATCCAGGGAGTTTTGCTTGCAGAAAAATGAGGATGACACTTTGACATTCGAACAAAGTCAATATTTAGAACGAGGTGTAAAAGAGCAAATGAGAACAAACACCTATATATTTTAAGGAAACAAAATAACCATTAAAATGGTATATAATAGCAGCTTTTCAAAATATTACAAAACTATTCTTTATTTTACCTGAGCCCCTATTGGCCAGCTCAGTATTCCAACAGGGCTGTGTGGTAGCTCTTATGTCACAGTATCGTGTTTGCTTGAGCATTGAAGCAGAGGGTTGAGTGTGGCTCTGAGACCTGAAGTGATGTATGAAAAGAACTAGTTAAGTGCTCCACACCCCTCCCTTGTTATTTTGAATATTCAGAATATAAAAATACATTGTGAAGTACTTTCAGGTCTTTTTAGAGGCCCCAGAACTAATATTTAACCCATATACTGCCATAACATGTAACATGAACACATTATAACTGTATAATCTTTTATGGACAATATTCTAGTCCAAAACTTGGCTTGCTCCAAGTGGGCCAGGTATGGGAGTTCCTGAACAACCGAACTCCCATTGATGTCATAGAATGTTTTTCCTGAGAAAGACCTAAAAGCTTGATCACCATCTCTCTTTCTGGGGAAGGGATGACTTGACTACAGGACTTGGCTCTAACAGTTTTACTAGGCCACAATTCAGCTAGATGAGGATCGCTACCTTTTTGGGAAGTACTTTGTTCATGAAAGACATGATTCAGTATATATCCCAGAAACTTCTTTTTTGGCAGATGGAATTTTTTTTTATTAAATTAATACGCCTGAAACCTTACACTCACACACTAATTTCTTTGTTAGTGTCATGAAACGGGAACTCATTACGCCCAACTAATTACTTTAGGTCCTTTAATATCTGTGATGATTCACGGTTAAAAAATACCTAAGTAAAGTTGTTTGTCGGAGAAAAGAGACTGCTATTAGGAGGATCATCTTGCGGATTTGAAATTTTCTCTGTGAAGTAAGGATAATTACTATATGAAACAAAAACTATGTTAGAGCTCGTTTACACAGAGATATGAAGTCATTTCATTAAAACAACAGAGTGATGGGTAAAGACTCAGTGATTCATTTTTGTGAGTTTCAGCTCCATTTACAAGTGGGAACTAATACTTCTTTCACACCCAAACTGAATTAGATGGAAATTTGATGTGTATAAGCAATGCACTATTGGCCCCCACATGTCCCCCAGAAGTACAAAGTGATCATCATGATTACTTTAAATTATAAACTCTCTATAAAACAAATAATAGACTTAAAATCTGATTTCATGTTTGTTTTTACAAAAGTACTGATGCAGTCATTTTTCTCAGGATACAGAAGAACCGGATGCAGTCCAAGGAAGATGTAAAATTGTAGATAACATTTGGTAATGTTTTCCAGTCAATGTAAAACAAAAATCTGTTTTTTTTCTTTCCCCTGTGGTCTATAATGGTTGAAGCTAGTTCACCAAAACAGTGAAAAATATCCAGAAGGTCAAATACATACAAATGTACTTGTAAAAGACAGTAAGTTGATGGAAAGTTCTGAATACAAATAACTGTATAGAAGTCACTATTACGTTATAGGGCAGTGGGTAGTGACACCTATATTGAGGTTGCCTAGTGCTTACCATTAAGAAAGATTATTGCAATCTTTTCTTTGAGAATCACTCAAACTTCCATCGCTTGCAGCAGGCCTTTGATAATCATCAGGCTATAGAAGTGTCTTTTCTTTGTCCCATAAAATTCTATTTGGGTTTAGCTAAGTCACAAGGGGCTAGGAATTGCTATTTCCCTTCCCTTAATTGGAGTTCCTCAAGAAAATTTTGTCAGCATGTCAAAACAATAAGTGGAAATGGACATTCTTAGATCAGGCTGATGCTGCTGCCACCAAAGCATCAGCAGACACATGCTGCACTGTGCACACCAGAGCTTAATTTGTGCCAGGGCTGAACCCCGGCACCTCTAGGCGTGGCAATTTATAGCCCTGGCACCTCTGGGCTTGCCACATCAGTTATGACAGTAAAAAAATTGCTTGAGCCTTAGCATCTCTTTCATTACAAATTAAGCACTGGTGCACATCCAATACAGTGCAGTCTTAATTACACGATCACATACTACTTTTTTTTTCAACAGGATCTCTGCCTCATTCAATGCACAGAATTCTTCACAAAGGGACAGAATTAAGTTTGCACAGGCAACTGTAAATCTGGTATTTACTAACTTTTGCAACCTAAATAACATGATTTTATGTTGGTTTTTCATATGCAATATATATGTATACAGCCCAAAAGTACGTAAATGGAGTAAATGTTGCAAATCAGCACTCAAAATTTAGGTAGTGCCAGAATTAAGACTGGAGAGGCAACCTTGTCTGATTTCAGTCTTCCCCTTGCTGCTGTTTCCCTGCAAGTCCAAGTTCTCTCCCCCTAGTCCATGAGGGTGGCTCCCTTGATAGATGTCAAGTCAATGCTCTAAAGCATGGAGGCAATCGACCCTTCTCAATGCAATGGCTGTAAGATTTGGGGGGTGTTGTTGTTGTTGTTGTTTTTCATGAGCAAAACAATCAGAAATGTAGTGCTGGAAGAGACCTCCAAATCATCAAGTCCTGCCGGTGCCGAGGCAGGACAAAGTAAGCCTAGACCATCCCTTACGGGTGTTTGTCCAAACTGTTCTTAGAAAACCTCCAGTGACAGGGATTCCACAATCTTCCTTGGAAGTCTATTACAGAGCTTAACTACCCTTATAGTGTGTGAGTTTTTCCTGATATCTCACCTAAATCACCCTTGTTGCAGATTGAGCTGATTACTTCTTGTCCTGCCTTCTGTGGACACAGAGAACAATTCATCACCATCCTCTTTATAACAGTCCTTAACATATTTGAAAACTGTTATCTGGTCCTCCCCTCAGTCTTCTTTTCTCAAGACTAAACCTGTATGGTTTTTTAACCTTTCCTCATATGTCCGGTTTTCTAAAACTTGTGGGGGGGTTTCTCTTTGTCCATCTTTCCTATAGGGTGGCACCTGGAAAGGGACACAGTCAGGGCCGGCTTTAGGAAGTGCAGGGCCCGATTTCGACGGGGCCCCACCGTCGAAATGCCACCGAGGCAGTGGCAGCAATTGAGCTGCCGCTGAAGTGCCACCGACGGACATTGTGGGGCCCCTCTGAGACACTGCGGAGCCCCTTTAGGCGCAGGGCCCGATTCCAGGGAATCGTCCTAAAGCTGGCCCTGGACACAGTACTCCAGCTGAGGCCTCACCAATATCTCCCATGTTTTATGTACGATACTTCTGTTAATATAATAATAATGCATTTTCCTAATCACATTCTCGGAAACTGCTGAACTACTTTTGCTGAAACTTTACAATTAAATTCAGCCTTATGCAGACACCTGCCGTGAAAATTTCCGTCTGGACAGTAAAAGTTTGGCAAAGTTATAAGCAACTGAAAGCAGAGCGTTATAATGGGAAGCGTCTGGTTATTGATTATAGGCAGGTTTAGCAGCATATGTAGATATAAAATCAGATTTTAATTCATGTTGTTTCAACAATAGAATTACCACCTACAATCTACAGTGATGCAACACAGTATCTACAAAGACTAGTTCTATACACTTGTATCTGAAGGAATAATATTGAGAAAAGTTGAAATCAACAATTTGTAATAAAACCAGGTTGGCTGAAAGGTTTAAGGGAGTTCACGCTTTGAGCCAAAATTTCATTAGGATTCAGCTGAGTTATGCACTGAATCCTCAGTGTCTCACAACAAGCTCCTGACCTTATTATTTTCTAAGAACACAGGGTCTTACACCCCTTCTCAGTTTCATTGTCTTCAGTTGTGGCCTGTTGGTCCATCCTATCTTCAGTCTTCTAACAGAACAGCAAGGTAGTCCAGATTTACCAAAAGCTTATTTTTAGTGGCAGGTAGTGTATCTACCTTTCTTCCGCTTGTGCAGTAGAATCATAGAATATCAAGGTTGGAAGGGACCTTAGTAGGTCATCTAGTCCAACCCCCTGCTCAAAGCAGGACCAATCCCCAATTTTTGCCCCAGATCCCCAAATGGCCCCCTCAAGGATTGAACTCACAACCCTGGGTTTAGCAGGCCAATGCTCAAACCACTGAGCTATCCCTCCCCCCAATTGAGGCTACCCCAGAAGGCTACAATGGATCTCGTTGCTGTGGCAGCTGTTCCTATTTTACCTTAGCCTGGGGCCAGAGACACTCTACATTGTATCCCATTATAACGGAATTCCCACAGCTGGGCTCTCATTAGTAAACCATTATATGACAAACTGCAACAGCCTCAAAAACCACCTACTGGGCCACATCATCAGCTGGTATATATTTATGTAGCTCTATTGAAATCAATGAAGCTTTGTTAATGTACACTGTCTGGGAGCTGGCTCAGTGAAAATAATTGCATGTTGTTTCCTGAGCACGCTCCCAAGACAAGACCTGCCTACTCTTTCCTTCCCCATAAAGCTAGATGGTGAAATTTACTCACTCACTGAGGCAATGCAGCTCCCCCAGTGCAGTGCAAAAGACCAGGATAGAGGCATTCTGCACCGGAGAAACAGAATGCCTTCCTGAACTCCCAGGGGGAGTGTAATCTACTATACCACTTTAAGGGGTATGGCATACTTCCCCGATGAGGCTGCTCAGGTCTGTCTGCCTCAGCTTCACTCACTCCCTTCTGTCTGCCCAAGTTGCTCCCAAGCAACTCAATAGTTGGGGCTATGACTCTAGGTGTGCTGTGCAAGGAGTCTCCCTCCACCTGTGCCCCAGTGAAAAGGCTGAGCACAGTCATAGTGACTGCACTCCAGTGATAGTGGCACAAGCTACACCAAAAAGGGTGTGAAGAAGATGGGGACATAACCTTGTCCCAAACTCCCACACCAATAAGCAAAGCTGGCTGTTGAGGGGAGCACACACTGCCCTACCTTAAGGATAGCTGTTGCTCTGCTTTTGCATTCTAGCTAAGGAAAGCATTGAGCTTTCTTGAAACCCAGTGGCAACTATGGTGCCTAATTGTGGCAGGATCTATAGGCAAGATCCAGCCTTCGGCATCCATGCGTTGGATGCAGACAGTTATAACAGGAAGCTTCTAACTTTGGTAATGGATTAAAAACATGAAAATAGGTGGTAATTCATAATTAAGGTCCATTAGCCTGTATTTAATTATTTTTGCTATAAAAGTTTAAATGTCCCTAGGGACCTATTACAATGATAACCATCAGATGTTAAAGAAATTAGATCAGAATGGAAGAGGGTGGTAACTACTAGAATTGGAAATATTGCCAGCCATGCAGAATTCTCAACAGCTGCAAACCAAACTTTATTCACACATTTGAGGCCTTGTTACACTTTTCAGCTATGTCAAGTTTTCCAGTTCTTCAGAGCTCATCTGTAGGTTGGTTGCTGTTTTACACAGGAGGCAGCTTGACTCACTGCTAAATTATTTTCAAGCTGTAATACTGAGTGATTGCAAATTCACAGTGTAACTACAAATGCCTCGGAATTTTGTGATTATCCCCCTCATTTGAACTGGTTTTAACTATTCTAGACCATGGATGTAGTGTTAGAATAGAAGAGGTGCAAACACAGCTCAGCCCAGCAAACATTTATACTGTTGTCATTGAAATAAAATGCATTGTTTGTCTAAGATATCATAAATGAGAGGGTTTTTTTTCCCTGATGCTTCCAATATTCATATAGACCACACTCTCAATTGTGCTTTTTGAAGACCTATGTGTGACTACTTCTAAACAAATGTATTTATTTTATTCATTATGTTTATAAAACACACACTTAAAATCAAAGAAAGAACATTATTATTACATAATATTGCCAGGTAACCAAACCACACAAAAATAAACCAAATTCGCCCCCAACTCCCCACTTTTTTTTTGTAAGCAATTATTGCTTCACACAGGTTTAGGTTTGTATTTAGTTTATGGAGGGAAGTTTTAAAATACAGGTCTGTATTTTACAACACAAAAGTCGTGAGAGTATATGACACAAAGTCCATTGAGGTCAATGGAAGTGTGTCCACTGAGTTCTATGGGCTCAGAAACAGTCCCTTAATGCATTAGTAAAAAGAACGAGGAGTACTTGTGGCACCTTAGAGACTAACAAATGTATTTGGGAATAAGATTTTGTGTTTTAGAACCCACTTCATCAGATGCATAGAGTGGAACATACAGTAGGAAGATATATCTATATATATATATACAGAGAACATGAAAAGATGGGGGTTGACATACCAACTCTAAGAGACTGATCAATTAAGGTGGGCTATTATCAGCAGGAGAAAAAAAACTTTTGTAGTGATAATCAGGATGGCCCATTTAAAACAGTTGACAAGAAGGTGTGAGCAACAGCAGTGGGAAAGTTAGCATGGGGAAGTAGATATCAATTTGTGTAATGACCCAGCCACTCCCAGTCTTTATTCAAGCCAAATTTAATGGTATCCAGTTTGCAGATGAATTCCAGTTCAGCAGTTCCTCCTTGTAGTCTGTTTTTGAAGTTTTTTTGTGGAAGAATTGCCACTTTTAGGTCTGCTACTGAGTGACCAGAGATATTGAAGTGTTCTCCTACTGGTTTTTGAATGTTATGATTCCTGATGTCAGATTTGTGTCCATTTACTCTTTTGCGTAGAGACTGTCCAGTTTGGCCAATGTACATGGCAGGGGGGCATTGCTGGCACATGATGGCATATATCACATAGGTAGATGTGCAGGTGAAAGAGCTCATGCAAAGTAGCACCATGCTCCACAAGTGGTCCCATTGACTTTCATAGATTCATAGGTTATAAGGCTAGAAGGGACCATTACAGTGCTCTAGTCTGAACATGGGATTTCCCTGAATTAATTCCCCTTTGAACTAGAGCGTATCTTTTAGAAAAACATCCAATCTTGATTTAAAAATTTCCAGTGATGGAGAATCCACCACAACCCTTGGTAAATTATTCCAATGGTTAATTACTGTCTCTGTTAAAAGTTTGTGTCTTATTTCCCATCCAAATTCATCTAACTTCAACTTCTAGGCACCGGAAATATGACTTCTAGACTGAAGAACCCTTTATTATCATATTTCTGTTCACTATATAGATAGTCATATACTGTTATCTATCACCCCTTCATTTTTTTTCTTTGATAAGCTAAATAGATTGAGCTCCTGGAGTCTTTCACTAGAAGGCATGTTTTCCAAACATTTAATCATTGTCATGGCTCTTCTCTGAAGCTTTTGCAATTTTTCAACATCCTTCTTTAATAGTGGACACTAGTACTAGACACAGTATTCCAGTAGTGGTCAAACCAGCACCAAACGCAGAGGTAATATAACCTCTCTACTCCTACTCGATATAACCCTGTTTATATATCCACGCATCACATCAGGTCTCTCAGCCACAGCACTGTACTGGGAGTTTACAATCAGCTGATTATCCACCATGACCCTGATGTCTTTTTCAAATTCACTGCTTCCCAGAATAAAATCCCCTGTCCTATATGCATGACCTGTATTCTTTGTTCCTAGATGTATGACTTTTTATTTGGCCATACTGAAACACACATTATTTTTATGCACCTAACTTACCAAGCAATCCAAATCAGTCAGTGACTTGTCCTTTTTATTATTTACCACTCCCCTAATCTGTGTGTCATCATCAAAAATGTACCAGTAATGACTGCATGTTTTCTTCTCAGTCATGGATACAAATGTTAAATAGAGTCGGACCAAGATTCCTGCGGGATTTTATTAGAAACACCCCACTCAAAGATTGTTCCCCATTTTACAATGGCATTTTGTGACCTATCAGGCAGTTTTTAATCCATTAATGTGTACCATGTTGAATGTGTATTGTTGTAGTTTCTTAATCAAAATGTCATATTGTACAAATCAAATGCCTTACAAAAGTCTAAGTATATTACATCAGCACTATTTACCTTTATCACCCAAACTTGCAATTTCATTATAAAAGATATCAAGTTAATTTGATAGGATCTGTTTTCCATAAACTTATGTTCATTGGTATTCATTATATTACCTGAGTCCTATATCAGCCATTTCATTATTTTGTCAAGGGTCAATGTTAGGTAAAGGCCTAAAATTACCTGGGTCATCCTATTTAGTCTTTTAAAATATTGGTAAAACATTAGCTTTCGTCCCCAGCTTTTTAAAAACTCTTGAATGCAAATTATTTGGACCTGCTTATTTAAAAATGTCTACTTTTAGCAGCTGCTGTTTAACATCCTCCTGAGTTACTGTTGTAATGAAAAATATTTCATAATCATACAATATGCATTTTTATCTGTTTTTCCCCAAAGACAGAAAAGAAATATTTCATGAACACTTCTGACTTTTCTGCATTATTATTGATAACCCTATCATTTCCATCTAGTAATGGACCAATATGATAGTTAGGATTCCTTTTCCCCTTAATCATTTTAATCCTCCTCCTAGTTATCTGGCCATTGATTTCGCCTTATGTCCTTTTGCTTCCCTTATCATTTTTTTTTACTGTTCATAGCTTCTAATCTATACTCATTACTATCAACTTACCCCTTCCCCATATATACATATAATCTTCTTTCACTTCCACTCTAAACCAGTTGTTTTTTTAAACCACGGTAGCCTTTTTCTCAGTTGTGGGATTGCGGCTTTTTTGGATCTCTCATGGAACCAGATGCTATTCAGCAGATATGTGTAAGGGTATTGGAGTGTGTTCCTAAGAATTTTCCATGAGAGAATTCAATTCAAAACAGGAAGAATGAGCATGTTGTTTATGATGAGCCATTGACATTTGGAATTTAGTGCTGCCCAGAAGTGTTTCCAAAAAGTTCAGTTTATCTCTCCTCATTTAGTTTATTACAAATTTATGTAAAATTAGGTATGTATTTTGTGCCTCCAAAATATTTAATTATGTCATTTTCCCCCAGCATACTGCCAATACCCCATTTAGGGCTTCAGTGGTTTCTCAACATCATTTTAGGGATTTGAACTGAATGTACCTTTGAAATTAAGCCTGAAAGTGAAAACAAATAATACAAAAATCATTATTTTGGGCATGAAAGATCTGTCCATTTAAGGGATAGAACATAACTCCAAAAGTGTTTATAGTATCAAAATTCTGAGACACATTCTCATTAACCATGTCAAAGTTTGTGGAAAAGAACACTTTATTGACAATCTGTCCCTTGTTGGGAATGATGTTGTAATTCTGAGTTTAAAAGCATTTGATCCAACTCGCAGAAAAATAAAATGTTCTCTTCAATGCAGTTTAGTGGTGCACTTGTACCACTATGGTATAAAATGTTACAAATTCCATTTTAATTCCCATTTTCTGGATTTCATAATTCAGTTGTAAATATTCAATCTTGGTTTACGTTTAGCTACATGTTCCCTTGTCAAATGGTAAAGATGAAGCACATATTGGATATCAGATCACAATTTATACTCAAAATACCCTGATTACTGATGGATAATAAGATAAATCAGTCTGATAACCACCCTGACATAACTTAAGGAAATACCATTCTTATGAGAATGAGAATATAATTTTTTAAAACTTATCCTATTGCTGTTCAAAATTACCAACATGCTGATCTGCTGCCTTTGTCAATGTTTACCTTTTATGATTAACTTAGAAAACTGGTGTAAGGCTTTCACTGATTTTAGCTTCCATGCCTTTGTATCAAATTGAGGAAGTTAAAAGACTAGCAGACTACACTCAACTAACATCCTCTTCCCTCCCCAAAATAATTCAAGAGTTACCATTTAAAACAAAAAGACCTGTTTGTGAGAGAGCATTTTAGTACAGTAAAAGGACCAGACACTGAAATTGTCAAGGGGAAAGTGGATTCCAAAGAAACACCAATTTCAACATGCAGGTTACTGATTTTACCTGAAAAATGCAATGCAGATATAAAGTAGCCACAAGGAATAGTTTTGTGCTATTGAAAACATGTTATATTACCAATAAACAGCAACATTTTCACTTGATCCACCTAGTATATTTGCCTAACTGTATTTGAACTTGTTTGAACTTGTTTCAATGGTATTTTCTACAATTTTGTATTGTATTTTCTACATTTTTTTAAAAAAAATCCTGATTTACAATGTGTAGCCCTGAAAGCAGCTCATTTCAAAGCTTTACATGTGCACCTTTCCAGTTTGCATCCCAAGATTTGCTCCTCCATTTTCATTTAAAGACCAAACCCAGAGCAATCTAGACTCATTGGTCAGTGCATGAACACACTTTCTAATACAGATAAATAGACTCATTGCTCTTTTCAATCAAAAGACAAGGTCAAGTATGATGTAATCCATCTACTGTTGCATACCAAACCCAGTTTTTTAACTCTATGGGTATTTTTATGGTACTAGGCGGTAAACCACAGGAACAATAAACAGTGGAAGTAACATTGCCCATTAATTGGGGGATAAGTCACTCTAATTATTCAATGTGAATCAGACAGTAGATGAATGACATAATTATCCACGTCTACTAGTGATCAACTTCCAATGATTACATGGAGATTCAGAGAACAAAAGTATTTAAGGAAACAAAGCGCACATTGTTAGGTCCAGCTGACATAATCTGTTCACTCAAATAATAGTGAAGTAGTCACCTCTTTGACTGAAGAAAAGACCAATTTGTGGTTATTAAGTGAGACATTCTTAGTGTTCTGCTCCAAAAGGGAAACAATATTTCTGAACTTGTAAGAACTAGAAAATGTCCATAGATGTGGTTAATTTTCAAACAATAGATTTAATCATGCCTGCTCAGAGTCACCATGTTGGTTGGTTGATTAATGATGGCATCTTGGTAACCATCTGAATGACTGTTTGCCATTCATTCTTAAGTGCCCTATGGAATAAAATGTGAGCGTGACCTATTGGGGGAAAGGTCTTTTTTTTTAAAATCTGTTCTTTGTTTCCACTGTGGCAATAGGGAGACACTGAGAGTGGCAGTAAAAACTTTGAGTTACATGTGTTCTACTGCATATAAATTGGGGCAGGGAGCAAGAAAAAAACATATTTCAGTCAACACAGGGCAAAGTCATAGTTTAAATCATGGTGCCAGATGTTCTGATTCTTTTGTTCCCAAGTGCAGTAAATGCCATATGATAAAAGAACTTGGGTACAGTTGCTTTTTCTTGATATGGCATGTGAATGTTTTGTCTTATGAATCCGGGCAACCACTGGAAACATTTAAAATAAAATTGTTATAGGATGCAAAATGAATGAAATTAAATTAGTTAATACAGATTTCTTCCATGTACTTAGACATCTTTAGTCCATTCCTTGTATGCTGCAGTAATAACATATAGCTTTCATTGAAGAGTCAGCACTGCAGTTGCCAATACATAGTGTATATGATTTTAAAGAGGCCAAAGATTTTCCAAGCTCCTTAAGACAATGGTTCTCAAACTTTTTTTCTGATGACCCAGTTGAAAATTGTTGATACCCGAGACATAACGGAGCTGGGTATGAGGGGTTTGGGGTGTGGGAGGGGCTCAGGGCTGGGGCATGTCACTTTAAAACAACCCAAACCATTTTTTAAAAAATTCTTTCTCTCAGAAAAATGAAAAAAATACAATTTTGGTTAGAAACAAACTGATTTTTTCAATCTGTTTCAGACACTGAACCAAAAACATCAACTATTTGCTCATCTCCAATCATAGGAACAACACTCCCAAAAGTAATATCCCAGCATCTCCAACCAACATAGACGGGATCCCCCTTTCGTGAATGCAAGAAATACTATCCTTTTTGCTTTCTCAGTGAAGGATGAAGGGGTGTCTTTTTGCCTCCCCCTTATAATATCTTAAGAAGTTGTTTGTCCCCAGAGTTAGAATGACCCCATGGTTTGTTCCCTGGGTGTGCTGGCTCCATGTTGCCTTCACATACTTATGTTGATACCATATGCAAACAGGCTTCCATGGTGCTGGCATACTGTTCTTATTTTATGTGTGAACCAAGGCAGACAGGTGAATATACATCCCTTATTTGGCAGAAACCTGCTTGTCATCCCTGCTTTGACTCAGACTTTAAAACATATTCGCTAGTGTATATATACACAGCTCCTTAAATATCATCGATACATATATCTTGCAGCAATTATGAAGATCAGTATGACATAAGGTTTTTATTAAATATCTCACTTGACCCTCTTTGGATAAATAATATTACAGCAATGTGTTGGATGTAGTATGTTTGTCAGGCCTGCTAAGAAGTGCTGTTACAGAAAAGTAAACCCTTTCCCAGATGGCACCAATGGGCCCCTGTGTCACAAGTTCAATGTAAAATATTGATGAACCCCACCATAAAGTGCTGACATTTGATAATAATAATGTTGAAATGTTGCTTTGTCTTGTCCTTCACACTCTCCTTCCTTCCTTCACTTCTCATACAGCTCCCGTGTCAATTAAAATTCCCACATTCGCATTTAATGCTATTGCTCACACTACTCCAATTTACCATTCTCTACTAATTACTCTGTGCCTTCCTGTACATTTCCTACCTTCCCTACAATCCTTCTAATAAAGCTTTTATCTTCCATTGTCCTTTCCGTTTGTGTCTTCTGGAGCTATCTCTTTGGAACTCTTCTATATTCATTTTTCTAGCTTTCTCAGCATGTTGAAACCCTTCTGAAAACCTCTCTCTTTTCCTCCTCAGGTCTGATTTTAATGTTTTGTAAGCAAATGGTTTTTCTCTAATTCAAGATGACAAATTGTTGAATATAATTATTTCCTTTATTGCCAGGTCCTTCTGCTCCCTTTTATCCATTTAGAAATTAATTAATTAATTAAATGTAATGACTAGAGCACAGGAACGTGAGTCAGCAAGATGACTCTGTCACTGACTCTGAGTGACACTGGCCAAGTGACTTAACTGTTCCTTGCTCCAGTGTACCAAGCTGCAAAATGAATATCAAAATACTTACATCCGACGAAGTGGATATTCACCCACGAAAGCTTATGCTCCAATACGTCTGTTATTCTATAAGGTGCCACAGGACTCTCTGTCGCTTCTATAGATCCAGACTAACACGGCTACCCCTCTGATACAAAGGTTATGTTATAAAGTATATGCACTGTCGACTGGGCCAATAAGGTTCTAAAAGGCATACTGGACCAGGCAGGTGTTAAAAACCAAAACCTTGCATGAAGGAAAAGCTCTCCAAGTGCATTTACCCTAAATAACACTTCATACCCTTTTTCCAGCACAGGTGCTGACAATGATGAAAGCTCTGCTGGAGGTTGGACATGGGGAATTTGGACACTAAGTCTGCCTTGCTGAAAAGAGGGTAAGAAATTTCATAACAAGATGAGGCCTTCTTTACACCACACAGGAAGTTAACCTTTAGCTTTTCCCCAAGGCATCTATAAATCTTCACAAGTGAGGCTGCTGCCGTCCTACTGCAACTGTGTGTTAGAACTGGCTTTTCTATCTGGTAAACACAATTTTTTTCATCCCAGGCACAGTGACAGAACGTATTGAACACTGTCTATAGTATAGTTCTACTCTATGTCTTTGCTTAAGTTTTTGTCCCACTGGATTTTGGTTTCAAAAACAAAAAAGAGATTTTCAAACCTGCATCAGTCGTAGTTGATTCTGTGTTGCAAAGAACAGTCCAGACCATCACAGGAGCTTTATAAAATCTGCCTTTTTCAGCAGATATAGGCTTTGCTTAAGGACTTATTAAAAATCTGATTTCTGGTCAATGGATTCTAAAAGTTAAGTGTGCGACATGGCACCTTATTGTATCAGTGATTGCGAGGGGAATTCAGATCCACATATTTGGCTATCATGCACTAGAGCCACATGTTAAAAATATCAATGAAATATTGGTTTGAAAAAATGAGCATTTGCAAATGAGAAACCTCTGTTTCTTTATAATCAAAAATACCCTCTGGTATAATCCAGGTTGTTGAATAACAGCTTGCAAAATTCACTTAAAAACAAGACGTTTGGGGATTTATAGGATGGAAAAAATGCATCTCAAGCACTGGCCCATTAGCATACTTCTGAGGCACCTACAGTGCAGGCTGCAGACTAATTGCAGCCTGTGGCCACTCTCAGATGACCCATATCTTGAATGCTGCGGTGCAGCCAAATAATATTTGTATTTCTACTGTGGTTTCCTCTTCCACCGAAGTCTGAGAAGTTGTGTGAGTCCCAGGCTTCAGCTGACATCAGCAGTCTTTATTTTCACATTCAAAAGGAACTGCTGCAATGTCCCCATTGAAGTTCAGTGGAGTAAATCCCATACTGGGGATTATGCTGGAGAGGGAGAAGCTGACAGCTATGTGATGAATTACAGATCCAACTTATAAATGTATCATGCCCCTTTGACTGCCTCCTCTGCCCGCTAATTCATCTCGTCTTGAATTTTTCATAACATTCCAAGCCCATGAGCAGCTACTTACAGCTGCTTAAAAAAAAAAAAAAAAAGTCAACCTGCCACAGAAACATTTCCTCCTCCCTCAACAAATGTCGTATTTCTTCCAAAAACTACATTGGCCCCAAGTCAGGATGGGCAAGATACATTAAAAAAAAAAAAGGAAAATGCTGAGGTCTAATGTCTTATGGCCACACAGAGAGAGAAATACGAGCCTTATACCATTGAAGTGGAAGATTCCTAGCTTTCCAGTGGGATCCCGCAGTCATGTCGAGCATTAGAAGGTCTTGAAATGTCAGATTTCAAAATTATGACACTTTTAAATACAGAAAAACATTTTTAGAGTATTTTTATGGCTCCTTCAGAATGCTGCATAATTGGCCTAACTAAATGTTTTGGCTTTACAGATGGGGAGTGATGAAAATAGTCCCAGTAACATTTTTAAAGCTCTGAATCATTCCTATAGCTTTCTGTGACTAGGGGGACATATACAGAATACATGATGGCATCAACAGCTATTGGAATGACATGTACAACTTTCTCATGACTATGGCACATGTGACTAAGTCCTGGTCTACACAGTTAGGTTGACATAAGGCAGCGTACGCCCACCTAATTATGTCAGTGTACACACTACAGCTTTGTCCCGCCGAGGTAAGTGCCCTACTACACCGATATAATAACTTCACTTCCACAAGAAGCATAGGGCTTATGTTGGGGTAGTTAGGGTGACGAAGTGTCTGCATAGACATTGCAGATTATTTACATCAGCTGTTGGCTGTCTTGTCAATTTCAGGGCTCCATACTCCCCACTTCCAGCCAGGCTGCTGCCCGGAGGCTCCATGGTCCCCATTCAGGGAGCCGAGAAGCCCAGGCAGTTGGCCCCCGCTCCCAGCTGGTCAGCAGCTGGGCTTCCGGCTGGGAGTTGCACAGAGCTGAGAACCCTGATGAGGGCACACACCACCAACAGAAGGAGGGTAGTGTGGACATCAGCCGCTTGCTTACTTACAGCATTTAATTACTGCGGTGGCTATACGTTTATTTAGATCAATGTAGGCCTGTAGTGTAGAGATGCCCTAAGGCCTTGTCTAAACATAAATGTTGTACCACTTTATCTATACCAGTATAGTCTAGTGTGAATGCAACTATGCCAGTTTAAACATCGGTATATTAATATAGTTTATTCCCCATGGAGAGAAGAAAAAGCAATACTGATATAAGCATGTTTATTCTGCTGTAATGGGGTCTACTACACTATGAGTTGTACCCATATAACTATATCATTAAAAATCACACCCCTAATTAACATAGTTATACCAGTACAAAATCTTGGTGTGGATGAGCCCTGAGATAGTCATGCTAAACTGATGTCCACAAAAACTTGATGGTGCCTCGCAAACTCTGGAGAGAAGTAAAGAATAGGGGACTTGAGAAAAAGGAAGCTTTCAAATATTCCCAATAAAGGTGGTTGAAATTTTTTTCAAATTAAATTTTTTTATTAGGAAATGGCCATTTTCTAAAACAAACATTTTCATTTTTGTCATCTTTTTAATCAAAATTTTACTGCAGTGTTATGATGATGCTTATTGAAACTGTCATTTTTTTTCATGTACCGATAACCTGGTTCCAGTAAATGAAAAATATTGTTCACCACTTCAGTAATGGTTTCCATGTTTTTGATTAATAAAAACAACGGAATTTCATTTGGAAATTGAATGCCAATTTTCTAAGATTTTTGGCTGAGCCACTCTAGGCAGGTCTGTAGTAAGGGAAGGTTTGGTGGGAGAAAGGCTGCTGCAGTGGGGACCCTTGGGAAACAGCAAGACATAAAGAGACAACTTTTATTTTTAATTATAGCTTTGCCTGGAGATTTCTAGGCACACTTGTGGGCCAGTCTGACCATCCAGGCCATCCTTTTTCCTTACTAAAAGACCATAGTCTGTAACGGCATGTCTACTCTCCACACTAAGCCTGGCTTCTGACTCAGGTTTGAGCCCTAGCCCTCACATCCATCTGCACACAAACCTGTCTGACTCAGGTCAGCAAGCACTCAGGATCCGGGTCTTGGGACCCAGCTAAGGGAGATGGATCAGAGCCAGAGTCCCACTGTGACTCAGGTCCAAACTCTGTTGCTTTACAGTGTGGACGCAGGTCAAGCTGCAGACCCAAGTCAGAAGGTCTGTGTAGGGGAGTACGGATGCTTTATCATGGCTGGGAAACCTGGGTCCAACAATTTTAAACCCAGGTTTACATTGCAGTGTGGATGCTCAAGCATGGATTTAGAAACACAGGGTCCGCAAGCCTGAGCCCCACAGACATAGACTTAGTGTGACAATATAGACATTCCCTCAGCCAGGTCTTACTACTTTCTCAGAAGGCCTTTGACCCTGCTCTGCACCCCTCCCCTGCCCCTGGTCCGATGCTGGCTAGCATCTGTTCTCTGTGCTTTGAAGAGGGAACCTAGAGGGAATCAACTGGATCACCAGCAAAAAAGCATTACCCCCCCACCCGACCCCTGATTATGTATTAGGGGGGAAGGAGGCTAAGATAAAGGTTATGTTCCCCAAATCATGGCCTTGACATTTGTCTCTGCCCTATTAAATTTTTTTAAATTATTGTACAAAAAGTTCTCATCAAGTATCCTCCATTTGCATAATTTCAGTCTCTAATGGTCATCCTACTGCTAGCTGCCTGGGGATCAAGGGCATTATATGACTCTTACAGTGCATAGGGAATGTGTACAGGGGGGAGGGATAGGTCAGTGGTTTAAGCATTAGCCTACTAAACCCAGGGTTGTGAGTTCAATCCTTGAGGGGGCCATTTGGGGCAAAAATCTGTTAGGGGACAGTACTTAGTCCTTCTAGTGAAGGCAAGGAACTAGACTCAATGACCTTTCAAGGTCCTTCCAGCTCTATGAGATAGGCATATATTATATTAACATTCTATAGCACTCATTAGTGCTGGTCCATGTGCCTGGACAGAGTTGTGGTTGATCTCCAGAACTGGTTAAACACAGGGTGCAGCACTCACATATTTGTTTTTATTTTGCTTTCAGAAAAAAATTATCTCTATTCTCCTTTATTTGACAGCAATAGATGAATATCAGGACACACCATTCAAGTTTGTTCAGAAAGGGGAAACATATGTAATTTAATCATTTTGTTGAAAAATGAAAAATATATATAGTTATATATGAAAAATATATAGTTATAATCACCCCATTTAAATTTAACAAATTATTTCCACTTAATCTTTGCTAAGGAAACTAATAACTGTTCTTCTTTAATATTGCCGATTTATGGCTTTTGCTGAAACCCTGAATTACAAAACACATCTCAAGCTTGGCAATGGGCATTAGGATTGTCTTGATTTCTAATGACACATTATTAATAATATCAATGCACCTATTCATTCCTTCATCTGAAAGGAATGCAGGCAGCACATGGACTTCAACATATTTTGAAGCCATTACCTCTCTCTAATGTCTATTAAAACTGTATGCTTCCAACAGCACCAGCCCTTCATGAAAATGTCCAGCTGATTCTAACATAAGTACGGAAAGGTTTATGGAATGGAAAAAAGGCAAAAAGAAGTTCCAAGGATCACACAGGATCTTTTTTTATCATTTTGTATGAATGCTTGTAGCAATGACGAGAAATGCTAAGGGCGCAACTCATGTACTGAAGCCTTTCACCCTAAGACCTGACTTCCTTTTACAGGAGATCCAGAGGACTTTGAGAAAATGGTGTTGTTTTATTTGATAAAATTTAGACAGGAGATTAGGGCAAATCTTGAAAAATAACTTAAAGCAGGTGGCTAGATCTTCAGGTATGCCCGCGCTGAACTCTGTGAAGGATTTTAGGGGTGACATAGGTGACTTCAAGCCACCTTTATGCTCCCAAGAGCCTGAACCAGGTTCTGGAGCAGCCCCAGTCCTAGTGTCCTGAGGGAGCCTTCCAATCACCAGGATCCTTCTGGAGTGTAAAAATGCCTTAAGCATGCCTCCTTTCCATGCAGTGGGTGCCAGGAGTGACTAAGGGCTACAGATTTTCCTCCTGCAGGCACGTGTCAGGTTTGTCATACCAGTGCCAAGCAGAAAGGGCAGCCAGGATCTGGCCCAAAAGCTACTGCAAAATATAAACTTTACAAAGAAATCCTTTAAATCCAGCATTTCAATGTGCAAACTTATCGATAGTTTGCTGTAGTGTCTTGATGTTACTATGCCTTCATTAGAGAATAAAAGGGCATCCACATTATTAAACATGGTCTATAGTTTGCAGTTTAAAAAGGAAATATGAATCAAGACCTGAAAAGCAAACCATGCTGGGTAACTCCTATACCTGTACAGAGTATAAGTGAAATCCTTGTGGTGCCTCAGAGCTGTAATGATCCACCAACATGGATTGCTTTACCAGATCTGGGCCTCAAAATTGGAACCAAACAAAGTAACAATTAAAAATGGCAATTTAAGGATTTTTTAAGGACAAGTGCAGCTGTATCACAGCAGCCAATTAACTCAGAAAACATACAACTGAGTTAACTTGTTCTTTTTTTATTTTATCTTCTAAACCTTCCCCCTTCCCATTTGCATTCACTATGTTAGGCATTCCCTCAGACTTCTCGGTGAAGACCAAAACAAAGAAGTCATTAAGCATCTCTGCCATTTCCAAGTTTCCTGTTACTGTTTCTCCCTCCTCACTGAGTAGTGGGCCTACCCTGTCCTTGGTCTTCCTCTTGCTTCTAATGTATTGATACAAAGTTTTCTTGTTTCCCTTTATTCCTGCAGATAGTTTGAGCTCATTTTGTGCCTTTGCCTTTCTAATCTTGCCCCTGCATTCCCCTGTTGTTTGCCTATATTCATCCTTTGTAATTTGTCCTAGTTTCCATTTTTTATATGACTCCTTTTTATTTTTTAGATCTTGCAAGATCTCGTGGTTAAGCCAAGGTGGTCTTTTGCCACATTTTCTATCTTTCCTACCCAGCGGAATAGTTTGCTTTTGGGCCCTTAATAGTGTCCCTTTGAAATACTGCCAGCTCTCCTCAGTTGTTTTTCCCCTCAGTCTGGATTCCCATGGGACCTTACCTATCAGCTCTCTGAGCTTACCAAAATCCGCTTTCCTGAAATCCATTGTCTCTATTTTGCTGTACTCCCTTCTACCCTTCCTTAGAATTGTGAACTCTAGGATTTCATGATCCCTTTCACCCAAGCTGCTTTCTACTTTCTAGTTCTCAACGAGTTCCTCCCTATTTGTTAAAATCAAATCTAGAACAGCTTCCCCCCTAGTAGCTTTCTCAACCTTCTGAAATAAAAAGTTGTCTGCAATGCAGTCCAAGAACTTATTGGATAGTCTGTGCCCCACCGTGTTATTTTCCCAACATATATCTGGATAGTTGAAGTCCCCCATCACCACCAAATCTTGGGCTTTGGATGATTTTGTTAGTTGTTTAAGAAAAGCCTCATCCACCTCTTCCACCTGGTTAGGTGGCCTGTGGTAGACTCCTAGCATGACATCACCCTTGTTTTTTACCCCTTTTAGCCTAACCCAGAGACTCTCAACACTTCCGTCCCCTATGTCCATCTCCACCTCAGTCCAAGTGTGTACATTTTTAATATATAAGGCAACACCTCCTCCCTTTTTCCCCTGTCTGTCCTTCCTGAGCAAGCTGTACCCATCCATACCAACATTCCAATCATGTGTATTATCCCACCAAGCCATTTCCTCCTCCACCAGTGGTGACAATGCCTCCGTAACATCTTGGATACGGGCCCCCGGCAGGCAGCATACCTCCCGAGATGAAATGTCAGGGTGACAGATGGGCGCCTCCGTCCCCCTCAGCAGAGAGTCTCCGACCACCACTACCCTACGTTTCCTATTCGCAGTGGTGGCAGAAGACTTCCCAGCCTTAGGGGTACGAGGCTTTGCGACCAGGAGCTGCTAACAGGGAGTTTTGAGAGGGATTGCTCCAGGTAAAGCAGGAGCAAATACAGGACCCTTGAGGTAAGTGGCTATCTGTAGTGTGTGTTTGGGGGTACTTGCTGTGTGCTGAGCTTGTGTCTGTCTGTTTGTTCATTCGTTTGTTTGTTTGCAGGGCTGTGGCTGGCAGTTGGAAGCTGTGAGCTTCTACACCAGGCTTGAAACCTAGAAGCCTTAATCAGGGGGCGGGGCTAATCAATCAGGGAGGCCAGGGCTTTATAAAGCAGCGAGCAAGCGACCAGGGAGCTTTGCGAACAGGAGCTGCTAACGGGGAGTTTTGAGAGGGAGTTGGGAAAGGGCAAGCTATACTTGCCATTCCTAAAGCCTTTAACCCAAACGAAAGCCAGAGGCAGAGCGACCAGGGGAGCGGAGCGGACAGGGGGCTGCAGACAGGAGAGTTTGAGAGGGAGAGCAAGAGATCCTGCGGCTGAACAGTCTACCAGGTGAGAGTGTGTGTGTTTGACTGTTTGAATTTAAATTTTGATTCTGATTTCAGGTGATTTCAGTTTCAGCTGTTGTGGCAGTTGGGACTGAGTGCCTGACCCTGTTCCCTTGAGTGTTTGAGAGGGAGTTGGACAGAGGGAGGCCTACGATGGTTAGGAAGGCCCGCAACACCTGGGCCAGCACTGCTTCTGTCTCCTCCACCTGCGCCTGTAGCCAGACAGAGCGCCTGAACATGGATGCTTCTACCCAGATCCTGGTGTGGTTTTGCAGGGACGGTAACTTGCAATTCCCACTTACTGATATCCAGGCTGGGGGGACCATCCAATGTGACAGGTGCCTGCTGGTGGAATCTCTCAGGCAGCAGAGCTACAGGAGGAGGTGGCTAGATTGAGGAGCATCCAAGTCCATGAACAATTCCTGGACACTGTCCTTGTGGAGACAGCTGAGGTAGCTGTCCCAGTACACAGGACTGCCGACGCACCACTGGTGGAGGAGGAAATGGCTCAGGGTGGACACTGGCAGCTGGTTACTTCTGGCAGCAGGCAGTGCTCCACCTCTGCTCCAAACCCTGCCACCGTGGTAATAGGAAACTGTTATGCTCTTCTTGATACAGGAGAGAAGGAATCTCCCCCTACAGCAGAGGAGGAGAAGCCTCGTTAACAATGCCCAAGATCTTGTTAGCATTACAGTATAGCTCACACCTCCTCAATAAGGCATGGATCTTTGAAGTTGCTAACAGGATGTCTTAATTGAAAGTTTTGCAATGTAGGTCCTCAATAAGATAAATTAATGGCTACACAACCATTTTTTCCCTGTCACTGAAATGTACCAAGGTAAAAGCCCCAGTTTGCAGAACAATGAATTTTTGGGATATCAGCTGGTATTAAAATGGAGATTAGGATACTTGTTTTCATTTTGCACCACCCAATATTATAGTGTTTGTATGTGTCTCTCAAAATTCTCTGTTGCCAAATGTTTTCATGGTTATTTTACAATTACAAGCAAGATTGCTCAGACACTACACATTCATTAGCTGACACATTCCAATCTTGCTGCTGTAAGTGAAATTTGCAGCTTTGATGGTAGGGGTCTGAGTATTGGGGAGAATCTCGTCTGATTCAAATACATTTGCCGCTTAGCGCTCACCATGGTAGTTTATGCAGGACAAATACATGGAAACACTTGGGTCCTTAGATTCTTGCTCAAGAAGCTATGTGTTTGTCCTGTACAGAAAAGGGCTGGATGCAGGGGCGGGTCCAGGCACCAGCGCAGCTGTGAGGGCGGCAGTCAGCCTTCGGCGGCATGCCTGCGGGAGGTCCGCCAGTCCTGGGAAGGCGCGGGACCGGCGGATCACCCTCAGAAACGCTGCCAAATCCGCGTGACCAGCGGACCGAAAGCCGTCTGACTGCTGTGCTTGGGGCAGCAAAAATCATAGAGCCGCTCCTGGCTGCATGGTGCTGTTTTTCGTGATACCTATGTTCTTTATCATAAGTTTCTTTCAGAGACAATTAAGCTGAGGTTGCTGTGCAATATAGTTCAAAACGGAATCTAGAGAAGATTGAATATTTAACTTTTCTTAAGCTGAATATGCTTCAAATCATCTAGGATCACCATCGTGATCCACAAAACCCCCACTTGGCTTCTGCCTACCCCTGTAGGCACCTAAACTCATTAGGTACCTAAGGGTTTGGCTACGTGGCAAGTTATTATGCAGCAACAAAGTTGTGACTCTACAGCACACCAGCTTGCTATGCAGGAACTAGCTGTGTGGACCCTGCTGCAGTGCAATGAGTGTTTCAGAGTGCGGTGTAGCATTCTGCACTTTCAAGGATCCAGGCCTAGGGCTTGATCCAAAGCTCATAGGGAATATTATTATGCCCATTCTCCCACCGTTTGTCTGTCTATTTAGACTGCAAACTCTTTGGGGTGGCAACTGTATTTCACTATATTCAAGAACAGTGTCTACTGAAATGGGGCCCTGTTCACAGTTGGGGCCTCTACGTGCTACAGTAACAAATACTATTTTTATCTTTTCAAAATCACATGGACATTTCAAGAAACTTAAACTATTCATGGCATTTTGTAAAGATACAAAACGAGTCCTGAAAACATCAGTTATTTTCATGGTCCCAGAAGCATTCCATCTTCTCAAAGGATAACAATGCTGACTCTTTTTAGATGTCTACCTTTTATTGAGCACATTTTTATTGAGCACATAACATAATTTCCAGGTCTGGCTGTTTTCCAATCAATTTATTTCCAACTGGGTTCAATTTCCAGAGAGAGGCAACTTCCTGCGATATTTTTTTTTTTTTTTTTTGTCCAACAAAGGTGAAAATAGTGTTCTCCAAACAGGACTATTTAAACTGGCATGCACATGTGGCTAAATGGTTTAATTCAATTTAAATAAAAATGTTCACTGGAAATAGCATGAAAACTGATAGTCCAAATGGGGGGAAAATGTTAAAGTTAAGTGTTCAGTGAAATGTGAGTTTCAGATTGTCCTGATTATCCGGTACCTTCTCTAGTTCAGATTTTTGCCCAAGTGAGCACATTTTCAAGTATGAATTAACAGAACAAATATTAATGTATGGCCTGAACCCATATGAGGGACAACCTCTAAAATGGTCTGTCACATTCTTTAATGGAGTATTTTTCTCTTCCTGGCCATCATACTCAATGCTCTACATCCTATCGATCAACACTATGTGTCTTAGGTACTTTTATGGCCCCTGTTATTGTAATATCTGAGCATCTCACTATCTTTAAAGTATATAGCCTCATGTTAGGTAGCGAAGATAGAGAAGTACTATTATTAACATTTTACAGATGGGGAACTGAGACATCAGAGGTATTTAGGTACCTGGATCTTCAAGTATTTAGGTGCCCAATTCCCATTAAAATCAATAGGATTTAAGCATCTAACTACATTTCAAGATCTAAGCCTACAGCCCGGCTCCACAAAGGGATTTAGGTGTTGCAACCTCTTACTTTTAGGCACCTTTGAAAATCACTGGGATCAACAAACCCTGAGGTGCCTAGGCTCTCTATACAATGCATAGGATGATATAGGTACCTAAGAATGGGATCCCCAGAAGCCAGCACATAAGGTAGAGAGCCACCTAAGCTAGCCAATGACAGATGCCAACAAGAGGTGACTATCCTATGCCCCACCTCCTCACAGAGTTTGGCACCTAAGTCTGAGCTGCAGGGAGATTCCTATCTCTGATTGTGATCCACCGCCAGGAACCCCTCTCCTGAAGTCATCCAGCTTAGGTGCCTAAACCTTTCTTTGAGAGAATGGCTTAAGTGGCTGCCTAACTACATGTAGGATGCTCATGGGGTGGGAGGAAGAAGTAGTAGCCTCCCCTATGACCTTCAACCCAGAGATTGGACTACTCACCTGGGATGTGGGAAACCCCCACTTCAATTCCCTACACACATCTGACAAGAAGGAAGGCTCAGAACAGAGATCTGCCACCTCTCAGGAGAGCATCCCTAGCCAATGGGCTATGGGGTATTCTGATGTTGTGCTTTCTCCTGTTGAAGTTGTTCCACATTGTATAAATAATAAAGTAGTCATTGGGCCAAAGACAGACTGACTATAATACAATGGTTAGGGAACACACTTGAGGTGGGATATTTTTGTTTAAATCCCTTTTACTTATCAGGGAAGGGGGGATTGAACCAGAGTCTTACACATCCTGGATGAATACCCTAACCACTAAGCTACTACTTATAAAGATGTCTACCTTCTCTGCTATTTTGAGTGGAGTTAGGCAGACTCAGACACAGCCCTCTAGCTCAGCAAGATAGACATTGTCCTGCCTATCTTCACCTGGTTTCAGGATCATGCTGGAAGTTAGCTGTGAGACAGACATCCAGGTGCCAGCCTGAGGCAGCAGTGCACATGCCTAGAGGCAGAAACGTAGGCAGCTACGGATCTTTTATTGCAAACATTTAGGCTCCAAGTGAGTGTAGATGCCTCCAGAGTTAGGTGGGAGTGAGCAGAGGTTTAGGTGATTTTTTGCAGTGGTGCCTAAAACTAGGATTTAGGTGCCCAAATTTGGGCTTTAGGCTCCTCTGTCCCTTTGTGGATCTGGACATAAGTGAGTTGCTTGAGATTACACAAGGTCTCAAGTCCCAGGTCAAGCACCTGCCCTTCCCTAAAGGTGACTAGATGAGGCTCCCTTTGAAATTAATCATTTCCTTCCCTAGCTCAGTCAAAAATGTTGCCTCAGTGATGCAAGACACCTTCCAGACACTGAGCAAGCTGACTTCATAGCATTCCCAGCACTGACCAACCCAGAGGGCAAGAAAAAGACCCCGCAATCAAATTGGCCTGCTCTGTATTCAAATTGTAATGGCTTAAAGCCTTTTCTTAAAGAAATGAAGAGTAACTTAACTTCACATTTAGGGTGAAACCCTGAACTCCTTACTCAGAAAAAATATTCAATTAAATAAATAGTTCTGGGTTGGGCCCTTAGTGTAATAATGACCAGTGTCCATTTTCTGGTTTGGTATAAAACATAGGGAAAATATTAGTTTAAAATGTAAGGTCCTGATTCTCCTCTCCTTTGCACTGATGGAACTCCCTTGGTTTCATCAACTCCAATGGACTTCATGGCTTAGAGAATACAGTGATGGATACTAAAGACAAATCTCTACACTAAATTATACTTGTGTCAGAGACTCATACTAAGTGAGATTTAAAGGCAGCAGAAAAATATACCGAACTAAGAAACAGATAAGTATATAATATGAGAAAGCAATATAGGGCCAATAACATTGATAGGTGGAATATGGTCTATCTTTGGGGTTTGTACTGCCATCCATAGTATCTAAGTGCTTCCAATATTAATTAAATTGGCAATATCAAAGTCCCAGAGAACTTAATGGAGATATGGGCTCTTCTCCCTTTCTAGCTGTAGAAAGCTCTTATTGGGTGGAAGATTTTGGGTTTGGTAGAAGGGAAGGAAGATGCAGCTGTGCTAAATGACATTTTAGGAGTTTTGTGAACCACCTGAAGCACAAAACTTCCAATAGTAGTTGGTTTGTTAACAGCTATGAGCTTCCCCACTCTACCCCCCATCCACAGCCTGTATAAATGTCTTGCCCCTGGAAAATCACTTTACCAAGGCTTCCTGAGGGTTGTGTGTTTTTCTTTTCAGGTTATGAGTGGTCTTGAAGCCAAATTTCTGAGAAGGAGTAGCCTAATGTTGCCATTAGAGAGAAGGTATTATCTTTTATTGGACCATCTTTAATGAAGAAGAAGGGCTCAGTGTAGCTCAAACATTTGTGTCTCACACCAGTAGGAGTTGATCCAGTAAGAGACATTACTTCAATCACTTTGTCTCGCTAATATCTGGGACCAACATGGCTACAACAACACTGTGTACAACTGTGTTGCCATGAGAGACTGTGCATTTTATAGTTATCTCTTGCAGGGTGAGAGTTTAATTCAGAGAAAAAACACCTAGTCTGAATTCTGCCTTTTATTCATTGTGTGTGAACCCCCCTTGTAACAGTCTGTCTCTCTAAGGGCCAGGAGGACTTGGGCCAGCCAGCTCTGTTCAATCAACACCATTTATGCTATAATTAACTGCCTCCCAGCATTGGGGGTGGGGGCGGGGTAGGACTAATTAAGTCAGGTATTAGCAGGATGAACATCTGGCCCTCCTAAAAAGGCCTGAGAGAGCACAGTTGAGGGAAGAGGCTCCTGCAGGAAGTGGGAAGTAGAGGGTGTTGGTTAGGCTCATGGGGGACTGTGAGGTAGGTTTATCAGGGATAGAAAAGCCTCTGAAAGAAGCTGCTGAAAATCTTAGAGGAGGGATATAGTGGCACCTGCTAGGAGGAAAAGAGTTGCCAGGAGAATAAGTTGTGGGAGGTAGTACTCAGCTTAAGGAGTATAGAAAAACTCTGTAGGGCCCAGGAGTAGGGGTGAAGGGCAATGAGCCTGAGCATAGCCCAGGAGGGAAAGAAGAATTGTTTGTTTGGGTTTTCAAATGGACTTGTTACCCCATGAGGGGACTGAACTGGAAAAGTGACCTGGCCTGAAGGCTGTGCCACAGAAGGTGCTGATAACTGCAGAACTAGACTGGCATGCAGTAGGGGATGCTAAAGTGGAAGAACCCTGGAAATGTCTCAGTTTGGCTCAAGAGGGAGTTCCAGTAGTGTAGTGTAATTCCACCCAATTACATCCTTCCTCCTCCATCCCCAAAAATGGTAGAGCTGGTTGGAATTTTGTTGTCAACTATTTGGATGAAACCTCAAAAGGAACTTTAACCTTTTTGTAGAAAATCCAACTTGGGGTGAGGGGGAGAGAATCATTTTTTGTCATAAATGGGAACAAAATGTAAGCAAAAACTAGAATTGGTTTCTAAATGGAAATGTTCATTTCTTTTTGGTTTGAGGGGGTATCTTACTCCTTCCCTCCTCTACCTTCCCCTTTACCAGTAGCCAAAAAAAGGGGGGGAGGGTGAAAGGTCTTTTTTGGGGAGGCAGGACTGTCTGTATCCAGGAGCAGCCACAGGCAGATCCTCATAATCCCCCAAAACCCCAGTTTTGCTAGTGACTCAAAAGACATGAGGAGTACTTGTGGCACCTTAGAGACTAACACATTTATTTGGGCATAAGTTTTTGTGGGCTAAAAACCAGTGGGAGAACACTTCAACGTCCCAGGACACTCAATTACAGACTTAAAAGTGGCAATTCTTCAACAAAAAAACTTCAAAACCAGACTCCAACGAGAAACTGCAGAACTGGAATTAATTTGCAAACTAGACACCATCAAATTAGGCCTGAATAAAGACTGGGAGTGGAGGTGTCATACACACTAAAAACTATTTCCCTATGCTAATTTTCCCCCTTACTGTTACTCAGACCTTCTTGTCAGCTGTTTGAAATGGGCCACCCTGATTACCACTACAAAAGTGATTTTTCCTCCTGCTCATAATAGCTCACTTTAATTGAATTGTATCATTATAATTGGTAAGGCAACCCCATATTTTCATGTTCTCTGTGTGTGTATGTATATGTGTGTATATGTATGTGTGTGAAGATATATATAATCTTCCTACTGTATTTTTCACTCCATGCATCTGATGAAGTGGGTTTTAGCCCACAAAAGCTTATGCCCAAATAAATTTGTCTCTAAGGTTACACAAATACTTCTCGTTGTTTTTGCTGATACAGACTAACACGGCTACCACTCTGAAACCTGTCATAAGACATGGAATCATGACCAAGTCACTATACCTCTGTAATGGGTTTCATTTCCAGAGATCAGTGGTGAACAAAACAGGACAATGCCAAGTAGGAGAAAAGCCTGCCCAGATCTTTTGTATGGATCTCTTGATTAGCTCTTTCCTTCTTTTGGTGATGATCCTAAATAACACAGCGGGACACTGACTTATTTGCCCTTTCTCACTGTGAGGCAGGAAGTATGTTCTTTGTATTTCCAGTTCAGCTAATGCTGGTTCATTTCATTTAATTGTATTATTTCAGACTGTACTCTGTGTGTTTGTGTATTTAGTGCAACATCCTTGAATCATCCATTACCAGAAATCATGGAGTGTGTTGTAAAAATATTTCCCTGAAACTAAACTTGCAGCTTAGACCTGTTTTATTTTAAAGGGACATGTTTATTTCCTTTGCTTAACAATAACTAAACTTGACCTATTTATTTATAAAATAGCACAAACTGGCACAGCCATATTTGAAGTGACATCATTCTTATCAAATACTGTCTCCTTCAAATGCAAACAGCGTTACCATGCCCGATACAGCCTATACTGCCCTTAACAACTTTTTAAAATATTCTACTGAAAAATAAGTTCAGTTTCCTGTAGTAAAGCAGCTTGGGGGGTGTGTGTGTGTGTGTGTGTGTGTGTGTGTGTGAAATGGTATTTATAAAATTTACAGTGGTGTTGAAATGCCAAAATTGATTGTGACATTGCTTTCATTATAAAGACTATATAGGTACAAAATAAATCTCTAGACCCTGGTAACTAGATTTGGTGAAGGATTGGTAAGTCTTTGAGGCAGAAAGAACTAGGGGCTGGACCAAAGGAGGTACTGCAGTGAAAAAATCCTAAGAACAGCCAAGCTTGAGAAGAAACCCTACCCTTGAAGTTCAGCTAAATTTGGATTAAACATAGTGGAAAAGCTCCATTTGACTTCTGTGGAACCAGGATTTCACTCAGTATATTTAGTAGACCATTCACAGCAGGGTAGGAACCTGATTTCAACAATAATCTTTTTCTTTTGTAGTTATAGAAATATAGGATGTGTATTTAAAGTGATTACTACCAACTGCTCCATAAATTCTGAAATCATCCAATTTCACAATACCAAAATCCCCCACTATATAGAGCTGACACTAATTGTGTTACCCTTGTTGGCAGTCTCAGTAGCAAGCACTGGCAGCCTATTGTGTCCATTAATATGCTACTTCCTCCATTCCTTTCAGAACAAGTCTGATGTGAGGAACCCTGCACTGTTCCCCCCTCCCACCACCACATCACCCAGCATAGGAGGCATGCTAAGGTCAGCGTGGTGTATTGAAAACTGTGTTTAAAATTACAGGCTATCACTTTAAATTAAGTGTTTCCTGGTCCTGCTTGCAGGCTTAGGGGCTCTGAAGGAAGCCATGTGATCTGGGGGCCTCTGGAGTAGTCTGGAAAGCATGACCCTGGAGCAAGGTGGGTTGAGTTATGCCTCTCTGCATTAGCTAGCAGCCCTCTCTCTCTCTATTTGGTTGGTTTGATGAGCGTTAAGAGTTTCTAAGAAATAACATAGTGTTATATTTCAGCCTTTAAGGAAGAATATTTGTTTTTCCTTCTGCTTCCCTATGTGCATGCTCAGGGCTGGCTCCAGGCACCAGCTGACCGAGCATGTGCTTGGGGCGGCACCTGGAGGGGGGCGGCGCTGAGGTTGGCTTTTTTTGTGGGGGGTTTTTTTAACCAAAAAACCCCCCCATTCTTCCCAGCAGGGGCAGTGGGCCGCGTGCGAGCCCCGCTCCCCGCCCCGCCCCGGCTGGGCCGGGGCAGCGGGGAGCGCAGCATAGCCCCAGTCGGGGCAGCGGAGCCGTGGGCGAGCCCCGCTCCCTGCCGGCGCCCCGGCCTGGGCAGTGGGGCCGCAGGGAAGCCGCCCTCCCTGCTGGCGCCCCGGCTGGGGCAGCGGGGCGTGGCATCGCCCCGGCCAGGGTACTGGGGCCGCGGGGTCCTGGGGAAGCCGCCCTCCCCGCCGGCACCCCAGCCGGGGCAGCGGGGCCGGGGAAGACGCGCTCCCCGACGGCCCACCGGCTGGGGCATCAGGGAAGCCACCCTCCCCACCAGCGCCCCGGCCGGGGTGGCAGCGGGGATGCTGTGCTTCCTGCCGGCGCCCCGGCCGGGGCAGCAGGGAGTGGCATCGCCCCAGCCAGGGGGACCGGGGCCGCGGAGCCCTGGGGAAGCCGCCCTCCACGCCAGCACTGCAGCCAAGGCAGTGGGGAAGCTGCACTCCCCCGCCGGCGCCCCAGGCAGCGGGGCCGCAGGGAAGACGCCCTCTCAGTTGGCGACCCAGCCGGGGCAGCAGCGGGGATGCCGTGCTCCCCGTCGGCGCCCGGGCAGCGGGAAGCGGCATCGCCCCGGCCGGGGGACTGGGGCCGCGGACATGCCGCACTCCCCGCCGGCGCCCCGGCCGGGGAGCGCGGCATCGCCCCTGCTGGGAGAGCTGGGCAGCGGACATGCCGCGCTCCCCACCTGCGCCGGGGCAGTGGGAATGCCACCCTCTCCGCGGGCACCCCAGCTGGGGCAGCGGGGAGCGCGGCATAGCCCCGGCTGGAGGAGCGGGGCTGCGGGCATGCGGCGCTCCCTGCCGGCACCTGGGCTGGGGGAGCGGGGCCACTGGAATGCCGCCCTCCCTGCCAGCGCCCCGGCCGGGGCAGCGGGGAGCGCAGCATAGCCCCGGCCGGGGCCACGGGCATGCCACCCTCCCCGCCGGCGCCCGGACTGAGGGGGCGGCCGGCGGCTTTTTTGCCTGGGGCGGCAAAAAAGCCAGAGCCGGTCCTGTGCATGTTGTGAATGTAACAGAGAGGCCTTCAATGAATGACATACTGGGGATGATGAGCTGCAGCATAGCCAATAGGTAGCTCTTAAGAGGCTGCAATATGTTCCCAGCCAATGGGAGGCTCACTTACATCAGGGGACTTTGATTTTACTTTATAAAATATTTGTAGATGAACCTCCCATTGGTCTGTATGGCTGGAACATGATTTAGGAAGCTGTCACTAGTCCATACTTTTCATACATTTCCTTTGTTTTGCAGGAACTCCTTTAACATAGGTGAGAACTTGAGTGCAATGTCTCATAAACACAGTTTTTTTCCTTCTGGTTTGCCTCTCGCCCAACACTTGGCAGATTGCACATTAGAATTTTGTTGTTACTTACTCGGCTGTGCAGTATGTATAAAATCTGTCCATTGAGCGTGGTGTCAACTCTTTCAATGTTCAGGATCTTCTTAGAAAAGGATCAGTATTCCTTATTGGCATGAACGAATTTGACTAACCCACTTCAAACGTGTAAATGATGAACCATCTTGTTTTCATCACTGGGCCAATGAAAGTTGTTGTATTACTTATTGAATTAGCAGGTCTTTGCTGTATTTGGCATCACCAAAAAGATGATTAAGAACAGCCATACTGGGTCAGACCAAAGGTCCCTCTAGCCCAGTATCCTGTCTTCCGACCATGGCCAATGCCAGGTGCCACAGAGAGAATGAACAGAACAGGTAATACTCAAGTGATCCATCCCCTGTCGCTCATTCCCAGCTTCTGGCAAACAGAGGCTAGGAACACCATCCCTGCCCTTCCCGGCTAATAGCCATTGATAGACCTACTCTCCATTAACTTATCTAATTCTTTTTTGAACCCTGTTATAGTCTTGGCCTTCACAACATCCTCTGGCAAAGAATCCCACAGGTTGACTGTGCGTTGTTTGAAGAAATACTTTCTTTTCTTTATTTTAAAATCTGCTGCCTATTAATTTCATTTGGTGGCCCCTAGTTCTTGTGTTATGAGAAGAAGTAAATAGCACTTCCTTATTTACTTTCTCTACACCAGTCATGATTTTATAGACCTCAATCATATCCCCCTTTAGTCATCTCTTTTCCAAGCTGGAAAGTCCCAGTCTTATTAATTGCTCCTCATACGGAAGCCGTTCCATACCCCTAATCATTTTTGTTACCCTTTTCTGAACCTTTTCCAATGCAATACATCTTTTTGAGATGGAGTGACCATATCTGCACACAGTATTCAAGATGTTGGCATACCATGGATTTATGTAGAGGCAATATGATATTTTCTGTCTTCTTATTTATCCATTTCTTAATGATTCCCAACATTCTGTTCACTTTTTGATTGCCACTGCACATTGAGTTGATGTTTTCAGAGAACTATCCACAATGACTGCAAGATCTCTTTCTTGAGTAGTAACAGCTAATTTAGACCCCATCATTTTATATGTATACTTGGAATTATATTTTCCACTATGCATTACTTTGCATTTATCAACATTAAATTTCAGCTGCCATTTTGTTGCCGTCACCCAGTTTTGAGAGATCCTTTTGTAGCTCTTTGCAGTCTGCTTGGGACTTAACTATCTTGAGTAGTTTTGTATCATCTGCAAATTTTGCCACCTGTTTACCCCTTTTTCCAGATCATTTATGAACGTGTTGAATAGGACTGGTCCCAGAACAGACCCATGGGGGACACCACTATTTACCTCTCTCCATTCTGAAAACTGACCATTTATACCTACCTTTTGTTTCCTATCTTTTAACCAGTTACCAACCCGTGAGAGGATCTTCCCTCTTATCCCATGACAGCTCACTTTACTTAAGAGCCTTTGGTGAGGGACCTTGTCAAAGGCTTTCTGAAAATCTAAGTACACTATATCCACTGGATGCCCTTGGTCCACATGCTTGTTGACCACCTCAAAGAACTCTAGAAGATTGGTGAGGCATGATTTCTCTTTACAAAAACCATGTTTACTCTTCCCCCAACAAATTATGTTCATCTATATGTCTGACAATATTGTTCTTTGGCATTTATATTTCAACTATTCAAAAATTCTTAAAAATAAGATATCTATCCTTAAAAATAAGATCTGTTCCCTGTCCACACAATTCTGGCAGTGAGTGTTATAACTAAACTGAGATCATAGGCAAAACACAGAGAAAGAGCTACTAAGAAGGTCTTAGCACCTCATTTTTAGTTTGAGGACTGTTTGCCTAGATACAAATTTTGACATCAAGAACCAGGTGACCAGCTGATGTGAATCAGAGGTCTCCACTGAAGTAATCTGAGCTATTCTCATTTACACCAGCTGAGGAGCTAGCCCCAATACCACTTCTTGCTCATATTATATACATAAGCAATTCTGTATCTTTCATATAAAACTGTTGGCTTATAAATGAAAAGCATTCACAGCCCGGTTTGGAACCTTTTGTTATGCATTAACAGCCAGGTGCTGCATGCTGGCTATCTAGTCTTCATCGAGGACCCAGTGTTTGTCAGAAATTTCACATAAAATGGAAATGCCAGGTCCTCAGCTGGTGTCAGTGCAGGTCCATTAAAGTCAAGGGGGCAGTTCTTCTACTCACCGCTCCCCTTCCGCTTCTACCACTTCGATAGCACAAAGGGAGCAGAAAGTAGCAATGAGCCCCTAGCTGGGGATACCCTTGGATAATGGAATCCCTAGTGGCCATAGGAACTGGCTTTGCCACCTCTATGCCACACTCCCCACAGCCCCTGGTGCAGGGATGAAGGTGGGAGAAGGAGTGACTGAAGCCATCCAGCAAATCCCAGCTGGATGATGGCCCCTTAGGGATCATTGCCAGATGATGGGTTGTAAACAGTTCCCCGCCCCCAAATCTCTGCTGCATCCAGACGGTGCAAGCACCGTGGAGATTCTTCCCAAGGACTTCAGTGGCGCTACACCAGTTGGCAGCAGCAAAAGATATGGCCCAAAATCTTAAGTTCTTGCAGCAATTGCCACCAAAAAAAGACAATAGGGAAAGTCACATAGACTTGATTCTCCTCTTCTGCCACGGTAATTCTCTAGGAACTTCAGGGAAGTGCTGTTGTGGCACAAAGTAGATGTAGGAGGGCACAGAGTTGGGACCTGAAAGTTGGACGCCCCAAAAATCAGAGTTTGATTCAGCCCTATCACTAGTTTTCTGTTTTAAATATTTGTGATTGTGACTGGTATCAAATGACATCATTAAACACATCCCAGAGTTTAAAACTAATATTTATTATTAGGGCAAACAGAACAAAACAAGAGTAAATATACCAGCCAAAAAACATAACATTTTTATTTTCAAAAAAGAACTAAAATGAAAGGCAAATCTATGTTAATGCTCCAAGCAAGATCATTTATTTACTGCCAAGTGACTTCTACTAAATAAACATGGAACATAAAATGCACAAAACAGTCTGAAATGATTTTGTCCTTCAGAAAGTCTAATAAATATTTATAGATAACCAGATATTTGCAAACCCACTAATTCACATACAAGTGTTTCCAAATTGGCGTAGGGTGCCTTTTATCCATTTCTACTAGTTCCCAAAGAAGCACTCTTCTACTTAGAATAAAAATAGTGTAAGATCTTTTTCTGCGGGTGGTATAGCTTCTGTAGAGAACAAATATAATGGATTGTTTCAGGGTTTAAAGTAAGGGGGTTAGAGTGGAATGGAACGCATCTTAATCCTGAACCTCAATTGTACTATACCCTAAAGACAGAGGGAGAGTACATTTTTGTCTAGCTCCTCCTATTTCTTTAGTGGCTGGTAAAATGAAGATTAATAATGTAGGTGAATCTAAAGTGTAATGAGCTGGAGGAGTTTGTCTTTGTGCTGTTAATAGGTTTCCAAGCCTTCCTGCTTGTAGTTGGAGCAGCACTAGCACCCGATAGGAGAGGGTGGCTTGTCCAAGCTAGGAGTCCCCTATTTTCTCCCTTTCTTGGGCAGGAAGATTTGCACCCTGCTGTTTTCCCCTTCACTCCAGTGCAGCAGAGAAGGAAAGGCTGAGTATGCAGCCTTCCTCATCCCCTCCACATTCCCAGCTCTCCTCCTCCTCCAAGGAAAAACAAGGACTTTGCCACAGGCTTCACCTCCATTAGCCAGAATCTAGGGGAAACAGAATAGCCTTCTCCATTCCCTATACCACTCCATTGTGGGTGTTCAGGAAGAGAGACTGGGAATTATGTTTGGGATTGGAAGGGTTGTTCCCCTAGACAGCTTTGTGCACTCCCTCTCGTGTGAAATCACTTGGCCTGTCAAACAAATTAGTTGGGGTTAAAGACTCCATTCAAGTACATTAATTACCTTGTCCCAGTATTCTTACCCATACCATGTCTGGATAGAAGTCAGCATTTGGTACTGCAGGCACAGCATGCTGAAAAATCTGAGCAGGCAGTGCAGAACGGGGAATAAAATTGGCAGCATGACCTCCAGAAGAAGAAAGTGGAGAACCCATGTATCCCCAATGCAGATAGAGATAAGAAACCGTTTTCAGGCTCTCTGCAGAGGTACTATGGCAGAGAATGGTTTGGAAGGGTCATCTGAGGGAAGGGATCAGAAGGAGACCCCATCATCTGGAAGGCATGGGATGCATTGTCCTAGGGATGTGGGTTCTACGACCACCTCTCCCAAGAGGAGACTGGTGGTTGGGGACTCCCTCCTAAGGAGGATGGGGTCATCCATCTGCCATCCAGACCAGGAAACTTGAGAAGTATGCTCCTTGCCTGGATTTCAGGATATGATGGAGTGTCTGCCGAGACTGATCAAGCCCTCGGGCCACTTCCTACTTCTCCATGTGGGCACCAATGATACTGCCAAGAATGACCTTGAGTGGGTCACTGCAGACTACGTGGCTCTGGGGAAAAGGATAAAGGAGTTTGAGGCACAAGTCTTGTTCTTGTCCATCCTCCCTGTTGAAGGAAAAGGCCCAGGTAGGTACCATCAAATTGTGGAGGTAAATGCATGGTTATGCAGGCTGTGTCGGAGAGAGGGCTTTGGATTCTTCGACCATGGAATGTTGTTCCAGAAAGAAGGATTGCTAGGAAGAGATGGAAACCACCTAACGAAGAGAGGGAAGAGTATCTTTGCAGGCAGGCTTGCTAACCTAGTGAGGAGGGCTTTAAACTAGGTTCGCTGGGGGATGGTTACCTAAGCTCAGAGGTAAGTGGGGAAGTGGGATACCAAGAGGAAACACAATGTAAGGGGACTGTTATCCCCTTACTAACATTCAGAGCTCCCAGTACCAAAAGGGGAAGGGTCGATGGGACTGACAGTCCCCAGGGGCAATGGGGAGAGGCCAATGCTCCAGGTCAGCCTGATTGACAGGGCGGGCAGGCGAGTCAGGAGGTCAGGGTGAATCCCATCCTCCGTGTGAGCTGAAGTTGCCTGAGTCAGAGTGAGTGGGGCCGAGCTGAGGAGAGGGCAGAGCTGAGCTGGGCCAGATCTGGAGGGGCCAGAAAAGCAGCCCAGAGACACAGACCTGCCCTGGGAGCAGAGCTGCAGTCCAGGGAGACAGACCTGCCCTGGGGGGGAGAAGCTGCAGGCCAGACTTGCAGGGGGATCTAAACCCCTTGACAGAGCGGGGCAACGCTGGGAAGAAGGGTCCTGCCACCCAGAGCCTGCGAGCGTGTGGCCACCGCCGGAGCAAGTATCCAAGCCACAGCGTCCCTGCAGCACAGCCAGGGCCTGAGAAGGAGCCTGGGACTTACACAGGAACAGACTGAACTGCCCTGACATTGCAGAGACACTGTTGTGATGTTCCCTGCCACAGAGCGGGGTGATGTGTTTTCTTAACCTTTCCCATTTTTTCCTTACTCATTTTAAAATTAATTGTTGATTAAATAATTTGCATTTGCTTTAAATTGTGTGCAATGATCTGTGGGTTAGGGAAATGCAGAGAGAGTACCCTGGAGTGGGGACACCCTAGCCCCTGACCTAGGTGACCACAGCAAGGTTGGGGGTTGAGCCCCCCAGGAATCCTGGGCCCAGCCTTGTTGGGGTTACGAGGACTCTGCCAGACAGGAGAGTGCAAGGGGAGTCCTCGAGGGCAGGGAGGCCTCTGGGTAAAGGAAGTGGGAGCGAGGACTCAGATCCTTCCGCTAGCCCATTTCACCGGGGTAGTGCAGAGACGAGGAAAGTTCCCCACAAGAGCGGGACTATTCCCCCGCTTACAACAAGGAGGAGGGTGCAACAGGGGAGGCCTCCTAATTCATGCTGAGGAAGAAGGGCAATTGGCTAGTTATCTTAGGTGCCTGTATATGAGCGCAAGAAGCCTGAGAAAGAAGCAGGAAGAACTGAAAGTCCTGGCACAGTCAAGGAACTATCGTGTGATTAGAATAACAGAGACTTGGTGGGGTAACTCACATGACTGGAGCACTGTCATGAATGGGTATAAACTGTTCAGGAAGGACAGGCCGGGGAGAAAAGGTGGAGGAGTTATACAGTGAAAGGGAGCAGTATGATTGCTCAGAGCTTCAATATGAAACTGGACAAAACCTGTTGAGAGTCTTTGGGTTAAGTTTAAAGGCGAGAGCAACAAGGGTGATGTCGTGGTGGGCATCTGCTATAGACGACCAGACCAGGAGAATGAGGTAGATGAGGCTTTCTTCGAACAGAAGTTTCCAGATACAGGCACTGGTTCTCATGGGGGATTTCAATCATCCTAACATCTGCTGGGAGAGCAATATAGCAGTGCACAGACAATCCAGGAAGTTTTTTGAGAGTGTTGGGGACAACTTCCTGGTGCAAGTGCTGGAGGAACCTGCTGCTCACAAACAGGGAAGAATTGATAGGGGAAGTAGACGTGGGTGGCAACCTGGGCAGCAGTGACCATGAGATGGTGAATTTCAGGATCCTGACAAAAGGAAGAAAGGAGAGCAGCTGAATACGGACCCTGGACTTCAGAAATGCAGACTTTGACTCCCTCAGGGAACTGATGGGTAGGATCCCCTGGGAGGCTAATCTGAGGGGGGAAGGGAATCCAGAAGAGCTGGCTGTATTTTAAAGAAGCCTTATTGAGGGCACAGGAACAAACCATCCTGACATGCAGAAAGAATAGCAAATATGGCAGGCGATCAGCATGGCTTAACAGAGAAATCTTCAGTGAACTTAAACACAAAAAGGAAGCTTACAAGAAGTGGAAACTTGGACAGATGATTAGGGAGGAGTATAAAAATATTGCTTGAGCAAACGGGTGTAATCAGGAAGGCCAAAGCACAACTGGAGTTGCAGCTAGAAAAGGGATATAAAGGGTAACAAAAAGGGTTTCTACAGGTATGTTAGCAACAAGAAGAAGGGCAGGGAAAGTGTGGGACCCTTACTGAATGGGGGAGGCAACCTAGTGACAGAAGATGTGGAAAAAGTGGAAGTACTGAATGCTTTTTTTGCCTCTGTCTTCACAGACAAGGTCAGTTCCCAGACTTCTGCACTGGGCAGCACAGTATGGGGAGGTGGTGAGCAGCTCTCAGTGATGAAAGAACAAGTTAAGGACTATTTTAAAAATCTGGATATGCACAAGTCCAAGGGTCTGGATCTAATGCATCCAAGGGTGCTGAGGGAGTTAGCTGATGTGATGGCAGAGCCATTGGCCATTACTTTTGAAAACTCATGGCGATCGGGGGAGGACCTAGATGATTGGGAAAAGGCAAATATAGTGCTCATCTTTTAAAAAAGTGAAGGAGAACCCGGGAAACTACAGACCAGTCAGCTTCACCTCAGTCCCTGGAAAAATCATGGAGCAAGTTCTCAAGGAATCCATTTTTACATACTTAGAGGAGAGGAAGGTGATCAGGAACAGTCAACATGGATTCACCAAGGGGAAGTCATGCCTGACCAACCTGATTGCCTTCTATGATGAGATAACTGGCTCTGTGGATATGGGGAAAGCAGTGGACGTGATATATCTTGACTTTAGCAAAGCTTTTGATATGGTCTCCCACAGTATTCTTGCCAGCAAGTTAAAGAAGTATGGAATGGATGAATGGACTATAAAGTGGTTAGAAAGCTGGCTAGATCGTTGGGCTCAAAGGGTAGTGATCAATGGCTCAATGTCTAGTTGGCAACCGGTATCAAGCGTAGTGCTCCAGCGGTCTGTCCTGGGGGTGGTTTTGTTCAACATCTTCATTAATGATCTGGATGATGGGATTAATTGCACCCTCAGCAAGTTTGCAGATGACACTAAACTGGGGGGAAAGGTAGATATGCTGGAGGATAGGGATAGGGTCCAGAGTGATCTAGACAAATTGGAGGTTTGGGCTAAAAGAAATCTAATGAGGTTAAACAAGAACAAATGAAGAGTCCTGCGCTTAGAACGGAAAAATCCCATGCACTGCTACAGGCTGGGGACCGACTGGCTAAGCAGCAGTTCTGCAGAAAAGGACCTAAGGGTTACAGTAGATGAGAAGCTGGATATGAGTCAACTGTGTGCCCTTGTTGCCAAGAAGGCTAACAGCATTTTGGGCTGTATAAGTAGGAGCATTGCCAGCAGATCGAGGGATGTGATCATTCCCCTCGATTGGGCATTGGTGAGGCCTCATCTGGAGTGTGTCCAGTTTTGGGCCCCACACTACACGAAGGATGTAGAAAAATTGGAAAGAGTCCAGCAGAGGGCAACAAAAATGATTAGGGGGCTGGAACACATGACTTATGAAGAGAGGCTGAGGGAACTGGGCTTATTTAGTCTGCAGAAGAGAAGAGTGAGGGGGGATTTGATTGCAGCCTTCAACTACCTGAAGGGGGCGGTTCCAAAGAGGATGGAGCTCGGCTGTTCTCAGTGGTGGCAGATGACCGAACAAGGAGCAATGGTCTCAAGTTCCAGTGGGGGAGGTCTAGGTTGTATAGTAGAAAAAACTATTTCACTAGGAGGGTGGTGAAGGACTGGAATTGGTTATAGGGTCGTAGTGGAATCTTCATCCTTAGAGGTTTTTAAAGCCCGGCTTGACAAAGCCTTGGCTGGGATGATTTAGGTGGGGTTGGCCTTGGTTTGAGCAGGGGGTTAGAATCATAGAATCTCAGGGTTGGAAGGGACCTCAGGAGGTCATCTAGTCGGACCCCCTGCTCAAAGCAGGACCAACCCCATCTAAATTATCCCAGCCAGGGCTTTGTCAAGCCTGACCTTAAAAACCTCTAAGGAAGGAGATTCCACCACCTCCCTAGGTAACCCATTCCAGTTCTTCACCACCCTACTAGTGAAAGTTTTTCCTAATATCCAACCTAAACCTCCCCCTCTGCAACTTGAGACCATTACTGCAACTTGGACTAGATGACCTTCTGAGGTCTCTTCCAACCCTAATCTTCTATGAATCTATGTCCTAGCACACCTGGAAGCTTTTTCTTTGTAGCTGTTATTCATTGTTAAAACTGTCAGACGAAAGAGTGATACATATTTTAAATGTTAGACCAGCTATTTAGTCTTCTGCTAGTATGTAAGCTTTTAAATATTCAAAACACATTTGTGTAGTTGATGCTAATGTTTATTTTACATAGATGCCATTTGGGATATTTAGACCCATTCATTTTGGAATTCACATCTTGGTGTAGAAAGCTGTAAATAAACCATCCATGTTTAGCTTAACAAACTGTGTGAGAGCAAGCATTCTCTCAGGCTGCTTTTAATGGTAGTGTCATTAGTATAGTCCCAAATGTCACTATAGGTCAGAAGCAGCATAACAAATGCATTGTCTGGAGCCAGGGCATGTTGACTATAACTTCCTGTATGATCCAGTGTTAGATACTGCACTCTCAGCTCTATGCTGGCAACACTAAAGATTGAATGCATTGAATAGTGTAAAGTCTTGCTTGAAAATGTCAAGTTAATGTAGCTAGTATATATTCCAAAATAATAGTACACTCTCTTTTCCAGGGTGTATACTGAGGCCAATTATAATTATTAGGGGTGGAAAGAAGATAAAGGGTAACTGAGGGTTTGAAAATTATGGAAGTGATGGTGAAAACTAACCAGTCGCTACTCTTACCTTTTCTAATGAGACCAAAGTAACACTCAGTAAAACGAAAGGGCTGTAAATTTAAACCATACAAAAGAAAATGACTAGATGGTGTAAGATAGTAATGTGAGGTAGTCACTGCTGTTGGAAGCAGGATCCTATACAGTGGATGGATTTTTAAAAGAGCTGGATAATTCTATAACTTTGTCTGTAATTTGTAGTTATGCAAGCCACACCAATAAGAGTAATCAAATCGTATACTGTGGCGCATAGAGTGGTTGCCGATGGGGGTCAGGAAGAAGGAACTCTCTTCATCATATGCAGTGTTGCAAAATTTGCTAGAGGCTGGATGCCAGGCTAGATGGGTCAATGATCTGCTCTGAAATATTTATCCTATGGGGGTAGAGGGCTCCAAAGAAACTGGGAAATACAAAGAAATGTCTGAGGTCTGATAAGCATAAACCCACTTTATTCAGCAGTGGGGCAGACACACATGGTTGGAAAGGAAAAGCTGTGATCCCTGTGTTTTGGATTATTTTAGAACAAGGCTTTCATGTTAGAACAAATAAGTCTTAATTTAAAAGAAAACACTGGAGGAAAACATCAAGCACAATAAAATGCACTCAGTTTGCACTGTGGGAAAGTGTTTATGGAGCCTTACAGTCCACCCAGACTACTTCTCCCTGTCTCCTCCGCCCATGGTCATCTATCTAATAGGGAGGTTTAGAGAAGGCTAGGTGTTGACATAATTCCATTAGGACAATTTTAAATCCTTTTATTAATGCATTTTTAAATTAAAATTTTAAATTAAATTAAATGCATTTTTAAATTTTAAATACTTTTATTAATGCATTTTTAACATTAAACTTTAACATTAAAGTTAACTAATACCCCAAAATCAGCAATAAATATAACAAAGAAGCAGACACATACTCAGGATCAGCCACATACTTAGGTCAATAAATAACTCAGATCTTGCCCAATAATCATGCTAGTGTCAATCCTTTCGGATCTAATATCTAAAGATTTATTGAAAGAAAGGTGAGAGTTAAAATTGGTTAAAGGAATCAAATACATACAATAATTGCAAGGTTCTTGGATCAGGCTTGTAGCAGTGATGGAATAAACTGCTGGCTTGTTAAGTCTCTGGTTGCTTCCAAATCACTGGAAGGTCCTCAGTCCTTTGGTTAGAATGCTCCCATTAGTATAAGTTCATAGTCCAGATGTTTGAGCAGGAAAGGCAAAATGGAGATATTTCCAGCACATCTTATAGCTTCTGCCAAGTGAAGGGAAACCCATTGTTCTAGTTTGCAGGGAATTACGAGCAATAAGATGGAGTTTGGAGTCACATGGGCAAGTCACATATCCATGCCTGCTTGGCTTAGTCATAGCAGAGGCCATTACCCATACTCTAGTTAGAACATCCTCCGGAAGTCCATTAGGCTTCTTCCAGGTCCATTGTGTTCATTGATGAGCCATCATCTTGAATACTTCATTCACAATGTGTGTTATCAGAGGAGCAAAAGTTTGAAATACAGGTACATATTCAATATTCATAACTTTGTATGCATGCATCATTTCTGTATGTAAATAGCATAATTCTATTCAGCAAATCATAACTTTGTATAGACATTTCACATGACATACTTTGTACAAGATTTGTTGCGATAACATAACTGTGGTAGCAACAATGATCTACATGATCATATGTTAGTCATGTAACATCACACACTCTTTAGCCAAAGACTATGTACACATTTTTTTTAAAAGTGTTTGCTTATTATAATGGCATTGTAGCAGAATAGTAGAATTAAAACTCTCTCTTTTCCTATTATAAACCCTTATTTTCAACAGTTTTATACATTTTGTTGAAAAATTCACTCTGAGGTGAAATTTGTCAAATGTGATGTTAAGTCTGGAAGTCCTAAATACAAGCTTTTTTGAAATACAATATCCCAATCATGCAAAGGCTTCTGCTTGTGTTTAACTTTATTTGAGACACCCCCTTTGGCCTCTCAACCCTCTTAAATTTTTTTTTTTAAATAAAAAAACAAGATGGAAAAGGGAGAAAATGCCACAGACTGCCATGCCATGAAATCCGCTAGCGACTTTGCTACCATTACTAATCTTATTTAAATAATGCTCAAATACTGCTGTGATGGTCGGCACTACAAAATCATAAAATAAAGTGGTCCCACTGACTTCAAGGGGACCACTTGTGTTCATAAGTGCTTTCATTGAAGCTTAAGAGCAAAAAGAATAAGGAGAGCAAAAAGAAGAGGTTTTATTTCCCAGATTTCATTAATAAATCTAAGCACCTTTTGCTTGTTAAAACCAAATATTTCCAGCAGTTTGCATATGAGGTCTAATCACTGAAGCTTTTTTTTTTTTAATTTAAAGCAGCTCCCATGTTTAAAACAAAAATAATAGTGTTCTCTAATCCAAAGTAAGACAGAAAATATCATAATGCCACTACATAAATTCCATGGTACGCCCAGACCTTGAATTCTGTGTGCAGTTCTTGTTGCCCTATCTTGAAAAAAAGATATGCTAAAATTGGCAAAAATACAGAGAAGGGCAACAACAATGATTAAGGGTATGGAAGTCCATAGGCGCCGACTCTGTGGGTGCTCCGGGGCTGGAGCACCCATGGGGAAAAATTGGTGGGTGCTCAGCACCCACCAGCAGCTCCCCGCCAGCCCCGGGGCCTGCACCCAGCTCACCTCACCACCGGGAGACGTTGCGGGGCCCTGCCCCCGACGCAACGTCGCCCGGCGTCGGGGGCGGGGCCCCGCAACATCACCCGGTGTCAGCCCCCACTGGCGCCACCGGAAGTTGGCGCCTGTGTATGGAACAGTTTCCATATGAGGAAAGATTTAAACTGGAACTGTTCAGCTTGGAAAAGAGATGGCTGAAGGGGGTATAATAGAGGTTGATAAAATCATGAATGGTGTGGAGAACATGAATAAGGAAGTCTTGTTTACCCCTTCACCTAACAGACGAATCTGGGATCACCAAGTGGAAGTAATATGCAGCATGTCTTAAAAAAAACCCATGAGGGAGGAGTACTTCATACAACTCAGTTACCCTGGCAATGAATTTCACAGGTTATGTTGTGAAGGCCAAAAGTATGACTGGGTTCAAAGAAAAATTAGATAAGTTCATGGAGGATAGATCCGTCAATGGCCGTTAGCCAAGGTGATCACGGACGTAACCCCATGCTTTCTGTGTCCCTAAACCTCTGACTGCTAGAAGCTGGGATTGGGTGATCGCTCTCTCTGAAGCATCTGCAGTCGGAATATGTATGGACATTCTTATGTTCTTAACCATTTAAGAGTCAAATTCACTCCCAGGGAGAGAGGGTCAGCATAAAGCTTATGCACCACTCAAATCCTCCAAAACAGAGCTTAAGTAGTGCAGAGGCCTTGTGCTGGCTTTCTGAAGAGGGGTGAATTTTGTCCAAAGTGTATTAAAGACCTTTATGATGCCAACATACATTGTGAGCATGTGTGGCAATTACAGGTGGGATTCCATAAAAACTCCAACTGGCTTCTGTGCTGCATATGGCCACACAAGCCCCATAAATCCATTACTGAGGGATTGCCCTCCAGGCATCCACAGCGCACAGTCGAATTGCAGTTTCCCCTTGTTAAATACAGCCTTCTGTAGCTGCTTGCTTATAGCATTCGTTTGTACTAATGACATAATTGAAGAAATAAAAATAAGAGCAAAGTGATGATTACTGCTGTGAAAACTAAATTAAAGGAATAAAGTATTTGTGAATCACAACCACAAAAATAAATATATAGCAAATCAGAGAAGAATTAAGCTTCCAACACTTTGGGTATAACAGGATTAGTTTAATATAACCCTGCTGTATCCCTCTACTCCTTTGCACACAGGCATTCCCTCCCTTTTGTCCCCCCCCCCCCCCCCCCCCGCTTGCAATGTTTAATGTATCAATTCACAGAGACAAAAAAGTAAATGATAAAGTTCAATGTACTAAAATGCTGGCACTAGATTGTCTGTCTCCCCACCCTCACACTTTGTACTCTATGAAAGAGCAAAGGGACAACTACAGTTCCTGCACTCTGAATCTCCGTAGGCTGGAGAGTGCTACTCTGTGGCACCAGCTCTCCCTGCCTCTGGGTGGAGCCCAGCAGATAGAGCTCTACTGTGGGTTAAGACAGGAATTGGGGTAGCACAGCGGAAGTGTTGCTCCATTCTGGAGTGGGGTGACCGCATGGAAATGTAATCTGAAAATTGTATTACTTCCCTCTGTGTCCCCTCAGTGGCTGTTATTAGGCAGCTTCAGCGAGACCCAGCCAATGACGGGGAAGTTGCAACCGAAGCCCCGTATGATTTTTCAGTAGGCCAAATATAATCTTGTTAACATGACAGGTAAAAAACAATGCTCCTAGATTGAAGGTAACGTTGATTCAGGGAGCCCCTCAATGCCAACTGGCAGAGGGCACTCCATGCCTTAATCACATCAGTCTGACACACTGACTGCCCCCAACTCTGTGTTGTCATAACCTGTATCTGGACTGTGTTGTGCAAACTGTTAACATGCTGGTCATTAATACATTTGTGTTATGTATGTATGGGTGTTATATAAAGAATTAGAGATGTGGGCTGGAAATACGTTCTTAAAATGTGTTTGGCAACTAGTGCGTAAGCCCAGCCTGGCCAAGACAAAGGAACGTGGCGTTGCCTGCTTGACTGTCTCTCCAATGTAAATTGAGCAAGGTGAGGCCAGAAACAATGAAAGTAACATTTACATATAAAGTAAACAAAACCATCCAACAAGCAAGTGAGGGATATGACCACTTAAGAATCACGATGGACAATTGAAGCTATACCTCCCACAGGAAGCTTTCCTGGCCCTTGAAATGGAGGCAATGGACTTTGGAAAATATAAGCAGAAAGCTGTTTTGGCATCCTTCACCAGAGGGATGCAAGATGCCAGAGTTCTTGAGTCCTGAGAAAGGTGGATCCTCTAACCATGGGAGCTGAAGTCTCTAGAAACTGAGTATAGGTAAGAAACCTGCTTTGATAAAGATTGTAACTTACTGACGTTGTTTTAGTCACTAGAAAGCATGTTTTGTTTTGTTTGTAACCTTTCGTATCTTTTCTTACTCTTACTTGAAATCACTTAAACCTGTGTTCTTGTTAATACATTTATTCTTGTTATTGCAAAACCATCTCAGTACTGTTATACTGAAGTGTAAATTTTCAGCTAATTTAATAAGCTGTTGTGCTTCCTGTGGAGCAGCAAATTTAATAACTTTGCTGAGGGTCCAGTGAGAGGAACGGGCCTCTGCAGAAAGACATCTCTGAGGAACTCAGGAATTGGGGTTCACTGATTGTTACCTACAAGGCAAGGTTTGGACTGGCAGAATCCTGAAGAGTTTGCTGTAAAGGCAGACAGGCTTGGTGCATCAAGGAACTGACTCATAGTTCAGCAGCAGAAGAACTCACTTTTGCTGTGGCAGAGCAGTGACAGAGTGGCTCACAGTTTTGGGTGCCTTGATCAAAATATCACAGCAACTAGGCCAAATTTCACTGGAACTGAGATCGCACTCTGAGTTGTTGGAGGTTTTTAGTGGCAATCGAGAGCTACTGCAGCATAGACATACTGCATGAGTTAAACTGTGAATCAGTGTGTATGAAGACTGCATGACAGGACTTATAGAACCTCAATCTTCAGCCCATGGATCTGCTGGGCCTGATTCTTATTCACCCTCAAACCATTTTAAACTCGGCAGGTGAAATAAAGGGGCAGTTACATGAACAGACACTTGGAGCCTCTTTACACTGCTGGAGCAGTGTAAAAGGGCATTATTGTAGATAAGAATCACGTCTGTAATGTATATTTATTCTTTGTCTATTCAGGATCTTCTGCCTCCAGTATTTTACTTCAAAAACTACATTGAAATTTGCTCTATTTCATCTCTTTGCTTAGTGGTGACTATTTCAGGGTACACGTTTTTACCCTTTTAAATGAAACACAAAAATATGCATTCTGAAATGCAATCTCTCATTTTCCAAAAGTTACCCTCTCACTGTTCTACAGATTCTCAGACAGATGTTAATGCTGTTTCCTGCTGGAGGAGCATGTCTTCATGCCACCGTTTACATCCCTTTTGGCTCAGAGCCTTTTTTAATTTTTTACTGTTTCTTGCAGGGAAGCTAATCATGAACTCTGTTGTGAAAGTGCTCTGCAAAACACATTTATGTGCCTCCAAGCCAAAGAAAGTCATTTTTCTGCTGATTTTTCCAACTATATGAAAATTTAGTACATGTTCATTTGGCTATTCTAACTATTTGAGCAAACTAACACACTTTAGGAAATCATGAAACAACTGCCACCTGCTAAGGAAGAGGAGCCTGTCCTTGATAGACCTAATTGTATCTCCACCCTTACAAGTTTGGTGTGTGTTTTCAAACAGTGTATTGCCCTATTCTTGTACTAATGATTGCATATGTTATTCCCTGGTCCTCTTACAGAAGGCAAAATTAATAATTATGCCAAAGGAGGGTAATGTGTATCTAATATAGGATGCTGACAGAGAACATAACAATGTTTGGCCTCATCCTACAACCCTTTGGCACTCCTAATTTTATCTAACACTTATCATTTAGAGTGGTAGCCATGTTAGTCTGTATCAGCAAAAAGAACGAGGGGTACTTGTGGCACTATAAAGACTAACAAATTTATTTGGGCATAAGTTTAGCCCATGAAAGCTTATACCCAAATACATTTGTTAGTCTCTAAGGTGCCACAAGTACTCCTTGTTCTTTTTACTTATCTTTTAGATGCTCTGAAAGTCAGACATAACCGGAAAGACTAAAGAAGAAACTCTATCATTGGAATCCCCGGAAGTTAAAGCTTTTGCCTTGAGGAAAGAGAACAACTGCAAAATATATAATCCATCTTTTTTACTCAGCTAATGGCCTGTGGTTATTCTGTCTCTTGTATAACATTTTGTAGTGGCCACTTCAGCCTTAAAAGCAGGTCACAATATTTCAGCAGCTCGAGTGCATTAACTAAATAACTTAAAAGGTCTAAAAACAATGCCCAGTGGACAGAGGGACTGAATTGAAATCAGAAGAGTAATTATTAAGTAGATTTGCAATGACTGAGAAAATATAAGTACTATTGAACCTTAGAGTGTGAAACAGTTACTTTTAAAAAAAAGTATCTAGTGATACTGTAAAGACTCAAATTATTACTGTATTTTTGTCACTATTCAATGTTACATTTTTCATGGTCAGATTGCTGGTCATTTTAGATTGATTTCTACAGCTACATTTTAATTAAAAGCCCAGTTCATCTGTGGCCTATTTTTATTCTTCAAATCTATAAATTAGCACACTCAGAAAAAGTAAGTAATGCTTATTTTCCTACCTGACACTATATTTGATCATTTATTATATAATTTTCTTATGAGTACAATAATTAGGCACATATCCATCATACATTTGAAAAGCATATTGTTTGCTGAGGTGGTAAGTCCCACTTCTTTACATAAAATCATTAGCTTTCTGCAACAAGCTATGTAAGGTTAATATATTGATACTGTATTTGCATTTACTAAGGTTATTGTGAGTTATAGTACTGCGCATAATGTGTGTGGTTTTTAGTTTTTCTTTTGTGTTTTGTTTTTAATCAATGCATATGAAAGGGGGTGAAATCCTGGCACCACTGAGGTAAATGGCAAAACTCCCATTGACTGCTGCAGGAGCCAGGAGTTCATACAGGTTTTCTAAGTTTGGGTTTGAAATGAAAAATAAAACCTCTACCCCTGTAATCTGGAGTCATCACTTCTTAATACGCAGGATGTGGTATGTGTGTGTATAACACAGTGTGCGTAAGTGGAATCAAAGTGGTATACAGGCCTGGTTCTGGCCCTCTTCACAGGTATGAATTTCCCCATGTAGTTGGCAGAGTAACTGCATATATAAGCATCTTCCCTATTTTGGGTATATTTATGTAACTCTTTCTTGCTTCGATCAAAACAAAATTACTGTATTCTATGACTTCCATGTTAACTGCGATGGTGAGTCTTTACCAACCATATGTTTTGTTTGCAAAGGTAAAACGGACAACCACCGTGGGATGATCATGAATCTCAGAGGTTTTGTGTATTGTAAGGGATATTTTTCTGTGGATAATTCATCTCTACATATGGACCTCTTTTAAATGTAGGTATAGTAAAGGGGTGTACTATATCTTGAATGTCTGAATAGTGATGCCTCTCTAACCTGTCCGACAAGAAGGCTCTACAGGGAGAGAATTCCAGGCATAAAGAAGGGCATGTGGGGAAAGATGAATGAGGAAAGGGCAATCAAAGCTAGCGTCAATGACAGAGCCAAGGAGCGTGTGAGGCGGATGACACAAGTTATGTGAGGCCGACAAATGGTAACACCTGTTCTATTTCATACAGTAAATGAAAAATTATAGCTACATAAATTGTAACTCATTTAAAAGAAAAATGTGAAATTGAAGTAGTATGATCATTAATAGCTTAGCATGATTTATCTCTATATGAGTATAAAACATGACAGATCTCAATTGGATTGCTGGAATTCATAAATACAGGGGATACTTGGAAACAATCAGTCATCTTCCTCTCTGAGGGCTTGTCTTCACTACCCGCCAGATCGGCGGGTAGCAATCGATCTATCGGGGATCGATTTTTCGCGTCTCGTTTAGACGCGATTAATCGATCCCCAAAAGCGCTCCCCGTCGGTTCCGGAAATCCACCTCATTGAAAGGTGGAAGCGGAGTCAACGGGGGAGCGGCAGCGATCGACTCGCCGCTGTCCTCATGGCCAGGTAAGTCGATTACGATACGCCGACTTCAGCTACGTTATTCACGTAGCTGAAGCTGCGTATCGTAGATCGACCCCCCACCCCAGTGTAGCCCTGGGCTAAAAGGTTATGTTAAATGCTCTGGTTTTCCTCTGTTTAAAATCTTTAGGACAGAATGTCCACACAGTGAGCAGCTGCTCTGGACTGAAACCAATACTAAATAACTTATAGCACATATGATACTATATAGCCAAATTGTTTACCCCTCATATTTAGGCAACATTACTATTTGATGGTTAGATATGGGGATAATGGGTGGGAGGAAATGGGAACCAACCCAAACTTTCTTACAAACCAAACCAAGCCTTGATCTAATGTTCTTGATTTTAACCAAAAAAAAAAAAAAGAGAGAGAGAGAAAAGATTCTTTTAGTTTAATTTCTAAAAACAAACAGACCAAAAAAGCCCCAAATGCTTGCACACATCTGCACTTTATGGCTTGGCTCCAGAGCGGAAGCAGAAGTGTTTGAAATGCCACATGAATGTCTGTTAGTGTGGGGGAGAGGGCTTGTTTCCAGTACATCTGGGTCCTTGGGCTGACCCCAACAATTCTGGGATCCCCACTGCCTGATGTATGTGCATTAAATAAGGCAAAGAGCTCTGCTTTGACTGATATTCCACCAACTCAGCGTGATATTAAACAGAAGAATACCAGTCAGCACACTCTGTAGAACAGCAGACTTGAGGTGAAATTCTAGGCCCATTGAAATAAATGGCAGACTCACTGAGTTTAATGGTACCAGGATTTCACCGCAAGATGTCAACAGCTTCCAGACAATGGGCAAGATTTTGGTTGCAACTTTCATTTGCTTTGTGTAGTCTTCAGCACAAGGCAGCAAGAAAGCCATTTCAGCTTCCTGGAAAATCTCTCTCTCATAATCACATAGCCAGCGGGCATAGAATCATTGTACCCCAGAATAGAGGGCATGGCCATAGAAAGGGGACATAGCCAGAGCACCACTGCTCTCCATTATTTCTGACCGGTGCAATGCCCCTTGTGGTCATGGACAGCTGGGCCAAACTGAGAGCTGCCTGAAGTCTGCTCTGACTTATGATGGAGTCTGGACCTAGCTGTCCTCAGAATCATAGCCACCTTTGCCCAGTGCTGCGAGCTGCATCTCAGCATAGCTTACATGAAGCTTAGAATATGGGTCCTTGGCTCAGGCCAACATCTGGTTAATAAACAAATAAGAATGTGGGGGACATTGACAGGAGGCAAAAAATTACATCTTCCACACAACAATGCCTCTGCAAATAACTATGAATAAAGATTTCTGACAACGTTTCAGATGGTGAGCTATTTTATGTATGTATATAGTGTAATATACATGGCTCCTTGTATTACATGTGTGCGAACAGTGCCAGACAGATAACATGGACCAGACACACTTCGTTTCTTTGTCTCTGTACATAAATTTCAAGAATTATATTTTAATAATGATTCTACCCTGCCGTAGGAGTGGTGGTTCATGTCAAACAAATGGAGCCGGTACTCTTCATGCAGTTTCAGGTTTCATCAGATAATCTCGATGTGAAATAATTCTGGTTTGCTTTGTTTCATCTAATGCAATGTCTAGCCTTATTAAAATTACAGGTAAAAAGAAGCAATGTATAATTTGATTAAATCAGCTCTAGAAATTGCTCCTATGGCCTAATCCAGAGCCCACTTAAATCAATGGAAGTCTTACTGTATGTTTTGCTTTAAAATAGGATGGATACTCGCATTTCAGATATTCTCTGTTTACAATGAAAATCAATTAATTTACTTTCACCTAAAATGTTTGATACTAACACAGTTAGAATCCACCATAATTTAGGTCAAAATGTAAAGATATTAACATACAACCTTTACCATTTGTTATGGAGGAAACTTTAACCTAGAAGAAATGCCTTTAGTTAATCTCTAGTTTCTAGGCACACTGGTGGAATGTTATATAAGCATAAAGTGAGAGTTGGTAGTCCATAACTGAGTTCCTATCTATGCCACAAGCACAACTATATCAGTGGCTCTAGTTACAACCCAGTTCCATTCTCCAGTGTAGATGGCACCTTCAACTGTTTTGTAATCAGGCTGCTTCATCAAAGAGAAGGCATTCAATAAAGCTAAAATATAGAGTATAGCAAAACCCACGCTACTTCTGAGATGATATGCTGAGCCTCTAAAAGTGCAGCACAGAACTCACAGCCTGGGGGAGTTCAGTGTGTAGTTTGTTTCATATGCTACCTTTACAACTTCCCAATTCTGGGGTGTGATGGTGGTAGCTGCTGATACTGCTGGAGAGGTCCTCAGCATAACTCAGATAACTTTTTGCTAATGACTTTATTGGGCCCCTAGCACCTAAATATGACCGCCATATAAACACAAACATATACCAGAAAACCTTGCTTATGTGCAGGTGGCTGGACAGAAAAAAACACTTGTTTTCTGAATTACTTGTGGCAATGGTACACAAGAGAGGCTGTTTTGGGCGAAGTTTGTGTCTTACGAATTATCTGTACAGAGCATGCACTAAGACTATTCTTAGCAGTAACAAGAATCCGTTTGAGTCTTCAGCATTGGGACCCTTACTTGTATTTACTTTATTCACAGGAATAATTCCAAAGATAATAAATACTGAACCACAATGTGGCTCAAAAGTCCCAATCTTGTGTAGTGGATACTGTACAGTCACACTGCCCCAGGAAGAGCGGCAGACAGGCACAATCTCTGTCAGGGATGCTCCTTGAATGAGCAATGTCTTCCACCAATTTGGCTTTCCATCCACAGGCTGGTTAGGGAGTTTGGGGAAGCATAATTCCTCCTCATTATTAAATGGCCTTTAGCTTCCTTTCTCAAAGAGGGGCCCATGAATCACCTTTCCCAGAATGAAGGACCTCAGTGCTGGCAATTCTCATTATTTTATCAGCAGTCTCATGATAGTTTTTGTTTCTTAAAGTCCCAGATCCTAGAGTGGTGAGAATCCCTCCTTTTGTTTTTGTTTTTTTGTTTTTTGTTTGTTTTTTAAATGTAAGTTTCTAGTCATTGCGTTTTGTGGCGAAAAAGCCTGAAAATGTGATCTAAGTGCACCCTAAAGAATAAAAAATCACAAACTACATAAAAAGAACCCAAAGTATTTTTATGGTGAACTCATGTTTTTTGAATGAATGGTATTGAAAATATTGGGGAATGCTATTGAGTGGCCCTTACACAGCTATACAATGGTGGGGGTGGGGGGAAGAGATTTTTTGCTCACTTCTGTGTGGCTGCATAAGAACTACATGTGATCTACCCCATGTGTTTAAACACGTGCAGTTTGCATGTAATTGATGGACTATAATTTCTCTATTAAGTATACTGCCTTTTGCTGTTCTATAAATTTACATAGTAGACCATAATAATCAGTCATGAAATTAGCACAAAAGTATTCAAACAGTAATTTTAAAATGACACTATAAACCTTTTAATTTTTTAAAACATTCTTTGTCTATCAGTTCCTTACTTTTAGTATAACACCTCAGAATCTCAAGACACAAATCTGTTTGCAAGGTAAGCTTGACTCTCCGTTTTGTGACTTTTTTTTTCTGCTGCCAGGTATGTTTCTGCTGTGAAAACACTGTTTGTTTCCTGATTTGTGTCCCTGAGCAGAATGTTGATATTGTTGCCCCCTGCAGATTCACAGGTGGGGTCAACTTCATGTCACATGCAGTCTGGGTATGTTCATGGTGTAACTTGTTTTATTTATATATGTACACCAGTCCTTTGACAGAGGTGTTACAAACAGCATGCAGGCAACCCCCTTTCTCAGGGATTTCAGTCCTAACAACACTGTCCAATTTTAACCTCAAGAATTGACTCTAATTAAAGAGGTTAAGACTAAGAGCAAGCTCCTTGCTGTTTGGTACAGCTACGTCAAAGAAACTGCATCAGAAAACCAGCAACACTGGTATTTCTTCTAAGATTAAAAATTGCTTTCAAGCAAAGAAGATGAAGGGAAAAAACAGTGGTGTATGTGTAACAGTGTCAGCTATTGACCCCTGCCATAACAATATCATTTACATGTTATCTATGGCTTTCCATTGATTCGCCCAAGTACCAGCTCCTTGATGTCTTTTCTGCCTCTCGTCTCCCTAATCTCTAATCTACCCTTACTCTGTTACCTTAAACTGTTTCCCACTCACTCTAAAGCCTACCATTCATTCCTCCAAACTCCCTGCTACCACTTCTTTCCCCAGGTAAACATTTATCACCCCTCATGACTGATTTTTCTCTTTCTGGCTGGCTGGCTAACCTTAAGTCTGAGCTCCTTCATCATTTTGACTCCGAACTGAAGCACACAAAGTCAATAGGCACTACAAATCTGTTGTATACTGGGAAAGTTAAAGGTGAAATTTCAGAGTTTATCATTCTCATTCCTCTTCATATTTTGTGTGCATTAGGACAAAGGAGAAGGTATCCTTCCAGGATCCTCTCAAGAACATATTTTGCAACCATTTCACCCTCAAGCATACTGAAAATTTAGGCCCCAATCCTGCCCATAGATGGAAACGGGTGAATACTTGTGTCTTCACAGAGTCCTTTTACTTAACAAGGGTCTAAGAGTGGGTATCTCTTTGCAGGAGTGGTGCCTTACTTTGGAATGGATGGGTTATTCTGTACAAAAGGTATAGCTGCTATGACAGGCAACAAAACTGCTGAATGTTTCTTGTACATGTTATGCAATTGTTCATTGTATTCCATCCACATATCACACCCTACACTGAAGAGTGCTAAAATTCACATACCCTTAGGCTTGGCAGAATTCATTTTAAAAAAATGTTAATAGTTTTGACAGATAATACCAATGTTTATTTTTAAGCATTTCCCCCTACTTTTTACTGATTTTACATTTTCACACTTGTGGGAATTTATGCAGGAAGGGGATCAGGGAATAATTATTTAATGACAGTAGGTGGTGAAACTGAAAAAGTTAAACATCAAAACACACATTGTCATCATCACTATGTCAATATGCAATGTAAATATCCTTAAATCAAACTCTAAGTTCTCAAGCATTTTTCTTTCTCTGCCTATCTGTACATTTCAATTATTATCCGTGGAAATATTTTTTGGTCGGTTTGTGTGTATGGTGAAATTGTTTACTGATAAAAATCTAATCTTTCCAAGCCTGCTTGCATGTAGAATTACATGAAATTGGAAATGCTACAACAATGATGGCAAATCTCAGGAAATCAGAGATTTTGATCATACACATCATTGTTTGGCAAGGGCTACAGTTAATACATTTTTCCTCTCTACCTAAATCTAATGGCTATCTTGCTGGAAAGTTTTTTGTTGTTGATTGCATATCTCAGTCTCCAGAATTCTAAGAAATTGAGTTGGGCTAAGAAGATTCAGTCTTGATATGAAAAAGCACCCATGGCTAAAATGTTTTATTTTTTCTGCCTTAAAAAGTAGCACTTTTGCTAAATTCCCTTAATTGTTCAGAAGTACAATTTCAATCTATCCAGTTGTTTGAGGCAGAGTTCTGTGCATAGCTGGCTAATCATATATAGTCTGTAGGTGGTTCCAGTTGGAGTTGGCACTAATGGACAGGAAGAAGAGTTCTCCAGATGTGTAAAGTTTTTATTCATGGTGTGTAAAAGTTACAAAAATAAAAAGTCTTGTGCTTGATGTTTCAGGTTTCATGTAAAGCAGGGTGGTTGTTCCTTGAACCATATTAGTGCTGAATCCGGTGGAAGGTACTGTAAGCTAATGAAAGGTCACTGTAACCTTAATCATATGTTGTACACATGTGTATTTACATGTGATAGACCTTAGATTATTAAAAGTGAAAGAATTTTGAATATCCAGTATATGCTCTTTACTTCTTTATTTCATTTGTCTTGAGGTAGCTGGTTAGGTCAGTCTCTCCCTTGTTTAAAGTCAGCTTCACATTCAGGTTCTTAGCATGTCAGCGTTAGGCTTCAAACACTGCATGGGATTTTTTTAATAACTATCTGTTTCCTTTGGGATTTTATGAAGTACTGTGAAATTATTTCTATTGGTCTTTGATTTTTCCCAAGGCTCATATAAATTGAGCATATAAATTGTACATTGTTTTCAAGATATTTTCCTCTGTGATGCTTTTGTTCTGAATAAATAATACTTTGCTTCATGAAGGCTGGTTGGTCACTGGTTAACCTCCTTATTACCCATGAGGGAACAGGACTACAGCTGCTGACCTAAAGTCAGACCTGCTGGGGTGATCACAATGAATTGCAGCTTAAATGCCCAGCCTGAACAGAGTGTGTGTCATGAGCTCTGGCCCAAGAAGGGTCATGGCTAGAGGCCTGAGATTTAAGTGGGGTGCCCTGAAGGAGGCCACAAGGAGGTCGGAGGTACAGTTACATGAGCTGTGACAATCAGCTTAGGACTTTCTTGAGGTCATGAAAAACATTTAAGAATTGCTCAGAGATAAGAATCTCTTTGCAGCTTGCAAGGCCTACAAAATGGTCACCAATCCTTCTCTGACAGATTATCATCTCCACATATGGCTTCTGCCCTTCTACATAACAGAAGCCTTGGCCACTTAGTGGTTTTTTTCTTTTGTCCATTCCAGACAGTATCCACCTGCCCCCCATATAGTTCCAAATCTGCCTTGCCTCCCCCTAACTCTCCACATCATAGTTGCCTCCATCCAAGTCATGCACGCTTTGAAAAACAAATATCAAACTGAGTATGTTTTATGCATTTCTAAAAGATCTATCTGTATACATTTCACAAAGTGTATATGTAATGTGGACCTTATTTTCAAGTAAGTGAGTAACCTATTGTGTCCCTTCTCCTGACATCGGTGTTCTGCTCTAACATCAGTGTCGCGCCCCCCCCCCCCCCCCCCATGCTGAGCAGTAGCAGATGTCCTGCGCCTTGCAGGTAGGCCTCCCAGTTAGAGAAGAAATCAGTGATGTGGAGTCTTGTACATTCTAAATGTAACTTTGCTTAATTTACACACACGCACCAGTTCTGACATGGGATGGTCAGACAGCTTGTAGAGCAATCCCTTCATCCGGGGATCCCAGCCTTACGCCAATGCCATGTTCCCAGAGAGCAACTCTGCCTCACAAATTGAATTATAGACTCTTTCAGAAGGGACAATCGTGATTATCTAGTCTGACCTCCTGCACATTGCAGGCCACAGAACTTCACCCACCCACTCCTGTAATAGACCCCTAACCTCTGCCTGAGTTACTGAAGTCCTCAAATCACGGTTTAAAGATTTCAAATTACAGAGAATTCACCATTTACACTAGTTTAAACCTGCAAGTGACCTGTGACCCAGGCTGCAGGGGAAGACAACCCCCTCCAGGGTCTCTGGCAATCTTACCAGGGGAAAAATTCCTTCCCAACCCCAAATATGCCAATCAGTTAAACCCAAGCAATCCAATCAGAGACCAAGCAGAGAGCAAACTCTCCTGCTGCTCATGCAGATCCTTCTACTCAGAACCATATATAACTGAAAGCTTACACCACAAGCTTTTTTTCTGGAATAAAACCCTGCTCACATACTGAAGGTATGCCTTCACTTCGAGTGAGGGGTGTGATTCCCAGCTCAAGGAGCCATACTTGGGCTAGCTCCTATTGCGCTTGAGTGCTAAAAATAGAACATAGCCACAGCAGCCTGAGCTCAGTCACAGGGCAGGAATCACACCTTAGCTCAAATGTTGATGTGGCCTAGCAGAGAACCTGGAAGGCTGTGCAACAGCACCACCCAGTGACACCTACCATAACTGGTAGATCCAGGTAGTGATGCCTATGCTTGAAAGAGCTGATACTTGCCATTATGATCCCTGTTTTCAGTTGCTTTTTACTTTGCCAGACTTCACCATTCAGGCTAAAGTTTTCCATGCTTGCTCTCTGCTTCAAGCTAATTTTTTGGAAAGTTTCTTCAAAAACCATTCAGTCATTTCCAAGAATGAGGTTAGAGAAAAATAGTTAACTTTGCCAGTATTAAGTTTGTTTCTAAATGTTCCTTTGAAGAGTTCTAGTAACTCCACGCTTTAGAGCAGAAACTCGAAATTGTTGTCATGAAAATCTACCCAGATGTAGGGAAGCTATAATGCTGTGGAAATGGCTATTACCACATACTAGGGAAAGCTTCTGTGAAGCTTGCAGCTAAAAATCTGACTATGCCCTATGTATTGAGCATGTCCCAACCCTGCAGAGTCTCCTATGTGGTAGAGACAGAGCTAGATAGCTGGACCAGGAGAATGCAGAAGTTGCAGCAACTCCTACCTTCCCTTAGGCCTAGAGGAAGGTACATGGCCTATGAATCAGTGAATGGCATTGTCTTTTTTGTGACCCCGAGAACTTATGGTATCTGAATAAAGTAGGCAGCCCAATAGATTGGCCAATGGAAACTGGAAGATAGTCATTTTTATGAATTCTCTTGAACCTTAAGATTGTCTTTACCTTTCCATTTGGGCTGTGGGAAAACCTGATTCTTACTGGCTATTTTCCCCATCAGCTTGTCCATTCTTAGCCAGATGCAATGCATTATATGTTAGTGCAAACTATACTGTGCTGGGCAATATATACTACAGGGCAATATTTTCTTTTTCAAAATCCAGACTACAGCATTGTGATTGTCCAGTGGATTTCCTCTATGAAATGAATGATGCAAGGAAACATATACGCTATTCCTTTCTCGTCAATAGACTGTACGCTATTGGATCTCTCTAGGTTTGTAATGAGGTGCAGCATTCATACTAGCATATTGTTCTAGGACTAAAAGGTCTTTTGGAAAACATTCTAAAATAAGTTTTGTGTGTATGCTATTCAGAACACTGCCATTTTTTTTAACAAGAAGTCTCGGGAGTGAGATGGGGGGGTGCTTTTAAATACCATAATAAATGTGTGAGTGTTTCCATCAAAAATGGTTCTCTTTATTGTAATAATCAGATGTCAGGCAAATTCCAATCATAGTCTGATGGTGAGGCTGTTGACTAAGGATACTTTGCAATCTGGCACACCCTCTTACTATCTAAAAGCAAGTACTCAATTATCTGCTCATCTGTCCTCAAAGGCTAACACAAACAAATACATGGCCTAACCATAAAATGCCAAAATAGAGTGACACACCACCATATTTGCACAGGAAGCTGTAAGTCAGGCCTGCACAACATACGTAGGGTGACCAGAGAGCAAGTGTGAAAAATCGGGACTAGGGTGGGGGGTAATAGGAGTGTATATAAGAAAAAGACCCAAAAATCAGGACTGTCCCTATAAAATCAGGACATCTGGTCACCCTAAACATACGGCCCGTGGGCTGCAGCCCGCGGGGGTGGGGGGGGGGGGTGAGGGGTGGGGTAGAGCAAAAAAAAATAAAATATTTTTTTTTTGCACAACAACTTCGACGGCGGGAGAGGGGCGGGTTCTTTTTTGCTCAACAACTTTCCTTGCATCTGGTCACCCTAGTTTCGGCCCTCGGCTGTTTTCTTTGGAGTAATATGGCCCCCACCGCTTTACAAGTTGTTCAGGCCTGCTGTAAGTCAATGTTTCTGGTTACTCAAAGCTGTTGTGACAAAAAGGGATGTTCTAGGTCAGTATAACTTGCAAGGGGTACTTATGGATTCGATTCTTGCTTTTTCAGTGCACCTGCTTCAGAGTCAATCAGGACTCAAAAGCTGTTGGCACTAAAATGACAAAATGCATGTAGTGTTCAGTGTCACAGTCCAAGGCTACATCCACACTATGTAGCGATCGATGTTCTGGGATCGATTTATCACGTCTCATCTAGATGCGATAAATCGATCCCAGAGCCACTCCCTGTCGACTCCGGAACTCCAGCTCCGCACGAGGAGTAAGCGGAGTCGACGGGGAGCCTGCCTGCTGCGGTGTGGACCAGCAGTAAGTACTTTTGAAATCGATCTAAGATATTCGACTTCAGCTACGTTATTCACGTAGCTGAAGTTGCGTATCTTAGATCGATCCCCTCCCCCCGCCCCCCCCCCCAGTGTGGACCAGCCCCAAGTTTCTCCTTCCCAGCATCTGAAGCATTCTGGGAATTTGTGCAGCCATTTTATTTTCCTTTTAAATACAATTTCTTCAATTTGTGTCTTTATGCTCCTCCAGTTCTCCACCTAACAAAGGATTTTGCATTTTAAAAAGCATCCTTTTTTGGCCACTATAGGCCAAATTCCACCCTCTGATGTGTGCATTCAGTTCCTAATCGGGCTGACCCAGAATTTCAAAGAAGGAAAATGAATATCTGTCCTTACTAGAGCCCTGTCTCAAGCTCAGACCAGGGAGACTGATACACTTAGGAAGAAATATCAGTCTGAGTGGATGGAAGATCATCTGTTCTTCTAAATCAAACTACAGGTGACACATAATGGTTTCTCTTTTGAGACTTTAAATCGGTCAGAGATTGCTAGCCAAGATAGAGGAGAGAATCCTGAGCCAGAATCTCAAGTGGATGAAGAAGTGGATCCAAGAAAACCCTCTAGTGAGGTGAAAATACTTTTATTTTCTCTCTCTTAAAAATTGGCAAAAAGAGTAGTTCTTTCAGCACAAGTGGCAAAAGAGGGGATAGAGATGTTTGATATTGCACACAACTCTATGGCTTGCTCTGCTCAGAATGAGTGCTTTGAAAAATTTAAAGTTGTCAAATGGCTGGGTTGTTGCTAAGCTGTTTGCCTCATTTCAATAATTATCGAGACCTATTACGTGACTTTTAAGCCTCAGTCCACAAAAAAGGGAGAAGCTGCAGCCCCAATTAATTACCAATACAGCTATTAAATAATTCACTCATTTAGATAATTCATTAACATTTTAGTTTGCTATATCCTTCAATGCTTTGACCAAAATCAGAAACACTAATAATCAGCATTAAATGCTAAATCAATTAAAAGAAACATTACATACTCTAGAACTTCACATGGGACTTTTCTTTCTCAATCTCTACTGAATTAATGCACGTGCTTTGTGTTGGGAGTGAAGCATATGAAAGGTCCATACTACATGTGATAAAGATTTCATGGCCCTTTTTGTAAGGGAAGTGACACTTGTCCTATTGTCCTGGATATAACTCACTTTGCAAAAATATGTTTTGCCTTCTAAATTCCTCCTGCAATTTGAAGTGAATGATTTTCTGTCAGTTACTTTGTTCTAAATTCTTGCGTTGCTTTGCGCTGCTAAGTAACTGAATTATTCCACCCCAGAGCTGTTTGCACTTCAGTGCTCGGTGTCATGAATCTTATATCTACGATCTGTGAAGACGCAAATTGTCTTGGACTGCTCCAGGAAGCGAGGGCCCATACAAGATACCTTGTTGCTAAAACTGTCATTCATTGACTCCTGTGCTGCCAGGTTCAGGAGGCACTTAAAACACTAAATGGAAAATAAACTGTCCTGTCACTAGTAGGGGCTGGTCACATTAGGTCAGATTTGAAACATACCATGTGGTGTGGGAAGTCTGCACTGCTCTTTGCCCATTCTGTAGCTGTTCTGGGAACAAGCAGAAGGCTACTGTCTACAGAACCATTCACCAGTATTAAAATTAGGAAAGAAAAACAGTGATTACAAAATGCTTTTGATTCAGGGTGCATTTATGCTAGATTTTTTTTTCCCTATGGAACACTTCAACATGTTCAGCAGATGAAAATACTATATGGAGCTGTTTGTGTTCTCGATCACCCTAGGATTCTGTTTCCCAGAAAATCCACCTTCTTTTTCTCTCTCTGTCAAAACTAGCTTATCTATTTTTTTTAAAAAAGCAAAACTTTCTTTTCTTCTGCTAACAATGGCTGCCACAAATTAAAAACCACATTTCCTTTCAGCAGCATATGAGGATAGTTCATTTGGACATGTTTTAAGCTCTGCTGAGTTCTGAGGTAATGTTTGCAGACATTTAATATAATTATTTGTAATGGTTATAAAAATGCTTATTTACTGCACATTGTCTTTCAGCAAGAAAGCTTAAACCTCTAAATTTCTCAGGACTCTGCTGAAGTAATATACACATCTTTTTTTCTTTTGGAAAAGCCAGAGGACATTTTTGAGTGTAGGATCCAAATATAACAAATCCACAGTACACTGTGCAAAAATAAATAAATAAAATAAAACATAACTATTACATTCAGAGAATAAGAACTTCTCCCCATCAGGGTCGAGTATTTTGGACAATTTACTGATGTATTTTGTTTTCAGTGTTGAGCAAGTTAATCTATGATTGATCAAAAGGGTGTAGACCTCACTTGGTTACCGGCTTTTCTTTGTTAGTGGTACTTAGGCCATTCTGGATTCCAATGTAAGGCACTTTATACAGTCTTACAGTTTACAGATCCTTGGGTTTTTTGGCAATTGCTTCTGGCTGCAGGCAGAAGAAGTGCTTGGTATTAGTCTGTGTACTTGTAGGTTGTACTGTTAATGTGCATCTTGCCCCATATGTTTTTACAAGCTTCTGATTAATGGACCTGAGTTTGATCTCATTTATACTAGTTTTATGCTAGTTTAAACCCCATTGACTTAAGTGGAGAAATTCCTGGGGTGAAATCCTGCTCCTGTTGAAGTCAATGGCAAAATTCCCATTGACTTCAATAGGCCAGGATATATTCTTCATAGCGTAGTTCTGTAAGATCAAAATCAGGCTCGGTGTTGTTTATCAGAAGCACTTCCTGACTGCAAAGCACCAAACCTACAGTCTGGTCCCAGAGCCCTTACTCACACAAGTAGTCCTTATTTATGTGAGGAATCCTAAAGAAGTTAATAGAACTATTTATATGAAAGAGCATTTCAGGATCAGGTTACCTAGAATAGAAAATATCTATCACATGGGGGGGAAAGTGCATTTAAACTAGTAAAGGTGTTTCATTTTAAGAAAGCAAAGCATCTGTATACTCATCAGAGATTCTCTGTTTTCTGATTCAACACACCGCAGTTGGGTTGCAATCACTGTTCCCTCTAAACTGTGCGCGTGCACACAGATCCTAAACCCTGCGCACATGGTGAAACACCACGTGCACAAAAATTTGCACAGAAGCACAACAATTTGCACAGAAGAAATTTTTTTGCGCACACGGCCTGTCAGAAATTAGGGGGAACATTGGTTGCAATCACACTGGGATTGTTGTGAGATGTAATGTTTGGGTCTGGATATGAACTTATTCTTAAGTTAGGTTCTAGGATTTTGGTTTGTCCCATTATATTACATATGTAGAGCCCAGCCACAAGGTTTTGATCTGGGGGTTTGGTTTGAATCTCCAGTTACTCAGCAGTTGTAAATTGCCATATATAATGGCTCTTAAATTGTTGCTGGTTTATGTAACCATTGTTGGTATTTCTTGGCCTAGCTCCATATCACTGATGAAAATGTTGGGCTGCTAAGGAAGTTACATCTCCTTTTTTTGAAGGAGATGGAAGTTGATAAATGGTAGGAAATACACTCACTCTCACTCCCCATAATTGTGCAGCTGGGGACAAATTCATTGCCAAAAAAGACATGGGTGTTTGTAATGCAAGTATGGAAAAGGCCTGATTTATATACAAAGGAATGACACGTATTTGAAAAATAATAAAAGCTACTAACTTAATTTTTAAAGTGAGTAGTGAGTGAGTTTAAACTTCAGGCGTATTTTTGTTGGGGTGAATGACCCTGCAGACTTATGCTTTACATTTCTTAGTCAGTATCTCATACTTCATAATAGTACAGAAAAAGTGAGAATTTAAAGACAGATATATGATTAAATGAGAAAAATCTGGAAACACTCAAAAAGCTGATAGTTAAGAATTTTTAAAATGTCATATTCTTTTACATTAATTTAGAATAAACCCATAAATAGTCTGCAGTTTATTTCAGTTTTACATATGATTTATTGTTAGTATCCAGTATTGTCTTGCGTTTTGAACCAGAAGTGAACAATGTAGAGGCAAGATAGTCAAATCCTAATGGGAGTCTGTTGCATTGCTGGGAACTGAAGCCAGATCTTCAAGTTCCTTAGTTACAAAACTATCCTTCCACTCTTACTTAAGTTAGATTTTTCTTCATAATAACTACTCATTTGCAAAAGCCAGCTGTTGTTACAAATGATGGATGAGCTCTGAGCCTTAATAAGAGACTTTTAGTAAAGAAGTGAGAGAAATTACCTTGTGGCTTGGGAAAAGGATGAAACCTAAAATACAGATGAAAATTAGAAAGGGAAAATAGGTTCTGACAGCTAGTGGGATGACTGGCACCACAGAGGGAAGACTGAAGTGTGTTTTGTGAAGCTTGTCATTTTGTCAGACTAGCTGACTTGGTAAAGAAAGTGAGTGCCTTAACACTAAATCCAGCTTTAAGTGCATCTTTATATTTGAAAAAAAAATCAAATACTTGTGGCACCTTAGAGACTAACAAATTTATTTCAGCATAAGCTTTCGTGGGTTAGAACCCACTTCATCGGATGCATGGAATGAAACATACAGTAGACAGATATTTATACAGTCAGAGAAACATGATAAGGTGGAAGTGCGAATACCAACCCTAACAGGCTAATGTTTCTCTGACTGTATAAATATCTGTCTACTGTATGTTTCATTCCATGCATCCGATGAAGTGGGTTCTAACCCACGAAAGCTTATGCTGAAATAAATTTGTTTGTCTCTAAGGTGCCACAAGTATTTGATTTTCTTTTTGCTGACACAGACGAACATGGCTACTACACTGTAACCTAACTTTATATTTGAGCTATCCATAACAGTAGCTAGGCATTAACTGTGTCCCCAACATTATCTTAACATTAAGAACATGATACTGAGGGGCTCCTTAATTTAATACTTATGTATAATCTAAATACAGAGTAGACTCTTAGCAATTACCTTCCAAAATTTAATATGGACAGCTTCTATATTACATTATTATTTGTATTTCAGTTTGGCCCAACCAACCCCCATTGAGCTAAGCACTGTACAAACACAAAGTAAAAGACAGCCCCTTCCCTGAAGACTTTGAAGATTAAAGCCCTTAAACACTTGTTGGTCATCTTTATTCAGAAAAGCACAGAAGTATATGCCTACATTTTAAGCATATGCTTAAGTTACATTAAGTACAGTATGCTTAAAGTTAATCCTGTGCTTATGTGCTCTTCTTGAATATGGATGTTTTTTGTAGTCAGGGTCTACATAGGCAAGACCAAAGATAGGAGAAAGGAAGTGTAATTATCTATAGTTAGGTTGACTATAAATGTGCTGTTCCACCTATTCTCAGCCTTTTGATTTTACTGTTTATAAACAGTTGTTTTTAATGAGCTCTGAATAAACTTTAACAACAACAAAAACCAACAACACTGAGGAAAGTTTTGTATAAAAAATTGTTGTAATGTCAGCTGCTCTGATTAAATGTTGATCTAGATGTTGCAACATCTAGATCACCTGGAATTGTGACTCATTGTTTGGGTGGGGGTGGGTTGGATGACATTTAATGAAAATGACACTACTCACATCATGCATTACTTGGAAAGTGACATTGTAAAAAGTATACTTTTCTTCTGTCTACAAGATGAGATTGAGGTACTTGGAGGATAGGAGGGGTTTGTCATTAAACTGAATCAAGGATCCTAACGAGGACCAAGGAATTATTTTTTCTGTTGCTGTTACAGCACCTCCCTCTGGGTCTCAGTGTTCCATGGCTGCTGCTCCCTCCTGGGCAAACAGCTGGTTAAATGGGCAAATATTTCCTGATACACCAAGTGGATAAATGGGCAAATATTTCCTGATACACACCAAATGAAAGATACACTGAACAATTTATTTGGCAAATTCTCCACCTGGAAAACTTCTGCAGCTCTGCTAATGAATATTTTTATGCATTCACACATGGGCGGCGGATGAACCCCAGGTTCAGGGAGGCTAGCCCCTGGTCAGGCCCGACCCTTCTGCCTAGTAGCGGATTTCCCATGGAGCCAGTGGTTCCAAAAGCACCGGGCCCATGCCCTAAAGGGGCCCGACAAACAGCTGATCGGCAGGAAGAGAGAGTGAGAGGAGGAGGGGTGAGTAAGCAGCCGGCTGCAAAGCTCCTCTTCCCCCAACGTGCTTCGCTGCTCCTCCTCTCATTGCTTCTGATCAGCTGTTTGCCCAGGAGGGAGCAGCAGCCATGGAACACTGAGACCCAGAGGGAGGTGCTGCAAAAGTGGGGGCACCGTGAGTCACACTCGCCCCCTGTCCCCCCTTGCATGCATGGCCCCGCTGCCTTCTCATGCTCCCACTCGCCTCTCCCCTTCTCTGGGGCTGCATCAGCCCACGAGGGGGTCCGAGGCCTTTTGCAGCCTCTGCAAAGAGCACATGGAGAGGAGGCTCTTCCTGTGTCCCTGCATGCTAATACAGTGGCACTTCAGCTCGGGGGAGAGTGGACACCCCTCTGGGCAGCTTTCAGCTTTAAAACACGCAAACTGCAGGGTGATCCGGGTAGGTGTTGCATCGCAGGGGATCTGCATCTCAAAGGGGAAGGCAGTGGGGAGCACAGTGATCCCTAGAAGCAGCCATATGAGTTTTTTGGGCAGCAAGGACCTGGGTCTTAAGGGCAGCTTCTGAGAGCTCCAGTCCCTGCTATGTCAATTTCATGTCAGGAGCTGCAGCTGAGCTGCTTCTCTGGGTCATTGGCATCACCTAAAGGGAGAAGCTGAAACTCCCCTGGCCTGGGCACTGTGTCAATAAGAGTATTCGGTGCACAAGCCTGCACAGGTTCATTTGAAAGAACCTCCTAAAGCTCCTTTATGTGGTAGCAGACAGTGTCCCCTCTCCCACCTCCACCTTCTGTTGCTTGCTGGTACAGTCACTGCTTTTCCTCTTAAATGCACATGTACAGTCTTCTGAACTTGAAAAGTATCTGGGGTGTTTGTGTGGATCAATATTGCAGGGAGAGATGGGAGCCAGAAAGGGTTAAATCTATATGAACTGATTGTAGATGAATATTTTAAGGTGAACATCTGCTCTGCAGTTTGAGATTAGATTAAATGGCCTTGTTTGCATTTCAAAACCCACTGTTTTCTAGATACATTTTAGCAATGGAGTTGGCTAGGTTTCAGTCAATAGATACCATCAGAGATGCTTAGTTTTGCAGTTCTCAAACTCGGGATTTGTGTCTCCAGAGGTAACATGCTTGTTAACAGCAAAAATGTTTTAAAATAAATAATGTATAGAGGTAAGAAATAATAGACCTCAACTCTATTGTCCCTCTGCAAATTTGTGTACACAGGGTCAACCCCTTACCTCTCTTTAAAAGTGAAAAGTTTCAAAAAGTTCAATGAATAGAAGATTGTTGGGGTCAGAATAGATCTGGACAAAGAGAAGTCCGGAGATAAATGTGAAAAGTGAGGGATATATGTTTTTTTGTTAAAATGTTATGTTCGCTGTTGAAGAAAAAAATCCAGAATACCAAACATTATTGTTTTAGTTAAATAAAACAATTTAAATGTCTGTCTGGTGACGTTCTCCTCCTAACACAGCCTGGCAAGAAAATCCTCCAAATATTAATGATTAACCTCTTGAATTGGAGATAGTTCACCTCCCAATGACTGCATAAATACCTGCTTCAATTATCTTTGGTAAATGAAATAACCAAACAATCATTCATTTTCTGATATAGCTGTAAAACTCATCTGATAAGTTTTCAAAATAAATCACGGTTTAAAAATGTATAGTGTGTACCTTCTAAAAATGAAACCTACATCTATCTCTGAGTTGTGGAGAATATATATTAAGGTTATAACAACCAACAAGAATGGGCTTTTATGTAGAAAGTAACCCATGATTAAATCAGTTCTTCCTGACTTGATTTAAATTATGATTTAAATCAAATCCACCCTGCCCACTGTGCTCTTGCCCCTGGCTTCTTCATTCCCCAGGGGGGCCCACAAATATGTTTGGCACCGGGCCCACAAAAAATTAATCCGGCCCTGCTTTCTGCCCGAGGGCCTGCCCCTCCTGTCAAAGCCCAGAGCCTCCAACACACATGGCCGCCAGACCCCCTAGCCCTGGGCTACCCAAGTACACCTCCCAGAATGCCGGGCAGGGAGGCATGGCCCCCCTCCCCCAACCCCATAGGGCCAGGCAGCTGGCACACACCCACCCCCCCAGCACGCCGGGTGGGTGGTGCAGCCCCACTCCCCCAGTCGTGGAGCACTGGGTGGACGGTCAGTGCAGGCCCCCTGAACCCTGGAGTGCAGGCCGGCTCCCATTAACCCCTGCCTGGGGCCCCAGCCATGGGAAGAAGAGCCCCCCCAGAACAGTGCCAGGAAGCAGAAAGGGCCTTGGGGGCTGAGAGTGACCGAGGCCATGAAAGGCTGTTTGGGGAGGCTCAGCCTTCCCCTGCCTTTGATACCTGTGGCCCATGCATTCACACATCCTTACTGTAGCAAAGGGGCGTGGCCTCCCTCCCAGACAGATGGAGGGACAGGTGCGACCACCCGCTGGTGAGCAGAGTCAGGACGCCCACACCCGCCCTGCTGGAAGCGGAGGGGTGGGACAAGAACCGGAAGTTTAAAAGGCAGGCCCTCCAGTTCAGTTAGAGAGGAACTGCCAGAGAACAAGGATGTCTCTCACCCACTGCTGGAGCTTGAACCTGACAGCAACTACTGCAGCTCCCAAGAACTGGAGGGGTTGCCGGAGACATCGAGGAGTTGCTGGGGCTGCCATTAGCTGTTTATCCCAATGAAATGACAGTAGGCAGTTTTTAGCAGTTTTACATTGAATTTCTGGGATTGTTTGAATCTTACCCTCCCTTCCTCCAAACCCCAAAAACCTAAAAGCATTTAGTACAACTCTAATTCTATTTTGAGAACCCTATACTACTCCTGTATGAGCACAAATCTAAGAAAACAGTAGATACAAGGATACTGAATAGGATGGTACTTTTTAGAGAAAGGGAAGAAAGTCCTGCTCAGTTTAGTTTCTGTGGTTCTTATTTAGACATAAAATATTAAGATTAAAGAAAAACATCAAAAGTTTTAAAGATTGTATGTAGGATGGCCGTTTTAAAAAAATGTGTATCAAAGGACGCTTGCTACCTAGAGGTGATTTGCATGTTGTTATGGCCTTCCTTTTTTGTTGTGTATATGCTCTCCTTGTACACTCCAATACAAAATCTGTAAATAAATGTATAAGACTTTTTTTATTCATTTAACTTTGTCTGGCTTAAAAATATTCAACTTTATGTTCGGCCAGTAGTATTAGAACAATTAAGGGTTTGACTAAATTGGGAGCATTATGTTAAGTTCAAGTGACTAGGAATTGGGAGGAATACAAAATTAGTTTTAAAGTAGCTCATACAGCCCTGACAGTTTCCCAGTACTATGATTCTGTATTTCTGAGATTTCCTACAGTAGAAATACTAATTTAGGTTTTTAAAGTATGTTGAGCACAAATAATTATTTCTAGGAAATCTGTACTTGAATTTCGTAAGTTTAGAGATTTAAGTGTTCAACATAAAATGTTCTGGTTGCTCCAGGAAGTAACAGGTGTTTCAAGAGTGAAATATGCTGTCTATTGTATCACTGTATGATGACTGCTTTCTTAGTAGTCACTTCAGCCCAGAAGAGAGGGCAATTACAGGCGTTCATGGCAGGCCTGCTATTTGCTATATGGACAAAGTCATGCTCAGGCTGTGTCCAAAGTTTGTCCAAAGTCACTTCAGATTTTAACCTAAACTAAATGTGAAAACATGTTTTACCAGTATTTTCCCTATGCCCATTCTTTGCAAGGGATGGAAGCTTCATACATTTGGGCTTATAGGCTTATAGCCCTATTTCTTTATCTGAATAGAACTAAGTCTCTTAGGGTATGTCTACACTGCAATTAAAAACCCGCAGCTGGCTCAAGCTAAGGGGCTGTTTAATTGCAGATTAGACACTCAGGCTGAAGCCTGGACTTTAGGATCCTGAGAGGTGGGAGCATCTCAGAGCTCGGGCTGCAGCCCAAGACCAAAAGTATACACTGCAGTTAAACAGCCCTTGGCCTGAATTAGCTGGCAGGGGCCAGCCATGGGTGTCTAATTGCAGTGTAGACATACCTTCAGGGTCTCACCAAGTTTATTTGTTGCATTTTCTGAAAGAATGAAAGGACAAGCAATGTTGTCACCAACATGATCTAAATCGGTGTCAGATTGTATCAAACTATGGCACCAGTTAGCTAGATTAGACCCCCGTGTCAGGCCAGAGCTCACTCCACCAGAGCACAAGCTGCTTCTGCAGCATCTTTTAGAAGTATCACAGGAATTCTAGGGAATTATCTGGGCATCAGTTACATTTACTAAATGGAATTCTTTGATGGAGGCATCCAGATCTGATGCTTGTTTTGGCAGAGCTATCTTGTAATATCTATTAAGTAGGCTCTAAGCACCCACTTCCTTTTCATCAGGTTGCTACTTGTGAGTCACCAAGAATGGCGTACATATGGATGAGCGCTTAAAGAAGAAAAAAGGGTCACTTACCGTACAGTAACAGCGGTTCTTTGAGCTGTATTTTCCATGTGTATGCCACAATCCACATTATGGGGTCCCATAATATCTGCATTCTGTATAGGTGAGGGAATTGTGAGAGATGCTTGACCCCAATCCACCCTTTATGCCCTCAGGTGGGGAGGCATGAGGGCACTAGGAGCTCACGCACCGCCCCAGCAGACACTGCTGGCCGAAAGATTCTGATCTGACGTGCATATGGTGCATGTGCAACAAAAGTAGAATACACATGAACAACACATCGCAAACAACCATACTTACTGTAAAGCAAGCCACAATTTAAAAAAAAAAATTAAGACATCCCTAGCAAACTAACATAATCATTGATTTCTCATCTGGCTTACACAAATATTACTTGACACATTCAGGAATGAGTGAGATCAGAATTAGGACCAAAATCCAATAAGATGCACTCATGTCAATTACATTTGAGAACTGAAACATGCAAGACATAGATCCCATTTGTCTCATAGGCGCATCTATTTATATGGAAGTCTTAGTGTTCATATGGAAAGGGAAATAAGTAATTTGTCTAAACTCTGAGGTCACACGCGGGACACAATTTCCTTTCAGTTGAGTAGATCAGTGTACAAATAAGAAAAACATGAGCAAAGCAGGAGGAAAGCTTCTCTGTTACTGTGCTTGGATGTGTGAGTATAGTAGATTTTAAACCTCAGGAAATTGTGTTTGCAAAAAAACTTTTTCATTTATCTCCTTTTGGATGATGAACTCTATAGATGCTTTCCAAAGGTCAGTGTCTGAAAATTGTAAAATATCTGTTGCTCAAACAGCACTGTTAACCATAGACAAGAGAATTTATATATTTTCCAGTTAGTAAATAAGTGTATAAATTTCAGAATAGCAATATGATAAAGTAATCCAGAAGTCTTATTGCCCTAAGGCAAACATCTTGGAATAAAATGATAGACTACTTTCAATTAGAACTGAAAAGGAACTGTCTTCATAATTCGGGTTAGCCAGAAAATAAGAATATACTTTCACAAAAATGTGAGTGTTTAGAATTTGTTTTTGTTCTGTATCAAAACGAAACTGGCACCTTTTCAATTTTTTTCACCAAAATAATGACGGGGCACCTAGCCAATGGCCATGTGGTTAGGGTACTCACCTCAGGTGTGGGAGACCTAAGTTTAAATCCTGTCTTTGCCTGCTTCAGAGCAGGAATTTAAACCAACTAAGACTTGCCCCCTGTGGTAACACTAGCCTTGATTGTCCAACTGCATTTTAACTATCCCATCATCTAACCCTGCTCTTTGATATGCTGGTTAAAACACTGACACGCAACCTCCCTCTCCTCTTCCATATCCGTCCTCAAAACTCATTTCTTTCCATAGAGAAAATGTAACATTTAGTTGCTGTGTTAGAATTTCCTACTTCCTAAAGCCCACAACTGTGCGCAGGCACACCTTGCCACCTACTGTGTCACCACATGTGGCTGAAGTTTGTAATTTGGTAGTACAAAGTTAGGCCCTGATCTTGAAATTCCCTGACCATATCGCTCCATCTGAGGGAATTGCAAGATCAGCACCAAACATGGTACTACCAAAATTACAAGCCTAGCCACATATGGCAACATGGCTAAAAAGTGGCAGTTTTGATATCAACCATAGTATGTGACTGATTTTTATGTATTTTTCTTATTTGTGATCTACATATCATAGATCTTATCTGGATGGAAGGGCATAGAAAGTCTCCATCTACTGGCTCTGTGCACCAGTTTACTCAGTAATCTTTACTGACCAGTGTGGTCACTGTTGTTACCTAGAGTACAACCACATTCTGTCTTCAGCATGCTTGGTCTCCACAGCACTTGAAAGTATGGTTGCCAAATCCATTCCTCAGTTAGGTCTTGCATATGCAACTACTACTATCTCCTTGGGAGATCCAGCTAAAATAGGTGGCATTTAAGTTTCTTGCCAAATGACAGGGCTATAATCTGAGACAGATTTCCCTAGTTTATTGAAGGTGGGATCTGTCTTTTATAGGAAATGTGATGCCTGAATTTTCAGTGTAATGTTCTGTTGTGAACCAGCATAAGTGGTTTGCCCAATTTAGTTCTCTGCATGAGGTTTTTGGTCTCCTTTCAGGTTCATAAAGTTTCTTTATTAAATAATAGAATTTAAATGTATATTTTTTGTTTTCTTTTTACATCTTTGTGGAGAAGTGATATTTCTGCTACTTGTGGAACTAGCTTCTGAGAATTTTGGCTAAAACGGATGTGCTAAAGGTCCAGTCTAATGCCCATTGACTTCTCAGATTAGACCAAATTAAAGTTCTTTCAGTACTCCTGTCTCATCCATTTTTTTCTCCTCTTATATATTCAGCCTATAGTCTATACAAAATAAACAATACCCGTCAAATTAGCAAATTTAGTTCCGATTATGAATATTGTTTCCTTTTGTAACATACCATTTGTGACTGGATCAACATAAAGGATGCATGCAACAGAACATCCTCTCAAAGTCTAGCTGTAACTCAAAACTTGCATCCAGCATAAGGTTTTCCTCTTTAAAATCCTCCTCCTTTAAAACTAATTACTGGACTAGCCCATAATTATATATATACTTCCTATTCTAGTAGAAGAGGAAGGAAACTTTCAAGTCAGATGGACGTCAATTGAGCTGCAACTTCTGTTGAATAAATGTGTGTACACAGCAGGAAAATCTCTGTTGCCAAGATATGGATAGGAATTGGCCTTCCTCTGTTTAATGGGCAGTCTAAAGGTCAAGTGTATGAAAAGAGAAAAATGGTGACATTATGCCTGATGACTAGCTCGCTGATTTGAACTACAACACCGGAAGAAGCTAAAGGCAGTCTGTAAATTGATTATTACAGTCCCATACCCACCACATCTGCAGTTAAAGTAACAAAACATAAAGGGAACTCTTAGGATTGTATTTGCCTTGAGCATTATAGTTGCAATAAAAACTGCTGTTAAATCACTTTACAATACTAGCCGAGTAAGGCAGAAGTAGATATCTAAAAAATAAAAAGACACTTAAACAAGAATTAAAAAAGAAGAAATATGAATGGTATTTTTTATCATGCACTTAAGTGTACGTTATAGTAAACTAAACTTAGTCACTGGTAGACTCACAAACAACTAGTACTATTCACTTTTATATTCACCAGTAAAATTCTAGGAGCTATCTGAGAAGCACTGGTGTTTTTACAATGCTGGCATCTTTGGGTAAACAACAAATATATTTCTTTGTTAAAGGGCTTTTAATGGGAATTTCAACTTTAATCCCTGAATGTTCAGAATGTTGTGTGACCCAGTCATATGACTTCCATAGACTTTAATAGGAGTCCCACAGCTAAAAGTCTGTGTACTACTTCTAACATTTTCCCTTCAAATATTATTGAAGTTTGTGAATTCAGTTGCTTTTTAAAAAAATGAGCTAATTATAAAGTTCCAGTTAATTTGGAAACATGTGAAAAGCCTTTTGAAATGTTTGGGTTTATTTTTTCACTCTAGAGATTGGTATGGTTTAGCAGTGATACTCTTAAAGAATATAAAACAGCTGATTAGAAAGTGTAAAATATGTCATTTTAATATTTATTATAGAAGTATACCACTTAAGGAAACAAGTGGATGAAATTATTAGGCTAATCAAAATGTTTTCAACCAGAAGTTTTGTAGTCCAAAACCTGAAGTTTCATCAAATGAATTTTTCACTTTCAAAACATTTCATTTTGAAATAGTGGCTAAATGTCCAATCTCTCTCTCCTTTTTAAATCAACTTCCTCTTTACAGTGCAGAAGAAAAGGAGAATGGAATGGGAAGGTAAACATAATTGTGAGAGATGCATTTTTTATCCCTCCCCCCCATTTATATTTCCCCATAGGAAACATATTTTTTTTTTAAAAGGAGAAAGTATTCTTCTTCTCCTTTCTCTCACCTTCTAAAACATGTTCCTCTCACTTTCCAGTAGAAAAAAAGTGCTGTGTGTTTGGGGGGAGGGGTGTGTGTGAAGTGGCTTAGTCAGTTTATTTTCCAATTTCTCACTGTTTTCTCAATTTTTTTCACTGGCAAAATGGGATGAGGAAAAAAGGGGTAAAATTTAAAAACCGAGACAAAGTAACACTTCACTAAACAAAAAAACCCTTACCCTTTTTATACACTTTTCTAGTGAGAAGGATTAAACTGCAAGGTGGGGGGACGACCTACAAAATTTACTCAAAACTCAGTAACACTAAATTTTAATTTTGCTTTTAAAAAAAATGTTCTTTTGGAAAACAGAAGTGAACAGAGTAAGACCATGTGTTTATAGGTGTGTGGTTTTGTTCTAGTTCTTTGAAAACTATACTTAAAACCATCGGTACTGTGAAGAGATACACAAAATTGACTCTAGCCCAGGGAAGGAAGGGGTTAAAGATTAGTCCTGGAGGCAAAGTTGCAATGATCCTCAAGCTGCAACAGCTGCATGGAATATCAAGACTAGTAGGAGAGTTCTCCAGTAGTTAGTTATCAGGTGGTAAGGCTGGCTGGCTTCCTTTAGAAAAGGTTTTGTATGATAGGGAAGAAATATTTCTTTCAAAGGCCTAGAAAGGTCCAGGTTCACCAGACCAAGGACTGCAGGTAGCTGGCAAAAGTAGCAGCATCCAGGCTTTGCTGGAACAAAACAAAGGTAGGCTCAGTCAGCATACTCCCATTTGGTGGGTGAGGGGGGGAAATTCATCATTGTAATGGCAGTAGGGCCAATGGAGAAATTAAGAAAATATAGTTGGCTTGTCCCTGATTGCAGGGCTTCTTGGAACTAGTTTGCCCCTCTTTCCCCCAGTGCAGGCCAGGGCTACCTTAGCACCTTAGTTGCCATGGTAGCTACCAGGACTTGTGGAAGCTGAAGAACACTTAAAATTCAGGCCACCCTATTTCTGCCCCTCCCCCTCTATTTCTAGCAGGTCCCTAGCACTGAGGGCTCCTGCTGGAGAGGCCTCATGAACCAGAGCTATTCTCTGGAGGGCTTTGGGCTCCTCTGTGACCACTTCAAGGGAGAATAGCTGGTGCAGATTTGTTGCAGTGGAACAATGAATTTGATGGTAAACTTCTCTGAGCTAAGGAGAGAGCCTGTGAGCAAACTCTTTTTGATTTTCCTCTGAATGGGTTAACAGACTCCCTATTTGGTGAGGGGAAGAGGGAGGTCAGAATGTGAATTAGATGGTTTGTTTTCCCATCTTGATGGGATCTAGTCCATACCAGCCTTAAAGGCTTAGTATCTTGTCTGTTTGATAATTCTGGGTAAAGAAGCTTTTCTCTTCTCATTCCTGCCCAGCGGCATGCTGATCTGCAGCCCTTCTGCTGTGCCCCTCCTCCCACACAGCACTCATATAAAACTATTTCATTGTTCAAAGATACCTTTGCCAGCAGTACTGGTTAAGGTGCACTGAATCCCTTTGCTAATTGCCAAATAAATGATGTATTATCAGAGGACCAGAAACAAATTTGCCTTTTCTTTCAATGTAATGATATAGGAAGGCGAAGCCTAAAGTTCATTTGTAACCACAGAATATGACACTAACACATGCATGCACTCACCCTAAAACTTCCTTCCTGTCTTCCTGGTTTATGTTTAACTATGTGTTATGCCAATATTATTATGTAAAGGAAAGGTAGCTCTAACTAAATCTTACTAAAACTGAGGTACAAATTCTCCCCCACCCCAAAACAAAATTGAGTGATAAAGGTAGGTAAATATTTAAAATAAGTCTTCTGAGAATTCGTTGCACATTTTAAACTTTTCTGCCCTCTTTCGGTTCATAGGACTATTCCAGAAAAGATTTTGAGTAGCAACAACGTTCATTAAAATTGTAACTTTTAAGAGAATACTGCAGGATATTAGTAGAAAGCAAAGTTTGAATCTGAATAATAACTAGTTGCACCTTAATAGTTGCCAATCAGAGAACAAAGCTATTTTGACTGTACACAAATCATAATTGTCTAGTACTGAAGAGTCACAACTTACAACTGGTCTACAGTCCCAGAATTATTTGCGGAAATAATTCAATTGGTGATTCAAACTGTTGATAAATTCAAGAAAATCACAACTTGTTTGTAGACAATCCACAAACAAAGTGGCAATAAAATCACAAAATGACTTGTTATGAATTATTCACTCAACTCAATTTCAATTAACTCTTATTTGTTGGTTTGTGTGGTTTCACGCTGCTTTACATTTTGCTGTATATTTTGTTTTAACTCAATGTGACAAAATTGAAACTCAAAAATGAAACTGGCATGTGTTCAGTTAAATCCACTGTGTTGTATATGGGCTCACATGAGTCAATTGGATCCTGGTCTACCATATGAACAACTGTCATGAGTCATAGTATGGAAACTTTAGATTAATTTTTGATTAATTAAATGACTTAGCCCTTGTTTTCTGCTTTCCATTTTGACAAGAGTCGGGGGCTCACTTATTTCTATGCTCTAACTCCAAACTAACCGAGTTTCATGGTTTTTGGTTTTACTGTGAAAGATTTGCACAACTCAGAAGCAGATGTGCATGTGCCTACAATTATGTCATAGGGTGGCTTGCTGCTTTAAGTGAAACTGGGTCCAGCTCTCCTGTGCCAGCACAGGTACATCCCAGGTTGACCTGATTAAGAGGGCAGGGTGCATCTGGGGCTAATAAATGAGGAAAACTGCTGGGATGGGTTAGGAGGTCCGTGGGGAAGGCTGAAGACTAGGAGACCGGTGCAGGGGCCTGCCTTTTGAGCAGCTTCCTGGCCTGCCTGAGTCAGATCACTGGGGCTGTGAGGCTGAAGAGGGCTGAGGGTTAAGAGGCTAGTACAGGGGTTAGCATGCTGACCTTTTCCAGGCAGAGACTTAGAAGGCTGGGAAGGACTCTCGCTGGAAGGTCTAAGACAGCTGTTCTGATAAAAGAACAGGCAAGGACTGATGGAGAGTCTGGGTATGGCAGAAGATGCTGGAGTGGGAATATGAGGTATGTGATTGAAGTGTGTTTTGGGACATGTATGGACTGTGTGCACTATCTATGGGATAAATAGACTGTGTTCTGAGCTTTCAAGGACTCTTCTTTTTTCTCTATGTGGGATAAACTTGGCCTGGGTAGGAGTAATATCAGACTGAAGAGAGTTTGTGGTAGAGTCTGTGAGGCGCCTGAGAGGGGAAACTAAGACAAGTAACCCCAATGTTACTACACCCAGCTACAAAGGTGTGCTTAAAAGCAAGGGGGAATCTGTGACATACCGTTGAAGTGGTTTCAAGTTTGGGGTTTGTACCTGATAAAATGTCTTCATTAATAACAGTCATATGGGTGGGACAGCTTGTATAAATATACTTACAAATGCCACCGCTCCCCTTGAAGAAAGCCAGTATTGGTGCTAGGTAGCAGAAATATAGTGAATACTACAGTGAAACTACTTGAATTTCAAACTAAACCTCATTATGAATACTTTTAAAAATTACTTCTTCACACAGACCTTATTCTAGCCAGGGCTAGAAACCAGAAATCTGGAAAAACTCACAAGGAAGCTTTTTTTCTTGTAAATTATCCATGCCACCTTTATAGACTGAAAGTTTGAGATAAACTTTCTTATTTTTGGCATATTTAACTGACTTTTGCAATGCTCTGAGGTTCATTCATCTTTCAACATGATGTTATTTAGGTCTTCTGATATATGAACTAGACCTGGATGTCAACACTTCTGAGTTTGGGTTGAGATGTTGTGAGAACTAAATTGTATAGCTTCGTAGGCCCATCTTCTTCAACATTCACTTTTGAATTAACACTGTTCTCCTGTATTCAAATCTGGTCATAAACACAAACTGTAAGCAAGAGTTTGGTTCAGTAGATTTTTTTTTTTAATGGGTTCCCTGAAAATCAGAGTGCAACTGAAGCCCTTGCTTGAACCAGCAATCTTGTGGGCGGTAGGGTGCAGGGGTTATACAAGAGTATCTGCAGTTCTTTTTTCATTGTAAGTTGATTGCTTCAGCAGAGCAATGAAGGTTAGCAATAGAAGGTCATTAGCAAAAACAAACGGTTTAATGAGCAATACTCCTAGAACCGAAAGGTCAGAAGATCATGGGTCTTATGGTAGTTCTATAAGGGGTGATCTATTCAGAATAAATACCAGCATGCCACACATTTCTTGTGGTACAGCACTAATTCTTCTTTAGAACGTCATAAGTCTGCACATTTTGGCTCACCGTGGAACACTGACCTAGTCCACAGAAAGACTGTTAATAAACAAACAAACGAGCAATCCCATACTCTTTCACAGTACTGAAATATCTTCTCTTGAATCTCTATGCCCCCATCACCAAGTTGCATACAGACAATTTTGTGCTCTCCACAATAGCAGGTGTGGTCTACTTAAGTGACCTCTCTTCTGCAATAGAGATGTATCTTGAGGGCTGAGGGCAATGTGACAAAATCATAGGTACTACTAACTCTTGGGTAACATTTTACTATTATTTCCCATAAACCAGTTAATATTTACATTGTTATTGTGCAAAAATCTTCAGTGGGACATTTTAGCCACCCAGAATATGTCTGTTCTCATACTTTGGTGTTCCATGAACACTGAATATTTCAGACAAATGCTTGGTATCAATGAAATGTTAACCAAAATTAGGCTTCTGGTCGTCAATGAAGTTTGAAGGCAATTTGGAAGCTGCAAATAGCTGCCTAGGGTCTACTGTATTACAAATTGCATACACACACACCCAATTCTTTATGCCTGTCAAGTGTAGATGTTTGCATGCACATATATAATTGTGTGTATGCATTATTGGAGACCTAGAAGAGATGATACTTGTGGAAAATTTACTCAAACAGTACACAAATTAGGTCATAAAAGAAACTCTTTTTAAATTTAAACTTCACAACACTTCTTATCCTATCAGCATGTTGTGTTATGCTTGATTATATCCTGTTTGAATTACAGATCCTTGGATAAAAGATGTAATAGAAGTGTAAATTATTATAGTTGTGCTGCAAAATTAAACTCATAGCACAGACCTAATGTGAGGGTGAAATGAAAAAATGAATTGCACGGGGTGCTTTTTAAAACAGTCAGTGCCATGGAGAGAAAAGAGATCACGTATTTTTCTTCCTGTTTTCATTATATATGCTTATTCACATTTCTATTTATTGAAATACCGAACTATGTTTTACCCATATATTAAACAGTATGTGTTACATTTCTCACTTCTAATTATCTAGATCTATCTATACACCTATTTAAACATCACAAAAGAGGAGTGGTAATCCGGACTCCAAGTACCTTGGACATAATTTTTAAAAATTGAGTTGTAAAAAAAAAAAAAAAAAATCCAGCTGCCTTCCCACAACCGTGGGGAAAAAATCAGCCTGAGATGATGATCAAACAATACCCTGCCTCCCCAGCGGGTACCAGTCCATGTCATGCCCCTCACTGCCCCACTTGGGACAAAGATATGGGCCCAGAAGGCAAAAACACTTGGTCTATATTAGACCAAAGGCAGGATTGTAGATATGGGAGGAGTGAATTTTAACATGAGACTTCTCACAAAGAAGGACCTGCCAGCAGCTCCCCTTCTCATATGAAGAGTACTCTAACATGAAGAGAGAGAGGGTCACAAGCGTGTTAGGGCTTTATATCAGAACCTTAATCTTCTCCTTGGAACAGGAACAGATCATGGATCACTGGTCTTAAGTGCTTGTAATAAAATGCACCACTTACTAAGTAGCTTGCTTTATTCTACACCAATTTCAGTTTCTGGGTGGCTCTAAGATGATCTCACCTTAAGATGACAGCAGCAATATCACCTCATTCTTATCTGAAATGAGCTTCAGTCAGCTAGCGGCTTCCTCATTTCTCTAGTTAGCAGTAAGTTATCCTAGTCATGTTTTTTAAGGTGACCTCTCATTCTAGTGCGCTTTCCTTCTCCCATCCCTCCCCCCAACAAGGATTTCAACTATGTTGTTTTACTTAAACAAGTGACTGGATGCTCTAGTCCCTGTATGGACACAAGTTAATGTTGTTTTATTTTATCTGATAAGGTGTCCTTTATGAGTATAAGGCCATGTTCTGACTGCTTTCATGCATGTGCACAAGGGCATGAGAGGACATGTCTCCTCTGCAGGTGTATGTGGGAGGAGAAATCACTGTCTCCTAACAATATTTTAGTAGTATCTGACATACTAATTTATAATGACAATTACCCCCACCCACCTTCACTCTGGCAATGTTCCCAGCACATGTGCCCACTTCAGCTAGCTTCTCATTTAAGAACCTCTGCCCTTTGCTCCATGCTGTCCCATATGCATGGGAAAAACTCCCTAATAATATCCATACAACTGCTACATGATCTTCCTTCAAATTCCCCTGTAAGACTCGCCTCTGTTATGATGCCTACAGAATCCAGCTTGTTGAGCATGGCTAGACAGGTGACAAGCTGTACCTGTTCCTCTTTCCCTTCCTTTCTCTATACCCAACCCTTACTCCAAGTTGAAACAGAGTTCATGTGACTAGAAAAGCTGTGCCATCATCATTGTTTGCTAGTGTGATACATCCCCATCCTCAACCCGTCGTCTGTTTTATGCGTTTTAGACATAGGGTGGGGATAGAAAAGAGACAATGTTTGTACAGTGCCCATTACTATGTGACCTAATCCCAACTAGTACCTTTGGGAGTGCCCAAATTAAATATTTACTTCTAATAATAAATTTAATAATAATAAATGATTTAAGAAATTCAACACCCTCATAGCCAATGAAAGTCCATGCTTTTTTGAGTCACTCGGCATTTTGCCAGATTGGGTACTTTATACTCCTTGTGAATTGGTTCCAAGCTACAGGGCTAGCTGACACATTGGTAAAATACCTAATTTTGTTTAAAGGTTAAAAGATCACAGGGATCAGATTTTGATGTGCTCATCATCCACAACTGGGGTGGGATTTTTCAGAAGAGCTCCTCTCTCCTTTAGGCACCTAAACAAGAGCCAGATTTTCAGAAGTGCTCAGCACCCACAAGCTGCCTTTATGGCCCGCTTCTCAGAAAGAACCAATTGCCCAACATTCATCTAATGTGCGGAGTTCCTTAATTCTGGCCAAAGGGCTTTCAGCTATGTGCACACTACAGCTTAAGTCGGTGTAAGTTTTATGTCACTCCAGGGTGTGAATAAGCCACCCCCCGAGTGACGTAAGTTACACCTAAGCATCAGTGTGGATAGCGCTTTGTTGGCAGGATAGCTACTGCTGCTCATGGGGGCTGGAGTAATTAAGTCGACAAGAGAGCTGTCTCCCATCGGCTTAGAGCATCCGCATCAGTGGAGCTGGGCTGCTATAAGCTCTATAGTGTAGCCATAGCCTAAGTTTATTTAATTTAACATCTGACTGTATTTAAAAACACATTTTCAGTGGCACTCACTGACCTGATTACAAGAATGAAATGATTAATTAGGATAGCGATAATCTAACATTCTGCAGCTTTACAATGCATGGAGCTAAGCATTTCCTCCCCAGTTTTAATCACCTAGAAAAGTTTTCTTGGCAACAGGTTTTGGCCTTGTCTTTGTGAGAACTGGGTGTAAAAGGCCTGTTCTTTGTGATGTCAATATACTGCAGAATTACTAACCATTAACCCTTTGAGAGAGTTTTTTAATCAACCATTTAATTTAGTGTAGTATTAGCACTCACCCTGTAATTGTAAGAAATTAGGTGTGCAATGTCTTGTAATTTCAACACACTGAAATTGTGATTCTCGAATTGATTTAGGGGTATGGGTAGACAGCTTTTAATTATTTGAAATCATTCTAAAGATAAGATTTATTATGTTATACAAATGTGGACTAATCCTACTTAGTGCCGTGAAACTTGACAATTTTAAACAGCTTATTTTTCATGTTTGGTTTAATTACATTCTATCCATAAGAACACAATCTTTGAATGACACTAATATCTGGCTGGAATATACATACGAAAATTCCCCATGAAAGTTAAAATAAATTGACCTGTTATCTTTGAATTTTTATTCTAGCTTCTCATAGAAACATTGACTTCCAGAAACAGTATGAGTCACCAACGCTAAGCAAGGATCCTTTAGTGTAGAGGCACTGGGTTAATTCACCCTTTCCATGGAAAAATCCCCAGAAGAGAATTGAGGCTAAGGACCTACGTAAAGCTCTCCTTGTGGAAGTTTTTGATAAACTGAGTACTCTTTACGAATTTTCTTATGATATGCTCCAAAGCCCACTGAATTTTGAGCAGGGGTGCCCAAACTTTTTCAGTTGTATCCTCACCTCCCTTCCCAGTAATGGAATCTGTCCATGCCCTCTCCATTACTGCATAGCCAAGGCTTCCTAGCAGTGGAGCTGGGGGTGGAACTGGGCTGGAAGCATGGCACTCCCTCCCCTCATCCCTCCCTTAGGGGCTGGCCCGGGCCTGGAGACAGAGCAGGACTGGGGGCTGAATGGGGTTGTGTGCAGAGCTGGAAGCATGGGGCTCCTTTTCTGCCCCACCATGTGGGCTGTCCTTGGCCCTGCTGCATGCCCCTCGAATGTTATTCCATGCTCCCCAGTTTGGAAGTGCCTGATTTTAGTCTTTTCTAGTAACCTCAATGGGTTCTGGATCAGGCCCTTCAAAAAGTAAAAAAAAATCCAGTAAGCCTTTTGGGAACTTAATGATTGATTGGTGCTTTATTGAATATAACAACTGGCATTTCAAGAGGAAAAAGTTTATTTGCATTCTGCTCAACATAGGTTGAATGCTGGTGAAGTTAAATGGCTCTATATTACTGCTGTGATTGAACGTCCATTAACGTAAATGGGAACTGTATACTTTATGCGCCATGTAACATCCAGAATGCCAGTTTACTCACAGATGTTTTCTCCCGAGAATTTAAATCCTTGAGAGGAACAACCCAGTTCCACAGACTTCAGTTGGAACTGTATGTGTTCAGCACTTCCAAGATCAGGTCCCCTCTGCCGTAGAAACAGTATTATTTAAGAACACCCAACAGTAATGCCTGGACATCAAAATGCTTCCTTCAGTATTTTGGGGGTTTCCAAGTTGGCAAGTGTAACAATAGAAGAGTATCAAACCTTGCAGCACATGCTTGCATGTTTAACATGTGAGGGCAATAACGTAGTGTGAAGCAAGTCCAAGTTTAAAAAAATTAATCACACTTACAGATGTTCAGTGTGATTTTGTTCTTTTATCATAGTTAAGCAACTCTGGTTGAAACTGTTCAGACAGTCTCCATCAAACTTTACACTTACAGTTGGGAAGTGTGTACCTTTTTGTGTTCTTGATTGAGAGCAGTTCCAAGTATTGTCTCCAAGTTACAAATCTACTGCGCCGCATTGTGGTTTGGACCTCATTCATGAGTAGAAGGGAATTGTATCTTCACCTAAGTGGAAAAGAAATAAAAGAATCTCTTGAAAATATATAGAAAAAAAATTGGTAAAAATCCTCTGAATTATGCCACATTATTAAAACTTTTCAAATACTAAAATATTTGAGAAATAAATGTACATGATAAACTTGTGTGTTTAGAGGAGTCTTCTGTAGCCTGGATGAGGAGGAGCAGAAGACAGATGAGGATGGTTTTGATTGTTATCCCATTCTTAAGACAGGTCTGGCACTTGCGTGGGAAAAATCATCCAAAAGTCTCTCCTGCAAAAAGCATGTGGTAGAATACAAGTCTGTGTACACCTCAAAATGTCAAGCTTTCCACTCTGTTCACAAAGTTGACACAAATATTGCTGTGGTATGGTCATGGGACTGAAAGAACACTAAAAATATTGGCATACAAATAAATGCATCAACCCTTCAGAAGCAAAGTAGGATTCCACAATCATCTTCAGATTTAGTTATTGTGTAGCTGTACTAGTGTCTGAATTCTGGTAAGAAAATGAATGGCTTCATGTCATGGTGAGCATTGAGTTCTGCACTAAAACTGCAGTGAAATTCATATTTTCAGATGGTGATTTAGTTCACAGTAAGCACATTCTTATCAGAAAGAAATAATAGCTCCACTACCTCTGACTGTGGTGTTCATGCTGATATGGCTTCAGACTAGTCACTGCTAAGGAGCTCAAGATGATGGTGTTCAGTAATTTGCATTTTTTTTTGTCAGTCAAATAGTAGAAAAAGGGAGTTAGATGAAATTATGACAACTGATAATATTCTACTGTAGTATGCCTATGAAGGCAGAGGTAATAAAAATATTTTAAAGGGTATAAATAAGGACCTACTTAATTTGTGATATTGCGGATCCCACAATACTAGGCTTCTGCCACAATTTTGCCAGCTACCTGGGGCTGACAGTGGGGGTGAGGGAGCTGCTGGCCCCCCAGATGCATTAATGTCTGTAATATAGCTGCAGTAAAATGTCTGGTTATCAAAAAAATTAGCAGACATAACATAATACTTGAATGTTTATATTGTTCCAGCACATTTTTCTTAAACAAATAGGCCTTTTCTGGCTCTTCCAAATTACCACAATTAAAAAAGGGCCGTTATTACTTTTCGGAGATTTTTCATGTCTTGTCGCAACTCAGCTGCAATTCTTTGGCAATTATCCAGCAATTCAAATAGGGCCTTAGGTATAAACTAATTGGGGCAGAAAGAAACTTGTCAGTACCAGAGGTGGTCAAAATTGGAATTTCCATCTTGTGGGAAATAGATATTTCAACACACTGTTATTTTGGTTTTGATTGAAATGAAACATTTATACGTTCATGAATCAAAATGTTTCATTCTGGCTCAGTTCAACATTAAACTGCATCTGCATGAGCTGCCACATATCTTTGTGTGAGTTGTAGTTCAGGTGCCTCATGCCCTTGTTCTCCTTTATGGGGCGAGCTTCCTGGCAGGACCACATGCCTCCTCATCCCCCTGCAGTCCTCCTCCCCCAATCCCACCACAGCAGCTCATCCAGAGAGACCAAAGTGCATCATGGGAGATATATTTCACCCAAGGAGCCTATAGAGGATAATGGGAACATGAGATAGCTGAACTACATCTTCCCAGAGACATCACAGCAGCTCAGACAAAGGCTAATGTGGAATTGAGCCCCAAACAACATTTTGGCATGGGTTGTCCTGACTCCAAACTAATTATTTCGATTTGATTTTCCTGATGGAAAATTTTCCATGAAAACATTTTGATGGAAAATTCCCAAGAAAATCTAATATAGTCTTGAACAATTACATGGATCCACTGTAGGTTTCTGTTTGCCTTCCTCTGATGCTTAATCTGCAAGCTACTGCTATGGGCAAGATAGCAGACTTAATTGACCACAGTATGATCCTCTGTGGTAAGTGTTCTGTTCTATTCCAGAGACTTTACTGAACAGTTGTATGCTGTATGAGGATGCACTGAGCTTTAGGAGTGTTTTTTCCCCTCTTGAATGCAGTGTAAAACCAAGGTCTTGACTCATGGTCCCGTATTAAATATAGGAGCAGGCTTATTAACTTCAGTTTTCTGGACAAACTTTTATTTGGGTAACTGTTCTGCCTACGCAAAATTCCCCACACAAGTTGTTCAAAGAGGCAATAACTCTTTTTGTTCTAAACCAACGTTTGATATTAAAAGGCTGCCACATTCTATCTTCTAAGCCAAAGGAAGTAATTTCAGTCGTGATTTTTTTTCTCTTGATCAATCTGTCCTAAATGGGCAGTCATGTGGAATGAGGGAATACAGAAGTGGCTTAAATATATCTTTTCCTCCTGACCCACTTTTTCATAAAGTGCAACTCCATTGATCTGGAGAACCTGCATATCTCTCTCTGTCCTGTCACAGTGGTTAAAATCTCTACTGTTCTTGTTAATTCCTGGATCAGTGGCAGGGTGCTCTCAATAGAGATGGCCCCCTGTCTGCCCACCAGAACCCATGTTCTGTGAACTTCAATACATATTTGTTTACCCAGACTTCTAAATAAACCCACATTTTAAAAAAACCCAAGAACAATGGTTTGCTAATTGCATTTACGATCAATGAAATCACTAAAATTAAAAAAAACAAAACAGTTTAGCCAAAAACTAACATTTTCACCATCCTCAGGTAACATTTCTTACTGACCAAATACAATACCAAAACACTCAGCTTAAAGAAGGAAGCTTCACAACAAACTTTTTCCAGGGGCCACCTAATGCACGTTTGCAGTGTTTTGCAATCACAGGTCAATATATAATCTTAACTCCAGTTTCAGCTACAGAATGAAATCTTGCCACTAGACAACTTTTTACTCAATTCGATGTTGTTTTTACCCTTTTAAAGTATGAGGTTGGAGTCCAGGATGTGTGATTGAGTGTGTATTTACTAGCTGGAACTTTGCATATTTCAGCTAAATCTCTGTTAACTCATTTCCTTTATAGGTGGAATAATCCCAATTTTTGCAGTGCCATATTATATAGAAGTCCCATAACAGTTGTCTTTGCCCTTCTCTGGACCTTTTCACTCCTAACCTTTGTGACAAAGTTCCTCCTCTATCTTGGTGGGTCCTGCACTTATTGGCGGATTTTTACTTGCCTCAGAGATCTTCCCTTCTGGTAGAACCCACAGTCCAGGTTAACTCCTCCTGTGTCTGATCAGGAGATGGGAGGTTTGGGGGGAACCCGGGCCCACCCTCTACTCTGGGTTCCAGCCCAGGGTCCTGTGGACTGCAGCTGTTTAGAGTGCCTCCTGGAACAACTGCACGACAGCTACAACTCCCTGGGCTACTTCCCCATGGACTCCTCCCAACACCTTCTTTATCCTCACCACAGGATCTTCCAGCAGTATGCCTTCTCACTCTCAGCTCCTAGTGCCTCTTGCTCCCAGCTCCTCACACACAACCTCCTTCCACAGCTCCTGACATTTGCCCCTCCCCCCCGGGAGGCTTTTAACTAGTTCCAGCCAGCCCTTGATTGGCTTCAGGTGTCCCAATCAATTTAGCCATCTCCACTGCTTTTTCTAGAAGGATCTTAATTGGCCCCAGGTGTCTTGATTAACCTGGAGCAACTGCCATTTGGTTAACACGGTATCAGGGATTTGTTTAGCCTGGGGCTAACATACTGGTTCCTCACCACTTTCCTATAGCCATCTGGCCTTGCCCCATCACACCTTTCTTACGATGACTCAATAAGATAACACCACTGTTCAGTAAGGACTAAATTTAAGTAAAGTACTTGAGCATAACAGTATTCCCTTTGAAGTCAATGGGATTCTTCATGCTTTAACTTAGGCACATGCTTAAGCACCTTGCTGAATCAGGATGAAAAGAACTCAGTGGTGTTCCATTCAATGAATTTGTTTTTCCCCTGTGCATTGTCTCAGATGATGTTTGTTTTACAAGGCATTTGAATGAGTAAAGTGGTCAGGGGAACAGGTTTTGGGACAGTGTTCCATGCATGGGGCAGCGTGGAGACAAGAGTAGAAGGAAATGAAATAAAAGACAAAATTAACATCGCTGGTGGAATGATAGGGATAGAGAAGCACAGGAGGTGTATTGGAGATGTAGGTTGGGGTTTAGTGAAAACAAGAATAACTTTTTAATATGCATTTCTATTGTATTACTGTTAATTAGAAATTCCTGCAATGATGCTGAATTACTGGTAAAATGTATGGTGCAGTTGTTCTGTCCCAATTACAGAATTATCTACAAAAATCGTAGGCTTCAAAAAGGATTTTCATTGCAATGCTGCTAGTAATATTAGTGACAATGCTGAGCCCATGCCATGTATGGTATGTAAATTTCACCTGCCTAAAATTTCACCTTGTCTAAAATGTGTATCTGCTCTGACTGTCTCTGGTTTCTTAATTTGTTGTCACCTGTGTTCTTTATCCACAGGTGTTTTCTTCCTAGTTTTTCATTTGGCACCCGCTAACCCTTTCCCTCCTCACACTTCCCCACCCAACCTCCAATCCCCTGGAGACTATTGCTGTGAGCAGTGATTAAAGTAGATCAGGGATCGGCAACCTTTGGCCCGGATCCCGCCAGGGTAAGCTCCCTGGCGGGCCGGGCCGGTTTGTTTACCTGCCGCGTCCCCAGGTTCGGCTGATCGCAGCTCCCACTGGCCACGATTTGATGCTACAGGCCAATGGGGGCTGCAGGAAGCGACGCGGGCAGAGGGATGTGCTGGGAGCTGCGATCTGCTGAACCTGTGGATGCGGCAGGTAAACAAACTGGCCTGGCCTGCCAGGGGGCTTATCCTGGCGGGACCCGGGCCAAAGGTTGCCGATCCCTGAAGTAGATGGAAAAAGGAGGGGGAATGTCACAAACTGGGCTGGCCCTTTAAGGGATTAGAGCTCAGCCCCACCTCTGATGGTTTCCCTGGGAGATGTGTGTTGAGGCTTCCTATTAAAGGGAGACTACTCAGCCTAGTAGGGGGGAAGAAACCTGCCCAGATCGTTTATAAGTATGGATTATTATGTGATGCATGACAATATAGCCAAAGCAATCCGTACATAGCTGAAAGGTCTAGTTAGTTTCAATATACCAATATTTTTAGCTGTTCAGTTTTTGTATGATCTGACTCTTAAATATGAACACACATTCATATATGATAGCAAGATCTACTGGTTAGAACTGTAAGAAAGGAATACTTGTGGTGCCTTAGAGACTAGAATTAGAATTGTGTTACGCTGTCTGAAGTGGCTCACGACTGAGAGTGCCTACCTCAGGGAAGACTATCAATAACAGGACAGACACTCCAAACTGGTGGTGTGTTCTGTAATTAGACTTCACCAAGCCAGTAACACATTACTCCTGGAGGAATTCTGCAACAAAAAATTAAAAATTCTATGCAAAATATTTTAAAATTCTGCATATTTTGTCAAAATTACATAATATCATCACACCAGTTTCAATTATTTTGGTCATTTATTTCAAAATACCTGTCAGCAAATATGTCTGTAACAATACAGATAACAAAAAAGATTCAGGAAATGTTTTTTGACAAATAGATTCCTTACTAGGCATATTAATAATGCATTTAAAGTAATGAATAATAATTCATTTAAACTACAATACAGAACTGTATTTCCCGCACCCCTCAGTAGCAGTGCAAAGGCTTGGGGGAGTCAGGGGTAATGGAGGAGCTCATATACTTTAAGGTCAGAAGGGACCATTATGATCATGTTGTCTGACCTCCTGCACAATGCAGGCTACAGAATCTCACCCACCCATTCCTGTAATAAACCTCTAACCTATGTCTGAGCTATTGAAGTCCTCAAATCATGGTTTAAAGACTTCAAGGTGCAGAGACTCCTCCAGCAAGTGACCCGTGCCCCATGCTGCAGAGGAAGGCGAAGGGAGAGGGAAGTAAATTGCTGAGAAGGAGCATGGTTGTGACCTTGGATGGTTGTTGGGTATGGGTGGGAAAAGTATGGAACCTTTTTGGGGGAGGTGCAGGAGGGATTGTTAGGAGCTTCACCCCTGCAGACCCTGGCTGACCCCTAGCCTATCCCATTCAGGCAGGCACATGTTCCCACAACCACATGTGTCCTTGCACCCCCTGTCCACATTTGTCCCTCCACCCCCACTCAGATGCCCCTCCCCCTGTCCCCATGTGGCCCTGCACCTCCCTCCCCGCTGTGGTCCTGTGTCTCCACTCCCATTCAGCCCCTGCCCCAGTCTGTCCTCCCCCACTGGCCCTTATGAGTCCCTGTCTAACCCCCGCCAAGCACTCCATGCTGTCTGTCTCCCCATAGCCCCAGTCTCCTGACCTGGCCTGACGGGCACTGCAAAGAAGGGAGGCTCTTTCTCTTCGCTAGCGGGCCAGGAGCTCAGGGGCCAGGCAGGGGGGTCCCACAGGCTGGATGTGGCCTGGGGGCCATAGTTTCCCCACCTCTGATCTAACTCCTAAGAATACAGTGTTATTGTGAGCTGTTAATTCAAAGTGTCTTTCAGGGTGGACCCCTCTGTCTCAGTTTAGAGTATCTGACCCTGTCAGAGTTCAGCAGAGAGAGAGATGGGAAAATTTTCCTGTAACTTAATTTCCTTCATTCACTTTCCAAGTCCATAGGACAAGCTTCCTTGCACTTAACATTTTCAAGGTACAATAGGGCCATTCACCAATCCTTTGTATTGCAATGCTCCTTGATGGCCCATCTGCTTTTTAATAGTTCTTCTGGACGGGCAGGGGGATGATTCCAGTGTGTGGTTTCATAAATTCAGAGCAAATATTTTCAAATTTATAAAGCAAAACTTACTTATTTTCTTATACCATGGAATACTGACGTTACAAGTGAGATTGATGCATTCAGCAATTTACAGGCATTTCATAGAGTCTAAACACTAAATACAGTCTTATAAAACTAATACCTATTTTGAGCAAAACTAACATACAGGTGAACTGGTCTGGTCCCCGGTTATAAGTTTTTCAGTTCTTAGCTAAGGCCTGCAGCCTGGGAAAGAGCTGGCATCTGGCTTGCCAGTGTCACAACCAGGACTAGGCATGGTTTGTACTCCTGATTCTGCCACTGGCTCATTGTATGACTTTGGACAAGTAGTTTAGCTCCCCATGGCTCAGTTTCCCTGTCTGTTGAATGAAGATTAATACTTAAACTCCTATGTAAAACACCTCAAGATCTTCAGATGAAAAGTATTTTGCAGTAGAAGTAAAGGATATTAAACACTATAATGTTAGCAACTGGAATAATAGCAACCACCACACTTAAGTTGGCAAAGCAGTTTTATAACCTGTTTTCACTTGCTCAACATTTTCTAAAATATTACCATTTGGGACTGAAACAGTGCATGTTCGGTTTTTGGCCACAGGTGAATTATTCTGGAAAACTTGAGTAATTTCATGTGAAGCTGTTTTTGAATTCTCAGTAAAAAAATATTTCCTGTTTTTGACCACCAATTTTTTTCCCTCCACAAATAACTTAGAAGCAGTTGAAATCTGAAAGATCACTCTTAACCAAAAATTAGACTTTACTGCCACTACTATGTCTGAAAAGCATTTGTTTTTGGATTTAAAAATGCCATAGCATATACAGCAGACAACTCTTTTGCATTTCTAAAGTGTCCATCACTGTAGAATTGAGAACCTGTTGTGCTGTGTATGGTTTATGTATATAAGTGTGTAAGTATGCCTACATATCCGTCTCAGTGTGCAGTTTTCCACAGTAGTTACCAGGTGCTAGTCGTGCCTAGATTCTGTAAAATCTGGCCTGTTTGTCAGTTCCACTGCATAGACTTACTGAGAAATATGTATAAGTAAATATGTATAAGCTGTGCAGAAATATGTATAAGTAAAGCAACGTGATTTGGTTGACTTACGCCAATCATATTAAACATATTAAAATTTTCTGTGCAATTCTTGGAGCTTTTGCCGAGGGAACTTACATGTGCACTTCTAACATAAAAGATTAACTTTTATCTGCTTACTACATTCTGAGCTCGGCAACGTTCTGAGATTCCCAGCAGAGAGAGCAAGAGATCATGGGTGTTCTGAAAATGACCTAGATGACACTGTGGAAACCATTTTTAATAAGTGTTTAAATAGCTCTCTTTGTTTTCAATTAATTTATGTGTTTTTGTTTCCAAACAAAATCACTGTGTCTTAATTTTCTTAAATTAGGGTGGAGTAAGTGAGGGGGGGAAAGAATTGGAGAACATGACGACGAGTCCAGGAATCTAGACTGGGAGAGTTGTGTGCACTATATTTTCTTTTAGACCGAACCCAAGAGGTGTTTAGACTAAAAATTAAGGAGAGGGGAGAAGCTAGTTAAAGTGACTCCAGTCTGAACCTTCTTAATTTGGATTATCACTAGCCTGCACTCTGTGTTTGTAGGAAACTGGTTCAGATCTTTTCAACTTAATGAACATACTTCCCATATTTATTGTAATTTTCATGATTTTCTAATGCTTGTAAATCAGGAGATTATAATGTTGCACACTGTTGCTTTACAAGATTCCTTCTTCTCTTCCCCTGCCCCCCTTCCGCCTCAAGACTTCAGAAAGCCTCAGTTGCACTTTGACAGCACATCATTGTGTCAAGGTCCGTTATGCACAACAGTTGGAATCTGATTTCATGGCCTTTGGAAGAAAAGCAGAAAGGAAAACTGTTGCAAATCACCTATGTCATCCATATTTTATTTAAGACTAGCTCTTATTGGGAAACAGAAAAAAATAATTGTCATATGCCCACTCCAATACTGCACTGAAGCGGCAATTATGAAGTTCAGTATTTTTCACACACCATTCTGCAGTCCTGACACTACACGGAAGGAATGCAAGGAAGAATCGGTCAAAGGCATATTAAAAATATTTGTACATAAGAAAATATTGTTTTGGGCAAATGTACAAACTTTTTTTTTTTTTTTTTTTTTATAAACAAACTGAGCCTAAACCTACCTTGGAAAAGTAAGTCATAGACTTTTTAAGACCATAACAAATCTCACTTACATTTTAGCAAAACAACATCTGCTTCACAGAAATGTCGAAGGCATACCTTTTTGGACTGATGAGTTTGGACATCGTGGCCACAGGAGACTGTTGGCTTTCTAACCTGAAGAAGGCAAGTGACAGGAATAGGTTATGGTAACACTTAAAATCTGGTGCAATATACTTTAATGGTGTTTTAAGAAGACTGCATTGACTTGGTTTCCTTTTATTATTTTTATTTTTTCAGGAGTAGTTTGCTAGTTCTAAGTTTGTTGTGAAATATCTAACAACTGGCTAAAAAACGAAGGGTGAACAAAAAAGGGGCAGTGGAGAGGGCCCTTCAAGCTGCCTAGAGTGGTTGTGTCCCACACAGCCACTTAAGGCAATCAGGGCCCAGTAGTCTAGTATAAGAAGAGCTGCTGGGCCACAGGGAGTTCAGCTCCTTGCTGGAGCTGTAGGAGTGTGGGTGGTGTATGGCTGGCAGATGGAGCTACAGAACCCCGGACAGGGCAGCGCTGGCAGAAGTCAGTGAGATCTAGAAGGAACCCTGAGTTGGTTGCTGGGACTCCATTAGGACAAGGCCCTGAAGTAAAGGTGAACACGATGCAGAGCCGTGGGGAAGTGGCCCAGGGAATTAGAGAAGCCGTGCAACATAGTTAGAGACCCCGCAAACATCTGCTCTCTACAGGGTCCCTAGGCTGGGAGCCGCAGAATTGGGCAGGCCTGGGTTCCCCCCACCCCCTATTAGCCACTAGGGGGAAGTGGCCTGGAGGTGAGGCACCCCAGAGGGGGAAGTGAACTGTAGTGGTCCAGCTGGAGAGCTGTAGCCAGGAAGCCCCAAGAGGGCAAAGACATTGTCCCTGCTCTGGGATAGTACAGTGCCCCAGGGCCCCCTCCCTGGAGATAATCTGAGAGAGCGCATACAGGCATGCACACTCGGTCAAGGGGGTGCTCATGAGAGGTGAGCGCACCCCGTTACAGGGACAAAGTACAGTCTGGCTCTTCCTACAATAGTACCAGAATGCTCTCTGTAGTGGCCCAGGGAACAGTCCTATACAGAGCTCAAGAAGGGGATGTGGGAAGGATCTAGAGCAGTGGTTCTCAACCAGGGGTACATGTACCCCTGTAGGTATGCAGAGGTCTTCCAGAGGGGGGTACATCAACTCTTCTAGATATTTATCTAGTTTTACAACGGGCTACATAAAAAGCACTAGCAAAGTCAGTAAAAAAAAAAGTCATGCAGACAATGACTTGTTTATACTGCTCTATATACTATACACTGAAATATAAGAACAATATTTATATTCCAATTTTTTTTTATAATTGTATGATAAAAATGAGAAAGCAAGCAATTGTTCAGTAAAAGTGGGTTGTGACGCGTTTGTATATTTGTCTGATTTTGTTAGCAAGTAGTTTTAAAGCGAGGTGAAACTTGGGGATACACAAGACAAATCAGACTCCTGAAAGGGGTACAGTAATCTGGAAAGGTTGAAAGCCACTGATCTAGAGGTAGGTGTAGGTAGCAAGTTGTTCAAGGAGGAGAAGGGGCCTGCTTCATAGTCCTGAACTGGAACCCAGAATATGGGAACCCAGGCCCTCCCTCAACAGGCCCACCAAAGAAGTGAGTTGAAAACCCTTGACATGAACAGTGGGAGAACTAATTGGGCCTGTAGTTGGGCAGAAAACCCAGCATGAGGTTGCTGGATGATTTTATTTATTTTATTTATTTTTATTTCTTATTGACCCCCTTGAAGGGCTGTGAACATTGATTTGGTTTTCTGGCCAAATCACTAAGAAGCACTGGAATTTGCCAATCCAAATGTCAGAGACTGAAGTGCCCAGAGACCAGAAAAGGGGAAATTGAGGTATCAAGGTGATCTTGTCAAAGGGAGTATCAGACAGTGAAAAGAAAGTATTGTTGGAGATGGGACTGCATTATTTCTGCAAAAGAGGGAGAAGATGCATTTCCTCTGCTTTTAGTAGAGATGAGGAGTTGCCTCTTTCCCATCCTTCACTTTACTTTAATCTGCAGTTTTAAAGAAAATCTTGTCCTTATGGCCCAGAATAATAATAATTAAAAAAAAATTGCAACAAACCTCACCTCCAAATCACTCTGCTCCTTAGCTAGTAGAAATTAAAGAGGAAAGGTTTAAAATGGGCTGACCTGAGTGGTGTAAGTACTTCTCAAGTCTTGAATACAGCAACCCACCAATAGGGACTTTGGAATGCCCCATCTGAAAATGCCCTGTCTGAAAGTGCTTTGCCCAAGGATCCCTCTGCTGAACTGAGAAGGCCAATTGAGATGGAACCTGTGGAGAGAGACCCTTTAGCCCACTTCCAAATAATTTGATATCAACTATAACCTAAAGACACTCTCCTGATCCTCTGGGTGCCCTTGGCACTATTAAAAATAGTACAATCAAAACAAAGCTAGTAACAAATGCTTAGGGGTAGACTCCACTTCCAATACTAGTCAATAGGAAGATCAATTTAATGTGGTGGTTTATTGACAGCCAGAGGCAGGTCCTGATAGTTATTGAGTTAGTGCCATTTGAGATGAGTTCATAACAGAAACAAGTGACGTGACATTAAACTCTGACTTTAAACCTATTTGAAACTAAATGCTTTTTGACAACACGGTATTTAGTAGGCACTAGTAATTGGCAACTAGCAATAAAAAGTGCTAACTCCTTTTATCTTCACAAGGAAATACGTGCTGCCTGTTTGCATTCAGAGTACTCCTTATAACGGGCTCAAGGTGGATCTCCTAATCCATATGTCAAGCATATTCCCTTTTTTTGGAAAAAGTTTTCTCCAGAAAAGTCTGGTCTGACAAAGTGACTAGAATCACAAAAATATATGCCAAGTTATATTGCTTCAGGATAGAGGGGTGGAAAGTCCTAAACTTTAGGTGACATAACATGCTCTTCCTTCAGTATACACACATGTAGTCGTAGACTTTCTTAGCCATGTGTATGGTTCACATCTGTCAGCTAAATAAGAGATCTGTAATCAAAAATTTTGAACCAAGAATGTTATCTGGATATAGGACATTCATTCTAGACCTACAGTCCATTAGGGAATGTCCTGGAGATCTAATTAATCTTACTAAAATATTCATGTTGTCTGAAGGAAAACTATATATTTCCTCAGGTCAGTACTCTGATACATCAAAAGATAAGCATCTCTAAGATAAGCAATATCCATAGAATTGTTTTGTAAAACTTTCTGCAAGTTTCCACACCAATGTTTTTGCTATCTAGCAAAAGTGACACCTTAACAATACCTTAAAGGGGATTGATCCCATAGGAGATTGCAATCTTCATCAATCATGTTGATATCTACATGTGTCATGGATGTAAATAAAATGCTGGTCATATTGCACACTTTCTTTTGATTGATATGAAATCTAGGCTGCCCCACTCATAGGTTATAAATATGATGGGACAACCCCTTTGGGACATTCCCAGGGTGCAATCCAGATTGAGTAACTGTCACCCCTGACCTCCAAGCAGGGGGGCCCTTTACAATGCTTTGCTGCTGTAGCTTCCAACCTGGGTTGCTCACAAACAGCCTCCTGCCCTCTCCTGGACAATACAAACGTATACAGGTCCATTATTTCATATTATGCAAACGTTTGGTTATCCCAAATGGAGTTCCCCAACCACTTGAATTTAAACACATTGGATTAGATAAAGCAATAGAACAAGTTTATTAACTACAAAGAGAGAAATGTTAATTGAATGAGGCATAAGTAATGAGGCATAAGTCAGAAATGGTTACAAGGAAAAAAAGATACAACACAACTAATTCCTTAATTAACAAACTATATGTTAAATTCATAGCAAAGCTTTTCTCACCATATGCTCTCAATAATCTTACTTGCCAAACTTCTTAGCTCAGATCTCAGTAGGAGTTAGGCACCTAAATCCCCTTGAGGATCAGAGTCCAGGTGACTAAGAGAGCTCTAAAAACAATAGATCTGTTTGGTGTAAGTGATTTGGAGGTGACACTTTTCCTTTTAGTGTATTTCTTAATCCATATACCAGCCTGGTGTTAAAGGCACTGTGTTACTATTGCTCGGTATATCTCCTACATGTGCATCAGATTATAAACTGGAAAAGTTTGTAAATCCTTACGTATTGCTCCATAAAATAACTAAATCATAGAATAGAATATTCTTGTAATCAACATGAACCCCTTCTTCTGTTTAATGCCTGCTTCCTTTGTCCCTTCTTATGGAGAGCGAGAGAGAGGGACACACACACACACACAGACAGAGACAGAGACAGAGTCAGCCTTGTTTACACCTGGCGGAAGCATCAGTTTACGCTGTCTCCCTTCCTGCTTGATGACTGTTTACTGCTTACATGCAAATTAAGCAGAGCACATGTTCTTTTGTTTGAGGCAGACCTGTTTGACAACTTCTGTTTGGGCAGGGCTGTTGTTCGAAACGTGTTAAAATGCCACTGTGTGGTGTTATAACTTTACATATAGTGTTGACACACGTTTTACCAGGACAGTAATGAAAACTCATAATTTGATGGTCAAGTGATACCTTACAAGACATACATTATACAAAGATTATTACAATAGTGGATATGGGTGTATTCTGTCACACTGTCTGTCTAGTACAGGGGTTCTCAAACTGGGGGTCGGGACCACTTGGGGTCACAAGGTTATTATGTGAGGGGGTTGTGAGCTGTCAGCCTCCACCCCAAACCCTGCTTTGCCTCCAGCATTTATAATGGTGTTAAATTAAAAACACTTTTTTATATATATTTATAAGGGGGGGGTCACACTCAGAGCCTAGCTATGTGAAAGGAGTCACCAGTACAAAAGTTTGAGAACCGCTGGTATAGTACATTGCACATTTGCATTTTGGTTGTTTTCTGGCCATGGATATGCATGCCACAAACTGCTTCCACCCTTACTGCAGAACGTTCCAATGTATAGTATCAGATATAATGTTATTGTAAAATTTAAAGAGGAGGGAAGTTTGTTTGTCACCATAAAACCTATGCACCTCAGGTACACAATACTGTATTAGTCTTTGTCAGAAAAATATTATCTTTCAGTTGTTGGCCCATATTTATGATGGGACACTCCTGCTATATACTTTCAGGGAAACTCTATCATGGAACAATGTGTTTGACTTTCTGTCCTTCTGCTCCTCTGGCACAAACACAAATGTTCTTCAAATATCTCTTGGAAAAATAATTGGCATTTGAAATAGAGCTCTTCATCTGATTCTTGAATCTTTTCACAGACACTGAAATATTGCTTTCACTATGGCTCCTTGAAAAGAAAGGCACTTATATAATTTTATTTAAAAGCACCTCTCCTCATAGGTGGGTCAGCTTTTCAAACAACTTTCTCTTTTTGTTTCAGTTCCCTGACAGGAATGTTTTCAGCCTACCTTTCCATTACCTTCCCACCCCCATAAGCTCCTCACAAGGAGCTACATATTGGCTGTTTTGTCAGCATTTTAGCCTTCACTCTGTCTTGTATGCTGGGATGTTTACAGAGTGGTAAGAATATTAAAACCACCACTCATAAAGTGAAGGAGCTAACGGAAAATCTCACTTGCGGCTGTGGAGGAAGCCAAATCATGACTGAACTTGCATATTTTAATTCCTAAGTCATAGCACAGTATTGCATACCTCTGTGCATTGCACATAGTTTCTGTTGGGAGAGGCAAAAATCACCCTAGATGAATTATTCAAGAGGTAAGAAGGAAGCTATCCAAAACTGAGTGGGGGATGTGTAATTTATTCTGAAAACATTGCCTTTACATGTATAAGTCACAATGTGCTGCTAGACCATAAGATATTTTGGTCAGGGGCTTTCATTTACTGTAAAAGACTGTGCACAGTGCTTAGTACAGTGAGGCCCTGACCTGGATGAGCCTTCTAGTCACCACTGGTATAAAAAGTGTTCAAATGAATGCATGCAAATAAACACAATCTAAGTAACAGTTCTCTCTGGTCTTCCTAATTCTCACCTCATCACCCTTGAGTACATCCAGAGTTGAGTTGCTACAATACCTTCTTTCCCACTCACAATTTGGAGCTCATCCCTTGTTTAATCTTCTGATTTTTTCGGATTACCTCATGGGTTACCAGTTGCCTGCTGCATCAAGTTCTAACTTCTGGTCCTGACTTTCAAGACTGGGCACAACTCTGTTCCTCCTCAGAACTTTCTACTTCCCCTTACCATGCATTCTGCTCCCTCCCCTCAAGTCTGACACCCAACTGCCTTTTTATTCCCCTTCTACCATGTCTATTACAGTAGTGCCTAAGGGCCAAACAAGAATAGGGCCCCATTGTGCTAGGCACTGTACAACAGTACTCTGTAGATGATGCTCACCCACAAAGAGACTACAGCCTCATAGTTTTGGATCAGACTAGCATGGGGAGGGAGGGTAGAGCACACAAGCAGAGAGAACAACGTGATGGTGTCAAAAATGTTAGTTACCTGGTTCTTTTGGAGGTGAAGAGGGAATGTTACTTAGTGATCAGCTAAATGGGAACGGCAGGGGGACAGGAGAAGAGGGTAAGTGGGGCAGGTGTAGCGTGAACCTGAGGTGAAGAGACGGGGGGGGGGGGGGAGAGGGAGGTGAAGGAGAGGGAGCAAATGGCCAATCAGCATAGGGCAGAAAAAGAACAGTCAGAACTTTAGAAAATTCTGTGCATGTCCAGAGGTCCCTGCTTTGGCTGCTTCTGGTCCTATCAGCTAAAGTCTCTAGTTGGCTCAACTCCTCTTTGCCATTTTCCCCAATGCAACATGGGGAGGAGAGGCACCATCTGGGTCCTAATGCCCCCAAAATATGGTGTCTCCCCTGACCTAGAACTGTGCTAGAGGAGTGGTGCGGGAGGGGTCGCTCCAGTGGGGACTCACTTTCCCCTTCCCCTCCAATCAGCACTTCTTGCTTTGGCGGCTTCTGTTCCTGTGAGCTGGAGTCTCTGGTAGCTGACTTACAAGTTGGAACAGACTCACTGGCCTGGTGTGTCAAACTTTGATTTTTTTTTCCACTCAGAACTTTTTTTTTTAAGAAACACTTGTCATTAAAAAACTTGAGGACATTTTAATATTTTCTGTTCAAAATAATTTTGATATTTTTCATAAAAGAAATCCAAATTTTGAAAAATTTCAACTGGCTCTTCTGCTCACTCACTTCCATCCACAAAGTTTGCTTATTTGGCAAAGGCTATTAATGCGTCTGTTGAGGCAAACTCACAGCCCATGTTGTGTAGGTTGAGATCTAAATAAAACAGCAGCAACCCTCCAGAGTCCTTTGTTTCATATACACTCCCCACACACATAGTCCCATCAGGACAATATCCCATTGTGGCATTCATTTTGCTTGCTTTATTTATTTATTTTTTATTGCTTCTCCTGCCTTCCCAAATGTCAATTCCTGCAGATTTTGCATTGACTAGTATGTGCATTGTAGAAGTTGTCCAGGGGGAGCTGGAGGTTTTGACAGCTGAGTATGGCAGAGCCAGTGCTCTTGGCACTCAGGAAGGCCTAGGAAGTGGTTTTGGCTTTTGATATTGAGAAGGCAGTTGAGGCCTTAGACGTACCTTGATGGCTGTATCCTGCTCTCCTCTGGCTTTGATGTCAGCGATACTGCTGCTCTTAAGTCCATTTAAAATGCTGCTGCTAGGGTCATCTCCCTGGTCATTATGTAACCCTCACACCTCCTGGGTGTGGTGTTCTGTCCCTTCTAGTGGCACTGAGACCTCTTAGAGAGAGAGAGTAATGAATTTTCTCTACAGCCTTACCTTATGTTGTAGAGGCTCATGCACTAAGTGCCAGAGATCCCTGGTTCAATCCTGCCCTCCGATGACCGGGGTCTGTCAGTGTTACAATTGCTCTGCCCATACATCCTCCCATGGTGGTGGCGCTTTCACCACAACCGAATACATGCTCCTTGCTTTTATGGCTCTTCATCATCCTCGCCTTCTTGCAATCAGCTATACTAATTTATTGAATTGCCGACCTCCTATCTTGGCACTGACAGTTATGCCAGCTTCCTCCTTGAGCACTTCTGAGCTTTCTCCCATGTGTTCCCCTATGCATGGGAGAAACTGCGTGACAATTTGTAAAGCCATCACCTTATCCTTTTATAAATCCCTCCTTAAAACACACCTCTGCCATCAGACTTGCAAGTAATTTGTCTGGTTAGGGAAGTGGTGAGTTGTGTTCTGCTTTTCTTCTAAACCGGTCATCTTATAGTTACCTTATTTTCCCAAAACCTCACTTCCTGTTTGTCTATTTCATCCACCTGTTGTGTCCTGTCTAGCATGTAAGTTGTGAGGTATTTGTGTCAGGGACCTTCTTGGTGTGGGTGGGTGTGTACATTGCCTAGCACAATGGGTCCTTGACTGGTGTTCCTAGGTGCTACTGTAATATACCAATGGTCAGCCTAGGCCAGTATCTTATCTGATACCACCAAGTGTAGAGGTCACAACTCAAGTTGAGACCTAAAGGTTTGCAAACAGGGCAGAGGAGAGGAGGGTTGCAGCCACTGACCCTCCCTTTCTTGATGGCTGCATGGAGATGGGTACTCAAAATGTCCTTTTCTGTTGTAAAACAGGGTCACCATAGGGAAAAAATTGAGAACCAGTGCCTTAGAGGATGGTGCAAGAAATGCTGTAATGGACAAGGATGGAATAATCTACCCATAGGGCTCTTAGTTAATAGCTTGCATAAGCTCTAAAGCAAGAGTTTTATATTCTTTATCATTTTTATCCTGTCTAATATAACTCTGAAAGTTACTATGTATGCAGGGTTTGTTTCATGTTCTGGCCTGTTTGCACCATGCTGGAAGTACAAAGGAATCATAGGGCAGCCAGATCTAGCCAGCTGAAAATTCCCTTAGCATACCTTCTAGATGTGCCCAACCATGGCCTGCTATAGAGAGAACATGAAGAATGGGGAGGGGCATATCAGAACCACACTGTGCTCCAGCTGTCTCCAGCTGGCTATGATCCTTAAGAGCAGTGTTTCCCAAACTTGGGATGCCGCTTGTTCAGGGAAAGCCCCTGGCGTGCCCGGCCTGTTTGTTTACCTGCCTCATCCGCAGGTTTTGCCGATCGCGACTCCCACTGGTACTGTAGTGCAATCTCTTTATCATGAAAGTTGAAGTTAAAAATGTAGAATTATGTACAAAAATAACTGCATTCAAATATAAAACAATGTAAAACGTTAGAGACTACAAATCCACTCAGTCCTATTTCTTGTTCAGCCAATCGCTCAGACAAACAAGTTTTGTTTACATACCAGATGCACTAAATGTTCATATGTCCCTTTATGCTTCAACCACCATTCCAGAGGACATGCTTCCATGCTGATGACACATTCTGCTCAATAACAGTTCAAAGCAGTGTGAACTGATGCTTGATCATTTTCATAATCTGAGTCAGATGCCACCAGTAGAAGGTTGATTTTCTTTTTTGGTGGTTTGGGTTCTGTAGTTTCCGCATTGGAGTGTTGCTCTTTTAAGACATCTGAAAGCATGCTCATCCCTCTCAGATTTTGGAAGGCACTTCAGATTCTTAAACCTTGGGTCGAGTGCTGTAGCTATCTTTAGATATCTCCCATTGGTACCTTCTTTGCATTTTTGTCAAATCTGCAGCAAAAGTGTTCTTAAAATGAACATGTGCTGAGTCATCATCCAAGACTACTATAATATGAAATATATGGTAGAATGCGTGTAAAATAGATCTGGAGACATACAGTTCTCCCCCAAGGAGTTCAGTCACAAATTTAATTAAGCATTATTTTCTTAACGAGCGTTATCAGCATGGAAGCATGTCCTCTGGAATGGTGGCCAAAGCATGAAGGGGCAGACGAATGTTTAGCATATCTGGCACGTAAATACCTTGCAATGCCAGCTACAAAAGTTCCATGCAAAGCCTGTTCTGACTTTCTGGGGACATTGTAAATAAGTGGGCAGCAGTATCTGCTGCAAATGTAAACAAACTTGATTGTCTTAGCGATTGGCTGCACAAGAAGTAGGACTGAGTGGACTTGTAGGCTCGAAAATGTTGCATTGTTTTGTTTTTGAGTGCAGTTATGTAACAAAAATCTACATTTGTAAGTTGCACTTTCACGGTAAGAGATTGAAGTACAGTACTTGTATGAGGTGAACTGAAAAATAGTGGTTCTTTTGTTTATCACTTATACAGTGCAAATATTTGTAATAAAAATAATATAAAGTGAGAACTGTACACTTTGTATTCTGTATTGTAATTGAAATCAATATATTTGAAAATGTAGAAGAACATCCAAAAATACGTAATAAATTTCAATTGGTATTTTAGTGTTTAACAATGCTATTAAAACTGATTAATTGTGATTAAATTTTTAATCACGAATTTTTGAGTTAATCGCGTGAGTTAACTGTGATTAATCAACAGCCCGAGTAATTAGTACTTCAGGGTTTATTTAGTGGGACATAATTGCAAGTGTATATTTATCTAATTGAAAATATACATGGTACCAACACAATATGATTAAAATATTGCATTAATTTAAAATATAGAAGTTGAACTAGAATAAGGTTTTGGGTTTTTTGTGACTCCAATATAGTATTCACTGTATAACAATTTAATAAAAAAAACCAAGCTCACCTATAAGTGATTAATGATGGAAATAAAGGGATTGGCATGTTCCTCTGTCTTTGTCTGGCATTCTCAATCGATATTAAACAAGTGAAAATGAAAGGCTTCTTTCAAAAGAGGTTACTCGAATGAATTGGCATACAATTGTACTGTCTATCCTCTCCCTTCCCCTGGGAGGGAAAAGCACCCCTATGTCTTTCAGACTGTATTCTTCATAGTAGCTTGACTACACGTTCCCTTCAGAGAGGAGGAGCTGGAAGGACTGTGAAATAAACGGGGCTTAGCTTCAGAAACGTATGATGTGTCCAGATCTGCTGAGAAACAAATGGCAGACCACCTGCCTCAATATTGGGATTCCTCTGCATCTGTGCTAGCACTCTAGCCATATTCACATTAGCTGCCGCTCTGCGTCCCAAGTGCCTGGTAGAAGGAAGTGGTGCTCTGTGTGACAGATGTGACACTTGGAAAGTGTAAGGATGTGGATACTGAAATGTGCCAGAGAGGCGTGGACTTCTGGGACAATAAACATGAAGTGGGTTTCTTGAGGAATCCCTGCAAATTACCGTTTATGCAAAACCCAGCCTTTTGAACCTAAGCTCTGAAGAGAGGACTATTGACTGGTTGTTCCCAGAGACTGGAGATCAAAGGCCTTCGCTGTGTATAGTTTTTCTGCACTTTTGTTATCTCCTCTTCCCAACCAAATACCTGATCCACGTAAGAACTACCTTTTCTGCAACTAAGTCAGCCTACTAAAACTGTCCAAATAAACCTTCATGTTTAAAAAATAAATTTTTTTTGCAATTTTTTCCCCAGCCAGATTTACCTACCAGAAAAGCAGAAATCTGAGGTCGTCTGAGGTTTGTAAACTCAAAAAGGCCTTTATATATTCATCTAGGATATGTCCATTACTAACAAGACTGAAGAGTCTAAGGTCGGTAGGACACAAGCTTTTGTTGCTAGGATTATTAAATCCCCTAGGGCTTAAACATGATGAGAAACAAAAATGTGGCCTGTCTACTCTAGAACCTTCAATTGTTTGTGATGACACATGTTAAACATAACTTAAGTTTCACGTATAGACATGCCATGGATGAGACACAGATTTATTATAAAGATGAAATAATTATGCTTAAAACTTATCCCATTATATTTTAACATTCTGTTCTACACTTTGGTCTATTACTTAGAAACAAGTGAATTAACTTTGCCTAATTTCAAACCCATTCAAACTTTCTGACTTTGAAAAGCTCAAATAAATCTTGTTGAATTCACAGTCCATTTAGAAGACTTTCTCTGGGAGAATGGGGAGGGATAGTCAGGGTGGAAAAAGCTGTAATGAAAGGAACTGGATGAAAAAATAGAGTGGGCAAAGTAGTGGGGAAATGAATTAAAAAGGGCAATAGAGAGGGGACACTTGTATTGAGGCTGGCACAGATTGGTGTGTGTGGGAATTGTATCCCTAATATATAGCACAGGTTTCATTTTGATTAGAGTATATTTTTATTTTTGAAAAGCTTATTCAACTTCAAAGGCAGGTTTGGCGGGAGAGAGAATCATAAGTTTAATTACAGCAAAACGTGTTTTGAACTCTTTTAAAATAATTTAATGAACCTTCAAATAGTATAAGAGGATTGCAAAACCTTGAACACCATTATTGTATCCTGTAGCAATGTACTGCATTGTATTGGTGCTATTACATAAGAATGGTTATGCTGAGTCAGACCAATGGTCCGTCTAGCCCAGTATCCTGTCTTCTGATGCTGACCAGTGCCAGATGCTTCAGGGGGAATGAACAGAAAAAGGCAATTATGGAGTGATCCACCCCTGTTATACAGTCCAGCTTCTGGCAGCAGGAGGTTTAGTGACACTTGGAGCATGGGGTTGTGCCCCTGGCCATCTTGGATAATAGCCATTGATAAGTTAATGGAGAACAGGTCAAATTCTTTTTTGAACCTAGTTATGATTTTGGCCTTCATAACATTCCATGGCAATGAGTTCTACGGGTTGACTTGTGTGATTGTTTTAAACCTGTTGTCTATTAATTTCATTGGGTGAACCCTGGTTTGTTTATTATGTGAAGGAGTAAATAACACTGCCTATTCACTTCCTCCACACCATTCATGATTTTATAGACCTCTATCATACCCCTCTTGGTCATTTCTTTTCTAAATGGAACAGTCCCTATCTTTTTAATCTCTCCTTGTATGTTGCCCTTTTCTACCTTTTCCAATTCTAATGTATCATTTTTGAGATTAGGTGACCAGAACTGCAAACATTATTCAAGTTATGGGTGTACCATGGATTTATAAAGTGGCAATATGATATTTTCTATCTCATTATCTTTCCCTTTCCTACTGGTTCTTAACTTTCTGTTAGCTTTTTTGACTGTTGCTGCACACTAAGCAGATGTTTTCAGAGAACTCTCCAAAATGACTCCAAAAATCTTTGAGTGGTAACAGCTAATTTAGACCCCATCATTTTATATATAGATAGCTGTGGTTATCTTTTCTAATGTGCATTGCTTTGCATTTATCAAAACTGAATTTCATCTGCCATTTTGTTGCCCAGTTTTATGAGATCCATTTGTAAATCGTCATAGTCAGCTTTGGACTTAATTATCTTGAATAATTTTGTATAGTTTGTGAACTTTGCCTCCTCACTGTGTACTCCTTTTCCAAATAATTTCTGAATATGTTGAACAGCACTGGTCCCAGTGCAGATCACTGGGGAACCCCAGTATTTACCTCTCTCCACTGTGAAAACTGACCATTTTATTCCTACCCTTTGTTGCCTATCTTTTAACCAGTTACTTATCCAGGAGAGGACCTTCCCTCATATCCATGACTGCTTACTTTGCTTAAGAGCCTTTAGTGAGGGACCTTGTCAAAAGCTTTCTGAAAGTCCAAGTATTGAATTGTATCAAAGGGATCACCCTTGTCCATATGTTGTTGAAATCCTCAAATAATTCTAATAGATTGAGACCTGATTTCCCTTTTACAAAAGTTGTATTGACTGTATTTCCCCATCAAATCATATTCATGTGTGTGTCAATATTCTATTCTTTTACTTTAGTTTCATCCAATTGGCCTGGTACTGAAGTTAGGCCTGCCTGCCTCTAACTGCCAAGATCACCTCTGGAGCCTTTTTTTAAAATTGGCATTGCATCAGCTATCATCCAATCGTGTGGTATAGTGGCTGATTTGTGTGATGGTTTACATACCACAGTAAGTAGTTCTGCAGTTTCACGTTTTGAGATCCTTGAGAACTCTTGGGTGAACACCTGGTGACTTATTACTTTTAGTGTTTTAGTAATCTCACTGTACTGATAATATCCATTACTTTTTTCTTGACAAGTTCAGTCTTTTCCTTGATTTCCCCCAGGAAACCAAAAAATACTTCTCAGGGTTCTTGTTTTTTGTTTAAAACACTGAACAAAAATTACCTTCTATACTACTTGTTAAGGATAGCATAGTGTTAAAGGATGACTAACATCTTTCATTTTGTGCTAGGTAATGTATGGAGCTGCACTACTCCAGAGAGAGTACAGTGAGGCATTTTTCTCCAGGGTGAAGAAGCATGGTTCATCGGTTTGGGTGGGGACTTGAGACCCGATTTCAATTCCCTGCTCTGTCACTGAATTGCCATGTGACCCTTAGGCAAGTCACTTGGCCCCTTTGTACCTCAATTCCCTGTTTGCAAAATGGGGATAATAGCACTTCCCTACCTCATGGGTTTTGAGGACAAATTCATTAAAGATTGTGAGGCATTCAGATGCTATAGTAATGCAAAGCACTTAAGTAAGAGACAGGGAGTCCAAATTGCCTGCCTGGACTATCCAGCACAAATCGATAGAGCCCTGCACAGATACAAATTTATACCCGCGGATGCGGATATCCGTGCAATCACAGCGGCAAAAGGAGCAGAACGTGGGGCCGCTGCTCCCAGGAGCTACCCCAGCCTCACCCCCAGCCCTTTCATGCAGCTGTCTGCGTGACTGCGTGTCCTGGAGGAAGAGTTTAATAATATAATATTTAGCAAAGGATGTGTTTATTGTTTAACTCTGACTGCAAGCTATTCCGGAATAATGTATAATGATTACCTTTTAAAAATATTTTCCTTAAATAAGTGAATCTTACCTCAGATTTTTCTCTCCATGTGACCAGCAAATACTGAGCTAACCTTATCTAAGACAAAACTGGCAAGCTTTTTAAACAGCATCCTCTGTGTAAATTTCATATCTCATGTTGTTCTTTCTTAAGTCTTGTATCACAAGTGAAAATGATTGGAGTCCCTCTTTGTTCATATCAAAACTATACCACACAAGCTAGTATTATTTTCACAGGTAATCCAGAATTCACACAGCAGAATAGCTGAAAGTCCAAAATGACACTTTATGGACAGAGCAGCATACTATACTCGGGCTACATATAATCTGCCAGCACTATTGCTAGGTGAAGTTAATGCACTTTTTTTTAAGCAAAGAGACTATGCAAAGTGAAGGAGCAATAGTTCCTCACAGACATTTTGTGGGTTTGCCAGGGATCAATGCAGCACTTTCCCAGGCCTACTGGGCTGAATGACTGGCTATTCCCCACAAAACCCCCAGATCCTCAGCTATATGATAATGCAGAGATGTATCTGTGGGGATTTGGAGGAAGTGGGGATGCAGTTTTTTGAACTGCACTCCTCCCTTCATGTATTCTAGCCAGATGTGGCTGGTAGTTGTGCTCTTCAGTTTGCTTCTTGGTGGAGGAGATGACTTAGTTCTTTATATTTTGCCACTTACATACTTTGAGAACGTTGGTATCCAAAGCACATAATTGCTTTGTGAATCAAAGGGGTGTGACAACTAATAGTGCTTGGGATAGGAAAAAGTCCTCCATTCCCTAATGAGTGAGGAAGTTTACCCACACCCAGAGTTTTCCAGAGACCATTCATTCATCACCAAAATAAAATACAAGAGGGCAGGGGGGAAGCTGAATTCAAATTGTGCAAAGATAAGATAGACTGATGAAGTCATGGACCAGGAAGGTATGCTTCTAATTTGCTAAGAAATGTTTTAGATTGTGTGTTCATTGAAAAGTGCCTTGTAAATTCACAGTATTACATAAATGAATAACATTTTAAATACAATATCCCATAATCTCTCTTAGCTATCCAATCTCCATTGTCGTCATCCTAGTATGATTATTTTTGAAGGAAAAGAAGCATATGGGAGGTCTTCCTCTTGAAGTGCTGTATTTAGTTTTTTGATTGTCACTAAAAATTGTCATAAAATGTTTACTTCATGTAAACTGTGGCACTTTTGGCCTGTTGCCTTACGGGTCTTTTGCCTTCCCATAAAGAATCAGTATAGCCTTGTCTTCTTCTAGAGACAACATGGGCTAGTGGAGTGTGGCAAATCCTATGACTTTCCTTTAGCTCATCTTATAGAGCAGCAGTCTACAGCTGAAAGGTCCTTGGTACACCTCTCAAGTAGAGATGAATATGTAGATCTACACACAGCCAAATTCACTTCTCAGGAACACTGGTGCAAGCCTATCTATAAGCCCCAATCTGTAAAAAGGAAAATAAGGACACCCCAGGGAATTACAGACCAGTCAGCTTAACTTCTGTACCTGGAAAGATAATGGAACAAATAATTAAGCAATCAATTTCCAAACATCTAGCAGATTGTAAGGTGATAAGTAACAGTCAGCATGGATTTGTCAAGAACAAATCATGTCAAACCAACTTGATAGCTTTCTTTGACAGGGTAATAAGTCTTGGGGATAGGGGGAAAGCAGTAGACATGGTATATCTTGACCTTAGTAAAGTTTTTAATACTGTCTCGCATGGCCTTCTCATAAACTAGGGAAATACAACCTAGATGGAACTACTATAAGGTAGGTGCATAACTGGTTGGAAAACCATTCTCAGAGAGTAATTATCGGTAGTTCACAGTCATGCAGAAAGGGCATAACAAGTGGGTCCTGCAGGGATCAGTTCTGGGTCTGGTTCTGTTCAATATCTTCATCAATGATTTAAATAATGGCATAGAGAGTACAGTTAAAGTTTGCAGATGATACCAAGCTGGGAGGAGTTGCAAGTGCTTTGGAGGATAGGATTATAATTTAAAATGGTCTGAAGTAAATAGAATGAAATTCAATAAGGACAAATGCAAAGTACTCCATTTAGGAAGGAAGAATCAGTTGTACACATACAAAATGGGAACTGACTGCCTAGGGAGGAGCACTACGGAAAGACATCTGGGGTTCATAGCGGACCACAAGCTAAGGACCACAAGCTAAATAGGGGTCAACTGTATAACACTGTTGCAAACATCATTCTGGGATGTATTAGCAGGAGTGCTGTAAGCAAGACACGAGAAGTAATTCTTCCACTCTTCTCTGTGCTGATTTGGCCTCCACTGGAGTATATTGTCCAGTTCTGGGTGCCACATTTCAGGAAAGATGTGGACAAACTAGAGAGAGTACAGAGAAGAACAAAAAAAATGATTAAAGGCCAAGTTAACATGACCTGTGAGGGAAGATTGAAAAAACTGGGTTTGTTTAGTCTGGACTAAGACTGAGAGGGGACATAACAGTTTTCAAGTATGTAAAAGGCTGTTAGAAGGAGGAGGGAAAAAAATGGTGGTTCTTAACCTCTGAGGATAGGACAAGAAGCACTGGGCTTAAATTGTAGCAAGGGAGGTTTAGGCTGGAGATTCAGAAAAATTTCCTAACTGTCAGGGTGGTTAAGCACTGGAATAAATTGCCTAGGGAGGTTGTGGAATCTCCATCATTGGGGATTCTTAAGAGCAGGTTGGACAAAAACCTGTCAGGGATGGTCTAGATAATACTTAGTCCTGCCATGAGTGCAGGGGACTAGACTAGATGACCTCTCGAGGTCCCTTCTAGTCCTATGATTCTATTGATGTTGCACTGTTTAACCCAACAATACAGGCTCAGACTCTAACCAAGACATGTGGAACTCTGCTAAATGTGGACATCTGTTCTGAGTGCCTGCCCCAGACTGGTGATCTCATATGGAACACATGAGGACCAATATTTTCCACAGACATGAGCTTTGTGAATTCTCTGTGTATAGTCTCCTTGCAACTTGCCAATGGCTCAATTGTTTTTGTATCAGTTGGCACAGTTAAAGAAGAAAGCATTCTAACCTCCTAGTTTCAAAAACAGTTCAGAGGGAAAATATGTGGATCTGACTGAAATGTGATGTGGTGGAAAGGTACATGTTTCCTTTATTTTTGTTTCATAGAAACTGGATCCATGTGAAGAAAAATAAAATATTCCAAATATGAAGATTTAAGTGCCTAATCCTAGCTATGGCCCACACATACTGTGCACCTAAATGAATAAATAAAAACAAAAACAAACACTGACAGCCAAATGAGAATATGGGATACAGATGTTCCTCAATACTGATTTTCCTCCAAACCCATGAAGTTCAAACTTTGTAAGTTACAGATGGGCATTCAAGGTGGGGTTTAGGAATTATATTGCATATTCCATATATTTGTGTAACCTCCAATCCATGTCTGACATCTGAATACCATCTCCCATTTGGATTATATGCCAGGTGTGTGTGAATGTATGTAATATTGCATACAGATGCTTGAGTAGGCAGTCTCAGGTTATCCAGACTACTCATCTAAATTATGACATTGCTTTTTTTCATTGTTGTATCTATTTTGGGTGTAAAGAAAGATCAAGAGCCTTTTTCTCCTGAGCATACTTATTTTCTCCTGGGTGAGCAAGACTTTGGAGAAGAAATATCCATCAAATATGTGATTCTCAAGCCTTAAAAGGTGAGTATTAAACATTCAAGCCGTCTTCTGTTTTTTTGGTTTGTGTCTTTGTTTTCACAGAAACAACCTTTCAGGGGGGTTTTTTTTGTTTGTTTTTTTTTCTTTCAGCAATTCGGGTTCCAACCAGAAATTTCAAAGTCAATACTTTACTGTTAAAACAAAATTACCAAATGTCTTTCTGCTCACTCAAGAGAGAACCAGTTTCAAACTTGTTCTTATTTTAGCCAAAGTCGCTCAGCCATCAGTAATAAATACTCAAGTGGATTTTGTTGAGTGGTATCCTTAAACAATTCCAAAGGTGTCAACTTGTTAAATGTAAAATGTTCATTTGAAACTGACCAATTTTATTTGCAGTAAATATGGTAAAGATAGACAAATTGTGTTGTCTCATTCTAAGGAATTTCAGTTTCTCTCCATGTTGCTAGGCGGAACCTCATTCTTATGGAACAAAAGCCAGAGAATCTGGCATATGAATGCTTCCCTCTGAGAATATATTTCCTTCTAGCATCAGTCATTAATAAACAATTTGGACTACTGGGGCAAGTAAATGTGGAGAAATCAAGCTTATGTTTCCAAGAACTAAACACAGTCAGTCAATCACATTTCGCTTGTTTGTTTATATCTCTGTAGGACAGACTAACAAAGTTCACTACTGTTCCTCTTTATCATCTGTAGTATTTCATAAAATAGACTTAAGAAAATAAAATATGCATTTAGGGATGACTTTTGAAAAAGACGTTGGGTTCTAAATTATTTAACTTTTGACATTTTTCAAAATCTGAAATGCTTAACCCCATGATATCAAAGGGCCAGTCAGTAACTTTTAAATTGTTTCATGGGAAAACTGAAGAATTACAGTTTTTAAAAAGTACTGTTTTTTTCTGTTTAACTTAGTCTTACACAGTACACAAATTATGACATAAATGGCTACAGTGAATATAAATGTAATGCTCCATCTGAGAGGTACCTGGTTGGCACAGAGAGTGCCTTCCTCCCAATGTGATTTAATGAGATTAGCTGAGATGTTTAGTAAAAGCCCCTCTGTAAAAACTCCTAGGAGGCTAGAGTTGGGGTCCTTGCAGACGGCTGTCTTCAGAGTTTGGTCCCTCCCCTGTTGAGCTTCAAGTTGACCTTCAGGGTACAATACTGGGCTTTACTGATGATGCCCTGAGCAGGTAATGTTTCTTTGGTGGGCTGTGGAATCATGTTTTATGTTGAACAGTGTGAATTTATTTATGTAGTGAGACCCATTAATTGAGAGGGAGAGATACAGAAGAGGACATAAAATAAGTCACTGAGTGTTCTGGCAAAAGATGAAGAAGTGTAGGGCCAGCCACATAGTACTGCATATGCAGTCCTGTCAACACTAGAGGACTGCAGTAACTCCAACTCCTCTGCATTTTCTTTCCTGTTGGAGAAGGTTCGTGTACAAAAAAAGGGGAGAGGAAAACCATGATATCATGTCTTCTGAGGAGACATGCTATTTGTAGAGTGATGGCAGATTACTACATAAGTGCTGGTGGGCTGTCTTCATAGTAACCCCAAGCTCACCAGGGAACCATTCAACCTGGAGGATCCATAGAATTTCAAGGCAGCATCCCCAGCCCTTAAACCAGGGCTTAAACCCTCCAGCCCCTAAGTGGAGAGCATTCCTCAAGCTCCACAAACTTCATCTCCTGGAGCATTCTGGGCACCTTTTGGCCTTTTCATAGGTTGTGAGGTGAAAGGAGAATGTTACCTCAAGTATACTTGAGGTAAATTAACTCAAATGTGAGGGTGTTCTTGTATTTTTGCCCTAATTATCAGTCCTGAACAATTACACTCAAGCCCCGTTTGCTATGTCTCATTGCAAAGAGGAAATTGCCAGTGTTCATGGACATAAAATCATACATTCCCACTTGCTAATAGGGGACTGCATGAAATGACTACTTCATAACCTTGGTAAATGCAACACCCCCTCCATTGCCTGGTTTTTTTGTTTGTTTTAGGTTTTTTTAAAAAATAGTACATGCCAAATCCCTCTCCCCTTCTCCCTCCCTCCCCCCAATCCATTTCACAGTTGTGATCTACCTGTTTGTGGCAGGCTTCTTCACATCAGTTTCCCCCCTCCATTTATGTGCCCATAATCTGTTTCCACAAGAAACAAACACATGGCCTTGTGGCTGAAGGGCTATGAGTCACAGGGGAAACTAAATTGCATTCTTTGCATGCACAATCATCTATATCAAATAATATTTAGTATTATTTTTCCTGTTATTTTGTGCAATTAGTTTGAAGAAAGCAATATAGAGGTTAAAGTATCGTTCTGTTCAGAATTGAACAAAGAAACATATGGAGTGACCTCAGCTTGTATGAGAAATAAAAAACCTATTCCTAGATCATAAAAACAAGCCGCATGCACAGACAGTGTTTGCAAACATTCATCTTAATACTAAATTCCTTAGAGGAACCCTATTACAGAACAATGAGACACTCTCTGATAAAAGACAATGCAATGGCCCAAGACTAACCTTCTTGTAGGGCCTTAGAAAGTGTTTTGCCACAATAGATTTCAACTTAACTAGTACAATTGTCTCCTGATTCCTTAAATCTCTCAGAAGCTGTTGATATGACTTGACTAGAGCTGGGTGAAACTTTTTGGCTGAATCTATTCTCAAAAAAGCAAAGTGCAGATTTGGCAATGCTGAGATATTTCACACATTGATTTCAGGGGAAACTTTCTGGGGGAAAATCCAAAATTCTTTCTTTTGACACTTTTTGAAATGTTTAGTTTTCAGATTTGAAATGACTTTGTTTCAGAGTTTTCTTTCCATTTATTTTAAATGGAAAAATCGTGCAAAAATGGTCAAACGCATTTCAGTTTTGTCAGTGTTTCACTCAACCTGAAATTAAATTTATTCACCCATTTGTATTTGTGATATCTGCTTGCCTGTGGGATCTTGCCTGAGGTGCTGATGGAGAAAGCCAGTTCTTCCCCTCTAAAACAATTGCTTGTCTTCTCTGAGAGGCTGAGCCCCCATATATCGGGTGCTACCTGTTCAATTCATTTAAAGCAACTAAGGAGATAAAATATTTTGGGTTGCAGTGTACTTATTGGGTGGATGATACTCACTAAAGAGACTGAAGAATCCAAGTGCAATTAAAGAAATGGAAATATTCTAGGGAAGGATATAGAGATCTTAAAAATGGACTGGCTACAAGGCAATGCACAAAAGAGGGAAGTGACATATTTTAGTAGGGCAAAGAATTTTTAAAAAATGAGACGTACTTGCTAAATCTACTGTTGTCAGTGGATTTCTACTACAATGATTATTGATGCCTTTCGCCACCTCTGAATGTCCAGGAGATTGCAGCTGTTGTTCTATAATCCAGCGACCTTGGCTGTCATCCATGCCTTTATTACTTCTGGACTGGACTCCTATAATATGGTTGATTTAGGACAACCCTTAAAGTTCACCCAGAAGCTCCAGCATGTACAGAACACTTTCCTCTTGAGTGTATGAGCTGCCGTGAATGCATAACATCTGTGCTCAAGTTTCTTCACAGGCTGTCTGTTCTTCTCCAGGTGCAGTTGATGGTATAAGTGATTAGCTCTAAAAACATGGGGAACCCATTTATTCTGGAGAAGGTCTCTCTGTAACTGATTACAACGCAGTATTGGGGTGACTCTTGTTGGCTAGTCATTCTGAACATGCCGTATCCTGCACCATATCTTTCTGAGTTGAGGCCCCTGCCTGGGGGAATTCACTCCTTTTGTTAGCACATCAGAGCCAAAGTCCAGTGACCTTCAGGAAGGGCTGTCTTCAGTGCTTAACTAATTGTTTGACTTCAGTTTTTACTTTAGTTTTCATGAATGATGTAACTATCTTATGTGGTCACTTCTGTAATTCACTCCCTACTTGTCACATAAATGGAACCTATAGAAATTAGCTCATACTTATTATTCCAAAATTAAAAGGTATTGCCATCCTTTGTGATCTGTCAGCCTCCTCTGACACAATCAGCCATGTTCTCTTTGAAATTTTGTCCTCCCTTGGCTTTCATGACTTTGTCATCTTCTGGTTCTCTTCCTACTTCTTTAATTGCTCCTTCAGAGAATTTTCCTCATCCACTCTCCAGCTTTCTGTGATGATTCTCAGGGCTCTGACCCTGGTCCCCTTCTCTTCTCCCTTTGCACCATATATCTGGGTAATCTCATCCACAAACACAAATTCAAATACCAACGCTCTGCTGACTACACACACACTGCTCCAGAACCCGCCCCTTCTATCCAAACTAAAATTTCACCCTGTCTCTCTGACATCTTTTCATGGCTATCTAGCTGTTAGCTCTAGCTCAAGCTCAAAATGGCTAAAACAGAGTTCTAAATCTTTCCTCCCAAGCTCATCCTCCCATCCCCCGATCTCATTTCATAGAATCATAGAATCTCAGGGTTGGAAGGGACCTCAGGAGGTCATCTAGTCCAACCCCCTGCTCAAAGCAGGACCAACCCCAGCTAGATCATCCAAGCCAGGGCTTTGTCAAGCCTGACCTTAAAAACCTCTAAGGAAGGAGATTCCACCACCTCTCTAGGTAACCCATTCCAGTGCTTCACCACCCTACTAGTGAAAAAGTTTTTCCTAATATCCAACCTAAACCTCCCCCTCTGCAACTTGAGACCATTACTCCTTGTTCTGTCATCTTCTACCACTGAGAACAGTCTAGATCCATCCTCTTTGGAACCCCCTTTTAGGTAGTTGAAAGCAGCTATCAAATCCCCCCTCACTCTTCTCTTCTGCAGGCTAAACAATCCCAGTTCCCTCAGCCTCTCCTCATGAGTCATATGCTCCAGCCCCCTAATCATTTTTGTTGCCCTCCGTTGGACTCTTTCCAATTTATCCACATCCTTCTTGTAGTGTGGGGCCCAAAACTGGACACAGTACTCCAAATGAGGCCTCACCAGTGCCGAATAGAGGGGAATAATCACGTCCCTCGATCTGCAGGAAATGCCCCTACTTATACAGCCCAAAATGCCGTTAGCCTTCTTGGCAACAAGGGCACACTGTTGACTCATATTCAGCTTTTCGTCCACTGTAACCCCTAGGTCCTTTTCTGCAGAACTGCTGCCCAGCCATTCGGTCCCTAGTCTGTAGCAGTGCATGGGATTCTTCCGTCCTAAGTGCAGGACTCTGCACTTGTCCTTGTTGAACCTCATCAGATTTCTTTTGGCCCAATCCTCTAATTTGTCTAGGTCCCTCTGTATCCTGTCCCTACCCTCCAGCGTATCAACCACTCCTCCCAGTTTAGTGTCATCTGCAAACTTGCTAAGGGTGCAGTCCACACCATCCTCCAGATTGTTGATGAAGATATTGAACAAAACCAACATCTTGCGTATCACTTGGTTCTGTAACTTGGGCATCCCCTTCAACTTGGACCTCTCTAGGGCCTCATATCCAGGTTATGTTAAATCTTGCTGATACTTTCTGCATAACATCTCCAAGATTTGGACTTTTCCACATAGCTAAAATGCTCTTCCAGGCCATCATCAACTCATATCTCAGTTACTGCAGCATCTTTTCTCTGCCCTTGACACCCACAGTTTTGTTGTGCTTCTATCTATAAAGTGCTGCTACAAAAGTAATTTTCCAAGCTTGTTACTTTTCCCAGACCACCCCATCTTTGAATCCTTACACTGACTTCACTTTTCTCCATAGCATTAAACAGAAGCTGCTTGTCTTCACTTTTAAGGCCCTTCACAACCTACCCCCACTCTCTCAATTTTGACTCCTGCTTCTGATCAGCCCATGATATCAGTCTCCATCATCCACTTGTTTTAAATATTTAAGCAAGCGCCTTTCTGCTTTTTCCCATGCTGCTCACACTTTGGAAGAGTGCCTCATAAATATCTACAAAGCTACCCCATTATCCACTTTCAAATCCCTCCTCAAAACTCTCTCCTTTGCCATAATGCCTACCAGGAAAAAAAACCCCTCTTGACAATGGTTAGGCTTCCAGTGTGATAATACAATTTCCTATCATACTAGCCACATGCCAGTGTACACTGTTTCCATGTATGCCCCCATCTGTCTGTGTGCATCTCTTGTCTGATACTTAGATTATACATTCTTTGGGGCAGGGACAGTCTTTTTATTCTCTTATATTGCGCCTAGAATAATCAGGTCCCAGTCCATGACTAGGACTCCTTGGTGCTATGGTAATAGTAATAACTATTCTGAGTACAGTGAGCATGCTTGACAGTGTTCAAAGCATAGATGAAGTCTCTCTCTCTCTCTCTCTGTCTCTGCACTTCATGAAATTTCTAATCTATATTAGAAGAAACAACCTCTCAGACACTTAATCCAAAGGATGGCCAATCAGAGGTCTGACTTTAACTTGTTGAGAAAGCACAGTTTTTTGTTTTGTTTTAGTTGGAGAAGGAAAAGCATTCTGATGTAGCCTAGATAAAGTAATGTATCTGTAGGGAGTAGACCTAAACCCACATGATCCAGTTCCAAAAGGACACTTACAAGATTTTACTCTTTTTGTTGTTGTTGTTGTTGCTTACCTTAATTATTTGGTCTGTGCTGTAGCTTTGTTCCTTCACTAATAGTTTAAAACAAATGTTATGTAGTGGAGTTTACTACTCCTTCTGCATTCGGTTGTTTTTTGGAAGCCTGCTAGTGGGTTTACAATAATGGACTCTGGAGGTGAGAACTAGAGCAGGGCAGCATGGTAACTTTGATATCTTACTGACTCCGGGAACTTTGCTCATAGACTCTCTGGAAGGGTTACAGTTTAATCCAGTAAATGTTACCAATTTTCCCACTCAAACATCAGCAATAACAATTATTTAATCATCCTATTTATAGCAGCTAAAAACTTTAAAATGGCATTTGTTGACAACTAGTGCTGTCAGTTCTACCTAGCAGTAAATTTGTAATTATAACTATTAAATGTTTGAAATTTTGCCCTAAGTCTGTTATGAATCTTAACTTTTACAGTTATTTTATTTTGAGTAAAACAAAATTAGAATCCAAGGGACTTATTACTTTTTGGGGGTAATGCAATAGTAAAACAGTGGACAAAAGTGAAAAAATAAACAACATATCAACTATTGCTGTTATAGTTGAAATAGGCTATTAAAATTGGATTTTTTCTAACCCTCTTCTTTTAATCATTCATATTTTATCAAATAGAAGACAAACATAAACATTGCCTCTTGGACATATTCTCTGTGAACAATTTTCTGTTTGAGAATTAATCTCAAAGGTAATGTTTTTTTCTCCTTTCATTACACGTCTTTCTAAAAACTCAGTATTTTAAGAAAAAAGAATCAAGTGTCTTATGTACTTTAAATAGCTTTCTGCAGTGCCAATAAAGTTTAAAAAAAGATAATGAAATGGAAAAGTCTCCTAACAAATTAAGTTAAAATGTGTTTTTTAAATGCTATTTCTCAAAGAATTAAGAAAAGCAAACTAGAAAAACATGAGTTCTGCCAGCTGGCTACATGGAAACTATCTCAGAGTAATCCTGACTTACTGCTGCAAGGCTGATAGAACATGTGTTCTGATACATCAGTGCGGAGGCAGAGTGCCTCTCAGTTGCTTTTGGACCTACGCTGTGAAAATTTTAAGCATTTCATAGAGATTCATCCTTCTACTTAGAATAAATAAATACTCCAAATCCATGGAGCATGACTGGCTTTGAATCCAAACCAAGAAAATAGGTTAACTGACACTCAAAATCTCTCTCAGCTGTACTGTTCCCCCTATAGTGCTGCAGGAGAATTGACTGGGAGGGGAATGTCTCCTTTATCACCGGCAGAGATTCCCATTGTCTTGGACTCGACATGTCAGTTGCCAGTCCAGTGTTTGGGAGCAGTACTGTACTAATGGCAGCACAACACTAACCAAGTGGTGTTTCCACTCGGAAGCTGAGATGGGGTCTGAAAACTGTAAATGTAATCTGTCCATTTATGGCAACATTGTTCTGCTGTGCTGAGAGGAACACTTTAGAATTCTACCTGTCCAGTAAGAAGGGAGGACCCTTTGCAGGAACTTAATGTTGGTCAATGGAATTCATGATACAGGAAGTTCCTGGCAGAACAAGTGGTATTTTAAGGCACTATTTCTCTACTGTGTATTAGTGAGTGTGACTTTTTATTTTCACTACCATCTATGCAATATGTTTACAATATGTATATTTGTAGTAGATTAACATTAGAATTATAATATAAATTAATTCTTAGGAGCCTCAGCTGACTCTGGGCCACATTGTGTGGGGGTGCGTACAAACACCTGGTAAACAACCCCTTCATTGGAGATTTTTACAGTCTGACCCCAATATTGCAAACACTGGCATGCTTAATTTTAAGTATGTGTGAGTAATCCTATCAAAGTGGGTGATCATGTGAAAACAGTTAGATATGTGCATGTTTGTAGTATTGGGGCCTAAATAGCCAAGACAAAGAGTAGGACAGAGGAAGTTCAAGTAGTATACCCATTTTAGAGATTGTCTCTCTTTCCAGGTTATACCGGAAGGCTGACACAGCCAGGAATTTAACCCAGAGCTAAATTCTAGTCCAGGGCCTTAACCGCAAGGCCAGTCTTCCTCTCACCTACAGTATATGTGTCCAGATATATAATATTTCCTAGGTAGGTATACTTGTCACTTATTGAATATAAATCTTCAGTAACACAAATATTCAACCTCAATCTGTTCTTTAACATATATGACAAACATTTTTATCCAATAGAATTTGCCAATAGTACAAACTAGAAGAATGTAGCTTGTTTCATTATATTCCTATCACTGCGGTTAGCATGTTAGAACTGAAGGAAGAAGGCTAGACCATTTATTTAATATTTGTCTTTATAATTTGTAGTGTTTTGAGTGGGGAAAGATTGATTACAACATGTAATTAGAAAAAATAAATTTAGATGTGAAAGTGTTATATGATTAGTGACTTAGCTGAGATTAGTTGAGTACAAAAATACACTACACCCTGGAGTGAACAGTGAAGCTCCAGCTTGTGTTGGAAAACTTTTTAAGACAACAACACCTCTTTATAGTAAAACAATTAAAAATAAGTCTTTTTTTAATGAAGACTAGGAAACTTGAGGAATTCAAGTCCTGTCTTAATACCACCCTACACCCCTCTCCCTCCCCCCGTCCCAACAACCTACCCCTCTGATTGAAAGTGATTAATTAGAACAGAGGACACTTTTTGTGCTTATTACTCTTCTATGGCTTTCTGACCATCCTTGCCAAATCCCTTTGCTCCAGTCTAGCAGAATCAGTAGAGATATACAGTTACACTCTAATCACACTTTACCCTTGTCTGTTCTTGCTTTATCATTGCTTGACTATATCAAGTGGAGAAGGAATGTTTCCATATTTCTGTAGTTTTCATGACTATGGAGATAATTGCTGTGAAGATAAAATGTATATTTCCTTTAGTATATTTGAACATTGTCGCTAAAGGACAAAGGGAAAAAGTGCTCTCTTTTCATGTTCCTTAAACTCAGTGGGTACCTTTTAAAACTATAAACAATTATTGGCACCAAACCATAATATTTCTCTTTACTGTTGTGCATTTTTCTCCAAGAGGGAAATTCCATAAACTTAATTATTACAGAAGGAAAACTTTGGGTTTTTTCTTTTTTTTTTTTTTTTTCTTAGAGGCACTCTCAGTGCAGTATTGACATATGAGGGTATACTGAAGTTCCAGGTCTGTAATAACTAATGGAAGTAACTGTCAGTTCTGGAGAACAGTGGGGAAGAATGTCTGAATGTGAGACAGTGTCTAAAGCATACACAAAGTAACTGGAGGAGTACAGAGGAGTGGAATTCTCTTATTAAAATTGTGTTATGGTTTTTAATGCTTGGACATCTTTATTCTATATGGGCTAGTTCTTGTGCATGGAACAGAAGCAAAAATGGAGAGGTGGAATCCAATAAGTGCTTAACTGACCTGCCTGGGGTGAAGCAAACCTTCAGAGGGATCCACCCCTAAATACAGTAGATAATGCTTCTACACTAGTGTTTCATTAAAGCATCAGAACATGACCTTTTGGCTGATTTTTAAATCTGAGAACAAGATGCTATCTCTAGCAACTCTCTAGCCTCTGTTTCCAAATCAACCCTTTCATAGGATTCATACATACTAAACCTGGTTGTGGTTGCCTTTTACCTCATACAAATCTCTCATTGTTTAGATAACGGATACCAGTGAGTATTTAAAATAACACTTGCATGTATAGGACTTATATGGCTCAGATTTGAGGCCAGGTCCCTCTTTAGCTGACTTATCAATAGGTTTCAGTGTAGTAGCCGTGTTAGTCTGTGTCAGCAAAACGAAAATAAGAAAGGAAAAACTTGTAGCACCTTAGAGACTAACAAATTTATTTCAGCATAAGCTTTTGTGGGTTAGAACCCACTTCATCGGATGCATGGAATGAAACATACAGTAGACAGATATTTATACAGTCAGAGAAACATGATAAGGTGGAAGTGCATAGACCAACCTTAAGAGGCTAATTAATTGAGAGGAACCATAACATCCCCTGTTGTTATGGTTCCTCTCAATTAATTAGCCTCTTAAGGTTGGTCTATGCACTTCCACCTTATCATGTTTCTCTGACTGTATAAATATCTGTCTACTGTATGTTTCATTCCATGCATCCGATGAAGTGGGTTCTAACCCACGAAAGCTTATGCTGACTTATCAATGTGCATTTTAAAAAAATATAATACTCCTGTGTATTTTTTGCTGTGAAGTGCCCATAAACAACTGAAATTATTACTGAACTTAACATATTTGTTTTGTTGTTTTTAAAAATAGCCCTATCGGTCCCAACCTGTGGAGTTTGAGATACTGGGTCATGACACACATGCTGACATGAGTCCAAGCAAAAAGGAGTGTAGAGTCTGAGGATAGTGCCTTAGTAATTGTTAATCCACTTCCCCATCCTTAATATCTGTTCTGCAGGGCATTGCCTTCTGTCAGGACTTATTGCCTGCTTGGGTAAAGCACTTCACTGAGGCCGTCTGGTTCATCTACTCTTTTATGGGCAATATCTCCACATAATTGCCTGATTCGTCAATTTGGCTCAGGACTTTAAGAGGATTATTCTACCACTCCTCCTGTGCCTGAAAGATGGATAGGGGACGTGCGTAAGGCTATAGGCGCACTCTTGCTGGAATATCCCTTCTGTAACCTGAACTATCACAGCTTCCTGAGTACCTATGAATGGAAGCAGGTCCTGTGGTTAAGGATGGCTATCCTTAAGCTGCTTCCCTTTCTTTCTGAAGCAAATTTTGATTTTTGTCTTTTGTCACAGAAATGCTATAAGTGGATTGTTGACGGTTGACTCCCACTCTGCACATCAGTTTAGGAACCAGGCCCTGTAAGATGAGTAGTTCTTGGGAAGACAGTGTAAAACCTATGGTCTGTGGCATCCTAGGCCCAGATGGGGCTTACTGTGGGTTGTGAAGTGTGCATAGCAAATGCTTCCTTTATTACATGAGCTAACTTAATGTGTTTTGTGTTTTGTTTTGTTTTTTAAATTGCAGCTGCTACTGTTATTTTTTTAAATGCACTCTTTTAATAGATAAAGAGTTTGGTATTCTTAATTATTGTTTTTTCCAGCTGTGCCAGCCAAAATTAGACACATGTCAAATTAATCATTCTTTCAATTACTCTGTACTCAACGAACTGAATTACATCCTGAATCTATCTGCCCATTTTCTTTAACTGATATTCATGTCTGCTGTTACCTTTGGTCTAAATTCAGATCTCCAAGTGCCCTCACACATTTTGCTTTTGGTTAAGTTTTATCAAGTCTGTTGTTGGTTTTTTTTTTGTTTTGAACTTAAAACCAGAAAACTTACATTGCATTGTTGCTTGCTTGTAAAAAGCCAAAAATTACATTTATGTACATTTATACACAAAATATGATCAGTCCCTATCCCGAAAAGCTTGCAGTCTATGTAGATACCACACTGACGAGGAGAAGAAGCAAGACGCAAGTGGGTTTGATCTGTAGCAGAACTACAGGTCACATGAATATGTTTTAGGAATGAAAAGTTAGAAATGGGATTCTCCCCTCCCTCCCCCCAAGAAGCTGAAGATACTTAGGGTTGGCAAACTGTTTTGGAATCACCTGAACATCAGCCCAAATAACAGCTCCTCTTCTGCTGCTGCAGTGAACCGTGTTGAGAGTAAAAAAGAAAAAGTTGGGCTAAAGTGCCTCCTTAGTCCAGATGCCCAATTCTAAACCCAGTTCCTCTTCCTTCTCCTGTCTCTGTCTCCAGCTAAGTATAATCAGATCTTCCCTGGCTAGGACCCCAGTGAACTTTGTTTCTTCTTCCTGGACACCACAACTCTCTCTGGTCTCTTCCCCCTTATTTAGGGAATAATCTCATTGCACTTCGGTCATGTCCGACTCTCCATAGGTGCACTATCTCTACGGCCTGCAAGCAGGCTGCTGTTTCCAAAACTTGTGCATTTGGGGCCTGAGATTATAATATCTTCTTTGTGATGTAGATACTGACATGTTGGTCAGCTTCTTTTTCTGTATCAAAGAAAATTACTGTACCTGAGTCTAATCTTGAAGACTATTAGGAGGCTTCAGTTAGGATATTAGGTGGCTTCCCACTTTTATGAGAAAAGCATACTGGTGGGAAGATAGACACCTATGCTGTTCTCTGTACTTCCTGCCCAGGGCTGGGAGAATGGGATTAAAATATGTACAAAGTGTCATATATCCTCCTCTGACCTACCTGCCTAATAAAAATTGACTGGCTTCTTCTAGACTTGGCAGAAGAGGTGGGTCTTGAGGGTGGATTATAATCCATCAAATCTAGTATTCATGTATTTTGTTTCTTGCTGCCATATCTTTACTCAGAGCTAGATTGTGCCTTTTGAACACCGCTCTCATTCTGTGGTTCTGTTTATCTCCACTGTCCCAGGAGGAGTACTAGGAAACAGAAGGGCAGATTAGTACCCTGCATGTGGCTAGCCAGCTCAGATGGCAGCCAAATGGAGGGAGGGTGTGCCAAGACCAAGGCTCTAAGATTACGTGTACCCCCTTATGTACTCCTACCTTTCCTTAATCATAGGGGCTGCAATTCTGCCTTGCCTTGTCTGGGCCAGAAATATAGGGTTGCGGGTAACAAGACTGCTTAAACGTTCATAGCTTGGAAAGGTCTATCACAACATGGCTCTTAATCCTAACATTTTCAGTGACTTCAATAAACCTCCTTGATACATATGAGAATTAGTATTTTCTAAAATGAAAAACAAGCGACCTTAAATGGAGTGGTGGCTGCCACTGCACTCAGACAATGTCTTTGCATTGCATGAATTGGCTAGAGGATGGGAGATGGTAATTGAAATTACTTTACAGTCTGGAGCCAGGAGAGTTTTATTCTGACAGTTAGTTAGATAGTATTCCTTTTTATTGTAAAGATGATCTTTTAAATCCTGGTATTTAGGGGGAGGGAAAATTAAAGAGCATCTCTTCCGAAATATTTTCCACAGTCTACAATAATAGACCTTAAATTTTGTGGTTTACTGATGTATTCAAAATGAAAAACACTTCATGTGATTTCATTTTCCCATCTGAGATTATATCATGCATAACAATGTAGTCACATTTAATTATTGCTCTAATTGTGAAATATATTAAATACATGGCAAACAAAAAATTCTCCAGTTTCAACTTTCCTATGGTTTTATTGTGGTTACAGAAATATTGTATCTTATGTATCGTCATGCAGATATTTTGTTGTAGCCTTAACCACTTGAAAAGTGGAAACAAAAACTAAGGACAAATCCTGCTGTATCCACACTACTGTCCTTTTCTACCACTTCAAAGTACAAAGTAGCTTTAATCAATATCTATATTTATCACTTATTCCTAGGCCTCCATGTCTTGATAGCTAAATCAGATATGTGGATATTATTTGCTCCAGCTATTTTTGGTATGCCTTTGCTTGTGTGAAGTCCTCGTTTGAGCTGCCAGTGTCAGGCCTTGACCCAGGCACAAATCGCTTAAATAATATTTTTTGGTATCTACGATCTGTTATTCCCCCTTTCCTCCACACACACGACCTAAATGTTATTTTCCAACAATGTGGCTGAGATTTTGGATCTTAAATGAGTAGGTTTAAAAGAGGTGATTTCTCAGTGTATTGTACAGTTAACGAAGCATTCAAGCATATCCATAAGTAACTCATATTCAATGAGGCACTTAATCATATTTAACTTTAGGCATGTGCAAAATCCCATTGACGTTTATGGGACTTAAGCACATGCTTTAAAATCTAAATGTAAGAATATGCTTATGTGCATTGCTGAATTGGGTTGGGATGCTGAAGTGAAGCCCCCTAATACAACAGTAGAGTGTGTATGCACGCCACTTGTGCATCATTGCTGGAGATGCCTTTGGCATGTGTGGTGGTTTATTTCAGAACTCTGGTATGATCGTGATTGGAGTTTGATGTGAAAATCGCATGTTCAGTCTCCGGGAAATAAGTTTTGGTTTTGAATGTTTTGCCCTTATTTACAGTGTTAACTTATTGCGCGTGACAGCTGCAAGATCAACAGCCTTGGAAACTGAGGTCCTTTAGCCTAGGACAGGTACAATGCAGTGCAAATTTATTTACACTGTTATTGGAATACCTTGGTCATGACCTGGAGAGACTGTTTCTGAGTTACTCCATGAAGAAGGGCTTAGTCTTCATTCTTAATTTATTATTTGGCCTCTCTGTTAAGGCTTTCAGTAACTGTGCCGGTTGTGATTGTGGCTTTTATGCATGGACATCTGTCCCCTGGGACACCAGCTGCGTTTCCTGTAAGCCACTGAAGAACCTCAGATGGTAACAACTTGACCGCTGTTGACCCAAGCTAGATTTGAATTTTCTATTTGTACTCTGTTAAATCCCCCGAGACATACAGTTTCCCACTCTCCCCATCACCACTGACTGTAATGGAATTACACAATTTAGCCCTTAATTGACCGTCCCTATTCTCATTACTTCAGAAAATGGAGAGGCACTGTTATACCATCTAATGGAAATAGATTAGATTCCAGGGCCAGAAGGGAGCACTGTAATATCTAGTCTGACCTCCTGTATAATACGGGCCATAGGACTTCTCCAGAATAATTCCTGTATGAACCAGAATGTATCTCTTAGAACAATCTTCAGTGACTAAATCCTCAAAAATTTGAGAAGAACTCTGCAAAATGCAAATACAGTATTAAATATTAAACTAAATCAAGATTAAATATAGCTAAAACAGTAAAAGAGAAATCCCTTAGTTTTGTAAATTCCAAAATCACACAGAGCTAATTTGTAATCACACTTTAATGGACAATTGTTATTTTGCTGTGTGATTGACATAAAGAAGAAGGTGCATTTTGTCATGTCGGTAAGATTTAGGTTGCATGGATCCGCAAAGCAGGAGGAAATTAAATATTATGTTGGGGACATGCTCACCCAAGTGTGTACAAGAACGGGTCACAATAGTTACTGCTGGCATGAACGTACACTGTAGATCCTCATTTAACAGAATACTATGCTCCTTCTTTGTAAGACTCCTCTGGGAACCTATGACTTTTTCATGTGTATACCCTGAAACTTATTACAGGGTATTTCATATTTATAAAACTTCAAAAGTCTTGATACTGGAGACCAAATGCACTTGGCTTGAAGCAAGCCACATACCGAGGAAGTGATGCTATAGTAGCACCTGTCACTGATTCATACACACCCAGTAATAAGTGGTGGCAAGAGAAGAGACCAGCTGATGTTAGCTTAGTTTCTCTCTTCTTTTTTTTTTTTTTTTTCCATTTAGGAAAAGGAAAGAGGAAATTTGTTCACATGAAGGCAAAAATAGCTAATAAAATAGAACCTGTATTAACACTGGGGGTGGGGAAAATGTCCATTTCCTGTAACTTGTGTTTTAAACCTTGTAAAATATACAGATGTTTGCATGATGCATTTTTCTATAAAACATTTTTTCTTTCAGGAGTCAGCTTAGCAAGCAGCCTTCAGACACAGGGCACATGCATGATGTTTTTATTTAACAGTAGAATTCAGATACTATATGTTTTACAAATACAAACGGAGTGGCTAGGTAACATCATGGATGTCTTTACTGAATTATTTAAGGCTTTTATTATGATCCATGTATTTTATGGCTTGTACCTCCCAAACCCAGGAGTATTCCCTCTTCAGCTGCTAGTAGGCACTTTTTTTTTTAAGGAAACTTCACAAGTTGTATCAGGTAGTTAACAGAGGTGGAAACTGTGTATACTTAACTACTTAGCTGAGCTACTTAGCAGAGCTCTCTCAAAAACCTGTTCCTCACTGAGCCCTGGTCTACACTACGAGTTTAGGTCGAATTTATTAGCGTTATTTCGATTGATCCGTGCACCCGTCCACACGACGAAGCCCTTAACATCGACTTCTAGGGCTCTTAAAATCGATCTCGCCACTCCACCCCCAATGAGGGGATTAGCGCTTAAATCGATATTGCCGAATCGATGTAGGCTAGTGAGGACGCAATTCGACGGTATTGGCCTCCTGGATCTATCCCACAGTGCAACATTTGACCGCTCTGGACAGCAGTCTGAGCTCCAATGCTCCGCCCAGGTAGACAGGAAAAGCCCCGCGAACTTTTGAATTTCATTTCCTGTTTGGCCAGCGTGGTGAGCTGCAGGTGAGCGCAGATCTCATCAGCAGAGGTGACCATGATGGAGTCCCAGAACCAAAGATGAGCTCCAGCATGGACCGATGGTGAAGTACGCGATCTGATCGCTGTATGGGGAGACGAAACCGTGCTAGCAGAGCTACGGTCCAAAAGAAGAAACGCCAATACATATGCCAAAGTCTCCAAGGGCATGCAGGACAGAGGCTACAACAGGGACGCGCAACAGTGCCGCGTGAAAATTAAGGCGCTCAGGCAAGCCTACCAAAAAACCAGAGATGCAAACAAACGCTCTGGGTCAGAGCCCCAGACATGCCGCTTCTATGATGAGCTGCATGCCATTCTAGGAGGTGCAGCCAGCACTGACCCACCCATGTGGTATGACTCCGTATGTGGATCATCAGAAACCACAGAGGAGCATGATGATGATAATGATGCTGAAAATAGCGCCCAGACACAGCAAGGAAGCGGAGAAGCCCTTTTCCCCGACAGCCAGGAACTCTTTGTCACCCTGGAGCCAGTACCCTACGAACCCACCCAAGGCGTGCTCGATGCAGGAGAAGGGACCTCTGGTGCCTCTGGTGAGTGTACCTCTGTTAATTAATACATGTTTTATAAGCAAGCGTGTTTAATGATCAATTCGCGGCCAGTACAGCTACAGCTACTGGAAAAGTCTGTTAACATGTTCGGGGATGGAGCAGAAATCCTCCGGGGACATCTCCAGAAAGATCTCCTGGATGTACTCCCAAAGCCTGTGCAAAAGGTTTCTGGGGAGGGCAGCCTTATCCTGTGCTCCGTGGTAACACACTCTACCACGCCAGGCCAGTAGCACGTAGTCTGGAATCATTGCTTTGCAAAGCATGGCAGCGTATGGTCCCGGTGTTTGCTGGCATTCAAGCAACATCCGTTCTTTATCTGTCTGTGTTATCCTCAGAAGAGTGATATCATTCATGGTCACCTGGTTGAAATAGGGGAATTTTATTAAGGGGGTATTCAGAGGGGCTCCGTCCCTGCTGGGCTGTTTGCCTGTGGCTGAACGGAAATCTTCCCCGCTGTGACCCACGCGGTGGGGGGAGGGGGAACAGCGAACATCTTGGATGTGTGTCTGTGTGTGTGTGGGGGTGTCGATTAGGTTCGCGCTGCACGTTAACCCGAAAACCGCCGCCCCTCCCTTTTCAATTGCCAACCAGTTTTAAATTCCCAGCCCAAAGGCTGTTTGTTATGGGAAATGAGGGGGTTGCTGTTTGGAAACATTCACACCTGTTATGAAGGTTAAAGAAGCCTATAGACTGTGGCTTACCATGGCTGCCTGCAAGCCGAATTCTGTTGCCCGCCGGACCTGCTTGTGTGATCTCTCACACCAAACCGGCAGACCCTCAATATAACAGGCAAAGTGCAACCTTGGACCAAATGCATATGTGATATGTAATGTTTGGAGCATTGTTCTCTAATATGTGTCTTTTAAACTACTCCTCTCCCGTTTGTTTCCTCCCGCAGCTGCAAATGTTTCAACGCCACCCCTTTCATCACCGTCCCAGAGGCTAGCGAAGATTAGAAGTAAAAAAAAAAAGGAATCGAGACGATATGTTCTCAGAACTCATGGAATCCTCCCACACTGAAGCTGCCCAGCAGAATGCGTGGAGGCAGACACTGTCGGAGTCCAGGAAGGCAGAATTTGATCGTGCGGACAGGTGGCGTGCTGAAGACAATGACTGGCGGGATGAAGAGAGACAGCGGCGGGATGAAGAGAGTAGGTGGCGTCAGCGTGCAGAGAGAAGGCAGGATGCAATTCTGAGGCTACTGGAGGATCAAACGGAAATCCTCCGGCTTATGGCTGAGGAAAGGCGTAGGGTTGAGGAAAGGCCGCCTGAGCCCAGACCGCCGCTACAGCCCCTGTGTAACCAACAGCCCTCCTTCCCGAGTCCCATAACCTCATCCCCGAGACGCCCAAGAACGCGTTTGGGCGGCCTCCGTGCACCCAACCACTCAAGTCAAGAGAACAGTCCAAGCAAGAAAGGGCTGGCATTCAATAAGTTTTAAAGTGCTGTGTGTCCTTGTCCTTCCCTCATCCCCTCCTCCACCACCCATCCTGGTGCTTCCCTTCCTCCACCAGCTATCCCGGGAGACTGTGGCAGTTAGCCCCATAGTTCCCCCTCTTTGTTTTACGAATTAATAAAGAATGCATGATTTTTAAGCAACAATGACTTTATTTCCTCTGCGAGCGGTGATCGAGGGGGGGAGGGCAGGGCGGTTTGGGTAAAGGGAAGTAGAGTGAATGAAGGGGCGGGGCTTTTCATTACAGGGGAAAAACAGAACTTTCACACAGCATCCTGGCCATTCATGAAACTGGTTTTCAAAGGTTCCCTGATGCGCAACGCACCCTGCTGTACTCTTGTAATAGCCCTGGTGTCTGGCTGCGCATAACCAGTGGCCAGGCGATTTGCCTCAACCTCCCACCCCGCCATAAACGTCTCCCCCTTACTCTCACAGATATTGTGGAGCGCACAGCAAGCAGTAATAATAATGGGAATATTGTTTTCGCTGAGATCTAACCTAGTCAATAAACTTCGCCAGCGAGCTTTTAAATGACCAAATGCACATTCCACCACCATTCTGCACTTGCTCAGCCTATAGTTGAAAAGGTCCTGACTACTGTCCAGGCTACCTGTGTATGGCTTCATGAGCCATGGCATTAAGGGGTAGGCTGGGTCCCCAAGGATAACTATAGGCATCTCAACATCCCCAACGGTTATTTTCTGGTCTGGGAAGAAGGTCCCTTGCTGCAGCAGCCGAAACAGACCAGAGTTCCTGAAGATGCGAGCGTCATGTACCTTTCCCGGCCATCCCACGTTGATGTTGGTGAAACGTCCCTTGTGATCCACCAGTGCTTGCAGCACTATTGAAAAGTAACCCTTTCGGTTTATGTACTCGCTGGCTTGGTGGTCCGGTGCCAAGATAGGGATATGGGTTCCGTCTATCGCCCCACCGCAGTTCGGGAACCCTATTGCTGCAAAGCCATCCAGTATGAGCTGCACATTTCCCAGACTCACAACCCTTGGTACCAGCAGCTTGGTGATCGCCCTGGCTACTTCCATCACAACAGCCCCCACTGTAGATTTTCCCACTCCGAATTGATTCGCGACTGACCGGTAGCTGTCTGGCATTGCAAGCTTCCACAGGGCTATCGCCAGTCGCTTCTGTACTGTGAGGGCTGCTCTCATCTTGGTGTTCTGGCGCTTCAGGGCAGGGGAAAGCAACTCACAAAGTTCCATGAAAGTGCCCTTACGCATGCGAAAGTTTTGCAGCCACTGGGATTCATCCCAGACCTGCAGCACTATGTGGTCCCACCAGTCTGTGCTTATTTCCCGGGCCCAGAATCGGCGTTCCACTGTATCAACAAGCCCCATTAACACCATGATGTCCACCTTGCGGGGGGGCCTTTTTTGAGAGAGGTCTGTGTCCATGTCCTCATCACTGTCCTCAGGGCGCTGCTGTCGCCTCCTCGCCTGCTGTAGCTATAGCAGCTCCTGGTTCTCGTTCTGCATATACTCCTGGACAATGCGCGTGGTGTTCATAACGGCGAGAACAGCCGCGGTGATCTGATCGTGCTCCATGCTTTCCCTGGTATGCTGTTTGCAGGACAGCAGAGTGGCAGCAGAAGCAGCGGGTGGATAACAATGGAGTCAGCAATATGGCGCCCATATGAAAAAAGGCGCGAAAGGATTTTTTGCTCCCCCCTCAGTTGCTTTCACGGCGGGAGGGGGGAGCAAGGGTTAGGCTCATTTCCTTCTAGCTGCAGATGGTACAATATGCGGTGAGCAAGGAGGCGCCTTCCCTTCTAGCAGCAGATGGTACAATATGCTTGATATCCATCATCATCTCCTGGCCCCCTCAAGGATTGAACTCGCAACCCCGGGTTTAGCGGGCCAACGCTCAGACCGCTGAGCTATCCCTCTGCCCGTGTTCCAGGCAGTACTGAATCTCCCTTAAACAAAACGTAAAAAAGAGAATGACCAGAGTCACTCTGGTCACTCCCATTTATGTCCAAGCGCCCCCGGCCAGCCACACCATAGGCCGCCGGCCAGGAGCACACGAATACCAATCATATTGTACAATCTGCTGCGAGAAGGCAAGGAGCTTCTGCTGTATGGTCCCGCGACCACGACCATTTATGGCATATTGCACCATCTGCAGCTAGAAGGCAAGGAGCTTCTGCTGTGTAGTCCCGCGACTACCAGCCTCAGGCGGAATGGCCCCCTCAAGGATTGAACTCGCAACCCTGGGTTTAGCGGGCCAACGCTCAGAACGCTGAGCTATCCCTCTGCCCGTATTCTAGTGTGACTGAATCCCCACTAGACCTAATGTCCAGGCGTACGCTGGAGATGTACGGTAATTGTGAGCTGAGTAGGCTTCCGTAGCAAACACGGAAACCCCGGAAAAAAGGCGCGAAAAATATTGCTTTCACGGAGGGAGGGATGACATGTACCCAGAACCACCAGCGACAATGTTTTCTGCCCCATCAGGCTTTGGGATCGCAACCCAGAATCCCAATGGGCGGCGGAGACTGCGGGAACTGTGGGATAGCTACCCGCAATGCAATGCTCTGAAAGTCGATGCTAGCCCCGCTACTGTGGACACAGTCAATCGACCTCATGGTCTTAACGCTTGTGTGTGGGGACACACACAATCGATTCCATAAATTCGGGTTTTAAAATATCGACTTCTATAAATTCGACCTAATTCTGTAGTATAGACGTACCCTGAGAGTGCTGAGCACTTCTGAAAACTTGGTCTTGCAAGTACAACCAAGACCTGCCAGGATTCCTGTAAGCTTCACATTTTTATAATGCCTCTTTAATCTTCATTCCTACTATTGCCAGGGTGAAATAACCCCTGAAAGTGGATCCATAACAGTATTTGTCATGCTGTTCTGACTGCACTCAAAAAGACCGCTAATATGCATTGGAAATATTCCCAGTATTAGTAGATATGTAGGGAGTAAAACAAAGATTTGTATGCATACTGTGATAGCTTTGTATGATCATTGAATGCTCAGATCTGAAGGTATTCCAATATTACACTTCCTGATCTGGAACAGCAAGTTGGAGGGAAAGCATAACATCCCCCCCCCCCCCACCTCCCAAATGTAAGCATTACTGGTTTGTTGAACAATTTAGATAATCAGTAAATTATTTGTACACAGTATGTGTACATTAAAAAGACTTTGTCTAATGATCACACTGATTGAAACTTGTCATGTTTGTAGAGGTGGTTCATTTTTGTAGTGCAATAACGGTTACTTATTACCAAGATGCTAGTCCTGAAGTCCTGAAGGGCCTTGCCTTGTGAGGAGGTCATCTGGGCCTCTAACTCTTGCAACCATGTAGGTCAATAGTTTGCAAGTTGGTGTGTGCGGGAGTGGGAGATGGGAGTTGGTTTTTGTTTTTGTTTGTTTTTAAATAAATGACTGTTAGTGCCTCTTAGAGCACCCAACAAAAGGTCTCAGTGGTCCAAAGAATTTGTAAAGTGTTTAGAATTCACACCTACCTGTGCCTGTCATTTTTAAACTACTGAGAACAGGTGAAAATACATGCTTATGATGGTAATTAATATTGCCTGTATAGCTGGGACACCATGATTTTTTTCTTTGCAAAGTGGTAATCAAAATTACTTACAAATTCTCAGACATAAGTCTGCCAACTTTACTGATGTACAATGGGTATTATTTTAAATGTGTCCATTACATTGAAAGAGTTCCTGCTTTTTCATGCAACATGCTTAATAAAAAGAGGCTCCATAACATCCCATCCTGTATTCTGAACCCATCACTCAATGATGTCCTGTAGTGCTGATATGTGCTTCTTGAGGGCTGGGGGGATGTGTAGCTACTGATGTGGATCGAAGCTCATGTGTTGAGATGTACAATGCTGCAACATGTATTGGATGATTTATGGACACCTGTATCTCCAATGCATGTTGCATACTGGGTGGTACCATTTCGAGAGGCTCAGTCATGGGCAAAGGCAAAGTTATAATTGCATAAAGAAGCATCATGTTAGAAGAATAAAGAAAGATAGACCAGTGCATAGTCTTCATGGTTCCTAGCAGATTTTTTATAAGAAGCAGCAATATAATGTATGCTCACAGACTTGTCTGTGGTGATGCGCTCCATGACCCAATGACTGTGGTTCATGGGTCTGTTGTTAATAAAGACTGTTCAGGAAAAAATAAAGAAATGCAGGTGGCGTTTAACCGATGAATTAATAACAAACAAGTATTTAACTAGTATGAATTGTGTAGATACTCAGTGAAGTGAAGCTTTGGACTGGAAATCCTGCACTTTTGATTGTACTGTAATTGTGAAGGTTCACATGGAAACAGAAGAACACCAGAAATCCCAAGCTCAGTCTCCACATAATCTTTTTTTTTTTTTTTTTTTACACTAGTCTTTCAGTATCTTAGTATAACTTCATGAGCAGAATACTTTTGCAGCCATATTAGTAATGTGATTATATAATAAAAATAGTAAATTCTGTGCTGTTACACTCTTGTAAATCAGTATCAATCCACTGGTTCTGAATTTGTGATCCTTTAAACAAGCTTTTAGTCCTTTTGACTACTTAGCAATCCACAGGTAGGGCTATAATTTACACTGAGGCTCCAATGATCTTCCAGGAGCCACCCACCAGCTAGGAATAGCAGAGCACAACAGGCTCATACCATGCACCCTCTTTCCCCTGTGCTAGGGATGGCATACAGCCATTCTGGCAGCTATATCAGCAAGGGGAAACCCTTCCACTAGGATTATCCCAGCTTCTTTCCTCTGTATAGCCCCTTTACACCATTGTAGTAGCATAAAGGGTCCAGGGCAGAAGAAAACAGGCCTACTTACTGACTCGCTGAAACAACTTCAGGATTATACTGGTGTAAATATACTCTAGCCCATAGTCTAAAGGGAACAGGCGCCTATGCTTGGCAAAATGGTAGCAAGGAAACAACAGGTCATCCTCTTTTATGCAACTCATCAATTCTTTGGCCATTTAGGGGGCCCTACTGGGAACAAGAGAAGAAAGAATTTGAAAATGTAAAATAGAAATCATCGGTGACAAAAGCATTAACATAAAGCCACTTGTTACTGTCAGCAGGAAGTGGAGAGCTTTTCAAGGAGAGAAACAAAGTGAAAGGCAATAAGAAATGCCTGCTGTCCTGTTGAAATTGCAAAACAATTGCAAGTCAAAATATCTTTTAACTCCTGGAAATAATGATCCAAAGAAAGCCAAGCATCACTTCAGATGCCTGGCCTGAAGAGAATGCCTAAGAAAAATAGATTTAAGTCCAGCAAGTTTATGAAAGAGCTCTTCTAAAATCACTTCTATAGTATAACAATTGAATTTAAATGTCCATGCAAGGGGATCAACTATTGTCTTACATGTATTAATTTGGGCTGGAAAATGCATAGCAAAAATTATTTTAAAATTCAGAAACAAAAAATGAGGTTTCTATTCTTAGCAGTGAAGACGTATGGATGGGGTTTTTTCTCCCCCATAAGTTTATTTTGCAGAAGTGTGTGGTTTTGTTCTTTGTTTTGTTGAGGTTTTTAAGGGTGTGGTGGAGGAAAGGATAATTTCGGGAGGTTATAATATCTGTTGTTCAAGCCATTTAATCCTCTTGTACCCAAATAGAATCTTCATGTTTTTCCTTTGAAAGACCTTAGCTCTATTTGTAGGCACACGCAAATAGGCTGTTAAATACTTCTTTGTGTTCTCTGCCACCTTCAAGAGAATAGATATTGTGTTAGCAAATGTGTCAGCCAGTACTTTATGCTGGCAGAATAAGACACATTTCTGAACCGCTACCTCATACACATTATGTTGCCACCATGAGGGGGAATCTAAACTCTCACAGACAACCTAACCCATCTTTCCCAAAATGGAGCCTGACCCTCTCTGACTCTTCTCTTGGTAAATGTTTTCCTGTCTATAAGAGTTTGCTTCTTAACATGCTTTTTAGCCAGCCACGCCTGAGATAAATAGCCAAAAACACAGTTAGTTATTCCTAACCATGAATTATTTGTGTTATCTTGAAGCGCCAACCAAGATTAGAATCCCATTGTGTTCGGCACAGTACAAACACATCCTAAGAAATAACCCCTGAACCAAAGGATTTGCAATCTAAATAGACAAGAGGGTGGGAGAGGATACAGGTGATGCACAGAGAGAGAGGTGATTGGCAGAACTGGGATTGGATCTGAAGTTTCCTTATGCCTAGTCTAGTGCCCTATACATTAGACTATTCTACCTCCCTAAATCAAGATGTTGTTTGAAGCTTTCTCCAGCATAGTATCTTGGAGCAACTGAGAACACTACTCACCTTGGTGAGTCAGTCCAATATATATTGATTATTCCGACAGCATTTTTTTCTTTTCGCTTTAAAGAAGAATCAGGTTTAAAGTTCTTAACTGAAGCAGGATATACTCCTGTGTCTAATACTACAAAATACAAAGCTTAAAAAAATCATAGTACAGGCACTACTCAAGTATAAATTATGTCTGTTATACATTTTTTTCACAAGTATGAGTGATATCAGAGATTTTAAAAGGAAGTAGATCTTTCTGTATCTTCACCCCATGTTGGTTAAGGAGAGCAATAAATTATCAGTTGCCGAGATGAGCTTTAAGATATTTCCTTCCATCACCTCTCATTGGGCTTTTTATTCAGTAAGAAATCTTACTGTGGTTAAAAAGGATTGTGAGAAGTAAAGTTTTTGTGAATGCTGAGTGAGACTGGTTAGTATAGACAAGAGCAAGTCATGCTCCGCATTGTCAGTTAATTGTGATTAAACTTAGGGCAGGTCTACACTGGGGGGGGTCGATCTAAGATATGCAACTTCAGCTACGAGAATAGCGTAGCTGAATTCAACGTATTTTAGATCGAATTAAATTTACTTACTTCGGGTCCACGCGGCGCAGGATCGCTCCCCCGTCGACTCCGCTTACTCCTCGCGCCGAGCTGGATTACCGGAGTTAACGGGGAGAGCTTCTGGGATCGATTTATCACGTCTAGATGAGACGTGATACCTAGACGCGATAAATCGATCCCCAGAAGATTGATCGCTACCTGCCGAATCAAGCGGGTAGTGTAGACCAGCCCTTAGTTTCCTAGTGAAGATAAGTCCCCTGAGACTCAGCCCTTCCTCTGTGAAAAGGGTTTGTTTTTTTACCAAACCTATTAATGAAAAAGAAAAGGATGAGCTATTTCAGAAACAGTCTAGTAGAAAATGTAACAGTAATACACAATCATGGGTTAATTCTGACAGGCTAATGCTATTTTTAAAAGGTCCCCTATTCAGAGATGGGACTTCAGGTAATGACCATGAAAACGAAAGCCCAAATATCAGAGGAGTAGCCGTGTTAGTCTGGATCTGTAGAAGCGACAAAGGGTCCTGTGGCACCTTATAGACTAACAGAGGTATTGGAGCTTTTGTGGGTGAATACCCACTTTGTCGGATGCAAGCAGTGGAAATGTCCAGAGGCAGGTATAAATATGCAGGGAAGAGTCAGGCTAGAGATTATGAGGTTCGTTCGGTCAGGGAAGATGAGGCCCTCTTCTAGCACTTGAGGTGTGAACACCAAGGGAGGAGAAACTGCTTTTGTAGTTGGCAAGCCATTCATAGTCTTTGTTTAATCCTGAGCTGATGGTGTCAAATTTGCAAATTAACTGAAGCTCAACAGTTTCTCTTTGGAGTCTGGCCCTGAAGTTTTTTTGCTGCAGGATGGCTACCTTTAAATCTGCTATTGTGTGTCCAGGGAGATTGAAGTGTTCTCCTACAGGCTTTTGTATATTGCCATTCCTTATATCTGATTTGTGTCCATTTATCTTTTTTGCGTAAGGACTGTCCAGTTTGGCCGATGTACATAGCAGAGGGGCATTGCTGGCACATGATGGCGTATATTACATTGGTGGATGTGCAGGTGAATGAACCGGTGATGATGTGGCTGATCCGGTTAGGTCCTGTGATGGTGTCCCTGGTGTAGATATGTGGGCAGAGTTGGCATCGAGGTTTGTTGCATGGATTGGTTTCTGAGTTAGAGTTATTATGGTGCGGTGAGTACCATAATACACACATAATATTATGCACTCACGTTTTTGTAACTAAAAGTGATTGCTCTTTAAAAAGTGTTTGAAAACTATTAAATTCATAATATGAGCTAGTGCAGCACACCATAGTGATTATAAAACATGCATTAATTATTCTAATTCATAGGTAAATTGTAAAATGAGAAATAGTGCCTAATTCTCCCAACTTTTCAAATTTTTTAGTCATTAACACCAATGGATGTACAATGCTATCAAATAGAACGGTATCATGTCCTATTTACATGGGCATAAATTACTACATAAAAGTGGATGGCATTCTAATTTAGTGGGATTATACACCTGCTGGTGCTGATGACTACACAAATTGCAAGGCTGGGAAGAATCAGGCCTTTTATCTGACATTTTTTATTTTCTTTCTTTTGGTGCATTCATAGACAGGAAAATAGCTGTGAAAATTCTACAGTATTGGAACAATTTGCATTCTTCCTGCATTGTCTACACTGCCTCCCACACAGTCTCTAACTCCCTCCCTTTGTACTTCAGAGATGTATCTTCTACAATCTCTGATACTGGCTACTCCAGCAAAATCTGCTCCCACTATCTTCCCACATGCAGGCCCAATTTGGCAATACCCCTATCCAACATAGTAATACTTGTTCCCATCCTCTTCCCTGCCCTTGATATTTCTGTGCTGCCGCTGCTGCGTAAATTAGCAAAGGCAGTACTTATGCTTGTCCTTTATCAGTCCATCAATCCTATCTATCCAGTTTTGTATGCTCTCCTACTTGTTGCTTTAGCATTGTGTTTTGTTCTTGCTGGGAGAAAGAAGTTTGCTGCTGCATAGAAAGAAACAGGCCTAAATATTTGGACGAAATCTTCAGGATATATAAATCTTGCATGAAATAGCCTATGATACCTTGGTTTGGTAAGATGCTCTGGAAGTGGAAGCATTGTTAAATTAAACTGGCCATGCCAATTTTCAACTTCATTTGAAAAAATGAGGGGAAAAACAGTGCTTGCCAAACAGAAAATGGCTGGAAGATGTGCAGAACTTGCTGGTTTTGCTTCACAGTGGTTCATGCAAATATGTGTTTTGGACTTTCAGTCCACCTGATTCTGGGTTCCTGAGTTTCATTGTGCATCAAAATCATGTCAAACCAACTTTGGTATTTTGGTGCAAAACCATGAATCAATCCAAGTGTATTCAAATTAGCCCTGGATTCAGACCAAAGCCGTAGCCTACTTGGTTTGATTTTCAGCTTTAAAATAAAAGAGAAATAAAATTTTGTGGGTTTGGTTTTCATGCTGAATTTTTGGACCAATCTGGAAGAGGATATAATGGATGGGAGAGGAAAAAAACTTGTAAACGTCTAGGAGAGCATTACAAACAATTGAGAGCCAAACCTTTTAAAACAACACAAAGAGCTTTGATATCAATTTAAAAGTAGTAGTTAATGCCAAAGTCTTAGTAGTGGTGTGTAGATTAACCGGGTTTCTGGGGAATAAAATACACCCAATTCCTGGTAAGGGTCAGCATAGGAAAGACTTTTCTCTCTTTCTCCAGTAATGTGTGTTCTCTTTGCTTGTTATGTGCTGTCAGTAGTGCTCACTCAGGCAAACCCTGAATCCGTGATTCCAGCTGGCACAAGAAGGAAGCACAGTGCCCCATTCCATTTACACTGTCAATTTTGGGGGCTGGGGCACAGCCACAGGCAGGAGTAGTATGCGAGAAACGGACTGTCTGGGCTAGGCCATCCCCTCCCCGCCCCCAGGCATGGCCCAACAATGTGCAAGATGGCAGGGACTACTGCAGCTCTGAGGCTGCAATTGTGGCTGTGGAACTGCTCTACCACTGCTTTGCCGTCATGGTGTGGGGAAGGGGGGAGGATGGGACAGGATAAAGTCACCCTGCCCCATCTCCAATATCAGCTAACCCTAGCTGTCCAAACGTAGTGAGAAGCACAGGATTTAACCTTTATACTGGACTCTTCTGAGTAGCAGCACACAACCCTTTATCTGTTTAATGTATTTCCTGAGGTAGCTATGTTAAGTATTTAATCTCTCTTCACTAGTGGATAGGCCACGTTTGGTGGATATTTTCATCTGCTTTATTTGTAATTGTGTAGTACCCAAACTCGGTATAGATTATAGCCCATGGAAGAGTATTTGGTGATGGTTCTGTTTGCTACCAATCTCACTATTGTACTTTTTCTGTAAAAATATTTCTTTCACAGTAAGTTGAGTAGGATCTCTAGCACTGTAGGTGGAAAAGTCTGTGCAGTCTTTATTTTGGCAAACAATAGGCAGGCTTTCAAAAAGTCTACTTGAGAATTGGTACTCCCTTGCTTGTGTAGGCAAGACTCAAGAATGTTTTCCTTTTTCTCTAAGAAGTTTATGTGGCAAGTGTTTGAAACATGCCCCAACCACACAGAATATATCAGAAAACAAAAGGCTCAGAGAAGATAAACTCTGGTTCATATTTTTAAGTTACAACTCAATCTACATTCTCTGATTTTCTGGGGTCCGCTGTTTGATAGCAGGTGTGACATTTTTGAAGGGATTTTTGTAGATACTAATTAATTTAGTCTTTCTATTCAGCTGGGCAGAGAATTAACGAACTAAAAAAGAACAAAGCATCATTTTATAAAGAATGAGATTAAACCGGTAGATATTGGTAGAAATTGTTTCTTTAATGGTACCTACCAGATAAATGAAATGATACAGAACATGAAAGCACATAAAATGACTCTTGAGATTAATGTTTTAAGTCTAGCCTGATGTTTGTCACATAATACAGATGAGACTGAGGCTATGATCCTGTAACCAGCTCCCTCATTGATTTTAAGGGCCTGCCCACAGGATACACCTTGCAGAATTGTTGTAATACTTCTGTGAGCACAATAAATAATGTTACTATTTGTAATCAGATTTAAAATATATATTTACCTGAAGCAGGTTATGTTTTACTGTGGCATGTGAGAGGTATTTTAAAAATACAGTGGAACCCCATTTAGCTGATCTAATGGGGACCAGAGCCAGACTGAATAATGAAAAATCCAGATAATCCGAAGAACAGGCAAAGAGCTTCAGCCCCAGGAGGCGGGGCTTGGGTTGTCAGCTCTTGTTCTGTTAATACGCAGAGCTGGATAATGGAGGCTTGGATAAACGGGGCCCTACTGTATTACAAAAACCTTTCAGGTAAAGTTCATGTCACCCATAAAGAAGATATAGGCTGGGGGACTTTATTGTACCATCCAATAATCAGAGTGGTTAGAGTTGCCTAAGAATATTATGGATTATTTTTATTGAGGGAAACTGAAGCAATATATAAGAAAGAGATAAGGTACAGAAGTTAAAAACCAGAACTATAGAAAGACACCTTGTAGACTTACTTAAAATAATTTAAAAAAATACTTTGACTCCAGTATATGGCATCTACCATCTGAGGATCTCAAGGTAATTTTACAAACATTAAATAAATTCTACAGCACCTATGAGGTTGGTAAGTGTATTTTAGGAAAGTAATCGTGTGTTAGAGCTGGATTTTACCATTAAGAGACAGACCTGCTTTGGGAGCAATATGGAGCTGCACTGCCCCAGAGGAGTATTAGGGCATGTCTACACTGCAGTTAGACACCTGCAGCTGACTTGGGCTCAGGCTAAAGGGCTCTTTAAATGAAGTGGGAGGGTCCCAGAGCCTGGGCTGCAGCCCAAGCCCAAACGTCTACACTACAATTAAGCAGCCCCTTAGCCCGAGCCCCACAAACCCAAGTCAGCTGTCATGGGCCAACTGTGGGTTTTTAATTGCAGTGCAGACAGCCTCACGGTATTTCTGCCTCAGGAAAGCAGAATGCCTCCTGGAGTTCCTCAGTGTGTAAGGGAATAGTGGTGTAACATTGCTCCCCTTCCAGCACTGATAATCCCAGCCAGTTCAGCTGCTGTATGTGGAGCAGGTAGAGCCATGGCCCTGCATACTCCTTACCTTTGCCCACGTCCTCTGGGATACTGTGTGTTCTGAGTTGGGAAGCAGTTACTGTTCTTGTCTGAGCATAGGGACTGAATTTTTCCCTGGCCTTTCTGTGGGCTGGTAGGGAGTTGAGGCATGTCCTGCCTGCCCCTGCATGTCTGGGTATGGGGTAACTAGAATCTATGGGGATCAAGGAAATATGCACTCTTCTCCCCTTATTCTTAACAATAGCTATTCCTGTAATTCTCTCAGCATAATTTTTAATTGTGGCCATTTAATTCCATAATATATTTATTTCCTGACCTTCAGAAGCAGTACCATGAGCTCAGTTCCAAACAGGAATCCAAGGTATATTGTCGGAGACCTCTTAAAATGGCAATTGGTGGCACGAATGTTTGCTCAGCTTATGTCAGTTCTAGTGGCATTGGGAGAACATACTGTTCTTAGGATGTAGTTAATCTCACAGTGTGGTGCCACATTCTACACTATATAGCGTGTTCTGCAGAAAAAGGGAGGAAGTGAGTTATATGCGGCCAATTTCAAGCTATATTAATTTAAAGTGAGATCCAGAACTTTATTTGTATCTGTTGTGATCTCAGTCATAAACTGGAGTTTGCCTATATAGAAATTCAGATTATTACTATTTTGACATTGGGTTTCAGGGAAGTTATGTGCTGGAAGTTCAAGTTTGGGCAAACAAGCCCCTCCTAAACCACCTGGATTTTCACTACCAAAATAAACAGAGTCTGAAATGTGGCCATTAATTCCACTGACAACCACTGTTGAACTTCCAAGTGCTGCAAGTGAAGGATCCAAGGTATTCCATAATGTCATCACTGCATCATCATAATCCTTTCATTCTGTTCTGTATTCTCTGAACTCTACCTGGTGGCTGAGACAGAGGCTTGAAGATCTCAAGGCAGGAGTATGTGTGGTTGAAATGAGGTTGTGTTCCTGGATGAATTCTTATTGTGCTTAGAAAACAAACGCCATGAAAGAAATCAAAAACGCCTTTTTTTTTCAGTTATTTAAATTTTGGATATCCCAGATGCAGGCATGTGAATGCGTCCACATTCCAGGTTTTTGGTGTGCTGATTTAGTGTCTGCATTTACCTAGTTCCCAATCTCAACCTCTCAGTCTAGTTCCTCTTCCTTTCCTGACCCTTGCATGGCCAGCTTTGGCCCACTTCCAATACAATGATCTTGAATAATTATCCTTTCTTCCTCTCCTTCAATACTTTTCACATCCTCCAGCTTCCTCAGGTATTTAATTTGGCCCATCATATGCAGAGACTACATAGATTTCTGAGAGATAGGGAGAAAGGGAAACACAGTATTTGAAGAAAGGTAGCAAAGGGGAGATGCCAAAGTGGTAGCATCGATTGGAGGATTCTGAGAGGTGTACAGCCGGATCAGCCCCTCTCTTCTGTCATCCGAGGTAAGAAAAAATTGTGTCAGATTTTAAAGGAGACTGTGGTCTGCTTGAAGTAAACCCGGAATGATTACAGGTGAAGCAGTTACATATTTTTGTTTTTCAAAAGCACACCGCAGCCTAAAAACTGATCTTTTTCAGAGGCTACAACTATTTCAGCGGTGATGTTTGATACTTCATGTACTGAATTTTAAAACCATCCTTGACAAAGCACTAAAAAATGTACTGTAGGTGTGACAATCCTGTATTACAAGGGGATATTCAGTACTGTGTAACCTAATGGATATTTCCTATCTCTTATTACTATATCAGGATTCGCAATGGTAATTTATCCATTTGCTTTGAGCTAGCAGACGTGAAACAGTATTTTAGAAGACTAATTGAAATTTCCTTTCCAAGTTGTGCATATATGGAAGAATATGTGAATACTGATATCAGACATTCAACTAGCAAACTAACATTTTTATGGTATGTGAAGAGGTTCATGCCAGTTACCTTCCTTCTGTGTCATCTTAATTTTCTGCTACCACTTTTCTGAATTGTGCTTCAAGCAGCTAACAAGCACATAATCGTTTCTGTAACAAGTGCCAGACAGGTCCACTGTGCAATCATTGCCAATTTCTTCTGTACTGGAAACCTATTTTAGTGATGGTAGTGTATGATAATCTTTGTAAATTGGCTTATGAAATGAAAAGTAGAACCGACAACTTCTTCAGCTGTCTCTCTCTCATGTGTTTTTCTCCCAGCAATTTTCATGCATCTAATATAGAGTAAATAATTCACAACACATAACTTACCCACCAACTTTTGCCTCTGTTACTGCTGTAGGATATCCTTCTCCGCACGCTACTTACAAATCAGAGTCACCTGAGGTGGCTGTACAAAAGTTTCTGCTATGGGCTCAAAGTGAATAATTGCCATTCTGTGAAAACAAAAGGAATGCTTACTGGTTTGTTATGGTCATCCAAAATTCAGTTAACTACACTTTGTTAAAGGGAATAAGTATTGCTGGGTTAGAGCCAGAAGGGCACTGAGTTGTGTTGCATATGTGGAATCTAATTCTGAAGATACTTTGAGCTGTTTTGCCTGATTGTACTTCCTTGAAAATATCCAATATCTGGAGTCCAGACTAGTGATGTCTGGCATTAACTCCTTATGAATCATCCTGAAATGGTTAATCATTATTTTTAATGTGAATTTGGGTCTTGGAGGAGGAAATGTTTATAAAACGCCAGAGAATGGAATTCTCTTTTTATCCAGAAAAGAAGTATTGAACCACATGTTCAGCAAAAGTGAAGGCTTTGGCATGTTGCCCTGCTAACGTGCCTCAATCTTGTCTTGGAAGGATTACTTCTAACGGTGAAAAGGTGATTGCTCCATATCTCTGCATTCCTTGGCCTTCTCTTGAGGCTGTCCTTGCATTGTTGGTATTGTACTGTGATAGCACCTAGGAGTCACAGTCATGGATCAGTGTCATCTTGTGCTAGGCGCTGTACATATATGTAATAAAATGACAGTCTCTGCCCAAAGAGCTTAAAACAAGACCACATAGCCCTGGTCTACACTACGAGTTTAGGTCGAATTTATTAGCGTTATTTCGATTGATCTGTGCACCCGTCCACACGACGAAGCCCTTAACATCGACTTCTAGGGCTCTTAAAATCGATCTCGCCACTCCACCCCCAACGAGGGGATTAGCGCTTAAATCGATATTGCCGAATCGATGTAGGCTAGTGAGGACGCAATTCGACGGTATTGGCCTCCTGGATCTATCCCACAGTGCAACATTTGACCGCTCTGGACAGCAGTCTGAGCTCCAATGCTCCGCCCAGGTAGACAGGAAAAGCCCCGCGAACTTTTGAATTTCATTTCCTGTTTGGCCAGAGTGGTGAGCTGCAGGTGAGCGCAGATCTCATCAGCAGAGGTGACCATGATGGAGTCCCAGAACCGAAGACGAGCTCCAGCATGGACCGATGGTGAAGTACGCGATCTGATCGCTGTATGGGGAGACGAAACCGTGCTAGCAGAGCTACGGTCCAAAAGAAGAAACGCCAATACATATGCCAAAGTCTCCAAGGGCATGCAGGACAGAGGCTACAACAGGGACGCGCAACAGTGCCGCGTGAAAATTAAGGAGCTCAGGCAAGCCTACCAAAAAACCAGAGATGCAAACAAACGCTCTGGGTCAGAGCCCCAGACATGCCGCTTCTATGATGAGCTGCATGCCATTCTAGGAGGTGCAGCCAGCACTGACCCACCCATGTGGTATGACTCCGTATGTGGATCATCAGAAACCACAGAGGAGCATGATGATGATAATGATGCTGAAAATAGCGCCCAGACACAGCAAGGAAGCGGAGAAGCCCTTTTCCCCGACAGCCAGGAACTCTTTGTCACCCTGGAGCCAGTACCCTACGAACCCACCCAAGGCGTGCTCGATGCAGGAGAAGGGACCTCTGGTGCCTCTGGTGAGTGTACCTCTGTTAATTAATACATGTTTTATAAGCAAGCGTGTTTAATGATCAATTCGCGGCCAGTACAGCTACAGCTACTGGAAAAGTCTGTTAACATGTTCGGGGATGGAGCAGAAATCCTCCGGGGACATCTCCAGAAAGATCTCCTGGATGTACTCCCAAAGCCTGTGCAAAAGGTTTCTGGGGAGGGCAGCCTTATCCTGTGCTCCGTGGTAACACACTCTACCACGCCAGGCCAGTAGCACGTAGTCTGGAATCATTGCTTTGCAAAGCATGGCGGCGTATGGTCCCGGTGTTTGCTGGCATTCAAGCAACATCCGTTCTTTATCTGTCTGTGTTATCCTCAGAAGAGTGATATCATTCATGGTCACCTGGTTGAAATAGGGGAATTTTATTAAGGGGGTATTCAGAGGGGCTCCGTCCCTGCTGGGCTGTTTGCCTGTGGCTGAACGGAAATCTTCCCCGCTGTGACCCACGCGGTGGGGGGAGGGGGAACAGCGAACATCTTGGATGTGTGTCTGTGTGTGTGTGGGGGTGTCGATTAGGTTCGCGCTGCACGTTAACCCGAAAACCGCCGCCCCTCCCTTTTCAATTGCCAACCAGTTTTAAATTCCCAGCCCAAAGGCTGTTTGTTATGGGAAATGAGGGGGTTGCTGTTTGGAAACATTCACACCTGTTATGAAGGTTAAAGAAGCCTATAGACTGTGGCTTACCATGGCTGCCTGCAAGCCGAATTCTGTTGCCCGCCGGACCTGCTTGTGTGATCTCTCACACCAAACCGGCAGACCCTCAATATAACAGGCAAAGTGCAACCTTGGACCAAATGCATATGTGATATGTAATGTTTGGAGCATTGTTCTCTAATATGTGTCTTTTAAACTACTCCTCTCCCGTTTGTTTCCTCCCGCAGCTGCAAATGTTTCAACGCCACCCCTTTCATCACCGTCCCAGAGGCTAGCGAAGATTAGAAGTAAAAAAAAAAAGGAATCGAGACGATATGTTCTCAGAACTCATGGAATCCTCCCACACTGAAGCTGCCCAGCAGAATGCGTGGAGGCAGACACTGTCGGAGTCCAGGAAGGCAGAATTTGATCGTGCGGACAGGTGGCGTGCTGAAGACAATGACTGGCGGGATGAAGAGAGACAGCGGCGGGATGAAGAGAGTAGGTGGCGTCAGCGTGCAGAGAGAAGGCAGGATGCAATTCTGAGGCTACTGGAGGATCAAACGGAAATCCTCCGGCTTATGGCTGAGGAAAGGCGTAGGGTTGAGGAAAGGCCGCCTGAGCCCAGACCGCCGCTACAGCCCCTGTGTAACCAACAGCCCTCCTTCCCGAGTCCCATAACCTCATCCCCGAGACGCCCAAGAACGCGTTTGGGAGGCCTCCGTGCACCCAACCACTCAAGTCAAGAGAACAGTCCAAGCAAGAAAGGGCTGGCATTCAATAAGTTTTAAAGTGCTGTGTGTCCTTGTCCTTCCCTCATCCCCTCCTCCACCACCCATCCTGGTGCTTCCCTTCCTCCACCAGCTATCCCGGGAGACTGTGGCAGTTAGCCCCATAGTTCCCCCTCTTTGTTTTACGAATTAATAAAGAATGCATGATTTTTAAGCAAAAATGACTTTATTTCCTCTGCGAGCGGTGATCGAGGCGGGGAGGGCAGGGCGGTTTGGGTAAAGGGAAGTAGAGTGAATGAAGGGGCGGGGCTTTTCATTACAGGGGAAAAACAGAACTTTCACACAGCATCCTGGCCATTCATGAAACTGGTTTTCAAAGGTTCCCTGATGCGCAACGCACCCTGCTGTACTCTTGTAATAGCCCTGGTGTCTGGCTGCGCATAACCAGTGGCCAGGCGATTTGCCTCAACCTCCCACCCCGCCATAAACGTCTCCCCCTTACTCTCACAGATATTGTGGAGCGCACAGCAAGCAGTAATAATAATGGGAATATTGTTTTCGCTGAGATCTAACCTAGTCAATAAACTTCGCCAGCGAGCTTTTAAATGACCAAATGCACATTCCACCACCATTCTGCACTTGCTCAGCCTATAGTTGAAAAGGTCCTGACTACTGTCCAGGCTACCTGTGTATGGCTTCATGAGCCATGGCATTAAGGGGTAGGCTGGGTCCCCAAGGATAACTATAGGCATCTCAACATCCCCAACGGTTATTTTCTGGTCTGGGAAGAAGGTCCCTTGCTGCAGCAGCCGAAACAGACCAGAGTTCCTGAAGATGCGAGCGTCATGTACCTTTCCCGGCCATCCCACGTTGATGTTGGTGAAACGTCCCTTGTGATCCACCAGTGCTTGCAGCACTATTGAAAAGTAACCCTTTCGGTTTATGTACTCGCTGGCTTGGTGGTCCGGTGCCAAGATAGGGATATGGGTTCCGTCTATCGCCCCACCGCAGTTCGGGAACCCCATCGCTGCAAAGCCATCCAGTATGAGCTGCACATTTCCCAGACTCACAACCCTTGGTACCAGCAGCTTGGTGATCGCCCTGGCTACTTCCATCACAACAGCCCCCACTGTAGATTTTCCCACTCCGAATTGATTCGCGACTGACCGGTAGCTGTCTGGCATTGCAAGCTTCCACAGGGCTATCGCCAGTCGCTTCTGTACTGTGAGGGCTGCTCTCATCTTGGTGTTCTGGCGCTTCAGGGCAGGGGAAAGCAACTCACAAAGTTCCATGAAAGTGCCCTTACGCATGCGAAAGTTTTGCAGCCACTGGGATTCATCCCAGACCTGCAGCACTATGTGGTCCCACCAGTCTGTGCTTGTTTCCCGGGCCCAGAATCGGCGTTCCACTGTATCAACAAGCCCCATTAACACCATGATGTCCACCTTGCGGGGGGGCCTTTTTTGAGAGAGGTCTGTGTCCATGTCCTCATCACTGTCCTCAGGGCGCTGCTGTCGCCTCCTCGCCTGCTGTAGCTATAGCAGCTCCTGGTTCTCGTTCTGCATATACTCCTGGACAATGCGCGTGGTGTTCATAACGGCGAGAACAGCCGCGGTGATCTGATCGTGCTCCATGCTTTCCCTGGTATGCTGTTTGCAGGACAGCAGAGTGGCAGCAGAAGCAGCGGGTGGATAACAATGGAGTCAGCAATATGGCGCCCATATGAAAAAAGGCGCGAAAGGATTTTTTGCTCCCCCCTCAGTTGCTTTCACGGAGGGGGTGGGAGCAAGGGTTAGGCTCATTTCCTTCTAGCTGCAGATGGTACAATATGCGGTGAGCAAGGAGGCGCCTTCCCTTCTAGCAGCAGATGGTACAATATGCTTGATATCCATCATCATCTCCTGGCCCCCTCAAGGATTGAACTCGCAACCCTGGGTTTAGCAGGCCAACGCTCAGACCGCTGAGCTATCCCTCCGCCCGTGTTCCAGGCAGTACTGAATCTCCCTTAAACAAAACGTAAAAAAGAGAATGACCAGAGTCACTCTGGTCACTCCCATTTATGTCCAAGCGCCCCCGGCCAGCCACACCATAGGCCGCCGGCCAGGAGCACACGAATACCAATCATATTGTACAATCTGCTGCGAGAAGGCAAGGAGCTTCTGCTGTATGGTCCCGCGACCACGACCATTTATGGCATATTGCACCATCTGCAGCTAGAAGGCAAGGAGCTTCTGCTGTGTAGTCCCGCGACTACCAGCCTCAGGCGGAATGGCCCCCTCAAGGATTGAACTCGCAACCCCGGGTTTAGCGGGTCAACGCTCAGAACGCTGAGCTATCCCTCTGCCCGTATTATAGTGTGACTGAATCCCCACTAGACCTAATGTCCAGGCGTACGCTGGAGATGTACGGTAATTGTGAGCTGAGCAGGCTTCCGTAGCAAACAGGGAAACCCCGGAAAAAAGGCGTGAAAAATATTGCTTTCACGGAGGGAGGGAGGGAGGGATGACATGTACCCAGAACCACCAGCGACAATGTTTTCTGCCCCATCAGGCTTTGGGATCGCAACCCAGAATTCCAATGGGCGGCAGAGACTGCGGGAACTGTGGGATAGCTACCCGCAATGCAATGCTCCGAAAGTCGATGCTAGCCCCGCTACTGTGGACACAGTCAATCGACCTCATGGTCTTAACGCTTGTGTGTGGGGGGACACACAATCGATTCCATAAATTCAGGTTTTAAAATATCGACTTCTATAAATTCGACCTAATTCTGTAGTATAGACGTACCCATACAAACCAAATAGGCAAGGCTAGAGCACAAGGAAACAATGAGACAATACTAATCATCCTGATAGGCACAGCATACCAGTTGCTTGACCATTGTCAAGTTGTAGGCATCATATCAGATAGTTTTGTGGAGGGATTTGAAATAAGACAATGAATTGATTTTGTATATGCTTATGGGTGTCTCCTTCCCTACAGTGAGGGTTGGGGGTGACACTGGAAAAAGCATGATGGTGCTTCTTAAGGTAGTCAGTTGTGACTGATATTTGTGGCATGGAAATCTGCCCCCTGAAATCATAAGATATGGCAATTTTTATAGTGTTCAACCCCCTTGCTATCCTCATTGAATTTAAATAGATGGAAGAGCATATTGAAACCAATACAGAGATCCCAGGTTTTTCCAACTCCTCTCATTTCAAAGTCACATGAAGCAAGCTGCAATAACATCTCTACTTTAGAAAAGGTACTTATTAATGCACATCATTCTTAGATCTATTTCTTCCAGTCCATTTTGAAATGCAGAATTGAAAACGTTATGTTGCTGCTGTTTACATTAGTGGTTGGCTTTCAAAGGAAACAAACGTAAGCAGGAAATGTGTTGCTCACCCCGTGCAATTTGTTAGATTTTCTTGTTAGTCTTCAAGTTCTTTTGGGCAACATGTAATTTACTTTTTTTCCTGCAATAAAACAGTATATGTGGATATCTTCTTTAAATGCAAAACTATATCAGTCAGACAAAAACATTGCATGTGCATTAAAACCAAAATATTGACTATAAGCTCCATTACACTGAGAGATGTTAAACCTTTCTTAAAATCTGCCCACCTACCTACCTACATATATACGTACATACATGCACACGCATACAGTTGGAAAAACAAATTGGGTCGAGACAAAGTAAACGTCAATCCGAGCTGCTATTTTTCTCTTGGGCAAACTCATTCTGAACTTTAAGTTTGAAATTTTTTGAAAAAAGCTACGAAGGCAGAAAAGATATAGAGGTTCACAGCGTGGCTAATATGCTCTCTCATCCTCTCTGATTCTCCAATAACCCTAACGCCTCTCCTGTTAATATGATCTACTGAAGAGTCTCTCAATCTCTCTTTTTCTCGATATGGAACTTTCCACCTCCAAAAAAATCTCTTTATCCAAAACGTATTGATAAAATTGTCTGATAGACTTGCTCTTCAGAATGGATGTAAGAAGATAAATGCTGTCATATAAATGGTCTGTTGTGTTGTACCATATGAATTAAATTGCTTTAGACATTTCTTACAGGAGCTTTTTGTTCATCAGGACTTTAATTTACTGCTTAGGTCCATTTGTCTGACTGTACTTGCTGTGTTTGTGACCAAGCTATGTGCACTAGCATATCAGCCTGGGGAGATTATTGACATACCTTGAATGGGAAAGGTGGTGGGGGTGGGGGGAGCATGGAAGCTTGAGGGAAACTGGGTGTAGTAAATGGAGGGATTGTTATAAAGTTGGGGGAGGAGAAAGAGATTGGCCAGATCGATCTTGAGAGGAAGCTTTAGATAATTAGTTTCCATAGGTCTGTGTACTCTTTTGATCCAAATCTTTGCTTTAACCTCCAAATCTCTCGAAGCTCTTCCATCACCATTGTTGGCATTCAATTAACTGCTAGCATTGGAGGCTAATGTTCTAAAATGTATCACCAGGCTAGAGGAAAATAGAAAAAAATATGCATTGGGTAGAGATTGTTGAGTGAATGGTGTGAGCTGAACTCACCTTTTGCTTCTGGAGTCTGTCAGCAATGAGTAATCTGTTTTGTTAGCAGTGGATAGGATGACCAATTGGGGATTTTAGATTGAGAATGGTGGCTTTGTTCAAATGTAATTGTGATTTACTGTTGAACTTCCCTTAAGTTAAGTTAAAAAGTTTCAGCCTTTGCCAAAATTAGAGCCGGGTAGGAACCAGATTTTTAACTTTATGGGAGAATCTGCAAATTTGAAACTTTTCCAAAATGGATAAAAATACAAAAAATACTTCTCAAGAAACAAAATTCAGAATGATTTCATTTTAGGACAATTGAAACACTTAATTTTCTATAAATTCTAAATGTTTCATTCCAATTTTCAGCTTTTTTTTCACGTTGCTGTGTTGTGGTCTGTGGATAATGTAAAATTAAAAATTGAAATGAAACATAACTTTGAAATGGAAGATGAAACATTTATTTCTGGAAAGGTTTAAATGGAGTTTTGACCTGATTGAAGCATTTTTTCCATTTCCTTTGAAATCTACACATTTTCATAAAATATTTTGCTTTTGACAAATCAGCATCTTCTGATGGGAAAATGCTCTATGGGAAAATTTCTGACCACTCAAGAAAAACATATTAGTGTGCCATCTTCCTGCTGTGTTTTAAGGCAAGGGGATTTTTTTTAAGTGCCTAGACTCCAACGTTTTGTTGTTTTGGCATTTCAGAACTTAGCTTAGCAGAAGAGTTCATATCTTTGCTCCTGTTTTGTTGGAGAGACCATTTGGATAAGGCTGAGTTAAAAGGGACAAGATATGATGATTGTCATTGGGAAGATTATCTTTGTAGATGTTAATGGTCTGAGTGGCAATTGCCTGTGATTCTAAACTAAAAATGTGAACAACAAAATTCAATAAAGAAGCAAAAATTACCAACATGCTGCAAGATCCATTATTTTTTGTCTTTGATTTTTTCCCCCCACTGTCCCATATTAGCATTGTTTTTATGGTAGTTATCCTGTATTTAATATTTTTTAATGTAGCACATTATCGTAAATTGTGATGTTTGTCACACCTTTTTAACACCTGACTGTTAACTTCAGTTCAGTACCTGATAGTTCCATAAACAGAGTATTCACTTCATTTCCTAGTCACCATATCATAATCCTGTCATCATTCAGATTTTACACTTGGATTCCTTTTCCTCCAATCCTTTGTTCTTAATGTAAATTTTGTCAGACAAACATGTAGTAAGACCATAAAAATGAAAGTAACCAAAAATCTAGTTTATAATACTATTTGCAGTCTTTTTTTTTATTATTACTATGGGAATGTAACTGGTTAAGAGACTAGAATCATGTAAGGATAAACCTAATGGAATGTTGTGGATTTATAAATTACAAACTTCAGCAGTCTGTCAATTTCAGTGTAGGAACTGGAAAATATAAATTTAGAAACTCAGGGCCAAATCCTCAGATGGCATAAACCAGTGTAGCTCTTTTGATTTAAACAAAGCTATACCAACTTACATGGCACCAACCAAGAAGCTGACCCTCCCGCTCCTAAAAAACGCAACATAAATGTTAACAGGTATTGAAGAATAAGGCACAGCTTTTGATGCCTGCTATATAAATCCTATTTTGGAAAGTATGGTAAGCTTTGTTGTTGAAGGAACGTTTGGTTGTCAATTTGTCCTAACATACCACTTGACTGAAGATTGGATAGCTAAGTCAAATTCCACAGAAAGCATTATCAAAAGGATTTTAAACTTCCAGAGCAAATGGGATTAAAAGAAGATTAACATTTAGATAACTAGCAGTTTACAGACGGACAACCAAATAAATGCTTTTCAGAGATGAGCAAACGGGTTTGACTAAAGTAAGAGCTGGCTTGGATCTTCACTGAAAACTCACATCTAGTCTTCCCTGTGGTTTGGATAACTCTCTTATTCCAACTATTTGCTGTGGTCATGCACTTCTGTGCTTTCTGGTTTCAGCTAAAAGCTTAAGTGCTAAAATATCTCAAGAAAGGCTATTCCTGAGGCAACTTTTGTTTTTGCCAGTGGGTGCTTTTGAAGAGGTGTGTGTGTGTTTGGTGGGGGGAGCTTTGGAGGGAAGCTATTTTCTACATATTTATATACTTCTTTCATACTCTAGTTCAGGCCTGCACAATTCGTAAAGTGGCGAGGGCCATATTACTCCAAAGAAAACAGCTGAGGGCCGAAACCCACTGGCCCCGCAGCACCGCCTGCCCCACAGAAACAACCCCTCCTTCCCCAGCGCTGGGGTGTGGAAGCCTGTAGAGGGAGAAAGAAACAGCACGCACATAGGGTGACCAGATCACAGCAGTAAAATAGGACCCACCCTCCTCCCCGCTCGGCCCCACCATCACACCCCTCTTCACCCCCCCAGGGGTCACTATATTACTGCACACAACAGTCAATCAATGAAGTTGCAGATAAATCTCTGCATTATGCATTTTTGTGTAACTTTTATATGACTTTGTATTGAACCTTGTTAATATGTTATAGCGGGCCCCTAAGGTAGTATAATTAAGGTAAGAGAAAAATGTCTTTTTGCTAGAAGTAGAGTAAGATCTTCCCCCCACTTTGTATTCAATTGCCCTGTTGAATGAATGAGGTGTGACTGAGGAAGGCATGGAAGGCAGGCACCTCCAGACAGCTGCAACCCTGGAGAGGGGATGGGAACCAGACCAAGGACAATCAGACTTGTCCAGTGTGCTGACTAAAGAAGAGCAGACATACTGATGGCCTCGGGGGTTAGAAGCAAGCACCTTCCTTTGGGAACACCCTCTTTGCAGCATTGGGACAACCCCCAGCCCAGAGACAAGCAGCAAAAAGGACCAACGGACACAGTCCCAGATTTTGGGCCGTACAGTGAGCCCACCTACTCACCCCACAGCGGGCCGCAGAGTGAGCCCACGCGGGCCGCATGTGGCCCCCGGGCCGCATGTTGTGCAGGCCTGCTCTAGTTATTGAATATGTGTCTATCATGGGTAACTTAATTTAATCATTGTTAAAATAGTAATGAACTACATAGTTACAGTGTAGTAGCCGTGTTAGTCTGTGTCAGCAAAACGAAAATAAGAAAGAAAAACTTGTAGTACCTTAGAGACTAACAAATTTATTTCAGCATAAGCTTTTGTGGGTTAGAACCCACTTCATCGCATGCATGGAATGAAACATACAGTAGACAGATATTTATACAGTCAGAGAAACATGATAAGGTGGAGGTGCATAGACCAACCTTAAGAGGCTAATTAATTGAGAGGAACCATAACAGCAGGGGAAGAAAAAACCTTTGAAGTGATAAACAAGATGGCCACACAGGTGTGAATGAGGATTGTTAACTTAAGGGAAATAGATTCAATTAACGTAATGGCCAAGCCATTCCAAGTCCCTATTTAATCCGGAGGTGATGCAATCTAGTTTGCATATCAATTCGAGTTCAACAGCTTCTCTTTGAAGCCTGTTTTTGGAGTGAATCTGTCGCAACACTGCGACCCTCAAGTCTGTCACTGAGTGGTTAGGGAGGTTGAAGTGTTCTCCTACTGGTTTTTGAATGTTATGATTCCTGATGTCAGATTTATGTCCATTTATTCTTTTGCGTAGAGACTGTCCGGTTTGGCCAATGTACATGGCAGAGGGGCATTGCTGGCACATGATGGCATATATCACATTGGTAGATGTGCAGGTGAATGAGCCCCTGATGGCGTGGCAGATGTGATTAGGCCCTGTGATGGTATCACTTGAATCGATATGTGGACAGAGTTGGCATCGGGCTTTGTTGCAAGGATAGGTTCCTGGGTTAGTGTTTTTGTTGTATGGTGTGTGGTTGTCACTGTAACTTTCTTGATGAAACTGTCAGCAACACTGTCTCATGGGGGCTGCTGAGCACCCCCTATTTTTTTTGGTGGGTGCTTAAATCCTGAAGCACCCACGGAGTTGGCATCTATGCCTGAGACATTTCTGATCTAACTGGAAGTAAGGGCCTGTTCTAATTATATTTCTAGTCCAGTCTTGTAGAATCATGAAATTTGAATATGGTTTGGATGAGCATCCTAACTCTTTCATTCTTATCCACATAGTCGCAGAACATTTAGAGATTGTCTACTCATCCAACCGAAGACGGAAAAGTTGAGACACAAAACAAAAGCAAGGAGACTTTGAGTGAAAAATGAAATACATGCCCTGGAGCCTCAAACACCCTACACAATACGACACAGAAATAAGGGAGAAGCCCATTGTATCTAGAGTTGGAGAATGCAATGCTCTTTTTACAATACAAATAGAACAGGCAAATATAGAGGGCTGCAAAACTAACTAGTAACTGTTGATTGTGAGAGTGGAAGCAGACAGAGGAGGTAGATGGGTGCTAGTTTGTCTAGCACTGCAGAAACAAAAGCCAGCCCTAAGGAGGACCTATTATGTGTGTAACCTTTTATTATGATTTTCACCATTTAATAATCCTGTGGGGGAGGGGTTGTACCTTATTTTGCAGTGTGAGCATGAAGATCATATGCCAGGATTGTCTAGGTATACCTCACTTTATCATTTCTCTGCCTGAGGGGTACACCTCAGTCCCTCTTGTTCTCTGCCTGTGGCACATAATAGTCTAGTCTCCTGTGGGCTGTAATAATTTGGTCTCATTTCGGTTGTTGGATTTAGTGTGTGAGTGTTGGGTGATGTTGGTGGCCTGTGATATACAGGAGTCAGATGAGATGATCTGGTGGTCATTTCTGACCTTAAACTCTGACTTTACAGGACGAGTTCGTCTGAGTGCATGTTTAATGTGACTACTGGCTGTTTCTTCTTTGACTTTTTATAGCATTGCACATAAGATGTCAAACATTTAGGACACAGTTTAGAACACACATTTCATCAACAGTGATCTGAACTGTTGCATTATTTGTACATCATGGAATAGGGATTGGGTAAAATTCTGTAAATAATTGGCAACATTAAGATATACTGTATAAAGTCAGATTTGTAATCTGGCTGTATAAAAATCTGGCTGCTCCTGTTACAAGCATCATATTATAAGACTGTCCATTGGCTTAATAAACACCTTTTTTGTGGTTTGTTATAGCAGACAGTAGCTGTGGTCTTCTACGTCTCAGAAGCTACAGAAGTCACCAATACCTATGAGGCTCGAAGGCAAGCTGAAGCATCCAAGAGAGAGGACAGCCTGTTGTGGAAGGGCAAAGTTCTTAGGTCTGATCTACATTAAAATATTAGGTCAGTTTAACTATGTTGGTCAGCGGTGTGCAAAATCCACACCCCCCTGAGCAGCATTGTTAAGCCAACCTAAGCCCTGAGTAGACCGTGCTAGGTTGATGGAAGAATTCTTTCTCAATAAAATTTTCATGTAATTGTAAACCCAATTAAAAAATTTGACCAGCCCTAGTGACAAGATTCCAACTGAACCCTTACTGTGTTCACTAATCTAACAATTTCATGGCAGAATACTGTCCACATACCAACAACAGTAGTCACACTGTAATGGGATTGCCGATGCAAATAGCCATTAAAAGGTCAACACGGCTTTTGTAAAGGGAAATCATGTCTCAATCTATTAGAATTCTCTGAAAGTATCAACAAGCATGTGGACCAGGGTGATCCCTTTGATATAGTGTACTTTTACCTTTAGAAAGCCTTTGACAAGATTCCATGCCAAAGGCTCTTAATCAAAATAAGCAGTCACAGGATAAGAGAGAAGATCCTCTCATGGATATGTAACCAGTTAAAAGACAGGAAATAAAGGGTAGGACTAAATGGTCAGTTTTCAGTGGAGAGAGGTAAATAGTAGGGTCCCCCAGGGATCTGTACTGGGTCCAGTGCTGTTTAACATATTCATAAGTGATCTGGGAAAGGGGTACACAGTGAGGTGGCAAAGTTTGCAGACTATACAAAATTATCCAAGATAAATCCAACCAAAGCAGACTGTGACGAGTTACAAAGGGATGTCTCAAAACTGGATGACTGGGCAGCAAAATGGCAGATATTTAATATTGATATGTGCAAAGTAATGCACACTGGAAAACATAATCCCAACTATACATACAAAATATTGGAGTCTTAATTAGCTATATCCACTGAAAAAATAGATCTGAGTCATTTTGGATAGTTCTTTAAAAACATCTGCTAAATGTGCAAAAAAGCTAACAATGTTAGGAACCATTAGGAAAGAGATAATAAGACAGTAAATATCATAATGCCACTGTATAAAGCCATGGTACGGCCTTATCTTGAATACTGTGTGTAGTTCTGGTTGCCCCATATGAAAAAAAGATACATTAGAAGTGGACTAAGGGGGATGTGATAAAAGTCTATAAAATCACGAATGATGTGAAGAAAGTGAATAGACAAGTGTTATTTACCCTTTCACATAACACAAGAACCAGGGGTCACCCAGTGAAATTAATAGGCAGCAGGTTTAAACAAAAGGAAGTATTTCTTCCCACAGCACACACTCAACCAAATGGGAGGAGACTGTCTAGGAAGGAGTACGGCAGAAAGGGATCTAGGGGTTATAGTGGACCACAAGCTAAATATGAGTCAACAGTGTGATGCTGTTGCAAAAAAAGCAAACATGATTCTGGGCTGCATTAACAGGTGTGTGGTGATCAAGACACGAGAAGTCATTCTTCTGCTCTACTCTGCGCTGGTTAGGCCTCAACTGGAGTATTGTGTCCCGTTCTGGGCACCGCATTTCAAGAAAGATGTGGAGAAATTGGAGAGGGTCCAGAGAAGAGCAACAAGAATGATTAAGGATCTAGAGAACATGACCTATGAAGGAAGGCTGAATGAATTGGGTTTGTTTAGTTTGGAAAAGAGAAGACTGAGAGGGGACATGATAGCGGTCTTCAGGTATCTAAAAGGGTGTCATGAGGAGGGAGAAAACTTGTTCATCTTAGCATCTGAGGATAGAACAAGAAGCAATGGGCTTAAACTGCAGCAAGGGAGGTTTAGGTTGGACATTAGGAAAAAGTTCCTAACTGTCAGGGTGGTTAAACACTGGAATAAACTGCCCAGGGCGGTTGTGGAATCTCCATCTCTGGAGATATTTAAGAGTAGGTTAGATAAATGTCTATCAGGGATGGTCTAGACAGTAATTGGTCCTGCCATGAGGGCAGGGGGCTGGACTCGATGACCTCTCGAGGTCCCTTCCAGCCCTAGAATCTATGAATCTATGGAACCTATGGAACTCTTTGCCAAAGTAACTGGGTTGAAAAATAATTGTATAAGTTCATAGCGGATAGGTCCATCAATGGCTATTAGCAAGATGGTCAGGAACACAACCCCATGCTCTGGGTGTCCCTGAGCCTCTAACTGCTAGAAGAGAGGATACTGGACTAGATAGACCATTGATCTGACTTATATGGCCCTTCTTATGAGATCAGACACTTGGACTGGCCAGGACTGTATGATTTCTTAGTACTACTTTGAGTTTTCATGAATCCCAGATAAAAAGCTTTGAAGAAAAAAATTCTAATTGAGACTATATCTTTGGAATCCCTGAACAGATACCCAGCTGCTACTTAGATGAGAATTAAAAAAACCTGTTTAGAGACATTCAAAACTATTGTTTTCATACCAAAATCACCCACCTTACCTACCACCCCAACATCAGATCTGGATGCATTTAATGGAGGACCACTTTCTTTTAGAGGAAGGAAGAATGGTTAAAGCATAAGAAGAGTGAGCATCCTGAGGATCTGTTCTGTAGCTGAGCTCTCAGTCTTTCTGTGTGACCTTTCGCAAGACACCATGAAATGCCTCTGCACCATTCCCTGTATTGCTTAAGCTCTCCAGTAAGAATATCTCTTGTCGGGAGCAGTATGTGTGTGTTGAAGGGCAGGGGGTTGCACTTGCACACATTCTTAAAGGGTGGAAGACTAACATAGATGACTGCTGGAAGAGGCACTGGATCAACAATGGATTTGCTAGTGTAAAGTATCTGGACATAGGGCATTCGCTGGAGATTCCCTGGTTCTAGAATTGAGATCTTCAGTCTAATGGAGCCTGAGTTTGTTGACCCGGCTGAGCTGCAAGGGCTGTGACTATGAAAAATGGGTTGAGCAGTGAAGGCTTTGCTGGAATAGGGAGTTCAGTTTATGCCTGGGTTATTGTGTGTTTTCTGTTATGGAATAATGAGGGAGTCATCTTATAAAATGAGCTGCATATACACGAGAAATAAAAGAGCAATTCCTTTTGCATCATACAAGAGATCAATAGACTTGTTTAATGTTACTAGGTAACAGTCACCTGAACGTTTATGAACTGTATCCTTTCTACAGTCATAAAAACTGGTTCAGCTGTTCTGCTGAGACATACTGTGTCAAACTATAACATTTTAAATTTTAGAAGGACCTGTGTGGTGAGTCCATTTGGCTTACAGTAGGTAAGTCTACGCTAAAACTGTTTTAAACAATATTTTACTTACTCATACTACAATAACATCATCACCGATGTTCCCAAAGTCCTGTTACAAAGCACTTGGATGTCGGAGATTACATCACTGCAGTTTGGCTTAGTATTTACACCTCATCTGCTGAATCACTCCAGAATGGGAAATGTATCTTTTTATATGACTCTCATTGCAAGTACACCTCATTTACCTCCAATGAGTCATTTCGTACTGAGCATGAATGTAGGACAGTATTCCAATGCTTTGGACTTTTGAGTTGCATTAGCTTATAAATTGATTATTTTGGAAGGGAGGTGGGGAAAGGAATTGTATCACTCAAGGTAATGTTTATAATATGCAACCTTTCAACATCTATATTCAGATATGGCTTACAGGAGGAATGAAAGATTTTTACCAGTACTTTAGTTGAGGATAAACACACGTAAATGGAGTTTATCCACTTCTCATTTGGGGAATAGGAAGTTTAGTTTAGGATAGTAAAGCCAATTCTTTTCTTTCTCTTCTTTTTTTTTTTAAAACACCTGATGACTCTGGGATATATGAAATGGGTTGGTCTACTTCATACCAGATGTATTCGTTTCAAAAAACCACAGTCAGAATAGGTACTAACTGTTCTTGAGTATGATCTCAGCAGAGAGGCTATAGGCAGAGACTGAATTGCATTCTCACCTCTAATGATGATCGCAAGATAACAGGGTTGAGATGCTGGTGAGGTGTGGAGGATTGCATAACCATTGTTCAAACTGCAAGAGTTTATTTTTTGTTTTGAAAGATTTTACTTGTTAGAGAGATTTTTCCCTATTTAATATGCGGAATATAGCTGGAACAAGTAATATCTCCACAGAAGTAACTCTAAATGTAACCATTCAATATGCTCTTTGAATAGGATTTCAGGCTTCTGAGATGATGGATTTCTAACATATGCTATCTAGAGCCATATTATTTTGTATCACATTTCACAAGGAAATGACTATGACCACTTTAGCTGCTGCTGCTTTTCTCAGTGCTCTTAGATTCTGTTAAAGTTAGCAAGTACTCTAAATTTCAGCTCAGTGAGAATGCTACTTCCCTCCTCTCCTCCACCATGACACAAACACACCCACCCAGTAAGAATCTGGGCCCTCTTTAAAATTGAAGAACAACAAGCTCATGGCATCCATGGATTCCTGGGTCCTGGGGACTGTCGGTGACCTAGAGATCAGATTACATCTTTCTTTTAGACTTAAAAAGCTACCTTTGTAAGGAAAAGGGCTGGAAACTTACTTTTTCTCCTTGAAAATGGACATTTCTCCTTTGTTTGTAGGTTACCCAAATAATGGCATTCACAAGTGTGGTTTTTGCAGGCCTCAATGGGTATGTCTACACTCCAGTTAGACTCCCATGGCTGGCCTATGCCAGTTGACTCAGGCTTGTGAGACTTGGGCTAAAGGGCTGTTTAACTGAAGCGTAGACATTCAGGCTTGGGCTGCAGCCCAAGCTCTAGAACCCTTCCACCTCACAGAGTTCTAGAGCCCAAGCCCAAAAGTTAAACAGCCCCTTAGCCCGAATCAGCTGGCATGGGTTTTTAATTGCAATATAGACATACCCAAAGACTTTTCCCTTTCCAGGATCTAAGGGAAAGGGGGCGGTTGTGGGAAATGTGTACCTTTTTCAATTGAGTAAATTTTGGTAAGGCTAGATATCTATCCAGATTCCTGAAAACCTTAAAGGAAATTCAGGGCCAGCTTGGCTTGGTGTTTGGGGGCTGATATGGTTACAACTTTTTCCTGAAATGTACCCAGTTGGGACAGGTGAACCACATTATTCACCTATCTTTTATATCCTCTTGGTTTCTGGGGTGGGGGGAAATAACTAGTTAACTTTAATGTTGAGGATTTTACATTCTGCTGAAAATATATGATGCACCACAGCTGCTGCTGTTTCAAATGAAGATGGACAGTAAAAGTAGACTCAAAGGTCAGATAATCTCTAACAACAACAAAAGAAATCGCCAGATCTGGGAGTCAAACTCTGCATTAAAGCAAAAAAATATTTTTCTTCTGTGGTCGACATTTCTAATGCTAAAAAGTCCCAGGCACTTGGCCAGTTACATTAATCATTTTCCACTGTCATAATGATGCTAGAAACACAGAATTACATTAAAGCAAACATTCTCTGCTGAATTAGATAACATTGGATACTTTCCAAACACATGATCGTGGCCATTAGGAAAAGGCTAGCAAAGCCATAAAAAATTCCACCCACCTTTGTAAACTGGTTACAACAGTGTGTTAAAAGCAAGGAATACCTAAACTACACAGTGTTCCTGGCTGTATGACTAAACTAAACTATGAATTTGAAGTAGGGAAAAGAGTTAAAGGTCTTGATTCTCTTTCTTAATTATGTAGTTGTCAATCAGAACTGATTCTCAGAGGTTGTGGGGTCCACTGGATAGGGAACTGGACTGGGATTAAGGAGTAGAGTTGGGGAAAAAAAAAGACAAACTGATTAGAAAAAGAACAAACAAAGGAAAAACGAACACAGAATGACGTCCATTCAAAAACCAGATTGAACAAAATATGAGCAATACACTGGAGTGATATTATACCCAGGAATGTTGATTAGTACTACTTGCAGGGGTGAGCTAAATGTGTGTGGTACTGGGAAGTTGCTAAGGACAGAGCAGTGCTCAGAACAGAGAAGCATAAACATGTTTACCTGTACATTTAGTTAGAATGAGACCAGTCAAGCTTATAGTAACATACTATGGCTTCCATTGGTTGATTTGCCATTTTTTCTGAAGAGGGAGAAAAATCTATGGACCTGTTATTGAGCTGTTCATCAGATACTTGAACTGAAAAGCTCATTATTTTGGCTGATAGGCAATCTTGGCCCCAGTGTTCATCCTAAACAGCTGTGCTGGTCATTAGAGAAACTGGAAGGAAACAGTCATTTTAAAGATGTACACATATATGCAGGCAGCACAGCTGCTAATCATAAAGGCTGGAATAGCCTCGGGGTGTCACTCTGGAAGAGGAGTAGCTAAAACTGAACAGTGGATCTAGTGACTCATCCTTGAGTCAGCCTGTGCCTAATCCCACCAAATCATTGCAGTACATCAGGGTGCTGGGAACCCTGTGGGTGAGCATATCATGAACAGGTCCCTCACTCTGGCCTTTCATGGAATGGAGCCACATCAGTTCTGCAGGAAAATTTTCCCAGTACTGCAGAATGATACAAATACAAATTATCTTGTTCTTGTTCAACCCATTTCTTCCTTTTCATCTTTTACTCGTCACCAACTTATTTTGGTTTTGTTTTTTTGGGTTTTGTTGCCTAACTGTTCTTTGTTCACTGCTTCTCTTATTCCACCCCCCCCTTTTCCTCCCCTTTCTTTGTGTTGCCCCGTCATGGTTCCCCTGTGAATTTTATTTCTGTAACAATTTGTCTTAATCAGTTTCTCTCCCCTTATAAATTCTACAAATGGCTAGGGCTAAAAGTACTCTGAAAGTACATTAATTAACTATAGAGGAAGTAGAGTGGCTAATAATTGCCAGATTATCAGAGTATGTGACCTAGCTCCAAGCTAAATGCAAGGTGCAGAGAAAATCTTGTATAATGAGGTCATCATTTTTTCAGAGAACTAATTGTGCTCTAAGCAGAGGTTAAGTATATCCAGAATTGTAGCTTGAGCAAACATTCATTTAAAGCATTAAGAATGTTGTGTTCTGCTTCACTATAATGTAATAAATTGTCACTATATACAATTTCTAAAGAGGTTCATGTAACTTAGTTTACTTTAAAATGAGTATCTTGCATGCCTAGTGCCAGGTAAGAAAGAGGAATGATAGAAATGGCTGTCAGGCATGAAATAAGTCCAGCTGTTGTGGAAGACTTGTGCAACTACATTTCTCCCTTTTAATTTTCATCCTGCTGCTAAATCTGTAGAAAGTAAAGCGTTATGCATCATCTGATAGCTTCTAGTTGCTGGAGTTTGGTTTCTGGTTAAAAACCAATTCCTCTTTGATTTCAGTTCCAGTGGACTTGTACAGACTCCTTCTCTTCCCCTGCCCCCCGCCTTCAATTTGCTTTGATTTTCAAGTTCTAATGCAGCAAAAAGAACTCAAAACAAACCTCTATCAAATCCATCCAGTGTCACCTAGGTTTACATCTAAATAGTGTAAACCACAACATCTGCATGTTTCCTTGATTCGAAACCTAAATCAGCCAATGTTCACTAAAGGCCAAAAACACCTAATCATAAAAGATGACCAAGACCCAAAAATCCCTGCTCTGACAAGATGTCTGAGACCTTCAGTTTTCATACACAGCAGGAAAAACTCGATCAACCTCAACAACTTAAAGTCATCTTGTGTAAGTCCATGAAGTCCATAGGCCTCGTTGTGTGTGTTCTTAGTTTTACTAGTGTAAATTCAAAATAGTTCTTGGGACTTGGGTAGAGTTAATCCAGACTTATGGTAAAATAAGTGAGATCAGAATGTGAGCCAAGAGGTTGCCAACCTGTTGCTTACATTGTCATTATACTGCAATATGGAACTCTTGTCTGATGTCCACTATATAGCTCCCCACTCCCAACCCCAAAAAAGCTTATAAGGCATGAAATGATACTAGAAACATAATTCCAGGGCAACTGATGATATTAAAAAATATCATTTTCAGTAATAAAAATTGAATCTACCTTTTGTCAGGTTAGTCTCTAATATAAACAATAGGGAAACAAACTGTTGTAATAGGTACAAATTTATTTTTTTGTTTTTTACATTCGTGCTAATTTTTCAATTACAGAATGATCTGTGCAAAGTTAATGCTGTATCATATGCTTTGAAGTCTTATCTGCTCATTCCAAAAGCAAACTAGTAAACAAAGTTTATCACTTTGGCTTCAGTGTTAGGTTTGTCTTAAATATCTAACCAGATTGCCCATGCAAATAAAATATATTGTTATAACCTTTTAAAATGCCGTTCTTCAGAAATGTTGAGATCATCTCCAAAACTGCTTGTGAACCTATGTTATTCAGCTGTTCGTTGACCTCTTAGCCACAGAGTAGTGAGGTATCTGAGTCTGTGGTCAACATTTTCTAGTCCTTAAATGAGTTCCAGAATAAAATCTAATAAATATACTTGTGCTGATTATAGCTCTATACTCAGATTGCACTTCAAGCACTCTCATTACCTCATTTTGTGGTTTAAAGATTGAAACAGAATACTCGTATTGTGGTTTGCCTTTATTTTTGCAATGTTTTGTGAAGTATGAAGACTCTTTGTACTTTAAAATTAACTTGGTTATCATGGTAACCATCAGCAAATAAAAACATGATTATCAGCAATAAAGCTATCATCCTTAGTTATGTTAATGACATGGCATAAATTGGATTGCTTTTTTTCAGCTATACATGTTGATTACTGACTAACATTGAATATTATGTGTGAGAGTCTCATTTATACTGAGGGAACTTTACTTAGCCCTAATAAAGTAAAGAAGCCATAAGGTACATGAGAATCTGGCCCTGTATTTATCCTGATAGTTACATTTATTTTATTAATTATTTAATTATTTGAAAAGAAATCAGTTAGATTGCCACAACTGGTGATTATCTGGTGGTTAGATTGTAAAGCAGACTCACTTAAACAATAAGCAGAGCCCACTGTCGAGTGGCTGGACCCACTGCATGTTCTGCATATTACTACAGCCAAGAGTCTAACCCAGAGATTCTAGGTCAAAGGAAGAAGAGCTACCAGATGGGGGAACAATAAGCCTTTCCTGACCAAGCTAGTAGTTGTACTAAGCTAGTTTCAGCTGAAAGTAATTTGTGTATAGGTTTGAAATTTAATAACCTAACTATTCCTTGTAACCAGCTCAAAACATAAGCTAGCCTCATTATTTTAACTACTACCATTCTATCTTATTTTGAATCACTGTTAATTATTGCTGTCTTGTCAGAATATCTATGGCAGTTTTCTTGCATTTGAGGTAGTAAGACAATTACTGCTGTACATCAGCTCTTAGCTTTTGATGTTTCAATAATCCATTAAATTAATAAGAAACACGGCATCTCTTTCCTTGATGCTGTCCAACAGATTGGAAACAAATGCTGTGCGTGTGGAGAAAATGCTTGTTGATGATTCCTTAGTTTCTATAACTCTGGTTTCAAGCTTGCCAGAGTATCTCCTGTGGAAACTTTTCTAGTTTATCACTTCAAATGGCTCCACTATTGGGTGCCAATGTTTGTACAGATGTACCAACAGGGCACTTAATTTGATTTTATTATTAATTTTTTCCTCCATTTGGAAGGCCTGGAAGAGTATTCTTTTCCAGTACTTTCCTTTTAAAAATGTGTTAAAAGAATGCTACATTGAAATCAGTGAAGATTATGAATGTCGTATTATAGTGAACTGAAAATGAAATCCATTCCCAATATGCCTAGTCAAATCAGATGATAAGGAATTCTCTGTATCAGGTTACTACTTAGCTATGACAGCCACAGCTGCATGCTCAAGGGTACATTTGCCACTGTGCAGAACACTTGCGCAAAAACTGTGAACCACTTACATTCTCAAAATAGGGCTTAAGTCAGTCTTCAATAGTGCATAGGCCCTTCGCTGTCCCTTTGCTGACTCTCACATGCATTTTTGGTTTTGGTTGATGTTCGTTAAATATAACTGAACTGGAGTTGCAAACCTGTAATTGCTGCTGCATCTGTCTGGTTGTAGGTACAAAGTAGGATGTCAGAAGGATAGATTCTCTGGCACCTGCAATTCGCTTTATAGGTGCAAACTGCAAGTGTACATTTTTCAGGTCCAAACTGCACTTGTGAAAAGGAATCTCTGGATGCTAATTTTAAAATGTAAATCCTTTACCTCTTTTGCTGCTTTGTGGGTGTTCTGTGAGCAGACTGTATCTTCCTCAAGTACCTTCATCATTCATTCAAAACTATTCAGTGATTTCCACCCTCAAAAGAAGTTTTAGCCTTGTGGACTGCAAACAGTTCATGTCATTTGTTGTTTAGTTGTCATTGGTCAGATAAATCACAAATATCAGGTGCACTGCTGAGTTGTCTGCCAAAAGATGGGTCTACCTAGACAGTCCTGTAACCAGGATTATTACGTCAACCTGTGCGAGTCCTGTTTTTTGCAATTTTAATCACTAAAGATGCTTGGGTATTTAGAAAAGCCTGTTCTGTAATGGGTTCCTAAGTGAGAGTTGCGCACTCAAAATAACTGCAGGGGTCATTGTAGTTGTACACAGGGCCGGCGCTCCCATTAGGCAACCCTAGGCAGTCACCGAGGGCGCCAGGATTTGGGGGGCAGCAACTCCTGGCGGCGATTCGGCAGCAATGAAAGCGGCGGACGAAACGCTGTCGAGGAGCTGCTACCGCAAGCGGAGGTGAGCTGCCGCGGGCGGGGAGCCGAGCCTGCTGCTCGGGCCGGTGGGTGGGTGGCCGAGCCGGCTGGCAGGCAGCCAAGCCGGCCGCCACGGCCCGCAGGGAGCCGAGCCCGCCAGCTGCCACGGCCCACTGGCGGGGAGGCTGAGCCGAGCCTGCGCTCGCAGGGAGCTGAGCCTGCCGCCGCGGCCCATGGGTGGGGGGGCTGAGGGGGTGGCGTTAGCGGGTGCGCAGGGCTGGTGCAAGGAACTTTCGCCTAGGGCACGAGACTTCCTTGCACCGGCCCTCGTTGTACACAACTCATTTATGGAATACTGGATGAGACAGGAGACTGGAAATGTGACCTAAGAATTAGTATTTCTTTCTCCAGCTCAAAGACGGTCCAAGCCATTAACGATGAAGAAAACATCCAGTTGACTTGGGGTGGCTTATGAGAAGTGAGACGAGATGAGGTTTCAGGCTAGTTCCTAGAATGATAAATGTCTTCACCAGAAAAAACACCAAACTAGACACCTTTGTTAGTGTTGGTTTGAGTATTTAGATTAATGATTTTAAAACTCTAAGGGTAGTGGTATGCAGAGGCTAGTCTCTTTCATAGTGGTCCTTCTGAATTTAAGTTCTCTGAATTAGTTCCTACTACAAAGTGTATAGTTTTTTTGTTTCCTAATGCGTGTTAGGGATATTCCCTGGGAATAGTTTATAAATGATTTTTTTCAAAATATTTAATTAGATGTACTAACTCTTTAATTATTTCAGTCGGTGCTAGTATTGCTGGCTTAACTACACGTGTACAAAGAATTGTGTATGAATCATACCATGGTCTGAGGGCATCTAATTTTAATATGTAGAAGCGACAAAGGGTCCTGTGGCACCTTATAGACTAACAGAGGTATTGAAGCATAAGCTTTTCGTGGTATTCACCCACGAAAGCTTATGCTTCAATACCTCTGTTAGTCTATAAGGTGCCACAGGACCCTTTGTCACTTCTACAGATCCAGACTAACACGGCTACCCCTCTGATACTTAATTTTAATATGTTGCTATTCAGAGTAGTGTGTGTTTAGGTTGCCAAGGCCTGAGAACTGGAAAACTGGTGTTTACCCTAAACTTTTGAGCCAACCCTACTTCACAATGGCCATGCCACTCTATTATCATAGGCATTTTAGTAACGTTTCAGACCTGTTTCATACCAGGAAATAGGGTAAAGTGCATCTGCCACCACATTTTTGTTTTCTTAGCCTCACTTTTATCATGAAGCAGGAATTCGTTTTTTAAATGACAAATCTTAATTGAGAGAGATTTATTTTTAATGTTAATTTTAATATAGGATTATATACTACATGTTCTATCAACAAAATCCCTCGTCACAGTTGGGCAGAGATAGGAATCCTAAACTGTTTAGGAACCTATACCTTTTATATGGCTGTGCTATGTACTAACTACTTCTCCAGCCATGTTTTGTTTTTAATTAATAAGATTTTCTCTTACTTACTTAGGCTGGCCAAAAGATTTTTTTTTTAAAGTAACATTTTTAAAGATCAGTTCAGTAGAATTTTTACCTTTTAAGAGATACAAGAATCTTTAGTTTGCATGAGGAACAATTTCTCCCAAAAGCTTTGTGTAAAGTTCTAAAGTAGATGATGTATTGCAAGTCCAGATTTCAAAAGTCAAGTCTTTTTCCTCCAGGGTTGAGAGAACGGGTAGCGCTGTAAAAAAGGTTAATTTTGTGGGGCGCGGGGGGGCGGCAGTTGTGTGTATTAAAGTTCTTGATCTGGTTGAAAGAACTTGGATAGTTAAAGGTCGGATGCTGGTGGTTAAAAAAAAAATGGGGGTGAGGAGTAGGGGAAGGAGGGCATGGGATCAAGATGCGGCAGGGTTTTGTAAAATGTTCCAGCTGTAATTTCAAAACAAAATGCAAGATCAGCTCAATAGAATCAGCCCTTGTCATCCTTTACTTATCAGTATCGTGGTTTTTAGGAATTTCAGAGATGTCCTTTCCAATTCTACGTGGATGCTTTTTCCTATCAGAAGTATAGCTGTAGGGTCTCGGACGGCTGTATTTAAACAATTTGTAATATGCACAATTTACAATGGTCACCTTTGTCTCTAGTGTGTAAATAGATCGCAAGGGATTGCCTTTATCAGGATGTTACTGGCAATAGACACCTTTATTTTTCTTTTGAGGCTAAAAATGCTGTGTAAAATTTTAATATTTGTAACCCCAAATTCATAATGAGTTTATGTAAAGGAGATTTTAATCTTTAGGTGATGTTAGAGATTTTAAAATATCCTAAATGAAGTTACTTGAATCTGGTATATTAGGGCTAAATTCATCCCTGATGTAGCTTCACTGAAGTTATATTACATTGTACTTTTCATGCCTAGCCAATATGTTGCCACTAAAACCTTTTTCTTCGATCCCTTCGACTGTATCACTACCACAACCACTGATTCCCTGCACTAGATTCCAGTCTCTGTCCACATTAAGTGCTTAATCCTGCAAAAACCATTGTGAACTAAATGAAATAGATAATCTGTTGCATCAGAGCTCCACAGGGAAGGGTGTTGGTTTCCGGCTTCCTAATTGTTAGTGCCAGACCCAGCACCATATAAAGCTGTGTGGCAGCAGCCTAATTTATACCACTGTCATGGGGTTCTTAATGTAACCTACACCAGTGAAAAATTGGTGGGGGGGAGTACCTTCTGCCGTACTAGCGCCCATCCTCAACATGCTCACCTACACCAGAAATGAAGGCTGGGACACAGAGCCTAACAGCAGCACAGATGCACTGGAAGAAAGTTGCCCTATGCCAGGGGAATTCCCTGCTGGCAATATGTGACTGTATTGTGGTCCCTGAGTGGTGAAGATGGGATGTAATTGATCTTAAGAATTTGGCCAAAGTGAGTCTACTCAGAGGTAGAAGATTACTGTGGGTGAATATGGCTGCTGTCTCTGCCGGGAATATCCTCCCAACATATCATTTAATCAGTGGCTTATTTTATTTTAAACTAATTAATCACTGGACTCCAGTCCAGATTCTAAGTGAGAAATTATATTCTGAAGCACAGATCCCACCAGAACGATCTATTGTAACAAAGGACTTGTAACCAGTGAATGATTTATAGTTGAAAAGAGTTACTATATTTTCATAAAATCTTACTGCCATTTTGCAAAAATTGTAGGAGAAAGGAGTTCAATGATTTTTTTCTGATAATTTGTAAAATTAATTTTTAACTGCACTACATAACTTAAAAGGGAAAGTACTCAGTCACTATCCTCAGACCGGGAGGAAAGTGGTCATAGCTAGTAAGCTTTCCTTTGGAAAGGAGAGTCAAATTGTTGTGAAGGAGGGAAAAAAGGAGATTTCTACTGGCATTGCTGCTATTGCTACACCTTTTTAATAGCAGCAGGCATATCTAAACTCGAACTATAAAAGTAAATTGTAGTTCAGTGTCCAGGTTGGTAAATCTTTCTTGTTCACTTGGATTATCACAACAATGATTCCATGCACTACTTTGTGTCTTTTATTTTTTACAATTCTCTTTTGAAGTACCTAATTGTTCTCACTCATATTCCTTCACTTTTAGCTAAATAAACAAAAAAATCTACACAGACTTGAAGAAGATCTCTGTGTAGCTCAAAAGCTTGTCCCTTTCATGAACAGAAGTTGGCTCAATAGACGATATTACCTCACCCACCTTGTCTGTTAAATATTTTTTCTAAAATAGCATTCTACAGAAATGGTCCAAATCTTCTTGGTACTATGAGAACATGAGTGAGAATCAGTATTTTGGAGCATTATTACAGTATTATTCTGTTGAGTGGGAGGAGGTATGTTTTCAAAAAGAAAACATTTCTACTGCTGAAACTATATTTTGTTTATGGCAAAACATCACAATACAGCTTTAACATTAAAATCTTGCTTTCCCTCTGGTTCTTCTTTTGTGCGAATCTTTCTGTGCAACTCCAGCATCTCTCTTGTCTATTTATTTAATCTATAACTAATTGACGAATATATGACATCTGAAACATGCCCATCCCTACAGTATCTAGGTGAAAGATGCACTCATTAAGGACTTGCATTAAGTTAAACCAACTCTAGGTTTAACTTCTTTTACTCAGATTTATTTTCTTTTTCTAATTTTATGGTGACTAGGTCCTCATCTGAGAGAAATATGTGCAATACCAACAAGATAAAAGTGAATGGAAGTCACTTAACTGGTCTCTTGGGGCTTGAGATTTTCAAAAGCACCTACATGATTTAAGAAAATCTGAGAGATTTATGCTGTTAAATTACTTAAGCACATTTGAAAACTCCATTCTAGGTGTCTAGGGTCCAGTGATTTAGTTCACTGAGACCCTGAGGATTAAGGCTAACTTGAAAATGAGTATATGCTCTTGATGAGAGGGTGAGGCAAGTTCCATCTGTCTGCCAAACATTTCCAGCTGTTTACATCCATGTACTTGATGATAGATGCTCTGATGTTTCTATGATGATACTGTGTATCCTGTGAAGAAGATGCAGTTCTGGGTGCACTCAGCATGGTAATGACATTGGAGTCTAGGGTGTCTTGTATGTACGCTCGCACTCTCTTTCTCTCCTCTCCCCTCCACCCCTCCAAGAGGTTTCAGGTATGTGTTGAAAAGGAAGAGATTGACCCTTGCAGGACTCTACCTCAGAGGACAGTTGGGGAAAAGGAACCAATACACAAAGCATTTATTGGTATCCTGAGATATTGATATATACTATATGGTGCACCAAAATTGGCCAGCCCAGTGGCCTGGAAATAGTGCTTTGAACAGTCATGTTGGAGATCTGGATTCAGCTATTCTTCCCAGCCTCTTGTTTCTTAAATTGGCAAGAACTGCAAGTGCTGTTTGCTCTTAACACATAAAGGACAAATAGAATTGCTCTAGTATCTTACCAAGCAGCAGGATTAACAGACCCAAAATAATTCCTATACAGTCATATTGGGTGGAAGTAGACTGACCATCTGGCAGGAGTGTGTAATGGTTAAATCATGTGGGCTGGGACATTCTGCTGAGCAGTAATGCACCTAGAAATACCACATTGAAAAAAGTGTGCAATTAAATATGCATGAAGCTGGACCTCTTAAAATAAAGCTTTTGCATGTGACTCAAAATTTATCTTGTAGCTAGTTTAAACTTCATAAGAAAAACTGAAGAGGTGAAATCAATATTCTCAACTTCTAATGTGTGTCTTGAGAATGTATAAACAAACATCTTACAAAAGACGTTAACAATATTTCTTCTTGTCCAGTGATCATGTGCTAGACGTCTTCTGTAACATTGGCAAATGTGAAGTCATCAGTGTTCTAAAATAGTTGCATCTGCCAATCGAAATTGATGTGCTGTAGTGCTAACAGTAACTGTAATATAATGTTAGACCCTTTTATATATGATATCACACATAAGAAAATTACCTTAAAAGAACATTATCAAGGTTGCAAAGTGAAGCACTCAAAAGTTAGGAAATGCCAGAATTGAGGTTGCCTCTACAATGTTAATTTGCCTGCTCATGCCCCCATTGTGCATATGCATTATGATAGTCTTTAATTACATGATTACATGGTTATTTTTCCACTGGACACCTGTTTTATTCAACACACTGGATGGAGGGTGCTCATTTAATAAGCAGTGATTCAATATCTTCAGTGTGGCTCCATCCCATATATAGTGCACACTATTCAAACCCTGTTCTGAAGACAGAATTATTAATTTCCTGATAGTCTCTTTCTATGCCACTCATCACTACAGTACCTGACAACCTCATTAATGTTTGTGAAGCAATCTTCATGAAACCCAAGAGATATGGGGATGTCACATTCTGGGGTGCACTCCAGACTGGTGAATAGTTGTTACTTCTTACCCTGTAACCCTAAGTGCCTTATGATCTCTTGCCACTGTAGCTCTCTGCCTGACACATCCACAGCCAGCAACAAGCATGCACAATGTGTATGTGTTGGGGTGTCCTGGTCCAATGCCTTGGATGCAGGAGCCTGCCTGCAATACCACACGCTTCCACTGGTCTTCACCAGCTTTTGTTTACAATTGGTATGGTGACTCCACACCCTCCCTGTACCTGAATGTTCCCAAAAACATGTGTTCTGAAATCTCCAAGCCTGTCCTGGAACAATGAGAGGAATGTTAAGATTTGTTGGTTATTTAAAGAATCAATATTCAACAGTTTGTTACTTTAACTGGAGTTACCAACCAGTTCAGCTCAAACACCGTACTGGATTGGTTTAAATTAAAAATGAAACAAGTTTATTTGATTAGACAGAGAGTTTTTAAGTGAGTACAGGTATACAGATTAAAGTCTGTAATGGTTACAAGAGAAGTAAAGATAAAATGCTTTCTAGTAACTAAAACTTGGTTCAAGATAAAATCCTTACCATATGTTTCTATCAAGATGAGTGACCAAACTCCTGGACCAGGATCTGTTCCCGAAAGTCACAGGGTGGTACCTTTTGTTGTCTTAGGTGAAATATAGATACCATGAATAATACAGTCTCACTGTCTTTCGAAGCACATTGAAAGTAATTCCCCAGGTGGAGAAACCACCTTGCTTTCCTAGGGTGCAGTAATCCCTACTTGGCCTGCAAAAACATTTTATGAATTATCATATCACTTTATGTCCATAACTTTGTGTCAGCTGTTTGCACCTATATTTCACGATACTAGTAACCAGTGATTCATGAGCTTTTCATTGACACTTATCAGATACATTTCATGACATTAAGGAATTGGGGTGTATTTGAAGTGGCTAAGTCAGCTGTTATTCATTACCAGATATCTGGATGCTTCTTAACCTCTGCCCTTAGGCTGTTCTTAATGTCAGAGGGTGGTATGATACCCATCTGTAGAATGGGGAATTGAGGCACAGGGAGATTAGTGTCCATGATGCCCACAAATTTTAGGTGCCCAAGTTGAGACACCTCGGATCTTTTTCAAAGTCCTTACCATTATATAACATGTGCAAACTGCAATTTCTCAAAGGCTTTTAATTTGTCAAAATGTGTGAGGATTTTCACGGGGATTGCAAAAGGCATATTCTTGACACAAAGGCCAAAACTTTCTAAATTTCAAGTTTCTGCTCCAAAGCTTGGAGGAGCTAGAGCTTTTCAAAGAAAGAGTCACCAAAAAATTTTCACATCAGCAAACCTACTGACTTTTTCCCTAACCTTGTTCTCAGAAATGGATGAACCATTCTGGCTGAAATTTTCCAGAAAGAATCACCCTAAGGCAGACAGCCAAAAAAGAGAATTTCAACTAAGGTAGTTTAAATAAACAACTGAAAACAGGGTATTGTGATTGGAAGTCTCAGGCAACCTATAATACCTTGAAAGATGTACAAGATAGTAATAAAAATAAAATGAAAATAGAAGTTATCATATCAAAAAGTTAAGGTGACATCACAAAACTAAAACATGCAGCAATCACAAATAAAAATCAGCTATTGCTGGATGTCATAAATCTTTCTTTTTTATGATGTAGTACTTTATGGTATGTACAGCACATAAGTGTGTAAACTATTAGAAGTGGTGCACAGTAGCACACTGGAAAGTGTCAGACAGTTGGAAAAGTGTTTTCTTCTTTTCCCCCTTTTTATATTTGGGTTGGATTTGTTTCAAGGAATTTTGAATCAGTTTAAACTTTTACTAGCTTAACCTGTGTGTGTACTCTGGAAACATGTTTCCACAAACTCCATTGGTCCTGTGTTTAATGACGGATACAGGTTTGTTAGATACTGTCAAACATTAATTTATGTCAGTAAGAAGTTTGCAGCTATGCTATCTTGAGAACCAAGTGAACAAAAATATCTGATATTTATAGTACTTGAAAAGGTTTTATGAACAATCTCTACACTGCATATCTTTAACTCATTGTTTCCATTTCTATAGTAATATAATTGTACTCAATAACTTTGGAGAACTTTGGGGGGTTCTTGTACTCAAATAGAAAGCTCTTTCTAAGCTAAAATTCATAACATTGTAGTATTACCCTTCCAATACTGCAATATCTATATATTTAAAAATGTAGTTTTCAGTTTCATACAGCTTATTCTAGGAAAATTGAGGGTTTTTTTCCTTCCCCTTCTACCACCTGTTGGTGAATTGGAAGAGAGTCGATTAGAATTTATGGGGTTTGTTTTGTGTAGTGTTTACAATTTATCTAACATCATAGTTCTCTGATTTTTATCTCCACTGCTTTATATAGAGTTGCCCAGTTCCCATGGAAGTCAATGAAGAGTTTCATTGCTTTTGGGAGTTGGATTGAGCCTTCTAATACCCTACTCAGTGGTTGAACTTTATGTGGGTAATTGACTGCAAACATGAGGGGTTCCACAGTTGGGCACTTCAGTCAGTGTTTCTGATTGCTATAATTGTTGGTTTCTAACGAGAAACCACGCCAAGATGCTCGGGAACGCAACACTAGAGCTGATCAGAATATATCTTGGGTTAAGTTTTTTGTTTCTACATGCCACCCCTGCAAAAATGTTGACTCCTCATCAAAAAGCACAAAACAAATATTTTATATTTCACTTTTTGGCCATCAAAAACAAATAATAAGAAAGATTGTCAAACTGCTGAAAACTGAAATTTTGTGGTTTTGGCAGAAAAGTTTTGGTTTTCATCCGAAACATTTTTGGAGGACAACTGACAGACTTTCCATGCATTTATGACTAAATGAAAAACTGCAGTTTTTAGAAAACTTTTGGCAAGCCCTGCTCAGCCCTCTGAAAATCAGGTAGCTTTTTTTAAATTGCAAAATCAGAATTTAGTTTTCTAAATTTAGGCACCACATTTTGAAAATATTTGCCTTAGATTTCCTGGTGAGAAATGTCCTTAGACATTCCCAAAGGAGATGGATATATCCATAGATATTTAAAATAGAGTAATATATTGTTTGGACTTGCAATGCTACCTGTAATTTAATAAATTATAATTCTCAAATAGTCATTTCTAAGACCTGCATTTTACAATAACAATTAAGTAAAAACGTATGTAGTGAGAACTATAAACTTTTGTAGTTAATCCACTTACTTACACCTATTGCTAAGCAGTTTATCCTACATGCATTTTTTTACTAATCAAATTGTGTGTTCTTAAGATTGTCTTATTAACCTTAACTGCATTACAAGGTACGATAATGAACAGTATTTGTTTAAACAAGTTGTGGGTTTCTGTACTTGTGTTGCAGATGTTTTACCCCAAGACTTAATTTCTGTGAATACATTTTTAAAACTAAAAATGTCATGCTCTTTTCACACAGGTGGCTGTATTTAAGATCCCATCAATGGTGTGCAGAAATCGGAAACAGCGTAAGTTCAACTGCTGTAGCATTGACAAGTGACATTGCTGTAGGTAGCAAGAACAAGGAACAGACAAATATATATGTAGTTTGACAGAGGTAAGTTTTTTATATTTATAATGAGTGACTGATGACACCAGGTAGTGAGACTAAATAGTAAGTCCTGCTTTCAGATGGAAGGGAAGATAAATTTTAAAGTACCTCCCAGCACTTTTTCTGATCTTTTGGATGCAGATTTCACATTCCCTCAATTGCAGCCACATATGTTTTAAAAATACACCTCTAAGATTCAGCATTGTAAAAAAGATTATTCTTTAGTCTCTATGATCACAAGACTGAGAACCTGTTTTTTCATGCCCTCAACATCATTAATTACCCTTTGGTAATGGAACATCTCTTCAGATATGCTGAGACATGAAGCCACCTGCTCTTCTGTACTGTGCACACCTGTGACTTTGTTTTATACTTGATCATTGTCCCAGCCACACAGGAAGAAAGAGACGATACAAGGGATGTGGTTTAATTAGACTGCAACTTTATTAACTTGTCTGGGAAATGCCCGGCAATAGGCTAAGCACCTCAGGACTATTCTTTCCCTTTTTTGAAGAGTTGCTGCCAGCCCTCCCGACTTTAACCTGGTCCCAGGCCATTGCTGAGACCCCACTGCCCTTCCCTTGTAATATAGGCTTAAGTGGCTGTGGAAAGGTGATTGTCTCCGCGCTGTACCATGGAACCAGATATCCCAGGAAATGAAAAGGGGGTTCTGTCTGGGGAGAATGGAGTTCTGGAAGGTTCTGTCTGGTATGCATGGGTTAGTGGCCCATCTGAGGTCCTCCCAGGCAGCCTGTCACTCGGATGATGCCACCCCCCTCCTCCCTTCTTCTCCCCCACTCCTTTGGGTGAACTCTTAAAGGAGTCAGATTCCTTTTCCTCACACTGGGTAGACTAGATATAGCCCCACCCTTATAGTCAAGTTTATGGGAAATGCATTTTAAAGATGTGTGTTACATTAGCTACTGTTTCAACAAGATTTTGACCACAAGGCAAAATTTCTTTAAAAATTGCTCAAAAAAAAAGTTAAATCTTGGTGGTGATAGGCCCTTCAAATTCATTTTTTAAAGAGGCTCAGTAATCAAAAATGTAGAAAGCTAAGATACTATACCTTCGGAGAACTCGCCCCGGTATGTTTCTTGTAAAATATTCTTAATCTGAATAGATTCAAAAACTGTAATTTGATTGGAATCATATATAAAATATGAACTTGGATTTTCACTGAGGAATAGTTTTGAATAGCTTTATGGTTTACAAGGCCAAGCCCTGAGTGTGTACATTTTGTGAAGGTATTCTACAAGAGTGAAATGTTACTAGAAGCCAATAGATTAATCAACTCCATATTTATTACATTATAAACTGAACCCTCAGATTGAGTCAACAGCAAAGAAAAGAAAAGTGGTAGATCATTTGGATAACAATTCCATTGAGAAAAAAAGCTCATATTTGAGGTCACTAATAACTTCAATACAGAGCAAGACGAGAGACTTGTGGGGTACATATTGCGAATAACTTTTAATATTCAAAGTTTTCATAAATTCTAAGGCCAGAAAGAACAATTGTTATTATGTAGTCTGATCTTTTGTATAACACAAACTTAGAACATCTCCAAGATAATTCCTAGAGCAGATCTTTAGAAAAACATCCAATCTTGATTTAAAAATTGTTGATGGTGGAGAATCCACTACAACCCTTGGTAATACAAAGTTTATATACAAAGTTACTTATGTCCATAAGGGTCTTAATGTCATAACTTTTGGACATAGAACATTTTAAATGTTCACAAATGTTCAAAGGGGGAAATGCTATTGGATTATGGGGCATTTTTGTTTGTTTTTCACATCACTCGCCCCTGCCACTTCCAGCAGCTCCCATTGGCCTGGAGCGGTAAACCGCAGCCAGTGGAAGCTGCAATCGGCCGAACATGCAGACGCGGCAGGTAAGCAAACCGGCCTGGCCCACCAGGGGGCTTACCCTGGTGGGCTGCGTGCCAAAGGTTGCCAATCCCTGGTCTATATTTGAGTAGACTAAGAAGAAAGTCTTTGTGCAAATAACAGGTTTCAGTGTAGTAGCCGTGTTAGTCTGTGTCAGCAAAAAGAAAACCAGAAAAATACCTGTGGCACCTTAGAGACTAACAAATTTATTTCAGCATAAGCTTTCGTGGGTTAACTTTCGTGGGTTAAGAACCCACTTCATCGGATGCAACCGATGAAGTGGGTTCTTAACCCACGTAAGCTTATGCTGAAATAAATTTGTTAGTCTCTAAGGTGCCACAGGTATTTTTCTGGTTTTCTTTTTGTGCAAATAGTTATTTTTTCCCCCAAAATGCAGATTCAAGTCAACCAAAACTATTTGTGTATTCAATTTTGAACAGTTTGAATAGTTTCGACCAAAATAAAATAAAGAAAAATTCCAGAAATGTCAAAACATTTTGTTTCAGCATTTCCAAAATGAACATTTAGACAGCTTCATTTCAGAATTTACCTAAAATGTTTTTCTAAAAATCAAATTAACCCCTCTTAATGGAAAGAAAGAAAGAGAAAGAAAGAAAGAAAAAACCTGAAAATAATTTATTTGATCTTTGCTCTTTTTGGTTCGACTACCAAGCAAAAATAAATTGGTTATTTGCTCATCCCTAATTTATAGATTGATTCTTGAATATCTTTTCTTCTGGTAAAATTGATTATTTCCCCAAACACAGCTTCCCATCTCAAACTTCTGAACATACAAATGTTCATTACAGTTAAGTGAAAACTGCAAACAGTGTGTCAATATTCATTCTAATTTTAAAACAAACTTACTTTGACTGTGTTCATGCCCCTTCTTGTGTTCCCCAACTAGTGAAAATTTTGGAAATGTATTTTACTAGTGTCAGCTCTTAGGAATGCAAATGTTAAACTTGAGTGTCCAAATAATCACTGAAATTTGGAATTTCAGAACTAACCAACAATGTAGTTCAGAATGCTAATGGTAAATTGCTGATTTTACATTCTAATACGCTATTTGCAATTGATTTAACTGACAAACGGAAAGAAGTGATTTTAAATTATTCATCCATTATTCAGTGTAATACAGATAAATATTTATTGTTCTAACAAGTAACTATTCTGGTCGACTGGTTCTGTAACCATGTCTAGCATATGCTCCCAAAAGTAGGCATGAGAAATATGCAAAATCCTAATATACTTTTAAGTTTATTTTTAATTGTAAGCACCCAGAATCCACCAAGCAGAATGTGTTGTCTAATAGAAGTGAGTCAGATCTCCTCTGGGACCCTTTATTTATTTGTACTGCTTTATTTTTTTTAGTCACATTTTAGATTCATTCACAGTTCCAGTGATCTCTTATTGCTGTTACAAGATATTTGTTTAAAAAGCTCTAAGGCCAGGCCTATACTATAAACTTACATCAACAGAACTACATCGCTCAGGGATGTGAAAAATCCACACCCCCTGAGCTATATAGTTATACCAACGTAGCCCTCTGTGTAGACAGCGCTATGTCAATGGGAGGGCCTCTCCAGTCAACATAGCTACGACCTCTCTCCATCTAGTGCAATGTCCTGTCTGTCTCTGTGACCAGCAACTTCGGAGAAAGTTGTAATAATGAACACTTTTGTCTAAATGAGATTGTGCTCAAATTTAGAGTCCTAGTCATAGAGTTTAAGACCAGAAGAGTCCACCTCCTGTATATCACATGCCACGAACATCTCCCTGCACCCACACACTAAACCCAACAACCGAAATGAGACCAAAGTAAATGAGACACACATGCTAGACTATTATGTGATGCAGGCAGAGAATAGGAGATACCAAGGTTCACCAGTGATTGAGGCCCCTGCAATGGCAGGGAATTAAGTGAAATATACCAGATAATCCTGGCAAGTAACCCACATGCCCACACTGTGGAGGAAGGCAACTCAACTTCCACACCCAGGGTCACTGCCAATGTGATCTGGGGGAAGATTCTTTCCTGACCTCACATGTGGTGATTAGTTAGACCCTGAGCATGTGAGCGACAACCGGCCAGCCAAGCACTGCTCGGTGCCACCTCAATGCCCTGGCCCTCTCCACCTAGTGTCCCATCTCCATCTGTGGCCATCCCTGATGCTTCAGAGGAAAGAGATAATACAACCTCACCGAATACATTGAAGGAAAAATATCCCTTCCTAATTCAGCTGACCACCAGCAGGAACCCTGAAGCATGAGCTTTAGGAACATAAGACATAAACTGGAGTGAGCCCTGCCCCCTACCATCACAAGCACCTCTGTCCATGCAATGGCACTCATACATTTGGCCAGCACTTTCTTAAAATTAATTTGCTGTTACATCAAAGCCAGAATGTTTCCTGGAGATGTACTGGTTTCAATTAAGTTTTTGTTGGAAAGATTTTCAGAAGAGACAGTCCCCCACCTGGGATGTGGGAGACCCAGGCTCAAGTCCCTGCTCTGCCTGATTCAGAGTGATATGGGATGAAAAAGTCTACTTTGAATTTGAATCTGCATCCCAGATTCCAGGCCAGTACCCCAATGGGGAGACGCAGTCACACTCAGGTTTTGATCAGAAAACAGACATTTTGATACAAATCAATTTTTTGTTTAAACTTTCAAAAAGTTTTGTTCTTGTTCCAATGGAGAAACTAAAACAGCTTCAGAGGCTTCAAAAGTTACTGAAAAAACAGAATTGCTGTTCTGCTCTGGTCAGCTCTAGTGATAATCTTGCCCATAGGGAAAACTACTTACTAACCTCCATTATTTAGTGATTGGCATATACACTGAATAATTATTCATTGATTTTAGTTTGCAGAAGCACCCAAAATAAGTTAGGCTCTTTTTTGAACAGAAGGACACAGTTCCTATCCTGAAGAGTGTATAGTCTGAAATGGCATAAACAATGAGAGGAAGAAAGGGACACAGCATCCAGTGGGAGAGATCTGGGTGAAGCTGGACACATATCTCATTATTCAGTTCTTCATTTGTCATTCCCTCCCACCCCACTAACTCCCCCCCACCACACACACACATCCTCTCTCCAGAAATCTCTTCTTTGCTCTCCCCACACCAGTTTCAGTTTTCTTGTTACTTTCTTCCTCAGCATTTGACCTCCTCCTTCAACACAAGAGTGGTTCATTCAAAAAATGAACAAATGATGTGGATAAGTAGATAACTTAATCAGCAAGCGTCAGGTAGGAGGGATAGCTCAGTGGTTTGAGCATTGGCCTGGTAAACCCAGGGTTGTGAGTTCAATCCTTGAGGGGGCCATTTAGGGATCTAGGGCAAAAATTGGGGATTGGTCCTGCTTTGAGCAGGGGGTTGGACTAGATGACCTCCTAAGGTCCCTTCCAACCTTGATATTCTATGATTCTATGTATGTGTCTAAAGAAACCGTGGAGAGATTTAAGTAAGAGTACAGTGGCTTTGCAGACCTGTACAGGAAGGGTGTTCTATGTATGGGGAGTGGCATGGATTGAAGTATGGGGATGTCTGTGGGGGAAACAAATAATGCCTCAGGAATGAGGGCCTGCAGCCGGGCCTGGAACCAGCTAGCTAGCTCATGCTAGCTAGCTTTCTTTGCTTTACTATAAGGAACAACACACACCTACTTGTTCTTCCCTACCGCCAGCGTCTGCCTTTACAACAACTGGCAGCTGACTTTGTTGGTTTGTTTATTTGCTGTGAATTTTGCAAGGCTCTGTGGCTTATTTGTGGTCTGGATCAAACCTGTGCTAAGGATGAGTCCGCCACCGTCATTTTACATAGTTAAAAAGAGCTACAATGTTGTTAGTGTTAGTGGTGGTTTTCTTGGAAAAGAGTTGATAGGCCACACCCGAAACAGAAGTTTTGATGTGAAGATTGTAAAACACACGTCTCAGCAAAACCCAGCCACAAGTGCTGAAATATTTCTCTGATAATATTGTTACGTCCAGAAACAAAATGGACATGAATCATGTCAGTGGTTTGAGGAATAGCAAGCTTGTTTCTACTCCTGAACCTGTGAAATAGTGTTTGTTTTTCTAAAAGAAAAAAAATGGATTGAATAGTGCGGAGCCATAACCAAAACAAAAAAAAAATCAACATGAATATGCCTAGTATTACAAAGTGAAATATTTTGTTACCTTCTATTTAAAATCTTGTTTCTCTGAACTCGTGTTCAGGCAAGAAGGACAGAACAACTATGCAAAATTAGATAAGACAGATAGTTATATGTATTTCTACCTTCAAGGAGAGAAGAATAAAAAATAAAAACAATACAAATAGTTGATTTTTATTTAATTTTTATTTATTTATTTATTTATTTTACAGACTGCATGAGAATTATCTAGCAGAGTACTTGGGCCCACTTAGGAACAGCAACAAGAATTGATGAAAAAATGTTACTTAGCCTTACATTTTAGCAACTTTATATAGTGAACTCATCTCTTTTGATGCCAACATAATTTCAGAAGTGCCAGGAAGATGAAAAAACAGTTTAATGAGAACCATGTTTAAATATATTTAAAATGGCTCTGTTTATAAAACATATAGATAACTCTGAAAAGACTATCTGTATATTATTAATTTTAATGTACATGGAAACATTTAGTATGTACTTTTCCTACATTATTAATGTGCTTTTTAAAATTTATTAGTAGCTATAAGCACCTTTAATACTTGAGTGCTAGAAGTTGGGAATGGGAGACAGAGAATGGAGCACTTGATGATTGCCTGTTCTGTTCATTCCCTCTGGGGCACCTGGCATTGGCCACTGTCGGAAGACAGGATATTGGGCTAGATGAACCTTTGGTCTGACCCAGTATGGCCGTTCTTACGTTTTTATGTCTCAAAGTGGTGCACAGACATTATTTAACTCTGTGATAGATATTCTCCCCTTTTCACAGATGAACAAACTTCACGAAGAAGGTTGCATGCTACACATCTAGGTCCTAGAAAATATGAAGGGGGAAATACTTCTGGTTATAGCAGCTGTGTAAATTCAAGACAGATATCTGTTTAATAACTCTGATTAAACTGCAGAGCATGCCGCAGAGAGAGGATGCTCCTTGGCTCAGCCCCCTTCTGCACACTGCCGAGCTGGAGCAGTAGGACTTGTACGGCTTCCATTACAGAAGTAATCCTCCCCTCTGCAGATTTTGCAGCTTTTTCTGCCGTTTCCTCCATGTTGCAAAATTAATTTGCCCAAGGTCACACAACAAATTAGAAGCAGAGCTGGGAGAGAACCTGCTCCTAATGGTTATAGGCAATGCTTCCTCCGTAACCCCTTACCCCAAACACCTTCACTGTGTTTGTAATGTTTTTTTCCCTCTTGGTGTACCTTTCTTTTAGACTTCTGTTGTACGAGCATCAAGAAATCATGTGAGTACCTGATGGCATTCAGTTAATCAAAAGCAAGGGTAAAAGGGATTAGGAAGTGCAGTGGGTGAATGCACTAGTTGTTTTTTCACTGTTGAAGTTACAAATGAAAAGGCATTTGATAGTCCCTGTTACACATCAAAAAAGTGCCAAATATGGTGTATAATTGCAAGTCTTTGATAATGAGGAACCTATATCTGCAACCGAATGGGCATAAAACTTGTCGTTTTACTAAGAGCTCAGTTGCAACTTTCTGGCGTAGTCCTCCATTTGGCTTCAGGGGAGAGAAGTAAGGATAGCTGCACCACCCAAAGGTGAGCACTTAGAGAAATTCTGTCCTAGAGCTTCTAGGTTGTGCTGGGAGGAGAAACATCTGAAACACTCCTTAAAGGCATGCAACATATTCTTACTCCTTCAGTATATTCTGCTGGCAGATATATACAGGGAGAGCAGTTTGGTTCTGCCTACTCATTGCACTGCCCCATTCTTGTACAGCAATTTGCTCCTTAAGTACTTATGTGGGCTGCTAAAGGGGAAGGAAGTCCTTAATTATCAAGGAATAATTGTCAGTGTAGAATGAAACCGGTCAGTAGTTGAAACCCAACATGCAGTTGCTCTGCTGGAGTTTGGGTTAGGAAGATCATCTTCCAGCTTTTTTGTTTATTTACTGAACAATTTACATGTCAGCTTCCAGAATGGATGGGATAACTGGTCCATGCATATACCGAATGAGTTTAATACACTAAGAAACCACACACACCACAATATGTCAGCACAGAAATTAGAAATCTAAACTGTTTAAAATATCAGAGCAATAAAAATGATTTATAAATTGACTTTACTACAGAAATACACACTGAAAGATCACCTTCACAGGGGAAATACAGAAATTGATATTGAGAAAGACACTGAAAGTCAGAATCGGAAAAGGTCCTGCCAATACTATTTCCCCCTCCTCCTTGCTGCTCCTTAGGCCTACAGTAAGTGGCAAATACATCCACATCCGAGTGGAACTGGAGCTTGAGCTCTGTAAGGCTAAACATATCCATGATTGTTTCTGGCTTTGTGAGCACCAAAACTTGTCTCTGACAGATCACTGTGCCAACCACATCTATCAGTACGGTCTAACAGGGAAAATGCAATCTTTGCTAACCAATAAGGCTATGTAAGCTTTGAACTGCCGCATAATGAGAGCAAGCTCTGAAGTTAATGACGTCTTTAGCAAAGTTCTCTAAGGCTAAAGCTTCTATGGCTTCAGTAAATGGATGAACCACTGTGTGTTAAGGCTATTCTAATTAGAAATGACACTGGAAACATTTTAGCAGGACACTTTTTTTTGTTTTTCACTGAATAGCTATTTGAATCCTACAGCCACATGGCTTCTAACACGTACACGCCTGTAGCAGAAGTTGCCCTTCACCTCATCTTACTTCATTATCCAGCCTCTGAAAGAAACACTTTCCTAATAACTATGAAAAAGCACACACATCATCTACTGTATGTTATTGTTGGCATCTTGAATTGGCTTCTCTTCTACAATTAAACAGAAGTTCTAAAAGGTCCCTGATTCAGTGTTCTTTGTAAAGGCCTGCAGACTTTAGTACTGGGAAAGAGTAAAACATGCTCAAAAGAAAGAGGGCAGAAATGCTCATCTAGATTGCAGCATGAAATACACTGATTGGAAAGGAAGTGAAGAACTGAACAGATTCAAAAAGAAGGAAATAAAACAAAACTAAAAGATAATGCTATAGGAGTACAAAGATTACAAAATATAAATAACTTCAGTTATATTTAAAATGGAAAATTAGATTTATAGTTGGGCACATGCATTTGATAGTTTTTATTTCATACAATTTTTCACCCTGTCACGTTCTTGTTTTATGTGTAATTTCAACAACAAAGAAGAAAAAGAGAAAAAAAAATCCATGTTTTCTATGCCTTTTTGCTGTACAAAATTGCCTCTTTATTGAAAAATTTGCTTAGCTTAACAAAATTGTCCACAAAAAGGCCCATTTTTCACTTCACAGTAAGATCTAAAGACCCTTTTAATTCTGCCCACTCTTTTGAAAGTAATTAAGTGTAGCCTTAGTTCCAGGCCTAGAAAAAACCTGTTTCTAAGGCAAAAAAGGGACACGCTGATTAAATAGCATACTGTGTGTTGTATTAATTCAGCTCAGCAAGTCAAAGGTGCCAACGTGACCCTGTCGTCATCCAACATTAAAAAATGTTAGTGTTTGGGATTTCGTATACAGAGATCTCAGCCTCCTTAGTAACATGCCAGATACCATTAAAAATCCTTTTATTCAAAATATGGGCTGGGGGTGGGGAGTTAAAGCACTTTGAAATGTAAAGTATTAAATATGGCTTTTATTTTAACAACATCCCCTTTTCCCTTTCACTTTAGCTGTAGAGAATCTTTAGAAGGGGGGCAAAACCTTGTTTGACAGTGTTTTAGATGGTGTTACAGATAACTGTCCATTTGGGGAAAAGAGACAATGTTAACTGAAATGTGCTGGAGCTCTTATTGCTGCTGTTAAGTCCTATCCTGTTTCTAGAAGAGAAACAAGGCAAACACACACACGCGATGATAGAGGAAAGAACAGAAAAGCTAGAAAATACAGCTTTTGTCTCTGATGTTGACTTTAACTTGCAGCCTCACTGCTGGAAAAACACAGGTACTACGCATTGTCTTATTAGCTATTCCAAGACCTGGAAAACTTGTACAAGCAGCATCAGGCTATTTAGGGCATTGCTTTTAGCTACTCTTTTGGGTGATAGTCTTTCAGTAATGTTGCTGTAAAATATAGAGTCTTGGTTAGCTGAGCCAGACTTTAAAAAGAGAGGGATAGGAAAGAGAAGAAATAAGGTGGGGAAGGAAAAGGGCACATTGGGCTGGAGGGGGGTGGCGACAGTCTCACATGCCAGGTGGTGTTTGGGATTTAGTCAGAGCAGTGGAAGAAGTGATATCATCTGGGTCCCTCTCATAGGGACAGTCTTGTCAGGACATCTCTCAGGATCAGGATGATGAAGGCACAACAGTGTCATGCTGGATCCTGGGGTCCCAGAAGATGGTGGGAGTGGTAAGCAAGATGGTGAAGTGTGCTCCTTCCCCTTCTTTCAGTCAGAAATTGTTGCATTCACTTTCCCTTCCATAACCACCCCTGCCCCAAAGTCCTTCTTTTCTTTTTTTCTTTAGGAACTCCAAAAATGGAGTGTTAACTGGAATAGTCCATTCTCTGATCATTTTGTTTACTAATTAGGATTAATTTCTGACACACCCATTTTGGTCCATTGATTTCCATCCCGGACTTCTTTTGTTTACCAGATATGATCTTAATACAGTCCTTGAGTAATAGCAGTAGGCCTGTTTGTTTGGCCTAATGCAGTCTTTCTGTCTCTCTTTTGCAACTTTTCCCATCAACATCTGTTGTAACAGGTTATTGTGACATTTTATGAACTTTCACTCACTTTTTCCAGCTGAGCTCAACTGCACAATTACTGAACATTTGTAGGCCCAATTATTACAACAGTTGACACTTATGAATTAGAAAATATCAAGAGTTCTGAAAGCTATAATTCTTTTAAAATTTCATGTTTTAGAACCTGATTATGGAAAAAGTTTCATGAAAAGGAAAAATTTTGTACCCAAGAAATGTTCAGTACTGTCAGTGTAATTTAATTTTACTGTTGGTGTGTGCTTTGAAATTTTCTATGATAATTGTGCCTAGAAACGTTATGGGTGCGTGGTATCAATCAAATAACAAATGTATAAACAGGGATTAAATCACTTGAGTTACAATATAATCACTTCTAACTAGACCTCATCAGTCATGGTATCTTTTTCAGAATCTAAAATATTTTAGAGCTAGTGGATTAGGTTCTTCCCCCCGGGGGGGCCAGTTTGCATAATGTTGCCAAAACTGTAGCTGTCAGGACTCCAGCAAAGGCAGGCTTAAGTGCTGGTGTGGTGATAAGTGCTGTGTGGTATTCAGAATGAGTTGCTTTATGCTGGCTGAGATCTCTGGTGGGGATAGCTTCATACTGATTTCCCCCTCTATTGCCATCATGACTGGGCCATAGAGGGTATGTCTCACTGCAATTAAAAACCCGTGGCCTGCCAGTGACAGCTAAGTCAGGCTCACAGAGCTCAGGCTAAGGGACTATTTGATTGCAGTGTAGATGTTCAGGCTCTAGCTGCAGCCTGGACAGTGGAACCTTCCTACCTCATCGGGTCTAAGAGTCCAGGGTCCAGCCTGAGCCTGAATATCTGCATTGCAATCAAACAACCCCTTAGCCCGAGCCCCGCAAGCCTGACTCAGATGGCATGGGCCAGCTGCGGGTTTTTAATTGCAGTGTAGACATACCCAGAGATGTTTGTTCTCTTTCTATTTAATAAGAAACCTCCATCTGCACTGTTCCCAACTCAGTGAAAAAAACCTCAAATTTCAGTTCTGGCTACAACATATGTCTTCCCCGCCCAGCCTTCCCATGTGACTGAACACCGTTCTTCAGCTGTCATGACATAGTTTACTACAAGTGTTGTTTACAGACTGCAAAGATTTCACACTGAATCTTAACCATTGCACTGTGTGCTCCTAATTGGAAAGCTTAACTTTCACCCTTTAAAACAGTATACTTATTTACATCAGCCTCAGCACTGCAATTTAATCTATGGCAAAAAGGCATGATCTTTTCAAAGACAATTACCACCTCATATTTTCTCAGCCAGAATTACACAAGAATGTGTGAAGGTGCCACTGAAACCTGAACAAAATCAGGGAAATTTGATTGATAGAGGTTAGCTCACACTTTAGGGAAAAGACTTTTCTTGTTTAAAAATAAGACATCTAAATTTATCAGTTTTGCAAAGTAGGCTGAAAAAATTAACTTGAATGAGTTATCACCATGCACCATATCAGCCAGTCTACGATCATTGCTGGGTAAAAGCCTATCCTGTATTATGCCTCTCCGTAGGCTTTAAAGGAGTTGGATAGAGCATCCACCTGTGTTTGTGTCAAAATTCTTAGGAAGGTTCATCTCTGTCAGCAACGTACGTGCCTGAATCTGACAAGAACTATCCCGATGGCAATGCTCAGATTGGACTCAGTCCTGCAAGCTTATGAGCACTCTACCCCAATCCAGCAAAGCATCATATACACACACAACTACTCACAATATATATTCCAAGTATTTAACTATACATATTATTAAGCATTAATATAGCAATTTTATAGCCAGCATTAGCCTGGACCTTTATTATAATCCTGTTTACTTATGCTAAGTATCCCATAACACCTTGCATTAGTTGAAGTAAGCCTTAGCTTAAGTATGTAGGGAAACTGTCAGTTTCAAAACATAATTGTTTCCTCATGGCAACAGAAAGGGAGTTACCCTCACAAACCTAGTTACACTAGTAGAGGCCTAGTAGTGTCTTCATACCCCTTAGTACCTTGAATGAATGTACTCAGAACAAAGATAAGGGTGCATAATGACCCGGAATGCATGGATTCTGAACAGAAGATAAAGAAACAAACAAGGTAAAAAGCTGATTACTTGAATCCATTTTCAGGTGACTTATATGTACCTTTTCCTGGTAAACAAATAGGGTATAAGAAGATGGCTTTAGGATGTAACTTTGGTGAGCCACACTCTCCGTGTAAAGTGAATTTAACATCCTTGCACAGGACTGTTCTTTGGAGACTGATATCGTATAGAATTTTTTTCCTGTGCCATATTAATAAACCTGACTGACATTGGATATTTGGTTTCTTGAGCATATATCATAACGAACCAAAGTATGATCAAGCAATTGACTATACAACTTAACATTATTTTTAAGCGTGTGAGAAAGGCACTACGCAATGTGAAACATAAACTTGACTTTAATAAGTGCTTTGCTGGATTGAGACAGAGTCCCCAGCACCTTGCAGAAATGAGTTCACGGGGGTTTTATCACTTTTGCTCCCACTGAGTCTTTGACTTCTGGATATTGGTAGTCTCCATCTTTCTCACATAAAATAGGAAACTACTTGGTACAGATGACAGATGTCTATGGTAGGTAAACAAAAAGATACTGTTAACTGACATAGCATTTGCTTTAGAATGAACACAGCTGCCATCTGGCCTTCTAGAAATAGTATTATGGCATTATTGTCCTTAAAGCATTCTAAAATAAAAGAATGATAAACCGTTCTTTAAAAATTTAATTTGTCATTGGTCCTATTAATTTAATATTCTCATTTCCTCTGTAGAACTTAAATAGTGCTCTATAACCATATAATCCTATTGAAGCCTCTGCTAATTAAACTGCTTAATCTCACATCCTCATAATGACAAGAAACATAGCCTCACAATAAACTTCCTATGACCTGTGCTTATGTTCTGCTTTATTATATAAAGTAATTGTATAGAAGTCAGTATTTGAAGCGTATCAAATTCTAAATCCCCAATGAAGTCTGAGATTCAAAAAATATTTTTCAGATCTATGTGGCCTATATGATGATTAGTATTAAACCCTGGTTAATTGAAAATAATTTCTATATTTGTGATTTGGTACCTGTTAACATAATGCTGGATTTGGATGAAGAAATGGGAAGGCTTTAAACAGACAACTGAAATCTTTAATCATTTAATGGCACAATGTTTTTCAGAGGAGTCTGCCTGAGTGTATTTATTGATGAAGGTCTTTGGATAGGAAGCTATTCACTTCAGGATCTACCGTTCCAATCCAGCTAGTAGTTTTTATGGCTTGAAGTTTTATTTTGCAACTTGCTAGCTAATAAGTTTGTGATTTGTCTAATAAGCATAAGGAAAATTTAAAAGGATGCAAGAACAAAGTTCAATTGAAAGTTGATATTAATATTGAACAGCATATTATCTAACAGATCACAGGATTCAGCTGTTTCAAATTTTTAGTCTTATGAACTGTGTAATTAATTTCCTAACCCCTTTTCTGTTTTACATTCTCGTCCCATTGAGAACAGAAAATACTTTCCAAAAATGTATGTTTAGTTTATGGTAAACCAAATTATATGTATTTGATGACTTGGGATAGAGAAACAGCCATTTGGTATGCTGTTCACATAACCCCTTTATAGTACTGATGATATGTGAAATTAGGGTGACCAGATGTCCCGATTTTATAGGGACAGTCCTGATTTTTGGGTCTTTTTCTTATATTGGCTTCTGTTACCTCCCATCCCCTGTCCCAATTTTTCACACTTGCTGTCTGGGCACCCTATGTGAAATACTATATGTAGCGCTTTTCAAATTGTACTTGAAAAAGAAAGAAGCTACCGGGTCTCTTCTTGCCAGTCTATGGATTTTACTCTCTAAAATGGGTGGACAAACTTTTTGGCCCAAGGTCCACATCTGGGTGGGGAAATTGCATGCAGGGCCATGAATGTAGGGCTGGGGCAGGGGGTAAGGCGGACGGGAGGAAGTGCAGGGTGTGGGAGGGGGTGTGGTGTGCAGGAAGGGGCTCAGGGCAAGGGGTTGGGGCAGAGGAGGGGTTTGGAGTGTACGAGAGGGCTCAGTGAAGGGGGTTGGTGTGCAGGAGGGGGTGCACAGTGCAGTAGGGGGCCCAGGGCAGTGGTGCAGGGAGGGGTGCGGAGTGTGGGAGGGGGCTCAGGGCAGGGGGGTGGGATGCAGGAGGGGTGCGAGGTGCAGCATGGGGCTCAGGGCAGGGGGTTGGAGTGCAGGAGGAGTGTGGGGTGCAGCAGGGGGTTGGGGTGCAGGCAGGGGGCTCAGAGCAGGGAGTTGGGGTGCAGGAGGGGTTCGGGCTCTGGCCCGGTGCCGCTTACCTGGAGCGGCTCCAGGGTGGCAGCGGCGGCGCCAGGGCAGGCTTCCTGCCTCCTAGCCCTGGCTCCCCGGGGGTGACAATCCCGTGGGCTGGATCCAAATCCCTGAGGGGCCGGATCCAGCCTGCGGAATGTAGTTTGCCCACCCCTGCTCTAAAACATTTTTCTTTAGCTAGGAACATCATTTTTTCCCCCTTTTAGCCTTAAGATATCTGAGGCCATCCAAAGGTGCTCTGGTAGTTCATGAATAGCTGCTTCCTAGGCTTCCTCAGCTTATACCATGGGTGAGGATTGCTGACTCAAAGTCTCCTCTCCATGCTATCAGCTTCTGGCTCCTCCTTAGAGCAGGGTCTCGCAGCTCTGCATATGGGGAACCTGGAGATGAGTGGAGAGAGGAGACATTAACCAGGCCTGGAACAGCATCATTGCACAAACCCCCTTCTTGGCTTAATGTATCAATGAGAAAGGAAGCCATCATTGGTTTAAAGTACTGGAGACTGTGGGTGGGGGTAGAGGGGAATCTAATCTCTCTGTGTTTATTTTCTTGAGGGGACGTTGTCTTGGGAGAAACTGATAGATTTATTTTGTTGTGGTGGTAGTGAACTGTGGTGAAGTGAGAGGTAATGAATTTGTTGTAGGTCTTGATGTCCCACTTCAAAGTTTTGCAAGGAGGCTCATGCAAAAATTGTTGTTCCCCTGCTCCAGCACAAGTGTGAGAGGAAGCTATGCCAGGCCTAGTCATCTACACAGGTAAAAATCTCAAGCTCCTTTTACTCTAACTCTCTTATAGTTAAGAATAAAGGGACAGGATGTGAGTGGGGATTGGTGTGTCTGAGACACATAGGTTTAAGCCTGATTCACAGCATGTAAATAAGATGCTTATCTTTACATACCCCTTTTCTGTCTTATAACTGCTGTTGATCTGGAGTAATGTCACAGCAGTGCTCTCATTAAGGATTCAGATTTCCCTGTGCTGCTTGTCCAGTTTGTCACTGTTTGCACTTTTATGCATAAGTTCGTCAACTGCGATGTGTACATGTCGCCACCATATATCCTGTGTATTGAATAGTGAACAGAGGTCATCAATCATCTTATGTCCAGCAGAGCGTTCCTCATGAGACGTGAAAACTAGCTGAGCTGAAAATGGTATATTGTGGCATTCCCTTAATATATTCACCAGAAGTAACTGCTCTTGTTAATAATCAGTAATTGAGTGACTCTATTAAGAATTATTTCATAATTCATTAGGTCAGATAATGCAATGTGATAGAACCCTGATTTGAGATAACTGCATAATTGCATTAGACAGTACCCTAAGTAAAGGTACATTTCACTGAAATAATATTTTTTTATATTTGTTCTATATGAATTCAATATTTTTTGTAAATATAAAAAAAAATCCTACCCTCTTCTCGTATTTGATTCCCTTATCTTCCAGCTACCGTACAGTAGGGCAGAGACTGCATTGTGGAATCTTGTTCCAAAACATTATGTACTTTCTTCCCACTGCCAGACTAAATATCCAAGATGAAGTTGCTAATGTTTAGTGACTTTTTGCATCATAATTTCCTTCCTTTGGGGATAGAAACTGGCTTTCCTTATTTTGACATGAAAATATGGAGTGTGCCCTTTGCCTGAAAGGATCCAAAGACATCAGCATTAGGAAACATAGTGAAAGCCTCCATCAGGGTAGTCTGAAAGAACCAAGTCAGTGGATGATGTCCACCTATGCTAAGCCATGAAACCAAACAGTTACTGGTTATAACTACGTATAAGTGTTTGCTGAAGTGCTTTGTTCACATTTGTATATATCAAGGATGGGCTTGAAAATAAAAACTATCATGAAATGATTTTATTTTTTGGTGAAGCATCCCATTAATTAGATTTTTTAATAGCACAGTGGCCTTCACACTTTTCCTCTCAAGATCCCCAAATCCACCTGCCTTTGCTTGCTGCCTCCCAAAGCCATGTGGGATTGGGACCGTGGCAAGAAACCATTCTTAGCTTTGGGCAGAGACACTAGAGGGATTGGTTAATATGGGGTGGCAGTGGTGTGGGGGCGTGGGTGTGAGGGATGTTAGGTTGCTGGGTGGAGAGGGCTTGATTGGCAGATCTTTATCAGCTCCTCTTGCTCAAACTTTCTTTCCCTTGCCTGCTCTTCCTGCCCACATGTTCTGCACTTGCTTCAGAGAAGCTGTGGAGAGCTATGAGCACATTGAAGCAGCACCTTTCCCCCGGTGCTGAGTGCAGTGTCGGCAGAGAGGAGCTGAACCACAAGGAAGCAGAATTTATCCGTCCCTTCCCTTGCATCCTACTGGTTGCTGGATTTTGACTGGTTGAGCTACTTTTGGGAGGGAAGGAGAGAAGGCAGTTTGCTGCAACCCAGCAGTCGTCCTTCATGGCCCACTTCTGGGCTGCACCAGGCTTGATTTCGAAATGCCTCTATAGAGTATCTTCCATCTGAGGGCTGCAAAGCAGCTCACAAAATGTAGTTAGAGGTTTTCCCTCGGCGCATACTTAGAACACTCTGCCCAGCCATGCTCAGTCAGGCAAGTTCCAACAATGTGTCACTTAGTACATGACAACATGAGACGTTTCTCATTGATGATGATCAGGATCATTATTTAGATTGCTTTGTTGCACAGATCCACCCTATAAAAGGAAGTCTGCATGGTAGGGGCCAGATGATTCTAACTGCTCTTGTGAAGATGTGCAAGATGAGGGAGAGTGCACCCAGAATGTTCTGAGGGTGAAATTCACTTCTGTGTAGCGGACTCTGTGCACCTCCAAATGGGTACTCTGCACAGGGGTGAAATTCAATGCCAGACTTGAAGGCATGATGGAATCCTATTGCCATCAGCGGTGCCAAGCACCCCAAGTGAGGAGAGGGGAGACAAAGTCCACGTTCCCTTTCCACACAGGTTGGTGGTCTATGGCAGGAGCAGAGGGGGCATGGTGTCTCCAGAAGCATCCTGTTTGGCTACTTTTGTTCTCTTGCCCAGAAAGTGATGTTGATGTGGTGTGTCTCTGCACATCTCCATCCAGTGTAGCAGTGGCTTGTAAAGTTGCATATGCTCTGAAATCATGCTATAGACCTTTAAATGAATGTACATGAAGGTTAACTGATGTGGAAAGGTGGACAAGTCTGTTAAAGTGGTTAAAATCAACGCAGCCTGGATAAAAATAACTCCGTATAATGAGACAAAGGGTAACATTTTTCAATATGCCTGAGTGACTTGGGAGCCTAAAGCTGATTGACTTTTAATGGGATTTTGGCTCATTCTATAAGTCATTTATACACTCAAAATATTTCTTATTCAATATCTAGCTTCTGTTCAGTTTCCATCCATTTTCACCTTTATTTAATTATGTAACCCCCACTTAATGTGTTTTCATTCGGTTTGGTTGGTTTTGATTGTTTTCTTCCTAAGGCCTCAAGAGGTCTAGATATCAGTGGCTGTCAAATTTGAAAGGAAGTACATTTATCAATAAACAAACACGACTCTGCAGGATGTTCCCAACTGAGCAGGTTTCTGTGCAAAGGAAAAGGACTGAATCCACAAAAATGACCTTTGCCACCAGAGTAATGGGCTACTTGAAATCCTTTCATGATAACAAAAAAGAACTGGAGTAGGTCCATGACTGAGGAATTTGCACATATAAAGAGCTAATTATCTTCTCCTGTGCGTCTTCTATGTGGAGGCCCTAAATACTTGCCATCAGTGATGTGATTGAATGTATAGATTATATTGAAATGCACAGCACAAGATCTCCTCTGTGCCTGAAAAAATTGCCTGACCTTTTTTTCCACATGGTAAATCTGAATAAACCATTGATTTCCACCCCTGAAACACTTGCACTTGCTGTTTTTTTTCTGAGTGGGGGAGGGGGTTGCATCAATTGCATTATTAGATGATTATATGAGCTGTTCTTCTGCCTAGCTTCATGACCTGTTGTAGAGTCCTATGTCCATAACCAATAGGATATTCATTTCTTTCTAAATGTTCATCCAATATTCGGCTGACTAGTGCATGAGGTAATTAACTGAATATGCCATTAGGGTATTAATTTTTCAAAAATGTATTCCAAACAATTGACAGTGTCTTCCAGGAAATCTTTTCACAGTTAACTCCCAGCTGGGTGTAGCAACAAAAAGTCAGAATCTGTAAAAAGTAGTTTATAAAACATGACCTGTTCTTTGGTTGGTTGGTTGGGGTTTTTTTAAGAGGTTAAAAAAAAAAAGTTTTATAAACAAGTCACTATAAATCAAATTATTTGGAGGGAAAAAACTTCCCTCTTAAAAAATGACATGCAACTTTTCAAAATAATTTAGGAACGCTTATGCTCAGGAAGGTAAATATGCATTGTATTTCAAAATTTTGAGGAAATATTTAAGTTGTGGGTAACAACTTTTACAGAGTTAAATCACAATTACAAAAGCTAATAACAGAAGGAGAAATTTTGAGATATAATTCAAGGGAGGAAGATTTGTATTTTTGCTTGGAGTTAAGTTAGAATTTGTATCTCAGTTGTACAAATAATCTTTGAATAACGAACACTCATTTTTGGTGAAGATATCATTTCCTTTGTTTGTTTAAAAAAAAGATTCAGTGAGTGCTATTTGCTCAGCTGCAGAACAGGGAGGATAATTCATAAATAAATTAATCCACATATACAACATAAAAATATTTTTGATATTTTGTCTGTGAAGGTCCTCAGTATTTTCCAAACACCAGTATGTACTTACACTGAGATTCATAAACAATATTCCATTCTGAGGTCAGTGGGAGAATGAGGGAAAAGGAAGAACAATAGCCATTATGGGAACCCATATTATCTATGTTATAGTTGCCACATTAAATTAAATTTGCCTAGGATTCAGACTGGTGAATGTCCATCCCTGGTTTTGGTGCATTCATTTATTTGTACTACAGTCAGGGGTGAAAGTAACTCTGAAGACTTACCGGTACAGGGGCCAGTGCTGGCTCTGGCCACTAGAAAAGGTGGGGCCTTGGGCAGAAGGGGCGGAGCTGGGGGTCGGCGCCCCGCCAGCCAGCCCTTCCAGGCTGCCTGGCCCGCACCGCCTGGGACTCCAGTGGCAATTTAAAGGGCCTGGGACTCTGGCCACTGCCGCAGTAGCAGCAATGGAGGCCGGAGCCCTAGGCCCTTTTAAATCACCACCCCGGGGCAGCTGCTCCCTTTTCCCCTCCCCTGTCAGCGTCTGGGTGTGGGGGGAAAAAGGGGTAATGATGTTAAAATACTGCCGCGACAGTGCTTTAAGCAGGGTCCTTTGCCGCAGCAGTGCTTTAACATCACTGCCCCTTTTTTGCCCCCCCGCCCCCCCGCCCCCCCATCAGTGGCCATGGTGGTAGGATCCCTTCCGGCAGGGCTGCCGAGAGGGGGGTGCAGCAACGTTAAAGCGCTGCCGCGGAAAAGGGCTATCCTTAAAGCACTGTTAAGGACAGTTGTTTGCCGGGGCAGCACTTTAACATTGCTGCCCCTTCCCCCCTCCTTACCCACCCCATCGGTAGCCCTGCCGGTACGGACCCTAATAGCAGGGCTGCCGACAGGGGAGGCAAAAGGGGCAGGACGTTAAAGTGCTGCCACAGCAGCGCTTTAATGTGGGCTGCATACGGGCTAGTACCGGCTTCTTGCCATTACACCCTACCGGCTAACTTTCACCTCGACTACAGTATTGTCTGTAGACCAGAATCAAGATTGGGGCTCGAATAAACATAGAAAGATAGTCTGCCCCAAAGAGTTTACTGTCTAAATAGACAAGATGGACAATGTGCGTGAGGGAAGAAAGGTCATTATTTTTATGTTAAAGAAACAGACACACAACAAGTTTTCCCCAGGTCACCCAGGGTCCATCTACATGGCAAGCAGAAACTCATGGCAGCAAGTCTCAGAGCCCAGGTCTACAGATTCAGGCTTTCAGGGCACAAACTTAAGGTTCTGAAAATAGCTGTGTAGATACTCTGGCTCTGAAGCCCTTCTCCCCCCGACCCCGGGCTGTAAAGCCCAAGATCCAGCCTTAGCCCAAATGTCTACACAGCTATTTTCAGCATCATAGCTTCAGCCCTGCAAGCCTGAGTCTGTAAACATGGGGTCTGAGACTTGGTGCTGCAGATTCCTGCTTGCCGTATAGATGTATCCCCAGAAAGTTTGTGGCAGAGCCAGAAACTGAGCCTGGCTCCTGAAGTCCCCTGCCAATGCCTCAACCATAAAACTGGTCTTCCCCTCATGGGCACTTGACTTTACAGAAACAATTTCTAATTTTAAAGGATTTAGCATAAATTGCCAGCGCGCTTGGGAGCAGGAGAGAGAGAGAGAGGGAGAGGTCCTCATCTCCCAGCAGCAAGTGGTTGTTTTATTTTTTATAAATTATTAACAACAATCCAGTACCCTTGAGGATGCATAAGGGTGATTACTTTGCTGCTTACGTACCCCTCCTGAGGACGGGAAGTAACAATCCCTGTTCTGTGAAATCTATTTATTTTTGTTTGTTTATTTGTTTTGGCCTGAGGGTAAGTGGGAGTATTAGTCATTGTATACCAGCAATTATGTCCCTGAACATTATGTCTCACATGCAAGTAGAATGCACAGTGTATTGCGAGATTGGATCCCCATTAGCTAAGTATATGTTAGTCTGCATTAAGGCCCTAAGAAATCCATTCTAGTCTTGCAACATGTGAGTAACTCGAGTTTCCCAACTCTTGCTGTCACTGCATTCGATAGCAAATGTCCCATTTACTTCAATAGTGAGGATCAGGCCCAAAATGCATGTATGACTCCCATTGCCATTAACTGAGCAGCAGATAAATCCGCTAAATTTCCCTGGTTGAATACTTCTGATTTGTTTAACACACACTGGTGCCAGTGGGAGCTGTTGTATACCGGGGAGATTCACGCCCGGGGAAGGGCAGCCAGTGTCAGCTGTGGTGCTCAGCCTTGGTGGCTTCACAAGGTAGAAGTTTAGATCCATACAGGATCTGCTGGTGGAGGCTGTCAGCAGGATGGGTTGTATTGGCATGTGGTGTGCACCCTGGCAGAGCAGTGGCTATGGCCATTTTGCACAGGTGAGGCCTCTTCGGCAGGGATGTGAGACTATATAATGTAATAGCTCTTCAAAACCACTGCCTCATCAGGAGTGATATGGGGGAAAGGCCAGCGTCAAGAGCATTATGTCTAAGCACAGGGAGGCAAAATGCCTCTGGGCCTGTTGGGGGAATTCTGTGCAGTGTGCACTCTCCCCAGCTAGCTGGTGGAAGTGGTATTGCATGTTTTCATTCCTTTTAATGGTTATTGATCTGTGGCCTGCTAGTAAAGTACATCACACATAACCTATTACATTCTGTAGAAGCTCCTGAATGATTACTTTTAGTAGTTTTGATAATAGCCTAATATATTCCCTACTGTCTAAAGCCTCTGGAGTTTGATTACAATGTTAAAGCTTTCAAAGCCTTGGGGGGAGAATCACCATAGAAAGAGTGCCATGTTTAATGAATCTCATTAATTAATAAGGCTCACAAATTAGTATAACCCACTGAAGAATATGCCTACTTTAATTATAGGTTCCTAAGAAATTTAAATCAATTGTTTTAATAGTTTACATTTTTTTTGTCACCAAAATACATGCATGTTACTTTCCAGGACAACCTGGAAGTTGGGCATTTAATTTTCAACATATCCTCTTCACTTGTTTGTGTAAATTAGTAAATACTGTATGTCTGGGTAGATCAGGGAAATAAAAACAAAACTTCAGTAGCCCCCACAGTGGTTTAATCAATTAGAACCCCGTATTTTCAATTCTCTGTGCTCTAATTTTCCTTTGAAATATGAGACTGACGCATTTAACTTCCTGAACACTTAGTGCTTTCACCACTTGTAATTCTTCCAGGTTCTTTACAAGATGGAGTAAATCTCCACCCTTACATAGCAGGGAGGTAATTTTGCTTTAGTTCCCATCCTTTTTAAAAATAGAACAGATAGCCAAATTATGGCTTGTGTCTTGATTATGGTAATTATTATCTATATCTAAAGGGGCACTGTTCTTGCTTGCTTTGTTCACCAACAAAGATACTTTTTGGTGTAAGTGCTCATCTGCAGCCACAAAATTAGCAGCATAAGACTTGGAATACGTAAAATATAGTGATTAGCAGGGGGTTTCTTTTGTTTTGTTTTTTTGGTTTTTTTCTCCTTTTACTAGCCAAACCTTTTTGGTTAGCATGAAAGAAGTCACAGCCTCTTTATGGGTTAAGTTAGACACATTTTTATTTTTGGGAGGAAAAGGAGGCGGGGATTTTTAATTTTGTTGAAACTGCAAGAAAGCAAATCAGTCTGCAGTTTCAGGTATAGTTTAGCCATAAAGAGCCAGATTTGAAGGCAGTGAGTTGGGTGGTAGTGGAAGGGAGGGAAAAGTCTGCTTAGACTACCCAGATATTGTGGCCAGCCAGCAACCAGAACAAAAGGCAGTTGGGCCATGGCCCCTTGCCCTGACACCTGTGGTTGGATCTGTGGAACAGATGGAGCTGAGCTGTCTATACTGGTTTTATAACACCCGAAGATTCCCCATTGAGGCAGCTTAATAGCTAGTTTGCACTGCCTGAGCGGCACCAAAGATCTGGCCCAAACTATTTTCCATTTAGACACATGATGCTTTTGCTAACACTCACTCGACAGAGGAATTAGGACTTTTCCAAAAAGATGGACCTACTCCCCTGTTAACAATCCCCTTGGTGACAGTTTAAGATGATTTTGAATATATAAGAGGAAGAGGCTGTGGGTGGGGAACCTTGTATGACTGTTTCATCTTCACTTTTTATGCTTTGTAGGAGGGCTGGTATAATATTCTGGTGGCCTCAAGAGCTGAATAAAGTTGAGATTCCCAAAGTCTGCTTTAGACTCTCTGATTTGGCTTTTGTGGTTGAAGCTACTTGCCAAGGGACTTTACACCACCCAGCCATCATTCTGAATGTATCTTTGAAGCAGTCCAATAACCAAAGCACATACATTTGTAACCTCAGAGGGATGCCATCAGGACAATCTGACCTAGCTTTAAATCTTTCTAGTTGAGTGAGGAATGTCTTCAACACATTCTCTCTCTTTAAAATCAACTTTTTGTCAATGAGAACTTCAAAAAAAAAACCCACCACTTCTTTTTGTGCTGATTTAAAAATGTGACTAGAGAAACATGTATGACTCCAAAGTATACAGTAGGTTCTTTCCAAATACTGTGAGGGCAGCGGAACTTAGCGTGTTTTCTTTTTTGGTTTTGACAGATCTCGGTGTGTTAAATTTTCATTTTTAACGTTGCCTACAAATATAGTCATTGTGCAGTGGTGTAGCTGTGTCATTCCCAGGATATTAGAGACACAAGGTGGGTGAGGTACTATCTTATAGCCAACCAGAAAAGGGGCAGCCTGGCCATAGCCCCTTGCCCTTACAACTAGGGCTGGATCTGTGGAACAGATGGAGCTGAGCTGGCTATGCTGGTTTTATGCCACCTGATGATTCCACTGTGGGGTAGCTCAATAGCTAGTTTGCACTGCCTGAGTAGCACAAAAGATCTGGCCCCAAATATTTTCAGTTTAGACACGTGATGACCTGAAGAAGAGCTCTGTGGAAGCTCGAAAACTTGTCTCTCTCACCAACAAAAGAGAAGATATTACCTCACCCATTTTGTGTCTCAAACATGGTTATTGTTTAACAAGGATCTAAAGTCAGATTCAGAGAGTTTAAAGCCAGAAGGAGCCACCAGATGATCCAGTTTGACTTCCTGTGTATCATGGGCCACCAACATGACCCAGCACCCATATGCTAAACCCGTTCATGGATCAGTAAATCTATACATTTTTGTATTTACTATGTGCATCATTCTGGTTTTCCCATCCTCACTATTTCCACACCAGACTTCACTGACCAGCATAAAAAACTGTGAGTAACAGTTTATGGCAAATTAACATTATTCTGCTGAAATGGCAAGATCCAGTCTAGTCAATAGTTATGGCAAGACTTTGCTATCTAGGCACAGTCTGTCACTGGGAATTCTGCAGAGTTCTACCATCCTAGGCAAAGCACAGAATTCATCCTGGAGCTCTTCGGTACAAAGGGGAACAAACACCCTGCTGCATCCCTTGAAAGTGTGCAGTATACTCCCCTCTCATATGGATAACCCACTCTGTTGGCCGGTGAGTACCAGGAGGCAGCTGGCTACCGGGGTGATAGTTATGGAGCAGTCCTTGCAGCTCCCTGAGCAGAGGGATTGCAGCTCTGCCTGACTTGTGTCCTGGCAGCAAAATTTCAATAGGACCCTTCCTCCACAATGCATGCCTGAGTATGGGCAGCAGAATCTACCTGACGATGCATGAAAAATGCTATACAGTGGCTGACATTTAAACACTGAGCACTAAACACCCATGGCCATTAAATTTACCGTGGTATTTCTGATATTTCCAATCTGAAATACAGGGAATATTGTAAATAGTTCAGGAAAAGTAAATACAACAGTAGGTTCAATTTCCATGATTGGTGTCCTCTGGGCACCCATGTAATTTTAATTCTTCTTGGCATCCTTTGTTCTGAGACTGAAAATGATGATTCTCTAAGAACTACAGAGGTGTAAACTGTGCCCACTTGCTTAATTCGCTGTGGAGCACAATCTAGACAACAACAGATTGGCCCTGGAGAACAGCCAAGTCTCTTAACTGCAGCATCACTCAGCTTTATCTGTGCAATACATTGTCTTATTTGTTGCTCCTTTGCATTTATCCCAGCTTGGCTGAAAAAGATGTTATATTTTATTCTGATATTTCTTAACCAGTTCATCTCAGAACACATTTTTAATTTTTTAAAAAAGGCTCATGAAAAGATAATGACAACCTGACTACCATTTCTAAAGTTGTCACTTTTAAATGAAATTAACTGCATTTATTATGAAATATTAATAGCGAACTATTGTTCTTCCTGATGTTTCATAATGGATCTGATAATAAACATATGCTCTTTTCCCTATTCAGATGGAATAGCCAAACTAGCATATCAAACAAAAATATTGTTGGAAATCTGTGTGCTACTTTAGAGATGTGCCAGCTCCAAAATATCCAATTCTAGGTCATCACTGTTGAGCCCTTCCTTTGTCTCTTGCACAAAGCAAGTGACAGGGTTGGTGCTCAGTGACCCGGCTTTGAATATGGCCCTGTCAGCGTATGCCGATGATGTCCTCCTCTTGTCCCAGGACCCTTGGTGTGGATGGAGGCCTGCCAACCCATCTATTCAGTGGCCTCCTCTGCCCGGATCACCTGGGTCAAGAGCTCTGGTCTGATAGTTGGGGATGGGTGGCAGGTAGGCTCCCTCTCACCTGCACTCCACACCATCCAGTGGGGTGAGGATTCACTGCTATATCTGGGTTTGTACCTCTCGGCCACTGATCCTTCCCCTGGGAAAATAGACTGACTTGGAAGCCAAAGTGTCTGACCAGTTGCACAGGTGGACAGGGCTTGTCTGGTGCCTTTCCCTTCAGTGGAAGGTGCTGTTTATTAACGAGCTGGTCCTGTCCATGCTCTAGCACTGGTTCAACACCCTGAGCCCATGCCCGGGTACCGTGGCCTGCATCCAGAGGAAGGCCCTGTAGTTCTTCTGACCAGGGAAGCACTTGGTCTCTGCAGGTATCCTGAGCCTTCCTCTGGAAGAGTGAGGTCAGGGACTGGTATGCATTCACAGCCAGGTCCATTCTTTCCATCTTCAGGCCCCGCAGAGGCTCCTTTACAGCGCTTGTAGTCTGGCTTGGGGCCAGTTAGGGAACATCTTCTGCCCCCTCTGGGAGCTCTGATATGATTGGCAGTTCTTCTGTCTGCTTCTGAGAGGTCTCCCTCGAGATCTGTCTGAGCAGCTCATCTTTTCCTAGCTCCTCCTCCTCACCTGAAAGCTGATGTCCGTGGACAGGCCTGTTGTGGCTGCTGAGGGTGTGAATCTCCTTGCTAAACCCGTTTCACAATCCATATCTTGAGGCACAGGTAGTGGAGGGCCCTCTCGGTGCACCAATGGCTGGTCCTGGCTGGTGTCACCAAAGTTGGAGATGTCATGGACTATGGTTGGTGGGACTGGGTGGACCCCGGTATGCTTGCTCAGTGAGTGAGGTTACCCACCCTGCGCATCCCCAGACACCTGCTTGAGGAAGTAAAGGCTGCCCTGCTGCCAGCCACTATAGTTTTTTCTCAAGTGAGTCCTGCAGCAGGGAGTTCCCTGACCATCTGTCTTCCCTGGCCCTCCTGAGTTTGATGTTGGGCCCTTGCCCCGTGAGACTTCCCTACCACTTCACATCCCCCATATGAGCTGGCTCAGTAAGATCCAGCTGCTCCACTTCTGAGCTGCATCCTGAGAACAGGTCTACATGCTCATGCTCTATACTATCCGTTTCATCACCCTTGTGTCCCACTCTGACATGATATGGCAGGAATTGTTGCCATCTATGGAAGGCAAGGAACCCCAATGGACCAACCTGTATTCCACATTTGTGCCCTGGCCTGCTGGGGATATAAGTTGGCATCTCCTTCATGGAGCTGGCATCTCCTTCATTTTTATTTTTTTATTTTTTTTATTTTATCTTTTTTTAAGCTGTGAGCGGGGTGTTTTTTTTTTATGTGGTTTTTAGACTCCCCTGACACGTGTTCTGCTTGTGGTGAGAGGGAGACCCTGGCGCACACATATTTACAGTGCAACAGGTTACAGCCCCTTTTCCACCTCTTCCAGAACCTGTTGTTGAGGTTCAGGTTACACTTCTCCCTGCACCTATTTATGCACTCCCTATCCACAGCCCCACAATGTCATAGGACTGCCTCGTTAACATCCTTCCTGCGTTGGTCAAGTTGGGCATCTGTAAATCAAGTAGGAATGGGCTGGACAGGGATTCCCAGCGACCAAAACCGTGGGGCTGAATTTTGCGCACTTGTCCGATCATGTCTCCAGGTGGAGTTCCTGTGGGTGGCATCCACTAGTTTTTTGGACTCGCTTGAGGAGCAGTGGACGTTGTCCAGGGTTCTCTGCTCAGTATCCCCTTCTGGGCACCTGGTTCTAAACGGATGACCTTCTCTCCCACACCTCTTTTTCATTTTTCCCCCACAATCAGCTGATCCCTGTGTTATTGTTTTTTCTGGTTCTTCCCCTCTAAAGAGTGGCAGGCCCTTTCAGTATGCTAGATGGGTCCCTGTAGGGGATGTCTGCCTCTCTATAAAGCAGTTACCATGAGGATGGGTGAATCCAAAGAAGCCTGGACTTTAATTTGGGTTTTGGCCACAGTCTGATGATTGTGAATCTCACCCAGATGTAAACTGCGTTGGAATGCAATGACTTCATCATTATACACAGATGAGCCTATCCTGCAGAAACCCATCCCCACAGCACGTGTGGAAGGGGAGACCTCCCTTGGCAGTCAAGGAAGAGCACTACACTCCAGGGGACAATCCTTACACCATGTAAGTGAATGGCAAAACTCCTTTGATTTCAATGGGGCCAGGATTTCACGCCAGAGACCATCCCCCGGGAACCAAGAGAAGAGTGTCTGCTAGATTCTATTGCATTTGCCCTTGCTTTTCTGAGCTGGTGTCATAGCATAATGCTGTTGAATCTCAAGTGTCATTTTGTCAGGATTCCAAGTGTATCAACACCAAATTTGCAAAGATTTGAACTAAAACAGGAACAGTTTAGAATATGGCAAGCTACTTGTGGGGTGGGGGGGGGGTCATTTATCTAGCTGACATCCTAACAGATTAGAGTAGAGTTTTTCCTTCTACAACCTTCCAGCAAATGTAATAAAATCTGAACTGAAACAAAATGTTTAACTCAAATTCACATTATCCCATATCCTTCGTTTGACACAGGATGCAAGTGATGGGACAGAGACCTTTACATCATCTGTGATCCTCTGAACTGGGGATGGCTGGTGGGTTTTTCAGTCCCCAGCATAATTTAAAGCAGCCTTTTGGCGTCTGTAAATTATGGCAGCACCAATGTACCCTTCTATCCTTGATGCCTCACTATGCTCGGTGTTGGGGGATGGAGCCAAGAGCAGGTGGTACAGAACCTATTGTGCCAGCTTTACTCTTCTGTTAACAATGTTAGAATAGTTTGGTGGCTGTTTTGCAGTGCCTTAGCAGCACAAAGCAGCCAGACAAGGGTCAAGATTCTGGCTCATTAATTTTACTACAAGTTTGCAATGTTTCCTTTACCAGCTGTGAAAGAACATAACATTTTTACATCACAGCTTGCTTCATTTTTCCCCAGCAATGTTTTAACCACTGCAAACAGCTTTTCCCACTAGGGATTTTGCTAAATTAAAGATTTTTTTTTCTTGAGAAAAGCTGAAATATTTGAAGGAGTCATCACATATTTTGCTTTTAACAAATCTGGCAAAGATGTTGTTTCCCCATCTGTATCGACAGTACTTATTTATTTATTACAAATCTCTACAATGTACTATAGCAACTTTAGGGAAGCTTTTGTTTTGAAAATATTCTAAAGTTTGTCTCTTTGTTCAAGTGTATACAACTGCTTCTTCTGGTAAGTGACTAGTATCAGGGAAAGGATAGCCAAGTAAAGCTTATTGTCTGGGAGCTGTGTCTGCTGGATGTCATTCACTTTAAGAAAACATCTTTACAACAGTTTATTGTTTGTAAGTACAGTTGGCTCTGTCCTTGAGAGATGAATCAAGTTGTGTCACTTTAAAACATTCAGTGGTGTCTAGAATCTACTAGAGAAGTTAGGTCATCTAGAAATCATTGTGTACATGGGATTCAGATTCACCTTAGCCTTTGTCTAATAAGAAATGTAGAAAGTAGGTGGCACAAGGTTAATTATTGCTGACATTACTGCTCACATAATTGCTGGTAACTTCCTGAGTAGATACTTCTGCAATAGGCCTGGTACCATACATATGAATAATAAAACATGGACATGTTTCCGCATACATTTGAGATTATTTTCCAGTAATGTTGGCAGAAAGTTATTCTCATGAATATTCACATGAATGTGTTCATGCAAATGATGTACCAAAAGATTGGACGTTTCTTTGATTTCTTTCCCCTGTTTACAAAACTTACTATGGAGTTGAGCAGAAAATAATACCAACATTTTCAAAAATGCCTGTTATTTTGTAGGCATCCTGTCACCTTGAAAAATGATACTTTAGCTCCTAAGTCACTCAGGCACTTTTTAAAATTTTACCCCATGTGACTTAGAAGGTCAATCACATACCCTGGATAAATATTATGAATAGCTAATAGAATAAATATTATGAATAGCTAATAGAGTGAATAGCTTCGAAACCAATAGTATAAAATGGCATGTAGCATTCATCATGCAACTCTGAATAGCAAAATGATGTGCAAAACTCAAGGTCCGTTCATGAGTAGTAGTTTTCCCCAGCCTCTAAAATCATGTGACAAATTGGAACAAGTTACTGTGCATGTGGGAACAGTAAACTTCTGTAGTTTCCCCCTCTCTAGTAAGAAGCTCACTTAACACAGGGGCCTCAAACTCAGATTACCACGAGGGCCGCATGAGGACTAGTGCATTGGCCCGAGGGCTGCATCACTGACCCCACCCCCTCGCTGCCTCCAGCCCCACCCCCACTCCACCCCTTCCATTAGGCCCCACCCCTTCTCCGCCCCTTCTCTGCCTCCTCCCCTGTGCGCACAGCTTCCCACTCCTCCCCCCTCCCTCCCAGAAACCGCGAAGCTCTTCCCATGTGGCCCGTGGAGCTCTTCCCTGTGGCCCGCCGGGCTCCCCGCACCCCACCCCCGCACCCCCCCCCTTTTTTTTTTTACCCCCAGGCAGTTCCCGCTGCCAGAACAACTGTCTGGCGGCAGGAACTGCCTGGGAGTAAAAAAAAAATTTAAAAATTCAAAAAAGGGGGGGGGGGCGCGCGGGGAGCCCGGCGGGCCGCAGGGAAGAGCTCCACGGGCCGCATGTGGCCCATGGGCCATGTGTTTGAGACCCCTGACTTAACACATCTAATCTACATACTGTCAAAGGGAGAAGTGGGTGGTGGGAGATAGCCACCTATGTCCCAACAAAGGGCTTTTGCATGTACTCCTGATATCTGTGAACAAGGTAATCTTCTGCAGGCAATCAAGGGTTTTGTAGACTTTGAGACTGAATCTGCTATATCATCTGTTGGGGGAGCACACTGCTGAATGGAAGAATTCTAAGGAAACTCCATGAGTTGCAAATCACTCAGTTTCCGTTCTTCTGCGTAGAAAGAACCCATGCAAGAGTGCATGTTCCAGAAACAGTATTGACCATGGTGCTATGTCAGCCTCAAAAATTACTGGCTTGCTGGAGGAAACAAGTGATGTGGGATCCTTTTATTTGGGGAGTTCAGTGCTCAAAGCAAAGTGACATTTCATCAAACAAATGCCATCTATTCTCCAACTCCTTAAATCCCCTTCTTTTCTATTTGATGTTCTGATGGAATATATTCCTTTTAAGAATGTTCTCTATACTTGCAAGGAAATTTGTGTGAAGAAGTACTTTCTGATGTTTATTTTAAATCTATTGCTTGTTAATTTCATTGGGTGACCCTTGGTTCTTGTGTTTATTTGAAGGGGTGTATAACAGTTCCCTATTCATTTTATCCACATCACTCATGATTTTATAGACTTCTATCATGTCCCCTCTTATTCATCTCTTTAATCTCTCCTCCTATGGAATCTATTCCATACCCCTAATCACTTTTGTTACCCCTTTCTGTACTTTTTATTATTCTAATATATCGTTTTTGAGACAGGCTGACCAGAATTGCATATGGTATTCAAGCTTTGGGCCTACCATGGACTTATATAGTGGCATGGTGATATACCCAGAAAGGAGATGTACATTTAAATATATGTGGTGAGAAGTATGTTGTTAAATCCTTAGAGTGGTTTCATACTCATTTCCCCTTCAATCCATCCTCCAGCCAAATACTTTTCAGCAAGTCTCAGCTTTTACAATGAACTGAAAGTATCACCTGGATTTGGAAAGAAATTATACAAATAAGCCACTAATGGTCAAACCTCAAAAGATCTGAAGATCTGGATGTTTAATGGAAGCTTATCGCCATTATCTAGGGTCTGCAAAACATATTTTAAATGGGTCATTTGTCATCTGTTTTTTATTAAGTAATAAATCTTTTGAATTTTTCTCTCTTGCATTAGTTTTCTGAAAGTTTTCTCATAATTTTTTATGGTATCCTCTGTTCTGTTGTATATCTTGTAGAGCTGGTCTGAAAGCAGTTCAGTTCTACAGAAAATTTTGACAAAAGCGATTTTTCCCATTTTTGTCAGTTTTCCATGGGAAATTTTGACTTTTTGGGAAAATATCAAACCAAAATATTTTGACCAAAAGCAAATCATATTTTGATTCAAAATGGTGTTGCAGTGCTTCATGAAGCTGTAGTTTAAGTGCCTTATGCTCCCATTCCCTTTTATGAGCTGGGCTCTCTGGCCAGACTACAACTTCCATCTTCTGTTCTCCATTCTCGATGGCAGAGAGGTGTATGTTGTTGGAGTCCGATACATCATGGGAGATGTAGTTGGATTAGAAAGCTTTTTGGTCTTCAGGCATTTGGTCTTTTGATGAAAAATCAAAAATTTCCACAGAAAGCATATGCTTCTCATGAAAAACTTTGTTCAGTTAAAAGTCTAATTTTCTATCCAAATAGTTTCAACAGAAATTTTTCAACTAGCCCTAATATCTGGTTATCTTTTTCCATCATCTTTCTTTGTATTCCCTTTTTGTAATGTGGAATAACTGTTCCTATCTTTCCTTTTCTTCCACCTCCATGCTATTTCATAAGCTCCTTGTTTTTTCCGTTCTCTCCTTCCTTTCTCTACATCATTCTCTCACTTTTATTACTTTCCTCTCGTTTTCCACTCCTAATCTCTCAGAACTCTCCACGCCTCTCATACAATCTTACTTTTAATCTCCCTACACACAAAATCAAACTTGCAAAAACTACAGCCTTCTGTCTCCCCGCCTCCCAAAAAAATCATCCACATACTGCCTTGCCCCTTGTCAGAGCTCATAAACATACATGCAGGGTTCCTGACAAAAGCTCCTCCACAATAAAGTTCACTTACGCACACATGTAAATACCTACCAACCCACATATACAGCTTTTCTTCCACCCGCATCCTTAAACACATGGCTTCAGGTTCCCTTCCCTGTTCACAAAGAGATGCAGACTCCTTTCCCTAATTATCAACTCAAAAGCACAGCTTCCCCCCTATATTTCTGTCTCATATTCAGACAGCTTTCTGACTCTGTCATGTATGAGATTTAGTCCTGTCCCCAATTCTTGTGCAGTGCCTGTGTGTGTGTCTCATGCAACCTCAGTTCAGAGGTTGTGATCACTGTTCCCTCTAAGCTGTGCACATGTGCGCGCACACAGAGATTCTAAACCCCGCACACATGGGGAAACACCGTGCGCACACTGGCCAGCCTAGGACAGCCATGCTGGCAGGAGGGAAGGGGCCAGTCTCACAGAACTCTTGTTGCTCTGATAAACACCCAGGAACTGGCAAGCACATTTCCATGTGAGAATTCTGCATAACTGCTCGGGATGGGGTGGCGGCTGAGCCCTGTGTCCCGCTGGGGGTGGGGGAGGGCTCTGTGCCCGTCTCCCGCTTGGGGGCGGGGCGACAGCGCGTGAGGGCTCCGGGTGGGGGTGAGCCGGCGGCGCGCGAGGGCTCCGTGTCCTGCTTGGGCGGGGGGGGCAGCGGCACGCAAGGGCTCTGTGCTCACGTCCCGCTTTGGGGGGGGCGGTGGCACGTGAGGGCTCTGTGCCCATGTCCCACTTTGGGGGTACGGCAGTGCGTGCAGGCTCCGTGCCCATGTCCCGCTTGGGGGGGGGGCGGCAGTGCACGAGGGCTCCATGCCCCTGTCCCGCTTTGGGGGGTGTGGCAGCACGCGAGGGATCCGTGCCTCTGTTCCACGGGGGGGGGGGGGCACATAAGGGCTCCGTGCCCACCCGCCCCCGACCCGGCAGGGGTGGTGGTGCACAGAAATTTGAACTCTGCTTCAAAAATATGCACAGAAGAATTTTTTTGCGCACACGGCCTGTCAAAAATTAGAGAGAACATGAAGATGGGTGGCAGACTGTTTCAGCACTTAGTGGGGAGGGTCACTAGGGAAGGTTAGTAGCATGTAAGAGAGTTTCAGAAGGAGGAAGGAGCATTTTTATTTTTGCTTCGTGTTCAATTTGAGCAACAGATCTGTGTAGAAGAAAAGTTAGGTGTGGCAGATTCCCTCCCTTCCCTTCCACTATGCGCCTGACATAGTGTCTTAAGGACTCCTCCTTCCATCTATATATAGAATAGTGACCACTGCTTGTGTGCATTCTGTGTGTGGAGATTTTGTGCTTGCTAATCGGCATAAACCTGTATCCATAAACCAATCCCCTCTGCCCCAGTCTTAAGAAACTCCAGCTACACAAATCTATTTAGAGAGAACATAAATATTCCCATTATTTTGCCTTCATTATTCCACACAGACCAACCAAGGGGCTAAAAGTGTGAAGACTTTTCCCACCTGGAATATGATTTTAAGGAAATAATAAAAGGAAAGAGATTAGCGTTTTGTTAATCTCAGTTCTTGTAGGCTCTGATCCTGCATGTTGAAGTCAATGGGAGTTTTGTGGGGGAAAGGCCTGTGGGATAAAGCTACTTTGTGCATATCTTTTCACATTGCTTTTCATGTAAAAAAATAAAAAGGATGGTGCTTATTCAGCAACATCTGATTCCAGCTGGCACTGTTCAATATGAATTCCTCCATATAACGGCTGCAGTTAAGTACTGAATGAACAGACCATAAATCATGCTAAAAACACATCTAGTAAGTCTTCATGTTTTACACAAATGATGGAGATAAAGGTTCATGGGCTTTTAGGTGACCAAAACTAATGTTGACAAAGATTATAATATAGAGAAAAGGGATTAGAACCATAGAATATTAGGGTTGGAAGAGACCACAGGCGATCGTTTTGTCCAATCCCCTGCTCAAAGCGGGACTGATGCCAACTAAATCATCCCAACCTGGGCTTTGTTAAGCCGGGCCTTAAAAACCTCTAAGGATGGAGATTCCACCACCTCCCTAGGTAAGCCATTCCAGTGCTTCACCACACTCCTAGTGAAAGTGTTTCCTAATATCCAACCTAGACCTCTCCCACTGCAACTTGAGACCATTGCTTCTTGTTCTGTCATCTGCCACCACTGAGAACAGCCTAGCTCCATCCTTTTTGGAACCCCCCTTCAGGTAGTTGAAGGCTGCTATCCAATCCCTCCTCACTCTTCACTTCTGCAGACTAAATAAACCCAGTTCCCTCAGCCTCTCCTCGTAAGTCATGTGTCCCAGCCCCTTAATCATTTTCATTGCCCTCTGCTGGACACTCTCCAATTTGTCCACATCCCTTCTGACACAATAGTCCAGGTGTAGCCTCCCCAGTGCTGAACAGAGGGTAATAATCACTTCCCTTGATCTGCTGGCAATGCTTCTACTAATACAGCCCAATATGCCATTGGTCTTCTTTGTCCACTGTAATACCCAGGTCCTTTTCTACAGAACTGCTGCTTAGCCAGTCGGTGCCCAGCCTGTAGCAGTGCATGGGATTCTTCCTTCCTAAGTGCAAGACTCTGCACTTGTCCTTGTTGAACCTCATCATATTTCTTTCGGCCCAATCCTCCAATTTGTCTAGGTCACTCTGGATCCTATCCCTACCCTCCAGCGTATCTACCTCTCCCCACAGCTTGTCATCTGTGAACTTGCTCAGGGTGCAATTCATCCCATCATCCAGATCATGAATAAAGCAATACAGGCTCAATTTATGAATGTTAACATTATCCGTAAGTTGCTTTGCCCACTTTGACTGTATCAAGCAAATGGTCAGAACTGGGAAGGAGACAAATGCAAGTTGTCTTTTCCAAGGCTGATAACAGGTGATGGTCTGTCAATGTATCAGCTGGCAACATGTTCACCTGAGAGTGGCAGATTTCTGGGTTATTTTGAATAGATGAAGATACTACCACATTAGCCAATAAATCCTCAGAATGTGGAGGAGCGTGACCAGAAGAGACCTGATATGGAGTTCTGTAAAGAAGAAACTTATAGACTTTAAGGCCATAAAGAACCATCATGATCACAACCTTCTGCACAGTGAAGGCTACAGCACCTCCTTCACCCTCTCCTGTAGTTAGGCCCCTAATCTCTGGCTGAGTTACTACAGTCCTCAAATGTTGATTTAAAGACTTCACATTACAGAGAGAGACTTTACCCTTTGATCTAGTTTAAACCAGCAAGTGACCTGTTCCCCATGCTGTGGAGGAAGGCAAAAACCCCGAAGAGTTTCTGCCAGTCTAACCTAGGGGAAAATTCCTTCCTGATCCCAGATACTACTGGTGGCAAGCAGGAAGAAAAGAGATGTCAGTACTATGCTGCTAACATCTTACTATTCCAGTGTGCAAAATGCAAGTACATGTGTCATTCAGAGAGGAAGGGACAGGGAGGATGAAAACACACACTTAGAGTTGTCGTGGGGGTGGGTAATTGAGATTTCAACTCATTTGTCTCTGCTGCTGCTGCTTCTCATCGGCAACAAGAGAGACAGAAATCTTGGATGTGGAAGTATGTTTCTCTTGACTCTTGCGATGTCATGTACATTTTGCATGGTACATTTTCAACCGAAATATTTCAATTTTCAAATTGTAGCTCAATGTTTAAAAATTTTAAATGTACTGTGGGAACCTCCTCCCCCTCCACTCTTGTCCCCTTCCCCCCCTCCCCCACAATTTTCCAACCAACTCTAGAATTGATGCAACTGTTTGGGAAACTACACCAAGCATAACTGTAGACATGGGTACACTATACAAGTTGAGCAGCAGACTAGTTCGGAAAAAGAGGACTCTCCTTCATAGCATTCATACCAGTGGATAAACCATTAACGTGCACTAGATCAGCCTTTATCTTCCGGAATAAGAGCCTGTAGCCTCTTGCAAAGCAGTGTGTGCATGGCCTGGGGGCGGAGGAAGAACCTCTGCCAGCAACATATTGGAGAAACTGGGCTGTCGTAGCGTGGCAGCTGAGCAGCACTCTTGCTCCAGGTTCATAGCCTTTGACAATGGACTAACATGTGGAAGACAGTGTGGGGCTGTTGTTTCCTGCATTTACCTTGCTTTGTGCATTGCCCCAGTAGACAGTGAGAGTGACACTCCTCATTACAGAGACTGTGGACAGTGAACTTAACAGGGTTGGGAAGATCTGGTGCCACTTCATGTAGTGCTAGACTGCATTTCCCAACTTTCATTGGGAGCACTGGTAGAGAATTGACTTTCCTACTACATGAAGTAAAAGGGTGATATGGTGGGGTTCTCTGCTTCAGTGCTGCATCAGGTTATTAAGCAATGAACAGCTACCCAGCATATGAATGTGCTCCACTTAGGCCTAGAATGACAGCATCATCAGTTTTACACCAGAAGAATGACTCTGTGTGACATTCTGGGTCTCTCAATGGTGTTACAAAGCTGGCCAGTAGTAATGCTGGTATTAGCCAGGTGATACTGGTGATCCAGTAGTATAAGCAGTAAACTGTAAGATTGGGCTATGTTGAAGGGTAAACCTGGCTAAATATGTTGGAAGCATAGATGTGATAGATCTTGACTTTAGTAAGGCTTCTGATACTCTGTCACATGACCACATAAACAAACTTGGAAAATATAGCCTAGACAAACTTACTATAAGGTGGGGGCACAACTGGTTGAAATACCATACTCAGAGAGTGGTTCACTGTCAAGCTGCAAGGGTATATGGAGTGGAATCCCACAGGGATCTGTTCTGGATATTCAATATCTTCATAAATGATTTGGATAATGGCGTGGAGAGTACACTTAAAGACTTCAGATGGTACGAAGCTGGGAGGACAAGCACTTTAGAGGACCAGATTAGAATTCAAAATGATCTGGACAAACTGGAGAAATGGCCTGAAATAAATAGGATTAAATTCAATAAGGACAAATGCAAAGTACTCCACTTACAAAGGAATACTCAGTTGCACAAAGGCAAAATGGGACATGACTGCCTAGGAAGGAGTACTGCTGAAAAGGATCTGGGGGTTATAGTGGATTACAAACTAAATATGATTTAACAGTGTAATGCTGTTGCAATGTAATACTGGTTTAGATAATAATTGGTCCTGACTAAGTGAAGGGGACTGGATTAGATGACCTACAAGGTCCCTTCCACTCCTACATTTTTGTGATTTATATGAACATGGTTGGAGAGAATTAATTTTCATTTCTGGATAGATACATATTTTTTCAATAGTCACCCAGCTTTAATTATAAGTAAAAGTTGGGAAATGCTGAATTTTGCTAAAGAAGGAATACAATAAGTGTTAATTAAGTTGATATTAGACCCCAGAGCTTTTGGATAAGAAAAGAGACCAGGTAAAATCAGAATGGAAGCAAAACATTAAGTTCTAAAGATGGTGAGCTAACTATAAAAAGCATCAGCAATCAGAGCAACAGGAAAATATGAAATTATTCAGTGAAAAGACACATTTCTGCAAGCTATAATGAAAAACAGGAAAATTTTTTGCCCATAATCCTAAAAACCCCCCACCCAAATAAATAAAATAAAAATGGAGAGGCCCTCCTAGGCCTTGTAGACCTGAACTTGGGGGAAATGTCTTGGAAACCTCCTCTCCCTGATCATATTCAACAGGTTTTACCATTCCGTGTCTGATTTGTATGGTTCTTGCTCTATGTTTCTTTACAGGAGTCTTGCACTGAACTTTTACAGTCTTAGGCACAAATATGTTGTCAAAAGAAAGTACATTTAATTTTGGTAAAACAGATACACTGCCTAACTTTGAGGCTTTCTGATTTATATTAGTATAATAGTTTTGTAATATAAATAAACACAACATTTATAAGCAGCAATATTGGGCAGGAAGCTGACCTTTGTAAAGGATCTGAAATGTGGATGCAGCATTGTCTTAGGAAAGTATTTAATCATATATTGTCATCTGTTTATCTGCCAAGACCGCAAACTAGCTGCTTCTTAGTCTATTGTTTTAGAAACACATTAAAACCACAGCTTGTAGAATATGACCTTCATGTAATTATCTGTCAGTTAATGTCTTGTGACAGAATACCTCTACATCCATGAGAGATTCTCTCAGCCAGCTAAATCAACTGAACAGAAAATCTGTAAATTTCTTTCTCCAGCATACTTCATAAAAATGAAAGCTGTGCCTTGCTCACTATCAATGGACAATGGACAAATGCAATTTGTTAATTGCAGAGTTGGTGGAGAACCTCTGCAGCGATGATGTTTGATGGCAAACCCAAAAGTTCAAGTGTACTTGTGAAAAATTAGCCAATGGTTGCCTTAGAGTTCGAATGTATTGTTAGGACATAACCCAAATCAAGGGGTGGCAAGTTTCTGTGCACCCAAAGAGCATTCTGGGGAAAGAATAGTCTCAGGGAGCTGCTATTTCCTCTATTTTCTCCCATGAGGGAAGTAATATATCACTGATCTATGTGCTCCATCAGCTATGTTCACTGATGCATTGAGGACACAGAGCCAGCTTCTGGCAGTGGGTAACAGGGGATGGATCACTTGATGATTACCTGTTCTCTTCATTCCCTCTGGGGCACCTGGCATTGGCCACTCTCAGAAGACAGGATACTGGGCTAGATGGACCTTTGGTTTGACCCAGTATGGCTGTTCTAATGTTCATTCTCTGCGTCTGCCTGCTTGCTTGTCCCAGAAAAGAATGTCCACAACACCCTTTTCTCCTGTGTGGCCAGACCCAAGGTCTGGGTAGCTCACACATGGTGTGAGATACGGTATTTCGGTCTGGATGGCCATGGAGCCCAAGATAAAATCAATCCTTTAGTGGAGTGCAGCACAAAAGCAAATGTGTAGTGCAGGCTAAACTGCAGCTAACATCGCTGCAACCCTGTGACTGCCGTCTTCTGAGCACAAGCCTTGTTTTGGATCTGGTAAAACCTCTTCATGCCAAGAAGGAGGTTAGTGGAATACATGCAATAAAATGAGTAAACTGTATGATGTGATACCCTGAATTGGTATCATTCATTTAAAATATAATCATTACAATATAACTTTAAAAGAATAAGTTTGTCAAAATATCTGTGTATATAATTTGTTTGGAAAAGGAGAACTTTCTCTAACAGGAGAATATATTATATGAACCCAAGCAAGAACAAGCTTCTTGAATCTTAATGAACTGGTTTCTACTGGGAGACATTACGCTTGAAATAATGTTTATATCTGTCAAGGTGCTGCCAAATGAAATTTGAGGATTGCTTCTCAACTTCAGTGAAAGCAAGGGCTTTCTATTCATTGGCATCATCTGCAAATTGTCTTTTTGATCATCTTCCAACCTAGTCCCCACTCTTGCAATCTGATCTGTGCGGGCAGACTCCTGCACTTATATGGTGCCCCATTGATTTCAGCAGGACTCTCTCAAGGTACCGGTGTTTGGCTCTGCAGAACATCTAGCAGAATCAGGGCCTAAAATCAGAATAGGAATACCTGAAAAATGCTAAGTATGGTGTTTGGGTTCTTAGCGTGATTTCCCCACACCCCTCCCCAGTATTTTGCATGCTGTCATGTTTCTAGACTTACTTTTTTATGAAACATAATATTAAATGTCTTCTAAATTTCTCAACCAAAGGAAATATTAGTAACTTATATAAAAGTTTCTACATTTTTGTTCATTCAAATTTTCTTTATGTGGGCAGTTTGCATGCAAAGGCTACCATTATACTCTGGTAAACCAGAAACTTTGGATGCAGAGCCAAGCTAAACTTGGCAATGTAAACCCAAACAAAAACTGAGCCACTAGAGCTGACTGTACATATATGAAAATGAAAATGAGTGATATCCATGTATACGGACCCTTCAGCCTTCAGGAAATAATGCCAGAATATACTTTCTGGTCGGACTGTTCTTAATTTCTGCATATATTCCTGATAGTCCTGAGTGAGGGCAATTTAGAAAGGTATCAAACACTACTTTGGAAAAACTGAATGAGCAAACTGCCTTATTGGTGTGTTATGGTATCAAGGTACTATTGGTATTCATTGGGACATCCACATTATGCATGAGAGTATGATGCAGAGCATTATAAATAAGAGCCAGTGTAACTTCAGACAAAAACATCCAGCTATGCCATACATAGTCCATGTCACTTCATTAGCTTGTTAAAGCTTTTATTGATGTGATCTATGGTATTCTTCTGCCTTTAATACCATATGCCGTTGTGTCATGACACCAGTCATAGACACCTCAAAAGGAGAGAGAAGCGATTATATATACTATTAGAAGTATCTAAAAATTACATAAGCCAACTGTGTTCTGTAAATAATGTCATTTTAATATCTGATGTTTTGTGGTCTGCCAGGTCAATGCTACCCATTGACATCCACGGCAAAACTGCAATGAACTTTAGTGGAAGCTGGACTAGTCCCAAATTCCTTATATCCTATAGATTGAGAGGTAGACTTCTGGCTTTCTAATGGTGTATGGCTTCTGATTCTATCCCTGGGAGGGGCGGGGGTTTGCCTTTTGAGATACTGGACTTTAAATCAGAATATTGCCTTTCCTCAGTCTTGTGTCAACATAAATATATCAGAATTTTTTGGAGTGGAGACATTTTTTTCCAAGCCATTTTCTTTTAAATGGCAGCTGTATGAAGATGGAGGATGTAATTTAAAGACCTAAGTGCATGAGAGGAGGGCAGAATGGATGATAAACGCAATTTATCACATGGGCAGCAACACTCTATTTGTAATGTGTGTGAAATTTTATATATGCAGATTATAAATTAAATTATTTAAAAAGTGAATTATATCCTTAGCTGGTATAAATCTGCCTAGCTGCATTGGCTTCAATGGAACTGTGCTGATTTACACCACCTGAGGTTCGGGCCTAATGTGTGGCAAGCCTGAAGAATTAGATATTCAAATAACAAAAACTAGGTTTAGTGACGGTTAAGGTTAAAATCAGGACTACTCAAAGTCTTGTAAGCATGAATATAACCAGCAAAGGGGAAAGTCATCTTCAGCATTCCTTGCCATCTTCACATTGTCTAAAACCCTTTTGTGTCACATTCAAATCCTCCATAAGGCATTCACTTCTATCCCCAGTATGTATTGAAAAGCAGCATATTTCCAAATTTCATCCAACTTGCTCTGTCAAATGCTCCCACTATGCTGTCAAGAAGTCCCCGTCTTCCTTGAGAGCAGGATGGCTTTACTCCCATTGAGAAAAATGAGAATCACTGGTCATTTTGAAAGAAGACACTTTAAATTCGGGCACCTGTGGCCTCAGTTTCACTAAGAACAATAGGACAATGGCTCCAATTTTGAAAGAGGGCAGTTCTTCATGGAACTGTGTGTAGAATACCATTATTCATCATTCTCTTGTGAAGAGACTTTCAATTATGAAGAATAATGGCAAAATATGACTATTAATCCTGTGGGAAAGTGGGGAAATCTTCAAATATAGCCAAAATTTCAGTGAGTTTTACTATATGGAAAATTTGAAGAGTGTGTATTACTCTGCTGATAATTCAAGATTTTTTAAAAAAGATCTGATGCAGGTTGCTAAACTTGTGAAGGGACCTATTTAAAATTAACTTTAACTCAAAAACTAATCAGTTAACTTGTGACTACTCAGAAAATACATTCTGCACTCAAAACATAGGTGCTTTAATTTTGAAGGGGATACACCGTAATCTTCATATGTAACACTATGGTTGTATCCTTGATGTATGTAGAAAACACAGCTAACTCTTAACAATGGAACCATGGCCATCACTTCTATTATATTTGTGAACTGTATTAATAGGATGCTTTGAAAAATCTCACAAAACAAAGATCATATCCATTTTAGACAACCATCATTCCTTATATGTACATCTCATGAGAAACAAGAGGAGAACTGTCCTGTGATTCATTTCTTAAATATAGAGAGATTCATTTCTTATCTGGCTCATGTAGGAACACATAGGACTTACAATATTGACTTTAATGGGAGAAGTTCAAGACCATAAATTTTGAATTTAATAAAAAATGCATGGTTTTACTAAAGTTACAGGAAATAAATCAGCACATGCTTAGGAAGCTCACACTTATACATACGTTAGCAATCATGAGGTCTTTTCTCTAGATCTTAAATAAATTGGACTTGCTAACCGCATACTTGTGTATATATAAATAGGGAATAATATTGTTGCAATTGTTACAACATGTGATTTGTATAGTAATAACACAAATACTGTTCCATATTAATGTAACAAAATTTCCTAACAAGGAGAGCTTAGCAAATCTGATTTTAGTTTGTTTCAGACTGCATTTGTGAAAAAAGCTAGCCAGCCAGCACTAATTCATACATATTATATGGCTATAGATGTCTTATGCTGTGCAGCATGACAACGCAAGGCTAAATGGAAAATATATTTTTTAAAAGGATGCCTAAAGTTAGGTTCCTAAGTCCATATGGAGGTGTATAAAGACCTGATTTTCATAAGTTCTGAGCACCCAGAGACTCTCGTTAAAGTCAATCTGAGTTGTGCAGCTTTAAGGATGGAAGGATTGGAGCCTTCCTTTGTTCAGGAGGAGGTTATAAAGCATAGTCCAAAGAAGCAATGTATCTATACCATAATTTGGGTATCTGTTCTCATTTTTCCATTTGATGCAAAGTAAATATTTTTGAAAGCATGAATTTTAGACAGACAGCATTGGGAGAGAAAGAGTTAAAGTCTTACGAATTTGTTTATGCAAACATATTTATATTCAACTTCCAAAATGATCTTTTTCATACCTTATGAAATCAAACAACATACTTCAAAGGGGGTAATATACTAGGGAATGGAAAACATCAGGTGCAAAAGAATATTTAACAAAAATTGTTCACGGTCATTCATTCTCATCTCAGACTTCTCAAATAACTGGTGAATTGCAAAATGAGAATTCTTCTCTCTCTCTCTCTCTCTCTCTCTCTCTCTCTTCCTTATTAAAATGTCACTTAATAGGAAATACTCTCACCCACATAATGTGCTCCACCAGGGAACTGCATGAGCACTTTTAGCACAGGAATTTACAAGTACGAGAAATTATGCAAGCCTTGCATATGCAGAACACCCAACATAATTCATGGGAGTTCAGCATGGAAAGGATTTGTAGCATTGGGCCATGAGGAATTTTTTTAAAAGTGTACAGTAAAATTATATTTCCCCAAACTACTACAATAATGCTGCAGTTGTGATCACTGGAGGAAGGGACTTGAGCTGCCCATACTTTCGGGACCTGTCTTGACTGGAAATAAGAGCTTGATTTTCAGTCGTGTTAGCTCAGTTGAGTTAGCCTACATCTTGATGGGACTTTTCAATCATTTAAGCTAACGTGATCTCCTGTTATCTGGCCATGTTTTCACCTATGCTCTATTCCTCATGTACACCCAGAACAGACCAACTATGTTAGACTTTGTTACACACTTGCAAGATCATCTATTTGAATGGACATTTGGGGAGAGCTGGGGATTGAAGGGCCTTGTGAGCACTGTGATTTGGAGGGTGGCAGTGAAGTGGGGTTATTCTGAGTGTGGGTAGAACTGGCTATTGCATGTAGTGCTGCTGTAGTTGCTATGGGTTGCATTTTTAATGATTTGTCGAGATGCCAATAGCCCAGAAGAGGCTACAGATCTAACACACCTCTTATGTATTAAAATTAAAGTAAATAAAAATTATTATGGAGGCACCAGTCACAGCTCCATTGTTAAGGTTGAGAAATACAGTATATTTTCCCCAAAATTACTGCACTCGCCCTCTGAATACAAAATGAATATTCAGAGAATTTATAAACAGATCAGTTAGTTAATCTGATTTCATTTTAAAATGGGTCTCGAGGAAATTTAGAGCTCTGAACCAGAGCTTTGTTTTACCCTGAATGATGGAATAACACAGACTCTTAACTGTGTGGGAAGTGTGAAAACTCACTGAAATTTTGTGACTAGGCTATATTTTGAAGAAGTTAGATTGTAATTAAGCTACATTGTTAATTATATCTAGGGACAAATGAACAGGCCAAGTCACCCATAACTGGGCCCATTGCAACATTAGAAATAATTCACCCACTGACCACCCTTTCCATGTTCCATTTCTATTGGTTATTATGAGTCAATGACATGAGACTGGACTCGTGTGTCAAGAGTTCTGACTGATAGCTGACTTGACCCATAGAGTCATTATTCCTGTAAAGTTCCTCATGATAGCTTGAGCATCATTTTTCTGTAGGCTCTCCAAAGCACTGCTACTTCAGCTCCATTGTGCACCCAGGCAGAATTACCAGGGACGCTGAAGCAGGAGCATAGAGGGAACCCTCAAAGTACAGAAGCATTGGGACTCAGGGACTGCACCTCTCCGCTCTTTTTTCACAGTGCCAGTCCCCCTAGCAGTCTGTTTCCCAAAGACAGCTCATGTCTCCATTGGGCCCACACACATCACTGATTCTTTCTGTCAATTGTACCCAGCCCCACTCTCTCCTATGAGACAGTGTTCCAGAGCAGTGGAAAGCAGTCAGAACATACTGGTGAATCTGGCTCTAAAACTAAATGGCTGAGTGGATGTGTGGGTATGTCTATATGATGTATATTATAATGATCCAACTGTTCTTCAAATCATGAGAGACATCACCTATAACATTATTTTGGGGGGTTGTTTAGTGTTCATGTATGATTTTTTTGTTAAAAAAAGGAGGAAATACCTAGACAAAACTTCATTGAGATGGAATTAAGGTGTTTACATTGCAGCAAATTATGGTAAAATATGTTTTAGGGCTGTTGTAATTATCCCCAAGACAAGCATTACAAACCCAGGAAACTTGGTGTTAAGGTCACTCTCTAAAGAAAAAATGGAAACATACCGAGATGCAGAAATGTAGTTAAGGCAACTAAATGACCATAACACTGCTCTGAAATGCATTCTAAACAGCCAATATGGAAGGATAGGCGGGAGAAAAGTAGTAGCAGTAGTATCCCCTTTTACAGATGGGGAACTTAGGCACAGAGATATTTCCTAGGTTACCCAGGAAGTTTGTGGCAAAACCAGAAAATGAACCCAGATGTCCTGTGTCCCAGTCCAGCCGCTTATCCACAAGATGATCCATTCTCCTATTCTGCCTATAGAGTTCAGGAGCATTGGAGAATCTTTCTAGAGTATAAGGTACAGTATATGCTGTGAGTGAGGAGGAAGGAAATCAACAAGACCTGGCAATAAATCCCTCCCAGCTATAATAAAAACCCAATGTCTTGTCTGTAACTTCTTAACATAAATCAACAGATTTTTTTAAAGTTAGTTACATTCACCTACAGATGTATGTAGTATTTAGTTGTAAATACTAATGTTCCACTGAGGATGTTGGAGACTTTTTATGAACAACAGTTCTTGAGAACATAAGGGATCAGGTCATGAGAGAGATTTATAGCTCAAAACCCTGTTCAAGATTGTCCTATATATGTATACTGTATGTACATATCATATTTATGTAAACATAACATTCTTTCCATGGGAAAAATGTTTGGAATGTGCTTTTCTTCATAAAGAAAACATCACCCAATTCATCAATCTTCTCCCTCCTCTCCTGGGTAATTGGTCTTTCTGTGTTACATTTTGCAGAAGGTCATAATCCAAACAAAAAGTGGAGTTGCCATGAAAGGGGAAATTCCAAGCTTTAGCACATAAAGCAAGCTCATAAAAAGGTTTAAGTGTTTTCCAAAATAAAAGAGCAAAAGTTACTTGAGCATAAGAGAGGCAATAAATCAAACATGGAAATACACACAAGCTCACACACACGTATGTACATCAGAAGGATTCTTGGATCGCCAGTTTCAGGTGAAAAAATGGTTATGATTAACTAAAAGGAAAAAAGATACTACATATCTTTTCAAATGGTATTTTAATTGGAAAGCCTCCTTTTAAAGTCTCTGATTCAGAAAAGTGTCTTTATTCGGTATAGCACTCAAGCACATGCATCAAAATAAATGTGTGCTTAAATGCTGTGTGGAATAAGGAGGGATGTAAGTATCTGCTTAAATGTATTACTGAACCAAGACCAAAAAGTGAAAGGCATTATTCCACTGGGCAAGAACAAAGGAAAGTTCAATACGTTTCTGAAAAGAGATCACTTTCCTCCAATTTATCATTTTCCTTTTTCTGCATTGACTGGACTGCTTGCTCTGTGTTTTAAATTTAATAAAGTGTTTGTAAATCCAGATCTGAGTGGGGTCACACACAGAAAGACAAATCCAAGCTCCAAATAAGTCATTATGATAGAAAGTTTTAAACATTTTTTTAGAATAAATGAGAATTTATTAACACCCTAGGAAAGGGGTGACTTTTATATGTTTGTTTTCAGAAGGAATTTTTCTGTTATGTATTGTTGCTTGAGAAAACTTACCACCCTATTCTGCCCTACCAAGCACACTGATTGGCTGTGCAACTGTTTGTTGTTGTTTATATGGCATTATAGGGGCACATGGAGCCTTACAAGTACAGCTGGTCAGAAAACAGAATTTCCATCTTGGGGGAAATTCTGACATTTCAAAATTTTCTGCAGAATGGAAATTCTGAAAACCAATTATTATTTGGAGATATTGCATTGTTTTAATTTGATAACATCAAACATAATAATTAATACTAAATATAGCATTTTAAACACAATTTAATATAATGTAAACATTAAAAAATGTTTTTACCTTACCAAAAAAGTTTATCAAAATGGAACATTCTGACTCTGACATTATCTACACTAAACAAGAAAGCTGAAACAATTTGGTTTTGGTTCCTGCTAAAAATTTAGTCCACTTTGTCACATTCCTGTGAAATGGTTCTATTTTGAACAAATTGCATTTCTCAACAGAAAACTGTTCCTTTGAAAATTTCTTGACCAGCTCTGCTTATAAGTATTTAAGAAGATAATGTCCCAATCCAAAGAAGATTGCAGGATCAGGCCACTTATTGAAAGGACTCATGCTCATGCATAACTTTCAGTACTGTGAGTTGTTCCATTGACTTTAGTGCATCTATTTCTATTACCCCCTATATTTGATTGTTTTACGTATTTATAGGGAATGTCTTGCATTGGCGTCTGGGCATCATTATAGTAATTTACACAATACAAAATTATCCCTCAGATGTATACTGTACATCACCATCCTTCATCAACCTTCCTTAGAGGAGAAAAAACAAACCCAGAAGATTATTTGTGCTTCTCTTCATGAACTGCTTGTCATTTTCCCTTTCATTCAATGACCTGTGTAATGCAAAAGATAATGTGTCAAGTAAAAACAGACATTATTTATGCTGATTCAGAGACCACCATTTTAATTAACGTATATAGGTGCTTCTCTATGACTTCAGTTGTTTTCATATTAGCCAAGTGCTGATGTAATAGTGTAACTGTATTTCGTATTTGTAAATCCTGTTTAGCCAAAAGTAGCTGTATTATGTCAGGGCTTCCGTAAATCATGGGAAATTTTGCATTATTTTCTCCAAATATCCTTTCATTTCCTCAGGTATTAATTGGCTTCCAAACTAAACTTCCAAAGGCTTACTTAGGTGGAATATCAGCCAAAAAATCATTACCTTCTAGCAGCTGTTTGGTCTATGTGAAATGAGGTGGCACCGTTACTGTTTCTAGTGGACAGGAGACATCTGTGTTACAAACATTATTAGAATGATCACCCCTGTTAGCCTCAGCAGAGTGCTAAGGAATGAATAAGCTTTGTTTTCCAGTTTAATATCATTTTATGTTGTATCTCTATTACCATACATGGTATATTGTAAGACTCTTCCAGTCATGTTCATCTCCACCTCTACACCTGAGTTTCATAGCAATTCATTAAAACTATTACGCATACACCATTAAAACACTCCAAATGCCCTCTCTATTGCCTAGTGCTTTACCGTTAAACACTTGGGGAGCAGGCCGTTATTGTCACTCCACCTAGCTCAGAACTCATGCTTTCATTCCTGAGGTGATTCCACCAAAACAGGGTTGAAGCATTTTGCAAGACAGCATAAGGGAACTTAAACTGCTACTGTGAGTTCTGTGGCTAAACAGAGGACTTCAATCTGGCATCTTTCCTGAGCAGTAAGGAGAAAAGTGAAATACAGTAACTCCTCGGGAGCCAAGCCATTTGCTAGGTATAGCCAGGGGTTAGTTATAGCAAAAAAGAACTGAGGGCAGCAGGGGGAACACAGCTTCTCCGGCCCCGGGCTGGAAGAGCTCTCTGCCCCTGACGCATTGGCGGGGCTTGAGGTGGGATCCAGGGACCGGGTTCACTACAGCCCAAGGTTTGGTATTGTGAAAGGAATTATAGTGATGGCATATTGTAAGAAATCTTTGTCTGTATTGCTTATGAGATCATTTTAAATTATCCACATTTAATTCCCCCTGTATGTTGTTCATATTAATTTACTATTTTATTACCATAGTAACGAGGTGATGTATCCTAGTGATGGATCAGGACCTATTGCAGTAGACACTGTACAAATACAGCAAGAAATGCTTCTTGCCCAACAAAGCCAGCAATCTAAGTATTGGACAAGAGACAACTGATGGATACAGACAGACAAATGTGGGAAGACACAATATTGGAAACAATATTGACCAGCATGATGATAGGCATTGGTTTCAGTACGCCAGCAGCCTAACTAATTCTGAACAGCATCATGGAAAAGGAAAGGTTTTTTTAAGGAGGGATTTGAAGGTGGATAATGAGGTAGGTTTATGGGATGCTTCTCCTAATCATGAGGGAAGCATGGAAAAAAGTACATTTTCAAAAAAGCACCTTTGTGCAAGTGGGCAATGGAAGCTGGCATCATGGGCCAACTGGAGATGGGAATCAAAATCTCAGTAGTGAATAGGAGATGTTAGGGGCTGGGGATTGGCTGTGAAGGGCCTTGAAAATGAAGACAAATGCCTTATGTTTGATACAATAGAGAAAGGGGAGCCAGTTGTTAAATGTGGTCATCACTGGTATTTAACTGGAAAAAATTTGACAGCTATTTCATATTTACTAGGACTATGAAAGAAAGGCCCTGATCCTGCAAACAAGCACACAAGTAACTTTACTCATATGAGTACTCCCACTGAAGTCATTAGGGAAGATTTTCAAAGGCACAAATGGAATAGGAGACGTTCACAGACAGAGGACTGTTCTCATGGGATGGACTCTATCTGAGTAGGGAGGGAAATAGATTTTTGGGATGGAGTTTGGCACAACTGATTAAAAGAACTTGACACTAGAAATTCGGGGAAGATTGTTGGGAAATGCTCATGTAATCTTCACGCCTAATTCTAATATAGAGCTGGAGGAAAATCAAGTAGATAAAGCAATGGAGAAAGGAACAACAGAGGGTAGAAGAATGGACATTACGAGGAAAGATTGTATCAATTCCAATAACGCTAACAAGTAGGCGATAGTGGCAGTGACTGTACTTTAATTGGGTAAGGTATCTGGATGAAGCAAAGCAGAAACAGCTAAGATCTCTGTACACCAATGAGAGGAGCCCAGGTAACAAAATGGAGGAACTAAACTACTGGTGCAGGAAGTGAAACCAGATATTATAGGGGTAACAGAAACATGGTGGAATAGTAGTTCATTACTGGAGTACAGTTATTGAAGGGTATATGTTGTTCAAGAAAGACAGAAATAAAGGTGGTGGAGTAGCATTGTATATTAATGATGAGGACTATAAAGAAATTAGATGTGATGGAATGGATAAAAGAGAATCTGTTTGGGACAAAATCACTTTGGTGAAGAAAGCTACCAGGGACTCCACTGGGATAGTGTTTGGGGTATGCTACAGACCCTTAGGATACAATTTTGTTATTAATAGATACCTCTTTAACATTTTTAATTAAATAAATGCTACTCGGCATTGTGTGATATGGGAGACTTTAATTTCCCAGATATAGATTGGCGGACAAGTGCTACTAATAATGGTAGGGCCCAGATATACTTAGATGTGGTCGCTGACAGATTTCTTCATCAAATCAACAAGAAGTGATGCCATTTTAGATTTAGTATTGGGGTGTAATGAGGATCTCATAGAAGAACTGGTTGTAGAGGATAATCTTCGTTTGAATGATCCTGCTCTAATTCAATTTAAACTAAATGGAAAGAGAGCTCCATTCCAAGAAAAAAAATAATGTTGTTTGAGGACAGTAATTAATTGGGATATGAAGGGGGGGGGGGAGAGAGAGAGACTGACGTTACCATATCTAGCTGCTTGCATCTTTTGTTGACTTCAGTGTGAGCCAGTGGAGGATTAGCGACTAGACCAACAGGGCCTGTGCCCAGGGGCACAGCCAATTGGGGGCCCCCCAGAAAAAATAGGCATCCCTGCACCTTGACCTGCTCCGCCCAGCATTCCTGACAGGCAGTAGGGTTGAGGCACGGGGGCTTTCCCTACTCCCTCTCAGTAGCATAGCCAGGGGGGGCTTGGGGGAGCAGCCGCTCCCCCACTGAGCAGAAGCGGCGCATTTAAAAAATGTTGGCGCCTTTTCAAACGGGGAGCGGCGCTAAAAAAAGGCGCCTCCTCTTGCACTCACCTGGTGGCACTCCAGCTGTTTGGCAGCACTTCGGCGGCGAGTCCTTGACTCGCTCCGGGTCTTCAGCGGCACTTCGGCGGCAGGTACCACTGAAGACCCAGAGCAAGTGAAGGGACGGGACTCGCCGCCGAAGTGCCGCGCCGAACAGCTGGAGCGCCGCCGGGTGAGTACAAGGGGAGGCGCCTTTTTTTAGCTCCGCTCCCCCTGTATTCTGCACCTGGCTACGCCACTGCTCCCTCTGCCCGCCCGGCGCACCTGCTGGGGAGCGGGGTCAGGGTGCAGAGCTTGTCCTGTTCCCTGGCAGGCGTGCCGGGCTGGGGAGGACTGCAGGTGGAAGGGGTGGGGAGGGGCCCCTCCTTGCTCTGGCCCAGGGCCCCACAAACCCCTAATCTACCTCTGGTGTGAGCTGTTGGTGTTTAGCAATTTTTAAAATCATGCCACTCTTTTAGGTGCCCAATTATGGATTTAGGAGACTAATGTTAGACACCTATATCTCAAAATCTTTACCAGGTCTTTTGGTAAAGGCTGTTCCTCCAGCATTTAACAACAGGAAGTAGATTACTGTTTAAAATTAAGATTGAATATGACCTCAAACTAAACTATATTGGATATTCAGATTATAATTTATTTGTATAATTGTATAATTTATTTGTAGACTAGTTCCCTACCTGCCTCTCAGTGTTTTCTTCCCCTGGCAGGTCCTCTCACTCTTCTGATGTCTCATAGAAATCAGCAGTGGGATTCAGCATATCTGTTAATCTTAAGAAAAATTTGAGAGTGGTAATGCACGTGGTTATTTGAAAAATGCCACATGAAATATCATCTTGACATAGATTTGCCCAAGGCTACATTTACAAAAACAGAGAGTGAGCCATGATAAATCTGGAACTGTTTTGGCAAATCTTTACTGAGGTGCCATGTTAACTGGAGAATAGTTGAGATCATGGAGATGTCTGCTTCATGTAGTCAAAGTAAAGTAAAGGCTCTTGTTTTATCATGACCTTGTGCTGCTATTCATGGCTATCTAGTTCACAAGGTAATCCTGAGACTGCTAGAAGAAATAAACTGCCTTTTCAGCAAGCATGAATGTAATACCCACACTTATCAAATAAAACAATCAGTTGACATGAGAGAGTCTACAACTTGATCAAAATAATTTCTCCGCAATCATTGAGCCACTAAAGATGATGACTCTAGTCACTAAAACAATGACTTACTGGTATCTAGCATGCTCTGACACGTGCTTATAGAGTTCAGATGGCCCTGGTCATGCATAATAATGAGCATATTTGGCAAACCACCCACTGCCACATCTAATTTAATAAAGCTAGTCTTTGAGCCAATGTAGTGTATAAATATATTAGCATAAAAATGATATGAAGATAAGTGAACAAATACCACATGAATGCCATAGTTAACTAGATGCCATTCCAAAAATCATCTGTCTCAGACACTGGCTGGGACTTCTGAAAAGAAACTGCTCTTTGTATCTCTGAGTTGAACAAAGATCGGATAGCACCCAACATGCTACCAAATGTGAAAGACTGAACAAGAGCTACAGTGAAGGGTGGAAATTCAGACTCATGCCATAATTTGTAGACTGCCTGAGCTTACTTATCCACAATTTTCTAACAATCAACAATATTACACATTCTATTAGATAGGCTTACATAATCAGCACCCATTTAAGTCACAAAGAGGCAAGTGATGAGCTTTTTCTAGGGTGACCAGATGTTCCGATTTTATAGGGACAGTCCCGATTTTGGGGTCTTTTTCTTATATAGGCTCCTATTACCCCCCACCCCTGTCCTGATTTTTCACACTTGCTGTCTGGTCACCCTAGCTGTTTCCCCTTTACTCAGGCAAGTTCCCAATGGTACTGAGGCTATGGAATTATTACTATCCTTAAAAACAGCCATGGGGACCTTTCATAAAGCAGGTGATACACACTGGTCAGCACTGGCAATAGCTGTATGATCAACTAACTGGCAGTCATACACTATGGGGGAGATTTGCAAAAGTGCCTTTAGAAGAGTTTAGCATCTGCTACAGATCACTTCTTACATACCATTCAAAGCTATGAGACTGTAATGAAAAAGGATCCTCTAATCATACTTTCGCTTGTATTATAGCAACACCTATTGTAACCATTCTGATTTTCCAGAGTGAGGTCACTCCTCAAAATGCCAGGCCCCACTTCACTTAAATCACTTCCAAACCCAAATCAAAACCCAAATAGAGAATTGTTTGTTTAATTACTGTAAATCTAGGTAATATAATACATCAGAAATTTATTTCCCCTGTCTTAGATCAAAAATATTTAAGGAAACAAAAACTGGATGAGAATACCCATATTTTATTTTACTGTGCTATCGACTATGGTTTTATTTATTTGGAGCGAAGCAAGTAACTCATTTGTTTAATCCTCCAGTATCTGGACTATGGAGGAATACTAATAAGGCCTCACAAAAGTACAGACAGGGACTATTTGAGGCATTCTGGAGTCAATCAGCAAGGAGCTCTGAGACATTCTATAGTTAATCAACAAGGAGTCAAATATGCTCTACATCTATCTCTATAGAAAAAACAATAGAGAGGTTAGTTTCTGTTCATGCTTATATTGCCCTTTTGTAACTCACACAATGCATGACTTTCTCTACCCTTCCCTTATCTGTTCTCTTGGTAGTGTCAGGCCTCAGGGGGTTTCTGCAGAATTGCCCTTCAGGATAATGCTTAAGCCTTTTATCACTTGTTTTTACTGCCCTCGTCTTTTCTGTTGTTTAAACTCTCCATTTGCTTTAATGAAGTTTTCCAGAGACAAGACATTTGGGGCTCTTTTCAATTTTTTTTTCTTTTACAAGGAGCTTGCTTCCTTAGTACTGTAGGTTTTGCCCATCTCTGAAAGTTCCATAAAATACTTTCAAAATCATCCCAGGAATTGAAACTACATTCCTAGCTAATCAAAATCCTTTCATTCCAGTAGATAACATTTGCTTTAAAACTATATGAGTGCCATATTCTTGTTGACAAAACCCTAAACTTTTTAACAGTGGGTTAATCTGATCTAGTAAACAATTTATTAAATTTACATTTGATTTTGGTAAATTATGACAGAGTGTTTTTGAACATTTATTTCAACGGCCAGAGGCAGATCAAGATACCCAACAGCATTTCAAACTGGATGATTTTAAAAACAGAACACATACTTTGCATTTCCTGTCTTTAAACAGTGAGTAGAGAAATGTTTAAATGTAGTGTATGTAGCTTTCATCTCTCTCCTGACATTTGGACAATGGATGGGAATAACTGTCTGCAGAGGAGGGCACTCATACTTCTCTCTGCCTTTCTATAATAAATGTCAAGATGAACAGAAACTTCACAATGGAAAAAATATCTAAATAGACTTTGCTTTTTCTTTGGAAATCACAGTTACTAATTCTGGAAATATAAATTGTATACTTCTGTAATGTAAACAAGGATGCCATTAATTGAATTATTTCACAATCAGTAAATTAGAAGGTGCTTTTCAGAAAAACAAAGAGCTGAACTCCAGCTGGATAACTTTGGAGTCTGAGTTGATATGATCAGTGCTGTCATCCCTATACAACTAATTTGTAAACGGAAAAAGAATTAGTTGTAACATCTGATGTTTATACACACAAACTATTGGCCCTACCATTGGCTGGAGGTGGGTAGTGGTGGTGGTGTATCTTGAATTCTACAGTTGCATGCTGCTAAGTTACTTTTCAGCTTCATCTAAATTCAAATATAACAGAGTTAAACCTTCATGAATAGTCACTCCAGCCTGCCTAACTCAGCCCTACTAAATTCCTCCCACTTCCAAGTAATCAAATCCAAATCTCAAAATGCGTATTGACCCACTGCAACATACAGCTCCGTGTTTTTTTCTGCCCTTAGCAATCGTAAAACATTTATTGACTTTAGTGGGAGCAGAATTAAGCAAATGTTGACCAATCCCACAGTATTGTCATTTGCTTTTTATACAACAGTAACTTTTTGTAAAGAAACTATATGTGCAAAACAGGCTCCCAAATAACTGTTTAAAAACTACCCCCAAACATGCAAGATGTAGCTACTTACATACATTTACTCTGATTAGTTTCGGCTGGTCTTTTGAAATGTAGAACACAACATCCCTACAAGGCTCAAAACTAAATGTATACTATGCTATTCCTATGCATTACATATCCTTTATATCCATGCACAAGTCACTGAGATTGTAGAGGTGCAGACCAGAACACTCCGCTCATGGGTAGGAGGGCTTTAAGCTACCTTTCTGGACCCTCAGATTCCTGGGCTTCAAGGATTGAAGCAGTCTTAACTCAGGGCAATCTCCCCAGGTTATCCCACAGGCATGATGTGCCCCTCCCACAGCTAGTCCAAACTATGGCATCCCCCCTCTACTCCAGACATCAGGGCTTGTAAGGAAGCCTTACTGCTCTCTTCCATGGTGTCTGCATTGGAGAAATCTCCTTCTGGCTGGATACAGGGCTTTCAGGCCCTTTTTACGCTGTTCTAGCCCTTTAAACGGGCATAATGGGATGAAGATCTCACTGTATGATTTTAAAGCAAAGCATATGATACATAATTTCCCTCAACTGTCCATACAGTCCTCTCTCTCATAGATTTGTCCTAATTTTATTCTCTTAGTCTAGTGATAACTTTGAGACAACAAGCAGAGCCTATTCTCAATAGCAGGTATAAAATAGTACAGCATAGAAGAAGATAGTCTGTTCACCTTGAAGAAAATTAAATTGGCAGTGAATTGCATGGTTTCATAAACAGTATATCAGGAGAAATTAACCTGATATTTCTGGATATGATAAGCAGTTTGGGGGCGGAGGGAGGGTTTGCTCTGGACATATTATACGGTATATAAAGATTTCAGCAGAGAATTGGTGGAACTATTCATAGTGAATAATTTGTTTCAAAAGTAACCTTTTTTTCTGTTTTGAAGTATCTGTTACCAATTATTCTAAAATGTCTTGTGAATGTGTGTCAGCCAATGAGTTGCTTGTACAGTGTTTCCTGTGTGTACTGCTGCAAAGATTCACTATTTGAAATTGAGAATGCAAGCTGAATTGACGATACAGAAGCTAGGTATGAGTCTGTTCCTTGACTTCATGAACATAACTGCTAGAACTGTTTCTAGAATAAAGTATTGTAATTATGAATTCAAAATTTGCTTTCAGTGACACTTCTTCACTACTGACTGAGTTACCTTGTCTGAAATATTCTGCCCATTAAACTTGATTGCTTGAAAATAAATGGAAAGTAAACCCAGAAGGGGCATCAATACATCTAGATGAATATTCACAAATGTTTTGCAGTATTCACCCAATTGTATTTCAGCAACACATTCAACAGAGTTCAAGATCAGATTTCCACCAAAAAAAAATGCTACCAATGTGGTTTGGATACAAATGGAAATAGAACAGCCTAGAGGGCTATTAACAAAGAATTGTTTTTAATGGTACTGTGTCAAGTTCAGGAGAGAGTATTGAATAGCATTGCAAAAGATCGGCCATGGGTCATGTGTTTGCTGCGTTCTTCATAAATAATCTAGACGATTTCTTCCCTCAAGTTTGAGGTCACGTAACCTTTCCGTTTGAATCCTGCTTGAGCATAAATCCTTTTTCTACCACTTCTGAAACAGTTATAAATGTGAATAAAACTAAAGAAACAATTCCTCCTGCGGTGATCATTGTGCAATATATCATCTTAACTGCTGATGACACTTCTGAGGTGTTTAAATGAACAACTGAGAATGGGAGACCTAGGACAATATAAACTTCAATATGAAGGATATTCTGACTGAAAAAGACGTTTCATTAGTTGTAAAGAATTGAACTTGTTTGACCTTGTCTCAGTTTCTTGTAGTTAGTTCTCAGTCATGGTGAGAGTTTGGGTTGGAATGTAATTTTGATTGACAAGTGACCTCCCACAAGAGGGAATGTTGAATAATGCTGAGGAAGCAGCCTCCTTCTGAGTGGGTTATTTTGTGGGTTTGTTTGACACAACTGGGATAATCAGGAGAGGGAGAGTACCTTGGCTGTTTTGCCAACTTTGTTAGAGTCCAAAAAGGCAGGAGATCTGATCCTGGAGTCAATCGCAGAACTCCCATTGACTTTGGTGGAGGTAAGATCAGCCCCTTGGAGCACTGTAGAGTTACTGAGAGACTAGTCAGGAGGCTGAGAAGGATAAGAATCTGAACCTAGACATGAAGGTTTCAAAGGGCAAACGTCATCATCTGCTCGGGGCTAGAACGGCTTGGCAAGTCAGAAGTCTTTCCCTTATTGTTTTCTCACATGCATACTGTAAATGGCAGAGGGTGCAGGGAGATGTGTAATGCAGTACTAATGAGCAGCTGTATATAGGGTTAAAATGGATGTGGCATGGCTGAAGCAGGGACTTATCTGCAAAAATAAAAAAAGGTGAACTTGTGGCTACAGAAAGAGATGTTTAGCCCATGTAAATCATGTGGTATTGTTATGGGTTTTGTAGAACTGTTTAATGAAGTCTCCACCTCTGTTTGTCCTGCCACAGGATGTCCTTATAGAATGTGCCAAAACAAGCTATTGTGTCCCAGGGAAGTTTCATTTCTTCCAACAAATTCCTCTGGGTGGAAGAAAGGTGAAACTTCCATGGTGTGGATAATGGTTTTGATTACAAATGGAATCAAGGTAGAAGAAAAGCAAATCCTGATATATGAATACAATGAGGGATAATCTTGGAGCATAGAGTAAATGAACAAGAGACAGTGTGTGTGTGTGTGTGTGTGTGTGTGTGCGCGCGCGCAGCCTAGCTATATTATTTTTCATTGCATTTGACGAGAATTAAGCCAGCACATTAAGGAGTTATAGAATTATCTCTGCTTTGCTTGGCAGGATTTCATAGAGCAACTTGAACCCACCTAAGTTCAGTCTATGTTTCATCTTTAACATAAATCATCTAAAGGGGTTCAGAAAGACTAAGCTATTGAAAATACACAGTGTGTTCTTTTCCCACAAAAACTTCAAACATCCCAGCTGCACTCTGTTTTTGTAATTCTTCTGAGAATACAGAGATTTGACAACTTGCAATATGGATTATATTTATTTAGTACACATTCTGTTTTTCAACAATTATTGAAAGTATTTGAATGTAAATTTTTGGTTGCAAAATGTACTTTACATTTTTCTTTCCCGCTCCACTAAGTATGTATAAACAATGACCAACAATATTGTTCAAATGATTTAAAGTTAGCTCAAAAATACATTCTGCCCACAACATCTCTGGGTTTACTTAGCAGATATTCAGATTTTGCAATAGTTCATTTCTAGATTTTTCTCAGAAAATAACTTATGGGAAATGCTTTCTTAATTTTGATGCTTGCATCAAAGAAAGAATATGTAATTAACCCAGATCACTGTTATGTGTAAGGTAGCAGAAGTGATCTTAAAATTGATTTCTGTGGAGAGAGTAATGATACTCTTCTTCAGGTACTTTTTGCTGGATGGCTGCAGAAAAACATTGATGGTAATCCTAGAAAGTGCCCCTCCACTGAGAAAACATCGTACAATGGCTGCCATTAAATACTTGACGCGTATAGTACCAGCCACATGAGCTAAAGGTGCTGAATCTTTATTTCCCGTTCTAAGTACAGGACATAGCTCAAATACCACAGCAAATGTCAGCACTGTGGTATGGTAGATAACCATTTTTAATGGCACCCATTGTAGCAAAATCTGCCATTTTCTATACGAAAGGGAACAGCTTTTTGTTTTGTACATCTTAATTCCCTGGTTGGTTAATTGGGATTTCCACAGAATTATTTCAGTCCTAGATTCTTTAGGGATACTTGTATAATGGAATGCACGTCAAATGCCACATGCATCCTCACTTCAGAGGCTAGTGATGCCCCAAAGGGAATAGGCAAAAGTGTCAGGTAAAGGTATGTTCAGAATCAATTTATTGCAGCAGTTAAAGATCGTTGTGTTTCTGACTCAAAATAGAGTAAGCTAATTCTACCCTGTCTTCCCTAAGGAGACTCCATTGTACATCAATAAACTTTATTTAAACAAAGCACTTTAAAAAAGTGTGCAAACAAAGTTAATTTAGGCCAAGACACTGCAGTGCATTGTATTTAAATAACTGTTTTCTTATGTATTTATGAATTGCCAAGCACACCTATGGCATTATATACAAAAATAGTATAAATAGTGAAGAAAATAATTAGATCTAGTATTTTAAGGGGCATGCATATACATATGTATATGCATATGTGTAAATGTATATATAAAATAGGTATCCAGTAACTTTGTGAAGGCAGCAGGAGCACAAGTAGCTAATTATTGTCTCTGGATAAAGCTAAGTGCTTAACGGCCAATTGAAAGGCTGTTATTGCAAGCTCTCTAACAGCCAACATTGATAACTTGAACCAGGGGATAAGTTGTCATCCATCTGAAGAAATTCTCAAAAGCCCAGGGTTTGGGGGTTAGCACTAATGTTGGATTTCGTATTGGGAGGGTACAAATAAGGGGATTGGGATAGGAATTAATTCCCGCCCACCCACCCCAAAATAGGCTACTTTTGACATTCCTAGTGCTTTGTCCTATTTAGTATCCAAAGTGGTTGGGGCTGTCAAATCACCCTTCCTGAACACTATGCTATAAAATATTTTGTTTTTCAACAAGTTTACAAACTCCTGAAAAATTCAAGGAAGGTTTTCATTTCACTGTTTACTTTCATTGAGCCTTCAGAGAGAGAGACCGCTCCCATATTTCCTTTATATAAAGAAATCCGTGAGAATGAGAAGTATTCCCATTACACATACATATTTATTTTGATTTCTTTAAATGTGTAGATAGCTGCTAAGAAATTTATGACTTATTTTATTATTATAATATATATTACAGAACCACAGTATAGTACAATATGTGAGGCACTTTACAAACATAGGAAGACATAGTCCTTACCCTAAAGTGCATACAATCTATAAAGACAAAGACTTAAAAATGATTGGGGGGAAAGGATACAACAGAAGCAAAGTGGTCAAGGTGGTGCATAGAACATACATTGTTCATGCTTTTTACACGTTTTTGTATATGACTATCTGCATACGCCTATATAAAATACCCCACACTTCCCATTTTTGGAGTAAACACATTTCTTCAGTTTTAAAGACTAGCTGCCACCATTTATGAAAATACCTAGGATCAATTTATTTCAGATCCCAGCATTAAGACATACCAAAATCTAGACTTCTCAACTATGAATGGATGCTTAAGTCTGAAAAAAATTGGTGACTATTTTCATTTTACTATATTCTTGGTTGACCACAAAAAAGTTATTTTGTTTTTCCATTTGTTAAGATTCGTATGAGTGAACGATGATTGTTCTTCCCTGATCCACTGCAGAATTTCATCACACATTTTCTAACCCTGAGTATTGAGCACAGAAGATGGATAAGGAGGCTCATAAAAACCTCAGTCAGTGATTTAAAGGACCTTTGAGATCTTGAGAATGAAGTTAAGGTGTTTACATAGCTCTGGAAACATACTAATGCCTACCCATCTCATGGAAATTCTGCCAGATGTTTTCAGTTACATGCATGATGCAAAACATTGCAAATACTAAAGAAACATTCCTATGGAGCCAGGGTAGTCTTTTCCAGAGAAACAAGAATAAGGCCCTAATCCTGCAAAGACTTACACACAGTTTGTCCTTAACTTTACACAGAGTGAGTAGTCCCATTGATTCCAATGGAACAAGTCACCATGCATACAGTTAAGTATGTGTTTAAGTCTTTCAAGGATCAGGACCAAAGTACAGTAATACTTGGAAATGAAGCCTTGAGGAGAAGGAAGAAGATGATGATAGTTAGGGTAAAATCATAAATGTGAGTTTTGCCATAGACTTCAGTCAGGCTAGTATTTCACTATATATTCTTTCCTTAAAAGCCGTAAATACATATTCTTTCTGGGGCAATGACTGCCTCTGTGTTGGGATTTGTACAATATCTACTATAATGGTATTCCAGTATTGCATGGGGACTTCTGCTATTTCTATAATGTTTGTATTCTTATTAAACATTTTCTCTCTTAGATCACAACTGATGGTAAATTAAATAAAAACTTAGGACAGTGTGGTTGGGTGGGAGAAGCTGTGTTGAACACAGTGGAACCAGACGTGGAGAACCTGAGATATAAGTTCAGTACCTGAAATGGTAAATTTAAAACTATATTATCCGGTTCCACAAGATCCTCATAAGCATTAATCACCCAGCACACAAAGAGCTGAAGAAGAGTTCTGTGTAAGCTTGAAAGCTTGTCTCTCTCACGAACAGAAGTTGGTCCAATAAAAGATATTATCTCACCCATCTTGTCTCTCTATTATCCTGGGACTGATACGGCTACAACAACTGCATATACCTTTAAACATGTGGAGTAGTCCTGCTGATGTCAATGCTAAGCAAATGTGTAAATCTTTGTAGGATAAGGGCTTTAATCTGTGGCTTCAAGTGTCTAACTTTTCTTTACCATGAAAAGCAAAATATTCTATCTTAATGGCTTCCCTTAAAATAAGTTCCTTGTCCTGGAAATGCCGTATTTTAACACCTCAGACTCTTGACAATTCAGTCTGAGATTTTCCTCTGAGAAATTGGTGCACACTCCTAGGCTTCATTGCAGGCAGTATTAGATTTTGTATTAAGAAGATGGTTGAACTACTATTTTGCACAAATAAAATGGGATGAACCTCTTTCTTGCACTCAGGGACAGCAATACATCTTACAGTGGAATGTTTGTTTTTATTTTCTTAATCTTTCGTCATTTTGTAAAAGCAAATTCAACATTTTTTTTAAATCAACAGATTAATTTTCAGCTGTTACATTCTCTTTTATGTTATCTTTTGTTCAGTAGTCTTGGGGTTATTTTTAAGTGTCAATGTTTATATTCATAATTAGCATGGTAATAGGTATTACCTAACCAGTCTCTCATGGAACTTTTGTGTGGGATACGTTAGACTGGGGAGTTCACAACAACCCAAAGGAATTAAGTGCTCAACTCGAATTGAATTTCAATAGCTGTGTGTCTATTCTCCTATGGCTTTTTGGAATGTCCCACCTTAACCTTGAAAATATACTCTAATAGGGAGGGTCAGTTTTCTGCTGTTTATTTCTTGTCTATGTTGTGTAAGGCAACCTGCATGTTCTATTTTGGGGCTTCTGTTTCTAAAATGTCTGCTATGGTTACAAAATTTTGTGCTGGATTGTGTCCCAAGACAACATTAAAGTACTTAAGCAAGTACTAGATCAGGGATCGGCAACGTTTGGCCCGCGGCCCGCCAGGGTAAGCCCCCTGGCTGGCTGGTTTGTTTACCTGCCGCGTCTGCAGGTTCAGCTGATCGTGGTTCCCACTGGCCGCGGTTCACCGCTGCAGGCCAATGTGCAGGTCCAGCACATCCCTCGGCCCACACCGCTTCCATAGCAGACATTTTAGAAGCAGAAGTCCCAAAATCGAACATGCAGGTTGTGAACTGAGAAAGTGACATTAAGTTCCGGCCAGTACTAGTTGTTAAGGAACAATGTCCACGAGGACCTTATGGAATTGAACACATACTAGATCTTAATTTGAATTTTTACATATACAAGTGTTAATAACATCCAATATCTTAGTCCAAGGCTTAAGTCTTAATATCTTAGTCTAAGACTGTGGAGTCTTAGTCCCATTTACAAAAGTGACTTATGTACTTAGGACTCTATAGCTCACTGAAGTCAATGGGACTTAGGATCCTAAGTCATTTAGGTGCTTTTGAAACTTTTGCCCATTTCATTATTCCCTTACAGGCTCCCTTAGGGAAACTTCCTTAACAAATGGGTAACTCATAACAGTCCCTGTTGAGAGGCCTCTTGCACAAGGAAGTTGCCCAAAATAAAAGAAGCAGTTTATTAAAATGGGCTTAAGCCTTACACTAACTGGAGAGGAAAACTATTCAAGCATTTAGCTGTCTGGATGTTTAAAAAGACGCGCACGCACACACACACACACACACACACACACACCACCCTTTCATAAAAAATGTCAGATTATTTAACTGTACTAATGTTTTCTATTAAGCATGTTTGAAGGCTGTTTTGCCTTTTTCATTTGTTAATCAAGCTGAATAATTCGTTAAAGTGCATTAACTTGTACTACTTTTTTTCCATTGTCTTCAGGTTTCAACTTATAGGCTTTCTATGACTTTACCTCTGTTTCCATATATTGAATTGCCAAGGAGTTTTCTGGTAATAGAGGTCAAAACAGTCAAAACAGAAAGTATGAGTATGGGTCAGTGTTTCTGGAAGAAACTAGGTGCTTTCTAATTTCCAAGGGATATTTCAAAATTAAGGCTCCAGTTCAATAAAGCAATCAAATATGTGCTTATGTCCCATTGAAGTAAAGGGAGATCAATCATGTCATCAAGTCCTTAGCTGACATGGGGCCTAGAACTAAATCAGCACTTAAGTTCAGATTCTTCCACTCTTATGTTGAGTAGTACCTTACTCACCAAGTAATCTCGCTGATTTCAGTGGAACTATTTACAGAGTCAGGTACTTCTCATCATGAGCAGTGGGACCTACTTGTGGAGTAATTTATTGCAAATAAGTGGCAGAATTCATGCTAAAGGATGGCAGGTTGGTATATCTTATCTGCCTAGTTAGCATCATGCCTCTAACTGCCTAGGTGATGGCAGTAACCATGGAAATGCAAGGACAGCCTACACTGTAATGGTAGGAGAAAATGCAAATTTTGATATTGTGAAAATTGTAACCTGAAATTCAAAAAATGCTACTAGAGTCATAAGATTGGTGGATTTTATTACTTTTAAAAATGTCAAAGACCAACAAAGATGGGAAACAAGGAAATTAAATAAAACTCCATAACTTCAGTTTTTTAAATGAACGAAAGTTGCTTTGAATTCCCTTGTGCTCAAAGACAAAATTGACAGAAAAATAGTCTGATATGGTAACAAAAATATCTTCCAAAAAAGAATCTAACTTTTCCTCCAAATAAGGTAGTCCATTATGATGTAAAATATTGATTTGTGTGGGAGATTCCATTGCCATATACTGGATGGAATCAGACCAGCATGATTGTCTATCATTAATTTATTATTATTGTATCCTGTAGTGGTTGATATCGAAAATGGTAATAAGTACTAACATTACAGATGGAACACAGTAAAACTTTCACAACAAAGGCAACAAACTTGCCTGGGTTCTAGTTTAATTATGAAACAAAAACCTGGCCCACCTTCACTAAGGTACACAAAACGTTCAAAGCTCCTAGGCCGAATTTTGGGTGAACCACCTTTCATAATAGGAAGGAAAGTGATATAATTTGTTTGTGCAGGGGAAGGAAGACATTTGTTTTTGGATCCAAATCAAGCAAACTTGGCTGATACAGTTGAGTTTCACAGAGAATTTCTCTTTGAACCCTACACTTTAAGCAAAACTCCAGGTGAAACAAAACCAGAGGAAAACTGGTTTCCATATCCTCTCGAGAACCAATATTAGTGTGGCATGTTGCTCTACTACTAGTAGCTAGTGGACATTCATTTGGCTCAGGTAAGTACATGTGTGCAGTTTACGAGATGACAGAGCCAGCACTTGTGGTCTTCCAGAACTGTATGTCACAGTCACCTCAATCCAATTGTAATACATATTCATTACTCTATTCCAGCAGCAATATCCATCTGTTTATATTTCCATCTTCACACCCTTTAGGGCTTTTACTATCCAGGCACTGTTTTCCTGTGAACTCACCTTCTTAGCAGTAATTGATCATTCTGGGAGATGCTAAATGAGTTTTGCTGATTTACTGCTTCACATGCCTTATCTCTACCTTGGATAAGAGGGGAAAGTTTCTCTCTAATGAGAGATGCCTAAGCTGCACACCGATTAGAGGGGGGAACCCTTGTAGAAGCAAAAGCCTGGGCACAAGATTTGGGCTAGAATTATGCATCACATTGACTGTAGGTTTCTTTGCAAATAAACCAAAATATCAGGAAGATGGTAAGTTTTGATCCTATACAGTGCATGTGGACTTTTTGAGTGGGCTAGGAAAGTGATTTGCTCACTGGGCCACATTATACTTTTAAGTGGCACACCCATGTTGAGAGCAGTGTGGAGATGCATCACCTTGAGGGAGACCCTGGAGGAATTGTAGAATGGCACGGAGAAAGTAAATGCTGGCACATTCTTACATACTTTTTATGGAATATTCTCCTCTGCATGCAACAAGAATATCTGAACCAGCTCCACTGGCTGTTGAGGGGAAGGGATTATGTACCTTCCCCTTTGGAAAGGCAAGTGATATTAGTCTTATTCAGCCCTTTTGTTTTCTGAGTATAAACCTTTGGGCTCCTTACTGCTGCTTCTTCTCTTCCAAAATGACTAATCACAATCTTGCCCTCCCTGTTTAAAATGAACATATGTAGGAAGTAGATACTGTGAGAAAGTTCCTCCTCTACCTTGGTGAGTCCTGCGCTTATTGGCGGATTTTGATTGCCTCAGAGATCTTCCCCTCTGGTAGAGCCCACATTCCTCCTGTGTCTGATCAGGAGTTGGGAGGTTTTGGGGGAACCCGGGCCCGCCCTCTACTCTGGGTTCCAGCCCAGGGCCCTGTGGATTGCAGTTGTCTATAGGGTTTCCTGTAACAGCTGCGTGACAGCTACAACTCCCTGGGCTACTTCCCCACGGCCTCCACCCAACACCTTCTTTATGCTTACTGCAGGACCTTCCTCCTGATGGTCTGCTGATGCTTGTACTCCTCAGTCCTTCAACTCTTCTCACTCTCAACTCCTTGTGTGCCTCTTGCTCCCAGCTCCTCGCACGCAACACCACAAACTGAAGGGAGCTCCTTTTTAAACCCAGGTGCCCTGATTAGCCTGCCTGTCTTAATTGATTCTAGCAGGTTCTTCTTAATTGGCTCCAGGTGTCCTAATTAGCCTGCCTGCCTTAAATTGGTTCCAGAAAGTTCCTGCTTGTTCTAGTGCAGCCCCTGCTCTGGTCACTGAGGGAACAGAAAACTATTCATCCAATGGCCAGTATATTTGCCTTCTATCAGACTTCTGTACCCCACTTGTCTGGGTCTGTCACAATACATAAGTGCATCCTGGACTGAGGAAGGGTAACCAAGTGAGCAACATTGGAAGCTTTGCTCTCACTGAGTGTTGCTTCATTTACAAATAATCAAGCCTATTGAAACGTGAATGGAAGAACATTAAGATCCTAATGAGGCAGTTCTCCATGTATTGAGCCAACTTGGAACTTTCTAATAGCTGTCAGGAGTAGAAGTCTATTTGGTGCCCTCTTTTTTTAAAGGTTCCCAATATTATAAAGAAGATCATTATACTTTCCCCTCCACCCTGAATTGAAAGAGAACCTTATCTTGTAATTTATTGAACCTAGGCCAGAATGCACGTGACTCTCTTAAGGGAGAGATGTTCTTTGCTATATTTAGAATATAAGGTCTGCAAGGCTCTCCCAGAACATGCTAAACAACAAAAACATGTTTCCTGTCAGCTGTGTAAGTCTCTGGTGATGATACAGGTCTCCTGCAACATCATCTGGAGTGATTCAGAACAGGATGTAGAATGGTAATGAAACATGTTTCTTCATTATTGACACACACTGAAGGTTAATCTATGAGGACAAGTTTTCCAGCCACTTTGAAATTCATTGTTTTCCAAGTGTACTAGGACACTATAAAAACTAGACCGTGCATGCATAGTAAGCCCCTTTTTGATAACTGATAACTCCATCAATTTCAAGGGTTCTTTCTAACTGGGCAAAATGATTGATCTTCAGTGAAAGCTAGATACATGCATGGTAAGAAGGATGGGCCTGTGGTTCAGGTGCTGGTCTGGCATTCAGAAAATTTGGGTTCAATTGCCTGCTCTGCCACAGATTTTCTGTGGGACCTTGGACAAGTGACCTAATCTAATCTTATTAGCTCATCAAATATACCAGGCATGTCCTCCAAAAAGATATTCACTATTCAAATATTATTAGGAATAATATTACAATTATTTAAAATATGAAAATAAATGTATATAGCACTACAGTTTTTTATACTGATCCCCATCACCATACCATCAATACCACAAACAATACTACTCCACCAACAGTACAGAAAACAGACCAGCTCATATTATAGGCTCACCACAGGTAGACCCAAATGCATTCCAATATATCTGCAATCATGAAATATGCTGCAAATTTTTAATTCCTAGATGCAGTGTTGTGCTCCTAAATCTAAGCTTTTATTTAAGAAAATGTTACTAGCTTCTTCGGTTGCAAAGATAACTTTCCATACCAGCACTAGGTAAGCCAGTGGGGCAGGACCCCAAAATCTAAGTTGTGCAGAGGAATTTTGGTCACTGTTCCAATCCACAGGTATCTGTAGGATAAAGAAACATGGCCCAGGCTTTGACTCCTTCCTGGTACAAATGAGTGATAATAAGAGAGGAGAGCACTCATAAGGGCCAGGAGGTGCAGGAAGTCCACATTCTGTGTGTTAAAAGCATTTAAATGAAGGGTGGCTAAGGTAGATCAAAGGCGTTTATGTAAGAGTAGATAGCAACAGACCCAACACTCCTGTTATCTCATCACTTTGGAACATAATTTTTTTTCATAGCCCTGTCAGTATTGCACAAGCAGGATATTTAAGACACGAAGAAACAGGCAGAGCAGATTCTGAAAACATTTCTAAGGGTATGTCCACACTACCCGCCCGATTTGGCGCGTAGCGATCAATTTTCTGGGATCGATTTATCGTGTCTCATGTAGACGCGATAAATCGATCCGAGAAGCGCTCCCCATCGACTCCGGAACTCCAGCTCGGTGAGAGGAGGAAACGGCGTTGACGGGGGAGCAAGCCTGCACCGCGTGGACCTGCAGTAAGTAATTTTAATTCGATCTAAGATACGTCGACTTCAGCTACGCTATTCTTGTAAGTGAAATTGCGTATCTTAGATCGACATCCCCCCGCCCCCTGTAGTGTGGACCAAGCCTAACTATGTAGGAGAACTGTAAATAAACAGACTTAAACAAATTTTCCAGTCAATGGAGCATTGTAATAATAATTTTCTTCTAGCTTTTCTTATTTGGTAATAAATATTTCTCCTCTGATGCATTTGCAGTATGGATTCTTAAGAATATTATTCTGAATAAACTGTCACCAATATACCAGAAGCAGCTTGAGAGGTTATTTTGAAATTACATATAAATATGAACCCCCAAGACTCATTTTACTGTATGTCTTCAAGTGCTTTAAAATAAATAAAATGTATCTGTCCCTCCCTGTGTCTGCCTCCACATTCACCAAGGTTTCTTTGGCATCTAAGCTGCCCTGTAATCATACATTCTCTTGGCACCACTTCATAATGATTTCAGGAAATCTAAAAAGAAAAAAAAAGTTACTCTGACGCTTAACCTTTAATGTTCATCCTTTTTGTCTGGTTAGGGGGACACTGAGCACAGATATCTGAAATAAAGGGCATCTGCTTATATTTTTTGTATCTCACCTTTAAAGCAGTTTCAAATCCACACACAAAGCATGTGTGGGGATGGTGAGGAAACAGTTTTCCTCTTCAAAAATGTCTAGCTTCTATGTTAAATGATGGAAATTAACTGCTGACTGCTTAGACTGCAGACTTTTTAGAAATGATGTGAACCCATAATGGTTGCAATAACAAACTTAGCTATGTACATTTTTCATAAACAAGAAAAAATGTGTGCTTTTGCAACACTGAGATCAGAGTTTGCTTTGCCAGCTTGTCCTAAGCTGTTTGGGATATGAGGAGTGATGAACACTGTCAAAGAGTGCCAAAACCCAGGAAGCAGATGGAGAAACTTGTTTCACTCTTGAATATGATTATCTTGACTGATTGCACAGGGCAGCATAATCAGGGTCCAGATGCAACCATGTGCAGCTATCCTTGTTTTTAAGGTTGCCATGGCATGAGATCTTCAAGGTTAAGATATGCAGAAAGAGAAGTAAGTAGGTTCCCAGAGGAGCTCCATGCAGAAGATAAATATATAATGCTATCCCAAAGGCACTGAGGAAAACTTATAAAGCAAAACCATAATTATGGCATAAACAACCTGCTGTACCAGACACATTAAAACATCTCTCTTAATTAGTGCTATTGGCTCCTGTGTAAGATGTCACTACAGTTGAGCTGAAAATTCCTATTCAAATGTAGACATGCCCAATGATTGGAGGTGTCTGGATCCCTAATCAGCTCAGATTTGAATAGGGAGAAGGAGTTTCTACAAAATTTTCCTGGGGTATTGGATCAATGTTTGGATTTTGTTTTGGATCCATTGTAGCTGGAACTAACAAAACCTAATACCAAAACCCCCCAGTCCATATAAGTTTAATTTCTTCAGACCTTGAATGACATTCTTATTTATTTTTAGTAGGTACTTTAGAAGCTGTTATAGGTGGGGCTGGTAGCAGTGCCCATTATTATGGTTAAACCAACACTTCCCTTTTGCGAGACCCTTATTTTCAGTTGCCTATAACTTTGCCACAATTGAACCATTCGGAGTTAAGTTCATCATGCCGGGTTCTGCTTCGGGTTGAATTTTTTGGAAAAATTCTCCCTAAACAATTCAGTCATTTCTAAGAACAAAGCTAGGGAAAATGCACTGTTTTGCCCAAGTTAAAAAAAAATCTAGTGACATTTTCTTTGAGAAACTCTAACACTAATATGTTTTGGCGCAGGGGCTTGAAATTTGGTGTGTGGGGGAGGTGCCTTTGTGTCAGGAATGTGCCAGTCCTGTGAAGGAGACTGTTGTCTGTAAGATCCCAGCTTCACTTGTTTCATAATTTGGAATGTATGTAGTTAATGAGGCAGGAGATTGCAGGAAAGGAAGCTATGTATGCATGAAATGTTGCCTGACAGAGTTTATGGCAAAGAAGATGCCAGGATTAGAAATGCAGCTGGAGACTATGATGGAATTCAGATGGGGATGCAGGATAGTACAGAAGAGAAAAGAGGAGATGGTATAGACAGCTCAAGATTTGTAGACATCTGCTGAAAAAAAAGAACCTGAAAGGCAGACTACCAGAAGAGGAGAGCGATCCATGGAAGAATGCAACCATGAAGACAAGGCAGAGGAAGAGACCAGCTAATGATAGTGAAATTGTGTCGAGTAACAGGTTTTCTGCACTGGGGAATGAGGAGGAGAAACGGAGAAGATGGGGTTGCAAGGAAGAAAAGAAGGGAAGCCAGACGGTGATCCTGTGGAAGAGAGGAAGAGATTATGGAGATAGCCAGGGACCAGAGCCTAAGGATGATATACAGGGGACTGCAAGAGAGAACATAAGCCAGATTCCTAACAACACCAAGAAGAGACAGGATTTATGAGATAGAGGACTCCATGCTCAGAAGAATCCACAGGCCTGTCACCAGACCAGCTCCAGAACAGAAGAGTGTTCTGAAAGACAAGATAGGTGAGGTAATCTCTTTTATTGGACCAACTTCTGTTGGTGAAAGATACAAGCTTTCAGGTTTCATTAAGTTCTTCCTCAACTCTAGGGAAGGAAACCAGAGTTAACTACAAGTTGGGACAGATTGTTAAGCATAAGCGATTGTATGTTGTAGGAAACCACTTAAAATAAAGTGGGCAATTAAGGGTTAGTAGGCAAAGGGGTGTGTTACAAATTGTAATGAAAAATATAACCAGGTTTCTGTTGAGTTCATGGTTTTTTGTGTCTAGCAGAGTTATGAATTTGATTTTCCAGACTCACCTTTTGAAGGTGTTGTGCAGATTTCCTTTGAGGACAAGGACTGAGAGGTCAGATATGGAGTGATCATTTTGTGAAAAGTGTTTGCCTGTGAGTGGTAAGATGTTTGTGTTTTATCATTTTTCTATGTGAGTTCATTTGAGAGTGTAGTGACTGGGGCATTTGGTGCACTGGATGAGGTATGCCACATGTTGTGATAGGCATGTGCAGGACCCATGAAGAGTGTGCTGTCTGCCTGGAGCAAGGATATGAGATGTGGGTATGAGGCTGAATAGGATCTTGAGGGGAGTGGGGGGAAAGCTACTGATTGTGCTGCTTATGGAGATGAATGCTACTGCTAGATTCCCACTGGAACTGATCAGGGATGACTACGCTTGGCTGCATAAAATGCTTTAAAAAGTGAAAGTTCAGGTGATTTTCAGTAGGATACTTCTGGTCCCTGGAGAAGGAGGGTGAAGCTGTGACATGATAATGGAGGTCAACAGATGGCTCAAGGATTAGTGCTATAAGGAAGGTTTTGGGATGATGGACCATTACAGAAAGAAGACTCTTCTTGACTGATGGACTCCACTCAAATACCTGGAGTATTAATCTTCTCGGTTGAGGCTGGCCTGATTGTTAAGAATGGCTTTAAGCAGGACATGCGAGGGAAGAAAGTTGGGAGAGACTGATGATTATGCCTGGCTTCAATACACAGGAGGAGGAAAATTCACTAAATCAAGATATAGGAAGGAACAATGGAACACAACAAGCTAGAAAACTGGGTGAGGTCCAAAGGAAGCAACTGAAATGCTTGTACACAAATGCAAGGAGTCTGGGCAATAAAATGGAGGGCCTGGAACTACTGGTGCAGGAGATTATAGGGATTACAGAAATTTGGTGGAACAGGACTTGTGACTGGAATACAGGTATTGAAGGGTATGTGCTGTTTAGGAGAGAGAACAATAAAGGTAAAAGTGATGGGACAGCACTGTACATCAACAAAGCAGTCAACTGTAAAGAAATATAAAGTGATATTAGGGACAAAAGAGAATCTGTCTGGGTCAAAATCACTTTGAGGAAGATTATAAAAGAGATTCTGTTGAGATAATGTTAAGGATTGGCAATGGACCCCAGGGTCAGACTCAGATATGGATAGTGATCTCTTTAATATTGTTAGAGAGAGAAATACTTTTGGGAATTTTCATAATGGGATACTTTAACTTCCCAGATATCGACTGGAGAATAAATGCTTCTAATACCGATAGGGCCAACCTATTCCAGGATGTGATAGATGACAGTTTTCTTCTTCAAATTGTCACTGAACCTACAAGACTAAAATTTAATCATAGATTTGGGTTTGAGTAAGTAGTGAGGACATCATAGAAGATCTGGCAATAGGAAATAACCTTGGATCGAGTGATCACGAGTTGACTTGGTTTAAATTAAAGGATAATCAAAACCAGGTTGTCAACTATGATTTTTTGTATATAAAAAGGGCAGACTTTGGGAAATTAAGGGAATTCAATCAACTGGACTGAAAAGCTCAAGGATTTATATGCAGAGGCGGCTCGGAATTTCTTCAACACAACTATACAAAAAAAATGCATCCAAATAAAGAGGAAACTTGTAGAGAGAGGCTCCAGACCCAGTTGGCTGAATAATCACCTCAAACAAGTTATTAGGAGTAAGCCAAGAGCCTATAGGGAATAGAAAAATTATGTGATAAGCAAAGAAAGCTACGTGACAGAGGTTAGAAAATTTGGGAATAAAGTGAGAATTGCTAAAAGTTTAACTGAATTAGCTCCTGCCAAGGAAATTAAAATAAAAAATAAAAGGTGTTTAGCTATATAAAAAGAGAATAAGGAAGGGTGAAGTTGGCCCACTATGCAGTATGGATGAGGGTAGGAAATTAAAGATAATTTAGGTATGGCCCAAAAACTAAATGAGTACTTTGCCTCAGTTTTCAGTAATGATGCTAATATAGCACATGTGCATGAAGGCAGTATGGCTGATGCAAATGAGTGTCTAGAAATGGAAATTAGTACATATAAAATAGAATAAAAACTTAGAGTTTAATGCACTCAAATCAAGGAGACCAGATAAATTCCATCTCAGAATACTGAAAGAACTGGCGTGTGTGATTGCTAGTCCAGTAGCAAGGATGTTTAATAAATCTATTTGGGAGTAAGTACCATATGACTGGAGAATAGCTGATGTCATACCTATATTTAAAAAGAGGAGGGGAAAGTGATCCAGGCAATTACAGACCTATTAGTCTGACCTCAGTACTATGCAAGGTTTTAGAGCAAATTGTGAAGGGAAGAATAATTAAATTCATAGAGGTAAATGGTAAAGGGGATGTAATGGAATATAGGTATGACATTTTTACCCAAGGTAGCTCATGCCAGACTACCCTGATTTTCTTCTTTGAGAAAATAATTCAAGGGACATGCAGTTGATCTAATATAGTTGGACTTCAGTAAAGCATATGACACAGTACACATGGCACATAGGAAATTATTAGTCAAACAAAGAAAGACAGCTATCAGTGCAAGTATTGTAAGGTGGATCAGGAATTAGCTAAAGGGGAGATGGCAATGGGTTGTGCTGAAAGGTAAATGTTTGGACTTGATAAAGGTTACTAATGAAGGAAAATGTTGGTAGACGAACAAATGGACATACACTAGCCATGAACAAATTCAGGCTGGAAATTAGAAGTTTCTAACCATCAAAGGCATGAGGTTCTGGAACAGCCTCTTAGTAGGCGTTGTGGGTTAAACTACTGGATTAGTTTTAAGAAAGATCTGGACAAATGTGTGAGTACAATTGTATGATGGGTTGTTTGTTGATGGTGGGGGTGAGGGTTCAGCAGCCCTGGGTCTCACTTTAGGTTTGTTTTGTTCCTAAAACTCATACTTCTGTATTGCAGCCAGCAACTGGCAGGGGACAGGAACAGATTCCCTCCAGCCCCCAATGTATTCTGGGAGGGTTTATTTCTCTCCTTTCTCTGTAGGGTCATGGCTGGAGATGGAATATTGTGCGGGGTGAGCCAGGTTTCCAAGGTGGCACTGAGCAATCTCTCGCTCAGATGCTTGGCTGGCAGGTACTTTCTCATATGCTCAGGGTCTAGCTGATCAGGGAAGTGGGGTTAGGAAGTAATTTTGCCAAAGTCAGATTGGCAGTGACCTGGGGAGGGGGTCACCTTCCTCTGCAGCATGTGGATGCAGGTCTCTTGCCAGGATTATCTGGGTATATCTCATTTAATTATTTCCCTACCATTGCGGGGGCTTTGAGCCCCTGTGCACCTTGGTACGTTCTGTTCTCTACCCGTGGCACATAATAGTAGGTGGTAATACTTGGTCTCATTTCAGTTGTTGGGTTTAGTGTGTGGGTGATGGTGGTGGACCTTGATACACAAGTTTTCAGACTAGATGAACTGGTGATCCTTTCTGGCCTCAAACTCTGACTCTTGTGACTAAAAAGGAAAAAACAGAACATTGACTAGATGCTCCAGAAGTGAACACTCTCCATCCTGTGTACTGAACGAAGCAGGGGTCCTATGGAAAAAAATAGTATGTGATCATGTAATAAAGACTACGCCATAATGTGTACATACAAAGGAGCTGAATCAAGGTTGTACAGGCAGTCTTAATTCCTCGCTTTTGAGTGTTTGACTTTGAAACTTTAATGTTCCTTTAATATATCTTTTTTGTATATAATTTCTAAAATAGACCACGTACTGTGTGGAACGGAGAGACATCCCTATTTTGGAGTACACTACAACCCTCTGAGTCAGGTTTCTTCAACCAAAATTATTCACTATAAACAGAGTTTCACCCTAAGAGAAGCAGAAGATCTCTCTTCATTTTAGGGAATTTTGCTAGTGCCTCTTGTCCCCTCCTACAAGTCCTGGGAGCTCTCTCAGCAGCACAGGGCTCTGGGAAAACATGATTTTAGTCCATTGGCAGGGCAGGTGCAGCAACAATAGGAGCCAGGGAATTTTCTTTTATCTCCATATGCCAGCATAATAGTGACAATTTCTCTTCCCAGTCCTTTTCTGCTCTAGCTGAGCAGAGGGAAAGGGGGAAATGAATTGTGCCTTGGAATGAAGGACTGCTGTTCTCTAAGTGGATTAGTGAGGGGGCTAGGTAAGGGAGAGATACTTAACAATGAACTGAGATTTTACTGTAGAGTGAACCTTCTGTATCAGAAGAGTGATAGTTCATACAGGTATTGAAGTAAGCCGGCACTTAATGTCACTTCATTACTAGTAGAGTTCTGTTTTATCAGAGCTCATTCTAAGTACGGGTTGAGTTGGGAGATGTTAATTTCTTGAATTAGAATGGGGTGTTTTTCAGTTTATCATTGAGTCACGGTATATTAGAATTGTAAAAAAATCATGTACATTTGCTTTTGAATGCTGACATGGGTATTTAGGGTGGGATTGACTTCAGTGGGATCACAACTGGATGAATCTTGATTGTTCATGAAAATCCCACCCTTAACTGTACAGATAAATACAAGTGCAAGGTGCTAAAGCATTCTCTGACTGGTAACAGGAGTTTGTGATAAGTGACAGGCAGTGTGGTCTAGATTAAGTGTGGGCCAGAGATCCAGTAATTCCTGAATTCTAATTCTGCTATTGACTCGTTCTCTAGATTTTGACAAATCTTGTAATTTTGTACTTCCCTATCTGTAAATGAGGATAAAGTAATAGGTACTTGACTACCTCACAAGGGTGCTGGACAGAGTTAGTTGGAAAGAGAGTTTATAGAGTAGTTATATCCAAAAAGCTAAGTAGTATGTCAGTGCATTCGTGTGTGGAGAGGTACAAACATAGGTGCTGGAACTAGGGATGCTGCAGTTTGAAGTGGTTTCCTAAATATGCAGGGTTTACAGTATGGTTTAATGGCTCTCAGCAGCCCCACTATACAAATTGTAAATGCACATCAATGTAATTTATTAACTAAATGGAAACTGCATGTAAGGAAAACAGCATTACTTGAATAAAATATGATTGCCTTTTCTCTTGACCTTCTTAACACATGTCTGATAGAACACAGGAGAGAAGAACTGGGAGTAGTTTCATATACCACCAATATTCTTCCCACTCACAGGTGTTGCCAAATCTTGTGTATTTACGACACCAGCCCATGGAATCAAGTGATTATGTAAGGATCTCAGCATTTATTTAATAAAAACATAAGTTTCTAGCCATCATGGTTGTAAAGAAAAGCTTGAATTGGTGACCTGACTGCAGTCTAAGCGCTTCAAAATCAGAAGGCAGAAAAGAATCCCAAATTCATTATTGTTAGAAATCATGAGACTTAAACCACTCTCCTGATTTTTGTGTAGCCTGACTCTTGATTTTTGAACACTTGGGCGGCGATACTGATTACAGTACAAAATATTTCTTAAGAAAAGGTACTTTGCCTTTTTCTCTTTTGGTACAAATAAATTGGAGACTTACTTATATACTGAAAATATTTAAGATGAAACCTATAATAACCCTGTTAACATATATAGGGCGTGATTCACCACTTCTTTAATCCAGTTTCAGTGGAGTTACACTGGCATAAAACTGAAATGATGAGTCAGGCTCCACACGAAATACAAGCAATATTTTCTCTGGAGGACCTCAAGGCAACATGCCAGAACATCTTCCCTCCTTGTAGTCTTGCTTTTGTTTTTGAATTCTTTTCTCCATGCACGTTTTTTCACAGCTGCTGCTTGTAAAATTTTGCTAATGCTCCATGATACATAAATATGAATTTTAATAACAATTCATAGATTTGGCATCGCAGAACATATTGGATTTGTATTTTTTAGATTAGGTTATTGTGTTTTAAAAACCCAATGAGTCTCTTGGAAAAATAATTTTATAAATTGTGTAATGTCAATTTGAAGAAATTGTATCTCATAGTCCATACAATTAGGATTTATTTTAAATGAGTGAATGTGATTTTCTTCTTGGAGCAGTTTGGGATTCTCAGAAAAGATGATTTTGCTATATTTTCAATGTGGTTAGCTTGAAAGTGTCTATTATTCAAAATTCTACAATATAGCCGTTATGTGGTATCTTACTTTTTATTACTTAGCAGTTATTGAATATCTCTCATTGAGACAGAGAACACAGAAACAATTATATAAACTGTACAGCAAACATACACTATGTATGTTGAGAAACAAGTTCATAAATGGTTAGAAACCATTTTTAAAAATTATTAGTGTGAAGTATTTTGTTTTGTGAAAGTTCCTTTTACAGAATAAATAAAGCTTCTTTTTCTCTATTTTTTGAATGCCATACCAGACTTAAAAGAAGTTTACTTACATTTTGGTACCAACGTTATGAACTTTGGATCCAGTTCTGCAACCCTTGCACATGCAAGCACTCTTAAGGCCTCATCCAAAGCCCATCGGCATGAATGGACATCTTCCCAATAGACCTTACAAGGAGAGGTTAAGGGAACTGGTCTTATTTAGTCTTCAGAAAAGAAGAGTATGGAGGGATTTGATAGCAGTCTTCAAGTATCTGAAGGGGGTTCCAAAGAGGATGGAGCTAGGCTGTTCTCAGTGGTGGCAAATGACAGAACAAGGAGCAATGGTCTCAAGTTGCAGTGGGGGAGGTCTAGGTTGGATATTAGGAAAAACTATTTCACTAGGAGGGTGGTGAAGCACTGAAATGGGTTACCTAGGTTGGTGGTTGAATCTTCATCCTTAGAGGTTTTTAAGGCCCGTCTTGACAAAGTCCTGGCTGGGATGATTTAGTTGGGGATTGGTCCTTCGTTGAGTGGAGGGGTTGGAGTAGATGACCTCCTGAGGTCTCTTCCAACTATAATCTTCTATGATTCTATGACCTCAGTGGGCTTTAGATATGATTTTATTAAGCCAGAATTGCAAGATTGGACTTCTCAGCTACAGCAGAGGAAAATACTTACGCATATACTTTCGTCTATGCCTACTCAGAAAAGAACTTTAAACAATTATTTAAGCATGTGCCTAAAGTTAAACACTTTCCTGATTCGCGATGCTTTCTGAATACAGTTGTTTAATAGTAATTGACTGTTTCATACTAATGAGGTGGTAATAAGTAAGAATACAATAACATTGTCAGACTGGAAATACATACAGAACAACTAGTTTTTAAATAAGTGAAAAGAACTATTAGAAAAAAGCCGTTTCATTATGTACCGTATCCCTATTATAGATTTCCCCACACTCCAGCCCCACCCCTGGCCTTTGATACTTTGTAAATGTCATGTAATGCAAATCCCCTGAAGATTTGTAGGTGAAATTCACCAAAAGCCTATGTGCCACTTTGGTCTCATTATGCCCCAGTGCACAAGGCTAAATGTAATCCTTAAGGATTAATGTTCAGATATATGTGTAACAGAGTTCAAGAAGAATCAACTCCCTTTCATTTTACTAGAACTCATGTTAGTCTGTAAAATACAAACTGGTCCAGAGTAATTTTACAATCTCTGGCAATGCTGGTGGGAAATTGATTTTTTGCAATATAATTTCCTTCACATTTATACAATAATTATTGAATAAACAGCTGAACTTTTGGTTTTCAGTCTCTTCTGTGGCTTCATTTTGACATGCTGATTTAGCACGCTTGAGGGCTGTATTCTCGTGGCGCTCTTTGGATTTTCCGCAGTACAAAAAGGTTTTCTGGCAAATCAATTTTAACAAATTCCCTCCCCTACTAGCTGTATTCTGAGATCCTGTTACCAATTTTATGTCACTTGGTAGATCCTAAATTAGACATGACTTTTGTTGCACTGGTAAGATTTTAAGCCTATTAGAATTCGGGGTTTCTAAAGTATAATCCTGAAATTTTGAGTGGTTTTTCCCTTATAAATATGAAAAACAGCAAAGCCATGTTTTTCAGCTGGAGGAGGAAAGTACCAATAATGTCAAAAATTGGATGCAAATTTGGGCGGTAGGTGGGAGTCACTTCTGGACGTTATTGGATACGTGGCAGCTGCTTTTCATAATATACTTTCAATGTGTTCTCTATAAAAGGAGATTATTTTTATCGCATCACAGTGATGTGGATTAGTATTTAAGGAGGCATGTTAATATAAACAATCCCTGTTTGCGTTTGGGTACGCTTATCTGGGTATAGTTTTTAGCACAATGCTGCGAGGAGCATGAGCTGCCTATCATCTTATTGCTGTTCAGGGGAATGACATCACATAAAAAAATGCACTGTATCCAAGTTCTTCTTGTAGTACTTAGTTCCTGAGTAATCAAATTGTAACTAGAAAGCAAATCATGAATTAGTAATTTGGCTTAATGAAGTTAATTGTTTCCTACTGTTACTATCTCTAATAGCAAGAAAAGGGGTATTACTTGTGACACTAATGAGGGCATGGCAGTAACATGTTTTGGGAAAGAATATGAACCCATGAAATCAAGTGTTCCAGAACTGTGAACTTCTTGACATCTAATGTCTATTTATACCTTTTCTTTAAGTCTGTGTGTGAGATAAAGGAAAGTTTCACATCTAGTTCACGTCCCTAATTCTCTCTACTCCCACCAGACCATCAACAAATATGAAACAAAAAGGCAAGCCAAGCAAAAGTCAGATGAAGACAAAGGGAGTGAGGCAACAGGAATCTTTCAGAATACTTCATTGAATCAAACGATGTCTCAATGTGAAATGGAATTACTAGAATTCTATATTAATTGTTTTCACCGAGAATCCTGACTAAGAGAATTCTACATGTAGCCCTTCTGTCAAGTGAAGTCAGCAGCAACCAGGATCAGGTTCAATATCTAGGGGTTCCTTGTCAACAATACAAGAGAGAACCAACTCAAGCCATCACTCAATAACCTGAGAAAATTACACATCACCCCTGGGTTCCTCTAAGAGGCAATACTTCCCCTCTCTCAAGCACACAGTCTGAGTGTAGGAAAGAAACTTTTAATGAAAGGAGGGAAGTCACCTGACATTAATTAGGGAAAACTCTGCAAGTATGATTTATAAACATAAAACTGTGAGCAGGACACCCACTCTAGAGTGTGTGGGACAGAGTCTTCTGCCTCATGTTCTTGAGTTCTGCAAACAAAAGTTCCTTTAACGTGCCCCTCTCTGCTTCCTCACAATACTCCACTCACAGCAGTTGTCCTTGGTCAGTGAGGACCCAGGGTTCAAAGGTGCATCTGTGTGAGTTCACCTCCTGTGCCATTGCGCCCCATAATGGTTTATGGAAATATGCTTATGAATGTAAATATGACCTAACTGGAATATATTTTATGCTACATATGCCATGTAACACATCTCTGCAAAGGTTATGATCTACTGAATATATTCATCCTATTTGTATGTATGTATCACTTTTGTATTCGAAGTTATGAATATTGGCTGTGTACTTGTTTGATTTTTAAGTAGCCTTAGTTAGACATTTGGGCAGTTTCTTTAGAAAGGAATTTGCAAGTTAAGTGCCCAGTCAAGAAACACTTAATGGACAATGGATCTTGGAAGGCTCCAATCCACATAAGACGTCTATATGAGGACGTTCAAGGTAGCATGTGAACAATGGCTGCTACCTGTAAGTTCTGAGTCATGCATGGACATGTGACTTGCCCATCTGACTCCAAAACTACATCTTGTAGCTGGGATTCTACACTTGGGGTGGAGGGTGGTCACCCACAAGAGTCTATTTAAACCCCTGGGACACCCCTCTATTTTGTCTTCAGCTGGCTCAAGAGGTAGCCTCTCCACCCCCAAAGGATACCTAAAAGAAACTGGAACAAAGAACAGTAACCACTGGGGTGTGAGTGATTGCTGGACCCAGACTAGAAGGAGGCTAGTCTGTAAAGGAGGCTTATTGGAACATCTCTGAGGGTGAGATTTTATCTGTATTCAACTTCTTACTGTATTAGGCATAGGCTTGTGTGTTTTATTTTATTCTTGGTAATTCACTTTGTTCTTTCTGTTATTACTTGGAACCACTTAAATCCTACTTCTTGTATTTAATAAAATCACTTTTTACTTATTAATTAATCCAGAGTGTATATTAATACCTGCGGGGGGGTGGGGGGGGGAAATAGTTGTGCATATCTCTCTATCAGTGTTATAGAGGGCGACCAATTTATGAGTTTACCCCGTATAAGCTTTATACAGGGTAAAACGGATTTACTTGGGGTTTGGACCCCATTGGGAGCTGGGCATCTGAGTGTTGGAGACAGGAGCACTTCTGAAGCTGTTTTCAGTTAAGCCTTCAGTTAAGGCTGCAGTGGTTGGGGGACGTGGTTCCGACCTGGGCCTGGGTTTGCAGCAGACTAGTTGGTCTGGCTCAAACCAAGCAGTGCACTGAAGTCCCAAGCTGCCAAGGGAAACAGGCTCAGGGGTAGTCTCAACACATCAGTTGGCAGTTCCCAAGGGGTTTTTGTGATCCAACTCGTCACACCTCCCACTTGTGGGGTAGGGGAGAAGAAGGCACCTTACTTGCTCCACCATCTGAGCACTTGCTCTGGCTGGCTGCTCCACCAGTCCCCTGTCAGCTGCCGTTCCACTCTCCCAGCCACCCTGCCAGCCACTGTGCTGCACACAGTCACCTTCAGTGATTCTCAGCTCTTAGTGGGGGAACTTCATTGCTGAAGCAGGCTGGGCAAAAACACTGCCTCACAAGAAGTGATTTCGGCTCTAGTTAGCACTTAACGAAACAAAAGACTCCTAATGGAGCCTTACTTAGCTTACTTACTTTGAACCGTGGGGAGGGGCAGGTTAAACTGCCTGGGATTCTGAGATAGAGCCCCCACCTCATGGTAGGGACACCTGTCCCCACCCCCCTCTTACTTTCACAGTGGTCTGCCTCCAAGCCCCCGGCTTAGCAAGTTCATTTCAGTTGAGGGTGATCCCCTCAATAAGGCCAGGCTAAGCACAGTTCTTCTGCCCTTTACTCATACAATAAAGATAACATTGATAACATTTCATTACCCCTCCATTCAGTACAAAACTGATTTGTAACCCAACACCAGCCAAAGTTGATCACTTTGGGCAACACAACTCTGTCTGCTAGATACCTAGGCAGAGTAGTAGTGTTCATGTAAATACAGTCTGCTCCTGAAGTCTTTTCCCCTTCCATGTTTGCCGGAATCTGGGAATGGGCGACAGGGGATGGATCACTTGATGATTACCTGTCCTGTTCATTTGCTCTGGGGCACCTGGCATTGGCCACTGTCAGAAGACAGGATACTGGGCTGGATGGATCTTTGGTCCGACCCAGTATGGCCATTCTTATGTTCTTACGTTCCCCAGCTAGCTGTCAGTGGAGAGCTCATTCAGACCCTGCTTATATCCACTCTGAAAATATATTTGAATTCAAATAATTCAGTTATTCAACTGCTCTTTTCTTTGGTTAATACTTTTAATAAAATTATTCCTCCTTCGCTCAATGAATTTAATGGCATTGTTTCAACAAATCAGTGACCAAAGCAAGATGGATCTATACAGAATACACCTAAGATATTAAATGTGTACAGGCAGTAAAATACATGAACTGTCAGATGTTCCACCAGTAGCTGTACAGCACTTTGAAAATATGAAGTATAGCTAGTCAGCAATATTTTTTGATGAAATACTTTTTTCCATGGGAAAAATGGTGACTTGTCAAAACTGAAATTGTTTGCAGGAAAGAGTTGGTTTTGATTAATTTTCTGTTTGAAAATAAATTTAATTTTTTCTAATTGTTGAAACATCTAGTTTTTGGTTTAAAATTACTTTTTGATATTACATTTAAGCTAATTTGTAAAAAAAAGAAAAAAAGGCAATCAGAATGAAATGTTTCAATGACTGGATCAAAACAAGATTTTTTAAAATTTTTGCTATGCAAATTCAAAGAGACTTGGATTCTTCTCCCTTACTGACACAGTGCTGCCAGCTCTTGCGTTGTTATCCTGAGTCACATGTTATTTTATGTTTTCATTAAAACCTCAACTCTTAGAATCATAGAAATGTAGGGCTGGAAGGTACCTCGAGAGATCCTCTAGTCCAGCCCCTTACTCTGAGGCAGGACCAAGTATACTTAGACCATCTCTGACAGGTGTTTGTTCAACCTGTTCTTAAAAACTTCCAGTCATAGAGATTCCACAACCTCCATTGGAAGCCTATTCCAGAGCTTTACTACCCTTACAATTAGGAAGTTTTTTCCTAATATCTAACCTATACCTCCCTTGCTGCAGATTAAGCCCATTACATATTGTTCTACCTTCAGTAAACATGAAGAACAATTGATCACTGTCCTCTTTATAATGACCCTTAACCTATTTGAAAATTTCTTATCAGGTCCCTACACAGTGTTATTTTCTCAAGACTAAATATGCCCAGTTTTTATAACCTTTTCTCATTGTTCAAGTTTTCTAAACTTTTCATCATTTCTGTAGCTCTCCTTTGGACACACTCCAATTTGTCCACATGTTTCCTAAAGTGTGGTGCCCAGAACTGGACATACTGCTCCCGCTGAGGTCTCATCAGTGCTAAACAGAGTGGGGAAATTGCCTTCTGCATCTTACATGTGGCACACCTGTTAATACACCACACAGTGATGATATCCTTTTCCACAACTGTCACATAGTTGGCTCAGATTCAATCTGTGATCCACTATAACCCCCAGATTCTTTTCAGTAGTAGTCCCACCTAGCTAGTTATTTCCCATGTTGTAGTTGTGCATTTGATTTTTCCCTTCCTATGTGTAGTACTATGCACTTGTCTTTACTTGCATCTAATCTTGTTGATTCAGATCAATTATCCAATTTATCAAGGCAACTTTTAAATTCTAATCCTGTCCTCCAAAGTGTTGCTATCCCTCCCAGTTTGGTGTCATCTGTCAATTTTATAAGCATTCCCTCCACTCCATTATCCAAGTCATTAATACAAATATTAGATCCAGGACAGAATCCTGTGGGACCCCCCTAGATATTGAGACTGTGTCAAAAGCCATACTAAAATCAAGATATATCAAGTCTACAGCTTCTCTTCCCTCTACCCCCACCCCCTCCATACACACATTAGGCCAGTAACCCTGTAAAAGAAGGAAATTAGTTTGGTTTGGCATGCTTAGTTCTTGAAAAATCCATGTTGACTTACTACCTCTCTAGGTGCTGTTGTATTTATTTAGATTGAAAATAGTATTTGTATTTATTTAGATTGAAAAGGTATTACTATAACATAATCACTGTCCAGCATTAAACAGTGTTAAACAAGGTCAGAGATTTGGTATACAGAGAACTCAGCCTGCTTAATTCCCATGGCACACATATCATTAAAAATTCTTTTAACTTTTTAATAGACACCAAAAGGAAAGAAAAATAATTAAAGCATTTGAAATATAAAGTATTAAATAAGGCTTTCATTTCAGCAGTGTCCCTTGTTCCCTTTTCCTTTAGCTGGTTTTAAAGGGGAGGGGGGAAACGCACTTGTTTGACAGGCTCTTGGACGCTATTAAAGATGGTAATAACTGTCCCATTGGGGAAAAGAAAAGCAGTTAGTTGAGATGAACTGGAGTTGTTATTGCTGTTGCTGTTCGTCCTTTCATCCCTGGTGTAGTTTGGGATTCAGATGGAGTGGGTATGGGTGGCAATGTCATCTGGCTCCCTCTCTCTGGCCTGGTCTGATCACAACATTTCTTAGGCTCAGGATGATGAAGGCCCAGGAAATGGAGGAGGTGGCAGCTATGATCATGAAGCTTGCTCATCAGTAGAGTCCCTTCTTCCCCAGTGTTCCTCTTTTTGTTCCTTTTATACTTTTCCCACAAAATGTTTCTACTATAAGGACCCAACAAGAGAGGGATGGGTGGAATAGCCCATCCCCTCATTATTTTGACCACAAATTATGCCTATTATCTAGCACACCAATTTTGGTTAACTTCTGGTTCTACATCTTCTGTTTTTAACAAGCATAATTTCAACATTATATCAATGTGGCCTTTTTGTTTGAGCCTAATCCAGTTTCTCTGTCTGGTTTTCTTGAACCTGTTCCCATTCTTGTTTGTTATTATGCATTGTGACATTTTATAAATTTACACTCAATTTTTACAGTTAAACTCACAATTAGGGTCAATTGTAGGCACAATTGTCACAACAGTGCTTACAAATTGATTGTTTAATAATTTGTTCCAGTATCTTTCCAGGTATCAGAGTTAGGCTGGCTGGTCTTATAATTCCCTGGGTCCTCTTTGTTCCCCCTTTTAAATATAGATACTATGTTTGCCTTTCTGCAGTTCTCTGGGACCTCACCTGACCTCCAGGACTTGTCAAAGATAATTCATAACGGTTCTGAGATTGCTTCAGCTAATTCCTTCAGTACACTAGGATGAATATCATGAGGCCCTGCATACTTGAATAAATCTTAATTATCTAAATATTCTTTAACCTGTTATTTTCCCTATTCCAGCTTGTACTCTTTCCCCCATGTTAATATTAATTATGTTAAGTATCAGGTCACAATTAATCTTTTTAAGTGATGATCAAAGTAAAATAAGCATTAAACAATTCAGCCTTCTTGAGGTCATCTGTTGTTTGCTCTCCTTCCACCCTAAGTAGTGGACATACTCTTTCCTTCATTTTACAGTTGCTTCTAATATATTTATAGAACCTCTTCTTACTGCATTTTATGTCCCTTGCTAGGTGTAATTTATTTTGTGCCATAGACTTTCTGATTTTCCCTATATACTTATGCTATTCTTTTGTCTTCATCCTTAGCAATTTGTCCATTTTTCCACTTCGTTGTTAGGATTCCTTTTTAATTTTCAGGTCATTAAAGAGATCCTGCTGGACTTCTTTGAAACTAAGTTTCTAGCCCTCTTGACTGCAGAGAAGCTCTTGAAAACATAAATGCTAAAGACTCAAAAACCATAAGGCAAATAATCCAAAATGTGTTATTTTATTTAAAGTCTCATGATTTTTGAGCCAATCTCATGATTTTCAGAGCTTGGGGTTGGCAAACTGAGAGCTCCAGTGTGGTTGTGGGTGTTCTGTTGGCTGCAAAAATCTTTAAGATTTTCTCGGGCTTTCTGTCACTCCTCCAGCAGAATTCCCTTGTCACAGACTCAGAGAGACAGTGAGTATGTTTATCAGCTGAAAAGTAGGGCCGCAATGTCACACCCTCTGTTCTTGAGTACAAGAATGGTTAGCAACATGTAGACGGCTGCTCCATGACTGTGGACCCAATGGAAGTCCTGCAGCTCTGCCTGGCAACACCACAAATATCCCAGAGCCAAAGATTTGGCCTTAGTTTCAAATGGTCATTTTTTATTATGACCATAATACTACAGTTACCCATAACTTCTTTTTGAATATTGCATCTGGTTTTACAGCCCTTTTTAATGCACAGACCATAGTATGTTCCAAGGAACATATTGTGAGCCACATAAAGTCTTGCTTTCTCAGCCTAAAAATCTAACATCCACTACTGCATGTATATATAGAAAATCCTTGACTTTGTTAGGTCATTAGGGCTTACCAGACCAGAAAATAGGTGGAGTTATTGTAAAAGAAACTCTAATAATTATTTCAGTCCTACTAACAAATGGTTCATAAACATCCAAGGTCATGGCCACGTGAAATAGGGAAATGGAGTCCTGTAGAATGTGTTAAATACTGTTCCAAGTGGAAAAGCTGTAGCTCGGGCTTAAAGTAATTGACATAGATAGGCACCTCACTGATCTACTCTGCTGTGGTACCAGAGTTTATTGCCATGCCCATGAAAAATGCCTTTGCTTCATGAATTGGCTTCATGAATAGATATAATCTTTATGTAGAATATTAGTCTACTTTGAATGGGTCTGGTGGGGATCAGATTTATAGGTGTTTGAATGTAACAGATGTACTTGAATTGTTCCGTATAGCAGGAGGTGTTCTGAACAGACCTCTGCTGTCTTTTATTAGCTTATTTTATTTGTGTGCATATATATTTGAGAATCTTAATACAATTTAGAGATGGTCAATAGCTTCAAAGTGTAGAAATCAGAGCAATTAGAAGCCAATAATGTTCACATAGCATTCTAGAGAGAGTATTGACGTACTGCTATAATATCACGTACTTGGATTTGGATAGGAAATTGTGAAAGAGAGGATGGAACCCAGGACTAGCATTATTGTTCTAACATACATCATGATACTACATTATCATAATGGCAGAGGTCCTGTCAGGAAAATAGTGTGTGATGATGATGTAATTCAAAACTGTATCATAGTGCATACACACAGTGGGTTGAACTAAGTTTGTAACCTTAATTCTGGTATTTCTTAACCTTTGAGTACTTGACTTTGCAACTTATATATGTTCTTCTAACATGTTTTTTTTCAGAAGGGAATTCTACATTTAATAATATAATAAAGCTGTATAATGGTCCAAATACTGGCTGCTTCTCCAGCAGTACAAAGCAGCGGAAAAGCCAGCTAACGTGGCCCCCTGTCTGGAGTAATTCTCAAGTGATATAAGGCAGACACAGAGGCTTCTAGCACTCACAATCCCAGCCCCTGATGTAAAGGGTGTGTTTTGGGGCGGGGTGGGGGGGGGAGGGAAGGGTGTAGCCTATGCTTGGCAAACCTCAGCTCCCAGAACAGTTATTAGATGGTTGGCAGTTAGCACAAAATAAAGCAGCCCAGAAGCGGTGGTACTTTGTGCCATGTACCAACTACTACTTTGCCTCAGGATCAGGAGATATAAAAGTGGCTGAAGGCCTTGTGTATACAGAAAATTAGACTGCTGTTTGAAAGAGCAACAAGGTAGTTGAGGTAATATGTTTTATTGGACCAGCTTCTGTTGGTGAGAGAGAGAAGCATTTGAGCTTGCACAGAGCTCTTCTTGAGGTCTGGGAAACTTAATCTGCATCACAGCTAAATACAAGATGGAAAAGCAATAAGTCAAGCAGAGAGAATGGCCAATAGACCACATATAGCCAAAAGTGTCCTTCAGATTTGGTCCACGGGCCTTAATGGTTTGTGTTAATTTTTAAGAAGGCTAACTTCACTTTTTGAAGTGAACTCATCTGACCTTCCGTTGTTCCTGCTATTGATTCTTCAAAGATCACAGGTTATAATTTTAGATATATCAAATGAAAAGTAGAAATTCCGCTCTCAGTTATACCAATGACAATTCAGAGTTGTAAGGCCACTGAATTTTGTTCTTTTCTCACTGTGTTCAATTAAAGTATCATCTGCAAATTTCATTAACATGCAATTTTAGTCCCATGCCCCTCTTTTCATGAAGATGTCCAACTGATCTGTATCACCACAAACCTCAATAAATATACATTTTTTAATCTCAATAAGATGCCTTCCAACATCCTTTTTGTTTATAGTCCTCTTTCAGCTAGTTTTCAGTTCATGTGAAAGTGTTTGTATCCAAGCCGATTTGAATTCATTTTGAGGTTAAGATTTTGTGACACTGTATCAAATGCTTTATTAAAACCCATAGATATAATTTCTGTTGAACTCCTTCCATCCACTATTTCATAATTTGAATTAAAAAAAACCACATGTTGTTCATATGGCATGATATATGTTCTTTATAAAAACAGGATGTTTTCTGTATTAGGTTTCAGTTCTTTTGTTGTAGACCAGGAAACCATAGAAAGTTGTGACACTGACCCATTTACTCTCCTGACCATTTCTTGTTTAAGGGATTCTGTACAGTTAAAATTTGAAAGACGGGTGTGGGAATAACTACACTTCAAGATCTAAATTCTACTTTTAATTAGATCTGTGAAAATCCACTGAAATTAATGGCTTGCCTGAAATTGGACCTTGAGTAGTTAGTTGAATTTTCACCCCAATTCCCAAATTTAATATCGCAGAATTCCTTCACAGCAAAGTAGCATAGCAAGGGGGTATGGTGGTGTCATGCTGCCATTTGATGCACTGTCAAGTGATGTCTGTGTGTGGCAGGGCGGGGGTAAAATCCCCCTTAAAGCCCTGCCAAACTGCTGGCTGCGGCCTGCTCCCTGGCCAGGGGTAGGGCTGCAGGTATTCAGCAGGTGGCCCAGCTGCAAGCCCTAATGAGGGCCAGCACAGAGGAACAGGCTGAGCTAAGTGCTGCCAGTTGGGCGGAGTCAGGAGGGCTATAAAGCCCAGGGCAAACCCCAGAGAGGGGGGCTAGCCTGGGAGGAGACAGGAAGGGGGTTTAGCTGTCTCCTTAGAGTGGAGGGAAACCTCAAAGGGCTAGCAGACCCTGGGGAGGGTCTGTGGGGCACTAACTGTTGGGGGAACTGGGAACTGCACATGCATTATAAATAAAGACACTTGGGTGAACCAGGACAACAGGTGTTGGGACTCTTAATTGCACCAGCCAAACACAGAGCGCCGGGACGAGAGAGGGAAACCGGCACAGACCCTGTGACACTGTGCCAGCAGAGAAACTGAAACCTGTGATAGTTAAATCCGTAGCAGAAAAGGCAAAGAGGCGAAGAGATTTAGCTTAAAACACTTGGCAATATTTTAAATGTTTTCTTTCCTGCCCCAAAAGGGAGACAAAGTAGGGAAGGAGAGTGCGTGTCTGGCACTGATATCTTCCTGCCATGTGATTGTGCTGGTAAGTCAGTTCCTGGGACGCTGACATCAGGAGCAGGTCAGGTAGTTCACAAAGGAAGAGCACTGAATTTTGGCTGTCTACCCAGCAGTAGGAACAACAAAATTGTTTCTAGTTTAGTTAGTGAAATAAAGTAGCAAGTCACCAGTTTTCCTCAAAGGACCTTAGACTAAATGGCTCATCAAATTTGCCCTAGAGCTAGTGTTGTCACTCAAAATAAAAAAGGCTGGTGCCTGCTGTGCTTTTGTGCTCCATTATGACATGCAGCTGGGAATGGAAAATAAATTGCACTAAAAGGAGCATTGTTAAGAGATTGTTACAGTTGCAAGATTAAACACTCAATAGACAGGAAAAAACAATGTTAAAGTTGCAAAGAAGTTGCAGGAAAGTCTCCCTTACATACAGTTAAAAACCTACACTCCTCCTTTTCCTCCTCCTATTGCATTAATCTATTGAAATAAGTAGATGAAGGGCTTGCAACAGCTGGCACCAGTTAGGGTGACCAGACAGCAAATGTGAAAAATCGGAACGGGGGTGGGTGGTAATAGGAGCCTAAATAAGAAAAAGACCCAAAAATCAGGACTGTCCCTATAAAATCAGGACATCTGGTCACCCTAGCACCAGTTGTGTCAGTCTAATTTTAGCCAAGCCAATTGCCTCCTCGTAGCATTCCAGTCATGGAAAAGAGGAGTTCCGAAGTGAGTCAGATCAAAGGAGAAATTTGATGGGAGTTAGGGATTCGTGCACTCAACTAAATCTCATCTGGCCTGGAAAGTCAGATTTGGAGTTACTGAGTGTCGGTGTTCTGTCACCAATTCTGTTGTTCCTTTTGCTGGCAAATGAACTTATTTTACCACATGGTGTATTTCCTGCTTATATCATAACTGAGATGAGGCGGCCCTTTGTCCTAGTTGATGATTTCTAGGTGCATGCAATTGAGAGTTGAGAGAGCTGGACTATATTAAAAGAACGTTATTAAGGTTGCTAAGTCAAGTACTCCAAAGTTAGGAAATGAGAGAATTAAGGTTGCCTGTTTTTCCTCCTTCATACTGCCTGGGCCCAGAAGTGGTGTCACTGAGATCACAGGAAAGCCAGACTCCCTTCTTTCAGTTCTAGTGCCCACCCAACCCCATCATGAAACAGCCCAAAGCTGCAACTCCAGGGAAAACCCTGCTCAGCCCCAGTTGGCGCATGTGCAGTATGTATGAAATCTTTGGCAATTTTAGCTGCTAAAATAAAGGAGTCTCTAATGAGCATGTGCAAACTGTTTTAAAAAATCTTATAATTTGCCCAAATTTGGGCAGATTTTCACAGAGATGGCAGAAGGCACATGACTGAAACAGTGGCCAACCATCTGCTAATTTAAAGTCCCTACTCCAAAGCATGGGGGAACAAGAGCTTTTCAAAAACTTTCACAAGAATTTTTAGCATGGGCAAAACAACTTATTTTTCCCTCACCTCATTCTTGGAAAGAGCTGAACTGTTTTGGCTGACATCTTTCAAAAAACTGAGCCCGAGGCAGACACCTGGTGTGAAAATGTTCAGCCCAAAGAGCAAAAGTTTGGCAAAGTTATAAGCAACGGAGAACAGGGTCTTATAATGGGAAGTGCTGGCCAACCTTAATAAGTGGTGCTACCAACTCTGCCTATATTAAAACAGGAAGATTTTAAATTATGGAGTCGCTATCGTGATTTGGTCCCCAACAGAATGCCTCAATAGAATTATAACCTCATAATTTACTGTTGACTGGTTATATATAATTAGTGCTAATGGATGTTCTCTTTGTGAAACTACAGTTGGTAACATTTTAAAAAAACAAAAAAAAACCCTAACTGGGAAGTCCAAAATCAAACATCTCTATGCCAGATTTTCACAGCTATACGCTGTGTGCTGCTTCATTCCACCACTAATGATAGCATGTCAGCATGCTTGGTAAATCTCATGATGATGCAAAAGCTAACATGTCACCCGTGTACATGCAGTATTAAGCATCAGTTAAATCTCTGTTTAATAGATATTCAAATTATTGTGCTAGCTGCTAGGAATCTGACCCATGCTACATCATTTACTTAATGACAATAAATTAGGCTGGCACATTGAAAGATCTGTTAGCTCATTCTGCATTTATTTCAGCCTGGTCTTAAATATCTGAAATTGATGCTCACCATGGTAGTGGAACAAATCAATTTTCTTCTTCATTGCCAGTTTTCAGTTTTTGTTCTTGTTCTTTTAAATATTTTCTCAGATGTTAGCCGTGATTTTATGGAAGGCATACCATTAACTCATTTGCAAGGAGACAACAGAGGTTTTTCATGTGGTTAAAGAGGGTTTTTTTCTTGATAACTCCATGCAAAATGTATGTCAAAGATCATAGATGATAGGATAAAGAATTGATATCACAAGAATGGGAGGAAATAATCTTGCTTGAAATAATTCAAGTTTTCCTTTAATCTTCAGATGAGGATTCTATATACAAACATGGACCACGGTGGTGTTCTAAAAACAACTTGCAATAAACCAATGTAGTTGTAATAAGTGTACTTAAAATCCCAATGTCATCACCAAAAAGCACAGAGACATCTGTAAGTTTGATTTGTGTAACATGTGGCATTACAAAGAAGGACTGACAGCTGAACTAAGTATCACTGACAAAATTTAGGGGGAATGGATTAGCTGGGAAGCTTTTTAAAGTATCTAGCAATCTTCAAAACCCAAAGTTGTATCTCCACACTGTCGCCTAAATGAGCTCTTCCATTTGTTCGTGATAATGCCCATGGGTAATTCTCTATATAAAAGATTGTGTCTTTTTAATGTTGCCATATACAGAAAAACTATCTGAGAAATTGCAACTAAGCAGGGGCAACTGTTAGGATTAGCATCATAGACTGTGATGTTTTCACTTGAAAAAGGATCTTAATGATTTTGAGTCATTAACAACTGACCAAGTGTATCATCTTTCCTGTTAAGGGAATAAAGAAAACCGCTTCTGAAAATATTGCAGCTGATTTATTTATTGCCATCTCTGTGATCTACAAGCAGTTGAATGAGTTGCCTAGCAAGATAAGTCAATTCATATCCTTATCAGGGCCAGGAGGGAATGGAAGTGCTGCAGAAACAACATCTTCAAGTCCAGTGGCAGAAAAAGGCCACTGGCTGTGTGGACATCCCCTTAGTGCCTTAGGAACTTCGGTGCTTTGCATTTTTTTCCCCTGGCCTTATTTGTGAAGGAAGATTATTCAGTGCTAGAAACCAGTGGTGTCATTATAGGTTGATGCGTTTCAGAGTGATGGGGTTGCCTGCCATAGCAGGGATTTGATTCAATGACCAAGCAGGTCCCCTCCAATCCTATGTAGAGTATAAACTAATTTCAGTTGAATACTGTCAACGACACTTGGACTGAATGCACCGTGCAACTAAAATACTTCAGTACTTCAAATATTGTAAGTACCAGGAGAGAAGGTGTAACGTATATCGAGTGATTTTTTTTGGTGCTAGATAAAGCACTAATTGAATATTATCTACAGTTTTAGAGGAAGGATACTGGTGAGATTGAAAGTGTAGAGGACAGCAAACAGGTTTTGTGTGGAAGTACAATGAGTTGTGAATAATTAAATTTGGCTTAGAGGGAAATTTCATATTGTCAATGTGGTTAAATAGTAAATAATTTGAAATTTTAAAAGATCAGTATTGTCAACTCTTGTGATAATCAGTGTTCTTCTCAAAGCTCGATGTCTAGAGCCAACTAATGCATCAAAATCTCAGTTTTTACTCAAAATAAATAACTCCTCAACATTTTTGGCCCTCATGGTAGCAGAAAAAAATCTTCAAAAGATGACTTGAGTGTACCCTAAAGGTTCAGAAACCAGAAGGCAAAGAAAAATAATATTATAATTATTTTTTTAAACTCTCATGATTTTAGAGCCAATCTCATGATTTTTTGAGCCCGACCCATGACTTTTGAAGCCTTGGAATTGTCAATACTGCAGAAGATTGTGAATTGATTTAGGTCAGAAATAGTAAATTCAGGGGGGGAAATTATCCAGAAGGGGATTTGATTATAGGTTAAATTACCAACATCCACTGGAAGAATTTAGGGATGGGGGAACGAATTCAGACAAACCTCAACTCTGTTTCTTTTTTCATACCAAACGCCAAATTAATCTTTTTTTTTTGGAGTTACTGTATCAGAACGTTTGGTTAATTTTTTATATTAAGTTCATACTCATTTGTTCATGTCCAATTAGAGTCAGGTCTGAAGGGGAGCTGCCAACACATATATATAAGGAAAGCAGGTTTCTCTGGTATTTTTGGCTTTGCTCATCTTATTTTTGCACTTCAAATTAGACTTAGTGGGTTATATTTCTGTCCTTTAACATTTCTGTGGTTTTACTCCAATTTGTTTTCTTTTCTACTAACAAGCAAGAATTGGACCATTTAGTTCCTCTCAGGGATTGTCCCTTACCTGCAACAGTGTCCCACACTATTTTTCATTCAATTTCAAAAATAGATACAAAAAAGCCTTTTTCTTCTGTCATAATTTGAAAACATTAAAGCTATTTATGTTCCTTTGATGAATTTAGCCCTGTAGCTCTGCTTAGATAGTGTAGTTTGATAGAAGTATTCTTTTTAACCCAGCTGTTTGTGCTGACACATTGTAGAAACAGGAATCTGATTCCTGGGGCAGGAAAGACTAACCACATCACAGAACTGATCAGAAAGAAAAACCAACTGCACCATTGACCAGGCTTTTTAGCCAATCCCAGAACTTGTGTGCACTTCGGCACGGAACTTATCTGCAAACTCCTTTTGAGATAGGTGTACAGGTGGAGAAAGGAATGAAAGTATAAAAGGGGAGTAAAAAGGAAACAATACATTGTAAATGCCTTTTAAAATTCCAGTCAGATTTGTTTATTTACATTGGATGGTATCAGTAAATACCATCATGTGCTGTGTTCTGCCAGATGTGAATTCACATCACGCTTCAGAATCAAATGTTATGTATCCTAATGGGTGACATCCTTGAGATTTTAAAGTGCTTCAGTAGAATATATTTTAAATCCTTATAATTCGGATCGCATAGGAAACCTACCATGTTCTAGTGATTTTTAATTAAGTAGCACAAGAATCTCCAATACAAAGAATTTGCTTATTTAAGTAAGTTTTCCATGCTGAAATATTCAGAAAGCCCAATTCTGTAGCTTCTGCTAAGAAAGCCTTTTTTGACAGTATCGTCTGGAATGACAGGTCACAGTTATACAGGGAAGGGTGCAGTGGAAGTTTTAGTAATTCTGTTCTCCCAAAGTCTGCAAAATCTGTTATTTACAATTTGTTAGGATGTTTATAGATTGTATAGTGCCTAAGTGACCAGCGAAGGATTATGTATACTGATCGGATAAACAAAATTATAATTAAGAAACTATTTTAAAGTCGTGCTCTTGAGACCAACCTAAACCCTGCCAATTTTTCTGCTGTGTGTGGCTATTTTGATTAAAGGCTGTATAGCAACATCTTGGAGAATTAGGGTTCCTTATGCTATAACACATACATTATATATCAGATTATCCAAGGTATGGCTGGGACCAATAGCACAGTGCTGCAAGTGTTAACAGTAACTGCACAGAGAGATGCTATTCATCTTGTGTGTTTTACAATGAATATTTTACACTATTCTGTTTTGTATCTTTTAGCTTTTTTAGACTCAGTGCAGCATCTAAATATAGATAAAACTCAACAGGGTAAAAAAAAAAAAAATTGGAAAAACCTCAGAAAAATCTCATCCTTGCTGCAGTTCCTTAAAGTAGAAAGATTTATTCAGGTAGGGGAAAATACATATACAGGAATTTCCTTTACTTGAAGAAAATGCTATCACCCAAATATAGATGCATGTGGGAAAAATTCCCATTGACTTCTTTTGGCCTTGACTGTGTCCCGTTGCCTCAAGGATATTATAAATGCTTTCCCCCCAATGTTATTTAGTCTGACACGGGATGTGTACTGGTGCTAACATTCAGTTTTTGTGAGGTCTGAAGAATGGGGCACAAAATGGGAGCTAGATTTATTTTCACAAAAGATGATGCAAATATTCAGCATCTAGCAATTGCATCATGTAGGAGCCGCTCATCTCTGCATTCTGAGCACAACAAATGCCTTGAGACCCAAATGCCAGATAAATGTCCGTGGTGTTACCAGTTGATATAGTGTTCTTGGACTTATAGAAGCCTTTGACAAGATCCCTCACCAAAGGCTCTTAAGCAAACTTAGAAGTTATGGGACAAGAGAGAAGGTCTTCCCTGTATAACGGTGACCTGTCATTCCATGTTACAGGTGTCCCTAAACTTCCAACTGCCTGTAGCAGGGACTGGGCAACAGCAGATGGAGCGCTCCAAATTGCCCTGTTCTATTCATTCTTCTGAAGCATCTGGCACTAGCTACCATCAGAGACTGGATACTGGGCTAGATGGACCATTGGTCTGACACAGTCTGGCCATTCTTATGTTATGTTAGACTTCAAAAAGAGAATTGTATATCACACAGCTGCATGATTGGGCATATCTTCACATGTTAGAGAAACTACAGTAGAAAGACTGTTTGAGTTCATGATTATGAGTAAATAGTATTTGTTTAATTGACAGAGCCTATTCTGACAACGAGGCATATTTGACTGAAATAATTCAAGTACTTATTCTGGCAAATAAGAGATTTTGTTTGGGATCTGTGTAACACACTGGTTTTGCTAGACTCTGTTAATTTTAAATAATGAAACTGTGTAATAATTTACTTAGCAATTACAACATGTTCATAGAAATACTGAGATTGCAGTATTGTATTTCAATTTAATAGCCAACTAATAAAAAAGTGTGTTAACATTGCAACAGCATAGTCACAGAAGCACTCTCTATCCCTTGCCATGCTGTCCTGGTTTTTCATAATGAATATCTGGTCATCCCAGGCCTTGCAGCCCTCCAGAATAATTATCACATACGTTTTTATAGCAAGGCAGGCACACTCTAGTGGGGACTCTGAATTCAGAGGGATTCTGGCTCTTGCAATTTTGCCAAGCCTAATACTAACACAACTATGTCAGACTATGCATACAATAGAAAACAAATACTGTACCTGGAATGTGCATTGGCTGATATTTGAAACATTTGTAATTCTTAGCAGAAATTTAATTAAGTAAAACTAACAAGAGTATTTTAAACTGGGAGCATTTTCCTAATTTGCCTTGTCAAATCTGTAACAGTATCAAAAACAGTTAAAGATCTTTGCTTCTCAATAAGTTTGACATTCCTCGGCTTGGTCCCTCCCCCAGCCCCAAATGTTTTTCTTCTTATGGGAGTAACATTTATATGCAGGACCACACGTACACACTCGTACTGTCTTGGACTCTCCCACTCTTGGTTAATTTCATCTTGGGAGGTGGGGGTTGTTATCCAATTCTGATTTTCAAATTAACTAACCTTTTAAACAGACAAAAAAAAAAGGAGTGTCATAAAACTCTGTTTAAGTAAGGTGAGTCTGTGCGAGTGAACAAGGGAGGTGGGCAGAGACAGTGACAGGGAAAGAATAGGATTTTACATTTCATCCTCAAAATCAACAGCAAACTGTAAGTACAGGCAGGGTAGAAATGAGGATTTCTCTCAGTGTAGGAATATTATTGCTCAATGCTCATTTAAAAGCATACAGTATACTTTGCTTTATTTAGATCTTTAAAAGTATGGGTCTGATTCTCTTCTCACTTATACCTCACTGAAATGAATGGGATTCAGTGTTGTTATATTGCTAGTCTTTGTATTCTATGGCCGTTATTATATTGCAAGTCTTGCAATATTTGGTAGTAGGTTGTTTTTTGTTGGTTTATATTTTTAAGTCCCAGCTCTGTGAGTCTTGTCGCTGTGGGAGACTCTCAGCGTATTTTTTAAAAAGATGTTTCTAGCCCTCATGGTTACAGAGGAAAGCTTGAAAACACGATCTCAGTGCACCTTAAAGGCCCAGATACCAGAAGGCAAATTGAAAGAACCCCAAACGTATTATTTTTAAAAGCTGATTATTTTTGTGGAGCCTAACTCAGAATGTTTCAATTATTTGTGTTTGGCAACAGTGCATGTGACAACAGTGTAATCAGGTCCTGAATTTATAAGAATGACAGTGGATTAGGAAATAACAATCAAGAACAAACTCTAGTAAATATTACAATCAAAGGAACAAGGAGAGATCAGAAAGGGCAATACAACCATGCACCCAGTTTTACAATGATGAATTTCATTTCCATTATTTCCATATGTCTCTATGGTGTATGATAATGACATGAGTGAATTTCTAAATCTTGGACCTTGCCATCAATAAAAATTGTGCTTCAATTCCAAGCTCCATTTTGAGATAGGGGACCTCCCAATTCTTCCGTTCCCCCTTCCTTCATGTGCTCTTTCATGGTAACCTTTTGTCCAGACCAAGATTAGATGTAGCATCAGCTATCGCCAGTCAAATCATATTTTTAACTACCCCTGGGCTTCCAAAAAAACCTTGTATGAGGGCCTTCTTTCTCATATAAAGTAGGAATGCATTGTGCTTCCAGTAGACTGCTTAGCCAGGTCAAAAATATTTTTGGATTTTGTGATGGTATTAAACACTTCCATTTTTAGAAACATTCCATAAACATGTCATTCATATGCAGCCATGTGCAATGGAACTCTGATACTACTATGATGACAAGTATCTGGATGGATGGATAGAGATTGACACTTGTAAGAAGGGGATATTGAGGTACATTTTAAATCCAAACACACTTCTGGATGATTCAAATCTAATTAAAAATCCCAAACTTAATTTATAAGAGCCTGATGCATTTAGACAGTAACATTCAAATAACTGAGAACACATGATGATGCTTTAAAATATAATCATGCACTATACTATACTAATGATCTGATCTCTGTTTGACTGGGATAATACTATATTTATTTTTCCATGTCTAGTCCTTCTCATAATTTCCAATGATCTTCAATAGTTGGCATCGATGTGCTAAAAGATGCAGAACATTCTGACTCATTTAGTTCACTTTCAAAACACAGGCATAAGGGAAAAGACCAGTTCCTGGATCTCCCAATCTAGATGATTTCATTCTTTTTACCTCCCTTTGGAGTACTTTCTTATTTATTTAAGTGAGAAAAGAACCCCGTGAGAGACTCCAACTTGCTTAAGGAAATTCCTGCAAGGATTAAACCGGTGATTTAATTGTAACTCTATAGGATACTTATACTAAATATCACTTAGTATTTAATATCAGCCATGTCAGGTGATAAAACAAATCTTAAAATTCAAGGATTATGCACAGTAATATACACCAGAGCAAGAATGTAAGTTTTCAACGCTCCAAAATAAGTGAGAAAACACCCTGCTTTTCAAAAGTGCACACACTAAAGTATGTACAAACTTTTGGACTGCACCTACCTTGCAAGTGTAGGCAAGATGATATTTTACATATCTGCATACCTGTGCTTTTGTAAATATGTAAATCAGACAGGATAAAAATATATTTTCTTCTGAACCTTACTGGAGTCAGACTGAGCTAGTGCATGATGATGCATTGTATCAGGATGTCTCTGGTGTCCCCTTCAGTTACTCAAGAATTTAAATTTTCATTAGGAAAAAAAGAACACGTGTCTAGTCCTTCCAGCTGAATGGACAACCCGCTGAATACCTTTAAGGCCTGTATGAGTCTATCACCAGAATGAGGGGTCCTGAATAAGGGGTGGAGAGTATGAGGCCATGACTCCACCCTCTTCCACAATGGCCAGACAAGCTGAGACTGTATGAGAGACGCTAATGCTGCACCCTTGAAAGAATGGCAGAACTACTATCAAGTAGAGCAGAATGCTGTTTGGGTCTCCTGCTGCTGAGCAGCTCCACCACCCACCCATAGTGTTGTCTGCTGCTAAAAGCTCCAATATAGCCATAGTATTTTATTCTTCACTAATTTTAATTTGAAGCTCCAGATCCAGGGATCCAATTTGTTCATGTCCTAATATATAGTGGGGCCTTGGAGGATGGGGGAATACAGATGTGTGAACTCCTAACAGTTACAAAGTAGAATGGCATCTTAGTAACATTTTATTATAGTGTTCAAACAATCAGTTAAGAATATTTCATGTGACATTATTTCACTTAGGACAGAAACATTCACTGTAGTGTACATTAACTCCTCTCAGATTACTGACGTTTTTAATTCTGCCTAACCAAAACAGGATTTTAAAACAGCAGTATATTAATGGTGAGAGGTATTTAATCCATATTAGTCAAAATGCACCTGGGAAAGTCAAGTAATTTTTAGTTATATATTTTTTTAAAGTCTAAAAGTTCATGTATGGTTATTCTCACACAGTGAGACTGATGCAGTTTTTAAAAAAACATTCATTTAATAAGAATACTGGCAATCCTTGAACCTCTCCTCTTGGGCAGGGTTGAGTACGGTGGGGTCCTGGTCCATCTCTGGGGCTCGTAGGTGCTATGGTAATTCAAATAATATATAAATTATTGTCAACCTTGTGGGGGGCGGGGATAACCTGACACACAGAGATTATTTGTGTTTCAAACCTGAGGAAATGTTTGACACATAGTCATGATAAATCCCACAAATTATCAGTTTATAATGAGAAATGTTTGCAAACCTTTAGCCTGAGCAGTGTTCTGAGGCCACTGTAATATAACACAATAATTCCGTATATACACATAACTCTGGTGGAAAAATGCATACAGAGTCATAGAATCACAGGACTGGAAGGGCCCTTGAGAGGTCTTCTAGTCCAATCCCCTGCACTCAAGGCAGGACTAAGTATTATCTAGATGATCCCTGACAGGTGTTTGTCTAACCTGCTCTTAAAAAACTCCAATGATGGAGATTCCACAACCTCCCTAGGCAAGTTAAGAAGTTTTTCCCTGACAGTTAAGAAGTTTTTCCTAATGTCCAACGGTGACGGGTCTGGCACCGCAGCGCCCCTTTGTGGCAGGAGGGGCTGAGGTGTCGGGGCCTCGCCTATCTTAAGTCCCTGCACCCGCCCCTTTAATGGCGTCCTGTTGTGGCCTAATAGCCAAAGTCCATGTGACTTGCCCGCGTATCAGGGCAGTGTGGCCTAGCGGCCTGAGTCCATATACCTTGTCCCGAGGTTCAGGGCAGTGCGGCCCAGTGGCCAGAGTCTGTATACCTCGCCCTGGGGTTCAGGGCAGTGTGGCCCAGTGGCCAGAGTCCGTATACCTCGCCCTGGGGTTCAGGGCAGTGTGGCCCAGTGGCCAGAGTCCATATACCTCGCCCTGGGGTTCAGGGCAGTGTGGCCCAGTGGCCAGAGTCCATATACCTCGCCCTGGGGTTCAGGGCAGTGTGGCCCAGTGGCCAGAGTCCATATACCTCGCCCTGGGGTTCAGGGCAGTGCAGCCTAGCGGCCTGAGTCCCTATAACTTGCCCCGCAGATCAGGGCAGTGTGGCCTAGCGGCCAGAGTCCCTACAACTCGCCCCAAGGCTCCGGGCTGTGCGGCCCAATGGCCGGAGTAGTAGGGGGACCTGGGCCCGCCCTCTCCACCGGGTCCTGACCCAGGGCTCACCTGTTAGCGGGGTTCCCCCTTGTGATTAGCTCGGCGGGGATCCACCTGCAACACGCCGAGTGTCAGTGCGGCTTTAACGCTGCTGGCTTCTAAAGTCTCCCTGGGTCACTTCCTACTGTTGACTGGGTTCTCCGGTCCGTCCCCTCCACTCGCCGCCTCCGTCCGGGGTGCAGAGGGTGTCACAGCTGGGTTGGCCCCTCGATCCTGGGGCGTTGGCTGTCCCACCTCAGGAGCTGGCAGTGTGCTTCCTTCCCCTCCGGCGGTCAGCCCAGACTGAGCCGCTCTGCAGGCTTTTATACCTGGGCTCCAGTTGGAGCATGCCCAGCAGGGCTTCCGGGGCGGGGCTTCCTCTACCAAGAAGGAAGGGTAAACCCCTACAGCACCAGTGCGGGGCCGCTCTGCCCCGTCACACCAACCTAAACTGCCCTTGCTGCAATTTAATTGCAATTGCTTCTTATCCTATCCTCAAAGGTTAATGTGAACAATTTTTCTCTCTCTTCTTTGTAACAACCTTTTATGTACTTGAAAAGTTATCGTGTCCCCTCTCAGTCGTCACTTCTCCAGACTAAACAAACCCATTTTTTTTAATCCTTCCTCATAGGTCATGTTTTCTAGCCCTATAATCATTTTTGTTGCTCTTCTCCAGTGGACAAATTAGATTTATATCATACTGTATATATATATATATTTGTAGAAGATTGCTAACAAAAGTAACATCTATTGTAGGCTGATTTTCTTTAACCAGGTTTCCCATGTCAGTAACCCAGCTGCGGCAACCGATTTGATCCAACTTCTTGCCATGTTGGTTTTTGCTGTTTGAAACTTACTCTGATGATCACCCTAGTTTGACTGCTTTCTTGTGCAGAAAACAAAGTGATTAGATTTCATGAGAGCTGAGATACAGCTCACTTATGTGTAGCTCTTGGAGGAAGCTGCAAGAGGAAATAGAAGTCTATACATGCAACAGCTTCCCTTCAGGGCCCCTGGTTCTTTGATTTAATCTAGTTACAGTCAGTGACTTTTAGCCATTCTTCAGACACACATAGGCATTTGCATCAAATACACTTACAGGAAGTAAATCAGAATGCTGTATTGATCTTATGTATAGCTAAATGTTTTTTATTCTTCACCCATCATCTCAAAACCTCCCCACACACAGCACAGAAAACCTGCTTAAACAGAAAGCATGTCTATGCACATTAGGAATCATAATGAGTAATCTAAAAGAAACAGCATATTTCCAAGTAGGCTTTTTCTTCCACATCTTATGATTAAAGAGTGGCTTTTAATAGGCTAAAATAAAAAGATAACTAGGACAGGGATCGTTCATCTTTTCACTGGTATAGTCACTAGAAATTGTCAATTTAAAAAATGGGGCTTTTATGCTACAATCGTATAGAGCAGCGAAGCCTGATTTCATTTATAAAACAAGTACAGTACCTTGCAAATTCCCAAGAGCCATCTGCTGGCATTTTTTCATAATCCAGAAGGAAATCTCATAAAATTCAGGCCACATTTTTACTGAAAAGTTGCATCAATTCAACTACTTATTTTATGAACAATTCTTTAGCATTTGTGCATTATGTAAGTCTCACATGTTCTCAAAATCTGTTCACTAAATGTTACCATGTGGGCTGTTTATCTTTCAGTATTCCCTGTGATTCCCATATTAAAGGGAAAGGCTACAGTTCCTTTCCTCTCAACTACAAGTATATGACACATTTTCAGGAGGAAGACAACACCCATATTCATGAGACAGACGTGCTATCTATTTTCCTGCACACTGACATTAACAAGTCAAGTGCAAACCTCATACACCAAATGGCTTTCCCAGGCGTCGTCATCTTGATAATGGTGTAAAATAAACCTAAATAAAAAATGTCATGGTCGTCATGTGTCCCTAATACTCTACACACTATGGTGCTCTCGTGATGCCGATGGCTGAGGAAACATTGCCACTCATAGTAGAGAAATCATGTTGTTAAAATGACTTGGGAATTCACATCTTACAAAAAAGCCTCTTCTAATCATATTCTAATCAAATGAGATCAGAGAATATCTAAAAAGAGGATGGTGTATAGAGTCCATTTGTTTTCTAATATCTCTGAGATCGTTATGTGTTCCCCATTAATTGAAAGGAGTCATGACCAGGTTATCACAAAATAACCATTGTAACTAGAGCTGGCTTCAAACTATTTGTAGTGAGTCATTATTTATTTCTCTCTCTGTGTATGTCTGCATACGTGCATATACAGATCTGGAAAGACCAATACATCTAGCCCTCTTTTCTTTTTGTGAATTTTCCACCAATTCTCCTATAAAACAGCTGTTTTATGTGAATGTGTTTCCACCTATGAATTACCTGCAAACTGTTTGTTTCAGCTCTTCCTTCATAATTCATTATTTGTGCTGTAGGATGGCTTATATAAGTCACATGGCATTGCATCTGCTCCTTGCCTGGATTGCTCCCAGGCCCCAAAAGTGATTTATGGGTGGACACACAAATGCCTCTGACATGAACACTCATGCCAATATGTATACACATGAGTATCCCCAACAAACTCCTCTGCCTTGTTGCCTTGTTGCAAAGGGGCTAGAGCTGGATTCCCCGGGGTTTAAAGCAGAATGGTCTGGCAGTAAAGCATCGGGACCACCAGCTTTGGACTCCCTGCTTTTTGATCCGAAATAGCACTGTTTTGGTGGTCTTGTGGGGACACCGCAGAGCTTATCTTTTCACCCAGGCCTTTAGGAGGGAGGGGCTTGATGGGGGCTGAAGGTTTGTGTGAAGAGTCAGAGTTTTGGTTGGTTAAGAGGGAGTTGCTTGTGGGCTTTGTGTTTTATTGGAAGACCTATGGGAGAGGGTGCTGGGTTAGCTGGTTTGTTAATATATATTGGGGGGTTGGAATTTTTCAGAGAGGCATCTATTTTTTTCTGTTTTGTTAGATTTATACTTAATAAAAAGAAACAAAATTCCTGCAGGAATAAATATATGTGTGCACAGGGCAAATGGTTGGGGGAGTGGTAGGGAGGGTACTGTCAGAGGTATTCCCCGATGGCATTGGACCAGCTGTTCACAAAACTCATGTTGCAGTATCTGCCCAGCTCTAATCATAAGACTTGGCTGATCTGCTGTCAAAATGAACAATTAACATAAAGCTGTCAAGGAAAAGAAATAGTAAATGGGCTGTTCCCCTTTTGTAAAAAAACAGAGACTTTTGTGCGATTATAAGAAGATGGGGAAAACATACTGGAGATCATATAGTTGATAAAGGTCATCTGTACTTACATTCACTAAGATTAAGGTATGAGCAGAACAGGCCTGATGCAAGGCCCACTGAAGGCAATGGAAGTCTTTTCTTTGACTTCAGAGGACTTTGGATCAGGCCTAGGGTCCTGACTCCTGCATTGACATGTTTGCCTCAGAATATCAGTGTTCGTTAAAGTGTGTGTATGTGTTTCTAGTCCCCATGGTTGCAGACCTAAAGCTTGGAACCCTGATCCAAGTGTAATCAATGCAGGTGGCGTCTGCCGAAACCCTGGAAAAATAGTTCAGACACATGAACTGCACCATTCTTTTAATGGGTTGTTAACTCAGAAACCTGCTGCTTTGAGGGGGCTTCCACCACCACCACCCCGGCAGAGGATTCTATGTGTGCTTTTCCTCATGGATCTGCTAGGATGGTGGCAGGTGGTTCCACCCGCTTCAGAATTCTGTACTCTGGGGGTTGGAGGCTTAGTCCTCCATCCTCTGTTGTGGACCCCAACTTATCTGACAGTGGGAAGTAGTGGTCTGAGGCTTAGGAGGCCCCAGCTCCTGGCAAGAGGAATGTGAGTAGGGAGTCTTCTCCAGCCTAACAGATACTACTTTTGTGTGTGGCCCCTGCCATTGCTACAGCAAGCGGGAGCAAGGTGTGGCAGGGCACTGTGTGGGAGATTGCTTTACCTGGCCCTGTGTACATTAGGAGGACAATGAAATTTTCAGTAGTAAATAGTTCTCTGGAAAAGAAGCAAAGAACTGGAAAGTGAAGTATGAATTTTAAAATAGCTGCTACTGCTTCTAGAGCAGCATTTCTGTGAATGTGGAAGTCCAAAGTAACTACAATCTGGATTTCCTGTCTCTGAGGTAAACATAGTTATGTTTATATTTTATGCGAGATATATTAATTGGGAACCTGATCCAAAGCCCAGTGACATTAATAAGAATCTTAACCTTGACTCTTCTGGGCTTTGGATCAAGACTTTGAGTGTGGGCTTGATTATGATCTGATTTTACCCCAGTGTAAATCAAGAGCAACTCATCATTGGAGATTTAGGGCTGTAAAATGTGCGAGGACAGAATCATGTCCTGTGCCTGGACTACAAACAAATTAATTGAATTCAGTGTTGACAAAAGTGAAAACATATCATACAGACCTAAATCTCCTCCTTCTTGAGGGTTTTTTTTTTTAAAGGAGGCGAAGAATTTGTAAGTCTAACAGGCGTGGCACTCTTTTGATTTTTTTTAATATTTACTTTAACTGAAAGTCTAACTTTTATTGAAAGTAGGATGGTGTAGAGTTCAAAAGGCAAAGCCATTCTTCATGTTACTAAAATACCAACGAAGTGTTTATCTGAACTTACTGCTCCCCTCTGCAAAGGTGAGATGGCGGGGTGGGAGGGGGAGGAGTGTTTTTAATGGGTGGAAAAAAAGTTGGCATGCGTGCTTCACTTTTGATCATGAACACATGCTGCAGCTATTACCAAGACAGAAGGGTGGAATGCATGTTCTATTTTTTTATGTAAAAGGTACTTCTTTCCAAATAAGCATTTTTTCATGGTTACAAGAAATAATTGTGCAAGCAAACGATCACAAAATGCACATGCACATGATTGCTGTATGGTGCCAGGTTGGCTCAACCTGGAAGTCTTTCCAGGTTTCTTCAGAATATATAAGTCAAACCTAATACATTACAAAATGTGTGCTTTAAACCATTCATAAGTGTAATTCACACGTGCAACATATGATTGTAAATGTTGATGCTTAATTGAAGAGCAATAGTTTATTAAATCTTAATATCAATGGATCCCCTGATTTTACACAGACCTCCTTTACAGTATTTTATTTCAAGTCCGTCATCTTAATTTGTTTCTTCTGCAGACTTTGCACACAATGTCTGTGCTAGCAGAGGAAGCACATTTTTTTTCCATTTTTTTCTGTATACATCAGTATAAGCATATTTGTAATTGGTAGAAAGCTTGCTAGTTTATGCTATGTTAGGCCTTCCTTTCTCACACTTAGTTTGTGTAATATATATACAAACACACCATATATAGTGGACCCAATTCTTAATTTATCCAGGAAAAATAACCATTGAGATCTATGGAAGTTCTGCCCAAGTCATGACTCAAAGATAGGATCAAGTTTTTAGTATACAATAATACTTGTAAACTATAGCACTGACGGGTCACAAGGTGAAAAGGCTTTAAATTATTATACATTAACTGAAGAATCCTAGCAAATGGCCATACACATCAGTCTCTAGTAAGACTAAAGGCATCGGCACCCTAACAGCAGGATTGTCTGGCTATGTGGACTCTCTCCTCAGGCCCTATGCTACCAGCACTCCCAGCTATCTTGGAGACACCACTGACTTCCTGAGGAAACTACAATCCATCGGTGATCTTCCAGAAAACACCATCCTGGCCACTATGGATGTAGAAGCTCTCTAAACCAACATTCCACACAAAGATGGACTACAAGCCATCAGGAACAGTATCCCTGATAATGCAATGGCTAACCGGTTGCTGAACTTTGTGATTTTGTCCTCACCCACAACTATTTCACATTTGGGGACAATATATACCTTCAAGTCAGCGGCACTGCTATGGGTACCCGCATGGCCCCACAGTATGCCAATGTTTTTATGGCTGACTTAGAACAACGCTTCCTTAGCTCTTGTTCCCTAATGCCCCTACTCTACTTGTGCTACATTGATGACATCTTCATCATCTGGACCCACGGAAAAGAAACCCTTGAGGAATTCCACCACGATTTCAACAATTTCCATCAGCCTAGACCAGTCCACACAAGCGGTCCATGCAATTTCCTAGACACTACTGTGCTAATAAGTGATGGTCACATAAACACCACCCTATACCGGAAACCTACTGACCGCTATACTTACCTACATGCCTCCAGCTTCCATCCAGAACACACCACATGATCCATTGTCTACAGCCAAGCTCTAAGATACAACCACATTTGCTCCAATCCCTCAGACAGAGACAAACACCTACAAGATCTCTATCAAGCATTCTTAAAACTACAATAACCACCTACTGAAGTGAAAAAACAGATTGACAGAGCCAGAAGAGTACCCAGAAATCACTTACTACAGGACAGGCCCAACAAAGAAAATAACAGAACGCCACTAGCCGTCACCTTCAGCCCCCAACTAAAACCTCTCCAGCCCATCATCAAAGATTTACAACCTATCCTGAAAGATGATCCCTCACTCTCACAGATCTTGGGAGACAAACCAATCCTTGCTTACAGACAGCCCCCTAACCTGAAGCAAATACTCACCAGCAACCACACACCATACAACAAAAACACTATCCCAGGAACCTATCCTTGCAACAAAGCCCGATGCCAACTCTGTCCACATATCTATTCAAGTGACACCATCATAGGACCTAATTACATCAGCCACACCATCAGGGGCTTGTTCACCTGCACATCTACCAATGTGATATATGCCAGCATGTGCCACCAATGCCCCTCTGCCATGTACATTGGCCAAACTGGACAGTCTCTACGCAAAAGAATAAATGGACACAAATCTGCCATCAGGAATCATCACATTCAAAAGCCAGTAGGTGAACACCTCAACCTCTCTAATCACTCAGTAACAGACTTAAAGATGGCAATTTTGCAACAGAAAAACTTCAAAAACAGACTCCAACGAGAAGCTGCTGAACTTGAATTAATATGCAAACTAGATACCATTACCTTAGGTTTGAATATAGACTGGGAATGGCTCGGTCATTACGTTAATTGAATCTATTTCCCCCAGTGAAATACCCTTAACACCTTTGTGTCAACTGTCTATAATGGGCCATGTTGATTATCACTTCAAAAGTTTCTTTCCTACTGATAACAGTGCCTTTCAATTAATTAGCCTTTTACAGTTGGTATGGTTACTTCCACCTTTTCATCTTTCTCTGAATGTATAAATATCGTCCCACTGTATGTTCCATTCTATGCATCCGACGAAGTGGACTGTAGTCCACGAAAGCTTATGCTGAAATAAATTTGTTAGTCTCTAAGGTACCACAAGTATTCCTTTTTTTTTCTTTTTTTTTTTGCTGACACAGACTAACACGGCTACTACACTAATACAGGAATGTTAACCACAGATTGATTGAAATGGCTGTTTGGTAGAGTATTACTGTTATTAATGCCCACCTGTGTGAGGTGGATATTATCCTCTCACAAGATGGAGAAGCTGAAACACAATAGGTGAAGAGACTTGCCTAAGGTAACACAGTAAAATCCAGATGAACTGGCAATAGAATCCACATCACCTTAGTTCTAATCCTGTGCTCTAACTACCATCTAATAATTCCCCTAGACTGATGCCTGAATCCTTAACCCATGTGCTCACTGGAATTTGGCCAGTGCAGTGGTGGAGAGTTTGCCTGAACTGTGGATAAATAAGACCTTTGGGTTACAATTTTCAGAACTGATATGATTATTAGTGCTTCCATTTTTGAGTGCCCAACTTTTGAGACACCTTAACCGCTGTAGATGTTTTCCTCAGTTCCTGCCCAAGAGGAATTCTGCTGCAGCTCACAACCATTGCTGCAACTCCTCTACCCAGCATAGAGAGGTATTTCAGGTGTACCGGTGCAATATAAATTGCCATATTTTGAGGAGTTGAACTGTGGTGCATTTGTGTTCCTGATTTCCCTATGATATCAAAGAACTGAAAAAACCCAGCGTGTGATAAATCCTGCATGCCACATATTGTAGTAACTTTGGTCGGCGGCATGAATTTAAAGTTCCACTGCATCATGCTTTTCATTTCAAAGCTGCTGTCTAAAATACTATGATTCAGACATTTCCACATGTCACATCTGCTAAAGAATATTTCAAAAATATTGCCAAAACAAATGCTTCTAATAAAGGAATTATTCTTATAGTATTTCTAGCCAAAATATTTTTGATTTTTCATAACTAAAAACAATTGCATTACTTCTGCTTCATTTTCAGTAGGATGCTCATAGAGGCCCTGACCCAGCAAAACACTTAAGAATGTGCTTAACGTTAGTCATATGAGTGGTCCCACTGAAGTCAATAAGACTAATCATATATTTGTGTTTAAACTTAAGCATGTACTTCAATGCTTCAATGAAGGGGTAGTCAATAAGTGGACCATGAGCCAAATCTGGCCCGCCAGACACTTTTGAATGGACCCCGAAATCTTTTTATTTACTTAATATCATCATTATTGTTCTTTTTTTATTATTATTATTTTCTCTAGAGTCTGGATCTTGACTATACCTTGACCAAGAAATGTGGACCTTGACAAAAAAAACAATTGACTACCTCTGCTTTAATGAATCAGAGCTCTTAATGTTAAGGGCCTGAAGTCAATGAGAGCTGAGCATGGTCATAACCTTTCAGGAAGTTCTCAACAGTACAAGATTGGGGCCTTAATTATATCAATTAATCTTTCTTTTTAAAGCTATGTCTTTGTTCTTATATAGTGACATTCACTTACAATGATGCTATGGTGAAACTATTCATTAGTGCTGAGAAATTTGTAATAAAACATTTTTTCTACAAATCTGGCATCTCTTTCTACTCAACCTGTGTGTGTATTGTGATTTCCTCAGATTTGTTCATTATTCAATGAACAATTGAATGAACAATCTGTAGATTGAGGGTTAACATTTCTCTGTAGGTATAAAATATTGACTATATGAGCTGTATTGGTTGTTGTGATTGTTCAGATAAGTCATATAGTATTTCTTTTCCTTGACTGGAAGAATGTACTAGCATTTTTGGAGAGAGTACAGGTGTGGATAAATGTAATATTTCATTTTCATGAATACGTATGTATGGGACAGTTAAACTTGTTTTGCACAAACATTCATGACAGCAAAACTGGATTATTTGAATGCTCATAAGCACACACCAAATGGGTGCAGATGTATAATTGAAGCAAATATACTGTAAATTGGAACAAATATTTGTGGGAAATATTTAATTAGCAATTTTACTGACATATACCAAGAACTAGATTGAAAGTATTAATTTGCTTCAGTACAGCATTAAGTCCATTTTCAAATGAAGAGTAACATTTCCTGCTATTTGAAATTCTGGAAAATAACTAGCATTGTTTCTGTTAAACCACTTTAAACAAACTTGGGCATCCTGTGATGTATATTATGAAACTGATGGCCCAATCCAGAGCCCATTGATGTCAGTGAGCATGGGCTCAGGCCCTGAATTTGTCTCATTATGAGGAGTGCTTCTTGGCTAGGAGGTAAAGCTGAAGGACATGAGCATTTTAATATTACATAAGTAGTAAATAAAATTGCTGTTGAACTCCATGGTATCTCTTCTCTCTCTTGTGCCAGTCCCACAAATATTTCCCTCATGACATAGACATGGACAACTCTGTTTTAGCTTAATTACAGGATTGACTTTCTCCTCTAACCCTAAATTATTGGAAAAGAGCACACACAAAAGACCACTTTTTGCATGCAAAAACATCCAAGGAGCATAAAATTGAGGGTATCATTCTGCAGCAGGAAAAAAGAGGGAGAGAAATGTGTCTTTAAAAGAACTGTCTCAACCACTGCTGACTTGAAGGATTTTTCTGAGAAATAATCACTGCAGATTTTTCCAGAAATCAAACTAGAGTTTTGAAAATTCTTACCTATTGTAAATTTAATTCCACTTTGTTTTTCAAGCCACAATATTTAGTTGTCTAATTCATCCTTTCTAAGACTATATTTAGCCCATTGATTACATATTTTTATGAAAGTTCATTCTGTATAACAGATACAATATTTGTTTACTCCACAATGATTAAAAAGTGGAATATATAAACTTTTTCTCTCTTTCTTGTGGTAAATTTACCTACTGCTGTATGAGAATGGCAGAAATATCTTTGGGTTCTGACTCAGGAAAAGCTGGGAAGCTGTCTATATTTATTTTTAGACTGAGTATTAATGTAACTGCAAAGTAATGCTCTATGCAAGTAATCAATAAGACACAGATATTAGAATAAGCGAATAACAAAAAAAAAAGATCAAAACTGAATTTTACAGATGGCTGTAGAAAGGAAATGAAATATTTTAGTAAGACTAAAATAGCACGGTGTAGGCATTTGGACAGAATAAAATTGCAATATTTATTTGCAGTTTCTCTGCAATGCTTCCATGTAATGGGTCAGCTTGTAAGTGTTTCTGTCTGAGATAAACTATTACATAACTGTTGCCTCCGGCTTGCAAATATTAAGGTTGGGGTCAGGTCAAGGTCAGGTGGGGGACCCATGTGATATAAACTAGACTAGCTAAGGCAATGTAAGCAGAAGACATGTGGCCCGTGTATGTGTTTCTGCATCTCCTAATTTTTCTGGTGAAATTTGTGGGAAAGTAAGAAAGCCAGAGTACAGTCTGGTCACGTAGACATAGGAGCTGGTCATTCTTTCCCATTTAGATGTCACAAAGGATGTTTAAGAAGGGATGCTTATGTGGAACCTGGAACTATAGTTGTGCAGAGAAAAAGTCACCCACTGTAATACTACACTCACCTTTGGTAATTGGGAATCCAGCTCGAGAACCTTCCGTTTTATTTCATTTAAAATATCTGCAAAATGGACTGGGTTTCTCAGGGCAATGGTGTAATGGGATAGAGAGACTTTTATCTCTAGGTAGCTAGTTCAGATCTGACCCAGGTGAGAAATATTTACTGGCTTTGTGGCCTCTGTCATTTTATTGTGTTTATAGTGCCCCAAAACGTGCTGTGTGCCTTACAAAATGAAGAGAAGGACATGGTCCCTGCCCAAACGAGCTCACGATCTGTGAAGTATTGGTCTCAGTTTGAGTGCTAAGAGGCAGGTGAGCAATTGGCACCCTTGTTGTCTGTGACAGGATTGTAGGGGTAGAATGTGAACTGTCTCTACATTTGGAGAAAAATCAAGACCTGAGGCACATTAGTTGGACTGTGTGTGGGGAAGCTTTCACCCTTGCACTCCACCTGTCCTAATAAACAGAGGATTTCAATCACAGGGTGATCTCCACTCAGCACCTCTCATAAATGCTGGATTATCATGGTTTTTTTAATGTTTGGAGGAAAAAGTTGAATGGTGTAGATCTTGGCTATCACTTAAAGCATCTCAATATGACCTAATAGGTAAATCAAACACCACGGGCCAACTTCACAGCTAGGGTAAGTGGACACAATCTCATTGTGGATTGTTGAACTAGGTGTCTGTTTTTCCAAATAAAGTTTTAATATGCAGCCAAATTTTCAAATTTAGTATTTTGTGTAGCTGTTACAAAATCTCAGTTATGCTGGTGTAATTCAAAGTGTGGGAACACCATTGCTGTGGTTCTGCACTGGTATAAAAGAGAAAGTGTTGGCCCACTATATCTGCTTTAGCCAAGGATGTAACTGTTTCTCTGCTAGGCTGTGTCAGCATCTATTCTGTCCGTGTGAGCATCTATTCTGCATGTGCGAGCAAAATAATAAGCAAAGAAAGAGATTTTTTAAAAGGTAAATATTTACACAGTGAAGCAACCACACGGAACTGATGTGAAGTGAAAAAAGTATGAGAAAGTGATGCCATAGATTCTGGCTGTTTTCAAAATGTCATTTAATTTATCTGAATACTCTAAAGTATGAGCTATAAAAAGGAACCGAGTTTAATTTTAGAAACCAAGCTGTATAAGTTGAAAGCACTGGAGTTTTTTTCTCTTTGAGTACAATACAAATAGCGTTTGAATCCCACAGCCTGGTAACAATTAGGCAGTGGTCTTTTTTTATTTTGCTGGAGTTTGAAAATAATAAAAATAGATGATAAATGAGGCTTATGTGTGAGCCAAAAGTTATCTTCCAACAGCTGCATTGTCTTAGCAATGGATGTTAATTCTATCAGTTCTTTTCACAACTTGCTACGAATATCTTGCAGGTGGTAAGAATGCATCTCAGTGTCTTGCACAGGGTGGGAATTCTCTGGAATGTTTTCAATTCCAACTCTTCATTTCTTACAGTTACATCTTAAAGGAACAAAACTGTAGAGAAAGGATTAATTTAATCACCACTACAATGACCCTTATTGCCAGAGGCTACATGGTACTCTGGAGACCTTTTGTAAAGAAAACCAAAATTGGGAGAAACTCATGCAATGTTGGGTTCATTATGGGGGGGAAAAAGGGGGAGGCAAATATGTTTAAAAGTTGGGTGACTTGGTTGATATGGTGCAAAAATGGCAATGCTCTTTTTTTCTAACATGGTTCCTAAGGGCCAGTCTTGCAGGTTTTCCAAGCATAGAGCTCTCATTGACTTTAATGGAAGTGCCATATAGAATTGGGCCCCAACTCATTACTGTCATACGTAAGTAGTTAAAATGGTATTCAACCTGCAGTCTGATGCGCCATTTCAAAAACAATTAAAAGATTATACTATGTCACCTTTTACCAGCCAGCTAAATGCATGGTTTGCACTAGCTCTTTTGTGTTCATGTTTAATAAACATCCATGGAAACAATTTTAAATGCTAAATAGCAAAGCAGAATTAATGTCTGGAATTCAAAAGACAAGCACTCCAGGGTATTTCTTTTAACTTTGATGTATGTTGGAATAAAGTCAGTTTACTTATTATTAATTATTTGGAAAATACAACTATTAACATTACAGTCTGCTAAAATGGCTGTTTTTAAATTGGCACAATTTTGGATTTATTTAAAGCACTCTATAATTTGGAACTCCTGTTCTGCCATTTTCCATTGTATAATGATTCCATTTGTATTACCCTCCATTGGTTCCTCTATAGATTAAACCAATACTTTTAGTTTTATTGTGCAGATTTGGTTTTCTTTGCTCTATTAAAAATGTCTAATCTATTCAAAATAATGAACTACTCTCTGAGCTAAAAATAGGATGAAAATGATTTTAATCAGATCATTGCGTATCATTTTAAAGTTCCACCCACACCATTTTCTCCATGTTTTTCTTCCTTCGGAATCATTAGCAAATACCATAGCAACTGAACTGGGCAGGGAGAGGTGTGTCCACTTTTGAAACATATCTAGATGTTTATCTTCAGAGGGGCAGATAGGAAATATTATAGTACTGGTGTAGATCAGGATTCTCAAACTGGGGGCTGCAGAAGCTCTGGAAACTGTAGAATTCAGTTCTGCTCCTGAATCTCTCTTCTTTGTGATCCAGGCTATTGCAATGGCCACTGGTGTTTCCCTATGTTCAGGAGGAGGGCTGCCTAGCTCTGCTCTAGTACTAGGAGCTATCCTGTTCTCAGCTCCACCCTTTACCTTCATTCTTCCAGCTCACCTCAGGAGTTTGCAGAAGGAAGGTCTGAGGCCCAATCCTAATTTACTGGATTTTGGATTTTGTCCCTGTTCAGACCTGTAGGTCAGGGCTCATGCTGAAGAAAGAGGCCCTAGAACTGGAGGGTGGATAAAGATGAGGAAAGGGTGGCCAAGGTCTAGGAGCTAAAAGCTGGGATCCGAAGCAAAAAAAAAGGGGGGACTAGAACTTGCCTGCTGACATAAAGAGAACAAGGGACCCAGACAGGGGGCTGAATAGGGGAGATGCAAAGGAGAACTGGGGGTTCAAGTGGAGTTGTGAAGAGATTTGGGAAAGGATGATGGAAAGGGGGCAAAGAAATTAGTGGGAGATTGGGAGAATTTGGGAAAGAAAAGAACAGAGAAGGATGAAGCAGGGAGGAATAGAGAGAAATTTTGTTTGAAGGGGCCTCTGCTTTTGGAAAAATATTTAGGGGTCTTCAACTCAATAAATTTAAAAACTTTCTGTTAACAGTAGAGATGTTAGCTTCGTGACACGCACATAAGCTCCAGACCTAGCACATTCTACCTCTAAATATGTGTCTTACTGGTAAACTAATAATTTATTTTCCCTCCGGTGTTCAAACCAAATCTTTTGAGTGTCTAACAAAATAGAAAAGTAGATCAAAGAATGTCAAGTAATTTAGTTTGATCTGGTATCTTCATGTGGGGAAGGAGGGGGATTAGCAGGCACATGGAGTTATTTCATCAAAGGTATATCAAACCACTTTCCCCTGCGGGAGGAAGGAAATAGCACCTATTCCTCTCTACCGAACGTGTGGAAAATGGCATCTTGCCCATCTCTCTCACTCCCAAGATGGAGGGAAAAGGGTTTCTCCAATGGTTAAAAACCAAATTCATATGAGAACATCACAGATCACTGACTTTCATTTCATACAACATGTACATTATGAATATTGCAATCCAGGAGTCATAAACCTGTCATAGTTTTTTTAATGTATTTTTAATTAAATTAATTTTATGGTAGAAAGAAAATATGTCTAATTAAAGACAAACTTTTGTATTTAGAAACTTTGGGAAGATCATAAAACATACTGCATGTGTTTTTATCTAATGCCAAAGGATTTTGTTCATGGATACAGTACCTGCAATTCCATTTTGAGATCTTTGTCAAGGTTCCAACATTCTTGATGAATTGCCAATGGCAGAGGGAACCCTTGAAACAGATCTGCATAGCATGTGATATAATAGACTCAAGAAAACCTGCTGGAAACTTTATTTGTTTTTTGTTGTTGCTGTGATTCAGCTGTTACATCGGCACATAGGCCAAATGTTGCATCTTCCTGAATTCATTAGTGGAGGTGTGACCAGGATCCCAAGAGAGCTGCACTGAGGTTACTCAATTAGGTTAAACTGCAAAGAATGGGGCAGGCAATCCCAAAAGCTGGTGGATATTCCAATATTTAGATTTACCAAGCCAGCACAAAACAGCTTCTATAATACCTTACTGGTTACCCAGAAGTCAACAACACAGTTCCCTTAAAGCAACCCAGCCTCAGGCCTCCACCCAGACACCCAAGTCAAATATGATGAGGATTACTGAAAATCTTATTCATCATATAAGAAAGTTCTACAAATCCCAAAGGATTGGACACATTACCTCCCAGGTTAATGAATATTTCAGATCTTACCCAAATGACGCTTATAGCCAATTCTTATTAACTAAACTAAAATTTATTTAAAAAGAAGAGAGAGAGAATATTGGTTAAAAGATCAGTTTACATACAGACCTGAGTACAGTTTTGAGATAAGATTCATAGTAGAGATGGTGAGCTTTTAGTTGCAAAGAGTTCTTTCAGAATTAGTCCAGAGTTTATAGTCCAATGTTCATATTCAGGGTGATCCAGGTGGGACTGGAGATCTCAATTTTATGACTCAAGCTTCCCCTGAATAAAGTATCAAGCAGATCTGAGAGAAAAAGGATCAGGTCCCAAGGGTTTTATACAGTTCCAGGCCATCTCTTGACAGCTTGAAGTTCTTAGGCGAACAATAAGCAATCATGGAGACTTTGAAGTAGACCTATTTTCTAAGCATCTCCGGTAATTAGCTACAGGGATTGGCATAAGGCAATTGCCTGTTTTCCACCATTTGCAGGTGATTTGCTATACATTTCTAGAGAGATGAATATAGTAATATCACTATGTTTACAGTTAATTTAAATATTAAGCTCTCCTTTTGATCTCTGAATTAATGGAATACAGCATAGACGGGGACTGTTTGATTACATTGTTAACCCCAAATATAAATGTGTAAACACAAAACCACAAACATTATATACCAATATGTCCCTAATGGTTACAGTTGGGTCAATTAGCCTGCAGGATGCTTAACCCTTTCTGGCCATGTGTCACAGGGGGAAATCTAGGAGGGGAGATTAGGTCACCTTAATGTGGGTCTTCCTGTTTCATCTGATTGTCCTCTTGTGTTATATCTTAGTCAAATTAGCAAAGTTGGCTGCAACTAAAACCTTGAAAATACAAAGTAGTTAAAGCCACCTTTGTATGGAGAGAGCCAAAGCAATTTTGGACTCCTGGTGATATACATGAACAATGGAAAGAGAGTTTCTATTTGGCTTAGGCTTTTTCCATATGGTGCTTAGACAACTTCTTGAAAGAATATGAAGAACACCTTGTCTATAATAGTTTTAATCCAAGAGAGTGTGTGTTAGAGAGTGTGTTAGATTCCATCTCTGTTTCCAGAGGAGACTTTAGCAGCCAGATCCAGGGATTTGTGTTATACAGACATCCTGTCTGTTAGAACTGAGTTCTTATTGAAATTGTTTGGCAACTGTTATTGTTTAAGGCTAATTAACAATATTAAAAGTCCATTCACTAGCAATTTGACTCTGTAGTTTATTACAGATAGGAAAGTAAGAAATGTATTGATACCAATCAAAGGCCCTTCTAGTTGGTGTCATGTTTCCACCACTGACAATGATGAATGCTTTAGTTTAGAGGAAATTATTAACTTCCCCTAATTTACTTAATTGTACAAACCATGGCAGTAGGGTTGATGGCGGGGGAATTGATTGTGCATGTGGCAATTTTTTTAATGTACTGTCAGTGGTGTAGCCAGGTGCTAACACCAGGGGGAGCGAACACATAAAAAAAGGTGCCACCCAACCCGACATATCAAATTACTAATTACCTAATTACATACTTTTAAATTCGTTATACATATTTATTTTGTACTTAAAGTAAAAACACAAGAATGATATTGTTTTACAACAAGTACATGTGTTGTTTTGCATTTAAAATATAAAAACAGTTTTACAGAAGGACATCTATTTATATTGTATATAAAATCAAAACATAACAAAAACATGTGTTATTTACTTATTTTTTTAATCATATGTGCAGTATCCTTGTAAGGATGAGTGTAAATGCGCAAGTTTAAATGAGTCCTGTGTGTCTCTCAGCCCGCTACCAGCCTGGGTTCTTTCACCCAGGCCAGCAGCGGGATCTTGGTGGGGCCAGCGGTGGGACCCCTGACTTATTTTGTCGCTCCACCTCTGTCCACTCCGTCTCCACCCTTTAAAAAATTGAAAAGGCGCCACTTTTGGAAAATGTGCTCAGGGGAAGCGGCCGCTCCCCCTGCTCCCCCACCAGCTACGCTACTGTGTACTGTACCTTTATATGTCAATTTATTATTTTAGCCCGTCTGGAGAAGCAATCCCTGTGAATTAGTTCCTAATGGCTTCTATTACAGAGAGTGTCACTCGCACAGAGATTTTATATTTGGTCTTTCTTCCTTTTATCGAAATCATTCAGACTCAAAAGACATGTTTGTTCTTTGTCTATGGAAAGATATAACAGGTACGTTCCTTCCTGTCCTCAGTTGGCATTCAGCTTGTATTCTGAAGCACAAGGCTTCCTCTAACCTTGGTTCCCCAACAGAGCACAATGTTAATTTGAATGGGGAAACAGAAAACTAAGTGATTTACTGTTGACAGTTTTGCCTTACAAATATGGTATTTCTGAGAATAAAGTTGTCATGGAGTCAGCTGATGTTGTGGCATCATTCCTGAAAATACTGCTTTACTAAACAGCACTCTTGATAGGGATGTAAGAGAAGTATTAGGGGTACTATAGCTATCAGTTCTGGTCCATATCTGTCATTGTTTTGATCCTATGAAAAAACTGATACTCTAAACTTAATGATGGACTGAGCCCACAGCATCTTTAAAGGAAAAAAAGTCTGAGTCCATAGAGAATGTAAATCATAGTAACTTGGTATGATTATTACAGAATCATACAGGGCATTTTTTAAAAATTGTTTTATAAAATCTCTTCCTGTATATGGACGCACACAACTCATGCACACCTCTACTGTCAGTAACCATCATCCCCACTGACAAAATGCATCGCAGATGAGAAACAGGAGGTATTAGTACCTATTGACGCCCTAAGAAAGAACTATAGCTTATCTTACACAAAACGATTAGGCAGTTCTGTCATTCCCCTCTGGGAATTCTCCATCCCCCCACTCCTCTGAGATTTTTCTATGTCATTTCTTATGCTTTTACATTCTCCAGACACCATCCAAAATGCCATCTGTATGTTTAAATCTATTTGCACAACTGCATGTAGAAGGAGAAAGAATGGAAAAGGGAAAAAAACAACCCATTTTGTCAACAATAAAGCCTTCCAAAGTGGTGAAACACAGCAGTGATTTTGTTGGAAATGAAGGTGCTCAGCTTCCAAGGTAATCACATTCTCCCTTTAGCTGGAAGATACAGTTTGGCATTAAACAGAAGAATTTAAATGTTTTAATTTAATTTTAAATGAACACTCATTGAACACAGGTGGCCAAATCTTAGTCCTAGCACATAGCCAGAGTAACCAAGCTATGTACTGGGGATCTACATGGAGGCCTGACGTAAGGAACTACCCTGCTCAAAGGGTGGTGGTGAAACCAATTGGCTACCATTACTGAAGATTTGGGCTAAAGTAGCCCTGTGGCTCCTTTATCCTGCTCTGCAGGGTGGAAATGGTCAATGAATTTCCACTGGTTCCACTGTCAAAGACCTCTGCGGCTGAAGAGGTAGTGCTAGTAATGCCACTATAGTTAAGGTTTCCCAACACTTCCCATTATAATGCGGGGCCTATTTTCAATGTCATAACTTTGCCAAACTTTAACAGTTTGGGCTGAAATTTTCCCTGCCAGATGCCTGCCTCAAGCGTAATTTTATTGGAAAGTTTCAGCAGAAATGGTTCCGCCTTTTCTGAGAACAAGTTTAAGGGAAAATATGTTGATTTGCCCATGTTAAGAAAAGAATATTATGACTGCTTCACTGAGAAGTGCTATTGCCTCCTTGCTTTGGAGCAGAGACTTGAAATTTGGCAGAGGGGTATGAAGGACGTACCATCTCTGTGAAAATCAGCCCAAATTTAGCCCAGTTATAAGTATCTGGAAAATCTCAATACACACATGCTAAGCAGAGAATTCTTAGTATTTGGCAGCTAAATTCTCTGAAGATTCCATCGCCACTGAGCATGCTCCAGCCCAGGGCTGCACAGGACTCTTCCTGCAATTGCTGCTGTGAGCTGCGATGGTATTGGGCACAGGAATGGAGAGTAGGAAGACTGTCTCTCCTGTGCTCTCAGTGCTCCCCTTGCTGGCACCCAGGCAGCAAGGAGGAAGAGGAGGGGGAAGCTGCCTGACTGAAATGCAGAGTGGGGAGAAGCCAGACATGGTTGGTGGGAAGGCAGAGGGAGCAGAGTGGGACAATGAGCCTGGGGGGAAGATTTGGAGCTGGGGGTAAGGAGATATTGCAACTGGGTGAACAAGGAGACTGGGACTGGTACCTGTAGGTCAGGGGGAAGATACTGCAAATGGATGGGAAAAGTGACTGGGAACTAGAAGAGACTGGGACAAGGTGATTGTACCATATCTACTCAACAGAGAGAGTAGAAGGGGGAAATCTAGGGTGTGTGTGTTGGGGTAGGGGAGTTATGTTGGCAGGGGTAATTCAGGCAGAGCTCCAAAACCTGCAGCTATATGGGGGATCCCTCCACCCCAATACAGACAGGTAGCAATGCTCTACTGGCAGCATGCTGCTGCACCACTTGGAGTGAAGAACAAACTGCTTTGGGCCAGCAAAGCTCTGGTGGCGATAATTTGAGCCTCCTTTGCAATCAAGATGTCTCCCTCTATCACCGCACGAGCTGGGGTACACAGCAGGTTCCCCCACCTCCTGATTATGAGGAAACTGCCATTAATAGTTGCTCTACACCAACGTATTCACACCTCTACTACCTTGTGGACTCCTTATCTGTTCCACTAGTGTGTCTGCATCACTATCCCCCCTAATCCCGCATCAATGTTTGTTCGCGGGCTGTCACAGAATAAGAATTTGGGGCAAGTGGTAGTGGGGAGAAGACTGTTGAGATTTATTATTAAAGGGCCTCCATGATAAATGAAGGGGGAGGGGGGTAGTTCCCTTTATGGACAGCCAGCCAGCCAGCCAGCTATAAAACCCCTGTTAGTAGCTGTTCTTTACTTGCTTTTTCTGTAAAGGGTTAAAAATTCCACAGGTAAAAGGAAGGGAGTGGGCACCTGACCAGAAGAGCCAATGGGAAGGCTAGAACTTTTTAAAATTGAGAAAAAAACTTCCCCTTTGTCTGTCTGTCTGTTGTTCTCTGGAGAGGAGAGGCAGGGCTGGAACTATGCTGTAAAAGCTTGTGCCAGGTATGAAAATCATCAGATCATACCTAGAAACTACTCATTTGAAACCCAAATGTGTAAGTAGATCAGGAAATGTCTAGGAAGATGCAAATAGGTTTATCTCTTGTTTCTTTACGGCTTGTGGACTCCTCTGTGCTAACCCCAGGTGCTTTTGCTTTGCTTGTAACCTTTAAGCTGAACCTCAAGAAAACCATTCTTGATGCTTAATTATTGTATTTGCTCTTTTTAAATCTGGCAATAGCCTGATTTCCAGATGTATTTTCTTTCTTTTTTGTTTTTAATAAAATTTACCTTTTTTAAGAACAGGATTGGGTTTTTGTGTCCTAAAAGGTTTGTGTACATGTTGCTTAATTAGTTGGTGGCAACAGCTGATTTCCTTTGTTTTCTTTCTCAGCTCTTCCCCAGAGCGGGTGTGAAGGGGCTTGATGGTACCCCACAAGAAGGAATTCCCAAGTGCACCTTCCTGGGTTCCCAAAGGGGTTTTTTGCACTTGGGTGGTGGCAGCATCTACCCATCCAAGGTCAGAAAAAAGCTGTAACCTTGGGAGTTTAATACAAGCCTGGGGTGGCCAGTATTAATTTTTAGAATCCTTGCGGCCCCCCACCTTCTGCGCTCAAACTGCCAGAGTGGGGAATTAGCCTTGACAGCCTTATTCAAACAGTTTTGCAGGGCACTTCAGATTTGCTTGAACCAGTCCTGTTGTCAAGGGATTCCAGTGATCATGCACAGGGCATATACATCGCTCCTAGTATGGGAGCAGGACTTTCAAAGCTACATGGATGTCAATCAGTTGGAGAAAATGTTTAAAAGGGCCATGACTGATTTCTTAATACTGTAGTCTTCTGAAAGGCCGATTGCTGAGTTCAGCCAGAAAATGTTGCTTATTGCAACTATCCACATCTCTCTCTCTCTCTCTCTCCTAACACAGATAGAAAGAGAGAGACAAATGTCTTTGGGTCGACCTTAAAACAGGGAACTGAAATGAATAGGCTACTTATTGTGCAGGCTAAAACAGAGAACAAAACCCAAAAAGGTTAGACTGAAGGGAGGTGGAGATACTCCTTTCTTTCCCAAACTCTCCCAATTTTTGGTTTTAATTTGAACTGGTGTGTGGCGAGTAGGGACTCAGAATACTGAAGAATCAGTTATTGATCCCTGACCATTTCCCATCACCTGCAACCTGCACAAAAGCTCTTACTACAGTAAAACACATCAGCTTTGCAGCTTCAGGTCCGGGTGTTTAAAGAGTGTGAAAATCTGGCATTTTCTGAAGACACACCTCTCCATTTTTCACTCAGGTCCACACTTTTTGGTCATGGAGTTGACAGATTAATTTTCATTATGGGCTTTCATGGCAAGCTAATATTTCTGGTGAATAAACTGGTCTCCTGAAAATGTATGGCCTTGCAAGATGGGTTGCTGCAGATATTTTCTGATTTGATATGAAATCTTGGCTCCGTTGAGGTCCATGTAAATTTTGCTACTGACTTCAGTTGGACCAGGCTTTCACGCCGAAACTTAATGGGATTAAATTTCCATACAGTAAATGGCTATAGAGTCACCAATATTTTTCCAGTGTCAAGTCACTGACTTACAAAAGACTTTCAAAATACTGTGGTTTGAGGTTTTTCATATGATGCATGGGTTAAAACTCTAACAAAGGGAACAGGCTATTTTTGACTTTCATTTTATTTATTACCAGTGTAACATTGATTTTAAATTATTTAGTGTAACAAAAATAGCAGCTTTCTACCCTGGAGACCTTTAGCTTTATGTTCTGGAAAACTTGGTGCACTTTTGCAACATCTGAATCCATTTCATAGTAACGTACTCAAATGTCACTCAGTCAAAAGTTCCCAGATAATAAGTGGAAAATTGCAAATAGCAAGTGTGTGTCTTTCACTGCTATCTACACTAGAATTGGAGAAAACTTCTCAAACATAAGCATCTGCAAAGAAGAGAACTCCCCCCCCCCCCCCCCATGCTTTAACATTCTCTATATTCAATCATAACAAATTTGAAATGTCTCTGGGTAGAGGGCTGTACTTTTTCACCAAGTTTACCTGGAAAATAACATTTTTTTTGCACTTGCTCCACCTGGAGATTATTTTTAGCTGCTGGTACTGTAAATTAAAATAATGGTCTGAATAAAAACATATAGCAGCAAGGAGCTCTATAGATCTCATATGACCAAAATCCTATGATTAACCCAACTCATTATGTCTACATACTGGAATACAAGTAGAGCCAAGTTCAGTTCTCAGATACCTATGTATAACTCCCACTAAGTCAGAAAAAGTTGTGTCTATATATATGGGCCCTAATGTGACAATTTACAAGTGATTAGAGATAACACAAATAAGCACACATGCAGACAGATATGTGATGCCAGACACAACAAGGTGTGAATTATCTTATTATTGTGTGTCTGACCTTTCATATTACTTTAACAAAATGTTTTCCAAGGTTTAATTTCAATAATGTACCATTTCTATGTTCAGAAGAGATTAAACCTAATGCTGCAACAACCTGAAGAAGAATCCACAGCTAAACCACAAAGACTGACTCAGAAATAAGCCAATCACAAAATTCCTGGGAAGCCAAAACTCATGTCTAGGCTTGCGGGAAAAAGAAAGCAAAATAAAAAATGTCATGTTTTTCAATATTATTTACATCAACATAGAACATAGACGCAATGCCTGTCTCTAGCTCTAAGTACCTTTGACAGGCAATTAAAAATACAAACCAGCTAAACAAAGCAAAAGGGAAAAAAACAAAAAACAAATAAACATATTACAAACCAACAACTTTCCTCCATAGAAAAGAATCAGCCCAAAACATCATTTTGCCAGCTTTGTTCCTTAATAAAAGACCATAATAAAAACCCAGACCCCAGTCAAACTCCCAAAACTTCATCCCTCCCCAAACACCTGCCTACGTAGATTGTTATTACAGCATGCCCTATCATCAACAGATTTCTAAACAGAAGGACATATGTAGGTTCTTTTTGCTCCTTTTCTTGGACCTGCTTTGAGAGCATGCTACAGTAATTGCCGTTAAACATGAAATATTTGTCAGTAGTTAGCTACTACTCAAAAGTATCTGAGCTGCTTTGTTTATCTCCTATTTGTGGGAGGGGGAGAGTATTTCAGATACTATTGTGTGATAACTGCTGGCAGATGTTCAGTTATTCATCCTGACCATTGTATACACTTTAAAGTGAATTAATTCTTAACAGGCACCATATTAAATCAAAATACAAAATAATCAGTATCGTGCTTTTATGGAACAGAGAGATTTTTTGAATTATTACTAGTTACCTTAAAATGGATATTAAACAGAGACTGGGGCACTGGTCTTTTTTCATTTCTCTCCACTCAAAAAACAAACAAACAAAACCCTCCACATTCAGTTTGGCAGCATTTTCATCAACACTTTATATGAGGAAGTATTAAATACGGTGGGAAACATTCCACTGCTAAATGCAGAGTTCAGGATTCTCATGGAAAAATTGTTAGGATATATTTATTTAAAAGATGTATTATACAGTAAAGAATTATACAGAAACCAGACTGGGGCTCCAATAGAGCTATAATGTGCCCATACACCACCTTGCCACACTCTCTTCCCACCCCATCAATGCTACTTGCCAATCACAGCCATTGGTGAAAAACTAAAAATCTGCGGCCGCCTGAGACTGGGCATGAAAACCCAAATTCAGGACTGCTGCTTCCCTGCACTTTACTAGCAGCTGCCAGTGGAGGGAGCACTGCCGGATCCTGAGCCACCACCTTGAGGGAAGAGCAGCAGGAAAAGCTGTCCCAGCTAGAGTCCTCTCCCCACTCAGCAGGGGGGCCAGCAGCAGGTGGAGAAAAAAATCTGAGTGGGGGTCAGGAGGAGCAAGTTTTAAAGGAGCTGTTCCTGCAGCATCTGAGGAGAGCCTGGCACCTGCCTGCAGGGCTCAGGAGGTCAACACTACTTCTGCTGGATATCAGACGGTGCTATTGGACACCCAAGAGGAGAAGCAAGCGATTAATCCCAGGGAGCTGAGATATTGAGACATATTGGATTCTATGCAAAATTGTGGCTTCTGCGTGTAGGCTGATCTGCTGATTTCAATACAAGCAAAGCACACCAAAGGCACTATTATGAAGACCATATTATAAAGACCTACATGAAATTCGGTAAGTGCTATACATTTATTACATTTTGGCATCACTTTAAAAAAAATTCTATTTATTTAGGCTGTGGGTGGAGCTTTGGCTGTGGTAAGAGCTACAGAGAGTGCCGTCACCATTTATTTATCTAGTGCTGTCTCTGAACCAAACTTGTGTTATATTAATTAGGTCCAGCTTTTCAGCAAGCCACTTATGCATGTGTTTAAGTTCTTTACTGAGTAGAGATGGGCTGCTGAATCAGGGCCATCCCGAACACTAATGTAAGAGTAATTAGAACAAAAAAGGGATGAGGTGGGCATTTTTCCACTGCATTATGGAAAATTCTCACTGTTCTAACTGCATTTATTCTACGACTTAATGATAGGAATAGGCAAGTGAGGCTAAAATATGGCATTTTGATTCAAAGGCATGTAAAAAGAAAAGATGCTCTGTATACAGTGCCACTGAAGAACATTTGCAGTGAATTACATCAAGATTCTGAACTCCTGTCCACCCTGCTTGAGCAGAATTTATGTCAGCGAGGTGATGAGTGATCAGCAATGAATCAAAGAATAAGAATGGAAAAAAATCCAGCTTCTTCCAGAATACTTTTTCATTGCTTCAATAACTAGTGCTAGTGCCTCTTCTTATAATATCTTCCGTATGCTTAGTGGAAGTCTGTCAGCATTTCCATTATAGATTTCTTTTTATGGTACAGTAAGAATTTGCTCTAAACTGCGATTTCGTATACAGGGTCCTTGCACAGTAGAAAGGTTGTCTCTAAAATAAACCATGTGGTCACTTTCAAACTATACAAGTGTTCAGTTCCAGTTCCCAAAGTTCACGAGTTTATGATCTTGAGCCACCAACTTGAGGGAAGAGCAACAGGAAAAGCTGTTACAGCTAGAGTCCTTTCCCCATCAAAAAGTGCGTTAACTTTTTTGGACTAAAATCTCAAACTGGCAAATTGGTCTGATTATTTTCAACATATGGAATATTGTGTCTACAAGCAATTCATTAACATCCTTGAGAAATCTAAGATGTGTGGCAAACTCCCCTACATTGCACTAAAAATCTCAATTGCCATCTTCTTTCTTATAATCTAATAACATTTGATATGGAAGCCATTGTGGAAACAAATGTGGAAACCTTTGTTGGTTTTGCCTGGACACTTTTCTGACTTAATCTATCTACATTCTTTTCCCTTGTAATAGTACAAAAAGTGAGTACTATTTTGTAAAGTTATAACAACGGATTTAAAATATCTGTATTTTCTTCAGACATTATTGACTCCCACATAATTTGATTTAGTTGGGGATTCATCCTACTTTGAGCAGGGGGTTGGACTAGATGACCTCCTGAGGTCCCTTCCAACCCTGATATTCTATAATTGTGAATGTTTTAAAATGCATATTACATCACATCTTTGATTAGCCAGAATGGCTTCAATTTTTTATTTTTGTGGGCGAAGGAGGGCTTGGTAAAGAGTTCCCTGATGGAGGGAGTAAACTGCATTTTCTAAGTCAAGAATGAACCAACCTCATATTCTAGTGCAATGAAGCCCAATTGTACTCAATGTGCTATTGTTTCAATTGGAAAAGTGAGGTTCTGAGCAGCCCAGTTGTACTCAATGTGCTATTGTTTCAATTGCAAAAGTGACGTTCTGAGCATTGGTTACTATTAAAATTTCAACATGCTCAAATTTGTGAGTACTTAATAACTGTACATTAAAAAAAAAGTCTGTGGTTGCCATTGGATACATTGCTTGTCACTTCTAACCCTAAATTGTTGGGTAGTGTTGATGTGGGCTGATGAGCAGTTAACACATTTCGCCTAGAAAAACGGGAGCCAGCTCAGTACTGAGGTGCTCTGGGATCACTACTTTTCTACTCCACTTCTTGGTCACATTTGAAACTCTGACTCAGTGCCCAAAATTATTTCCAAGCTCTTTAGCTTTACTATATCTTCTTTACTTAACAGGTAGCCATGTGTAATCCTTTAACCAGGTGGAGTTCCAGCAACAAGAGCCAGGTTCAATATTTATAATTTAGGGACAGTGGATTTGTTTACAAGATAAGGGAATGAGACTTACATTTAAGCGAATTTCAGCTTGAGTCCTTTCTAAGTACACTTGCATGTGTAACTCTCACTAGTGTTAATTCCATACACATCCAAGAAAAAACAGGCACCTTTAACCCTAGAAAACAGTGTTATATGCAGGTTTTTCCTTGTGTGTTTTAGTACATCTTTCTATATTTTCCCAAATATTTGTGTCGGATTTAACCACGTGGCGTCCATGAAATTTAGTGTGAGTTATGTGTGTCTAAATCCGCGTTCTTCAGGGCATAAAATGATTATTATCTGGGATTAGGAAGAAATTTATTCCCATAGCAAAGTATTGCTCAGTTAAGTGATTTGTGGGTTGGGGGTTTTTTGTGTTTCCCTGAATTACCTGGTATTTTCCAAGAAAGGATAACAGGTTACATGGAACACGAATCTACTCCTATGTGGTGATTCCTATCTTTCTTCATCCTGTCTTATTTTGAATATGCAAGAGGCTCAGGGGTCTTTGTTAGTGGGTAAAGCGGGTTAACTACCATATATGCTGTGGGGTGACTATTAGCTACAGTGTGCAGTATATAAATTTACTCCTGGAGAGGCCTTCATTAAATCAAAATAAGCTCTTCTGAACCAGTTTCCTGCCAGAAACAAAAGCCCTAACACAGTCAGACTTCAGGCGGATAGTGTAAGCATCTCTAGAAAACAGTGTGTGTCATTCAGCTACATAGTTAGCATAAACTCAGAAGCAATGTGACTTTCCCGTCAGTGCTGATAATACTGAACTTAAATAGTGGGTGAACTTAGTTTCTAGTGGCTAGAGAGATGTGACCATTGCTATTAGTATATTCCCCGTTTTAACTGTAGGGAATATCTGTTAAACTGGTAGAAACTTTAAAAAAAGGTTTTTTAAGCATGACCATTGAATAAGGAAGGAATAGTGGTTATTACTGACAGTTTTTTGCAAAAATCACAAGCACTAGTATTACTGTATTATCTGCTTTTTTACGTGTGAGAGAGCAGGAGGGCGGAAGCTGAATTTTCCTCGGTGAGATTTGTTTGGCCTATCTCCTGCTGCAGAGACATGCCCCCATCAACGGAGCCAAGAGGTTGCAGGGAGGTCCTTTCTCTTCTCCTGTGCCCTCCACCCAGAAGAAGCAGCTGTAATTGGGCTATGTACGCTCCAGGAGTAAAAGGGAAATGGCTGGCTAGCACTGCCAACAACACTCCCTGGCTTTGAGGGGACATGTCTGTCCATGGACCAGCCCTTCTCTTCATTCATGCATGACCCAGTGACTTTGGAAGAAGAGTGCCATCTCCGCCTGCAGACTAGGAGAGGATGTGTCAAATGGACTGCCAGAAGACACCCTTCTCCAAAACCTTGGGTTGCATTGTGCCTGTGTAACCTTTGGGTGGGCTAGAGTTCACTTCATTACCCTTCTCCAGTGCCTAAAAAAAACCCCAACTCCCATAGAAGAGTAGCTGGAGATCCAGAGTTCGGTCTCTAAGGATTTTCAGCAAGGATTGCACAGGGTCAACCTCCCCACATTCAAGTCCCAAATGGAACTAAAGCAGTAGTTCTCAAACCTTTGTACTGGTGATCCCTTTCACATAGCAAGCCTCTGAGTGCGACCCCCCTTATAAATTAAAAACACGTTTTTATATATTTAACACCATTATAAATGCTAGATGCAAAGCGAGGTTTGGGGTGGAGGCTGACAGCTCATGACCCCCCCCCATGTAATAACCTCGCAACCCCCTGAGGGGTCCTGACCCCCAGTTTGAGAACCCCTGAACTAAAGAAATGAATTTAATTAAATAACTTTATAAAATCTTATGATAAAGAAACAAATCTAATTTTTACAACATGACATGGCTATTTTATAATCCACAGACATTACCTTCACAGTTACACATAAACAGAAATAAAGAAAACAAATTAAAATCTGAACAGTTCAGTCTCCACAGCAATACAGTGGGAAGAAACTGAAAGTTCCCAAAAGCTTAGGTTTTGTTCACCTAAGTCTCAGAGTCTTTGATCACCAAATCTAGACAGTCTGCTGAGACTAAAACAACATCTTCCATCCACTTGCTTGTAGGAATCTTCAGTTGGAACCCAGGCAGACTCATCCTCTGCTGAAATCACTCCTAGCCAGTCAGCTGATTGATTAGCCAACCACTCAGTTAGGTGTCTAGATTTAAAGGAAACCCTGTTACAAGAAAATACAAAACTGAGAATAGCAAACTAGAAATGACTCTTTCCCCATTCCTACCTTTAAAGAAAAGTTGGTGACTCAGACTTGTTGAACTTGGGACAATTTAACTAGAACAGTTTGGCTAAAATCAAAACAAGATTCAAAGCATACAATTAAAACAGAAGTTATTTTCCCCTCCCAGTGTCCCCTGGCTATAATTAGCGTTGCCCATGCTTCCCTGTTGGAGGGTTAACAACATCACTAACCTGCAGCAAAATGCTTCAGAGTTAGGGACAACAGGCTGCTTCCTGCTCCTGGGCTCAGCTTCTCCCAACTCTCACAGGGCACCCAGCCTCCTGCAAAGCAGCTGCCCTGACTGCTTGCCCTCATGGAGTTTGACCCCAGCAACAGGGAATCTATTGGAGCAGACCCCAAACTACCACACCAAATTCCAGAAGCTTCTGGATGTGGAGTGCTTAATCTGCCTAGCAACAGTGACCCAGACACATATCACTCCTATCTCCCCGCAACGGGTCTCTTAAAGAGATATCTCCGTATTAGGCATATGGGTTACACCTGCTCCCAACTGCAGAAGTTTTAATGGTTCCAGAGTCCCCAAACCAGTTACCACACAGATTCCCAAGGGCGGCGCCAGCTTTTTTGCTGCCCTAGGCGGCGGCAGGAGAGGCTGCCGCCAAAATGCCGCCAACGTCCCCAGCAGCCGAAGAAGCTGCTGCCAAAATGCGGCCGGAGTCCTTGGCGGCAGCCTCTCCTGCCGGCGGCTGCCGAGAGACCTGAGATGCCACCCCCCAAATCTTGGCGCCCTAGGTGACCACCTAGGGTCGTCTAATGGTAGCGCCGGCCCTGCATCTTCCCCTTTCATCAGAACAAATCTCCTGTGTGAAACCTTAATTTTCTCCTAAGGGTTGAAAGCTCCTTGCTTCTGACTATATTCTGTCTACAAAGGACCAGATTCTGACACACCTACTTCTGCTGAGTAGTATCTTATTTTACAAGTTATTTCACTGAACTCAGTGGGACTGCTCAGAGTTATTATTCAGTGTTAATAACCTGCCTTCAATGAAATCCTCCCCACACCACACTAGTGTAACCCACAGTAAGGAGGACAGTGCTGATCCAACCTTACTCCCAGCTCCATGACAATGCAGTACCATTACTTAATGGAGGATTCTGACTAAGAGCTGTTGCATTGAAGCTGAGCCTGCAGTTTTTCATCGAGTGAGCTGGGTTATTATTGCAGCTGCACATCATCAATGGGGCAGATGAACCTTTTGCTCACTCTGCTGCATAAATGGTTGCATAGAAATGAAATGATGTAGTGGACTTTAAAAAAAATAAAAAAATAAAAGTTTAGTCAGGGTAAACCAGATATGGAATGCTTGACCTACCTGTCTCTTAAACATGCACATGTTGCCAAAATAAATGGTTTAGCAGCAGAAAGCTTGGTTACTCAAGGATTCAATTTAATGTGAAATCATTTCCAAGAGTGAATTACTGCATCTGCCAATCTCCATGCCTAACACAGCAACCTCATTCCTGTAAGTATCTCTCTAAATTGCTGGACCTTGCAGAAGTGACATCACTGAAAATGGTGCCATAGTTAAATTACACATGGGCAGATGGATAACTTAGTGTTCAGGGACAGCCACTGATTCCTAAACAGAGCAAACGCTTTTCTTCCTGGAGCTATAGATTTAGAGGCACGCTTTCAAATGGGCCCTTAAAGAGCACCCAATTGAATTTGCAAACACATGTTCTTTCATGCACAGAATCTCATAAGTTGCATGTGCAAACTTGATTTTGTGTCTGTATTTGGGCCTCTAAAATGTACCCACTGAACTTGCCAGCACACATTCTTGAATGCAGAGAATTTTGTAGTTTCATCTGCAAATCTGTATTTGTGACTGCATGCACAAGTGCCCATTTCTTCAGGCAACTATGCATTTTTTTGTGGGTAGGTAGACTCCCAACTTTTGCAGGCATATTTTTGAGTCCTTGGAAAATGTGGGCCTCAGCGTATAGAACTCCTGCTATATTGTCCATGGTTACTGAGCTTTCACGCATTATGGATAACACTGTGGCTTTAAGCCACCAGCTGTGCTCTGTGAGGATAAGTCAGGAGGAGCAGGAGCTCCTGAAGGAATTCTTGCTGAATCCCAGCATTATAAGGGGCTTTACAAGGGGATATCAGCTCTATTAACCATTGAAAGTGTGCAGTGTGTGGTTAGTTTATACTAGCAAGCATAAAGGCATAGTCCTGTTCCTGGCAACTTCCCATATTGGGTGCTTAGCGCTGGTGCTAGCCTGGAGCAGCCTTTATGCTCAAGGAGAGCAAGGAATGGGATTTTAGCTTGTACTTTCACCAGGGTGACATGGTAGCAATAAGTTACCTCCTCCACCCGCGTGGGCACCTGAACAGCACAGTTGCCAACTTTCACGCAGTAAATAAGCACCCCGACTTTCACAATAAGCCAAAACTCAAGCTAATCCCATTTCAAAACAAGGCCAAAACAAGCCAATCCCTAAGAACCCCAACACTCTATGTGACTAGATCCCTGGCGTGCAGTCTGGGACTATGGTGGGCCCGCTGTGCACCCCTGACTCTCTCCCCCCCTTGCCCCTGCTTGCCGGGAGCCGATAAAAAAAAAAAAGCAGCAAGCTACAAGCCAAAAACTAGCCAACAAGCATCTCACAAGCCAATGAAGCCAAAAACCAGGCCAATTTCTTCATTTTTTCGTGCGTTTCGCATGTCTACTGAGCAGGGCCAGCCAACATCTGGCCCTAAGCCTTAAAAACACTTTCATTTCTGTTTAAAAAAAAGTTTACATCCACACATACTCAAACAATTAGGGATGAATAATTAGGCATAAGGCTGACATAAGATCCCTGTAGGAAAACAATCAGTTTGTGGAGCTGCCATGTTATCCTTGATGCAGTGCAGATGACAATAGATATGGGATTCAGAATTATTATTTCTTCCAGAAAAAAACAATACTTTTTTACTGTGAGCTGTCTTAGCAATAAAATGCAGCAAAATATATGAATAGGGTTACTAGTCATGATACAGTAAACAATTCCATTACTTAATAGTTACACTGGAATGGCATTGCAAAGCAAAACATTATGGATGCACATTGCACGTCTATAGCCGTTACTGTTACAAGATATATAAGCATTCAGGGAACAGCTGAATATTTTGACAGGTCTAGGCTAGACCTTAACAAGAAACAGAACGTTTACATACTGACTGTAACCAACAGCCCTCCATTGAATCAGGCATTGAGGCAGACTCTTCAGAGCTGAAGGGGAGAGGATACTTTCAAATGGCAGAGCCATATATAGGATTACAGCCAGTGGGGAAACCCTGCTGCCTCATAGGTGGACGAGGGTCCCAGTGTAACAGAAACTCGGGCCTTGAAGCTCTGCTTCCTATTCCTTATCTATGACTGACAGTGGAGCACTCACTTATGACTCCTTCCTTTTTTTGGAGCTCCCATCTCCCATGATCTTGGAGGAGAAAGGGAAATAGAGAAGATTACCAGTGCATACCCCACTCACTCCAGGGCTCCTGTTCTGCAAGGGAATAGATACCAAAAGAATTGCAACAGGTAACTCAACTAGCTGTCGAGAACAGTATAAACAAAAGGCTCTCTGACACTAAGGTGACAAGAGGCAAATGAGGACTTATATATAGTATTATATATACAGAGAGATGACTATAAGTGACATGCAACTGCGTTGCAAAAATATAAATTCACAGAAGTGGTCTGATTATAGTACACTATGACCAGGAAAGCATAACTGAAATGGTTTGATTCTCTACAATTAACAAAATAAAACCTTAAAATCAAACATCAAAATGCTTGTGGTTTGGAAATCCACAGCTAGGAAGAAGTTTTGCTTTAAAAGCAACTTATTTTTATTTAAGTATAGCAGCCAGTCTGTGGATGCCTTTAAGAAAAGGAATCCAGAGCATTAAAAACCTTTAAAGTTTTTAATCAAAGTTAAAAGCAACTGATTGTCTCTTCTCTCCAGACCAAGTTCAAGTATCTATAATAAATAAGAGTGTGCTAACCTAAGCTGTTCTTGCACTGTCTCCCTGCCTAATGTTGAACTCTGATTTCCCATCCGAGATTAAGCTATTCCCAGATTCAGATCTCTAAATAAGTGTTAAAATAAAGCAGAACATCTTGGTACTTTTGTCTGGGGCTGAACTTGGTCCCTTAGTCCCTAGGCTGGTGGTAGCTGGGAACGCAGTGAAGGAAGTGTGCTCAGCCCCAGTAGAGGGAAATATCTCTTCACAGTCGAGAATGACCCCTTTTGGCTGAGCCAGAGCTGTGGTGATGAACTCTAGAGGGAACTGGAAGGAGAGACTGACATTTGAGGTGAAATCAAGAATGTCACCCAAAGGACAACCCTGCCCCCACTCCCAATGCAGTATCAAGTTAAGTAGGTTTCATTTCTGTTTCAATTTGGCCTCTGCAGTTTAAATTCAGTGTACGCACAAGTGTATAGTAGCTTAATCTGAATAGCTCTCCAGGTTTCCTACCCTTACCTAACGCAAAACACATCGAAAAGGTGTGTTGCAGGTTTATCATTCTTCAGATCTAACAAATTTCTCATTGTCTTGATATCTATTTGGCCTGGAATGGGGCTAAAAGCTCCTACAGTTGCTTCCCACCCTAACACATTTGTGATCAGACATGCCTCTCTGAGTTTGAGCCTCTCACTCTGTCAAAACCTGCTTTTTATGGGAAGAAAAGGTGGATTTTTCCAAGCTGTCAAAAACGCACTGTCCAGATGTCATCTTCAGAGTTCTCTCTTTTTTAGAGGCAATTTTGGTTCCTGTTTTAAGCACATTTTTCCCTGATGTTCACTGATAATCTGTGTTCCTTGTGGCAAGGGAATTAAGGCTGGAAGTTTTTAGTTGGCTCTGAAAAATAAGAGAGAAATCAAATTAACTGTAAATCTCCACTCTTTAATACCTGTTACTGTGACAACGAATTCTACCTTATAAAGTGAACTTATTGTGTTTCACTTTGCCATCAACTATCCAGATAAACCAAAGAACAAATTTAGTGTAAATATGACAATGCTCACTTTTTAGTACACAGTATCCCTGAACTGGGACACCATAATATAATAGTTAATAACAACTACATTTAATTGAAAGAGACACAACTCTTGCTTCTTCAGAATTAACTGGGCCTCCGGGAAAGCCTCATTTCTGAAAGTTAGTTTCCTGTACTGCTCAATCAGTTCTACTACTTCCAGTGGAGGGAATGGCTCCAATTAATATTCAGACAATAGATTCCCTTCTAAACTGGAGAAAGGTGTCAATTGCAGTTGCTAAGAATTTCCAGCTCTGCCAAATGAAGGAATTTTATGTACGAGGAAGCCAAGGCTACCATGCACATTTTCAGTCCTATTTTTACAGTCAGATCCACATATTTCAGCCTTTAGCCAGAGCATGACTTGAATGCCCATGAGTGAACACTCAGGTGGCCAAGTTAAACATAAGCTAATCGTACAGGTTTCCCAGTCAGTTAAATATTTCTTTTTTTTTCCCCTTCAAAATAAGAGGCAGCTGCTAAAGTTATGAAAACTGAGGATTTTTCAAACTAGGAGTACATCTTAAATAAATAACATGCCTACCATTGGGGAAACTTGTTTGCCCTACTTATAAATCGGTTATTGAGTTAAAAGTTGTGATGAATCTTGATCTGTTATTCATTTTACTTGTAAGACTTGGGTCACCAGTGAGGCACCCCTATCCTGGAAAGATTTAAGCATTTGATTTACTTTAGACACTATGAGTAGTTTGACTGATGTGAATGGAAAGTCATAGTGTGTAAACTAAGCATGTGGTAAGTAGAGCTGTGCAAATAACAGGTTTTTCAGTTCCCGGGCAATCCCAAAAAATCGGGACGGGTCAAATTAAAAATGAAATTTTTCAAAATTTTTAGGCAAATTTAGAAGTAAAAGAACGTTTGGGGTCAAATGAAGTGTTTGTTTTGACATAATGACAAATGTTTTGTTTTAATTTCAACTATTTTTAAAATGTTTTTAATTTAAAAAAAAATAAAGTTAAAGCGAATTTTGAAATGAAAAGTTGGTTTGAATGAAAAAAATCAAGATGTTTCATTTAAGAAATGTTAAAATGAAGTGTTGATTTTTTAAAGAGTTTTTTAGCTATTTTCGAATGAAACAAGTTGGTGAAACCAACATGAATTCATGAAATGTTTTGGTGTTGCTGAATATGCATTTTTCATTGAAAAATGGTTAATCCAAAAGATTTTGTTCAGCTCTAATGGTAAGTCTTAGGACCTGAGTATTTAATGCTCAAATTTACTGTCAGATGAAATCAATGACATAATTTGAAATCCCTGCATATATAGCAAAGCAGTTAAGCACATACTTATCTTTAAACACATGCTTAAATCCCATTGAAGTCAGCATGATTTAATCATACATTTACAGTTAAGTATATTCTTAAGTATTTTTCTGAATAGGGTTGGATTGCTGAATCAAAGCCACATTTAGTAATAATTTGGTACTACTCAGCAAGTAAGTATTACTCCTTGTGAATATGGGTTTACAGAATCAAGCCCTAAATAAACATAAAATACAATACAGGGTAAATCCAGAAGTCCTAATGGACTTCTAGTCAATCTTATGCAGGCAAAAGTCACTGAAGTCTAATTGACATTCTTAAATAGTTCTTCTAGGAAATAAAGTTTTCCCCACATTGATTTAGTTATTGGTAATGTTTGCTTCATGTGAGTTCATACACAGAAGCATTGTATTAATATTATTCTAATCCTGTTTATCAAAATAAAATATTTATTATTCAGAAACATGGCAGGTGTCACCTCACCTGAAATATTGACCTGTGAAATATTGCTATAACTATCATAAACTTTAACAACTATTCCTCTTCTCTATGGTGTTCCTTCAGTAGAGCTAGTATAATAAAATGTCCTTTTCAAAATAACTCTAAGAAAACATTTCAACTATCTCAGAGAGAATTATGTCTAACTGTGTTTCAGATTAATTTTATATCCAGCAGCCCCACACTGCATGTTACAGATTATATCATGTTTTAATTTCAGCTTTACTTGTATGTCTACTTTAGTAGAATGATAGAGTGGGGAAAAGATTCTGGTGTCTGAATAGGCAAATCTAATTAATTTGCTTTAAAAATATTAGATTTGATACCACCAGCAAAACATGAGTGACACTGGATTGTTAAACTTACTTTTCTCTTTTGACTACTAGAGTTACAGTGTACACAATATTTTTTCTATAAAGTGTTAAGGTATTTAAAATTCAGAGTTGTATTTTCCAGACACTACTTTTATATCCTGTTAATTTTATCTAGTATAATAATTTGGTAATTCTGGTAGTGAGCACTCCCACTGGTGATGTCTGAAAGACTGGATCCTTAGGCCTTGATCCTGCAATGAACTACAAACAGATGAACACATGCTCTCATAGTGTATAAGAAATGTATAAGACGGGTGGCATTTGACCCAAGGCACTTGCTGATAGTTATTTCCTAAGCTTAGGCAATTTTCTGACTGTACTGGTTTAAATCCCAGTCTGGAATAGTCCTGGGAAAACTAGGGAAGGAATTTCCTAAATTTCTTTGGGAGCCTAGTTTAAGATTAACCAGAGATTGTGGGAGAAATGACTTTGATGTGATCAGCATTGTACACTGGTGGATGAACAGAATAGATAGCCAGCACTGCATAAATTGTAGTTTTGCAATGTGTGTATCCATTGCCTTAAAAAGCAAATTCCCTGGACATCAAAAGTGTCTTTTTGTGCAGTTACCATATGTCAGCACTTCTCAGTCGAATGATGTTTGCTCTTGTTTTATACATATGAAAAAACACAAGTTGGAATCAAAAGAAAATAATGTAGTGTAGCCACTGCAGTTTCCAATCTGTTGATATAAAAAGGCAGGGCAGAAGAAAAATAAACAATAATATGTTTTGAAAAAGTTCACAATGCAATCAGCATAATCAAAAGAGTTGCAACTAAACAATCTGGCATGTGATTAACAAGACAAAATGTTTAGGGTAATCATACTGGGTCTACACCAAACAGTGGTGGTTCAACAGAATAGACAGCATAAGCAAAAGTAGTGCCAGGTTTAATGTCAGTGAAATATATTTTTATAACATAACTAAAATAATGGGCCTGATACACTGCTGTGTTAACTCCAGGTTTCTCAGTGTAACTCTATTGAAATTAATGGGGTAATGCAGTGGCGAATGAGACCCAGCTATTCTAATCTATATAAAGGTTTCTGTAATAGGGTGGGCTGTCCCTTTAAGGAGCAGAGGCTGGGGCCACTCAGCCCTGTTCACTAATCACATGCAGCTGAGGAGGGGACAAGTATTCCCTATAAAGAGCTGCAAGAAAGGCAGCGGGGGAGGAGAGGGAAGGGTTGCAGAGAGAAGCTGCAAGAAGTCTCCAGCAGTAGTCCCTGAAGCAGGGCCAGCTCCAGTCACCAGCCAACCAAGCACGTGCTTCGGGCGGCACCTTCAGGCGGGGCGGCGCTCAGGTTTTGGTTTTTTTTAATTAAAAAACTCTTCCGAGGCTGGCGGGGGAGCAGGGCGGTTGGTATGCCGCCCTCCCTGCCAGCGCCCCAGCTGGGGCAGCGGGGAAGCAGCCCTCCCCACTGGCGCCCCGGCCGGGGCAGCGGGGCCGCAGGGATGCCGTGCTCCCCACCAGCGCCCCAGCCAGGGCAGCGGGGCCGCGGGGATGCCGCCCTCCCCACCGGCACCCCGGCTGGGGCAGCGGGGCCGCAGGGAAGCCGCTCTCCCCGCCGGCGCCCCGGCCGGGGCTGCAGGGAAGCCGCCCTCCTCGCCGGCGCCCCGGCCAGAGCAGCGAGGATGCTGCCCTCCCCGCCGGCGCCCCGGCCGGGGCAGTGGGGCAGCGGGGAAGCCGCCCTCCCTGCCGGTGTTTTGGGTGGGAGAGGCGGTCGTTGGAGGGGGGGCGGTTGTTTCTGCGGTGCTGCGGTGCTGGGGGGGTGTTTTGGCGGGCATTGGGGGGGGTTGTTTTTTTTGTTTAGGGGGCGGCATTTGGGGGGTTTTGTTTTTTGTTTTGCATGGGGCGGCAAAATAGTTAGAGCCGGCCCTGCCCTGAAGGAGACCCCAGAGGGGAAGCCCTGGGAGTCGTGGCTGGATAGAAAACGCTGGTTGTTTGGACAATAAAGAGAGGCTGGAGGCAAGAGCTAGAGACTGATTTAGGCATGGCTGATAATTCCACCAGCTGGTGAGGAAGGTGGACAAGCATATAGGATTGTCTCTCTCTAAGGGCTGGTCTACACTAAACCCCCCTGTCGAACTAAGATACGCAACTTCAGCTACGTTAATAACGTAGCTGAAATCGAAGTCTCTTAGTTCGAACTTACCCGGGGTCCACACGGCGGCGCGCAGGCTCCCCCGTCGACTCCGCCTGCTCCGTTCGTGGAGCAGGATTACCAGCGTCGACGGGGGAGCACTTCCTGGTTCGATTTATCGCGTCTAGACAAGACGCGATAAATCGAACCCAGAAGATCGATTGGACTCCTCCGATGCGACGGGTAAGTATAGACGTACCCTTAGTTTACAAAGCACTTCATGCAATCTTACCTAGATATTGAAGTCTCCTGGCCTCTCACCTGCTTCCAGCCCCTCACTTTATCCCTGAGTTCATACCTGTTGCTTTCAGTTCGTACATTTCTTCTTCAAAGTCTCTGAAACTCTTCTCCAGATTGAGGCCTTTCTGACCAGTATGTTTCTCATTTTAAGGACAGGATCTGTTTATCAAGCAGATAGATAAAACAAGCCTGACAGATCAACCAAGAAAGTTAATTTGGCAGGACTCCATTGTGAGACTTGCAGCTTTATCTACCCATTTTTCAGATGTTATCAGCTGCCATGTGTATCAAGAGAGCAATGTACCAAGTAGCAACAAAGTACATACCATACTTTGCACGTTACTTAATGTTGCATCATATCTCTTTTCAGGATAAACAGAATGCTAAAAATATGTTTTGGGTGGTACACTCCATCAGCAGTTACTTTAGCCAAGAGAATAAAATGAAGTGGAATAATAATTTATTAGAAGATTAGCTAAAGCAGACAGATGTAAGTTATTAAATGCTACTTGTCACAAGCTTGAACTCTGCATAAATATGCTATAAAGCACATGAAAATCCAGGAACGTGATGAACTGACCTGCAAACACTAAACTCTGATCACCAGTACATTTTCCACTCTCTAGTTATATAGTGTATATGTGTCTGAAAGCTGTTATGCATTGCTCAACATCTAGAATGCATCTGACTAAGAATATGTCTATATTTGGAGCTGGGGATGTGATTCCCAGCTCATGTAGACATACTTATTCTAGCTCGCATTGAATTCCCAAGTTAAAAAACTAAGTAGTAGTATATCTGGGGTAGCATGGGCTGCTGTAGCACACACTAGCTACCCTGAATAAAACCCACCTGAAACCTAAAGGTACATAATCGGGTCAGGAAGCCCGCACGGTCAGTCACCACTGCCCATGCTTCCCCGGCAATGCAGCTATTGTTACCAGGCTAGCTCAGTGAGAGCTAGTGCAAGTATGTGCACTCAAGCTGCAAATCACGTCCCTAGCTCCGAGTGTAGATGTAGCCTAAAGATCTTGCCTGCAACTTTACTGTATCTAGATTGGGAACAAAAGGGAAAATCATAGAGAAGATGTGAACAACAACTGGAAACCAGACCCCAAGCATTCAAACATCAAGTCAGGGCTCCAAAATCATGGGTGGCTTTTAAAAAATGAGATATTGGGGGAAATCTTATTTGCCTCCTGGTGTTAGCGCATTTAGGGTTCACATGTTTAGGTTTTTCTCCACAAACATGAGGGGTGGAAACTTACCTTTTTTTTTTTTTAAATGAAAGCTGAGATTCTTGGGTAATACGTAACCTGATTCCAACAGCTAGGGTTGTACGAAAAACGCTAAGTATTCAAGAGTTGAGACGACAGATAGATAAGAAACCCAAGGATGTAATATGGGTAAACATACTAGAAACCATGAGAAGGATTGTGTCAGAGACTGTGGTGTTCTGTGTGACTAAAGTGGACCCCAGGGAGGGAAGGGTGGGTAAGTGCATAAGTGCTGGAACTAGGGCTGCTGGTTTGAAGTGGTTTCCATTATGTACAGGGTTTACAGTTTGGTTCAATGGCTCTCAGCACCCCGACTATACAAATTGTTCCAGCACCCCTGGATACGTGTGTGAATTTGGTTAAGACTTGAAGGAGCTGGAGCTTGTTAGGCATGTGGTGGGAAACAGGGCCCTATTTACATAGCCCTTGGCTGCCAGTACACCTGAACTTCCCAAAGGCCTCTCTTTCAACTTTATTTATACACAAACTTTACCAGACCAGCTGGACTTTATTTACAGTGATGTGTAGAGAGAAATAGACTTTATTGTTTAATTGAATTTGGAAATTTTGTGATTTCAACTGGATTGTTCTCTGAAATATACAAGAAACTTCATTTTCCTTTCTCCTTTGATGTTGTATCCATATTTATATAGGGTAATATTTTACAAAACACCTAAGTCACATAGCGGCCCAAGTCCCATTGATTTTTATTGGCACTTAGTTGCTTTTGAAAAATGTAACCCGTAACATTTGCCTTGCATGGGTGCACAAGCTGGGGAAGGCTTTGGGGCCAGATTCAAAGTCCAGTGAAGTCCATGAGACTGTTTCCATGGATTACAATGAGCTCTGGATATGGCTTTTTGTGCCTCTGCTCAGGGGCAAGGCACAAGGAGTGCAAACACTGCTTCCTTTTAGGCTATGTTTACATAGCACGCTTCTTATGAGAGCACATAAGAGTATATAACACTGCATGCTCCCCTACCCTCCAGCAACGATATACACAGGAGTAGGCGGTGAGGCACTGCTTAGGCAAGTAGAGTAAAGACATGCCAGAACCTTAGGGTATGTAACCTACAGTGCTCTCTACATGCCCAAGCAATTCCTCCCCTATCTACACTGCTATTTTTCCTTGATGCAGGGAAAGACTCTGGCAGGGTGAAGGCACTGGGGAAAGGCTCTGGCATGGGGAGGCAGCAGGAATGGCCTTTTCAGCTGCCTCCCCAATCCAGAGCTTTTCACTGCAACAGAATCAGAGTTTAAGGCCAGAAGGGACCACCGGATCATCTAGTCTGACTTCCTGTATATCACAGGCTGTCACTGAGCACCTGCACACTAAGCCCAACAACTGAAATGGGACCAAAGTGAATGAGACCCCCCAGGAGACTAGACTATTATGTGCTACAAGCCGAGAATAGGAGGGATGGAAGTGCACCAGTGCCTGAGGCTCCCGCAGTGGCAGGGAAATGATTAAGTGAGATATACCCAGATAATCCTGGCACGCGACCTGCACCCACCCGCTGCAGAGGAAGGCAAACACCTCCTTCCCCACAAGATCTCTGCTAAAATGACCAGGGGTGGGGGGTTGAATTCCTTCCTGACCTTGCATGTGGCCATCAGTTACAACTCTGAGCATGACAGCAAGAACCAGTCAACCGAGCACCTGAGAGAGAGAATGCTCAGTGCCACCTCACAGCCCTGGTCCACCCCACCCAGAGACCCATCTCCAACCGTGGCCATCCCAGATGATTCAGAAGAAGAAGATTAAAAAACCCTCCTAGACTACATTGCGGGGGGGGGGGGGGGAAACCCCTTCCTGACCTCTGACAGTGGCTGGCTGAAACCCTGAAACATGAGGTTTGAGAACATAAGATATAAATGGGAAGTGAACCCAAGGGCTGATGTGCCCTGTACCCCACCATCACAAGCAACCCCGTCATACGATTGCACTCATAAATTCATCCAACTCTCTCTCAAAACTAATTTAGCTGTTTGTCCTCACAAATCGTATTGGGAAGCTGTTCCAGAACCTCACTCCTAATTTTTAGCCTGTATTTGTTCATGGCCAGTTTATATCCTTTAGTTCTTGTGTCAACATTGTCTTACTTAAATAGCTCTTCACCCTCCCTGATATTTCCCCCTAATGTATTTATAGAGAGTAATCATATCCTCTCTCAGCTTTCTTTCTGTGAGCCTTTCAGCACAACCTTGCCTTCTCCCCTTTAGACAATTCCTTATCCTCCTTACCATGCTTATACTGATCCTCCTCTTCCCTAATTTAACAAATAATTTCCCATGTGAAATGCTTTACTGATGTCCAAAAATATTAGATCTACTGCACTTCCCTTTTCTAAAAAAAGTTATTCTCTCAAAGAATGAAATCAGGTTAGTCTGGCATGATCTATTTTTGGTAAACCCATGTTGCATTGCATCCCCTTTACCATTTCCGTCTATGAATTTAACGATTCAAAATTTGTTCCAAAACCTTGCATACTACTGAGGTCAGACTAACAGGTTTGTAATTGCCCAGATCACAGTTTTCCCTTTCTTAAATACAGGTATGACATTAGCTATTCTTCAGTCATATGGTACCACTCCCAAATAGCTACATTTATTAAAAATCCTTGCTACCAGACTAGCAATCTCGCATGCTAGTTCCTTCAGTATTCTGGGATAGAAGTTATCTGGCCCCCCTGATCTGAGCACATGAAGCTCATCCACCTCAGATGAGGTAGTTTCCATTGCTAAACACTAATTTCCAGCAGCTGTCCTGTCTTTATGCCCATGTTCCATATTATAATCCTTACTGAAAACTGAGGCAAAGCATTCATTCATTCATACCTAGATTATCTTTAACCTGCTTCCATACACACTGCATAGTGGCCTGACCTCATTCTTCCTTATTCTCTTTTTAATTATATAACCAAAACCCTCTTATTGATTTTCATTTCCTTGGCAAGAGATAATTCAGTTTGACTTTTAGCAATTCTCACTTTATTCCTACATTTTCTAACCTCCACGGTGTAGCTTTCTTTGCTGATAACCCCCTTTTTCCATTCCCTACAGGCTCTCTGCTTACTCCTAGTGACCTTTTTGAGGTGGTTATTCATCCAGATGGGTCTGGAGCCTGCCCCACCCTGCAGTGTGAAAGCAGCCTGCTTTTTTCTGCAGCATGTAGCTGCACATACCATAGACACAGACTTTGTTTCCCCAAAAAGGATGGGGAAGGGAATGGACATGATGGGGTCATGGCCATTCTCTCTCTCCAGGTTGGCAGCCGGTTTGGCCAAGTGTGAATGGGAGTGTGCAAGAGTACAGTCCTAGTGAAAACAATCCTTATCAATTATCACGGTGTGGAACTAGGGCGATTATCCAGATAATTTTTGGCCTCAGTTCCTTCCATGAGTAAAAAGCCTTTTTCTGTTTTAAAAACGAACAAACAAAAAAGAGGACTCAAGTTTCAATAACTATTGCAACTGCCCTGAATGAAAATTCTGATAGTTATTCAGAATCCCAGTGTTATGACTGGAGCTGGCTATTCTCAGTGCTTTTAACAATTGAATCAAATAAACTTCCTTGGCCATGTTAGCCATAAGGTGTATCCAAACTTCCTTTTTTATTCACATTTTATACACTAAGGATTTTGTAAGGAAGTGTAATTCTAGTGGAGACTGTGACAATTAATCACCATTTCAAATTAGAGTTTAGTTATTTATACACTTTTTAGAATTTTTTTTTTAAATACAGTAGTCATAGATATTAAGGCCAGAAGGGATCATTATGATAATCTAATCTGATCTCCTGCATAAAACAGGCCAGAGATTTTCACCAAGTGATTCCTACATCACAGCCCAGCCCATAACTTCTGAATGAACTTTCATATCTTTTAGAAATACATCCAGTCATGATTTAAAGTATTTAAGTAAGGGAGAATATACCACATCCTTAGGTAAGTTGTTCTAATGATTAATTACCCTCCTTTATTTAAAATTCACCAGTTCTTCTTTCTTTCTTCATCTATTCCTCTCCCTCCTGAGTCTCCTTTTCTTCTTCTATTCGTTGGTAACCTTTCTTTTACCTTGTCATCCTATCTTTCATTTCCTAGCCCCCACCCCTCCTTTCTCTTCTCCTTTGAGCTCTCCCCTTACAACACTCTGTTCATTATGAAGATACTTAGTGTGACCTTGTTTCAGCAAAGCACTTACGCGTGGGAAGTTGTGTGTTTTCAGGATTTGGGCCCATATGTCTGTGACATCTTGTTCAGGTCACCCAGAACCATGAGCAACTGTGTTATCACTCTGCCTCAGCATGAGTTAGCTTTGCTGCCACTGCTAAGCTGTGTCAGCTCCCTGATACCCCACGCTGTCTGCCTTGCCAGCAAACTCTTCAGGACTCTGACACTCCAAACCTTGTCTGACAGGTAACAATGAGTGACCTCCATTTCCTGAGTTTCCCAGAGATGTCTTTTTGCAGTGTCCAATCCCGCTCACTGGGCACTGTCAGAAGTTAAGTTTGGGGCCTCCAAAGAGACAGAGCACAGACTCATACTTCACTTCAGTATAATAGCACTGAGAAGGTTCTGTAATAAAACAAGAATACGTTTATTAACAAAGACAACAGGTTTAAGTGATTTCAAACAAGAGTGAAAGAGATATGAAAGGTTACAAACAAAACAAAGCATACTTTCCAGTGACTAAAACGTAACTTTAGCACGTTATAATCTTTATCTAAGTAGGTTTGTCACATATAGTCAGTTCCTAGAGACTTCAGCCCCCTTGGCTGAAGGATCCACCTCTCCCAGAATTCAAGAGCTCTGGGCTCTTTTGTCCCTGAAGTCATGTATGCCAAAATGGCTTTCTGCTTCTGCTTATGTTTCCATCATCTCTGTTTCAAGAGCCACAAAAAGGTTCCTGGGGATGCAGTCCCCCACTGTGATCATTAAGTGGTCATCTCCCCCACTTGCTTGTTTGATGGCTTTGTTTATCTTATATGTAAATATACTTTCACTATTTCTGGCCCCGCCTTCCTCAGTTTGTATTGGAGACACAGTGAAGCAGGCGACACAATGTTCCTTTATCTAGGACCAGGGCCGGCTTTAGGCACCAGCCTAGGAAGCACATGCTTGGGGTGGCACATTGTAAGGAGCAGCATTCAGACCAACCTTAGGGCGGCTTTTTTTTTATTTTTGCCTGGGCTGGCTTTTTTTTTTCGTGCCCGCGGTGGCAAAAAAGCCAGAGCCAGCCCTGTCTAGGACAGGCTGGGTGTATGCACTCCTTGCCAAACACATTGTAAGAACATATTTCTGGCACACAACTATAAATCTTTATGTACTATCTGTATATACCTCATGCAATAGTATTAATGACCAGCATTTTCACAGTTTGCACACAACACCTTACATGACACCTGTCACATATAGATTATGACAATAGTGTGTAGGGGCAATGAGTGTGCCAGGCCTGATATGAGTTACTGTGTGGTGTGCCCTCTGCCAGCTGGCACTGAGGGGCTCCCAGGGTCACAATGTTAACGTGTATTAATGAGCATTAACCAGTGTCTCCAACACAAACAAGGAGGGAAAGAGGGAAAATATCAGTTCAGTACTGCTGCCAGTTTTGGGCTAGTCTTGAAGAATGTGATGTTTCATACAGCTGCTAAATCATGGTGTTCTGGCCATTGGTAGTAAATTTACCTGACGGTAGCTCTCATTAGAAACTACTTGAAATGCCTCCATAAAGTTTGATAGCAAGCCTTTCTTCAATTTAAAAATAAAAACTGTTGGGGTTATCCCCCTATGATTCATGGCAATGCCGTTATGAAATAGAATAATAACTCTTTTCCATCGGGGTGGGGCAATTAATTAAGTACAATTCGGAGACTCTTTTGGGGAAGTCGTGGCATTGTCAGATTTTACACATGAATTTATTATGGAGCTGCTTGGTCGTTTATAGTTATTGGTTGTATTCTGAAACAGGCTTAAAATGAGGCTTTAATTTCTTTTTTATATACATGCATTTTATGTATATGCATATATGTATATGCCATTCTGTGTGAAATTTTACTCAGGATTAGTTTTCATTCCCTTTGAAATTTCTATGTAGTTTTTCTTTAGTTTCTGTTCATGTTTTTGAAATTGGAAGTGTTTGAAATTTGGCACTGACTGAAATTTGTTTATGACAGTTGTTCTTTTATTCGTCAACTCGTATCTCTGTAAAAAAAAACCCATTGTCTATCCATCCAAATTAGTGGAGACATTAATCTTGAATAGATCTGGGGCAACAGGCAGTTGGAAAATGGAATTTAGTGTCATTTTTAAAAGTTCTTGTGCAATGTAAATATAAGGTAGAATGAGAAAAATTTCTATTAATGGAAAAAGGGGTAAGCAGTAAGGTGGCAAAAAATAAAACGACTCAAGATAGTTAAGTCCCAGGCAGACTGCGAAGAGCTACAAAAGGATCTCTCAAATCTGGGTGACTGGGCAACCAAAGGGTAGATGAAATTCAATGTTGATAAATGTAAAGTAATGCACATTGGAAAACATAATCCCAACTATACATACAGAATGATGGGGTCTAAATTAGTTGTTACCACTCAAGAAAGAGATCTATGGCCAGGTCTACACTACCCGCCAGATCGGCGGATAGTGATAGATCTATCGAGGATCGATTTATCACATCTAGTGTAGATGCGATAAATCTATCCCCAAGCGCTCTTTCCATCGACTCCGGAACTCCACCACCGCGAGAGGCGGAAGCGGAGTCGATGGGAGAGCGGCAGTGGTCGACTTGCCGCCGTGAGAACGCCGAGGTAAGTCAGCCTAAGATACGTCGACTTCAGCTATGCTATTTGCGTAGCTGAAGTTGCATATCTTAGGTCGACACCCCCCCCCAGTGTAGACCTGGCCTTGGAGTCATTGCGGATAGTTCTCTGAAAACATCCACTCAATGTGCAACAGCAGTCAAAAAAGTGAACAGAATGCTGGGAATCATTAAGAAAGGGCTAGATAATAAGAGAGAAAATATATTGCCTCTATATAAATCCATGGTATGCCCACATCTTGAATACTGCATGCAGATGTGGTCGCCCCATCTCAAAAAAGATATATTGGAATTGGAAAAGGTTCAGAAAAGGGCAACAAAAATGATTAGGGGTATGGAACGGCTTCCGTATGAGAAGAGATTTATTAAACTGGGACTTTTCATCTTGGAAAAGAGACGACTAAAGGGGGATATGATTGAGGTCTATAAAATCATGACTGGTATGGAGAAAGTAAATAAGGAAGTGTTATTTACTCCTCGTAACACAAGAACTAGGGGGTCATCAAATGAAATTAATAGGCAGCAGGTTTAAAACAAACAAAAGGAAGTATTTCTTCACACAACGCACAGTGAACCTGTGAAATTCTTTGCCAGAGGATGTTGTGAAGGCCACGACTATAACAGGGTTCACAAAAGAACCAGATAAATTCATGGAGGATAGGTCCATCAATGGCTATAAGCCAGGATGGGAAGGGATGGTGTCCCTAGCCTTTGTTTGCCATTGAATTGTTTTCCATTGAATCTATTTCCCTAAAGTTAAGTATCCTCACACCTTCTTGTCAACTGTCTGATATAGGCCTTCTTGATTATCACTACGAAAGGTTTTTTTTTCTCCTGCTGATAATAGCTCATCTAAATTAAATAGCCTCGTAGAATTGGTATGGCAGCTTCCAAGTTTTCTGTGTGTATATATACATCTTACTTCTGTGTGTTCCATTCTATGCATCCGATGAAGTGGGCTATAGCCTACGAAAGCTTATGCTGAAAAAAATGTGTTAGTCTCTAAGGGCTGGTCCACACTGGGGCGGGGGATCAATCTAGGAAACGCAACTTCAGCTACGAGAATAGCATAGCTGAAGTTGACGTTTCCTAGATCGAACTAAGTTTACTTACTGTGGGTCCACGCAGCGCAGGCAGGCTCCCCCATTGACAGCGCTTCCTCCTCTCGGCGAGCAGGAGTTCCACGGAGCCCTCCTGGGATCGATTTTTCACGTCCAGATGAGACACGATAAATCGATCCCAGAAGATCGATCTCTACCCGCCGAATCAGGCTGGTAGTGTGGACCTACCCTAACATGCCCCAAGTACTCCTGTTCTTTTTATAATAAGGTTCAGCATGTGCACCCTTGTAACACATGGGACTGATATCAGTATTTGCCCTAAAGGAAAGAAGTCCAGGCCTTGTCCCCCATGATACCAGGCCCCTGCTAGACACATCTATAAGGATCTCCTTCTAGTTCCCAAGGGGATTTCCAGTCCTTTTGCTCTATGTATGCTCTGGGAGAGCTGAGGTTCCCAATGCCCATTGCCTTCCATAAAGTATCTGTGAAACACGAGACTGAATTTGGTGATATTTTTCTTTCTTCGGGTCTCTTAAGCCTAAATTTTCAAAGGTCAGCTTAATTTTTGCACATGTAAAATTGAACAGGTGCTGTGCGTGAACTTTGCTGTGCAAATGTATACACATTTGCCAAGACCTTTGCATGCACAGTAAATTAGGGTTGCCAGCTTTCTTCTTGTACAAAACTGAAACCCTTGCCCCGCCCCTTCCCCAAGGCCCTGCCCCTTATCTGAGGCCCCGCCCCTGCTCACTCCATCCCTCCCCTCCCCCGTCACTCACTCTCCCCACCCTCACTCGCTCATTTTCACCAGGCTCGCTCAGGGGCTGAGGGTGAGGGCTCCAGCTGGGGGTGCAGGCTCTGGGGCTGGGGGATTTGGGGTGCAGGAGGGTGCTCTGGGCTGGGACTCAGGGGTTTAGAGGGCGGGAGAGGTATCAGGGCTGGGGCAGGGTGTTAGGGCATTGCAGGGTGGTGGTGCAGGCTCCAGGCAGTGCTTACTTCAGGCAGCTCCCGAAAGCAGTGGCATGTTTCCCCTCCGGCTCCTATGCGGAGGCACAGCCGGGTGGCTCTACGCGCTACCCTGTCCACAGGTCCTCCCCCCACAGCTCCCATTGGCCGTGGTTCCCAGCCCATGGGAGCTGCGGAACTGGTGCTTGGGACGGGGGCAGCGTGCAGAGCCCACTGGCTGCCCCTACGCCTAGGAGCCAGAGCAGGGACATGTCATTGCTTACAGGAGCTGCGCAGAGCCACAGCAGACAGGGAGCCTGCCTTAGCCCCGCTGCGCCACTGACCGGACTTTTAATGGCCCAGTCAGCAGTGCTGACCACAGCCATCAGGGTCCCTTTTTGATAGGCATTCCAGTCAAAACCGGACACCTGGCAACCCTACAGTAATTGTGCTGAGTCCTGTGCATAGATTAGTGTTAGAATTTGCATCTGCATAACCTACTAAGGCAACGGGGTGAGGGGGCGAGTATACAAATTTTAACATTTGTAAATCCACAGGTAGCGGACAATTTACCTTGCACACACAGACATTCGAACTTTTACAGCTGCGCCCATGGAGCCTGGGCGAAGTCCCAATTGAATACTGACTCCTTTAAAGTGTTTTTATCAGTCCTGCACAAACTTCCAAAGATGTAAACAGGGAGCTAGGATTTGCATGTGCAAATTTGGGTCTCTATTCCAAAGGAGCTGTTGTGTGCAGTATCTTGTAGAACTAGAAGTTTTTAGTAAAATATTTTAACAAATCTGGTACCATTTTTACAAAATTAAATCAATGAGTTCATAGATCCACAGGAATTTTTCATGGAGCCAAAGCTGGCTCTATGGCTCCAAATTAGTAACCACAGAATTCTAATATTTTCCTGAAGCCTACATCAGAAAGTTTTCATGTTGCAGATTTATATTTTTAGTATATATAGCCTCTTTTCCACTTGCTGAAATTTATCGTTGCTGGCAATTGATTTGATTTCCTGGTATAGGTTTGTACTTTAAGATTCTCTGGAAGCAAACAACAGCATTTTACTCTGCTAGCCAAAGGGCAACCCACAGTATTAATTAGCTGCTATTTCTCTTCCTGTCTTCATCCTGTGACAGGATTGGAGAGATGGGATTATAACCAGCAGAGTTTCTATGTTATGTGCTCTAACAATGGGGATCTGGTCTACTCAGGTGCCAATAATATTGTCTGTCAAGAATCTGATTGTGTTTTACTAACACATCTGAGGCAAATACCGAAGAAAATAGTTCATTAGCCAATGCAATATTTCTATTGAACCAGACATAACTGCAGGTCAGCCCACAGCATTTTTGGATTTAGAGGATACCAGTGAAACCTCAGAAGTTTTAATTTCACAATCTCTTTCACACACACACAGAGAGAGAGAAACACAAACAAGCAGCTTGATTGAGGGCAGACACAAATCACTACAGATTATTATTTTATCAGTTCTACAGAGTCGTGGTTAGAAAAACAAATATTTTTAGTTCAAAAAGAGTTTATTTAACTGCATAAGCATCACTTTTCTAAGATTTGTACTCATATTTTCCTGTAAAGGGAAAATCAGTGACACTTGGCCAGCAGCTGAAATTCAGATTCTTAGTATCTAGTCACTGGTGGTCTGTGCAGTTTTATATTCCCTCATAAATTGTCCAGTGTGTATTTTTTCTCCAGAATCTTACAGTTGTCTAAATGCTTTTATGCAAATGTTTTCGCTTTTCTTTTTAATGCAATAATTAACCATATAAAGTCCCATTACAAGGTGATACAACAGATCCCTGCTAATTCACACTTCGGCAAAGAGTGCACTTGCATATCTCCGATGAAAGCAGGGTTTCCTTTTGCCGTTTGGTGGAACAGTGGGAATATGCAACTGTGCTGTGGGTGGACTCAATGAAGAAACACTTGAATTGATCATCTATAGGGAGGTCAGTCACACTCATATTCCTCACTGCTGCCATTCAGAAAAGTGTATGCTTGTGAGGGGAAACATATAGTGCTGTTGACTTTTCTTTCATTTCAAGCACAACAGTATGGGTGATGGCATACTCTCCTGGGGCAATGGAGGGATGCACTATATCACCATATAATCTATTTAGTTAGCATCCATTCTTTGTCTTGTTCTCATCATTAATTGTAGTCCTACACTAGAGCTCTGGCATGAATGGGTCTCTTCATCTTCCCAGATGGCTCCTACATCCTACTGGGGCAGGCTTACTGCTCCTGCAAGGCTCTGCTGCTGTCATGAAACTGCTAGTGGCTTCTGTAGGGACAAATCTTTATGAATCCCGTCTCTGCCTTTCTTCCTATTGCTACTGACGTGCTCTGGATAGGATTGATCACAGTCATAGGGAACTGACCTCTTCCGCCTTCTTGCTGAGGGCAACAGGCCATTCTCCCTTCCCTTTGTCCTTCTCATGAAGATCAGTGACAGCAAAAGTGGGGACTAGTCCATTTCCCTGAATCAAATGACAGGCGCTCGCCCTTTTCACTAGCTTTTCATGGGTGGTCTCGCTGCCACCAAAGACATGTTGGCAGTGAAAGGAAAGGAAGCAAGTGCAGCCTTTCTTAAAAGCTCTTCATCCTGCTAACTGTGGGAGCAATGGTCTGGTCCTCCCGGATGGTTTTGGGTTGGTCCTGAAAGGATGGTCTGTAGCTATTGGGTTATTCCTTTGTCTGGAGAGAAATAAGTGAACGGTTGCTAGTCTACTTTAATCACAGGTAATTAAACTCTCGGGGAAAGACCTTGATGGCAAAAACAGCAGCAGAGCTCACAAAAGTAATTCTTCATTCTATATGCCACCAACTACAGCTGTGTTTGAACACATTAAAGCATCCAGTAATAGCTTCTCTCACCTCCTGTTTCACCCAGTACACTTTTCCCCAAATTACTGTGTTGGTCACTCTTAACTTTCTCTCCAAACATAAAAGATCCTGTAGCATTAACACTGTCAGTAAGTCACCACTCTACTGACATGGCCTGAAAGCTGCCTGGGGCCAACTCAGCACTGAAGCTGATATATCTGGCTATACAATTCTCCAAATCCATTCTCGCTTTTTATATATAGAAAATGAATCTGTGACAGTAGGTGGGGGGTGGCAAAGGCTAGTATGGCACCACAGTTGATAGGTCAATTATAAATCTCTAGAGCAAGATTATTTTCAGCTACTCCTCAAACAAGCCTAATGATAATGGTTTTTGTAAAATATGATGAGTGGAACTGGAGAAGTAGGGTTGGATTTCAGGAGGAACCTAGTTTGCTGTCAAAACAGGTGCTTAGGAAAGCAAGAAGCTGCCTACAGACAAATTCTAGAGCCCAAGCATGTAACACTAACCTTTCAGCATATTTATTAAAGATCTCTTTCCTACAATTCTGCCTTCTTGCTGCATCACCTGTTGCCAATGAAGCATTATGGGTGAAACTGTAGTAGATTCTGACACCTGCTCTTCCCATTTTAGCTATTTTATTTCAGACAAATTATTGGTTAATTTCTTTACTATTATGTGCATTGGCAAAAGGACAATAGTGTCATCAGTCATATTCAGTTAGGCATCTCTGCTCTTAATGCCTATTTGATTTTCTTTTCTTTTTCAGCTGAGTAACTTTGGTGGTTTTCCTGGCAAACTAATAGTTTTATAGATGGCTCAAAATTGCTCTTGAAATGTATCCAACTAACAAATGTGATATGACGGGCATAGTAATTGTCAAATAAACCCTAGGAGATTCATAAGTGTACCTGAAAGACAAAATAAGTGCAGCCAACAAAGAATGACAAGAGTCAAAGTTCCATGGAGAAAGTCATTTCACAGCCAGCATTGCATGTTTTGGGATGATGAGAATTAAGTCATCATCTTATCTAGAGAGGAAATGTTTGTGTATGTGTTCTGTGCTGTATGTGCTATGCTATTGTCTGTACTATTTCGTTCTCTCGCTAGCTTAGCAAACCTCATCTTTTTTTGGTGCGTTCTTTGTTTGTAAATGGGCCGTGTGTACAAGAAGTTTGAGGTGCTGAATTGTTAAATTTAGGTTTAGGGTTTGGTAAAAGTTCAACTTTATTCATTATGTAGTATTAAAAGTAAAGTATGTCTGCAAATAGAATGTAGCATTGCAATCAGTATATTTTGAAATAGGCATTGAATTTCTGGGCAGGTCTCCCAATCTGTTAGGTTGAAATATGTGGTTTGATTTTCAAATTTGGAAGAGGTGTTGAAAGATAGCAGCTTTCATCTGAGGATCTCAAAGTCCTGTCGAAATATTAATAATGCCTATCTTGTATATGGCGCTTTTCATCCATAAATCTCAGGGCTTAAAAGTAAGTAGTATGTCCCGGTGAAGAAAATGAAGGATTCATTAATCCTCCCAACACCTCATGAGATGAGTAAATGTTGTTCCCATTTTACAGATGGGAAGGCTGAGGCACAGAGAGACTAATTCATTTGCTTAAAGTTAGTCAGGAAGTCAGTGGCAGAGACCAAAGTAGGAACTGGAATTTTTGTCTCCCAACCAACACTAGATATTCTCCTTCTCTTCAACAGCGAAATAAAATATGAGCTAAAATAATGAAGTTGATCAGCAGATTAAATTCACAGTAATAACAGATGTTGAGCAGTTTTTAATTTCTCTTTTTAAATAATGTGATCTGTGTACTCCCTGAAGCAGGATTTAATTTGTCTCACTGTATTATCAGACAACTAAGCTGCCGTCAAAACAGGCAGCTCAGAATTAATGAAAACATGTCTTTATACATTTCTGTGATTATAGTAAGCAGACAGCTTTATTTTAATTTCCAAGCACTGAGGTTTCACATCCGTAGCTCTCCAGATTTTAGTCTGATTTCTTATCTGCTTTCAGATTGTTAGGCTCAGTCTTCATCTACAGTTTTAATGCACCCATGAGGCTCCAAAAGGGGAACAAGTCTAACACACGTTAAAAAAAAATATTGACAATCATGTCACTTCAAACCAGGCAGGACTGGCACAAACTGGAGCCCTTCATTGCTTACTGTCTCAGCTGCCAAGCCAAGCACTTCAGTGGGCAATGAATTGCCCTCTGAACCATCTAGGTGATACCTCAAAAACAAGATAAAGCCACATGGATGGTGATGTATGGGGAAGATTATAATGCCATGGCCCAACTTGCATCTGTTCTGTGGCTTCTGTACCATTTCACAAGTACTAACTCACGTTCACTACAGATGAAGAAAATCACTCCAGCCTTCTGGGAGACTGTAACTATTCCAAGCCAAGGAGATGATGGAACAGCTGAAATGCGCAATAGAGGATTACCAGCAAAGGCACGTTTTACAATGTTACCTCTATCCAGGGTATTTACATGGCCTCCATTATTGTGGTATCTCAGCAGTTCACAATCTCTGATGTATTTATCCTCACTATGAGGCAGGGCAATACTTCTAATCCCATTTTACAGGTTGGGAACTGAAGCCCAGAAAGGACACCTACACTGCAGCTGGCAAGTTCCAAGTGCCGGTAGACAGACACAAGCAAGTGTGCTAAAAATAGCAATGTGGGTGTTGTGGCACTGGCGGTGGCTCAGGCTCGAGTCCAAGCCCACCCAACACTTTGGGTCCAAGTTTGGGAAGCCAGCCCGCGCCACCTCCAGTGCCACAATGTTATTTTTAGCACTCTATCGCAAGCTGAGCTTGCACAAGTCTGTCGACCCACAATGGGAGTCATATCTCTCCAACGGCGTGTAGACATACCCAGAGAGACTGTGGTTGCCCCAGGTCATGCAGGAAATCTGCCATGCATGGAACTGAACCTGGGTGTCCTGGGTCCTAGGCTAGTGCTCTTGCCACTGGAGTACTTTAGGGAAGTTTTTTAACAATAGATACTTAAATTGTACCTGAATTTTATGATTAACATGCACAAACCGTAGTTTGGAATTACCCAATTTTCCATGCATTTGCCTATTTACAATACATATGTGCATACATAATTTATTATTGCAATTTAGGGACCCAGTCCAAAATCCATTTACTTCAATTGGCATCTTTCCACTGACTTCAGTGAGCTTTCAGTCAGGCCCTTAGTGCCTATGCGTTGTACTGTTCTGTTTGCAAATGTGACTTTTAATGTGATGTGCTGAATGTCCCACATAAACAAAGTTTGAGGGTAGTTCAGTGCATATGAATTTAGTTTTCAGGTCTGTGAATTGCACAACCCACATAAACACTGACGCGCTCGCTTTCATGGAGTTGTCTCAGCGCTAATGATATCAGATGCATGTCTGTTACCCCTCTTCAGACTGAAGCCTGTCTGTAAGGATAAGTCAAATCTATGTGCATATCACCCTTAAAGTAATTCTCAGAATGTGATCGCTGCAGCATAATTTCATTGGAAGCATAATTTTTATTAACATGTTTAAGGTTTGGACAGAACAAATGACTGTGTCGAAATGATTCCAAAAGAAATTTGGTGAGTTTGCAAATATGAGCAATTACTTATCAGATGAGTTTGCAAGTAATAAGAGCTCAGCCCTATCCCCATTTCAGAGCAAAGCAGTCAGCCAGCCCTACTATACAGAGGAATGGATTCAGTTCAAAGGGTGTTTTTAGTACAACTCTTAGCCTACACTGTATTCTGTTCAAACATAGGAAACAAAATGCAAATAAATATGTAAAGACTGGCTTATGCTATGAGATTCTATCATGTTTTTAAGTTAGGGAGGGCCACATTACTCAAGAGCGTCGGAGCTATCATAAAGGGTACAAAACATCATGTTGTCAGCGTATAAACATAACCCTGGGTGTAGCCGAAGGGAATGATTCCCTTAGGTACAGTATTGCACCACGCATTTGTCTACCTTCACTGTGAAGTTTTCCTCCTCAGTTTTCAGTAAAGCATTAAAGGGATGTAGCATGGTCTAGTGGACTAAGTCTGAGGCTGTAATTCAGAATTGCCTAAGTGCTCATCCGGTCTCAGGGTGGCTCCAAAGCCCATTGAAATCAAAGTCATTCTTTCATTTTATTTGATATGTTTTGGCTCAGGCGTTCAGCCACTGACTCACTTTGTCATTATGGAGAAGTTATTTAACCCGTGTGTGACGGGTTGGGGCCACAGAGACCTGCTTGGTGCTGCCACCTGGTGTGCCAAGGCTACTTCTGCCCCTGCTTCCAGGCCTTTTCCAGCTTGGGACTCCCGAATCCTGTCTGTTTTGAGCCGGATTCCACTGATCTGCTGCAAACACAGACCCAGGTCCGAGCCAAGTCCCCTCACACTGTAAGGCTCTTGGAAGCGCTCTTGCCTTTGACACCCAGGTGTCCAACTCCAAGGAGGTTCAAACCCTTAATAAATCAGTTTTACCCTGTATAAAGCTTATACAGGGTAACCTCATAAATAGTTCGCCTTCTATTTCAAAGATAGAAAGATATGCACAACTGTTTGCCTTCCCCAGGTACCAGCTCGTACTCCAGGAAACTTAATAAGTAAAAAGTGATTTTAATAAGTACAGAAAATAGGATTTAAGTGATTTCAAGTAGTGACAGCCAGAACAAAATGAATTACTAAATAAAATAAAATAGAACACGCAGTTCTATGTCTAATCACCCTGTGTACAGATAAAAACCTCACTAGGTCCAGTAAACAGGCTATCTTCCTTCTAGCCTGGGTCCAGCAATCACTCACCCCCCTAATGTCTTTGTCCTTTGTTCAGTCTCTTTCAGGTGTCCTTGGCGGGGTGGAGAGCTTCTTTCTTTAGCCAGCTGAAGACAAAATGGAGGGGTTTCCTCGGGGTTTAAATAGATTTTTTCCTCTGGGTGGACACCCCTCCCTCTCCCTGTGTAGCATCCAGTTACCAAATGGAGTTGGGGGTCACATGGACAAGTCACCTGTCCCTGCACAACTCAGTTCCTTCTCAGACCAGCCACATTCCTGGCAAAGTTCAGATGTGGATTGGTGTCTGCAAGTTCTATTGTCTGTTAAGTGCTTCTTGATTGGGCACTTAACCTGCACATTCCTTTCTCAAGAAATACAACCAATATTCATAACTTCAACTACAACAATGATACATGCCTACAAACAGGAGGAATAAATTCAGTAGGTCATAACTTTCACAGAGATATGTTACATGGCACATGTAGTATAAAACATATTCTAGTTACATATATACCTTTATAAGCATCTCCCCATAAAATTTTCTGGGGAACACCGTCACACCGTGTTTCCCAACTCATCTACTCTTAGGGTTTGTGTGAGAACCAGGTAAAAAATTTTTTCAGTATTTTTGAATTGTACAATACCATGTTAACGCTAACTATTAACCCCATGACCAAACCCTGGCTGCTATTGGAAGCAAAGTATCAGGCTTTATGCAGTTATCAAGGATAGGAAGAGGGTGTGGCATGTCTCAGAATGCTACCGCTGCCCAGCAGAACCATGGAAAGGGGAGGGGAGGTGGATATGGTACTCAGGTAAGAAGAGAGGTCTACTTATGGGCTTCCCCTTCTGATTGAAGTTAATGGGTTTTTTCCCAAGTCAATGGGAGTAGTAGCTGGCCCTATAAAATAAACTCGTACAGCATAAATAAACTCATACAGCATATTGAAACTCGTACAGCATATTTAAGAAACACAGATTTGTCCTTTCTTGTTGCTCTATTTTTGATTTCCTTAAAAGGCTGCAAATAAAAAGGCCTAGCAATCTTGGCATGCGTTCAAACAACATTTAAAGACTTCTTTTGGACACATTTTCTCTTTTAATCATTTAGCCTTTAGGTTGATTTTTACCCTTCAAGTTCATTTTAGCAGTCCTGTTCGGTCTTTTGCTTTGATTTTTATATTTCTACTTGATTGTAAATAGGATGATTCATAAATTATAAGTCCTCATGGGACCATTGTGATCATTTAGTGTGGTCTCCTGTATAACAAAGGGCATAGGGCTTTCCTGAATCAATTCCTCTTTGTACCAGAGTACATCTTGAAATAACATCCAATCTTGATTTAAAATGTGCTAGTGAGGGAGCATCCACCACAAACCTTGGTTAATAACCCTCACTGTTGAAAATATGCACCTATTTCCAGTCCAACTTGGTCTAACTTCAACTTTCAGCCACTAGACCTTGTTATACCTCTGTCTGCTTGATTGAAAAGCCTATTATCAAATTTTGTTCCCCATGTAGGTACTTATAAATTGTGATCGAGTCACCCCTTAACTCTTTCTCTTTAAAAGAGATTTAACTCCTTGAGTCTCTCACCCTAAGATATGTTTTCCAATCCTTTAATTGTTCTTGTGGCTCTTCTCTGACCATCTCCATTTTAGCAATATCCTTGAATTGTGGACACTAGAGCTGCACACAGTATTCCAGCAGCCGTCACATCACTGCCAAATACAGACTTAATGTAACCTTCCTACTCTTACTTGGTATTTCCCTTTTTATATATCCAAGAGTTCCATTAGCCTTTTTGGCCCCAGTGCATGTCCAGCTGAATATCTATCATAATCCCCAAGTCTTTTTCAGAGTCACTGGTTCCTGGGATAGAATTCCTTATCGTATAAGTATGTCCTGCACACTTTTTTTGACTCGATGTTTAACTTTTCATTTGGCTGTCTTAAAACTTGTATTCTGTGCTTGCGCCCAGCTTATCAACTGATCCTGATCGCTCTGTCTCAGTGACCTATTCTCTTCTTATATACCAGGCATCGGCAACCTTCGGCACGCAGCTTGCCAGGGTAAGCCCCCTGGCGGGCCAGACCAGTTTGTTGACTTGCCGTGTCCACTGGTTCGGCCGATCGCAGCTCTCACTGGCCGTTCCAGGCCAATGGGGGCTGTGGGAAGCAGCGGCCAGCACATACCTCGGCCCACGCCGTTTCCCGCAGCCCCCATTAGATCACATCATTACATCACCCTCAGTCAAGCGCATAATACTCATGCTATCTTATGCCAACTTCCACTAGGCTTCACTCTAAGCCCTAACACTTAAGAAGCTCCTAATAGAAAGCCTGAAGGTAGGACTGTTGCACCACTAATCAAATGCTGGTGATGCTGAGGAAAGCACATTTTGTCCCTTCAGACATAAGAAAGCTTTAGTGACAGAAGACAATGTAGTTATATAGCACTTTTCATACCTGAAGTATCCAAAAATGTGTAACAGAGCAATGAGATCCATACTGGTAATGCAATCTCTCTCTCTCTAAGCAAATCTGACAAATGTTTATGTGCTCATCAACAGCTCATGCACATCTTTGGAGATGAGAGTCTATTTTGAAAAGAGCCATGGGTTTTTCAACTTCTACTTGAAATTCCACCAGAGAAGAGCATAAGGTATCTTGGACAGGTTGTGTCAGATTTTCAAAGGAGCCCAGGGTCAGATTATCCAGTGCTCAGTGCCCACAACTGGGACAAGATTTTCTAAAGTGTTCAGCATCCAGAACTCCCATTATGAAGCACAAGGTCAGATTTTCAAAAGAGCTCAGTATATTGGGAGCAGAGTTCTGTTGAAAATCTTGTCCCGAATACAGATATTGAGCTGGTGTGAAAATTCTGGTCTTAATATTCCATCCAAATGGTGACCGATGCACAGTGTGTTTATTGTGGGGAGGGGCAAAGTGTAAGGGTGTGGTGGGAGGGGGGAACTAGTACTTCGTGAAGTTCTGTGTGTTAAAGCTTTGCTGTGATAATAGCAAATTGTGGCATTTCATCATGACAGCCCCCTATTCTCTGAGGCCTGGGGCCTTAGAAATTGAGTACATGAATTTGTCATCCACCTTCAAAAGCTACTAGTGGGAATGGGTTTGTCAGAGTGTACAGCCATATTTATCAATAGATGTGTGGACTCGCATTTACTTCTAAACAAATGTCCAGGTTGGTCACCAAAAATCACACAAGGAAAGCTATGTACAAAGTAGCTCAGAATATACCTATGCATCATAAGAGAACTCTGAAGCAATCCACAGTGTGAGTGAAGGCCATATACATTCTATTCCATTTCAGAGCGCTAGTTTGTAATACTTCATGCTCTTGTACACTGGCCAAGAAAATAATTCAGACTGAAACAAACGAAAAAGCATCAGAGTTTGTACTTGCGGTGGGGGGGGGGGGGGGGGACATGTTTTTGTTTTGTTTGGTCACTGATAGAAATTAGAACATAAAGTGGATGGTTCAAAACCATCTTCAAGGGCAAATCCCACTCAGTCGTGACTGTCATTGCTGTAACTTCTTTGAGGCATGGAGCACATCAAATTAAAACTAATCATATTTTTGTAAAATGCATTTGTCCATCATCCTTAAAGAAATATTTAGTGAGAATCACATTCTAAAGGCCTTACTCATTCAAAACTCCAGTTGAATTTGATAAGAGTTTTGCCTGAAAGAGGACTGGAGTCCTGTCTCATGTCAAGCCCCTGTTCTGTACAGGCTTGCCACAAGGTTGGGGAAATATCCTCCCTCAAGGCTGTGAACTGACAAAAAAGTGCCCTGAAGCTGCTGTAGTACCTCTGTGTGAAGGTGCGGGGGTGGTGATATCTGTGTAGTTATTGACCCATTGATCCCAATGCCTTCAGTCCACCCTCAAAACATGTGAAGGCCCAGAAAAAGGATGCACACCCTCAACCAACCCTTTCCTCCATGCTACAGGACCACTGTGGAGTTACTGTTTTCAGGGCCCTCTGTCCCCAAATTAGGATTAGAAGGTCTGGATTTTCCTCTTAGAGTTCATTGTGAGCTGCCTTATGCACTTAGACAGGTATAGTTGGAGAAAAAAAGCCCCATTGAAAGCAGTGTTGAACTTGTTGCATGCCCCCTTGTTCTGCTCTATAACCTACCCACATGAATACTCTGTCCTGGGAGTAGCAGGGGGGTAAGAGCAGCTGCTGTGAGGCTGCCATTCCTCTACCTTCTCCTGCAGAGGTCCAGAAGTGGGTGCCATCCACCCCTACTTCCCCCCCTCCACCCTCAGAACAAGGGGGGCAGGAATGAACCTCATTTTGACTGAGTCACAGTTGGTTTCCTGGAATGCTCTTAGGGTAGCACATGCTATATTGCCCTTTCCTCAGAGCTTGTGGTAACTCCACAATCTAGCCCATAATAAACAAAGTTCTCACTAACTAAACTTCTTGGACAGATTTGTAGAATGACACTCCTTAAGTTTGGAAATTATTCTGTTAAACAAATCATTAAGTTTGGGGTTTTTTTAATTACAGGAGGTATACAATTCAACCCACCCATCTCACAAATTGTATAAGCTCTCTCCTTGGTGTATGTGTTATTGGAAGTCAAAGGCTGAAAAAGCAAAGGAGAAAAAAATCAAAACAGCCTGTCCTGGGATCAACAGTTTAAGCAATAAATCACTGTGCTCAATTTTGACTGTCCTAATGAAAAAAATCTTTTAATTCCAGTTGTCCAGATAGAAAGAATATGAATGTTATTGTTAGAGGAACCCAAGAAATACCAAACATATGAGTATAAAATGGTGACCTTCCAAAGAGTGTGGGTAATTACAGGGAACATATAATGGGTTTTCTCCAAGGCATGTTCCTGATCATGCAAATATGGTCAACTTTCTTGGTATGATGGAAAGTCCAATTATCTTCCCATATTTCAAACAAAATACATTGTGATTCCATAAGTTTAGTCTACATACCCTTAAAACTAGATCATATTTTCTGATGGGAAAAGGACAGCTCCGCTGCAGAGGCTGATAAATTCCACAACGCTGATGATATAGTTTTGTGTTTATTAACAATTATGTAATAGGCACAAACAAACTGGTTTCCTTGATGTTGATCTTCTTTTTATAGATTCTTCCTCTCCAAAAAGTTAAAAAAGCAACTTCCCAGAAGAGCTTTCTTGATTCCTTGTGATCTCCGAGCTTTACAATGGAAGCTTGTAATTTGCCATTTAAGAATTTTCCCAAAACAACGTTTTACTACTGTTGCCAGGTAACACAGCTTTGGGTCCTAAATCAGCAAAGCACTTATTCATATGCTTAAAGTTAAGCATGTGAGTACTAATGTTCTTAAGTACTTTGGGGAAAGAAAGGTAGAATTACATTTACTAGGCTGACTTGTGGAGTGTTTGTGAGCTTGACCTAGCTGGAAATGGTGAAGCCTTTAAACCCCACTGCCTTGCACCTATGCAAAGTGTGTGCAAAAACACTACCATTTCTGATTTGGTGGCATTTTGCAGACACTTTGCTTAGGTGTGTATGACTGCACAATAAGCGAGGCAGTGGAGAATCAGGCCTGAGTTCTTCTTGCCAGTGGCAATCCGCTATATTCATAGCAAAAACTGCTTTATACAGCAAAATACACTTGAGCAGAAAATTCTTTCCTTTTCACAAAAGATCTGTGGTGAAATCAAGTATTTTTGTTTTTCAGCAAACCCACAAAAATATAAGGCCCAATCTGGATCCCATTGAAATACATGAACAAGCTCACGTTGGCTTCAATGGCTCAGGATTTAGTCCTGGATATATTTTTTTTCCCTTGTAACTGTCTGTTTTGTCAATAGTGACAGATTTTTGTACAACTCACAAAATCCCAGTGAATCAACTTCCATTAATTCCCCTTCCTTTCCTCAATCTTTTACTTTCCTAAGAATTGCAATGTTTCTTTCAAAAGAGCTCTTTTTCTTCAACAAAATCTGTTAGGTTTAAGCTTAAAATTTTTTTTGATTGCAGTCTCTACAAATGTAACTGACATAACAATAGAATAGAAGGCACATGGGGTCCCAAACGAGGCAAAAGTCTTTAGCCAGACTGCTTCTTAACAAGGAAGTTTATGATCCATAAACATTTTCTCCACGTTAGGTTCTTTTTGAACCAAGGTGCCTCTTTTAAACATATGGGAGTTTACGTTTCCAGTCCCATACTAGGAGGTTTCTGTCGTTTCCAGGCTGGTATCTTTGGCTGAACCCACATATTCCATCACTTCTGTTTTTAGAATTGAAGCCTGACTTTACAGATTCAAACAATATGCTCCCTTCTCACCTACAAAAGGATATGGGCTGCATTTAAAGTGCTCAACACCTTATAAAAGCAGAATTTCCAGTTGCATTATCTTATTTCAGAGGAATTACCATGGTGTGCTCTGTGTTTTAATAGTGTTTGCTGATTTCTTTTTTTTTTTTTTGTCATATTCTATTATATTATTGGTGCACATTTTGTAATATGCTCAGCATAGCATGTGAAGTTATAATGGTCCCTAAGAATATTCATTCTGTTCGTTTTTCTCTCATCTGTTAACTCTGCCTTAATATTTGATTGACGCAATCATAGGGCATCTAGAATTTATACACTGTGTAATCAGTCAAATTTATTTTTTCTTTTTAAAATTTCATAACTAATTATTTCCTTATTTTAGAACTTTCTGTATTTCTATTGAACGGAACAGATTTATGAGACAACTGAATAACAGAAACATGATGGTGGTTACCAACCTTTTTCCAAAGAAAGTATGTTGTGAATTAACTTTAAAAAAAAAACCAAAAAAAAACCCCCCAACCATCTATTCCTGACAGAATTGTAAATTATATAGCTGTAGTAGCTGACTGTTATTTACCTAACTTTAAGCAAACTCAAAGGCAGGAAATCATTATTTTTTTCCCGTATACATTTTTCTCTCTGGTTTATTAAATTTAACCAGTTAGAAAAATTCCTCCATTTTGGTCGTGTACACCAGGTTATTGAAGAGTTTATAAATGAGAATGTGCAAAAAGGCCAGTACTTTTTAATCAGCATTTCTGCATCACTCTAATCTGCCATAGCATGGAAAGCATCTTCTTAGTTTGTTACCCTGTGTAGGCTTAAACTGAAAATGCCATTGTCCATAACAAACCTAGGCCCTGATCCCGCAAAGACTTACACATGTGTTTAACTCTAGTCAGACTAGCAGCCCCATTGATGTCTATGGGATGTCTCATAAAATGTAAGTTTAAGTATGTGTACAAGTCTTTACAAGACAGAGGTCATTCAGGCCCCAGTCGTGCAGATTCTTGTGCACATGCTTAACTTTACTCACGCATTTGCAAGATTGGCATATTAGTGTAGTACATTATGCATTTGATTCAATGGAAGTTATTAAATTACTGCATGTAAATAAGAAGGTTACACAGAACATAAAAAGAGAACAGTTGTCTTTTGATTACAGCTGGGCTTGTACTAAATCACCAGATATAAATACAATACAGAGTAGCCAGTCTAGTTCTTCTCTTACCTAGGCAGCTTTGTCTTATTAAATTACTTTTTCATCACAACTATACGTTTTATTTTTATTGGTGGAGTGTGTCGACAAGCCTGTTGGGGAGGCCAGTTTCCAAATCCCCTTCCAGACCAGTCACGTCACTCAGAATAAGGTTGTCAACTTGCAGTTTTAAGAATAATTTTGCACTCATATGAAAAGGGCATTTTCCTTTTGTGTCTATTCCACAAAATGTCAGAAAAGCCAATTGTCAAAAACCAGTGAAAATGAAGTAAATTACACATCACATTGGAATGCAGATGTGATCACATAATAAATATTGTGGGGGTTTTATTTTTATTCTTTAATCAGTCAAGGTGAAATAACAATGTAACCTTTGAAAATGTATAATACACACACACATAAATGACTGGTACCTTTTTGTCAATCAATATGTTGTTTGGTTTGCTCCACAGAATTGGCCCTTTAACATATTTACTTTTTGCAGAGAGAAATCCTTAAATGCTCAAATGTCTATACAGAATATTGTATAAGTATCTTTCACTCAATATACTCCCTGTGTCATGGTGAGTTCTGAAGTTTTCAGCATTACCTTAGGTCATACCAAAACTAAGTCTGCTGGCCAGATAAATGAAAATAAAAGAGTAAAACAAACACACACAAGCCTTAGCACCCCCCAACAGTGATCTATGCAGCTCTGTGACCCCGTCCAGGCAGTTACTCTACACAGCAACTCTTGCAAGTCTTTCAATCCCAGTAAATACTGTTAAGTAGAGACAGTCAAAATATTTTCATCATTGTTTATTTAATGAAAAATGGCTTTTCTCCTTCCCCCCCCCCCACTCCTCTGGAGGAAATAAGGTAGGAGAAAGAGGGGGAACGATGGGGGGGGGACAAAAATAAACCCCCCACATTTTCATTTTGACAAACATTCACAGCAAATTTTTTTTGACAAAACCTAACAATTTTCTTTTCTAATATTTCATAGAAACCCTTATCATCTTTCAACCAACCCTACTAATAATCTAGCTAGTTAGAATTTCTGTGTGCCACAGGTATAGCATTTCACCAGTCCATCTCATTCTGAAGGTGCTAGTTACATTCTGTACTAGGCTCTCTGAGAAGGATTCATGCTTAGTCCATGGTAGAACGTATTGAAATAGTCTCTAGTCTAGCAGTAATGAAGGAATGAATAAGCACAGATAGATCTGCATCTGAGATGAAAGGCTGTAACTTCCGGCCCAGATGCAAATGAAAAATGATTCTGGCCACTAACACATTCTGGAAATGTCAAGTGATATCTTGGCCCAGGTGAAGTCAATGGCAAAACTCTCATTGAGTTCAACAGGGCCATGATGTCACTCCTAGATTCAGTGGTAAGCCTGGTAGGACACTGAAACTGCAAATCTTTTTGATAATGATTGGATAGATACCTTGAATTGAATGCAGATGTAAAAATTTTGCCAAAATGCTTCCCCAGCTAACCGTCATTACCTCCATTTTATCTACGTTGATTTTAATCCAAGCTGACTTTCATCTAGATCCGAGACTCTTGCCAAACACTGGGAGAATAAGGAAACAGCTACATCCGGGTCTAATGAAAAGCAGACTGAGGGATGAGTGTCATCAGCATACTGATAGCACTATTCTTCATACTGCCTCACAATAACCCACCAGGGACTTCACACAGATGGTAAACAAAAGGGGTGATAGAGCTGAGGGAAGCAGGACTTGACAGCTGAGAGCCCTTAGGGAGGACGAGCTGTTGTTCATCCCCTAAAATCACTCTGAAAGGAACGAGCAGAACCATGCTCTGAGGATTCTATCTACCTCAACCAGGATCCACAACTGAGTCAATACCAACAGCATCACACTCTCCACTGAATTCAAAGGTCAAGGAAAGGTAAAGTAGTAAGAAAATTTGGCTTCTCTTTGCCATAAGATCACAGTCAAATGAGATGAATACTGTTCCCAGGCAATGCTCCAGTCTGTAGGTGTCCAAGGAATTTGAGGATATCAGATGTTGTTCCAAGAAAAAGGTAGGTTAGGGGCTGTTTGCTTTGAGTGTTCAAAGTTGCTTTCTTAGTAAGGGCCAGACCACAGAGTGTTCCAGGACTGCCACCTGCTTTACCTCCCTAAGAGGCATTAACAGAGTATACAAATGGGTACAAAACTATGTTTGAAGAATATAAGAATACAAAAATGTGAGAGTAAATGTTCTAATCTAGGATGGTTTAAAAATGCAGTGGCAAAGCTACAATCTGTTGTTTCCATATAGTGACAGTTCATCACCTGTCAGATCTGCTTTTTCCATTCCATTTTTAATCTTAATTATTAATCCTGACCACCAGTGGCATTTCTATTTTTCAAGGTAAGGTCAATATGTGGTGCATATTTTCTTCATTTCTTCTAAGAAAATAACTTATTTAACAATAAAATTGTCGGTTTCACTTTTCTGCTTCTTCCATCATCATATCTGTAGTACTGGGTAAAATTACACATTACTAACATTGCCTTCAAAGAGGGATTGATAGTTCAGGCAATTCTTTATAGGATATGGAACCTTTTCCCTTTTATATCTGTAGTTCAAATACAACATAAGGTACTAGTGACTAGTTCTTACCATTGCATGGCTCTTCAGATGCAAACTGATCTCAGTCCAATTCCCATTTAATGGATATCTAGATAATAAAACACATCATCATAACTAGTACTATCTGGGGAAACTTTTGTGTCGGCAGTCTTAAGCCATGAGATCAAGGACTATAGGGGCCTGGAGATGGAATGGCATTATTCTCTCGGTCTTAGAGGAAAGCTTGTGCATTTAGGTTGAAGCACTTTTGCAGGGTGGTTTAGGAAAGGTTGAACTTCCCTGGCTTGTAATGTATTTTATCTGTGGCAAATCGGGGCCTTTAGTTTAGTTTTACAGAATGCAGTGACGTTTTTGTAAAGGGTGGTATGCAAGTCTTATTTGGGGGGGTGGTTCTGTTCCTATGGCTGTCAGTCTAACACCTTTCACAGGCTCTAAATCCTCTTTTAAAATGTGCAAGTCCAAAAATATACAGTGTTAAGCTTCTTGTATCCGGCAATTAGACTAAAACTGAATGACAGTATTCTGTTTTTTAACTTTTTTTGCAAATGACTTGGTTTTCTCCATATGTTCTATAAAACTGTAAAAGAAAAGAAACCCTTTATATTTGAGGGCCAGTTCCTGAGGTAAGACCAGAATGCACAGAGCCCAAGATGAAGTGGTGTCCAAAAAACAACTTAACACTCCTCTTTTTGCTGCCTGAATTGTGATGCTGTTCTGTGCATTTTTGTTCTCCTCCTGCCTCTACCACGTTAGAGGATTTTGAGAGCAATGAGGACAGCAACTGGGGCAGCAACTTGAGAGAGGAAACCAAAACTCCACAGGCAGGAACTCAGCATAAGAGATACTTAATAGAGCTGGCCAGGTCTGACATTTCTGAAAGAAAACATTTTGATTTACTTGGTTTAAAATGACCTTGTTTAAAATTTCTCTTTAATTTTATTTACCTTAAATTTAAAAAGAATGTAAAATGGTTCAATCTAAACAAAACATTTCAATTTTGTAGAAATAAGATTTGTTTTGAATTTTTGATTTGCCAGAAATTTCAATGTTGGTCAAAAACAGACTGATTTTTAAAATATATTTAAAATTGCCAACAAACTGAAAAATCCATTTTTCAAGCAGATCTGCTTAATTTCCTTGTTCGTGTGGTGTGTATCTGCTCACTGAACTGAACTGCCCTTTTGCCAAGGAACGTTCAGGCCCCAGCCTTCTCTTCGATTGCTCCACAGACATCATCCCTTGTTAGAGCTTTCAGGTTCAGCTTGGTTCTCAACCTATTTTCCTGTATGGCCCTGAGGATGTCACATGGGCCACAGTTCTGTGCCGATGTGGCCGATTGGGCCACAGGTTGAGAGCCACTGAGGTCTGCTAAACCATTTCAGAAGACAGACAGACAATAGTATCTACATTGTCCCCATGCTGCAAAAACAGCCCGATGGAGAGAGAAGCTTTGTCTGTGCTTACGTTTCAAAGAATACATTTCAAAGGTTTACTGGACTATAAAAGAAAAAGGAGAGAACCCCATAGCTGTCCATCACTTGGGGGATTCAAGGGGCCAGAGCTCTTGATATCACAGGAGGTTGGGTTGTTCAGCCAAGAGGGAACTGAGCATAGGTGAGAAACTTGCATAGGCAGAAATTATAACTTGCTGAAATTAGAAGCGTATTTTTATTTTTGTTTCTTTGTAACTATTTCTATCTTTACTCCTTATACTTGGTATCACTTTAAACCTATGACTTTTTGTTTAATAAACTTGTTTTACTTTTACTATAAACAAATTCAGTGCTGTGGTTGAATTAAGAACGTTTGTCAAACCGCAGTTAAATTAGTAAACTGCTGTTATTGTCTCTTTAAAGGAGTAGGAAAATTAATATCTTCAGTTAGTATTCCTGGAGAGGGCTGGACACTACAGGAAGAAATTTCTGTTTCCTGCCAGACATGGTTTGGACTGGCAGAGTTCTGAAGAGTTTGTTTGGCAAGGCAGACAGGCTGGGGTCTCAGGGAGTTGTCACACAGCTTAGCACTTGCTGAGGCTGAGAAGGGTAACATAGTAACTCACAATTCTGGGAACCCCAAGCCACCTCATCCAGTGTATGGAAAACATCTGTGTATAGACCATTTGAACCAACAGAACATTTGCACTGACAGAACAAGAGGTTAATCAGTACACAGGCTCATAGCATGTCCAAAAATAGTTCTACCCTAAAATTAGTGGGTTAAGAACTGAGCATTCCTTGTGCAAGAATATTTTACCAGCTACATTTCACTGATGACCCTAACTGCAAAGCTTGAGCCTGACTCAAAAGGAGAACCAACAAAAAATTCCAAATTTCAGAAAATGAAACCTCCCTGTCTGTAACCATTAAAGAAAATAAATGAGGGGGAATACCGTGTATACACAAGCAGAAAATATTAACTACTTTGCTACATTACATGCTTTAAACAGATATACTAAAAGACAAGCAGTATGGAACATTTTATGTAAATATTGATATAGATGTGTGTGTTTGTGTGTGTGTGTGTGTATATATATATACACACACAAACACACACATCTATATATATATATATACACACACACACACACACACACACACACACACACACACACACACACACACACACACACTGGAAAAGATGTCTGCTTCATGGCTTATTGCAGAACATTCTGTCAATCTGGCACCTCTGAGCAGTAAAAAAAACCCATTATTGTTTACAGTATGTTACTGTTGTTCTGAGTATATAGTCCAACGTTTACTATTTATAGTCCTTTTTTTTACATATGATATAGATATAGTAGTAGTAAATGTAAGTAGCAAATATATATTTAATGTCAAATCTCTATATTAGAGAAAGTGGGTGAGGTAATATCTTTTGTTGGACCAACTTCTGTTGGAGAAAGAGACAAGCTTTCCATCTACACAGAGCTCTTCTTCAGGTGTGAGCCACTGTTACCCCTTTTCTGACCCAGCAAGTGAGAGTTTTGCTGTTGCTAAGCTCTGTGTTAGCTCCCTGAGATACCAGCCTGTCTACCTTGTCTAGCTATCAAATTCTTCAGGACTCTGCTAGTTCAAACCTTGCCTTGCAGGTAACAAAATCAGTGAACCCTAATTCCCAAGAGACACATCTCTGCAGTGTCTCTAGTCCCTCTTACTGTGACACTCACAGAAATGATCGTTTGCTGCCTCCAAAGAGACAGAACATACACAAGCCCATTGGTTTAACTGACATATTTCACTTTAATACACCTCACTGAGATGGTTTTATAATAAAACAAAAATAAATGTATTAACAAAGAATAGAGATTTAAGGAATACTAAGCAAGACTGAAACAGACAGGTATGGTTTCAAACAAAACAAAACATGCTTTTAAGTGACTAAATTAAAGTCCCAACTAGGTTGCTTCTGCAGTTGATAGGAACTTAGGTGACTCAACTGTAGTTCCTTATGTAATTGTAACTCTGCATCTGAATGTTCAATTCCATGATGGCGCATGAAAATAGTCCTTCTGGACACAGCTTTTGAGCCCATTTCTTAAAACCCTCACAGTTGTTATAATAAAGGGAGCAATGGAAAAAACATATACCCAATTATTCCTCCAGTCACTACATCTTTGTAACTAAAAGTAAAACACAACCAAGAACTGAACTCATGTAGAAACTCCTTGACTCCAGGAAATGTTTAGATTGGCTTGTAAACATGGAGTTTCCAAATCAGTAGCAGTTTCCAGTTGTTGCCTTTTTTTCCCAGAAGAGTCATATTATTATTATGATCGCTTTAGAGTAAATACAGATGATCAAAATTACCTTCTAGGGAAGATTTGAGCCCTATAAGTTGCTGACATTCTTTGTAAACTTTCAAATCATCAAGACTGAGGTTACTAGTTCTTATGTCCGTTATGTTCCTTAGAATATTTCAGTGTTTTGCTAGTGTGTCTCCTTTCCAATGGCGTATCAATTTCATATTTCACTTCACACACATCCAACTTTGGCATAATTTGTGTACCTTTCAGTCTACTTTATGTAGTGAAGTGATTTAACTTTTCCTCAGGAAAAGACCTCATAAAACTAGGTGGTGGCATGCTGTGTTTATGAGTATTTCCTAAGAGCAAGCTATCGCAATTTCTGTGGGTACTATAGTCTAATAAGACTAGGGAGCTGTTAAGATCCATGTTGGACTTTAACCCTCCAACTGAACACTATTTCCTAGTGGGGCCATGCACTGAGCACCCAACTCACTGAAATTTCAGAACTTTGCAAACTTGGGATTCAATATAGGAAAATACCTTGTTTCTGTCATACCCCATTCGGTATAACACAGAGCTTCAAACTGACTTTAAAAAAAAACTATGTTGTTTAACGTCCATATAATACCTTATGGGTAGTTTTGTTCAGTTTTGAAACTTGCAACAGCACAGCACATTTCTATCTTGTCTTGTAATTTCATAAATAAGCTATAGGCCTATTCCAAATTATCTGCAGACTTGACCAATAACAGATGTAGAAAATAATAACTACCATTGATGGTTTTTCTTCAAGTTAAACCTTCTTCAGGCATTTATAGTCCTTTATACACATGTGGGGTATAGATGCTAGAAAGGAGACTACCGTCTTCCAAAAAAGAAAAAAGAGGAGCTGACATTCAAAAGTGGAAAGTTCACCTTGTGAAAATTGATGTGTTTCAAAAAGCGTGTAACATCACGAAGGGCCTTCAGAAAGAAGTTGGCAAGATGTTACATTGTTAAAGATAATCCACATGCTTTATTAACATGTCCCAGCTTGTACCAATGCCATATTTTCATCCTCCTCTCACTTCAATGCTGTTTTTCAAGATTAAGCTTCACTATACTGTTTTCAGTACAGACCCATAAACCAACACAATCGGCCAAATTTCCATTAGGAATATAGAATTTGTAAATGCTGCTTTGATAGTTGCATCTTTCTGTTCAATAAATGTAATTAGCTGGTGTGTAGTTTATTAATTTTGTGGACTCAGTTCACTCCTGCTGCTGTGCAAATTACACTCTCCTGAGCCAATAGGGAGTCGTTGTACCTCTGACAGATTTATTTTCCCTCATGCAAACGTACTAAGGGTCCCTTATTACCCTTTATCAATGCTTTTAATGGAAATTCTTTGGGTGAATTAAGGGCGGCATCTGACTATAATTGTTATTTAAATCTGTAGCAAACATAAATTTAAAGGGCTATGAAATATTTACTAAAGTGTGCACTGTACATAGGATATTCCCAATCATACCTGGAGTGTTTTCTGTGAGATTAATTGAAGTTTCTCAGTTTCATTTTGCAATTAGCACTGGCTACTGTTGAACAAATCTTGATGATTACCTTTTCTGTTCATTCCCTGTAAAGCACCTGGCATTGGCCACTGTCGGATGACAGGATAATGGGCTAAGTGGACCTTTGGTCTGACCCAGTATGGCCGTTCTTATGTTATGATCTTAAATCAAATTATTGGGCAGTGAAGGTGTGGCAGCCGGGCAAGGACTCTCCCATCATGTTGCCCTTCATAGTACACAGATGGAGACAAATCTTTTAAATCAAGTATACATTCAGCGGCAGAGCCTCCAAAGGAGCTCTGACAATTTGCACCATCTGGGGACCTGTCCCACTGAATTTTAAATGGGAAACTAGGAAGTTTTTTACCCTCTGGTTTAAATTTGAACACATTCTTACTACCATCACCTAAAATCCTTGCCTTTTTATGCAGTAGCAGCAGTAGTTTTTGTTATTTTTAAAAGAAAAACAGATTTTTTTTTTCTCTTCCATCAGGATTTATTTGAAATTGTGGTTTCCTGGGACAGCAGCCAATTCAGCAGTTGCCAATTTAGACCAAAAGATTGACCTGGATTTATAAAAGATATATAGGTGTAAGGCCAATGAGCATGCTCCACCCAGGCCTACCCTTATAACAATTCCCTTTGTCCTGCACACTATGGAGATTAGGTAGTTAAATTCATGAGATTGCTGGCACACTGGAGAAATTGAAAGTATTTACATGAAGAGACATGTAGCCTGATCTATAGATTATGAATAACAATTCCCAGTTATCACTTTGGGAGTTGACAGCTTCTTGTCCCAAGATCAGGCCTAGTATTATTAAAATTATTATATAGTTGGGAACCCCGATGTGCACAGTTGCAAAACACACACTATAGGAACTCTTTTATATTTACAAATAAATAATGTATTGTAATAATACAATTAGCAAAGTCACACACACTCTAACTCAGTAAGGTAGATAAAGATAATACAGAAAGTACATCTAAACATCCATACTCACACCATCCCTTGCAGAACAACCTGAAATGTTAGCCATTATCTTCCTCATCATCATCACCTTCCTCATCTTCACCAGTAGCCATCATTCTAGCCCCTCCCAATGGCTACATCTCTCTCTCTGTCTCCTGCTGCCCCCAGGCTGGGATACCACATTTATAATATGTTACACTGATGTTACTATGTCTAATGCATATTCAATAGGGGTTTCTCCCCTCTTCCTTATTTCTATTTCTTCCTCTTGCCAATGTTAAGGTGTCCTTCTTCTATAGGTTAGTGTATTTATTATTTCACCCCATTATCATATATGTCAATTCATTGCCATGGCACTCTTGCAGTCAGATGTTCCATCCAAAACCTTCCAGAAGCTGGTGTCAGTTCATGATCTGTGGTTGGCTGATGTCATTATGGACAAAATTCCCCCCTTACACTCTACTTCCAGTTCCCGAAAACTTATGAGTTACCTAAGTTTGTTTATGCCAAAGTTTGTAGGCCTCAAGCCTCATGCTAACTGCTGAGGCCAATGTCTTACAGGATACAAGCCTGTAGGTTCCTTCCATTACTGCTAAATATAATAAAGCAAAATATAATGCAAAGCATAGAATAGAGGTAAGCACAACCATTAGGCTACAGAAGGACAGAGAACTTTCCATACATTTGTTTGGGCAATGAAAAGCCCTCCTATATGTACAGAGATAATACATGATGCTATGGTGTCATAAAGATTTTAACCACTTGGAGTGTAGATGCATCTGTGAGTGACTCAGCCATGACTGGGTTGTGCAAGTCATTCCAAACAAGTGTCCATAAATCTTTATGCTACAGTACACCATCTGTTTATGCCACAGAATTCACAGAACTATTATTTTAGAAATGTTTGTTTAAACAAATATTATTGGGACTATTTTTAGTCTCTTTCTGCTATAAAACCAGGTGTAACTATACAGGACTCAAAGAGAAAAACAGCATTTCACAACCTCTAAAAATTACATAGTAGTTATATAATAATGTTACAAATATATAGCTTGATTTCTTGGCATCTTCCTGGGCTACAAATGAGTGCTGTGTACCACTAGAAAGCTGAGTATCTGCTATTCCCAATGGTATAAAGCAGAACTCGTCAAAAATCAAAATCTCCATCCTATAGGTCAAATTCCAATATTTAACACTTTCTTTTCACCATGAATCAGGACCAAAAAAATGAAATGCCAAAATTGTAAAGTTCCAGACATTTGGATATGTAAATGTTGAAATGTTTCCTTTTAGCTCAGTTCAACATTAATCTATGTCCCGCTGAGCTGCTGTGGTACCTCATGGAAGTTGTAGTTTGTATAACTCATGACCCCATTCTCCTCAGTAGTCTGGGCTCTCCAGCTGTACTACATATCTCATGATATGGGCAGGGGCTGGACTCGATGACCTCTTGAGGTCCCTTCCAGCCCTAGAATCTATGAATCTATGATGCCCCATGGTCATATGGTTCTTATGATGCAACATGGCAGTTCAACTAGAGAGGAGGCCATTGTGCATCATGGCAAAGGCAGTCCAGTCTGGGAGCATGCCCTATCGGGAAGAATGGAGGCATGAGTTGGCTGAACTATAACACCCAGTGACTCACCACAGCAGCTTAGATGAACACAGATTAATGTTGACGCAACCCAAAATGAAATATTTTAATTCCACTTGACAGATTGAAATGTTTCAGTTTTGGTCAATCTAACCCAAAACTAAATATTTTGTTTTCATGTTCCCAATGGAAAGTTGAAAACAAACTGGCAATCAAAAATTTTCCCACAGAAAAGTTTTATGTTATGGCAAATTTCCAATCACCTCTAATGTAAAGCTCATAATTCTGTTTTTGAATGTTTAGCACGATATCAGAATTTAAGCTGTCATTGATTTAAGACTGAATGTCATCCAGCCTTTGGCCCAGTTTAACCCTGGTAGGAAAATTCCACTTTTGCCTTCTGAGTAGACAGGTAGCAAATATTTCCTTTGGCGCGCTGTTTTCTTTAATTGTGGCCATTTGAAGCCAATTTAGACATTTGGAAAGGTAGAAATAATCCCAGAAGTGATGGATTAGTTGGTAGAGCACAAATGAGATGGTCAAAATAACATTTATATTAGTGTTTGCTATGTTGTTGTAAGCATGTTGGTCCCAGGATATGAGAGATACAAGTTGGGTGCGGTAATATTTATTACTGGACCAAGTTCTGTTGGTGAAAGAGAAAAGCTTTCAAGCTAGTCAGAGCTCTTCCTCGGGTCTGGGAAATGTCAGGTCAGAATGTCACAGCTAAATACAACGTGGAACAGATTGTTAAGCATAAGGATCTTGTTACAAAACACATGTTGCAAGAGACTATTCCAGGTGAAGTGGGCAATTAACACCTTTGCAATCATAGGACAGAGGAGAGTTAGGGCTTGTCTTCACATACAGTGCTACAGCAGCACAGCTGCAGTGCTGTAACATTTTATTGAAGATGCTCCTACACCAACAGGAGAGCTTCTCCAATCAATGTAGTTAATCCACCTCCCCAAGAGGCTGTCTACATTGGGGATTAGGTTGGTATAACTGTTACACAGGGATGTGGATTTTTCACATCCCTGAGTGACGTAGTTATACCAATATAGGTCTGTAGTGTAGACCTGGCCTTAGTCTATGTCTACACTTAAAACACTACAGCAGCACAACTGCAGTGCTTCAGTGTAGATACTTACTACACTGATGGGAGGGGTTCTCCCATCACTGTAGTAAAGCCACTTCCCCAAGAGGCAGTAGCTAGGTCAATGGAAGAATTCTAAGGGGTATTTAGGGCTTGTCTACACTTGAAGACAAGTGGTGTGCTGCTGTAGCACTTCACTGTAGACATTACCTACAGCAACAGGAGGGATTCTCCTGTTGCTGTATTTAATCCACCTCCCCAAGAAGCAATAGCTAGGTCAGCGGAAGAATTCTTCTGTTGATCTAGCACTGTCTACACCAAGGGTTATGTCAGCTTAACTACATTGCTCGGGGATGTTGATTTTTCACCTCCCTAAGCGAAGTAGCATTGTTGATCTAATTTCTAATGACAGGTTTCAGTGTAGTAGCCGTGTTAGTCTGTGTCAGCAAAAAGAAAACAAGAAAAATACCTGTGGCACCTTAGAGACTAACAAATTTATTTCAGCATAAGCTTTCGTGGGTTAAGAACCCACTTCATCGGATGCATGGAATGGAACATACAGTGAACAGATATTTATACATTCAAAGAAACATGAGAAGGTGGAAGTGTCTATACCAATGTTAAGAGGCTAATTAATTGAAAGGAACTGTTATCAGTAGAAACTTTTGAAGTGATAATCAACAGGGGCCATTACAGACAGTTGACACAAAGGTGTTAAGGGGGGAAATAAATTCAATTAACGTAATGACCGAGCCATCCATGGTCAATATTCAAGCCTAAGGTAATGGTATCTAGTTTGCATATCGCAAACAACAGAACGCCACTAGCCATCACCTTCAGCCCCCAACTAAAACCTCTCCAGCGCATCATCAAAGATCTACAACCTATCCTGAAAGATGATCCCTCACTCTCACAGATCTTGGGAAACAGACCAGTCCTCTCTTACAGACAGCCCCCCAACCTGAAGCAAATACTCACCAGCAACCACACACCATACAACAAAAACACTATCCCAGGAACCTATCCTTGCAACAAAGCCCGATGCCAACTCTGTCCACATATCTATTCAAGTGACACCATCATAGGACCTAATCACATCAGCCACACCATCAGGGGCTCGTTCACCAGCACATCTACCAATGTGATATATGCCATCATGTGCCAGCAATGCCCCTCTGCCATGTACATTGGCCAAACTGGACAGTCTCTACGCAAAAGAATAAACGGACACAAATCTGACATCAGGAATCATCACATTCAAAAGCCAGTAGGTGAACACTTCAACCTCCCTAATCACTCAATGACAGATATAAAAGTAGCAATTTTGCAACAAAATAACTTCAAAAACAGGCTCCAACGAGAAACTGCGGAATTGGAATTAATATGCAAACTAGATACTATTACCTTAGGCTTGAATATTGACCGTGGATGGCTCGGTCATTACGTTAATTGAATTTATTTCCCCCCTTAACACCTTTGTGTCAACTGTCTGTAATGGCCCCTGTTGATTATCACTTCAAAAGTTTCTACTGATAAACAGTTCCTTTCAGTGAATTAGCCTCTTAACATTGGTATAGACACTTCCACCTTCTCATGTTTCTTTGAATGTATAAATATCTGTTCACTGTATGTTCCATTCCATGCATCCGATGAAGTGGGTTCTTAACCCACGAAAGCTTATGCTGAAATAAATTTGTTAGTCTCTAAGGTGCCACAGGTATTTTTCTAATTTTCTAATGTAGACCAGCCTTTAGTGGGTTGCAGATTGTTGTAATGAGACATACAACTAACGTATATGAGTCCATGATTTTTGGTGCTTAGCAGAGTTGTGAATGTAAGCTCCCAGGCTCGTCTTTGGAAGGTGGTGTGCAGGTTTCATTTGAGGACAAGGACTGAGAGGTCAGATACAGCATGATCATTTTGTGAATGTGTTTGCCCATGGGTGATAGGGTGTTTCTGCCTTTTATCATTTTTCTTTGTGAGTTCATTCAAGAGCATAGAGATTATCTAGGTTCACCTACATAGTTTTTGTTGGGGCATTTGATGCACTGGATGAGGTACACCCCACGTTGTGATGGGCACGTGTAGGACCCATGTATATTGAAATGTGTGTTGTGTGGGCTGTTGATTATCATAGCAGTGGAGATATGCCTGCAGGTTTTGCATCTGTTGTTATGGCAGGGTCTGGTGCTGCTTTGAGCTGGAGTGTCTTGGTCTGTGCTTGCTTTTTATGATGAGCTTGGCAAGGTTCGAGGGTTGTTTGAAGACCATAAGAAGAAGTTTTGGAAAGGTTTCTTTCAGGATGTGGTCCCTATCAAGTACAGTTGTAATTGTTTGATGATGCCCCACATGAGTTCCAGTGTGGGCTGGTAGGTGACAGCGAGGGGTGTGTGGTCAGTGGTTTTATTTTCCTGTGTTGATGCTGGTTCTCTCTGGGAATTGGGGTGGCCATGATGCAATCTATTGGTGGAGTCTTCTAAGGAAATCTGCACAACACCTTCAAAAGACAAGCCTGAGAGCTTAACTTCATAACTCTGCTAGACACCAGTAATCATGGATTCAATAGAGACAATGGTTTTATGTCTCATCACAACAATCTGTAACCCATTAAGGCCTGATCTACACTAAATTAAGTCAGTTTAACTACTGTTGAGCTCGCAAGCTTGTTTCTTCCATCAACAGAAGTTCATCCAATAAAAGACATTACCTCACCCACCTTGCTTCTCTCAACATTTACATTAGTCTTGATTAGTCAAGATATAAAGGGCTATGTTCTTCTCAGGAAACTGGTTTCTTTGAATTACTCATTTAGCACAAAGAATCTGGATGCTGGCTGTAACTGATCAGCTGAGAATTTCTTCTCCAGAGGGAGCTTTCAGTTACCTCCTGACCCCTAGCACAGCATATGTGGCTGGAATGAGGGAGCAGAAGGGCACATCTCTTCCCTGACCTGTAAATTCTGTGTATGGTCCTTTAGGAATCATAGGCAACTGTCACAAATTACAGCAGCCCTAGGATGCTGCAACTTACCTTGGAGCCAGGACGCAAGCAGATGTGACTCGAGAATGAGAAAGCTGTAACACACTCCCTCTTCCTCCCCACCAGTGCATGCTGAATGGCTCTCGATACAGGAGGGAATCTAGCCCAAAATTCAGAGCACCTTAGACTAAGTAATTGCTTCTGCCGAGTAAAGTTTTGAGCTCTGAACATTCTACTCTATTGGCAGGTTGGTGCTGGATTGGCAGTAAAACATTTATAGCGTTGGAAAGCCTGAATCTCTTTTCATTCACACCAATGTACTTTAAATCAAACGTAACTCTATTGAAATCAGTGGAAATATACCAGGATAGACCCAGAGTAAGGAGAATCAGGTTCCTGTAGCCCAAGTCTAGTCTAGCTGAGAGAAGGTTATGATGTATGGCTAGAGTCTCAGCATCTGATTTTTTCTTTCTCTGCTTGTGGTTTAGCTCGTTCATTTTCCTTGATTTTGTTGTAAATGGCACTTACTTTCTATAGTTTTGGTTTTCAGCTCATGTTTACTGACATTTAAAAATGAAAAGATATAATTGATCTAGAACTACTGTACCCTCTGCTGTTGTTTGTAAACAAATATGGCCCTAATTTGAGTAATTAACCAGTTTTGTGCCCTCAATCTGCTCTGGCACCAGCATGACATGAGCCCAAATACAAATTCATATACATACACATTCTCAACAAGGAACCTGTGGTTCTGCCCTGGGGAAGGGGAGAGGAACTTTGCTGTGAGTATAATATTTGTATTGTGGTTTTCCAATCAAAACAAAGTGACAAATAATTTTCTGAGTCTAGCCAGGGTTTGGCGTTTGTTTGGAAGGTGTAGTCACCATAAGTCACAGCTGGAAAACTATGCCTTGTATAATGCCGAAGGGCAAAGAAGGCTAAAGAAGAGCAGCAGCAGCAGGAACAGAAGAGTAGATGAGTGAAGGGGCCTGCCCATCCACACTGTCTTGACATCTCACTGCTTCACTCTCTGATGTCTACCATTCCTCCCGCCACGTTGCATTCACGCTCTCTCTTGGACCCAGGTACTATTGCAATTGCCAATTAATTGTTCCATCTTTATTTGCACTGCCCTTTAATTGCTCTGACCGTCTATCCTTATTGCCATTTAGCCATCCTTCTTTCACTCATTTGCCTTTTCTTGAACCCCCTGCCTTCTCCATCCCCCTTCTTCTGCTGCTCCTCTTCTTCACTCCCCCCTCCTGTACTCCCACATTCCCACTTCTGTGTTCACAGCTCCCTCTGTTCCTGAGAATGCTGCTACATGTCCACCAAGATACTCCTGCCTGGTAACATACATAAAGCCAAAGAGAGGGCAGGGAACTAAGGGACTGTTTACATTGCCAAGCAATTTGGACTAAAGGTGGTGTGGATAGCAGTGCACACCAAAGTGCTATGCTATGATGCCCTCCCTTCCCCACTGTGTGGAGGTCACAGGTGTGAACTTAAAGCTCCCACGTTCTCTTGCTATTCACACCCACTTAGTCCAAACTGCAGAGCAGTGTAGACACGCCCAAGGTTTAACAGGCTGGTAGTTTTTCCCTGAAATGCCTCATTCTGTTGGCATGTATTGAACCTGCTGGGAAAGGGTGGGGTGGGTTCTGCTGGCACACTGAGGCTGGTGGCTGTACTCCTGCTGGTTATAATAGAGTTGGGAGTGTTTGTAGAGAGAGAGCCTCTAGAGGGTGGGCTGTGCAGTTCAGAGGGAAGAATCCTAAGAGCAGTCAACCCTGGGCAGAAGGCTTGAGCTGAACTTTGTCATGTTATTGTTAATTTCTTTGTTCATAGAGCCAGTACCCAACAAAGGGGTACATTTTTGGCTGTACACAGTGTGTGGATTTATTGTGGCCCGTGACTTACTCAGTCTGCACTAAAACAGTGACTCATTGAGGTGCACATCCCAACTTTTGTTAGTGTAGTCCTGGTGAATAAACATAAAAGGGTGCAAAAAAGGTTTGAGATGTCCTTTCACTCATTGCAGAGGACTCATTTAGAGCCACTTTTCCCCACTATTCAGCTCTCTTCCTGTGTTATTTATGTAGTAAGTGTTGATCTGGGCTGCTACATTTAGGTGGATACTGAAGCCATCCATCTTGAAAGATGATGCTGTAAATGCCAAAGCAGTTCAGTTACTGTGTGTCCTGCTGCAGCGTCTCAAGTGGCTGAAAAGTCCAATTCTCAAGGGACAAGTCCTTGCTACAGATAATGCAGGCCTAAGGTGCAGGGCTAGAAGATGAAATCAGCACATTACTAGCTTTCTCAAGAACTTCGGTGTCAGGAACTTTGGCTTGCCACCAGTAGTGTAGGCAGGTCTGGAGCACAGGGGGAGCGGTGCTATAAAAAGGCGCCTCCCCAGGCTCTCCCTGTACTCACCCGGCTGCTCTTTAAAGGGCCCGGGGCTCCAGCCACTGTGGAGCCCTGGGCCCTTTAAAGCGCCACTGGAGCTCCGGCAGCGGGGCTCCAGCAGCGCTTTAAAAGGCCCACGGCTCCCCGCAGTGGCAGGAGCCCCGGGCCTTTATAAGCACCGCCGGAGCCCGGCTCCAGCAGCGCTTTAAAAAGCCCGTGGCTCCCCGCGGCTGCAGGAGCCGCTGGCCTTTTAAAGCCCCACCCCCTCCCCCCGAGCTTGGCTCTGGCAGCGGGGCTCGGGCGGCGCTTTAAAAGGCCCGCGGCTCTTGCAGCCATGGGGAGCCACCCGCGGGCCATTTAAAGCGCCGCCCGAGTCCGGCTTAGGCAGCGGGACTCGGGCGGCACTTTTTAAGGCGCCGCTTCTCCTCACAGGGGGAGCGGCTGCTCCCCCTGCTCCCCGCCTGGCTACGCTACTGCTTCCTACTTGATATTTAAAATATGAAAAAGACAGTGGGTGTGGAAGGTGTTGAGCCTTCTCTCATGCCTGCACTCACACATGGTCCAGCACTCACCATGATACAGCAGCAAGCTCAGAACATATGTCTGGTAGGCCCATATCTTTGTGTTCATTTTCCTGTTATCCCACTGCCTTTTAGGTACATAGAAGCATTCAAATAACACTCTCAGCCATTGTGTATATTAAAGGATTTGTCCTTCTCCTGATTGAGCCCTCTCCCAGTGTGTCTGTCAGTGTCTTGGTCTTACATTGGCATGCATCATCTTCTTTATATTAACAAATTTACTTGTAAATTCTGAAGATAGCCACTCTATACTGAAAGAGTAAGTGCTGTAATTCTGGGGAAGATCTATACTGTCTATGTCATACATAATAAAGGAGATGAATCCCTGATTTAAGTGTAAAATTTATTTCAACCTCGAGTATGGAGCTTCAAATGGTGCTTCTAAAATACACATAAGGATATCTTACTTTGAATTCTGTGGCCAGTAGTGCAAGACAACTTTGAGCTCTTGGTTTCATGAGCCAGTGTAGCCACATGAAGCTAAATGCTCAGCAACCCCAGACAACTTCTTTATGAATAAAGCCCATCACTCAATTTTCATAGCCCAAGTCTCTCTAAGGGCCTCAACCTTCTCCTGTTGACATCAATGGAAGTTGGATCTGGGCCTCCTGTTATTAATCTCTCTAGTCACAAACCTTTCCACAAATAGTGCTAAATTAATCTTGTAACTTGAAAGACATTTGATGACTGTTCTCTCACTAATTCCATTCTTGTATTATGTAAGTGTCTCTTGGCGACATTAGCAGCTTTCATCTTACACTACCTAGTTGTTAATGTGATAGCCTTTTAAATGGTCCCCAATGTGATGCAAAGGTGCAAAACTAGTTATTCTCGCTGCTATGTTCTCCTGGGGACATGAGTTCTTCTACAAACTTAATGTGCTTTACTGCATATTAAAGTTGGATAATTTCTTATTAGTAAATTAAATATTAAATTCTGCAAGTTTGACAACATAATCTGACTGTGTTAACAACTTTTATATCACATTAGGCAAAAGGCTCTGCTGGATTGCCTGCAGGCTTTCCTTTCAGTCATTATTCAGCCTCTTCAATCTGCATTAAGCTGCTGGAACATTACTATCATGCTCTAAAAAGTCACTAATAGGACTTTCGTCTTTCCCTGCTGATAAAATTAATGGAATACAGTGCCTAGTGTGCCTACTACTGACAGATGCTGAGGCAAAGCCAAGATGTTCATTTCAGAAGTTGTAAAGCATTATTGGACCGTAAGTTCCTGGTCCATTAATGTAATGTTATACTCCATTTAAAAGAAAAGCCCAACAACTTCCTGGATTCCCCAACTCAAAAATGAAGTCCGAGATGACAGAAGCTATGCAGCGTGTTCTTCCACTCAAGTCATTACGGCTGATCGGAAATGGATCTATTAATAAAATCTGAGGTTCTATGGACTTTGAATAGCTGATGCCTGAAAGGGTTTATTTCTACATGTTTCTGTACTTTTGTGGGTAATGCATTTAAATAAGTGACTGGCAAAAATGCAATCTGGCATAAAGCATTATATTCTGACCTTTAAAGGCTTGCAGATTGCTTTATGTTACTAAATATCATTCCCTCTTTGGACTAGGTTATGACATTACAATCTGCCTTGAGTAAGGCATGTAGCTGTGTCATCCCATGACAAGACTAGGGAGGGCATTGTGAGCCTCAAAGGAGAAGGAATCTCTCGTTGTTCTGGGGGTGAAATAAGTTGCTGGCCATCATGTTAGAGGGGAAGAGCCAAGGCTCCAGCCCCACATGCCAGTTCCCCAGCCACCTGCACAGGAGGGGGAGAAGCAGCCCTGCAGAGACTACTACCTTCCCTGCAATGCAGGTAGCTAATGTAGGGAGTAAGAAGGGGCTTTTCCCTCTTATACCCCTGAATAGCATTGTATGGGTAGGGCATAGTCCTGCCAATTGTTTTCAGCCTTTCCTAGGTGACCTGTATAAATTGTTATCCAAATAACATCTGGAACTTCCAATTGTTCTCATAACCTCTTAATTTGATTGGAGTAGCATATTTCCTTACAGATGGAGTCTTCTGTCTTTCATGAACAAGACAAGAATTAAGAAATTACTAACTCTGTTAGAAACCAATATTTTTAGGTTTTTCAGAGTCGCACGAGATTCATTTCATCCATTAGGATTCAACTGATCTCTTTATACTTTCCTATTTGGGCTCGTTCTTTCTCTTGTTTCTTTAAAGTAAAATAATACTGTATTGCACTACAAACTGAAAGTTTTGAGTCTGTCCTTTTTTGCATAGGATACAACTTCAGATATGAACATTTCAGCATTATTTAAATGTGACATGTTCAGGCTAAAATATTTTCTGTAATGGAGGAGAAATTTGCTGAAGCTGAATTCTTCTTGTTGTGTCCTCATACTGCTTCCTGCCACATCTGGGCATGTGCAATTGCCCAATCATTACGCTCTTCCAGGTCAGTGGTTCTCAACCAGGGGTACATTCTCTACTCTTGTTTTCCATAACTGAACCCTCGTCTGTTTAGATGACATGTTAGGGATTTAACGGTGGCAAGAAAACTCTGTTGTGACTTCAGTCAGCTCAGTGTCGGTATTATATAGCAGATGTCTCAGATCTGTGCACTGCCTTGTGAGATCAACTCTACTAGCAAAAATGAAGCTGAATTGAAACTCATGTATAGTTTGTGCATTCTATGAACCTTCCATTGGGAGAAAAAATATCGTCTTTACCAGTGCAGTATATCTGTAAGAAGGAGACAGCATTAAATCTGGCAAGCTGGGATAGGCCTTTTCAGCAGCAAAGAGCAATGAAGCTTTCCAGCAGTAGGCATTGTGTACTGCCAGTTTCACATTAACTGTAGGCTCCAGAAATCCTATATCCTGTTTACTTCCTCTCCCGCTCCCACCCATTATTGAGCTAGAAAGGTAATATCACAAGTTTCAGCGCTAATGCCTTCAGATGAAGGGAAAGTGTGTGTTTTTGCCTGGAGAAATCATTTCTTTTTTCAATAGCAATGATAACTAAATGGTGTTTGTTTTCAAGCAGTGGATACTGAGTCTTCTTTAAAATCCCTTTTGAACACGTTACATTGTTCTAAAATGAAATAACCATGTTCACAAAGAGCACACTCGAAGAAACCTGTCTGCCAGACTTCTCATTGTTCCCCATTGCTGCAGTCCTTTTCCTAGCACATTCTGTTGCATCTAAAAAACCAACAGAGAGCCTCAGTCAGAGCCTGAGGCGAATAAAGTAGTTTTTTCTGAGAGAAAGAAAAACACTCCGAAGTTCACATGAGTCAGCATACTAAACCACAGCTTGATATAAGGGTGATGAACATGGCATAAATGCACAGATATACAGAGGTGGCCAAGATTTTCAAAAGCATCTAGTGATTTGGGTTCCTCAGGTTTTGAAACAACTTAGAGGGACTTGAAGCTTTCATTCACTAAAGGCCAGATTTTCAAAGGTATTATTGCCTAAAAGTGAAAATAGGCACCTAGTGGGACTTTCAAAAGTGCCTGAGCATTTTAGGTGCCCAATTCCCACTAGGTGCCTATCTGTGTCTCTAAGTGACTAAATACCTTTGAAATCTGGCCATAAGCCCTTTCTTAGGGGCAGAGCTGCTGCATTCAGGGTACATCATGTTAAGAAACTAAAACAGTCAGTGGTACCAGAAGCATTACATAGTGCCAGAAATCATCTAAAACAGTGGATTTCAACCTGTGGTCCGCAGACTATGTCTAAGATTTTCAAAGGGGTCCTCACCTCTTCAAAATATTTTAGAAGGCCGCAAATGAAAAACAATTGAAAACCGCTGTTCTAAAGTGCAGAAGAAGCCTAAGAAAAGACATCAAGTCCATATAGGAACTGTGAAAACATATTTTTTCCTGAGCAGTGGACGAAATTTAAACCAAATAGGAGAGCTCCTTTTCATGGGTGCCCTGAAATCTAAATATGAGGAAGAAAAATGTTCTTATCTACCACTTTGGAATGGGGACAAATGTAGTGATGTTTATATTATCCTGAAAGAGATTACACCTGAAGATAAAGAAAATAGATGAGGATACATGTAACACCTTGAAAGCTAATCCAACAGTTGTACAATGAACATTTTATAGCCAAATACAAGGTCCAAATGAGCCCATAGAACACGTGACATAGTTAAAGTTTCTAGATAAAGATTATATTTACTGGAATAGATGAAATGACTAAGGACAGGATAGTGTTTGGCACAAATGTGCTGAAAGTCCATGAAAAGCTTATAAATCAGTTTGCTGAGCTTAATTTTAAAAAAGTGATCAGTCCTGTTATAGCTCAGGGCAAACATAAAGCTAAACAAGTAGGGTTATTCCAGACATAACCACAGGAACACTAACGTCCTACTTTTTCTCCAGGAAGGAGGGAAAAGAGGGTGTTTGTGCAAAATCATAACAGTCAGTGACAGTCTGGCAATGTCAAAGGCAAATTGCACACACCAAGAGCCTGTCTTGACATAATCAAAAACATTGGCTCCAGCTGCAAAAAAATTAATTCAAGTGGTGCTGATTTCCATTCTGTACTAAGTACTATTTCCAAACTGCAAAACAGTTTCATTCACCAGGAGGATTTGATGACACTTTGACCACACCTTTTTGTTTTCCCCCCAAATCCACAGAAGAAGCAAAGACACAGACAACCATCATGTTGTGTGGCCTGACTGTGTGGTAAAAACACCTAAGTGAATCTGTAAACATTGGGCATCAAATAGGTTTCAGCAAATATTTAATATTAAACATCTTTTTTTTTTGTAACAACGGGTGTAATAACATTGGGAGTTATCTGATGGCTCTCTGCTAGGTGGTTTTACATGTTTCATTTAACCAACTTTATAGGAGTTGGACCTGAGAGGAATGTTGATTGTTAGGTGAAGTGGAATTCTTTTCAAACACTGATCTTATCACCAGTAACGTTGATTTTCTCTGTCTGCGTCCCTTTTGGGCCATGTCTACCAAAGGAACGTTTCTAAAAAGTTCACATTGTTTGCTTACACCATTTCAATTCCACCAGTATTAGCAACACTGGGAGTCTTAGTGCAGATGGATCACTTCTTGTGTTTTGAACACATAGGATGAAATCCTGGCCCAATTAAGTGAATGGGAGTTTTGCCATTGACTTAATGAGGTCAGGATTTAAGCCCGTGTCTTCCAACCCTGCTCAGAATTGATGCAGTGTTGAAAATGTCTACAGTGGCTGGTGACGTTCTATGCTAGGGTGCCTAACATTGCTAATGTTAGTGGATCTGTAATGGTTTTACCCATCATGACATTTTTTAGGAAAATGTCCCTAGTGTAAATAGGGTTTTTGGCTGACAGGTATTGAACTGCTGACAGAATATAGCCATTCAAGCAAACAAAAACATTGCATGGTGTCAAAGTATTGCAGTAGCATACCGGATGATATTAAAGTATGATGATGTGTGAACCAGTTTTGCTCGTGAGTTCTCCAAGGGAACTGCATTTGTGTTTAAAGCTAGAGGAATAAATTATCCTCAGTAGACTAAATCATTGCACCTAACACTGTATACTGATCTAATTATTGTTTTATCATTCAGAAGTTACACTTTGGTTTGTAAATGTTGTGATATCTGCGGCCAAGTATTTCAAATGATGTTGGCATAATTTGATAGGTCAATGTGGAATTTGGTCATATCGATAAGAACTGAGGGTTGTTTAGTCTCTGCCCTATGCTAGACTTAATTCCTTTGAGAAAAGCTGCCAGTCTCTTTGAGTGCCTGTCAGCTTCAGATTGTCAACATCATGCCAACTGGGCATGTCACATCATGATACTTATGACCTTGGATTTAAACATCAAAGCAGAGTTTCAGAGGGGAAACGGATATGACTAGTTTGGTGCTGTAGCAGTGAAGATAAAGTTCAGAGTGAAACTTAACATACCAAAACTGTCAAGACTGAGCCAAGTGGGACCTCAGGACTTAAACTGTTGCTATACTTCGGGTTTTTAAAATAGCAAAATCATGGGAGCATATCTTGGAAACCTTTATCAGTTTTGTGTGAATTTCATTTTCTGACAGGCTGAACAGGTTTGGAAAATTATAATTGGCGCCTCAGATTACAAATGACTGGAGTTTCATTACTGGCATCCCTTTCAAATAGCTGTTGGCTGTGCTATTGTCTATGTGATCTTCCAGGAATGGCATTGTTGGCAATGTATAACTTACTAGTTCAGTGGTGCCACCTCTGCTAGTAATACCTCAAGGATCAATACCACAGCATTACTATTTGGTAAATAATTGGGGTATATGCAAATGGACAGTGGGTGATTTCATTCTGCTTCCTCTCTATTTTAGTCATAATACTAGGTAAATATTCACTTCTGTAAGCAATGGATTAGATACAACAGGCTAGTAAGCTAAATAATGGGAGTTGCAGATCTTATCCCCAGCAGATGCTGCTGGAAATTCACTTTGGGATGTTACTTTGCTGATAGATTACTTTAACATTCAGAAAAGTTACAATGATATAGCTTTGTGCATCAAGTTGAAAATTTACCCCCAAGGGCCTAACTTAAACCAGCAAAGGCCAGGAAATTCAGATCAGTGGTTGTTGTTCCACTCACCCACTTCTATAAACATTTCCTCACTGGGGTGAGATAAAATTATGCTGTCAGCCTGGATGGTTAAGCTATATGGACCTGATCCAGTTCTTATTGAAGTCCAAAGAAAAACTCCTATTGGATTTCAGTGGAAGTTGATCAAGCCCTATTTAAATTTCTTTTATATAATTTATTTCTATAGTCTTAAGTCATTTTAGTATAGGGTTACTTTGTTTAAATGTAGCTTCCATATAGTTATTTACAAATGGTCTGTTTATGATCAGTCAATAGTGTACAGGAGCAGCAAGAACATATGCTAAAAATCCCAATTAAACTGTTGATGGGAGAAACTTATTGTACATCTGTAATATCCTATCTTGTAAATGAAAGAGCCAAAGCAACTTTAAAGTGATTTTTAAATATTCGTTATTTATTCATATAAAATCCATTTTGTGTATATCAATGGCTCTGTCTCTCTCACACACACACAATCATATTGTTTTCTCATGCATGTTCCCCTCTCTCCAGATGCTTTGGTTCTGGCTGAAGACCATGTGACTCTTTTCATGGCTCAAAGACCAGAGAGGATATGGGGCATTCCCTCTTCAGAAGGGCTGAAAGGAAGGCACTATCTAATCAATCCTAGCTCAACTTGGAGCAGAACTTGAATCCCCTCTATGGCAGAGCATGGCCACTAGATCACTTTACCGATTTTACTGATTCCTTCTATGTAAAGAATCTGCTCCGGGTGAGTTTTGTCTTTGTTTCAGTGCAGCTAGAATTCCTGTTGCAGGCAGCCTACCCTTTCTACAATATGGGTAGTCTTGGAAGGATTAAATATTTATAGGTAAGTGTCAATAAATGTCAACTTTGCCACACACGCACAGTCCAACTAAAAATATTTCCATCAATAATAATAAAAAATTAGAGTAAGAAAAGTAATACATTATATTTTTATAATCTCCCCACCCCAAAATAGTCAAAATTATTCACAGGAAAAAATATCATTTCCCAAACAGCTGTAATTAATGGTTAAAAATGGTTGATGGGGAAAGCTCCATATGGTATTAGTTGATGTTGTGTCTGTCCTGTTATGTCTACCCAATCTCAAAGTGATCTTCAGCTTCAGGATCTAAAGTCATAGCAGTAGTTTTTGCACCTCTGTCTGGGAAATAAGCCGTGTTCGTTTTTGGTTTTTTGTTCCTCTCTGGTGCAAAGCTTGCAGCAATATTGAAGGAATAATGCCCTTTAGCTTGGGAGGTTTCCTTTCCTTCCCCCACAAACCGAGAAAGTATAACAGAATGATTAAAAGTCACCAATATTTCTCCATTATAAATTCTCATTTTCATTATCAAATAATTCCTGTCTCAGCCTTTAATTTTACAGTTATTCGGCGTATTGTCATGTTTGGCTCGGCTTCAGTGACTTCTGTAGTGACTTCTGTGTGAGAGAATTAAAGAAGTAGGTACTGGAAACAAAATCTCATTCTCTTCCCATGGTAATTTCCTACAAAGCTCTCATTATTGTTACCACGGGTTGTGTTATTGGCACCACCACAGAGGATCAGGAAACAGGATCAGACAACATAATCTGATTAGTACTCTGCCCCCAGTGATTGATTATAGTGTTTCTTTTAACATGTAAGTATTCTTGGGGGCTTACTAATGGTACAAAGGACAGACCATTATAAAAGACAGCACATCACATGATTTTGAAAATGTAATCTGTAGTTAATAAGGGATTCCTAACAAAAAGCATGCAAATTAGTCTCTGGAGTGTGATAAAACCGAATCACTGAGGAATGTCAAAGATACCAGTAAATGATGGTGAGCAAGAAAATTTTACATTTCACAGTGTCCTTGAAGTAGAGTTTTCTGTAATTCTGTGAAGAAATTGGTTCTCCTATAATGCTGCCTGCAAACTTTATTTTTATGGAACTTGTCAAAATTACACATGGAAAGCTTTTCTGACAAAAAATGGCCTTTAAGAAAATGGAAATTTTAATGAAAAGATGTGGACATCTTTGAAATTTTCCATTTTTCATGAAAGTTTCTATATTTCTATTTATATCTTTTGATCAGAATTTTTAACGAAACCACATTTGAAATAGTTATTATTGCTAACATAAAATATTGATACATTTTTCTCAGAAACTTTTGTGGAAATGGGTCAATTTCACATCCTGCAAAATTGAAACTTTTTTTCAAATATCCTGCAAAATTGTTTTACCCTTTTTTGACCATCACTAGTTTTTTGAATATCTAAAAAATATTACATATTCTCATATTAATGGTATATATAGTATCTGAGCGGGTAGGTTGGGCTCGTCAGCTTGGAAGGCAGCCCACCTAGGAGAAGGAAAACTCTGATTTAAAACCTCCGCTGCCTTGTGGCAATACCCACTCATGGGAAAAGCTAAGGGAGTCAACCCTGAAACCAAATCCGGTGTCGGAGTCCCCATGGTGGTCTGACATTGTCCTCAACGTCATTCCGGCAACTCCTGTGACGCCACTGGTGCCAAGTTTTATCGACTTTGTCTTTCCCTTGGATCCATCAGTTGCGTGGAGAGGGGGGTTCTGCTGCATGGGCAACAGCTGTTCCTCCATATCACCCTGCCCTGGCTTGCGCCCTGGAGAGGACACTCCAGCTTCACTTCACAGCGTCGACACAACACGAGAAGCAACAGCCACTCTCGTGTGGGGCTCCACAGCCACAACAGACACTGCACAACCATCAACTAAATATTCCCCATGGGCGCATATCCATCGTCTCTCGAGACTAACGGACGCCAACAACAACAACAACAGTATCTGAGCATCATACAACTTCTAGATTTTTTTTCTAAAAGGCTTTTGAACTGGATTTATATTTTGGAATTATTGGTGAATGAATAATATTTATTTTGGGTCAGAGTTAGGGTTGTGATGTGGTGAAATATACATTACTTTGTACTTATAAGAATAGTTTTTTATGTGGACAGAATAGGATGTATGACAGCCTTAACTATATATTTCCATACTTTTTAAATGCTTATATTTTGTAAATTATGTGACAGGTAATAATTTTTTTCTGGGGTTGTCTACCTTGGGAAATTGACTGGCATAGCTAGTGCAGAATAAGCTATTCTTCAATAGCCTCTGGGCACTATTCCAGAATAAAAGTGATTTTATTCCAGAATAAGTACTCAGCTTTGGAAACACACTAATTATTCCAAAATAAAGTATTCCACAACGGATCATCCACATGGGGAGCTCTTGCTTTCAGCTTTTTCCATGATAGCTATTCTGGTCAATTTCCCCATATAGATAAGCCCTCACTTTTCAACCTCATTTGGTTTTCGGAACAGCTTTTTGCTGTGTTTTTAGTTATTATATTCAGAAGATTGTGATGAGGGAAACTTACAGCTACTCCTCAGTTTCAATGAGGAGTCCAGCAGTTTCTTGAGTTACATCTCATAAAAATGGGGATTGTGAGTCTGTTTTGTTCAGCAATCTTAATTTTAGAAAACAGGGCCAGATCCTCAATTTGCATGAATACCATAATTCATTTGGAGTTAATGGACATCTGACATGTCATACCAGCTGAGGGTTTGGGTTTGGGGGATTTATGTTTGTTTTTTGTTTTGTTTTCACTTTTACTTTTGTGTAACTAAAGGAACCTTTTAATGACTAGGATGGGCCATATCACCTGGCTGTTGCAGAGAGGCTGAAGGGAGGGATGGGCTCCTTATGCCCTCTCCCTGAGCATTCCTAGTAAGTGAATATAAAAGCATGTTATTGGATGTTCTTTCGGGGGGAAGTGGGAAAGGTCAAGATATTAAATTAGGCCTGACATAGGTCCTCCCTTCTATACTCCAAGCTTTTCTTCTGCCCTGGCTTTCCTCTCTCTGTGTCATATTCTAAAACTGTCTCTTCTTCTTCTCCTCCTCCTTCTTCTTCTACTCCTCCTCCTCCGCCGCTGCCACCACCAGCTGGTGTCATGGCCATTCATATGTTTCAGTTTAATTTACGTACTGGTTTTGCTCTAATTTGTACATTAAATCCTACACCTGGGACTTCTCTGATGCCAGAAGAGTTACATCCATCTGAAACTTGTATAAGTGGGATTAGAATCAGACCCTGAGATGGAGAAATCAACAGTGCATGGAGAGAATGCATGTTCCTTGTTCTCAATGTATTTTTATGATCTGGAGAGAGGAGAGAGGGCATACATGTCACTAATATCTCATATACACAAACACAAGTATCCCAGCAACCATATGCGCAGTACAACTCTTGATCATTTACACACTTCCACAAATCACATCCTTAAACCAGCGTCTGGCTTCCAAATGAACCAACAAAAAAAGTCTGGTAACATATGCATCCACTGAGCCATATAGAAGAGCTGAACAAAAAGCCAAGGTGAATGTGTGCTATGAAAAGTAATCAGAATAAGGACTCAGATGATTCTGTTTAGGATTGAGAGAGATTATATTTCATTGATATATATTTGTATTTTAAAATGTTGAACTGTGTGATGATTTCTATATAAAATGCTAAGGGACACACACTTATTCAGGTCTGTTAGACAACATCCGCTTCAAATTGGCAGTATGATTTTGCCTATTGCCTGTATTGACTACATAAGTGGCTTTGGTGACTCAGACATCACAAGATGGGACTGATGCCTTCTTGGGTAATCAAAGGGTTAGCTGGAGATTTTCTGTGACTCTGATGAAACCTGAGGAGTTCTCATGCTGTCGGGCATCTCAACTATGCATATTTCCCTCTGCTGAATACGGGACACCTGGTAAAATTACTCATGTTTAAGCGAGTTCAATGGCAATCGATAAGAACTATGTGGTACAAACATTCAGATTAACATCAAGTTGACTGAGCCCCTGTTAAAAGAAATACTGCGTAGTTGAATTCTTTTTATTTACCTTCTTATCTTTAAGGATTTAGGGTTAACATGGGGAGAGGTGACACATACAAACTATCATACACCTCTCTCACGCGGGGGGGTGGGAGGGGACACCGACTGACCCAACTCTCCCTGCCTGACGCTCTCCATGCTCCAGACCTGGCTAGGCCCCCAGGATGGACCCACATCTCCTGGGACCTGGCGCTGCGTCTTTCTGAGGCAACATGTCAGGGGGCATGCAGGGTCACATGCCTTCCCTCCCCAGATTTCTGCCAGGGTTTGCACCAGAATGTGGCCAGCAGCAGCCTTTTGGCACTGTGCGGGAGGGAAGGGATGGGAGCTGCTTCCAGCCACAGGGAATGAGAGCGGGGGAAGGGAAGACCTGGCCTGTGTCTTTGCAGAGTTCATCTCTTCCACTGTCTCCCATCCCCTCTGCTCTGTGGCTGGAAGCAGCTTGTCCATTACTGCCTGCACAGTGTAGAAAGGCAGCTAACACCTCCAAGCTGCTGCTGGCCACCGACGTACCCCAGTGGCCTCCTGTCCCCCAGCTACAGCGCACACAGGAAGAAGTTAAGCCCTAAGGATCCATTATGTACCAGGGCCCAGGAAAACTGACTGCAAGGGCTTCAGCGAACCCAGCCACAGAGGTGGCTCAGCAAGGGAGGGTGCCTAGGGGATGGAGCAGCCCCGCGCTCCCTGGGGGAAGGACCCAAGGTGGGGGGGGATGTGAAGAGGGTACTAAGCCCCTGCCTGAGGGCTGCTGTGGAGCCTGCAGGGTCAGGGCGTGAACAGGATGGAAATTGCTTCCTCCTCTCCACTCCAGCTTAGCTGAGGGGCGGAGAGGCTTCCCTGTGCCAGTGCTGTGTGGGACTTTGGCACACACAGGGTTCAGCTCCTCCTGGCCAGCACCCCGGGCTAAAGGGTCTTGGGCTTTCCCTGGGTGCCAGCCCAGCCAGAGGCAGTGGGGGAAGGAAGGAGCCTGCCAGCCAGACTGCTGGTGAACTGAGTGCTCTGACCAGGGGGCTGGTTCTCTGCACAGCGCTGGGAACAGGATGCACCCCGCCAAGGGGGGAGGGGATATGGAGGAGCAGCAGGGCTGGAGGGGAGTGAAGGGGCAAAGCAGGGAGAGGACAGTGAGAGGGGGAGCATGTAAAGGGCCGATGGCTGGGCAGCAGATGTGACTCATAGCCAGCCTTTGCCTGGCACCTGCCTGCACTCACCAGTCACCGCAGCGCACAGCCAGAACAGCCACAAACGGGATGGGGGGATGTGGCCCTGCTAGCTGAGAACTGGCACGCAGTGGGGGCTGGGCTGAGGGACCAGCATGGGGAATGGCCGGCCCTGAAAGCTGCAGCTTTGACCTGCCACCAGCCTTGCACACCCATCCCCATCGTCGTCCACTGGAAACCTCCCCCCCACACTCACCACTGGTGGGTGGGCGGCTGGTGAGCAGGGATCCAGCTAGCAGCAATACTCACCAGTACTGATGTGGGGGAGACAGAAAATACAGGACAAGTTGCCTGTTTTTAAGAAAAAGTTGGGACACCTGCAGGAGGGCTTAAATACAGGACTGTCCCTTTAAAAACGGGATGTCTGGTCATCCTAACTATGCATTGCTGTAGCATAGTCAACGGGAGATCAGCCAGAAGCCCATAATGCACTTCACGGAAGAGTTGCAGGACAAAAAGCTCTCAGACTGACTGTGAGTGAGACTCTGAGGCCCATAATTGATGAGTCTAGAAGGTTCAGAGTGGTAGCTCAGGAGCAGGTAAGAAAAACTGAAATTACAATTAACTTGCTCCTTGGGGTCAAAAGATTGTTTAATTGTTGTTTTTATTTTATGGGTGTATAGGGGAGGTATTTTGTCCATTCTGTTGTCATACTTTTCTATTACTCTACATTACTTTTCTATTCTTTCCCCATGTAAATGGGATTAGAGGATAAACAACAGTATGATCGTTACATGCACAAAGTAAAAGTAATCATGCATCAGATTGGGCTAAGGAAGGACTTTCTATTCAGAGCAAATGGGAAGTAACGTGGCCAGGCTTGGGTGGGGAGGGATGTGATGTTCCCCTGGTGTTATCTGGACCGGTGATCTGCTAGGTCACTCCTAGGTCACTCCAGTCCTCAACTCTGGGAGCCAGCCTTACCCTGCTCTGCTGTGAAATTCCCCCCCACTCCCAGGCTGTTCACACACAGCCTCTAGCATGTAAGCTGCTCCCAGCTACGCAAGTAAGTGCTTTTGGCCAGCTGCTGCTTGGATTGTGCAACTGAATGACACTAGCCAATATCTCCGGTCCCAGACACAACCCTAGGAACCTCCGTCTTGCAGTGTCCAGTTATGCTCACTGGACACTGCAAGCTTATATGGGTTCCTCAATTTAACAAAGAAATTTATATGAACCAGGCTTGTTATCCCAAGGGAAGTCTCTGACACGCTTCAAACAACGCACTGCTTCAGGTAGAATAAACAAACAAATTTATTAACTACAAAAGATAGATTTTATGTGATTATAAGACAAAGCACAAGAAGTCAGATTTGGTTAAATGAAATAAAAGCAAAACACATTCTAAGCTGATCTTAACACTTTCAGTGCCCTTACAAACTTAGATGCTTCTCACCACAGGCTGGCTGGTTGCCCTTCAGCCAGGCTCTCCCCTTTGATCAGCACTTCAGTCGCTTGGTGGTGGTGTCTGTAGATGGAGGTGGAAGAGAAAGAGAGAGCATGACAAACGTCTCTCCCTTTTTATCAGGTTCTTTCTTCCCTCTTGGCTTAGCCTGCTCTCCCTCCCCCCAAGTCAGGTGAGTATTATGTCATCATAGTCTCAAACTGACCAAGGGAAGTGGGGTAACTCACTTGAGAGTCCAGCAGATCCTTTGTTGCTGCCTAGGCCAGTGTCCTTTGTTCCTGTGAGGCTGGGCTGGGTTTGTCCCATATATGCCCTAATGAGCTGTGAACTGCCCCTCCACTCCTGGGGAGTTTTACCTGGGCTTCTGCTCCTGGAGAGTTTTTGCCTGGGCTCGTTTTAAGCCATGAGGACACATTTTCAGCCTCATAACTATATACATGAACTTACAACCTATAACATTACTATAACAACATGGGGGTGCAGGGGTTCCCACGAGGTACAGAGTGTCACAAGGGAATAAAGGGCAAAGATCTTCTTTCTCTGGACCGTTTGGTGTTGATCATCTGTTGTGCCCAAACTGAAAGTAAATGGCTAGTTCTACTCTGATAGTACTAAGGTTGATGGAGCATGGTATTATCCCAATATAAAGAGCTTTTGTGTCCAGGTTGTGAGCTTCTGAGGAGTTGTGTTGTTCTTATTTATTATTTGTATTACGTTGCTCACAGAAAGCCCACTGGGTTCCATTCTGCTGGGCACTATACAGCTAGAAGCAATCCCTACCCCCAAAGAACTTATAGAGTAAGTTAAGACAAGACATCTTTCTGCTGAAAGTGTGAAACACGTTCATTTGTGTGGGGGTTATGGAAAGACTGCATTTGATTTAAAAAGAGAAAACAGTGACCACATTTTTGTTTTTACAATAATGTTTTTCAGCTGGATAATTCAAACATATATTTTAAGACTTCAGTCGGGCATTTCTTAAATACGTGTGTGTTAGAAATAATAAAGAAATAGATATATACTAAAGTATTATTATGTCATGCATTTATGTGCATGAGCAAAGTGCAATCATTCTAATAAATACATACAGTTCTTTCTATTTTCTTTCACAGTAACCATAACTCTGACATGTAGCATATTTAGAGAAGGACATTGGACCAGATCATCAGCTGATGGAAATTGTCATAGCTCTGTTGTCTTCAAAGAAGCTGTACGTTTTGCATCAACTGAACATCTGGCTCACAAAATCTAATGTAAAATACATTTTCAGATTTTTTAAAGTCTTTCTTGTACCAATTCCATGGTATATGTTGTTGGCGTCTGTTAGTCTCAAGAGACGATGGATATGCGCCCATGGGGAATATTTAGTTGATGGTTGTGCAGCGTCTGTTGTGGCTGTAGAGCCCCACACGAGAGTGGCAGTCTCGATTGCATTTGCTGCATTTGAAGGCGGTGTCAGCTGTGGGTTGGAGCCGCTGCTTCCTTTTTCGTTGAACCCGCTGTGACAGACCCAGACAAGTGGGGTACAGAAGTTTGATAGAAGGCAAATATACTGGCCATTGGATGAATAGTTTTCTGTTCCCTGAGTAACCAGAGCAGGGGCTGCACTAGAACAAGCAGGAACTTTCTGGAACCAATTTAAGGCAGGCAGGCTAATTAGGACACCTGGAGCCAATTAAGAAGAACCTGCTAGAATCAATTAAGACAGGCAGGCTAATCAGGGCACCTGGGTTTTAAAAAGGAGCTCCCTTCAGTTTGTGGTGTTGCGTGCGAGGAGCTGGGAGCAAGAGGCACACAAGGAGTTGAGAGTGAGAAGAGTTGAAGGACTGAGGAGTACAAGCATCAGCAGACCATCAGGAGGAAGGTCCTGCAGTAAGCATAAAGAAGGTGTTGAGCGGAGGCTGTGGGGAAGTAGCCCAGGGAGTTGTAGCTGTCACGCAGCTGTTACAGGAAACCCTATAGACAACTGTAATTCACAGGGCCCTGGGCTGGAACCCGGAGTAGAGGGCAGGCCTGGGTTCCCCCCAAACCTCCCAACTCCTGATCAGACACAGGGGGAATTTGACTGTGGGTTCTACCAGAGGGGAAGATCTCTGAGGCGATCAAAATCCGCCAATAAGCGCAGGACTCACCAAGGTAGACGAGGAACTTTGTCACACCGCTTTTCCTCGGCAAGCTGCCGCAGCTTGTCTTCACCAGTTTTCAATCCAGCAGTCAGAGCGTGTCTCCATGTGCATCTGTCCTGGGCGAGCTCTTCCCAGCTGTTGATGTCGATTTGAACAGTCTTCAGGTCCCTCTTACAGACATCCTTGAAGCAAAGGTGGGGCCATCCTGTAGCTCTGTTTCCGGAGGCAAGTTCAGCATACAACAGGTCTTTGGGGATCCGTCCATCTTCTATGCGACTTAGATGGCCAAGCCATCTGAGGCGGCGTTGACAGAGGAGAGTGAACATGCTGGAGATCTTGGCACGTTCCAGCACCTCGTTGTTCGTTATTCGATCACTCCAAGTGATCCCGAGTATGCGACGGAGGCAGCGCATGTGGAAGGCATTCAGTCTCTTTTCTTGCGAAGCGTAGGGGGTCCAAGTTTCACTGGCGTAGAGAAGAGTGTTTAGCACACATGCGTGGTACACAGCGACCTTTGTGTTGATGGTCAGCATGTTGTTGTTCCACACTCTCTGTGACAAACTGGCCAAAATTGTGAAGGCCTTGCCGATTCTACGGTTGATCTCAGGGTCCAGTGAGAGGTTGTCCGTGATGGTAGATGCGAGGTAGGTGAACTGACTGACCACCTCTAGCACATAGTCATTGATGGCAATGCTTGGATGTTCCGCATCCTGGGCCATAACTTTGGTCTTCTGAAGACTGATTGTCAACCCGAACTCTTCGCAAGCTCTGGAAAAGCGGTCAATCAGACGCTGGAGATCGATTTCTGTGTGGGTGGCCAGGGCAGCGTCGTCTGCAAACAGCATGTCTCTTATTGTTGCCTCCCGTACCTTGCTTTTGGCCTTTAGTCGAGCCAGATTGAAAAGTCTCCCGTCAGACCGGGTGTGGAGATAGACTCCCTCTGTGGAATTTCCAAAGGCACGTTTCAGCAACGCTGCGAAGAAGATGCCGAAGAGTGTGGGAGCGAGAACGCAGCCTTGTTTTACTCCACTGTGGATATCGAAGGCATCGGAGGACGAGCCATCATACAGTACTGTGCCTTTCATGTTGTCGTGAAAAGACTGGATCACGCTCAGCAGCTTCGGTGGGCAGCCAATCTTTGCCAGGATCTTGAACAGCCCATCTCTGTTCACAAGGTCAAAAGCTTTGGTCAGGTCTATGAAGGAAAGGAGTAGCGGCTTACGCTGTTCTCTGCATTTCTCTTGCAGCTGCCTTAAGGAGAAAACCATATCGGTTGTGGATCTCCCTGCTCAGAACCCGCACTGTGACTCTGGGTAAACTCTGTCAGCAAGCTTCTGCAGTCTGTTCAGGATCACGCGTGCAAAGACTTTACCCACAACACTCAGGAGTGATATGCCTCTGTAGTTGTTGCAGTCGCTTCTATCACCCTTGTTCTTGTAGAGGGTCACGATGTTGGCGTCTCTCATATCCTGAGGTACTGCACCTTCATCCCAGCACTGACAGAGGAGGTCGTGGAGGTGTTCTAGGAGGACATTGATGCCACACTTGATAACTTCTGGTGGGATGCCATCCTTTCCTGGAGCCTTTCCTGTGGACAAGCTCTCAATGACTTTCTCCATGGCATAAAGTAGAGTTAAACCTAACAGAGGATTCCCCAACATCTCTAAGAACAGGAAGTATTCCATGGGGAATATATTGTGTCCAGAACTCTTAAGATGGTTGGCAGTCAGCATAGTTTAGAGCAGCCTGGAGGCCAGTGCTGAACTGGCCCCAGGAATAGGGGGCACAAGTGGCTCCTTTGTGTCCCCCCAACTTCTTCCTCCTCAGCTGCACCCAGTGCTTCTTAGGTACAGTTGAAAATGTGATGATATATGGCACAAAGGAACTTTGTTAAAGCTGATGTGTTCATAAAAATATGAATTTCCCAACTTCAGTGCACTTAAAATCACAACCACAACACTAAATTAATATATATTGCACATTCTGTTTATAACACTGGGGAAATTCATGTAGTGTGTTTCCTGAATTCTCACAGAGCCAGATTTTTCAATGAGAGCTTATCCACACCACTGTATATTCTATGGTATGGGCATGAGATTTTACCTCTGTAGGAACCAGTAGCATATGGAAGTAATGGGTGGAGATGAGTTTAGACTTGTTTGATATTATTGTTCTTAGTATCACTATCTGTTCTAAAGTTTTAAAAGTGCCTAAAACAATTCTCTATTACTGCCTGGCATTTGCTGGCAGGGTAAAAATTTGAATTGGTCTGATTTAAGAATAACACCAGTGGGACTCAGTAACCTCAGATTCCAACACTTGACTAATACTGTGTGATCTAAAATATCTTTGATTCATAGCATTGCATATGTGGCCCAAGCAGAAAACAGAAAAAGGTTGGAGGAAAAGCTTTAGAATGTCAAAGAAAATCATTATGGCTTTAATTTGTCAGCAAAGGGAATTTGAGTAAACAGAAACATAATAAAGGCAAGAATTGAAAAAGATGTAGTATGTTAAAAGCAAGCAATTTTGAATGTCAGCTATTATCTTTCAAGCATTTAGTAAATCAGAGATTGAAAAAAACTAGAACTCATTTTAAGATCCCTGAAAAAATGTGTTGCTTTTGGACTCAAAGTAATCATGCAATATTTGTAATCAACAGAAGAGTGAGCAAATGTGATTTTTTTTTCATTAGAAAAAAAGCTGAATTAATTGTTTATTCTCTGTTTGTGCATCCTCTATTTCTCTATTAATGGCTATTCCTTTGGTTTATTGGATAGGTAACAGGACACAAATGTCCCCTTCCTTTCTATTATTTTCCCCACTTTGTTTTCAGTTAGTAGAACTCATTACTGGCAAGACTAGAACTGAAGAAAAAAAGCATACTGTTTCACTTAAAAGTCTGAGCTCAAGCCAGTTTAGGGACATGACTGCAGCACATTATACTGTGAACTCAGAGACCTCGGTTTTGGAATGAATCAATCTGGATTCCTAGGCACACAACACAGCAGATATGAAGGGAGGGACCCAATTGCTTCACTTTCAGCAGCACTAGCAACCAGTTTATGGGCAGCGTTCCATCTGTCTCTAGGTCTATTCACCAGTGGTTTATCTGTTAGAGAAGATAAACATAAAAATAAGTAGAGATCATCAAAACAAAAAAGTAAAATAAACAAGTAAAAGGATGAGGGATATATAATGCAGAGATTACTGGATGTAAAAGCATGGGGTTATCCAGGGGCATTTTTCGTAACAAGATGGTAGTTCTTAGAAGAGATTTACAATCTCTGGTCCCCAGATCTTAATATCAACCACTGTTTGCTTTAATAAGTCCATAAATGTGATGCAGTTTATAATATTCACTTACCCTCTGGTAACAGGGCAGATGTTCTGTGTAGCTAAAGGATAAAGACTAAAAGCAAAGTGGTGGAGGGAATTAAAATCTAGAAGTATGATCTCATGTACAGTCTTTGAATTTGTGACACAAACAACATAACTCTGCACCTAGGACTGGAAAAAGCTACCTCAGTATAATTTACCTAGTAAATTGATATAATTGCATGCACACTAGGGATGCACTATACCAACATAGTTTAAGTGGTAAAACTTTCTAGTGTAGACAAGTCTTAAGAGAGAATCCCTGCCCCAGAGAGCATGTAGTCTAAGAGACATGACAGAAGAAGGGTGGCAGAAAGGAAGAATTATTATCCTCATTTTATAGATGGAGGGCTGAGTCCCTATTAGACTTTGACCCTGATCCTGCAAACCTTTATGCACAGGCTGAACTGAGATTATAGTCCCACTGAAATCACCAGTACTAAAGTTCAGCATGTGCCTAAGTGATCTGCCCAAGGTCACAGAGGAAGTCTGTGGCCAGGCTGTGAATTTAACCCAGATCTCCTGAATCTCAATCCAGTGCCTTAAGCATATGACCAATCTTCCTTGCTAGTAAAATGTAAGAAAAAATATTAGTAATAAAAGAGCCCCAAACTATTCCAAATAATGTAGGCAAATAGTCCCCTAATGGACAATTTGCAAACCCCTGAATATATGGAAAATTTCTTCTAACCTCAGACAGTTAGTGACTTTAGGGCTTCATGCTCTAAAATTTAAGAGATTATATCACTTGTAAATTTGTAATTAGTGAGTGGAGATCTGTGACTTGTAGGTCTAGAGTTTTTTTGAAGAAGAGGAGACTGGTGGCACCTTAAAGACTAACAGATTTATTTAGGCATAAGCTTTTGTGGGTAAAAAGCCACTTCTTCAGATGCATGGAGTGAAAATTACAGATACAGGCATAAATATACTGACCCCCCAACCTGAAGCAAATACTCACCAGCAACTACACATCACACCACAGAAACACTAACCCAGGAACCAATCCCCGTAACAAACCCCATTGCCTACTCTGTCCCCATATCTGCCATGTACATTGGCCAAACCGGACAGTCTCAATGTAAAAGGATAAATGGACACAAACCAGACACCCGGAACGGTAATACGCAAAAGCCAGTAGGAGAACACTTCAATCTCCCTGGACATTCAATAACAGATTTAAAAGTAGCCATCCTTCAACAAAAAAAAACTTTAAAACAGACTTAAAAGAGAAACTGCAGAGCTACAATTCATTTGCAAACTTAACACCATTAATCTGGTCTTGAATAGGGACTGGGAGTGGCTGGCTCACTACAAAAGCAAGTTTCCCTCTCTTGGCATTGACACCTCCTCATCAGTTATTGAGAGTGGACCACATCCACCCTGATTGAATTGGCGTTGTCATCACTGGTTCTTCACTTGTAACTCCCTTCTCTTCATGTGCCAGTGTATTTATGCCTGTATCTGTAATTTTCACTCCATACATCTGAAGAAGTGGTTTTTTACCCATGAAAGCTTATGCCCAAATAAATCTGTTAGTCTTTAAGGTGCCACCGGACTCCTTGTTGTTTTTGTGGATACAGACTAACACAGCTACCCCTCTGATTTTTGAAGAAGTAAATTCTGCTTGCTACTGAACATTCTAAAAAACATAGGCAGTAGCATTTAGAGATATATATTTCAAATCAAACCAAATGAAAATGAACCAACAACATTTATTAGAAAAACTAGGAATTACAAAAATTAGTAATTGTTTATCATATCCTAATGACAGTGAATGATCCATCTATTTTCTCTCTTAGAACATTTTCAAGGTGGAACTCTGAGCAATTTTTTTGTGTATGAATTAGTCTTTCAAGTATGCCTCCAAAATAAGGTCAAAAGCTGTTTTTCATATGCTCCAAGAATTGAATTTCTTTCTGATTATGTCATTCAGAGGTCAGGGTGCTTGAAATACTTCATGCACTTTTGTGACTGCCAATGAGAAAAGGCAAGCCAGTTTTGCAACACTGAACTGAGCTAAATTGAAATTTGTTTTTCATTTAAAGTACAGATTATAAAGAAGTTAGTATAGCAGAATTTAAAATGACATGAATATTGAAGTGTGACAGTACATACTAAGCAAACACTGCCTGCTTCTCCAAGAAAATGTAAATATTATTAAATTTTTTTTAAGGATGGGGTTTTCAATAGCACTCAGCTGGAGACAGGACAGGTTGGAGGAAGTTGCAGCAAGAGGTGGGAAGGCCAAAGAGAAAGAAGCATGAACAATGGAGTTCAGTTTTAACCACAATGAACCTGAGCTTGCAAAAGCTTAAGCTTGCTCCAGGAGATGAAACAGTGAAGAGAACGGGGAGAGGTTGGGGGGGGGGGGGACTGCGAACAGCTGATGGTAACTGAAGTGCTGTGTTTGGATGAGGTCACTCTGGGATAAAGTGTGGAGGAGAAAGAGGAGAGGATGAAGGACTGAGCCCTAAGGACTGTCAGAAAGGGAGGAGTAAATTGGAAGGGGAGTCACTGAAGGAGTTGCCAAAGGAGCAGATGGAGAAGTGGAAAGAGAATCAGAAGTACACAGAGTCCCTGAAGATGAAAGAGGGTGTGGCATATCTAAAAGTCAGGAGTGAGCCACCATGTCACAGATGGCAGATAGAAGAGAATGTAAAAGAGTCATTGTGATTTGGCCAGGACGATCACTGGTGACTGCAGAGTGTAGTTCCAGAAGAGTGGAGTGGGGAGAAGCTGAATTGCAGGGGTTCCAAGAGAGAGCTAAAGGGAGAGTAAAACAAGGCAGTGGGAATAGAGTGCACATGTGGGAATAGAATGCACATGTGAGATTTGGAAGCAGAAGGAATGAAGTAGATGGGGTGGCAGTTTGAGAAGCTGTTGGGATCAAGAGAAGTTAGTTTGGGGATGTGGAAGAATGAAAGCAGAGGAAAGGTACCAGCTGAAAAAGCTTGACTGAGGCTAAGGAAGAGGTAGCAGAGGGTACAGAATTTTGGGGATAACAAACAAAGCTGGGATGGACACTTCTGAGTCCGAAACCAGGTTAAAGGAGAGAAGGCAAAGGAGAGAGGTGGGGAGGAAGGGGAATGGAAACCGAAGGAGGATTATATCAGTTTTCTCTTCAAAGCAGTCAACAAAATTGTGGATAGAAAATAGGAGCAGGTAAGGGGTCCCCGTTTAAAAAGGGACCAAATTGAAGAGGGAACACATTCTCACATGTAGTTATGAGACTTGAGTATAGTTCCCTTCTACATTTCCCACTAACCCCAATACTTTAAATAATAGCTTTTGGAAACATTTTCCAGCATGCTTTGCATTTCCTGTAATGGAAAATGCTATCCTTCATTAAAGCCTTGGTTACATTCTTGCCATTTTCCAGCTCATTCTGTATTTTTTGCGAGTGATATATAATTTAATACTGTTGTTGATCTTCTCCATTTTCCCATAAATCTTGTAACAACACTACCAATTTTCCCTTCTACATATTTCAGAGTATGGGAAAGGTTCAATAGGCTTCCCTTTGTGTGGAATCTAAACACATGTCCCTTGCCAATTACTGCACAGGGAGGGCAGAAGAGCAAACGCACCTCTTCTGTGCTCCTCCTCTCTCGCTGAAGTCAAACTGATCTTCAGAAATACATTTCTCAAGCATCTCTACATCTCTCTGTTTGGTCATTACGCTGAGCCAGCCACTAATGCATCTGAGCACCTAACCTGTATTCTGTTATTGATTAATCCTGTTTACGTATCATCTATGAACCCTAATGGATATCTGAGCTCCATTGCCCTAAGCATTGAAAAGACACAGTCAGAGAAAATCCCTGCCACTGAAGAGCTTACAAATGAAATTGACCAGACAGACAGAGGGAGTATTATTATCCCCACACTATAAATGCGGAACTGGTAAAATATCTGAAAGTGCCAAAGTGACTTGGAAGGTTAAGTCCCATTGCCTTTCATTGCATTTGTTGTCAAAATAAATAAACTGATGAAAAGCTCTACTAGTGGGACTTTCTTTTGGCAGAGTACAGTGCAGCCAATGTGTATATCCCTCTGACCTCAAAGACATTATCAGCCTCTCCCATCCTTTGTCTGCCTTGGATGTTTAGGCTGTAAACTCATCAGGATAGGAGCTTTTTCTTGCTATGTATCTGTACAATGCCTACAATGGAGCCCTGATCTTGGCTGGAACATCTAGATCCTACCATCATACAAATGTGAAATAATAACAACTAGTATATTTAACTGGTATATTTAAAATTGATTTAGTTCATAAAGTTCAATTTTGACAGAGCTCCCTTTAAATAATATGCACTTATGTATTTGTTTATTTTGAAATTCTTTTTAGAAAGGCTTTATAAGAGTCTCTCTGCTCCTTTGCTATTATTTAAATGAGACTTCTTGGAAGATCTAAGAGCACCAACATCAGATATGGTCCAGCCACCCCCCTTCTCCCTACTCTGCTTCTCTTTCCACTCTCCTGCCTGCTATCTACTCAGTTTCAGATTTGTTGCTGCTAGTAGTACTGGTAAACACCTTTCTGCAAAGCCTAGGGAAGTGTGTGTGTGAGAGAGCTACTTCTAGAATAGTATATGAGACAAGAAGCATAACTAACTCTCAACAGAGACGTGCAACTGACTATATACAAAGGGACTTAAGTGTTGCAGTGCCTAAGTTTTAGGCTTCTGGAACAATAATGAGATCCATAAAGCCTGAGTGAGGTGCTTAGACCCCCTTTACAATGAATGCTGGGAGAGAAGCACCTAAGAATCAGATCCACTATGCCAACATAGTAGTTGGGGAGCTGCCTACACTAGCCAATGGAAGATGCTGATGAGAGGATGTGTTCTAAGGGTTTAGTGCCTAATACGTCTGGACTGCAGGGAGGCACTTCTCTCTGCTTGCAATCTCAGCTGGGAACCCTTTCCTGGACTTAAGTGCCTAAGCCCTTTCTTGCAAGAATGTGCACCTAACTTCATACAAAAGGGCCAGAGGAGGTGCCTCCCTTATAACCTTTAGCTCAATGGTCAGAGTACTCACCTGGGATGTAGGAAATCCTGGTTAAATTCCCTCCTCTACTTGATAAGGAGAAAAGAGTTGAGCTTAGATCTTCTACCTCTCAGGTGAATGCCCTAACTCCAGCGTACTGGGAATTTTTACAGTGGAAATTTAGGTGCCAATTGAATTTAGGGGGTTTGTGGATCACTGTGGTGCCTAAAACTGAGACTTAAGTACCAAAATCTGGGCTTTAGGTCCCCACATTCCTTTGTGGTTCTGGCCCAAAGTGCTGTTAAATGCATAAGTAAATGCAGAAAAAATAGAGACAATATTTTTTCTTTTAATCTCTTTCATTTATAGAGTTAGAGTAACCACAGACATTACCTATAACAGGGAAAGAATACAAATTCTCACACAGATGTCCTTTTCACTCCAGTTCCTAAAGAATCCCAGCCTTCTCATATATCATTCGTTGATTTAGTTAATTGCAAGTATTTCCATGGCTGAGGCGGATTAGTTATCTCTGTTAATGTAGTCTGTAGTCTTTATTTCTGGCTTTGATTTAATATTTGAGTTGCAAGATATTCTGTGGTGAAACAAAATGTAATTTAAAAAAATACATTTCAAAGAGTAAAAATAGGTCCCTAAATGTATGATGGTACAGAAAAAAATAAGTGTAGAATTATGGAAAACCTATAACTTGGTGTACACAGAAATATACTTGTCCTTTTAGCTTCTGGAGGGTTAACATGCTTATGTGATCCATTTTATCTAGCGCACAGACTTATTACAGAACTGTATGATGATAATTTTATTTCATGAGACTTGTCACTAACACAGTATTTGTTATTTATTTATTAATATCGGAAATGTTCAGTTGTCTGAATACCTTTTCAAGATTTTTAGTTATTGACAAAGGGAGTTTTGGTTACAAATATAAATTGCAAGAGACATACGTAGGTGGGTTGAGTGAGTGCACATATGCAGTATGTTCTTCTTGAAATCTGAGACCTCTCTCAATTTAAACTCCTTTTGGCCTTGATCCTGTGATTGGATCCGTGAGCCTGGACCCCATGCAAAGCCAGACTGAAGTAAATGGGGTTCCACACAGGCAGAGGGGGCAGGCCATGATAATTGATTCAGATGCAGGATTGTAGCTTTGCTACAGTACTGTTCACTATGGGACTGCTCCTGCTCCATCTAAGTCCAGGAGAGTTTTTTGCAGTGGGCTTAGCTTGGGAGCAGGACTGGACCTAAAGAGAACACAGAGGGAAAGCTGAGAGGTATAGTCTTGTTATTTTAGAAGTAGACTATGGTTTTGTGGGTGCGGTTTTGCCATTGCAAAATTAGAGGTCAGGTTCAGGCCTGGCTGAAAATTAGGCACGTTTATTTTTTGTTCTTGTTGGAGATTTTAACTCCTTAGCCTGTGCTTTTCACATTGCCAATTAAAAACAGATGGTCGGGGAACTGTTAATGGGAAACTAACCCTTTCACCCCTAAGGCTTGAGTTCAGATCCATCCCATGACAGTAGTACTGGAAAGTCATTACCATCTGATGGCACTTTGGCCTAAGTGGTCTAACCACAGATGTCCACATTGCAGTTGGTATCCTTGTTGGCACCGTAACCTCAATAGAAAGTCAAAGGACAGGGCTGGCTCTACTCTAGGCGACCCTAGGCAGTCACCTAGGGCGCCAGGATTTGGGGGGCAGCATTTCAGGTCTCTCGGAGGCCGCCCGGGTCCTCGGCAGCAGGATCTTCGGAAGCCCGGGTCCTCTGCAGCATTTCTGCGGTAGGTTCTTCGGTCGCCCGGGGCGTCTCCCGGAGGCGCCACCTAGGGCAGCAAAAAGTTGGCAACGCTCCTGTCAAAGGATTATATTGGCATGGAAATGGACCTAGTCTCTTGCTCCTAAAGATGATCCAATTGAATCAGGGTTAAAGGTCTATGGCTGTGGGGGAAGTGGTAAGCCTGCACCGCTGCTGCCCATGTTGTGGCTCCTTCCGGATAAATAATGGACTTCAGTCTCCAGTGTTATCCAGCTGGTACCTCTCTCAATCCAGCTCCCTGAAACAATGACAACGAAAAGGTGGTCAGCTGAAGTTAAACCATATTAGTACATTTAGCCACACTGGTATGTGTCTGCTGAACATATCTGGTACTGTACGTTTAGCAGCAGTTTTGTATTGTATGATATTTTAAAATAATACCTATGGCTCAGGCCTGTATATTCAATCAATCTTTCCCTATTGTATATTTTTTAATAATTCAGAAAAGCAGATGAATTGAATATTACATTTTTCAGTAACAGATTTAGACACAGCTACCAGTTCTTTATGCAATCAGTTCAGCATTTAAAATTGTAACAGCTCCAATCTAATTTTGGCAGTTAATTTTTCCCTTTAATTGAATGTATTTTAATATTTTCTTTAGTTTCTTTTAAAATCAGCTCTCCAAATATACAATAAATGTAACAGCTTGTGTAACCTTAGTGGTTTCTTTCCACATTCAGTGATTGTAGATTAGAAAATGAAGTCATTATGAAACAGCCACATGAACAGATAAGGAAATTTAATCATCACAGCTGGTGGGGAAAGTTTTTAAAATCTTTTGTTTGTTTGTTTGTTTTTTGGGGGGGGTTGGGTTTTGTTTGTTTTGTTTGGTTTTTTTTACAAATTCTGGCCTGTTTTTGCAAGTTGAAAACTTCTTTCGAAATTGTCCTTGTTTTTGTATTTTGTTTGCTTTGTGGGGGCGGGGATAATTATGTTTCTTTCAAATTGTTTAATGGAAAATACTCTTTTCTGACCAGCTCTAGTAAAATAAACATCTCTGGAATGTAAAGAAATTAGAATCTTCAATGGCTGTCCATAGATCATAAGTTTCCTGAAGAGAGGCAGCTTGTACAAAACTGAATCATCTCTCCCTAAATAAGAAAGAGAGGAGTGAGCATAGGGCAGTCAGAAGAGCTAACTCAATAATTTGGAAAGAAAATAAATGGGGGGAAAGGTGAAATTTCCCACATATTATGTGTTAATATATGCTTTGAAGCAATTGGGGGACATCTGGGACACAAGGAAAGTATTTAGTAATTCCCACCTTCTTCAGAAATCTGAGATAACGTACGATAGATGTAACTTATGGGGAAATGTTCAACAAAGGAGTATATTCTCTGAACCATGTTCTGTGCAATTAAAAATACAGTTATAACAATTCGTATTATCCAGGTATTTATCATGGAAAAATATGAAACAACCAAATGAGCTCGGAAAATAGAAGGTGGTAAAAGCAAAGAAATTGCAATAACTGAAGAATCCAGTCAGTTGATTACGCTTCCTTAGGAAACGTTTCCCTACAAATGATAACATATTATAGGCTATACCCTATAATTATGGAAAACAAGGTTTAAACTTTCCTCCAATTTTGGGTGCCAAACTGCAGACACTTAGGTCATAGGTTTTAGGGAAGTTGAGCACTTACAACTTGGACTGAAGTCAGTGAGAGTTGCAGGTGCTCTTTAGATCAGATCCCAGGTGTGTCAAAGTTAGGTATCCAATGTCTGAGGCACCCTAAATCAATGGCTACTTTTGTAAATGTCAGCTTGAATAGCTTGGCATATTTAATTAAAGGGACGTTGTCATTGAAATCTAGCCATTTGAAGAAAAAAGTTAATTGTAGTTCCAGGTAATATATCTGCCCTTCAGTTCCCCTTCCAATTTTTGTGATTCTCCAGTCAAATTTTACTATTTTAAAAGAATGTTTTTCTGTTCTTTTTGCCTCACAAATAGGGGGAATTGACTGACAATGCAAGATAAATCGATCTAGATTCTTTTTGGGTGCCCTTCATACTATGTAATATCTGAATGGCTCCAAAGAATTAAAAAGTCATAATAGCATCTCTCCCTTTCCCTATCTTCACAGTGGGTTTGAGTAGTAAGTAGCTTGATTAGATTAGTGGGACATTGTTAGCATTGTCTTTGTGAGTGAGAAGAGCTATTGAGGGAAAGCAAGGTTGAAGTAATGATGAGATTTCAATTTAGTTCTGAACTTGCTGATATAAGTGGTCGTTCTTATCTCTTCATCTAGGGACTTCCACTGTCTTGGTTCAGCTCCAATATTTGCTAACAGGATGGGCTTATAGAAGAACCCTGCTACAGGGTTCCAGATGTTTTCTTTTCTCTTTTACCATTTAGGAAGGGGCAAGGGCCAGAGTCACAGGTGTTGCTCAATTGCAGAGCATGCATCCAAGTCTCCATTTGTGTCAGTGGGCAAAATTCTTGGAAGGAAGATTTTGTTGTGCCTGAGCTTGGTTTCTTATGTCCTCTGGAGACATTCCTGATGTGTATGAACTTCTCTGTGAAAGAAAAGTGATTTTTCACAGGCAGCGATGCTGGAGCTGAGATTTGGAGGAGGCAATCTGGTTTTAAGAAGTGGTTTCCAGTCTGGAAAACGTCAACAGGTGGAACTTTGCTGCTTCTATGGAAAAGAAGAAGTAGGATGTCTTTGGCTATGTCTACACTTGCATGCAGACTCGGGGAGTTGATGTGTATGTGCTTGCACATATTCCCCATACCGTCCACCAAGTGTCCACATGTGCTGTGCTGGAGACAGGTATAAACTGTGTATATGCATTTACCTTTGTCCACACTGTCTCTTTTGTTACACAACATTTGCACTACCATTTCAGGGGTGGTATCCCAGGGTTCTATATGTTACCGGAAACATTTAAGGAACCGTCGTGCTGTGTGTTTTTGGTACTGTCTTCCCACATTTGCCAATGACAGTTCCTGCTTATCTTTCTCTCCTGATAAACTGGGTGGAAGCTATGGAGCAACTGGATGATATGGTTCTGTTTCTGATCCTTCTTGCGGGACAAATGTTCATACAGTGGAGTAGATGATCTGCGAAATGCTGGAAGGAATCTGGGCAGAACTTTCCAACACACTGAAGACAACTTACTATGAGACTGAATTTGGGTCTCTTGGAATAGATATGGTTCCAGAATGCCACAGTATGCCCATCAGTGGACTGTCAGTTCTGGTGCAGGAAAACCAGCACAATGTGGTAGAATCCCAGTTTTGGAAAACTGGGATTACCAGCAGTGGCTTCAGAACTTCCAAATGGAGAAACAGACCTTCATGGAGCTGTTTCAGAAGCTTGCACCACACCTCCAGCACCAGAACACTTGATTCAGGAAAGCCATACCAGTGCAGAAGTAGGTGGCTATTTCCCTGTGGAAGCTGGCAACACCAGACAGCAACCTGTCAGTTGTAAACCACTTTGGAGTTGGAAAGTCCACTGTTGTGGTCGTGGTTAAAAGCAGTAAATGCACTCATCACTGCCGACGAAGAATAGTGAAAAGAATGTGTGAGAACCCCATTTCCTCCCCATTAAGGAAGTGTTGATAAGATTGTTTAAACAGATTGTGTGCTTCTAGTAATATAATGTTAACACCTGTTTGCAAGACTAACACAAAAGCATTACACAAGGATCACAATACAGCTTGGTTGTCACCCTCCATAGCACAAACCCAACCCATAAGGTTTAAAACCAGTGGAGGTGCACAGCAATAAATGTCTGTAATGGGTGAATAGTCACAGGAACGAACAGCTATTGACCATACAGATATCCGTGGCCCCACGAAGTCGCGACACCTCGTCGTCAATCTCCTCCTGGCCCTGGCCAAGGTTACCATTTATAATACCAGGAGCAGGATGCTGGACAAGAGGGTGCTCTATGACTGTGGGGCCTATTTCCGGTCTTCCCTAGTCTCATGCCTCCAGGCAGAGATCCACTGGGCAGCATCCACTGGCTCTGTAGACAGCTTTGAGAAGCAGTGGGCGCTGTCCAGGGTCCTCTTCTCGGTGTCCCCATCTGGATCCCTCAATTTGAACCTCTGACCACCTCTCCTGATGCTGTTTTTTTATTAGTTGTCCCAAGTACTCATTTGGAACCCGGGTCCAGTCGTCCCTCCTTCTATTCACTGGCCTCTTGCAGATTAGGATTCTGCAGGTTTTTGCAGGCCGAACCCGTGCTATTTCTACAGAGAAGACGGACTCTCTCCCCAGGGAAACATTTGGAGGAAACTTCGCAAGTGCACAATCAGAGTTCCCTCTCCCCTATGTATTTTATTCCCATGTAGGGAACATAGGGTCCTTCATTAGATGGCGACATTGTTTAGGTCTTTGTAAAGAAAGCAGGAGCGGTCACTGGCATTGCTTTCAAGGCACCGGGTGATCAACTGTTCCTAATTTCCCCAAATTGTTCTGTCTTCTATCCCCTTTTCCTTTGTTCTATAATTAGGCCCAGGTGTTCCTATTTTTAACTCTTCTAGTCCTCAGGCCCAAAATATGTTTCTGATTGTCAAAACTGTCCTCCTTTGAACTTTTCCCTCCCTGACTCAGCTGCTGAGGATCTGAGCTAAACTGCAACATTGTGACATGAACAGCTTAGTCACACTTGCTCTCGCTAGGATAAATTCTGTTCACCTCAACTCAGCCAAAAAGGAAAAGAAGGGAGAGGTGTGAGAGAGCGGATGATGCTGTGGTGGTTGATGCTGCCATGTATTGCGAGTGTTCTTCATTTTGACTTTAGCTGAGTGTTGACCCATAGCTGTAGTGGGGCCAGAGCTGTGCTTCAAGACTTTTTGTGGGAAAAACAGAACAGTGCTTCATTTTCCTGCCTATCATATAGAAGCAGTTGCTCACAAACCTTCAACTCCCCTTCTGAGTACTGCAGTACTTTTGACTGGGGTTTTACCTGATACATATGTTTAGCCAGTACAGGAAGTGGACCTCCACACACACCTCCTCCCACTGCTCCAGAAGACTAGCAGAGGAGGCACAGCATGTAAGGGGAGAGGCCGGAGAAAGAGAGAAGGCAAAGAAGGAGGGAGAAAGTAAAACAAAGGAAGAAGGAGGGTAATGGAGATAGAGACGTATGGTGAAGCAAAAATTAGGGGTAAGTAGGGAGATCAGGAGTGGGCTAGGTGAGGGTAAGAGGTGGGGACAAACATAAAATGAAGGGTTACAGAAAGAATAAAGGTAACCTGTTTGGAGGACAGGAGGGAGGGAGGGAGGGTGAAGAGATAGAATGGAGAAGAAAGGGAGAGATTAGAACAGAAAGCAAGAAAGGGGAGAGATCAGTCAGTCACCTGGGGAACATGAGAGGAACGAATAAGAGACAGATAATATGAGGAGACAGAAATAAAAGATAAAGACAGAAGACAAAACTGATAGAAGGATGAAGGAGATGGAGAAAACTACCTTGCCAGAAGCGGTGCCTCTGCTTTGTTACTGACCGGAAACCCTGCTTCAATAAGAGTCAGTTCAGGCATCAGGAATTATAGGAGTGATAGACAAGGGTCTGACCATCTAACCTTATATAGGAAATCTAAAGGCAGAAGGTGAAGTGGAAAGGGAAATCCACAAGCGAGTTAACTGGCTCTCACAAGCTACTAGGTCTTATGCTCAATATTGCTGATTATCCAGTGAGAATGGTTCTGAAGATGTTATGCTTCTCTGTGTAGTGTTTTATTGGTTGTGCGTGTTGTCTCTCTGTATCCTGCAGTGAACTCATGTGTGGGTGTGGAATTTTGAACTGGAACAGATCACTCCATCTCTGCTGCTCATGCAGCTGGGTTGATTGTCCTAATAAACAAGTAGGGTTGTTTATATATATAATTTGCTTCCAGATTCTTACTGTTCCTCCAAACACAACAAAAATAGTGTCAGACGTCTTTTGGCTTTGCAGTATTTCCAGATTGCATCAGATTTTTTTCACAAAATTTTCCATAGGCGGACCCTTGAAGAGAAAAAAATTCTCTCCCTTCTCCTATTTCTTTAGATCAGCTAGAGTTCTGTTAGCTGCCGATAGCTCTATACTGCCGGAATCTTACTGCTAGACCCCATGGAGTCTCTATATTTACCCAATGGGTTCCCACTTAAACCATTTCCACTGGACCTAGAGCAGGGGTGGGCAAACCTTTTGGCCTGAGGGCCACATCAGGTTTCTGAAATTGTATGGGGGGCCAGTTAGGGGAAGCTGTGCTTCCTCAACCAGCTAGGTGTGGCACGGCCCCTGCCCGCTATCCAACCCCCCTGCTTCTCGCCCCCTCACAGCCCCTCCAGGCCTCCTGCCCCATCCAAACCCCCCTCTCCTTCCTGACAGCCCCCCCTGGAACCCTGCCCCATCCACCCCCCCCCCCGCTCTCTGTCCCCTGACCGCCCCTGGACTCCCCGCCGCCCCATCCAACTCCTCTCCTTCCTGACGCCCCCCCAGGGACCCCTATCCCATCCAACCACCCCTTCTCCCTGTCCCCTGACCACCCCACAAACTCCCCTGCCCTCTATCCAACCCTTTCCCTACCCCCTTACCGTGCTGCCTGGAGCACGGGTGGCTGGCGGCATGGCTGCACCAGGACAGGCAGCCGCGCACCGCGCAGCACAGAGCACTGGGGCAGACTGTGGTCTGTAGCTGCGCTGCCCTGGGAGCTCGCAGCCTCACCGCCCAGATCATTGTGCCGGCGGTGCAGTGAGCTAAGGCTGTGGGGGAGGGAGACAGCAGGTGGAGGGGCCATGGGAGCCTCCCCAGCTGGGAGCTCAGGGGCCGGGCAGGAGGGTTCCGTGTGCCGGATGTGGCCCATGGGCCGTAGTTTGCCCATCTCTGACCTAGAGTGTAACTACTTCCGTAATTGCCACTATAGCTCAGCTAGGAGCACTACTGTAATGTGGACCAATGCGGAAAGTCACTGTTGTCCTGTCTCATTATATGATACCATAAGCAGTTTCATTGCTGTTATCTGTGTTGGAAGTAGAACAAATATTTTTTTTCATGCGTATAACATAGATGCACAAAAAAAACATTAAATTTTCCTTTGGGGAAATATTTTGCTATGGACTGTTAAGAGCACAAGAATATCTAGAAAAATCAAAGATTCATATGGCTGGAGTTTGTCTTGTCAAAAATGTAGTTTAGTACTGTTCTAAAAACTGTCATGAAAAGAGAAAGTTTGCAGCTTGTTGGAGATATTTCAGACAACATGGGATCTATAGGACAGCAGTGCCAGAATGCAGCTGTGAGGTTATTCCAGAATTTTGCATTTTCCACACACAGGTTTCATAGGTAGCAGAAATTAACATGCATTTAGGGCAAATTCCCTTTTGAATTTATTTTAAAGGACCAAAAAAAGTTATATTGCAACATTTGCATCTTCACATGCTGACATTGAATTTGGATGTGCTGATGCATGGTCATCCCATACTGATGCTACATAATGACTAGGAGACACAAGGTCATTCAATTGGAATGTTGCATAGGCACACAGTTATGAAACCCAAAATAAACTTGATCATCAGCTGCCCTAAAAGCCTACTGTGGCTTGAAGGTTGCCAGACAGTCCAATGAAAACCAGCACTGTCTCAAAAATATTGAGATGTGTGGCAATTTTATTGGTGATCAGAACAGCAAAAAGCCTCATGTACTTACTACCATCCCTCAAGGATAAAGACCAAATGATTCTCAGAAGATCTTGACTTGGGGCAGGGGAGGGATTTTCAAAGGCACAAATGGCAGCTAAGTGCCTAACTCCCAGTGACTTTCAGTTAGAGTTAAGTCCCTAACTGCCATTTGTACCTTTTTAAAATTTCCTTCTACAAGTTCTGTCCTTAAGAAACATATCTTCCTGTAGTACCTGAGCCCCTCACAATCTTTAATGTGTTTCTCCTCACAGCACCCCAGTGACGTAAGATCCCTGTTTTACAGGTGGGGAACTGAGGTACAGAGAAGCTGAGTGACTTGCCTAAGGTCACAAAGGAAGTCTGTGACAGAACAATGTTTGAACCCAAGTCACCCCTTCCTCATGAACATGAAGTTCATTGGCTGTAGATATTAGCTAGTGCACAAATTAGCTATAACAGAGAAACCATTTTAAAAAACATAAAAGTTTTCAACTGTCTCATTTGTTGATTGTACTCTATGTTCCCATACTGTGGGCCTCATTCTTATTCTCTGATCACCTATGTCACTTTATGCTCCATTGGCTTCAGTGCAGTTACTTCTCATTCACATCACTAAAAGTGAGGAGAACCAGGTCCTCAAAGTTTGTAACATATACAAACCCAGCAAATTCCCATGCTACTCCTAGGTGAGAGAACATAAACAGAGTGATACAGACTAATTCACAGAGAAGAATGTGAACAGGATGTTAATTTCACTGAAAATTCCTTCTTTAATAGACTCCTGATAGTTTTTTGTTAATAAAATCAGTTCTTGAAGAATGGCAATCAGTGGTATTTTATCAGTTGTTTTCCGGTTCAAACTACAAATGCCCAGTTCAGTATGCTTTGCTGACATTTTCTTAAACCCATGTAACAAAATGAGGACATGCAAGACTAATATTTTACAAATAAGAGCCTAAATTTGTCTGGGAAAGTATAGGTAATTGGGTCCACAAACAGGGTAATAAGAAAAGCATAGAGTTACTTTTGTTTGCCCAAATGGATGATCTGATTGGCATACACAATTACCTGCTTTCATGGGCAGCCATATTTTGTGGGCAAAACTTAACAACCAATTTTATTACTCAGATGCTTCAAGTATTTCCATTGGAAAACTTTTATACTGTCACTCTGAAATACTTCACGCTTCACGCTGGTGGCCTAACAAAGTTTGAGGCCAACATGCTGTTAAAACTCAGGAATAGCTCCTTAAAGTCAGTGGAGCTCAGTTGCTGTAAAACAAGTGCAAGGGAGATCAGAATAAGCCCCCACCTTTCTCCCCCCTGGGGGATGGAATGGAATGCTAGAATTGCATTTCTGGCCATCCTTCTTAGTACTGCTTCATCCACAGCTGAACCGCTCTGAACTTGAACTCCATATTTACTGGGCCTCATAGTGGTACCATGTAGGGACCTCCCAGAGTTGTGCAGAGCTGCTCTGGTCCTGGGTGATCTCTGGGATAAATTATGCCTTAGGGAGCTTTCTTCCCTGAGCTTCACAGAGAGACCCTGTTGCTACACCCATCCAAGGGGCTCAGTGCATGTCTCCTGAGTTGGTCTTGCTGTGCAGACTGGTATGGAGGGGGCTAAGCCCTGAACCTAACTCCTTCTCTCCCCATTCCTTTTAGGTTGCTGTACGCCTGTAAAGGAGTTGGAAAGGACAGTCTTTGCACTCGCCCAAGTGATGGAACCGCTACTGTGCTTGGCAGATACATGAGCTGTGCAAAGATGGGGGAAGGGCTCCTTGTGCCTTCCCTTACAAGGTGCTCCTGCCCCTTTAATTAAAAAAAGAACCTAAAAAGCTATGGCTGGTATTGGCATTTTCAGCTGAAGATAAACACGTGAAGTGGCTCAAGTGTAGGCGAAGCAAAACAGAAGCTGTGGCTGAGCTAGCACTTTGGTGTTTAAAAGCACTGGGTCTCCGCTAGTAAAGGGTTGTGTGACCTGGGACTCCATTCATGGGTGCCAGGTTTGTATAATTTTTGGTGGTGTCCAGAACAGGTTCAAGCAGAGCCATCCCATCCATAGGACGGACCAGGGCAACCGCTCTGGGCCCCGCACTTAGGGGGCCCCCCATGCTTCGGGGGATGTGGGGTCCAGGGCAGCCTGTGAGGTTAGCGGAGGGCCTGGCTCTGGCAGCAGCGAGCAACCCAGCCCCAGCCCGCCCACTCTGCTCTGCTCTGCCCCGCCCCGCCGGCTCCCGGCGGCGGCATCACTCAGGGGAGGAGATGGAAGCCAGAAACAGGTGGGGTGGAGGCTTGGGGGAAGGGGTGGAATAGGGGTGGGGGCAGAGCAGGGGCAGGCTGGGGCCTGGTCGCTCGCTGCTGCTGGTGCCAGGCCCCCCTGGACCTCGCGTCCCCTGAAGCACGGGGCCACCCAAAGTGTGGTAAGCCCAAATATTGATGGAGCCGGGCCCACCTTCCTAAATATTGGTGGAGCACGGGCACCATGGACCCATATAACTCACTGCCTATGACTCCACGAAGTGGGTATTCACCCACGAAAGCTTATGCTCCAATATCTCTGTTAGTCTATAAGGTGCCACAGAACCCTTTGTCGTTTCATTTTAAAAAGGGAAATTCTTTCCACTAGTTCTGCATCAAGCTGAGGATTCTTTTTAATGATCACTCTCCTTCAAGAGCCCTGTCCTGCCAGCTGTTGAACATCTTCTGTGTCATGCTGAGCGCCCCCAATCCTTATTGAAGTCAGAGCCAGGCTTAGATCTCAGGAATTCCTGACCCCCAGTTTGGTGCTCAGGTCACTAGTCCACAACACCCTTCTATTATTTTATTTAATGTAAAGCAGTGCTGACTGGAGAAAACTTAGGCTCTGCATCAGCCCAAGGTCTATGCTGGCTTCTGTCAGCGTGCACCCTACCACAGATCCTTAGGATGGAAAAGAAATCAATGAGAGTTTAGGGCACTTAGAACCTGAAACAGCTACATCCAAGGACCTCTCAATCTATGTGTAGAGGTGGAGGAGGGTTAAATTCCTAATCTTATAAGACAAAACAGGAAAAGTATCTCTGTATCATATATTCCATTTCTGTGTTCCGCTGACATTTGTTGGCGTCCGTTAGTCTCGAGAGACGATGGATATGCGCCCATGAGGAATATTTAGTTGATGGTTGTGCAGCGTCTGTTGTGGCTGTAGAGCCCCACACGAGAGTGGCAGAACCGGTAAACTGTTGCTTCCCGTGTTGTATCGATGCTGTGAGGCGAAGCTGGAGTGTCCTCTCCAGGGCGCAAGCCAGGGCAGGGTGATATGGAGGAACAGCTGTTGCCCATGCAGCAGAACCCCCCTCTCCACACAACTGATGGATCCAAGGGAAAGACAAAGTCGATACAACTTGGCACCAGTGGCGTCGCAGGAGTTGCCGGAATGACGTTGAGGACAATGTCAGACCACCATGGGGACTCCGACACCGGATTTGGTTTCAGGGTTGACTCCCTTAGCCTTTCCCATGAGTGGGTATTGCCACAAGGCAGCGGAGGTTTTAAATCAGAGTTTTCCTTCTCCTAGGTGGGCTGCCTTCCAAGGCTAACGAGCCCCACCTGCCCGTACTGACATTAAGCAGTGCTTATGGTTTATGATGCTCTCAGAACCCATCAGTGGAAATTCAGCAGTCTTGCCGTCTATGCTTTTACATCTGTTATTCAGTTTCTTTTGCATTCTCTAACCACTGTTATGAATCTGCAATGAAGTGTGCACCTAGCAGGAATGACTTTAACTTGGCAACTTTTGCACATGTAACCAGGGAGAATATTAAAACATGATTGTGGGTTGTTGTTGTGTTTTTTTTTTACAGATTTCAAAAGTGAAGAAAGAAATTGCACCCTCACCAAGAAAAGAAAAACAGCTAGGAAGGAACAGACCACCTAGTACTGATGAGGGGCCAGACACCTGTCTTTAACTGAGTGTTTAAAGAAAACAGTGCAAGCATGTCTTTTAATTCATAATGAGTTCTGACTTGCTTTGACATAAGCTGTGTGAACAACCATGTGTGCTGTTAGTTGAAAGTAATAAGGCAATTTTTATTCAATACTTCAGTGCTGGAGTGTGTTGAACGTGTGCATAGAATTTGAAGCAAAGTCTAAAATGAAGACTTGAAATAATTGAATCTGTGCAATGAAAAAGGATGTGCTAAGGTTACACAAAAGATGAAAGAGCCACCTTTGACACCCTCATAGCCACCTGCTGCTCTTCCGTGTCCTTCCCTTCCTGCTCCCTGCAGTGCCTTGTCAATCTTCTCCTTGAATATTGGTCATGATCTGGTTTGTCTTCACTACCCGTTGGATCGGCGGGTAGCAATCGATCTATCGGGGATCGATTTATCGCGTCTCGTTGAGACGCGCTTAATCGATCCCCGAACGTGCTCCTCGTTCACTCCGGAAAGGCGGAAGCGGAGTCGACGGGGGAGTGGCAGCGATCGACTCGCCGCCGTTCTCACGGCCAGGTAAGTCGATTACGATATGCCGACTTCAGCTACGTTATTCACATAGCTGAAGTTGCGTATCGTAGATCGACACCCCCCCCCCGCTAGTGTAGCCCAGGGCCAATGTAGATCATGGTAGTCTCCCCTATTCTTAAACAATTGCTCTCACCAAGGTCTCAGATTGCTTCTTCATTGCCATATCTCAAAGCCTCTGCCCCATCCTCACCCTCCTTGACTTATCAGCCACTTTTGACACTGCCAGTCACACTGTCCTTGAAATCTTTGTCTTTTCATCATTCCCTCCTCCTGTTTCTCTTCCAGCATCTCAGGTGGTACCTTCAGTGTCTCAGCCACAGGGCTGTGTTCTTAGTCTTTTTCTCTTCTCCTTCTATATGCTTTCTCTTGGCAATCTTCCCTGCTTACTTTATGACTCACAAAATTACCTCTGCATTCTTGACCTGTCTCCCTGTACCCCATCCCACATAATGGCCTGTCTTTCTGACATCATCTACTGTGTATCTCATCATAAACTCAAAATTATCATGGCTGAAACTGAGCTCTTCATCCAGGGCTGGATTTACACCTTATGGGCCTCTAGGCACAGCATCTTCAGCACCCTCCCTGCCTACAGCTGACTTTCATATTGCACACAGTTTTAGAGAGGTAAGGCATCCCTAGAACAACCAGCACCCCTAGGCAAGTGCCTACTGTGCCTAACTGGAAATACGGCCCCATCTTCATCTGCTGCCTCCCCATTTTCTGTCACTGCCAACAATACTATCATATTCCCTGACATTCAGGCCCATAACCTTGGTGATAATCATCATCTCTCCCATCTCACATCCAGTTCTCTGGCCAAACAAACCTTTCAGTTTTCTCCAAGTATTTCCAAGACCTGGCCTTTTCTCACTGTCTGCACAGCTAAAACTCTTCTCAGGGCCCTCATCATCCTCCATCTTGACTATCACAACCTTTTATTTTCTCCTTACACATATACCTTCCCACAAATGTAGCCTCCTCCAGTAGCTTCCCCTTCTCCACCTAATCAACTTTTGGCTTCTTCTCTTAATCTTTAAGGCTCTTTACAGTTCTGCCTCTGTTTCTCTGAATTTATGTCTTGTTGAGTCACTTCCTGAGAACAGTGCCATCGTCTCCTGCCTGTATGACCATTTCCCCCAATACTATCACTGTGTTTTCAGTAACCGTGTGCCCTTGTTGCAAGGAATGCCTTTATATTCTTCGCTGATATCTACTTCTGCCATGATGCTTACAGAAAACTGCCAGATGGCAGTGACTAGGTAACTAGCCAGTGAGGACTGCTGATATCTTATTCTTATAATTTAAACAAAGCAACAAAAAATATTTTGATACAGAATCATGAAGCTGTGCACACAGCTAGTCGATGTATTCAGCCACTCCTATCATTGTTACCCTCAGCCCAGGGCTACACTAGGGGAGGGGGTCGATCTACGATACGCAACTTCAGCTATGGGAATAGCGTAGCTGAAGTCGGCGTATCGTAATCGGCTTACCTGGCGATGAGGACGGCGGCGAGTCGATCGCTGCCGCTCCCCCGTCGACTCCGCTTCCGCCTCTCGATGAGGTGGATTGCCGGCACCGACGGGGAGCGCGATCGGGGATCGATTAATCGCGTCTTAACGAGACGCGAAAAATCGATCCCCGATAGATCGATTGCTACCCGCCGATCCGGCGGGTAGTGAAGACCTGCCCTCAGTCTGTCCTCCTCCATTCCCTCCTTTTGTTTGTTACACCCATGTAACACTCTGGCAGCGCTTGACTGAAAACCACATCCGTCAGCGAGGGACAATTCCATTGGGAAATATTGTGTGTGTTGCTGACTCATTATTACTGGTAGTTCACCATAAGGGAGGAAGGTGTCGCTCCGTAGACAGAGAGGACCTAGGAACTGGACTGAACATTGCTCTGAGAGATACCTGTGAGCAGTCAAACCTGAGAAGACAACTTGAGCTGGATTTTTGGTTTATTTGTTTAATTTGAAGTTCCTTTTGTAAAACAAAACCTAGGAAGGAAGGTAAGTTTTGACTTTTTGCAACATGTGTGATTCATGTTTAGAGCAGGGTGGTGAAGACACCTGCTCACAATCCGTGTATATTGCCTTGTCTTAAATTACATTGTAAACACTTCAGGGAAAAGACCATATCTTCTTTATGTTTGCTCCCTTTCTTGTACTAGGTGCTGTACAATCTGAGCTGGGTCTTCTGGATGCTACTGTGATACAAATGATAAACTAACAATTTTACTTGTAGCAAAGAGGTGTGGCTTCCCTCAGAGATTGACAGCGAGGGATGGCCAGACGCTTCCTGGTGGGTGGAACCAGGAAGGCTATGCCCACCATACCAGAAGCAGAGGGGTGGGACCGGAACGGGAAGTATAAAAGACGGGCCCTGTAGCTCAGTTGGGCTGGAGCCACCAAGGAAGACAGACACTTCCACCCTGCTGCTGGGGCAGGAGCCTGCAGAAGACTTCTGCTGTCCTGAGGACTCTCCCAAGCTACCAGACCCAGCCAATGCTGAGGAGCTGCTGGGATGGCCACTGGCAGTGTATCCCGTGGAGATGGGGGACAACCCCAAGACACCAAGGGGAGGGGAGGAAGTAGCCCAGGGACAGCCAACTACAGTCTGAACCAAGATCAGCATGTTGAGGCTGGATCTCCACTGACCCAGTGGTGGAACACTTCACCACTGCTAGGGCCCTGGGCTGTGACCCACTGGAGTCCTATGGGTTCAGGTCCCCTTATCCCCTGCCACTCCACCCCTGGGGTGGCAGCCTCCCCACCATAGGCCAAGAGGCCTGCGTCTGTCTGCCATGTACCTGAGCTGAGATATCAGACAATCGATTGTCTACTGCTCTGCTCCACCACAGAGATCAGAGAAATCCCCTCCTGAGCCTGAGGCCTGAACCCTGAGACTGTTTGGTGCCCCAGCCTGCCTGAGGGCTTGGGCTCCTAGAATACTCACTGCTCTGCCCTGCCTGAGGGTTTGAGCCCTAGATACAGCTAACTTCCTCCTTTTACAGATTGCTGTTCTAGGTGTGTGATGAGAAAGAGGCGTGGCCTCCCTCTGAGATTGACAGTGAGGGACGGCCATGCACACCTACATGCCTACATACTTCATTTATGTCAAAACCCATTACTGTAAGACCAGTGTGGGATCAGGGTGAGGACCAAAATTTGCAATCATAATTGTTGCAATTTATACTGAGAACTAGTTCAATAGCCAAAATACTAAACCTTCAAAAATCTAAGAGTTAACTGGTATATCAGCATGATTGAACTCTCAAATGTAGGCCCCACTTTTGCAATTAGATCTGTGTGGGAGGACCGCTGTTTTTGGGCAGAGCTCCACTGAAGGAAAAAGAATTACTCTGGAGGGACAGACTCACAAAAATGAAAGCAGAGTTAATTTAAGGCTGCTATTGAAAATATTTCCATATGAAGGAAGAAATATGATCTTTGGTTTTTGGATTGCTTTGTATTTGCAGGCTGCTGTCTTATAAAGGTAATTAGTTTTCAAAATACCATCAGTGCATTTGATATAAGAGGCATAAACAGGTCTTTCATCACACTCATTATTATACAAGAATAATCTTCATATCATGGACACATTTATAATATTAATAGTGATGATAAAACTCAGTATAATGAGAGGTGCCTTCAAACAAGCTACAGTAAATCATACCATGCAATCTACTTAAAAGAGCTGTTCAAAATCTTTTCTTTATACTTTTGTAAAGCAACAGCATTGTAAGCTGCATTTCATAGTGACCATATATTGCAGGAGGCTACATAAAGGAAGAATATTAGGCTCCATGGTCTGGTAGATTAAGATTCCTTAATCTTTTAGAATTGCCCAGTCTTGTTTAGAGAGATCTTCTTACGGTGGCTACTGAGCAAGAACAAACACAAGGGCTTTCAGATGGAGTTGGACATAGCAAATGCTGCCAGACACCATTCACTTCTCATCTTACAGGCATTAAAAGATTATATAAAATAGTATGTAAAAGACTTGAATCTTTCTGGAGTCCTCATGAGGTTGTTGCATTTAAAGGGAAACCATCCATTTAAAAAGCACGTACTATTAGATGTTACATGTGAAATTACTATACTCAAAAGAGATTAGCATTTTGTGCCCAGTGTGATTGCTCTGTACATTGTTATAAAGTCACATTTTAGTTTTTCCCTGCATAGTCAGGTAGGGCCCAATCCTGGAGGCCCTAATGCACTTGTTTTCATTGGCACTGTTTACAGGAGTAAATAAATGAGGCTGGCATTCAGCCCATGGTGGTGTGGTTTTTTTTAAATGGTGAGGGAGAGACATATATCAGGGAAGACTGAGTTCCACACCAGAAGGCCCATAATCACCTGCTCATCAGAGGCATGGTGATGGGATACCTAAAAGGCAGGTGGTACTGGAGTCCAGTTATCTCTCAGGATGAGGATCATGGAGGAAGTCTGGAAGATGTCAAGCTCTGAAATTTGTTCTCCCACCCATGACATCTACTACTATGGCAAGCACTCCTCAGGCACTTGCCATTTTCAGCTTTTGTATGAATAGGCAATTGATTAGCTTTTTAAGCTACTTTGTCCACCTGGGCATGATTTCTCTGTGGCAGATTTATGAGCAAACTTCATGTCCTTTCAGCTACATGTTGAAATTATACATTGCTAAGCCTCTAAAAGTATTCACTGTCAACATGACAAAAACCATGACATTACTCCTTTTCCAAACTAACAGCTTGACTTATGAGAATAGTATTTCTGTACTTTTATCATACCTTTCAACCTGCCAAAGCCAAAACATGGGATGCAGGCTGTGACAAACTGAAGGACACAAAAACTATTCACACAGGAGATTTTAAATGCTGTGGGGTTCACTCCTTGAATGTAAATGAGTCTTTATTTCTGATGTAAATGATTCCCAACTATAGAAGAGAGGCAATTTAGTAGGGAACATTGGAAATTTAGGACTAAAATAAGTGGCATCCCTCAAAATGAGAGACATTTAGGATGCATCCCCTCTGGAAAGAAAAAAAGGAAACCGTTATCCTTTCCACATTTTATTTACAATACATTCATTCCTTTATATAGCTCCTCCTTTCCTCCAAAAGGTTCTCAAAATGCTGAACACGTATTGTGCTTATAGTACCACCACAACAAAAAGTAAACAGCTTATCAACAGATAGTACTGGCTAAGTGTGTACCATGTATCAGAAAGGATATGGGATCTTTAATGTGCAGCGGAAGAAACCTTGTCTTGTCATTTAAGTGTGATGTAAAAGAGCCATACAAAGTAAAGTGCATGAAACTCAATGAATGCCCTGCGTGAACTCCGGATAACAGGATCAATGGGCTATGCTAGAGGCAGATATACTGGTCACACACACATGCCACAAAGGATCTAGAGAGTCCTCACAGGAGGGACAGAACCATGTGCTCAGATAAAAGCAAGATATAAAATAATGCACGATGGGTAACCACAACTATATAATTGAGTTTCTTTGGAATCCAGATGTAGGCGGCACCAGTGAATATGAAAAAGGCTGCCAAATATCACTAAGCAAATCTATGTTCTTGTATAGAATAGCACGAGCATCCAAGGGACAGGGGAACAAAAACAGATAGATGCATGGGCCAGATCCTCAGATGATGTAAATCAGCCATTCAAATCATTGGAGCTTCACCAATTTACAGAAGCTGAAGAAGTGGCCTACAGTGTCTTGTCTCAGAAGAAGGCAGTAATATTCCTGACAGTGAGTACATTACCGAACAGGATGTTGAGATTCCATCAAAGAAAAACCCATTTCAAGAAACAGAAAACTAGCAATGAAATGGAACGCTGGTCTGGGGGATCAATTACAGTTTGGTTTGCAACCTGGAACCAGAGCTTCCAGATCCAAGGAAAGAACGATCACATGTAGGAGCTTAGCTCATTTCATCTATAGTGCCTGGAGTGCTCTGGATTTACCCCTGTATGAAAGCAGTTGGAGTGGTAAATATGATACTCCAAGGAAATGATTCCTGCTTTATGAAGAAAACCAAGACTTTTAAAACTGACTTCCTGATATGTTCCCAAGCTTCCTCTCTGGTGAGAGACCCAGATCAGGAAGGGGGCTGGTCTCCCAGATTTCCTGTCTGAGCATGTACCTTAGCAAGAACTCCAGACTATTATTGTTAATTTTATATGGAAAACCTAATATTTCCACTTCAGCCAAGCAAGGGATGAAAGCAGTACATAGATGAAAAGAATTAAACCTATTCTAAACCGTAATTTAATCCAGAACACAAATAAGAATGTTTCCTCTTCAACTTGTATAAATGCCTGATCCTGCTCCCACTCAAGTCAGTGGGAGTTGTGCCATTTTGCTAGGAGTAGAATCAGGTCCATGTTGAGATGGTAATATTTTGCTTCTCTGTTGGCTCACTGTATTGGACTTTGTAATTCTATGAACTCATATATATCTGAATAGATATAGAAATCTCTCTCTCATCTGTATATAAAGTACTGGTAAAAATATCAAATATCCATGTAAAGTTGAAAAGGGGCACTATAAAATTTCATACATAATAGTGTTTTCCCCATGTAATTTTCCTAGACTTTTTTTTTTTTAGGGCCAGATTCCAATTGCCTTACTCCGGGCGACTAGTACCTTGCTCCTCAGTTAGTCTCACTGAAAGCAGTGGAGCCCCTTGTGGTGTAGTCAGTCTGAGTAAGGCCATCAGAATCTGACCCTTAGCTTTCCATGAGAATCAAAAAATGACCCTCAGTGGTGGCAATGACAAAACAATGGCAATGCTATTAACTTTCTCTACCTAAAGCTTTTGTGAAATCCTGCTTCAACGTTCTATGCCTGCCAAATGGTGCAAGATGCCCCTCAACACCAACTGAAAATCATCAGTGGAAATATTTTATTAGTACCATACTTGTAGGAAGCAAATTGTTCTGTGTGAGAAATGCAGATGACCACCTGATCAGATGCTTTTCTCATGACCTCTTCGGTAAGAATATTCTGACATACAGTTTTCTCTCTTACTGGAGTCATTTTCCCCTATTCAGGCTTTTCAGCAATTGTGTGCAATGATTTTAATTGGGTGTTGATTTCTACTATGATGCCACTATTTCCAACGCAGTGTCACTTAACACTGGGCATTTTAACAGATGCTAAAGACTGCTCACACTCTCTGATCTGTTTTATGATTATTTTTAAACAGGAGATTTTTTTTTTTTGCCTTTTCTTTGTTTTCCCATCAGGCCTTTTGATTTGTGGTTTCTTCTTAACTGCAAATAAAACCACTCTCTTTTTCTGAGATTGGATTACCATCCAGTGACCCTTCTTTGAAAGGACCACCTGCCTAACAAAAGAAGTTTCTTCCTCCAAGCACTGGTCATAGGACCGAAGTTATAAAACAAGGGACTCAGTAGGCCCCTTTGCTTAACCCTTTGCAGTCTCCATAAAGCTGAGCAGCCTCTAATATCCACCAAGTTTTCTGTGTTGCTAATTTTGATCACTCTTGTTCCCCTCTAAAGGGCACTAATCCAAGACCTAATCAAACAACGGGGGTTCTCAATCTTAAAAAACACAGTGCAGCTCCCTTACTGCCAAACTGGCTGAATCTAGAAAATAATTTTAATTGCCACAAAAATAAGGTAAAGTAATTTCTGTTCATTTAATCTCTTTTCCTCCCTCCCCCTCATGGCAATGAGAAAAAGTCAGACAAGCAAGGAGAGTGACTTTAGAAGGCTTTAGCAACCATGGGGACCATTATTAATTTCTCTTTCCATCCTAATTTTTCCCCATGGAACAAAATAAGAAATGTTCTCTGTCGGCTTTTAAAATGAAAACTCTAAACTTTGCAGACTCATCACCTTCATAAACATTCCGAGTTTTACTATGCCAGTGTGGCATATTCAATGCCAAAGGTAGATGCTCCCAGCTAAGAGGCTTTTGGAAATGGGCCCAGGGGCCACTGCCTTGAAATAGTCAGGTCAAATTCAGAGATGATGTGTAAGTTAGACTCTCGTAGGCTATACCTACGCTATGAACTAGGGGTGTGATTTCCCTGCTTGGGCACACATCCTCGTGCCTGCTCACATCAAGCTAGGGTGAGTATAAATAATGTAACCATGATAGCATGGGTAGCAGCAGCAGAGGCTCGGCTGAGCTGTGCCAAGTACAACCAGTGGGTTCGTACTCGGTGTGGCTCAGCCATGCCTCTGCAGTGGCTGCCTATGCTGCCATGACTATGCTACTATTTATACTCGCATTAGCTCAATGAGAGCTACTGTGAGTACGTGTACGCGAGCAGGGGAATCACACCCCAGCTTGCAGTGTAAACAGAGCCTTACATTCAGACTCCTTTACACTCAGAGCTACCTACACTCATTTTACTCCTGTGCCAGAGTGTCTACGATGGTGGAACTTACAAGCCAAGGAGCCAGAAAAGGTGGAAGTTTTATAAGAGCTTTCACTCTATTTTAACTTAGGCCATGGCTACACTTGCAGATGTACAGCGCTGTGAGTTAAACCCATCTTCGTACAGCTGAGTAAGGAAAGCGCTGCAGCCTGTCCACACTGGCAGCTGCCAGCGCACTGACGTGGCTACATTTGCAGCACTTGCAGCGGCTTTGGGAGCAGTGCATTATGGGCAGGTATCCCACAGAACACCTCTTCCCATTCTGGTGCCGTGGGTTGTGTGAAGGGGGCGTGGGGTATGATGCATTCTGGGTCCTGTCCCAACGCCCCGTGATGCATCGCTTTGCATCCCAGCAATCCCTGTGTTTCCGTCCACATTTGGCGCCATCTTTCAACGGTTTCTTTGTAGCACGATCTGTGTTCCATTTCGGTCAGCGGGAAATGGACCCTGACCTGTTGAGGAAAATACTGATGAGCCTCGCCAGCACGTCACGTTTGGCAGTCGAGCTCTTCCTTAAGATCCAAATTGACAGCGAGGAGTCCGACGATATCGAGTCGTGTAACGCATACAACACGAACTTGCTTGTGGCATTCACGGACATGCTATGCACCATGGAACGCCGCTTTTGGGCTCAGGAAACCAACACAGAGTGGTGGGATCACATTGTCATGCAAGTCTGGGATGACGAGCAGTGGGTGCAGAACTTTTGGATGAGAATAGCTACTTTCATGGGACTGTGTGAGGAGCTCACTCCCACCCTGCGGCGCAAGGACACGAGATTGAGGGCTGCCCTGACGGTGGAGAAGTGGGTGGCTTTTGCAATCTGGAAGCTGGCAACTCCAGACAGCTACCGATCAGTCACTAACAAGTTTGGAGTGGGAAAGTCGACCATTGGAATCATGTTGATGCAAATTTTCAGGGCCATTAATTGCATCCTGCTCAGAAGAACCATGACTCTGGGTAACGTGCATGACATTGTGGCTGGCTTTGCACAAATGGGTTTCCCTAACTGCGCAGGGGCGATAGATGGGATGCATATTCCAATTCTGGCACCAGCCCACCTAGCCTCCGAGTACGTTAATCACAAGGGGTATTTCTCTATGGTTCTCCAGGCGCTTGTGGATCACAGTGGGCGTTTCATTGACATTAACGCAGGCTGGCCCGGAAAGGTGCATGACTCACATATCTTTTGGAACACTGGCCTGTTCAGGAAGCTGCAAGCCGGGACTTTCTTCCCAGACCAGAAGATCACCATAGGGAAAGTCGAAATGCCCATTGTAATCCTTGGAGACCCCATTTACCCCTTAATGCCATGGCTTATGAAACCCTACACAGGGAGCCTTGACAGCAGCAAGGAGCAGTTAAACAACAGGCTGAGTTGGTGCAGAATGACTGTGGAGTGTGCTTTTGGCTGTTTAAAGGGCCTCTGGCGCTGTCTGTATGGGAAGCTGGACCTGGCCAATGACAACATCCCCACGGTTATATCCGCGTCCTGGTACCCTCCATAACATTTGTGAAGGGAAGGGTGAAAGATTCACTCAGGCATGGAACTTGGAGTTTCAACACCTGGAGGCTGAAATTGAACAGCCAGAGAGCAGGGCTATTGGAGGGGCCCAGCACGGGGCTGCAAGGATTAGGGATGTCTTGAAGGAGCAATTTGAGGCTGAAAGCCACCAGTAATGTTTGGTGCCCTGCACGGGAGTGAGGAGCAGTGGTTCCAATGTTAGTAGGAATCTGTGTTTGCTACACTGACTTGCAGTGCCTGTTGCTTTCCTGAGCTACGGTATCTTTTACTTAATGCAATAATAAAGAATGTTTTCAAAGCCAAAACATCCATTTATTGAAAAAAAAAGAAACACAACTGCTTGGGAAACAGAAAGGGCAAGGGGGTGGGGTGGGGAATGGTTCAATCACAGATTTGCGTATTTCCTGTTATCATACTCAGCCTTCCTGTCTGGAGTGCCGTGCAATGAGTGCTGCACTTCAGGCTGGCTAAAATACATGGTGATGGGGGTTGAGTGCAGTGGGTAAGGGTCATAGTTTGCAGGGCTGGGTGTGAAGCTACAGGTGTTGGAGGCAGCTGGTGGCAATAAGAACCCGGATGTGAGGGAAAGTGTGTTGGAAGTGACATGGGGGCACAAGGGAAAGAGTTTTGGGACAAGGGCGGGCGCGGTAGTGCTCCGCCTGCATTGCTACGAGCGCCTGTATCGAGTCCACTTGGCGCGCCATAATGCTTAGAAGCTGCTCCATGCTTTGGTGCTGGCGATCCACAATTGTGTGGCAGACCCTCCTTTCACTCTCCCGCCACTCCTGCGTTTTTTGATTTTCATTAAGGGACTGCTGCATTACTTCATGCAGCATGTCCTCTTTGCTTCTATGTGGCCTCTTCCTAATTCTTTGAAGTCTTTCAGCCAGTGATAACAAGGATGGCTGAGACCTCAAGGTTGCACCTGTAAAGCCAAAATGCAGCCCTTAACAGAGGCAGCATTGTTCACACCAAACAGAGCAATGATTCGGCTGTACTTAAAGACAAGCACAGTCTACACAATAGCAGAATCTTCCCGTCCCAAAGCGAGCGCACATAACCCATGGGAGTCCCAAAATGGTGAGTAAGCACAGGGTCAAGGGGGACTGATAGTTCATGGCTGTATTGTCCTCTGGGTTTCTGTGCCTTGGGGAGAGCTAACAGCTGCAGGGGGCTCCTATACTGAACACTGTCCCCATATTTTCCACAGGAGTTTGTCCTGGAAGATATCTCGCTGCTGAGGGTGACCTTGGAAGCAAGAAATAGGGTCTTCTACTACAATGCGGCTTCCACCCTGGCCCATGTGCAGGTTGCCTGTGTGCAGCAATGGTCTCCCCACCCCTCACGGTACAGTGGCATGGACATGTTAGCCTTACTGGGACAAGGACCACAGTAGCTCTCCCAAGGAACTTGCACAAGCGCATTACCCAGCTTCTGCATGAGACCTTTGAAGAGATCATTGAAGCTGATTACCGTGATGTGAGAGAGCACATCAATACCCTATTCTGCATCTAGGCATGCATGCAGCCCTAACCCTCCTCGCCCCAAGAGCCCGCACTGAATAACTTCCTTTCCAAAATAAAAGCCACTTACCGGGCACCTCCTCTGGTGTTTTTCCTTCCCCAAGCACCATCCGCTGTGACTGGCTACCTTCGTCCTGGCTTGAGAACAGCTCCTGGCTGCATGCATCCAGGGTTGCCGGGCTATCTCCCTCCTTTTCAGCACCCTCACTCCCACTTTCCTCCTCCTCCTGCTCTTGTTGAACATGGTGATCCTCAGAGTGGAGGTGGGGTTGTCCCCAAGTATTGCGTCCAGCTCTTTGTAGAAATGGCAGGTCACAGGGGTAGCACCAGAATGGCGGTTTGCCTCGCGGGCTTTGCGATAGGCATTACGCAACTCCTTCACTTTAACCCTTCACTGCAGTGTGTCCCAGTCATGGCCCCTTTCCATCATGTCCCTTGATATCTGCCCGAAGATATCGTAATTCCTACGGCTGGAGCACAGCTGGGACTGGACAGCTTCCTCCCCCCAAACATTGATGAGGTCCAGCACCTCGCCATTGCTCCATTCTGGGGATTGCCTGGCGTGTGGAGGCATGGTCACCTGGAAAGATTCGCTGAGAGCATTCCATGCCTTGCTGAGCAAACAGGAAGGGGATTTTCAAAATTCCCAGAGAATTTAAAGGCCGGATCTGATGGTTGGTCATCTGAGGGCAGGGCAGTAGAGTTCAAAGTGATTACCAGAGTGGCTAGAACAGTCATTGTGGGACACTTCTGGAGGCCGATCAGAGCACATTAACAGACCAGGGCATCCACACTGGTGCCGCAGCGCTCCAGCCGGGGCGCAGCAAGCATAATGCTTCTCGTCAAGGTAGATTACCAGAAGTGCTCCAGCCACAGAGTCCGGGCACTCTACATGTCTTGCCAGTGTGGACACATTGTGAGTTAGGGTGCCCAGGACTGCTTTAATGTGCCCTAATTCGCAAGTGTAGCCAAGCCCTCAGTCTTGCCAACTTGCATTATTATATCTCAAGTTTCACAATATTTGGTAATTTTCTTAAACCTCCAGCTCCTGGAGTCATGTGAATCTGTGAGAATCAGAGTTTTAATTAAAAAATAAAGTTATCTGGGGAGAAAAGCTTGAACACGTGACACAAGTGCACCTAAGTGGCTCAAAAATCAAAAGGCAAATAAAAAGAAACCTACATTTATTGTTTGGCTTAAAAATCATGAGAATGTGCAAACATCTCATGGTTTTTGTGGCCATGGCTCATGATTCTAAAATGCGTAGATGTGGCAATACCAAGGTGTATAAGGAAATCTTACACTACTTTACATAGCACCTCTAATTTTAGACCTGTGGAGTTAAAAGACCTGATCGCCATCTCAGTCACATTGGCATTAGTCAAGAGTATCATCAGTAGAAGTGAGATCAGGATCAAGCCTTGCACCTGTAATGGAAGTAATAAGTTCAGTCTTGGACACTAAGGAGAAGATACTGCATGGTGCTAAGTGCTCTCAATTCCTATTGATATCAGCATAAAATCTAGTGTGTCTGCATAACTTTTGAAGTGGATTTCATATCTACACATTTTTTTAAGTAAATCACCTGCCTTCTCAGCAAGTCAATGACCCTGAGATATGAAAAGGGTTAGAAGGGAGCTTTAAAACTATCAAATCTGTGAGCCCAAAAAGATTTTAAAATGTGATACGTGCTACATATACCCTTATTTACAAAGGTCAGTGTGAGGCAAGAAAGTGCAAGCAGTTTATTGGCAAGGAAGGAAGTTGTTTAAGAGACTGACTCCTCGCCCCTAAAATAAAAATTAGAAAAACACAGCTGATCTGACTTAAAAGAGAACAACAGATCTATTTCATTGACATTTCTGAAAGCTTTTCATGAATTCCTTTAAGAAAGCACAGAAACGTGGACCAGCACAGGGACCAAATGTGCTAAGGAATTGATGCATAAACTTGCCTACATTCCAAGAGACTTATTTAATGTTCTGTCTCATTGATTGGATGGTGAATTAGTACAGCAATACACGTAGAGTTTCCAGACGTCGTCTTCACCAGACTAAATGGCCCTTTTGGGGAGTAGTTACTTCTTTGGGAAGAGAAATCTTGGAATACCAAGTTCTGTATAACCATGGTTCATTGAGCCAGTAAATAGTGCCCGAACAATGGTTGGTGTTGGCTGGACTTCATCGTAAGAAGATCTGCAATGACATTAGAGACCTTCACCACACCAGTGAAGGGTGTAGCCTTGTGCAGAATGCTACACAAGAAATAGAAGGAAAAGACAAGAAGTAACAAGACAAAAAATTTGGAGATGAGAAAAGTGGGGAAAGAAATAGAAATTCCAAATAGAAGAGAGGTAGAAGCAAGGAAAATGGCTTATTGGTTGCATTGTTCTGCACCATTTTCAAACATACCAGAACATCACTCTAATGACCCATTGTTGATAGGCTGCATTTGGCAAATTAGTTAGTAAATGAACCAACTAGAACTGGGCAGAGAAAGGTAGTTCCATTTTGTGGAGGATTTCAGTAGTTCAAAACATGGTTTCACTCCAATTGGGAACAAAAACCAAACATTTCAAAATTCTTCATGAAAGGGAATGGAACTCGGACTCTGAATCCACAGACCCTGGAAGCCATGAACTCACCAGTATCCCACTATTCAGGCCCTTGTGGAGCTGGATGGGTGACTTGGCAGGAAACAGGCAGGTTTTTGATGGAAACTTGAACCCTGACAGAGAAATAGAACCGTATCTGCAAAACATTTCAATTTCTCCAAATCAGCAAATTCCAGTGGAACATTGTTTCATAAGAATTTGTCCAACCCGCTCTAAAACAGCACAGTAAAATAGAACAAGGTTAGTGCATTACACATATGTTCTTTGTTGATAAGTACTTTAGCTGTAATTATGATAATACTTCATAGGCTAGTAAATGTTTTGTGGTATACTTTCAAAAAAATACAACAGGTTTAGTAATACGAATGATACCATTGCAATTAAAGGTTTTAGCCAACACTGAGCCAGATCCTGTGGCCCCTTGGTCATGAGAGTAAGAACTTAGGATTTGATTTTCCACTGCTGTGCTCCTGTACAAATTCAACACTGCAATTCTGTACATCAGCGAACCCCGTGACCAATTCTGCAGCTGAGGAATCACACAAAACATGAGGGTCTCTCTGGTTTTAACCCTCTTTGCTCCTTTTCCTGTACCCTTGATTTGCCAACTGGCTTCAAGTTCCTTGTCTATCTAATTTAGATCACAAGGTCTTTGTGGCAAGGGACATGGGCTTTTCTCAATCTCTGTAAAGAGCTACACGAAATTATGTGCCATAGAATTGTTTAATATCAATAGTTTGGGCCCTCATTCAGGTCAACACTTAAGCACATGCTTAAGTACTATTGAATTTTGGACTACGGGTTTTGTAGGGACTCATGGATGTACAAAGTTTTGATCCTCAAAAGCATGCCATCACCAGAGTATTTTAGGGCCTGCCATGGGGGTTAGGTGCAGTGAGTAGCATTTGCAGGGCAGGGAAAGCCAGGAGTGTTACAAAACTTTTCATAGGGTTGGATGTAAGACCTTTGGTTGGTTTGAATCTAAGCCTTGTTTAGTATTAATTTTCCACTAAGTATTGCAATATTGCTGTAAGTGAGAGTGATTGATATGGTCCAGTTATGAGTACCACTGAGCTATGAGTTTTTTCCTCACTGAAAACCTTGACAAAGATAAAAACAAATTCATTTTTGTTTAAAAAATGAAGATTGAAAACCAAAAATATTTATCCAAAAACAGCTGAAAACTAAAAATATTGAGGTTTTGGCTGAAAAAAATTCTTTCTGATTTTCTGTTTTCCAATGAATTTTTTGAGAAAAGCAGATATTTTCCATTTAATTGAAAACCTACATTTTCATCAAAAAATGTTGATGGAAAATTTTTGACCAGCCTTATGAATATCAGAGTCTGGGGTGCAATCCAGACTATTGAGGGGTTGTGTAATCACCTGCCCTGCAACCTTGGGTGCCTCACAATGCTTTGCTTTTGGAGCTCCCACCCTGGGCTCCTTACAAACAACCAAAGAACATACATGTCACACCCTGGCTGCCTGTGTATAGCTGTGGCCTACCAGCAATTCCTGTCACACTCTGGCTTCCACCAGCCTTGATAATCACTTGCAGGGTGATCCCAACACACTCGTACTCCTGAATGAGTGTGTTTCTGAACCATCCAGCCCTCTCCTGGACAGTTCAGATATTTTTAAGGGTCAATGTACAATAGTTTGCTACTTTAATTGTAGTTCCCAAACAATTCAGTTTAAATACAGCACTGATTTTTTTAATCAAAAAAATTTGCTTTGATTAAAGAATAAAACAAATAGATTTAACTACAAAGAAGATTTTAAGTGAGTATAAGTACAAGGTATTAAAGTCAGAAATGGTTACAAGAGAAATAAAGACAAAATGCTTTCTAGTAACTAAACTTGAACTAGACTTAGTTCAAGGTAAATTTTTTACCAAATGCTCCCAGCAACAGGGATAACCAAATTGTCAGGCCAGAACCCCTCCCAAAGACCAAAGGCTGGGGTTTTTTTTAGAATATAAGACCATAAGAACGGCCATACTGGGTCAGACTAATGGTCCATCTAGCCCAGCATCTTGTCGTCTGACAGTGGCCAGTGCCAGATACTTCAGAGGGAATGAACAGAAGAGGGCAATTATCAAGTGATGCATTCCCTGTTGTCCAGTCCCAGCACCTGGCAGTCAGAGGCTTAGGGACATCCAGAGCCTGACTAACAGCCATTGATGGACCTATCCTCCACAAACGTATCTACTTCTTTTTAGAATTTAGTTATACTTTTGACCTTCACAACATTCCCTGGCAACGAGTTCTACAGATTGACTATGCGTTGTCTGGAGAAGTACTTCCTGTTTGTTTTAAACCTGCTGCCTATTAATTTCATTAGGTGACCCCTGGTTCTTGAGTTACATGAAAGGGTAAATAACACTTCCTTATTCACTTTTTCCACACCATTCATTATTTTATAGAACTCTATCACATCCCCCCCTTGGTTGTCTCTTTTCCAAGCTGAACAGTCCCAGTCTTTCTAATCTCTCCTCATATGGAAGTTGTTCCATACCCCCATCATGTGTGTTGCCCTTTTCTGTATCTTTTCCAATTCTAATATACCTTTTTTCAGATGCGGCGACCAGAATGGCACACTTATTCAAGGTGTGGATGTACTATGGCTTTATATAATGGCATTATGATATTTTCCATCTTATTAGCTATCCCTTTCCTAATGGTTCCTAACATTCCGTTAGCTTTTTTGACTGCCGCTGCACGTTGAGTGGATGTTTTCAGAGAACTATCCATAATGACTCCAAGATCTCTTTCTTGAGTGGTAACAGCTAATTCAGAACCCATCATTTTGTATGTATAGTTGGGATTATGTTTTCCAACGTGCATTCCTTTGCACAGTCTCCCTTCTGCTTCTGGGTCCCAGTTTTTAATAGAAAAATAATGAGCTTGCGTTGACATGGAAGGTGCAGCTGTTAAGGGTGTTATATAAAGCTACCTGAGGTTCTTTTCTTCCTGTTTTAGTTTGAAACTCCTTTCAAAAGGATTGTCTTCTCAGGTGAGAGAGAGAGAGAATCCCTGGAGTGTTTTCCCTGTCCTTTTTATAGTCCAGTCACCTTTTGAAATATTTTTTCCTGAGTGTTACCCCTGGACAAGGTTCCTTCCAGCTGTGAAGATGGAGACATGGGTGGGGTATCCTGGTAAAAGGTTCCATGTTGTTTGCATTTGTTAAAATGCAAATCAATTTGTTTGTGCCTCTCTTCAATACTAAAGAATGGCCACTTGATTGTTGATTGCCAATCAACTTTGATGACATCTGGCTAGAAGTGTCAGCATGGCCTTTGTCTTTAAGAAACAGGTATACCTGCTCCTTAGACTTTTCTGGTAAACATATTTCAGTCATGATTTCAGCTTATGTTCTTAACTTTACATATAATGTTGCCACACACATTGCCTCATGATATTATAGACCAGCAAGTTATTAGTTTTTAAATTATATCTCACAAGGTATGTTTTGTACAAAGATTACTACAGTGGTGTGTAGGATGTGAATACAGAGATGCATTCAGTAACAATGAGTAACATTGCAATGACATGCAGAGGCATCGCAGCTTATAACATTTTGTATATATCTTAGATGCATTTGCTAGATGCTATTTTTTTCAGCACTCGAGAAAGGCATTCCAAATCAAATGAAAGTCCTGGGAATCGGATCTGTTTGCAATCCACAGTTATGGACTGGAAGTTTAGACACCACGTTTGAGCAAAACCAATGCTTATGCTAATTTCAGTTTTAATTAAAGAAATATTTAAAGGTCGAGTCTTGCGAAGTGTTGCGCTGCTGGGCAGTCCTGAGCAGTGCTGTGTGCCATCTGTTCTGCTGACATTAGTGGAAGCTGGATGCACTCAGATCTTTTCAGGGCTGGACCTACAGACTTGGATTCCAAAAAGGTGTGTGCAGAGCACTCCTGAGAACCTGAGTACCCTCAGTTTCATTGCCCTCATTGGGAGTTAGGGTGACCAGACGTCCCGATTTTATAGGGACAGTCCCGAATTTTGGGTCTTTTTCTTATATAGGCTCCTATTACCCCCCACCCCCATCCCGATTTTTCACACTTGCTGTCTGGTCACCCTACTGGGAGTTGAGGTCACACATGAAGAACTGAGTCTTAAGTCCTTAACTGACTTTATTGTGAATAACAATTTTTTTTATTATAACACCAAAAGAAGGAGTAACACATGTGCTGGCTACAATATTTCAATCTCAGTCCTTCCCAGATTCTGCTCTGCTAAGTGACTCCTTTTGGATGCTGGAATTAAAGAGAGTATCAAAATAAAGCCTGGGTTTATATGAGAAGAGAAGCATTCCTTTGAAACTGTGTCAAATGTCATCCATTCATTTGCCAGTGCATTTTAGGAAGGACAGGTGAGAACTGAGGCACATTCTTTCCATTATGTCTTTTGCCACACTTACCCAGCTCTATCTACTGTGCGATGCTATGGGTTGTTTTTTTTAATAAGTTAAAATAACATTAAAGTTCTAAGCAAAGACTTTCTCTAGCAAGGTTAATACTCTGTCTCTGATTCACTTTGCTATGCCTAGAATAACATCGCAGAACAGTGTGAAATACTCTGTACTAAATATGAGAGGCCTGATAGATGCAGAGCACTCCATAGTTCCCATTGATTTTAAGGAGAGCAATACACGCTCAGCACACCTAAAAATCAGGCCCAGGTGCTGCAATTGAGGTACAATGGAATGAGTGATGGATGCAGCAGCAGATTTGCTCTTTTCTAGCCTTTTTTGGTTTATTTCAAATGTAAATAGCTCATTTAAATGAATATTTTAAGATACTTTCAATTCTTTTCTGAAAGAAAACCTCACATTCTGAAGTAGCCGACTTTGAAATGCCCTGTTTTATATTAAAGTGTACCACAAGTAAAAAGCTGTTAAAAAGGTGCAAAGAGCATCTGAAGCAAGGCACAGTAACCACACATGTGCCTCCTTATGTATGTAATTAAGGCCTGTCTCCCCACCAGATGCCTGTTTCTATACTGTAAAGATACCCAATGTGTTATCCTTCCATAAATGATTTATACATCTCTCTCAAATCGTATGACTGTTCCTGCTCTCTCTGATTCTCTCTCAGGAAGCACTCCAGTACTATAGTAACAGGTGTCAAAAAAACAACCTGACTTTTATAGAATTTTGACACAAATTATTGACATTTGTTTGGGAAAACAATTGTCATATCAGGCCAGATTATAGAACCGGTCGGGTTTCAAAAATTCAAAATGTGGATGACATTTTTCTCAAAAGTTGTCACTAATTTTCAAATTACTCAAATGAGAACCTAGATAGCGAAGAAACTCTGTTTGAAATGAATGTGCATATGATACAGGATGAAAGAGAGCCCTGATGATCTTTTAGGTGTCCCACATAATCACATGATAAGTTTCCTTTCCCAGTTAATCCTATTCCATTACCAGACTGAAGTTACTGAAGGGAGAATATCTGAATAAGCAAAAGCAGTCAATATGTCCTGCTGGACATGTGGATGCTGCTGCTGGTATGGATTTCTCACTGTTTATGCTGTTCTGTATTGGAGAAGTGGGGATTAATAGCAGGATGATACCTGTGTTTGGTTTGAAAGGACAATATTTACTTAGTCACATGCCACCAACTCAAGAGGATTGGCACAAAGTGAAATTCACTTGTGTGGAGAGGACCAGGATAAGGTCTATGCACCACTTAGGCCATGTCTACACTAGCACTTTTGTCAGTTAAACTTTGGTTGGTCAGGGTGTGTGGAAAAACCCACCCCTGTCAACATAAGTTACACCGACAGAAGTGCCGGAGCGGACAGTGTTATGTCAGCAGGAGACATTCTCCTGCTGACATAGCTACCACTGCTTGTTGGGGCGGTCTAATTATACCGATGGGAGAGCACTCTTCCGTCAGCATAGAGGCTACACGGGAGACCTATACACCTGCCACTGTAAGGTCTGTAGTGTAGACATAGTCTTAAACTCTACATTGAGTGCTTGGACCAGCTTTTCAGATGAAGTAAACTGGCAATAATGCACAAATTTACAATAACTGAGAATCTGGTCCCCTGAGAGAGAACTAAGTGGTACACAGACCTACTTGATCTGTCCCTCTGTACTAGCTGAAATTCATCCAGAATCAAGGCCCATATATAGTGTTCAATATCTGCTTCTTTTATGGAAAGCTGCACTTTTGAGCTTTTCCTTTTTTGCTATGAGACATGAGAATGGCTTACAGAGAGCTCCTTAGCTATACCATAGTTGATGGAGGCCAAGATAACACAAGTTTTTTCATTGATTCATAGATTCTAGGGCTGGAAGGGACCTCGAGAGGTCATCGAGTCCAGCCCCCTGCCGTCATGGCAGGACCAATTACTGTCTAGACCATCCCTGATAGACATTTATCTAACCTACTCTTAAATATCTCCAGAGATGGAGATTCCACAACCTCCCTGGGCAGTTTATTCCAATGTTTAACCACCCTGACAGGAACTTTTTCCTAATGTCCAACCTAAACCTCCCTTGCTTCAGTTTAAGCCCGTTGCTTCTTGTTCTATCCTCAGAGGCTAAGACGAACAAGCTTTCTCCCTCCTCCTTATGACACCCTTTTAGATACCTGAAGACCGCTATCATGTCCCCTCTCAGTCTTCTTTTTTCCAAACTAAACAAACCCAATTCCTTCAGCCTTCCTTCATAGGTCATGTTCTCTAGACCCTTAATCATTCTTGTTGCTCTTCTCTGGACCCTCTCCAGTTTCTCCACATCTTTCTTGAAATGTGGTGCCCAGAACTGGACACAATACTCCAGTTGAGGCCTAACCAGCGCAGAGTAGAGCGGAAGAATGACTTCTCGTGTCTTGCTCACAACACACCTGTTAATGCAGCCCGGAATCAAGTTTGCTTTTTTTGCAACAGCATCACACTGTGGACTCATATTTAGCTTGTGGTCCACTATAACCCCTAGATCCCTTTCTGCCGTACTCCTTCCTAGACAGTCTCCACCCATTCTGTATGTGTGAAACTTATTGTTCCTACCTAAGTGGAGCACTTTGCATATGTCCTTATTAAACTTCATCCTGTTTACCTCTGACCATTTCTCCAATTTGTCTAGATCATTTTGAATTATGACCCTATCCTCCAAAGCAGGATGAATGCGTCCACACAACCAACCCCGTTCCGCCGACCTAAAGGGCTCTTAAAATCAACTGCTGTATTCCTCCCCGGCAAGGGGAGTAGCGCTAAAATTGACCTTCCTGTGTCGAATTTGGGGTAGTATAGAGGCAGCGCTGTGTAATTCGATGGTATTGGCCTCCGGGAGCTATCCCAGAGTGCTCCAATATGACCGCTCTGGACAGCACTTTCAACTCCGATGCACTAGCCAGGTACACAGGAAAAGCCCCAGGAACTTTTGAATTTCATTTCCTGTTTGATCAGCGTAGTGAGCTCAGCAGCACAGATGACCATGCAGTCCCAGAATCGCAAACGAGCTCCAGCATGGAGCAAACGGGAGACACTGGATCTGATTGCTGTATGGGGAGAAGAATTTGTGCAGGCAGAACTCCGATCCAGCAGAAGAAATGCTGATATATATGCCAAAATCGCACAGGGCATGGTGAAGAGAGGCTAGGCCAGGGACGCACAGCAGTGCCATGTGAAAATTAAGTAGCTCAGGCAAGCCGACCAAAAGACAAAGGAGGCAAACAGTCTCTCCGGGTCAGTCCCAGACATGCCGCTTCTATGATCAGCTGCATGCCCTTCTAGGGGGGGACCCTATCAGTACCCCAACACTCTCCGTGGACACCTACAAGGTGGCAGCCTCAGGCCACATGGATGAGGATTTTGTGGATGATGATGATGAGGAGAATGTGCAGGAGGCAAGCGGAGAATCCGTTCTCCCCGGCAGCTAGGTCCTTTTCACCCAGTTCACCCAGTATTATTATTTTCAGAAAGATCTATAGTTATTCAAATATCCTGTATTTTTCATTTGATTTTTAACAGAAAACAATAAACAATTGTTTAACAGAAAACAATAAAAACGGTAGATTTGTTAAGCATGTGCTCTCCTCACTTTCTGACATACACACCCCAGTGATGCTACTGAGAATTGTACATGTATTCAGGGAGAAGAGACACTTATGGGATGTTTGTTTATAAAATGATGTAGCCCCTGATTCAGCAAAGCACGGTTGCATATGTTAAAATCCCATGTTTTGTTGAATTGGGGCATTAATGACAAAAATGCACGTAGGTCTACTATAAAATGTGTACTTTTCAGAGAGAGACATATGTCCCTTACCAAAATATCTCGTCACTCCAAAAGATCAAACACAACATCTATACCAGTCTTCAAATTCCTGACAGATATTTTCGGCATAGTGTAATAATATCTCTAGGAATTCACAACCTCTACCCCCTTATGTCTGTCAGCAAAGAGCCCACGCACAAAAACCTGGTGGCACATGCAAACTCAAGTGATGAAACAGGGAGTTTGAATTTCTGCCTCTTTCAATCACACTTACGTATGCAGCTGCATTCATTCCGCCCATGGGCAGTGCAGCAAAAATCTGACCAAGCTGCTGTAAGGAAAAAAATAGTATCCCTGGCAGATTGAGCTGAAGGTGAGAATGAATGAAAACTAACTTCAGGTCTGAATTAGTTCTGCCAAGCTGGACACAGAGAAGGAGTGTTACTTTTCCAAAATAGGAAAGTCATGCAGCTGGTTAGTAGATAGGGGGAAATGGGGAAAGTTTAAGATTTGTTGCCTTTTTTCACTACAAAATTCAGTACCTTATTTTCTATGTAAGTAGCTGCATCTGAATGAAGAAAATGTGCTTGAGTTCATCTTGATGCAGGCTGCCTTAAAAGAGAATCCTTTAAAGGGAATTGCGGAGAGGAGTTAATGTAAGATCCCGCTTGAATTGAAAGCCAGTCCACCTGCTATCTGGCAGAAAGGCTATGTGCATAATTAAAAGCAGACATTTCAAAGAATGTTCGTACCCAGTAGGGTCTTGAATTGTGTGCGTTTTGAAGGGTTCCACCTCTTCTAGACAGTGTTTTCCATCCTTTGAGGTCTCTGGAGAAATTAACTAGCAATATTTGGCTAATATTAATACATTCTGTAAAAGAAAGAGCATCTTGAATAGCTTTTGCTGCCAAGAATCTGTTGTTTAAAGCAACTCACCAAGCTTTAAAACATTGTGTGAACCCTCCCTAGTTAAAGTTTTTCATTCTGGTTTAAATTAGTCCAGCAAGTAATCAACCATGGTGGGAGGATGAACATACTGTGTTTTGGTATTCAGTTGGTGGGAGGAGAAGTTGTTTCTAATATCAAGCTGCTGTGAGGAACTGGGTGTCCTGGAATACATTCTTTCTAGGGAAAAGTTTTTAAGTTTGAGCTCAGTTTGCATTAAAAGATCTGGATATTCCAAACATTTTTCTTTAGCAAACATATTTTGCTTTAAATCTTAAATTACAATTACTTCATCTCAAATATAATGTCATGTTCTTATCTACTTGTACATTATACTATCTGCATAGAATAGCAGATTATATTTACTTTTTTGGGCAGGGAAGAGTGCTAAAATTTTCAAAGAATATCTTTAGGTTTCAGTGTAGTAGCCGTGTTCGTCTGTGTCAGCAAAATGAAAATAAGAAAGAAAAACTTGTAGCACCTTAGAGACTAACAAATTTATTTCAGCATAAGCTTTCGTGGGTTAGTACCCACTTCATCGGATGCATGGAATGAAACATACAGTAGACAGATATTTATACAGTCAGAGAAACATGATAAGGTGGAGGTGCATAGACCAACCTTAAGAGGCTAATTAATTGAGAGGAACCATAACAGCAGGGGAAGAAAAACCTTTGAAGTGATAAACAAGATGGTCACACAGGTGTGAATGAGGATCGTTAACTTAAGGGAAATAGATTCAATTAACGTAATGGCCGAGCCATTCGAGGTCCTTATTTAATCCTGAGGTAATACAATCTAGTTTGCATATCAATTCGAGTTCAACAGTTTCTCTTTGAAGTCTGCTTTTCGAGTTAATCTGTCGCAACACTGCTACCCTCAAGTCTGTCAGTGAGTGATTAGGGAGGTTGAAGTGTTCTCCTACTGGTTTTTGAATGTTATGATTCCTGATATCAGATTTATGTCCATTTATTCTTTTGCGTAGAGACTGTCCGGTTTGGCCAATGTACATGGCAGAGGGGCATTGCTGGCACATGATGGCATATATCACATTGTTTGTTTTAAGTACAATAAGTAGGGTGCAATTAAGTGCAAATGTAGGGCTTCATTCCACAAATCCTTACTAGTCCCAGAGAAATCAGTGGACTTATTTGTCTAAGATCTACTAGAATAAGTAAGGATTTGCAGGATCAAGATCCTATAAATAAATTCATTGTTGCCCTACATCATGTGCAGTCACTTACGTCAAAATGGGCGCAAAATGCTGCCACTCTGGTCTGATATACTTTTACACTCTCAAATGACTGCATGAGCTGGAAGGTAATGGTGAATCAGGCCAATTTTCATGAATTTTTATGCACCTAGAACAACTGAAAATAACTGCCTTCCTACTGTACGTGTAAGTCAGATATGAACAAGTATAATTCAAAAGAAAAAGAAAGAAAGAAAATGTGCACTCTGATTAGAGCCCAATTTTCTCTCTAACTGCTGCTATCCCTATTTACATGTTAACAAATCCTTCCTTCCTTTTTATTCAGACTAACAAAGTTTTTATACCCAAAGTGAGAGCTGTTAACAGGTGATAGCCTACTTTAACTGATGCAGGTGCCAAAATGTTAATTACCATGATAGCTGAACGATTTTCTCCAACTCCTCTTTTCCCCCCTCAGAGATACTATGTAAGAGCCCATTGTTGCAAACTCACATAAGTAATTCTTACTCATATGGGTTGTCCCATTCAAACCAATAGGACTGCTCCCAGGTTGCTTGACTAACTAATGGTTTATAAATGTTGCCTCTGGAGTCTGAATTTGCATCCATCTCTATTTTTTTCAGAGGACCTGATTTGGAAACCTGTGCTCATACAAACAATACATTTAAATGGAACTACTTGTAACTTGGTGGAAGGGCTTCAGAATAGGGCCAGGAAGTAGTAGTAATTACTTCAAAACCTGATTAGTGCATCAGACATGGTTAAGGGGTGTCTGATCCTGTAAACCCTGCTTATATTCTTTTGGTTTTGGTTTTTAATCTCCTTTATATTAAAGATGTACAAAGTTCAAAAGATAGCCCAAGAGAATCCCCAAGCAGCTCTAAAATATTCATGAAATAGAAAAAGAACAATATATAGAGAAAGAAACAAAAGCCCTCCATACAGAGAACTCCTATTGATTTCTCTAAACCCTGGTCTATCTACACTATGAGGTTAGGTCGAATTTAGCCGTGTTAGGTCGATTTTATAAGCAATGTGTCTACACAACAAACCCCGTTCTGTCGACCTAAAGGGCTCTTAAAATTGACTACTGTACTCCTCCCCGGCGAGGGGAGTAGTGCTAAAATCGACCTTGATGGGTCATATTTGGGGTAGTGCAGACACAATTTGACGGTATTGGCCTCTGGGAGCTATCCCAGAGTGCTCCAATGTGACCGCTCTGGTCAGCACTTTCAACCAGGCACTAACCAGGTACACAGGAAAAGCCCCGGGAAATTTTGAATTTCATTTCCTGTTTGGTCAGCGTGGCGAGCTCAGCAGCACAGGTGACCATGCAGTCCCAGAATCGCAAACGAGCTCCAGCATGGGCCAAATAGGAGACACTGGATCTGATTGCTGTATGGGGAGAAGAATCTGTGCAGGCCGAACTCCGATCAAAAAGAAGAAATGCTAATATATATGCCAAAATCGCACAGGGCATGGTGGAGAGAGGCTACAACAGGCACACACAGCAGTGCCACATGAAAGTTAAGGAGCTCAGGCAAGCCTACCAAAAGACAAAGGAGGCGAACGGTCGCTCTGGGTCAGAGCCCCATACATGCCGCTTCTATGATCATCTGCATGGCATTCTAGAGGGGGACCCTACCAATACCCCACCATTGTCTGTGGACATCTGCAAGGGGGGAGTCTCATGCAACAGGGAGGAGGATTTTGTGGATGAGGAAGAGGAGGAGGAGAATGCACTGCAGGCAAGTGGAGAATCCATTCTTCCTGGCAGCCAGGATCTTTTCATCACCCTGTAGCCAATACCCTCCCAAGGCGGGTTCCCAGACCCTGAAGCCAGAGAAGGCACCTCTGATGAGTGCACATTTGTAATACACTACAGGGAAGTAGAGTGAACCAAGGGGGCAGGTTTTCATCAAGGAGAAACAAACACAACTGTTATACTGTAGCCTGGCGAGTCATGAAACTGGTTTTCAAAGCTTCTCTGATGCACAGCGCACCCAGCTGTGCTCTTCTAATCGCCCTGGTGTCTGTCTGCTCAAAATCGGCCGCCAGGCAATTTGCCTCAACCTCCCACCCCACCATAAACATCTCCCCCTTACTCTCACAGATATTATGAAGCACACAGCAAGCAGCAATAACAATGGGAATATTGGTTGAGCTGAGGTCAAGCCTAGTCAGCAAACAGTGCCAGCGAGCTTTTAAACGTCCAAAGGCACATTCTACCACCATTCTTCACTTGCTTAGCCTATAGTTGAACTGCTCCTTATACTGTCCAGGCTGCCTGTGTACGGCTTCATGAGCCATGGGAGCAAGGGGTAGCTGGGTCCCCAAGGATAGCTATTGGCATTTCAACATCCCCAACAGTAATTTTCTGATCTGGGAAGTAAGTCTCTTCTTGCAGCTGCTCGAACAGCCCAGAGTTCCTAAAGATGTGAGTGTCATGCATCTTTCCTGGCCATCCCATGTTGATGTCAGTGAAACGTCCCTTGTGAGCCACCAGTGCTTGCAGCACCATTGAGAAGTACCCCTTGTGGTTTATGTACTGGTTGGCAAGGTGGTCTGGTGCCAAGATAGGGATATGGGTTCCGTCTATCACCCCACCACAGTTAGGGAACCCCATTGCAGCAAAACCATCCACTATGACCTGCACACCCTTGATAGCAGCAGCTCAGTGATTGCATTGGCTACTTGGATCACAGCAGCCCCCACAGTAGATTTGCCCACTCCAAATTGATTCCTGACTGACCGATAGCAGTCAGGCATTGCAAGCTTCCACAGGGCTATCGCCACTCGCTTCTCAACTGTCAGGGCAGCTCTCATCTTGGTATTCCTGTGCTTCAGGGCAGTGGAAAGCAACTCACAAAGTTCCAGGAAAGTGGCCTTACGCATGCGAAAGTTTCGCAGCCACTGGGAATCATCCCATCCCTGCAACACTATGCGGTCCCACCAGTCTGTGCTTGTTTGCCGGGCCCAGAATCGGCGTTCCACTGTATCAACCTGCCCCACTGCCACCATGATGTCCCAATTGCCACATCCCATGCTTTCAGGAACGTCTGTGTCCATGTCTTCCTCACAATCGTCCTCGTGCTGGTGGCTCCTAGCCAGGTTCTGCACAGACTGCAGGATAATGCGTGAGGTGTTGACAATGCTCACAACAGCAGCGGTGTGCTGAGAGGGCTCCATGCTTGCCGTGCTACGGGTAACCCAGGAAAAAAGGCGCGAAATGATTGTCTGCCGTTGCTTTCATGGAGGAAGGGAGGGAGGGGAGATTGATGACATGTACCCAAAACCACCCGTGATAATGTTTTTGCCCCATCAGACATTGGGAGCTTAACCCAGAATTCCAATGGGCAGCGGAGACTGCGGGGACTGTGGGATAGCTACCCACAGTGCACCGCTCCGTGAGTGGATGCAAGCCATGGTATTGAGGACGCACCCTACCGACTTAATGTGCTTAGTGGGGACACACACAATCGGCTTTATAAAATCGCTTTCTAAAGATCGACTTCTATAAAATCGACCTAATTTTATAGTGTAGACATATCCTTAGTGTCTGATTGCAGTGTGACTTGAAAGCATTCAGCACCTCACAGGAGGTAACCAGCACTTTGTGGAATCAGGCCTATAGCATACAATAGATTGAACTGCCAAAAGCACTAACCGAGGGATGCGTTCAAAGTCAGAGCTCCTCTTCCCTCCACTCATAGGCGGATTGGGGAGGGATGGTATGGGAGGGTCCCCCCAAGCCTCAAGCAGGGGGCCTGAGTGTGCAATGTAATAAGTTCTGCAGAGGAGACAGGAGGTGTGCTCAGTGATTTCCCTACACCCCCCCCCCAGTTTTGTGAACTAGTTACATGCCAATTTAGTGACACACACACACACACACACCAGTAAATTCGAAACCCCCCCCCCCATTTCTATTCCTGGGGAGGCCACTGGGTGTGCTGCTCCCAGCTTGCACTCCTGAGGCAGGGAGTCAGAATTTTGTTGATAAACAGAGTGATTAACAGGTCATTAAGATAAGAAAGAGCTGTTAGGATGTTTCCTAACGTTAAATGAGCTGTTCCAAGCTTGGTGAACTGCAAAAAGTAAGTAGCCTAAAGGAGAGAAAGTAATTGTAGATTTTTCTACAATTGTTTCAATTGTTGTATTCAAGAGGTAGTAACAAAGTTTACGAATATCTTTCTTTGAGAAGATAACTGATTTTTTTAGACAAAGGAAATGCAGTAGATCTAATCTACCTGGCTGTCAGTAAGGCATTTGATACTGTTCCACATGGGAAATTGTGAGTTAAATTGGAGAAGACAGAGATTAATATGAAAACTGAAAGGTAGCTAAGGAACTGGTTAAAGGGAAGACAACAACAGGTCATACTGAAAGGTGCACTCTCAGGCTAGAGGAAGGTTACTAATGGAATTCCTCAGGGATCAGGCTTGGGATCAAACTTATTTAATATTTTTATTACTGACCTTGGTACAAAAGGGTCATACAAGAGTATGCTAATAAAATTTGCAGATGACACAAAGTTGGGAGGTATTGCCAATACCTCAGAGGTCCAGAATATCCTACAAGAAGATCTGAATGACCTTGTAAACTGGAGTAATAGAAATTGGATGATATTTAATAGTGCAAAGTGGGAGGTCATGCATTTAGGGACTAACAAGAATTTTTCCTATACACTGGGGACTTATCAGTTGGGAGAAAGTGGAGAAGAAAGAGCTGGGTATATTGGTTGCTCACAGGATGACTATGTGCTGTCAATGTGATGTGGCTGTGAAAAAGGCTAATGCAATCCTAGGATGTATCAGGTGAGGTATTTCCAGTAGAGATAGGGAAGTGTTAGTAGCATTATACAAGGCACCGGTGAGACCTCATCTGGAGTACTGTGTGCAAATCGTTTCCCATGTTTAAGAAAGATAATTCAAACTGGAACAGGTCCAGAGAAGGGCTACTAAGATGATCTGAGGAATGGAAAACCTATCTTATGAGAAGAGACTCAAAGAGCTTGGCTTGTTTAGTCTAGCCAATAGAAAGCTGAGGGGAGATATGATTACTCTGTATAAATATATCAGAGGGATAAATACCAAGGAGGAAGAGGAGTTACTTAATTTAAGCATCCATGTGGACCTCAGAACAAATCCATATAAACTGTCCATCAACAAGTTTAGGCTTGAAATTAGGCGAAGGTTTCTAACCATCAGAGGAGTGAAGTCCTGGAACAGCCTTCCAAGGGGAGCAGTTGGGGCAAAAAACCTAAATGGCTTCAAGACTAAGCTAGATAAGTTTATGGAGGGGATGGTATGATGGGACTACCTACAGTGACATGTGGCCGATCAGCGACAGCCAGCAGTAAAAATCCCCAACGGCTGGAGATGGGACGCTAGATGGGAAGGGCTCTGAGTTACTACAGAGAATTCTTTCCAAGGTATCTGCCTGGTAGGTCTTGCCCACATGATCAGGGTCTAACTGATCATCATATTTGGGGTGGGGAAGGAATTCCCCCCAAGGTCAGATTGGCAGAGACCATGGAGGTTTTCACCTTCCTCTGCAGCATGGGGCCACTTGCAGGTTTAAACTAGTGTAAATGGTGAATCCTCTGTAACTTGAAATCTTTAAACCATGATTTCAGGACTTCAGTAACTCAGCAAGAGCTTAGGGGTCTATTACAGGAGTGGGTGGATGAGGTTCTGTGGCCTGCAGATGATCACGATTGATCCTTCTGACTTTAGTAAGAGTATCTGAGTAAAAATATACATTACAATTTTAAATCTAATCAGTATCCCATAAGTGACTTGCCACAAGATGTCAGAACATGTTAGTATTAGAGCTGCAGCTGAATGGGTCTAATATTTATTTAATTTTCTTTCTTGGTATAGGAATTAGATACCATGCTCCTGTCAGATATTTCTAAGTTATTATCTGCAAAAGCACTAGTTTTTTCAATTGCCTAAGTAGCCCCCGGAATCATGGTTAAAGTTGCCCATCCCCCAAATCTGAAATGGCATCCTTGTGGTCAGGCACGGAATTCCTCCCCAGCCCGTCCCCACCCGTGGCCCCATTGGCTTGGCTGGAGCTCCCTCACCCCCCAATATAGAAGTCAAACTATCCCTCTGCCTTCACTTCTTCTTTCCCACTCAATCCCAGGTTCAGCCAACTGAAGCCCAGGTTTAAATTGATGTCTAGGAGACTGCATTATTGAGCTCCAATACATTTTTAAAAAACCCACCCATTAGTACAAGGTCAAATGTTGTAAATCATCTTTCACCATGAATAAAGGCTATATTTTGGAGTGGAAGTGTGAAAATTCTTCCCTTTTATATGACATATGACAGCATAAATTACCTAATTTAGCTGGATAAAAGCAGTTTTAACTGAAATCCTGCTTCAGCAGTCAGTAAATATTTGTACAGTTAACATCAGTAAAAGAAAACTTACTCAGAGCACATTTGCTTTTGTTTAGAGAACCATCATGATATAAATAAAATTGTATCATGTAAAATGAACGCCTAGTGAGATTTTACATTCTCACTTACTGTTATTAAGCAGGTCTGTATATTTGGTTGCATAGTTCTAGTCCAAAATATTTGAACTGGAATCTTGTTCTAATGTGACAGTCATAATTTTAATAAGTTCAAGAAACATGTGCTTTAGAAATGTAACTTCATGTACAGAAGCAGTATTTTAAATTGATAGTATACGAAAAAGTTCCATTGCTTCAAGGCTTGAGGTGAAAGTGAGGTAATTACAGTTGCGGTGGGAAAGGGTAGAAGATGTCAGCTGGGATTTTCCAAAGCATCTAAGTGATTTAGGTGCACAAGTCCCCATTGTGTGTGATTTTCAGAAGTGCCCAAATCACGCTGAAATTCTTCTTAGATATTGAACATTGGAATGTGCTCCTAAATCACAGAAAATCCCACACTCACCTCTCATTGACTTGCAATGAGTGCCTAACTTCTTTGAAAAATCTCGTCTGTATATCTGAGTTTGGACCTCTAGAGGAATTATTGCCACTTCACTGTTCACCCCCTTCTCCAGATCATTAATGAATATGTAGAACAGCCCTGGTCCCGATACGGATCCTATTGGCTACTCTGATCTCAACTGAGTTCCTTTCTCACTTGTCCATTCACTCTCTAATAAAAAGCACATTCCATCTTATCTCTGCTTTCTTTGAAGCAATAAGCCTGGGCAGGGCTTCCAGAACGAGTGCTGGCCAAAAAGAAGGAAGCTCAGGCCCATGACAGCCAAAACCACTCTCCTTGAGAGACACTGACGGTGTGCAAACAACCTTCTGGTGATCAGAAATAGAAGGGCAACCCACATAAACAGGGTGGTGGTAGGCCACACTATTTCATTCTCCTGAACAGGGAAACACTAAATGCCTGTGATGAAGCATCCGAGCAGGAAAAACCAGATTCCAAAGACACCACCTGTTATTGACATGTTATTAAAACAACTGCAAATTTGATGTAGGAGATTTGGAAAGGACAGAGTGTAACAAATATGCTGAAAGGTCACAAAGCTTGCCCAGTGCTTTTCAGTGTTGTTTTCTTAGTGGAGAGAGTCAGAGGCTAAGGTGGAGGGAAAAAATGTAGGTTGAATGTACTGCCAGACAATGTTAATCACCTGTGTCAGTAAAATACCAAGTCTCTCAGGCTCAAAGTATAGCATTATAATTCTATGTCCTTCTCATGTCTGCCTCTCTCCAGAGGAACAGGTGGGTTTCCTTCATTTTCAATATTATAATCATTTTCACAGGCAGTTTTCAAAAGCATGGAGAGTATCAGCATAACATGAAAGACCTGTATTAAACTTCCAGACATCTTGGTGACCTGATCTCTTGGAAAAAGAAGTGAGGTTTTTGTTTTAACTGCAAGAAGAGATTTTTATTTCATATTCAGTTCAGCAGACGTTGCATAGAAAGTACTCTGGATGGGGAGGGGGAAAGCCTATGAAATACACTGGGAAATAATGAGTTTAAATTTCAGTAAAACCTTGGTTAAATTCCAAATCAATAAGATAAGTACATAACACACAACAAGAAACCTTTTAAAATACTTTGTGGCTTTCTAAGTCTAGAACAAAACATAGGCAATCTTATCTCCAAATCAGTTTATGTACTCTAATCCAGAATGCATCCATGTTTGATTTTGTTTGGAGAAGTAAGAGGGGTTTATGGGAATATTTCGTTATTTTAAATTGATCTAATGAGACCCAAATTTTGTGTAGATTTCAAACAAAAATCAGGTGCAGCCAGACACAGATATTCCATGCTTTGTTTATCCATCTGTTTCTAGGCATTGGAAGTAAATAGGGAATGTGGCAGAACTACTTCATATAAATGGTAGTGAGCATATGGAATAAGTTACTATGGTTGGGAGCTGAAGTGAGGAGCATTCAAATCAAGACATACCTAGATTTGTTTCTCTGGTAGGAGAGTATTGAGGAATGAAAAAGCTAAAGTGTGGTTCAGCTAAATGAAATGAAGTGGCTGATGTTGTAGCATGCACCAGATGGCTGTGTCCTAGAAAGCCCTTATGTCCAAATGTTTCAAGAGGAAACCAGTCGCCTGTGAGGACTGGAGTCCTTTATTCTAGTTCTGCATATGTCAATGACATGCTGTGTGACCTTGGGCAAATTACTTGACTGCTGTGGGCCTCATGTAAAATCAGGGTAGTAATAAAGGGGTCCTGTGAGGCTTAACTAAGGGATAGATTCTGGCCAGGCCTATGGAGGCATGCAGCGAGGGAGAAGGAGTAATAAGAAGACTTCCCTACACTTAATGGCCTATGGAAGAACCAGACAGAATTGAATTCCCTGTGCTCTGGAGAGTGCATGGCTGCTGCTGTGATGCATCCTATGGGGAAACCAACGCCCCAAAGGGGGCAGGGTGTAGGCAAAGCCATGGTTTTGCAGTGTTCAGTGTTTACTCTGAGCCAAGGAGTCTCGACAGAGCTCTACTTCATGCAGGTATCTGAGTTCTAACTGATCAGCCTTGCAGAACATGAACCTCTGCAGAACAGAACAACTAGATCCAACTAGCTCTTGCCAGAGCCTTTTAAATGTACAGTTCCCCACAGCTCCACTGTGCTAACCAAATCTGCCAGGAGAGATTATGCTGCATGCATTAACTGAAAATAGAAATGTGTGTACTGTCTCATGCACCAAAGAACTCCAGGAGGTATCTTTTCTCTCTGAGGCAAAATGCCATTGAAGCTGCCATGGAGCCAGTGTAACTCTGCACCACCCTCAGTGCACAGGTGTGCATCACCTCATCCTATGGCTATGAAGGGCTTTATGCAGTGTAGTTGTAGTCCTGTCGTTCCCAGAATCTTAGAGAGACAAGGTGGATGAGGTAATATCTCTTTTTTTGGGACCAACTTCTGTTGGTGAGAGAGACGCTCAAAAGCGTGTCTCTCTCACCAACCGAAGTTGATCCAACAAAAGATATTACCTCATCCACCTTGTCTCTGTGAAGAGTTTTGAGGTTCTCAGATAGGTAAAAAAGTACAAAGGATGCTCTGAAATATTCCTTTCGTTGTGACTGTTGTGGCGGTGTGGGTGGGGCAGGTGTATTCATCCCAGGTTTAAAGCAGCATTTTGCAAACTATGATGCAGATGTGGGTGGCTCTGGAAATATCATTACAAAACCCACCATTCTGGAATTCCCCAGGTCAGTGGTATGGATCTGAAGAATTCTGTTGTGGTCAGCTCAAAAAGATTGCATTTCCGATGAAGTGGACTGTAGCCCACAAAAGCTTATGCTGAAATAAATTTGTTAGTCTCTAAGGTGACACAAGTACTCCTGTTCTTTTTGCTGATACAGACCAACATGGCTGCTACTCTGAAATCTATTTACCTTATCAAAGAGAAGGTTAAGAGGTGTCTTGATCACAGTCTATAAGTACCTACATAGGGAATGGAAATTTGATAATACGGGATTCTTCAGTCTAGCAAACAAACAAAAAACAAGGTCTAATAACTGGAAGTCAAAACAAGACAAATTTAGTCTCAAAATAAGGTGCACATTTTTAATAGTGAGGATCACTGACCATTGGAACAACTTACCAAGGGGTCATGGTGGCTTCTCCATCACTGGAAATCTTTAAATCAGGATTGGATGCTTTTCTAAAATATAGGCTGTAGTTCAAACAAGAATTAATTCAAGAACATATTATGGCATATGTTATACCGAAGGTCAGACTAAACAATCACAATGGTCTCTTCTGGCCTTAGAACAGGCATCGGCAACCTTCGGCATGCGGCTCGCCAGGGTAAGCCCCCTGGTGGGTAGTGCCGGTTTGTTTACTTGCTGGTTTGGCCAATCGCGGTTCCCACTGGCCACGGTTCGCCGTCCCCGGCCAATGTGGGAAGCGGTGCACTGGCCGCCGCTTCCCGCAGCCCCAATTGGCCAGGGACAGCAAACCGTGGCCAGTGGGAGCCGCGATTGGCCGAACTGGCGGATACGGCAAGTAAACAAACCGGCCTGGCCCACCAGGGGGCTAACCCTGACGAGTCACGTGCCTAAGGTTGCCAATGCCTGCCTTAGAATCTATGTATTTATATCAGGTTAGGATCTAGCCCTACATTTATACTGATATTTTGAACCAAACCTTAGGACCAATCCCTTATGTTATTTCCGAACAGTATAGTTCTGTCTGTATGCTGAAGGTTAAAGATACAGCCATTTCTGAATGTTTGACAGTTAAGGGCCTGATTCACCATTGTCCTGAACTTTGCATAATCTTTCAAATCAGGGTAACGTGACTGTGGAATGCTACCAAGACAGAATGACAACATTCTACAGTCATACTATTGTGACTTTTCATGGGGCATAAATAACCAAATAAGGTACAGGGAAGTCATGAATTGGGCCCACAGTTTGCTGATTTTAAGCTGCGGTGTCCATGGCAAATACAACAACACCACTTAGCACAAGTTATGTAACTGCGGCTGGAGCCACGCGGTTAACCAGGTGCCCAAACTGGTCAGTTTTCCAAGATTTGTATAAAAATATGTTGCCATATGGTTCCTTGTTTTGAAGTTGTGAACTCTTGCTCTGCACAAAGGAGAATAGACCCTTTACAAATGGGATGGATGAGATTTTATGAGCCATGGAAGATCATGCTTCTCACTGACACAGCTCAGTATGCATATTTTTCAGTTCACGTTGAACACAGAAACTGGCAAATGCTTCTCTCTTTTTTTTTTTTGGTAGTGGTGATTGTGATCTGAATCTTGAAATATAAATATCAAAATGCCCCTCTAAAACAATCTGAAGACACAAAAGATAATACAGAGAAATCAAGCGGGAGCAGAGGGCTGGGGGAATTTCTCAGAACTAGAGAGAGGGTCCAGTGAGAGAGAATTTAAGAAGTATCTTTTAAAATGTGTACCGGTTAAAAAGTTTAGGACTCCAGATAAGCAGGAAAGCAGAAGTATGGGCTGTTTCACAGAGTTTTCTTGCCTTATTTTATATTCTCCCTATGTCTTTACTTTCACACTAATATCGAAAGACAGGCTGTCCTTTACCCCATGTGCACATGCCCTATAACGTAATGTAACTCTGATGCATCTGACTTAGAGCTAGTGACTGAGATGCAGGATCACATCTAAAACTCTGACATAAAAACTGACAAAATCCAAGGTTAGAGAAAGAGAAGAGAAATGGGAGATCATGCTCCCATTGAAGTTCATGAGATTTCTGCCAGAGACTTCACTGAGATGAGAATTAAATAACAACTTGGGAACTGATCTTCAGAGGCGCTGAGCACCCACTACTCTTGGATTTCCGTGGGAGTTGTAGGTGTTCAACACTTCTTTAAATCAAGCCGATGGTTTGCACAAACTATACACCAACTAGGCAATCAGTTTTTCACTTCTTCATAAATTAATGGGTACTTGTTGAAAGCTATCAAGCATCACATTTCACAACATACATTGGTCTCTGGCTGGGGTAGCAGAGAAATTATTTCCTGTAGTACAGTATAGTATGATGTAATTTTTCAGGTGCACTCTGGGGGTGGGGGCGGGTTTACCCTTTCCTCTAAACCATCTTAAAGAATGGAGGAAATGGCCTGGAAGAAATACATGAATACACGAGGAGTTCCACTGTCCCAGTCACTGAAATGGAAACCCACACTGAAATATTGTGCACACTGTTGTACCTGACCCTCAGAAAAACAAGAGAGAGCCTCAAGTTGTTACCAGGCTGGTTGTTCCTATAGAGGTTGCATCCAAAGTGGTATAACAAGATGTGCTGCACATTGTGTAGTTTTGCCCTGCACTGCAACCACCTGAATTAAACTTTCTTGGCGTACTGAAGCAATAAATGATAAGCATAATTAATAAATAAAAAGACAGACTTCTCTTATGCCACTTTTATTTCAGGGAGATATTAAGTACAAAGAGAGTTTTGCTCTCAGTGGAAAATAGCCAACTGACTCCAGTTTACTGTATAATCATTAGGAACTAGAAAATCTCAAACTCCTTGTCTGTAGTAGCTTGGATAACACCAGTTGGGTTCATTCCAGAAATGAATATTGCAGCTGTGATGAGACATGCTTTGTCTCTCCTTTTAGGGTGAATTTTATCCCTGTGCACAGGCCAGATTGAGCCATATACAACTCTTGAGTTTCATTTAAACTCTCAAAATAAGGATTAAGCGAGATTTGAATGGTGCATATACCTTCTGGTCGTTTGCATAAGGATGAATGTTATCATTAAGGTCTATGATTTTGACTATTAATGACAATAAAATATACACAGAGAAAGACTTCATTTATTTCTTTTTATCATTTGAATAGTTTACAAAAGTGTCTGAGATTTTGCAACTGAAAAGGAATATTCGTACTTCAGCATTCAGCTGGCACTCCACCCTTGTTGTCTCTAGATATTTGTCTTCTGATGCTCATCTGGAATTGTCTGCTCACTTTGGCTTGTAAGGTACAACCAAACAAAAAACCTTGCACCAAATTCTGGGCCAACATGGAAATAGCACCAAAATGAGAGCACATTAGCGGCAGAAGCAACATCACAGACCATCAGTGTTCTTCTGACTAGCAGTGTTCCCTTCATCCCCCCACCAAGCCCAGTACATATTATAGATACTCCTACTGGGAGGAAGAAAAAGATACATGAATACTTGTGACAAACCTCAGCCCACTCAGAATGCTCTTCTCTGAATGCTGTCTCAGAGGACCTACAAAATTCTCTCTCTGCTAGTTTTTGGGGAACCAGAATTCAGATGGAAAATGTATGCATATGGCAACCAGAACTCGATCCCTTAACGGTCCTTTCTGTGCATTATTGCCAGGTAAGATATAGCAATAGAATTTTTGTTTTAAATTTCTCTTTAATGATTCCTTCAGTTTTACCTTTGAAGTATAGAGAAGCATATTTTCTAGTTTATGACTCTGATAACATACAAAAAGACTTCGGCCTCCAGTATTGGAATATCATTTATGGTGTCAAATCCCCAACTGGTGTAAATCCACACCAGCTGAGAATCTGCCCCATAGTTTTAAAAAACCCTTTGACGTTTATTTTATAATAAAGCACCAGTATTGTGGCTTTAGTGTGTTTGTTCAAGAATATACCCAAAATTGGGGAAAGACAGTGTGAGGTAGATTTTTTTTTATTGGATTAATTGGAACTAAATCAATTTTTAACTCCCTCTGTTGTGACATGGCCCCATTTAAATGTTAAGACATATCACTGACTGAAAGGGTAAGCTTGCAAATGAGGGGGAAAGGAGTTGAATGTTCAAATCTTTGGAAAACCATTTAAAGAAATAATAGTAAAAATACGGAAGTTTTTAAAATACATTCGGATTTATTTAAGTTCTGCTTTTTGTGCCACAGATGTTCTGTTAACTAGAAGAGAGATGTTCAAAAACCACATCTTGGCTGTTAAACTCTGGAGCTGAGATTAATTAAATGTCTGCTGCCCCTCACACAAAATAGCCTCTAGAGTTTTTCAGTCCTTCCACTCTGCTGAAGAAACAGCTGTAGAATACATCATGTGTATATCTTGTACTCTTAAAATGTATCCTTATAACTAATGTCATTTTTTATAAGGAAAATTTAACATTTTACCCTTCCTCTCATTAACCTGCTGCTGTTCAGAGAAAAAGAATAAGCGTCCAGCAGCAGCATCTGATACTTCCTGCAGACTGCTGCCTCCACCCAACATATGTTTTAAACAAAATTCGTATTAGGTTCAATAGTCATGATTCTTCATTTTATTTTATGGCTTTTGAGTTCAGCAGTTGCATCAGAGGCAGGAAGGTGAGAGAACCTGGTCTGTTCCAAGGTACTCTAGGTTAATATAGAGGAAATACGCTTTGTCATTTGTGTCTTCTTTTACTAGTCCCCTTTTGTATAGTTCTGAGTGGACAGGGCAGAGAGTGTTCCTTGGGACATTGAACAAAATATTGTACTGCCGACAGAGAGAAATTTGAACCTTTGATGCAGTTTGTGGGATGTCAATTAAATTGGATTGTGTTAAATTGCATTGTGTTAAAATGGAAGTAAATGCCATACTATATGATGTGATACTATCCTGCATGATTAATTTTATAGTCAGTCACACTAACAACTTTTTTTTTTCCTCCTCCAAAAGTGAACCACCTGATTTTCAACCGGGCCTCTGCTCAGTTTCCTAATTTTAATGTTATTTTGTGCTGGCAAATTCATAGCATACTTCTGTCGCTGTAATACAACAATAAAACCATATACATTTTGCTCAATCCAGCATGAACCCCATATCCCACAAGGCCAGTTCCCTTAGCCCTTATGGGCTAAATGAAACTGATGTCAAATATAGAATTTTCAGCCTGCTGAAACTGTTAGACACATGCTATGTTACTTACACACACCACTTACAAAAACATAAGGCCTAAGCCAAAGGCGTCTCCTTTGCTTCCCACATGGCTGTAGTTGAGGAAGATGTCATTGACCATAAAGAAGAAAGTAAAATATTTCCCCTTAAAGCTATAGCGTTTCACACCAAGAAGACTTAACTTTCCTTACTAAGGCACAGCTGTCTGTAAATTTTTGGTCTTCTTGTAATTGAATAAGTTTATCTTGGAATACTACATTCAGTTACAATAAAAGCAGGTGGTTAACTATCACTTTTCAATCCCATGAACGAAACAACTGGACAATTGTGGTGTTCATGAAATTACATGAATCAGTGCCAGTGTATGATACTTCACTGTGATGATACTTAATCCACTTTAATATTTCAATCTTAATGCTTTATAAGGCAAATATAGTCTCTTAATTTAAAATGATATTACAAATACGTCAGGGCCTACAAAAAATGGTGAACTGGCAGCCTTGGAAACTGAAGTCCTTCCTCTTTAAAAAAAAAAAAGTAGTACAGAGGCAGCTGGAATGCAAGCTTCTCTATGTTACCTCCACCCAGGTGCAGGGTGGGTGAGATGAAGATGTTAGTTCAATCTCCAGATGTATTCAATCTTTGGTTGTCTGCTGAGACTGCCAGTATAAATGCAGCTCAGTGCCAATTGTGGTGATGGCTTACTTATTTACTAGAGACTGGACCATGCCCACAAACCCATTTCAGTATCAGATGGTAACAACTAGCAGCAGTTACTGGTAACAATTTTTAGTCACTATCAGGCATGGCTAAATATAAACTAGTGGTAGAATTTTCAAAAGCCCCTAATTGTCTTAGAAGCATAGTCCCAAGGAGAGTCAATGGTACGTGTGCTCCTATGTCACTTAGGTGCTTTTGAAAACCCAGCCTGGCAACCTATAAGTGAAAGGGTGTATATTCCACTACAAACCTCAACTCACCTAGTCCTTATTAAAATACAAAACAAAAACACATCTCTTTGAACTGTTTGAAAAATGATCTTGTAACATATTTCCTTTAATAATGAACACTTTACATGGAAATTCCTTAACTAGTTTTGAATACATTTTCCTAAGAAATGTTTAAAACAAATGGACTAAAAATTAAGGTCTATATGCTTGGATTGTTAAAATTACTGAGCAAATCAATATGCTGCAATGATGGACTTTTGTTGCAAAGGCTACAAAGAATTACCTGGAGATTATTAAGAAGAAGAAAAGGATTAGAATTAAGCTATGTAGGTATGTTGTGCGTAGAAAGGATGTTGTAATTGATAGGGTGCAAGCCTGGCACTCATAAAAACTTGGGTGTAGATGGCAAAATTTTCTAAGTGCTGCCTATATGTTGTGTGTCTGATTATATTATTTTTGAATTTTCTAAAAAGCCCAATGTAGAAACATCTGGGTTTGGGTTGACATTCTTTGCACTAAAAACAGTCGGTTTTACATTTTTCACACAAATTAATAATTAAAATAGTCCCCACCCAGTGAATTAGGGGGTCTCAGCTATTCTTAACATCAAAAGAATTTTTATTCCCAAGGAAGAATTAATGAAGAAGGATAGTTAAAATGGTGAAGGCTGGATTGCGCTGAGTAGGCAGTCTTTACACTGAGCCCTGACTACAACCAAGGGATTCCAGCAAACAACGTTGGGGAGAGATTTCCATAGATGGAAATCTATCTGCACTTTTCCCCTTCCTAAAGAACTTGTCTGGTTTTTGTTCTTAATTATTGATAAATCCAAAATTATAAAAATAAGGCAAACTATGGAATAACTATTCCAAATGATCAAAATAAATTGTTTAAAATTAAGCCAGAATGGCAGTGTTTGCACTGGTGTAACTAGCCCTTGGCCCGCGCCACTTCCCACAGCCCCCATTGGCCTGGGGCGGCGAACCGCGGCCAGTGGGAGCTACAATCAGCCGAACCTGCGGACGTGGCAGGTAAACAAACTGGCCCAGCCTGCCAGGGGGCTTACCCTGGCGGGCCGCGCGCCAAAGGTTGCCGATGCCTGTGCTAGGCAGTGGAAAATCAGACCTGCTGTGTTTCACCACAACCAAAGAGGTGGAACTGAATTACTATTTAAACATGTCGCTGTCTAAGAAAGAAGATAATAGACATGTCGCTTCTGTCTAAGAAAGAAGGTGCCATAAGAGCGTGAAAACTTTCTGTATTTATTGATCAATCTACAAATGGATTTTAATATATGAAACTTATTATCACAAACAAAGTAAAGGACTTATTATCAAGCACATATTAAACTAAGGTCATAGCAATTGCGCCAAAGAAAAAAACAAAGAGAAACCAACTCATGACATTAAAAAAAAAAAGTTGTCATAGGCCATCACCACAGTAATCTCTTCAACGAAGAAATGAATGGGCCCAAACCTGAGAACACTGAAATATGTGAGTAACATAGTGAGTTGAGTTAATAGCATGTGAGTAGTTCCATTGTATACCCTATTACTACTAAACCAGTAGTTGATACTTAGTTTTCCAATGCAATATCATTCTAATATTAGTTACAGTCCATTGTCAAGGTCTGATCCTACAATGAATTACACAGTGGGACTATTCATATGAATAAAATTATTCAGGGGCTTTACTATTTGCAGGACCAACCCTGATTATAAGGACTAAGGGTCATATTCAGTTCTAAATTTTTTCACTTCCTGTTTTAAACTATTGAGCACTATTACTGTGCGTGATGTTTAACAATTGTCCTATTCCAAATCAGGTGGGGCTGCAATTCATTTGTAAGGTACTTCTGGATGAAAGGAATTACGTAAAAGTATTACATTATCATAAATTAATAAAAAATAAATTCAAAAGACAATAATAGTAACAATGTCCAGAATACAATGAAAAAGTCTCTGTCTTTATGCTTTACAGCATAAGCTGATCAACTGGAATCAGAAAAAATGTTTTGCGACGATATTGCACGTATAGGTGCAGTATGGAGTTTACTCCCCCACTGAAGCATCCAGTATTAGTCATGGTTGTAAATATGCTATTGAACTACGAAGGCCACTAGAGCATTTTTATATGGCAGTTTTTATTCTCCTTTGTAGGCTTTCTTATGGGGAGTTCTCCTGAAAATCAATAAAGGAAAAGGAAAATGTTAGGGCTATGAGTTTAATATGAATATGTGAAGAGAAGAAACAAATGGGACTAATATCCCACACTTGATTAACACAAGAAACAGATTTGCCACTAGTCTTAGATTAAAAATGACCCATTGGAGATATAAATACAATAAAATATATACAGATTAATGATAAATTATTTTTTGTTACCTCAGGTTCATGGTTTTCATTCAGGCCCATCTCTGTTAATAAGATTGAAAACCCAAAAAGTGAGAAAATAAGACAGGGACGTATTATAGAAAGACTTCTGAGGGAAGAGCAGCTAAACGGATTAACATCATATCAACATTTTCTAAGGGTTGTGGTGGATTCTCCATTGCTGACAATTTTTAAATCAAGATGGGATGTTTTTTCTAAAGGATATGTTCTAGGAATTATTTTTGGGGAAGTTCTATGGCCTGTGTGATATAGGAGGTCAGACTAGATAATCACAGTGATACTTTCTGGTCTTGGAATCTCTGAAACTAAACATCTAAATGTCCTCTCAAGAAATATAGGCAGCCTAAGTTGTTCAATAACAGGAGAAAATACCTTAATGCTATGGTTTGTTACTTCATAGTGAAATATCTCACATGCAGCAAAACCCCTTTAATCAGAAATCCCATGCTACTGGTACAAATTTATCAGAAGGATTCTAAGCTTTTTCTTGGTCAACAGACAAAGGGTGAGATACAACCTTGATGTAAGCAGCTCCTGCTGCTCTATAGTCAATAGGACTGGGTCTGTTTAAACCAGTGCTGAAATTGGTCTAAGGTATTTAACTACTTAAGTTGTGCTTTAGATCTAATTGAGTATTTGTGGCCTTGTATCTTTCAGTTGGGAATGGTCAGTCCTGTGATTTCCAGGTCAGAACTGTTTGACAAGGATTTAGTACAATCCACAATTTGAGATGTGCTACCAGGCCCCTTCTAGTTTAAAGGGAACGCTGTAAGAGTAAAGAGGGCTAAGAAAGCAAAATATAGAGGAAAAGAAGACGATTTACAGAGACTTGAAAATTCTAAAACTAGAAGGCATAATTGAACTAGCTTTCAGTTATCACAGTGCTGAATTATTAGAATTCTGAAATGTAAATTGTAGAGCTCACCAATACTGTTTCCATGGAATAGTATGTTATAAGCCCTAGTCTTTCTTAAGAATCTAGATCCTTTCTGGGGGAAATGGTGTCTTCTATATGCTAAAATTTGAGGGAGTTTCTCTAGCTATAGGACAATCAAGGGCAACAGAATGGATAAGCAATAACACAAACCGATCTGAATAATCATTTTAACATTTTTCTCTTTTTCCTGGGCTATAATAAGGCAGTTGGAATTATATTGTAATGTGGAAGAACATTATATTGGTCTCTTCAGTTCTGTATTTCCTTTCATTGAAAACTCACACTATTAATAAGAGTTCTGCATTGGTTATTCAAGCGACTTTTTTTAATCATCCATCTCGTCATTAGCCCATCTCTCAAAGGTATTTTGAGGGTTCAGACTGGTGCTAAATATGTCCCAAGGGCCCATTCCATCTCCTACTAAAGTAAATAAGAAAAGACTTCATTGAGGGTGACTAAGCCTACCAATGACTAAAATCACTGATGCAAGATGTTCAAAAAAGGGGAGGAAGGAAATTGTGCATATTTTCTCAAAATCTTCCTCTCTTCTCCCCCCCCCTTTTTAATGTAAAAAATTGTAAAAATTTCTATCAATTCTGCGGCTGATCAAATTGAAATGTGGGAAAACCTTGAAAATGTTGACTTTTCATAAAATTGCAAAATTCAGAAAATACTGACCAGCTTTGGCAAGTAGCTCAAGAAACTTCAAATGATGAGTCATCCCTGAAGCATAATGTATATAGCTCTGCAAATCCGCCAATATCCACTTTATAGCCACAGAAAACCATATCCGTGGATGCAGATATCCACGGACCATTTTTGCAGATCGCGGATGGATGCAGATCCAAATTTTATAGCTAAATCCCTGGAAATCAGTGGATATCTGCTTTATATCACACAAAGATGGACTACAAGCCATCAGGAATAGCATCCCCGATACCATCATGGCAAACCTGGTGGCTGAACTTTGTGACTTTGCCCTCACCCACAACTATTTCAGATTTGGAGACAATTTATACCTTCAAGTCAGCGGGACTGCTATTGGCACCCACATGGCCCCACAGTATGCCAACATTGTTATGGCTGACTTATAACAACGCTTCCTCAGCTCTCGTCCCCTTTCGCCCCTACTCTATGTGCGCTACATTGATGACATCTTCATCATCTGGACCCATGGGAAGGAGGCCCTTAAGGAATTCCACCAAGATTTCAACAATTTCCACCCCACCATCAACCTCAGCCTGGACCAGTCCACACAAGAGGTCCACTTCCTAGACACTACAGTGCTAATAACTGATGGTCACATAAACACCACCCTCTACCGGAAACCTACTGACCACTATACTTACCTACATGCCTCCAGCTTTCATCCAGACCACATCGCACGATCCATTGTCTACAGCCAAGCTCTAAGATACAACCACATATGCTCCAATCCCTCAGACAGAGAGAAACACCTACAGGATCTCTATCGAGCGTTCTTAAAACTACAATTCCCACCTGGTGAAGTGAAGAAACGGACTGACAGAGCCAGAAGGGTACCCAGAAGCCACCTACTACAAGACAGGCCCTATAAAGAAAGTAACAGAACGCCACTAGCTGTCACCTACAGCCCCCAACTAAAACCTCTCCAGCGCATCATCAAGAATCTACAACCTATCCTGAAGGACGATCCCTCACTCTCACAGACCTTACAGGACAGGCCAGTCCTCGCTTACAGACAGCCCCACAAACCTAAAGCAAATACTCACCAGCAACTACACACCACACAACAAAAATACCAACCCAGGAACCAAACCCTGCAATAAACCCCGGTGCCAACTCTGTTCACATATCTATTCAAGGGACACCATCATAGAACCTAATCACATCAGCCACACCATCAGGGGCTCATTCACCTGCATATCTACCAATGCGATATATGCCATCATGTGCCAGCAATGCCCCTCTGCCATGTACACTGGCCAGATTGGACAGTCTCTACGCAAAAGAATAAATGGACACAGATCTGATATCAGGAATCATAACATTCAAAAACCAGTATGAGAACACTTCAGTCTCCCTGGTCACTCAATAACAGACCTAAAAGTGGCAATTCTTCAACAAAAAAACTTCAAAAACAGACTCCGTGAAACTGCAGAACTGGAATTAATTTAAAAACTGGACACCATCAGATTAGGCCTGAATAAAGATTGGGAGTGGTTGGGTCATTACAAAACCTAAACCTAATTTCCCAAATTCTAATTTCCCCCTACTGTTACTCACACCTTCTTGTCAACTGTCTGAAATGGGCCACTCTCATTACCACTACAAAAGTTATTTTTTCTCCCTTGGTATCCTGCTATTAATTGAATTGTCTCGTTAGACTTCACTTGGTAAGGCAACTCACATCATTTCATGTATGTATACCTGCTCCTGTATTTTCCTCTCTATGCATCTGATGAAGTGGGGTCTAGCCCACAAAAGCTTATGCCCAAATAAATGTGTTAGTCTCAAAGGTGCCACAAGGACTCCTCGTTGTTGTTGTTTTTATATCCACAGATATTGGCATCCGCGGATGCGGATATCAGAGGATAATTTTTGCAGATCGGATGCAGATATAAGTTTTGTATCCGTGCAGGGCTCTAATAATGTAGCCTACCTTTCATAGCCAACAATTTCTGATGCTCGCAAATTATTGTAACAGGGAATAAGTAGCAACAGGTCTCAGAGAAATTAACTATTGAATCCAAGTACTAGTATCTCCAGGAAAACAAAGGATTGTATAGAGAAATGAACAGCCGCAAACTTTCATTTGTGAACTCTCATCCTGGCATAATCATTGAATGATATAATTTAAGACTGGAGATATGTCAATTACATTACTTAGCACTTATATGGCAATATTTGTGTTGTAAATGGTTTACATATGTTAACTTGTGGTCTAGATGGTTATTTAAAGAAGTATTCTATTATTTAAGGATTCTCCAGGAATGCTGAATTCAAACCCTAATCTGACATTCTTTTAATTGACTGATAATATGGTCCTGATCCTGCAAGAATGTACACGTGCTTAAATATAATTCCTGTGAGTAGTTCCATTAACTTCCATGGACTATCTGAAGTACGTAAAGTTAAACCTGTGTGAGATGGCACCTAGATGTCCTAGCCTGCAAAGGCTGGAAAGCTAAGTAGCATGGGCTCTTGGAACCCTTGTAAAGCACCTGATGCAATCTGTCCTTTTCTGGAGAACCTCAAAGGACACACAGAAAATGCATCATACTAGACTCCTTTGCTTCAAGCAATGATTTATCTTTGAGTTACTACAAACGATGACCTTCTCTCAGGTAGGTGAATGGGAACAGCAGAAGCAATGCCCTCCTATGTCTGTGTGTGCCCTCCTTTTCTTCAAGTGGAACAGGTTACACGAACATCCATGATGGTCAAGGTGTACTTAATCCTGCTTCAACAAAGGGAGGTGGACTAGATGACCTCTTGAGGTCCCTTCCAGTTGTAGTTTTCTATGATTCTCTGAGAGCTGCCTTATAGTGATTCTTCCTTTCCTTCTCAGGAACTGTTGTACTGTTTATCAGACAATTCACCTTGGCTGAGTATGGATAACTTTACATGTTGTGGTCAGATGAAAAAGTAAACTGTCAATTAATTCAGATATCCTCCCTTTGTGGTGTCCCTGCTGCAGCACAAGGACTAGGGTGGAGGGTAGAGGGGTTAATGTGTGTGTGTGGAAGTTGGGGGGATGATCTAAGTATCTGAAAGCATTCCAAAGGTTAAAGTAAGTGTTAACTCTTCCCCACCCTCTCTCCTCTTGGGGAATTGAGGGAAATTACAGCCCACCCAGACTAAATGACAGTTTGCTTGAAATAATGACAGGCGTGTGTGCAGAAGAATCATAGTCATACAGACAAAGGGAGGAATTTTTTTGCATTTTCTTCTGACCGGGTAAATGTGGCAGCTCCTGCCCAGAGAAGAGAGGCATGAATCTCCCCAACTTCCCCATGCACCAGACTCTCTAAAGTCAAACGTCATAGAAAACCTCCTGCAGTGATCGCTGTCCTTGCAGTAAATACAGGAAACAGTAAGTCACTGTAAAACACCGGCTTGCTAATTCTTTTTCCCGTTAAACAGAGCAACTCATCCTTTTTGCTGGTTGCTCAACCCCAGCCAAGTGATATCATGTGCTTTACAGCCCTCTGTGGAAAGGATCACTTCTAAAAGCCCCAACAACTTCCTATCCCCATTTTTAAAAAAGGCATAAAACTGTCTCATCCACTTAAAAAAAATACACAAATAACAATAAGGTACGAAAGGAACCTTGCGGGACATGAGGTAAGCAGAGCTTAGTCAAGCCCGATCAGTTGTGAAATATCAAACAGTTCCAGGCGACACTGTGGCTTTAAATGATTCAAAGGAAATCTTGTGTTTTTCTTAAACAAACATTTTCTCCCGGTCTCTCTCTCCTCCCCTCGCTACTGCCTTCCTGTCTCAATCCCTCTCTCTCTCTCTCCTTTTCTCCTCCCCCCTCAGTCCCTCTCTCTTTCTCCCCCCCCCTTCATCCCCCAGTTTCTCTCTGTGTCTGATTAAATGAGAAGGAAGTGTGGGAGTGGTGGTTTTGAAGCTCTCCCTTTAAGAGGCAGCCTGCAGTGACGAATTGTTGAAATTGCCATTGCAGGATGGCATTCCGCTATAAATTCATTGTTCCACCTCCTCTCATCTTCACATTTCTCTCCCTTCTCCTCTTGTTCACATCGACAGACTGGGGATAACAACCCGCACTAGAAAGGGAGAAGTTGTTTTACAAAATCCAGAGCATTATTTTTTTTTAACCATCTCACCGGAGACGATCGAGCCTTTTTTGGCGTGTGTGTTTCTTCTCCTCTCTTCCAACAAAAGGGGGCAAAGGAAGGCAAGGCACGAGCTGCTGAAAGTGCCGATCTGTATGGGATCCCTCTGCCTCTGCTGAGGATGGTGATGCAGTGACTACAAGAGAGAAGTGGCAGAAGAGTGGAAAGTGCTCAAACTTCTCCGCTCGCCGGGTGTGAGCCTCACTTGTTTGCCTCCTGTGCAGCAGTTGTTCTAGGATTGTGGTGCTCTCCTTCCATGTGCTCCTGACTCTTCCCTGCAGAGAAACGCAAAGTTCACACGCGCGCTGCCTTTGTTGACATTTTTTTTTCTTCCTCCCACTCACACTTGCTTCAACCTGAGGAGGATTTTTTCCCCCTTTCTGAAGCGCCTCTGTTGATCGCCACCGGGTGACTTTTTTTTTTTTTTTTAAGAGAGACAAATATGGTCCTGAAGTTTGTTTCCCTGCTGCTGGCTGCGGAGTTGCACTTTGCTGCTGCCAAGACCGGAGCTCCAACAGCAACAACAGCAGCACCTGCTTATGATAAAACCCAGCCGCCTCCCGGAGCAGCAGCCGCTGCATCCCCTCACCCTGGCCCCCAGCAGCTGCCCCGGACCAGCGGCCTGGTGCAGAACATTGACCAGCTCTACTCCGGGGGAGGCAAGGTGGGCTACCTCCTCTACGCGGGGGGCAGCAGGTTCCTCTTGGATCTGGAGAGGGACGAGCTGGTGGGTCCGCAGGCCCCCTGGCAGCATCCCCGCGGCTGGGCTCGCTGCTATTACCGGGGCACGGTGGACGGCAGCCCCCAGTCCCTGGCCGTGTTTAACCTCTGCGGGGGGCTGGACGGCTACTTCGCGGTCAAACACGCCCGCTACACCGTGAAGCCCTTGCGCCCGGCCAGGGGGGCGGCCCCGCGGCGGGTCTATGGGCCCGGCTCCGCCCTGATCCCGCACCTCTTCCGCAAGGACCATTTCAGCTTCGAGACGGTGCCTTCGCGCCCCAGCTGCGAGACGCGCGGCTCCGGCCAGGCCCCGCCGCTGGAGGGCAAAGGCGGGCTGCGGGGGGGGCAGGAGCGCCCCGCCCGGCCTCAGCCGGCCACCAGGGCAGCGCTAGCCCCGGGGCCCTTTGCCCAGCCCGGCGCCGGGCGCAGGAGCCGGCGCTCAGTCTCCAGAGCCCGCCAGGTGGAGCTGCTGCTGGTGGCCGACGGCTCCATGGCCAAGAAGTACGGCAAGGGCCTGCAGCACTACCTGCTGACCCTGGCCACCATCGCCTCCCGGCTCTACGGGCACGCCAGCATCGAGAACCCCATCCGGCTGGCCGTGGTGAAGGTGGTGGTGCTGGGCGACAAGGAGAAGGGGCTGGAGGTCAACAAGAACGCAGCCACCACGCTGAAGAACTTCTGCAAGTGGCAGCACCAGCACAACCCCCTCGAGGACGAGCACCAGGAGCACTACGACGCCGCTATCCTCTTCACCCGGGAGGTAGGTGGCCTGAGGCCCTGGCACAACCAGGGCTCAGCACAATGAGGCAACAGCAACCAGGCACAGTGGTCTCTAGAGTCAGAGATTCCAAGGCCAGATGGGACCGTTGCGATCATCTAGTCTGACCTGTATAGCACAGGCTAGAGAATGTCCCCACAATAATTCCTAGAGCATAGCTTTTAGAAAAACATCCAATCTTGATTTCAAAATGGTCCTGATGGAGAAGCCACCATGGCGCTTGGTCAATTGTTTCAGTGGTTAATTACCCTCCTTTCTTGTCTGGCCTGATTCCTTCCTCCTCCGTTGTTTACCTTTCTTTGACAGCCACCTTTACAGTCCTCCAGTATGCAGGGTGGGTGTCTGACCCTCACTTCTGTTGGGGTGTTAGATCACTGCTCTGGACAAGCAACAAGGCCGATTGCAAACCCTGGTTGTGTGGGATCCTACCGTCATTTCCTAACCAGTTGCTTAGTTGACAACACCACGGAATCATTATGATTTTTTTTTTAAAAAAAAAAAACCCTCCACACCTTATGAGTGGTGCTACCTAAACCGAGGTGTAATGAGTGCAGGTGCTTTGCAAGTTTCTCTGGCGCATCTGCTGCTGCACTGCCTCTCTGGCCTGCACCCCATGTTTATTCCAGTGTTGGGCCACTCTTGAATAGAGACTGCAAGTGTTCAGGGCCGGTGTTAATTTGTATAATCTGGACACATGGCTACTAGAGACTAGCACAGGGATCAGCAACCTTTGGCACACGGCCCGTCAGGGAAATCTGCTGGCGGGCCGGGATGGTTTGTTTACCTGCAGCGTCCGCAGGTTCGGCCGATCGCAGCTCCTGCTGGCTGCGGTTCGCCTTTCCAAGCCAATGGGGACTGCGGGAAGCAGCAGCCAGCACATCCCTCGGCCCACACCACTTCCCGCAGCCCCCATTGGCCTGGAGCAGCGAACCGCGGGCAGCAGGAGCTGCGATTGGCCGAGCCTGCGGACGCTGCAGGTAAACAAACCGTCCCGGCCCACCAGCAGATTTCCCTGACTGGCCGCGCGCCAAAGGTTGCCGATCCCTGGACTAGACCAAGATCAACAAATTCATCTGCACTTGAGATATTACATTGCTGTGATAGTATGTTTCACATATCCTTGTTAACAGTAGTGCATCTTCCATCATTTGTTCATAGTCACAGTAAAGAACTGACAACACCCATTGACCAAATTAATCCGAGAATGAATTTGACCAATTAAGATTAGGAAAACAGAATGAATTGGCAGATAACACTTTAAGGAGCACATGACTTCCCTGCTTGGCTGCTGTAATTTACCATGGTATTCCCAGCATGACAGAAAAATGGCACTAGCCTGGAGGAATACAGAACTTGTGGTACAAGACTAGGACTTAAATATAAGAAACATAAACAAAGCCACACTAACTCAGTGCAACTCAGTTTGTGGAGGAGCATGTAGTACCTTGTTATCCATATAGTGAAAAATTGGTCTCCTAATCAATTAAAGGCCCGATACCGCAATTCTCATCCGTGAAAAACTCTGCATCAGTGCCTTAATTGCATTGCCATACATAGTTAAGGGGCACTGCTCCTGTAGACATGTGGTATAGTTTATGCAATGATCTTCTGTAAGAATATCCCTTTCAGTGATATTTTTTTCTTTCCTCAGTAAGAAAATAATAAAAAACTGCAGGACTTTCTGTTAGTTTGAATTCTCTTGCTTTGCTACATCACAGGAGGCTGCCAAAAAGGATTCTTTGGATGGTTTCTGGAAGGAGGTGCTCAAGAGGAAAGGGGAGGAAAAAAGCCTGGCTTACTTTATAGCCGTAAATACTTGAAATATTAGGCTCCGTCTCTGTCATCATCCCAAACTTGTACAGCAGGCGCTTTCTTGTGGCAGTTCAAACCCATCCATTCTGTTTGTTAAAGGCTATATCAGATCTCATTTTAAAACAGCCACATTGCTAATTAGAATCTGTTTGAGAGGAAGCTAGTTTGATTGTGTCAGAGTGCTCTTGTTTTTGATCATAGACATCAATACTGAATAGCGATTCTGGGCTAAATTCTGTCACTCTTACATTTTTCTGTAAATACTCCCGTCGATTTCCATGGGACTAATCGTGCTTCATGCAAATAAGGATGGCAGTTTGTGGCCCTAAACTTTGAGATGATCGTTAAGGACTGGACTGTATTGCATAATATCTTACTCTGTGAGTTACTCATGTTCAAAGGGACTGAGGGTGGTAGAATCTGATCCTAAACATTTATTTTAGATGGAAATTTCACAGCAAAAAGCAAAATATCACAATTTCTGCAGTCTCAGTTTGATATTAGTGATTATAGTAATAACATTCATATGACACATTAGCCTTCATATGGAAAAATAGTTTGCACTGTTACCAAACAAGCGGAAATATGTTCCAAGAAAAATCATTGGCTGCGGTTTGCTTGGTATATGTTTTTTGACACAATTAATTATTTGACATATCCTCAGTTGACGTAAATCAGCATAGCTCAATTCAACTTAATGAATTGCTGCCCTGATTTACATCAGCTGAGGATTTGGCCCTGTATTTTAAACTCATGGAGGTTGCATCAGAGGTATATTTGGCTTAATGAGAAAAAACACAGATATTTTCTTACTATGTGCATTCCTGGACTGTTTTTGAAGGGAATGTGCTGAGATCCATACCGCTTTCATCTCATGGTGTTGGAAGGTTCAAAATGAATCTCAGTTATACCCCAGAAGGCAAACATGAAAAAGGGTTAAGGGATCAACAAGCAGAAGAGATACAGCTCTTAGAAAATAGGTTTTTTTAACCTCAAAGAAAGATTCCCCTCTCACACACACAGTTTTGTTTTTCAGTGAGAAGAAGCAGCAGTTGGCATGAGGATCCAACTTTTACAACTGTGTTTTGAATGTATGAAGTAAGTTGCTTAGCAACTAGACGCCAAGCTATGGCTCCATGTTTTCATGGGCTCTGAATGCTGCTGTGCTAAGTGTTTGTACATCCAGATGTCTTCTTCTAAATGGCTTGTTTTTCAGGCATGGAGCAAATGTGTGAGATACATTTTCCATCTGTTTATTAGCCAAGACCACCTTGAACTTTGCGTCTGTGTGTCAACAGAATAATATTGGCAATTCATTTATCAAACTAACACATTTCACAAACTTTAAAGTAACTCATTATGCATCATCAGTGTGTACATTAAGCATGCATATTACCATATAGCTCTCTAGCCTAACACTTACCTTGATTCTGGAAGGACTCTTGTACCAGAAATCACATTACACACAGCAAAATATTTTAAAGACACACTGATCTTGCTTGAATGTGAAAGTGCTTTCAAGGTCCTTTCCCTTTTTCTTGTTTTCCTTTCACTTTTTTCTTTTAAAGACAAATCAACACGTAAATGGTCATAGTACTGAATGCACCGAGGCCTTTCCCTCGGTGTAGAATTATTACCAGTAATTACAGTATGTTGTTAGTATTTAAATTACAGATAGTGGGTATGCAATCTGTTTTTAAGCAGAACTACTGAGTCCTGATTTAGAAAAAGCAATTGACCTTTATGGCTCAATGATAGGTGATTTGTTATCTGTATTTAATTTGATAAGTGCTTAAAAATGAGCCATGCTGCATAACACAAGAGGTCAATATATAATTTGCAAGGGACCTGAGTTTAACTCTAGCTAATATAGACAAATGACCTGGCTTTGAAAGGTATTTAGACACCTAGTGGGATTTTCAAAAGCATCTAGGCACCATAATACCCATGGGCATTTAAAACTCTGGCCCAAATTTTTAAGTGAAAATTCTTCTTAACCTGGATCCATCCACAGTATGCATGGATATCAACAAGTGTAAGGATTACAAAAATCAGACCCATTAGTTTCAATTAATCCTAACTCTTGTATTACAAATGCAATGATTTGCTCCTCTGTTATCAATGTTATGGAAAAGTGTTATAGAATTGAATAGAGGTGAAATTTTTAAATCACTAGGTTCTGTAGAAATGTGATAGGGTTCTACAGATATTATATCAAAGCCTACACAATTTCATAAAGAAAAATATTCTTTCTGTAGGCCTGGTTCTGCCACTACTGCTCACTGTGAGAGAACCAGGCCCTGTAGGATATTTGAATTCTGTAGAGTGGTTACAAAAATATAATAGAAAGGTAATAATTTTCCATTAAATTCTGTAGGACTTTTCATTAGGGTGGATAAATACATTCTCCTTAGATCTGTTATTGTCTTTGTTTACTTTGTAGCTGGGTCTCTAACTATAATTCTAAATTTCTGGGCCAAATTCACCCTTTTTGTAAGTTCATTGACTTTAGTGGAGTTACACCAAGGATTCATTTAGTCTGTTTTGCTTAAATCTCTTTTGTTTATATCTAATGCTTAGACTCTTGAAACTATTTATTTGCTGTATTGACAATGCTTATTGACACTAACAGTAAATTTCAAACTAGTTGTCACAACACAAACACGAGTGATGCAGCTTCCAAACTGTACTTGAACCAACACCATTATTTTCTTGGGTTAAGTCTTCCCAGCAAGTACCCAATAAAATCAGGACAGATTAATGAGTGTGAACTCGCACAGCCCTGTCTGCCCCTTTAAGGGCTTGCAGAGTCAGGGAGCAGCAAGCCCTGACCTAAGGAGAATCCATCAGGCAGGTGTTGGGAACCAGCTGATACAGCCAAGCATCAGCTTTAATGACTGGCTCTGATTCTCAGTTGGAAGATATAAGTAAGGACCCAGATCTGTGAGTGGAGGGGACACAAGAGAGACAAACACTTTCCTGAGCAGCAGTGGAAGGCTGCAACAGGGCAGGAAGGCCCTGTGGTCCCCCCTGAGGCTAAGGGAGGGCCTTGAGCTCCTTGGGTGGTAGAGGACCCTGCAGTACCAGTCCAGTTCAGGACTATCGCTTTTGTTTCTTGTCACTATTTTTTGCCTTTGTGGGGCAAAGGAATAAAAGAGCCTGTGCTGAAAGCTAAAACAGAGTTAGGTGTGGCTGATTGTTTTTTCCCCAATCTGGGAGATGGGCCAACCATCTTACAGCCCCCATCTCAGGAGGTCCCCGACCACCAAACCGCCCTCCCCCCAAAACCTGATTGATTCTGTGAGCCCCTGCTCCAGGTCACAACACTACTCACTCAGATTTGGCCAGTCATGACGGAGTGGTGGCCGGGGCAAACCTGTGTGAGTGGCGCTGTGAACTGGCACTTGGGCCCTCCACTTCTCCCACAACCACCAAACCAAACAGAGGTTTTGCTGCATGCCCTCTCCTGTCCCGAAAATTTGACCACTCCCCACCCCCAGTTGAGACCTTCTCTTCAAGGGGATAGCATTTTTAAGAGTGTATTGTTAAGAGTTTATAGGTGGGGAGCGGCACAGAGAAGTTTTGCCTAGGGCGGCAATTGTCTTCAATATCATATGCTCTGTGTAGTTTAAGGATGGGGTAATTTCCATAATACACAGGGTCCCAAAATTATTTAATCTGGGCCTGTGTAAAATTTCCCCAACCTATATCATTCATGACCTAAGCTAAACTTGAATGCAAGCTTCCAGAGGAGAATTACTGAAAACATCTGGACAAAATCCCATGCTCTTTCTTTCCTTTCATTCCACCCTGAATCATGTGAAAACTAAAATAGATACTTCTCACAACAAATACAGGGAACCAGAACATGAAAAAGTCTTTCATAAGTACTGGTCAGCATAGTCAATGATAGTACCATCATGCCTGGCTCTAACAAAAAAGTTCACATTAGAGCCAGAGGCCACAGTCCTGCCCATTTCCACATAGCAATTATATGGGTCCTGCTTATGTGATTTAGTTTAACTATCAAGCTGACAGTGCTGTTAAAATTTAACAGCAAGCATTGGATTATCTCAGCTCAATGGATGATAATTTCACTGAGTGGAGAACGTGCTTTCTTTGGCTCTCATTATTTCTTTTTTTATTATTATTATTTTACCTTCTCATCCAAATTACTATCCTTTATTAGTAAGCCAGAGGTCACTCTGTCATTGTGCCAGTTGCCAGCAGTATATCTGCATAGGTTTTTGATGTTTAATGTCCAGTGTAACTGATCCTTGTTACACTAAGCAATTACAACATTTGCTGTCACTCTTACTTGCAGAGTGGTTCCATTGACCTTATATAAATATAATATGTTCTGTGTAGGAAATGTCATTGGGGAAAATAATATGTGGTAATTTTGTGTGTGTAAGTAGATGTGAGCAAACCGTTGCAATATTTCACAATATTTGTGTTGACTTCCTCCCTCCTCTTCCCCCTCCTCCCCCCCAAAAAGCTAGGCCTAATGCAGTTATGCACAGACTTCTAATTGTCTGCCAGATTAGCAATTTGGTAGCCCGAGGTACTTTTTTTCTGGCGTGTCCAGAAACCTCTTTCAAATACTTTTAAACGGCTTTTGCAGTTCTAACATGCAAAAGATGTTACATGAAGAATTAAGTGTGTTTGCTAAAACTGAAGAGCAAGGTTTATAAATGGAAGAAATGTGGGGAAATGTTAAATCTTGCTCAAAGTATATCTAGCTAGAGCTTAAGGCACTATTTAATGTCAGGGTTCAAAATTTGCATCTGTTACAGATCAGTTTATTCCAGTTCTCAGATGTACAACTAAAATTAAAGATTTTCAAGTGAAATTAGTTACCACTCTCAGCAGGGACACTTCACACTTGTCTTAATTCACAGCAATGCCACATGTAGGTGGCAAAAGACCAGACTTTCTTGATGCACTTCAAGAATGCTGAGAAAACTTGGCCTTTAATGACTGTCTAATTAACTACTGATCTTACGATGCACAGCTCATTTTTCCTAAATCATTTCTTTGCCAAGCCTTTAGGATTACCATCTATTGTCTCCTGTACAGCGAATGCATTTCCTATTGATACATCATTTTGAAACTACTGCAATCTAGATCAAAGGGCAGGCTGAATTCTTTCTTTAGAAACAGCAAGAAATGTTTATTCTTGAAAGTTTCCACCACTATTTGAAGATAATTAAGTGAGCTAAAGGTCAGATGAAATTAGACAGATATGAATGGGTATCTAACTCTTTACATGAAAATCACACATTATATGGAAATTATTCTTGGAAACTAAGTAAAAGTATTATATGGGCCCATGCTTGTTTAGTGCTTTTGAAGCAGTTTGAAAAATTGAGCAAGCCTGCAGATTTATTAGGTTACATCATTACATCGGGGCCTGATTTTAAGCAAGAATACTCTTCAGGTGCAATAAAAACCTCTAATATACTCTCAGCAGCTTTACATTAGGAGCATCTGAGGTTGCATCTGACACTTCCCAGGGAAGCTAAGAATGTTATTGATACTTACAACTAACCATCAATAGTCAATGGGACCACTGAGGTGTATACGTCAGGGCAAAATTTGTCCTAAAAGTTTCAATCTGCAGAAGTATAAACAGGCTAGGTTTTTAATAATATACATCCAAGTCTTTACTATTGAAAAAGACCAAGCAACTAGGGAATGGTTGGCGAGTTGAGGTAAAGTGTGTGAAAGCAATGTAATTGCAGAACAGTTGTCTCAGAATCATCACTTGGTAGGATTAAAAAATGCATAGTGTACATTTAGGGTGACAGACGTCCCGATTTTTTGCTCTGTGTCCCGCGTCTTGACCGATGCACGGTCGGGACGCCATTTGTCCTGATATTGGGGGTTCGGCCATTTCAGCCGACAGCTGCTCCTGCCACTTTTTTTTTTTTTGCTTGGACAACTCCGCTGCGGACGGTTTTGGGGTTTTTTTTTGTGCTTCCCCTATGTGTCCCGATATTTTGTTGCTTTCATCTGGTCACCCTATGTACATTATACAGAACCTCGGTAAAATGAGTTACATAGGTCAAGTCTGAGCAGCCATGGAGAGGCAGGGGAAACGAAACGTAATTGAGATCATGAGCTCTGAGACCAGCATGGCAATGTATGTCTAAAAGTCTGTCTAAGTAAATGTTGATAATGATAGCATTAACTTAAGTAAAAAAAAAATGCATCTATGCACAGTTACCCAGGATTGAAAAACAGGATAAACCACTGCTGGTAGTATGTAAATGTGAATCTCCAAAACCCAGCCAACTCAAGTTTGACTCTAGTTACAGCCATTGTAAAAGAGCAACCCACAGCCACACTCTTCCAATAATCACTCTACACCAAGAAGCTAACACCAGACAGCAATTCCAATCCCCACACCACAGGTCCTCCTTTATCCCCACCCTTCATGCCCAACTCTCTACCAAAATTGATAAACTGAGCTGTCAGCGTACACCCACCCTTCTTCCACATTGCCTGCATCACAGGAAACTGCATCACAGGAAAGGACGGTTAGATGACCCAAATAACCAAAGTTTTTACCACCACCAAATATTGGACCCATGGGTCTGCTCTCTACATGCACAATTTCTGTTGTTCCCTTCATCCCTTCTTCTTTTTCCCATAGAGGGGTTTATGATCACATGCTTCATTCCCTCCCTAAGAGGGAACATACACCCCTTCCGAATAGCATGATACCTTAAGAACACCATGGCTTGAAAGCTATGGCATTTTCAAAGTAATTGATCTCCTCCCTTGGGATTTTCCGGTTGTGACCACTAACTAATGCACCTCATCTGGGACTCAAATAACCTTATGTGAAGTTCAGTAACAACAGGAAAAAGGGTTAAAAAAAAATAGGGGACATCTTTCAAGCCTGTTTTATTTTGGCTAAATTCAAATGTTACGAAGACGAGCACGGTAGTGACATTTGTTGGTGAGCTGGGTATAGGTTTGACTTTGGCATGTACAGCACTTTGGGCAATTACTGGAGATGAGAATACACTTTTTGAGCGGTGTTGCAAAATTTCTGAAAACCTCTCTGTTGTATGGTGACACACAGCATGCAGTCTGATGTGATGTCAGCAATGTGTCCATATTAACAAAGCATTGCTGAATACAGATGCTCTGGCGTGTTGAAAGCCACATGTATATATGTGAGACAAAAAGTAGGGGAGGTAATATCTTTTATTGGACCAACTTCTGTATATGTAGCAGTCTTGACATTAATAGAAGTGGCAGGGTGAAATCCCTGTGCACCACTTTGGAAATTTAAGAGTAATACGTATGTTCAGGCAGAATTCATTTAGTGAAATATTGTAGTTAACATCTCTGTCATGAATCTACAAGCTTACAGAGGAAAATTCAGAAGTGAATCTAAGGGCTCTTCCACACACAACGGTTATACCTCTTTAACTATACCGATATAGTTAAAGCAGTACAATGCCCCTAATGTGGTAGCAGTTATGTGGTATAAGGCACCTCTCCGGCCGCCTTTGAAGGGGAAAGCGCCGCTTCTCTCCGGCCGCTGGCTGCGCGGCTACCCCTGCTCCTCCCGAGTCCTCCAGCCCGTGCTCGCAGGGCCACATTCCGAAAGGGGCTTTAGAGCTGCAGGCCAGGACCCCGGGGCCCCCTGAGCACAGGGCCCCACTAACTCTAAATCCGCCACAGGTGGGAGGGAGAGGAGCGGGGAAGCGCCGCGTGTCCGCTCCTCCCCCTCCCTCCCAAAAAGTCCTAAGTGCTGCCAAACAGCTGTTTGGCGGCAGGGAAGTGCCTCATTGTCTTCAGCAGGCTGTGCCTGTGTGGGCTAAGCCATGGGCACCTCCCCACCACAGTACAGTATATAATGCCTTTTGTCTACCCCAAAAAAATTTCCTTGGAACCTAATCCCCTGCATTTACATTCCCGCATTGGCCAGGGACGGCAAACCGCGGCCAGTGGGAGCCGCGATCAGCCGAACCGGCGGATGCGGCAAGTAAACAAACCTGCCCAGCCCACCAGAGGGCTTACCCTGGCGAGCCGCGTGCCAAAGGTTGCCGATGCCTGACTTAGATTATAAGATCTTCTGTGCAGGGACTGTCTCTTACCTTGAGTATGTATAGCGCCTAGCACAGTGGCACCCCGATGTCAGTGGGAGCCTCTAGGCACCATAGTAATTAATTACGAGTCTTATCCAACTCCTCTCAACGTCAATGAAAAGTCTCCCATTGACTTTCATGGGAGTGGGATTGGGCCATCATGCTTTTAAAGTGCACTGAGATCCTTAGATGACCATCCAAAGTAGTAGAATTATTATCTGGGTCCAGCTGTTTGCAAAGGGCCAGTGACTCTACTTGTTGTTACCTGTGGGTGTAAAAAATTATTTTAATGACTTTTTTCCCTTTTTTGGCAGGATTTATGTGGGCATCATTCATGTGATACTCTGGGAATGGCAGACGTTGGGACCATATGCTCTCCTGAGCGCAGCTGTGCAGTGATTGAAGATGACGGCCTCCATGCAGCTTTTACAGTGGCTCACGAAATTGGTATGCAGTGCCTTTTCTGTTCCCTTGCCAAATCAAACACTTGTAACAGCTGCATTAGTAACCAAAATACTTCACAATTAATTCCAGATTTCCCCTGGTTCAGATGTACACTTGGGGATTAAAGCTGTATACATATGCACTTTGGGGTTAACTAATAAGAGATCAGAAGGCAAGTGAAGGCGCACAGTAGGTGTTTCCTTTCTGACAATGTCATTTTAAATCAGTTGTTGAAGTGAAAATTCAAGGACTGCTACTGTCCAAAAATGTCAGTACATGTCCTTTATGAGAAAGTATTGGGCCAGTCTATTATGGTTTATATGCATCTAGTATACATACTGTGGGAAGTAACTTACATTGCAGAATACTTACTGGACCTTTCAGGAGCAATTGAATGAACATTCACTCAGTATGTTTTTTATTGTCTGCTGAGTGGGCTGAAATCAGCTTTCATGGAATGGGAAAATGCTGATATTATTTTCACCCTATTAACATTCCAATTTTATGGTGAAATGCAATATTAAATCAGTTCTGAAATAGCTGAAAATAGTTTTTAGGTGCCAGAGACTTAGTCTCAAAAATCACTCAACCGTGTGTCAGCTGATCCTCAGCAGGCAATAATTTACACTAAAAATCCACTCTGTGGCCTTCAGAAGGTGACATTTAAGACTGCATTAATGACGGAGGAGGGGTTGCATACCTGTAAATTACATCTGGTATCATATATTCCTCGAGACAGATTGCTGACACCTTCGTTGGTTTTAATTTACCAGTAGATCCTACACTTTGTTTCAGATCTTCATTTTCCTCAATCATTCACACGATCATGATTCTGGAGATTTGTTTATATAAAACCTATTAGCTCTGCAGCATGAACGGTAATGGAAATGGAAAACATAATTTTTTTAACATTGTTGGAAGGAAATAACAAGGCAAGAGACTTTCAGGCAGTGCCAACTTCTGAATTGCCTTGTACCTCATGCCAAACCAAAGTAAAGTTTGTTTTGGGAGTATCATTGCACTAGTTCAATTTTCAAATAGCTAGCAGGTAGGGGAAAAGAGTCCTGTGTCTAATATCCCTAGAATGGCAATCAGAAGTCACTTGGGCTTTACTCATGGTTTTCATGTGTGACAAAATTCTTCCTCTGCCTTGGTGGGTCCTGCGCTTTTTGGCAGATTTGCTCGCCTCAGAGGTTCACGGCAGCCCTCAGTTTGGCCACTTCTGCTAGAGGCTCAAACCTACCGTTCACTCAATTAACCTCATCACTGGCCAGCATGGGGGAAACAGAGAACACTCTCCGCAATCTCTGTTGTCCCACCTAGTGGGTCGGGGACAGGCCAGATCCCTTTCCAAATTAGACCTTCCCTTCTGGTGTTTCTCAAAGACCAGGTCAACTCCTCCTGTGTCCTATCAGGAGTTGGGAGGATTGGGGGAACCCCCTCTACACCGGGTTCCAGCCCAGGGCCCTGTGGATAGCAGCTGTCTCCAATGTCTCCCGTATCAGCTGTGTGACAGCTACAACTCCCTGGGCTACTTCCCCATGGCCTCCCCCCCAGCACCTTCTTTATCCTCACCGCAGGATCTTCCTCCTGAAGCCTGATCACGCTTGTACTCCTCAGTCCTCCAGCAGCACGCCTTCTCACTTCCTGCTCCTTGCACACCCTCCGCTAACTGATGGGAGGTCCTTTTTAAACCAGGTGTCCGATTAGTCTGCCTGCCATAATTGATTCTAGTAAGTTCTTAATTGGCTCCAGGTGTCTTAATTAGCTTGCATGTCTTAATTGGTTCTAGCAGGTTCCTGATTGCTCTAGGGCAGCCCCTGCTCTGGTCACTCAGGGAACAGAAAACTATTCATCCAGTGGCCAGTATATTTGCCTTCTACCAGACTCCTGTACCCCACTGGTCTGGGTCTGTCACATATGTTAGTGGCTCTAGCTCCTCCACCAGACACCCTCAACTAATAAGGAGAAACTAACCCAGCACTCTTGCAGTAACGCAGTCGAATGAAACTACAGATGGCTTGAGCTAAATCATTTGCTGTAGGAAAACTATAAAATGATGTCAGCGTGGATCCTGATCCTGAAAGTTCTTAAACAGGAGGGCTGGAATCATAATAGGAGATAAAGCCATTCTAAGTCACGAGTTCAAAGCATTGGTTGATAGGTGCCACTATATGATAGTTATTCATTGGCTCTATAGGAAATGTGTTTGTTTTGTTCATTTCCCAGCAAGAAGAGTCCACATCACAAAACCCACCTTCAAAACTGGAGCTGACTGATTCCCTCCTTGACACCCTTAGCAGAATGGCCAAGGAATTAAGGAGCATATAGACTGAATTATCCTCTGACTTCTAGAGGTGGCGCCTCCAGCTAAAGGTTAATGCACACTGGTAGAGAATGACGTGGAAGCTTGCACTGCTGCCACTCATACTAGATCTGTTCTGTGGATACTTTTCACCAGCAGTAAATTCATATGATATTTTTAAATATCTTAAATATCTTTAAATATCGGGTTTGGATTTACCCCTAAAGAGAAGAGAGGAGATGAATGAGTAATACGATATCTTTGAACTCAATGAGAAGAAAATATAAACATACTTGAATTATTTTTAGTGATTTGGAAGCAGATTTTTCTTTAAAAAAAATCCCACCACTTTCTTACCTAGAGGTTTACCGTGAACCTGTAAAAGCTATAATTTTAAATATAAAAAAGGCAGAGATTGAAACTAGTGGATAAATAAGTACCCCACTGCACACAAAAACTCAAGTTCTAAGTTGTTTAAACTAATAGCCAGGTTTTTCTCACCATAAGATTTTAATAAAGAGGGGGTGTCCAGTCATAGAATGGTCTTTGTGTGTGTGTGCTTGTTACCTAAAGTGTGAGATGCTGGGAAGTGTGTGTATGTGAGACCCAAAGTGGGAGACTCTGGCAAAAAACACACTAACATTGCTTAGTCTGGTACTTAGATGACAGTAAAGGTCAAGAAAAATAAAAGTGTGGTGGGACTACCCTGTAGTTAAACTCTTTGGGAAAAACCCTGATGTGTCTAAGCTGAATGCTGAATTCCTTCCTACCATACTGGAGTCTTACCATTCCCTTTTTTTGCAGGAAGGGAGTGGCTTTAATTTTACAGTAACTTTAGTTATTCAGTGGAATTCACCTAGCAGAGCAGAAAACACCCTCAGGACAGGAGTATTCTAAGTATTCCAAAGCTAGCTGGTCTTTTCTATTAACAGGGTTGGTTAAGCAAGCAAATCAGAATAATTGTCTGCAGTTCTTTAAGGGATTTGTGATGTGTTATAACATGAGAAACCAAATATGATAACTAATTAATCTGACCCTGTGAATTGTTGTACACCCTTACTTTGTACTGAATTCAGCGGGATTTGAAGGCACCAACCACCTCACAGAAGGTGCTGGACTTTTTGCAGGATTGTGTCCTTTCTTAGGAAGATCAACAAAATAAATGGAAGTACGGATCAAATCCACAGCTGTGTGTGCAGCCCAAGTACACAGGCTGGGGCTGGGTAAATGCATGGGGGCCAGAAGGGGACTCATCTGTCTGCTACAGCATGGAACCTCAGTGGTTCTGCTACCAACAAGACTTTCACACCCACATACATTGGGTTTGGATTTACCCCAAAAAGAGAAAATAGGTGAATTTTGCTCAGTGGTTTTTGAAAGACAGAATGTGAATGACTAGCAATGACAGGCAAAATCAACAGAGGACTATGAACATGGAAGCAAAAATAAACTGGTGAAGTCTTGAAATAACAACATTCATAGAGCACTGGTTAGCAGACAGTAAGTTAGACTTGGAGAGGTTTCATACTAGGGGACTCAGCAAAGTTGGGCTTCAATTTTCTCCAACTTACACTGGTGTAAAACAGGAATAATTTAACTGAGCCCAGTGAAGTTAGACTCACATAAAACAGGCGTATGGTGAAGGAGAATGAGGTACAGCATTCTTCATGCTAAGGATGATGCATCAAAAACAGTATTTATGGAAGAGACCTCCATACCTTTGAAGGTAATAATCCAGTTTCTGCCACAAGTAAAAGCAAGCAGCAGATATGGGCTATACTTTTAAAACATAACCTGTAAAGATGTTCAATCATTTGTGATGAATATATATGTACTAATTTTCCTGTATTAAAATATGCATTGGATGTGTAATTGGGATGGTACTATTTATGTGATTGATAATATTAGCAACTGTGGAGATAGGTTAATTATAACCATAAACCCACAGGTTGCATACTAATATGAAACAGGTGGACATCACAGGTATATTGGAAAGTATGAGGCCAAAGGTCTAATGCCTTGAACAACATGAAAAGGTCACCAGTAGGTTGCTCATGCACACCCTGATTGGGATTTATCTTTACCTTTCAGTTTTAAAAATAAAACAATTCTAGGAGTGATTATGGAATGTATCCTTCTTCCATGACAAATAGTTCCTAGTAGAAAAGTGAGCAAATACATGTAGGAAAAGGTTTGTAAATAACTTTTCCCTATTACTTTGGATCTATTTTATTGGGTTCTGTTTTCTGACAGTTGCAACTTCTTTGTCCTTCCCCTTAAGGAAGGGTGGTCCAGAGTTTAGGGCTCTAACCTGGGACTTAGAAGACATGAGTAATTTAACACTGCTTTGCCACAGATTTCCCTTGTCACCTAAAGCAAGTCATTTAGTTTTCCCTGTGCCTCAGTTCCCCCACTTTAGAGTGGGGGTAAAAGTACGTGCCACCTCACAGAGGATAAACACAGCAAAAATTGTGATGTGCTTAGGCACAACGGTAGTGGGGACCATAGAAATGTGAGAGAGAAATTTCATTGCTAACTCTGTGGAAGTCCCAGCTGTGCCCTGTCGAGGTGCATGGGCGTGATGTCATTGAAAGGCTCAAGCAGCCAATCAGAATGTGGCTTTTGACATGATCCAGAGTTGCCAGACATCCTTTAATTTTCAATATTACACTTGTCAATTTAGTAACTGCTTCTTCTTGTTGCTATTTATATTACTGCCGCATCTAGAAACCCCAGGTGATTTCAGGACCCCAGTGTACTAGATTTTGTTCCTACGCATAATTGGAGTCAGCCCCTGCCCCAATGAGTTTCCAGTCTAAAGAAATAAGACTGGCAAAGGCTAGGAGAAAGGACACAGTATTACCCCCATTCCACAATTGGGGAGCTGAGGCAAACAGAGAACCAGTGATCTACCCAAAGTTACAGAGGAACCCTGCGGCAGCGCCAGGAATCCAGTCTACATCACCTGCCTCCCAGTCCACGGTCTTCACCACAAAACAGCATGCAAAACTGTTTACTTCATGGAGAGTTACATGTGCATAGAAACTCACCAGGTGAGGCTCCAATTGAACATTTCATTGTTCTTTATTTCAACTTTGCAGAAGGCAATTTTGGTAAGCAGTGATGTAGGATAACATCAGTCTCTCTGCTAGGAACTTTAACATTCATTTGGCCTTTTGAAAATTGCCTAATTCTCCGTATGTGATCAAACTGGCACATCACTGCTCTCTGTATCCTCCTGAGTAATGTGACTCACGTATGCTCTTCCCAGTGTTTTATTTTTAGAATGTAATTTGACATTCACAACACTGAACTAATTAAGCTTCTGTTTGTTCATTAATTTCATCCTTTTTCCTGTAATTCCTCCTTTCCACTTTCAACAGATAGGAACAGTCATGATATTAGGGAGCTGTATGGAAGCTACAATTTGGGAATAGCATGTTTAATACTGAAACTTTTTCTCTGTGTCAACATCCTATAGTACACGTTAGCGCATGCTCCCATTTTGTGAGACCCCAGTTTACAGTTGCAAGCGCAAATACTGTTAATATTGCAAACATGCTTCTGAGCTCAGTATAAAGACAGTGGTATTGCAATTCCTTACTCAGGAAAAACATACTGAAGTAGACACAAACCAAAACCCCAGATGCAAAAATGATAAAAGGCTTGAGAGCAGGTTTAGAACCTGGACCCAGCTGTGAATTTGATAGTTGTTTCTTATCTCCATAAAAGGCCAAACCAAGAACCTGGATCTGAACCTCCCTTACACTGAAATAGGCGTGTTTAAACTCTGCATGCAAACTTTGTGACTCTGACCTTTCTTCACAAGACTTTGAAGTCAATGTGAGTTTCGCTTGATATCTGAGTACTGCTTTTACTCACAGATAAATTATACTATATGACAGATATGTGAGTAAGCAGAGCAAAGTTGTCATTTTCTTTGTCTATGTCAGTGTTTTAACATTTGTGTTATTTCGTATGTGCACGAAATGTAACTAAATTCACAGTAGCTTTTTGTTTTTACTGATGAATATGTAGCCCTTTGAGTTTAAGGCTGTCAAGATAAAACAGATAAGAAAAAGCCCTAGGCTAGATAGGAACAAATCTTTTGTAGTCCTTCCATCCCAAGGGGATACATTGCCAAGGGCACAGAATCGCATAGCACGAGAAACAATAGTGAAGGATGTCTAACTTTCATCTTACTCTTCCCACATGAAAGGTAAAGTTTGGGCAGATATCCAGGTGGCTATAATTAGGCTGAGTTCCTTTCTAAAACCAAGAGACTACAATTCATCCAAATCTTCTCTGATGGTATCCATGGGAAGAATTACTTAATACGTTCTTTTTGAATATTCTTTTTCAAGCTTACATTTTAACTTTTGATGCTACCAAAGCATCTGTGTTAAGACCTCAGAAACAAGATGAGCACGCAACACTAAGTCCTGGTGAGAGGTAAGGAATAGGGCAGAGACTTCAGCTACTGTCTCAAAATACAAACATGAGCTGTACAAAAGGTTTGTAGTTAGTGCCAGATTAAATTTTTACTAAAAAATCTTTGCTCATCCAGAAATATTTTTATTAACTTGTAATGATGATAATTGTTCCACCTGCTGCACACATGGGGCTTAAAAAGAACCCTTTTCCTGAAGCTGGACCAGTTTGTGATTGGCTCTAGGTGGGAGTGGAAGGTGGGATGGCAGAAGGAGGTTGATTTGTTTCAGAATACCTGAATCCTCAATTTCTGACATGCGTTAGCTTTTCTCCAATGCTTGTTTTTAAGCCCTTTAAGTTCCTTGCTGTGAAGTGATTGTGAAGGAGAAGTGAGAGGATCCAAAATCAGAGCAAAATGTTCAGCCAGAGACTTTGGAAATGGCTCAGATACAACAGCCTCATTGCCGAGTTTTGCTGCTGTGGTTAGAGGTTTTCGGGAGTTGTGCTGATCTAGGTAGGAATATATCCTCATACATGATTAGATTAAACAAGGCTGTGTTTTGATAAGCTGCAGTGGATCTTGAAACATCATAAATTAGACCCACAGAGTTAAATATCAGTGTCCCAGCCATCTGAAGGGAAGTGGGAATGAAACCAGGTTTTGCCTGATGTTTCAACATGATCATTATTATCAGTAAAAGTGTATGTTGGGCATGTGTGTCCCACCCCATAGCCTTTCATGTTCTAGAGGAGAGCAAAGAATGTTTTAATATTCTGGTAGTGCTGTAAATGAAGATAAACATTGTGGTCCTGATCCCTGTAGTCCTCATGTTGTAGTCAGAGAACCAATGAACCTGGCACAGAGAGATGTAATTTATACATTCCTGCAATATCTAATCTCCTTGTGTCTCGTAAGGGGATTCATGTGGTGTTCCTCAAAATTTGGGCTGGGGGAAACAGATGTAAGGCACAGGAATCCTGCTGACGGAGGCTTCTGAGAGAATGTGCTGAATCAGCCACATCCCCTGGCCGTGGCTTCTTCCCAAGCAATGCTAAACATTTTTTGGGATGAGCTACTTTTCTACAGCCCTCCCCACCCACCCCTGTGAAGGCAAGATGGCAGCTGTTTTCTTCTCTTGAACCTTTCCTCAGTGGCCTTTCTGCCATCCATGTGCTCCATCAAGGTCAACACCAATAGATCCTGATGTAGATCCTGGACTGAATGTATATGTGAACTCCCATTGAAGCCTGTTATGATAAGTGACTGGTGGGAGTTCCGTCTATGTGAGGTCTGTAAGACAAGGCCCTTTTGGCTGTGTGTTGTTTTCTGTTTTTGTCTGCTACTGCACTGAACTTTAATGCAATCATTAAGGTTCAGGTCAGTGATCCAGAGCTTTATTAACTATGAGATTTTAAAATTATCGTCTGGGCTGAAGATTTAAATTAAAAAGTAATTTTTGTCATAATTGAAGAATACCAGTCAGAGAAAACGAAGATTCAAATGGAAGTAGAGGGAAAGCACATTTTTAGATTCGCAATATGAATTTTGTTGTGCTTTTACAATTCAACACACCTTATAAAACAGAACTTTGTAAATCACTGTTCCTTAGGGTCATCAGTTTTTATGTAAAGCTCCCATTGACTTCAAAGTGACCTCTCCCTGTGGGTGGTAGCAGGATGTGACTCTTAATAAAGACCAATTGTTTTTCATAGTTAGAAAAACAATGTAAACAATTTGTTTTTATTCTAAGTGAGTTGCTGCATGGGAGTGAAAAAAAGTGATTATCCAAAATGTATGGACTGGTGATTAGAGCAAAAACCTCTGAGCCAGGAGATCACTGGACTCTAATCCCATGTGAGCTACTGACTCATTGTGTAACCTTTGGCAAGTCTCTTGACCTTCTTGTATCTCAATCATCCCAGATGGAGAATTAGGTGAAAGGCATGACCTCACTGAAAACAAATGCTTCATCTGAGCTGAGCTTTCCTAAGTAAACAAATTATAATGTTTATAACATTTTTTAGCATGCTCTGTCATCGCATATGTCCAATGGTCAAATTTAGTTTAGGGACTATACTTTAGTATGCCGTTTAATCCAGGGACTAAACTATCATGTATACCTGTAACAGACTTTACTCCCCAAACACCATTTTGGATCTTTGATTACTTTTTACATTGTAATTTACATGCCATATGTTGGGCCCGATTTTCATTTACTCTGTTCTTGTGCTTAGGACAGGGATGGAGAGTAAAGGTGGTTTGAAGCTACCTTTGCACTCCCATATGCAGAGGCCCACCAGGGATCTACTTGACCCCCAGCATGAGTTAGAGCAGACTCGGTGTGCTCAAACTTCTGTTCTGCTTTCACAGTCCCTGGGAAGAAGAGAACAGCCAGAATGTTCTGGTCACAGCTCTCAACACAACCCGTATGTGCCCCCAAACCACCCTTTATGCCAGGTGCTGTGAGCAAGGCTAGCATAAAGCCCTTTATGTCAGCTCCATGCTGGACAGAGAGACCCTCTGCACCCCTTTGTTCTGCCAGAGCACAGTAAAGGAATTGTGGTATAACTGAGAATCAGGCCTGTTGTGCACTGGTTTTCAGAGAGGATTTAGGCTTTGGGGGGGTTGTGACAGTCCTTTAGGAGTATTCTCATTTTTCTGCAAGATTCTGTATGTCTAGCTGAGAATATAGGCCCCAATCCTGTGAGATGCTAAGAATTCCTCCATGGTGCTGAGTTCTATCCTCTCCCCTTGGTGTCAATAGGTTTTGAGAGCGCTGAGCACATTGACAAAGGGCATTCAGCATTTCTTAGGACAAAGTCCTTATACTGTTTTAATGTTGCTTTTAATAGTTTGGAAAATAAGCAATCCTTCCCTAATTTCAAAACAGAAGGATTAATGAGGCTGTGAGTCCATTTAAATTTTCTTTTGCTGTTTTGGAAGAGAACAGTTTAATGTGTAAGAAGACTAGCATACACCAGGGGGAACCTTGCATCATCTACTCTCTGTTTTTTTTTACCCTTTTGTGCATTCCTCCAGCATAACATAACTAAAAATCATCCTTCTGGGAAAATGATATTGTGTCATTTTCACTCAGTGGGAACTGTCAACGCCAGTAAGATGCTTCGTTAAGTAAAAAAACATAAGATGATCTACTAACTCAGTCTGAGTCAGTCGTCAGACAGCTGTTGGGAGCCTTTTATAGTATTATTATTATTATTCTTTTCTGACTTGAAGTTCATAGTAGTACAAAATAGTGTCAAGCTGCAGTTGGCACCATTTATAAAAACACTTGTTAGAAGAATATTTTTCCAAGGTTTCTGTTCTTACCTGTAGTTTTCAGTAGGGTTTTGCCTGCTTATAGATTGCATGTGCAGCCTTAATTCAGGTTGCTTGGGGCGGCACATTTCTAGGGGCGGCATTCTGGCGCCGGTCATGCCGCCCCTAGAAATGTGCCCCCACCGCCACAGTTCACCTCCGCTATGCCTCCGCCTGCTCCCGAGTGCGCCACCGCTGCTCGGCTTCTCCCCCTCCCTCCCAGGCTTTCCACCTGTGAAACAGCTGTTTCGTGCGCTGCCATCACTCAGCTTCTCCCCCTCCCTCCCAGGCTTCCTGCTGTTTCATGCATGGCAAGCCTGGGAGGGAGGGGGGAGAAGCCGACAGGCGGTGTGCTCGGGGGAGGCAGCGGTGGTGGAGCAGGCGTGAGCTGGGGTAGGGAGTGGTTCCTGTTCCTCTACCCCCCTGTTACTTCCTGCGCCCCCCTCACCCTAGCTCACCTCCTCTCCACCTGCTCCCCTGAATGCGCTGCCACTTCGCTTCTTACCCTTCCCTCTCAGGCGAGGGAGTGGGGAAAAGTGGAGCGGCGGCATGTTCAGGGGAGCAGGCGGGGGAGGAGGCAGGGCTGGGGATTTGGGGAAGGGGTTGGGGAGGGGCGGAGTTGAGGCGGGGCCGGGGGGCAAGAAAAAAATGGGGTGGGGGGGCGGCCAAAAATTATTTTGTTTGGGGCAACAAAAATCCTAGAGCCAGCCCTGGTGTGTGTGTAGGTTGGATAGGTGAATTGATGGATAGAAAGGAAGGTACGCATGGCAATAGGGAACAGTAATGCCTGTTTCCCACCTGTTAAATTGTAATTTCAAATTTACTATCTCAGAAATCAGTAAGCTACTAAAATTGTTTTCTGATAATTTATTTCTCACTTTTTTAACATGCCAGAAACATTGATTCTTCATTCTCTAAATTTGCTTTAGTTGATAAAATTGTAGCAGTATGAACAAGCTCCAAAATCATCTGAGCCTTTTACTTTGAGATAGGAAACCCAGTAAGATCTAAACTAAAGGTGATTAATAGTTTCCCAAGCAACAACAATGTCATTCATGAATTATAGTACTGAGTTATTGCAATATTCTTAAATGAAAAAATAACAGGAGGCTATATTGCTCCTAAAACAATAGGCCAAATTACATTGTCAGTTACATTGATGTAAATCTGGATTAGCATCAGATTCTGCTCTCAATTACACAGGTATAAATCTTGAATAGTTCCAGTGGACAGTGTGAAACACTGATTCACTACAGCACTTGCAATTGTGAAAAGTTTAGTAGTCCATTGTGTGACTTAGGTCACCATTAATTTTGTTGGGTAGTAATTGGACTACATGAGCAGATGGCATATATTTATAGGGCCAGCTTTGTGGTGCTCCAGCTATGTTACCCTGGAACATACTGGGGAATATATAAAAATGTATAAATACATTTTTTATTTAACCTCACTGATGCTTAATATTAACTTCAGTGGGTCTTCCCTTTTTATTGCTAAGTTTTGTACTTTCTCATTCACACTCAATAACTATCCATATTCAAATACTTAGTGTATAGCGTGTGCCATGGAATGTTATATATCCCTACTTTCTATGTAATCATAAAGTATTTATGAGCACTTAATGGCAAATATTTAGCACAATGCCCAAAGACTTAGAAATGCAGAAACTCCTCTTGTTGTTAATGGGATTTGTATGCCTTATTTCACAAATACACTATCCTGAAAGTAATTAATGCAACCTTAGTGCCCTCTAATGACCTTTGATATTTAGACATCACGCTGTCAATTGTTTTTGAGCCATTAAAGCTGCCATCCATTATGCTGTTAGATCTCATCAGCATAGCATTCTCATGGCTGTTGGGCTATTTTTAATGGTTTTTGTGTTAATACTCATATTATTTTGATTGGAAATCTATATAATCAATGCATCAATGAGTTCATTTAGCTTTAGCCAGGGTAATAGCCAGTTGTTCTCATTAGAAACTGACCAACACTCCTGCAACATGTCAGCAGAGTTGTGGGAACTAATGGTGTAAATTTGTTACGAGGCAGTGATTTAACTAGTCAGCACAAAGCAGTTCTAGTTACAGTGGCTAAGAGGCTTATGTGAGTCAGACTTTATTAATATGTCAGTTGAATTGCACCTAGAGTTCTTTTCAGACATTGAATACACCCTGGTGCCTGCCGTTCATTTCATTAATATGATACAAGCCCCTGTGAACCGATAACATCATATGGTGAGACAGCGAAACGAAGCGCGGTCTTCAGGTTTCTTGAAGAAGCTCATTGTTTGAGTAAAGGCTTGCAGGGCATTTGGCAAAGTCAGAAGCAGAACATCATAGAGCCTTCATTGTTAAATTAGTTGTTGATCCGCTAAGCTATCAGTCTATAACATCATAGAATTTGTAATATAGGTTACCAATGGCACATTGATTATTCAATCGCTCTCTCTAAGAGACACATCTCTTCAAGATAATAATATTGCCAGTAAGTTTTATTCAGCATCAATAGTTGCCTTAAACAAAAAAATTGTCAATTCTTTTAAACTGTTGTTTGCATGGAGTGTTTAAATAGTAACATAGGGCCAGAATTGACCACCCTAAAACATGAGTACTACCTTACTGCAGAGTGAGGGTAGCAGAATATGGCTCATACATATTAAATATCCCCAAAGGAAAATATTCATATGTACAGAGAAAAAAACAATGCCTACATGTCATAGATATCACAAGTCTATAATTAGACATTCATTACATATAAATATTTGATTTAATATATTGTTACAGTAATGTATGAATGAGTGCAAGCATACTGTTATATAGAATTGTTATTTATATTGTATTACCACATAATTTCACATTACTATAGCAGATAGTAATGGGGATCAATTTTCATTGCAATGTACAGGTTTTAGCTATATGATACTAATTAAATTTAAAGAGAGTTGTATATAGTTAATTCTGCCGAACACTTATGCCGCAGTATGTAGGAATACATTATATGTTTTCTTGAAATAGAAAATGTATTTGAATGAATAGAGCATGCACATTGCTTCCCAGAGACTGAGAGAAGTAGATGTTGTTGCTAAATTTAGCAACTGAGTAAATCTGGTATTTAAGCACACTCAGAGATACTCATCTTGAGCACCCTCCTGACCAGTCAGTCACAGAATATCAATGTATTTGTAAAGATCACTGTTTGTCCTCCTTGTTACACCTTTTGTCCCTGATCCTGCAAACACTAAGGACCAGATCTTCAGTTGATATAAATCGGCGTTGCTCCATTTATGTCTCAGCTGGTGTAAATCAGCAGAACTCTATTGACTTCAAGCTGAGAATTTGATCAATGGGAAGCTTAAAAGTGGCCATCTTCACATTGTCATTTCAGATTGATGCATCCCACTCTGAATATACACTTCACCTGCTAAAATCCTATCCACTGGGAAATAATATATTTACATTTCCTACTTGCATTCCTACAGGGCACCTGCTTGGGCTTTCCCATGATGACTCCAAATTCTGTGAGGAGAACTTTGGCTCCATGGAAGATAAGCGCTTAATGTCCTCCATCCTGACTAGCATCGATGCTTCCAAACCCTGGTCCAAATGCACTTCAGCAACCATAACTGAATTTTTGGATGACGGTCATGGTACGTATTATTAAACCTGGTGTCAGATATAGATCTCAGCTTTGCACACTCCTGTTATATATCGCAGCAGTGTTGACAGAAAGCTCATTCTTATGTTGTCAGGAAAATTGTGGACCACATTCTGCCATCCTTACTCCTATTGAGCAGTACCAAGCAGCTACTTGCGAGCAGTAGGTAGTACACAGCATGCCTGGGAGCTTGTTTGTATGAACAGTTAGCACGTGACAAGCTGAGGTCTAAATCTACTCCTGTTTCAAAGCAGTGTAGATCTAAGTACACTATGGAATGTTTAGTGTGTGGTGTCCACATGGACAGTTAGTACACAGCAGGCTGGTGCAAGATAGATTTACACCCAGCTTGCACGGTATGCTATCTGTTCAAATAGACAAGGCCTAAGGCTGGCAGAATGTAGCACCTTGAGTAGCCTGCATGATAACACAGATAAGCATGGATAGAATGTAGGTGGATTATAGTCAGTGATGTTTTCACTGGGAACGTTGGTGAAGTTTAGCTAATAACCACAGTATTACTTTTTGTTTCCAAATACTGAAGAAGAGAGTCCAGAGAGCATTTTACCCAAAAGATGCATGAACACCTGGGCTTATCAAGTAATTAAAATGGGCATTAAAGGATATCAGATATTCGGCTAAAAAAGTGAAGATGCTACACTGAGAAGCTTCATTCCTCCTAGTTACTATTATTTATTATTTATGTCATGTTAGTGTCTAGAGGTGCCAGCCAGGAATTAGGACTCCTTTGCGCTAGGCACTATTGACACACATAACAAAAAGACAACCTCTGCCCCAGGGATCTTACAGTCTACTATACAGTACTTTAGAAGACAAAACTAATATTCTATCTCTTGCCAAAACGAGGTAGCTATTTAGAAATTTCTAGCATACTCAGAGGAGAAGGGCTCCTCAGCTAGCAAGCCAGAGTCTTTAGTCAGGGTCTTTGATTATTAACCTGATCCTGAATAAGTACTATACAACATAGTATGTTAACATTTTATTGTAACTTTGACTTAATAAAAAGCTTTAAAAAACCCCACAATCAATAATCCTAAATGCATTTTAGATTGTTCATTATGCTTGCAAAGCAACTGCAATTCTTAAACAAGCCATGAAAATTCCAAAATACTGAGATAAAAATTATGTAATTGAGCAAACGGATCAAGTTGTTATGGTAACTGCAATACTTATGGATGAAAGGTACCGCATGCCTCCAGAATGTATGGGATTTTTTTTTAAAGCAAGTAAAGTAAATATTTTATTGGCTAATTTCAGGGCTGTCCAAAATGCTTTATCCTATTATTGTATCTGGAAAATTACTTCATTTTTTCTCTCCTAATTTTATGAGCTCCGTTAATCTAGGCTTGTCCTGTTTTATGGTACGTATCACTTTGGCATTAATTTAATTTTACCAGGTTTCCACATGTGCAAGAGCAGATCTGTATAACATAGATGTGTGAGGCCTGGAACAGACCAAAGAATGAACTGTGATTCAGAACCACAGTTTATCCCCTTCTCCCCCCACCTTTATCTGAGGAGGAAGTAAGTTACTTCATCCCTTTTCTCCCCATACTGTGAACCCAGCCAGCTACTCTATAAGGGAGAAGACAGGGCTCCTCCCATTCTCCTCTCTGCCAATTTGCTTGCATTGGGAAGTGTATAGTGAATAGCCCCTGCGCTCTACCCCATGGCTGGAGTCATGATCTGAGCTGGAGAGTAACTAGAGTTGTGGCAGTCAAGCCCAAGGGGCTCCTGCCATTTACTTCAATGGGAGCAGGATTGGGCCCCAAATCATTCAGGGCCATGTTCCAATCCCAGTACTCACAATGAGTAGTACCTTACCACACAAGACATCCCCAACATTTTGGTGCCACTTCTCCCACAGTAACGTACTACACAAAGTGAGGAAGGCTCTCAGAATCTGGCTTTCATTTTACATGATTGGGTCAGGTTGTGTTGCCCTTACTCACCCTGGTGAGCAGTTAGTCACTAACACCAGTAGTTCCATTGAAATCTCCAACATGGTGAAGTGCTCCACAATCTGAGCTGCAAGCCACTTTCATGCCTGGCCTTACTCCATTTATTTCAAAATCATAATGGAGTCCCTGTGGAAGCTCAGGCAGTCTGATTGTTTGATCGTCTGAACTTTCAGCGACATCTTTTCTAAACAGAGAAGACATTTTTTGTAATTGTTTTGTTGCATTCTGTTGTATCCCCTGTGGGTGGGATCTTCCATCTATTTTTAAATCAAAGATTTGCATTGACAAAAGATAAACGTAACCTATGAAATCAAGCCCCTCTCGCAAAAAAACCCTATCCAACAGTCTAAATTGTTAAATTTCCCTGAATAACAATGTTGCAAGGGCATTCAGTGTACAAGGAATGGGAATCTTTTAGTTTATTCTTTTTCAGGCTCACTGAAATCACAGATCAACAGCTCCCACTTAGATTAATGCCCCAGCATGTGCTATACAAATGATGTCACTTCAGCCACTGAACCCTATTGGATCATGAAGCCAGTTTGAAGGCCAGGATGTATTAAGAGTAAATAGGACCTAGATCAGTGGCAGACAACCTTTCCGCAGCTCCCATTGGCCAGGAACGGCGAACTGCAGCCACTGGGAGCTGCGGGCAGCTGTGCCTGTGGACAGTCAATGTAAACAAACTGTCTCACGGCCTGCCAACGGATTACCCTGATGGTTGCCCACCACTGACCTAGATACATCAGATTTTCAGGGCTCCCCAAAATAATTTTGTGCCAGCCCTTCCCCACTGCACCCTTTCCCCTCTTGGCCCACTCCTGGTGGCTGAAGTTTAGGATGGCTCCCTCTGAATTTTTCTTTTGAAGAAGTTACTTTTCTGCATTCCCCCATGTGGACAGGTGAAAAGACTGTGACTCCAAAATGCTGTCAGGCAGAGAGAGGTACCTACCCATTCATTCAGACATAATGAGTGTGAAGCTGCAGCTGCCACATTATAGAGGAGATACCTTTCAGAACACACTGTAGCATCTCTGAGAGAGAGAGAGAGAGAGAGAGAATATCTCCATATACTTTGGGGTTGTTTGTCTCTGGCTTTTACATTGTCATGTGCAATCTAATGTGGGAGAGATTGTACAAGAAGAGATTTACTTTCTTTCTTTGGAACATAGTAAACTAGCACTGTATTTTGCTTTGGACAGACAGAAGCTTGTGAAACATTAATTGTGACAACTAGAGCATGTTGAAACTGAAATGAAATCCAAATTTTGCTGGACTTATTGGTAGGCTGCCTTCATAAAAGAAGGGTGACTTCCTTACTATGACTTTAGCTACCCTTCCCATATAGTTCCTTCTCCCCCTCTATCTAAGGTGCTTTTGTGGCCCCATTATCATAGTATTTGAGCATCTCACAGTCTTTAATATGTTTATCCTCACAACACCCCCTGTGAAGTAGGCAAGTATCATTATTCCCATGTTACTGGCAAAGAATCAGAGAAACTAAGTGACTTGCCGAAGGTTACAGAAGAAATCTGTGGTGGAGCAGTGAATTGAACTGAGGTCTTCTGACACCTAGCTAGCAGCCTAACCACTGGGTCATTCGTCTCCTTTTGCAGCCATGATTTAATTGCTGACTTCATTTTCCTGATTTGACTTAAGGCACCAATATGATATTGTGGAAGAAAAGGCCTAGTTACTCTTCAGAAGACAGGAGAAAATTCCTTCCATTTGCTTTTACCTTCTTTCTACCATATTGTACTGATTATCTGTATTTTTGGTCATTATTTATTGCGTGCAAGAAATGTGTTCAGTACCATACGTAGCCTAGACAAAAAGAGTCTCTGTCCCAAGAAATTTACAACCACTGCTCATCTGCCTCATGCAGAGTTTTATTGTGCAGTTCTCTCTTGTGCAACATGTGTGTAAGACTGCTAGAAGAGATAGTGAGATGGCTTGGACTGCATTGCCATCAAATGTCAATAACGCATAATTCTAGATCTTTGTTTAATCAGATCTGGACTGTGCAGTTAGTCACAATGCAGTTGTGTTCGCAGATCTTGGCTGAGATAGAGGCTTGGATGAGAACTAAACTGGCTGAAGCTCACCCTGCCTAAGTTTATAGTCCCTAGATATATTTGTCCAGGAGCTGGTGACAGGGCAATTTTAGTAAAGAGAACTCATTTTCTGGAATTTACTCCCCACCTAGTTAGGAAAAACTTGAGTTTGTTGATTTTCTGGGCATGAGGGCTCATATATAGAATGTCTGTTCTTGAATGAACAATTGGATTTTAACATGTGTTAACCAAGAGAACAGAAAATTATAGTGTATAGAAGGACACAATCACTTTAGCTGGTCATGGTTAATCCAAGGGTCAACTAAAATGATTGTGTTCTATCTACATTAGAATTTTCAATCATGTCAGTTAACACGTGTTAAAACCCAGTGGTTAGTTCAAGTGTAGACAAGTCACTGGGGGCTGAGGAATGTTTGAGTATTAATACTATGGCAGTTTTGTATTATTTTTGTCACATGTTTTAAAATACTGAATAGGGTTTGATAAGCACTATGTATATCTGATAGTAATTAATACAGCTAAGTCTAACAAGCTGGTCCTCTTTCTTGTCAGAATCCCAAAGTGGTGCTAACTTCCTCCATCAGCAGGAATGGTGTGACGGGGGCAGACATTTGCTGGTTTTTTATTTTTACTGAACACAGTTTTTGACAGAAACTGCTGCTAGTTGTTATTTTCCTTATAGATACCCCAGCCCTTCGTCTTGTAGAAAACATCTGTGTGTCCTCACCCTCCACTATGCCTTCAATATTTTATGTTACAAGACACATTTCACAGTAGGGCCCTTTAAATGACTTTTATCTTGGGACACCAGCCTACCTGTTAGAAGCACACCTTGTTTTCATTTTTAAAAAGTCAGTGTAGTCCAGACTAAAGATAAGATCAACATGTTGGGTAAGTCAAGGCCACCAAGGGACAAATGGAGCAACAAACTTAATGAGATGGGTCTTCTCAGTAATAAATAAGTGATGATGCTGAAAGGATTTTTGGCTGAATTTAGCTGTTGAGAGCCCTTAGTGGTCTTTAGGGAAAGCAAACAATTGCAGTAAATGTTTTCTTGAGGGAAATGAAACCTGTTCTTTTTTTTTTAAAGCCTCTAAACTAGGTCTTGAAACATGATGCCAGACCTTGAATTCTCATATTTTGCAAGCTACAGTAATTGTGAAGTATTTATATTACACAATTTTTTACCCATGATTGGGCAGGGGTGGTGCTGGTGTTGGTTGCAAAGCAAGATGGGTTGTGGTAAATTATTCTGGCTTAGGATAAGTGAAGTATGCCCATACCACATGACAGAGTTTAGAGTGAAGACCAAGTTTCCCATGTCAGCGTGTGAGTTTGTCAGTGGTGTGAAAAATTTTGTTAGAACGGGAGTCTTGAAGAATGTGAATATGGCTTTGCATTTTTAAAGAGAGAGGGAGCCAGGCAGCTTTTTGACATTTGCAAATAACAGTGTTCTCTTATATTTAAATGTATTTTCCTTTTTATTTAAAGATGAATAGAACTGTTCAAACTGGGTCCAGAAGTGGCTAACTGTGATTCTTTACATGAGGAGCCCAATGCAAATTTACCACCAACATAACCTTTGATATGCTACTTCTATTTTTCTTTGAACTGATGTTTTTTTCTTAAAGGGCCCCACTGGCTACAAATCTATTTTTTCATGTGTTTTCTGGCTTTCCTTTAGAAGCTTTACCTTTTCAAATGTTCTGGCTCAAAATTCAAATGACAGCTTTGCTTATTTTATGCGTCTCTTGATCATGCCTCAAATCACAGATTGATAAATAGAGTGGAACCCACTTCGAGTGAACTCAGATAGTGAAACACAATGCAAGTCCCAAATTTCCTCAGTGCAGTTCAGTGTTCTAATATTTATAGTTGGGGGGCGGGGCAGGGAGGAAGGTCTCACCACAAGACGAAATAAACAGCTAGACAAACAAGAGTTTGATACCTGTTCCCTGGAGTGCTGCAGATAGAGAACCCAGTTGCAATAACAGTGCCCAATCCAAAGCCCAATCCAAAACCCGAACTCAAGGGGAGTATTTCTGTTGGCTTCATTGAGGTTTGGATCAGGTCCATAATCATTATCACTCTGTCTAGCTTGAAAGCTAGAGGTCCTATAGTACAGATAACAAGGAAGTGAGTAATAAACTGGATTGTTCTTTCAGGGAACTGTTTACTCGACCAACCACGAAAGCAGATCTTGGGCCCTGAGGAGCTTCCAGGACAAACGTACGATGCCATTCGTCAGTGCAAACTCGCATTTGGATCCGAGTACACAGTGTGTCCTGGCATGGACGTATGCTCTCGCCTATGGTGTGCAGTTGTTCGCCAAGGTCAGATGGTGTGTCTGACGAAGAAGCTACCTGCTGTGGAGGGGACACCATGTGGGAAAGGAAGGATCTGCCTCCAAGGAAAATGTGTCGACAAAACTAAGAAGAAATATTATTCGGTATGTTACTGCTCCAAGAGCCAAAGCCTGGGGAAATCTTAGAAGGCCTGATCCTGCAATGTGCTGATTGTAATGGGTGTTAAAGGGACGGAGCATTGGCAGGGTTAGGCCCATAGTCTATAGAGTAAAAACTGCCTTCTTGTTTATTTGATATGCAGTTAAATTGTTGCTGGTGGAGACCCTCTTCTGGTACCTTTGGAAAAATGTTGCTGAATGTCAGGAAGTACATTTTCTTCTCCCAGGGTATTGGAGCTTTCACTCTAGAAAACTGGAAACATTATTTTAAAATATAGACCTTGATTCTGCAGTGAGGTGGAACTCAGGAGATGAAGGGGCTATCAGGCTACCATTCATAGCTCCCTAGTTCTGAGGCACCACTGACGTAAGTTAAATATGCATAGCTTTAATTTACACCACAGAAAAAAAGTTCCTTGAGGATCTTAAACCAGTGGAGAATCAGGTATATTGGAGCGCCTCTTCAACATGCCCCTGATACCAAGAGCAGGTTTTTTCGCGCCGGAGGCATCAGAGCCGGTACAAGAGGTGACAGAGCCCCCTCCACCAGCTTCACATGGATGGAGTTTCTCCATACACAGGGGAACTGTCCAGTGCAAATCTTGAGCTGATTGAAGTTCACGTTGCACGCCGCTGGTGCGAGAAACAGTACAAATCCCAAAAGAAGGTCCCTGCCCCAAAGAGCTGTGTGAGAATGTTTAAGAAAGGTTAGAATAATTCAGACCTAAGTGCATTGTCTCTTTATATAACTGTATTTTCTCAAATGACGTATTCCCATCCTCCTGGTATAAAATACATACATTTCAGAAGTATCATTACAGTGGAAGTGGTGCATTGTGCACAGAGTTTTTTCTCTTAAGTGAGCCGAGTTAGGAGAGAGGCCGGCTTAGCTGCAAACAGTAGCTGACTGCTGTCTTATGCCAATGCCTCTCAGCTCTTTAGCTCACTAGTTGAGAAGTTGCGTTAACTGCACTCCTTTTGCCATGCTCTGTTTTACCAGCTCATGCCTTTGCCTCTTGAACTTAGAACAGCTATGAAATTTGATCTGTATTTCTATTTATGTGCTGAATAAATGAAAGATAATCACTTAATTGGGGAAGATTATAGCAATATAATTCAGGCAGATCATTTAATTCGCATTCTATGATATGGCTGGCATGCATGTGAAGTGTCACTTTGAAAACAAAAGTGATTTTGATAAAGGTATCATGAACAACATTCACATTTCTCGAAAAATCTAAAATACAAATCAGAGTCACATAATTTTGCTTAGCTTGGTCAGGTCATAGCTATTTATATAACTGATAATCTAGCAAAAGGACTCCATGGGTGAAGAACAATATCTCCTTACCATAAGCAGTGCCATACAACTGTACTACTTAATTTTCAGGGATCACAATGATCAATAATAGCAGCATATTACCTAGGCAGAGTAGAGCTAAGTGAAGTGGGCCTGGCAGAACAATTATTATAAAGAAAGAATGGAAATGTGATTAGGAGTCCTTTAAATTGAAGTGTGTGTTCACAGTGAAATGGGTAGAATTTGGTTCTGCAGAGTTAGGCCATATACTGCCCTTGACCCACATCCAGAACTCGGCCGGACATCATGCCACCTACATGAAGATCAAGGGCAGCAAATGGATATGACTGCAAGTGAAAAATTTTCTCAGAGTTACTCCACATCCTAATATGAGGAGAGCCCCAGTTTAAACGAGAGGAAAAATATCTGCCATTTTGGGGACAAGTATCTGTGCTTTTGAGATATAGTATCTTCATTCAGGTTTGGATCATCTTTTCACATCCAACTGTTTCATGTGTTCTAGGCTTCAAACCACGGTAACTGGGGTTCCTGGGGGCCTTGGGGACAGTGCTCCCGTACATGTGGTGGAGGAGTTCAGTTTGCCTATCGTCACTGCAACAACCCAGCTCCTAGAAACAATGGGCGATACTGCACTGGAAAGAGGGCCATCTATCGCTCCTGCAACATCGCATCCTGCCCAGCAAATGGTATGTTCTGCAGCAGCCAAAGCTGCTTGACGTTACAGCGTTTGTTCCTGTTATATGGTAAATACTAACCTCCATAGGAGAAAAAAAAGAAGATGCTGTCCATTATAGCTTCCCCCAGATGTACCACAATGTGGAAACATTAGCTACAAGTGATAACAAAGTCACTGTAACCCAGTTTAAATTCAAAAGCATAATTAACCCTGCAAAGAGACGGTGGCTACTGACAGGAGGATTCCATAAACAGCAGCCCTGCTCAGGAGAAATGAACCAGATGAGCAGAGTTTTGTCATTAAGATGCTTATAGTGTCATGAGAGCATTGCCAAAATAAAAGATTCAGAGGATTTTCAAAGGCCATTAACAGGTGTTGGGGCAAGGAGAAGGAATGGTGTGAATTAAACATGGTATCATAAGACCAAAGAAGGTAGCTGTGTGTACTGACATTTGCAGTATATCCTATGATAAACACTAATGCGATGAATGATAATTCTCCAGCTAAAGCTTTTCGACAAGAACAATGTGAAGCGAGAAATGGCTATCAGTCTGATGCAAAGGGTGTCAAAACATTTGTTGAATGGGTCCCTAAGTATGCTGGAGTGCTTCCTGGAGATGTGTGCAAGCTCACCTGCCGAGCCAAAGGGACGGGTTACTACGTCGTGTTTTCTCCAAAGGTAATGTACCTTCAGTGACAATTTCAGTGCCAGGCTCTGAAGGGTATTTTGGAAAGCTCTGTAGCTAGGCTGTATCAAGGAGAAGAATACCTTTTGTTTAATCATATGTTCCGGAAGAGCGTTGGCCAGAATGTTAGGGACAGAATTGACCTCTAAAATTAGACAGTTTTCCACATCTAAACATGTGCATGCACATGAAATTGTGTTTGCTGATTCAGTCAGTACTACTTTCACATCAGTAGTAGGTGAAAAAGTTTCTCTTATTTATAGATGGCAGTGCACATTGGGATCTTTCTAGTCGAAAGGAGTTGCTTTGTCTGTCTGCGAACTGCTAAATTTTGCTCCAAGCTGCACTGATATGAATCCAGAGTAGCTCACTTAAAGCCAATGGTCTGTTATGTGACTTATGATCAGAGTTCATGATTTCTGACATGGCAGAATCAAGAGTGAAGTGATTCCTATGTATCCCTTAGTTATGTGCCTTTCTTCCTCTAGATGTTCTGAGGCTGAATTAATTCAAGTTTTATAAAGTACTTTGAGATGGTCAGATGAAAGGCTGTCTATAAGTGAAAAGTATCACTGTTCAGAAAATCATCCTTAAATCAGAACTTCTGATTTAGTGCCTTAGGGTAAACGGAAGAGCCACATGTCAGATGCCTGTGGCCCCTTTGTTAATGTTTCTGCTGCTTTAGCGCCCTGAGGGTTAGACTGCATCAGTCCTGGATGGCAGAATAAGAACTGTATTCTGTTAATCATCACACCAAATGCCAAGCAAGCAGAGAAGTGTGAACTAAAATTCACACATGCAGAGGGCACTGTTAAAAAACACACTGAGTACTCCTTTATAGTACAGCTTTAGATAACTCACAGTAGGTATACTGTGGCTGAACTAAACAAATAGCAATGCTTGCCAATCAAATACACAAAAGCAAATGTTGTTGTTTTTTTTTTTTTACAGTTTTAACTAACAAAGACTTAATTCCCTAGGTGACTGATGGAACTGAATGTAGGCCATACAGTAATTCAGTATGTGTCCGGGGGAAGTGCATTCGAACTGGTTGTGATGGCATCATCGGTTCAAAGCTCCAATATGACAAGTGTGGGGTGTGTGGAGGAGACAATTCCAGCTGCACGAAAATCATGGGAACCTTTAATAAAAAGAGGTAATAATTTTGGATGGAAATAATTGTACCCTTTTAGTGCAAGCAGAATTATTAGCGGGCTTTTATAACTATAGATGCAAATGAAGCTTACTGAATAGATGTGTCTAAGTTAGAAATAAAAGTACTGCTCATAAGTAAGGCTGAGAGTTTGTCACGGAGGTCACGGAAGTCATGGATTCCGTGACCTCAGTGACTTCTGCAGCGGCCGGTGCGTCTGGTTTGGGGCAGTTAAGGCAGCCCCTGCGCCAGGTGCACCAGCCGCTCCTGGGGCAGTCTGGGTCCACCGCACCCCCATGCAGCAGAGTTTGGGTGTGGGAGGGGGCAGGGGGTTGGGGCACAGGACTGGGTGAGGCGGGCTCTGGGCGACGCTTACCCGGGGGGCTCCCCGGAAGCAGCGACATCCCCCTCGCTCAGCTGCTAGGCAGAGGCGTGGCCAGGCAGCTCTGCAGGCTGTCTCCACCCAGAGCGCTGGCTTCGCAGCTACCCTTGGTCGGGGACCCCAGCACCCATGGGGCCCCCGGGCAGTTCCCCACCACAAGTTTTATTCATTGGTACTTATAGTAAAAGTCATGGACAGGTCACGGGCCGTGAATTTTTGTTTACTGCCCGTGACCTGTCCGTGACTTTTACTAAAAATACCCATGATTAAAACGTAGCCTTACTCATAAGACCTTGTAAAGGCACAAGTCTGACTGGGTGCAAGATTTCTATTCATGAATTTCATTCATATAAGACATCCCAGACAGGCACATTTCCTAAGTTTTATTGCATTTCTCAGATGTTTAAAACAAGCTTCCTAACACTATCCAGGGTATGTAATAATCAGAGAAAAACATTGCACCCAGTTCACTTCTGAGGTTCAGATAGAGAACCTAGGCTGCAGCCCCAGCAATGGAAAGTTTGCCCGGAATAGGGGCATAGTTTTGCAAGCTACCTGTAACCATCGATGTACCAGAGGGCCTGGAGACAGGTTAATATCCCCTAGAATGTGGGGAACCAATCAGAAAGGGTTGGGGCTGGAGCGGTCAAAGTGATGCACTGATATGGTGCATTTCCCACGTGACCTGTGCTTGTGAGGGTCCTATGGAGTCACAAATTGAAGTTAAAACTGTTCAACTCTGTTGGAGAGTTGGCAGTATTATAGTGAAACCCCCCTATAGCACGCCCCTCGATAACGCGAATTCGGCTATAATGCGATCATAAGGTGGCTCCCGCGGCCCCAAGCAAAAAAATAAAATAAAAGCGTTCGGAGCGTGCTTCCTCGCCTGGAGCTGACCCTGGCTCCATCTCCTCCCCATCTCCCCCATTCCTTCCCCCCTGCCCCCGCTTCCCCTTTTGATGAGAAGGGAAGAGACCGGCTTGAAACTCAAGCTAATCAGTTTCAAGCTGGTCAGTTTCAAGCTGGTCTCTTCTCTTCTCCCCAAAGCAGAGAAGTTTGACCAGCTTGAAATGTCTCTGCTTTGGGAAGAAAGAAGAGACTGGCTTGAAACTGACCAGCTTGAAACTTCTCGCTTTGGGGAGAAGAGAGAAGAGACAGTCTTTTCTCTCTTCTTCCCAAAGCGGAGAAGTTTCAAGCTGGTCAGTTTCAAGCTGGGCAAACTTCTCAGCTTTGGGGAGAAAGAAGAGAAGGCTTGAAACAGACCAGCTTGAAACTGACCAGCTGGAAACTTCTCCGCTTTGGCGAGAAGAGAAGAGACCGGCTTGAAATGGTAAATTTTCGTAACCCTGCTATAACGCGACCCCGCATTTATCACGATGGAATTTTTTGGACCCCAATTATCGCGTTATAGCGGGGTTTCACTGTACTTGCCCCTTGCTAGGTTACGTGCAGTCTGGAGGCATGGTTGCAAATTACATCCTTCTATAATCATGTGCTCAAATCAAGCATATTGCCTTTAATATCTAATTGTCTGTATACCATTTTACCTATGGACACCAGATCAGTCAACCTTTGGTGCCCTTATTTCTCAGGCAGCTGAACAGTTGTGATTAATGCTGGCCACCAAGGATGGAATTTTTATTCAATTACAAATATTTACAGCAAGTTGTTGATCAAAAGTTTTACCACCATCACTACAAATACAATAGTTAATTTAAAAGAAAACCCTCCATTTAAAAAAAATCTCTGTCACAGAAAAGACAGAATTATTACTGATATTAATGGTATTATTAGTTTCTGTCCAACCAGTATATCCTTCACAGTAAAACAGTGGTTGTTGTTTTTCTATTTATAAGGGGAACAGTAACATCCCTTATATTAAATGTACCTAATAATTCCCATTATAAAAATTTTGCATAATAGAATTTGTTTATGCCTTTTTTCTTAATTTTTAATGTCATTTTCTAGGGGTTTTTTAATGTTAAAGAACTTTAAGGTTGCAAAGTCAAGCACTCAGTCTCAATTCTGGCATTTTCTAGCTTCTGTCTGTGCAATCTTATGTCTTTGCATTAGGATACGGTCTTTAATTACATGATCACATACTGTTTTTTTCGATGAGCTACCTTAATTCTGACATTTCCTAACTTTTGGGCTCTTGAATTTGTAACCTCAATAACAGTCTTTTAACACAGATTTTTGGATATGTATTTTATGTAAATATGTAATGTATTTTTTATAAATATTTCCTGCAGTGGTGGATGGTGCAATTCATAGACTTTATCTGTACTGCATTACTCCTGGCAATATAACTCGATCTTAATCGTTAGTTATTCCAGCAAAACAATGGAATAATACAAGTACTTAATCTAGAGTAGCACAGTTACTTAGTCTTTACATAAATACTCAAAACTTCATAAACATAGCAGCCTGTCAGCTAACTGGCTCCCAGGGAGACATCTTCATTTTTTATATTTTTATCGCATTTTCTCATGACCCATTTTACTTTAAAAATGTATTATTACATGCCCTTTTCAAACACAAGTGTGATACTTCCAGCATCAGCTTATTTGTCAGGGATTTATAAATTAAAATAAACGTATTGACAGTCCAGCTAGAGGTTTATAATGATGTATTTATTATTTCGCGAGATTTATTATATCCCTCTTGAGATATTAAATATTCTAGAGAGCCTACAATTCTGAATGTTTGTGACCTTGAGTATAAGAATTAGACATCTCTTTCTAAATCTGAATTGAAATAAGATACCTTGCAAGTAGTGGTTGACAAATGAAGTAAAGATGCTGTAATTATCTGAGTTAAGCATTTGGCCGTGCCTTTCATTAAACATTTTGCAATTAACCTTTAGCTTTATGAAGTTTCAAAGGCAACACAGTTTTTTCTCAGCGATCAAGATTATTTTTAAATGTTCCCAAGGTACCTTACCCAGCTGTTAGCTTGCTCACTCTTTCCTTAATCATCATTATAGCAAAGGCAGTATGAAACAGCTGTAACCAATGCATACAGAGGTGTCAGAAACTCCATTTGAAGGGGGGTAGAGCTGAGGTGCTCTGCATGGGGAGTGGGGGAGCAGGCAGAGATGGAAGGTTGGGGTGTCAGGGATAGGAAGGTGACTGGGATGGATGCTCTCAATGGGGAGTGAGGACTGCTACAGAGACTCAGCTGTAGGGGGTAGCCACCTGCTCCCGATGCATATCTTTTTAGCTTTCCATGGCAGACCTAATGTGCTTCAAATTTCATATCTCCCCTCCTGTGCTCAAATACATAAGCTTCAGGTATATAAACTGTCAGTTATTGTTCATTCTTCTTGAATCCGACTCATATAAAATTAGTACTGGAACCAAAGATTAAGTCATTTGAAGTAAGTGCAGTGAATTTTTTCCAAGGACATAAAAATGAATTAAAAAAATATGATGAACAACGTTAAAAATTAGCATGGATAGCATCAATCCGAGATGGGCCTCAAGCAGGGTGCTTTCAAGGCCTGATCCAAAGCCAATTGAAGTCAACAGGTGACTTTCTATTGACTTCAATGAGCTTTGAATTAGGCCCTCAAAGAATGTCCATTTATTCCTCACTAGCTACTTAACATGCTCCTTTCCTCCTTGCAGTAAGGGCTACACGGATATAGTGAAAATACCCATAGGGGCAACTCACATCAAAGTCCGGCAGTTCAAGTCTAAAGACCAGAACAGGTTCACAGCTTACCTGGCCCTGAAGAGGAAAAATGGTGAGTACCTTGTCAATGGCAAATACATGATCTCCACTTCGGAAACAATCATTGACCTCAATGGAACTGTCATGAACTATAGTGGCTGGAGTCACAAGGATGATTTCTTGCATGCAATGGGACATTCTGCCACAAAGGAGATTCTTATAGTACAGATTCTTGCCACTGACCCAGCTAAAGCAGTGGATGTCCGTTACAGTTTCTTTGTGCCAAAGAAGCAAACGCAGATGACTAACTATGTCACGAGCAATAGCAACAGTAATAAAGTAACACCACAGCTCACGCAGCCACAGTGGGTGACTGGACCCTGGCTTTCTTGTTCTCGAACATGCGACACAGGATGGCATACCAGGACTGTCCAGTGCCAAGATGGGCATGGAAAACTAGCTAAAGGATGTCTTCTCTCTCAGAGACCATCGGCATTTAAGCAGTGCTTACTAAAAAAATGTTAACCTGTGGTTATGATCTTCTTAAAAAGAGGTCTAAGTAAGCCATTGTTGACATACTAGTATTAGGTCTACCTAGACAGACAGAAGCCAAGGCTTCAATGTACTTACATACAGTCTCAAATTATGGGCAGAATCTGCCTGTTTGGACCAAATGAAGATGTGCACTGCTCTAAGTGACAGTGGGGTGATCTTAGTATGTCGCAGAAACTAAACATTAGAATTGTTATAAGCCCTCTGTGTCTGCAAAAAAGGAAGAGGAAAAACCAGTGAATGGACAATCATGGGATATTTGAAGGTTACAGAATCATCTCCCCCTTTTCACCTACCTCTAATACAGTATGTCCTTAGACAACTTTGTCATACCCCTGATACCACAGTAGCTTATTTTATAGAGTTTATAAATTTCTTCCCTTTGGTATGTCACTTTATATCACTTGGTTCTACTAATTAAAAAAAAGCAATCTTTCTGTAAGCAAAGTGATTGACCAAAGTATGTCTGCAGCCATTGTGGACCTCTTCCGTTTTTCAGAAATGGCTGTGGATGTTTTACTGGAAAACGAAGAGCTTGCTGTTGTTTTTAAGAGTTGTTACAATTTTCTGACAACAGGAAATGCATTTCCACTTTAGGAATTTCCTGACAGCAAAACTTAATTGTATAATAAACAATGCTTTTTCTCCAAGAAATTCGCACAGAGGGAGCATCTCAGCAGCCATGCAAATGAACAATAGCTGCTAGTCTTTAAATAAAATAAAGGCATATATTATTTTGTAGAAGCAAGTTATAGAACCAAAAATTACAGTTCAGATAACTGATATTTTGAGACTGTTCTCAGCTGCTTTCTCTGTTGTTTTCTCTATGGCTTCCATGTGAAATCTAACAATGTGTAATGTACCTACATCTACTGAAGAGACTATGAAAGGTCAAAAAACACAGCAAGCAGTTAATAGTATTTGATCAGTGTTTTGTCCACCATATCTAACTAACTCTGGTATCCATTTTACCAGTAGAAGTTTGTAAAAAAAAAATCAGTTTGTTTCATTGTGTTTTAAAAAGCTGTAGAAGTCATTCACATTTTGTACACCTTGCATATTTTGGAGGATTAAGGGTCACAGGGAAGTTAAACCATGTCAGGATCTGGTGGATATAACCAATCTCAGTAAGACTGTTTCCACAGAGTAGGTAGAAGCTCTTAATATTTTTCAGCAACTCTTTCTGGATCACGTTGTTATCTGATAGAAGATCTGCCACTGCTCAAGGCCATTTCATTGTAGGCAAGTAACAGATAGTGGGCTGATCCAAGGCCCACTGAAGTCCTTTCTTTTGATCGAAAGCCCCCAAAAGAATAAACGTTGCCTAAAGTCTACGTAAACCTGCTGATGCACCTAATAGAACCTAGATTAGAATGAAATAGGTTGTGACCCAGACCTTATCCACCAGTTTGTGCACATGGTCTGAGTGTATGTAATTAGGTGTCTGTTTTTAAGTCAGGATTTTGAAAAGAGCCTAAGGGACTGAGGGAATCTGACACCCTTAGGCTCTTCTGAAAATCTCAGCCTTTGACATCACCAGTAACTCAGTAAAGGAAACTGGTTTGTTTGCAAAGCCCCAAAGGGAAATTTGTCTTCAAACTGGCACAAGCATGAATTTGGGACTCTAGAAAGCAGATAGTCATTTTCAAATAGCAGAGAATTACTACAGCTGTACATTTGGAACTTGGAGAAATGTCTATTTTTGTACAATATATTATACTAATAGAAACAGGACATGTTAATTTGTGTTAATTGAATGCATGGGTATTTTACTAGACATGAGACCAACTGCTGTTGTCAAGAGTAGTGTGGCCTTATTGCTAGAAATGGTCCTGGACAAAAAATACTGATTTTTTTTTTTTTAGAATTCCTACACTGAATTGAATGAAATGAATCTAAACAGACACTGACCATCCCCAAACTTTTAGACAGTTCAGATCCAAACTTTCCATCTCTGTTCGTTACAAAGAAAGACTATGCCCACAGTGTCAGTGTCACTTCTAAAATTACATTACTTATGAAGACAGAATGTGCAAGCAGTTATGTTTGAATCATATTTCTCATATTTTAAACAGTGATGAGTAAACTTTTTTTTGGATGTTATACTAATTCCAGAAAATGAAACCACAAAGGATTCTAAATTTAAAGCATTCTTAGATCAAATGTATACTTTTCCTAGAGTTTTTGTGTAACAAGTAGGTATCAGAACAAACCAAATAGTGAATATTTCCATTTCACAGTCACCCATCCTTTAACTAAAATTAGTTTTTCTAACTCATGTAGCACCTTTACGCTAAATAAGACATCACATTCTTAGAATAATTATTTTCACTATGGCAAAGGTTATCACGTTTGATCTGAGTTGATCAAGAAATTCAACTTAGTCACCTTCCTGTGGAAACAGTTTTATCCCATGGGGTCTGTGTGTGTGGAGGGAGTTTGGGGGTTAATCACAAATGTAAAAAAAGCAACACAGCACTGAAAATAAATAAATAATTTATTATTTTTACAACTGGTATGTGAATGGATGTAATGAATTTATTTATTCTTATTTAACAAAATTACCAATTGTGCAAATTCTATATTTAAAATGTTTTGCTATCATCTTTTCTTTTCTTTTTTTTATTTATGCTTTATATTTGTGTGGAAAGTACACTTTGTGAGTTTACATGATGTGTAGCACTGGTTGCTTTTGAGTTTGGTTTGGTTGTTTTTTTAAAGAAAGTTTTCTGCATGAAATAGGTGTGTGTATACACATATGCACACACACTGTATATATGTATATTCATTTTCTGCTACCAGATTTTTCCTTTCCAAAAGAAGTTTTGATTTTTAATTTTTGTGAAACAGTGCGCAAAGCTCCTTGATATACTTTATGTGCTTCTAAAGTCTCATAACAACCAAATCGTAGAGCCCATTGACCTAAAAATCATTGAACCACAAGTGCCAGATTCTCATTTCATGCGGATTCAATTAGAGGCCTCAATCATTGACCATTCAAGTCAATGAGAGTTTTGCCATTTAATTCAATGGAAGCAGGAGCAGGCCCATAATGAATGGGAGATGTGTATATGCTTCCAACAGTGAAATTTGTCTGAGTTGAAAAGATGGTGTGTGAGCATTCAGTCGCACAACCTCTTGTACATTAATGCGGACACTATGAAAAGTTCTTCCTTTGTGCCTTTTAGAAAATATACCCCAAATACTGTAGGATTTGATTTACAGTGACATATGCTACTTTTCCAATCACATCAGCACTAGTAGTCCAATACTATCATCTTCCTATCGTCAGGTATAATGAAAAGCCAACCAGAAACACTTGCTTCATTTTAGTTTCATTATTTTCTAGCCATGCATACTGTAGTGGACTTCAAAAAGACACACAAAAAAGTCATCCAAATATGCATTTGCCAAAAAAGCCCACAATGTGTCTCTGGAAATGACTATGAGCTCTCATTGCTTCCACTATATGTCTGATTCAACTCCTGTTGAAGTCAATGGGAGTTTGACTGGGCCCTATTTGAGGAGAAATTAGCAGTGTAAGCAAACGTACAACATCTGTACAGTCATTTATTGAATGATGCAAAATAACCTTCTGATCACTCCAGCTTAATGCTAGTGCCACACAAAGCAAACAACCTAGTCGAAATTGTTCAGCTGTGTATCATTTATATAGTGTGTACAGTTCTCCCTCACTTAGGACCTGATCCAAAGCCCACTGAAGTCAATGGAAGCCTGTTCATTGACTTCACGGAGCTTTGAATCGGACCCTAAAAATAGACTTGTGGGGAAGGAGAGTTAATCATTCTGTTCTACTGAGCAATCTTTTTTGGATAAACATTCTCCTCTTATTAAGCCTGATAAGAAAAATTGTATGTTGTCCTCTGCAAAGAAATGGTAGGAGCCAGGAGCACCTTGCTATATTGGTGTAGCCAAAATCGAACATTCTCTAAGTGAGGAGTGCAATTTGCAGCCGAAACAGGGAGTTTATTTTTGGCACATCCCTGTGATAGTGCATAATTTGTAAATAGTTGCCAACACATGTCTATGCATTAATATATATCACTAGGAGCATTCCCAAGAGGGTTCTTGTTTGTTGTTACCATCCATATGAGTGCACAGAATATTGGCTTGTTTATAAGGCTGGTTCTCTAGTTTGGAACTCTACACATTTGTCAGTAACTTTGCAAATGTTTGCTAATGTTTACACTTGTCAGCTCCATTAACTGTTCCTTCAGCTATCTCGGTTTTTAATGTGCACACCTGTAGTGATTCTTAGCATGTGAAAAATTGTCGGTGACAGATCTTCAGCTGGAGTTAATTGACATAGCTCCAGGTATCTGGCTCATTGTTGTTGCAAATTCAAGTTTTCAGTGGTGGCACAAAGGTCTTGGAAGAACCCAACTAGAATAACAATCTTCTGGGTGAATGAAATGAGAACTTGTTTCCTGACACTCAATATTTCTCCTGAATATCTTGGCAGATTTGTTGTCCTGCTTCTTTATCTACTGCAGCGTTAATTGTCAAAAACAAAAGCCACACAGTTGTTTCTCCTTACTTAGATATTTACAATAGCCGTCAGGACATTAAAAACACTTCTGTATATATCAGCTGAAATCTTATCTATTCAAAATTGAACAATTAGGTATCTGTATGAATATGTATAGATTAACTCGATTTATATAAAAATGCATTTTGTATATATGGACGGGTATATGGGTCTCCAGTATACTTACATATTCAGGGCCAAATTCTGATTTGTTACACCAATGTAGATCTAGAGTAACTTCATGGAATGATTTGACTTCTATTTATACTATTGTAACTAAATGCAGAATTTCTCATAATGTATCATAAACTGGTTTGCACAATTTGACATAAAATGTGATGTAGTATGCAGTGAACACTGTTCATCATTGAAGCATTACTCAGTGAAAGTCATGCAAATGTACGTTACTAATGTCTCATGAGACACAGGAAATATGCTGAATCTAAATGATTTTAGGCAGTTATTTAATAATCCATTTCAGTTCTACCACAGGGGCATGTACATAAAGTCATGTAGGACCAAAATGAGAGGTGTCGTAGGGAAGACTAGGGAAAAAACACATAATGATTGTCTTCAGTTAATTTCACATACCTCTTAATAAGCTGTACCGGGGGCCACATATTCAGTGAGGCATTACATAGCGTGTTCTTGAAATACCAGTACCTTTTGGGAAACTAAGAGATATGTTACTAAAATTAATTTTTGTTTTGATAAATGACTAATCAAGGTGAATTAACAAAATAGAACACTACCATGTCAGCCAGTTTACACCATAAAATAATCTGTTATATAGGCTAAATCTGTTTAAACTTCATTGTATGAGATCTGTACTGTATCCTGACAATACTTTGCCAATGTACTATTCCCTGTGTATAATTTACCAGCTGTAATTTTAAAACACTTGATTCTGTGGTTTCAGTGAAATTAATAAATATAAATTGTATCATAAGTTTAAATATTCATTCTATATGGTATGTCTGTGGAGTGTTATTTTCCAGTTGTATCCCAAAGATGTACAAGCTAAAAGAGGTTGACCTCATCCAGAAAACAAGGCATACTTTTCTTCTACATTCAAAGATCATACATTTGTATTGTTGGGCTTGGGGTCTTCCATAGCGGTATTTCTGTGTTCTGTGGAAAATGGAAACACCTATGTGTTTGTTCACAATCACCACGCTCGCATTTGCCCCAATCCCTAAATATGATGAATGTAGGTGGACAACTGCATTCACAGAGCCCTATTGGAGCTTCACTGATTTCAAGTGAGTGCAGGAATCAGTCTCTGAGCATCATATTCCAGGAGCAGGGCCAATCACTTCAGTCATGCAGAATAAGACACATAATAAGCAATTTAGGCCACATTTCTATAAACCAGACTAAGAATAGTTAAAATATGAAACTGTCAAAAATAAGTAATGGAAACATCAGGTATGCACAGAGGAGATGGAATTGTGTATATATCACAAAGGAAAGAAAACCGTAGCATCTCTGTGAGCAGGGAACTGATATGTAGATTGAGTGGCATTTTCCAGTGATTTAAAAAGCAAAACACACTCTACATAAATATAGCCTGGCTTTTAAAGGGACACTATCAAACTAAAATTGTTTTTTTTTAACCCAACAGCTGTGTTGCTATTTATTAAAACTGAATTTAGAAAAAAAAACTCAAAACTTTTTCTGCTGTTTCCTTGATTATTACATTTCCTTTGGTGAAACTAAATTGGTTTCTGGTTCTCTTTCCCTAAAACTATGTGAATTTCCAACTGCAAAGGGCATGCTTATATATCTATTTATATTCATGTGTGTGGGTTTTTTCTTTAAAAAACAATTTTTAATTGCTTATTACAAGCCTGCCCGTTCCCCCTACACAGCCCTTGCCCTGCCCCTTCTCTGAGGCCCTGCCCTCCATTCACTCCATCCCCCTCCCCCCATCTCTCGCTCTCCCCCACCCTCACTTTCACCAGGCTGGGGCAGGGAGATGAGGTTCAGGAGAGGGTGCGGGCTCTGAGGGAGTTTGAGTGTGGGAGGAGTTCCTACGCACTTTAGATGTTGCAACACATGCGTTGTACAAAACTTAAATGATTTGAGAGTGTGAGTCTGGTTCTCATTTAAGGGGCCCCTACACCATTCGTACCTGTGAGAATCCGGCCTAGTGGCTTTAGTATGCCTATATTTAATAAATAATAGTATAAAAAGACAAACCCAGAAATAGTTTCAAACAATCTGGTACATAACACAGATTTAAACTGAGACGTGGTTGTTATAAGACTTTTTGGTTATCAGACGTACTATACCAACAGTAGCTACTGTGTATACATTGGAAATGCTGGGCTAGAGTATAGTTTTACCATCTGTCCTGCATAATGAGCTCAAGTAATAATGAGCTTAGTAATCTGCCACTGGGCCTCACAAGCAACAGGTTACTATCTTCCTTTCCTCCCACCTCCGGTGCTATCTGCCAGTGCCTGAGAGGTGGGACCACAAGAACTAATATTTCATTGAGTGTTTAGCATTGATTACATATTTTTGCCTGCAAAGTGAACTGCACTATCACTAAGTCAGTGGATTTAGTTTCATAGGGCCTGTTCTGTGTCCCAAACTTCCATATTCATTTCCAGTGTTAGTATTTGTGATAGTTCAGGGAAAGTCATTACTGGGAACACAAAGCCATTCATACACAAATCAGACAGCATGAACAGCAATGCAAACTTTCTCAAATGTCCTACTCTATCATCATCCCATTATGGGGAAGAGAGAGACCATCCTGTACAAGGGAGAGGAATTTATTCTCCTTTAATGCATTTTCCATCTCTTACCAATGTAACATTTCACCCCTTTAGAAACCATAAATAATTGCATCTGATGAGAGAAGACGCGATTCCCAATGGTCTCACCTAAGGAATCCACCAATCGGATTTGATTGACTTTTAGTATTCTAACCACACTGATTTTTTAAAAACTTTTGGAAACCTCAAAATATAGCAACTAATTTGGATAAATAAGATGCTAAAACAGCTTCACAATTCATCAGAAGGACCAAGACATATTGCATATATTATGATCTCATTTTCTGTATGCCAGATTTAGAGTAATTTATAATATTGAGAGCATTCTAAAAGATGGGGTCAGGCAGCGTCTGGAAAAATAATTGTAACATAAGTCAAAGTGGAAAAAAGTCTATTTTCCACAACTTCAGAAATAAGGAAGACAAACAAATTATTTGTTTGTTTGTTTCACTGGGGCCAGGACACTTTTTCATGTTCCAACCACTTTGCTTTCCTTTGGTTACCCTGGTAAAGTGTGCATTAAATGAAAATAACACCTTTAATTGATATTTTCTGTAACAGCAGCTCCATAAAGCTGCAGTGACGTCATTAACAACTGAATGATTGTAGTGAACGCCCTAAGGGGAGTAACAATGCAAATGAGCTCAAGGCCACTGTATTATTAGTAGAACTACTACTAACACACTAGCGTAGTAGAGGACAATCAGGTAAGGTTCCTGGGGCTGTGGTAGGGTAGGGCACCTAAACAAGTAGGAGACGTATGACAAGTATAAATGTCAGGCCTGATCCAGAGGTGTTGTGGACCTGCAACTCCCAGGGGTTTTAACAATTTTTGCCAGAGCAAGGCTGCGGATGTATATTTCTGCCCAGAGCCGCTCTGCTTCACCCATCTTTCCCTGTTGTATTTCTACCACCTATTCCAGCTTCTCAAAAACAAGATCCTTCCTGGAAAGAGTTCACCTGTCTTTGGAATAAAAGAAAAACACCTGTTCAACATTTGCTCCTAAATCCTTCTGTAACCTGAAAGAAAAACTCACACCAGTAGCAGAGTGGCCAAAATCTGCCAATTAACACTTGAAGACATGGTTTATCACATGTCTGCAATGCATAGGAAGATGTTTAATATACAGAGCTACTGTGCTAACTTACATAGCAGTTTCCCACATAAATTAAGTTCATTTTCCCTGGGAGCATACCACGTACAATGGCTGCTCCTCAGCACTTGGCCCGCTCCACTCTTGCCCCCTGAGTATTCCCAGAGCTTAATCTGTGTGTTGTCACCACAGAGAGGACGCACAGCCTGGATGGAGGGGGCTGGAATATACCACATGACTAAGGCTAAGATTTTGTCATGATTATTTTTATTAAAAGTCACGAACAGGTCACAAGCAATAAACAAAAATTAACGGAAGCCATGACCTGTCTGTGACTTTTTCTGCTGCAGTTCCATGGATTCCCGTGCCACCGTGGCTGGGAGCTGCAGGGTTCTCTCCCCCACCGTCCCGCGAGGATGTCCCCAGTTGCTGGAACACTGAGGAGGGCCCCCTAAGGAGGCTGTTGCCTGTCGCTGGAACCCTGCAGGGAGCCCCTGAGCAGGCAGTCGCCTGTGGCCGGAAATCTGCTGTTGTCGCCTATCGCTGGAACCCTGCCAGGGCCCCGCTGGCTGCCGGCTCCAGTCCTGCAGCCCCAAGGGCTGAAGCAGAAAATGTCATGAAGGACTCTGGAAGTCACAGAGTCTGTGACTTCCATGACATAAACATAGACTTACAAACATAACTGATTTTTTGTTCCACATAACCCCCACCCATGCCCCAATTTCAGATAGATTTGCTCCACAGCATGCAGTGGGATAACCATAAAGTCATTACTTACAAAAGATAGGTGTCAAAAAGCATAACTATTGAGTAGACAGGGGTATTCTATATATTACTGTATTTCTAAATCTCAATACCCAGTGGACCATAGGTTTCAGTAGGTCTAAATTATTTCTTTAGTGTAAAGAGAAGAGTATCATTTGCTCTGAGGTCCAAGAGGAAGTGACCAGCAGACCTACTGAAAGTCTCTGGATGAATATAAAAAGGGAAAAGAATAGTAGTGATGTTATGGTGGGTGTGACGGGGCGTGCATGCCCCGCACTGGGACTGCAGGGATTAATTCCTCTCTTTGAGCCAAGGAGGCCATGCCCCCTCGACCCCACTGGGCATGCTCCGGCTGGAGGCCAGGTATAAAAGGGAGCAGCTCAGTTCATTCAGGGCTGACTGCCGGAGAAGAGGGAGATGTGCTGCAGGCTCCTGCTGAAGGACAGCTGGCACTTCATGACACGGAGGCCAGCCAGACGGCAGTGACCCATGATCCCCGGGCTCTGGACACCACAAAGGGAGGAGAGACCAGGGGCACCAAAAGACCACAAGCTGCAAAAAAGCGGGTAGGAAGTAACCCAGGGAGTCTTTGCGGGGAGGTGGTTGGAGAACCAGAGACTAGCGTGGCGTGTTTCGGCCGGATCCCTGCTGAGCTGGTGGCAGGCAACCCTACCACTAACAGGGCCCTGGGTTGGGATCCGGTGGAGAGGGAGGGCCTGGATCCCCCTATCCTGGCCACTGCCCACCCTGAGTGATGACTCACCTCACCAGCTCTACCAACTCTGGCTGCTAGGCCGCATGGCCCTGATTGTGAGGGTAACCTTATTGACTCTCCCTATTGACTCTGGTTGCTAGGCCGCACAGCCCTAATACAGAGGGTGGAGATAGGGACTGTGACTGTTAGACTACCCTGCCCTGATAGAGAGGGCGGGTAGATTGACTTTGGCTGTTAAAGGCCACATTATTCTGAGACCCAGAGGGGTCGTGCAGACTTGTCCACGGGCCTATAACAGCCTATGTGCCATCCTAAAAGGGGATGGGGCGTGCATGAGCCACAACAGAGGGGGTCTATTATGGACCATCAAATCAAGAACAGGCATTCTACAAGCAGGTAATAAAATGAGCTAACACACATAAGCTATTATTAATTTTAACTTCCCCACTATCTCTTGGAAAACTATTATAGCAAAATGTAATTTGTACTACAAGTTCTTAGCATGTTTAGGGACAACTTTCTAATTCATTTTGGATCTGGTGTTGACCAACACAGATGAATTAGTTGCAAATATGAAAGTGGTTGGGAACTTGGAAGGAAGTGCTCATGATCTCATAGAATTCAAGATCCTATGGCAAGGAGGACATCCTATGGCAAAACAAGGATACTGGACTTCAACAAGGATTTCAGTCAACTCACAGAAATAGTAAGCAGGAAGAAAAGGCGTCGAAGGAGGCTGGCAGTTCCTAAAAGATGTAATATTAGAGGCTCAACATCAAGCTAGTCCTATGCAAAGGCAAGATAAGCAGACCCACAGGAAGCCAATGTGGCTGCACAAGGAGCTTTTTAGCTATCTAAAAACCAAAAGGGATCCATACAGGAAAAGGAAGGAGGGGCATGTCACCAAGGAAGTATACATGGGAATAGCACGAGTGTGTAGGGTCAAAAATCAGGAAAGCCAAGGCAAAGAATGAATTATAGCTGGCAAAACACGGTAAAGACAATAAGAAGGGGTTCTACAAATATGTCAGACAAAAAAGAAAGATCCGCGAATGTGTGGGTCCGTTGCTCAATGGAGAAGGTGAACTGGCAACAAAAGATGATAAGAAGGCAGAGCTCCTCAATGCCTACTTTGCTTCTGTCTTCTCACAAAAAATAACATGTGACCAGATGACTAGCAAATTTACCATAGATAATAAAGGGGCAGGGATGAAGATCAGTATAAGTCAAGAACACATCAGAGCTCTTCTGACTTACTTGAATGAATACAAGTGCTGGTGCTATTCACCACATGGTGCTGAAGGACTTAGCTGAAGAAATCTTGGAGCCACTGGCAATAATATTTGTAAACTCATGGATAACAGGAAAGGTCCCAGAACACTGGAGAAGGGCTAGTATAGTGCCCATCTTTAGAAAAGGAAAAAAAGCAGAAGCTGGGGAACTACACTTAGAGAAGGATTAAGGGGGATATGAGAGTGGTCTTCAGATACTTGAAAGGCTGCCATAAAAAAGATGGAGAAAATTTGTTCTCTCTTGCCACAGAGGGCAGGACAAGAGGAAATGGGGTTCAAACTACAGCATAGCAGATTTAGATTAAATCTCATGAATAAATTCCTTACTGTAAGAACAGTAGGACAATGGAACAGACTGCCTAGGAAGGTCACTGGAGGCTTTCAAAAGGAGGCTGGATAGTCATGTGTCTTGGATGGTTGAATTACAACAAATCCCACATCTTGGCAGTGGGTTAGACTAGATGACCCTTTTGGTCCCTTCTAACCCTATGGTTCTGTGATTATATGATTCTATGATTTCAAATTACCCTAAAAAGATGGGCTCATACCAAGTATATATGCTATGTGGTCAGATGGAAGCACAGGATCCTACTCAGCAACACTGATTTCCATAGATCATACTGAAAACTAGCCAGAGCATGCTAGAGAGGGAGCCAGGTAAAAGGCACTTCCTCAGTCTAGGGTCAAATGCCCCCTTCATGGTACTCCACCCACTGTCCTCTGGGCAGCAGGCCTCATGCTTTAAGCCATAAACATGGGTTGTCTGAAATCTTTCAGAGACTCCACAGAAGACTTTAATGAGGAGAAGATGGTGATCTTGCAGCTGATCTGAGTTGGCTTATATGAGACCTAAATGTATATGGGAAAAGAGACATGCTCACTAGCAGCAGCAGTCATGAGGAGAACTATGTGATATCCCAAAAGTTGCTGATACAACTGTTCAGGTCTTATGGTCACATTTCACCAGGGTTCCCCGTAAGCCTCCTTCTGCTGCCGACTACTGACTTTGAGTAGGTGAGCCCAGGCAGATTCTGAGACAGGAGAAGATGAGACAGAAGCTAAGTGGAAATGAGGGGTACTTTGTGGAATTCTGTCTTCTCTTGTATTGGTAGGGACATTAAAAATATTATGGCTTTAGTTTCAAAATAAATGCAGTGTACAAATAAGACAACTTCTGTCTCAGTGAATTGGTTTCTGTATGTGGTGTTCCTGCAAATTCCCAGTCCTATAAGAATTTAAGACATGGTCATGGGGTGGAAGAGGAATGCTTCAGAAGACCATAGTTCTTTGAAACTTTTTGTAGATCTTCAAGATTTTCACAGCTCGCTGTTTCTGAGGGCAATGCAATTTGTCATCAACTTTGTTTCAGAGAAGATAAATAATGTAGCTCATAAATAAACATTGACCACCCTCACAAAATGTCTGCCTAGGCACTCAGCAGGCTGCACAGTGAGGGGAAGCAGAGACGCTCGGCTACTATGGTGATGGACACAATATGAATATGCTAGATTAAATGCACAGAAATACAGCCACCGGCCAGTGCATCCTGTTCACAAGAAATCCTGTCGTCAAATGCCAGGTTTTCCTACAGTGACCTAGCTCCATGTTCTCTGCACTGTTCTTTTCTGCTCCTTTCAGCAGTTGCCAATTGCTCATTGATAATGACAGTGGCTTGTGTAATGCTGAGGGAAACATAAGCTGAGGCTATGTAGTGCTGCTCAGTTTGGGGTGTTAGCCGGCTCTGTTTGTGTGTTGTCAGTTTGGTCTCTTATTATTTGAATGTATTTTTGTACTGAATTATGTGTGTATATGCCTAGAGCACCAACGGTCAGTGGAACTTGTGCTTCTAAATCACTCAGCTGCTTTTGGAAATCCCACCCTTATGATTTAAAAATAATCTCCTAGCACAATATTCAACACCATGAAATGATTCTGGGCAAGCACTGTCATCCCACGCAAGGCGGCTTGTGCGCTGCTTTGTAGCTATCCACACCCTTTCCTTCAGGCGAGCCAAGGGTAGGATACAGCCCTAAAAGAAGTGTATCTTTAGTGTACCAATACCAGAGAGACTACATACAATATACTATCACCCACCATATTGAACAGATTGGTTCCACCAGGGCTGGTAATAACAACATGTATTTTAAAAGGTCTCTTTACCTTAAACAGAAGTTTATTAAAAAAATTGCATAGTAGTTATGGCAACTGCTTCCTGCCTCCTGCATGCCAAAAGCCACAACCCATCCATGAAAAGGAACTCCTCCATCCAAACATATTTTTCAGTGGATAGCAACATTCCCTGGCTGGCGCATACTCTTCCATTCCCTTCTGGCAAACTGGAAGCCAAACAAAATCTGTAACTAATGTGATTTGAGAGAGTCATGAACTTCTTACTAATATCCTTCACATTTTAAAACAAAACTTAAACAAGCAAAAATGTAAAACACAAACAACCAACACCCCTTTCTTATATTAAAAGAAAATACTTCTCTGCATACAGTGTATATTTAACACTCTCAATATTCCCAAATTTTGTCACAGTTAAAAAACAAAACAAAACAAAACAAAAAAACAGTGAAAGGTTTCCTCTTCCTTTGGTAAATTTTATCCTTAATACAGATGTTGGTGTCAGGACTTTTAAGAGTCTGGTGTACATCCTGTTTTGAGACCAAAGTTTTCTTTATGAATCAAGAATAAAATGTTGAGACTCTTTGCCTTGTACAGAAACTTTGCTTTTGGGCATTGCCATTATGTCTAATCTTCACAATCAGCATCTCTTAAATGTTCCACTTTAGAAAGTAGGAAACTGTTTTGTATTATTAGTTTTATGGCCCTATATTTATAAATGTTATTTTCCCTTACTTGGTTCCATTAGGTTTCACTCCAGTAAATTCATGTAGGTAGGGTGACCAGACAGCAAATGTGAAAAATCGGGACGGGGAGTAATAGGAGCCTATCTAAGAAAAAGACCCCAAAATCGGGACTGTCCCTATAAAATCGGGACATCTGGTCACCTTACATGTAGGAAGCCTAAATTCGTAATTTTAACATTGTAAGCAAGCTTGTAACCAACCTGAAAATAATTAGCAAATTTTCCAACAGTTTGTTGGTTTCATGCATCTTTATTATGAGACAAAATTGCAGCATACTGTTTCTGCCAATAGTTTAATGCATCATCATTTCAAACTCATGTATAATGAATACATACAAACATAAAAGAATGCCCAGTAAAGTATGTGATAAATAAATATTTTTTTAAAAAACTGATGAGTATCTATTCAATGGTTTCCTGAGATCTATCTAACCTATCTAGATAGATAGATAGATAGATAGATCTTGAACCTGACAGTTTGGGGTACATAGTAGACATACTCTTTGCAACAAATCATTTCCTAAGGCTATGCTCTTTTCTGGATGCCTCATACAGGATGAGGTTGTAGTCTAACTCTAATTGGTCACTTTACTTATTAATTTCTATCTCAGTAGCCTCTTTGTATGAGATACTCTTCAAACAAGCCACACAAAGACAGTGCCTGTCTCAGCGAGCTCACAATCTAGTATTCTAGACAATACACAAGGTGAATTAAGAGATAGCTAGAAGACAAAGTAAGAGTAGAGACAGGGGTGATACTGTATTGAAACTCGTGATATAAGGTAGCAAGGACAGTACTACACAATTAAATTAAGTTTGTGTTTCCAAGGTCTCATTGGTAAAACCTCATTGCTTTGGAATTTGTCCCCAGTTGGTTCTGATTAGCCAGCACCTCTTTCCCATGGGCTGGAATATATGCCGTATACATGTCTTTTAAAGTTGGCTGAGATTTTTGCCTTAGAAATTATCTTTTTTACTACTTCAATTAACGTGATTAATGATTTAGTATTTTAGTCTTTATTATATGAAACACATAGAATGCTATAACAACAACTCTTAAGGATTTCAAATCCCTTTACAAAGGTTAGCATTGTGTCAGGAGTCAGCAAGTGGAACTGTTATGCATAGTCTTCCAATTTTATAGCGTGAGAGCAAGTTTTGAATATGTTTTGGAGTTATGCAAGATTTTTGTACAGAGGCAGCTTAGGGGGAGAGAGAGCTATGTGAACAGCAGAAGAATTTGCCCTCTGTTTTGGTCTCTGATTAGAGTCAGTTCTTGAGCCAGAGTTGCTCTCAGGGTCATTGGTGCTGGGCCGAGATTCCTATAAGAAGCTGTTTGACCATTTAATGTCAGAACTGGTATATGTGTGTAAATAAAGCAATTTATACTTAGGGTACTGTCAGGAGTTGATTGTGTGCTCTAGGTCAGCAGTACCGCCTAGTGGCAGTACTTTGAGACATGACACCTAATGGTGAGAATCCAAGGTTTGATTTATCTGGTTGTTACAACCCAAGGTAGTGTTGCCCACTGGCGAAAGTCCAAAGGTCACTCTGCCAGCCTAGTGGCTACAGTTCAGGAGTAGCATCATCTACTGGTGAGAGTCCCAAGGAGGCTCCATTTAATGGCTACAATTCAGGGGTAGCATCACCTACTCGCAAGAGTGAGTGGGTAGGTAGGGGAAGCTGGGCCCACCCTACTCCACCAGGTTCTGACCCAGGACCCTTCGAAACAGTAGCCCTCGTACAGGGCTCAGGGCCTGATACCCCACAGCATGCTCCCTGGGTCACTTCCTACCCTTGTTCCAGTCTCTCTGGCATCATCATGGGCTGGACATGGGATCTCTCTGATCTGTCTCCACATTCTCTCCTGCTAGCCCCAGTGAGTCAGTCACCCTTGGCTGCTGTGGCCAACTGGCTCCCAGCGTCTTCACTATGAGGCTCGGTCCTAGCGGTGTGGAGCCCTTGTAGTTTCCCAGCAGGAGTCTGGGACTGCTCTCCTCCGCAGTCCACCCAGACTAAGCTGAGCTGCTCCCTTTTAAATGCTCCCTCAATGGGAACATGCCTAGCAGAGGGGAGGGGATGTGGCCTGTTGGGCCCAAAGAAGCTCCTTAACTCTCGCCTCACCAGTGCAGGGTTGGTACACCCTGTCACAGGTACACACAGACCCCGTGTTACTGATTTGTCCTTCCCTGAGAAAGCAAATTGCAAGGCCCCAGAATTCTGCTGTTGATTGGCAGAGAGTAATGCTGATGTCAAAAGAAGGGGCAAAAGTAAGTGAGTATTATTACTGGAGCTGGTCTGGAATTTTTTCAATGAAATATTTTTTCCTTTGAAAAATGATGATTTGTAAAAAAACAAGATCGTTCATGGAAAACCAGTTCACCAAATTTCCCATTTTGACATGTGAAAAGTTCAATTTTTTCAGTTTGAAACAACTTTTCATTTCAAAATTTAAGTTAATGTATAGTAAAAAACTAACCAAACAAAAGCGTAAAAAAAATTAAATAGGTCAAAATCAAAACAAAACATTTTAAAATGATCAACATTAAATGTTTTGAGTGCCCTGAATTGTTTTCTGTTTGCAAAAATTGTTGTGATTTCACCTTTTTGGTCCCAATTTGCAATAAGAACATTTTTGAAATCTTAAAAATCTTTCTCCCAGCTCTAATTAAAACCCTTATTTTTACAGCTGAAGACTCTGGGGCACGGAAAGGTTAAAAGACGTGCCTGCCTAAAGTCAAACAATGATCAGAGGCACAGTTAGGAATTTAGCCCATGTCTCCTGATGTGCAGATGGTAATATCAAATCACTGTACTTGCATTCATCCCTTGCTGGGATTTTTCTCCATTGCTTTCAGTATCAGATTGAATGCTTGCTAAATTAGCATTATTATCAACTCAAGTTGAGAGCCTGCAAATGGAACCATGCACCCATGCACCATCAATGGGTGATATTCCTACCCAAAACAGTGGAAGTCTCAGGGCTTGTCTACATGGTAAGGTAATGTGCTCTACAGAGGTGTGATTTCCACTCTGCTCGAACATGTTGAGCATGAATTGGTCCATGTAGACCCTGCTGGTGCACACTAAAGGTTCCCTAGTGTGCTTTAACATAGTACTGTTTCAAACACCACTACTGTAAAGTGCACCAGCAGGGGCTACACCAGGCATTGGCAACCTTCGGCACGCCTCTCACCAGGGTAAGCCCCTTGGCGGGTCGGGCCGGTTTGTTTACTAGCTGCATCCGCCAGTTCAGATGATCATGGCTCCCACTGGCCGTGGTTCGCCGTCCCCGGCCAATGGGGGCTGCGGGAAGCGGTGGCCAGCACATCCCCCGGCCCGCGTTGCTTCCCGCAGCCCCCATTGGCCTGGAGCAGCGAACCACGGCCAGTGGGAGCCGCGATCGGCCGAACCGGCGGATGCGGCAAGTAAACAAACTCGCCCGGCGTGGACCCTGAAAAATTGCATGGTGAGTGTCATTCATGAGATCCAGTCCATGAAGACAAACATGACTGCTGCTGTAAACTGTACTAGTAGTCTGTTGTCTTCCCAAGGCATTGACCACTAAGGGGGTCAGGTATGTCTATAGACTGATAGGGGTTTTTCCAGCAGTGCCCTTCACTGTTTGTTTTATTTAAGATCATTTAAAATTTTAATTCTAAAATATATAAAGCTGTAGCAATTGTGTTCCCATTTTTTTAAAATCAAAGTAATAACGTTAAAGGGCCACTGGCCCTTTAAAGCCTGTGCCACAGCTGTCATGGAGACACCAACATTGCAGTCTCTGAAGGATCTTGGGAGCAGCATCCTGTTTCCAAGCAGTTGTCAAGCAAAGGACAACGTGCCAAATGGCTGAGTTTCTTTTTGGGAGTTTAATTGGTGGAGGAAGAGTCCAGAGTTGGATATGTTGTGCTACGGGTTTTCACCAAGGTACTAATGAAAGATTTAATACTGTTCCTATTTAAATCCTCTCTCTCTCTCCCGCTCATACTCTATTACTAAGCCCTTTGTTTTCTAGTTTTACTAGTTTGCCCTCAAATTGTATAGGGAACTGTACATCTTTTCTTCAGTATGAAAAATATTTGCGATGAAATGTGAGGTTTTTGCATTTTATTGTAATTTCATAAAATACCTCCAATTTTTTTCTTTTTTCGCCTTTAAAACATTTTTTGGATGGGGGGGAAACCTCAACCTTTCTTGTAAAAAACTTTATTTTGCAAAATTTTGTAGGAAAAGAGAAATGTCAAAATAAAATTGCTTGAATTCAAATTCTGAAACTTTGGGCAATAAAACATTTTTTGTTTTATGCAGCTTTAGTATACAGTATTTTATGCAATATTTACCCATCATATCCAGATGGAACCAAGAGTTAAGGTCAGGGAAAACCCTTCCCCAGAAACTAAGAGAGTCCATGAATACATGGACCAGCAGCAGACACCATTTTCTACACTCTGGGTCCTAGTGGTGCCCCTCCCACCACCACCACTCCAGTCGATGCTAGTGTTGGGGGTGATTGATAGGGCTGGCCTTAGCATGAGGCAGCCGCCTCAGGTGTCAGACTGTGGGGGGGCACCACTAGGACCCAGAGTGTAGAAAATTGTGTCTGCTGCTGGTGCATATGTATTCTCTCTGCTCTAAATGCACAGAGATGGTGGAGTGCTGTGCTGGAGGAAGGAGGGCACAAGAGACATAACAGGCAGGCAGGAGAAAAGGTGAGAGGGAATAACAGAAAGCAGCAGGAGCTGCAGGGGGAGAGAGTAGGAGGAGCCTCTTATGTACCTCTCTAGCACCCCCAGGAGCCTGCACTGATTAACACCAGCTTCTCAGGGAGCTTCCTGTTTCCTGCTGCTTCCCTGAACCCACTTGAGGAGAACAGGCAGTCAACTGAAGTAGTAGGAGCCAATTAGGCCCTTAAGTAGGGTGACCAGACAGCAAATGTGAAAAATCGGGACAGGGGGTTGGGGGTAATAGGAGCCTATATAAGAAAAAGACCCAAAAATTGGGACTGTCCCTATAAAATTGGGACATCTGGTCAGGGCCGGCTCTAGGATTTTTGCCGCCCCAAGCAAAAACAATGTTGGCCGCCCCCCCACCCCGTTTTTTCTGCCCCCCCACCCCACCCCAACTCCGCCCCTTCCCCAAATCCCCAGCCCTGCCTCCTCCCCCCAGGCTCTCAAGCCTGGGAGGGAGGGAGGGAGAGCAGCGGCACGCGAATCAGCTGTTTCGCGCACCGCGGCCTCTCGGGATCTCCCCCTCCCTCCCGGGCTCTCAAGCCTGGGAGGGAGGGGGAGCATCAGCGCACGCCGCAGCCGCTCGGGATCTCCCCCTCCCTCCCGGGCTTGAGAGCCCGGGAGGGAGGGGGAGCAGCGGCGCGCGAATCAGCTGTTTCACGCGCCGCGGCCGCTCGGGATCTCCCCCTCCCTCCCGGCCTCTCAAGCCTGGGAGGGAGGGGGAGCAGCAGCACGCGAATCAGCTGTTTCGCGCGCCATGGCGTGCGAGCAAGGCGGAGGTGAGCTAGGGCGTCCGGGGCACATTTTTAGGGGCGGCATGGCCGGCGCCAGAATGCCGCCCCTAGAAATGTGCCGCCCCAAGCACCAGCTTGTTTTGCTGGTGCCTAGAGCCGGCCCTGCATCTGGTCACCCTACCCTTAAGACACTGATATCTTCCCTCACTCAGGCCCTGCTACCAGCCTGCTTATTTGTCCCCTTCAATTGAGTGTTAAGAGCCACTATACCTGGCACAGAACAGCAGAATAAAACGCCCCTCTGGGGCAGCATTCAGAAAAAGAAAGAAAGCAAAGTAAGCTTTTCTATCTAAGCAGGAAGGAGCTCTCCTGAGATACACAGACACAAATGTTCATGGTGAGCCTTCCGGCCCCAGTGAGGATGTGAGTGGTGAGGAGATGCCTCATCTTCCAGTTAGTCAGAGTGAAGGTGACCTAGCAGCTACTGCAGCATCCATATCTCCATCTCAAATGGATGTAACCATGCACATTCCTGAAGAAAAGTGTAGATCACAGAAGAGTGTGGTGGAGGTGCAAGAAACAGCTGCTGCTGAGTTTAGTTCCTTAAGTCTAGATGATCCCGGACTGTGGACCCATTTGAGCAGTAGCTTGAGTGACTTCCTTGTACTTCATGGGCCACAGCAAGTGAAAAACCTCATGTTCCCCAAAGACAATGAAAATAGAAGTTTCCATCCAACACATTACTAGCGTGAAATCCCCAATGGTGACAAAGTGGAGAGGCCATGGTTTATGTACTCAAAAACACAGAATGCTGCATACTGTTTTTGTTGCAAATTCTTCCAGTCTAATGTTCCAGTCACATTGGGTTCTACAGGAACAAAGGCCTGGAAAAATCTGGCTAGAAATCTGGCATGCCATGAGAAGACAGCAAATCACCAGAGAGCATTCCATAGGTGGAAAGAGCTTGAGATGAGACTAAGGTTAAATGCCACCATAGATTATCAGCATCAAGAGAAGATTGCATCAGAGTCTCTTTACTGGCAAAATGTTCTGAAAAGGCTCATTGCCATTGTGAGAATGCTTGCTACCCAAAACCTAGCACTGCGTGGCACTTCAGATCAGCTGTATGTGCCAAACAATGGAAACTTCCTTAAAATTGTGGAGCTGATGGCTGAGTTTGATGCTGTACTCCAGGAGCATCTAAGAAGAGTCACCACCCTAGAAATATACACACACCACTACCTTGGTAAAACAATTCAAAATGAGATCATACAGTTACTGGCAACAAAAGTCAAACAGAAGATTGTGGCAGATCTGAAGTCCCCAAGATATTATTCTGTTATTCTGGACTGCACACCTGACATCAGCCATATGGAACAAATGACTTTAATGGTGCGTTTTGTAACAACAACAGAATCTAGTGAAAATGTCCCTGCAATGGTGACTGTCAGAAAGCATTTTCTAGAATTTATTGACATTGATGATACTACAGGAGCTGGTATGACAAATTTTCTCCTTAAAAAGCTGGAAGATACAGGAATTGCAATAGCTGACATGAGAAGTCAGGGCTACGATAATGGTGTCAACATGAGAGGAAAGAAGAGAGGAGTGCAGACATGGATCCGAGAGTTAAACCCTCGAGCTTTTTTTGTCCCATGCAGTTCTCATTCATTGAACTTGGTGGTCAGTGATGCAGCATCAGCTTCTAGTGAGGCTGCTGAATTTTTTAATGTAATTCAAAGCATCTATGTATTTTTCTCCATCAACTCATCGATGGCAAATTTTGAAGCAACATCTGGGAACATCCTGTCTGACACTGAAACCACTGAGTACCATACGAAGGGAAAGTCAAGTGGAGGTGATAAAGCCTATCAAACACCAAATTGGGAAGATAGATGATGCCATAGTTGCCATTATGGAGGATAATGATATGACAGAAGTTGTTCATGGGAGAACAGTGGCAGAGGGAAATGGAATCACCAGAACCGTACATAACTTCAAATTTCTGTGTGGTTTAGTGTTGTGGCATGCATAGGCATGCGCAGCACATTTCATTAGGGTGTGCACCCAGGGAGCCCTGCTCTAGCTCCGCCCCTGCCCCTCCCCTGCCCCTCCCCCATTCACTCCCTCCCACTTCCCGCCCCCTGACTGCCCCCCTCAAGAACCCTCCCTTGCTCCTTGTCCCCTGACTGCCCCCTCCTGAGACCCCCTCACCCTAACTGCCCCCCTAGGACCCTACCCCTACCTGTCCCCTGACTGCCCCGACCCCTATCCGCACCCCCGCCCCCTGACAGACCCTCGGGACTCTCACACCTATCCAACCACTCCCTGTCCCTAACTGCCCCCCCTAGAACCCCCAACCCATCTAACCCCTCCTTCTCTCTGCCGCTGAAGAAGACATTTTGATTACAAGGCATGGGATAATCCCATAAGAGACCCCAAACAACAATTCAAAGTTGAATTCTTTAACCAGGTGCTAGATTGTGCAATACAGTCAGTTGAAGGATGTTTCATGCAGCTCAAGGAACACAGCAGTATATTTGGGATGTTGTATGATATTCCAAAACTCCTCACTATACCTGAAGAAGACCTACACCACCAATGCAAGTGTTGACACATTATGACGTGCGATATTGATGCGAGTGATTTAGGTGATGAACTGAAAGCCCTTTCAAGATACATTTCAGCAGGATCAACTCCAACGGCTGTTCTGGAATATATGTGCACAAATAAGATGACCACTCTCTTTCCAAATGCTTTGTTGCTCTGCGCATACTTCTAACACTTCCTGTAACAGTTGCCAGTGGAGAACACAGCTTCTCCAAGCTGAAGTTAATAAAAACACATCTACACTCCACAATGACACAAGAGAGTCTGGTCGGCCTTGCAACCATCTCAATAAAGCATGAGCTGGCCCAGACTGTGGACCTTCAGGAAGCAATTCAAATCTTTGCACCCAAGAAGGCACGGAAAGCACCACTTTAAGTATTCAAACAGATAAAAATGCCAGTGTTTACTATGCAGACAAGAAAAGTTACATTTGCTGTTCAGGCATTTGAAAGTTAAGTGTTACTTAACATTTTTGAACAAGGCATTTTAAGTTGTTAGTTCTCCTTTATTGGGGTAGGTAGCAGAGCACTACCATGAGGAGTAGAAAAGGAAGAAGGCAGAATTGAGATCTTTCAAAGTTTTGACCCAAGCGAGGGAACATGGGGGTGTCATTTGAGCTCCCTGCCTCAGGTGTCAAAATGTTGTGGGCCGGCCCTGGTGATTGAGGAGTCTTTCGGTGACTGGAAAAGCCCTTTGGTACTAGTCCCAAAACCTGATGAGAGTACTCACTTTTGCATTGACTTCCACAAGGTCAACGCAGTATCAAAGTTCAATGTATACCCAATGCCACATGTTGATGAGCTGCTCGAGCAGCTAGGAAAGGCAGAGTATATCACCACCCTGGACTTATCAAAGGGATATTGGCAGATCCCCCTCACACCCAAATCCAAGGAAAAGATAGTTTTCTCTACCCCCTTCAGACTCTTCCAGTTCCAGACCATGCCCTTCGGTTTGCATGGCACCCCTGCCACATTTCAGCGACTAATGGACCGTGTTCTCCACTCCCATAGCCGCTATACAGCTGCTTACCTAGATGACATGGTGATTTATAGTCGTGACTAGCCGAACCACTTAAAACATGTGGCCACAGTGCTACAGTCCCTCTAGGAAGCCGGCCTGATGGCAAACCTCACTAAATGTCATCTCGGGAAGGATGAGGCCACCTACCTCGGATACACATTGGGAAAAGGCACTATCCATCCCTTAAATGGCAAAGTCCAGGCTCTCCAGCTGTGCCCCCCTCCTTCCTCAAAAAAGAAAGTACGCCGGTCTCTAGGACTGGCTGGTTACTACCGCCACTTTATCCCAGGGTTCTCCTCCATTGCGGCCTTGCTTACCGATCTCCTCAAGAATGAGAGTCCTAAAAGGATCCAGTGGACCAGAGCCCGTGAGGAGGTGTTTCAAACTCTGAAAGCCCAACTCTGTTGGGAACCCGTTTTGTATAGCCCTGACTTCACTAAGGAGTTCTTGTTACAGACAGATGCCTCGGACGTTGGTCTAGGAGCCGTTCTATCCCAGGTAGTGGGAGGCGATGAACACCCCATCCTCTACATTAGTAGAAAGCTGTTCCTGAGGGAGAAGGCCTACTCTGTAATCACGAAGCCTTGGCGGTAAAATGGGCTGCGGACTCTCTCCGTTATTATCTTCTAGGCACACACTTTACCCTAGTCACTTACCATGCCCTGCTCCGCTGGCTGCATGCTATGAAGGATGCAAACCCCAGAATAATGAGGTGGTACTTTTCCCTCCAACCCTTCTCCTTCCGCATGCAGCAGCAGTCTGGGAGAGCCCATCTAAATGCAGACTTCTTCTCCCAGGATGGTGAAGGGCAGTTGGAGGGAGGGCAGACCCCAAATGGGGTCAGGAGGGGTGGGATGTGTGAAGGAGCAGAGAGACTGCTGCCTGGCACATCAGGTGTTAAAGAAAACCTGTGGGTTCAGCTAGCCCAGCCCCGTTATACCTGCAGCCAATGCCAGGCCTGAAGGAGGGAAAAAAGAAGGGAGCCTGGCTCAGTTAGGGGCTGACTGGTGAAGAGGCAGGAGCTCTCTGTTTGCCTGCCTGAAGGCACTGACTGGCACCCTGCCAGCCACTCAGCCGCAGGAAACGAGTAAGTCTTCCCCGCTAAGGGGAACCTACAGCTAAGCCCCAACTGCGGGGAAACTGGACTACTGGGGCCACGCCCCAAATGTAAGGACTTGCATAGGGAGCAGCCCAGGAAAGTGTCCTGAAACCCCCCCTCATGGCTGGGAGAAAGATCCAACCCCACTACTTAGAGGAGTGAGCGGCCAGGACCCTGGGCCAGAAACTGAAGGAAAAGGAGGGGTCAGGTCTCCTACGGCCCCCCTACCCAGCGATCTAGCCACTAGGCTGCCCGGCCACTGAAGGCCCTATCACAGGGCCAAACATTTGCATGGGGCCAGGAGAAATAGCTGACCCAGTTAAGGTATTCCATGAGAGTTTTGTTCTCATACCTGAGAAGTTAGCAACATAGGCATTGCCATACTGGATCAGACCCATGGGCCACCTAGTCCAATATCCCATCATTCACAATAGCCAGCACCAGATATTACAGAGGAGGGTGCAAGAAACCTCACATTGGACAGAATGGAATAATGTACCTCCTATATTAGATCTCCTAATCACTAGTAATTAGAGATTGATTTAAACCCTGAAGCATGAGTTTACTATCTCTTCTAAAATGTATATTAGCATTAATTATTATAACTGTGGATATCCTTGTTATCCATATAAATATCCAATCCTTTTTGAAGCTTGCTAAAGATTTTAGCCTCAACAACATCCTGTGACAACGAGTTGCACTACTTAATTACACATTTTATGAAAAAGTATTTCTTTGTATCAGTTTTGAATACTGTTTACTGTGGCAAACCTTTTAATGTCATTGACTATTCTCTTGTTCTTGTGTTGTGACATAAGGTGAAGAGAAGCAACCGATCTACCTTCTCTAGACCATATATTATTTTATATACTGTTATTATGTTAACTCTTATTCTTCTCCTTTCTAAAGTGGACAACCCGAGTCTTTCTATTCTCTCTTCATATGAGAGTTTCCCCTAATCATTCCTGTTGCCCTTCTCTGAACCCCTTCTAATTCTGTAATATTCTTTTTGAGATGGAGTGATTGGAACTTCATACAGTTTTCCATCTGAGGCCACAGCATTGACTTACAGAAAGGCATTATAATAATCTCCATATTATTCTCCATCCCATTCCATATGCATCCTAATATCTTGTTTGCTTTTTTAACTGCAGCTGCACATTGAGTAGAGGGCTTCATTGAGAGGTCTACAATGATGCTCAGGTCATTTTCTGAGTCGATACAGTTAACTTAGCAACATGTAAATTGTATGAGTGTTTGGGTATACAGGAAGGCTCAACAGCTGTGTTCTGGCCAGTTTTGGCTGTGGTAGCAGAAGCTCCAGTAGTAAGATGGGAAGCACCGGAGACGTGCCAGGGTGACAACTTCACAGGCTTAGTGGCCGGGGAGAGTGCAGTGACAGACTTGCCATCATACTGTTCATTTATTTATACCACATCTACCACGGGTCTAGGTGTTTTATAAATACTATGTGAGGAAGTCCTAACACAAAGGCAAGCTTGTGAATATGTGGTGTGGTCTGAGCCAGCTGATATTGGTCTCTTCCCGTGTTCTGGAACCACTTGCTAAGCTTGATTGGCCTAGTGATGCTGCTGAGATAGATTTCACTTCATAGCTATCTCTGAAGCCTTCAACGGAGAGCTATCATTGGACCAAAGGTCAGAGACTGGGCAGGGATTACATATAAAGAAGGCAGTCTTTCTCCAATCCCCCATCTCTTGCAGCAAGCCAGAGAGGCAGGTAGACTCAGTGGGCCAGCTGCTCAGGAAGCCGCATTGGAAGGAAGGAGAGATTCCTCCCTGTAGTCATAGCTTGATGGATTTCAGATGAAAAACCAGTTGTGACTAGAAAGTAAGGTCTTACATAGTGGAGGTCATGTAAAGCTTTCACCAGGAGCGACATTTAGCTCTTACCTGATATCATTTTAATTATCCATTAGTAGAAAAATAATATCAGTTAAAACCTATTTCTCTACACTAGTTCCATTATTCATGAGGTAACCATATAACATAACATGCTATCAAGTGCTGTCTCCCCACACAAACTAATGAGTCCAAAACAGGACTCTCTAAATAGGACTCTTTTGTAATCTGCTCTAGAACAAAATCCATACACAGTGTATATAGTAAAACCTCACTCCCTTTCTGGGGACTGGTTTTATTCATGAAAAAAATAGCAATAACATAAAGCAGAGCTCAAGCCTCCTCTGCCTCAGGCATGTTTGTTCATGAGATTCCTACCTCAGGACTGTTCAATAGACCTCTCAAGTGAGATCCAGTTATTCCCACTTTTCTTATATGTAGGTGCAGTGATAGGCCACCAGTCTACATGAATTTGCACTTAACCCTTTCCCAGATACATCAGCACCTACTAACACAGTGGGGTGTTTCAGGCAACCACTGCCAGCTTCCTACAGAAGTGTTTGGGGAGATTAATGTTTTACTAACTTGTTTAGTCCCAGCTGACAAATCCTTTTATGACATAAGTGATATGGCTGCTAAATAAGCATGACTGCTTGTTTCTGTGTTGTGCACTTGGGTATCAGAACTAGCTGTCCTAAAAACTAAAGGCCTCTCAGAGAAGACAAATCTGATAGCGTATGAATTCCTTTGGGAAGACGAGCCCTCAGCTAGGTGCCAATCCTGGCACCTGTGCAGATGGACCCATTCCTGCATAGAGTCCCCTTAGCTTCATTGGGGCATTGTGTGTGCCCTCCTCACAGAGGGCACAGATGTCTGTTCAGACAGAGCTCCTTGCAAGCAGAGGTGGATTAAGAGTTTTTGGGGCCTGGGCACAAAGAATATTTGGGCCTCCCATACCTTCCTCATGACAGAGCGCCACCCCCCCCACCCGCTTCTCCTCTTCCCCTGAGGCCCTGCCCCAGGCCAGGCTGGGAGCCAGAGCCAGGCCATGGTAAGAGCCGCCCAGGGAGCACTGAGTGGCTCTGGGAGCATTCATGCAATCTGTCTGGGTGTGAGGCTCCACATGCAGTTGTACTGAGTGGTAACAGAACCTAGAGGGGTTTGCTGCTTGTCAGGAGAGTAAGGTATTGTGAGAGACAACCCAGATTAGTGAGTTAAGAGGGCACAGCAGTCCCACAGTCCCAGGCTGCACCCCGGGGATCTTGTCACACAGACATATTATGGGAAATATATAATCACAATAGGCCAAATGGTGCCATGTAAATCCAGAGCAACTGCACTAGCTTTAGTGGAGTAACTCCAAATTTATACCAGTGAAAATGAGAGCAGAATATCTGACCCAATAATCCTATATTTAGATAAAACCAAAACCATAATACATTGATTTCAAATTCTCCTGAAGATGAGAAAACTTCATCTCCAACCTCCCAAATACTATGTCTTTAAAGAAAGGTATAGCCATTACCTATTATGATATTGTCATGCATATGACAAAAATGTTTTCAGACAGGCCTTGGAAAAACAATATTTCCTTTCTTTGGACTTTGATGATATGAATCTGTTCTTTCTCAGTCTCTCATTAGTCTAATTCAGAATTACATAGGAGAACTTGGGCTTTTGCACAGAACATTTCAGAATTAAGCCATTTATTTTATTTGGGTAAACTATATATACATAAATGATATACAGTGACTAGCTGTTGTTTAGTGCCATCTTTTGGGCGGTCCTATTACTACAGAGCATCTTAATCAAACAGATTATATAAATTTGCATTCATTCTCACAATAAAGTGTTACTGTTTCTTTAAGTTGGTTCCTAATTTTTTCTGTTTACCTATTGTTATATTTAAGAGTTCAATACAATTCTACACTTTTAAATGTGTCTGAGGCCTTGGATACCATAAAGAATGAATAGCAGTAGGGTGGGAGATAGGGGTGGGTGGCTAGTTTGTGCGACGTATATAGCTTACTGGTTTTCAGGCTGCTTTGCCCTTTTCACAGCAGCAACCTTTTCTGAGGGCTGTTTATGTCAGCTACCATATCTAGGAGCAGTGTTGTTTGTATGGCAGAGCTGGGAAACTGTGGTTTAGAAGAGTCAGATTCAGGAATCAGGAGAACTAATATAATAATAGGGTCACAGTCAAATACCACAACTTCTGAGGTGGGGTCATGTGCAGCCACCTGGCTGTGAGCAGGCCACACGATTCTGGGACTTGGTCACTTGGAGTTGTTGGGGAAGGAGGAATGTTTTCACCTGCCCATTTACCAGACTTCAATAACTTAGCACTGTGGAGTAATGGATAGGGAGCAGGAGGGTTATTGTGGTGTCTGGCCTAGCAACTGCCTGGTAATGTCCAGAAAAAAGGACGCTGAAGTTTCTTACAAGTGCTTTCTGAGACTCTGCTATGGAAGCACAAATCATCTCCTTTGAAAATCACCCTGCAGATTTGCACTGTTGGAATGTAACCTTCATGACTACTTTCCCATTGCTAATCCTACCCATACCCTCCGTGCACAAAATACCATTGCAGATAGCAGAAGAGTATGTAACCGCTAAACAGCCTTTCTCTCTCTGCTTCTTTCTCTCTGTCCCACTGTGCCAAAACAACAAGATTTAATTTTTCAAAGGAACTTTTAAATAAGTGTGTACATGTACATTTAATTATAGTAAGATTTTATACTCCTCCTGTAGCAAAATGCTTCCAGCAGCTCCCACACCCAAAACAAGTGAAGAATTAACTCAAAATGTCTGAATCATAAAGATCATATGTTTTATCAACCATAATCGACTGGAATAGTTTTGTGATACTTTGAAATTTCCCTCTAGTCCTGTTTTAACACACAAACTCTGAAAATACCCAGCAGCTAAATATTTTCCTATTATTATTTAGAAACATTAGTTTTTCCAATTCTGGTCAACATTCATGCTATTTTAACAAGTTTCTTATTCAGTTAATTCAGCTCTACTCTACATTAGCAACTTTTTTCCTTTCCACTCTTGCCACTAAAATAGCAGCTAACTCATTGGCTCTCCCCAGCTTTCCCCAAATGTTCTGTTAGCTTCAAAAACAAATCCTATGACAAATTTAAAAACACAATCAACAAAAAGCCAGCTGATAACCTACATCACTGTATACAAGATTATACTTGCAAGAAATACTAATATGAGATCAATGTATTAAAGCAAATATAATAACCAAATACATTTAAAAAAAACTACATTTCCCAGAGTTCTCTGAGATAGATTGTCATCCAAACAGGAAATCCTATCTGTAAAAAGCTTTCATGGATGGTAGGCTAGCTCCCAGGGGACTCATTAGGAGAAGCCTTGCAGTAGCTCAGGTAGGAAGGAACTAAACTGAAGAACAAACTAAGTTATTTCATCAGATTCTTTTTTTTCTTTTCTTTTCACATTGCACATACTGATTTGAGGGAAGGCTTTTCTTCCTTTTAAGCATTTTAAAATCCTTAAAAATAGAGTATCCACAATAACTTCTTCCACTTGTGCACAGAAAGCTCTACAAAGGGATCATAAAACTCTAAAAGTTACCATGGGAGAGGGGAAAAAACGAAGCGAAGGTAAGGGAGACTGTGTAAGAAAATAATAGTTGGCCACACTTTGGAAATAACAAAATACACGTCAATGACAGATATTATTTCCTATATCCATAATGAAAGTCTAAAAACAAAACAAAACCCCAGCTATGTAATGGAGGACTTGAGAAGAAAGGATTGAGGCTTCTTTTTAATACCAAACAAATCTGGGGCACTTATAACCACAGTGAATGGAGTCTCTCAGAGTCTTTAGTGAAGCTTATAGAAATAAATGTATCTCTTCTGTCTTTATTAAGCCTGCAGTTACTCATTTTTTGTTTTGATTAGTTTAATATCATACTACAGTAGTAGGCAAAGCTAAGGGCCTGCTCACGTCAACACTTATGCAGGTGAATAACTTTACTCATGCCAGTAGTCTGTCAAAGTCCAGGGGACTACTCATGTGTGTTAAGTTACTCATTTGAAGTTGTTTGCAGAATTTGTCTTTTACTGAGCTAAAACCTGGAGGGACAGCTTACCTTCTTCCCCCTCCTGTCTCCTCCTAATCAGACCCCCAGAATTATTTTAAAACATAGTTATGTTTTTGGTACATTATTATGCTGCAGGAGTAATTATTTTGGTAACTCCTTTTTACAGCTAAACTTAAATTTAAGAGGAGCCCATAGCTGTTATGCTGAACTTGAGAGGTACACATAGTATAACAACTTTTGCAAGGCAGCCTCCTGAAGAAAATGCTGATGTCTGCACAGAATTTATCTGTGAATAGAAAGGTTCCCTAGATACTTCTTCCCGATCTAAATGTTGCTGGAGATTTTCAGGAGGTGCAAGGGAGTCTGTATTCCCCTGCTCTTAGCATAAACAAAATGCTGCTCAGAAACCTGTTCAAGTCACCCTAAGCAGATAAGTACAATATGTGAATGTATAGTTGGTAGCATTATTCTTATGTTACTTAGCATGAGCTTCTATTATCTAATTATAGCTAATGAGGCTCCACATGAGACCCATCTGCACAGACCTGACTGTAGGATTGGGGCCTATAATATTAATTGACTAATGTGTGCCCAGGGGTGGTAATTCTGAGATGCCTGTCTTGCAGAATGTCCTTGTTCATATCATTCATTGTTATTGCATTTTGGGTTTCTTCCCACCACTTTTGTACAATCAGCTCAATCAAGCTGCACAGGATTTAGAATACTATATTTTTGTCTGTAATTCTTTAAGGATTTGTTGCAGACAGAAAGAGTGTAGTGCATTGTGAATGGATGGTTTTGTCTAGAGGTGCAAATATATGTACTCCTTCTATATGCACATACCAAATTAAATGCAAAGCTATGTCCAAATGATATGAAGTCAGAGGGTCTCCTTGCATGCACAGCTGTCTGCCTACATGCAAAAGATCGCAGGTTATGCCATAGGGGTTAACATAAATGAACAAATGCTAGAAAATTCAAAAGCTGATATTTTCTCCCTAGCTGACTTTATTTCAGGGAGGGCAAGAGAAGCAGAACAGCATGAGTTAAGTAAAGTTCAGGTGTTGTCATTACTTAAAATGTCTGAGCTTTTGATGTTTTTTTATGTTACAGCCTTAATGTTTCATCATTTTAAAATCTAGTTCCCATGTTCCTGTTTTATTTGGAATTTGTTTGAAAAGGTAGAAAGAGAAAGCATTTTTAATAGAAAGTTTTGAAATGCACATCAATAAAACTGCGAGTACCCTCTAGTTAAATATATATTTAGGCCCATTTTTTGTCTTCTACACTGTTATACTATTTTAGTACATGTATTTACCTGTAAAGGCATAAAAGTTAATCTGGCATCATTGTCCATTATATAAATCTATATTTTTATTAAATGGATTTTTACCCTATCCATCTGCTACTTTTTCATAATGCTTTTGTTTAAAAAAAAGCAACACGTGACTGGTTTGTACACATTTGTATTGGAGCTGGGATTTGTTTTTCCAAGTGCACAAATATTACAAAGTAAAAGCCTGGATTATTTCAGAAATATCATGTAGGTGTGAAAAACAACATTTGAAAATATTTGGGCATTCTTGTTTCTCGGCTATCTGCTTTTAAAATATAAAGATAAGAATAAGACCCCATCTTCTCTGTAGCGGCATTAAAGGTCCTATAAGAGGCATTTGCCCAGGTGTTTTTGTTCGTGCCTTTAAGACCATGTACAATCCTCCCCAACACACATCTCAGAGTCTCTCTCTCTTACTGCATATCTTTCTTCCTATAATGTCAGCCTCAGGAGGAAGCCCCATAAAGTCTCCCTCAAATTACTGCTCACTGTGAGTTTCTCAATGCACCCTGTTTTCTCTGATTTCTAGGTCCCAGTACTGCAAAAACACGTGCTAATTTACCAATGTTGCCGATTCTTGTGGTTTTGGTGTGAGTCGTGTGATTAAAGCCCTAGCTGCTAGAATCAAGAGATTGCAAGAGAGTCTCAACTTTAATTTTTTAAACTTCGTTTCTAGCCCTTCTAGTTGCAGAGAAAACCCTGAAAAGGTGAAATGAGTGCACCCTAAAACTGAGAAGTGAGAAGGCAAATAAAAAGAATCTAACACTTATTTTTAAAATCTCATGATTTTTAAACACGTCTCTTGACTTTTGTGACTTAACTCGTGATTTCTGAATGCTTGGGTTTCGCAATATTGATGTACTCATATTAGCAGTCCCCATTATAGTGGAATTACTGCATGAGTATATTTATACCATATGCATCTGTGTTTGCAGGATCAGGACCTTAGATCAAAAAATCTTTTAGGCGGAGACTGTCTTCATTAAGTGTTTCATACAGTGCTGAGCATGCTGTTGGTCTTATGTCCTTGGCTTAATTTTCCCTTCCCTAAGTTTTGTGCAGTGTGCCAGTGGGTGTGTGCCACCCCAGAGGTAGCTAGCTGCATTTCACTGATGGGTATATCTATACAGTTGTGATCATAGGGCCAGTCCCTGCTATGATCCCTTAATCCTGCGCCAGCAGTGTACAGTGGCCATGAGTGGGCAGAGAAGACCGTAGGAGAATTCTCCCAGCAGAAGGCCAGGATTAGTGGCTCTATGTTGCACCCCCTTAAAACCCCTGGCATAGGGGTATGTGATCTGCCAATTTTGTGCTGCAAAATAGCTCATAGGCAGCCAGGTGACTTATAACATGAGCCATACTGGCATCTCAAACAGCCCAGAAACTGCAATGGGTAAAGGCCGCTAAAAGCCATGTTTGCCCCTCCTCCTCTGCTGTATCTCCTAAAAGGCACCACACTGAATCCTGTCCCATTTTTCTTTCTCCCTAAGCTAGGGAGAAAACCTGAGGCAGCACACTCAGGTCCTTCTGGCTGAGAAGGACTGTTATATGGGATTCCCTTTATAGCCTGGCAGTGTAGTCAGAGATGAATTAAGATTTATTGAGGCTCTGAGCACAAAGAACATTTGGGCCCCCCCACACACCCCTCACCATGGGGCCCCGCCCCCTGCTCCTCCTCTTCCCCCTGAGGCCCCACCCTCTGGCCAGGCCAGAAGTCTGAGCTCAGCCATTGTAAGAGCCACCAGGGAGCCTGGGCCACTGTGGGGAGCCCCTGGATCTTTAACCTGCCCTGGGCGGCGTGCCCCAGGGGGCAGGGATACAGGCCGGGGACTGCTCTTGGGCCCCCTGCCCGACTCCAGCTTCTGGCCTGACCAGGGCGGGGCCTCGGGGGGAAGAGAAGGAGCAGGGAGTGGGGTCCTGGGGGAAGAGGAGGGGTGGGGCCCCAGGGGTAAGAGTAGGAGCAGAGGTGTGGGGCCACGGTTCTGGTGCCGGTGGCCCCCTCACTTTTACACAGGTTCCAGCGCTCCTGTGAGGGACCCCAAATTGGTCAGAGCCCCTGGGCATGGGCCCATGCATTAATCTGCCACTGAATGTAGAGAACTGTAGAAGAGTCACTGTTAAAGGACATAAGGCACTGCTTTCTTCGCTGGGGTTGTGTGTTCTCAGCTGCACTCCTTGCAGATCCTAGGGACAAAGGGACAGGCTAAGACATCAAACTGAGGTGTCTCACGTACCCATGCAGAGCATTACCACTAAGCAAGTATGTGTATTGTCCTGCAATGCAAATCAGTCCTGTTTATGTGCAGAGGAGAGGGAAGTAGGATGAATTTGTTGCAAGCACAAAATAAGTGTTTCCATGTGTAACTGTAGTGACATTTATATGTCCATAATAAATATATCCCTAGATGCACTGATCACACATTTAACTATATTTTAACTGGATGCTTTTGAAATATTTAAATATCCAAATAAAGAGAAGGCAGGGCTAGGCAGTGGGTGGACTAAGGTTAGAAATACTTAGAATTACAGTTATATACAGTAAATAGAAACATATTTCAAACTCTTTTTCTCCTATAAATCCGCCCCCCCCAAGATGTCTGGCACATTTGGGGTGTTCTGCATCTTTCTTTTCAGATGCATATCCCTACAATTTATGAATTAAAAACTTTAGCTAGCAGTCTGAACTATTAAATCATGTAATATGACTGCCCCAAAGCACCTCATGAAAATAAGAATGAATAAAAAAAATCTTCATGAATATAAATGTGCCTTTCACTGGCACTGTAGTTTCATATGATCCAAAATAGTATTGTACCTGTGTCATGTTACAGCCCTTAGGAGAAGAAATGTGAGCCGGTGGAATAGCAACAGTTTATAGAACATGCAACAACAAATGTCCCAATCTTGTGAACATTTGCGAACATTATCCACATTATCCCACTGAAATCAATGGGCCTATTCACAGGAGTACAGTTAAGAACATGTGTAACTTTTTGCAGATTCAGAGCCAGGATGAGGAATTTAGTGATGCTATTTGACAGTTAAAAAAGGAAGGGCTTTTTTATTTTTTGGTTGGAGTTTGCATGTTTGGTCTTAAATGGACAGAATTTTTTTTAGCTGAGCTGGTGGTGATGAGTGAGAGTTATGTGAATCTGGAAGTGCCAATTGTGTATACAGTATAAACATAATCTCTCCAGCTGCATGCCTAAAATGTGTACTGGTGTATCAGGAACTATTTATTTCCTATCATGTTCTCTTGTAGTCTCTGTGGGTACAAATTAAGATATACTAGAATACGGATGTAGCTTTTTTTCTCTTGAAGAACTTCATTTTTTTATGTAAGCCATTGCACATGCTTCCCTTCTGTATGTTTTGTAAATAAATATTCTACACAGTATATCTGATGAAGGTCCCAGTACTGCAAACACTTATGGGGTTATTAACAGGCTGGAAATTAAGCTAGAGTGTAAATAATCTCAGGATTGGGGTCTAAGTGACCGTTCAATTTTTGTTTTGTTTTTGTTTTTTGTTAATATTATGTGGTTACTCTATGTATGACATCATTGGGCTAGATACTACACAGCTTCATATTAAGACTATTAATATTAGACTACCGCACTTTTTGCATGTGAGAATATGTGGCCACCAGGCATGAGCTCTATTGGTTGTGCCAAGTGGTTGGAGGGATAACAAGTATTGATTCTGCTATGCATTATGACAGTAGACATGACAGCAAAACACTATAGTCACGGTCAAGATATTTTTTATAATTTCAAAAATAATTTTTGGTCACAGTCTTTAATTTCACTTTCTAGCATCCAAAGATTGTTAGTTTCCTTGCAGGTTCATTATTGTAGGGTTGCTTATAATGGAGTCTGGCATCAACTTTTTCAGCAATAAAAGTATTGATTGTAGTATTAGCTTGGTGGGGAAAATGCTTAAAAAGAATTACATGGAGAGTGCAAATATACAGAAAAATGGTAGGCCAAAGTATGGGCCACCCAACTTTCACCGTGTCCTTGTAAGGGGAATAAAAATGTCCACAAGCAACAAACAGAACATAGGACATCTTCATTTCAAGTCTATTATAAATTAGCATGATAAAAATATTAATTACAGTAATGGTTAGGGACTAACAGAGTATGGACTGGAGCCCCATTGTGCTAGGTACTGTACAAACAAAAGCTAAGAGCTGCCCTGCCCTGAAGAATTTACAATATGAATAAGACAGGCTGACAGAGTGTAGCGGAAAAGGTATATAATGCACAGGTGGAGCAGAGGAATCAGTGCAGTGGCAGCAAACGTAATGTTAGTTCTGTGATTTTTGGTTGTTATTTAAATCCTTTCAGTGTGGCTATGCTGGGAGGAGGGGAGCGAGAATTAGCTAGATGGAAAGACAAAGCAAGGGAGTGGCTGGGAGGTGTTAGAGACAGTGAAGGAGGAGGTGGAAGGGATTGGAGCAAATAGCGAATCAGTAAAGGGGATGGAAAGTCCTAAGTGAAAACTGCAGAAGACAACAATATTTTGCACTTCTGTGGTATCTTCCATCCAAGAATATCATAAAGTTTTACCATGCATTAGGACTTGCAACATCTCTGTGAGGTAGGTAAAGATTATTTTCCCCATTTTATATATGGTGTAAAGAGATAAAGGGCTAGATTCACAAAAGGATTTAGGCACCTAACTGACACTTTAGGTGCCTTGATGCCAGAATCAGGCCCCACTGGGATTCACAAAACCTCCGCTCAGCTTGCTCAACTTTCTAGACACCTAAACTCACTCGGCACCTACATTTTTGCAGTAAACGTTCCCTAAGCACCTATGGCTATGTCTACACTGCAGGTGGGAGTGAGCCTCTCTGTTGCTAGTGGCTTGAGCTAGCGCACTAAAAATAGCAGTGTGGATGTTACAGCTCAGGCTCTCAGGCCCACCTGGCCCCCTAGGCTTGAGAGCCCAGACTCTAGCCCCAGCCACAATGTCCACACTGCTATTTTGCTATTGCTGTTAAGCAAGTCCAAAGAAGCATTCATCAAAAGTTCCATTCTGGTGTTGAAAAACAGTGAAAGAAAAGGAAGAGCAAAATACTTTATAGCCACCCCCTACACTGTCCCAACTCTCGCTATTTTATCACAAGTCTTGTGATATTGGATGTTTTTCGGAAAGCCCTAGATCCTAGAATGAGGTGAACACATCAGAATCTCAGTTTACATTGTGTCTATCTCAGTCTCTCTATGTGGTTGTGAAGATAACTTGAAAGTGTGAACCCTAGAGGTTCAAAAGTCAGAAGGCAAATAAAAAACTCAAAAAATGTATTCTTTTCTAAAGGTCATTCTTTTGGGAGGCCTGACTTATGATTTTTGAACGTTTTAACACCATTTGTCATTCTAAGACTGTGAACTGCCTGTGTTGTTCTCTAGCTAGTACAACCTACCATCTGCTTCTGTCCCCAAGTGAGTGATCACACATAGCCCTCTCTGCCACTAAGTCAGTACCGTAAAACTTACTCCTAAAGTGTTTGTGCGGTCTATCCAATAATAAAAGGAAATGAACCACAAAGTTTCAATACAGCTTACAAATCTAATGAGATGGCAGGAAGGAAGAAAATGTGGAAGGATGGGTCTGTGTTAAAGGCACTGGACTGACTAAGCAAATCTAGGTGCAGTTCTCAGGTCTGCCAGACTTCCTGCATGACGTTAGGCAAATCACAGAATCTCTCTCTGCCTCGGTTTCTTACATGTAAAATGGAGATAATACTTCACTACCTCCCAAGGGGCTTGAGGATACATTAATTAACGACTGTGAGCCACTCATTTGGGAGCCATATAAGTGCATAGAGAGAATGAGAAGGACAATATTTGGAGGGAAAGAGTTAGGGCTGGTCCACACTACCCCCCAAGTTCGAACTAAGATACGCGACTTCAGCTACGTGAATAACGTAGCTGAAGTCGAAGTATCTTATTTTGAACTTCAAAGTACTCGCCGCTGGTCCACACGGCGGCGCGCAGGCTCCCCCGTCGACTCCGCCTGCTCCGTTCGTGGAGCAGAATTACCGGCGTCGACAGGGGAGCACTTCCTGGTTCGATTTATCGCGTCTAGACAAGACGCAATAAATCGAACCCAGAAGATCGATTGGACTCCTCCGACGCGGCGGGTAAGTATAGACGTACCCTTAATGAAGGCTTCTGCATGCCAGCCTTTGAGATTAAAAAAGGGATCAAACTGAACAGTTGGTGTAGGTATAAAGAGATTTTTGATGCCTTCAGTGGCAGCTGAGCTGCATAGTGTGTGTGTGTGTGTGTGTGTGTGTGTGTGTGTGTGTGTGTGTGTGTGTGTGTGTGTGTGTGTGTGTGTGTGTGTGTGTGTGTGTGTTAAACTGTCAGTCAAACAAGCAAATCTGACATTTTAGCATTACCGAGCAAAATAAATATGTCTTATAGAAATAAATATCCAGATCTCTTACAAATCTGAGGGCCAGATTATTGAGGTGTTACTCACCCTTTTAAGCATTTACTCCTACAAATAGTCTCACTTTAGCTAATCGGACTAGTCACATAAGTGCTCACCTATGAGAGGAAGTACTCCACAGTCTGGCCCTAAACCAGAATGAGGCACCATGTTTTTACCTGGATTATTTATCTACTTTTATGGCCCCCATTACCCTAGTATCTGAGCCCTCTGGGTCTTTAGTGTATTTATCCTCACAACTCCCCTGTGAGGTAGGATAGTGTTGTTAGCCCTACATGCAGCTGCACAAGCACAGAGATTTACCCAAGATCACACAGGAAGTCTGTGGCAAAGCAGGGAATTGAATTGAGGACTCCCAAGCCCTAGGCTAGTGCCCTAATCTCTGGAACCATACTTGGGATATGGAAAATACAGAATAAGTGCACACATAATTGCACTTATACTCGTGAGTTTGCATTATGATCTCCTGTAGCATTTTTGAAAGATTTGCTCAGGTCACAGGATGAGTTGATGATTTCCTGTCTTAAAGCATCTAATTCCTGATTCAAATCCTTGAATTTTCTATTGGAACTTCCATTGAAGGAGCTCTCTCGTGAAGTACATATCACTGAGCATGTTCTTTCCATCAGTTCTGCACAAAAGAAATCTAGACAGTAGTATTCCATGCTTGGCTGGCTAGCACTGCTCTTCTTGGGATACAGGTCCAGTTTGGCAGAGAAAAGGAAGCTAGCAGCTGATCTCCATTACAATCACTTGAAGGTATTGCTGAGATTAGTGAAAACGCTGAGGGCTCTAGGGACTAGCAAACCTTTTGGCCTTGTAAAAGTAGCACAGACACATTGAAAACTCTCTGTTTTGATGAGAAAAGCCTAACATTCTTGAGGCTTATTATCCAACAGCTGCATGAAGAAAAAATGCATAGCTGTTGCAAGATTCTGTCTGTACCAGTGTATCCCTTTCTCACCAAAGAACAAAGTTCCACTCTGGGTTTTTAATTAATAAAAACCCCTTTACTTTCCAAGAGGCTTGTGTTTGTTATGAATTGGTTATTTTAAATTGAACAGTTTGAAGAACGGCTTCTAATGGCAGATTATTACTTGAAAAAACTGGAGAGTTCTTTTCGGTCTACACTGAGGGGGGATCGATGTAAGGTACGCCACTTCAGCTACGTGAATAACGTAGCTGAAGTTGACGTACCTCCCTCGACTTACCTCGCGGTGTGGACCCTGTAAAGTTGAAGTCTGGCGCTCCCCCGTCGACTCCGCTTACTCCTCGCGCCGAGCTGGATTACCGGAGTCGATGGGGAGCACTTCCGGGTTCGATTTATCGCGGGCGAGTAGTGTAGACTAGCCCTACTTGAGACATACAAGAGGATGGTTATTGAGCCAATGTGTATTCAAAAACTACACATCCTACTGTGCTCTAATACCAAACAATCTACCTCTGTAGCAACAGGTCATAGAATACAGGTTACAAATGGTAAAGGGTGGTAATGACAACCTCTATCTCTGTGCCTGTCCAGGGGTTCTTTCTCTCCTTCACAGTTCATTGCAGGCTGCCTCAGAAAGAGCAGCATCGTCTGGTCTCCCACAAAGCTGTGTCTTCTCTTGGCAAGAACTACCCAATCTATGGAACTTCATCTCTCTTCTTTTCCGTCTAGTGCCAGGCAAGTACCATTTTTCCCCAAGTGCCATCTCCAGCCTTGTCTTCACTGCTGAGAAAGAGTATTTTTAACCTTAGGGTAATTAATGTGCATGAGCTATCCCAAGGTAAAAATACAATGAAGACAAGGCACTTTAGAGTTATCACAAAGTAAACTAGGCACTATTCCCCGCCCCCCCAGTCCCCCAAGAGCTGATCTCACTTAGGGCACTTTATCTTTGCCACAAAGTAAACTATCTCAGTGGTTTTCAACCTTTTTTCATTTGCAGATCCTTGAAAATTTTCAAATGGAGGTGCAGATCCCTTTGGAAATCTTAGACATAGTTTGTGGCTCCCCTGGGGTCTGTGGACCACAGGCTGAAAATCACTGCTCTTTGGTAATGACAGCCTTTCACAGATACCTTAGACATGATCTGTGGACCCTCGGGTCTGCAGACCACAGGTTAAAAACCACTGCCCTATCTTCACTGTATTTTTACTTTAGAATAGCTCATGTGCATTAGTTACCCCAAGGTAAAATTTATACTTTTTTCAGCACCAAAGACTAGGCCTTCAGTTTATGTGCGTGAAACATTGCTGAACTTCTTCCTTATGCTCACCCTTTCTGGGTTGGGTGGGCAGGGTGATCTGCTTGTATAGAAAACCTGTCGTTAGCCATATTGCATAGTACCCTATCTGTGCAAGTAGTGTCATGGATCTTGGTGGGACTACTTGCTAGTGTAAGGCACTACTCTGCATTAGTGAAAGCAGAATTAGACCTATTACCCTAAATTTCATGAGAATATTAATATACAGGATATGATGCTTCTGGGAAAACTGCAGAGAGGAGTCAGCCAGAGACTCCAGCCAATAGGACCAGAAGCAGCCAAAGCAGGGACCATCTAACTTTTAGAGAACTTTCTACAGTTTCCATGGGACTTTCTCTGCCCTGTGTTGATTGGCTGTTTGCTTCAACCCTCTCCCTCCTCCATCTTTTTACTTCAGTGTCACTTCACACCTGTCCTTCATACCCTCTTCTCTTCTGTTCCTCACTGTATGGCACTGGTCACGAGCTCCCCAAGAGAAGATACACTGATGTCCAATCTGACCTGCGTGGTGGTAAGCAGTTGGAATACATAGGCTGGGATCTGCGTACAACAACCTAAGAGAGAGAAAATTGTGAAATTCCACCCCAAAAGAGGTAAGGTCACAAGGCCTAACATTCAAGAGAGTATACTCAGAGAGACCAGAAAGCAGGGGAGAGGTGCAAGTAACCCAATAGCTGTGAGCCAAAGTCCATTGGACTCAAGCCCTATAGCTGTAAAATCATTAGTGTTGGACAACACCTTTATTCCTCTGCCATTTCCTACTGTACATTAGGAATGAAAGATGGTCTGGTGGATAGGTCCCTCACACAGTATTCAAGAGAGCTGGGTTCAAACCCAACTCAACCACAGACTTCCTCTGAGACTTTGGGCAAGAGACTCACCCTGTGCCTCAGTTCCCCCTCTGTAAAGTGAATAAAATACTTCCTTTACGTCACAGGGATATTATGAGACTAAAAATCAATAACTGTGAAGCACTCAGGTAGTAGAGTGATGAGTAAAATTGATTACAGAGTTTTCATTTAGGGTCATGAACATTGGTCATTTCTAGAAGTATTTAAGTACATTCTGCATTTGTGAAATTCCCTGTTCCAAGTCTATGTGGTAGAGGCAAAAATTACAGTGTGATAAAAATATCAAAATGTTAGTGGAGTCTAGGGTACATATGAATGTACTTCACTCTGGTTTCCAGTTGCTGAGGGACTTTGTAACCAATGCTATTGTTATATTTAACTTCTGAAACACTTCAGCAGGCATAGTATAATGCAACTTTTTGTTTTGCCTGCTTCCTTTTATTTGATCCCTGATTTCTAGAGTTGTTTAAGTATATTTGACACTAGCAGTTGCTTTGACCATGGTAATTTGGATTTAAGTCAGCTGTTCATCAGCAATTTAGGTGGTGAGTCAAATTCTTGAATAGGAACATTTCTATTACCAGATACTGATATAGATATAGATATATAGATATATATAGATATAGATATATGGGCTGTCTCCCTCAACAGTCTTTTTAGTCTGTATTGTGTTCTTATCCCCAGGCAAATAGTTTTGCTATCTGTGTGATACAGTAATATCTGAATTTACGTTCTTTGATAAGCGAGAGGTTTTTTATTATGGTATGTGACAAATAATAGCTGGGGTTTTGGCATACATGTATGGTAAACATAAATGCTAGGCTGCTCTCTAGGCTTCAGTTCAATCAGCTCGCTATTGTTAAATGTATACATTGTCTTGTCTACACTAGTCTTTCAGAGCATATTAGTTAGAACTTGTTAGCTAAAGTGTCCTAACAACACCTTTTTATCCTAATGAAGACAAACCCATGGAGAGTAAAACCCAAATTATGAATCTCTTGTGACTTTCAACAATAATTCAAAATTCTTGACTAGAATGACAATGTTCTACCATTGGTACCTCCATCAGTTTTACTTCACCTCTAGTTTTACCTAACTATTTGATATGATTTTAGAACTAAGTTTTCTGTATGGTTCCTCTACATTTCATGCACTGAACATCTATTGTATTTTACATCTTAATTCATCAACTTTAGAAGCTGCAGTTGATATACTCTTCTCCAATAGGTAATGGAGAAGCTGACTGTAAAGGGTTTCTTCAAAATATTTGTACAGATTTAGGTCCTCCAAAACAAAAAATAAATGTTTACTCACCACCCTCAGTGAATGTCAGATCACTTTTCTGTAATTGTTTAAAATGACTGCCATTGTTTCTCTACACCAATTTTTTTGCTTAGTTCTATATTAAAATGCTGACAAACTTTAATGGGCAGTGTCTTGGTATAAATATTTTTTCAAACAGAAAATGTAGCTATTTTATGTTGATATAATTTAACACAAGAAAAATCTAGTATAAGAGTGGTGGTTATTTTCCCACAATGAATGAGTGTTCCATATGGAAAATATTTCATATTTCCCATTTGTCACATACCGCATTTGATCAGATATGTTGTACAAATATGGCACTTAGGTACCACGGGTATATGCACTAGAAATACTTTAGAAGTTGAATATAACATACACTTGATGGATTACTGTAAATGATATAATAATCTTTAACTATAACATGTGGTATAATAACAGTCTGCATTAAAAGTTCAGATGTCAAGCTATTCAGGGACAGAGTTAAAGCAACACTCTTAAATGTACTTCCTTGCAAATGCCCATTATAATATGACATACAGCAGATTCCTGTCCTAATGAATCAAAGGCATGCTGAAAGAGGTAATACGGAGCAGAAATGGCCATGGTTGAGGGTTAAGGAGCTATCCTGCTGGTACAGGATGATGACTCATGGGACAAAGCATGAGGGGGATAAATAGGTAACGTGCTCCACAGCATTCATAGATTCTAAGGCCGGAAGAGACCATTGTGTTCCTCTAGTCTGACCTTCTACATAATAAGACTTTGAACTAGAGCGTATCTTTTAGAAAAACATCCCATTTTGATTTTAAAATGTCCAGTGAGGGAGAATCCACCATGACCCTTGGTAAATTGTTCCAGTGATTAATTACCCTCACTGTTAAAAATGTGCACCCTTTTTCTAGTCTGAATTTTTCTACCTTCAGCTTCCAGTTACTGGATCTCATTATATCTTTCTCCTCTATCTACTGCTACAAACTTTAATATGCTAGTTGCAGACTGGGGACCTGGATACCCTTTCCTTGCCCCCACAATGATGAACTATAGACTGCTAACTGGTGTGTTAGGTGGATTCCTTTCTTAGTGCTCCAACACCAGCGGGTGCACTACAGGAAGGAAAAACAGGTTGTGTGTCCTCTTTTCTCCCTCTCTTCCCAAGTGCATTTCCACAAGGCAGGAAATTATGAGAAGACTTTATAAAAAATTATACAACATTAAGGAACTGGACACACTATTGAGAATATGGCTAACTATTTGTCAAGTGTGAGCAAACTACTAGAAGTTAGACTCTTCATACAATGTGGTCAATTCAAGTTATGAGACAAATTGGTGTAAGCTGCTAAAAACATACTGCCACTGTCAAATAGTCACCTCCTTTGGTTTTAAAGCAGTGAGCTGTTGAAAGCTTTCCATAGCAATCAGAAAGAGTTAGGGAGAGGTAACACCAAAAAAAAATAATCTTAACTGACTTCAATGGGATCTTAAGCAAGTGAAAAGTTGTTTCAATAAGATCAAAGCTAGTTTTTTACGGCACTCATTTTGTAAATACTTTTGGGGGTGGAGGGAAGAAAAGCAATATTTCAAACATAAAATACTCGAAAGCGCCACTTCATTGTAAGAAATGTAACAGAATCAAAGGTTTACTTTTAAATTTGTTTTTATCCACATTTTACAGTTGAAGTGAGTGAAGAATTGATTCAAAATTGTAGCTGATGTGCATTTCTAGCAAACCTAACCCTTACACTAACTTCCACGTGAGTGATTTATTTTCAATACAGATGAAAGTGTTGGTTTAGCATGGAAATACCATTCAAATATTAGGGTAGCTAAGAGGAAGCTGGTGATATGGAAGTGCAGGGGGAGGCTGGTCATGAGGACCTGGTTTTCTTGATCCCTGTAATAGCAGGCATAGGGAGATAAGACAGAATGTAATTGAGTCGTCTAAGCCAAGCTCAGTATGTTTATCCTTGATACTGCCTAGTTGTATCTGTACTTCTCTCTCAAAGAATCTAGGAAACAAGGATCCTTGTCTTTGATTCCTGTTAGCTAATGCAAGATTGTTGGTGGTTATAAATTAAAATCATCATGATTTGGTTCTCTGATTTTGTAGGTAGCAACAAAATCAGTCTGGATGACACTACCGGACTTGTGTTGGTCTAGTTGTCTCTGGTCAAATAGTCAATAAGCTATGAAATCAAGGTGGAGGGAAGGCAAGGAGGAAGTTGTTGTAGCTGTGGTGTTTGCATCCAACTAATGTGCAGCAGGTCTCTTCCCACTGAACTGGACTAAATAAAGTATACCTATCTTGTATGTGAGCTCTGGAATGGAGTTAAGAAGAAATTGCTAGAATTCAGCTCTCCCTGTTGCACAACATAGTCCTGATGTAAGCTGATGAAATTCTGTGTTGTAGCAGAATTGGAGGTTGCATGGCCAATGACACTTATCAAGTACAATTTCTACACCATGGTGAGTCTCCTGAGTTGGTTGAGCATAACCCTACTGATTATGGGAATATCCTGTGCAGTTACAGGACCAGCTCATGTAGCTGATCCTATTTGGGATGACTGGCCTGTTTTTGATGTCCTATGAAATGGGAGCCTAAGAATTTTCAGAGGAATCTCTGAGAGAATACTGTTCATGTGACAGGCCATTCTGCTAATGAATTTGGTAGGAATTTTGTCGCCAGCCATTGATAAAGGTGATTTCTTGGTTTCCTCTTCCTCACCTTCAGGCTCACAGTTCACATTGTTTTTTGGATGACCTGTGACACTAAAGTGGAGAATAATTGACAGAAGTCATGTGCCATATCTGACCAACTGCCTCCTGCACAGCCCTGGCATAGGAGTTCAAAGTTTATGATACAAAGAAGAGTTTCTTTGCCCCCACCATAGTATCTTCAAAATCCAGATGAGCAGATTTATATCAAGTAATAGATAGCCTTATTAATCGAGACTGCCCCACCCCCATGGCAGGTTTGAGATCACTCCAACTGAGGAAATTTCATATTAGTTTACAGATAAGATTCTGTGGAACAAGTCTGAATATTCTGTGTCTATGAGAGAAGCTATATAGGGAAGGGATACATGCTGTGTGTTCCCTGTGTGAGTTGCCTAGCTGTTCTCTGAGGACTGGAGAAACTTTGTGATACAACCTGTGTTTTAGATCCTTGTACCCCCTGGCTGGTAAAGGCCAGTAGGGAGGAGCTGGACTACTGTTGGGTGAGCTTGTCAAAGTGCTTTTTAGTGAAGGCAGGCTGTCAGCTTCCCTTCCAGAAGCTCTTCACACAATCATAGAAATGTAGGACTGGAATGGACCTTGAGAAGTCATCCAATCCAGCCGCCAGTGCTGTGTCGGGAGCAAGTAAACTTAGACCATCCCTGTCAGGTGTTTTGTTCAACTGGTCTTTAAAAGCTTCCAATGATGGGGACTCCACGACCTCCCTTGGAAGCCTATTCCTGAGCTTAACTAGCCTTATAGTTAGAAAGTTTTCCCAAATATCTAACCTAAATCTCCCTTGCTGCAGATTAAGCTCTTGTTTGCTCGTGGCTTTGGAAGGATATAACATGTTCAATTACTCTGTGGGGATGGTGCATGAACAGTCCACTCAGCACATAGCAGCTGTGAGGGGATGGAGCATGCTCAGTGCAGACAGAATCTTCTGAGAATTTAGCTGCCAAAGTCTCTGAAAAGTCTTCACTGAACACATGCAAACTGAGATTTTCCAGAAGTTTATAATTTGGCCAAATCTGGGCGAATTTTCACAAGGAAGGCAAAAGACACATCACTGACACTAGGGTGATGCCTCTGGCAAATTTCAAGTGCCTGACCCAAAGCATGGAGTCTCCAGAGCTTCTCAGTGAAATGACTGGAAGAATTTTAACATGAGCAAAACAAAATATTTTTCCCCAGTCTAGTTGCTGGAAACAGCTGAACTATTTTATCCAAAACTTTCAGAAACAATCAGCTTAAGAAAGACACCTGACAGAAAACTTCAACCAGAATGATTAAATTTTTGCAACGCTGTAAGCAATCTAAAACAGTCTTCTAATGGGAAGTATTAGGCAACCTTAACTACAGGTGTCACTACTTATGTCACCAAAAATTAAATATGGTATTTGAGATACAGGGCTAAATTATTCCTTGACATAAAATGCATGTAGCTCCACTACAGTCATACGATTCTGTGGTGTGTGAATCGGAGCAAAAAATGTGTCATGAACTAGAGACATGTTTGAACCTTTACATTAGGAAAAGCCCCAGATTCAACTCCCCCAAACGTTGAGTAAGTTTGGATTTTAGACTAAAGCTGCACTTTATGGCTGCCCTTATCTGTGTAACTGGACAAACCAAACCCCTGAATTCACACAACCCCACATTTTGACTAAAAATGAACTCCTGTCTGTGATGGATAGGTATATGTCTGCATGAGTCTGTATCAAATTGTCCTTCACTCAACATTGTCACCATCACTTTGACGAATGTGACTTGTACTGTGAGTGTGTAGCTATGACTTCCTAGAGAAGGTAAAGACAGGCCAAGGCAGCTCATTGTAATGCTGGACATCTCTCCCTGAAGCAATTAACCCAGGAGTCATCAGCAGTGCTTGTCACAACAATGGGTTTGATAAAGTGTGGCCAGGCTAAAGGAAACTGGTTCTCCCAATTTGTCTCCAGAGGGGCTGGGACTTTAACTTGACTGAGGCTGTGAAGTTGGTCAGTGGATCACATGACAAAGGGGACTGAAGCAATATTTAAAATCAAGTTCTCGTCCTAAATCCCTCTCTCTCATTGGCCAACAACAGAAGAGTGCAGGAGGCAGAGATCAGGATGGGCCTACTCACCTTCAACAGCAACTGGGCCTGAAGACTTAAAGAAGAGGTGAGCATAGATTCGGGGGGGAGGGGAGGGAGGAGCATATAGGTTATTCTGGTTTTCTTAACCATCCATAACTCTTACATGCTTTTTGAGAGTAAAGATTACTGAAAATTTGGAAACTGCTTTGTGATGCCTGTGTTCCTTACTTTGCCTGACACGTGGTCTCCAAGGAGTTGAACGATAAACTAGAGCACCCAAAGAGATGAAACTTGGTGGACAGGCATAAGCGACTAGAGAGGGTTGGGATGTCGGAGTACTGGTTTCAGGGTCTAGGGCAGTTAGGATGTGAGATTCTGCACTCTAAGGAAGGTTGTCAGACAAGAGGTCTGCACCCAGGAGTGCCCCTTAGAGGCCCAGATTTAGAAACAGTGACTGAACGCTTCCCAGACCCTGCTGGTTTGGAGGCACATGAGATCCAAAGGTTAGCTCCTTAACAATAACAATAGACTGGTGACCATCCCCTAGTGGGACTCAGTCAGGTCTGTAACAGGGTCCTTCTTTAAAAAAGAAATATTTTTCCCCATATAGGATACAGCAATTTTTAGTATTGTGAATTCATAAGAACTTATTCAGTTGTGCAGCTAGACACTAATAAAATCTAAACACCACTTAAAAAGTCAGTGCTGTTTGTCATATCACATGAAACCTAGGAACCCATTATATAAGTGTTAGATGGTACAATAGCATGTCTTGAAGTAACAATAGCAGTACATCATCTAAAAAGATACAAACTGAAGAAATAAAAAAGTTAAAGTGTAACAGTCACATTCTGGCAACCCATTAAATAATATAATGCTATAGACTGGTCTGGCAAACAAGTGGATAGCTCTCCCATTTCCTAGATCCCTAGGAACTGGGAATCCTGTGGAGGCAGCATGCTTGGTCCAGGTGGCTTGGTGAAAGGCGAAAGGAAGAAATAGTGACCTAATTTGTAAAGTGCTTTAATATCTACTGATGAAAAGCACTATATTTGACTAGATATTACATTATTATTTTGCTCCCATACAGCCTTACATAGCACACATGAGATTGGATGTGATGGGTTTCCAAAAGATCTGAATCTAACTTTCCTACAATGTTGGCAGTTGGCTTGACATCAGGCTTTAGGTGAAGGGAGAAATTAAGGGGAAATGGAAGATCACACAGAATTCTCATGGATCCTGATGTACTCCCCCCAAAAAAATTCAAAGATTTTTCTTCACATATTAAGTCTATCATGAATTTTCCCTGTATTATCTTTCCCACTATTGCTGGTTATGAAAGCATTTATGCAGAAAGAGAATATTTTAGCCTTCTCCTCCTGTTATTCCATTCAGGGAGACCACAGTCCAGTGTTAGTGACTATCATGCTGGCAAACCAGGTGCCAGCTCATACCAAGGCCCTGGGCATCACTGAACACTTATGAATGCATAGCTGGAAACCAGATGCAAGAATGTGTTTAGACCTTATGAATGGCTTGTAGGATGCTGCATGTATTAGTCTCACTTATCTGCTCACCATGTTATACAGCAATAGCAAATGTCTGCATTGTCAACCTCTGTAATTGTGTAACTCACCAAACAGAAAAGAAGCATCAATGAAAGTAAAGTGCTAGTCCTGAACAAAGTAGGCCCACTGAAAGCAAGTGAGCCATTATGAAGCAAGACAAGGGCAGAAACCTTGTTGATTGCATTCTTCAACCCCTCCAGAGACTTGTGCATGAATTCATCCCATCAGCTTGGACTCTGGGGTGAAGGGATAAAAATCCCTGACAAGGAGAAACTCAGTTTTGTGTTGCTGCTTGGACTCTGAAGGAGCAAGAATCATTAAGCATAAGCTAAAGTCCCCCACGTTTTCTGCCAGGGTTAGCCCCAAAGGAAGTATAAAGTCTGTGTGTGATAGAAGTTTCTATTATCTTTTGAAACTCAAGACCGATACTCATTTGTGTGTGTATATTTACCTGCTTTAATCTTGTAAATAACTCTCATTTCTTTTTTCTAGTTAATGAACTAGTTTGTTACAGGATTGTCTACAAGCATTGTCTTTGGTTATAGATCTGAGTACAACTGACCTGGGGTAAGTGACTGGTCCTTTGGGATGGGGAGTAACCTGAATATTGTTGTGATTTTTGGTGTAAAGTGACCATCTATCACAAAGTCAAGCTTGCCGGGGTGGCAAGATGAACCAGAATGCCCAAGGGGACTTTCTGTGACTCCTTGTCAAGGCTTTTATAGCGCTTCAGAAGTTCACACTTGATAGTTGGTTGATGAAACGTAAATATAGAACATACAACCAGTTTGTGGTTTTTTTGCCCTGCTTCTTGACAATCTGCCCTAAGGTTGGCACTACCACTTGTTAGCCACTCCGGACACCATGACAGTGACATCAAAATCAATTACATGGTAATAAACTTAGTCATAAACTATAAATTGCTGTAACTGAATGGACTGAGCAAAGAATCTTGCCCAATTCATTCAGTCATCTTGAAAGGAGGACGGGAAAAAATTGTTTTTCTTAACCTCTGAGGATAGGACAAGAAGCAATGGGCTTAAATTGCAGCAAGGGAGGTTTAGGTTGAACATTAGGAAAAACTTCCTGTAAGGGGGGTTAAGCACTGGAATAAATTGCTTGGGAAGGTTATGGAATCTCCATCACTGGAGATTTTTCAGACAGGTTAGACCAGAGGTGGGCAAACTTTTTGGCCCGAAGGCCACATCAGCGTTGCAAAACTGTATGGAGGGCCAGGTAGGGAAGGCTGTGCCTCTCCAAACAGCCTGACCCCCACCCCCTATCCACTCCTCCCACTTCCCGCCCCCCTCAGAAGTCTGCTCCTTGTCCCCTGACCACCACCTCCTGGGACCCCCACCCTTAACCGCCTCCCGGGACTGCACCCCTTATCCAACCCCCCCACACGCTCCCTGTCCCCTGACTGCCCCGCCCACTGTCCACACCCCTGCCCCCTGACAGGTCCCCCGGGACTCCCACTCCTATCCAACCCCCCCTGTTCCCCGTCCCCTGACACACACCCCCAGAACCTCTGCCCCATCCAACCACTCCCTGTCCCGACTGCCCTGACCCCTATCCACACCTCCACCCCTAACCGCTTCCCGGGACCCCCCCCACCCCCGCTCCCTACCCCCTTACCATTCTGCTCAGAGCAGCAGGAGCTCGCAGCCCCGCTGCCCGACAGGAGCGGCGGGCAGCACAGTGCGCTGAGGCTGCAGGGGAGAGGGGACAGCAGGAGAGGGGCCGGGGGCTAGCCTCCCTGGCCAGGAGCTCAGGGGCCGGGCAGAACAGTTCCGCGGGCAGTAGTTTTCCCACGTCTGGGTTAGGCAAACACCTATCAAGGATCATCTAGATAATACTCAGTCCTGCCTTGAGTGCAGGGGATTGGACTAGAAGAGCTCTCAAGGTCTCTTCTAGTTCTATGATTCTATAATGAGTTCTCTTTCTCTGTGCAATGCCAAGCACACTCATCCTGCTAAACATGTAAAACAAGCTGGTTAGAACAGAGTTCTCTTCAAACACTTAAGGAATCACCAGCAATGATGGGAAAGGTAGTACAGAAAAAACTGTTCTTTAAGTGAGTGTTAAGCAAAATATTTTAGTTTTAAGCTTACTTGACATGCTCTTTTTATGTGTTTTCAGTTGCATCATCAGACTGCATCTCCTATTCAGTGGCCTAATGTGCCCTCTGCTGTTTGAGTTCTAAATTTTTATAATTCCTAAAGCATAAAAACCTGGTTGCATTTAAAACAGATACTATAAAATATTATTTTTAATTGTGAAAATATTAAGTTACAAATGGCATAAAAACACAAAAATGCATCATTGACAAAACTGTTCAGGCATTTACAATATTTTTCATGGTTAATGCACAGACTGCTGTTCTTTCAGCAGTGACTAAAATATGATCTGTTAGCTCCATCTGGTGGTTTACATTATTTTCACTTTTTTCTTAATTCAAGCAAGTTGCTTTTTCTTTGACAGTTTTCTCAAATAATAGAAATCATTTATCATGATGAAAATGTTCAATGACTATCTTCTGAATAACCATTAATTCCATGAACTGAAAAGTGCAACAAGTTTTTTTTCAGTTTTGTAAAATTACCCTCGAGGAACCATCACACTGCTTTTGAATTAGAGAAAATGTGATTGACTTAAGCCCTGATCCACCAAACACTCACACACACACACTTTGTCATGGGTGATCTAGTTGAATTCAGTGGGACTACTCATATGCACAAAGTGTAAACATTTGCAGGACTGGGGAGCCTAGTGTGTAGCAATGTTACAGAGAAATTATGAACTGCTGTACAAGTTACTTTCTAAACTTTTCACTTGTTTTGATGTTTGCTAGTTTAATTGATCAATTAGCACTTGATTGTTATATTCACATAGTACATCATTTATATACAAAATTTTACATTTGAAGAAGCACATAATGCGACAAGAGGAAAAAGAAACGGTCATTGAATTGGTACCATTTATTAAAAGTTTCTTGGATGTTATATAAAAGGCAGGAACACTTTAAACTACTTGTCCAAATCATAAAAGTTTTGAGAACAGTAATAAAATATAAGTGTTTTCACCATAACATAGTTTGAAAACCCAAGAGACAAGCTGTGAAAGAAATACATTCAAAAGATTTTTTAATAACAGAGTGCCATCTGGTGGAAAAAGAGAGTCCTTTCATATAGAAACATTATTTAAGGTGGTCAGTATCTCTTCAAATCTTGAAACCAATGAGATAATGTAGAAATATTAAATGAGTTGCACACCAACAGAGGAACTTCCTTGATGAACAGTGGTATGATGTAAGGTTAATTCCTGATAAAATACATATTTATCAAGTATTTTCAGGTGTTAATGTGAAAAGCATGAGTGTGAAATTACTGATTGGTACATGTCACCAGATCTCTGAGGTAAGGCTACAGCCTTTGTGAGCATAGCTAGACTGAAGTTATAATACTTGACTATCAACAGAAATATAGACCTTAAAATACCCACTGTATACTAAAATTTAAATCCTTAATGGGTGACAACTTTGTCTGTCTTTCAAGACTACAAATGCTTGATATGGTTGAGGGAAATTTGCTGAAGTATACCAGCTAAAATCCCTTACAACTAAGTTCTAATTGTGACATGTTTTGACACACTAGGCCTGACTCTGAACTCACAACCATTTTATACTGGATTAACTGCAGACTGACTTACGTGGAATTACTCCAGATGTACATCCGTATAAGTGAAGGGAGAGTCAGATACATTTTGTCTAACAAGATGTTACATTCCTCTGCCAAATATATTTCTTAAAGACTATAGCTTATCAAACTGCATTGGCAATAAATGTGTTATAATATCAACGCAGTATAGATACATGTACCCAAGTTTATGTCATTTTGCTTGAAGTATGAAGAAAAATGAGGGAAAGACATATCTTGCTGCAGTGTAGGATTGGCACTGCATACAGAGAGAGTACAGTAGTAAATGAAATTGTAGAAGTGTTCACTATACATAAAGGCCACATCATGGAGAATAATTTTTTTGGCCTCTGAATTTTACCTTCATATTCAAGTGACACTAAGGAATTATTTAAATCCTAAAGTGCTGGTATGGATCGCTAATAAGTATAGTATTTCTGTTAATACTCAGACATGTTTATTTGCCCTCGTTCTTAAAGAAGGGCCTTAATTGGAGGAAAAGTAGACTAAAGTCAAACTGTAAACACCTAAAATGAGTTCCATATAAAATGGATTAGCTGTACCACTATGGTTGGTTATGGTTTTAAAGGAAGGTATTGACTTCACCTACATAAATGTCTCTGTTTAAGTGATTTGAAAGGAGTAATGTCCCAGAACTACAGGTGCACAACAGATTGTAAGCATTATGAGGACTGTGAAAAAGCAGGAAGCTGGATAGACTTTTTAAAAAAGTCCTGTTAGATATCACATCACCTTAAGATTTGCTTTGCCTTTCACCTGTCCTTCCATAATATATAAACCTGTTAACCAGTGGTTCCAGTTTCTGGCACTGGCAGGATCACTATGAAGAAGTATGAAAATGAGTAACTGGAAGGGAAAATAAATTTCTTTGCACTAAACTATAGTTGCAAAACTAAAGAGTGAAACGGTGGTGGATTGGCCCAAAATCATCAAATTAAGGAGGGCAGTGGATTAATTAGCTGGGCTGTAAAACTTTAGAAATGCTACCAGCTGAAATCTCAGTATTACTGGACTATTTGTCTTGAAAATTCAACTGCAGCATTTGCCACTTCTAGCCTAGTTCCCCCGCCCTAACTCTGGCTTGGTGAAGGTGGCCTAGGTCATCGCTGCCCTTGTGGAAAGGGGGCTCTGTGCAAGGGACCTGGCTATACCTCCTTTCCTTCTGTGTCTTTCGAGGGTAGGTGACAAAAACAACGTTCCCCTCTCGTGCTCCTTGCATTTTAAGTGGCGGTTCGCCACAATGGGGCTGGGGCCCCCAGGGGGGACATCCGGGCTCCCCGGGAGCGACAAAGGCCGGGTGGGGGATTTGGAGGGGGACGAAGGGATCGCGGGGGAGGCTGCGCTACCTGTCACCTCCCTCCCCTCTGCTGCAGCCCTGGGCTGCTCCAGGCTTCTCCGTCCGACGTGGAAAACCTGAGCAGCGTGCAGAGAGCGGGCGGGGAGGAGGTGGCCGTGTCGGCTCGGCTCACCCCGCTTTGTGTGGGGCAGTCCCGGCTCCTCCCGAGGCCCCGGCGGCGGGAGGAAGGGGGACCGCAGCCGCACGGTTGCGCAGGCAGTGAGCTCAGCCGCTCTGAACTAGGGGCGGTGCCTGGCGGGGGGAGATGTGGAGGGCTGGGGGTGGGGGCTGCCCGGGCAAATCCCATAAAGGGCGGCCCCGGCTGCCCCAGCTCCTGCACTCACGCCGCACCGCGGAGGCGCTCGGAGCCCAGCGAGTTTGCAAAGAAGGGACGCCCCCCTCCTCTCCTCGCCTCTCCCCCTACACGCCTGAGCGCAGGGCAAGGCTGCGGACGTGCCGGCGCCTGTGCCCCGACTCGGAGAGGAGACGCGCAGAGCCCGGCAGCTGGAGCCTCCCCTGCCTGCCACCAACGCTCCCCGCAGCGCCACGACCGGGAGGCGCCAAGCCCGCTCCAGCGCCCCGCAGCATCCTCCCCACCGGCCATGGCAGGGGCAGCGCCTCTTCTGTAGGGACTCCGAGACCTCGCCGCGCTCCTGCAGCAGCCGCCCGAGCGACTGCCCCGCGCCTCTTCCCGGCCGCCTGCGGCTCGCCCCGAGCCAGCTGCTCCCTGCGCTCCCCCTGCGCCTCTCCGCCCGAGCCCCGGCGCGCAGCATGGGGACAGCCCCTCCGCTCGCCTCCCTGCTGCTGGCGGCGCTGCTCTGCCCCTGCCCGCCGGCCGCTCGCTGCAGCCCCGCGCCGCGGGAGGAGCAGGCGCTGCTCGTGCCCGTGCGGCTGGACTCCGCGGCCGAGGCGGCTGCCAAGAGGCTCTATCGCCTGGACGCCTTCGGGAAGCGGCTGAGCTTGGAGCTGGAGCCAGACAGCAGCTTCCTGGCTCCCGACTTCAGGCTGCAGTACTTGGGCAGCCGCCCCCGCGAGGAGGAGGAGGCGATGCCGGAGCACGGAGCCTCGCTCGGGAACCCACCCGCCGCCGACCTGGCGCGCTGCTTCTACTCCGGCACCGTCAACCGGGACCCGAGCTCCGCCGCCGCCCTCAGCCTCTGCGCGGGGCTCCGAGGGGCTTTCTACTTGCAGGGGGAAGAGTACTTCATCCAGCCGGCCAACGCCTCCCAGCCGCAGCTCCACCTCCTGCGCCGGCGGCTGCACGCCAGCGTCAGCCCGAGCGGCGGCTCCAAGTGCGGCGTGACAGACCAGAGCTTCCCCCTGGCCGCAGAGGGACAGCAGGCGCACCTGGGCCAGACAGGTACTGGGACCCTGGTTGACTCCCGTGCAGCTTCTCTCTCATTTACTCTCGTAGAAGCCTCAGACCGGCTGATGGCTTGAAATTGACACGTCCTCGGGAGCGTGAATATCTCGTGTGTGTTGGAGAGAGAGAGAGACCGACCCTGGGGAGGGATTTTCAAAAGAGCCTTTGGCTCTTCTGAAAATTCCACCCTCTACTTCAGAGCACATCCCTGCAGGCAGGGATGGGGAAATCTTTTTTGTACTCCCTTCCAGCACATTAAGTATTTCTCCCTCAGTAATCTTTAGCTGTACTGCAGGTTGCATTGGAAAAGGACAGAAGTTTAGTGCAATGCAAAACCATACATCCTACAAATACTGTGCGTGTGTGCGTGTGTGTGTGTGTGTGTGGCTGAACTATAGCCAAGACTGTCATCTCAATTACATGTGCGTAAAATCAGGAATAACTCGTTTAAAGTCATTTGAGTTACGCTGGTGTAAATGAAGAGAGACTCTGGCTCACTAATAGGGGCGTATACAAAATATCGACCCAAGCAGAGGCACATTTGTTGTAAATGTTGATACAAAGAATCTAACCCCCTAGAAATTAATGTACAGCATGTTCATTCACAAAAACGACTCGTGTCCCTGACACAGGTGTGTAGCAAAGAGAGGGAAAGTTACAGTGCCTGACAGCCCAGAAAGGGCGTATGAATGGGGGAGTTTAATCATCTGACTGGAGCAGCACATGGGAAGGGGGAGGAGAGAGGAGTGGAACTGAAAGTCAGACGAGAGCACAGTGTCCTACTAGGGTAAAAGGCGGTACTGTTGCAAGGTCCCGGTAGCAATCCGGTGGCTTGGCAGGAGCCTGGAGTATTGCACTGTGCTTTCCACGTGGAGCCCAATGATCTCATTCAGACTTCTGAGTCACCCTTTCATTTGCAAGGGCTCACCTCATATGCTCTTGGCCAAGGTTGCTCTTTACTGCATCAGCAAAAGTGACTTTGTTAAAGCTGCTCAGGTTTCAGAGGTCAAAAACTGGCTACTTTAAATGTAGGTGTGCCATCACAAGCCTCAGGTTCCGTTTTAAGATCATTCTGCCTTTAGTAATAAAGTAATGTGGTAAAATATTTCCTGCCTTAGATGCAAATTTTGTTTGTTACTGTATTTTGTTCTAGTTCCTTATTATAATTTACAGTAATGTTTCTGGACAGGCTATTCATATGCAATTTCCCCCTTTTTCTTTTTGAATATAGAAACTGCAAGCACAAGGAAAAAAAGATTTGTGTCCAGCCCTCGCTATGTGGAAACCATGCTTGTAGCAGACCAATCCATGGCAGAGTTCCATGGCAGCGGATTGAAGCACTATCTCCTGACTCTGTTGTCTGTGGCAGCCAAATTATACAAGCATCCCAGTATCCGAAACTCTATTAGTCTGGTGTTGGTAAAAATTCTAGTCATCTATGATGAGCAGAAGGGACCTGATGTTTCTTCTAATGCTGCCCTTACCTTAAGGAATTTCTGCAGTTGGCAAAAGCAACACAATCCACCCAGTGACCGACATGCAGAGCACTATGACACAGCAATCCTCTTTACCAGACAGGTAAGGGAAAGGAGACGGAAAGTTTGGTCTTCTTTTTACAAAGAAAGCAAGCCTAACATTTTTAATTATAGTCTTCAGAAAAATCACATTTAGATTCAGTGTCTGAGATTATTGACTCAAACAAGTGGGATAATAATTAACCACCTTTTTGTAATGTTCTGTTATTTCAGATGAAAGGCACTTATGTTCTTATATGCAGCATATTGCTGTTTTAATATATGGATTATTTAGCAACATTTTATCACTGAAATTATGGAATAAGTACAAGCATTTTTGCGTGTTCCAAAGGAGAATTTTGCCATAGTACCTACTGAAATTCTGAATCTTTATGCTCTTTCCATAAGTAAAGGCAAACTGCCAAGGTTGAATGATTCTTGCCAAGGTTAAGTCTTCGACCGGGTTAAATGAAACTGCCTTCTTTTTTAAAGGACCTTTGTGGTGCCAAGACCTGTGATACCCTTGGGATGGCTGATGTGGGAACAATTTGTGATCCAAACCGCAGTTGCTCTATCATAGAAGATGACGGATTGCAAGCTGCCTTCACAACAGCCCATGAACTAGGTAATTCAACTTTGACATGAGATTTGAATTTAATTTAAACTAGTCTGATACCATAAAGTAAATATCTCATTATGTAATAGGCTGTATGTAGGGCCCAATTCTGTGAGGTGTTGAATGGCCTCAACTCCTTCTACAGTCAGTCAGTAGGAGACCGTGGCATATGGCAGATTGTAGGATTGGCCAAATAACTGTATGTAGGAGCTGTAGATTTGACTACAATTGCAAAAAACGCCAATCCAAGAAAGATGCCAAATGAGACGAGCAAAAATAAGGTGACATGTTTAAAATTTTGGAACTATTCAGATACTTAAAAGAATTATCTAAAATGCATTCAGTGATTAGTTCAAGACTAACGTTTAAAAAATATTTGCTAATGCATAAAACTTCCTAAAAATCCTTTTATTTTTATATTATTTTTTTAAGGCCATGTGTTTAACATGCCCCATGATGACGCAAAGCAGTGTGCCAATATTAATGGTCTAAGCCAGGATTCCCACATGATGGCGTCTATGCTTTCCAATCTGGATCGAAGCCAACCTTGGTCTCCGTGCAGTGCCTACATGATTACAACATTTTTGGATAATGGTCATGGTAAGTTTATTAAGCTTTCTATTCAAGTTTGTAGACTTAGTGTTTAAGTGGCATCTAAATGTATCTTTGTTTTCTTCCTACTTTAAAAAAAAAAAAAAACTAAAAATGAAGCAGTCCCCTCCTTACAACACTTACTGTTAGAGAACTCCAGTACAAGGTTATGCTTTTACTGGGCTGCCAGTAACATTAAAGAAGTCTTTAACTGGTTCACACAATTGTTGGTATAATGAAGGCTGAACAATTATTTGAACAAAAAAGCTAAGTGCAATCGAACACATAAAATATTTTTTTTTCCCCATTCAAACTAGCTAATTGATTACTATTGTTTCTCCAGGTGAGTGTTTACTGGACAAGCCCCATAAACCTATACAGCTACCCTCTGATCTCCCTGGAACTTTGTATGATGCCAATCGACAGTGCCAGTTTACATTTGGAGATGAGTCCAAACATTGTCCGGACACAGCCAGCACATGTACAACGTTGTGGTGTACAGGCATCTCTGGAGGATTGCTTGTGTGCCAAACTAAACACTTTCCTTGGGCAGATGGCACCAATTGTGGAGAGGGGAAATGGTGTGTGAATGGCAAGTGTGTAAACAAGACTGAGAAGAAGCATTATGATGTAAGTATTTTTTTTAAAAAAATCTAGAATATGCAATAATTAAACAAGATACATAGTTTTGATTTCTGATAATGAGTAAATTGAGGGTGGTAGCTAATAAAACGTAGAAGGAATCTTGTGCAAGGGGTTCAACTTAATTAAAAGTTTGTGTGGTTGTTATATATTTGCTGTTTATCATTTTAGACCCCTGTCCATGGAGGCTGGGGATCATGGGGACCCTGGGGAGACTGCTCAAGGACATGTGGTGGGGGAGTGCAGTACTCCTTTAGAGAGTGTGATAACCCAGTTCCAAAGAATGGAGGAAAGTACTGTGAAGGCAAACGGGTGCAATACCGATCGTGTAATATTGAGGACTGTCCAGGTAATAATGGTAAGTTGGAGTTGATCTTTGACATGGAAAACGGGGATGTTGAGGGCCGGAAAGATGATGTGGGAGGGGGCAAGATAATTAAAGATGAAGATCTAATGTCTGTCTAACTTTTCTCCTATGTATAGGCAAAACCTTCAGAGAAGAACAGTGTGAAACACACAATGACATTTCCAAATCCCCTTTTGGAAGCGGACCTGCAGTGGAATGGACACCCAAGTTTGCTGGAGTCTCTCCAAAGGACAGATGCAAACTTGTCTGCCGAGCAAAAGGCACCGGATATTTCTTTGTTCTGCAACCTAAGGTATTTTTTAAAATATGTGTTGTACATTAAATTTTAAGCAGGAATTCTAACCTTTTCTGGTTATTTTTTAAAGTAGAGTCAAAGGATGTGCAAACTAAAATATTTTAATCATAAGCTTTTAAAACATCTTAGCCAGATTTTTCCCTTTCTCTGTTCTACAAGTAGTCTAATCCCATCAATACAAACTAGATTTAAATATGTGGACATGCTTCTTTCAAACTCAGTCACAGCTATTTAAACTCACATACTCATCACATTTTATTACACTGAGGTTTTTTTCAGAACATTGTGTTTCTATTATTTTATTCAACTTTTCATAGGTCCTTCAGTTTCAGGTTAAATATGAGCTCTGCCTCACATTCCTAAAAGGCTAACATCTTAAAACGGTCAAAAGGAAATACTTTTTAATGTAATATATTTAGGCAGTAGAACTGGGAACCAATGGCTTAGCAAGATTAAGGATTAAATACACTTTTAAGACTAGCTTCTACAGTTTATATGCTAGGTAGGATAATGTTGAAAGGGCCATGAAGTGTAAGGACTGATAGACCAAGACTGACCCAACTGGCTTTAGGAAACAATGTCCTTCCTTAAATGGGCTCAAACAATTTTAAAGTTGTCCCTTTGATAAACACTGGCATTAAATCAATTTCTCATGTTACCATAGCATTTTAGTGTTGCAAGTGGAATGAAGTAGCACTGCATACCTTAAATGAATAAGAGCTACTGTTGACAGTAAAAATCTTCAGAATATGAAGGGGTGGGAGACATGTTGTATCCATATTTTAATGTTATCTGTGTTTGCAAATAAAATGCCCATGTTCTAATCAAAGGCACTATTACTTTTTAATATTTTTAAAGGTTGTGGATGGCACCTCATGTAGCCCAGATTCCACTTCTGTCTGTGTGCAGGGACAATGTGTAAAGGCTGGATGTGATCGTATGATAGGCTCCAGTAAGAAATTCGACAAATGTGGTATCTGTGGAGGCAATGGATCTACCTGTAAGAAAGTGTCAGGCACACTCGTTAGTGCAAAGTGAGTTTACAAATACTGTTACTCTGTTTTGATCTGCAATAGTTAATATCTTGCAAAATAAGCTTTCTGTTTCAAAGACAGGTATTGGCTCAGTTTACTCTTAGAATTTGAAAATTAATCTTTTAAAATCAGTTGATTAGTTATAATTTTTTAAATAAAATCCCAGTTAAATTAAGTGCATCAATTAACTTCAATAGGACATAAGCACTTAATTGGACTTGAGCATGTGCATAAGGTAAAGCTCAAAATTTAGTGTTTTGCTAAATTGAAGCCTTAATCAGTGGAAGACTAAGGACTCGATATTTGCATTTTGTTCCCTGTAGACCTGGTTATCATGATGTTGTCACCATTCCTGCTGGAGCAACCAACCTTGAAGTTAAGCAACGAAATAACAGGGGTTCACGACATGATGGCAGTTTCCTTGCTATTAAAGCTGCTGATGGCACATATATTCTTAATGGTGACTACACTCTATCAACATTGGAACAAGACATTACTCATAAAGGCAGTGTTTTGAGGTACAGTGGCTCATCTGCAGCTTTGGAAAGAATCCGCAGTTTCAGCCCACTGACGGAACCTTTAACTATCCAGGTTCTGACTGTGGGTGACTCACCTCAACCTAAAATCAAATATACCTATTTTGTGAAGAAACCACTACAGTCTGGGTCTGCGAAAGCTTCCAGCAAAAAGAAAGAATCTTTTAACGCCATCAAGGAGACGATCTTATCTGAATGGGTTATTGAAGAATGGGGAGAATGTTCAAAGTCATGTGGGTCCGGTTGGCAAAGAAGATCTGTCAAATGCAGAGACCTTAATGGGCAGTCTGCCACAGACTGTGCAAAAGAACTCAAACCAAATGATCTCCGACCGTGTGCAGACATGCCCTGCCCACAGTGGCAATTGGGAGACTGGTCACCATGTTCTAAGACATGTGGGAAAGGATTCAAGAAGAGATTATTAAAATGTATGTCTTACGATGGCAGTATGTTGCCACAAGAAAGCTGTGATCCTTCAAAGAAACCTAAACATTTAATAGACTTTTGCAATGTTACAAAGTGCACTTAAACAGTATCCAGTTGGGAAAGCTAAAGATTTCTTTTTTTTTTTTCAGAACAGTGCACTGAGAACAAGATAATTAGAGGTAGCATGTGTGACTTGCATATAAAGATCATGGTGAGGATTCATCGAGAGGGGACAGTAAAAATAATTTTAGGGTGGTGTTGCATCATAAAAATATCCTGCAAAGTGCAGATTTGATAGCTTAGCAAGCCAATGTCACTAACTCTTTCATCTTCAATAGATAAAGCCCTAAGGCATTATAATTTCCTTTTTAAGTCAGTACAAGTTAAAGAAAACATAAGCGGGGCCAAACTGAGTTTAAGTAAATATTTCAGATTCCCCGCCCCTCCTTCCTTTTAGATTTGTGTTGTGGTACCGTTCAAGTCCCTAGGTTTTTTTATGTGGGTGGCTTGGGGTGGGGGGCAGGAGGGAGAAAATAGCTTTTATCTAAGTTTAAAATAATTGGTCAAGGCTTACCTACCTCACAAGGACAAAAAACAGGATTAGAAAAGGAGTTTCAACTACATTGTTCATGGCTGCTATTGTTTCAGAGATTAGTTTTATATAAAAATAAAGCCATATTCTCCACAAGTAAAGAATCAAAAATATCCAGAACAATCACTCTAACTTAACCTAACTTAACCTGCAGACAACTAGAATGTTCTATTTTTAAGCATCTTTGTATCACCCCAATATTTCTATCCATTTCTCTCATCCATGCCGATGTAGTCATTGTGACACGCGTAACCTACAAAGCTGGAATAAGTGGCAATCTCCATGGAGCAGGTACTGTCTAAAAGTTGTTGCTTTTAGTGCCTCCTGACCAAACCACTGGTTTCTTTGGTTCAGCTTTGGTTGACAGTATGGTGGAACCAAAGTTATGACAGTGAAGGTTTGAGCGCTGTCTCAAGTTCTAACTTTTTACCATGTTCCAGCCAATACTAGCTCACTTATTTGTGTTATGCTAGAGACAGATCAAAGGAAAAAGAAATTCCAATATGAATGGGAATCTCTAATATATGACATCTAATATTTTTATAGTGCTCAAATCACTTTTATAAGGCGGGAAAGACAAAGCTGAAGGATAGCAGGTCCATCCACAGCAGTACACTAACAGTTGCGTAATTAAAAGTTTGTGCCAGTCCATAGACTATGAGAGAATATGGCTTTCCATATGTATATAGTAAAATATATTACTATAGATTATATATACTTTATAAGTATTTTATATTTCTTTACCTTCTGAGAAGGGTTATAGTTTGTAATAAATGCGTATAATGAACCTATTTATTTTTATACTTCCTGTGATCTTTTAAGTTATCGCTTTTTTAAAAGGACATATAACAAGGATAGAGTATTTATACAGTATAATATGTTACTAGAGGTAATAAATGAACACTATGAATTTTTGAAATTAAGTGTTTTTATTTCTACTTTATATATTTATTTATTTATTTTTACTCCAGTGAAAGTACCTGAAACCTAGAGTAACATTTTCAAAAATCACTAAGGCATGTAGGAGCCTAAGTTTTATAGGTGCTTTTGAAAACTTCTCCCATAATATCTTATGCCATGGTAAGAGTAATTTTGTGTTTGGTTATTTAAACACCAACAAGGTGCACAGCAGTTATTTCATTTTTTTAGAGGGAAAAAATGGAATATGAGTTAATTGATGTTATTGACTTTAATTGGGCTTACAGATGGGACAGAACTTGTTCTGTCAACTTATGTTTGTAACCAACAACATTTCTACAAAACTAGCTAATTTTCCTGCAGTACTTAACATATTTTAAAATGCATTACTGGGAAAGATGCATTTAAGTTAATAATAATAATTAATCAAAAGTCAGAGGTTCCCTTAAGCAAGCTTCTTGAGGGTATTATAAGCAGACTCTTTTAATTAGAAGTACATTTTAAATGAACTGCTCTAACATTTTTTGTAACACGCTCAATAATGTTGAAATACAAATCAGTGTTTAAGCATCCAGAAACTGAATTTTGCTCCCTTAACTCTGACTCAATGCCCACTGAGCTCAAGAGAAAAACTACTGTTTGAAGTCAATGGGAATTTTTGTCTTTGGCTTTGAAAGAAGCAGGAGTATGCCCAGTTCAATATCTTGTTTAATATATTCATTAATGATGTGGAGGATGGCATGGATTGCACCCTCAGCAAGTTTGCAGATGACACTAAACTGGGAGGAGTGGTAGATACGCTGGAGGTAGGGATGGGATACAGAGGGACCTAGACAAATTAGAGGATTGGGCCAAAATAAATCTGAGGTTCAACAAGGACAAGTGCAGAGTCTTGCACTTAAGACGGAAGAATCCCATGCACTGCTACAGACTAGGGACCGAATGGCTAGGCAGCAGTTCTGCAGAAAAGGACCTAGGGGTTACAGTGGATGAGAAGCTGGATATGAGTCAACTGTGTGCCCTTGTTGCCAAGAAGGCTAACAGCATTTTGGGCTGTATAAGTAGGATCATTGCCAGCAGATCGAGGGATGTGATCATTCCCCTTGATTGGGCATTGGTGAGGCCTCATCTGGAGTATGTGTCCAGTTTTGGGCCCCACACTACAAGAAGGATGTAGAAAAATTGGAAAGAGTCCAGCAGAGGGCAACAAAAATGATTAGGGGGCTGGGACACATGACTTATGAAGAGAGGCTGAGGGAACTGGGATTATTTAGTCTGCAGAAGAGAAGAGTGAGGGGGGATTTGATAGCTGCTTTCAACTACCTAAAAGGGGGTTCCAAAGAGGATGGATCTAGATTGTTCTCAGTGGTACCAGATGACAGAAAAAGGAGTAATGGTCTCAAGTTGCAGTGGGGGAGGTTTTAGGTTGGATATTAGGAAAAACTTTCACTAGGAGGGTGGTGAAGCACTGGAATGCTGGGTGCAGCAGCAGCTAAGGAGGTGGTGGAATCTCCTTTCTTAGAGGTTTTTAAGGTCAGACTTGACAAAGCCCTGGCTGGGATGATTTAGTTGGGGTTGGTCCTGCTCTGAGCAGGGGGTTGGACTAGATGACCTCCTGAGTCCCTTTCAAACCTGATATTCTATGATTCAGTGTGAAAATTGCAGGCCTCCTCCTGCTCTCTGAAATCCAGTTGAAGTTGCATCTGTTAAGGGAAAGTAAAATTTGGCACCGTGTCCTTTAGAACGCTATTAAAGGTGCCCTGACAAACGTTTGGCCTTCTGTGTTGTGAAGCAGCAATTCTCTGTTACTCCACGGGTGATATCCTGTCCCTGTTAAAGTCAGTGGTGCCAGGATTTCATTCTTTGTGCAACATAGTACCTTTTCCTTGGTATGCTAGCCATGGGACCTGAATTTGCACTAAATGTGATTTGTTAAAATATTTTGTAGTGTTTATTTCTAACTTTAGTTGTGGTTTCAATTCCTTGGTCTTTCCATGAGAATTGTAGGAGTAAATATTGTTTTAGTGCATCTTATTTCCACTAACATTACATTTTTTTTTTTTTTGAAACACCACAGTTGATAGGTGAGAAATCAAATGTATAGCAGTTTGCAAAAAAGACAATCTGTTTTAATTTTACATTGCACCTCTCCTCCATATCAAATTTATCAAAGTGCTTAGTTATACTTGCACAGTTCATGCTATTAACTTGTGAACTGTGGTGTTTAGATGTTGCTTGTAATTATTAGAACTGGGAGCACTGGCTGTTGGGAGTCTGAAAGATCAGGAAGGAGGCGGGCGGAGTTGAGAGTGTGGAAGAGCTACAGAGGGTGCAGCAGCAGCTTGGTAAAGAGGTTTCCACTTTAAAATAAAGACCTGTTGAAGTTTGTTAGTACCTTGCCTGATTGATACAACATGCACCCAGCAAGTTATAGTACTAAAATTCCAGCAATGAGCTGTAGCTAAGGAATGGGCTTGGGCCCAAGATCTCTGGCTGGTAGTCAGTGCCTTACCCAGTACTTCATAGAATAAGAGGGTTGGAAGGGATGTCAGGAGGTCATCTAGTCCAACCCCCTGCTCAAAACAGGACCAATCCCCAACTAAATCATCATTATACATACATCAACCAAGAGTAAGTATGCTGTGTAGGGCTAACAAAACAGATGAACTGTTTCTCACAAGCATACCTATGTCGATTTAAAGGCATTCCATGGTGCTGACATCCTCTCCCCAGTCCCAATAAAAGGCTGAAAAGGCATTTTTAGAGAGGGACATTATATTTTACACACACTCTTTCATGCCGAAGGGAGCTCAAGCAACTTAAATGCAGCAGATCCCTATTGTTGCAAAAAGTTTAGTAAGACCTTTTATTTTTCTCTCTACGTTTCTAAAGTGCCTATGCCCATATTATGTGGGCGCTCTAATGATTAGAATGGTCAGTATCTTTAGCTAAGATGTAAATGAGGTGGTGGTGGGGTGGGATTCTAAACATATTTGTCCTATATTAGAATTAAAGATATAAATGGCAATGACAATTTCATTTGCATTCATAAAAACTTAATGAAATAATAAAATGTTATGATAGGCTATTTGCTATATTGGGGTTTGTGGCACAATGAACACAAATACAGCAGTGCAAAAGTCAGGTCATTACTGAAATTTGTAGCTCAGTGGACCAGGATTACATTTTTAAATTGTAGTTTTCTAGTTTGAAAACAATAGCCGTAATTTTTTTCACCAGTTTATGAACTCTTATCAGTTGCGCTATAACACTGGAATATGGCTTGTAAATTTTTTTTGTAATGGGATTTGGTTACTGAAAGAGCATGTACCAACTACTACATTATTTTAAAAAAACGTAGTTAAAAGAAAGTCCAGCACCATGAAAGGATACTCTTTTATATGACACAGCAAGGGGGAAAATAAGCAAAATAAACTAGACGTGATTTATCTGTGTAGCAATTGAGATTGCAAAGCAATTAAATATATCCTCTGTAGTAAGAGTCTGCCAATTTATAGTGCTTATTGCAAAAGATTGGCCTGCACAGTGTTCCTTGTGAATGCACCTTTTTTAGTAAGAGCCTTTAAACATTATTACTGACTTATTTAATACAAAATTAGGTAGAGAAATAGAGAGGTAGAAAGTCAGGGTGTGTGTTTATTTAGAGGACATTTTAACATAGGAAATAATCCTTAAAGGTATCAAAAGCATTTTGTTATTTAAACTGTTATTTAAATCAATGCCAAGTGTCCTATTATCTTCAATGGGCTTTGGAGCAGGCCTTTTGCAAACTCCAGATGGACTATTTTAGCCCAATTTTACTAGTTTCCTCACCCAGCAGATTCAGAGTTAACCACCATAAACACTATAAGGTGCACGCCCTTTCCCTCTAGGTTCATACCTGGCATTGTTCATTGGGTGTATAAGTATCCGGCAGCTTCTCCAGTAAGGCAAATAATGAGCAGGCACGCTTTCCTCTTCTCATCTACCATTTCCTTGTTTCCTGCTGTTCATTTTCTTCTTCTACCTGCACCTTCCCCTCTTTTTTTAAATTGAGGTTTAATTCTATGTCAAAAAGGTGTGCTTTTAGTCCTTTAGAAGTTGGGTACAGATGAAGGGGAGATCTAGTTACAAGGTTATTTCTTCCGCAGACCCCATTTTTTTCAGTTTAACCCTTTGGCAGTTGAGTTGGACATTTATCCAGATTTTAACTGAGCTAAACTTGCCTGTCTCAGCTTGGATCTATTGCCAGAAAATGTACAGGTGTATCTGAGTTATGGGACACAGGAGATGAACCATGAGTCATAAAATATGTTATGCAGAATAGCTACCTGGGAGTGCCAAAATGATTTTAAATCTGTTTATCTTAATCATCCTCTAATTCAATGGTCTATGCTATTCTGTGCCAATCCATCCAAAGACTGCACTATCTTCCAGTTACTGGTAGGAGCTTATCAGGTGCTAGAGTAGAGGATAAGTGAGAGTAACAGCAATTACAAGAATATTTCTTGAAGTACTGAACTTCTTCCACTATGGGGTTTCCAGGTACTGAGGTTCTGTGATCCAAAGTCTTTGAACTCCACCAAAAGACTCCCAATGAGCTTTGAGTCAGGCCTTAAATCTTGTAAGATTACTAGACTCAAAGAATCCTATTTTCTAATTTGGGCTTCTATGTTAGGGAGCAGATGGGTGTTTGAGTAGGAATGTGAATATGTAACATTCCCTCTCCAGCTAATTAGAATGTCAAACTGTGTGGCATTTGGGAATCCAATTAAGGTTCCCCTATCTGGGAAATGGTCCCACAATCTGAAATAGGGACAGATGTCCTATATAGTATGTCAGGGGCAAGACTAGGAAATTTGGAGCTGAAATTTTGGTTTAAATGATTGCCATATTACTAAAAGCATAATTGGAAAGGGCTTAATTTGATCCTAGAGATAGAGGGTCAGGACCTAATTCAACATTATTTCAAATGTGTTAATGATTGATGGAAGAAGCCGCATACAATGCATGCTGCTATATTCCCATCCCTATGGTCTAAGCATAGTTGTGAAAGTAAGAAAGTACATTCTTACCTGAATCACAATTTTGATGCTGTTTTGCTGATTGTAATTATGTATGGTTTCAGACTATAAACCTCATAGATGATTTTGAATGTCATTTTGAAACACATTTATTAAATTATTTTAACTTCTAACCTTGTATAAAAAGTTGAGGAAAGCAAGTGGTACTATTAATCTTAAACTTCTACTTGTTTATCCATCTGTAATGTGGCTATAACAAAGAGGCACAGTGAGGTTAACTGATTTGCCCCAGATCAGAGAGAGAGAGAGAGACAGACAGACAGACAGACAGACCCTCCTGGACTTTTAATCACAAGTTTATACCATATTAACAGCACAACACATCTTAACACAGTAGTTTAGGAAAGGAAATAGAGAAGAATACTCTGTCCAGTTGAAAGTGCAAGGGAAATTTAGGAGGGCAGATGATAATTACCAAATCTGATATATGAGCAGGACACCAATGCTAACAATCCCCCCCTTAATATCTAGCTTCTGCACTTCAGCAAACTCTGAGATTTCTGATGATACATTGTCTCTACATACAAAAAAGAACAGAAATGAAAAATGGAACACTCTACTATTAAATAAGAAAGCCTTATGGGCCTGGCACAACACCCACTGCATGAAATCAACAGGAAGATGTCCATTGACTTGAGGTGCATTACAGAATAGCACTTTCTATATCTAAAATAGTAGATTATTCATTTTCTTTTTCTTTTTTTTTAATGAACCAATTAAGTTTACACCAGTCAGTGAGGCACTAATTCAATTTCATTGCCACGTGGATAAGATTCAAATATTAACAAAGTTAGACGTGAAAAAGTTGTTGATCACATGCAATTGCAAACATGCCTGAGGCTATGTCTACACTACGCAGCTTTTAGCAACACAGCTGTGCCACTACAGCTGTGTCACTAAAAGGCTCACTGTGTAGCTGTTTTTTGTCAGCAGGAGAGCTCTCTCCTGCCAACAAAAGACTTCCACCCCAACAAGTGGCGTTGTTGGCAGGAGAGCACTCCCACCAACAAAGCGCTGTTCACACTGACGCGTTCCGTCGGCAAAACTTTTGTCTTTCGGTGGTGTGTGGTTTTTTAAACACCTCTGACCAACAAAATCTTTCTTCATACGGAAGCTATTCCATACACCTAATCATTTTTGTTGCCTTTCCAATTCCAAATTTCCAATTTGTTGCCTTTCCAATTCTAACATACCTTTTTTGAGAGGGGGCAACCAGAACGGCAGCCGGTATTCAAGGTGTGGGCGTACCATTGGTTTATATAGTGGCATTATCATATTTTCTGTCTTATTATCCATCCCTTTCCTAATGGTTCCTAACATTCTGCTAGCTTTTTTGACTGCTGCTGCACACAGAGCAGATGTTTTCATAGAACTATCCACAATGACTCCAATGAGTCCCTGAGAACAGATAAGTGACCTTATTGTGTGTTGTGTGATTGGCCCTATGCCGCTAAAAATGAAGATCAAGAGTTTGTAGTGTGGGGAGGGATGCAAATAGTGGCACAAATTTAGAGAGAGTCCCAAACTCCATCTGGTGAGGGATTGAAAAGCTGTGCTTTAGAGCATTTGGCAGGCAGCAACTGGGAAGTTATCAAGCACTACTTATTTTCTTCCAAATATTGGTTTATTTCCTTTATTTACACAATCCAACTGTCATTTGTTTAATAATAAAATGAAATTAATTTCTCCCTTATTGAGGAGATTTGGAATTTGTGGGGTGGGGGAGGATAACAGATTGGGAAAGATGAGTCTGAGGCAATATAAAAAAGGGATTATAAAGAAAACGTAAGTGTTCTATCTACATTGATCCAAAGGGAGAATAGGGGCTTTGAGGCTCTTGAAGAAATTTTCCTGTGAAATATTGCAGCTGAAAGAGGGGGAGCTTTGAGTATCTCTAGAAGTTTGGCTGGGAGGAATGGGGGCTGAGAGAGCCAAGATATTCTTGGGTCCCATCAATTTTGATTTATGGAAATTCCAGTGGTTTTTTTGGAGATTTGAATGAGTCTGCTACCAATCTGCTAACCCTCTGTATCTCACAGCTGGACTGGAAAAAATTTCCCCTCCCTCTGAAACAGTCATTGGATTAGAAAATATTCCAACCTAAAGAAAGCTATATTCTGGCCCCACAAAGCCGTCGGATGGAGACGCTGAGTGGTCAGGGAGTGTCTCTGGACTCTGAGAAAATCCAAGCCTAATCCAATCAAATCCCATGTTTAGAAAAACAATTTGATAATATTCCAGCAGAGAGAGTAACATTTAACATGAGCTCAAAACAAAATAATTATTCTGATTGGAATCACTGACTGTAAACTTCATTGTTTTCAGTCATGATACGTATGCTCTCAAATCTAATGCAAAGGAGATAGCCATTGCAAAGATCTGTGGGCTCACCACCACCACCTCACATTCCCTCTCAAGGTAACAGGTGGAGGGTTCTCCTGGGGACTAGCTGCTTTTTTGAAACTATACAGCAGGTTTCACCTTCTGGTGACTGTCCAATCTGTACCAGCAGGTCGACTGTAAGTGGAACTGGACATACCCCCGTATGGAAGATAGATTGCAGTGCCTGGTCACTCAGAGTAAGTGGTTGGGAGTGGCCACATTGTATACTACAATGGACATTGTATAGTACAATGGTACTACAACATACACTACAATGCCTTGGGGTCAGAGCCAGATTAACGGGGCTTTAGGGGCTGTAGCCAGGACCCCGGGCTAAGGGGAGCCCCGGCACAACAGGGCTCAGGCAGGCTGCCTGCATGCTGTGGCGTGGCCCCACGCCACTCCTGGAAGCAACCAGCTGCTGGCATGTCTCTGCGCGCCCCTGGTGGGGGAGGTGGCTCTACTCACTGCCCCCACCCCCAACACAGTCCCCGCAGGGGCGGTGCTTGCAGGGGCAGGCAGAGCACAGAGACACACTGTCCCCCTCCCACCAGGGGTGTGCAGAGACATGCCAGCAGCTGGCCGCTTCCGGAATTGGCATGGGGCCACTGGCATGCAGGCAGCCTGCCTGAGCTCTGCTGCGCCGTCGGCTGGGAGCCATCTGTGGTAAGCGCCTCCCGACCAGAGCCTGCACCTCATACCCCCTCCTGCACTCCACCCCCTGCCCTAGGTCAGAATCCCCTCCTGCACCAAATTCCCTCCCAGAGCTCACATCCCTCACCCTCTCCTGCACCCCAACACTCTGCCCCAGCCTTGAGCCCCCTTCTGCACCCAAACTCCCTCCCAGAAAGAAACTAATATAACAGCTGTTCTAAGGTAAGAAGTAGGCTATTTTGAATTAACTTAACTATATTCAACATGTTTTACATTGAAATGTAACCACAGAATGGCTTTACGTTAATTAAAAGGCAAGTTTAGTATAGCGTTAATAGTCTCAATGTCATAAATGTGATAGTTTTAAATTAGGAAAAAAGACTTGTATACAGGGTCCCCACAAAATCTAATAGCCCCGGGCCCACAGGAGAGTTAATCTGGCTCTGTTTGAGGTTTTTACCCACTGCTTTGTGGGGAGGGAACATAGTTTTGCAGATCATCTTGGTTTAATCTCCTATCTTGGGGAGACCGGGAGTAAATTGTCCAGGTTTGAAATGCAGAGATTCAGAGTATCCATAGTTTTTGAGGCTATGAAAATTTGTCCCATTGCAGAATGCTGGGAACGTAGTCGTGGATACTCAGAGGATTCTGGGAGTTTCCAGTGCCAGGAAAGTGGATTCTGAGATTTTTATTCAATTTCATTTGAAGGTCAGGAAAGAGATTCTGGGACTGGAGATGATTTTCTATCCAAGACGTGGACTACTACTTTGCAGTGGAGGAGGGACATTTAACCTACAGAGGTACCTATCAAACTAACTAATAACTTGCTTGTCCACCTGTCTTTCTACCTAGATGTCTGCCATTCGAACTCTCAGGGTGCCTTTGTCTTTTTCTGGCTTTGTACTTCAGTGGCTCCTTGCCTATTTGCTTTATTGACTGGCAATTCCCTTCCTGCTTTGGTTCTGCCTAAGGCTATGTCTACACTACAGCAGCTACAGTGGTGCAGTTGCACCAATGCACCTGCGCCGCTGTTGTGCTTTGATGAAGACTCTTCAAAACGACAGGAGAGCGCTCTCCCTTAATAATTCCTGCTTCTGTGAGAGACGGTAGCTATGTTGGTGGAAAAAGACCGACATAGTGCTGTCTACATTGGCGCATAGGTGGTATAATTCACGTCGCTTGGGAGTGTGGATTATTCACACTCCTGAGCGATGTAAGTTACACTGAAGTAATTTGTAGTGTAGACATAGCCTCAGTGTCTGACTAATGAGCTCCTCATTGCTCTGTGTTTGGATGTTTGAATGAACCCCTAAAGACCAGCCCTGATTCAGTGGCTGTCTCTGTCTGTGCATACCAAGACACCAAACCACCTCCCACTTCTTCAATTTCATATTGAGGGGAGGACACTGTCAATGGCTCCACCCACTGCTCCACCCACCTGTTGATGGGCTGATGGTGGGGTACCAGGTACAGAGTCCAGTGCTTTTCCACACATGCTCAGGCCAAGATGTGGAGAGGCCATGCAGGAGGTGCGTATTTCCTTTTAACTCTCTGTGTGGCCACATAAGGCATGAGCTGGCCCTAAATAACTAAATAAAATCTTGCTTTTTCAAAATATTTTAAACAATGGGCAGCATGTGAAACTCTTCCAGTTGTTTGCTGATCTCTCAATTGAAAGTAAGTGAATTGATTTAGACAGTTTTGTGTAAGTGCCAATAAATATACAATATAGAAAAAATAAAAAGTTTTGCCTCAGTGCCATTTCAGCTGGCTGAAGTAATTAATCCTCCCTCAACAAAGTTTATGATGGAAAAGCTGACAAAGCCTAAATAAGACCCAACAGAGTCAGTAACACTATAATGTGAGAGGATGGCAGCATAATTTTGTGAAGACAATACATTGTTCTATGCTAATTTTAAATTATTTTAAATTAAAATCCTCTGAAACCCAGATGTGAAGAAAGACATTCCCATGTAGAAACAACAATTACTGCAGACTTGTTTAAGCTTTTATGTAACATCTTATAGTCATTATGTACAGACATTGTTCCCTAGCAATAAACTGTACTCTACAGATGCACAATTTCTTCAAAGGGACAAAACTGCCAGATTATGGAAAAATTCTATGGGAAATTTCATAACATTTGATTTCTTCCTCATGAAGTGATTTTCCACCATAGTTTGGTCTTTTAATATATTGGCAGCAAAGGAGAGAATGGGGCAGAAAAAATGATTTGTTGATACACATGTTAATGATAAACACCAATTCCATTATATTTTACAGGGAGCAGAATCCTGCAATTTTCCTCCCATGAGTAATGCCACTGAAGTCAATGGGACTACTCACATAAGTAAAGGCTATAGGACTGGATCCATTATTCTTAGTGAAGAGAGGTCAAGGAGTGCCTGATGAGGCCCGTAGCTAGTAATGGCATAGTCAGCACGTGAGATGGGCTTTGTTGGTTTTTGGTTGTTTTTTTTGAATGACTTTAAATATTCCAGATTTCCTGGTCCAGCCAAATTGCATTAGTGGGGCTCAAGGGAAGCAGAGGGCAAAGGTCATGTTAAGCCATCTTCATACCGCCTGATCCTGAAGAGCAAGCCTCAGGGTTTTTCTAACTTACACCTGGCTGCTCATGGCCCCAAAGGGCTGTTCAGGAATTCATTGATTGATGGTGAGATATAAAGATTCACTGGAAATGCCTCCTACACCTGAAGGGGGTGAGGAAGGGTAGGGTATAGGAGCCATTACAGCTGCTCTACACCACCTGGGGATTCCCCTATGTAAGAGAAGTCCTCAACAGGCCAGATAGACCAGCTTTACAACTTCTTTTGTCCCATAAGAGCAGTGGAAAGTAGCTGAAGAAGGGGTCAGGATTTGGCCCAGAACTGCATGTTTATTTTTAAGTCGCACCTACTGTCTAATCTTGCAGCCTGTACTCATGGGATTGCTCCTGTGAGTAAGGACTGCACATTGGGATCGGGCCTTTGATCTGGAAAATCAATTCTTGCTTGCATATCACAAGAACACACACACATAAAGGCAAGAGGCATTTTCTCCAGAAGAATAGCTCTCATAAGCAACTCTTAGCCAATTTTGAGTACAGTCTAGAATTATTTTCCATGTATCATGGAAACAGTAACGGTTTCCAAGGTAATTACATTGCTTTGTGGTAATAAAAGGTCTTCCTATGTCTAGCCGGTAGCAGGAATGTGAAGCTGTACAGGTACACAGGGTTCAAGCTTCCTAGGTTGTTGCTAAAACATTGTCTGCACCTACTATGCCCAGTACATACTGATTAGTAGAATGCTATCCAGAAAGCTGATGCAAGAAGTTTACCTTCAGAAGAAAAGACTGGGCTTAGATGGGTCCTGTGATCACTAGAATTAGACATAGCAGGATGAACTCAGAGTTATCTGAATCCAGTAATAATCATCAAATGATACTGTACCAATACTGAGGGGATGGAAGAAAGGGGGAGATATTTCAGTAATTTCTCTGGGCCTGTTGATGAGAAGGTTTTATAAGAACTACCTCAGCAAGCCAGGGGACAAAAATGCCAAGCCTGTGTAGCTACTTGGAGTCTTGGAACATCTAAACATTCTACATCCATTCTTGGGAACAGAAGGCTTTCACTTGTACCCCAGACAGCGATTTTGCTCTTGTTACGCCCCCTTGCTCTCATGATACTTATTCCATGCTTTAAGTACTGTAACTGTTCACCTTGTAAATACAGTTAAGAGAACACTTTCAGAATATGGAGGGGGCGGGTAGTGAATAGGACACTGGAGAGCTGTCCTTGCAATTCCTGCTCATAGACTCATAGACGTTAAGGTCAGAAGGGACCATTATGATCATCTAGTCCAGTGGTTCCCAAACTGGGGTTTGTGAACCCCTGGGGGTTCGCGAAATGTTACAGGGGGTTCTTGGGGAAAAATTCCCTAATGGTGGAGAGAGCTGTCCCTAGGGACTCCGGGCAACACAGGGCCAGCAGCCCATAGCCCCTGGACTTCCAAGAGCTAAGCAGATCAAAGCAAGCATATCTATCCCACTGAGGAGATTTAAACTTGAAGACTCCTTATAAGAAATACAACGGGAAGTGGATATTTTTTGCTGTTTTTAAAATGAAACAGGCAGCTAGTATTGTTTTAAAATTATGATGAAGAACAAGTTTACGCTTTGTTGTAATGTGTGTGGTTTGCCTGGACCGCTTAAGACCTGAATGCTTGTGTAGGAAGAATTCTTGATTTGAGTTGTCTTTTTAAATCCCTGCATGATGTTTCACATCTGATACTCCTTGATGAAACCTAGGAGCCTTGTCTTATAACAGGCTTATTCAAAGTGATACAAGCGATGGAAGTGAGATCTTGGAAGAGTGTTGCCGTTTTCATAATGTAATAAAGATACTGTCATGATGATTAATTAATAATACATAGTGTGTAATAAGCACATCATAAAAACCAATGTTATATTTCCAAGAACATTACTTTTCTAATTTATACTCGGATAAAGGAGAAAATTCCTGGAAATGTCAATTTTTAGGAGGGGGTTCGTGAGACTTGACATTTTAGTGAAAGGGGTTCACAGGTTGGTAAAGTTTGGGAACCACTGATCTAATCTGACCTCCTGCACAATGCAGGCCACAGAATCTCACCCACCCACCCCTGCAATAATCCTCTCACCTATGTCTCAGCTATTGAAGTCCCCAAATCATGGTTTAAAGACTTCAAGATGCAGAGAATCCAGCTGCTGTGAAACTAGCTGCTGTGGTGCCAAACACAGGAAATGAGGGCAGAGAGACTGTCTTTCCTGTGATGCCAGCATGGGAAGCCCTGACACCCAGGCTGTGATATAGAGCGGTGACGTGCCTGATCTGGGGAGTGCAAGGAGTAGACTCGGAGCTCTGGTGGGGGGAAAGACTGAGGTCGGATAAAGTTCCCGGTCAGCAAAAGAGATTGAGATTGGTCAAGGAGCCCCAGGAGGAAACTGAGCGTGTGACTGGGACCTGGAGCAGGGTGAAGACTGGGACCTGGACTCAGAGCCCAAGGCAGGAGATTGGGCTAGTTTGGGTAAGGGAACTGGGATCAGAAGCTGGACAAGGAGACTGTGACCAAGAGAAGAAGCCAAGGGTGAGTTGTGAAGAGATTAGGAGTGGGAGATGGGGCGGGGGAACTTGGACTCAGAACACCAGAGGGGGAGACAGGGCGTGATAGTGCACCAGCCATAAGACAAAAGAAATCCAGCAGAGCAAAACAGCTCTTAGGAACTGAGCCACTCACTAATGTCTTCAGCACTTCTTCCCTACTTCTGCTCCCTCAATAAAATGTTGAACAAAGCTAATATATTTGGGAGGCTTCTTTTGAGAGAAAAATACCACATCCTAAAATCCTTGGGCCAGGTCCTCATCTGGTACAAAATTCCATTGATAGTTGATACCAATTATCAGAATTCTGTCTCAGAATTACTTCCCAGTCAAACAAGCCAAATGGAACCCTGATAACTGTTTTAATGTTAGAGAGTATATATGGCACCGTTTGTCACTATTTGGAAAGAGATGCTTCAGTTTGTAATGTTGATATATTTTTTAACCTAGAAAAACAGGATGAAAATTAATGGAAGAAAATATACTAATCTCTGTGAAAAGGAACATCTAAATGAAATAGGAATGTAGGTAAATAAATGAGACCTGATGAATAAAAATGAAAACTATTCTTCAGACACTATATAATTTAATGTGTCTTGTGACATTCTGCCACATCAGCTGGCTAAATAACTTATCTTAAATCAATACCTATGGATTTTGATTCTATTAACTCTTCAATATTCTTTTTAACAAAGTAAACCAATTAGTAAATCAAGAACATAGACATGAATTAACCTCCTGTCTTGTAATCTTTTAGATATCTGGCTTATGATCCTGGACAATATTATTAGTGCACTGGCTTGATTTAAGGAGTTCTGTCTCCATATTTTTAGATTTAGCTACACTGCATGAAATCTGAAGGAAACACTAAGCAAATGAAGACAGATGTGAGGAAAGGAAGGTTCTCATAAAATCTTTTGGCTTGCAGTCCATGGTATTGTCTCCTTAAAGGGTATCAAAATGTCCAATTACAAAGGTTTTCAAAGGGGATAGTTACATAATTTCCCCTTTGCTGGTGCCTGTAAGAAATTCTAGCCATTTTCTTCATCACGTCATATTCCATAGTTTGCCAATCAGTTTCAACTAAGTTTGTTTCCACGCAGTATATCAAAGTACTTCTGAGGCTTTGTAGGAAGGAATAGGAAAGTCCAGGGTCACAATGTTTATTTATTAAAATTTTACTCACTCGGATAAAACATGTGAATGGAAATGAATCATCTCAATTTCAAGCGTGTCCTAAGGCTGCAGCTTGCAGAAAAATAAGTTAACCATGTAACTGGTTTTAATTTTAGATAATTGTGTATTTACTTCACAGTACTTGCTTCTTGGGGAAGAACTCTGTGGCTTGTACACAGATGTAGGCATTGCTTAGAACTTATTATTCTGAATCTGAATCCCTCCCATGCTGTCAGTTGTTGCTTAGGGCATGAACAAGGCTCTGACAACCCTGTCTATCCTGGACCATTTTTTGAATGTTCTCTGGTAAGTCAAGTCCAAAAGTTTTCCATCTCTAAGTACTGTTAGGGATTCTTTCCATCAGCCCCTTTTACGTGGTCCCCCAGCTGCCCAACAGCTTGCCTGCTGGAATAGACCCTCTGGCTTCAGTCTTAAAACGTCCAATATATTTCCATCTTCTTTTCTGGATAACTTTGCAGATAAGGGTTTGTGGAACTCTGACCAATCTCAGCATTTGTTATAAAGTTGTTCCATTTAATACCTAATGTTTTTCCTGAGCCATTTGCTTTCAAAGACATTTAGATGTCTGTCTGTCTACCTTTGGTGGATTGCCAGTTTTCACATCCATGTGCTAAGGTAAATAACATTTGAATTGAAGGGTCGTAGTTTGGTCTTTCAGTTGTAGATGTTTGATGACCAAATCTTGTTTAAGTGGCTTGGGACATTATTTCCTTCTGGATAACCCCATTGGCTTGCATGTTATTGCCGAGGTGTGTGAATTGGCTCACCTCTTGTATTCCTTTGCCTTCTAATGTAACGCTTGAGTTGGGAGTTCCTGCAGCCTAAATGCCATTTGGAAAGGAGAAAATTCCTCAAATCTTATTGTAGTGAAACAAATGGGAATAAATACAGTCATTAATGGGCTAGTGTGTATGTTTACCAACTACTGAATGGTATCAGAACTGCTCAACCTTGTGTCCTACATCCTACACTGCTGAGGAGAGCCCTCTTTAGCACAAAGTATTAAGACCTGTGCTTTTTGGAACAGGAGGATCTGAGTTCTATCCTTGCTGTGGTGAGATGTTCCAGGTGCAGGGCCGACTTTAGGGGTGGGGGCCAGTGATTCTGGAACAATTTGTATAGTGGGGGTGCTGAGCGCCATTGAACCAAACTGTAAACCCTGTATATGATGGAAACCACTTCAAGCCAGGGGGCGCGGCAGCACCCCCAACACCCTTAGTGCCAGCATGAGCTGCAGGGGGGCAACTGGATGACTATCCCGGGAACTCCTCCAGAGCAGGGGTGCCCCTCCTTACTCCACTGCTGTCTGCAGCTGCCAATGCTCTTGCACACGCTGGAGCCACCTCTAGCCAAGCTGCTCAGGACTGGAAGCCTGCCTTCAGTCTTCTGCACAGAGTGTGGGGGTGTGTGTTGTGTTGAGATGTCCCCCCACACATGTACCCAGTCTCCGCTGAGCTGGGGTGGGGAGTGGGGGGAGCCTGTTTTTGTTGCTGCCTCTGGGTCAAGAGTGGGCGCTGCTGGCGACTGTTGCTGTCTGAACAAGCGCTCAGGCAGGTAAGTGCTCTGCTTAAAGAGACAGCGCGCTGTCACTCTCTCTCTCTCTCTCTGTGTCTCACACACACTTGTATTGTTGTTGTTGTTACTTCTTGGTACTTCCTGTCAAAATACATAATGCACATATATTCTCTGTAATTTTATTCTTTACAGTTCAGTCATGATTACAGTGCTGTTATTTTAGTTTTTTGACTGGGTCTGTGCATTTCATAATTGTATTTCTCTGTTACGCTTAAATTAATTCTTTGAGTAGTGAATTCTAAAATGCCTAACCTGTCCTGGCTGGAGTAATTCTCATTACTACTTTTATTACCATACTGTGCTTTGTCATTCATTATTTAATATGGTACAATCAAATAATAGTATCCTTCTAAAATGTAAATTTAGCTTGTACTCACCATAACAGTGCCAGTTTTAAAAAAAAATTAGCTAAACACGTAACTTTAGCTACCGTGCAGATGAAAGTCGCTTATTTTCAAATTGTATTTTTAGTTATATCTGTAAAATAATTTAAAATGTGTATGAAAATAAATGCAGTTCCAAGTCTGATACTACTAATAATGAGGGAGTTAAATGTTAGTGAGTCATGTACATGATTGTGATCGGTAAACATAAATGCCAAAATAATTGGAAACATAAATTCTAGTTCTTAATAAAAGAGAGAAAAAACCTTAATAGTGTATCTTAAAATTAAGTAAATACATTTTTAGTGGAGTGAAAAACAGTTGACTAAAATAGAGTAGATAATGGCAGTAACATGAAGTGTGTCTGTTAGAGAGAGCAGATTTTATTTATTTTTATTTATCTTTACTGAAGACTGTGTGCAAGATATCAGACTTGTGTTTCTGATATCTGTGTAACTCCAGAACTGATACCTCAAGGTTTGGGATTGGGAATATCTTGCTGTATTGTCTCCTGATTGTTCTAAATGTACATATAAACTTAAAATATGGCTTTAATTGGACTTTGTATATACTTTTTTTTCTATAGGAATTAGGTACAGTCTCTTGTCAGCTAATTTCTAAGTTATTATCTGGGGGGAAAAAACCTTACAGTTTTCAGGTGCCTAAGTAGCCCCTGGTATCATGGTTAAAGTTGCCCCCCTCCCCTCCAAAATCTGAAATGGCACCATTAGTGAGCCAGGAGTGGCCAGAGGGCTGCTGGATGGCTGTGAATTCTGGCAAGATGCAGCCCCCATGCAACCGCATGGAGCACACCTTGACCCACAGGCCGAGCGCTAGGCACCACAAGCCACAGCAGCAACATAGAAGTAAGGATGGCAATACAGCATATACCATACTACCCTTATTTCTGTGCTACTGCTGGTAGTGGTGTTGCCTTCAGAGCTGGGCGCCTGGCCGACAGCTGCTGCTCTCCAGCTGCCCAGTCAGTGCTTAATTTGTGCCGGGACTGAGTCCTGGCACCTTTCAATACAAATTTAGCATTTGGCGGGGAGGCAGCAGGGACCGGAGATGATTGGGGAGGGGCATGAAGAGCCCACGGGGGCAGTGGTAATGGGGGGGTGCCTGTGGGGACCATGGGCATCAAAATCCAAGTTCACCCAGGGCACCATTTTCCCTAAGGCCGGCCCTGTCCAGGTGCCCATGGTGTGCAGCACAGAGATAACTGTGAAGTCTTGAGTTGTCTGTGAATATGTTACAAGATTGTGAGCCTGGATTTTTTTTGTTTTTGGTTTTCTGTGTAGCAGGTTTCAGGAATCAGTTTTCTACCTATCTCAAAGTGGTGTTGTGGAGACTAATGTCTGTACAGGACTGTGAGCATTTAAATTGCTATAAAAATGTTAAGTATTATTATTTCTAGATGGTAACAAACTGGATGAAATTGAATGGATTGTAGAATTTAGATTATAGGTGTCCTGGTCCTGGTGGAATATGAACACTAGAGAGACCCACTTAAATAGGGAAAGTCATCGTCGCAACAGAGAGCACATGTACTGTGGCAAGGGGGAGTACAGAAAATTCCACTTCTGTCCCAAATTCCACAATCCCACCGATTTTGCCTTCACCAGAGAACAATTTCAATTTATGTGCAGTTTACTACTGCTTAGAGAAATAGCAGATGTGTGAGGTCTGGGAGCGCTGATGCTATTTAATTCTCAATTATTACATGCACATACATTACCCCTTCTCGTCTCATCCTTCCTCTCATCCTTCATCTCGCCTGAATCAACCATTTTATGATCCCTTTTGCTAGCAGAAGCCCAGGAGCATTGCCCCTCATTCATCACTGACCTTCTGCAGTCTTAATGGTACAGATCAGAAAGAGTGGAAAATGGAACCCAAAATTTGGAATTTGAAATGTATCATGCCTTCTAGAATTTAAAGTCCTGATTTTTTTTTTTTTAAAGATTAAACAGCCTACGTCTACCCAACTTCCAGTTCACCGGCCCCTTGCTGTTCCACCTCCCCCGATTTTGGAAAGACTACAGTCAAAGAGTATATAACTTTAAAATTACCCTTTTCCCTCCTCAAAAAAACTGTGAAAAGTTTTGGAGTAGCTCAAGCTCTTTCAGATTCGCTAGTTCCCAGGTTAAAGGGTAGACCTCAATTAGGAAACAATTTATTCTTAAACATATTTCATAAATAGCATAGCAAATTCTGGTTGTCTGAAGAGTTTTGTTACCATTTTGTTGGGAATAACAATTGGTTGTCTAGAAATCTGGTTAGTTGGCAAAAATTCCATTTATTTAGTATCACAGGGAACAGATCTTTCTGATTGTCTATGGAGAAAGAAATTCCTTGGCCCTCTTCCCGTTACCTTTCTGTAACCTCACCACTTCCCTTTAATGTCCAGGCTTACTTCTGAACATATGTTTGTATTTTCTGATCTAATGTGAGAATTGTTGTGGTCATTACTCAGCCTGGGTGAATTTCATGGTAATTGCCTTCAAAAACAAATGAACAAACAAACAAAAAACGTGCCCCAAAAGGCTGCAATTATTTGTGCTTTATTTTCAGGAAGGTTTCCAAATGATTTTTAACATCTAACATTTTTCTGTGCAACCCTCATTGCGCTACTCTATTCATATCGAACTCTGTCATCTTTTGCACTTTCTTCTGTATTTAAGTAAGTAATTCAAGCAGTAATGCAGGGGTTCTCAAACTGGGGGTTGGGACCCCTCAGAGGGTTGTGAGGTTATTATATGGGGGGTTGTGAGCTGTCAGCCTCCATCCCAAATCCCGCTTTACCTCCAGCATTTATAATGGTGTTAAATATATAAACAAGTGTTTTTAATTTATAAGGGGGAGTCACACTCAGAGGCTTGCTATGTGAAAAGGGTCACCAGTACAATAGTTTGAGGACCACTGGAGTAATGGATTAAAAAAAATTTTAACATGAATTATTCCTGGAAGTACTGATCCATGGATTTATAAGGAGCAGAGCAATTTTTTTCTACCATGAGGTAAACATGCTCAAATTAGGCACTCATTGGGGTCACCCTTGCAAGCCAGTGGTGCACTAAACTATCAACTTCAAAAGGTGTCCCATTTCTGGAGGGCTTGCAGGACTGGGGCCACCTTGGATCTTTCAGCCAAATTCATCTGCAGAATAACTCCATGGAAATCAAGGGAGTTACCAAGGGGATGAATTTTGCCCAATAGAATTACATATTTGAATCAGGCAAGCAGGATTTGGCTCACTGAATCCAACTGCTTTTTAGCCCAGCAGTGTTTTGATATTGTGACTGTACCAATTCAGCTGCTAACAGCATAATTGAGATTTGAGGTCCCAGGTGAACCAAAAAAGCATAAGAAAATCAAAACTAATTACTATATTTTGGAAGCTAGTAAGGCTGATGGATGAGACATCAATAACAAGGTTGGTTTTTTTTATTAGATATGGAAATATATTGCTCAGATTTGGAAAGATTTGCTTCTTGCAATATCACTAAGGGTCAAGGTGTTTCAGCCAGTCAAAAGTAAGAGGGTAATAATTCCAGAACTGTTCAGTGTAATAGACGTAATCTGTGCCAGCTATCAGGAAAGTCATATGTTTCCTCTAATGATGCTCTGTCTTGATCACTGCAAGGCTGGTGGCATCACTGTCAAAATGCTAGTGATTAGTACACTATGGATGTTAGGAAACCTTATGATAAAAAGCCGACTTAAAGGGCAAATTCTAATTGTAACTGAAAAATTTCAAAATTTGCTCACTTTTCACCCTGGAAACAGGTAGGGGTTGGGGGAGTGAAGAATGACAAAAGTTTCAAGGGCACATATTTAAAAGCTAAATGGCATGCAACTACATTTCCTGAATAATAAGAGCCAGAGAATATGCCAAGACACCTGTCAAATAACATAACTGCTCACAAAAGAGTGGACAAATTCCAAATAAGCTAAAGCAAAAGTGTCCGTACAGCCGTAGCACTGGCATCTAAATTCACTCTGTCTAGAGAGCCATACATATTTCTTAAGGACCCCAACTCATTAGCTTAGTTATATCAGAAATAAAGAGTGCATCTGATGTAATGTTATTGTTTCATTCATTATGGCACTGTTGATACACTAATCTGTTATGTTGCATTCAGATTAACTTTATTTTCAGAATAAACAAAATAGTAAAAATGGGGGGGGGGTCTTCCATAGAAATAAACATTTTACAAACAACAGTGGATTCTCCAAGCATGCTGTCTGCTGTGGATCAGGAAAACAAAAGTCATTTACCAGATGTTTCAAATTGTGAGGGAAATGTAAAAAAGCATTTCTGGGGTGGGGGCAGGAGAGGGGAAATGTATTAATGCTAGAATACTTGTCTGTCTATCATCAGAGTACTAAATCTGAAACATGAGCTATCTTAAAAATATTAAACTCCATCCTATTTTACCTTTGAAATATATAGATATATTTTTGTCAAATTATCCACTTTTAGTTTCAGAATTTGAGGAGAAATTTAGGCATGAATCATTCCTGTCTGTCTAAAAATGAACTGACCAAAATCCTCTTGTTCTTCCCCTTCCCCCTGCCATTTTCTGTAATTACCACGCTTACCCTATGGAGGTGCTTTTTCAAATAGGGTGAAAGAAATGGACACCATCCTGAGTATTGTTGAAGTTGAAAGACTATAAATCAGTAAGCATGCTTATTTGTCAAGGTATTTTATTTGATATTTGTGCGCACTGAAATCTTGCTTTGGACTTTTTTTGTGACATGATTGTCTATGGAAGCCCACAGGCTTAACATAAGTCATTAATTTAGGGCCAGATTCTTATACCCTTACTCATCTTCAACAGTATCTTACTCATTGACTTTGGTGCGACTACTCATGGAATGCCAAATTCCATTTATTTTATACAAGTAAACCAATTGCCTCTGGTAGAACTCTTCATGTGAATAAAGTGAGCAGGATTTAGCCTATTGTAAGGTATTACTTGGCATGATTAAGAGTATAAGCGTCCAGCTCTTGGTGCTTTGCTATATATCCCTATCACCAAAAGAAAAGCAATGGTATGAAATTAAGCAATAGAAAACTATTTTTATAAGTAATTTTCTCATGGAAGCATCTTCATTTGGCCACCACTTACCAATCCTTGTATTATTTACTGGGTGAATAATTTTGAAATCCTTATAGTTGTTATATACAAACACACACACACAGGTAAAATATTTGATTAGACTTTTTAATCCCTTTGGGTTTGGCCCCAATTCTGCATAAGGATCCACCCTTTCAAGATCAAGGTCTTGGACTATATTATTACCTTGTTAGGTTCCTCTCCCTTTAGAAACAGTCTTCAAAATCTCTGTTAATTAACCCTTTCATTGTACCTTCCATGTGGGCCATTATCCACTATCTAGGAATAAACAGACAAACACTTACAGTTTGTCAAAATCACATACATTTTCATGAACTGGTTATTTTGTATAGACATGTTTTTCTTATGGATGGTGCTGGTAGTGCTGCCTACCAACATTTCCCATTATAAGGGCTTGTTTTCAGTTGCATATAACCTGTTCAAGCAAAAATTGTCCATACTAGGTGTCTGCCACAACCGGAATACAGGGTGTGTGTGTGTCGGTGGGGGGGATAGGGTTCTTTTTGTTTTAGTCTTAGGCTTGGTCCACACTAGGGGGGGCGGGGTCGATCTAAGACAGGCAACTTCAGCTACAAGAATAGCGTAGCTGAAGTCGACGTATCTTAGATCGAATTAAAATTACTTACTGTGGGTCCACGTGGCGCAGGCAGGCTCCCCCGTCAACTCCGCTTACTCCTCGCGCCGAGCTGGAGTTCCGGAGTCGACGGGGAGTGCTTCTGGGATCGATTTATCGCGTCTACATGAGACGCGATAAATTGATCCCAGAAAATCGATCGCTACCCGCCGCATCTGGCGGGTAGTGTGGACATACCCTTAGTAAAAATGGTTTGGCTGTTTTCTCAGAATGAGATTAAGAAAAAATATATTGCTTTGCCCATGTTATAAAATTCTTACAAGTGTTTTGTTGAGAAGCAGTAGTATGCCCATACTTTGGAACAGAGACTTGAAATTTGGCTAGGGGTGATCTTTGTGTCAAGGATGTGCCTTTTGCTGTTCCTGCGGAAAAACTGTCTGCACTGAGTAAGCTTCATTTTTGGGCTCCAGGCACTGACTAGGACTTCCCCTGCAATTGATGCTCATAGCCACTGTGGCATTGGGCTCCAGACCTGAGAGCAGGGAGACTGTCTTCTGTGCTCTGGATGTCCCCTGCTGGTGGAGGAGCAAGAGCTGATGGGGTTTGGGTAGCAGAAGGGGTAGATTGGGAGAAGAAGTTTGGGGAAGGAAACTAGGAATTGGAGTTGTGGGGTAGAGTGAAGGGATCTCGGGGAAGGGACTGAAATCAGATAAGGACATAGGATGCCGGAAGGAAGAGTGGGACTCGAAGACAAGAAGACTGAGATTTTACTCAAACTGGGAAGTGCAAGCAGACAGGAACATTGCAGGGGAAGAGAGAGAGAAATCTTAACTGAACATATTGACTTAAAAATGGTTTGGGTTAAAGGTCAGGTCATTTTGGATATTATTAAAAGATCCTTCTCATCCCATTCGTAACACCATGCATTTCTTATCTGTCTGCATCCATCATGGTACATAGTTCGTTGAACTGACAGTTTCTCACTCCAAGCATCCTCCACAATTGCACATACTGACACTTTCGCCCACAGGGAACAGCGACAAAAGCTAAGGCTTCTTGCTAATGACAACTCTGTCCACTACTGCAAAACCAGATAGAAACCCTGCCCAATGAGAGGAATATGCTGCTGCATCAGTCTGCTAATAGCAATGTTGATTACATTGCAGGGATCTGAAGTGATACAAGGTGCTTGCAGAATTCCACCTTCTCTTTAAGAGGTTCTATCTTTATAGTCCAAAACAAAGCCACCTGTCAGAGCATACCCAACCTTGAGGAAGCTGAGCTGCCCAGAAAACAATTCTGTTTCATGAAAAATGTTGACATTTCACAATTTGTTTGTATCCCACATAGGAATGAAACAGAGCCCTTTCAAAAGTTTTGAGAGCATAAGCTTGACCTAGTTAATCACCTGGTGGCTAAGACATTCACCTGGGATGTGGGAGACCCAATTTCAAGGCCCTACTGGGCCTAGTTTTTTGTTTGTTTGTTTGGGGGGGGTCTGAAAATCCCCAAGTTTAGCACAGTTTATTTATGGATCCAACTTTGAATTTAGCTGTTTAGTCTACTTTGTACTTCATTATGTTGTCAGGGAAGAAGTTTTTACATGTTGGGGGGGGGTATTTCAAGTGCTTTAATTTGTAATTAAGTACTGTCTTAAATCTGACATTAATTAGCAAGACTGGAAGGCAGGCTTTACAAGAAAAGTTTTCCTGCTCTATTGGGCTGTAAGGGTGAGACAGTTAAAGACCCCCATGCTGTTTTGGAGCCAGGGAGAGAGAAGTTTGAAGCATTTCCTTGGTTCTTGAGTCAACAATGTAATGGTGCCAATTTACTATGCAGAATGGAGACTACAGAACAATCCCTGGGAGAAGTGGAGGCTGTGGAATGTTCAGGGGAGAAGAGGAAGTTGACCTTACAAGCTAGACATGGGCAATTTGGGGGAGAGTAGGCTGAGCCAAAATACCTGCTCGGGCCCTTCAAAGGGATACACTCAAGAATAGGCACCTATTCATATGACTGTAGCACCTAGGAGCCCTAGTCCAGGACCATATTGTATAAGGCGCTGTATAAACACAGAACAAACATGCCTAACTGAGATAGTTTAGCCACAAAGAAATCAATCCTGCTACAATACAGAGGGATTTACTAGATTATTACACACTTCACAGTAGCCTTCCAACCCAAATGACTCTAACCGGCTTTCCCACTGATGGATTGGTGATCCTTAGGGTGACCATACATCCCGTTTTGGCCGGGACAGTTCCTTTTTTAAGCCCTGTCCCGGCTGTCCTGACTTTTTTTTTGCAAAAGTGGGCATTTGTAGAACTAAAGGTGTAGTAGCTAGTGAGCCAAGTGTAACCAGTGCTTGCCTGAGAATCCTGCAGTGGGTCACCTCTGACAGTGCCACCCTTTGCAGTCTGTCACTTGGAATCACACCAGACACTGTGAATCCCAAATAAGATATGAGTGCACAGCAGTGTCAGGTGGAAGATTGAAACCCAAGAATGTAAGCTCTGGGCGTACACATATTTTTAGTTTTGCTATTAGAATCCAGTGCTTTAGTTAAACAACAATTCCTGTGTTATACACTGAAAAAACAAACCTGTTCTGATCACAATCTGAATATATAACTCCCTCCCGCCCCCGGTAAATAGCTTCTTTTATACTCAACATCTGTGGGAAAGACTGTTTCCCATGCTGGCTGAGTGCCTGCCAAATGAAACCCAGAGGAAATTGGCCAGGCAGTTCTGCATGCCATTGTGAGGGAGGTCAAGGCCCAGGAATGACCTCTGATCTCTCACTCCTTGAACTGGTGGAGTTTGGGTACACTATCAGGATGACTCATTGAGCCCCTTGCAAACAGGCTCTTCTTGGATGGCATATCATCACAACTTTGAAGAAGCAGAGAGAATATAAAAGCTTCTTTTCTCTTCCCCTGCAAAAACAGCAGTAAATTAAACCTGGTATAAAAGCCTCCAAAATTAATACACTATCAAAAATACCAAACCTGAGATGGTTGAATACCAGAATCAAAAATGTTTGTATAAATCAGTGTATTAATAGTGTATGAACAGTTGTAGAATTGGCTGAAAACTGAAAAAAGTACCTGTACAATTATTTGGCCAATAATGTATTTAGCTTTATTAGCTAAATGCATATTATCTACTAAAGTCCTCTGTAATGCAAAATTTAACTCTTACCTATGGACAGATTTCTGTAGTGAATGCTCTAACTAGCCACAGTGTGAAGGACATTCAGCCCAGAAATAAGTTTTAAATATTTATTTTAAAACACATTTTTGCCCTCTATGAAATTCTCTTGGTATTTGTTTGACAGAATGTGACATGACACATGCCAGAAGTCACATTACACTCCACTGTATTTAATGTCCAAGAACAATGCATACTTGGGTACCTTACATGAACCAGGAAGTACATAGAGAATTCCATAGGGAAGAGAATTTTAAAAAAAAATTAGTTGCAACTTAGGCCTCTGATACCACCAACACTTCTGCAAATGACTAACTGTACACACACATAAGAACATAAGCCGACCAGGGGCCATTAACAGGGAGTTTGAGTTTCAACAGGGAGTTCTCCAGGTGAAGAAGGAGCAAATACAGGACCCTTGAGGTATGTGACTGTCTGTAGTGTGTGTTTGTGCTTGGGGGTTACTTGCTGTGTGCTGAACTTGTGTCTGTCTGTTTGTTTGAAGCACCATGTGCTGTGGCCGGCAGCTGGAAGCTGTGAGCTTCTAAACAAAGTTTGAAAGCCTCTGTTCATTGGCTGAGCCTTAGTCAGGGGGTGGGGCTATCAGGAATGATAGGACTTTATAAAGCAGTGAGTCAGTGACCAGGGAGCTTTGAGAACAGGGGCCCCTAACAGGGAGTTTCGAGAGGGTAGTGGGAAAGGGGCAAGGTACACTTGCCATTCGTTAAAACCTTTAACCTAAACTAAAAATCAAAACTTCTTGATTTAAACAAAAACCCTATCAATAACCTAGGTAGCTGTAGGAGCGAATGCAGGCAGAAGCCCAGCAGCAGAGTGGGTTTACTGTGCTCAGTGTAGCATGTATGATTACCTGCCCTGTGGGCGGGTGGCATATGTGTGCATTCGGTGCAAGGAGCTCCTGGCCCTCAGAGACCGCATAAGGGCTTTGGAGGCCAGGGTGGCGGAACTGGAGGAGCTAAGGGAGGCAGACAGGTATGTTGATGAGGCTTTCTGGGACACTGTAGATTTGTCCCGCCTCCGGTCAGACAGCCCCTGCACTGTTAAGGAGGATGAAAGGCTCAGGGAAGGAGAGCAGTCAACGGGAGCAGAGGGAAACCTTCCCATAGTTGGGACCCTCCTTCCAGATGACATTGAGGTATTCTCTCACACTGAGGTTGTCTCTCCGGGGGAGGGAACTCCAGTCATTAGGAAAAGGCAAGTGTTAGTAATGGGAGATTTGATCATTAGAAACATAGATAGCTGGGTTTGTGATGACCAGGAGAACTGTATGGTGACTTGCCTGCCTGGTTCAAAGGTTGCAGATCTCTCGAGGCATCTAGATAGACTTATGTACAGTGCTGGGGAGGAGCTGGTAGTCATGGTACATGTAGGTACCAATGACATAGGGAAGGGTAGGAGAGACGTCCTGGAGGCCAAATTTAGGCTGCTAGGAAAGAGACTGAAATCCAGGACCTCTATGGTGGCATTCTCAGAAATGCTTCCAGTTCCATGCACAGGGCCAGGTAGGCAGGCAGAGTTTCAGAGTCTCAGTGCATGGATGAGACGATGGTGTAGGGAGGAGGAGTTGAGATTTATTAGGAACTGGGGAAACTTTTGGGCTAGGGGGTGCCTATACAGGAAGGATGGGCTCCACCTAAACCAAAGTGGATCCAGACTGCTGGCACTTAACATTAGAAAGGTTGCAGAGCAGTTTTTAAACTAAGAGATGGGGGAAAGCCGATTGCTGCAGAGGAGCACGTGGATCAGACAGAGACTTCTCTAGGAGTCTTTTTCTAGGTTTTCGTCAGGAGGAGAGGATGGAAGAGGATAAAGTATGGGCCAGATCAGACGAGAAACATTCACATAAAAAAGAATCTGACACATCAGAAAAGGGCAGACACAAATGCTAGAAGTCTAAATAATAAGATGGGTGAACTAGAGTGCCTCATGTTAAAGGAGCATATTGATATAATAGGCATCACAGAAACCTGGTGGAGTGAGAATAATCAATGGGACACAATCATCCCAGGGTATAAAATATATCGGAAGGACAGAACAGGTTGTGCGGGGGGGGGGGGGGGGGGGGAGTGGCACTATATGTGAAAGAAAATGTCGAATCAAATGAAGTAAAAATCTTAAATGAATCCACATGTTCCATAGAATCTCTATGGATAGTAATTCCATGCTCTAATAAGAATATAACAGTAGGTATCTATTATCGACCACCTGACCAGGAGGTGAAATGCTAAGGGAGATTAGAGAGGCTATCAAAATAAAGAACTCAATAATAGTGGGGGGATTTCAATTATCCCCATATTGACTGGGTACATGTCACCTCAGGATGAAATGCAGAGACAAAATTTCTCGATACTTTACATGACTGCTTCTTGGAGCAGCTGGTACAGGAACCCACAAGGGGAGACGCAATTCTCGATTTAGTCCTGAGTGGAGCGCAGGATCTGGTCCCAGAGGTAACTATAACAGGACCTCTTGGAAATAGTGACCATAATATAATAACATTTAACATTCCTGTGGTGGGAAGAACACCTCAGCAGCCCAACACTGTGGCATTTAATTTCAGAAAGGGGAACTATGCAAAAATGAGGAGGTTAGTTAAACAGAAATTAAAAGGTACAGTGACTAGAGTGAAATCCCTGCAAGCTGCATGGACACTTTTCAAAGACACCATAGTAGAGGCCCAACTTAAATGTATACCCCAAATTAAAAAACACAGTAAAAGAACTAAAAAAGAGCCACCGTGGCTTAACAACCATGTAAAAGAACCAGTGAGAGATAAAAAGGCATCTTTTAAAAAGTGGAAGTCAAATCCTAGTGAGGTAAATAGAAAGGAACATAAACACTGCCAAATTAAGTGTAAAAATGTAATAAGAAAAGCCAAAAAGGAGTTTGAAGAACAGCTAGCCAAAAACTCAAAAGGTAATAACAAAATGTTTTTTAAGTACACCAGAAGCAGGAAGCCTGCTAAACAACCAGTGGGCCCCCTGGACAATCGACATATAAAAGGAGCATTTAAAGATGATAAAGTCATTGCAGAGAAACTAAATAAATTCTTTGCTTCAGCCTTCACGGCTGAGGATATTAGGGAGATTTCCAAACCTGAGCCGTCCTTTGTAGGTGACAAATCTGAGGAATTGTCATAGATTGAAGTGTTATTAGAGGAGGTTTTGGAATTAATTGCTAAACTTAACAGTAACAAGTCACCGTGACCATATGGCATTCACCCAAGAGTTCTGAAAGAACTCAAATGTGAAATTGCGGAACTATTAACTATGGTTTGTAACCTGTCCTTTAAATCAGCTTCTGTACCCAATGACTGGAAGATAGCTAATGTAACGCCAATATTTTAAAAGGGCTCTAGAGGTGATCCCGGCAATTACAGACCGATAAGTCTAACGTCAGTACCAGGCAAATTAGTTGAAACAATAGTAAAGAATAAAATTGTCAGGCACATAGAAGAACATAAATTGTTGGGCAAAAGTCAACATGGTTTCTGTAAAGGGAAATCATGTCTTACTAATCTATTAGAGTTCTTTGAAGGGGTCAACAAACATTTGGACAAGGGGGATCCAGTGGACATAGTGTACGTAGATTTCCTGAAAGCCTTTGACAAGGTCCCTCACCAAAGGCTCTTATGTAAAGTAAGTTGTCATAGGATAAGAGGGAAGATCCTTTCATAGATTGAGAACTGGTTAAGAGACAGGGAACAAAGGGTAGGAATAAATGGTACATTTTCAGAATGGAGAGGGGTAACTAGTGGTGTTCCCCAAGTGTCAGTCCTAGGACCAATCCTATTCAACTTATTCATAAATGATCTGGATAAAGGGGTAAACAGTGAGGTGGCAAAGTTTGCAGATGATACTAAACTGCTCAAGATAGTTAAGACCAAAGCAGACCGTGAAGAACTTCAAAAAGATCTCACAAAACTAAGTGATTGGGCAACAAAATGGCAAATTAAATTTAATGTGGATAAATGTAAAGTAATACACATTGGAAAAAATAACCCCAACTATACATACAATATGATGGGGGCTAATTTAGCTACAACTAATCAGGAAAGAGATCTTGGAGTCATCATGGATAGTTCTCTGAAGACGTCCACGCAATGTGCAGCAGCAGTCAAAAAAGCAAACAAGATGTTAGGAATCATTAAAAAAAGGGATAGAGAATAAGACGGAGAATATCTTATTGCCCTTATACAAATCCATAGTGCGCCCACATCTTGAATACTGCGTGCAGATATGGTCTTCTCATCTCAAAAAAGACATACTGGCATTAGAAAAGGTTCAGAGAAGGGCAACTAAAATGATTAGGGGTCAGGGCCGGCGCTACCACTAGGCGACCCTAGGCAGTCGCCTAGGTCGCCAGGATTCGGGGGGCAGCATTTCTTAACTTCTTCAGCTGCCGGGGTCCTCAAAATGCCGCCGGGGTCCTCGGCGGCAGCTTCTTCAGCCGCTGGGGGCTTCGGCGGCATTTCGGCGGCAGCTTCTCCGGGAGGTGCCGCCTAGGGTGGCAAAGAAGCTGGCACTGCTACTGTTAGGGGTTTGGAACGGGTCCCAAATGAGGAGAGATTAAAGAGGCTAGGACTTTTCAGCTTGGAAAAGAGGAGACTAAGGGGGGGATATGATAGAGGTATAAAAAATCATGAGTGTGTGGAGAAAGTGTATCAGGAAAACTTATTTACTTGTTCCCATAATATAAGAACTAGGGGCCACCAAATGAAATTAATGGGCAGCAGGTTTAAAACAAATAAAAGGAAGTTCTTCACACAGCGCACAGTCAACCTGTGGAACTCCTTGCCTGAGGAGGTTGTGAAGGCTAGGACTATAAAAGGGTTTAAAAGAGAACTAGATAAATTCATGGAGGTTAAGTCCATTAATGGCTATTAGCCAGGATGGGTAAGGAATGGTGTCCCTAGCCTCTGTTTGTCAGAGGGTGGAGATGGATGGCAGGAGAGAGATCACTTGATCCTTACCTGTTAGGTTCACTCCCTCTGGAGCAGCTGGCATTGGCTGCTGTCGACAGACAGGATACTGGGCTGGATGGACCTTTGGTCTAACTCAATATAGCTATTCTTATGTTCTTATGTTCACCTAGATTACGGGTCTGATGTACCTCACTACTGTAAGAAAGGCCCTTCTGTAGCTCACCTCATCCAAGGCTCTGACAACGCTTTATAAACATCAACTAATTTAGGCTCACAACACCCTGAGATGTAAGCATTCATTTAATCCACTACTGTTATGGAATGCAACTGCAGCTGATCAGCACAGAGCAACATAAGGGTATTTTACCTCCAGCTATAACAGTGAATTGGTTTACATGGGTAAAATGACTGAAATTGTAATACTGTTCACATCCTAATTCTGTATGCTAAATTCTGTTCCTTAACTGTTACTGTTTTCTTTTAACGTATGTCTACACTACGAGAGTAGTTCGAATTTACTTAAATCGAACTTGTGAAACCGATATTACAAAGTCGAACGTGTGAATCCACACTAAGGACAGTAATTCAAGTTTGTGAGTCCACACTAACGGGGCAAGCGTCAACATTGCAAGCGGTGCACTGTGGGTAGCTATCCCACAGTTCCTGCAGTCCCCGCTGCCCATTGGAATTCTGGGTCGAGCCCCCAATGCCTGCTGGGGCAAAAAATGTGTCGAGGGTGGTTTTGGGTAAATGTCGTCATTCAACCCTCACTCCCGCCCTCCCTCCATGAAAGCGCCGGCGGGCAATCAGTTCACGCCCTTTTCTGGTGATTGACAGCGCGGACGCCACAGGACCGCAAGCATGGAGCCCTCTGCGATCATCGCTGCTGTTCTGTCCATTGTCAACACCTCGCGCCTTATCATCCACCTTTTCCAGAGGCAGATGTTGATAAATCGGGCGAGGAGGCAACGGAAGCGCCGTGAGGACATTGACTCTGAGATGGGCACACACCTCTCAGAAACCACAGGACCCCGCACCCTGGACATCATGGTGGCAATGGGTCATGTTGATGCTGTGGAATGGCGATTCTGGGCCTGGGAAACAAGCACTGACTGGTGGGACCGCATAGTGCTGCAGGTCTGGGATGAATCCCAGGGGCTGTGAAACTTTCGGATGCGTAAGGGCACTTTCCTGGAACTTTGTGAGTTGCTGTCCCCTGCCCTGAAGTGCCAGGACACCCAGATGCGAGCAGCCCTGACTGTCCAGAAGCGAGTGGCCATAGCCCTCTGGAAGCTTGCAACGCCTGACAGCTACTGGTCAGTCACGAATCAATTTGGAGTGGGCAAGTCTACCGTGGGGGTTGCTGTGATGCAAGTAGCCAATGCAATCGTTGAGCTACTGCTCTCAAAGGTAGTGACCCTGGGAAACGTGCAGGTGCTCATAGATGGCTTCGCTGCGATGGGATTCCCAAACTGCGGTGGGGCTATTGATGGAACTCACATCCCTATCCTGGGACCGGACCACCAGGGCAGCCAGTACATTAACCAAAAGGGCTACTTTTCAATGGTGCTGCAAGCACTGGTGGACCATAAAGGACGTTTTACCAACATCAATGTTGGATGGCCAGGCAAGGTTCATGACGCTCGCGTTTTCAGGAACTCTGGTCTCTTTAGACAGCTGCAGGAAGGTATTTACTTCCCGGACCACAAAATAAGTGTTGGGGATGTGGAGATGCCTATAGTGATCCTCAGGGACCCAGCCGACCCGTTAATGCCCTGGCTCATAAAGCCATACACAGGTGCCCTGGACAGTGAAAAGGAGCTCTCCAACTACCATCTGAGCAAGTGCAGAATGGTGGTGGAGTGTACTTTTGGACGTCTGAAGGGGAGATGGAGAAGCTTATTGACTCGCTCTGATCTCAGCCAAACCAATATCCCCATTGTGATTGCAGCTTGCTGTGTGCTCCACAATCTCTGTGAGAGCAAGGGGGAGACATTTATGGCAGGGTGGGAGGTTGAGGCAAATCGCCTGGCTGCTGATTACGCGCAGCCAGACACGCAGGCGATTAGAAGAGCACAGCGGGATGCGCTGCGCATCCGGGAAGCTTTGAAAGCTAGCTTCCAGAGTGAGCAGGGTAACCTGTGACTATTACCTTTGTGTAAGCAGAACCTGAACCTGCCTATGTTTAGTTACCCAGTTAATGTTGCCTATCCTCTCCAATTACAAAACCCCTTCCCCCCTTTCCTACACTGTTTTAAAAATAAAATAAATGCAACGTTGTTCATTAAAATCGTCTTCTTTATTAAGGATTTCTCGGTAAGGGGTTGAAACTGGGACGCATGCTGCGGTTGGGGAGCGGGTGGAGTGATGGAAAGGACGCTTCCAAACTCGGGGAATGACAGGCTCCTGCTCCTAGAGCAGTCCGCAGTGGTGGACTGCTTGTTTCAACGGAGCCTGCCACCCCTCCTTTTTGGAACTCTGTGGAGGGGGGGGCTATGTGACTCTGTGGCCGGGGATGGCGGTTACAGATCCCCTGCTGCGTGGCTCTGTCGTGCAGGCTACTGACCGCTGCATAAGATCTGTAACCGCCCTCCCCCACCACAACCTCACAGAGCACCCACACACAGAACATGAAAACCACCTCCCAGAATGACCACGGTGCCTAGTGAATGCAATGTGAGTGTGTCGTTCTGGTGAACCTGCCCCCCTGTCTGTACCCTGGTAAAGGCACCTATCGTCTCCAATTACCAACCCCCTTCCCCCCTTCAAGCACACCATCCTTTAAAAGGAAATCAAGGAAACAGTACTTAACAGAAAATTAATTTTTATTAAGGACAGCACAGTTATGGGATGAAACTTTGACGGGGGCTAGGGTGGGGTGCGGTTGGAGGGAAGGAAAGGACCCATCAAATCTTGGGGAATGAGAGACTTCTGCTACTTGAGCAGTCCGCAGGGGTGGAGTGATTATTTCCACGGCCCTTGCCGCCCCTCCTTCTTGGGACTTTGGGTGAGGGGGGGATGGGACTTTGTGGCGGGGGAGGGCGGTTAGAAATCAAATTGAGCGGGGCTCTTTCGTCCTGCCTCCGGTCCTGCAGAACATCTACAAGGCGCCAGAGCGTGTCCGTTTGCTCCCGCATTAGTCCCAGCAGCGTCTGAGTAGCCTGCTGGTCTTCCTGCCACCACCTGTCCTCACGAGCTTCAGTCCTCTGCTCCCGTTCGCTGAATGCTCGCTGGTACTGAGAGATGTCTTCTCTCCGCTGTGCCACCTCATTTTGGGAACAGACCATCAGTTCCAAGAACATGTCGTCCCGAGTTCTTTTTTTGCGCCGCCTGATCTGCGCCAGCCTCTGGGAGGGGGATGCACGGGTAGTGCGGGAGACACTCGCAGCTGTGGGATGGGAGAAAGGGAGTGAATTCCTCACAAAGATACATTTTCGCGAACAATGAATATACTCTTTCCCTGTGAACAAGATCATGCACACTACCTATCACATGTGCACTCAGTACAAGGTGGAATTTTCTGTCTTTATATTGAGTGCCTGGGGTCTTGGTGTATAGATCACACAAGCGGGGCCGGAGAACGGAATTCAGCTATCAGGAGGCCATGGTAAGCCGTAGACTTTTGGCTTCTGAAAGCTTACTTTACAGCAGCGCCCTCCTTTCATGTTCCAAGCACAGCTCCTAGCGGTGGCCAGTTCCTGCTGCCAGCAAACCGATCAGCTTGAACAGTTCACCTCCCCACCCCCACCGCGTGGCTGGTCCCGGGAAAGATCCCTGCCTGCTGCCTGCGAACCGCTCAGCATGAACAGTTCGCCTCCCTGCCCCCACCGCGTGGCTGGTCCCGGGAAAGATCCCTGCCTGCTGCCCGCAAACCACTCAGCATGAACGGTTCACCTCCCCGCCCCCAGTGCGTGGCTGGAAACCTCCGGGTAGAGTTATTTAAAGGAACAGGCAATCAGTCCCCATACTAAAATACCCCTAATTCAAACCAGGGCACCATGACTGATATCACTCTGATGAGGATTACGGAGACAGAGAAAGACCATATGCTGCGTGAATGCCAGCAAACACCAGGGCCGTATGCCGCCATGCTTTGCAAGGCAATGATACCGGAGTACCTGCTACTAGCCTGGTGCGGAAAAGTTTCCTACCATGGAGGAGACAATAAGGCCACTCTCACCGGGAACCTGATGCAAAGACTTTCACAGTACCTCCAGGAGAGCTTCGTGGAGCTGTCCGATGAGGATTTCTCCTCTATCCCCAGACATATTGACAGACTTTACGAGTAGCTGCACTGGCAACGACTAAAAACTAAGGCGCCTAGGGCAAACTAAGCAATAAAAACCCATTGCTAACATACCATGCCTAGTCTATTCAAAATAAATGTTTAAAACATTCACCTACTGATCCTTCCCCTGATTCCTGGTCAAGGTTACTGCCTTGGGAGCGTTGGTAGGGGATCTCAGTCAGGGTGATGAAGAGATCCTGGCTGTCGGGGAAATAGGCGTTGAAAGCGCTGTCGACTGCCTCGTCCTCCTCATCTCCTTCCTCTTCTTCACCGTCCGCGAAAACCTCCGACGAAGTGGCTGTAGATAAGACCCCATCGTCGGAGTCCATGGACACTGGTGGGGTAGTGGTGGCAGCACCACCTAGCATTGCATGCAGTGCCTCGTAGAAACGGCATGTTTGGGGCTGGGATCTGGAGCATCCGTTTGACTCCTTGGTCTTCTGGTACGCCTGTCGCAGCTCCTTGATTTTCACGCGGCACTGCGTTGCATCCCGGCTGTATCCTCTCTCCGTCATTGCCTTGGATATTTGCTCATAAATTTTTGCATTCCGTCTTTTGGATCGGAGCTCGGATAGGACGGATTCATCTCCCCACACAGCGATCAGATCCAACACTTCACGATCAGTCCACGCTGGAGCCCTCCTTCTATTCTGGGACTGCATGGTAACCTCTGCTGGAGAGCTCTGCATTGTTGCCAGTGCTGCTGAGCTGGCCACGATGTCCAAACAGGAAATGAGATTCAAACTGGCCAGACAGGAAAAGGAATTCAAATTTTCCCAGGGCTTTTCCTGTGTGGCTGGTCAGAGCATCTGAGCTCGGACTGCTGTCCAGCGTGTCCACAGAGTGGTGCACTGTGGGATAGCTCCCGGAGCTATTAGCGTCGAATTCCGTCCACAGTAACCCGAATTCAACATGGCCATGTCGAATTTAGCGCTACTCCCCTCGTCGGGGAGGAGTACAGAAATCGAATTAAAGAGCCCTTTATGTCGAAATAAATAGCTTCGTTGTGTGGACGGGTGCAGGGTTAATTCGAGTTAACGCTGCTAAATTCGACATAAAGTCCTGGTGTAGATCAGGCCTAATAGTAGGAGGTTGGTTTTGTTTTTACTATAATTGAAATATGACGGAACTAGGTAGTAGAAAACTCATTTTCCTGTCCATTGTCATTGGGTGGGTGGTCCATGCTATGAGTTTACAGATAGAGATGACTGCTGCTACTTGTCTATGATTCTGATGTCTTAGACTTAGACAAAGATCAGTCCTCAAACAATTTAGACTATAACTCTGTCTCTCTGCAGGTAAGACCTGCACCAAGGTCAGACTATATATTACCTTCCATTCTCTAGCCGAGGCTTTTGTTTTCTTGTGATTATAACTGCAGCTTTAAGAGCAGGCATCCCAGGAATTTTCTTTTGGAATAGGCATCCCCCTCTAACTGTACTGTTTTAGCCGGTGCAGTTTCTGCTCTGAGTGCATTGTTGTCTTGTATCGATTTCTTGAAAACATGATATTGCAGTGGTAAAAGCAATTGACATTTACACAACACTAATTCACTGCTTGCTTCAGTGGATTCCCCATCCTCATCTGTGCTGGCTGGAGGTCTCTCACTCTTCCTTCACTGCTAAACTGGGGCGACAGAGGAAGCCACAGAAGACCTCCTGGAGAGTATGCAATACCAGTTACAGGAGCAAGACTGGCATGGAGAAGATCTCTGTCAAGAGGGTGAGGCCAGCTTAAGACTTTCTAGTTTAAGAAGTGGTTACTTCGCGCAGGGAGAGGCTGGAAGGAGAGTTTCTGGCAGGTAGAGCATGCTACATATTTAGCTGAAATGAATGAAGCCTTCCTTTGAGAACACTTTCAGTGCTGTTACTGGAAACTGTGCTGATGGCCCATTTGGTTGTTATAATTGCTCCAACTGAATTTGGGCCCCCATTGTTCTAGGTGATTTACATCCACGGTAAAATTTCCCCTGCCCCAAAGAGCTTACAATCTAAGTAGACAGAGTGGGGGAAGGGAAACAGAGCTATAGCGACTTGCTCAGCCTCACGCAGCAGGGCAGTAGCCATGACAGGAGTTAGGGTGGCCAGATGTCCCGATTTTATAGGGACAGGCCTGATTTTGGGGTCTTTTTCTTATATAGGCTCCTATTACCCCCTACCCACTGTCCCGATTTTTCACACTTGCTGTCTGGTCACCCTAACAGGAGTAGAACCCCACTCCAGTGCCCGATCCACTAGACCATGCTGCCAGCTGAATGATAAGAGTTTGAGAGGCTGCCATCCACGATGCATGAAGATCAAGTTACAGGGATGGAGGGTGAGAAGGTTTATTGTAGGACCCAAGTCATCCCTTAATGGGATAAAGAAAGTATCATGCTGTTTGTCATCAGAATAATAATCTGTGTGCAGATGATGCATTATTTCAAGTTTGAGTGAAACCAAAGAACAAAAGACTCTATTAAAAAGAGTTCAGGTTCTGATTCAGGAGTCTCCTGCTAACATCCCAAAACAATATTACTCTGCTTATTATTTAACATTTCTACTGCACTGGCTCCTGAAGCCCTCAAGCCCGTCAGGGCCCCATTGTGCTACATGCTGAACATACAGTGAATCACGTTCCCTGCTCCCAAAGAGCTGGTTAAAGTGAAGAAAACAAGTGAGTATTCTTCAATGTGTAAACAGAATTTCAAAATGTACTGCACGGCAATTTTAAATATACACCATGGCCCAGATCTACAACCCACTCCACTCAGCTGCTATCTAATGCTGGTGGTGCCCAAGGGTATGTCTACACAGCAAAGACAAACCTGCAGCTGGCTTGGCCTGTGCCAGCTGACTCAGACCTGTGGGGCTCGGGCTGTGGGGCTGTTTCATTGCTGGGTAGCGGACCAGGCTCGGGTTGGAGCCCAGGCTCTAGAACCCTTCAGGGTGGGAGGGTCCCAGAGCTCAGGCTCCATCCTGAGTCCGGAAGCCTACACAGCAATGAAACAGCCCCGCAGGCTGAGCCCCGCGTGCCTGAGTTGACTGGCACAGGCCAGCCATGGGTTTTTCTTTGCTGTGTTTCTGTCTCTCGGCTCATGAACTGCTGCCTCAGGCAGGCATCCGGGCAACTCTTTCACATCTAAACCACATTGTGATCCTCAAACGAGGTGAAAAGAGGTGTTACCCCCCACCTATCTCATCTGCAGGGCCCAACCTGGTAGAGGTGGTCTGGACGTTCCTAACTCCACACAAGAAGCCTGAGGAGGGAGAAGTAGCTTCCTATAAGCTTAACAAATGGACAGCGGTTTCCCAGCTCTCAAGTGGGTGCCCTAACCACTGGACTATGGGATATTTGAATGTGAGGCTTCCTCAGAATTTCTTGTTGAATTTGTACCACTGTATATTATAAACAATTAAATATGCATTGGGCCAAAAAGAGAGTGAGAACAGCTCTATAGCCTAGTGACTAGCCCTGTGTGAGAGGTGGGGAAGCCTTATTCAAATCCTTTCTCCTCGTCAGGCAGAGGGAGGAACTGAACCTTCATCTCCCACATACTAGGTGAGTGCTCTAACCACTAGACTCAAGAGTAGAAGGGAGGTTGAGTCCCAAGCTGTTCTGTGCAGAATTAGGCTCAGTGTTGCCATGTTTCATTCCTTTTGTGGATCTGGGCCTGTGTTCTTCAGAACATAACATAGCAAATATCCTACCCTTCACTCAGTTTGGATATCTCCTGAATGCCCTCACTATATACACTGTGGTGGCATACAGCAGATCAATAACTTTTCTTTTTTAAAACCATTTTCCATTGTGAAAACATTTTTTTTCCTTCCTGATTTAGACCCTGATCCAGCAAGGAGCTTCTTGCAGGCAGAATTCCAATGTTTGTGGGGCTCTGCACACAGACAGGGATCCACCCCCGTGGAGTCCACTGCAGGATTGGGGCCTTGCCAAGCTATTGTGGGATACAGTGTTCAGTGAATTCGTAAATATCTTGGGTGACATTGAGTCTTCTGGTATTTGTTGTGTTAGAGTGATGCATTCTGGGAAAGAGGAGGTAAACCAAAAAACACCAAGATGTTTCCAAAGAACTTTTAAAAGTTAGTTAGAAACTCTTTCTATACTTAATATCCTTGTTAGTGAGGCCATTCAGCACAGAAATCTTAGGTTAAACTTTTTGATTTGTGATGCAGTTTGAACAAGCTGATGTTACATAGAGAAAACAATAAAACATACCAAGGAAGGCTGACGTTAATTTATTTCTGTTGGAATAGTATTAGGTTAGATAAAATACTGTATAACTTCAATATCACATGCAAATATTCTATGGTTCTGATTGTGCAAACAAGTATATGCATAACTGCTTGGACCTACTGAAGTCAATTAGATTAGTCACAGGCTTAAAATGTTTGCGAACTGGGGCCTACATTTTTAAACGGGGAACAGCTGTTAATGGCAAGTGTTTGAGCAATAATAATCAGTACGATTAAAGTGTTTTTTCATTGAATTTCTCATAATCTCATATAAAATTTCTCAAAATATTGTACGCTTCTAGTGAGAGAGGTATATATGTCAGTGTCTGACAGCCATCATTGTATATTGCTTCAGTGCAGGGTTTTTATTTCTGCAGTTGGAAAGAGGATCGAACTTTATAAAATGTTTGAATCAGGGTCAGGTAATGTTTCTGCTTCTTACATATTGATTCCCCATTTGATGTATGTAGGAGGTGTCAAGAGTAAGTTTCCCATGGATACCGTCAGAGCTGAGAAAGTTCTTGCTACCTCGCTGCTGACTCATTGTCATCCCTTCTTTATAAAAAAAAACATGCCTAGACCAAATAGCAGACTGTTAGGCAAATTTACTAGGCAGACACACAGGTTGTTTTATTATTTGAGATTGTCCTAGGCTCAAATTGCCACACATGTATGCTTAATATGAAGAAAAAAGCATAAATCACAAGCTAAAGTGCATCAGTGAAAACGCACTGGCAAGAATGCTGAAAGATGTATTCAGTCAATAGTACTATCTCCAGTGAATGCATAGATGTTCAATCACACATGATTGGAAAGGAACTCTTGGGTCATCTATTCCATTTCCTTTACATAATTCAGGATATTCTTCTACTCCAACCTAATTGTTACCACATGTGATCTGGTCCTGAACTCTAATAATGGTACCTCCTGGGCATTCCTTCTGCAAGTTACCCACTTGCTCATTATTTAATTGGTTGATTTTACTGCTGATGTTTCCTAGCATCTAATTTAAACTATTCCCATTTCTGCCTGCTATATAATAGTATAGCAGGCCGGATCCTCTTCTTGCCATCCCTGTTAACAAGTACTGGGCACCCTACAGGGAGCTGCAGGTTAGTTACTGCCAACTCATTGGGGTAGGGTCCTTATATTATATCTTGAAAATAAGGGAAGTGAGAATAATGCTCTAGCAGAGGTAACTAGGACCTGGAATAAATGAATCCTGATGGGGAGGAACTGTAGGTGCTGTCAAGTTTGGGCAGAAGGCTGAAGAGTGGTGCCCTGGGAGCAGCTGTGCTCCCAGAGGAAGCGTAGGCTGTGAGTCAGGCAGTGTTATTTTGGAATTACTTTTTTGTTGTTAAAACCAGTCCCTAGGAGGGAGCTGACTGGGGGCATGTAACAGAGGGCTAGCTGTAGCACCCTGCTCACTGGGGTTGCTGCTGCGCACAAAAGAATGCAGGCTTACTTAGAAGCAATCAGCCTGTTATTGATGGGGAATACTGACATTTGGTAATTGTTGGGCTAAAGAGGTAATTGGTTTTGTAATGGGGAGGATCAGGAAGTAACGAGGGTGGGGGCCAGAGGGTGAGCTGGGGAGGAAAGCTGTGTGGAAGGTTCCTTCTGCTTTATACCTGTACTACATCCTGTCATCTTTGGAAACTGTGGATTAAAGGTACATGTTGTAGAAACGAAACAGACTGTGTCTGGTTGTGACTAGGAGACCATGAAAACAGCGTATGCAGTGCTGCTCAAGGGTGGCTTGAGAAGGACTCTGTGACCATGCTTCTGGAGTTGTATCCTGAATAGGGTGACCAGACAGCAAGTGTGAAAAATTGGGACAGGGCTTGGGGGGGTAATAGGTGCCTATATAAGACAAAGCCCCAAATATCGGGGCGGTCCCTATCAAATCAGGACATCTGGTCACCCTAACCCGGAACCACCTTCAGTAACCCGCCCTCTCCTCTGTCCTGCTATTTTATTTTAGCTGGTCTTGTAGGCATTCTATTTAGTGTCATGATCCCATTAGCTCTATCCAGTGTTTGGCAGGGTCAGTTCCTGGATAGGGGACCTGCTACAGGAAGCTGTGTTGGTGCTCCAGAAGGTGGTGGTGTTGCATGGTTTTTGTTCATTTCATGCTCAATATAGTCCTTATGATGTTTATCACAATGTTCCATGCACTTTTAGTTGTTTGTTATTACATTTACAGTTATTAGTACATGTTAGGTTACCCCAGGCATTGGCAACCTTCAGCACGCGGCTCGCCAGGGTAAGCCCCCTGGCAGGACGGGCCGGTTTGTTTACTTGCTGCGTCTGCCGGTTCGGCCGATCGCGGCTCCCACTGGCCGCGGTTCGCCGTCCCAGGCCAATGTAAGTAAGTGCTCCCACTGACTTCAGCTATGACCCGTGTGGAAGTCGTTGCAGGATTGGAGCCTACATGATTAGTCAAATCCAAGCTGAGTGAAATGCAGATAGAAAAACTGCAGAAGGGTGAAAAATAAATGAGATTTATTTTTAATGTTCTGTTTTAACAATCTAAAGTATTTCTCGAAATACAGGAAAGGACTTCTTTTTTTAAGTAGATGATGTTTTTTCTTGGCAGCATTCATTTTAAGCTCTATGCTATTATAAAGAAAAACTAAGAATAACCAGAAACAATTTGGGGTACAGCGGGAGTGGGGAAATGAAAGGATAAAAGCAAAACCATGACAACTAATGTCAGATGATAAATGTAGAACTTTTATTTATGCCATATGACTTGAAAATACTTTTTACATACTTTGTCCTCAGAACTGTTTTTTTAGGAGAGGAGTAAAAAAGATGGAATTCATTAAAAGGAATAACGTGAATGACAGTTACTTGCCAATACTAATAGATTATGGAACGAAAATGGCTGTTAAAACCATTCTTTTGGCTCCAGCATGCACTTTATAGTTGTCTCCATCCCTCAAGAAATGTATGAGTTATTCTCCATCGCTTGCAAAGTCAGAATAGGACAATTTACTCAACACACGTTTAGATGTGCTACTCTAGGAATCAAATTCAGCAGGCCGGGATGCAAGGCCAGAGAGATTAGAAGTTCTGTATTGTCGCTAGTTTTTCCCCAAGAGTTTTTCTTTCTCCACATGCTGGATGTCTCCATCTTTTAAAGGGCAGTGCACCTTCAGCTTCTACTCTCATTGGCTTGATGGTGTGAAATGCACAGGGCACTTCGCTGGATTTGGTCTTCAGATAGAAGGCCTTGTAATTATGCTAAGCTAATGACCCTATTAGGAAACTCCTTTCCTTTCTTTAAAGGAGACGATCCAGAGACTCCATGAAGTCCCCTAGGGACTTGTAATTGCCAATCCATTGAATGTGAAAGGCATTGGAATGTGACAGTAATGGGTGGTAGTACAGTATCTAAGATGGATTTCCCACTCCCAGGGGAAAAAAAACTCAGTGGAGTTCCAAGGACATGTACTGAACTATGATTCTCACTTTTAGTTATGACTTAACTACATTATTGATCATTCATATTATAACCTGAAAGCCAGCTCTGGTTTATATAAACACTAGTGCACATTTTTGAAACGTCTGCTAAAAAATTACAAGTCTGTTCATGAAGTGAATTAACAGAACAATGGGATACTGTGAGAAAGTAACTATGCTGAAAAGCGGGCACTATGATATGATTTGAGAAGTGGTCACACACACACATCAGTTTCATCACAAATTTCATAGACTGTCACTCAACAGGCGTCTATCACAGCAGCAGATTTGCTGAAATTATATTTAAAAAGTCTCTTCTGCTGTTGGCTAAGGAAGCTACTCTTACCAGTGGCAAAACCCTAATCTAAGGTAAGGAGCATCAGCTATGGGTCCTTAGGAATAACCCAATATTAAGCATGAGAGAAGATTTTAAATTATGTGTGTCCTTGACAAGTGTGTATTATTTGGGGGTGGCATCTGTTGAAATTCTTACCATGTTGTCAGATTTCTCTATAGAAGCTGGAGTCAACAATGGCAATGCAAATATCTATTAAGTCCTCTTAGAGGCCTGGCTGTGACAATGAGACTGCACTGATGGTGGTGGTGGTAAGATCTCCTCCTGGTGATAGCTGAAAATCAGGGGTCTGAGCTGATACTTTTAGATCTGTCAGCTGCCTTTAATACTTTGAAGACCATCCTGTCAGCTCTCTTGTTCACCATGTATATGGGCCATTAGGAAGGTTAGTGGGAGAGAATGGGGTTACAGTGTCTCAAATATGAAAAGACTCTGCTCATGCAAAGCAATTTATCCTGTGATTCACAGAGACTGGGGCATGGACAGTTAAATGAGGTTCACCCTGGGTCACACTGATGCAATGCTTGTGGGTTTTAATCTAAGTAGAAGGATTGCTGAGGTTCTATATATTTAAATAGCACCTTTTCCTACATCACTGAAAACATCCCACTTCTCCGAATTCTTAATGGTATCAAAACACTACCCAGAAAGAAAGTCAAACAATAACTGTTGATATGATTTAAGCACTGGGATTCAGGTGGTTTCCGATCACTCTCCAGCTCTGCCATAGACAGTTTGTGTGACCTTGGACAAGTCACTTGTAGGTAGATTTTCAAAAGCCTTTAAGAGTATATCTACACTGCAATTAGACACCCACGGCTGGCCCATGCCTGCTGACTCAGGCTAAAGGCCTTGGGCTATGAGGCTGTTTAATTGTGGTGTAGATGTTCAGGCTGCAGCCCAAGCTCTGGGACCCTCCCAACTCCCTTAGCCTGGGCCCCACAAGCCCGAGTCAGCTGGCACGAGCCAGCCACAGGTTTTTAATTGCATTGTAGACATACCCAAAGTGACTTGACCTCCTAAGTGCCATTTCAAAAGTGAGTTGGGCAGTAGATTTAACCTTCGGTCTCACTGCCTCTCAGTTCCTTATCTGTCAAATGGGGATACTGGTTTTTTTGGTCTGTCTTGCCTGGTTAAGGGGCAGGGACTGTCCATAACTATGTATGCATGGTACCTAGACCTGCAGAGCTATTATACTGCTAAGAAGAATAATGTTGTTGTAAAGAAAGGGCTTTGCAGACCATTAGTCTTTCTATAGGGGAAGGTCTCATAAATTACATTGAATTTCTCACTTGCCAACCACACTCACTAGTGGATGCCCAAACTCTGTGACTTTTACATAACATTGAAAGGGGCAGAGGACACATGGTGAATGTTGGCACTTTTCAGCTACTGTCATCAAGATAAAGGTTCCTGAATGAGCTGTAAAACTGAGCTGAATGAAGCAAGAGGTTCCTCTTCACTGGTTTTCTACTCATTATTTGCTTGAATGACTACAAGTGTAATAAACAAAACAAAATACAACTGTGCATGAATATGAAGCATATGATAAGTACAGCAGATGTTCTATTCACTTATACTCATTGAAGCCTAATTGTTCGGCTGATTGCTCTTCACTATCTATTTGAGATAATCACATGGGAAGTTCAGGACGGGGAAGCAGGTTTTAAATCAAATTCAGAGATGCTCTGCCTGGCAAACACCTAGATTCGGTGGACACCCCTCAAATTACTTCAGATGCAGGGATACTTTGACCAGCATGATTTAGTGTGATTATAAAAAGTACCAGCTAATAGTCTCTTTCTGATATTGTAACAGTGCCACTAAAGAATTTCAGTATATAGCTGTATATTCAAGAGGAGCAGTAAAATACATGGCAGTGCTCATGACAGGTCAAAAGTAGGGTGACCAGACAACAAATGTGAAAAATCGGGACGGGGATGAGGGTAATAGGGGCCTATATAAGAAAAAGAGCCAAAAATCCTGACTGTCCTTATAAAATCGGGACATCTGGTCACCCTAGTCAAAAGTGACACAGGTAACAAACTTTATCCTGGGTCTCCGTCTCCAGATGTGATGCCCAAAGCTTGCCAGAACTGGTCCAACTGTTGACTTCTCAGTTACTACCAGACAAAGGGTTTCTACATATTCTGCCAGGAAAAATCCACAAATAAAAGAATTCTATGGTTGATGCAATCTGTTACTTAAACCCTCCATAAATTGTGGAATAAATAAAGTGTTACAGAAATATGAGCAAGCTGAGAACATCCTTATTTAAGTTTCTAGGTAGATAATTTGACACCAGTTTAATCATGATGAGAATGTAATGTACAAGTTTTCCGTGCTCAAAGCTCATTTCTATCAGAGTTCCAGATTCACACTTGGAGTGCTGATAATGGGAGGAAATGGGCATTTACATTATTTGATTTACATAAATATTTTGCAAGTAAAACATATTCCTTTTCCAGGTAGGCTCTTAGATCTGTTTGTTTTTTAAAAAACAAAAAAAACCTGAATATTGGCTCTGCTTGGCTCCAGACTGCTGTCTTTAAAATATGCATAAAATTATTGTTTGCACTACTTTATACTTTTATCTTCTTATAAAAAACCCAAATACTGATTTTTAAAAAGCTAGTTTAGACAAACAATGAAGCAGTATGGTAATAAAATCCCAAATTTCTGGCAGACACAATACAAATAAGGTCTGTTTGTCAGTCATAATACAGCAGTTAACAATCCACCCCATGGAGGCTGCATATTGTTTGAGAAGGAAAATGGAATCTTTTCAAATATAATACCAGTTTATAATTCTAATACATGGTCTTTCTGTAACTAAATTCGTAGTAGTAGTACATGCTGCACTGCCACTCGTAGCCACTAGGTGGTATGCAATACTCAGTTTCAAATATCACTAAATTAGTTACTGGCAATGCTTAATCTCACTGTTGGCATCTTTATTGTACAAGGGGAAAAAATCAGAGTGGCTCTGAAAGGGAATGTCATGTTCTAAAATCTCAATTTTAAATAAAGTCCTGTGTGAGCTGTAATGGTCTGTAATTTGCCAAGCATAATCTGCATTTCAAAACCCTTTGAAATATAAAGTACAAATAGTTCTAGACCGCTTAATGTAGAAAATGATAGACTTATATAAGCCTAAATTTAATATTTTTTTTAAAAAAAAAAGGCTATAGGTTTGTAACGAATAAAAAATAAGTTCAGGCTTTCTGTTGTATAAACACAGGTTTTTTTACTGCTGATAGATAAATCTATATGTCCTATTAATTTGTAAATTTTACAATGAAGCTCTTTCACTATAACACTGAACTTTCCTTTTCCTTTTAGTGACTGATATTTATTGCATGTGAGCTATGATAAAGAAATCCAGCCTTTTCAATACTGAATATATTTAGGAAAGAAAAGTAAATTCAAAGCTAAAATTCACGAGAAAAGCTGAGAAGTTTGTTTTCAAAACTCTCTGAAACTATCAGCTGTCATTCTTGGACACTCCTGTTCATTCCCACCAAGCACGGAGATCTAGTTCTCGAACTCTTTTTCTAACATGAACTCCAAGAGTACTGTGCTTTTTTTTTTTTTTTTTTGTTTTGTACCTGGTAATGAACCCAACTGTGGCTACATATAACAGAAATCATGCCAACAAAAAGAGAAGTATTAACTGCTTGGACCAGCCCAAGTGGTAGTACATTGCACTGCGATGGGAGAGACCCTTGTTCAGTTTCTGGCTTTCATGCCCAGGATTAGCAGGTTTGGGAGCTCTGTGGATGGCAACGGACTTGCATTCTGGCGATGAAATCCTGGAATCATTGAAGTCTTACCATTGACTTCAATAGGGTCAGCATTTCAACTTGGAGCAGAACAAGGAAGAGTGCTTCATTTTGCTCAGCAATAACTCTTCCACTGTTTCTAGGCAACTGTTCCAATCTAGTCCTCAGCAGTCTAGGCTTCATCCGGTTCCTAGCTGAATGACAGTCACATCATAGAAAGTATCAGAGGGGTAGCCATGTTAGTCTGGATCTGTAGAAGCGACAAAGAGTCCTGTGGCATCTTATAGACTAACAGACGTATTGGAGCAAAAGCTTATGCTCCAATACGTCTGTTAGTCTATAAGGTGCCACAGGACTCTTTGTCGCTTCTACATCATAGAAAAACACCATCAAAATATATATTTTTATTGCTCTGCTAACCTCAGATGAAAGCTAAGGACTGGAGAGGTATGGAGCCAGAAGTTCCCTCAACCTTAATTGTGGTCCATCCCGGTCAGAGATCAAGCATTTTGGCAGATGAGGTAGCTTCCATTGTGCTGGCTGTGCATTATCTGTCCTGTGGGCTTCAGTTTCAAGGGCTGCCAATCTGGAACATCTTACTAGCCCTAAATTAATCTTAAACTGCTTCAGACCAGTGCAGTTATGGTGGGATGTTTCTCTCTCTCTCTCTATCTCAGCTTTTCTTTTCGGTGTCTCTTTGTGACTGCTTTTTGGATGATGAATAATTCCTCTTTGGGGCAGTGACTGCTGTTAATTATGGGTGAAATCCTGGCCCCATTGAAGTCAATGGCAAGAATTCTATATAGCTTTACATAGTACTTAGCACAATAGGGCCCACCCAGGTTGTAGTTTTTTAAGGGCTACTGCAATATAAATGTTAAATAATAACAGCATTACGGTATATTCATTTATGTTAGTCACAGATTTTTTTGAGGCCAGAAGGGACCATTGTGATTATCTAGCCTGACCTGAACAATGCAGGCCACAGATCTTTCATGAATTTATTCCTGCTTCAAGTCCAATATAAAGTCTGGATTGCGATATACGAGACTACACCCTATCAGGCTGGCTATTACTGTCTCATTGTTTTGTTCTAATCCCCCATATCTGTGTCCATCTGGTGTGTCTGGTATTATGTCTGGATTGTAAGGGAGTAACTTTTTGTTCTGTGTTTGTACAGCACGTAGCACAATGGGGTCCCCAATCCGTGACTAGGGCTCCTAGGTGCTTCAGTAATACACATAATAAATAACATTCAGATGCGCTGTTTCGTCCCAGAAAAGCCAGTCATAACCCACCTAAACCTTGTTGAATTAATATATTGACCTAAGTAAAGAAAATAATTGACCTAATGATACAACCAGCATGCATAATTTTGGGGTTGCATTTTCTTACTTTTTGTAATTGCTGTGTGCATTAAAAACTCAGCTGTTCTATATCATTTTCACTATTTCTACTTCAAAATACAATTCTATACTTGAAAAAATGAAAGCAAAAGATTTGCTAAATAATGGCCCCTCTGAGTGATGAGATCCCACAAGTACCAGGCTGAAGGGGAATCCTGTAGTGTTCTCCTGAGCAGTAGATTGCTTTCTGTAACATGGAGCCAGGAGGGAATGCTTAAGAGTCAAGAATTCTCAGAGCTCAAAGACCGCCCATATTCAAATAAAATAGCTCATGAAAAGGCCTTTAGTGTAATTGTGCTATAAAATAACACCTGAAGCCATAGCCTAAACTGATCATAGAATAGAATCATAAAATCATAGACTATTAGGGTTGGGAGAGACATCACGAGGTCATCTAGTCCAATCCCCTGCTCAAAGCAGGACCAACACCAACTAAATCACCCCAGCCAGGGCTTTGTCAAGCCGGGCCTTAAAAACCTCTAAGGATGGGGATTCCACCACCTCCCTAGGTAACCCATTCCAGTGCTTCACCACCCTCCTAGTGAAATAATGTTTCCTAATATCCAAACTAAACTTCCCCCACTGCAACTTGAGACCATTGCTTCTTGTTCTGTCATCTGCCACCACTGAGAACAGCCTAGCTCCATCCTCTTTGGAACCCCCCTTCAGGTAGTTGAAGGCTGCTATCAAATCCCCCCCTCACTCTTCTCTTCTGCAGACTAAATAACCCCAGTTCCCTCAGCCTCTCCTTGTAAGTCATGTGCCCCAGCCCCCTAATCATTTTCATTGCCCTCCGCTGGACTTTCTCCAATTTGTCCACATCCCTTTTGTAGCGGGGGGACCAAAACTGGACTCAGTACTCCAGGTGTGGCCTCACCAGTGCCGAATAAAGGGGAATAATCACTTCCCTTGATCTGCTGGCAATGCTCCTACTAATACAGCCCTATATGCCGTTGGCCTTCTTGGCAACAAGGGCACACTGCTGACTCATATCCAACTTCTCATCCACTGTAATCCCCAGGTCCTTTTCTGCAGAACTGCTGCGTAGCCAGTTGCTCCCCAGCCTGTAGCAGTGCATGGGATTCTTCCTTCCTAAGTTCAGGACTCTGCGCTTCTCCTTGCTGACCCTCATCAGATTTCTTTTGGCCCAATCCTCCAATTTGTCTAGGTCACTCTGGACCCTAGCCCTACCCTCCAGTGTATCTACCTCTCCCCCCCAGTTTAGTGTAATCTGCGAACTTGCTGATGGTGCAATTTATCCCATCATCCAGATCTTTAATAAAGATGTTGAACAAAACTGGCCCAGGACCGACCCCTAGGGCACTCAGCTTGATACCAGCTGCCAACTAGACATCGAGCCATTGATCACTACCCATTGAGCCCAACAATCTAGCCAGCTTTCTATCCACCTTATAGTCCATTCATCCAATCCATACTTTTTTAACTTGCTGGCAAGAATACTGTGGGAGACCATATCAAAAGCTTTGCTAAAGTCAATATATACCACACCCACCACTTTCTCCATATCCACAGAGCCAGTTATCTCATCATAGAAGGCAATCGGGTTGGTCAGGCATGACTTGCCCTTGGTGAATCCATGTTGACTGTTCCTGATCACCTTCCTCTCCTCCAACTGCTTCAAAATGGATTCTTTGAGGACCTGCTCCGTGATTTTGCTGGGGACTGAAGTGAGGCTGTAGTTCCCCAGGTTCTCTTTCTTCCCCTTTTTAAATATGGACACTATATTTGCCTTTTTCTAACCGTCTAGGACCTCCCCTGATCACCACAAACTTTCAAAGATAATGGCCAATGGCTCTGCAATCACATCAGCCAACTCCCTCAGAACCCTTGGATGCATTAGATCTGGACCCATGGACTTGTGCATGTCCAACTTTTCTAAATAGTCCTTAACCTGTTCTTTCACCACTGAGGGCTGCACACCTCCTCCCCATACTATGTTGCCCAGTGATGTAAGTAGGGTCTCTCTCTTCACATCTGTGGCTCTACACCAGTTTACACCAATGGCGAATATGACACTGGGTGTGAATTATTTAAAATCTACAGATTTTTTTTGCTGCAAAATGACCCTTTATAAATGATTTTTAACAGGTTTTTTTTATTAAACAATGTAGTAGTGTTGGTCCCAGGATATTAGAGAGAGAAGGTGGGTCTCTGTTATATAACAAAAGGAAATAAACCTTCAATTAAAACAGGAGGGAAAGAAAAACTCAAATTAACATACTGTAGAGGAGGGCAGAACATAACAAGGGGAGAGAGGATTCATGTCACACCTGGCCTCTGCCTCTTCTTGTGCTTTGCCATTCTGAAGATGAGTGGCAATATTTGACATTATTAGGAGTGTTAGATGGCTCAAAAGAGTTGGGCTCCCAAGTGCAGCTGTTCTCGCCGCACTGAGCTTGAGTCTGTGAAGGAAATGGCCTCTGGGAGCACTACTGCAGGGGTGCAGTGAGGAGGAGTTGCTGGTGTTCCTAGTACCCATATTTGTCCAGGGGCTGCAGAACATGGCTCGGTCCTTCTGCAGCTGAGAATTCCGGCTCTGTATTGCCTCAGGGGATTACCTCTGCCTCTTTTTCAACAATTTTTTTTTTTTTTTTTTTTTTTTTTTTGCATGGCAGTGCTGTTCCAGACCACTGTGACACTCTCTTTGGCCACTCCAACAATCTCTACAGAATTCTATTTCCTTTTCTCTCTTTATTCTCAGGTACATCGTCCACCTCTCCACTACTTTGTTTTTTCTTTGGCTCTCTGAAATAAGGACTGCAAACATTTCATCCTGAGATTTCCTTTCTCTCCCCCTGAGGGTGACCAGATGTCTTAATTTTATAGGGACAGTCCCAATATTCAGGGCATTGTCTTATATAGGTGCCTATTACTCCCCAACCCATCCCGATTTTTCACACTTGCTATCTGGTCACCCTACTCCTCTTCCTCAGTTGAGCCAGCCACTCAGCTGTTTATAAAGGCCCTGTCCTTGAGGGTCCGGCCAGTGCAGGTGCTGTGGCTATGGGAGCAGGAAAACAATACAAGCACTTCTTGTTCATATTCCAAAGAGGCTATGATAGTATTATTTAAAAATGCATTTTTGATGTTACCTCCCTGAAATTCTTCAGTCTTTTTGTCTGTGCAGTATATGCTGTTTTCAGGGGAAGGAAGGAGTCTCAGAATTATGTTGCTGGTTTGGATTTGCAGTTTTGCATGCAGTGTTGAAAGGGCTAGTGAGGGAGTGAGCCGGATAGAAATCCTCTCTACTTCTCCTTTAGCCCGCCCAGACTCTTGATGACTTTACACTCAGGTGGGTGACCCGGAGACAGAGAATGGCCTTATTCAAAAAGGCGAAGGCAGAGCAGTGAGATAGCGTAAAGTTATTCCCCAAGATGGTCCCCCTAGAAGTGCTGCAGGAGCATGGAAAGGAGTTGCAAGCTATACCAGGGGCAACAATCATGCAATTATCCCCCATAATACCCAGATGAAAATGAAACAATTTCTAAGTCTTAGATTCTGCTTTATCTTCTCCTGTAGACATGGTCAAAGTGCAGAATAAAATGGATAGAGTTTTGCTATCCCTAAGGTAAAGTTCTTTTCCTATAAGAATGGATGTTACAAGGTATTTATAACTCAATGGGGAGCTGTAGTTTTTGTTCCGTTACAGGTATACAATGTCTGTGTCTACCTCACATAAGCTGAGAACACTAATCACATTTCTTTTCTTGTAACCACTGTCACAATAAACCATTGGATTTTGCACAAATGAATGTTTTCATGATTCGAATCTGCTGCAGGAAGAAGAGGTGATGCATAGAGGCTGTGCTGTCCTCCTGGTTGCAATTTTGAGCTGGCAAACAGGCTTGAGGGTGTATTTTGTCCAGCAAGACAGATGCAGGGAGGGAAAATGAAAATAAATAGATGGGCATGGGCCCTCCATGGCATAAGCTTGAAATGTAGGCGTGTCAGCCTGACCTCAATCCCAGGCAAGATAGTGGAGTAGCTGATACAGGACTCAATCAATAAAGAATTAAAGGAAGATAAAGTAATTTATGCAAATCAACATGGATTTATGGAAAATAGATCCAATCAAACTATCCTGATATCTTTTTTTCTGGTAAGATTACAAGTTTGGTTGATAAACATAATAGTGTTGATATAATATACTTAGACTTCTGTAAGGCATTTGACTTGGTACTGCACAATACTTTGATTAAAAAACTAGAACAATATAAAATTTAACATGGCACACATTAAATGGACTAAAAATTGGCTAACTGATAAGTCTTAAAAGTAATTATAAATGGGGAATCATCAAGAAGGTGTTTTCCAGTGGGGTCCTGCAGGGATTGGTTCTTGGTCCTACACTATTTAACATTTTTAAGCATGACCTGGAAGAAACCATAAAATCATCACTGATAAAGTTTGAAGATGACACAAAAACTGGGTAAGTGGTAAATAATGAAGGGGATAAGTCATTGATTCAGAGTGATCTGGATCGCTTGGTAAACTGGGCACAAGGAAACAGAGTTTTAATATGGTTAAATGTAAATGTATACATCTAGGAACAAAGAATGTAGGCCATATTTACAAGCTGGGAAAAGCAGTGATTCTGAAAAAGATCTGGAGGTCTTGATGGATAATCAGATGAACATGTAGAAGTGACAAAGGGTCCTGTGGCACCTTATAGACTAACAGAGGTACTGAAGCATAAGCTTTCGTGGGTGAATACCCACTTCTTCGGATGCAAGCAGTGGAAATGTCCAGAGGCAGATATAAAAGTGCAGGGAAGATTCAGGCTAGAGATAACGAGGTAAGCTTAATCAGGGAGGGTGAGGCCCTCTTCTAGCAGTTGAGGTGTGAACACCAAGGGAGGAGAAACTGCTTTTGTAGTTGGCTAGCCATTCATAGTCTTTGTTTAGTCCTGAGCTGATGGTGTCAAATTTGCAAATGAACTGAAGCTCTACAGTTTCTCTTTGGAGTCTGGTCCTGAAGTTTTTTTGCTGCAGAATGGCTACCTTTAGGTCTGCAATTGTGTGTCCAGGGAGGTTGAAGTGTTCCCCTACAGGCTTTTGTATATTGCCATTCCTTATATCTGATTTGTGTCCATTTATCCTTTTGCGTAAGGATTGTCCAGTTTGACCGATGTACATAGCAGAGGGGCATTGCTGGTATATTATGGCATATATTACATTGGTGGATGTGCAGGTGAATGAACCGGTGATGGTGTGGCTGATCTGGTTAGGTCCTGTGATGGTGTTCCTGGTGTAGATATGTGGGCAGAGTTGGCATCGAGGTTTGTTGCATGGATTGGTTCCTGAGTTGGAGTTATTATGGTGTGGTGTGTAGTTGCTGGTGAGAATATGCTTCAGGTTGGCGGGTTGTTTGTGGGCGAGGACTGGCCTGCCTCCCAAGGCCTGTGAAAGTGAGGGATCGTTGTTCAGGATGGGTTGTAGATCACTGATGATCCGTTGGAGAGGTTTTAGCTGAGGACTGTAAGTGATGGCCAGAGGAGTTCTGTTGGTTTCTTTCTTTGGTTTGTCTTGCAGCAGGAGGCTTCTGGGTACACGTCTGGCCCTGTTGATCTGTTTTCTTATTTCGTCATGTGGGTAGCGTAGTTTTGAGAATGCTTGGTGAAGATCTTGTAGGTGTTGGTCTCTGTCAAAGGGGTTGGAGCAAATACGGTTGTACCTCAGTGCTTGGCTGTAGACAATGGATCGTGTGGTGTGTCCGGGATGGAAGCTGAAGGCATGTAGGTAGGCATAGCGGTCAGTGGGTTTTCGGTATAGGGTGGTGTTAATGTGACCATCGCTTATTTGCACCATGGTGTCTAGGAAGTGGACTTCCCGTGTAGACTGGTCCAGGCTAAGGTTGATGGTGGGGTGGAAGCTGTTGAAATCGTGGTGGAATTCTTCCAGAGTTTCTTTCCCATGATGAACATGAGCTCCCAATGTGACACTAAGTCCAAAAGAGCTAATGTGATCCTGGGATGCATAAATGGGAATCTTGAGTAGGAGTAGAGAGCTTATTTTACCTCTGTATTTGGCACTGGTGCAACCTTTGCTGGAATACTGTGTCCGAGTCTGATGCCCACAATTTGAGAAGGATGTTGATAAATTGGAGAGGCTTCAGAGAAGAAGCATGAGAATGATTAAAGGATTACAAAACATGCCTTCTAGTGATGGACTCAAAGAACTGAATCTACTTAAAAATGGTAAGGGGTTACTTGATTGCAGTCTATAACTAACTACCAGGGGTAACAAATATTTAATAATGGACTCTTCAATTTAGAAGAGAAAAGTATACTCTGATACAATGATTGGAAGTTGAAGCTAGACAAATTCAGACAGGAAACAAGTTGTACATTTTTAATGGGGAGAGTAATTAACCATTGGAAAAATTTATCAGGTATCATGGTGGATTCTCCATCGTGGACAATCCTTAAATCAAGATTGTATGTTTTTCTAAAAGATATGTTCTAGGAATTATTTGGGGCAGTTCTATGGCCTATGTTATGTCAGATGATTGAGAGGGTCACTCCTGGCCTTGTAGTCTGTGAACTTTGAAAGAGCAAGGAAGCACTTGTAGATTCCATAGTATAGACCAAATTGTAAATCATCAAGAGGAAACAAAAGATGTATTTCTTAATCAAGTATTTGCTTAGAACAATTTTGGTGGTGATCGGTTTGCTTATTTAAAAATTGTGGTGTCTAATCTACCCTTGTTCCTGGTCATAATCCTATTCATTTTAATAGGAGTTATGCATGATTGGAAAACAGACCCTCTTCTATAAAATGTAAATGAGATAAGAACAGATCATTGTAAACATAATTAAGACATGTTGAAGATAAAAATTGTTTAAAAGGAAAATTTTAGTTGGATTGTGGAGGAGGAAAGGTAAAATTGAAGGCCTAATTAATCTGAATCAAGTAAAATTGAAAGTGAACATAAGGAGGTTTTTCACAGCTGTTAGTAAAATCACTAATTAAAGGGGAACATGTAGAAAGGAGAATGAGAATGAAGCAATATGTGGAAATGGTTTCTCTGTAACATACCTTTTTAGGCCTTGTCTATACTTGTGGCGGTGTCTAGGGTATGTGTAGCTACATGACAGTGAAAAGCAGGCTGAATCCACACTGCGGTGTGTAGCCACACATGACAGTGAAAGGCTCTGGCAGCGGGGAGGCAGCAAGGAAAGGGTCTGGCAGTGGAGAGCTGCTGGAGCCTTTTCCCCCCCTCCCCCCTGCTAGAGCCTTTCCCACTGCTGGAGTCTTTCACTGTGGTAGGGAAAGACTTCAGCGGTGAGGAGACAGTGGGATACTACACTGCTAAAAATAGTGGGATACTACACTGCTACGCTGCCTGGGAGTGTAGAGAGCCATGTAGGGTACATATCCTAAGGTTCTGGCATCTCTGCACTCTACTCACCTAAGCAATGCCTCACTGTCAACACAGCTAGTTACACCTATTCGAGGGGGGCACGCAGTGTGTGTACTCTACATGCTGCTGTAAGTTAGTGTGCAGAGTAGACACATCCTTATGGGGAGATTTTCAAAAGCACCAGGGCAGTTAGGCACCCAACTCCCATTGAAGGCCAGTGGAAGTTGGGCACCCTAACTTTACTTTGAACCTTTTGGAAATCTCCCCTAAATTGATTGTAATTGCTCACAATTGTGAAAAAATGTTAGATTTAACTCCTGAAAATATACAGAGAACAATTTGCTTCGCATACAGGAAGGTGTGATTGATTTTTATCGTCCCTGATTTCTTGCTGATGTCTACAGATGATTAGAGAAGTTGCTGTAATGAATCACATATTAGTCACTCCAAAAGGGAGAGTATCTGAAATAACATACGTTTAGGGGCAAGACGTTTTCTCCTGTTTCATGGGGTTTTTTTTATATCATCAAGGAAGTAATAAGAAGGGAAAGGAATAAATAGAAATCACAATGAATATTATTGCAGTAAACTTACTGCAGATCATTCGAATGTCAACGCAACTCTTCCATTGCTGACACCCATTGTGCATAAATGGTTGGTTCAGATAATATATCCCAACAATGCTTTCCAAGGACAGAACCCTTTGCAGCAATTCTGCAGAAAGGTTTCAGGCTCAGGAGCCATATACATTTTCAGCCTTCCCTCTTTGGACAGAGCTGTGGAGGATCAGCACAGAACCGAGAGTTTGCACAGTCATCCAGCTTTACCCAGCCATTAGGAGAAAGGCAAACCTGGGGATTTGGGCAGCACAGTGACTCTGACCAATCATCTGCCACATAAGTGGTCCACAATGTGTTACCTGGGCCATAGGTTGAGAACCACAGTGCCCAAAACCCCCACAGACCCCTATGCCCAGTAACCCCCTCCCAGAGACCCCTTCACAGAGGGGGCCAGGAGTGGAGCCCCGGGTGCTGGGCCAGGCAGCTGGGACTGTTGTGCAGCAGGTAGGGTTGCCAACTTTCTATTTGCAGAAAATAGAGCACCCTTGCCCTGCACCCTACCCTGCCCCTTCTCTGAGGGCCCCGCCCCCTGCTCACTTAATTTCCCACCTCCCTCCATTGCTCGCTCTCCCCCACCCTCACTCACTCATTTTCACCAGGATGGGGCAGGGGGCTGGGGTGTGAGAGGGAGCAAGGGCTCCAGCTGGGGGTGTGGGCCACGGTTGAGGAGTTTGGGGTGTAGGAAGGGGCTCCAGGGTGTGGGGGACCAGGGGTTTGGCGTGTGGGAGGGGGCTCCTGGCTGGGGCAGAGGGTTGGGGTATGGGAGGGGGTTCAGGGTGCAGGCTCCTAGAGGGGGCGTGAGGTGCAAGAGGGGGCTCAGGGCTGGGGCATGGGGTTAGGGTGAGGGGAGGGGGTGAAGGGTGAGGTCTCTGGGCAGCGCTCACCTCAGGTGGCTCCCAGAAGCGGCAACATGTCCCTCTGGCTCCTAGGCATAGGCAGGGCCAGGCAGCTCTTCGCACTGCCCCTGCCAGCAGGAGCCGTGGTTCCTGACCAATGGAAGCTGCAGAGCCAGCACTTGCATGGGGGAGGAGCAGCACACGAAGTCCCCATGGCTGCCCTTTTGCCTAGGAGCCAGAGGGAGATGCCGGCAGCTCCCTGGGAGCCGCATGGAGCTGGGCAGCACTCTACCTGCCCCACCGCAGGCAGCCAACTGGAGTTTTAATGGCCCCGTCAGCGGTGCTGACTGGAGCCACCAGGGTCCTTTTACAACCAGACGCCTGGCAAACCTAGTGGCAGGGCAGCCGGGAGCCTGCATGTGGAGGCCGGGCAGCCAGGCGGCAGGGCATCCAGGTGGGGGCCGGGCAGCCAGGAGCTGTGTGCTAATTGGGCTATGGGTTGAGAGCCACCGATCTACACTATAGGTGAACCCATACTACTAGACACACACCATAAAGCTAACTCATGATGACTTTATCAGTCATATAACCCTACAGACAAAGACCAAATCTGCTCAGAGTCCTCTGACTTCCTGCTCCAGGTTCACTGCTGCAGTATCATTCTGCAGTATTCAGTGCATTACACACACTGATTCATCATCAGTATATTTGCACATTAAGGCCAAAATGTTCAAACTTGAATGAATGCTGTGAAATACAATCACTCTCTTAAAATTAGACTTGTTACTGCCCCAATCCATATACCATTTAAACACCACTTCTTATTACAATGAATGCTGAATACCAAGAGCCTGGGGCAATCTAGTAAACAGCTTGATTTGTAAATAATGCTAGCTGAATGATTTTGAACTAAAAAACAATGATTTCAGAAAAGAATGGCTTAAAATTGTAAAGAGATTGCTGTAGGTCAGTTTGGAAATGGCAACTGCATAAACACCGACACAAATTAGAAATTAACAAAGTAGTGGGGATTTTACTGAACACTGATAAGAGTAAATATTGTACTGCATTGTGTGTTTGAGCATATACCACAGTATAGTGTGTGCATGTACAGGAACTCCTCACTTAACGTTGTAGTTATGTTCCTGAAAAATGTGACTTTAAGTGAAACAATGTTAAGCGAATCCAATTTCTCCATAAGAATTAATGTAAATGGGGGGTTAGGTTCCAGGGAAATTTTTTTCACCAGACAAAAAAACTATATATATACACACACAGTGTATAAGTTTTAAACAAACAATGTAATACTGTACACAGCGATGATGACTGTGAAGCTTGGTTGAGGTGGTGAAGTTAGAGAGTGTGATATTTCCCAGGGAATACCTTACTGATAAATGATGAACTAGCTTTTGGCTGAGCCATCAAGGATTAACACATTGTTAATGTAGCCTCACATTCTAAAAGGCAGCATGGCAGACATAGACACACACCGTGTGTGAGAGAGAGATGCGCATTGCCCCTTTAAGTATGCTGACCCCACTCTTAAGTACATTGTCTTTTTAAGTGGATCAGGAAGCTGAGACAGCAGCTGCTGCCCCAAGCTCTCTCTGTCTCTCTCAGTCCGTGTTCCCACCCTGCTCTATATTGAGAAGGGGTAAGTGGGGTGCAGGAGTGGGGGGAAGGGAGACACCCTGACATTAGTCCCTCCCTTTTTCCCCTTCCCTTCTCGCCTGCTTCCCAGCAAGCAAGAGGCTCCCGGGAGCAGCTCCAAGGCAGAGGGCAGGAGCAGCACATGCAGTGGGGGGAGGGACAGCTGAACTGCCAGCAGTTGATAACCTGCTGGGTGGCTGCCACACAGGGAACTTAGGGGAGCGGGCAGCTAATAGGGAGGCTGCCGGTCCACCCTGGTTCCAAGCCCCTACCAGCTAGCTCCAATGGGCTGCTCTTCCTGCAAGCAGTGGACAAAGCAGGCTGCTGCCAAATGACTTTATAAGGGAGCATTGCACAACTTTAAATGAGTATGTTCCCTAATTGATCAGCAACTTAACATCGAAACAATGTTAACTGGGGCGACTTTAAGTGAGGAGTTCCTGTACTGATATGAGATCTGTGCTGTGTCCAGGTATATTTACATTTGCAATGCATATTTTAACCTCTTCTAAAGCTCGGGTGTAGTATATAAGAATTTAAGTATAAGTTTAGGTGCCTGTTAGAAGAGAAGGCCAACATTTTCAATGGTATGTTGAATAAAAGAAGCTGTGTTGCCATAGTCATAAGGGTGAGCGATTGCAAAAGGTGCCTGACACAGCTGTGCCCTCCTAGCAGTACATGCCCAAAGTAGCAGTACGTATACAGCCAGTGCATGTAATACAGCTAAGATACAAATTTCACCACCTCTCAAGTTTTGCTCATCTCTTTCCTTACAGAGGTATCTGTGAGCATTTATGTAGTTATCTTTTCCGCATTCAACTACAGCTATCTTCTTCCAGTTTTAAAAGGGAAGTAAAAAAAAATGCTCATTTGAAGTCATTGTAATTTCACTTTAGATAACTCAGCAGACACAGACCATAATACCAAGATCCTAGTGCAATTTTTGTATTAAGAGATGATGTTTAATTTTCTACTGATTGTTGCTGCAGTAACAGGTCTCGTTAAATGAGTGATTGCATTTCATTGTATTCACCTCGTATGCATATTTTATGCTAAACAATATTCAGTAGGAACACACGTGACAATTGAGCAATAAGGACCAAAACCACTATGCAATGTTGTAAAATGCTGGTATATAGCAAAACCTCTGGCTACATGAACAGTGAAAAAATCTTCTTAGTTATAAAGTGAGGTCACTGGAAAAACCTTTAAATTGTTAGCATTAATGTATGGTGTGATTTTTCAATAGCCTTCAGCATTCTCCTAACTCTGTTCCCATTAAAGTCTATGGCAATTCTCCCATTAACTTCAACAAGGCGAGAGTTAGGTCAAATAGTACATTGAAAATCCCACTGATAGCAAAAATATTGTACAAGTTTGTTTATAAGCAGGTTGATGTGGCTCAAGGTAATTGCTCAGAGACAGCCTGAACCAAAACCCTGCATCCCCGTATGGGTTTGGATCCAGCTTCACTTTGTACCTATCTTTGTAATAGGCTGAATTTAAACATCCCAACAAGTATCAAACTTTAGCTTGACATTTTGAACCCTCATATTTGTCGGTGGTCATCTGCAGGGCTTTGGTCTTCCCATTGTAGAATTATAAATGTCTAATCTGGATCCAGAGTTAGACGTAGAGTTTAAGGCCAGAAGGGATCCTCGGATCATCTCATCTGGCCTAGGGGGCTACATCACAGGCCACCACCACTCAGAAGCCATGCACAGCATGCAACAACCAAAATTAGATTACAGCCCTCAGGAGTTCAGACCTGGGATTTTGCTTCCAGCCCTTCATCATGATCATTCCAATTTGTTTTTATTTTATTGTATTACTATAGCATTGTTAGTAGCTTCCTGTCACTACAAGGAAAAAAACACAAAACTCCTAAAAGTAAATTAATTTGGTGCCCTATATTCAGATAGTCCCTTTAATAATAAGTTTACTTAGCATGAATCTTATAGTCATAAAATTATGGTAAATTAATACTATTCAAAAAACCTTTCTAACACGAACTGAAGCTCTAACAGTCATTTTGTGGACTTATGCAAATAGACTAGGTAGAATTGGATCCTAAATCATAAAGCTCAACAGACTATAAGGAAGCGTATGACAATGTAATGTTCTTCAGCATAGTGTAAGTAGGGAATTATTTTACAGGTCTGCTTAACAATATATAAGTAAGATTACAACAAATGTGCCTTGAGAGAGGAATGAATGATATGGTTAATTGAAATGAGGACTAACGGTGTTTTTGAAAGAAGATAATGGAAGCAGAAGTGAATTTGTTCTGACAAGTACTAAGCTTTAGGCACCAAAGATTTAGAAAACATATCTTTAATAATCTTTCAGAGCCAGAGGGTCCATAGTAAATGTGTATCCTAGCCCTTACCTTAGAATGAAATGCTTGTTTTTCCTATTAAAAAAACTAAGGCTAAAACCCCATTCTCCCAGAGATCTAAACACACCTGCACTGTTATGATAGGAACTTCGTGGGTTGAGACCATCTCCAGTTAAACAATTATGTCTCCCTGTCACATATAAAACACATAGGCAACACATACATAGAATTTCCACTTGTGATTACCAGTCTATTTGGGGTGTTTTCATTTGTTCAACTGTATTTTAAGAGTACAGTGCAGCAACGATAATCAATAGCAAATAAAAATTTACTCCTAATATGCAGGAGGGATAGAGAATGTCATTTACATAAGAAAAACATAACTGACATTAACACAATAGATACGGTGATTATGTACCATCCTACCGACTCTGTGCTTATTACTGCTATTTGGTGGGTTATTGACGTGGGAACCTGAAGGCTAAGTAAAAGAGTAGTTACAGTAATACTTATTGTGACGGTGTACCCCATAAAGCTTTATGGGGAGAGGCTTATAAACGTATACATGATGTAACTGGAATATGTTTTATGCTACATGTGCCATGTAACATATCTCTGTGAAAGTTATGACCTACTAAATTTATTCCTCCTGTTTGTACGCATGTATCATTGTTGTAGTTGGAGTTATGAAGATTGGTTTTATATTTGCTGGTTTTGTACATAGCCTTTGTAAGTGCCTGGGATCATGTTTGGAGGAAAGAATGTGCAAGTTAAGTACAAGCACTTAACAGACAAAAGCAGTTGCAGACCCCAATCCACATCAGGGCCTGGTCAGGAATGCAACTGGTCGGACTGGTTACCGAGGGGTGCATGGACATGTGACTTGCCCATGTGATCCCAAAACTCCATGGTAACATGATGTTACAGAGGGAGTGGAAAAAGACTATAAAAGCCCTTGGGAGACGCTTCCATTTTGTCTTCAGCTGGCTAAAGAGAGAGACTCTCCACCCCCCAAGGATACACCTGAAAGAGACTGAACAAAGGACAAAGACAATAGGGGGGTGAGTGATTGCTGGACCCAGGCTAAGAGGAAGATAGCCTGTTTATTAGACCTAGTGAGGTTGTTATCTGTACACAGGGTGATTAGACATAGAACTGCGTGTTCTATTTTATTTAGTAATTCACTTTGTTCTGTCTGTCACTACTTGGAATCACTTAAATCCTACTTTCTGTGCTTATTAAAATCACTTTTTACTTATTAAATTACCTGGAGTGCGAGTTGTTACCTAGGGAGGCAAACAGTTGTGCATATCTTTCTATCTTTGAAATAGAAGGCGAACTATTTATGAGTTTGCCCTGTATAAGCTTTATACAGGGTAAAACGGATTTATTAAGGGTGTGAACCTCTTTGGGAGTTGGGCACCTGGGTGTCAAAGGCAAGAGCGCTTCCAGGAGCCTTACAGTTGTGAGTGGACTTGGTTCGGACCTGGGTCTGTGTTTGCAGCAGATCAGTGGAATCTGGCTCAAAACAGACAGGATTCGGGAGTCCCAAGCTGGAAAAGGCCTGGAAGCAAGGGCAGAAGTAGCCTTGGCACACCAGGTGGCAGCACCAAGCAGGTCTCTGTGATCCCAACCCGCCACAGTGGCGTAGTCGAGCAGGATCTGTGCACAGCTGATTGCTTTGAGATACTGGTAGTGATTTTAAGTGAGTTTTAAGTGTGGTGGCTGGAAAACAGACAAAGTGGTTACTGGTTTGTTATTTTCTGTTTGCTTATTTCGGGTAAGGGATGTAGGGACAGAAAAGGAAACAAAATAAGTTAGAGTAAAGATCAGGGGAGCTGGGAAAGTCTCTTAACTGAAAACCTCCTGAGCTGAGGGCAGTCCAGTTTCAGTGAACTGTAGAGGGGCGTGGCCCAGCACTAGACAGCAATAAGATGTCTGTAAGCGAGACCACGGTAAAACTGGATCTTGCCAGACTCGAAATAACAGAGAAAGAAAACGAACATTGGAGACTAATCGAATTACGTACGTTGGAAATTAGTGCAGAAAAAGCCAGAGAGCTATGGAAGCAAAGGAGCTGGCCCACAAGAGAGCTATGGAGGCCCAGAGGGAAGCCCAGAAGCATGAACTGGCTGTTGCAGAGTTGAAGAGTCGAAACCCTTCAGCTGCCGGCTCCACTTCCCCAAAAATCCACAAATGGGAGCGTCTATGCCCCCAGTATGATGAATCCAAGGATATAGCTGCATATTTTATCACCTTCGAGAAACTGTGCTCCCTCCATGCGATCCCTGAAGATCAAAAAATGACCACCTTGATAGCCAAATTGACTGGCAGAGCTCTGGACATATTCAATAAGATGCCCATTGGTGATGCCTCCAATTATGGTAAATTTAAGGAACTGGTTTTGAAACAGTTTCAGGTTACACCTGAAACCTACAGGGTTAAATTCAGGAGTCTTAAGAGAGGAGATGGATTAAGTAATGTGTCTTATGCAAATGAAATGACAGATCTGGTAGATAAGTGGGTGAGGGGGAAAGACATTACAAGCTTTGAAGGAATGTGTGATTTGGTTGCTCAGGAACAATTCCTGAATATGTGCAGTGATGATGTAAAACAGTACTTGTGGGACAAAAAGGTAAAAGCAGTGGGCATCCTGTCCTGTAATTATCTCCCCAGGGGAGGGAAATGTTCTACCTCATAGCAAGGGGGGAATTTTGCTGGCCACTGAAGGGTCTGTCTTAGCTTGCAGCTGTGAGCCCACAGCTGGACCAGGGTCACCTTCCCTTCGGGGGGACACAGGAGTGTCTGGCCCAGAGGGAAGCCCAGGGAGGGAAGGTGAGGGGGGGGGGAGAGCCCGCCCACCTTTTGTCAGGAGGATCTTGCCCAGGAGGAGGGTGAAAAGTCTGCATTTAGGATGCCAGACCCCTATCCTGTGGATCAGGTTAGAAAGGAAACCTGGGGGTCAGACCTCCTGGAGGGGGGAGACCGTCCAGCTGACCTGTGGGGAACAGATACTGGGGTGTCCAAGAAAGAGGTTGTTCTTGCTACACTAGTAGGAGGTAAACCTCTCTCTTCAAAGCAGGAGGGAGCGAATCTCTGCGTGGGTGAAGCCCCAGAATGGGGGGGGGGGGGTGAACCAGCCCAGAGAAATTCCAGTGGAAGAATGCCTATCAGGGTACACAGATGTGGTGGTGATCTTGTGTCTTTCCCTACTTCATCTGTGGGTTAGAACACAGGAGTTAATACCAAGGGTCAACCCTTTCAAGATGGGGAACATACCTGATTGGTGGGAAAAACTGTTGTACATGCTTGGGATGGTGACCAAACAGTCCTACACGCATGTTACCTGTCCGCCTATATCGGTTAACAGGCTGGAAGCTTGGCACAGCAGCAAAAGCATAACAGGCCTAGGCTGCTGTGTGGAAGGGGAAACTGAGGCACACCGCCTCATGGCACTGAGGGCTAAATGCCGAGGTACCTACGCTTTAACGGGTGTTGCTATCTGTATCCTGTTAGCAATACTACACCCCAACCTATTTTCAGGGACCCGGGGACCAGGAACCTCGCAACTTGCTAACACCGTTACGAATGACACCATGTGGTGCACCGGTACTGAAAAGGTGTGTGACCAAAGACAAACAGGGGTTTTATATGCACTGCCTCCGCCATGGACAGTGTCCAAGTCTCTGGCAGCAAGTTCAGGAGGAGGGCCACTGTGACGGGTTGGGATCACAGAGACCTGCTTGGTGCTGCCACCTGGTGTGCCAAGGCTACTTCTGCCCTTGCTTCCAGGCCTTTTCCAGCTTGGGACTCCCGAATCCTGTCTGTTTTGAGCCAGATTCCACTGATCTGCTGCAAACACAGACCCAGGTCCGAACCAAGTCCACTCACAACTGTAAGGCTCCTGGAAGCGCTCTTGCCTTTGACACCCAGGTGCCCAACTCCCAAAGAGGTTCACACCCTTAATAAATCCGTTTTACCCTGTATAAAGCTTATACAGGGCAAACTCATAAATAGTTCGCCTTCTATTTCAAAGATAGAAAGATATGCACAACTGTTTGCCTCCCTAGGTAACAACTCGCACTCCAGGTAATTTAATAAGTAAAAAGTGATTTTAATAAGCACAGAAAGTAGGATTTAAGTGATTCCAAGTAGTGACAGACAGAACAAAGTGAATTACTAAATAAAATAGAACACGCAGTTCTATGTCTAATCACCCTGTGTACAGATAACAACCTCACTAGGTCCAATAAACAGGCTATCTTCCTCTTAGCCTGGGTCCAGCAATCACTCACCCCCCTATTGTCTTTGTCCTTTGTTCAGTCTCTTTCAGGTGTATCCTTGGGGGGTGGAGAGTCTCTCTCTTTAGCCAGCTGAAGACAAAATGGAAGCGTCTCCCAAGGGCTTTTATAGTCTTTTTCCACTCCCTCTGTAACATCATGTTACCATGGAGTTTTGGGATCACATGGGCAAGTCACATGTCCATGCACCCCTCGGTAACCAGTCCGACCAGTTGCATTCCTGACCAGGCCCTGATGTGGATTGGGGTCTGCAACTGCTTTTGTCTGTTAAGTGCTTGTACTTAACTTGCACATTCTTTCCTCCAAACATGATCCCAGGCACTTACAAAGGCTATGTACAAAACCAGCAAATATAAAACCAATCTTCATAACTCCAACTACAACAATGATACATGCGTACAAACAGGAGGAATAAATTTAGTAGGTCATAACTTTCACAGAGATATGTTACATGGCACATGTAGCATAAAACATATTCCAGTTACATCATGTATACGTTTATAAGCCTCTCCCCATAAAGCTTTATGGGGTACACCGTCACACTTATCTATCTAGTTATTCATATTAACCTTATCTCTGTAATATTTGAGCATCAGCAAAATGAGACTGAGCCCCATCTGGCAAAACATGTCTTCTAAAGGTGACAGGCTAATATCTGTGTTTGTGGGGCTATAATGCTTATAATATTTGGTAAAAAGGAAGATATGTGTTTGGGAGTTGATACTGCTTCTCAACTTGTGGGAAGCTTAGAAGTTTATTTTCTGTAAGTAGATCCCCTATGCAAGCAATAATGCAGTGCTACGAACTCTCACAATTTTATTGCTTCACAATATTTGTTGTTTGTTAATATCCCAGCTCCTGGTGTCATGTGAATATGTGAATATTTTTATTTAAAAAATGAAAGGTGAGTTTCTAGCTTTTGTGGTTGTGGAGAAAATCTGGAAATCATGAATCCTAAGGGCTCACACACCTGAAGGCAAAACAGTAAGACCCAAAAAATTTTAATGGCTTAAAATAATGAGGGTTTTTTTGTTAATCTCTTGATTTTGTTTAGCGGGGTGGGGGGAGGGGGGGGAGGCCTGACTCATACTTTTTGAATACTTGGGTTGGCAATACTTGTATTATGAGTTTCCCAAGATTTGTTAGCTAGGTTTCATTTGCCATTTTGGAAGACAAAATATGTGATATTTGGCAATGTGAGGTTTTTGCTATGATATGTAACATATTCTTGTGAGGGTAGCCCAAGAAAAATTAAAGATAGGATTATTATTTAGTAAGACAGGTACCTTAGACTAAAAAATTATAGACAGGGAGCAATGAGGTCTTTTTTCAATCAATAGCCAGCCTAGGAAATAGTTGCACTGAACACTCAAATCGTTCAAAACCTTACTCAGGTGGGAGAAGAGACAATGATGATTAATACCTGATAGTCCCAGACCTCTGTTTAGCCATGACTTCTGCAGTATTTTGTATGAAAGTCTTTCCTGTTGCTAGCCCAGATTAAGTTGAAGATCTTGTTTAAACTGTGCAAGCAATTACTGTTTTTTAAAGGAAAAAATGTCATTATTGTCTGAAAGGCTTTTTATGTGACTTTCTTGGAGGTCATTAGGGAAAAAATGCATGTAAAAGAAACACATATGACTATCTCACCAGAATACAAAATTAAATCTAAACAGTTGATTGGGAAGAAAGAGAAGTTTTGATTTGATATGTTAGCAGTCAAAACTTCTCTGTAATAACTGTTCTATCAAATCATATTCAGTACTTGCTTTTTTTTTTACACGCAGCGTGACATGGAAGTTTTATACTTAATTATGTACAAAATTCATCAAAAATATTCACACACTGGCATATGGCATGTAATCAAGTGCAGAGATGTGTGCAGATTACTATAGGCTCCTATAATGCTGGTAGAACTTTCTGAGAGAGAGTCAGTGGTGTAACTATGTCAATAATATGCACTTTACTGGAGAATAAGAAAATCCAGGCAGTCCATTTCTAGTATTTTATTGCATGTCATAGGTGGCTAAAGTCACTTGGCCTTGTACTGGGACAGCATCAGAGGTATTCTATACTTGCCTAGACATGCCTGTCATTCCTTACTGTCTAAACCTAATAGAGACATCTGTCAGTCACGTTTTTTTCCATAAAATGATTTAGTGAAGGATAAACAGAACCTGGATCATTGTCTCAGAAATTAGTATCTTTTGAGGTGTTCCTGTAAGTGACACAAATAATGGGGCAGATGCAATATCCTTCACTCCTTTTTTGGTTAAGAGAATTTCATTTTTGAAATAAGAAAGAAAAACGAACAAGGAAGAAACAAAACAGTGTGGGTGGATGTAACCTAGATACAATGAGTATCAGCTCTAGGGATCAAGTTAATGGAAAGATTCTCATTATCTTCAATGGGCTTGGATCAGATTTTAAATTCCTATATTCTGTAAGGTGGCCTGGGGCAACCTCTATAAAGATGAGTGAAACAAGAGTTGTTTTAAAGCGCTGCAAATCGAAAGTGAAGAGGAAGGTTAAGTTTTGTAATTAATTTGAAGTCTGGGCCATCTGGTTGTAAGTATGCGTACTAAAAAGCTATAGGCATCTGTCACTATCTGTTGTTCTAGCACTAAACTACAAGAGAGTGCATTATTAGACTAATAATGAACACCATGGTTATTGACTGGGGCCAGGATTTTCCAAGACTGGTGCCTAAAGTTAGACTCTGCAATGCGTAACTAGGAACCTAAATAAGTGGCCTGATTTTCAAGGTTGCTGAACACCCAGGATTTCTACTGAAGTTAATGGGAACTTTCAGTCCCATTGAAAGTTTGGTCAGATATATAGGTGCCTAAATATAGAGAACAGCCTAAGTTTGTTGTTGTAATTTATTTGTATTGGCTTAGTGCCTTTGGGCCCCCCAAGAATGTGTCCTGATTTTTCACATGTTCTATCTGGTTACCCTACCCTGCACCCATATGCAGCTCTCCTGAAGTCAATAAAGCTCTGCCTGCATGCCCATGGAGCTTCTTGCAGGATTGAGGTTTGAGAAATCTGAACACTTTTGTCTCTGTACTTTGCAGAAACTTCCTCTCCACATTTAATTTAGACTCCTTTGGAAGCTTTCTGTAACAGTTAGTTGCAAGAATGTATCATCAATGAGGGTGCCAGACTTGTGACCAACATAAATATATTGCAACCCACATAGGAAGGATGAGAATGAGATACAGTGACTCCATAGAAATGTACCTTACATGATGTATAGCCTCACTGAAAACAATGGGAGTAAGGTACTATTCAGTGGGAAAAGTTGGGTATCACAAGTCTGGCATAGAGAATGCAGCTTAGTCCATGTCCAGATGTTATGCTTAAATAACCCTCTTTACTTGCTGGATTAAGTGTGTAAATTTGCAAAGTGCACACAATTACAAAGAAGTTCCTGTACTTTTCTGGAAAAAAAAATATATATACATACAAATTTCTTTTTCCAGCATTTTTATGTCCTAAATTCCTTGGTTTCCTTCTCATTCACTCTCCTGCTAATGGGCTCAGCTGCCATTCAGCATTCATCTGCAGCCCTAAGAGTGATGGTGTCTCATTTTCTCTTATAAAAACTACATTGAAAGTACTCAGTAGCTCCCACATTTTTACAAGTGTTTTTGCAAGAGAAAAATGAATGAAAGTGGACAGAGGTTCTCATACTGCTCTTGAAAAAGCAACCAGGCTAATGGGTGTGTAAAATTGTAGCTTTTTCCCTTACTAGTTCCTACCTGTTTTCTCTCCCTGTAGTTGCCAAAATATAAAATACTAAGTCAGTTCCCAATAAATGAGATATCTGTAGAAGTGTATGAAAACACAGGTATTAGCTCTTGTATCTCATGTAATAGAACTATGATCTATAGCGGGCTGGGGGAAGTTCCCTTGTAAAACTGGAATTTGTTGTTGTTTCATATTTTGGTTGACCTTTTTAAGACAGTCCCTGGTAACTGGGGTAATTACAAAATGTAAAAACATACCAGACTATTGCCTGCCAGATTCAGACACACAATTGATAGGAGAATGTTACTACTTTTTCTGAATAGGTCCTGCTGATCACTTATGATAGGCTCATCCAATTTGTTACACAGAACCTTGTGAACTTGTGATCTGTGCCAGTGAACTTAACTTGAAATTGAAATGCACCACGATGGCCTCAAAAAGTGTGTAGGTACAGTAGCTAGTGCTAAGGGTTCAATTATTTTATTGATAAGACTTCAGATGACTCTGCTCAGTCAGTTTATGACACATAGAGAAATCAGCACAAACGGAGAGGTTCATACATTACCAGTCTCTGGAGAACATGTTTGCAGGGTACATATGTTCCAAAAGTTTCCCCTGGGGGAATTCTGCGCCACTGCAATGCAGAATGTTGCAGAAGTTAACGTGCGTGCAGAATTTCCTTTCCCACACAGAAATGAGCTGTAGTGCTGCTAGCTGCTACTAGGGGCCACTGGAGTCGTCAAATCCCAGCTTGCACGTAGAAGACACTGCTGGTGGGAGGGAGAGGGAGCTAGAGGGCTCCTGGCAGCTGCAGTTCCCAGCATGCCCTGAGGGAAGGGCAGGGCAGCGCGCAGGAAACTCCGTGCAAGCCTGCGACCGAACATCAGGCTGTTTTTCCTCCCTGGATCCCTAGGGTCTGGGGGTGGGGTGGAGGAGAGGTGTCTGGGCATGGGGGGCCCCTGCAGCTGGGATCTGGGGGGGCGATGTGGGTGTATTGACTGGAGGGGGCACAGGTGGGCTCTGGGGAAGAGGGGTTGTGAGTTTCTGTCTGCCCAGCTGAGCTCTGGGGAGGGGAAGGGCGCAGAGAAACAGGAACTGGGTTCATAGGCACTGACTCCGTGGGTGCTCCGGGGCTGGAGCACCCACAGGGAAAAATTGGTGGGTGCAGAGCACCCACCAGCAGCTCACCGCCAGCCTCCCCCGCCCCCCGCGCCCAGCTAACCTCCGCCTCCCAAGGCGCCGCAGCAGCCAAGCCACTTTTCCTGAGCTCACAGGTGCTCCAGCTGACTGGCAGCGGCACACCTGGCAGGGAGGGGGGAAAGCGCAGCGCGGCCCCTTGAGGGAGGGCCCGGCTCCGCCTCCACCTCCTCCCCATACCCCTCTCCTGAGGCACCGCCCCTGCACTTCCCCCCCTCCCTCCCTCCCAGGCATGGCACCGCCGATCAGCTGGAGCACCTGTGAGCTCAAGAAAAGCGGTTTGGCTGTCACGGCACCCCGGGAGGTGGAGATTAGCTGGGCGCGGGCGGGGGGGCTGGCAGGGAGCTGCCGGTGTGTGCTCGGCTGCTTCTCCCCGCTCCCTCCCAGGCTTGCAAGCCGGGGGGCGGGGGGGAATGCAGCGTGCCCCGGGGGAGGAGGTGGGGGTGGGGATTTGGGGAAGGGGTGGAATGGGGGCGGGGCTGGGGGTGGAGTTAGGGTGGGGCCGGGGGCGCGAGCACCCACCGGCGCCGACTAAAGTCGGTGCCTATGACAGGGTTGTCATAGGGGTTTCTTAACTCTGTACTCCTGGGGGAATTTTTGTGTGTGTCCATATTGTTACAGACATGCTTGTTGACAGGTATTTTGAAATAAATTACTACAATAATTGAAACTAGCTTGATTATATAATGTTATTTTGATAAATAAATTTTGCAGAATTTAAAAATAGTGTGCAGAATGTTTAATTTTTTGGTGCAGAATGCCTCCAGGAGTAAAAAGTCTGAGCTTAATCTGAGTTATGTTTATACCCCACTTGTTTACAACACACACAAAAAAACGAAATTCCACTGTATAATTACAGACCGTATCTTCCTTTTCTTACCTAGTTTTGTACCTAGTTTTTTAGGATATAGAGACATCTGCACCAGTTATTGCTAGCATCTCATCTAGTACAAAGACATCTGTCCCAATTAAGACACCTGCACCAATTATCCCTATCATTGTACCAAGTACAGGGTTCATATTTGGGAAGCCTTAACAGAATATGTATCTTATCTCTGACAGACTGTGTGTACAAGAAAGAAGGGTCATACACAAATTAATTGCTAATGAACATCCACTATAAAGCTTATCTTAAGTACAAAGCATGCTGGGAGTATGGTTCATTCTTATACAATGTAGAAAAAGTACAAAGACTTTTAGAAGTATAATTATACTAGCTAACACCAGATAAGATTTCATAGGTATAAAGTGTCTAACAAACCATTAAAAGCTTATAGAAACATCTAAACCTCAAACCAGGTTTGATGTCAAGCATCTCTGCCATTCAAGTAGAACATTTTCATATATTTCTAATAAGAATTCAGTTGAAATGGGCCCAACCACTTCTTAGGGGTTGCTCTGTACTGAAGACAGGGCTGTTGGAAAACATAATCTTTCTTTTTCAGTTCTGCCATTAGCACATCTCACTTGGCAGAGTTTTAAAGAAAAATAGCCGTGTTTTCCCCAGCAGCTCAGCTTTGAGACTCATCAGTACCTGGGAAATGGATGGAGTGAATTTTAATTTACAGGTAGCTGGTATTAAAAAGCTGAACTGAAAGTTGATTTGGGGCTCCCAATCAGTTTCTTAAGTAGGAAGAAAAACTTTGAAAGAGGCAATTAGGCTGGAAGGAGAAGGGAATGGAGGGCAGAAGTTGAGGATAAAACCCAGGAGATATTTTTAAATACAAGGGCTTTATTTTCAATTTTTGCCCTTCTACATATTTTCCACACACAGTGGCCACAGGGGTTTTTATTTGCTATCTGTTGGTTGGTGATGACGTCTCATCTGTGCATTACTAGGAGTTTGGGCCCTCCCAAAAAACAAATTCCAGTCAGAATAATAGCATCAACCCTCATAGCAGGGAAGAATTTATGAGGAGGGAATGATGGTTTTGATGTGAAACAAAGTGAAACTCAGCCAGTTTGCAAAACCAAATCAAATAGACAAAAAGGTTGAGCCCTGTTTGAACTAAAACAGCCTAGTTCCACACAGCTACAACGTGGTACCATTTGATTGTGTTTTTCCAGCATCTAAATAGCTGAAAAATATATAGAGTTTATATGTTCTGTTTTATCTAAGTTTACCAATCTTTTTCATCTAAAGCCTTTAATTAATGCTATGGCCTGTCACTAAACAGATGTTAGGAAAGTAAATGATTCACTGTTATATGTTAGTGTTTGCTGTGTAATCTTTTTTGAAATTATTATTATAATTTTTATTATTTGTGGGTTCACGCAATGCTGAACAAATTACTATTATTAGAAACACTCATCTACTGCATAATACATGTCATAAGTAGGTATCAAATAGTGCACAGTGAATATACCCATCGGGATGAATTTTTTTATAACTAGTGCACAGCAAAAGTCAGTGGATCTGAAGCTGTAACATTAGATGCCCTTTTTCTGAACTAGATTAAAGATCATGTAAGGCAGCAATGAAAGAAGTTATAATAACACTAGTTATTACCACAGCTCTTAAACTTCAGCAAAGTCAAACAATACTAGAGAGAAAATTAGGCTTTAAGATTCCAAAATTGAGATTGACTGCATACATTCAGATCTGTGTAGATGCCTATACATAGATTTGCACCAGTTGAGTTAAACCAGTGCAAATTCCTGAGTGAAAGCTTTTATTTAAATTTCAGTGACTTGCTTTGATTTAGCTTAACACCGTTCCTAGCCTACAGAATCTAAATAAGCCTTTTGCACTAGTTCAAGTCAGTACGTTTAAAATCACACCTTTAGTTAAATCAGTACAAGTCTGCATACATACATAAGCCATTACGCTCTAAAATCTTGTGCTTCTCTGCTCTTGCCCTCATTCTTATTTTTAAAAGCATCAGTGCTTTACTACAAAGGATGTGTATCTGAGTTGCAAACCTGTATTTGTTGGGGCAGAAGTAACTGAAATCTCCCTTACAGTGCCTGGGGCAGGGCCAAGGTAATGTAACACAGGCAATGTCCTTGAGCAGCTGGAGTTTTATAAGAACTGTGCACAATACTTTATTTGTTTTAATCATCATCCCACTTTTTCTTCCTCCCTTCCTTAGTCTGTTTTTTTCATTTCTGAGCTAGCTTGTAAGCTTTTCAAGGCAGGGACGCTAACTTGTTTACCTTTGTAAAACTCCATGCAAAGTTAGGGTGTTAGACAAATATTTAGTAATACTAATGTTCATGGTGTCATCGGGGGAAAGAAACCTGAATTTACAATTAAATTAAAAAAATTGTTGTTAAATACTGCTTTTGCTAAACTGTGAGGTTCGGGGGAGGGGTTATGTTTGTTTTTGTAACATTAAAATGTTATTTTAAAAGTTTGCAGGGCTTATGTGGGAGCCAGGTGTGAATTAAAATTATTTCTTCAGGCTCCAATTGTATAGTATAAGAGGCAGGCAGAGGGACAGAATACATATTGACAGTGTTTTTGTCATCTAAATTTATCTGTGTGGGAAACTTTCTTGTCTGCATCTCTGGGAGCTCAGCCTGTGGTGTCTGAATCATATACAGCAACATATGGGTACCAGTGAGGCAAATACTTTAAACAAACAAAACCCCAGAGTTCATTGTTATTTATATGCTAGTATCATCTAAAGACCCAAATCTGGGATCAGGGCCCCATTGTGATAGGTGCGGTACAAATCCGTAGTTAAGAGACAGAACCCAGCTCTCTGCTGTTGTAACTCCATTGACTTCAGTGTCTCACAGTGCCTGCCCTGGAGAGTTTACAATCTAGGCAGGTTTACTAAGTGTCATGTATCTCATGTGGCAGCCTCACATTTGTGGCCTCTTCCCCTATTCCTGCATGTCAGCTGGATTGTCATGCATCTCACCGAGATGTGGGAAAGCTGCAGACATCCTTCTGCTTCCCTGCTGGTTCACAGCCAGAAAGGAACAGCTAGCGGGCTGCAGTTTACAGCCAACACCACCATTTCCTCCCAGCATAAACTCTCAGGCATCCCAGCCACAGTGATCCGAGCAGTCCAATCCTGCATAGGAACCCAGCAACCGCCGATCTCCGTCAGCCACCTATCCAGCTGCTCCCCAGATACACTCAAGCAACCTCCTGCCAATCTGCCCTAATACCAACCCCAGACAGAGTTGTCAAGTTTTGTGCTTCTCCTTGTCTTATCCTCTCCACTAGGTTGGGGCAGGGCATGGTTAACCATAAATGTAAGTTTCTAGTAACATGCAAATTATTTGCAAATAAGCAAAAAAGCTGCTTAAATAATTTGCATAAAACATCATATGGAGCAGAGCCACTTTAGCAGCCATGTCCAGATTAATGACAAGGCTCCACAAGTGAATGGAAAAAAACAAATGAGTAAGAGGCTGTTGGCTGTTGAGGGGTGAAGGAAGATGAGATAGCAATAATATGAGCATGTAATTGTGCACACTAGCTGTGTGCACAAAGTAGCTCAGCATCTGCCTTGCTTAGGTGATGGCTTAAATGTTTGAAATAACAAGATGGACTCCCTAGAGCTACACTTTCAAATCCTCGTAGGGCCTGTTCTTGCCTTCATCATTCTAAGGTTAGATACCTTGAATTCCAAGCACTTTATTATGTAGGATCTTTCATATGTGATCTTAAAATCAGAGATCCTCAGTTCTCTGCACAGACATTAAAGATCCCAGGACAGGCTTAATAAGGGTAGGGGTTTGTCCCAGTGTTTTGATGTAAAATTTCTCCTTCACCAACCCTACAGTTGTGCAACATGCTGGCTGACCACTTCGCTTACATCTCAGAGGCATTTCACTACAGTAGTGCTGTAAATTTAAAGCATGTTCGTGTTCTGGGATCTTCTAGGATTAAAGGTACTGGGTAATAATTAAGTGTATGTATCAATAAGAATAACATCTAGAGTTACATGGTGCATTACATAAATAAAAAAAAATAGACCTAGGGCTTGATTGTTCTCTTGCACGGATATGAATCATCAGTAAATCCATAAAGGTCAGTGGAGTAAAACTGTGGTAACAGAAAAAAATTATGCCCATAGACTCTGTCCCAAAGTGTGTACATTTTACAAAGGATAGCAGTGCTCTAGCCACAGGAAGAAACATATCTCTCATAATATAGGATAAGTAATAAGACATGGCAAGGTGTGTGCCAAACTGGGACTAGGGCACAAAATTGAGAGAGGGAGATTAAGAGAAGAGGAAATCTCTTCAAATGTCTTTCAGTTTAGGATTTCCCTGGGTCAGAGGTGCCCCTGGTTGAGAACCATTGCTCTAGGGCACATGTATCCCTGGGGGTACACAGAGGTCTTCAGGGGTACTTCAACTCATCTAGATATGTGCCTAGTTTTATAACAGGCTACATGAAAAGCACTAGTGAAGCCAGTACAAACTAAAATTTCATACAGACAATAACTTGTTTATACATTTCAGTGTATAGTAATAGTATATAGAACAGTAAGTACAATGTTTATATTCCAGTTGATTTATTTTATAATTATATGGTAAAAATTAGAAAGTCAACAACTTTTCAGTAAGTGAGCTGTGACACTTTTGTATTTTGATGTCGGACTTTGTAAGCATGTAGATTGTAAGTGAGGTGTAACTTGGGGGTACACAAGACAAATCAGACTCTTGAAAGGGGTACAGTAGTCTGGAAAGATTGAGAACCACTGCCCTAGAGTACATTCACTTCTACTTCTGGAGAAACCAGGTTTGAAATGAACAGCCTACCAGAAGCGACAAAGAGTCCTGTGGCACCTTATAGACTAACAGAAGAATTGGAGCATAAGCTTTCATGGGTGAACACCCACTTCTTCAGATGCATGCATGGTATTCACCCACTAAAGTTTATGGTCCAATACGTCTGTTAGTTTATAAGGTGCCACAGGACTCTTTGTCGCTTCTACAGATCCAGACTAACACGGCTACCCCTCTGATACAGCCTACCAGTGACTCCCTCAGATTAATTCAGCCAAGATAAGAGGCCTGTGGAGGATGACTAAACTGAATGTCTGTCTATAATATCTTGTCCCTAGTTAGAGGGGAATGCTATAGCTGCTGCTGCCTGTGTGTTTTTTACATCCACCATTACAAATTATTATTATTTTTCTTTTACTGTGCCCAAAAGTGTGCTAGGCATCTTACAGTTCTAAGCCTGTGTGTGTCTGTTCTTGCCAACTGAGCCATGAAACACAGAGCAGTAATCATATTTCAGCTGTATAATAATTATGATGTTTTCTGTAATCAATTTATAATGAAGCATAAAAAGCTTCATAATAAACTGTTCACCAAGGTCCCTATAAAAGACAATGGAGACCCCTATGAAGAGGGCAGGACTGAATTTGAAAGAGTGGGCGCAGAGGTCATTTTGAAGTCTTATTATTTTTATGTTCTAACCTGGTTAGCTTTTAAGGTCAGGACTGGGAGGAGGGACAAAAGACAATGAAACCAGGAAGGAAGCAAATTTACAGGGAGGTACTAGCTCATGCTTCAGTTAACACTGTCTTTGGAAGGATTAAATGATACTGCACCTTTCAGATGACCGAAAAGGGGATAGGCAGGATATGCTTCTTTCTACGATATTCTTATATTCCGTGCTTTCTGCCCATCTTTGGTCCTTCACATCCAGGCAGCCCTCAGATCTACTAGTATAATTGTTTCCATAACAGTGAATCACTTAGGCCCAGATTCTGCAAACTGCTCCCTGCATGCAGACTCTGAGATTGTCTGGAGCCTGATGCAGGACTGGGTCTTTACATAATAGAGGAATGCTGTGTGAGAAAAGCAATTTATATGATGCATTTTCTGACCTTACAGACAAACATGTCGGGAAGGTGAGAACAAAACAGACCACAAAACATTGTTCTCTGGCATGACCACACGAAGCAAGTCAGATGGAAAATGCCACTGTGACAGCTTAAATTATTACTTCAAGCTATCTAAATACAAGACGCCAAGTGTTTTAGCAGTGATCCTAATCAAATTACTGTACAGTAGAGCTGGGAAAGTACCTTGAAAAATGAATTTGCTTTACTTGCATTCATACCCCATTTGTGTTTGCATGCTATGAATATTCTAGCAAATGAATAATTCTCTTCTATTCATGAATATTCTAGCAGGAATATTTGTTGAAAGAAAGAAAAAATCATGTGATTATAGATGTAACCCTCCTGCCAGGTGCAACCAGCAACAACAAGGGCCGCGTTCAGTATCTAGGGGTTCCTTTTCAACAATACAACACAAAACCGGCTCGAGTCCCCACCCAGTGATCTGGGACAATTACACACCACTCCCTGGGTGCCTCTAAGAGGCAATACTTCCCCTTTCACATGCACAGAGTCTGAGTGTAGCAAAAACTTTTAATAAAAGGAGGGAATTAACTCAGCATTAATTTGGGAAAACACCACAACTTGGGTTCATAAACATAAACCATGAGCAAAATCCCCACCCCCAAGTAAGTTGGGCAGTGTCCTTTTCCCCTCAGAGTCTTAAGTCCAGCAACCCCAAAGTCCCTTTAACGTGCCTATCCCTTCTCTGTACCCCACTCACAGTTGTGGTCCTTGCCCAGTGTAGCCCCAGAATTCAGAGGTTCATCTGCAGAGTTCACCTCCCACCCTGTGTGGAAGGCGGGGGGGGTGGGGGTGGTAAAGAGGCACCTTACATGCTGCACTGCTTGGGCACTCACTCGTTGCCCCAACAGCCACTTGCCATGCCCTCTGCTCTGCTCTGGCCCTCTCCACTAGCTTCTCTGCTGGCCACTTGCCACACCTCTCCACCAGCCGCCCTGCTGGTCACACCTCTCCACCAGCTGCTCTGCTAGCTGCTTGCCACGTCGCTCTGCCAGCCGCCCTGCTGGCAGCTTACTGCGCTTCTCTACCAGCTGCCCGCTCACCAAGATGTCTTCAGGGCCCCTCCACACACACTTAACACAGCTCTCAGTGATTTCAGCTATTAGTCGGGGAGCCTCACTGCTGGTGCACACTGGGTAGTCTCTTGCAATAGAGACACTGTCCCAAAGTAGGTCTAATACTTAGACCTAAGTATCAGTGATTTCAGCTCTGCAGTCTATAAAAAGACTCTCAATTAAATCTAAATTAGCTCTTTTATTGTACTATGAAAAGAGAAATGGTCAAATAGTGTCTAGAACCCTTAAACAAGACCCACCCTCTCTCAACTCATTGGGCTTTGGAACCCATGTCCCCTGCCTAGCAAGTGCTATTCAGGGTGAATCCTTCCATTGGGGTATGCCACATACAGTTCTGCTGCCCTCAGTTCACACAAGTATAACAACTCCTTATTACTCCTGCCCTAATAACAAGGAGACTGGGGATCCAACACCAGCCACAAGTGATCATTTGGGCAAGCAATCCCATCATGTTGAGCACCTAGGCAGGTGGGTGTGTCCATGCAAATGAGATCAGCTTCTGAAGTCTTTTTTCCACAGCTCACCACTAGATGTCAGGGGAGAGCTCATCCAGACTCTGCTTACATAGATAATATTATTGGAAAGTGGTTTTTGAATTTGTAAATAGGATTATTCACCTGGGAATCCAGGAGTTATAGTTGTCCAATTAGAAAACAGAAACTCTACCATGTCATGTGTGTCTGATCTAAACTAACCAACCTAGGCCTTCATCCTGCATTGGAAACTATATGTGCATAAACATATTGTCAGATGGCTCCGTTGGCCATTGTTTGAAGTTTGAATGACAAACACTCACTGTAAACTTCACATACAAATTAAGAGGCAAACGAACAAGTCCAAGGAAACAGCATGTTGCTCAAAGACAACTTGCAGAAAAAAGCCTCAGCCCTACAACTACTTCCTTGCAGATGGACCCCCTGTGCTCATGTCAAGCCCCACTGACTTGGTGTGGAACAAATTGCGGGGTTGGGGCTAAAGATACTCTATTAGTTAATTAAATGATGTCTGGAAGCAGTGTGTATATTTAGAAATAAATATGTCATCAAGCAGAGGAATTTGTGTGAAATAAACAATATTCAACCAGTGTCTGTGTTGTCTAACTCGGCTGAGTCAGGTTAGACAACAGGGTGTAAAATGCACCTAAAATCTGCCTCCACTAGAGCTTCCTCCTTTGCTACCACTAGTGAAGAATTATGGATCTAATGTTTCCTCAGGTAAACACATCCATAGATATTAATTAGTTCAGAACAACAAAACAGTATGGAAAAACCAAAACCACTCCAATCTAGCCCCACTCAAATCTGCCAAGTTCCAAATGTTGTTGGTTCAGTACTGCAGCCTGATGTGATGACATTTGAGTCATGGCATCACCGTATTTCAGTGCTACTCTAGGAAAGTCCTGTGCTCTGGGAACCCAGAGTGGAGGAGGAGGAGAGGGAAGAAGGCCAGCTAGCCCTCTCCCTTCTGCCACCTTTGTTCTGTTCCCAGAGCATGGACTGGGTTGGCATGATTGACATTGCGAAGGAAATATCATCACATCACATTCTGAGTCCACTGAACACTGCTAACTGAACCCAGAATCCAGACCTTTTTAGTTTAAGCAACAGAGAAAATAATGATACTGACCTCCTTTCTAAAGCACACTGACATCGATGGATTAAAGGTGTTATATAAGACCTATGTATTATTATTAATTACCCTGGAACTAATGGTTTTGTGGCCTAAGCATCAGGTTTAAAATATTTACACTTCCTGAAAGTACTGGGCCAAATTCCAGTGAGGCCAGGGCAGGCCATCATCTTTCTGAAGTAGATAAATGGCTTTCTTGGGAGTCAGTTGCATAATGAACTTTTAGCTGAGGCCTTAAAAATCAAGTCCTGTGTGGACACATTGGACTGACCCAATACCCACTATGGAAAGCCTTCCATTGATTTCTGTGGGTATTGGAGTGGGCCTTCTAAGATCCCATGGTTCTTTTTTTAAGCAAAGAAGTTTTCCATAGTGCCCTATGCAATGTGTGCCAGTTTTGCTGCCCTGCCATACCAAAGTGGTTGCATTTTCAGTGGTGCAGTATTCCTACCATTTGCAGGCTGCAGGGGTGAATGGTGCTTTGGAAATAAATATAAAATGTCACTTATCCAATCTAGCTGTCCTTAGGCCAAACTCCCATTTAAATCAGTGGCATTTTACCTGAGTAAGAATTAAGACTGGAAGATTAGACCCATAATGATTATAACTCTATTAACAAATAATGTAAGTCTTTCCCCAAAGGCTAGCATCCTCCATAATAGAGATAAGGCGATTGTGACATCTGCCCTAGAACTGAGGCCATTCTAGCATTTTAACATAAGTGAAACAAATAAATGTATACTGTCCATGTCACCTTTTATCTTTCCTTTTAATCAAGCAGCATAAACAAAACAGCATCATTGTTCTGCCCTTGAGTCCTGCTGCTTGCCTGAATGCTGCAGCCAGCCATAAGAAGACTTTTGCGTGTAATGCAGCAATTGTTAACAAAAGATAAATTATGATTACTTTCTAGTTCATTAGGTGTCATGTGACTGTGAGGTGTGGGAAGAATTTAATCTGGGGAAGCATCTGCAGTGAGAGCGGTAGAACAATCCATAATGGCTGCATTGCAATAAAAAAAAAGTTCAAATACTTCATTCCCATCTGTTCTTATTTTGCTAATCTAGTTGACCAGACACCTTATAGGTAAAGCTAGGAGACTGAGTAGCTTGAGCACTGCCATAATGCAGAAAATAAAATTACAGCATTCTTTCTGCTACAGCTATCACAAAGCAAAGAAAAAGACCAATTCGAATGGAAGTGATATGGAATGGAAATAACTATTTTCATTGCTACTATCAAGGTACCCTCTGCACAAACTACTCCTTCCGCATCAGCCCATGTTCCTGAACCTCTTTCCCTCATCTGTGGGGACTCTGTGAAAGTGGGGGGATGCTGGGATAGCATAGTCATGTATAACGAGCTGAAACAGGTTCAGGCTATAGGATGCTTTTATTTTCTCTTGTTTACCATACAGGTACACTTTTAATAACTTCTACTTGCCGTAATCCTCCCTTTGACACCAGAGACTCCTAAACTTACTTGAGAATATTTATTTAAGAATAAATAGAGTGCAATTTCATTGAAAACCATCAGCCCCAATGTTGGTATTGATGTGGGTGGCCAGCACATTATAAACTAGATCAGCGAAACCCAGAGAAGTAGAATGAGTGAGATGGATAGTTTGTCATTTCTTTAAACTTACAACAGGTATTGTATTGGACAGTGGCCGACATTGTACTCATCTTTAAATATTATGCTAACGGTGATCCTAAGGATTATATTTACTATCTGTAATATAGATCATAGCCCCATTCATGGACCAGGACTGCATTGTGCTAGGCACTGTACAAACAGAGTAAAAGGTGGTCCTGTCCCAGAGGGCTTACTATCATAGGCGCCGACTCCGTGGGTGCTCTGGGGCTGGAGCACCCATGGGGAAAAATTGGTGGGTGCTCAGCACCCACCGGCAGCTCCCCGCCAGCCCCGGGGCCTGCGCCCAGCTCACCTCACCACCGGGAGACATTGCGGGGCCCCGCCCCCGACGCCGGGCGACGTTGCGTTGGCGTCGGGGGCGGGGCCCCGCAACGTCACCCGGCGTTGGGGGTGGGGCCCGGCGTCAGGGGCAGGGCCCCATCATGTCGCCCAGCATCGGGGGCATGGCCCGGCGTGGCAGGGGCCCGCCCCCAACGCCGGGCGTCAGCCCCCACTGGCACCGCCAGAAGTTGGCACCTGTGCTTACTATCCAAGTATAAGACGAGAGACAACAGACAGGCTGACAAGGGAATACAGGGGGAAAATAATGAGACAATACTGATCAGCAGTGCTCTCAGCACACTAGTAGCCTAACCATTGTCAAGGGTTTTTCTGTAGGCAAAGGAGAGGATTGAGAAGAGATTTGAAGGATAATGAAGTATCTTTGCAAATGTCTATGGGAAGCTGGTGGCAGCGAGGGAGAAAGCACAAAGGTGCTTGTTTGAAAATTTAACCAGGGGGCAATGGAGGCTGGCATACTGCACCGATGTCCTGCACCAATTGGACGTGGGAGTCGATTTCTTATGGTGAATGAGAGATTATAAATATTGGGGGCGGGGGGTTGGCGGTGAAGGGCCTTGAAAATGAAGGCCGGTAGATTTTGCTTGATATGATAGAGAAGGGGGAGCCAGAGGAGGGGTGGACAGAGAGGAGTGATGTGGTCAAAGCAATGGACTAGGAAAATTATATTTACAGCAGCATTCTCAGTAGATATGAGCAGGGCAAGATTGCATTTCTCAAGGCCAGAGGAATGGATGTTGCAGTAATCAAGACATGAGATGACATGAAAGCCTGGAAAAGAGTTTTAGCTGAATGGATGGATTAGAAAGGCCATATCATAGAGTATGTCTTCACTACCCGCCAGATTGGCGGGTAGTGATTGATCTATCAGGGATCAATTTATCGTGTCTCATCCAGACGCAATAAATCGATCCCCGAACGCACTCCCCGTCGACTCCTGAACTCCACCTCGGTGAGAGGCAGAAGCGAAGTCAACGGGGGAGCGGCAGCGGTTGACTCGCCGCCGTCCTCATGGCCAGGTAAGTCGACCTATGATACGCTGACTTCAGCTATGCTATTCACGTAGCTGAAGTTGCCTATCGTAGATCGACCCCACCCCCCAGCGTAGAGCTGGCCTTAGAGATGCTATGCAGACTCCAAAAGACTTAAACATAGCCTGGATGTGAGGGCCTAGAGAGATGTCTAGTCAAAGATGATGCCCAGATTGCGGGCCTGAGTGATAAGCAGGATGGTGGCACTGTATCGAGAAAGGAGGTAGAGAAAAGATTAAAAGCTCAATTTTAGTCATGTTGAGCTTGAGCTGACAACTAGATATCGAGGAGGAGATGTCAGCGACACAGGCTGAAGTTTTAGTTTGGACAAAAAGGAGATAGTTCTGGAGTAGACAGGTAGATCTGTGCATCTTCAGAATAGAGATGATAGTTGAATTTGTGTTTGCTGATGAGACTGTGCAGAAATAAATGTGTGGAGGGAGAAGTTGGGAGCAAGGACAGAGCCCTGTGGCGCCCCCCTGAAAATTGGAGTTGGTTTGAGGAGGATCCTCTAAAGGACACTCTGAAGGGGCAATTAGAGAGGTAGGAGGAGAACCAGGAGAGGACAGTCACAGAAGCCAAGGGAGGACAAGAAGAAGAGTATGGTCAACGGTGTTGAAAGAGACTGGCAGGTCAAGAAGGATGAGAATAGAGTATTGGTTCTGAGATTTGGCTAGGAAGAGATCATTAGAAACTAAAGCAAATCATGACAGATCACTTGGATTTTAAAGCATCAATGTGATTATATGATGGAGTCAAACCAACACGACTGTGGTAAGAAGAAATTGACCCTCTCTAATGACCTCCTGCAAACCCTACTCATGTGAGTAGTCCTGTTGGTGCAGGATCAGGTCCTTACATGCTTGGTTAAGTTAAAGGTTCATTAGGCACAGGGCAGATGCAACACAGATGACTAATGTATATTCTTTTTTTAAATGACATTATAAAAGTCTACATGGTGTGCCTCATGTGATGGGTTTGTAATATTAGGGGTCTTTTTTTAACTTTGATGGACTTGTGCCATTCACTTTGAGCAGAATTTCACACATGTCTTACCTGGAGTAAACCCTTTAAAGGATCATGCAGATACACTGCAAATGGCAGGGTTTTGTTACATATGCCCAAGCTTAATTTTTTGATTCCCAACCTCCCATTTTTGTGTCTCTGACTCCCTTTCTAAGCACAGATACTGTAAGTAATGTACCAATTCCTGATTTTTGAACCGCAAACCATGTTTTTATGATTTCAACACGGGGGGTGGCTTTTTGTGTTGGATGGTTTCTTTATTTAGCTCTCTGTATAATCAAATATATAAATCATCCAGCTCATCACATTTGGGTTTGCAGTCATCAGTGCAAGAGAAGAGAAGGAATTTAGTGTAGCCGTGGTAATTAGCATAAGTTAGGTTTGTTTTTGCTTTTTAACCCTGACTTCAGTGCCTTTTATGACTATCTACCTTTTTTATTGCTGGTTTCAAAACCAGCAGAGGACATCAAAGGGTTTTTTTGTGTTTTTTTTTTAAACAAGAGCCTTTGGAAAGTGCCATAGTGGAACAACTTGTTTCAAAAGAATCCTCTATTGAAATAGCATCCGAAAAAGAAGAATCACTCAGCAATTGGAGCCTTCAGAAGGGGATGGGAGGATTAGTTTATTTCTAAGATGAGGTGGGAGATCATTTCACTTCTTAACCTTTCTGCTTTTTCCTTTTCTCATTCAAGAGGAATGAGGGAGATAGAGACGGCAGTGAAAGGAGATTAGTAACATGTTTATTTTATAGATCTTAAACCAGATAGCAGAAGAGAGATATTGAGGGCAGAGAGCACATAATAGGCTATATTGGGCTACTAATTTTTAATAATTTAGTATTGCCAACTCTCTCAATTTTAGTGTGAGTTACATGATATTTGGCACAACAGTTCCATCCTTTAAACTGTCAAAATTTATGAAATGACATGCCACCAACGAACCGATGATTACTCATGTGTGACAGGCTGAATGTCTTCATGACATTTGGTGGCAGACAACGATATTCATACAGTAAAGCGTAATGATACCAGCATTATTGTGATATAGTTGACTGCACCGAGCACTTGAGCATCTCAAGCTAGAATCAAGGGCACACAGTGTACCATACAGCAAGGTCAATTGTGAACAGCACTTTTCCACAGAGGTCTGAATGTCATACATTGTTCCACAGGGATATTAGGATTTAGATCAGTGGTTATCCTAGGTTTTCATCCTGGGGCCTGAACACTGTATTTCAAAAAGGTCAAGAAGCCAAAAACAGGACTTAGAGCAGATTCTCGACCCTGCCCCTTTTGCACCACTCAGGTAGCTCAACGGATGCAGAAACCATCTTGCTCAGGATCCCTTAGCATCCGAATTCCCTAACTGGTATAGAGCCAGCGCTAGCAGCACATACAGTGGTACAGGCAGGGGTGAAAGTAACTTAAAAGTCTTACCGGTACGGGGGCCTGGCTCTGGGCCTGTGGAAGGGGCAGGGCCTCAGGCGTAAGGAGCCTTCAGCACTGCCTGGCTCGCGCCGCCCGGGGCTCCGGCGGCGATTTAAAGGGCCCGGGGCTCTAGTCGCTGCTGCGGTAGCGGCGGTGGCAGCCGGGAGCCCTGGGCCCTTTTGAATTGCCAGGCCACGGGGCAGCTGCCGCTTTTGCTTCCCCTCTTGGGAGCCCTGGGCGGGGCAAAAGGGGCAGCAATTGGCAGCGCTTCAGCCATAGGCGCCGACTCCGTGGGTGCTCCGGGGCTGGAGCACCCACAGGGAAAAATTGGTGGGTGCTCAGCACCCACCAGCAGCTCCCCGCCAACCCCGGGGCCCACACCCAGCTCCCCGCCAGCCCCGGGACCCACGGCAAGCTCACCTCAGCACCGGGAGATGTTGCGGGGCCCCGCCCCCGACGCTGGGCGACGTTGCGTTGGGGGGGGGGCGGGGCCCCGCAACATCACCTGGCGTCGGGGGCGGGACCCTGCAACGTCACCTGGCGTCGGGGGCGGGGCCCGGCGTCAGTCCCCACCGGCGCCACTGGAAGTCGGCGCCTGTGGCTTTAGCTGTGTATATACCCATACCAGCAGCCACTTCTTACCAGTACGTTGTACCAGCCCGTACCAGCCAACTTTCACCTCTGGGTACGGGTGCATGTCAGGGGAGAGGGCTTGGCTGGAGCATGCTACACTCAGACTGTCCCAAGCTGGCATATGGTCTATAGGGGAATGTTGCCAGTAGAACAATTTAGGGGAGGCTCCAGGCTGCTCTGCCCTGCATCAGGTTAGAGAATCTGGGAGCTGTAATTAGTTGTTAGTTCTCAACTTCTCTTCCCCCCGCACCCCCGAGCTGTTCTGGATGACTGTGTGAGGGAGAGGAAGGAAGCCATCCTTTGTTAGGAGCTCTTCTAGACTTAGCAGAGCTAATCAAGCTCCTACCCTGCTCTCCTTGGGGTTCCCAGAGTTTGAAAGGGAAGCAAGCAATGGAGTAGCCAGAGCTGCCCTCTTCGCTCTCATGTGATGCAGCAGATGGCCATCAAGCAGTGGCTAAGTAGTTGCAGCAAGGGACAGCAGCTGTTCCGCGCACTCCCAGCTCCCATTTGAAGTTAAATGGGCTCAGCATGGGTGCAGCAGTCTGTCCACACAGTTCTCAGGGCAGGATCAGAGTCAAAGGCCTGGTCTACACTAACACTGTAAGTCGATCTAAGTTACACTCATTAAGTTGCGTAAGTAACATAACTTAAGTCAACATACAGCGGGGTCCACACTACGTTATGTCAACAGGAGACACGCTCCCATCAACATAGCTTCTGCCTCTCGTTGAGGCAGATTACAGATGTCAACGGGAGAGCACTCTCCCATCAACGTAGCACGTCTTCACCAGACCAGCTAAATCGACACCGCTGCATCAATCTCAGCGGCGCCGATTTAGCCATTTAGTGAAGGCCAGGCCTTAGTTTCATACTCCAACTAGGTTTCTCTTATTTAGAACATGAAATTGTTTCATTAAGGGCTAGCTTCCTTCAAGTGTCTTTTAGAATTAAGTTCTAACTTAGAGACTCAAGAAAATGTTGCGGTTTTCTTAATACAAGAAATAAAATCTGTACAAGCAGACAGTTTTGCTAATGAAATGAATCATTATAAAATTCAGGTTGTGGGTTTTGTCAGAGGATGTGAGAAAGGATGGTCCTTTATAAATTTCTCAGTAATTGGATTACTGACATTTTGGAACAAGAACATGGTTTTGTTTCTAGACTGGTTTTACACAAGATTAATAGGCCAAAGGAGTATGGAAAATAATTAATCTAGAATTATGCTTCCAACATGCAATTCCTGTAATTTGAGAAATGAAATGTTCAGATCCACATGTTCGAGGATTTAATATAATGAATTCAAAATCTTTTTTTCTCTCCGCATTACAGCTCTGTACTTCAGCTGTTTAAAAAGGAAATATATACCTGAAATTCATCTCAAACTATTAAAAATGGATTATAAATTATTATACCCAGCAAGATTTAAGGTTTCACATTTTAATCAGACTTACATTTTTTTTAAAGCAGGGAATCCATTGCAATTTGCTAAATATCAAGGGATTTGGGATATTAAGTAGGCAAGTAAGCTTCGGGCTCTTCATGTGTCTTCTTATGGTAATTTAATTTTATAATGGCTTGATTTATATTTCAGGACAGAATTTGATTATCCCAATATATGACTTTTTTAAAAAAATTAGGAATATCCATAGACCCCAAACCTACAATGGGGTCTGCTCGGGTGGACCTGTGTACCCTTGCAGAGTCCTATTAACATCAGTAGGATTCCATATGGGCACAAGTTCGTGGATGCCATTGCAGGATCAAGGTCTGAATGGTTTCATTTTAATGTACAATTCTATGTAATAAGACATTCTAGAAATGCAAATGCTATAATATATAGAGATTTTAGGCTTTTATAACAAACCAGCATGTATTTTTATATGAACGGCATAGGAACAGAAAGGGACGTTAGCTGCTAAGTAAACTTCACTGGCAGAGAGGAGCCCAACTTTGTGATTACCTCATCCCCCACTTCCTCCCAGGCCTTACTTAGAAAGGTATATAGGAAAGCTTTCGGAAATTGGTCACTCTCCCTACTCTAATTCTATTTGTCAGGTTGACGTGGCATAGGTTAAGTCTGTTTTAGACATGGCCTAAACTGGAGTAGATTTTGCAAAAATCGCACTAGACAAGTGTCAGGGTGATTCACATTCATGTTCCTTTTTATTGAACCTCAAAGTATATGGGGTGTGTTTGATTAAGTGGTTTCAGTGTAGAGAGCATATTTGGAGCTTCAGGCTCTGTTTCTAGTTCTGCTGTTGACTTGCTTATGCCCTTGGGTAAATCACTTTTTGTGCCTCCCTTTCCACATTTTCTGGTTGGGGATATTAATACCTACCTCACAGGGATGTTGTGAGATCCTTGCGTAGAAGGTTCTCTAGAAGTGGAAACTATTACTATGTCCCATTGGCCTATCTCTAGTTTGCTTTGTTATTTAAATGCTATAAGTTGCCATCTGTTCATTGTGGTCTAATAACCATTTGTTGTGGATCATTTTCTTAGTATGAGTGTATGTAATTATTATATTTTTTTGAATTTGTTTACCTATATTTTGTTGTTCCTTTGATCTATGTGATTAATTCATGGAGACAGAGGAGGAGACAATGCATATTTCTGCCCTGGTCCTCTCCTTCATTCCTCTGACCCACAAATTCATGGGCCCCTAGACAACCCTCCAATTGTCCACAAGTTTAGGGGGGGCAGGGAGAGGGGACAAGCTTGTGAGCACTGTTCCCTCTAAGCTGTGCGCGTGTGTGTGCGCACACAGATCCTAAACCCCGCACACAGGGCGAAACACCGTGCGCACAAAAATTTGCACAGAAGCACAACAATTTGCATAGAAGAAAATTTTTGCGCACACGGCCTGTCAAAAATTAGAGGGAACATTGCTTGTGAGACACCTGGACCTCCCTCCTGCCAGGGTGATCCATGTTTATAGGGGATCTTTTTGTATGTGGATCCTAAAGGGAAGATTAATTACTGTGTCAAAATAATTGTAATCATATTTTAGTTTGTAGCCACCACCACCTGCCACTCAGCTTCTCCCATGAGCATCTTCGTGGATGGGAAAAGCTCCTCATGGAAATTCAATGAGCCACTTCCTTCACACACGACGCCTGCCTCTTGCACCCCTGCATCCATAATAAATTCATGCCACATCACTCAATTCCAGCCAGTGAAAGCAGGGCACCTGCTTTGCACACACATTTAATGCCAGCTCTGCCCCCCACACACAAACACTCACACTAGCCTTTGGCTGGCAGATGTGGCTGCTGATGCGGGTCACAGAGTCCCTGCAGGTTCAGCTCTGGGACCCTGCCCCTCTTTCCTTCTGGGATCACAGAGCAGGGGGTGAGGGAAAGACGGAGCTGACAGTAGTTTTCAGATGGTGGGGGAAAGAGGGAAGGAGCTACTGGGCCAATACATTATTGACAGGAGGGAAAAAGGAATAAGGAGTCCAGCAGCTCAGAGCAGAATCTGCTCCCGCCTCCCACTCCCCTCCCATGAATAATGGGTCAGCCCAGCAGCTTCTTTCCTCTTCTGCCTAACAAGGTATATCCATAATTACGAATTTCCTGGGTTTGCAATGCTTGTTTGGAGGATAATTACACCATCTCTGTAATGTTCTTACCTTTTAAGTTACTGATTTATACTTACAACCTTTACTTCATCTTAACATAGCTTTTGTCTGAGAATGACAAAGAGATATAACAATTGCTAATAATTTACCTTAATTACAAACTTTTTTTTTCTTCAAATGTAGTTTATGCACAAGATTTGAAAGCATTTTAACTATAGGGAAAGTCGGAAAAGTCTTTATTTCATTACGGAGACCATTTGGGAGCGAAAAAAAAGACCCAACCAAAGATGCTAAATATCATAAAGGACCTATTCTTAAATTAATTTTAAATTATAAATCAATTAACTGATTTATTTGTAAGTTCTCAGAAAATCCATTGTGAGTTTAAGGGTCCAGTTGTGGTCATTTGAGGGAGGATATGCAGTATTCTTCGTACGTAACAAAAAAGTTGAATCCGGTTTTAGGTGCAAAACTCAACTCTACCTTAACGAAGGTGCTGCAATTGGCATCTTTATCATTTACTTCTTTATTCATTGAGGGAAGGACTCTGCCTACCCCTTTTGTAGGCTCTCGGTGTGTTTGTGGGAGGGGGAATGAGAGAAGAACCTCTTTCTTTCCCCCTGTGCCCTAGCTACTCCCCTGGGATAGTACAGTACCCCAAAAGAAGTGAGAAGAGCTAGGGAGGAGCAAAGCATAGGTGGAACTATGGATCTGCCCTCCCATGTGCTGTCCAGCCGAGCTAACCAGCCATAGGGAGGAAATTAAAATGACGTAGCAGACTGACCAGCTCTGGGAGGCATTTTGCCTCTCCAAAGTAGAATGCATCTGTTGCTCCCCCTGGAGCAGTGCAGCTTCGTGCCACAATCAATTTCAGGCCACGCCTAATACACAGTGTAGTTTTCAGTGATAAAATCCTGTTGTAAGCACTCATTGGTCACTTTAATGAACTGTCACAATTTATAGGAGCAACTTGCATGGACTCCACTGGAATGTGGTGTGTGTGCAATGTTCTCATTTTGCTTATATGTTTTTCTTATGGTAATTTTGGCTATAATGTTTATAGCTGCATTGCTTTCCTCATCACATGCTCAGTCAGATGGCACTGCACTACTCATCCAGCTGAGACTAGCAAATGACTGCCTTTACAGTCTTAAGATCCTCATAATGCAAGACCGCCCAACAGTGTGCTATTGATCCTTTTCATTGCCCTTGGAAATGAATGTTTCATCTGAGGCATTGCCTGTATTGTCATCTCATAGTCCCACACTGCACCTCCATGGTTTTCAGTTTAAACCATTTTACACTGATTCAGTTCCTGAAAGGGTTAACAGATAAAGAAAGTTAGAAAATGTTGAGCCATTTAAATGACAAAGTGTACCACAAAACACATTAAAGGGAGATACCTCTTCCCTAGGAGAAGTTAATGAACCCTTGAGAAAGGAAGAAGTTAGCATAAAACTGTGTCTAGCCTTTTGAACGGCTAATACTCTTAGGCCATGTCTACACTAGTGAGTTTAGAGTGGCACAGCTGTACCAATGCATCTGTAAGATCGCTCGTGTAGTCGCTCTATGCTGATGGGAGAAAGCTCTCCCACCAACATAATAAAACCACCTCCAGGAGCAGCGGTAGCTATGTCGGCAGAAGAAGCAATCCTGCTGACATAGCGCTCTCTACACTGGTGCTTCTGACAGTGTAGCTTATGTTACTCGGTGGGTGTTTTATCACATCCCTGAGTGACATATGTTATACAGACAAAAGTGGTAGTGTAAACAAGCCCTTATAATAAGACATTATTTGTAGAATCACACATTTTCTGTAGGTGATTTTTCCTTTCTATGGCTTTCTTGTAACTGTTGAAAGTTTTTCATTAGGGAACACTTTTGTTTTTTGGTTAGAAAAACGTTTTGTTATGTGGATTCATACATACTGCATAACAAATATTAATTCCATGCAAAAAAATCACAGATCTAAGGAACCATGATCAGGTTCTATGTGTTTAGTTGCTTTGAAAAATAAGAATTTCCCCAACATACACACACTCTTTGGTTGCATTATCACCCCATAACTAGAATAATTAGTAAAATATTTGGAGGGGAGGGAGAGTATTCTAATGTTAATTATCCTAGAGATCATCTGGAACCGGACTATGAGATATTGCCTCTTTCTCTGTGCATTGTTCCAACCACTCAAATCAGTTGATATGCTCCTGCTGAGCTTCTCCAGATTTGAACTGTGGGAGACTAGCTGCAGGGCTTTCTAGTGGAGTGTTCTTGGTTCAGGAACTTGCTCTTTCTGTCAGTAGACCAGGGCCTACATCTGCTGACCTTCAGCATACAGTGCAAGGTTCATCTGTTTACCCCATAACTTTACTGAGTTTGAGTTAACCTGAGGTGATTAAGTGCTCATTAGGGACTGACAGCAGAATGTCTAGTGATTGCTGCTTACTAGAGTCAACCTCATATTTTTACTATTTTGTAAAGGAGTCCAGTGCCTGTTGTGACAATCCTGTATTCAATAATCATATAAGTAATTAACTGATCATGGCAATACTAAATGTTCCATAAAGTTTACTGCTGTATGGATAATCACAGTCGTGTTCTCTTTCTAATCATTATAGGATGACTCAATGTTCTGCATTTCACACTCTTTGGTAAAGGGCAGAGATTTCAGTCTCACTAAAAGTAGAATTCTTGTTGTTTTTTAGTATTATTATCCTCTGTATTCTCCCACAATGAAACATGCTGATAATGTGGATGTTATAAAAGCAATTGTGTGATAAAACAATTTACCTAACTTCACCATCAAAATTACATGACCGGGGTGGGGGGTGAGGGTAGGGTGACCAGACAGCAAATGTTAAAAATCGGGACAGGGGGTGGGGGGTAATAGGAGCCTATATAAGAAAAAGACCCAAAAATCGGGACTGTCCCTATAAAATTGGGACATCTGGTCAGCCTAGGTGAGGGGAGTGTATCAGGCAGCTCAGTGATCACATTAAATCCTCATGGACAGATTCTCAGCTGGAGTAAATTGTCATAGCTCTGTTGAATGGCAATTTACATCAGCTGAAGAGCTGCCCCTCAAACTTTAGAAAAATTCCAAGGCAAACAAGTGAAAAGAAATCCTCCACCCTCTTTATCTCTCCAAACATTCCAGAACTCTTAACACTTCCCCCAGTGCTGGGTTGTAAAATGTGTCTTGGCTCTATCTGAACACAGAATGGATGTCCATGGCACCAGGAAAGGCTGGAATTGAAAGACTCAGAATAATTTGGGAGCCAAACATTGTGCATGAAATATCACCAAAGACATGTTTGCTGGGGTTTATAATTTCTGTTCCAGTACTGCAGAGGGGATCCAACTGAGACCACTGTTCCCTCTAAGTTGTGCATGCGCACACAGATTCTAAATCCCGCGCACACAGCGAAACGCGCGCACAAACATTTGCACAGAAGCACAACAATTTGTATAGAAGACATTTTTTGCACACATGGCCTGTCAAAAATTAGAGGGAACATTGACTGACACCAGGCCTCATGGTGCTGGGCACAGTACAGACACATTCAGAAATAGTCTCTGCACCAAATAGTCGACCATCTAAATAGACAAGAAAGACACAGGATGGGGAAAAGGAAGTAGTATTGTTCCCATTGTACAGATGGTGAACCAAGGCACACAGGGATTCAGTGACATTCCCAAAGGCACTCCGAATCTGTAGTAGAGCCAGGTGTCCAATTCAGAATGCCACGCCAGGGCGATAACCTCCAGACCATCCTTCCTCCCTAAATACAATATAGATTTAGTAGCTCTCACTGTTGAGCAAGTCTGTTGGCTTCAGTATTTCATGGCTTCAACAGTGGCAAAAGTATACAGTATCAATCCCAATAAACTAATTTTAGCTATTTTTCAAACAGAATGTCATCTTATGAAAGGAACAGCGTTAGTAATGTTTGGGATGACTTTTGAATTAAACTAAGCTGCTCAGGGGTGCTGGAACAATTTGTATACCGGGGTGCTGAGAGTCATTGAACCAAACTATAAACCCTGTATATAATGGAAACCACTTCAAGCCAGGGGGTGCAACAGCACCCTTAGTTCCTGCACCTATGAGACTGCTTGTTCAATGCAATTGAATGAAGTAGAAACTTTATGGTCGATAGCCTAATTAAGATAGATACAGGGATTTGCTTGTCCTGTAAAGTCAACGTAAGTGAGAGAGTTTTCTTATATTCCAGTCTGTGATCCATAAAATAGAAAAAAAAACTGTGAAGAACAGGATAGCAGCGTGCTGTCAGAATTGGACTGGCTGTTTAAAAACAAATTTAAGCTAGGCTATTTGATAGCAATTTTAAAATAAGCATAGTACAATCTTTGAGATTAACAGAAATAAGTGAGGAAAGAGCTAAAAAAGCCTTTTCTCTGTAGACATTAGAAATGCATTTCTAATCTTCCTAGGTTCTGCAGATAAGCTGGAACAGACTTAGCAGTATTTAGCAGTGTGCGTTCTCACTGCTTTCCAGCCAGTCAAATAAAATCCACTAGAACTCAATTAGTAACATTATCCAGTTATTGCTTTGTCATTATCAGTAAGTGCTTTTCATTATCCAGTCACTACTCAAAGAACAAACTTCCTTGAGATACTGAAAGAAGAGTCTAGAAGTTCCCCTTTGTCAAGGGACTTGAACCTGCATTCCTTGTACACTCATAAAACTCCTATTGACATTAAAAAAAAACGCAGGACCGGACCCAAGGTGCTATATAAATTACACATAATCCTGTCACCCTTATTAATATGAGCAATCCTATTAATTTCAGTGGGACTATTCACAAGAGCAAAGGTTGTAGGATTGTGGCTTAGCACAATATTGGTATCCTTCTCCATACTCTTAAATTGCTTGCTCAATTAACAGTCTTATGTGCTTCTATTAAAATAACTAACTCTGGGAATAAAGAAAACAGCTGTTAATGGAGAAGTTTGTGGTAAGAAGACTCAAACATCAAGAGGAAAAGCATCACATTTTTCTACTGTGGAAAATCCTCGTTTCAAAGCCCAGAAAATACAGCATATAGCTTGAGAGCAATATAAAATACACATTCCCATTGCAATCTGCTAGTGTCAACTACTAAAACTGATTTTATAATTACCCTTCTGTTAATAGTTGTTCTACCAAGGGACAATAAAACAGTATAGTCTTTTGAAAATATATTGATATCTTTAACAAAAAACAAAAAGCAAGGCTACATGATGCATCTTTATTGCGATTACAAAAGTAACATTTCCTTTGAAGGTAAAGAATCTACATGTCTAACCTGCATTAGATAATCTTGGAAATATCAATGAACAGTTCAAACTCTGAGATTTCAGAAAACTCCAGATAAAAGTATATCGTTTTTTGAGTTGCCCCATCAAAAATATAAAGCCAAGAATATTTTATGATGGCATTTCCCAGAATATTCATTGCTAATTGTAGGTGGATAAATAACAAAAATGTGAGTGACAGCAACAGTCTACAATTTAGGAAACCACACTTGTATTCACATCCCTCCATTATCTGAGGCATATCCTTTAATTGGGGCTGGTTTCTACTACTGTTACTCACATTGGGTAGTGCCTACTCCATGAGCAGTAACATTTAAATCAATAAGTCTGCTTGAGGAGTGAGGAAGGCACAATTGGGACCGTATTTATTTAAAAAAACAAACTATAAACAACCATCTGAAATTTGAGCAGTTATATATAATGTAAAATTATTTTTGATAAGATTACAAGTTTAATTTGATAAAGGTAATAGTGTGGCTACAACAGACTTCTATAAGGCACTTGACTTGGTAGTGCATGATGCTTTGATTGAGAAACTGGAATAATACAAAATCAACATTGCTCACATTAAATGGTTAAACTGGCAAACTGACAGGCCGCAAAACAAATATAAATGGGGAATCATTGAGTGGGACTCAGAGATCTGTTCTTGGCCCTACACTATTAAAGATTTTATCAGTGATCTGGAAGAAAGCATAAAATCATTACTGATACAGTTTGCATATGGCACACAGCTTGGGGAAGTGATAAATCATAAAGGGGACAGGTCACTGATACAGAGTGATTTGGATACTCTGGGCACTAGCAAACAAAATGCATTTCAATATGACCAATATGAAGTCATATCTACAAACAAAGAATGCAGACCATATGTACAGCAAAAATGACTCTGTTCTGGAAAGCAGTGTCTCTGAAAAAGTCTTGGGAGTCATGGTGAATAATAAGCTGAACATGTGCTCCCAGTGTGATGCTCTGGTCAAAAGAAGTAAAGCAATTCTCGGATGTAGGATTATATGGAATATAGAGTAGAAATAGAGAGGTTATATGATCTCTGTATTTGCACAGTTGTGACGGATGCTGGAATAGTGTGTAATAGATTTTAAAGGATTGAAAATTGGAGAGGGTTCAGAGAAAATGATGAAAATTTGAGAGGGTTCAGAGAAGAACCAGGACTGGGATGAGAAATTTGGGGAGCTCAATCTATTTAGTTTATCAAAGAGAAGGCTAAAGTGTATCTAGATCACAATCTATAAGTATCTATGAGCACAGCCACCAACTTCCTGTTACGTCGGTGGGTGCTGACGCCGGGCCCCGCCCCCGACGCCGGGTGACGTTGTGGCGCCCCGCCCCCGATGCCAGGCCCCGCCCCCGACGCCGGGTGACGTTGTGGGGCCCCGCCCCCCGATGCCAGGCCCCGCCCCCGACGCCGGGTGACGTTGCGGGGCCCCGCCCCCGACGCAACATTGCCCAGCGTCAGGGGCGGGGCCCCGCAACGTCTCCCGGTGCTCCGGTGAGTTTGCCGTGGGTCCGGGGCGGGTGGGGAGTTGCCGGTGGGTGCAGAGCACCCACCAATTTTTCCCCATGGGTGCTCCAGCCCCGGAGCACCCACGAAGTCGGCGCCTATGTCTATAAGCACAAGTAGGTAAGTGCAAGAGGGGAGGGCTCCTGCCCCATACTGGGACAGCAGGACGATCAGTGAGTTATCTTAAGTGCCTATACACAAATGCAAGAAGCCTGGGAAACAAGCAGGGAGAACTGGAAGTCCTGGCACAGTCAAGGAATTATGATGTAATTGGAATAACAGAGACTTGGTGGGATAACTCACATGATTGGAGTACTGTCATGGATGGATATAAACTGTTCAGGAAGGATAGACAGGGCAGAAAAGGTGGGGGAGTTGCGTTGTATGTAAGAGAGCAGTATGACTGCTCAGAGCTCCAGTATAAAACTGCAGAAAAACCTGAGAGTCTCTGGATTAAATTTAGAAGTGTGAGCAACAAGGGTAATGTCATGGTGGGAGTCTGCTAAAAGACCACCAGACCAGGGGGATGAGGTGGACGAGGCTTTCTTCCAGCAACTAACAGAAGTTACTAGATCACAGGCCCTGGTTCTCATGGGTGACTTTAATCACCCCAGTATCTGCTGGGAGAGCAATACAGAGGTGCACAGACAATCCAGGAAGTTTTTGGAAAGTGTAGGGGACAATTTCCTGGTGCAAGTGCTGGAGGAACCAACTAGGGGAAAAGCTCTTCTTGACCTGCTGCTCACAAACAGGGAAGAAATAGTAGAGGAAGCAATAGTGGATGGGAACCTGGGAGGCAGTGACCATGAGATGGTCGAGTTCAGGATCCTGACACAAGGAAGAAAGGAGAGCAGTAGAATACAGACCCTGGACTTCAGAAAATCAGACTTTGACTCCCTCAGGGAACTGATGGGCAAGGTCCCCTGGGAGAATAACATGAGGGAGAAAGGATTCGAGGAAAGCTGGCTGTATTTTAAAGAATCCTTATTGAGGTTGCAGGAACAAACCATCCCAATATGTAGAAAGAAAAGTAAATATGGCAAGCGACCAGCTTGGCTTAACAGTGAAATCCTTGCTCGTCTTAAACACAAAAAAGCAGCTTACAAGAAGTGGAAGATTGGACAAATGACCAGGGAGGAGTATAAAAATATTGCTCAGGCATGCAGGAGTGAAATTAGGAAGGCCAAATCACACTCGGAGTTACAGCTAGCCGGAGATGTTAGGAGTAACGAGAAGGGTTTCTTCAGGTATGTTAGCAACAAGAAGAAAGTCAAAGAAAGTGTGGGCCCCTTGCTGAATGAGGGAGGGAACCTAGTGACAGAGGATGTGGAGAAAGCTAGTGTACTCAATGCTTTTTTTGCCTCTGTCTTCACAGACAAGGTCAGCTCCCAGTCGGCTGCACTCCGCAGCACGATATGGGGAGGAGGTGACCAGCCCTCTGTGGAGAAAGAAGTAGTTCGGGACTATTTAGAAAAGCTGGACGAGCACAAGTCCATGGGGCCGGATGCACTGCATCCGAGGGTGCTAAAGGAGTTGGCTGATGTGATTGCAGAGCCATTGGCCACTATCTTTGAAAAATCATGGCAATCGGGGGAGGTCCCGGTTGACTGGAAAAAAGCTAATGTAGTGCCCATCTTTAAAAAAGGGAAGAAGGAAGATCTGGGGAACTACAGGCCAGTCAGTCTCACCTCAGTCCCTGGAAAAATCATGGAACAGGTCCTCAAGGAATCAATTCTGAACCACTTAAAGGAGAGGAAAGTGATCAGGAACAGTCAGCATAGATTCATCAAGGGCAAGTCATGCCTGACTAACCTAATTGCCTTCTATGATGAGATAACTGGCTCTGTGGATGAGGGGAAAGCAGTGGACGTGCAATTTCTTGACTCTAGCAAAGCTTTTGATACAGTATCCCACAGTATTCTTGCCAGCAAGATAAAGAAGGCTGGATGAATGGACTGTAAAGTGGATAGAAAACTGGCTAGATGGTCGGGCTCAACGGGTAGTGATCAATGGCTCCATGTCTGGAGTACTGTGTCCAGTTTTGGGCCCCACACTGCAAGAAGGATGTGGATGAATTGGAAAGAGTCCAGCGGAGGGCAACAAAAATGATTAGGGGGCTGGAGCACATGACTTATGAGAAGATGCTGAGGGAACTGGGATTGTTTAGCCTGCAGAAGAGAAGAATGAGGGGGGATTTGATAGCTGCTTTCAACTACCTGAAAGGGGGTTCCAAAGAGGATGGATCTAGACTGTTCTCAGTGGTAGAAGATGACAGAACAAAGAGTAATGGTCTCAAGTTGCAGAGGGGGAGGTTTAGGTTGGATATTAGGAAAAACTTTTTCACTAGTAGGGTGGTAAAGAACCAGAATGGGTTACCTAGGGAGGTCGTGGAATCTCCTTCCTTAGAGGTTTTTAAGGTCAGGCTTGACAAAGCCCTGGCTGGGATGATTTAGTTGGGGTTGGTCCTGCTTTGAGCAGGAGGTTGGACTAGATGACCTCCTGAGGTCCCTTCCAACCCCAAGATTCTATGATTCTATGATTATATGATCATAGACCTGGGAAACAAAAATTTGATAATAGAGGGCTCTTCAGTTTAAAGACAATGATTAAATGTAATTCAATGGCTGGAAGTTGAAGGTAGACAAATTCAGATTAGAAAGAAGGTGCAAATTTTTGACAGCGAGGGTAAGTAACCACTGTAACAATTTACCAAGGACTACCAGAAATTAATTCAGTAAAATCCCTTGGCCTGTGTTGTACAGGAGACGAGACTAGATGATCATAAAGGTGCCTTCTGGCCTTAAAATCTAAAAACAAATATGGAGCATTGTATGGGATTAGATGATTCTGGTTAGGCACAGTCCAGAGTCAGGGATACTGTGGAGTTGCATTGGCTCATGGGGAGCTCTCACAAGCATTCTCCATGGCCCTGCCCAGCCAACTGGGGTGCTTGCCTGCTACTACCATGTCCCTCCCACACATCCAGCCCCACTCTGTGGGCCAGTGAAAATGAGGGCAGAGCACTGGCTCTGCATCCTCTTCACCCATTTGGGGTATTCACCGTGTGCCCCTGGGGGCATTTGAAATGGCTCAGTGTAGGCACTCCCCTGAGCATAAGGACTGCATTGGTCCTCATGTCGTGGACTGAGCAGGGCCTAGCTGAAAAGACTTCTTGTGCCTTCCTGCGAGTTTGTGCCTGGTCCTTAAAATGGGTGCAATCTGCTCAACAATGAGTTGCTTACAATACACTGCAGGACCTACTCTTATAATTATTATTATATCTACCCACCAGCACACCTAGCAGTACAGCCCTTCTTTCCACCTGGTCCCCGAAAGCTGAGCCTCCCATCATATCTGGAAGGTGACTAAATTGATCTCTGGTGAACCCAGAGAAGAAGCACACTGCTAAGGGACCTGCAGAAAGACACTTCTCACCCACCATCCGCTCCCTCCTGTTTGTTGAGGGAACTCTAGTTTGAGCCCTTTAGTTGATTTTGGGAGGATGGGGAGGGAGAGAGATGATCTCTCAGTTAATCTGCACCCAAGCCATTTAGGATTTCAATGGTTAAAAACAGCACCTTACTCTGTGTCTGTAAACTCACAAGCAACCAGTGCCGATCACAGAGTGCCAGTGTTACATGCTGTTTGTAAGAAGTTTGTCAGTGAGTCAAGATATAGCCTTATGTAGCTTGCACCACTGTAATCTAGTCTCAAGGTGACAAAAGCTTGGATAGGTGTAGCGAGGTCAGTATCTCAGGGTATGTCTTCACTACCCGCTGGATCGGCGGGTAGTGATCGATCTACAGGGGATTGATTTATCGCGTCTCGTCTAGCTATTCGCATAGCTGAAGTTGCGTATCATAGGGCGACCTCCCCCTCCCCCCCACGCCAGTGTAGACCTGGCCTCAGTGAAACAGTCATACCAAGTCATATCCTTGTACAGTGCACCTCTCCCAAACCTTCTGCAGTTTCACATTGGAATCTGTTTTTTAAGGTTTTTTGTTGAAGAATTGCGACTTTTAAGTCTGTTATTGAGTGACTCTTTGTAAGAAGTTTGTAACTCAATAACAGTTTGTAACTCAATAACAGACCTAAAAGTGTAAATTCTTCAACAAAAAAACTTCAAAAACAGACTCCAATGTGAAACTGGAGAACTGGAATTAATTTGCAAACTGGACACCATCAGATTAGGCCTGAATAAAGACTGGGAGTGGTTGGGTCATTACAAAACCTAAATCTAATTTCCCCAATTCTAATTTCCCCCTACTGTTACTCACACCATCTTGTCAACTGTCTAAAATGGGCCACTCTCATTACCACTTCAGAAGTTATTTTTCCTCCCTTAGTATCCTGCTGTTAAGTGAATTGTCTCATTAGACTGACCTCACACTTGGTAAGGCAACTCCCATCCTTTCACGTATTTATACCTGCTCCTGTATTTTCCACTCCATGCATCTGATGAAATGGGTTCTAGCCCACGAAAGCTTATGCCCAAATAAATTTGTTAGGCCAGGTCTACACTTGCGGGGAGGGTTGACCTAAGATACACAACTTCAGCTACGCGAATAGCGTAGCTGAAGTTGATGTATCTTAGGTCGACTTACCTGGCCATCCTCACGGCGGCGAGTCGACCGCTGCCGCTCCCCCGTTGACTCCGCTTCCGCCTCTCACAGAGGTGGAGTTCCAGAGTTGATGGGGAGCGTGTTTGGGGATCAATTTATCGCGTCTACACTAGATGTGATAAATCGATCCCCGATAGATCGATCACTACCCACCGATCTGGCAGGTAGTGTAGACGTACCCTCAGTCTCTAAGGTGCCACAAGGACTCCTCGTTCATTTTGCTCATACAGATGAACATGGCTTCCACTCTGAAACCTGTAACATCACTATTCATCTTCTTACATGTAAAATAAAGACTGGCTGTTGACACTGGCTACATTTTCAAACCGTGCTCCTGCTGGAATAGACTCTATCTATCCAGGTGTCTACATTGCACCCATCACCATGGTATCTGAGCACACGTGGTAATATGTATTCCATAAATTGATGGTAAGCCCAAGTTTTTGCTTTCCCTTTTATTCAAATTCTGTTAGCCAGCAGCCATAAGGCGTGGACTATGGCATAATAATCCCATAGCCCCAAATCAGGAGTGAAACACACAACATGTAATGTTTGAGCAGCAAAAGCTGATGATAACCCTTCTGTCCTTCCACTTACCCCTACGTCAAAGCAAGAATATGCTTCTACCGGCAACATCTTCTTAAAGTGCAATGAAATCCTAAAGCTCTCATTAGTGAAAATCCCTTCTAAAGTCTCTCCTGTCTTTTATCCCGTATGGGTCATTATAATTGGTCTCTCTAGAAGAAATAGAAGCTCTGCGGCTGACTGATTGTTCATGCCCAGATTTGTAATTCTCTTTCATTTAAATTAAAATAGAGGAAACTTTAGAAACTAAATATAGGGCACAATAAAAATATAGGTTGTCTGCATTTCCTGGCTGTATTTGGGAATATGCCTTTTGAAGCCTGAGGACAGGTATCAGAATGCAGATTTTGACATTTTAAAATTTCCCCATTCCCAAATTAGAAGAGTGTAAAGAATTGCTAAGCCATATATTTAGTGTCAAATTTTGATGCAGAGGAGAGGATGCAGAGAGTCCTTCTCCTTCCTCCCTGCTCCCCCGGAGGATGACCCACAATGTATATACGCAAACCCCTGAAAACGCACCAGGAAGGAGAGGAAAGTTGCTAGCACGGCCAGCATTACCCATCGCCTCAGAAGGGGTGTGTTCCTGACCTTGCCACTCCCTTTGCACAAGTCTATTATTATTTGTATTATAGTAGTGCCTTGAGACTCCAACTGAGGTTAGGGGCCCACTGTGCTAAGTAGTAGGACTAACACGTGAAGCCATTTGCAGTGGACAACAAGAAATTTTACAGGCGCTACAAAACCCAGGAGTACTATGTACTCTTGAGTGCCATCTACAAGCTGACCTTATCTATTAATTAATAAGATATCTGTAGACATCTCTCTTCTCTAGAATACTCCTATAACATCTCTGAGTGGGATTTTAGTTAAACTAGCTGTACGAATACACAGTCAGAAATAATCCCGGCCCTGAAGAGTTTACAATCTAAATAGACGAGATTGACAGTTGTTGGGAGAAAAGAAGTAGTGTCTTCATTTGACAGGTGAGGAACTGAGATGCAGAAATTAAGTGATTTGCCCATGGTCACACAAGAAGACTGTGTCAGACCCAGAAACTGCACCCTTAATCCCTATGTCACAATCCAGTGATTTTAACCCCAGGACTGGCCTCTATCTAAAGGGCAGCACTAACATAAACATATTTTCTCAAGGTGTAAAGCTATCTGTAAGTCTGTTTCCCCCATCACTCATTGAAGCATGTGCCTCACTTTGGCCTCTTCAGTCAATATGCTACAAATTATTGCTCCTTGTGCAGTGCTCCTCCCCTAAACCTTCACACTAGCTCTGGATCTAAGAACCAGAACAGAGCCCGTATGGTGGAAACACAACTGTACTATATATTAAAGGGAAAGCTGTGTTTCTTTTCTCATTCAGCCTCACACATGAATAGCATGAAACTATTTATGGGCAAACTACTTGACCATGGTTATTGGACTGTAGCTGGGTTCACTACACCTGCAAACAGAAGGTTTGTACAGAAATGTAAAAAACACTGATTTGTGGTTAGTAAAAGCTCTGTTAAATCTTATGCAGATTACCAAAGTACTTGAAAGGTGACCTGGAAAGGATTTTTTTAAAATGAAGTCTTGTACTCTGTTTTGCTTCTTTCTGATGTATAATGAAGGCCTGAGAAGTTTGGGTTTTGTGTTTTGGGGGTTTTTTTTGGAGGGGGTTGGTGGGGGGGGAGGGTTGTTGGCTTTTAAAATTCTACCTGCCTTTTTCCTTAGGCTGTGTCTTCACTAGGATAAAGGGTGTGTTCTTAACTTGTGTTAGCTAACACATGGTAATTAACACAAGATAAAATCCTAGCAAAGACTAGACAGTTTGTAGTTTTTCACACAAGTTACTGGGTCAAGCTAAAGACTATGGGAGAGTCAAGAATTTACCTTGACCTACTAACTCAAGTGAACTCTACAGTCTGTCTTGTTTTTGCTAGTTAAGAAGATACATTGTTTTCCTAATGAAGATGAATCCAGAAATAGCACGAGTGTAGATTCTGGTCTTCCTTGTTTTTGATGAAGTAACTCTGCAAGATATAAGGGGTGTTTGTTTTGAGTTCTTAATTGAATAGGTCAATGTATTGAAACTTTAACAGAAGCTTGCTTGAACATACAGATTGTTAGGCACCAAAGTTAATAGGTGTTAACACACACAAAAAAGAAAAAAAAACAATCCAAAAGTTTTAAACAGTTTGATTAAAAATCCTTTCCTCTCTTAATAGCTCATCTTAAATTGTCGTGCCTCTTGTGCAGTCACAGCTGCATTAGTTTTCTAGCTGTCACAGAGTCTTAAAGCCTCTGACAGAGGCCTGAATTTCTAATGTAAAAACAAACAGGAAAACCGTTTCAGGCCACCTTAATGCAACATAAAGAGGGAAAAAAAAGGATAACAACACAAGCCCAGGTTTTTCCCCTTGCTTTTTCAGTCATCTGGAATATGAACAATGAAGCCTTTCCCTGGTTTAGAGCCTATGAAGAAAGCTTTGGTGGTGCTTTGTCTAACAGCGCTACTCTAAATATATAGCTTTAACTTGCTTTTTTAAAAAAAGTTCTACATTGTATGTAGCAACATGCTGCTTTTGGGTGTCTTATCCAACCGACAATGTATTTATTACTGTAGCATGGAGCAAAGGAAGTTTTCCAGTTCAGAACTGATTTTGCTGTAATCTGGGCAACTATTAAACCACAAAGGAGACAATTAAACATTTCCATACTGTTTTGTGCTGAATGTTCATGGCATTACTTGGGAAAGAGGTGTGAGGAAGAAAATGCCTTTTTGTGATTCATCACACTTCCTTCTTTCCTTCTGCTTCTTATGCATCCTACTGCAAGTAGCTGCTGTGGTGTTGTGATGGATGCATTCTCCATACAATTTCTAAATTCAATATTTGCTTGCAGAGATCTAGACTGTATTTCCATATTTTTCACATTGTTGTGGAGGATGGAGACTGTTTTCAGATGTACATGCCTCGCTCTGTTGCACAAAACGTGTATATTCATTAGAGAAGAAAGTCTACAAAAAAAGAGGAGGCAGCCTTGTAACTCAGATGCAAATAAAAGGAAATGAATTATTCTACATTAATTATACTCATATTCAAGAGTGAGGCATCTCCATGGAAACCTCATTGCCATATGGCAGACACATAGTATTAAAAGAAACCAAATATCCTATCAAAATATTATTATTGAATCTTTAAAAAAATGTTGAAGGACACAGGAAGGTAAATGTTAAGATGCACAGCAGGGAAATGAGACACACAGCTATCTTTGTTAACAATCAGGCCAAATTCAGAGGTCCTTACTTAGTTTTTATTCAGTCCTTACTTATGGAAAATTTCCATTCAAGTCAATGGGAGTTTACACTAAGTAAGGCCTGAGTAAAACTCTAGGGCTCAATCTGTACCATGATCAGTGGAACTGGAGTCAGAGGGCCCACATTCCCTGGAAGGGCCTGTTATGGATGGGACACCATGGGAATGGGTGGAGTTAGGCTAGAAACAACTCAGCCACATGGACAGAGCAGTGAACTGGGTTTAAAAAAGTTCTACTTGTTCAAATTGATCTGCATTCAGCTTCACTCTGTGCTCATGAAGCACGGTGGCAGGGTCTGAGCTGTGAGTTCTCTGAACTGCAGCAGCCAGCAGTGTGAGCCATGGAATTAAGTCTGGAGGCCCCTGGAATCCTGCATCTTGCAGACACAAACATAGCCCAGTGATGGACCCGGTGAAAGGAGGCGTTTGAGCTGTACACAGACCTGGCCATGCAGGAGGATGACCATAGCAGGAACATAAAGCTGTTGTTTTACCTTGTTGGGAAACAAGGCAGAGAGATCTGCACTACTTTGAAGCTCACCACTGCCTTGTGCCTCATAGCAATCTTAGGAGCCCTGGTGACCTATTACTCCCCAAAGCAGAACAAAACTGTGGAGCGACATACGTTTTTCACTAGAGACTAATCTGAAGGGAAGGGGATGGACCTATATGTCGCTGCTACATGCAATTCTGGGGACTTGACAGACTCCCCGAATCAGGACAGGATAGTCTGCAGCACTTGGGATCATCACTTGTGGGTGAACAGCTGTTCCAGGAAGGTGACCTCACATTAGACAGATGTTCTGACATGGGATGTTCGGTAGAAGCCTCAAGAGAAAGGATGAAAGCTCTTGTCAGCACAACACCCCCAGACGTGCATGCAGTGGGACAACAGCAAAGGAGAGCAGGATGGCCAGGATTCCACAACCATAGTGAGATGCATTTACTATGGGAGACTATATGAATATGTAAAGGAGAAATGTCCCACACTGGGTCAACATTGCAAGGAATGTGGCAAGTTGAACTATTTTAGCAGTGTGTGTAAGAACCAGGGAAGGTCCCAGAAAGATTTAGTCCAACTTGTACGAGAGGGGGATGGCACATCAGACAGCAGTGATGACTTCATGAATCTCTCCTTGAGTCCAAGAGCATTCTGGGTTCAGGCTTTGGGACAATAAAACAATCAATGACAATACCAACCTCCATGCATGCAACAATGTTAATAGAGAAACACCCTCTGTGGTTTCAGCTACATGGTGGGGCCTCATGCATTGTTATTCCTCAGGATCATTTGGACTCTTACACACCCATTACAAAGATCAGGAGCACTCTAATAATGTACAGTAAGAGCACTATGCAGCCGATAGGAAAATGTGACTAACCTGAAAAATAACAGACAGTACCAAATAAAGTATGTGATGGTGGATGGTAAGCACCACACAGACCCCTATTGGGGAATACAGCCATACAAGCCAGGGGTCTGATGAGGGTGCAACATCAGAATTGCATAGCTGCAGTGCAAGAAGCAAAAAGGACAGTCTCATGGACAATGGAGAAAGTCTTAAAAGCATATGGGAATGTTTTCAAAGGTGACAGGTGTCTCAAAGGAAAGCTGTGACTGGAAGTAGACAGTGGAACCTGTGTGCTTGTCTAACCTGTTCTTCTTTGTGATAAACACCTGTCAGGAATGGTCTAGTTATCACTTATTCCTGCCTTGAGTGCTGGGGACTGGACTAGGTGACCTATTGAGTTCACTTCTACTACAGACTTCTAAGATTCTAGGAAAGATTCTAGGAAAATTCCAGCAGCGCTACATAATTAAGTATGCAAGGAGCTCAAAAGTCTGAAGAGCAGATGTATCATAGTACCTGTGGAGGCCAGTACAGCCTGGGTATGCAGCATGGTGGCGATAAAGAAGCCTAAACCAGAGCCATTAAACCAGGCATTGAAAAAAATGCCACTATCCACTGCTCACAATTGATGATATCTTGTCAGAATTTTCCAAAACCAGAATCTTTATGGTCTGAAATATGAGGAATGGGTTTTGGCACATAAGCCTGGTGAAAGAGTCCAGAAAGTTGACACCTTACCAATATATTTTGGTCACTATTTATGACTCTGCATACCAATGGTCATAAGCCCAGCACCAGAGGTATTCCAGAGAAAACTCACCAACTGCTGGAAGGACTGCCTGGGGTGAGAATAATTACAGATGTTATCCTCACTGTACATGAATGGAGCAATGATACAGAAACTCAACAAGACAATGACAGAAAATTACAAGCTGTTCTATAGCAATGCAGGGACCAGAACATAAAACACCCCAGAAAAATGTGACTCAAACAGTGTGAGGTGATATGCATTATGCAGCTACTCCTCAACAGAGGGCTGAAAGTAGATCCTAGCAAGATGAAGGAGTCAGAGACATGCCAGTGCCAGTGGATGTGAAAGGAGTAGAGCACTTCATTGGATTGATCAATTTTCTGTCCAAGTTCTGTTCACAGCTGGCTGCAGTAGCCGGAACCCATACATCAGCTCACAAGGCAGGATGTTGTGTGGGACTGGGCAGGTCCCCAACAGCAAGCATTTGACATGCTGAAACAAATCATAATGGCTATCCCTGGCCTGAAGTGCAGACATCCAGGAAAGCCACTGACACGCCAGTGTGATGCATTGGAGAATGAATTGGGTGTAGCTCTTTTACAGGAGCAGCCAGTCGCTTATGCCAGCAGAGGTCTGTCAGAGACTAAATAGGGGTGCCCTCCCCCAAATAGAAGAAGAGCTTCTAGCTGTGGTATTTGGAGTGGAGTGTGTGATGGACTTTCCCGGGGTGCAACCTGGAGCTGGGGTGCTGCTGAGCCCTCTAGAATACCAATCTGGGCCCCCTCTCACACTGTAAGGCTGTGACAAGCTACAGACCACTTCCTGCCATGCACTCACGCGAACATCTACACAGGCAGGGATACCACCCAGCTGCAGTTACATGAATGCTTCTCCACAGCCACTCATAAATTAACAATAGAGAAACTCCAGCCAGCTTCCCCCCCAGCTCCACAGCCTAGGTCCCCAGGGCTATACCATCTTGCCCTGGTCAAAAGCCTGACCAGTATACGTTTATTAGCCAGTCCACTCCTTCCTCAATGTGGAGAGAACAATGCACCAGTTTTTGTTCATGAGCATATTCCTCAACAAATTGTTTTAGGTAAAAAATGTAAAACAGATTTATTAACTACAGAAAGATAGATTTTAGATTATAAGTAATAATCTACTTTGATCTGTATGCTATCATAAGAAATAAAACAAAAACACAATCTACATTCTCTAAACTGGACAGGATTTGAATCAAGCAGTGTCTCACTCTATTAGATAGTACAAACAGTCTACCAATCTTCCATACTACCTTCTTTCCCACCTGCGACCCCCTTCCCCAGTTCAGCTTTGTTCCTCGGGTGTTTTCAGGTGCTGTGTTCTAGGGGGAGTGAGGCCAAGTGATGAAGTCATTTCCCCTCTTGTATAGCTTCTACCAGCTTGCTGGAAAGATCTTTGCTCATCATGTGGGGGTCCGCCCTCCCGGTCAAGCATCCTGCATTGCCTACTGTGCTCCCTTTGGGAAGCCTCCATTATAAACAATTCCTGAGATAGTCCCTAGGCATGTGGATTCTGTTTAATGGGGCTATTAGCACTGTCTAGCTTCTTCATTGTTATACCTGAAAGGCTAGTTTTTGGTGTTTCCAACTTCATATTTCAGTAACGCGCACACAGAAAAACTTCATAACTTCACATATAAAGATAGCACATATAATCCAACAGGATATTAATGTTCAACAGCTCAAGACTCTTAGAATGATGCCTCACAAGGCACACTTTGTACAAAACATATCATCATTATATGACAGTGGTGAATATGGGGGTGCCAGGGTGTTGCTTAGGGGCACAAGGTGATTCATCAATATACCTGTGGCCTCCCAGTAATAGTGCAAACAGACCACAAAGCCTCAGAGACAATCATGGAAAAGCCCCATCTTAGTGCTCCAAAGAGATTTGCAGCACATGTCGATGTGTAGGTAAAGATCAGACATTGTTCAGGATGACTACTGGTGTTTGCTGACACCCTGGGCAGGGCATATATATACCCAGCATCCGCAATTTTGGGGAAGGTGATCAATGCAATATATTACTGGATTTAATGTCCTATCTCCCAGTCTGATGGAAATCAAAGAGGCTACAGAAAAGACATCCAACTATAGGCAGTCGAGAGAGTGATAGTGGTAGGGTTGCCAGAAGACAAAAGCCAAGTACCAGTAGGGGCAGAACAATATTTTCAAATTAAAGACGAGCTGATTGTTCAGGATGGAATAATATTTTGAGGACAGTGAGCTGTTGTCCCTGGCTCATTACATACGGATGGCATGCAAAAAATACATGCCTCACACTTGGGCATTGACCGCTGTCTTACGTGGGCTTAAGAATGTGTTTAATGGCCAGGAATGAATACACAATTCCTTTTCTTGATAGGAAGGTGTGACAGCTGACAGTCATGTGAAAACCACCAGCAGAAAAAGACTGTTAGCATATGAGCTGAACATTCGACCATGGACAAAGGTGGGCGTGGACTTATTTATATTAAAAGAAAAGCAGTACTTGATTAGAGTGGACGACTACTCAAACTTCTGGGAGGTTGATGCCCTGCCTGATACAAAGAAGTAAGATAGTGATTGGCAAACTGTAGACCCATTTTGCGAGATATGGCATTCCTGACACTGTATTCACCTTTGAGTATTTGATGTTGCAACCTTAATGTTCTTCTAATGGGCTTTTTAATGTAATTTATACAAGTAGATGAGAAAGCCAGACTTTATTCAACTAAGACATTTCTTGATGAATGTACAAGCTCCAGAATCTTAAAATTCCATTTCATCTGCAGGCATGGAGCTTCTCGATGTTGTTCATTGGAATTCACCCTGCAGAAAGGAGCATCTCTGCAGGACAGGTGAAATTTTAAGACTCTGGGAGAACTCCCTGCTTAGTCTGTGGATGTTAATAGTCTGAAATCTATATTAAATAAAGTGTAGGAGACTAGAGTGTTGTTTTATCATTTCACTGCTCTGTGGGATTTTTTAGTATTAATTATTATTATTATATATATAATAATAGTTAGTTTAGGGGTAACCTTACTTTGCTTTTTTCTTTTAAAATCTTTCATAGTTGGGTAGCAAGTATCCCTGTATCTTTCACCCAAGAGAATGAAAATGCTCCATCTGGGTAAATACATATTTATTCATTCTTAATAAACCAAAATGACTCCCACTGGAGATATTAGTTTACTAGCTAAGCATGCAATTGAAGTTTTTTAAAGCATATTCTGTATCCAGCAGACCAGAATGGCAATGTAGTTTTTCTATGTAAACATATGTCATTTATTCAACTCACCTGAATTGAAGGAACAATTCTGAGATGGGTAGGGGGAGGTGTAAGTACATGTTCTGCCACATGTGTGAAAATTGCATTTATCATGCATCTTTGAGTGTTTCACCTGCTGTCTGCCCACTAATGCATCTCTCCTGGGACTTCTAATATTCCAAAGCCCTGGGAAGCTTCACATACCCAGTTATCTATAAGTATTTGTTTTGTTTTATAACAACAACAGAAAAACACTAAAACAGAGAACTGTTTCCTCCTAACACTGGTTTGAAGTATTGAATGGACAATTCTCATCCTGCATCAGTGACTGGTTTAACGTCCAATATCTCACCAGTCAGAGCTAGAAATGGGAGTTCTATACCATTGGAAAGGAGAGATTCCAAGTTTTCCACTGGGATGCACAGACCCTGTTTTTTAGGCCCTTATTCAGCAAAACATTTAAGCACCTGCTTAAGTCTATCCCTGTTCTGCAAAGTACTTTAACATGTGCTTAAAGTTAGTGCATGTGCTTAAGTGCTTTTGCTGAATTAGGGCCTAAGTTCTCTACGGTCTCAAAATATTTGAACTTCAAAAGCTTATTCTTCATACACCATCTATCGTAAGTAATTTCTAGAGGCTTTGAAAAATGTCTTAGTTATAATATTCCTCTCTGAGTCCTGTACAGTTGGTAAAGGTTTCTGACATTAGGCTAAGAAATAGAAAAACTACCTATTAAATATTAAATCTCTAAAACATTCCTAAGATAGTTTTGTGTTCTGTAAAATGTCTGGCATCTACATTATACACAATGCAGTGGTGCCGGATAAGGCACAGCTCCTGCAAAAGACTCTTGTATCTGTTTAACTTTACAAATTTAGTAATTTCACTGTCATTAAAATGAAACGTGTGCATAAGTATTTGCAGAATTGAGGCCTCTGGCCCCACTTCAGGAAAACATTTAAACATGAGCTTAAATCAAATTCTAGTCAAGAAGGCATATGTTAAAGTTTTAACTTCAGATATGTAATTAAGACCCGTTGGTTTTAAGTGTGCGCTTGAACACTTCTCTGAATCAGGGCTTATAATATAACTTGTAAGGATCTCAAAACTCACTTGAGGCTTTGCTGCTCAATAGTTTTGAAAAAGTTTGGAGCTCTTCTTTATACTAAACCACACTATCGTATATCCTCAGTAAATAAATAGCTTTGCATGTGTGTGTATATAACGTACATAGCTCTGATCTTGTAATGTAGAGCATGCACCAGGGGTGCTGGAACAATTTGTATAGTTTAGGCACATATGTATAAGGCGGGTGCTGAGAGCCATTGAACAAAACTATAAACCATGTATATGATGGAAACCACTTCAAGCCTGGGGGTGCGTCAGCACCCACAGAACCCCTAGTTCCAGCACCTCTATGGCATGCAGATAGACTGCTACACGTATGAAACCACACTGAAATCAATGGTATTCCACATGAACCAGCAGTCTCCCTGAAGGTTCCAGGTCAGTGTCTATGTGTGTGAATAATATGTATGTGAGTATGTATAATATTGTATGTTATTCAATAGACCAGGGGTCTCAAACACGCGGCCCGTGGGCCGCATGCGGCCCACGGAGCGCTTCCCTGCTGCCCACCGGGCTCCCCCCACCTCTCCCCTGAGTTACTTTCTGAAGTTCCGCCGCCAGAACAGCTGTCTGACGGCTTCGTGGTTTCTGGGAGGGAGGGGGGAGGAGCGGGAAGCGCGCACACAGGGGAGGAGGGGGGAGAAGAGGCGGGCCTCCAGGCTCCCCCTGCCCTCCCTCCCAGTTACGTCCTATGGCCGCCAACTCCCCTCACCCCCGCCCCCGCCTCCCAGTTACATTCTGTGGCTGCCAACTCCCCTCACCCCCACCCCCAGTTACGTTCTGTGGCCGCTAAGATCGCTAAGATCCCCGTTCCCTCCGCGCTGCTCCAAGGTTCTATTTTTACCCCCAGGCAGTTCCCGCGGCCAGAACAGTTGTCTGGCGGCTTTGCGGTTTCTGGGAGGGAGATGGGAGGAGCGGGGAGCCACGCGCTCAGGGGAGGAGGCAGAGAAGGGGTGGAGAAGGGATGGGGCTTAATGGAAGGGGTGGAGTGGGGGCGGGGCCGGGGGCAGCAAGGGGGCGGGGTCAGTGATGCGGCCCTCAGGCCAATGCACTAGTCCTCATGCGGCCCTCGTGGTAATTTGAGTTTGAGACCCCTGCAATAGACCATAATAGTTTCTTCTCAGCCTGGTTATAGTGCTGTTAAATAAAACACGTGCAGTATTACAACAAGCCATATAACATTAACATATAATATTTCTACATATAACATTAGCATATAATATTTCTACAGACATAAGAATTAAAAACAACAAAAACAATAAAGACACGAAAAAGTTACAGTACTGAAGTCCAAATTCAGCAAAGTTCTGAGGCACGTGCTTAACTTTAAGCCTGTGAGTCATTCTACTGACATTAAAGCTAATGGGACAATTGCTGATTTTCAAACATTAATAATTACGCTGTTTGCAGCTTCGTGATTTTGCTCCAAAAAGGTGTAATTTTAGTGCAAGTTGATAAATGTCCAGATTTGTCATATATGAGAATGCCTGTAAATACAAATTGCAAACATATACATGGTTTACACCTGCACTGGGTGAATATCACAGAGAATATTCAGAGGTTCTCTGCCTGGAGATCTCTTACCTGGATAGATACCTCAGAGACTATATATCTTGCCTTTACTCTTTATATTCCAGAAGTTCAAGCCTCTATTGCCTCCAGTCATTACATTCCAGGAGTTCAAGCCTTCCCGGTTCTTACTCATCCTCCTGACTTTAAGCCTTTGCATTGCTTTTTACAATTCTACAGCTATCCATATGCAAACGGCAACTAGGTTGGTGTGAGATAGAGATCTCTAGCTAGCAGTAGCTCTGGGAGCAGCCTTGCAAAATTTTATCTGCCCACTCACTGGGGGTGAGCAATTATTTTTGACAGGCAGTAAAATAGCATTTTCATTTTTGCATATTATCATCTATCGTCCTGGCAAAAGGTGGGGACATTTTTATGACCATTTTGCAAAGCTGTTTGGAAAGTATAGTATTTAGGCAGAGGCATTCCTGAAAACAAGAGGGGTTTTTTGAATTATAAATAAGGAGGCCCAGCAGGAATCCCTGGTCTCAGTGTAATTTGTTTCTTTTTTTTTGCACAATAGGAGAGGATGGCGATTAAGGAAGAACTCCAGCTGTAAACAGCCTTTCAAAATCTACAGCCATTAAAACCGTATAATGGCCATCAGTCTGGCCAAAGGGGATTTTTTCCCCAATGATTAGCAGTTCTTAATGTCACTATTTCTGTATGTTTAGGCACATTCTATCCTTGTAAGGTGGATGCCTGCCATGAAACAAGCATTCACCAGCACACTCTGTATGCACAGACTACTTTTTATGTTGTTATAATGATGATGCAAACAACAAGAAATACTTACGAAAGACTTTCCCGTTACTCTGTACTGTTCTTGCTGAGGAGACCAAGACCTCTCTTCTCCGTAGTCAGCCATAATGTTTCCTGATACAGTGTCAATTTGCCAAAGTGCATTTCATCACTGCCAAAAATCCTGTTTTACTGCCATCTTGCTGGCATCTCTAAAAATGTATGTGTGTTTAAAATTATTACTTATTAGATCTCTGAGTTATAACATATATTTTCTCTTCTATGGCTCTCAAAGCATTTTGCAAACACCTTGTATTAAGCACCTTGGAGAGTTTGATACTATTTGCACACTTTAGGCGCTGACTCCATGGGTGCTACGGGGCTGGAGCACCCTCGGGGAAAAATTGGTGCTCCCCATCTGGCCCTGTCTCCAACCTGTAAGTAGAACTATTCAAATGTTCTTCATGTATTTATTAACCTTTTTTGCTCTGAAAGCAAAAGTGAGGATTGGCTACCTAACAAGAATATTTGCTTTGATCAGGGGTATATAGAGGAAGAGGTCACCCTTCACAGTATTTAGTATTATAGGTAGAGATAGTGTTTAACAAGAATTATTGTCGCTATGAATATGCATATTCATGGCATATTTTGAAGCAAAATAAATATTCTAGTAATTAGCAATTTGTCAAACGTGTATTAACATCAGTATCACGCCATGAACATGACTGAAAATTCAACTCTCTCTTAAAAGTACCTTGGGTATTTTCTGTTCTGAGCATAGAGAAGGCTGTGGAATCACAATAATTTGGTAGTAGTCGTAGACAAATCCTGATTCTTTAATGGTGACAGTTCTACTGAATATTAAGTAATGGTATTTTAAAAATCTGGATAGGTGAGAGGAAATCATTGGGATTATTAGTGTTTATTATTGTTTTTAATATGGTTCCTTCTACTAGTAAACTAGCTGATTCTTTCAGTCAGTGGAACATTACACTTTTAGGTGTGTGTGTGTGTGTGTTTATACAGCTATAAATAAGGGACTTTTGGAGACAATCTTCAGAGGAAAGAGCTAATAAAATGACCTTTTTTGGCTTGAGTCTTCCATCTGGCTCCCTTGAAGAAGTCTACTTTTTAATCAACTGATTAGATTACCTTTGCTCATCATAAGAAGTGGAGCATAACTGCAAAGAATTTATCACAAGAATGTCTGACAAGAAGGAGATTATTAGTGCAGTACAGAAGGTTAATAGTTTGACCAGACAGGAACACCAGATACAACAAAGGAAACCAATAAGGATATGTTCACTCTGTGTTGTGACTTTTTCAGACAGCAGGCCAAATTCTACTCAGTTACAGCTACCTAAATCAGAGTAACTATTGATTAACTGGAATTACTATGGATTTATATTCATGTAATTGCAAGCAACGTTTGGCCAACTCTCACAAGTTTAGATCAATTATATGACAACATTGACAGAAAAAGGAAACATTTATAGTACTTACTATTTGTGGCGTACAAATAAGCTGGACACCAAAGTAGGGAAAAGATTTTCACTGGAGCTAGATTTTCAAGATACCCGCTCCATTGGCCGGGAACGGCAAACCGTGGCCACTGGAAGCAGCGGGCAGCCTGGCAAATGTAAATAAATGGTCTGGGGGCCCACCAGCAGATTAGCCTGACAGGCTGCGTGCGGCCCACGGGCCACAGATTGCCCACCACTGATCTATAGGAACCACTCGTTCATTTGGCAGTTAGATGCTATTACTAAGATTAAAAAATATGTTCATAAATTAGGAAAGGGCTAATTGTTTGTGGAGGCGGGAGGATGTTTTCTACTTCATTCTTATAATATAGTACTTATATAGGTCCCAGTTCTGACCTCACTTAGGCTGAGAGCATGACCCCCAGGCCTTCACATGGAGGTCCCTTCCACAGGTAGATCACCTCACTTCCATGTGGAAAGTGGACTCTCCCACCTCCATATAGCACTGTCTCCTTCCTTTCTCCACCAGAGTTGTCCCTGAGAGGGGAGACTTTGGACACCGGAAAGGCAAGAAGGAGAAATGGGTGGGCTCTGTGTGATGATGGTGCTGGGGTGCATGCCATTCTCTCCCCACCCCCCACCCCCCCCATTCCCACACACACACACACACAATACAGGAGAAAAAGTGCCAGGCTGCATTATCTTTTCTGCATAGCCCCTGCTCCTGTCTTAGGAAGTCCTAGGGGCTGTGGCAACCAGGTGTGTCCCCTAGTAGCACAGCTCAGATGGAGCTTTGGAGTTACCAAGGAGTCAGGGATGGAGAAGGCCTGCCAGGGCCCAAACACTGTGTGGCAGCATGGAGTCTCTGCATGGATTGCCTTGGCCATCCCAAAGTATCCACCAGGCTTGGGAGCAGCCCTGTGGTCTTTTCTGTGGAGACCAGACTCCAATCCCCTGATGGAATGACATGGTAGGGGTGCTGGGGGATGAGGGGAATCTTCCTTAGGTAATCTCACAGAGGAGGGGCTTTAACATGGGAGGGGATGATCTTGGCCTTACACAGAAGCATTAGGTAGGGTTTGGTATACTAAAATTCCACTGTGCTGGATTTGTGTTGAAGAGCCAAGCAACAGAGAACCAGCACAAGAGAACTGCAAGTCCAGAGGAAACGTCTGCATAATTCTGCTCTGCTGTATTTCAGAGACGGTGGAAGTGATCATATTGGGAGTATGTGTAGTGAGTATCCACAATGCAAACCCACAGGGGACAAAACCAGTGTAGGAAGGAGTCTGAGTCCATTACTTTCAACTGTATACCCAACAATACACAACTGCAAATCAGCTATGTGGCTGACATAAGCATGAACTATGTATTGGCACTAAGGTTTCCTTCCCTGATCACTTTGTGTCAGAGCAAAGGCTTGTAAATCTGAGCAAGGCTTGAATAGCAGGACCAGGCATGTATTTTGCACAGTCCTATTTATCATTTGGAAAAATAGATTTATGTGGAGGGGGTTTACAAGAAGTTTGTTTTAAACGGTAACAGTATCCTAGTTCTTATCAATCGTTCTACACTTCTATGGCTGATATTGAGGGGGAAATGTGTGGGTATTTTGCACATACCAGGCTGTGATTTAATGTGACTGTATTGAAGCCCTTTAGAATTTGCAAAGTTGCAATCAGGGGCCCTAGGCATACCGCAGCATGGGGCTCCACCTTGTCCCTGCCAAAAGTGGTGGCCGCGCTTAAGCAGCCGCCGAAATGCTGCACAAAAAGGCGGCGGCGGCGACCAACCTCCCGCCGCAGTTCCGCCAGATAGGGAAGTGCCGCCAGAGCGCTGGACGTTGCGGGGGCCCCCTTAGGCGCGGGGCCCAAAATGCCGCCGAAGAACCGGAGCACCACCAGGATTCTTGTGAGAGCCTCTGCAGGGCCCGGGGCCTCGGGCAAATTGTCCCACTTTCCTCCCCACCCCGGCAGCCCTGGGTGTGGAGACAGAGGCCAAAGGAATTTAGAAGGTCAGTGCGCTGTAGTGCAGACTGCAGTTAACAGAAAACTCCAGTTTCTATGTTATATAATGATTGAGTATTGTTAAATACAAGCTCTCATTACTTTAATACAATGAACAAAAAGGGTTTTTGGGGGGTGGGGGGGCGGTAATGGCAGGGACCATAAACATGATTTATCTGCTGGGCTTCAGGTTACCATTGCTACTTTTTTGGGTAGACCAATGCCTCCTACTCCTGGACCAATACTTCCTGTTTCAGTGCAGGCTGGAGTCCATCCTAGAAGAGGAAGGACTAAGTCTTCTTCCACCAGAGCATAGGACTTGGTGTGGGTGGGGGTCCCTTCTGACATCACCCCAGCAGACCCATGACAACCAGCAGAGCGACAAAAAATGTATAATAACTGAGATTTGTGATATCACACAACTGCAGGGTTTGGAGCACTAGCAACAGGCCATGTGAATTTTCAGCTATTCTAAGGTGCTCTCCATCGTTTGGTTGAGTACATACATACGATTTTGAACAAGTGTATTCACCACTGAATACATGTATATGGCATAACATATACAGTATGTGTATTCATCCCACAAGTGATGCACAAATTCCAAGGAACAGTGCACAATTCATAGACTACTCTTTGTACACTTGTGGTAAAATATTTTCAGATATGGACTAGATTAGAAAGAATAGGACTGGATAGTGAATTTTTTGCAAAGCCCAAATTCTCTGAATGCTGTAATTGACAAACACTAATTAGCTCCAATTATGGTCAGACACTGCTGCAGCATTCTTCAGGTTGTACACTTTCCTTGCTGGATTAAGCAGGAAAAGTGACTTTTGGCTGTCTTCACTGTACAATTCATAAAGAAAATAAATTCCAGTAGAATCACTATAACATGGTGCCAAAATACAAACTCCCTTCATTGTACCAGTATCACCGAGAGTTAAGTAACCAAAACAGTTACAATAGAACTTAATGCACTGGAAAATATATAAATACTTCAGGTGGGAGAAAACCATAGTGCCATACCAGACAGCTGCCCTATACACCTTCATGCATCATTGCCCTCGTTGACATTTTTTGGCCAATTGAAACTTTTGTCTGTCCCCAAAATGTGTTTTTAACTCTCTGACTCAACATTGCATTGTGGGTGCACTGCTCAGAATGATGCATCTGAAATTCAAAAGAACGTTTTAGATTGAGCAGAGTGTTGAAATTTGTTGAAATAACAGTTGGCTGCCCTCAAGTGGGTATTCATCTTTTCCTTGTGAACAGCTCCTTAACATTCGCCTTCTGGCATGTCTCCAAGTTTTTCTTTGCTTTCTTTAAATATTGTGGAGGCTGACACTTCCTACAAAGATTATAGCATATTGTATATTTGTAAACAATTAACTTTGTTTGAAAAGGAATAGCTGAACTTCCATGAAACATACTTCCTACCGTATCACAGTAAAACCCGATATTACACTTTCTCTACAAAGATTTCAGAAATGCAGGGCCAAACCCTGGGGACTGGCTCTTTCTCTTGGTTCAGCATAGAGATAACAAAAATGGATTTAAGTCATATTTATGCCTACTTGATATTGGGCCCACAACTTCAAAGCTGGAGGGTTTGGTTTGGTTTGTTTGTTTGTCTGTCTGTTAGTTAAAAAGTCTGCATCAATATGTGATGTTCCTTATCGTAGTCCAGCCAATTTAGCCATCCCCAATTACAGTGTACATGTTAAGGGAAAGAGTTAAATCAATGTGGAACCTTAACTATTTCATGCCCAAAGTTGTCAACCTTCATTTTGAATTATGAAGGTTTGGGGGGGGGGGTTTTGTAAGGGAAATTATAGCAATGTTAATGCCTATGTCCAAGATCCCTGTGGCTAGTGAATTAGCCCCAGATGCTGTTACTGTTTGCTAAGCTTCACTAAGCACTCCTAATTAGTTTGGGTTTATTAAATAAATGTTTTAAGGAAAGCAATAAAAAACATGAATGCCTGTATTTTTAAATAGCAATTATCAAGGCTGAATGGAATTCAGCCTTTTGCCAGATGCATTCTTTTGGCACAGGTTTATAAATCAACATTTGGCGCTTTAACAGAAAGGATATCATCTTTTTGAGGAACACCTCACTCTTATTAGAAACAATGCCAGAGGAATTCTATTGTCTATTCTTCCTATAGGAAAATGCTTGGTATGAACAGCAAAATATGTCCGATGAGCAGACAATAAGAAAAACACCCTCTTCCTTTACTGCTTTGAGCTTTTGTGCATGTTAGGCTGTCAGAGGATTTCTCTAGGTTTTCCATAAATTACAGAAATGAAACGGCTCAACCAATTAGGTTCACCAAAAGGGCACAAGGCACATTCAGGACTCATAAGAACATTATATTTGTTACATAACACTGTCTTGTGAGCATTATAAACTGTTAACATTCAGCAACAACTAGGGATGTAACAAAGGTGTTAGTCTCACGATTCTGGTAATAGACTGTGGTATGTGTTTCCTGGGTCCAGTCACATGACAATGTCAGGGGTATGAAAGGTAAATTACTCCTGTCTTGTGATGGAGTTATAGCCACTGACTTCAGTAGCTAACGTTAAAAAGGAGTGCTGAGCATCGTTCTGCAGCACTCTTCTAGGGTGATTTATGGAATTTCACTGCCAAACTTCATTCTCCTTCCAGTCTTTCTCAGCCTGAGAGACCTTGAAGGAGGCAGCAAGAAGGTTTGTGGAATAAAGTAGTAAAAATTGAGAGCTTCCAGTGTAGACACAGAGGATTTTTGTGATGGAAGAAACTAAACACCTACTTCCTGTGTCATAACAATTAATATTTTGATAACTATATAAAACTACCCCTTTGGAGCCTAAGATCCTTATAATTGGAGTTGAGTAGCCATGACAAAATGTTGTTTCTTTAAGAAAAGGATACAGAACAATACCAAAAATATTATAATGCCATATCTATCTTATATATTATATTCAGTATTCACCCTATGTCAAAAAAGATAGAGCAGAAATAGACAATATCCAAATAATGGCAGTGAAACTGATTAGAAGTCTGAAAGACTAGAGTAGAAAGGAGATGGGTAAATGTTGATATAATGAATGTATAAGAACTTCTACACCTGATCCAGCTAAACTGGAAGTCAATTGGAAGACTCTCTTAGTGTGTGTTTGGATCCTGCTCCAAATCAGATGCTCTTAGTTACTCTTTTGTGATAAGGGAATGGGGAGACACCAAATGTAAAACTCATAAAAGGAAATACTTTCTTGCAAAAAGTATAAGTTATCAATAGACTCCCTGCCAATTGATATTGAAGAAAAGAACTTAGTAGGTTACTGTCTAATTCTTTTTTGTAACAGTAATATCTGTATTTCCACTATCCACTAAGTAAATATGTATAAGGGGTATCAACCCTCATGTTTCAGGGCATAAGACAGCCAACCACTTAACTGACTGAGTTTAGGATGAAGAATCCCCTAGGGGCATATTACTGTATAATTATCCATTATGGGAGTTGTACAGGTTCTGCTGAATCGTCTGGTACAATATTGACCACTTTCAGAGACTGTCCTCATAACCTTGCCACCTTCCTCTCCATTCATTGTCCTGGATGCTGCCTTTTGTACTCTACCTATGGTAATTACTATTTCTAAACTGCTGAGTCAGCTACAGAGAGTGATGCCCTATTACAGTGAGTTCCAAGACATTAACACAGTGGGAGAGGGATTGTCTCTGTAGAATATCCCTGAAGGCTAGCATTAGGGGACTTGTCCACTTTACAAAATTTCCCCAATCCTGAAATAGTTTTCAAGATCATTTATTGAAAACCATTTCAGGTAACATGATTTTGCTGTCAGGGGATGCTGTATGTGATTGGTGAAAACTTTCTGGACATGTTTGTTAACAAGCATCTCCATAACTATGAGCCTAATGCTAATCTTATTTAGGTTATACACAGTGGTGGATTAACGCATGGATTTACGGGACCCGTGCCCAGGGATCCTGGCCAATTTGGGGACCCCTGCGGGACTGCTGGAACCTGGGTAGAAGTGGGGGGCCACCAGTGCCGGAACTGTACCTCTACCCCCTGTTCCGCCTCTTCCCCCCCGAGGCCCTGCCCCTTGGCTAGGCCAGAAGCCGGGCCATGGTAAGAGCCGCCGAGGGTGACCCAGACCCTCTAGCTGCCCTGGGTGGGGGTCACAATGCCCGAGAGCAGCCCCCAGCCCGTGTCCCCGCCCTTTGGGGAGCGCTGCTGCCAGTGGGACTCAAGGGTGGGGGCTCCAGTCCAGTGTCCTTCCTCCTCCCCAAGGCCTGCAGACATGCTCTCCGGGGAGAGGAGGCCCTGCCCTGGCTGGGAGGCAGCAGGGAGCCCCGGGAAGGTAACAGGCAGCGAGGAGCTCCCACTGCTTTGGCCCAGCCTCAGTGGCCACCACACTCCACTCGAGCTCATTCAATACCAATGCCTGGCTCCCACTGCCAGGTTGCCCCTGTCAAGTCCTGTTGCCAGGCTGCCTCCACCCGCCAGGTCCCTCCTGCTCCCAGTGACAGGCTGTTGCCTGGGGTTTGTGCCCGAGGCAGCAACCACATGCAGCACTGCTGCTCCAACACTCGCCAAAACTACACCCATTCACCACCACGCCGTGCATGCCTGAGGCTCTTACGTCCGTGTTAAAAAATGGGCAGACATGGCCCCCCTGGCTTCCTCGGTTCTCGCACCCCTGGGCCCCCAGGGGTGGGAGACCCAAATGTTCTTTGGGCCCAGAGCTCCAATAAATCTTAATTCGCCTCTGGCTATACACCATTTTAGTTACTCCTAACTTATACCAGTGTAAATGGGATCAGAAGCCTGAATTGCTGTTCTCTTCCCTCCACCCTCCTCCACCCCGACACTGATCTGTACATGAACCAGCCACCAACAGAGCTCCCCCTGGCACAAAAGGGAGATTCACACGCCTCTAGGACTCCACCCACCTTCCTCTGGACCACAAAGATCCCTCTAGAACTCTGGGGTCAATGTAAGAGGAGGTGACAAAGACTCAGACAGTTGAGGGGTAGATTGGCTGTGGTAGGAGCCAGTTTGGGTGCACATCATCCCCCATCCCCCTCCAATCCCGTACAGAATCCTCCAAGAATAGATAATACAAGCCAACGCTGCAATAATGGAAAAGTCTAGGACTGTATTATCGCTTCTATATAGTCCCTCCTCCCTATCTCCTTGGGTGGGGGGGATCCAGGAGCAGGCATAGCTCCCATTGGAGCCACACTGCCTGCTACCAGGGAGCCAGCAGAGGCCAGAACTGGTACATAGGTACAGGACCTCGGTGCAGATGTATTTAATCGTCCATGGATCCCAGGGGACCTACCAGTTTTTGGTGCAGACCCCACAGCTCATTCCATTGGGGTGGGGCAAAGTCCCTGTCCCAACAACAGAATGATAGAGGATGAACTCTGCAATATGATCCTCAGAATTTGGGTACACCCCCCTGAACTCCCTCACCACCCCCACCCCGAGTGCTCAACTAGTTAAAGCAGTGTTGCCAATTATTCCTTTTCCACCCGCTCCCCACCCTGTAAATTCGAACACCCCCTCTAATTACAATTCCAGTAGAAAACATTTCTCCCAAAGATTTCACCACAGGATGAGGAAGATTGTGGGCCAGAATCAGTCCCCAGGTCATTTCTTTCAAGAATGGTTTTCAACAACAATTATAAAACACCCTTTCCCTTATCCAGAGAGGTCAGTACCCGGTGGCAAAACACTGTTCCCCCCCCACCTTTTTCAAGTACTGAATTTAAAAAATATATCAGGACAGGGGAAATTTTGTGAGGTCCTAAGAGGGCAAATTCTGCTGTTCCATCCCGCATGGAAAAAAAAAAAAAAACCTACTAGAGAAATACAGCACTAGATTCTCAACTGGTGTAAATCAGTATTGAATTCAATAAAGCTTGACAAGTTTACCCCAGCTGTTTGGGATCTTACCCAAAATTTTTAGGAAATACTGAAGTGTGATTTAGCACAAGCAGCAATCAGATTAAGGGGAATCAGGAAAGGAGTCAAAAGACAAAACCTGAGAAGAAGAAAATAAATACCAGTGGAAGTATTTTGACATTATTGGTGTAGATGCAGATTAATTTAAAAATAAAAAACTGGAGAATCTTCTGATTCTTCCAGAATTATGTATGAGATCTGAATCTCATCAATCTGATAGCAGAGCTAGCAAATGTGAAAGCAATGTATCTGCTGATAAAGCTAAATTATTTCTTTAATGGATTAAAGATAAACTGTCAGATTATTGAGGCATAAATGTTGGCCAGGGGGCCAAATTCAGACATAGTAAACAGGTGCAACCCTATTGAATTTGATGGAGTTGCACCCACTTGGTCTGTAAATCACTATAATTTAAATCACCGTTCTTCAGCTGTTTCCGGCCTTTAACTCAAATGAGATACTGCAGGGTAATCAAGAACATAAAGGAAAAGAGGCCTGTTTTAATGGTTAATTTCTAACACAAATAAAACACATGCTAATAAATGAACTGCTGGACAAGGCCACAGGTTTGCAAAGTGTTTTTGTTGGTGTGTGGGTTGTTTTTTCTTTGTTTGTTTGCCTTAGGGGTGTTAATGTTTTGTGTTTTTTGAGGAGGGGAAGTAACACATTCCCAGAAAGTCCTTTCATCCCTCTCCCCTCCCCCAGTCCTCCCTCCCCCAGCCACCAATAGATGCATCTACAACAGGTCTTTTATGAACAAAAACACCTGTGGATTTTTCTCATGTTTGTGTGTACATTCTTTAATATTTCAAAGTGCATTTCTTGACCTATAACTCATTACAAAGACAGACTGGTGGGTGGTGATGGTTGTGTTTGGTTTTTTGTTTGTTTGTTTTTGTTTTTTTGAGGTCATAGGCTAAATATTTTGGCCTCCGGACTCTATCTCCATTAATTCTTGAACAGGGTTAACTGCAATATTTATATATGGTTGTAGGATTCATACTTAAGAAATACTTTGGAGATATTGTTTACAGCTTCATTGAAGAACAATTTTCCTATTCAATATCAACAGTGATTTTTAAATATCATCTACAATAGATAAAACCATGCTATAACTTTCCTCAGGTAATATAGTTTTTTAGTTTCTCTTAATATAAATATAGCCATAAACTGTATAATAAGCGCACAGGCCTGTAATCATGTTTGAAAACTGTTTTAGATGTAGTGAAAAAACCTTATAGTGGACAGTGTCTGTTTTATATTCACTTTTCCATATGTTGATTCTGCCCCTGTGGCTGTAAGCAAAATAGGCAGTCTAGTTACAGTAGATCCAGAAAATCAGATTTGAATATTATGTCTGATTTTTTTTTTTTAAAGGCAGGTACAAATACAACCATTGTCCAAACCCCTAAAGTGGAATGCGCACAAGCCCTTCACCACACAAAGGTCTGATCCTGCTTTTATTGACATCAATGGGAGCAGGACTGGTGCCAAAAATTAAACTATGGCTTTTATGGTAGATGATCATAGAATCGTAGGACTGGAAGAGTCCTTAAGAGGTCTCTTGCGTTCATGGCAGGATTAAGTATTATCTAAACCATCCCTGCCAGGTATTTGTCTAACTTGCTCTTAAAAATTTCTGTGATGGAGATTCCACAACCTCCGTAGGCAGGTAATGACATGACAGGAAGTTTTTCCTAATGTCCAACCTAAATCATCCTTGCTGCAATTTAAGCTCATTGCTTCTTGTCCTGTCCTCAGACGTTAAAGAGAACAATTTTTCTCCCTCCTCCTTATAACAACCTTTTATGTACTTGAAGATTGTTAGCATGTCCCCCCTTCAGTCTTCTCTTCTCCAGACTAAATACACCCAGTTTTTTTCAATCTTCCTGCACAGGTCATGTTTTCTAGACTTTTAATCATTTTTGTTGCTCTTCTCTGGACTTTCTCCAATTTGTCCACATTTTTCCTGAACTGTGGTGCCCAGAACTGGACACAATACTCCAGTTAAGGCCGAATCAGCACAGAGTAGAGCGGAAGAATTACTTCTCGTGCCTTTCTTACAACACTCTTGCTAATACATCCCAGAATGATGTGGGTTTTTCTGCGACGGTGTTACACTGTTAGTTCATATTTAGCTTGTGATCCACTATGACGCTCAGATCCCTTTCTGCAGTACTCCTTCCTAGGCAGTCATTTCCCATTTTGTATGTGTGCAACTGATTGTTCCTTCCTAAGTGGAGTACTTTGCATTTGTCCTGATTGAATTTCATCTTATTTACTTCAGACCATTTCTCCAGTTTGTCCAGATCATTTTGAATTTTATTTCTATCCTCCAAAGCATTTGCAACTCCTCCCACCTTGGTATGGGCTGAAAACTTTATAAGTATATTCTCTATGCCATTATCTAAATCACTGATGAAGCTATTGAACAGAACCCAGACCCAGAACTGATCCCTGTGGGACTCCACTTGATACAGCCTTCCAGCTTGACTGTGAACCACTGATAACTACTCTGTGGGAACGGTTTCCCAACCAGTTATACACCCACCTTATAGTAGCTCCGTCTAGGTTGTATTTCCCTAGTTTGTTTGAGAAGGTCATATGAAACAGTATAAAAAGCCTTACTAAAGTCAAGATATACCACATCTACAGCTTCCTCCATCCATAAGGCTTGTTACAGTAGCGTAGCCAGGGGGGGAGCAGGGGGAGCGGCCTCTCCCCCTGTGAGGAGAAGTGGCGCTAAGGCGCTGCCCGAGCCCGGCTGCGGAAGCCGGGCTCAGGGGGCGCTTTAAAGGGCCTGTGGCTCCCCGCAGCGGCAGGAGCTGCCGGCCTTTTAAAGCGCCCCCCCCCCCCAGCCCCGCTGCCGGAGCTGGGCTCAGGCAGGGATTTAAAAGGCCCGGGGGCTCCGCAGCGGCTGGAGCCCTGGGCCCTTTAAAGCCCTGCCGGGTGAGTACAGGGGGAGCGGGGAGGCGCCTTTTTATAGTGCCGCTCCCCCTGTGCTCTAAACCTGGCTATGCCACTGGTTTGTTACCCTGTCAAAGAAAGCTATTTGTTCTTGACAAATCCATGCTTTTACTTATCATAGTAATATAACACTTAAAACATGGTAACAAAAAAAAATCTAACCACAAATCTAACCAATGCCACAATTGGCTTTGGTTTATCATATGTACAGCAACAGTGTCAGTCAGGATGGAGGTTTGTGTTTGCAAATGCCAATGGCAACTCCTAAAAGCCTCCAGCTAACTCCTGCTTTTCGAAGCCAGTGTGCCGTAAAGCCAGAGCAGAGAGGTAAGCAACAAATAATAGGTCAGACACAGGAATATATATCTGATAACAGGCACTTCCTAGATGTTTTAAACAATTAAGTACAGCGGCTTGAGTGTGCATAGAGTAAAAGAGGTGGATGGATGGACTTTTTCCTGGGTGTCTGGCTGGTGAGTCTTGCCCACATGCTCGGGGTTCAGCTGATCGCCATATTTGGGGTCGGGAAGGAATTTTCCTCCAGGGTAGATTGGCAGAGGCCCTGGAGGTTTTTTGCCTTCCTCTGCAGCATGGGGCACGGGTCACTTACTGGAGGATTCTCTGCATCTTGAAGTCTTTAAACCACGATTTGAGGACTTCAATACCTGAGACATAGGTGAGAGGATTATTCCAGGAGTGGGTGGGTGAAATTCTGTGGCCTGCATTGTGCAGGAGGTCAGACTAGATGATCATAATGGTCCCTTCTGACCTTAAAGTCTATGAGTATGTTTTTCTTGTACTTGCTCCATTCAGCAGGTACAAAACAATTAAAAAGATATACACACCAGCGCGCATCAGTTGTGGGTGCTGTGAATTACAGGAGCTACATTTAGTAATTTGTTAGGTTTCAAAAATTGTCCTCAAAATTGACCAAAAGCACGCAGCTTCTGCTGTATGTAGTGAGAGTCTGGGGATAAACTGGGCTTGGACTTCCTGCCAGTGACAGGTGCATCTATTTGCTGTCATTTAAGGTGTGTGCATTTCTATCAAGTCACAGCCTAGCACACTGCTGCTACGTTGGGGTTGTGCTGCGTGTTCCATCTAATGTATAACTGCTTCTTTCCGAGCGCCCGATATGAACCCCACCATTGCGGCACCAGCCAGCTGAACAATTATATGAGGAGCAGCCCAGGAGGAAAGGCTCTCAGTCACCCAGATAAAAGAAAATAAGAAAGAAAGAAATACTTGTGGCACCCAGATGTCTGCCCCGGCCCCACCTCGTGAGAGAAAGGAGTGCTGCCTCCAGCGGGATGCAACTGGCTCCGCTGACTGGCCTGGTGTGTGCTCTCAGCGGCTCCCCGCTGCCCTTGCACACACACATCAGCCATTGCAGCTGCTTGGGACAGCGTGTCAGTGCTGTAACTTCGCAGGGCTCTTTGCGAAGCTCGGCTCCTAAAACCACTGGCTCGCTTGTGTGTGTGTGTGTGAACGCCCCCGCCGCAGCAACACTTCGGGCGTGGGAGGGCCGGGGCGCCCGGGCCGGGGGCAGACACGCTGCCTCTGTCTGTACACACGTCAGTGCCACCCACCGAGCTGAAACGTGAGCCCCGGAGAGGCAGCAGCAAGACAAAGGGGGCGTGAGAGTCCCGGGCAGCAGCAGCGCTCCGCAGTGCCCAGCTGATGGGCGGGCGCACGCGGCAGCTCGGTCCCCCACCCCCGGGTGCGCCCTTTGCTTCCCCGCGGGGCCGGGCGCTGTGCCCTGCCCCCATCTCTGCCCCGCTGGCGGAGGAGGAGCAGTCCCGCTGCCCGTCGGCAGCCCGCTTGCATGGACACACCGGAGCGGCGCGGCCAAGGAGACTTGCTGCTGCTTCCCACGCTGGTGCTGCTCTTTGTCTTCGCAGGTCAGTGGGGAGGGCGCGGGGCGGAGGTGCCGCTTGCTGGGGGCGGGGGCTGCGGCGGGGGTGCCAGGGGGAGCACGGGGCGGGCTGGGCGCGCGAGGCAGAGCGGTTCGGAGAAACCCCGGGCAGGCCAGGGCGGCACCGCGCGTACATCCCGCGGCAGCTCTTCTGCTGCCGCCCGGCCGCCCACGTGCTAAGGCTTGTCTGGCTCCGGCGAAAGCCCGCGGAACGCCGCGGTGCAGGGGCAGAGGGGCCACGGGGGAGTTCACGGCGCCTGGGGCGCTCCGGCGGGATTCCCCTCTTGGAAGTTGGCAAGTATCTGGCCCCGTGCCCTGAGGCGTGTCAGGAGGCAGGGCTGTCTGCCCGGCATCCCACCGCCTGGGACTCGGACCAGCCCTTTTCCGAAGAAGAAAGAGGCTTGTTTGGCAAACATTGCTGCAGGGACTGTGGAATTGCTTAACCCAGTTTTACTAAGCGACTCTGAACCCAGGAAGCTTTTCTTTCTCGCCAGGATGAGCAGTTTTCAGTGGATTATCTGCAGAGGAAAACCCTGTGTATTCCACATCAGGTGCTATGATTTGGTTTAAAATTACCAATAATTAGAGTAAATAAAGTAGGGGCCCATTTCCCCTAGTTCTATCATCTGCTCCTGAGAACAATTACATTTGTCTGTACTATGTTGATTTTTAAATTGATAACAATCACATTTAATTATCTTTCAAACTAATTCAACTAAACCTAATTAATAAAAAACTTCTCCAAACATCCTCCACTATGCATGTTGTACTAATTTAGGACCCTGTCCTGCACTTACTTAAATCAGGGCAGTAGATGTGGGCCTTTTCTTCTGATAGTCAGTCCAGCAGAGCAGATCAATATTTTTATCTTCTCTTCCTAAGTTCCTAGTTTTGCTCTCTCTTGAAATGAGTGGTAAAGCTCCTACTGACTTTAATGGGACCAAGGTCAGTTCCTGGACTAAAAGTCTGAGTTTTAATTAAGCACTTCTAATGTCTATTACCCAGGCTCTGCCTACCTAAGTGGAGAATGGGATTCTTCACTTTATCATGTTTCTCTCTAATTTTATTACAGTAGATAATTAGTTAACGAGCTATTTGTAGTGTAGACTGAAGTGGATGTGCATTTAATCTTTTAATATTAATTGCAATTAAATACAACCTGGAACCTCTGCAAATTGTTGTCTGTGTTCGGTCCAAATTCAGACCAGGTGTAAGCATCTGTAGCTCCATGGTTGTATCTGTATGAGTCTCTTTTGCAGCCCTTCAGCAGTTGCACTACCACAAATGGAAGCACATTGACAGTGTTAGTGCAGATAGGTGACAGCATTTTTACCACCCTGCCATGTAAATTTACACAGAGGAGGTGTACGAGACATGGTAGGTTTTAAAAAACAAAACAAGAAAACCAGTCCCATGTCTGCCATTGCCATACAGCAGAGGTGGGCAACCTGCGGCCCATCAGGGTAATCCGCTAGCGGGCCACCAGGCAGTTTGTTTACATTTGCACGGCCGCCCGCAGCTCCCGGTGGCCACGGTTTGCCAATAGGAGCTGTGGGAAGTGGCTGCCAGAATGCCCGCACCGCTTGCCGCAGCTCCCATTGGCCAGGAACAGCAAACCGTGGCCGTGCAAATGTAAACAAAATGTCTGATAGCCTGCCAGTGGATTACCCTGACAGGGTGTAGGTTGCCCACCACTGCCATACAGGGAGGAGACACTGCAATGGTGGGAGACTTTTAAAAAAAACAACAACTATACAAATCCCATGATTACAATGGAGTAGCTGCCACTTACAGTGGGTCTGAATTTAGCTCAAAGGGACTAATTACCTCATATTGCCCTCATTAGAAAAGTACTGAGACCCCAAATCAGGAAAGAATCCCTATTCAGGACAGCACTCTTTCGGATTTAAGGACATGGATAAAGTTAAGCATATGCTTAAGTGCTTTCCTGACACAGTAACTTGATTATTGTACTGGCAATTTTAAATCAGAAGCTACCAAGATTCTGAACACTTACAGTACACTTACTTTGTACACTTAACAATTAAGCATAGCACTATTCTTTCACATAAGAGTATCTTGTATGTGGGCTGACAACTTTTGCCACTTTTGGGGAAGTTTCATTATTGTTGATCATTTAAATTGATGATTTGTGTTGTTTGATCAAATTGATAATCTACATTCTTTGAATGAGAAGCGTGTGTACAGGACATTTCTATGGGATTCTCTCAAAAAGGAAATCATGCCTGTTTTAAGTCTCTCTAATGCTGCCAAAAATTAACTAGCTTACTAACTCACTCCTCCTAAATGAGCACTGCAAGATTTTTAAATCCTTCCTTATCAGCTAGGTGACCCAGCACCAGTAAAACCAGGAGGCAGTGATTGCTGTAATCAAGTAGATGAACTTGGTTCTATGATGAACGTTATATGATTCTTCCACTTAGTTTGCTTTGTTGATTATTGTGAGGAAGCAAGGCTCTGAAGCATATGGGGCCTGACCTTACTGACAAGAGAAGCCCCACTGAAAACTAATGCAGACATGTCAACAAGGGCTTAATTTGTAGTTGCACAGGGGCAAAAGTCTCCAAATAAAACCCTCAATCGCACTTGTACAAACCCATTGTGTTCCAATTAGCCCTCAATGGGGCTGCATCTGTTTAACTAAGGAATTAATTTGGCTTGTTGAATCTATATTACTGGGGTTAATGACCTACAAGATTAAAAGAACCCAAGCAGACTCTCAGAGCTCAGGTTGGGTTTATGACAGTTAGAAAAATATCTTGATGTGTAAACTTAACAACATTACACTGGAAATCAGTGAGATGCAATAAACATGGAACACTACAATAACAGTTTTAGAGAGCTACTTTTTCAGAGGAGAACCTGAATTTTGAGTTGTGGCTTTTACTTAGGAGGGACTGGTTTGTTTCTTTAAAACAACAACAAAACCACTGCTAGTGAAAAACTTTTCTCTTTCTTCAGTATATGGATATTCATTCTCTGTTTGCTAACCTTTTGATTATATTTCTTTTTACAGTTTGATTATTGTGTCATTCCCAGAAAATGACACATTAAAAGACTGGGAGGGATGGGGGCAAAAGTGGTTGTATCCTTCTAGCTAGGCGTGCCCCTGCACAAAGGTGTTCTAGGCTGGCATAGCCAGCTCCTACACTACCCTGCTTGCAGCCTCTAATACAGAGGATGAATTGGACAGGGTTAGTGGGGGAAGAGTCAAAGTGCACTGTGCTTCGGTTGTTCTTAGCTAGCAGATGGTGCCTTAAGACAATGGGTTTCCACTGTTGGAAATTTGAAATTCTTTTTTAAAAAACAGCGGGAGAGAGCCCATATAGCCAAACTGCAAAATACAGATATACATAGGCACCTGAAGATGTACTCTTCAAGACAGTTGGAATTCTGCCTGGAGTTCAGATTGCAGAGTCCGATCAAACCTCAAGTGAAGTCCTATCAGTGACTTGATTCAATGCAAAAAGCTGCTACAATGCATCTTCTTTAAAACTGTGCTATATAGTTTTTTACTATTGAGAATACATTGTTATTTTTATTCTGCAGAAGATTGTCTTGCTCAGTGTGACAATGAGTGCAAAGCTTACTGCTGTGATGGGACTACCCCCTACTGCTGCTCCTATTATGCCTATATTGGGAATGTCCTTTCGTAAGTATTGTCACTTTCTTGAGAAAATTGATGCCCTGTATTCATGGCTTGTTGTAACTTTAGATTACTGAAAACTGTTTGGCAATAAACATTTCAAGATTGTTTCCTGCTAATAACATCATAAATATTTCCAGAATAAAAACCCTTAATGGTCCCATGAAATCCAAGTGTTGTATACTTTTAAAGTATGTATTCATGTCAATAGATTTGGTAGATCATCAGCTTGTGTAAATTAATGTAAATTCGTTGTGATCATTGGGGCTATACTGATTTATTCAAGCTGAGGACAGACTAGAACAAAGCCATTCGATAAGTGGGCTAGATTATTGTAAATTTGATCTTCCTGTTTTGTTTTGAGCGAATGTCATTTGTTCATGCTTTTGAAAAATGGTGTTTTGTCTTTAGTTAGAATTCATTGTAAACGTTTCAGATTAGGGTCTGCTGGTCCTTTCACATTCTAGTGTGTGTTGCACATTGTAAGGTCTGGCACACTGTGATATGTGTAAAAACAATGGCTGCTGATGGAGGGGAAACAAGGCTATTCCCATACCAAAAGAAATGCAAGGGTTAAATTCTCCATTCAACATGCATGTATAGAAACGGATCCCAATCCTGTAATTAAATCCACTAATGCAGATCTTTGTCCCCAAGTGCAGCCCTGTTTGAAATCAGTAAGGTTTCTTGTAGGTGTACAGGTCTGCACTAGCAAGTCTAATTGTAGGCTCAGTGTCTAAATCAGGGGTTGGCAACCTTTCAGAAGTGGTGTGCCGAGTCTTCATTTAATCACTCTAACGTTTTGTGTGCCAGTAATACATTTTAACGTTTTAGAAGGTCTCTTTCTATAAGTTTTTAATATATAACTAAACTATTGTTGTATATGTAAAGTAAATAAGGTTTTCAAAACATTTAAGAAGCTTCACTTAAAATTAAATTAAAATGGAAAGCCCCCATAGGGTGACCAGATGTCCTGCTTTTATAGGGACAGTCCCAATTTTTGGGTCTTTGTCTTATATAAGCTCCTATTACCCCCCACCCCTTGTCCCGATTTTTCCGATTTGCTGTCTGGTCACCCTAGCCCCCCAGACCAGTGGCCAGGACTCAGGTAGCGTGAGTGCCACTGAAAATTAGCTTGCGTGCTGCCTTTGGCACCCGTGCCATAGGTTGCCTACTACCCCTGGTCTAAATGTAGTGATAGCCAGTAAGTGTTCCACATGTGCATCAGAACAAAGCAAACATTAAAAAATACAATAGTATTCTGTGATAAATTGCTCTGCAAATTGTGTTTAGCAATTGCATCAGTAGTTTCTATTTAACTTTCAGAATGTAAACTGTGACAATTATTTGTTATATATTCTTGATCAAAACCAGAGTAGCGAAGAGACGTATATCATGCCTTTTAAAAAAAAAAAAAAAAAAGGATTTCTTCCGTTTTGGTCCTAGAACATGGGATTATATCAGTGTTCCATTCAGCGTACTTCATCATGCTTTGAAGGAGCAGACATATTGATATTATCTTAATTTATCCAAGGCCTTTGGACCAAATTAGAAACTTTTTAGACAAAAGTAAATAATCTAACAATAGAGTGTCAGAATCTCGTATTCCTCTGGAAATAGGAGAGCACGTATTCATGATTTCCTGGTATTGTCTGAGAATTAAAATAGGTTCTTTCTTCCACCCAGGGGATAAAATGTTCCAATTTAATTTTCTTTTCTATGTAATCAAAACTAATTCTAAGGATGTTTCCTCATTTGTTAGCAGAGAGAGAGCCCTATCCCAGCTCAAGTCTGGATATCTTGCATAGAGTGGTAGGAATGTTAGCAAGGGATATCATACCTCAGAGACAACCGTGTCATAGTTTGGTGGGCCTGAAAAACAATTTTAATCTCCCGCTGCCCCACAAACCTAACCCATTCTGCTCTTCCTCATAACTCAGCACAGGAATTTGGGGAGGGTCAACAAAATGATTCCTTAGCATCCTGCAAGATTAAACTGACCCATTTTATATAAAGGGCGGGGATAAGAGGAAGTCTTCAGGTCACAGTGCCTTCAGCTGCAGGAGGTAGAGCCGACCTGCTTTCCTTGGTGTTTGTGCATCGTTTCCAATATGTGTAATAAACAGTTTTGCAATGGACAGTTATCTAAATAAGTCTGAGACCTGGTGGAGGGTTTTGTGTGCCTTTGGATGAACTTTACCACTTGATAAAACATTGCAAACACTAATCCTCACAGCATTTCTTTGAAGTAGGCATGTACATTATTCCAATTTTTACAAATGCTAAGATACCAGTGCTGATGAGACCAGTATAAATGCCAACAGAGAAGGAGAATTTAAGATAGAAAGATTAAGTGACTTGACTGAGCCCACACAGGGAACTAGTTAGTGTCACAGCCACAGTTAGAATGGTGAAGTTTCTACAGTCCATTACACCAGTCAGTCTCTTATTTTATTGTCTCTTTATTGTCAGTCTCTTTGTAGCCAGAAGCCATGCTGAGTGCTTAACAATGGAGCTGTCTCAGTTGCAAGGTACTGTCTGGGGGAGATTGCATTATTAAATCCTATGCCATCAGTAGCAGTTTAGGTAGCAACCAGCCTCAGTCTCACCCACAGCTCTCAGTGTGTCTGGCATCTTCCCAGAGCTGGGTAAATAATGGGACAAAATGTTGAATAACTTAGTCACAAAATGGTGTGAAATAAGCCAAATAATTTTTTGACGACTGTCATTTGACCAGACCTAGGTCCTTCAAAAAACGGAGGGACTTGAGGGTGTGGGTTTGTGTTCCCACAGACCAGTCCTGGGTAATGAATTCCTTGGATATTTAAGAAAGTCATTGGCAAAGGTTCAACCCTAGTGATCAGTTTATATTTTCAGGGATATTTTCACAAAAGAAAGAGGTGGAAATGTCTACTTAAAACGTAGACAAGACAATGAAAGCTGAGATTGTCACCGATGTTCAAGGCTTCAGAATTAGTGAGAAGGGGCACTGCAGGCTTTACAAACCTGAAAGCCAACTCGGCTTAGCCGTCAGTCCAGGCTCCTTTGTATTCTAGGGGCAGTTTAAGGGATGCATTTTGTTGCAAAGTTTATGAAGTCCTTTGGTAAACATTTTCAGACTGATTATTTTGAGCCCTGCTTGGACTGAAAAATACAACACATCACTCCAGTGATACCAAAAACCAAATGGAAGGCAGGGCAAATAAAAACCTTAGAAATCTGTGATTTCATTAAAGATAGTGAGCTGAGGAGCAAAAGAGGAGGCTGAATAAATCCAAAAGAAATGGTGAGAAAGTAGCAGTCTTATGACTAGTAAATTGACAGGTGTTACATGAACTTCAGGGGAAAATACTTTTGTTACAGTCTGGGGGCTGCATTTTGTGGCAGGAAGGAAGGAAGAGGGACAGAAAGAATGGAAGGAAAAAATGCAGACAACATGTTCAATATACAATTTTTGTGCATACTCCAAGCTGCAGAACTGGAAAAAAAGAAAAATATGTAGTGTCAGAAAGTATGGCATATGCAGTAAGATATGTGATATCAAGCAAAGGGTACTTCTGACTGGAAAAAGTATGTAAATGAGGAAGCTGACTGAGTTCAACAAGGGTCGTGATGAACAGGGATTTTGTTCATTTCAGATATCAGTGACCTGGAATAAGAAATGTACATTAAGTTGATTCATGGTTTTGGGTGGACAGTTGATATGAAGGAAAAGTGCATGAACATTCAGAATGTCTTGGATAAAGTAGGAGTATGGGCAGAGACCGGGTTTATGTACTTCACAATAAATATAAAATAATGAAATTCAGAATTCATGATAAATTCTAAAATGCTCAGCAACATTTGCTAAGAGATACATTTGCATCTGTATTGTAAAACTTTTTACAATCTGCTTGAAATACACTGATTAAAAGAGGTTTAATTTTAATATCCAGGTAGTTCACATGACTAGAAGCACATTTGATTATAAAATGTCAATTTTCTGGCAATTACAGTTTTGTGCTTGTCATTTCTGAAGCATAAGGGCCACCCTATTGCAAGCCCAAAGGACTGATTTATAAAACTTTCCATCTGAGTTTAATTCTGGTTTCCAATGGGAGGATTCCCCTGCGGGAGTGGACGTGGTGGGGTTTGAACCATGAGGTGAAGGGGGTAGAGTCTGAAGACCCTTGTGTGGAGTATTGGGGGTTAGTATAAAGATTCCAAAAATACATGGGAAAGGTCAATTCAATGGACTGGAAGTAGTTTTAGGTGCTATCATGACAGAGAGAATAAGTCTCTGCCTTCCACTCCTCAGGCCTCTATCATCTGAAAGCCCTTCAGAGGTGATATATATTGGGTGCTACTTTAATGCAAATAATCTTTCTCAAACCATCTGACCTGCAAAAGCTGCATTCTTATGAGACAACAGGCTATTTCCATCTGTTCCTATTCATTTAGAGCCCGGTTGAGGGCCAAGACTAAATATTCTTCCTAAATTTCCTTTCTTTTCTTTCTTTATTCTCCTGCACCATTTGTTTTGATCTTGTGTTGGTCTGTTCGGGCTTCTGAGTGTCATGTTGATGGATTTAGTTTCTTTCTCTGTTCTATGTAACTTTTCTCTAGGTCACCCTATCTTTCATTTTCCAAAGGGTGTCCATGTTATCACTTGACATGGAAGTTGTGTTAGGTGTCATCCTTAAAGTGTGCCCTAAATATGACCATAGTCTTCGTCTTGCCATATGATGCTTTAAGGTGGTGTGTTCTACTTAGAATTTCTGATACTATAATGAACTTTTTCCAGTGGACTCTGAAAATTGTCCACAGGCATGTACTTTGGAATACATTGATCATCTTATCAATTGCTGTTACATGTTTCCATGACTCTGCTCCATGAACAAGAACCAGCATGATGCTGGTGTTTAAAAATTCGTATTTTTGTATCCGTGCTGATCATTCTACTTTTCCAAATCTTTTAAAATGTATGCCAAGAGTTTGCTATTTTTATATTAATTGCTTGGCATCTAGCATGGTGTCACCATCATGGCACATCTCACTCCCTAGATATATGACGCGACTTACTTATTCTTGTGTTTCTCCATTTACTTTCATGGTTGATTTTTGGAACATTGATAGCCATATATTTTGTCTTTCCCTTGTTGATAAACAAACCAACTTGTTTTGCTATTTCTACCAAAAACAGGGTCTTTTCTTCCATTAAATGAAGCATTGAACTGAGCGAGAAAGTGTCATCTGCAAAAACAAAGTCATTCAATTGTACTTTATCATTTGTCCATAAAATACCTCCGTTGCCTTCTGCAGTTACTTTCCTCATGATGCTGTCAAAGATCAGTGCAAACAGCCATGGGGCATAATGCACCCTTGCCTTACTCCTGTTGTCTCTGCAAACCTTTAGGTGATGTTATCACCATCTCTGTCTCTGTGCAGTTAGCATTCTCATATATGTCTTTGATTATTCCAAGTATTTTTGCTAGTATTCCATAGTAAGTCATAATGTTCCAGAGGCTGTCTCCGTGTACACTGTCAAAAGCCTTAATAGCCTTAAAGCCTAAATGTTTCTCCTAAATTGCAATATGCTAGATCAGTGGTTCAGGAGCTAAATTAGTAATCAACATTACCCCAAAAGAGCCACAGTAGTGTGAATTCATTGTTTCATTTACTATTTTTATATATACACATATATATTATTTTCACAGCAAAATGACTGCCCCCCAAGTATTATTATTTTATCAACTACAATTAGTTGTTAACATAGTGAAAGCATCCTAATTGGTTAATAATCACAGTGTTTTAATTTCACGTGCTGCAAAAAGCCGCAGAACACACATTAAAGAGCCACCTGTGAACCTCAGTCTGAGTATCATTATGCTAGATTATGCAGTATAGTGCTAACCTAAGTGGAACTGCAGTGAAACAATCTAATAATATCACTCATATTTTTGAGCCATTTAATCTTAGCCGTATTGTTACTGACCAGAAATAGAAAGCTTCTTGTTAACAATGTGGCTCTTACCCTATACTTTGTACTAATTCCTAAGACTCATTAATGTAAGCTGAAATTCTGAAAGAGGGCTACAGAATCACCATTTAGCTCTCATTTGCTTCTTCTTGTGACTGTTTATGTATACCATGCAAAATATCTAATTCAAATGGACAGTAGGAGAATAAAATCACAGTCAAAAATGAAAATTTGTGGCTTTCATTCTCTACAGTTTTATAACAATAATAAAACCATATGTTTCTGACACAAGAAGCAGTATTTCACATCCTTACACATTTTTTTGGAGACATCTTATTGACCAAAATTTAATCTTTGACTGTGCATATTTCCAGGAATGAAATAAAATGTCAGCTTTGCAATAATGCTTTCAAAATTGCTATATGGCAGGTATACTATTAATGCTGTTGCACTTGACTACAATATGTTTCAAGTAATATACTGGATATTGACTTCTGTGGAAGGAGAATGGGGCCTTTGGCAATTAACATCTATATCCAGCAGCCACAGAGTTTCATTATCTTCTAATATAATTTATTTCATGCTAAGAATACCAGAGGGACAATAATTTTTTTATCCACAAAAAATGTCAGTTAGCCAAATAAATCATGTGAGCTTTTATAAATGGTCTGTGTTTTAGATTATTTTGGTTTAGCAATTTATAAAGTAGTTTTGATTTGTTTTTGCTAGACTGCTTCTTTCTGTAAGGGAGGTAATGCTGCCTCTTTTCTACCTCTTAAATAGGCCCAGAATCTACTCTATAAAGTACACATGGGACTTTGGTGGTAGGGTTGCCAGTTTGGGTTAGAAATAATCCTGCAGGTTTCTTCACATGACATAATCTGGTGGTTCTCAACTGTGGTCCACCGCTTCTTCAGGGAAAGCCCCTGGCGCGCTGGGCCGGTTTGTTGACCTGCTGCGTCTGCAGGTTCAGCCGGTTGCAGCTCCCACTGGCCGCGGTTCACTGCTCCAGGCCAATGGGGGCTGTGGGACGTGGCAGGCAGCACATCCCCTGGCCCACACCGCGTCCTGCAGCCCCCATTGGCCTGGAGCGGTGAACCGCAGCCAGTGGGAGCCATGACCATCTGAACCTGCGGACGCGGCAGGTCAACAAACCAGCCTGCCGCGCCAGGGGCTTTCCCTGAAGAAGCGGTGAACCACAGTTGAGAACCACCAACATAATCTTTTAATTCCTGGAGCAATCCTGGAGGGTTGGCAACCCTAACTGGGGCACCTATGTATAGGGCCCTACGAAATTCACAGCCATGAAAAAACACATCATGGACTGTGAAATGCAGGTCTCCTCCCATGAAATCTGGTCTTTTGTGTGCTTTTACCCTCTACTATACAGATTTCACGGGGGTGTTAAGGGAAGTTAGCATATGTGACTCCATTTTGAGGCTCCTGCCGCCATTAGCCAAAGGCGAGCACACCATGTACTAAGGAGGAGGGGGGCGACGCCTCCAGGGGGGACATCTGGAGTCAGTCTACGATAAGGGGAACAATGGACACTGGATATAAGAATGTATTGCTTGTCTCTTACTTTGCTGTGTCAGCCTGTTGCTGCCTGCCTAAGGAGGTTGCTGCTTCGGCCTGTGTGCACGGGGTTGTGACCATAGGGGATTGGCCATAGATAAGGGGAAGGCTCGTTTATTGGTGTGAACACCCGATGCACGCAGGCAACATGATTTGCCAATAGTATATAACCTTTGTGTATTCTGTAATCAGGGTCTCGTGCTGCTTAACAGACGATACCACATTTGCAAATTGTAATAAATCTAGTAGTTTTGGAAACACTCTGCAGACTGGTCTTTATTTGGGAGCCTCAGCCTAGAACGAACCGTACGTGTCCTAACAGGAATAATTCGTAACAGGGGAGAACAACATTTCTCAAATTGGGGGTTCTGACCCAAAAGGGAGTTGCGGGGCGGGGAAGCGGGGGTTGCAAGTTTATTTTAGGGAGGTTGTGGTTTGCCACACTTACTTTTGAGTGGCTGTTGTTGGCCGGGCGCCCAGTTCTGAAGGCAGCGCCCCGCCAACAGCAGCGCAGAAGTAAGGGTGACAATACCATACCATGCCACCCTTACTTCTGCGCTGCTGCTGGCAGAGGTGCTGCCTTCAGAGCTGGGATCCTGGCAGGGGCGCTGGAACAATTTGTATAGTGGGCATGCTGAGAGCCATTGAACCAAACTGTAAACCCTGTATATGATGGAAACCACTTCATGCCAGAGAGTGCTGCAGCACCCCCCACACCACTAGTTCCAGCACCTATGGATCCCGGTCAGCAGCTGCCACTCTCCAGCTGCCCAGCACTGAAGGCAACGCCGCCACCAGCAGCAGCACATAAGTAAAGGTAGCAATACCGCAAACCCCTCCTCCACACACACAATAACCTTGCGACACCCCCCCCCCCCCCAACTCCTTTTTGGGTCAGGGCCCCTACAATTATAACACTCTGAAATTTCAGATTTAGCTGAAATCATGACTTTTATTATTTTTTAAATCCTATGTCCATGAAAATTGACCAAAATGGACCATGAATTTGGTAGGGCCCTACCCTATGTATTGAAAAATTGTGAGTAAGAGACTATTCTGAGTCTTGGGGTTCTCTTCTAGGTTTGTGTTATAGTGACCCCTTAAGATTGTGTTTGATATTCTGCTGTGTCTAGGAAAATAGCATTCGTGTACTCCTGTATGCAATTTGAACTCTGCTTCACAGTCAGTAGTAATGAAGTACTTTTTAGATTGTATCAATTTAAATCATCTTATACTCTATAAAACTAAATTTTGTCCTGTTTGCCTTCCTAAGAACTATTGTCACAACAAATCTACTTATCCTTCCAAATTACTTTAGTGACTGTTAATGACAGTCTCATTAAAGAATGAGCCCTTTCTTTTTTTAATGAATATGAGCCACAAGGTGGCTTTTAAACTGCAACCTACACTGTAGGGATGTACAGGGTCTGTGTTGCAGCAGGAGCTCTAGGAGGAATTCTTGCTGGCTCAGGCAGAAATTCACTGGGCCCCTAAGGCAGGGTACATTACAATGGCAGCTCTGCCATCTTTTCAACAGATACAAGATATACTTCCCTCAGCAATGGACCATGTCCACAGACTGGTTTGGAAGAGTTGTGAGGAAGGAGAAGCAGCTTTGTTTGGAAGCTGGAAATACCCTTAGAGAAAAATGTATGTCTACACTATGGCGAGAGGCGCAGGCGGAGTTGATGGGGGAGCGGCAGCAGTCAACTCACTGCCGTGAAGATGCCGTGGTAAGTCGATCTAAGTACGTTAACTTCAGCTACGCTATTCTTGTAGCTGAAGTTGCGTATCTTAGATCGATTCCCCTCCCCCCCAGTGTAGACCAGGGCTAAGTCTCTCATTGTACTTTAAGGTGAAGCAAGGTTTAAATCTAAAGAATCTAGGCCTCAGATGAGGCCTCAACTTAGGCTTCATTTCATTCAGATAATTTGATATACATTTCAGTTGTTGATATTTCATAATGAGATGTTATTGTCCTTGCCCAGGCATTTGCTGCACCTACAAAAACACAGGAGATGTGGATTAGGAAAACAAATCAGCAGATTTATTACACTGTTACCTAAATAGTCTTCTGCAACAAATGATTAACAATTAGAGCTAACAGCCCACTGGTGACTGCAGTCATAGCTATTGCTGTGTTTATCATCCTATTATTTTTAAATTTAGGCATAAAACTTGGCCTGTTTCAAGGGATTCAAACCCTAGATTCAGAGAGCCAGGTCCTCAGCTGGTATAAATCAATGTTCATGTCAGTGGTGTTTTGCTAATATACACCAGCTGAAGATCTGACCCAGTATGAGAGGGACCACCAAACTGCTTTCAAAAGCAAGCAAACAAAATAGTTTGGAATACCCTTCACTCAAGTGGTCTAGAGACAGCAGAAAGTCTTGCTGGCTTCTGGCCTGTGAAAATGTCTAGGCACTCCCTGACAAAACAGCTGAGATAATTGTTTTCAAATCTATGAGGTGCTTTTCTGCTTAGTAATGACCACATTATTGTGGTTTTGGCATTATGTGATCAACCAAAACTGTCACATTCCTAGGGATTCAGGCACTTTTTTTTTTTTTTTGTTCCATAAGACTCCATCACTGAGTGAAGTTGCAAGTTTTGCAGGATGCTACCTTCTGAGCTAATTTTGAACTCTTCTGAAACTGGACATCAATCCTTTCCCTCTGTTACAGCCAGGTTTTTGCCAGTTCTGTCTCTTTTTTCCCCCTATGTCTGCTGTAATTGCAGTGGTTTTGCTTTTTCTCTCTGGGAAAACCTGCAGGTTGTTTTGCCTCAAATCTCTGTCTCATCTATTTAACCTATTGGTAAATTTTGAATGCACTCATTCAGGTATTTAAGTGGCCTGGCAGTTACTGCATTGTTTTCCAGAACTCCCTTGACAATAGGTTTAATTCTTTCAGTTTGGCCTCTTAAATTATGCTCAGTCTTCCTGCACTTTAATTGGCACCTGGCGTTGTTATTTCCCTCCCTTGGGATCTGCTGTAGCAGCCTCTGTCATAATTTCAAGGTTAACTTCACATTTCACCCCTCCTTCTGGTCTTCCTCTTAAGGTTTTGGGTTCCTATCAATCACCCCTCTCAGGTGGAGACACTCCTCTCTCTCTCTCTCCCCACAGACCAGGGCTTAGGCTTGCAGTACCTCTGTGCTTACCTATGATATCCATAGCAACCAGTCTGCCTAATGGCCAGTGTCTGTGCATTGCTCTTTCCACCCCCTCGCCCCCACCCCAAGGGCTATGAACAGTGTGGTGCCGGCAGTTACAAGTCACCACACAACTCTTTCTATGCAAGCACATTTATTCTTAAGACAAAAGCATTACAGAGAAAACATATGAAAAACAATAAACAAATTTTAAACACACACTAAATGTACAAGGAGTCACCCATCAGTCTTTCGGGGCCCTGGAAAATCCTTCTGCAAGGATTAGGGCCCCTGTTGGACAGAAGGCCCTGTCCTGTCTGTCCACTGGGTCAGAAGAAGGCTTTGAGCCAGTTTAAACCCAGTCTTTTTATATCAAAAGCTCTTTCTTTATCTGTTGGTCTCTGGACAACCCAGTTTGAACCATTATAGGCAAGTCTCCCCATCTCTCTATGGAGTTGTTTACAACCTAGGTGATTCACCTTAATCACTCCACACTTTTTGGTTCCTGGAGCAGCTGTGGTAACCCTCCAGTTGCATACCATCTCTGGCTCACAATGATACATACATACACTTAATACAATATGGTCCCCAAAGATATTGCAATATCTGTCACTCTTTTCCTACAGCAGCTCATGCAAATACACACTGAGGCAGGCCAGGTTCCCCTAGTAAAGGGTGTGGTAATAACCATGACTCCTCTGCTCTGACTGCTGCATAGTTGAACATTCTAGTTGATCAGAAGGCAACTGCAGTAGCAACATCTTTGGCCGTGGGAATGTTCAGTCAGCAAGCTGACACAGACCCATCATCCACCGGAGAAGCTGGGCTGGGAACAGCAAAGATGCTTTCAAAGCGAATACTGCATTTCATTTGCTCTGCAGCTACTTTCACTGTCCCCAAAAGTCTACTGCTGCCTCTCTAACATCGCAGACCTCATTCTCTCAACAGTCCTTTGCCCTGAAGCTGTGTCCTCCTAGGAGGAGCCACTTCTGAAGGGGTAATTGTAGAATTACTACTTTCTATTTTGTCCCCAAATGCCTTGCAGTGAGATTTAAAGAGCTCAATCTCTTTTGTTTATTAAAAAGAAGATTGAGAGGTGATTGGATTGGATTGGAGGTGTTTAAGTACCTTCATGGGGAGAAAATACCAGGAACTAAAGAGCTTTTTAATCTAGTGGAGAAAGGCATACCAAGCATCAATGGCTGGAAGTTGAAGACAGAGAAATTCAAATCAGAAATAAGCAAAAAATTTTAACAGGGAGGCTGATTAACCACTGGAACTAACTACCAAGGGAAGTTAGCCAAACACAGGGTATTGGCCTCAATATAGGGGTACTGGGAGAAATGTAATGGCATGTGATATGCAGGAGGTCAGACACTAGATGATCTAATGGTTGCTTCTGGTCTTAAACTATCAGAATGAATCTGGAAGCTGGTCACCCCAAACTGCTACAGGTCAGGGTCTGATGAGTTTGGCATTGTCAAGTCAACTGCTGGAGTGGTGGTGATGGATGGTTGCAAGTCAGTTATTGGCGTGGTTCATCCTTGGGTAGTGAAGATTGTTGATGACTCTGAAATAATAGCAGGCTTTTAGCAAATGTACTTCCCAAGTTGTGCACACATGTCCACTATTGTCTGCACTCCCTGTACATATGACTTACACCCCTGCTCTTGCAAAAAGTAGAATTTTTAGTGAGCATAAATGATCAGAACTATGCCTTTATGTCTCATTATACATAACTGAACCTCCCCGATATCACTAATCTGCCTCTTAATATCATGCTGGCACATTGGTTCATTACTGACTAAAAGAAAAAAATGCCACCTATTGAATCACCAGTACTCTGCTCAGGGCCGTTCCTAGAGATTGTGGTGTCCTATGCAGCTCCCTGCGGGGGCGCCGACCCCGGGCCTCCAAGGGGGTGGGGGCATCCCAGGCCTCTGCAGGGGTTGGGGGGCATCCCAGGCTTCCGTGGTGGGGGGGCTGCACCCAAGGGCTTTGGGAGGCATGAGCAGCCAGTGCAGGAAGGCAGCAGGGGTCGGGCCTGCCCCCGTACTCACGGGGCGGCGGAAGGTGGAGCAACCCAGCCCCAGCCTGGTTCACTCTGCTCCCCTGGCTCCCAGGCTTGGGGAAAGGGGGGAACTGCCCCCCAGCACTCGCTGGGAGCCGGCGGAGCAGGCTGGGGCCCGGTCGCTCCACTTCCCGCCGCCCAGTGAGTGCAGGGCGGGCCCGACCCCTGCTGTAGTCCCCCGGGACACATAGCTCAGGGGATGGAGTTTGAGGGGAAGGGGCGAAGTGGAGGCGGGGCTGGGGTGGAGCAGGGGTGGGAAGGAGCGGGGGCAGAGTAGGGCTGAGGGGAAGGGGTGGGGCAGGGATGTAGGCAGCTTTTCTGGGCCCTGCTGTACACAGCCCACGAGGGGCTGGCTCAGCCGTCCGGGAGATCGGGGTGGCCACTGGAGCTGAATGCAGCACGCAGCTGTGTAGGGCACCAGAAAATTTGGTGCCCCAAATTTAGTGGTGCCCTACGCAGCTGCGTAGTTTGCGTATGGGTAGAGACGGCACTGACTCTGCTACAGAAGCAGGAGACTTACTTTTCCTTGGGGGTCTTGAATGATTAGTACACAACACGACTGACCAGGCCAAACTTGTGAGATTATTATTTAATATTATGTTAGGGTTCAGAGGCCCTGATCTCTCTACTAGTTACATGAATTAAACATAGTCCCTGCAATGAAGGGTTTACAATCTATGAAAACAAGCATCATGTGAAGAAGAGGGAAACAATCAAATATAAAAAATCTTTATATACATGCATATATGTGTGTGTGTGTATATAATGCAATTACTGTAATATAATATTACATTTTAAAAAATCTACATTAAAAGAGTATTAGGGTTGCAAAGGCGCCCACTCTGAAGTTAGGAAGTGCCAGTTTTAGTTTGCTTGTGCAGCCTTAATTCAGCTCCCTTGTGTGTGTGCATTACGATACATTATTTAATTACATTATTATTATCCTCTCTGTGTGCAAAGAGTTTTGTGACTATATTATCTCTGAATATTTTTCAGAGCAGGTTTTTCAGTATGTGAAGGCATGTGCATCTTCATATGAGATTAAAATGGATCTGTAAATGGATATTGCATATAATACTCCAACAGAGGGCCTTGTTTTTTACTGTAGATATGGATTGCATAATATCTAGGTCACCTCTACAAATGTAGACCAAGGTGGCAGTGGCCAGCAATCACCACCATATGTATTACGGGCTGTTGATGTTGCTGTATTGGTTGGCTTATATGAAATACGTTGATTCTTATTCCAGTTTTTATCGATATCACAAAAACCCACCACAGCTAGTACCAACTTGACACACTTGTCAGCTGGCTCAGTACAGAGACAAAGGAATGGAGAATGTGTTTCTCTTTCATCTCTAGAGGTGGTACCTTCTTGTCAGAATAAAGGCCTACTAACAAGACAATGCGGAGAAGCTTGCTATGCTGCTGCCAGTTCAGTACCTGTTTTGGAGACAAATATGAGAGTTCAGTCTCAAAGGATGTTAACGTGGCACCTTTTACAGTTCTCACATTTAAAAAAAAATGTCCAGCACTTGAGATGAAAGTTGTTGTTTGTCATGTTCTTTTTGTTCTAGGAAGCCAAGCACAATAAAACCAGAGATGCTAGGTAAGCCTAGTGATTCTACGTACCTCCGTTTTTGAGTGACAGACTTGAGAAACCTGAATGGAACCTGAGTTCGAGGATAGGTGCTATGCATTCAGAAAATCAGGCCCTCTTCATGGCGATATTTCAAAATTCTGCATATTTTATTTGTCAATAAACAAATGTGGAGGCTCCAGCATGGTGGGGAGTGCAGGCCACTGGCTGCACAGAGGTGGGAGATCACCCTGCAGCCCTCCTACCCCCCTCTGCCCCCTGGGACACAAACTTGGCGGTGAGGCTGCAACCAACCCTGACACAGTGTAAGGGCCGAGCCTGCCTCAGAAACACCCCGAGACCCCGCCCCTCCAAACGAGGTGCACCAAGCTAGCAAGTGAGAGAGACAGAGTTTCGCACACATACCCAGCCCTGACTCCAGGAGTGGAGCAGGCAGGCTCAGCCTGGCAGGATCTTAGTGTGGGGGTGGGAATCCAGGTGTGGGGTGAGAGGGCTCTGTGGGGGGAAATCTGGGTGTGGGTGGCTTAGTGGGGGTCTGGGTGTGGGGAGGGATCTGGATGCACAAGAGCTTGGTGGTGGTTCCAGGTGGAGGGGAAATGGGACTCTGCAGGGGGGTCCAGGTGAAGGTGGTTGGGAGGGAGGGTGTGGGGGGATGGGGCTTGGCAGGGGAATGAGAGTGGCAGGCTCAGCGGGGGCGGGGTCTGGATGCTAGAGAAGTGGGGTTTGATGGGGTGGGAGTCTGGGTTCAGGTGGTTCATTGGGGTGGTCCAGGTGTAGGGGGTGGGCTTGTTGGGGTGGGGGTTTGAGTGCAGGGAACTTAGCAGGAGATAGTCTGGGTGCAGGAGTGGGGGTCCAGATGCAGGGGGGTCTGGATGTAGGGGAACTCCAGATGCAGGGGATGAGGCTTTGTGGGGGTGGGTGGTTCTGGGTGCAAGGGCCTCAGTGGGAAAGTTCTGGGTGCTGAGGAAGTGAGACTTGGCGTGGGGTCTAGTTATGGGGGAGTCCAGGTGAACAGGGCGCAGTTCCCTATACAGTGACCCCTCCACCTACAGCTGAGGAGCGATGGGGACAGGAGGCAGGGGGGCAGTGGTGTGGAGTTTCCTATAGCCAGGGGAGGTTTCTGGGGGTGGGTTTGGCCTGGACCCGGCCACTTCTTGCAGGGGAAGGGGAAGTCTCATCCTGTCCAGCCAGGACAAGCAGCTTTGCCCATAGCAGGGTAGGAGCCACGGGCTTGGGTGTCCCCAACCATATCCCCCCCCCACACACACACACTGATTTATCTCTCCACTGGCTGCTCTGTATGCCCAAAACAATGCACTGGCACTGCTGGGGAAGGGTGCATGACTGCTCTTGTGGCTTATCTTTGCTTCTCCATCAGAAATCATTTTTCTTTGGGGAAGCAAAGAAATCTGTGGGGAACATAAATTCTGTGCATGCACAGTGATGCAGAATTCCTCTAGGAGTAATATGAAAACCATGTTATCTTTAGCTGAAAGAAGTTGTTTGTCATTCACTCAGCTTTGCCCATGCCAGTTCATTTCATAAGATGAGTTCAGAATGATTCTAGCAGATAGAAGCAGCCCTGCAAAAGTAGCACTTCAATAGTCTATTTATAGAGTGGATTAGTAGAAGATGTGAAGCAAGGATTTCACTAGCGCGGGGCAGGGATGGAGAGGAATGTTTTAGGACTGATTGAAGGCATGTCAATTGACCCTTATCTTTCCAAATGTAAAGAGAGTTTTTAATTACCTACATCTTCTGAGAAAGAAAAGTACCTACCTGTGGCACAGAGCTAACGGCTTCACAAATATTCAGTAATAGTAACAGTACAGCTGTATCCTTCTACTTATCAAGAAATTCTTTTTTTCCAGTACTTCACAGTAAATGAAATTTGGCTTGTTCTCCTCATAGTCATTTAATTCATTGTAAGTAAATATTTCTTTCAAAATTTATGGGTAAATACCAAACCCAATGTGCGTGCATTGTCACAGAAGGAAGGGTCAATTGTATAACTCTAGCTATGTATTTCCAAGCTTCAGCAAACAGAAAAACACTTCAAAATAGAAGCGAGTAGATCTATATAGTTAGAATTTACAAGTATATGCACACACTGCAAACTTAGGCACTATAGTAGTACAAACAATAACCAACCATAATGATAGTTTTAAAAAATTCAGATCACCTTAAATTTTAGTTTTTTAAGGGAAATGGGACCCAAGAAGATAAAATCTCAGATATTTTTCTTGCATGAGAATATTGAAGAATGGGGATAAGCACATTGAAATCAATGGTACCTAACAAGTTGCAAACTCTTCCAAATCAGGTTCATACATATTTAAAAAGTAATTAAACTTGTTAAAGAATGAGCATGGCCTTTTTCTCTAATATAAATATTTCATACTTAAATAATGTATGGGGTCACAACACATTGCAAGATGGGAAATCACTCTTTTAAGAGTCTGATTGAAGTGGATCACTGGGGAAATGTGCTTATCCTGAAACCAGTATGCCCAGATCTGCTACAATGAAGTTTGTTTTATTATTATTGTTATTGAATCTGGCACATTTTGTTTGCTCTCCAGGATGTTATACAAGTTTTGATATATAAGGGGAAAAGTTTCTCTGCATAATATTATTATTTCTCTAGTACAGGGATCGGCAACCTTTGGCACGCGGCCTGCCAAGATAAGCCCCCTGGCGAGCCAGGCCAGTTTGTTTTCCTGCGCGTCCGCAGGTTCGGCCGATTGCAGCTCCCACTAGCCGTGGTTTGCTGCTCCAGGCCAATGGGGGCTGCGGGAAGCAGCGCGGGCCAAGGGATGTGTTTACCCTGGCAGGCCAAAGGTTGCCAATCCCTGCTTTAGTATATCAGTCTAACTGTTTCTGGTAGATATTTGGATAAGTAGCATTAGGGCATGAATAGCTGAGGAATATGCTTTCCTTTCACATTTCAGAGTACAGGGCTTGAGGCAACTAGCTCTAAAGGATATATAGAGAAGTAGTTCTTAGTGACCCAGAGTCAAATCTTGGCGCTGCTGGTTGGACACAGCTGGAGTTAAGAATTGGGGGCCAGATTATCCCTCCCATGGAAATATCCACAGGAGGAAGCTGCGGGGAGGCAAACTCAGATCCTTCTCTTGGGATTAAAGAAGAGAGAGTTTGCCCCTGCCATCATGTCACAAATGGCTAATGGGCAGGCTGTTCAGCCTCCAGAAACTAAGCATGGTTCAAGTTCTACTGAAGTCATTTGCACTGAAGACATGCGCGCACACACACTCTCTCTCTCCCTCCCTCCCTCTCCCCCCTCCCCCCCCCCCCCCCGACTCCTCTCCTCTGATCATCAACATGGCTCCTGTGCAACCTTCCTTCCAGAGCTTCTTTGCCAGCCACTACTCTGGGAACTCCCTAACAGAGACACTGCAAAGGAGGCTCTGAAGAACAGTTAACTTAGCATGTGAGCAAATACCCCAGATTCTGAAACACATGAATTTCCACTAGAACTAAGAGTTTATTTTCCCTTGAAACATTGTTTTAGGTGTCTGAGGCACGTTAGGTTTTTAATAACCTGTTGTTGTGATGGGGCCCCTAGGGTACAACCTGGAACTATGGGACCGCTGTGCCCCCTTAACTCTCCAGCCTGGGCGAACTCTCGCGCTGCTTTGCTGGTAACAAGCCACAAACCTCTCCAGATGCTGTGATCACTCAGTTAACAATATGCAGGGGCACACCTAGCTTGACCCAAGGACACACCCAGTGCTCTCTAAGACACTCATGAACCATACACAGGGAAACACCAGCAAATCCCCCCCAGCCTGGCACCCCAGCAATGTGCTGTCTTACACTGCTCAAGACCTTCTCTTAAACAGTGCAAGCTCATTAATTAGTTCACCACTTTATCACAGGATAGTGGACATGCACCATCTTTTGTAATCTGAGCAGATTTCCCAAGCACTTTAGACAAATTCACTGGTAAGAAGAATAACATTAAAATGTATTAACTACAGAAAGATCGATTTTAAGTTGTTATAAGTGGTAGGCATAAAGGTCAGAGAGAGTTACCTAAGAAAATAAAAAGCAAACGCAAAATTAAATCCTAAACTTTCAGACTAAGCAGGATTTGAACCAAACAGCTTTCCTCACCCCCACTGGACCTTGCCAGGCAGGTTACGGTTCTTAATACACAGGCTGGGACCAATCTGCTCAGTTCAAATTCTTTGTCTTCCCAGCGTTCTTGTTTCCTTCAGTGTAGTAGATGGGGGAAGAGAGAGGTGGTTTCAGGATGCCACTGTCCCTTATTTTATACTCTCAGTTCATGTCCCAGGAAAGATACTGGCTCAGGCATGTCCTTGTGAGCCTTGCTGAGTCACAGAGTTGAGCAATTCTCATTATGTGGTGCTTGCGCAACTGTCTCTTACAGAACTGTAAATTTCTTGTTTACAGTTCCCCTGGTAGTCAATGGCTCATGATGGTCGCTTAACCATTTGGGTGTGGCTCACCACCTTTGTTGTCACTAGAGAGCTAGCAGTGGGCGTCTCCCAAACATATTTCAATGACAACCACAGAGCAAAATCTCATAATTTCATATGCACTAATGATATACATATTTGGACAGAACAATGAGTTTCAGAATATCATGACCTTTCACATGGTATCTTACACGGCTTGCTTTCTATGAAGTATCACAACCATATATACATGATGAATATGGAGGTTATAGGGCGATATTTTGAGGTCCAGTGCATCACAATTGTATAGTGCTATTTGTATTCTGGAAGGCAATCGGTTAATTACTTTATTTATGTAAAAATTTTAGTTTTAAGCATAGTACTGGATCTCTCCACAGACTCATTTCTTCCATGAAGCCCACAGAACTTTTGCTATAGCAGTGATATGCTGACAGTCTTTTAAAATATATATATACATGTATTAACTTGTTACATCGTGTCTTAAATTAAGACTGTAAACTTTTGAGGACAGGGACTATCTCTTACTGTATGTCCATACAGAGCCTAGCACAGTGAAGCCCTGACTCGGTTGGAGCCCTCAAATGATACATAGCTTATAAGAATCTCAATTTAAGATCTTTATAACAGCACATCTTAAGAACTGCAACTCAAAATCGTCTGTGAATGTTATGCTGTATAATAGCCACAAGTACAGAATTTGCAACAAACACATTATAAAGGCTGTACTTATAATTTCATTATTATACTCTACCATATGCTAATGCCTGAGTTTTCAAAGGTACTGTGCAATTCTTGCTCTTGTTGACTTCTGTGAAATTTGTGAATGCTCAGTACCTCTGAAAATCAGGGCACCAATAACAGAGTAATGCACTACAACCTGCTATCATCTTTGATCCTTCCTTATGCATACATTTTGCTGGGTGTTGCTCATGCTGCACATTTGCCAATTCCCTTCTTTTCCGAAGATTTCACACATTTCTAGAGATCTCTGGAAAAAACAGTGTTCTACGGTATAGTCCAAATATAATAACTGCAGCTAAAATAAACATATAGTGAATTAAAATACGTTTCCTTTTCTGAATTATAGTCATTTCCATGATCAGGTAAGAGCCAGTGGGATAGAATCCTTGGAGAAATATTACTGATGCCTGGAAGATTTGCATGTTGAAGTGATTTATTCAGCTATCTGTTGAATCTTTCATGACTTGATGAAACAGAAAATGTAAATCGCATAGTAATTTTGTACAAGTGTGGTTTCTACACCAAAAGGTGTAACTCAACTATAAGATTGTTCTGTTCCATTAGAATAAATTGTTTTCTGCTAAACCTTTTATGAAGTTAGCAGTTAATTACTTTACTGTCGGAGACAATTTAGACCAATAGGGAACTGTGTCACCCCTGCCCTGCAGTCTTGGTTGCCTTACAGTGCCTTGCTTAAATAGCTCTGACCTGGGCTGCTCACAGACTGCCTTCCAGCATGCAAGCCACACCCGGAGTCTGTGTGTAACTGCAGCTTGCTAGCCACACCCTGGCTCTCACCAGCCTTGGTTATACTGTGGGGTGACCCCAAGATACACCCAGTCCCAGATTTCCCCCCAAAAATGTACATCCTGTACTGCCCAGTCCTCTCATGGACAGTACAACTATATGAAGTCCGTTATTCCTTTACGTTTATTATCTTAAATAGTTAACCAGACACTTCAATTTAAACACACTGGATTATATAAAACAGTAAAACAAGTTTATTAACTACAAAGAGAGCTTTTAACTGAGTACAAGTAATGACGCATAAAAGTCACAAATGGTTACAAGAAAAATAAAGGTAAAACACTTGCTAGTGCCTAACTTAACAAACTATATTAGATTCAAGCAAAATGTCTCACTACCTGCTTCCAGCAAGGTTACTGACCAAACTCTTCAGGTCAGGACCCCCACCCTTTTAAAGCCCAATGACTGTTTCCTTTTGTCTTCTCAGGTGCAGAGAATGTGATGGGCAGGCAGGGTGGGGGGGGTCCTTGGGATTTTTGTCCCTCCTTTTCATAGTTTCTCAGTCCTTGTCTTGAAAAACATTTCCAGCTGAGAACCAGGATACAAAAAGTCTATGTGGAAGGATGTTCCCTGCTGGCTTTTTTTTCACCTGTTTGAGCTTTCTTTGTTTCCCTTCCTGCTTGATGACTCTTTACTGCTTAAATGCAAATTAAGGCAAGCACACATTCCTTTGTTTAGGACAGATCTGTTTGCCGACTTCTGCTTGGGCAGGGCTGGGGGATTTGGTACATGTGTTAATAAGATCATACAGGAGATTCTCATAACTTTACATACAGAGTTGCCAGACACATTTTATCAGGAGCAGCAAATTATGAGTTTTCAAATGTACAAAGATTATTACAATAGTGTGTAGGGTTTGAATACAGGAGTGTATTCCATCACTCTGTCATTCTTACTGGTTTGCTAGGATTTTATGCAACATGTTTTTGATGCATGTGAAAGAACTATCTATTCTGGCAATGCAAGGAGTCTCTGATTCCTTGGAATTGTTTTAACTAATGCTGGGTTTTCCTATTCATTTTGTGAAGGTGTTAAAGAGCAGTAAGGATGGCCTTGTGGTTAACTCACTAGATTTGGACTCAAGAAAGCTTCATTCAAGGATGTGCTCTGTCACAGATTTCCCGTGTAATTTTGAGCAAGTCATATGCCATTTAGATTTCTTTAGTCTGTAAAGCCATTGGGATGGAGATTATCTCTTACTAAGTATCTTTATCTCATCTAGCACAATAGGATCCTGGTCTAGGTTGGGGTCTCAAGGTGCTATCATAATACAGGTACTAAAAATAAAGAGAGTAAATTGGAGGTACTTTGCGTAGGTGAGGGATTTCAAATTAAAAAATTACTTTTATAGTGCCTTCCATCCATCAGTCCCAAAGATACTGACAAACATTAATACTTGCAACACCCTTGTAAGGTAGGTAAGTATTATTCACATTTCACAGATGGGGAAAATGAGGCACTGTAAGGCAAAGTGATTTGCCCAAGATTACACAGCGAGTCAGTACCAGATTCAGCACCACAACTCAAGCTTCCTGACAGCCGTTTCTTGCTCTAACCACTGGATCTCTAGACAGAGATTTATCTGATGTGACCTGGAATACTCCATTGCAGTTGATGGATCTGACCCTTCCTTTTCTTTTTGCTGACACAGACTAACATGGCTACTACTCTGAAACCTTTACGAAATGATCTTATCCTGGAAGAGATAATCAGCACTGAAGTTGGAGTGTTAGTCCTAAAAATCATTTTGATTGTTAGAGAAGACACAGATTACTGCTGAAGGAGTGGAGTTAGAAATTGATTAGCAAGTTTGAATGCAGAGTGCAGGCACTGATTGAAATACAAGTGTGTATATGGTACCGGTTGGTGTTTTAACATTCACTGTAATCAATTGATTTGTTGTGGCTTAATTAAGTAATTGGTATTCTGTAGCCCTGCATTAGCTGTTTTAAGCTTCAGAAGTAGGTTGTTTAGCATGTTCTTCTAATAAGTGTAAACTCATTGTTAAGTAAACAAGGAGAATTACTAACAGACTCTGCAAAGGAGACAGAATTACAGTACTTGGAAATGGGAGACTATCACCATTCCATATATGATCTAAATGGCCTAAATTGTGCCAGGTTTCCATGTGGTTTTATGGTTTGGACAAATTGCCACATGGAGTCGAGACTCGTATCTAATTTAATTTGTGATTCAAACCAGTCTAGGTCTCCAAATGAAACCAGGCACTGGGAATTCAAGGTATTTGCCCCATTTCAGAAAAGTTACGATTCCATGGTTCAGTAGCATCAGGGCTTCTTGACTCAGTGGATAGTATATGAGAGGGGGAAACTCTAATCAGAAGTCACCAGATAGAAGAGGTGCTGGAGGAATCCAGCTGGATGCAGGGAAATAATATTGTCACTGGCAGAATTAGGTCCAATTCCATGTATCCCCTCAGGAAAGGGGCTGTTGCACAAGCAGAAGAGAGAGGCTGAGCAGCACCATGGAGCTAGTGCTTCCTTTTTCCAGGATCTGTCCAGTTTGGAAACCGTGCCCCTTGCCTCTTTTGTACACCAAGGCCATATCCCTGGACAGGAACAATAGTCAGATGCTTCTCCAAGTGAGCCTCACTGAGTGACCTGGGCCCCTGCCCCTTCTCCTGTGGGTGCTGCGTTTTATCATCAGAGCATATGACACAGCTCAAAGTTCTGATTTTGAAATTTAAATTAAATTAATTGGAGTTACCAACAACAACAAAAAAATTGTATAAGTCAGAAATTAGATGTATATATCTTTCCATGCCTTTACAGTACAAATCCTATTAATAAATCCTAAATAAGCTTTGGTATACAAATTCTTTCATTACTCTTGGGATACAAGTGACTGATTTATGAATCAGAACTTTTAAAATCCTGAGGTTAGATGAGGTTTGTAAATCCTGATGTAATGTTTTCACTGAAGGTTTTGATCTACATTTGTGTTTTCTTTTGTTTCATGCTTAGAAGAGCAGATCCCTAACAACAGTTTATGCACGCTCGTATGTGTGCATGTGTTGGTGTAGGTCCTGACATTTTCCTTCACCTGGGCTGGCATTCAGGCCCATTAGGAAACACATCAGTGGACAATGGAGGAAGGAGATCCCTTTTCCCCCTGGAGGTTTTAAACAGTTACAGTCCTGGGCAGGAGGGATTAAATTCTGAATTATTGATGATTTGTTTGGCAATGACATGGCTCTCTTTGGTTTGATGCTTTCTGTGGTCTGCTCCTCTAAGGGCTCACTCTGGGCTCTGCCATTCTTTTCTCTCTCCAAGCCACTCTGTTGCTCCTGAATTTGTGACCAGAAGCAGAAATGCTAGGGCTGCTAGGAAGATCAAAGGAGCATACAGTTCAACAGCAGCCAAATGTGGAAACTGACAAACCAAAGGTAATACCGGGAGTGGAGGAAGAGCAGCTCAGAAGAACAAAAATTTAGTTTTGGAAAATGAGTATGAGAGAAACTGAAACTGAATCAAAGTAACTCCCATTACCAGGATAAAATTGTTTCTGAAAAGGTGAAAGAATAACTTCATGTCAAGAATTCTTTCCTTCTCCTCTGGGAATCCTGTTTCTGTCTTCCACCTTTTGTGTGTTATCCTGCTCCCCTTATCTTACACTCAGTTCTCCTCTGCCCTGAACCTGGGAACAGTCATTTTAGATCTGTGCCAAGTGAGTATAAAACACAACTGTTCTGATTTGGTAGAGTTATGTATCCATTTTGCCTGGTGTAATTATGCAAGGTGCAAGCATAACCCACTGGTGAGTGTGCATTACATGTCCTGATCTGTGCCTATCTACAGAGCATATGAATTGTTACAGCCCCAGCTAGAGAGTGTTCTTTAGCTTTAGTTCTAGCAGATCATGCTTTTAGGTCTGTAGGTCCCCGGTTCAGTCCCTGGCTTGTTGGGCAAGATGGCAGCCATCACATAAAGCCCCTTGTCGCTCTTCACTATCTGCCCATCACATTTGAGTCTTTTTCCCTCTTTATAAAGATTCCCATTCATTTTATTTTTCAAAGTTCTCCTGCAGCACCTTAGGTCAGACTTCACTTGCCATATTAAATCTGCCTTTCCAGGAGCATGGCTCTGTCTGAATTAATAAACAGGGAATACCTGCCTGGCTCAGCATTGGCAGCTGTTCCTGCCGCTGCTCTAAACTTTGAAAAACAAAACCATCTTCTGCAACAGGGCCACATCCCTCCTCCATACAACTAGCTTGTCAGAGGCATTGGAAAGGTAGCAGAATCCTGAGTCAGCAGTCGCCCCTACTGCAGTCCTTTTCTATAGGGAGAAATGGCTAATGGTTCCATTTGGAAGCTGATCCACTCCTCCACCAGCTTGGCCCTATTCTCCTTAACCCTGCTCCATAGAGATGCAAAGGGAGTCCTTATGAATCTAAGCTCTGGAGCATTCAAGAGTTGCAAACCCACTGCCTGGGCTCACTCTGACCTAATTCCAGATGTTGCCACTTCAGCACAGGTAGGGGCCTCCACAGCTGTGACAGATGGGGCAAGCTTTCCCTCACAGAATGGCTCTTCTGTTCCATCCCCGGCATCACCACCACCAGCTTCTTCTAGCTCAGTGAGTTTGCTTGTTTGTTCTTCCTCCAAAAGAAGAAAGTCAGCACGTGTATACAAGTGGTATAAACTAGGAGGAATAGGATGATATCAAGGAAGGGAAAAATTATGCTGAACAGCTAGAAAAACTTCTCAAAGTCATATCACTTATGGTAATTAAACTAGACAAAGCACTGTAGAGAATAATTGTGCACTGGTGCAGGGATGGGCTAGATGACCTAATACATTCCTCTATCTCAGACGTCTATAAACGCACTGGGTCACTGACAGGAAATGACATAAAAGGATTAAAGTTAAAATGTCTGTTTTTGAAAGTGCCAAGAATGTGTCACTTCAGATTTTGCATATTAGGAGAATATATATCACCACCAACGTAGTCATTAATTATTTTATATCTAGCTATCATTTTTACTTCACATAACCAGTGAAAGCTAAGAGATGCTTCAGACAGGGATGTGGGTGGCTCAGATGATTAGTACAGGCTATGCATTCTTTCACCACTAGGTCAGTATCTTAAATCATAGAAGATTAGGGTTGGAAGAGACCTCAGGAGGTCATCTAGTCCAATCCCCTGCTCAAAGCAGGACCAACACCAACTAAATCATTCCAGCCAGGACTTTGTCAAGCTGGGCTTTAAAAACCTCTAGATTCATAGATTCATAGATTCTAGGACAGGAAGGGACCTCGAGAGGTTATCGAGTCCAGCCTCCTGCCCTCATCCTCTAAGGATGGAGATTCCACCACCTCCCTAGGTAACCCATTCCAGTGCTTCATCTACCCTCCTAGTGAAATAGTTTTTCCTAATATCCAACCTAGACCTCTCCCACTGGAACTTGAGACCATTGCTCCTTGTTCTGTCATCTGTCACCACTGAGAACAGCCGAGCTCCATCCTCTTTGGAACCCTCCTTCAGGTAGTTGAAGGCTGCTATCAAATCCCCCCTCACTCTTATCTTCTGCAGACTAAACAAGCCCAGTTCCCTCAGCCTCTCCTCATAAATCATGTGCCCCAGCCCCCTGATCATTTTCGTTGCCCTCCACTGGACTTTCTCCAATTTGTCCACATCCTTTCTGTTGGGGGCGGGGGGGCGGAGAAACTGCATGCAATAGTCCTGATGTGGCCTCACCAGTGCCGAATAGAGGGGAATAATCACTTCCCTCGATCTGTTGGCAATGCTCCTACTAATGCAGCCCAATATGCAGTTGGCCTTCTTGGCAACAAGGGCACACTGCTGACTCATATCCGGCTTCTCATCCACTGTAATCCCCAGGTCCTTTTCTGCAGAAGTGCTGCTTAGCCAGTCGGGCTTCTGATCCAGACAGGCTTCTGCTAACAGCCACTACGCACCTGATTTCTGTTAGATTAATCTATCTGTGCATTTCTGTCATCCCAGTAGTTTGTTACCAGGCACCAAGTACAAAGTTGAAAATAGCATTAATTGCCTAAAAGGACATCTAGGCTTTGGTGCTGCAAACACTTAAGCACATGCCAACTTTACTCATGTGAGCAGCAGTCCCACCGAAGTCAGTGGAGCTATCCACATGAATAAAATTACACACATGCTTTTAAGTATTTGCATGATTAGGGCTCTCCTTTCCACCATTGCTTTCAGCTGTTATAACAGCTAATAATTATTAGTTACTGGGAATGATTTGAAAATAATCATCCATGAGAGCCATTGTTGGTCATTCTTCTGTAATTGTTACTGAGGGCTGAAGTTAAGGCTTGCTTAAGAGAGCATTTAGAATCTATATAGAATCCCTGAATGTTTACCAATGCAAGTAAGGACAGAACTACAGAAAGGTGGCCAGATTTAGATACATTAAGGGATTTATGCCGGTGATTACTAGAAGTTTCAACATGAATCATCATGCTGGAATGGGGCATGGCATATGAATCTGCATTTTCAAGGCAATGTTTCAGAAATTGTAGACTCATAAAGATGACAAATCTGAGCTCAAGTGGGACACCATGTTGTGTTGAAAGTATGAAAAATACTGAATTAAATACTAGGTGAATGTAGCATTATGCCTTTTATAAGCAAATTACTGTCACTGTGTTTCTTTTAGAAGGTATCTTTTTATGGAATGGAATTATCCTCTGGGAGTGACTGACTTATATATTTTCCTTATAATGTAAGTTTCTCAGCTCAGATGATATTACATTATGAGCTGTGCTTGTTTGAAAGTGTGTTCTCTCTTAGGCTATTTTTGAGATTTTATGTCAAATGCAAACTAATACAAAACTTTATGAAAAGGAAAAATAAGATTCTGTCTTGTGCTGGTGCCAAACTTTGAGTCAGTGTTCTGCTATGGTAAATAAAAACATATTTGAGGGGTTTCTTTTTTCCTGTGACAAATCTAAAATCACTTTTTGAATGTTCACCCAGCAATGTAGAGCTTACATAAGATAGGGGATCATGTAATGTCAACAATCCCTTCTCCAAGTCCAAAATATATTGGGAATGAATATTTTTGCCCGTCAGGCACAATGAGTCTCAAAAGGGTGAGACTAAAACCTCACAGTAACACTGAAGAGAGTTGCTTTGGGAAGCCCTGATTGTGTTTGCAAATAGTTTGCGTCAAAGCGGACCCAGTACTGAGAGCAAGCAAGAGCTCCCATGTGCTAAGACATATTGTCGCCTTGTCATCCGGAATCAAAATAGGAATATTTCCTATAATAAAACAAAATAAGTTTCTTGCTGTTTTACGTGGATTGGGGGGGGGGATGCAAAGATTAAAATAATTAAATAGCTTTTCTGAGGGTTTTGATTAGACTTGTTCTGCAAGGCTCATTCATGCTTTATCCCATACCTCGTTGGCTTTTCTGCCAACCTCCAAAGTGGACTATAATACCACAGGGGTTCCTGTGCATTCTTATCTTCCCCCCATGTGTTATGCTCCTCAGCAGGCGGGAGGCATTGCTTAACATCAGCGTTCTGCATGCCACTTTGAAGTGAGTGAGGCACCAACCAGGACCGTGGGCCAGATAGGGCTGTTGCAAAAATTAGAAGCCTACTCTGGGATAGATACCCGTGGGCCAGAATTAAGCTGCCATGGCCTACCCTAGGTCTGTTCTTCACCATTTGTACAGGCCTTGTATAGTGTGTTACAGGAATGGAGGTTATTTGTAACTCTGAAGAAAACGTTATGGTTCTTTCAAAAGTTTACAACTCAACATTGACTTAATACAGCTTTGAAACTTTACTGTTCAGAACGAAATGCCGCTTTCCCTTTATTTTTTTAATAGTTTACGTTTAACACATTACTGTACTGTATTTGTTGTGTTTTTTTTCTCTTTGCTGCTACCTGGTTGTGTACTTCTGGTTCTAAATGAGGTGTGTGGTTGACTGGTCAGTTCGTAACTCTGGTGTTCATAAATCTGAGGTTCTACTGTAATCCACTGACCTATCACCTCTGGGATTTAGGTTCATATATTGCCTAGGCTAGGTCTCAGGCTAGTTTAAACTAATTCTTAGTAGAAATTTGTGTGTACCACAAAATCACTGTGCATTTAGGCATGGCTGGACGTCTTCTCAGAGGAAACTAATACTAGAATAGTGAGGTGGCTGCCAGCCCAGATGGGAATGCTGGCCACCGAAGGGCTGTTTTGCTTCACAACACTGTCATGTTGATTTCCAAAGCAGGATCTTAATGACTCCATGGCATTAGACTGCCAGTTCTACATGGAGCCTGCCACTGGCCTCAGCCTCTTTGCACTTGCTTCTTGAATCCTGCTGCCACTAGCAGAGCAGAAGGGAGCACAATGCTAATTCTGCAGCCACCACTAAATTGTGCACTTCCATGGAAACCTCTGCGCCCTAAATCTTATGCATAGCTTGTACCATTGTTGTCAGCTTCTTCATATCAAATGCAATAAAATATTTTATAACATTTTAAAGCTTAATTTAGCACTAAAGAAACTGATGCCAAAGGGAGTGTATGGAACAGGGGACTGAGAGTCAGAAATCATTGATTTTTTTCCTAGCCTCTGCTACAAATGTAACCTCCCTGTGCCTCAGTTTCCCTATATGTAAAATGGGGGTTTACTGTATTTACTGGATAATGTTATTATGAAGCTTGATTTTTGTTTCTAAACCAGGTTTGTAAAATCTGCTTTCTAAGTGTTGGGGCCATAGCCAGCAATTTCAGTAGAATTTAAACTCTTTGCAACAGTAAAGACTAGAAACCACCTTTTCAAAGTAACCCTTCTAAATGTGGATGAAATGTAAACAGATGCAATGTAGTCTGACTGAGTCTGCAGACAGCTGAGAAAGAAGACCTGGAACTGAAGGTGAATTCCTCTCCCCAGTATGTAGTTTGTCTAGCCAATCTCCATCCACTGAACTTGTCTCAGCTTTGTTTGGTTTCTTCTGCTAAAGTTACTGAGATTATAAACTGGAGAAATCAGCAGGACTTGAGAGGGATAGAATCCTCCCCACCCAGGCCCCCTGAGCAGTGGTGAATCTACCCTGTAGCAACCACTGCAACCTCAGGCTACAGTAATCACCAGTGGCTGCAGGCTTGCGTGGTCCCTCCCCTGGCACAAAGATGCACAGGAAGTCCTCACAGAGCACAGCTCTGTGGTGTAACAGGAAGTGCACGCGTTATCCCCACATAGGGTGACCAGATAGCAAGTGTGACAAATCAGGACAAGAAGTGAAGGTTAATAGGTGACTATATAAGAAAAAGCCCCAAATATTGGGACTCTTCCTATAAAATCAGGACATCTGGTCATCCTATCCCCACACTGTCTCCCCACCTCCTGCACAGTCACTCTCAACTCTTTCTGCAGGAGTGCAGGAAGTGGGGAGAGAGCATAAGGATGGTGCAGGATTTGGCCTTGTGTGCAGAAGTTTGGGAGATAGTGTCCAGGAACTTGCACAGTTTTCCCTGAAGATGTAAAGCTTGTTTTCTGCTAGGAGTTCTTTAGCTTGATAACAAGGGGATATATTTAATTCCTCCAAAAAATTTTATTCTCTGAAATAATTAGTCATGGAAATCTTTGTTTTTTTAGAATGATCCTTGGCCAGTGTGCTAACAAGTTTTCACAGATGTTTTACTAGTTCCAAGTGTTACAGAACTGTAAAGTAGCTTTCTCCCCCCATTTAAATTATTGCTGTTTATCTCCACTTATTTCAATATGACATTTTAATGAAGGGACTGCTCCTTCAGCTAAGATCACAAATGCTGTTGTACCTCTGACTTTATATCTTGTTGGCTTGAGACCAGGATAAGTGAGTTGATCATTTTGAGTAAAATGTATTCTTTCAAGGTCTGTACTGGCTCAGATATCTCCATAAAGAATGGCTTTGTATTTGGCAGCATTGCTCTCCTCGAGCAGAAGTCTTTTGGAGGGGCAGAGTTTCCAGCTGGTCTGATTCAGAAAGCCATATTCGTGCTAACAAAAAAAAATAAAAATCCTCATGCACATAAAAGGCAGTCAAATGGTAGAGACTCATTCCTGTTTCATCCATTGTATCTGATGCAGCAAAGAGATCCACTCAACAGTCAGTAATTGGACCTGAAATGCAAGAGTTGAAAATGTAAGAAAGCAAAGGAAAGAGGAAGCTTGTTTCTGAAAAGTCTCTTCTTTTCACACCACTCCACTCTGCGCGCACACACAAGGGGAGGAAGAAAGAGGTATAAGTAGAAATCCTGATTCCTCAGGAACTCTCCTTTTAAAGCCCTGATCCAACTAAGCATGTAGCCAATGCACAACTTTAAGCATTTGTTGCAACAGGTTAAAATTTTTCAATTTTTTCATGTTTTGTTGAAAAAATGGCCTTTTTTGTTAAAGAACGTATGAAAAATTATCAGCATTGATTTTTCTGTGAAAACTTTCATACTTTTTGATACTATTAAAAGTTAGAATTTTGAACAAAAATGCAAAAAAATTAAAATACTAAAATGGGTCTGTTTCAAGCACTTCAAAACGAAAACCACTTTGAATTTTCAAATTTGTTCATGAAAACTGATTTTCATTTTACTAAAAGCTCTCACTTGATTAGTCCTATTGAAGCTAATGGGACTACTTGCTTAAATGCTTTGCTGAGTAGCACCTGCAATACTGTAGTATTCTGCTAGAAGATCTCCATACTATCCTTTACATTATTTTTTGCACCATTGCTTTAGAACACTTTCAGTGGAAGGTTTTATTTTTGCTTTTTGTTTTGTGTTTGTTTGTTGCTTGTAGTATTTTCTTAGACAGAAGGATACTGGCTGCTACTTATCTTTGTAAGCTTGGGTAAAATTTTCAAAAGCGACTACATTAATTATGAAACCAAGGGCTTGTCTACATAGCCCTGCAGTGCAGACTACAGGGTATGAAATGCAGTGCGCACTAAAATGTTGTGTAGTGTAAAGTGTAGATCCTGCTAGCCAAACTAAAAGGTACCTAGTTTGTGTTAATGTCATCCTGTTTGAAACTGCAGGGCTGTGTAGACAAGCCCTAAATCTCCTTGAAAGTTGATGGGATTTAGGAGCTTAAAAGCATAAGACAATTTTGGAAATGGGATTTAGGCCCCTATGTCATTTAGTCACTTTTAAACATTTTAACCTATGAACTTTATTCTTCTGTCACTTATACCAGTTTTACACAGTAGTTATTCTTGTTTTGCACTGGTGGAAGTGATAAAAGAATCAGGTTGTAGGTCTGTTAATATACATCTGGATACTAGAAGCAGAATAAACTTACCTTAGTTTATGAGGAAAAATATTATAAATCCATCTGGACTAGAGCCTCAGCTGATGAAAATTGCCATAACCCCATTGACTTTTATGGAGCTACATTGATTTAGGTCAGCTGAGGATTTGGCCCTTTGACTCCCACAGTACTATTCTGAAATACTGTCATCTAGAAAGAAAAAGGGGGAAGCCTTCCTCTTTATTGCAAGCATTCTTGTACCGATACAGTGCTAATAAATAGAGCTGGGTTGAATTTGCTTTAGAAATCTAAGAAAGCAATTTCTCACTATTTTCTCTCACCCCTAAAATGACCCTTTCACGTCTATCCCCCAGGAGCACTAAAACTGAATAGTGGACAGTAAGGTGGAATTGTTAGGCTTTCTAATGTGCAGCCAGGCATGATACAAATGCCCATTTGGTGGCTTCTGCAGATCCAGACTAACACGGCTACCCCTCTGATACGTTTGGTGGGTGTTCCCTATAAATCCAGGCACAATTGAGGGGTCACTAGAAGGAAAGTGCTTAATCATGACTTCTTTATTGGAAACACATTTAAATTCTCTGAGTTCAAATCAAAACCAACTGGTCATGGTTTGTGTTAACTGGCATTGACTGAGCCTAATTTGAATTTTTGTTTTCATTGAGTTGAATTCCATAAGGAACCGAATAGTGTAAAGGAAATGGTTTCCTCTGGAATTAGTAAATGAGGAAAACACAAAATTAAAACAAGACCATGCCCTTTAAAAACTAGATAGGAACAAAGGAACCCTGTGGTTTTAACCATGTGAACACTTCAGTGAAGCCTCTCATTACTAGTGAAATCCTTTTTTCTGAAATTTCCTGAATGCTATTAAATCTTTTTTGGTGGCCAAAAAAAACCAAACCTCCTACCATATTCCTGTATTGAAATAAAGGGGTTTAATTTATCCTTTTTTCCTCCCCAGGAGTTAATGTTCACAACAGACTCCAGACCACCCATAGTCTGGTAATGGCCCTTCCACAACACTGAGTCTCTAAACAGATGTTTCCAGGAGTATTATCTGATTCCTGGGTAGAGGGGAAGGTATGTTCATAATCCCCAAAGCCATTAAAGGAATGAATGGGTTTGTGAAACCATTGTGAGATATATGAAATACCCTTTCAAGTCAAACGTAAAAGAAAGCAAAAGTGCAGTGGGACTTAAATGATTCTTCTACTTCTGTGGCAGCCACGGTATTATTATATGTAGTATGCTTTGAGGTATGTACTGTATTATGTGGCAGTGCTTCATGAATACCTCAGATGTTAGAAACACAAAGGGACTGTTTTTTTTAATTTTACTTTAGTTTGTATTAATTTAGCACATTGCAAATTGCTATTTAAAAATAATAACATGCTATAATAGCCACACTCGTGTGGCAAGCTCCACTGCCCTGGGTGATGACTGATCTGAACAAATGTTATGCCCCATCACCTTTGACACTATGAGAAAATATGGAGCCATAGAGACAGGAATAGCAGAAGCTATCAGTTCACTGCAAGGGGTGGGTTTTTTTATTATATTCATCCTCAAAAATGATATTTAAAATATTGCCGAGGGCCTAATGTACGGTACAACATTTACCAGGGTAGGAAATGGAAGCTGAAAATATGGGTTTATACTCCAGTCTAAGATCACAATGCTGCAAAAATACAAGTAGATGTATAACTTTACTTACATTAGTAATGACATTGAATTTCAGATCAGAAAAAAATAATCAGTAGGGTTCATCTCACTGATGCCGAGACCATTCCCTGAAATTTTGTGATTGATCAGATTGATCTTTAAATATTGTCACATTACAGACACACAGAGAGTGCCACTGAGTTGAGTTTTAAGTATCACTTCACTCAGCCAAACATGTCATCAATCATGAAATAGTGAAACAGAAAAAATGGTATATACATGATCCATTGTAAAGTTTTAAAAATCAGAACCATATTTTTCATAAATATCAATAATCATAAATAGCATGTAAAATTGTTCCCATGTTCCTCGCTTCTCTCAATTCATTACCCCTCACTCACTAGTATTTAGCTTGTCTGCTTTCTTCCAGTTTTTTAAAATTACTTTTTTACCAATTGTGGGTGCTTTGCTTTTTTGAAGATTAGTCAGACCTCTGAGATGTTGTAAAATGCCCAATCCTGCTCCCATAGAAATTTATGAGTGTTGTTATTACTTCACTAGGATTGGAACTGGGCCTTAGATCTTCCAGAGTGAAGATCCTAGGGTTATCTGAGTTGTCACCATTTAAAGCCATATTAATTTTTCTAATCCCTTCCCAACTTTTTCTGTGTTTTAGATCAATACGATACATTGGGTGGAGTAGGTTTCTTTCCTTCCCACAAGTCCAACATGTAGTCACTAACCTTTATATTACCTCTTCCATCGTTCCATTTAAGAAATTGGACCCCAAGTCAATAAAAACACTTAACCACGTGCCTAACTTCAAGTACATGCAGAGGTGCTTTGCTGAATCTGGGCTTTAGTCACTCTAAAACACAGCTCATGTGAGGAAAAATAGCATCTACGAGCTTGAAAGGAATAGAAGAGATTTTCAAAGGCACAAAGGAGAATTAGGTGCCCAACTCATTTTCTTCTTCTATCACTCTACTTTTCTACTTTTTTTTCCTTGTTCTTTGACTTGCTTCTTGATTCCCATTCTTTCACTCCGACTCTTCCTTCTGTTCCTTCTTGACTTTCTTTCACGCCTCTCCTTTTTTCCTCTGTCACTTATTTGCCTTCCCATGAGTTGGGCACCTGATTCCTCTTTGTGCCTTTGAACATTTCCCCTGTAGTTAGTTAATTACATTGGAGTGTGCTTAAGGCACAGTTCCGGTACTCAACATTTTATCAATTTCCTCAGGCCAAATTTATCACTGGCATCAGTAGATGTAACTCCATTGGAGGCAACGGAGCTGTACCTGCTCACTTCAGTGATGAATGTGGCCTACAGCCATGAAAATACCAGCTGTTAGAACACAAGTTTATTCTGTGTGAGTAGTCAGTGTGTTGAATATGGTTATATCCCCAAGAGCTCCCAATACTAAGCTCTCATACAACATGCTGCAGAAAGAGTAGAGGTGACCTATTTTCTGCATCATTATCATCAGTTAAAACCTAGGTTGTCTTCTCTTCCACTCACCCAATACACTTGCTCCAAAGCTTTGGGGAGTCTGTTTTGGCACAAGGCGTGATTTCTTTTGAAATCTCTGCAGGATCTTTTTACCTGCTCTGTGTAGATTTTGAATTGAGAGTAACCACATACATTTTTGTAAAGTTTGCTGTACCAGTCGTGTGCCATTTTGTATTAAGCATGTTTGGCCCCTTTCTGTAAATTAGCCCTATATGTCTGTCTAACATAAAATGTGCAATAATTGTTTTAGTCCCTTCCTTGGTGATGTAGTCCAGTTGTTCTCAACTAGGGGTACACATACCCTTGGGGGTATGCAGACGTCTTCCACGGGGTACATCAACTCATTTAGATATTTGCATAGTTTTGCAACAGGCTACATAAAAAGCACTAGCAAAGTCAGTACAAACCAAAATTTCATACAATCACTTGTTTATACTGCTCTATATACTATACACTATAATGTAAGTACAATATTTATATTCCAGTTGATTTGTTTTATAATTATAAGGTAAAAATGAGAAAGTGAGCAATTTTTCAGTAGCAGTGGGCTGTATTTTTATGTCTGATTTTGTAAGCAAGTCATTTTTAAGTGACGTGGAATTTGCGAGTATGCAAGACAAATCAGACTCCTGAAAGGGATACAGTAGTCTGGAAAGGTTGAGAGTCATTAATGAAGTGCATGGCAATGTACTTCTGCTTATATATTTTTAAACATTCCTTTTGAATATTTTAGTCAATTCTTTGAGAAAAATTCCTCCCCAGATTAATGTGCAGAACTCCTGTGGGGTGATTGTTCACACACATCAGAGGACAGAATTTGGCCCTTTTTTTCTTTTACAATGATGTGCTATTGTGACACATAGCAGACCCAACTGCTCTACCCAGGAGCTATATCATGAGACACTGAGACATACGTCTCAAGTGGCTATCTTAGAGTGTGACATTTAAAATAAAATGGCCCTATGGGGTTACGCCACAATGAAAACCACATCAATATGTGGTCTTGCAGTTACAGATGGTTTTGCTTTTGAATATTTTGTAAGCCATATTATTATACTATTCAGTCACTTCCTTCACACTACTATAAAAATCATGTAAAGTGTACATTAGTAATAGGCTATGACATAAAGGCAATACTTAAAGCCTCAAGGAGAACTTTGGGGGAAAAAATTCAGTTTACAGACCATTCTGCCAATATAGCTCAATTTTTCAATATTTCTGTTTTTTATTACTAGGGATATTTGCACAGAAATGAGCTTTTCTGGCTTGTGGATATCATCACTGTTTTGCAAAGTAGTAATGTTCCAGTGCTGTTACAGAAGCCTAATTTAGTAAAGTATGTAGTATAAGAAGGAACACCTAAGGGCGAGGAATATTTTTTGATTCCAGATTGTTTTTAAATGATTGAGTGTGATGTCAAGGGTTTGGGATCATCATCTTCCACTGAGAATCTGGATGTTGTGCATTCTTTTGAGAGGCTATCGCCGAATGTTTTTATAATATAATTTTAAGGCAGCCTAGTAGTCCCAAAGTCCTGCGTGATATGGGAACATGAGGCAAAGGAATATTTTAGTCGCAGATGAGGGGAAAGCAGTGGATGTGCTATTTCTTGACTTTAGCAAAGCTTTTGATACAGTCTCCCACAGTATTCTTGCCAGCACGTTAAAGAAGTATGGGCTGGATGAATGGACTGTAAGGTGGATAGAAAACTGGCTAGATGGTCGGGCTCAACGGGTATGATCAATGGCTCCATGTCTAGTTGGCAGCCGGTATCAAGTGGAGTGCCCCAAGGGTCGGTGCTGGAGCCGGTTTTGTTCAATATCTTCATTAACGATCTGGAGGATGGTGTGGACTGCACCCTTAGCAAGTTTGCAGATGTCAGTAAACTGGGAGGAGTGGTTGATACGCTGGAGGGTAGGGATAGGATACAGAGGGACCTAGACAAATTAGAGGATTGGGCCAAAAGAAATATGATGAGGTTCAACAAGGACAAGTGCAGAGTCCTGCACTTAGGACGGAAGAATCCCATGCACTGCTACAGACTAGGGACCGAATGGCTGGGCAGCAGTTCTGCAGAAAAGGACCTAGGGGTTACAGTGGACGAAAAGCTGAATATGAGTCAACAGTGTGCCCTTGTTGCCAAGAAGGCTAATGGCATTTTGGGTTGTATAAGTAGGGGCATTTCCAGCAGATCGAGGGACGTGATCATTCCCCTCTATTCGGCACTGGTGAGGCCTCATTTGGAGTACTGTGTCCAGTTTTGGGCCCCACACTACAAGAAGGATGTGGATAAATTGGAAAGAGTCCAGCGGAGGGCAACAAAAATGATTAGGGGGCTGGAGCACATGACTTATGAGGAGAGGCTGAGGGAACTGGGATTGTTTAGCCTGCAGAAGAGAAGAATGAGGGGGGGATTTGATAGTTGCTTTCAACTACCTGAAAGGGGGTTCCAAAGAGGATGGATCTAGACTGTTTTCTCAGTGGTAGAAGATGACAGAACAAGGAGTAATGGTCTCAAGTTGCAGAGGGGGAGGTTTAGGTTGGATATTAGGAAAAACTTTTTCACTAGTAGGGTGGTGAAGAACTGGAATGGGTTACCTAGGGAGGTGGTGGAATCTCCTTCCATAGAGGTTTTTAAGGTCAGGCTTGACAAAGCCCTGGCTGGGATGATTTAGTTGGGGTTGGTCCTGCTTTGAGCAGGGGATTGGACTAGATGACCTCCTGAGGTCCCTTCCAACCCGGAGATTCAATGATTCTATGATACCAAGTAATAGATGAAAACCCAGGCTCTGATTCAGCAAATCACTTAAGCACTTGAGTAGTTCTGTTGACTTCAGTGGGAATACTCATATGCTTAAAGTTAAACATGTGCTAAGCACTTCGTTGAATTGGAACCCCACTGAGGTTACGTAGCTCTTCCCTTATAGTTTGTTGGGAAAATCCTTTGCATCTTACATGCATGAGTGAGGTGAGCTGGTTTTATCCCTGCATCTGTGCCTATCAGTGGCAAAGAAAATAAGTAAGACTATGATAAAAATTGTGGAGAAATGTATCTGGTAGTAATGGGCCAAATTCTGGCCAGCCCCTACGTGGATGTGCAGAGAAGTGGGATACCAGGAGCTCATCCCACATACTGTATAGGAACTGGCCAGAACTGATATAAGGGGTGCATAGTACTTATTCCCTCCTTGCACCCCAGTGGACATAAATGCCTGAAAAGGGGCAGGAAGGGGCTGGGTCATGTTTCCACCTTTACTCCATGCTGGCCATGGTATACTCTGTTATTTATAAGGGTGGTGCAGTGGGCACATCAGTTTGCGTTCTCTGGGACTCCTTAAGAGGAATTCTGGCTGATTCATTAATAATTTACCCTTCCTCAATACCTCAAACACTCCTTCAGGTGAAAGAAGAATCTAGCTCGGTATTAGTTAAATTATCATGTTCACAGGTTTTTACAATTCAGTGGCCTCTTCTGCATCCTCAACCCCATCACCTTCTTTGGTTAAAATGACCTTAATTATTGCACTTTCTGGAACATACAAGAGAAACAAAACAAAGCCTCCCCCCCAAAAAAAACCACCTTTGCAAACAGAAATTTCCTGTTTAATCCTTCATAATCTATTTCTTTAGAAATGTGAATTGATTCCTATCACCAGTCACGTCCATGCTTAATAAATATAATTTACACATCTGATATTACAGCCTGTTTAACCTGTGCTTGTCTAATCACCTTAATCAGAATTTGCTGGTGATCTCTGCTTATTACATTACACAATAGGGCCCCAATCTTGAGAAGATATATGCACATGCTTAATGTTATGCATATATATAGGCATTTGCAGGATCAGGGCCTTGGAAGATAGTCCTGCTTCTCTTGAAGTCATTGGCAGAACTCCCATTGTCTTCAGTGGAACAGAATTGGGCCCTGCTCTTCTTACAACTCACAAAAGACATGAGAGTTGTCTCCAGAGGGCTCATGCAGCTTGGTAAAGAAAGTAAACAGTGTTGTAAATTTGACAAGGAAAATAATGCTGAAGAGATTCACCTTGAATTTAGCAGCTGAAAGATTTAAAGCCCATTTTATTATTTATTAGTAAGAGGGCTGAATTTTAAAGTACATTAGAAAGAAGAGAAGAAAAAAATGTCTTTTGTGTTTTTCCCCCACTCTGCTACAGAATTGAATTTTCAGTGTCTTATTTTTATTGGAAGATTTGGAAAAAAGTCTAGGCCAGATCATTCAAAGTCCAAATAGAATTATTCAGACTTACAAAATACAATACCAGATAGTGTTGCCTTTTTAAAAGATATTTCACTGTTGTTTTATTCCTCTGACAATGTACATAAAGATATAATTTTCTTTTTTTTAAAATAGGGTGTAAATGATTAATGAAGTTGGGGCTTTAATTTTCCACTATGGGTTCCAGGAGATAATTCTGATAATTTAGTTTCTAAAAATACATCTGTTTCATTTTTACCCTCTTTTCCAGCTTTCCTAAAGACAATAAAATCTTCCTCTTTGAATTGGAATTTAATAAATCTTAACTGTATTTCTTCGTCATGACTTAAATTCTGGGAATGAAATGTTACAAAAATAAAGTCTAAAGCTTTTTTTCCTATTCTGTAAAAACAGTGTTGCATCTGTAGGGCCGGCGTACCCACTAGGCAACCCTAGGGGGTCGCCTAGGGCGCCGGGAGCCAGGGAGGCAGCTGTGGCTGAGCTGGGAGCCGGGGTGGGGCGGCTGGCCGCGGCTGCCTCCTGGCTGAGCCGGGAGCTGGGGGGGCGCCGCGGGCGGGGGGGCTGGCTGCGGGTGGGGCGGTGTTAGCTGGGGGGGGGGGCGGAGGGCTGGTGCAAGGAAGGTTCGCCTAGGGCGCGAAACTTCCTTGCACCGGCCCTGTGCATCTGTGTTTTAATTTGAGAGATTTCTGTTTGGGTATCACATATTCTTTTATTCTGCCATTATGTGTGCTTTTTTGCCACACACAAAAAAAGGATAAAGGAGCAATTTTTCTTAAGGGGTGAAATTCACCCCTCCCTGAATAAAGCAAGGGTTAATCATCCGTAGGCCTGGTCCAAAGCCCACTAAAGTCAGTTGAAAGAGTCCCATTGACTTTAGTGGTCTTTGGATTAGATTGTATGTGTGGTGAACTCTTCCGGGATTGGAGGATGTGGAATGCACTACATCAGCCCAGTTGGCCGGTGGTGGGAACTATAAGATGGAGTAGTGACCACAGCCTACATGCAAATGGGTTCAGTCAGAGCTGATACAGGCCTTGTCTACACTACAGGGCTAAGTCGACCTAAATTACACTACTCCAGCTACGTAAATAATGTAGCTGGAGTCGGCATAGTTTAGGTCGACTTACTGTGGTGTCTACACCACGCTGGGTTGACGGGAGACACTCTCCCATCGACTTACATTACTCTTCTTGTTCTGGTGGAGTAACAGAGTCGACCGGAGAGCACTCTGCAGTCAATATAGCAGGTCTTCACTAGACCTGCTAAATCGACCCCCGCTGCATCAATCGCAGCAGCATCGATCCCTGGTAAGTGCAGACATAGCCACAGACTACCCTTCAGCAGTACACAATGGCTGCACCTCTACCTGTTCCAAGATCGTCTCCTCCTGCAGAGGTACCATGCTGTTGAAGTGGTGCAGTGGGCCTTGCATGAGTGCTCAGTGTTGGGGGGAATTTTATCCATACAGCCAGATCCTGCTTCCACTGAAATGAGTGACAATATTACCTGGTTAACTCCAGTGGTTACAGGTTCGGGACAAAAGTGACCATCTGTTTATACTACAGTTTTCTAGGAATCTCTATCAAATTCTGGTCAGTGATGCTAACATAAAAGCACTCTCGGCAAGAAATATACAGAGAACTAGAACTGATGTCATCAATAGAACTTATTTTGCTCCTATTATGTCATTGCTATGCTTTAGGTGGCCACTTGTCATCATGGTCCATTGATATGAACAGAATTAAAAGTTATTGGGACTCTTCCAATGCAATATATCTTTGGCTCTCTATCAAAAGAGGAGAACTCTTTGACCATATAATGCTTGTTCTTTGGGCATTTGTTTGAGTAACTTGTTCCTTATAAGGCACCTCTATGCAAATTTTGTTTCTTTCCTCAGAGGGCTCGTCTGGATTTTTGCATTTGTTGGCTAATATTTTCTTTTGACAGCCATTAGTAGATGGGAATATAGTTCTTTCTAGTGATTCACTAATGGAGAATCACTAGAGAATGTATAATATTCAGTAGAAAAATTCTTCTTTTGAGAACAAGCCTTAGCAATTTTATATAAGCTGTTGGATCTGTTTCTAGAGTATGTGTGTTTCCAGACATGACCACCATGAAGGAAAGAATGTTATTGTGTGGCCTTAGCCTTTCCAGAGCTGCGGGAGATAGTTTGAGTCAATAGCAGGTTGAGTCAATAGCACATAGTCTGACATGAAGTGTGCCACATTTTGGCTTATGACTTTTTTGGTGTATTAGAAATTGCATACATATGCACATACAACACCACTCAACTGGAGTTGTGTCTTACTGTTTTCAGGAAGTTTGATTTCCAGGTCTAACTTCCATTTTTCTAGGTATTTAACTTTTCCAACTCAGCCAGATATTTTTGAATTGTTGAGAATCAATTCCTTTTCATTATAATAATCACAAACACACATTGATTTTGAGTTTTGTTCATTTATTTTGTCCTTTTGTTTTCAGTTTTTAGTTTTAATAATTCTTTCAACCGCTATCCTTCTCAGAGAAAAGTGACTGTGTGTTTTGACATTTAAGACTAAACAATAGCTGTTCTATCTCTAATGCACAGGAAGAGGGAGCAGGTAGTCTTCGTGTGTGTGTGTGTGTGTGTGTGTGTGTGAGTGGATGCATGTGGGAAAGAGATTTATCTAGTACTTGCAACAGTTCTCTGCAACACACAGATTTGTAATGTTCCTGTCTGCCTCAGCACACTAGAGCAGGAGACAGCCATAAACTGGATGTTTGTGTTCCAGGGCTAAGTGAGGCATACTTGTCTGTGCACTCTCAGGCATATACTGCCACAGACGAAGTATATCTGGACCCAGTTTGCACTGTGCATCAGCAACTGCCAGGTCTCTGACCTCAGCATTATGGAGGTTTTATCGATTACACTGATAAAATGCCACCTTCCATGTCACTCATCCACTTAATATTCTCCCCGCAAGCTTGTGCTCCTCTGCCTCACAGGGCTGTAATTAAGGGCCTAGTCTTGCTACCCCTTTAATTAGTGCTTACTCATGTGGGTAACATTGCAGATAATGATCAGAGCTATGTATGGTGTTCTCAGTGAAATCTAAAAAAATATAAAACTTGCCTGATTTAAGTATCAGAGGGATAGCCGTGTTAGTCTGGATCTGTAAAAGAAGCAGAGAGTCCTGTGGCACCTTATAGACTAACAGACATACTGGAGCATAAACTTTCGTGGGTGAATACCATGCATGCATCTGAAGAAGTGGGTATTCACCCACGAAAGCTTATGCTCCAATACGTCAGTCTATAAGGTGCCACAGGACTCTTTGCCGCTTTTGCCTGATTTAGGGGTTTGTTACACACTTGAAACATGGAACAGGTTCATTGAAAGCCTCAGGAGGACCATGAACCTCTCACATGCACCAGACCTGACCTGACCTGATTTGATTTGATTTGATTTGGCATTGAAGCTATGGCACGTCCACTGTGGATGCAAATTTAAGTGAAACTTGGTGGGTTTTGATCTGAGGTTTTGGATTCTTCCAAATACCAAGTTCAAAAGTGTAAATGAAGGTTGCAAATTGAAAGCAAATAAAATGTTCAGACAAACCCTGTGATGCAAAAACACGGAATCTGATATAGCTCTGGAAATGAGCTGGTGGAAATATGTGAAGCCAAACGTTTTCAGAAGCTGATGTAAATAAAATTGGTGCCAGAAACAGGACTTCAAACATTTACCAAACAAACACTAGTCAGAGCATTCTGGGAGGCATTTAAACCTACCTAACTAAGCTGATGCCGAAAGTGGGGACTAGAGTTCCATAGAGTGGTAGCAATTTTATTGGAAACATTACATGCCAGTCTTTCCTCCCCACTTTTCTATGGCTGGGGGTTCGGAAAGGAGCTCAACTCTCTTCCTCGGCTGTTAGAGATGTTGCTCCTTTTTTGTTGTGCTCCTGTCTCCTTTCTTGGCTTCTGACTCAGAAGGTGCTTTTTAACAGTAGTGTGGGACCAGGAATACCAGGGATCAAAAGCAACAAAAAGAACATCCTCTAAAACAAGACAAAGGTGATTACACTAAGGGCTGGTCTACACTAAACCCCCCTGTCGAACTAAGATACGCAACTTCAGCTACGTTAATAACGTAGCTGAAGTCGAAGTCTCTTAGTTCGAACTTACCTGTGGTCCACACGCGGCGCACAGGCTCCCCCGTCGACTCTGCCTGCTCCGTTCGTGGAGCAGGATTACCAGCGTCGACGGGGGAGCACTTCCTGGTTCGATTTATCGCGTCTAGACAAGACGCGATAAATTGAACCCAGAAGATCGATTGGACTCCTCCGACGCGACGGGTGAGTATAGATGTACCCTAAGTGCGACATTGTCACCCTCCCAGCTATAGATACAGTCTGGGTCAGGCCTCTGAGCAAGCACAACAATATGGAACATTTCAAAAAGTGGAAATTCCATTACAGGTTCTGTTTCCTTTCCAGAAAGCCCCTGGAAAACTCTAATTTCATGAGATTGCAACAGGAGGACCCGGGGGAGGGGAGTAAAGCAACTGATTAGAAAATAGGGAGAGAAAATGCACATCAAACTAAACTGAGAGGCTGGGATTCAAATACCTTTGTAGGATGGACCTAGCTCAAACAGGTACGAGGGCAAAGTCAGTAACTGGAAGCCTGGGGCACTGTCCTGATCAAAATACTTTAAGATAACAAGTAGAAAAGCTATCATTTCTGATATTGCAGTGTTAATAGCATTTTCTGTATCACTTTTGTTTTAAGTTAAATGTATTGACAGTTTTTCAAATGGCAGTAAAAGCATTTAATTTCTCTACTATTGGACTGATTGTCTCAGGGTTTCAAAGCCATGATTTGGATCTGTTCACTTTTAAAATTCAAGTTAAAACACAGAACAGATCTAGACTGATCAAAATTTAGTTGCTTAGCCATTATCAGGTTATAGCCTGAAACCATTTCCTATTATGCAAAACATGCTAATTTTACTGTTCTGTTGTCCTCCGACCCTCCCTGATTTCCTCCCCCTCCCCCCTTATCTGCTTTATCTGACTTTCACGTGGTGTCATAAACCTCCTGATGAGCTCTTCAGGACAGGGACCTTCTTCTTGGGACTTGCTCATTGGTGCTTTGACTGGGACACCTAAGCACTACTGTAATACAAACTGATAATAATGTTATCCTATGTGAAATGATTTAGGGATATCAGGTGCATTTCTGCACCGGAATTGTCCCTGGTGGGCAGTCAGGACAGAAAGTCCAAGACTGAATGGATGTGGTTTTCAAACTACAATGACCTTTGTACCCTGGGGGTGATCCCATAGCTGAGGCATGATGTTGGGAAGCTGGGGGCATGCATGCGCTGACACTCTCTTGTTCTACTGAGAGATGACTTCAGTTCCAAGGTCACTTCAGCAGTTTCCACAAGCACTAAATTCATTTCCTGTTTTGTTACAAGAAATAAAATCAACATAAAGACCTTTTTGTGTGTGTCCTGAATGCACTGAGTGGGAATCCTGCATCGTCCTCTGTGGGGGCAGAGGACAGAGTTGTAGAGGAACTGAGATGCTTCTCTATTGTTCAATGGATGGGGAAGGGAGGAAGCACACATCCCCTTCGTGGTGTGTTTCAAGCATCCCGGGGGCTCGCTGTTATCAGGTGAGGGGATTCTGGAACAAGCCAGAGGATCTACAACTATACAAATCATTTGGCCCTTTCTCCCTGTGGGGGGTGGGCACCTGGATCTTAGACTTCTCCAGTGTAGCTTATTTGGAGCACTCTGTTGCCACTCTGTAGCATTCCATTCTTATATCCCCGACGGAGTTCTCTCCTGCCCAGACAAACTACTCAGGCTAGGCGCCAGGGAGAGGAGTGTGCGGATGTGCATAAAGGAAGTAAGCACACTGTGTTCACATGTTTCTGTAAAGATAACTTGTCTGAAAAGTCCGTCCAAGGATTACACTGTAACCAGAACAAACTGTAATTATGTATCCTTTTATGTTGCAGTGTATATGATTTCCTCTCAGGTCCTTTAAATATGCCATGGCTACCCTTCACTGGACGTGCAACTTTGTAACAAACTTGTAGGCTATACCCTACTGTTCATGCATTGACAATATTAAAAGACAAAAGATATTCTTCTTAATCCCGTGTAGTGTTATATCTGTCTTGAGCTGCCAGCAGAAAAGGGGGAATGAAGGTTAGGGTTTGCAGTGTATGCCCAAAGGGCTGTACTTTTGCTTTTTTACAGTGCTTATACTTCTCAAGGCACTTTGTGGGCTGAACTGTTAAAAAAAAATAACTCACCTTGTGAGTATTGTCACAGAGTCCCTGGGCGATGCTCTGGAACTACTCCATATGAAGTCAGTCAGGACTCTGGGAGAGCCTCCTCTCTATGAGCATACTGTCTCCAGGGTAAGACACTTACACAGCTTCAACCTTCCTGTGACTGACCTCAGAGCATTCAGCATCCCCGTTCACACCGTGCGCTTCCCACAGCAAGTCCACACAGGCGGGGCTCCTGGGGAAGCCAGTGGGCCCTGCACCCCAACTCCGCAGTCAGATGTGACTCTCAGCCAGCCAGTAAAACAGAAGGTTTATTAGACGACAGGAACACAGTCCAAAACAGAGCTTGTAGGTACAGGAAACAGGACCCCTAACTCGGGTCCATCTTGGAGCCAGGGAGGCCAGGGAGCCCAGAGCCCCATCTGGGCCTCCCTCCACTTCCCCAGCCCGTTCCAAAAAAACCCTCTCCAGCCCCACCTCTGGCCTTTGTCTCTTTCCCAGGCCAGGAGGCCACCTGATCTCTTTGTTCTCCAACACCTTCAGCTGACACCTTTGCAGGGAAGGGGCCCAGGCCATCAGTTGCCAGGAGACAGGGTGTCAGCCATTCTCTGTGCAGACACCATCACACTGGCCCTCTAGGGCTCTGCAACAATCACATATCCCTATCCCACCACCTAGATACTTAAGAAATACATAGGGGAAACTGAGGCACCCACACAGTATTCAGAGAAAACATTAAGAACATTCCCGCTTTGTCACAAGTATCAAAGAGGGGAAAAAATCAATTTGGATGGAATCAAACATCAACATATTTAGATATATGATCTGATCTCAGTAAAACAAAATTAATGAAGTAACAGTTGAAATCCTAAAGTAGCTGTTGGTGTACTTTTAAAAGGTTGATTAGTGTGCAGATCTTTAAATTAGTAATTGCTTGTTGAAAATAATATTACCTTCAGGTGCTTCCTTGGGGAATTTTACTTTAAAAAATGAATTCCATGTATAGAGTACCAACTGGACTGGGTGCTAGCCCTGATTCTGAGTTGCTCTGATTCTGTACTGGGCGCAGAAATTAAGAAGAGGCAAAAGTGTCTTTAAGCCATTTTTGCATTCCCTGTATTCTCAGAGCCACAAGGGGGACTGCCAGACACTTGGAGTGAATTAGAGAGGCCTCAGGGGTCCTCTCATTTATCCCTATACACTCTATAGCCCCTTAGTAGCCATGGACAGCCAAGAAGAATAGCCAGAATGTGCTGTCCAATGCCCACCTGGGGTTGGGTGGACATAGTACCATTCTAACAGTGCTGTGCTGAATGGGGAACCCTCTTATACAGTGGGTAAATACTGTGTACCATTTTTACCCAGTTCCAGTGGGGAAAAGAGAATCATATATATACAAATTATGTTTTAAAATATAAAAATAAGGAAGTGAGTAGGTGTTTTGCCCAAGTAAAGACTGCAGAATAAGGCCTCAAAGACAAAACCAGTCCTACTTCAGTTGCTATTCTCTATGCCACTTATTTCATTAAACACTGGGTACTAGCTAGCCAAACAATTTCACTGAGTCCTAGGTTTGGCAGTTTTCTGACTATATGCAGCCCAGGTTACACAGGCTTCTATTAAGATGTTCCAGGGTTATGGTCACATTGTGGTGGAAAGTCTGCCCAGAAGCAACAAGCCTTGGAAGCCAGAGGATGTACTGAATCAATCAGTCTAACATAAGCTTTGCCAATGGAACTCCTACAGTGGCCCCGGACATAAATTAAATCTTCCCTCCCTGGCAAAATCCCTGCAGGAGAGTAATAGAGTAGTCTGCTTTCCATGGGGAGGTAAATCCCCTTCAGGTACAGCTGCCCCTGCTAGGATGGGGGGAGGGGAGGGGGGAGGGTGCACTTTGAACACCCACAGTCCAGAAGGCATGAATCTGCCCTCTGTGTGTGAGGAAAAAGTGCACATGAGCCTGCAGACCTTACATGCATGTTAGTCCTAGTAAATTCAGTGGAAGTTCTGCCTATATAAACATAGCAAAATCAGACCTAATTAAAGATCCAAAGAGTTCATTTTTCAAACATACCATATGCTGGAACAGAGGATCAAAGAGCATAGAATATTATTTTTCTAATAGTATCTCTTATTCCCAGGTGAAGGGAATAAGTCCAGGTGGCAAGGGATGGGAGCATGTGACTCAGAAGCAGGCCTGCTGGGAAACATAAGGGCAGTCTGAGGTCAGAGAAAGATTTAAAGGAGCCAAGATGGCTGCATGAGCTGCTCCACATAGAAAGCCCTTTCTTAGCTCCCAGGTAAGTGCAATTCTGCAGAGAGAGCAGCAGCCGGCTAGGAAGGTTAGTGTTCAGGGAGCAAGCCTGCTGGAGCAAAGTCTCAGCGGGAACAGGACTAAGAATTGTGCACTAAGGGCTGTGGGACAGCTGGGAAGACTGGGTGGAATTCCTGGTATTTTCTTTTGAACTTTGCATCAATAAACCAGACCCCACTCCCCCAAGATGGGGTGTTATTTGATGCATGAAATCCTAGATTGAGTCACTGGGGAGTTCGAGAGGCAGAAAGTGAGGCAGCGGATGGGTCTGAAGCCAGCCTGGCTAAGTCCCTGCTACATGGCGGTAAAAAAACTCTATGTAGATTAGCTCTTTAAATTTCAGGAAAACCTCTGCATTGTTTCATATGTTCAAGTGGGGGGGGGGGGGTGTTCAATAGCCACAATTACTCTGAAGCAAATCTAAGCTATGGATCGTATGAATTTTATGCTTCAGAAGGGCACAAGCCACAGTGCACAGTAGCTGTCACTGGAAATATAGTATTTGTTTAATTAATCAAAGTTGAAATTCACTTCATCTGCGTAAATCCCAAATTATCAAGTTTCTGCAGAGGAAGGAAGTCAAGTAGGTGAAATCTACCCCCGTCAATATAGGATTAGGGTGTGGAGCTATAGTACAGTCACCGTCCTGTCCTCTGTAGTCACTACTCTAGCCTACGAGTTAGAGCAGTGGTGCCCAAACTTTTCCAGTCGTGCCCCCCTTACCATTCTCAGAATTTGGTGCACCCTCAGTCCAGCTACCCGGTTATGAAGGCCAGCACCAGTGCAGACATGAGGGTGGTAGTACCTCGGCCAGCAGCTGCCGCTCTCCAGCCGCCCAGCAATGAAGGCAGCGCCGCCGCCAGTAACAGCGCAGCAGTAATGGGGGACAATCCTGTTGCTGGTGGCGGCGCTGCCTTCAGCATTGGGCAGCCAGAGAGTGGCAGCTGCTGGCTGGGGCGTTCATGTTGTTTGCAATGTGGGAGGACTTTAAAAAAAAAAAAAAATCCAAATCCCAGTCCCATCCCACAATACCCACTCTTCTTTTTTATCCCTCTCCCGTTATTATGGCAGCGGGTCCTGAGGGACCCAGGGGATCCCAGTTTCTTCATGCCCCTACCCTGAGAACCTCTTGTGCCCTCCCCCCGCTTGCGCACCAGTGAGTTAGAGTAGTAGCTGCTGCCCCTCTGCCATTTGTGCAGGGCATTCAGGCCATTGCATTCACGTTGTAGCCAGTTCTGTGGCCATTCTCTCTCTCATCCACCCATCACCACCCCTGTGACAGCCTATGTCGGGTGGTTAGCGAGACCTCCTATGTGGTGAATATGAGGTTCAGAGGCTTCTTGGATCACCGTTTACTGGCAGCCTCCCTGTGCAGCCCAGTAGAAGATCTGAAGAGATTCTGTGCGCCTTGCACCAGCAGAAATGTTGACTGGTAAAATAGAAATGTGTTGTTAGTGATAGGGGAAGGAAACTTGTCTTTTGAATATTTTACTGTTACCCTGAGGATGTCCCTTGGAATTTCACTTTTTTACAAAAAAAATCTTTTCTTCTTCCCCTTTACATTTCTGTATACTCTTTTTCCGTCGCTATTTCTATGGCTATATTTTTTTCCCTCCAGGCATATATTTTCTATGAAGGACCTTGCATAAGGTTTCCTTTAAACTGTTGTACTTCAAAGTTTTCTCTTTCCTTCAAATCTTCCTAGTTGCTATATGATTCTACTGTGCAGTTTCTAGGTCTTCCTTTGTTTTACTGTCCTTTTTCTCTAAAGACACTCCCCCTTGAAGAAACTTGCAGTGATGATAGCATGAAAAATGTTATCTGTATCCTCTTAGGTACTGAGTGAAAGAGAGAGAGAGAGAGCGCATGCATTTTATAATATAAAAGGAGATACATTTCTTTATAGGGTATTTAATTGAACAGAAACATGAAAATAGCATTGAAAAAGATTTGGCCATGTCAGAAGGGTAAATAAATATATTTATGATTTCACTTCATACATTCTAGCCATACCAAAGGTTATCCACAAAGTGAACAAGTATTTATTTTCACATCGTATCCACAGAACAGTCATTCCAATGCTCTAGTCATGTCAGGATTTGATTCTGAGAGTTTTAGCCTTTTGGAGCCTACTTTTCAGAAGTGCAGAGCACTCAGAGCTCCAGCTGAAGTCAATGGGAACTGTGGGTGCCCAGCACCTCTTAATAGCATGTTCTTACTGTTCAGCTGATTAGCAGATAGCACTTTAATGCTGTAACACTCTCTTCAAAATCCTCTTCATCTTCTTTTTTTACAAATGAAGTACTTGGCTCACATAACAATGTAAAATGCATGACTTTGGATCAGTCCCTGCTTGAACAGAGAAGCCATTTGAGGGTAGGCAGCTCCTTCTCCATATCTCATGCTGGCACTAACAAACTGTCTAAAACAGAGGTGGGCAAACTACGGCCTGTGGGCCACATCCGGCCCGCGGGACCATCCTGCCCGGCCCTTGAGCTGTCAGCCGGGGAGGCTAGCCCCTGGTCCCTCCCTCCCTCCCCTGCTGTCCCCACTCCCCCGCAGCCTCAGCTTGCCATGCCACCAGTGCTCTGCGCAGTGCGGTGGCATGGCTGGCTCTAGCCAGGCGGCACGGCTGCCAGTCCTGGTGCTCTGAGCAGCATGGTAAGGGAGCAGGGGGGTTGGATAAGGGGCAGGGGGTCCCGGGGGGGCAGTCAGGGGACAGGGAGCAGGGGGCAGTTGGATGGGGTGGAGGTTTGGGGGAAGGTGGTCAGGGGACGGGGAGCATGGGGGGTTGGATAGGTGTGGGAGTCCCGGGGGGCCTTTCAGGGGGTGGGGGTGTGGATAGGGGTCGGGGCAGTCAGGGGACAGGGAGCAGGGAGGATTGGATGGGGGTGGGGTCCCGGGGTGGTGGTGAGGGGTCCTGGGAGGGGGCAGTCAGGGGACAAGGAGCAGAGGGGGGTTGGATGGGTTGGGGATTATGAGGGGGGCAGTTAGGGGGTGGGAAGTGGGAGGGGCAGATAGGGGGCAGGGGGCCAGGCTGTTTGGGGAGGCACAGCCTTCGCTACCCAGTCCTCCATACAGTTTCGCAACCCTGATGTGGCCTTCGGGCCAAAAGGTTTGCCCATCTCTGGTCTAAAAGCTAGTCTCTAAACACCACTTTAATGCAAAATCTGACTTCATAAATAGAAACAAAAATGTTTAGCTATCTAGGCAATTTTGGGGGATTCATTACCTTAGTATCTAAGGCTGGGTCTAGGCTTAAAAATTTAGCTGGCAGAGCTATGTTGTTCTTTTGGGGTTTTGATGACATAGTTTGCTGGTAAAAGTCCTAGTAGTACTAGCAAAGTACTTTTGCTATAGCGTAGCTTTCTCACTGAACCAGTGTAACCTATGTTTGCAAACATAGTCCGCTTATTTTTTTGCAAGTATAACTATCTACATTAAGAGGGTTTTCCTGGCATAGCTGTACTGGCAAACTTTTAAGTGTAGACAAGGCCTAAGTTCCAATGTAGTATTTGAGCACTAATAGTATTTGCTCCTCATCCAGGTATTTGGACATATTTTGCCACATTTACATTGAGTAGTACCTTACTCCAGGAGTAGTCCCATTGATTTCAAGTCTACTCATGTTGTAAAGTATTAACTCGGCATAAGGAGTGCAGAATGTGGCCCCACTGTATTTATATTGTTACATTTTTAGGTCAGTCACTGTTTCCAGAGAAGTAGGTGGTGCTGTTTGGTTTTGAGATTGGTTTTTTTGAGGGGGAGGGAGAGTGGGGGTGGAGGGTAGGGTTAGCCTTTATTCTTTTAACTGTGGTTTGGATTCACCTCAGTTTGTAGGCTGTAATAATGAAAAAATAGTGAATTGTTTTAATCTCAAGAGCTTGAGTGAATGAGTGTAGCAGAGCAGATTTGCATATTTGGAACATTACTGTCGAACAGTTAATGTGGGAGATCCTGCTTTACATATACAAAGGAAAAATAAAACACTAAAATTATAGCCAGCAGTCCAGGGATGTTTGGTTTCAGGTTCTGTTTCTTCCACCTAGGAGATAGTTTAAGCACAACAACTTTCTGTATGATTTTCTGATATTTCACTCTAGGGGAAGTTCACAATGATTTATCCATTTAATGGATATAATGGAAGCATTCACAGTACTGCGGTTGTTTATAATAAATGGAGCTTTCATTATGCCTTTGGTTTTGTTTTGTCTTATTTTTTGGTAGTGTCGTAAGAAGACTCTTTTTGGAAATGAAAGAATATCTCACTAAAGTCTTTTCAGAATTTTAAATTTTTTTTTTTTTTTAATGTGCCTGTTGTTCCAAAAGTGGCTAACTTGGTCCCAGAAAGAACTGGATGAACTTGACAACTGGAAGATCTCAGGCACATAGTCTAATGTTGGAACATTCTGTTATGTTACAAATAAGGGGCTTCCCATGTTTCACAGTTCTAGGCTTGGGTCTAAAGTGTGGAACACTTAACGCTTGTTGGTGAATGCTAAGGGTTAGACCAATAAAGGGATTAAAGCACCTTTAGACAAAATCAAAAATGTAAACCCTCAGAACCCCTGCACAGCTGCCGCATAAAGTCCTTAGGTGCATAAAGGTGCATAAAGTCCTTAGGTGTCTACGTTTCCACCAGTAAACACCTCTACATTTCTGTTGGTGGGCATGCACAAAGCCATCTAATTCCTGACACCGCTGAGTTTAGCACCTAAGCCCTGGCAGGATTCTCAAAGTAGGCAATTCCCTGCCTATGTCAGCTGCAGGGCCTGCTCTAGCAGAGGTTCCTGGGGGCTGTCTACAGGATTGGGCCCCCTAAAGAACAAGGAGGAGTTGCAGCTGTTCCCATTATGCCCAGTAGTCCAGTTGTTAGAGCATGAGAGACTGAGGTTTTGATCCCCCCTCTGAGTAATTCAGAACAGGTACTTGAACCCAGGGTCTCCTGCATCCCAGGTGAGTGCCCAGTGGCGTAGCCAGGTTTAGCACACAGGGGGAGCAGAGCTAAAAAAAGGTGCCTCCCCTTGTACTCACCTGGCAGCGCTCCAGCTGTTCGGCGGCACTTCAGTGGCGGGTCCTTCACTCGCTCCGGGTCTTTGGTGGTACCCACCGCCGAAGTGCTGCCGAAGACCCGGAGCGAGTGAAGGACTCGCCATTGAAGTGCCGCCGAACAGCTGGAGTGCCGCCAGGTGAGTGCTTTTTTTTTAGCTCCGCTCCGCTGGTAGCGCCGGGAGCAAAAGGCGTCGGAAGCAAAAAAGGCGCCGGGAGCAAAAGGCGTCGGCGGGGGGTGGGGGTGGGGAGGGAATGCTCTGCTCCGGCTGCAGTGCGGGAGCAAAAGGCGATGGACCACAAAAAAGGCACCGCTTCTGCTCAGTGGGGGAGTGTCCGCTCCCCCTGCTTCCCGCCTGGCTACACTACTGTGAGTGCCCTTATTTTAATGTTTTATAAAATACTTTACATATGCATTGGGGATTGGGCCAGTGAGAATGACTCTGTAGCCCAGTGGTTAGGGCACTGTCCTGGGAGATCCTGGTTCCAGTCTCTGCTCTAATAACCATACAGATATTTTATAAAAGAGTGGAATAGCTTCAACAGGAGAGATTGAGAGAGACCCACCCCAGAATAGCCCAGTGTCTGCTAGCTATGGCACACCTGCAATGTGGGAAGCCAGCATTCAAGACAGACAGAGTGGGGACTTGAATCTGGGTTTTCCACATCCTGAGCAAGCACGCTAAACGCTGGGCTGTTGGCTATACGGAGGTGCCACCACCACTGTTTTTTGTGAGAAAGGGCTGGCTTAGGTGCTTATCAGGAGAGGGTTCACAGCTGTGTATCCTGAGGGGAGTCAGGCATCTAACTCCCTTTGAGGGCATTAGCATTTCCTTCTGGCTAGCCTAGGTGGCTCTTCGGTGTGATGGCCTCTGTGCACCTGAGTCTTCCCCTTCCCTGTATAAAGAGCCTGGATGCCTCACTCAGGGCTGAGGATTCCCTTGGGCACAAAACACTGAGCCTAAGTCCCTTTTGTGGATCTAGAGAGGCCCCTGGATCCATATTTAGACACCTGAATAAATGGTCTGATTTTCATAAGTGTTAGGCTCTTGCAGTTACCATTGACTTCAACTGAAGCAGCTGGGCACTCAGCATTTAGAAATGCATTCCAGGGCTGACACTTGTATGTGAAAACCAACACATTATAAACCCTGTTTTATTTATAACTTTCAGGTTTTCGCAATGCTTTCTGTATTCTCTGCATTGCAAGATATCCTCTTGTAGCTTATTTGTTATTGAACGAAGTATCAAATTAGAAGGCATAAAATATACATAACAGTATGCACAAGGTTGCTATCTAGAATCCTGGTTTGAAAGTAAAATGATGCACAGAATAAAAATATTCAGTAAACTCTGTTTTCTCTTTATAAAAGTCACGGCTATCAATACTATCTCTCACATTGTGCATGCTTCACTGACTGCGCAGAATAACAAGACTGAGCGAGCCTAGGGTGTATCATAAGGGCTAATTTTGGTCCTCAATATCAGGAGCACTTTGTGTATACCTAAAAGAAGAATTTTGACTCAAAGTATAAGTGCAACAGGGCTTCCTTCTTCCAAATGGTTTGGAACTACAGTCTGATTAATCACTTTGGGGAAAAGGTAACTGGGGTAAATTGAGCCCCTATGACTGTTGCGTTGTTTTGTTTTAATCATTGTGCAAGTATACATGCTGGATGTCCCAGGAGATGTGGGGGAAAATGACCACATTGAATTTGCTTCTTATTGTTCACAATAGAGAAGGTTCTCCTAAATCTTTGGGCCTGGAGTTAGACAGGTACACAATTCTGCATACTAAAAAAACTTTATGACCCAAAATATAGCAAAGACAAGAACAATGCAAATGGAAACATACCATGCAAGCACCTTGGGATGCCCTTGGAATTACTATGGGAAACTACCTTTTTCTAAAGAGAAAAGAATAGTGATACCTTCTAGGGGGGAAACTGCATAGTGGGGAGGAGGAGGAGAAATTGTCCTGCACAATATTTAAAAGTCATTTATGTATGCCCTGGAATGAGACAATTTAACACATAGTAAATCGAAAGAATGACCTGTCTCAATGTTCTAGGTGACTTTGAATGAACTGTCTCATTTTGCATGTGTCTGGGATCTTCATGTTTGTTTAGATGCTGTGATGAGTTGACTTATGAGGTATTTCCAATAATCAATATGCACTTTTGTTTAAAATGAGGAACACTGAAGAGGAAAGGATTTCTTTTTTTAAACTGCCTTTGGCTGAAACTGACTGCATATTTCCTCTTACATTTCAGAGGCACAGCAATAGCAGGGATTGTATTTGGTATCGTATTTATAATGGGAGTGATTGCCGGGATCGCCATCTGTATCTGCATGTGCATGAAGAACAACCGTGGGACTCGAGTAGGGGTCATCAGAACTACGCACATCAACACTGTCAGCACCTATCCGGGTGAGGATGATAAGTTACTCCTTCATAAGATTGCCAAGGAATTCCACAGGACATGTTCATAATAGAGCTATATTCTTTAATCATTATGATTTCGTAGCAGTGGCGATTTTAGTGGGGGTTCATGGAGTCAATTTTACCCACAAAAATCATGAACCCCCTCCCCCCACTAATGCCACAAACCTGAGTGGTGCTGCAACCCTGGCCACTCCACTGCAACACCCAGAACACGGAGCCAAGCCCATCCTGCCCCAGGACAGGACCCACCGCTGCGGGTTGAGTGTGGGCCAGGCTCACTCTCCAACACCTCCCTCCCCATCTTCAGGGAGGTGGGGTGGTCGGTGCCCCTCTTGACTACAATAAGAAGAATTTAGTTAAGTGCAGCCATTGAATGGGGAGGTAACATCCACTCTTGGTTCATAGTAAGTAAAATAAAGCCATAAAGATGTCAATAACTGAGGGCATGTTTACACTGCAGTTAAAACTGGTCCGTGCCAATGGACTCGGGCTCGCAGGGCTGTTTAATTGCCTGCAGCCCGAGCTCTTATACCCTTCCACCTCGCAAGGTCCCATGGCCCGGCTCCAGCCTGAGCCCAAATGTCTACACTACAATTAAACAGCCCCAAGAGTCTGAGTCAGTTAGCACGGGCCAGCCACGGGAGACCAATTGCAGTGTAGACGTACCCTAAGATACTTCAAAAACTACTCCAGAGCAGTGTAAAGTGCACCCTGCCATTCCATCAAATACTTCAAGTGTTGGGTAGGTGTGGTTTCAGTGCTTAGGGAAGGTCTGTACAATGGAAGGGAAGTGTTTATCTAAATAATTTAATAGTATCTGCATCTCAAGCTTCTGGAAACCCAACATATTGCAGATTGGCCCAGATTCACAACTGCAAGGGGTTTTGGAACAGGGCTGGCTCCAGGCACCAGCTTTCCAAGCAGGTGCTTGGGGGCAGCATTCAGAATGGGGCGGCAGTCCGTGTCCTGCGGCAGCAATTCGGCGGTAGCTCTGCTGCTCCTCCGGGCGCAGCGACAATTCGGCGGTGACTGCTTGGGGGGGCAAAATTGGTAGAGCCACCCCTGTTTTGAAATAGGAAATCTCGATGTGAATCATCTTGCATTGTTCCACCCAGGTCATATCAGGGGACAGATTTTGCGGAGCCACATCCCCCTCTGAAGGTTTTGCTGAGCCAACCCCCTCCACCCCCACAAAGTTCATTCCCCAGACCTTCTCTTGTAAGCTCCTGGGAGCAGAAATTGTGTCTCCTCTTGCTTCTCTGAAGCACCTAGAACTCTTTTGAATGCTTAGTAAAGAATAATACATTTTATTTCAGACACATGAATATTAACATTAAAATATATACTTCATTTCCAAGTTACAAGCTATATAGTCAATCCCTAAAATACTGTGATTGGTTTGCTATGGAAAATACAAATACTACTAAACTAAATATATTCTGATTTTCCACCATCCAACCCTTTCTTAATGGCTTTGTGTCACGTCAGGAATAATGATCATGGTGGCAGGGCATGAAAGGCAATTCATTGTCCATCATGTTGGTTTCATGTCAAAGTGAAGCCAGGGCATTTGATAACCACCAACCCCATTTATGGGGGTATGTTCCAATATTAGAAATGAATACCTGTGATACAATAAGGCTGAAAAACAGCACAAGAAGCCATGACATAGAAAGAGAGATCTTGTTATATTGTCTCAGGAGGATGTGACAGTACCATGCAGTTGGTTTTCCAGCTATCAAGTTAGGTAAATTGCTTTGGTGAATAATTTTTTAAGGACGGATCTTTTAAAAGAAAAGCTGAGGTGTAAGTAGGAAATTGGCCAGGTCCTCTAAACAAAATCTTTTCAAGATAAAATACTCCTTGTGGCTGGGAAACAGTAGAATCACATAAAGTACATTGAAGGGCCCATTCCTGGAACATCTTATGTGCCTGCTGCAAATTCCAGGGGTGGGAGTAGAGGGCTCTTAAAACGTGGCAGGATTAGGTCCTTAATGCTAAGTGCTGTCTGTGAAAATCAATCAGGGCTTTTTAATTATTATTAAATGTTTGTATTCACATGCTAAGAGGCAATCACTGCACCAAAGAGCTTGCAGCCTAAAAAAAATATCCATTGTATTTTTTATCAATTGTATGACCTGGGCTAGTGTCCTATTTTATGCTCTAATTTTGGCAACTTTATTGAAATTACTCTGATAAGGGTTTTGTGTTCTATATTTTACAAACAGTAAAATCAGTCATGCTGCACTACAGGAATTTCCCCCTTGCCTTAAAAATGGGATTCTGTACCATACTGGGGTTCAGCAGCAAAGATAATGCCACTCCAGACTATACTATGTTTGCCTGACAATCTCCCCATTTCACTATAGTTAGTATTTGTGCATGTGTCCATACTGCAGTCTTCTGTACTCAATGTATCTATCTTCCCCCTCACTCCCATACTTTCCAGCTGCACGAAACTTAGCTATAATCATCCTCATTATAGCAACGTTGCTTTGCATAACATAGAGCGTTGAATAATAAAGAGCACGATAAGACTTATTAGGATTCTCAATCATGAATTGCTAAGGAGCAAAGTTAGTATGTAAAAACAAAATGGAGGTCTCTAGACATCGTTTCTCACTGTGTTTCATCCTTATCCATTCATGTCCAGCAGGAAGCATTTTAGTTCTCCATTTTCCCTATCCCTGGTATGAACATCATTTCAGGGGGAGGCTCTGTGCTGCATCAGAATCAGTTTTTGGAGGATGGAGCAGGCTCTGAGAAACTATTTCTCCCACCCTAGCTAGGAGCTGTCTTTGATATAGGTGGCAAGTTATGGAAATATTTTCCTTCTGCCTCAACTTCAGCTCTGAGTAGATTTTGGGGAAGCGCCATTATCTCTCCTTTGCACTAGGATCTGATTTTCCCCTGCAGGGCACACATCCTGGGTTCATATCCTTTTACTATCATCAGGCAGTCCAACCTCTTCTCAATGTAGTCTCAAGCTGGGGAGGTGGGACATCTCTATGATGAGACGTGGGGCTGTGAAGAACCACACACTAGGGCAGTGGTTTTCAAACTTTTTTTCTAGTGACCTAGTTGAAGAAAATTGTTGATGCCCGTGACCCAACGGAGCTGGGAATGAGGGGTTCAGGGTGTGGGAGGGAGCTCTGGGCTGGGGCAGAGGGTTGCAGTGTGGGAGGGGGTCAGGACTCTGTGCTGAGGGTGCAGGCTCTGGGCTGGGGCCAGGGATAAGGGATTTGGGGTGCAGAAGGGCACTTCGGGTTTGGGGGAGCTCAGGGCTGGGGCACGGGCTTACCTCGGGTGGCTCCCGGTCAGCGGTGGTCTTAAGGCAGGCTTCCTGCCTGTCCTGGGACCGTGGACGGCGCTGCGCCCTGGAAGCAGCCAGCAGCAGGTCTGGCTCCTAGGGGGAGGCGCGCAAGCGGCTCTGCGTGGCTCTCGCCCACAGGCATCCCCCCCGCAGCTCCCAGTGGCCGGTTTCCATGCAGAGCCGGTACTTGGGATGGGGACAGTGTGCAGAACCCTGTGCCCGCCCCCCGCCTAGGAGCCGGACCTGCTGCTGGCCGCTTCTGGGGCGCAGCGCGGTATCAGAACAGATAGGGACTAGCCTGCCTTAACCAGGCAGCACCACCTATGGGACTTTTAACAGCCTGGTCGGTGGTGCTGACCAGAGCCGCCACGACCCAGTACTGGGTTGCGACCCACAGTTTGAAAACCACTGCACTAGGACATAGACTGTGTCTTTCTGTGTATTTGCATAGCACAATGGGGCCTTGACACCAGTTGGGATTTTTGGATGCTACCATGATATAAATAATAATAAGAGCTGCAGATTTATGCTTGTTGGGTTAGACCCTATTCTGTAGGATTAAGAGCAGATAGAGCTGGTTGGAAGGGACAAAATTGTGAACAATTTAAATAGAATTTTCAAAAGCTTCTAGCCAGCAAATCTCTCTTATCATATATTCCCTGTTAGATAGCTTTATCACATATAAGACCAAAGCCTAAAGTTCTTACTCAGTTTTCATTCTGAGTTATTCAGGTAGTCTTGAGAAACACTTAAGAGAAGACCTCAGTCTTTGTCCCACAATGTGTACAGCTATTTGCTACTGGAAACCGTTCCCACCTAAATCATATTGATTTGGTTAAATTATACTTTTTGAGCTGATTCTTCTTCTCTTTCACTTTCAGTGGCTCCTCCACCTTATAGTTATGAATATGAGATGGAATACCCAGCCGACCTACCTCCACCTTACACTCCAACACCACAGACTTCAATACAGTATCCGCCACCTCCTCCTTACCCCGGATATTCAGGGAAATAATTAACTGGCTTTAAAGAGATATAAAGTGTATGTTGAATCAGCCAGCACATTATGAACAGATATTGTTGGCTCAGGAGCAAAGAGGATGGGGCCTACATCCACATATGCTGCCCGGTGTTAGTGTAACGGAGAACAGTTGCCTGTGGCTCAGGATGACTTCTAAAGGATGAAGAAAAGTATAGTCCGTCCCAGATCACTGTAATTCACAAATAAACTAAAGCACAATAAAAGAAACTGCTACTAGGACTTACAGCCTAGCCAACAGTGGTTAGCATCATCCAAAATTCTGCTGGCTTTCTTTAGCAACCTGTTAAAGTGAACTGGAATATTATTTTTCCATTTAAAGGAATGTATGATAAAAATGGTTAATAAGCTTCCGCTTCAGAGCATGAGATACAGCAGTTGGGGGTCTATTCTGGGAGGAAAATTCCAACTGTTGTCTACAAACCCGTATCATATCTTTCGTTGAAGTGGTGTGGATAAGGAAGAACAAAAAAGACGGAAGCTACTTCTTGACTTCCATTCCAAAACAGGAATACCAGCTGACCTGTTCGGCATAGCAATATTTAGGATCTGATAGGTATATTGGAAACAAGAATTTTATTAAAGTCATGCAATAGTTACATCAGTCATGTTTTGGCTACTTTTGGCCAAAACACAGGCTATTTTAAGTGCCTGCTTTTAAGGAGATTAAGTCTGGTTTATAGTTTATAATCTAAGCATACAGAAAATTTTTGTATGTAGATTTCACTATAAATTATAGATCTTTTTATATGGATTTAAATACTATATACAGATTTTAGGTCACTAGATAATACTTTAATTTGGAAAGTAAATATAGATTCAGCAAAATCCTGCAATAGTTTTGAAGGGAAAAAAACTCAAGGTTATTAAGGCTTCGTAGATTTTTCCTGCAGTTTGACTGCTGATTAAACTGTATGAAGATCAGTAGTAATTTTAGTTGAACATTTGTTCTGACAAGCTAATAGTCAACATAAAGGAAGATGCATGCAGAGGGCCTGGAAACATTGCTGTCAACAGGAAAGATAGGGGAATGAGTCGTCTTGGTTATTTAAAAGTGATTGAGCTCCATAGATTGAAAGGGAGATCAGAGTTGGATTTACCATCCTGTTTAAGAACTGCGCACGCAAATTATGGGCATATGCAATTCTGTCCTGATCTCGTCTCTTTCAGAATCACTTTGCAGGCATTGTTGGTGGATGTCCTTCATTAGAGAGTTGTTGGGGGGAATAAAATACCAACAAGGATTTTTCTATTTGAATTTACTATTGTGTAACAATTACAGCTGTTGTATGGGCTTTTTATGGCTTCCTTCATTATTTGTATGCTCCACAACTTATGTAAAAGGTAGAAGAGGAAAAATGATGTAACATATCAAGAAGTTATGGTGACCAGAATACACAAAGCTGTGGAAACAGCCTTTTTTATGCATATAAACTCCAGGTTAATCATGATTCTTAAGACTCAGAATGTGTTTATTTAAAAACTAGCACATAGCCCTCAGCTGGAAACTTTCATGGGCATTCAATGTATTACAAATTTAAAAGAAAGATGGTTCACTGAGGACCTGAACCAAAGCCTATTGAAGTCACTAGAAAGACTCCATTGACATTATTGGGCTTTGAATTAGGTCCCAAATGAGGAACACTTTAGGTGTTTAGGCCCTGATTCGGTAAGGTTCTTAGCGCTAGTGTAGTGTTAAGCACATGAATGATCTCAGACTTCAGTGGGAGTACTCACATGCTTACAGGTATTCGCAATCTTAAATACCTTGTTGAATCCAGGCCTTAATAACTATCTTTGCTAGTATTTTGGAGTAGCATTTGTCCCTTCCAGTTTGGGCAGTTTTACCCTCCCGAAAAGTCCACCTGAAGGCATAAAAGACCTTTATTCTCAACAGAATGTGTTTAGAAGAGCTGTTGCATGGCTTTGGGCCAAACTGAGCATTGTGTAAAGCACTACTTAAACTTTTTAATCTATTCAGAAGAAACTGGACTATCCCACAGAACTTGGTTGTAGTGAGTTTCATAGCACCTTCAACAAAGAATGGAGATTTTATTATTATTCCTTTTGGTGCTGTGCACTCTAATCCAAAATTATCTGATTTTTAAAGTTAATCCAGCTCTCTGCTGGAGTAATAATGGTGTGTCACATTAGACATTAATATGGCTGCTCACAAGGGGCAGGCAGCTGTTCCTATATAGAGCCTAAAATATACTTGACAGTAGGATTCCTGATTATAATATTTTGGCTTCCCCTACTCATGACCATCTGTTAGGATGATGGCATGTCTGCCAATATACCAGTCTCAGCTAGTGGTCAGCCTGCATAACAGAGCAAGCATCATATTCTCTGCATGATGTCCCTCCTCTCCCATAGCAATGCCACATTAGTAACCCATGCCTTTTTACAGCTGATCACACCTGGTGATGCTTTTTATGCCAAAATAATTACCCCTGGGAGAGGAAGGTATGAATGAAATGAGTACTTTTCCTTCTCTCATTTCTGGATTTTCTGTTCTGTAACAATGTACGTACATACACAAATACATCTCAGAGAGCAGTTTTGCAGTTCCATTTTTATTTGATGAGCTCATGCTATATTGTACATTTAACCTCTTACAGTTTCCTGAACAGAAAAGGGAAATATAAATGTCTCCTGGATCATAAATCTTTCCTCATCATGAAGGTCTCTCTCATAGTGACATTAGTCAGAATAAGTAATAAAGCACATCTCTTATGGGAAGAGGCATTTCTGGTAATTAGTGAAAAATCATTGGTCAAGAGACCCCCCAGTTTAAGTCGCAGCTTTGAGATTGCACATGTCACTGATGGTATCATGTTGTACAGATGGTCCTGGCAGATAAGGTGTCTAGATTGCATATGTATCTCATGTATTTAGGAGGACAGCCTTAGAAATTCATTTTAGCATCTCACAGAAATAAACAGATCCTTTTGTTTGATGGGACCCCAGTAAGAGAGAGCCTTGGGGTACACACTTTATACATTAATTTTCTTTAAAAACTTTTGGGCCATATGATTCAATGTCTCATAACTGATTTACATTATCACTTGCCCTGGCTGATTGCAGAATGACGCATAAGACTGCTCCCTTCCTGCAAGTCAGCTGGAATTTTATCACTGAAGGAGTATACATCAAGCCCTATCAAAGCAGATGATGATGATGTATCTATATACACTTGAGTACTTTTGGAGTGTTTGGGAAGAGGTTAAATGGAAACTGCCTTCTTAAAGCAAACTGAGGTGCATGTACAATAGAAGCAGATGAAAGAAAATTTGGAGGGTTATTACATTTAAGCAACATGGCAAAGAACCAGTTGTTGAATAACAAGAAAGAAGAGTTTCACCATCTTAAATAGGCACAGAGTTGAATTTAGTTGAATTCAGAATTTCTGGCTGTGTAGCACTTATTAAAGGTCTTATCAGTTGGATCAGTGCTACGTACCATTATCATTTTTCCACTGTGTATCTTGTTTATGCCTCAAGCTTTATTTTTTTTTGTATGACTATTAAAAAAATAGTTCGATTAACTGATTTTTTCTGCAAAAAGAAAATGACAACAGCTAAAATATAATATAACATCTGAAATGAAGAACTGTTATTAAAATTAAAATATGTCTTTTGACACTGTCACTGCTCAAAGCCCTTAAGTATTGCTGGTCAGGAGTCATTTATTCACCATGCTCTGACTAACCTGCGGATGAATGGATTAAAGTAAAGATGGCTTGCACGTAGCCACATCTACTTTCACATCCCTCAGTCTAAGGTCCTACAGTGTGTTCTAATAAGAGAAAGAATATTAGAATACAGTTTATGGCAGAGAATGGATAATTTGTCTATTAATCTCTTAACCTGGCAGCGGACGATGCCGCTAACTTGGGTTGGCATTGACCGTGCTGCCTTCACTGCTTGCCTTGGTGAATCATATGCTGTGTCTTCATGCTCCAATTATCATTGCAGCCTCCACCAGCTCCACTTTGACTTATAACTTCTGTGCTGACTTAGCTATGGAGGGTAAGGTTTCCTAGGCCAAAAGTATAGTAGCTGCTCCCATGAGCTACTCACTTGGTTCTGTAGTTTAGCACATCCACTTAGATGGTTACCTGAGACATGGTTGATGCTGTGTATTAGAAGCTACGTGATGATGCTGGTGAGAGCTGCATGTCCTCTGACACCCAAGACTGATGAGTCGTCCTTTGAGGAACAGGAAAGAATGTGCGTTACTCCCTCAATCATTTATTAGTAAGTATAGCAAATCATTATTCATTGCACTAACTTCATTTTTATTTGGTATTTCTTTTATCTTCATACAGAGTAAGCCACTCACAAACAAGTATCTCTTTAGACACCATTCTGCTCCCAAAGTACATTCTAGCAATAGCAAGAGAAATCTATTTAAGCATTAATGACCCATTTGAAGGATTTTACAGTTAGGTAATGATCAGTTAGAGGAGTTAAAAGGTCAAGGCAAAGCCATAGGAAGTTAAATGTACTAGACTATCATTATTTAAATAACACACTCCAATGAATAGATCATTAGTGGTAATATAAACTTTTCTTAATGAAAAATTAAAGGATGTACACTCTTAATGTTGATTAGAAAGTGTAATGGGGAATGTTTAGCAATTTTAGCAAATCCGGAGGCCATACTGGGTCAGACCAAAGGTCCATCAAGCCCAGTATCCTGTCCTCTGACAGTGGCCAATGGCAGGTACCCCAAAGGGAATGAACAGACAGGTTATCATCAAGTGATCCATGCCCTGTCAGCCAATCCCAGCTTCTGGCAAACAGAGGCTAGGGACACCATTCCTGCCCATCCTGGCTAATAGCCATTGATTGATCTATCTTCCATGAATCTATCTAGCTCCCTTTTGAACCCTGTTATAGTATTGGCCTTCACAACACCCTCTGGCAAGGAGTTCCAGAGGTTTACAGTGTGTTGCATGAAAAAAATACTTTGTGTTTGTTTTAAACCTGCTGCCTAATAATTTCATTTGGTGGCCCCTTGTTCTTGTATTATGAGAAGGAGTAAATAACACTTCCTTATTTACTTTCTCTATACAACTCATGATTTTATAGACCTCTATCATATCAAATTTGGGACAGGAAGCAAAGAAAAATGCCTTAATCCCTTGAAACTGCACACGGAATTAAGGTAGATGGAATGTATTTATCCAAATAGGAATTTGCCCTGGAAATCAGGGTCTGCCCAACAAATCTTGAGTAAAGAAGTATGACTGGAGTCTTTAATGACAGCAAGTGGTCACTATTATTGTGTTGTTTTTATTTATCAATGCATGTATTTGTATTGCAGTAATGCCTAGAGGCCTCAACCAAGATCAGGGCCCCCGTATGATGGACAGTTTTACAATGTGGATGTACATGCCTTTAAAACTTTGCAAGGTACATACAAGGGTAAAAGAAATAAAGTAATATTATTATTTTATTTTACAAATGGGGAACTGAGGCACAGAGAAATTAAATGGTCAAAACCTTTGTATTATGTATAATCTAAAAGAAAGATTAATATTAACTATAATATTTTAATAAAGAAAAAATCAGAAAACTACAGATATCTATTAAAATATTCACAAATAGCTGGTACAGTGGCAATAATCCATAGAAGGATTTGAGAAACTCAGATTCAGGAAGGCAGGGGATTGATTTCATGAGCTATATCCAGATGATCCTAGTAAGCAATCTGGACCCCTAGCGGCAGAGATGAGCAAAACAAACAGAGGGCACGGCCAATTTGCTTTTACTGAAAATTCCTTCCTCACCCCACATATGGCAACCAGTTAGACCCTGAACATGTGTGCAAGACCCACCAGCCAAGCATCTAAGAAAGATAATTCTCTGTATTGCCTGAAGAGCACCGTCCCATTCCATCCCATGTCCCCTCTACAGCCATCACCATCTCTGATGCATCTGATGAAGGAAACCAAATAAACCCATAACATTTTGAGGGGAAAAGTTTCCTTCCTGCCCCCCAAAGGTGACTGTCCAAAGCCCTGAAGCATGAGATTTAGGAACGTGAGACATAGGACCAGAAGGGACACCTTGGACCACCAAGCTGAGTGCCCCTGCAGGCAACCTTGTCATACAATCCAACTCATTCTCCAGGGGGAGTGTTCTATGGATCTGTGCAAGAATCACAGGAACAGCTTTGTCCCATTTCCAATCTCGAAAGCATGGAAATGCCAGGGCAAGAATGAAGCCATGCATCATATACTGCATATTGAAGCCATACAAACTGCTCCCCATTGTATTTATAGTCTCAGAGAACTGGGAACAAACCAAGAAGGGCTCCACCTGACAAACATCTAAATAAGTCCCTAAAGGAGACTTATCTTCACATTCCCATTTTACCATTCCTCCATTTTGCATATGGATGGCAGTTTTGTTTCCCCACACACACACACACGTTAAAAATATGCCATTTGATCTGACAAGAGGTTCCCAGGGTCTTTTCCATGATCATGGTAATTTTCATATTGGCTTTATGTTCACTTTAACTCTCCTGGGCAATTTCTGTGATCAGCGCTTTGCATACAGAGACTGCTGAAAAGAACACGTAACACCGGCAGACCCTGGTCATCAGCGGGATCGAACCTGGGACCGCTGTAGCTAACTGCATAAGCCTCTGTTGCATTAACTAAAAGCCACGTGGCTCTTAGCCAAGGTTGTAGCAAACTCATCAATCTTTAGCTGGGCTAGGTGCCACTAGAGGGGACAGAGCGCCACACCAAGCTGACATGGGTTACAAACACAGAGAGTGATACAGTTTCTAGCGTCGCTGGGATTCATGCTGCACACAGACACATGGTGGCAGGAAAGTCAATCATAGGGAAGTCAATACTATCATGTACAAGATCCCATCTCAGCAGAATGTTAACAGAAGCTGAAGAGAGCCTTAAAGGAAAATAAGTGGCATGGCATCACAGAAACAAAAATCCAGTCCTTATTGGAGCCTATTGGGAATATTGATCTCATCTACAGGCATGCCTCAGTGAATCAGGGTTCTTATAAGGCCACATCTACACTACACACCCAAGTGTATATGGAGCTACACACAGAGAAGTGGAAAGCAGGCTGTGTCTACACTGCAGTGGGTAGCTACACATGTCAGTGAAAGGCTCTGGCAGGGGGCCAGACCACAGGAAAAGCTTCAGCAGCTCCCTACTGCCGGAGCCTTTCCCTGAGGCAGTGAAGGGCTTCTGCAACAGGGTGCCGGCAGCCTTTCCCCACTGCCAGAGTCTTTCCTACAGCAGAGCTTTTCCCCACTACCACCCCACTGCCAGAACCTTTTCCTTCTGGGGGAGTCTTTTCTTGCAGAGGGGAATGAATGCTCCAGCATCAGGAAGGCGGTGGGACACTACAGTGCTAAAAAGAGCAGTGTAGACAGGGAGGCACTGCTTGGGTGAGTGGAGAGCATATAGGGTCTGTACTCACATACTTACTCACACCCTTCAGGTGTGGCTTTACTCACCCAAGCCAGGCCTCACTGGCCACGCTCCTATTTATGCCTGTTCTAGGAGGGCTATGCATGTATGTATACTACACACCGCCCAGAGTGGTATGTAGTATAGACATAGCCTGAAACCTATTCAGTAACTACTGTTACCCCCACCACGCAGAGCTCAAGGTCCAATTGTGTAGTCTTCCCTCAACTGGTGAGTGCAGAGAACCAGACTGTTGAAGGGATCTACCCATTATAAATTAGGTAGTGTGATTCTTATGTCTGATGCCAGCTGAGAATAATGGAGGGGGCTCATTCAAGTGCCAAGTCAATCCAAGGAATGGCTACCAGGAAGAGACACAGCAGAGCATCCACTAGCTGGAACGCAATGATTCATTGAAGTGGCAAAGCACTGTTCCTTCCAGCGATAGCAGACTATTCAAATCATAACAATCAATGTGTCTGATGGGGATTTCATAAGTAAACTAGGAAACACACAATCAGCCCTCATCCAAAGAAAAAAACCAACTTCTGTCCTGGGCCAAGCAAGTTTCTAGCTCCCCCATTGGTGGGGAGATTAACACCAATACATAGATAGCAGAAGTTGGATTAAGCAGAGTGGAACCTGCACCCAGAAATAGCCTCATACATTTTACATCCAGTTGGTGGGCTGGTGCTTTTGACTTCTTTGCATCTGGAAACAGCTATAAAGTGTCCTGTGGCCTCTGCATGTCTCAGGACCTGGGAGTGAGGTGGGGAATAACCTCTCACAAAGAAGGGCAATGTCTCTGATATATGCCTTCCCACCCTTTCGTCTTCCCTCAGGACCATACAAAAGACAGGAGGGAAAGAGTGGCAGTTATGCTGTCAGGGAAGAGAAGTTAGGCCTTCTGTATTGAGATCGGTTAGGCAGCTGCATAGCCATTCATAAATCAATTCACCAAATTATGCTCATTGATCAACCGATCTTTAGCAATGCAGGATTTTTTTTGGCAGAAAGCGTCACCATGCCTTATGGGACAAGGGCAGATGGAGGATATATAATATCTCTCTTTTTGGAGATCCATATTTAAAGAATGCTCTTACTTCCCATCCCTGGAGGCACACTGCTATGAAAGTCCCATTGTAACAGATCTGTGGGCCTTAGCATGATGACAAACAGGAATATTTATCTGTGCCTATCTGAACATTTCCTTTTTTCAAGTAATAAGTTGCATAGATCCAGCCAATCCTGGACACAAATAGATTATCCAGAATAGGGATGGAAATTGATATCCAAAGATTTGGGTTTGAAATGAGGGAGAATTTCACATATCCTGCAGTAGGAGAAATCGTTGTGCATTTTCCTCAATGTATATTTAACAAAATCTGTCATTTAGGAAAGATTTGAATGATCATGGCTGCGGATGTTATCTCATCTGAAGGGAGTAGGGCATCCTGCTGCTGCTGGTGACTGACAGGTCTGGTTGTGCCCTCAAGCCCTCTGAAATACCCATTGTAACAGATCAATGGACCTTATTACTTGAAGAAAGGAAATTTTCAGGTAAGCACAGGTACATTTTCCTGTTATTTATACTCAGAGGTCAATGTTTAAAAGTACAGAATCTGTAGATAAGGATCCTGGACAATCTTGCTGTCTTATCTTGCCTATATATTTCCCAAGGGGATGCCAAGTGTTATTTCCGCTCTGGTGTTGTCATTGTCTATTGCCTTGTACATGATATATATTTCAATTGACAATAACATACATTCCAGTCATACTGAAACTGCATTTTATTGCCAGTGTGGATGGAAGTCATAACTTGAGGATGTGTCAGTTAGTTGTTGGAGTATGAATAATTGATATTGAACGAAATTCCTTTTTATAGTTCTTATTCATTAGAGAGAAGGCAATCAGGGAACATCATTTTCCTGTTGTTTGCCTTCAGGTATGATTGGACGGTCTGTGTGTGATCCAGGAGGAGGAATGTTCATTTTTATACATGCAGCATGTAGTTAGGTTCTAAGCGAGTGAAGACTTGAACTCATAAATGTAATTGGGCATGACAAAATATTCAGTTTTGCCCATGGAAATATCAAATACAAGGTTAGCAGTGAAAATGTGTCAGCAGCATTGCTTGCTAAAATGAGTCAGCAAGTCTCAGCTGACAGCCTTTTTGCCTGTGTGTTAGCACATTAAGGGATCGGGACCTGAACCAGAACTTGGGCTTGTACACCAGGCTGACATTTCAGTGAAAAACCTATAGGAGTTATGATACCATTTAAAGTCTCATTCTTGAATGAGATGTCTTCCCCTCCCAGGTTTTGGAGGCTGTTCAGATGGAAGATAAAAAAACACATGCCAGTTTTCTAAGCACCAATATGGGGAGTGCCATATTGAATCCTCTTTTTATCTACATGGTATTTTCAGTACTGGCAACAGCTGGGCCCCTCAAGTGAACCTCCTAAGCCACATTCTTGAGATATAATCTTTCAGGGTGAAAGAGTGGTTTATTCTCCAAGCCCATTTAATCCTGGGCTTCTGCTGAGATTAATTGTGATGGTGATTAATGTCTGTCATAGAGAATAGCTCAACCGGGGGGGATGCAGGGTGATAACCCCGCTCTAAGCTTGTCACTGGATAGAAATCTCTCAATCCTGTGCACACTGCAGGTATGTAGTCAGACCCAGCAGGAATTACAAATCAGTTGGGTTTGCTGGCAGGTGTCCTTCATTGGCTTGTCAATTAACCCAGCAAGCTATAGCATAGGTTGAGCTGTGCTCAAGTGAACCTCACAGACACGTCCAAGACAAGCTACAGGCAGAGCTCTATGCTAAAAATATATAAATAACTAAAATAAACCTAGGGGAATGGATATGTTTAATTGGAGTGTTTCACTGATTTCTACTGTTTGTTTATAGTGACATAAGGACCTCACCTGTGGCCCTGGGTTAGGAATCTGTTTTTGTCTTTGTTTCTGTTGAACGCTGAATAAATTTAAATGGTTGATGCGGGGCAGGGGAAACAGCCATTTAGTTTAACCATAACCCAGTGAGACCAGTGTCTGTTTTATGGCAAGGAAGTTTGGTCCCATTCCATACCCAAGTTTTTAGATACCAAGATAAGAGGCCCCTTAAGCTTTAGTCTTTATTAGTAAAAAAATTGTTTTTACCATGGGGTAACCAATGCATGTTAGCTGTAAAATCCTAGTGCAGACATGGCAATGTAGTTTTATCATGAGTTTAGGCTCGGTGAGGTCATCCATAGGTAGGGTATATAGTGTTGACCTCATCCAGCTACCTTGCAGAAAAACTAGAGGTGTCTTCTCTCCACTAGGGTTTTACAGTAAGATAACTATTGTGTCAATTATCTTGCTTTTTTAAAAAACCCACCTTTTTGGCAGTGAAGACACAGACTTAGAAATAATTAAGATTATATATGGTCACATATTCATGGGATTCATTTCATATAGGCCATTGAACAACTATGAGATGCTAATAACTTTCAGTCACTATGATCTTAGGCCCAGATCCCCTGCCATAGTCCCAGCTCCTTTCAGGTTCCTGAGTAATGGAGCTAGAATCACAGCTGGCCAGTTGAGAGCTCTTCTAGCGGGGTGGAATTCTCAGATGGAATAAACCCGGCAGAGCAGGCTTCTGTTCCAGACACTCTCTCTCACACACACACCCTGGGGTAGGCAATGCCTCAGGAGCATGGGAAGCCACAGTGAGTAGGGCTTGAGCACAACTCTACGACACCTGTTCAGAGCTAGTGCATGGGATACGTACAAAGTAGTTTTTTGTTGAGGTGATGGTGTTTTGTAAAGGTTTTGTTTGTTTGTTTTTTTAAGTAATTGTGACCACATGCCAAGGTTTACATATCATTCCAACTATCTCTGTTCGACAGCAAGTCCAATGCAGATGTGATATGCCGGCTTCTTCCTCGAAAACTGCTTGAAACTGCATGTTAAATATACTGGAGGTGGCAGCTAGTTTTGGCAATTATGTTTGTATGTCTATATTTGAATGTCATACTTCAATGCACTCTCCCTTTACCCTGAGAGCTTCCTGTATACATCAGTGAAGCCACTTTGGCCCAAACTCTTCTTACTCACACAGGTAGGCCCATTGGCTTCAGTGGGATTACTCCTGGGAGTAAGGTGAGCAGCATTTAGCCCATTGTTTGCCTTATTAAGATGTCTTTGTGAATGCCCTGACGTGTGAACCCGATGCAAGATGACTGGATCATCCACAGAAATATTCTTTTGTGGTATCCTATCAAGGCAAGCAGAAGAAAGTGTCAAAAAGCTGACAGGGCGAGACATTACAAAGAGAGCCTGACATGCTTTCCTTGTCACTGAGCAGCCTGTTTGGTGGTGAGCTTGCACAAACTGCTACAATCCCCAAAGAAATGACAGTGGGCACAAGCTTACTACACAGAAGAGTCATTGTTTCTTGCTGTAAAATGTTCCATGCACAGATTTCCTCTGTGACCTTTGGGACAGATTTTTAAAGGTATTTCAGTGTTTGATTCCTATTGATTTCAATGGGTTGAACGGAGGGGTGGCCAGGGCAAACCCGAATGGCGCTGCGAACCCATGCGCCAGGTCGCAATATCCTAAGTGGGGAGCCAGGCCCAGCCCCACAGGACAGGAGCCACTGCTGCTAGGTGAGTTCCGGGCAGGCTCACTCTCCAGCCCACCACCAGTCACTAGTGACCCATCATCCACACACACACACACACACACACACACTTCAAAATCTGTCTCTGCCACTTGCGGGTACCCGATGAAAGCGTGAGCACTGAATGCCTATAGGCTGGGTTGCTCTCCTAGAGGGAGCGCATTGGGAAAATGTATTTGGTTAATGGGGATGGGGTCAGTAGGAAAGGTATCTATATCATGGAGGGGAAGCTAGTCAAGACTGAATGTCTCAAGTTGGGTTGTATTGGGCATCGGGAACACTATGAGGTAAGTGCATGGGAACTGGTCTCTAGGTTAAGAGCAGCGAGGAATTGGTTTGCTGGGGGAGAACAGGTCTCACTCTCCCACAGCTTGCACCCCAATTTTTCCTGTGAGAGGCCAGTTTATCTCATTGACGAGCCAGAGAAGGGTTATATAAACTTCTCTTTTTTCCATTTTTATTTTACTGGCCAAATTATAAATTGCTGCCACCGACTTTCAGGAGCTGTTGGCTTATTTGTTGTACAAACTAGCAATAAAACCCCTGACTTAAGACTAACAGCTAGTAGACCCAATCTATTGCATGTTCCCATGTTATCTCTGACTGACTGTACCTACTTTTTTTTCAAATAGAAGAAACCTGCCTTAGCTGTTCATCTCAATCCTTATGTTAGGGAATTATCAGTAGCCCTTCAGCCTGCAAAAATGAATAAATATTCTTTTCCATACATAAAACCCATATTAATGCTCATGTGTGGCAAGGAGGCAGGCAACTCATCACCTCCATTTAACTCAATTCAGGAGGATGGGGAAAAGCTCATTCTGAAAGGCCTTTCTCCTACATGAGCTTTCTGCCTACATGGAGCAGGGAGGGAACCAATAGCAACCTTTCCATAAATATCTCTTCTGCAGCAGATCTTAATGGTACATGTCGCTTCATGTGCATCTTATAATACTTTGGTACCAGTATTAGATCATGTAACATGGCTACTTAGTTAAATGTATCCCCTTAGTTAAATTGGGTGGGAAAGTGGAAAAAATAGGCAAAAATGTTATATACTGCAGTTGTATTATTATTGCTCTTTGAATTTTCTGTAATAGTTGTGCAATATATGGTCCTCTGCAAAAGGATTTACGATGAACTGAAAATGAGTCTTCACTAGAGCTAGTTGATTTATTCCTAGCATACAATTTATTGAGTGGCTTCAGGCCTTTTCCTGTCTGTGATTTGTGCACAAGCATTTATTCTTATTATTGTGACATATCTCACTAGGCCAGATTGTGCCCGGCTGCTCTGTATGGGAGGAGATGCCCTGCTTCTTGCACCCCTGCAGTGGACAGTTGCGGTCACTGGGCTCATTGGAGAGTAGGGAATGCTCCCTTTGTGAGCACACTGTGATGTAAGAGAGCCCCAGGGGTTACACATTATGGCAGACAAGATTGTTGCTTGCAAACTGTTCACTACAAGTATTGCTTTAAGTATTTGAGTTTTCTATGTCACATGGTATTATTTCTGATTCCTGGTTGGATGACTTATCCGATCTTTTTCTCCTGAAAACAAATTTTGTTTAGTCATTAACCAAGTTTTGTTTTATGATGAAACCAGTTTCAGCAATGAGTCCAATGTTCATTTTCCGAGCATGCTCCTGTGATTGATTGATTTCATTTCAATGTTCATGGACAAGTGAATAAAGGGAGAACACAGCTGAAGCAAATATCTATTTAGAGGACTTCAAAATGTTCAAGAACTTTCCTTACTTGTAGCTCAGCTCTATTTTTTCCATGACTTCAAACTGTGCTCACTAAAGCCATGATCCTGCTCAGACCTATGCACATCCTTTATTTTACACACTGTGGGAAACTGAGCAGGAAGTTCTCGGCCCTCAGGAAACTCCAACTTGTATAGAACCCTGCAGCAGGTCTCAGCAACACAGGCCACCATGAGCACAGCATATTTGCCTTACGATCTCCGTTGCTGGCTTCCCATAAAATATGGAGGCAAGTTCAAGGTCTCCAATATAAATGCAGAGCAATGTGTACATTTCAAACAAACAAGCTCCAAACCCTACCAAAACAAAACACTACACTACACATACTATTCTTCCTCTGGGGATGGGGTGAGAGAGAGAATGAACACACATGGCTGAAGTTGGTCACTTTATGCACTAGTGGAAGGAGCTTCAATACTACTGTGATGAGGAAGGTATGAGAACCTATACAGCACAGAATATCAGGATGTTCCATTGAAGTCAGTGGGACTGCTCACAGTGTATAATGTCAAGCACATGCCTATGTGTTTGCTGAATTGGGGTCTGAAAAATGGTCAAATAGTATTTGAACAGTTTGATGAAAGTTGTGATTTTTTTGGCATACATTCTTTGAATTTTGTCATTCACCTATCTCTAGTATATACAGCCTTTAACCCTTTTTTGTGTGCAATTTCTCTGGTATTTTTACAGATTAAAAAACTTTGAAAATAAGCAATTGATTTGTTTTGGGTACCATGGATTCTTATTATAATTTCAAGTCTAATTTTTGCTGTAGAGCACAGTAGGGATAGAATGGTTAATATCTCCTAGTTTTGAGGAAGCCTATGCAGAAGAAAAACAAGGAAACTTTAATAATGCATCTATAACAATCATTATGCCAATGGATGTTTTCCCTTGGGCCTGCCACAGTAAGTCATATGCAGCCTTAATGCAGACGGTCATAATTGAAGATTGCCTACTAGTTCTAACTTATGCAACATAATCTGTTTATTTAGAAGCTATGCTCTAAATTCTGAGCTATGATTCAGGAGAACCTTAATCTGACATGATTTCTTTTATTCTGTCTCCCTTGTAAGTAATATTGCAGTTGCAAATGTTGGACTGACTCTTTATTGAAAACAGTGTATTATAAAATGATTGTCTTGTCAGAGAAAATGTTATCTATAGCCGTTATTAACTATTTGAATCTGGTATTTTCATTCTATAACAGTAGTATTGTTTTGAAGAGAATAGTTAAGTGTGTGTGATTTATTTTTGTTTTTATTGCAAGAGCAAACTAGCTAATTAAAAGCAGGGACCGGGTATAAAAAGTGTTTAAATAATAATTTTTAGCACTGCATATCTGAAGCTCTCGAAGTGCTTCACCAAGCTTGGTAACTGTTAATAACCCTTTGTGTTTTATAGGTGGGAAAACTGAGGGACAGAGTCTAAGGCCCACATTTGTCAGAAGTGACCACTGACGTTTGGGTGCCCAACTGGAAGTTCTCCTGGCCTGACTTTCAGAAGCACTGAGCACCTGAAGCTCAGCACCTCAGAAAAAAAAATCAGGCTTAAGGTGCCTCAATTTGGATAGCTAATTCCCCAAGGCACCCAAAATCGGTGGCCACTTCTAAATCCTTTTTGTCTAGGTTCCTGGGCAAGGCTTGCAGCTTTTATAGGTGGTGAGCCAGTGATTTGATCAATATCTAAGCTATTTACATTATCACCTGGATCACCTGGATCGATCGGACTTCAGCTGTCGTTAAGACTGCGCCGATCACAACACGTCTGCCATTCTTCTTGCACTCTTGCCTTTCTTCTCCACGTTCATCCAAAACGTTTAACGATGTCATCTTCCCATCTTCTTGGAGGCCGACCGGGGGGTCTTTTCTGTTCTCGCGGGTACCACTCAGCAATGATTGCGGTCCACCTGTTATCCATGAGCCGTGCTGTGTGGCGCGCCCATCGCATCTTGTTATGTCTGCTTTCCACGACAATATCTTTCACACCGCTGCGTTCTCTGATGATTTCATTTGGTATACGATCCAGAAGGGAGATTCCCAACATAGCTCGTTCCATTGCCCTTTCAGCTACCAACAGCCGTTGCTCTTCTCTCTTCGTCAGTGCCCACGTTTCACTGCCATACAGCATGGCTGGCAGCACTGCTGAATTGAAAATATTTTTACGTGTGGTCTTGTCAATTTTTCCTTTGAGGACGTCCTTGATGGAATTAAACGCAAACCATCCTGCCCGAATCCTTCACGAGAGTTCTCCATTCAGGTCTTGGCGCATATTAACTTCTTGGCCCAAATATATGTACTGTTCCACTTCTTCGATGTCTTCTCCTTTACATTACATTATATGTTCTCAAAACACTAACCATAGTTTTTCCTTCTCGGTTGCCCTGTTTTCCTCTCCCTCTTCCCCTAAGGGCAGGCTCAAAGCAGATGTTGCTCCCTGATCCGGTGTCCCTTGTCATTCCTAATTAAACCTAAACTACTGCCATAATAAACAAAATGTGAAAAGTCATCCAAAAGACCATGTTCGTTATAGAACAAGTGACATTCTCAATCACTCAAAATGGAGAACAATTGTCAGATTTTTGCTCAGTAAAATGTGATGATATTATAAGAGCTTCTCTCCTCAGTTTCTTGCTGTCCCTTCCCCTGCCTCACTGATCCATCCTCATTTTAATTTCCAGATATTTAACTCCTAATAGAATCATAGAATATCAGGGTTGGAAGGGACCTCAGGAGGTCATCTAAGTCCAGCCCCCTGCTCAGAGCAGGACCAATCCCCAATTTTTGCCCCAGATCCCTAAATGGCCCCCTCAAGGATTGAACTCACAACCCTGGGTTTAGCAGGCCAATGCTCAAACCACTGAGCTATCCCTCCCACCTAGGATAGTCTAGTACAGTGGTTCTCAACTGTGGTCCACCAATTCTTCAGGGAAAGCCCCTGGCGCGCTGGACTGGTTTGTTTACCTGCCACGGTGGCAGATTCGGCTGGTCGTGGCTCCCACTGTCCGCGGTTCGCCGTCCCCCCCAATGGGAGCTGCGGGACACGGCGCAGGCGGGGGGCTGTGCTGTCCACGGCGTCCCGCAGCCCCCATTGGCCTGGAGCGGTGAACCACGGTGAGTGGGAGGCCTGTGTAAGAGGGAGAGAAGTGCACAGTTCCACACACAAGAGGTAACGAGGCCTGTCACACTCGGAGAGACCAGAATGGGGACAAAGATACAGCTAACCCAGTAACCTCCATGATGCGTGTCACATGGTGCTTGGATACATGGATTCTAAGAGCATAACTCTTAGAATCTTGTTTCTAGAATGTATGCTCCCAGTTATGAATTTGAAGTTATGGAAAGCAAATAAAATTGGCTTGTGACCAGTCAAAGCAAAATTCTAAAACATTTGAGTGAATATTCGTGTGAATTTTTTTCAGTATTTATTCAGCTCCGCTAAAGAAACTTGTTCTGACTTCCTCATTCTCCTTGTTGAAAGAAATAGGTTTCAGTAAGGGCAGCTTATGAGAATTGGATCTGCGATGTTTTTGTCAGTCTTCTGAATTTTAATTAAATATTGAAGAGAAAAAGGAAACTTGGCAGACAATTGCACTAACTGTGGACTAATGTCATTCGGTTTGTTTGAAAGAAAAATGTTCTAAAACAGATGAGAAACTGTACTTAACTTTGAAAACCACCACTGAGCACTCCCTGGCCAACTACTCATTGTTTTATCCTCAACAATGGAAAATTAACACTACTAAAACATCAGACTTATTGCAATGACAACTGAAGATCTTACGTTAATGTTCTCTCAGACATTGCAATATGACTCCTGGCTTTTGAGGGGCAATATCTTTGTTATTTCAAACCAGCTTAGATACTAATCGGTGGGTGGCCAGCAGGCAGGTTTATCCTGAATATTGTACTAAATTGGGTAATCTGTGCTATATTTAAACAGTGGCAACAGCTAGATTTTTCACACACTGATTTTTCAGACTCTACTAGCTTTTTGAAACAGGCCATCTTTTTTTCTCTTCATAGTAATTGATTCCAAACCAGTATCTAGTAAAATTACACAAATGCATCTCCAGTGATTATTTCTACCATGGCCAGAGCAAATAAAAAAGTTACCAGTTCTTCCTCTTCCAGGAGGACAGAGGTACTTGATGCTTTGCTGGAATCTTCTGCCTATTCTTCCTTTATGTTCCAGACCCTCCTATACTCCCTCAAATGAAGATTAGTAGCATTAAATAAATAAATACCACTAAAAATCTTTCTAGTTACTTGAAACGCTAGTGCAACAAACTGTACAAAAAGGAAAAGTTGTGTCGTGGGAAAATCTTTCTATGTCCTATTCCAGGGGTTCTCAAACTTCATTGCACTGCGACCCCCTTCTGACAACAAAAATTACTACACGACCCCAGGAGCAGGGACCGAAGCCCGAGCCTGCCCAAGCCCCACTGCCCTGGGTGGGGGGCCAAACCCCGCGCTCACTGCTCTGGGGAAGGGGGCCAAAGCTGAAGGTCAAGGGCTTCAGCCCTAGGCAGGGGGCCTTCAACCTGAGCCCCATTGCCCAGGGCTGAAGCCCTCAGGCTTTGGCTTCAGTCCTGGGTAGTGGGGCTTGGGCTTCAGCCCTGGGCCCCAGCAAGTCTAAGCCAGCCCTGGCGACCCCATTCAAAGGGGATTGCGACCCACTTTAGGGGCCCAACCCACAGTTTGAGAACTGCTGCCCTATTCCACTCCTTGGGCTTATTTCTTCATTCACTTCAACCAGTGAAAGTCAAGAATAACTCTACTGAGGTTAACGGAGCTACACTGATGTAAGATGAGAATCAGGCTTCCCATATTCCCACTAAACTTCATCCCTCTCTGCTGCTGCTTTATTTTTTCTTTTGCCCTATGCTTAACTTGATGAGTCAGATCCTAGGCTGGTGTAAATCAGCACAGTTCCACCGAAGTCAAGACAGCTATAGCAACTTGCATCTGCTGAATGAGGATCTGCTCTCATCCCTCTTTCTGAGGTTGGGGCAGCTTCCCAATCAGCAAGCTAGATAAGCTAGAAGCCCAATTTGTCTCCTTTTTCACATATCTGCTACAACCTCCCTGTTCCATGACATCAGCCTGTACTGGTCTTCACGCACAGCTCCACTATCCACCTCTTGTGTTAATTGTACTATTTCCTTCTAGACTAATTTCTGATGCGCTTGTACCTTATTTTCTGTCCTATCTGTATTTTTACTACTGTTCAGTGCTGTGTGCATCTAAAATGTAATATAAAAATAAAACCCTGAAATTCAGTTGAGTTGGATATTATGTATGCACAGGAGCTACTGTTTGTAACATTTGCTTAATGATTAACAGATTAAATCTTCTTCTGACAATATGAGTAATATCACTGCTGCCAATGAAAGGGCCTCTTGTAATGGTTCGTCTGCCTTTTGGTTATAAGCCCTGAAAGTCCATTTTTTACCCAATTATTTAATCTCTTCACTATTTCAGATTGTGTCAGGTTGAATTTTGGAATATGGCTCATCAACCTTTTCTTAAAGAGACGGTCGCCTCTCAGGAGGACAGAGGATCACCATGGCTTTTGACTTTGTTACAATAAGAAAAGTAGACAACGAGAGCCTAATTCATACTAAGACAGGAACAAAGTCTGGACTCAGACTTCTCTATTTAATCCATTACTGCTTTGGATCTAGAAGATATGGGTATCATTAGAACAATGCATAGGCTGGTAGGCTGGCTTCTTGCTGTCTTTGACCTCTGTGAGATTCCTCTTATAGAGTTAACATGTCTGAATGATTTTCACATAAACAAAATGTAAATCTGAGATTCTTGTAAACTGTCCTCTAAAAAATGTCACCTGAAAAGGAAACAAATGTCTTGGGTGACTGCTATTCTGTACTGTAAATTAAAACAAAAGCAAAGCAAATGCCTCTCCAGAAAGCTCAGATTCCCATGCTCATGATGGAACAGATAGAAGATGCAGAATGCTTCAGTAGTAACTAAGGAAATTAATTTTTTCTATTTTCGTCCCAACTACTCTGATTCAGTAAATCCCTTCTCAGAAGCTAATCATGTTAAGTGCTTTAGCTTATATTAGATGTGATAGTGAGTAGTCCAATCTAGGTCTAACAGCCGACTCATTCTCATACATCAGCTAATGATCAAAGGGTTAATTTATATTGTGGCAAATTGCCGGCACTACTATGATGGGTCCCGCACTTTCTCTTCTTGTGGGGGGGTTTCAGGGTGCCATTTCTTGCCCCTGAACTGGGGTAACAGCTATCCTACTAGTATCCCAGGGAAGGGGAGTGGAGAGGGAGGGACCCAGGCCCGCCCTCTACTCCGGGTCCCAGCCCAGGGGCCCTATGATAGCAGGTGAACCACTTGTACCAGTGATTCTTTCCCCTGGGCTACTTCCCTCTCCTGACCTTCAGCTTGTGGGGCTTCCTGCCTTCCCTCTGCACAAGCCAGGTGTCCCTTTACCTAGGATCTTGGTCTTCTTAGCCCGCTGCAGCACTTCTCAAAACTCTCCTCCACTTTCCTTCGAACTGCTCTTTGTTCCACCACCAATCCACTCTGCTTCACTCCTCCAAACTGCTCTCTGCTCCACCACCAAACCACTCTGCTCCAGCTCCTCCTCACTCTGCTCCAGCTCCTCCTCTGGCTGATTGAAGCAGGGGGATTTTATCAGGTGACTGGTTTCAGGTGCTCTAATTGGTTTCAGGTGCTTTTAATTAATCTACAGGGAATAAGGCTTCTCCTCACCCTAGATCACTCTCCTGCTGCCTTCTGGCCATGCTGTATCACAATATTCAGAATACTAAAAGTGAAATACCTCCATTTCAACACTAATTTTTTTTTTTAGCGATAAATGATATTGTAGACAGTATAGCCCCTTTTGGACCCAAAAGAGGAACCATCGCCATGAGAGCTCTCTGTGTCCCAACTTCTCTAATAAAGGAAGTCAATATATTTCTCAGGATTGGGAAGCCAGGAGAAGGAGTTTCTTCAGTTATTCAAAAGCCAGAGGCAGGGATATTGTATGTTGCACAAGAGGTTCTGAAATAAAGGTGCTTTGATCTATACATCAGTTTGATCATTCTCATGTCAGCCTGACGGCCAGCTTTTGTGCTGGGATCATATTCTCAATTATCAAAAGAATCAATCGATATGGACCACATATTGAAGAATCTTTCTGGGCTTTAGTTACTATTACAGTCATTACATGTAAGGGAGAAAAGCACCTTTGGAATCATTAAACACCTTTCATGTTGATAGAAAAGGTAATTGTAGAAAGGCTCTTCAGAAGTCATTAAAATAGCCATAGGTATTTTTGAATCAGACACTTGTGTTACAAGAAGATATTTCAGAGAAGCGAGTTGGAGCCACTTTAATGCACATACTCATCAAATAAGCCCGCAATTTGTTTATGATAGCTGTCCAGCTTTGCAAACCTAATGCCAATGAGATCAAATAGCTGATAGCCTGAAATTTGATCAAGAAAGACATGCTATGTGGACAAGTATTTTCATAGGCTTGTCTAGTGAAGAAATAAATCAATGTTTTGCAAACTCCACTCAAAAGTCCACGTCCTGCAGTCCATTTGTAAGATTCAGTCATAGACAGTATTTAAGTTCGTGTTTGCCACATATGAGATATAGGCTCAAAATTTAAAAGTCTGGATACTCGTTTACATTTTGAACAGTGCAAAGTCAAAGTTTGGTGGGTGCTGAGAATCCAATGTTTTGATTCACCCCATTATATAGATAGGTGCCATTTGCAAAATTTGAATCTAGACCCCAGGAGTGAAATCTTGACACTATTGTAGTTAATATGTTTTATCATTGTCTTCAGTGAGGTTAGAATTTTACCTCAGTTTTAGGTTTGAGGGAGGGTCCTTTTGAGGGAGGGTGCATATAGGTTCTGCATCTAATCAAGATCTTTTCATCTGATCACTAGGGAGCATCTCCCAATCTGAGAGCTAACATACTAGGTGCACCCAATGCCAGATGGCATACTGTTATGATATTTACCCAGAATGTGGCATATAACTCACTGATCATTAATACTCTTGCATGATGTGCATATAGTAAACCCACAAAGAACTTTACAGATATGCTGGAAATATGAGACTAAAAGGTACTTAAACTAGATATGTCCGAGGGAGTTGATAACCAGGTTTTCTCCAGACAAAGGAAAGCGGACAACATCTCAAACCAAGTGTGGCCAAATTCTATGGGCTATTCACTTGTATCAGAGGTTGTTGCAGGAATAGACCATTTGCACTGTAAAAACTGCCAGCAGGGGAGGAACCAGCATGGTGTCTAGACCGTCCAGGGAAAGGAACGTCAGAAGAATGCATTTCAGAGATTAACTGGACTATAAAGAGAAGGGGAGAGAACCCTTGAGTTATCCTTCACCTGAGGAGTCAAAGAAACCGAGCACTTTGAGCTCTGTGAAGAATCCTAGCCAGAGAGTCTGGTCAGCTGTGTTCCCTCTAAGGTGTGCACCTGCACGGCCGCACAACAGTCCATCAAGGGCCACGCACTTGATTATTACAGCTGCACACATCCTCCTCAGCGACTTGTGTTCAGTACCCCTCCCTCCACTGCTCTGCTTCCAGGCTGCTCCTGCCCTCTGCCTTGGAGCCGCCCCTGGCCAGCTGCTTCCAGGAGCCTCCTGCTTGCTGTGCAGAGTGTGTGGGGTGTGCTGATGTCAGGTGTCCCCCTCCACCATGTACCCATCTCTGCAGAGCAGTGGGCAGGAGGGGGTACAGGGCTCAGGAGTGAGATGGAGTTGCTGGCGGCTGTTGCTGTGTTTGGACAAGCCTCAGAGTGGTGAGTGCCAATCTACTTAAAGTGACAGTGCACAATCGCTCATACACTTCCCTAGAACATACTCTCTCTCTCTCTCTTTCTCTCTCGCTTTCTCTCGCTCATATATATACACACACACACACACATACTGTCTCTTTCACACTCAACTCCCAACACATACTTGTATTATTGTTGTTGTTACTTCTTGGTACTTCCTGCAATGCACATATATTCTCTGTAATTTTATTCTTTCAGAGTGCTGTTATTTTAGTTTTTTGACTGGTCTCTGCATTTCATAATTTTATTTCTCTCTTATGCTTACATTTCATGCTTTGAGTAGTGAGTTCTAAAATGCCTAACCTGTCCTGGCTGGAGTAATTATCTTTATTACTTTTATTATCATATGGTGCTTTGTCATTCATTATTTAAAGTGGTACAATAAAATAATAGTATCCTTCTAGAATGTAACTTTAGCCTTAGAAGTGCCAGTTTCAAAAACATTAGCTAAACAAATAACTTTAGGCACTGTGCAGATGAAGGTTGCTTATTTTCAAATTGTATTTTTAGTTATATCTGTAAAATAACTTAACATTTGCATGAAAATAAATGCAGTATATTTAAGTTTTTTATTTCTACTTGTGGTGCACATCTGCACATTACCTCAAAATTGGTGCACATAACAAAATTCATTCTGCATGTGGATGGAAAAAATTAGAGGGAACATTGTGGTCAGACATGCTGGAAAAAAGACTTGTTCAGAACTAATTCTTTGAATAAGAGACTTTAGTTTGTTAATTCAGGTTTTAGTCTTAGAAGTGTATTTTTACTTTTGTTTGCTTGTAACCCTTTCTATCATTACTCCTTATACTTGGCATCACTTAAACCTATGACTTTTTGTTTAATAAACTTGTTTTACCTTTACTACAAACCAGTTCAGTGCTTTGATTAAAATAGAGTGTTTGTTAACCCCAGTTAAGGTAATAAGCAGCTGAGTGCTGACTCTCTGAACTTAATAACCTCCATGCATGGGCAGTGAGAGGGCTGGACACTGAGAGAGACACCTCTGAAGAACTTGGGAGCCAGGGTTCACAGATTGTTGCCTACGAGACAAGGTTTGGATGGGCAGAGTCCTGAAGAGTTTGCTGTCAGAGCAGACAAATTGGTGAGGGAGCTGATACATAGCTTAGCAGCAGCAACACGCTCAACTGCCGAGGCTCAACTGCTGAGGGGTAACAGAATAACTCACAATTCTGGGAACTCCAGCAGATTGTCACACATGATCCACTAACACTGAAAATAGAATTTGGCTGCAAGTATTCATCTTAAAATCATAGAACCATATGGTTAGAAGGGACCACAAGGATCTTGCTCAGTTCCTGCTTTTTTTGGGGGGGGGGGGGGTCAGGTCACTATCATCTTAACATCTTAAAATGATAAGAGGGCCGCGAATGGAACACCCAGGCAGTCAGTGACCCTTATGCCATTAAATTAAAAAAAATTAAGAACTACATCCCTCATGTTGCCTAAGTGACATTGATGACAAGGGAAGATTGAGATTATTAAACTGATTGAATATATCAGCTAGATAACTATGCTATCAGCATTCTCTCACTGAAGCATTTTGCAGGTGGCAGACGGTTTCCTATGTATAAAAAACAGAGTGATCCCAGAGGGAGGTGGTGCCCCTTTGCTTTTTAGGGAGTGTCATGTGTTTGCTTTGCCTATCACTTGCTTTATTTTCTTCTCCAAGTCATGGGATAGATGAATGTTAAGCCTATTGAGCCTTGGGTCATAGTATTTCTCAGGTTCAACAATGTGCCCAGGATGGTCCAGGATTTGGTGTTTGTCTAATTATCTTATATTCTTTCTGCTGGTCCTGCTCACAAATAAAGAGGACGGGATTCATCCAACACCACCACCTCACCTCAGTTGAGCTTTTCAAGTTGACCTCAGGGGACCAGAGATTCTGCCAGCCTGAGGAAGTAGCCACAACTTTGGCCTGAAGCTGACAACAATCATTACCATCTAAGTGCTGTTAGGTTTTTGTTATTGTTTAGTTTTCCTTCTACCTTCTGGCTCTGTTCAGTTGGGGAAATGACTTGATAAACAATCAGCTTTGGTTAGCACTTTTCTTAATGTGATGAAAGTGTTAAGAAAGGAAAATTTGGTTAGAATTTTTCTCTGATTGTTTAAATAAATATAGAAGGTTTACATTATGTATGGGGTTAAGAAGCTAAGCCTTAAACCGTGGCAGAAAATTCGAAAGATTTTAGCATTAGTTCTTAGCACTAACTACTATTATGTGTGTATACATGTATACTACATATTATGTGTGTATACATGTAGAGGTAGCAATTCTCAGTATATTGGTCAAGAGGCAGAATCTACTAAAATTCTGCAAGAATTCCATAGAGTTGAAGCCAACTCAGTATTTCTTTATTTAGGACTTAGGCAAGTTTCTGCTTCAGGAAGCCAGAGAATTTTCATTAAGTCTGGCTCAGTGTTGGGAATAGTTGTACTAGTAGATAAACTACTAAACAAATTGTTTTTCAAATTCTCAACTATATATAAACTCTATGCATTAACCCATTGCTGTTGCTTAATTAAATACACCAGTAGATTCCCTGGAGTGTACAGCCAACAGTTTATTTAGCTTGATACCTGCAGTCACTTGTGCCTCTTGGCATTTCATTATTTTTTGTTAGGAGAAAATCTCCTCAACATTGAGGTGAGTCACTGCTCAACTTGCCTTTGACCACCTGTCAAAGCCTAAATGTGGTATACAGTGTGTGGTGCAGGCCCCAAATTAAAGGGAGAGAGAAAATTATTCATGTATTAAAATGCTGTGTAATTCATTCATTTGGTGTCATTAACTTTCTATAACCTCAGTTTGCATTTCTGATGTAAATTATTGTCAAACATGAAAGTGAAGGGACACTGAAGTAAAGTGAAATGTAGATAATTTTGGAGTTCAAATGAGTGATGTCCCTCAAAATGTGGCACAGTTGAGAAGTATTCTTTGCAATGCTTTTTAATTTTTTTCTTGTTTTGCTTAATATCTTTGCAATAACAATTTCATATTTTTGTGAGTAAAAAAAAGTGACAAAACTGTGGCAATCCTTATAGAAATCTTCTAAGAACCCCTGTAACAGACACTGCCTGCTAATGGGAGCTGTGTGTACACGTCGGTGAGGAATAGATGCCTTAATCATCACCAACTTCTGCCTTTTGGTTCTCTGAAGCGGTCTGTAATTCAGCCCTCTGTCTGTTAATCACATTTTATGTTTGATATAATTTCTTAATTATCCCACAAAATATGTGAGAAAACTGCTCATCTGTCTAGGGAGTGGAGATTAAAATTAAAACTGTCACAATTTTCTTCTACATTGTGTGGGTGTCAGCTTAACAATTAATATGGAGCAGACAAATATCAACAGAGATGTCAGAAAAACCAGTCATTACAGCAGCTGGAATAGTAGTTATTTACTTTGTGCTGTGAAAGTGTTTTCTCAGTCTGTCTGCAGGTAATAACAAATCCATTTAAATGCATTTTGTGTTCACTGCCTGGCACTGACTCTGGAACATTTAATCTCTCAATAGTAAATGGTATTTATGTTTTAAGAAGTACGGGTGAAAAAAATCCTATTTCCTTTAGCACCAGTGTTGAGGGAAACAGTGCCACCTCCCACTCATTTGTCCTTTTTGGGGTCAGTGAGCAGCTCTTGTAGAAATTCAGACTTTGAATATGCTAAGAATCTGAGTATTGTACGTAGGTTGTGGCACTGATTGTTTCATTATTTATTAGATTTTAAAGAACAGTCATTTCTTTGGTTTTGTTCCCATACATTAACATTGTGCAGGTCATAGTCTGTTAATTCGAGCTGAGAAGGAGCAGATGATATTTTCCCTTCCAATTTCAGCAGAGAACAGCTGTTGCATGGCAAGACTCTCTGGTTAATAAAATAAATAAATAGAAATAGGGTGATACATATAGCAGTAGTTCAACCAGGAGGACTAACAAGAAATTACCCAGGCTGGTATCCATGGGTTAATTGACATTGACCATCACAGATGTGCTTACCAATTAGTCTTTGGATAATTTCTCATCAGAATAGAAATAATTATCTAATTATAAAGACTAATTAGGGCAAATACATTACAGGTACTAGCTAGTTCTAATATAATTTACCATGCAATAATCCAAACTTCTCATTGCAAAACATCACTAAAGTACAGAGGAGGTGTGTGACTGCAGGGCATTTTAAGGCTATTTTATCCATGGCAACCACTCACTTATGCTATGTCTGGAATAGCATTAAGGTCTGTTCTAAATGTCTTTTGGAATCCATGAATTTTGGACATGGTTTGTGTCAATGCAGGGTAAATCTTCCAGAGATTTCAAACACATACTTATCCAGTAAACCAATTTTCCTAACCGTAGTGTTGGTGGAATTGAGAGAACAAATATTAAACTGGTAATTCCTGGAAATGTGCAGGGGCAAAGAATAACTTATTAATGTTCATGTACTACGGGAGCCTTAAAACGCACATAAAACGCAGATGGTGTCGGAGAGAAGGGTTTGGATTCTTTGACCATGGGATGGTGTTCCAAGAAGAAGGAGTGCTAGGCAGAGATGGGCTCCACCTGACGAAGAGAGGGAAGACCATCTTTGGAAGCAGGCTGGCTAACCTAGTGAGGAGGGCTTTAAACTAGGTTCACCGGGGGAAGGAGACCAAAGCCCCGAGGTAAGTGGGGAAGTCGGATACCGGGAGGAAGCGGGATACCAGGAGGAAGCACAAGTAGGTGAGTGCAAGAGGGGAGGGCTCCTGCCCCACACTGGGACAGCAGGACGATCGGTGAGTTATCTTAAATGCCTATACACAAATGCAAGAAGCCTGGGGAACAAGCAGGGAGAACTGGAAGTCCTGGCACAGTCACGGAATTATGATGTAATTGGAATAACAGAGACTTGGTGGGATAACTCACATGATTGGAGTACTGTCATGGATGGATATAAACTGTTCAGGAAGGATAGGCAGGGCAGAAAAGGTGGGGGAATTGCGTTGTATGTAAGAGAGCAGTATGACTGCTCAGAGCTCCAGTATGAAACTGCAGAAAAACCTGAGAGTCTCTGGATTAAATTTAGAAGTGGGAGCAACAAGGGTAATGTCGTGGTGGGAGTCTGCTACAGACCACCAGACCAGGGGGATGAGGTGGACGAGGCTTTCTTCCAGCAACTAACAGAAGTTACTAGATCACAGGCCCTGGTTCTCATGGGTGACTTTAATCACCCCGATATCTGCTGGGAGAGCAATACAGCGGTCCACAGACAATCCAGGAAGTTTTTGGAAAGTGTAGGGGACAATTTCCTGGTGCAAGTGCTGGAGGAACCAACTAGGGGAAAAGCTCTTCTTGACCTGCTGCTCACAAACAAGGAAGAAATAGTAGAGGAAACAATAGTGGATGGGAACCTGGGAGGCAGTGACCATGAGATGGTTGAGTTCAGGATCCTGACACAAGGAAGAAAGGAGAGCAGTAGAACAGAGACCCTGGACTTCAGAAAAGCAGACTTTGACTCCCTCAGGGAACTGATGGGCAAGGTCCCCTGGGAGAATAACATGAGGGGGAAAGGAGTCGAGGAAAGCTGGCTGTATTTTAAAGAATCCTTATTGAGGTTGCAGGAACAAACCATCCCGATGTGTAGAAAGAAAAGTAAATATGGCAGGCGACCAGCTTGGCTTAACAGTGAAATCCTTGCTCGTCTTAAACACAAAAAAGCGGCTTACAAGAAGTGGAAGATTGGACAAATGACCAGGGAGGAGTATATAAATATTGTTCAGGCATGCAGGAGTGAAATTAGGAAGGCCAAATCACACTTGGAGTTGCAGCTAGCCGGAGATGTTAGGAGTAACAAGAAGGGTTTCTTCAGGTATGTGAGCAACAAGAAGAAAGTCAAGGAAAGTGTGGGCCCCTTGCTGAATGAGGGAGGGAACCTAGTGACAGAGGATGTGGAGAAAGCTAGTGTACTCAATGCTTTTTTTGCCTCTGTCTTCACAGACAAGGTCAGCTCCCAGGTGGCTGCACTCCGCAGCACGGTATGGGGAGGAGGTGACCAGCCCTCTGTGGAGAAAGAAGTAGTTCGGGACTATTTAGAAAAGCTGGACGAACACAAGTCCATGGGGCCGGATGCACTGCATCCGAGGGTGCTAAAGGAGTTGGCCGATGTGATTGCAGAGCCATTGGCCATTATCTTTGACAAATCATGGCAATCGGGGGAGGTCCCGGATGACTGGAAAAAAGCTAATGTAGTGCCCATCTTTAAAAAAGGGAAGAAGGAAGATCCGGGGAACTACAGTCCAGTCAGTCTCACCTCAGTCCCTGGAAAAATCATGGAACAGGTCCTCAAGGAATCAATTCTGAACCACTTAAAGGAGGGGAAAGTGATCAGGAACAGTCAGCATGGATTCACCAAGGGCAAGTCATGCCTGACTAACCTAATTGCCTTCTATGATGAGATAACTGGCTCTGTGGATGAGGGGAAAGCAGTGGATGTGCTATTTCTTGACTTTAGCAAAGCTTTTGATACAGTCTCCCACAGTGTTCTTGCCAGCAAGTTAAGGAAGTATGGGCTGGATGAATGGACGGTAAGGTGGATAGAAAACTGGCTGGATGGTCGTGCTCAACGGGTAGTGATCAATGGCTCCATGTCTAGTTGGCAGCCGGTATCAAGTGGAGTGCCCCAAGGGTCGGTGCTGGGGCCGGTTTTGTTCAATATCTTCATCAACGATCTGGAGGATGGTGTGGACTGCACCCTTAGCAAGTTTGCAGATGACACTAAACTGGGAGGAGTGGTTGATACGCTGGAGGGTAGGGACAGGATAGAGAGGGACCTAGACAAATTAGAGGATTGGGCCAAAAGAAATCTGATGAGGTTCAACAAGGACAAGTGCAGAGTCCTGCACTTAGGACGGAAGAATCCCATGCACTGCTACAGACTAGGGACCGAATGGCTGGGCAGCAGTTCTGCAGAAAAGGACCTAGGGGTTACGGTGGACGAAAAGCTGAATATGAGTCAACAGTGTGCCCTTGTTGCCAAGAAGGCTAATGGCATTTTGGGCTGTATAAGTAGGGGCATTTCCAGCAGATCGAGGGACGTGATTATTCCCCTCTATTCGGCACTGGTGAGGCCTCATTTGGAGTACTGTGTCCAGTTTTGGGCCCCACGCTACAAGAAGGATGTGGATAAATTGGAAAGAGTCCAACGGAGGGCAACAAAAATGATTAGGGGGCTGGAGCACATGACTTATGAGGAGAGGCTGAGGGAAGTGGGATTGTTTAGCCTGCAGAAGAGAAGAATGAGGGGGGATTTGATAGCTGCTTTCAACTACCTGAAAGGGGGTTCCAAAGAGGATGGATCTAGACTGTTCTCAGTGGTAGAAGATGACAGAACAAGGAGTAATGGTCTCAAGTTGCAGAGGGGGAGGTTTAGGTTGGATATTAGGAAAAACTTTTTCACTAGTAGGGTGGTGAAGCACTGGAATGGGTTACCTAGGGAGGTGGTGGAATCTCCTTCCTTAGAGGTTTTTAAGGTCAGGCTTGACAAAGCCCTGGCTGGGATGATCTAATTGGGTTTGGTCCTGCTTTGAGCAGGGGGTTGGACTAGATGACCTCCTGAGGTCCCTTCCAACCCTGAGATTCTATGATTCTATGATTCTATGATATATATGATTGAAATTCTGATGACTGTGAAGAGGAAAAAACCAGTCCACATGAAAGATGTTCTGGTTTATTGAAGCACTGTTTATACTCAATGGCTCTAGCAGGACAATGGTCCAAACTTCACATCGTTTCACAGGTATAGATCCACAGTATCGCCACTGAATTTGGCCCATTGTTGGGCTAGAGTCAGCAACTGTCTTGAGAAGCCAATGGACATCTTTTTAAAATACCACCTGCTTTGAGACATCATCTGACTTGCTGGCTTCAATTTCTGCTGAGCCAAATTAAATACTGCTGTCAGGTGCTTGTTGAGCTGCCTGGACTGCTTCTGTTGTTGCTTTGGGATGCCTTCTGGTCTACTGGTCTACTGCTGTTGGTGCTTAAAGGCAGCCTTTAACGGAGGTCCCTGTTGTCTTTGCTTTTCCATTACTTTCAGTTAGTGTACTGCCTTGGAGACGGACAAAGCTCCATGTGTTATATTTCAGCCCTTCTAGACTGGCAGATCGATGGTGATCACACTGATGACCCTGTTTGGAGAATGGGTAGTTGTACTCCCCTGACAGAGAAGGGCATGGGTCTGAGGTATGCACTGGTCCTACAGGCTTGGAAAAAGGCAAACTGGAGTAATGCTCAGTGCTGTTGGGACAGAATTTTTTAATATGGGATACTAACTACATCTGATGCTCTTGATATTTGGCCGCTCCAATGGAAAAAGCACCTACATATACTGGGACTGAATTCCATCCATAGAGTAGAACTTAAGGGCTCCTAGTTTTTCTTGTTGGTGATGGTTTGTAGTTTGTTTGTAATATGCTGCATTCAACATGAATAGTATAGAATTCAATGTGACTGGGTTTTGATTAATTTAAGCTTGAGTGTGGCTTTTTTCCCAGCCACTGGTTAAAGAACTTTGCCATGTGTTTTAGTTTCCAGTCTTGTCATTAAGAGCCTATATATAAAGGATGGCTACTCCCTAAAGATAAAGCTGATAGCAGCGTATTGAAAAAATGTTTCCTGAAATGCTTCCTCATCATGTCTAATTTTGAAACCAGAATGGAAACACTCTGACATGCAGATATGAGTGACTGTTCTGGGTAATCTAAATCTCCTGAGCAGATGCCCATATTCAGCAAAGAACTTGAGCACGTTCTTAAGTCCCATTTACTTCAATGGCATTTAAGCACATGTTTAAAGTTAAGCGTATAATCAAGTGCTTTGTTGAACTGGGGGTTTTGAGATATTTCACTTGATAGTTTCTCCCTTTTCCCCAGCCACTGAGGTTCCTGCAACTAAACTTGATGTCTACAGTCCCTGTGAAAACAAGCTTTGGGGAGGGGAAAATATTGAATCGAAGGTATTGTTACATCTTGAGGAAAATTTGGAGTTGCAAGTTTAGGGAGCAAATTCTAACCCTTTAATGGGAGTATTTATCAAAGGAAATGTCATATTACATTGAAAAGTAGAAATTATTACAAATAATTTCAAAAGCTTCAATCTCAGAGTATTAAGTTTATGCAAAAGGAGGTAAGGAGGTGATCCTGGTACCAGTTTTCTTGCCGTATTGGAATCTTTCCTAGAGAGAATTTAATCTACCAGGGCAGATAACTGAAATCTTCAGAGTGCTATTTAAATCAGTGTTCTCTAAAATACCACCAAAATAAGCTTTTGCATGCTCTTGTCATAATGTTTACCTTGTTTTGAGATAAAGACTGCATTATGTTCAATATCTGGAAACATCATGATTGTATGTCCTTTTAACAGGGAAAATCAAAATACACAACTTTTCCTATTTAGACCAAACAATACAGGTCCAGAAGAAAAGAATTACTGACATCTATATTTACTTAGGAATTAATTATACTGTTTTATTTACTGCCAAATTTCAAATTATTAGCGATGGGGAGAGGAGAAAATATTGTTCACTACTATAGTACTTGATTTTGAATGAGCAGAATCTAAAAATCCTGGAAATAGTGATAAACAGAGTGTAGAGTATATGATGCTCATTATGATATATTGTTGAAATCTATAATCCCAGATTTTGAATAAATGATAGATTGGGTTTTCAGAAATGATAAAGATTGCTAATTACTTGTTCATTTGCCTCTTTTTTTCACATAACATGCCAACATGTAACTTTAATAACTAAAGTAATCTTTCTGCTCAATCTATTTTAACCCATGTATTGTTTGTGGTATTTATATGATGTGCAACATATCCTTCCCTTTCCTCCCCATCAGTAGTACCTGTTTTGATCAGGGGTGGGATAGCTCAGTGGTTTGAGCATTCGCCTGCTCAACCGGGGGTTGCGAGTTCAATCCAGGAGGGGGCCATTTAGGGGAGGGGGGAGGAGAAATCTGTCAGGGGACAGTACTTGGTCCTGCTAGTGAAGGCAGGGGACTGGTCTCGATGACCTTTCAAGGTCCTTCCAGTTCTATGAGATAGGTATATGATGGACCCACTTTGTAATTAAAGGGGGCTGTATACTGGGAGGTGATTCTATGACTTTTTCTTATGTATTGTAACCCTGTTCCACCCATCAGCTCTTAGATAAATACTCTGTATATAGAGAGGGGTATGTGTGTAATGCATATATTTTAAAATTGATAAATCTTTTTAAAGTCTATTTGGACTGAATTAATATGTCTTTAAAATATACAGTAAAAAAATACTATAGGTCAAACCATGTTGCAGATCTTTTGGAGCTACATGTCTAGCTGGAGTCCAGAATCATACAGGTCCATTCAGGTCCTGCAGCTGAGAAGGGGTGGCAGAGCCTTCCCAAGAGGGGTTGGGCCAGGGGACCCCACCCCACCCCCAAGGCCCTGCTCCCACACCTCCTCTTCCCCCCCAAGGCTCCATCCCCACCCTACCCCTTCCCCCCAAGGCCTAGCCCCACCACCGGGGGCAGGGGATGTAGTCCCCACCCCCCCAGACTCCTATCTAGGGCAGGTGAAGGGACCCAGGCTCCACACAGCTGCCCGCACGCCCCTTACCCTGACCCAGCTCCAGTCAGGCAGCGGGGCCTCAGAGCTGCAGCCCAGCCAGGGTAAGAGCTGTGCAGGCAGCTGTGGGGAGCCACAGCACAGACCCTTCACCTGCCCTGGGCGGAGGATCCAGGGGGCAGGGACATGGGCTGGGGGCTGCTCGGGCCCGCTGCACTGCAGGCAGGTCAAGCTTCCGTTGCGGCTCCCCACAGCTGCCTGCGCGGCTCTTACCATGGCGGGGCTGTGGCTCCAAGGTCCCGCCCCCCCAGCCAGAAGCGGGTCCGGGTAAGAGCCGCGTGGGCAACTGTGGGGAGCCAGTGTGAACCCTCCACCTCCATCTACCCTGGGGCAGAGAGCCAGGGGGCGGGGACACAGAGGAAAGAGAGGGGAGGAGGGTGGGGTCCACTGTGGGGAAAACTGGGCGGGCCAGGCCCATCCTCTTCCAAAAGGTGGGAGGGTCATGGGCCACTGGCACCCCCTGTTCTGGTGCCACTGCTGGGAATCCTCTGGAGGGACAGTGTATCGCCTATGTAGTCCCCCACATTCCCTATCCCTGCCCAGAGACAGAATCAGAATGGGCATTTTGGATTGGTATTGCAGAAGACATTAGGAGGCATTGCATATGTGCAGTATCCTTGATGCTGTGTGGAGGGCGAGAGACGCTGAATTGCCAGTTGTCCCAAAAAGACAGCAGCTAGTAAGTGCTACTGAAACTGAAATAGAGCAAACAGACTGGGAGAGGATGAGGTGCAACAGGATAAAGTAAACATCCCCTTAGACATAGATAAGGATGAGGAATAGAGAAGGATATCCCTTTCCATAATAACCCGGCCTCTGAAAACTCATTGGGATGGTGAGAGTCACCATGACCCTCTTTACCTTTGTAGGTATGACCCTGCCCTGGTTTACCTCTTCTCCCTTCTTACAGAAGAGCTTCAAGGATTACTGCAGCCCTGGCAAAGGAGAGAGGAGGAAGTGCAAGCAAAGCCCCCTGCACTCCAGGGCAAGCTGTACCTGAATTCTATGGCAAGGTATCTGTATTCCGCACAATCTTGGGTAGAGGAGAAGGTAAATTGGAGGTCTTGACAAATGGGTATGGGGCAATTGGAGGCATGGGAGGAACATATTGGCTGGATGCTGTAACTAAAATTGTCAGAAGGGAACGAGTTCACTATGTGACCATTTAACTTATCAGTTTCATTTTCAAAGATAATACACTGAAATGAATTGATCAATCCCTGCTTTTCAGAACTTTTGTTTTAGGCTTTCTGCAGACCAAAGGGGGCATCACTGCATTTATTTACACTTGTTTCATATTTTCAAAGTTTTCTTCCCAACTATAAGAACTAGAACATTTTTGAAAAACATTGGATTCTGGAGCTCAATCCTGGAGCAAGGAATGGAGTGGCTTTTGCTGCAAATTCCACAAGCATTGAGTCACAGGATAATGGGGCAGTGAACAGGGGACACTCAATCCCAAAACTTGTCAGCAGCAGCCACTTCATGGGGAAGGAAACGCAGGCTGAACCTCAGTGAGGAGAAAAATAACAGCTATAATTAATTTGAGTAATTTTCCTACAGGCGAGAGGAGAGGCGATGTTGTTGTTTCAAGTTTTTATTAAGACGTGCCCAGTTACAAAGACAGTAGGGCACCTTGTAAGACTTCAATGGGCAAAGAGAGACTGGACCAAAGTCAGGATGGGGAGGAGATGACAGGAATAGTGAGGATGGTGCAAAGGTGCTAGAATACAGTGGTGGTAAAAAGGGAGCAGCAGCAGCAAAGGAGGCTGGTTGCTTCCCACCCCTCCTTTATATTTTGAAATGGGTCTAAACTTGGGGATGAGTGTGGGTCGCAAACTCACCATATAGCCTTTCTAAACCAGGGCAGGTCTAGTCCAAATCATCATCTATCCCCTTATACGTTTGCTACTGTCCCTCTGGCACACACCTTGAGAAGCAATGCAGGTAAAGCATTGCAAATGTCTACAAAACAGATCCTCAGGACATCTGAAGGCCCATGACTTCAGCCCAATGGAAGCTTGAAGTCTCCTGTACAAATTCTAATATGGCTGTTGTACTGGAATCAGAAATGTGGCAGATGTAGCAATTCCACAGCCACAGAAAAACATCTTGTTCACAGCCAGACTTGTCATCAACCAAGCACTGATGCTCAGTGTTTTGTAATTATTATTCAGAATTATTTAATCCTTCCCGTACTCAACGTATTTATATAGTTGTAACAATAAAATGTCTCACCTTCATTAAATACCGCTGTAAATACCTCCATGGCAACGGAAATATTGCTACATCCAGCAAGCGTAGTAAATGTAATACTAGAATCTCTTTCTGATGCAGCATAGCTTTAGCCTGTGGCTAGACCTCTAGATAATGCTGTGCAGCATCTGTATTTTCAGGGTGCAGTGTGGGAGACAGGCACAGCTCTTTGTCCCAGCTGAGGTAATAAATAGGTTTATTTAACCCTAATCTCTTTTTTTTTAATACTTTCAGCATATGTAACTTTCTCACATAGTACTTATGCTGTTATTTGGACTATTTTAAGTGCTAATATAAACAAACACTAAGTGTATGCCAAATATTCTCCATTCTCCCTTCAAAAATCCCTCCTGAAACCTAACAGTGTTAATCTTCTCACTGACTAAGTCTGCTACTTTTGTGCTGAGCTCAATGGACCTGCCCCCACACATCAAATTAAGCACATGCCTAAGTGCTTGCAAGATTGGAGCCTAAATCTCTCTCTTAAAAATGTTTATTCGGATCATGACTTTCTTTTACAGAAGTTGATTGTACTCAACTAAGGCTATGTCTACAGTAGCACTTTTGTCAGTATAGTTTATGTTGTTCAGGGATGTGAAAAAAAACACCCCCCGAGCAACATAAGTTACACCGACAGAAGCGCCGGTGTGGACAGCGCTATGTCGGCGGGAGATGCTCTCCCGCTGACATAGCTACTGCTACTTACTCCTGGGGGAATTTTGTGCCACTGCGCATATGCAGAAATCATGTCCCCTGCAGATTTCTTTGCTTCCCCACAGAAAAATGACTTTCTGACAGGGAAGCAAAGGGAAGTCACAACAGCGGTCATGCGTCTCTCCCCAGCAGTATGTTTTGAGTGCCCAGGGCAGCCGTCAGAGAGGTAAATCATGTCAAGCCTCAAACCCACACCCAGAACCTGCCCTGCCGAGCCCCACAACCCCTACACCTGGATCACCCCGATGAGTCACTTGTACCCAGATCCCCACCACACTGAGCCCCACCAGCTTCACCTGGATCCCCACCCCACTGATCCCCACTCCCCCAGCATCTGGATCCCCCACTGAACCCCCACACCCCACACCCTCCACTCCCACTGAGCTCCAACCACCTTCACCTGGATCCCGTAAAGAGTCCAATACCCTTGCACCCAGAACCCCCAACAAAACTCTGCGCATCCAGATCCCACACACACACATGGATCCCGCACTGAGCTGCCCACACCCAGATTGGCCCACACAGAACACTCTCAACCCACACCTGGATCCCCACACACTGAGCCCCTCCATACTTGGATCCTGGTGGGCTGAGCCTGCCTGTGCACACCTGGCACAGAGGGGAAGGACCTTGGGATGTTTCTGGAGCAGGTCTGGTCGTTGCGCTGTGTCAGGGTTGAGTACGTGTCCTGGGGGTGGGTTGTGGGGATGCTGCACAGTGATCTCCCACCTCTGTGTAACCAGTGGCCTGTGCCCCCCAATGCCATGCTGGAGCCTCCAGGTTTATTTTTAATGTTTTAATTTATTTTTTAAATTTATCTTAATTTTTCAATGTAATTTTTTAATTTATTTTTTTTAATTTTATTTTAATTTTAATTTTTTATATTTTTAACTAATTTATTTATTTACTTTTTTAAATTAATTTTTAATTTTTTATGCAGAATGCCCTCAGGAGTATGCTACTCATTGGGGGTGGTTTAATTATGTCAATGGGAGAGCTGTCTCCCGTCAGCATAGAGCGGCTACACAGGAGATCTTACAGTGGGGCAGCTGCATTGGTACAGCTGTGGCACTGTAAGCTCTCTAGTGTCGACGTGGCCTAAAATGTCTCTGGGGAAGGCAGGAGCTAGAGGGGCTGAGAAATTATGAAGAGTGTGTCTACACTCTACACGGCAAAGTAAGCCCAGGATTAGTAAAACTCAGAACAAATCCTTGTGGCCTTTCAAGGACATAAAATGTTACTTTTCCAAAGTGAACTTCAGTGTATTGTCAGAGAGATGCTTTAGACCACAGAAGCTCCCTGGACACAGCCTGGTTAATCACAGTAAAGGAAGTGCAGAGATTTTAAAATAAGTTAAAATTCAAAGCTATCGTTTGTTTTCTAAAAATTTCAGAACTACTTGCAAAACTACTATGTTCTAAAAAATTGCAGTGGACGTGCTACAAAAGCTTTTTCTATCACATCAGGCCTCCCACATTTTGGAGGACATAACTGTACTTGTGGTGCCCTATTGGCAAAGGGAGATGTTATTCCAAGCTGCTGGTGGGAAACCTGCAATGTAAGCAGCCGAAGTAGTCAAGCATAAGTGACTGAACAGCACATCTATAAGTGGAGCGGGCTGGTCAGCTTCCAAAGTGGCGCTGGAAAACACATCCTTCCCTGCAGTGTGACTACCTATCTAGAGTTCCTGCTTCAGCTGTCAGCACCCAGGATTGTGTTAGAATTCATGAGGGAATCAACGGGATGATGCAATAGAACAGACTAAGCCAGTGGTGGCCAACCTGGGACGTGTTGGCCGCCACTTTCCGCAGCTCCCATTGGCCGGGAACAGAGAACTGCAGCCACTGGAAGCTGCGGGGGGCCATGCCTGCAGATGGCCAACTGCATCCCACAGTCAGATTACCCTGATGGGCCGCACACCACTCGACTAAACCATATGGAAGCTGGCTGCATGCGCACATGCAGAACTCCACAACCTTCCTCCTCCACAACCCCAGCCCATTTCTGGACAAAATTTCAAATCCCATTCAAATTTGGCACAAATGATTTTGTCTGTGTGTTGGGGTGTACTGTTTCTGAGAGGGCTAAATTAGAGCTGGTGGGCCCAATCAGCCAGTTAAGCGGCAAATGAGGGAGACATAAACTGTGTGGAGGGAGCTAATTAGGAGAAGGCTCACCGGTGGAGAAACAGAAGGGGGTCTTTATAAAGCCCTGTATGTGAGGGCAGTGAGGACCTGCAGGGAAGTAGTTTTCAGTCAGTCCCTGGGAGAAGAGATGTGTGTTTGGAGGCTACAGTAGCAAGTAGCCTATAGCTACTACCTAGAAGGAGGAACTGGGAGGCTGGCGAACCCAGAGAGAGAAAGAAGCCAGACAGGAAAGGCTCAGGGAAAGTGGCAGCAAGGTTCAGAAGGGGATAGAGCTTGACTGTTGATTGGAGGATCCCTGAACTGGAATCTGGAATAGAGGGTGGGCCCAGGTTTCCCTAGCAGCCATTGGGAAAGTGGCACCAGCTGGGCAGGGAATGAGAAGACTGCCTGAGCCTGTTCCAACGAAAGAACTTTGATACCCCAGAAAGGGAAACTGCATGGTGACCTGGCCAGAGGGCTAAGTCATGAAGCAGCAGAAGCTCCTGGAGTGAGAGAGGGGTTACAGAGAGAGAGAGAGAGAGAGAGAGAGAGAGAGAGAGAGAGATGGGGTGCAACCTCAGGAAGGGGCATTGGCTCACAGAGCTAATCCCCAGAGCAGCCAGGAGGAGGTGCCAGCTATCAGTGAGTGGAGCACCTTGTGACAATCACCTATGGTGAATAGGTAATATGAATTAGTTCAGGGAAAAGAAAAAAAAACCAAAGCACACTACAGTTGACCCAGACCAAAAGAGCTCAACACATCTGACAGCTAATGCTGTTTACCAAAATTAGACATTTGTTCTTAGTTATAAAAGTGAACATAGAACTATTTTGAGGCAAGTGTTTAGCCTCCAGCCCAATCATGTGAATAAATTTTTATACTGCATGATTTACCTAAAAGTTATGTCACCAATCCTGAAAGACATAAGCATAAGCACATGAGTAGCTCCACTGAAGTCAATTGCAGGATCAGGGCCTATGGATGCAATTTCAGTCATATTCGGAGCCTATGCCTGAAGCTAGAGGTGATCAGAAATTTTTCACTGATCGTTTCCATTTGCATTTCTCAGGTCCAGGAATCTCCCTCACTTCCCCTGAGGTGGGGGGTGGGGGCTGCCATCACAAGTGCACCTCCTCCCCTGCTGCTTCCCCTCACTGTAGCCTCACTGGGGGTGGGGGACTGCGAGCAGGGGTGGGGGGCGGCTGTGCTGGTGGAGGGTCCCGCAGGAAAATGAAAGGGTCTGAGGTGGGAGGGCAGGGTCAGGGTCAGCCTGCCCTGCCAAAAGGGGATGGAGGGCGCTAGGACCCTGCGGCAGCAGTTGATGCAGGGAGGCAGCATGGAGCTACAGGGGAGAGACAGGGATGCTCTGCTCCGGTGCCTGGGGAGGTGCGCGGGGGCAGCAGGTGGGGCCAGGGGGGAGACCCGGCTCCAAACATTGGTGGAGCCGGGCCCCCAGGCCCTCAATATTGCTGGAGCCAGGAGCCCATATAACTCGCCGCTGCTGCTTGCCGGTACCCCCGTACTAGGGCTTGCCGGTACCCCCGTACCAGAGCCACCTCCTCCCCATACCCCTCCCCCGAGGTGCCACCCCGCTGCGCTTTCCCCCGCACCCCCCTTGCCATCCCGCTGAACATCTGAGAGGCGGGTGGCTGCGTTAAAAAAAGCAGCGGCTTCAGCGGGCGGCGCCTCCGGCGGGAACCCAGAAGGTGAGTTGGGTGTGGGTGGGGGGGCCGGTGGGGAGCTGCCGGTGGGTGCTCAGCACCCACCAATTTTTCCCCGGATGAGGAGGCTGGGGCGGGGATTTGGGGAAGGGGCAGGGCTGGGGGGTGGAGTTGGGGCGGGGACAGGGGGTGGAGTTGGGGGGCAGGGGCGCGAGCACCCACTGGCGCCGACGAAAGTATACGCCTGTGACCTCACTGTTTATCCCTTTTTCCAGATCGTTTATGAATATGTTAAATAGGACTAGGACCAGTACAGATCACTGGGGGACATCACTATTTACCTCTCTCCATTCTGAAAACTGACCATTTATTCCTACTCTTTGTTTCCTATCTTTTAACCATTTACCAATCCATGAGAGAACCTTCCTTCTTAACCCATGACTGCTTATTTTGCTTAAGAGCCTTTGGTGAGGGACCTTGTCAAAGGCTTTCTGAAAATCTAAATACACTATATCTACTGGATCCCCTTGATCCACATGCTTGTTGACCTCCTCAAAGAATTCTAGTAGATTGGTGGGGCATATCTAAAGTCATGCAATGACTTCAGAACCAGGGTAATAAGAGAACCTAAGGAGGGGGAGGCTGAAATTGAGCAGACACATCTCCTAGATCTCTTTCTAGAGTGGTTTCACTCCTAGAGCACCACTTTCGAGCTCAGCCAACTAGTTCTGATTGGAGGGACAGGATAGGGATGATCAGTACTGGTGACAGAACTTCAGGATGTCAAAAGCCACTTTCCTAGAAATCTGAGTGGAGTTCTTGGCAGAACTACCGCAGCAGAACACCAACATGTGTTGGTGCATGGAGAGGCATGTGGCCATCACTAACTGGAAGTTCACCACCTCCAACTGCCTTAAGTCAGTCGCCAATCAGTTTGTTGTTGGTAGAGCAACCATCGGGGCTGTTGCCATGGAAGTGTGCAATTATCAAAAAGATACTGTTCCTCTGGATCATAATAACCTCTTGTCAATGGTCAGACCTTAATGGTTTTGCCAGGTTGTATTGAGGCCATTGATAGGGCCTATGTGCCTATTCTTTGCCCCCCATACCAGGCCTCAGAGTGCTTCCATAGAAAGGGTCTCCATGGTGCTGCAAGGCCTGGCTGCTCACTGTCAATCGGTGTTAACATGGGATGATCTGGAAATGTCCAGCATGTCTTGGATCTTTAGAAACTCTAGACTGTTTTCTGCAATGTGAAATAGAACTTTGGCTCCCATGGTTTCTATGGACACTGATGGTGTTGCCATCCATGCAGCCATTCTGGGAGACCCTGCTTACCATCTGCTTCCATGGCTTATGAAGCCTTTTCCTAGATAATAGGATGGGAGAATGGAACTGTTCAATTATACCTTGACTACTTCCAGAATGACAGTGGAATGTGCATTTGGGAGACTGAAAGGTGGAAGAAGGAATCTGATGTCAAGGCTGGAGACTGACTCAAAGTATTTGCCTCTTATAGCTCTTTGCAGTGTTTTGCACAATCCTGGTGAAATCAAAGGGGAGTGTCTTTCAGATAGATGGGAGGAGAAGGCTGATAGACCTGCTGAACATTTAAACAGCCTAATAAGATGTCTCTAAGAAATGTTACAATATTCGAGGCAGAGATTCAGGGATGCATTATGCTCCTACTTCAAGGCTAAAGCCAGTCCTGAATGATGTACTGTATATGTTTAAGGCTTTCATTAAGATTAAGGCTAAGATTTTGTCACTGATATTTTTAGTAAAAGTCACGGACAGGTCACGGGCAAGAAAGAAAAATTCACGGAAGCCCGTGACCTGTCCCTGACTTTTTTACTAAAATATCCATGATAAAATGGGAAGGGGCTGGGCAGATGGCCGGTGGCTGGGAGCTCCAGGGACCTCCTGCCCACCACAGCAGCATGGGGAGTTGCTGCGTAATTCCCTAGCCGCTGCCGGGACTGCATGGGGGGAGAGTGCCCCCTGCTGCCGGCAGCTAGGAGCTTGGGGACAGTGCTGCCTCAGGCGGCAGGAATACCTCACAGCTCCCTGCCACTGTTGGACACTGCGGAACCCTGCAACTCCCAGCCAGGAGTTAAGACCCGGAGGTCTTTGGAAGTCACAGATTCTGTGACTTATGTAACCTCTGTGACTAAATTGTAGTCTTAATTAGGATTACAGCACACACATTGTGTGTGCAAAATGTGCAAAGCTTTTATCATGCTTTATGTGGGGATTCTAGTATACTTCATGTGGGGATTTTAACATAGTGCATGTATGAATCTTATAGTGCATGTGAAGGTGGTATTTTCTTGGATTTTTTAATGAATTTGTGTACTGGACATGTGCATTTTCGTGAATTGTTTAATGATTTACTGTAAGGGCTGGACATTCTCATGAATTGTTTCATAAATTAATGCATGGACATTGACACTCGTGAGTTGTTCTAGTTGCATGACTGAAGACATTTTCAATAATTTTTTAATGAATACACCAATTTAAACAGTGTGAGTAAAATACTATTAAACATACCTAACAGTGAAAATTAAAAACCCATTGAAACCCTAATAAACTTATTAAATATAGTGTGTAGTCAAGTTTGTGCTTTTAAAGTCACAATTTTTTGTATGTAGGTTGCTCAAAATTGCTCTCTGCATCTTGGGGTGTCAGTAGAAGGGCCTGCCCCTCGATGGCGAGGGAGTTGAGGGGCTCTCCCATTGTCTATTTTCTTTTGTTGTCCTGTGGCAAAGATTGCCTAGAAAATTACCTGTTTCTGGGCATTGTTGCAGTGAATGGTGTGTCCCCCAGAATGCGGCAGTATCAGAGGTAGAGTGTTGCAGGGGATGTGTAGACTGTTATGTAGTCCTTGACTAGAGCCACTGTGTTCTCTAGGAGTGTTGTTTGCCTTTCCATCATCCCCAGCAGCTGTTTGTGTGAGGACCTAGCCAGTTCCACGTACTTTTCTCTCCTCTGTCGTTCTTCAGGAACACTTCTCTCCACTCCTTCATCTTTTTAGCCGTCTCTTGGGATGTGGACAAGGTCTTTGAATGTGTCATCTCTTGAGCTCCTATTCCTCCAACATAGATTGGACAGATGTTCGCTCAATGTTAGTACCCCTGTCCTTTATCATCACAGCATGTTAGTTGCTAGGAGGAGGGAGAAAATGGACAACTAGTTAATGTAGACAGTGATAAAATGTTTCTTTTTCCTCAAATGTGGAATTCCATTCCCATAGGCTCTTCCCAGTCTCGGCTGAGCTTGTCATAGATTCTAAGGTGGGAAGGGACCATTGCAATCATCTAATGCAGTGGTTTTCAAACTGCAGGTCATGACCCAGTACTGGGTTGTGGAATGTCAAGGCACTGGGTCATGGTGGCTCTAGTCAGCACCACCGACCAAGCTGTTAAAAGACCCATTGATGGTGCTGCCCAGCTAAGGCAGGTTAGTACCTACCTGTTCTGACACTGGACTGTGCCCTGGAAGTGGCCAGCAGTAGGTCTGGCTCCTAGGCGGCGGGGGGGCCACAGGGCTCCGCATGCTGCCCCTGCCCCGAGCACCAGCCAATGGGACCTGTGGGGGCGGGGGGCAGTGCCTGCAGGCAAGAGCCACATAGAGCCGCTTGCACACCTCCACCTAGGAGACAGACCTGCTGCTGGCCACGTCTGGGGCACAGCGCGGCCCATGGGGCCAGGAGAGGCAGGAAGCCTGCCTTAGCACCCCCCCTGCACTGCTGACCGGGGGCCACCAGAGGTAAGCCTGTACCCCAAACCCCACACCCCAACACCCGGCCCCAGCTCTGAGCCCCCCTCCAAACCCAGAACCCCCTCCTGCACCCAAAACCCCTCATCCCCGGCCCCATCCCAGAGCCAGCCCCCAGAGCACTGACCCCCCTCATGCACCCCAACCCCCTGCCCCAGCCCTGACCCCATCAAAACCCAGAGCCCACTCCTGCACCCCAAACCCCTCATCCCTGGCCCCACCCCACAGCCCTCACCCCTGCACCCCACTGCTCTACCCCAGCCCTGAGCCCCTCCCACACCCCAAAACCCTCATCCCCAGCTCCGTTGCGTCGTGAGCATCAACAATTTTCTTCAACTGGGTCACCAGAAAAAAAGTTTGAAAACCACTGATCTAATCTGACCTTCTTTATAACACAGAAGATCAGACTAGAACATTTAGAACAGATAGGCCATAGAACATCCCCAAACAATTCCTGGAGCATGTCTTTTAGAAAATCTTGACTGAAAAACTGTCAGTGATGGAGAATACTCCATGGCCCTTGGTGCTTTTTCCAATGGTTCCTTTCACCGTTAAAAATTTACACCTTATTTCCTGTCTGAATTTATCTAATTTTGACTTTCAGCTGTTGGATCATGTTATACCTTTCTCTGCTAGATTGAAAAGCCCATTATTAAATATTTGTTTGCTATATAGGTACTCATAGACTGTAATCAAGTCACTAGTTAATTTTCTCTTTGTTACTCAAGGATCTCAGTCTATTTAGCCTATCACTATAAGGCATATTATCTAATCCTTTATTCATATTCTTGGCTCTTCTCTGAACCCTTTCCAATGTATCACCATCCTTCTTGAATTGTGGGCACCAGACCTGGACACAGTATTCCAGCAGCAGTTGCACTAGTGATAAATACAGAGATAAAATCACCTCTAGATTCCGATTTATGCATCCCAGGATTACATTAGCTCTTTTGTCCACAGCATCATACTGGGAGCTCATGTTCATCCACTACAACCCCCAAATCTTTTTCAGAGTCATTCCTTCCCGGAGTAGAGTCCCCCAACCTGTAAATATGACCTACATTCTCTGTTCCTAGAAGTATACATTTCCATTTAGCCATGTTAAAACACACATTGTTCACTTACACCCAGTTTACCATGTGATCCAGATGGCTCTGAATCAGTGACCTGTCATCTTCATTATCAAAAGTTCCAGTCTTATTAATCTCATATGGATTCCATACCCCTAATCATTTTTGTTGCCCTTTTCTGTACCTTTTCCAATTCCAAAATCCCTCTTTTTTCTAGATGGGGTGACCAGATCTGCACACAGTATTCAAGATGTGAGCGTACCATGGATTTATATAGAGGCAATATGATTTTTTTTGTCTTACTATCTATCCCTTTCTTAATGATTCCCAACATTCTGTTCACTTTTTTGACTGCTGCTGCACATTGAGTGGATGTTTTCAGAGAATTATCCACAATGACTCCAAGATCTTTCTTGAGTGGTAACAGCTAATTTAGACCCCATCATTGTATGTGTATAGTTGGGATTGTTTTATGATATGCATTACTTTGCATTTATCAACTTTGAATTTTATCTGCCATTTTGTTGCCCAGTCACACAGTTTTGTGAGATCCCTTTGAAATTCTTTACAGTCTGTTTTGGACTTAACGATCTTGAGTAGTTTTGTATCATCTACAAATTTTTTCTAGATCATTTACGAATATGTTGAATAGTACTGGTTGCAGTACAGACCTCGGGGGGACACCACTATTTACCTCTCTCCATTCTGAAAACTGACCATTTATTCTTAGCCTTCATATCCTATCTTTTAACCAGTTACTGATCCACGAGAGGACCTTCCCTCTTATCCCATGACAGCTTACTTTGCTTAAGAGCCTTTGGTGAGGGACCCTGTCAAAGGCTTTCTGAAAATCTAAGTACACTATATCCACTGGAGCCCCTTTGTCCACATGCTTGTTGACCCCCTCAAAGAATTCTAGTAGATCGGTGAGGCGTGATTTCCCTTTACAAAAACCATGTTGACTCTTCCCCAACAAATCATGTTCATCTATGTGTCTGATAATTCTGTTCTTTACTATAGTTTCAACCAATTTGCACAGTACTGAAGTTAGGCTTACTGGCCTGTAATTGCCGGGATAGCCTCTGGAGCTTTTTTAAAAATTGGCATCACATTAGTTATCCTCCAGTCATCTGGTATAGAAGTTGATTTAAAAGATAGATTACATACTATAGTTCTGCAATTGCACATTTGAGTTCCTTCAGAACTCTTGGGTGAATACCATCTGGTCCTGGTGACTTATTACTGTTTAATTTATCAATTTGTTCCAAAACCACCTCTATTGACACCTCAATCTGGGACAATTCCTCAGATTTGTCACCTAAAAAGAATGACTCAGATTTGGTAATCTCCCTCACATCCTCAACTGTGAAGACGGATGAAAGATTTCATTTATCTGCAATGGCCTTATCTTTCTTGAGTGCTCCTTTAGCATCTCAATCTGGAATTGAGCCCACTTACTCCAGGACTGAATTTAAATGTATATCTGTAGCCTTTCCAGCTCAGGAATAAAGGAGACAAAGCACTGAAATCATGATAGCATAACAAGGGCTATAAAGAACAATTTTATTAAAGCTAGCTCCATACTCTGAGGCTGTTTAATAACTTGTTTCAGTCTTCTGCAAACCCACTTTTCTCCTTCAGTAGCTTTAATTCAATTCTGTGAAATTAATATAACACTCCTATAATGTAACAGGGAAAACAAGGGACAACTGATTAATGTCAGTGAGCTATAAATATTTCACTTCTTAACTCTCAGAAAACTTTTATATCTTGGCTTTAATTCAGCCTATTGATCTTTTGTGGTGTTTCTTGTGAGTTTATGAAAGGATTTTATTGTGATTTAATCTATGGTGTGATCGATGACTGTAGTTTACCACAGCTGACTGGGTCTGAAAACAACATTGGCCTGGTTTGAATCTTTGAGAAGTGCTTCCCGTTTTTAATGTTTTAAGCTACTTGTGCAGTTTTCGAGCCAGGGAAAAGATGCAACTGACAGCAGCATTTGACCAATTCGAGATTTTACTAGACAATTCAAAACAAAGAACCCAAACCAAGCAGTTTGCTTACCTACTGTCCAAGCCTCCACCCATGAAGGCAATGACCAATCTCCCACTGAAATCAACAGGAGCAGGGTTCTTAGGCCGAAATCCTCAAAGTTGTTTAGGCACCTAACTGTTTCAGTGGGAGTTAGTCAGGTGGCAAAGTACCTTTGAGGATCTTGGTCCCCAGTATCATTAGGCAGAAAATCCTGGCATGTTTAACCAATGAAGTAAAAGGCCATTTTTTCATTGTAAAAATGTGTTAGGCAGCACAAATATTGCTAAAGAAGTAAAAAAAATGTCCTTCAAAAAAGCTTTACAGGACAGTTCCCAGCATATGGGGGAGGGGGTGTGTGAAAGCTCCTTAGTCTCAATGCATTACTACTCATTTATTTGGAGTAAGTGTTTTCAGCTCAAACTCTTTGCGTTAAAGACAAAAATCATCATTATAAATGACATGCTCTGTTTTGTTTAATTATTTATGGTTGTGTATTCTCTTCAGTCTTCAGCTGCAATTAAGTGTTCCTAGCAACTTGCAAATTAGCCTGTCATTTTTAAATATTGCATTTCCAACTCTGTAGATATAGCCCTGTAATTATGTAACTGTTCTCCTTATGGCACTAATTCAGCGAGGTACTTAAGCCCCTGAGTAGTTCCTTTGAAACCACTGGACCTACTCACATGCTTAAAATTAGGCGTGTGTTTAATTACTTTGCCAGTATAGTTAGCTAGAGATGGTGATATGAGTTGATGGGTTGTACTCATTCTAAACATTATAATAAAATGTGAGGTTTGTAAATTCTAATAATTACCTTCCTTTATCATGAACCTTTAAAATTAGTTTCTGCATCTGAATAATGGCACTAGAATTACAGTACCATTTAAAAAACCTTTAGATGCCTATAAATACATCAGAGAAATCTGTTTGTCTTCTGTCTTAGAAACTAAACTTACCTAGGTCCTACACATTAGGAGTAATTCCCAAAACATACCCCTATCTAGCATGCTATGTTGCACTATTTTGAATGAATTGGAAAACCTGAAGCATGGCTAATGGGTTGGTGTACTTCCATTTTCAAGGAAAACGAGACAGTGAGAACCACCATTTGAAGAGACCTGGAAAATTAAGGTGGCAATAATACTTTGTACACATTTTGTACCAGAATTCCACATAACTTCTAAGCACCTTGAAAATCACTAGAATCCACAAATCCTGCATTAGGCACCTAGTCTCCATATACAATATATTTGGGGAGAAAGAGCATCTGAGAGTCTGACCCATAAAAGCCAGCATGTTAGGCCAATAGGAGATGCTGATGAGATTTTGTGCCTTAAGCCCCACCTTTCTCAGACTTAGGCACCTCCCTGCAGCCCAGACTTAGGTGCCTATCTCCTCTTGGGATCCACAGCTGGGAACCCTCTCAGAGAGTCTGGCACCTAAGCCAGCTCTTATGGGAATGGCAGTGGTACACACTCAACTTCATATAAAATGGCTGGTGACAATGGCCAGCCTCCCTCATAATCTTCACCCCAGCTTTTAGGGTACTCACCCAAAATGTGAAAGATCCTAATTCAGTTCTCCCTCTGCTTGATAAGGATGTGAACAAGGATTTCTTACCTCTCAGATGAATGCCCTAACCACTGGACTATAGAATAATTCTCGTTCTTTATCTGGCTCAATTAATACTTAATTATTTAATACAAAGTGGAATAGCTTCAAGAGATTGAGGGAGCCCCACATCATAATATCCCAGTGGTTAGGGCCTTCTCATGAGAGGTGGAAAACCTCTGTTCAACTTCCTCCTTCATACCGGAAGAGGAGGGGTATTGTACTAGTGAGTACCCTGATCACTGGGCGAAAGGTTAGAAGGAAGGCTAACTTTGCCTCCTGCCATCCCTGGCTATCGTTAGGAGAGTTCAGAGCACACCTTTCTTGTTCTGCGCTGCCCAAGCCCTCCGCTCCCTCCTGGGTTCCCACGGGCTGCTCCCTCTCTCCAAGACAGTACATGCCATGGTGATGGCCAAACTGAACCCATATTGCTGCTTTTTATCAGCTGTTCAAAATGGACACTTCCCTGTGACCTCATGGACATGGGTTTTCTGTCCACGGCTTTTTATCCAATCCCCGCTCACAATAGGGCCACCAGGAGCCACCAGCTCCTTTCAGGTTTGGACAGATCCCTCTGATATATGGAACTGTGCCTTTCCAGTGTGGGCTGGACTTCACTACCCATCTGTGAGGTCAGGGGTTGGCTGCAAGCCCACCTCAGCTTGGGCCTAATGCATGGTTGCTGCTGGCAGGGTTTCCAGATTTCTACTAGGCTGCCCATGCAGGCAGGGCAGGAGAGTGGGAGGATGGGGAGAGTAGGAAAGCCCAGGAGTTTTAAAACACAGGAATGGCTGTTGTGGATGCCCAGGATGCCAGGGAGCATGCACCCAGACACAGATCCATGTCTCCCTACTTCTACTTCCCTCCTCCTCTGTGTGCTCCTCATGGAGCACAGTGGTCCAGTCCTCAGGGGTCCTCAGACCATCTCATGGCACAAGATCTTCCTGGCTGTCACCACTGCTCGCAGAGCAGCTCTTCTGCCTCCCCTCTTGTGTGTCTCGGGTAGTGGTGAGCTGTCCTTGCAGTGCCTGGCCTCTTTCTTGATCTGTGGGAGGCAGTGCTGGAGCAGGAGAGAGGGCTACAGGCACCCATGCATACTTCTGGATGATGAGACCTTCCAGGGTTAAAACCAGTCCCAGGAGAAGGGCAGTCCTGTCCCAGTTCCCAGGATAGGAAACTGCCCCCTTCCGTGCATGTATGAGGTCAGGCAACATGAGCTAGGGCATAAACCCAGGGGGTGTCTCCATCTGTTAGATTTCTGATATTCTCTAGAATATGACCGCAGGAGACTTCTTAGAGGATTTCCCTTGGGTTGGGTGTAGTGGGTCACTGAGCCTATGGTAGAGGGATATAGCGTTTGTATGACAGCATGGCTCGGTTCCCCTCTCCCCTTGGCCACTCTGCCCAGCATCCTGAGTATGTGAGATCATATGTCCCTCTGCTGTTGTTGCCGGGGGGTGGGGGGGGGCGGTGGCGGCGTAGTGCAGAGGGGAGAGAGGGATTTTAAACTCACCATACAGTGTGTCCTGTGTGTAAAGAATCCAGGTGGCAGATGAGCTGTGTGCCTGCTGTCCTGTGTAGAGTGCTTGGCAAGGGCAGAGGTGCACTTCTGCATCTCCCATTCGGCAGTTTAGGTGGCTGTCTGCCTGGTTGGTTGACTTGGTGGCTCATGTACTTGGATCCCTGTTCACTACATAGAGGACCTTGGTTGCCTAACTGTGCTTTGTGGACAGCAATGTTCCTGTGATTTTCAAAAATCCTTAAAATTTAGTGGTGTAATGCTGAGCTCAACACCTATGTCTCTTCATGGATTCCAGGGTATGTGCTAAAAGAAATCCCTGTTGATAGCTCTTCAGGGCAGAGATCTCATCTTCCTGGTCATGAAAGAAAACTGTTCTGATAGTGTTGGAGGATATTTGGGCGGGAGAAGTGGTTTGTGGGTTTTTTTTTTTTTTTTTTTAAAAGTAGCCAAAGAGTTCTAGTTATAAGATTAAACGTTTTTTATTGGCTGGATCACTCTATAATACAGCCTCGCCCAAGTGAATTCTGGAGTGAGGGTGCTAGAAAGCTCAGGAAACTGACATGATTCCTTTAAGACAGTTGGATGGAGGGGAACTTAACTGATAACATAAATATTCTTTCTGGGACATTATTTCTGAGAGCAGCATCTATGCTTACTATAAACTCAAAAAATGTTCGCTGATTGTGATGACTGAAAATTGAAAGTAGATTATGGCCCTGATTTGGAGTCACAGTGCTCTACAGTATTTGCTCAAGTAATAATGTTCAGTCTAACTTCCTGCAGCTGAGACTTACAGTTTTATTGTTCATTTTCTGAAGCCTTCATATTTTTTGGCAAGGGGGATGTAGTAGAGACAAGGTGTGATCTTGAGAGTTCACGAGATCACAGGTTCACAAGAGTTCATTAATTTGTAATGACAGAGGTGCTGGGGCTCAAGCAATTAGGTGCCAGGGCTCGGGCAATTTTTTCTTTCTTTCATAACTGATGCTGCAAGCCCAGAGATGCCGGGGCTAAGAACTGCCACTAGAGGTGCCAGGGTTCAGCCCTGGCACAAATTAAGCACTGCAGGAGGCCCAGACTAAAGAAGAGAGGGGAAAGTCTCTGGATGAAATCCTGGCTACGTTGAAGTTAATAGGAGTTTTGCCATTACTTTAGTAGAGCCAGAATTTTACCTTTTTACCAGCAGGTTTTATGTTCAACCAAAAAAAAGTCTTTAGCCACCCTCTCTAATACAGTTAATCTATTGTCAAACAAAATATAAGCAGAACAGCTTTTCTGTCTACAGAGTTGCCTGTTGCAAAACATTTTTTAAACTATACTTTTTAAAAATTTGGGGCATTTTGATCAGTCGGCTACAGAGCTCCCCATTCTGGCTTCTGGTCAAGAAATCCTCAGTCACTCAATCTCCTAATAGTAATCTACCTCTCCTTAAGGGTCTGCTTCTACCTAGACTAGCTATGGCTGATGGTTTTACCTCAGGGAGCTGCTCCCATCTGGGATTTTGACAACTTTTTCGGAATCTAATCCCCAAAGCATCATGCTGCTCTCTGACTTTCTAATGCAGCGTGAGAGGTGTCTCATCCCAAGAGCACCAGTGAGTTTGAAAGGTACAGGGCTGCAGAACAAAAAAAAATACACTACAATGAGGCATATAAGGAATCTGAGGTGAGATGCAAAAGTCATTCTGACACCAAGACAAACAAGTGTAACCCTTCTGCCAGGACGAGTTGACAGCAGCAAGGGCCAGGTTCAGTACATAGGGGTTCCCTTCGCAACAATGCAATGCAAAACCGGCTCAAGCCCCCACCCAGTAACCTGGGAAAATCTTATACACATCCCTGGGCGCCTCAAAGAGGCAATACTTCCCCTCTCGCAAGCACAGAGCCTCAGTGTAACAGAAATCTTTAATAGCAGCAGGTAAACGATACCAGCCTTAAATTGGGAAAACACCGCAACTAGGATCTATAAGCCAAACAGTGAGCAAGACCCACCCCAGCCAATTGGGCCGTGCCCTGTCCCTTGGGTTCTTGAGTCCAGCAACCCAAACATCACCCAAAGTCCCCAAAAGTCCACGAACCCAAAAGTCCAGTCCCAGAGTTCAAAAGTTCATCTGCAGGGTGCTACATGCCACCCGCCTGGGCAGCAATGGGAAGGGGCGGGGGGTAAGGGACACCTTACGTGGCGTGAAGATGATTGCCTCACCCCTCCGTGGGGCTTCACTCTGCTCCGCCAGTCGTCTCACTGGCCGCTCTGCTCCGCCAGCTGTCCCGCAAGCCGCTACCGCTGTCCCCACAAACTGCTCTGTCCCACCAACAGCGCCGCTCCACCAGTCGTCCTGCAAGCTGCTCCAACTGCAACCACGAACTGCTCCGCTCTGCCAGCAGCACCACTCCGACTGTCCTCACGAACTGCTCTGCTTTGCCAGCAGCACCACACCATCAGCTGTCTTGCCAACTGCTCCACCAGCCACTTATCTTCAGGCTCCCCCACTACTTAACACAGTGCTCAGTGATTTCAGCTTAGTGATTTCAGCTCAGAAGGCTGTTAGCACTTTTGTGATTTCAGCTTGTAGTTTAGGGGAGCCCTAGTGCTCAGTTGCACTATTAGCCCAGAGTGATTTCAATTCAGCAGTCAGAAACCAGACTCTCAAGGAACTCAACATTAGCTCTGATATTCCACAGTGGAGAGAGGCAGAGATGCTGCAATTGGTGTTTCAGACCCTCACAAGGGTCCTACACCACCAGGCATTATGCTTGATCTTAACCAAAAGGCCAGGAAGCAATCCCCTGTCCCCAGCCTCTCTCAATTCACTGGGCTTTGGAACCCATGTCCCTTGGCTGGCGAGTGTTGTTTAGTTCATGGCAAGTTCCCCTTTAACATGACAAAAGGCCAAGTACAGTTCCACTGGCCATGATTTACATAAGCAGTATAACAGTTTATTCTTCCTGCCCCAATAACAGAAATTCCTGCCCCAATACAGAAAACTGAGGATCCTACAGCAGCCCAAAATGCCCATTTGGGCCACTATGGCTCGTACCAGGCAGGGTGGGTGTGCCTATGCAAATTGGATCAGCCCCTGGAGTGCTTTGCCATGACTCACCACCAGATGTCAGGGTGGAGCTCATCCTGACTCTGCTTACACAAGGTAGAATTGCTCCTTTTGGCAAAGAATGAGAAGAAGTTGTAAGAGAAAAAAGAAGCAATAAACAGTAAAGTGAACCTATAAGAAATAAAGATTTGTCTACATGCACACTGCAATCAAAAGAGCTAAAATAATTTTAATTAATTTAAACATTGAATTTTTGTGTGTGCACATGTGCAAGTATCTGCATGGCACTATTATTTTGGAATAAGAGTGCCCATGTTTGATTTAACTTAAGTTTGTTTTACTGACCGAAGTTAAATTGAATTCGGGTGCCCTTGTTCCCAAATAAGGGTCTATACTCAAACTTGCACTGAAAGAACTAAATGTGAATTAAAACCAATTTTGTTATTTTTGGTTTGAGTTTGTGTAGACAAACCCTAGATATTTACACAGCACAAAACATGAAAAGTGATTTGAAGTAGGGAAGCACTAAGACTTGAAATACGTCTCTAGTTCTCATTTGTATTATAGATATAAAGTTTAGAGATGCAACTCTGATCTTCAACATGCACAGACTACTCTTCCCTCCCTCTCAATTCCTTTCCATTTCCATTACTAGAGGTTCCCAAACATAATCCCTTATTCTGCACTCCAGTTACATCCTAGGAAAGTGGTTTTTAGACGCTAATGGGTTAATTAATATTTATGAATGAGGCTGATGTTTGCTTTTAAAAAGATAAACTGACTAGCAACATTAACACAAGTGACTATTTAATGTAAACACTAGTATGGGTTTCCAATTATTTTCTGTTTCCCTTTGTTTGCTCATATGTTGATTTATCTAATGGCATTACAGGAACAAATACTCTGCAAATAACAATTTCATTTTACCTTAGCATACCATAAATATATTTCATATTACTATACTTCTTTTCATTGATTTGAACGATACCACTACTTTGGCATATATCCCTTACCCAGCTCCTTCCCAGACTCCCTGCTGCTGATCTGGACCTGATTCAGCATATGACACATGATGCGCTCCTGTCACTACATTACTGGGTCTGTTGCCACTCCCTTCCCACCTGTTCAGGAGAGTTATGTAGCTACTCTATGGACGATCCTACCAATCATCTGCCCTACCCACTATATGGGTAGCCATTATAAGAGAGCAAGGAGATACCATATGCCCCTAATTCCCTTTCACTGGCACCCAAGAGTGGATATAATCTGACCCTATATGTGTAAATTAATGAATTTTTAAAATTATTTAATGTATACTACTCAACATACCAGAAGTGTACTATGACTGACTTAATCCTGTTGGAACATTAACATTTAAGGTCAACCTTCCTTGTTTTTTATTGTGCAATCCTTAATCATAATGTTGAACACTCACACAGGTAGTCCTATTGACCTTTCTCTGTACAGGCTCACTCACCTGGAGGCATCATGTCTGCCTTTGCCTTAAGAAGGTACAATGAGCCTACCCACTACTGTTCAGCCATTACCTCTTCTACTGTATGCTGGCTTAAGAAAGCCATAATTGTTCTTAGGGTGCAACACTACAAACACCATCAGGCATAACACTGACTGCTCTGGAGCTCCTCATCACAGTCAATACTATGCTTGACAATAAGGGCTCGATCCACAAAAGGGATTTGGGCTTAGCATTGTAACACCTAATTTTAGGTGCCCTGCCACCCAATGGAATCTTCAGCCCCTCATTAGGCACCCAGGCTCCCTATACAATGCCTGGGGACAGCTAAGCGCCTAAGAATGGGATTAATAAAAACACGACTGCTAAGAAGGGAGCCCGCTAAACCAGCCCATAGGAAATGCTCTGGGTAGAGGTGGAGCCGAAGCCCCACCCCTGAAAAGGAGTTTGGTGCCTACCTACACTCAGGATTCTCAGCTGCGAACTATCTCCTGGAGTTAGGTGCCCAGGCTCTTTTGTACAAAAAACTGAGGCAGGATTGGGCCCCCACCCATGCTTATAACCAATAGCCTGATGTTTAGAGCACCCAGCTTGGTTGTGGGAGACCTGGTTTCAAATTCCCACTCTCCCCGATTTGGAGTAGGGAACTTGAACCTCTGGTCCCCATATCCCACCTGAGTGTCCTGACCACTGGGCTATGGCTCGCTTGATTGCTCCTGTTGAAGCTGTTCTACTTTGAATAAAACATTTACATAGTCATCAGAGCAGGACCTGGAAGCTAACGCTCCTAAGTGAGTGCCCTAACCAATGGGCCATAGAGTCATTCTAATCGTCTCTGGCCTGGGTTCAACTCCCAGCTCTGAATCCACAGCGTGAGCCCTTGAACCCATGTCTCATAGAACCCAGGTAAGTGTTCTACCCATTGGCCTATTGCATATATTGGGGGCATCTGTGTAGTGGTAAAAATGGAGTGGGGAAAACTAAACTCCATATTCCTCAAATGAGAAGTGGGTGAACTCTGTTTACCATTGACAACGCTGCTGCACCTCTGCCAATGCCACGTTTTGTGCGAGGCCTGATCCAGTAGGTGTGCTCCAAGATACCTAGCAGATCAGACCCCACAGGTGAGATAGGTGGGGGAATATCCTAATTTTAGAATCCCACCAGGGCTTAGACACCAAGCAGCTTGGTACGCTCAGGACTTAAGTGACTTTGCACATGCTCACAAGAAGAAATATAGGTGCTATGGGGACTTTACTGGAGGAAATTTAGGAGCCTAAAGTCCCTACAAGGTTTGGCAGCAGGTGAGCAGGGTTTTGATGAGCTACATTTTGCACTTAAATCTCTTTGTGGATCTAGCCCTAAATCTTTGCAGGATCAACCCTTATTTGGGACTATACCTTTCTTTAAACAGTTTGTAATCCTTGGGGGAAGGTGGTGGGGGTTCCATTTGGGTACTATCAAATTTGTATCAATGTTTTGAACAGCCCTTATATTTTGTTTTTCTTACAAAATATATGTAGACTGGAGAGCATGCCTAAAAATTAGACCTGGGTTTTTTTAGAGGTGTGATTTCTAAAACTGCAGCACGTAGATTCTATCCATGACCTCCTCCCAGGATGACTTTATCTTCCCACATTCCTGCAAAATCATGAGCCTCCTTTGCTCTTACAGTGCTTGGATGTCTTGTGCTTTTTAGCCTTTTTAAAATAAATACAATACTTAATTTCTCTCATCAGTTGTATTTAATGAGCCAATCCATCTCTGGTGTGACTCAATTGACCTTAATGAAGTTACACCAGGGATGTTTGTTCCAATGACTTTCAGGGTAGTACACTGTCTTCTCCTTTCTGCCCATACCCTCTTAATCTAATTTTTAATGGTTTTTTTCCCCCTGCATCTATTGAAGTTGCAACATTCCTATTTTGCCTAAATGCTAGGGTGATAAATGCATTCGAAATATATACAGGGGTGTTTTCCTTTATGTCCTATAGGGGCAGTGTCTTCATGACATATTTGCAAGAGTAACCTGGTACAATAGGGCCCTGATTGGGACCTGAAGGTAATAATGGAATGTAAATCTTCTGAATAAGAATCTTCCCAGATTTCATCAAGATAGTCATAGCATCCTAAGAATCAATTAGATGTTTTACCTTCTATGTTATGTGTGTAAATTTAGCATTGATGAAGGGATATACATTGCCAGTCTAGTGGTGAAAACCTCTGTTTGTCCATTGAATACCTTAGTGCAGCCATGCAGTATGTATTTCTTTCTACTACAGGGTTACATTCTGTGTCTGAAAAAATAGAGCTGAAAGTGCCTGAAGTCTTAGTGGAATTATTTCTAGGGATCAGAGTGTAGCTCATTCCCTGTGCCCATTTAGTTCTTGGCTTTGATAGCACCAGTGCTAACATTCTCAATTTAATGCCAATTGTGTTGAGAGTGGATTGCAATAGGGACACTTGTCCATCATGAAATGCACAGAGAATAACTATTTGTCATATATGCTACAAAAATAATTAACTATTTTTTCCCGGGAGTGAAGGTGGGAGCATTCATTCACTATTCTTTTAAACCTGTAACAGGAAGCCAGGCAGGAGGGGATTGTGGAAGAATTGAGGTGGAAGATTTACATGAGAATGAGAGAGAAGTTTTAGGGACCATATAGTTTTCATTATTTTAAGAAAGTGCCTCATTCAGTGTTAGGGGGGGAAATGTGACTTTCTGTGACTGTTGTTGCATCACCGGTGGGGAGGAGCAGAAAAGAGTAATTAAATTCATGAACTTCATAAAGTTTACAAGCAAAAGGAATGAATTCAAGTCACTCTTCATCAATTCACTGATGGGAAATTATGAAGAATGTCAAATGTTAACTTTTTTTGTTTTCATATATTGTCTTGTGTCCTCACAGGAAGGAAAAATCCCATGCTAGCTCAACAGGGAGACATTTCTATGAATTGATCATTTTTACTTTAAAATTAGTTTCATTCATTGAAACCGCTTTTCAACGGTATCGAATAGCTCAGGGTGAGAGCTGAAGAAGGTGAGGCCCTTGTAAATAAACCTGTACGTGCTGCTAGGCTGGAGTTCAAAACTACTGCCTCTTACATAGGCACAAGGGTTCAGATTTTTAGTCTAGGAGCATAGGTGCTGGAACTATGGTTTGGAGGGTGGTGCCACACCTTCTATCTTGAAGTGGTTTCTATTATATACAGGGTTTACAGTTTGGTTCAAAGGCTCTCCGCACTCCCACTATAAAAATTGCTCCAGCACGCTGTTTAGGAGTTAGATATGTGTCTCAATCTTTTAGATAGCTTTGAAAATTTTAGCCAGGATACTTACTCCAGCAAGTCATTCTTAGCATTCTTCAGAATGCGACTTGTAACCAAGGGATAATATGTGGTGTTATATGCAGCAATTTTGTATCTATCCACCTAGTGGCTCATCTTTGAGGCTGGCAATGGAATGTACTGTAGTATGTGCAGATGCAAACCCTAGCACATAGATGCTGGGTATGGTAATGATGTGTTTAGAAGGGCAGGCTTAATAACACTGCAAATATCAGTTGCTCCCTCCATTTTCAAAGCTTTCTGCTGGGCTCTAGCAGTGAAATTCCAACCTATATCTGAGTCATGCAGTGAAAGCTTCATGCAGTTCTTTGAGAATGTAGGAGCCATGTGACTACGTTTTTGACACATGCTGCTTTAAAACTCACAATACTGGTTCACACTTATTTGTTTTATCCACATGAAAAGGGAGTTTCCAGTCATCTCTCTGGGACAGATTCCCAGCTGGTGTAAATCAGCTAATTTGCATCATCTGAGGATCTGGATCTTTCTCTTCTCTCCCACCTATTAGTTGTTCTTTAACTAGAAATAAGAATTATAAGTATATGCTGCAATTTACATCAGCAATCTCACTTCCTGCTCCTAAAGAACTACTGTCAGTAGTCCTAAAATTACTTCTCATCCTGTGAGAGTGGCAGTGTAAGAGATGTGCTTCCCTATCCTACGTCTTTGCTTATTTACCCAAATATTTCTTGCTAAACTCTTCTTTTTTTGTCAGCTTTTCAATGCACTGAGGGCTATGGACTATATATGAGAGATGTATGTGACTATTTGTGAAGCTGGAAAGGCATACAGATTTCAGCATCTCAAACAATATTGCAGTATGAATAAGCCAGTGACTCTACCACACCTACAAAGGAAAGACTATAGGACACACAATATTACTTGTTATGGACCATATGAGGCTGCTGAAAATGTTTCATGTGCTTATACTTGGCAGTGGGATTCCTTCTGCTTACTGAATATCATTTGGCCTGGTGCACAATTGGTTAACAAGGACTTATAGGGCTTACTTGGCCCATTAAAGTCAAGGGGAATCATCTGAATACAATTGCAAAATGAGGGGGTGGAATAGGGCTGGCTTCCCTGGAGAGGAACAGCTAGGTTTAGGATGATGTAAAATTGGCAATGCTACTTTGCCATAGATTTTAGCTTGCCTCTGCCAGAGGTATCCCATAAAAATGGGTGACCTTATAGGGAGCAATATGGCATTTGAGGGGGAAAATGAATTTTGAGCAGAAGAAATGTCTCCTGGATCACAGTCTCCAAGGGTAGCTTCTCTAATACCTCTTCAGTGGCTAGAGACTGAGAACAGCAGTGCAAACTTCACACACTGTCCTGCAAATGTGCCTTCATCCTGACCTGGGCAGGAATAACAACTTCTGGGGATGATGAGGTAGTTCAGTCTCTATGTCCATTCAGTCTGTTTCTTATTGGATGTAACAATAACGTTCAAAGTATTTTGAAATTCTGATTAATTCTTTTCTTGAAATTAAAATAATTAAAAAAACCAGATGAATGTTTCATGAAAACTTTCACAAACTACTTTCCATTTTTTCAACCACTTCTAATTGTAAATTTGTGCCTTAGATTTTTAAATGTCGATACCATAGTCTCCCTATTTAAAAGTGAATGGTCTCTTGGACATGAACATAATGTAGGCTGATATAATACTATTTTAATGGCATAACCTTTGATAATGTTGCATTCACATTTTGTATCCTTTGATGCAAAAAACAGTTAGAACAATATGTAAAGGTCAGTTGAACAAGCAGGCAAGTATCAGAGGGTAGAAGATGAAGGTTTAAGAGGTGTGCGCAGGCACTGAGATCTATATTAGAGCTATTGTTAATTGAGAACACAATGTAGAGAATACAACGTGTTTTATGATTTGAATAGCTATTCATTCCCTCTACATAATATTACCATTACTAACCTATGTAGGTTAAATTAAAATAAAGCCTGAAGACTTAACTGAAACTTAATTTTTATAGCTGCATGTTAATTACATTGTATATTTTATCTCTAGTAATAAAATATAACTCATCACAGTTAAGCCAGTTTTACAGTTTTAAGTTCTGAAACATCTCCAGCATCATGATTCTGAGTTGTTTGGTATATGAGCCATAATATCCATTAGAGAAAGTGTTTGGTCTTTGAACTTTCATTTGCAGCTAGGTAACTATCCATCTATTGTGTGAGTGGTATAGTAAACAAGTAAGTAAAATATTGTCATGCTCTAGAATGAGGTGAATGTGCATAACTGCAAATTCAAAGGAAAATTCTCCTGTTAAAAGAAGATGCTTCTGTCCATAATAGAACATTCAAGTTTGCGTGGTAATTTCTTCCTTTTTTTTCTTTTTCTTTTTACAAAAAGCCTAAAAAGCTCTGAAAGAATTGTATTATAAAAATGTTTGCTACCTATATTGAAGGACGTGCAAATATTCTCAGTTGACTTTGGAGAAAAGAGTGAAGGACATTATGTAATTTTGCATCATGTAAAAGAAAACCTGAATTTTAACTGCAGATGTTCCTGTGGTGCTTATTTCTAGCATTTGATGTGACCGTGAATAATCTTGCATGCCTTCCCATTTTATATCACCCAATATAAATATTTTAGCAATGGTGTAACTCTGCATAAGACCTGATCTCCATTATTCACATACTTTAACATTATAGATTTTTGCACATCAAACTAAATCTGTCTGGTGACTTTCACAGACTGAGATTAGTAAACTTTATGTAATATCTTAGACATGGTTTAATAACCTCTTGGACTAAGGTACATCAAAAATATGGATGTACTTGTGATTAATTCAGTCTTTTGTGGTTGCCCTCTCAGAGCAAAATCACTTTAGTGGCTTTTGAAGCATTCATCATTGTCTGTCCTACTCCAGTTAGTAAATGACTGAGTTCAATCCAGCTGCCCTTTTAATCAATGGAGAGTCAATGGGAGTTGGATTTGGCCTCAGTAAGGTTGCTTTAATTTGGGAAAGGTAAAAACTCTAACCCCACCTATTGAAATATTTTAAATGGGGTCATGGACGGGAAAAGAAAGTGATAGGAAGTTGCATGGATCAGCTGTGGAGCCCTGGCAGTAGGAGCTCTGCAAAACACTTTATGCAGAATCAGATGCACTTGTGACTAGCCTGGATTTGACTTTGTAGAGTTTTCATGAGTTGGGAATGTTGTGTAAATTGTTCATATAACTCCTTTCACTCACTTTTCTCTCAAGGATTGGATGCTTTTTGTGCATCTTCTGACTCAGCCAGAAAAAAAACTGTGTGGGTTTTTTCCCCTCTGGGCCCGAGCACTTTTAAAAATCATTTCCAAGAACCTACAGGAGTGATGTATCTCTGCACGTTCCCTGGGAGCTGGTGGAAACAGCAAGAACCACTGTGGGAAGGAGGGTTACTTACTGTCCCTCTGAAGACCATCCTGGACTGATAATAGTAGCGGCCAATGTTCATCAGAGAGGAGAGCAGATCATCAACCATACAAATCACTAGTTCTTCCTCCCAAAATGCAATGCTAGGTATGAGTGAAAAGGGTTGTTGGCATCTTTCTGGTGACTAGGTAGTTGTGTTGAGCTTGGGGGGCCACAGTTCCGGCTTCCGTAGTTTCAGGTAGTAGTTTGGGTAAGCATCCATAATTTGGAATTGAACTTCGATGCATTTGAGGTTTAAATATAGTTCTATGCTAATTTACTGCAAAATGTATGTATACAAAATATGTATACAAAAGCTTCTGTGATCATTCTAGAAGCTTGATTGTTATATATATCTCATTATCATTGGATGGCACGACTGGTTATTTTTGCTTTGGGTTAGTGAAAAGGTAACCTTTCATAATGTTTTTAAGATTATGAAGTCATAGGCCAGCATAGCCCTTGGCTGAATCTAAACTATTGGTTTTATTTTTTAACAAGCAATACTTCACACAAACACACACCAATATGTTTATATGTCAGTGACAGGAGATTACAAATCATTTAGTTATGTTGCTGTTCATTCTTAGACTATAAAGTCTCTTCAGGGCAAAGACCTGTTCTAATTTGTGCATAATATCCTCTTGAGGGCATTCTGCACCAAAAAAAAAAAAATTCTGTGCACAATATTTTAAAATTCTGCAAATTCTATTTGTTAAATAAATGTGGAGACTCCAGCATGGCATTGGGGAGACAAGCCGTTGGCTGCCCAGAGGTGGAAGATCACTGTGCAGCTCCTCCCTGGGGCACGGACTCAGCAGTGAGGCTGCATCCAACCCTGACACAGCACAAGGGCCGCGTCTGCCCCAGAAACACCCCAAGGCTCTGCCCTTCCATGCCAGGTGCACCAGGTATGGGCAGGCAGGCTCAGCAAGGCAGGATCCTAGTGGGGGCGGGGGATCCAGGTGTGGGTTGAGAGGGTTCTGTGTGGGGCAATCGGGGTGCGGGTAGCTCAGTGGGGGATCTGGGTGTCAGGGGGATCTGGATGCAGGGGCTTGTTGGGGGGGGGCGTTCTGAGTGCAATGGTAATGGGACTCTGCACGGGGGTGCTAAGTGAAGATGGTTGGGGCTCAGCAGGGAGGGGGGTCTGGGTGTGGGAGGATCAGTGTAGGGGTCCAGCTGCTGGGGTAGTGGTACTCTGTGGGGTGGGGATCCATGTGCAGCTGGTTGGGGCTCAGTAGGGTGGGGATCTGGGTGCGGGTGGCTCATCAGGGTGGTCCAGGTGCAGAGGGAGTGGGGCTTGTCGGGTTGGGTTCTAGGTGTGTGGGTGGGGGGGAAGGCTCGGCAGGAGGGTCTGGGTATGAGGGGGTGTCATAACCATACAGCTAAGGGTAGCCTAGGATTTCTCCTTACCTGTAAGGAGTTAAGAAGCTCAAATAACCTAGCGGGCACCTAACCAAGAGGACCAATGAGGAAAGAAGATACTTTCAAATGTTGGGAGGGGGGAAGGTTTTGTTTGTGCTCTTTGTTTGTGTTTTTCTGTTCTCTCTTGGGACTAAGAGGGACCGGGCAGAAGTCCATCTCCTCCAACCCATCCTCAACCAGATCTCCAATATTACAACACGTAGGTTAGTCAAGTATTGCGATTAGGTTTTCTTTTGTTTTGCTTGTGAATTTTCCCTGTTATTTCTGTTTTTCTGTAACTTTAAGGTTTTGCCCAGAGGGGGGATCCTCTGAGTTTGGAAATTGAGCACCCTGTATGTATTTACTACCCTGATTTTACAGAGATGATTTTTACCTTTCTTTTTTAATAAAATCCTTCTTTTAAGAACCTGACTGATTTTTCCATTGTTCTAAGACCCAGAGGTTTGGGTCTTTGATCACTTTGTACCAATTGGTTCGGAGATTATTCTCAAGCCTCCCCAGAACAGGGGGTGTAAGGCCTTGAGGGGATATTTTGCAGGAAGGGGAACTCCAAGTGGTCCTTTTCCCTGGTTCTTGTTTAAATCACTTGGTGATGGAAGTGGTTACCTTTTTCAGGGTACAAGGAGAGAATTTGTACCTTGGGGAGTTTTTAACCTAAGCTGGTAGAAATAAGCTTAGGGGGTCTTTCATGCGGGTCCCCACGACTGTATCCTAGAGTTTAGAGTGAGGAGGGAACCCTGACAGAGGGTCTGGGTGCATGGGGGTTGGGCAGGTCGGGGAGCAGCTCCCCGTACAGTGATCCTTCCCCCTGCAGCTGAGCAGCGATGGGCGCAGGAAGCCGGGTGGGGGAGTGTTTGCAGAGCTTCGTACAGCCAGGGGAGAAATCTGGGGTTGGGTCTGACACAGCCCCGGATGCTGTGTAGGGGAGGAAGTCCTGTCCTGCCCAGCCAGGAGTAGCAGCTGAGCCCAGCACAGGGTAGGAGCTACCAGCTGGGTCTTCCCCAGTCCTACCCCCTACACCAAAGTAATTTAACTCTCTTCTGGCTGCCCTGGGCCCCTGAAACACATTGCTTGGGAGGGTCACATGACCGTTTTTGTGGCTTCCCTTTGATTCCCCATCAGAAAGTCATTTTTCTGTGGGGAAGCAAATAAATCTGCGGGGGAGATAAATTCTGCACATGTGCAGTGGCACAGAATTCCCCCAGGAGTAATAATGGAACCCTGAACCTGATTAAAGCCTTTGGGTGTTATGGAAGTAGAAGTATATAATAATGATAATTAATAAAATATTGCATGCTCATTTACTGAGTCATATTGCTTCTGAGATTTGTATGTTTTTGTGGTTTCTTTCCCTCACCAGAGAAAGAGGGCAAGATTTATGTAAAGGATAAATTTTTGTTATTTCCATTTAGGATTCACAAATGAGCATTGGGAGAAATGTGACTAGAACTAGCTCAGGTGGATGGGTGAGGAATGTTAGCTGCGGATCCTTCAGTGCACACTCAGAGCATGTATTCAATGCAACACTTCATTACCTGTGAGAGACAAGGTCAGGTTCAGTAATGATTTGGCAACACATTTACAATAGTGAGAAAGGCCTTCCAGTCTGGTCTTCAACTACGATCCTATCTAAAGTTTCGGTTACTGATCCTGGCTGAATTTACTATTTTATTATACTTTGTCGATCAACACGCCTGTGCACTTACTCTCTGAGATCCTGGCAGGGGGCCAATTTTAGTGTTGCTGAAGATGCTGTTTTCTGTGTGCAGGTCTGTGTTTCATCTAAACTCTGTCTGTTCTTTCAATCCTCCTGCTGCTGGTGTTAAGTGTCTCTCCGTATCCTACCTACTTTCTGTCTTACACATCCATATCCCTCCTATCTAATGCAAAGGTGATAAAAATGCTGACAGTCAATTTGTTGGGTCTAATTGTGACCTGAGTAGTAAAAGACGAATTTATAGGTGACTGCTACCTGGGTGAGCTCTGGAGAGGACATTTGGGAGGGAGAAAAAATTTAAGAAAAGTATTAAATTTAAAATGTAAAAAGTGTCCAGGAGAGAGAGAACTGCTCTGCTGTCTCTCTCCTGATTACTCTAATACATTTTAAACTTTAATTTTAAAAAAATGCAACCAAAACATCCATATTCAATCGGGGGGGGGGGGGGGGGCGGAATATGCACACACAAAAATCCCTCTTGACTTTAAATGGTGTATGCACATCAATTTACTCATTCCTATCTGCACCAAGCATTTTACAAACACACAGATTTAAAGCATTTTGATGTAGAAATTAAGACACGTTCTTTCTCTTCTTCTCTTTGAATCTTCTGTTTTCAGTGTGTCTAATTTACATGATTTAAACCACCCCTATCACTCCTGTACTTGAATTAGCTTTTCCTGAGGCAGCCCCTGATATCTGTGATTGGCAAGAAGTGCAGATTTGAGTAGGATGGGTTTTTCCTCACCTCTTGATTAAAATATTTTTCCCCCCAAAGGAAAAGTCAAGGTGAATTTAGTCAAGAAAGATGCTAGATTGACAGCTCTGAAGGTCCTCTCTCCACAGAGCAGATACAGAGTGAGTACTGATACTGCACGTTTTCCCACAATACCATGCCAATGTGCCTCAACCCTGAGCTGGAAGGACAACCTTGAAGGGTGAGAGGATATTTCAGTTTCCATACCATTCAAACCTCAATTTCTCTCCTTCACTTTCTTTCTCCTTGTCCCTACTCTTTTCCTCCTCTCCCTGCTGGAGACGTTACTCTCACCACCTGTCTTTATCCTCCACTTGTCATCCATACCATTGTTTCTCTCTTCTCTGTTCTTCCCACATTTTCTCCATCCTCTCCGTTGATGCACCTTTCCACTTTTCCCTTTATCTCAACTCCAGGGTCTGTCCTTATTTCTCTTTTCCCTTCTGTCTTCCTCAATCTGTTCCTCGCTATTATTCCATTTCATTCTATCCCTGTCCATCTCTTTTGCCATTCAGGGATCCAGACTATCATTCTGTCCAGAAAAAGTGCACGTCCTATTTCTAGTATCAGTCATTTTGTCCTCGGTTGCCACAAGCAAGAAGACAGTGTTTCCAATACTCTCCTCTCCAAGTTGCAGAAGCAAGCTTTAAGAAAATGATGCAAAAAGAAGCCTTGATTCATCACACTTTGTGATGACTAACTCTTCAAGTCCAAGGCTTCTACAAGTTACTTAGAAAATAGTACCTTACAGTCCACATTTCAAATACTTGTTTCCTGCAAAAATGATTTCCTCCATTATTTATTGCCTTTCCTAGCCCCATTTTAATCCTTTTTTCCCCCAACAGGGATAAGACGATGAAATAAGCTTTTGGTAGTTTTTTTTAAAGCACAGATTAATATTGCCCTCTGTTTATTAAACCTTCTGTCCTTGCACGGTGCAGAAAATCAATAGGCACTTCCCAAAGGACTGCAGTGCCGGTCCAGGACCTGACAGTGTAAAATGAACCCTCACTATGCATGCATCTTGTGTAGACTCCACATGCTGAATAATGCCTTTTGTAAATAAAAACAAAACAAATCTGAGATTGAAATCTGTAGATTCTCACTTTGTGTATGGGACTCTATGCTTTGAAGTCAGCCATTTATTATCATTCTAATACTGGAACAACCGATAAAACATTTACCCTCTCTGGAATACAGTGATAGGCGCAATATGTCCATTGTTATAGTGATTTGGTTTTAACTCGAGCATTCATGTAGGTACACTCAACTGCAAAGTCCTGCAGCACTGGCCGTGCTGTCCCACAAACTCAGACACGGGAGTTCCAAATAAGAGAGATCTAGGCCCTCAGCTTGCAAGGTTCTTCATGCCCTCAACTTCTGTTCATCAGCATGGGAGCTGAGAAGGCTTGACACCTAGCAGTTGCTGCTCAGCGCTAATACTACTAAGGTACCCACAAAGAAAAGAAAAATGACTGGTGCTTTTTAAAGTTAGTCTGGTAAATTATATTGACAAACATCTTTTCTCAGGAGATGAGTATGAATTCTGTAAGTGAGTTGCAAATTTTGCATACATTTCATTGATCAAAAGTGTTATGGCCTGATTCAGCTTGGGACTTATGCACATGAGCAGTCTTCTTGAGATCAATGGAACTATTCCCATGTTCAAAGTGCAGTATAGGGGGGAGGGCTAGCTCAGTGGTTTGAGCATTAGCCTGCTAAACCCAGGGTTGTGAGTTCAATTCTTGAGGGGGCCATTTAGGGATCTGGGGCAAAAATTGGGGGATTGGTCCTGCTTTGAGTAGCGGGTTGGACTAGATGACCTCCTAAGGTCCCTTCCAACCCTGATATTCTATGATTCTATATGCTTGTGAATAGTTCCATTGATCTCAATGAGACTACTCAAGTGCTTAAAATTAGGCACTTGCTTAAGTCCCTTGTTGAATTAGGGCCTGTAGCTGTGAGGTAACAGTCATCTGTCTCTTCTATTTAACTTCATTCCTCTTCCTCACATGGTTGATTGGGTTTACACTTTTACGTCTTAGCAAGCAGTCATAAATGTCTGCACAAATCTGAGGATGTCAATAGTAAATGCCAGCAATGGCAAAACAAAACCTCTCCATTAAATTTTGGGCTGGTGTGTTCATTTTTATTGACAAAACCCTACTCTACTCATCAATCACATTTGTCCAGCTCTGCAAGATGGGGTTTATATCCAAATGACTGTAGGTAGGTATTATCTAGAAAGCATGAACGCTAGTAAAGGATGTCATTGGAAATGGAATACTTAATACCTTTTAGCTCATTTCTATTCTTTTTGCTCATTTCTATTCTTCAACTCACCTCAGCACTTGCTTCAATGTGAACTTACTCTATCCTTAACCAAAAAAAATTTGCTTTAGACCACAATATCTCAGCAACTGTAAGATAATATCTTCAGTTTGCTATGCCAGCAAAAAAATTTCTAGGCCTACAAGACTGCCAAGGTTCATAAAATTCCGTTGCGTCATTACCAATGTATTGGCATAAATCTACCATAACTCACTTTGATGTTTACTGGTTTTGACTCAACATCATGCAAATGTTAACTTTCTTAGCTTTAACTCTCTCCAGTATGTTTTGACATGATGCAGGGCGGTTTGGAGGTTTTTTTTAAAGAGGAGATTGTCTTCAAATGTGGTGTTCCAGGAAAGAGAGGCTGTGTTCAGACTAAGTTTTTCTATAGTGAGCTTAATGTGGACTTGAGCCAAAGACAATATGCACCAATGTTTCCTTATGTGACACACTGAAGTTTAAATTTCATTATTTCAGACTATTTAGTCTAAAAAAAACCCCCCAAAACACAAAACCTTTGGTCTGAGTCTACAGCTATGATGAAGCCAAGCTCTGTGCATCACAAAATGCAATCTGTCACTTCCCATAACCATGTAGTGTAACAGCATGACTTCATTTCTAGCGCAATTTGCTGGTTGAACATTTTGGCAGATGTCTGCATGATACTAGAGCAGCCAAACTTCCACCCTTAACTGTAAGAGATTTGTGTTGTGGAGCTAACTATAGATAGGGTTCCAGATCATCTAGTAATGAGAGTCAATGGAAGTTTTGCTTAAGAAAGAACTGATCAAAGACTCCAGGTGTGACGTTACACCCCATATTCTTTATAGAAACATTGATATGAATATGGCATAACTAAGATGTTTTATGTCAGGTATCATTGAAAAGGTTCTGATCTACTGACTGTGTTTATCCAATTTGTATTCATGTATCATTTCTGTATCTGAGGTTAGGAATATTGACTTTGTAACAGTTACAACTGTGTGTGTATTGGGGGGAACACCTCCAGACACTAGGCTATCAGCTTGAATGAGCCATTTAGTATCTTCAAAGTTCTATTGTCCTTCTTAATCTCCCACTGTCCTGAGGAGCTTCCTGGGATGTTGTTTTGATACTTCAGGGTCATTTGATGATGTCACCTGGTACAGAGTACCACTTTGGACACTGCTGGTATTTTTTCCACTGGAAACAAAGGGTTCCCACCTTATGTAAATTCTCTTTAAGGCTGGGGAGTAAGGCAATCAGGACTCTTCTCCATTGCCTCCCTGTCCAAGAAGAAAGATTGCTAAAAACACCTGAAGGGTAAGGCAGGGGCTGAGTACAGGCTGAGACAGGGGTCCAGTCTGTAAAGAGAAATAACTGAAACTCTAAGCTACAGAAACTCTGCAACCTGCCTAAAACATTTAGGGTGAGAATTTACATGTTGTAACCTGTTTCTTGAGTGTATTAAGCTTAGTTTGCATGTTTTGTTTTATTTGCTCAGTAATCTTTGTTTTGTTTGCTATCCCTTATAATCGCTTAAATTTACCTTTTGTAATTAATAAACTTATTTCTTTATTTCAAAACCCAGTTTGTGCAATTCATATCGGGGAGGCAGGAGGGAAGCTGTGCATATCTCTCTCCAGATTGAGGGAGAGGGCGAATTGTTATGAGCTTGCGCTGTGCAGATCTTTCTATACAGCGCAAGACAATATTATTTTGGGTTTATACCCCAATGGAGGTGTGCATGTGAGAACTAGGAGAATGGCCAGCAAAGTCCTTCCACACAGAGCTGATTTCAGGCTGTCTCTGCAGCTAGCTGTGGCCTTACCTGTGTGTGTTCTGGAGAAGGTTTAAGAGCCTAGCACAGCAAGAACAGAGTGAGAAAACCCAGGCTGGTGGAAAGGGTGGGCTCGGTGAGACCCCAGCAGATTAGGTGGAACCCGAAAAGGGGGATCCAACCTGTCACACCAGGTTTGGTCCCAGACTTGTATAGAAATGACACTCATAATAAGAAATTATATTTGTGAGCTGTAATCTGTGAAGAGGTTTATATAGCACAGGCAGCCAGACAACTGTGGTTCATGCATTCCTAAGAGCCACTAAATATATTATGGACACAGAGGAAATGGACAAGGAGTTAACTATTCTGTTCTATTCCCCATAGATTCTTGGGCCACCTTCATCACACTAATATCTGAGCATCTTCCAGAAGTTAAGCACATCACTGAGTCCACATCTATCATGTGTGGTTCATTCTTTCTCTCATCCTCTTCTCAGTGGGAGAATTGTGTGAGCAGTACAGAGTATTGGTTGGGAGGGGAGTAATTTTTTTAATGTATATGCAACTCTGTGCTTGTATGAGAGAAGGCAAAGTGAAAAGCGGGTCTTGCCCTTGGAACAGAAAGGAGTGAGGCTTGTGATGGCCTTTAGTTCCTCAGACTGGCCCCTGAGAAAATTCTGTGTCCTGCACAGAGGAGCTTAACACTTATGATAGAAAGTTGCATTGTGCCTGAGGAGTAGAGTTGCCCACCATGGTCCTCATGCTTGAGCATAGGTGATCTTTAAGATATGCTGGGCCCGGGCCATTGATTGCCTTGAAGCTAACAATGAAGTCCTTGATCTTGACTGGTTATTTTATGGGAAACCAATGTAGAGCTCAAAGCACAGGTCTAATGTGTCGCAGTAGCCCATGTTGCTGAGACCACCTACCATGTTCTGTACTAACTGAAGTTTCCTAAGAGCTGATGGCTTCATGCCGTGGTATATCACATTACTGTAGTCACCTTTAAGAGGTATATGGAAGGTACGGATAGGTTGTGTACTACCTTTAGAATAGGTAATGGTTGTCAGACTTGGTAAAGGAGTTAAACAAGCAATTCTTTCAACTGAACCCTTTTCCCTTCCAAATATTCTTCTGTTAGCACATTTTATGTGGTATAATACAGCTATGGTCTTGTCATGTCATGTATCCTGTGATTACCCTTCTGGGGGAAACAAAAGTTTCAAGCAGTTAGCTGGTCAGGGAAAGCACATGACGTGTGCATCTTTAAGAACATGAGACTGTTCAGAAAGCTGCAAGCAGGGACTTCTTTTTTCTGACTGGCAAATTACCCTTGGGAATATTGACATGCCAATAGTGATCCTGAGAGACCCAACCTATACCACACTCCCATGGCCTGTGAAGCCATACACTGGGCACCTCAGCAGCACCAAGAAGTGTTTCAACTACAGGCTCAGCAGGTGCAGAATGACAGTTGAATGTGTGTGCCTTTGGTCATTTGAAGGGTTGCTGGTGTTGTTTACTTTCAAGATTGGACATCCTTGAGAAATATCCCAATAGTTATAGCTGCCTGCTGTGTCCTACATAATGTCTGTGAAGCAAAGGGGGGAAATTCTCAACCAGGGTGGAGGGCGGAGGTGGAGTAGCTATCTGCTGTATTTGAAGAGCTAAATACAAGGGCTATTAGTGCTCAATGCAGTGCTATAAGGCTCAGCGAGGCTTTCAAAGAATATTTTAATAGTGAGCCAGAGTAACGTTTTTGCTATAGGGTGTTTTATCTGGCCTTGCTCTCTTGCAGCCTGGTACGATCCTTGTAGTAATTGCTCGGCATGTAGGAATATTAGATTGTCCATGCACCTATTAATATTGTCTGTGAATGATGTTATGTTCTCTGTGACAGAGTGAAATAACAGGAAATTGGTGGGTGTCAGACCTAATCAGCACCAGACAGCATATGTTGTGAACTAATAAAGATGAATTTTGTTCCCAAAAATAGAATTGTATTCTGTAACATGAACCAGGCAATTAAAAAAAACATGTAAAACTTAATAAATTAACGGAATAAAACTTATGAAAGGGAAAGAACATTTATTTTAGGTACACATACACAAAACGTGGCTTTCGCAGGTCAGTGTATGTGAAGCTGTGAATGAATTAATGTCCCCCACAGGTGGAGTGGTAAAGGTAGTGCACTGACCCCATGCCATGTGGAATGTTGATGGGGGAGTATAGGGAAGTCCTGATACTGAGTTCTCTATGGGCTGCAGAGGGAGGCAAGCACGGGATTGTTGAACCTGCAGTTCTACCAGCATCTGCAGCACCAGTCACAGCACCAGCCAGGGTGGGTATGGCCCTCGGGGGGGGGGAGGGGATGGGGGAGGAATCGCTGACTGGCATGGGAAAGTGTCCTACCATGTTGAAAGTAATAAGGCTGCCATCCCTAGAAATGTTCAGCAGAGGATTGCAGAGTGCCTCCATGAAAGTTGTATCGAGATCTCTATGGAGGATTTACATGACATCCCGGTGCACATAAACAAACTGCTCTGTGTGGCCCCCTCTGCCCCATCTAGAAGGAGATGAGAGGCAGATAGCAACTCGACCTCTCTTTATAGTTCCAGTAACTCTTCTAGCACTATTAAAAATGAGTAAATCAACCGATGTCTCATGCCACTTTTGGAGTTCCAGCCCTGTAAATTCAAAGCAAACTGCATACTTACCAGAGGTTCCTTCCCCTGCATCAGGCTCACCTGTGCTTGCCTGTCAGGACTGGCTGAACTGCAGTAGAGTCAAAAACATGTCCTGGCTCACTGTACAGCTGGATTCTCTAGTTGTCTGTTCTCTGTACTCCTTCTCGTTGTTCACAGCAAGGGCCTGTGACTCGGGCTTCTCGGAAGTATCTATGGTGCTCTTGGGGGTGGTGGTGGGGTCTCCACAGAGGATGGCTTGCAGCTCTTTGTAAAAGCGACAGGTTTGCAGCTCAGCACTGGGTCAATTTTTGGCCTCCCTGGCCTCCTTGTATGCCTCCTGCAGCTCCTTCGCTTTCACATGGCACTGCTGCTGATCCCTATTATAGCCCTTCTCCTGCATCCCCTGAGCAATCTTCTCATAGATGTCCATATTTCCATGGCTCGATCAGAGCTGGGCCTGCACAACCTCCTCTTCCCCACAAGCTCAGGATATCCAATACCTCCTGAATACTTCAGGCTGGAGCGTGTCTGCAGCATGTATCCGCCATGCTCAGCTGGGCAGTTGCACACAATGGTGGAGAGCTGCTAGATGTGCTTATCAAGCTGGGCAACCAAGAAAAAGAATTTCAAAAATGTGCAGGGCTTTAAAGGGGAAGGGTGGTTTCCAGTCTCTCTGGCCCCTGGGCAGCGGAGATCACAACATTGACCAGAGCAGTCAGTGTGGGGCATTGTTGGACAGCTCCTGGAGGCCAATAACAGCCGATGTAATTAATGCAGTGTCTACATTATCACTGCATTGACCTAGCTACATCAACTGTGACTCTAGACCACTGAAGGAGGTGGTGGTATTAAGTCAACATAGCGGGTCATGCACTTTGGCAGGAGCCAAATTTAGGTGAACACATATCTACAACTAGGTGATCAATCTAACCGTGTAGCGTAGACCAGGCCTTACCATAAAGATAGGAGGCCTATAAGCCTTAGTATAAGTAAGTTAACCAGAACTGGCCTTAACAAGATAGCATAGGACATAATGCTCTGATAAATATGATTAAAATATTGTCAAGTAACCACAGAATATCAGTTGTGACCATTTGGGTATTTTAGGACAGAAACATCAGCAGATTTCAACCACAAGATTGCTATAGTAACCAATCGATGTATATGCTAATAAATTTGAGGTAATTAGTATGCTAACCCATTGGTTCTCACCTTTTTTCATTTGCAGACCCCTAAAAAATTTCAATTTGAGGTGCAGACCTCTTTGGAAATTTTAGACATAGCGGACTCCCAGGGGTCCATGGACCACAGGTTGAGAACCACTGCTCCAGAGACAAGAGTGTGTCACTTGTTTAGCAGAAATTTCTGTCAAAGGAGATGGCAAATGGGACTATGCAGTAAGGTAAAGTGACAACTATTTCCCTCCCCCCTCCCTTCTCCTTGGGATCTCCCTTAGGCATGGTTACATCAATGAGCTCACCAAAAGACAAGCAAAAGAGTTTGTGGTTCCTGGGGACCAAGACAGAAGAATTCCAAGCTCTGTTTTGCTGTCCAGGGACCTGATCCAAAGCCTACTAAGTCAACTGGGATCTTTCCATTAACTTGAGTGGGCTTTGGATTGGACCTTGTAGTTAGTATGTGAAGTATTAAGTATGCTGTCTATTGTCTCTACCTCTATCTCTGTATAGCTGGAAGCCTTGGTCAATGGAAACAGGCGACAGAGACCCAGACAAAACTGATTTTTAATTGGTCACATGTACGAAACACAGTAAACTGGTAGAAAAGTGCCTCAGTACCATTAAAGCACTTGTGGTTAGTGGCTTGTCCATTACAATTTTATATGCTGGGGAATTATCAGTCATTTCCACATGCAGCAGGCAGATTAAAATGCAAAAGCCGGAAACATGTTAGGCAGGGAGAGGGGACTCAGGCTCGCTCAGCGCCTCCCCACGGCAGCTGCCACCACTGCCTCCCCAGCCGGGCTCTCAGAGGCAGCTGCCGCACTGCATAGAGCAGCAAGCCAGAATGGCCGGCATGAGAACTGGCTGGTCCCACCCCCTCCATTCCCCACCCAGGCCTGGTGTGCCTTGGGGCAGGTGCCCTCAGAGAAGGAGAGAGACCTTCGCACCCGGCAGGCCAAGAAAAAATATGGGGCGGGGGGCACTTTTCCCCACATGCCCCCTCTACACGTCGCCTATGGGTGTGGTCTTCAGAAATGGAACAGAATTACTGTAAAGTTTGGGAGGAATTTGTTACTGAATGTGAAACAGCAGCATTCATTTTAATGGGCTTTGCTACCACAGTTACACTCTTGGAAACATGTTTCTTGCACCACAGATGTCTTCACTTAACAACAGTGGCAAAAAGCCAAGTCCCAGTCATAGATTTTGTGACTAGTACTGAATAAATCACACAAGCAAGATTTGAATAAGAAGGATAGGCTTATGCTAGGTGGCATCCCTGAGAAAAAGGGACCATTTTCCAACATATGAACACATTTTTAAATGTAAAGTTAGACATGCAGGCACATACCATCACCCATTGATTGAAGTGAACATCGCCCCTCCAGGACAGACTTGGAGTTAAAGGTATCAGAAATTCAGAACGAAGGTTGCATTTGCCACAAAAAAGCCACATGTATTTTACACTAGGCTATTTTGGAAAAAAGAAAAGGCCACACTTGCTACCACCAGTTCAGCTCCAGCAGTCATGGCAACAGTCAGAGTATTAGACAAAATGTCAGAAGCTGTCAGCATTTTTACCACCATACCACTCAGACCCACTCTGAGCAGGCTTAGACAACAGTAACAGAAGTTCTGGCAGCTCCAAAACCTTGTCTACAATGCAAAGGAAGCTGTTGGACCTCTGCAACAGGCCTGCGATGGCTCCCTTTGGAGGAAATCCACCCACCTACCAGCAAGACTCAGTCCTCCTAGCCCCTACCCCGCTGAGTCAAAATACAATACAAATTCGGGTCTTCCAATTCTAACAAGTCTTTTAAGCTTATCAGAGATCAGGAGAGACCAATGATGAGATATGCTAAACTTGTTTGGGGGAGGGAAAACAAATGTGCCTTAGGCTTGTGGGGCGGAGAGCCCAATGTGGGAGGCTCACTCAGGGTTCTCGCTTTCCGTGGACTTCAGAAATTTCACAGGATGAATTCCCTCCATCTCCTCCCCCACCCCCATCCCCAAGCTCTCTTCAGATGCCTCACAGATCTCTTAAAGGCCTGTGGGATAAGGCTTTCTAGCTACAAACCTCAGCAGGTCCACAAGGGGAGAGGACTGACTGAATGAGAGCAGGGGACACACAGGTAGGACGCTAAAGGGGCATTTCCCCCATTCTGCTTTTCTGGGGAGTGAAGAACTTCCTCATCTAACTCCTGCTGCCCCCTGACCTGCACGGGTGAGTTCCAGGCAAGCTAAACATAGCTACCAGTCAGCATGCCATTGTAATATTACTAATTCAATTTGTATTCATTTTTGAAATTTGACTAACTCAGCTCAGCTTTGGTCCTGTGGACTAGATCAGGGGATCTCAATCTTCCCAGTCTACTGTACCCCTTTCAGGAGTCTGATTTGTCTTGTGTACCCCCAAGTGTCACTTCACTTAAAAACTACTTGCTTACAAAATCAGACATAAAAATACAAAAGTGTCACAGCACACTATTAGTGAAACATTGCTTACTTTCTCATTTTTACCATATAATTATTAAATAAATCAATTTGGATATAAATATTGTACTGTAATTTCAGTCTATAGTATATAGAGCAGTGTAAACAAGTCATTGTCTGTATAAAATTTTAGTTTGTACTGACTTCGCTAATGCTTTTTATGTAGCCTGTTGTAAAACTAGGCAAATATCTAGATGAATTGATGTAACCCCTGGAAGACCTCTGCATACCCGCAGGGGTACATGTACCTCTGGTTGAGAACCAACTGTGCTAACCTATAGGAGGAGAACACCCCAACATTCTTAGGGTGAGGAAGTTTAAATATGGACTAAGGAGGCTGGACATAGGAGTTTAAATATGGACTGAGGAGGCTGTGATCCTCATAACACAGTAAACCAGGCCAAATACTGCTAAATATATCTATCTGCTCAATTTCCTTCACTGCACTTTTATTTGAGATTATGGAGGTTGAATATCCCCATGTCCAAATTAAAATATTGATATATTTAATTTCTATTTATTGTTTTCAGTGCATTTCCTTTTATAGGCACTACATACCCTGTGTATGCTGTGTATTTATTATGATAGAAGCATTTGCCTATTATAATTTACGATATGACCACCCTTTTTTAGTGTTCTCTACCATAAGAATTTCCACCTGGGAGAGGTGGTAGCTATGCTGGCAGGAGAAGCTCTCCCACAGGTGTTACTTTGATATAGCTTAACATTGCTTAGGAGTGTGAATAAGCCACCCCTCTGAGCGACATAAGTTGCACCAACATAAGCGCTGGTATGGTAAGCGCTATGTTGGTGGGAGAGCTTCTCCCGCCAACATAGAGATGGATTTATTATGCTGATGGGAGAGCTCTCATCCATCAGCATAGAGCATCTTCACCAGACGCGCTACATCAGCACAGCTGCACTGGTGCGGCTGCGCTGATGTAGCAGTTGTAGTGTAGACTAGCCCTAGGTTGAGGGTGATGGAAGAATTCTTCCGTCAACCTAACTAACACCTTTTGGGGAGGTGGATTACAGTGGCAGGAGAACCCCTCCCATGACAGTAGTGAGCATCTACACCAGTGGTCCCCAATGTGGTGCCCGCCGGGGCATTTATGTACGCTCGCCATCAGGGTTGGCACCAAGGAGCGAAGAGGAGAGGAGTGCATCCGCCGGAGAACCTGTCACCGAAATGCTGCCGATGAGCGCTTCTGGCGGAGAAGCTGCTGCCGAAATGCCGCTCAGGAGTGTGGCCACCAGAGAAGTGTCACCACCAAAATGCCACCAAGAAGCGTCGCTGCCCACGACACTCTTCTGAAGGCATGAATGTGCTCTTGGCCGCAGAAATGTTCGGGACCACTGATCTACACTGACACACTACAGTGGCATAGCTACAGCTCTGCAGCTGTGCCACTGGAATGTTTTAGACAAAGCTAAGGTGTCTTAGGGCCTGAGCCACTTTTGAAAATGGGACTTAAGCAAGCTATTTCTGGATATTAGTTCAGCCTTATTTTAGCTGATGTAATGTGTGATGCAATAGTTCGTAGAAAATTATGTAATATGAGATCACAGCTAGTTAGCTCTTCAGATGGGTTTCTATTGATTAGGCTCCAGTTTGGTGTCAGAATCTGCTGTCCCTACTGTGTTTTTTCAGTGCTGATGCTTTGAGAGTGGAATGATCTTTCAAATGTCTTACACAGCACTCATAATTCCCCACTGCCGTAAGACCAGCTGTATCATTAAATGCACCAACTTTGAAGCAGCTTTTCATCCTTTTTTTAGCTGGATATTTAAAACAAGGTGTGTAGGAGGGTGATGATCTATAAATGTCAGTACATCTGTCATTGTGAGTTCTTCATGCTTGTGGGTGAAGTTCATGCCCCCATCCCTGCCCAAAGCCTGAGTGAACAGGGGAGTCTGCTGGTATTGGGAGTGCAGAATCCATCTCCATCCTGCACGCAGCATATGGGGCAGTTGTGCAGCCCTTCTGAGGCTGTTGCTGCAGCTCTTGAAGTGGAATGCCAGCCACAACCCCTCTCATATATGGGGATTTGTGGCCACTGAATCTATGCTAACAGCAGATGCCCTGTCCCTCGCTTTTCTCAGCCTGCATCCTAACCCCCAACCTGAGGTGGCCCATGCATACCAGCAGCTGAGCCCAGTCCCACTGCAAGCCAGTGTTCAGTGTCCCACTTGCAGTTCTAATGCAATGGATCCAAGATGATTTTACTGCACATGGGGCTTTCCACAACTCCTTCAAAGGGTGATGAACCCATGAGATCACCTACTGACATCATGCCCTTGTCTCTCTATTCTGGACCAGAAAGCTTTGCTGTCAGTTTTTTAGAAGGGGGATAAGCCAGACGTGCAAATTGGATTCAAACAATAATTTTTTGAACAACCCTTTTGCTGCAGAAAATTGCAGTGTGATTACAAAAAATACAGGAGCCGAGGACGACATTACTCTTGTTTATGGAACGATCTGCAGTTCTTCACCATTTTCTCTTCCTTCATTAACACTATTTCACTCACTGCGAAGATCCTGCAAGCACTGATTTATATGCTGGTCATTGAACTCTTTTGTCTCTAATACATCTAACACTTTATAAAACATGGTTACAGCTCTTCACTTAAATGGACTCAGAAACAGCCCCAAGAAGTTATATTCTCTATTTACCACTGTGTAGTCATTACCCTATCCGTTGTTCTTGTGGTGTTATTCAGCTGCCTCTGCTTTTAGTCTTTCATCAGTTATTTCAGTATTGCTGTGAGCCCCAGTAAAAAGAAGCCATATGGAAATGTCCAGTTGCATTTTGTCAGTCACCTAACCTGTGCAGCTGTATAATGTTCTATACTTCATGGTACCACGCCACAACTGAAGAATATCTGTAGATTGGCTAGGAGGATTTTGGTAAGTAATACTAACTAATTGTCACTGGTCTTTGTCCCCACACAGTGGTAAAAGGTAAACAAGGGGAACTTGAAGGTTGGTCAGTGCTACTTCTAAGCTTTGCTTTTCAATTCAGAAAGAGCTAAATTTAAGATAGTACAAAACAAAATACCTGCCACTGAATAGCTGCATGAGAAAAGTTCTTACTTTTCTGGGGACCGTTCCATTAACTTGACCAGCATGAAATAGAACTACATTAAAAGTTTATATCAGATCTCAGCAAGGGTGTATGAATATTGCACAGGTTTTTTTAGTCTAGCCATTATCCCCTTCCATCCTGTACTTTTTCCTTTAAAAAGTAGCCTAGCTCTTTATCTCAGTGATAGTGGGTAGGGAGTTTAGCAGTCTTTGCAGCATGTCACACTGCCCTATATATCTATCCAGTGAGAAGCACCACTCTTAATGTCAAATGACAATAGTTCCATCTCTTTCGTCTCTCTTATTTATGTCTTGAATTTCAGAGTTTGAAGTATCACAGTTGCAGAGAGAGAAATATCAAACTCTAGCAAATTCTGATTAGAACAATTTTTCTTATGGAAAACAGGTCTAGGATTAACAAAGCTGAACTAGGTGGATTTTATATAGTAGCTGAGTGTACGCTGATATCCAGTGAGGTGGGTGACATCTGAAGACAAGAAGATAAAACTGGCATGTAGAGAGATGGATGATACTTTGTGATATCATTCTCCAATCAACAGACATTGTGGGAAGTGGGACATCTTAAAATTATCCGCCAAGTTTGGAGATAAGATGAATTTCACTGTATTTAATACACAAATTAAGTGACCACCTAAAGAACTGGCAACAATTGGATGCCTCTTAGAGCTGGTCACTAACTTTGAGTCAAGCAAAATTGTACTGGAAACCTTGGGGATTTGCAACAGTGGACTTTTAAGTAGTGTGGGCTTCCCTGTGCTTATTCTAGCCTTTGACCTTTCAACAGCCAATTATTTGAAGAAATGAGCATCTTAACAAAGCTGTTTGGCTCAGATCTGGTTATTAGGTCTTTGGTTTCTTTGGGGATTGTTTTTGTTTTTTAATGTTTTGGCTAAACTTGATGCTTATTAAAGTGAGACACTGGCAGTACTAGTTAAAATGATAGACGTCCACAAGCACACATGTGGTGAAGAACTTCAGTATTTCCTCCTAATACATTTTTCTTGTTTAGTTCAGATAATCCTTTCCCCTATCAACAGGCTACTAACTAAACATTCCCTATAAAATTTACAAAGCTGCACTAAATAAGTTATTAGCCTTGTCATAGCAGGCCTTTTCAGTCCGATAAAGACTGATTGGGATAGCTAAGTGCCCTTCTTGTGGTGATAAAAGAATGCTACTGAGGGTCTTATCACTATTATAAGATAAGACATTAAAGAACTGTATATCTATTTTTCACTTCTGGGAACTCAGTGACTATGGGCTGCCATCGTTGCAATGGAGATAGATTGTGTTCCTCCAAGTCCACTAGGGACTGTGAGGCAGAAAACAGTGACATGCTCCTTTCTCCAGGAAGACTTTCTTTGCTTCACGGTGAAAGGAACTGACTTGGGGAGAGGCTGGTAGTGGCTTGCTCCCAACTCTTATGACTTTTAGGCAGGACAGTGGCTACCCAACCCCATCTCTAGAGCCAAAATCACTTAGAGGTAGACTGATGGTGCTTTGTTCCTCTCTATAGCAGCAAAAGATCTCCTAGTCAGGACACTGGTACTTTTCTCCTTCTCGGATGGTGAGGGAAGCAGTTTGTTTACATTTTGTTAAAATATGCAAGATTGGAACTATAAATTGACCACTCAGAACACTGCATGTGAATTCTCAGCATTATTCCAGGTTGAAAATAATGTAGACTACAATCATCATTGATCTTTATGCAAAACTCCAAATGATCTCCTTGAGAGTTCTGTGTGCAGACCTAAAAACTAAATGACCTTTAAATTGTGGGATAAGTTTTTGAAGTAGTACTGGAGAGATGCTTTGTGCAACTAGGGTGACCAGATGTCCCGATTTTATAGGGACAGTCCCGATTTTGGAGGCTTTTTCTTATATAAGTACCTATTACCCCGCACCCCCGTCCCTATTTTTTACACTTGCTATCTGGTCACCCTATGTGCAACAAACATCTTATTATGTAATTTCATTGAATGTGTGTGTAATTTTCTCCTGCTATGAAAAACTGCTTCTCTGTGGTCATGCATGATAGATTGTCTTTGAGAGTGTCTTTGAGATGTCTCAAAATCAGCACAGAGAACTTGAAGTAAATGTATTAATAATTAGTATTTATATAGCATTTAGCATGTTCATAGCAATATACAAATTCCAGTTAATGACTGGCACTATTCTTTCTACATAAAATAATTTGAATAATTTTTTTTGCACATTTGGGCTCTCTCCTTATTTTGAGCCTCTCCATCTTATTTCACACAACTTATTTGGTGATGTGATCCACACTTGTTAATTCAATTACCATCTCTGTGCTATTGAATCACAAATTTCCTTATCAATTCATTCAGTTCTGACTATGATATCTCCTCCTGAGTGTCTGGCTGTTCAGTCAAGCATGACATGGCGTAATCTTTCCTCCCAGACCATCTTTACCTCTCACATTCTGTCATAATTGACAATGCCACCATACCTGTGACCCAGCCCTTAGCCTGGCAGTAATCTTTTTTCCCTTTTCTCCATAGCCCATGTATCCAAGCTTTATCCGAATTCTGCTATTTTTTTCTCCATGTTTTCAAAAGCAATCTACTTCTCTTTATGTCTACAGGCCCTTCTAATCTCTCATCTTGGTTATTATACCATCCTTCTCTCTGTCCTCTTCGACACCCACTTTGCCTTTCTCTGGTCAACAACAGTTGCTGCCAAAGCTATCTTCCTCACCCCTTGAAATATCACCCCCCACCCCAAAACCTTTCACTTGTTCCCTCTCCTCTGCCATGTAATAGTCAAGCTTCTTGACTTTGCCTTCAAGATTCAACATAAATCTGCCCTTCCTTACTTAATTATCCTTCTCTCTTTTCACAATGCCCGCTCTGTCCCCATTGCTCCAGTCAGGGCTGCTAGCCTCGTCTGCTCGTTAGTCAGATTCTCAGACAGATATTTCCTTTGTGCGTCCTTACATGCCAGTTCTTATGCTTGGAATGTCCTATCTGAGCTTATCTCCAGGCCACCATCTTCTCCACATTCAAATCCCTCCTAAAAATCTACCTCTGCCAAGACATTGAATGAAGTCTGATTATTATGGTTAGGCTGTGGGGATCTGGGGACAGGAGATACATCATCTTTTTTTTCTCCAAAAGTAAAATATATTGTGTTACCAAGCATTAAGTTACCATAGGCAATTACCATCATGAGCACTTTGCTGATATATTGCCCATCATCTCTGTTTCTATATTTATTATTATTTGTTTAGAGTAAGCACCTCAAGCCTACTTTTTATGTGTGGAAAATGCCTAGCACGCTTACACTTCCAAACGCAGGGGATACTACCATAAACAAATTAATAATAATTTCAACAGAGCTTCTGACTGTCTTGGCTCTTGTTACTTTCCTTTCAGACCTATCAAATTATCAACAATTGATGTACTGATTTGAAGCTTAAGTGGACTCTTGCAGCTGTAACAACATGAATTGTCAGTGTTTCTAAATGTACATAATTTATTTATCCTGTTTCCCTGTGCTGAATTAATTTCAGGAGGTGCAGTTTTTCGCAGTGCACTGTAATGAACAGGAGAATGAATGCCAGTTAAAAAGTAACAAAATTAATTGGCATCGCAACTTAATACTGTCTCTCCAGAATGAAAACCAATCAGAGGATGTCCTCAGGCATTTTGCTGTTTGTCTTTTGTTTGTTTAGTTGCCGGGTTGGTTTTGTTGTAAGAAGGGAAACCACCCTACTTACACCCCATAATCTTCTTGACTTTCTCTGTGTCTGTGTCAGTCTGGGTCATGAGGGAGAGAAGAGAGTTGGTTAAGCACCTTTCTAGATAAGGCTGATGTGCTGAACCAAGCTTAGGTGGAGCAACTAGAGGATATGATAAGGCTTATATCAACCTCTTTGATGAAAGGTAGACAATGAATACACTGAATTAATTCCAGTTTTACAGATACTATGTTTCAGAAATATTCCCGCCACTTAAAATGGGGACTAGAGCTAGAACTGGCAATACATCTAGAACAGGAATGGACTTTTCCAATGCACCCACCATTAGGTACAAGATTTGCAAACTGGGACCTGGTTAGAGTCTCAACTGCCTTTATATGACCAAATGGCAGCAATGACCAAGAAAGCTTTCTCCCCCACCACATCTGTATCTGATAAGATTCCTTGTGACCTTTTCTTTCAAACAGGAACCATGTAATTCATGTCTCTGTCATCTCTAGATCATTCTACTTCAATGCATTCTATTTGGGACTACACCTTAAATCCATTCAGAAACTGAAGCAGGTGTGCAGCCTCCTTGTTAAGTGGAGTACTGTAATTTGCTGTGAACATATTCAGAACCAGCTGGTCATTAAAGCTGGTGAGGTTAAATCCCACTAATAACACCTCAGCTATAGATCGTGTGGTGTCTGCAGTGTGGCTGATGTTTGTCAGGTCCAGAGACAAAAACTGTTACTGAGTGAATTTTAGTGAAGCTGGGGCTATTCCAGCACTCCTCCCAAGAGTTTATGCAGCATATGAACTTCAAGCAGCAGAGGGAGCAAGCAGAAAAGGAAGGAATACTTGCCACTGAGGGCTCATTCAGATATGCTCCCTGCAACCACAGTCCTTCACTGGTGCCTTTGTTCTTCCTTCAGGCCTGGCAACAACATGGTGGTTGTATTGGGGTTCTGAGCCTGGGTAGGCAAATCAGGAAGGGAAGGAGTGAGAGGGTTGGGTGCAATCAAGATGGATTTCTGAGCTGTGAGAGAGGGATGTTGGAACCAGAAGGCTTCTTAGCTGTGAGAATGGGGGCATCCTGAGCCTGCAGGTGGGAACTTCTGAACTCAGGGGGAAGGGATGCAGAGCCTTATGCAGTCAGGTGGGAAAGAAGTGGAGGCCCGAGCCTGGGAAGGAGTTCATGTGGAAGAAAGTTGGATTGGCAAGAGGGAGATAAGGGGACTTGGGAGGAGGGAGAGTCTGTGTGAGGAGATATACAAGGTGTTGATGTGGTTGTGTGAGGATGGATAGAGGGAATGACTGAATGTGGGTAGAAGGAAGTGAAGTGCTGAATGAGGGTGTCTGTTGGTAGTGTGTATGATGGTGTGTGGATGAGGGAATAAGAGCTAGAAGGGAGAGAGAGAATTTTTTAAAATGAGGCTGTGACTGGACGAAAACATTAAGGGCGTCAAGAGGGGATTATTGGAGTCTCGCAGTTTTCTCCTATCCTGCCCTTTTCTTTAAAGTGCCCCGGTTTTAAATTGTGTAAAGAGAAGAGGAAGCGGCTTTTCTTTCCTTTGCATTCCTTGCCGCCAACGTCCCCCATCCACATTAACAACCTACTCCATCACACGTGCACGCCCACCAGCAAGGTCTCAGGTTTTCCCTAGGAAAATCTGGTCACCTTACAGAAGAAAGGTAGGGGTTGGAGAGGCAGAAGCTGAGGCTATGGCCTCTGAGGACCCTTCTTGGGCACACCAGTTGAACTGGCTACCTTTTGGCTATCAGTTGGAATTTAAGGTGCTGATTTTGACCTGTAAAGCCCTAAACATCTTAAAATCTGCCAACTTCTGAGACTAACACTCTCCCTGTGCAATACTGATAGAGTTGGATCCCAATTGGATCCCCTTCAATTTAAAAGGGGGCAGCTAAGAGGGGACTCTCGGTGAGAGCCCATTCAGTTGGAATTCACTTCCCGCACACTGCCTCCCTGATAAATCTGAAATAATCCAAATGTGTTGACTTTCCAGGCATGCTGCAAAGCCAATTTATTTGCATGGGCATTTGGGAAAGGCTAAGTTGTGTAGGGTTTTGAACAAACGAGCTGAAGGGCAGTTTTCTGGCTGTGTGTTGTTTTGTGCTTGGTGGGATCTGCAGCTGTTTTGTTATTGGTTGTTTTTATTTACATTAGTACAGATTGTGGCTGGGGCTTTCAAAGAAGGCTAAAGAAATTAAGCACCCAATTTCTATTGAAATACAATGGTAGTTGGGTGCCTAATGCCTTTTTACCTTTGAACATCCCAGCCTGTGCTTTTCTATCAGGTTGCCTGGAGCTTCTGATAGACACTTCTAAGACATTACTCTAAAAGAAATAAAATAACTGCATTCATTTTTTCTATATTCTGTATAGAAGCATTATCCACTTCAGCTGAGTTCACTCAGATCCTTAAACATTTTTAATGTGTACCTCATTCCAGCTTCTTCTTTTTTTTTCAATGAAGTGGTAAGATAAAGATCTAAGGCTCTGATCCAACAGCTGATTCTACAGACAGATACCTGCGCTCAGACAAAGCCCCCTTGCCTTCAATCCATGTGGATGCAGGGATCTAGCTGCATAGAATCACTTGTAGGATTGTGACCAGAATCGGGTCCAATGGAAGTCAATATAGAATCACCATGTTTCAGAATGCTTAATAAATCCTAGTACAATTACTTTTTGTTTTATCACTGTTCCCCCCCCCCCCAAAGGAGTGGGGGGAATTAGGCATCACATCTCAGGACATTCAAAACATATGCCACAAAGAGAATATAAGATAGCTGGCATACTGTATAAGTACAAATACACATATGACTTAGACATTCTCAGCAACTTATTTTGTTTAAAAATAATTACTACTCCCAAATAAATTCCAAACCTAAATTTTCTTTGAGAAAGATTCTGCATGTGAAGAGTGGCCTGCAACATCTAAGTATGTTTTAATGAGTACACTACTTGTATTCTTAGCTTGTTAATACCTGAGATGGTGAGGAAACAGCACTAGAATGTCTTCCAGCTGCAGTATTTTATTGACACAGAGATCAGTCAGTACAAGGCCTAAAACATGCAGGGAGACTCATTGCATGCAGTGAAAAGAATGCAGTGAATGGTAGATCCATTCTGCAGGGCACATTTGCATTCTGTCAGAAATGGGTAAAAAAAATTATGGATGGCAAATCAGAGTCAAACCAAGCAGACGACACATTCTGAACATGGCTTCTGTTGAGATTGCATCAGCAACAATGGCCTCTATATGTGCAACTGGGATAGGCATGCAATAATATTGTATTTGCATGGCACACAGTAGTGTCCATACAAAAACACATCCTAATAACTGAGGACTTATTCTTGTACACTTCCTTATTTATCTCATCTGTCTGCCTTGCCTCTCTTGGAATTTAGGATTGTGTTCTCATTATTCACTCATCTCTATCACTTTTACTGTCTACATGCTTCAGTAGATACCATGAACTGCTCCTAACTCAGTGTTATGCAGAAGAGAGAGCATTCACATGTAAGCAGGTCACTATAGCTACTGGTTACCTATTATGTAAAGCAAGTCTGGGAGCCAAATATTAAGGCACCTTGCAGAATTCAGGCAAATATAGTCTCTTATATGGAACCTCTACCCTCAGGGAAGTCATCCCCACCCATGGTTGCTGATCACATTACAAACTTCCATGTGTTTGATCAGGTACAATTTTCCTTTTCCTGTTTTGGAATAAGTTTTATAGCATCTATTTCCTTTGCTCATGAGGTGACTCCAAAGAGCTCATAGACTGCAAGGTCAGAAGGGACCATCATGATCAACCAATATACCCAGATGTTTCTTATCCTCTGTCACTTCCAACTGACAAATCCCCAGTTTATAGCAAAAAGTCTTGTTGTTTAGTCCCTAAATGCATGAACTTGCACTTTGCACTATTAAATTTGATCCCATTTCTATTACTCCTATTTATAAAGTCATCCAGATCTTCTTGTATGATATTCCGGTCCTTCTCTGTATTGGCAATACCTCCCAACTTTGTGTCATCCACAAATGTTATTAGCATACTCCCACTTTTTGTGCAAAGGTCAGTGATAAAAATGTTAAATAAAACTGGTCCCAAGACCGATTCCTGAAGAACTCCACTAGTAACCTCCCTCCAGCCTGACAGTTCACCTTTCTGTATGACCCGTTGTAGTCTCCCCTTTAACCAGTTCCTTATCCACCTTTCAATTCTCATATAATCTCCACCTTCTCCAATTTAACTAATAATTTCCATGTGGAATTGTATCAAGTGCCTTACTGAAATCCAGGTAGATTAAATCTACTGAATTTCCTTTGTATAAAAAATTCAGTTATCTTCTCAAAGAAGGAGATCAGGTTGGTCTGGCACGATCTACCTTTTGTAAAACCATGTTGTATTTTATCCTGAGTACTGTTCACCTCTATGTTCTTAACTACTTTCTCTTTCAAAATTTGTTCCAAGACCTTGCATACAATTGAGGTCAAACTAACAGGCCTACAGTTTCCTGGATAACCTTTCCCCCCCTTTCTTAAAAATAGGAACTATATTAGCAATTCTCCAGTCATAGGGTACAACCCCCACATTTACAGATTCATTAAATATCCTTGCTATTGGGTTTGCAATTTCATGTGCCAGTTCCTTTAATACTCTTGGATGGAGATTATCCGGCTCCCTCCATTCCCCCACTTCCACCCCCTCCTCCTGATTTAGGCCCAATTAAGCTGTTTAACTTCCACTTCGGATATGGTAATTTCTACCTCCATATCCTTGTTTCCATTAGCCACCCTGCCACTACCCCTGCACTTTCTGACCTCCAAGACACTGTGTTTCTGAAAGATAGTTACACAATGGCAAGTAGATTAATTTATAATCGTAACAGTTAAAGATGCAGCATAAATTGTATGGATTTCAATTACAATGGATTCTGTGCTGTTACGAAATTCTGTTGGACAGCTCTGAAATGTACTTAGAAATTTCCCCCTACATTTTTGGACCTGTGGAGAAATAATAATACAGCCTGGGACTTTCAATAAGCCTAAGGGAGTTAGGCACCCACATCTTATTTAAATTCAGTGGGATTTGGTAATTTATCTCCCTTGTATTTGAAAATACTAATTTAGTACTTACATAGTGCATTTGTGTTCTCTAAGTGAATTACAAAGGAGGATGGGTATTATAATCCCCAGTGAAGAAAATAAGGCACACTGAAGTTAAGTGACTGTAAGGTAAGACAATGAGTCAGTGGCAGAGTCTGGACCAGAACCAAGGTCTCTTGACTTGGAGCCCTCTACTCAGTCTGAGAACAACTAAAGTAATCTCAATGAAGATATTGGCTACATCTGCCCTATACTTAAAGTTGACTGAAAAAGCATCTATAATGTAAATAAAATATAGTTGGGTATGGGGCTAATAGCAGCATGAGGGATAATTTTATAACAGGGGAGAGAATAAGTCACCATGATTTGCAACTGACTGGATATCAGTCAGCAGATATAAGGAAATGTTATGCACACTGCACAATTAAAGGGGCACAGCTAAAGACATCTGGAAGTACTTTAATCGAATCCATGCACAAGCGGTCTTTCTGTCTTCCGAATTCATGTATGACTCCTGCTATTATAATTCTCTGATGTGAGGTTTTGGCAAACATCCAGGGATAAATAGGCCTCACTGACAGTCTACTGTCTGATATTAAAATAATAGAATAGTTTAAATATTGCTAAAGTGTTGAGCCACTATAGTATATTTTCTAACAACCACCCCGTCTTCCTTCAGCTGTTATTTTGTATTTTCTTTTTTCTGTGGAGAGGGAGTGGATATTTAACAATCACTCCTTTCTCCCAAGGCTGAAATAGCCCAAATCTGTTTGACTTCTGGGCACAAAGCAAAGCCCATCTGTTTTTATTTTGTTTTTTACCCCTGGCATTTTGTGGGAGTGAAGGTGTAGAGGGGGTAGAATGAAGTATTGGTTTACTTGTTTACTATTGGCTATATATGGATTTTGTTAGGGTGTGAAGCCAGTTGGGATGTTTTAATATACTGTACAATATTGCATATGATTTTAAGTAATGGCGAGGCTCTGAGCTTTTTGGATAAGAGCCTTTTGTTATCTTAGAAAGTTCAATGAAAAAATGTGTTTATTATTTGTTTTGTTGGGGAGGGTTGTCTATGTGCAACAATATTTACATCTTAATATATTATTGTTATATATTTTTACTGTAAATCAATGCCACTCAGAGAGACAAAGCACCCGGCTTCAAAACAGTCAAACTATGAAGCGTGGCATGTAAATAGTATATTCACAACCTGCTATGAAAATAAAGTTGGCTAAGAAAGCTAAGCAATTTTTAAAAAATCACTTCTGAGCATGTTCAGTAGTCATCTGCAAAGAATTAACATTTAATCAGAGCTTACTACAGCCCTTCCCACTTTGTAGTATTGCCTGTGTGTGTGTGGGTGTGTTTGGCATGTGTAAAATAATTAATTGATAAGCAAATAATAGCTGAACTTAATATAGCTAATCTAACACTTGTTTATCAAGATGAAATTAGAGTGTATAATATCTCACAGAGTAAAATACAGGGACCATGTTCCATAGTTTGGAGCATAGGTACTAAAGCTCGTTCCTCCTACAGAACTAAATTACCCCATCTTGTAGTATGGCCCAGGAAGGTGGAAAATGCCATGAGGGTCCTCTTGCAAAGTCTCTTATTGTTCAATCAGTGGGTGGGCTTTGCTCTTCAAAAGGCCCACCCACAAATCTTATGGATTCACATGAATTCAAGACCATCCACGGAGAGGCCCTGTGTGCCAGCTCTGTGGCTCTGGCCTTGATCTTTGATAAAGATGAGGCTCTGGCAGCAGAGCTTCAGCTTTACCTCAAAAGGGGATAGATACCAACTTCAGTATAGAAACAGCAGAAAGGACACTACAGCCCCAGGATTTATTAACATCTTTTCCATGTACTCCATTACAGGAGATAGGGATGAATTATGTAGCTCCCTTCATTTGGCCTGGCCACTTCTCCCCCATACGTGGACTCCGGACCTGTGGACTGGACTCGGGTAGGGTGACCAGATGTCCCGATTTTATAGGGACAGTCACGATTTTTGGGTCTTTTTCTTATATAGGCTCCTATTACTCCCCACCCCCATTCCGATTTTTCACTCTTGCTGTCTGGTCACCCTAGACTCGGGGGTCCAGAGGAGAGTGCGGACACTGTTGCAGAGACAGCTCCCATCTGTGAGAAAGAGGAGATATGCAGGCAGAAGGTCTGTGTATAGATTTGGGGAAGCATGGTCACACGCAGAGATTTTAAATTGCAATTTAAACAAGCTGAAACCATTGACAATTCTTAAGCCCACATATCCTCTACATTATGTCAGAGAGCGAGATCCCCAGTATTGATGGTTTACAACAAGAAACCCCTTGAAATGAAAAAGAAATTTGATAAAGATCATGGTGGTACAAAACATTTGCTTCTAAATTTGAAAAACACTATGAAATAGTGTTTTGTGGGCTTTGAGGATAGGGGTTTTTCTAAAAATAGGATACATTTTGAATGGAAATTAATATATTTTGGGACAGATCACTTGGTATTTTTGAAACTGTATGTGGATGAAGAAGATAACTGTTCACAACAAAATATGCAATTTTTCTAACTTTCACACATTTCAGTGTGAAACTATGATAAAGATTATCCATTTAGGCTTCCTTGCAGATTTATTATACACATTATATTATACAATATTAATTTTCTTGCTGCCTCAACAGAATAGTTTTTCATCATGTATGGGTCTTAGGCCCTAATCTTGCAATCATTTACACCTGTGCCTAGCTTTACTCATGTGAGTAGTCCCATAAATTCAAGTACAGATGCCGCAATTAGTAGTGAGCAATAGTGCCCCCTTATGGGCACAGCTGTCCACCTACAAGGTATCCAGTTGTAGAATTTTGGCCTTGCTCTTGTGTGTTTGTAGGACTGGGTTCTACGGAATTGAACCTGTGCTTACCTACAGGATCTAGCACTCCTATAAGGGAGTCAGATCCTGGTATAACTTATCAATGTTTGAAGAGACTAGTTTAATATGACAGCTAGCCAGTTTGTAAAAAAAATTAATGAAGAACAAAATTTCTCCAAATAACCTGCAATTAACTTGTGAATGTGTGTTTGTGGAGACTTCGCAAACATTTCGGGGGTTCTCTCTGCACATTTTATATATATTTAAAATGGGGATTACTGATCAGTCAACAAAGTACCCATAGGCATATGGGCATTCTGTAAAAGATATCAGCAGAAATTGCTGCAGGCAGAGAATTACAGTAGCTTTCGGAGCAAGGAAAATATCGGTGATCCCAGAGTAGGTAAAAAGATGTTCTAGTTACAAAGCATTAATACAAATCCAGCATCAGTTTAATGCCTGAACTCTTCATCCTAGGAGAGGGGCTCCAGGACATAAAGAACTGCCCCTCCGACATGAGCTTGGAAGCAGCTAGCAAAATGTGTCTTTTATTTGGATTTAATTTCGTTAAAATGATGCGTTGTGCACCTCTGGCTGTGGGGCAAGCAGCGGGTCTGGCAGCAGTCTCACCAGACAGGTGATGTGAGAGAGGCAGAGCTAGGTGTCTCCAGTCCCACATTGCAACAAAAAGGCAGTTTGCCGTCCCTAAAAATAGCTCCCGCCTGCATCCTGCAGGAAATACAGAAGAGGCGCGGGCCTGACACCGGTCTCACGCACAGAGGCACCGCTCCCCTCCAATCTGGGGGAACACAGACGGGCGTGCACTGTGGCTGCAAGCCTGGGCGTGCAGGGAGTCTGCCAGGGCCCGGGCCGGCCGGCTGCGCTTTCCCCGCGCCTCCGCTAGGGGTCTCCCCGGGGTGTGTGCGCTGCCTCTGCCGCGGCTCTGGGTGGGCTGGGATATCAGCTGACTCGCGCTCTCGCCGGAGCTGGGCTGGTGCTGCCGCAGCTCACTCCGATTCCCCAGCAGCGGCGGCTGGTAGCTGGCAGCGAGCGCGCGGATTTACAGCCGGACCCCCGCCACGGCGATGCTGCCCCATTTAGCGCTCCTGCTGCTGGCCTGCTCCTGCCCGGCCCGGGCTGTCGAGGTAAGGGGCAGGCGGCCGGGGGGCTGCCACTCTCCTCCCTCCTGCTCGGCTTCCCGGAGCCTTTGTCTGCGGAGCGCCCAGAGCCGCCCCTGTAGCCGGATGGCTCGGCCACATCCAGGCGCCGCAAAGGTGGGCGAAGGGACCCTTGCCTGTCTCCCGAAAGGAGGGGCCAGGCTCCCCTCCCACCGCTGAACAATGGGCTTCTCCAGCTGAGCAGTGCAGGGAACAAAAGGGGGTGGGGGAGCAGGCTGCGAAGTGCCGTGCACCGATCGCAGCCCCTGCGCGCCGCCGGCTGGCTGCTGGGTTTCATTGTGTGCGCGCTCTCCGCCCCGGGGGTGCGGGAGACATCGCCCGGGGGCGGGCGGGCGTGGTGCGGCAGTGCCCGCCCCTTGCCCGGGGTGGGGTGCTCCTCCTTGGCGGGGGCAGAGGGAACAATCATGCACCCTCTGGGGCGGGGATGCCCCGCGGCGCACGGACGGCTGGGGAGCTTGGAACAACGCCCGGCGCCTTGTTCCCGGCTAACTTCGGCGGCGCTTCCCCCGCGGCAGGGGCAGGAGAAACCTCCCCCCCCCCCCCCAGAGGAGCGCGGGATGCAGCCCCTAGGCATGGGTCGTCTCCTCCCCGCTGCGGCGCAGCCGATGAGTAGCGGGGGGCGAGCGTCCCTCGCAGGGCAGGGCTCCCCGGGGAGACGCCTGCTGCTGGAGCCCGTGGGCTGCGGCGGCGCCCGGGGCAATCCGCTCCCGCCCAGCCCCCGGGAAACAAAGACCCCGCGCGTCCACCGGGCGGAGCTGCTCTTCCCCCGGCCTCTGCGGGCCGGGTCCCCGCGGCGAGGCTGCCTTACCTCCGCCTGCTCCTGGCGGGGAGCAGGGGGGTTTCATGCCCCCGGGCTCTGCTCAGGTGGGCTGGGAGCAAGGGACATCCGCTGGGGGGTGGGTGGGGAGGAGACGCCTTCTCCCGGCTTTGCAAGGGAAAGGCGCTGGCCCCGCGCCTGTGGAGCCGGGGGTGTCTCTCGGCCGGGCGGGTATAGGGTTCGGCCGGCAGGGTTGGGGTGAGCGGAGATTAAGAGCGAGAAGATGGCGCCTCTGCAGTGCAGCAAAGACAGGCTGTCATGAAAGCTGCAGCCTGGAGAAATCCTCCCACCGCTAGGTGTTTAACAACTCTCCCTTCCATTCATGACCCTGCCCAGCAGGCAGCCAGTGCTGCATGCAACATGGCCATGCCTGCGAGCAGGAAAAACACCCCGCACAATGTTGGGGGGCCGCCACTCAGCCCCCATTAAAACTAATACCCTCGTGTACTCCTCTTTCCCTACGCCAACTTTCTGTTTTCCTCCCTCTGCCTTCTTAATTGTTCCCATGTAATTCCGGGGAAGGGAAGGTTTCACTTGTGAAAAACATCCCAGCACCATGCACAGGTTACCAAAGGTCTGACAGCTTTGCTGTTGTGCTGAGCTTTTGTAGATGCTGGAAGATTTCCCCCCTGTTAAGAGAACTGTGGATGGGTAGAAAGAAGAATTAAATATGTCCTAGCTCCTTTGGAATTGAGAGGGTTCTGAAAAGAGAGAAGGAATCATAACTTAATTTCTTAAATAGGGTTGATCGTATACACAGTGAATCTTAGTGGGTAATAAATGCGAGTGCAGCCTGGTTGCTCACCTTCATACAAAATCAGGACAGATAGTCATCTTCTGATCATGTTCTGTTCTTGTTTTCAAAATTTTTCCTTCAGAGACACAGGTTCTCCCTCTCTGAATAAAGCGATTAATGCCTTGCTAGGAAGGAGGAATTCAAGGAATGGGAGTATAATAAAAACAAACAGCAAGCTCAGTCTAAGGCAAGCCCAGTCTAAACAGCCAAGCAAAAACCTGTAGACTGCCCTTCAGCAATGAACCACCAATCTCTATTTCCCAGGGGGGCCCTTCATTATATCTTACTCTAGATAGATGAGATGAGGCAGGAACACTTTTTTTTTAACTTCTCCTGAAACAGTTAATAAGCAAATACATAGAACTCAAACCTTAAAATTGTTACATGGGGTTAAAATTAAAAAGCTTTAGATTCAGGGACTGATCTCATAAACACTTTCTGTGGAGAGGAGTGCTTACAACTGAGAGTGATCTCAGGGAAGCTTGCAGGATTAATTTTAAAATGGTTTGAGTTCTGTCAACTTGATTCAACCCAATATTGTTTTAAATATGAATGAATTAAATCTCCACCTAGGTGCTATTAGCTGAAAACTACAATAAGGTTACATGTAGAGACAGAAAACAGGAGGTAGAAGAAGAGGGCAATTTTTTTACATCTTTATTTTGCTACAATACTGTCTTGGGATCTGATCCGGCAAACAGTTATCCATGTGAATAATTCTACATGAAGATGGCAAGAGTTAGTCCCGCTTACATGTGTAAGTGCTTGTGGAATCAGGGTCTTGGATTTTATATCAGTTTTGTTTCTATGGGAAAGATTAATTGTGTCCAGTTTTAAGAGCCCTTCCCTCACCCATCCTTTTAGTGCTATCTGCTGAAGAGCGATATTCTGCATTTTCAGCATAGCACCCTTTTGTCTTGAAACAATTCTTTAAATTAAGAATATAATTTTATGAGCAGAGAGTCCCTATCTTATTCAGTGACCTGTATTACATGGAATTCTCAAATTATGTTGCATTTAATTGCCAGGTATTGTAGACATTTTGTTTTTAACAGCATTCAGCATAGGAAAAGGCCTTAAATGATCTTCATATGGTCAAAAATATACCTGTGCAAACCTGAAACTGTAGTATTTTTAATGAGATACTTCAGTATATTATCAGAAACATTTGATGATAGAAGAAAGAATTTTCCTCAGTTAAAATGGCTGTTTGTTCCTATCTGAGAGTTTGCTGCTTGCTTTAGAGTCTTTTAAAATCTTCTAGGAATAGAAGTTTTTCTCCTACAGTTCAAAATTGCTTTTGGAATTCAGAAAGTAGCAGAAATTCCTGCAGTTCTTGTTTAAGAAATCTTCCCTATCCCATGTTTTTGGGGTGAGTGTGAGTGAGGGGGAAATAGAAGTTAGGACAAGGATGAGAAATTGTTTGAAATGGCACATAGAGGAGAATACCTATCCTATCCAGATATATGGTATATTAAGATATATTAAGGCTTCTTGAAACTTTTTTTTTTAAAATGCATTCCTTATTACTAGTGCACTGACCTTATACTTGTTTAAGTAACTTTCTTGTTTCATCCCATGTGACTGACTTGTGCTGAAGAATGTAAGATCCATGAAGCAAAAATTGTCATGAGTATGAACAAGTGATATGTATAGTTGGAAAGCCATTTCTGCTTCTAATTATCATGCTCTTGAATAGATATTTTCTGTTATCTATTTCCACTAATTGTTTGATTTCAATAAATTAACACAATCAGGCACAATTAAGTTGTCTTCCTGAATTTTTTAGTGAACGATCTCCTTTTATTAGCTGAGATTTTCTTTTTTTAATTAGAGCATTAGTGGAAATATCAAGATTTCTGTCAGCTCTGTTTTGAATGCTCTAGTTGTTCCAGTGTTATTTACAAGTGAGGTTGTTCTAGCATGTTAATAAAACTTAGGCTGTTTAAACAGGTTGTACTTTAATTGATATGTTAGCCCTTAGAAAGTTATTGCAGTTAATGAAAATACAGAACGTTTATTACCTAACAAAATTCTTGACATAGTGACTTGTAGAATTTTCTCCCCGGACCTCTCATTTACTTTAAGGAAGAAGATAGCTGTTGAGATTTTTTTGTTAATGGCTTGTGTTTTTTAAAAAAGAAACTCCAAAAATCCCAACCTGTTTAAAGGAGAGACATCAATTTGAAATCTAGACAGTAATTAAAACAAAACAAACATCTAAATTAGTTGCTGTACCTGCTCCTGTATCCCCTGACACCAAAGTTTATAGTTAACAAACCTCTTGAAATTTTTTAAAAATAAAAATAAAGCGCTTTTCTTTTACTGTCTGAGACCTACCTCAACAAGAGAAAATGATTATACAGGGGAAACAGTGAAATTGGTTTTACACGTGATGCTGGACATTCAAATTGTAAAAGATAACTTGTTCTCTAATCTCATTTATAGTAATGTTGCTAAGCAATAGGTAAAGAATATTCACACACACATTATTTTATGAGACACAGAAGGTGAGGTCATTTTTTGTAGTTCACATGCTTGGTTTTTTTCACCAACAGAAGTTGGTCCAATAAGAGATACTACCTTGCCTATCTTGTCTCTCTTCTTATATCCTGGGACCAACACAGCTACAGCATCACTACAGACTACTTTTAAGAGACATACTTTCTGGAGAAAGATTATACAATACCTTCATGTTTTCATAAAACAAACCAAAAGAGAGTGGAAATACAAAGTGAGGTGTCAAGAATTTGAAGCAAATTCTTTGCCAGAGGGTGCTTGTGCAGTAGATCAGATGATCTTCCTTTATTTTATGCTGGCTGGCCAGTGTTTTTCAAGCTTTATGCCAGAGTGATACAGACTCTCATAGCATGTAGGCTTCATGAAGGTTTATGCTGTTTGATCTTTGCATTTGTGTTTGTTAAATATTTAGTTGTGAAAGTTAAACATGAGGCATATTTAGTTTGTGTATAAGATCTTTGAAGAAAAACAAACATTTTTCCTTCTATCAGTAGGCTTTTTATTTAGGAAGCTCCACAAAATAGTTTAATAACTTAGCACTTATGTATCTGATTAATTGGCAACTTATTTTTATTGACTGATTTGTTTTCAAACATCTCTGTGAAATAATGCCCACAAGCCGTTGGTTGCAGATAGTTGGTCAACAGAACATTTGGATCACATCTAAGTTGCAAAAAGAACAAGGAGTACTTGTGGCACCTTAGAGACTAACCGGCTGCTACTCTAAAACCTGTCACTATACAAGTATCTTTACACTTAAATTATGTTTGTTACTCTTTTATCTACTCAGTCGGTTGTTTCTCCCCTTACATCATCTTAATATAAAATTCAGAATTCCCTAATTTGCAAAATATGAGGTTACTTGCACGCATTCTTCCTGGAGATTTTTAATTCTTCGCTGTTTTTCATCCCAATCCTGCTCCTCTCTCTCAAAACAAAACAAATCAAGAGAACAACAGCAACAGAAATTGAAATAACATTCTCCCAGTTAGCATCTGAAGAGTTGCTAGCACTGCATATGCGTTTTTACTAAATATGTATTAGTTACAATTTACTTAACAAAATACTTTTTAAGAACATATAACGAATAGGAGTAATTCTAGACTACTGATAAGAGTATAATTGGGTTTATATATGGTAATATGTTCGTCTAGTGTGCTATCTGTCATGGTTTTAACACTGAAGTCTGCAACTGTGTGTTATTGGATTAAAATTCTTGGGATTTTGGAAAAATCCCGTGGTGTAAGAAGATTACAAGTGAAGCAAATTAAAGAATACTGTGTTACTTTCTGTTAGCTTGCTTAGCTGTTAGAACATGTTCTTATATGATACGAGTTCACAAATTGCTGCCAATCTGGAGAGAAAAACAGAAAAAATGAGAGCCTAAAGCAATATTGTGTGAAAGAAACTTTTTAATGGAAAAGTCAAAAATGTTTTCTTGTTGTTAGATAAAATAATATAATCAGGGCTGTATGATTCTACAACCACAGAATTCGCTGAGGAATCTACCTTTTTACCCATACTTTGGTGAAAACTTGTTTAAATTGTAAGCTTTTATGGTTTTTAAAAATATATTTTCTAGTGCTTTGGTGGCAGTACCAACTTGAGAACTTGAACTAGCTGTGCTGATGGAGAGTTGTCCTGAGTTTTCAGACAGCCTGAAATAATAGCTCAGTGAAGTTAACCACCCCTTACATCTTAATGTGCTGTTGATTCTGAAACCTACAGATGGCAATTTAAGCATCAGTATTGCTAACAACTTCATTTCTGCTAGTTTAGCAGAAACATCCAGCTAGCATCCTTATCCCATGATCCTGAACAGCTTCTGCCTTCGCTTGGTTCCAAAAAGCTCCAGTGGCGGCATGTCCAGTTTCTAAAACATCTTTCCTTTCCCCTGAGCATTTCCATGAAGTGGCTGTATTGTCAATATACAAATCTGCATCGCATAGACCAGAGACTGGTAACCTTTGGCATGTGGCCTGCCAGGGTAAGCCCCCGGCGGGGCGGGCCAGTTTGTTTACCTGTCGTGTCCACAGGTTCGGCCGATTGCAGTTCCCACTGGCCGTGGTTCACCGCTCCAGGCCAATGGGGGCTGCAGGAAGCGGCGTGGGCCAAGGGATGTGCTGGCCGGCCCGCTCTGCTTCCCGCAGCTCCCCTTGGATGAGAACGGCAAACCGTGGCCAGTGGGAGCTGGGAGTGGCCGTACCCGCGGAGGCAGCAGGTAAACAAACTGGCCGGGGGCTTACCCTGAGCAAGCCGCGGACTGAGTTTGGGAACCACTGGTCTAAAGAATGTACAGTCGAGGGCACTATGTTATTGAAAGATGGTAAATTCAAATGTAGTAAAAGGAAATACTTTTCCTCCTAATTCACGGTTAAACTCTGGAACTCATTGACACAATATATAATCAAGGCCAACTTCTTAAGAGGATTCAGAAAAGCATTATCCATTCACATGGATAACAAGAATATCCAGTTGTTAAATTAAAGTACTTTAGAGCTAGTCTACACTTACCAGCTCTGTCGGACGCGTCAGATCGATCTTCTGGGTTTGATTTATCGCGTCTTGTCTAGACGCGATAAATCGAACCGGGAAGTGCTCCCCCGTCGACGCTGGTAATCCTGCTCCACGAACGGAGCAGGCAGAGTCGATGGGGGAGCCTGCGCGTCGCGGTGTGGACCAGGGGTAAGTACTTTGAAGTTTGAAATAAGATTCTTCGACTTCAGCTACGTTATTTACGTAGCTGAAGTCGCGTATCTTACTTCAAACTTCGGGGCTAGTGTCGACCAGCCCTAAGAGAAGTAATCCCTTTTGAAGGGACATAAATCTTCAAGTCTTGGAGCATGAGCCAGTCTCTAACTATCGGGGCTTATAAGTAAACTTAGTTTCTTGGAATTTTACAAACATGAGGCAACAGAATTATAACCTATAGGACTACATAACTGTAACTCAAGTTTGGGTAATGTAGTTGTTCATGGCTAAGAAACTCACTAGCAGAAGAAGAGCTCTCTCTAGCTTGAGAGTTTATACCTTCCACTAACAAAAGTTGGTCCAATATAATATATTACCTCATCTACCTTGTCTCCCACTAGTATATGACTATCTTTTTCTCCTGAGCATTGTCTCCTCTTCCACTTTAAGAAATTAGAATTAAAAGCTGGCTCAGCCACTGAGGAAGGATGAGCAAGAGAAATAGGCCAACTACTGGGAATTATTTCAAAGCCTACCCCTAGTCTATGATTGCATCATCTGTGTTCCTGAAGCACGTTTGCTGTTACCTTTTCAGCTAAATGGTAAACTGGAGAGGGCTGGTACTGGAGAAGAGAGAGACTGCTTTATGCTAAAAAATAATAAAGAATCACAAACCTTGTAATTAAAACCTAGCCCAAGACCATGGGCTAACCAAAGAACCGTTTTATTTTCCTGATTCTCTTTCACTTGCTCTTGTGCTCAGCTTTGAGACAGAAACTTTGTGGTGGATTTTGTGTTTACAGCAACAGCTAACTTCAATTATTTTTAAACTTCAGTTATAAATACCTTTTATATAACTGAGATACTACACTAAGCCTGAAATGTGAAATGTTATGATAATGCAGGCGCTTATTACCATATGTCTTTGCATCATTAAAAGAGATCTTGATGGAGTCCACTTGCTTCTCAGTTCTTGCTTGCCATTTTCTTAAATGGCAAAATGATTGAGTAATAACATTTATTGTTTAAAGATTTGTTAGTTTCTATTTTAATCTCTTCTTTTCTAAGATTTAAAGTGAATTTAGTCATAAATATGCTCCGGACAGCCATTCCCAGGGTTTTAGTCCAGAAACAAACAAAAAATATAAACACACACTCTCTTCTCTGTCTGTCTCTCTTAACCAAGCACACATTTATGCACAGAAATACCTCATTGTTTTGGGGGAAAGTAAACTACAGAAAAGAAGCGACAAAGGGTCCTGTGGCACCTTATAGACTAACAGAGGTATTGGAGCATAAGCTTTCGTGGGTGATACCCACTTCATTGAATGCAAGCTCCCCTTGTTATCCTTTGTCGCTTCTACAGATCCAGACTAACACGGCTACCCCTCTGATACAGAAAAGAAGTGCAGGAGTAATTTGGAATGGAAAAAGAAACCCCCAATCATAATGACTGTATGTTAAGTCAGAGAGGATAAAGAAGTCAGGGGTTGTAAGATGACTCATAGTCAGGAATTAAAGAAAAACTAGAATAGTTACAGGTATTATGAATGAATATGGAGGAATTAGTCCAGATTATGGATAAATAGTAATTGACTTGTAATGTGAGTTGTGAGTTAGTCCATGAAGGTTTGCAATATTCCTTAATAGATTTAATCAAAATCAGTAATAACATGCTATCCTAATACTAGATAGTTTTGAGGGTCATTTTCTGCAACTTTGCAGTTCCACTACATGTGGAATCCCCTCCCCCGCCTTTTTTAATCCAGAGCTGAGTAAAATTGCTTTTTAATGTCAGTATTTTCAATTTTCTTTCGTGTTTTGGAGCATCCATTAAGACCTTCTGATAACTTGTTCAGTTGTCCGTGCCATTGCACTATTATCCTTGAAGGGACAGTGTTTATAAAACTGTATATTGTTATCAATAACAGACTATTAAAACTGAGAATTTAGGTCTCCAGTTTACTTGTCATTGTTCGTTATGCCAACTCCCGGAGTTCTATCACAAGTTACTTGATCTTTCTTAAAAGTCCCAACTCCTGGGGTCATGTGATTATGTGAGATTCTCAGATTTAATTAAAAAGAGAAAGTGTCTGACCCTTGTGTTTGTGAGAAAAGCCTGAAAATCTGAAGCCTAAATGCTCAAAAAACTTTAAAGCAAATAAAGGACCCGTATGTATTTTTTTTTTAATGTCCTGCCTTTTTAGCCACTCTCAGTTTAGATAGTGAAAATCATTGCTTCTGTTTATAGTCATTGTTTGCTTCTCGGTGCTGCCTTGTTAATTTTCAAGACTTCCAGGCAATGTTTGTTTTTAAAAAACAGCTATTTCACTATAATGTAATAGATTTATTTCCCCCAGAATTGTTTTGTGCTTTTAAATTGATAATTTTCCTTTCAAAATCTGGTCAGAAAGATGCCACAACTCTTAACTGTTTTATAAAACTGTCTTAGACTAGTTATAATTAAGAGGATCTCCTTGCCATTTGAACCTACATTAAAACAAAGTTTTGCATAGGAATTGTCATATTGGATCAGACCAGTGATCATCATAATTTTTAGTAGTTGCCAATATCGGACACTTCACAGGAGAGTGTTAGAACGCTCACAATTCATGTTGTAGGTGGGATGGCAAGGTTCTTTTATTGATCCACGCTGTTAGCAGGTGTTGGAACCATGCAAAAAGTGGCTGACTGATTCCTGCTGACTCTCTGTAGCAGACATGATTCATTAATTCCACTCTGATTATAAGGAAGGTTGAAGTACCCCTTTGGGAAAAGGGAGCTACGGTCTGGGACTGAAGCATTTGCAAGGAAATCCTAGGAACAACCAAGCTTGGGGGGATAACGTAGGCTGAGGTACAAGGTGGAGCAATTTAAATCAAGGCAATTTACTGTGATGATTTAATGTATTTGATTTTTTTTTAAAATAATGGATTTAAATGAGTCTGAGGCTAAAACTAATTTGAAAATTTGTGCTATTTGATTAAGATTTATAATGATTATAAATACCACTTGGTAGGGTATGTGTTTGAATTTTACAAATTGGCTATTGGTATTCAGAATATTCACAGTTAAGGCACTGAGCCTGCAAACACAGAAAGAAGCAGGTGTGTAACTTCAATCACATGAATAGTCCCCTTGACTTCAAATTGTGTTTAAAGTTAAGCATGTGCATAAATGTTCGCAGTACGAGGGGCTAAAATTATATTTTTATTAAAAGCTTTTTTTCATAGAATAAAATCTGCCACTTCCAAACAAATTTATTTTTAACAATGAAGTCCAGACTTTATTTAAAAACAAAAAAAAGTTTACAACAGTTATGTTACACACAGGCCAAATATAAAATAAGACCCGAAATGTTAGACTCCGTAAACCCATATTTAGGACATGTCTTCACTGACCTCGTTAAAGCTTGTGGCTTGTGTAGTCGCCCAGCGCTCTAAAAAACCCACCTCCATGAGGGGAATAGCTACCAGCGCTGGTGCCATGTCTGTACTGGCACTTTACAGCGCTGAAACTTGTAGCACTTGGGAATGTTTTTCACACCCCTGAGCAAGTAAGTTGCAGCGCTGTAAAGAGCCAGTGTAGACAAGCCCAAAGTCACTTAAAGGTGGGATTTTCAGAGCCACCGAACTTAGAAGCACATCTCCAATTGACTTCAAGCTGCAAGATCTGATGGGAGAATAGCCTGGTCAAAGCATTTCAGATGTCTTGCCTTGTGGAAGTTCAACATATCACAAGGTGGTGTTGATTGCAAATACAGATCAGGATATTTGATGGTGATTTTGGTGTTTTGAATTTGTAGTGTTCTCACAGTAAAGATGTGAATGAAGACTTGAACATTTCTTTTTCGGCATAGCTGAGCCTCTTTTTCATCGTAGATGAGCATCATGTTTGAAAGTTCTTGGTAGAAACAAATCTCTTATATGAAATCTGAAATTCTGCTAACAGGAAACTAAGGAAACAACTACAAAACATCCACTTCAGCAATTTAAGAGTATAAAAAGGAAAGCTAGTCAAGAATTAGCAACATCCTAAATAAAAAATAGCTTTTAAAAAAATAGAAATCATTTTTATACACTGAAGTATGTATCTGTTTTGAGTTAGAGATGAAACTAGACCCCAGGAAGAGAGTAAGTTTGGACTATATCAAGTGCTTGTGAGATTCTTTGCTGTACAGGTTGGGAACTCCATCTGCTTACATATTGTCATCTTAGCTCCATGCAATCAGTGGTTGGCTTGTCTCTTTGGGCTTTCCTGAGCAGAATGTTTTTTGAAAAATCAGTTTTTCTTTGTTTGCTGTGTTGTAGCTGTGTTGGTCCCAGGATATTGGAGAGACAAGGTGGGTGAAGTAATATCTTTATTGGTCCAACTTTGTTCTTTTTAAATAGCTGTTGCTCTCCTGAGTAAGAATATATTTATCTTCTTGAGTATTGAGCTATATATCCAAGTGGCTTCATCTGCCAAAAAAAAAAAAAAAAAATTAAGCTGAATACTGATCATTGAGAAATATATCTTGTAGCTCACATAGAAGGTATTCAGGTATTTTCTTTAAGAACAATGGAGACTCATTCAAATGGTCGTCTTACATTTTGGGAGTGTTACTTTTTAACCAGAATTCAGGCTAGATATTAAAAGCTGCATTTCTTGAATTGTTAGTGACAAATTCCATTAAAGCAAAGTATTTAGTATTCAAGGAATGTTTTGTGTTAGGAATCATAAGGAAGTTAGCACATAGGTTGCTAAGACCCCATGTTGCCCTTTCTTACACAAATCCAGCTCCCATCGACTGAAATAGCCTGTGTTGTCAAGAGCCAAAATTATCCCTTAGGTGTTAAGAAAACTGAATTGATTGTCAGTCCCAGCATTTCAGTGGCCTGTCCATCATGATGACTGCTGTATTATTTTGTTCATAACTATTGGACTTCAGACAAACTGGTTGTCTGGAGTTTCTAAAAAAAAAAAAAAAAAAAGTTTTTTCATTCCCTTTGTAAAGTTTACAGAAGCCTAAGGCATTTCTTCGGTTTGTAATACAGCATAAGGGGAAAGCTAGATTTTTGATGGCTTGTTATGAATCTTTACATAGACATTTTGTTTTGAATCATTTTAGCTATTCTTGGATATTATCAAATATTACCCACATCTATAGTCCAATATGATCTCAACAAATACAGTTGTATTAGATTTATTTATGTTGCAGTCTTTGCACTGGAACAATTGTTCAAGCCAAGTATTGCCCGACTGCACATATGAGAAAACGTGATTGGCAACATAGAGGATGAAAGTGTTGGTCATAGAGTAGGTAGTTCTGATTTCAATTTTTTTTCCCAGACTTTAGACACTTTGTATATTAAATGTCCTCTATCATGTTGAACAGAACTTTAGTCATAATATATGCCATGAAATCAATAATTAGAATGGACTTACTTTCGTTGGCATTAAAGTCGAGAGCAGTGTCACATTTTGAGTACATGTTCTGGAATATTTTTGGCTTCTGCTTGGTGACTTACTATAACTATTTCTCTGAAATATTTTATAAATGGGTTTAAATTAATTTAGTTTTGTAATGTAGTAGTAGATATATTTATTGAATTATGAAATTAAAATTGGGATCCCTTTAAGAATAATTTGTGTGTCTGGCTCTAAATACAACTAAGCTGTAAGTCCAATACTTCACACTGTCTAATAAGCCTTAATGAATATTTCTGAGCATGCTGTATATGGTCCTTATTTAACCAAAGCATTTAAGTATATGCTTAAATCCATCCCCATTCAGGAGACTCAATAAGATTTAAGCTAGTTCTTAAGTGTTTTTCTGGTTTTTTTAAAACTGGGGCCTATCTGCCTATAAATTTCCATTGGTGTAGTAAAGTACCAATTTTAAGGCATATGTTTAAGCTTCTGTCTCTTTTTTGTGTCGTCAAAAGGCAAAAATTATAAAAAGGCACATCCTCACCAGTACTCCATCCAACAGTGCAAACACCTATCACTGGGACTAGGAATTGATTCTAACAGTGGTCCAAAGAATGTTCTGAGACACACCTCATGCAGTGCCTTGAATTGTTTTGACAATCGAGTGGTGTCAGCCATACTGTGTTTGACCCAAAGCATTCCTAATGTTGTTTACTCCATGGTCTGTAAACTGTCTTGTCACCCTTAATACTGGATTTGTCCTCAGGCAAGTGCTCTTTGTAGCTGGCCTAGGTTGGTATTTAACCACTATATCTAGACTGAAGAGTTTGAATCCTCTCTTTAGCAAAGATTGTAGGGTTTAAGGCCTCTGCTCTGCACCTTCTGGCAAATCTACCACTCTTGTGCTAGCTGCCCTTGCTTGCCTCTCCAAGTAAGATAAATTAAATTAAATGACTGTTCTTAATCATGCTAGCAGCCAAATCCTTGATCTAGTTAAAGGTGACTTGCAATGGGGCAGAGGGGGAATTAAGTTGTGGCCTTTTATGCTTGTTTATTATGTACTATGACAGTTTGAAAGGTTTGTTCAAATTCTAATCTGAAAAAACATCGTGATTGGTAAACTAGTGAAATTATGATATCACAAGACAAGAGTGCAAGGTGAGAAGAAGGCGTTTAGTCACTCTTTAAATCACGTGTTGGTTTTTTTTAATACACATCCTTAATTGCAATGACTAATAAAGGTTTTGGACGGAGGACATCTTTGTTTAAGTTTCACCCTTCAATTGAGGTGTGAGAAGTCTATATTATGGGACACCCAAGAATTCCTCCAGCAAAACTAGTCAAGGTTAGACTTCATTATTGACCTTTCTGAAGTAAAAATATGAGCAAGAAAATAAAACAATCTTGAGACAACAGCATCCCTCGCCTTCTTTATGTAGCTTAAAGAAGCAAACAAGGACACAAGACCAGTTTTGAAAATTCTGTTGTAGCATACCCTTAGTGTTTCAGCTCTCCATTGTCAAAGTTGCTCTGTGCTTAGCTCTTCACCCGCCTCTCAACATTTGCTAAAACCTCAAGGTGAATTTATGGGATTTTGAAACCAGTAGATTGTTGCTTTTGTCACCCTATTTGTGCATCAAAAATGAAATTATTTTCTGGTGCAAGAACAAGATAGAGGCTATTGGCCTATGGCTCACCTGCCCAACTTTGGTTTAAAAATAATTGGCTTGAGGTATTGCTTTTTGCCCATTTCTCTCTCTGCATTAGCCAAAGTTAGGGGATGACTTAAAACGAATATTTACATACTGCAGAACTAGTCTAGGAGGATGAGCATAGTTTCATGTTGTTGTCAGAGTTCTGCTTGTTTCTTTCAAGAAACATTTTTTGTAGCATCAGCTGATCTGCAAATCAAAATGGATGAAAGATACAGCGCATTATTAGGTGTTCTAAAACATTAGCAGCTAGCGTCCAATTGAATTGAAATTCAGTACTCCTGGTGCAACGTAAATGTCCATGCAGGAGTGACCTGGGGGGTTAAGGGGTCCCTGGCCCCCACACTTCAGAAAGTGGAAAGGCTATGCCCACCCATTTTTTAACATGGGTATAGTTTGGAAGGTAGGGGGCCACATTTGCCCCCGCCCAACTACAAGCCTTGAGCAGGCACAGGGCAGGCAGGGACTGCTTCACGGCAGGGAGCTGATGATCCTCTCTCCTGCTGTGAAGCGCATCTTCTTCCCCAGGGCCAGCTTCTTCCCCAGGGGGAGGAAGGGGTGTGGTCTTAGTGCCTCCCCCTCGTCATGAGACCTGGCCCCTCTCAGTTGCCTCCCCCCCTGCTCCTCCTCTTCCCGCCCATGCCCTCCCCAGGGCAGGGGGAAGGTCCAGGACTCCTCACATCAGCCCAGCCTCCCTGGGTGGCTCTTACAGTGGCCCGGGTCTGGCTTCTGGCCTGGCCTGGGGGGATGGGGCTTTCGGCAGGAAGAAGAGGAGCAGGGGCGAGGCCTCGTGGCTGCCCCCCACTTCTACTGAGGACAAGGGAATGCCAAAACCATCTTTATGCCTTTATGCCCTGACTATTGTTCTTTTGCTTAAAAAAACCCAACAACATGAAGTAAGTTTTAGGCCTGCGTTTCCTTTAAAAGTCTGATACATTTTTTTAAAAAGCAAGCCAACGTTTGTCTTAAAATGTTCTTGAAGCTGCACAGACTGATTTGCCAGTCTGCATTAGATCACATTTGTTATTTTTAAAGTAAATGTTGCTAATAATACCCGGACTGGAATACAGGACATGACATCAGTTGTTTGCTGAGCCTGGAACTGCTGCTAAGCATGCAGGCTACATTTCATCACAAGAAATTATATGATAAGCAAACAGCTTGTACAAAGGCAGGTGAGAAAAGTGGATTATATGAGTTGTATTCTTGTTTTTTTTTTTTTTTTTTTTTTTTTAAAGAATGTAATGGTGAGTCTTTTTTCAAAAGCAACACTTACAGGATTAGTTTTTGTTTGCAGAACACTGTAAATATGTAGCTCTACAGCTTGTATTGTTTTGACTAGGTGTTAAAAATGCTTCCAATAATTGCTGAAGAGTTAGCACTTGCCATAGGCTGCTGAGATTGAGCAATTTCTTGATTTGAGTGTGAAGAGCTTTTCAGAAGTGAATTGGAACAATGAATTTTTATTCAGAGATGGCTAAAAAGATGGAATATTAATACAGGAGAACTTGACAGTGGAAATAACAGGAATGCTTTTAAGGTAGGGGTTACACCATGCCTCTTACACGTTAGTAAGTGACACTTTTAATTCTGCAGTTGATTTCCCTACCGACATTTTAATGTTACATTCCTGACCAAAATGACCAGAGTATTAAGAGGCTATCTTTATTCATATATTTAATCTGTTTTATAATCACAGATACAGATTTTGCATTTAGTGTTGTGTACTTAAAGGATCATCAAGACTCAAAAAATTAAGTCAATCCAGCTACGTTGCTCAGGGGTGTGAAAAATCCACATCTCTGAGCAGCATGGTTAAGCTGAGCTAACCCCTGGTGTAGAGAGGGCTAGAAGAATTTTTCCATTGACCTCGCTACTGCCTCGTTGGGAGATGGATTAAGTACAGATAGGAGAGCCCCTCGTGTCACTGTAGTGTGGTTACACTGAAGTGTTACAGTGATGCAGCTGCACCTGTGTCACTGTAGTGGTTTAACTGTGGATATAGCCTCTGTTGGGTTTCTATGCAGAAATTGTAGGCTTTTGCCGTTTGTTTTCAGATGTCTTTTAAGACATAATGTTAGGACACATGCAAACATTTTCGCTATTTCTCCTGCAAGGGTAGGACTGGTATGTTTTGCAGCCTTTTATCACTGGAGGTTTTCTCCTCCCCTAGATGTAAACTAAGTCACTATCTGAGGTCCCCATCATGGAAGGGGAATGACTGATTAGCCTCTTTGTGAATGGGTAGAGCAGAGGTCGGCAACCTTTCAGAAGTGGTGTGCCGAGTCTTCATTTATTCACTCTAATTTAAGGTTTTGCATGCCAGTAATATGTTTTAGAAGGTCTCTTTCTATAAGTCTTTAATATATAACTAAGCTATTGCTGTATATAAAGTAAATGAGATTTTTAATATGTTTAAGAAACTTCATTTAAAATTAAATTAAAATGCAGAGCCCCCAGGAACGGTGGCCAGGACCTGGGCAGTGTGAATGCCACTGAAAATCAGCTTGTGTGCCACCTTTGGTATGCGTGCCATAGGTTGCCTACCTCTGGGGTAGAGTCTCTACTCTGCTTTCAGCACACATGTTCTCACACACTGAGTTAGCATCTAAAACTCTCGGGCCCCTCCCCCTCACCTTTGTGTGGGTAATTCTTCATTCTTAACTGGAAAACAGACACTAAATCAGAGCCTGAGATTTCTCTTTCACTGGCTCTCACTAGGATTTTTCCTGGTGAGAGCTCCTGCATCAACCCCAGTCTGTCTCTTACCTTAAACTCTCTGGCTGTGTTAAGCTAGTAGAACTCTCCAGGGTTGGAGCTAACAAGACCAATCTGATCTAGTTTCTAGGATGTCCAGGTATGGTCCCCTTGCAAAGTTCTGGAGCTTTATATCCTGTCACACCTACTCCTTGCTCTGCCCCAAGAGTTCTCCTTTTGTACTAGGAAACTAAGCAAGGAATAGTGGAGTTCCCTGTGACATTGCACTCCATATGCTTTATGAAAATATGATTATGAATGTGAATATGATGTAACTGGAATATGCTTTATGCAAAAGGTCTCTCGTAGGGTATCATTACAAAGCTTATAATCTACTGAGTGTGTTCATCCTATTTGTTTGCATGTATTATTTCTATGTCTGAAGTTAGGAGAATAAGATATAAACTTGTATTACTGATGTAAACTTGTATTAAGTGGAAGCCATTAAGGGTGATTCAGAACCAATAAACTGTTAATGGCTCTGTTTACTTGCAAACCTTCCTGTGTACGTGTTGCACAGTCCAGGAAGAATGGAGGCTGGGGTCTCACAGGGCATGTGACCATGTCACCTGATAATGAAATCCATCTTAAATCTGGTACTTTTCCATTTAAAAGGAGGGGTGGGGACCCAGAGAGACAAAAGATTCCCATCTTGTGCCAAAGCTATAAAAGGGGGTAGAGCAGGACAAAGGAGGCGAGTCATGAGAAAACCCCTAGTTACCACCTGAGATGTCTGCTGGAACTAACAAGTACTGTACCAGGGGAAAGCATTGGGCCCAGACTCGGAAGGAGTCTAGTCTGTGAAAGAATCTTATTGGAACATCTCTGAGGGTGAGATAATACCTTTAATCAGTTTCTGAATGTATTGGGCGTAGGGTGTGTTTGCTTTATTTTGTTTGGTGATTTACTTTCTCTTTCTGTTATTTCTTGAAACCACTTAAATCCTACTTTTTATACTTAATAAAATCGCTTTTGTTTATTAATGAACCCAGAGTAAGTGATTAATACCTGGGGGAGCAAACAGCTGTGCATATCTCTCTTATCAGTGACATAGAGGGCAGACAATTTACGAATTTACCTTGTATAAGCTTTATACAGAGTGAAACGGATTTATTTGGGGTTTGGATCCCATTGGGAGCTGGGTGTCTGGGTGCTGGAGATAGGTAACCTGCTGAGCAGTTGTAGTTAAAGTCTGCAGCTTTGGGGGCGTGGACCAGACCTGGGTCTGTGTTGCAACAGGCTAGCGTGTCTGGTTCAACAAGGCAGGGTTCTGGAGTCCCAAGCTGGCAGGAAAAACGGACTCAGAGGTGATCTCCGCACATCAGGAGACAGTCCCAAGGGGGTCTCTGTGACCGAACCCGTCACACTCCCACCTCAAAGATGAATTTCTACACGTTGATTTCTAGCAGTGCCACGTTCACCACATTCTAACAAGAAAAAAGGTAGTGCCTCTCAAGTTAGGTGACTGTTGGATTACTTTCAGTCACTTTCATTGTAACTAATTACCTCAGCACAGTGAGTTTTTGAATTGGGTGCATTGTCAACAGAATTTCGCTACTACATATCTAGTAAAGATGGTGCAGCTGTTGACTCCAAGCCAAAAAGATAAGCTACGTTCCACTTTCTCACAAAGTTTCTCAATCTACCTTCTGTCAAAATTCTCAGGGGAAGGAAGAAAAAACTGGCACAATCTAGATAGCAGGAAAGCATTAGGATTGCACCAAGTGGATGAAGATGTGTAGAAATGTGTCTGTATAATACCAGCTTTTTGCAGGGTCGATAAAGCAAGCGAAGGACAGCATAGAAAGATTGATACAATAATTCATAGCCAAACTCTACAAAGATTTAGATTAATTCCTTCATTTGATCTGCAAGCACATTCCTCAGAGGGCACAGCCACCCCCTGTGCTGAAAATGGATCAGCCTCAACTGAGGAAGTGTGTAGCATGGCCATATGATCCAGTTTACTTAGCTTCATGAAGCATCATTACGTGACTGCAAATCGTTGCCATTCTACAGTTAAAGAGGCAGTACACAGAAAACAGCTGCCATTTTGTGTTTCAGTTCAGAAGCAAAAAAAATAGCAAGTGCCTGTTCTTTCCCTCCTGTCCATTTTCCCTTAATCTGAAATAAACCATCCTGACTGAAAAAGGTGTGCAAGAGATTAACTTTAGGAAAACACAACCATCACTATGCTTCAGTGGATGCAGCTTTTAGGAGGATGGTGCCTCCTGTTGTCCCAGGCTAGAAGTTTGAGAATTTTTAAACCAGCAGGGAGGAAACTTGTATTTATGTGTGTAGAATATACCTCAGTTGTTCCTAAAAATCTTTTTATAGGCCAAGATGAGCAAAAATTGATGCCTAAAATTAGGTTTCCAAGTCCTGTATTTAGGTATCTGCATGAGTGGCCTGATTTTTCAAAAATGCCAGCACTGGGAGCTGGTATTGAAGTTGGAGGGAAATACTAAGTGATTGGCGCTTTTGGAAATCAGGCCACTTATTCAAGTGCCTAACTTCAGACATCTTAGAAAAAAAAATGTATCTTGGCCATAGTACCGTATTTTTTCCCCTCCCATATTTTTTCTCTATGTTTTGGGGGATGGCATCATTACCTGCCAGTGAGAACTGCCAATATTTTCTGAGGAGACAAAAATTTGACTTGCTTGTGCTTTTGCTTCTTCTAGAACTTGGCAAGTATCTCTCTCTCTCTCTCTCTCTCTCTCTCTCTCTCAGCATGGAGAGGATTGGGGACTGGAGAGTGGAAACAGGGGAGAGAAAATCTAGCATTCTTTGGAGTCTAATTCCAATCAAATCCGTAGCATATAGGATCTGAAATAATATCCTTTATTATTGTTCCAGTAGAGTGTGAGTGTGTGACCACATTAGGCAATACAGGAACTCCTCACTTAACGTTGTAGTTATGTTCCTGAAAAATGCGACTTTAAGTGAAACGATGTTAAGCGAATCCAGTTTCCCCATAAGAATGAATGTAAATGGGGGGGGGGGGGGGGTTAGGTTCCAGGAAATTTTTTTTTTCTTGCTGTCCAGTACTGTACTATAGTTGGGAGGTTCCCCCACCTTACCTCGCACAGGCACTGGCACTGGAGACAATGAGGCAGGCAAGGAGGCTGAAGGTGCTGTAAGCTAGGAGAAGCATGTTGCTCAACCCTCAGCCCGCCCACTCCACCCCTTCCCCCAAAGCCCCACCCTTGACCCACCTCTTCTCCCCCCTCCCCACCTCATCCCCCTTTACTTTGCAGGCTGCTTCCTCGCTCCTACCCCCTCCATCCTGCCTCCTAGGAGACAGGGGAGGGAGGGGGAGCCTGTTCACTGAGTCCTCGCTCCTACTCCCTCCCTCCTGCCTTCTAAACAGGGCAAGCCAGCTGATTGCTGCGGGCAGGAGGCGGGGGGGGGGGGGGGAAGAGGGGAGCAGGGCCGGCTCCAGGAACCAGACGGCAAAGCGCGTGCCTGGGGCGGCGCCCTGTAGGGGGCGGCAGTCCGGGGATTCTGGGGTGGCAGTCCGGGGATTTAATTTTTTTTGCTTCGGCACTTCGGTGGCGGCCATTTATTTTTATTTATTTATTTTTTTTTGCTTGGGGCGGCTGAAAAGCTGGAGCCGGCCCTGGGAGGGAGGAGGGGAAAGGCGCTGATCTGTGGTGTCTGCCAGCGGGGCGGGGACGCTGTGGGGAGGGGCTGGTGCCTAGGGAGGCTGCCTGCTGTGGAGAAAGCAGGCAGCCAGACAACGTAAGAGTGGAGCATTGCTCAACTTTAAATGAGCATGTTCCCTAATTAATCAGCAATGTAACAACGAAACAGCGTTAACCAGGGCGACTTTAAGCGAGGAGTTCCTGTACCTAATTTAGCTATAGAAACCATTATCTAAGGGAAGAGTGAAAGGAGCATGGCTCATTTGTAGCTCTGAATTTGCCTTTGCCTGCACAAGCTGGGGGCACAAGCCTGAGGGCTGACAGGCGTACGGTATTACCTGACCAAAAATAGCACTTAAGTTACATTCCCCCCCATCCTCCAAAGCTCTCTTATTTCCACTCTTAAACCATGCATGTTCATATTTAACGGTTTCCTGCTTGTACTATCTTTTGTTGAGGTTCAGGGGGAATTTTATGTGGCACAAGTGCTAGAATCTAACAGTTGTACATGTGCCTTAAGCATCAGTCATCAGTAGGAGTGTGGAAGTGTGCTTTTCCCCCCTCCCCTTCTCTGCTAGCTTGGTGATGTGAGCATATTTGGTGGTAGCTTTATGGCATTTAGCAATAATGTATCATAGGATCAGATGGAGAATTTTTATGGTTGTTTTTGTTTTGTTTGTATGTATAATACCGAAAGCTCCCGTTCTTAATACAATGTAAATAAAAGCAACCCTAGAAAACTAAAAATATTCCTTAAGTGGAGACTAAGCGTTACACTTTTAATATTTTTGTAAAATGTTCAAATATTGAACGTTTCAGAGAACTTTTCTGTGCTACACGTCCTCCCACTGGTAGCCCTGATGCTGTTAAATTGCTTTTATTGACTGTTTCTTAGTGATCTTGTGTGTGTGTGCTGATGGCTCCTGTGGGCAGGTATAGAGTAGGTGACAATACCTATGTCTTTAATTGAACATGTTGTGACTTCTACCTGCAGCTGCTGCTGTAAATTGGCTGAAAATGCAACATGGTATCTCAGTTTCATTGACCCACTTCAGATGTCATGCTTGAATTGTTTGTGTGTCCTCGATTCTTGGTCACATCTTCATTAGAACTTGTGGGTTTTTGTTTCTTTTTAAGGTCCATTGCATTTATGGTCATGTATTCTAGAAAGTTGTATAAGAGTTGACAACCACACAAACAAGATTATTGCTAAAGCATATGTGGTATTCTCCTCCACAAGATGTCTTGCAAATTTTAGTCTCTAGAAAACATTAGTTTTTACTCTTAGGAAGAGTGCCTTGCAGTCGATGTTTTTTAAATATGAAATTTTATATGCTGCTTATTTTACTCTTCATGTGCTGACTTTCTTCCTATAGTAAAACTTGCTATATACAAACTGAAATCTCTCTCCACCTTCCCTTGTTATGATTTTATTTTCTTCGTGTTTGCTTAATACTTAAAATAATTAAAGAATATAGATTTCATAAAGATTAATGTAATTTAGAAGATTGACTATTTTAGTGAATAATTCATTCCACTTAGGTTTTAAAAAATTCTTCCTAAAATAGTGTGAGTCCATGTTTTATAGTATTTTGAACAAACTTTTTTGTAATGTTCTTGGATGTAGATGGAGCAGAATTGTTCTGTACAAATTGTACTTTTAAGTGACAAGTTGTGAAATAAATACCCACAAAATTCACAGCCTCCCTGGAGAGTTTTGGCAGAAGTACAAGAATAACCAAGTTATCAATTCCAAAGGGAGAGATTTTAGGGCAGTGGTTGCACGTAAGTAATCATCTGGAAGATTGTCCTGTCTTGCGACAACTGATAAGGGAAATACCTAGTCCCAATTTCCCTTAAATTAACTATCCTCACTCACACCTTTGTGTCAACTGTCCACAATGGGCCAGCTTGATTATCACTTCAAAAGTTTTTTTTCCCCCCCTGCTGATATAGTTCCTCTTAATTAATTAGCCTCTTAAAGTTGGTATAGGCACTTCCACCTTTTCGTGTTTCTCTGAATGTATAAATATCTGCTCACTGTGTGTTCCATTCCATGCGTCTGATGAAGTGGGTTCTAACCCACGAAAGCTTATGCTGAAATAAATTTGTTAGTCTCCAAGGTGCCACAAGTATTCTTTTCTTATTTTTTTTGCTGACACAGACTAACATGGCTACTACACTGAAACCTAGCCCCAATTTGTTGTTTCATTAGTAAATTCATTGACCAAATTCCACCTTTCAGGTTGCAGGTAGTAAAGTATAAATTTGTTACCCATATTCTCTAGGACAAAGATACGTCTTTCTCTGTAGAGATGAAATGCTATTTTAAACAACTGATAATTGAAGCATCAATCAAGTTAGAGTGGGTACTGTGCAGGTACTAGTGGGAAATTTGATAATGTAATCAAAATAAATGATTACAAGTAATCAGAGCTGGATACAATTTTGAAAACTGGTAGTGGTGGTGAGAAATACTTCAACCAGTTGTCAGTATAATATTTCTAGAGTTGGAACACTGTCCAAAAAAGGAGAGGTGGGTTGTTTAATTTAATCTTCCTGGATATTTGTGGGAAGTAAGTGTGTGTGTGTGTGTGTGTGTGTGTGTGTACATAATTTTGATTGCATTCACGAATACATTTCTCCACTGCTGCTGCAGGCTTCTGCAGGAGAAGTACTTGTTTTACAGAGAGGTAGCAAACCACTGGGACTGAAAGAGTGGTGCTGGTGTGATGGGCTCTTCTGAATGTTAAGAGCCTAGAAACTGCTTAGGACTGAAACTGTAAAAGTCTGATGAGGAGCAGCAGCAGCCCATGTTCCTGATTGGTGGGGTCCTCACGGAAAGGAAGTGATATTTTAGTAGTAAAGCAAATAGAGTGTGCAGTCCTACTTTTGTTGAAGGGTTTTAATCTCATTACCTTCAAATATTCGAAAGATTATTCAGTCCCAACTAATTTGCTACATTTTTGGTTGGTAATTGAGAGGAGGTTCATGAGACTATTGGTAAAACCAAGCACACTGATACCCTTCAGTGGGGAGTAAATCAAAATATTGTAGTATTTGCTCTTCTTAGAGGTAAACTTCATGGCTATTTGCTGTTGGGAATTGGGCTGCTGATTTTGAGCAAAACTAAGTAATTTGAAAGCAACTTCTCATCTGGTGATCGTACAGCTATCATAAAGTTTCACAAAGCAAATTCCAACAGCGTGGGAGGAATAGTGTAATACTGTGAAGATGTTACAGGAACATGCTTCGTGCTGTAGAGGTGTTTGTAGATACTAGTATGTAAATATCTTATGAAATTTGTTTGTACTTCTGTATATTACCAGTTATTTTGAAGAACACTGTGAGGTCTGGTGTGAGTTTGAATTGTGATGAAAGATCCAGAAAATCTTATTGATATTTGTTGACCACAGAGGAAACATGACTTAACGGTTGGAATCGTGAATTTAAACACTTCTAGTAGTCTACGATGATGAAGATGCTTGTTATTTACGTAGTATTTTACATTTCAATAAATCATGCAAACAATCATTCATGCAGCTTTAGCACTTGTGACTTACTGAGAGGTAATACCCCAAATTTTATAGATGGATAAAGTGAGACAGACAGCTTCCATGGCTTGTACCAAGCCATACAGAGCTGTTGGCAGAACTGGGTTGATATAGCTCAGGAGTTCTGTCTCCTAAGCTCCTGTGCTCATTTCACCAGACTACACTGTCACTCAAGAAATGAAGAAGCATTGTGTCCAGCCATCAATGAGCAAATTCGTATCCTTATGGTAATAATGTGATCACAGACTATTGACTTCAAACGTACAAAGTAAAAGCCACTGTATTAGCTCAGAAGATTAACAAGGAAAAACAATGCTAGTCCTAATACCCCCCCCCCCCCCCCTCTCTCTCTCTCTCTCAACCCTACTCCCACCTTGGGTAATTTTATTTAAAACAGGATATAAGAGGAAATTGCCCTTAGTACCCAAATTAATTGAAAAATTGCGGTGAATAAGCTCATTAAGATAATTATGCACAGTGCTAGAATAGCCTTAACATCAATGCCTCGTGTGAAAGAAAGACTTCTTTGTGTGAAACTTCACTTTTTTAATACATGGGAATGCTGCAAGTTCAGAACACTTCGTAAATGGTAAAATTCTTGAGGTTTCTGCTAGTCAAACATCTTACACTCTGACATTGCTATTAGTCATTCTGCTTTTTCTGCCATTAAAAAATCCATGTAGCTGAAGTTAAAGAACTGACAAATTACCTATGTAGAATGCTGTGAGGCAATAGCAGTTCTCCACCTATGTAGCAGTACAACATATTTGATTTCATTGTAAGGAAGACAAACAGTTTAATCACAGCTTCTTTCCTTATATATAAATTCTTTTTGGACAGTTATTTCACAAGGCTCCAGTACATAATTGTTCACATCCCTTTTTGTTTCCTGTTGTACATGAAGAGGTCTGGAATTTGTTTAAAAAAATACTTTTAATTCTTATCTATCCCAGGGAATTTCAACCTGTACCAGTGTTCCCAATATAGGGAGTTGCTAGTGTAGATGGCTTTCCAGCCCTGGCAGCCATTTCAGCGCTTAGGGTTACGTTTTTGTCAAGTGAGAAGAGAGAAGGACTTTTTGTAAAAACTCTCTAGTGTTGGTTAATCAATTCATGGGTGGCATCCGTACTACTAATTCCCATAGGTATTAATAAGAGCCACAGAAGAACATCTGTATAGCTCTCCTTAGGGCTACCTTTGTACATTGCTGTGTACTGATGGAGGAGAGGATAGTGATAAGGGAACTAGTTAAGATAAATCAGACTCTAACTGAACTAATTCTTTTTTTGAAGGTACACTCAGGCATGAGAGATGGAAGAAACCTAATTGGGTCACCAAGTCCATCTCCTTGTCATAGCAGAATTGTTTTTTACGATACATTCCTGACATCTTGTCCAGTTTGACTTAATGTTCCAAGAGACCATTCCAGAGACAGATGCATTCCCCTGTCATCAAACCTGGCATATAACTGTGTTCCCTCTTGATTTTTTTACATCCCGTCACCTCTATATAAATCCATGCACCAGCCTTGAATAATTCCTCTCTATTCTGGGGAGGAATAGACAGAATACTCAGTCTTTCATTTAATGCCTTTGCACTTAGTGGAGCATGCTAGGAGCCAAATTGCTGCCATACTGAGAGAGGTTTTTTCCCAAAGCATTTCTGGCTCAAATGGAAGTGGGAAGTGCTAGAAATTTTACAGGAGAGCATGCTCTTATGAGGCTTTCACTCAGTTTTCCCAGCTCTGAACAAGTTTAACTATGTCTCCAGACATTTGAAAGTTCATCCAAACCTTTTTGAGGTTCACCCTCCACTGTAATAGATTTATTGCTGATCTTTCTCCTTCTTGCTTTGCTTATTCTCACTACAGTATAAATCTTAACTACTTGTATGGGCAAGATGAAATATAGTGACAGCCTTACAAGGCAGTTTTATACAGAATGTTTCATTATGTTGCCTTCTCCAGTGCCCTGCTCTGAATGCTGTGCTGCATGTGCCAACAGTTCAGGCTAGGAGGCTTGCAGATTTCTCTTAATCAACTTGGCCTGTATGTGACCAGATCAAATGTTGGTCTGTGTGAGCTCATTACATCCACATCCTGTAGCTTGTTCCAAATGTTTTGATGTGTACTTAACATGGATGAGTTCAGCAGCTGCTCTTTTCACTTAGTTTATAATAAACGGAAAAATTGATTGTGGCATTTTTTTCACGTAGATATATTTTTCTCTGGTGTTTAGATATGTGAGCTTCAATTATATTTGTTCTGTAGTTCAAAATTTAGAGTAATATGTTCTAGCACTTTGAGGTGTTAGTTTAAGAATAGCAGATTCATTAATTGAATTTATAGCTGAGTTCATGACCACAACCCATTTTAGTAAACTATCCATCTTTGAGGTTGCCTATTAATAAATGTATATTAAGCAAGTTAGTTTTCTTTTCCCCTCACCTTACATTTTAATTGAAAAATTGCTTATTGACTATTTAAATTAATGAAAGTGCCAAAGCTTAAGTTTATGATGCCTTGTTTAACATAATGTAATTCCAAATGTTTTCATGGAGACATTGCTTTTATTCTCTGGAAATTTGTGTTGATATGTATTCTTAAAGTTACTTCGACCCATATTGGGAAACTTTGAGTTGGTGGATGCTCCCTTATTATTTGTAGCTTAAAATTATAGGATTTTTTTTCTCATTGAAACTGGAATCTGGACTAACATATTCCCCATCCTGTTATGTAAATTGCTTATGGAATATTGAGAAGTTGGTTACTTAAATGTAAATACCTTATGGATTTCCCAACACTATTTAGGTTTGCTACAGATTCCCCCCCTCCCCCCCCCCTTTTTTTTTTTTGGTTAAAAATAACCCCTTAATAATCAACCTGTAAAGACATTCCAGTCACTGGAACAATTAAATATATATAGATATATATTATTTTTTAAATATCCAGTTTATCTTTTATTTTTCAGTGGGTGGCTGAGAAGTGTGATCATTGAAAGAAAATGTTAGTGTTAGTCCATGAAAGTTGTGTCCTCTTTTACTCGAAAATAAAAAATTGCCATTGAAAATGTCAATTGAAGTGATACCTAATTTGGACAAATTCTTTTGCTGCTTTGACAGGCTGCATTTCTCTATGGATCGGAGAAAATAAATTAGCTTGTAGATTAAAGACTCATGAATAACCTAGTAAAATATCCAAAATATTTTCTATGCATATTTTTAATAAATCTTAAAAATGTTTTTTGTTAAGATATACCAAAGAATTTCACTGATGACTTATTCAGGTGATGATATCAGATATATGTATAAGCTTAAACAGGAGATCCAAGAACTTGAGGAGGGACACATTTTTAATTTTGTCGAGTTCTGTCTCATGTTAGATGAGGGTATGAATTAGTTCTGAAAGATTGTAATAATATTGGGAATGTAATATTAAGCTCTGTGTTCTTTAACTTTAGAGTAGGAGATAAACCTGGATTTTGCTTTGGAGACATGTCTTCAGAGTTTATTATTGAGAGTGGCTGTTGGCAATCCACATTATTTTAGCACCTGCATTTTTTTGATGTTTTTAAAACTTGGCAGGCATTGAAATTCATACTAACTTTATTACCTTGCATCAGTATGTTTGTTTATACCAAACCTTTATCAAAATAAAACTCAATCCTTCAACTAGATCAGTAGTAAATACTGCATATAATGTTTTAATCTTAGTTGCACTCTGCATCGTAGCTAGCAGGATTTTCTTGCTAATTCTAGCTGTAAAGCAAACCAAATGGAAGAGAGTGGAGCAGCTTTAGATATCAGTGTGCCCACTATTCCTTGAATTCTCTGTGGCTTTCAAACTTTAATCAATATGGAATGAAACAGAAGTCAAATTAGTGAGGTATGTAAAGAATGGAGGGTTTTGTTACACATTTGCTTAGCAGTACTGCCTCTAGCTAAGTAATATTGCTAACAATTAATTATTAGTAGCAATTTACATTGCTACTCCTCAGGAGTCCTTTCAGTCTTTTGTCAGAAAGCCAAGACTGTAAAGAGGCTAAGAGTCTGGCTTCCTTCTGGAAACAAATGGACTTATTATTATGGACAGTATTTTGTTACAGTTAGTCCCTTTTTATAATGAAGAGGAAAGAAACAGGGTATTGTCGTAAAATGGCTCCATTGTATATACATATAAGCTGCTGCTTTGTAGAGGAAGATTGGGAGACTATCTTATGTTACCTTTAAACACACACAAACACTCGTTATGAAAACATAGTGAACTAAATAAATTGTAAAGGCAGGTTCAAAACAGGTTATGTTTGATATAAAAACCACTTTAATAAACTGCTATTAAATGGACCTAAATCACGTAATGATTTTTTGAGGGTGGGGGAATTGTTTTTTGGAGGGGAGCTAGATTCTTGCAAGTTTGAACACTTACTTTGTTTTGTTATGTTGGTTCCTAGAGGCCAGAGCCTTGTTTTGGTCATCACAGTACAGACGTAAAGAAATATTTATGTTTTGGTAGAATGTGGAGTAGGAGTTAGATTTTTGAACTGTCCTGAGTATTTTTTATGGTGATAGAATGATTTTTATATCTATTTGTTTATATATTAGTTGCGTACACTTTTAATAAGTTTGTCTGAATTGTTTGTTACTCAGTAAGATGTTAATCCACTTCAACATTTTCTAATGCACTTTACAACAGGCTTAATTTGTGGCAGCATTAAGGGAAAAAGCAGCCCCACTTATGTAATATTAGAGCAGTGGTTCCCAAACTGGGGTTCGTGAACCCCTGGGGATTCACGAAACATTACAGGGGGGTTATCGGGGAAAAAACTCCCTAATGGTGGAGAGAGCTGTCCCTAGGAACACCGGGTAGCATGCGGCCAGCAGCCCCTGGAGCCCCTGGACTTCCAAGAGCTAAGCAGATCAAAGCAAGCATATCTATCACACTGAGGAGATTTAAACTTCAAGAGTCCTTATAACAAATGGAAAGGGAGGTGGATATTTTTTGCTGTTTTTAAAATTAAATAGGCAGCTAGTATTGTTTTTAAAATAATTATGAAGAACAAGTTTAAGCTTTGTTGTAACGTGCATTGTTTGCCTGGACTGCTCAAGACCTGAATGCTTGTGTAGGAGGAATGATTTGAGTTGGCTTCTTAAATACCTTCATGCTGTTTCACATTGATACTCCTTGATGAAACGTAGGAGCCTTGTCTTATAACAGGCTTATTCAAAGGGATACAAGCCTCGAAAGTGAGATCTTGGAAGAGTGTTGCCGTTTTCATAATGTAATAAAAGTACTGTAATGATGCATAATAATTAATAATAAATAGTGTGTAATAAGCATGTCATAAAAACAAATTTTATATTTCTAAAATCAATGCTTTTATAATTTATATTCAGGTAAAGGAGAAAATCCCTGAAAATATTCATTTTTAGGAGTGGGTTCACGTGACTTGACATTTTAGTGAAAGGGGTTCACAGGTTGTTAAAGTTTGGGAACCACTGCATTAGAGTAATAAAAATTGTAACTGATTTTATTATTCGGCTGTCTGGTAAAGGCTTCTCCTGTTGTGGTGCTCTTTCAAGGAGTGAAGCTGAGTAGAATAATGCTAATAATGGTTAGGTTTGTAGGAATCTTGCTGTGATCCTAGAATGCTTCTGTGCACTATGACAGCTGTTGCAGACTAGAAAGATAGGGCCACCATACAGGAAACACAGAGGGAGAGGAATGTCTTGCTTAAGGTTCACTGCCTGTAGGTGCCTTCTTTACACATCTCTTTATTCAGGCATTCAGATATTGTAATTTTGCACATTATTAAATGATATTTTGAGAGCACTTTGGTATTGTCTTAAGTTTACTCAATTTCTTTAATTTAAAAAAAATGTGCGTTTAAGGTTAGTGGGATTAGACCAATGGACATATTAGTATTGCAAGACGATATGAATGCTACAAGATAAGCCCAGTGGGCTAGAAGGAGTTCTGATGAATTGACTTTTCAAAAACACCACAGTGACTGACTCTGAAGGCTGTCCTGTTTTCATCTGGCCAAATGATTGCTATGAAGAAAGCTCCCAAGGACAGATAGTCCTCCTTTCTCTGCATTAGTCTAGTTCTGTTGCTTCTCATAGACTTTAAGGACAGAAGGGAACATCATGATTATCTAATCTGACCACCTGCACATTACAGGCCACAGAACCTCACTCACCCACTCCTGTAATAGACCCCTAACCTGTGGCTGAGTCACTGAAGTCCTCAAATCATGATTTAAAGACTTCAGGTTACAGAGAATTCACCATTTACACTAGTTTAAACCTGCAAGTGACCTGTGCCCCATGCTGCAGAGGAAGGCAACCCTCCCTTCCTCCAGTGTCTTTAAATCCCAGTGTCTCTCCCAGTCTAACCCTAGGGGAGAATTCCTTTCTGACCCCAAATATGGCAATAAGTTAGACCCTGAGAATGTGGGCAAGACCCAGCTACCAGACACCTGGGAAAGAATTCTCTGTAGTAAGTCAGAGCCCTCTTCATCTAGTGTCCCATCACTGGCTTCTCTCATTGATTACAGCAGGCATCGGCAACCTTCGGCACGCGGCTTGCCAGCGTAAGGCCCGTGGCGGGCCGGGCCAGTTTGTTTACTTGCCGTATCCGCCGGTTCGGCTGATCGCGGCTCCCACTGGCCGCAGTTCGCCCATCCCAGGTCAATGGGGGCTGCGGGAAGCGGTGGCCAGTGCGCCGCTTCCCGCATTGGCCAGGGACGGTGAACCGCAGCCAGTGGGAGCCGCGATCGGCTGAATCGGCGGACGTGGCAAGTAAACAAACTGGCCTGGCCCACCAGGGGGCTTACCCTGGCGAGCCGTGTGCCGAAGGTTGCTGATGCCTGGATTAGAGGGAGGAGGGAATCCAGCTGGTCATTCTAAATTCACTTATGTTCCCCTATTTTTTTGCTTCCTGTTCCAATTGAAACTTTTTTGTCATATTCATTAATATTCAGTAGTATTTCAGAGAGACAGCCTAAGATTTTGAGCCCCCGAATTTGATCTAAGTCCACTGACTGCTGATTGTCTCGTCTTCTAACCTTATTAACTCTTTAATCAATGTGAACCAAAACCAAGAAATGGAGAGGGAGTTAGAGGAGAAGCACAAATGTTTTCTTCTTTCTCTTTGTTGTGGCACTTTTGCAGCACATAATCAGGCTATTCTCATAACTTCACTGAATCCCCTTATTGGAGTGTATTTGTATCCAGCTAATCGTCTGTGTCTCTGAGGCTTCCAGAGTACTATTGTAAGATAAACTATCAAGGTGCTCTCCAGAGCACCCAAGATTTAGTCAGGGGTATATAGTACAGATCATGGACAGGTCATGGGCCTGTGAATTTTTGTTTACTGCCTGTGACCTGTCCATGACTTTTTCTAAAAATACCTGTGACTAAATCTTAACCTTACTTACAGGTTTATAATCTGTGTTGCCATCTTTCGCCATTTCTTCCTGAGTCACCTTATTTTTGGCTGAGGCTGGAGCCAATCTGGTGGTAGTGTGAGAAGCTCCAGCCTTCATGCAGAATTTCAGCTGTGCCTGGGGGAACCTTCCTCCTCCCCGCCCCCTTTGCCTGCCTCCCGGGGCAGAGCAGCCATTCCAGAGCCAACACCATTCTCAAGGGAAGGAAGGAAGAGAGAGATTCCAGTAGCTCAGAGCAGCTCTGCTCCCTCCTCCTCTTCTCCTGTGAGCAACATGAAGGCTCTGCTCTACCACCTCTCCTAGGAAGGGGCAGAGGGGGGTGAAGAGCCACTGGAGCTGCAGGAGGGCTGGTTGAAGAACAGAATTAATTCCTGAGCTGGGGGTGGGCAGATGTGGGGGCAAGAGCTCCTTCAATGGGGGCCTCTCTTCGCCCACCTCTGGTGGACCTGTATTCCAAAATCAAGACACAATATAACCTTAAAAAAAATCATTATTTTTAGGACAATCTCATGATTTTTTGGGAGTGTGAAGTGTGATTTGTGAATCTTTGGTTTTGGCCATACTGCAGTCTAGTTTCAGCGATGTCTCTTGTGATGTGACTAGTTGGAACTTCATTGAGTCTGTAAGAAATAAGATACCTTTCACTCTGAAGAAAATATTATGAAAATGGCAGTCATCATAGCATAGATGTGTGTTATACATGTCTTACATTCAAAATCATTCATCTTCAAGTGGTGTGAAGCTACATTAACAAATTCTTCTATATATCTGTATTTCAGGGCAAAAGTGTCAAATCACAGTGCTTTGTATTAAAGATAAAAGGAACACTTACTAGGAGAGCTGTTGGACTGTGCAACATTCAGGCGTACTGGTGTCCTAGCAAATTTCTTGCCTGTTTTTCTAGGGTTGCTAATTAAAAACTTTAACTTAAACCCATTTTAATCAGGAATGTTGATTGGAACAGTAGATGCTGATGAGGTCTGACAAGCCCACTTTGAAAGCAAGAACATACTATCTATTAAATCTCAAAAGGTGCAAATGAAATAATGGAAGTAGTATGCTTATGAACCCAATATCTTCCAACTGCAGGAGCTTAGCTGCCATGGCCTCATACAGAAACATACAGTAAAAAGAAAACAAGAAAAATACCTGTGGCACCTTAGAGACTAACATTTATTTCAGCATAAGCTTTCATGGGTTAGGAACCCACTTCATCGGATGCATGGAATGGCACATACAGTGAGCAGGATTCATAAATTTCTACTGATAACAGTTCCTTTCAATTAATTAGCCTCTTAACGTTGATATAGACACTCCCACCTTTTCATGTTTCTCTGAATGTATAAATATCTGCTCACTGTATGTGCCATTCCATGCATCCGATGAAGTGGGTTCCTAACCCACGAAAGCTTATGCTGAAATAAATTTGTTAGTCTCTAAGGTGCCACAGGTATTTTTCTTGTTTTCTTTTTGCTGACACAGACTAACATGGCTACTACACTGAAACATACAGTATGATCTCAGTGGGGATTGAATCCCAGACATGTAGCACCGCAAACCCAATTCTGCTAGTCAACTGAAGGAGAATTTCCATATCTGTGAGAAAGGTAAGTAGGTGTGGGATTTTTGGGGCCAGCCATTATGAGGAGGAGTCGTGGTCAGACTGACAAAGCCACTTGAGTACATATTCCTGCTGTTCTGTAAAATCTTCCCTGAATCTGAGCACAGGAGATAGTATCCCAGCAAGGGTGCCATTTTATAACGATTTGTGGCTGCCTGTACTTTTGTCCACAGTAGATTGATTTAAATTGCTGATTTAAAGCATGATTTAAATTGATTTAACAGGAAACCTTACTTTAATAATTAATTTTAATTGTGTTTTGCATTATTATGTTTGTTTTTCCTAATGAAAGGTTGATTGTTATTAGTGGGTAAATATTTAAACTTTTGATTGACAACTAAACATAGCCTATGCAGTAAATTTGGTGCTTTACTTTGTTAACCAAGAGAATACACTATATCTATACATATTTATGTAAGCCATTTTATATCTTAATTTACATTTATTCAGATTCTTAATTTTTATGTTAGAAAATGGTGAATGATAAATATTTTTATTTGCGACTTGCCAGCCTTTATTTGGATGGAAACTGGAATTGAAAAGTGCACAAAACATTTTAATTTTTGTGTTGAATTAAACTACTTTAAAATCTTAAATACAAGAGAAAAAAAGTTTATCAAAAACGTTTTGCATTTAAGACTAACTGATTTGTTAAACAAAGGAAGTGTGATCTGTAGTTAGTGAATTGAACTGATTGTTTCTGGTCACCCCAGTTCCTTCAAGGTTTTAGAGCTAGTAGATCTCATCCTCTCTCACCTGATTTTTATTAGTAGATAGAAAGAGGAAAACAAGCTTTCCTGCTTCAACTCATAATTGGGTTTTTAAATTTCAGTGAACTGGCCTTTGAATTTAACTAGATGAATAAACTGAAAGGAAGAAAATACTGTATTCTCTCTGCACCTTCAGAAAAGGCTGTTGCTGTCAAAAGCTGGTATAGCACTTCAACAGACCCTGGTTCCAGGTACTTAGCCAGTGACTTCCACCATTTCAGTGATTTGGCTTTCTTTAAAATTTTGTAGGAAACCATGTACTCCTTGAATATTATTTTTAGTATTTAATATAAATGATTTTAATAGATTATAAGAAGCTTAGGCCTTAACATATGTTGTCAGTTTCAAATTTAACTTTAAAGAGGCTTATTTTTTCTCTAAATATATATATATATTTTTAAATCTTCTTTTTTTATCCATCCTGCTTTGATTAGCTAGGGGATATATCTGACACTTCCATTACCAGAATGTAAACCCCTAACAGGTGAGATTGGTCATTCCATGGTCATGTGTATACAGATACCATAGTCTAAACTGCGAAAAGTCTAACATGGTGTCTTTGTTACTCCTGGGTGAATTCTGTGCCAAAAAAATTAAAATTCTGTGCATAATATTTTAAAATTCTGCAACAAAATTCTGCATATTTTATTTGTCAGCAGTATATAATCACGTCAGTTTCAATTATTTTGTAATTTATTTCAAAATACCTATCAGCAACTATGTCTGTAATAACACACACACAAAAAATCCCCCAACAGTAGACAACTCAGTTCCTGTTTCACTACCTTCCTCCTCCCCCCTCGCCCCCCCAGTGCAGCAGGGAGACCAGAGACCCACACACTCACCCCTCAGAACCCAGCTTTGCCCCTCCCCATCCCAGACACTCGCACCCCCTCCCCACCAGAGCCCAGGATCCAGCAGGAGAAAGAGACTGATGCTGGGTCCCAGGCTTGTGTGGAGTTTCCTGTACGCTGCCTCTTTCCTTCAGGGTGTGCTGAGAACTGCAGCTGCTGGGAACCCTCCAGCTTCCCCCCGCCCCCCAGCAGCGTCTTCTGTTTGCAGGCTGGGCTCTGCTAGGTCCAGAAGCCCCTAATGGTGGCCAGCAGCTTTGTAGCCCATTTCTGTGGGGGGAAAAGAAAATTCTGCACATTAATTTCTGTGAAAATTCTGCATTGCGCAGTGGCACAGAATTCCCCCAGGAGTAGTTTGTGTAGGTAGTATGGCTTAGTATCTTGGATTGTCTTTGATTGGCCTGTAAACCCATCATATATGACACCTTGCAAAAAGGCATAATTTTTTTGCTATTCCCACTCATGTACAGAAATAGAATAAATGGGAAGGTTTGGTTCGTGAACCTGTTATTAAACTAGTTGCTATGTTAGTTATAGTGTGACTGAGGAAATGAAATGCAGTTTCATGCTTTCATTTAGCTATTCTAAGCTTTTGAAGTAAGTGTATTGGGAGTGAAGTTCTTCCTTGTATGGTGGCTCTTGCATGAAATTGTTTTTAACACTAATCTGAGCAGATCTGAACCCAGAAGGGAATCTTAGTATTTTATTTCTCTCCCCTCATTCTTTCACTACTTCCAGAAATAACATTTGTATATTGCTGTCACTATAAATTCTTATTCTGCTCAAGAGCCAGTGCAGAGGCTCAATTTGGCAGTGCTTGAAATATCTAATTGTATGATGTAAGTGGGTCTATGGTGCTCCAGTGTATTAAATATCAGTTGCTTTTGACAGGTTTTTATTAAATAGCAAGATTTCAAGTTTAGTTTTAAATGGGGTTAAATGAGTTTGGACAATGCACAAAGTGCATCTCCACAAAGTGTGATCTGAAATGGAGGTAAAACCAGTGGTGTGTATGTATATATGTGAAAGAGTAATTGTTTTTATAGACTTCATAAGCAGATCAAGATCTTGTGACTTGGCCACTTCTGAAATCTTGCAAAACAAATGATTAAATAAAACCTGTTGTTCTGGTTAGAAAATTATGAGGATTGATTCTGTGGCATTTAACTCTTCCCCCCCCCCCCCTCCAACATTTAAGCGTTCCATGGAATGTGTGGGGAAAGCATGTACTGTAAACTATTCAGGAGACATTATTTTGAAGAAATGCCAAGTTTGTGGATAGCGTACATGAGCATGGTTCATGTGGAAGCTAGATTTAGAACTAGTGGGAAAGACAAACTATTCTTTAAACAAACATGAAAACATGTTTTGGAAAAACAGACTTCCTCAGTATGTCCTACTCTCTGTGTGATTACATGTGCAATAGATGTTTGCCAGTGCCAAGAGAGAGATGGGGGGAAAAAAATCCCCATGTGGTAATTTACCAGTATTTAATGCTTTCTTAAACCTTGGATTAGCTCGTTGTTGTATGTTGCTTCTGAAACACACGTTGCTTATTGTGCTGTGACACAACAGGAGTGACTCTTCACTTTTCGAGTAACCTTTTCTTATGTTAATGCGACTTCAGATAATCGAATGATGTCTTTGTGCATTACTTTGACTTTCTTTCCCTTTCATGTTATTTGAAAACACATTTTTTGAAGTAAAAGTCCACATTTTCAAATAAGTCCACCTTGAGTTTTGTAAATGCTCATCGTAGGCATTTGGGTTTCCTGATGTACACACATCAGGAAGTCTGTGTGTCAGGACATTTGCCTGACTAAATTAGAAGTCCAACTAAAACCCAGGCTAAACAGTACAAAATACACTATAAATGTAGACCAACCAAAAGAAACCTCATAGTAAGTGTTTTATATCTTGACTGCCATTCTCATGACTAAGCCAATGGGGGCTGCGGGATGTGCTGGCCACCACTTCCTTCGGCCCGCGCCGCTTCCCGTAGCCCCCATTGGCCTGGAGCGGTGAACCGCGGCCAGTGGGAGCCGCGATCAGCCAAACCTGCAGATGCAGGAGGTGAACAAACCGGTTCAGCCCACCAGGGAGCTTACCCTGGTGAGCCGCGTGCCAAAGGTTGCCGATCCTTGGGCTAATGGGTCAGTTACAAAAGGTTCTGTCATGCGATGGTGTATTTTCCACGGACTCCAGTAGCCACTCTTAGGCTTGGTTTCATTGAAAGTTTGTTGCAAGTCTCACATGTATTGTGAGCTTTCTTGCCCTCCAATTGAAGTGGCCTGTCTTCAATCTCTAATAAAGAACAACAAGTAACTTTTGTAGTACAGATGACTCTTTGGTCTCGCTCCTCTCACAAGCACAATATTCATAAAAAATATATAGCCCATGTAAGAAATGGTTTGTTACGGGGAGAACAGGACCTACGGAAGGTCATGTTGATGTGAGAGTCTCCGTCATGGCTAACACCAGGGATTCAACTGAATCCCTCCAAAACTGAAAGCCATGAGGTACACACCTTGAGTTAAGAAGCCATACTATCAAGCTGTGAACTTTAACTGACTTCTGTTCTTAATGGATTGTGCTTAATCAGGGCCATGTAACCTGCATTGGCCCATGGGTTACACTGGTCTTATCACTGTCTTGCTTTTAAACATGTCATCAAGCTTCATGATGGAAATCTATAGTAGTGTACCGAAGGGTGAGTTGAGAGATTTGAACACTAAAAACTTTCTAAAAATATCTTTCATTTTAAAGGTACTGTGATTGCAGCCTTGTATTGGCATGTCACGCACAATCATTTTAACCTTACAGAAGCTGTGTGGTATACACCTGTATCATTGCTTATAATACTGTAAATCAGCTGTTTACTTATGCATCTTGAGCTGGGCTGTGTCTAAGGATATGCTCTCATTGCAGAGTTAGCCTGAGCGATTCGCATCCGGGAGTGAGCAGCTACACTGCAAAGCCATGGCTGAGTTACTGGGTCCTCATTGGTGCTGCATACCCCTGTGTGTGTGTCACTAGGACTTCTTGGGGCACATCTCATGGTTCTTTGTGCTGCAGTAAGCTGAGCTGCCCCTTGATGATTCTTTCCCAGTGAATTGAGGGAGAATTTGTTTCTCCTGGGCGCACAGGGAGAAATATGGGAAGTCCTTGGAGGACTAACCACAGTTGAGTGGTTTAGCCTATATCCTCACTGCAAAGTGGGCAGGTTATGAGCCCGAGTGAAAGTTGAACCTGGGTTCTAAAACACCCCCTCCCCCCCCCCGCCCGCCCCCAGCTAGCCTGGGTTGAAAGCTCCATTTACCTCAGATGAGAGGTTTGTGTGTGTGGATGGGAGCGGGGATTAGGGTCCACACCTGAGTAAAAGCTTGGCCTAACAATGCAGAAAAGATGTATTTTAAGACCGGGGTTCTCAAACGTCATTGCACTGTGACACTTCCCCTGCTACTGACAAAAAGAAATTACTATATGACCCAGGAATGGGGACGGAAGCCTGAGCCTGTCTGAGCCTTGTTGGCCCGCGGTGAAGGGGGGACAAAGCTAGGGTGACCAGATGTCCCGATTTTATAGGGACAGTCCCGATTTTTGGGGCTTTTTCTTATATAGGCTCCTATTACCCCTCACCCCCGTCCCGATTTTTCACACTTGCTATCTGGTCACCCTAGACAAAGCTGAAGCCCGATTCCCATCTTCCCGGGCTGAAGCCCTTGCTCTTTGACCCCGAGCATTGGGGCTTGGGCTTTGGGCCCCAGCAAGTCTAACATCAGCCCTGGCGACCCTATTAAAATTGGGTCATCACCCACTTTGGGTGGGGGGTAAGGGGTGAAGGTGGCACTAAGTCACCTTTGCACCCTCTTAGTTTTGGGCTTTTGGGGGGGCCCGATCAGCCCTGGGATAATTTAAGGAGGGTTGCCTTTGTTATTGCTGCCTATCTCTGCCTGTCAATGGATAGAAGCCTCACCCAGAACTTATGCAGTGCTGCATGCTGCAGCCCTGTCCCTCCTGTCTTTCCCGCCCCTTTCCTTGTCTCTGCCATGCCCCATCTGCCAGGGATATGTGAGAGACTTCTGAAGGCAGTTTGTGGCTTTCTCCCTCATTTCTTTTGCTGATGGGAATCTCCCTTGGCTGGGGGCTTTATGCCATTCACCTTTATTGTATGTACAAGGCAGAAACGGGGGAGGGGTGAGAATCTCAGCCCTTATTATTCAATACTCAACATCAGCCAAGAGCAAATCAATTAGAATGTGGTGGTGGTGTGTGTCCTAGCAGTACTAGTTTTGTTTATCTTTCAGCATAACTGGTGGTGAAACACAACTATCTAAACAATTTATGAAAGGCTCCAAATCCCTGTGTTTGAAGATGTAAAAAAAAAAAAAAAAAAAAAGGCACACCAATCACTTGAGAGTAAATCACTGTCAGTTAAAGGGACATCCTGGGAACAAGGTGTTCTGAATGTTGGGTAGATTGTGGTCCAAGCGGTTCAGCAACAAGTTTACAACAGACTTTTTATCACATATTGTCTAAAGCATAGTTTGTGAGCTCTCTAAGAAGGAGGTCTGGGGGGCAGTAGGTCTACTACAGTGTGGCCCTAATCTTTGTTTGGAGTCCCTAGGCACTACAGCAATAGAAACAATGCATAATAAACATTCGTCCATTTTCACTTCATGCTGTGATCTAGGCAGTCTGAAATGCGCATTGGCATCCGCAATACCTATTTTTCTACCATCTCATAATTAATGATTAGAAATGAGGTTGCTGAACTCCCATTGTGAGACATCATTAGTGTTCTGTGGGATTCTGCATAATGGAACTTCAGTCACTGTAACCAAGTAGAGATTTCTTCCCTCGATGATAGCAGAACATGTGAGCTCTTTCACAATAACTGGTTCTCATTAAGTCAATAAAACTGAAAAATGTGAGGGGGGGAGGAGGGAACTGCTTCCTGTTTATGAGTTTGGCAACAGAATGCTACAGCTGATGAGTTTCACAAAGATGAGCTGTGATATTACTCACTTAGTTTACTTTGAACATGTAAATCCCCATAAACAACCACGTGGAGGTATTTTAAAAAAGAGAGATTTACAGTGTATAGCTCCAAAATAATTACATAAACTGAAAATTGAATTTTCATTATGAGAGAAAACTAATGGTCTTTATTTTTCACTTGATTGTCTACACCAGTTTTAGTGCACTTGCAGGTAATGAACCTGCACTTACTTGCCCATTATCGTGGCTTTCCCTATTGGACCAGTCCTCTTGCATTGGAGAATTATAATGTTAAGTGTTATTTAACCTATTCATTAGTTTCTTCACATCTGATAATATTGAGAGTGATATTTTTCACTTTACAGCATCTTAAGGATCTGAAAGCATTTTAAAATCCATCCTAACCTTTTCTTCATAAAATCTTGTTGAAATCAACCATTCCAAATTTCCTGGTAGGTCCTCTGGTAAGTTATAACATTACTTACATTTCTCCCAAGCCTTTCAATCATATTAGTATGGGTGTGTGGGGGAACCACCAATTTAACAGGATGGGATGTAGCTAACCAGAGTCCTAGGGTTCCTTTCACTCCAGAAAAGAGATTTCTCTGAATTTTTTTGTTTCCTGACTTACCTCACACAATAGTAACTTCCTTTTTCCCTATACTGCACTCTAAATATGAAACCTTTGTGCAAACAGCTGTTTACTGTGCTCTCCTAGGAAAACAAAAGTTCTAAGATCTCTTGTAAATTGTCCTGGGTTCCAAAGAAATCCACACTGTCCTTGGCTAATAACAGACTTGAAATGGATTAATGTGCTTGTCAAATGCCAGTAATTCTGGGCGGGATCCCTATATTTCATTCGACTCAGTATTTATAAACTTAATGCCTACATCATCTGTCCCCCAGAAATTCTCCAATTTTACCTGGAATTGACAGGATTTCAGTATAGAATTACATTAGGGTTATACCTGGATGTAGCATAGCAAATTCTTTGGGGCCAGGAACAGTTTGTTTTTGTGTTTTAAACATATGTACATTGGGCCTAGTACAGTGGGGCCTCAATCCCTAATTTGGGTTTCTAGACCCGTACCACAATATAAATAACAGTTTTGGCAGTCCCTTGTAAGCAAAAGGACATAGATGGTGCATATGGTTTGACCTGACTGATTTAACCAGTCATTTAAAGAGTACAGACAGAGTTATATGCAATACTTTTGGGGGTATCGGGAATGGTAGTGGAAGAGAGAAACTCCTGGAGCTGATTTATTTAACGGCCATTGTAGTCACCCAGAAAAAGGGTGAGGTTTTCCTATTAGATGCTGAGATTGTGAAATGGAAACAGTCTGGATTGCATCCTGTTACATGACAATTCTTTGTCCAGTTTATCTGAATTGATGATCTCATGACAACAGGACCCAGGGTAGAACTTTTGTCAGAAGACTTAACACTCCTATATCCCCAGCCTTTTGCCTCAAATAAGTCTCATGTTTCTGGGGGGCATGTGCAGAAATAGTCTGAAAGGAAGTGCTATCATGAAGCAATGAGTGTTCTACTTGCCAAAGTCTAGCCTGCTAGGATTGAGGGCTTCTGTATGCGTCGTCTTGGTATGAGGAAAAGAATTGAGTAAGACACATTTTATCCCCAGAGCCTGGAACTGTGTATGGCAATGTTGGTTCTGTACGAGAAGGATTATCAAAACAACTACTTGCTGTTCAAAACAGTTTTCCTAGCTAGTGTCAAAGGGCTAGATAATACAGAAGTACAACCCTCTCTTTAGTTGGGATCAGCTGGAGCTCATCTCCTGTAGGGCATTTCTTGGCCTGGGGGAAAATGACCCACTCTAGGCAAGTGCCGAGATCTTTCAAGAAACTGCTCTTGGATCTCAACCAATTACTGTTACCTTTGCGAGGCCCACTGTGAGCTACTAGGTGTTGTGCCTCTTCTTTTATGCTCTTGGATGCATAATCTAGTTGCTCTTGTATCAGTTTTGCGAGCAATGGTGTTAATAGCTCTCTGCTGCCCTTTCACTTTATCTAATCTTCAGTGTCCTCGTTTCTTTCCCAAGATGGTGGTGGCCATTCATAGTGTTTACCCCCTTTGACTCAAGTGGTTAGCCAAACTTTGGGTGTTTCAGGTTGTTCCATTAGGAGGAGAAACTGACGGTAGTATTTTCTTTGATACAATCTTGTTTGTTTACAAAGATTATACATGAAGTTCTGTTTCCCTGAACACAAGGAACTCTGCAGGGAACTGTTTCTTTGCTTGCTGTTCTCAGCCTGCTTTTCCAGACAGTACACTGTACCTAAAAGCTCACCTTAACTTTCTCTCAGTACCACATTACTATTACTTCTTCTTCGAGTGATTGCTCATGTCTATTCCACAGTAGGTGTGCGTGCTCGCCACGTGCATCGGTGCCGGAAGTTTTTCCCTTAGCAGTATCCGTAGGGGGGAGAGCTGCTGCGACCCCTGGAGTGGCGCCGCTATAGCGCGCTATATAGGGGACTGCGCGCTCCCCCCACCCTCAGTTCCTTCTTGCCGCCAGTGTAGGTGCGTCGGAACTTCTGCTCCAGCTTCATTGCTGCAGCCTTTTTTCCTAGAACTCTGTTCGTTGTTCATTGTTAGTGGTATCTTTAGTTAGTTTGTGAGTTAGTTAGATTAGTTAGTGTCCGGGCTGGGGCATGCCCCGGGCCCCGGGCTTCAAATCGTTTGAGTCCTGCAGGCGTTCTATGCCTAGAAGCGACCCGCACTCAGATTGTCTCCGCTGCCTGGGTGAGTCTCACGTCAGCGTACGCTGCAAGATCTGCAGGTCCTTTAAACCAAGAACTAAAAACGACAGAGACATTCGACTCCGGGCCCTCCTCATGGAGTCCGCGTTGGCTCCTACCCCGGTGCGCTGAGTGGAATCGGCACCCGGTACCTTGTCCTCGGTGCGCGGTGATCCCCCGGCGCCTTCGAGTGGCCGGCACTGCTCACCATCGCATGGGCAGAGGAAGGTACTGTCTTCGCATCGTCGTCGAGGCAAGGATAAGGGAGAGGCTTGACCCGTGTGCGGCATTCATAATTCTCCCCTGGACCCCATCGCTCCGACTCATGCTGAGCGGAGTAGCCCAGTTTCCTCAACGCAGGCCTCTCCGGACGCCCGAATGCCTTCCACGCCGGAGGCTTTCCAGGCGGCCAATGATTTGCTCACGCTCCAGGTACCGGCAGTCCCGGCACCAGGAGTCCGATCCAGAGGCAAGCCGCCGTTGGGCTCTAGGCCGTCGACCCCGACCAGGCGCGGATCCCGGTCAAGGGACCGCTCCCGGGGCCGCTCGCCCCTCAGCGCCCAGTCTGACCATAGCCCGCAGCCTCCACAGTCACCGATGGTGACGCTCTCGGGCAAGGTGCTGTTGGATCAGAGCTCCGGGCACCGCTCTAGACTGAGCAAGGAGTCGCGACACGGCAGGCACCAGCGCCGTAGACGCTCCTGGTCGAGTCGGAGCTACCGCAGCCGTTCCCGTCACGGCCGCCGACGCTCCAGCTCCCATTCTTCAAGGCACTGGGATCACGACTCCCGTAAGAGGTCGCCGACTCCGCACCGTCGCGGACATAGGCGTCACAGCGTCTCAAGGAGCAGTAGCTCGAGACAGTACCGTACCTCGTTGTCGGAGTCCCGGTCCCGAGGCAGACGTCATCGTCGGCGCCGTAGATCTTACTGTTCCCATGGCACCAACCAGACGGCGTTCACGCCAGCGGTGAGCCACTCAAGGGCCTCCATGTTCCAACCTGACCAGCTGGTGCTGCCAGTGCCGCAGCAGGGTCAGTGGCAAGGGGTTCCATGGCAGGGACAGTGGTGCCAGTGGACCCCTTGGCCCCCGGGACATGCCCAGCCGGTTACTCGATCGGTCGCAGGGGCATCCGAGGCTCCTTCGGCCACTATATCCAGGGCTCCTAGGCATAGATCTGCGGACCAAGGGTCCTCGGCACCGAATGCGGACTCTGAGCAAGGCGTCGAGTCCGCGGTGCCAGCAGATGCACTAAGCTCCGTACCGGCGTCCTCCCCCGTACCGGAGGACAAGGTCGCGGCCGCGACACCCTCCGTACTGCAGGAGGACTACAAGGCTCACCAGGAGCTATTAAAGCAAGTCGCCTCGAACCTCCAGCTCCAAGCTGAGGAGATGGAAGGGCCCTCAGACTCGCTCTTCAATGTCCTTTCGTCCTCGGCACTGGGCAGAGTGGCGCTCCCGCTACATGAAGGGGTTGCCAATATTACAAAAGCCCTTTGGCATACGCCAGCCTCACTTGCGCCCATATCCAGAAAGGCAGAGTGCAAGTATTTTGTCCCTACAAAAGGACACGAATTCTTGTACACCCACCCGGCGCCCAACTCCTTGGTTGTGGAATCTGTAAACCACAGGGAGCGCCAGGGTCAACCGGGTCCTACTCCTAAGAATAAGGACTCGAAAAGGCTGGACTCATTTAGAAGGAAGTTTTATTTGCCCTCGAGTTTCCAGCTCAGGGTGGCAAATCACCAGGCCCTCCTCAGTCGCTACGACTTTAACCTGTGGGGTCCCTACAAAAATTCGAGCCCTCCCTCCCAGAGCGCGACCGCAAAGAGTTCAAGGTGCTGGCAGAAGAGGGGGCTGCCGCTGCAAAGGCTGCTCTACAGGCGACATCAGATGCGGCGGACACGGCGGCGTGATCCATCGCCTCGGCGGTGTCCATGCGCAGGGCGTTGTGGCTCCTCCTGTCGGGGCTGTCCTCGGAGGCGCAGTCGGTGATGCAGGATCTCCCGTTCGACGACAAGGACCTGTTTGCGGAGCAAACGGACGTGAGACTTCATGGCATGAAGGACTCCCGTACCACCCTGCAAACGCTCAGGCTCTACGTCCCGCTGGCTGAGGAAAAAGGCAGCCTAAGCCGCAGGCTCCTGCCCAGGCGCCCCAACCACACTACAAGCCAGCCTATAAGAGGTCCAGACCACAAAAGAGGCGACCTCAATGGCAGTCCCGCTCTGCCCCGCAGCCTGGGCCCTCCAGTGGCAAGCAGCAGGGCAAGAGGCGGTTTTGACTGGGGGCAGGAGGGTACCCGGGTGAACCCCGAGAGCACCCTCCGACAAATAAAGTTGGCCTTCAGCAACCGCTTGCGTCCATTCCTTTCGCAATGGTCCCATATAACCTCGGACCGGTGGGTCCTGAGTACCATTGCCCGGGGTACCATTGCTCCAGTTCGTGTCACCCCCTATCTCCCGACCCCCTCCCGGGCATGGCACGGTAGACCCGTCACATCTACCCCTGCTGCAGCAAGAGGTGGGCCGGCTCCTCAGTCTCGGACCCATAGAGGGAGTCCCAAGGGAATTCCAAGGGAAAGGGTTCTATTCCCGTTACTTCCTTATCCCAAAAGCAAAAGGGGGCCTCAGGCCTATTTTAGACTTGCGTGGTCTCAATCGGTTCATGGTCAAATACCGATTCCACATGGTTTCCCTGGTAAAGATTATATCTGCCTTGGACCCGGGCTACTGGTATGCGGCCCTGGACCTCCAGGACGCATACTTCCACATCCACATATTCGAAGGACACAGGCGCTTCCTTCGCTTCCTGGTTGGGCAGGACCACTGCCAGTTTACGGTCCTCCCCTTTGGCCTGTCCACCGCACCTCGGGTGTTCACAAAGTGTATGGCGGTAGTGGCGGCCTTTCTCAGACGCTGTGGGGTCCAACTATTCCCGTACCTCGACGACTGGCTGCTCAAGGGCAACTCGAGGTCGCAGGTGCAGAACCACCTGCAGCTGCTCTTGGCTACCTGTACCAATCTGGGCCTTCGGGTAAACGAGGCCAAGTCGACGTTGGTCCCAGTCCAGCGCATAGAGTTCATTGGTGCTCTACTGGACGCTTCCAAGGCCAGGGCCTCTCTCCCCCCCCGGGCAGATTCCAGACCCTCAAAGGGCTCATAGCCACGGTCACGGAGTTCCCCGTGACCACGGCCAGGACCTGCCTACAGCTCCTGGGCCACATGGCGGCGTGCACGTACGTGATACGCCACGCCAGGCTTCGGGTGAGGCCTCTCCAGCTCTGGCTGGCCTCAGAATTCTCCCAGGCTCGGGACGGTATTGACAAGGTCCTCACAGTACCGGTTCGGGTGCTAACCTCCCTTCAGTGGTGGACCGTCCCGACCAATACGTTGCAAGGGATCCCCTTCCGGGAACCGCCCCCGTCGCTAGACCTGGTTTCGGACGCATCGGACTTGGGCTGGGGAGCCCATGTAGGGAACTTCCAAACCCAGGGACTGCGGTCGGCCACAGAGCTATCCCTACACATAAATGTCAAGGAGCTCAGGGCAGTCTGCTTGGCCTGTGTGGCGTTCAGCTCGCGGCTGAGCGGCAGAACGATCAGGGTCCTTACAGACAACATGGCTGCGATGTTTTACATCAACAGGCAGGGAGGGACAAGGTCCTCGGCTCTCTGCCAGGAAGCCCTCAGCCCATGGGAGTTCTGTATAGCCCACGACATCTCCCTCAGGGCTTTCCACCTGCCGGGCGTCAACAACTCCCAGGCCGATCACCTGAGCAGGGTCTTCTCCTCTCAACACGAGTGGTCCCTCCACTCGGAAGTCACGGGTCAGCTCTTCCAAGCCTGGGGCACTCCCCAAGTAGACCTGTTTGCGACTCTACAGAACCGACGTTGCCACCGGTTCTGCTCCAGGGGAGGGCTGGAGAAGGATGCACTCTCAGATGCCTTCCTCCTGTCATGGTCGGGCCAGCTCTTCTATGCGTTCCCTCCCTTTCCCCTCATAGACAAGGTCCTGGAAAAGGTAAAGAGGGACAGGGCCCGCATCCTACTAATCGCCCCAGCTTGGGCCAGACAGCACTGGTACGGGACTCTCCTGGGGTTGCTGGCGGCCCCTCCGCGTCCGCTACCGCTCCGACCGGATCTCCTGTCCCAGGACCGGGGCCGCCTCCTTCACCCCAACCTAGCCTCCCTTCACTTGACAGCGTGGCTGCTCAGTGGTTAGACGCGGAGGAGACTGTGTTCGGAAGGAGTCAGGAGCATCCTCCTGGAAAGTAGGAAACCTTCCACTCGCCGGGCATACCTGGCGAAGTGGGCCAGTTTCTCTAGGTGTGCGGGCGAGAGGGGTACGTCCCCGAGGGACGCCCAGCTCCAGGTTATCCTCGATTACCTCCTCCACCTTAGAACACAAGGTCTGGCTCCCTCCTCCGTCAGGGTGCACCTGGCGGCTATATCGGCGTTCCACCCGCCGGTCCAGGGCTACTCGGTCTTATCGCATGCCATGACCGGACGCTCCCTCAAGGGCTTGGACCAGTCCTTCCCATATGCCAGGACCCCTGTTCCACAGTGGGACTTGAATTTGGTGTTATCTCGCCTCACGGGGCCCCCGTTCGAGCCCCTGGCCACATGCTCCTGGTCTCACCTCTCCTGGAAGGTAGCATTCCTCGTGGCCATTACGTCAGCCCGACGGGTGTTGGAGCTCAGGGCCTTGACCTCAGACCCCCCCCTTTACGGTCTTTTACAAGGACAAGGTCCAGCTCCGACCACACCCAGCTTTCCTCCCTAAACCAGGATATTTTCCTCCCTGTCCTCTGCCCAAAGCCACATGCCTCGGGCATGTGCGCAGGGCGCTGGCTTTCTTCTTGGATCGGACTAAGCCGTTCCGTATGTCCCCGCAACTCTTTGTTGCCTCAGCCGAGTGTATGAGGGGTCAGCCAATCTCTACCCAGAGGCTTTCCCGGTGGATCACTTCGTGCATTCACGCATGCTACGAGTTAGCGAAGGTCCCCTCACTGCCTATCGTGAGGGTGCACTCGACCAGGGCGCAAGCCTCATCGGCCGCCTTTGTAGCCCATGTCCCTATCCAGGACATCTGTAGGGCCGCTACCCCGTCCTCGGTTCACACGTTCACCTCGCATTATGCAATTGTCTCCCATGCTAGGGATGACGCTGGCTTTGGTAGAGCTGTGCTCCAGCCAGACGATGTGTGAACTCCTACCCACCTCCATGACATATTGCTTGGAATCACCTACTGTGGAATAGACATGAGCAATCACTCGAAGAAGAAAGGACAGTTACCTGTTCCGTAACTGGCGTTCTTCGAGATGTGTTGCTCAGGTCTATTCCACATCCCGCCCTCCTTCCCCTCTGTCGGAGTTGGTCCGGCAAGAAGGAACTGAGGGTGGGGGGAGTGCGCAGTCCCCTATATAGCGCGCTGTAGTGGCGCCACTCCAGGGGTCGCAGCAGCGCTCCCCCCTATGGATACTGCTAAGGGAAAAACCTCCGACACCGATGCATGTGGCGAGCACGCACACCTACTGTGGAATAGACCTGAGCAACACATCTCGAAGAACGCCAGTTACGGAACAGGTAACTGTCCTTTCTCTTGTTCTCTACTCAGCTTCCTCTTGCTTTTATCTCTCTGTTCTGACCTACACACAGTCTCTCATTCAATAAATACCCAGCAAAGACCCTGCCCACATTGCTCAAATTCCTGAGTGGCCTTGGTTGTGCCTTTGTTTTGGCTGGAGACATGGACCTGTGTTTGAGGTGGAGTACGCTGAACAGTTTGAGTCACCTGATTACAATGGCTTCTTTACATGTATCCTGAATGCGAGGTGACCATTACGCTGGACTCATAACAAAAAGGTTTAACCCAATTGATCACAGTACTCAACTGTGTATTCGTCCTAGTTTTTACCATTAATCCTAGGGCTGGCAAGGAGGATGTAGCACTGTTTCATCATCATCATGGCCTTCAAAACATTCATCATGACACAGGCCGTGTCTTCACTAGAAAAAAAGTTGTGTTCTTAATTCAAGTTAACTGAGGTGGAAAGCAAGTCAATTAGTAGCTTTCACATGAGCTAGCAGGTTGAGCTGAAGAGTATGGGGGAGACTAGTTTATATGAAAACTATTGCCTTATCTCCAGTAGGATTTTACAGTGAGAGCATTGGTTATCTCACTGTAGAAAAACACCACTTTTTTTTCAGGTGAATATATAGCCTTTCTGTTCTTCTCCAGGGGTCCAAACAGAACAATGCATTTTGCGATTGCAAATCTGTATCTCTGAGGTATTTAAAAAAAATACTATTGTTCCCTTCTTAATTAAGATCAGTCTCTCTCTCCATGAACTGTAGCTGCTTCGAGTCAAAAATAGGAAATCTTCTGTGGAGGAACTGTGTGAAGCAGCTATCAAAAAATACCACATGCTGGATACAGGTTTGGGATGCTGGGCTTGGATATCTGCCACCCCTTAAACACTTCTTTCTAGACATTATTGCCCCTACCTTGTCCTGTTAACTGGGATGTTTCATCTAAGACAGTGGTTTTCAACCTGTGCGGTCCGCGGAAGGCGACTATGAAAATGAAGTTTCAGATCCCATAAAAGACAGTCCATTTTTCTGATCAAAGTATGTGAATACCCTCACCTACAAGTCAAACCCGAAAGTGTTGTTGTTACCATAGAAGCCCACAGTTTAGCACCCTTTCTTGTGTTGTGTCAAATGCCATGCTGAGCATGTGCAACATTTATAGCTGAATTCTGTTCAGTCAATTTTCAGTCTAAAACTTCTATAGTAGGGGGTCTACGGACCACAGGGCGAATTTCCAAAGGGCTCTGCACCTCCATTTGAAATTTTTTAGGGCTCCACAAATGAAAAAAGGTTGAAAACGACTGCTTTAAGATGTTTGTCACGGTAGATGAGTTGTGCTTATTGTGTCCCTAATGGGTGGGTCTTGTATTCCTCCAGCTTTCCTTCCCTTTTGTAGGGCCTGCTGGAGATTGGTACTCACATTTCATCAGTGTACATTGTGAGCAACCAGGCCACAGAAAAGATACACTTCTTATGTTTTCACCAGCCAAATTATTCCAGTCACACTGCTCTTCAGTTTAATCTCGGTTAGGGATTTCCCCCCAAATGTTGAGGTGGTTATGCTGCTCAGAATTAAAGTACCGGTTCTGGAAATTCTTACTTGACCTGGTGAAAAAGTGGATGGCTTAAGCCAGGTCTTTGTTCCAAAACAAAAACAAACTCATTGAACTCCTATTTATTGTTTTTTTGGTATGACTGTCATTTGGTCTCCATTGGAGTGACTGAGGTCACCCAAAAATTAGTGTAAAGTTATTTTCACATTAGATTTTAAAACAATATGGATCAGAGACTGTTCTCCAAGTCATGGGTTTAGATTTGATATAGAGCCATTGAAATGTGTAGCCATTTGATGACCAATATGAAATCAGATGGTCTCAATCCAGTTTCTTATGAACAGAAATAACATCACATCACAGAATTACCCGTCACAACTGGAACTGTTATTAGCAGACATGCGAAGATTTAATGGACCTGTGGACCAGTCCATTTTACAACAGGCAATGTTCTTTTAAAATAGAGTTGAAGCTTCCCCTGGGTTGAGGTGATTGTGCGGGAATTTTGTGTTGCCACTGTCACTCGGGACCTGTTGTCTAATTTGGGGATTTTCTAATGCGGATGATCTGAAGAAAAAAGAACATATCAATTAGTCCTAAATATTTGCTGGAGTTCAGGATTTGTCAGAAGTGTTGTAATTACAACTTAGAATACAGTATTTAGGGTCATGAGCAACTTAATTCTTACAAATTTGGAAGGAAAAACCTTGTAGCCTGTAATTTTTATAAGAGCTAAACTGAAGAATTTCAAATGTTTTTGTGTTTCTAATTCAGAAATAGCTTACTGAAACATGATATTTAGGCAGAGTACTTGTCAATGTGTGTCTGGGCATTTCATTTAGAAAATTACCCATTGTATATGCACAGAATCATTTAATAAAACATTAATGGATTTTTGTATATAGAGTCAGTGCATTTGCAATAGCTCCATTGACAAGATGTTGTAATAGCTTTATTGATAAGATATTGAAATATATATGTTGTAAAACAGGATAATATGTATTATCATGGTATAGCAATACAATTTAATATGAAACAAAATGGAATGCTGTGAATGTATTTTAGGAACAGAACAAACATGGTATAGTTTAAACTTTGTAAACTTCTGGTTTTTTGGTTTAAATATGACTGAATGTTTGTTTTTTGGGGGGGTCAAAGAAGTTTTACTCTGCATTAATGAGTGTTCTGTTTCATTCATATCTTTCATTACTTGAGAGAGTTTCCAATTATGTGGGGTTTTTTTAGTTGTTGGAAAAGATAAATATTGGGATGCTTGTAGACCTGCAAATACTGCTTCTAGCTCATACATTATGGGATTTTATTTTGTCACCATTCAGTCACATTCATTCTCTGCCTTTTTTTCCTGAGGCTGAGATATACTGCAAGGGTGCGTCAGTCTTACTGAACGACAAATAGTGCCTAGAATCACGTTGGTCAAAATTTGATGTGTAAAACAAACGTGATTTTAAAAAAATAGAATGCTTGTTACTTATATAAGACTAAGATGCAAAAGGCTCTTGGGACAAATACTTCTAAAGGAAGATAAACATATAAGAAACTTAGTTCTTGAAGTAAGTTTTGATGTTGATCTAATTGAATAAGGCTGCCTGATGACCTTTAAAACTATCCTTCTTGTTTTTTTAAATATGAAATATTTATTGAACCTTTCTCTGAGCAAAGAAACATTTTCACATAAATAAGGACAAATTTCGTTCTTTCTCTGCCTTTGTGTTTTTCATTTGTTTTCGTAAAACCTAATAGTTGAGTATTCGCTGCAGTCACGTTCTCACTAAGAAAGTCCCACTGCAAGGTTAATGGAAGTAGATTTTAAGGCCAGAAGGGACCATGATCATCGTCTGGTCTTCTGCATAACACAGACTTTAGAATTTTTACCAAGTATTTCCTTCACTGGAGGGAATTCTTCTATACAAAATGTTGCATGGGGTTGGATACACCACCACTCTCTGTAGCACCCCACTAAACATCTTATTTTCTGCGCTTGTTTTGATGCAAGTGTAACTCACTGAGATACCTTAAACTGTCCTTGGTGAGGACAAATATCTTTGAAAAATATTGGTTAAAAAATAACAAGGATGTAGTTGTTTTAGAAGAGAAGAAAATTTTCTTCTCTTACTGAGGTGCCTAGGATGTGTGTCTGCAGTATCTTGAGCTCCACATATGGAAATAAACAAAACTGTATTGGAGTGGAACCTTATCTTCCATAGTAAACATGGAAAGATGGTAAAGCTGATCCCATACAAAGTTACTCAAATAAATACTTAATGCATTTGTGAACATGCAGCTTGTTTACTTTTGTACACAAAGGAAGCTCACTGCAGAATCCTCAATTAGTGATTGAATGTGTAAATGCCTAAATAAGGAAATGTGGTGGCTTCCTGCATGAATTTCCCATCTCCTACGCACTTGAACTAAACTCTTCACCATAACTTTTGATTAATATATTTTTTTTCAAATTGATTTACAAAATAGATTGTCAAGCACCTGTTAGACATAATATGTGTCGGTCTGTAACTGAGGATGTGCTCTCCACCTGTCATGTTGCCAGAGGTTTAAATTTAGTGCAGTACTGTGAGGGAGTCTTTTCATTTTTGTTTTGGATTTTTAGTTTTTGTCATATGCTCAAGTGGAGAGACTTCCTCATTATAACTGACTTGCATGGTAATGCCTCTATTTTATTATTGTCAACATCTTCAAGAATTTGACACACTCTAAAACTCTGTGAGTTAAGTCAGTTTGTCTCTTCTCTGGAGATATACAGCCATGATCATGTTGAGTGATAGGTCTCTGCTGGGTACAATGTGTTGGAAAGAATGCAGAATGAAACCTATCATGCTGACCAATATTGTTTCATTGTTTTCTTGTGCTTCCTCGTCTGTCTGTCTGTAGCCACCTTTTGTCTCTTATCTTATACTTAAATTGTAAACTCATATGGCCACGGAGCTTTGTGTTTCCAGGATGCCTAGCTAACGGGGTCCTGGTCTGTGGGTGAGGCTCTGAGGTGCTACTGCAATATAAATAATAAATAACAAAAGCATGAAGGGGGTGGAAGGAGTGGGAGAATAAATGAATATTGGTAGCCAGTAGACTGTGAAACAGCATGTTCTTCTTTGAGTAGTGTCCCTATGGGTGCTCCACTGTAGGTTTGTCTGCGTCCCTGCGCTGCTGATAGGAGAACTTTGGTAGCAGTGTCCATTCAGCCCATGCATGTGCTGCCCCGTGCTCTGCCATGAGGCTAACCGGTGTGCATGGGCAAAGCCTCCTCAGTTCCTTCTCTACCACAGTCATTGACAAGAACGCTGAAGTAGAGGGGAGAAGGGTGGGTCGTGGAGCACCCATACAGGGACACGTCTCAAAGAACCACCGTTACTGCTTCCACTTCTGCTCTTAAAACTTTGGAATAATCGCTCCTTAAACTCTGATTATTTCCTAATAGCATAGTGATCACCTCCTTACTTTTCTTTGATAACTGAGGTCTGTTGCTGTTGTATACAAATCACATCATTTCTGAAATAGTGCATGAGATTAACTGGTAACATTTTTCCTGAAAAGTAGGTTTCTCTAACACAGGGATCGGCAACCTTTAGCATGTGGCCCACCAGGGAAAGCTGCTGACGGGCCGGGCTGGTTTGTTTACCTGAAGCGTCTGCAGGTTTGACCGATTGCAGCTCCCTCTGGCGCAGTTTTCTGTGCCAGGCCAATGGGGGCTGCGGGAAGCGGCGCGGGCCGAGGTATGTGCTGGCTGGCCCTTCCCGCAGCCCCCATTGGACTGGCACAGCAAACCGTGCCAGTGGGAGCTGCAATCGGCCGAACCTGGAGACGCTTCAGGTAAACAAACTGGCCCGGCCCATCAACGGCTTTCCCTGGCGGGCCATGTGCCAAAAGTTGCCAATCCCTGCTCTAACCTATGTTCTCTAATCTGCATTTCATTAGCAAACACAATTTCCTATTTTACAGTAGTGGATAACAATGGGTCTTTCATTATGTCTAGGTTCTGATAGTGATCTCCTTCATAAAGTGCTTCAAGATCTACTGATGAAAAGCACTATGTAAGAGCTAGATTTTGATGATGATGTTGATTATTATTTATTTATTAAAACATTTACTGAAGACCGTGGCAGTTTCAAGAAAAGGCCACATGCCAACGTTATATATTACTATGATGAACTAAAAAGTGTGTGACTCATTACTAGTGGAATAGTAGATTTTCTAGTAACAGATTATTCTGATGCTCATTAATATTGTGCAGAGCCACATATATTTGTATTTTTTTTATCATGTAATGCATTCGAAGAATTTAGAATAGCTTGGAAAACTACTGCAAATTTTACATTCCTTTTTATCACAATATTGCTATGGAGGGGAAATATTTAAAAAGTCCAGACCTTTTTGTGGTAAAGAGTTTAACAATTAGCCTCTGTGTAATTCATTTTAATATTACAGTCAAAATCTGTCTTAACACGAATGAGTCTATCATGCTGCAACTTGTGTTGGACTTACATGTGTGCTTTGAAATTAATCCAAATAACTCTGTATGCCTCTTAATCCTAGCACTGACAGATAAGTTCCCTTTTGGCTCATTCATGTCTGGTATTTGTTGTCTAAAAGAAATTGAATCTCATTTTAGACAGGATGACATTTGTGTAGCAAAAATAATAATTCAAAAAGATCTTACTGAAGAACTTTTTCTTGGGGCCAGTAGTGAATCCTCACCCAGCCACACACTGAAGAATTTTAATGATTAAAGCAAGGGAAAGTCAGGAATTCTAATTTTTTATGAACCATTAATCTGCTATGTGGCACTAGGGAAATGTCATGCCCCATGGGTCTTGAACCCGGATCTATGGGGGTCCTGGTAGTCATCACATTTTAATCCACCCTCCCAGCTCACAGACAGCTGGGCTCCATGAAGCCCATGTGGGGCACAAGCCCTGCCCCTGTGTTCTGATTGGGAAAGCTCCAAGGCTCTTGATGGGGCCACAGCCCCTATTTATGCCAGAGGAGGAAACCGGAGATTGTCCATACAACTAGGCTTCACCCTGCCATGGACTGCCAGTCTGGTATTTACCTGTCCCTACCTTCTGATACTGACCTTCTGGTATCCTGACTTGGTCTGACTCTTGGTAACAGATTCATCATCCCTTCCCTCTGATTTGTCGTGATTTTAATCTTTTGGCATTCCAACCCAGCCTGATTCCTGGTACTTGGGGCTCGTGGATGAATTTAATCTCCCAAGATTGTCTTTTGAAGGTGTTGTGCAGTTTTCCTTTGACAATGGGGACTGAGAAGTCCGACATGGAGCGATGGTTTTGTGAAAAGTGTTTCCTAGCGTGGTTTTTTATCTTTTATAATTTTTCTGTGTGAGTTCATTTGAGAGTTTAATGATTATCTAATTTCACCCATTTAGTAGTTTTTGGGGTATTCGATGCACTGGATGAGGTACACCACATGTTGTGATAAGCAGGTGTAGCACCCATGGACTTTGAGAGGTGTGTTATGGGGGTGCATTGATCATTGTAGCAGTGAAGATACGTTTACAAGTTTTGCATCTGTTGTTCTGGAAGGGTCTGGTGCTGCTTTGAGTTGGTGTGTCCTTGTTTGTGGGCAGCTTGCTTCTGATGATGAGCTTGGTGAGGTTGTGGGGGTTGTTTGAAGGCCAGAAGAAGAGGTTTGGGAAAGATTTCTTTCAGGAGCTTGTCCCCATCAGGGTGGGTGGTAGGTATGTGGTCAGTGTGGAGTCAGTTCTGTTTTGTCCATGTGTTCTCCCTCCCACACCCTCCCCTTATTTGAAACAGGTTCTCTTGGGGTATTTGGGTGCCTTGTTCCATGCTGTGATCTGCTTCTCTGGTGGAGTGTCCTTGTTTGGTGAAGGCAGTTGTAAGTGTGTTACGGAATGTTTTCCAGACTTTCCCCTCTGGGCAGTGTAGTCCCATGGAAAGGGAGGCGTGGGGGGAACCCAAACATAAAATCTCTGGAATAGAAGTGAATTTTATAATTGAATTCTCTGCAGAATAACTAATGAGAAGAAAACTACATTGTGAAACCACTAAATTATATTAGTCTTCTCATGTGTTCGCTTTCAGATATATTGTGTCTTAGTCTCAGTACCAGGTTATCTACCTTGAGAATAAGGTAGCTGGTTCGCTCTGTGGGGTGATCCCTTCAGCGATGATCCTGACTTTTTGATAATTAAGCCAACTATGATATGTTCCTTTCTTCTCTCTTCCTCAGTACAAGAGGAATCTTTTTGTGTTTAATGACTAGTTCAGTCAGCCCCTTGAAGTTGTCTGTACCTTAACGTTCAATGAGATTGTGGTTTTGTTGTTGAAATTTTTATACTTCGCCTTTTTTCTCAAAGATACAGGAATTATTCCAGTTCAAGTATCTTACTAAAAACCTAGTTAATCATTACTGTACAGACGCCATGTTATGAAGCTGGGTAACTTTCACATGGGCTGTCTGAGGAAACTGATGAGGATAAGATGGTAAGACAAGGTTCCAGACACTGAGGTTCTCATACGGGCAGGTATTCTGAGCATCCATACTTTATTGATGAAATCACAGATGAGATGTTCAGGTCATGTCACCAGAATGTCAGATGAGCAACTGCCAAAAAAGGTCTTTTATGGTGAGCTAAAGGAGGGAAAGCGCTATCAGGGAGGCCAGAAGAATGTTTCAAAGACTCCCTCAAGTTATCCTTGAGGCATTTCAACACTGACCCAGAGTTTTGGAGAAATCTCACTCATGATCATTCTACGTGGCGATGTCCCATCCAAAGTGGAGCTACAGTCTATGAGCAGAGGAGAACTACTAAGAGCAGTAGTGCCAGCAGTGTAAATCTCAGAACAGCAGCATGTCTTCTGCTAATCAAGTAACCCATAGCGGCATCTCTTGTTCAGTGTGCCACAGACCGTTCAAAGCTCAAATTGGCTTGATCAGCCATTCGTGTGTTCACAGAATCCAAACCAATCAGTGATATCATGGTCATTTTTGAACTCGAAGGATGAACAACAACTGTAGATCCAATCCTGATAAGGATATAGGTGTGTGTTTTTAGGTAATCTGTGTCCTGATTAAAAAAAGATTTAAAGGCAACACTGTGTTAACCACTACTGACACACTCTAGAACACAGGACACCAAACTGTATCTTTTATTAGGTTCTCAGCTATCCTTTTTGTTTTTCCTGAGAGCTGCTGCCTGCTAAGTGTCTGAACATCTAGCCACTTTTGGAGCCTTGGTGGAAGCTGTGCTCTTCTGACAATGAGGTTCCAATTGCGGTTGCTGAGCACTTTGGAAAATGTGTCCCTAAAATTTTTTTCACTGAGATTTGATATAAACTTAATTCATATCAGAGGACTTCCATAGATACCAGGTGGTATCTGTTATACTTAGAGAATAGAGTGCTGGTCATGTTTTACTGTTCCGCTCATATCTTTTTATCAGGACACATATTACCTAAAATCACACCCCTCTGCCCTTGCCTTAATTTGAACCTACAGTAATGATCTCAGTAGAAGTTGAGGGGCACTAAGCTTTTCTGAAAACCTGGTTTGAGTGTAAGAGAGACTATTCAGTTAGCAGTTTTCTGTTCCCTAACTGACCAGAGCAGGGACTGCTCCAGGCTAATGAGAACACCTGACTCTAATTAACCTGCAAAAAGTCAGGTGAGGCCATTAAGGTGAAGTGAACACCTGACCCTAATTAAGGCTCTTCTGAGCATATAAAAGGGCTCACTCCAGTCAGGCAGAGGAAGAGCCAGGGAGCCAGAGGAGAGGAAGTGCTGCTGCTACTGAAGGGCTGAGTAAATAAGGCAACTCTCAAGCCATTGGTAAGGGAGCCCTAAGGTAAGGGTGAAGAAGGGAGAAGCGGGAGAGCTGTGGGGAAGTGGCCCAGGGAATTGTAGCAACTCTGGCAGTGAGAGGTCAGCTGCCAACAGCTGCTACCATTAGGGTCCCTGGGCTGGAACCCCGAGTAGAGGGCGGGCCCGGGTTCCCCCCACCAACCTGCCACTACAAGGAGAAGACAGGCCTCTGGCAGGACAGGAGGCTAAACTGTTCTGCAATAAGCCCAGAGGGACAACAGGAACTGTGGGAGTTCTCTCACCATCCTCTGAGGCTAGCATAAACCGCCTAGAAGCGCGGGACCCACAGGGACAAGATCGGAGCTCTGCCACAGTTTATAGAACCTCTTCATATTGCCTTTTATGTTCCTTGCCAGGTGCAGCTCATTTTTTGCCTTTGCTTTTCTAATTTTATTTCTACACCCTTGCCTCTTTTGTATTCCTCCTTAGCAGTTTGTCCATGTTTCCACTTTTTGTAGTTTTGATTTTTCATTTTCAGTTCATGAAAGAGCTTCAGATGCTGCTGTATTGATCATTTACTATTCTTCCTGCTTTTCCTTCATGTCAGGATAGTTTGCTATTGTGCCTTTAGTATTGTCTCTCTGAGAAACTGCCAGCTCTCCTGAACTCCTTTTCCTCTTGGATTTTCTTCTCATGGGACCCTACCTGCTAGTTTTTTTTGAAGTCCACTGTTCTTATGATGTTCCTTTTGACTCCTTCCTTTCCATAGAATCATGAGGTCATTTCACAATCACTTTCACCCAAGTTGCCTTCCATCCTCAGATTCGCAACCAATTTATCCTTGCTAGTCAAAATCAAGTGTAAAATGTTCGTCTCCGTGGTTATGTCCTTCATTGTCTGAAACAAGAAGTTGTTCCCAATAAATTCCAAGAACTTATTGGACATTTCGGAATAAGTCAGTCTGGAGGTGACCAGTGCATGGCTCACTGAGGCCAGAACTTCATCCGGGGGAAGGGGCAAAGTTTCCTAACAGGTAGTGTGGTCTGCCTTATGCTGTGTTCTTTATGAACATAGTGAGAGAAAACTGTGTAGAATGTATTGCATGTGTATAGATTAAACAAATCATAACTAGGTCAAATCAAAATCTGTTTTCTCTGGAATGCTTGTCAGTGAAGAATGTTTCACTGCAAATTTTCAACTTCCGTCTCAGTCACTTCAGAGTGAGCAGTTCAAAGGAAAATGATGCTTTTTTTTTTTTTGTAGTGGGCAAAGTGGGTTCCTCTCCCTCCCTTTTCATAGTCCAAAATAGCTGTTTTGTATACACTTGCCAAAAACTGTTCCCTTCCAAACAGGGACTATATTTGTAAAATTTCAGCTCAAACGGTGACAAGTTTTATATATTGCTGATAACAATACTTAGTGGTAGCCATCACTGCTGCTCCTGTACTAACAATAACAAGATACTGGACCCTGATTCCAAATTATTCATGTTCAGCTTAACAAACTTTTACCCTCATACAACTTTTTAAATCTCTCATCTGTCCCTGGAAACAGTCTCCTGACTTTTGCAGGCAGCCTGCTTTGTAATTTGTAAAAGAAGACCCACAAAAACAGTAATTCAGTATTCCCTATCTATTCCATTTTACTGCTGTAATCTACAAGAGGACTCTTCTCCATTACTTGTCCATATATTGTGGGAGAGGGGCAGGGAGTTTAAATTGCATCCCTTGATTTTTTTCACAATTATCCTTTATATGCTTTAAAACATTGTTTGGCATAACCAGAGTCAACCAGATTCTTGTAGTCCAAATTTGACTTCATTTAAAATGAAGTCCGGAAGGGAGCACCAATTTCTAAATTCATTTGCTCAGTGTGTAGCTGGTGACCATGGTGTATGTGATTATGTATGTGGCACTTGGCTGGATTGAACCATGAACCCCCCTCTACCTTAAAGATGGTCTTTGTTTATGTGCCAGAGATTATTGTGCAGACTATTGAGTGTCTAACACTGCTCCCTTTCAGAAAGAATATGACTGCTTGGCCTCTATTGGTGGGCCAAGGTGGAAAATCGAAGTCTTACATTTTTTAATGGTTACCGTTTTCTGGGTAAACTTCCTCCTTCAGTTTCTAAATCTAAACCTTTAAAAAACAAAACAAAATAAAATCTACCTCTGAGCAATCACATCTGGGAAGATATGGTTTCTGTAGTTTTAAAATGAAGCAAGCTACATCAGATCTGTAATTTGTTTTAATAGGCAGAAAACTCAACCTTCAGTCTGAAGGCAGTCGGTGTGCCTAATATTGGAAGTATGGCATAACACCGTAGGAATGGAAACTTATCCTTTGCAATATTCAGTCCTCTCCAGACCTGTCATTTCAGGAAAGGGTTTAAGAACTTGCCCTGAACACTGTGTAGTGGGTTCAGAAGGGTAAAAAGCTGCAGTGGCACCTCTGCTGTAGCACTTCAGTGAAGATGCTACTTTGCCAATGGGAGAGCTTCCCCCTTCGGTGTAGTTAATCCACCTCTCCCAGAAGCGCTAGCTATGTTGATGGGAGAAGCTCTCTAATCGACATAGCGCTGTCAACAGCGGGGGTTAGGTTGGTATAACTGCGCTGCTCAGCAGTGTGGATTTTTCCCACCCCTGAGCGAGGTAGTTATGATGTCAGGTTGTAGTGTAGACCTGGTGCTGTAGTTATTCACCGCAGAATGAATGCATTGCTCTTGTGTCAAATGTCAAATGTAAACATGGAGCTGAATGCGTAATATACTCTCCTTGCAGTTAGCAGCTAATTAGAAACTGTGATATGAAAATACCTGGTTTGAAGCTTATTGCAGTTTGAGACTAGCTTTTGCACAATAGAGGCAACCCTTTGAAAGATGTAGTGTTTGTAGGAACTGTTTTTGGAGTGGCAACATTTGAGACAGCATTTGCAAAGTCTGCTAAAACTTACTTTCATCTGTTGTGGTAGCCCTTTGTAGTTATGTTGATAGTCACGGATATCTGATGTTAAATTATATAGCTTTGATATCTCAGTGAAAACTTCTTGAGATAGATACCTTCAATTACATAGGCTTTTTTGTATTCATTTAAAGTAATGGCACATTTACTGGATTTAGGAGTGGGGAATCAAACTCTTGTTATACTTACTGGTCATGCTGAGCAAATAGCTGTTTTGCGTGTGTGTTTGTGTTTTGTTTTGATGGCTGAACCGAAAAATCTGAAGAGAAATATTCAGTTTTGAATTGAAACTAATTTTTTTAAAGTGTTTTTTGTTTGTTTTTCCTTTCAGTGAGAAACATGTTTTGGGTTAAACAAAATGTTTTGAATGTTGATTGCAATGACATTTGAAAACAAAGTGTGGATTGAGAATAGACACTTCTGAAATTCGTTTTTTTTTCCTTTTTTTTGCTCAGATTATTTGCTGAAATTGACCCAAATTTTCAAATAGTTTTGGTGCCCTCCAAAATGCTTTTTGACTAATTTACTATTTGCAGAAAAAAATTTCACCCAGCTCTAGCTCTCACAAGTTATCCTTAACACACTTGTATTGTGTGTTCCTGATACAGCTATGCCCTCTGACTAAAATATATGGCAGTAGTTGACCAACACAGCAACAACAGTGCATAGGGCATCTACTGTAAGGTGAAATAGTAATGAGAGCAAAGTGAATTCAAGCACTTCTGTCTGTGCTAAGGTAAAGTGGATTTTCTTGGCTTTCGGGAGTAGTTAAACCAGTGGATCTCAAACTTTTGTACGGGTGATTCATTTCACATAGCAAGCCTCTGAGTGCGACCCCCCTTATAAATTAAAACACTTTAAAATATATTTAACACCATTATAAATGCTGGAGGCAAATCAGGGTTTGGGGGTGGAGGCTGACAGCTCGCGACCCCCCATGTAATAACCTCACGACCCCCTGAGGGGTCCCGACCCCCAGTTTGAGAACCCTGAGTTAAACTTTTATCAGCACTTTGCGTTGATACAAATTATCAATCCCACAAGTAATATAGATGGTTTATATTTTGAATTGTAGAAACGGGCATTTCCTAGCACTTTGAAGAAAATTGTTTACATCAATCGTTTCTGTATTTCTGATATACCTTAGCTGGGGGAGGGGGAAAAGCTATACTGCTATACAGCCATTTTACAGAACTATTCCAGTCGCAGACAACTTTGCATTAAAACTGAGTTTTTTAGTTAGAGTTGGTCTCTCTTTTATAAAGTTTAGTGGGAAATCTTATTTTTTGTGTGTCGTTTTTAAGTTAATTACAGTATTTTGAGATTGAAGAAATGTTCTCTGGAGCCCCCCCCCCCCCGCCAAAACACCCCAAAACAATAAATCCAAAACCAAAACACTTCTGCTTTTACCTTCCAAAAAAACCCCACAACCCTTGAGTTTGGAGTCAAGTGCCTTATTAAATAGTTAAACTCTAAAGCTCTAAGCACCAAAAAGCTCTATACAGATATTTCTTATAAAACCAGACATTCATTATTTTGGTATGACTTACATTTAGGGTAATTTGCGTTCGCAAATTTTAACTTTGACTTTGTCATGGATGAAAGTTAGAAGAGCCTATCTTGGTAAAAAAGATAATGGCCAAGATACTTTTAAAAAAAGGCAGGGGGTACACTAAAGCTAGGGTCCTTAGCCCCTATTTTATTTTAGGCAACCGTTTTTTTAAAATTGCGGTCTATATACTTCTAGGTAGCAATGATTAGTCACTAGTGGATGTTTATAGTGGTACAGTGAAGACTAACATAGCTGTTATAATGTGAATCCCCCCCCACCCTAATTTGAGTAATTGTTGCATAATGGTATGCCAGAATTCAGGCAAATAAAGTACATATTATCCCTTCTGGATTCTATTTAAAGTGAGTAGAATAATGTACGATTACTACTTAATGAATATGTTTGGAGGTATTAGTATTTCTATATAAGTAATAAACTAGATTGCTGCTGTTAAAGTGGTAATTGGTATTGTATGAGTTCGTCTTTGGGAAACTAATCTGTCTGAAAGCCTTTATGATCAGGAGAGGGGAGGTTGGCACCACAGGCAAGTTTTTAGGAACGCACACTGTAGCTTTATTTTAAGGTGCTCAACGTTACCATTTAGAAATTGCATCTCTGTACAGGTGAAGTACTTTAGAGTTGATTATATAATTACATTTCATTACAGAAAAGGCTTCTTGGCAGGATACAGGCTTCTCATTAATGTGAATGAAACAGATAAATCATTGGATACAATGAAAATAGCATGCATAGAATTCTTCTTACAAATATGCTTATTTTAACTTGATCTTTATTTGAAGGATCAATGCCTAATGGAATGCTTGAGGTAGATTATTATTATTGATTACTTGTTTGTATTAGAGTAGCACCTAGAGAGCCCAATCAGGATCAGGACCTGATTGTGCTAGATGCTGTACAAACACACATATTTTATTACTTCCTAGTTCTCTACTATAGTGCATGCAGTGTTTAGACATGTATGGTAAGGAAGATGTTTTTAACTGTAAAAATAGGTTCTTGTGAAAAAATTTTTAACGTTGCTAATATTGACAACGAATATGTGAACTTTCCATGCAGGTATTAATAAAAGTTATAAGTTGTATTTGTTACCTTTTGAAAAGACCCACTTGTGTATGGTTAGCCTCTTATTATCTCCATATTTATTTTATTCAAATCCCCAAAATGGTAACCATACATTACAAAATCTACTTGATCCTGGTATAAGACTGTTATTTTTTCCGTTGAAAGGATTTCCCACAGTTTATTTCTCCATGACACCGATGTTGGGGGATCTGTCCTTTTATTTATTGGAGTCACCATGGTATTATAGTGATAGTGATCTTAATAATAATATTTGAGTAAATTTGGTGCTGCCAATCCCACTTCCAGAGTGGGTCTGTAGAGTTTTCTTACATAAGTTGTGGGAATGTTTTGCCCCACACAAATGTAATAAAATTCTTGTCTGAATTTCTTCCGGAGTTCTTTTTAGTATCCATATTGTTACAGCCTAAAATAGAAAGTTAATTTTTGGCAATGATAAGCTAATTGATTGTTATGACTGCAATATGGCCTAGCCAAGGCACCTGTAGTTGTGTCCAATCCAACAAATAAATATTTTAATTTTGAAATAATGGAAGGAAACCCTTTCATATAGCTATCTGAGGTTATAAGAAATATTACTCCTATGTGGTTTTTTGTTTAGGCTGCACAAACTCAAATGTAACTTGCAGCTGTTTAATCATCGATTCCTCCAGTCCTATATTTAGTATTTCAGATGTAGTATAACTTATAGCCTCATATATCACCAAATTCATTAATTTCTTTCAAAATGTAAGTCATAGATTGTACTGGATCGGTAACCATTAGTATCGCAACGTCAACATACAGTACAGTTTTGCTCCACTTTATTAATTTTAACCTATTATGCTATTATTCTGATGTATTTTTTTGTGCCACTGGTTTAATAAAGAAGGCAAACACCTAGGGGGATAGAGGACAACCGTGTCTGTTTCCTCTTAGTAGTTGAAATTTTTGGAGTGTGGCCCCATTAACTTATCCTTTTGTATTGTATTATCCAAGTCTTCATATTGTCCCCCAAACCCATCTCCAATAGCAGTCTTTTTAGGAAAGGCCCTCTGCTTTTTCAAAGACCGTTTTGACATCTAAGATCTAAGTATTAGGCCTTTTTTTTATTCTCTGTTTTATGAATTACTCCTGTGAACCATCAAACGTGATCACTCAGTTGTCTATTACGTATGAACACTCTTTGATCAGTGTGTATTAATGGAGGAAGGACTGTTGCTATTCTTCTGGCAAGAAGCTTTGAAAATATGTGTGTCTACTTTAAGAAGCAAGATTGGCTTGTACGAGGCCATTTTTAAAATTTTTTTATTTCTTTTTAAATATGAGACGTAGAGGAATAGTAATATTTAAATGTTAATTACAAAACTCAGATGTGAATAGGGCAATGTACGTAGCCATATCTAACTAGAATTGAAGTTATTTGGAATCCCAGCGGTTAAGAGAGGCACAATAGAACGGTGCACAAGTGAATTTTTAGCAGAATAAAATGAATTTACAAATTAATTCTATTGAATAGTTGACTTAAAGTGCTGTGCACTTAGGATAACTTGTTGATATCAATGGGTTCAATTAGTTTATTAAGAAAACCTCAAATAAATAACTGTTTACTACCAGTAGCTAAATCAACACAATACAGAAAGGGTTAATACTTCACATGATCTGGAGAACAGGCTTGCAGCTTACATTTGTACGCTGTTCCAAAATCATGAGCTAAATTTTGCCCATATTTGTACTTCACTTGGTAGAATAGTTCACAGATTTCATTGTATTACCACAAACTTTTTGTCCCTTTTCTTGTATAGCTTTCTACATATTTTGAAGAGCACACAGACATCTGTACACTTCCTTGCGCTGACCAATGCTCCTCTACCAATTAATTCATTTTAGACTAATTGAGATTTGAAATCGGGTATATATTGATTCTGGTATGGCCTAGCAGATTTTGCTTTTGTAAGAGAAAAATGCCTACATTTATACTTTTTTATTCTGACTGCTGTACATGGAAATGACTGTGATGATAATTCTCTGGCATATAAAATTGTAATGGACAAGCCACTAACCACAACTGCTTTAATGCTAGTGATGCCCTTTTTTACCAGCTTAATGTATTTTGTACATGGACAACACTCTACATGATTGGTCACAGTCAATAAAAATCAAGTTTTGTCTGGGTCTCTGTCAGCTGTTTCCATTGACCAAGGCGTCCAGCTGTACAGAGGTAGAGGTGGATACAGCAGAACACATACTTCAATTTTTAAGGAACCATTTTACCAGTTCTTGTTGCATATTAACTTCAAGGCCCAATCCAAAGCCCACTGATGTTAATGGAAAGATTCCAATTGACTTTAATAGGCTTTGGATCAGGTCCCTTGACAGCAAAACAGTGCTTGGAATTTTTCTGCCTTCGTCCCCAGAAATCCACTGTTTTGCTTGTCTTTTGGTGAGGTCATTGATTTAACCTTGCTTAAGGGAGATCCCCAGGAAGGGGGCCGAGAAGATACTTGTCTCTTTACTTTAGTGTAGGGGTAGTCAGTAGGTGGACTGTGGGCCAAATCTGGACCCCCAGATGCTTTTGAATGGACTGCAAAATCTTTTTATTTACTGATTTTTATCATCATTGTTGTTACAGTGTGAAAAATTGTTTCTCTGGAGTCTGGACCTTGACTATACCTTGACCAAGGAATTTTGACCTTGATAAAAAATAATTGACCATCCCTGCTGGCGCACAGTCCATTTGCCCCCACAGCCATTTCCCTTGGCAGAAATTTTTTGCTGAACAAGGGTACACTCTGTAGTCTCTGGAGGACAAGATTTTCTATCCCAGCCTCAGTGGAAATGTGCTTGGGCTTGTGGTGCCTGAAGAGTAAGAATCTCAAGACGTGATAGAATCATAGAATATTAGGTTTGGAAGAGTTCTCAGGAGGTCATCTAGTCCAATCCCCTGCTCAAAGCAGGACAAACTCCAACTAAATCATCTCAACCAGGGCTTTCACAGCCTGGAGTTTCCCTTTCTACCACATGTGTAGACTTGTGGGGCAAAAAGTGGAAGTCTTGACCTTTTACCATTGGGTGCAAGAGGCTGGCTTTAGAGCAGTTAAACTTACCTTTCCCTTAAATTATCGCTGAACTGCCTCAGCAGGAATGAGCTGAACAGGGAAATGGATTTAAAACCATAAGGCATCCTACTTAATGTCAGAGGTGCTGACTTGTGAACTCTTTTGAATAAAGGGTTAGACGAGACACTGAGGGTTTGATTTTTCTGGAAGCAGCCGCTATGCTGAATAAACGATCTGAGCTAAAACATAAGGTAAGATATTTGCATGCAGTCAGTTATTAATTCAGAATTTAGCATATTTAGCATACTGAAAAGATTACACTAGGTATATTAACATGTTAATGGTCACTTATTAGGCATGTGAGAGAAAGCATGAGGACACAGCAAACAGGATGTTAACTAGAAGGAAATAGATGAAAACTTGGGTTTTTGATTGGTCTTCCTGAACAGGAATAAACTGGAATTCAAAGTTGGTATGCTAGATTGTTCTCAGTGGGGATTTCATTTGCTCTATGGGGCCAATTTCCCCCCATCTTAAACCAAACAGTAGTATGGAACACAATGGAGGCAGTATTTTTGCCAGTCTGTTAGAACTAGTGAATCTAATTTTATTTAAATGGAAAAGCTCTTTGGTGCTCACATTACTGTTAGCTTTAATTGGTAATGAGTAAGGTCCTACTTGAATCGTGGGATGATTGTCAAATAATTGTGACTGAGTTGCGGACAAGACATGGAAAATCACAGAAAAGTAATAATGGACCTTTATTATTTGCGGTAATTTGGAAGAGCTGACAGTGGGAGCCCCTGCCACTGGCCCCCCGGGGCTGACAGCTTCTGCTGTCAAAATTGCAGGGGAAGTCTACTATTGCGGGATCAACTATTTCCACAATATCGTGAATTCGGTAGGACCTTAGTAATGAGATATGCCCCAGTGCAACAGAATCTGATTTGAAGCAGAATGTTTGTTTAATTTGAAGTCTTTAGAATTTTCTTGAATTCAGCTGTAGGGCATCAGCAGAAAGATTAATGGGGAAGTATCTTGGTGACAGGTTTTCATTTGATATTTTAATGTATATGTGCTGCTTATTATGTATTAAAAGCACAAACAAAACCATAGAGTCAAAAAGAAGTAAATGTAAACAAAGGAAAAAGTTCTGTTTAAATATACCAGCACTACTGCTAATTAAAATAAATGATTGTTTACTTTGAAGTAAGTATATGTAATGAATAAGTTCCTTCATTAAATTCAATTTGTTTCTTACTTTGCGGTGCATTTTTAACAGTCAAGTCCCTGAAGGAAACTGCAAACTGAAAGGTCACAAGGACGTAGTGCAGCAAATAGCATGATGCAGCTGCCACTGTGATTTCCATGGCTAATAATCTAAGAATTGGCATCCCCTTTCACTCAGATTGAGCTAGGATGAGCTGTAGCTGAGGCTATGGCCTTCCATTTTCTAAAGATCCATTTGTAAATCCAATTCCAGCCGCCCCCCCAAATATCTTTCCAAGGACTTCCAGAAGAGAGATGTGAGGAGTTGATATGTTTTTAATATTAGAATTAGGGCTGTCGATTAATCGCAGTTAACTCACGCGATTAACTCAAAAATTAATCATGATTAAAAAATTAATCGCAATTAATCGCGCTGTTAATAGAATACCAATTGAAATTTATTAAAGATTTTTGGATGTTTTTCTACATTTTTAAATATATTGATTTCTATTACAACACAGAGTACAAAGTGTACAGTGCTAACTTAATATTATTTTTAATTACAAATATTTGCACTGTAAAAATTATAAACAAAAGAAATAGTATTTTTCAATTCACCTGATACAAGTACTGTAGTGCAATCTGTTTATTGTAAAAGTGTAATTTACAAATGTAGATTTTTTTTTTTGTTACATAACTGCACTGAAAAGCAAAACAATGTAAAGCTTTAGAGCCTACAAGTCCACTCAGGCCTACTTCTTGTTCTGCCAATTGCTAATATCAAGTTTGTTTACATTTATGGAAGATACTGCTGCCTGTAAAGTAGAAATGCAAAGTAAGGCTGAGGAAGCTTGAAAATGTTTGTGTGTATGGATTCATTGAACAGTTTTGCCAAAATCTGTGCAAAGCTTAACCTAGTGGCTTTCACACAGTGTGTTTTGCTACTAGCTTTCTGGATATGCTGAATGGAAGACAGTTGTGGTTTGTGATAACAGAAACAAGGTGATGCCATTGATTAGAAGGATATACAAAGGATTTTGTGAAGTGAAGCAAACTACATATGTGCTAGAACAGAACACAGTTGGAAATTATCATTTACACATAAAACTGGAGAAATAATTATGTTAATACAACTCCCATTTCTTATTTTATATCCCAAAACATGGGTCACTCCATACTGTAGTTGTAATTATGGGAAATGCAACTGGCTTGTCACTTTTTAACCTCTGTGTCTCCTAAAATCTTTGATCTCAGTGCTTACCAGAGTTTTGAAAGCTGAACCTCCTTCAGGAAAATGAAACCACTTTTACTCTTCTGCATGCCTGCTATGTGGTGGTATGGGCCTACAGATCTTAGTTTATACAGTTCTCTTCCCTCCCCACCCCATCCCATCCCCCGCTTAGACTTTCATGCTCCTTAGTGAGCATGCCCACACTATGGGAAACATTGGGAAATCATCATATATGTCACTCAGCACTCTTTTCTTAACTGCTTTGGACAGTGAAATAAATGACAATGTTGACATTTAAAATAGCATTGTCATCTGAGTTAGCATCCACTGCAATCAGTGGAGCAGCTGATACCTCAAAGCCATTGGTTCAGGCTTTCTGCAAATTCAGGCAGACATTGCTTACAGTTGCTTCATGTTTTGAAGGTTTTCTTTGCAACCCTCGCAGCTAGACACTGAGGTGGTGGTTTTTTTTGTTTTTTTTTTAAAGGGAAATCAGAGACTTTGGAAATTCATTGAAAGGTCTTTCTGCATGCTAGCCCTCTTCTCTCCCACAGCTAGTGCTCCAGACAGGACCTGTCCTTTGGGAAATACTGACTTACACCATAAAGAGGCTTGTGTAGAGCAGTGGTTCTCAAAGCCGGTCGGCCGCTTGTTCAGGGAAAGCCCATGGCGGTCTGGGTCGGTCTGTCTACCTGCCGCGTTCGCAGGTTCGGCCGATCACAGCTCCCACTGGCTAGCACATCCCTCGGCCCGCACTGCTTCCCGCAGCCCCCATTGGCCTGGAGCGGCGAACCGTGGCCAGTGGGACCCTGTGGACGTGGCAGGTAAACAAACCGGCCCGGCCCGCCTGGGGCTTTCCCTGAACAAGTGGTGGACCGGCTTTGAGAACCACTGGTGTAGAATGGATATGGGTGTTCTTCATAGCTACCTGCAATTTCCTCAGGAAATATTTAATAGAATTTTAGCCACTATGAATGACAAAAATTACAAACTAATCTGCATTTAATGAATTTGTGTTTTAAATTAAAGTCAGTACAGATTATCTTAAAGCATGATGCAAGCTGTCAATCATTACTTGTCATTTCGTTTTGCTGCCATTCAGAGAAAAATCAACACCCACCCATGCCACTATTACTCCTCTTTGGTCTGTCTCATCTCCTAAAATGCAAACTATTGTATGTGCAGCTTGTATTTTTAGATAAATAGTAATATCCTGGGTAGAAAAATAACGTGTGTCTCAAGAACATAGATAATTTTAAAGATTTTACTGACGTCTTGAAAAATTCTTAAAGACCTGAAGAAGAGCTCTGAGTAAGCTATAAAGCGTGTCTCGTTCACCAACAGAAGTTGGTTCAAGGTCATTTTCCTTGTCTCTAATACTCTGGGACCAACATGGTTATAACACCACTTCAAACAAGATTTTACTATGAGTTTTAAATTGAAGGTCACCAGAAAATTCAAGAGCAAGAGAATTCTCCGATAAACTGGATGATCCATTTGAAATGAAGACTAATTTTTTGCAAGTTTATATCATTGAAATTTTATGACAGAAGGTAGAAACTAAAAGATATTCCATTTCCTATATCTATTATAAAATAATAAACAACTGTAGTGTCATAGACTGGATATGCAAACATGCCAGACAGAAATAGAAAGGGGTGTGTGTGTGTGTGTGTGTGTGTGTGTGTGTGTGTGTGTGTGTGTGTGTAAAATATGATGTTACCCCCTCCTTTTCCCTTCCCTCCATACTCCTCAGTTGTGCTATGGAAGTAGTCAGATTTATGGAATCCAGCAGTAAGTCTATTTCCCTTTTTAAAGATGAATATGTAGTGGATAATTAGAGAATTTTGTAATAATGTGGGTTACATGTTACCCACTTGGACTTGATTAGTAAAACTGTACCCCTGTTCATGAATTCTAACGTTTCAGGGATCACAGATGAGTAGGCCCCTACCAAATTCACGGTCCATTTTGGTCAATTTCACTGCCATAGGATTTAAAAAATCATAAATTTCATGATTTTCTGTTTAAATCTGAAATGTCACAGTGTTGTAGTTGTAGGGATCCTGACCCAAAGAGGAGTTACGGGGGGGGGGGGGGGTCGCAAGGTTATTGTGTGTGTGTGTGCGCGCGGGGGTGGTTTGTGGTACTGCTACCCTTCTGTGCTGCTGCTGGCGGCGGCGCTGCCTTCAGAGCTGGGCAGCTTGAGAGCGGTGGCTGCTGCCTGGGAGCCTAGCTCTGAAGGCAGAGCCTCCGCCAGCAGCAGCGCAGAAGTAAGAATGGCATGGTATGGTATTGCCACCCTTACTTCTGTGCTGCTGCCTGCAGAGCTGGGCCCTCCGCAGCTGCCATTCTCCGGCTGCCCAGGTCTGAAGGCAGCAGCGCAGAAGTAAGGGTGGTATGGTATGGTATTGCCAGAGCTGGCCTTACCATGAGGTGAACTGAGGCAGCCGCCTCAGGTGTCAGACTGTGGGGGGGCACCACTAGGACCCAGAGTGTAGAAAATTGTGTCTGCTGCTGGTGCATCTGTATTCTCTCTGCTCTAGATGCACAGAGATGACGGAGTGCTGTGCTGGAGAAAGGAGGGCACAAGAGACCTTTCAAAATTTGGCCCAAGCGACGGGGTATGGGGGCATCATTTGAGCTCTGCGCCTTAGGTCCCAAAATATCGTGGGGCAGCCCTGGGTATTGCCACCCTTACTTCTGTGCTGCTGCTTGTGGGACACTGCCTTCAGAGCTGGGCACTTGGCTAACAGCTGCCACTCTCCGGCCGACCAGCTCTGAAGGCAACACAGAAGTAAAGGTGGCAATATCGCGACCCCGCTGTAACTCCCTTTTGGGTCAGGACCTCCAATTTGAGAAACGCCGGTCTCCCCCGTGAAATCTGTATAGCAGCGGTGTCCAATACGTTCACCACTAGCCACATGTGACTAATAGGCCATTGAATTGTGGCTAATGCATGTGGCTTTTTTATAATGTGGCTAATAAGCAGTCAGAATAAAAAAGTATAAATGTAGGCACTAATTAGGTGGGTGGCCCTTAATTCTCTTGTGTGTGGCCGCCCAGGCACGCACTTTAGAGGGAACTATCCGTGGACTACCTGAATGGAGCTTGCGGACCACTGGTCATCCACGAACTACATTTCGAGAATCTCTGATCTAGTCTGATCTCCAGTATAACAGAGGCCATAGAACTTCCCCACAATAATTCCCAGAGCAGATCTTTTAGAAAAACATCCAAACTTGATTTAAAAATGATCAGTAATGGAGAATGCACTGTGACTCCTGGTAAATTGTTCCAATGGTTACTTACCCCTACCATTAAAAATGTGTGCCTTATTTCCATTTTGTTTGTCTAGTTTTGACTTCCAGCCATTGGATCGTATTATACCTTTCTCTGCTAGATTGAATAGCCCATTATTAAATATTTGTTCCCCACAGAGATATTTATAGATGGTACTCAACTCACCCTTTAACCTTCTCTTTGTTAAGATAACTAGAGTGAGCTCCTTGAGTCTGTCACTATAAGGCATATGTTCTAATCCCTTCACCATCCTCATAGCTCTTTGAACCCTCTCCAATTTATCAATATCCTTCTTGAATTGTGGGCATCTGAATTGGACATAGTCTTTCAGCTGTGGTCTCACCAGTGCCAAATATAGAGTTAAAATAACCTCACTCTTCCTACTTGAGATTCCCCTGTTTATGCATCTCAGGGTCACATTAGCTCTTTTGGCCACAGCGTCACTTTGGGAGCTCATGTTCAGCTGATTATCCTCCACAGCCCCCAAATCTTTTTCTGAGTCACTCTTTCCCAGAATAGAGTCCCCTATTCTGTAGATATGGCCTACATTCTTTGTTCCTAGATATATACATTTCCACTTAGTTGTATTTAAATGAATATTGTTTGCTTGTGCTCAGTTTACCAAATGATGTAGATTGCTCTGAATCAGTCACCTGTTCTTTTCATTATTTACCACTCCCCCAATTTTTGTCTCATCTGCAGATCTGGTCAGTGATGATTTTATGTTGTCTTCCAGATCATTGATGAATATGTAAAATAGTGTAGGGCCAAAAACCAAACCCCATTGGAAACACACCTATTCAGTAACGATACCCCATGTACAAATACATTTTGAGACCTATCGGTTAGCCAGTTTTTAATCTATTTAATGTGGCCTTGTTAATTTGATGATATTCTAGTTTTTTAATCAAAAATGTCATATGGTACCAAGTCAAATGCCTTGCACATGTCTAACAATATTACATCAGCACTATTACCTTTATCAACCAAACTTGTTGTCTAACTAGAAAATATCAAGTTAGTTTGACAAGATCTATTTTTCATAAACCCATGTTGATTTGCACTAATTACGTTTCTCTCCTTTAATAATCAAGGCCCATATTAGCTCCTCCGTATCTTGCCAGGGATCGGTATCATGCTAACAGGCCTATAATTACTCTGGTCATCCGGTTTACCTTTTTTAAAAATTGGGATGTTGGCTTTCTTCCAATCTTCTGTATCTTACCAAGTGACCCAAGACTTATTGAAAATCACCTTTAATGCTCCAATGAGCTACTCAGCCAGCTCTCTAAAAACTCTTGGATGCAAGTTATCAGGGTGTCGCATCACTTTCATTTTACTGCTGCTTAAAAAGTTTGTGCCTCACCATGACACTTTGCTGGCAAGGAAAGGTAATCTGTTAATAGGGACCTAAATAACAGGAAAGTGAAATACACAAGATACTGATCAGTTTGTGTTGTTCAGAAATTGTTGTACACACTTAAGGCAGCATGGTCTAGCAAATAGCACACTAATCTTGGACTTGGAACCCCTAGGTTCTGTTCTTTCCTCTGCAACTTGCCCACTGGGTGATCTCTCTCTGAATCTGTTCCCCATCTGTAAAATGGGATTAATGATATTGAATTCTTTTGTAAAACACTTGAAGATCTAGTAATGAAAAGCACTATGTGAGAGCTAGATATTGTTGTTTGTTAAACTTTTGGGCCTCAGTTATAAGAATCTTGTCAATTCACCCTGCTTGGATAAACTATGTGAAACAACAAACACAGAAGTGATATGGAGGCAGACTGAAAAAAGGATGCGTGCTGGGGAGATTATTTGGAAATCTCTTCCTTCATCCTAAAGCAAACGTTGGATCAGAATAGCTACTAACTGTAGCACCTTAAAGGCAGGGGGAAAAGGATTACATAGGTCTGTTTTCGTAACAGTCAGGTTTTTTTACTTTCCTGTACTGCTCCACAGAATAGAAATGAGCATGTGATGCAAGTCGTGCCTTTGTACGTGAATGCAGTTGAGCTTGAGGGCAATGAAAACCTCCATTTGTATATGAAAAACTTAGTTGCGTGAATCATAGCAACTGCAATATCACGAGTACATGAGTCAACCCCTAAATGTGAGGGCCAGATTTTTGGGGAAAAATCATGCATGCCTGATAGTGCAAATGTCTGATGTGATGTGATGGAAAAGACAGTTGGGAGGGGCAGAAGGAAGGCTATGTTAGGCTTTTTGCTACAGTCCTGTCCCAGAACTTTTATGGGGGATCTGTCTTCCATTTTGGGCTCACCACTTGGTGTCTGGTTAATTTTCCATCCTCCTAATATTTAGAGCGCTGCTCAACACAGATGCTTAGATCTATCCGTACTCCCTGCTGGAAGGTAATACCCTCTGATGCTGATGTTCGACATCTGTTTCCATTGTATTCTTGCCAGAGCTTGCTTTCAGTTAGTAACATTGTGGTTAATGTATCTGCTGATTCTTTCATTTCAAACAACTGATTTATCTCCTGTCACATGGTTTCATTGCACAATCAGCATCTTGAGGGTGATTTCAGCTGTGAAGAGGTTCAATATGAGTTACTTAAAGAGACAAGTTCTAGACAGAAGGATGTTTATAGAACATATGGCAATCTCTGAAAGCACTGGTTTATAAGGCGTTTAGAAATTCTTGGGGGTTCATACGATATCGGAATGTAAGATGTGTGTGTGTATATTTAGAAATTCCCTCATTTTTAAAAACATTTCCCTGTAATTATGTCATTTTATATTAATAGGATATGTACATAAAACTTTAAATATCTGAAAGTTTCTGTTTGGTCATCTCTCTCTCTCTCTCTCTCGATGGACCAAACAGAAACTTTCAGATATTTAAAGTTTTATGTAAATATCCTATTAATATAAAATGACATAATTACAGGGAAATTTTTTTTAAAATGAGGGAATTTTCTAAATAAAGCTTCACAGACCATCTTTAACTGTGCCTCAGTGAATAGTTATGATACATCAACTTTAAGGTTTTTTGTTGTGGTTGTTGACTACATATATCAAATAGAGTCTACACAATTACACATGGGACTCCCTTCAGCAATTACACAGGCATTGAGTGATGATGGTATTAATTGTTATTCGTCATTTGTACTCTACTAACACCTAGATGCTTCAAGTACACGGGGCCCCATGGTACCAGGCACTGTAAAGACATATTGGGCGTGCCCACAATAGGATAATAAATGTATTTTTAAAATGTGTTGGCTAACCTATTTTAGCTAGCACATTTTAAGTGGCTTGTGTAGTCCGGGTAAACTATATTTTAGAAACATCGGTGGAAACTGGGGTTCACCTCTATCGTACCAGCTAACACACATTAAAATATACCTTATCCTGTCTACAAAAGTGTTAATTTAAATAGAGCTGGTTGAAAATTTTCAGTTTTTTTTTTAATGAAAACGGGACCAAAGTTTTATGAAAACTTTTCCCATTTTTGATCAGCTGAAGTTAAAACATGTTTGTTACCCAGCGTGTTTTAACTACATACAACTTTTATCCTACTCTATACAAGCTTATAGTGAATGTCAATCCCTTCCCCAATGACTTTTTTCAATTTAAAACCTCTCATATCTTGAATTTGTTGTGTTGAATTATTCCGGAGATTTTGATTTTAATCTCCCAAATCTCTGTACATATAACCATTCACATAATTGCTGCCTTGTATGGATAAGCAGAAGTTATTGATTACAGTTCATTTGAACTGTTACCACATTGAAGTTTCAATAATTAATAACAATATTCTCCTCCTATTTCCAGGTGCCTACTGATGGAAACGCTGGCTTGTTGGCAGAGCCCCAAATTGCCATGTTTTGTGGCAAACTCAATATGCATATGAATGTTCAGAATGGAAAATGGGAATCTGACCCCTCAGGGACCAAGACCTGCATTGGAACAAAAGAAGGGATTCTGCAGTATTGCCAGGAAGTAAGTTCCTAGTTTAACAGATAATTTAATGTTTTTTTTCAGGCACGTAAATAGAACTTTTGCTTAAGGGTGGAATCCATTAGGATCTTACTTTTCTCCCTTCCATTGCCTTGCCCTTTCATCCAGTTTAAGAAGGTTCTCTCCAAAGCCTGTCAACCCTGCTCCAAGCAGTGGCTGAAGAGGCTATTTGAGAGTAATGTAAGTCAATCCTCCTACTGGTGCTAATTGCATTCTCTGTACAATGAACTAATTGTTTTCAATGCTCTTTGAAGATTGAAAATGCTGAAGAAGTGCTGCTTATTAATATTAATATCCGAGTTCCTGCTAAGCATGTTTTGAGGGATTGAGTTGTCATAACCTTAATGTCATTGGAGCACTCTACAAATATATATCAGGTCAACCCACAGCTATTGGTTTCTGTGGCACAATGAATTGTTTGAGGATTTTTTTTAGTAGAAAGCTTGCGCTGCAAATGAGGTCACGACAAATGATTTGGTGTTGGAGAACAGAAACTTATTGTCCACTCGCTCAAGTCCTGTGAACAGATTGTGTATCTAATTTTGATTTGTCCCCATGCTGCGATAATATGATAACCTTGCACCAGTGTGTGACAAGTGGAAGAGAAAATGTGGTTTTCATGCCATGAAAGAAAAGAGCACAGCTTGAGCTGCTGTTTTAATCCCCCTGCCTTCTCATCCAGACTTCCTTTTTTTTTTTTAAACACAGGCCACTGCCTTCCAAAAAGAAAATATTTCAGAGCTGCTGTCTTACCCCTTAAATGTCACTCTAATTCTTGCAAAAATCCCTCTAACAAGCAAAATATTTCAGTGTTTGAATTTTGTTCAGTACCCCTGATCCATATGTATCTACCTGTCAGGTGTCCTTTCTACTCCTTGCAGTGATTTTGCTTGGCATGTATTTTTTTATTGTGGCTTTTAGGTCACATATATAATTCTGCAAGGTGTTTGGGTTTTGGATTTTTTTTCTTGCAATGTAATGCCATGGCAACAACATTGATTTTTCCTTCCTCCTGCTCTCTTTTGTACCAAAATCAGTATTAAAATGATTCATGAAATTTGTTTAGAAAACGTAACTCTTTATCCTCTATCAAGGCATCACGAATGATTTGGCTTTGAAAAGCATGGGCTTCGTATCTGTGTTTTCAGAGGCATCTTTTAGTCTTTTGTTGGCTTCCTTGGGACTTGTAAATAACCAGTTTTATATATATAATGAAACTAGGAAAAGAAATTTTTTTTAAAAAAAAGGAAACAAAAGTCAGACAATAGAACTACATCAGATATTGCCCACTGGGATAAAAGCCCATAATAGTATTAAGACTTAAAAAAATAAACAAACATAAAACATAACTTTTTTAAAGCAGATAACAGAAGTAATACAATTAGGAAATTTCAAGGCATAAACCTGTAGTGGCCTGATGTTCTAGTTATGCATGCTAAAAGAGCTAATGAAAGGATTAAAAATAAAAAATGGAAAGTGTAAGGTAATAAGAATGAAAACAAACTGAATTTTGGTGTCCAGCGTGATAGGATATATCAAAGGAAATTTTTAATTAAAAACATCTAGAAGACAAAACTAAAGGGGAAAAAAATTCTCCAGAAATGTGCATGTCTCCTGGAGAACTGAATTACACCAGACAGTGATGGATAACAAAATGTAGCCTTTGTGCTTAGTGTCTGGAGAAACAGTGAGCTAAGATAGTGGGAAAGCTATGCTGTCTGTTTTAGAATCCTGTGCAGAGTTGCTGTGTGTATTACTTGCTACACCTATCGCATGCCCCATAAGAGGTAAATTTAAATCCAGAGTGCCCTCATCACTAGCATTCTGGTCCCAGGGACTAGGTAATTGGACTGTAAGAACTCAGCTCTCAGGAGTAGTGGGGATGCTAGCTAGAAAATTTGCATCCTGAGTGTGTGCGTAGAGACCCCATGGCAGAGCAGTGCCTGGACCCTGTTCAGACTCTGGAGGCTTAATTAAGTATTTGGATCCTCTCACAGCAATCCGGTGAGTGTCTAAAAGTGGGGTTTAACTAGATCCAAGACAAGGCTATAAATTAAACCCCACGCTTCTGCTGCTGCTGGATACTAAGTAACACTCCAGCACTTTAATTCCTAGATCATATTTCATGTCTGTGACACTGTCCAAACTTGCCTGTGAATGTTCTGGGAGGGGTACCCTATAATGACCAGGAGTAGGCTGAATTAGAAGCTGCAACTCTGCTGAGAATCTCGTCAGAGAGAGAGAGAGTGTGTTTTACAGTGGCCCTGGCCATGATCACAGCACTATTGTGCTGGGTGAGGTACAGATACATAGTGAGAGGCAGTCTCTGTCCCAAGGAGCTTGCAGCCTAAATAGACAGACAAAAGGTGGGTGGGGGAAGAGAATGGTGAAGTGACTTGCCCAGGTTGTTGCAGCAGATCAGTGGTTTAGCCAAGAATAGAATCCTGGTCTCCTTAGCGCCAGACTGGTGTCTTATCCACTGGACTAAGTTACCTCATTATCCTCCTATCCTAATCCCAAGCCCCCTCTGGCTCCAGCAGTGGTAGACTGGTTATGGAAGGCAGCTGGTGGTTCCCTTGCCTCATATGAGCATGGTGATTGTAGGGATAATAAATGCATTCTGCTTAAAGGGGGAAGCAAGGGTTCTGCTGGCACTTTAGAAAATAGTGGAGGGGAATATAAGCCCTGCCTTATGCCAAAGTGGGGCAAGTTAGGTTTTCCATCTGCCTCCAAGAAGTCATCTGCGGGCCATTCCATCCCATTCCACTTCTTTCCTTATAGAGTGGCGGACTATAACCTGCTAGTGGAGGAAGGATGAGCAGGGGGGAAGGAAAAGCCCCAGGCCGACTCACTGAGACACTGTCCATGACCTGGACCTGCAACAGAGAGGAGGGTTTCATATAGCTCTGCTACCCTCAGTGTTGTATACTACCCTGGGAGCTGACAGGTGCATGGGTGCAGGTAGCTAACTTGGAGTGGGAGGCCAACGTATACTCTACAATTTTTAAGGCTGGTCCAAATTTTTAAAAGATTTTTATCAAAGTGTAGCTACTTTTTTCTTGAAAAACTTGAAAAATATGATAATTTTTTTTTAGATCATGAAATTTATCAACTGTTCTCAACATTTTTATTAAAAACGTTGAGCAAATGATTATAGTTGATAAAATGGAAACTAACAGTTTACTAGAAAACCAACTCAGTCTAGTGAAAAGAGAAATGGGAAGCCCAGATAAAAGAATTGATATAACAGAGAAGATCTGAAGGGAAGTGATAGTAAATATAGAAATGTAAACTAGACTCACTGTTTAGCTCCTGTCTAGAAGCCCTTATTTCCTGACACTCCAGTGTTCTTTGTTTCCCTGAGGAGGTGACTTATAGGTGAGATTCTTTTGTCCCTTTTCCTTCTGCTGATTAAATAGCAAGGCAGTACTGCAAATCAGACACAGGGGAATTGGGCACGCTTTCAGTTTTCCTGTTAGCAGGGAGGCAATAAAGCATCAAGGCTGAGATGTGCTACATTTTACATGTGAACTGTGTGCCTACAAATAATATTATCTCTGTTCAGAATCCTTTTGCCAAATGAAACCCCCTTTCTCTCTCTGTTGCCCATGCTGCTCTCCTACCTAATGAATTGATGCTACTTTTGGGGTGTCTTCCACCAATGTAGATGGAGACCAATTCTGCCTCATTATGAGCCTCATTGTGAGCAGATGATCCTGGTACTTCTCTGCTGAGGCACCATCTTTCTTCCAGGTCTGAGGAGAGATTTGGAGTGACATAGTGCAGATGAGGGCAAAGGAAATTTCCTCATGGAAAAAGCTGTCCCTCAGGTGCTCGTCCCCTGAAATCTTCAGCAGCAGGGTCTCTTCTGCCTATCCTCCCTCTTCCTTTCTGCTCATGCTGTGATTTTGCTGTGGTGGCTCCATGCCAGGCCTAAGCATGAATGTGAGTGGCTAAAATCTAGATGAACGCTCTCTACTAAAGTAGGTCACCAAAGGTTCAGTGGAAAAGCTTACAAGGCCTTCTAGATACCCAAGAAGGTGACTTACAAAGAGATCCCAGGTGTCAGGCAGGGGTTCACAAGATTGTGTGTTGGAAGTAGGGCTCCCTCCTCTCCTTGTCTCCTCATCTAGGAGTGGCAGCCGGGATCAAGGGGGCCTGTGTTGCCTTCCGATTTTCCTCCATAAAGGAATCTTTGATTTCTCCTCCAAAATAACTTCTCAGAAACTCTCCCCCTCCTTAGTAGGTGGGCTTCCTGGCCCCATCTTTCATTGCTCTTCTCTGACCCAGGAGCAGGAAAAATCTCATCCTTCATTTTCCTCCTCTTAGATACAGAGTGCCCTGGAGAGGGCGAGTTAGTGGATTGGTCCAGATAAGAGTCTGTCTTGGGTCCCTTCCGCTACCTATTTTCTATTCTTTACAAAACTCGAGGAGGATCACCCTCGAATAATGTTACTTGTTCTCCCACATAACAAAATCTCTTTTTTCTCAGGTAAAACAAGAGTCTTCAGAGGATGAGATGGGGAGATCACTAGTTTCCTCATAGGCAAAGTCAACTATCTGTTTGTTGGGCAGGTGGTGGAAATGGGCTGTGCTTGTCCTTTTTCTATACCCACCTTGCCCAAAACATCTTCAGACTCTGCAGCTGGACACCAGCATCCATAGTTTCTAGCTGTGCAATCCAAAAGTGGGCTGGGGGCTTCCCATTTTAAGCTCTCAGACCTCCCTCCGAAGACTGATATGTTCCTTCATGATCACCTGGATGGGAAGGTGGAAGGGGCTATTAATTGTCTATTTGCACTACGGGATACTCGGCTTGCTACTTGAAGCCTTGCCTCCTACACCTCTTAAGCAACCATCTAGCAGTTCACAGGATCCAAGAGGACAAAGCTGACTGTATCTCTGTACGAAGGAACCACTTGGAACGCCTCATGGCTGTCAGTGCAAGAAGGTGTGGGGACAGGAAGCACCTTAAAACCCCCCCAAAAGACTCCAGAATAGAGAGGACACTGGGGAATGGAATTGCATTCAGGTGTTGTTCATTTTCTCCATAGATTTGTGATTCTAGTGTGCTTTTTATGAGTAAAGTAAGGGGTGGTTGCACATGTGTTTAAGAAATTTCTTTGTGAGCCTTGTGTTCTTTCTTTAAACAGAATCTTGAGTGCCCATGAAGGTGGACCTCTAGCGAGGGCTTGCCTTAATTACGAGGGGGGCTGGAAAGGCCAGCACTTGTGTCAGGGATGAGGGCAGTTGGACTTGCAGGATTCTACGTCCCAAAGAAGGGGGCCAGATGGGGAATCTGAACCCTGGAGCTTGCCTGAGAGGCCAGAACTAGAGACAGTATAGAGTGCTAGATGCTGTACAGAACCAGGTGGCTGGAGAACATGTGGGATCGCAAGACTGGTAACTGACTACTAGAGGAGGCAGAAAGAGGGAGAAAAACAACAAGGAAGTGTACACCTCTTTCTACATATGTTGATTTTCTGTCTTATCTTTTTAGAGTGTGAGCTTTTAAGGACAAGAACTGTTTTTTTGTTTTTTTTTAAATATTTGGGCAGCACTTAGCACATTTAAGGTGCTACTGAACTGTAAGATTCCTCTTTATGAAGAAATGGAAGATGCTTGGATGATAACTAAAGTCAATTAAACTGTTAATTTTTCTATGCCGTTTCAACACACACAGAACTACAGTACATTGTGCAGGTTTGAGAGTGGAGAGAGATGTCATTCTCTTATCTCTTTTGGGGCAGTGTAGCATAAGACACCACATTTCTTTGAGAGTTCGCAGATAAAGCTGGTTACTCTTCCCATATCAGTTATTTGTTGCAAAGTTTTTAATTTTCTTTCATCTTGGTGGAATGAGACACATTTGCAGAAGTGTAAATAATCAGTTGCATCTGTTATCACTAAACAATTTATCTACTACAACTAATTTCCTCACTGCCATGTAACAGCACCCCTTATTGGGTATGGGCCTCATCTGCTGTTAATCTGCAAATCAGAGTGCTATAAACAGTAGAACAGTACTGTATCAAAATGAATTAATGCAAGACGGATGATAATACCTGTACAAGTGCCAGAATAGTTAATGTTGTGGACATAGAAACTGCCATATCAAATTGGGCTGTTAGTTCCTCTAGTTCTGTCTCTGACCGTGTACAGTACCAGTAGCTTCATAGGAATGGTCAAAAAAATCCTGCAGTAGGTAGTTATGGAATAACTTGTCCATGGGGAAAACTTCTTCCTAAACTCCATTAATTAGAGTTTGGCTTGAAGCATGAAGAGACAGCTGCTCCTTCATTGTGGGGTCAACTTAATGTCCCCATGTACAGATGTTGAAGATGGCAGCTGCCAGAACCTCTGAACAGGCAGATTATTTTGTTGAAGAAGCTATGTTTTAGTACTCATGTTCAAAGCCAGTTGGCTGCAATCTTGAAAGTGTTTTAGGGCTTTGAGAATCCTTGCAAAATTCTGCCTTTAGGAAAATATGTATATATTCACAAAGGGGGAGTTAATTTTGAGTGGGTTCTGTTCCTATGGAAAAGGATTTACTAGAAAAAGGATTCAGGCTGAACATTCATTTTACTTTACTAACAATATTGAAAATAACCTCTGTGTGCAGCATCTTATTTCCAGTAATTGCAGTGCATTATAAATATAGCTCATAGGACTGAATTAATTTTGCTCTTTGTACTGAACTTGTTGTTCATACTGTATTGTAAAGATGACATGCAGGATGGTAACAGATAAATCCAGTTTTGTCTAGGACATGATTTCATTCAATTAGTTCAAGGTAGAATGCTCATTTTCATATTAAATTTGATTTTTCTAACTAAATGTTCACTGAGTTGTGCAGAATGCAAAGGAATCTTTCTGAAAATTAAGCTTTTCAAGAGCAAGCCAAGGGTGATAGTAAATTTCCTTTGAGTGGTCCAAGTGGATGGAGCATAGAACTGGGAGTCAGGAGTCTTGGGTTCTGCCCCTTAGTCTTCAAATGCAACTGACCTGCTGTGTGATCTTCAGCTTGTCTCTTAGGGCACATCAAGACCAACAGGTTCTATTAACTTTAGTGGGAGTTGGCGTGCCCAGCATCTCTTAAAGTTCCTTAATTAGTTTACTCCTCTGTAAAATGGTGAGATTTGCCTGCCCTTTGTAAACCACTGAGATCCATGAAGGCAGTATGTAGATGTTGTCTATTCCTTTAGTAGTCCTCCTCAGAAAATCAATATTTACCAACTGTAACCACAACATCTTAGCATTATTTTCTTATATATTTAGAGCAGGCAATAACTGCATCATCTTTGATGTTACTGGTATAGCTCTTGGTAAAATAATCACCTTTGTAAATAAAGATGACGTGTATTATATATTCAGTCCAACCTGCCTTCTTGACATTTCTCATGAATCCTACCACTGTAATGTTTAGGTACCAAAACATAATTAAAATAACAATTTCTTTTTTGAAAGGATTATATTCTTCACTTTTCTGAGTTTATAACATTCTTAAATGGTCTTAGGTTTCTTTCTGGAGAAATAAGTGACATAAAACTTCAGGCCAGGTCCAGCACATCTCGAATTGAGCAATAGTTCTCGAAGAATGATGAGCCATTAACTGATAACAGTGGTCTTTGAGCTAGTATACATGTCCAATCACTCACACAGAAACAGTGCTTCCTTTTCCTTTGGTAAGGAACTAAAAGAACCATCAAACATACCTTTGCTTCCCCTTCCCCTTGCTATCTCTACCACACCGAGATAATCTTGCTGTGCTCATCGCTGTGGTAGCCAACATCTTCCAAAATTATATAAATGAATATTAGTGGTCTCTTGAGTTGCTTCTTTTACACACCCTATCCAGGGACAGGTAGAAATTGTATTCAGAATAATAGCCATTCAGTTAAGAGGCAGATATTCTTTTTTTGCTAAGTGTGAAACGGCACGTTTAAAGGAGGCAAAACTGATACCTCAGATTTTTTCTGAGGAAAGCCATAATCAACTGGAAAGTTAAGAGTAAACCTCTCACCCCTAGATTTTGGTAGTGCCAAACATCCATTTTAACAAATACCAGTTTTAAAGACACATGGCATGTGAATTATTGCAGACACATGGCATGTGAATTATTGCACAGGATATGCACAGTGCCTTTAAGTTTTGGAGTTTTGCATCTTAACAATCTCTTTGCATTTAAGGTTGATCTTAATCATTCTGTATGTAACTTACAGTAGAAAAGAGTGCATCTTTTGTCCCCATATAGTTGCTGATTCACACAGGAAGCTAATCGATCTGCTGCTAACAAGGGGACATAGGCTATGCCTACACTACAAGTGCTACAGGTGCACAGCTGCAGTTGTAACATGCACACTTGCTAAAGCGACAGAAGGGTTTTTCCTGTCACTAGTAAATCCATCCCCTCAAGAGGCAGTAGCTAGGTTGATGGAAGAATTTTTCTGTTGACCTAACAGTGTAGCTAGGTTGACCTAAGTTTTAGAGGTAGATCAGGCCTGAATCCTTTAGTTCAAGCAGTTGAAGCTTATTCTTTTAGTTTTGAAGATCTTGGGTTCAAACTCTGGTCTGGTGATATATTTATCCAAAGGCAACGAAGAGACAATAACTTAGAAACCTTACTGCTTTAACAGTACTATTCTAAACTAAGGCACACTCTTCTAGCCAGAAAGAACCTCAGCATGTTCATGCTTCAGCACGTGTAACCCATAATTTATATAGTTTCCAAACAGAGCAATTGACATAGCTCAGAAGGTACATCTTTGCTTTTTCAATAATAGCAGAACACTTTTGTGTTTGCTTTTCACATGCTTTCAATATCCCAACACTGTATTTCTCATTATAACTGTTTTGACAATTGATCTAAAGGGCAGCATTTATGCAGGAGGTGAGACTGGAGATGATCACTGTAGTCCCTTCTGGCCATAAAATCTCTGGTACGCTTTCTGGAGGAATAGTCACTAGTGTTTATAGCCAATTAAACTGAATGTGTGATTGCAGAGCCATTGGCCATTATCTTTGACAAATCATGGCAATCGGGGGAGGTCCCGGATGACTGGAAAAAAGCTAATGTAGTGCCCATCTTTAAAAAAGGGAAGAAGGAAGATCCGGGGAACTACAGGCCAGTCAGTCTCACCTCAGTCCCTGGAAAAATCATGGAACAGGTCCTCAAGGAATCAATTCTGAACCACTTAAAGGAGGGGAAAGTGATCAGGAACCGTCAGCATGGATTCATCAAGGGCAAGTCATGCCTGATTAACCTAATTGCCTTCTATGATGAGATAACTGGCTCTGTGGATGAGGGGAAAGCAGTGGATGTGCTATTTCTTGACTTTAGCAAAGCTTTTGATACAGTCTCCCACAGTGTTCTTGCCAGCAAGTTAAGGAAGTATGGGCTGGATGAATGGACGGTAAGGTGGATAGAAAACTGGCTGGATGGTCGTGCTCAACGGGTAGTGATCAATGGCTCCATGTCTAGTTGGCAGCCAGTAACAAGTGGAGTGCCCCAAGGGTCGGTGCTGGGGCCGGTTTTGTTCAATATCTTCATCAACGATCTGGAGGATGGTGTGGACTGCACCCTTAGCAAGTTTGCAGATGACACTAAACTGGGAGGAGTGGTTGATACGCTGGAGGGTAGGGACAGGATACAGAGGGACCTAGACAAATTAGAGGATTGGGCCAAAAGAAATCTGATGAGGTTCAACAAGGACAAGTGCAGAGTCCTGCACTTAGGACGGAAGAATCCCATGCACTGCTACAGACTAGGGACCGAATGGCTGGGCAACAGTTCTGCAGAAAAGGACCTAGGGGTTACGGTGGACGAAAAGCTGAATATGAGTCAACAGTGTGCCCTTGTTGCCAAGAAGGCTAACGGCATTTTGGGCTGTATAAGTAGGGGCATTTCCAGCAGATCGAGGGACGTGATTATTCCCCTCTATTCGGCACTGGTGAGGCCTCATTTGGAGTACTGTGTCCAGTTTTGGGCCCCACGCTACAAGAAGGATGTGGATAAATTGGAAAGAGTCCAACGGAGGGCAACAAAAATGATTAGGGGGCTGGAGCACATGACTTATGAGGAGAGGCTGAGGGAAGTGGGATTGTTTAGCCTGCAGAAGAGAAGAATGAGGGGGGATTTGATAGCTGCTTTCAACTACCTGAAAGGGGGTTCCAAAGAGGATGGATCTAGACTGTTCTCAGTGGTAGAAGATGACAGAACAAGGAGTAATGGTCTCAAGTTGCAGAGGGGGAGGTTTAGGTTGGATATTAGGAAAAACTTTTTCACTAGTAGGGTGGTGAAGCACTGGAATGGGTTACCTAGGGAGGTGGTGGAATCTCCTTCCTTAGAGGTTTTTAAGGTCAGGCTTGACAAAGCCCTGGCTGGGATGATCTAATTGGGTTTGGTCCTGCTTTGAGCAGGGGGTTGGACTAGATGACCTCCTGAGGTCCCTTCCAACCCTGAGATTCTATGATTCTATGATTGTGTCCCCAATGGAGTTGGTGGGGCTGGGAACTGACAGAACACACACACGAGCTGGGAGCAGTAAAGGTTCTGACTCTTTTGGGTAAGCCCAGCTGGCAGGAATAACTGAGCAGAGAGAAATAATGTAATACCTAGTGCTGTGTGCTAAGGAAAGTGGGATTGAAATGAACTCTGATACTCAACGATCACCACTATTTCAAAGTGAAAGGCCACTTCTATTGAAGTGTTATCGACTGCATTTTCTCCAGAGAGCTATTGTTACTGAAATAAACACACATATGTTACCAAGGATAAAATGTTGGATTGATCTTCTAAATTCATCTCCATTTGTCTCCGAAGTGGAGAGACATAAAGTACCTGACTTATGTTTTTAGGTGTTTGTTGGGTATATAGGGAGACTGAAACTTTCACTAATGCTCTGCTCACTGGGTGAAATAAAGGCATTGTGAAGGAATCAGACCTGTAATTTCTCTGCTGGAAATGTTAAAACTCAGCCATTTGAAATTCTTTCAAAGGCAGTCCTAGTGCATGAGAGGAACAAAGGACTAAAACATAAATATTTTTTTAAAGAAACAAAAGGCATGCATTTGCACATCTTTTGGCAGTTCAATCAATGGATTCTAGTTCTGGACAGTTAGGAAACACAATATAGTATTCTAACAGGGCTAACCTAAGTGCTGCATGTAGTGGTTAGAGTCCTACAAAAGACTGTTCATCAGCATCTGCCTTTGATGTACATGGCCTATGTTTAGAGATTTTGTTCCCTGGTACATAGGGAAATGGGAAAAAGTTATGGGACTTGTAGCTTTAGGATATGGGACCCCTCCACTCATATGCAGTTGGAATTCTGAAGAGAGTTTAATATATTAGCTCCTATGGCTGGGCATCTCTGGAGGGGGAAAAAAGGGGAATTCTGAAAGCATGAGGTGCGCTGAAAACGAGAAATTGGGATGCGGGATACAGATTAGATAGGCCAAGTCAATATAATGGTCTTTTTTGGGAACTTCAGTTCTGACTATGCTGTGCCTAGCTTATTTGAGTACTGCAGACTTCTTCTGCGAGTGGAGAGCGCACCATGTTACTATGCCTAGGAAACAAATCTGGACTTCTCCCCACAACATCATCTTTCCTGAGACGATATGGCCAGAAGAGACCAATTTAATTAATCCTAACATGATCCCCTGCATTTTGCAAGATTATGTGTTTAGAGTTTTCATCTTTATCCTTTCCTCTAGGCACTTTTCTAATGGTATTATTCCCATTAATACATTTTATTTAACCTATTCTTGAACACTTGTAGTGATTGTGCCTTTACCACCTCCTGTTTTCTGTTTCCTCCTGAATATCCAGCCTAAACTTTTCTCTCCCTCAGGCTATTTGATATTTTGTCCTAAATTCTTCTGGGACAATGAATAATTCCCCTCCATTTAGATTGCTACTTGGAAGATATTTATAGTGTGGATCATGTTCTCTCTCCCCTCGTCTCCCCCCAGTCATCTTTCTTAGTCTGTATAAGTGCTATTCTCTCAAGTTATTCTCATCATATCTCTTATCTTACAACCCTTATACCACTTTTATTGCTTTATTAATTTGATGGTTGGGTGGCATTATTACCTCTTCTGGTTTATATGGGATCTTACCAAATACATTAGTCATTGGACCAAATGGCTAGTGGGACTGAATGAGTAACCAGTCACTCACTGAATAAAACACCCAAAGGATCAAAAGAATAATAACTCTTTATTGGAAGAGAATATTTATCATACATTAACCACCAATGAAGTATGATTCTGTGTGTCTATGCTTCACTGTATGCTGGTTGAGGCTCGAGTGTCCTTTAAGATTTATATTACTTTAACTCCACTTGCTAGTGGCACAAACCAAACTAAATCTGAGTTTCCCTCTTCGTATGGTGGGAACATGGCTGAGAGTTCAGAGTGCACAACTAGGAATCTGAAGGACCTGGGTACCATTCCCATCACTGTGGGATCATGGGCAACTCATTTAACCTCTCCATCTCAGTGTCCCACTTGGTAAAAATGGGGGAGATGATTGCTGATCTCCCATGGGTGTTGTGAGCTTTGTTAATTTTAAAGTTCTTTGTGATCTATGTGATAAAAGACCAAAACCTGATCCATCAAGCAACGGTCTAGTAAAACCTTGCCTGTGAGAAGCATGTAGAAGTTGGGGACAATTTTTCCCTGTCGTCTTCTCCTCCATCCCGGAAAATGTACACCAATCCCGACAAGTAGGGCCTGCAGCTAATACTGCAGACTATAGGTAGAAGTTACAGACACAGTTAGGTGCTTCCCTTTCAAGCAGTTTTAACTCTTAGGGAGAAAGGTTGTACAGACGTGCTGACTGCATTCTCTGAACTCTCGTGAGCAGAACCAACTCAGCACCATGCTCTGTGAAATTCCTTTGAGCTGGCTCGGTGATGCTTGTTCTCACTTTGTGGCAGAAATGGTGTTTCTGATGTGTTTTGGACACTCCACACAAGGGCACAGGTTGGAATATATTTGTATAATAAGATTCCAGGATTGTCACCTCTCTGTGTCATTCTGAAGCCTGGAGTGTCTATGGAGTCAGTGTGAAGTGATGGAAACCGCTGAAAGCAAAACTGAGAGCTCTTTCTGTTCAGAATATCACCAGGTTCAGCCATCACTGGAATTCCTAATCTGTTATAGTCCAATTTTTAAATTCTCAGCCATTTGACTTTATGAATTACACCTGTGTGGTGTACAGATACAGTAAGGCATGTATCTGTTATGCCAAGAGTGCTTGACCAATCTGATATCAGAGATGACTCAACCAATGATTACCCTTACTCTGCAACTAATTTGAATGCAACAGTTTCATTGGTTGTGTGAGGGAGACTGCACAGACGGTGGATTTCTTGGCCCAACTGCCATAGTTCTTCAAAGCTGCCCACACAACAACACAGGCAGCACACTCAATAAACCCAAACACACATTGCCCCTCACAATAACAAACCTCCCTCATTCACCACCCCCACAAATCAACACAAGATCTTTCAGCACAACACACATATTTGCCCACCCTCAGTCTGACATGCTATAAAACCATAATGTTGAGCAGCAAAGCTGTGGGTCATCACTAATAATAAATACATTGTAAATAATGTTCAAAATAACAGTCAGAAACTTGGATCTTCATAGAATCATATCATCATAGAATATCAGGGTTGGAAGGGACCTTAGGAGATCATCTAGTCGAACCCCCTGCTCAAAGCAGGACCAATCCCCAATTTTTGCCCCAGATCCCTAAATGGCCCCCTCAAGGATTGAACTCTCAACGCTGGGTTTAGCAGGCCAATGCTCAAACCACTGAGCTATCCCTCCCTCCCCCTTTATAGTGTCTGTCCTGACTGGAATGGATCCTGCATTGTCACCATACCAGCAATCCTTTCATTTAATTTCATTATTCATTCTTTTTGCTTTTTCGTATCCAGAACTACATACTGTATTTTCTCTTTTTGATGTCTTTTTTTTTTTTTCTTTCTTCCTTGGAGGATTTTACACCCCCAGCTTCTGCGTCAAGATGACATGTAGATGGACTATTAGCAACTATGCCTCCCACACATTAATATTACAAGCAGAAGAGTTATATTAGGTTCAAAGGGGATATTGGTCACATTAGTGGCAGGTCAGGAAAAGCTCCATAAATTGTAGCACTGCCTCTGTTGCATTTCCACCTTTCCTTTTCAGGAGGGGAGAAGTTAATGTTCTTGCTGCTCTACCCTTTTCTCAGCTTCTTAGCTCTTGTGAGGGAGTGTACATCTGTAATATGCTAGATGATGTGTACGGTCATACCTCCCTCTAGTGACTGGCATCAGCAGGGTGTAAGATCACACATTTTGCTGACAGCTTAGTTAAAGTGTGTGTGTGGGGGCGGGGGGGAGAAGGGCTGGGTGTGTGTGTGTAGTTTTGGTGCTGAAGGTTCCAGATTCAGACCCCGTTTGTGACCGTGGGGCGGGGGGAGATGTCCGCACACAATTATATTAGATATGTTTCCACTCCTGTCTCAGCCCAGAGTATTTTTAAGTTGTCGTCCTCCCCCATAAATAGTTCCATAGCTTGTCTGTGCTTTTCCAAGCAGTTGCAGAGTGAAATTCACACAATTCTTTTCAATTTCACTGCTGCCCACAGGGTTCTGAATAGCAGCAGAGAAACTGATGAGAGTTTTGTTAATTTCGCTCTGGTGCTGTTTAGGAAAGCGATTAGTAGCAGACCCTGGAGTGATCTGGCTGTAGGATCGGACACAACTACATAGGTTCATGTTCAGAAGCCTCCCTTCACAACTCTAAGGGGGTTAGGCACACTTTGTATATGTGTTTTTTACAATTAAATTCTGCAGAAATCCATGGATTAGGGTGGGGGTGGGCAGTAAAAGTAGAAACTAGGCTCAAAAATTCTGCTCTTCAGTTTAGTATAATCTCCCTCTTCTCTTCCCCTCCCCTCAGAGTAAGTCTGTGCTGCTGCCCTGAAGCTCTGTAGAGTTCTAGAGAACTGCTGGGAGTTAATTCATTCTCTTGCTGTGCTGCTATAAAACTCCCAGCTTGTTGATCCTTGTAGCTCTCTGCTGCTTCTATACCCCCTCTACAGGGAGAGGCTCCACCTTTTTCTCCCTTCCGGTAGGCCTCAGGGATGGATAACAAAAACGGATGTGTGAGAGAGGCAGATATGCCTCTTGAGAGTTTATGCCTGACAGGAGGTATTAGGAATGAAGAAGGAATATTGGGGGGTGAGGAGAGAGAGGCAATCTCTGTCAGATGTTCACTAAGCCCAGTACAAAATTACAGAGGGTGGGTGGGATCTAGATATAGTGCTAAGCATCCTTCCCCTCTCCACCCAGCTTCCAAGCTGTTAGGAAGATGGAGCGTGTTGGGTTTCTTATCAGAAGAGAGACCCTGACCCCTCTGGGATTGGGAGGGATAGGACTTCTGTCTTTCCTATTGGCCTTCTACCCAGATGCCAAACTTTCTAACTGGTAGAGTTGGGTAGATTTTCAAGCCATTCCATTGTGTACTGTTCCCACTTGGTTTTATACCATCTTTTGTAATCTGTGCCATGACATTTTCATCTTGTTGGCATTTATCCAGTTTCTTAAGAAGCTCTATATTGAATGCCTTCCTGAAATCCAAATGCACTATATCAGGGATCAGCAATCTTTGGCCCGCGGCCCGCCAGGGTAAGCCCCCTGGCGGCCCGGGCCAGTTTGTTTACCTGCCGCGTCCACAGGTTTGGCCTGGCCGCGGTTTACCATTCCAATGGGGGCTGTGGGAAGCGGCAGCCAACACATCCCTCGGCCCGCGACGCTTCCCGCAGCCCCAATTGGCCTGGAGCAGTGAACCGTGTCCAGTGGGAGCTGCTATCAGCCGAACCTGCAGACGCGGCAGGTAAACAAACCAGCCTGGCCCTCCAGGGGCTTACCCTGGCAGGCCACGTGCCAAAGGTTGCCAATCCCTGCACGGTATCTTTGTCCCCTTTATCCATATAATCAAGAATTACACTGATGATATTCTAACATCTATTTTAATCAACCTGTGCTGCTTAGGCAATATTCTTTTTGATATATTTGTATTTATACCATCATTGTGTTAATATATTTACCCAGAAATGTCTGAATACGTGCCCAAATAATTGTTTCTTTAATTTTTAATAATTTTTCTGTCTGCTGTTAAGATAGGTGTCACGTTTCCCTCTTTTTAAAGTCACGAGATAAAATTCTAACCCACTGAAATTTTTGCTGTTGGTTTTAATGAGGCCAGGTTTTCGCATATGGAGTATGTTTCTTTGCTCATGACGTACTGAAGATTCTTGTTGGAGATTCTTCCTTCAGTTCCTCTAAAACTCTTGGGTGCTGTTTCTGCACTGTTTCTGCACTTGTTTCCAGTTTGTTTGTCACTGTGGCTCCAAAATTATTGTTATAAAGCATGGAATGGTTTTGGCCTTGAATTATTTTTTTCTAGACAAAATTCATTTGGTTTCCCTGCCCTGAGCTAAAATGGATAAGGACTTTAATATGCACTTCTCTAGATGTACCAGATACTGTGACAAATACCACACACTGTTAAAATTATCTTTTTTTATTTTGCAGACCTTGACAATTGTTGCCTGTTTTGACGTTTATATAGCAAATGTCTTCTGCAAGAAAAAGTTTCAGTAAAAATAGCTATGGTGCAACAGTGAAAATATCTTAAAACCACATACTTGTTCTTCTGTCTAGATCTAATCTCAAAAGAATTAATGCTGTTAATCAAAAAATACAAAGAAATATAAATTGTAATACTGTTTCCTTGCCATCATAGTTTCGGTCTTTCAATAAATCTCCTCTTGGTCAGGAAGGAATATACCCCGTTTTTGTCCTCTCCTGTATCTCTGACAACTTAACACTACCAAAGATGCTCAATCTGTTTTTCTTAAGGAGTGCACTGTGGTGTTAAAATTGTGTTATATTCTTGATGTATCATCTAGTGAAATGAAACTTGATTTAATCATTTTGGTTCACATCCTGGGTCATATCACCAGACTTTCAGTAAGACACACAATTAATCATTTACAGAGCCAGATGACTTCCTTCATTCACTGCACGCTTCTGTCTTTTAAACATCTTTGATTGCAGAGAGTAAGAGTAAAGTGATCAGTAAATGGCCCGTTTACCCTGACATGGGAGTGCAAGTTATTTATCAGGTTTCCCAGCTTCCTAAACTAGATTTGAGAGGGCAAGGTGGGTAAGGTAATATCTTTTATTGGCCCCACTTCTGTTAGTGGAAGGGATAAGCTTTCAAGCTACACACATTTCTTCAGGTCTGGGGAAAGAAATCAGAGTGTCTGAGTTAAACACAAGTTGGGACAGGTGGTTAAGCATAAGGGGTAACATATAGGAGGTCACATGAGATGGAGTGGTCTGTAAGGGTTAGATAGTTATGCAAAAGCGGTTTGAAATGGGCCATTAAGGGTTATTAGGCAGATATATATTTTACAGATTGTTGTACTGAGTCATGAAACCAGTGTCCCTGTTAAGTTCGTGGTTTTTAGTGTCTCGCAGCATTATGAATTTAAGTTCCCAGGCTCACCTTTTGAAGGTGTTACACGGGTTTTCTTTGAGGACAAGTATTGAAAGATCAGTTCTGGAGTGATCATTTTGTGAAAAAAGTGTTGGCCCATGGGTGATATGTTGTTTCTGTCTTCTATAATTTTTCTGTGAGAGTTCATTTGAGAGCATAGTGATTGTCTGGTTTCACCCACATAATTGTTATTTCGGCATTTGATGCACTGTATAAGGAGCACCACATGTTTTGATAGGCATGGGTAAGTTCTGCGAATCTTGAAAGATGTGAGGGTATTTATCATTGTACCAGTGAAAATATGTCTGCATGTTTTTCACTTGTTCTGGTAGTGTCTGTTGCCACTTGGAGTTGGTGTGTCCTGGTGTGTAGGCAGCTTGCTTCTGCTGATGAGCTCGGGGTGAGGCTAGGGGGTTATTTGAAAGCTAGAAGAGGGGTTTCAAAATGATTTGAGGATGTGGTCCCCCTACAAGCCTTCATTGTAATTGTTTGATACCCCATATGGGTTCCAGTGTGGGATGGAAGGTGACAACTAGGAGTGTGTGGCCAGTGGTATTTTTTTTCTTCCTGTTTTGAAGCAGGATCTATTGGTGTTTTTTGGAGGCCCTTTCCACAATGTGATCATCTACTTTGTTGGAGTGTCCTTATTTAGTGAAGACAGTTATAAGTGTGTATTCTGGACACTCTCTCTTTGGAACAAATTCTGTGGTATTTGAGTACCTGGCAGAGAACAGATTTGGGTGTGTTTGGGGTGGTTGCTGGATCTAGGGAAGTAAGTAGTGTGATCTGTGGGTTTCTTGTATATAGTTGTTTGTATGGTTCCATCGTTAAATTCCTGTATAAATTGTGTATATCAGGTGGTCATTTAGTTCTTTATAGTAGATGGTGTCAGAGAGTTCTCTGTGTAGTAGCCGTGTTAGTCTGTGTCAGCAAAATGAAAATAAGAAAGAAATACTTGTAGCACCTTAGAGACTAACAAATTTATTTCAGCATAAGCTTTCGTGGGTTAGTACCCACTTCATCGGATGCATGGAATGAAACATACAGTAGACAGATATTTATACAGTCAGAGAAACATGATAAGGTGGAGGTGCATAGACCAACCTTAAGAGGCTAATTAATTGAGAGGAACCATAACAGCAGGGGAAGAAAAACCTTTGAAGTGATAAACAAGATGGTCACACAGGTGTGAATGAGGATCGTTAACTTAAGGGAAATAGATTCAATTAACGTAATGGCCGAGCCATTCGAGGTCCTTATTTAATCCTGAGGTAATGCAATCTAGTTTGCATATCAATTCGAGTTCAACAGTTTCTCTTTGAAGTCTGCTTTTCGAGTTAATCTGTCGCAACACTGCGACCCTCAAGTCTGTCAGTGAGTGATTAGGGAGGTTGAAGTGTTCTCCTACTGGTTTTTGAATGTTATGATTCCTGATATCAGATTTATGTCCATTTATTCTTTTGCGTAGAGACTGTCCGGTTTGGCCAATGTACATGGCAGAGGGGCATTGCTGGCACATGATGGCATATATCACATTGGTAGATGTGCAGGTGAATGAGCCCCTGATGGTGTGGTGGATGTGATTAGGCCCTGTGATGGTATCACTTGAATCGATATGTGGACAGAGTTGGCATCGGGCTTTGTTGCAAGGATAGGTTCCTGGGTTAGTGTTTTTGTTGTATGGTGTGTGGTTGCTGGTGAGTATTTGCTTCAGGTTGGGGGGCTGTCTGTAAGCGAGGATTGGTCTGTCCTCCAAGATCTGTGAGAGTGAGGGATCATCTTTTAGGATAGGTTGTAGATCTTTGATGATGCGCTGGAGAGGTTTTAGTTGGGGGCTAAAGGTGACGGCTAGTGGTGTTCTGTTATTTTCTTTTTTGGGCCTGTCTTGTAGTAGGTGACTCCTGGGTACTCTTCTGGCTCTGTCAATCTGTTTTTTCTGTTGTCCTCGTTGGTGTAGTCATTGCAATTAAGTATTATGATAAGCCTCCCTTTGTCTGCAATAAACTATACTTCTCAGGTGGTGGGGAATCATTCTCTATATTGTATCAAGAGCCACTATTGCTAATTACCCTACTGTGTTTTGACTTAAGATGAACTTTCAACAATTGCGAATACCATTTTGATTAATTTTATATTTAAAAACTATAAAGCATTGCAGTTAGCATATTTTTGTCCAGATCGCCACTCACCCACGCGTTTGTCTGGCCCATTTAAGATAAAGGATAAATATACTCTGCTTCAGAAGTTTGTCTACTAAGGAAACAAATGACATTGATGCCTCAAATCTGAGACCCGTCTGCTCCTAGGCAGAGGTGAGGGTAGGCGCATCTGCATGCTGCCTCTGCCTGTAGATGCTGCCCCCACAGCTCTCATTGGCCACGTTTCCTGGCCAATAGGAGCTGCAGAGCCAGCACTCGGGGCAGGGTGGGGGCAGAGCGCAGAGCCGATTGCTGCGCCTCCGCCTAGGAGCAGCTGGGACATGTTGCTTGCGTGGAGCCATTTTTGGTGAGTGCCACCTGGATCTGGCACTCCGTACCCTATTCCTCTGCGCCGAGCCCCCTCCCTCACCCAAACTCCCTCCCAGAGCCTGTGCCTCCCAGAGCCTGTGCCCCACAGCCCCTCCCATGCCCCAACCCCTAGCCCTGAGCCCCTCCCGCACCCAAACTCCATCCCTCTTAGTTAACTGGCATTTTTCACTTACCGTCACCCCTCATTCCTCCATGCTGGATAAAAAAGCTTTTACTGTATTATCTGTAGTTAGTGAATTGAAGTGATTGCTTCTGGTCACCATAACCTTCAAGATTTGAGAACTAGTAGATCTCGTCCTTTCACTCCATTTTTATTCATAGATTGGAAGAAGAAAACAAGCTTTCCTGCTTTTTAAACTCCATGTCATTTCTCAACTTTGAATGGACTAATCACTGAACTGTTTTTGAATAAACTGAAATGAAGAAAATATTCTCTCTGCACTTGCAGAAGAGGCTACTACGGTCAAAAACTGGTTTAGCACTTTAACAAACTCTGGTTACAGGTGCTTTTAACCAGTGACTTCCTCCGGTTCAGTGGTTTGACTTCCTTTGCATATGTCTACACGATAGAAGCTCTGCACGGGCGAGCCTATCTAAGCTATCTTGGATCCAACTAGCACAGGTAACAATAGTGATGAAGACTGCACAGCACAGGTTTCTGTGCAGATAGTATAAACCCGGCATGGACCCTGGGTATGTACTCAGCCCACTAGCCAGCCCTGAAGTCCATGCTAGGCTATCTTTGCTGCTGTTGTTACCTGCACTAGCTGGATTCAGGCTGGCTTGAGTAGGCTAGCCCATGCACAGCTTGTCCTGTGTAGACATACCCTTAAATAGTGGCAGCAAATATGTACTGCTTGAATTCGATTTCTTTATTTAATTTTAATTATTTTAATAGATTATAGCATGTTTAGGTCTTAATTTAGGGTGTCATAATTGCTGATCTTTTTAAGTAGGTTTATTTTTTAAAAGAAAAATGTGTTTAATTTAAATAAAAAACCCAGTGTAAATGTCTAATTTGTGTTTTTTTTTTAATCATTAATTTTATGCACCCTGTTGCTTCTTAATATAATCCTGTAAATAAGATTATTTAAAGCTTTGAACTGACTTTTTTCTTTCTAAAAGAAAGAATGAGATGCATCAAGAGCTTATTTAGTTGTGTGGAAAATGTGACTGTATTGAGATATTGTGTATTAATTGGTTGCTTGAAGCAAACTGTTTCATTAGGGAATTGTCACACGGGGAAGGGAAGGGAGAGGAAAGAAATCATAGCAAACTTTAAATGTCAGTACGATTCTGGGTACATGTTATCATACCTCCTTTAAGTATTCCCTGCTCCTGTTTCCTTGTCTTGCAAAATCTTAGTTGTGCATCATACTAAAGTTTATTTCTTCCTACCAGTAGCAAGAGATGAGGGAGAAACTAAAGATCTTTCAAACATCAATTCTGCTGTGCAGGTCACTTGCATAGCTGCCTGCGGTGGAGGAGGCTCTATCAGAAGCAACTGTTCTTTCTCCATAGACAAAATAGTGCTTCCCAAATTAGAAATTGAACAATTGTTCATATGAGGTGTGGCACTGCACATCAGACCTGTCCTGTGCTCTCTGCACTGGCGTCTCATAGAATATTGAGTCAAATTCAAGGTCTCGGTCCCTATCTTTGAAGTATTCAGTGGTCTGGGCCTAGGATATATATAAAATACCACCTAAAGCACAAGGATGAAGTCCACCATTCACAATGGAATTTGTGAAAGCTCATCTGTTGTACTGGACTTAATTTTTAAATGTCTTCAGCTGTAACACAGAGTCCCAACCTTAAACTCTAGGGCCCTAACCCAGTGGTGGGCTACCTGCAGCCTGCACGCAGCCCGTCAGGGTAATCCACTGGTGGGTTGTGAGACAGTGTTTACATTGGCCGTTCACAGGCACGGCCGCCTACAGCTCCCAGTGGCTGCGGTTCATTGTTCCCGGCCAATGGGAGCTGCAGGAAGTGGCAGCCAGCACATCCCTGCGGTCCGCGCCACTTCCCGCATTGGCTGGGAACAGCGAACCACGGCCAGTGGGAGCTGCGGAGTGGCCGTGCCTGCGGACAGTCAATGTAAACACTGTTTTGCGGTCCATCAGGGTAATCCGCTGGCGGGCTGCATGCAGCCCGTGGACCGCAAGTTGCCCACCAATACACTAACCTCTCTTGTACTTGGTCATCAGCTTTAAAGACTTGGATAATGGAACTTTCTCTGTGTATGCAATATTGTAATGTAGATTGTGGTAGCTGACAAAGTGCATGTAACACAGTCTAACTAGGGAAATAGACTAAGCCAGATGGACCTGCTGTGTTAACAAAATAGCAAAGGAAAATTTCCTGTGTAGTCATGGATTTTCACGCATGAAGGCGCACATCAAAAGATAGATAGCAGGAAGATTATAGTAAGATTAATGAGAGCACAAAGAGAACTGCCATAACCCCCAGGGGTCTTGCAATCACCAGCGGTCTGAAATAAATATAAATTCCGAATCTGCAAATGTTGATACCCAACAGATATAGTTAATGTGGAGTATTTATTAAAAGTTCTTTGATGATGATCTGGGGTTAAAAAGAATAGGAAGATGATATCGTTCCAAGCTTTACTGAATTTTGAATTGACATGTATGGAAGCCTAGTATACATTTAACTCCTGGTCAGTGAGAGACAGGATTTGCAGATTCTGCACTAATAAAAATCACATAAGCACTTAACGGCATCGGGAATTTTACGCTGTCCATTTGCTTGAATTAAGACATGCAATTAAGTGAACAATACACAGATCTTAAGGCTGATGCCTGAAACTTCATGTTAAAAGATTGATTTCTGAAGTAATGGACAAGAAACTACACTGATTGGGCACTCACTCCAGGAAGTTTGAAATGTAGTCTTGGAAAGGAATATAAGTAGTTATGTACTTTCTTGTTGTGTTTTGTGGCAAGCACACCTGAAATGATTTTTTTTAAACTGTTTATTTTTGTTTAAAATTAAGAAATTCAGATTTTCTCTAGGTTTAAACTGGTGAAAAGACTACACAACCAAGTATCATTAGTTGCAGCAATTAAAAGGGAAAGTGATTTTAACATCATGGTTTAAAACTTTCTTTTTAAAAAAATATTTATTAGTAGATATAATAAATTGATACAAAAACATTTTTATAATTCTAACTTTACAATTCCACAAGGAATAGGTTTGGTGTACATACAAGTTCTGGTATATAAACTGGCCTTCAGAAATCTGTATTCTGTTTTTTTTAAAATACTGATTTATTGTTTACCTTCAATAAATAACATTTGGAAAAGGATATTTTTGTTAAAGGTGTGAGACCTGATTATATAAATCTTCTGAGCTATCTAGTATGTTCTCCAGCAAAACCAAGGAAGATCAGAATTGAGATTCCTGATGTGTAATGAGGAAATGAGCCGTTTGCTTAGGGATTGTCCACATGGAGACCTAGCGAGGGTGCAAGCCGGGGTGTAAATTTACAGCTCACTAGCTTTCTGCACACTCATGTGGATCAAAGTGCACAGTATCCGGGGTCCACACAGACTTTTAGCATGCATCATGCTAGTGTGCTCTAGATTTACACCCATACTTGCTGAGCCCTTAGAAACCTCATAAACCGGGCACAAGTTTAACCAGAACCAGGCACAAGTCCATTTACAAGAAATTCCTTTTTAGAAGGGTGTGTGCGTGTGTGTGATTGATTGATAACACAGCCATCATTCAGAGCCTCAGGGCCATCCCTAGCTATTCTGGGGCCCTACGCAGCCCCCCTGCGGGGTGTATGTGTGGGGCCCCAGGCCTCTGCGGGGTGGGAGTGGGGAGGCTGGCCCCGGCCTCTGCGGGGGCAGCAGGGCCTGCTTGGAGGGCAGGGGGGAACTGCCCCCCAGAAGTCACCGGCGGCACAGCTGGAGCAGGGTCGCTGCACTTCCTTCCCACCGCCAGTGAGTGCAGGCCTGGCCCTGCTGCAGAGCTCAGGGGAGTGGGGGTGGGTCTGGAGCAGGGGTGGGAAGAGGCAGGGCTGGGGCGGAGGAGGGGCGGGGGCCCTGGGGAAGAGCAGGGACTGGAGCAGCAGGCAGCTGTGCGGGGCACCAGGAAATTTGGTGCCCTACGCAGCTGCATACTTTGCGTATGGGTAAGGACGGCCGTGCAGAGCCTCTTAATGTTCAGAACAAAGATTGTTTCTTTCATATCATTGAAATAATACTACTACTTACAATAGACCATCTCCAAACTGGGCTTGATGGCAATATTTGATATTTTTAAAAAGTAGAGATTAGACTCAAAATTACAGAGAAGGTTGCTGTGATGAGTCTTGGGCTATACCAGTAGAGAAATTCTAGACCTGCAAATAGTCTTTTCAGAATACTTTTTGCTGGCCAATTAGTGTGAGCACTACTGTAGAGAAACATACTAGCTCGAAGCCCTACGACCAAAAAATTAACTGAGCATAAAATGTCCTCGTTTGAATGTGTACTCTCTAAAGCATTAATGTTATGGTCTATGTGATCTAGATTTGTGAATATAAATCAAGTGTAAATGTTGGCAGACTTCTAAAAACTTATACAGATAGCTACAACTTATCAGTGGATGGCAGGAGAGAATGGTAAATTCACTGTGTATGTCTATGGAATATTAAAGGCTTACCTCTGAACATCTGAGGGAAAATGGTTGAGAAGCAGAGTCTTACAGTTTAAGGCCAGAAGGGACCACCAGATCATCCAGTCACTTTGACCTCCTGTATATCACAGACCACCTCACCACCACATGAGTGTGCAGAAAGCTAGTGAGCTGTAAATTTACACCCCGGCTTGCACCCTCACTAGGTCTCCATGTGGACAATCCCTAAGCAAACGGCTTTCATTTCCTCATTACACATCAGGAATCTCAATTCTCAAGGTAACTTTGCAACCTTGAACAGAATTTTAAGAGGAGGGTATAAATATTGTCACTTAACAATTTTAACCAATGTAAGAGGGATAGGGATTGGGAAGGATTGTATCCTTTTAGGAAATAAGTGGTATATTATTCCCAAAAACCTAATCAGACTACGAAGATGGAAGATGCCCTTAAAATGTTTGCATGAATCTCTTGCAGGGACATGGACTATGAAAAGTTAATATGTCAATATCCATATGCCTTACTAAGTGAGAGCTAACTTGGAGTCAAATTAATTTTTATGATCTGTAATGTTGGGTTTGGTGGTATTGTTTAGAAAATCCTAAAGAAATTACGTTTACAAAAAACTATCTCTGCAGAATGTTACGGTTAAACAAACACTCAGAAGTTAGGAAATGTCAGAATTCAGATTGCCTGTGCCACTTTAATTTGCCCCCCTTGTCTTTGAACTTTGATAGTCTTTAATTACATGATCACATACTATTTTTTCATTAGTGTTCCCTTTGTTAGGCATACTACTCCTCACTACAGTAGTGAGAGAATATTTGACACACTTCATCTTATCTAATGTATGAATCCAAAGAGTCTCTATTTGCAACAGTTAGATTTCTAACCTGTAATTCATTTGCTGCACCTTCCCACGTATTGCTTTTTTATCAAATGAGAGTGATGAGGGAATGACTCTTGGCTCCTTCCCGTACATCTCTGCTCCTACACGAGGATACATTTTGTCAGCACCGCTAATGTGAGCAGAACACATTTTGTTCTCCTGTTCCCAGTGCTACTTGAAAGCTGCTTTGTGTAATAGTATTCATGGCTGCACTCTGTTATTGGGGACATTGGGAGAGCAGACCCTGGAATGCAAGGATAGCAGAAGGAGACCCAGTACCAATTCTTAGAATGTAGTGTCAGGGTTAACTTTAAATCCATTATATGATTTAAGAGAGCTGCAGACCCTGCCTGACTCACTCTTAACCTTGCCATGGTACCTGAATTTCAATTTCCTGATCATACTAAACCAAGGACATAATTCAGGTACTGTACTATGGTAAATGGTGAAATCCAGGTTCTGTACAACTAGAAAGTTACAGCTGCGAAGAGGAGTGCAGTATTGGTGCAGCCATTCAACTCTTCTCAAATCTAGTGTGGGGGAAGGAGTTAGGAGGGTGTCAATTGGTAGCGTAACCTAGAGGAAACTGTTCTCTTTTGGGCTTCCTGCCCTGCTTTCAAAATGATGGTAGTCTCTGCGATTCTGCAGTAAATCCAGGAATATTCCCCATTTGAAGGCACATTGGAGAGTGCTTACATTGTTATAATAATTTTGATCAGAGGATCTCAGACTTCTTCAGAGTGCGCATCACATTTTAAAACACAGATTGTCTTATGGATACTTCCCATATGTGGTGTTGCAAGACGACCATCTCTCACATTCAGGTGAGTGTTACATCCCTGAGGCAATTAGAGCAATTGCATGCATAGAAAAGAAATAGGAAATGAATTCATGTAATTTTCAGCAGACTTTCAATGTAATTCAGCAGACGGAAACAAGGAGGAGCCAAAACCATCTAATCAGTCAGTTCTCTTACGGACCACCAGTGAAAACTTGTTTGTAGATCACAGTTTGGAAACAAGCGAGCTAGAATTGACTCCTTGAGTCAAAAAATGAAACTCCACCTTCATTGCAGAAGAGGGCTTGAATAATACCTTTACATTGGGCATGAATATAAACTCAGGGAGGTTTCATAGGAGTATTTTTAGGAGTTTGTCACAATCCTGATTGTGGTCCTCCTTTTGGATGCTCACCAGGCATCTTTTTTTGGACCCACACACTGCATCTATGTGCTTCTAAGCTCCATGGGATCTGGGCAGGCTCCAGCAACAGTCTCTTGGTCACACGTCCTGGGTCCAGACACTTTTTCGGATACCTCTTTTAGAGAATGGAACCCCATTGTCCAGATGCCCCACTGTTGACCCCTTAAGACATCCCAGTTGCTCAAGCACCCCCTCCCCAGAGCTCCACCCTTGTGGGTACTCTGGTTTATAGTTTACCTCTTCAGGGACATGACAGCTGAAGCAAGTAACAGACAGAAATTTTGTAGAGGAATTTCTAAACCAAATACACTTACATCATAGACAAAGTACAGGAAATACATAGAGCTAGGCAAAATAATAAACACTAGTACACAATTCTCTCCCTCAGAGTTATCACCAGCTTGAGTGTGTTTGGGTTTCCCTTTCCTGATCCTATTTCCCCAGCTCAGTGTCTTTTCCCTAGACTACCAGAATTCAGATTTTACAAAGAGAAATTCCCCAAACTGTCAGAGGCATTTAGAGATTGCAGCCTTAATGGATTTGCCCTGTTCCCACCCCAGATGTGAAATATGTTGTAACAAAGTTTGCGTTACAATAAGCAGTATTTTATTAGAAAAGAAACCAACTTTTTGTTGTCATAATCTTTTAATACCTAAAGAAGAGTATTAAATATTACATTGTACACCCTTAACTTCCTTTTCCTACCCATATATCAAACAAACTCCCTAATGATGTGCTTTGGGAGTGGAAGAAAAAACCATATTACCTTACGTCAGCTCCTGTCTTATGCATGCTGTCAAGGCCCAGTTTACTCTTGCTGGCTCTGACTTAGCTTATTTATAAATTTATAAATTTACAGCTTATTTATAAATTAGCTATAAATAAGCTAATAGACATTAATTGCTATCAAGGATGTATGTTGTGTGTGTTTGTCTTTTACGTTTTATCTGACAAAATGTCAAGATATGGGAATGATTTAAATTCTGCCATATTATTTTTTTTGTCTTATGTGGCATGGATGGCTTAGGATGTTAAGGGGACACATCTTGGTCTATTAAATAGGAACAAGGCACAGGACACACAATCCCAGTGAGTCCCCATGATGGAATTTCAAAAGAAGTAAAGGTCAAGATGAGCACACAAAGTGAACCACTCTCCACCCGCCGTGATGCCTCCAAATTAAGGTTATACATGTAGTGCCTCTGGTTAGGCAGGACTTGACTATATAGAGCTCTCAATTTAGCACTTCTTTGGATCACTGAATTCACTTATTGTTTTTAAAGAAAATGTGTAACCTTAATGTTCACATTCAACCTGAATCAATTAAAAAAACAGTCTCCAGCCCTCTACCCTTCCGTCAATTTCTCCTTTTCTCTCTCTCCCATTACTATGTGAAAGATCCACTCAGAGGGAAGACAGAATAACTATGTGGGGAGAACTGTGAAACTGACTGCACAAAGTGCAGTGAAAAGTACTAAGTAAACAACCTGAAAGAATGATTAAGGCAAAAATATTTTTTTTCTATTCTAATAACCTTATAACAGTTGGTGAAACTTTTTCAAAGAGGAGCGTGAATATTTTTTAAGATGTGTGCTTTTACAGTATCTGATAGGATGGAAAATACTAGATATGTTGTATTCCATTTCATTCATATATATATATATATATATATATATATATATATATATATATATATATATACACACACACACACACACACACGGTTCAGCTAAAAGATAAATGCTATTGTAGCAATCTCTGGGTAATTACACCAGAAATCATACATTTTACAGACCAATCCCAAGAACTTGATATATACATTTTAAATGCAAGTTACTATAACTTCAGCAAATAAGTAGCAGATTTGAATATCTTCTGCAGATGTACTTTAGGTATCTTTGTCCCTCATGTTTAACTTTTCATAGGTAAAAATAACAAAGCTAATCAGTATATTCAGTTAAGATATCTCTTTTGTTACATATTTCCTAGATCTTACTCTATTTCTTTAATTTAGCATTAAGACATGTTCGATGCATGCTGTGGTGCATTTTGAATTACTTGGAGCACAATCATTATTTCAAAGTTTAAGCATATGATACTATATTACTGTTTTCTATTTTTGAAGTTAAACCCAGAAGTGAGTTTCATAAAAAAAATGAAATCACAGCTGTATTTGTCTCTTGGGATATGCAAAAACCTGAATCTAGGTTCTTAGATTAGCAAATTACCCTTTGGCTAGTTCCGTAGTAAACTCAAGAATGCATAAATTAATTGGATTATTAAAAAATGAGTTCCCAGGCCTGTTAGTTTGTGACAGTGCACACAAGGCCCTGAGAGAACATTGGCATAAAGTAGGTCATTTCATAAAGTGATGAAACTTGGAACAGCTGAATAGAGAAAACAAGTAATGTTTTAAAAGGCATTTCCATAGAATGTATGCTACCATTTAGAAATGTAATGCTGTGATCTAATTAATAACCATAACGGTAGCTCATTCATACACACATCTGTCCCAGTCTGCCAGAAAGATGCAATTAGAGATTTTGTAGCTGAAACTGACTCAGTAGCTGATACGATCATTTAAAATATGAAATGTAGTTTATTAATACATAGGAGCTCTCAAATATGCTGTCATTAGGCAGGAAAACCAAACTATAATCCCACATGGCTTGAGTGTTTCCCCAGAATTAATTCTCAGACAGATTGCTAGTTTTGTGCATCTAAAAAGCTTGTTCTATCTTTGGCATAAATTGCTGGGGAAAGACACATAAAATAATGAAGCCTGGCATACTCTTGCAATCTATGTCAAAAGATTGTGACATTTCATCTTCATCATTATGAGGCCAACCATACCTGAGGGTCAAGTGTTTTAATTGCTGTAAAGAGGCTCTTAAAAAGAAACCTACAGTCCTCCTAAGGCTACCTAAGAAGTACAGCAGCTGCCACAGCACAGGCAGCTGAAATCTCTATTACAGTCTACTGGCCTTGCCAGGAGTACTGTAGCAAAGGCAGCTTTGTTTAAGCATCCTCCTTGGTATACGTTGGTACAGAGGCAGAATAGGCTGTGATATAGGGCAGCAAAAGATTTCAATGACTCTGTGAGGTGAGAGTGGTTGCTAGTTGGGAAGAACAAGATACTTCCTACTGTGCGTAAAACAAAAGATCCCTTGTTGCCCTATGAGTAAAGCTATGATTTTGTGTTGGATATATTTAGTAAAAGTCATGGACAGGTCACAGGCAACGACCAAAAATTCATGGAAGCCAAGACCTGTCCCTGACTTTTACTAAAAACATCCCTGACCGAATGGGGAGGGAGGAGGGTCCAGCACCCTGCCCCGCTGCATGCAGTGGCAGGGAGCTGTGGCCCCTCGCTCCTGCCCAGTGGCTGGATGCTGTGGGAGTGTGGGGGTCTGCCCAGTGGCTGGGATCGGGGGAGGGGGGAGGAAATCCCCTCCCCCACTGCTGGCAGAGGCAGCTGGGAGGGGGGGATCCCCTCTGCTGCCAGCGGAGGCGGCTGGGGAGCTCAAGGGTAACTTCTCTCCCCCCCGCCCCCACAGCCGCCTGAGAGGGCTGGGAGCTGCGGGGCAGGGGAGAGGGGGGCAACTGGGAGCTGTGGTGGTCCCCTGCTGCCATGGGGCCCCAATGTCACGGAGGTCACAGAAGGTCACGGAATCCATGACCTCCGTGACATACTCTTACCCTTATCTATGATACCAAAGGAAACCCCTACTTGCTGCTGAAAAGGGATGTAATTTACTAGCTTTGCGAGAATTAAATATGCTGTTTTTAAATTATAGTTTAAAATGTACCTCCATGTCATTGCTTTAGTATTTCATCATGTTTCTGTGATGCACAGGATCAGTGCAGCAGTTGAGTAAATGCCTGTGCAAGCAGGCTAAAGGGTTCAAAGGATTTGCCAGGAAAGAAGACGAGTACAGACTCTGTTGCTTTTATCCATACCTGGTTATCAGTGTCGATCTCTTGATGGGTCTAAGCATTTATTGAAACAGAACGTTGCCTGCAAGGTTTGGAATATGTTTCTGTTGAGGAAGTTGTTGCATCTATGTACAGAGGAAGAGAAGAGCTGCTGAATTTGAACAAACATATGGAGTGTAGGCAGGTTTACAGGAGGTGATGCATACAGTCATGTTTAGATTGCGGTCTTGGCATAGAAGAAGTTGAGTGTCAGCTGTAATTGCATTGCATAGCCTCAGAGGCCTGGTGTCTGTGCGTCTCTGAAGAGGTAAACCAGATTTAACATGAGGGAGCTGATATTTTGTTTTTTGTTATTGGTCATTTTTTTTCTATGTTTAGGTTGCTACCTTCAGCGTCTTGTTCTTTTGGTGCCAGATCTCCGCTCTGCCAATGAACGGCAGAGAATGCAGCCAAGTATTTGCTTTGGAAACGGTTTCTGAAGCTGCTCTGGTGCCTCCGTTATCCATGTTCCCCATCATCTTCCCTATCCAACTGGGATATATTTTGTAGAGGACACAAAGAATGACACTAACCATTGAGATTCTGCTAAGCCACATAGACATTTTACATGGGTTGTTTCTATTTTGGGGAGGATGTGAAGGGTAACGAATGAAGAGTAGGACTAACATGGCACTACAATGGTGCTGTAGAGAAGAAGGATTAAGGAGGAACTGATATTGTTGAAACAAGCAAAGGGTGATTTTTCTATTTGACTTTGAAATGGGGAATGTTGCCTGTTTTTTGACTCCTCTCACAAGGTGGTGGTATTCTGCAGAGTTGGTGTCAATACCTACTTCCTTACCAGTCGATTAGATTAATCTCTTGTTGAATCTGGCCAATTACTTGTTGAATCTTTTCACTGACACTGCAGAATTGTGGGAATTAGGGATTACACAGTGTGAGATTTAACAGCATGAGTAGAAAGGTGAGGCACAGCATTGTGTGATGTCAATTAGTGCTGTTATTGTTTGGAAACCAGTTGGTATTACACAAACAGATGTTTCTAGGTGTTTCTAGGAGTTAAACTGGTTTTTGTTCAGATAGTAGGAGGATGAGGCAAATCATCTCTTCATATTCAGGTCAGTCCTAGCCTGCTGTCTTTGCAGGGACCAATAGAAAATGACATTGAAGAATTGAATTTTGAGGATAATTGGGATGGCAAATCAGGTGTAGGTAATATAACTATAATCAGTAAATATCTCTACTAACTTTGCTTTCACCTTCATTTGCTTCTGTACATAGGAGTGTGTGTGTGAGAGAGAGAGAGAAGGTTGAGGAGAAGGACGTTGACTTTTGATAGGTACAATATAGAACAGTTGAACTGGAATAGATTTGGCAGAATATCAAATGCTGTACTGTTGACTGATGTAGAAGTGTAGTGAACTGGGAAAGTGAGACCTCTCGCTCCATTTGCCTGACAGTGCACTTAGTAGGAGAGAGAAAGCAGTACGTTTTATGGAGTACTTGCAAAAATAACCCCCACCCCAACCCCCCCAAACACATAAAATTGGATTCTTTGCAAAAATATAAAACTATAGTGCTAGCAGTACTGAGCTGAGGAGCAATCCCTTTTGACTCTCCATTGAGGAGAATTAAATACCCATTCATACTTTTTACTGCAGACAAGTGAATAAAAAAGAGCAGCACACTCGCTATATATCTCTTTGGTGAGGGGTAAAAGGCTACAGAGGGTATGTTTGCTTCTTTCATTTCCTATCTGTCTCTTATGCAGATGTTACTTTTATAAGACACTAAAAATGCTCTTTACATATTTTTAGGGCTAGAAGGGACCATTATGATCATCAAGTCTGACCTTCTATATAATATAGGCTCCTTTCTTTGAGCATCACTTTGTGCATTCTGTCTTACTTAACACCTTTTAAAAAAACATGTATAGCCTCTGTTCTTTTTCTGTTTACAAATTTTGTCCTGGGAGACTTCCAGATGCCCACCAGCCCGGTATCCAAGTTTTTTTTAGGCTGGGCAAGACATTCCCATGATCCTAAAAGAGATGATGTGCTACTGTTTTTCTCTGCCTTCCCACAGATGATGATGATGCTATTGGATCATCAGATGATGATTAATGCTATTGGATTATTTGTATTAAGGTAGGACTCTAGAGGCTTGATAAAGATCAGAGTCCCATTGTGCTAGGTGTACTCCAAGAACATAAGGAAGATGTGAACATGTGGGTTTTTTTCCTTTTATAGATAGTGTCCACTTTCTCCTGCTGTCATTCAACCTAGCTGTGAGTAGGGGGCCAATTTCTTGTAGGCATCATAGTAGAAGCAAATGGGTAGTGACCTTATGGAGTACATGCCCCTTTCAGCAATGTCCCTTTGGATGTTTACAGTAGGTTCATTGTTAGATGAACCCCACGGTCACTTATCTATAAATGAAGCCATGTATGTATTTTACAAGAAGAAAGTTTAAAACCATGTAGCAGACCAATAGAGAAACACTGCATTTAGACATTAAGAACACATACTTCATGAGTCTGAACTGAGGCTTAAATCTTGCTGCAAGGATGTAAAATTCTTACTCCTCAAGACTCTCTGTAATATGTGAAAAGGAGCTGTAAAAGAGGACATTAGTTGAAATATTTTGGTCTCCCGACACCACACAATGGCTTGAATTCACATACAATCGACTATGTTGCAAGTGTCTCGGCACTTCATAATAACAACACTAAAAACAGGCTATTTAGCTCAGGTTTGGCTGAGCCAGTGCAATATGTGGTTAGGACCAGATGCCATAAGCATTGCAGCTGTGCTAGTTCCTCTGGGGCTTCTATCTCCATCCTTCGATGCCCAAGAGTCCCTGCTCCCAGAACAGTGGTGCTTTAGGAATCCCAGAACGGTGACCCTTCTTGCAAGAGGTAGTGTGTGTAGAAACATCAAAACAGCTGTCAGAAGCTGTTACTGCTAGGAAGCCATGCTAAACTATTTCATGGAAAAGGGATGCAATATCCCTGCAAAGGTTTCCTCGGAGTTACTGTATCTCGATTCAGCTATTCAGTCTGGAAGAAAAATGACTTCTTTTTCCTCTTTGCGTTGTTGAGTCATCAACTTGCTAGACTTTCTCTGCCTTCTGGCAACCTTGATAAAAGAACTTTTTGAACTCTTGAAATCTAGTTGAAGGAACAAAAACTTTCCATCGACTTCTAATGTGGCATAGGGGAAACCTGTGATTGAAGATATTTTCCATTTTCAGAACATAGTTTAATTATCTTTTTCAGAAATCCTCACTCTAAATCTTAAAGAACACTATTTTCCATAATCAATTATATAACAGCCACTTTCCTGAAGATTGAATATTGAATGTACAGATTCCTTTGAAATGTGCTCCTAAAATGTTGTCTGCCAGATATTTCATTTAGATGATCAAAAGACTTTCCTGACTCTGTTTGAAGCTTGAAGATATATTTTTACCTATTGTATGTCCATTAAAGTTTTCACAGCTCTTTTAAAATCAGTTATCCTAAGACCTCACTGAATATTTTGTGGGGATTAATGCAACCTAGGCATTTTAATAAATGGCATATTAAGAAGTATGGAACAGTCAAGCTGGAAGAAATTTTTTTACTTATTCACAGGGAACAAGGATTTCAAATGTGGCTACCTGGCAACAAAATTTGGTTGTCTCAGTTTTGGGGCCATGTCTTATTTTGTCAAAGAAATTAAAATCTTGTTGCTTGATGTGATTTCCTCTGCATTCTCCTTGTTCTATTTTGGACTGTTGTGCCAGGGCTTTCCAGGTTTATCCTTTTTTTAGTGTGTTTGTCTTTCACTTGGTTTTGTGTGTTTGGTTTTGTCCTTGTTTTAATGTAAATAAAGATGCCACTGCCACCACCAGCACCTGGAGACTGAGTCCGATCTGAGACATAAAAATACTAGGAAAAAAATCCCTCTCAGATTTGAGATCCTGAATTGATCATACAAAATAGCACCAGTCCTGTACTAGTGCTGCCTCCTGCTGTTGATGGGTGTGTGTTGTGACTGTCCACTTTTTGTTCCACTTCAAGTCTAGAGAATAGAGAATTATCATCATTTGTAATACAGTTGATTTTAGCAAACCTAAACAGAATCATAGAATCATAGAATCATAGTCAGATCCCCATTTTGCCAGGCCCTGCCCTGAAGAATTTGATATAATTTAAAACCAGCAAGTGGGATGCAGCAGACTTTTGGAAGGAACATGGGAGGATGGATGAGGGGAAGCAGTACGAAGAACATGCATTTACTCATGACTGTCATTTTAGTTGGGTAGACCCAATCTTTCGCTTTGCTGCTCAGCATAGACTTCTGATTAGAACACAACAGACAGCACATTCAAACTGAGATGGGAAATACTTAGGGTTTTTTCCCTCAAGTATTTCAGCCTAAATTGAGAGTTGATTAGGTGTGTTCATTTTGTGTATTAATTTTAAACAGCTCAAGTTTTCCGATTGCCAGATGTTCAAGCCAAATGGTGAAGGTGCATCTAGTTGCTAATTATATTTCTAAACCAGGTCATCTAATCTGTGGTACCGCCATGAAACACCTGTTTTCTGCAGTCCAAGGTAAAGGTTGTCCAGGCATTACAGCAGCACCACGACTATACCTTTATTCTTCTAGCTATGAGATTTAGTCCCATTTAACTATCTGTACATTTCTCATCAGCAAAATAGCTCTTAACTATTCCATCCTGGTAAAATGCTTTTTGTTTTCTTTTTTTTTTTTAAAGTATCAGGACCTTCATTCTGGATGTACAGAAAAACATACTTCAGTTCTTCAACCTGAGATAAAAATTATTAGACAAAGTATTTTTATTCAAAGTACAACTATGCTTACAGTGCATATTCTCTATCTCAGGTGACCTAAGCAGTATAAATTAGGGCTATCAAGCGATTAAAAAAATTAATCACAATTAATCGCACTGTTAATAATGGAATACCATTTATTTAAATATTTGTGGATGTTTTCTACATTTTCAAATATATTGATTTCAATTACAGCACAGAATACAGAGTGTACAGTGCTCACTTTCTATTTATTTTTGAATACAGATATTTGCACTGTAAAAAACAAAAGAAATAGTATATTTCAATTCACCAATACAAGTACTGTAGTGCAATCTCTTTATCATGAAAGTTGAACTTACAAATGTCGAATTAAGTGCAAAAAACCCCCTACATTTAAAAATAAAACAATGTAAAACTTTAGAGCCTACAAGTCCACTCAGTCCTACTTCAGCCAGCCACTCAGACAAACAAGTTTGGTTACATTTGTAGGAGATAATAGTGCCTGCTTCTTGTTTACACTGTCACCTGAAAGTGAGAACACGCATTCACATGGCACTATTATAACTGGCGTCGCAAGATATTTGCATGCCAGATGTGCTAATGCTTCCACCACCATTCCAGAGGATATGCATCCGTGCTGATGACAGATTCTGCTCGATAACGATCCAAAGCAGAGCGGACTGATGCGTGTTCATTTTCATCATCTGAGTCAGATGCCACTAGCAGAAAGTTGATTTTTTTTTTTGATTTTTTTTTTGGGTGGTTCGGGTTCTGTAGTTTCTGCATTGAAATGTTGATCTTTTAAGACTTCCAAAAGCATACTCCACACCTCGTCCTGCTCAGATTTTGGATGGCACTTCAGAGTCTTAAACCTTGGGTTGAGTACTGTACCTATTTTTAGAAATCTCACGTTGGTCCCTTCTTTGCGTTTTGTCACATCGGCTGTGACAATGTTCATAAATCAAACAGCATGTGCTGGGTCATCATGCGATACTGCTATAACATGAAATATATGGCAGGATGCGGGTAAAACAGAGCAGGGGACATACAATTCTCCCCCAAAGAGTTCAGTCACAAATTTAATTAACACACTGTTTTTTTAACAAACATCATCAGCACGGAAGCATGTCCTCCGGAATGGTGGCTGAAGCATAAAGGGGCATATGAATGTTTAGCATATCTGGCACGTAAATACCTTGCAACGCCGGCTACAAAAGTTCCATGCGATTGCCTGTTTTCACTTTCAGGTGACATTTTAAATAAGAAACAGGCAGCAGTATTTCCTGTAAACATAAACAAACTTGTTTGTCTTAGTGATTGGCTGCACAAGAAGTAGGAGTGAGTGGACTTGTAGGCTCTGAAGTTTTACATTGTTTTGTTTTTGAGTGCAGTTATGTAACACAAAAAAATTTACGTTTGTAAGTTACACTTTCACAATAGAGATGGCACTATAGTACTTGTATGAGGTGAATTGAAAAATACTATTTCTTTTGTTTATAATTTTTACAGTGCAAATATTTGTAATAAAAATAATATAAAGTGAGCACTGTACACTTTGTATTCTGGGTTGTAGTAGAAATCAATATATTTGAAAATGTAGAAAAACATCCAAAATATTTAATAAATTTCAACTGGTATTCTATTGTTTAACAGTGCGATTAATCATGATTCATTTTTTTCATCACAGTTAATTTTTTTGAGTTAATCGCATGAGTTAACTGCGATTAATCGACAACCCTAGTATTAATGTAGAGCTTGATTCACTAGTACAGAATAGTTTTAGTTTAAATACTTACAGACAAATACCAGTCAATTCAAAAATGTTCATGGAATAGTTGAGTTGAACATATAAATATTGTAAACCTCTTGGGGAAACAACAAGAAATGATATAATGAACAAGCAGAGGCTGCTATATTCAAAACATACAGGACTGGGCTATTTGATGAAGGAAATACTGTGCTTTATTTTGGAATTGACAATAGATATCAGAAACAACTACTTGTCCAATATAATTGTTTACAGCCTTTTGCTTGAACCTATATAGAAAGCATAGTGAATTATGTCAGTACATGTGATTAGTAGTGAAGAGTCCTCCTAGCAATCTCGAATAGATTTTAGTGTGATTGTAATTAGGAAGAGTCATCTTTGTAGATGTAGTTCTGTTAGGTTCATAGATTTTGAGGCTAGCAGGGATCATTTAATCTGACCTCTAGCACCGCACAGGCCATGGGAATTCCCTGAATTAATTCCTGCTTGAGGTCCAATAGCTGTAGTTGAACTAGAGCATGTCTCTTAGACAAACATTCAATCTTGATTTAAACAGTTCCGCTGTTGGAGTATCCACCACAATCCTTGCTAAGTTTTTCCAGTGGTTAATTACCCTCGCTGTCAAAAATTTGCACCTGACAATAGAACCTCAGAGTTACGAACACCTCGGGAATGGAGGTTGTTCGCAACTTTGAACAAAACGTTATGGTTGTTCTTTCAAAAGTTTACAACTGAACATTGAGTTAATACCGTTTTGAAACTTTACTATGCAGAAGAAGAATGCTGCTTTCCCTTTATTTTTTTTAGTAGTTTACATTTAACACAGTATTATACTGTATTTGTATTTATATATTTATTTTTGGCTCTGCTGCTGCCTGATTGTGTACTTCCAGTTCCAAATGAGGTGTGTAGTTAACTGGTCAGTTTGTTTCTCTGATGTTCATAACTCTGAGGTTTTTTTACTGTATTTCCAATCTGAATTTGCCTTGGGTTTGTCTTCACAATGGACTAAACTGGTGCTGCTGCGATCGGTGCAGTGGGCATCGATTTAGCTGGTCTAATGAAGAAAACTCTCTCCCATCAACTTCAGTACTCTACCTCAACGAGAGGCGGAAACTATGTTGACGGGAGAGGATCTCTCGTTGACATAGCGTGGTGTAGACACCGCTGTAAGTAAATACAAGTTACATCGACTGAAGTTACCTAGCTTAAGTAACTTAACTAGCATAACTGAAATCAGTTTATAGAGTTAGTGTCGACAAGGCCTTAGTTTTGACTTTCAATCACTAGATCTTGGTACACTTTTTTCTCTGGTAGATTGAAGTCTATCAAATTTCTGTTCCCCATCTAGGTTCTAACAGACTGCAATCACATCGTGCCTTAATCTTCTCTTTGATAAACTAAATAGATTGAGCTCCTGGAGGCATAGTTTATCATTCTCGTGGCTTTTTTCTGAACCCTCTCTAAGTCATCAATATCTTTCTTGAATTGTGAATATCAGAACTAAACTCAGTATTCCAGTAGTAGTATTTCCAGTGCAAGATACAGAGGTATTACAACCTCTCTACTGCTCAATATGTCCCTATTTATACATCCAAGGATCGCATTAGCCCTTTTGAATCCAAAGCGTTGCCTTAGGTGTGTTCATGTTCAGCTAATTACTCACTATGACCCTTCCAGTGTCACTGCTTCCCAGAGTAGAGTCCTCCATCCTGTAAGTGTGGCCTGATTCTTTGTTCCTAGATGTAGAACTTTATAATAGACTATATGAAATGCGTATGGTTTGCTTGCACTCAGTTTATCCGTGACCTGTCCTTTACATTTTTTGGTCACCTTATGTCATCCGCAAACTTTCAGTGATGATTTTGTTTTCCTCCACATTATTGATTTTTTAAAAATGAATTCGTAGTGTTATGAAGTGCCACAAATTTGATTGGAATACTGTAGCACAAATCAGTGAACAAGAGGTAGGGGCGAAATCATGCTTACCATAATCCTGTAAGTAATGCTGATTTTTGGTGTTAAAAAAAAAAAAAAAAGATTTTGTTTTCAGAAGATTTTTTTTTTTTGCAAATGTATTTTTATCAAAAACAGTGCACAAAAACCAAAAATTTTCCAGTTTCATTTTTTTGTTAAAAAAACTGGAAGTTTTCATGGGGGAATTTAGGAGAAAAAAATCCTTTTAAATAAAAGTGTTTTCTTATAAACTTCCCCCTGAATTGTTTTGCTGTGTGGCTTGTGCAGAATTTGTTCCTGTGTACAAAACAGACATAAATTTATTTGTTTATTCTGGCCCCAGTTGTTTGAAATCTATGCAATTACTCTCAGCAATAATGTTAAGCACAAGTATAAGTCTTTGCCGGATTGGGGCCTATATGACCAAATGGCACCAGGCTTATATTATTTACAGCTAAATTTAACAGGATACAAATTGCATTAAATAGAATGAAATTTAAAAAATCCCCCCTCCTCTCTCTTAATATAGATATAGATATCAAGATTAAAAAAAGGTGACTAACCGTAAATTGCCCATGTGCAAGTTTTCGATTGCCTAAATGTCTTTTATGTCTTTGCTTAACTTTTATTCTTATTGTATTTACATGTTGTTTTGCTGTACAGTAGTTCAGAGGATTGAGCATATTTATGGCAGAAGGGATAGCTCTAATCTCTAAAGTTAATAATTTTGACCATCTAGAAGAAACTGGCTCCTCAGGGATACCACAAATAAACATGAATATGATTTCCCTGTGGCCCTGAGTAGATCCCACTTCAATTCAGATCAAATATCTCATGTAAGTCAAGTTATGGGAACTGTTGCTTCAGTAGGTTCGTGTTACCAGTACTTGATTAATTAGTGAAATCAAAGTCTAGTTGTGCAGGTAGGCAAGGTTTCATTTATGTGAGATGTCAAAAGAAATTAGGAATCTAGTAACTAATGTAAAATACAACAGGATAGTTTTTTGTATTGGTGCTTTTATGTGGCTAAATGGTTTGTGTCAAAAGCAGATTAGTCCATGGTATTTGGTTCAGTAAAAAGTATATTTCCAACAGCTTAAACAGGCCATATCTGTGCTGAAACTAGTTCAAACATTTTTTCTCTTATTCATGAGGTCCATGGATCCATGACACTGGGTACTCTGCTCTATGCAGTGTTGGAGGCAGATCCTACCTGTCAATCAGAGACCGGGGGGGCGGGGGAGGCTCCATGTCTAAGAAACCGCCAGCTTTCATCTGCCTCTCCAGCTGCAGGCAGACAGAACAGCTCCACTCTGCTGCAGGCCGGGGGATGTGCTGTCTGCCGCATCCCGCAGCCCCCATTGGCCTGGAGCGGCAAACCGCGTCCAGTGGGAGCCACGACTGGCCGAACCTGCAGACGCAGCAGGTCAACAAACTGTCCCGGTGCGCACGGGGCTTTCCCTGAAGAAGCGGTGGATCACAGTTGAGAACTAGCGCCTTAAGAGGTGCTCTAAAAGGCACAGAGTGAAATCTGTTTGCAGATTTATGCAGCTTGAGGGAGAGTGCAGCAGGGCAGATACCCACAGCACCTAGTTCCCATGCTCATCTTCGTGGATTGCAGCATGGGGGATAATCCATCAGCACCTATGTCCCCTGGTCACCTTCATGGAGTGCAGCATGTGAAATCAATGCTGGAAAGATCAGGCCACAGGCAAGTGTTGTTTCCTCTTGACATATACATACAATTCCACAAAAGAAATTCTCCCTGCTTAGAGGAGGAAGACCGACACTCCAAATCAGTGCTAAAGACTCACATAATAAAATATTTTTAAAAAGAGAGAAAAGCCATAAAATAGATTTTAAGGCAAAAGAGTACTAAGTATTCTGAGTTATAAGGTCTGCAAATGCCTTGGACAAGCTGTAGCTATACTCCTCATAAACCCTGTGAGTGTGTAATAGCATAAGGATTTTTCTGCCACACCTAAAAGACTCTGAAAGTATTAGCGCTGTCCTCAGCTGCCACTGTGGGTCACCATATCAAAACCATTGGGCCGTCATTCCCAATTCCCCCTAATCCCCCACCCAGGTTACTTTCAGATGCAACGCTAGCATGGATGAACAGTATCGTGAGAATGGTCTCTCTCAGCCTGTAAATAAATAAATTTGCGTGGCCTAAGGAATTCTGCGTAAGGAAGAGTTAGTATGCAGATTACCCATCTCTTCCTAAATCTATGAATTAGAGCAACTGAACCTGTCCCTCCCCTTCAGACAAAACAAAGCCACAGAGCAGCTCTTGACGTTATCTCAACAGATCCATGAAGAAATCAGCATTCAAGATGGAGATCTTATAATCCACACTAGCTGCCATGAACAAAGGGACTGCAGGACATCAATAGGTATCCTTCAAATCTATCTTCATATCCTAATTTGACAGCCTCATAGATGTGTCCTAAACTGTGCTTTGAGGGCACAATGTTACCAGTACAAATCCTTTCCCTTTAGTTTATCAATAGCAAGAGTTTATGGAAATGCTGGTAGTGTTGTTAGCAGCTCAGGAAGGAGTCTGTGTCTACCCTATTTTGGTGACTTTCTTATCCAAGCCTCATCCAGAGTCAGTCATAGACTGTACCACCAAAGCCATAAGTATGCTGCAGAGCCACAGTTTTGTGAAACAGGTGTTTAAAAGTCTCAACGTATTCCCAGTGTCATGTCCTCTACAAAGCACCTTATTGCAAGAAAGTCAGGAGAAGCTAAGAAATCTTATCAAAACAGTCAACCTGTTCGTGTACTACTGTCTCTTCTGGTTTCAGGGGTCTCCCATGTGGATATTCTTACGCCTTGTCTACAAGGCAAGAGCTCAGGGCAGTCCAATATGATCTCAAGGCTTTGCTTCTGTATCTTGACTTGCCTCATACTGATCACGACTAACAACACTTCAGCCATGTCATACATCAGCAAAAAAAGGGGAACATGGTTTACAGTTTTTTCAAAGAGAAGCTGACCTCCTGATGACTTGGGCAAAGGAGACACTACAGACAAGTCGCTCCCTTCACATCCAAGGGAAAATTGAATGTTGCGGCTATCTTGCTCAGCAGGCAAAAGTTAGATCACCCAGAATGGGAACTACATCCAGAGGTATTTCAGTGCCTGGTAAAAGATAGATCTGTTTGCCTCCCACCTGAATTACAAAGTGTCAGTCTCCTCCTCTTGCTGGTGGAATTACAAAGCCAAAGCGACAAAGCCTGTTGCAAAGATGGCCAGAAGGGACTTTAATATGTCTCCCTTCCCTTCCCTTTACACATCAGAATGCTACAAAAGATCAGGAGAGAAGCAGCACTGGTGGTTCTGGTAGCCCAGTTCTAGTCAGGAGTCCGTGGTTCTCTGACCTCCTCGACGTGGTACAAAAACTGTCCAGAAGGGATATGATGATATAAGGGCCAATTATGCATCAGAAACCAGACTATATGAGCCTAGCTGCTTGATTCTTGAATAAGCCTCTTCCTCTTAAGCCAGGTTTATTCAGAGAGGTAATGTCCACAATTTTAGTTACCAGAAATAAATCTACCAACTCAGTGTATTCAGGGGCCTGGTTGAAATTTAACAGGGATCTCAACCCCCAAATCTGCTTCAGTACCACAGAGTCTCAAATTTCTTTAAGATAGACTCAGGCTATGCCTGACATCTTTTTTGAAGGAGAGCAGCATCTCTTCTACATTCTCCTGTTATTCATCAAGTTCTTTTATGTGAACTTACCTAGTTCTAATTGCCATTACAGGCCCTCCTTTTGAACTACTCGTGAAGGTGCCTCATTACTTTCTAATCATTAAAGTGGTGTTTTTGATAGCAATCTTGTCTGTTCTCAAGGTGTCTGAGTTGTGAGCTCTTTTCCTGGAACTGCATTATTGCATGTTTCATAAAGCCAAAGTGGTAGTCAGAACTGATCAGTCTTCATACTAAAAGATTAACTGTAGGCTCCATAGAGCACAGGAGATTGTTCTTCCATCCTCCTGTCCAGCTCCATTGTGCTACAAAGAGAAATTGTGGCATACTTTGGACGTCTGCAGAGCTCTCCAAGTATATATTTACCACACAGCTCAGGTCAGAAAGACACATGCTTTGTGCTTTATTATCCAGTGTCAAAGGGAAAGAAGGCTTCAAAATCCTCCGCTTCCAGGTGTCCGAGTTAGTTTTTGACTTGTTTGCTTCTGAGATAAAATAACTCAGTCTTCTGGAATCAGAGCTCACTCCGTTTGAACTGTGGCAGCTTCATGGGCAGAACGATCATACACCTCACACAAGAAAATCTGTGAAGCAGCTACCTCGTCATCTGTTCATACCACCTTCAAATTCTACAAACTGGACATCAAGCATCTGGCGCTGCCTTTAGTAGGTGGGTGCTCCTTGCTATAGTATCCCAGTAACTCCTAATAAAGGGTTATCCTCTTTCGCATCTGTAAATAACTCTAAATAGTTCTTGCCTCGAATGAATGCTGGTATAAAAATCCTGATGTCATGGATCTATGGGCCTCATTACGAATAAGAATAAGAAAATTTATCCAGGGCTCACCTGGAAATTTCCTTTCTTGAGGTAATGAGATCCACAGATCCAACCCACCTGAATGGGCTGTCAGTTGGGAAAAGATATTGAATTCTTAATTGGCACTCGAAGTTTTTTGTCAGATGAATACCTTGCTCTGCAGGAGGATTGTTCTATTTAATCTTGCTACTTAAGTTTCCTTACTGATAGAGTGCTTAGTTTTTCCTAGGAAGTGTCTCAACTGGTGGTTGGAGCTGCACCTTGCCTGCTTCTGATTGACAGGTTTGGTTTGCCTTCAAGGCTGCGTAGAGTAGAGTACCCAGTGTCATGGATCTGTGGAGCCCATTTATTTCAAGAAAGGAAATTTTCAGGTAAAACGTGGATAAATTATCCTATTTTGTCTTAATCTGTGTCTTGCTACCACTGTTTTAACAAGGCCTCACATCGATGATTAATTTTAATCATCAGGAAGGCACCTTAGCATGTGGTTAACTTTAACCATGTACTTAAGTGTTGTCCTGAATAGGAAAGATTTTCTGAATTGGGTCCTGAAGTCTGCATATACTTTTGTCAGTGATTTCAGGATCTTTCTCTTTTTCTCTTCCAACAAAAACACTTTAAAACTTGACCTTTTGTAGATGTTAGATTATTTTTAAAAATGTACGTATGTACTGTAGCCACATTTCCATTATGGGTTTGACTTATTCAGTGAACTATGTCAGAAAAATTCTCCAGTGAGAACATTTCAGTGACATTGCATCATATCTAAGTCTTATGACCCAAGGTATTGTTAATGATGCCATCTGAAATTCAGTTTAAGGTGTCTGTATTTGGAGTGGTAAACTTTTGTGCTCTCAAATATTGCCTTTAGTCTACACAGCAAACCAAATCCTTCTGTTGTTCCTCTCCCATGGCTCTGGAAGCAGCCTGTGTGCTTTTGGGTAGTAGTGTTTACACAGCAGTGGCAACTTGAAACTTAACCAGCTTCGTGGATCCTAATTAATCCATTTTGGTACTGCTGTGACAGAGAACAGGAACATAAGCATGATTGCACACTCACCTATCGGGGAAGGGGAGTGAGGAGGACTGAAGGGAAGAGAAACCAGGTTTCAGGGCATGAAAAGAAGTTTTTATTTCATTCATAATATTGTCAACTTGATTAAAATTCAGTACTTGCACACTTAAGGAAAATAGAGCAGCAGATTCTGTTGGATTCACTTTATGCAGATGTTTAATAACTGAATATGGAAATTTGGTGCATTTACAGTGTAAATAGTGAACGCTTAAATCTATCTGCTACAGAACAGACACAAGTGAGTGGAACAGAGCCAATCCAAGGTCTCACAAATACAGAAATATTGGTAGTAAACTCCACAGCAACCATACCATATAGACCCATATTTCTTGGATTTCTTGCTTTGCCTCAAATAATGGTCCTAGAGTCAAAAATCCCAAACCCTGTCGCTTTTACTATTCAAAGAAATATGTCTGATCCAATATAAAAGAGAATCTTTTCCATATAACATTGGAAGTACAGTAGTGCTGTCATGGATTTTTTTTCTCTTCCCTTTTTATAGTAGTAATTAATGCAATGCCGTATGCCATGTGATATATAGGATGGTATTCACACTGTCAGATATGAATGTTCAATATAACATGCTAATCTTTCAGCCTTGAATAACTATCTCCTTCCATAATTGATCATTTTCCATAGCAAGAGAAGGTAATTGTCCTGGGCTTACATGTAACAAATTATTTAAATGTAATTTATAATGTGTTTTAAACATTAAGTCCAAGTTGTGGCTGTACAGTATTTCAATTACAATCACCTTCAATTGACCATTAGGAGAGAACTTCCTTTTCCCATAATCCTATGTTTGATGTTTATACTGTATCTTCCCCCTCCCCTCCACTATACCTGTGCTACCCCGTCGCTGCTTGAATTCAAGTAGTGTTAATGTCACAGCAGCCTAAAAGAGCACAAAAATGTATTGCTACTTATCATTGCCATTTAAATGTTATGCTTTTAAATTTCAACTTTAATTAAAGATACAGTTCTGACTTTGCTACACCCACTTGTTTCATTTGATCTTAATTAGATTGTAAACTCTTTGGGAAGGGCTCATCTTTTACTCTGTTTGTACAGTACTGACCAGGATGGGGCCTTGCTCCTGATTGGGTCTGTACATGATATCAGAATGCAAGTAATAAAAATGGTAATTTAACTTAATATCAATCAGGTGTCTTTAAAACTCTACCCATCATGCAAAGGGTTTCCTACTCTGTAAGGTGTATTCCATTGAACAACACTGAGTTCCCAACTACAGGGGAAAAAAAAACAAAACCTCCCTTTATGGAAGGCAGAATTCTAAGGCTCCAGAACTGTATGCTCTTTCGAGTATCTTAGTGCTCGAAAGTTACAGTGAGTTGAGGATAGGTTGGAATAGTTGATGAGATGAGAAGTAAAGGGAAGTTAGTACCATAGTAAATTCCATGTGAGGACCTGGTTGATGGATCGCTGATCGTTGGCAGCATTAGAGATGAGTTTTCACTTTCTTTCAAAAGAAGGGATGAAGAAACTAGATTATCGGGAGGTGAGCAGACTGTTCCATATAGCTGGTTAGCAGCAAAGAATTGACCCCTGACAAAGGAGAGCAGACAGGGCCAGAAATGAGAGAGGAAAAGGGGGAGAGCATATGTAGGATTGAGGGAGAAATGAGATCGTAGATGGGGATGGATTGGGATCATGGCAATTACTGTAATTGAGTAGTTCCGTTCAGGGCTGGAATGACATGACTGTCAGCACATGTGTGGGTGCAGTAGTATACTGCAGTGTTTGGAACAGACTGGATTTTGAGATGAGCAATTTAGGAAAGTCAGAAAGGAGGGAACAGCAATAATCTAAGCATGCAAATGAATAAGATTCAGTAAACTGTCAGTGTGGAGGCAAATGAGGGCTTGAGAAAGTGATAGGTGACAGGGTATTGGGAAAGTGATAGCTGACATTCAGAAATAGACTTTCTGAATGCAACAATGTTAGGGGAAAGGAGGGCTCTGAGTTTAGAATGAGCCCACGATTAGACTTGGGAAAAGAGGGGAAGTTCAGCCTTGAGAGGAGATTGATGGACTGGTCATGCAGTAGGGGACACCGTAGCTAAACAGAAAGATGTCCCTTTTGGTGACACTCAGCTGAAGAAAATTAAGGCAAACGGATGAATATGTTCAGTTCAGGTGGACATGGAGTTGTTGAGGGAGAGTCATTTAAGGTTTTAAAAGAGACAGTTGGTGTCGCCAATCATAGTTGATAATTTATTGGTTATTATTTTCTTAATGGAGTAGAGCTTCTACTTGGGTGAATCATATAACAATATAAATTCATTGTATGAAATGGAACTGATGAATGATAGTTACATAATATACAACAGATGGGGGGAGGTGTGATATTGAACATCACTCTGTGATGTCGGTGTCAACACTATTTAATAACACAGTAAATATGCCTTTGATTACATTTGTTCTCTTTGTATTTTGAACATTAGGTTTATCCTGAATTGCAAATTACCAATGTTGTGGAAGCCAACCAGCCTGTGACAATCCAAAACTGGTGCAAGAGGGGACGGAAGCAGTGCAAGAGTCACCCTCACATTGTGGTTCCCTACAGGTGCTTGGGTGAGTTGTGTAGATTTTTAAATCTGCAGCTCTGTTTTCTCTCCATGTAAATGTTCATTTAAAACTCTCACCTCATTGGGAAATGGGGATGACTATGTAATATTCTCACATCTTCATATTTCTCCTGGCGAGTATTGTCCATTTCAACAGTCCTTTAGACCAGGGGTTCTTACCCTTTTTCTTACTGAGGCCCCCCTCAACATACTATTAAAAACTCCTGGGCCCAGCAGGACTTGGGGCTCTGTGCCAGTGGGGTGGGGGGTAAGGCGGGGGAGCTTTGGCCATAGGCATAGTTTGACGTCTATTCCCGCGTGGCTCCCTGCTTCAGTGGGGGGGCTCCCCGTTCCAGCCTTGGGCCGCTCCCGGCTTCAGGGGATGTCCAGCTTCAGTTCCGCGCCACTCCTGGCTTCAACCCCGCAGGGGGGTGCCAGGGCTCTCGGCTTTAGCCCCATGGGGGGCGCTGGGGCACCGGGTTGAAGCCGTGGGGCCCCATTAACCCACTGAAAGAGCTCGGAGTGCGTGGACCCCCAGTTGAGAACCACTGCTTAGACAATTGGGATATATGGGGCTATATATAGATAGATACATACACACTTACTTGGAGATATGTTTTTTTCCTTACAAATGTATCCATCTTCTAGTTAGATGTGCTTGTATAATTTTTCCTATATATCTATACAGGTATAGCTTTTTTTCTTTAGTGCTAGATTTTGAACCATTGAAGCCGATGAGAATGTTTTATCATTGGGAGCAAGAGAAAGGTCATGCATGCTTAGACTTTAAGATTCTAGAGTCCTGTGTTCCTTTACCCACCGGTAAGTCAGAGCTCCCGCATTTCCACAAGATTCTTTTCACAGCAGCAGCAGCAGCCTTCTATTCCTTTCTGTGACCTTCCTGCTTTGAAACAGCATATTGGCTGGAAGTGGCGCTGAGATAAGTGATCACTTTTAATACGTTTTTTGTAAAAGAGGGATAGGGAGAAACAAATCCATGCTGATTCTTGAGGCATCCGGCTCTAATTTTTCAGAAATTCCTCAAATCTCCTGCTATAAAATAAAAAGGGTTTGAAATAATATCAGGGAACTGTCATGTTAAGGACCATGGTAATTTGGGTTGGGTATCTTCCAAGTTACATCCAACTTCCAGTTGGAGTTTGCGTTTGTTTAAAGACAGTGCAGCTAAAAACTAGTGTATGAACCCTAATCTCCTCCAAAGCAACTATGAACAACTGAAGTTTGGCCAGTTATACTGGGAATCCAGACAGGTACAGGAGTCTGCCTGTAAGAACCTCATTGCAGGATAGGAGCCTAAATATATCCAGAGAAAACAATACTTTGAATAGAAGCTTTAAATGCTCCCACTTAGGGATCTGTTAAAACATACACCATCATAACATACTAAAGTGGTTGTTCAAGAACTATTGTATAGACTTTTTAAACAATATTTTCAGCAAGAGATATACTTGGAGTACACTGAGTCAGTACGTAGTCTATTTCCATTTGGGATTTATCGCTCCATAGGGGTGAGAAACATTGTTTGAGTGGCAGAAATATGTTTGCTTTCATGACAAAACATCTTCACTATTCATTTGCATGCCTGTCTTTTAGTTAAGGCCTTCTGGGATATGAGAATGAAGCAAATCACTTTAGCACTTGTCTGCATTCTTAGCCTCGCTCATGTGAAACTATGCTATGTGGCAGTTATGCAGATTGCTTGTAGTAAAGTGTTCTAATAATACTGATCAAATTTATTAGATTACGTAGCTCATATTTCCTTTCCTTGAGTTCAATTGACTAAAGAAATAAACAGTTAAAATGAAATCAAAGTCCATTATCTGAGAAAGCTACACATTCAAGATGTGACTACTTAAATTTTTGCCTGGGGGAAATAAGAACATTTCACCTGATGAAGAAAAATGTTATCACTTTTGCTTACTTTCAGATGTGAAGCAACGTCTTTGTGCTGGGTTTCCCACGGTGTTTTTAAAATTGCTTCACATAAAGTTGAGTGGTCTTATGCGACGAATGCATTTCACTTTCAAGAATCTAGTTTTATCCTGTGTCTAGTGTGTGCCTTCTTGGGCATGTGGGATTATTTTAGGCATTTCAGATTGCGGAGAAAGGGAAGCTTTTCATCAAAGGAAAGATTGTCAGGATCCAGTAAGTGAAGTTTTGCTTGTCTTAGCAAAATATTTTCTTCTGTTGTCTTCTCATTGTTGGATAATATGTTTCAGGGCCTCTTTATTATTAAAGTTCAGAGCTTCTGTATTTACACCATGCAGCAGAAATGTGGATCTACGTTTACATAAGCCAAAAAAAATTGAGATTTTTTTAGATTCCTTTTTTAATAAGGACCCGGCTGTTGCTGTTTGTATAATACAGAAATAATACCCATCGTGGATCTTTAGGAGATTAAAGGGCTAAATTATCCTGTATAAGAGGGCTGTTTGAGTAGCAGTGTCAGGAGGCAGAATGTCTCCTTTGTGCTTGGTGGAGGACAGTGACCAGCATGAGTTGCTAGACTGATGATGATGATGATGAATGTAGCCAGTGCTTTTCCAGAACTCTCTTGGCATCACTTACCGGTACACATGCCACCCCCAGACATGAAACCCCTTCATGGATTTTAAAGTTAGAAGACAACATTATAATCACCTCACCAGATCTGCATAACACAAGCCAGAAATTTTCATTCAGTGATTCTTGCACCAAGTCCATAACTTCTCGTTGAGTTAGAATATCTCTTTTTAAAAATAATATTCAGGATGAAATTTTGGCTCTCTTGAAGTAAAGGGCAAAACTCCTGTTGACTTCAATAGGGACCAGGGTTTTCACCCTGAAAGCAGTGAGTACTGCAGGTAATTCATAAAATAGTAAGGCATGTGCTTAATAATGCATTTAAACATAGATGTACACCATATACTGAACTCTTGTGGTTTATTTGGTAACCCATTTGCAATTTTAAGTTTTTTAAATACACAGAATACGTAAAGTCTGCACAATTTTATGTCCGTGCTTAAGCTTCCATGTTGTTTTTCTCTGTCAGCTCAATTTCCACCCAAAAAACACCCTTCCCCCACCCACCGACACCCACACATAAGCCTCCCTTCCAAACTGTTAGATGTACTTACACTGGGGTCATCTACTTGACAAGTCAGACAAGATTAACTAAGCTATACAGTTCTTCTAACTTGCTTCAGTCTCCACTCAGATGCATGATTGATGTGGACAAACCTCATGCTGCTTTGTTTTCCTTAAATAATGAACGCACTAAGCTTCAATCTACCCATCTATACAGTGTTTAGGTTTTCCTGCAGGACTGGTTGACAGGAGTGGAGAGAAGAGGAGAAGAAAGGGATGGCAATTTGAATATTTTAGTGAGGATGCTAAAAATAGAAATACCCCAGATTCTGTGAAAGATCCTACCATTCGTTACAGTAGTTTTGTGAAAGGAACCCTTTCACCTGTATTATTTTCTTCATAAAGGGGAGTATTCCTGCCTAATGCTGATATTAACACTTTTGCTAAGCTATTGGCAGACATATTAAAAACAATTCTGCCTGAATGAACCAGACAGCTTTTTTGTAAAATGTGCAAACATACACTGAAAATAAGGTCTCCTTAAATTACTCCTGAGGGAATTCTATGCCAGAAAATTAAAAATTCTGTGTACAATATTTTAAACTTCTGCAAAATTGTGCGTATTTTATTTAAAATAACACAGTATAATCACTCCAGTTTCAATTATTTCGGTAATTTATTTCAAAATACCCATCAACAAGTATGTCAATAATACATACGAAAACAAAAAAGATTCTCCTAGGAGTAGAGAGTTAAAGAAGCCCCTACGACAACCCAGTTCCAGTTGGGGGGTGCTGGATGGGGCTGCATGGGGCCTCCAGAGCCCAGACACCTGCACTTCCCTCCTCGCAGAGTCCAGCTGTGGGGCACATCCCTCCCTCCCAGAGCCCAGCCACGGGGCACCCCCAGAGCCCAGATACCCGCACCCCAGAGCCCAGCCACGGGGCACCCCCTGGCCCAAACACCTGCAGCCCCAGATGCTTTACTCCCCCCAGCTTCTTTACTGTCCTGCTGGGGGACATGGTGTGGTGCAGCCCTGCCCTTCCTCATCCTTTGCCAGAGCTGGATCTCCCGGGCACACTCCTGTCCCCGGGAGAATGAGGATCAAGCCGGGCAGCCAGAGCATGCAGAGCCTCCATCCCTGCCGGGCTGGGCGCTCCCCTCACTGTGACCAGCGGTTCCTCGTGGCGGCCAGAAGCTCTGCAGCCCCAATTTGGTGGGGGGGCGTGGAGTTCTGCACAAATTCTGCATTGTGCAGTGGCACAGAATTCCCCCAGGAGTACAGTATTAAATGTAGGAATCTCTTGCTGCAGCAGTGTCTTTTGACATTATCTTCATATGCCAAATGTTAAAATTGTTTCGGTTCTGAGGGATCTTTTCCTGACTCTCAGTCCAGAGCTGCACTGATAGACTCATTGGACTGGATATTTTTCCAGCACCTTGCAACCAGAGTTTTCAACATCTGTGTTCTCTCTACTGAAGCTTTTGCAGTGAGCTTTTACAGCTTCAGTTCAGCAAGTATATGCTTAGGTGCAGTCCTGTTCAGCAAAGTACTTAAGCACATGCTTTAATCAGGTGCTTAAAGCTAAGCATGTGTTTAAATACTTTGCTGAAGTGTTGTGTGTAGCCTCTGTCATAGAGAAATAAATGGTAATTGACAGGTGAATGTACATTCATGTATGATTAAGAAGAAATATAAACTTTATTAAATTTTTATATAAAGGAAATACAAAGGAGGAAAGAGACTTGTATATATGATGTATAGTTGGTATGTATACGAGTATGATACACATGCCTCTTTTGATACCGAGTTAGCTGGTATCTCTAGTAAGATTTAGATCACCAAATATTGCAAAACAAGTCACAACACACAAAACACTCAGATGATCTTGACCCCAGTAGTTGTGAAAATGTGCTGTGAGATACCAGAAGAATTCCCTCCAAGTAAATATTGAAAACTGGATATAGTCCTTAGTTATGGCACTGAAATTTGAAAGGGAAAGGTTATAATTTATATGCTTGAAGAATAATTGATTGGAGGGTTTCATGGATATATGGGAAATCAGTTAATGATTTATTGAACTAAATTGGATTATGTCAGTATGAATTGCATAATTATAAGTTTGTGTTGTAGTTTATAGTCACACAGCTTATTCAAATATATAAAAGCTGTGTGATGATAATTAAATCTGTTATAGGACCAATATTTAGTTGGGATGAATTCTTCCAGCGCCTCAGAATGACTTTCATAGAAACTCTAATGACGATGTCTGAAGGTTTTTGTGTGTGCTTGCTTTTCTACAATCCTCAATGATGTAAATATTACTTGCATATAACCCTCCCTCCCCCAAACCTATATTAAGTGAACATTAAGGTTACAAAGTCCAGTGCTCAAAGTTAAGAAATGCCAGAATTAAGAATGTCTGTCTGTGCGAACTTCATTTGCCCCCCTCGTGCATATGTATTATGATAGTCTCGAATCACACGATCACATACTATTTTTTTCCATGTCCTTAGTCAGATGTGTTTTCCATCATGCATAATTACAATGTCAGAGGGCTTTTTCTTGCACCGTGTGCCAAAAAATGTTCACCCATCTCCACTTCAGGAGATGAGATTTTTTTATTCAGGCTTTAATTTCCCTTTTCTACTGAAAAATAGTTTGGAATCCTCCTCATGTCCCTAAAGTTAGTACTTCTGCTGCTGTATTCCCTGCGACAGGCAAACTCATTATTATGACAGCCCCCCTATGACGGAATGGGAGCAAATTACCTTTTTTTTCTTATTGTCTTTGACATTGGGGCAGCTGAAAATTATATCACATCTCTTTTCTTGTGCTTATTTTGAGATCGTTATCTTACAATCAAGACAAAAAGCACTGCCACCGTTCTTCCTGTGCATGAAATCTTATATTACAATTCATTTACAAAAAAAAAATAATAATAATTCCGAACCAGAATGGTAATACTTCTTGCAGAGAAAATTAACAAGTAGATGAAGCTATGGAAATCACTTCATTACACCCAAAATCATAGCTAGATTCATACCAGTATTTCATATTTGTACAGAAAATGATGAAGTGCTGATTCATAGTCATCACCAGTAAACAACTCAGGAACAACATATTGAAATGTTCAATGGGGTGTGTTTAAGAACTGAAGAAAAATTATTCTTTAGGAGCAATAGATGGAATTTAAGTCTGAGCCTCTTGTTCACAATTGAATGCTATTAAGATTGTATTTCTATAGTCTTGTAGGGAGACTTATATGTTACGCTGTTTTTAAAGCTGCAGCATGTGAATAGAAATGTGCTTTCCTCTATTAAATCTAGCAGTGAAATAAGATTTTTTGTTTGTTTGACTTTGGGACCATTTAACGTGTTCATTATGATCGCCACTGAAAGAGAATGTCATTTGGAGTTTGTATGTGGGAGGGAAACAGAAAATGAACTTTTTAAGGGGCGGGGGGGTATGAGTGTCAGGGCCAGGCTTTGGGCGGCTAGCTTGCCCTAGTCAGCTGCTAAGTTGTGATCTGAAGACGAACAGTGGGGTCAGGAGGGAGCTGGGTCAGAATGCCAGAAGTCAGGGTTGGGCACCAAGCTGTAGGCAGCAGGCAGATAGCAGGGTTGGAGTCGAGCCAGGTGAGGATACCAGGAAGTTGGGCACCGGGTTATAGACAGCAATTGAATAGCGAAGTCGAGGACAAACCAGGGTCAGAAACCAGCGTCTGAGGTCTATCACAAGCAGGGTCTGGAGAAGAAGCAGGCAGTCTATGGTGTTGCTCAGATGGCTTCCTGGTTTAAATACTGGTATCAGCCAATCAGTGAACTGTGAGGGAGTGCCACTAAGGCCTTGCTGGGTGGTACTTTTTGCCAAGCCTAGCTTCACAGCGTCCTCCTGGGGGACCTCAGGCTATGTCTCAAGTGGCGATGCAGAGACAGCAGTAGCCCAGATCCCCTATAGTCCCAGATTCTAATCCTGCAAATTCTTACATCGAGGTTCATGCATTAAGATGCAGAAGTTGCAGGTTTGATCTCCACTGCCCAGGATCCACCCAGGGGTGTCAGTGTTACACATCAAATAATTGATTGCTCATTTCCTTGCCCAGGGAGTTCATTATGTTTACTTCTCCAATGTGTCTAAGCCTCACTGCTGTAAATTTAAAATCTCATGTGCTTTCCAGACCTGGGATTCTTCCATGCAGCAATACTTCCACCCACATACCAGGCTGATTTTTCACTTAGAATACATTTAATCACCAACCAATACTTAGAGTAAAATGGTGCATAATTTACCATATTTGAGATGAAACAAAACAAAAAACCTAATGTCTAATACAGCCCACACTGTATATCAGGCATCGGCAACCTTTGGCACGCGGCTCGCCAGGGTAAGCCCCCTGGCAGGCCGGGCTGGTTTGTTTACCTGCCATGTCCGCCAGTTCGGTCGGTCGCAGCACCCACTGGCCGCGGTTTGCCATCCCTGGCCAATGGGGGCTGCAGGAAGCGACGGCCAGCACATCCCCCGGCCCGTGCCTCTTCCCGCAGCCCCCATTGGCCGGGGACGGCAAACCGCGGCCAGTGGGAGCCGCGATCGGCCGAACCGGCGGATGTGGCAAGTAAACAAACTGGCCTGGCCTGCCAGGGGGCTTGGCCTGGCCTGCCAGGGGGCTTGGCCTGGCCTGCCAGGGGGCTTGGCCTGGCGAGCCGCGTGCTGAAGGTTGCCGATGCCTGCTGTATATATTGGTTTTTCATTTTCAAAGAACTGTACATGCACAAACTAACTAATCTTCCCATTGCCTCTTTAAGGTAGATAAACAAGGGTATCCCCATCTGTAAAATGGTAATAATAGTGCAGAGCGATCGCCGCCTTCAAAGTACACATTACCATGAGATTGTTGTTTGATCTTGAGCGTGCACAGAAACATGCAAAGAAACACCCTTGGCACATATAAGAGAACAGGAGATTTCCTTCCTTGTGTGAGTAAAATTTGGACATTTGTTCATAAATGTGTAAATCATGCTACACCCAAGAAGATTTAGGGCCTTACCTTTTTAGTGGACAGTATCATTTTTTGCAGTGTTTGTTTCCAAGAAGTCATCTGTCCTCCTGCAGTCACATTGCCAAGTTAACTCTGTGCATGTAAGAGAGAGCCCAGTTAATTTTCTGTATGGAAAGGGATTCCTTATTAAGCCCATGTTACCCTTCACAAAAAAGTTCTTATAAAACCAGTACCTAGTGATGTGACAGCACAAAGTGACAGAATGTATTTATTGTCTGGATAAACTGCCCATAACTAGCAAAGAAAGACATAGCAGTATTGCCTGGCTGTTCTCTACAGAAGTAATGGAAGGCATTCAGGTATAAGATGCATTCAACTTTTGTGATCAGCCAGTCCTGTCGTTGAAAGCACCAGAACAATAGGAGGGTGTGGAGCTATGTTCAATATGCTAAACTAGGCAGTATTCCCATTACGTGAAATGACACATATTATAATGCAACTATTCTAGGCTGATTTCCATAAAACTGTATTATGATGGCACCTGCCATCTCACTGCTGAACTGATCACTATGCTCAGAATTTGTCCCTAGGGAAAGTTACAGCAGTTTACGATTGTATAAACAAGATCTTTGCAGGAGGAATATGTTGACATTTGAAGGTCAAACATGCTACAACACTTCTCCCTTCTTCCTCCCCCGCCCATTTTAGGCACAAAACCAATTCTATTTGAAGGAAGAAATTGTTTTGGATTTTTAAATAACTATTAGTACAAGCTTTCGCATGAAAAAGTAGTGTAAAATAAAACATCTGTGTATCAGGAGACATTTTATATTCAACATAGTGTTTTGTTTTGTTTTAAATTCTTACTCCCAGTAAATTTACAGAATGAATAATATCAATTGAAAATTATATGTCCTGGATTCCCTGTGGTGCTGCTTCGCACTTGCCTGAGGCTCAGGGGTGACACCAGCCTCTACCCAGTGGTGGGCTGAGGTGGGCCTTCGTCGTGTGTGTGGTTCCCCTCTCCTCCCCCCCCGCCTCTCATATGAGGCTGTGCATGTGTCCTGCTTTTGCCTTTTGAAAAGATTGTCACCCTATAGCAGCTGCATGTAATATAGAAGTTTAGGTCTTTGAATCACTGTAAATACAAGCTTTCATGTGAAATAGATATTCTAAAAAAAAATATTGGCTCTATTTTCTCTTGTAAATGTTGGTCTTGTGACAAAAAAAAAAAGGAGAACTTTAACTCAATGTGCTTTTTCATTTTCACTGTAAGCCAAAATTTTCTGAACCATGAAATTTTTCATCAAAAATTAAAATAAACCCTGCAAAGAATTTTGAGAGAGAGTTTTAATCTTCTCCCCACAGCTCAGATTTTTTTCAACCAGCAACAGAGCAGGCTGCAATTATATATGAAAAAAAAAATACAAAACTTTTTTTTAAAAAAAAAGTTTAAACCTCTCAACTGTAGCTGTAACTCTTAGGCTGAAGTGTACATCAAATTAGTGTCATCACCTGTTTATCCCTTTGGGTTAATGACAGTGGAACTTTCTTACTTACACTAGTTACAGACGGGAGAAGAAAAAATTTATTTTACAATGTTCATTTCAAAAAATTAGTTATGGTGTTGATGGCAAATTGGTTGTTGGGTGCTAGTTCTTTTTAAGATGGCATATTTATGCTGTACATGACAATACTAACTAACCTAGGTTGTAAAAATCAGTATCTTCACAACTTGGAGATTTTTTTTCTATTTAGATCAAACATGTTAATGAATGTGAGATTGGTATCACATTTTACATTTCAGTTTTATTTTGCTATAGAGTTAAAATGGAACTAACTTATTTACAGACCTCCAAGCTTATTTATAATAAATAATAGTTTAAACTTCTTAGTTGGGAGTAAAACAAAAACCCTATGATTTAGAAGTCTTTTCTAATGACTAATTAAGGGACAAAATTATGGTATAAATCAGTGATACTCTGAACTCCGTGGTTCAGGAGCCAAATTAGCGATCAGCATTACCCAAAAGAGCCACAGTAGTATGAATTCATTGTTTCATTTACTATTTATATATATATAATTGTTTCATTTTTTCTGTCTCTCTCTCAAAATAGTAAATTAAAAATATATATCGCTGATCAACTACAATTGCTTAATAACGTAGTAAAAGCATCCTGATTAGTTAATAACTAAATCATACAGTGTTTTAAAATCATGTGTTGCAAAGAGTAGCAGGAGATATACTAAAGAGCCACTTGCTGTTTGCGAGCCTCAGTCTGAGTATCACTGGTATAAAGTAAAATTTGCTCAAGGAAAATAGGTGGACCTAGAAGATTTAAAGCTAAGGTTAATGTAAACTATTTCAATTTTAATTAACACCTTAAAATATGCAGAAACAGAAACAAATTGTCTGCTTAATGTGCTCAAGGTTTATGGTTTACTTTGCTCAAGTATTTTTTCAATGTGCATCTGTCTTTTATTTTATTTATTTTTTCACTGAATGATGTCTACATGTCTGGGCTTCTAGGTCTAGTCCTTTACTCATCGTGGAACTCCTGAGTTGACGGTTCAAAAATAGTTCCGGGGTGGGGGTTGGATGGACGGATATATATATATATATGCAGACACATGGCAGCAAAAATTATGTGTTAATGGTTGAGGATGAAGATTCCTGGGGACCGCTTCCTTCTTACACTGATATCTTGCTTGATCTAGTAGTTCCTGTAGGATCTAACATTAAATTAGTTCTTGCTGTGCAAAATATTTAAATCTAGCCTAATTGTGATTAGATCATTGTATTTAGGTCAAAGGAAAATTGAGTCATACCAATTTTTTAAGAGTTTATCTGGGCAAATTAATCTGACCTCTGCAATAATGACAGTTTTTTTGGGACGAGGGGCAGTTTCTATGCAGAAGGTAGAAAAATAGATCAAGTCAAATATATGAACACCGCATACTTTTTCTCTGTTGTCTGATCTTGCATACTTTGCAGGAATTTTTTTTTCTTTCACTTTAATGGTTCAGTATGTTTTTTTAAATAGTTCTTGCATATATTTTCTCTTTATAATGAAATGGAGTCTTCAAGCTACCACTTACAGTGACTTCTTTTTATACTACAGAAGAACACAAACTCCCTCCCTACCAAAATACCTGCCATAGAATCTCTACCTCAGTTTCATATGTCCCATAACCACAAGCCAGTTCTGGGGTTCTCAGTACTGATTGCAAGTCCCCCTGCAAGTTAGCTTTTGCAGTAGGTTCACTTAGTTGTAGTTAATATGCAAAAGGTAGTGTTTTAAAGGAAATGCTTTATTTCCCTGTTTTAAATTTGGGAAGATTAGGGCAAATCTAAAAGGCATGTGTGATTCGTTGTCACCCCTGGGGTGCAATCTCGGAGCTGTGGGAACCGCAGCACCCCTCTCCGACACACAGCTGTGTTGGGGACACAGCCAGCCTCACCCAGGCCCTGTTATCACCCAATGCTCACCCAAACTGGGCTACTTGAGTGTCAACAGCAGACACCAGCCAGTTTCCCAGCTCCCCAGGCACACCCTCCCCCCCTCTGGAGTATAAACCCCAAATTATACTGTCTTGCACTGCAGCACATTAATATGTTCACCCCTCCCTCAATGTGGAGAGGGATATGCACCATACACTTGTGTTAAACTAAGCTGAGATTTTTCCCCAACACTTTCAAAGTCACACTGGGTTAGATTAACACACAAACAAGTTTATAAACTACAAAAAGATAGATTTTAAGTAATTATAAATGATAGCAAACAGATCAAAGCAGATTACCTAGTAAATAAACAAAATCGCAAACTAAGCCTAAAATACTAGAAAGTTAGGATATGAATTAGCAAATTCTCACCCTGGCTGATGATACAAGCAGGCTTGCAGATTCTTAAGGGCCAAGCTACATTTGCTTTGCAGTTTGGGATCCCCACCCCAGTTCCCAGTCCTTTTTTTCAGAGCTTCTCTCAGGTGTTGAGTTGTGGGGGAGTGAAGAACAACACATGATGTCACTCCCCGCCTTATATAGATTTAGCATATGGTGGGAACCCTTTGTTCCAAGCTCAGTTCCCAGCCCAGTTTGTGGAAAAATACAGGTACCCGATAGAGTCCAGAGTCATGGGGGCTGTTCACATGCCCTTGCAGAGTCAGAGCAGCCTTTATTTACAGGCTGGCGGAAGTGTCCACAGGGAGGCACACCAGGTGGGGTATAAGCTTCTCCTAAGGCCTATTGTTTTCCCTAATGGCCCATTACCCTGAATGGGCCCTTCACAGCCAGTGATTTAGACTGGAAGCATCTTGCCTAGTGGGTGGCACCCAGGTGTGACTACATGTGAAATACAGATACATAATCAATATTCATAACTTTAGATACAAAAATGACACATGCATACAAATAGGATAAACTTATTCAGCAAATCATAACTTTTCCAATGACACCTGACATGAATCATCTTGTACAAAATGCATTATAATCATTCCATAATAATATCATAAATAATACCACTATGAAGAATATAGGGTGCAGTGTCACAGCATGTTTCCTGTCTTTTAAATGATTTATATACACAGGCAAACCTTTATACATCAGTTGAATTAATTAAGTTCATTTGTTTAAGTGACATCCTTAAGCTTGCCACTCACTTATTAACTCTTAATTACCAGTTTGTCACAATCTTCTTGTTCCGCTCTTACTGAAATCAATTAGTTTTGTTACTGATTTCATCTGAAACAGGAGCCGGTCTTTGACAGGGGCTTTAGAAAAATCACTCTTAAAAGGTGGCCATGCAGCACCCTTATCTGTCTGAATTAGGCTTCTGGAGATATGTAAAACTGAGTATTTCAGTGCAGGTATTATATGGAGGATTTTGTGCCTTCACAAGCTCAAGTGACATATGCATATGAAGTATCATTTTCTTTTAGTAATACAGTATCTTTTATGCAGAAATTTGTATATAAAAATGACTACTCAGCTCATAGTGCCATACACAATTAAACGCTAATACAGTTTTTGGCTGTTACTCTTAGATAACTATTTTGTTCAGTAGCTTACATCGATTGAGGTCTTCTACAATTTAAAGGATGTGGTGTGTTGCATATAGATGGGGAGAGTTACGCGAGGTCACTGATTCCAGTGGGGCAGCAGCACAACAATATCTTAAGAGATGTGGAAAGAACCAAAACTTGCTAGGTGGCAGCAAAATGTACTACATCCTGCTTAGCTGGAACACACACTGTTGCATGGGAAGGGAAGATAAATGAACATGCTGGTATTATGGTGATGCAGTATTTTGTTTGTTAGGGGTCCTTGTCAGTTGGTTAATGGTAGCTAGTTAGCTGGCTGGGATGCTGGGTTTGAGGTTCCAGAGGCTTACAGTGCAATATGTACTTTCAAATGCTTGTTCTAAAATCTTCATCCTTGACCCTCATTCGTTCAATTAATTCATCACTATGTCGCTTCTAATATTGTCTGCTTCACCGGGCTGTGTATAATTCCTTTAAACTAACTGTTTTATTCGGCGTCTGAACACTACACAAACTATCTTTGCCCATCTGTCTGTGAATTGGTTATCTTTCTTCTTTTTGTGATGGATCAAACTCATTGCCATTTGTTTCAATTGCGCAGTGGAGCATGCCCCATGCAGGACTCTTCTTATAGTTGTGCTTCCCAGTGGCTGGGTATGCTGTGACACTGTAACTGAGAGAAGGGAGATTCGTTCTTGTAGTCTCAGTGCTGGCACTCAGGCAGCATGGAGAAGGAGGAAACAACCCTGGCTGGAATGCAGAGAGGAGAGGCGTGCAGGAAGAAAGGATGGAGGCAGGAACTTGGGGACAAGATCGGTGGGAGGGGAAAGGTTTGCTTTAGCATGGTATCCACACACAGGAACTCTGTGGCAGTGGTAGGGTTAGTAACCAATTTTCCAGGGTGACATTCAACTACCTTAATAGCTAGATGCTCTTTTTTTTTTCCCCTGCAACCTCCTGACTTATTCATCGAACAGGGTGAATGAGAGGTTGGCTGTAGGACCCCTGCCTCGTTTGTTGCTGAAGTTGGAAGATGTGTAGTGAATAAGGTGGGGGACTTCAGAAAGAAAAACCTTAGTTCTGACATTTCCTAATTCTGGAGCTGTTTACTTTGCAACCAGATTTGGGTTATTTTGCCATGTATCATGTTTGAGAGGCCACATCTTGATTTGTGGTTTAGCACACCACAATGTGATTATCATAGCGATTATGCCCTGGAGAGTCCAAACTAAATGGAAGGTTTTCAGGTAACCTTGCTCGGATGACCTGGAACATGAGGTTGGGGTAATGGGCATTATTAATAAGTGAGAGGGAGAAAGGAGGGCATTTCACCACAGGGTCAGATATAAGATGCAGTTTTTCTTTAAAGAAGGGGGGGGGGGAACCCTAGAAAAGCAAATGTATTTAAAGCCTGAATGAACCACCGTTAGATGCTGCAGTGCTTTAAAATGATTTTTAACTGATGCATCTGTAGAAGTGCCAGACCTTGTAATGAAGCATATTTAAATGGTTTTGCATCTAAACAAATGCATTCTCAATTTGCATGGTGTGTAAAATCTGAATGACACTTGCATTCTGTCTGAAAAGAGAGAACAGACGTTTTCATTATAAAATGCAGTCAAGCAGAAAAGTAGCAAAGTGAGCAGAAATTCCCATTTATAGCTATGATTGAAGCATTACTTGGAGGAAAAAATGGGCCAAGGTTTGAGAATAGCCCAGTTTTATACAGTTATGTAACAGGATATTTTATTACTAGAAAGGATTGTTGGACACTTTTTGGCAGCATCCCTTGAGTACATGAGGCTTAAGGCTCAGTTGCACCCGTTTTAGACTAAGGCCTAGTCTACTCTACGTACTTAGATCTACTCACTGCGGTGAGTCAACTGCTGCCAGTCCCCTGTCAACTCTGCCTGCACCTCTCGTGGCGGTGGAGTACAGGAGTCGATGGGAGAGCACCCCCCCCCCCCCCCCGCTGGATCGATTGCTGCCCGTCAATCCAACGGGTAGTGTAGACATACCCTAAGTGAGCTATTGGCTGTTTCATACCACTTCATTAGGTTTGTTTATCTTTTCTGTTTTAAGTACAGATTATACACTTTGTATAGTTCATTATTTCATTGAGGCAGATGTTGCCCCCTTGATTATGTATTAAAATTTAGCACATTTTAATTTTTAGGCCTTTGTTGCCAGAATTTCGTGTCAGGTGTTGGGGCTTCTCAAAAAGATGAATGATCATTATTTATCTACAGTAGAACACAGAGCCCTAGATCAAAATTGGGTTGCGTTGTGCTAAACTCTCTACTGACATAGAGGCAGACATAATCCCTGCCCCAAAGAGTTTATAATCTGTTTCTTTTTACTTCTGAGGGTGTAACTCACCTGATTTCTTGTGTGTCCCATGCACAGGCCAAGCTGTGCTCATGCATCTTTTGCCATCATAGGATACATGGAAAATGGTACTGTTTAATGTCTGTGGTTTGCAAAATTATGTTGGAGGAATCTAGTGATTAAGAACGACAGTACAATTAGAGTCAGCATTTAAGGTTGTTATATCCAATCAAGATAAATTTGTTAATTGAAGCCTATAATTTTCTGTACTCTGACACTGTGGACCAACCTCGCTCCTTGTGTAACTTTTTTGACTTTAGGGGAGTTACATGAAGGGTGAATTTGGTCAGATGTTAGTGTTAAAATATTAAAAAATCTCATTCCCTACCCAGCATTGCCCTGAGTTAGTGGTTCAACAGCTCTTCTTTGTAGTGCAGCTTTCAAGAATCCAAAGTGCAGTGAACAGCATAGTATTCAACCTCAGAAGATGTAATCCATACCTTCATTTAGATGGTCGTATACTGCATACTGCTAATTCAGCCATTGATAAACAGGCAAAATGTAGTTCTAAAGTGTACTAAGCTGCATCATCTTCAGTGCTTTAAACTAAGAAACCCTCTGTGGGTTAGGCATGTGATTACTGAAAATCACACCTCTGTAGTCCAGTTCTTTGCCTCTCAGTTCTAGAAGTGCCACTGTTGCCTTGCTTGATTTAACCAATGATGAGTCTTAAGAAAAAGACAAATTGATTATCAGTTACGCAGATGGGAAATGACTGCCTAGGAAAAAGTTCTGCAGAAAAGGATCTGGGGGTTATAGTGGATCACAAACTAAATATGCGTCAGCAGTGTTATTCTGTAGCAAAAAAAGTGGACACCATTCTGAGATGTATTAGTGGGAGTGTTGTAAGCAAGACACACAAGAAGTAATTCTTCCGCTCTACTCAGCACTGATAAGGCCTCCACTGAAATATTGTGTCCAGTTCTGGGCACCACGCTTTAAGAAGGATGTGGACAAATTAGAAAAAACCCAGAGGAGAGTAACAGAAATGCTTTAAAGTCTAAAAAATTAGGAAAGATTGGAAAAAATGGGTTTGTTTCATTTGGAGATAAGACTGAGGGGGGGGGGGGACATAATGACAGTGTTCAAGCACATAAAAGTTGTTATGAAGAGGAGAGGGTGATAAATTGTCCACCGAGGACAGGACAGAAAGTAATGAATAGGTCAGACAAACACCTGTTAGGGATGGTCAAAATACTCCTTAGTCCTGCCTTAGTGCAGGTGACTGGACTAGATGACATATCGAGGTCCCTTGTAGTCCTACATTTCTGTGATTCTATGATTCAGTTCCCTGCTCCCTTATAAGTCACTGGCCAGAGAGACTGTTGCCTCTACGTCACTTCGGCACCATCTGATATCTTCCAGGAGCAGAGGCTGAGTGTGCTGCACAGCAGCTACAAATGTTTGTGTCTTATAGGTTCCATGAAGGCATGGAGCTCACAAACTCATTTTGAATGCAGAATAATAATATATCCCTGTGGGTTTTCTGTTATTGTTGTGAGTAAATTGCAAGCATTATGGTGTGGCACACTGGGGTGATAAAATCCATTCTCCCCCAGAAATTTGCTGACTTTGGCTTTTAATGACTTTAAATCACTAGCATCGAATACAGGAGAAAAAATCAGTTGGACTACAAATGTCATCAATCATTAGCAATTGGAGGCACACTCCTTTTGCTGAAGTGTGATATTGAAAACTTTCCCTGTTAATTTTAAAGCAGATTTTTTTAAATCAATAAGTAATTTTCAAGAGCTAGCACATAGTCAGTATCCAGCACATGTTTCCTTGCCTAATAATAAACATATAATTACTTCACTATGACTCATTTAACCATTATTTCAACATGTAACCACTGGACCATTTTGGTTCATTCGTTTGAAATGTGAGTACTTTAATTTTCTTGGAGGTTGCTAGAAGCAAGTATGGTTCAGGGAGCAGATAAACACATGCCACTTGAATCATGTGTTCTTCTTTGAGTGCTGGTCCCTATTTGTATTCCACTGTGGGTACACATGCACTCCGTGCGCCAGAGCTGGAGAATTTTGAAAGCAGCGTCTGTTAGTCCGCACATGCTCCCTTGTCATCTTTTTTGCCCCTGACTGATGCTATAAAGGGTGGAATAGGTGACCACCTCTCCAGTTCCTTCTCACCATCACATAGTCTGGGTCGCAACCTCTAATGTCCAGAGCTTCATCTTTATTCCTTTATCTACACACAAGCACATACACATTTCATATATATATATAGTGAATCTGTAAATGGTTTTTAGAAAATGTTAGGTTTTAGAGTTTTATATAATAGTTTTATATGTTTTGTAGTTAGTTAGCCTCCCTGACCTGGGGAGGCCCCCTATACACCCCCAGACCCTGTTTCAGGTACAGTACTATGCCTACTACTCTGGGCTTCAAAATTTGTGCCTGTGCTACTTCTCAGTCAATGACACCCATCAGTGCTGCTTGTACTGCCTTGGAGAAGCTCACATCACGGCAAAGTGCAGGATATGCCAATTGTTCCCTGAGAGGGGTGGAAACTTTGCCTCAGAAAGCATCCAATGGAAAAGGCCATGAGGCCGCAGTTGGACTTTGGCAACGATGCAACTCTTCTCCTACTTGAGAGGGAGCATAACTCCATCTTCACCCTGCATCCTTAAATTCAATCACAGCAAGGCCTTACCTGCCAATGAATAGGTTTCAGGCACTGAACGATCTCAGAGTAAATCATAAGAAACCCATGAGCACTTCTCAAGATTTCTCTCTTTCCTGGGTCATATGGTTCCGTGCACTTACGTCACACCGTGTGTCAAGCTCCACCTCGGTTGCCTGCAAGCATGGCTTCAAAGAGTGTATTCACCAAACCAGCAGTCCACGAGCACCATGGTAGCTGTTTTGTCAAAGTACTATCATCTCCGGTGTGGTAGAAGAATCCTCACCATGTATGCTTGGGCGTTCCCTTCCTTACTACCCCATCGAATAGGACAACTGTTACTGTCACTTCCCTGTTGGACTGGGGAACTCATGGGCAACCATACAGCGCAGGGCACCTGGACATTTCAAGAGTCCAGAATGCTGTCCAGTATTTTGGAATTGCGAGCAGTTCAAAGGGTTTGCAAAGCCTGTCTCCTTTTATTCAGGATTGCAGTGCCCTCATGATGTCAGACAATATCATGACCATCTTTTACATCAACAAACAGGGAGGAATGAGATGCATCCCGCAGTGTGCGGAAGCAGTGTATGGAACTGGTGCACCAGTAATCATATCATTCTATCAGCAGACTACCTTCTAGAGAGCCAGAATGTGCCAACAGACATTTTGCTGTGGACCACAAAACCAATCAAAAAGGTTTTCTAGACTATTTGTTGCCATAGCAGAAAGAGTTTGGAGTCAAGCTATATCCTCCCAAAGAATCTCTAAGTGAATCTCTCAGCCTGTATTTTGCTCTGCTATCAGCAAACACTAACTTAATGGTATCAGCTGCCTGAGCTTCCTCCCCCATCTCATGGGGTAAGGGCCCATTCCCATCTCATGGGGTAAGGGCTCACAAGCGCTCAAGCAACATCTATGGTGTTGATTCAAGAAGTACCTCTACTTGATATCAGCAAAGCAGCTTGCATGGAGTTCTGTCCACATGTTTGCCAGAATTGCTACAAAATTACAATGATTGCAGTGCAATAAATCATGTTGTTCATCATATTTCCCTCATAATCCTAAACACCAGCACTGTAGACATTTATTCCCGGGTGTGTTTTTTCAACACTTTTTAATTGTACAGCAGGTGGATCCCTCCTGCCTAATTAAAGTATAGTGCTCAAGAGAGATGTAGTGATCACGCATTAACTTGATACACAGAGCTGACAATCGGATGATCTCAGTGTCTTGTTATGATGTTGTTTCAGAGTACCATTATCCTTCACCTGTTGGTGAAACTGGGTTAAGCTGAAAAGGGACTAAAATACTTTTTTTTTTAAAAAAAAAGCTACACAGTAACAATGCCCTGGCAGTCCTGTCATTTACTAAAATACTTTAGAATGATTTGGAATGGTGATTTGGTGTCAAATTTGTTCTAGATGTAAAGAATGTAAACATGTTCATATATTCGTCAGATTTATGTTTTAATGTTTGTCAGATAGCAAGGTCACAGCAAACACTAACTTAATGGTAAAGACCATTGAAGTCTTCGGTTCTGGAGATGTTGTATTAGGAACATAAGAATTGCCACACTGGATGGATAGGGTGACCAGACATCCCGATAAAATCGGGACGGTCCCGATTTTTCTTCTTTTGTCCCGCGTCCTGACCAATGCATGGTCGGGATGCCATTTGTCCTGATATCCGGGCTTCCTCCTTTTTTTTTTTTGCTCAACAAGTTCGGCAGCTTCCCGATTTTCGGGTCCTCGCATCTGGTCACCCTAGGATTAGACCAGAGAGTATCCCGACTCTCTGAAAGGGACTGGTACCACATTTTTCAGTAGAAAGTTAAAGAATCCTTATAGTGGGAAATTGAGTAACCTGTCTGTCAGGGAAACTTTCTTGCTAGCCTCTATTAGTTGGCGGTTGACTTATTCACTGTTAAGTTTTTTAAAAACAAAAATTCGGAGACTGAAGTTATGAGTGCAATGAAGACTTCATATTGTTTTCTTCCAGTTGGCGAGTTTGTGAGCGATGCCCTTCTGGTGCCAGATAAGTGCAAGTTCCTCCATCAGGAAAGGATGGATATATGTGAAACTCACCTGCACTGGCACACTGTTGCTAAAGAGGTACAGTATTATAATTTATCTTGAAATTTCTAGCCATCTTTCTTTCAATTTGTATCACTTTCCTGGGGATGCATCTGAGTACAACAGTGTTGTTATAGAGAAAATGGTGAGAACACAGTTCTAGTTGTAAATATTTATTGATGGGTGGTGAATTGGTGCTTTTAATTAGGAGAAAAACAGGAAAAGTTCTGTTAAGTTTATTTTGTTTCATAAGCAGTATTATTTTGTAACTTGATGGGTCACGTAGAGTTGATGTTTGAATGTTCATATCATTGTTGTTTTTATACCATATTCTCAGATTTGAACACTCTTCTGATTTTTTTTTAATGCGAGTTCCAGTGTTTGTGCGTTGTTTCTCCCCTAGTGGGGAGACTTAAGACATCTGACTCTGGCCCTGTGTTGTCTCCTTATGGTTGTCAAGTAATTCAAAGGGGGAATCATGAGGATGGTACTGCTAGCATATAAAGAAACTCTTTACCTTTTTAAAGTGCTGCATTCCCTTCACCAGCGTCTTCTCCCCAGCTTTTAGCTTCCCTTGTAGCACATACCTATAGTTACATTCATTCATAGAAAGCTGCTGTGTTATCAGGTTGACTTAACATTGCTCTTCGGTTGGACAACTAAGATTACATCTGTAACGTCACTACTCCGTGCTTGGAAAATAAGAACATCTAACTCACTTCCCATAAACGTTTGTCCCACAAGGTGCATGGCAATATTAAGCTGCCCTCTCTCTAATTCCTTTTAATCACTTTTCATGCTTGACTCACTCGCATATATTATTATTATTTATTATTATTTTATTATTATTTTATTATTATTATTTATTATTGTGTGCTAAGCGCTTCACAGAATTAAGACATGACCTCTTCCTCAAAGATTACAATCTAATCTCAGAGATGATGCAACAAATGAGGTTGTCATGTGACTGAAAAGAAGGGTGATGGGAAAGGAGTAGGAGAGAGAGAGAGGACAAGGGAACTTGTGAGGACAATGTGTAGAACTGATACAAAGTACAGAACATATGATTTTACAACTCACTGACATTTTATTAAAGACCCTCTGAAACATAATTTTGTAGGTGTCGTGCATCCAAACGATAATATCATAGTCTTTTGTAGGAAAATGTCTTCTTAAAGGTAAACTGATGAGTTTAGAGTTTCAAATTGCCATTTTGCATGGACCCTCCTGGAAGTCTACTTGACCCTGTAATATCATCAGGTCACAATGACATAGCCTTGAGTGGATTTAGAATATAATATTTAAATGTTTTCTCCTTTTCCACAGGTTCTGTGTGGCTTTGTCTTTTAAGTGTTTTGTGCATCCTCTTAAATGATGCATAAACAGTTTTCGAATATGGCTAAAACGTACCATACTGTATGAAGAATCAAACCTCAATGTATCAAAGGTGTTTAGGTGTTGATCTCCTCTTCAATAACACTGTCACATAGGCAGGGCAAACTGTCACTCTGTCTCCTGTGGTTATTTGTGCACAGCAAAAGCAAGCCTCAAAGGAGTTCTAGGTAAGAGGATGTAGGATTTGTCAGGTGTATGTGAGGGAATGAAATCTTTTGGCAAGGAGAAGAGTTGAGGAGAAGGAAAAGCTTGTTACCTAAAATAACTAGACTGTGGGTTGGGTGCCCATGTTCCCACGCTGAATGAATTTATCAGTCACAATAGTTGAGAGGTCAGTTAACAAGCTAACTCTAATTTTCTGAGGCTGTACACAGACTTTTATTATTTTCTTAACATCTATGCCAACTTTTCCTTAGCCAGCTCACTGTGTAACAATGTTGTCGCTTGTTCTCTTTATTTTTGTAGTCCTGTAGTGAAAAGAGTATGAATCTGCATGATTACGGTATGCTGCTGCCCTGTGGAATTGACAAGTTCCGTGGTGTGGAGTTTGTTTGCTGTCCATTAGCAGATGAAAGTGACAATGTTGATTCAGCTGACGCTGAGGAAGACGATTCGGATGTCTGGTGGGGAGGTGCAGATGCAGATTATGCAGATGGAAGGTAAGAGTGGTATTTCCCCTTTCTGGTTTACTGAAAATTGTCAAAAGTTTGTTTGGAAAGACTAAAAGTTAGCAGCAGAGTTTTTGATATGAGTGCACTTGATGGATCTCCACATTGTTTGAAACATTTGAAGTGACCCAAAATGTCTGGGTTTTAATAGGTTTTTAATTTTTACAAAACCATGAGGCTTGTAACATTAAGTATTTTTTTAAAATACAATGAAAAATTTCTTGTTGGGCTATAAACATTCCCTTGTAGTATTTGCAACCCAACATTACATTATGCATGCATATGACAACCAAAAATTGAAATAGGCTACCTGGGACCTGGGAAGCTTACTTTCATTGGCAAGCTGAGTGAACAGCAAAAAATGCACATCCAACCCAATTAGTGATAAGCAGGGCCGGCTCTAGGCACCAGTCTAGGAAGCACATGCTTGGGGCGGCACATCGTAAGGGGCGGCATTCAGGCTAATCTCAGGGCAGCACATTCCGCTCCTGCCGTTTTTTTGTTGTATTTTTTTTGCTTCGGCGTCGCTCTGGCCGTTTTTTTTTTCCCCCCCTGCCTGTGGTGGCGAAAAAGCCAGAGCCGACCCTGGTGATAAGTGAGGTGTTTTAAAACCCCCGTTTTAGTTTTACTAACATAGGTGTTAGTGACACAGTAAGAAGACTTTCAAGCTGGCAGCGTCCCTTTTAATTATGAATTGAAAGGTATTTTCAAAAATCTATTTAAATGGCCACACATTGACAAGACATACTCTTCTTTACTATACACTTCCTGCGCTACAGTCGCAACTATGTTAGGGGAGTCACTTTGCAAGACAATTGTGCAGTGACCATGCTACAACGTGAACTGGTTTTGCTTGTGTACATGGGGAAAGAACATGGCTCTACCTTGGTTCCTTTAACAATTTAGCATCATCTAAACATACAAAAGGGGTGCTGGATTAAGCTTGGGGTATGATCATACTGTAATATGTAATATGGCCTTTTTCATGATAGCCTACTAACTGCATTAGGGTTATACAGGTGTAAGTGAGAACTGAGTACAGTTCTATTCAAATCTTAAATAGCTCTGGTGAATGAATTTTAAAATACAATGAAAATTACCCTCCTTTACTAAACTAAAATCCAAAGTCATGATTCTGTATTTAACCAAACATCACAGCATGCTAGATTAAATCAGGAAGTGCAGAGTTTAGATGTTGGTAGTGCCAATTTTTAGAAAGGGGAAACAAAATCCAGATCTCAGAAATTGGCTGATGAATCCCTTTTAATTTAATTTCATCTTTTGCATTCATTTCACAGCACCTTAGAGCCAGGATGAGCCTGGCAGACTGGAGGGAGTTCAGAGAAGAACAACGAAAATGATTAGGGGCAGGATGGATAAATTTATATGTGAAGATTAAAAATGCCAAATGAATATAGTTTGCCATAGCAATGACTAAAATGGGAACATTAGCCTACCAGTGTTTCAGGAATATAAAGATGAAGGATGGAGATAACTAACTAACTAACTAACTAACTAGAAGTAATGGGCTAATATTGGCAATGGAATGACATTAGGACAAGGAAAATTAGACTGAATTATAAGGGGGAGATGTAATCAATTGTGCAAATGTCTTTTGAGGAATGAGTAGAAGCCATATCATGGTGAACATTTAACACTAGGTTGAACACAGCACTAAAAAAGCTGTTGCAGGAAACAGGTCTTTAATTGCAAGGGGATGGATTAGATCAGGGGTGGGCAAACTTTTTGGCCTGAGGACCACATCAGTGTTGAGAAACTGTATGGAGGGCCGGGTAGGGAAGGCTGTCCCTCCCCAAACAGCCTGGCCCCCGCCCCCTATCTGCCCTCTCCCACTTCTGCGCCCTTGACTGCCCCCCCAGAACCTCCGACCCATCCAACCCCTCCCCCCTGCTCCTTGTCCCCTGACCTCCCCCTCCCGGGACCCCCGCCCCTAACTGCCCCTGGGACTCCACCCCCTATCCACCCCACCCACCCCGCTCCCTGTCCCTGACTGCCCACACCCCTGCCCCCAGACAGGCTCCCCCGGGACTCACATGCCTATCAAACGTCCCCTGCTCCCTGTCCCCTGACTGCCTCGAATCTCCTATCCACATCTGTGCCCCCTGACAGTCGTCCGTCCCGCCCCCCGAGTTCCCACACCTATCCAACACCCCCTGTTCCCTGTCCCCGACCCTGAACCTCTGCCCCATCCAACCGCTCCTTGCGCTCTGGGACCCTCTGCTCTTATCCAACCTTCCCTGCCCCCTTACCATGCTGCTCAGAGCAGCAGGAGCTTGCAGCCCATGGGGAGGGTCCAGGGGCTAGCCTCCCCGGCCGGGAGCTCAGGGGCCGGGCAGGACGGTCCCGCAGGCCGTAGTTTGCCCACCTCTGGATTAGATGAACAAAAATTAGGTCTTTTCTCTGATTCTTTGTCACAAAAGAGTAATATCAAGACCCCTGCTTTTGGCCCCATCTAGGGAGGGAGACATCTTCAGTCTTGGAATATTTGATTTTTCCTGATGAGTTCATCTAACAGCCAAAGTGTAGCAATAGAACTTACTTTCGAGAAGGTTTCTAGGCCAGCTCTCAGAGCATCGTTATGTAATTTCTATATACTTGGTTTATGCATTGCTGATTGGGTTTCAAGTTGTTGAAAATGAGGGGTAAGAATTAAAAATGTTTGGAACCCTCACATTAATTTCTTCCTATATAAAAATGGAGAAATTTGCAAAAATGAAATAGTCTCCCTTAATATGTCTGGTCAAACCTGTCTGAAAATGTGAAATAAAAATGTTCTTATAATGGTGCACATTACAGCAATTAACAGCAATTATGCAGGATGTATATAAAGCAATCTGAATTATCCATTTGTTTCAATTGTTCATGTTTGTCACTGGGGAAGCATACATAATAATAAAGCAATTTAAGTTCTAAATTGAACAGGTCAAGGATGACTTCAGAAAACTAATATCCTATTAGAGCATCAGCTGAAGTTACGTTTGAATCCAATCCTGAAATTCCAAGTGAATAGTAAAAGCTTTTTTCATATAGAAATACCTACAGCAAATCTGGAAAGGCCAAGTTGCTTTTATGAAGTAGTTGAACTTTAATTAAGATGAAGAGCTCAACAATTTGCAATTCTTATAAACTAATTCACTAGTTTCATTTGCTGGCTCTTCAGTCCTCAAGCTGCACCCAGTCCCTCCTCTGCCTTGAAGCCAAAAATACACTCATGAAAATGATTAATGAGTCCTTTTGCATCAAAATTAGAATATCCTTGATATCAAGTTATAAAAATAGGTTTTCCCACTTTGAACATAAGTTTAAATGCTATATGCTTGATAGAATAACAAACATGAATCATATAATATATTATATTATGCTACAGTATCTGACTACTAATATGTGACATTAGAAATTATGATCAAGTTTGGGATTTCTGTATCTTAGTTTTAAGATCAGTAGGGAGGGATGCTGATATTGCTTGCTATACCACTAAACTAATGTTTGTAAACCACTAAAGCAGTTTTCTTTGTTTGGAATGTTTACTTAGCTCCATGTAGTTTCACCATAAGTCAGTAACCTTTCATTTACAGTGTTCCTTTCATCATGACACCTTCCAGAAAGCTTAATATCTCTTCCCGTATGTGTATATTATGTGATACTGTATAAAAAGTACAGAAGGTGCTGGTAACTCCTGCATTAATGAAGCTTCTGTTTCTATCGCTCTTTTTTTAATTGCTTTCAATTTGATAAAACAAAATCTTCTCGGATACACCCCAAAGGGGACCTGCTTTGTGGGGAGGTGGTAAAGCTTTAGCAAAATCAGTTGGGTGATGTGAGTGTGAACACTTATTTTCCCCATAACTGGTGATGAAAAAACAACTGAAATTAGAACCTTCAGATGTGGCTTTTGTAGCTTTTACGGCATTCAGATAAAGAGGAAAGACAAGTTCAGTTTTGGAGACAGCAAATTTTAGACAGCAGTGGGTCAACCAAGAAAGAAGAGCAAGGAGACAGATAATGAGAGGTAAATTTGCAAGTAATCCACATAAAAGTGGAGGTGGAAACCTTAGTGGAAGTGCAGGTGGAGAAGAGGAAAGGAGCAATGACAGAACATCGAGGAATGTCTACAGGCAGAGAAAGGAGGATAAGGATTCAATAAAAGGATTTTAATTATTTTATTATTGTACATTTAATTTAAAATAAACAGCTAATCTGCATTTGTTTCATTGTAAAGTGCCTAGGGTATTTTGGTATCTCTGCCCTGTAGGCTTCACAATCTAAATAGGTAAGGCAGAAAGTGTAAAAAGAAACAAATGCACAGAGAGGTAAGGTGACTGGCCCAAGGTCACACAACAGGTTAGTAACACAGCTGGGAATTGAACCCAGGTTTCCTGAATCCCAGTCCAGTACCCTGTGCACTAAAACCTGACTTTTTGGGGGAAGAATTTATTTGAAATTGTGCAGCTGTACACAAGTCTTTTTTTTCTTTTATTACTTTAAATTTAGTATTGACTTTTACTTTAATTTCTCTCAGTTATACATTTAGTTAGTTAGCTTTGTGTCTCCTTTGTGCAATGATCTTGTCAAGAGTTGCAGTTTATAGCATACCTGGACTGCATTTTTTCTTAACCTTTCAAGAAAAAATAGAATGCATGTAATTTAGTGACCCATACCATGTCGATAAATTTGTATTCCTATTTGTAGTAGATTATCTGGGTCTTTTAAACTGACTGTCACACACACAATGCAGCATTCGTTTCTAGTGACAGCTTTTAACATCTTCATTGCACTGTAAGGAATTGGCCTTTGGAATAGGATTTCAGAGATACAACAGAGAAAGAAGTGCAGTCCTTGAGCCTGCAGTAATTATCAGTGAAATTGCTTCATCATGCACTTAGCTGTCATTTACTGTGAAACATTTCTATTCAGACAAAGATAAGTAAAATTAGAAGATTTTATTTTAAAAAGACTTCATTATTTTATGCTATGACTTGAGCATCATTCTAATTTAAGAATTCTTTAGCACGTCTGTTGCAGTTGTATTATTTTGATATTTTCGTGCAGTGCTTTTGCAAAAGTGCAAAATTGCTGATTAGAATTAATGCCAAGTGAATTTTATATTTAAATAATGTAGAGTAACTGAATATTTAAATAATTATATGTGTGTTTTCCTGTTTTCTTTTTTTGTCTTGTGTTTTTAGCCCTATTGTACAAATAGGAGCTGTTAGCAGGGTTTACCAGATCTGACTCTTCTTTAATTTTCATTCAGTAGCTAGCTATGTCAATAATGTTACCAAATACCCCTCCTTAGAACCTAGTCCAGACCCACTCTCTGGACAGATACATGTCTTTTGTGAGTGATTGAACTGCTAGATCCCCCCATGTGTCTAAGCCCTTGAGTCTGGATAGTGACTGGTCACTGTCCCTAGCTCTGGATCTCAAAGGCACACTCCCAGAGGCTCACGCTTTGTATGAGACCCTTCCGGGACATTGGAACCCTACAGTCCAGCTGCCCTAGACTCCAAAACCAGTCCCTCAGCCCTTTTCGGGACCCTCCAGTTGCTTAGACATGTTCCCCTCAGCCTCCACCTGCTGTGGGAGCTCTGGTTCCTAATTAAACCCTCGAGAGACAATGTGGCAGAAAAGCAAGGTCTTAACAAAGGATTTTTTTTTTAACTATAAGCTCTTTACTCTTGTAAGCACTTGGAGAGTTACAGATCTGTGAAAAACAACAAAATCTAGAACACAGTCCCCGTTATTCTGATCTCACCCCTTCTCTGAGTCCTAGGTTTGGTCAGTGTCCTTAAGGACTAGGCAGAGTTTCTCCTCCTTCTCCTGCCTTTTTTTCTGGTATGTGCCAATGGGAGTATCCGGCTTAATGAAGCCACCCCCTTTTAATACAGCCTGTGTCCTCCTTTTGATCATGTGCTTCTGCAGAAGGAGTTACAGGCTCCAGTTCCCCTCCCCATCCCCAGGCTTCTGTGTAGAGAGTAATTCAAACTCAATGGCCCTACCAGTAGACAGTCCGTTGTTCCAGAAGGGGAGAGTCACTCAGCATTGATTCAGATAGTCTTTGCACTAGGTGTCAAGCCGCTGTTACAAAAAAGAAAAGATGTTCTAATCCACAAACAAGGTTGCAACGCAGCATGGTCATGATCCAAAATGAAAGTCACAGTACAAAGTGGAGCCCCTGAAACAGAATGGAGTGGAGTTCACAGTTTGAAACAGAAGAATCCCCACTTTGTCACATTCCTAGCTGCTCTAACTGTTCACAGTCTGCTTTATACCTGCCACGTTGCTTTAATTCTTCTTCTGTTGAATTGCTGCTGCGCCTGCTGTGCTGCATTGTGTTGTCCATTAACTGTGTTTGGATGTACTTTGTATGTTCCACTGCAGGTGGGTTTTATCTGGAATGGTCATCAGTGGTGGTTGATGGTTCCTCATCAGTTGTACCTGGCATTACATATTTTTTTGGTATATTCTACTTGGACGGCAGGTCCCCAGTGTGCCTCGTTCAGGTGTCTATTATGTGCTGCTTACATAATAGGCTTTTCTTGTTTTACCCCCTCCATTAATTACTCGTGGTTGAAGAAAAAAGAACGATTCTTATGTATGTTTATGCTGCAAAAGTATTTGAAGCCTACATAACATGTAAGCTGGCAGTGAGGCAGTGCACATGCAAATAACAGTGAGAATTTTTAGTGCTGGTTCTGGGTGGAGGAGAGGCTGGGGCCTCTGCACTGGATCCCCAGAGCTGTTGCTGTGTCTTCCCTGCTGCCGCCTCTCTTCTTGCCTGGCTCCTGTGTTTAAAGCATGTGCCAGGGCACGGGTGAGTTGGGTAGCTCAGCCAGCTTCCCAAAGGAATAGGGGAGGCACCGTGGCACATTATGACATGCCCCATGCTGGAAGCGGGCATGGTGGTGGCAAGGTTACCTCACTAGCTCACAGGGATGCTTTGCTCCTGCCCTGTGCACTGCCGCTGAGGTGTGGGAGCCTTGAAGGGAGGTGCCCGGCAGTGCGAAGGCAGGTAAGAGAGTGGGGAGGGGGCTCCCTAAGTACACCCTTGCAAGCCAAACCCAACAGGACCCGACTACAAGGGTTATGTTGGGTATGAAAACAACTCAGTGCTCTCAGGCTCACGTCGGGTTTGGATTCTCTGTGGTCTAGTCAGTTCCAGTTGAGATATAAAATTAGGTCTAACCAGATCTCTACTAAGCAGTACAGTGCGTCTTGTCAAAATCCCCATTCAGTGTGTATTTTGGATCCATCACTGCTTCACAATTTGTAAGTACTTTAGCATTGCTGGCCTGTACAGGTGACGAAAAGGTTGCAACCTTTACTCTCAAATATGGCACTGGTAACAGTCATCCACAACTTCACTCCCTCCACCTAACCTACTCTAATGAACTTTACCCTTGAAGACTGCCTCAGAGGCAAGCAGTGAAGCAGCTTCCCTCCTTCTACACAACTGTATTCCTCTGTGGTGACACTGTCCACTTCCAGGTGCAACTCAAGAATGGTGCAGTTCAGAATGGTGGACTGCATCCTGTTATAGGGGCTCCACTTTGTATTGTAACTTTCATTTTAGAGTGAGAACATGCTGTGTTGCAGTTTTTTTGTGGATTACAGCATCCTTTTTATATCAGGCATTTGAAAGACTGACTGAAAAGCAAGGACAGAGCCTTGAAAGATGGGGCTATCAATGTTGAATGACTCTCCCCTTCTGCAACAATGGGGTTTCTACTGGTAGGGCTTTGAATTAATCTCTACACAGAAGCTTTTGTGAATATCTTACAAGCCTTGACTGTCCTGTTATCCAGAGCTTAGCTACTTCTCACCTTGTATCCCCAGATGGCAGCTAAGATAATGATACCCTTGCTAGGACTGGCCTTTTCTAGGATCAGCAATAGAGTTTTTAACTAGAATTTTATCTATCTAGATATGAGAGACACAGGGTGGGTGAGGTCATATCTTTTTTTTTTGGACCTACTCGGGTAGTCAATAGGCGGACTGTGGGCCAAATCTGGACTACCAGATGCTTTTGAATGGACCACAAAATCTTTTTATTTACTTATTATTGTTGTTATTGGGGAAGGGGGCTATTATTTCCTCGAGTCTGGACCTTGGCTATACCTTGACCAAGAAATTTGCACCTGACAAAAAATAATTGACTACCCCTGGCTCTGTTGGTGAAAGAGGCAACAGTGAAGATATTACCTCAACCACCTTGTCTCTGTCTTATCCTGGGACCATTTTAAAAAGGTACATTTTTGTTGTATTAGGCATTTTTATTGAAATTGTTCATATAATTTGAAACACTGAGAGAAAGCCACTGGGCGGCACCAAAATGAGACTTAAAGGATAGCACTCAAAGCTGTAAAGGGCAATGAAATTTGAACCCCAGGAAACTGTTTTTTTAATTTTTGAGGGGTAATAAACATATTTTCTTTCTCATATCTGTTTAGATTTATATATAATATGTACAGGTAAACCTCAACTATCTAATTAGCTGGTAAGACATCCAAAACTTGGTAAATCTGCATTTTGGAAATGTTACATTCCAAGGGGGAGGAGAATGGTTGGTGGTTTTGGGGGGATTTTTTTATTTGGGTTTTTTGGGGGGGTGGGGGAAGGGAAATACATTTTTCAATTTCAGATAACAGGGTTTCAGACAATCCCAAGTTCATAGTTTTTTGGGGTTTTGTGACAAATCATAGGTATCAGAATTATACTAGAAATAGAGATGAAAAATCATATTCATGTATGTTATTGAAAGTGTATGCAGCCTTTTTTAACATGCATGTTTCCCGTTTCCCAAGGAAGATCTGTACTCTCTACGTTTTATAATACATATATGTATAAACATTTTTTTAAGATTAAAACACTGGAGTTTTCCTTGAACTTTTATTTTTTTTATTTTTTTAAACTATGGTACCTGTGGCTGATAAATCTATTGTGTTAATTATGGATATAATAATGTTCCTGAATGTGTTTTGCATCTCTTGGAATAATATGTGAAACGTTTTAGGTTAAAAACTTACTTGATTAAAATTTTAAATAGTAGAATTTGTTAATTTCTTGTATTTGTGTCCTTGCTGACAAGTTGCAATATTTAGATTTGAAGACATTTTTGGTGCATAATGGTTTTAATAACTAATCTTTCTTTTCATGGGAGCTATTGAAATAAACAAAGCACAGAAAGCTTAGGGGCATGTGAGCATTAGAGAGTCCAGAAAGACAAATATAATGTTGAATCTCTGCAAATGGATGAGTAGAGGAAGAATGGAACTGATGAAGCAGCTTATTGCTTTGAGAGGTAATTGCTATAGTTCTGCAGAGGCAATTCCAAGCACCATTTGAGTATAAAATGTTAACTCTAGTGATGGACGAGCTCTTGTGCAGAAACAATGAATCTAATCTGGGAAACGATGAATAGGAAATAGCTGGGCTTTCTTGCTTCCTTGAAGGCTGAGTTTGTCAGCCATGAGATCTCCTATTTGACTTCAGTGAACTTTCACTATCTTGCGGGAGGTTAATACCACACTTCTGCATTTAACTGACCAAAGTTAACTTGGATGGAACAGTTATGACCTTATGACTTAAAGAAACAGAGCATGATGTAGGCCTTAAATAATATCTGTCTCAGGGTGAAAGCTTTATGATAAGGTTATAAACGAAAATTACAAAGTTGTAACTTTGTAAACTATTGGAATTTTGTAACTATATATACTACTTACAGTATCTGAAAAAGAAATTTAGACACAAAAAATTCACAGTTGAGTTTCCACAAACAGCTTCTGACTCTGTATCCCTGCCCCCCTCACAACCACCTACCTTATTGTGTGGTATCAGATTTATATACCGATATTATTGTCTGACTCAACAGTGGTGACAGAGGCAATGTTGTTTCAGTACTGAACTGGCTGTATATGGAGGCATAACAAGTGAGACTTTTTTGCTGTGGGTAGAAAGCTGAAGCAGACGAGAATCTTCATTCTGCTTGATAGCCATCTTCAGTGTGTGACCAGGGAGATGAGAGGTTGGAGTTACGTATCTTTGGCCTCATTGATTTTTTCCAGTATGAACTAGAGCCAAAAATTATGTCTCTCCATGAGATGTTTTCAGTAGTTTTGATGTATTTATATCTTTACTAGATTCATGGACTGATCCACATTTCCATTAGGGACCACAAACCTTTAAGGAACTGGTATGGTGGTTAGGTGACTGGTGATGTGAGATAAAATATTTTTTTAATTCCCAGTCTTTAAAATTTCTTTCATAACAACACTATTATAATGTTTTATTTTAAAGATTATCTGTTTATAACATTAAGTCGTCTTAATGGAGCCTTGTCTGGAGATTTTCTGAATTTCTTTAGAAAGTATTTTAAACGTTGATATGTGAAAACCAGTAGATTGTTCTGTTTCTTTCTGTTGAAGGATATCAGTTGTTATAATTGTAGAAGTGGTCTAATGATGGTACATGATGGTGTGTGAAATACAATACAATGTACTAGATCAGGGGTTGGCAACCTTTCAGAAGTGTTGTGCCGAATCTTCATTTATTCACTCGAATTTAAGGTTTTGCGTGCTGGTGATGCATTTTAACGTTCTTAGAAGGTCTCTTTCTATAAGTCTATAATATAGAACTAACCTATTGTTGTATGTAAAGTAAATAAGGTTTTTAAAATGTTTAAGAAGCTTCATTTAAAATTACATTAAAATGCAGAGCCCCCCAGACCGGTGGCCAGGACCCGGGCAGTGTGAGTGCCACTGAAAATCAGTTCGCATGCCGCCTTCGGCACCTATGCCATAGGCTGCCTACCACTGTACTAGATCAATCATTTGCCAAACGAATCTATAATCTCCTTCAACCCAAGTGGTTTAGCTAACATTGTTTACAAAGTCCACTGAATCCTGATAAAGCAGTCCAAAATTCTAAAATCTGCACTGAATAATCCCTGTGGCCTCTTTTACTGGCAAGTGAAGCTTTTCTTAAAATTTACCACCACTGTACTATCACCAGGGACCAGCAAGGGAGAGCTCTGTTGTAGACAAAGCACCGGTGGCTACCTGCATTTTTCAGTTTCCCTTAAGCAGGGTTAGATCACCTGGTAGTAGAAATATCAGTGACTAGCGCTCCCACTATTGGCTGCCCTTAGCAGAGCTGCACTGATGCTGATGAAATTGAGGGAAACTTAAGTAAAAGCTCTGTGCAGATGCAGACTGTGACTCTCCCATTATATATGGTAATTGAAGAGGGTGGTTCTGTTGATGTGGTATGAGTCAGAACTAATGACCTTAGATTAGCACCCTGTTGTACAGCACTGAAAGAAGAACCCCAAAAAATTAACTGCCCCTTTTTATGGGAATAGAAAACAAATTAAACAGCTCTCCTGGAAAAAAGGGAATTACACTGGCAGTTCTGTTCTTCATTCACTGTAGTGCATTATGAGAAATGCATACTTATGGCAGAATAATACGAAGTACAGATAATGCAGATGGTGATAACATAATACATGAGACGGGGGAGGGGGATTCATAATTCAGTTGACCTTAACACGTTGCAGTGAAAAGGGTGACATAGTTTGCTTTCCCCATTGACTTAAGTGGGATTTGAATCAGTCCATCACTTTAAAATACAAACTCTCAAAATTTCAGTCTTGCTTGGAAATATGACACTCAATCCTTTGAGGACTCGGACAAGTATCAGAGGAAAAGAGCTGCTTTCAGATACAAGCAATACAAAAAGACCCTTGCAAATTAATGTTGGTGAAAAGTTACTCCTAGCAAGTAGGAGAGACAAAGATATATGACTGAAAATGTTGTATCCATAGTCAATAAACTACCAAATTGGGGCTACTAATGCGTCTTGAGGGTTGTGGCGGAACCACTTATCTTCCTACTTGTGGTTCATCATTATGTCACAATAGCCACCATTTATAACTATAATTGCACCCATTATTTGTTCTGTTATAGGCAGCACAACTAGCAATGTCTGGAGTTAAGGTTGTGCAACGTTGTTGATTATAAAACTGTTTTCGGTTACTTATAACTTAATCGAAGCTCTACTCATTTAGGCTGAAATTTTCCATACTTGGTGTCTGCCCCAGGCTGAACTTCTTTGGAAAACTTCAGCAAAAGAAGAGTTCAGCTATTTTGCAGAACATGTTTAGGGGAAACTGTGCTTTCCCCATGTTAAAAATTCTTTAAACCATTTGGTTGAAAAACTCTAGTGCTTCTGTGCTTGGGAGCAAAGACATAGAATGTGGCCGGTAGGCTATCCTGGGGCTAGGGATGTGCCTTTGACACGAAAAAACCGTCTAGATTTGGCCAATTTATGATACTTTTGGAAAATCTCAATTCACGCTTGCTCAGTAGAGACTTGTTAGAATTTGGCAGCTGAATTCTCAGAAGAATCTGTCCACAATGAGCATCCTCCTGCCCAGAGGTGAGGAGGCTGAGCGGGACTTTTCATGCAATTGCTGCTGCAGGTCCTGTGACACAAGGCACAAGAACACAAAATAAAGACAGGTTTCAGTGTAGTAGCCGTGTTAGTCTGTGTCAGCAAAAAAAAAAAAGAGAGGAATACTTGTGGCACCTTAGAGACTAACAAATTTATTTCAGCATAAGCTTTCGTGGGCTACAGTCCGCTTCGTCGGATGCATAGAATGGAACATACAGTGGGACGATATTTATACATTCAGAGAAACATGAAAAGGTGGAAGTAACCATACCAACTGTAAAAGGCTAATTAATTGAAAGGAACTGTCAGTAGGAAAGAAACTTTTGAAGTGATAATTAACATGGCTCATTACAGACAGTTGACACAAAGGTGTTAATGGTATTTAACTGGGGGAAATAGATTCAATTAACGTAATGACCAAGCAATTCCCGGTCTATATTCAAACCTAAGGTAATGGTATCTAGTTTGCATATTAATTCAAGTTCAGCAGCTTCTCGTTGGAGTCTGTTTTTGAAGTTTTTCTGTTGCAAAATTGCCACCTTTAAGTCTGTCACTGAGTGATTAGGGAGGTTGAAGTGTTCTCCTACTGGCTTTTGAGTGTGATGATTCCTGATGTCAGATTTGTGTCCATTTATTCTTTTGCTTAGAGACTGTCCAGTTTGGCCAATGTACATGGCAGAGGGGCATTGCTGGCACATGATGGCATATATCACATTGGTAGATGTGCAGGTGAACGAGCCCCTAATGGTGTGGCTGATGTGATTAGGTCCTATGATGGTGTCACTTGAATAGATATGTGGACAGAGTTGGCATTGGGCTGTGTGCAAGGATAGGTTCCTGGGATAGTGTTTTTGTTGTATGGTGTGTGGTTGCTGGTGAGTATTTGCTTCAGGTTGGGGGGCTGTCTGTAAGCGAGGACTGGTCTGTCTCCCAAGATCTGAGTTGACATTCAACTGCAACTAAAGTCATTGGGAGCTGTGATCTGAACAAATAAAGTGCTATAAAATGCTATGTTCTCTGAAAACTCCTCATAAGCGTTTTAAAACTGAGAACCCAAAATTAGTGGACACTTTATATTGTGTCTCTGCCTCCATTCCCCATCTGTAAAATGGAAATAATACTACCTTCCCTCATAAGGGTATTGTGAAGATAAATTCACTGAGATACTACAGTGATGAGTGCCATAGAAAAGCCCATGAGGAAACTAGTAATTCTTGATTCAGTGCAGGATTTGGATGGTGTGGAGTAAATAAGACATGGAACCACACGTTGAACAGTGAGACTAAAATGAAATATTGAATAGCTGCTCATTCAGTGAGAATTCATCCTGTGCATTGAATGAGAGAGGGGCATGTGGAAAGAATAGTATGTGATCATATAAATTCAAGACTATCATGATTACCACTTGAGGGTGGGGCAAATTAAAATGGACAGACACCTTAATTCTGGCACTTCTAAACTTGTGAATGCTTGACTCTGCAACCTTTAGGGCCTGTCTAGATGAACAGTTAGTGCATGGCAAGCTGGGGTGTCAATCTACCTTGCACTAACTTGACACACATTAATTGTTCATGTGCACCAAGCCCACTAAAAGTTTCCTAGTGTACTTTGATCTACTTCCTTTACAAAGCAGACTAGATCGAAGTGCAGTAGGGAACTTTTAGTTCATGGTGGCAGGTTCTGTGTGGACAGATATTGTGCAGCAGGCTAATGCAACGTAGATTTACACCCCAGATTGCTGGACACTAATTGTTTGTCTGGACGAGCCCTTAAAGTTCTTTTAATGTAGCTTTTTGGATGTAATATTTATTAAATGTTCTCCAGAACATCTGTGAAGCGGGTGGGTGGGTGTGCGTGCAAGAATATTTCATCTGATCTTCGTTTTGAGTTTTTGCAGTATACAGTTGGGGATGATTGGGCGGATTGTTTTAAATCAAAGTGATTTAAATCACTAATTTTGATAATGATTTAAATCAAGCAGAAACGTGGATTTAAGTCATTGCTTTTAATCACGTTTTGCATTTGTACTTTTTTTTGTTTTGTTTTTTCCCGTAAAGAAAGTTGATTCTTATTGGTTCAGGACCATTAAAACATGTTGATTTGCAACCAAATACACTCTTTACACTAAATTTGGTGCTGCTTCTTGCAAAACCTTTTGATTTTTTTCCTAGTGTTTAAATATACATTTTCGTTAAACTTGGTAGCTGACAGAATTGTGATTAAAATGTAACCTCTTTATGAGTTTAAAACAGTAACCTTACATTTTAAATATCAATTCTTGACTGAAACTTTTTACCAAGTATTAGCTTGAAAATCTTTGCGTCAGAGTTTGTAAAACAGAGTTTGTAATGGAGTGCCACAACTGCTGAGGCATAATTCAAAAGACCAGGTAATAGTCCTTTTAAATTTGTATTCCCACTTGCTTCGTTTCATGGCTTGTTAGAAGACTAAAAGAAAACTTTACTCTGCTGATTTTGTCTTTTTTTTCTAGAAGCACAATAGTTGGTGTCGCTCAATTTTCTTTAGATGTTTGTCCAGCATCCATGAAGTCATCAGTACCGCGCACAGATCTTAGAATGAGCAGAATAAGTATAAGTTTGTGTTAGGTCCTAGCAAAATGGTGGATTTAAAAAAATAACGTATTGAATAATCAGTGCATATCTGTGGGCTAAATTCTGCCTTTAACAATGTTCAGAGATGCATGTTAGTGGGACTTGTATGTGTGTATGTTTGAGGGCAGACATTAGCCCATTAGACCTAAAATGGTTGATATGCCTTTATTTAAAACAGAGCTACAAATGGAATTGCTTATCTCATGGATCTGCCTGAAATATCAGTGGTTCCCTGAGTGGTATTACTGTAATACCTCTTAACCATATCCTGTTTGACAATACAATAAGCAGGGGAGAGATGATTTACATTAAGATCTAGTTTACTTCTCCAGTGATTCAGAAAAGAAATGTTTCCATGGTGAGGAAATTTTAATATTCCCTGTGTAAGGAGTTTGAGGCAGGTCAAGGTTGCTTTTAGGCCCCCCCCCCCCCCATGTGTCTGTTATTAATGCAAATTACTATCCCTAATTACTGCAGTATATTTGTTGACATGAGGATGTGAGACACTAATATTGATTTTATGAACATTGCAGGTATTTTCAAAGCCATATTCACATCTAACAATTTATCCCTGTTGCTTGCTGCTGAACTGTAAAATTCAGATAGTGGTAAGGCTTCACAAATATATGAACTTGCCAGTGTATCGAGTAATGTCTTCAACTGCCTCTGAAAAATCCTGTCACCACCACCGTTATGCTGAGTCAAAATGTCAACAATATCTTGTAAACTAGACACTGCAGTGTGTGGTGCTTCTGAAAACCTGGCTGAGATAGTGTCAAGGGAGTACGCAGAAACAGCTGTCGAAGGATCAGAGTTCCAAAAGCAACAAGACCAAGTCAGGTTTGCTTAGCAAAGGAGTAAAATGCAATAACAACATGAAGTATGTACACCTTCTCAATATGTTAAATAAAACATAAAGAAACTCTTGAGCTGATAGGTACAAATATTTTCTTTCTTAACTGCCTTCTATAACAACTCTGTTTCAAAACTCTTGATGTAACTTGGAACCAAAGTGAATGGTATATTAGAATAGTTGGAAACAGCATCACTCTGATGCCAAATTTGGGTGCAGTGTCAGAGGGAATAAGAGTATTTACCATGACCGTGAGAAAGGAGTTGGAAATTCAAGTTGTGCACTAAATAAAGGGATCTGTACCATTTTAAAATTTGCAGTTGTAGTCCATACGGTTGGAATTTAACTTTGTTCCATTTTGTGAGCTAGTCTGTAAGCCCCCAACCCACTCCTCATTCAGACCTCTCATGAACACCCACGTTCACTGTGATGCACTCAGAAACAGATACATACATATATACACGTACACTTTTTAAACTGTGTTGTGCTGTTCACACCTTTGTCTGAGTAACTATGTAATTTTTGCTGTAGTCCATCTAATCCTTCCCCCTAGCCCCATCCTATTGTTGAGATATTCCTTATGGTTCCTGCAGCTTGTTCTGCGTGCGTGGACCCCTGTGCCCCCACACAGCCCATTGAAGTCAGTGGGGCTCTGCATGGATGCAGGAATCTGCCACACATGCAAGAAGTTGCAGGATTGGGTCCTATTGGTAATTCTTCAGCACAGAGATTGTGGGTCTTTACTGGTGCTGTAAAGTGCCTATTACACTATTGGGTGCTGTGAAATTATCACTAATAATAAGTGCCAGTAAAACTAATCCAACAAAATCAAGCATGGCTTTTTATTTTTATTTTTTTTAAAAAAAGATTGGTAACCAGGGGTGTTTCACTGCATCTCTTCTGTCCTGAACAACAATTAAAGCATCTGAGCTGTCTTGGGAGTGAGAGTGTTAAGGCCATGTACAGCATGGAATTTATTGTTTGTCTCTGAAGCACCAGAATACTAGCACTCAGTGTTGGCATTACCAAGCATGTGCTGCAGTCTCATCTTGGATGACAGCACCAAAATTTGGTTCAGAGTCTACATCTGTGAATATAAATACTTACAATAATACCAAAACTTGAGACATTAACCCCTTTTGGCACAGCATCTGAACAGACTCTGCCTCTATAGCGTAGCTCAGTGGTTCTCAACTGTGGGGCCTGGTTTCTCCCAGCTGGGGGTGGGGCAGCTCCAGGTTAAAAAAAAAAAAAAAAGAGAGAGAGAAAAGCGAAGATGGGGCATGATTCAGAAAAGGTTGGGAACCCCTGGTGTAAGTGAATCCAGGATTGTGGTAAAAGACTGTGATGCTATTATTTCTTGGTAGGTATGTGTCATTTCTGGGGAGCGTGGGGAGGGGATGTTCCCTGAGTACTGTGGTAGTAATATATTGAGTGCTGCTATCACAGTTGAATCTGAGGAGTATATGAGACAATATGTTAGTGTTGATTTCTAGTAGAGCAGTGCTGTTACTATTATTTTAGTTGTTTTCTGTAGTACATGCTTGATATATCACAACACATGTTTAAGTTGCATATTTGTGCTGTGCCATTTATAGTATTGTGTTGTATATGTTTAGGACAGTATGATGAAATCGTCAGGCTTAGCCAAATTCAGACTAGTCTCTGATACTCAGTGTTATTTTAGTGCCTTTTTAGACGTATTCTCTGTAAGCAAAACTAAAATGCAAGTTCAGGTTCTTCAACTCCAGTTCCTCATTTTCTTTAATATGAGGACAGTATGTCTGATAGTAAAACTGACTTGTGTGTCAGCTAAAGAGTCATCTTTGCATGCAGATTTTCAAAATCCTTCATAGTGATTGAAAAAGTAATGACTACTTTTATGGTGAGAGTGGAACCCTACTTTAGAAGTCTGTGTGCTGGCTATGTGCATCCAATGAGAGGCCAGCCGTTTCTAGGAACTGTGGGGAACAAAAATAAACCTTTAGATTTGAAGTTCATTTTGAGAAAGCCAAACACTGTATCAATATGCCAGTACTTTTGGTTCCTTCTGAATTATTCACATCAAAATCTCTGGAAGAAATAGTGTGTTTTAATCTATCTTCACAGTACTCCCCATGCAGTGATGGGTATAAAACCAGTTCTGTGACATATTGCCCTTGTGGTAGAGTCCTGTAGAATATCGTATACACTTTTATCAAGAACATAATTTTCTAGAAAGCTTAAAAAAAAGTGCAAAGGATATTGTTAACTTCTGTGGGGGTTTTAGAGTAACTGCAGGAGCCTAATTGCTCAAGTCATCATAGTCTTTCTTTACTTCCCACCACAGTGCCTCCTGTGAGGCTCCAAAGTGTTTAGGCAAATGGCTGTTCCTGATACTGTGTGACACCTTAGAATTCACTATTGTCTACCCAAGGCCGTCTGTGGTGTAGTCAGGTGCTTGCAGCCGGCATAAAACATAGTACGTACAGGATATGTCACTCATATGAGGGGTATATAAGCACAATTTTCATATACGGAAGTGGAGTATTGTTTTCCAGAAATTGAATTCCAGGTAAATGGCTCACTATGTCTGTAGCTAGATCTTGTTTGTTTGCTGATCATTTCTTAGTCACACTGAATTCAATATTTGTGCTCCCAACTACAAGTAACTGCTATGTGGATTTGTGTTCATTCTCATGAATTGTCTACAGACTATCAAAAATGTGTTGCTTCCACTGATGATTTTAAAACAGATGTAGAATATATTTTTACCACGCTGCTAAATAGTTTAAGATGACCTTGGCCTAGCAATAACTTTTCTACAGATTCACATATCAGATTTGTTTAGAATTCTACACCAAAAACCACAATTGAGTTTAGGGACTGCAAATATAACAACAAAATGTTGTGCATTCACATGACAAAATGAATTGCTTTTATATAGCTAAACACAGCAGGATATTGGATGTGTACAAGTAAATAGTTTTTATAGTGCTTTTCCCTACACCTTCTTAAATTGGCTTTCCTTTGTTTATTCCATTACTGTTTATGTTTATTCAGAGCTCTACAATCAGAAACCATAGAAGCCTTACTTTCAGCATTCTTGGGAAAAATGTTAGTGGGTGTCCAAGACTAGGGGTCTCTAAACCTGGATGTCACACACAGGTGACAGAGAGGCATAACCACCCTACTCTTTCCATATTGCTAAATGGGTGGGTTGTCCCAGAGTGGGAAGAAGGTCACAGTATATAATAGGTGAGACCCATTACCCAAGACACACTACAGGGTTGCAAACACCTTAGCTTGCCTTTGCTTAAACAAGAGGGTCTATTGCTGTGATTCAGACATTCTTGTTTGTCCCACCTGAGTACCAAAGTGAATTAAGCTGGAGTTACCAGGATACAAATAATAATAGTATGTGAGTTTGAGTAAGTTGATGGTTATCATCAGTCATTGACGTCATTTTCTGATAATAATAATTAGTCATTATGATCTGGGGTGTGTAAGTGTTCAAGAAAATATCACTTAGTGCTGAAAGCATATGGCCATCGGCTTCATTCATCTGTTTGCACCCACCTCAGTCATTTTACAGAATTCCAGTGCAAAGCAACTGTCTGATCTCCAAGAGCAGCATAAAACATGCACACCCAAGATATTAATCAGTTGGCACAATCTGTTATGGTTAATACAGGGCCTTTCCCCTTCCATTGCATGGAGAGGGGCTTCATATTGACATCCTGCTATGCTAGCACCAGAATATAAACCATATTTATCTCTTGTTATTGTTTCATTTTCAATATGTGAATTAAATCTCGCTGCATTGCTCTCTAGAGTGCCAGGTTCTTACTTTTTGAGAGAGGGGCTTCCTTCTCACACTTTCATGGGCTTCTGAATAAGTCCTTGTAAGATTTCTCATCTAGAAGGTGTTTCTTTGCTGACTCAACAAAATCTGTTGATTCTTTCAGTGATGATAAGGTGGTAGAAGAGCAGCCAGAGGAAGAGGAGGAAGTAACGGATGTGGAGGACGAAGATGCTGATGATGACGACGATGATGGTGATGAGATTGAAGAAGAGGCAGAGGAACAGTATGAAGAGGCCACGGAAAGAACTACCAGCATTGCTACCACAACCACCACTACTACCGAATCGGTAGAAGAGGTTGTTAGAGGTAAATTAATGTTTGTTTAGTTTGGGGTCTCTGGAATTGATCTTACTGGTGTGTATTTGCCCTTTACTACTAAAAATGTTCCAAACAGCAAAATATCCTAAGTTGCTACATCATTATGCTTTGTCTTTATATTATTTGCAAGTTTTTTCCCTTTTATATTTAATCTTAGGATACATGGATAGTGATTGCCACATATTGCATTGAGATTACAACAACAGCATAGTAAACTACATGAGAAGAAACAGTGTTGTATGCTGGTAAAACAATTATTGTGGAAAAAAAGTGAATGTTGATATCAAGTGGAAAATGTGTGTTAGAAAGCACTATTACGTAGGACATTGTCTTACATTAACATTTTCTGGTTAGCTATTTCTCACTCCATTTGTATACTCTTCTATATGGTGTCATTAAAGCAATTTAATTTTTTAAATAAATTTGAATATTAGCTTACCCATAGGCAATTTGACAATCCAAATCATGGTAGAATATTTATTTTTTTTCTGTTCCTCTTCCCTCGTACAATTTATTCTTTAAAGGAGCTCTTCCTAGATTTCTATATGATTTGGAACTATTCTATATGGTGTAATATTTATATAATTCATTTATTGGTTTTCTATATTGCTTGTCCCCCTGGTAGCATTGTACTTATCAAATGTCTTTATGATGATCTTCTACCTCCTAAGAAATGAGACACGGGTGAAAGCCAAGACAAAACATAAAATGAGCTAAGTTCCTATAAGTTAAAATGGAAGGAGTTGCAACTTAAAACATTCAGAGACAAAATGACCATGAAATGGCTGTAGTGGAACTAACGTGGACATTTCAGTCCTGGTTCCCTTAGTCCTTACCTGCTGCTATTGGAATTGAGGGGCACAGACCCTTGCAACTTAAAAGTGTACACAAACCCCCACTGACCTTCCTATCCCTTTCCTGGGGCAGGGTTTTTCTGCCCTGTTGGCTGATGTATGTTTGCTGGTGTAGGGAGGACAGCACAGGATCGATCTTAGCTATGATTTTCATTCCATGATGAAATATGTATACAATTGGATGGAATTAAGTAGCTAAGGTTTGAAAGGGTATGCTTCCTTTATTAACATTTTCTGTCCTTCCTTATTTTTTCTCCCTGTTTCAGGTGAGTGCTATGATCAGATGAATTTATGTTTGAGTAAAATTGATTTGCAAGGGTTTCCTTCTTAGGCAGAAAAAGCTCTTATTTATCCAAACTCTGTCTCCTGAGCCTTCGATTCAGTCACTGACGAACCAGTGTGAGACGAAAGTAAAAATCCCAGTTTAAATCTTTAAACTGCTTAACTATATATTTCCATATGTGAGCTCTTACTGCTCAGGGATGAAACACCCTGTCCTCACTGGTAAATTAATATTTAAAAAGATACACGTCACTTTAATGGGATTTGGGATGAGTGGAAATGAGAACAAATTAGGTACAGTAGGTCTTTTACTGAAGTTGAGATTTCAAAGAGGTTAAGATGTTCAGTCTTTAGGCAACTAGGATGTTTAATGTGAAAATAAACTACAAAAAAGGTGAAGCAGCACATTGAATTTATATAAAAATAGACTGCAACATATAAACATTGACATTCCATGGTGCTGGTTTTAAGAGCCTAAAGATAATCGTCTTTAGTTTTTGCATGTAAAATTGGTAAAATGCATGCGTCATGAAGGCAAGAGTTTGGCTGCAGACAAGCCTAGTGTAATCAGTCTCGATGCCAGATTCCTTGTGCAGCTCTCCTGAGGCACCTCAGCCCATCTGACCTTCAGCATCTTCATTTCTCTTCAAGTATGAGGCCTCTCTTGATGGGACTGTTACTTGTACCAAATTATTTGCATGGTGTTGGTGCTGTAGATGGCTACCCCTGATTATTTCGTTGAGATAACTAAATTTTCATTGTCAAATTGTGCCAGATGACAGAGTTATCCTCCTGGGGCAAAATGCTAATAGACTGGTCCGCAGACTAATAACTGGTGGTCTGCAGAGAGATGGCTTTTCTTATGGTATACATTCATCTCCTTGTTCCCACTGGTAAAATGCATTGAAAGAAGCTAAAAATACATTAGGAAATTAAACAGTTACTGTAAGATGTTGATGGTTGACACAGGGATGTTATGCTGTCGCACATGGGTGGAGAGTTGATCTCCATGATTACAAATAGGAAGGGGGGGAGGTCTGTGAGACTTTCTCTATTAAGATGTGGTCCATGCTAAGGAAGACATTTGAGAACCCTTGTAGATAAGGCTTCTTTGCCATGGGTGGCTGACTAGCTTTAAAATGTAGATACATTTGGGTTACAAGTAAAACTAAGGTCACTTTTCCAAAGTGTTAGGGCAATTAAGTTTATACAGTGTATTTACTCCTGAGGGAAATCTGCTCCAAAGAATTCTCTGCCAAAAAAATTAAAAACTCTGCACACAATATTTTAATATTCTGCATATCTTATTTGTCAAAATAACACAATATAATAATTCCAGTTTCGGGGTTTTTTGGTAATACTGTATACTTACTGACAAGTATTTTGAAATAAGTCTGTAACATTACAAGGCACGCTGGAAAGCACCTTCTTCCCCCTCCCTATATGCGGCTCGCTGCTCGGGCCCTGAGCCGGCTTCCATCTCTTCTGATGCCATAGCAGCCCTGGTGGGCAAAAGGTGTAATTGCAGCACCTTCCTGGCAGAATGTATTATTCTGTGGGGTAGAGGGGATCTACAGAGGACATCAATTCTACACGTATACCATGGTGCAGAATTCCCCCAGGAGTAAATACTCTCCCTGCTGATTGCACATTCAATTTCTTCCTTATACTTGCTGGAGACATAATCGTTATTAGATCCATGAGCATTAAAGAATGTGGGGAGAAGTTCTTCATGTTTTATAGGAGTTATTGAGCTGACACAGTCAAGGCATGTCAGTCTCCTAGCCAGCAGTACACAAGGTAGTGATGTGGCCAACATCATGTCCTCCAGCCTACGTCTGCCCTAACGCAATGGATCAGGTACCTATTTTGCATCTGGGTGAACTGGAAGTGGCCTTTCAGGGAGAGATTGAGTAAGAATCAAACCCATTGTCATCGGGTGCCTAAACCACTCAGTCACTGCACCTTGACAGATAGCAACCTGTTTTTTCATGTCCTGTGGCAAATATGTTTTTGAAAGCTGTTGTGTTTTTTAGCAGTTTTTTCTTAATTAAAGAGACTATAGAAAGGTTGGCTTTGGTGAATTCCTTTCCATTATCCTAGCACAATACTTAGCAATATGCGCATGCCTTTGTCTGACAAGGGCATTTATGCTGTAGGTTTTCAGATAGATTGAACACAGGAATCAGGAGTCCAGGATTCTGTATATATCTGTGCCGCTAACTTGTTATCAGCTTGTAAGTCTGGCTGAGGAAGCTGTGTACCTTGATTGGTGGGCTGGAGGTCACGGGCTCTAGGGAACCCAGAAGCCAGCCCTTCTCAGTTCTGTATTACTCACCCCCATCTGCTGGGAGATGTTATCCCTGAATTTGTATTCTTAAAGCTAAGTGACTGATTTCTGCAGAGTGCAGGCACTTCACCCAACCTACATACCTAGGGTGACCAGATGTCCCAATTTTATAGGGACAGTCCCGATTTTGGGGTCTTTTTCTTATAGAGGCTCCTATTAACCCCCACCCCCCTGTCCCGATTTTTCACATTTGCTGTCTGGTCACCCTATACATACCAAACAAGGGAAGTCACTTTGAAGACCAGTCATAACTAGCAGATCAGCTCTGGTTCAGCTGATATCACTGCCTTAATACACTATAAATTGTTTCAGAACCAGAAAATGATACTGAGATATCAAGGTCCCAGAGAGTTTTTGCTAGGATTGACTGAATCATGGCGAAACTCTGTTCTCCCATGATGTGTAATTGTAATTCCATTTCTGTTCTCCTTCGGCATGGGTGTTGGTAAGCAACATTGTTCCTCTCTTAGCTTACATCAAAGAAAAAGCAATTAGATCTTGTTTTGAGTTTAATGCTTCCTGTCAACATATCGGTCAATTAGAGCTTATTTACAGGCAAGCAGCAGGGCCAGTGCAGCAACCTGTTGAACATTTGGCAGCTTGTGCACATACCATTCAGCAGATGTGGGAGATTCAGCAAAGGCTTGACCACCTGGTTTCCGTAGTCTTGCCAGTTAGCAATGATTTCACCATCCCTTAATTCAAACAGATTTGTTGAAATATTTAGGAAAGAATTGAAGTGGTGCTGCTTGATGTGACATTTTTAATGTGTTTGTAACCAGCAGTTGCATATGGGAATCTCTGAGCCAGCTTTCTAGCAAAAGAGAAGTGACATGCATTAGGGATGGCAGCTGTTAGCCTTATTGCTCTACTGTATCTTGTTTGCTATTCCCTTATACATTTCGTAGATTCTTTAAATCCATTCAGTGTTAGTTACTACCTATTACAAGGCAAGTTATTTAGCTTATTATAGGGAAGTCCTGGTCCTCTCTATTGCAGGCTTTGATATAGTATTGGAGTATTAATGCCTTGTTCAAAATCAGTTCTGCTTTAGCCCACACTGACTTAATTGCTTTTCCTCCTTTTCTTCTGTGAAAGGTTATTACCTTGGTTTGAGCATCAGAACGTTTGATGTTTTTCTTCACCTAACTTAGGGTGAATTTGATTGGTCGTCTGATTGGGTGAAAGAGTTTGAAAAGGGAGAATAGATGCTCATATTGCATTTTAAGAAAATACCTAGACATTTGTACAATAGTGTCCAATGTTATAACTATCTTTCTGTCCGTGTGATTTTCCTTACTCTTATGAACGTTTATATGCTCAGTCTAGCCTTGGTTATAGAGAACCATGTATTGGTACATTTTGATTAGTACAACTGTGAATTTAATTGGATGTTTCGATTTAAAATTCAGTTGTTCCTCCATAAAAGGACATCTTTAAGTTGTCTTACATCAAATGAAATCTTTTTCACTGTTAACCAGGGCTGCTGAATCATAAAAGAACATGCTTTTTAATTAAAATTCTGGGCCAAGGACAAACATATTGGAATATTTTATAGAGCAGTTCTGCTGTTTTACATAATGATAATTTCATTATGATCTATGCTATACTTATTGAATTCTGTCCTCTGCTAATCTGATTCCCCAACAGAAAATATCATTTTAATGTACTGAAACTGTAATGATCTAAAGCTTTGGTTGTATTTACTAATCTGTTTAATATTATCCTACATTATCATCATCTGTGGAGATAAGTTTTTTGGATGAGTGAAATGCATTTCTGTGCTAATCTTCTCACTCAGTGTGTCTGCTATGTTAGTAAAATCATAGTGTTACAGGAAAGCTGTATCTCTTCCAAAACATACATAAAATGTGGAATTTTTTTGATCTAGTCTTACGTTCAGGCTGTCCTTTCTTTGCCACTTGACATCTTGGTTCTGAGTGAAGTTGCTCTTCACACAACTAAAATGAAAATATGTTTTATACATTTTCTTTTACATTGGAATTGGAAGGTTTTGTATTTTAGGCACAGTATACAACTATATTTTATTTATACCCCAATTATTACCTGCGAGTAGGCTCCAAGTCAACATTAGAGAGAGAAATTCAATCTTAACTGGCGGCAATTACAATTTTAAGGTATTTAACTGTTTTAAAGAATTTTTCTTTGGCATTGCATTTATAACTAATCGTTCAGCCTTTTTTTATTTTTATTTTTTTTAAACTTTCTCTCTAGAAAGTATCAATGCTGCTGTGTAGCTAATGCATGGGCTTTATTCCCAGAGCTGGTGCCAGCTCCACAGCTGCCTCCTGCTGAATTCCAAAAACCTCTTAGGTAATTAGTTTTTGTCTTTGAATGTTCAAATTAAAATTTGGCTGCTGGTTTCGGGCATATATTCAGAATGAATAGTTTTTTCTTTAAATATTCCCTTGGGAATAATCCACATAGCAGAACAGTAGCGTAGATTTTTGGCTAAGTGTAAGTACAAACAAAATCAAGAAAGGAGTAAACTTTATTTAAAACATAGTTCTGTATCTCTGAAGTAGTTACATACTGCAGAGTAATGCTCCTGATGTATATGTAGGTACATCCATAGAGGTTTACAAATAACCCAAATTAAGGGAATGACAAAAGTACTGATTGGAACCCTAAATTGTAGTGCCTAATGATGTTGAGCAGACACTTTGATGATGTTACGTTTGCTAGGGTGATTGATTGATTCTTTTGCCCACTTTGTTACATTCATCATCTACACTGCAGTTTTTAGTGGAATATAGATTATAAAATATACTTTATTTTACACCTTATAAAAATACAAAAAATTATGGTCCCAGTTCATCAAACACATGCTTAAGTAAATCCCTACTCACCAAAGTGCTTAAGCATGTGTTTAATTTTAAGACCATGATAAAGTGCTTTGCTGAATCTGGGTCTACATGAATACAACATAAAGGTTGTATAGATAGACTCATAATATTTAAACTACTTGTATTTCAGTGGCTATTTGCAATAACTTGTCTTTATCACACACTGTGGCATATTTTATTATATACACTTTCCATTTTATGACATAAATAGTAATATAAAGCTGCACATTCAGAGGATAGTCTTGGAGATAAAGCATAGTATTGGGAATCAGGAGATTTGGGTTTTGTTCCCTTTCTCTGCCAAAGACTTTCTGGGTGTAAGTCACCTAACTTCACTATGAAACTGGGACTGGGCTGCATCATAGGGCGGCTGTTAGGGTGAATTTTACACATTTCTAAGGAAAAGTTTTGGGATTTTCAGATGGAAGGTGCTGTAGAAGGTCAAAGTTTTGATGTCCTAGGAAAAAAACATTGGAAAATGCTGGATAGTAACAATAGAGCAAAGTTATAGAACCTTGACTTTTGCTTTTCCTGATCGTTGATTAATTTAACTGTATGGATCTTTGAGATGTCCACAGGCACTAAGTGGAGTTAGAAGCTTAGCTCCCCTGGAAGCCAGTTGGTTGTCTAATTCCCCCCCCCCTTTTTTTTTTTAAATATCCACTGTATTTCTTTAAATTTCATTTCCTAGATTTTTTAAAGAGTGAGAGGCTACACCCACATTTCAGTGTGCACGGATCCTGTTAAGTCATCTTAAAAATGGAATAGGTCCTTAAGGTGACAAAATAAGAACTGGTCAGAAAAGTGAATGTTTTCCTATGAGAAATTTAATTTGAAATTTTTCAGTTGAAACATTTTGGTTTTCCCACAGAAAGTTTCAAACCAGTTTGAAAAAAGAAAACCAGAAACATTTGTTTCAAATTAACATTTTGAAATGAAGCAAAAATGTTCATTTCATTTCAACTTAAAAATGTAACTTAAAATTTCTGTAAAGTGAGCAAAATCATACTTATTTCCTTTGTAATAAAGCTAGGTATTACTATTAACTGTTAAATTCTAGGTCAGGGATCATCAGCGTTTGGCACGTGGACCACCAGAGTAAGCCCAATGGTGGGCTGAGCCGGTTTGTTTACCTGCCTTGTCCGCAGGTTCGGCTGAGTGCAGCTCCCACTGGCCACGTTTCACCACTGCAGGCGCAGCAGGTAAACAAACAGGCCCGGCCCGCCAGTGGGCTTACCCTGGCGGGCCGCAGGCCAAACATTGCCAATCCCTGTGCTACGTATTATTTTGTGTCAATTTTATCCATTTTAAAAACAAAAATGAAACAACATTTTAAGTTGAAATACAACAAAAAAAATTAATTTCAAAATGTTAATTCAAAAGGTCAAAACAGAAATTGTAATTTCCTGTGGGGAAATTGTAATTTTGAAACATTTTTCATAGGAAAATGTAATATGAACATTTTTTCATATGAAAAATGTAGAGAGAATTTTATCTTTAAGCATGAAAACTTTCCCCACAAAAGTTGCAACTAGCTCTATTAATGACACATTGATCAATGAGCACTTGTGAAATAGCTTGGTGTAAGCAGCTGTAAATCCAAAAGTCCAAATGTTTGAAAAGTGTATGTTTCTAAATGTGATCACTCAAAATGTTTTATTGTGCCTGTTCAGTGGCTGCTTTTCAATCAATAACTTCATTATCTAGTCATTTAAAAACTGTTATGGAGATATCCCTCAGTGAGAGAGAGATTTACTGGCTATATTAAAAGTTCAGCTGTTTTTTAGTTACTTCTGTGGAAAAAATATGGCAATTTTGTCAAATTGGAAACATAAATCATTTTCCGCCCATTAGAACTCAAAAATTCGAGCTGTAAACATTTAGCACAAATTTTCTGGATGGGCTAGCAACTGGAAACCCTCATTTCTGGGCAACGCATTGGAAATTTTGAGTACCAAAAGTGGATTGTTTGAGAAAGTCTGAGCATGTGAAAACAGCAGGTTAGAACTTGAACTGTTCAGAAATCTTAGCTATAAACAAGCACTACACAAAAGCTCTCTCTTTAATTTGCCTTGCTTTCTTGCAGCCAAAGGCAAAGAAAGAATTGCTTCAGTTCTTAATCAGTTCTCAGAAACAAGTTTAAAAGATGGAAGTTAGCATTTTGCCACAGTGTAATTTAATTTTTCTAGTTATCACAGATAATTTGTTCCCAATGTGGCCTTACTAGTGAACCTTCCTTTGTATTTTTTGGGGGGAAATTAAATGCAAAGAATGTTTTTAATTCTAAATGACATGATTGTGCAATATGTACTCTCTGCTGCTGTGAGTGTACCGTTACGCTCAGATGATGGGCTAAATCTTCACTAGCCCTATGCACCCATGCAAAAGACTTAGGTTATAAGGCACCACCTTACTATCTTACAAGGGTTATGTGTACCATGGGGTTCAGCAAGGGAGGGAAAGCTACTCTTCTCCCATCCCAGTACAGATGACAAGGGCAAGCGGAGGGAGAGGAGGAGGGATATTGACTCTGAATTACAGTCTGCTGCCTTGATCAGGGCCAGTCATAAAGTGATAGTCTAGCCCCATGTTTGTATCCTGCATTGTTGTTGATCTCTAGGTGTTCAGTTCTCCTCTCATCCCCACACAGCAGATCTATGTTTTGATATTCCAGTCTCCTGGCAATGGAACACCATCTATACAAGGTGTCAAGACCTACAATGTAGATCTTAGAGGGGGGATTTTGCCCTTTGGTAGCACCGGCTTCCCCATGGGGTGGGGAAAGGAAGGCATGTCTCTAGCCCTGCATTAAGTTCAAGGAGGGAGTCTGATTTTAATTTCATGATTAAGTCGTCACTCTTTAAATTTTCGTGCAAACAGATTGTAGTAGTTCTACTGTAAGGCTCCTAAAGATTAACTCTTAAACTCAATGGCATTTTTCTGACTGCCAGTCAAATGAAAGCTTAACATGTATAAATGTCTGTAGTGCCCCAAGAGTTGATTCCTGATTATCATTGCCATTATTTCACTGATGGGTTATCATCTTCATTTTTTTTCACATTATGTAGGTAGCAAAAATATACAGGGTACTAAAAGTCATTGCTTTTATTGTTCCTATGTGTGAGACATTTAGGGATTGTCCCCACTTACACTATGGGGCTAAATTGACCTAAGTTACACAACTCCAGCTACATGAATAATGTAGCTGGAGTCGACGTACCTTAAGTCGACTTACTGCGGTATCTACACCGCGCTGGGTCAATGGGAGAGCGATCGGCGGTCAATTTAGTAGGTCTTCACTAGACCCGCTAAATTGATCCCCGGTGTATTGATTGCCATGCGTCAATCCCCCAGGAAGTGGAGACAAGCCCAGAGATTAAAAAGGAAATACCAAAGTGAGTCTTTGGAACTTTCACATACTGATAAGAGTGTGTGAAATATAAAATGATAAAATAACTTAAACTTCATAACAAAATTTTAGACGTATCAAGGGAATCCTAGAAGGCATTTACTTCTTTATATATTGAGGTTGACCCACAGTTGCATTAACTGAATTATTTTTTAAAAGAACAAATTGCTGAGGCCCTGTGTTCTTGAAATTTGGTATTCTTTCAGCAAAACTGTTCTTGATTATCCCGGTCTCTTTAATGTAAATCACTCTACCAGCAATTAATTTTTAAAATGAAATTTGTGGGGTTCCTTCATGTATTCAAAGCCAGACAAAGTTTCTTTGTGTGTAGACTATAACTGTTATGTAAAAATCAAGCACGAGTAACTGGTATGGAAAACACTGTGTATTATTAATCACACCTGTCCTGGTTTTTAAAAGTAAGACGCTAACTCTCCTCTACCATAACTTATTTCATTCATTTCTACAAACTAAACTGTGTAAGTGCCTAATACACTGTTGATGTCTCTATGTAAAGCTTTGACTATCAGTGGTAAATAGGCCCAATGGCTGGTGATGGGATGTTAGAAGTTACTACAGAGAATTTTTTCCTGGGTGTCTGGCTGGTGAGTCTTGCCCACATGCTCAGGGTTCAGCTGATCGCCATATTTGGGGTCGGGAAGGAATTTTCCTCCAGGGCAGATTGGCAGAGGCCTTGGGGGTTTTTCGCCTTCCTCTGCAGCATGGGGCACAGGTCACTTGCTGGAGGATTCTCTGCATCTTGAAGTCTTTAAACCATGATTTGAGGACTTCAATAGCTGAAACATAGGTGAGAGGATTATTGCAGGAGTGGGTGGGTGAGATTCTGTGGCCTGCATTGTGCAGGAGGTCAGACTAGATGATCATAATGGTCCCTTCTGACTTTAAAGTCGATGAGTCTATGAGAATCATAAATGTTTTACAGTAAATTATTATTGATGAAAATATACGTGTGTTGATTACTTACAACAATTTGATATAAAATGCACTCTGCAGAAAGGAGGTGGGAAGGGTTATATGCTAAACAGAGATGAACCAAACAGCCTAGAAGAAAAGAAGCTGTGAAGCAGACAATGAAACTCTCCAAATCTGGGCTAATGCCAGTGAGAGCCTCTTGCGGTGATGAGCATGGGGAGATTTCCAATGCTACATACACTAGCAGGTGTTGAGGTGACCAAGGGGGAGACCCCATTTCAATAGTAAACCTTCCACAAAATTAAGACTTGTGAAGTAATGTCAGAAACAGTTGTAGATAAGTTATTAGTTGTCTGCCATTATTTTGAACCCGTGTCTGATGGAAGCATAGAGAGGGAAGTAGTAGTGTTTCACGTTCTACAGTTTTGCAAATGATATACAGCATGCTGAATGTGAACGCTGTTTTTCCTGTTTGGAACATTGTTGGTAAAGGGTTTTATATGTACCCAGGTGATGGGCTAAATTCCAATTTAAGGACAGAGTTCCTGCATTCACTTTTTATTCTTTGATTTTAATTTGTACAGCTCAGTTCCCCACAGATTTCCCGTTGAGTTTCAGTGCAAATGCAGTGACTGTTCTAGCTCCCAGTGAAAACTGAGAAACACAAATGATGATATATGTTCAAAGCAGATTTCGTACTGACATATGCTGTGTTAAGTAAGGAGGAGAATCAGCCCTATTCACAAAGCCGGTGCACCATTTAAATCTTATTTTGAGGGCTTTTGTGGATTTAAGTGGTATATAAGCCTTGCGCTGAGCCTCTACATTTGAGGGAGTTTCAACCAAAATGATTGTGTATGTGTATGGAAGGAATTTTACTCCCTGCATCATTTATATAGAGCCTTTTTACAAGCCATGAAATCTCAGTATTTTAGATGTATTTTTTAATAATTTGATGTGTAGATATTTCCTGCTATCAAGAGTTTCTCCAAAGACCATTATTCAGACTTCATCATGGGCAAAACTACAATTAAGGGCTTGTCCACACAAAGGTTGTACTGCTTTAACTGTACCAGTACAGTTATAGTGATACAACACCCCTTGTGTGCATACTGGTATAGTGACTCCCATAAGAGATGGGGAACCATAAGACATCTTTATCCAGTATAACTATGTCCACACTAGGGGTTAATACCAGTATAACTATTTCAGTAAATAATCATGCCACTAACCAAAATAGATACACAAGTACAAAAACTGTGTGTAGAGCAGGAGGGATTTAGTTGTGTTAATCCAGATGAGAATACATTGTTTTAGAGACTGTTTATAGTGAGTTAAAGTGTAGTAATTGAATTGCTTTGTGAAAGATATAGATGCTTCCTTGATGTATCCATTTTGTAGCTAATGTGCAAGAGTTAGAACATGCAAGTAAACTTGTGTAGATGAAAAGCAAGACAATACCATTTTCATGCTAAATGTAGTTCCTCCACATCTCCTATAATTAGAGGTGTGCTCTGAACAAGCTGAGACTGGTCCTTGCCGAGCAATGATCTCCCGCTGGTACTTTGATGTGACTGAAGGAAAGTGTGCACCATTCTTTTACGGCGGATGTGGTGGGAACCGAAACAACTTTGACTCTGAGGAATACTGCATGGCAGTCTGTGGCAGCGTCAGTAAGTGGACCTCTCAAGCCTGTAGCAGTCTTTCTCTCTCTTGCCACTGACTCTGCTGTTTGTAACAGATTCTTTTTCTGATTCTTGGGATGGGCCTGTGCTACCACTAACCATATTTCTGTTAAGATGTTATAATTGCCCATGTTCTATAGAGTGTGTTCACTCATTAATATCTGTCTTTCTAATCCAGCATGACAATGGATGACTTCTTTAATCTATGTTATAGATGGAAGAGTCTTGCAACTAGGGAATGAACATTTTGTCCTAACATTTCTATCAACAAGGCAGTTTACAGCTACGGTGTTTCGTGTAGGTCTTTCTGTAAAAGTGTATTTACATTTCTATGTCTGTGTGTTTGTCTTCATGCATGTATTATGCATGTGCAAAAAACTCCTCAAGACCAAATTTATACCGAGTTGTTAGTGAAGCTTTAAGTGAGTTAAAATAGTTTTAAAATCTCTGGTTCATGAAAATGCTGTTTTATATTGTATTTCCTTATTTGGGTTCCTATTTTTATCAAAGCAACACAAACACATCAAAATGTCATGATATTTATTTCCACACTTAAATATTAAGCATTCACTTCTTCCTTTTGGAAGCTGGTTGTTAGAGTGTGTGCGTGTGTGTAAATAAGTAACTTGGAAATATATATATTTTTACACGAAAAGAAGAAACATATTTGCCATTTGAGGTTTAGGTCTTCTTCAAATGTGATGATACACAGTAATATGAATTACTTGCTACCTATTTTATGTTTAATACCTCATATATTTTAATGATTAACTTTCATGAAGAAGGAATACTCGCTCTTGAGTCTTCAGTTTGTGAAGCGTTGCTGTCCCCCACTGGGGAATATGGAATCTGATAAATCAAAGATTAAATTTAATCTGGGTGTGTTTTGACTTGTGAGCCTCTTGTACTGTCCCATTTCCTCTGCGTGGGGGCTATCCATAAATTATGCAACACATGTTTTGGTAATTTTCAAGGCCCACCCACCCCTTGTAACACTGAAACAAACATCCAAAATCAAGGACTCCTCCCCCCCCCCCCCCCATGTTCCATAATTTATGAACAGCCCCTTGACTGCTTTATTCATAGAAATTATAGCCTCTGTTTACAAATGAAATGTACAAGAATGATTGCATATTTCAATATCCAGCCTGCTCACAAGAAAAGAGCAGTATAGCCAGACTAGCAGGAACCCACCATGCCTTAACTTTGTAGAACATTTTGCGAGCGGTGTCTAGAAAAAGCTTTAAAGAATACAAAGGTGAAAGAGTGTGTGAGTGAGTTTAGGGGTGGAGAGTGGCATGGGGTGGGGGAATCATAATGTGTAGGCAAGCAAGAAAAGGAGATTTTGCAGATGAGTTTTTCAAAACATTTGGGGAGTTGGAGAGGGATTCAGATAAAAGCTGCAGAGAAGGTGTCCACACCAGCAGATTGTATGGAAGGACATGGAGGAGGCAGGTGCTAGAGAAGTGGGATAGGAGTAGTAGAAGAGAAAAGAATTATGGTGTAAGATGGAACAAGTTCACAGAGTACTCTTCAAAAAGAATTTAAATGCAGTTTTGAACTGAGTCCTGAACTGAATAAGACATGAATGGAGTCCTCTGAGGCCAAGTGATGTGGTTGTAGTTTTGTGTTTGTATGTTCCATGCTGGTGCCAGGAAAAGCTGGGACTTGGCAAGCCCATGGAGAGTTGATTTATAGCAAGAAAGGTGAAAGTATGGATGAGAATTTTAGCCAAGGTAGAGTTGATGCAATAGCAAACTCAGGTGGTATTGTGTTGCTGATGGGCACATATGTAGATAAAGAATGACGGAAAAATAAAGTTCAGAATCAAGGATGAGGGATATGATAGAGACAGATAGTAAATTCTGAAGTCCAGAAGTGAGTGAGAGAGTAGATGAAACTGTTGACCAGTGGTGGATTAACACACAGGCCCATGCCCAGAGGCCCCGGCCAATTTGAGGCCCCAAAGAAAAATAGCGCTCCGAGCTCCAGCAGAAGCCACGGGGCTGCAGGAGTGCTGGAGGCCCACCGACACCCAAACCATGTCCACTGACACTCCACCTCATCCCCAAGGCCCCACCCTCATGTTGCCTCTTCGCCCGAGGCCCCACTCCTGCTCTCCCCCACCCATCGCTCACCCTTATGGCAGTGGCCCCCATCCTCTCCCCATTCCAATGCCCATGGGCTGAAGCCATGAGCCTGGGTGCTTTCTTCCCCTCCCTTGAACCCCATCTGAAGCCTGGAGCCCTACCCCACGCAGCTGAAGCCCAGAACTGTAGAGTGCAGTTCACTTCCTGCTGCCAGGACTGAGTGATCGCTTCCCCTGAGCTCATTCTGGGTTCTAGTGATAAGACAATTGCGCTGCAGCCACCCTGCCTCTGAGCCCTATGTCTACACTGCAAGCTCCCAAGCCCTTCAAGCTCCCAGTCAGTTGACCTGTGCTCTGAGACTCGTTGCCATGTGGAGGTGGGGAGGGGGGAGATTGCACACAGGGCTTCCCTCTCCCAGCATTAAGGGGACATCATGCAGAGAAGCCACCATGTCAGTGGGAGGATCGAGAGAGAGAGAGAGAGAGAGCAAATCCCCTCTGCCAACACCATCCAGCTGCCAGGGAAAGGCAGAGACAGAGAGAGCTAATTTGCAGCAAGGTGTCTAATTCAGACCACATCCCTGCCAGGATGTTTCCATGCACAGTGGGATTCAAAGGCTGCAAACTTGTGCCCAATTCAAAGAAGCAGCCCATGTAACTAGCAGGATCCACAGCAGCATCTTCTGTCAGTGCTCCTCGCCCGCCACAGGTGAATTTCTTCTTTGGGCTCCAGGAGCGCCGGAACCTGTGTAGAAGTTCTCCCTCACCCCTCAAACTGGCACTGCTACCCTTACTTCTGCGCTGCTGGCGGCGGCGCTGCCTTCAGAGCTGGGCAGCTGGAGAGCGGCACTGCTGGCCAGGAGCCCACCTCTGAAGGCAGAGCCACCGGCAGCAGCAGCACAGAAGTAAGGGTAGCATGGTGTGGTATTGCCACGCTTACTTCTTGCGCTCCTGCTGGTGGGGCGCTGCCTTCAGAGCCAACTGCCCAGCCAATAGCTGCCACTCTCCAGCCGCCCAGCTCTGAAGTCAGCACAGAAGCAAGAGTGGCAATACCATGATGCCCCTAAAATAACCTTGTGATCCCCCTGCAACTCCCTTTTGGGTCAGGACCTCCAGTTTGAGAAACGCTGGCCTCCCCTATGAAATCTGTACAGTATAGGGTAAAAGTATACAAAGGACCAGATTTCAAGTGAATTTGGTAGGGCCCTAATTTTATTTTAAGGAACATCCGTTGAATAATTAAAATACAGTATAAAACTAAGTATTTTCTTCAAATCTACTATGCTATTATGCACAAGATGTAGATAGTCTAACATGCATGTCTTAACCTGTTCACATTGACTTCAAATCTGGCATCAAACCATCAGTGTCTGTTGACAAGAGCGTATTTCTTAAAACACTTTGAATTTGTGCTCCTTAGTGAAACTTCAAGAAAATTGTGTTACATCACATCACAATGCTATGTACTATCTGGTTTAATTTATCTTCAAATGTAACACACATTGTAATCTGCCCCTTTCAAGAACAGATGCTGAAAGCCTGTAAAACCATAATTTCCTGTTCTCAGTAAATTTCTTGATCCATTTGCTGTTTGTTTTGGATCTTGACATCCCTCTAATTAAGGGGAGTAAAATGTTTTGACAGCTAAATGTCCATGTCAACATCCAGAGTATATTTAGCAGTAAGGAGTTGAAATATTTTGCTGCATTTGTGTAAACAGAATGGGCAAAATATATGTAATTTTTAGTTAAAGAACTAAATGGCTCTTTCCATCTTATTTATCAGATGAGTGCTTCAGACAGATGGAGGTCGGGTAACAGGCCTGAGGGCAGAAAACAAGCAAATGAGCATAAATACATTCATCTGCCCTGGATGGCATTACCCTTTCACTGTTCTTGAGTTTTATAGGGTAATTGGCAAGACTATATCTATATAAAAGCAGCAGAGCTTGCAAGTTGCTCCATCCAAGAAGTGCCTTTCTGACAGTACAGAATGTGATGGGAAAGATTCATCACAGTAAGGCAGCTGCAGCCTTAACTCACCATAGCATTCCCGAGGGCGTAATTTAAGGTATAGAAGCCTAGCGCTAAAATTTTAAATCCCCAAAACCTAATATTTGTTAGAAGTGAATCTAAGCTTGACATTGCAGCTCCGTGCTCCCCCTTGTGAGTGTAAAGTCTTCAATTTGAATGAATAAAACACACAAGTGAATGTATTACAAATATGTATTAAGCCAGTCCCCAGGTATAATCTATCAAGTGCGATTTTATTATCTAGGCACTCACTCTATTCTTAACAGAGGGGTCAAACTAGCTCTGGGGTTTAGTTTAAGAAAAGTCTTCTGAGGCAGTTCCCTCCCTTGTGTGGATTGCCTGCCGCTGCTGACTTCTATTTCTCTGGCACAGGAAACAGACAGGACACGTGTCTTGATGAAGTTGATGCCAGTTTTAGCAAGATGAGACTCAGGCACAATCACAAGAACGTAGGTGTCTCTCTGTTGTAATTATTTGAGATTTGTCCTCCAATGAACCTTATCTATACATTTATTTTTATGTATATTACCTTCCGTGGCTGTTTAGTCACAGCTGACTTATTGAGTATAAGTAATCAATGTACATGGGACAATCCCCTTAAAACTATAATAATGTAAGTTGGGCTCATCGCTTGTCCTTGGTCCATATATGGAATGACCATAGGGTATGGCCCTTCACTTTAAATAGGATTCGGATTTTTTGACTTTCGAATGCGTAATGGTTGGATTAGTATTCACAATAGCAACAATACAAAGAAGTGAATATGCATAAGGTTATGGCAAGAGTTTGATCAGATGGTAGATTCAGATGTTAGTGATTTTTAACGACATCCCTTACAACTTATAGGGATTGACTTTGGCCGAGTTTCATGGCTAGAACAAATAGAAGCTTCTCAGATTCTGATCAGTAATTTAGTTTGCCTGGGAATTTTCCACAAAAAAGAATTTATTTTTCTGTAAAAGAGATCAAAGATATTTTTGTAGGGGCTTGTCCATCCTTTATCACTTTGGCAGGAGGTAAATGCTTGAAGTACTTCTGCATCCTTCACTTCTTAGTAGTAATCTCCAGGTACTTAGTACAAGTGAGGGAGGATTTAGTATTTTACCATTTTTTCCCTAAATTGGGGCAAATGTGTTTAGTTTTGTGCGATTAGAAAGTTGGCAACCTTGGGAGCAGAGGATCTGTAATTTCTGTAAGTAGCCCCTGTCAGGGGCTGGATGTCACAGGGGAATACTTCAAGGGGACTTCGGAACGGGGGTACATTTTTTTGTTAACCTGCAAGGCAAAGACAGGGCGGGCATAGCCCAGAAGAGGGCTTGTGGCTGAAAAGCTGTAGCTATTAGGGACCTAACACCCAGTCACCACAGGCAAGACCCCCTCTTGCTAAAAGCAGGGGGTAACCAAGTGACTTCCAATCCAGAGTACCCCAAAAACCAGCACAGGGCTCCATTGTACTGAGACAGTTTTGCTCAGCATGGTAGGTCTCAGCACACCCAGCAGCCTAAACGTTGTCAAGGTTATTTTAGGCATGTCAAAGGAGAGGTTTTTTTAGGAGGGATTTGAAAGTGGATAATGAGGTAGCTTTGCAGATGTTTATGGGGAGCTCCTCCCAAACCTGAGGGGCAACATGGGAGAAAGCACGAAGGGGCTTTTTTGAAAATGTAACACATGTGTGATGGAGGCTGGTATCATGAAGGGGAAGACAACATTTCAGTAATGTCTGAGAGATGATAGGGTGGGCATAGCTGATGAACAGCCGTGCAAGTGAAGACAAGCAGCTTATGTTTGATGTGATAGAGAATAGGGAGTGAGTGAAGGGATGCACAGAGAGGGGTGACATGGTCAAAGCAACTGTCTAGGAAAGTGATCTTTGCAACAGCATTCTGAATGGATAGGAGTAAGATAAATTGCATTTGTCAAAGCCCTAGAAAAGAATATTGCAGTAATCAAGGTGCAAGATGATGAGAGCCCAAATGACGGCTTTAGCTGTTTTGTGTGGATGAATAGGAAAGGCTGCATCTTAGAGATGTTACACAGAAAGTTAGCTTTGTGCTAACTAGAAGAGACTATCAATGCCAGTACAGGCACTGGGTGGTGAATAGTGTGGGAAAGGTAAACTTCCTTCCCCCAAAATGGCTTTTCTCAGAATTGTAGTGAACTTTCTCTCAAATTACATTTTCTTTTGATGTTCTACCTTGCTGTGATGTACAGCAGTGGTATGTAACTGTAACATTTCAAAGGCTGATAGGCTGAGGCTTTACACAGTAAGTTTGAAAGCAGATATAATTTCCAAAGCATTAAATATGAAGTAATTTTCCATCCCTGCACCATTAATAATGTTTCTGTCCAAATCAATAGAAGTTCATAGAATAAGATGTGTAATTAAGCTGTAGAATACTTAATTGAATAAATATGAGAGAATCAGTGTACAGACTTTTGCGACAAGACGTTTGAGCCAGGACAGGAGGTACGGTAATAAAAACAGGAGAAGAAAACCAACGGTTAATAAGAAACGACTTCCAGGGAGCAATGGATGTGTAACTCCATTACTTTTAACTGTACTCGTAAGTCGCTGTAGTTAAACTCATGAATGTCCTAAAACAAAACCCATGGAAAGCATAAATTTGAAAAAGGGAGAAATGTGGGATATTTCAGTCACAAAGGCCTCACTTCTTTTTTGAAATGTTGAAATTACGACAATTGTGTGCCATTCTAACCTTTTTCACACACATTTGCCCAATTCAGTGACGTTTTGTTTCCTTAGAAGTACAACAACATTTTGAAGTTGGAGATGGAGAGGAACTAAAAGTTTGATCTCATACATGGGACCTAGCCATGACTCCTTTTAATGTGTAATTTATGAATCCCCATGCATATGATCCGTTCTCATGCAAGTGATACTTTTTCTGAAAATCTGGCCTCAAGACCCAATGGCTATTTTTCCGATAGAAAATACATTAGCCTGGGTGTCCTAGCCTAGTTTTAATTTGGGTGATTCCTGTGTCCCTTCAATTCCATCTCAATATGGCAGCCCATTGGATTGAGTATTGGGAATTTGTTGTGATCTGTTGTGATAATGCCAAATGCTGATATTGATCGTGATATCCACTGTTACAGGAATAGTACATAGCCCTGAACTCAGGTTTCAACAGATGTTGTTTGAGTTCTTCAATAAACACACTTTAATAGGAGATGTTCCCCAGCTCCAGAAGTCGAATCTGTGATTCTCCAAAGTTTGGGATGGCGTTGGAGCAGTGCCCCAGTTCAGGCCCAACCAGTGTTTATTAAGTCTGCCCACGGTTATGGAGCTTTGAACTCAGGGCATGGAGCTCCCAGAGTGGGACTGTGGGTTCCAGGGCCCAACCAGAATCCAGGGCAGTTGGGAGGTGTCAGGGTTCCCTCCCCACTCTAAACTCTAGGGTAAAGACGTGGGGACCCGCATGAAGAGCCCCTAAGCTTATTTTTACCAGCTTAGGTTAAAACCCCTAAGGTACAAAATTCCCTGCACCCTGAGAAATGCTTCTTTCGCTGCCACCATCAAGTGTCTAACAGGAATCCAGGAAAGGAATCACTTGAACTTCCCTCCCCCCCAAAATACCCCCTCAAGCCCGTACACCCCCTTTCCTGGGAAGCTTGAGAACAATCTCCCAACCAGTTGGTTACACAGTGATCTAAAAACCCACCCCCTGGGTTTTAACACTATAGAAAACAGTCAGCTTCTTAAAAGAAGGATTTTATTAAAACAAAGAAGGTAAAATCATCTCTGTAAAATCAGGATGGTAACTAATTTACAGGATACTCAATTTCCAAACTCAGAGGGATTCCCCCCTACTCTGGACAAACCCTTAAGGTTACAGAAAAAGAAAGGAGTAACCCCTCCCTCTCACACAGGGAACATACCAAGCAAAATAAACAGAAATCTACTCGCTATTCTATCTAAACTTACTTTAGACAAGTGAGGATTTGATGAAAAGATGACTGATTCCTTTTTACTCCAAGATCACTCCGTGTCTGACAAAGAGCCACACACAAAGCTTTCCCCCTCCCAAGATTTGAAAGTATCTTGTCCCCTTATTGGTCAGATGCCAGCCAGGTCAGGTGTCAGTCTGGCTACCTGCATTTCTTAACCCTTTACTGGTAAGAGGATTTTATCTGCATCAGACCCTCTCCCCTTTCCCTTTATATTTATGACATGCCCCCCAAATCACCGATAGTGTGAAACACTGGCCGTGATTTCTTCCTGGAGCTCTAAAAGAAAACAAAAGTAATAAGACACATGCATCTCCAAATATACTAATAACTGGATAAAGACTAACAATATTTCCCACATTGCAAGGACGATTTTAACCAGTTGGTTCTGGGAAACTGTCACGGGAGAGTGCATCAGCCACTTTGTTAGAAGCTCCTGAAATGTGTTGTATTTCAAAATCAAAATCTTGGAGAGCTAAACTCCACCGAAGAAGTTTTTTGTTATTTCTCTTGGCCGTATTAAGCCACTGTAGTGCAGCATGGTCGGTTTGCAGGTGGAAACGCCGTCCCCAAACGTATGGGCATAGCTTTTCTAGAGCGTAGACAATGGCGTAACATTCCTTCTCACTGATTGACCAGTGGCTTTCCCTCTCAGACAGCTTCTTGCTGAGAAACACGACAGGATGGAATTCTTGATCTGGTCCTTCCTGCATTAAGACTGCTCCCACACCACGCTCGGACGCATCTGTGGTTACTAGGAACGGTTTATCAAAGTCCGGGGCCCTTAGCACCGGGTCAGACATGAGTGTTGCTTTAAGCTGGTTAAAGGCCTTCCGACACTCATCAGTCCACTGAACTGCATTTGGCTGATTCTTTCTGGTTAGGTCAGTTAGAGGGGCGGCGATTTGGCTGTAGTGCGGTACAAATCGCCTGTAATATCCGGCCAAGCCTAAGAAAGATTGGACCTGTTTCTTTGACTTTGGGACAGGCCACTTTTGGATAGCCTCCATCTTGGCCTGTAGGGGGTTAATAGTTCCTTGACCCACCTGGTGTCCAAGGTAAGTCACTCTGTTGAGGCCTATTTGACACTTTTTAGCCTTAACAGTTAGTCCTGCCTCTCGTATGCGCTCGAAGACCTTCTGGAGATGCTCCAGGTGTTTGGCCCATGAGTCAGAAAATATGGCCACATCGTCAAGATAGGCAACTGCCGATTCTCCCAATCCCGCTAGGAGACTAGCTACCAGTTTCTGGAATGTGGCGGGTGCATTCCGCAGCCCGAAAGGGAGCACATTAAATTCATACAGCCCGACATGGGTGATGAAGGCTGACCTTTCCTTGGCGGATTCCTCTAGCGGTACCTGCCAGTACCCCTTGGTTAAGTCTAAGGTGGAGATGAACTGGGCACATCCCAGTTTCTCCAATATTTCATTGGTGCGAGGCATTGGATAGTTGTCTGGGTAAGTCACAGCATTTAGCTTACGGTAGTCCACGCAAAAGCGTATTTCCCCATCCGGTTTGGGGACTAGAACCACTGGAGAGGCCCATGCACTGCTAGAGGGTCGGATTATACCCATCTGTAGCATGTCTTGAACCTCCCGTTCTATAGCAGTTTTGGCGTGAGGAGCCATTCGGTAAGGTTGGGCTCTAATTGGGTGGGCATTACCTGTGTCAATGGAGTGGTATGCCCGTTTAGTCAGTCCTGGGGTGGCTGAGAACATCGGTGCGAATTTAGTGCACAACTCCTGGATTTGCTGGCGCTGCATACGTCCGAGGGTCATTGAGAGGTTCACCTCTTCCACGCCACCGTCATTTTTTCCTTCATAGTAGACACCTTCAGGCCACTCAGCGTCTTCTGCTCCCTGGGCAGTAAACTGACAAACCTTCAATTCTCGGGGGGAAAAAGGCTTTAGAGAATTAACATGGTACACTTCAGGCTTGAGAGTTGAGGTGGGGAATGCTATGAGAGAGTTAACAGCTCCCAGGCGTTCTTGGACCGTAAATGGCCCTTCCCATGACGCTTCCATTTTATGGGCCTGGAGCGCCTTCAAGACCATGAAGAGGCTAAAGAGTCTCAGAGAGTGTTTTGTAGGTTGCGTACAAAGTCCAGAATGTTAGTTCCCGAAGAAGGCGTAAACCCCTCCCATTGCTGTTTCACCAACTGTAATGGCCCTTTAACCTCACGACCATACACAAGTTCAAATGGTGAAAATCCTAAACTGGGATGTGGTACAGCCCTGTAGGCAAAGAGCAACTGCTGTAACACTAGGTCCCAATCGTTGGAGTGCTGATTTATGAATTTACGTATCATGGCTCCCAAAGTTCCATTAAACTTCTCCACCAGACCATTTGTTTGATGGTGGTAAGGGGTGGCAACCAAGTGGTTCACCCCATGAGCTTCCCACAGGTTTTTCATGCTCCCTGCCAGGAAATTAGTTCCCGAATCAGTAAGGATGTCGGTGGGCCAACCTACCCTGGCAAAAATCTCTGTTAATGCCTGGCATACACTTTTAGCCCGGGTGTTGCTCAGAGCTACTGCTTCTGGCCATCGGGTGGCAAAATCCATGAAAGTCAGTATGTACTGCTTTCCTCTGGGTGTCTTTTTCGGGAAAGGACCCAGAATATCCACAGCTACCCGCTGAAATGGAACTTCAATTATGGGGAGTGGCTGGAGAGGGGCTTTGACCTGGTCTTGGGGCTTTCCCACTGTTTGGCACACCTCACAAGACCGGACATAGGTAGAAACATCCTTGCCCATTCCCTCCCAGTGGAATGACCTCCCCAAACGGTCTTTGGTTCTGTTCACCCCAGCATGACCACTAGGATGATCATGGGCTAAGCTCAAGAGCTTTACCCGGTACTTAGTCGGAACTACCAACTTTTGAAAAAGTATTTGCAGATTAAAAATAAAATGTTACTTATGTTTTAGGTGCTTTTAACATTTACTTAAATACAAATACAGAATACTTAAAATATGTAAGTACAAGTATGTAGAGTACTTCAAAATACTTAGGTATGCCCTTACATGTACATGGGAACGCTGTCTCTCACGCACATGTATAGCAACTCTCCCATCCACAAGATGACGGGATTTCATCGAAGCTGTATATAATCTGTGAAGTGACTTGGGATGAATAGTACTATATAAACATAATATAATATTCAGTGAATGAATAGATTACTTCTGAAATGCAATATATTTAACTATATCATCAATGTAAGATTTAGGTCAAAGCTTTTTAGTCACTGACTAAACAAATTCAGATACTTACAGCATTTAACATACTCTTTCATTAATTCATCCTTTCTCACATCCTCCACTAAGTTTATTTATGGAATGTCTTGGGAAGATGGGTTTTCAATATTCTCACTGCTAATTTAGGAGAGACACTGTTTTACGTGCCAGTAATACAGTTCTTGTGTGGACAAATTACTCAGTCTAAAGCTAGGTAGTTCAGCCTGAGTATTGCTGTCCTATAAAAAAAAAAGTCGAGAAAGCAAGCAAGCAAACAAAATTATAACTGTAAAACTGTAGTGGTTTTTTTTTTTAAAGAAATTTACTAGTTGAGAGATGGAACAAGATAAAGCAAGAGAAAGGGAGGCATATTGGTCCATGGTAAGAAGCCATAACTTTATATTTAGGAGAAAGCAAGGATGTACAGAAATGTGCTGGGATATCACTACAGAACGATCACCAGGTGATAAGAGGTTTACAAAGTTTTACAGTTAATCTGATATAATTAGCCAGCCATGAACCAGCACATACTGGATTATTTCATGCCAGTGTGAGCCTCAAAAGAGAGTGCCAGCAATACAATTATAAATTGACTAGTCCTGAAAATGCTAAGGAAGACTACGCTAAGGAAGGTTTCTAAGATGAAGGACAAAAGCAGAGAAAACTCCCCTACTCTCCCAACCCAGACTCCCTCCTCCAGCTCCACTTCACATCCTCACACATCAAGAGAAATGAAGCCTAGTTCTCTAGTCCTAATCTAAAACCCAAAGGGGCGGCAGCAGTGTCTTCCCTTCCATAGAGAGGGATACTTAAGGGTGATATGTCCATGAAAACCAGGAACATTACAATGTTCAGGATCTTTTCTTTGTGTCCAGTTAGTTTTTACAGACTAACAGTGTTTTGTCCTGGTTTTTGGCACTCCCTGCAAACTAGCTTCATGAAAGAGCAGCCCGCAAGTAGAGCTGGTATAATTGATAGCAGGCTGTCTATGTGAAGTGACCCTGAGGAATGACTACCCACCCAGCAGCCTTTCATGTGTTGCCACCCTCTTCTTTTCTACTCTACTCACCTCCCAGGGAGCCTCCAATTCCTGCACAAAACCTTGAGCTAGCCTTCTTCCCCACCGAGTCAAATCTACAGGATAACGGGAGGAGACTGAGGTGGGTAGATTACCTGAGGAGAGCGACAGGGCAGCAGTTCTGAAATGGTTTTTATAGTGGAGGTGCTAAGAGCCATTGGACCAAACTGTATACAATGGAAACCACTTCAAGCCAGGGGGTGCGGTAACACCCCTAGTTCCAGCATCTATGCTACAGAAAGCAGTATGATTTATTACTGTAATGCCAGAACCACCATCGTGGACCAGGACCCCACTGGGCGAAGTACCACACAAACACAAAACAAAGAGACTGTACCTGCCCCAAGGAGTTTGCGATCTAAGTATAAGAAAATGGATGGATACAGACAGACAAATGGGGGCGTGCAAGGAAACAAAGACTCTATACTAGCCAGCAGGATCAGCAGTGGTCGTTGCCCACCAGTGGCCTAATTGGTGTCAAGTTTTTCTGATAAGCATCACGGAAAAAGAGAGCTGTGAGGAAGGATTGGAAAGAGGATGATGTGTTAGTTTTGCAAATGTTTACAAGGAGCTCTCAAGTGTGAGGGGTGGCATGGAAGCACTAAAACCATAACCTTAGGCTCACTTCCTCTGAAAATGGAGGCCTTTCTGTCAACTTTGAAAATCTTGTTACTCTACGCCACCCATGTTCTTTCCCCCACTGGCCAGTTTCTGAGCAGCCTCAGGCTCCAAGCCCATTCTGTCACCCGCTTCCTCCCCCCAGCACACATCGCAGCATGAGTCTAGAGCAGCATCAGCAGTAGGATAGAGGGAGAACAATGGTGTAAGCCTCCCAAGTCAAGTTGGATGAAAGGTTCCTGTCTGGAGGGGGAAGAAAGGAAGGAGAAGCTGGTGGCCATGTCTCTTCTTCTCTTCGCCAATATCAGAGTTATTTTAGTGAAATGTTTATTCTTAAGGTGATCTGCAAAGGAATTTTTACAAATGTGCCTCTTTTACTTCTCTATGACATACGAGGGACATCTGAATCAGGATTGTCTTTGTATGTGTGCGCACGCACATGATTTTAGAGGTAACTTGCTTTTTTCCTTGATCACTCTAAGGTGTGTCAAGTCTGGTTTTCCCTGTTTTGCTGGAGGAATTTTATGGGTCTCAGGGATGTTTACTGTGACCTTTTGCACTGTAATTAAAAAGGGATCTTTAACAAAGACATTCCTTCTCCAAAGTGTTCAATTACAGTTAAATATATGTTCAAAACGCTCTTTAAACGTGTGACTCAGAACCCCTCTCACTCCCCCTCCTCCATCTGCTCAGCTTTCAGCATCTTGACTCTTCTGATTTCATTAATTCTCCACTTACCACAGAGTCTTCCAGACTAGACAAGCCCTGAATTTCTAACAAAAACCAGGAGAAGTTCCCCAAGAAACCTACTCCTTATTTTAGTCTTTTCCATATATTTTCAAAGTCTCTCTCTCTCTCTCCCCCTCTCTTTCTCCCACCTCCCCCTCCCATTTCAGGTCATCTTTAAGGAAGTAGCTCTCTCGGAGGGAAAACCCCGACCAAACCAAATCTTTTTCTTCGGTTATGAGAAAATCTCCTGTCTTCAACTCCAGACATGTCCACAATCTCATTTGTACCCACATGTGGCAACACGCTTCCTTACAAGGAGAGTTGCAGGGGAGGGAAAGATAACCAGAGGCCTATTAGATTTTTCACTCAGAGGAAGTATTAAAAGGCTTGGATAAGAGCCTCTGGATACTTATGGGAACTTGCTGAGTCTTGCCCATCACTAGTCTTATTACAGTTATCCAGTGCAGATACTGATATTTTTTTAAATTACGTTCTGAGGTTCAGAAGATCTGAGATGTGACTAATCTGCACATTTCCCTGCATAGAAGTTAAGTTCAGAGCACTAAATTATGCTGATTATACTCACAATTTGAAATTCCTGTCCTTGTTAGAACTGTCTACTCCAGCTGCCCATTTTATAATGTATAATATCCTGAACTCCCATTAAGACATTTGTTGATGTTAATTCCCAATTCTTCATCCATTTCATTTACATTTTTAGCATCTGGGGTGAATATGAAATTAGGGTAAATTTTATATATTTTCACCTTTACATTCTTATTTATTTTATTTATTTATTTATTTATATTTATTTTTTTAAAATAATTTTTTGGACAGTTGGGATTTTTTAAAGAGGAGTGGAATGTTTTTACAGCAAAATTTTGTTCACAACACAAAGCTTTGGCCTTAGTCTTATATTGATGATATAGTTAGATTATTTCTGAAATGCAAAATATTTATTTATTCACTGAATATTACGTTATGTTTATATAGTACTATTCATCTCAAATCACTTCACAAATTATATACAGTTCCAGTGAAACCCAGTTACCTTGTGGATGGGAGAGTTGCTATACATGTGTGTGAGAGACAGTGTTCCCATGTACTTAAGTGCATACCTAAGTATTTTGAAGTGCTCTACATACTTGTACTTATATATTTTAAGTATTCTGTATTTGTATTTACATTTTAAAGGTAGCTAAAGCTTAAGTAACTTCTTTTTACTCTGCAAGTGCTTTTTCAAAATACTTAAAAAAAAAAAAAAAATCACATCCCTCCCAACTGTCCTGGATTCTGGTTGGGCCCCAGAAGACACATTACCTCTCCATGTCCTGTATTGAAAGAACAAGCCCAATATGCACATCCTTTACTTTCTCTTTCATTGTGTGCTTATATTATTTAGGTAGCTGTCCATATATTGACCAGACAGTTGCAGAAAATGTGGGAGTTGAAAGTACATGCGCTTATATTTGTACTTGTACTTATAAATACCTAAGTGTTGTTTCCATGGCATACTGTACTTAGAGGCAGCACTTAATTTGTAATGAGAGAGGTGCCAGGGCTAAAGCAATTTTTTTTGCTTTCATAACTGATGCAGCAAGCCCAGAGGTGTAAGGACTATGAACTGCCCAGGTACCAGGGCTCAGCTCTGGCATGCCTTGGCACAAATTAAGCACTGCTTATAAGTCCTTCTGTAATGGTGTGTTTGGCACTTAGACATAAGTCCTTTTTATCAGCACTTTCAGAAACACTTTTGGGAGATGGGAAATTTTCATAGAATCATAGGGTTAGAAGTGACCACAAGGGTCATTCAGTCTAACTCCCAAGGGCACTCTTACTTTATTTAAAGAATGGGGGGGGGGCATCTTTTATTATCATATTTGAAAGACTCCACAAACTGCAAAAGGCAAGGGGCACAGTTGGCCCTGTTGAGATTTAAACCTATGTTTCCAGGAAGCTTAGATTATTTTATTTTATTTTTTCTATTCTATTAAACCTGTTGCTTATGTCCTCTACGCCACCTGTCCAGGAATCTATAAAGAATCTCATAGGCATTATTCGTGAAGAAAAGAGCCTTATGAATAGGGAAAAAACCCTTTTCTCCTCTGCCCTCCAGCAAGTTTGCACATATTTTTTCTTTCAGGTTTCACGTAGTAGCTATTGCATACTCAGTATACCTAATTTAACTGATGGAACACAAAGTATAGAAAATTGAAGCTTTGATTTATTGACTAGTATCTTCATAAAGTGAGAACAGACTACAAAAATCTTTAAGGTATTCTTACACGCTGTTGATGTCTATGTCTACCCAAGAACATTTGCTGTTGGTACTGGGGAATAAAAAGTCTGTGATGCACCTCTATCATTTAATGTCCCCCAAATTATTCAAATGAAAATTAAAACTTGCATGAAAGGGAGCAGTTAACGATTTTAACAAATACTTCTGCTTATGTAAGAGTAGAGCGGTACTGTTGTAATGGTGGTTTCTTCTTCATGTTCTTTTTTTTGTTGATTGTTTTAAATCAGGAATCTCTAAACTGCTATTAGTCCAACTCTGTGGGTTTTGGCCTTTGAGAGATATAAGTGGGGAACTCTCATATCATTGTTTTGGGTCTTTGTGAATACACAAAATAAATAAATTGCGTGGTGACCTTGATTTTTAAGCAGACCTCTGTTTTTTAAAAGTTTTTACTAGTCTCTTATGCCAGATTGACTGGTGTTCTGCCTGTTGTTTTTAAATTGTTCTCTTATTCATCCACTGACAGTGCAGGATTGTTCCCTACAGGTAAGCGAGTGCTAATTTTAAATGACATAAGCAAGAAAACTTTTCTCTTTTCAACTGGGAGACTATTCCACATTCTAATGAACCTCACTGTTATTAATATTCTGTTCTAATAGGCACTCTAAACTTTTCCTTTGATCAATTTAATTCCTTCACTCTTAATTAAACTTTCTGTACAATCTTAAATAATTCCTCTCTGTCCTTGATGTTTATAACCTTCAGATATTTGTACGTGGTCATGTTAAGCTCAGCAGACGCCTAGTGCACCTGTAACATACCACCCATCCACACAATATTTCTATCAGTGGTGCCAAGCATTCACACCACCACTGGGATTCTATTTGGACTGGTGCTGAACTTGTGTCGACAGCAAGAACTGAAGTGCCAGCTTTATCATTTCATTTGATATTCCCATTTGACTCCCACAGTGCTCCTGCTCACTCTTCAGTGATGCCTTTGACAGCTCAGAGCACTGGATGGGTCAGCGGTCTAATGGCTATATGCAGGCTTCTAGTGTTCTCATTTCTCTCTGGCCCCTATTTGTCACTGTCCATGTGCCACAAAGGTTCCACTGCATTAGGCAGGTGAGGAGGAATGTGCTGGGCCCTATGGAAGCTTCTGGAGGGGCGGCCTCACTCCAATCCCTGACCTAAATCACTTCTGCTTCTGTTTCCAAGGGAGAGAACGAGAGAGAGAGAGAGGGGAGGAATCTGTTATTTCATCTGGAAAATAAAATAGGAGGGACCAGAGCTAAAACTTAAAAATTGAAGACAAAAAAGATAAAATGGGGCTCCTTAGCTCCTCAGGCAGAGGGACCCAAAGGTGGCAGTGCTTGTCTTAATAGATACCAGGCCGCATGTGGTCTGGCATTGGGCCTAGAGATTGCTGGTGACCCTTTCATCCTGATTGCAAGTGTGGGTGCATAGCACGGCATAGGCGCTGCCCTTTGAAATGCGCACATAGCTTCTCGGGCAGGACAGAACCGTTCAAAGCAAGCAATGGAACAAAAAAATGAGAACAGGTGCAAATGAACATATATTACAGACATCATGCCAGCTGCCTAAGGGAGTACTCTGGGATAACTGCAATATTCCTGATGTGTCAATGCTTGCAGGGATGCTTACGCCCTGTGTATGTGGTACATTGTGTGTGACAGCAGTAAGGTGTTGGATGTTCTGCACCGCTGTAGTCCCACCAGTTCGGTTAGCAACAGCAGATAAGATTAATAGAGTTTAAGGCCAGAAGGACTCCTGCATAAAACAGACCACTGAACCTCACTCCTCCCTTGTGGCTGAGCTATAGCTTGTCTTTTAGAAAGACATCCAGTCTTGGTTTAAAGATTCAAGTAATGGAGAATCCACCATGTCCCTGGGCACATTCTCTCCCCCCCCCCGCCCCACCCCCCAATGCTTAATTACACTCACTGTTAAAAATATGCACCTTATTTCTAGTCTGAATTTATCTAGCTTGGGCTTCCAGCCATTAGGCCTTATTATGCCTTTTTCTGCTAAATTAAAGAACGGTCTGCTATCAGAAATCTTTTCCCTATATAGGTTATTGTGATTGTTACGATTTAACCTTTTCTTGGATAAACTAAACAGAGTGAGCTTCTTAAGTCCCTTGCTATAAGACATGTTTTCTAGACCTCAAATCATTTTTGTGGCTCTTTTCTGAACCCTTGTTCATTTTTCAACATCCTTTGGACTCCAGAACTGGATTAAGTATACTAGTAATGGTCTCACTAATGCCATATACAGAGGTAATACCACCCCCTTAGTCCTTCTTGATATTCCTGTGCTTCAACATCCAAGGATAGCTTTATCCCTCTTAGCTACAGCATCTCACTGGGAGCAGTTGTTCAGTTGTGTATCCTGGTGACACCTATGTCCTTTTCAGTGCAACTCTGTTTCAGGATACAGTCCCCCAATCTTGTAAGTTTGATCTACATTGTTTGTTAGATGCAGCGACATTGGCTGTGCCTCTACTAGCAAACTTTGTAGCTGTTATTTTCCACCAGTGGTACCTGCTCTGAGCAGGGTTAGGTGATATGTTGGTAAAAAGTCTGATCTGTCTCTTAGTTACAACTTCTGCAGTTACTGCCATGGATGGAGTAGCCTCGGTGAAGAATCACAGGTGTGAATTTTGTAAGGGTACACAACTAGTGGCCAGTTGTTGTTTTTTAAAGTGCTCAGCACACACAATTGGGTCCAGATTTTCAAAACAGCTCAGCACCCAATATGCTGAGCCCTTCAGAAAATCTGACCATAAATATCCCACTGAAAACTGGGTATTGAACGCTTCTGAAAATTTGCTCCTTATTTAGATAACTACATGGGAGAAGAGCTCTTGAAAATCTATCCCTAAATGTATACATGGCTTGATTGATCTTCTATTATTCCAAATGCCTGTGATCTTTTTGTGTGCAATAAATTAAAGGTTAAATTTGCATACATATTTATTGCACAATTATTTCATTCAATCACTTTTTTCCACTTAAAACTTTTCTTCATGATGCATATTTTAATTTTACTTTTTTCATTTTTAATAAGTTTTATTAACTGTAGTTTCAGCAAAGAGAATACATGGAGGAAATCAAATAGATTCGGCATGTGACAAATATTAACCACAAAGATAGAAAATAGCATTTTTGAAATGCTTTAAGAACAACACAAAAAGTTTTCTCTTCACTCAGTTCAAGTTCCAAATGATCATAGTTGGAATTCATGAGTGCTAATACATTTTTCCAATAGAGAACACTGTACTATAGCAAGAATGTCTTAATCTGAAACAAATTATTTGCCTTATCTTGCATTTGTAAAGCATCTTGTAAATGTAAGATGCTCTATAAAAGTTTTGCAATAAAAACAGCATGGGCGTCCAGCACAAACCATGTAAGTTGTATGTTTGTGGGTGAAATTTGTTTAGTGGCATGACAACTGAAGGCAGATTGGTCTGATGAGCATAGCAAAGAATCAGGGGTCAGGACTTTCCTGAGTTCTATTCTTGACTCTGAAACTATCTGATTACATGTTAGGCAAGTAAGTGAACCTTTGTGTCTCAGTTTCCTTATCTGTAAAGTGGGAATAACTCCTTACTTTCCTCACAGGATTGTTGTAAGAACTATTGTACACTACATATGTACAAAATATTATGATTAATAAATATATGTCGGCTGCTAGCCATGTGGGTGAATATGTGTAGATGACTGAATTACAGGGTTATATTTACATTACATCATAATTACATAATGACTCCAAGAGTAGAAAATATTACAGCTTTTGCAGTTCTTGACTCTTTGGCATTGTAATTGTATAATTTAACATTCCATTCACATTGGGGTTTCTGGCAAGGAACAGGAGAGTTTAAAATAAAAATAGTAAAAAGAAATTGTCGGTAGTTAGTAAGAAAAATAATATTAGGCCCAATCAGGCTTTAAAGACTCCATATAAACATAGTAGAGAAGGGTCCAACTTTTTGCAGCTGGGGTTTGCCTGGAGGGTTGCATTTGTTTCTCTTGTTGTCATGGCTGTACCTCTGCAATACGTGTTTTTTGTTTAAATGAAATCTTTAAATGTTCAAAATATGGTACAGTGCAATAAAAAATTATGGAATAACCCTAAAAATTGCAGTATAGGAGATGGTCGTGGAATCCATGATTTTCAGTAAATCTCTACTAGAAAACATTTTCCCTTGTTATTTAGCAATTGATGGTTGCTACTGAATCACGGAAGAATAGGTTGATTATCTCATGGGAGTTTTTTCTAAAAAAAATATTCTTGTTAACTATCCAATGCACTGATCAACTTAATAGCATAGGGTTTTTTAATCCATGTTATTTTGAACGAAGCATATCTTTATTAGGACAGAATGCCAGTGAGAGGGATTTTGAATAGAATGTCCTTGGACTGCAGTATGGTTGTGGTTTATATGGTCTCTGTAGATGCTTTAAAGTGTGTTTTTGTTTTGTTGTACGTTTATAAATAAATTAAATAAAGCATGTGGTTTTGAAAAACGTGTCTGCTGTCAATTTATGTACCTTAGGTAGTGCCAAGTGTGTTTGCTCTTTGCATGTTTCCTTTGCCAATAGCTCATAATCTGTTAAGTAACATTGTACTGAGTGGAAGAGTTTTTCCTGAGTTATAAAAAAGGGTGAAATCTTTCTCCTATGCCACCATTTTTTGTATATATTTGATATAGAAGTTTTATAAAGCTAGTCTCCTGACTGAAGTTACTTGAATGGCTTCATTCTACCGGAAAAAGAACGATGTTCGTTCTTGTGTTCAAATGAACTTTATTTATACTAAACTTAAATTGTGCTTTTTTCTGTTTCTCCTATAAAACTCTTACCCTAGTCCCCACCACAGCTGCCAGCACTCCTGATGCTGTTGACAAATACTTGGAGACACCTGGTGATGAGAATGAGCATGCCCATTTCCAGAAAGCCAAGGAGAGACTCGAAGCCAAGCACCGTGAAAGAATGTCTCAGGTAAGTCATACTGGTTGTTCATAATTAAGGCTGGTGTCTTGTCAGATGGGTCACAGGATTAATGAATTCCTTGACTTCCTGTATTTTGGGGAAACTCACGTGGCTTTTACCTGCTGCTCTTCCAATCTGCAGCGGAGTAAAGAAACCAACTGTTCCCTTATCTTCAAGTATATGTCCCTGTGCGTGCTCGATCACAGGACATGCACATGCCTGTGAACTCTCGACTGGAGAATGCAAAGTATCGTCCACAGACCTGCGCCTGCTCAGAGCAGCACCAAACCAGAGCATATGGGGAGGCTTGGGCCTGCTGCCACTTAGTTCCTTTTCAGCTGCCTGCAGCTCAGTGGAACAATCGCATGTCCGTTTATTCTCAGCTTCCTTCTCTTCTTAGTTTATCATTCTAGAATTTTTTCCCTTATTTTTGTAGTTATTTTTATTTCTTCAGTCTTATACAGTTGTGTTTAGAAGAGGGTTCCCCTTCCTGTTTTTTCCTGTTTTCTCTCATTCTTTCTTTGGTCCACTACCTCTTGGGTTATGACAAAGATCCGAGTGTTTAAGCCCTGTGTGACGGGGTGGGTTGCACACCACTAGGATGGCGCCTCCTCCTGGTCACTCCAGGGAATAGCTTGCAAGGTCGATGCCCCTTCCCGCAGTTGCATGCCGTCCTCCACCTCTCTTTCTGGGTCTGCAGCCCCTCTCTCACTCCATGAGCTGCTGCAGCCTCTTTGTGACTTGGCCCTCCAGCCAGGTTACCTAATGGTTTCCCCTTCTGGGGTTGGAAAGTCTCTTCCCACAAACAGGCTCAGGTAGTCTTCCTACTCACTGCTCCACAGTGCCACTTCCCCATTGGCTGGTTGGGGAACCCAGACCCACCTTCTACTTCAGGTTCTGGCTCAGGGACCCTCAAGGGACCCTCAAGGTCAGTTCCACCCTAGACCTCGCCATGTTTCTCTGAGTCCTTTCCTAACCTTCTGGCTCTCCTTTCCTTCTCTGGGTCTGCCAGCTTCACCACTCCCTCCTCCCAGGGAGCAACTGCAAGCTACGTCTCTGCAGCCTCCAGACACTCCTCCCAGGGAGTGACAACAAGCTTTCCCAGCAGCCCTCTCAGCTGCCAATTACCTGCCTCTATAAATCTAGCCCAGCTCATTCCTTCCCATCTAGGCTCCCTCACTCGGTCTGGGGAATACTTAGCCACCAGATTCCTCTCAGCTGTGGCCCTTCTTAGTCTTCATTAACCCTTTCAGGGCAAGTGTACTGTGAACACTTCATTACACTCTGCCAGACATGTCACAGGTCTTTTCCCCATAGTGACAGACATTCAAGCTGTCTCTGCCGCCTCAGAGACACCAACTTCCCATTTAAGTTGAAGGTCTGTAAAGGTAGATCTTGAAAAGATATAGCGGCTAGACTGAAGCTCCTTCTAATGGAGTGTTCACTAGTGCCAGAAGGGCTCAACATCAGTCTCAGTTTCCCGGGCAACGCTGCTGGCTGCAGCACCTTCGGATGCTAGGGCTTCTAAAAAGAAGAACCCTCCTCCTTCCAGGCACCAAGAGATGCACAGGCCTTGTTCGCACACCCTGTTACTATCATCTTCCTCTCCAGGCTCCGAGGTTAGAGAAGCTCTTCTATGAGCCTCATGCTCACCATCTCAGCACCACCAAGCCTCGGTGCCAACTCAGTCTTCTGAATACCATAGCCCTCCAACACCTTTCAGATTTATTTCCCTGGGAGACTTGTTTATTCTGGAGGTACTGGAGTCTCCCCTGCTACAGCCCTCTACCAGACCCCTTCCTTGGTACTACCTAGATGGCTGAACTTCCAGCCTTCAGTATCGGCACCTAAATCTGAAGCTCCACCTTCAGTCCAGGGAATGAATCTTCCGACTCTGATGTCTCAGTACAGGCCCCTTTTTTTGGCACCTCACCATGGACCCCACTGAGGCAGTACTCTGGAGAAGCTCTTTAGGACCCTACCAGACGTCCTAAAGGTAGGGGCTGTGACTATTCATGGGGATCCCCTACTCACCCCCTCAGCTTGTTGGAATCCCTGGGATCACCTTGGTGAACAATTTTATACAGTTCCGTATAGAAAGAGACCCTAATACCTGCCAGTACCACATCATTCACAGGCACCAACTGACCGACCTTCAGTACCACAGGATCTCCATCCAGTACCACAGGATCTCCCTCTGGTACCTTATCCCCCCTCAGCTTCAGGAGACACCCAGAAGCAGCAGGAGCCACAGATGGTGGGAAACTCACCCCCACCAGCTAAGTCCTCCACATGCCTGGGTAAGGAGGTAATGCCTCTACCACCTTCTTACACCAATAACTTTTGGGCCTTTCAAGACCGCATGAAATGCCTAGTGGAATCCCTCCAGATCCCATTAGAGGAGGTCTAGGAGTCTCAACGCTCATTGGTGGACATTTTAAATATCACCTCTCAAGGAAAGATTGCTGTCCCAATAAATGAGGTTGGTTATTGCCTAGTCTGACAGACACCTGCCACTATCCAGCCCACCTATAAGACAGCAGATAAAAAAATACCATATTCTGGCCAAGGGAATGGAACATTTCTTTTCCACCCCACCCTCATTTCCTTTATGATGGACAAGGCTAACAAAGGCAGTAGACAGGCCCATTCCTGACCCTCTCCATATGATAAGGAATCCAAATGTTTAGACCTTCTGAGTAGGAAAAGCTACTCCTTGGCAGCTCTCCAATGTTGTGTGGCAAACTACCAAGCCCTGTTGGTGAAATATGACTTTAATACATGTTCCAGGTTCACTCGTTTCTTTGAACATCTGCCACAGAACCAGAGGGAACAATTTCAGGCCCTAATTTTGGTGGGTCAGTTGATAGCCAGAACCTTCCTCCAAGCTGCCCTAGATTCTGCAGTCACAGCTTCTAGATTCCGAGCCATGAACGTTTTTATGCAGAGAGTATCCTGGTTCCAGTCTTCCAGACTCCTTAGGGAGGTGCAGAGTACAGCCGAAGACCTTCCCTTTGAAGAACCCAAATTCTTCAGCTCTGATACGGACTTCTCCCTCCACACTGACAGACTCGAGAACTGCCTTACGGTCTCTGGGGAATTTACATTCCCGCAACAAAGAGACAGTTCATTAGGTCTTACATCGCAGCAATCTAGGCCATTCCATTACAACCCGCAACAAGTGTTTCCCAGACCTTTGGACTTTTATAGGAGGAGATCTAGAGCTCTGAAAAAGGATCCTCTCCCTTCTACAGCAAGATCATCTGCACCTGCCTATAAGAAACAGTTTTGCCATCTCGGTAGAGGGCCTTGAGCAATCTACATTCCCGGATCTTGTGCTGAATGATTCCATCCAATGCCCCTTTGGAGATCAGTTATCCCACTTCCTCCCTGCCTTGGAACTAATTACCTCAGACAGATCATTGCTCCAGTTGGAAGGCTGTTCCAGAATTTCACTCAGATGGTTAGAAACCTTTGTCTAATTTTGAGCCTAAACTTGTTGATGGACAGTTTATAGCCATTTGTTCTTGTGTCCACATTGGCACTTTACTTAAATAACTCCTCTCCCTCCCTAGTATTTATCCGTCTGATGTATTTATAGAGAGCAATCATCTCTCCCCTCAGCCTTCTTTTGGTTAGGCTAAACAAGCCAAGCTCTTTGAGTCTCCTCTCATAAGGTAGGTTTTCCATTCCTTGGATCATCCTAGAAGCTCTTCTCTGCACCTGTTCCAGTTTGAATTAATCTTTCTTAAACATGGGAGACCAGAATTGCACACAGTATTCCAGATGAGGTCTCCCCAATGCTTTGTATAATGGTACTAACACTTCCCTATCTCTACTGGAAATACCTTGCCTGATGCATCCTAGGACTGCATTAGCCTTTTTAATGGCTGCATCACATTGATGGCGCATAATCATCCTGTGATCAACCAATATACCCACGTCTTCTCCTCCTCTGTCACTTCCAACTGATAAGTCCCCAGCTTTTAGCAAAAATTCTTTTAGTCCCTAAATGCATGACTTTGTACTAGTAAATTTCATTCTGTTTCTAATACTCCAGTTTACAAGGTCATCCAGATCTTCTTGTATGATATTCCGGTTCTTCTCCCTGTTGGCTATACCTCCCAACATTGTGTCTTCCACAAATTTTATTAGCAAACACTCACTTTTTGTGCCAAAGTCAGTAATAAAAATGTTAAATAAGATTGGTCTGAAGACTGATCCCTGAGGAACTCCATTAGTAACCTTCCTCCAGCCTGAGAGTTCATTTTTTAGTAGGACCCATTGTAGTCGCCCCTTTAACCAGTTCCATCCGTTCTCATGTTAATCCCCATCTTCTCCAATTTAATAATTTCCCATGTGGAACTGTATCAGATGTCTTACTGACATCCAGATAGATTAGATCCACTGCATTTCCTTTATCTAAAAAATCAGTTACCTTCTCAAAGAAGGAGATCAGGTTGGTCTGATGGGCATGCATGCATCCCACAGTGGAGCACATCTAGGAATAAAATATCTTGAAGAACTCAAGTTACTGTAAGGTAAGTAACCTCTCCTTTCTGACTCTCTGCAGAAGGTGAAAGGGTGCTGCTTCCTAAGACACGAGTCAGGACAGAAAATTTTGCTACTTACGAATGGATCACATATCTGTGATTTAATCATAATTTGCCATGGCTTATCTGCAGTGATGTGCAAAACTTTTTCTATGAAAAAACAGTGCTACTCAGAGAGCAAGAGAGAGAAATTGTTCATAGTCTTTAAATTGGGAGCTGACCCCTACAGTAGCAACGAAGTAAATCTCTGAAGGCTTGTTTATTCCTGTAGATATACGCACACTTTGCCATGTACTTGTTAAAATCAAGAGGGCATGTGTGTGTGTGTGAGCACGTGTGGCCCAAGGTGAATGAAATACATCCAAAACCAAAGCAGGGAGGAAGATGCAGGCTTTTGAACTAAATATGAAGCCACATTTTTTTTCCTTTAACCAAAAAGACTCATATAGTCTGAGACTCTACATACCATACATATTCCATCCTGCTGAACATTAGGAGCCGAGCTTATATCTCTTTCAGAAACAGGATTTGTAATGGAAATGCCAATAGAAACTCTTCCAGTGGTATTTTCATAAGCAGTACAGAGGGGAATTATTTTATTTTTTTTAAGAAGTGCAAAGGAAGTTTGGGGGGACAAAATGGCAACCCCTGAAAGCTAACCTGGTACAAGTTGGATACATTTTATATAGTGTACAGGTATTGTACTGTAATTTTTCCATTATAACTTTCATTCTCTGCTCCTTTATCCTATTGGATTTTATTTCTTTTTCTCGTTCTCCTGTATACTACCTAGTCTCCTGCATAATGCAAACCCACTAACCTACAAGCATGAGTGAAATTTTCAGACCTATGAAGACTGGGTGGATGAAGAGTAAGTGAAACAGGTTCACCCTACTTATTAATATAGCATCATCGTTATGTTTGGCACTCTACAGGTAAACAAGACGAGTCATTGATACCTGGCTCTTTGTTTTAAATCTACACACAGCAAATATGACAGCAAACTATTAGGGCAGAGGGCTATATTCTTGACTTTTTGACCTACACCTCACCAGCAGCATAACAAATGGAAGTAATCACTTCCAAATAAAGAAAAGGAAAATTCTGAAATAAACCCACTGAAAACATTAAAGCACTGATCTCCTTTGCCTTTCAGAAAAATCACCATCTTAATTAAAATTATTTTGATGGCCAAGCTGATAGTGCTGCAAATTTGTCCATTGTACTAATACATAAGAGAGCCTAATTCAAAGCTGTCCTCAAGCTCCATGTTTAACTAGCATGGGAGTGACCCTTGTCTCCAGTAGATAAGCAGAGGTAAAGAGGAAATTATTCACTGAACCTCAGTGATGAAGTTAAGTTGTCTCATCTGAAACTCTTCGTGCCATTAGTAAGCTCTTGGTGAGGCTGCAGTAATAGAATATATCCATTTATAATACATCCTGGTGTAGCCTATCACACACAGAGAATCTATCAATAATAGCATTCTTTAAGTGGCCAGCTGCAAGCAGTATCTTAAAGTTACTGCATAGCCAAGGAGAGATGCTTTGCAAATAAAAGGCAGTGTATAAAGAGATGAGATTTTTCTTAATTATTCCTTACAATTTGGGTCACACTTTCAAGTTGATCCCAAACACTTGATCTGCGTTTTAATTGTATTTGACTTAACCTTTAAGAATGACGTTTGCTTAAACTGTTTATATTTTCTACAGAGCTGAAAGGTTCATATAGGAGAACTAGTCAAATGTGTAATCACCCAGAAAGCATTATGGAGAGCGTATGCAATTAAAAAATAACAATAGTACTTGGAATTACATCGATTAACAGGAAAAGCAGAGAAATTGTAGCTCCAGAAAACTTTAAAATAAAATTCTGTTAAAATACATGTTAGCAAGCATTTTTGGTAACTTTATAAATGAAGTATAATGTCATACTGCTGGGAAACTAAAGGAGACTGAAATATTAAAATTCTTAAAAACTAGTTTTTACTTATGCTTCAAGTATCCCATTGTCTTGTACGCTCTTCTACTTTTTTCCCCGCGAAGAGTGAGAACTGAGGGGCTAAGATTTGCAATGTTAAAAAAACTGACAGGATAAATAAATTCTATTTGCCATCCCTCATCCCATCTCCAACTACATTCAGAGTCTTGCATCTGTCTCTCAACTGCTCCTGCTCGTAATTTATCCCCAGCAAGTCAGGTAGAATGACAGTGACAGTCTTTGATTGGTTTGGATGCCTTTATTACCCCACGTTTGCTTCAAGTGGGACTGATAGCAATAGGTCAGTGTATTCTCGCACAAAATCCATCTACGGTTTCCCTTTGCTTATTGTGATGTGAAACTCTCAAAAATAAATTCTTTTCCTGCCATGTGAAAATCTTCGAATTTGTTGTGACTCAAATTGTTTCCCTCTATGACTGAGTTGGTTCATTGTTTGGAACTCCTGGAGGAGCACTGTAAAGCCAGATCAGGAGCCTATATTGTGATTGTTTAATATCTTGACACAGCTCTGTGCCTCAGATCTTCCTCTATGAAACAGCAAGATTACATGGTTAAGATGGTGACCAAGACTTGGGAAATCTTGGTCCATTCCCATGTCTGCCACTCATATTTTGTTTGATCTCAGACAAGTCTCTTAGAGCCATATTTTTTAAAGTATTGAGGCACCTAACTCCTGTTGGTTTTAGTGTGAATTAGGAACCTAAATACCTTTTAAAATATGGGTTTTAATCTCTTGAATTTCACATCTGTAAATGGAAGATACTACCTCCTTTCTCCCATCATTTGTCTCTGTCACTTAGATCAGTGGTTCCCAAACTGGGGTTTGCGAAATGTTACAGGGGGTTCTTGGGAAAAAATTCCCTAATGGCGGACAGAGCTGACCCTAGGGACAGTACAGGGCCAGCAGCCCGGAGCCCCTGGACTTCCAAGAGCTAAGCAGATCAAAGCAAGCACATCTATCACATTGAGGAGATTTAAACTTCAACACTCCTTATAAGAAATGGAAAGGGAGGTGGATATTTTTTTGCTGTTTTTAAAATTAAATAGGCAACTAGTATTGTTTTTAAAATTATTATGAAGAACAAGTTTAAGCTTCGTTGTAACATGTGTTGTTTGCCTAGACTGCTCAAGACCTGAATGCTTGTGTAGGAGGAATTCTTGATTTTAGTTGTCTTTTTAAATCCCTGCATGCTGTTTCACATCTGATACTCCTTGATGAAACATAGGAGCTTTGTCTTATAACAGGCTTATTCAAAGTGATACAAGCTACGAATGTGAGACCTTGGAAGAGTGTTGCCGTTTTCATAATGTAATAAAAATACTGTAATGATCAATAATAATTAATAATAGTGTGTAATAAGCATGTCATAAAAACAAATTTTATATTTCCAAGATCACTGCTTGTATAATTCATACTCAGGTAAAGGAGAAAATCCCTGGAAATACTCATTTTTAGGAGGGGATTCGCGAGACTTGACATTTTAGTGAAAGGGGTACACAGGTTGTTAAAGTTTGGGAACCACTGACTTAGATTATAAACTCTTCAGGATACAAACTGTCCCTTACTATAGTATGTAAAGCACTTAGTACAATGCGGCCTACTGCGGGTATTTAGGCACTACTGTAATACAAATAATTATTAATATGGTGGCATATTTTAGTTTTTACCAACAGAAGTACCAAAAAAAAAAAGCCCCAAAACACCATCAAGAAAACCATGCTTCTGTGCTGACAAGATAGTTATTAGTCCATCCAAATGTGACATTTAAACATTTTTGCTATTTTGTCAACACAGCTTCATCAGTTTTAACCTGCCCTACTTATTTCTTGTCCTGATGGGATTCTCCCTTTCCAGTTCTCTCTCCTCTCTGTGCCCACTGGTTACAGATGCGCGTGCGCACACACACACACACACACCCCCCCTCTGTTTTCTGGAATTTTAAACCTCTATTTAGGTTTGGTTGGTAAATAGCCTGATGGCACCAGCTGTTGTACTTTTAGTCAAAGAAGAGCAGTATGTTTGTTTTCCCCCAAGCATATTGAGGCTTTTCAAATTATTCTTCCTGAAATTTAGCAATATTTTGGGAGTCATAGTTCGTTGGGATTCAGAACAGTTTAAAAAGAATGTTTCATCTCCAAGCATAGTCCTGTTTACCATGCAAGTCAGATTTTTGAGAAGGCGCAACAAACGCTCTGCTGTCTTCAATTTAATATTAATGATTTCTTAGCCCTGGTCTACACTTGGGTGGGGGAGGTGTCGATGTAAGGTACGCAACTTCAGCTACATGAATACCGTAGCTGAAGTCGACGTACCTCGATCGACTTACCGTGCCGTGAGGACGCCGCAGGGTCGACTGCCGCCGCTCCTCCGTCGACTCCACTTCCGCCTCTCGCTGGGGTGGATTACCAGAGTCAACAGCAGAGCGATCGGGGATCGATTTATTTGTAGCTACACTAGACGTGAAAAATCGATCCCCAAAAGATCGATCACTACCCGCCAATTCGGCGGGTAGTGTAGACCTGCCCTGTGGGTTTTGCGTTATTTCTGTAGCAATAGTGTAATTTAAAAAACAAAATATAAAGTAGTTCCAAGCCAAAGTTATAAATTCTGTTATTCATCCTACAGTGTAACTTTGAACATTTGCGTTATCATAGAATCATAGAATATCAGGGTTGGAAGGGACCTTAGGAGGTCATCTAGTCCAACCCCCTGCTCAAAGCAGGACCAATCCCCAATTGCGTATGTGAGAGGTGAGACTTAAACTTCTAGAATGCCAGCAGATGAAGGTTCTGCCTCTAGGCAGCTAATTCCCTGATATTGGTGTGCGGGGCAGGCCTTGTGTGTCGTGGGAAGATGTTGGTATGGTCTTTTATGGGTTTTTTTAGATATATGTTATATAGCATAGAATTGCTTTCCTTCCTGAGATGGTGGCCAGAGGGCATCAACTCTCCAGTGTCCCCCACACGGAGACACCCATAAAGCACACAATTCAGATGGGCTGCTGCTACTCCCTGTACCAGACATTAAATGGTCCATGTCTCCCTCATCAGCCAGGCTCAGAGCAGTATAGTCTTGTTAGGCTCATCCCTGCTGCCCACCACCAGTGTGAAAACCCAGCATCTGCCGGCCATTCAGCACCACACTGGAGCAGCAGTCAATGCCAGCTATGGAGTAGGTGAGTCAGCAAATAAGGTTCACAGCCTGACTCTTTTTGTATTCCCCCCACTCTGCTCTGGTGCTGCCGTCAGGGTATGATGCGCTGTTGGGACTCCCACACACACTCACAGTGCCAGTTGTGGCTTTCTAATGCCAATCTATAAAAAGGGAAGTAAGGACAATGTGGGGAATTACAGACCAGTCAGTATCCAGAAAGACATTGGAGCAAATAATTAAGGAATCAATTTGCAAACACCTAGAAGATAATAAAGCGATAAGTAACAGCATGGATTTGTTAAGAACAAATCATGTCAAACCAACCTAATAACTTTCTCTGACAGGGTAACAAGCCTTGCAGATAGCGGGGAAGCGGTAGACATGGTATATCTTGACTTTATTAAGGCTTTATTACTGTCTTGCATGACCTCTCATAAACAAACTAGGGAATTACAAACTAGATGGAGCTACTATAAGGTAGGTGCATAACTGGTCAGAAACCTGTTCCCAGAAAGTAATCAGTGTTTCACAGTCAAGCTGGAAAAGCACATCAAGAGGGATCCCCTGGGTCCGGTTCTGTTCAATATCTTCATAAATTATTTTAAATAATAGCATAGAGAGTGCACTTATAAAGTTTGAGAACGATACCAAGCTGGGAGGGATTTGCAAGTGCTTTGGAGGATAGGATTAAAATTCAAAATGGTCTGGACAAACTGGAGAAATGGTCTGAAGTAAACAGGATGAAATTCAATAAGGACAAATGCAAAGTACTCCACATAGGAAGGAACAAACAATTGCACACATACAAAATGGGAAGTGACTGCCTAGGAAGGAGTACTGCGGAAAGGGATCTGGGGGTCATAGTGGACCACAAGCTAAATATGAGTCAACAGGGTAACGCTATTGCAAAAAAAGCAAACATCATTCTGGGATGTATTAGCAGGAGTGTTGTAATCAAGACACGAGAAGTAATTCTTCTGCTCTACTCCATGCTGATTAGGCCTCAGCTAGAGTATTGTGTCCAGTTCTGAGCATCACATTTCAGGAAAGATGTGGACAAATTGGAAAAAGTCCAGAGAAGAGCAACAATAACGATTAAAGGTCTAGAAAACCTTTGGGGGAAGATTGGAAAAAATTGCGTTTTAGTATTGTGGCAAATTGCCAGCACTACTATGATGGGTCCCGCACTTTCTCTTCTTGGGGGGGGTTTCAGGGTGCCATTTCTTGCCCCTGAACTGGGGTAACAGCTATCCTACTAGTATCCCAGGGAAGGGGAGAGGAGAGGGAGGGGCCCAGGCCCACCCTCTACTCCGGGTCCCAGCCCAGGGGCCCTATGATAGCAGGTGAACCACTTGTACCAGTGATTCTTTCCCCTGGGCTACTTCCCTCTCCTGACCCTCACCTTGTGGGGCTTCCTGCCTTCCCTCTGCACAAGCCAGGTGTCCCTTTACTTAGGATCTTGGTCTTCTGAGCCCGCTGCAGCACTTCTCAAAACTCTCCTCCGCTTTCCTCTGAACTGCTCTTTGTTCCACCACCAATCCACTCTGCTTCACTCCTCCAAACTGCTCTCTGCTCCACCACCAAACCACTCTGATTCAGCTCCTCCAAACTGCTCTCTGCTCCACCACCAAACCACTCTGCTCCAACTCCTCCTCACTCTGCTCCAGCTCCTCCTCTGGCTGATTGAAGCAGGGGGATTTTATCAGGTGACTAGTTTCAGGTGCTCTAATTGGTTTCAGGTGCTTTTAATTAATCTACATGGAATAAGGCTTCTCCTCATCCTAGATCACTCTCCTGCTGCCTTCTGGCCATGCTGTATCACAGTATGGAGAAGAGAAGACTGAGAGGGGACATAAGTTTTCAAGTACATAAAAGGTTGCTACAAGGCAGAGGGAGAAAAATTCTTCTCCTTGACCTCTGAGGATAGGACAAGAAGCCATGGGCTTAAATTGTAGCAAGGGAGGTTTAGGTTGGACATTAGAAAATAACTTTCTGACTGTCAGGGTGGTTAAGCACTGGAATAAATTGCCTAGGGAGGTTGTGGAACCTCCATCACTGGAGATTTTTCAGAGCAGGTTAGACAAACGCCTGTCAGATGCTCTAGATGATGGTCTAGATAATACTTAGTCCTGCCATGAGTGCAGGGGACTGGACTAGATGACCTCTCAAGGTACCTTCCAGTCCTAAGATTCTATGATTCTCCCCACCATAGCCCATAGGACGCAGTGCCTCCTCTCACCCAGAGTCTGTGTGATCCTGCTCCATGTGGGGAATCATTTTCCACTCCAAACCTGGTTAAATGCTTTTTCAGTAGTAGCAGTGCCTCCTTAGCTACTGAGCCACAGTCCTTTTGAAGATCGTTGCGGTTACCCCAGTAGTAGTACCAGGGGAGGCCAGAACCTCAGAGTCTAGGAAGAAAGCCCTGGACCGATATTCACCTTGGTGTCATGATTTTGCCATTTTGAATAAAACCTTTTCCTGAGATACGTACTTGTACTAGCATGATTGATTTTATACAAATTAACTTGATATGCCTAGCATATATACCCTCTGTATAAGTAGGCCTACCATGCACTAGAAAATATAGCCAGAATAAATTCCTCTGGTTAAAGTATAAGGGAATTTGGGTGATTAGCGTTTGTCTTAATAATAAATAACGTTTTTGTTACTCCCTCTTTCCTTTTCCCCTCTATCCCTCTTACCCTCCCATCTCCCCCAAAAAAGTATAGTATACAGTATGTCCTGAATTCTCAGGACTGTTTGACTTTGAAATGGCTTGCGTCTTAAATCTCAACCTAGAAGTTGTCTGTTTCACGCCAGGAAAATGACAAGTCTTTGAAGTGCCATTAATCTGTATGGCCTTGATAGCTTTGTTCTTTCAATGAAGGAGAATATCTTTATAAGCACATACGAGACAACTTCATGGTCCTGAGGCAGCCTTTTTCTGCAAATGTATGTCTTCAGAATGATTTTTCTTGTTGCAGCTTGTTCTCTCACAGATGCTAACAGTTTTTTGTTGGATTCTCATAATTTGTCTAAACCTGTGACCTTAAAAAAAATAGAAGTTTTCTTTGGGTTGTAGAGTTGATGCATTTGGATGGCTGCTGGCAAAAAAGATGAGTTTTTCTGATCAGCTAGTGTAAATAGAGGTGTTTGGCACTTTAGATTTGACTGATTGCAAAAATCCAACCCTTAAAATACTGCTTGTGCAAATATTATGCTGAAGGTTGTTTCTAAAGATAATCATGCTATTCTACTTTTTCACAAGCTATTCATTCTCATTGCACCAGAGTTGAACTCCGGATCCCAGAATTTTCATCTCTTCAACCTGGCTGTGTGAGCTGTCACTTTATAATCTCACCTCCTGTACCCTGAAGGGTTTAGGGAAATGATAATAGGCTGTGAAACTGGTCTGGTCAAATATATCCTTATCACATTGCCTACAATGCTTGTTTTCATCATATGGATTAGCAAAATGGCTTTGACTTTAAATTTCAAGGTTAGTTTTGAGGACAAAGATCAATTGTTTGGCAAAGAAATGTTGTTTTCAAAAACTTCTAACTGCAAATTCAGAGTGAAAAGGAGTATTACAGAGAGGTTAAAGGTCTGATTTAAAGCCACAAAAGGAAAAAAAGATCATATAGAGTTGCTAATCTAGGCTGATGCTCAAGAATTAACACGTACCAGGGTGTTTTAGAAAGGCACAGTGACTTGAATTAATGCTGTAGTTTCCATTTTCTCTCATAGCTTGCAGCAGTCATGATAATTCAGTCTTCTAAACAGAAACTGCCTGTATGGTCTGGGCAAGTTTTTAAGGCCACCAAAAACATGACCTAAAGAGACGAGTGCTTAATGTGCACTTAATGCATTGTACCACCCTGTACACGAATAGGTGTATTTCTAAATACAACACAATGTTCGATCCACAGACCAATGGTTTGATGGTCTCTATACCTCTCCTTGTTCCACCATTATGGTTAGGCTTGGAAGGATTAGCTTTTTAAAAGTAAATCTCAGTTAATGTCAATTTCACCACAATACAAACCCACGAAAAAATATTTGTATTGATAATCTAAATTTACAGATAGGCAAAGTAAGAAAAATGCTGCCTAAAAACTTTAGAGTTTGTTATGAACATATTTTCTTTGTATATTTTGACATGCAGTGTTGACTGTTTGTATTTTAACAGTTAAAGAACTTTAACTTTTACACTTGAGTATCAATACTCTTGCAACAAAAAGAAAATACAGGAGGTCACAGATGGCTCAACATTCTCGCCCACAACACTGGCTGAACTGTCCAGGAAGAAGCCAAGATTTCCTAAGAAATGGTCCTCCTCCTCAGCAATCTCCCAGCCAGCAACATCTTCAAAACGCCTGTTTTGACCCAGTGGTTGAGGGTCACGAATTATCTCCTGCTCCTGATCCTACATAGCACCCCTCCCACCATTAGGGCGATTATCTGTCCCATTTCCTACCTTCCTGGGCTCCTGTCAGCTCAGATGGATGGATCCTGGAGGTGATTTCTCCAGTTCAGCTCTATACCACCCTCCTACCCCGTTCCTCTTCTGGGACACCTCTCACAAAGACTTCTTATGGCAGGAGGTACAATCCCTCCTAGCTCTGGGGGGCGATCGAACTTGTGCCACTGGACTTAATCGGGAAAGGATTCTATTCTTGGTACTTCCTCATCCTGAAGAAAAGAGGGGGATGGAGATTCCTCCTGGACCTCAGGACTTTAAATACCTTTGTCCACTCCCAATGGTTCAGAATGGTGACTAACAACAGTAATTCCCTCTGTGGATCTAGGAAATTGGTTTGTTTTCCTCAACCTTTAGGATATTTATTTTCATGTCACCATTCATCTCTTGCATAAACTATTCCTACATTTTGTGGTAGACAGGGACCACTACCAGTATTGCATCCTACTCTTCAGCCTCTATGCCACCCCAAAGGTCTTTACCAAAGTTCTGTCAGCAGCAGCAGCCTGTCTTCACTAGACAGGCATCATAGTCTTTCTCTACCTGGACGATCGGCTCCTAAAGGAACCCTCACTTCTCAAAGTACAGACAGCAACTAGCAAGGCCCTGTCTCTGTTTCACTCTCTGGGTCTCCACTTCAGCTTGGAGAAGTCTACCCTAACACCACACAACATAGACTTCATCGGAGCCACTCCGGACTCCTCTTTTGCCAGAGCATATTGAACCAGGAACTGATTCACCACAATGGCCGACCTTGTCTCAACAATATAAGAGGGTCCATAAAACACTGCAAGGGTGTGCCGACAACTTCTGGGCCATGTAGCAGCCTTCACATTTGTGACTCCCTTAGCAAGACTTCACTCTCGGTGTCCTCAAGCATGGTTGAGAACCGTCTACACCGCCAACGGACACAATCTGACCAAGCAGGTGTCCAGACCTCAGAACGTCCTCAATTCTATGAACTGGTGGAAGGACCCTCAAAAGGTGTGCATGAGAGTTCCATTGGCACTGCCCCTCCCATGAGGATTATCATACAAATGCCTCCCTCATAGTTTGGGGTGCACACTTCCATCACAGCATTTCACCCTCCATCGAGGATTCCTAGTCTTTGCCCACCCCACCATTGCAAAAGCCTATCCAACCTCTTCCTTCCTATCAAGGAAACAGTTCCACCATGGGACATCACCTTAGTTTTCAGTGCTCTAAGGAAACCCACATTTGAACCTCTGGAGAGTTGTTCCCTAAAGATCTCATTCCTTGTCGCTGTTACTTCCACCAGGAGGGTGGGGGAACTTCAGTCCTTAAAGACAGACTTACCATATATGGTGTTCTACCAAGATAAGAGGACTCTGTGTCCACTCTCACTTCCTTCCTAAACTCTTCTGAATTCCATGTTAATGAAGAAATTTACCTACTAGTATTTTATCCCAAGCCTCACTCTTCAAGAGAAGAAGTGAGCCTCTATACACTGGCCATTAAAAAAGCTTTTGCCTTGACAGGATTGAGCCCTTCAGGCATCCGCTAAATTCTTCGTCTCTTTTGCAGAACAAATGAAAGGACATCCGATCTCTATCCAAAGACTGTCCAAATTGCAGATGCTATAATGCTACAAGCCTCGGGGATTCTTCTCCTCTGAGAGTTATTGCTCATTCCACCAGGGCACAGTCTACCTCTGTAGCCCTTCTAAAAAATTTACCCATTTCAGACATCTGTAGGGCAGCCACCTGGTCTTCGCCTCATACATTTTACCAGCATTATGTTCTCGTGCCTGCTTCCAGGACTGACGCAGCTTTCCTATGTCTGTACTATATCTGCTTCCTTGGCACCTTTCTCCATGATGGAGGTACTTCTTGGGAGTTTCCTGATGGGAGCACTTATAGGGACACTAGTCAAAGGAGAGATTACTTACCTTGCACAATAACTTGTATTCTTTGAGATGTCTGTCCCTATGGGTGCTCCACTACCTGCCCTCCTTCCCCTCTGCCTTGGAGTCTCTTTCTTGGGACTTCCGTGATTGAGAAGGAACAGATGTGGTAGTGGGTCGATCTTTCCCTATATACTTTTCTATTGGGGCATGAGGGTAACTAGGGCACAGATGCGGACCTGCAGATGCTGCTGATAAAATCTCCAGTCAAGAGCACACGGGGGCATGCGTATGCTGATGTGGAACACCCATTGGGATACACATCTCGTAGAACTCAAATCACTGTACAAGATAAGTAACTTCTCCACCTTTCTTGTTCCACATGTCTGGGACTAGCCAAAATAGGATAATTAGTTTTCCAGTTAAAAGACCTGTAAATTGATGGGGCATGTTTAAACTATCAGCTCATGTATGTTCTTAGGGCTTCTGATTACAACTGATAGATGCTAGTAGAAGTTTATTGAGATCTAGGTCATGACTTAAAAGTTAAATAATTTCAGGTCTATTTGTTTTAAAATATTTTTCAGTCACAGTATGCCCTCTGAGCTTCTAACCATTATCTAAATACCAGCCACCCTTCTCCTAATCAGTTCAAAACCAATATGCCTCTGAAATCCAGAAGCAGGCAGTGCAAAACTTGCTTACTTTAGGATTCGCAGCATCACACTGGCTACTAAAATACACTCCACTATTTTTTGACCAGTCATTGTTGAAGACCAGAAACACCCCTATATAAAACAAAATAGCCTAATTTGAAAGGAGTTATCTAATTTTCAGGAGGAACTGTGTGCATTGCTTTCTTCAAGTTAATGTCTTTCTATCCTAGAGATGCATTATAACAAAATTGCAGTTCAACCTTAAAGTGTATTAGAAATACATATACGGTGAATCTTTTTCCTTTCTTTCTAAATAGCATGTGTAGCTGTGAACCTTATATTTTTCCTCCTGTGACACTCAGTACCACAAAGGAGCACCCTGGAACCACCATATTCACCATGGTGATATGATTGATATGTTTTGTACAAAGTATACCTTGTGAGGCATCATTTTAAAAGTCTTGATCTGTTGAACATTATCCTATTGGCTTGTATGTGAAGTTATGAAGTATTATTATGTGTGTTACTGAAATACGTTGTGAGGTTGGGAACACCCACAACCAGCCTTTCAGTTACAACCATTGAGTAGCCATCCATAGCCATACAGTGTTAATGGCTCATTAACACCCATCAAGAAAAGAATCCACTATCCCAGAGACTCCTTAGAAAAGGCACATAGGCAATAGAGACTGCTTAACCAGTGGGGACTGCCTAAACCTCTCACATCAAGGATCTTTCCAGCAAGCTGAAAGAAAGTATAAAAAGGGGAAGTGACATCACTTGGCGTCCCTCTCTCTCTCTCTCCCCCCCCCCCCCCATGCCCCCATGTCAACACCTGGATGAAGGTCTGGAGGCAAAAGACTGGGGAAGATTAGTCCCCAGACTGGAAGGTTAGTTGTGGCTGAAGTGCTTGGGGAATCTCAGCTCAGGTTAACAAGGGCTGTTGCACATGCACTACCTTTTTGTCAGAGTGGCGACTAGGTAATGAGCTACACTGGCCAGGCTTCTGACCAGTGCAAGACGGCACAGTTCTGGGGTGCAAGGCTGGGGAGCTGAGGGGATTGGCTGGAGCCTCTCTATTGATGGTTCATGAGTGGCTGGGAGATCATTTACACAACTCAGTTGGGTGTGTCCCGGCCTGTGGATCTCTGTGTACGTGCAGTGCCTGTCAGAGGCTTGTAGTTTGACATCAGCATCACAGTGTGAGAGGCAGCCCAGGTTAGTGGATTTGGAGGGCTCAGCGATCTCACAGTCCAGGTTGCACCCTGGGGACCTTGTCACGCCTGCCCTTTGAAAAAAGTATTTAAATGAGTTTCTGTTCTAAATGTCATGAAGGCTGCATTTTCCATTGAGGGACGGGGAAGGGAAACCTGTGTATTTTTCAGGAAAGTTGCGGGGATTATTTATTTACAATAGTGTAAACAGAAGTCACTGTTATTTGCACATGCAGTGTTCAGTGGAAGAAGTTCTACTAATGCACAGAAAGTGCTGTCTTAAAAGATTGCTGCCTAGGAATGACATGGGGACATTCATGAGCAAGGTCATGTTTTTGATAACAATTTACAGTGATTTCAAATGGCACGTATAGAACACACTGTCAGAGAAGGAAACAGCAGTAGCCACCCTTTGCACGAGAGTATTGCTTTTTGTTCCCTGTGGCAGGTGACCTTTCAGATTGTTCAAAATAAGCCTACTGCAAGTTTTCCTATATCCTTCTTCCAATATTGTACTTGGGACATAAGTAAGCTCAGTTCTTTGTGTTCAGCATGCATACAGAACAGACTAGCAGAAATTGCACATAGTCTTGACCTGTTCTGATCAAAAGCCAGCTGATGTACTCCATCAAAAACTAGAAGAGTTTGTGTTGTGAATGAATGCCTTTTAGAATCAGTTGAAATTGGTTCATTTTAACTGAGGACATAAAATAGATTTAAACCTCTTTTTCTCTGAGATGAAAAGGTCAGTATGTCAACCCATCTAGTAACTCTACTTCCTCTGCTGACGCTGGAGGGTCTGTTAAACATCTACAGTTAATGCATTGCTTCACTTCTAGCAACCTCAAGTTGAGAGAACTTGGATGATGTTCAGACAGGGTGATCCATTTCTTGTTTTTACATTCACAAGACTCTGTTAAATCCCAAACCATGAGAGGAAAACTCAAAAGTTATGTTCCATGTTTTGTTGCTGTGTAGGTCATGAGGGAATGGGAAGAAGCGGAACGCCAAGCAAAGAACTTGCCAAAGGCTGATAAGAAGGCTGTTATCCAGGTAAAGAAAAACACAATTACAAGCAGACCAATTGGGGTTGCAAATAAAATATGAACCACGCTAGTTGTGGTATAATTTGGAAACATATTTGTGTTGGGGAATTATTATTTTCTGCTTTTACTGTTGCTCTTTTAGCTGCCAGATACCCGTCTATGTGCTTTTATACTTAGCAATTGAATCGCAGTGGAATGCCTCACAATTTACAGTGTTACCACTATAGGAGAAAGTTTTCAATGAGATTAAGATTTATCTTCAGAAGGAGTTGGGAACCCCATTCCCTTAGGCCACTTTGACCATCCCTACTGTAGTGAGTAGTTACACCAGAATTGTAACAGTATAAACTTTTGATACTGCATGAGTATCTTGGTTCCAAGTAGAAATGGGCAAGGAGGTTGGAATAGAAACCAACCCCACTCAAAACAAACCTTCAACCAAACTGGAAATGATCTATTTTTCTTTCTGAAATATTGGGAATGTTCGGAGGGCCTGCATCAGGGTGGAGGGTTCACCAAATTTATCTGAATATGCTAATAGAAAGAAAGGACAGCATTCCCCCTCCACACACATCCAGATAGCAAACCAACCACAAAAAAAACCTAGCCCAAGTAGAGCTGCCTATAATCCAAAGAGCCAGAGACTCCTTTGGGTCCACTGAGGCCACTTCAATTAATGTGGAAGGCATTCATATACTTCCAGGTTGGTTTCAGTGCAGCATCACAAGACAGATACAAATCAAGAACCAGAATATTACTTATTAAATCCTGCAGTCTCGCTCTGTGTCTTTTGTCCATTCAGCCTTTTCCTATCAGACTTTTTCCAGCTTGTGGTCATTTGTTTTATAAGTGACCAATGTTTAGTAAATTTCTGACGTCTCATTCTGTTGAAGGTGGAATTATTTTCCCCCCATATATATATGTTCATGATAGTCAGAAGAGCCTGAGAATCTCCCAGGGCAAGGTGCTTACTAAAATCAAATGCTTTCCTGCACTGAATCTTATCACCTTGAACAGGATCCCAAGGCTCACATGAAGGATCCATTTGTTGTCATGCTGAAGTAGGCAAAAATATTTGGTTGTTTAATATGGCCAGATGATCAGATATGGTGAGCACCTAAGCTCCCATTTTAAGCCAGCGTGGGGAGGGTTCAGAAATTCGACAGATCAACACACTTGGCTGTGGTAAAAGGCAGGTCACTTCCATCATTTGTAGAGAAGGATTTTAATGCTCTTTGCAAAAGGTACTTACCCTTGCTCTGCTGAGCTCTTTAACCGTTGTTCTACTATTGTTCTTTAAACATGAAACATGCAGCATTTCCAGGAGAAAGTGGAATCACTGGAACAAGAAGCAGCGAATGAGAGACAGCAGCTAGTGGAGACTCACATGGCCAGAGTGGAAGCCATGCTGAATGACCGTCGCCGCATTGCTCTGGAGAACTATATCACAGCTCTGCAAGCAGTCCCTCCCAGAGTAAGCAGAATACCACAGACTTCACCTACTATGTAGAAATCACATTAGATATCCTAGAGAGAGGAACACACCAAAGTACAATTCCCCTCTACAAAGGCACAGAATAACATTTTCTTTTCCCTCTTGAGAGATTCACTAAGGATGTTGCCCAAAATTTTCAAATATGGGTCCCTAAAGTTATGCTCCTTAATCTGTATTTAGGTACCTGATACTAAAAGTGACCTGAGCTTCAGAAGTTGAAAGCACCCACAAATCCCAACAAAGTAATAGTTAAGTGCTACAGTGTGGTGTGCAAAGAGTAAAACGTAAAATGCCCTTTCCATCTCAAAATTTTGTGATTTTTTGTGTGCTTAAATATTGGGATGCTGGGGGATAGAGCTCTTGTGTGAGGGTTGCTGAGCATTACTTCAGCTCCAGAACAGAATCTTAAATATAGTAGATGTGCTAAATGTTGTTGTTGTTAATTGCGATATAAATACCAGTTTCAAGATGTGGATTGGATGGAATTTTTAATGAATCCATATTTGTAATGACTAAATTTAGTCCAAAAATAGGAGGTCTGTATTTCCCAGAGAAAAATGAGCCCATTCGGAGTTTGTGGGAAACAATCAGTCATTTTATATTTTACTGACAGTTATTAGATGGAAAAACCCTTAGGGCACTGACAAGATTTTAAGTCAATTGTACAAGTTATATAGAGTTAGAAGAAACAGATTCAGCAACATTAGAAAGTAATGCAAGTGATAAATTTGGAAATGCATTCAAAGCATTTGTTAATCTGCCAGAGCAAAAAAAATAGAGTTGGAAATACATGGCTACTGAGATTTTGAAACAAATATTCCTATCACCACCACACATTCTTATGGTTAAAAGTCTAAACAATTCTCTGATGTGCTAGGATGTTGGTGATGATGACCAGGAGTTGGGCTTATGTAAGAGGTTTAACCTCTCTTACTTGTCAGAATAGACTGTCAGAGAACCTCTCCCTGATGTCATTTGAGTAGGATGGTTTCCCTTATGGAAAAAAATCTGCTTTGTGGGGAAGAATTCCCCGTTGGAAGGAGAACTGCTTGTCAGCTGGATTGTGTGAGAGACTGTCACTACTTAACCACAGTGGTAGGAAAGATTTAAAAGCTGGGCTTCCACGTTCCAAGATTGTACATTGTACAAGGCAGAAAACAAAAATTCCTACGAACAAGTCTTTCAGATAGATGATTAATGTGCAACAGCATTGTAGCTGTAACAATAAATACTTTTAAGAAGAGGAAGACTGGGTTACAGGTGAAAACACAAATTCTCAAAATCACAGAATTTGAAGATGCTAGGGTTTGGGGTTTTTTGGTTGATTGGTTTTGTTTTTAATTAACCAGTTAATATTTTGTCGGGTTTAACTCAGCCCCTCTAATCCAAAATCCTGGTACGCTTGTTTATCCTACAGATACAGTGGTAGAACCCTATTACCTGACACTTAAAGGAAACTGAAGTCTTCCCAGTTACATATATAAATGATGATAATGCAGTCTTTTGTAGGCTCGTACAACTTGCTCACCTTTTCACCCTGTATCAATTAAAAGGGGAATCTCAGGCCTCCCTTGTGAAAGCTTGTAGTGTATATCCTGTATATTTAGGGTGAATGTGGAAAAGCTTGATACCTAGTGTATGTTTTGGAGCATGGGATCTCTGATTAATTTTGACAGGATGAAAAGACATGCAGTCTGTGGTGTGGTAGTGGATGGTACAGGGTCTTGTGCAACTGTGTGTTGAGTAATATGTGACATGTGGCCTCTGACTTGTACCATAAGGATAGTGAAGAGCCTGGTTTCCAGCCCTTAATTAGTGGGTAGGTTAGCAATTTATAGATCAACACATAGTTTCCTTTGGGATAGTGTGGTCAGTAGCTCATAGCTGAAAGTTACATGGGGGTAGTGCTTGAGATAAATTTAATCATAGCTTTTTCTACTGATTTACTGCATGGCCTTGGGCAGATCACTTAACATCACTTAGTTTAAGTTTTCCTCTCGGTAAAATGTGGATAGCATATCTGCCTTACAAGAGGATTTGTGAGGAATAAATAAACTTCTAAAGTATTGGAGAGCCTCCAGTGAAAGGAGTACAAAGGAGTAAATATTTTAGTCTAGGTTTTGGAAGCAAAGTAACTAATGTGCAGATTTGGGGTCAGCTCCATATCAAAAAGAGCTAAATCTTTTCCTACTTCAAAAAAAGCTATTGGGACTGACTACCTGTGTCATCCTTTGAGTAATGTGGATTTACACATCGCTCCATGGAAATGGGGATTTAATGTGACCCTGAACTAGTCACAGCAAAAATCCCACCTTACAAAAATTGATCTGTTTAAAGAGTGTTGGCCCTGCAACACAGAGCTGTTGCCTCCCGGAGATGTTACCATACAGAGCCTCACCATGATCAAATGGAGGCTGTGGGGGATGAACAGCAGCTCTGAGGTTTTTAATAGTTCACCTCCAGTTTTGTTAATGGTGCTATACTTGCCTCCACCTTATTTTCCCTCATTTTCATTACATTCTGTTGCCTGTATCAACTCAGATGTGTGGTTCACAAAGTGCAGCAAACAAATGTTGAATGCAGTAGCAGGGCCTGTTTTGTTTTGTTGTTGGACAGTGGCTGAGAGCTGAAGGATACTTAGTTATGGGTGAACAATCTATCAGATGAATTTGTCCATGTGACTGTTCGGATGATCTTCTGACTCATGAACAGCAATACCATCAGAATCCAAATATCGGCCCTCTTGCACTCCCACCCCAAGGGAAAACGGGAATGGGGGAAAACTCAGCTAGAGCTGTGCATACATCTCTGGACTCAACCTCATCTCTCTTCTTGGGAAACAGCTGGCTGGAATGACAGTGAGACAGGATGTGCTCCTGGGGGCTTTGTCACTAGCAAACTGAAAGGAGCTTGGGCCTGAGGGAATCAAACTTCTTTGTTTACTGCTAAACAATCCTTGCCTAGAGGGAATTCCCCTCCAATAACACCTTCCAATGGTAAGTCAAGCACTGTGCTATTTTGTTAATATACTCACTACAGGAATAAAGTGTAAACATTTCCAGCAGCTTAATAAGTTAGTTTGCCAAGTGAGGTAGCCAGATTCTCTGAGAGAGGTATGAGAGAGCATTTGTGTTTAACTTGGGGGGAAAATGGCTGTGTTTCATTGCAGTTCCTGCGCAGAAGAATGTGCATCCCTGGTGCACAAGCTAAGGGGTGAGCTTTTTGTGAATGCCTACTGTTAAGATACTGGCAGCACATCACTGCCTTGAGAAACAAGTTCGGATTTGTAATAAAGCTGTTTTGAGCTTTTTCTTTGCAGGGTAATTTTCTTTAGGCCTCTGCCACGTCTTTCTCAGATGGATGAGAGGGTCACAAGCATTATATGTTGTCAATTTTGCTTTTATATAATATCATAAATACACTTCCCGCTGCAAAAAGACTTTCAAAGAGAAGATAATCTAGTGAGGAAGGGCAGTGGACTGGGACTCAGCAGATCTGGGTTCAGCTCCTGGCTCTCCCCAGTCTTCCCAGTGACCCTGGGAAAATCAATCTCGCTGTGCCTCAGTCCCCCTTATGAAAAATGAGGATAATGCTACTCTCAGACCTCACAGCAATGTCATTAATAAATGGCGGGGTTCCGTGATACAACAGATAAACACGTAGCGAGGCATTAGACATTCCCAGCACAAGGCGGAATAGGGAAAAGAGTGACAACCCCCAGATGGGTGGGGAGAGGAGAAGGTTAAAATTTAAAACAAAAAAGAGGAAGAAAGAAGTAAAGAGATTGTAAAACAGGAGAGAACAGCTCTGGGTGCTGTCAGCCAAGCACAGTACAGTTTTATGTACACACATGCGTACACCCAGACACACACGTTCCGTGCTATCGTCTTCCTTGGCTGGGGGCACCCTAGCTGGTTTTGGCATCTTGCACATCAGTGCTGAGGAACTGGAATTCAGTTATGGTTTTATTTTGTGCAGGACAGATTGGTATAACAACAATTATTTTGAAGTAATCGTACACCACAGTACAATCCCAGCTAGATAGATGTTCTGCATGGTGACCCAGCATTCAGGAAAACAGAGAAAGTACAAAATGGAGTCACATAGCTCAAGGCCTATTTAAGAACAAAACTAAGCAGAAAATTGAGCAAGATAGTGCAATTGAAAGCAACATCATGCAAGCTGTCCAAAACCTCAGAGCTGATCCTCGTCTCCGATTCTTTGTGCAGCAGAGCTGTTCTGTACTTTGTTGCCTTTGGAAATGGAATGCCGCTAGCTGTTCAGTCTCCAACGTCACAATACTGCACTGGTTTGCACTGCTCAATGGTATTACTACAGAAAGGAGATTTAATGGCAGGTGGTGTTAAAATGTAACTACAGTTTAGATAATCAGTAATTTTGTTCTTCATTTTGCAAATAAAAAAACCAGGGAAATACATAGTCAGAATTACCTCTGAGTAGGTTAGCTCAAATATTTGTTCACGTTTTATTTTTCACGTGTACATCGAATTTAATTGGCTTCCCCTCCTTTTCTCCCCCCCCCCCCCCCCCACTTGATCTTCATGGTTACCTTTGGCTCCCTATGTAAAAACTTGTTTTTCCCCTCAAGTTTACAATGGTATAAGAAAGGAAATATAACGAAAAAGTTCAGAGGCTCATTTTCCCGCTGCCTTGTACACTGTGCGCAGAGGGTTTAAAATGCTGCCATTCTGATTTGGAAACGCTTGGCACAAGTGTCAATCACGGCCCATGGCATAAGGCCCTGAATGTCTATCTGAATTTCAGCTGCCATGTTGTTTTTGTTCAGTTGCTTTAAGGAGACTATAGTTTGTGCTTTTAGGGCAACACGGATCACTTGCAGAAGGTGATAGAGCCCTCTGCACAATGGGGTAGAGTTTTGGCCATCACAGTGGGAGTGATAGGCATGTGAAGAGGCCTCTTAAGGGGCCTCTACTCCCTGAGCACTGCAGGTCTTTCCTGAACCCAATTAGACTGCTGTGGGGAGGTGCAGTTGGGAGATAGACCAAAGGGTGAGGGTCTTTTGTATCTCCAGTTGCACTGATCCAATGATCAAAATACCTGGAGTCGGGAAAGAGGGGCAGTAGCCACTATTCCAGCCCGTAGACCCACTCACCTAAACCCACAGCTGTGGAGTTTTTTTGCACAAAGCCAAATTATGGGATTTGTGCCAGGAGAAGTGGGTTTCAGCTTTTCTTTTAAACTGGGTCAAACTTTGAGAAATCATAATTTTCAGCATTTTTCCAGCTGCTGTTGAAAATGCTTTTGTGTGAATAAAAACAGACTCCCTTGCTTCCTAGATGTCTTGCTTAATCACATAGTGTAGTCATAGTCCTCAGTTTGCCAGCAGGAGAAGATGGGTTTTCTAGGAGCAAACTACTGATGAAATAAAATGGAGACAAACCTAGCCGTGTGGTAGGTTTTACATAACTTTGCCAGGTCCCATTCTATCTAAAACCCAGATTTCAGAGGGAAGTTTTTCTAATAAATGTTTCTGGCTTTGCTCCATCTCAGTCTCAAGTAAGAGCAAAATTTGCAGGTTTTTTTAATTTTGTAAAACATAGTGAGTTAAGGTTCCAAAAAGCAAAACCACAATTGGTCCAAATCTTGGTCCCATTTTATCCTTCTCTCCGAAAGTCAAGGGAGATGTAAAGCTGGAAAGACTGGATATAAATTGTGGCATTTTGCTCATGTGTAGCTTAAATAACAATTGTTTTTTTGTAAACTAGCAAAAGTTGCAGATGGAGACCTCATTAAAACCATGGGAAAGGAAACTGAATCCAGGTTTTAGTTATGTTTGAAGTGTTATTTCAGTGTGAAAGGCTCTTTAAATATTTGTAGCTCACCCTTCAGTGGAGTCTTTCTTGAACGCTCCCATGATAATCCGCTTTTTCTGCACCAGACCAGTCCCATTAACTTTACAGTCATTTGATAAAATCCAGCAAGTTAATCATCCTTATAGGCTAATAAAAAGAAGTAATTTGGGGGCATGCCTCTTGTTTTCAAGTGTGAGAAAAGTTTTTGATGAAAATGATGAGGCTGCTCAGAATTTTGCATGGAAGTTTCCCTAGAAGCTGTTTTTCAAATACACAAAATTGATTTAATTGGGGGTTTTTTGTTGCTGTTTTTCAGTGGTCAGAATTCTGGACTACCAAAATGGGAGTCAGCTTGTTGTCTGTATCAATATAGACTAAATTTGATAATTCCATTTTCCATAAACTCAGTGAAATTGTTGTTTCAAAACACATTACACACAAGTCGCTGAGATTGAAATGCTGGTTCAATAGCGCAGGAAGATAATGTGTTTAAGGGTTGTATAATATTTCTCACCTGCTTGCAACAGTTGTATCAGAGCTCAAATTTCTGATAATATCTGGTTTCTGGGTCAGGAAGGAGACCAGTGGGACACTTTTCATTTTAATTGCCTCTTGGAAAGAAAATATAAGAGTTTTTGTGTGCTAACTTGGTGGATATAAATAAAGCCAGACTTCCACCAGTTAATCATTTCCACAGGTCTCCAGTATAAAGGAATCCTTTGGGTACTAAAGCTGAAAGCTGGAATAAATGAGAAAATAAAGGGGGAGACTAAACCTCAGGATGTAAATTAATAGAATTCCCTTTATAGACAAATGGCAAGGAACTGTCAACATTGACTAGAATAAAATCACACTAAGGCCTGCTTGGTATGGCAAAGATTAGTAAAAAATGGAGATAAAGAACTTTTTCTATTTAGGATGTTACTGGAACAGCTTCTGTAGGCTACACTTTGCAGCCTTCTGTTTGCTTCATGAAAGTATTTCATAAATGAATGCCTATAACTGTGAATTCACTTTTATGGGGGTGAGTGTGCTCTCATAATACCTTACATTTATGAAGCTGTTTCATCAAGAAGGGTCTCAAAATGCTTTTTTGACCTTGGATATAAGGATCACTTCTCCCACTATTGAAATGTGGCCATTTCTGGCGTGAAAATTCAGCAGCTATTGTGCATCAGGAAGATATCAAGAAAAACTTGAATAAGTAAAATTACAGGAGTGATTTAGACAGACAGATTCTAATTACCTGAGTTTGGAATTTGTCCAAGACATTAGAGTTAACACTTCACTCTTGGAAGTGGAAATGCAAAAAGTTGTCTGTGAATATTCATGGATTGTTTATGGTCATGAAACCTTTATTTTGCCTCTCATCCAAATGATGGCACTGGCAGTAGCACATCTCCCACAACTCCAACTTTAGCCTTGGTCTACACTGGGCGGGGGGAATCAATTTAAGGTACACGACGTCAGCTACGTGCATAACGTGGCTGAAGTCGACGTACTTAGATCTGCTCACCGCGGTGTCTTCACTGCAGTGAATCGACTGCTGCCAGTCGGCCCGTCGACTCCGCCTGCGCCTCTCGCGGTGGTGGAGTACAGGAGTCGATGGGAGAGTGCTCGGGGGGTTGATTTTGTCTAGACGCGATAAATCAACCTCCGCTGGATCAATCACTGCCTGCTGATCCGGCAGGTAGTATAGACATACCCTAAGGCATAGATTCAGTACTACTATAACTAAGAGGAACAGATGCCATCTGCCAAGTTGTCATCAGAGTTTTCTGCTTCATCTGGACTTTCATTGTGTCTCTCAATTTCCAAATTTGGAAATTTTAAGACTGCATGATTAAGCACACTCCAGTCAGGAAATTACACGGTCAAGGTCATATTTGCAACTTTAACTCTGTCCTTTGTATACATTTTCACAGTATGTAACAAGACTGTTTCCCAAATAACAGAGTATAGACACTTTTTCCTACAACCTTAGGCACAAATGCAGTATCTTGTAATAACATGTATGCAGGATGAGCTGAATGGAAGACCTTCACAAACCAACTATGAAAACTACAGATAACCATCATTACACAGCATGCTCCACACTAAGTCTGCAGTAATAGACTAACAGTTAAAATTGACTGGCCTATGTTAATTTGCAGCTAAATTACATTGTAGTTAACTGTCTCATCATCTGAATTGGACCAAGAAAAACAGTGCTGCTGAGTTGGTGGGAAAATATATAGGATTTGGGTGCTAACAGAATGAGTTAAGTTCTAGATACGTTCTTTTTTTTTATCAGAGAGAAAACTTGTCTGTAAAAGTATATGCTAGGCCATTCTGACAATTCTTTTAAGTATAAAAGATTATAAATATGATTGTAGAAAATAATGCAGTATATATTCTATATTATGGGGGAAATAATATGTGATCATGTAATTAGGCTGTACCATACAGAATACACAGAAGGGGACTAAGTTTTGTTTGTTTTTAAAAAAGGCAGGTGTTTGAATCTGCTGAAAGGTTCAAGGTAGAAGATGGGCTACTAGGTAGGATGCCGGTGAAGTAGTCAAGAGTGCTTGATGAGCACAAGTTATCATACCACTCCACAATTTATTACATAGATAACCTCAGTCTGTTTGTGTCCGCACACATATGCACACTGTTCTTCTTAACATAGAGATAATGTGAGCATGCCCTTGCTCTTAAGAAATTGTCTCCATGCCAACCCATCAGGTTTTTCCAGTGTTCTGAAATCAGCATTACTCTTAATTAATAAGAGTAATAACAATAACAATATTCTTAATTAAATAAGATGTGTTGAAAATGTTGAGGAATTCGGGATGCTGCTGCTTAGGAGGTAATTTAACATTCTTGTTACTGGATTAATAAGCATGTGCATGAGGAAAGTCAATTTGCAAAATACAGTTTGCTTTCTGATAAAGTTAAGTGAGATAATTAAAAAATAAGATTTTGTCAATTATTCTCGCTGGACTGTAATGAAAATTATTCTATAGGGCTCAGACAGCCCCTGCTACCTGCCTTAAGTAGTTTATTATCTGTTCGGCATACAGTCCTCCAGCTGGTTTTTTTTATTCGTAGTAGTAGTATAGCTACAAATGTATAAAAAGAAAAAAATTCTTAAAAATAGGGAGCAGAATTTTCAATTGATAAAACTGTACCCAGTATTTTTTCAGTAATTGTCAACCCTGCAGATTAAATATCAAATATAAGACACGCAGGGCTGACTCAGTGGTCTAGCAGCAGTGCATTCTTGCGCAGAGGGGATCAGAGTTCAGACCTTGAGATTTAAATGATCAGATAATAGCAACATTTTCATTTATGCTTTAATCTGAAGGACCCTTCCCCTCCTCCCCCTCCAGATGTAGTAATCCATGCCCCAAAATTACAATAATCCGTCCAGCTGTAGGAACTGGTCCTGCATCCCTTCAAAGTGGATAATTCTCAGTGACAAGAATGGGAGTTCTTCATGTGATAGGATTGCAAGGATTTGGCCCATGCTGCAGACTTAGTTTTTGTGGGGTGGATACAAGATCACTTTAATCCCTCCTTAAAACTCAATTCTGCCAGGATGCCTACAAGATGCTATCTGCTGAGAACAGCTAGGCAGGAAGTGAGCCATAACTAATGTTCATTTTGCTAAGCCATGCTCCTTTCCCTGTCACCTCGTTCTGTACCTCCTCAGCTTCCCCTTGTTTGCTGCATCCACCTAGATTATAAACTCTTTGGGGTAGGTGTTGTCTTTTACTATGTCTTTGCCCGGTTCCTAGCATGATGAGTTCCTGATCTCAGTCGGGGCCTCTAGTTACTATCATAATACAAATAACATTGAACTGATCTTTAGAGTAGTTAGATAATCAAGGGACAAATACCACCACCCCATTCTTCTATATGCACATCTCCAGCAGTTACCAATTTATTATATTCTTTTTCCATTATTATCCTTGAAAAGTAATTTTACTTTTCCATGACCTAAACTGTGTTTATAAAACATGGAGGTTATTTGTGGTCCCAGCCACACCCAAACAGGCAAAGCTGCTACCGTGCTTTCATTGCTCCTTACTAAATTTGACAGCTTTGTCTAGAGTTAAGTTTCTTACATTTCTGACATCAGACTGAGGAGGGGAGGGAGTACTGACCTCTTCCAGAAAAGGCATGAGTATGATAATTATTTCATGGACAACTGAAGACTCTGGAAAAGCAGAACCATCTGCTATACATTGGATGTTCAATAGAAAATGTCTCATTTGTTTTGTTGAGCCCAAAGTAGAAATGACCTCACATACCTCCATTTAGCCAGGGAAGCTTATAGATTATTTGCTCACAGTTATGCACAGGGAGTTGGTGGCAGTGACAGGAATATAACCCAGATCTCCTGACTCAGTCCCCTGTAATAACTACTGGACATCAGGCAAGCCTGAATAGTTTATTACATATTGTAAATAAGATGGCCACCTGGCATGTGCCCAGGGTGCTTCTGCCCTGCCCTTTGTTCTCCCTCTTCCAGTACCTTTTACAGAGATTCCACACACTTGTTCATCCAGCCACCACCCTGATTGGGGCCTGGGTTTATTCAGACAATAACTCAAAAGCTCCAAAAAACTGTCCCCAAAGCATGGCTCTTACCTCGGAGCCATGGGGAGCGAAAGGGTTCGTTCGTAAAGTTTTCTTTTGAGTTATTAGGGCTTGACCCGCCTTGTGGTTCAGCTTGCAACTGTCCTGCTTGGAGCTGACTCCCATGTAGACTTCCTAGAGTCAGCTCCCCCAAACAGCTGCTTCTCCTCTCTTGTAGGGAACCATCTGCCTGAGGCTCCCTCCCCGCACCAGGTGTCTCTGGTTAGCTCATGTAACAAGCCTGATCCAGGCTTCAAATCTCCTGCAGGCAGCTCCCTCACTCCCTCTCGTCCCCTTTGCTCTCTCACACGTACCTATGGGGATGAATGTTGTGGCAGAATTCAAGAAATCCTGTTTTATAGATGCATGCAATCCAGCTCTTCCAGTGATGGCTCCAGTCACAAGCTACTAGCTATTGGCAAATGAACTTTATGAATCAGTGTGAGACAATAGAATGTTTCACAGCATCAAAAACTCTCCTTAGCTTTAAATCACACTTCTTCAGAGTCCTGATTTCCTAACCTTCATTGTGCTGTTTGATAAATAAGGAGACCATTCGTTACTGTCCAGGTCTTACCTTGGGTCAGTATAGTTAAAAACAAACCTGCAGACTTGTTTGAGCACATACATACCGTCAAGTGCTTTTTTTTTCCCTCCGTTGGAAAGAAACTAAGGTGTCACTGCTGTACGAAAACCCGTACATTTAATTATTTATTTGATGTCTTGTGCTTTTAATTAAGTTTCATGTGCAAACATCCAAGAGTTGTTTCTTGGCAAACGGTGCTCTAGTCTCTCATGATTTATCTGTTGTATCTTCCCCCTGTTAGTGGTAAGTTTTTGGCTTTTCTCGTTTTTTTAATAATTACACTTAAAGTATGTTGCCATGTTATGCAGATGGGGCTAGCAGAATAAGTGGTCCTTAAGAGGGATTTATTATTTCTATAGCAATAAGACCTCTCTTAGTATAGTTGTCCCAGATAATGTAAATCTTCCTGGATCTGTCCATCACAGTAGACCAGGGATCGGCAAGCTTTGGCATGCAGCCCACCAGGGTACGCTGGCGGGCCGGGCCAGTTTGTTTACCTGCCACGTCCGCAGGTTCGGACGATCGCAGCTCCCACTGGCCGCAGTTTGCCATTGCAGGCCAATGGGGACTGTGGGAAGCGGCGGCCAGCACATCCCTTGGCCCGTGCCGCTTCCCGCATCCCCATTGGCCTGGAACGGCGAACCGCAGCCAGTGGGAGCTGCAATCAGCAGGTAAACAAACTGGCCCGGCCCACCAGGGGGCTTACCCTGGCGGGCCGCAGGCCAAAGGTTGCCGATCCCTGCATTAGACAAAAACATGTTGAGGGAAAACAAGAAATGTGTCCCTTGGCATTAAACATGAAACTTAAATGGAGAGTCTCTTCAAGAAAGAGAAATTAATCTGTTTGTCTTCTCTACCCTAACCTATTTTTTTATAGATATATAGATAGATTTATGTAGATATAGAGATAGATAGATATAGATATATATAAAATATATTTCTTGAGGCAAAGAGGACTGAAATGTCGACAAAGATAATCTCACTTCCTTTCTTTGAAGTTCCACCATTGTTTTAAGTCCTCCTGTGCTACCTTGTTCTCTAGGCTCTGTTTCCGTAATCCTTTGACAACTGTTGATTCAGTTCATGTTGTGCTTACTGCAGCACTCATAACGTTATTTACTTTTAGGGACTTTGTCCGTAGCAGGAGTCTGCTGGCAGTTTCATTCCAAGACTCTGTACCACTAATGAATTTCAGTCCTAAAGCCAATAAAGCTTTTCATCTGACTTTGGAAACAATTTTGCATTTTTTGATCTCTAGGCTAGAAATTTCCTTAGAAGAGATTTTCTTTTTCTTTTCTTTTCTCTTTTAAAGATTTTTGAAAACTAAAGAGATCCTTAACTCTTTGAACACTGTACATCAGTGTACACATCCTGAGTAAATTTCAGCAGGCTTTATCCCTATAAATGAGCACCTGTCCCAGTCTTCTTCACACCTTCTAAATCCATTCTCGATTCACTCCCACCCTACTCCTCCAGGGTGGAGCTGGGAAAATGGGGACCTGGAGGTGGGGAAGGAAAAGTGTGGACCCAGGAGAAGAAGGAGCTGAGTTTGGGGGGGGGGGGGGGGGGAGGGAAAAGAGGATAGAGATGAGGGAATATAGAGACCCTGGCATGGGAGGGCATTGGGGGAATGGGAATGAATACAGAAACCCTGGCATGGGGGAAAGGGGAAAATGGGGACCATTGGAGGGAGTAGGGAATGGGAGGGCACACAGAGCCTCTCCCATGGGGAGGGTCAGTGGTATGGGCACAAATCCCCTTGACATGAGGGACAGAGTGAAAAGAGTTGCATGGAGTCTCTGAAATGGAGGGAGATGGGAGGGTAGCACACAGGGAGCTAGTGAGAGAGAAGTGAAGAAATGCAGAGAGTCCCTGGTGGGTGCAGTGTGTTCGGCCTAGACAAGCTGTGGAAATGTGTGAACTCCTAGTTTCAGGTAGGCCTCGATTACATGTTAACTAGGTAGTTCCTGTCATGCAGTTCAGGATGATTACTTATTGCTGACACTAATAGTAAAACAGTTACTGGGTACATCTACACTGCAGTTAGACACCCACAGCTGGCCTGTGCCCGCTGACTCGGGCTTGGGTTGCGGTACTGTTTAATTGCAGTGTAGACTTACAGGCTGGAGGCCGGGTTCTTTGACCCTGCGAGGTGGGAGGGTCCCAGAGCTCAGGCTGCAGCCTGAGTCCAGAAGCCTATACTGCAGTTAAACAGCCCTGCAGCCTGAGCCCCGTGAGGCCAAGTCAGCTGGCACTGGCCCACTGCGGTGTTTAATTGCAGTGTAGACAAACCCACTGAGAGAAATGGAACAGATGAAATTTAAACCAGGCCAACCTGGACACTCCCAACACTATCTAGCTGTCGTATCGATCTGCGGCCATTGCCCAGCTGCATAACCTGCGATATACTGATCAAGTGACTGGATGTTTTTCCCAGTAGTTGCACCTTCTTCAGTGGACAGGTGTTTTAAGCAGTGACTGTTTTAGTGCTTTGTCTCAGGAGCAGCCTCTGATCTAAGGTATCCCAGTGCTCAGATATGCAGAAAAGTATGTTGAATTCAGAATTTTCTCCTGCTTTTCCTCCATAGCCTCGCCATGTGTTCAATATGCTGAAGAAGTACGTGCGTGCAGAGCAGAAGGACAGACAGCATACCCTCAAACACTTTGAACATGTCCGCATGGTGGATCCAAAGAAAGCTGCCCAAATCAGATCTCAGGTAATAACCAATAAATAGGGCAAGCAGCGTTTTGAACTATTGCAAATCTACTATCAGCAAATTTAAATTACAGTAACTCCTCACTTAAAGTCATCCCGGTTAACGTTGTTTCGTTCTTACGTTGCTGATCAGTTAGGGAACATGCTCGTTTACAGTTGTGAAATGCTCCCTTCTAACGTTTGCAGGCTATCAATGGCAGTTCAGCTGTCCCTTCCCCCACTGCCATGTGCTGCTCCCCAAGACTCCTGCCTGCTTGCTGGGGCGAGGGGGAGGGAAGAAGAGGGGGGCTAATGTCCCCCTGCACCTTGCTTACCCCATTGTTCATAGAGCAGGGGGGACACATGAGGGAGGGAGCTGCTGCTTTAGGCAGAAGCTGCAGCTGTGGGACTTGCTGATCTAATTAACAAGGCAATGCACTTCTGACCCCACTCTTGATACCTAATTGGAAATGTGCATCTCTATCTCTGAAACACATCTTTCCTGCTGGCTTGTAGAGTGTGAGAGTTAACCCTTGAGGGCTCAGTGGAGTGCTAGTTCATTTAGTAAGGCATTTCCTAGGAAATTCCCACCCTCTGACTCCTCCACCTCAACCAAGCTTCACTATCATCATCGCTGTGTACCAGTATTCAATTGTTTGTTTAAAACTTATAGTGTGTGTATATAATATACTATAATATAATATAGTCTTTTGTCTGGTGAAAAAAATTTCCCTGGAACCTAACCCTCTTATTTACATTCATTCTTATGGGGAAATTGGATTAGTTTAACATCGTTTTGCTTAAAGTCGCATTTTTCAGGAACATAACTACAACATTAAGTGAGGAGTTACTGTAACTTCTGTCTCCTGAATATACACTGTAAACTGTGATACTATCTGCTAAATATTTGGCTCCCTCTTTTACAGTTTTAAATACAATAGGGTCTTAAACATTCTGACCAGGATTTCTGTAGTCATTTGTAAGGGTACTTTGTGGTGCCCATAAATATAAATTGTGCATTTTGCTTGTGTCTGACACACTTTGCAGCTGAGATCAATCTATTTCATGGCACATCGACTGCTGAATGTTTGTGCAACCCTTGATACATTTGTTTTGGAACAGCTTTCATATTTTCCTTGCAAATTACATAGAACAAAAAAGAAGCCAACAGAGATGTAGTTGACTTTCAAGATGCCAATTAAACTTGTAGACACAGTGGCTGAGTTTGAAAATCTGTGCTGTAATCTGTAGAATCTGTTTTTCTATACCGATACCATGTAATTGGAAACTCTGCCCCAGCTGTGATTCTTGAACTGGTCAGGCATTGCTAGCAGCCAAATTAGACATGTAATTCCGTTAGTGTCATGGTTTACACCAGTGGTTCCCAACCTTTCTGTGGCCAAGAGCACATTCATCCCTTCATCAGAGTGTGGCGGGCAGTGACACTTCTTGGCGGCATTTTGGTGGCGATGGTTCTCCGCCGGAAGCGCTCCTCAGCGGCATTTTGACAAAAGCTTCTCTGCCGGAAGCGCTGCGCGGCGGCATTTGAGTGGCAACGTTTCTCTGGTGGATGCTCCGCTCCTCTCCTCTTCCTTCCTTGGCGCCGGCCCTGACAGCGGGCGCACATAAATGCCCCGGCAGGCGCCACGTTGGGGACCACTGGTTTACACAGTAGACACCCCTTAGTTTGAACTCCCATGCCAGATTTGGAAGTTGAGATCATATTGTTTTAAAATCACTGGAATCTGAAATGTTCATCTTTAATGAGCCCCTGAAAGAACCTTAAAAAAATCATCCTTTTTTTTTACCTTTAATATGACCATTTATTTTAAAATTTGGATTACTTAAACACTGAGCCTGTGTGTAGCTGAAATTTACAGTATACAGGGAAGTTTGGCCGTTGCTGGACAAGGAAGAATGGGAACTGGCAAATAAGAAATTAGAACAAAGAATGCAGATGTATTTCTAAATGTACCTCCACTGGTCCCTGTGTTCTCTCAGCACAGCAGAACTGCAATAAGAGCAAATGTTAGTGCTGAGATCATGGTACTGAGGGATGTTTCCTCCTCTATATTTTATTGACTACTAGTGCTGGTCATAAAATTGTGGAGGGGAAAGGTCTGCAGAAAAGTAACTTTTTGGTGGAAAAATTAAAAACCGAAATAGTCCAATTATGAAAAGCCTCATGGGAGTTGTAGTTTGGGTGCCTTATGTTCCCACTCTCTTGTACTTTGACCAGGAAGCCCACCCTATACATCATCCATGATGCACCATGGTCTAGCCTCTTGGTGGTGGGAGCTAGTGCTTCATGGGTGTCCAGTGGCATGGTGCATCATGGGAGAGGAAGTCGAGCTAGGAAGCCCAGCTCATAGAGAATAAGGACATGAGGTGACAGAACAGAACTACAGCTACCACAGCTGCATTTCTGAATTCAATAATTTTGACTTTTGGATTAAATCATTTCGGTTTTGGAACATTCCGTTTTTCAACAAAAAATCAAAATTTTACACAGAAAGCAAACACTTTCTGTGAAAATGTTTGTTTAGTCAAAAACTCAATTTTCCATCAAAAAGCACGTTCAACCAAAAAATGCTGACCACCTTCATTGACACCCTCGTCTCATTCAGTCCTTGTTCACATGTTAGGTATGGACAAGGATGCTGGGATAAGATGTAAGCTCAGATGTAGGGACACAAGAAGGGGCCAGACAACAGAACCATTGCCAGAAAGACTGTTTCTGTGTCAGCTGCCAGAGAGAGCTGAAATGTTCAATCGATTTCATGACTGGAGACTTGCAGAATCCACGAGGCATGCCTCAGTATGTTTATACCTACTTCTTCTGAAAACTGTCATGCTCTATAATACATAAATGTGCAATGATGACTATAGGTAAAACGCTAATGATTTCCCCTCAAAATGGATCTTCTATTTCTGTAGGTTATGACACACCTACGTGTGATATATGAGCGCATGAACCAGTCTCTTTCCCTTCTCTACAACGTACCAGCGGTTGCTGAGGAGATTCAAGATGAAGTGGGTAAGTTAACTGTTTGTTTTTTGTATAAGAATCGTAATGATCTAGAAAGGAATTGGGTCTTAATGTTCAAATAGAAAGAGTTAAAATGCACGGCTTCCTTTTGTCTATAGTGAAGATAGCTAGCAAATAAGAGGACAAACCTGTCAATGTTTTAAAACTATAAATGGGGACATTTGGGGAGGGGTAAAATATGGACATATCTTTTATCTTGATTGATGTACTCTGGACTATGATGAGCTTTCTAGAGGGACTGAATGGAAAAAGGTTATTCATATTTTGCCTGCATAATGGTCTCTCCCTCCTACATTATGTTTCTTTGAAGTGGCTATCTTTTTATATAGGACTTTAATTCTCACAGAACATATGCAACAGTGTCTTCACAATTTTTGTCTGAGTGTATTAATTTACACTTGGCACCCACATACTGTAAAGAAATCAGGGACAGCTGTTGACTCTTATCACCACTAGATTTGGGAGGATAACTGATGGAGATCAAATCATATTTCTTCCTTTTGGATATTTAATTCAATGTGATAAATCTAATTCAGGTGTCTTGGGAAGACCCCAAGCAAATATTAACTTGCCAGGACTTGAGCATCTTTTCTTTGACTGATCATTAAAATGCTTCCAAGCTGGCATATTTCCAGTTAAATTTCAGCAATTCCATGTCACTCGTTGATATGACATGGGAAATTTGAGAATGGCAATGAGTCACACCACTGTAGAGATGAAAGTTAAATGGCCTAGAGGAGCCATGCATCTAAGTTCTCCATGAGGGTTTTCATTGTGCTAGTTTAAAACTGCTGATTCTTCTTAGGCCTGGTCCACACTAGTGGGGGGATCGATCTAAGATACGCAACTTCAGCTACGTGAATACCGTAGCTGAAGTTGACGTATCTTAGATTGAATTACAAAGTACTTACCTCAGGTCCACGCAGCGCAGGCAGGCTCCCCCGTCGACTCCGCTTACTCCTCGCGCCGAGCTGGAGTTCCGGAGTCGACGGGGAACGCTTCTGGGATCGATTTATTGCGTCTACATGAGACGCGATAAATCGATCCCAGAACATCAATCGCTACCCGCCGAATCGGGCGGGTAGTGTGGATGTACCCTTAGAGTGATGGTACCTATTGTATTTCACTGTGGGTTACACATGTGCCTGGAGTCGGAGAATTTGAAAGTGTCCATTGGTCCGCGCGTGCATCCTGGCTCCCCGCTTGCTTCCATCTGAGGCGATAAAGGGGGGGTAGACTGACAGCATCTTCAGTTCCTTTTCACGACCACATGGTCCAAGTCAGAGCCTTCAATGTCCTAATCTCTGACACAGTTCTAATAATTATAATGTAGTTTTATCAGATTTAGTCGTAGTTTTAATAGTTTAGAATAGGGTAGAGCTCAGGGGTCTCCCCCCGCCCCAGTACCCCATTCGGGTACCGGACTATGCCCAGGATTCTGGGCTTCAAACCGTGTCTCCTGCCAGTGATCCTTATCGGTCAGTGACAGCCACCAACACTGCCTCTACTGCCTGAGAGAAGCTCACATCACGCCTAGGTGCAGTATTTGTCAATCTTTTTCCCCAGCCGCACCCAAGAAGAATGAGCACTTGGTTTCCAGAAGTATCTCATGGAGATAGTCGTGAGACCACAATTTCACCCAGGCCATAGAACCCCCCTATACATCATCCTGAATCAGAGAGGAGCGTGCCTCCTACTGCTCTTAAGTCCGACTCTGATATCGGAGGAGCCACCCCCACAGACCCCATGGCAGGGCGAAGTCAGGAAGCACACCCATAAGCATGGGACTAAGTTTTCCTCCAAATCCACCTCAAAAAAATTAGACATTTCTTCCACCAACTTGGCCCAAAGGGATGTAATATGTACAAAGTCTCAAAGAAGAAGATTCTTAAACAGTGGGATCCACTGGTTCCAAGCCAGCAGTCAGTCAGTACCGCTGTTTCCAGCACCCAAGACCCTCCGGCACCAGCAAAGATTTCATTGAGATCCAGATCCATGGCTGCTCCTAAAGATATCTTTGCTCTTTCTTCCTTTATCTCTGGACAAAACTATCATCACCGATGTGTCCCTGAGAGGCTGGGGAGCCCATATGGACAATCACACAATGCAAGGGACACGGACACCTGGAGAATCCAGGATGCAGATCAATATTCTGGAACTTGGAGCAGTAAGGAAGGCATGCAAGTTCTTTCTTCCACTCATTCACTCCTATCATGTCCTGATTATGTCAGACGCCACCACCACCATTTTCTGCATCAACAAACAGGGCGGGCGGAGGTTTGAAATCCACAACCTGTGTGTAGAAGTGGTCAATCTCTGGAACTTGTGCATCAGCAATCAGATCACCCTATCCCCAGCCTACTTTCCGGGGATGCAGAATATGCTCGCAGACTCACTCAGCAGGCATTTTGCAATTGATGAGTGGGAATGTCACGATGGAGTACTACACAACATCTTCACACAGTGGAGAACTCCATCCAGAGACATATTCGCTTCTCAGGCCAACAACAAGTGTGCCACATATTGCTCCCGGGGAGCCCTCAGTTACCACTCTCAGGGCGATGCTCTCCTTTCCTGGTCTTCCCCCCACTACTGCTCATACCTCAGGTGCTACACAAAATCTGACGAGATAAGGCGACGGTTATCATGATTGCCCCCTTCTGGCCCGGACAGTTCTGGTTCCCCAGCCTGCTGTACATGTCATCCCGTTCGATGATTATCATCCCGAATTTCCCCAACCTTCTGATCCCGTGCAGCAGCGGGATCAAGTATCCCAATTCATGACTCTCCCACTTCAGAGCATGGTATTTGGACAGGCATCAATTCTAGAATGGGCATGTTCCTTGACAGGACATTCTCTCTAACAGCAGCAAAGAATCCTTACTTACTGGGCTAAGTAGAAATGCTTTTCCTCTTGGGCACAACAAAAAGCTGTTAGACCAGAATCTGCGGAGATTTCCCTTATCCTGGACTACATTCTATCTTTGACGCCTTTGGGTCTCGCCCTCAGCTCCTTACGGGTTCACCTTGCAGTGATTTGTGCATTCCATTCTCCTATGGAGGGTTACTCCATTTTTTTCACACCTACTAACTGCTAGATTTTTGGAAAGGTCTCCTAAGAACCTTCCCACCTCTCCAAAACATTACGCCTTAATGAGATCTCAATCTGGTACTTTCAGTATTGACAAAATCCCCTTTGAGCGACTGGCAACCTGCTCCATGTCCCTCCTTTCCAGAAGGTTGCCTTCCTTGTAGCCATCACTTCAGCTAGAAGGGTTGGTGAACTCGGAGCTATAATGGCAGACCCACCATTTGTGGGTTTTCACAAGGATAAGGTTTCCTTATGCATACACCCAACATTTTTACCAAAGGCAGTCTCACAATTTAATCTTAACCAATCCATTCACTTACCTATTTTCTTCCCAAAACCGCACTTGTCTGCAGAAGAATGTAGACTCCATTTCCTTGATCGATGAGCCTTGGCCTTTTATCTGCAGAGAATAAAGAGTTGGTAAGTCCCCAAGACCTGTTTAATGTAGTAGCAACCATCAGATTCTCTCAGGGAACATGCCATCTCCACCCAGAGATCACCCACAGTGGAATACTATAGTGACTATTACTCAAAGAAGAGGTTACTCACCCGTAACTGGAGGTTCTTTGAGATGTGTGGTCCCTACCTGTATTCCACTGCCTGCCCTCCTTCCCCTCTGCTTCAGATCTGTCAGATTCACAGGGAGAAGGAACTGGAGACATAATTGGTCCGTCAACATCCTTTATCACCTTGAACAGACGCACTAGGCGAATCAGGGTGCATGCGCAGACCAACAGAAACTACTTGCAAATTCTCTGACTCCAGGTGTAATTCATGGTGAAATACATATAGGGACCGCATATCTTGAAGGCCCTCCAGTTTCAGGGAAGTCGAAGTCTATTAAGCTTATTCCTGATACTGAAGAACTCAGGATCCCTCTGATTTTGAATACGGATCAGCTTAAAACCTGTACTGTGTCAGGTCTGTATTGTGAAGTGATTCGTAATTCTTTGTAATTTTTCTAAACCCATGCAAAAGGAATTCTATGGTATGTAGTGAAGTAAAATATTAATAAAACTGCATGTTGTATCACTGTAACAGTTCCAAGGCCAGAAATACTGACATTCCCATTAAAAAGACAAAGGTTTCATGAAATATCTTTTGTAAGAAAGAATTGGCTTAGAAAATCCGAGTCAATGAAAAAGTTTACAATGTCCAGATCTGAGCTTATTCACACACACAGTCTATTTGAATAATTAATTGCCAGCAATAGCGCATTTGAAAATAATTCTTCTCTGCACCCAAGCCAATGCTCCAGATGTAATGTTCCCTTTAATTTTTCCCATCCATGTGTGGAATGAATTTTGTTATGTGCACCATATGGAGATGATGTGCAGCGGGGGTAGGGTGAGGGGTTCGGAATGTGGGAGAGGGCTCAGAGCTGGGGCAGCGGGTTGGAGTGCGGGGTGGTGAGGGCTCCGACTGGGGGTGCGGGCTCTGGGGTGGGGCTGGGGATGAAGGGTTCAGGGTGCGGGAGGGGGCTTAGGGCTGGGGCAGAAGGTTGAGGTGTGGGGGGTGAGGGGTCTGGGGCCAGGGATGAGGGGTTTCGGGTGCAGGCTGCCCCGGGACCACAGCAGGGAGAAGAGGACTACTACCCCCAGCCCTCTCTCTCCGCCATGGCATCTCCGGGGTTGGGGCCTGGGGAGAGATGCCTCTCCCCGGCTGCAGCCGCTCTGGGGCCTGGGGGAGAGAGGCTCTCCCCAACCGCAGCAGGTCCGGAGCTTTGGCCGTGGGAGAGGTGCCTCTCCCCGCCATGGCCCTTGATAGGCTGCTGCATGGCTGTGCAGCCATGCAGTTTAGAGGGAACTTAGCTTGGATGGTTGATTTTTTTATTATTATTATCTTAGTTCTCTGCATGATTATTTGCCTACTATTTCCAGAGCTACAGTTTACTGCAGAGCTCCTCATGAGCCATTTGTGCCTTGAGGAAGTAGCACCCCACCTTTTTTATTAAGAGATCTAGCCCTGTTGAACATAGTTTTCCAATAAATTAAGAAACAAATGCAAGCCTTCCTCAGCCCTTGAGCCTCCTGACTGCGTGCCCAGTAGAGAAGGTTTGTCAGTGGAAACCAGGTGTCCTTTTTTCATAAACACACAAGAATATGTATTTAGCAATAAGGTTCAGCAGGGAGCTCTGCCCTTAATCTGGAAATCCCTTAAGATCCTTATATTAAGCCAAGAATTCTAGCATAGTTCTATTGGGAATCCTGTATTGTGTCTGGGATACTAGCAGATGCACAGAAAATCTTCTGTTTAACAGTATGTATAAAGCCCTGCAAATTCGTGGATCTGATGCAGATACAAATTTTTGTATCTGCACAGGGCTCTAAGTATGTAGACCCTTGCAGAGACTCTTGCATTGAGATAGAGAATCCAGCAAGTTCACAGTGTATTCTGTATGTCAACAAAATTCCTGAAATGGATTGTGGGAAATTAGGAGATTTTGAAGATGCTCATGTTGAAAAACGTATGGATAGAAGGTGATTTTAGGTCCCTGAGAGAGAAATACAGGAATCTGTCTTGTCCCACCCCTTTGTCGTGTGTGCACCGCTTTGACTGCATTGGTTGACTTCATTGGAAGAGAATTATATGGTTGAGGGATCCGAAATAACGAATCCAGTTCTCAAGCAAAAGCAACCTAGCATTCTGCACATGGCAATTTGTCATTAATACATGCAGTGAAGAAGGTGGCAGGAACTTAGCTATGGTACAGTTCATATCAATTGCCATCACTGCCTGCGGTGGTTTCTGACTTGTTGGTAAGCATAGTTGGTTTTTAAAAAATAAAAATAAAAAAATCCTTGCATGTAAAAAGACCCATGCAACACCGGGGAACAAAGAAAGCAAGCAGCGTTCTGCATCCTTTCGCGTCTTAATACTTTTATTGAATATTTGTATACCAGAGTAATAGGTGCCTTACACACTTATTTTCGCTAGCTAGCTAGACACATGCTATAAAAGTCAATCTCAACAATAATAGCAAGAGTAGTGCTGGTATTGATGCTGGCTGAATACTTGCTCTTGGTTTTAGGAAAATCAGTCTGTCTCAGAAACACAATACTAGTGAGGACTAGAATCCAACTATGTGTCTCTTGTGACAACGCTGGGAGACATATAGACAAGTTATTTGCCCAGGAAAATATGTCTGCCTCCCTGTATGCTAGTGATCTCTCAAAGGATAATGAGACAACACATGCTACAGTTCATACCAGGTCGCAGTCTGGGACTGACACAACCCACAGCATTGAGCACTGCTATTCAGAGATGGAAATACATTCCTTGGATGTATGAGTGGCCTTGAGAGTCTGATGAGAACAGTAATATTACACCCACAACACACAGGAGAATAAACTCTCTGATTAGCTTGGAATTTGTATTCTCCTGATCTGATAAATTTCATGTAACATGCAGTTTGTATAAGACATCAGGCAGAGCAGTGGTAGGGTGTAGAGAGGAGACAGCAAAGCCATCTTGACATACCTACTTTAAATCCTCATCTGATTAGCGTATTTACAAGTGTATGGAAGGAAGCAACTTATTGCCAGGAATGGCGCAGCAGGCACAGATTCTGAATCTTTTAATGGTGACATTAGAACTCTGTTTATCAGTCAAATATGCCAAGGTCAGGCAGAATGTTACTACTTCTGCTGTGCTCAGTTCTCAAAGCAGTGTCTCTGCTTCCCAACTGATGGCCCTCCAGTGGAGCCAACCGCAAGATCTGCATCACAGCCTGCTAAGGCAGTGCAACAGCTAGACTCTGAAGCAATTGACAGGAAGGGGTAGATAAATCTGATGCAAACTGTAATCCTGTCCTTGTGTCCCTTTTCTGCTTATGAACTCCTGGTCTTGAGCAACACGTGGCTGGTTACAGCACCCTGATGGCAGGGGCCGACCAGAAAGTGTTTCTGAACAAAAGCAGTCCCAGAATTGAGTGCACAGTTGAATGAAAGTCGCTGAGTTTTGTATGTCATGTACAATTCAAAGTATGGCAAAGCTGTGGCAAATCACAATGTCATATTGCCCCCCTCCCCCCCACCTCGATCATCTGTAGCAGCAATTCCTGCGCTCAGACATTCCCTGCCATTCTGTCTAGTCCTCTCTGGCCACAAGGATGATGAGACTGGGGCAGGCATACTCAAACAGCCCACATACACACAGGTGCACTTGCACACACATCATTTCCAATACTAATAAGGACATGCTCTCCCCCGCAAACTCCATATCATAGGTGTTTAGTTATATGCAGTAACATTAACTTTCCAGAGAATTTGCTGTAAAACCCTTAGTGAGCCTTAATCTTTTCCTCCAACTTTCAGCGATTGAACATTGCAATTTAATATTTTAATTGGTTAGAACTTTACTGAAAATGCATTGCGGGGTTGCCATTCTTAAAAGTGGTGTAGAAAGTTCTGATCTGCTCCCACAAAAAGAAGTGAATTCTGTGTTAAGTCTTACACTGTGCTTCTACAGTCTTTGTATGCTTAAGTACTTAATGTAAGGTGAGCCAGCTTGAAATTCTCTGATAGCCAGGCTATCTCTAGCATATGCCTAGTGGCTTTGATAGTGCTGTGGCTAGTTTATATTGCATTATTTTTGGTGTTTTATGTATTTTAATGTTTACAACATTCATCAGACATATTAAATCCACTGTTTTGAGCAGCTGCAATTTTGAATTCACTTATAAAACTGCATTTTTTGCCTTTTAGATAGCTTATAAAAGAGTCTTATCACAATACTAGTGACAGCAAAGTGATCTATTCAACGAAGTGTGTGTACGTCTCAGACATTAACATCATAACTCTGCTGCTTTTTAATAGGCAAAGATAGTTGACAGGTTGAATGCCAGCTATATGTCGCTGCAGGCTTTGTAAATTCCACACATCATTAAGCATTTTGCAAGAGCTGAGGAACCTGAGCTATTTCATGTCTCTGGCAGTTCAGCTCTGTCTGCTGCTGAAGTACTTTTTTGGGGGTGGGGAAGAAAGAAAAAGATCTTAGGAAAGGTTTCTTCCCTCACACACTGATAGATGCTTCCTGTTTCTGAGTTGCTCTCATCTTCTATCTAGATTACTAGTTTGCCATAGGAAAGCTGGTAGAGAATGCTAGGTGATTAAAAAGAAAGTAGTGGTGCCCTCTGTTCAGATTGGTGTTCTCACGTTTTTATGTTACTGTACTATCTCCTCCCCATCTTTTGTAGCTAAATGATGTATTCTGCCTTGCTACTACCACTAATGTTCTTCAGCAAAGATGCTAATCCCGATTTTCCATACACAAACTCTTTCTTTTAAACTTAATTTCATAAATATTGACAGGACTTTAGGTAACAAAAGAAACTCTGGAATCTGCAAACACTGTGAAAGGGATGAATGGCTTTACATTTAAAGAAAATTTACAAATCTGGAAAAATATGGGGCACTCTGCTTTTTAACTTTCAGAGCTGATCAGAATAGAAAGGTCTCATGAGGTTTATTTTGGAATATTTTTCCCCTGGCTTAAAAGAGAGCATCTGAAAATCTGTTTTATTTTAGTTTTTTCCTTTGAAAAGACATGGTCTAGTGGTTCAAACACTGGACTGGAGACCGGGAACTCCTGAGTTCTAATGCTGACTCTAGGACTATAGACTTGGATGAGGCACCACATCTCAAACGCAACCATTTAAATTCTCTGCCTCAGTTTCCTCACTTCTAGAATAGGAGAATATGCCTTACTTAGCTCACAGGAGCACTAGGAGAATTAATTGGTAATATTTGTAAAGTGTTTGCTAAACTAAGTGCTTATTATGATCAAAAGCCACTCATTAGAATTCTTGCCAAAAGAATAAATCTAAGAACAGGCAAAGCTGTATGGGTGGACATAGAATTTAAGAAAACAAGCTCCAGTTTCAAGCAAGATACTCTGGACCAACTTTCTGAATTAAGCAGATGAAATTGTGTGCATATATTTGCAGACGGGCTCCTCTGTGTTTATGAATGGAAGATAGCCAAGTCTTGACTGGGGTCCCTAGGCTCCCAGTATAAGTAAATAAATAAGGAATTCTCAGTGTGTATTCACAAACCAGACTAGATATGATCACTTCGACTAACTGATGTGTGCACACAAACACCTAGAATTTACACTTGTATGTCAGGTATTTGTGGACATAAATTACACATGCAAATATGCACACACTTAAATTTGAAAATTTAGCCTTTTTTGTGTGAATACCGTATCCTTCATCCCCAAAGCCCTTCTACCTTTGAAATTTCCACTATGCCACTTGTCGTCTTAAACCACCTGAATTTCAGAGCCACTTCAGGTTATGCTTAGAAACTTCTAATCTGGTGAAGGTCTTTCAGTGAAAAAGTTGACACTCACAATGTTGACATCCCATTCTACCCCCCGAAAAAATCAATTAACTATAAAAAATAAAATAAAAAACCATACCCAAACAGAGTTTTACCTCAAAAAGGAAGATGTGCCAGAGACTCCATTAATGTTGTTAGGGACTCTGCTATTCCTATTGACTTAACATGGAAGGCACCCAGATGCTATGGTGATGGACAGCTGTATCAAACGCTGAGAGAGATTGTACTTGAAATTTCAGTAGAGCAAATAGCCATAGTCCATCAAAGTCTTTTAAAATCAAGCATACCCCAGCCCCTGGTGGAATATTATCAAAGATAAGCAGCATCTTAACAGACAGTACAATGGACTTGTTGAGAAAGGAAATTAAGGGTTTGATTCTGCCTTATCTAGCAAAGCACTTAAGCGTCAGACTGATCACATGCTGATCAGAGGACATGCTTAAGTGCTTTGCTATTTGGAACTAGAGTGCTCAGCCTTCGCATGATCAAGCCCTAAATGGAGGCTTATTGAAGTTATGGTTAGTTTGCTGACAGGGTGATCTCAAAAGGATCAGAATCCAGAGCTTTCGGGGGAGGGGAAGGGTTAACCAGGCTTCCAGTTAGAGAGTTTTTGACCTTGCTAAATTAATCTTCTGTTTTCTAAACTAAACTTATTCCAAAGTGAAGCTCTCCCATCTAAATACTTCTGTCTATCTCACTGCTTATATGGACTTCACCATTGTAGTTTCTGAATGACTAACAGTCATTAATAGACTTTATCCTCACAACACTCCTATAAAGTAGGGAAGTATTATTCCCATTTTACAGATGGAGAATTGAGGCATAAGGAAGATTTAAGCAACCTGGTTATGATCATACAGGAAGTCTGTGGCTGAGCCAGGACTTGAACCTGTGTCCACAGCCATCCCAGTGCTATGCACTATCAACTAGACCATCTTTCCTGCCAGTTAAAGTTGTAGATTTGTACAAGAATGTAGCTTTGGATTTTTTTCTCTACGACATTCTGGGCATGTAAGTAACTGTAAGCAAAGATGAAAACTGAAGAGATGCAATACTTGTTGGTTATTAGGATACAATCATAATACAGGATATTAGTCCTTTCCTTACAGAACATTACATTGGTACTATCTTTAGGAGTGAATTTATTGTTCTACTAAGAAAGGTGGCTTTTGTCCTCTCAGTTTCGCACCTCTTCTTAAAAATTGCTTCTGCCAGTTTACTTGAGGGAATTGGGCAGGTAATACATCTTGCACGGAACTTAAAATGTCGTTCTTTTACTGGAGAACAAAAGTATGAAATCAAATCTTGAAGCTGTCTAGATTTCACATATCCGCTTAAGAAAGGTTAACTCTGACGAGACAGACTTTGCAAAGGTATGGCTTTCAATCAAAATGAAGTGGCACTGGTTCAGTGAAGCATGGTCCCTCTTACAGAAATGGCATGACTCCTTATAGAAAAATATTTGCACTGAATATATGCATAGAGTGTGTTTGCAAAACCACAGCTGTCTTAAACATGCTTAAGATAAATTTGAAATGGTCTCCATTTTCAGAGTCAATATAGAGGCTTCCCTGCTGCGCCAGAGGAGTATTTGTGCTCTGTGATCACCTCTTCCCACTTGCACCAGGTATCGCTGATAGCTGCAGTAGACTGAGACACCCAAGCCACCCACTTTATTTTCCCCCCAGCCAAGCCGCTTTATGCCAGCTTCCACGAGTAGTAGACAACTAAGGCAGCTCTGTGCCACCTGAGATCCTCAGTCGTCCAGGTTTAGAGCCACTTTGTGCCAGCAGAGCACCACAGACCTACCCGAGCATGGGCTCTGTAACTGCTGCTTCTAGTTCACACCTACTACTGCATGACAGATGTTCAGTTTCTAATTGCTTGCTGAAAAAGAAAACATTTGCATCATTCTGCATAAGTCAGCCCTAAGTTATTGTCTAATGTGCCACCTCCAACTTTAAGATGGATGGATGAATGAATGAATCATCTCTAGGGTTTCTGGATAAACTTTCCTGCAATAGCAAATAGTAACTATTTACAGAGCATTAGAGATAACTGTTGTGGACAGTTATGTACATCTACTACAGTATTCTATTTATGCTGCTAATATTCCAGTCACTGTTCCAGACAGTGAGTGTCTGGAATTCTTATCTAAGGGTTTTTAACACTGCAGCCTGTCATGCATGTCCAATATAAAAGTATCCTGGTTAGGATAGGATATGCCACTCTAATGACATACAAAGTTAGGTTTTTCTCTGACATAATTCTCTGTTCAGATGTGCTCAGTGGGAGAGCACAGATGTACATTGTGTTCATGGGTAGTTGAACAGGATGATTCTAGCTAAATGTGATCTTACTTAAAAATAAATAGAAAAAGGATGATTGAAGCCATTTAATGTTACACAATAGATGGATTGAAGGAAACATTGCAGTATTCTCCCATGCAACTAGGACATAAGAACACAAGAACATAACAAAGGCCCTACTGGGTCAGACCAATGGTCCATCTAGCCCAGTATCCTGTCTTCTGACAGTAGCCAATGCCAGGTGCCTGAGAGGGAACGAACAGAACAGGCAATCATCGAGTGATCCATCCCCTCTCACCCACTCCCAGCTTCTGGCAAAGAGAGGCTAGGGACACTCAGAGCATGGTGTTGCATCCCTGCCCATCCAGGCTAATAGCCGTTGGTGGACCTATCCTCCAGGAACTTACACAATTCTTTTTTGAACCCTATTATAGTTTTGACCTTCACAACATCCGCAGGCAAGGAGTTCCATGGTTTGACTGTGTGTTGTGTTGTGTTAAGTACTTCCTTTTGTTTGTTTTAAACCTGCTGCCTATTAATTTCATTGGATGCCTCTTAGCTCTTGGGTTATGTGAAGGAGTAAATAACATTTCCTTATTCACTTTCTTGACACCAATTAAGATTGTACAGACCTTAAAGGGATTGGAAATTGAGTCATTTTTCAGCAAGATAGTGTGTACCAACAAGGGACTCTCAAATGCCCAATTTAATTTCTCAGAATGACACCACCTGGGTAGAGTTCCAGTGTACAGCCATGGTTTCTTGTCATTATCCTGGTCCCTGCTACAGAACCATGTATATGAAATGTATTGTAAAATCTACTGAAATAAGACATACTGCATTTATCTGTACTTTGGTATATGTGGCCAGGATACTCATTTCAAGAATATTCAGAGTATCCAGAATGCACTTTGCTTATAAATGCAGTATGCACCGAACTATGAATATGTATGGAAGACCTTATGTAACGAGGTAATAGTCTAAAGGTGCTCAGTTAAGATGTGTAGAATTCTGACACTTTGTTTTCAATTGGTGCCTTTTAAGTAAATTGAGTGTGTCAGGGGTGCTTTGCTATTGCCATAGAATCAGAGGAACCCAGAGTGGTCAATTTAAAGTTCTGAACTGTTAATGTTTATGTCTACCATTAATTTCTGTGAATCCTTCTTTGGCCCCCACTGCCACAGAAGTCAATGGGGGTCAATGATTTATGTGGGATTTGGACTGGGTCCTTAAGTATTGCCATCTCATATAAACCATCTGATGTCGGGCTTTCTATTTTAAAGGCTGTGAGGATTTGGGGGATGTTCATACAATTTTTGAATTCTGTATGAGATTATGAACTCTATATGCATCTTTACCAAGCTGCAGATTCCATTTTGAGGGTGCAGCTTTTTGCCTTCTCTGTTGAACTGAAATTTCAAAGGTAGACGGCAAAGGGCTAACAAGAGAGGAGTTGACTCAAGTGAGTGACAGCTGAAAGTAGTTGCTCTAGAGAAGAGGCTGGATGCTTCCCAGAGGAACTGATTTAGCAGGGGAGAGGTCACCTAGCAACAAAATCACCTGGTACCGTAGGACTCTGTCAGCCTCAACAGGAGACCAGGGAATAACCTGAGAGAAGAGATTGGAACTTGTAAAGGACACCATTTCCTGTATTTGCTCTCACTCTTTGGCCATATGTCGCTAGCTTAAGATGAGGGAAGCTGCTGCAGGAGACAGATGAGTTGGTGGCAGGGGGCAAGTTGCCTGCCTGCCTATCTACCTGAACAGAAATGGGCCCCCAAGGACTCTCAGGGAAGCGAGAGTGAGGAGAAATGCATGTAGGGTCTATTAATTTTATATGGATCCGTGTATTTCTCATGGACCAAGTAAAGAGCAATAACATGTTACATGTGCTGTATGACACACCTACCACATGGCTTTGGAAAGTTAAATGTAACCTAAAAGGCTCACACCTGTGGGTGGCGTTCAGGGAGAGGTGGTTGTTTAACCTGTAAGGGGAATCTGAGACATTAGCACCGGTTTCAGGGGCTAGGCACCTGGGCCACGAGGACACAGCTCTCAAGAGGGGTGCTAGTCAGATGGTGTGCACTCTGTTCCTAGGACCTCAAAACTCTGAAAGTCTGTACCTTTCCATAGGTTTGATTCCTCTCACAGGAGTCCCATAAGCTGCAGGCAGTGGGAGTCTGACCAGATCTATGACACAGAAATAGTTGTTTTGTATTTGAACTTTGCTGTGTAGTTAGAGGATTTGCAGATACCTATATCAATGTAGAAAATTTGATAACATTCTATAGAAATGTTTTATTTAAAGGCTTTTTCATAGGGTAATTTTAATTGTAAATCATCATTACATTATAACTCACTTATTTGGGATGTCTAGTTTATTTAGATTGCTCCCAGATAATCACTTTAGAGTAGTCTGGTAGAGAAGAGTAACAACTGCTGATTAATCATGATAGAATTGGCAAAAGTTTTGCCTTTGTTCTGTATTCAACCAGTTCCAAAGCATTAAGTGGTTTTAAGCAGGAGTTAAATAAGCGTTGAATTTTAAACTTCAGGATTTTAATACAGATTATCACTACAAAAGTTTTTTTTCTCCTGCTGATAATAGCCCACCTTAATTGTTTAGTCTCTTAGAGTTGGTATGCCAACCCCCATCTTTTCATGTTCTGTGTGTGTGTGTCTAATCTAATCTATATATCTTCCTACTGTATGTTCCACTCTGTGCATCTGATGAAGTGGGTTTTAGCCCACGAAAGCTTATGCCCAAATAAATTTGTTAGTCTCTAAGGTGCCACAAGTACTCCTCGTTCTTTTTGCGTATACAGACTAACACAGCCACCACTCTGAATACTGAAATGTAGTTAATGTTATTGAATATAGTATTGTATTTCAGTTAGGTCTTTTCAGACTTTTTCTAATGGCCTCTTTGCTTAATTGGGATGATAGGCTGACCACCAGAGTGTCCCAAGAGAATCTTACTGTATTGAAGAAAATATACTCTTAATTTGTGGATTGCGTTAGCCAGACTCTTTTTATATTTTGGAGCCTTTCTCTGTAGCATAACCAGAAAGAAAATGACCAAGTCCACTCTGGTAAGAGATTTGCTTTATTCCACTTATCTCAGCAGAAAATGAAAGCCTCTTGAGCATTGAGGATTTTTTTGGTAATCTTTCAGGTTAAGCTAATATATAATGTGGATGGCATGGCTTTTGCTAGCCTTGTTTTTTCAGCATTTGGGGTATGGATAGATTCTGTATGTTTTATGCAAGGAAAAACATTAAGGTCCCCGTCGCTACACTAAGAGAGAAGTGGTGCTGGATATGTTTTGAAACATGGTTCTTCCCTGAAAGGCAGTGAGTTCCTTTGGGCACTGAAGGCCAAACCATATCATGTTTTAAACTATGTGCAACCTAGAACTTGGTGCAGAAGGTCAGAGAAAGTTAGTACGAGCTTCGTGGAGGGGAGTGACATGCTTCAAGTTGCAGGTAAGGGAGATGATTATAACAAAGGTTTTCTGAATGCATTGGAGATAAAAAGGCAAGGATAAGAGCTTGCAGTAGTCAAGGAGAAAGATGACCCAGGTATTGATAAGAGTTTGCATCACAGGAATGAAACTGGAAAGAACAGAATTTAGTATTTATATTAATCAAACCAGCTTAAGTACCTTTGACTCCTTAAATATTGTTGACAGTGTCCCTTTATGAAGGTATCTTAATATTTGTTCTAAAATTATGTAAATACTATTTATTTTAATATCTGTCTTCACAATTTTCAGTGTGCTAAGGAGAAACAGGAAGTGGAGTGTAAGGTATTAAGGACTTGGGATCGATGCCCACCAGCTGTAAGTGGGCAGTAGTAGCACCTCTGACTTTGCTGTCTGGTTTTTTTCAGCCCCAATTTATATACTTTTGCACTGGTTATATCTGTCTTAGTGACATGTTGTGATTTGCTGCTTTTTAGGTTTTTACTGTTAACACTTTGGCGTAAGGGAGGATTTCTTTAAGGATGCTGGAACTCCAGGATTGCCATGTTGAAATATTTGGGCTTGCTATATAAATAACTGCATTCCATTCAGTATTTGTAAGAAGGCGATGATGAACAGCAACATTCATTAGGTTTAAGTGACAGTAACTGCTCTAAGAAACTTGACCTGTGGGGTGTAATGGCACATTTTCTACTTCAGAGGGAAACTGCAACGTAGTAATGTACAAGACAGAAAATTATATCCGATTACAAAGAAGAGTTAATCACAGATGAGTAAAATATGTCTTAAATATGTATTATTTTTTATTTTAATCATCTGCTATCTAGAAGATAGTCTCATGTACTTGTAGAGTTAGCATTTTGTTGGGATTTGAATGCCTGAGAAATCAAGGGCTTTTGAAGCCGTGTAAGCTAAGTTCTGTTCATTTGTTTTTTAAAAATGTTGTTAAATTATCCAAATTTAATTTAAAAAAATAAACAACAGTGGAACTTGATGAAGGGGCCTGAGTCATGAAATTGAGCTCTGGACCCAAACGTTGAAGTATGTTAAGGACAGAGCAGAGTCATTCATTTTAGTTTTTCCATCCACAGCCACAAACCTCAGGTTTTAGATTCTTGTCTTATCCTACAAGCCAGCTGCAGTACTCTTGGCCTTAACTAATGGAAAACTGCAGTAATTCATTTTACCCCAGAGAGTTGAATATTAACTAAATGCTATACTTGCATTCATACATCTATGTATCTGTATTTTGATGGTCTATAGGTATATGTAGATTCACACACACTGATACAATAGTTAATAGTTTGCTCACTAAGGAATTATAAGTAATAACTGCAGTTTTCCTTTATTTAAGGCAAGAGTGATAAATATATAGAAGACTTCTAGAATTAGACAGGAGTCCAAAACCTGAGGTTTGTGGCAGTCTCTGGAAAAAATGGAAACAAATGACTCTCGTATTCCCATAACAAAATGTCTCTGAAACTGATAAATCTTTGCCTTAGACTTAAAAAACTTGAGCATGTGTTTAACTTTAACCATGTGTTGAAATCCATCTTTATTCAGACGGGACATAAGCACATACTTAAGTTGCATTGAAATCATAAAGTTAAATATGCACTTGTGCTTTGTTAATTGTGCCCTTAATATTGCATACCACTAAGTGTGATCGTTATCAAACGCTACAAAAAACAGAAACGTACAGTTGTTCTCTGTTCAGGGTTAAAATAGTCCTTTTTATAGCATGAGTCAAGCTCTAATCTGCAGGGCACAGCTGACCAGAATTTTATTAAATGTGACCCACCTACTGCAGGGAGCAAGAATGACTTTTTTTGTCTGTGCAGTTTAATGGTAACAGAGTCCAGTACATAAAGAAGAATAACAAGCCACAGGAAATAAGAGTGGTGGTGGTGCTGGTGATGATAAAGGTGTGGTGTTTTGGACAGTTACTGTATAGTCTTGGAAATGGGCCCAACCTGCAACGTTCAGAATGTTCATATTGAAACAGAAGCTTTGTTGCCTTATTAGAGTTGAAGTTTTCTTATTCCTATAGTTGGCTTTGGCGATTATCCAGCAGGTCTTCTCATTTGAAATCTTTTACTGATGCAGTATGTAAGTCTTCTCAGTGAGGAACTGAGACCCTTAAAAAGCAGCCCAGATCTGTGGAAAATAGTCTTTCACAACTCTTGAGTTTGGCATCTTTCAAGGTTATACATCGTTGCTGATGCAAATAAGAGTATAAGTAGTAGCACAGTAACTTTGCAGACTCATCTGGAAGATTTCTCTGTTATAACCATCAAAGCTTCTGTTCTAATAAGGTGGCAAAGCTTCTGTTTTCAAGGATTCCTGGAATAAAACAAGTGAGTTACTGAAGGCAGGTCATTTAAAAGATAATGTAAATAACTCTTCCCCAGCCAAAAAGGATTAAAAAAACCAAAACACTGTTTTATGTAGTAATGAACCTGAGCCAAAACTCAGGAGACCAATACCCCTGAATTTTAGAGACGCTTTTAAATGGATCTGAACATTACAAGTTAAGCCCATTTCCAACATTACACAGTAATGGTCCAAAACATAACACCTTTATAGTCATCTTAATGTCTCTTCTATTTCCTGGTGCTTATTCTCCTTCCTCATGTCCTGGACTTCAGTACCTCTGTTACCATCAAAGTACTCAGGCAAAACAGCCATTCTTGCTCCCTCCAGTAGGCAGGTCGCATGTAATGAAGCTCTGGTCAACTTTGCGCAGGTTAGAGCTTGACTCTCACTGTAAAACAGAATTAATTCAACCCTAAACAGAGCATAGTTTTGTCTTTCTGGTTTTTGTAGTGTTTGATAATGGTATAATGATCACACTTAATAGTATGTAATATTAAGGACACAGTGAATCTTAAAGAACCCAATTAAGCAAATACAAGTGGATATTTAATTTTATGATTTCAATGCAACTTAAGTATGTGGTTGAAATTAAGCTTGTGTTTAAGTGCTTTCAGAATAAGGATGGACTTCAACACATGGGTAAAGTTAAGCACTTGCTTAAGTTTGTTTGCTGAATTGGGTTCAGAATGCAGAGTTTGTTACAAATCTCTGGTATAGTTTTTGCGTTACTGATGTAACCATTTTCACTTAGCACAGTGTGGTTATTCTCTGTATGAAAGACATTACATATTAAATCAGAGGTTGAGCTGATTTACTTAACTGGGCCTTGGAAAAGTTGGATGAATCATGCCAGACCTTGGGTTGGTGGGATTTTGCCTGATTTCACTTGCCTGGATATGTACTAGGAAACAGACTGAGTTCAATATGAAATGGAGACAGTACAGGAGCTATTAACAATAGAGAGAATGCTCAGTCTCAAAAAAACATGTCTAACTGCAACTTGACTATTTAGGCTTCTGTCATCAGATATGTAGAACACATTTTGGTCCAAAAACTTGTCCCCTCCTAATTTCAAATTTTTCTCCTTACTGATAAAATTCTACAGTTCATATTTTGGAAGTCCGTATTCAAGTGTCTATTTATATCGCAAGTAAATTCTACTGAAAAACATTCATCAGGTGCATATAATGTAACTCTGTGAAATGCAGCTTGGCATGTGCATCGCATTTGTTAATGTGATACGCTTTTGTTTACTGAGCAGTTTGAAATTAAGACAGATATTTCAAAATAAATTTCTATTGAAGGCCAGGTCTACACTGAAAACATTTGCCAGCATAGTGGTGTATTGTTTTGTTTTAACGCCGTAGCTATGCCAGCACAATCCCCCCTGTGTACACAATTAAACTGGCAAAAAATGCTTTTGCTGGACTAACATATTTCACTCTTCAAACCAAATGTCATTAAGGAGGCATTATGATGCTTCTACTTACATTTATTTGGTTTGCTTTTGTTTTCCCTATAAGGCCAATAAATTGTAGCAGTTTAATTAAATGTGTTTAGAAACTGATGTAATTAAATCAGTGCGACCTTTTTGCATGGACACTCTTATTTCAGTTTGAGAGTGCCTCATATCAATGTAGTTTAAGCAAAACCAGTATAAGGCAGTCTCAGACTGAAGTAAGAGCATCCACAATTGCACTAATTTATTTAAATCCATTTCTAAACCAATGTAGTTAAATTGGTACAATTGTCTCATACAAACATGGGCTGTGAGGGGAGTGTTTGCTAGTCTGTGGAAGACAAGTGGAGTCGTATGGAGTTACTTAAAGGGGTAGTGCACAGAAGGGTTTTTTCTCATATTGGGAGGGTGGGGTTTTTTGTTTTCAAGGTGTTATTGGACCTTTTAGCTAGGCAAAAATATTCTCGGTTTAACTTGGGGGAAATCCTTTAACCTTAGTTAAAATTAAAATTGCTAACTTTATAGTTGCTACCTAAGTAAAGACAAGACAAATATGCCTTACATAGTGATGCTACCAGAATGGCCTATACTCTGTTACACTTTCTTTCCACTGAGCCAGTATAACTGAGTACTAAACCTGGACCCTTCAGAAATTTTAATTAATGACTTCTTACCCACAATAGGTAAAAATGATAGTTTGGAGTGAGACTAATAGATTCCTGAGCAGCCTCTCTGTCCCAGGGACTGAAACCTGATGTACACTTAAAAGTTTTGCCAACATAGCTGTGTCAGTTAGAAGTGTGGGGAAAATCCACACCTGTAACTGACATAGATATGCCAGCAGCAAACTAGTATATGTGCAGTTATACCCGCAAAAAAGTCATCTTGCTGGTATAGATAATTTTGTTTGGGGAACTGGTATAAGGTGTACCAGCAAAATAACTCTCTTGCTCCTATAAGCTGCATCTCCACTTGGAGGGTTTGCTGGGGTAGCTATACTGGCAACTCCTTTCTAGTGGAGACAAAGCCACATGAGCGTCAGAGCAGTTTATTCACTCTACAAAATCCTGCCTATTAGAAGCTGCCACAGCAGAGGTTTCACTCCTCTTCGCCTCTCCTTCTTCCTTCTTTTACTTGCCACTCTTCATGGCTCATTACAGCAGAGGGGGGAAACCGAATGGAGCACTTGGAGAGAGAGACAGACATTGGGGCTAGCTTCCTGATTACTTCCCCAACCACACCTCTCCTCTTCCTCTCTAGAAGCTATTCCCTCTCCAGGAAGGGAGAGTCATGGAGAACTCCCACAAACAGCAGGAGAGAGGATGGGAAAGACTGTGCTGGGGAGATGCCCTATGAAAATGATAAAGCAGGTGTGAGCCTCCCATTCACCCAAGAAGGAGTCAGTGAGCCCAGGCCTATGGTTACATGGGAGAAGGGAAATAGTATAGTGGGGGGTTCTCCATAGATCTAGATAAGAATTGTATTTGTAAGATGTTAATTGGATCTGACCCAAACTCTGGGGAGTTCTTCTGTCACTGATTTTGGATGTGTGTTATTTTCAGAGTTGTGATTAGTTCTGAGCATGTTCTCACAATGCAAAACAAAATGTGCCAAAACGCTATCTTTTATATGAGTTTTCCTATACTGATGCAGTGACATAATGAGCTATATAGAAAGAGAACATCTATTAAAGGATTTTGGTTTGGGTTTTTTGTCCTCTTGGTCTGATGTGAGATGAGGTCTTGTGGAACAGCCTGAACATTATCTTTTTTTGAGGCCCTGATAATGAAGATGGTCACTATATAAAGAAACCTGCTGATATGCACTTGAATGCACACTCTAGCCTCCAGCTGTCCCCCTTACCACCAGGTTATTTAGAGAATTATCCTTTGCAGAGAGGTGGAAAATTAAGGATTGGCAAAAATGGAGAATACTGTGTTGAAGAATAACAATGTGTGATTGATATATCAAAAACCATGAATAATTTGAGCAAAGTTAGCACTGAAAGAAGACCCTGAAATTTGGCAGCCATTATAAATAACTGGATATTTTAGGGTAGTCTTTGTAGAAGTCAGTGGTTTGCTATATTGCCAAGATAGATAACAACTCATTTGAATTCCATTCTCACAAAAATGCTGAAAGATAGCAGCGTTCATGCAATTCTAGGATAAAGAATCAACCAAAAAGTTTGCCCCAGTTCTGACAGTTCAGTGGCAAGCCTGAGTATGCTTGCTTTCTAGTCTCTGGGAACTGTACTATTTCTTTGTCATTTAAAGTTGGGACGGTTTGAGTTGTTTTATAATTCCAAAACCAGAGATTTAAATTGAGGGACGGAAACTCCATTTTTCTTCTGCAGCTTAAGTAGTCGGATTCTTTTAAGGTTCTGTTGATGGCATGTTGGGAAATTTGTTCTCGTTTTTGTACAGTGTGTATGTCACTTTCACATGCGCCTCCCCTTTTTTGACAGTAAACCTCTGTAGAGAGGCAGACACCATGGTCAAGTGGACTGAGCACAGGTTTAGGATCCAGGAACTCCTGAGTTCTTCTTTGAGTAGATGTCACTATGGCTGCTCCACTTCAGTTGCACTTGCGTACCCTTGCACCTTTGATCACAGATTTTCAGTAGCTGTGTCCATGGGTCCATGTCTACACCCTAAATGTCCTTGTACTCTGAACTGAGAAGGGTGGACCCAGCGCCACTCCAGTTCCTTATTGGACACCTGCACCCTGAGATGGACCCTTGCAATGTCCATTGGTTAGCTTTGCTAACCCTTTGCCCGTCTCTGTTTTATTTCTTAATATTTTCTTACACTTTTTGTGTGTTTGGGGGGACCTCCCACTAGTCTCCTTTTTCCCAGTGGCTTCCATGCCCACCTTGGTTCCTTTCTTTGAGGCCCCCTTTTTGCTCAGGGTATGCCCAAAACCCCAGGGTTTAAACATTGCCAGACCTGCAAAAGGTCTTCTCCCGTCAGCAACAGACAAATCAGCTGCCTCCACTGCCTTGGGGAGGTGCATATTCTGTTGAAGTGTAAGGTCTGCACTGATTTCAAAAGCAGATCTAGGAAGCTGAGGGAAGACAGGCTCAAGTTACGCCTTATGGAGCATTCCTTGAGGCTTGCTACCGACTCGGATCCCAATCTCACCCCCACACATAGATCTGAATGCCCTGGTGATCTCCACAGCTCACGCTCCAACAAGCAGGTCTCAAGGTATAGCTTCAGAACCCTGGAAGCATTCCAAAAAGAGAAGACACAAGTTCCCTGATGGAGAGTCGAAGAGGAAGGGGAAGTTGCCCCAAAGGTCAGGTACTAAGGAGACCTCGCGTGATCCCAGTGCAGGTACCGCCAAGGCTCCTAACTGCCCTTCTTCTCTCTCCCACCCCCCCCCCCCCCCCCGACTGAGTCCCATGGACCCTTGAAAATGGCTGCGAGTTCTTCCCACACAATGAAGCCTTGTTCAGCACCAGCATCTGGACCCAATTCATAGCCCTTTATACACAAGGGCTATGAACACAAGGACTTTTCAAAGAAACTGGCATCAGTTCTGGCTCCCCCAGTATCAATCCTGGTAGCAGCCAGAAATATAAGGGATGTGCAGATCACCCAGCCACACTGTCCCCAGTACCAATAACTATGTCGCAGCCAGTCATCCAGCAACCTACCTCACTGGTACCAAACGGATTCCTGCTCTCAAAGGATCTCCTAATCCTTCTGGAAACCTGACTTTTCTCTCCTGCCAGGTACCAAGAGAGATCAGCCAGTGGCACTATTAGTCCAGCTCATGCCTTCGCACCCTCTGACACACACATCCTACCAATCCCACCATCAGCTTCAGTCCAACCTCCAGGACCATCGTGACCAGCCCCACAATCTAGTACCTATAACAAAAGGCCCAAGATTTTGTTTTTAGCTTTAACATCCTAGTGGTGGGAACTGAAGATTTTATAGGCAAACTTCTGTGAATTAGGCTTGTTACAAATAAATCTTAGCTTTTTGAATCTCAACATCTACTGCCATTGAATAATTCAGTCCCCCACTTAATTTCCCACAACTGTGAAAATCTAAGTTGATACAAATTTAAAAAATGCTTAAAAATAAAAATTGATATCTGTCAAAATTACCCAAAAAAATTGAAAATCAAATTCTGCCCAAACCTACATGTATATCAGAGGTCTGTGGAATAACCCTGGAAGAGACCTAGGTACTAGAGGAAAGATTCTCTGTCCTTTTGATATTTTGGTTGAGAGCCATGAATCACTCCTTTTGGTCCCATTTCTTCCACCACTCTTTCCTCCCCCACCTCTGACCCTATTTCATACCATTATGGGAGCAGATCACATCAGACAGATGAGGCTAGAAGTCATTACATCAGGCTATGCCATTCACTTCTTCAGCCCCATTCGCCCCATCCCTAATCCTCTTTCAGGGACCCTTCTCACAAGAGTCACCAAGTTCAGTCCCTCCCTTCATCAGGATATGGCTCTACTCAAGTTACTCTCTGGTACCCAAGAAGAAAGGAGAATGGAGACCAGTCCCAGACCTCAGAACTCCGAACACATTCATCTGGACACACAGGTTTGGGATGCTAAAGTTAGCAACAATAATACCATCTCTAGGTCCGGAGGATTGGTTCATAGCCCTTGACCTTCAGGATGCCTATTTCCACCTAGTGATGCATCCTGCTCACAGATGCTTTCTACAGTTCACAATTGGCAGCGATCACCATTAATATATAGTGCTCCCCTTCAGTCTCTTGTCTGCGCACAGAATTTTTACCGAAGTGCTTTTGGTTTTGATGGCCCTGTTATGATAATTGAGGATAATGGTCTTTCTCTGTCTTGATGACTAGCTCAAGGGTTGGTCCCTTCTCAGAGTGCAGTCTGCAACCTACAAGTCCCTGGCCCTCTTCCATTCCTTTGGACTGAGCCTCAACACAGAAAAGTCCAATGCATTGAATTCACGGGGGCCACCTCAGAGTCCACAATTGCCAGAGCCTTCCTGCCTACAGACAGATTCATCACTATGACCAACCTCATCTCTGCCCTTCAGAGGAGCTCTCAAACAACAGCATGGGCCTTCCTGCAGATGCTAGGCCACGTGGCAGCCTGCATGTTCATTACACCCCATGCCAGACTGCATTCGAGGTATCTCCAGGCCTGGCTTAGGACAGCCTACACAGCTTGAGAAAAAGGGTATCTATTCCACAGAAGGTTTTCAACTCCCTGAATTGGTGGAAGGATCCCCACAAGGTCTATGTGAGGACCCCATTCACATTCCGCCTGCTGCAACACAAAAATAAGAACCACCACTATAGATGCCTCATTGCTGGCTTGGGGCACTGCTGGGTTCATTGCCCAACCCAGAGGCTGCATGCTGCGCTGTAACGGCCCTGTGTGAACCCTGCTGGACTACGTTAACTCATCCTTGGAACCTAGAGCAGGCCAGCACAATCTTCCCAGGAAAGAGGAAAGAGCCCTAGGTGTTATAGAAGGGCAGCTCTTCCCTTTCTCCATGTTTGGGTCTGGCCGTCGGGGTCTAAAGGGAACACACAAATCCCCCTCCTCCCCAGCCATAAACAGGGATAGGAGGAGAAAGGGGAGAGGACTTGGTTCCTCAGGGCAGAAGTGGGGAGAGAATGATCCAAGCAAACTCCCTAATTTCTCTTATTTTTTTTCATAAAAATCCCTAAAAGTCTCAGAGCAAGGTTGGCATCTCTGCACTAGCATAGAATCCCTTATACCAGTGGAGGATTGGCACAATGAAGCAGTCTTCTCTCTTCCCTAATGTCCATTACCAGAGCAGGAGGTTGGATGGATCAGGAGCCAACTGTTCCAGCTTTACACTAGCAGGTAGTTCCCTTCCACACAGGGAATTCTCCCCTGGTGAATTATGGGCAGAATTGAGCCCCTTTGGTACCCTCGGAGTAACTTAAAAGGGCTGGCAGCATAGTGGAGAATTCTGACTTTCTATAACGTCGCAAAATTCAAATGTAAGTGTATAGCTACAAAAATTCAGTAGCTTGTATTGACAAGGGAATGAAGACGCCATCCTTAATGAGAGTTATTGTATCACCAGTTGTCTTTTTTTTTTTTTTTTTTTTTGGCTGAGTGTAACCTTTACAGTCGCTTGTGTCTGAAAAAAGTATGTTTTCAAAACAGTACTATTAATTAGCTGCCACTTCATTGGCAATTCTTAACGAGTTTCCTTCATGGCAGCTGTTTGTTAAAATGCCCAAAAGTGTGCCAGGCTCCTCAAAATACAGGCACATTTCACGTGGGCCATACCCAAAGACTTTGCAATCATATTTGATGCATGATGCAAGAGAGGGAATCCTAAACAGTCAGTGGAATGGGAGTGTGACAGAGTCATTCAGGCCATCTCCGTCTCCTGCTGGACGTGTTGGTGTCCTGACACTTCCTGCTTAAGAAAAATCTGTTTTGGCCAACAAGATATAGTCCTCCAGAGGCGCAGAAGGGCCAGAGGGTGATACGGGCTAATAGGGTGCTAGCAGGACAGTTAAGAAGACTTGCTGCTCCCGCTGAGGGTAGAGCTGGATGAGACTGGAGTGCTTTGATGCTAATCCAGAACTCCAAGGCCAGGTCAGTCCCTTGGCTTAAAAGTGCTGCAGCCAAGTGCCTGTCTTTTGTGTATGTGAATATGTTTGTTTGTTTAAAAGCAGAGACAGGAGTCTGAGTTAGTTGTTACATAACTGTTGGAAGGCTATATGCTGATCTTACGGCATGGGCCGCCGTCCTCCTCCACATCTTGTAAAGTGGGGGCGCATCTGCTCACCCTGAGGCAACGGGACACAACAGCGTTTACAAGGAATTACTGTGATGAGACATGCAAGGGCATGTCTCGTTATCCAACTAATTTTTAGCATCTTGGGAAGCAAAACAGCTAAATATGTATATCTCTCGGGACTATAAAGTATTCTGTTCCTCTCTTTCCCTGAGTTTTTCAAATCCAAAAAAAATAGGTACTTCATTAGAAATGTGTATCTGCCTAATTAATGATGATATCTCTGTTTGCAGAGGATTGAGTGTATTATTCATATTATTTTCTTCATGTTTTGGCTATAAGTTTATGTTCAGTATGTTTGATAGGACCTTTTTTAGGTTCACACTATAGGTTGATAATGTAAGTATCTACTACTCTGAGATTGTTGAGATTATATTGCAATAGTCTGGATAAAGTATCTGCATTGTATTAAAGAAACAGCTGTTTCCTTAAGTTGATTTAGTGTCCCAGTAGCCCCAGGTTTATGCAATCAGTGGTATTGGGACTGTGGATTAGTGGGCAGAGAGAGATCAAGAGCATTGCAGAGATAATGATGTGCTGTGACTGGGAGAGGAAAGAACTAAGCTATTACTTCATAGTTCCCCACCACCACCATAACGTATGGAGTAACATTGACAACTGACATGAATTGAATTTTCCCAAATGTGGAAAAAACAAGATCATCAAAAAGAAATGAGATGCCCCAGAATGAAGGGATATTGACCCATGCTCTAGGTGGGGAAACTGGGTATCAAATGTTTCTTGTTGGCATTTGGAAAACGTTTCACCGAGCAGCATGAAAAATGTTAACTGTGCCAAACTTTTACTTTTATTTTCCTTTCTCAAAACTTCTTACAAAAAATAAAATCTGCTATTATAAATTCCTCTTGAAGGAAAATTGAAATGGAGTCCTCATATATTGACAACATGTTTTCTTTTATTTATTTGTTTTCAGATGAACTGCTTCAGAAAGAGCAAAACTACTCCGATGATGTCTTGGCCAATATGATCAGCGAGCCCAGGATCAGCTATGGAAATGATGCCCTCATGCCTTCATTGACTGAAACTAAAACCACAGTTGAACTTCTTCCAGTTGATGGAGAATTCAGCCTAGATGACCTTCAGCCATGGCATCCTTTTGGTGTTGATTCTGTTCCAGCCAACACTGAAAATGAAGGTAATGTAGAATCACTGAGAGAAGGCTCCACCCAGAGTGTTTTGAAGTGAGTTGGTGTGTGATTGATTCATGCCCTAAAAATCTTGGCCTTTCTGACTAAAGTCGGAAATTTATACATTTTGATTGTGGCAAATGGTCTGCCACACCTTCCTGGCTTCCTTAATGGGACAGAGAATCCTGACTACATCTCAGATGTTTACGTACATCATAAATCTCAGTGTTGAATTTAATCTACTCCCCTTATTATAAAAACACCAAAATTTAAGTGATATTCTGTAAATTAATGGGGTTAATGTGTCAGAATTATGTGCATTTCAAAATCACTTAAACAAACAGGAGCTTTTAATTGCTAGCATCAGAATGAATAAGCACACTACCCTAGAGTCATACTAAAAATAAACCGTTGTGGTATAAGTATACACATGATTTTACTGATTAGAATATTTTCCAGTGTTTATTGCCGGTGCAGTCTGCGTGCACTCAGCATTTTGTAACTGGACAGTGAAAGCTTCTAAAGGCGTATTTTGTGTAGCTCATGGAATAACCAGTTGAGACAATCATATGCTTTTCATGTTTTTAATAATTTCTATCTAATCTGTTAAATTTAAAAATAATTGGGCATTTTACTGCCAGAGCAGTAGAAAGACCAGGTTTTGTCGAGGTGCCTTAGCCACATTAATCAGAAATCTAGAAAACTCTTACTTGTTCACTTCCCTTAAGTTTCTTCTTATGTAAGTGTTGAGATGAATTAACAAAGGGAAACATAAACTCCACCAATTTAGGGAGAGAAACTCAGTCAAGGTTAATTGAAACAGAAAAATGAGCATTTATGAAAGAATGATAGATGCTTCTTTAATGACACTGTTGCTTCCACGGGCAGATAAATTGCATCTAGATGTGTGGTTCTTATTTCTTTTAATATGTTCCTAATAAAGATGCACAAACAACTCTGATTTGAATAATACATGGTTTAATTTTGGATGATTGGGCATTTTTAATACGTGCTACATTAGTCATTTGTGGCACTTCTGGTGTTTACTTTGTAAATCTTTTATAGCTATTCAAGGAGTATTGAAGGTCTTTATAGACAAGAATAGTCTTATCATTGTTATTGTATCACAAATAATTAATCATAGTACATGTAGGATTAAAAAATACCCCCCGTAGAGAGATTTAAGATACACTATAGTGAATAGTGGAAATAATAGGAGTAGTCATTAGATGTGAGATGCTGAGCACCACGCAGGAGTGCTCTGCAGGACTGACCCTTAGAGGAGATTCTTGGTCTCTGGATAATGTGGCATATGGTTGATGTAACAATGTTAACTTGGATGTTTTGGTAACTTGATCATTGTTTAATGAATAGCCAATCTACAGATGCTAATACTGATTTGCTTTAGCTGAAAGTAAATCTAATTTTTGAAATACCGGTGATCAGAAATTCTGAGTGTTAGTCATTTGGCCTGGGAGTCTTAACTCCCTAAATGCAAACATTAACATGAATGCAATGCTATTCCTTTGTGGCATTGGTAGACGACATACTTCACTGTTATCCAAAGCAGGCCTTACAATGTGTTGGGTAAACCAGTTGCCTTTTGAGATTTAACGTGCACATCAGAATACAAATTTTTCGAACAGACACTGATATCTGTCAGGTAAATTAAATATGTATTTATGTGGCAAACTGATTCTGAATGAACTGTTTATGTTGTATTTGTCTCAACATTGTCACAGCTGCATGAGATGTTTTTAATTAACCATTGAAAAAGGAATTCATGAAGTTGAGTGATGGTAAGAAAGAACAAGTGCAAGCAAATCTAGCATTAAGGTCATAATTTGGTATTTCAATCTAGCACCTCCCCCTTCTGGAGATGTGTTTAAGTGATCATCAGGATATCATAGAATCATAGAATATCAGGGTTGGAAAGGACCTTAGGAGGTCATCTAGTCCAACCCCCTGCTCAAAGCAGGACCAATCCCCAATTTTTGCCCCAGATCCCTAAATGGCCCCCTCAAGGATTGAACTCACAACCTGGGTTTAGCAGGCCAATGCTCAAACCACTGAGCTATCCCTCCCCCCGTATATATACTATATACGTGCTATATATGTAGCACGTATATAGTATATGCAAAACTGCTGTCTGTCCAGACATCCTTTTATCCTGCTGGTGTGATGGGGGATGATTTAAGTGTGAGACTTCTTACTTTCATTCTGAATTTCCCTGTGGATTGCATATTTGTATAAAAGAATAAGTGTAATTTTAGCAGTTTCTAATTAGAATTGCTTTCCATCTGCAATTGTTTGCATACCTTTGTTAGAAGTTAAGGAGCCAGAGAAAAATTGATTTCTCTGCAGTCTAAATTTAAGCCTGCTAAGATCCAGCAAATCCCCTCACACTTCTGAAAGTCCCCTGCTCCCTCCGCCTGTACACTAAGCCTTGGGCTACACTAGTGTGTGGGTGGGTGGGGGATGGGGGTGGGGAATTGATCTAAGTTACGCAACTTCAGCTACGTGAATAACGTAGCTGAAGTCAACATATTTAGATCTACTCACCACAGCATCTTCACCGCGGTGAGTCGACTGCTGCCACTCCCCCGTCGACTCCGCCTGCACTTCTCGTGGCAGTGGAGTTGACGGGAGAGCACTCGGGTGTCAATTTATCGCGTCTAGACTAGACGCGATAAATCGACCCCCGCTGAATTGATTGCTACCCGCTGATCCAGCGGGTGGTATAGACATACTAAGTTGATTTCCCAATAAATATCCAATGTAAATTATATTCAAGGAAGAATATAAACCTACATGAACTCTGAGATCTTTGGTCATGTGCGTTACCTTCCTGTTACTGTGAAATATTGACAGGTTTACAAAAATTGTTCCTTTCTAGTTTTAAAAAAGGTAAGTTAAGTCCATGTAAGAAGATTAAGAAATGAGGTATATTGTATTCAAAAAAATTGGAAAAGAGAATTTCACAGGTACTCTTATTTTAGCACTGAATTATAATACAAATTAACATATTTCTAGCTTAGTTAGTAACGCATGGCCATCACATTTGCCAGTGTGTAGCTCAGCTTAGCTAGAAATATGTTAATATTAAGATATACTTCCCCTAACGCTTCTGAAGAAACCAAGGGTGAAATTCTGGCCCCATTGAAGTCAAATGGGAGTTTTTGCCAGTGTTTTCACCCTATGGATTTTTCCCCCACAGACACAGTTGTCCTCAGCGAGGAATAGACTATTTATCTTTTTCTAAAATTATATTTTTGTTAACATAACCTTATGCTATGGTGATGTGACCAATCACTACTTTCACCTCTCTTGATTCCATGGAAAATTGTACCACTACCCCTGCCAGTTGGTCTGTCTGGGAATTTGAGTTCTTTGGGGCAGGACTTACCCCTTCTTTTCCTTTTGGAAAGAAAAGCACATTGTGTGTGCTTCCAGATTAAATAATAGTTGCATAGAAAGTACTAGAAATGCTCATATTCCCCTCAGGTATCATAATATTAGATGTAAAGTGAAGCAAGGGCACAGTGAATGAAGCCTGCATAGTCATCCCATCATGAACAAAAGTAGGTACAATAATTAACTTCCTGGGGCCAAACTTTTATGGAAAATAGCATTGGGCTCTGATTTTGTGCACTTGCTGATTTGTGCCTAAAATTACCATATTTGCATGTGAAAATGAGGTCAATATATATACAAACAGTTTTGGAGCATGTTGAATTAGTGTACTACTTGAAAACTTGGACTACAGCATACCATGTGTCTTGTTAGTACTGTGGTTATCATATCCTTTGCACATAGTCATCCTGTACATTACAGACTTACACCACTTCACATCTTCCTCCAGCACCCCACCCTTTCTTCAAAGAACACATCTATAAGTCAGTGCTCTCCCTTATGCACACCTCATGGCCTGATATATGCCCACCTGCTGTTCCCCATGTGAGGAAACCCTACCTGGGGATTGTTTTGCAGACATGTGCACTGTTGTTGTTCTACTCTGTTTCCAGCTACCCTGGCTCTTCCCTCAGCATACAAACAATTATCGTTGCAGACAATCCCCTTGTGTTGCCAAGTAACTGACAGCACTAGAGCAGCTAGCACAGAATTGCAAGGCCTACTTTGCACAGGAAGGATGTCTACATGCTATAATGGGAAGGCAACATAGTACAGCAGGGACAGTGGATTAGGAGTCAGGCGCGCCAGGCCAAGAATGTCAAAAGTGACTAATGATTTTTGAGTGCCTCAATATTGGGTGTCCAATTAGAAAAACCTTTAAAGGGGACTGATTTTCAGAAGGTAGCTGCTCAGCACTTTCTGCAAATCAGGCCCCATTAAGGTGTCTCTCTCATTGGGCACCTAGAAATTGAAGATTCCAAAATCACTAGTTACTTTTGCAGATCTTGAGGTTCTGTTCCCAGCTTTAGCCTTCCTATGTGACCTTGGGCAATCACTTCCCTCTGTGTGTCAATTTCACCATCTGTAAAATTAGGAGTAATGATACTTGCCTTCCTTTCATAAAGCACTTTGAGAACGATGGATGATAAGAACTGTATAAGAGCTAAGTATTATTATTTCCCAAATCCCCAGAAGTATTGGGCCAGCCCACATGTAGCCACACCAATTTACAGCAAACAGTTCCCTTCTCCTCTTCCCCATTCAGCTGCCACCATTTTTCCTGCCACAACCAGTTCTCCTAATTTTTCAATGACTGACATAATTTTACTCTTCCATTCAGCTATCACTTCTGCAGTGTCTATATATCCTTTGCAAGAACATATTCAGTCCCTGCTTTGAAGTACCAAGTGTAACAGCATACAGGGGCCAGATGAGCAGGGCGGGGGAAATGTTCGGCGAATACAGGAACTGGGCGATGGCAAGAAACATGGTGACAGTAGAGGAGGGAATAAGGGTAATGTTTCTGCAGTAGCAGGATATTTCAATCCTTCAGCACCAATCCTTTTCACTGGAAAAATGCTGCTGCCCTGGAGGGCTGTAACCCACAATTTGAGAAACCTCACAAAAGGCTTAGATGAGAAAATATTTAGTGGCTGTACTTTTATTTAGCACTGTACAAAAAGCAGTTTCTAGTATATCTTGTGAAGGCAATCACATGGGCTACTGACGGTGCTCTGAATTGCCAGGAAGATGGTTTGATAACTGATCTATCTTTACTTCCCCATATAGGTGAGCATGGAGTATGCTAAGAAAGCGGTGCAATTCCCCTGAGAAAAGCCCCTTTCAACGCTCAATAGCAGAGCTGGTTGGGAATATTTCATCTGACTGATTTCCTGACAGAAAATGCAGTTTCTACAGTTCAACCCAAACGAGCATATTTTGTTTTTAACTGATCCAGTCTGTTTTGTTTCTAATCAGTTAAACAAAACATTAAACTGTATTTCCCTATCAGCACATTGCCTTTTGAGAGTTGTAATTTGGGACCCTCCTTTTTTTCCTATGAACCAGGTTCCCTGGAGGACATCTTTTATAATGCAATGTGGATTTCCCTCTCATTGAGCAGTGTGATGCATCATGGCACTTACATGCCTTGGAATAAATTATGGGAAATGTAGTCCAGTCAGGGAGCCTGGCCCATGGGAGAAAATGGGGCCATATGGCCTCTGAACTACAACTCCCATGAGGCAATTCACCACTTTGGGGAAATACATTTTAATATTGAACTGACTGAAAACTAAACAGTTCAGGTCAGTAAACTGAAACAAAACATTTTCATTTTGGGAATGTCACTGTGGTTTATATTCAGAAATTCCATTCCACACAAAAATGTGAAATTTCAACTTTTTGTCCCAATTCAGGATAAAAGCAAATGTTGAAATGGGAATTTCTGTCTTATAGGAAATTCTGACATTTTCACTCTGCTGTTCAGTAGCAACCCCTTTGTCTTATTTCGGCTTCACCATCACCAATCAGAAAGTTCAGATAACCATCCCAAAATTCAAATGCATAACAGAACCCTGTCTAAATACCGTGGTTCTGGAAAACCAGGCTGTGACTTTCACAAGACATCTGGTACTTTGCACCCTATTTCCAGTGCAACCAAAAGCAGAGGCCAAGTTCTTTGTGCCATTTTGGCACTTCCAATGGAAACTGGAAAACAAAGAAGCACAAAGTAGTATAAAAGAAGAAAAATAAAGAAGGCGGAGGGGAGGAATTATACCAGTTTTTTTTTAAACTTCCCCAACAGGTTCAAGTTTGGATTTAGCTAAGGTTATGGGAGAAGGGTCACATTATTCAGTTTCCTATTTACTATTAGTGCCGATGGGCTCCAAAAAGCATCACCCCAGTCTTTAGCCAGGTATGGCCTCTGTGTAGGAATATAAAGTACTTAAAGATGTGAATGCGGGGCACAGAAATATGGTTGTTCTTCAAGTCCCCTTCCACTTTTAAAATGGAAGATAATCTAATTAGATTGACAATTTTACTGCATACAAACCAAAATATATTAGGAACTACATTATATCTATAGATAGATAGATAGATAGATATTTATTTCTCTAATGCCTGTAACTGTTGCCTTCAAAAGTTAATAATCTGGAAAAAATAAACTTAAGATTTAGTGGGTGTGTAGAAATTAGCAATGATTAAAACTTGCTGCAAGGACTCATGTCAATTCCTGCTCCCAATTCTAATCAAAAGTCAGGAAGATGTTTCTAAGCATACAGTGTATAAAGCCTTACCCTACTGACTATAAAATTATTTGATCTTGATAGTTTCTAATTTGAGCAGTGTCAGAATATAAAGCGCTGGATGGACATGTCAGTGACAAAATACGCTATTGAAGTTGTTCCCATCACCTTCCTTTTATTTCCAGGATTAACTTAAGGCAAATCTTTTCCAGCTGCTGCTGTTATAACTTTGTTTATGGCATATGTCTCTCCTGCACTATCCCAACAAAAGAGCAGTTGACTTATCATTTTGGGTTTTTTGTTTGCTTTTATTTTTTTTTTGCACATGCCCAGTTGAGCCAGTTGATGCCCGCCCAGCTGCAGACAGAGGACTGACCACAAGACCAGGTATATAACTTGCATGGCTTTTACCTAACCTATGTTTTTCCCAGCATGTCTGTGAGCTGCTTGAGCTGAAATGATCACCTTTTCTTTGTTATTACCCCCCCGTTAAACTGTAGTGTCATGTCATGAACCACTATAGATGGGGAGTTGCAGCCACAATTTTAAAAGGGGCTCTCACAAATCTTCCCCCCAAGCCTCTGAGTACTCTCTCTATCAGTATGTGCTTGCAAAAAGGATGAGGGAGGAGACTGGAGGAACTGTTCATTTTCTCTTCCCATGTAGTAAAAGTAGTTTTTTTTATAAACAAGAAGGAAGCAGCACCGCTGTGCATATATATAGACAACCCTTACTTTGGAAGTATGTGTATACTTTGTTCCCAAAAAATAGACGATGTTTTGTAAATTGAAAATAATAGTGCAGGGTTCAGCTTCCAGAGTTTGGAAATTGATGGGGCCATTAAAACTTCTTAGGGGTTTCAGGGACAGGGCTTATTTTTTTAAATATCAGCCACTTGATGCAATTTCAAAGGCAAAGTTACTTTTCAGAAGTCTTTTTACAAGCTCAGGAAGAAGTCCTTTCTAGTAGTAGTCTCTCTCCAGGTCTGACTCCATTGAAGGCAGAGCAATCACTCCAGCCTTCCCTTCATGGCAGAATTGAGATTTCCCTCCAGCACATCAGTGATATTATATCAGTCAGCTCTTGGATCAGAATTTCAGCATTGCACCATCACATTTTTTTAAAAGCAAGTGTAACATCATCCCCCCACACACACCCCAATCAATCTTTCTCTCTCTCCTTCCAAATTTCTGATACTAAGAATAAGTAACACTTGCATGTGTAAATCTTTCAGATAAAATGACTAGTATTTACTACCTTCAGAAAACGTTCCATTAAAAAGAACCCACATCTTCCAAAGCAAGTTGAAATACAGTTCAAGATTCAGCCTGGTAATGTGATTGTACCATCATTCTAACTGACTGATGTTTCTAGTTTCGTGCAGACCCCCAATTTATTCTATGAAAGATAAGTGGGCCAGGAATTCCATCAGTTACAGATCTAGACATATGCTATTCTAAAACATATTGGGATCAGCGAACATCCTCATAGCACCTAAATATTTTTGTCCTCTGGGATATATGTCTTCCTAAAGAGGGGTAGAAATATCATAGCATATGCAGCATTTTGCATATGAATATTTTATTTTCATTCTCTCTCCCTCACCCACAAAATATACTCACGCTTTAAACCTAACCTTGTAACCTGTATGCTTTACAAGGATTTTTCTTCTCATAGTTCTTTTCCTGCATAATGTCTTATTCACTCATTTATGCTTGTTATCTTGTGGATTGGCATTTTCATATGCATAATCAAAAGCCTGCTGCTAAGAGACCCATGTTCGTTGTTAAATATTTTTCATAAATGAGGGGTGGAAAGTCTGGTGGGTACTGATATGAGAAGACCTACTCTTGCTCCAGTTTGCCACATTCAGGCTTCATCACATTAAGTGATAGCTATCATTAAACCCTTGATAATGGGGTTCTTTCTCTCTTCTTGCACATTCCTTTGGCCGGCAGTGGTATTGTACCAAGAGTACTGGTGCCAGTGTAGTTAATGTTAGATTTCTGAGAGGGGCTGTGATACTTTGAAAGGTGATTTTCACTTTTGGAAATTTGAAACTACAAAAAAAACGGGGGGGGGAGCGGTTTTACTGCTCATAAGTTACACTGAATATTTCTTTTAACTCTTTGCTGCTTGAGTTTTAGGTGACATTCACTCAACTGCAAATGGGGCATTGTGCAACAGCCTCCTCAACACTTAAGCCTTTAACATGGAGTTTGAGTGCTGGGGTCCCGGTGTAGTCACTTAATTTACCCTTTGTCTCGGTTCCCTGCTCTCTTATAGTCCCCTTGAGTGAATGTTACCCTTGTGAATATCCCCATCCCATGTAAGTGCAAACTGACAATCTTATCAATAAATGAGCACAATTACTCTGGCAGGCCAACTAAAATCGAATGCTGGAACTAATGTTTGTGCCTGCATCCTGAGTTGTTTAGAATAAACCAACTTCTGCCGTTCAGTTAGAAGATAGAAAGTGGCTACCTTGTGTTAATTTTTGCACTAATTGAAAATAGCATATCCCTTTTACATTACCTGGAAAAGCTTCTTAAACCTCTACACTTCCAGATATTTTTTGTCTTCAGAAAAGCCTAATGGATTTTTAGCCTATTAACTTTTTAAAAAACATTAGCAGATTCCATTAAATAAAACTGTCAAGTTCCCTTTGCATTTGTGTGGTTAAGTGCTCAAGTCAGGAAATGACAGTTAATAGGGTGGTCTAGTAGGTAGAGTATTGACTTGAACTCAGGAGACCTGACATCACTTCCCCATTCATAAACAAATTTCCTGTATGACCTTGGGCGAGTCACTTAATTTACCCTTTGCCTCACTTCCCTGTCTGTAAAACAGCGATATTGCTTTCCTACCTCATATGGGTGCTGTAATTTAAAAAAAAATCGATTTTAGGCTACAAGGAAAAGCTTTATACAAGTAATTACTGAAAATAGAGGTGTGACGGGTTGGGATCACAGAGACCTGCTTGGTGCTGCCACCTGGAGTGCCAAGGCTACTTCTGCCCCTGCTTCCAGGCCTTTTCCAGCTTGGGACTCCTGAATCCTGTCTGTTTTGAGCCAGATTCCACTGATCTGCTGCAAACACAGACCCAGGTCCGAACCAAGTCCACTAACAACTGCAAGGCTCCTGGAAGCGCTTTTGCCTTTGACACCCAGGTGCCCAACTCCCAAAGAGGTTCACACCCTTAATAAATCTGTTTTACCCTGTATAAAGCTTATACAGGGCAAACTCATAAATAGTTCGCCTTCTGTTTCAAAGATAGAAAGATATGCACAGCTGTTTGCCCCCCTAGGTACCAACTCGTACTCCAGGCAACTTAATAAGTAAAAAGTGATTTTAATAAGTACAGAAAGTAGGATTTAAGTGATTCTAAGTAGTGACAGACAGAACAAATTGAATTACTAAGTAAAATAAAGTAAAACACGCAGGTCTATGTCTAATCAAACTTCACACAGATATCAAAACCTCACCGGCTCCAGCTTTCTTTCTTTCACAGGCTGTAAAGCTTCTAGCCTGGGTCCAGCAGTCACTCACACCCCCTATTGTCTCTGTCCTTTGTTCAGTCTCTCTCAGGTATGTCCTTGGGGGGTGGAGAGCTTCTTTCTTTAGCCAGCTGAAGACAAAATGGAAGGGTCTTCCAAGGGCTTTTATAGCCTTTTCCCCACTCCCTGTGTAGGATCCAGTTGCCATGGAGTTTTGGGATCACATGGGCAAGTCACATGTCCATGCACCCCTCGGTAACCAGTCCGACCAGTTGCATTCTTGACCAGGCCCCGATGTGGATTGGGGTCTGCAACTTCTTTTGTCTGTTAAGTGCTCGTACTTAACAGGCACATTCTTTCCTCCAAACATGATCCCATGCACTTACAAAGGCTATGTACAAAACCAGCAAATATAAAACCAATCTTCATAACTCCAACTACAACAATGATACATGCATACAAACAGGAGGAATAAATTCAGTAGGTCATAACTTTCACAGAGATATGTTACATGGCACATGTAGCATAAAACATATTCTAGTTACATATATACATTTATAAGCCTCTCCCCATAAAGCTTTATGGGGTACACCATCACAAGAGGATTATGATGGAAACATTTATGTATCCTTAGCTAGATTGGACTTACTCTCTGCTTCCAGTACAGCATATGAGTTCACAGCATTCCAAGATGCCTTGTACAACATATCATAATATACTATATATATAAGAGACAACATAGTATCCTTCACCACCCTGTCTCTGCACAACAAGTAAGAGAGAACGCTTTCACGGAACTCAGAGGTCTCTGTGCTGACTTACATGAAGAAGTCTTGAGGGTATTGCTAATGCCCATCTGATGTTAACGATGAATCAAACAATTATTCATTAGGCTCAAACAACCTTATTTGCCAGGTTTTTAATTAAATAACATTCACATAAGCTCTGATCTCAGCAACAAAAGGAGTCGTAGTAAATGGAGCCACTGCATATTATCAGTAGACACACTGAATTCTTAAAAACCTGATCAAGACAGGGCAAATAATGTGTAAACACCATAGTGAGACTTTCTGACTGACTGCCCGAACTGTGAATGTCTAGCAACAAATACCTACCTGATTTTCCATCACACATTGAAGTTATAATTTAGGTAATTTTAAAATACTTCTGAAGCATTCAGAGCTATTTACAGGGGCATGTACACTAGTCCAAGCAGTGGTAATAGAGTATAAGAGAATATCTTTCCAGAATGCCAACTAAAGTAGATAATCAAACTCAAAGTATTCAATGCAAAAGGAATGCTGAAAACTTAAAAATTACCCTTCTGTCTGAATTTTTAACCACTTATTACAAGTAAAACCTCAATTTATTGTAACTGAAAGAAGGAAACAATATTTTGCTTTGTATGTAGTTGGTTTCCCTGAATTTTTTGTATGGAATGTCAGTTTTCAAGTGTTCTCTTGGCTGTTCTTTCATGCATTAGTAGAGGAGAGAAAAAGATTGTGAAATAGGAGGGTGTGCTTGTAGAACCACAAATATTAGCAGAGGGACTCAAAGGCAAGTGAAATACCTGACACTACTTAAAACAGTATTATTTTTTTTTAAATTGTAGTGATTCCAAACTGGTTTCCCTTTAAGGGTCCTCATGTCACCATCTTGACTCTTCAGTTTCTGCTTCTACAGGGTGAAAACATTGATGTCTGTCATCCATAATCAGGCTTTCCTTGTGGTCTTGGAAACAAATGAACATCTTGACTCAAACATATTGCTATGAGCTAACTTGTCAGACTTGCCAGTGGGTGCTCAGAACCTTTTTAAAAAAACTAAACAGCTGTTTAATGCCTCCACATGTACATTTAAAAAAAAATGGCTGATGTATTGCCAAGTAGGAAGTTCTCACAACCACCACCTTATTTCTATGCAAACAGTAGGATCTTCTTGAGATCACACCTAGATCAGGACCCATCATGAGAAATAATGCAGCTTAGGTACATCAGAGAGATTCTTAGCCTGGCTGCTCACAGTCTTCTCAGCTGTAGCAACAGTTTCATGTGGAGTCTAGTTGCCTAGTAATTATCATTCCCCTGAGCAATCATGTCAGAAAATGTTAAAGAGAATGTGAAGAGTTGTCCAGTCCATAGAGTGGTGAGGCTTCTGAGGAAAATGGCACCAAGTCTCCAGGGTCTTCACTCGGAAAAATTAATTGCATCATTCACCTATGCAGCTCCACTATTGCTAGCAAGAGCAGAAACAGTCATGTAAAGAAGGCTTGCTCTTGAACCTAGAGTACAACAGTCTCTGTAAACCCCCAACATAGTTTAAATTTAAAAAAAAATTGGGGAGGGGCGATTTCTCTGAGCGATTGCCTATTGCCAGTGGTGTTGCACATGACCAACTTTTCCTAATGTAGATGTGTGACAGACTTTTGAAATGAAGCCTAATGCTTCAGCACACTCTGCTTCCTATATGTCATTCACAAAAGACAGAACAGAGGTAGAATTGTGCCTAAATATGTTCTCTCTTCCCCCCAAAAGGAAGTAAGCTAAGAGAATAAAGAGGTCAGTGGGAAGGTAAAAAAGGTATGGAGGTATCCAAAACCTCATATGCTGAGCAGTCAGCCTTGAGCTGTATTTTCTTTTCAGTTCTAATTTTATAAATAATTATTTATTGCCTTACAAAAAATTGTTCCAAACAATAAGAACTTTATAGTGTTTAGTATATCCCAGAATGAAATGTATTGCCAACCTTTGAAAACCCCTCTTATAGAAAGGATTTGGAATGAGAAGTGTAACAGCTCTTAGCTGATAGCTGCACTGTAAGTGCTGCTTTAATAATATGTTTTCTTTCCAGAGGTCACTTGTGCATTGTTTAATTTCTTACAGCTGAATTCTTAGTGCTTGTGCCCCAGTAAATTTTTATTGATAATAGCACCATGAAAATACACAAATGAGCCCATTACATCTCAGTAACTCCATATTAACTTGGCAGCCCTGGTCTTAGAAAGTGAAGGCAAAATTAGAAAACTAGCCTATTATTCAATACTGACAGAATTTCCAACGCTCAGTACAAATAAAAATGCTAGTGTTGCCTTCATATTAGGTCAGGTTCTTAGTTGTCGGTATCCTTGCTAAATCCAGATACCACCATGATAATGAGTCTTTATGGGCCATGGTGCACAGCTATTATGGCATCACTTCTTCCTCCTCTTATTGAAGTAGTATTGAAATTCTTATTGAATGTGAAAACTCTGGTTTTCAAATTACTTGGCCTTTTAGGATTTTCCCAATATAGCTGTCAGGCTGTTGTTTAAATATTTATATAATCATTTTGTGGGGACTGTGCTCGTAAAACCTTTTCTATTTCCTCTTCTCCTGTCCCCCTACTGCTGTAGCAAATTCAGTAACCTGGCCTCCTTGCTTCTGTTATATTATAGCAGGCTTAGATAGTACTAGCCAATATATATGCAAAGACTCCCTAAAAGACCATTTATGTTACAGTATTATTAAACAATCTGTGACATTCTGTAGGAGGTGTGGGCAGACAGTACACAAGGGAGTTATTGATGATTTTCATTATTCATGAATAATCGCTTTTCTCTTTTAGTGAAAAATATTTAATTCAGTTGTTTTAACCAAAGCAAAAAGAAAAGGATACCACAGCAGTGACTCACCATGTGGCTCTGTTTTGTAATTTACTATTTTATTTTATTTTATTTTAAAGAAGGAAGAAAGAGTGAGTTACTTTTACTTGGCCATAAGACTTGTTCTCTGATGAAACCTGGCAAATAAGTTCTTGGGTTTGGAGCAAAGCAATTTTTAAAAAAAACAGTTTAGAAATCTATTTCCTGAAGTTGGCTGAAATTGTGATCTATATATTTTAAAACACTTTTTATACTTCTGAATCCAAAAATCATTTGCAGTTTTTTTTTCCCAACTAGGAAATTTTCAAATCATTAGTTTATAAACAACACCCTAGTTATTTCTATGCATGCACAGGGGTATTTTTAAAAATAATTTCCATGAGGATTTACAATGCGTTTGCACAACAGCTGCATCGACTCATGCCAGGGAGAGACCTGCCAAATTTTATTTGTTTGGGGTTTGTTTGTTTTTTTACATTAATTTAAAAGCAAGTTTTAAAATGAAGGATTTTATATTGAGTTTCAGGAAGATTTTAAAAATCTCCTTTGAACTTGCTCACTATGGTTCTCTCCTAGAGAGCCCTGCAGTAATGCTGGGAGTAAGAAGAGTTAACAAAATGTAGATCTTATCAGCTCCTAAAGAGTATCTGCAAAATTATTAATCCCATGCAGTTACACAGCAGTTTTCATCCAGTGATCTCTCAGACATCTTTACAGATGTACATCACCCTCATTTCACGGCTGAGGAAAACGAGGCACAGCAAGCTTAAATGCCGTGCCCAAGATCACACAGCAAATCAGTTGCAGTGTGGGGAGTAAGAGCTACAATCACCTGCCTCCCAGTCACTTGCTCAGACCACAAGGTCATAGCCCCCTCTCTCTGCAGATTTTCCCTTGGGAAAAATATATTACACACAATCTGTTAGAGGAGTGCCAGTCAGAGTACACACAAAAAGAAATAGCTGTCCCATTTCCCAGAGTACTAAAACAGTAACTGGGGAACGCAGGATAGGGGATAATGGAAAAAGAGATAGGGATAATAAAAGACAAAAAACAAAACTGGTCCCAAATATAGAGCCAGTACAAACCGCCCTGCGTTCCCTCCCGGCACCTCCCTAGGCAAATAGTGAGTTTAGATGGGTGAAGTCAGAGGCCAACTTAAAACAAAATAGCAAAATAAATGAACACGGGTGTTCTTACAAAGTATCCACCCCAAGGAGGGGAAGATCATCCTTGCATTGCTCCGGTCTAGATTTCAATGTGCAGTTAGGCTGGCTCTTGGTGGTAGGGTTGCCAGTTTTGGTTGGATGTATTCCTGGAGGTTTCATCATACAACATAATCTTTAATTCCAGGAGACTCCAGGAAAATCCTGGAGGGTTGGCAACCCTACTTGGGAGCCTGACTGACTCTCCTCAGCCTCCTGGATTTCTGCTCTCTGCAGAGATACACTGTTCAGTTTCCCAGAAATCCTAAAAGGACTCAGTCTTCCCTTGAGTAGGAATGTGGAGAGTCAGAAAGGTCCTCCTTGCCTTTGATGCTGCTTTTCCTGCTACACTCTACACACAACCAACCAGAGTAAAACCAAAGCCTTTGGGTATGTCTGTATGTAGAGAGCTGCAGCACGTCTGGGGAAGACACACTCTTGTCAGCATAAAAAAAAAAAAAAAAAACCCCGAACAGCAGAAGCCTCCCGCCGACATAGCGCTGTGCACACAACAGTTTATGCTGGCGTAACTTTGGTCACTCAGAGGGGTGGTTTATTCACTCCTCTGAGCGACAAATTATGCTGGCATAAGCCATAATGTAGACATGGCCTTTGTCTCTGGTTCTGGTAGTATTTATTACTAGCCAGTTCTATCTCCGCCCTGGACTCTAGGCAATCTGGGAAACAGAGTCCTGAACCACTGTCATCAGTGCTGCTGTAGTCTGGGGTCGAGTCCCCCTCCACGTTCTCTCTGATATTTCAGGGGCACCCCATCCAATGGGGCTACACAGGAATGAAGATTGGTGTGGACCCTGCAAACCAAAACCACCGAGTCCTGCACAGCTGTTTAACCAGTAGATGAAGCAATTACAAACTATGAAGTAAATGATATACAACTGGGTAGTTACCCAGGGACATTGTCTCTCTCTTTTTAAAGGCCTCAACACATATTAACATAAACAGATATGCTAATTTATTTGAGACAGGAACAATCCCCACAGCAGCTGTTTTACTCTCAAGCAATTTAATATGAAATTTTAAAATTTCAGTTGGTTTTTTTCTTTTAAGATAATAGAGCACATTATATTTCAAATCACCATAAAGAAATACATTTTAAAAAAATAATTAAGGCTGCTAAACAGCAAGGTAATTACATATCATGTCATTTAATAAATCTAAATACTTAAAAGCAAGGCAAAACATGTTTGTTTCATGTTTTCAGTTGCACATATAATAAGAAAACATGTTATTCTTATCAAGTATAAAGAAAAACATTTAATGAAAACACAATAATCTAAAATTTCACTCATGGAAGTTTTATTTTTATCTATCCTCTTTCTGGTATCAAAATATTTTCTGTTAAGAGATAATGTTAGATGGGAAATGTTATCAGTTAAAAGTAAGATTTTTAAATTAAAATACGTAGAATGTCTACATAAATAATGTATGTAATTTATAGTAAATAATTTTTCCTTTTAAACTTGTGAACTTGCACTGAAGCTGTTTGTCACTAAATGTTTTAGTGTATTTCTTTTTCAAACAGGTTTTGTATTGTGTTTATTTTGTACTTGCTGATGAAAGGACAGCATTTATTTTGTATCAGAGTTAAGGTTGTTTTGTGATGTAATTTGTATTTCTTTATGCTTGATAAGAATAATCTATTTATTATGTGGACAGTGTAAGGTTAACAATGTCCTTAACTATTTCTTGTTATATTATATTTGGCAAGACACTTAAATTCTGTTCTTCAGTTACTGTCCTGGAAAAGGGACATTCCCTGTGCACTTTCCCTCTAAGCCAAGTGTGTATTTTGTGGGGTATGCAGGAGAGAGTGTAACTTAACCAGATCCAGGAGTTGCCTTTCACTTTGGAAAATTAGTGTTAGTCTGGTTTGGAGCTAGAAAGAAAATATTCTGTCACCTTTTTATTTAATTTAACCTCCCTCAGTTTCCTTGACCAAAGCATGATGTATAGTTTTCAAATTTCAATTCCCTAAACATTTTACTATTCTTACCCTTAAAAATTGCCTCTTGCAATGAGAAAATGTCAAAATCTACTCGTAAATTTAGTGGTGTAATGTGATCTTGTTAAACAGCAGACACCTTGCCCCTTTTTAAAAATGTTAAGCATTTAACATTAATAAGTAGTTAATTTAATAAATCAAACATGCCAGAAAACAGTCTAAATGCCTAGAAGAGTGGCCTGAAAGTGAGGATTCTCTTTTTCTTTTCTTTTTTAATGTTGTGTTATAAGAGGGATCAAAATCAACCTTAAAATGGGATCATTTGTATGGTCTAAAGAAGGTAGTTCCGGAGCTTCTGTTCTGCTTGTCTCATAATACAAGGACAAGAGGACATTCAATGAAATTCAAAGGTGGCAAGTTCAAAACAGATACAAATAAAATACTTTTTCACTCAACGTTAGATCAGACTGTGCCACTAATTGCCACAGGATGTCACTGAGGCTAAGAATTTAGCACGATTCAAAGAGGGATTATGCAGATAAGACTATCCAGAGGTGGTTATAGTTAATACTAAAAGAAGAAATTGGGAAGAGATTAAAATCTTCAGGTTTAGAACAATCACTTAACTCTTAAGGATGAGGGTTGAGACCAGGATGGGGAGGGGCTCACTGGTTACTGGACTAGATAACATGAGCCTGATTCAGTATGGCAGTTCCTATGTTCTTACCATAGTAACCGTGGAGAGGTGATAATTTCTAATGAACAAAACATGCCTACAGTGCTTGGCCTAGAATCCTTGTTTTGTGCCACTAAATTCAGATCACTTGTGCTGTTTTTAAATATATTTAAAAAAAAAACAACAACAACTCAGCTACAGAAATACCCATAGGTTACAAAAGTCAAAATTTGAAATCAGGATAATTTTTAATGACCTGCACTACAGAAACAGAGTTCTGTAAACTTCACAGAAACATCATCTTTTACCTTCAGAATAAGTGTCCCAAATCAATTTTCCAGGCCCAAGTGTAAAGTGGTACTAAAGTAGTGCTTTATATTGAAAGCTGGTTTCGGCCTCAACTATGGAAAGTCTACTGCCTCGCCATAATTTTAAAAACCATACTTAAAATAAGGTACAAACTCACAGAAAGCAGAGTAAGATGCAATTCACAGCAGTGGGAGTTAAATAGGAAAAGTTCAGCCTTACTGTCAGTTTTCCTTAATGTTGTCATAAGGCGTCTCAACTCTTCCATCCTGTGAGCCACTTCATGAGACCCCTACCTTAGTTCCTCACTACTTGATTCTCAGTGTTTCATACTGCAGATCTTTGGTGCATGCACCACCACAGCGGTGGTGGATTGAGAAACACTAACATAGAGGAGGAAGTTTACTGGCTCATTGTCAGTGGGAATGCAAAATTGGATACATTTCATTGCTTCTCCAGCTCAGTTTTCACATTACATTACACTTCATTTATGAGAGTGACACCATTGCCTTTTGCTGTCATCTTTTTCTAGCTAATTATTCAAGTGGTGGATTTAATAAATTATTTCATTGCGGTCAATGCAGGTTCTGGGTTGACCAATGTTAAAACAGAAGAGATCTCTGAAGTAAAGATGGATGCAGAGTTCCGACATGATTCAGGATATGAAGTGCATCATCAAAAATTGGTGAGTGAACATCTAGAGCTTTAAGTTTGTTTTGAATCGCTGTGGCTAATAACGTCCTTACCTACAGGGACATTATGGCCAACATTTTTTTAATTGCATGGTTGGAAAAAATATCTACACAATTTTCACACACACATGGTCTCATTTTCCTCCCTCTTCGATAGGTATAAATTGGGAGTAATTCCTTCGGAGTCAGTGAATTTACACCAGTGTAAGACTATATGAGAGGAAAATGCACACTGCATTTGTGCATCAGTTACCAACCTGTATGGTCATTTATGCCTGTACCATATACACTCCATGCCAGTGATCAAAAAAAGTAAGAAAGAAAACATTGAACTGGAAGATTATTAGACATGAGTAAAAATACTTCTGGAACCCCAGTGTTGTCCCAAGATATTAGAGATACAAGGTAGGTGAAGTAATACCTTTTACTATACCAACTTCTATTGGTGAGAGAGACAAGCTTTCAAGTGACACAGCTCTCTTCATCAGGGCTGGGAAAGGTGTTTAAGGCAGTGTTTCTCAACCCTTTTGATACCAGGGACTGGCTTGCTGCCTTCCTAAACAGTGTCAGGGAGATCTCAAGGACCGATTGTTGAGAAACCCTGCTCTAAGGGACCATTCATGGTGAAGGGGATATGTCTACACTGCAAGTAAAAGCCCATGGCTGGCCCAGGCCATCTGACTCTACCTAAGGGGCTATTTAATTGTGATGTAGACACTTGAGCTAAGGGGCAATTTAATTGTGGTGTAAAGAGCTGGCACCTGGCTCTAGGACCCTACGAGGTGGGAGGGTCCCAGATCTCGGGCAGCAGCCAGAGCCTGAACATCTACACCACAATTAAGCAGCCCAGTGAGCCCCAGACAGCTGGCACAGGCCAGTCATGGGTATCTAATTACAATTTAGGCGTACCCTCTAAGTACCTTTTCCAGACCCGAAGAACAGCTCTGTGTAAACTCTTGTGTCTTTCACCAACTGAAGTTGGTCCAATAAAAGATATTACCTCACCCACCTTGTCTCTGGAACCCCAGCTAAGATGCTGTAATAACATGAGGCATGCAAACAGGTCAGGAAGAGGAAACGTGGCAATGGAGGTGGGGAATGGATTTCCTAGCCCATCCTGGTTATCTGAGTTTTTGTGGTGACCAGAAACTATAATTAAATAACAGAGAGGTTTTCACATACAGTTCTGTCAGTACCCCAGCAGAAGCAAAGGAGTTCAGCTAAGTCACAGCAGCAGTTTTCGTCAGAAGTGTGCCTAGAACCTTGAAATCCACCCAGGGAGTGGGTTCAGATTCTAGTGCAATCCTGGAACATGAGCCCAGTAATACCACTTGAGCTGGACTCAAGACCTTGCCATGTTCCCTCAGGCACTCGTGGCTAGATTCACAAAGGATCTTGGGCACTGCAACTTTCAGCACCTAGGGGCATTCACACCCCTAAGTTAGGACTGAGGCTCCCTATGTGGCTCGTGATGGGAGTAAGGAACCTGGGAATGGGAGTCACAGAAGTCATCATGCTGAGCTGGGAGTCATTTAGGCTAGCTAATAGGAAATGCCAAGTAAAGGGGTGTGGCTTAAGCTCTTCCTCAGAGAGTTGCCTCCCTCCAAACTGGAGTTCAGCAACTGTCTCCACTCCTGGGGTTGGTCACCTTAAGCCATTTTTGCAAAAAACTGAGCAGCAGGGAGAGGCAGCAGCAACGGCAACCCCCTTGTAACCTTTAGCCCAGTGGCTAGGGTACTCAGCCAGCATACGTTAGACCTGGCTTCAGTTTCCAGGTCTCTTACCTCTCCGGTGCATGCCCCTACCACTGGGCTATGAGACAGTATGGTCTGGGTCTCTCTCAAACTCTCCTATGGGAACTGTTACACTGTCTATAAATAATTAAATATTCATTGAGCAAGAGTGAGACTGACTGGCTCTCTAGCCCTGTGGTTAGGGCACTGTGACGGGGTGCAGCGCCTCCTGCTGGCAGTCTTGGGAATTAGCTCTGCACCCTCTTCTGGTGGTGTCTCACCTGCTGTCACCTCTTTTCCTGGACCCATGTCACTCCTAGGACTGCAGCGTCCCCTTCAGTGACACTGCCCTCCAGCTGTGCCCCCACACTATGTTCCCCCCGTTCAGTGGCAAACTGCAGTCCGAACTAGCTACTTCCTTCAGTGGCAAACTGCAGCCTCTTTGCCCTTGCTGCCTTTAGCTCCCTGGATCTCTGCCCAGGGTGCTTGCTGCCCTCCACCTGCAAGGCAGCCAGTCCTTCTCCCGTCTCAGGCTCCTGGGAGTGACTGATCCTGCTCTGTTCTGCAGCCCTTCTTATATGGGCCAGCCCTACCCTGATCGCTGTTCCTGTAAGCCTGTCTGTGATTGGCTGCCTCTTATGCAGCCTCCCTAAGGCTGCTTTTAACCCCGTTTTTGCCAGTGTGAGGCAGATGCCCCATCACAGGCACACATCTGAGAGGTGGGAGACCCAAGTTCAAATCCCTTCTCCCTATCAGGCAGAGGAAATAATTCAATCTGGGAATCTCACGTCCCATGTGAGTGCCCTAACCACTGTGCTGAAGGTTATAAAGGGTCTGCCAGCTCCTCCCCTTCCCTGTCTTGCTCACTTTCAAAGGAGGAGATTCTCCAGATTTAATTTGCAACTGTAGTTAATTATATCTTTTTGTTTGCTGTTTTTGTACAGTGAGCAATAAAATACACTGAGGTAGGTGGGGGAAAGACCTTGCCTTAGTGCATTATGACTCTTATGAATACAAAGAAATCCAAATGAGAGAGCACGTCTTCTAACAGGGACAGATCCAAAGCCCATTCAGAAAGATTCCCACTGACTCAGTAGACTTTTTGATCAGGACTATTAGGAGTAAAGTAGTGGAAGAATCTCACAGCAATGTTGCAATACTACAAGCAAATAGTTAAATCTGTCTTCTTGCTTCCTCTTTTGTGAAAGAATAATACATGGTGGAATTGCATATCTTAGAGTTCTAAAATCCTAATAATAAACTTGAAAGGTTTCTTTTGAAAATATATTCTTAAACCTAAGTAGTGCTGAAAAATTAAAATTAATATGGGATTCAAATTTGCATTTGAACTAGGTAATGACTGTGTAAAAAGATACTCAGCTCTTTGATGCTGAGAACTGAGAATTCCCAGGGTGACAAGCTAATCCAAAATGCATTAGCACTAATTTGGGAAATTCTGCCACACCTCACTCAGGGTTAAATATTATGATGAAATAAGTCAGAGAAAGGTTATTGGGGAGAGGAAACCTGGCACTAGTGCATTTCAATGTACTTATTTTCATTTTATTGCCTCTGTGTCACACACAGTCCATTATAGTAACTCAAAAAGGGACAGTGGCAGGTATCTGTGCAAGCAGTTAGGAGCTGCAGCTCCCTCTGCTGTGCTAGCAGAAAAGATAATGTACTGGATTTAGTAAAGAGAACGTTGTATCTCTTTAAAAACACCTGATTTTAAATTGTGTTATCTACTGATAGCCAGAACCATTACTTAGTATTAATTAGGAAGTCATCCTCTTCATATATCACATCAGTTTAGTTTTTATTGAAGGCACATGCTGAGCTAGTATTCCCATATTGTTTCAAATGTACTGGGACTGAAAATACAGGACAATACATTTCTTATTACCATACACAGTGTGCTGCATTTTACCATCTTAGTCAGACTTCTTATTGGAAAGACACATGAATGTTGTTATTCCAAATCAGTAAGTATTCCTAAGTATTATTTTCTCTTTTCCCTGACTAGAGTTATTTTTGAGTTCCGTCTTTGAGATTGTCACCCGATTAGGTGTAATTTGAAAGCAGTAGGTGTAGACATGCTTTTAGATTTCTTTTTTCTCATCTGGAAGATTTTTGAAGAGAAAATCCCTTTGGAATACTTACTGAAATGCTTAGAATTCAGATATAAAACATAATGCAGAGCTGCAATTAATAACTGACCTGAAGTTGCAGTTATTTTTCTATTGATAGGTATTTTGTGTTTTAGTTCTATCATACGTTGCTTTTCATAACTGAAAATCCTTCGGGCCTTACTCTTTTGCTAACCTGTATGAAGCAAACAGAAATTATCTAAATTTAAAATAAGTATATTTGCATGGTTTTGTTTATATGCATGTAAAATTGACAGGAGACATTAACACTGTCAACACATCAAATTATGCAAACTCTGTACATTTTATGTCTGTTCCATTGCATTTTTAACATTGCTTAAACATCTCTTGCTGACAACAATGGAACAGCATATTTAATTTGCATGTTTTCATACCTTTACATGGAAGACTGTTTTCTTTAAAAAATGTGATACTTGTCTAAGAATCAAAGAGCTGTATTTAAAAAGGAGGAAGAAGCAGGAAATCAGCTAAATATTATGCTCTTTAAGATGAAGTGTCATAGTGACATTAAGAACTTGCCCTGGTGGGTAAACGAAGATACAATAAAGAGCAAATAATTTCTCCTCTATTTAATCCATATATACTTAGGGCTTGTCTTCAAGACCTTACTTTGATGATGTACAAGAATGTTCATCATTGAGACGCAGACAGGCAGTAGTTATTATAATTATATAAAAATAAATTAATAACTTATTTTCTCCTTACTCTGGAAAGGCTTGATTTGCCTTTGTAGGCACCTTAAAATAGAAAGTTTATTTTCCCATTTGCTCTCTCTCTTTGCTGCTAGACAAATCAGCTTGCTTTCCTGAACTTTCTCCCCTTAACCCAGCTGGTTACGTGGAGGCTTCATTGTTATCCTGTAGGTCTGAAATAAGCCTTTATATCAGACAAGCGCATCATGCTTACCCAAACCAATCCTGACTATATGTAAATTCGTGAAACATTTCATGTTTTAGCCTCTCAAAGATAGAGAAAAATGCACGTGCTCCCAATATTTTCCTGCAATCCTCGCCAGTCACCCTGGGCTTTGTGTAGCCATCCCCTAAACTAGCCTGAGCAGCAATTACAAGTCATATTTCAAGTGCCTCTAAAACCGATGGGCGGTGCTGGCTTGGCAGACATGGAGATAAGTCCTCCATGGATCCACAGAACTGGTACACCACAGGCAGTAGTCATTAAAACTTGCCACGCTGCCCATGTTTCTTTTCTATGTCAGGGAGAGCTTAGTGCTACAGTGACCTGATTGCTGCACTGCTGAAGAGATTGGAACATTGGGGTCATGAAATAATATTTCTGCAAAGTCCACTTCCAGACGTTTTGTAAATTGCATAGAAGACTGTACATCTTAGCTAAATAGCAGAGGGGATTTCATTACTTATCTGCTTTATTTTTGTTTCCTAGGTATTCTTTGCTGAAGATGTGGGTTCAAACAAAGGTGCCATCATTGGACTAATGGTGGGAGGTGTTGTCATAGCAACAGTCATTGTCATTACTTTGGTGATGCTGAAGAAAAAACAGTACACATCCATCCATCATGGTGTAGTGGAGGTGGGTAAAGGCTACCGAGCAAAGCTGCGCTTATGTGATTGGAGGTGGCAGCAAAGTGCTGCGTACAACCATGTAAATCCATGCATTTACAAATGGCTAAGAAAATCAGCTCCTTGATTAACTAGTGTTTGAAAGTAGTGTGGCTGTCTTGTTAAACTAATAGTATTATTCAGCAGGATGGAACTGGATGATCTGAACAAGTAAATATAAGCACAGCAATCCATAGGATATCCCCTATCTAATTAAATCTAAAACTGCAAAAATCTGTCCAGGAATTATCCATGACCTATGACCTTTAACATGGACATTAATTTCCCTTTAGAATTTAACAGTAGCTGCAAAGAGAATATTGTATGGGTTGAAAAATCTGAGTTATTACTATTGTCATTGGGAATTCACATGTAAGAATCATAGAATCTCAGGGTTGGAAGGGACCTCAGGAGGTTATCTAGTCCAACCCCCTGCTCAAAGCAGGACCAACCCCAACTAAATCATCCCAGCCAGGGCTTTGTCAAGCCTGACCATAAAAACCTCTAAGGAAGGAGATTCCACCACCTCCCTAGGTAACCCATTCCAGTGCTTCACCACCCTACTAGTGAAACAGTTTTTCCTAATATCCAACCTAAACGTCCCCCTCTGCAACTTGAGACCATTACTCCTTGTTCGGTCATCTTCTACCACTGAGAACAGTGGTAGAAGGACTTTTTTTAATTGGTTTCTAAAAGGTTAACTAAACAGGTAGGATTTGGGGTGTGTGTGGTGGGGGTCATTTGTGGATTTTACTGTGTACTACGCAGATTTGCCCTACACAGGTGCTGTATTACTTTTTGTTCTAACAACAGGATTAATTCTTTCCAGCCAACAGCCTTTGTTTTACAGCTAATATGAAACTTACAGATTTGAAAACCACATATAAAACTTGCAAGATCTTTTCTCAGAATGAAAACTGCTTCATCTCCCAAAGTGTCAAGTAAATTCATTACATGCTCACCATGCATTTAAAGTAGTACTGCTGCTACCACCTGCTGTGATTTAACAGAACTTCACTATAAATAAAAAGCATAATGAGCTTTTAAAAAAACCAAAGCAAATCTCTTCCTTTGGTACTGATATCCAGAACACTCACTGTAGATATCTATTCATTTTGCATTAGTGCATCATATCAGGCAATCCTCAAGAGATACAAATCTTTTCTTTCCAGAAACCAACAGCTAAACATTTTCAGTTTTAAATTAAACTAAATTTTGTTAATTTCTTTAGGTGCATTTGTCTCAGCAGCAATTTAATTCATATGAGTGACACTTCAGGCCCTACAGGATACATAGGAGGGATGTTTCCTAAACACATACACTACGTTATTCAGTGCAGAAGAGATTTAAAATTTTGGGGACTCTGCTTTATTTTTGTGACATATTTATTTAGTATTCTTATAGCCCAGACAAAATTAAACAGATGATCATTGTGACTGATCGGTCCTGTGCCGTAACAACTCTTAAGCTTTTAATTTAAAAAAAAAAATTAGGTTTGGATAAAAATGGTGAGAATAATCTTAGATCTGTGTGAATTTTCTGTAACAAAACTCAAATCAGAAATTTTAGCCTAGCTCTTGAAAATACAGTACCAGCTTATGTACAACTGAGCAGGGTATCAATGGCAGTGTAACTGAGTGGTGAGTATATAATAATAGCTCTCTCCTATGGAGGACTTTTGAATCTAGCATGAATGCCTAATCAATTAGCAGTACAGAAATTAAGGCAGTACTGTCTAATGGTTTGTTTAGGAATGGACTCCAAGATTCTTGATTGCGTCCTTGGTTTGTGGCCTTAGTCAAATCACTTAACCTCTCTGCCTTAGTTTCTCACCTGCAAAATTGGGATAATAATTATTTATTTCCCAGGGTTGTTGAGGATTAGTTGGTAAATGTTTTTACAGCACTTTGAAAAATGTAAAACTCTGTAGGCATATAATTCTTCTTAACAAAATGTCTTTGAAGTAAGGATATTCCAGTCCAAAGAGGATTAGTTTATCTGGCAAAGTTGTGCACTAAAGGCATAACATTTAATATATAAATAGCTTTGCATCTGGTCTACACTAGATGTATTTTGACAAACTAATTGTGTATCCCATCTGTTTACCTTGTGTAAGAAACTACTATGACAATTTAAATTTAATGTTAATAGGTGTAAGGTTACAAAACAGTTTCCATTACAACATGCTCCTAGCTTTCTGAAAATTCTCTGCTGGGGGATAAAATTCTTAATATTTGTTCTCTAATGTAATTTTAGGGGAAAATATTATGGCCATTTGAAAGGTGTTGCAATATTTTTTTAAAACAGATTTTTAAAACCGGCTTAACGTTGATAGTTAACATTTTCCATGTGAATAGTCCTCATTGAGAGGAGGACAACCACAAACAATTTGGAAGGGGGGTGGGGGGCAGTGGAGGGGACAGATTGTTAACTCATATGAATGATTGCAAACGTAAACAGTTAAAAAATGGTGTACAGACATGGTGCATCATTGTCTTAAAATAAAATCACAAACCCTAAACATCTTTACAATATACTTGAGGGCTCTAGGAAATGTTGCCTGCTACTGCAGCTCTAAAGTTAGAGTAAACACTTCTTGAGAACCAGCTCCTGAAGTCACATTAGGGTTAGCTGCAAAGAAAATCTGTAGGTGAGAGGAAAAGGGGCTGTACAGACAAAAGAAAAGGCTATTTAAATAAAGGAGAAAAATGGTAGTGAAAAAATGCCCAGGCTTATACCAGGAAGTATTCTCTCTCAGAAAAGAGAGGTACTGTAATTGTTATGCGCTCTAGAGCTTCAACATATCCATACCTGGAATATTGCGTTCAGCTCTGAGTGACTCAGATTGGACGATATGGAAACTGCTAAAAGAACAACAAAAAAATGGTTATGGTTGATGGGGTTGACGGACAATGAAAGCATAAGAGTTAAATGTGTATAGATTGGCAAAGCAATAACTAAGATGAGACATAAGTCTACAGATACTTGAAATGTGTAACTATCAAGAAGAGGGGGGAAAAATTTAGCATCATAAAATGGGTAAAAAGAAGTAGCGGGGAAGGAAATGGAGGCTGCAAAGAGGGGTTGGCAATGAGATCAGAGAGTTTGGGTATAATCACCCCCAGAGACGCAGAAGAATTCTTATCACTTGACACTTCTAAAACAAAACTGGGGGGGGGGGGGGGGGATTGCAAGAAAATTTACAGTAGTGAAAACTGACTAGGAGAGAAACTAGATGTCCTAAGAAGTCTTTTCTATCTATAGATTCCATGATTTGGTGATGATAGGGAATGTGTTATAAATTAGCTTATCAAATGTAGGTTTTGCCTTAATATGGAATATTCTATTCAACTTTGCCGTGTTTTCCTAGACACACCTATTGCTGTTGCCCTTACAATACAATTGTTTATGATGCTCCTGCTTACCTCTTCAGTTTCTTCATTCTTTAGTCTCATCTGTTTCTGCATCTGATTAAATAAATAAAAAGAAGAATGGAGAGTAATCTCCTCATCCTGTCTTGCATCTCGGGCAGATTGTACTGTGTGCGTCTCTTCCCCTCTGATTCTGAACAAAGGAATCACACAGGGAGCTCAAAGCTAAAACAACATATGGAGTTCAGTACAGTATTGTCTAAAGCTTCAATAAGAGTACAGCACAGCCATGGCACAGTCGTGTAGCCCAGAATCTCTTTGCCCAAGGCCAGTCAAGTGGCAAGGCCAATGGGACTAGTCATTTAGCACCAAGTATCAGAGGGATAGCCGTGTTAGCCTGTATCCACAAGAACGAGGAGTCGGGGCACCTTAAAAAGAGTAACAGATTTATTTGGGCATAAGCTTTCGTGGGTAAAAAACTCACTTCTTCGGATGCAACTGAAGAAGTAGGTTTTTTACCCACGAAAGCTTATGCCCAAATAAATCTGTTAGTCTTTTTAAGGTGCCCCCTGACTCCTCACCATTTAGCAGGTTTGTCCTGTCGGACAGGGGGTCTATGGTATAACATGTATATATGCCTAGTGTCTCACCCCAAAAGCCCAACACTTCCTGCATCTGATCTCTTGTCGTTTGGGAGTTTCCTATAACAGTGTTTTTGGTTGTGAACACTCCTGTGGCTTGCATGGCATGATCTAGACTAGCTGCAGTCATTCCTGTATCATAGATAATTTTGGCTCTTGTGTGTATGTAAAACGTGAACCTTCTTTAACGTTACAGTAGTTCATTCAGGAAGAAAGCTGGGTGCTTTTTCATATGCACTTGCATTCTCTCCTCAATCATTTCCAGTACAGGCCGGAAGCTTACTGGGATGCTTATAATTTTTATTCCCCATATTTGCTTTCCTTTTTCTGTAACATCTCAGACACTGGACCATGTTAGCGAACAGCAGTTGACACCCAATGATGTTTTAATCATCACATTGGCATAGCTTTCACATAGTTTAATACTGTTAAATTTGTAAGCTCTTCTGGGCAGAGACAATGTCCTCTTGCGTGTTTGTAGAACACCCACCACAACACCTATTATTATTAATTATGTGTATTATATTACTGTGTAGGGCTCCAGTCATGGCCTAGGACTCTACTGGGCTAAGCACTGTATAAGCACAGAACAAAAAGATGGCCTCTGCCCTGAAGAACTTACACTTAGCCTGATTGGCTCCACTGGGCAATACTAAAATATGAATATTTCATCATTATAATTTAAAAAAATGTTGTACAGAATCCTGATGGTGGAACATAGTCCTGGCCAGGTATTTAATCACTCAATTGTGTTAGATACAGTATAGCCATGTACAGGGCAGGTGATAACCTGTGAAGAGAGGGTCTTTAAACAGCAGGAGCCAGCCAACTAGCCTGGAGATAATTGCTGAGAAGCTCGTGTGGGCAGAGCCTGCAGCACTGTCACTATCTCTCACCAAGCCCCACTAATGCCAGGGCTGCTATCACTGTGGGAAATAGTAATGAGGACTCTCTAGAGGAGGTAGGATAGAAAGGAAAGAACACTGGCAGGCATGGAGAGTGTCATTAAAATGCAAGGGCAGGCTGCTGAGCAAGTCATTGTACCAGAAGTCTCTTGGGGATTTGAGGGCAGAGGTTGAAGACGAGACAGGATGTGAAGTTCCCAAGGGCTCGCCTGCCCTTGATAAATTGGAACGATTGTTGACAGCTAAGCTGAGCAACTCTTCCGCTGCTTGCACCAGCTGAAAGAAACAGTAATATTCTGGCACTATAAAAATGTTTTTTTCTTTTGAAAATGAAAGGTTTGTTCCTACTCCCAAAAGCTAGGGAAATGTAAAAGAGCAGCCCAAAGAGTGAGCCTCCTCTCTAGCCAGCAGCTGGTTTGTTCAAAGCCACGTGCTTTGTCAGCTTGACACAAGAGAAACACTTTTCAATTTTGTTCCAAGACAGTTTGTGTACATTTTTACATCTAACAAAATTGCTCATTGCAGGCTCAGCTTTAAAAAGCATAGCACCCTTTAACAACAGTATTTTAACAAGAGAAGGCTCCAGTTACATTCCAGAACAGGGACCAGAGGAAGTGCCAAGTCAGACCAGACCTGTGATCCATCCCATCTAATATCCTGTTTCTAATAATGGCCACGGGAGAGGGCAAGAAACCCTGCTGTAGCCAGTTATGGAACAACCTGCCTGTGGCAGCAGGGTCTGACCCTTAAAGTTAGTGATCTTGCTTGATAGAGAAGGGAAAGGATTATTCTCACACATACAGAGATTTTTTTAAAGGCTATTTACAGTCAGTTGAAAAGGTGGGGAGAGAAGATTTTAGAATGGATGCTAAAATATGGCAGATTTTGATGCAGCAAGTCACCTGATGTATTTTTACATGTGACACACTTTTCTTTTTTAGTCAGTGGAATAACATGAGGTAGGAAATGGTTCTGATGGGAAGATACTGTGAGATGCGAGGGGCTAATCTAAGTCACAACCCAAGCAGACAAGGCCATAGAAATAAGTAGATTAGCTTGCATTTTCCCTGAGTGTGGAACAACATATCCCTCATTTTCCTCTGGAGCTTCGGGTAGCATAACTTTTAAAGGGGGACAGTCTTGTCCTCCCTATGCTAAAATATGTCCAGCATTGGAGATCATATTTCAAGAAAATCAGGCATCAGGTTTGTTTAGTCTGGAGAAGAGAATTTTTAAGTACATAAAAGATTGTTGCAAGAAGGAGGGAGAAAAATTGTTCTTTTTAACCTCCCTCTGAGGCTAGGACAAGCAGCAATGGGCTTAAATTGCACCAAAGGCGGCTTAGGTTGGACATTAAGAAAAACTTCCTAACTGTCAGGGTGATTAAGCACTGTAATAAATTGCCGAGGGAGGTTGTAGAATCTCTGTCATTGGAGATTTTAAGAGCAGGTTAGACAAACACCTGTCAGGGATAGTATAAGACTTAGTCCTGTCATGAGTGCAAGGGACTGGACCAGATGACCTCTCAAGGTCTCTTCCAGTCCTACAATTCTATAAGCACTTCTCCTTTACTTATTAATGAAAAGGTTAGACTAAACTAGCCTGCTACGTAAGATTTCTAGAGAGAATACATTTTTCATTATCCAAAAGGTTATTTTATGCTAAAAATAAAAGGTTATTTTTGCTAAAGGTCATTACTTACAGAAATTCACATTAAAATTTTCATAGCTAATATTTTAGAGTAGTTTAGAATCCTCTGTGCCCTTCCTGCTTTTAAATCTTCAGACAAGGTAGAATTGATTTTTTTTTTATTTTTTTTTTTAAAGGGAGATAGCAAACACTAGAGGTAAAGGATAGCAAATAGAATAGCTATGGGGAGGGGTCCCCCTTATCTCTATTTTAATAGGTAATTAGGAAGATAGGCAGGAGATGGTAGGTTTTGAATATACAACAGTTATGTAGTTCACACATTGGAGATAATTAGGTGTTTTAACATTTAGAGACTGGTCTCACCACCTCTAATGTAGTATAGTTTCACATTACTGTAATGTTCAGTGAGGGAAACTAATACATGGAGCAGCGGGTACTCAGAAATGAAGTTTCAACCACTGAGCTGTCATTGTTCCTATCTGCTAAGAAATCAGTCAGTTTTAGTTCAGTAGAAAATATTTAACTGGTTCAGAAACAACGCGTTGATATTGGGGACCAAATTCAACCCTGGAGTAAGAGGATGTGTTCCCCCATTAAATGCTATGGGATTGTTGATTGTGGGCGTTCATTAGTATCCTTAGATTTTTATTAGCGAATTTGAAAGGTCCCAATTGGCAACTTTAGACAGTGTCTAATAGGGTCCAGCACAAGCCACCTCCTACTGTTCTGCCAAGGTGGTTTGTATTATTGAGATTCTAGTTACACGCCCTCTGTGCCAGGCTCTCTGCAAGCACAGGAAGAGAGACCTAAGCATTTGCGACCTGGAAGACAGCCAGTAGATGAAGGAGGTAGGGAAACAGGATGCAAACTGTCTCATTTCCCCATTTTTATCTGTCAGGTTGCAAATTCTTTGGAGCAGGGACAAGCAGTAGTGGTAAACACACTGCAGAAAGAAGCTGGTGTCTCTCTCAGCTGGTTGCCAGATCCTCGAGCAAACGTAACCACTTCTGGCGACTAATTCTTGTCCTGCAGGTTACAGCAGCAGAGAGGCAAGCCATTGCTGTCTAGGTCAAGAGGGAGGTTCCTTTGGGCCAAGGCAGTAGGAGCAGGGTTGAGCTTACCTGCCTGCAAGTTACTCTTCAGAGAAGTTCTGTGGTGGCTTCTAGTTAATAATTTCCAGGTGCTACTCCAGGTGTTGATCCATAAAGCCCTTCATGGTTTGGGTCCTGGATATCTTTTGAGAGGAGAGTCAGTCACTTTCTTTAAGCTGGTTGTTGAGTTTAGGTGAGATGAGAGCTAATAGACCTTAGTGATGTGGTCCATCAGGGCCAGAGTCTTGTTGACCTGGGCAAGCTCCAAGACTTACCTCTCTACTTAAGCTTTTCCTGTGAGGGTAGGGTTGAGGAGTGAGCCCTTTGCTTGCTTTTCTTTCTTATGGGGTTGGAGCTTTCATATATGTGTTTAAATGTACTGATAAGAGCTCAGAATATAAAAGGGAGGAATAAGTAAACTTGAGCCATTGTGTGGATTAGAGGAAACCTGACCACAGCCCCTTTTCTCCCCACTCTAGGTGGATGCTGCAGTGACACCAGAGGAACGCCACCTTTCCAAGATGCAACAAAATGGCTATGAAAATCCAACCTACAAGTTCTTTGAACAGATGCAGAACTAGAACACTACAACAGCCTCATGAGTTGGACAGCAAAATGATTGCTTCACTGCCCATCGGTGTTCGATTATAGAATAACGTGGAAAGAAACAAAAACACTGTTTTATTATTTACTCATTATCGCCTTTTGACAGCTGTGCTGTAACACAAGTAGATGCCTGAACTTGAAATAATAAAAATCAGTAATGTATTTTCTCTCTTTACATTTCAGTCTTTACGCTACATTATTAATGAATGTTTTTTGTGTACTGTAAAGAGTTTAGCTGTATTTAACTAGTGCATGGATAGATTCTCTTTCCCAATTATTTATCATGTGGCCCCTTAGCCAACTGTATATTATTCTTGTGATTTGTGGCAAAAATTAAGTCCTACTTGAAATATGCTTTAAAGAATTGATGGGGGATGCTTCCTGTGTCTTAGCTGCTTCTCTTTGCTGAGTTTTTTTTTCTGATCACTAGGCATTTTAAAGTAAAACGACTTTTTTTAAAGTATTCCAGATGAGTTATTTTCTTCTGCAGTTGAATTTTATTGTACAGATGGTTGCTTCTGCTGTATTAGTGATGTAGAAATCATGGGAATACACATTTGTTTCTTTGTGCCTGTTTTATGTGCACACCTTAGGCATTTGAAGGTAAACTTATGTTCTTTTCCATGTACCTTTTTGATCTTTTAATAAAAATTAAAAATGAAAAAGAATCCCTATTAATTGTGAGCACTTTCATAGGGAAAAAGTGCCTGCTGGTTGAAAATTAATGGGGATCCTACAAATGTCTCTGCAGGATGATTGTACAGAATCATTGCTTATGAATTGATAGCTTTCTACACTGTGTTACATAAATAAATTAAGAAAAAAAACATTTGGACAAGAGTTTTCTTTGGAGGCAGAAACAGGTATGTTGAAAGCAACTTAAACAGTAAACATCAAACATTCATAGAGCCGGAGGGAAGGGGTGTTTTCCTGCAAGTAGATACGGACCAGAACATCCACCATTTGAATATAGAGGAACGAAATGGCAGTGTGGGAAGGGGGCATGGCCCTTGGCACCCCTTCCCCTCTACCGTGTCATTTTTTTGCTTTGTATGATAGTGTTTTAATGTAAATAAATACATTCCTGGAGGAGTTCCAGTGTAGTGGTGTGATTATGTAATTCCCACGCCACCCCAATAGCTTGTATAATAAACATGGACAGATTGATGTACACGAAGTCAATGCCCATGATACAGGAATGATTCACTGGAAAGTTGTTCTCTCATTACTACTGCTCCTTCACTGGTCATGCTGTGCCAGTAGCACTCTAGTGGTGTCCTATTTAAATCAATGTAATGTTGGGCTGTCTGCAATCCGTTAGCAGTCCTGAAATCTGCAGCAAAGCATACCTGCTACACAGCTCTTCTTTTCCCACAATACCCAGGTGTGGTTTGTGGGGGCTAAAGACAAAATTGTTTTCCCTGGGCCAGCCTGAAGAGAATGGGTTGAGAATGAATCGCATGATACTTACAAGGTAATACGCAGCTGTTGTACCTCTCTCTCCTTTTGCGATCCACAGAGCAGGGTAAGATTGGTGTTCATCCGCCTAGCTCACCTATAGTGCCTGATCTGGTAGCTGTGCTCAGAGCCCATCTCCTGGATCAGGTCCCCTTCAGAATCTGTGCAGAGAAAGAGGTGATGGTGCTGCTGGTGTTGTTACCCACCTTAAGTTTTAGCCCAGTGGTTAGAGTACACTCCAGCACATGGGAGGCCCAGGTTCAATCCCCCTCTCTGCCTGCTAGAGAGGGGAGACTCTTATTCAAAGCCTAAGGAGAGTGCTCTTGTCACTGATGTGGGGGGTCCCTCGGTCTCTCCTGTGAAAGCTGTTCCACTGTGGATAAATATTTAAAGTGGAACAGCTTCTACAGGAGAGACCAAGGGATCCTTTAGCCCAGTGGTTAGAGCACCCTTCTGCAACATGAGACCCAAGTTCAAATCCTTTCTCCACATCAGGCGGAGGAGGGGAGTTCTACCAGGAGCTCCCCCATCTCAGGTGAGTGTGCAGACACCTGCCATGGGAGTTACAAGAGGGGCACTTTCTCCTCCAGGTTTTAAATGGGGCCAGAGCCAGCAGGCATACGCCGAGCTCCGGCAGGGGAATGTCTGTCTTTCCCTGGTTTGAGGATCACATCGGTGTAGGCTGAAGACATGCATCCAGAAACGTATATGCCATGAGCACTTTTTACAGTGAAAATGTAGGTACTTCAGGCAGTTGTCAAACGGGGGTGTTGTGGTTCACAATCATGCCTAACACTAGGACTTTAGTGCCTACACCACAGATTTAGGCTCATCTGGGAGAGGTCAGGAAAGCCACAGATCCGGAGTGGGAAAAAGTCACAGGCAATGCCAAGGGATGCTAGACATACTGGAGAGGGAGTCAGAGCGGAAAGGCAGGCAGCTGGATGGAACCTTGCCCCCATTACTTTGTACTGAGTTCCACAAACACCAGGGCTAGGCCTGTTCCCTTGCAAACATTACATTAGGTCTAAGCACATATTTCCATGCCACCTACAGGCATACAAAAAGCTTTCCTGTGTGTGTCCATACAAGACTATAGGAAAGGGTATGGCTTCAATATAAACAGGATCTAATTCAATGTAGGGCAGGCTCATTAAAGGAGCATTATCAAAATTCCCTTTAAGAGCAGAGTAACCACAAATGGTATATATGCATCTATAGCTAGAGACAATCCCAGTCATAAAACCATAATTCAGTACAATCCCAATTACAGAAAATGTAGTTGCTTTGAATAACAATTCCCAAATCAGATTGCACACTGCACAGTGGGAGGTATTCATATAATGAGACACTCTCATAATACAGATGCACACAGGAGCAACATGAAGGGGGTTGTGTAGGAATGTCACCATATTACTAATTTGGTTTAAATTATACAAGACATACCACTTTTAATTAAAAGGGCAGATTTTTATAAATAAAAGAATTGTCCAACACATGAAAGTAACCAAGTCTTAATGCAAACCCTATTGCTATCAGCACAACAACAACAGGATGATCTAGTTGGGGTTGGTCCTGCTTTGAGCAGGGGGTTGGACTAGATGACCTCCTGAGGTCCCTTCCAACCCTGAGATTCTACGATTCTATGATTTACAGAGTTTAAGGCTCTTATCTTAGTATCCAGCTCTTACTAATAACGGCAGCATTCTGACTGTCCCGTACCACCTCCACAAGCTTATTAGTGTGTAAAGACAACATTAAAATGAGAAAACCCAGCTAATCAATGAACTGGGACAAGTACACATAAAAAGAGCAAAAGATGATGAGACCAGCAGGGAGGAGGCCTCTGTCCAGCCAGATAAGAAGTTAAACAGTTCAAAAGCAGCCGAGCTACCTTATGTGTAGCAGTGGCTTGAACCAGAGTTCCAGACTTTGAGCAAACTCTTGGTGGCAGAAACCCCTTTCTGGCTATTAAGTTGGGGGGAAAGCCAGTGCTATCCCCTTCAGGCATCCACCACTGCCCCTGAAGTCAAAATGTTATAATATGTGGCTTACATAGCTCATTATTTGAGTTTGTTAAACTCTATACACATAGAAATAACAGTGCGCAGCACTTCCATACAGTTCTGAAGGGTGCTGTAGAACAGTGGCTCTCAACCTTTCCAGGCTACTGTACCCCTTTCAGGAGTCTGATGTGTCTTGCATACCCCAAGTTTCTCCTCACTAAAAAATTACTTGCTTACAAAAATCCAACATAAAAAAACAAAAAAGTGTCCCAGCACAGTTACTGAAACATTGCTGACTCTCATTTTTATAATGAAATTATAAAATAAATCAATTGGAATATAAATATTGTACTTCCATTTCAGTGTATAGTATATAGAGCAGCATAAACAAGTCATTGTCTGCATGAAATTTTAGTTTGTACTGACTTTGCTTGTGCTTTTTATGTAGCCTGTTGTAAAATTAGGCAAATATCTAGAAGAGTTGATGTACCTCCTGGAAGACCTCTGTGTACCCTGGTTGAGACCCACTGCTATAGAATAACCTACAACTATCCAGGCGACAAAGAGGGAGGTTCTTATTACAGCAAGGTTACTGAGCAGTGCTCATCCTAGGGCAGGTAAATGACTCACAGGCTAAGGACTTTTAAAAATGGGTGCTTACAGTTCAACTTCTAAATCCACATTCAACCATTTCAATATGTGGCTTGATTTCCAAAGGTGTTTCCCCCCTGCGCCCACTGAGTTCAGAGAGGGGAGGTGCCTTTATTTAATCCTCATATACCTTGCACCACCCTGTGAGCCTCCCCAACATGCCCGCTTCGTTTTCCCACCTACCTGTAACTGGGAAGGTGCACATGTCTTCTCACCAAGCTTTTCCCAATCCAACCATTTTCCAAAGCACGCTCCCGTGGTCCATTCCCCAAACACACCCAGTGCAATGTCCCTTCTCAGAGCAAGGCAGGGGAAAGGGAAGTGGCTGCATGTTACTGGTGCGCTGGGAAGCTCTTCCATGGGTCAAAGTGTTTTCACCTGCAGCTTCTGGCCTGGGTTGCCTAACGCTAGTTTTTGATCAGGTGAAATAACATAGACAGGGGGTGTTATGCTTGTCCTAGAATTGACTGTGCTGTGGTATATGAGGAAGGGTAAAAATACACTTCTGCAGCCGTTAAGTTTTTATTTTAGAAATATCAAGTTTTAAAAGCAATTTACAAAAGTCTGGTCAGTTTCACAGCTGCTATTTTGAGCGCTGCCTGCTGCAGGGAAAACAGCAAGGATCTTCTCAGTATCACATTGTGGGTGCTGTTGTCTGGAGAAAGCTATGAGCAGAGGCAGAAACTGCAGTTACTCATGGAGGAGAAGACTGCTCCCGCCTCTCAAAGAAGAGAGACTGGAGAAAGAAGGAGAAGGTAGAGTAGCAAAACCTTCTTTTCCTCCCTTTAAGACAGCCAGGAGTCTTTGGGAGAGGGTAGACTGGTACTACAGACTCAGATCTGAATGCACAAAAGGAGTTGGAGTGTGGGGACTGGATCCCGAGTATCCTGCCTCCAAGTGAGTGCTCTAATCGTCACCAGGCAAAACAAATACACCCACCCATCTACCTCTTGCTGCTGAGTTTAGCCCTCCAGATAGCAGGTGACTGGAAAATGTCTCAAGCCCTCTGTTGGACAGAAGAGGAATAGCTTAAAGTTGATGTATATTCCATTAAGTCTCTTCAGCCTCCATCCCCATCATGTCTGCATTTACCGAGGCAATTTCAGAGCTGTCGCCCAACTACTCAATGTTATTGTTTAATGGATTTTGTGGGTGGGTAAGTTGCGGTTACAATGCTTCTAGGCAGAAAAATGAAACTATCCTAATGATAGATAAGAATGGATTGCAATTAATAGTATGTGCAGCCCCTTGGTGCTGGCAGCTTGATACCTAGTAAATAATAAAATATTGTTTTCTAATCCTGTGCAATTGTTTTTACCACTTGGAAAGAGACAGCCCACATTCTGCCAGAACACGAGTTGGGTTTTGCTTTGTTTGTTTGTTTTTCCATTCTACACTTTTTACACACCCACCCACCTACCTATACAGTAAATCTTTCCCAGCTACTTTCCACAGCTCTGGGGAACACTTCTGGTTGGCTACACAAGAAAAATCTACTTAATTTCCAGTGGGAGAGTTGAGATTTATTTAGAAGAAATAAACTATTTTTAATCTATGGGGATTCTTAATTAAAACATTTGAATGTAGAGACCCAGGAGGAAGATTCTTCATGGGCACTGTTCTCTTGTATTAATCACCCATTTTCTTTTCGATGGCTCAGCTGGGGAAGACTATTTCCTTTTTGATCTGACTGACTCAAACCAGTACATTATATATAAAATGTTCCACTTTTAAAAAGTGAGCGAGAGAATGAATTTGGCAGAGAGCACTTGCCTCGTTAAGGATTGAGTTTGACCCTCTGCTACCAGGCGTTGAATCCTGGCAGAAGTGGCTCACATGCTGCAGCTGTTCTAAAAGGTAATGAGGTAATTATGGTAGACCTGAGCCACTGATAACGAGGTAGCACTGTTTTAGATTTCCTCTAACTGTTACTACGCCAACGAGGACACAGAGTGCTCCAAGCAGTGACACTGTCTGGGGAGGATTTCTAGGAGCCTTTGCCTATGACTATCCCCCTCCCCCAAAAAAATTCCATTTAACCGCTTCAACCTTCTCTTTACACCGTTATTAAATAAGGACCCTGGTACTCCTTGCACAGGGCTAGGCCAAATGCCCATCAAATGGGAGTTTACCCCTTAGCCTGAAAGAAGCCAATAGAGCTACAAATTCTTCACTTGCTTTCAAGAGCACTTAAAAAAAATTCTAGAACAAGTAGATGTTGAGGAAGTTTGTTTTTATTTTACCTTTAAGGAGTTCTATACTGAACTAGCTTTCTTGAAGCCAGAGAAGATGGGCCAACACAGAGGTCCTCAAACTGTGGAGTGCGTCCCCTAACATTTGGGCAGGGGTACAGCTGGGGCTCGGGCCAGTCCCCACCGGGGTGGGAAGAGAGCATCACCCAGCTCCACTGCTGGCCCTGGCTGTCAACCCCCTGCCCAGGGCCCGCTCCTGGCCCTCCTCCACCCCAATGTGGCCTCATCCCCCTTACCTCTGTCCATACTGGAGCTGCAGCCCTGCTCCCTGCCGGGGGGGGACCTGAGGTAAAAAGTTTGGGCACCACTGCTCTAAAGAATCTTACAAGCAGATGGGTAAGAGCAATAGTTATCAGCTGAGAACATGCCATGAACCCCCCAATGGATTTTATTTGTAATCCACTGTGAAGGAGACCCCAGAGACATCCAGCCCATTTGCTGATTGCCACGGGGATCACACAACTGATTTTTATTATGTTAAGTAATAGTAAGACTGCAGTGCCACTACTAGTTAGTTGCTCAAATGGAATAGACACTCTTGATGAGGCACCCAACTGTGATAAAATAACTACATTCCTAGACTAAGAACCCCAATGAGAGGCTGCCTACTGGGGGAGTTTAAAACTATATTTCAAACTGTGATATAGTTACACCCTGAATGCATGCTTGTACTGCAAAATATGAGCATCATTCATTTGGTGAAATTTAATGGGCCAGATATTCAGTTGGCATAAATCAGCATACCTGTTTATTTCAATGATGCACCACTGTTTTACACCAGCTGAGGATCTAGCCTGAAATCTTCAAAAAGGTTTAGCATTTCAGTCTTGTATAAGCCATAATAGATATTGGTATTGCATCTGATCTCTACATGTGTGTGCTGCTCAGGCGACTGCATCAAGCAAGACTACTTACTGGCAGTTTAAGAGACACACCTAATGAAGATTGGTATTTAGGAAAGCTTAGCTAGAAACAAATACAGTAAAGTGTGTATGGTATTTGTGCAATAATGTAACAGTACTGGTCAAGATCCAGTGAAAATACTCTTTGTTTGTTACCATGGAACTAGCAAAAGATTAGTTGCCTAGCAGAAAGAGTCTTTAGCTGAAGGTCAAATTATACTGGAAACATTCTGGCTGCGTAATCACCGAAAGTAGGGGGCTGTCCATTGAAGACAAACTTGAAGGCACCATTCACTACATACAAAACCCGAGAGAGTTATTCCTGCATCAGGAAGGCATTCTGTTGGCACTGGCTTTTGGCTTGCTAGAAGTAGAGGCCACAGAGTCTCTGCTGACTGCCAGAAATCAAGAGATTAAATAAATACATCCACGATGGAGTCGAGCCCATCACATTAAGATGTCCAAATCACCTAGAGTTAATGGAAGTCACTTGACACGGCTTGAATAGATAAAAAGCCATGCCTAAGAACAGGATACACTGCTAATTTGGACCAACCACCAGTTTGACTGGAGGATGAAATTGTCATTCTGGACATGATTAGGAGGGATCTTAAACAACATAAAGCAGATTGGAATTATAATTTTGATTATGAAGGTCAACTGTAACCTGGCCAGGTTAAAAAATACTGCATATTCTGATCTGGGGTCTGGGGGGGGCGGGGGATGGGGAGAAGGAGCTTCCTTCTTCCTACATTTCTCTGACTCCCTGTCTTCTCCAGGCTTTTACTAGTGTTAAGGAACTATGTTTAAATATGGTTCCAGCTAAAACTGACTCTGACCTCATCTGGCTGATTGATATGGAGAGGGGTCAACAAACTACAGTCTATTCATAGACTTCAAGGTCAGAAGGGACCATTGTGATCATCTAGTCTGACCTCCTGCACAATGCAGGCCACAGAACTTCACCCACCCACTCCTGCAATAAACCCCTTAACCTCTGGCTGAGTAACTGAAGTCCTCAAATCATGATTTAAAGACTTCAAGTTATCTAGAATTCACCATTTACACCTGCAAGTGACTCATGCTCCATGCTGCAGAGGAAGGCAAAAAAAGCCCAGGGTCTCTGCAAATCTGACCTGAGGGAAAATTCCTTCCTGACCCCAAATATGGTGATCAGTTAGGTCCTGAGCATGTGGGCAAGATGCATCAGGCAGATATCTGGGAAATAATTCTCTGTAGTAATTCAGAGCCCTCCCCATCTAGTGTCCCATCTCCACACGTTGGGGATTTTTGCTATTGGCAGTCATAGGTGCTGACTCCGTGGGTGCTCCGGGGCTGGAGCACCCACGGGGAAAAATTGGTGGGTGCGGCAGCTCCCCGCCAGCCCCCCCGCACCCAGCTAACCTCCGCCTCGGCCTCTGCCTCCCAAGGCGCGGCCGTCGCTGCCAAGCTACTTTTCCTCACTCACAGGCTTGCCGCGCGCCAGCTGTTTGGCGCGCAGCAAGCCTGGGAGAGAGGGAGGAAAGCGCAGCGGTGGCGCCTCGGGGGAGGGGTATGGGAGGAGGCAGAGCCGGGACCTCTGTCTCCGCCTCCTTCCCATACCCCTCCCCCGAGGCACCACCACTGCGTTCCCCCACTCCCCAGGCTTGCTATGCGCCGAACAGCTTGCGCGCGGCAAGCCTGTGAGCGAGAAAAAGCAGCTTAGCGGCAGCGACGCCTAGGGAGGTGGAGGCCGAGGAGCAGGTTAGCTGGGCACCAGGGGGCTGGCGGGGAGCTGCCAGTGGGTGCTCTGCTGCTTCTCCCCACTCCCTCCCAGGCTTGCAAGCCTGGGGTGGGGGGAATGCAGCGCGCCCGGGGGAAGGGGTGGAATGGGGACGGGGATGGGGGTGGAGCTGGGGCAGGGCCGGGGGCACAAGCACCCACCGCTGCCGACAAAAGTCGGCGCCTATGCTGGCAGTTGCCAATGGGCCATTGTAGGCAATCATACCATCCCCTCCTTCAAACTTATCAAGCTCAGACTTGAAGCCAGTTAGGTTTTTTGTCCCCACTCATCCCCTTGGAAGGCTGTTCCAGAACTTTGCTCCTTTGATGGTTAGAAACCTTTGCCTAATTTAGAGCCTAAACTTGTTGATGGCCAGTTTATATCCATTTGTTCTTGTGTCCAATTTGGTGCTTAACTTAAATAACTCCTTTCCCTCCATGGTATTTAGCCCTCTGATGTATTTATGGAGAGCAATCATATCTCCCCTCAGCCTTCTTTTGGTTAGGCTAAACAAGCCAAGTTCTTTGAGTCGCCTCTCCTAAGGTAGGTTTTCCATTCCTTGGATCATCCTAAAAGCCCTTCGCTGCACTTATTTCAGTTTGAATTCATCTTTCTTAAACATGGGAGACCAGAACTGCACAAAGTATTTCTGATGAGGTCTCACCAGTGCCTTGTATAACAGTATTAATACTTCCCTGTCTCTACTGGAAATATTTCACCTGCTACATCTTTGGGCTGCATAAGCCTTTTTAATGCATCACATTGACAGCTTATAGTCACCCTTTGATCAATCAAAACACCCAGGTCTTTCTCCTCCTCTGTCACTTCTAACTGATAAGTCCCCAGCTTATAGCAAAAATTCTTGTTGTTTGTTCCTAAATGCATGACCTTGCACTTTGCACTAGTAAATTTCATCCCATTTCTGTAACAAATGCCTTATTGAAATCCAGGTAGATTAGATCTACTGCATTTACTTTGTCAACAAAAAAAATCAGTTATCTCCTCAAAGAAGAAGTGTTGGGACATACCTAGATAATCTTTAATCTCCCATGCATCTTCCATGTTTAGCAGTCCCACTTCTTCTTTCCTTGTTTTTTTATTTATATGGCTATGAACCTTTTAATGCTGGTTTTAATTCCCTTTGCAAGGTCCAACTCTGCTTGGCTTTTGGAAGTTCTCACTTTACCCCTACACTTTCTGACCTCCAAGAAGTAGCTTTGCTTGATGATTCCTCCCACCTTCCATTCCTTGTAGCTCTCTCTTAATCACCTGTTTGAGATGCTTGCTCATCCAGTTTGGTCTTCAACACTTCCCTACACATTTTTTCCACTTGCTTGGGATGCAGGCTTCAGTTAGCCTCTGCAACTTTGACTGAAAGTAATTCCAAACCTCCTTCACATTCAGAACCTCGAGTTCTTCAGTATAGTCCACTTCCCTAACTAATTCCCTTAATTTTTTTAAGTTGGCCCTTTTGAAATCAAGGACCCTAGTTGCAGATCTTTTTTTTGTTTATCCTTCCATTTAGTTTAAACTGAATTAGCTCATGATCACTCCAACCATGGTTGTCCCCTACAACCTGTTCTTCTATGAGGTCCTCACTACTCACCAATACCAAATATAAAGTGGCATCACTTCTTGTTGGTTCATTCAGTAACTATTTGATGAACAAATCAGTCAGCTATCACAGCCAGGAAAATCTGGCCCTTACTATTATTAGTAGCCCTTGTCCTCCAATCTATATCTGGGAAGTTAAATCATAATCACACAGTTTCCAGTAGTATTTATTTAATTAAAAATATTAAAGAGGTCTCTATCCATATCCACATTGGAGCCTGGGCGGCCGTAGCACGCCCCAAGCATTATCCCAGGGGAACCTCTAGTAGCTTTCTTTCCCAAAGTGATTTTGGCCCAAACAGACTCTGTCTTATCCATTCCATCACTTCTAATTTCTTTACAGTCTACCTCATCATTAATTATACAATGCTACTCAGCCACCTTTACCTTTATTTCAGTCTTTCCTGAACAGCACATACCCTTCAATACCTGTGCTCCAGTCATGACTACTATTCCACCATGTTTCTGTTATCCCTATGATATGTGGTTTCACTTCCTGCACCAGTAGTTCTAGTTCCTCCATTTTGTTACCCAGGCTCCTTGCATTGGTGTTCAGACATCTTAATTATTGCTGCTTGGCTTTGCCCGCACTCCTCACCCAATTAGGTACAGTCATTCTACTCCAGCATTGCCTATCTGTCTGGTATCAGCACTATCCTTCCTCTTAATATCTGTTCTCCTATCCACTGCTCTTCCTTTCTCTATTGCTGTATCCTTTCTTAGTTGATTTTCCTCCCTCTCAATGTTAAAATCAGGCGTGATGATTACATGAGCTGAATTACATTACATGAGATTACATTTCTGAAGATGGGCTTGAACTGGCAAGTTTGAATCCCGATCCAAAAGCTCCTAAAGGTTTATGGATGGTTTGGATCTAGCGTTTTGGGTCAGGCTCAAAGCTGTGTTTAGAAAAGGTGTTTTAGATTTGCAGTAGGTCAAGTACTTCTGAGTCATTTGCTTTCCCAATTAGTGTAACTGAAATATATATATTTGTCCAAACATATTAACACTAATTTCTCTGAAAGAGAACAGCAGCAACTATGGAACTAACCTCTTTCAGAAGTAAATGTAGCACTTCCTTTCCCCCTCAACAACTTCTTTCTCAGTTTCCTTCACACTCATAGCCAATAACATAACACAGACACAACTAAAAAGCTAATCAAGCTATTTCTCCTACACGCTGGGAAGGAAGAGAGATTGCTATTATTATTTCTATTTTTAAATAATTGGGAGTTGCTGGGATGCTGTAGTTATGCAGCCACATACAATATAATAGACACTGCATTAACGTAGGATGTTGTATCTAAAGATGCAAGGTTAAATACACAAATCAGGGAATGCAAGAGTTAAAGGACTTACAGTAAGATTATCCATAAGGCACAGACTGTGTATAGATGTAGGTATATGCGCATCCACAATGGAGACATTAAATGTCTCACTAGTAGCAAATTATATACACTAGGGCTGTTGATTAATTGCAGTTAACTCACGCAATTAACTCAAAAAAATTAATCGCGATTAAAAAAATGAACTGCGATTCATCGCAGTTTAATTGCACTGTTAAACAATAGAATACCAATTGACATTTATTAAATATTGGATGTTTTTCTACCGTTTCAAATATATTTATTTCAGTTACAACACAGAATACAAAGTGTACAGTGCTCACTTTGTTATTTTTATTACAAATATTTGCACTGTAAAAAATGATAAAAGAAATAGTATTTTTCAATTCACCTCATACAAGTACCATAGTGCAATCTCTTTATTGTGAAAGTGCAACTTACAAATGTAGATTTTTTTTTTGTTACATAACTGCACTCAAAAACAAAACAATGTAAAAGTTTAGATCCTACAAGTCCACTCGGTCCTACTTCTTGTGCAGCCAATAGCTAAGAGAAACAAGTTTGTTTACATTTACAGGAGATAATGCTGCCCGCTTCTTATTTACAATGTCACCTGAAAGTGAGAACAGACGTTCACATGGCACTTTTGTAGACGGCATTGCAAGGTATTTATGTAACAGATATAGATATGCTAAACATTCGTATGCCCCTCCATGCTTTGGCCACCATTCCAGAGGACATGCTTCCATGCTGATGACGCCCATAAAAAAAGTAATGCATTAATTAAATTTGAGACTGAACTCCTTGGGGGACAATTGTATGTTTCTGGCTCTGTTTTATCCGCATTATTCCATATATTTCATGCTGTAGCAGTCTTGGATGATGACCCAGCATGTTCGTTTTAAGAACAATTTCACTGCAGATTTGACAAAAAATGCAAAGAAGGTACCAATGTGAGATTTCTAAAGATAGCTACAGCACTCAACCTAAGATTTAAGAATCGAAGTGCCTTCCAAAATCTGAGAGGGTCGAAGTGTGGAGAATGCTTTCAGAAGTCTTAAAAGAGCAACACTCTGACGCGGAAACTACAAAACCTGAACCCCCAAAAAAGAAAATCAAACTTCTGCTGGTGGCATCTAACTCAGATGATGAAAATGCACGTGTTGGTTTGCACTGATCATTATCGAGATCATCAGCATGGACGCATGTCACCTGGAATGGTGGTTGAAGCATGAAGGGACATATGAATCTTTAGTGCATCTGACACACAAATATCTTGCGACGCCAGCTACAACAGTGCCATGAGAACGCCTGTTCTCACTTTCAGGTGACATTGTAAATAGGAAGCAGGCAGCATTATTGCCTGCAAATGTAAACAAACTTGGTTGTCTGAGCAGTTGGCTGAACAGGAAGTAGGACTGATTGGATTTGTAGGCTCTAAAGTTTTACACTGGTTTGTTTTTGAATGTAGTTATTTTTTGTACATAACTCTACTTTTATAAGTTCAACTTTCATAATAAGAGATCGCACTCCAGTACTTGTATTGTGAATTGAAAAATACTATTTCGTTCATTTTTACAGTGAAAATACTTGTAATCAAAAATAAATATTAAGTGAACACTGTACACTTTGTATTCTGTGTTGTAATTTAAATCAATATATTTGAAAATGAAGAAAAGATCCAAAAGCATTTATATAAATGGCATTCTATTATTAACAGCACAATTAATTGTGATTAATTTTTTTAATCGCTTGACAGCCTTAATATACACATAATGTAGGGCAAGCCAAAATAACATTAATATCAGAACTATTACTTTGATACTTGAGTGTCGTAAGGGTCTGATCCAACTCCCATTGAAGGCAACAGGAATTTTCCGTTGACTTCAGTGGGATTTGAATCTGGTTCAATCTTTACAACATTATCAGTGCATTAGCAGTTTTTTTCCATTTACTTAGACTGTAAGCTCCTTAGGGCAGGGAGCCCTGTCTTTCTGTTCTGTGTCTGGACAGCATCTAGAAAAGTGGGGTCCCGGTGCACAACTAGTGTTCTTAGGTACTACTGCAATACAATTAACAACACTCACTGAGAACCAATCTCTTTTACTTGTTTGAAAAAGTCTTGGTAGCTTTTAAAACAGACAAGGTATTTCCACTATATCATAGACTATCAGGGTTGGAAGGGACCTTAGTAGGTCATCTAGTCCAACCCCCTGCTCAAAGCAGGACCAATCCCCAATTTTTGCCCCACACCCCCAAATGGCCCCCTCAAGGATTGAACTCACAACCCTGGGTTTAGCAGGCCAATGCTCAAACCACTGAGCTATCCCTCCCCCCATATACATGTAACTCAAAAAACGCTAAATGGAACTGGCATTTTAAGTCACTTTTTGGTTGAGACCTAGCATAGGAAGTTTCAGTTGAAAAGAAACAGCAGAGTAAGTTTTAAAGAGCCGTTTCTAATGGAAGTTTGGAACACAGGGGAGTGTGTGTCGCATTCATCACTGCACACACTAATCTGAAAATGTAACATTCTTACCCACGTGGAATTGGGCACAGAATCATTAGATAAACGGGGGAGGAAGGTGCAGGATCCTCAAATGGCAAAAGATGCCTCACTACTAAATGAATCCTGAAATATCCAGGAAGTTCCATTCTCCTGTAAAATGAAAACAGTTGACTCATCATTCAACTTTTGTTTTCATTGAGCAGGGCCCCTTTAAAAGAGGAAACTGTAGTGAGCTGATTAACCTCATTAGTACCAACAGAAACTTCCAAAGTGTCAAGCCATTCCAAACAATTCTGCATGAATGCATTTTAAACAGGAGCAGCATTTGTGACTAAAGTTAATCCAGCAGAAGTATAGATTTTGGAGTCCAGACAATTATAGTTTTCTCCAGTTTAGTGAAAGGGTTGAGTCAGGCCCCAAAATCATGAGATTATTTTACAAGTCATGAGACTTACAAAATAAATGTGGAGTTATTTTTATTTGCCTTTTGAAACTTAAGGGCACAAGTTGCTTCACATTTTCAGTTGCAGGTTGCATCATTTCATCTTCTTTCCGGGGTCCTGGTCAGATGACTGTAGGCTTTAAGATATGCAGTGACTTATCATTTTGGAATAGAGGCTGTGACCCTCCCAGGGCATTTCAGAGAATTGTTGCCTCAGTCTAAATTGCCTCAGTCTAAATTGGAGAAACTATCATTTTCTGGACTCCAGAAATCTATGTACATTTACTGGATTAACATAATATGGCAAGGACTCACAAGCTCTAGAATAGGGTTTCCCATTTAGAATATAGCTTTATGGACCAGAGGTTCCTGATACAATCGTGAGCTCTATAAGACAATGATAAATGTATTCCCAATTTGTGTAACAAACATAAGAACATAAGAATGGCCATATTGGGTCGGACCTAAGGTCCATCTAGCCCAGTATCCTGTCTTCTGACAGTAGCCAAAGCCAGGTGCCCCAGAGGGAATGAACAGAACAGGTAATCATCAAGTAATCCATCCTCTGTTGCCCATTCCCAGCTTCTGGCAAACAGAGGCTAGGAACACCATCCCTGCAAACCTTGGCTAATAGCCACTGATGGACCTATCCTCCATGAATTTATCTAGTTCTTTTTTGAACCCTGTTATAGTCTTGGCCTTCACAACATCCTCTGGCAAAGAGTTCCACAGGTTGACTGTGTGTTGTGTGAAGACGTACTTCCTTTTGTTTGTTTTAAACCTTCTGCCTATTAATCACCCGGGCAAAGAATCTCAGTGGTTTTAATTACTGACCATGGACACCAATTCTTATGTAAAGATGGCTAGGAATTGTAAACATGCCAGTCTGAGCCTTTCACCCAAAATACCCAGAGTATAAAAAGATGACCAAGAGCTATTCAGACTGTAAAAAATCTCTCAGAAAGCCATTCATGACAATAAAGATCCTTTCTCTATTGATGAACAAAGCCACCACTTCGTCCTCTTTCAGATCCCTCCTTAAAACTCACCTCTAACTTGCTGCCTACTGAACACTCAGCAATGATTAGCAGCTGGTGTGCTGTAACTACTGCTTACCACATTGGTCATTAGAGGCCGTGTCTACATTACAGACCTTTCAGTGGCACCACTGTAAGGTCTCCCATGTAGCCATTATATGCTGTCGGGAGAGAGCTCTCCCACCGGCATAATTAATCCACTCCCAATGAGCGCTGTCCACACTGGCGCTTTTGTTGGTGAAACTTATGTCGGTTGGGGTGGTTTTTTCACACCCCTGACTGACAAATGGGAAGGGCGGCCAGTACGTCCCTCGGCCCGCGCCGTGTCCCGCAGACCCCATTGGCCGGGCAATAAACCGTAAATAAACCGGCCAGGCGTGCCGGGGGCTTTCCCTGGACAAGCGGCGTCCCAAGTTTGGGAAACACTGCTCTAAAGGACTATTTATACTAGGACCCTGAGAGAGTGGAGGATCCCAGAGCTCAGGCTCCAGGCTAAGCCTGAATGTTGACACTGCCATTAAACAGCCCCTCTCCATGAGCCCAAGTCTGCAGGCAGGGGAAGCGGCTGGAGGTTTTTAATGGCAGCATAGACCTTCCCTAAAGGGCTGACTTCCCATAAGACCGCAGCAAGCACCAGACATACAAAATACAAATGGAAGAGAAGCAAAAAGATACAAAAATGAAAATCCATCGTTCAGCTGAAAACCAGTCCACCAGAGAACAGACAACAACATTTGGAAACCAGCAAGTGTTCACCATCTCCTCCCCTAGAATAGCCATGATCATATTTTTGTGAACATGGACAGACAGACGTACTGAAGAAGTCATAGAGATTAACTACAAATACCCAAGGTCTCTCAAATTCCTGATGATTCAGGATAATTTTGTCTTGTGCTTTCCCCTGCTGACACCAACTTCTGAATCAGACACAGACAGACACCAGACCAGACAATATGTTATGGGAGGCGGGTGGGGGAAATTGTGTTTCATCTGAACAAATCAAAACACAGCTTGGAAAAAAACTATCAAACTGTCCACATTCTACTGCCTTTTTCATTAAAGGAACATTTTCAAAGTGATGCACCATTACACAGCATTAACATAGTAACTGAATCAGTGATAAAGCAGACACACAGGGCAACTTAAGAAAACTGAGCAAAGGAAACAGCCAATAAATAAATACTATAATCTGTGCTTTTTAGTCATCTATGATGCAAGATTTACTTGCAACTGTCAAAAAAGAAATCATATACTCCACACACAGGTCCTAAAATCCTCTCAATGATAATGAGGCAATGACTTTTCCCAACATATGGAATGGAGAAATTTTGCTAATTTGTTACTAAAAGCAGCCAATCCCTTGACTGGGAGAAGTACTTGATGAGAGGCAAAGAAGCCTTAATAGCTCCCAGGAATTTCCCAGGTGCAGCCCATATGATTAAATGCCTACGTTATACAATTAACCCCTTGATCCCAGGTTCCCACTATAGCCATGCAGTGGTGATGATCAGCTGGAAGCTGACATTTCAAAACTGACATACAGGGGACAGCAATGGAGCAGAGGGGTCATTTTGCTACCCTGATCAATGTGCATGAGACAGTGCACAAGTGGTTAAAACTAAAGCAACTCTGGGGCAGGAATAGTTATTGAAATAGGAGAGTAAAACTGCAGTGCTGACATAGCAGTAAAGTTGGCAGGGAAGACGTTAGACGCATGCATGGTCAGTGGTCCCTTACAGTGATCAAATTGAAATGAAACACTCAGGAAGAGTAATTGAAATAAAGGAACATAACTAACACTGCAATAGGGATTTTTTAAATTAGCTTTAAAGGTTGCTGAGATAATAGTATTGCTTTTCACGGTTATGCAAGAGACCTGGGTTTGATTCCCAGTCTTCCGCTATTACTGCATCTGCTGGGAAGGGCACTGCATCCCTGGCTAGCGATAAGTGCTGATCAAAGTAGCAGAACTGATAGGCTCCAATGGTAGGTCAATCATAGCAGCAATGCGGATTTCTAAAGGGGAAGGAAGTCCAGGGCTCTGACAATGATCCAGAGGATCCCTGGAAGCAAAATGTAATTCAAAAATCTAAATGAGGTCATGTAGAAAGGATGATGATTGGTTTAAGCTGCTTAATGCCACCAGTGGACACAGTTTTGCAATCCTAAAATTTAGAACAGAGACAAAACAATTTTCAGACTAGACACTGGGGACCTGACAATGGAGGAATAGCCCCCTGGCCCTGGCTGGAATGGCAGCTTCCTCTGAGAACTCTGATCACTGGGACTAATTACTGACGCAACATACCTGTTGCTACTGTCAGTGGCGGATTAGCCACTGGACCAATTGGGGAGCCCCTGGAAAAATGGGCAGCTCTGTGCCCCAACCTCTTCTGCCCACCCGGTGCTCCTGCCAGGGAGTGAGGGAAGCTCCCACAGCCTGACCTTGCTCCCTGGAAGGAGTACCGGGGCTGGCAGGACAGGGGAAGCCCCATACCCTTTCCTGATTTCCCTGGCAGGAGCACTGGGGATGGGGTGGGGTGGGGTGGGGTGGGGTGAGGACTGCAGGCCGAAGAGGTGGCAAGGGGCCCCCACTTGCTCTGGCCCTGGCCCCCACAAAACCCTAATCTGCCTCTGGCTACTGTGACCCTGTCCCTCACACCCATTCATTTAGCCATCCATTGTGTCTTGTCATAATCATAGACTGAGGGCTCTCTAGGGCTGAGGCTGGCTTGGTTTTAATTGTTTGTATAGTGCCTAGCACACGGCACCCTGATTTCTAATTAGGGCCTCTAGGCACTACTAGAATATAAACTATAATAATAATAAAGCAGCTTTACAAATAAATAGGAAGATAGAGGAAACTTGTTACTTTCCAGGCCTTTTTGCTTGGCATTTCCTAAGATGATACTAGGATGCTATAGCTGCAATCGTTAGTATGGCGTTACTAGGCAAACCACAAAGAGTAGTGCTATCTTTTGGACTTGACTTTGTGTACATCTACCCTGCGATAAAAGACCTGTGGCACAGCTGGCCCATGTCAGCTCACAGAACTCATAAAATATCAGGGTTGGAAGGGACCTTAGTAGGTCATCTAGTCCAACCCCCTGCTCAAAGCAGGACCAATCCCCAATTTTTGCCCCAGATCCCTAAATGGCCCCCTCAAGGATTGAACTCACAACCCTGGGTTTAGCAGGCTAATGCTCAAACCACTGAGCTCTCTCTCCCACCGCAACTTGGGCTCCAGGGCTATATAATTGCTGTGTAGTTGGTTGGGCTCAGACCGGAGACCAGGCTCTGGGCCCCTCCCGGGTCTGAAAGCCCAGGCAACAGCCCCTGAGACCCGGCAAGGGAGGTGGGTCCCAGAGCCCAGGCTCCAGGCCAAGCCTGAACATCTACACTGCAGTTTAATAGACCCACAGCCCTAGCCCCACAAGCCTGAGTCAGCTGACCCAGGCCAACCACAGGTTTTTTACTGCAGTGTAGATGTACCCTTTGTGACCCTGGAAGCTAAGGGGATCACAATGAGCCAGAAATGGAGCTAGACCTACACAAAATGGATTCTGCACAATTCTTCCAAACTTGTCACCCTTTATTGGCTCAGTTACAATATTGTAGGTGTCCTATCATTTGTCATTTTAAGGCTTTGAAGAAACAGGACCCTATTGCACTCTCAAGCATTACAAGTTCTTTTGATCTGGTCAGCATTGCCTCTTGTGCATAATGATGAGGTTTTTTTAAACAAGAGCTAATATAGCTAAACAAACTTTTTAAAAGGTTAAAAACAATTAGCAATCCTGTAACTGAAATCCTGCCCTCATAACTCATTTATTTCCCCTCCTGTTTTGGGAGAGGAAGGAATTTGTTTGTCTTTTCCAGCCCTTGATGGGAGAGTTTTTATGCTGATATCATAAAGCCCTGAAAGTAGGATTTGCAAGGCATCATTAATGTCATGCTGGATTTAAATTAGTGCAAAAACAGACCAACCTCAACACCTACATCTTGGTTGTGATACTGCTCAGAGATACACTGCTGTATCTGCCTGTTTAGCTTGGAATATTCACTGCTACACACACACACTGGGACATTTATCAAGGTACTGGTGATGCATGATCTGTCTATCTCAGATTAGAATCCAGCCATTTCTTTTTAATATAGTCTGTTTTGCTCAGACTTTGTGCTCATTATGTACTCTAACAAATGGGTGACTGCTTATGCTTCTATAACTTCATATCACCGGAAAATAGAAAACTTGCCTCACATCAGCCCACTCAATAGTCAAAAGGGGACTTTTATGGGGGGAGACACCAAAGGCTGTTCTGGCTGAGATGGAGCAGCATTGGAGTGGTCCCAACTGCTGTGCAGGGAAGAAAAGGTGCCCTTAAAGGGGCAGGCATCCCAGAGAAAGCTGTCATGGCAAGGGTAGGGAATGGTCAGGCTGAAGCCATTGCTTAAAGTCCTGGCTCAAGTAATTTCATATACCACATGCTGGGTAAATAAATTAAAAGACTCCATGCTTGTAAAAATTAAACTGGCTCTTTACTAAGAGAACTATTTACCGTGGTGCTGCAACTACAGCTAGCATTTTAGCCACGTGCGTACAGACTTCTTGATGCCTCCCCCAAACTCTTCCCTCCTGCAACCTGTGCTGCTCCCTTCAAGTTCCATGCAGTTTACTAGGCCACTGTTGCTTAGGCAAGGGTGGTGTCCTTCTTTTGCTATTTAAAACATCATTCGGTCTTACACTTTATACACCATTTAGAGGAAAGGGGGCGGGTAACACTTCTCTTACAGCTAATGGGTTGTGCCAGCCCCTCATCTGCTGTAAATCACCATAGATTTATCTGAGCCATTGCTTCAGGCTCTCTACAGTTAATTTTATTTTTTTTAAACATTAAAACACAAGGAATTTTGTTTCACAGCGTAAAGCTTCACTCATCCACGTACTCCAATTACATGAATAGAGGGCATGATGGATATTTCTATTTCTGCAACGCCATTGTTTTCTTCAGTTAGCAAGATAGGGTTTTTTCCCCTTGAACCAAAACCAACCCCCCCCCCCACCCATATTTTGTTTTAAAAAACTGAACAGCTATGAGTTCACATTGCCTGCCCCCCCACCACCCAGCAGCTTCTGGCAATTACTGCATCCCCATTCTCTGCTTAAAGCAAGGCAGTAAGTCAAGGCAAGAGTGTGGGCTGAAATTTGTGATATCTTTCGCTGATCCGAACACCAGGATGACTCATTAAGAGAGAGTTTGAGGACAGACCTTCAGAGGGCTAATAAATCTATGAGCAAGCCGAGTGAGCCTGTGGATGAAGTTTTCATTAAGCTTTTTAGAAGAGTCAACACAATTCCATGGATCACTTGCACACACGCAACACACACAGAGGAATGAATCATGCTGACTGTTAAAGTGACAACCCTGTTTCCATTCCATGGAGTCCTGGGAAGGTGAGATGAAATAGAGAACAACAATTAAAAGGATATGTGACAGGGCTCAGTGACCTTCTTATCCCTTCAGAGAACTCTGTGTTCTGTTTTTTGCCAAGGTGCCACAAACAACCTTCTTGTAGTATTTCCAAGCCAATTGAATCTGCAAAGAACTGATGATCTCCTGGAGATTTCCAGCAGCAGCATGACGAGTACTTCTCACTTCTAAGAAGAAACATCTTGATGATTGTGGCTTGTCAGTGGTTTGGGTCATATAATCAACAGCAAGGCTGCTGGGCAGCCTGAAAATGGGCAGGGTGGTTAAGTGTTAGCGTCTTACATAAATTCTGTATAAGGAAGTATTCTGCTGCTTGGATGATTCAAACACCAGCCCCACAAGCTCCTGGTTGATTTATTCCTGTTTTATTTTTGTTCTGATTCTTCTTTCCCTGTCCATCCTGCATCCCTGCTTTGTAGGGATGACTAAAGAGACGATATTGTGTGCAAGTTTCGTAGTTGCCGTTGGCCCAAGGAGAACCTAAGTGACATAAGGACAGGATGGAACAAAAAGGACTATTTTGAATCTCTTCCTGTTGGAGGAACAGATTCAAAGCATGCTAGTCTAGCCTCACCCCTTCATTTCTTGGAAGCAGGGTATCTCTGAGAAAATGCAGATGACAAATAGGGCGACCAGATTCCATGATTTTATAGAGACAGACCTGATATTTGGGGCTTTGTCTTATATAGGCACCTCTTACCCCCGCCCTGATTTTCACACTTGTTATCTGGTCACCCTAATGACAAATCCCAGGTGGAAATGCATGGGAGCTGGGGGAAAGTATTTTCAACTGAGGGGAACAAACTTCCAGAGATCAGATGAATTCAGGCTGATTATCTTTAGCAAAATATTCCTCTTCAGGAATGACACTCCTAACAACCCCCACCCAACCCCTTCCCCAAAACTTTAACCAACAAATCAACCAGCCCACCAAAAACCCAAACCAAGCATCACAAACCAAAAATATCCCAAGCAGAAGTTCTACCCTGAAAATGAAATGCCAGAAATGTCATGAAATTCACTAACGATTTCGCTATTGCTATTCAATTTACACAGAAGCCACTTAGAATCTATGGTAATGGGCAGGTGTAAAAAACCCTAAGATACATATGATAGAGTCTCCAACACAAGGTTTACAAGGGGTGGCAAGGCAGTGGAGGACATATTGGATATGTTTAGTGCCTATATAATTTTAACCATTTACTGGATATTGGTGGAGTAGCAAATGCCAACATAGAACAAGAGGTAGTAGCTGAAAAGGCCTCAGACATCTGGGCCATGCACACACTAGAATTTTTGTTACTGGGTATTTTCAGCAGTGGCACAACTGGAAATACTGCAGTTGACTGGGTTGAGGTGTTCTTACCACCGACCGTGCCCCGAACAGCAGTAAAAATGCATGCAGCCGTATTAGTGTTTCCATTGGTAGAGTGTGTTACTCATTGGGAATAAATGGTAAGAAAAATTATAGTGTGAACAAGACCTTGGTAAAGTAACAGATCAATGTGGGTGGCAAATTAAAATCCCTGGGAAAATTTGCCTGGACCAAAAATCTCAAAATATCGTGACACATGCACTTGCTAAAAGACAATTCTGGTAACTACAATGGAAAAAAATAATCTAGAAGTAGATGTGTGATTAGGAAAGAGAGATGGCTTTGTTTCTTGTGTGTTGCATCTTTACATTTTTAAGAAATCTGCTAACGTGCACAGAGAAGAGACATTTTGTTGTCATGGTTGCTGTAACCTGTACAGAGAACACAAATATACACTGTGCTCTCTCACTTGGGCTTTTGTTGTTGTCATGGCTCCTGGGTGATCTTGTGAGGAGCCCTCCTTAGTTTGTCCTTGGTCAGGGTACTTCCTGGACCCTCATCTCTAATTAAATCTAGCGGTCTCTTGGCTGTGTTTGTGGAGGCAGGGATATCACCCCCTTAGCTATCCCAGGTAGGGTTGCCAACTTTCTGATTGCAGAAAATGAAACACCCTTGCTCCGCTCCCTGCCCCACCCCGTCTCTGAGGCCCTGCCCCCACTCACTCCATCCCCCCTCCCTCCGTTGCTCGTTCTCCCCCACCCTCACTCACTCGCTCGCTCATTTTCACCAGGATGGGGCAGGGAGTTGGGGTGCAGAAGGGGATGTGGGCTCTGGGCTGGGGCTGAGGGGTTTGGGGTGCAGAGGGGGCTCCAGGCTGGGAGGGGTGGGGCTGAAGGGTTCAGAGTGCGGGAGGGGGTATGGACTCTGGGAGGGAGTTTGGGTGTGCGCGGGGGGTGGGGGGCGCTCAGGTGTGGGAGGGGGATGTGGGCTCCAGGAGAGAGTTTGGGTGCGGGAGGGGGCTCGGGCAGGGGGTTGGGGTGTGGGAGGAGCTGCGGGCTCTGGGAGGGAGTTTGGGTGTGGGAGGGGGCTCAGGGCTGGGTAGGCAGGGGGTTGGGGTGCAGGATGGGCTTCAGGGTGTGGGCTCCGGTCATCGCTTACCTCAGGCAGCTCCCGGAAGGGGCCAGCTTGTCTCTCTCTGGCTCCTACGTGGAGGCACAGCCAGGCAGCTCCACACGCTGCCCTGTCCGCAGGTGCCGCCCCCGCAGCTTGGAGCCCCCTTGCTGCCCTTGCCCCTAGGAGCGGTAGGGACATGCCAGCCACTTCCGGGAGCCGCGCGTAGCCAGGGCAGGCAGGCTGGTCAAGCCAGTCAAGCTACTTGCCTGTAAACAGGCGAGGCTCTCCTCCCCCTTCTGTCTATGCTCAGTATGGGCTTTGTAGAACCCATTACAGTTCTCTCCTGTTGTTTTCCCTAATTTATAATAAAAATCATGCATAGGAAAAACATATGTTCCTTGCACAAGGACAATAATAATAGAATAGAAATTGACTCTTGACATTTCTGAGTCTGAGCCCAGTTGCAGAAATTGAGGAGAAACAAACCTACAGTGATTAAACCAGCTTTTATCAGGAGAGAAACTAATATTGCACTCTTATAGCTTACAAAGCTTCAGAGAAGCCATAACAAATGCTTTTATTTTCTAGGATCCAGCACCAACACCAAAACTGTCGGAAAACATTAAAAGAAATATGATGGCGAAAGGCTGGACTCTAGTAATGGATGAGACTTGAGATAGTGTGTTTGGTTAGTTTAATCGTGCATGGTAGAAGGAAGTCAGGTACATTTTAAAATATACTGCAGTGTTCTAGAATTGTACTGCTGTAGGTTATTCCCTAATATTTAACAGAATGGTTTGTCTTAGCAGAAAATAGGATGTTTAATCATCTAAAGCATCACCACTTCTCTGTTGGGAATAAAGCTCGGCAAAATATTCATGTTATGTTCACAGCATACAAACAGAGAAGTTAGATAAAGCATAGAATGCTTTTGCTGGAAGGCTGCAATGTAACACTACTTTATTTCTTAGAATTCAGAACAATAACACTCAAGAACCCCAAAACAGAGAGACAAGAAGCAGACTGGCTAAAGCACACAGGCACAACGCACCCCATTTTACCGTAGGCTGGCTGGCTGCAAATTGAGTGTTGCTAGGCCCAAATAAAACATTTCTCTACAGAGCCCCCTAGCTTGCAAGCAGGGCCAGGAAAATCCTCTGGAATTTAAAATGACAGCCTATAATTTTAACAAAGTTTTCAGTATACCACAATTCAGAGCAGTTTTTTTAGAAGTGGTATAGCTACTGTGAAAATGTAAGGGACATGAGGATGTAGAGGGTGCAGTTTTGCTAGCCTCAAGAGATCAAAAATCATGAGTCAGACCCCCAAAATCATGAGACTGGCCCCCCAAAATCATTTGATTAAACCAAAACCAAAACCCAACTCTTTTTTAGTCTGTCTGTTGACTTTTTAACTCCTCTCTATTCCTCTGTCAATGTGTGTGTGATAATTTCTGGTTGAAAAGTCATCCTTCACTGGACACAGAAATGCATGCTTCTCCCTGGCTGCTCCAGTGAAGACACCACTTACTCTTTTCTCACCCCTAAGACAGGGAATCTGCCACCCATTTCCCATTACTATCCTGAGCCAGCAGCAACGCATCTCTGTCGACCCGGGGCCTTCTCTACCTGGGAGCTAGCAGCACCACTTCCCTGTTTCCCCTTCTCCCTTGCCCTGGGAATTCTCCTCTGCCGGGTCCAGCAGCACCATTTCCCCAATTCCCCCCTTCCCATTGCCCCAGGACCGTCGCTCTGCTCTACACCACATATGAAAGCAGGGCTTGGGGTGGGGCAGGTCTGTGTCCTCAGCACCAAGGCTCTCCCTGCATGCCCAGCCCCAGGAGCAGGCACCAGAATCCCCTGGCTTGCAATCAGGTCATGAGAGCTGACAATGCTGCACACTGCCCTCCCCTGGCTGCTCAGAAGGATGCCCCTAAACCTCCATCATACCCAGGCTGGGGGCATTGCCACCTGATCCCTCCATCTTGCACCCATCACTATCCTCTAGTTTAGTCTATACCAGTGATCGGCAACCTTTGGCATGCGGCCCACCAGGGTAAGCCCCCTGCCGGCCCGGGCCGGTTTGTTTACCTGCTGTGTCTGGAGATTCCGCTGGTTGCGGTTCGCTGCTCCAGGCCAATGGGGGCTGCGGGAAGCCACGGTTAGTACATCCCTCGGCCCGCACTGCTTCCCACAGCCCCCATTGGCCTGCAGCAGTGAACCACAGCCAGTGGGAGCTGCGATTGGCCGAATCTCCAGACGCAGCAGGTAAACAAACCGGCCTGGCCCGCCAGGGGGCTTACCCTGGTGGGCCGCGTGCCAAAGGTTGCCGATCCCTGCTCTATACCCTCAGCCTCCCTCCTCATTCTCCCCCACCCACCTTTCACAGGGTCTCTGCAGCTGCTCAGTCCCTGTGTCCTGCCCAGCCCCCCGAAATGCAGAGTGGCAGCCAGTTTGCCTGGCTTCAGTCTCCCTGGGAAGTGGCAGCTAACTTTATTAGGGGCACTTCCACATGCAGATCAACTGTAGAGACATGGCAGCCATCTTGCTGGCTTCAGCCCATTGACAGTAGATCCCTTTGAGGATCTGGGCCTTGGAGCCAGTATGGAGAGAGGACTGACAGGGAGGGAGCTGAGCCAGCTACAGATGGCAGCCTCCTGTCTGTCTGTCCAGAGAACAGCCCCCAGTAGCAGGGTGTTGCAACTGCCACGGTATCCTTCTTAAACCTCAGGGGAGAGGCAGGGAGACTCACTCTTTCCTTGAGCCCTCCCTTCATGCCAGGTGGAGGAATTGGAGAAACACACTGCAGCCCCACACTGACAGATGGAGGAGAGGAAAGGTGTTTTCCCCGTCCCTCTCAACCAAAGTAATGCCCATGCACTCAAATCCAGCTAGATGCCTTAATTGCTCTGCCCAAGGCTCCCATTCATTTGAGCTGCAACAGTGGCACTTCCCCACTCCTCACCCACATTCGTTACGAGTGCAGCACTGAAACATTCAGCATCCTCGGTCTTTAAAGTATTTTTTTTCCTGATCTATTTTCAGCATCCATCAGCGTCTGTCTTTTACTAAGTGATGATTGCTATGTGTCCTCTCCCTTCTGCACTTCCCAATATTACACCTTCTTTACGCCTAGGAGAAACAAATGCAGTTCAAAACAGAGGGCATACTAACATAAGCTGTGTCTTTTCTACCCTCACTGCTGGTGGCTAGCAGCAAAGAGACCAAGACATCTTGCAATTCTTACTACTGACTAGGGTTGCCAACCCTCCAGGATTGTTCTGCAATCTCCAGGAATTAAAGATTATATCATGTGATGAAACCTCCAGGAATATGTCCAACCAAAATTGGCAACCCTTCTACTGACTAGAGCCGGTAGGAGAGTGTGTCATCCGCCTATCAAACTGAAAAAATTGACTTTTTTTTTTGTCAAAAACCATGGTTTTCAGCTGAATTTTTTTGTCTCTCAGATGAAATGTTTCAGTTTGGGGCCAAAAAACATTCAGCAAAAATTCAGTTTTTCTGCAGAAAGCACACGCTTTTCACAAAAAAATTCACTTTGCTGAATCCCCCCACCCTCTCCCAAAAAAAAAAAGTTGACAGAAAACTTTTTCACCAGCCCTACTACTAACGTAGAAGAGACTCCTGCCTGAATCCATCCCTGCACAGTGCCGTAGGAGTTTTAAGCACTTCAGAATGTGCTTGGGCTCCAAAAGCCTGGACATATTTAGATAAACAGCTGTACACATGAGCTTTATCAAACCTTTTACATTTTAAATGTTCCCTATGACTAATATGTGTGTGAAATCTATCAGTGTCACAGGAAGTACATAACACCCACATGAAATTAAAATATATAGACTATTAGAACAAAGTACATGCTCTCTTAACAATATGGGTGACTTTGAAAATCATGAAAGCAAAGGATACATTGGATGTGCTCGTATCATGTATTCTTTCATGCAGGCACTACCCTATCAGCTGCTCTACACAGCTCTGCCAATTGCCACAACACAGCTGCTGCATTTCCTGTCTTGAATGGGCCTCTTCTGAGCAGGCAGCATGATCAGTTATGACAAATTGTGTTGTGGTTTTATTATTCAAACAAATACCCACTAAAGACTAAGTATTTTCACCAGTAACTTGCTAAAAGCATAGCAAAACACCTAACACTACAACAACTGAGATTAAAATGAGGCATTCAAGGAAGACATTCGATTGAAGGGCTGGCTTATGCAGTATCAGTGCCAACCATGTGGCTGTCAAGTGTCACAGCAGGGAGAGGGAGAGAAAGAAAAATAGCCAACATAAACTGCCTAAGTCATCCACAAATCTCTTTGGAGCAATGAAGTAGGTAGATTCTTGACTGAGCACTCTATTTACAAAACATTGATTTTCTTTCTACAGTGCATGTAATGAATGATAGAGATGCTGCTTCCAGTATGAATGGGAGATGCATACATTGGTGTGAATAATCTTTCAAGACAGTGTAAAGATTTATTGGTATGATTAATCAATATGGCAGCCTAGAAGCACCAGAATTTCCTAAAATTCAGAATCGCTCCTTTTGTGGAGAGTCACTTTGTCTAGATGTCAAAGGGCTGGCAAATTCCGAGTTACTGATAATATGTGTTGTTTGCTTGCTGATAGAATGTTACACAGAAATATGTTTTCAGTCTGTCTGTTTAACAATGAGAGCATTTCAGGATACTTCTAATGGAGTCAAAGAAATGCTTTTAGGAATAATACTTCTGACCAGTGTATATTTATTATGTCATTCTAACAAACACCTGACCCCAACGCTGTTTCTATTTCCATCAGCTCAAAGACTCTTTCCCTTTATTCAGTCGCTGCTTCATTGATCTTCACTTTAATTTGTCAAAAACCTCTATAGCCTTTTTTTTTTTAAATATGCAATAATATAAAAATCTCAATCAAGGTACTTCAACATAAAAGCATATTATAGTACAGAGGTAAATCAATTGATCACAGCAATAGGTATTTGCATTACATATCTAATGTAGATATCACAACCCCAGATTAAATCTTTTGACACCATTCCAGTTACAAAAGCAATGTGTGTAAGGGGGCAGGGGAAGGTCCAGACAAGACCCAAAATGGAGAATCCTTAGAATTATGGTACATTCTGAGGTGTGTCGGTCTGTAATGCAAGTCCTGAAATAGAATGAGATAGAAATGGGCAGCCCACATCCTGAAAAGATTTTCTCTTTGCTATTGGGCGCAGGAGCAAGTTTATTTTGCCAGCTCTTTCTTCCCTCAAAGACAGAAGAGGAGGGGCTCAGTGTGGCCAGCCACCCTTTAAAAAGTGTCAAGAGTAGGGATACAGCTGGCCAGCCACCCCCTAGAGCTATCACAAGAGCAGGAGGGTAACAGGAAGCCAGTAGCAAGCAAAACGCAAGGAACAGTCAAGGCTTCTGGAAGATGATGTGCTGACCTTTGGCTTTGAGTAGAACCCATATGAAACTTTAGGTTTACTTGGCTTTCAACCAATACCACACAAAACTTGGTGCAATTGGCTGAGTTTTGCTTTGATTTTTTGGGGGCTACATTCAAGGTCGGCCCTAGACCAAATGGCTCCCCAGGTGAGGAGCATCTTTGGCACCTTCCCCCTCCATTTGTTAAACTTTTGAATACCTTATTTTTTATTGCATTTGTAGCTCATTTCTCATCTTTGATACACAATTTGCACGTATGATTTCTCCTTGTCATACAAGATGATAAATTTGCATGCTAGGATCTGTAAATCTGTATTTATTCATACTAACAACAAAAACAGCACCCCAAGCCCAGCACCATAGGCAGTCACCTGGGTCACCTGCCCCTAAATCTGGCTCTGGATACATTTGTACCTGAAATCCAATGGGGTACGAACCCATGGAACCAAAAGGGCTAGCGATGGTTTATCAACCCTTTATGAACCAACGCTGCAAATTTTCACATAGCTTGGCTGCTTAGGCAGCTACCTGGATTCAGTCACAACTGAAAGAAAAACTAAAGTTGCTTGACAAAAATAGCTCAGGTCTACAACTGCTGTGAAGAGCTATCCCAGAACCTATTATCTTGTCCCCGCTGCCTTCATGTGTACCCCAGTGTGTTTGTGTCACTTCACAATGGAGTCAGACGAATACCGTTGACAGAAGCAGAAGCAGTACAGTAATGAGTTGAGAAGTTATCATTTTGCTTTTATTTGTACTGATTGTCTGGAAGGAGGTTTCCTGAAAATCCAAGATGTGCGATCACTGGGTTTGGAGTCACTGCTAGTAGCAATACAAAGTGTTGAAAATAATAGACATGGCCGACCTAATTGAATAAAACAGTAATGTAGAAGTGGGGCTTCTACCCCTTTAAATTGTGATATTTAGAGACTCTGGAACTTCACATTTGTAAATTACTGCTTACAGAGGTGCTTTACTGGTTCACTTAATCTTCATACTACCCCATTCTAGCTTCCCTAGGCATCCACTAAACCAGCTTCCTGTTCCAGTTTTAAATGCAAAGAGTGGCTGTTGCTGAATTATAGGCTCTGCCAGCTTCAGACAAACACTTTCTGACAGCTAAAAATTCACTTTTAAGAAAAGAGAGAAGTGAGCTTGTGTGGAGAGAAAGATATTATTTCTTCCAGCTACTGTATGTTGGACTGCAATGCAAGGAGCCCTTCAAGATGACAGGTACTCGACCTATTGCTGATACACAAATACTGGCATCCCATACTAATCTAGTACATGAAAGCCACTAGATCAGGTGGTCAAAGAGTCGAGGTTCTTTTCCACGCTTCACAAGACAGATTTCCCTACGTTTCTTATGGGTTCTATTTTCTTAACATTAAAACATTAACTAGTGTGGCAGCATATTGAAGGTTATTCTTTTCAAAACCTGCTTTTGAAGCCCATGGTAAAAGAACAATATATCTTTTAAAATAGCCCAGTTAGGGGATTGGTAGTAAGCACGAGCAAGAAGGCATTTTACAACTGATATTTTAATGTTTTTATCCAAGTTATTGACACTGCAATTTTCTTTTTAATCTCCTTTGGATTTATACCTTTCTTTAAGAAGAAATACTCCCAGACACATAGAATTTCTATTTATATCTAGCAGAGCTATTAGAGAAAAGGCGATGTGGGAATAGTAAGTGTCTATCTGGTAAATAGAAGGAGGTAAAGATTTGTAACAGACAATGAACACAGATCCTATAGCTTTCTATATTTTTTTGTATTGCTTCAGCTGAAGTGTTCAAGCACAGCACGGAAAGTGTCACAGCAAATCAATATCACCAAAAGGAGAGTGTTGTTGATGTGACTCCGTATGATGCATGAAAAGATGGAAAGCACTTTTAACTGTCCTCTGCTGATGCTTTTTGCCTCTATTAATGCAGCTGTCTGCCACTCCCCCTTAGGAAAGAGAGAAGTGTCTGTTTTAATCTTACTCCATGTGACGACCCTTGCTCTAAGCCTGCTTAAACCACAGAAACCAATACAAAACATATTAGGCACTGGATGTAGTAGATTAGTGCAATCTGTTTGGAGACAGGTAAGAAAGAAAAGCCATTCTCATATACTTGTGAGGGAGATGGGGGAGTGGACCTGTCCCTAGAATGATACAGACATGCTTAATTGAGTCATACCATCATAGTCATCACTGTCACACGCTTTCTGTATGACTTTGGGCACATCATGCCCAACAGCCACTGAAGTTAATGAGTGTCCACTCAATAGACATTGGGTCTGGTCCTTAATCTCAGGACCTCAGTTCTCCATTTGTAAAATGGGGATGATTCTTCTCTAGGGGAAATGCCAGGATAACCATGAGACATTCCTGGTGCATGAGGACTGCTTGTGAAAGTTCAGAGGCTGCAGTGATGAGTAGCATAGAAAAGCCTACACTATACATACACAGATAAAGGAGTGAAGATGATGAATGATGTCAAGGTTGATGCTGATGATAACACATTCCTTTTATAAGTGAGAGTTGAGCGGCAGTGGTATGATGCAAGGAAATGGTCTCTACCCATTCCCAGGTTACAATGCGTGTTACAGCCAGAGAATGTTCTAGACCACGACGTAGTAATTGTTAACAATAACAATAAAAAAAATGACACTACACAATGGAAGTTTCCAGTGTCATGACTCCACTCCTGCTTAGGGTGGTAGTAGCAAGCATACAAGAGTGGACCGCTGAGGGCCCACCACCTTTCCTCATTGAGCTCGATGGGATCTCTTCACTCCCTGTCCCACTACTTTGTTTCCAGATGGAATGGATTAACAAGAGAGAACATGCAGGCTTCACTCATCCAAGCATAAGTCTTTGTTACAGTGGTGGGTTGGTAATGCTAGCTCCAAAAAGCCAGGATGGAATGACAGTAGCAAGAGCCCTTTGCTTGGGTTATGGCTCCCAAAGTATTGAGTTTCAGGATTAACAACCCAATAAACTGAACAGGGCAGTTCACACCTCTCAGAGCTATTGTTGCAGGCTGTCTGCAAACTCAGGCAGACACCACCGTGTCTGTTATACTCAAGTAACATTTTCATGGTGTTCTGCACATCCATGAAGACACAGAAGCTCGGAGTTTATCTACCCAAGCATCTTCACAGTTGAAAAAAAAATGTCCCTTTAACAGAGAATATTGCCAATTAGCCAGTTAAATTCTCATCCCATTCATGTCCATGGGATTTTTACCAGTGATTTCACCTATTTTCTTGACATCCTGCTTTGTTTTTGCTTCTCTTATATTATGTTAAGATTAAGCAGCCTAGATGCTGAGGCTAAGGATTTTAATCTCCTTACTTTTGACTGGACAGGTTTTTCTCCACTAGTTTTCCCTTTAAAAAAAAATCTCCTTTGGGAATTTTAATGTCATAATGCTAGTTTAGCTTCTCTGAATGTGATATATCAACAGTTTATACGTAGATATTTGAACTTACCCATAATTACTACCTTATTAGTTAGTTTTCTCTGATCCCCTCTCAACAGTGTGCAGCCTTTTCTTGATTGAAAGGTCAGTAGAGTATATTTGTGTTCTTAGGTCTTGGGTTATGACCTGTTGGTTTCAGTGTAGCCCTCTCTTTCTATGCACACTGCACCACCTCTGTTTGACCAATCTATAAATTCTGTTACTGTGCTTATCATTGCCTTACAGCATGAGCAAACCACCTTTTTATGAGGTTGACCCAATGGTAATGCAATGCAAAATTTGCCCAGCAAACATCAGTCTGAACATAAAGCTGAGATGCACCTTTTTGAAGAGGAAGCACATCACTCTCCAATAAGTGCTGTACATATGCACCATGCATTCACAGGTGCAAGACTTTAGAATCTATATTTAGAGGAAGGGTGCTCTGCGGATGAATTTAAGGAAAGAGTTATAAATCCAGATCACATGACATTGCCTCCCCCATACTTCACCCTCTAGCCTTCACAGACAAACCCTTTCATCAGCTATGTCAATTTGTAGTTGACATTATAGAGCTAGGTTCCAAAACTTACCATCCTTTGCTGAATTGCTTTATGCAAACTAAATCACATGGCCTCTGTTTCAGAGTCGTAAAAGCTACTCTCTCCTTGTTACTGATCTCAGCTGGTGTAAACTGGGATAGAGCCCTTCATGTCAACAGAGCTACATTGAATTCCACCAATTGCAGATCAGGCCTTCGGGTTTACACACTTTTCAGTAGGATCATACGCTTTACATTCTTTTACAATTTCCCACCCTCCTGTTTCATTCAACAGAGCTCTCTTCCCTCTATTACTGTCAGACTTCCATGAAGCCTGTTTTATTATAATGACAAAGACCTACAGGTCTGTTGAGATTTTATGTGTATGTTGCTTTGATTTAAATGGCATCGTACTAGTGAGGTCAGAGCTCAGTTCTTCCCACTCAGCCTTGGTGACTTGATGCTCCGTTTTCTTGTTTAAAGAATATAACATGCTGTTAAAGAGTTCGTTAATACCAGATTGCCTCAGTGAACAGCTGGAAAGTATCAGATTCACTTGCCATAAAAAGTTTCAGAATGGGTAAATTCTTTGTACTTTAAATTCTGGTGCCCACAGAAAAAATATTTTTAAAGAATACAGTTTCATTTAAACAGTTAATTGAAAGTAACATGGAAGTCAGAGATGGAAATGATCTATTCGATTAGATCATTGTCACCATCAGACCTTCATTTGCAGCTCTAATGCCTGCAATAGATTTTCTAGTGTTCTTCCTGGTCTTGTTTCAGCAGACTATTCCACAACCTGATATGTTCTAAAGTCTTTTCATACACAACACTTGGTACCTGTACGTAAAATACAGTTACTCCTGGAGGAGTTCTGTGCCACTGCATGTGTACAGAATTTATGTTCTCCTCAGATTTCTTTGCTTCCCTGCAGAAAAATGACTTTCTGACGGGGAAGCAAAGGGAAGCCACAAGAGCAGTCATGCAACCCTCCCCAGCACTATGTTTCAGGTGCCCAGGGCAGCTGGTAGAGAGGTAAATCACTGTGTGGCAGGAGCCAGGCCTGGGGAAGACCAGGCTGGTGGTTCCTAACCTGCACTGAGCTCAGCTGGTAGTCTGGGCTGGGGAGGATGGGACTTCCTCTTCCCCTGCACGTCATCTGGGGCCAGGTCAGACCCACCTCCAGATTTCTCCCACAGCTTCAGGAAGCTCTGCCAACTCCCCCCTTGCCCCCACCCCACTTCCTGCACCCATCACTCCTCAGCTGCAGAAGGAGGGATCCCTGTAAAGGGAGCTGCTCCCCCATCCACCCAACCCCCGTGCATCCAGACCCCCTCATATCCAGACCCTCCCACCGAACCTCACCCCCTGAACTCAGAACCCCCCGTGATGAGCTCCACTGCCCCTGCAACTGGACCACCCCAACAAGCCACCCGCACCCAGATCCCCACTCCACTGAGCCCCAACCAGTTGGACCTGGATCCCCACCCCACTGAGCCCCTCACACCCAGACCCCCTGTGGAGCTCTATCCCCCCCCAAAACCAGACCCCCACCACCACTGAGCCCCAACCACCTTCAGCTGGACCCCCCTGCAGAGTCCCATTGCCCCTGCACCTGGAACCCCCCAACAAGCCCTTGTGCATCCAGATCCCCTCTGCACCTAGATCCCCCACTGAGCCGCCCACACCCAGATTGCCCCACACAGAACCCTCTCAACTCACACCTGGGTCCCCCCACACTAAGCCCCTCCACTTTTGGATCCTGCTTTGCTGAGCCTGTCTCCCACACCTGGCACACCTTGCATGGAGGGGCAGGGCCATGGGGTGTTTCTGGGGCAAGCCCGGTCCTTGCACTGTGTCAGGTTTGGGTGCAGCCTCACCTCTGAGTCCATGTCTCAGGGGGGAGGGGGAGCTGCACAGTGATCTCCCACCTCTGTGCAGCCAGTGGCCTGTGCTCCTCAGTGTCATGCTGGAGCCTTCACATTTATTTGACAAATACAATTTGCAGAATTTTAAAATATTGTGTACAGAATTTTTATTTTTTTGGTGCAGAATTTTTAATTTTTTGGCGCAGAATGCCCTCAGGAGTAACATGCAGCAATACAGAATGTGGAGATAATCAAGTGCAACAGCACATTTTCCATTTTCAGCCTTGTTAGGGTTCCCTCCCCACTCTGAACTCTGGGGTACAGATGTGGGGACCCGCATGAAAGACCCTCTAAGCTTATTCTACCAGCTTAGGTTAAAAACTTCCCCAAGGCACAAATTCCTTTCCTTGTCCTTAGATGGTATTGCTGCTACCACCAACTGATTTAAACAAAAATGCAGGGACGGGTCACTTGGAATCTCTATTCCTCCAAAATATCCCCCCAAACCTCTGTACCCCCTTTCTTGGGGAGGCTTGAGAATAATATACCAACTAATTGGTTAGCAATGTGAGCACAGACCAAACTCTTTATTTTGGACACTAAAATCAATCAGGTTCTTAAAAGAAGAACTTTATAATAAAGAAAAAAGTAAAAGAATCACACCTGGAAAATCAGGATGGAAGGTAAATTTACAGGGTAATAAAAAGATTTAAAACACAGAGGAGTCCCCTCTGGACTCAGCTTCACAGTTACAAAAACAAGAATAAAACTACCTCTTAGCATAGGGAAAATTCACAAGCTAAAACATAAGATAACCTAACACATTTCCTTGCCTCACTTACAATTTCTGTAATTCTTAGTTGGATTATTCCAGGTATATTTTCAGAAGATGTCCCTGCTTGGCTTCACTCTCCATCCGGAGAGGGAACAAACAAAAAGAGCACAAACAAAACCTCCCCCACAGATTTGAAAGTATCTTCTTTCCTTATTGGTCCTTCTGGTCAAGTGCCAACCAGGTTATTTGAGCTTCTTAACCCCTTACAGGTAAAGCGATTCAGTACAGCTGCAAAGGAGGGATTTTATGCTACTCTTTCCTTTATTTTTATGACAAGCCTATTGGCTGTAAACTTTTAGGACTCATAGACTCATAGACTCATAGACTTTAAGGTCAGAAGGGACCATTATGATCATCTAGTCTGACCTCCTGCACAATGCAGGCCACAGAATCTCACCCACCCACTCCTGGAATAATCCTCTCACCTATGTCTCAGCTATTGAAGTCCTCAAATCATGGTTTAAAGACTTCAAGATGCAGAGAATCCTCCGGTAAGTGACCCGTGCCCCATGCTGCAGAGGAAGGCAAAAAACCTCCAGGGCCTCTGCCAATCTACCCTGGAGGAAAATTCCTTCCCGACCCCAAATATGGCGATCAGCTGAACCCCGAGCATGTGGGCAAGACTCACCAGCCAGACACCCAGGAAAAAGTTCTCTGTAGTAACTTCTAACATCCCATCATTGACCATTGGTCCTATTTACCACTGATGGCAATTAATTGACCCTTGACTAAGATCATGTTATCCCATCAAACCATCCCCTCCATAAACGTATCTAGCTTAATCTTGAAGCCAGTTAGGTCTTTTGCCCCCACTGCTTCCCTTGGAAGGCTGTTCCAGAACTTCACTCCTCTGATGGTTAGAAACCTTCGTCTAATTTCAAGTCTAAACTTCCTGATGGCCAGTTTATATCCATTTGTTCTTGTGTCCACATTGGTACTGAGCTGAAATAATTCCTCTCCCTCCCTGGTATTTATCCCTCTGATATATTACTGCATATGGAACTTTGTTGCTCTTATTAGTAATATCTTCTTTGTTTTTGGCCTCTTAGTTATCATAAGTCCTGATTTCTTGCTAGGAGAATCAGATATTTCAGTCTATTACCTAATACTTAGCTTTTCAGAGACAGTTTTGGTATTTTATAGAATATCAAGTCAGGATTGTATAATAGAAATTGCTGTGATATATCACTGCAAATGCAAGTCAGAAGATTTACCCCCAAATGTCATCATATGAATGCATGCAGCACTTCCATCATCCTGTAGAGTCATTATACCATTTCTGCTGACTGAAAGATCAGATCAATGAAGGTGTTCTGTTCATCCAGCCATTGACACCCAAGTTGAATCTTTACCTCTGCAATTAATACTAATACATTTCCCTCCTACCCTCAGAAGATGGGTTTCCTCTCTATTTAAGAACATGATTAGGTTTGTATCAGGATTTTTGCTTTCCTACCTTAATCCAGATGTCTTTGATTCCATTGCTAAAGTGACATCAGGTGGAAAAAATTGGCACTGGATCAATTGAAGACTTTATCAGCATTTATGTTTCTCCCCTTACTACAAAGAAGATTAATCCCAGTTCTAATGAAATCCAAAATATCTACTAAAAGTTGCAACTTTCTGGGATTCGAACCCAGTCCGATCCTCAATGACTTCACAGGAGCTACACTGATTTACATTTTTCAGATCTGTAAATTGTTTAAAACATAAAATTTATAAAAGAAAGTCAGAGAGCTTCAATAAAGTTCAATTTTAGGATATCCTTTCCAAGAAAGAGTAGAACACAGTGAGCCTAATTCTGATCTTACTTAATTACATAAGTGTAAATTAAGAGCGAGTCCACTGTAATTGTAAAGGTTACACACAGGTGTAATCTTGGAGTGAGGTCACAGCCAGAGTGCTGGTGGTTGGCCCTTGGACATTCTTTTTGGTCCTCCTGGAGGCCACCTATTACAATGCTATGTTAGAAAAGCAAGGGCTTTTGTTAGGAATTGCTGTCGGCCAACCCTCAGCCTGGGATTGGCCATAGTCTCTTCCAGTCTTTTGCCCCTGACTCTCTTATGGGAACCCCAACTCAAGGGCAAGTTCACTGAGCTCACTCCCGGGATCCTTTCTGCGTCTAATTACCTACAGTCCCTGGTGTTGCTCCTCAGGTCCAGATACAGAGCACTGGCAGAGAGCAGCCATCCAGAGCCCTTGTCAGGGCTGCAGTGTCTATCTGCCCTAAACCAGAGGGGTGAGGTTGAAAGAAAGGCTAGTTGCTGCCTCAGGCTGAGCTCCCCTAGCTACTGGTCTCCCTAGCAGCCTCTCCTTTTGGGCAAACTTCCCGCCCTGCTCTGTGACCAGCTTCACCTTTTTAAACTCCCCTTCTCCGAATACAGCATGCTCTGACTGTAGACCTAATTGGCATTGCCTGAGTGCAGGCATGCTGGTTAGACTTGCTATTAGTGGGATGGGGGCATGTCCCATGACATGCACCAAGACTGCTGCAGCAGAATTTACTAGGTGATTCAACACATTTATATAATCATTTCTGCTTCTAGTTACCAATATATCTATTCTCATACAAGAACATAATGTACTGTATACGATCATGGCACAAATCAGGATTATATTTCTTTCTGGAAGATATTGCTACAAAGTGAATGACCTTGGACAATTTTGGAATGTGCAGATAAGCAGGAAATATCTCATATCAAATTGTTCTTTGGAGAGAAAGTGTATGCACTTCATTTCTGAATATGTGCAAGGAGACTGAAGAAATCCTTCTTCAAGTGGAGGATAGGTAAAAGAATCCTAGGAGACTTAAATCAGCATTAAAAAAATCCATTTTTCTCAGGGCAAGGAAGGCTTTCAGTAACGCTTATGGAAATTGTAATATGAAAATCTTGTTAGGTGCAGCTGAGCTTGCCTTTCGGGAAAAGCAGCTGTACAAGCTCTTACTTGCTACTGCCTGTGATGTTTGCTACTCTCTAATCTATTATTGATTTGTTGAACAGACATGGTTTTGACAGGAGAATTTGTAATTAGGAGTGAGGTCTGATCTACACTACAGGCCTATATCGGTATAACTATGTCACTCGGAGGTGTGAAAAATCCATACACCTGAGCAACGTAGTTATGCCCACCTAATTCCCTATGTAGACAGTGCTATGTCAGAAGGAGAGCTTCTCCCACCAACACAGCTACTGCCTTTTGGAGAGCTGGATTAACTATGCCGAGGGGACAGCTCTCTCCTGTCAGCTTAGAGTGTCTTCATTAAAGAGCTACAGCAGCACAGCTTCATGGATGCAGCGTTTTAAGTGTAGATTTGCCCTCTGTTTGGCAATTAGAGTGTTGTATTCCCAGGGAGTGGCAAACATTTGGAATCTCTCAGTGACTACAGCTCCCAGCTCAGCTTGCTAGCTATGCACACTAGCATTGATTGCGCTAGCATGCTAAAAATAGAAGTGCAGCTGCAGCAGCATGGGTGGGATAGCCCAGGACCTTGGGTAAGTATTTAGGTGGCTAGCCCCTGACACCACATCCACTGCCATGACTACCCTTCTCTTTTTAGCGTGCTACCTCGGTCAGAGGTAATGTGGGTATGGTGAGCTGAGCTGGAAATTACACCTCCAGGTCCAGTAAAGACATATCTGTTGGGGTTCCCCGAGACCTCTTCCCCAAGAACTCCAGTCTTGTCACTCAGGTTCCTTTATCTGGCATACAGTAAAGCTTTGTTGAGTTGATCAGACTCAAGCATAGGGCGTGGGTATAAGGCATACCACACATTCAAAGATACATAGCCAACCTCTTCCTTTATATGCATTTACACATCACATTGCATCACATATTTTGGGATTGGCTTGGTTACTTTGCCTAAACCACTCCTTGTACAGCATGCTCTGCCCATTCACTGTCCATGTCTGACTTACTCTTTACCTCATCTTTAGATTCCCTACTTATCTTATCCATTGTAATTGGTTCCCTGAGTGTTCCCCCTTTTCTTAACTAGTACAGATGTTCTGTCTCTTAGCTTACTGCTAAGGGATACTCTTGTCCAGTTATAGATTTCAGCATGTTGGTGTAGGTCATCAGGGACCAATGACTTGATACCTTGGTCTGAGAGTTATGTCAAAGGTTCCAGGCTAGGAGGGATGTCTTGTAATCCAATTAACTACTAACCACAAACAGGTAACTAATTTAGAGCAACCTGGATTGCTTGGTAAAATGGATTCAAGCAAACAATATATGTTTTAATGTAGCTAAATGTAAATGTATATGTCTAAGAGTAAAGAATGTAGGCCATAATTACATGATGAAGGACTCTCCCCTGGGAAGCAGTGACTCTGAAAAAGATTTTGTGGTTGTGATAGACAATTAGCTGAACATGAGCTCCCAGTGTGACGCTGTGGTTTACTTCTGCATTTGGCTCTGGTGCGACCACTGCTGGAATATGGTGACCAGTTCTAATGCCCACAATTCAAGAAGGATGTTAATAAATTTAGAGAAGATTCAGAGAAGAGCCATAAGAATGATTAGAGGATTAGAAAACATGCCTTATAGTGAGATACAGAGTTCAATCTATTTAGCTTAACAAAGATAAGATTAAGGGATAACTTGATACAGTCTGTAAGTATCTGCATGGGGAACAAATATTTAATATTGGGCTCTTCAGTCTAGTAAAGAAACATAACAATCCAATAGATGGAGGGTAAAGCTAGATAAATTCAGATTGGAAATAAGGTGTACATTTTTAACAATGAGAGTAATTAACCATTGGAACAATTTATCAAGTGTCGTGGTGGATTCTTCATCACTGGCAATTTTTAAATCAAGATTGGATGTTTTTCTAATAGATCTGCTCTAGGAATTATTGTAGGGAAGTTCTGTGGCCTGTGTTATACAGGAGGTTAGACTAGATTATCACAATGGTCACTTCTGGTCTTGGAACCTAGGGCTCTTGAAAACAGGACACAAGAAGTTGTCACGTGATAAGGAATTGTTAGGAGAGCTTCTGTTTTAGGCCCCAGACATAAATGTCTTGTGTAAAAATGAGTAAAAGCAGATCCTTAAATACATCATGAGAATGTTTAAATATAATTCATGACAATGAATTAATTATAGAAGTGGGAAAATAGTCTCAGAAATGGGTAGCAGCTGGGACAAGTGTATAGCCTTTATCCTAGTAACCCACTGCCTACATACAAAAAGCTGCTTTTAGCATCTCTCAGCAATGCTAATTTTTGTTATACATTGGGCCACGCAAAATCACTTGGGCCTAAATCCAGATATGTCCAATGTTCCTTACAACTGCATCAGTTACACTGAGTTTACATTTGGAAGTTTTCTTCACAACCATATGGGCTGATAATTTACATATTTTTAAACACGAAAGCTTACAATCTGCAGAAGTTGCTAGCACTCACTCGGCAAACTTCCTATTCTCTACAGATCAGGCAAGCATTGAAACCCTGGACATACTTGTTAAGTGTTAGATTGGCAGATCCATTTCAGAGACCCTGAGAATAAGAGCCCAAGGGAGAGAGATACTAAACTTTAATAAAGAAGAGTATTCTAGTTTTATTAAAACTCTTCACTGAAGCCCTGAGGAGACAGAGAAACAAAATGCTGGGTGTATGTTGCAGGGCTGGTCTCTTCCCTTCTCCATTTATATGACCAGAGAGACAAGCATTCTTATTTCAGAGGAGTATTTTTTCCCATTCTGGTATTCTACTGAAGGCAGGAGAAACGTAAAATATTTGCCTGTGGGCACCATCTTCCATCATGCATGGAAGCTGGGTTGCACTTGTAAGTCCTGCTTATTTAGAGCCCTGCATAATGCCACAGGGTGGCAGGAATGCAGTATGGCAGTTTCCCATTGAGGTGAATGAGAAAACAGCAAAATACTGGTCTGTTTTTTCTTGTTTTGTTCGTCTTTTTTTCTTGCCTGGATGGATGATGGTAGTGGCCCATACTTCCTCAACTGGAGTAGCCAAAATTTTACCTGAAAGCACATGCGTAAGTGCTTTCCTGAATTGGGGCCTGTAGCTACAGGGTGACACTCCCTCATAGTGAGTGTGTGAGAGAAAATATAGATATAGCCAAGGTGGACAAACCCCATTAAAACTTATTCCCCTTTCACATGGACTCATGTTTCTGCCCGAAACACTTTCCCCAAAAAACAATGTATCGAACTGAAGTTTTAAGACGGTGGTTCTCAACTGTGGTCCACCGCTTCTTCAGGGAAAGCCCTGGCGCGCCGGGCCGGTTTGTTGACCTGCCGCGTCGGCAGGTTTGTCCGGTCGCGGCTCCCACTGGCCGCGGTTCGCCGCTCCAGGCCAATGGGGGCTGCAGAACGTGGCACGGACGGAAGGATGTCCACCGAGAACCACCGTTTTAAGAGAAATAATCCCTATGCTCCTCAGTGAAACAAAAATAAGGGTACAGCTTCCACCTAGTGAAGGTGTAGCACTTTCCTGCTAACCTCTATACAGTGCTCTTGGGAGCAGGCAATATAATGGAGTTTACAAGAATTATGCTTCCAGCAGCGCTCAGAGAGCAATGTGCTTGTAAAATGTCCAGTTTGATTCAAAGCATTTCATAAATTGCTCTCCCATAAAGAGATGTGATATAAAGACCATGAACAGCCAGGTTAGACAGTGGCCAGGTGAACTACATGGTCACTTTAAAATAGGTAAGGCTAATGTATTATTTACTGACTGATAGAGAGCTACTGTCATACATCATGGCTTTTTACAATAATTTTTTAAAAAATCTTGAAAAACAACGAAAACAGAGAGGGAAGCCTTCAATTTATATTGGTAACAATTAATAGTCAGAGCTAAATATGGAGAGACTATCAAATCATATTCACCCCAAATTTAGATTGTTGTTCAAAACAATAAGCAGAACCTTGTCTGTACCACTGCTAAAGACCAAGTGAAATGTTTCTATGAGTTTTAAAAATTCCATTAGAGTTTGTTTCAAACAAACATTCCTTACAACACTGGAAACCTGAAGTTGAAAAGGCTATAAACAAAAGTTAAACTGACTTTTAATTAATTTCCATTGTCCAAGCTGAGACAAAAGCAAAATGTAAACTACATTTACATCGAAGATGTTATTACAAACATAGGTAAAGAATTATTTACAGTAAGATTTAAATGGTCTTTTTAATGTAGATTAAACAGCTGTTATGGACTAGAATCTCCCTTTTCAACTGCCTTAATTTCTACCAAGCAATTGATTATCTTCGTTTGGTGTTATTTTCACATCATAACTTGTTACTGTGATACCACCTACAAAAATAACATGCTTGGATGTTAATTGTGTCATGAACTACAGATGCAACAATCAATTTCCTTGTTAACCGAGATAAACGAGAAAGTGACTGTTACTCAGGTGACAGATAAATCTTCAGATGCTATTGCCATTAGCAATACTTATTTTTGGTTTTAGGAGGACCAATTCTGCAGAGGAGAGAATATTAATTAAAGGCAGACATTCAATATTCGTTTCTCCTCCTCAGCATTTTTTAACCTTTGGTTCAAATTATTATTGGCTAAATCTTCAATACTCTAAATTAGATGCTGTTAAAACTTTAGTTTGGTGTCTGGTCAGATACAGTGGGCTCTAATTCCAGAATTTACTCAGCCACATTTAGTGTTTTAACTCTTCTATTTATGTATTTTTGATACTAGAACATAGCCTAACAGCTTTATAAGATTTTGCTGAGGTTTTCCCCCCAGCTATAATTAAGGGCCTAAGTAACAAAGCAGAAGGGGGATCAACTGGATAGGACTGTATTCTGGGACTTGGGAGACCTGCATTCAAGTTCCAGCTTTGCCACAGACTTCCTTGGTGATCTTGGGCAAATCACTTAGACCCAGTGTGACCCAGAAACCTCTTTGTGCTAACTGATAGGGGGTATATAGACTTTTACAGGGAACCCTAGGGTCAGACATATGCCTAATAATTCATTAAAGGGTGGCATGTGAGCTCATCTTGTTTACCCTTTTAAAATATTGGCATAAAAGACTTATTGAAAAACGTTAACAGTCCTTCTCAGCCAGCTCTTAAAAAATTCTTGGATGCAACTGAGCAATTTGAGTAGCTGCTGTTTAACATCCTTTTGAGTTAACGTTGGAATTGAAAGTATTTCATGATCGTATGGTCTGAGTACACCATTTGGGTTTTTCCCAAATATACAACAGAAATATTTATTAAACACTTCTGCCTTTTATGTATTATTATTGACAATTCTACTATTTCCATCTAACAACAGACCAATGCCATTATTAGGATTCCTTTTCTTCCTAATATACTTAAAAACATTATTGTCCTTAACTCTGCTGGCCATAGATTTATCCTTGTGTCCCTTTCTGCTTCCCTTATCAATTTTCTACAATTCCTAGTTTCTAGTGTATATTTATGTAAGTATCTGAGACAGCTAATATATACTGATGGAAACACAGTCACCTTTGACTCGTTGGGCCCATATATTCCATCAAAATTAATACACTCCCCTGTCAACTTAATAAATCTGAATTAGTAAACTAGGTTAAGCAGTGGTGCCACTCCCTTGGGACTGGAGACAGACCTGGAAAGAGACACTTGGATTACTGCTACTTGCTGATCCCAACTGTGAGTAGGGTTTGATGGAAGGGTACTGGGTTGCAGTCACAGAACTATCACCTGTGGGACATTTTCACTGGCAGGTGAGAAGGGAGTTAGATGCACTACTGCCACAGTTACTGAAAGGAGTGGGTGGGTATTTTATACTCTATTTGCATATATTCTGTTGCTGCTTTCCCCCATGATTATGGCTGTGTTTCCTTTCCCTTAAAAATAATTTCCTTGTCTGTACAGAGTCTTGGAGTGCGTGTGAGAGAGGCAGTTTTGCCTGTTAAGGATGAGCAGGGAGGGTGCATTTAGTTTTCTCAGGTTTCATGGTGGTGGCTTCAGCTGGGTTAGTTGTTATCAAGAGAGACCCTAGATATATTGAACCTAGATATATCAACTGGCATAAAGGTTTAATGTATATGATCAGCCAACAGCAGGAATGATCACGTGTGTATATTGCCATAGATCATTAAAACACGTTTTCTAAGCTTGGATTTATGTTTGCTTTGTTTCTTACAATACTACTACTGTCTACTTACTTCATTACAGACAACCCTTTGACTCACTTCCCTCAGCTAAGTCTCACGGTAACAGTACTCCACTTCATGTCAGGGGAGAGGTTCCCTCCCTGTTGCCCCTTAGTAGTAGGCTGATAGGCCCAGCCCCTCAAGCGTGCACATACACACACAACACTTCACTCAAATATCTTTTTTATCAGGATACTCAGGGTCTTCTGGGCCCCAAAACACAATCCAACAGAAAGGACTTAAAAAAAAAAAAACAAGCAAAACAGACTCACATACTGTCAAGTCCTGGCTGTCTCCGTTTCCTCAAGCATCACACTCCCCGATCTCTCAGCCAGGAGCACACTCCCCAGACTCCTCTCCAACCTGAGATAATTTACTGGGCTGTTCTGGTTTCCGTGCAACCTTTTTAGTCACCCTGACTAGAACCCTTTTCTGACAGGCCTACCTCACACAATCCCTTCAGTTGTCACTGCCTAGGCAGCCTTCCCTGTCCCTGCCAGAGGTGCCTGTAAAACTCTTCTCCCTAAGCATTCCTCCTCCTCTTGGTCAACAGTCCCAGTCCACCCCAGCTGCAACTAGTAATGACCTAACTAGTCACAGTTGTCTCTCACCAGGCTGAATCAAGCCCGACATGGGCACACTGGGGATTTGGTCCTTTCCTCTAAAGCAGCGCTACCCTGTCTGCTGCTGGTGCTCAGGGCTGCAGCTCAGCTCCCAGCTCCCTTTGACTGTTCACAAAACCGGTAAAAGCTGCCTGAGCGGGAGACGTGTCTCCCTCAGGGAGCAGTGACCACAGGGGGGGCCCTCCCCTGGAACACAGGCTCTAGTTACTCCCCTCCCTGCACCCTGAGCCACCTGCACACAGCCTCTAGCTATCCCCCACCCCCAACCCAGACAGGCTGGGTGGCATGCTGAGGTGAGTTGGGGTGGAGGTGGCACTCCCTCCCCGGGCCTACCATGCAGAGCTGGCCCCCCAAAATAGAAGTCAAAATACACCTAGGTAGGGTGCCAGGCGGGGGGGGGGAGCCTCCAGGGCAGAAGCCCTGAGCCCTGGAGTTTTTCTAGCACGGGAGGGCTTAGAAAGAAAAAGGCTGACTTTTTTTCTTTTACCAGGAAGATGAGAACTGTTTGTAATATTATTTAAAAGATTAAACCCTAGCTAATACAGGCCTGATCCTCAGCTGGTGTAAATCAGCATAGCTTTGATGGTTGCATTGGCACTATACTGATTTAGAAGATCTGAAGGTATGTTTTAATTAGGATATAGATTTTTCTCCAGACCATACAAAGCTATACAACAACATGTAGGTGATGTGTGCCATAAGATATAAAATTGTTGATGAACATCCTCTTTAACAAGGCCTTTTACACCTCTGAGGTAATATTAAAATCAGATCCAACACATTTCACATATTTACAAAAGAGAACAATTCGGGCACAAAAAGAGCCACATTAAAAAAAGGGTTAAGTATTTGAAGTGTGGTTGAACTCCAAAAAGTGAGTGCATTAAAAAATTGGCATTGCCGAGTTCTACACTTGTTTCTCAGAAATTCCCATAGAAGTTTTGCTCAGTTTAAAAGTAAAATATATTTGGCTACTATCATCTGCACAGAAACTCCTGGAATTTAAAAGTCAAGCTGTGTTCTTCCTGGCTCCAGTATCACCAACCAGTAATACAGCCTACATCCAACAACAACAAAAATGTAACATGTAATATTTGCATAAGTAGCATATTTTACATATATGTTAACTTAAACTAAAATGAAATTGGCCCTTTTCATACTAATCTGCACACATATATAGAACATCCTTACATGAAAGATTTATAGAAAAGGTCCCGTAGTCACATTCTAATTAATTCCATCGTGGATGTATTCTGAATCCATCTCATGCTCTTGTAGTTTTGAGGGGATTGTAGCACAAACAACAGGAAACGTGTCACAAAACCAAACCTGCTGAAGACTGAAACTCTGTATGTTGTAGTTCTAGTACAAGTACAAAAAGATAAAGATGTTTTAATATTAAGGTGAAGAAAATCTGTTTTGAAGAGAGCTTGAAGTTAATTTGTCTCTTTTCTTGTGCTCTTTAGTAGTTGAAGATGAAATTGTGCATACTGCTGATCTCTAAAACTAGCTACTTAAAAAAAAAAGCTGTGGAAGCTATTCTGAAAAACAAATGAATCATCACCAAAACATAAGCTGTGTAACAGTTTTATTTTACTATATTGACATTTTATGCACAAATATTTTATCAGAGTAAAAATAGAAAATAATTGTTTCATGTAAAATTACCAAAAAAATTCAAAACAAAAAGTAATACATAATTATTAGCAGAGTATAAGTGTCTTTATTTAAAGAGTAAAAATGTATGCAAAACCCCTGTTTTACAAAAAATTGGGATTATACTTTTTTTTTCCTGGCAGCAACAAAACAATTATATTGACATATAATATTCTACATCCTTTATTTAATTGAAGACATCAAGTTAGTCAGATTTCTCTCTTAGCTACAGGAAATTTGACAACAACTTTATGCTGTTTCAAAAATGCATTGGTCCTTTTTTAATGAAAAGAACATGGTGGAAGAGCAGCAGATCCTACCAGGAAATAAAATGCATATAGACAGACCCAAAAGGGAGAATCATATTAACTAAATTAAAGGGCTTCAAAATAATAATCAGATGTATTTACATGGGAGGTTTTGATGCCATCTTTCCTAATAGTTTTATTCCATTCTGTGTATATTCAAGGGTAAAGCATCAATTTTACTTCTTAGCTTCGATATTAATTCATCCTCCATTAGACTGATTTGGTCGGTCAACGTTTGAAACCCCTCCTTTCTCTGCCCACTTGCGGTATTTTAGACCTTTGCTAGAAAGATTGAGCAGTGTTCTAAAGGGCAGTTGTATCACATTTATTAATTAGCCACTTGAATTGTGGCTTGTATTTGCAGTGCCCATCCTTGTCTTGAACAGAGCTACACAAATGGAATTCCGGACACAGAAAAAAGTTAGCCACACAACTTGCAGCCTAATAGTCCCTTTCGTAAGCAAGATAGTGACCTCGGCTATTTACGTAAGAGATTTCAAATGCTTGATAGTGAAAATGGGCTACAACTGTACTATAACAGTCATACAAGCTAGACATTTGACTTGACTTCTGACTGATTTACCCATATCTGTAACTTAAGGATTTGTTAAGGACTAAAAAGGATTTGTGTAGCTTCTTATAAAGCTAATACATTGTTCAGAAGCAGCATGCTCAGCCTTTTGGCAAATGAGGGAGTGCTTCAGTAATTCAAGAATAGTAAATTAAAAGTCACTGGAGGAATCTGACAAGAGAAAGCTACAATGGTGGTGGTGGCAGCTAGAGAGACTTAAATGGTAGATTGCCAAAACGGCATGTGAGAGATCCTTAGGCCTACAGCAGGGGCATGGAGATGCACCTCCACCGAGAAAAACACCTCAGCCCCCAGATATACCCTTTAAAAAATAAACCCTAAAAATATACAAGTCTCACATATTTCCAATTCCTAGAAAGCCAGTTTCTCTTTACTTGTCAACAGCAATAACATAGTGCTCCCACCATGCAGTTTAAGTACATTTTACATTAAGCATCTGTCAGTGTAGCCAAATTCTTGACTTAAAAGTTTTAAGAGTAACTTGACCTTTCAACATGGTACTAAAGATTTTCTCTTATGCAATTATATTTTTTACTACTTGTCAAGTGACACCACAGCTTTTGCTGATGATTCCTTATTTAAAAAAAATCTGCTTGCAAGAACAGCAAAAATGCATGGCAACACAATATTTATACTGTTTAAACAAAGGGGCAAAAAGTAAAAAATGCTCTATTCCGACTAACAGAAGAAGTCTAGCAAGTCATTAATTGAGAAGCTCACAAATCATGGAGACGCAGTTTTGTACATATTAACATGTATATGCCTGAATGAAGTAGTATTTATACCAGTCTCTGGATTCAGGATACATTCCAATTATATGTATTTTGAAAAATGTATCTAAACCCTTAACTGTGTCCTGCTTAGGTCTCAGGAATGTGTAGTTTTGTCTCCGAGGCCTTAAAACATTATCTGAAATTTGGAAAGAAACTACTTTTAAATAAGAAACTATATTTTTTCATATTTTAATAGGGCAGACTGTACAATAATCTGGAAGTCAAACTTCAGATTTTTATAAAAACTTATTTGCAACTCATTTTGTTTTGTTTCTAAACAGGAAAGGATTGCTGAATGTGATTAACTTAAGTCTTCAGTTCATCAAGATCAACTATAGTGCAGGTATAAGGAGTATTGGCTAATATACTCTGCAGCGTAGAGTAATAAAAACTTCTTTTGGGGGGAGGGATACCTTCTCAAGTTTTTAATCACCTGACAGGAAAAACATGGAAATCTTTATTAATTTTCTTTTGCTGAGTAGCCAGCATAACATTTTTCAAAAGTTAAGAACTTGCCCTCATATATGCATGTTAGCTACACGTTACAATGAAATACTCATAATTGGCTTTTGATCTAAGCCAGACTTAAACCTGGATCTCTTTCTTCAGCACTGATCTTCAGTTTAGTCTATTCTTAGTTTTCTTTGCTTATAAACAGAGAAATTGTCTTAAGGACTTGATGCTTTGTATTATTTTTTAATATGTCTGTTCTTTCTGCTCTGCTTGATTAAATGAGATTAACAGGCATGTTTAAGGGAAGCTCCTGCTTTAACTGTGTAAGCATCCAATTCCATTTTGTAGTTCAATAGAGAATCAAAACATCAGAAAGGGCTGAATTTAAACTACTGACCAGTCTGTTTCCTGTAGATGCTTCACTTTTCTTAAAATGCTGCAACAAATATTTTGTAGGGCTGGATATATAACATGAACCAGTTCAGCTTTCCGCACCAATTTCAGCAGACTACGTGACACAGTGGGCCAGTCTTCACATTGAAGAAGTTGTGGTGATTCCTTAACATACACTGAAATATATGCTGTTAAAGATCCAAATTTATGGGAGTCTCAGTTCTTTGTAGAAAATCATGCATCATATTGTACTGTCAAGGAATAAAAAGAAGATTCCAATTCTGATAAAGATAACTGCTCTGGGTATATAAGAAAGGCCTCAGGCTCCCACTTTCAGGTCCAAGTGCTTAATTGTCTTTCTCGGTTTGCAGGGATGCTGTAGCTAGTGCTACTGCTGTGACTGGCTGTGCAATGCCATGGAGTTGCATCTTTGCCAGTTTCTTTTGCTCACACTCTGTGACCAACCGGTTCAGCTCTGCTGCGCTATAGCCAATAAGAGTTTTCAAGTCACAGACAAATTTGTACACAAACCTCTTGCCTTGTACTTTGCAGATCATATCCCCATCATAGTAATACCTTAAATGAGAAAAACAAAGAAAAAAAATAAAATAAATCAGTTCAAGTAACAGAGCAATATTCAGTGTACAAAGCCCACCCACCCAGCCAATGATCACCCTTGAGGATACTGTGGCGCTAAAAGGTAGATTATTTTTCTCTGCAAGATCTTGATAAAGATGTATTTTATTCACCAACATAAAACCAGACCTCTTCTCTCTTGGGCTGGAGTTGTTTTGTTTTCAACATAAATGTAAAGAGGAGACGAAGGCAGTGGAATATGAATTCTTTCTTGAGTTATCTGGCTGAGCCATTGGGAGAGCCATGTTACTAAACCAATTAATCATCGCCATCCAAAATCCCACAGGGATGCAGGCTGCTTGAAGACTGAGCATTACTGGGGAGACAGTACACTGGAATGGCCCTTTTGCAAGATTTCATTCATTATTTTTGCCTTAGCTGCAGAGACACTCTTGGCCATTTCAGCTACAAGGACAATTGACCAGACTGTTGCAGTAGGTTGGCTTCAGTATGCACCCTCATGTACTGACCCTGTAGGTCCCATAACTTTGCCTCCTGCTTCCTCCCTTGGTGGAGAAAGCAGCTAATTTCAAACTGAATGCTGTGGTCATTATATTAATGAATATTATGGAAAGAATGGGATTGTATGTTAATATAGCCCATCTAAAACTACAGGATACTTTTCAATAGCGAGCACTGGAGTTACACTTTTTCCTTTGTAGAATTTAAATGCAGGACCTATTAAAAAACAAAGTCAGAAGCACATCCATTACCTATGTTTACAATTAATTATGAATTAATTACCCTTTTATGGTCAACATTTTTCCTGTTTTATCACAATAGGGTTGTTACCATATGCCACACCAAGCAGAATGCAGTTAAGACAGCATAAAACTGTATACATGATCTATAGCACTCCAGAGACATTACAAAAGCTTTAGTGACTAAGAAGCACACTGCACAAATTTAACTTTTTACAATTGTATTTTGTGCTCTCCTTACCTCAGGCATTAATGAATTTGGACTTCTGTTGTTTAGCGGGATTGTGATAAATTTGTGCAAGGCACAAATATAATGAAAGAAAATTACCTACCTATGGTTCAGTTTATCTGAAAATATCATTTGACTGGATTCCCACTCTTGCCTTATGCTTCTAGCATCAGAGAAGCTGGAAACTCCCTTGGCTCTCAGATTTTCAACCCTTTGAAAAGCATGCTTGTGTACAGAACAAATGCCAGGTCATCTGTACTTCTGGGATGTTCTTTAGTTCCTTGATAAGCAAGGAATAAAGAGGGTCTCTAATCTCCAAGCAAAATTGAGTAAATCACTGAACTAGCTTTTGCCTCCCAGTCAAACCTCTTTAGAGACACCAAATTTTGAAGATGACATAATTCCGACTAAGGCTATGTCTACACTGCCACTTTCAGCGCTAAAGCTTTAGTCGTTCAGTGGTGTGAAAACACACACCCGAGTGGCAAAAGTTTTAGCACTGAAAAGCGCCAGTATAGACAGCGCCATGGCTCCCGGCGATAAAGCTATCACCCCTCGTTCGGGTGCCCCGCGATAAAGCATGACTACACTGCACATGTCACACGGGCTGTAACATGGGTAGTGTAGACATACCCTAAAACAAAAACTGGAACTTTCAGAATGAGAAACACCCAAGTTGGTTTGGCAAACCAGAGACACTGGTGAAGACTTCCTGTAAGTGGAATGAAGTCTCATTAGGTGCACTTGTGACTGTGGTCATTAAGAACTGAAGTGGAGCATACCAGAGGGCCTTGAGCATTAAGAGTTTGTCTACACATATCAAAAGGCCAAAAGTGAGAGAGTATCGTTGAGAGCTGACAGAACAGCTGTCTTATGTCTCATGCTAGAAGAGACTCAAGAGCTGGAATCTAGTCAGTACAGTAACTACAGAGAAATATTTTTATCGCACAGTTTTTACAGAATTTTGTTATAGATGAAATGCACAATACAGAGAGTAAAACAAATAAATACAGAAAATGAATGAATGTTTAGGAATTCTTAATCTGTTGGTATGTTTCAGATTATGCTGAAACAAAAGTTATGTATGTCTGTAAAGCACAAGTTTAAAAATGAGCAATGTCACTTTTCTATCGAGTAATGAAATAGATACTGCTTCTGGCAATTCACTGATGGCACAGTCAAGAATACATACCAAAATATAGACCAATTGCTTTTTCTGTTCTTTGTATTCATGGAGCATTACATGAACTACTTTTAATCTGCTTATTCTTCTGATAACTGGGTAGAATATCTACCACCTTCACCAGCAGCATCACTTCCACAGCTTTTTTTTTTTTTTAAAGTAACTTTTTACTGTATATTAATCACAAATTTACACAGTAGTTTTAATAAATTAGTAAACAAAACTTAAATCACAAGTTTGTTTGTTTTTTAAACAAAAATTCAGATTGTCAGCAATTTTTTCCCAGTGGCAGAAGGAGGCATTTAATATTGCCACAGACATCTCAATGTTAGATAACATGTCAGTATTGATGCAGCTGCCAAAAGAAAAATACTTTGAGGAACAAAACATAAATGTATTTTTTTTTTTAATTTACGTAAATTGCTATAAAAACATGTCTTAATATTCTGGTGATGAGAAAGTTATTCTTGAGTTCTTCTGCTGCCTTCACTTAGTTTGCTTATAAAAGAAAAATAAAACCTTTAAAACCACTAGTGTGATTTTGGTGTTTACAACCGCAAATGGATAGATCATCAACTAAGGTGACAATATGGAAAAAAGGAATTTTACACCTTTATTAATATTATTAGGGACTCTCTTTTATTAAGCGATATACAAATTTCAAATAATTTATACTTTTAAATGTATATCAAGACCGGAGCAATTTAAATCAAGACAATTTAAATCATTCATTTAAAATCACTTGATTTTTCAAGAAGTCATTTATACTAATTTGAAAATTTGTGCTACGCAGCTTCAGATTGAAAATAAAAACTGCATTTACTTCAAAATAAACTTTAAATATCTCAAGCTACTGTGTCTCTTATCTGAATCTTACAAACCCGCTATGTGCAAAAAACCCAAGATATTGAAAAATTAGGCCCTGATCCTGCAAAAATTATGCTGGTATGTAACTTTACTCACACGAACAGTGCTTAAAAAATCACATAAGCATTTGCAGCATCAACCTTGTATTTTAGAGTAGGCCAAATTACCAGATAAATTGATATTAATAAACAAAGCATTTCTGGGGAAAAGTTGGTAAACATGTTTTATTTTATAATTTGAACGTGCTGCATTTGAAAGTGATGTTTACCAAACTAAATTTTGAACTTTAAGGTAAGTAAAAAAAAAATTGTTATAACTTGTAATTTAAAAAAAAAAAGAAAAAGAAAAAGTGAAGGAGATACACTAAATATAGAATATGTTCCTAATTTGGAATCCTGTGCTAACAGAAAATGCAGGGTGCAATCTCAGTTGAAGATCATATTCTCTGCTTCCTCTGGTCACGTGATGATACGCACTTGAATTTTGTTTTGCATTAAGGACGACATTTAAAATTAAGTAAATACTTAATTAAGTAAGTACTTAAGATATTTTTGGAATTAAATGCCTGCTATGCTTTACACTAAGTATCATACACAACATAGTATGATATAGTTTATTTCCATAAGGTCTTCTCTTTCAAAAATATAAATTATTACTATTAGCCCTAAGCGCTAATCCAACCTGAAGTTGACTTTTGCTTACAATGTAAGTGAATAGAGTATTGATTTGGAAACCTATGCCTTGGCATAAGCTACGTTCTGGTAAATATTTAATATTCATGAGGTAGTGTTTAATTATATGTATTATTATTGTCAGGTATTCCATAGATGAAACAGAGGCAGTCTTGAACCTGAAGCATCCCTCAACAATATCTTATCAACAATGAATGCATTACTTTTGCCAACAAGTGAAAAAGGACAGTTTTTGCTTCTAGTGAACAGGGATTGACTATAATACAAGAGGCAACCAATGCAAGACAGAAACTCAGAGATTTCTAAATAGGGATGCAACCAATAGAATTCTAACAGCGCTTCAATCTAAATGCAGACAATAATTACTTTGGCATAAAACTGTTATGCAACATATGCAGAGGTAAAATTAGCAGTTTTTAAAATCCAATGAAGCTACTTCATCAACTAGTAAGGGTGAACTGCAAATCCCATCTTGCATTACAATCTCCAAAACCTCAAAACAGTGCTTCAGAGCAAGGTCCCGCTAGTGAACTAGAGTCTTTGCATTTTCTGCCAGGATGGAAGTTTCCAAACAAAAAACTTTCTTCTGTAACAACATTCAAAATGAACACACAAATACTTGAGGCAGCAGAGTATAAATATGAGCTTAGTATACATATAGCTGGTGTAAGTGACCTAATAGTTTCAGAATTGAAATGCCACCCTAACTGCTATAAACATTTCTCGAGAAAACACCACCACTAACCATGAAACCACTGGCTTAGCAATGAGAGAAAACACTGAAGAAAACAGCTATGTTTTGGAACTTTCACAGGTATGGACTCATTACTGTTTTTTCTCAAATGTAGCTGGTGGAGATGTCCCACATTCATTTTTAAGTCACATGGCAACCTTCAAAGAAAAACGTATTCTACGTCTTGATGGTGCTTACAAGTTCAGTGTCTTACGTGATCGATCTGCTTTGGAGAGAAAAATATTATTAGTGCCTGTCAATTCTGTCATCTCCCTTTCTCTAAACTGTTACACAGTGCAGGAGAAGAAACTTTATCTACCAGTCCAGTTTTCAAGACTGAATTTGAAGACCAATTTCTCTCAATGGTACATGTAGCACTGAAATTACGCTCAAATATACTTGCTCATCCTAGATACCATGAGCTAAATGTCAGTGAGGAAGAGGCACTAGTCTGTGTGCCAAATATTTTTGTAACTCTTCTTGGGTGACCAATCTAGTCTTGAAGTCGGAGAAGTTGATGAACAGGAGGACGACGATGACACAGACGATAAGGTTGCAGATGTATCAGAAAATGACAAACAAGAATCATATAAAGAGTCCAGGAAGTTAAGTATTGGCACAAGATTTCATCTACGGTGTCAGTGGAGGTAAGAAGTGGACACTCAAACATACTGGGCTTAGAAGCACCCTTCACCGGCCACAAATTCAAAAAAAGCTAGTCCAGATATTTTACAATGCTGGGCATTGTATTAGCTACAAGGACTTAGTTCAAGTTGACATAGCACTGGCCAAGAACACACTGATGACAATGAATGAGGATATAACAGTGATTCCATCAAACTAGGGGCTTGTCTACACTACAGCAGCTGGTCAATTTAAACTATGCAATTTAGTTACGTTAGTAGTGTAACTCAAATCGATGTAGCTTAGATCTACTTTCCGATGAGTCCACACTACGCTAGTCGACGGAAGACGCTTTCCCGCCGACACTGCTTCCGCCTCTCGTTGAGATGGAGTGCATAAATCGATGGGAGAGCGCTCTCCCATTGACTGAGCATGTCTTCATTAGACCCACTAAATTGATTGCAGCTGTATCGATTTAGCTCCATAGTGAAGACCAGCCCTAGGATAAAGGAAATGTTACCCATTTCACTGCAGATAACATTGATACAAATGAGTGTACACTTAACTGGCAAAACACGTTTCTTGCTACACAATATGCAGCCTGGCAGAGAGGACCTGCAGGACATGAGCCAACAAGTCATGCTACTTTAAAATGTTCCAGATGCAACGAACGCCATCTTTCCTACTATCACCACAGAGGGTACAACAGAACCAAAATTCATTGAGGATGTTCTAGAAGAAAGATTTAATGGACACAAATGACTGCCAGTCAGCTTTGAAAGCTCAAGCACAGGATATGGCATTTTCCCTCAAATGTCAATTTGAAAATCCAAAATCTGGCTGGACAAGTTTTAATGAAAGCACAGTAACAATAACTCCCCATTAACTAAATATGGTTACATGCTTATCGTTCAGTACCCAGCTCATGAAGTTGATTCACTTGCACAAGTCACATGTCACATGCACAGAAACATGTAATCAGGACTGTTTATCAAGCACTCTTCCCTGCTCTGATGGCACTAAAATGGATTGTACCAAAATATAAGGATATCCTGATTCCATTCTGAGTAAGTCTACACATATCAACGAACTTCCTAAAAGTGCCAGCCAGGGGCAGCATATTCAGGATTCTGGATTGTTGAGCGTGTGGACTGAAAGTGGAATTTTAGGCAGACAAATGATAGAGCAGGTAATTGCTGGTAAAAAATTATGCAAAAGCCACTCATGCTCACAAGATATCTCTACAGATAACATGGTCACTGTTATTACCACATAACTTCTGAGCTAGCTACAACAACTTGACAAGAAACTTAGAGAAAAGCCCCTGCAAGATTACAATAACTTACGTGTCTGTTCTGTCATCTGCCAGTTTCCATGACTATATAGCATCACTTGTGCCAAGCAGCATGGAAAACCATCCCAATTTCCAGTACTGGTGGCAGTACATAGATATGGTGTGTATCCTCCTAGTCTTCAACAGAGCTCAACAGAATGGAATTTGGGAGCTTTACCTGTATGCTTTAAAAAAAAATGCTTCTGTTCCCTCACTGGTATGATCACACAAATTATGCTTGATGGGGATCTGTGTACTCAGTGGAAATGAACTGGCTCCCTCTGGAGATAATTTAAAAGTTAAATAGGGGCAACTGAGTTTTGAAAGATTCCAACCACAGATTCAATCAGGTAGATCCGGATCACTTCCAAGAGTGGCTGAATGCCACTTGTAAAAGAGAAGGAATTCTGGGTATCACAAGATCAGCCTCAGCACTCAGTAGATGGGCTCTCTCCTATAATCTATGTGCCCAAATTGCAGCCCAAACCAGGAAGTTATTTAGTCTTGGACTTAATAACCATTTGACTTGCATTGAATCCACACCAGCATGAAAGACCCATGATCATGCTGATGAAAATAAAATGTTAATGACATTTCAGAGATTCAAATTATTCACTAGTGAGCCAGCCTCCAACACCCTACAAAACATTGCAATGAAGGATTTGCCTACAGAAATTAATCAGGAAGCTCTGCTGAATGCAGAAATACATGACCAGGAGCAACTGAGTACCTTTGTTCAGAAAAGGCTTATGACACTAAAGGAGCGAAGTGCCCATATCAAGTTCCGTGACCTGAAAAAGACAAGGTGTAGGACGCTTTTCTCCCTCTATGCAGTTGGGGAGAAAAAAGCAAAGCAAAGACAAGGTAGTCATAATAAAGGCTGATTGTCTCACACCACAGCACATCATTACTGCTATAATGCAGGAAGGACGGTGGATCTGCACAAAATATTGCGCCATGACCTAATGCCAATTCCACTTGCTCTTTCTGAGGTAAAGGATGTCTTAGCAAGTCTGTTATGATAGGTGTTTTAACCAGAGACATCCCTTGTCCTCATGCGATAACATTTGATAGTACATCCTGTCCGATGATTCATGGCAAGCACTGTAACGGCACTGGGAAAACCTCTTCCACGTACAACCTTTGGTGACCTTGCAACATTTTTGTCAAGTCAGTTCTTCACTCTGGACAGCATTTCAGCAGGACTAGTTAACACATTCACACCAGCTTCTATTAAAGGAACGATGCAATAGAAGCACTCAAAAGCTTGTAGAAAATCATTTGAGAACAGACCTGTTCCACTACCCAACAGCTGGCCAGACTTCTTGGCCCATTCAGAAAATAAGGCTGGTCTGGCTTGCTTCTTCTATGACAAACTCCAAGCCAATACTCCACAAAACAATTGTCATATCAGAAGGGTTTAAAGAAGACAGTACAGTTAAATCGTCAACCCAACTGTAGACATTAGAGAGTTGCAAGCTGACCTCAAAGAGGCAGACACTAGGATTGTACAACACTGCTTGCATACAGATGCGGACTATGTCAGCATTGATGTTTTTCTTTTGTTAATGGCACACTATATATATTCCTGTGCATATTATTCAAGAGAAGTTTCTGCCTGTATTTCCACAAGCAGATATAGAAACAATACTTTCCTTCCAGGCACTGACAGGCTTTGATATGGTTTTCCACATTGCTAGGCACAGCAAGAAAACAGCTTGGACAATATTTATGGAGAAACATGGATTCCTAAGAAACTTAGGGAAGGATGATCTATAGAATGAAACAATCATTTCAGCAGAAAAGTTCATCTGCAACATGTACAATTTACTTAAAGAGGAGAGCTGCGACAAGTTCTCAAAGTGTCGCTCACTAGAGGACTGACCCCAATAAATGATGCATTGCGCTACCACATCCAAAAAAACTCACTTACAATCCCACACTGCCCTTACGAGAGAACTTGATCTGGGCCAAACACAATGGAGAACTGGTACCTAAGCTAATGTCACTAGAGCCAATCCCCCATAACTATGCAGAAATTGTTATCTACGGATGTGTCAAAGGGTGCCTATCAATACTGGAGCTGCAGAAATGCCACAATGGCATGCACTGGGCCTGTTAATGCAAGGGGTGTGTTGATACATATAGGACCTGTTTAAACACTGTGCAGGACATACAGTAACTGTCTGTAGTGGATTTAAAAGATAGATATTTACTAATTTTTCAAATTTTACTTAAATTTTGTACTCCAATTTAGAAAGTGAAATATTCAAAGTTCAGCTTAGTTGTTTTTTTTAAACAGATTCACCACATTAAATCATGAAAGATAACTTGTTCACCTATCTTTCTCAAAAATGCCTCCTATATCTTATTTTATAGAAAATGTGCCTAATCTATTCTATTGACAATGTTTTTTAGTGGCATAAAATCTATTACTTTGATAACTCTGAAAAAATGTTGTTTTAATGAAAAGTTAATTGTGCACTCTTTTAAATACAGGATAAAATTTGCTAAAATAGGAGTCTAAAGTTATGGTTCTAAATCCAGATATTTAGGTACCTAAATGTTTTTGCAAATCTGATCCTTAACATGATTTGGGAGCACAATTCCTACTGACTTCAAACTACAAAACCCAGATGAAGGAAAATAGCTTAGTTGAAGCATTTCAGTTTTCTTGACTTGTGAAAGTTCAACATATCAGATGGTTATGCTGGCTGCAAACAAAGCAGGAGCTATTTTATTTTAAATTGTGTGCCTGAGTTTGTGTTGTTCTCACAGTAAAGATGCTAATGAGGTCCTGGACTTGTCTTTTTCAGCACACATGAGCATTTTAAGTATGATACTTAATAGAAAAAAAAAATCTACGTAAAATCTGATATTCTACTAACAGTTTGGCACGCAGCAAATCTCCAAAAAGGGCCATAATTTTGGAGTTTAATGTACCCACCCTCCACACCCACATCATATATGATTTGAAAGCTTACTTTATGTGCAATTAGATGAAATATGATGTGGAGCTGCCAAGTGGTGCTGTAAGCCTGTAGGTGAGGTGAAACAATGGTACTCAAAATGTGATAGTGACATTTTTGGCACAGTTCCACAAACACTGCAACATGACTACAGTTTTTTGTTTTTTACTGTGTGAGTTAACTTCAACACCTTCATGTGGTGTTTATTGATCAACATACTGCCAAATGACAATGTATTCGAAGATTTTTAATGGGCAAGTTCTCCCTGCCCCGAGAAATGATGAAGTTGCTTAGCAGGTGGAAAAAACGGCGAGAGCATCACACATACCTTAATGCTGCCAGTGGGGCGCAGTGTAGACATACATCTTAAATTCTGTAACTAAAGCTGTTTCAGTGACCATTTCCTCATGAAATTGTTAAGCATATTATCCAAAGATCATCAACCATAGCATTTTCCATTTGTTTTCTAAAGGCAACCACTCACACATCCAATGACCCACCCTGCTCAGCTTATGAGAACGGCAACAGAAGGTGGCATGGCGGTCCGTACCTGTCTGGTTTTTAACTGATGTGCAATCACAAAAGATCATATGTAACTGGCAGAATACTACTGTTAGAGAAAAGCATACAACTATTTTATGAAATAATTTAGTTGTAGAGCTTCTTACCGTAGAGCACGACTAAGCTTCTCATAGTTCATGGTGGGTTTATTTTTACGTTGTCCCCATTTCTGTGCAACCAGCTCAGGTTGATTCAGTTTAAACTCCCCTTCATCGCCAACCCAAGAAATACAGTCTCTAGCATCTTTGTCAGTAAGAAGTTCTAGCAAAAACTGCCATAGCTGAATCTGGCCATTGTTTCCTATTGAGATAAAAAGTCATTAAAGCTAAATAGAAGTTATTTTCTACAGAGCGAAAGTTATTTTAAGACTTCATAAACTTCAGTTTAGGACAGCTCAATATCCATGTTATACAGTGGTCAAGATTAAAAAAAAAAATCAGACTGTAAGTTAGAATCTAACTGCACCCTTAGGCACTTAAATAGTTGGTTTGATCTTTCAAAAGTGCAGCACACCCAGTAGCTCTCACTGAAGTCTTGGCCTAGAAGCCTAGTTCTATGTTCCTATTTTTGAAAATCTTGGCTAGTGTCACAAGGCACTTTGCAGAGTGTGTCAATCAATCAAAACCTAAATGTGGTTTAGAGGTGAGATTTGGTTTTTTGAAGACAGATGAAGTAGCAACTCCTAAGGGGAAGGGACAGAAAGGAAAGCAATATTGGAGGACAGAAGCAAGGTAATGGGGAAGCTGATACAATATTAATGATACAGAGAGTTTGGATGAAAAAAATCTAAGGAGAATTCTGAAATTAAATTACATAGCTAACGTGCAGTTTTCCTAAAAATACCTTCGCTTCATAGGGATTAGCAGGTCTCCAATTGGTGAAGTTACCAGCAGCGTAAGAAGAAAAACTAAACAAACAGTATGCAAAGTGCCAGGTTAGAATACTGGAACATATTTGCCAATCCCTGCTTCCTTCCTGAATGATCCAGTAAGGAGAAAAAATCTGAGCAAATGGCATTGAGTGGGAGGAAGGGGGGCACATTTAAGATAACAGTCAACCTTGGGTTTGTCTTGTCTACAAGATAGCACTTCCATCAACATAGTGCTCTTTAGCACCATGCTGGGCACTGATTCAGTACTAACTCAAAAGGTCTAAGGGCTACATACTGCATCAGCACTTCCTGTCACACCTGGATTTTCCCTACAGGCCTCATATCCAAGCAAGCAGCACTTAGAAAATTTGGCAAAATCATATCTGTAAGGGATACGGCTGTATTCTGCAAATTCACCATTTGATTTAACTGTTAAATATTTATAGCATTTACATTGAAATAAAATTGAGAAAATACCTGTTCTGTTCCCAGGTGAACTTCTGTCTTCTCCTGAAATTCTTGGTGCTCTTTGTACTTTAGCTGCCTTTGCACTGCTGTTTATTACTTTAATGGTGGTTGGGGTAGCAGGCTGTACAGATGCTGGAATAATTTGCACAGCTGTGAAACAGCAAACATTGGAGAACAATAATTATAACTTGTTGGTACAAAAACCTGATGCGTGCATGTGTGTGAGAGAGAGAGAACGCGCACGCGCGCACACCCCCCCCCCCCCCCCCCTTAGAGTTACAAACACCTCAAGAACGGAGGTTGTTTGGAACTCTGAACAAAACGTTACGGTTTTTCTTTCAAAAGTTTGCAACTAAACTGACTTAACACAGCTTTGAAACTTTACTATCCAGAACAGAAATGCTGCTTTCATTTAAATTAAGATAGTTTCCTTACCTTGTCAAGTTTTTTATTTTAACCCCCCTCCCCTTTTTAGTAGTTTACATTTAACACATTACTGTACAGTATTTGCTTTTTTTGGGGTCTCTACTGCCTGACTGCGTACTTCCGGTTCCAAATGTGGTGTGTGGTTGACCGGTCAGTTCGTAACTTTGGTGTTCATAACTCTGCGGTTCTAGCGTGTGCGTGTGTGTACATAAATATTAAAATTCAAAATATTTCCCCTCTAAAAAGGTTTAGTCATAAACCTTCCCCTTAAGAATAATTTAAATTGTTGCTACCATTAAAATGGAATTGGTGTTAGCATTGCAGTAGATAAGTTCTGTATTTTAAAAAATAGCATATTTCTGATATATGTTCACCAAGAATGCAGTTCTGAACAGCTGATATTACCAATATTTCACTTGTGTCACATTATGGTGCAGAATAATGGAAAAGTCTATTGATCATAATAAGAAGAAAGTTAGAAACATTCAAAATTCTGATAATTAAACTCTTAAATTGGCTAAAAAATTAAAGCTTTGCTTTCAAGTTGAAAAACATGCAAAAGATGTGTTATTTCTCTGTGGCTTTTCTGACTTTTTGGTAGCATGAGTGCTGAACCCACATTTCTGGTTGACAAACACCTGTCTTAATAATTTACTGGCATAACTACTCACGCTGATCAATAGTAACTGTTGCTATTTCTCCCGAGTGTTCTTGGCTAGCCAATACATCTGCCAAGTAAAAGAAAAATATTTAAATCTTTATTCAAATCCTTACCCTCATAAGTCAACTGAATGCCAAATGGATTTTATAACCGAGAAAACAAGAAAGGAATGCAAAGAAACAACATAAAGGTTGTAGAGTGCAATAAAGATGATGACTTTAAGAGTAAATATTTAACACCACATGAAAGAAATATGCACAGCCTTTTTTATGTCCTTATGGGCATCTGGGATGGCGCTTTATTTTCACTAATGTATTTTTAGAATATTACACACACTTTTTTTTATTCTTTATGCAGACAAACTTTCTATTTTGCTTATATGATGTACTTTTTTCAATGGCACAGACAGAAAACCAGCCTACCTAATTGTATCTAAACATTGAATACACATGAATGCACAATAGATTAGCTGCAGTGTATATGGGCTAAAGAATTAGCTTAGTAACTTTCACATTTACGTGAGACTGCAACATAATATTAAATAGCACTTAATATTTAATTATAAGACTGTCAACTCAGAAGATGAACTAAACCTAATAATAAAAACATAAATCAGAAATTCTCAGGTATGTTGTAAGAGCCATACCTCTTGTACCTTACTTCCTGTATTAGATTAACAGTAATAAAATTTGAGGGAAGATGGGCCATGGACATTTCTTTTGTAACAGCAAGCACTCTCATTATAACATATTCCCTTATCTTGTATTTGGCACCCTCCCTTTCACTGCTAATGGAAAGTGGGAAAATAATTTGGACTGTTCACAGCTGTCTTTATCTTTCCACAGAAAAAAATAGTAACTAAATCAGTCATTGAGAAAGCTCACATACATTTTCGAAGAAGCTCCAGGTGGCTCCAAAGGATTTCTCCCCGAGGGACCCTCTGGAAGAAGTCCTCTTGATTGAGGCTACATAACTCTCGGCCTGGAATACTAAGAGTATTGAGGTCTATGTCAGTCATGCTGAACTCCTTCATCACCCATACCACCCAGTGGAGTACTTGGTCTGTTGACCACTGTACAGGGTCTAGGAAAAAAGAAGAAAAATATATTAAACAACTGATAAAAACTGCAAAAGGTGTGTCACCCTGTCCATTTTAGACACTACAGAACTATTCCCTATAGTCACTAACAATAAAAAGAACCAGAGAAAAAACACTGTCCCATGTGATTGAAACAAGTATGACTGAAAAGTCATATGAATGAGTTGTTAAATTAAAAAAAGCAAAACAACAAAACCTAATTCTTAAGTTTTAGTAACAAAGCCTGGTTACGCCACAAACACTCTTTGCATAGAGAAACAAAAACGGAAGACAGTAGAAGGTGTGGAAAGCCACAACACAAATGAAATTTTGATTCTCAAGATGCCACTACAAAACTATTCCTATGGACTTGCTAATTTGCTTTCTATGGCTTTGCCTGAAACAGTGCAGTATCTGGAGATGCAAGCCTCTGACTTGGATCACCATTTCTTCTCGCCATCTCTGAAAATTTCTGAGCCCTCTATTGCTCTGTCTACCAATTTTCTTGTTTCATTCCTTCCAATATGAAACATTAGATTCCCTATGTTGGGATGGGATACCCTTCCCCAACCACGATCTAGGTCAGTAACACTGTATGCGCAGCCAGGGAATAGCTGAGGATATTGGCGGCTAGTGAGAGTTCTAAGCAACATCATAAAGCTTCCTAACCTTTTTGGGAGAAGGATGAATAGTAGTTGTTTTTTTGCCTTGTTGTAACTAAGGCCAACTGGGTGAAGAGTTAGAATAGACAGCTGTCAAAAATTGTTTCACATGCAGGGTCAATTTTTTTCCGTTACTATGGTCATATCCTGTAGGTTCTTTAGGCTAACACTATACTCCATAATGCTTCTGTGAGCACAGCATAACTTTGGAATCTACCTTGGGCCACGAGAGCCGTTTATCCTCCAAACCCCAAGAGAGCTCTGGGAAGCCCTAACAAAAAGCCGCTTGGCATCGTGGATAAGAACAGGGATAGTTTCTGTGATTTTCTGAACAGAATGGATCAGGAAAGTTCTCTCCTCATTCCTGCACCTAGGAAAAAGCAAGAGCTATATCTTATCTGGTTTCCTGAGGGCTTTTGAGTTTCATGGCTGAGACAAACATGCTTTAGCAGTCACTCCCATTAGTCATGAAACTCTCCCCAACAGGATCTGAATCTTGTACTTGGCCAGCAGAAACCTCTCGCTTCAACAGTTCTGAACCTGGGACTGCTGGCACATCCACCAAAATGCAAGAACAACGGGCAGTGCCAGAGTTTTAAAAATCTTGTTTTAAAGAGCTAACTTTGCATGTGCAGCACACTAGCCCCTGGAAATAGTAAAGGAAATATGAGAATGTTCCTGGTTAAGACTTTGCTCCCAAGAAATATTCTAGAGCTGGGGGGTGGAGGGGGAGGCAAGGAATGGTTGTGCTGCTGATAGTGAAAGTTGTCATCATAGCTCCTGGAAGTCACAAAGAACCTCCTCTGCTCCAGACAGTGAGCTTCTTGTTTCTTAAAGAGCTAAGTAAGCTGTCTGCCACAACACCAAAAATTATTTACTTCTGTTGCTGCCTTATCTCCTGAAATAACTTTGTCTTCTCAGAGTAAAATACAATGCACTTAAGGTCCTTCTTGGTAAACTGCGGCTCCAAAAAGCAGTTGGGGGCATTTTTCCTTTGATTTAGCATTGTAGCGAGGTGAAGTCTCATCGGTGCAGCACCTCCTGCTGGTCGTCTGGGAATTAGCTCTTTTCCAGCGTATGGCGTGCCCTCTGCAGGCCAGTGTCTTGCCTGCTGCTGGCCCCATGTCCCTCCTGGACCCCAGTGCCTCTTTACCTTGGGGTTCTGCCCCAGCAGTGCCCCCACACTCCGGGTCTCCCCTCCCAGGGGAACCCCCAACCCTCTATACCCACCTTGCCTCAGTGGCTACTGCCAGTCATCATCTAGCCCCCACTAACTGGGGCAGACTGCAGTCTGTAATGGTCACTCATCATTGGCAAGGGGGTAGGACCAGCTGCCTCTGCCTATTCCTGGGCTGCACCTCTGTAGCCCCAGTACTTTTCCTGGCCTTAAACAAGGCCTGCAGCCTGGGGAGTTGCCAGGCTGGAGCTCCCCAGCCCTGCTCCACTTCAGGTACCCTTGCTTGCAGGCAGCTAGCCCTTCCCACTCCAGAGCTAGAGTGAGACCTCTCCAGCTTTTGGCCCCAGCCCTCTTATAAGGGCCAGCTGTGGGGCATGGCCCCAGCGGTGGCTGCTTCCCCAATCAGCCTTTCCCAGCCACAGCCCTCCCCAGGGCTGCTTTTAACCCCGTTCTTCAGGAGTGGGGCAGCTGCCCCACTACAAGCATTTTCTAATTGTTCCATGCTTCCAGCAAAAATAACCTGAAGGAGAAAATGACAGCTAAAAACAGCTGTGGAGGACACCTTGTATGTTTCTCTGAGACAAGAACGAAACTGGAGAAACAGAAGAGAGATGTTAAAGGGTGGAAAATTCATGGATGGTGGTTAGTTGTTAGCTTACTAGTCAGAGCAAATAATGGGAAGGAATCGAGTCTGCAATATCACTACAAAACAGGGTTTGATTTTACTCCGAGCTACAACTTTGTCTGTTGCAATGTGCTCTGGATTCTCAAAAGAGGAAAGTGATTTCAGAAAGCCTTTCACTCAACTCCTAGCAGAAATGCAATTTACACACATTTATAGAAAGGTCAGGCAAAATGAAATCTCATCTTTGGGGAATCATACAAAAATTCAAATTTACAAAAAACCACAGAGGCATAGATTATTATAAAGCACCAACAATACATTCAGAATACAAAAGGTCCTCAAGTGCCTGCCTCCTTTCTCTCCAATTCCATGAAGTCAGAAAAATCTGATATGGTATTTAAATGCTATCCTTTTTGGCATTCACTTGATTAAGACATTTCTACTACCAAGAGGAGAATTCCAGAATGTTTATATCTGGGTTTTGTCATAAAAGAGGCCAATTTTTGTTTTCTAGAAAATCCTCAACTACGTAATGGAAACAATTGTAAACCTTTGAAATTACAATGGTGTCACATTCACAATGCTGATTTTCTTCTTTGAGAAAGCAAAGTTTTAATACTAACAAATCTATAAAGTTGATTTACAACAGTTTATTTAACACTAAATGTTTTTAGTATGTTGAAGAGTGTAACTTTTCTTCTTGCATTATGGATGACATGCTGTGAAATTTCAAGAGATATTCACATGAATATCCCTAAACTTTTTGTATCAAACCCTCAATTAACAAGATATCTAGCATGATGAAAGCCAATTCAGAAATGCTTGTATGTCAAAGGGATCAACAAAACAAAGCAAATAGAAGCCATTGCTTCAGTTATTTCTCTATTAAGAATATCAGTCAATTTAATACCTTGTTCCCTTGTAAATACCTGAGACTGAATTTAATTCTTTCCAAGTACTAAAACCAAACAATGGCAAGAAAAGGCAAACAATCTGAAATTGTTGCAATGTGTTTTGTGCCATCTAGGGTTATCACTTGGGCTTCCTCAACAAAGCAAAAAAAGGGCAAGTTTCTGGGAGTTTGTTTACATATTACAGGTTGATTTAGTGAATATCACTGCGAGTACATTAAAATGATTTAACACAGTTAATTTTCACCTGGAGAGTCCAGGGTTCAAGTGTGGTTTAGGTCTCAAAAGAAAAGTTTCAATTTAGCTCCCAGAACACATTTACAGACATTACATATGCTATAATGCTAGCACAATTAGTCTCTTCCATGGTGACCCTCTTTTGAAAAGATTATTGAAGTTTAAAAATTAGGTACATTAAGTACTTGAATCTAAGTGTGACTTTTCATACAAATCTGATACTGCTAGGTGATCTGCATTCTCCACGACTACTGTTTTTAATGGGCCCCGAAGAGAGTCAGGAACCCCAGAGAACTGGGCCCAAGGTCAAATTCATACATAGTCTAATCTGCCAGTACACATATTTTAAAACTACTTTATGCACTAGACCAGGGGAAAACACAAATTTTTAATTTAAGTAAGCGGTGGAGGAAACCTACCCTCTTTTACCAAGGAGGTATCAGCCATGGTTCCACCTCCACTTTACTTACTCTATCAAGCTATTTGTACTGCACTCCTCACCATAGCATATGAAATCTCATCATGGTATCTGAGCACTTTAATAAATGATGTCTCTTATAAAACACCCAATATCAAATAATTCTCAATCATTAAAAACATACAAACTACTCAGCATTGTGTTTTATTACCATAGGGTATTCCAAGGCGTTCTTGCTCCTTTCTGTAGCCTTCCAGCGCTGCAGCCCATCGAGTCACTTGCTCAGAGGTCTCATCTGAAATTGTTGTAATGTGTTTTGTGCCATCTAGGGTTATCACTTGGGCTTCCTCAACAAGGTGAGCTTCAGCTTCAGCATGGTGGGCATCCGGATCGATAACTACCTCCACAGTTTCTACAGGCTTTACAATTTCAAGGATGTTTAACTTGGGCTCTATTCCTAGACATGGATGAAAATACAGTAAGGTAAAATACATTATCTTTGAGCACTGCAAAAGCATTACCAGTTTCATTTAAATCTCGCCAAACATACTGTTACTACATGCTGAGAATCAGATACAGAAAACACCAGATGCATTCACGGTTAGCATCACATTTTCAGAATGATTCATATGACTCAACACTATCAAGGACAGCAGACTCAATGTGATATTTCTTCTCAACCTTCACTTAAGCATATACTTATAATTTAGTAAAGTGAACATACAAATAACTATGTCCCTTCACCCCACAATCCCATGCGTTTTAAATTCAGTTTTTATATATACCCACACACACACATTCAACTGGCAGCTCCGTATGCATACCTAAGGAACTATTACACTTGTCATATGAAGGAAATATAGTAGGTCCAAAAATAAGTACCACTTTCAGTCTTCAAAAGTGGTTACTTTTAAAGTGTCTTTGAAATTATTACACACACTTTGGTTAGCATCACTTTAAGATACCTTATAAGGTACACCTACATTGCAATAAAAGACCTGCATCATGGCTGCAGCTGACCTGGGAGGGATTACTTAGGGTCACGGGGCTCAGACTATGGGGCTAAAAATTGCAGTGCAGATTTTCAAGCACAGGCTGGAGCCCAAATCCTGAGAGGGGGGTGGGTCTCAGAGCCCAGGCTCCAGTCAAGCCCTGCAACCCAAATCAATTGACCTTGGCTCTGAGACTTGTTTTTTTATTGCAGTGTAGACATACTCTTAAACAGGTAATGCGATCTAGTGGATCAGAAGACTGGAAATCAGAATGCTCAAACTTTACCGGCAATTTGTTCTGTGGCTCTGGATCAGTCCCTACCTTCTCCACCCGAGTTTCTCTATCTGTAAAATGGGTTAAGTAGTATTTATCTATTCTGCAGGGGTGTTGAGGATTAATGTTTATAAAGCAGTTTGAAGTGCTATATAAATCATTAGCATGATTATTATAAAATAACTCAGACCTTTACTTTGCTCCAAGAAATCTTGTAGTCATTCTTAACTCCCAACTTCTGCTCTCATTTGTCTCTCTTGTAAGTAAGCCTACCTATCAATAGCTCCTGGATATTGCCAGATTTCATTCCTTACCCATCTCCAACATTACCCTGATGCCCTCTTTATGTGTCAACTTAAGGTACATTTTTAAGGGTTCACAATTCAAAACCAGACCAAAAAGTTCCAGGAAGCAAGGTCATACAACCTGTTTTCCATCGAACTGCAAATCCACTCAAAATTTCTACCCCCATCTTCTAAGTTCTCCATGAAGTCACTCTATTCTATTCTAACATCACATCTACTACTATTCGACCTCTTTCTCTAGATATATGCACTTAGGCAGTGTCTAAATCTTGCTGCTTCTTCCTGTGACACACCTTGAGATCTGGTTTGTTCTCTCTGACCAAACACCTAAAAGGTTAATCTAGGCCCTCATCTCACATTGACTACTGCAACCTCCTCTGTGGCCTTGTTAAATGCTATCTTGCCTGATTTATATCCATTCAATGCAGATACAAATAAATCTCCTAGCTCATAATTTGACTGTCACCCACACTCTCTATGTCCTGCTCCATTGACTCCCCCTCCTTCACACATTGAACACAAACTACTTGTCTTTATTTTAAAAGGCCTTTCATGTTCTATCACCATTTTAACCATCATCTCTGATATGGCAATGAGACGACGCCCATCTCCTTTGCACCAATGATGCCAGTATTGGCTGCACATTTTTCATGTTCTGCAACAAGCACCTATGCACTCTCTGCCACAGTACATCTTCTAGGATTTCAAGTAAAAATCCACGAAGCCCTTGTTCTCCTTCAAAATGACTTCTGCAATGATGCCTACAAAAACACTTCCCCACGGTTGGGCAGGTAGTGTGCTGAGATTACTGCTTATCATGCTGATGAGACCCATCTCACGTTACTTTATCCTTCACCTCACACCCCCATATGGTTTACTGTATAAACCTCCTGGCTCATCTATATTAAGCTCCTTGAGGCAGCAACTGCCTCTTTGTTATGTATGTACAGTGCTTAGCATAACGGGGCTGGGTCTCTAGGTGTTACTGCCACAAAAGTTAATATCATCTACCCACAATTTATTTACAAAGAAAAAATGAAAAATGGTGCTATTAAAACAAGTTCATTCTTGCTTTTCTTTCTTAGGAATATTAAACTCTACCTGAGAAAAGATGACAGAATTAGGAACAAGTACATGGACAGGATAAGTACACTTTATTCATTGTACAAAGCCTTCTGCACAAACCCATCAAGAGACATGGGCCAAAACCGCTTTGATGCTACAACACTTGGTGAACCACTAGTTTTGGTGACTACTGTTAAATGTTATCTGTTAGTGTTTCATTCTTGACATGGATATTAAAGAGAACTGTATTCCTCTCTCAGTAAGTGTTTTCAAGTTTAAATTAGCTGAAAAAGTGAGAAAACATCAATTACAAAACACCTTAACTTTAGACTTTCTAACTCAGAGGAAATTTTTATTCTTTCTTCCTATATCAAAAGTTTCCTTAAGGCACAGGAGAAATGCTGAATAAAAGTGTTATCCTTTGGTAAAGATGCTATTTCAGAAAATATTCCAATTTAAAAAACAATTGAAGAGCACCTTTCACAAGCAAAACAATGAAGTCATTGTAACTGATAACTGCAACCCATTTGAAAGAAAGGTTTCAGAGTAGCAGCCGTGTTAGTCTGTATCCGTAAAAAGAACAGGAGTACTTGTGGCACCTTAAAAACTAACGAATGTATTTCAGCATAAGCTTTTGTAGGCTATAGCCCACTTCATCGGATGCATAGAATGGAACACACAGAAGTAAGATGTGTATATATACACGCAGAAAACTTGGAAGCTGCCATACCAATTCTACGAGGCTATTTAATTTAGAGGAGCTATTATCAGCAGGAGGAAAAAAAACAACACCTTTTGTAGTGATAATCAAGAAGGCCTATATCAGACAGTTGACAAGAAGGTGTGAGGATAGGCCTTCTTGATTATCACTACAAAAGGTTTTTTTTTTCTCCTGCTGATAATAGCTCCTCTAAATTAAATAGCCTCGTAGAATTGGTATGGCAGCTTCCAAGTTTTCTGCGTGTATATATACACATCTTACTTCTGTGTGTTCCATTCTATGCATCCGACGAAGTGGGCTATAGCCTACAAAAGCTTATGCTGAAATACATTCGTTAGTTTTTAAGGTGCCACAAGTACTCCATTTGAAAGAAACTACATTTAACTTTTTGATTTCCAGGAACCCATTTCAAGCACAGAGGGGCAAACTGTCCTGTTACACCCATGCAACCTATCTGGACCCAAAAGGAACATACAGGAGTAAATGATGGCAGAATCTGACCTACTACACGAGCCAATAAACATCCACTTTTTTGTAACTGTCTATCTAATCTGTCATGCACCACATTGAACATAAATAGCATGTTGAAGCTATTGGGGTTAATAAAAATTAGTAACTAAACAAATCAAACGTGAACTGTATGCCATTTATGTTTGTTTAACCAGTAATCCAAAAAAGGATGTAAAGGTTCTTATTTTGATTATCTGTGATATCATGAGAATTGCTGTTGGAAACTGTCATAAGAGTCTTTGGGGAATTAGACATTTTAGATATCAATAAAACCTTTCAGTAACTGATTACTCACCTAAACATGACTTCTGACTTTTTTAGATTTTATACACACTCCCCCCACCCCCTTTAATTTTATATTATACACATCCTTTCATTTTTTACATCTTTGTAAATATATATATATATATATGAAAGGGTGTGCACCCTTTTAAATTTCCTTAAGATGTATACAAAAGGCCTGAACTAATTATTTGTGTTACAATAGCACAAAGGGGCTGCAAACACAGATCAGAGTTCTACTGTACTAGGTGCTGTACAAGTACAACACCTTCCCAGACAGGAGACAACAGGTAGATGAAACAGAAAACAGGGGCTGAGAGAATGAGGTGAAAGAACAGAGATTATCTCATAAAATAAGCACTAGTCTCATATCACTACTGCCTATTCATGGTCAGGAGAGGTGTGTGTGATGCTGTATAAAATGGAAGATAACTAGTTCAGTCATCACTGTTACAAAGTTGCAGTAAACCTTGTATAAAGTCTGTCATGTAAGGTATCTATGGAAAAATTATAGTCTGTTAAGTATGATTACCCTGTTTAAATAAATGTCTCACCATTGTACCTGAGGTTATAAATATTGGCTATGCGTGTGTATAAAAAATATGTTTTGTTCTTGAATGCCACCCATAAGGCAAATTTACATCCAGACTAGCCATCCCTGTGCTGGGTCATCCATGTGTTGATGGGCTATGCACATGTTAATGGGCGATTGAGTAGACTCAATTCACTCAGTGAGCTCCTCTTGGAGATGTTTCAGAGAGCAGTAAGGCAATGGCTTCCCAATGGTTCAGCAAGGCATGTAAGGACATGTGATCTAAGACTCCATCTTTTGCCAGTATCTTTCCATGCACTTGGACTGAAAATATAAATGCGACTGTAACATCACTTCTTGGTCTTCAATCCTGCTCAACTTCTCTGGACTGTAATTTCTAAAATCAAGGAAGCTTTGAACAAAGAACTGATGCCCCCCCAATCTTTGGGGTGATCCAGACAGACTTATTACAAGCTAGCAGACTTACCATCACTGCTATTATCCTGACCTACAGACTCTGAAATCAATTGTAATGTATATGATTCCTTTAAGCATTTAATAACTTTCCTTTTCTTCTTAAATAAATCTTTAATTAGTTTACTAAAGATTGGCTGCAGCATGGTATTTGGTGAGATCCTGAAAGCATATATTCACCTGGGGTGAGCGGCCATCTCCTTGGAGTTGGAAGAACCTATTGTATGTGATTTCTGGATTTAATAATCATTTATCACAAAAGTCTAGTTGTGTGGGTGGTAAGCCAGGAGCTCAAATGCCTAAGGGGGACTATATTTTGGCTTCTTGTGATACAGGAGCTCATTTTTGTTACTGGCTTTATGACCTCTAATGATAAAATAAACCACTAGGTTTTTTTTTTTTTGGGGGGGGGGGGGGGTGTCTTCCTTATTTCTTACAATCTGTCGTGAATTTGGCATTCTCAGCTGTGACCCATGCCAAGCAGCGTGACAAGGTGGTCCATAAGAGTCACAACAATAAGTAGTATAGAGCTATCTGAAGGAGGAGAAAGTGGGGGCTTCACAGACTTTTACAAAAATAAAAGGGGTAGCATGGGAAAAAACACAAAGGTGCTTTGACAGATAAGCAGAGTAAAGCAGATGAAGGCTGGCATGGTTGACAGTGATAGTAAAGATGACCGCTTTAAGGTAACAGATTTCATAGGTAGGGAAGAACTAACTGATAAAAGATCTCACAGGTGAAGACAAGAAACTTGTGCCTGATACGGAGGAGAAAGGAAAGCCAATGGAGGGTTGTGACCAGTAAGGCGGCCAAAAAGCTTAACATAGCAGCAGCATTTTGAATGAACACTACAATCGACCAATCACAATGCAGATGACAAAAAACCAACAGATATTCCATATTTTGGTAATCTGTCATACGTTGACAAGCTTGAAGATTGAGAGATAACCTATAAATGGTAGACAGCAGTAGCATATGTGGAGATACAGTATTTAAGTCTGTAAATCTGTTAATTCAGGGGCTCAGGGCTGGGGCAGGGGATTGGGGCACCGACTTACCGCTGGCGGCTCCCAGTCAGTGGCGCAGATGGGGTGCAGAGGCAGGCTTCCCTCCTGTCCTGCCATCGCAGACCACGCTGCGCCTCGAAAGTAGCCAGCAACAGGTCTGGCTCCTAGGCGGAGGCGCGCAAACGGCTTTGTGTGACTCTCACCTGCAGGCACCACCACCCCGATCCTATTGGCCGGTTCCTGGCCAATGGGAGTACGGAGTTGGTGCTTGGGCAGTGTGCAGAGTCCCTTGGCCCCCCTGCCTAGAAGCCGAACCTGCTGCTCGCCACTTCTGGGGCACAGCGTGGTGTTGAAACAGGTAGGCACTAGCCTGCCTTAGCTTGGCAGCACCGCTGATAGGATTTTTTAATGTCCCAGTCAGCGGTGCTGACCAGAGTGACCCAGTGCCTGACATGTTGCGACCCAGTATTGGGTCGTGACTCGACCTTTGAAAAACGCTGTCCTAGAAGGTTAGAGCATTTAGCGTCTTTATCTGCAGGGGGTGCCTTGGCATCCTGTAGCCTGGATCTCTCCGTGGCTGCTTGTACTACTAGGGTGTTGGAGGCAGGGTGAGTAAATAGAACCTCTCCCCCTTTAGCAGGTTCAAAAACCTCTCAGCCTTTTTCAGGATGGGAACACAGGAAGCAGTAATATGCCTCGTTTATAGAGTGCAGGAGCCTACGCTGAGGAGGTCTATGATACGCATGTGGGATATGAAGCTCAATTACCACCCTCTGCAAGAGTTTTTGGTATTGCCTGTGGTTGTCAGGCAGGGATGGTGAGGACAGGGCAACTGCCTCACTGGGTAAGGAGGATGCCCATTGGGACAGTTGGTACTGGTGGATTTGGCTTGATTTCTTCCTCTGTGTACTCTCACGGAGCCAGCTGGCATTGGCTAGGAGATAGATGGTGGGGTTCATGTACAGATTGGAGTGCCTGTCATAGGGATCCAATGGACCCCAACAGGGCCAGTATGAATAGTTGATGAGTTGAGTAACCTCCCCACACAAGGCATTGGGTACCATCTGTCCCCTGGGTAAGTCATATCTTGGTGGAGGATGAGTCTAAGACTACGAAAGTGTCCATTCAGGCTAGTCTCCTACGTAGACGCAATGGCTCATCTACAACATCAGACTTGGACAAGGTAGGTTTGGTTCCACTGGCATTGCCACTGGTACATGTGGATGAATGATCCAACTTCTGGACAGAATAGGGGAGTATCCCCTTCAGAGAAAGAAAGTATCTGAAGGAGGTGTCGAGATGTTCCTCAGGAGGATTGGACCCAAAATGAGAGGAAATTGAGGGTAAGGTAGGGTGAAAGTATCCTCCAGAGAGGTATAGGTTTCAGTCTGTCCCAGAGTGCAAGGTGTGCCAGTCATCAGGACTGACTGATCTGGTTCATCCATGGTCACGGTGGTCAGCAGATCCTCCCAGGAGCGAGTACCATGGAAAAGAGGAGCCCAACTTGGAGCTCCCACTTGGTGTCAGCGGCTGCCGATCATTTGGCTTATGAGCTAGAGCCATAATCGATACTGATTGGTCATAAGAACATAAGAATGGCCCTACTGGGTCAGACCAAGGGTCCATCTAGCCCAGTATCCTGTCTTCCGACAGTGACCAGTGCCAGGTGCCCCAGAGGGAATGAACAGAACAGGTAATCATCAAGTGATCCATCCCCCGGTCACCCATTCCCAGCTTCTGGCAAACACAGGCTAGGGACACCATTCCTGCCCATCCTCTATGAATTTATCTAGTTCTTTTTTGAACCCTGTTACGGTCTTGGCCTTCACAACATCCTCTGGCAAGGAGTTCCACAGGTTGACTGTGCATTGTGTGAAGAAATACTTCCCTTTATTTGTTTTAAACCTTCTGCCTATTAATTTCATTTGGTGACCCCTAGTTCTTGTGTTATGAGAAGTAGTATTTTCTCTATACCAGTCATGATTTTATAGACCTCAATCATATCTCCCCTTAGCCATCGCTTTTCCAAGCTGAAAAGTCCCAGTCTTATTAATCTCTCTTCATACGGAAGCCGTTCCATACCCCTAATCATTTTTGTTGCCCTTTTCTGAACCTTTTCCAATTCCATTATTTCTTTTTTGAGATGGGGCGACCACATCTGCACACAGTATTCAACATGTGGGCATACCATAGAGGCAACATATTTTCTGTCCTATTATCTATCCTTTTCTTCATTATTCCCATCATTCTGTTCGCTTTTTTGACTGCTGCTGCACACTGAGTGGATGTTTTCAGAGAACTATCCACAATGACTCCAAGATCTCTTTCTTGAGTGGTAACAGCTAATTTAGACCCCATCATTTTATATGTATAGTTGGGATTATGTTTTCCAATGTGCATTACTTTGCATTTATCAACATGAAATTTCATCTGCCATTTTGTTGCCCAGTCACCCAGTTTTGAGAGATCCTTCTGTAGCCCTTCGCAGTCTGCCTGGGTCTTAACTATCTTTAGTAATTTTGTATCATCTGCAAATTTTGCCACCTCACTGTTTAACTCTTTCCCCAGATCATTTATGAATATGTTGAATAGGACTGGTCCCAGAACAGATCCCTGGGGGACACTACCATCTCTCTCCATTTTGAAAACTGCCCATTTATACCTACCATTCGTTTCCTACTTTTTAACCAGTTACCAATCCATGAGAACACCTTCGCTCTTATCCCGTGGCAGCATACTTTGAATAAGAGCCTTTGGTGAGGGACCTTGTCAAAGGCTTTCTGAAAATCTAAGTACACTATATCCACTGGATCCCCTTGATCCACATGCTTGTTGACCATGTCAAAGAATTCTAGTAGATTGGTGAGGCATGATATTCCCCTTTACTAAAACCGTGTTGACTCTTCCTCAACAAATTATGTTCATCTATATGTCTGACAATATTGTTCTTTATTATAGTTATTACAGTTTCAACCAGTTTGGTTTTCTCTCCTTTGCACCTTACCCTCATGGCCAGGAGTTTTAGGCAGACTTAACTCTTTATGATCTGTGCACAAGGACTCAGCTGACTTGGACAGTCAGGGAGGGATCCTTTCTTTCAGGAACACATCTGGAAGGGGATCTGTTCATGTGTTTGCGAAAATGCCCCTTACTCTAATGAGAGGCCCAAGGCAGCGATTCCTTGGGCTTAACAGCTCTGGACTCTGCTCCAGAGCGCATGTTCAGAGGGGCGAGTCTTACAGACTGAGGCCAATGTACTGGGGGAGGGAGGGGTTTTCTCCCTGATCTGTAGCTGACTGCGGTATATTGTCCTTCTCCCTGAGGTACTTGCTTAGTCAAAGCTCCTGTCCCTCATAAGTTTGAGGAGATAAGGAGCAGCAGAGCTGTACTTGGCAGAGACATGAGCCTCCTCAAAGCAGTAAAGACAGAGCTGGCGTTCATCACTGACTGAGAAGAAGGGGCAGGAGACAGTTCTTAAACCCGGGGACTCTGGGCATAGTCCCCAAGAAGAGGATCTCCACGGAAGGGAGAAACTAAACTATACTAACTAAAATATGTATATTAAAAAAAAAAAATCACTAAAACACTAAGAATACTAACTACATACAATCATATTTACAGGTTTTGAAGACTATGTGAAGATAGCTTTGAATACAGAGGGTTACAACTCGGGACATGTGACAATAAGAAGGAATTGGAGAGGTGTCTATCCACAACACCCTTTATGGCCTTGGTATGGAGCATGAAGGGAACAACTGCGTAGGCACAAACCAATGGACACTACTTGCTAGAAAGTTCCGGTCTCAGGAACACGAGCACATGCATACCCATGTGTGGGCTATACACAGGGATGAGCACTAGAAGAAGAAACATTGGTTATGTGTCTCTATGGTTGAGTCCAATATATATCTTAGAAACACAGGTACCACCAAAGAGATGACCACCGTAGGCTTTTGCTTCTGATCTTTAGTACATAGTCAGTTGACAATGTGACCGTAATTTAATTATTCATGAAGCAGTAAGTTCACGTTATACTGACGTGTCTCTCAATTAGCAGGTGAAATTCTGCTTCATTTGACCAGATATTTTGCCCAGCATGAGACAAAACTGCTTGTCCTCATTGAAATCTCTCACATGCAGCGTACTGCCGAGTTCCACCTTGTCACCATCCCACCAGTTTTCCTAGTTTGAGATTTATATAAAAGTTACTATGGGAGACAGACACATTTTGGGCTGCAGAAACATCAGTCCATGAAGTTTCACTCTATAAACCTATGGTGTACAATGGAAAAATCAGCCTATAGAAGCATGAATAATGCAGTTATATTTTCAATGCTACAGTTAAAAATAGCAATGCATGAACATAAATACACTTACAATATGGCTCACCTTGTATGGTAGTGAATAAAATACTTAATTGCTTACCTTGCCTGGATATTACTTGTACACTAAGCTGTACTGTTCCATCTGTCTTTACTCCTTGATCAAAGAGACTGCGATCTGGATCCAGCTTAATACAAGGAGGAAATTTTTTTAAATTACTAGACTTATAATGAAATGCCTTTATAAAGTTATCTTGTATATTCAGTTCAAAACTCTGTACATATATGTCAGGGTATCAGAATACCTGAGTTCCTAACTGCAGCTATCAAATATTTTTAGTCTTAATCACCAGCAGCGTGTGCAGCACTGTACAAGTCATAGTAGACATGCTCTTTACCCAGAGAAATTTGAAATCTAAAGAAGAAAAATTACTCCATTCTGATTAACAGTAGCTCCAATTACAATTTTTTTTTAAAGGAACTTGTCAACCTGCAATCTAGTCAGTTTTAAAAGAAATTAGTTAAAAGCAGTTTACTGCTGTGCAAGAGATCCCAAAAAATGCCATAGGGGAAATAGTGAAGCCAACTATAAACAATATACTGTCACAATGCACAAAGTAAAAAAGAAGAAAACACTTCTCTCTCTAATCTTAGCTGGTAACTGCAACAATGCACAAAAGTGTGATTTTTAAGGTGACAGTATTCCTTTAATACAGATACTTAATACTATGTAATGGTCGCTCACCACATCAATCAAAGATAGTTGTCTAGACATTCTTTGCTTTCTGCCTCTGAAATACTACATCATGCCACATTGGCTGTTATTCTGATTAATTCTTTAATGCATCTTTTACATGGACTTTAATACCCGTATTGTTACAGTACTATCTTCCTCTCTTGTACACATCAAACTTTCTGCAGAAAGTAATTTATTTCACTCAACGGTATATAAAAAACCAGCGTGTTATTGATTTGTTCAGTACAACAGAATTCAAAATGACATCTCACTCCCCAGCCACTGTATGGAACCAGCTGGGAGCTATTTCCATCAGAGACCATCTGATAGCCCTACTCTCTGTGTGCTCTGGATAATAGCCCCAATCACTAATCAGTTATAATTGCTACTGGGAACCAGCTAGAGGCTGCTTCTATCAGGCCACGATCATTGACATCAACGAGACTACCGAGACTACCTTCATTTCTGTTTTCACCTCTTTATTTCTAGCAGAGGAAAAAATGTTCTCTTCCCCCAACTTCCATTTTTAGGTGTTGGTAAATTTTTTTTAGTATTCTGGGACATAACATTGTGAGGTCCACTAGAAAGAAGCATTTCTACTGTAAGGGAGTCATTAACTATGTTTTTGACTCTTAAGAGAGCCTTATCTTTCCCTTCCTCTTTTCATCATTATATCAAATAAGGCTATGTCTTCACTAGAAGTGCTGCAGCTGCACAGACCGTGACGGGAGAGGTCTTCCTGCCACTGTAGTTAATCCACTTCCCCCAAAAGGCAATAGGTAGGTCAATGGAAGAATACTTCCATCCACCTGGTGATGTCTACATCAGGTGCTAGGTCCGCTTCACTATGTTGCTCAGGGGTGTGAATTTCTCAGAACCCTGAGCAACATACCTAGCTCAACCTAATTTTTAGTGTAGACCTGGCCAAAGAAACAGAAAGGGAAAGAGGAAGTTGGTTTTTCACCACTGATCTAATCAAAACCCCAAATGAGGCTAATAACATTGGGAGAAGATATGTTCTTTTCATTCAGTGCATTCCATGACTGCCTTCGGTTACATCTGCTTTAGAAGCAATTACATTAGCAGAACATAAATACTATTCCAGGTCTTCACTATATTCCACTGCCAACACCTCACTGCAAGTGAATCTCTGCAGTAAGCTAGACTCTGCTTCAAACAACATACTACAGGGTTTAAAAAAAAAAAGATAAGATTACAGATTTCTATGCAGGGAGTGACAGCAAGAGCGCTAACAGGACGACAAATAAAATGATTGTAAGCCTAATAAAATCCTCCATGATGAATTATAGTTATCAAATATTAAAGTTTTGGGAATTTGCAGTGTTACTACCCAACGATGGTTGAAGTAAAGCAATTTCAATGTATGCCAATAACCTTTCCTGGAACTCTAGAGAATCTTTAAGTATTAACAAAAGGTTACCAAGTCTTTATTTAATGGCTGTATTGTTTAAGCTTTATAAAAATGAAATCAAATTGTATTGAAATCAAAAAATCATCATCCAGGAAACCCTGCGGTAACCATCCATTTCAAAAACATACATTTAAGAAAAAAAAAATCACATGTTTTTGTATAACTGCAGAACAATCTTTACAACTAGACCTGTAAACATCAGAAAACACAAAACAATGCTGTGTAAAGCTCTTCTGGCTTCTAAATTCAGAAAATCTGAAAAAGTGCAACTCCCACAGGCACGAGCAAGTAGCAATGGCTTCAGGGAACAGTCAGGCCACCTGACCTAAGATATCTTGGAACATAATTCTTAGTGTATGATCTGTTTAGTCCCCCCCCCCCCCCCCCCCGAATTGATAAGACATTCTGCTACTGAGATAATATTTCTGACACAAACCCTAGAAGTTTCCCAGTTTTATTTGCACTAAATTAGTAATTAATGGGTACATATTATAAACAGTTTGAAGTTGATGAGGCTGACATTTGCAAGATTAGACTCTTAACTGTAAACAGTTTAGCAAACTGAAGAGTGAGACCCCCTATATAAAGATCAGCGTGGAGGGAAGAGACTGAATATACAGAACTATTCTCAGAGTAGTTTGAACCCTCAGAAGAAGTTTTTCAACACTCCTTGATTTACCTGGATATCTTGCAGGCAGATTTCATGTGCGTCCAAGGAACACTGAAGTCTTGGTTCCAACAACTTCTTAAGATTTCCAATTGGTTCATTGATGTCAATAGCCTGACTCACAAATTCTGCTGTGGTGTACGTCTGCTCAACGATGCTTAAACACCAAAGGATCAGAGAATTAATCATTAACTGGATGTTAACAAAACAGCTCTGAAAATGCACTAGCTGTGTGTTCTCCTAGTAATAAAAGCTATAACTAGTTAAAACAAATTGGAGATAAGCTATGCAAAAGCAAATGTTAATGCCAGAAATGTTAATAGTTTATTCAAAGCCCTACTGAGGATATGCCTATACAGCTCGCAGCAGCAAGCCTCCCAGCTCGGTCAACAGACTCAGGCTTGCAGCACTCATGCTAAGGGCTCTAAAAACAGCTATACACAGCTCTTTGAAGTTGCAGCTGTGGCTAGAGCTCTGGCTCTGAAGCCTAGGGACAGAAAGGGTGGGGTGATCATATGTTTTCACTCAATGACACTCTGGTCCAGTGGTCCCCAACGCGGTGCCCGGGGGCGCCATGGCGCCCGCTGGGGCATTTATGGGCGCCCGCCCATCAACTAGCACCCAGAAGGGGAGAGAAGCTGCTGCCCCGGGGCCTGCCGGGGACAGAGAACGCCGGGGCTGCGGGCGCCGGTGTTCTCTGTCCCCGGCAGGCCGGGGCAGCGCAGAGAGAAGCCACAGCCCCGCGCCTGCTGGGGACAGAGAACACCAGCGCCTGCAGCCCCAGAGTTCTCTGTCCCCGGCAGGCCGGGCTGCAGGCACCGGTGATCTCTGTCCCTGGCAGGCGCGGGGCTGCGGCGTCTCTTCGCGCTGCCCCGTGCCTGCCGGGGACAGAGAACTCCGGGGCTGCAGGCGCCGGTGTTCTCTGTCCCCAGCAGGCGTGGGGCTGCGGCTTCCCTCGGCGCTGCCCCACGGCCCTGCGCCTGCCAGAGACAGAGAACTCCAGGGCTGCAGGCACCGGTGTTTTCTGTTCCCGGCAGGCGCGGGGCCGCGGCTTCCCTCGGCGCTGCCCCACAGCCCCGCGCCTGCTGGAGACAGACAACTCCGGGGCTGCAGGCTGCGGGCGCCGGTGTTCTCTGTCCCCGGCAGGCACGGGGCTGCGGCTTCCCTCTCCACTGCCCAGAACTGCGCCCCCCTCCCCCCCAAAAAAGGTAAATAAAAAAGAGCAAATTCACATGGTAAGGTGAAAGAATAATTGCCGAATAATTTAATTAATACCTTTTACATGTAAAATTTCCTCTTTTAATCTTATGGATTCATATATTATGTAATATTAAATATGATGGTTTTCATATTATTTAATGTACAAATACAAAATAAGTCTTGAAAAATTGTTGGCGCCCGCCACACTCTTCTGAAAACATGAGTGTGCTCTTGGCCACAAAAAGGTTGGTGACCACTGCTCTGGTCTTTTTCCCCAAGTGGTTCCATTTAATTTAAATCCAGCAATGTGTGAGTAGTTAGAACTATAAGTCATTTAAAAGACACTCTGATTTGCAGGTTTGGACTTGTCTTACATTTATATTCCATTTCAAAGAGCTTGTTTCTATTTCTTAACACTGGGCACCAGCTATTTTTCAATAAAATAAATTGTAATTAAGCAGTTTTTAAGCTACTGATATCTTTTTGTGAAGTGCTTAGACAACTGCAATGTTTCTGAATAATTGCTTTTTGAGATAAGAATTTTAAAAGGGTTTTTTTGAAAATTGTGCCACTTATCGAATGTCTATGTTCTTCTATTTGTCCAAATGTATCTCATCACAATTCAAATCTGAAACAAATATTAAAATTGGCAGGTGCAAGAGGCAACTGTTAGGGACAAAATAGCAAAGTGATTAAATAAAAATCTGCCATTTTTGAAAACAAGAAATCTGCTAATAAAAATGAAAAATAAAACAACCCCCCCGGTCAAATATGATGACTAAAAAATAATGTAAACAAGTCAAAAGGGATAGAAATAGTCACTTCCTGCACTCTCCAAAGGTCACCAAATAGCATAACTAAGTGAGGAACAGAATTTAAGTGACTTAACTATTGACAAGTAGGAGATTTCGGGAAATAACAGGAGCAGAACCCTGTTCTCAGTAATGCTAAGACAATGCAACTCACTGACTCAATTTCTTTTCCAAATCTCTAATTGGTTAGAAAAATTTTAAATTGAGGATGCTTGCTCACTTCCGTATTTTAAGACTACCAAATGAAAAAGAACTAAATGAGTGCAAAGAAACTAGGTAATGTATTTAAAAATGCCAACATTTTTCAGACGGGCTAACACAGGACCCATCCTGAAGGCCGCTCTGTATAGGCAGATCTCTGCACCCATAAACAGCCCCTATCCTTTCATTTTATTTTTAAAAAATGTTTATATGTATATTTCCACATAAACAAAAGGAAAAAGAATAGACTTGGGGGGAAAAAAGGCAAAAGTCAAGACACTAAGAAATACCAAGAAATCTTCTTGTTCAAAAACCAACTTAAAGGATTCTCACTATAAATATCACTATTTATAAACCACAAGTACTTAAAAGCAATGCAGATTTTAATCACAAGACAAACATGATTCTGATATAAAATACTGCTCTTTTATCAGTAATCAACACAAAATCCTTCCTAAAGCAAGTTTTATATTTAGATGGCACTATGATCAGCCACTTATAAAAGTCCACATAAATACATATTTTTATCTTAGAATACATCAAAAATCATTGTGTGTGTCAGAGTTAAGGCTGTTACATTGTGATAATATATATATTTCTTTATATCCAAGGTCTGGGCCATCCAGGTAAATAGATTATTACCAGGATGTGTAATCAATGGTTACCCAGGACTACATAATTACCTGACAATTCAAAATTATTAGCATCTTGTTTGACTTTGAAAACCCTTTTGGTATCCAAGGAACTCCTGCAGAATATTAATAAACTTGGGTATTTGTTGTGATGGTGACACTGCTGTTAACGTAATGAAAATTTATGCCCATAACCAGATTCCTTCACTCTACTCACAACAGCAAGAAGAATGCTTTGGTGAGTCCCCTTTAAACAGAAAAGGGATGGAATGTTGGAATCAGAAGATTCCGTGGCAGTTGGAAAATAAAGAGAAATCGGAACCAAGACACCCCCCCCCCCACACACACACACCTTCCCTGTCGCCGCAGAGCGAGGGGATGAAGTGTTAACAGGAGCTGGGCAGAGCACAACAGCAATGTTGTGTGATGGTGAACTGGAGAAAGGGAAGAAACTGACAGACTAGGGAAACAGAAAGAGCTGAGAAATCACCCGGCAGGTAGGAATGACTCTGGCATCACCTTGAAATGGGGAAGGAGTTGAATTGTTAAATAATTTTTTCCCTTTGAATCTCCAAGAAGACTGCGAGGAAATAATTAGTCCTGGGAGGGATAAATGGGGTTCAGTGCAATAGCATTCAGGCATTCATATAGAGCACTGCAGTGACTCACTTGCAGCCACAGCTTCCAGAGCAGGGGGACACATGGGTATCCAGCCTCATCGTGGTGCAAGTCTAAAGGCTAGCATATAGTAAGGACAGACAGCAGGATAAAGCAGGCACTTAGCTAGGAATATTAGTCAACGAAGGAAAGATAATGGTTATAGTACAGAGCAGGTAGAAAAATTTCACTCGACATTTTCTTATTAAGAATGAGTCAAACTCCATGCACACTGCAGATAATATAAAAGGATATAGAAGTTTACATGTTACAAGGAGAAACCTGAAGAGTGATCTTGGTTTTGTCACCTACTATTAAAGCAGTGGTTCTCAAACTTTTGTACTGGTGACCCCTTTCACACAGCAAGCCGCTGAGTGCGACCCTCCCCCCCATATAAATTAAAAACACTTTTTAATATATTTAACACCACTGTAAATGCTGGAGGCAAAGCGGAGTTTGGGGTGGAGGCTGACAGCTTGCGACCCCCCATGTAATAGCCTCACAACCACCTAAGGGGTCCCAACCCACAGTTTGAGGACCCCTGTATTAAAGCTCTGTTGACCCAGGCACTTGGACATCTTATTAAACTGTATGGCGTTCCAATCCTAAGGAGAGCTTATAGGGGCTGGCGCCTTTGCTTATGTACAGAAGGAGCGTACAAATATAGGAGAATACTCAATCTGTTAAAAATAAAGAGGAAATCAGACTTAGAGGCAGGATTTATGTTGTCCATTTATATGTTTTTCTCCAATGCAAAGGGGCTAATCGCACTGGAAGGAAGCTCTTCAAGAGTAGGTAACAGAGCCATGATGATTTTTTTTTAAAACTGTAGACTGTGGCAATTAAGCAGAGGAGCAGATTTAGACAGAGAAGTGAGGTAACTCATGTAGAGCAAAAGGTTTTTAATCTCTGGTATTTGCAGCAATGGTGGCTGCGCTGTTAACGTCACGGATATTATCCTCCCCCTCTGTTCTAGGTACAAACTAATTTGATGGGAAAAATGATGGCATACTGGCATCAGAAAGTTGGAATCAGAAGTTTCTATAGCAGCTGGGAATGGCAGCCATATGATTTAATGGCTGTAAACACGCTGCAGGCATGCATATATATATATATTATATATATATTTCTTTCTCTTTCTTTCTTTCTTTCCCTCCCCCCATTAGTCTGATTTTCCTAAGTCCAGGCCAAAAGCACTAAAAGCACTAAATCTTCATGGATAGAAATTCCATGCTTAAAAAAAATAAAAGTATAGCAGTAGGAATATACTACCAACCACCTTACCAGGATGGTGATTGTGAAATACTCAGGGAGATTGGAGAGGCTACAAAAACAGAAAACTGAGTAATACCAGGGGATTTCAACTATCTCCATATTGACTGGGCACATCACCTCAGATTCGGATACAGAGCTAAAATTTCTACACACCATTAATGACTGCTTCTTGGAGCAACTAGTCTTGGAACCTACAAGGGGAGAGGCAATGCTTGATTTAGTCCTAAGTGGCGCACAGGATCCGAGCCCAAGAAGTGAATATAGCTGAACTGCTTGGTAATAGCAGCCATAATGTAATTAAATTCAACATCCTTGTAGAGGGGAAAATACCAAAGAAACCCACCACAGCAGCATTTAACTTCAAAAAGAGAAAATACACAAATATGAGAAAGCTAGTTAAACAGAAATTAAAAGGAAAGGTCAAGAATGAAATGCCTGCAAACTGCATGGAAACTATTTAAAAACACCATAATAGGGGCTCAAACTAAATGTATCCCCCTACCCTCTCCAGAAACAAACAAAAAAAACAGTAAGAGAACCAAAAAAATGCCACCATGCCTAAATAACAGAGTAAAAGAGGCGGTTAGAAACAAAAAGGCATCTTTTAAAAATTAGAAGTCAAATCATACTGAGGAAAACAGAAAGAGGCATAAACTCTGGCAAGTCAAATGTAAAAGCATAATTATACAGGCCAAAGAATTTGAACAGCAACTAGCAAAAGACACAAAAACTAACAGCAAAATAGGAACATCAGAAGCAGGAAGTCTGCCAAACAATCGGGGGGGGGGGGGGGGGGGACGACACTGGATGATCTCAGTGCTCAAGGAACACTCAAGAAAGACAAGGCTATTGCAGAGAATGTAAATGAATTCTTTGCATTGGTTTTCCCTGCAGAGAATGTGAGGGAGATTCCCACACCTGAGCCATTCTTTTTAGATGACATCTGAGGAACTGTCCCAGATTGAGGAGTCAATAGAGATGGCTTTGGAATGAGTTGGTAAACAGTAGTAAGTCACCAGGACCAGATGGTATTCACCACGAGTACTGAAGGAACTCAAATATGAAATAGTAAAACTACTAACTGCAGTATGTAAATAAGCCTCTGTACCAGATGTCTGCAAGATAGCTAATGCAACACCGATTTTTTTAAAAGCCTCCGTAGGCAACCCTGGTAATTACAAGCTGGTAAACCTAACTTCATTAACTGGCAAACTGGTTGAAACTATAATAAAGAACAGAATTATCAGACACACAGATGAACATGATATGTTGGGGAAGAGTCAACACTGTTTTGGTAAAGGGAAATCACACCTCACCATTCTATTAGAACCCTTTGAGGGTGTCAACAAACGCGGACAAGGATGATCCAGTGGATACTGTGTATTTGCACTTTCAGAAAGCCCTTGACAAGGTCCCTCACCTTGGGCTCTTAAGCAAAGTAAACAGTCATGGGATAAGAGGGAAGGTCCTCTCATGGATCAGTAAATGATTAAAAAATAGGAAACAAAGGGTAGGAATAAACTGTCAGTTTTCACAGTGTAAAGAGGTAAATAGCAGGATGGTTCACCAAGGAACTGAAATGGGATCAGTCCTGTTCAACATATTCATAATTGATCTGGGGAAAGGGGTGAAGAGCGAGATGGCAAAGTTTGCAGACGATACAAAAATCACTCAAGATAGTTAAGTCCAAAGCTGACTGAGAAGAGTTATAAAGGGATCTCAATAAACTGGGTGACTGGGCAACAAAATGGCATATGAAATTCAATATTGATAAATGCAAAGTAATAACATAACCCCAACTATACATACAAAATGATGAGGTCTATATTAGTGGTTACCACTCAAAAAATGGAACTTGGCGTAATCATGGACAGTTCTTTGAAAACACCTGCTCAATGTGAAGCAGCAGTCAAAAAAACGTACAAATTTAGGAACCACTAAGAAAGGGATAGATAATAAGACAGAAAATATCATAATGCCACTATATAAACCCATGGTACACCCAGACTTTGAATACTGCATGCAATTCTGGTTGATCCATATCAAAAAAGATATATTAGAATTGGAAAAAAGGACAGAGAAAGGCAACAAAAATTATTACGAGTATGGAATAGCTTCCATATGAGGAGAGGTTACAAAGACTGGGATTGTTCAGCTTAGAAAAAGAGATGACTAAGCAGGGATATGATAGAGGTCTATAAAATTATGAATAGTGTGGAGAAAGTGTTGTTTACCCCTTCACTTAACACAAGAACCAGGGGGTCATTTAATGAAATTAATAGGCAACAGGTTTAAAATAAACGAAAGGGAGTACTTCTTCATGCAATGCAGTCAACCTGTGGACCTCATTGCCACGGGACGCTGTGAAGTCCAAAAGTATAACTGGGTTCAAAAAAGAATTAGATAAGTTCATGGAGGACGGATCCATCAAAGACTATTAGCCAGGATGGTCAGGGACAACCTCATGCTCTGGGTGTCCCTAAGTCTGAAGGGTAGAAGCTGGGACTAGACAACAGGGGATGGATCACTTGATAATTGCCCTGGTCTTTTCATTCCCTCTGAAGCAATTGGCATTGGCTACTGTCAGTCTAGATGGACTATCGGTCTTACTCAGTGTGGCCATTCTTATGTTCTTAAATAAGAGCTTAGTCTTTTTCCCACTGAATAAAATGACAAGACAGACTGATTTCTATAGGAGAACGACCTAAATACTAAGTTTGATAAAAACTGTAAACTATTTTCAGCTCAAGTGACACAAGTAATAAGCAATACTGATTGATTGTAAGCACATACCTTTCTTCAGTGCACTCCTGTTTCTCAGTCCCATCAATTTCTATTTCTATCAGTTCCTCTGCATCTCTTTTAGTCATGGCTACAAAGTCTCAAAAACAGGCCTGCAAAAGATAAATTGTTAAAGTAGTTTCATGAATTATAGGGAAGCAAAATTTGAGCATTATAGTTTCACATAAAAATAATTTGTTAATTTCATATACTTTTTACCAAAAATTTGTTCAGCTGCAAACTCTGTTCATAAAGCCAATTACACAGCTCTAAAATGGAAGGGTGATGCAGAAACCATGAAGCAGTTGACAATGCTTGTTCTGGCAAATGGAAGTAGTAAGTTGATGGTTTTGTTTTTTTCTGGGAGGAGGCAAATTCAGGAATTTAAACAGATATATAGGTGCAGAGATCATACATCCTGAGGTAGCTTTTGTTCTCTTCCTTTGGAGGCTTCTACACTTATTGGATGCTGTATGAACTGGTCATGTTTACCTTTCATTGGATAACATCATTTAAATTTCAAATTGTTTTAAAAATACTTGAGAGATTTTGCTGTCCATTTTATATACTGTTCTCTGAAGGAATATGAAAGCTGTTGACTGCTATACAACTTTTTCTAAAAATATATTAAATATATTATCTATTTCTGATTTTTTAAAATTACGTTGCCTCTTACAGGTGAATGTATTCACCATTAATCTAAAAAACACCTAATAAACAGAAGATTTTCCATCTGAGGTCTCTTATTTCTCACCAAGTTCAATGATCAATGCATGTACATGAAAATTTATCTGGTATGGTCACCTAATTTGTGCAGTATGTTAGTGTCAAACTATTCTTTTGGGTGATTTTTCTGATTTATCATTTTTCCATCTTTCTCCAAAGTGAGGACCGCATTAGATTAATAGCCAAAGAAAATAAAACATCTTTATCTTTGCCTTAAATCCACCTAGGAGCTGCAGAATTCAGCAGCTAGCTTGTTAAGCAGCATTTCTTTTTGTGAGCACATCAAACCTGAACTCAACCTACATAGATCATAATCCATTGGCTTCTTCATTTTAAGATTTTGTTTGACCTGTAAAACCCTACATGGCCTGGGACCTCCTAGCTATCCAAGAGACTTCTGTCACTGTGATCCATTGCCACAGCTGTGGAAAGCAGAGGCTCCTAAGCTAGATGATGCCCCCACCAGTACAAGAGAGAGAAGGCTGCTAGCAGGGTGTCCTGTAACCGCTTAGTTAACCTCCAGGACACACTTCAAGGCCTCTCTTTTTCTCCACAGAACATAAAGATTTAGGGAGATGGGCATGGCTGGGTAGTGATAGGAGGATGACCAGTAATTCTGTTGGGAGATATTACATTTGTTTTATGCTGCAGCTTGGTTATTGTGATCTGTGGGTAATTGCTGTAGTCTGTGTGTGTTAGTGAAGTGTAATTTAAGAAACTGTCAAGGTGCTCAAAACTTGATATTAGGTGCACTTCTGTTTATAATTAAAAAAAATCAGAACAAATGGTGCTTCAATCATAACGAGAGCCTCTTAGCGCTATTAGAATATAAGTATTGGAATAATGATACAAATACAAACAAGTAATTGTGAAACAGACTAGTGTGAATGTTTCTGTGCCTAATAACTGTGAGCAGAGAACAAAGTTACCAATCGGTTCCCTCTACTATATAGGCAGTGAATCTCTACCAGTACATTACCTTAAATATTTACATAGATTGGAAACAATGGACACGAAAGGGGTACAATCAAACTGAAATCCAACTTAATTTTTAGTTAACATTAACTCTGTGCCTTTGACTACCTGGGCCAATCTTTGTGGTCTTGCAGTCATATTTTACTTTTCTTTAAAATATTTTCCTCTCCCAGTACTGTAGTGCATGGCACACAGAAACAAGTGTGAATGGGGAAAGGGGACTACATAGTGTATAGCAGTGAAACTGACTATAAAACAAAGTACTGGTTAATGCACACAAGAATTAAGCAAAACAAAAACCAACAAACAGCATTTTGCATTTGTTCCCTTACAGTGATCTTATGATTCACTTGTAACTACAGTCAGCACAAAATATTTTAAGAGGATGTCCCAGAAAACAGGTATCTTACTAAGTAGAACTATAAGAAGTCCGGTGGCACCTTAAAGACTAACAGGTTTATTTGGGCATAAGCTTTCCTGGGTAAAACCCACTTCTTCAGATGCAAGAAGATGCATCTGATGAAGTGGGTATTACCCAGGAAAGCTTATGCCCAAATACATCTGTTAGTCTTTAAGGTGCCACCGGACTCCTTGTTGTTTTTGTGGAGACTAACACCGCTACCCCGTGATAAGTAGAACTATGAGAGTCACAGCAGCGTCCATAGTGGACATATTTGCGTATGTTGCGCCCAGAACAACAACAATCACGGGCAATCGCCACACTTTCCCCTTTACTGCTGAACTGACAACACAGCGCCGCCGGGGGGATTTGGGATCCGAGGGCTCTGGGGCCGCGGGCCGGAGAGGTGCGGGACGCCTGAAGCATGTTCGTTGCCCGCCGGGAGGGAATTGGGAGGGGGCCAGCGAGAGCTCGGGGTGGGGACTGGACAATGGACTCCCGGGGAGCAGCGGAGCCAGCCAGGCCCACTAGCTGCGACAGCAGCCAGGCCTCCCCCTGCCTGGGGGGAAAGGGAACAACGTGGGCGGGTTTCGCGGGAAACTGGCTGGGAGCACCAGGCCGGAGGCCGCCTGCCCCGGCGCCCCACAGCCGCCATGTGACGGAACCGGGCCTGCGGCAGCGGGCAACGCTGCGCCCTGGGGATGCCCTCGCCCCCCGGGACGGCACAGAGCCCGCGAGGGGAGGCTCGCGGCGCCTCGCCCCTGGCCCCGCCGCCTCCCTCCTTGTTGTTTGAACCCGAAACGGAAATGAGACTCGCTGCGCCGGGGAGAAACGGAAACAAAACACGAGCCGCAGCCAGGCCCGAGCCCCCTTCCCCCGGATACGGAGAGCGGCGCTTCCCGCCCACGCGCCCCTCCCTCGGGCGCCCCGGGCCCCCCGGTCCCGCTCGCCGCACTCACCCGCCGCAGAAACTCCCGCTCCGACCGGAGCGGCCCGCACGACTGCCCCGCTCGCTAGCGGCGGCTCCGCAGGGTCCTTACGCCGCCTTCCGAGCGCCGCACTGAAGAGAGCGGGACGCGCTCAGGATTGGGCGGCGAGGCCTGTGCAGGGCCCAGGCGAGGCGGGAGCGCGAACACTTAACACCCCCCCTCCAGACAAGCGCAAGGACTACAACTCCCAGCATCCCCCACGGCGCCACCTTCCATCCGCCAATCAGCGGGCGCAGGGGGCGGGACTTCGGCGAGCCTTAACGGCCGGGTTAATGCCCTCGGTTTCTCTGGCTCGGAAGTAGATCTGCTCATTTCCGGGGGTGAGGGGTCACGGGCGCTGCCGCTGGCTCGGGATTGTTATTGGAGCGTTCTGGCGGCGCGCGGCGGCTCCAGGTACTTGTTTAACTGGCGGCGGGGAGCGCCCTGTTGCCCGCGCGGGCGGGGCAGGCACGCGACGAGCGCGGTCCCCCAGAGTTCTCTGCCTCTTCCCAGAGTGCACCGCGCGCTGGGCTCGGTGCCGTGACGCCCCTCCCCGCTCAAGGTGACTGGAGCCGGAGCCAGGTAGCGGGACCCCGCTGCCGTCCCCTGTAACGCGCCGCGGCCGCCGCGCCGCCCCCCGTGCGGGGGAAGGGCGGTGGGGGGAGGGGGCTGCTCGGGGGCGAAATTCCCTGCGGCCGAGCCACGGGCTCAGCCCTGGCCCTTCCCGGGGCTGGGCCACCCTGTGTCTCCCGGTCCGATCCCGGGCCTGCTCGTCGCCTGCGTCCTGTTGGCGGCTCGCCTGCCCGATGCGTGGCCGCAGGAGCCGGTTCCCCGGGGTCTAGGCTCCACAGGCAGCCCGGGTCCGTGCGGGCTTGGGGGTAGTTTCCTGTTGGGCTAAGTATAAAACTCCTTCTTCAGTGCTCTACCTGCAAACTCCGCCTTTTAACTTTGAGATCGTTGAGACCATCATTGAAAATCTTTCCGTTTTATTACTGAGTCACTGAAACACCAAACCTGGCTTGGGGTCATATGATCCATGTAAATGTCAGTCAGTGTTATCAGATTTTCCTAGAAGGGACATTGTTGGTTTAAAGATCACACATTTCTGACTTAGAATAGCACAGTATTTTTATTAAAAACAAATAATACTGATTTGCTAGCTTACTTTTCATCCCTTTTGTAGTCTTAATGAAAACTACCTACTTTCTAGTCAGCTTTATTTTTGTTTCTGAATTAGTATGTCCTGTGCCAAATCAATACTTAAATGCAGGTATCTTTGCTAAGCACTACAAATAAAAATGTCCAGTTAATTTTTTAGCATTTTGTTTTGTTATACTTTTGAATTCAGACAATTCATTTTAATGTGGTAGAAATATGAGTCGTAGGAAAAATGAGGATACATTCTATCGAAAGTATATTTCATGGGCAAAGCAAAATTGTCACTTTTTCATTTAAAAATGTTGGATTATTTCTTTCTCTTGGTGTTTCCCTGCATTTAGTACTGGTGACATTTTTACCTGATCTACGTTTTTTTTTTCTTTCTACAAATGTAAAGAATAGAAAAAACTGCAAGAAACCTCTAACTTAATTCATTCCGTTTGTTTCTAGCTGAAACCAAGGTCATCATGATTCTCCAACAGCTATTCAGGTTTTCCTCCATTTTCCGCTCTGCCATCTCAGTACACTTGCATAGGAACATTGGCCTTTCTGCTATAGTGTTTAATAAGGTGAAGGAACTTGATCCAGTTCAGAAGCTCTTTATAGACAAGATCAGAGAATATAACATGAAGAGCCAGTAAGTTATTGGAATGCAATAAATGTAATTCACTGTATTACGTAAAAAAGTTTAATATGAAACTTTTAGCAAACATTAATATGGGATTATTCCTCTTATAATTAGGTCTTTTAAGTCTCCACTCTGAGTGCAGAGCCTGTTTGCTTCAGCATGGAAAAGCCCCAAGAACTGATCTAGCACAAATTCTAGTCAATGGTTCTTCCACTTCTGAAGCCCAGAGGAAGGTGGGCTAGGAAATAATTCCTTATTTTGCAACTGCAGTCTCAGGTGTTAAAGGGTATATCTGTGATTCACTGAAGAATGTTACAAAAAATAAGTTTTTATGAAATGTTAGAATTATTTGAAGAAATGCAGTTTCCCCTTGAGTACTGACACTTGATGCATAATTTGCAAGAAAAAATTATCTAGAACACCTCAATAAAAAGAAAGTTCACAGACTTAAGTCTTTACTAGTTCTTGTGTTTGTTATTACAGTTGACTTTGTCCATGTTATTACTTTTATATAGCTGTATATGAGGGTAAGGGATTATTGAACAGTAGCCATAAATGTTGGCTTAGTAGTCCAAAATGTGAACAGATAGCGGGGTCCTTTGCAAACGTTGACTGCTTTTCCTTTTTTTACTGACCTGAAATAATTACATTTATACTTTCCGAAAACAAAATGCAAGAATTGAATAAATTCACCTAGAAATAGTGGGCCATAAAATCATATAATACAAAAATAAAATCTTACATTTGAATATCAGCATTTTGAGAGAATCTCTGGGATTTAAATGTCTCCAGTTACTCACCTATCAAGAAACTCTTTTATTCATCTGTTACCTGTAGGAAGATTTTGCATTAACAAAACAATCTTAAACAAAAATTCCAATTTCATTAGACGTATCTAGCAAAATAAAAGCTGTTTAATGGTGTAGGTGGAGATGCTCAGTATGTTTAAAGGAGGGCTGGTTGCGGTCAAGCTAGAGCCAACTAACTGGTTAGAATCTCACTGGCAATAGACTTTGGATTGTTTTTAGATTTAATAACATTTTCCTAGTCTGTGAACCAAACCCATTCAATTTAATAAATGCGGTAGTGCTAGCATTTTGTACCAAATCTCTCAAACTTATCAGAGTACTGATATTGCTACTTCCGTAGTATGTTCTATAGCCGTGATTCCCAAACTTTTTGCTAAGGTGACCCACTACTTCCAGCTTGGCTTGCCAGCCAAGCCCCCTATCCAGCTCTCACTCTTTCAGCCCTGCCCGCATCTGCAGCCCTAGCTGGCCCCTTTCTCTCTGGAACTGGGCAAGGGCCAGGATTGCTATCAAGCTATTGCCTGCTCACCAGCTTCTGCTGCTGCTGTCTGGATCCTACTCTCATTTCACCTGGGTTGCATGTGGAGAGGGATCCAGGCAGTTGCAATCTGGAGGAAGTGACTGCAACCAGTGAGTGGACAGACTGCAGCCTGTTAACGATTGTGGCCTGGCCACGGGGAGAGAGGGGCTGGTTGGGGGCCAGGGTTGGAAGATTGGCAGGAAAGGTCACGGTGCCTCCCATCCATCAAGGTTTGGGACCCACCATTTGGGAACTGGTGTTCTGAAGTTACAATTTCATTTAAAACAGACTCTTGGCTCAAATGTGTCAAACTCAGCTTGAAGATCTTTTTATTGCAGAATTGCTTAGTGAAACATTAGGGGTGAAATGTGGTACAGAGCTGGAAGTAAGCATCCATTTCACAGATTAGACTTTTTCAAAATAAAGATGATCATGGAGATACAAGTAAAAAAACATTGTTAGTCCCTCCCAGCCAAAATATTAGTGGAAAAAAATGTCCAAACCACCTGCCTTTTTTTTTTCCCCCTTGTGTCCTCTTTGGTGATAATGGTGAAAAGAGGGGAATAAAAAATAGCATCTCTGTACCAAACTATCAGTTGTCTTAGCTTTGAGATGGGGAAAGGAAAATATCCTTTTAAAATAGAAATACTTCCCTATGGAGGATGAGTCATGCTGTAGGGGATTCTCTAGGGGTGGACTTAGAGAAATAACTAAAATGGGAAACTTTTGTGGGGTGGGGGCGTGGAGGAGAATAGTATAATGGGGGAAGTTGTTCTTGGAGCATTAAGAGAAATTTCCCACAGCTGATTTAGCTACAGTTTGCTGTAGAGCTCTTAAAGCTGCAGTTGGCACCAGATAAGTATTGCTTTAGGTAAATTTGTGTTCTTTTTAATTTTAGTAGACAAATATGAAACTTTGGTGTAGCTACTCTTACTGTCTGTAGGTGGTTTTTGATTCTTACTGGGTTGAAGCTCTTTGCATTTGTAAAATCTTTTTCTAATTATTCTATCTGGGAATACTCTTGTGGTGCTTAGACTGTCAACTGATCAGTGCAGCAACCATTTCCTCATGCTCTTTACCGTAGTGAGCATAGCATCTGCACTAAAGCAATAATTAAGGCCAGAATAAGGTTAATGGAATTCATTGATACGGTTTGTATTAAGACACTCACTAAATTTCATATTTTTCTCCTAATGGTTTTTACATATGGTTGGGAAATTATCCAGTTGTGTAACATAAGGTATCAAATCTGTATTGAAGCTGGTGGAAAAGCTTCAATATTTTCATGTTTAGATGTCTAAAACATGACTTGTTAGCTATGAAACACAGAACTTGTGGACAGAAAGTTGTAGAAATGTAACGCCCATATGTGCAAATAGGCTTGTCAGGACTTAATTTTAAACAATAACAGTCAGTAAATGTCCATTGCAGCTGACATACTGAAACAGACACAAATATAACAGTAACAGTCTATGTGCCTGCAGGGATCTGGTGTCACTGGCCCCACTGTCAGAGGTGCCCCCTGCAGCCTTGCTGTCAGTGCTACCCTAGCCCTACCCCTTCTTAATGTCCCACAACTGTAAGATTTTTTTAAATTAACTATTTTTATTTTTAAATATATTTTTCAAAATTAGGCCTGGCAGAACTCAATATTTTTCTATCGACAAATAACCATCCTTTTTAGAAAATACAAAGGAATGAGTGAATTTGTTTCTTTGTGAAATCATTCTTTAGACTGGGATTTTCAAGGGGACTTAAGGGAGTTGGTCACCCAACTCTAGTTGAAAGTCACTGAAATTGTATTCCTAATACCTCTAAGCCCCTTTTAAAAGCTTAGAAAGTAGTTCAACTCCTTTTTAGCAGATCTTATTTTTGGTAAATATTATAAAATGAATATTCTAATTGAGGGATTTTACTCCTATTTAAAATTATTATAACCTGAGTTCGTGTAATGACTAAACTACATATCTTTACTATGGTCACTATACAGAAATCTTAAATCAGAGAGAGTTGGTATTACTCTGGGGGAAAACATGGATTTTCAAATTGAGAAACTAGTGGTTGATTATAAGCACGTGTTTGTAACATAACACCCATAATTGATGCTTCACTTTGGTATTAAACATTTGGTGTTTTCAATCAAGTAGTCTGTAGGTCTGTTCTTGTATGCAGTTTTCTAGACTAGGAAGTACATCCCTAATTGTGGCAATTTACCTATATACTAGACACTTCTTCACTTCATTCTACTGGTATTAATGTTCTTACTAAAGACCTTGGTTTGAAGTTGATCTTCCCTTTCTGCAGAATAGCCTCAAAAATAATAGTAGCATGTTTCAAGAAAGTTTTGTCTAGGTCAGAGTGGGCAAACTTTTTGGCCTGAGGACCACATCGGGGTTGCAAAACTGTATGGAGGGCTGGCCTTCCCAAACAGCCTGGCCTCTCGCCCCCTATCCGCACCCTCCTACTTCCTGCCCCCTGATTGCCCCCTCAGAATCCCCAACCCATCCACACACCCCCCCCCCGCTCCTTGTCCCCTGACTGCCCCCTCCTGAAACTACCCTAACCCTAACCACCCCCCCAGGACCCACCCCCTATCCAACCCACCCCTGCTCCTTGTCCCCTAACCGCCCCCCCCCCCCGGAGCCCTACCCCCTATCCAACCCTCCCTGTCCCCTGACTGCCCTGACCCCTATCCACACCCCTGCCCCTTGACAGGCCCCCCAGGACTCCCACGCCCTATCCAACCCATTCCCCGTCCCCAGGAGAGTGCTGCTGGTATGGCTGCAGGGGAGGGGAGACATCAGGGGAGGGGCTGGGGGCTAGCCTCCCCAGCCGGGAGCTCGGGCTGGACAGGATGGTCCCGCGGGCCGGATGTGGCCCGCAGGCCGTAGTTTGCCCACTTCTGGTCTAGGTACTTTAAAGGATTAACAGAATTTTGCCTTGTTGCCAAGTCTCCATTCACAGCCACTTAGAAAAAGTGCAACTGAATAATTGGGTTGTAGAATTTACACTATTAAAGGAACACTGGCTAATATCTGTAGCAATATGCTTCTCATTTTTCCATTTTAAACCTTCCTTTAGGTTTAGTTAAGCTAAAATGTCTGGTTTCAAATGCCAAAAGGGAAAAATGTACCCCCGGTACGCTCTCTACTTCTGGTTTTTCAAAATATTTAAATTGCTTTAGAAGCGACAAAGGGTCCTGTGGCACCTTATAGACTAACAAAGGTATTGAAGCATAAGCTTTCGTGGGTGAATACCCACTTCTTCGGATGCATCCGAAGTGACCCTTTGTCGTTTCTACAGATCCAGACTAACACGGCTACCCCTCTGATACTTAAATTGCTTTACTTATTTGGGGTAGGGGGGATAGCCATTTATCTTACTCTTTAGATTAGGCCCTTAAATGATAAAATTGCTGTGTAAAATGTTTAGAATCAAAATTTTCATTGGACATTTTCTGCATTTAGGAAAGCTGGTGGTCCAGCTGATGTAGGCCCTGAATACCAGAAAGACATGACTGAAGAAATTGCCAAAATTCAACGGTTGTATGGTGGGGGAGACGTGACCAAATTTCCAGACTTCAAATTTGAGGGTGAGTCTCCAGCCTCTATTAATTTATTTTTGCATCATAAGTGAGAGGATGAATAGTGGAATATAGAGCCTTTTACCTCCAGATCACTGGTCACAATCAGCGATGTGGTCCTGGGAGAGAGCAGGACTCTGTTGCTCTTGGGGATGGTACATGGGCAATCTGGTTGGCACATAGGAACTTCGTGGCAGCAAAGTATGCTTAGTGTCACATAAGGCTCCTACAACAATTGTTCCTGCTGTTGAGGACGTACTTGGCCATTCTCTCCATTCCTGAGACCTGAAATGAGCTTTGGTCAAGTGCATGGACAGTTGGTGCCTGGCAGCAGGCACACAATATGGCACACCATTGCTGTTTGCTCAGAGCTGTCATTTGACAATCTGGGGTCTTGGGTGGTTTGGCACAGACATCTGCACATTAATCAGTTTCAGAGGATCATGGTTGTGAGGGTTCAGTCTGAAAATCCCACCAGAGAGGAACCAATGGCAGAGGTGTTGTAACTAGTATCACAGAATGGCTATTTTAAAGGATAAGGGTGAGTAGTGAAGTCATTGCCAAATCCACCAGAAGTCTTCTCTGTCATCTGCCATTAGTTGATCAATCTCCATCCTCCATGGACTTTACAGTGATCTAAAGGAATAGGAAGATCAGAAATCCCTACGTGAGGACTAGGTCCCCTTTGCCTGGAACTTCATTCTGCCAGTTGTTTGGCAGACAGGTACTGCATGGGGTGGACCCAGATTATTCGTTATTTCAGGAGTTCCCCTTAGTTACAGGAGATACTGTTGTGAGTTGCTATTTTCTGAACTATCCCTTCCTCATACAGTCAAGTGAGTAACTTTATCTGCTGACTAGTTTTCTTAGTACAGACAAAGCAATTTAAATGTCTTTAGCATAAGGCATAGGCTCTTGCAGTTTTGAGTCATTTAGGATTAATCTTCCCTTGTGGCTTAAATTATACTACGTCATAATGTGGAGTCTCTTCTCCAGGAAAGAACTAATTTTTCTCATTCACCTAGTCTGTGTGTACTACTTGGAAGTCTCATATCTTAACTTTACTGCTCATTATGGTTTGTTTTTTTTTACATGAGTCAATGGTAGGTAGCAAGATTTTTCTCTTGTTGCTGGTAAAACTGGTAGTACCCCATTAATGAACTAGTTGCAAGCCAGTAAGCAGGTAAGTTACCTTGGCTGTAGGTAAACATCAAATTCATATAGGATGAGATACATGATGGCTAATTCTAAGGAAATATTGCATATTTGTGAAACTTTTTAAAAAAACTTGTGCTAAATGTCCCTTTGCTTCCCTCCTCCTCCCCCCTTTATGGCATGTTTGCAAAACTACCTGCAGATCAGTAAAAGTAGTAAATGGGTCCATGGTTTGTATTCTGCTAGAACCCAAAGTTGATCTATGAATACTATTTGGAACTTGAGCGTCTTAACATGAAACTAATATGACGTGTTTTCCTCCTAGAGCCCAACTTTGAAGAGCCTCAAAAATGATGTGGTTGACGTCTGCATTCCAAGCACTGGTGTCATCTTTCTCATGGAGTTGTTAAATAGGCCAGCAGTTGTAATTTAATGTGGGGTTTCACTTTCAAATACTTGTTTGACTTTTGAACTCAATGCAGTACAAGTATAACATGATCCTTGTGAACTGCCATATTCATAAAATTCATTCTTGGAAATCAAATATAAAGTGCTTAAGTCTTTTATCCAGTGTTTAAATACTATTTACTGAGATGACATTTCAGTATCCAGATAAAACCAAATGACCACTGAAGTGCAAAATACAGTTAAAGTTAATAGCTTTCCTGTTGAAAAGAACTACACTTCCCTAAATTTTAATCACCTGTCACTGAAATCGTATAAAAATACAATAAAGCCTGCAAGTATGGCATTATTGTATGCATGTGATCATTCTGCACTACATTATTGCAATAGTAAAATTTTATTTAGACATATCCAGGAATTTAAACATTGTGGCTCATGCCACATATCCTCCAGTTGTGCCAGGCCCGAGTTGAAATGGACTGACTTATATAATCTTGGTGCACCAGTGCATTCTTGCAGAAGCTATCTTGTTCTTTTAAATGAAAAACTTGAGGTTTTTGGGGAGAGTTAAGTACTAAAGTTTCTAGTCTGTTCCTGAAGACCCCATCAAAATATGAAAAACTTACTCAAGTTCAGTCCTGTCTACCAGAAACACCAGCAGAGGTTTGAACTACCTATCAATATTGCCCATTTTATTGCTGCTCAAAGTACAAGGGGAGAAATCACATTGAGCTGACTTATCTGAATAGCATTTGATCCCAAGGAAACAAGACAAATTTAAGGCATAGTGGCCATACACAATCACTGTTTGAGCATTTTGCAATCTGGGTAACATCTCATTTTGGTATCAGGTGCAGACCCATTCCTTTTTCCCCAATTCAACCCTTCGTAGGAACAGAGGACTAACTGACTGCTTTTGCTATGTCACAGTAGTGTACGGTCAAAGTGTAGAGTTTCTTTACCTGCCATTGCTCCAAAATGCAGAGTACTATACCTACCCTTTGCCCTCCTCTGTCATGGTAGGTTAATGATTTTTCCTATTGGAGGTGTTTTTTTTTTTTTTTTTTGCTTATGTCAGGGAAATGTTTCAGGGCAAATATTAAGACTTTCTATAGAAAGTTTCACTTACATGCCCATGAAACTGCAAATATTCTCATTTATAGTACTGTTAGGTGTATGCATTCTTAGCTAAGATAAAAAAGTAGAATTGCTCCTTTAAGTGAATTTCTCAGTATTTGGTGTGAATTCTTTTAAGAAATCTTAGCTTACCCTGCCCCTGTAGCCCATTGTTTTTAGCAGCTACATGTATATAGGGGAAGTTCACAATATTCTGCTGCTCTTCAATCAATCCCTCTTGAGAATTATTGTATAATCTAAGCATTCATTTAAAACTTGTAGCTTGTTTTGTTAGACATGAACTAATAAAACCAATAACAATGTACAGACAGCCTGAATGATAGTTCACTAAATGAGCTATTATTAATCCCCATGGGGTGAGAAACCGGGCATCTTAAATGTCAGTCACTGCTCACTTTGAGCAGCAACATCCAGTTTCTGCTTCTCCTAGAATCCCATACTGCCTATTATGGTGCCAAAAAAATTGGCTCCTAAAATTTTCACACAGCTTCTCTGAAAAAAATTTGCATGTTGCTCCAGATATCTGTAATATATAAGGAGTAGGGACAGTGAAATAAGTTGGCTGTAATATTAAGTTCAGGGCCACAGGTAGTAAGATAAAAATGAATACAACTGCTATCTCAAATAAAACTCCTGTGGCATTTTTGCACGGCCACACCAGCATTTGAAAGAGCATAGAGTATAAGTAACAAAACTAGACGCTGATTTATGACCAACTGAAGTCAGTGACAATCCAGCAAATGCTTATGGGCCACCCAGAATACAAATGCTTTCCTGCATTGAAACTGTCTGGGTGAATGAAACTGACTATCAAAAAGTTTAACTAGGCAGACTTAAAGTGCATGTTCCAGTTAAAGCATGCTTGCTAAAAAAAAAAAAAAAAAAGTTATTTCCCCCTTCCAATTACTATGGCTGTCATTTTAGAGTTGAAATGAGTACAATTTTTGGAGCTAAAGGAACATGTAATTGAAGACAATATCGGGCAGAATATTTCTTGCAAAGCAGACTGTTCAGTACCACCATGAGTACTATATTTTGGCAACACATTAAAATAATGATACTGTAGTTGCAGACCATCATAAGCAAGTTCACCGTAGACAACACATCAGATGCTATGGGTCATTTATTTGTAAAACTGAACTTTAACAAAAATCAAGGCACTAACACTGCATCAGTTTTGCTGCACTGTTTTCCTTCACAGTGTAAATTTACACATATAATCTTTAGCAAAGAAACTTTCACAGATCTTAAATATACTTCCTGATAGGAAAAAACTACCCACTTTAGCACTGGGACTTGAGCATTTGATCTGTAACAGTGGTTTTCAACCCGAGGTCTGCAAAGTATGTCTATGATTTCTAAAGGAGTCTGCACCTCCATTTGAAATTTTTTAGGAATCAGCAAATGAAAAAAAAAATGGAAAAGCACTGATCTACAGCATAACACTCTTTGGAAGCTCTCTATTATAGAGAGGGTAAACCACAGTTAACATAACTCAAATTTTTACTTGTACAGTATCAGAATAATTGTTCACTTGACTGCATGGTTTGACAGATTATTAGAAAAGTCATGGCACTAATAAAAACTGAAAAATGGCAAAAGTTAGAACCTTTCACATTGTCTTTTAGATGTAGACACTACAAAGCAGTAGGTTAGAGTGGCCAAAAAACTTCTAACCTTAATCTGTAAAGATCATGAACATGAATTTACTTAGTAATGAGTCGCCTTGCTGTGTATATACATAAACAGGATGAGAAGAAACCTTCATACAAATTATTTGTTATCTACATACTATCCTTAAATTAGAGAAATAATGGTATTTTAACAATATGAACAGTCGTGCAGTCCATGATTAGGTTTGTAACATCGGATCCTAGACACTCAGCAAACTTTCTGCTTTCAGTGTATGTCATCTCAAAACAAATCCAAATATTTGCAGAAGAGTTAAAAAAAGCCCTTTGATATTTTGTATAACAAGTAGTCATTTTGTGTGTCTCAAAGAGGCTGAAATCTTCTAAATAACAAAGGACTTGGTGTGCTTGAAATCCTAAATGAAAAAAAGAAAAGGGTAAGGTGACAAGTTGTAGTTCAAATGCTTTCAGCAGAATGTTCTTAGTATCCATTACACTTAAACATCTGTAGAACTTCACTTGTGTTTCCAGGTTGGCAAAAGAAGAAGCAAACACCAAGCATACAGCAACCAAAAATGCTATGAAGTCCTTAGTAATGAGTCCAAACCCCTTCCCATAGTAATAGAATATTAGGCTGATAAACCTCTGGCCTAAGTGTGAAGTCTGGCTCATCAGTGAGCATACCATTTCAATTCCCTTTGACGAGTGAAGCCTACAAAAAGCATTTGTACATGATATACCTACTACAGTTCAAAATATGTCCCACGGGGAGGAATTAAAGATCAGGGGGGAAAAGGTAATACTGCTGTATTTCTTTCCTTTTGAATACTCCAATAATAGCTGCTGATGATGTGCAATTATACTGCAGTTGATGAATGTACCCCACAACTAGAGTTTACCCATATTTCAGTGAAGAGAGACAAACCAAGGCATTTTCACCACCAAAAGAGGAAATCAAAAACCACTGCTTAAGTTCCTTGGTGTTCATATTTAAGGACAGACAGTAGCTTTCATAGAGCACTTACGGTGGCCAGGTATAACCAATACTGATTCCCATCTGGTAGGCCCTGAGAGCAGCTGTTGCTATTTCATAGCTAGACCTGTAGCTGGCGCATCACTCACTGCATCAGTTTAACAGCAGATGTTACATTGGATCAACTAAATTTTTGGGGACCCCTCTGCCAGGAGCTGGGAGAATTAAAATTAGCTGGTGTTTTGGAGTTACCCCTGTTCTGATCAGGCTTGTTGCCTACTGATCCTAATCCTCCCCTATAGGAAGCTAGGGCCAGGCCCCAAACCAGTCCTATTCTGCCACCTTGCAGCCTCCTCCAATTGCCCAGCTTCTTTGGTCCCCTCCTCAGGCCTAGGGAAGCAAACGAGGTACATAGCTCCATGTGCTGCCGCCAGCCAGAGATCCCAGCAGCTCAGGGAAGGGGCCACTGGAGCAAGGTTAAAGCAGAATATCCAGCCCCTCAGTGGGGTCAAGTAGTGCTGCAAGGGGAGCAGCCAGTGACTCGGGGGCTGATGTCTGACACATCTACTCTAGTTTTGGCACTATTGTTGAGGCACATTGAAGAGAACAGTAATTGTGGGTTGGGTCTGGGTGAGGAAGGGAAGTAAATGGATGAAGTTGATGGAGCAGGAATGAGCTGAGACTGGGTTACTAGAAGGATGACTGGCAGGTGAGATGAGATGGGTAAGGCCTTGGCTATACTTGCAGATGTACAGCGCTGAGTTAAACCTGTCTTTGTACAGCTGAGTAGGGAAAGCGCTGCAGCCTGTCCACACTGGCAGCTGCCAGCGCACTAACGTGGCTACATTTGAGGCATTTGCAGCTGTATTGGGAGCGGTGCATTATGGGTGTTCAAGTGGCTGCAACGTGCTTTTCAAATGGAGGGGTGAGGTGGAGTGTGACAGGGAGCGTGTGGGGAGAGAGAGTGGGTGTTTGGGGTATCCACAGAGTGTCAGCTCATTATCTCCTAAGTTTACACACCTCCACATCCCCTGCCTCTCTCTCAATCACTGAAAGCAAGCAGCAGGGGCTTTTTTTGTTTTTAAAGAGCAGATAAAAGACAACTCGGGGAAACAGAGCCCTCCCCTTCCCCCTCTTCTTTCTCTCCCCCCCCCATCCCCCGCCATCTCTCTCCAAGCTAACTTTGCTGCCCGCATTCCTAACGGAGTCCCCTGCCTGTAACCAGTAGCTGTGTTTGCTTTTTTTGTAAAGCAGCTCCAGAACGGAGCTCTGAACTCCAACCCGGAAGTGCCGTTTCAAAACAAAGGGAGCTTCCGGAGGTCAGTTAGTGCGAATTCCCCAACTACATTCCAGGAGCAGCGTAGCAGCCACTACGCAACAGCTGTTATTCCTCTCGGAGAGGAGAAGTACCAGCAGCGCTGCACCTGCCTTGCAAGTGTAGACAGTTAGTGAGTTACAGCGCTGCAGGCAGTTTTATTGCACTGTAACTCGTGAGTGTAGCCAAGGCCTAAGTCAGGTGTGTGACTGAGTTTGTTGGGAGGATTTGAATAATGTAGGTAGTGGGGTGCTGTGGTTGCCTGACGTGTAAAAACAGTTGTGAAGTGAAAGAGGTAGAGCAGAGCAATGTAAATGTAGGTGTGAGGAGACAGGGACTGCTTCTGAGTGCATCTATGGGGAAGGAAGTTGCATATGCTAGTGTTTATAGTAAAGGTGGACTAGGAAGTGTTTGCAGGTGCTGTTAAGTTTTCTTGACATATGCTGCAAAGCTGAGCTAATATTACAGATCCAATGTTTCTCTAAGCAAATCTAGCTATTGGGTCTTCTCTAGTGCAGGGGATCTCACTCTTTCGTAGTGTGCACCACGATGGTCTTGTGGACACCTCTCTCTCACTCACACACACACCATTGTGTGTCTAACTGCAGCAATTGCTTTAAATGGAAAGTGTTTTTAACTTTTTTTTAAAAAAATAAACTTTGATTTAGCAGGTAGATATAAGGAGAAGATAGAGCTGCCAGCACCCTGTGACTAGCCAGCTCCCAATAGACGAGCAGCAGGTGCTCTGGACCAGAGTTTGAGAACCTCTGCTCTAGTGGTTTTTCAATTCCTGTTCACTCCACTTGATAGCTAATGCCAGTAGCTTTATAATATACTCACACAAGTTCATATAGACATCTACTTATACAGCCTCAGATTTTCAGTTAAGATGGTGGCCCGAGCTGGCACTTTGGCTACCTTGCCCGTAGTGGACCATTGCTGTGTATACATGTTTAGTGTAGAAAAATCAAGATATTCTTGGGCATGCTGCAGAATTCCTTACATGGCTACATCACCTGCTGGCAGGCACTGCACGCAGTAAGGAGCTTGCTGCCTTACTCTCCAGTGCTGCCAGACGGTGTGGGGGAGAAGAGAGGCAATGCTTTAGATTCCACCTTTCTGATCTGCTCTCTCTGCTTGAGGAGATAGAAAATGCCCCAAGGGGCCCCTTTCCCTTCCTTACCTCCCTGGAGCGAGAGTGTGAGAGTGGTAGAAACTGTGCTCACAGATCTCAAACTTGAGCTTTGGAAGTCGATTGTTCCATACACAGGAAAAAACAAAGGGATCATTGGTCAAATGATGATTTTGTAATTTCTGGGCTTATTATACCACGGTACACATGTAAAATATTTCAGTATGGTATAGTAAGATAAGGCAAGGCAAAGATGGTTCCACTTCACAGTCTCTGTAGAGCATTAGACTTGACGCCATCTGTTTAATTAAAGCTGTAATTTTACCTCACTTAATTCAAGTGTTTTCTTAGAAGCAAAACCCTGAACTGTTCTTCAGCTAAAAAGAACCAAGACTAACCTCTGTTCTTTCAAAATATAGGAAATGTATTAATCTTTATTCATTTCAGGGACAATGAATTGGGCAGTCACAGGAAATGGAAGCTTAATTGGTTGATGGTGAGCTGCTCCCACAAATGCCCTAGCTGATTGCTGAATACACTCACCTTTTCACTTGGGGTATATTTATAGTCAGAACTCTTCTTCCTGTTAAGTGTAATAAACAAAGAAAGCAGATTAACCATTTCATTTTTATCTGCTTGTACTTTAGTTCTTGGAGAAGCTTATTTATACACAAATTTGCCTACTTTAGACACCATCCGGTTTCATCTTAGCTCTTATCTTGTAAAACACCAGAAACACCACCGTGCAATCAACAGGCACAGTAAATGGCTTCGCAAGGTATGCCAAAAAAGCGTCTATCAATGAAGGGAAGATTGAGTGTGTGGGGCTCACTGATTTTCAGGAGGTAAAGCAATGTTTTGCAATGTGCTGTTTGAAAGGCATTCCTATCTGACTAAAGCCAGATTACTTTATGGGAATATCTTGACCAAGTAAAGAAAGTTATCACCATTTCACAGCTCACAATTAACAAGATCTATAGTGGATGTGTGAAAATACTATGTAATGGAAATAGCTCTTTCATAACATTTCCTTCTCTCCAGAGGCACAAACAGCAACGTTTTACATTAGGGGCATGTCCATTGTCTTCTGTCCATTACAATATCTGTGATGATTCCTTAGGGAGCTTCTAGACAACAAAATCCTTGCATCATGAGCCACTGCCAAACTAGCTTCCCTGGCTTGTTGCTTTAAGGCTCCAAGATGTGATGCGTATCTGGTTATGGCTCATAGAGTGATGATGTATATTATATTCATGACCATCATAAAACAAGTATCAGAAAGTATTTTTAAGAAGTACTTGGCGATATCTTCTTTTAGTAAGTTACTTGCTTTTTCCTGTCATTGTCCTCATTTGAGAATGTGAGTTATTAATGTTGAGTTTAGCTAGACAGAAGAAATGCCAGCCTCCACTTTAAGGACTCAATATTAGTCTCATATGTGAGCATGTATCTCATCCTATCTTGTAAAATCAGCTTGCATGTACTGTACGTACAGTTGCTAATTTCACAGAAGTAGCACACTTCCACCTTTTAGGGCAAGACTGAGGTGATGACCAGTTTCCAAAATGATCTGCACACACAGATTTGGGTAAATTCTACCTAGCTACTTTGCATTCACAACCAGGGAGTTGGCCAAGCAAGATTTATGGCTGCGGTTGAATTAGGGGTTTGAATGATTACCAAAAGCAGGAGGGGACACAGCCATCTGAAAATTTATCTCTGTTTAACAAAAGTATTGGTTCATTTATTTACTTGTGGCTTGGTGTTAGTATGCAGCTTAGTAAGATTAGGGAGAAAATCCAGCCACCAAAGTAGCAGCCTAAAAAATATTTCAAAACAGGTTATCAAAAATAAGGTTAAGGATACAAAATACACCCCCCCCCCATGTATAATAATGATGTGGAAAGCCCTACAGAAGAATCACATTTCTTACATCATCAGAAGCACAAATTAAATTAACTACCCAAAAGTGATATACTTACTGAGAAGAGCTTTCTTCTGGAAAAGTAAAAGAAAAAACATATTTAGCTCACAGTCATTTCTCTGGCTAATAAACATCCTTTGAAATATCTCCTGGGGATTACATTTAACTCTTGTCCTTCCTCATCCCTTTAATTTCTGACAGTAGCAGCTGAACTATGTTTCTCACTGGAGGATGAACAAGTGATGCCCTTGGTAGCAGTCTGTCTGGATAAGCCAGCAGGAAAGCTGCCCAAGCCCCGTCTCCTCTGGAATTATTAGTCTACTTCTGACAGCTTTCAGCTACCTGCTCTCGTGACACTGCTCTGAAATCAATCTGCAGCCCTTCGCTCCCCCACCCCCCGCCTCCAAAAAGCTGTGTCCCTCTTTCAGACACATCCTGAGACATTCTCCTGCATCACTGCATTAGACTCCATGGCCCCTATTGTAAATACCCTGGGGAAGTTGCCCAGCTATTATAAAATTTAATAAAAGCATCAGTTTTCCTGACATGTACTTTCATTATGGTCCATCAGATGGAGTTAGCAAGTCCATTTCCACCAGGATGCAAGTTTCAGTACTGCTTACATCTTAGGTTTAAAGTGACCGTTTAAATTCTTTTTTACTGGGACAGATTTTAGAAACCAAAACCACCAATAATGTCACTTTAATGTACATATGCACACACACACACACATTTGATAGGTGTGCATATTATATTTACTTCATATAACATATAGGTGTAATTTTGTTGCTCTCCTTTTATGTTATTTGGTACCCTGCTACATAAATGGGAACACTTGTGTAGTAAGGTACTAAACATGAGTAAACATGGCAGAATTCTGGCCAGAAATAAATTTATACCTAATGTCTTTCAGGGAGTTTTTGGTTTTTCTCATATCCACAATTGTCCTCACTAGCCCTGTTATGACACACTTTGGGGAAGGAATTTGTAACTTCTTTCATCAGCTAGACTTTGTACTTATCCCCGGCTCTGCCTCCCCTGAGCTTAGAGTTCATTTACTTCAAGGTACCTGTCATTGACTGGGTGAGTTAGAAATTCTCAGACTCAGTTCATGAACATTTGTGGAAAATAGAATTGTGGGCAAGAGAAAATGTTTAAACTTTTTTCTAATATTTTCAAAACTATCTTAACTTCGCATAAGAAAGAAGTCTGTGGAGCTTACTTGGACCCTCTGCATTTGCCTGAATTCCCTTTCAGCGGCAATTTGTGACTAGCCTGCGATTTCGATCTCATTTTCTATTGCAAAAAGTAAACTGGGTATGATCAAAAGGAGTAGGCAGAACAAATAACTATGGGCCAGATCCTACACTTACTGAAGACAGATGCAATACTTCCATTGGCTTCAATAGTGCAGAATCAGACCCTACATGAAAAAGGAGTATATTCTACAGACAGTAGAAATATTTAGTCATAGCAAGTTTCCTGATGTCTATAAGGCAGGCAAGATTTAACTTAACTTACTTGAAAAGTAACCTTTTTTATGTGCATAAAATACTCCAAGGCCACAGAATGCCATTACCAGAGCCACAACTACTACAGCAGCTATGATTCCGCCTATATTAAGGTCATCTAGAAATGAAAACAAAATAAATCCAGTGTTAAAAAACCCCCAAACCAAAAAATTGACATTGTACCAGTTTTCCACTATAAAAATTCCAGAGAGCAGTGGTGATAATTATAGAATGCAATATGTAAATGACTGACATGTAAGTTGTTAGCAACCAGAAAGGTTCTCAAAATGTTTATTCCATTCACTTCTACTACCCACCAAATAATACCCTTGTTAGCACAAGGCTTTTTAACACACCTCAAATTCTTAATATGATCCAAAAAATCAAAAACTGGATAGAGACAAGTGGGTATTTTCTCATCTAGATGAGTGCCTAACCCCTGTTGTCATTCAAGTTACACATGTCAAATGGAGAATATATCCTGAAGCCTGTAAATGGAAACAGCTGTTCGAAAAGATTTGTATTAAGTTAGTTTGATTAAAACAATAATAATGTAACAGCTGATGAAAATGTTGACACAGAATGATATTTGTGGAACCAGGAATTTTCGTGCTGTTGAATCGTATGTATAACTTGACGGCTTCTGACATGAATGGAAGTGAGGCTTTTTAAAAACTAAACCACCAACGCCAAACTATTCAAACCTGGGTGCCTAAAATCAGATTCCTTAATCCAGATTTGGACACCTAAATAGAAGTGGCCTGATTTTTCAGTGGTATGAGCAATCCCCATTCCCATTATAAACAATGAGAGCTGCAAGTGTGCACCTCGGGGGAAGAGATTAGGCCACTTCTACTTAGATGCCCAAATATATATTTGGTTGCCTAACTACAGGCACACAGATTTGAAAACGTTGGCCCAAAAAAACACGTATTGTGTGTGATAAATACCAATTTATGACTTGAATTAGTGTTTCCCCAGCAAAAGAATTCTGCCTTGATTGCATGTAGTTATTCAAATACAACATGAATGCATTAAAAGGCATGATCCAAAGTCTTTCTATTGACTTCAGCAGGCTCTGAACCAGGTCTTGAGAGAGTAAAAAATATTAGAGCACTGTTTAAAACAGGGGTCTCAAACTCCCAGTCCGTGGGCCATCTGCGGCCGAGAACCTCCCCACTGCAGCCAGAGACGCATGCAGCCATGCTGCCGGCAATGTCTGCTGCAGGCACCACCCCCATAGCTCCCCATTGGCTGGGGGAGAGGGACAGAGATACCATCACTCATCGCCGGGCAGAGTCAGCCATGGAGGCAGCTTCATTAGTTGCCAGGCAGAGTCAGCCATGGAGGCAGCATCACTTTTTTCCACAATGAACATAAACAAGTCAAAATACTGAACACAACTGTCTGATCCACACCTTGCTGCAATCCTGAAGGTTTCAACTGCTCAGTCACTGAGGCCAAACATCAACAAACTGACAGAACTGAAGCGTTGCCACTTGCCAGGTGTCTGGCAAACACTATAAAACTCTCTGGCAGGCAAAGAATTGTATAAAGTTGTATGACAGTTTTATTATTTCTAAGAAATTCGAAATAAAAAATACAATATAAAGATTTTCTTTTCTGAACACCATCTTCAATGACATTATTGGCTTGCTGAGAGGATTTGAGGACTGGCACTGGCCCTAAGGTAAATTGCGTTTGAGACCCCTGGCTTAAAAGGTCACTGCCAAGGTATTTTGTAGAATCCATCCATTAGAAGCATTTTCCCCTTCACTGTTGTTCAAAACCTTTTAGAAGCTTGAAATATTCCTTACCAACTTCTCTCCATCACTTGTGCATGCACTCCTGTGGGATTTTGCAGAGCTACTCAAGAGTGCTGGGCTACTGGAATATTTGTTTTTCTTTAGGGAAAAAATCATGGATGGACTTCTTTACAAAACAAATTCTACATCTAACAAGTTATATGGATGTTGCAAACAGATAAGGAGCGGAAAGCAAAGCAAACATTAGGCCTATCAACCTTGACTGCGTCCCTTTAACCTGATATAAATGTCACATGTATTACTGTTTTTCCAGATAAGAAAATGAAGATCAGAAATAGTTTTCTGACTTGCTTTATTAAAGTCTCACATGAAAATGTCTCAAGGAAAATATATGTAAAACAAGACTTGCACATCATACTTTACAGCCTCCACAAAAATGTTCTGAAATATTTATATCTTATGTGTATAATATTGTTCAGTGGAGTTTAATGCATAGTAATCTTCTGAAAGCTGGACATTTGATCATTTTAAAACACTCTGAGCTAACCAACCTTTTTGTAAAATACAGTAATCTCTACTGCTTCTTTTTAGAAGAGGAGTGACTTAAGCAGCCAAAATGTCTACACAAATAGCATTCATAACAAATTGTATTTGATTCCAGCACTCTAGGGGAGGAATAAGACAGTATAATTTGAGCCTAGTCTTAGCTTCTCACATGTGTCATGCAATAAAGTCATTTTCATCTACAGATTTTTTTGCCCTATTTGCTTTTGACACTTACCAACTTGCATTCGCTTCACAGAGCATTTTTGAGGAAGTCCAATTCCATTAGAGGCTTCACAGTAATACTCTCCAGTGTCCTTCTTTGAAACTGTGTTAAATAGCTGTTAAATTTTAAAAAGTCACCAATAAAACTGAGTGAAATATAGAATTTCCATCCCAAGGAAATAGACATTTTTGTTTTTTTCCCACATTTGGATGAAAAGTTGAAATTTAACAAAACAGAAATTCCAAAAAAAATTTATTCAGAAACATTTTGTTTCAACTTTTTTTTTATCAAAACAAGACATTTCAACATTTCTGAAATTGAAGTGTTTCATTTTGTTTCATTGAATATGACCCAAAATTAAATATTTTATTTTGATTTTTCTGGTGGAAAATTGAATTTTTTCAGCAAACTCAAAATTTCCCTGTGGAAGATTTCAATTTTGTAGAAACTACATTTCTGTTGGAAAATCATTCAGATAGAAAATTCCCAACCATCTCTAGTTATCAAATACTATCACCATGTGATTTAAAGTTAGGAGGTTGGGGGAAGAGGGACACTACACTGATACTATTTAAACAATTAGTTCTTTAAACTATGGGTTATTTTTTCTTTTTTTACAAAATTAAGTGATTAAACGGATGACTATTTCACATAAACAACAAGAAAGGGAGAGGTGGAGACTTTCCAAAACTCAAACTCAATGGATGTCTTTTCATTGACTTCAGTGGGCTTTGAAATTAGGTTCGCTCTCTGAAAGCCACAACTATGCATCAAGGCCAAGATTTTCAGAAGTGACTAGTGATTTTGGGTTCTCAGTTTGACACACCTTAAAGGGGCGGGATTTTCAAAGTGCACTGATCATTCACCTTCTGAAAATCAGACTCCTAAGGTATCTGACTTTGATCATCCATAAAAGCGAGGTGCCCAAAATTACTGCCGCTTTGGAAAGTCTTGGATTAAAATTTATCATTAATAATAATTGAAAAGCATCCATGGAAGCCTCTTCAAAAGAGATGTATAGTTCTGGAAAAGATTCCTATGCTGATTTGGGGCCTGACTCCTGCTCCCAGTCTTTACTGGTGCAGGATTGGGCCCTCTAAGTATATCTGGAAAGTTTCTTTTATATTTCCTAAATATCTGTTTCTCCGATGTTGCCCTCTATGCCTGGGAATAACTCCCCATGGAAGTTTGTAAAGATGCCTACTTTATCCTCTTTTAAATCCCTCCTTAAAAAACGTACCTGTACTGCGATGCCTGATCTGGTACTGGTTACGCATGTCGCAAGCTGTAACTTCTGTTTATTTTGCAAAACTCTGCTAAATTATTTTACCTCATCCTTTCACTCCACTCCCACCCAGTTTGTGTATTTCATCCACCTGTTGTATCCTGTCTGACATGTAGGTAGTGAGGTCTCTGGGGCATGGATTTTTTTGTTTCTCATCTGCACAATGCCTAGCACAATGGGGCCCTGATCCTTGGTCATAGTGTAACATGAATAATCCATTTAGTCTTCTTTCAGACACAAAAGTCAAAAGAAAGAGTTGGACAAGATGATCTTACCAACGTGCCAGTCTTTTTATTCATGGTGTAAGAAATGTTTCTTATTTTAGCACTTCCTGTTCCTGTATTTTCCAGTAAAGCAACACCATTCCTATACCACTTGTACTCAGAAGCAGGAGACCCTTCATTTTCTTTACATCTGAGTTGTACTACTGTTCCACTCATTGCTGAGCTGGGCACTTCGCACGATGGAGCTGCCGAGGCCACTGAACAATGAAAACATATTTGTTATTTGGCAGTTTAAGTGTTTTAAATTAACATTCACATTTTTATTTCAACATCTGCTTAGGCATCAAAGACAATCCAAAGAACCCCACGATGTATTAATTAACAGGATAGACTGGTGGGGCATAGCCAAGAAAGGGATCACCAGGAGGTGATCAGTGAGTCACACCCCACTGAATGAGAACACAGAAAAATCCCTGGGTTGCTAGGACCTTGGAAAGGGAAGGAACACCTTCAACCTGCTGCTGCCTCTCCCTTGCTCCGCCCCCTCTCACTACCATCCAATCCAAGATCAGCTTCTCAACCCTCCCTCCTTACCTCCACCTGCCAGCACAGAATTTAGCTCCATGGACTCAAGGGGATGTGGTGTCAGGCAAAACTTTCCATGGATTTTTTATTGAAATATTTTGTTGTTGTTTCCACTTATTTGAAACAATTCATGCCCTCCCCATTTTTTGAGCATCTTCCCCTCAACTAGTGAAGAGGGGGGAAAGGAAAAGAAAAGAAAAGAAAATTTCCTTTGGTTTCAAAAAAGTTTCAAATGACACATTTTCACAGAAAAAAATTTCATACAGTTTGAGAAGTAATTTTTGATGGAAAAACTTTCATTAAAATTTTTTGAACAGCTCTAGTCACAGTATGATATTTCAGCCATTTGCTGAGTCACCACCAAAGGCCAAGAATCACTGAACTGTGGCTTTATTTTTAAATGAACAAAATACCCACTCTGCTTTGTGTTCTGTATTGATATGCCGATAAGGAATCTATTTGTCAAAAAACATTCCCTGAATCTTTTTTGTTGTCTGCATGGATACAGACATACTTGCTGATAGGTATTTTGAAATAAATAACCAAAAATAATTGAAACTGGTCTGATTATATTGTGTTATTTTGATAAATAAAATAAGCAGAATTTCAAAATATTGTGCACAAAATTTTTAATTTTTGGCACAGAATTCCCCCAGACGTAGTATATAATGGAAACCACTTCAAGCTAGTTACAGCACCTATGAATACAGGGCTTATAAGGAACTTCAGCCAGTCTTCGTACTGGCAGTTGCTGAAAAATACCCAGTGAAGCCTTTTCCACTTTAAGCTGTCACAGTTGCTTTGGTGTTGGGAAATTCAGTGGGGCCTAAGAGAGTTAGGTACCCCCTCTCATAGGCGCTGACTTCCCCTCTTTTCCCTGGGTGCTCGACCTCCCCTCTACCCCTGGCCCCGCCCCAACTCCACCCCCTTCCATGAGGCCCTGACCCTTCCCACCCCTTCCCTGCCCCCATTCCAACCGCTTCCCCATAGTCCCTGCCCCAACTCCACGTCCTCCCTGCTCCTATTCCAACTCCTTCCCCAAATCCCTACTCCAGCTGCTTCCTCCCCTGAGTGCGCTACGTTCCCACTCCCCCCCGAGCTTGCTAACGCTGTCAAACAGGTGGAAAGCTTGGCTGCCATTTTTTCCCCCCTGCACCCATGGAGTTGGTACCTATGCCCCCTCTTTCACTGAAAGTCAATGAGAGGAGGGTGCCCAACTCCCTTAGGCCCATTTGAAAATCCCAGTCTTAATATACAGGCCAAACTTTCAGAAAAGATTCTGTGGGAGTAGATTTGTTCCTTATTATTAATTATTTGTTAGAGCTGGTCAAAAGAAGGTAAATGCAATTTGTGAAAACATTAACGAGAAGCCAGAAAAGAATGTACACTTTGTCATTTGGCAAACAATGTTATGAATAAAAGAGAGTGCATGAGAAAAAAAATCCACACTGAATTCCCCCTACCACCCGGCCCTTAGGATTGACCTCAACGAAAACCCAGAGTGAAAGTTAGGTTTCTACCCAACACTGTGAGAGTAATAATAGTCTCTGCCAGATTTTGTCCCCGTTCAGTCGGCGCACTAACTTCACAACGGTATCTCGCAGAATCTTTTCTGGTCACATTTCTAATCCGTATGCTTGAATCTATCATCTCTGCTCGGCCTTTCAGATCACCTTTAAAAGAGAATATGACAGTTAGAAAAGTATTCCTTGCAGATCAAACCTGTTATAAAAATAAAATATCACAGTGCATCATTGGCTCGTCTTGAAACCACACAATGCATCCAGTCATCAATCATTGCTCACTTCTTCAATCTTCATAATCTTTGTGCCTCATTTTCCACTGAAAGACAATAAATATGAGCACTTTTCTCCAAAGATACTATTACTTCCACTCTACAAATCAATTTAGGGGCAACAAGGTGATACTTTAAGCCCAAACCCTACACCCTTTGTTCACAAACCAAAGGCATCACTTATGAAACACAGCCAGTTTCCAACGGCCTAGAGAGTTGGAATCCCAAGACCCATCTTGAATTTGGCAGCACATGCGTTTTCCCCCATGCTCATGGGTGGCTTGGTGAAATCTGCATCGTCTAAGAAACTTAAAAGTAACATTTATTATAGATAGAGAATGTTGGCCAAAAACTCTCTAGTTAAGCTTTCAAAAATCCAGATTCCATTACAGTCCCGTTATCACATACCTTTCACCTTGTGGTCTGATTTTTTTCTATACTTGGTCTCTGGTCAAAGGTAATTTTTTTTTTTAAGGTGGAACAAAATTCTTTCAGACATTTGAGTTATGGGAGTGTGTGTGTTATGAGGGCAAAACTAACTTCCCATTGAAAAGAGAAAAAAAATAGCTACAGCTTTTTAAACAAGGCTACAATAAAAATAGCTGACGTTTACAATTTGAACCTTGTGACTGTCAGTTTTCATCGAGGACTAATATATTTGCTTGGGTTGAAAAACGTTTAGCAACGATGTGGCCTTTTGGAAACTGTACAGAGCATACAGGGTAGAAAATTTTGTTCAGGCTACAGCTACATATGAGAATATAGATGTACTTGCTGCTTTAAAGAACTTACAAGCTCTACTGCCAGAACTTTTCAGTTCTGTGAATGTATAGCATGAGCATTTTATAATCTCAACACGTCAAACTTGTTATCTCCACAAATGGCAAACATGCAGAATCTGGAATGTATGAGTCTATTAGCGAGGCCAGTACAGTTTGCAAGCTCTGCAAATCAAATAGCTCTGGTTTTTTTACTTTCCTCCCCATCCTCCTTTTTTCCACTATTTAATTAAAAACTCTGAAATAAAGAAACACCATTAAAAAAAAATTACAATCAGTAAAACTTAAGACTCCAACAGCAACATTCACTTGGCTGCATTGCACAAATTTACTATTTCCTCTTCCTGCTTCTTGTCTGAGTGGATGTCAACTGTGATGGGGCGTTTATTTCACACAGGCTCCAAAAGGGCGTAAGACAACAATTAACATACTAGGCTGCACCTGGAGGGAGAGCCAAGTTTAACTGAGGATGAAACCCAGCTGGGGAGCGGCTGGAAGAGGACTATAAACAGAAAAGGTTGAGAGCAGAAGGGGCTGCCGGGAAGTATTATTAGCCAGACCTCATTTAATATTATTTTAAATTATCTTCCAAAGCAAGTAAGTGCTGGGGTAGGTGCAGATGAATGTGCTCTATAGATTAGAAGCAGGAACAATGAGGTGGAAGAAAAGAGAATCAATCAACAAAGCACTATGAGACACTTCAAACTGGGGAAAGGCATGGGTTTCAAATTCTCCATTGCTAAAACCAAAAGGACTAATCTTTACAAAAAGGAAAGCTGCAAAAGAATGTAAATTGTAGATGTATGGAGAACAAATAGATATAATTCAAAGGAATAAATTCCTAGGGAAAATATTTGATACTAAATTACTTTGGAAAGATCAGACTATGTTTAAGGTAAATGCAAAGGAAGGATCAACCTGTGTAAAAATATTGCTGGGACAAATTGGGGGACGGATAAGAAAACTCTGCTGATGATTTTCAGAGCCTTAATCAGACCAATTATTGACTATGGCTGCCAAGATTTTGGGTCAGCATCAAAATCCGAACTAAAAAAAAAAAAAAAAAGGTAGATTTAATGCAAGCACAGGCACTAGAAGTTGCAAATGGTATACAGTATTTATTACAACATCCAATGTGTGATACAGATAGCTGCTAGTGAAATTCTAGCTACACCACAAATCAAGGTACTGGACCTAATTTTCTGGGCCAAAGTTTATGGGAATTGCAATGGTGAAAGTATCAAACATATATATGAGGTTTGTTGGGAATTCAACAGGTGGACCAAAGCACACAGTGTTAGAACTCCACATGCTGTTTGAGTTAAAATGTGGATGCAGCAGTTGAAAGACAAGGAAATGCTAACCAAAGTCAAAACTTTTAGTCATGGGAAAATTAGTTATGAATGGAAAGCCACATGTCCAAATATAGATTTAGACTTATTTTATTAATTTAAGGGTAAAAGGGGACAATGGGTATGAAAAAGGAAGTATACCAGTACATAGATGAAAAGTGGAGTTGTTTTTGTCAAATATATACAGAGCAATCCATAAAAAATGGAGAGGGGGAAAGGAAGAGTAGGGGTGGCATATTGTACACCAAAATTAGGGATTAGTACATCTAAAAGATTATCTGATTTTGTAGCTGTCATGACGCTGAACTAGTGGCAATTATGCTAATGGTCATTTTTTCAGATCATTTTTTCAGTATCAGGCCTTATGACAACCAAAAGGGTGTCTCTGTGTGTAGAAGTGATTTAATCAATTAACTTATATTTCTAATAACAGAATTAATACAGATGGGGATATATGTAGCATTAGCCTAGATGGCAGCACATAACAGGATAACAGGGAACAAAACAACGGACAAAGCAGCTAAAAGTGCTGCAAGACATAGAAGAATTCGATATAGAAATACCCTTAAGTACATCAGAATTGAAAAGCCTAGTACAGGAAAATTTTAAAAAAGGAATGGCAAAAAAATTGGATCAATGAAAAAAAGAGGAAGAAGGTTCTTTGAATTGTGCCCCAGAGTTGAGGATAGTGATATACTTCAGGTCCCGGACAGGAAAAATGAAGTGCTTTTGTTTAGAGTACTAACTGGCCATTGTGGTTTAAACAAAAATCTTTTTTGAATAAACAAACACACACAAAGATGGACTACGTGTGCACTGTAAAGTAGAAGAAACAACCAATCACCTTTTATGAGTATGTAAGGGCTTTGATTATTTTCAATTCAGCAGTGCTGTCAGCCATGCTGTATGGCAGTGAAACGTGGGCACTGACGAAGAGAGAAGAGCAACAGTTGTTGGTAGCTGAAAGGGCAATGGAACGAGCTATGTTGGGAATCTCCCTTCTGGATCGTATACCAAATGAAATCATCAGAGAACGCAGCGGTGTGAAAGATATTGTCGTGGAAAGCAGACATAACAAGATGCGATGGGCGGGCCACACAGCACGGCTCACGGATAACAGGTGGACCGCAATTATTGCTGAGTGGTACCCACGAGAACAGAAAAGACCCCCCGGTCGGCCTCCAAGAAGATGGGAAGATGACATCGTTAAACATTTCGGACGAACGTGGAGAAGGCAGGCAAGAGTGCGAGAAGAATGGCAGACGTGTTGTGATCGGCGCAGTCTTAACGACAGCTGAAGTCCGATCGATCCAGGTGATCCAGGTGAAGGGCTTTGATAGACAGTTTTTTGAGGAATTTAAATGGGATAAGGTAACAAAAATTACAGTAGGTTATTTAGTAAAAATATCAATAAAATGGGGTAGTATTAGAAAGATGTTATGTTATCTGAAAGAAACAGGGCAGGACAAGAGAATAAAAACCACTAGGTGTTTAGGAATTATAGCTGATGGTGGCTATAGACTATCCAGTCAAGTCTGCTCCACCACAAAGGAATAAAAAGAAAAAAAAGGGGGGGCTGCAGGTAGAGTCTGCAGTCACTCTCTGGGAGTAGAGAAAGTAGCAAAACCCAGGAGAAAGGCGATAGGGAGTTCCTTCTGTCTGGACAGCCTGGGGAAGACAAACTGAAGAAGGCCACAAGGATGGAATTAATTCTGTGGTGGACTGTGGAAAGGGGGCAAGACACAGAAATGTAGTCCTCAGGGCTCGATGGTCCAACAGAGAAAGGTCGGGGAGAACCCAGGGAAAAGCCAGAAGCTTCAGCTCAGAGGAGAGGCTGTGTTAGATACAGGCTGCACAGGAGCAGCACATGGGGCTCAGAGATGGGAAATGGCCCAGAGAAACAGCAGGTCTGCTCCTTTGGATGCACTAACTGCTTAATACAGGGTCCCTGAACTGGGCTGGCAGAAGGACGTTCAAGCCTGAGGTAAAGACTACTGAGCGCAGGGTGGAGCTGAAGACTGAGTCTAAAAGAGAGGCTGAGGAATAGCCCAAGCAGGGTTAGAAGGATCTTTTGTCAAGATGTGTCCGGATGTTTAATTGTATTTTTGTTACCCTCAAAGCGTGGAGGGTCTTAAATCATGACTTGGCTGGAGGGCTGAGTCCCAGGAAGAGGCAGACCACTGAAGGACCAGAGTGACTGTTGGCAGAGTGTGTCAGATGGGGAGAGAGCTGCTACCCCACACTTGGCCTCAAGGAGGCGCTCTTGTGGTGAGACACGCCACGCCATCTTCCCACCCCCTCCAGTAACTTAATACTCTTTCAGCTGTAAAAATCTATACTGTAATTGTATAGCAAATGCAGCACAACTGAATAAAGGTGGCTGTGGGAACCTTGACTTTTGCATTACATGAATCTTTGTGATAACATAACTATACAAGCCCAATGTTGCATTAACACAATCTTTGCATTTTTTGTATACGGTACCACAAAGATGCACTTTTCACTTAAAATGTAAAGTTGAAATAGGTCATTTTAAGAAAGAACACTTATTCTTATGTTCAAGTCCTAAAAAGAATGGGGGTGTATTTAAAATATGCTGTTACATTGTGTATATTACTATGACATTTATGTTCAAGTCTTCAGCTTTATTTTAAAGAATCTTTCAGAAGCTTGTTCTGAGGATCATAAAGTTTTCAAGAAGGACAGATAATTTTATTTAAATGCGCTCAGGTTATGGAAGGATTCAGGGAACCTGCAATGCCATTTCTGAAGTCTAAATGGAACAGTACAAAAGACTCATCTACATCTCCAAGTTAAAATATTTAATACCATCAAGGATATAGTAGCTATTAGCATCAAAAACCAATTCTGGGAAGTCCTTTTGTCATTGTTATTTTCCTCAGAAAAGAAACCAAGCTGCATTTTAGCAATTTCATTTTAATCCATCAGTCTATAAATCTGCAGGTTCTTACCTACTAAGTCACCTTTGTAGTACACAAATGAGACATCACGGGTTGTGAGTTTCTTCCATTCTACTCTTGGAATAATACCCTTTCCAGCTGAGTACTTACAGCTAAGCATAGCCTCTAGGGGAAAAAAAACAGATGATCAGTGTTTTAGCTCCGTGCTTGGTATAATTACAAGTACTGATCATACAATTCTTCCTATTAAAGGGCTTCAGCATTCAGTGACAGTCAAATCCTGCTCCCAAAATTGTCTTCATTGTATTTACTCCAAATATAAACAGGTGTAATGGAGAATAGAATTTAGAGAGAGAATTTAAAGCTGGTATAGCTTTAAAGAGAACTGGTATAAGTTATACAGGCAAAAGCACATTTTTGGCGGTAGAAAGTGTGTTTCTACTAGGTGGGTTTGCTGGTACAGCTATAATGGCATACCTTTTCTAGTACAGATTGGCCTAAGGAGAAAAAGAACGCTAGTATTATTATGAAAAATCTTTGACTACCTCCAATCTCTCTAGTTTATAATCTCCAGTGGAAAGCCTCAATCTTTATTTTCTTTTTCAAGCGGAAGGGGTAGAACAGATGGCTTAGGAGGTTGGCAATGCAATATAGAGCCTTTCACCTCCAGACTGAGCCCTTCATACACAGGTCACATTAATAGGGACCAAATACTTTTATGCCTTTGATGGGGTGTATTCAATTTCCAGTGGACAAGTGTCCACATCTCAAAAGCACACACAACAGCCTGCTTTAATTTGCACTCTTGTTACTAATCTCAGCCAGGGAAACGGAGGACTGAGTAAATGATGGAGACAGAGTTACTTATTCACCCCTACTGTTGGTCCTTCCAGACCAGAGCTGAGGCTTCAGAGCTCCAGTGCTGCCAGTCTAGTATTTTTCATGAGCAATAAGATCACACACAAAATGAGACAAGACATTAAAGAGCAATCCAACTTTAAAGAAAAAAACAGTGATAGGAGGGCATCCTTTTCCAAAGACAAATACACAATGCTTTATAAAATGTGTGTTCTGTACTTAGCTGAGGAAGTCAGAAGTTCCTGACTGCAGGTGGAGTAGGATAGGCGGTGGCCTTCCTGTACTTTAAGATTTATTGAAATTTCCTTTCCCTTTTGTTTTTGTTTTGTTGCCTTTCTAACAATGAAAAATATTAGTCAATTCCCGCCTATGCTCTGGGCCTTTCACTGCTGGCCCTTGCGATTGCTGGCTGAGCCCATGAGCTCCTAATTTTATTTGCATTTAACTAAAGTGAAGGCAGCTGAGTTTCAGTGTTGCAAGCCTATAATTCACCTACACTCTGGGGATGAGACTTGCATTGTCTCTCTCTCTCTACTGCCCAGACTCTTTGATTTCAGAGCCGGGAAAGGGAAGGAGAAAATGCAGAGGGACAATGTCGAGGTCACTCTGACTCTTGCCTGTGAGGAGGGAGAGAACAGAGGAAGCTTACACGATGTAAGCACTTCCTCCTCCTCCTCTCTCGCTGGGTTGGGAAGGGTTATACGGAGGGGAGAAAGTGTGGTGCAGCTCTCCTCAACCTTAGTTCCCTAGCTTCACTGCATTCAGCAACGGGGAGGAGAGTCACCAGGAAGAGAGTATCAGGGGGTAACCGTGTTAGTCTGTATCCACAAAAACAACAAGGAGTCTGGTGACACCTTAAAGACTAAAAAAGCTTTTGCTTATGCTCAAATAAACCAGGAAGAGAGGCGCGGTTATATAGTGTGAGGAGAGGGGAGACTAAATGGAGTGGGAGGCAGTGAGGAGAAAGACTGGACAGAGGGGGAGGAGAGGAACAGGCGGAATTGAGCAGACAGAATCAGAGGTGGAGAGGTAGGATTCTATTTAAGGTATTTTTAAGGACAGGCTGAACTAAGAACACAGAACTCTAGGGAAGAGAAAGGAAAGGCAATTGGTGGGAAGGTGAGAGAATTGGGGGACAAAAATGAAAGGTAGAGGGGAAAAACAAGATTGGGTAAGTACAAAGAAGGGTGAATGGAAAACTGATTGACTTACTAGTATGCAACTTATTACATGAAGGAAAAGTCACTAAAATACGTTTTGGCGGTGTTTGACTGCTAAGTGAAAAGTAGGAAAATCCATTCACCTACATTTAGAAATGGTAATTAAATTTAAATTACCAAGAGAAGCTTATTTCAAATTTGGTAATACATGACTGATGTAGAGTTAGATTTAGAAATTAATTTCTTCATATTCTTTATTCTCAGCCTCAAACATTTGGGCATGTACTGAGTTTAATAGCCACTGCTTTCCACCTCCATGACTTTATTAATACAACATAAATGCAAAGCCATACACTCATAGTGATCAAACACTGATGAGGGGCTTGGAGATTGAAGGGAAAGGAGCTGAGCCCCTGTATGCTTTTTGCCATGCATTTAAATCTTGCAGGTGGAAGGATCTTATGAAATTCACAGTTAGTATTATAGATGCCTGCACAGTAGCACTGCATACCCTTCTAGAATAGCTCCTTTCCACAGGATGCAGCTTGACAGAGCTGGCACACGTCTCAGTTTCCATTTTATTCTGGCACTGATGCTGCTAAGGGAAATGCTGCTGAGTTGGAGTACAACAGAGAGGATGCCAAATTATGGTTCCTTTCCATGGTAAGCACAAAAACAAAGTCAGGAGCGCAGAGAGGAAAGGGATAGAGATATAGGAATTAGAGGAAATGTGCTAAGAGATGGGATACAGACACAACCCAGGGACAGAGCAGGTGGAAAATAAACACATGGGACAGGAAAAGAGAACAGTAGGTTGAAAATGAAGCAAAAAGAGGAAATGAGGAGGTTACTCGCCCTGTGCAGTAACTGACGTTCTTCGAGAGGAGTGTCCCTATGGGTGCTCCACTCCAAGTGTTGGTGCATCCGTGCCTTTGCTCGGAGATTTTTACAGCAGTACTCGTACTGGTCCCGCACGTGCAGAGCCTCTGAGTGTACCTTAATAGTATGCGTGCGTGACCGGTTTCCTCAGTTCCTTCTCTACAACGGAGGCTACCCCAACTCTGAAGTAGAGGGGAGGAGGGTGGGTAGTGGAGCACCCACAGGGACACTCATCTCAAAGAATGTCAGTTACTGCACAGGGTGAGTAACAAGCTCCTCTTCTTCGAGAGATGTCCCTGTGGGTGCTCCACTCCAGGTGACTTAAAAGCAGTGTGTCTCAAGGAGGTAGGGACTTCGGATTTGGTAGGAATGCAATAGATAATACAGCTCTGCCTAATCATGTATCAGAGAGAGGACTCTGAGTAGGGGCATAGTGCTTAACAAATGTGTGTTCAGAAGACCAAGTGGCCGCTTTACAGATGTCAGCCAGGGGAACTTTGCGTAGAAAAGCCAAGGAGGTAGCCACAGATCTAGCGGAGTGAGTTCTGATGCTGGCTGGAGGCGTACATTTTTTTATCTGATAGCACAGTTGGATACACTCAGAAATACCATTTGAAAGTCTCTAGTAGAAATAGGTGTCCCTTTGGAATGCTCCACGATGGAGACAAAGAGTCTAGAAGAGTTCCTAAAGGGCTTGGTTCTATCCAAATAGAAGGACAAAGCCCTGCGTACATCTAACATATGCATTGTGGATTTAGGAAAGAAGGTTGGTAGGTGTATCGGCTCATTGATGTGGAATGACAAATGCACCTTTAGAAGAAATTTGGGGTGTAATCGGAGGGTAACCTTGTCCTGAAAAAAAAAAAGCATATACAGTGGGTCTGCCATGAGAGCTGCTATTTCTCCTGCCTGTCTGGCGGAGGTGATTGCCACTAAGAATCCTGTTTTCATAGAGAGGTGTAAGAGGGAGCAAGTGGCTAGGGCTTGAATGGTTGTTGAGTTAAGCAGGAATGTGAACAAAGGGAGAAAAAAACTCTAATGAGTCTGCTGAGCTCTATCTCAGGCCGGGGATGGTCGAAAAGGAACTGAGGAGACGGGTCGCGTACGCGTACTATTAAGGTACACTGAGAGCGGGGATGGGGGAGGGCAGGCTCTGCGCATGCGCGACCGGTACGAGTACTGCTGTAAAAATCTCAGAGCGAAGGCGCAGGGACGCACTAACACCTGTAGTGGAGCACTCACAGGGACATCTCTCAAAGAAGAAATAAGAGTTACCAGCCATTGGAGCAACTCAGCAGCTGTGAACAGTGGTGAGGGAGTAGTGTGTCCATGCCCAGTGTGCCTACATTTCTACCCCACTGAATTGATGCCACAGCTTCCTTCCTGACCTGGTCCTCCGGAGTGCAGTTCAAATCAGCTGCACATAGTAGACATCTGAGTGGGCTCTAGCGTTCCTGCTTTGCTGTTAGGTAAGAGTATGGGCAGATCAAAAACTGCCTATGCTAAGTATTAACAAACAAGTCCTCTTCCAGTATGTGCACTGCAAGAAAGAAGAGTAGGAGGTGAGCCGTTAAATGAGACAAAAATCAGCCAAGCCTTCATAAAAAAGGCCCAATAGCCAGGGTAGCCAACTGTTCCCATTCTCTCATCCTTTCTGAGCCCTGAAATCTTATTTAATATTTTTCCGTGTTCATTTTTTAAGAAGTGACATTGTTTGAGAGAGGTGCCAGGCTGACAACCCTAGAGATCAAAGTCCTTTTCATCTACAGAATGAGTCTGCAGAGACAGTGGAAATACAAGCTTTCCCCACCAATATATTTGAACCCTGCCTCAGAGCGACCACCTCTGACATTACGGCAGTTCCATCAGCATGCTTATTTATTTGCCTACACCCATGTCACCCCCTTGCAGAAAAATACAAAATACAGCTACTAGGATCACCTTCTGACCTGGCCAATCTATACACATCACCAATCCCTTTAAGTGCTTCACTAGTGCCTCCCTCCTCACTAAATTCATATTTCTTGTCACCACCTTCAAGTCCCTATAGAATGCTGCTCTTCCCTATTACCAAATCTTGTCTCTCCCTCCTCCTACCACTTCTTTGCTCTCTCCACTCTGTCAAATGATGCTGGTCTTGTTGCCCTGTTCTTCTGCTTCTCCCCTAGCTGTCTTTATGCTTTCTTCCGTGTGACTCCCTACACATGGGCCACCTTCCCAAGCTACTACACCAGACCATTGCCCTCTTATTCAAGTCCCTCCAGAAGATCCAATTCTGCCATGAATCCTACATGAAACTTGCAAACAAGGAATCTGTAGGCAGAAGGGCAGCTGGGAAAGTTTATTCAACAAATAAAAAAAACCAAAATAAACTCAACAAATGGAATTAAGATCAACATAAACCCCAAACACATGGAACTACATACCAATATAAGTGTCACACACTAACCTGACCCTGCTGTTTTTTGTTTGTTTTTTAAAGACCTAGGAAATTACAAAGCCAACCAAACTATGTTAAAAGAAAATTATTTAGGTTGCAAAGTCAAGCACTCAAGTGTTAGGAAATTACACAAGTAAGGTGCCTTAATTTGGCCCCCGTTTATGCATATAAATTACATGATGACATTTTTTTCCAAAGGACCCCTGACACATTCAGTGCACAGAATGGACCTGTTCTGGGGATGAATCAATGACGTGTAGTGAAGGAGGCTATTGTCTGTAGGACCCCTGCCTCATTTGTAACAGATGTTGGTAGGTTTGTTGTGGATGATGCAGGGGACTGCAGGAACAGAAGGGAAGGTCTCATGGTTAAAACAGCTGAATGCTGCCCAGGAGAACTGGATTCTATCCCTGCCTCTGACACAATTTGTGTGATGTTGGGCTAGTCACTTAAGCCAAACTTTTCACGGATGGTCACCAATTGCCTGTTCCTCATTTTCTGTGTGCTGGACATGAGACCTGGGGACTCATTTGCAGAAGTGCTGAGCACCAACAATTGCAAGTCAATAGGAGTTTCACTTTGAACATATAAAGTTCTATATAATACAAAATATTCTGAAAAATCCGGTCCTGTATGTCTCAATTTGGGCCCCTAAAATTAGTGGATACTTTTGACCCTACTCTCTCTGTGCCTCAGTTCCCAGTCTGTAAAATGTGGATAACAACCTCTCATGTCACCAGGGTGTTGAGAGAATAAATTAGTTAGTGTTTGAAGCATTCATTTACTATAGTGATGAGTGCCGTTGAACAGACCACGAGGAAATTTATAATTATGTCTTCAGAGCAGGGTTTGAACAATGAATAGTCAATAAGGCACAGGGCCACATATTCAACAAGGAGCAAACTGCTCATTAATTGAGCACTCTTCATCCTGAACCCGGAAGCTGGCAGGAGTTCTGGGAAAAATAGTATGTGATCATGTAATTAAACACTATATCATAATGCATACACACAATGGGGCTGAATTAAGATTGCACACGCAACCTTAATTCTGGCATTTCCTCACTTTTGAGTGCTTGATTTTGCAACCTTAATAATGTTCTTTAAACAGTTTCTTGTGTTTAATATATATATATATATATATTATATTATATTATATTTGTATATAAATGCAGTGATGTCCATGCACATACTGTACCCTGAAACTCCTTTGCTGTAACATGCTGATTGTCCGTTTTGACAGAGATTCCATATGCTTTATGATCTGCAAGAGGGGGGAAAAAAATTCAGACAACAGGTATTTCCATTGCACACTTGCTTCAGCCAATTTTAGAGGACAGCGCTCCCAGGCTTAGTTATAAACCTCCATATGCTAAATGGGGCTCTTTGGTGAGAGGATATGATTGGGACTTGGGAGACCTGGGGTCTATTCCTGGTTTAGCTACCACCCAACTGGGTGACCTTGGGTAAGTCACTTTAACTTTCTGTGCTGTAGTTTCCCCATCTGTATAATGGGGATAATGATACTTACCTCATTCATAAACAGCTGAGAGAGCTACTGATGAGAAGTGTGACAGAAGAACTGGGTATTATTATATAACCAGAGCAAGAATAAACTTTTAAACATGCATCTGCACATTTTCCTTCAAAATCTGCTATTTTCAATAGGGCACAGGTAGAGAATTTGCATTAAACTTCAAGTGTATCACCCCTGCTGTAATCACAGCTGCCCCTGTACCACACACTTCTAGTGCTGGATTATATCTGTTAGTGCATGGGTGTTACCTGAATAAAAAGGTTCTCATCTTTTCCCTCCCCACATCTCAACAGTGAGCATCTCCATTTTCTCATACATTCCCTTTCTTCTTGGACCTCTCCTATTCTCTCTGCAACTTCAATAGGTCAGCCACTAAGGCTGGTCTACACTTGAAAATTAGATCAACCTAGCTTTGTTGCTCAGGGCTGTGAAAAAAATTCACTTTCTAGGTGACAGTTAGGTTGACCTAACCCTGGTGTAGACACAGATAGGTCAAGGGAGGGATTCTTCCATCAACCTAGTTATCGCCTCTCAGAGAGGCGGATTAACTACATTGATGGAGAAAACCTGTCGATGTAAGAAGTGTTTACACCACAGTGTTGCAGCACCACAGCTTGTGCCACTGTAGTGGCTGTAATGTAGACATACCCTAAGGTCAGGCTTGTCCATGCTGACAATATTCCTAACAAAAATGTTGACAATATCATCATCTTGTTCTATCCTGGAATAGTATTATTCCCCTGGAGAGAGCATCCCAGCCTCGTCTTAACTGTATTGGCTGTTACTCTAATAGAGGGGTTTGCAGTTTATTTTTCTGTAGCGGCTTCATGATCTCCGTTTCAGCTGTGGTGACCTCCAGCCTCCAGATCTCACTTGTTTTGAAGCTTCAGGACATCAAATAACTCACACCCTCAGAAACAAGAAATGTGCTGAAGCTCAACATCCCAAATTGGGGGTGATGATGGGAAGGTATTTAGGGAATTCTATATATGCAGCAGCCATCTAGCACCAGTGTCAGATGGAAGCATAGACAAGGAATTGGGGATGATGCTTTTGCTAACAGATCATCAGTGCGTGTGTGCACGCACGCGGAAGGGGTGACAGGTAAGATGGCGGAGGGGACTGGTCCCTTAGAAGTACAGGACTTATGCCATCCTCAGACTTGCCTTTGTAACATCAAGGTGGATGCCTATTGTGCTCTACCTGGGTTTACACCTGGAGACCATCCAGAAGTTACAGCTAGTACAGAATGTGCCACTCATTATGTAGTATTTCCTATAAGGAGCACCTGCATTAACCAACAGTGGATTTCCAAATGAAGCTGGAAGTGTTTCTAACAGGCTATACTTCACGACAACTTCCTCATCAGTGCATCCTGGACCTATTCTATTTCAGATCCCCTAGTTCTCACCTCCCTTAATGGATTTCTCATTCCAGGCTGCTCTTTAATCCCATCTACACAAGGCAAACAACTTCATTTAATCACTGTACTCAAGCATAGTGTAAATATGGTTGTAGGCTAAAAGGGTTACAACATGGTTTGGGTTTATCATGCTCTTTGGGGCTGGGGCTGTCTGCTGAGAGTGAGAGTGTGTGCACGCACATGTGTGTACAGTGGCTAGAATAATGGGGCCCTGATCCCTGATTGAAGGCATTACTGCAGTACATATAATTCATAATAGCCAACCTGGCCAGGTCATGCCTATTAACACACCTATTAAACCACATCACATTTAAATGTTGTTTAAAAGGCAGTTATTATAACTACAGTTGTTTGCATTATGCAGACCTGGGGTGAAATTTTCAAAAAATACCTAGATGACATAGAAGCCTAAATGCTGGTCACTTTTGACAATAAGTCTTATGTGCTTTCGAAAACTTTACTCATGTTTTTCTACCCCATTGACAGTGGCCAAAAAAACCCAACACATTATTACCACCTGTGCTTGAAATATAAGTTTTGTTTCTAGTATGACTCTGTGAACAAGTTTATAGCACTGAGATAGCAGATGATGGCCAAGGAAACCTTGGGTTCTATTCACCACTGTGCTAAATAGACTCCACTTAAATTAGGCTATATTAAAATATTGAAGTAGTGAACACTGTTCCTTCCCAAACAAAGAGCACTTGGATTATTTTTTTTCTTAAGATCAAGGAAACATTAACTGTCTTTAAACATCAACCACCACCATCTTACAACATTATTTCATTTCTCAGAAGCATATTTTTTTCTGGGTAACTATTACTCCAGCTAGAGGTACTGAGCCGCTCTTTGTTTTCTCCCTTAAACCTTTTAAAGCTTTCCTTCATGCTTATTCCATTTTTGTCCTTATTTCCTTTTATGTCCGTTGATCCCTGCTCCCCATTTAAATTCTTAATATAATTTGTAGTTTTACTTCCACCTGAATCAGATTTTTTTTCTCATTTAATGAATGTTAATATTTCTGGGATGGGGAAGAACACAAAGGGGGGGCGATATCTCCAAATGTATCTGTTTTTTCCCAGTCTCAGCTATTTTTCTGTTACTGTTATTATAATTTCTGTTCACAAACATTACATGTTTTCCCTTGAAATGATCTCCTACTTCACATTTCTAGAGAGGAAAAACAACAAACAACAGTGTTTTATTCAGACCCCCTTTGGCTCTGGTTAATGTTTGTTTTTAGTTGGTTAGCAAACATCTTTAGGAACCATAGATGTGTTCCAAATGATTGGGTAGGGTGTTTATAAAACGTAACTAGAAAGAACATTATTTCCAATACAGTCATCAACTCAAATGCATGTGATTCACAGCCATATTAAATGCATTTTCCTAGAGACCTGAAAATAAGACATTTTTTTCAAAGGGGGGAATAAAAAAGTCTAGTATAATTCTAAAAACCTACATACTAAGAAATGTAAGTAGAACAACAATAAGAAAGACTACATTTTAGGTCTTCAGCTGTTAGAATATGGTACCTTCCTTGATTCACACTGTGGACAATGTCTTGATATCAATTACATTTTACAGAGTGAACTCTTATCAGGAACCTGCTTTTGTGGGAGAACTGGATATTCTCCCTAATACACTGTGGGAGTTAGACAATTAAGAAGTGCAGGAAGATGTGAATGAGCAATACATTATGATCAGCACATATGACACAATCTCTTTTTTTCCCCGAAAGGTCTTTTGTACACATCCAACGGGAATTTAAGTAGGAGAATGATGGCACAGAGTTATAGCTGGTTAACAACAAGAAGCCACTTAAGGATTTTGATCAATCAGCCAAACAAAAAGACATCTCTAAAGTTATAACAATTCCCTAAATAGTCACTTGAGGAACAAGATGTTGATAATTTTGGACCCTTTATCCTACATCTAAAGAAGAGTAATGGAAAGATACTACATGGCAGGATAACTGGCTCTTGTCAACTAATTTCTCCCACCATCTGTTTTTTATATAAATATATATATTTATCTTTGACAAATCATGGCAATTGAGGGAGGTCCCGGATGACTGGAAAAAAGCTAATGTAGTGCCAATCTTTAAAAAAGGGAAGAAGGAAGATCCGGGGAACTACAGGCCAGTCAGTCTCACCTCAGTCCCTGGAAAAATCATGGAACAGGTCATCAAGGAATCAATTCTGACCCACTTAAAGGAGGGGAAAGTGATCAGGAACAGTCAGCATGGATTCACCAAGGGCAAGTCATGCCTGACTAACCTAATTGCCTTCTATGATGAGATAACTGGCTCTGTGGATGAGGGGAAAGCAGTGGATGTGCTATTTCTTGACTTTAGCAAATCTTTTGATACAGTCTCCCACAGTGTTCTTGCCAGCAAGTTAAAGAAGTATGGGCTGGATGAATGGACGGTAAGGTGGATAGAAAACTGGCTGGATGGTCGCGCTCAACGGGTAGTGATCAATGGCTCCATGTCTAGTTGGCAGCCGGTATCAAGTGGAGTGCCCCAAGGGTCGGTGCTGGGGCCGGTTTTGTTCAATATCTTAATTAACGATCTGGAGGATGGTGTGGACTGCACCCTTAGCAAGTTTGCAGATGACACTAAACTGGGAGGAGTGGTAGATATGATGGAGGGTAGAGATAGGATACAGAGGGACCTAGACAAATTAGAGGATTGGGCCAAAAGAAATCTGATGAGGTACAACAAGGACAAGTGCAGAGTCCTGTACTTAGGACGGAAGAATCCCATGCACTGCTACAGACTAGGGACCGAATGGCTGGGCAGCAGTTCTGCAGAAAAGGACCTAGGGTTACAGTGGACGAAAAGCTGAATATGAGTCAACCATGTGCCCTTGTTGCCAAGAAGGCTAACGGTATTTTGGGCTGTATAAGTTGGGGCATTTCCAGCAGATCGAGAGATGTGATTATTCCCCTCTATTCGGCACTGGTGAGGCCTCATTTGGAGTACTGTGTCCAGTTTTGGGCCCCACGCTACAAGAAGGATGTGGATAAATTGGAAAGAGTCCAGCGGAGGGCAACAAAAATGATTAGGGGGCTGAAGCACATGACTTATGAGGAGAGGCTGAGGGAACTGGGATTGTTTAGCCTGCAGAAGAGAAGAATGAGGGGGGATTTGATAGCTGCTTTCAACTACCTGAAAGGGGGTTCCAAAGAGGATGGATCTAGACTGTTCTCAGTGGTAGAAGATGACAGAACAAGGAGTAATGGTCTCAAGTTGCAGAGGGGGAGGTTTAGGTTGGATATTAGGAAAAACTTTTTCAGTAGGAGGGTGGTGAAGCACTGGAATGGGTTACCTAGGGAGGTGGTGGAATCTCCTTCCTTAGAGGTTTTTAAGGTCAGGCTTGACAAAGCCCTGGCTGGGGTGATTTAGTTGGGGTTGGTCCTGCTTTGAGCAGGGGGTTGGACTAGATGACCTCCTGAGGTCCCTTCCAACCCTGAGATTCTATGATTCGGAAAAGTGTTTTCACAATGCAGCAATCTGAACTTCATTTGTTTACAACCAATTCCACAAAGGTCACACATTTGCCATCAGAAATACTCTACTGCAACAGGAAATTTCCTTAGGTAATTTGAATGCTAACATAAAACACATTAGGTACTATCGTACTGCATTTCCTTTGATTTGATTGCAGGAAACTAGATGGGAATAGAATCAAAACATTTGTTATGAATACAAAAGAACACAGTCATATGACATTTGTTCTGCTAAGTTCAAGACCACATGTTGCTTATAACAAAGGTTAAGTATTTAAGTATATTGTAGGTTTAGGAATTCAGCTGTCCTAAGGATAAGATTATGGGAATGAGAGTTGCCTGCAATAAACCCCCAAATGTGGGTGGAAAAATAGCATCTCTGGAGCATGTATGAAGTGAGTTAAAACTCCACGTGCCCTGGGTTAAATTGTCAGGGACAGTTTCATGTCCCATCACACACAGATGAGACTGTTTAACTCCTTGCCACCACAGATTAGGATAAAACCAACACCCGCCACATTTAAGCTGTACAAAAGACAGTTCTGTGCTCAGACCTTCCCAAGCACATAATTAATAGGACAGCCACTACATTCTATTGACACCAAAGTTAACAAGAGGGAAGGCCATAAGGTGTCAATCCCATTTTGGACAGAATTTACTGTGACTCTTACTTGAACTGTTCCCTAGACAATGCTGTGATGGATATATTAAAACTGAGTCTGAAGTAATTGTAGTTTAGTAACCATAACATAATTAAGTTCAATATACCAGTGGGATGGATCATAGCATAAACATGGTATGGTGGCACCAAACATTAGGAAGGGGGATTAAAAAAATATGAGGAAACTAATTAGAGAGACTAAAAGTCACCATTTTTAAACTCAATGAGGTTACATAAACAGAGCATACTCAAGTCACAGGAGGTAACTACATACTCCTAGCCACAAACAGGAATAAGGAAGCATACGGGTACTTTTTTGCAAGGTACAAGGGTTTATTCAAGCCAAGAAGAGGAGACACAGCCCATGGTTCATTTTTCGGTATGTGGTATTAGTTTTAGATTTGCTAACCAAAAATGATATGAGTTTCAATTTTTTCACTCTTGAAAGTTTATAAAACTTTAATATGAAATGAACTATGTTCTATGAAATTTGAGCCTGGCATAGAGTATAAACAGAGAAAAGGAAATAAAAACTGTTCAGCAGCCATTCATTTGTGTACAGGTATTAAAGCATTCAGGATTTGATGCTGAAAATAACTACTGCAAGATTTAGAAATGTAAGGCATTGGAAGCCTCAAGATAGCCTGAATCTGAATTAAGAGTTGCTCCTTTCAAGACTCAGACACAAACTGTTGGAGCTGTATATTTATCAGCAAGGGGAGTTGGATATGTACTGTGGCAAATTGCTGGCACTACTATGATGGGTCCCGCACTTTCTCTTCTTGTTGGGGGGGTTTCAGGGTGCCATTTCTTGCCCCTGAACTGGGGTAACAGCTATCCTACTAGTATCCCAGTGAAGGGGAGTGGAGAGGGAGGGACCCAGGCCCGCCCTCTACTCTGGGTCCCAGCCCAGGGGCCCTATGATAGTAGGTGAACCACTTGTACCAGTGATTCTTTCCCCTGGGCTACTTCCCTCTCCTGACCTTCAGCTTGTGGGGCTTCCTGCCTTCCCGCTGCACAAGCCAGGTGTCCCTTTACCTAGGATCTTGGTCTTCTTAGCCCGCTGCAGCACTTCTCAAAACTCTCCTCCACTTTCCTTCGAACTGCTCTTTGTTCCACCACCAATTCACTCTGCTTCACTCCTCCAAACTGCTCTCTGCTCCACCACCAAACCATTCTGCTCCTCCTCACTCTGCTCCAGCTCCTCCTCTGGCTGATTGAAGCGGGGATTTTATCAGGTGACTGGTTTCAGGTGCTCTAATTGGTTTCAGGTGCTCTAATTGGTTTCAGGTGCTTTTAATTAATCTACAGGGAATAAGGCTTCTCCTCACCCTAGATCACTCTCCTGCTGCCTTCTGGCCATGCTGTATCACATATCCTCCCCCCCGCTCAACACCATGGGGTTGGGCAACTTGGGACGAGAGACAATGCTTTCGTGACAAGCCATCTGCGTTGCCGTGTTGGCTTCCGGCCCTATACTGTACTCGGAAATGAAAAGGTTGCAGAGATAGGAACCATCTAGTCACCTTTGCATTCTTCTCCTTGTTTCTGTGCATCCACTGGAGCGGGGCATGGTCTGTCACCAGGGTAAATCGCCACCCCAGTAGGTAGTAACGGAGAGTTTCCATGGCCCATTTTATCGCCAGACATTCCTTTTCAACGACGGCATACTTTTGTTCCCTGGGGAGGAGCTTCCGGCTGAGGTACAGGATCGGGTGTTCCTCCTCCCCTACCATCTGCGAAAGGACGGCTCCTAGCCCTACCTCCGAGGCATCTGTTTGTAGAACGAATTCTTTCTTGAAGTCTGGGGCTATAAGTACAGGATGGCAGCAAAGGGCTGTCCTTAAATCTGCGAATGCCCCTTCTGCTGCATCAGACCACTTTACTATCTCGGGGCCCCGAGCCTTTATCAGGTCAGTCAATGGCAAAATTGACTGCAAAAAAATGCTCTTGTGGCAAAATGAGGGATGAATCTCCGATAGTACCCTACTAACCCGAGAAATGCTCTGACCTGCTTTTTACGGATTGGCCGAGGCCAATCTTGTATTGCCTCCACTTTGTTCCATTGGGGTTTTACCAAACCTCTCCCTACTACATACCCAAGGTATCTGGCTTCAGCTAGTCCTATCACGCACTTGAGAGGGTTGGCAGTGAGGCCAGCCTTCCTCAGGGTGTCTAGTACCGCTTCTACTTTTACTAGGTGCGTTTCCCAGTCAGGGCTATGGATGACTATATCGTCTAAATAGGCGGCGGCATACCTGGCATGGGGTCGCAGCAATTTATCCATAAGTCGTTGGAATGTTGCTGGGGCCCCATGGAGTCCGAAAGGGAGGACAGTGTATTGGAACAGGCCATCAGGTGTAGAGAAAGCAGTCTTCTCCTTAGCGTTCTTGGCCAGGGGAATTTGCCAATATCCTTTAGTCAGGTCCAGAGTGGTTAGGTATCGGGCCTTGCCTAACTGATCAACTAGCTCGTCGACACGTGGTATTGGATAGGCATCGAATTGGGATACTTCATTCAACTTCCGGAAGTCATTACAAAACCTCCAGGTGCCATCAGGCTTGGGCACTAAGATGATAGGACTGGACCACTGGCTGTGGGATTCTTCAATAACCCCAAGTTCCAACATCTTCTTCACTTCTGTCCTAATTTCCTCTCTTTTAGCTTCCGGTATCCGGTATGGTCTTACCATCACCCTTATTCCTGGCCTGGTGACGATATGATGTTGGACCAGTGTCATACGGCCCGGCTGTGTACAGAACACATCGTGGTTCCGTTGGATCATATCAATGACCTCTGTTCGTTGTTCTGGGGCTAACTCAGGGGATATCCTCACCTGCCCGTCGGTCGTCCGTCTGGGATGGAGCTCTCCGAATGACCAGGCACGTCTCTCGGTCACGCCAGGGCTTCAGCAAGTTTACATGGTAGATCTCCTCTGGTCTTCGGCGGTCTGGTTGTCTGACCTTATAGTCCACTTCCCCAATGGCTTCCACTATCTCATACGGCCCATGCCAGCTGGCTAGGAGTTTGCTTTCTGCTGTTGGCACTAGCACCATCACCCGTTCTCCTGGCTGAAATTTCCGTACTTTCTCCTAGCGGTTGTAATATGTGCGCTGGGTCTCTTGTGCTTTTTCCAAATGTTCCCGTACTATAGGGGTTACTCGAGCTATTCGCTCTCTCATCTGTGTCACGTGTTCAATGACATTCTTTCCTGGGTTGGGTTGTTCTTCCCAATCCTCCTTGGCGATGTCTAATATTCCGCGTGGGTGGCGTCCGTATAGTAGCTCAAAGGGAGAGAAACCGGTGGACGCCTGGGGGACTTCCCGTATTGCAAACATTAGGTATGGTAGAAGGGTATCCCAGTCTTTTCCATCCTGTGCTACCACCTTCCGGATCATACCTTTAAGGGTGCGGTTAAACCGCTCGACCAGGCCGTCTGTTTGAGGATGGTAGACTGAGGTCCTTATGGCATGGATGCGGAGCAGGGTACATAAGTCCTTCATTAATTTCGACATGAAAGGGGTTCCTTGGTCAGTCAGGATCTCCTTAGGGATGCCCACTCTGGGAAAAACCTGGAGTAGTTCTTTTGCTATTGCCTTGGATGTGGGGTTTCTTAAAGGAATGGCTTCTGGATACCGTGTGGCATAGTCAAGGATGACTAGTACGTTTCGGTGACCTCGTGCTGATCTTTCCAGCGGGCCCACAAGGTCCATGGTTATCCTTTCGAACGGGACTTCAATAATAGGCAAAGGTACTAATGGGGCCCGCAAGTGAGGTCGAGGGCTATGCAACTGGCATTCTGGGCAGGAGGCACAATAGCGTTGGACCTCCGCACATATTCCTGGCCAATAAAATCTTCTTAGGACTCTATCCAGTGTCTTGTCTATTCCTAGATGTCCCCCAAATAAATGACTGTGAGCTAGCTCTAGTACTGCCCTTGTGTGTTTCCGTGGGACTAAGAGCTGCTCTACTTCTTCCCCTCGGATCTGCACTATTCGGTACAACAGATCACGTTTGATCACATAATACGGCCCCGGGCCTTTGGTCTTTCCTTCCACCGGTACGCCATTTACTTCCACTACCTCCTCCCTCACATTCGCATATAGCGGGTCATTGGCTTGGTCCTGCCTGAAATTCTCACGGGCGGTACCGATCTGACCTAATTCCAGGGGGCCTATTTCTACTCCGCCCCCTGGGTTACCCCTACTTGGGCTAGGAACTGCCTCTGAGTCCTCACTGGCCTGAATTGTCTCCTGGCCTCCTGAACGGGTTCGCTTACCACCAAGGGAGGCTTTCTGGTTCTCTGCTAGAATCCTGGTCCCTAGCCTTTTATCTGCCCTCCTTTCCCGCCTAGACTTTCGGGGTTTCCCAGGGGATGAGAATAGCTCTGGGGCAAATTCAGCAAAAATTGGGGTGAAGCTATCTGTAGGTGCCTCCATTTCAGCCCGGAGGTTGCTACCCTCCCTTGGCTCTACTGGGGGGAGTAAGTTCTCAAACCCAGGGAAGTCTCTACCAATTAAGACCGGGTAGGGGAGCCTAGGGACCACTGCTGCAGTTACCCTGGTAGTGTTCCCCTGGATCTCAATCCGTACTGGGATTGTGGGGTAGAAATTTACGGTACCATGAACGCACGTTACCCCTGTGGTTTTGGCCCGGGTTAGTTGGTCTTGCCCCACCAACTTCCCCGAGACCAGCGTGACAGCACTCCCGGAATCTACTAATGCTGTGGTCACAATACCATTCATTTTTACTGACCTTGTATACCCATGTGGGATCGTTGCGACCCCTACCAGGCCAATTAGGCCACATTGTTCCCCAGGATCCCCCAGATTGCACTGCATAGGCTCTTCCTTGTTGGGGCATTGGGCTGCTATATGCCCCAATTCCCCACACTCGTAACACCGACCCCTTATCCCGGTTGCCGCCCTCTGCCTGGGGCTATTTGGTCGGCCCCCCCCAGCCCTCTCTTCCCAAACCCCCAGGTCCCTTCTTGGACTCGGGCCATTCCTCAATGTCTTTCCTCCCAGTTATAGTTCTCCTGTAATTCTCGGCGGTCCGGGACCTTGGGTTTGGGGCTGGCTTCCTGGATTGCCGTGTTTCACCCCCTGGGGTCTGGAACAGTTCACGGGCTGCTAGCTGTCTTTCCACGAGGGAGACCAACTCATCATAGCTGGAGGGGTCATTCTGGCCAACCCAAGCCCGGAGGCCTGGTGGTAGCCCCCTCATATACCGGTCCAGTACCAGGAGCTCCATCATCTTCTCAGAGCTGAGGGCCTCAGGATGCAGCCATTTCCGGGTCAGGTGGATCAGGTCAAACAATTGCGATCTGGGTGTCTTGTCCTCTGTATACTGCCACTCATGGAACCTCTGGGCTCGCAATGCTGTAGTTACTCCGGATCTGGCCAGGATCTCTGCCTTCAGCTGAGGGTAGTCTGCTGCAGTCTCTGCGGCCATATCGTAGTATACCTTCTGGGCTTCCCCACACAGGAACGGGGCAAGGATACCGGACCACTGGTCTCGGGGCCAGGCCTCCCGCAGGGCTGCTCTCTCAAAAGCCAGGAGGTATGCCTCCACATCATCCTCCCGTGTCATTTTCTGTAGGCAGTGGCTGGCCCGTATAGTCCGGCTCCCATCACTGTTCTGGCTTCGCTCCATAAGGGCCTTCATCTGGTTCACCAGCTCCTGCAGCAGGGCTCGGTCCTGGGCAGCCTGACTCATCAACAGACGATTAGTCTCTTGCTGTACCCTAGTCGCCTCCTGTTGGGCGGTTGCTTGGACCCGGGTAGCCTCCTGCTGGGCCGCGGTGGCTTGTATTAGGGCCTTGATTACGTCATCCATTTTAAGGACTGGATTGTTTTGGCTAACCCTGGTTTAAGTCCCAGTGCGGAGATCCCACCCCTGACACCACGTGTGGCAAATTGCCGGCACTACTATGATGGGTCCCGCACTTTCTCTTCTTGTGGGGGGTTTTCAGGGTGCCATTTCTTGCCCCTGAACTGGGGTAACAGCTATCCTACTAGTATCCCAGTGAAGGGGAGTGGAGAGGGAGGGACCCAGGCCCGCCCTCTACTCTGGGTCCCAGCCCAGGGGCCCTATGATAGTAGGTGAACCACTTGTACCAGTGATTCTTTCCCCTGGGCTACTTCCCTCTCCTGACCTTCAGCTTGTGGGGCTTCCTGCCTTCCCGCTGCACAAGCCAGGTGTCCCTTTACCTAGGATCTTGGTCTTCTTAGCCCGCTGCAGCACTTCTCAAAACTCTCCTCCACTTTCCTTCGAACTGCTCTTTGTTCCACCACCAATTCACTCTGCTTCACTCCTCCAAACTGCTCTCTGCTCCACCCCAAACCACTCTGTTCCAGCTCCTCCTCTGGCTGATTGAAGCAGGGGGATTTTATCAGGTGACTGGTTTCAGGTGCTCTAATTGGTTTCAGGTGCTTTTAATTAATCTACAGGGAATAAGGCTTCTCCTCACCCTAGATCACTCTCCTGCTGCCTTCTGGCCATGCTGTATCACAGTATGCAAATCCTGATGGTGTTGGCCAAGCCAAATGAGGTCGTAGACAAATGCCTTTGAATTGAGTGTATCTGTAATGGGATAACTTTTGAAGGATCATGTGGCATCAGTGAAAGTGACAAGAAATATGTCAATTTCCATGTCATTATACTTGGGACAGATGTGAGGAGTAGCAGCAGACTTATTCAGGGGTGAAAGTAATATGCAGCTCTTACCGGTACATCCCCCAGCCAGTCCATCTGTGCTCCCTGGCCCGCACCACCCGGGGCTCCAGCTGCAATTTAAAGGGCCCGGGGCTCCAGCCGGTGGCAGCTGGAGCCCTAGGCCCTTTTAAATAGCTGCCCCAGGGCAGCTAATTCTCTCCCCACCTCCCGTTGGTGGCTGGGGGGCAAAAGAGGTAGCGACATTAAAGCGCTGCCACGGCAGCGCTTAAACATCGCTGCCCCTTTTGCGCCCCCCATCGGTGGCCCTGCCGGGTCGTTGCTGCCCCTTTTGCAGCCCTGCTGGTAGGGACCTGGCAGGGCCACCGATGGGGGGCGCAAAAGGGGCAGCATCGTTCAAGTGCTGCTGCGGCAGTGCTTTAAAGTCAGCGGTACGAGCCGGTACTAGTGGCTACCTTTTACCGGTACGCCGTACCGGCCCATACCCCCTTACTTTCACCCCTGGACTTATTGTAGCCATATAGGAGGGAGGATCCCTCAAGCAAAGGCTGGCAGAGGGTTAGGCTGATGGAGAAATCGAACAGAAGGAGGAGTGAAGACCACTCTGAAGCAGACTTGAGCGGGAGGAGAGGGAAGAATCAGAGAGATGTGGGTGTTCAAATTTGTCCAATACTTAGCTCTGGTCTACACTACGAGGTTAGGTCAAATTTCGCCGCATTAAGTCGATTTTATAAGCAATGCGTCTACCCAACCAACCCCCTTCCGTCGACCTAAAGGGCTCTTAAAATCGACTGCTGTACTCCTCCCCAGCAAGGGGAGTAGTGCTAAAATCGACCTTGCTGGGTCGAATTTGGGGTAGTACAGACACAATTCAACGGTATTGGCCTCCGGGAGCTATCCCAGAGTGCTCCAATGTGACCACTCTGGACAGCGCTTTCAACTCCAATGCACTAGCGAGGTACACAGGAAAAGCCCTGGGAAATTTTGAATTTCATTTCCTGTTTGGTCAGCATGGCGAGCTCAGCAGCACAGGTGACCATACGGTCCCAGAATCGCAAACGAGCTCCAGCGTAGACTGAAAGGGATCTGATTGCTGTATGGGGAGAAGAATCTGTACAGGCCGAACTCCGATCAAAAAGAAGAAATGCTAATATATATGCCAAAATTGCACAGGGCATGGTGGAGAGAGGCTACAACAGGGACACACAGCAGTGCCACGTGAAAGTTAAGGAGCCCAGGCCAGGGGCGGCTCTTACAATTTTGCCGTCCCAAGCAGGGGCGGTGGCCCCGCTCCCGACGCAGGCAGACGTAGCGGGGCCCCGCCCCCGACATCTGCCTGCGTCAGGGACAGGGCCCCGCTACGTCTGCTTGCGTCAGGAGTGGGGCCCCGCTACATCTGCCTGCGTCAGGGCCCTGCCCCCGACGCAGGTAGTCCCAGTCCGTGGCAGCAAGGGAAGGGTGGCAGACCTGCCGCCACCCCATTGCCACCGCAGCAGGCGAGAATGGGGCAGCAGTCCGAGTCCCGCGGCGGCAATTCGGCGGCGGGAAGAACGGACCTGCCACCGAATTGCCGCCATGGGACTCGGACTGCCGACCCATTCTCGATGCCGCCCCAAGCACCAGCTTGAAAAGCTGGTGCCTGGAGCCGGCCCTGGCTCAGGCAAGCCTACCAAAAGACAAAGGAGGCAAACGGTCGCTCTGAGTCAGAGCCCAATATGTTCCGCTTCTGCATGGCATTTGAGGGGGGAACCCTACCACTACCCCACCACTGTCCGTGGATGCCTGCAAGGGGGGAGTCTCACGCAACAGGGAGGAGGATTTTGTGGATGAGGAAGAGGAGGAGAATGCGCAGCAGGCAAGCGGAGAATCCGTTCTCCCCGGAAGCCAGGACCTTTTCCTCACCCTGGAGCCAATACCCTCCCAAGGCAGGTTCCCGGACCCTGAAGCCGGAGAAGGCACCTCTGGTGAGTGCACATTTGTAACTACACTACAGGGTTTAAAAGCAATTGTGTTTAATGTTTGATTTGCCCTGAAGACTTGGGATGCATTCGCGGTCAGTACAGCTACTAGAAAAGTCTGTTAACGTTTCTGGAGTGGGAATCCTCCAGGGAAGGTTAGCAGAAGGTTAGTGATTGCCTTGGCTACTTGGATTACAGCAGCCCCCACAGTAGATTTGCCCACTCCAAACTGATTCCCGACTGACCGATAGCAGTCAGGCATTGCAAGCTTCAACGGGGCTATCGCCACTCGCTTCTCAACTGTCAGGACAGCTCTCATCTTGGTACTCCTGCGCTTCAGGGCAGGGGAAAGCAACTCACAAAGTTCCAGGAAAGTGGCCTTACGCATGCGAAAGTTTCGCAGCCACTGAGACTCATCCCATACCTGCAACACTATGCGGTCCCACCAGTCTGTGCTTGTTTGCCGGGCCCAGAATTGGCGTTCCAGTGTATCAACCTGCCCCACTGCTGCCATGATGTCCCAATTGTCACATCCCGTGCTTTCAGGAATGTCTGTCTCCATGTCCTCCTCACAATCGTCCTCCTAGCCAGGTTCTGCACATACTGCAGGATAATGCGCGAGGTGTTTACAATGCTCACAAACAGCAGCAGTGAGCTGAGCTGTCTCCATGCTTGCCGTGTGATGTCGTCTGCATGGGTAAACCAGGAAAAAAGGTGCGAAATGATTGTCTGCTGTTGCTTTCACGGAGGGAGGGGAGACTGATGACATGTACCCAAAACCCCCCGCGACAATGCTTTTGCCCCATCAGGCATTGGGAGCTTAATCCAGAATTCCAATGGGCAGCGGAGACTGTAGGGACTGTGGGATAGCTACCCACAGTGCACCACTCCGTGAGTCAATGCTAACCATGGTATTGAGGACGCACTCTGCCGACTTTGTGCGTGTCCCCACTAAGCGCATTATCGACTGTATAAAATCACTTTCTGAAGATCAACTTCTATAAATTCAACATAATTTCGTAGTGTAGACATACCCTTAGTTAAAAAGAAGCAGGGTCAACTTCATAGAGAATTCTCAGCACTCTCCCAATTCTGTCAGCAGGGAGTTAGCATAGTGGGCAAGGCTTTTCACTAGCACACTGATTAATGCACCTTGCTGGCGGGACTGCTTCTTAAATCTTTCTTAGCCTTCTTAAATTGGCCACTTGGCTAGTAGGTGTCCAGTACTTTTTTCGAGCCCTGTGTTTAGTGCTTTTCAGAAAATCCTCAACCTAGGAGAAAAAGATTATACAGTGGAGTCGCATCATACGCACATTTAGCTTACATGAATTCAGCTATATGTGCTCGGGAAAAAAGAAAAAGAGAAAAACAACAATTTAAATACTGTACCTGTAGTGAGGGCGATTTCGCCCGCCATTCCACTCAATGAGAGTTTGACTATATGCAATTTTCGCCTTACGCGCTGACTTTAGAACCTAACCCCCGCATAAGATGCGACTCCTCTGTAATGTTAAGAGGAAACCGCCTTCCTCCCTCCCACCAAAAAAATAAAATAAAAATCAACCCACAGATCACAAGAAATAATGAAGTCAGGAGTTGTGGTTGCCTAGATCCAGCATTTCTGTTTTGGCCTGCTGTGATACCATCTGCCTTTCAAGACAGCTGCTATAATTGCTTTAAAATTCCAGTTCCTCAGCTGGGTAACCTATCATTCATATCCAAGACACTATTTTTCCCCTTGCCTGAGGGCCAGAGCCACATACAATGGGCTAATCCTCTATTCTTCCTGCTTGCTCAATCCCTCGAAGCAGACAAGAATCTGAAAGTGGATCACAGGACAGTATTTAGATGCCATGGTGACTGATGCTATATAAGTGAACAGATAGGATAATTCCACACTATCCAAATGCTTCAATGGAGAAATCTCAACAGTTTCTGCCAGTTAGAGTCCGGATGTAGCTGTAATCTTCCCTCCATCAGGAGCCCATGGCCAGCTCTCTCTGGGCAGAGGGAGAGTCACTGCAACATGGAGTTTTAGGGTAGATAATAAATGAAGCTGAAAAGCTTATTGTTTTTGAAGAGCTGAGGATGTTTCCCAGAACGATGAAGAGATGGAAAGCAGATTTTTGTTGGCAGCTGGGCTGGCTGAGTTCCTGTTTGAAATGATTACTTTAACGCTTCTGGGATCTGACTGTACTATTAATGTTAGAACGCCTCTAACCTTGCATAAGCATCTTTTTTCATTATTTAAATCTAAATAAAATTAAATAATCTTCCTCTCCAAGTGTTTCAGAGAGCAGATTCTTGTCAATTTCAAAACTCTGCATGCTCACAGCAATGGAATTGACAAGGAGAATGGACAGCTCCATGTATCTGTGCACCTTGTGATGTGTTAAAAAAAAAAGAGAGAGAGAGAAAAGTGGTTTTGTTGAGCAGCAACTAAGCCAAAGATTAGGAATTTTAACGTTGCTGCAGACTTGCAGTGGAGGACCTGAGAGAGCATTTAGTCCTGGGGGAAAACCATGTTTTAAAAATTGAGAGAGAAAAGAAATTCAGTTGTTAATGCCTTGGCTAACGCAGAAAATAAATATATATGAGTTCATAATGCCAAAAAGTTTTCCCTCACAAGTGTTCCATGATGTTCAGTATAAACTGTAGCACTGGCAAAATCTTCTGATGCGGTCTTCACTTTTAGTTTAAGGCAGTTTATTATTTATCAAGTTAAAAAAATAGATTTAAACTTCAAACTTGATTGCCTAAAATTAGCCACTACTGAGTGGTCTAATTTCCCAAGGTACTGAGCCACTAAAGTCAGTTGAGTCACAGATGGACAGAATCTCTGAAAGTCAGACCACTAAAGTTCAAAATGTTGGTCTAACATTTTTTAAAACTAGAGCTGGTTAAAAAAATGTAATTTTTCTGGTGTGAAATTTAAAAAAATCTCATATCTGCAAGAATAAGGGACAGAGGAGACTAGTTTTAAATACTTTGTCCAGATTTTGCAAAGCAAACCCCTTTGAAATACCCCAAAATAACCCCAAACAAAAAGATACTTGTTTTCAGAAAAGTGGTTTGCTGTGTACCCAGAAGGGTGTATGTGTGTTTACATCTCTTCTGATCTGCCTTCAGAAGTCAGTAGGACAGACTGCTTACCACAGCAATAAATAACAATAAATATCAAATAAAATAAATAATAAATAAATAAATAGACAGACCACTGTAGACAGAAATTTTTAAAGATGGATTAAATCACGTGTCCTCCCCCACAACGCCAGTAGTTTATTTTGAACAACTGGCCTAATTACGCATTTACTTAATAAAGCCATGAATCACATGAAAGTAGTGCTTAGAATTAGGGCTGTCGATTAATTGCAGTTAACTCGTGATTAACTCAAAAAAATTAGTTGTAGTTTTAATTGCACTGTTAAATAATAGAATACCGAGTGACATTTATTAAATATTTTGGATGTTTTTCTACATTTTCATATACATTGTATTCTGTGTTGTAACTGAAATCAAAGTATATATTATTTTCATTACAAATATTTGCACTGTAAAATGATAAACAAAAGAAATAGTATTTTTCAATTCACCTCATACAAGTACTGAAGTGCAATCTCTTTGTCGTGAGAGTGCAACTTTCCAATGTAGATTTTTTTGTTACATAATTGCACTCAAAAACAAAACAATGTAAAACTTCAGAGTCTACAAGTCCATTCAGTTCTATTTCTTGTTCAGCCAATCGCTAAGACAAACAAGTTTGTTTACATTTACAGCAGATACTGCTGCCCTCTTATTTACAGTGTCACCAGAAAGTGAGAACAGGCATTTGCATGGCACTTTTGTAGCTGGCATTGCAAGGTATTTACATGCCAGATATGCTAAACAATTGTATGGCCCTTCATGCTTCAGCCACCATTTCAGAGGACATGCTTCCATGCTGATGATGCTCGTTAAAAAAATGTGTTAATTACATTTGTGACTGAACTCCTTGAGGGAGAACAGTATGTCCCCTGCTCTCTTTTACCTGCATTCTACCGTATATTTCATGTTATAACAATCTCAGATGATGACCCAGCACATATTCATTTTAAGAACGCTTTCACTGTAGATTTCACAAAACGCAAAGAAGGTACCAATGTGAGATTTCTAACCGACCCCAGGTTTAAGAATCTGAAGTGCCTTCCAAACTCTGAGAGGGATGAGGTATGGAGCATGCTTTCAGAAGTCTTAAAAGAGCAACACTTTGATGTGGAAACTACAAAACCCGAACCAGCAAAAAAACAAACAAACAAAAAACAAACAAACAATCAACCTTCTGCTGGTGGGATCTGACTCAGATTATGAAAATTAACATGCATTGGTCTGCACTGCTTTGGATTGTTATTGAGCAGAACTCATCATCAGCATGAACACATGTCCTCTGGAATGATGGTTGAAGTATGAAGGGATATATGAATCTTTAGCGCATCTGGCATGTAAATATCTTGCAACTCCGTCTACAACAGTGCCATGCGAACACCTGTTCTCACTTTCAGGTGACATTGTAAATAAGAAGAGGGCAGCATTAACTCCTGCAAAGAAACTTGCTTGTCTTAGCAAATGTAAACAAACTTGCTTGTCTGAATAAGAAGTAGGACTGAGTGGACTTGCAGGCTCTAGAATTTTAATTGTTTTGTTTTTGAGTGCAGTTTTTTGGTAATAATTCTACATTTGTAAGTTCAACTTTCATGATAAAGTGATTGCACTACAGTACTTGTATTAGGAGAATTGAAAAATACTATATCTTTTGTGGGTTTTTACAGTGCAAATACTTGTAATCAAAAATAAATATATAGTGAGCATTGTACACTTTTTATTCTGTTGTAACTGAAATCAATATATTTGAAAATGTGGAAAACGTCCAAAAATATTTAAAGAAATGGTATTCTATTATTGTTTAACAGCGCGATTAATTGCGATTAATTTTTTTAATAGCTTGACAGCCCTACTTAGAATGTAGATATTTTTGGGGATGCAGCTATTCTATTTTATTCTTTTGACAGAAATGGTAATTATGAGAATCAAGGTCTTTGGCAGAGAATAATAAAACAATTTGTTAATCTGTGTTAAGAAGGTAGAAAGGTAAAATGAAAAAACTCCACTGTAGAAATGTGAATGCTGAGATGTATAAATATAAGTTAGTTACTCTGGATGCTATCTATCCTATCAGCAGTACAGTATTGCTATGTCACAGTCCATATACTGTGTCTTAATCCTCTAGAGAGTGCATTTCTCAGAAGAGTCACAATTCCCTGTCGTACTATTCCACTTCAAGAGTGCAGCCAGGGCTTTCATTGTTACCAACACCATTGCTTTGTCTTCTGCACCCTGCTTTTTATTCTGAATAATGGCAGGTGTAATGAAAAGTAGGTCTGTCGATTAATCAGTGTTAACTCACGCCATTAACTAAAAAAAAATTAATCGTGATTAATCGTAGTTTTAATTGCACTGTTAAACAATAGACTACCAATTGAAATTTATTAAATATATTGGACGTTTTCCTGCATTTTCAAATATTTTGCTTTCTATTTCAGCACAGAATACAAAGTGTACAGTGCTCACTTTATATTATTTTTACTACAAATATTTGCACTGTAAAAATGATAAAAGAAATAGTATTTTTCAATTCACCACATACAAGTACCATAGTGCAATCTCTTTATCATGAAAGTGCAACTTTCAAATGTAGATTATTTTTGTTACATAATTGCACTAGAAAACAAAACAATGTAAACGTTTAGAGCCTACAAGTCTGCTCTGTCCTACTTCTTGTTCAGCCAATCGCTAAGAGAAGTTTGTTTACATTTACAGGAGATGGTGCTTCCCCCGCTTCTTATTTACAATGTCACCTGAAAGTGAAAATTCGCATTGCACTTTTGTAGACGGCATTGCAAGGTATTTATGTACCAGATATAGATATGCTAAACATTCGTATGCCCCTTCATGCTTTGGCCAGCATTCCAGAAGACATGCTTCCATGCTGATGACGCTAAAAAAATAATGCATTTATTACATTTGTAACTGAACTCCGTGGGGGAGAACTGTATGTCTCCTGCTCTGTGTTTTATCCGCATTCTGCCTTATATTTCATGCTATAGCAGTCTCGGATGATGACCCAGCATGTTGTTCATTTTAAGAACACTTTTCTACAGTGCGAATATTTGTAATAAAAATTAAATATAAAGTGAGCACTGTACACTTTGTATTCTGTGTTGTAACTGAAATCAATATATTTGAAAATGTGGAAAAGATCCAAAAATATGTATATAAATGACATTCTATAATTGTTTAATCGCGCAATTAATCACAATTAATTTTTTAATCGCTTGACAGCCCTAAAACATATGTCTAGGCTTATACATTATTTATCACAATTTCCAATATTTAAACCCTGGGGACTTCATCTTGCAGTTTGTTGCACATGAGCAGACTGCAGCATCAACACAGTGTGCCATTGACTTAAATAGAGCAACATGGGGGCACAGCTGTCTGCCCAGTCTAACAAAAGGCAAGATCAGGGCCTTATTTGGGAAGAGACTAAGAACTCAGTCCTGCAACGAGGTGTATGCGGGCCTAGGGGTCTACCCACACAGAGATCATTGCAGGATTGGCACCCCAGGCAAAAAGCCTTGGTTTTTTTTAAATTTAAAATGGTATATTTGAAGAATCCCTGAGACAGACATCTAATTTGCACATTATGAGCCCAAATAAGTTAATTTTATTTTGGATTATAAACCATCTGTTTTGGTTGTTTAATAATTTAAACCTATTTGCTTATATGTGCACATTCAATTATACATGGAAAAATCCACAAGATCCCTAATGAAAAGGGTCCTGATCCTGCAAACACTTATGCACATGAGCTACTTACTTATTCACGTAAGTAGTTTTCTTGAGTTCAAGGAGTGTTATCACATATGTTCCTGGGTGCCTTACAAATCTACAGACCACGCAATTTCAGCCATCCAAACAATGCAGGATTATTTGAATTAAGTATGTGAGTTATTTCAAAAACACTATCTTATGAGATGTGTATATTTTACGATATATAATTATTAAATTTGAAAAAAAAAGTTTTAAAAAATATTGGAACTCCATTTCTTTCAGCATAAAAATGAAAGCTTTTTTCTCCACAAAACTGTTTTAATTATATTTTTGTAACCTTCCAAAATTAACATGTGGTGCAGATTTGAAGGGTTTTTTGGGTAGTCTGCATCTTGTAAGGTGTAGCTAGGCAAAACACACAGAGCTCTCAATTTTATAAGCCTTCTCACAATTCTGCCATGGAACCTGTTCCCATGGTAACAAATAGGAACACACTGAAAATGGTGGGGCAATGGTTTAAACTAGACAGGGTCTCACACACACAAAAAAAGCCTATTTTCCAGCATTCTAACAGATCTGCACAAAGTTGGTTTCCATAGCAACAAAGCAGCAGCTAAGTTGTCAGAAAACTTGTAAGTGTAATAAAGGTCTAGAGTTGCAAATGCTATTGCTTCAACTGCTGTAGATTTTTAAAATGCAACAGACTCCTGAAGTCTGTAGTTTCTACTATTGTTTTTCAAAAGAGGCACATAACAATAAGCCACTAGAGAAAATAAGTTTTTCCACCATGTTATTCTTCCCTCCCACCCCGTGACCGCCTAATGATTTGAGCAGCATAATGATTTGAAGAAGCAGAAACTGGCCACCAATCATGATGCTTTATAGGGTTGCCAGGCGTCCGGTTTTTGACCAGAACGCCCGTTTCAAAAGGGACCCTAGTGGCTCCGGTTGGCACCACTGACTAGGCAGCGCAGCGGGTGCCGGGACTAAGGGAGGCCCCCTCTTCCTACCCTGGCTCCGCGCAGCACCTGGAAGCAGCTGCCAGGTCCCTGCGGCCCCTAGGCACACGGGGTGGCCAGGGACTGGGAGGCTTCGTGTGCTGCCCCCGCCCCAAGTACCGGCGCCACAGCTCACATTGGCCGGGAACCAGGACCAATGGGAACTGCGGGGGTGGGGGGCGATGCGTGCCCCACCGCCCAGGGCTAAGGTTACATGCCCCTGTCCCAGGACAGAAGCCCTTGTGCTTCAGCTTTGCCCCCCACCCCCCGGCTCGGGAGGCAGAGATTGGTCTTCAGTCCCCCCTCCTGGGGTCGTGTAGTAATTTTTGTTGTCAGAAAGGGGTCACAATGCAATGAAGTTTGAAAACTGCTGCCCTAGGGTACTGCTTTGTTCCGCTCAGGAAACACCACTTTGATAGCCTATTTAACAAACAAAAAATACACCACCCCTATTATATGGCAATTGTTCCCCCACCTGGTCCTCCCAACCCAGATTAGATTTGTGTGGGCTTATTTTAGGAGATTCTCGCACTAAGGAGCAAGTTCTGAAATAGAATACCAAAAAAGTGTCTGACTAGACAGAGCTGTGCAGTGCAAGCAAATTTTAACTAGGCAATGGCTGCTGAATATACCAGATATACTCAGACCTTCCATTTAAATGTCAATTTAGAATCAATCACAGCAGCACTGGCAATCAGCGGAGGTTCACAAGTACCAGAACTAATCAATTGCATAGATTTTGTTTTTTAAGTCTGTATGAGGAAAAAATATATTTAAATTGCTCCAGAGATGGCATCTTTTAATACAAAACTTTGACCTAGAGTAAAATTGTTTATGTTTAAGTGAGAAAGTTCTGAAAACAAAAACAACAACAGAAATCATGGCAGACTCTGTGGGGTAAATGTTCAAAGCATTGAACAGGCTTTTACACATTAAATTCCCACTAACTTTGTGACATACCCTTACTTCCTTTTATATTAAAAATCTGCCATTGAAATCAATGGCAGATTTTCAGAGATATCAACAGCAGGATGGTCTTAAATGGAAATCACAGCTAAAGCCCTGTTCAATGTTTTGGGAATTCAGGAATTTTTAAGCAGACATTTCCATAATTCAGTACTTTGAACATTTCACTCTAAACATGCACTTGAAGACTGTATCTACCTAGGTTCATGTGGCACATTGGGGTTAATGATATATGTTAGCTTTTTAGCACTAAAATCTTGGATTAAATTCTCTGCTGTTGTAAACTGCTCTCTTTACTTCAACAGAATTGCGCCTAGATTACACCAGGGGAGAATCTGGCTCTTTAGTATTAAATAAAGGTTAGGCTACATTAAAGACGTATTGGTTTCAATTTTGTTCACATTACAACCACATTTGACAAGGCTGAAGAGGTTTCAAGAACAGATCAGATGTTTCGCCAACTAAAATTAAGAGGAACTGGAAGGTTGTTTAGAAGCTATATCCTGAGCTATTGTTACTTACTTTAATATGTTCCCATTGTTCCTTTATAAAGCCACATTTTTTGGCTTGTCTACACTACAAAATTAAGTCAAATCTAATTAGACCTCGAGCCCCAGAATTAAGTTGATTGTGTGTGGCCACACCATCTTCATTGTCTCAAAGGAATGCATCCTCACTAGCAGTGCCTGCATCGATGCACAAAGCAGTGCATCATGGGTAGCTATCCCAAAGTGCAACTTGCCGCAGTGTGTTTTGGGAAGTTTGTGCAATGTCTCATGGGACCAAAACATTGTTGCAGGGGAGAATGGGAACATTGTGTTGGCATCCCATGATGCACTGTGCTCAACAGCAAACAACCCAGTGGTTTTCGCGCCTTAAAACCGCCGCGCGTATATCATAACCCTAGAAGCACTGAGCCTACTCAGTTGTGCACTCTTGCTGTGAGCACCTCAAACACCTCGCGCCTTCTACTGCAGTATTTCCAAAGCTGAAGTAGGGTCCGCCACGCGGAACATAGCGATGTCCTACAAACAGCCCTGTTGCAAGCAATTAAAAAAAAACAAAAAACAATTCACAGTTGCTGCTGGCAGTCACAGAATAGCTGCACTCTGCTGAGCACCATTTCTGGTGCCGTGAAACTTTTTTCTGGTGCAATGCTTTTTTTAAGCACTGACTGGTGGGACTGCATCATTTTGCAGGTATCGGATGACGAACAGTGGCTGCAGAAGTTTCAAATGCGGAAGGCGACCTTCCCGGAACTTTGTGCAGAGCTTTCCCCTGCCCTGCAGTTCAGCAACACAAAAATCCGAGCTATTCTGACAGTGGAGAAGTGAGCGATGATTGCTATTTGGAAGTTTGCAACACCAGTTACCAGTCAGTGGGAAATCAATTTGAAGTTGGTAAATCAACTGTGGGAGCTGCTGCGCTCCAAGTGTGCGGGGCCATTAATCGACTTGTGCTACGAAGTGTAGCGAGTCTGGGAAATATGCAGGACATAGTAGATGGTTTTGCCACGTTGGGGTTTCCTAATTGTGGTGGGGCGATAGATGGCATGCATATTCACATCTTGACACCAGCCCACCCTGCCAAAGAGTACATAAACCGAAAGGGATACTTTTCAATGGTGTTGCAAGTGTTGGTAGATCACAGGAGGCGTTTCACCAACATCAACGTAGGATGGTCGGGAAAGGTTCATGACGGGTGCATCTTTAGGAACTCGGGTCTGTTCAAAAAGCTGCAATCTGGGACTTTCTTTCCAGACCACAAAATGAACATTGATGATGTTGAGATGCCTATAGTTATCCTGGGGGACCCAGCCTACCCCTTGCTCCCATGGCTCATGAAGCCATCCACCAGCCATCTGGACAGCAGTAAGGAATGGTTCAACTATAGGCTCAGCAAGTGCAGAATGGTGGTTGAATGTGCCTTTGGTCGTTTGAAAGGGTGCTGGAGAAGTTTATTACAAGGTTGGACCTTAGTGAAGAGAACATCCCCATGGTTATAGCTGCCTGCTGTGTGCTCCATAATATCTATGGGAAAAAAGGGGGGGAAATTTTCCACAGGGGTGAGCAGTTGAGACGGATCGCACGGCAGCCATTTTTGAGCAGTCAGACACCAGGGCAATAAGAAGAGCACAGCAAGGCACGCTGCGTATCCGCGAGGCTTTGAAAAGCCATTTCAATAACGAGTTACAATAACGTGAGCTGCTTGTCTGCACTGTGCTTTCCCAAACCTTCACCTGCGTTGTATCACTGTCCCTGTAAAGTGAACACCCCCACCCAAGCCCACTACTTCTACTGAATAAAGAACATTTATTTCTTGAATCCATTTACTTTATTTAACAAACATAAGTAAAAAAAAGAGGTAACCTAGGGGGAAAGGAGTTGTAAAGTTGGGATGGGGGAAACTTTTTCAGCTGTGTAACATAATACCGCATTCCAGACCATCAAAGGTCTGTGAATGGGTGCCTTCTGTTCCTTGTACCCTCCCTCTGAGTTAAGTGAAAGGGATAATGGACTTTTCCGCCCACGCCTCAGGGAACGCTTGGGAGAGGGTGATTCTGCACCAGGCGATGCTGGCTGGCTGTCCACCAGGGTCTGCAGAGGGCCTCTACCCTCCTGCTTCTGTTCCTGCAGTTCAACCAGACGCATCAACATGTCTGCTTGGTCCCTCATAATCCGAAGCATTTTATCCTGCGCTGCACGCTCTTGCTCATTGGAAGCTTTCCCGCTCTCCATGTCCATGTCTAACTTCTTGGAGAGTGAAATCCTCCACTCTCTCAGCTCTGTGTCAGCTGTCCCAGAGGCATTCAGTATCTCAGTGAACATGTCCTCCCGCATTCTCTTTCTCCTCCTTCTAATCAGCGAAAGTCTGCTTTCAGGTGTTGATGACCGGCCAAAGGACACATTTCCAGCTGTCAGTCATAAGAAAAAATAAAGGAGCCATTGTACATGAATAAAATGATTCCATAGCAAGGCCATTTTCATAAACAACAACAACAACAACACCTTATTACACTAGGTGCAAGCCATATCAGAATCCGTAACTGTTCACTGTGCCGTTTTGCTGCTCCAGACATGGTGAATAGGCCCCCCGGGTCATGGGTGACCACACTTTTAATGAAGTTTATGGCAGGCTAATGTCGGGAGCAGAGGTAGCTAGTAAAACAATGGCACTCCCATAGCACCATGGGAAGATGTTTACAAACAGGGCGAGGTGGGGGAACGTTTTCACTTGCAAATTGCGGAATCTCTCATGTCGGGCCCCAGTCCCCTATCAGCCACTTTAAACTACTTGCCCATCCAAGCCGAGCACAGTAAAGGCATATTAGTGGCCGCGTGGTTTGGTGATCCGGAATATGGGGGCGGGGGGTGTCTCCATGCCCTTTTTTTTCTTGTTAGAGCACTTTTAATGAGAACTTCCCCTATTTCCCCTAGGCAACCCTATGTGATATCAGTCTCCTGAGGGTAACAGAGGTGGAAAGGAAGGCGATGTTGCAAGCGTCTGGGTACAGACCCGGTCCTTATGCGGCTATGCTGTGTACCACAATGATGTCAGCAGAATTAGTTCAGGAGTTGCGTGAGAAAGTGTCCTACCATGGTGGAGGAAATAAGACTGCCTTGCCAAGAAACCTTCTGCAAAGGATTGCAGAGTTTCCATGAAAGTTTCCTAGAGATATCCATAGAGGATTCTCGGGCTACCCTAGTCCACATAAATAGTCTTTTTCGGGGGCCACCCTCTGCATAGCTGGAGCGGCCTCTTGTGGGCAGAGAACCACAGCACCTTGCTTTTTCTTCACAGTAAACATGCAATACCACTGAATGTGTGTGCCCACTAAGGTTTAACTGGACTTTGATTGTAACTGTATACTCACTAGAGGTGCCTTCCCCGGCATCACAGTCGGCCACCGTGATGTCCTGCGACCCACAGGGCTTCAGGGTTAAAAATATTTCCTGGCTCACGGGGAGAATGGATCCACTGCTCGCCTATTCTCCTCCTCCTTCTCTTCTTCATCCACCATATCGTCCTCCTTGTTGTCCCTAAACTCACACACCTGTGAAGTGTCCACGTTGCTTGTGGGGTGCTGGTAGGGTCATCCCCCAGAATCGCATGCAGCTCGTTGTAGAATCGGCATGTGTGGGGTTCAGCATCAGAACAACTGTTTGCCTCCCTTGCCTTCTGGTTCGCTTGGTGAAGTTTTTTTATTTTCACACGGCACTGCTGTGTGTCCCTCGTGTAGCCCTTCTTCCCTATTCTATGAGCGATCTTTGCCTAGATGTCAGTGTTTCTTCTGCTGGATCTGAGCTCTGCCTGCACAGACTGTTCTCCCCACACAGCGATAAGATCCACCACCTCCTGTGCAGACCAAGCTGGAGAGCATTTGGGGCATGTAGTCTCCATGATCAGCTGTGCTCAAGGTGACATGCTCCCAATGCTGATCAAACAGGAAATGGGAAATCAAAAATTCCCGGGACTTTAGCAGGGGTGGGGCTGTTTCCTGTGTACCTGGCTGCAGTGCAGCAGACTTGAGAATGATCTCCAGAGCAGTCACAAATGAGCATTGTGGGACACCACATGGAGGCCAATTAAGTCGAATTACACAACGCTGTGTCTGCACTACCTCGCAGTCGACCCATGAAAATCGAATTAAGCGCTACGCCTCTCGCAAAGGTGGATTACAGACGTCAACATTAGAGGCAACTTAGGTCGGTGTAAAGGACCTGGTAGTGTAGACACATACATTAACAGGTCGACTTAAGGCAGCATCCTCCTACTTAACTTTTTAGTGTAGACCAGGCCTTAGAGACACACACAAGTGAAATAACACATGTAATTCAGATCAGTATACATTACAAGAACTCTACATAGAATGATATCATGGGAAACAGGAATCAACAGAGTATAGTGGTTTTGGTTTGGGTTGTATGTTTTGTATTTTTGTCAAGTTCAAATACTAATAGCATGATCTTCACTTTACAACTTTTGCAGCTCTTAAAACATTTAGGAATCACTTTTTACCCTAGAAGCGACAAAGGGTCCTGTGGCACCTTATAGACTAACAGAGGTATTGGAGCATAAGCTTTTGTGGATGAATACCCACTTCTTGGGATGCAAGCAGTGGAAATACCTTGTAACTTCACTCTGCGTGTACAGAGGGAGAAAACTTCAAAAACTGGATTGACATTCATGAATCATTCACTGGCCTGGAGTTTCACAGAACTGAATTGTGTGGTCTTGCCAACAGGCATTCAGACTAAGAAAGCAGTCACAAAATAGCAGATAGGTTCCCCTGCTCACACTAAACAAGACAAAAAAATGCCAAGAACTTTTTTTGTTGAATTCTGAAAGACAAACCCAGGAGCTGGGGAGAGATTAGTACTGAAGAGGAGAAATTTGAAGCCAAGCAGATTACTATGAAGGAGTGGGGGTGGGGGACAGGGATAAACTCTTTCTTTTTAAATAATCAAAATGTTTTATAAGGTTACTTTTACCATTCATATTTGTGATTTGAGTTAACCCTCTCTTCTTGAGTACAGATTTTATACTGCAAGGAAGTCAGGTACTTAAAAGTGCTGTCTCTGGAGTACCTCATAGGTCACACTTTATATTAAGGTATCATTTATAAATAGTTATTATAAATGGTTAATAGGTGTTCTAATAAACTGTTAATTGTTATAGATTGTCATAGAAGCCAACAGACCAATCTTATGGCTGTTAGTGGCTTATAATCATCTATAACACCTTCTGCAGATGTGCTTATACCCATCTATGACACATACTACTTATGTTTGTAACAATTATAGCATCTATGAATCAATTATTAACCATTATAAACCATTTATAAATGGAACCTTAATATAAATTGTGACCACCTCACACTTACAAATGAAGTGCAAGCCCTTCTCATTTCAGTTCTATGGCCTACCCCAGTAAACAAAGAGGATTCTGAAAAACTAGAATGAGATTCTACAGTACTGGCAAAGAGGTTAAGATTCCAGTGCTGCAACTACTTACTCATTTGCTCCACTTTACGCACATGACCAGTCCTGTTAAACTCAATGGGACTACACACATGTGTAAAGTTACTCACTTGAGTAAGTAGTTGTTGGATTGGAGCCTAATTCATATTAACATACTGCATATTACTAAAAAGGGCTCAATCCTGCAAATATTCATGCACACAAGGAACTTTACTCAGGTAAGTGTTCGCAGGCTTGGGCCCCATGTAATAGACCTTAGCTGAATAGTTGTGTTACATAGCAATTACATGGCAAGAAACTGAGCAGAGGGGTGGGGGGAAAGGGCAGCATGTATTGAATATGGTGGTTAACAGCACTTTGTTCCTAAACAAGGTACTGGCAACTAGATATGTACAAGTTAAAAGGGGCATTGTCAATTTAAATAAATAAATAAAGCCGCCTACTTCTATCTGCAAATGATTTGCTTACTATTTTTAAACATACCATCTAAGATTATTTTTCCTAGTCTGTCTTCTGTGAACATTTGACAGCACTTTGTGTAGTACTGTTTCCCTTGAACAGTCAGGGATTGTCAATATGCAAAGTTGTGCAGTTTACCTAAAGGTGGCATTTAAAACTGATTTAGTTAAATTTGTGCAAATGGCTGGGTGGACATGCTTATTTCATCTTAAGAGAGGTTTATTTGGGTTTAGTTTAAATTGATTAGAACAGGAGTAAGATAAATTAAAATACGCTATTCTTAAACTGAAATGACTGTAAAACTACAAAACCTGACAGCAGGAGTGAGAAGCGGTTTATACTACTTAAAGTTGTTTTTAACTCTTCTTTTCCCTTTTCAATTTGACTAGATTTGAAGGCATGGTTACAGAGCAGAAATACCAGTTTACTTTTCTCTGCTGAGAATTTTCAGCTCCCAAAAAAACAAAAAAAACAAAAACAAAACCTGAGAAAGACCAAGCTTCAGATATACAAGACCACTTACAAGGCCTATTGTTTTATATGGATGTGAGACTTGGGTACAGCTAAATAGCTTTGAGATGAAGTGTTGTGATGACGTTTTGGGCCAGTAACAGTAAGTGATGAGTGCAGAAAATTTAATAGGGAACTGCCGGAGATTAAGTAAATGTAGTGAAATCCCAACAACTTCAGTGGGCAGGACATGCAGTTAGGATGACAGAAGACAGACCAGCTAAGTGTCTCTTTGAAGGGCATCCTTGCGGCCGACCAAGGAGAAGGTGGAGTATGCACTTTAACAGAAAGAGGAGGAGCAAATTGTGAGAACAGCCAAGGAGCTCCATAGTCTACAGAGCCAGGGAGGAGGAGGAGGATTTCAACTTGATGATGTCCTTTTAACGTGGTAGTATTTTAAAAGGCACTCAAGAGGGGCTTTAAGTAATCACATTACATAAGTTACAAAAGAACATCTCTTTCTGCCCATCAGAATGCCTGCAGCAGGGCTCTGTACATTTCACGCTCTCTGACTCTCTCTGGGCTCACTATGGCTCTTGTTAGTCTTCCTTTCATATAAACTGGGGAAGAAAACTGCAGCTCTGTTATACACAGGCGCTTGCCCTCACGCCATTATGTACCCCTGACTCTGCCTCCCCAGAGCTCAGGTTCTCTTTCAGAGGTGTTGCCAGCTCTCACAATTTTGTTGGCACACTCATGATATTTGGCGTTTTCCTTAAAGCCCTAGCTCTTGGAAGCAAGAGACTGCATGAAAATCCTCAGTTCTCTTTCTCGCTTTCTTTTTCAGTTTTTAGCTCTCATAGTTGTAGAGCAGGCCTGCACAACATGCGGCCCGGGGGCTGCATGCGGCCCGCGTGGGCTCACTGTGCAGCCCGCGGGAGGGTGAGTAAGTGGGCTCACTGTGCGGCCCAAAATCTGGGACTGTGTCCGTTGGTCCTTTTTGCTGCTTGTCTCTGGGCTGGGGGGTTGTCCCAATGCTGCAAAGAGGGTGTTCCCAAAGGAAGGTGCTTGCTTCTAACCCCCGAGGCTGTCAGTATGTCTGCTCTTCTCTAGTCAGCCCACTTGACAAGTTTGATTGTCCTTGGTCTGGTTCCCATCCCCTTTCCAAGGGTTGCAGCTGTCTGGAGGTGCCTGCCTTCCACGCCTTCCTCATTCATTCAACAGGGCAATTGAATACAAAGTGGGGGGAAGATCTTATTCTACTTCTAGCAAAAAGACATTTTTCTTTTACCTTAATTATACTACCTTAGGGGCCCGCTATAACATATTACCAAGGTAGGGCTGAGCGGGGAGGGGGCGGGTCCTATTTTACTGCTGTGATCTGGTCACCCTATGCGCGCTGTTTCTTCCCCCTCTACAGGCTTCCACACCCCAACGCTGGGGGAGGGGCTGTTTCCATGGGGCGGGTTTTTCCGCGGGGCCGGGAGGGGTTCGGCCCTGTGCTGTTTTCTTTGGAATAATATGGCCCTCGCCGCTTTACGAGTTGTGCAGGCCTGTTGTAGAGAAATGCTTGAAAACATGCAGCAAGTGAAGCCTAACTGCTCACAAGTCAGAAGGTAAAGAAAAAGAGCCCAGTATATTTATTATTGTTTACAAATCTCATGCTTTTCTGCCAACCTCATGATTTTTGAGGGCTTGGGTTTAGTCACACTGCTGCTCCTACTACAGCTCAGGTAGTTTTAATTTAAATCATGTGTTATGTGCAATTTTACAGAGCACTGCTAGCCTGGCACTAAATTTAAGTTAAAATAAATAAGAGTTTTAAGACAGTGAAAAATCTGACATGGCAGGATATTTTTTGTCTGGCCTGCAGTTCCAAAGCTGTCTGATCTTTTTTCCCTGGCCCAGTATCCACAGTGTAAGTCTCAGAAAAGTACGTGTTCTAGTATAACTGGAGTATCCACATATGGGTGCTGGTAGTTCAAGGGTTAAACTTAAGTTAGCAATTGGAAGATTACCTCATGCTAAACAATTGTATGGCCCTTCATGCTTCAGCCACCATTTCAGAGGACATGCTTCCATGCTGATGATGCTCGTTAAAAAAATGTGTTAATTACATTTGTGACTGAACTCCTTGAGGGAGAACAGTATGTTCTGCAGATCCTAATGTTTATTTCTTTTGTGCTATCCATTTGTTAAAACCACATTCCTTTTCACATGCCAGTATCAGATGACTCACTGCTATTATTATTAATAATTTGTGTCAAAGGAGCAGGTAGAAGCTCCAGTTAGGGATGGGGGCCTACTGTGGTAGGCACTGTACAAACATGGAATAAAAAGGCAGATTGTAAAATCTGTGAGGCTCAAGTATACGAGGAGAGACAACAGGTAAAGAAAAACAAATGGAATGGACGAGAGAGGAGATATAGGATGACCTATGTTTCTTAATCTTTGAGCTAGTCAACAAATTGATGCAAGTGAGGAGAAATGGAAACCGCCCACACACTTTTTTTAAAAGAAAAGTTTTACTTAACATACAACCTCACTAATAGATCAACAACTACTGTGGTTACTATATTACCTTGAATTGTCTTGAAGTGCTATTTCTTGCCTCTCTGCCCTCAAAGCAACTACTGTATAAACTGAAAACAAATGAACTGGACCACTGATCGTAAAGTTACCCAGTAAACTGACTTAGCCTTCCCTTGTCTCAAATAAAACCCAGCAAGAGTACAACAGAGTAAGGCGGAGGAAGTGAATTATTTAACTGGCTTGATTATTAAGTCCATGATTTCTGAACCAAGCTTTCTGTGATAGAGATTACCACATAAGGAGGTCTGCACTGCTAACCAGTATGGAGACAAAGCAGCCTCTTTTGCAGAATTACATTGCTAGAACCAAAAGTTTCTTGATAAACAGGATGGAAATGAAATTCCAAAAGGCAGAACTCTGAATCAGGAAGTAAACCTTAAAAGTTCAGATTCCCTCTGAAAAATTAATTGGAAAAAAAACAAGCTGCATTTATTGTCTTTCAATTTACATATCAAATTTGATCAGTTAAAATTAAAAACAATTAATCATGAAGACACGACACTGGAACTTCGTTATTAATTTTGTTGATGCATAAGTCATCTCTCCCAAATCTGTGTCTGTTCCACAAGATTGTCAGAGAGGAAAAAAAAATCTTAATTCTTTCACTACATTAAGCAGATCTTAGATGAGTAGCAGATCTACTCATTAAAGAAGATTCTATTTCTGCTATAGTAACTTTTCAGAATAGATCTTCACTAAGCATCCCATACAGCCTTGGCATATACAGATGGTCTCCCATAACAGACATAAATGATGTGTCAGTTGGTGGCAGTAAAAAAACAGCTTCATGGACTGTGTGACCAGTTGCCGTTCTGAATGTATTTTTGTTTTCCTTTAGATAAGTGTGTTAAAACAGGACTTATCTGTTTGTTAGGGAACCAGGTCAAATAAAACCTCCCCCCTTCATGTTAAAAAAAAGAGGAGTTTCTAAAATGACTCACTGATTTGAGAGAGAGGATCTGCTGAAAGTGGATGGACAGGCTGTTGTTTAGTGGATATTGTTCTGGTTTGAAAAAGAGATGAAAGGTTATTAGATTAGGGTTGGGATTTACTTATTTTATATAATACGCCCTGAAATTCCATCATGCTACGTCTTTCTGCAGGTCAGTCAGTCACACTAAATAGACAGCCTAGCTCAGGGCTAAAGAACTGGTCTCAAAATTCATCTCTCACAAGGAAAATTCAATCTACATTACCACTGAAGAGACAGTATTTGTCAGCAGGAAGCATGATAGCATACAAGGTTATACGGATATATCTGATCCTAAAGATAAGATATAGTTCTATGAAATGAAAGGCAATTTTAAAATTATTTCTAAAAGGGGATTGTGTATGGTTTCTATAACTAGAATATCTTGCACACTGCAGAGGGTCCTGTCTCACTGAACTGGGGCATACCAAGAAGCTAATTCTCAGTAGGATCCATAGAGGAAGTCATATATAAATATACTGTATATTTTTAAAAGATTTAAAAATATATTCTTTAGTAGATTTGACATAAGTAAGATGAAGAGTCTGGAAGAAAACAGCCAGAATTAACATAATGCATATTCCTTGCACCAACAAAAAGCATGTGTTATTGTACCATTCAGCCTTAATTCTGTCCCTTTGTGCCTATGCCTCAGAAACAAGGGAGCTGGAGATGAAACTGTACTCCAGAGATTTGCATGCAAAGGGTTCCCTCTATGCATGGCTTTACCATCTCCAGATCTATGCACAGTAGGCAATGGGGGTCAGCCACCTCTATAGGGCCAAAGATCTGAGCAGGGGGAAGGCAGATGTTGGACTGGGACCACTAGGACACGCACATCATCCTTCTTCCGTACAAGGGATAGCTTATGGAGATAAAATAGCTAGGAGCTGTGTTGTAACCTTTTCTGCTGAACCCCCTCCAGGGCAGGGATTCCCTTGAGCTAGGGAGCAGGATGGGTCTTGGTGGGGACACAGAATTTGAGCAGACCTCTATGCAGGTGGCACTGACTTCCAGATGATGCACCAGGATACTCTCAGATCCCTGGGGTTCAGTGGAGCTTTCTGGGGATGGAGGTGTGGGGCATGGTCTTGCAGTCTATACTGCAAGGCACAGAGGGGAGAAAGGAAACGATGCTCCTCCAGCAGAACTGAGGGATCCTCACAGAGATTTCTTTTGTAGGTTTCCCCCAGAGTAACCTGGCCAACAGTCTCACTTTACAAAACTATTTCACTCATTATAACTCTTATAGCTTTAAAATTCCACCTGTCCAGAAGGAAAAACACGCTTTGGTCGGTGGTTGTAAACAGGAATGCAACATTATTCAACAGAATTCCTCCTGCCGGGCAAGATATCCTTTTCAGGACATGAAATTAAGGAGACATGATGTATTACAGTCCTGAAAATACAAACTAGAATTTCTGCTACCCTTTCACGTTGGTCTATGCGTCCAAACTGAAAGGATGTGAACAAAAGCTGTTATAATAAATCATCTACTGGATAGGTGTGAAAACAAATGTTCTTGTTGTGGAATAATTATTTTTGATAAAATGCTTTTTGAGGAAAAAACTTATTTAAAGATAGTTTTAATTAAGACACATTATAGCTCAAAGATATCTTATCATGGAATAGGGATTATAAATTCTAATTCTATAGCATGAGACAATATATTCATGTAATGTTTAAGAAAAGTTTTGTAAATGAGTTCCAATAGTTCATGGATTAGGGACCCAATCTTATGGGATTCCACAGGCTTCTGTATAGATTATTTAGGTTAATCTTTCTATCTACCCAATGGGACTCAGTGCTCAGTCTAGAAGATACCATCAGAGATGCTTAGTTTTGCAGTTTCAAACTGTGGATTTGTGTCTCCAGAGGTAACATGCTTGTTAACAGCAAAAATGTTTTTAAATAAATAATATATAGAGGAGAGAAATAACAGACCTTAACTCTGTTGTCCCTCTGCAAATTTGTGTACACAGAGTCAATCCCTTACCTCTCTCTAAAAGTGCAAAGTTTCAAAAAGTTCAATGAATAGAAGATTGTTGGGGGCGGAATATATCTGGACAAAGAGAAGAAGTCTGGAGATAAATGTGAGAAGTGAGGGACATATGCTTGTTTTGTTAAAATATTATGTTTGCTGTTGAAGAAACAAATCCAGAATACTTAACGTTGTTGTTTTAGTTAAATAAAACAATTTAAATATCTGTCTGGTGATGTTCTCCTCCTAATACAGCATGGCAAGAAAATCCTCCAAACATTAATGATTAACCTGTTGAATTGGAAATATTTATGAAGCCATTGGGAGTTGAACTATCTGCTTCAATTATCTTTGGTAAATGAAATAACCAAACCACCATTGATTTTCTGATATAGCTGTAAACTAATCTGAAAAGTTTTCAAAATAAATCACCGTTTAAAAATGTACAGTCTGTACCTTCTAAAATGAAACCTACATCTATCTCTGAGTTGTGAAGAATATGTATTAAGGTTATAAAAACCAACAAGAATACACTTTTATGTAGAAAACCATGATTAAATAGAGTCTTCCTGACTAGTGATTTAAATCAAATCCATCCTGGACACAGGTAACACAACATCTGCATTCATGCAGCACTAACCTCAATACATTGACCATGGCTCAATGCCACTCAGGAAGATGGTGTTACTATGTCAGCATAACGGAGAGCTTACATCAGTGGGAGACAAATTTAAGTGTATACACATACACAACTAGGTCAATGTCAGGTGACTTCCATTGATCTAACTTTGTAGTATAACTCAGGCCAGGGTTGAAGAGTTTAAGAACCTTTATAACAATATAATTGTGTCAACACTAGGGCTTATAGTGATATAACTATTTTAGTAGAAACAAAAAGAAGTCACAGTCCTAACAAAAATAATTATCCTGGAACAAAGAAAACCTCCCTGTGTTTAGATCAGCCAGATTAATTTCATTCTAAATGAAATATTATGGCCTGAAGCAAAAGGCATATTCTGCCATCGCTTCCATGGCCACAGAATTAGACAGTATAGAGCCCAGTTTATAAGTCTGATTTTCATTACACACATCTTTGAGTCCTTTATAGGCACGGTTGGCAATTTCCTAGGAAAACTAGTTTTGGACAGGGTGTTGATAAATACCTGTTTAAACCAGGAAACTGCAAAAAATAAAATTAGGACTATAGTAATGAAAATTACTGAAAAACATTTAGCAATTTGATAATAGTTTTGCAGTTATGTCATCTTTAATGTTAATTAAAGGAAATAAAATTTAACAAAACAAGCCTTAACCTAAAGCTTTATGCTATTGACTTGGCTACCCCAAACAAACTGAAATTTCTGAATCTGGGAATTCTCCTTCTCTTTAGCAATGCAAATTTCATTTTTGTTTAGCAAATAAAGAAGGTGAATTCCCAGATTTTGAAGTTGAAGTCTTTGTGGTACACTACCAAACTAACTATCCAGTCCAGTCCTCTGTCTCCTGATCTGGTGCACAACTGAACTCTGACAGCACAGGAACTCAAGTCAAAATATTTCAATATGAGGAAAGGTGCAAGACCACTTAACCCAATTAATGGATATTTTGAGAAAAGTCATGAAAATGGCAAGAGAGAGAGTTTTAGATGCAGAAATTGAAAAGAAAACGTGAGTGGGAAGGCAGACCGTATGAGAAGACATTTTGCAAAGAACAGTGGAAAAAACAGAGACAAAACAATCACTGATTTTGGCTAAATTTATGTGAGTACTGGCATCAGATTGAGGATGAAGGTACTGATAATAATACTGCATTGCCATTGCCAAGTACATCAAAGGAAAGTCAGATCCAGGTCAGCCACAAACAAGGAGGAAGCATCACGATTTTTCAACCACAAACGTTTGCAACAAAAACAACCCCAGAATTGAAACAAAAAGCCAGACTTGAAATGTGAAAAAAAAATAAATGGCTGTAATATTTCCTTTTCTGTTACTGAACATGCAACTTTTCAAGCAATGATTAGTTGCCTAAGGCCAGATTACAAAGCACCCAATCAAAAGCAGATATTTGGTGAACTGTTAGATGCAGTTGCTGATATCTTGAGGGTAGAAGCACGCAACAGATTACACAGAAAACCAGTTACATTTACACAAGATGGCTGTGCACATTACTCCAGCGAATTGCGTGCAGTTAGAGAAAACTGAGGTTTATGTATCAGCGGTTGACACTGGAAGCAATAAGACTGGAAAGTACTATGTTACAGTGTCAAGGGAAGTCAAGGCATTAGCAAATGACCCGTACAGTTGTTAAGAGTTACCCGACAGACAATGGGGAAAAGATGCAAAGTGTAAGAAGTGAGTTGGAACACAATGTCAACAATTTGGTTACATATAGAAGTGCATCACATTGGCTAATTTCACTTGACAAGACCTTACACCAAGCCCTTTGATGAAACATGTAGATTTACAGAAGTATTTCCATATTCACCATCAGCCTGGAGCCTCGTTAAAATGCTAAGGATCTGTAAAACCCCAAATCCCTGGTGACACACGATGGAACAGTCAAACAACATGCCTGGAAATGTATGTTAAAAGTCAGCTGCATTGTCTCAGGATTGTGAGCCATCATGAGGTAGAACTTGAAGATAGAGTTGTCAATATAATTAATAATCAAGGGATTTATTGAGAAGCAAAGAACTTGATCAGTCAATTGAAACTGGTTGTTGTGGCACTTGACATACTCCAAAGGGGACACATCAATAGTTGACGTCGTATGTATTTCCTGATAAGTGGAGATCTTGCACCACACAAAGCAAAAGTACAAAAGATTTCATGAGGCAATTACTCCTGTACACATGTTGGCCAACTTCCCTCATCCAAAGAAAGGAATTGTCAGCTGAACAAGAAGAAACTGAAAGTCAGTGGTTGCTCAGCAAAAATCCTGACTTTCTGCCATATTTAATTGCATTTCTAGAAGAAGGAGCTCCATACCAAAGATCAATTTTTCATCCACCATTAAGGCAAATGCTTCTCCTGTAATATGGTAGAAATATCTGATGTTCCAGTGCTGATATTCCATCTGACTTCATAGAACTGGGGGTGCAACTGCATCAGTGTTCAGCAAGCACAGAATGAATCAATTCAAAATGAGAAATGGGCACAGTCTGTCCACTAAATCAAAGTTGGTCTTCTGATACAGAATGCTGCATGGTCAAATGGACCTGGACTGGTAGTCTGCAGCTCTGCATGCTTCTCATTCTTAATGCTTCTAGCCTGCACTGTTTTCATATAATCAGAGGTTTTCTACTTTTGCTCATATAATATTGAAAACTGAAACGAGTCATGACATGTACAACTTCCTTGAGAAAATATCAAACCAAAGGGTATTGAGACATTCTGACATTCAGTATTATAGTTAAACATATTAGTATTATGCCCACAACAGTTTTACTTTTTATTTGTACAACCCTAAATTAATGTTCAAGGCTACTGCCTTATGTAACCACAATTTGGACATGTAATTACAACTAAGTACAATATGGTGTACATTAAACAAACAGTTTTTAAAATAGAGAGTGCCTTATACTGGGACTAATTCGTTTTTTCCCAGGTTGGTAAAAAACTAATGATTTTACCTGGTAAAACCACCTCTGGTAAATACTATGCCATTGCTGTTTATAATTCAAAGTTTTGCACGTGTGACCCTATGAGATATTTCTTGGCAAATTTTAGGTGAATGAAACAATTTGTTTGAGATATGGATATTGGAAAATAGGTGTAAATCATCTTTCATAAATTCTTATGCTTTTGTGTCATATTTTATCTCCAAGATGTTTTGGCACAGAAACTCCATATTTGGCTTATTCAAAGATTCTTGAAAATGGCCCTTTACAATAGGGCTTTCCAAGAACTGGGAATATGTGTTTTGATCTTACTCAGAATTGAATGAGGAGGGTCAGAATGGTGCATTGTAACATTTGCCAAAGACACTATACTGCCTTTGTAAAGTCCTCATAGGGACATACAGGGCCTGATTTTCCTAATAGTTTCACCAGTTTTCACCAGTGAAACGCCATTCACTTTAATACAGTTAATCCTGATTTACATCAGCATGAGGAAAAAATATCAGCCTGATCGGACTTTGGAAACTTCATAAAAGGTCTGATGCACTTTTAGATTCATTGGTGCCAAGGCTAAATTCTCATACAGTATTTCCCATAGCCTCTCACCCCCATCCAGGGCTCTGGGCTTCAGCCCTGTGGGGCACACCAAGGCTCAGGCCTTTAGATCCATGGGTTTAAAAATATTTACTGGAGCTCTGCTTCAGACAGCGCCGGATGAATTTAAAGCCCTGATTGGTATCTTTCCACAATCACTACCACTACATATCTAGATTAATGCACTTTTTCCCCTGGATCTTATAACTGCCCCATGAACCCAGCTCATTCTCATTCAAGGATTCTTTCAGGCCTTTTAAATCCTCAATGGGTAGCTCATAGCTAAGGAAACTCACATGGTCTCCACCAGAGTATATAATGTAAATTGTCACCCACCGCTGCATCAGCAGACCTCTATCCCCCCCGCCCTCCCCCAAAAAAGGAAAATCTGAAGACAAAAGGGCATTAACCCGGAAGAACAACTGTAAATGTGTATCACCAAATAAAGAGACAAATAGCTTTCTATCTCCAAACACTGGAAAGGCAAGAAATCAAATAAAGAATTAAACAAAGTCCCCACTCCCATACAGGCCAAACAAACCAAATTAACTAGCCTTTTCTCAAGGCCTGGTACCTGTAAGGGAGAGAAGAAAAAGAAGAGCCAGTAATAGGCACTTCCCACCAATGCTGCCCACACCCCTCCCTCCTTATCCCTGGCTGGCCACCCTGTCCTCAGCAGCAAATCTCTTACCCTATCAAGAAGATTCTGCTGGGGGTGGGGGGAGGAGGGAAAAGCGGGAAGATGGTACTGTAGAAGCCGTGACCTCCTTCTCCTCCACTCTCATATAGGAGATGGCCAATCCATGCAAAGGGAACCTGCGCTCAGGCTACTAAAGGCTAAATCAGGGGTGGGAAAACTATGGCCCGTGGGCCGCATCTGGCCCATCAAGCCTTTTAAGTTCATCCTCGAGCTCCCGCCAGGGAGCAGGGTCAGGGGCCTGCCCCGCTCCATGCGTGTCGTGGCTCAACGCAGCTCCCGGAAGCAGCGGCATGTCCTCCCTCTGGCTCCTACACGTAGGGGCAGCCACAGGGCTCGGCACGCTGCCTCCACCCCAAATGCCAGCTCTGCAGCTCCCATTGGCTGGGAACTGCGACCAACGGGAGCTGCAGGGGCGGCACCTAAGGACGGGGCAGCGCACGGAGCCACCTGGCCGACGCCGCGCCTCCGCATAGGAGCCGGAGGGGGAACATGCCACTGCTTCTGGGAGCTGCTTGAGGTAAGCACCATCTGGAGCCTGCCCCCCTGACCTCCTCCCACACCCCAACCCCCTTCCCCAACCCTGATCCTCCTCCCACCCTCCAAACCTCTCAGTCCCAGCCCAGAGCACCGTCCTGCACCCCAAACCCCTCATCCCCAGCCCCACCTCAGAGCCTGCACCTGCAGCCGGAGTCCTTCCCCCTCCCCCGCACCCTAACCCCCTGCCCAGAGCCCCCTCCCACACCCTGAACCCCTCATTTCTGGCCCCACCCTGGATTGCGCACCCCCACCCCAGAGCCCGCAGCCCTACCCCAGAGCCCTCACCCCCTCCCATACCCCAACCCCCAATTTCATGAGCATTCATGGCCCGCCATACAATTTCCATACCCAGATATGGCCCTCAGGCCAAAAAGTTTGCCCACCCCTAGGCTAGATTATCTCACTCTAGGTGGCCATTGTGAATTAGTGAGAGTCTGCTACATACACATTTCAGTTCAAAATGTTATTTCCACACACAGCCTCAGAAACAGATGTCAGATCTAATCCCTAAAATGAGAAGAGGTTGGAGGCACCAAAACAAATTAAATGTATGATACAAAAATATAGGGTATTCAGTAAAATATGTTCTATGTATGATACATTCTTATTAGATGTTTGGCATAATTTGCTGCATATTTACACACTGTTAATCTGAAGACTTCTTTTCCAGTGTTACAACTTCTCATGTTTATGTTCAGTGTGCCCTCTGGGCTGGGCAATTTTTTTTTCTGATTTACATCCCTTTTCTGTTTTGCTTTAAAAAAGAGTTACCTTTTGAACCATTCTGTCAACAGAACTGTGTCAAGTTTCTGAAACTGCAAGGGAAAGTTTGGGATTTCTTTGTTTTACATAATAAATTAAAACTTTCTGCAGACACAGAAAAATTTCAGCTCCGATACCGCTTCTTTATTTTGTTAAAAAACCATCTGAAAATTGCCTTACTGAGGCAAATGAACAACTTGCTTTGAAACAAGCCTATTTAACAAGTTCCATACAATAGTTTCAATATGTTCTATATTTTTATCAGTACATGTTCCCCCATTTGTTCTGAAGCTGTTTGTTTTTATTTCTGTGGTGGATACATATTTTGGCTTTTGCTCCTGGGCTCAAAGGAAACAATAATAGTTTTGTTCACTTGAGGCCTGATCCAAAGCTCTACTGAAGTCAATAGCACTACACAAGAATTCAGCGGTACACCCATGAAGAGCTATTTGAAGGAACATGAGGTAAAGGACTGCAGAATCTGACCCAGTATTGGAAAATATTATATTTGTATTGCATTATTGACCACAATAACAGACACTTACTGCGTCACGATAACAGGGTACTTACATCAGCCAGAGACACGTGCACAAACAAGTCAACTTACATCAACCTAACTTTGTAATATAGACCAGGCCTAAGCTACCACATTGATAGGTGCGGTATGAGACCCTAAACATGCAGGCAAACAGGATGGTTTTACAGGGAAGGGTTTGGTATTATTAATTATTATTGCAGTCATGTACCAGGACCACATTGTGCTTGGTGCTGTACAAACACAGAAAAGGCAGTCCTTGCCCCAAAGAGCTTTTGTTTCTTCTTGACAAATTCATGTAAATAACAACCACCCAAGTTAACTTCCTTCTTTGACAGGATTACTACCTAGTGGAGGGGGAAGCCATAGATGTGATATAGTTTGACTTTGGTAAAGCTTTTGACATAGTCCCACATGACACTGTCATAAGAAAACTAGAGAAATGCGATCTAAATTAAATGATTATAAGGTAGATGCACAACTGTATGAAGGATTATACTCTAAGAGTAGCTATCAATGATTTGCTGTCAAACTGGGAAGACATATCTAGTGGGGTCTCACAGGAGTCTGTCTGGGGTTCAGTACTATTCAATATTTTCCATTAATGACTTAGAGTATGTTTATAAAATTTGCAGGTGATACCACACTGGGAGGGGTTGCAAGCACTTTGGAGAACAGAATTAGAATTAAAAACAACCATGACAAACTGGAGAACTGGTCTGAAGTCAATAAAATGAAATTAAATAAAGACAAGTACAAAGTACTATACTTCGGAAGGAAAAAAATTAAATGCACAACTACAAAAAGGGAATAACTGGCGAGGCAGTAGTAGTTCTGAAAAGAATCCAGGAGTTATAGTGGATCCACAAATAGAATGAATCAAGGATGTGATACAGTCAGGGCTGGCGCTATCACTAGGCGACTCTAGGCGGTTGCCTAGGGCGCCAGGATTTGGGGGGCGGCATTTCGCCGCCCTTGGCTGCGGATGGCTGCCTCCTCGCTCGAGCCGGGAGGCAGGAGGCAGTCGCCCGCTTCCTCGCGAAACCCTGCTGTGGCGAGGGCTGTTGCCCTGCTGCTGGGGCTCAGCAGGGCTTCGCGGACGGCTCGCCGCGGCTGCCTCCTGCCCCCCCTGCTCCACGCTCGGCTCAGCAGCTGAGCGTGAAGCCGGGAGGCAGGGGACAGCTCGCTGCAGGTGGGGAGGGGGGGGAAGGCTGCTACACGGCGGGGGGGAGCGGCATTAGCTGAGGGGAGGGCGCAGGGCTGGTGCAAGGAAGTTTCGCCTAGGGCACAAAACTTCCTTGCACCAGCCCTGGATACAGTTGCAAAGAAGGGTAATATTTCAAGGTGCATATAAGACATGGGAGATAAGTGTCTCACTCTACTCAGCAGTGGTGAGACCTCAGCTGGAGTACTGTGTTAAATTATGGGCATCAAACTTTAGGGAAACTGTGGACAAATTGGAAAAAGTCCAGCTGAGAGCAACAAAAATGATGAAAGGTTTAGAAGACCTGATGTATGAGGAAAGATTAAAATAATGTGGTATGTTTAGTCATGAGAAAAGAAGACATGGGCGGGGCCTAATAACAGTCTTCAAATATGTTAAGGGCTATTATTCAGAGGACAGTGATCAATTGTTGTCCATGTTCACTAAAGGTAGTACAAGTAGTAATAGGTTTAATCTGCAGCACGGGAGATTTAGGTTAGATATTAGGAAAAACTTTTTTTTAAACGGCAAAGGTAGTTAAACTCTGGAATGGGCTTCCACAGGTGGTTGTGGAAGCCCTATCATTGGAGGCTTATTAAGAACGCACAGGACAAACACTTGGCAGATACGGTCTAGGTCTCCTTTGGCCTGTCTCAAGGCAGGGGGCTGGACAGGATTCCTCATGGCTAGGATTCCTTTGGGGCTGTGAACTGCCATTTGCTGGTAAGCCTTCTTCTCGCCAAGGCGATGCACCCCTCCATTCAACAAGGGCCCCCCCTCACTGCCCTCCCAGGGGAAGCTTAAAGCAACAGGTTGGAAGGAGCCCAGCCACCTTCTGGAGGAGTCAGCAGCTCCTCGCCCCCCCGCGCTCCAACTAGCCCGACGAACAGCATTACGGACTAGCGCGGAAGATATCCCGCCACCACAAGCGATAAGCCCCGCTCCATCCTTTCCAAATCCCGCATCCCTTTACGCGGGATGCAGCCCGCTTCGGGGCCCGCTCCAGCCCGCAGAAGAGCGGGCCGTCCCTGCTCCCCCCCTTGCAGTGAGGCAGGGTCCCGGCTCCCGGCACAGCAGGGGGATCCAACCCCGCCCCGTGGCTGGCTCTCCGGAGACACAGCCGCTCCGGCCCCGGGGCTGCGCTGGGCGAGCAAGCCCCGGCAGCCGGGCGAACAAAGGGCGCCGCGAGCAGCGGGGCTAGGGCTGCGCCCTGCCCTCCAGCAGGGCCCGGCTGCGGCAGAGAGGGGAGAGACGCGCCACTTACAGCACAGAGCCCCCAGGGTGCCGAGGAGAAGGGGCAGGAGGCTGCGGCTCGCCATCTTCCAGCACCAGCTGCTTCCTAAGAGGCGGCTGGAGCAGCTCCCAGGGCGCCTCAGCCAGCGGGACTCCCGCGGCGCCCTGCAGGCGGGGGCTGGGGCTCTCCGGCTCCCTCCAGCGGGGGCTTCTCCAGCTTCTCGGGGACTTGCGGGGAAGCGTCTCTGCAGCCGCCCTGGCTGGGTGTGAAGGTTTCTGCCGGGTCCTAGCACTGCTCTCACGCTTCAGGGAAGACGGTCCCAAGAGCGGAAAGGACTGGGGGGGCCTGGGGCCACTTCTATGTGTTGGTCAGTGTTGTCCTTATACAGCACAGGCTCCCCGCTGCCAAGACAGGAGAGGTGAGACACAGCCACGCAGAGCCGGTGGGGGGAAAGGGTGGGGCAACTTTGAAATGAACTGAGAGCCCTTTCCAGCTGTAACGGGAATCCCATCTACTCTGGCTGCATAACCGCCTGGCTGCAATAGCTAAGCCAAACCAAGCCACCTTCCCTCCAGCCCCCGTTTTCTTCCGTGCAGCTCTGAACATTCATGTTAATCTTGATGAATTCCTGATCGTCTTCTTGGCATGCACAGTGGAAACGTAACGTTTCTTTTACACTAACACTGTGAAATCATCCCAGTTTTCTACGCAGCTGCCCGCGCCCTGGATTTGGAACAATAGCTTGCACTGAGCGTAGTTTGAACAGATAAATAAAACACTTCTGATTCTATGCGAGGGTAGCTTTCAAATATTATTAATTATTATTATTGTATTTGTTTATTTTCCAGTAGCACTCTCACAATGCTGGGCTTAGAGGAGCCAGGATCCTTACTGCAAAGATTATATAGTGATTGATTTTTGTGATCATTGAAGTCACTGGCAAAGCTACCATTATCCTCAATGGTACAAGATTGGACTCACAACAGACAAATGGTTATTAAATTTAACGTAGTGAGCCTGATTTTCCTCCACTGTCTTGCACCATGTGAAGTCAATCTGTGTATAAAATTGCATTTCCACTTACTTTACACTCATTTTCAAAGAGTGTAAATGACGCCACAAAGGGGAGATCTAAGCTGTTTTTACATTTTAAAGATATTCCTAGGTAAAACACATAACTATTATATCACTACAAATGTACAGTGTCTTTACAAATAGTTATGAATCAGTTCCACACTTGCAATCACTAGAACTGCCAGTGATTCCTAAAATGCTCTTCTCATGTTTAGAAGAATCAAGCAAATGCACTACTAATTTGTTAAAACAATTGTAAATCCATCTTAAGCATACAGCAGTTTTGTTTGTATTCCCAGCGACACCTGTTATATATATTGAAATATAAAAAGTATTTTAAGTATGTTGAGCACTTCAGGCAGAAAGCATGTAGAGAACGTGAAAAGCAAATGGGAAGGATTCAGAAAGGATTCCAAATAGATGTGTCCTGTCAAAAGTGTTGGATTATATTTTTCATATTCTGTTCTGCCTTCATTTCATTTTTGTGTGTGTGATAATTTTTTAAAACTGACAGAAATCATAGAATACATTTCATAACCCTGATTGAAAATGGGAAGAATAAATCCCAGGGAGATAAAGTACATTATTCTCAAATTAACTCCGGTCAGCAGTTTCAGGGAATTATCACTTTTTTCCAAAAGTGCTTACTTCTTCATATACATGCATTAGTGCAGAGAACTGAGCCAGGAAAGAAAAACATTTATATTCCTAGTTTTAGGAATCTCATGTGAAGCTGTCATTCCCCTTGGTAAGTAATAGCTGGTGAACTAGAGAGGGATGTCAAACACATATGTATTAAACAAACATTGAATAATCCATAAAAAACACTTTTAATGTATCAGAGGGGTAGCCGTGTTAGTCTGGATCTGTAGAAGCTACAAAGACTGCCACAGGACTCTGTAACTTTTAATGTATTTTTCTTCAAGGTAGCTGAATATCTCCATCATCACTGCATTGATTTTCTAAATGTCTATCCACTTTTGTAACAGTAAACTCTAGGACATTTGAGGCTGAGCTTTCTCACATGCCTTACTTCAGCAATTTGTTTGGTTTCCAGGATAGTGACTTCATAACCTTCCATTTTAATTTGTTTTCTTCTCATTTTTAATCACACTGTTAAAAATCCAGACACAGCAGCACTTGCGGTAGCGGCCTCGACTTTCTGTGCATTTACTCTTATCTTCCTTCCACCACCAATAAAATCCCATCAAACATTTAGAAGCTTTCACTTTTGCTCAGCAAATCTTCATTCTTTTTGTTTATACAACCGATCTTGAACAAGTTCAAGGAGATGCTTCTGCACCAAACTGTGACAATAATAAACTTTGATTTATTTGGCTTGGATTAGAACATGATCATCATTTACAAGTATTCTAAGGATTAACACACCCAGGATGGAAAGGAATTATTTAGGGTGGTATAAAGGGGATGTAATGGAATGAAATTTGAGAGGAAACATTTACAATGAATTTCAGAAAGCTTGCACACCACTTGCAGTAACATGTAGGGTATGTGTAGCTGCACACTGCAGTGAAAAGCCCGCTATCCGTGTTGTGGTGTGTAGCAGTGGGGAGCTGCTGGAGCCTTTCCCCATCGCCTATCTCTTGCCAGAGGTTTTCCCCACTGCCTCCCTCCCACCAGAGCTTTCCCCAATGCCCAGTCTTCCACTATGGCAGGGGCAGGCTCCAGAAGCAGGGAGGCAGCTGTGGGACACCACACTGCTAAAAATAGCAGGATAGACAGAGGAGGCACTACTTGGGCACATAGAGAGCAGTGTAGGGTATATAGCTGGTTACATATCCACAGGGTTCAGCTGTGTCTTTACTCCCCTAAGCAGTGCCTCCCCACCTACACTGCTATTTATACCCATGCTAAGGAAGGCGTATAGTGTATATACCCTACATACAGCCAGAAGGAATGTGCAATGTAGACATACCTTAAGATAAGAAAGTCTCCTCATCCTCCACCCAACTGGCATCCTTCAGTCTATTTATGATGTCTCAGCTCTGCCCCTCTAGCTGGGAACCAATTAGTTAGGTACAGAGCATGACTAATTGGGTATATTCACTAGGCTTGAATGTGATAGGGATTAAGCCCCATCAAGGGACAAAGTGGGAATTTGGATGATGCAGGAACAGTGACTGGAGAACAGAATTAAGGAGTTAATCATTGGGGTAATGGTACAGGCAATGGGGTGAAGAGTACCTATTTTTGTCTCTCAATTGTAGTAGGCTTCCAATACTAATTGCCAAAAACATAAACTCATATCTAGGGCTTAGTTCTGATATCAATTACACAAGTTTTATACCAGTGTAACTCCACTGACTTCAGTAGAATTACTCCCGATTTACATCTGTGAGAGATCAGAATCCCTTTGTTCTTTCCTTTGTGTTGGTTTGCTTTTTCTGGGAAATAAGACAAGTGCTCTACACTGTCACTGATCTGTCCATCAGACCTCACAGAGAGAGCGCCGATCACAACACATCGGATGCGTTGTTCTAGCCAGTCCTCCAACTACCCGCTGGCCAAGCAGTGCTCTACAATGGATCTGAATATGTTTTTCAGCCTAATGTTTTTCAGGTTGACCTAGCTATGCTGCTTAGGGCTGTGAAAAATTTTGCACTGAGCACTGTAGTTAGGCTGACCTAAGCCCTGATGTAGATTCGGCTAGATCAAGGGAAGGATTCTTCCATTGATCTAGCTACAGCTTTTCAGAGAGGTGGATTAACTACATTGACAGAAAACCCCTTCCATCAATCAGGTTTCAGAGTGGTAACCATGTTAGTCTGTATCAGCAAAAACAACGAGGAGTCCTTGTGGCACCTTAGAGACTAACAAATTTATTTGGGCATAAGCTTTCATGGGCTAGAACCCATTTCATCAGATGCATGGAATGGAAAATACAGGAGCAGGTATAAATACATGAAAAGATGGGAGTTGCCTTACCAAGTGTGAGGTCAGTCTAACAAGACAATTCAATTAACAGTAGGATACCAAGGGAGGAAAAATAACTTTTGTAGTGGTAATGAGAGGGGCCCATTTCAAACAATTGACAAGAAGGTGTGAGTAACAGTAGGGGGAAATTAGTATGGGGGGAATTAGGTTTAGGTTTTGTAATGACCCAACCACTTCCAGTCTTTATTCAGGCCTAATGTGATGGTGTCCAGTTTGCAGATTAATTCCAGTTCTGCAGTTTCACGTTGGAGTCTGTTTTTGAATGTCTCTGCTATTGGTCTGTCTGTATCCATCTGCCATCTCTTGTCTTATATTGAGCATATGTCTATACTATAAATACACAGCGCTGTAGCTGTGCCATTGTAGTGTAGACATATTCTCAATAAGACAAAAGATGGCAGATGGATACAGACAGACCACTGGCAGAGTACAAAGAAAACATGAAATGTTACCGATTGAGCGTGACAGGCAATGGCCTCATCACACCAGCAGCCTAACCATTGTCAAGTTATTTTGTAGGCATCATGGCAGAGAAGAGGGTTTTGAAGATCAATAATGAGGTAACACTGGGGCCCTCTAAAACTAAAACAAAAGCACACAACAATAATGGTCGTCTGAGAACTACTTTGATCCCCTGGGTGAAGGAGTTCACTCACCACTGGTGGCATCTCCTTGTGGCTACATCTAGGGATTCAGCTCTCACCTAAGCTAGCCTCCACTTACATCACTCATTCTGTCACCCTCCCCCCTTTTTTCTCTTTATGACTCTAGGTGTTCCCAATTCATGACTTGGCCTTTTGGCCAGGTCACTATATAGTCCTCCCGTTCCAGGGTAACAAAGTCCTTCTGGACTAGCTGTCCGGTTGGTTTCTCCACTAATCTTGTGTCACTTCCAGTGGCTGGTAGGGGAACCCAACTCCACCCTCTACACTTGGTTCCAGCCAAGGGATCCTATAGTGAGCAGTTAAAGTCTGCTCAGTCCTACACCTTGCTGCTGTTCCCGGGGCTTCTTCCTACCCAGCCCTCTCAGGCTCTCTTTCCCTCCCCCAATTCCTCTGGGGTTAACCCAGAGGTGGGAAAAATATGGCCGATGGGCTGCATCCAGCCCATCAGACCTTTTAATCTGGCCCACGAGCTCCTGACGGGGAATGGGGTTGGGGGCTTGTCCCGCTCCACGCGTGCCATGGCTCAGTGCAGCTCCCGGAAGCAGTGGCATGTCCCCCCTCTGGCTCCTACATGTAGGGGCAGCCACAGGGCTCTGCACGGTGCCCCTGCCCCAAGTGCCGGGTCTGCAGCTTCCATTGGCTGGGAACCGCGGCCAATGGGAGCTGCAGGGGCAGCACCTGCGGATGGGGCAGCGCACAGAGCCACCTGGCTGGTACCGGACCTCTGCGTAGAAGCTGGAGGGGGGACATGCCACTGCTTCTGGGAGCTGGTTGAGGCAATTGCCATCCAGAGCCAGCCCCCCGACCTCCTCCCGCACCCCGACCTCCTGCCCCAGCCCTGATCCTCCTCCCATCCTTTGAACCCCTCAGTCCCAGCCTGGAGCACCCCTGCACCCCAAACCCCTCATCCCCAGCCCCACCCCAGAGCCTGCACCTGCAGCCGGAGCCCTCCCACCTCCCCTGCACCCAAACACCCTGCCCCAGCCCGGAGCCCCCTCCCACACCCTGAACCCCTCATTTATGGCCCCACCCTGGAATGCACACCCCCAGCCCAGAGCCCGTACCCCCTCCCACATGCCAACCCTTTGCCTCAGCCCTTTGCCTCAGCCTTTCCCATACTCTGAACCCCTCTGCTCCAACCCCAGCCTGCAGCACCTTCCTGCACCCCAAACAAACTCCCTATCCCTGGCCCCACCCCAGAACCCAAACCCCCAGCTGGGACTCTCACCCCCTCCCACACCCCAACCCCCGATCTCGTGAGCATTTATGGCCCACCATACAATTTCCATACCTATACGTGGCCCTGAGGCCAAAAATTTTCCCCCCTTCTGGGTTAATCCCTTTTCCAGAGCTATAATCCCAGGTTTTATTCTCCCTCTTGGGTTTTCTCCTCCACACCTCTCTGCTCCTAAAAAGTAACTGCAGAATCTTTCCCTGCAGCATCCTACTGCTCTCAACTTCCTGGCTTTATACTAATCAGCCTGCTCCTACCCAGCTGGGCATCACATTCAGTTAAGCCTGGCTCTCCCTCCAGATACAGACAGATATCATAACTGGCCTCACACATTAACACCTTCAGAGTCTGTGTGTACATCCCATCACACCAGCTATAGGACTCTGGATGCTCCTCAAGGCAACTAGAGAAATTTCTGGACAATATGTTAACATGATAATGAAAATGGGGCAAGGGGTTCAACTTAATGTTGGGAATTATCTCATGGCAATGCTTAAAACGCTTTGCTGCTAGATGCGGTTCTCAAACTGGAGGTCGTAACCCCTCTGGGGTCACAAGGTTATTACATGGAGGGTCATGAGTTGTCAGCCTCTGCCCCCAAACCCTGCTTTGCCTCCAGCATTCATAATAGTGTTAAATGTAAAAAAAAGTGTTTTTAACTTATAAGGGGGGGTTGCACTCAGAGGCTTGCTGTGTGAAAGGGGTCACCAATACAAAAGTTTGAGAATCATAGAATATCAGGGTTGGAAGGGACCTTAGGAGGTCATCTAGTCCAACCCCCTGCTCAAAGCAGGACCAATCCCCAATTTTTGCCCCAGATCCCTAAATGGCCCCCTCAAGGATTGAACTCACAACCCTGAGTTTAGCAGGCCAATGCTCAAACCACTGAGCTATCCCAACCCAGAACCACTGGTGTTGAGAATATGTTCATTAGAATTGGTGAGCTTGAAGCCATCAGGATGTAGTAATCACGGTTTGTCACTTCTACATGATGGGGTAAAGCACCTATAGTGTAAGAGCCTTGTTGGGGCTAGTAGTGCTTTAGGTAAAGTGGGTGCCAATGACAATATCCCACTTTATCCACACTACAAAAGAAAATCACATTCTTCCTGAACTTCAAGTGAGCATTTGGAGACTTCACCCTTGTAATAATTTTTGGCTCTTTTTCCTTCTTTCTGTTCTCTTACGTGACTATCTTCTTTCTCTACCACATAGCTCCTAATATGCTGTGATTCTCATTTAACAAAAAGCTATTGGAATGCAGCCAAATCCTTCTCAGAGTGCTTTTCAATCAGAAGTCCTTTGAGTTTTGGCCTAGCTTCATTTTGGTCTAGATCAACAGGTTGATTAAAGTGACCCAGAAAGTCCCCTGCATGCTGCTGACATGCCAGATTTGTACAACTAAAAACACCCCCAAGCTGTTCCTTGGGTCAATTCACAGAGATCTAATGGACCCAGATTTTTATTCTCTGATGCTAACCTTAAGAAAATAAACTGTGGTAGAGAATGTTAAAGGAGATAATCTGATGACTGTGAGCCTGTTGTGGTATCATGGATCAAAATACATTTAAAGGGTTGAATCTGCAGCTGCAGCCAAACGTTATGCCATCTTGATTCCTCCTCCAGTCCAGGGGCTGTTCAAGTGCTACTTTATGTGAAATTTACAGCAGCTTCAGGGCTCTTCTAGGTTGTACTGGCTGTTAATGTCTCCACAAAAGGTCATTCTACCAGCTGGGGATTGTCAAAGTTCAGCAGTATCACAACCATGTCCCCTTGGAGCTTGAACTTCAATATGTCCTCTGTGCTACTAGTCCTTAGGTGGCCTTTCATCTTCTTTGTGCTGACAGAGCGGCACAAGCAGGAGGAAGAAGGAGCCAGGATCTGATCCCCAAATGTTCCAGAACTGAGATATAAATTGAATAAAATGTTTCGCATACCTGTGCAAAGGAAGAGATATGTATCAAGACAAGATTTAAAAAGAGAAAAATTTGTAATGAATAAAAGCAAAAGTGCTACAGTTAATAAGACTTAAATTGCTGTCATTCCGGATTTCTGGAGAGTTGGAGAGAAATGGACTCCTCACAGATTTCTGTCTATTCCTCTCCAAACCTTTTCTGAGCTTGCCTTCTCCTTACCAGATTGAAGGGTGTGCTCCATATAATAAGTCTATATATCCCCAAATGTGAACTTTTAACTTTTAAATTGAAATTAACACAAAATAAAAGGTCTGTACTTTTGGGTGGGTCATTAACTGGATATGAACGCCTCAAATCACTGAGTGGAAAGATTAACTCCACACCTAATGCAGTTAGAATAGCAACAACTAATATAAATAATTAATAATCTCTTTTCACTTTCTTGTGAGCCTTTCATCTAAGGATCACAAAGTGCATTACAAATATAAAAGAAATAAGTGTCTAAAGAGCCTACTACATTAGAGAGACAAGGTGGGTGAGGTAATGTGTTTTATCGGACCAACTTCTGTTGGTGAAAAAGCTTTCAAGCTACACAGAGCTCTTTAGTGCTCACAGGCTGATACTGCTTAGCTTCCTTGATTTTTGCCTAAGCACCTCTCTCTCTCTCTCTCTCTCATCTGGTCTGTTCTCAGTTTCTGTATGTTCTCTTTTCCCTCACCCCCCCCCCCCCCCCCACCTGGTCACAATACCCAGGGGAACCCTCTGCCCACATGGTGTTAGTTTCCGGGCAGACTCTAGAAGGCTTTATTTTAGGTGGAGTCTCCTACGTGTTTCTTACAACAATCTGAAGTGACAGGCATTGTCTTTATGGAAATATGCTTATTATATGGATATGGCATAACCAAGGTATATTTTATGCAAGATGGGTCTTGTAAGGTATCGTTTGAAAGGTTATGATTTACTGAATGTGATTATCCAATTGGTATGCATGTATCATTTCTGTATCTAAAGTTAGGAATATTGACTATGTAACAATTACAACTGTGTGTGTATTTGGGAGACATCCACCTGACAACAGGGCATCAGCTTTGATGCGCCATTAGGAAGAAACAATAAGACTTCGAAGATACTAATCTCTCTCCTTCCTGAGAGGCATCCTGGGAAGTGGCTGTGACACTACTACGTCAGGTGGTCCTGTCAGCTGGTACTAAATACTAGCTTGGACTTCTAGTAATTTTCCATTAACAGGAAGGTCAAGACTGGGAAACAAAAGATTCCCGCCTTATGTAAATCTTATTTAAGCCTGGGGAGTAAGGCAAACAGGGCACTCCTACATTGCCTACCCAAGAAGAAAGACTGCTGAAAGTACCTGAAGAGACAAAGGAACTAAGCCGAGGGAAAGGCAAGGGCTGAGTCAAGACTGAGACAGAGGAGTCTAGTCTGTAAAGAGAAATAACTGGAATTCTAAACTCTGCATTTGCCTGAAACAACATTTAGGGTGAGAAATTACTTCTTGAAACCATTCTCTTTAAGATCTTAAGCTTAGTTTGCGTGTTTTGTTTTATTTGCTTAATAATCTGCCTTATTCTGTTTGCTATCCCTTATAATCACTTAAAATCTGCCTTTTATAGTTAATAAACTTGTTTTTTCTTATTATTAAACCCAGTTTGTGCAATTTCTAATGGGGTGGGAGGCAAGAAGTTGTGCATATCTCTCTCCACATTGAGGTAGAGGGGGGATTTTTATGAGCTTGCGCAGTGCAGATCTTTCTATATAGCAGATAACAATATTATCTGCGGTTTACCTCTCTATAGTGGGTGTGCATGTGAGTCCTGGGTGAATATTCTCACACAGATCTGACTGCAGTCTGTGTCTGCAGCTGGGTGTGGTCTTGCCAGGGTGTGTGGTGGAAAGGCTTGAGAGCCTAGCACAGCAACCCAGTGCAAGAGAAACCCCGTCTGGCAGGGCCGGGGGGAGGGGCTGAGTGGGACCCCAGCACATCAAGTGGCATCCCAGATGGGAGGGGCATCTAACCTGTCTCAGTCATGTTCACACATAAGTTTGAACAAGGTTTTAACTCAATCCATAAGAAGTTTTCACACAGCTCATAACGATATTAACAACTCAGTTTTACAAATAGAGAAATTGAGGCACAGGAAGAATAAAGGACTTGCCCAAAGCCCGAGTGTAGCAAAACATCCTTAAGCACATGCTTAACTTTATAAATAGTCCCATTTAAGTCAGGGGGATTGCTCACATGCTTAAGTGCTTTGCTGCATCAGGGCCCAAGTAAACATAGTAAGGGCATGTCTACACTATAAACATATGTTGACCTATGTTAGGTTAACTTACAGCCACTGCAGCAATTACTGCAGTTGTTCATGTCCACACTGCCCTTCTTCTGTTGGTGGTGCCAGGACCGCCTTAGAGGTGGGTCACCCGGGCAACTGCTCCAGGGTGCCATATCAAGGGGCCGCTGTGCGGAAGCACAGAGGTGTGCACTGCCAATGTAGAGTCAGCAATTGCTCCTGGCTGGCAGGGGAGCACCCCATTGTGTGAGTGTGGGGACGCATGGGGGGCGGGGAAATAGAGCGGTGATGCACAGATGCTGCTCTCACCCCAAATTACTCTGTGTCCCCCTAGGGGGCTGTAAGGAGGGGAGCGAGGAATGCCAGGGCTTCCTGCATCCTGGTCACTTTCCCCACCTGGGCTGTGCTGTGAGGCATCAGGAGCTGCTTCTCTCCTGCCCGATTTTGAGAAGACAGCCAATAGCAGATATAAGTAAGGCAGTGTCTACACAAACACTGGCTCGCCTTAACTACACCAACATAAGCGCTATGCCTCTAGTGGAAGTGGAGTTATGTCAGTGTAATAGGGCACTTTCATTGACGGGATAAGGCTGTAGTGTGTACACTGATATAATTAGGTCGATGTAAGCTGTTGATCTAATGCTGTAGTGTAACCCAGGCCTTAGTCAGCAATAGAGCCAAGTATATACCCCAGAAGTCCTGGTTCCCAACCCAATCCTATATTTTAACATCCTGGTTCATATTTCTTCTGAAGATGGAAAGCTCTTTAACTGAATGCAGATTCATTGAAACTCTGTCAGTGTTTTCTAAATCCATTTTTAAATTGTGAATTTAGGTATAATACATTTTTCATTTCTTACATGTTTTAACTTCCAGAGGCGTTAATGTTGTCAAAACAATTGTCTGATACTCACGTGCTCAGTGTCTGTCACATCTTTGCCATATTGTGAACTGGCTGAATCACTGCCAAGAGTGAACACAGCAAAATTGTAACAAACGTGTCTAAGCAATTTAAGAGGTTTACTTTGCTGACGAAATCATCTTCTTATGTTGACAGTGCCTAGGTATCAGCCTGAGCCTGACTCAACTCTTCTTTTGTGGGAGGAAAATTATTGGGCAGTTTGTGGTGGAACATTTTTAATTCCAAGGTCTCCTCAGCCTCCGTGAATGTACTTTAAAGCCAGGATATAGTAGAGAGGTGATCCCTGATGACTGGGACCTGAGTGGTTAGTTAGACTTTATCTGTCTACACTTGAACTGGGACACAGCAAGGCATCTATGCGATGGCACATCTTAAAACCACTTAAAATTGCAGCTAGTGCAGAATGCAGAAACCTGCTTATTAAATGCAGGAAACCCTAACATCGCTCCCCGCCTCACAGTCCCCTAGAGGGGTGGGGAGGAGCAGTGTTCTTGGGGGGCAGGCAGCAAGCAGCAATGCCAGGTGCTCTGTGCATCCAGGTCAGTTTCCCCACGTGGTTGCAGGAGGGTGGGTGCAGGGCTTACGGGCACAGGAGTGGGGTGCTGGGGTTGGGGGCAAAGGAGGCACGGTGCAGGAGCGTCACTCTGGTGCTGAATGTGTTTCTGGCTGAGCGCTGCGCTGCGCTCAGACTCTGTGTGCATGTGTGTGCAGGCGGGGGCCGCTCCCCGCGGAAGGATACGGGTCAGGGACGCGCGGAAACTGTGGTGGGATCCCCGAGAACGCGTTCTGGCCCCGCCCTTAGCGGCCGAGGCAGGCGGATCCCTGCGCCGCGGCCCGTGTTTCCGGGGGACTCTGCGCCGGGTGCGCGCGCTCCGGGGAGGCCGCAGGGAGCAGCAGCAGCTGGGCCATGGCCGCGCGCTGGGCGACCCTCTGCCTGCGGAGCCAGCACGCCCGTGAGTGACCCCGACCCTGCGCTGGGGGGAGAGTAGGGGCAGTGCCCCCCGCACCGGGCCCTGCACTGTCTGTTGGGGGTTGGGTGCAGTTATGTGTTATTTGCATAGCTCCAGCAGTGTGGTAGGTGTGAACACCAGGTTCCCTCCCTCTGCTGACCTCAGGCTTTGTCTACACTTAAAATGCTACAGCGGTGCTTTTGTAGCACTTCAGCATAGGGTAAGTCTACAACTAAAATGATGCAGCACTTTAATGAAGATACTCTACACCAGGCATCGGCAACCTTCGGCACGTGGCCCGCCAGGGTAAGCCCCCTGGCGTGCCGGGCCGGTTTGTTTACTTGCCGCGTTCGCCGGTTCAGCCGATCACGGCTCCCACTGGCTGCGGTTCACTGTCCCAGGCCAATGGAGGCTGTGGGAAGCAGTGACCAGCATATCCCTTGGTCCGCGCCGCTTCCCGCAGCCCCCATTGGCCGGAGTCGGCGAATCGAGGCCAGTGGGAGCTGCAGTCAGCGGAACCAGCGGACGCAGCGAGTAAACAAACCGACCGGGCCCGCCATGGGGCTTACTCTGGCGAGCCACGTGCTGAAGGTTGCCGATGCCTGCTCTACACCAACAGGAGAGAGCTCTTTCCTGGCATAGTTAATGCACCTCCCTGAGAGGTTGTAGCTCGTCTCTCCCACTGACATAACGTTCTCTAGTGTGTGTGTCTGTGTGTGTGTGGGGGGGGGGGGGGGGGAAGTTAGGTTGGTATGACTACATCGCTCAGGCATATACATTTTTTTCAGTGACGTAGTTATACTGATATAGGTCTGTAGTGTAGTGACCATAGACACTACCTATGCTGGAGCTGTGAAATTGACAAGAAAGCGAGCTCCTGGATCACCAGCTGGGCTTCTCGGCTCCCTGCCAGGAACAGGACAGCCGCACCGCTCTTGCTGTGGGAATGGAGCAGCTGACCAGATGCGAATATCCCTGCCGGGAGTTTGGCTCTTCCTCTGCGCCCCCCCAACTCTGGTTGCTGTAGTTAATCCACCTCCCCGAGAAGCATTAGCTAGTTTGATCAAATAATAGTATAGTAATAGTCTCCCCACCCCCAATGCCTTATTTCCAAAATGTTTTGTTTGGTTGTGGATCACCAGTGATCCATGGATCCTTTCCTCGTGGACTATAGAATGTGAAACGTTTTGGAAACCACATGGGGTGTGTGTGCATGCCGAATCACTTGTATAAATAATAAAATTCACATTTTAAAATAAAATGAGAGATGTTTGTTACTAAAAACAAAGGTTTGCAAAATTCAGTTATGTGGGACAAGTACATTTTTTTAAATAGGCAAGAAAATTATTATGGTAAAGGCTGAGATGTCAGCTGGTAAATTTTTATAACTTTGCAAGGCTTGAACTTAGCTAATGTATTTAATTTAGTGATCTGAGGTACTTACCATTTATAGTCATTGAGTTAAAAATGGCTCTGTATAAATATGGACAATAATTTTTGTGGTTATTCATGCTAAGGTATGGGTAATCAAATCTCAGATTTCATGATGTAAGGCGATTGTTGTAGGAGTCAGAAAGGAATGTTTCCTCATGGGCACCATTGCATAGTTAAACTAATTATGCCTGGGTTTTTGTGTTCTTTTAAAGCATCAGGTTATTCCCCTGAAGTTGGGGGTGTTTTACAGGACATGATGCAGCAAGGATTTTCCATACAGATCAGAGCACAAGTTCTTATGAGCAAGAATTATCCCACAATTCCTCTTACGTATTCATGAGGAGGAAGTAGAGGGATACAGATGCAATCATGGCTTATAATAGAGTCAGATACAGAGTCTGAAAGATTACAAGTAAGATTTTAGGTTTGTGCTGAGCCTTTCTATTTAAAGAACATGTTATTTAACTTTTGAATATTTAGGGTCTGGTTTTTGCATAATGAGTGATTATTACAAATGTTAAGTGTGAACTGGAAGTTAATTGCATTGCAATAAGGATACAGTTGTATTACAATTAAAGGTTTGTTGAGTTAATGGCTCATGTTTTTCTACTCCTTGAAGATGCTAATTAGTCTATTTATATCTATTTGTGAAAAATGTTGAGAAGCGGCATGTTGCTTAGTTAGTATCCCTTCTTTTTCCAGGGTTTATTTCAACAGCTCCTGCTTCTCGACTGTCAACAGCTGAGATTGTTCAAATGCGCAATGAACTCTTCACTAAGGAGAAAGAGAGACAGTTGTCTCTGTATCCACGAATTGAGAAGATTGAAGTAAAATATGTTGGCAAATCTCATCCTGGCACTTCGTTTGTTATGAACAAAGCTTTGTCTACTCCATACAATTGTGCCATGCGTAAGTAAATGGAATCACCAACTGTTTGTTCTATTGTGTATCAAAATCACTTTGCTGATAAATGTATTTACCATCCAAACTGGCACATTCTACTATTGTGGTCATTGCAAAGACAAACATAGTGGTCCAGGTAATAATACATGCAAGCGTAGTATTTCAGTTTGGCATGTATAAAATACAGATAGTGGGATTTAAGGAAAAAGTTAACTTCCATGGATTCTGATAGCATTCCCACACAAAAGTTTTTTCCGCAATGTCACTTGCATTTTGGTATAATAAGTGTAGAACTCTAAATTGCAATTTTTAGCTATATTAGAGGGATGTTGATAACTGCCTTGAATTCTTTTTAGATTTAAGTGAATGGCATTGTAAGAAATCAGTATTGGCGCTTGTCGATGGAGAGCTTTGGGACATGTATCAGCCTTTGACCAAATCATGTGAAATTCAGTTTCTTACTTTCAAAGACGAAAATCCAGAGGAAGTGAACAAGGTAAGTCAGCGTCTTATTTCGTTAGGCAATTTTTCCTGTCTTAGGGCCTGATTCAACTCCCATGGAAGTCATGGAAGTTTTTCCTATTGACTTCAATAAGTAGGTTAGGGCCTTAGGTGGTAGTTTGAATGAAATTCTAGCTCTATTGGTTACATGAGAAAATGCAAGTTGTTAAAATCACACAGTTCTTGTTGGCTTCATCTCTGCTGTTTGGACAGTCTATTATCCACCAATTTTTGCACCTATATATGAAAGCAAAATCTTAGTCTGTACTCTAGAGAAACCAGGAGTTGTATTAAAGCAGGAAAATAATTAAGATATTAAGAAACCTTTTCCTTCAAGCTGCATATGAACAAGATCGACACTGCAGTAGCTGGGAATAACCATGTTGAGAAGCTTTACTGAAAGTATAGTAGGATGCATAAAATAAGTTTTTAGTCTAAATTTCTGTTACAACTAAAAATGTATAGCCTAAACATTGTAATTTTAGTCTACTAATAACACTACACTAAAGATCGTTCATTATATAGAGGAAAAAGGGTCTATGACCAGTTCCAGACAGGGAGAGGAGGAGCAGAAGTAGCTGTGTTTGTAGTATGTTTTTAGCCCATTAATACTGGCTCAAATATGGTAGAAGAGTTGATTTGTCACTACATGTAAGTATGTATTGCTTTCACCAAATATATTTATTTATAAAGTTGATCCATCAGTTCTAAGAATTCAGGTAAAATCCTAGTTTGTAACGTAGGAATGTTTTTTGTTACATTTGTTATATTATTTATATTGTGGTAGCACCTAGGAGCCCAGTTGTTGATCACAACTCCACTGTGCTAGGCACTGTACAAACACAGAATAAAAAGAGCCTCTTCCCTAAATTGCTTATAATCTAAGTGCAGAACATGAGACCACATGTAGATACAGAAGAATATTGTAGTATACAAAGAATTGGGGGTCAGAACTGCCGAGTTCCGTTCCTGACTTTGTGGTCTTTTGGAAGTCACTTAAACTCTGTCTTTCCGTTAGCCCATAGGTAAAAGGGTCAAATGGTACTTACTACATACCTTTCAAAGATGATGTGAGGAATATTACTTATATTGCATACTAAAAATGATAATACTTTACATTTCTAGTCAGTGATGTCAACTTCAGTAAAGAATCATTTTGGCTGAAGAGTGCATAAGCTGGGTTAGTGTTCCCTCTGCTTTAAAACAGGGTCGCATTGGAAGAAATAGGTGGTAGTCTCTTAAACTCCACCCCACAACTCAAGTTCCACATCCATCTGCTTCCTTGAATTCTGTGGGCATGAATAATATAGGTAATAATGTTGATGTTTAAACTTTAAACTGTCAGTTCAGGCATCAGAGCTATTGTTTCAGGTTGTCTGAAGACTCAAATAGACACTTGATTAGTAGACACTACATTAGTTTACATCTGGTTCACATTCATATCTTCACATCCATAAGGGGTTAGTATCTTAATTATGTCTCAAGGAAAATTTAGATTCTGGACCACAAAATGCAGTCATTGGGGCAAAGCACTAGCTTGCAAAATCACTGTGTAGTGTTCCAGTTCAACCCCTTCCTTGAAATATTGTAAACTTTAGATCAGGGATTTGCAACCTTTGGCCCGTGGCCCGCCAGGGTAAGCCCCCTGGTGGGCCGGGTTGGTTTGTTTACCTGCTGCATCCGCAGGTTTGGCCGATCGCAGCTCCCACTAGCTGCGGTTCGCCGCTCCAGGCCAATGGGAGCTGCGGGAAGCGGTGGCCAGCACATCCCTTGGCCCACGCCGCTTCCCACAGCCCCCATTGGCCTGGAGCGGCGAACCGCGGCCAATGGGAGCTGCGGTCGGCCGAACCTGTGCACATGGCAGGTAAACAAACCGGCCCGGCCCACCAGGGGCTTACCCTGGCTGACTGCGTGCCAAAGGTTGCCGATCCCTGCTTTAGAACTTACACTAGGCCTGAAGATATAGATATGCAGTATTTAGTACTTCCTATCCTCACCTTCAAGGTCCTCTATAATCTCACCTCGCTCTAAACCTCTCTTTTCATTTGCTGTTAATTCTCCTCTCACTTGATCTACTGCTTGCATCCCTCCCTCCTTGCCTCTTCCTTTATCTCCTTCTCATGCTCTCTTCACTCTCTCTTTCATGCTGCCTTCTGCAAGATACTCTCTCCATCCTCTTTCAGATCCCTCCCTTGAAATACTTTTTTTCTGGAAATCTTTTATACCTTATTTTCTCACCTTTCTTTACCTGATCAATTGACCTGTCTCTTATAACCTGATCCTGCAGTTAGATCCACATGGGTGGACTGTTGAAAGATCAGGGCTGTTGATTCAAAGCTTCTCCAGGAAGGGTGCACCTGGTGTTCTGTGTTGTAAAGCTCATGTTTGTAGCATTGTATAAATGATTGATAAAATATGTACATTGTATTAAAATACTAATGCACAATGAAACTAGCAAACTTATAAGGAATTCAGTTTTAAAGGAAGAGTCACTATTTGAATCAATAGCTGAACTAGTCTAGCAAGAATTGGCAACTTCAGTATAGTAAATTTTTTTGAAATGCTCTTTATTACAGGCCTATTGGCGTTCCTGTGCCATGATCATGGCATGTGTGTTAAAGCAGGCATTCAAAGATGAATACTCAGTCAGTCTGATCAGAGCTCCAGAAGTGCCAGGTGATATAAATGTTTTATTGTTGATAAGCTTGCATAGACCCAGTTCTGGTGCATGTCTCAGAATTAGTATTACAGCACATTTAGGGGCTCTCTTTCCTACTGATGAGAGGGATTTATTATTCCTGCATTTCTAAAATGTCACTGTAATGTCTGGGTGCTCTAGACATTCATTTTATGTCCAAGGAATACGTACTCAGGGACTACAGCCCAGTTGTACCTTCTCTCTTCCCCTCTCCCTCATCATTTCAAGGGCCAGACATCAGGTGATGTTGGAGTGACTTCACTAATGTGTTTGTGATAACTGAGATTTCAGAAGTGCTCATCTGAACACTTAAAATCCCACCCAGAATGTCTGCACCATGTCCTGAAGGTGGCAAGAGTGATGCAGCCTAATTTCTGCAGGCAGCAAGTTTTACAGTCTTGGACCCTCCATTAAAGATACAGTGACCCAAACCAGTATGAGGTGTAGTCTCGCCTCTTTCAGTTGAAGTGTCTTTGTTGATCACAGCTGCTTTGTCACAGTGCAGAAATAGATAGAGGTGGTCCAAGCCCATTTAGGGCTTTTTAGATGAGGAACAGGACCTTAAATTGTACCTTGTATGATAAGCTCAAGCAACCAGTGTCAGATATGATGCACTGATGTTTGTGTGAAATTTCCTTTAACGTTGTTTACTCATGTAAATGGCCAGAGGGCTTACTAGAAAACTAGCAAGTTATTGGCAGACTATTGCAATAGTTAAGCATAATAGCAAAGAGCATTGACAATTTCTGCTAATCTTTAGTCTGAATTTTTTTAGGATTTTAAATTGACAGTAGCAAAATATTTTCATATTTATTGTTAAAAATATATATTCACTCTGTTGGGAAGAGAGCATTTCATCCTTGGGCTACTTAAGCGAAGCCTGAAATTGGCTGGCTATCTGGCAGTATGTCAAAGTGCACTATGGAACTTTTAGTGTGGCATAGCAGGGTCCGCACAGTGACTTCGTGTGTGGCAGATTAGTGCACAGTACAGTTACACCTTGGCTTGTTGCACACAAAGTCTTCATGTAGACAAGCCCTAACTGTTTGATATGTGTGAAGCTGGTAGGCTGACTGTCAGGTTTGACAACATACCATGACTCCAAACGGCTTTTAGGCAGAGAGGCCAAGGACTGAATGAATGTGCATGGAGACCATGCTGTCTCCTCCTACCTCAGTATGTTGTCAGAGTTTGAAATTGTGTTGCTGCTGCCTGTGTTACCTCTTCTGTGGATAAATAAATGACTTGAGTCTTTTATTCTATCTGTCTGGCACCTCTGAGCAATACAATCCTCTGTACAAATGAAAAGTGCAGAAATACTCCAGAGAGGAGGAGGGCCTGAATGTTTGTCATACTCCTCTAGAAAAAACTGTTTTGATGAGTGGGTACAGACTGCTATACTCTTCTAAAAATTGTAAATACTCCGAACATATTTTTGGGGTGAATATTTAAGAGACACACAGAATCTGTCATTTGACTTTATAAAACCCAAACTGTCCAGCTGTGGTGGTAATCCACAGATTTTAGCTTGTGATCCTTGCTATATTCCTATAACAGAAACAGCCTTGTTTTGGCCCTTATTTATTCACACTAGTAATATTTTTGTAAGAATGTTGAGGCCATGAAATAAAATGTATACTTGGTTACAAATAACAGCATTTTCTCTGGCTCTGCAGTGATCTCTGGAGCTTTCTGTTACGATGTTGTTTTGGACAGCAGGCTTGATGACTGGAAACCAACAGACGTAAGTACAATTTACCTTCTGAAAGTAATTATTATAGTTTACTCCTCCTTTGTTTGGGTGATCTTTCTTTTTTTAAAATGGGAACAGTCTTGCTTTACTGTAACAGTACGGTAACAGTTTAGCGACCCCTATTACCTGATTACCCTAGGCAAACCTCTGCCCCCCCTGTGGAGCCCCATTAACTTAAAGATAGCTAGCACAGTTTTTCTCCCAGTATGGAGAAGGTGATATATGCTTACTTAGAAATATTATGAGTGTATTAAATATTACATTGTAATTTCCTTAATAGTTTGCACTTACATGGCATGTTTAAGCAGAGGGCTCAAAGCTGTTTAGACCTTTAATCAAACCTCATGACTTCCTATGAGGTTAAGTGAAAACAAATATATTTCACTGGGCAGGTTTTTCTTCTTATAATGCGTGTTCACCAGAAGAGGGGAAAAAGATGTATGGCTAAAGGGACAATGTTAATAAAATACAGAATTTCACTTTAGTGCGAGCTGTAGTTTAACTTGCCCACTTTGAAAAACTTTCTAAGGTAGGTGTGAGTCGTCTTCAGTTTCTCAATCCAGTAAACATTTTGATTGTTGCTAAAGTTTTCTGAGTGCTGAAGTTTGATTTTTGGAGTGGGCAATCAGTTTTGTATTTATTGATGTATCAATAATGTTCATTCTTTTTAATTTGTTAGCAAAGAGGGCACTTCCAGGTGGGATTTTGATTGGTCACTGGAAAACTAGCCATGTATTAGCCAGATTAGTGTTCAGCAGTGGCAGGATCATGTCTACGCATATAGTATGTTTGGAGGAGCTTGTTGAAGCTCTTTCAATTAATTAGAAGTCTTACAAAAAATTTGGAAATGGGAGTGCATGGGTAATAAGGAATTCACATTTTCTTTGGGCCTGATGCAATATCGATTGAAGTCAGTGAAAACACACCCATTAATTTCAGTGGCAGGGGCCACTCCCAGTTAAAATAACTAATGTCCTACCAACAGTAATCATTAGCAAGTCTATTGCTGATAGATATATTTGTAGGAATTTATAGATATACTATGAGTATCCTTAAAAGCTTGTTGTTTACCATTTTTACTGCTTGTTACAATATTTTTTATACATACAATGTGTATTAAAGAGCAGCTGAAGATCAGTGGTGACATAGTCTACTTTTTTGTTTTAAGGACAACTTCCGTTCTCTTACAAAAGACGCATACAATCTAATTCACAAAGATGTGCCGTTTGAAACATTGCACGTTGAAGCAAAAGTGGCATTAGAAATGTTTCAGCATAACAGGTCAGTGTTTATTTCAGATTTAAACAAAAATAGTGTAAAGACTGAATTGAATTTCTAAAGGAAATATAACCTTTAAAAATGTGACAATTGAAGTATGGAGGGTTAGCTCCTCAGTGTAAATTAGTGTAGCTCCACTGACTTCAGTAGAGCTAAACTAATATACACTAAGTTTTCCTGTTAAATGCATAGGTCGCACTACAGTGTATAACTGAGAGGTGTTTAAGAAACTGGAACAGTTATGAGATTTTGTATTTAGTATCAAACTAGTAAAATCTGGAAGTTCTTAAAGTTCTTTCACCATGTTATTAGTGATTAGATTCCTCACATGCTTATTCTTTCAAGTTTTGTTCTATACAGCACAGCTCTATATTGAGATATTCAAATTCAACAAGTGAATCCGGGAAGTTATCCTTTAAATACCATTACATTTTACCATCAGCCTTGGTTAACAGGTATCTGGCTATGCTTGGCACTCCACCCAACTGTCTATCTGGGAGGCAGTGTGATCTAATAGATGGGTAATCCCTTCCTTTTCAGTTTTAAACTGATTTTTACCAAAAAAAAAAAAAAAATTGCAGATTTTACAGAAAGGATTATTTGTTTTTTCCGACTTTCATCCTATTTTTGTATCATTCAAATATATAAAAATAACTTGTTTTATTAGGAAAATACAATACATTGCATAAGATGTATGTATTATGATAATACATTAGTCTGTGTCTATATGCAAAGCTGCCTGTTGAAGTAAGGCTATGTATTCGGCTAGAAGATACACACAATAAACAAACAGGCATGCACACAAGCTCTGACGTGCGTGCGCATCTGAACTGATTTAAGTTTAAGTGACGAATCTCACTCCCACCACGTACACATTTCAAGCTGTTAGAAGATGCTTCTTAAAGATCTGACAGACGAAAATGGGAAGAAAACAAAAATATATGTCAGAATACATTTCAGAACACAAGGAAGTAAAGTTTAAAAAACAAACAAACAGAAGAAAAGGATGAAGTTGAGTGTATGGCACTCAAATGGTGTGGCCCAATTATTAAATGTAAATATTTATAGGCTAATAGTTCTAAGTCTGCAACAGTAAACTGTTTATTCAAAAGAAAAGCTTTATTTGCGTATTAGAGATGTATTGTTTTCTTAAACTCAGAGGTGGCCTTGTATTTTGAGTTCTGTTTTAGTTCTGCAGCAAACCACATTGAATTTCATTAATCAAAGCATTAATCTACTGAATACTTTTCCCCCTGTCCTGCCATCCACCAAAATAAACCCTGATATTTACCCAGAAAAATTATTACTATTTTTTCCACCGATCTTCACCTGTTGTTGTGATAAACACTGATCAATTCCTGTGAAAAATAAAATACAATAAAAACCAAAACCGAAGTGTCCTATAAATGGGGTACTGACCAGGGCCTGGGATTTATCCCTGACTTGGTCGTGATCTACTTTGTGATCTCAGGCAAGTCGCTTTACCTCTCTGTGACTTTCTTTCCCCTCCTCCTAGTTCTGGGGAAAAAATAGTGGATACTAACGGACTCTTCAATCAAGTGAAGAAAGGCATAACAGCTGGTGGCTGGAAGCTTAAAGCTGGACAAATTCAAATTAGAAAGTAGGCACACATTTTTACAGTGAGGGTGTTTAATCATTGGAACAAACTACTGAAGGAAGTGATGGATTCTTTATTTCTTGATGTCTTCAAATCAAGACTAGATGCCTTTCTGGAAATTATGCTTTAGCTAAACACAAGTTAATGGGCTTATTACAAGGTAACTGGGTGTAATTCTGTGGCCTTTGTTGCACAGGAAGTCAGACCAGATGGTCCCTTCTGGCATTAACATCTTCGTATCTAAAAAGGCTTATTTTTGTTGAAATGTTCCTTACATTCATTTTATTTTGTGGATCTGCTTTGAGGTGGGTTGGCTCATTCATGACATACATACTTTTTGTGAGACATGTCAAAAAGGCCTTGAAATATGAAAGGTAAGGGTTTAAAATTGTTTCTAATCTTGTGAATATTGAGCACAATTATTAAAAAAGCTTCTTTGATGCATAGCTCAAAGATTTTTCTCACTATTTTTCCCATATTAACTTAATAGTGGAGTTAAGGATTAGGTTCTGAAAGGCTCCCATTGACTTCAGTAGGCTTCTGCATCAGACCCTTATAGATTACAAAAATAATATGAAGCAATGTGATTGTTTTTGCTTCTTCATATATGTAACTTTATATCTGACAAATCTGTGAAGTGTGCTGTTTTGTTGTTGTCTCCCCCCAACCCCCCTCCCAAGGTACAAAATGGATTCAATAGAACAGAAAGCATCGCAAAATCCTGAAGGAATAGTGAAGTTACATAGGTGAGTAATACTTGAATTTTATTCTGTAATGATTCACAATAAGGTCCAGTTACTTTGCAAAATTATATGCATCTGAAAGAAAGATAAGTGACTTGTGATGTATTTTTAATTAAACTTTGCTTTCTGGGTTAGCTGCATTCTGATCTATATAGGTTCTTCCACAGCACCATTATTGTTATATTTAACTCTTGATGGGACTCCTTAAACTTTTCAGAAAGCTTTTAAGATAGTGGGCTTCCTTCCCCCGCTGCCTCCTGCCCTCCCATCTCTTACTGATGGTAAACACTGAAAAACCCCATCACTTTAAAAGCTTTATATTAAGGTTCTAAATTAAAAATTAGTCTTAACAATTTTAATATATTTGAAGAAAAGTACTTTAAAACAAAAACTAAAATTTTAATGGTAAACCTTTTTATGCCAAAATCTCATTCCTTTTCCAGTTTTGGCAAACCTTAACCCTGTCAGCATTGCGTTACTTACACTTATGTTTACACTGGGGTCAGAATGGAACTGTCTTCAGGTGTTAAAGGAAAGAAAAGCAGAAGAAAGTTGTAGGAATGTGATTAGTGAAGGGAGGAATTGCTTGAGAGGGGAAGTCCATGACTTGTAAAAGGATCCATTTTTGGTTTAAGCTCATGCATGCTGTTCAGACCACTTGATGTTCGTGTGTTCCCATGAGTGGTTGTTGTGGTCTGGAAGCTCCCTACAGAGAAATTGGCTTTAAAGTCATTGTGGAGAAACTAAATGAATTCTTTGCTTCAGTCTTCACGGCTGAGGATGTTGGGGAGATTCCCAAACCTGAGCCGTCTTTTCTAGGTGACAAATCTGAGGAATTGAAGTGTCACTAAATTGAAGTGTCACTAGAGGAGGTTTTGGAACTAATTGATAAACTTAACTGTAACAAGTCACCGGGACCAGATGGCATTCACCCAAGAGTTCTGAAAGAACTCAAATGTGAAATTGTGGCACTATTAACTAGGGTTTGTAACCTGTCCTTTAAATCGGCTTCTGTACCCAGTGATTGGAAGATAGCTAATGTAATGCCAATATTTAAAAAGGGCTCTAGAGGTGATCCTGGCAATTACAGACTGGTAAGTCTGACGTCCGTACTGGGCAAATTAGTTGAAACAATAGTAAAGAATAAAATTGTCAGGCACATAGAAGAACATAAATTGTTGGGCAAAAGTCAACATGGTTTCTGTAAAGGGAAATCATGTCTTACTAATCTATTGGAGTTCTTTGAAGGGGTCAACAAACATGTGGACAAGGGGGATCCAGTGGACATAGTGTACGTAGATTTCCAGAAAGCCTTTGACAAGGTCCCTCACCAAAGGCTCTTATGTAAATTAAGTTGCCATGGGATAAGAGGGAAGATCCTTTCATGGATTGAGAACTGGTTAAAAGACAGGGAACAAAGGGTAGGAATAAATGGTAAATTTTCAGAATGGAGAGGGGTAAATAACGGTGTTCCCCAAGGGTCAGTCCTAGGACCAATCCTATTCAACTTATTTATAAATGATCTGGAGGAAGGGGTGAACAGTGAGGTGGCAAAGTTTTCAGATGATACTAAACTGCTCAAAATAGTTAAGACCAAAGCAGACTGTGAAGAACTTCAAAAAGATCTCACAAAACTAAGTGATTGGGCAACAAAATGGCAAATGAAATTTAATGTGGATAAATGTAAAGTAATGCATATTGGGAAAAAATAACCCCAACTATACATACAATATGATGGGGGCTAATTTAGCTACAGCTAATCAGGAAAAAGATCTTGGAGTCATCGTGGATAGTTCTCTGAAAACATCCACGCAGTGTGCAGCGGCAGTCAAAAAAGCAAACAGGATGTTAGGAATCATTAAAAAAGGGATAGAGAATAAGACAGAGAATATCTTATTGCCCTTATATAAATCCATGGTGTGCCCACATCTTGAATACTGCGTACAGGTGTGGTCTCCTCATCTGAAAAAGGATATACTGGCAATAGAAAAGGTTCAGAGAAGGGCAACTAAAATGATTAGGGGTTTGGAACAGGTCCCATATGAGGAGAGATTAAAGAGGCTAGAACTTTTCAGCTTGGAAAAGAGAAGACTAAGGGGGGATATGATAGAGGTATATAAAATTATGAGTGGTGTGGAGAAAGTGAATAAGGAAAATTTATTTACTTGTTCCCATAATATAAGAACTAGGGGTCACCCAATGAAATTAGTGAGGTAAGTCCATTAATGGCTATTAGGCAGGATGCATAAGGAATGGTGTCCCTAGCCTCTGTTTGTCAGAGGGGCGGGGGTGATGGATTGCAGGAGAGAGATCACTTGATCATTACCTGTTAGGTTCACTCACTCCGGGGCACCTGGCATTGGCCACTGTCGGTAGACAGGATACTGGGCTGGATGGACCTTGGTCTGACCCAGTATGGCCATTCTTATGTTCTTTGCAGAGATGGCTAGTTTTGGAATAGTGTTTTTCCTGGGAAAGCTATATTTGCTCAGGGAAATCTGCAGAGCACAGGGGGGGGGACTGAAGACAAAAGGGAAGAGGAGGTTGGCTCATCTTTGAAGGAAGAGTGTGATGTGAAGGCTTTTGTTTTGTTTTTAAATTCTGATGCATTTTGTATATTTTCCTGGTTTGGTTTCTTCATTTTTATTTTTTTGTGTGTTTTTTAAGCATGGGAGTTTTCAGCTATATAATAGGGGAAATCCTTCTTGAAGCAATAAATAGAATCATGTCAAAAGTGTGTGCCTTTTGGGAGCAGATCCTGTATATTGTCATAATTCCATTAAAATCACTGTAGTTACGACAGTCTACACCAGCTGAAGATTTGTCTTCTGGACTCTAATTTTAAATTACTGAACCTGAAGTTTTCAAGGGCACTTCTTCCCCAGATACCAAGAATGCTGAGCCTGTAGTGGGATGTTTGGTTTGGGATTTGTGTGGGTGTTCTCTTTTGGTTTAGAAAGAGGTTCACTATAATTTTCTAAGTGATAATGAAAAGAAATAGCCATGTTTGTAATGTCACTATAAACGTACGTTCACTGTGAGTTTTATTGTGCTCCGATTAGGTTTGGTGACGTTGTAGATATTAGTGAAGGCCCTCACATTCCAAGGACAAGTTTTTGCTTCCAGTATGAAGTGTCAGCAGCCCATAATCTCCAAACCAGCCAGTCTGAGTCTATACGAAGGTTTCAGGGTCTCTCTCTGCCAGTTCACTTAAAGGTAAGTAATGCATTCAGTACAAATATTCTTTGCTTAGGGCAAGAAGGAGTGGAAGAAGTCTTTTCACATGTCTTCAAATCCTTATCATATGCAGTGCCATTATCCTGTCATAGTTGTGGTGAGAATAGGATGACCAGATATCCCAATTTTATAGGGACAGTCCAGATTTTGGGGGCTTTTTCTTATATAGGTACCTATTACCCCCTTCCCACCCCGTCCCGATTTTTTACACTTTTTATCTGGTCACCATAGGTGAGAAGTAGATGAGTAGAAGGCCCAGAGTATGATTACTTTAAGAGTGTCAAGGCTCTGGTTTCCTGGGCACTATTTTAGATATTTAGTCAAAACTCTTTAATACAGACCAGGCTCTGTGGCATTAGTTATTGTTTTTTAAAAATATACTTGTCTTCCAGTACAGTTATTTTAGTCATGTCACTTCTGGGGAGGTTCTATAATTGTCCGTCACATTTTTCTTGTTCGTGTGGTTACTGAGAATGTTTCCTCCAAGGGAAATGGCAAATTGTCTATTAATTCTTTTAAATGAGTGAAATTATTTCACTGAACATCATTCCAAAGTGGAAAGTAACAATTGCCATTCAGAATCAGACTAGTGGTTCATCTAGTTCAGTGTTCTGTCTATAATCATCTATACCAGAGGATTCAGAAACAGGTGCAAAAAACTTCTGTAGTGACAGTTATGGAATATCTTGCCCATAGAGTAAAGTTTTTTCTAACCTCCATCGGTTAGCTCAGGCATCGGCAACCTTCGGCACACGGCTCACCAGGGTAAGCCCTCTGGCGGGCTGGGCTGGTATGTTTACTTGCCGCGCCCGCCGGTTCAGCCCATCCGCAGCTCCCAGTGGCTGCGGTTCGCTGTCCCAGTCCAATCAGGGCTGCAGGAAGTGGCGGCCAGCACATCCCCCGGCCCGCACCGCTTCCCACAGCCCCCATTGGCCTGGGGCGGCGAACCGCAGCCAGTGGGAGCCGCGATCGGCCGAACCATCGGATGCGGCAAGTAAGCAAACCGGTCCGGCCCACCAGGGGGCTTACCCTGGCAAGCCGCGTGCTGAAGGTTGCCGATGCCTGAGTTAGCTTCTGGCTTATGCTCTGCATCATGACCCTATCTATACGGGGAGTGCCAAGTTCCAGTTTTAGCACCTGTCTCTTCTTTTCTCACACTCTTCCTCTCACACATACGCACGCCTTTCTGAATTGTGTACTTACGTTTTTTGGGCTACTGTTAGTCTTATATTAGCCCAAATTCCTCTGCATCAGTTTCCAGCAGAGCAGGGTAGGAGCTTTTGCCCCCACTGAGAGCCAGATCAGTTTTCCATGGGCTAATCCTTTAATGTATGCAAGATTATCTTGGAGTCTTAACCTAGTGGCCTCACGTCCTTCATTTTTTTTTGCTGAGGGTAGTGTATTGCAGAAGCTATAACTTAGAACATGTCTTGCTTAAAAGGGGTTTTTAAATTATCAAAATATTTAACAGCAGCACCACAGAATGTGTGGTGTGGTTAATGAGCAGTGTGAGTTTCCCCACACAGGTCTGTTAACATGTATAAACCCTAACGCTGGCTGACACTTAATTGTTGGGAAGGGTGCTTCTCTATCTCCTCTGTAATTCACCACTACTTTCCTCTGCTGACACTGCCTGTGTAAGTGTGAATGGGAGGTCAATTTTATGAATTTGCAGAGGTGCCAGTTAGATTTTTAAAGCTGAAATTGAACAAACTAGGTTTGGCAGTTTCAGAAGTGTTGAGGCCAATATTGACATAGAATTTAATTAGGATAACCACGTTTTATTGAGTCTAGGGAACGCTATCTTGCTAATGACGCTAGGTTCTTTTCAGGTCAAGTTTTACGTTGGAGCATTTCTCAGTTCAGCACACTTAAACTGTGGATTGGTTAAGAATAATTATTAATTCACCCAGAATCTCCCTATATAGTCAACAGTTCATAAATCCAGTTTAGATACAGCAAATGTTCTAGGCGTGTGCTAAACACAAGATACACAGTCTTCTAAGCGATTAATAAAGATTATTGTTGAGGTCAAGCACTTACACCAGAGAACAAAACAAATGATCAAGATTTCTTATTACATGTACTTTATAATATTCAGTTACTAGTTTTTTTTAGTGCCTCTAATACATTTGTCACATTCAAATAATTCACCAAGGAATAAGGATGCACTTGCCTTAAGGCATTTTTGTGAATGTGGTCCCTACAATTGGAATTGTTTTGGTATGAAAGGGGAATGTTTAAAATGTCAAAAGTAACTGCTTCAAGTTACTGTTTTTCTCTGTTAGTTCAGTTTGCTTGGGCTTATAAAGGAGAACGTATATTGCATTACTTAGGTCAGTTGGTTGAGTAGACCAAGCCTAACTCGCCCGGTGTAGACAGCGCTATGTTAACGGGAGGGCTTCTACTATTGACATAGCTATCGCTTCTTGGGGAGATTGAATATCTATCTATGCTGACAGGAGAGCTTCTCCCATTGGCATAGGTAGTGTCTTCACTAAGTGCTAAAGCAGGCCTGCACAACTCGTAAAGCGGCGAGGGCCGTATTACCCCAAAGAAAACAGCTGAGGGCCGAAACCCTCCGGCCCCGCGGGAACACCCCCAGCGCCGCCCCCTCCCCACTCGGCCCCTCCCCTGCCTGCCCCCTTCCCGCTCGGCCCCACCATCACACCCCTCTTCACCCCCTAGCCCCCTGCTGGCTTGCTGCATCCCTCCCAGTCAGTCCCCCACCCACCACTCGCCTCCTTTCACCTCCTCCCTCCCCTACCAGAAACCCCCATGCCCACCCCTAGAACCCCTGATGGCTCACTGCTCGCCCTGCCTGCCCCGCCCCTCCACTGCCCGCCCACTCGGCCAGCCCCCCACCCCCACCCCCGCTCACCTTGGCCCCTCCACCACCGCCCGCCCGCTCCTCCCGCCGGGGGAGAGTGGGGCTGCGGGCGGGCATGCCGCCCTCCCGGCCGGGGCAGAGCGGGGCATGCCGCCCTCCCCGCCGGCGCTCCTCCGGCTGGGGCAGAGCAGGGCATGCCGCCCTCCCCGCCGGCGCTCCTCCAGCCGGGGGAGAGCAGGGCATGCCGATCTGCTCAACCCCCCCGCGGGCTGCACAGTGAGCATGCGCGGGCCGCATGTTGTGTAGGCCTGCGCTAAAGCAATGCAGCCACAGTGCTGTAAATCCAAAATATGGTTACTCAAGATATCACTTGAAAGAGTGTAGACTCAATCAGATAACGTTGTTAATGTTAAAGAACAGAAAGAGAAATACAATCCCTGAAATGAAATCTCACTGCTGCTTAGTTCTGTTAACCCTTGGATGGGGGGAGGGGTGGGGAGAATCTTTCACATGGCTACTCTGGGCATCTCTAGCACTTCTGGATTCTTCAGTGTCTCTGTGGGTTTGATCAACTCTTCTTCTTAGTGCTGTAACCCTGGAGGAGGAAAGAGGCAGCCCATGTGGATTCAGCTAGCTCTAGGGTCCCATATGGTGATCTCAATTTATATATACTGTTTCAGGGTTTGCTGGAGGAGGGCAGTCTTATTTTTTATTGGGCACTGGCTGAAAGTTGCTCTCAGCTTTCAATTTATAGTTTCTCTGCTACTTCAGTTCGTGTCCAGTAGATGGCGATGGTGTATAATTAGAGCGAGGCTACATCAATAGTAATAGTAATAGTAAATTAATTGAAAAATGCATTTTTGGGGGCACTGAAACTATTAACAAATTTCAGTTGTTTGGTAAATAGTTTCTGTGGTTTTTTTTAGAAAAAAGGAAAAGATTTTGAAAATCAAAACCATTCGTTTTGATCACTTCGAAAGTTTGGTTTCAACTTTTCATTTTGAAATGACTGTTAGATTAGAAATTTAGCTGATTTTTAAAAAAGTTGAAACGGTAAAAAACACTTGAAAACAACCCAATGTGAAAGGAAAAAAATAATTATTTCATGGTGAATGAAATGAGAAATCAATTATTTGCTCAACTTTAGAACAAATTTTGATCCTTTTTTTGTTGGAGGCTTTTTATGTTTGATTAATTTGAAGATATTTCTGAATTCTCCGGACTAGTATTTGGAATTCCTTTTTCCTTATTAAGCAGTTTCTATTATTATTTCCAAGCTTTACATAGGTTAGATGCTCATAACTTTCAATATTTCCCTTCTTATGCCATATTTAGACTGCAACGGTCATTTATACAGAAAACAAAATCCTTTATAGTTCCTGTGAATTTGGGGAACATAATCAGTACATTATTTTAATTATATATAATACCTAATACAGAACAAGAGCATTATCTTGAAGAAACAGGACAAATTGTTTACTTAAAAAGAAATGTATCTGGTTCATAAATAAGACAAATATACAGAATCTAATCTGAGGAAGATTTTATATATTGAGCTTGTTGGGGTATCAGAAAAGTTTGGCCTCTGGAACTTGCAGCTTTTTGGTTCACCCACTGTTCCTAACTAGTTTAAATCTACTTTTTTTTTTATACACCTCTATAAAACTTGATTAATTTCTAGAATGCAATGGGCCATGTGCATAGGCAATCAGGATGCTACCCTTGTTTGTCAGCCTTTGGTAGGTTCTTTATAGTTAGAAGGAGAGAGAGAGAAGTTCCATCTTCTTTTGGGTAATGACTAACAATAGTTTGTAGATTTTGTTTAAATGTTGCATTGCCTATTCCTGATGTAATAAAGATTCTTTTGACAATGTTTCTGTAAAATGCGGATTGTTGGTCTTTTATTCTGAGCAAATAAAGGTGTGCACCTTGTAACCTTGTTTTGTATTCTTGCGAAGGAAATAGTGAGAGTTTTATGCTTAAAAGAGCAGGGAGAGCGCTTATGGCGGTTAACAATATATTCAAGACACATTTATACATTTTACACCAGAAAAGATATAAAGAAGGCCCCAATTCTGTCAGTGTTTCTATATTTGCTTAAATATATTCATGTGAATAGGTTCATTGACTTCAGTGGGACATTCATATGTGTGTTTGCATGATAATATCCAACTGTGCAAGAGAGAGAGACCTGTCCAGTTGGAAACATAATAAAAATTAACTAATTTCAACATGAGCAATCAAACTGCCTGTATTTTTAGTTTTGTTTACAGTGTTGGTCTAGTTGTACCTTTCCCAGACCTGAAGAAGCTTTTCTTTCACAAACTGAATAAAAGATATTACCTCACAGACTTTGTCTCTATTTTTAAATTTGCTACAGGACCTGATTTCAATTTAATTATAAGTAATTTACTGCACTCATTCACTTTTTTCCAGGCTCATCACACAGTATGGCGAAGATTGCTAGAAAGGTCTCGGAGACTGGTAAGTTGAAGTAGCAGCTAAATACAATGACTTGTTTTTCTTAAAGTAAAAGAGAGAATTGTGTCATACTGTAGAAGTTAGATAACCATAATTGGAGGATACGTACAAGAACATATTTATTTAAAGGAAGGAATCCAGGCCAAATCTTAAGAAAAATTGAATGCTGCATTAGAATATAAATACATAATTTAATTGTTTTTGTAAGAAGGAAAACATTGGAACTTTGTAGAAGCTTGAGTTGCATTAAAAATATTTTTCTGGGATACTACAGATCATGGAATTTGGATGGTGTGTGTATGTGATTGACTTCCTCCATAGTAAAATTGCAAATTTTGTCAATATGGAATTTTTGGTACACATGAATAGTCTCTGTGTAAGCTCTCATTAAGTAACTTTAAATTGACATTTTTTAAAATTTCTAAAAGATGAGGAAAATAGAATGTTAGCATCTTTGTATTTTTATTTTTCTACATGTTTAAGGTTATATGTGGAATCTGGAATCTGAAATGAAGATTTAGCATGAACTTGAAATACAAGTAAAACTGGGGGAAAAAAGCAATATAATGTTCTAACTGTACACAGACATTTGGGTTAAAAACAAATACAGGAGCTTTGTGCCTCATGTATAACAAGACAAATGAGTCAATTTTTTCACCCACGTCCAAGGAAGAAGGCTGATGCTAGGGGTGAGCCTATATAGAAGCTAATGGAAGCCAAAAGGGAAAATGATTGCATTAAATTAAATGTGAGGGTAACCAGAAAGAGTTCTAAAAAGTAAAATGTGCCTGGTGTAAGGAAAGGAAGTTTCCTGTTAACATTCTATCTGAAAGCGAGGACTAGAAAGCAATAGTGAAGCCAGTCGAAGGAAGCATCTACAGTGACTGAATAAATACAAAAAACATGTTCATGGAATAAAGGAAGTGGAACCCTACTGTAACATCTAGACATAACTAAACTTGGGGAAATTTGGTAAAGTTTAAATAGTAAAATTTTCAGACTCTTAAAACTACAAAGCCAATATTCTGCTTGCTGTTTGAATAGCAGCAGAGAAAAAGCATATCACATCTGTTCCAAGTCTGCTAATTAAGAAGCATGCTCAAGGCTAAAATATAGTACAATAGACAACCCATTTATCTGACCCTCCATTATCCGTATTAACTGGACAGCCAGTGCACACTCTCTTATGGTTGCTAGATGCTGCTGCAGCATTGCGCTTTCCCATTCTCTGGTTTATCTGGATTTTTGATTATCCGATCTGGCCCCAGTCCCAATTAGACGGATAAACGGTTCTGCTGGTTCTTATAAACCAGTTTGAAAATTATTGTAATTCATATTGTTTAATTTTAAAGGCAACAGTACTTGCTGTACACTATCCTTGCTCAAGTATAGTACAGCAGAAGGGGAGAATGTACAGGACATGGTGAGAGAATGAAACTATACTTAACCCCCCCCCCCAAACACTGATGTTTTGCAGGTTATTGAAGATGGCAGTCTGGAAGCAAAAGATGGAAGTCTGGAAGCAAAGACTGTATCAACATAATTCTTAATTTTCATGTGTAAATTAATACAATAAAAATGTTTTGGACATGTCGTGTGTGTTATGTATAAAGATAAAATGCCAAGTTCAGTCCTGATCGTTAACTCAGTTGACTTCAACAAAGTTAAATCAGGGATAAATTTATCCCTGTTCCTCAGTTTTTGCTGCTCAGTTGACACATTTGATTTTCCACATATATTTTTATGTATATATAATTAGATCTGAATTAAAGTTTGAAAAGAGTGAGAAATGAATGTTTCATTTGTGGTAACACTCAACTCATTCATAGTATTTTCATGATCCCAGATTCTGATAAACCTTTATTCTGTTAGTATTCTATTCCATAAAAGTAATAATTAATATCCCAGCTTGGTACACAGAAAATAAGTGAGCTAGTCCATCTGTACTAATTTAATTTATTTTCTTTTCATTCAGTAACATGCAAAACCATTTTTGTTTAGTATTTGTTTCATCTGCCATGGAAAAAACAATAACTTTGTATCCACTGAAATGCTAGTTCAATTTCTTGCCAAAATTATTCCCAGTGGAATGTCAAACATCTATATCTCCTACAATAACAAGTCAAAGAAAATTTATTTTTTCTTCCATTTGCAAAAGCACACAAGTGTCACAAAAATCTTTGCTGCTTCAGATCGCTGGTGTCTTGTACATTAATAGCAATAGGTAATAAACCTAAAACACTTAAAAATGGAACTAAGTTTTCTTGTCGTCAAACTGCTGCTTTTTAAGACATCTCCTTCCCCAGAAAGGGAGCTCTAGAGTAGTGTCCAATTGTTATCAATTACATGTCAGCATTTTTAGATGAGTAATCTCTGAATCTCTCCATGTCCTCTGTGTTCTTTGAGGCATTGTTAATATTCAGCTGCTAAAACAAAAGCAGTTAATGTCGTATGTAAAAACCATTTTCCCTGCTATGTTGGAACTCCCAGCCCTCCATGTAACAAGAGTCTTAATTATTTTTAGATTGTTTATATGTGGTTGACTTTATACAAATCCTCAAGCGATTCTGCTGAAAAGGGAATATCAGAATTTCATTTTCCTTTGGCTCAGAGGCGTTTTTCTTGGCCAGAAAGAATTTGAGTCATACTTACTGCAACATTTTATTTAGGAAATACATTCTTTAAATTCTGTCCTACTGACTCCTTTACCGTTAAGTATACTTTTGAAATTTCACTTGCTTTGTTAACACACTGATATCACAGATTAGCAAAAGAACAGCAAGCATTCAATAAATAACTAGAAATACCTCTTATAATTAGTGGCACTAATAATTACAATCATGTCAGTATACTTAAGGTAGATCTACACTGCAAAGAAGTTAGCCCGTGCCAGCCAACTCAGGCTTGTGGGGCTCTTGCTGCCTGGCTGTTTCATTGCTGTATAGACTTTCGGGCACGGAGACTGAGCTCTGGGACTCTCCCACTCCATAAATTCTCTATAATCCTGTTTTGGATAAAAGAGTTTCAGATAATTAAGGTTTGGTTAAGCAAGGTTGTACTGTATAATTCTAGTGTGGGAATATTCCTGGTTCACTTAAAGGGACTTTGACCTTGTATGTTTGAATTTTATTTATATTTATTCATAACTTTAGAATCATAGACTCTGTCTACCAAATTTTAATTATGTTTTAAAACCACAACTCTGTATCTTGTTGTATTGAGTATGCTTGGGCTTGGAAGCTGCATGTCTTCAGCACCACTGGAAAAAAAACCAGACGTGTCAAGTTGAGCAGCAAAAAATTGAGGAACACAGACAAATTGTCAGAAGTGTTCAGTATCTGTGACTCAGTCCAAAGTCCAGTGCCATAACTGCAAGACCAGTATGAGAATCCCTTTCCCTCTTATGTAGAATTTGTAAACATGAGTTGAATTTTAATATTTTAAAAGATCTTCTGCCACAAACAGGTCAGTGTCAACAGGTTGAGAAGAAAATAACCTGAAAGGAATAAAGCCTAGGTACAAAGTCTTTTACTCCTTTAAAAAACAAACAAAAAACACTGTGAGTGGAGTTAGGCATAGGGCATGTTCTATATTCCATAGGCTTGTATGATGACAAAATAGAGCTCTAATTAAATTGCATTTCACCATTTTTTTGTTAGTGAAGTTCTGGCTTGGAAGAAATATCTTTTGATAAATATGGCCCCTGAAGTAAACTGCAGGGCTATATTTTCTTTGCCTGGGTAACTAGGTTTTCTTTTCTGTATAAAATAGCCTAACATGTCAGAATTGTCTCTTAATTTTCACAAAACCTATGAAAGTGTCATTTTTTTATCCAAGTGTTCTAAATGCAGTGGTTAAACATTATAGGGAAATCACTAAAATAACTTTATTCCTGACAGACCTGATTTGAATAGAGATGGGTTGACAAGATGGTGGTTGGATTTGGTTCTGGACTATTGGTAATATTCAGATTTGGGTGTTAGACAGAATTAGGAGTGGGTTTGGATTCAATGGCACTGAAATATTCTGAGATTTTCACCATGAATGGAGATCTTGTGTCTGAATTTTGAGTTTTCAATTAGATTTATAATCACATTCCATTTTTGACTAAAGTAACCCCCCCCCCATTTTACCAGTTTTAGAACTGATGTTCAAAAAGTTTGGTCAGCATTTAAAAAAAAAAGTTGAAACATTCCTGCAAAATCTTGTATTTTTGTTGTGGTTACTAGCTCGGCTTGTGACCTTGGTTGTCCTTGTGTGATTTCCATCATCTTGAGCCAAAATCATGCCAGAATCTGCCCTTGTGAGATTTCAACTACATGTGAATCACAGCCTCAAAATATATGTATTTGGAATTTAAATTCAACCTGGAACCAAAACTGCAGAGGAAGGCTTAGATCTGGGAAAGTGAAAATGAACTTCGTGTCAGTTGGCAAAGATTGTTTTCATGGCTCTGAAATTTGGACCAACTGTTGATATGAAAGTTAGTTCCTAGAGGTGATACACTAGTTGGCTAATGCATTGGTTTTATCCCCTCTATCTGGTAAATATCTGAGGTTAAAGATGGGGGAATGCAGTTATAAGCAGAGGGAGAGCTCCTTTCTTTTTTCCTGGCTTGGATGATCATTGTTCATCCAGGGCTCCCCCTCTGCATATTCTGCCTGTCTCATGGAGTGAACACTTCTCCGGCAGGAGAATGTGTGGTGGGAACTGGCTCACAAGTTTATTGGGGCTTTCAGATTTCCTACCTACTAGATGGAGTACTAGCAGCATCTTTGGGAGAAGAGGCTTCCACCCCAATCAGTTTCATTAACATGTCCTGTCACCTGCTCCTCTCAAGGGGAGAGAGGAAGAAGACTTCATTGTGACCGCTGCAAAGGAGGAAAAAGGGACAGAAGAGAAGACATCCTTATTTGCCTATAGCCACTGCCCCTAACCATCTCCTCTAGACTCCAGTGGGAAGAAAGCCCGGGGCAACCAACTGGCCCTTGTCAGCTTCCTCTCCTCCATGAGACTCCATTGTGGGCAGAGGGAGAGGGGAAGTGAATGCAGGGTCAGATGAGAGTAGTGAGGGATGGAAGAATGGGAATGGAAAGGGGTGACAGGCAAATTTAGAGAATGGGGGGTGGGGTTATTTAGGTGAATGACAGGTGAGGAGTTAAACGGAGATTAAAAATCTAAGGGAAGTGATGGTGAGTGGGAAAAGAATGGCAGAATGGAGAGACTGAAGGGAAGAGCTGAACCCTTGACCCCTAGTAAGATCATTTTTGGTTTTGTATAAAAGTGTGGTGCCAAAATATTGCAATAAAATTCCCATTAACGTTTGCTCCAGAGGTCAGAGTCCATGTTTGGATCGAATGTCGATGCTTGAGAGACCTCATTTTAGGTGTTAAATAAAAACATGAGTATTCTTATGGATAGAAAGCACATTGTTTTTTTATGCAGGCTTCCTGGTTTTAGTCAATATGTTAATAGGACCTAACATGCCTCTGACAAGTTGGTCAAATATTAGATTTGTTTAGTTTTCATAAAATATTCTGAACTATTTTGAGTTCTTGAAAAGTGTATGAGATTGCATCAGGGATTTCACCATTTTCCTGTGGGAAGGGCCCCCAGAGCTTCCATTTTATTAATGGTGTTTACATCAGTACAGATTCTCATCCTGGTCAAATCTAAATCCTGCCCCTTATAGGAGTGATGGTTGGGAGCATCAGGGATGTGCCTCCCATCAACCCCAGCTTCAAACTAGGGCGGTCAAGCAATTAAAACAACTAATCGGGATTAATTGCAGTTTGAATTGCTCTGTTGATAACAGAATACCATTTATTTCAATATTTTGGATGTTTTCTACATTTTCAAATATATTGATTACAATTACAATACAGAATACCAAGTGTACAGTGCTCACTTTATATTATTTTTATTACAAATATTTGCAGTTAAAAACTTGAGTATTTCAGTTCACCTCATACGTTTTGTAGTGCAATCTTTTTATTGTGTAAGTGCAACTTACAAAGTTGGTGTTTTTTAAAAAAACATAACTGCACTCAAAAATAAAACAATGTAAAACTTTAGAGCAGTGTTTGTCAAACATTTTGTGCTGGTGACCCCATATGGACTTAAAAAAAAATTGTGACCCCTCCAACTAGAAAAAAATTGTCATCGCCCTACCTTCAGCCCCCCTCAGGGTATGGAGTTCTGGCCTTCAGCCCTCCGTGGGGCTCCAGGTTTCAGTCCCCACTGCAGCCGCCGGGGCTGTGGCTCTGGCCCAGTGCTGCCTCTGGAGTGCGATTAATGCATTAAAAATTAATGTGTTAATTGTGCTGTGAATTAATCCTTAATTGACAACCCTAGTGCAAAGTGAAAGGTCATGGGACTTATCAGTTCGAAGTGGAGGAGGAGTGGGTGTAGGGTTGCCAGCCCTTCAGGATTGTCCTGGAATCTCCAGGAATTCATCCGACCAAAGTTGGCAACCCTACCTGGGTGGATGGGTTGATGACTATGAGCTACCAATGGGATGCAGCTGTGAAAAATGGTAATTCAATCCTAGGATGTGTCAGGCGAGATATTTCCAGTAGAGACAGGGAAGTGTTATTACCATTGTACAAGGCACTGGTGAGACCTCATCTGTAATACTGGGTGCAATTCTGATCTCGCATGTTTAACCAAGATGATTTCAAACTGGAACAGGTTCAGAGAAGGGCTGCTAGGATGATCAGAGGAATGGAGAAACTGCCTTACAAAAGGAGGTAAGGATCTTGGTTTGTTTAGCCTAACAAACCGAAGGCTGAAAGATGGTATGATTGCTCTCTATAAATACGTCTCAGCCATAAACATCAGGGAGAGAGAGGTGCTATTTAAGTTAAGGGCCAGTGGCAGTACATGAACAACTGGATATAAACTGGCCATCAACAAGTTTGGGTTTGAAGTTTGATGGTTAGAAACTTCCATCCGAGAAGTGAAGTTCTGGAACAGCCTTCCAAGGGGAGTAGTGGGGGCAAAAAAACTAAGGCCCTGTCTACACTACAGAGTTTTGTCAGCAACTGGCAGCTTTTGGCGGCAAAACAGTGGAGGTGTGCACACTGCAATGCCACTTTTGGTCACAAAACTGCCCTGTTGTGGCGACAAAATAAAACCACGTTGACAAGAGGGGTAAAGCTTTTTGTGGCAAACTTAAAAGCTACACAGCGACAGTGTAGATGCTGCCGTTCATTATATTGCCAGAACTGGCCTCCTTCAGTATCCCACAATGCCTGCCACAACTGCTCTGCTCACTATTTTAAATTCCGCTACCCTGCATTCCTGCTACACAGGCATGTGCCCCTCCTCTTTAAAAGCTCCAGGAAGTTCTGACAGCTGAGTGTGCAGCTCTGCTCTGGCAGCAAAGAGCAAATCATTAATGTGGAATGTTGCTCTCTTTTACACAGAGGCAGGCAGGAAGGGGTGTGTGTGTGTGTGAGAGAGAGAGAGAGAGAGAGAGAGACTGCTGTGAAAAGCCAGGGAGGGAGGTGGGGGCTGATGTCTGGGTTCCCCCTACCTTGCCTCAGGGATGGGTTGCTTTTGGCATCTGTCCAATTTAGAGACAGCATGCTGACACACTTGCTCTCCCCCAACACATACACTTTCACATACACACTCTCCCCCCATTCTTACACAATCCCCCAACACATACTTTATCTCCTTCCCCCCACTCCCTGTCACACACTCTCCTCCCCGCCACCCACTTCAGTTGAAAAAGTGGCTGGCAATCTAATACCATGCCCATGAAACAATGGGATTAAGAAACCTGCATCATGTAATGTTGTACCTGCCCCATGAGGCATTGCAAACCCTTCCCAAAGCACCCTGCAGTCAGTTGCATAGTGGGATAGCTACCCACAATGCATTGCTCACTGTATTGATGCAAGAGCTGCTAGTGTGGATGTGCTCTGCTGACACCAGAAGCATAGTGTGGACATACAACAGCTGTTTAATTAAAGTTTTGTCAACAAAACTCTGTAGTGTATACATAGCCTAATTTGTTCCCAGACTGAGCTTGATAAGTAGGGCTGTCAAAGGATTAAAAAAAGAAGTCACGATTAATCACAGTTTTGATCACACTGGATAAAAAGACGGTTATATGTAGCTATTGCAAGGCTAAGTTCCAATACCAACGAAGTACTTCAAGTCTGCAGTACCACCTACACGCTAAACATGCTTTTGCCTCCAATTCCTGTGCTACAGATAACCCATCAACAGAAAATGAATCGTGCCATCCGTAACAGAGTATGCTAACAGAGTTTCAAGATCTTTACAAGCCCATGATTCAAACAAAGTACAACAGCTTAACCAATGCTATTGCAAAGTGGATAGCTATGGACTGCAGACCACTCAACACTGCAAGCGACAGAGGGCTAAGAGATGTTATTCAAATTCTACTTCCAATCAGTCCTATACCTTTCCCTGTCAAGGAACTATTGCATCACGAATACATGACCTATATCACAACGAAAAGACTACAAAGTCGAAGCTTCTGCAAAATGCACTAGCTGTTGGTTTGACTCGTGATCGCTAGACATTCTTGAGCAATCACAGCTGTCTTGGAGTCCCAGCATAAGTGATTGATGCTGCATGGAAACTGCAGTTGTTGCTTCAACAGTAACACGTACTGGAGAGAGACATTATGCTGAAACGTGTGTAAAGCATTTCTTGGCTGTTGCGAAAGAATGGAATATTCAAGAAAAGGTAAAAACTAGTATTAAGAGTGTGATCAAAATTGTGATTAATCGCGCTTAATTTTTTAAAAATCGTGATTAATTTGTTTTGAGTTAATGGCTGAGTTAACTGTGATTAAATTACAGCCCTACTTTAAACACATCCTTCTGGCAGGCTAGGGCTCTCCTCGGGAACAGGCACTCCTTTCAGAAACGTTCCTTTGTTCATGTTTTCATGAATTTTAAAGTCAGAAGGAACTAATCCACCCTGCTGTATAACCACAGGCCATAGAATTTCACTCAGTGGAGGGAGTTATCCCTACTAGGTAAGTGAAACTCTTCCCTGAGGAAGTGAATGCTGCCTTTATCATTGTGCATCCCATTAGCAAACAGTGATGAAAATGCAAGATCATCACTAGACTTCAAGTCCTGTCATGACAACCTCTAGAAGGGGTGAGCTTCCCATTCTGTTCTGATCGACTTTAACCACCGGTAAGTAGTAATTCCTTACTGATATTCAGTAATTGCCCCAATGCCATACAACTCTGCTAAATGCAATATGGTTTCACCTGAAGCCAAGGAACTTGCTGATATAGGTATATTTTACTTTATTGAATTTTATTAGAAATTCAGGTACAGGAAGTCCATAATTCACCAAACTTTTAAGAGGCATTTTATTGGAAGAACAGGCAATGGACATTTCTTGAAGAATACCAACCATCTGAAAATGGTAATGCTATCATGCTGTGGTCTTTCATAAGATTGAAACCCCAGTCATGGACAGCATTAACATTTTTCAGAGTAAAAAGAAAAGCTATTTTAAAAATTCTCACTAATGTGATGGCAAAAACCTAACATGCCTCTTCTGAGGAATCAGATTTGTAGAGAAAGGGATATGTGTAAGTGGTGTGATGCTCATTTATATCTGGTAGATAATTCCTATATTTGCAGTTCATACCTACTGTGTATTTTAGGGAGAGAACATGGAAGAACATAAGTATAATTTAAACACAATACAGTTAAGAATCAGAACAGTGAATGGCAAGACCATCTCTCCCTTTGTTAGTAAATATCTATTGGCATAATGTTAGAAGTAATGAATTTAATGATAAATAAAATGAGTAATGTGGCAATACCAGTTGTGAAAGCAGGAGTGGTAGATTTAACGGCTTGTCTACACACGAACATTAAACCAGAATAAGGTAGGGTGTGAATTTAAAGCGGATTAACTATACCTTATTGATTAACAACCTGTGTATGTGCTCTTATTCCAGAATAGCAGTGCCTTATTCTCAATTATTTTAATGCAGTTGGATTAAATAAGACTACTCATGTATAAAATTAATCCATTTAGATTAAGCTAATTCAAGATAAGGCACTTTTTTGTTATGGAATAGGAGCATTCACACATGGAGTTAAGCAGGAATAGGTATTTTGGAATAATTCCCTGGCTAAGCAAGCCCTTAGTGGTGGGCACAATACCTGTTAATCAGACTACCAAATACTGAATAGTTCACCTGGGTGGTGTCAGAATGCATGGATCAAAGTTTGTGAGAGGCTCACATGTGATGTTGATAAAAAGCTTTAAAGAAAGATAACTCCTCAGTGCAGCTTTGGGTGATGTGCAGTAAAATAGACCAGTCTACACCCAGATCAATAAGAATTAAAATACTGAATAGTTGCCTCCTTCAGTAATGCCCACCATCTTTGACATAATAACATGTGATCACATAAAACTGTATTGTAATCCATACACTTGCGGGGAAGAGTTAAGGTTGTAGAGACAGCTTTCGTGTCATCTTCTGACTTTTGAGTGTTTCACTGCAAACTTAGCCTTACAATGTGGCTTTTTGTGTGTGTGGAATGTAGACGCTATTTCAGCTGTGTCTGCTCCACAACATCACCTACGGCAGCCTGGAAATACTGCGGCACTGACCCAGTCAGCTCAGATAGGCTGCTTCCTGTCAACCTTCCCCAAGCCAGCAGGTCCCCACATGACAGAAGCAACAAAGAGTGATCCGAGAGAGAGAGAGAGAGTATGAAATCCCCTTCCGGCTTGCCAAAGGCAGAAACAATTCACTTTTTATCAGATTACTGAAACTGCCAACATGCAAGTTTGTCTCAAATCTGCTAATGTTGAAAGTGGAGTTTCCCCTATAAAAGCGGCCGAGGCATTATTACTCTAACTTAAACAAAACAAAAAAAAATTTCAACTCTGAGGGTATGTCTACACTACCCACCGGATCGGCGGGTAGTGATCGTTCCAGCGGGGGTCGATTTATCGCGTCTAGACTGGTCTAGTCTAGTCGACCCCTGCTGGATCGATCGCTACCCGCCGATCCGGCGGGTAGTGTAGACATACCCTCAGAGTTGAAATTTTTGTTTTGTTTTGTTTAAGTTAGAGTAATAATGCCTCGGCCGCTTTTATAGGGGAAACTCCACTTTCAACATTAGCAGATTTGAGATTTGCATGTTGGCAGTTTCAGTAATCGACCCCCGAGCGCTCTCCTGTACTCCACCACCGCGAGAGGCGCAGGCGGAGTCGACTGGGGAGTGGCAGCAGTCCACTCACGAAGACGCCGCGGTAAGTGGATCTAAGTACGTCGACTTCAGCTACGTTATTCTCGTAGCTGAAGTTGTGTATCTTAGATCAATTTCCCCCCCACCTCAGTGTAGACCAGGCCTAAGTTAAGAATGAAAAAAAAAGTTATAGCTATAAGCAACTGAAAGGGAACCTGTAAATTCTGATCCTGGTCTGCCCATGTAGTGCTTATTGGAAAATCAGGGTCTTAGTATGGAAATGCTGTGTATCCTTAACTCTGTCCTCCAGGATCTGCTTATAATCTATTGTTTTCTAGTCACAAATTTCTCTTAATCCTTTAACATCGGGATATTTTATACACTTTCCCCCAAACCTAAACATAAAAAAATCTTGATATTCCTAGCAACCTTCCTTTCACCCAATAACATTGCTAAATATCCAATGACATACATGGAAATGTTCTTAACTTTAAAAAATTCAGAATCTGTTCTGTTGTGGAGGGATGAAGCTGAGCTCCTGTCCCTGGTCAGCATCGTGTATATTCCCATACAGGATGCATCAGACTAAGAGCCTGAGCCTGAAAACACTTTTACAGCTGTAAGTAATTACAAATGAGCAGAAACATTAAACTCAGTAGGACTATTCACACATGTAAAGTTACATTCACAAGTGTGTGCAGGATCTGTGACCTATATAATTAACTCTGTACAAACTGTATATTACAATAGTTGGGGGTTCACTGTATGGTTAGGACCTGTGACAGTTTAAACGTATACTTCTTGCAGGTGTCTAAATATGAATCCCATTACATATCACAGTCGCCACTGAGTTTCTTTCTTGTCAATCTCAAGTGTCATAACTAAATTGTTGAGTTAATAAAGTAGGTGTGATGAGGATGAGAGATTGGGAGCCAGGCTGGTTGTGTCACTCTCTTGCTCTGTGAGTGTGAGCAGTTCACAGCTTTCTGCCTCAGGTTTTCCACCTGCAAAATGGATATAGTAATACTTGTTTGGTTCACAGGCACATTGTGAGGCTTCAGAAGGTTTGCATAGCATTTTAAATCCTTGACTAAGATGTATACACAATCTTAATTTCCTAAGAAAAGCAACACTTAAAAACAGTGCTAAATATTCACATTAAAAATGGTAAAGTATTTTCTGTGAGTCAAATTTCCTATGTATAAAAATATTTCTTATAAATGACTACAGTGCACAGCTAGGCATGCCATAGTTTTAATTCATCATCCCCCCCCACCATAAAGGAATGATGAAGCAAAGAAGTGACTTGTGCGGGAAGAAAACTCGCTACATCTGAAAGGCAGTAGGGTAAAATAAAAAATAAGTTGGTGAGCTCAAAATGCACCCATTTATAAATCCTGCTAAAGAGGCATTGATATATGAAGCTGCTTTTTTCTCCCCTTTTCCAGCAACCATAAACCAATACATTCTAACAAACATGCCTATATGTAGAGCAGCCCTTCTTTTTACATGCAGAATGGAGGTTTTCCCAGCATTGTAGTGACTCATTCATGCTTTCTGTCTTCCTCCCACAGTGGCAGTTTGTTCCATATGGGTTCTGGTAAAAGGCATCATACAGTGTTAATGCTAACATGTAGGAGTCAGTCATAGGTAAAAACCCCTATCACGATTAGCATTAACAACATACAGCCTACATAAGAACTCCAGAGAACTGAGTATGAGCCACAAAGAACTGAACTGTTCTTCCCCATTGGTTTACCTGTAATATAAAGAGAGAAATGCATCCAATAAATTGTTACAGAGTGATAACATACACCATAGTGTAAAAAAAGGATTGTAGTTATATCAAATTCAAACTAGCATAATCATTTTAATGTTATTTTTATAATATCAGTAAGAATAAATAACCCATTAGGTTTACTGAATTATTTCTCCTATCACTTCAGTTTCTTCTTCCCTTTTTTTCTAAATTGCATTGCACAAGAAGAATGATAGTGATGTAGGAAGAGAGAACAAGTTTTATTTATTATGCTGCTTACAGTGTCTTGGATATTTTTGAATCTTTAGAATAGATAGTTAATCAAGATACTTAAATGTACTAAATAATCATCTGAAAATTAGCATGTGATCAATAATTGGTCACACCTTTTAATTTTATATGGTCTTAAAATGTATTAAAATGTCTATCACAGGCTCTAGGTATTCTGAGAAAATATAGGAAATTCAACTATAGCAATTATAGCCTCATCAATATGCATTTACTGCTGGTTGAATAAAGGGCTTGAGCCTCCAGTTGGATTCTGAAATCATTGGGCACCATGTAGGTGCAAAGCCCCCTGCATAGATCCAACCGAAGGACTGGAGCCAACATACTTCAGAAGTATATATTAATTTCCAATAGGGTGAAGAGAGAGAATTGAGGGTTTTTTCCCCTGTTTATTAAACAGCCCATTGTCTAATAAACACTTCTTAAGTCCTACAATACACTGATGCCTTGATGGAGAATACTTAATAATAGAAGAAGGGGATAAATATCATAGACCAATACAGAAAACTTTATGTTGAGTGGATTGTATTTACTATTAAGGTTTATGTCTTCTGATCTTGCCCATCTGTGAGTCATATCCTGAAAGCTAGAGTAATCATGTTGCAACAAGGAAGCAAGAGTATTCGAGATAAGATAAAACACTATATATAATGTTTCAAATATAAGATCACGTGGAAATGAATCTACTAAAGGAAGAAGGGTCAGACAGAATTTTCTTTCATTAACATATTATACAAACTTTAGTCAGATTTCAGTTAGTCAATTTTGGGAGAAGAATGCTTCATTCAGCCACTGAGAACTGGCTTTTTCCAGCCTAATTAATATACCATTCAGTGTTACTTCTCTGCCAAATCTGCTGATCATGGCATGATTGATCAACTGTTTAAAAGGAAATATTGTCTTTTAATCCACCCAATAACCATTTCATTCCCAAATCACAATAAATATGTTTGTAAAACTTGTTCTGTAAAAATATGTTTTTGGTGCTTTCTTTGTATATAAATGACTGAGACCTCTGTGTATTTTTATAGCATTCTTACATTTATCAACACAAGTGCAAAGGGGAAGTTAAAATGTCATGAATCTGTGGTCTAATTTAGAGATTTTAGGGAAATTACCTTCTGCTTTACTCCACTCAAAATGAAACTACTTAAATGTGTGCATGATTCAAGTGAAATATCTAAGAGGCAAACAAAAATTCCACAGTGAATAGAGTTTTTAGTGAGCTAAAAAACCAGTGGTTTGGAAATTTCCAGACCCAGGATTAAAACAGTGATTAAGGGCCATAGTCTGCATTACTTATTCAGGCAAAACTCCCATTGAACTCAGCTGTTACCTAGAAATGCAAATGTAATACAGCATGTTTAAATGAGGTAAAAGGTCTCTAAAGCTTTTGTAATACTTACCTGTGAGGTGAGTGTAGAATGGGGATACAAGGTTAACCTTTCATTGCTTTTTTGAGGACAACGCATCCAATTTAGTTGTACTTTAGATGTGAAGACATTCCAGAAATGTAATTTATGTATTGTTTCCCATTTTTAATGTATTTACATTCCCTGTTGCTTATTTCCCTGCTGTTGTCCAATGGGCACACATCTCAATTAAGGGCCTGATCCAAAGCCCATTGAAATCACATGGAACACTGCCACTGATTTCATCAGAAGATCCAGTCAGTACATATGAGCAGTGCACTTCATTTTCATCAGGCTGCATTATCTGAAATGTGTCCCAGGTAAGCATCATTTGCATCATACATCCCCAATGTCTTTAAATCCATTTAGAGTTTTCCCAGAGACTCCCATAGGTTTTACTAACCAAAACAATGTTGGGTCTTTGGCATGTATCAGCAACTTGCTGTGGGAGGCACTCTTCTTTTTCAACCTGCTCCCTAGTGCACAGTCTCCCAGCAGAAAGGCTGAGGCAGAGGAAGTACAAAGGGGCATGGCTGAGTTGGTTCCCTCCAGCAGTCAGAAAAGCCAATAGCCTCTAATGGTGGTGGGGAGGAAAAGCTACACACACACACATCCCACATTATTGTTTGGCTACAAGAAAAGCTGGAGTCTGAGATTAGTGCAGACAATCAGCCAAAACCTGGAGGGGAGGCAGTTCTGGTGAGCACAAAGACCCTGTCTGTGGTGCTTTGCTGTCCCACTTAGGTGGTGAGAGAGCCTTGTGTGGGCCCTGTGTATGTGGGTGAACTGGGCATCCTATTATGGTTCAGTCATTGTGTAAATTCCAGAATCCTGTTACATGTTTTATTTCTAAGTTCTAAAACAACAACTGAGTCTTACTTTATCAGGAAGTGGTGAGAAATGACATTTCCTCTTGCCGAACCTCTGTAACAGTTTTTTGCACAGCTGTCTGCTTTCCATTACATTAGCAAGTTTGTGGATATGATGGTGCCCTCTTGCCAGGTTGTAGAAACTGGCTTTTTAGGTAATGGAAAAGATGTTCCATCCTTCCACCCATGCTTAATAAAATAAAATCCCCTCCTACCTCCCCATGCAAATTTTAATAGAAAAGATTGACAAGATCTTGTGTGACCTCTCTCCTCCTCTTTCCAACACCCTCTCCTCCTCCTACTAGTGACACCAAAGTAACTTGCTTGTTCTCCAACTCAAATGCCATTTACAACCCTTGCCTTTACTTCCTAACCTCCAACTCCAACCTGGATCCCCTCCAGTATGGTTTCCACTAACTGTGTTCCACTGAAACAGCTCTCACCAAGGTCTGTCTATTTCTTTTAGGCTAACTCCTCCTCCACTTTGATCCATCTGATGCTTTTGACTCTGTCAGCCACACCCTCCTTCTTAAAAACTTGTTCTCCCTTGGCTACTGTGACTCTCTCCTCCTGCCTCACTGATCCTTTCTTTGGTGTCTCTTTCAGCAGGTCTTTCCCGCTCCTGTTCTTTGTGGGATTTTATAGGGCTCCATCCTGGGTGTGTCTTACATCTGTTCTCTGGGCTATCACCCCCACTATCAGGGTATTATCTATCTGCTAATGACTCACAGATCTACCTCGCCATTCCTGACCTGTAGCCCTCCATCTAATCCTGAATCTCAGTTTGCCTCTCTGATGTCTCCTTCTGGATATCTCACTATCAATTTAGACTTAAGATGACCAGACTGGAACTTCTTATCGTGCTTCTAAAAGCCTCTCTGCTCTCCCCATTCTCTGTCACTGTTAAAAAAAAAATCACCATATTTTCTGTCAATGATCTGAGAAAGACAAGGTGGGTTAGGTAATATCTTTTACTGGACTTATTTGTGTTGGTGGAAGGTACAAGCTTTTGAACTCTGTGTAACTCAAACGCTTGTACCTTCTACCAACAGCATTTGTTCCAATAAAAGATATTACCTCACCTCCCTTGTCTCTCTTATAGCCTGGGACCAACACAGCTACAACAACTCTGCAAATAACCTGAGACTCAGACAGCTACAATCCTTATCCATGCCCTCATCATCTCCTGCCTTGCTTACTTCAACCTTCTGCTCTCTGGCTTTCCTGACATCTTCATAGCCCCTCATGTTTGCAGCTGCTAAGATTATTTTCTTTGTCCATTGCTCCGGCCTCCCCTCCCTGATAGTCACTTCAATGATGCCCCTGCTTCCACTGTATCAATTTCAAGATTTTTACTGTAACCTTCATTGTCGGTCACAGCTCTGCCCTCCTGACTTATCTGGTATTGCTTCATATGGTGTCGTCCCTGCACACCAATGATGTGTGTCTCAACTGCTCGCTTACTGCACTTATCCACTCCTTGCACAATCTACCTCATGCTTTCTCCTATTCCACCCCTTATGCATGGAACTCATTCCCTGGGCAGATCTGAAAAACAATTCCCTTCTCTTACTTCAGATCCCGCCTCAAGATTCACTTCTACCATGACACCTACAGGAAATCTGCTGGCTAGGCTGAAAGGCGACTGGGATACAGATAAATAATGAGAATTATTTATATATTAAACTTATATATGAGATTGTTTCCCTCTCATCCCACCTTTCATATAAGTATAAAAATATAGAATTTGTCTCCACTATAAACTCTTCAGAGCAGAGGTCCTGTACACCTCTATTTCTGTGCAGTGCCTAATGCAACAGGCTCTTGATTCTCATTGAGGCCTCTGGAAAACTACTATGATAAATATATTAAATAATAATACAAGTATAATACATATGACTGACTTTGCATTGAAGGCCTCTTCCAGAATATGACAATCTACCACATTCATAGCTTTCTTATTACTTCATATTTCAGTAAAAAGCCCTGCTTTTCTAAGCCCAAATTATTAGTGGAAAGCTAATAATAATTAAGATAGGAGATTAAAGATAAATAATGATTCTAGGAACATGCAGTACCTACACATCTCTCACTATTGTAAAGTAATTTTGAATTGATTGAGTGTTTCTGCAGACCACTTAGCATAATGCACTATGACTAGCACAGCCCGCCTCTTAGTTTTGCTGCTGTTCAAAACATGAACACGTGCATTGCAGACTGTGCAACTATCTTAACCACTTTAAGGTGGTGTAAAAGTAAACTGTTCAGTACACTTTAATATGCTGATTTCAACCTACTTTGATTTAGGGGGCACTTCTCAAGGAATAAGGCACTACTCAGAATTAGTGAGGGTGGCAGAATCTGTCTCAAATCCAATTGAATTCAGGGAGAATACAGATAAACTGGTATATATTCCAAAAGGGAAGATTAATCCAGTGACTTTAAACCTTCATGAATCTACTGCTCTGTTGTCTAAATATTTTCTCCAGTCCTTTCCATATACACTATGGGTAGGATTTTCAGAAACCCATAAAGTGATTTAGGAACACAAGTCCCAATGACTTGTCCCAACACTAGCTTTCCTAATATAGCTTCAGTCAGTTTTGGACCTGCTCCTAGTCCCACTGAATTTAACTGGAATTTTTCCAATGACTTCAGTGGGAAGAGGATTGGATCCTTTAACTCTTTAATTGTAGTGTAATCTGAGAGGTTCACGTTATCCCTGTGACAATTTTGAATGAAAGGCTCTTTATTTACACCTCAGTCATTCATACTGAAATTCCCAACAACTTCAATGGGAGCTCTGCCTGAGTAAATGCTGCAGGAGAGGGCCATCTGTGACTGAAATAAATCTAACAGCGGCACCCTATGGAAGTCCTAGGACTGATTCTGATCTCACATGCGGTGTTGTAAAGTATGACTCATACCCCTGAACTCAATGGAGTTACAATGGAGTGAAACTAATGCAAGAGAGTTCTGATCAAGTCCCTACTCTATATTGTATTTTTTTCTGTCACTGACTTGGAAAGCCAATTCTAGGGTTCATGTTATTGTTGTTTAAATTACACATACACTATGTATTGCTTCGACTAGTCTGATGTTTCCCACATTAAATTTACATTTGCCTACTAGCGCAATATGAAGCATTTTATGTACTTTTGAAATACTTAATTCCTTACTTTTGATTTTATTTCCTAATCTCGTATGCCTGCTTTTCTTTATTAAAATGTATGAACCTGAGAATTTAAAACTAGTCTGTTTTAACTGTGCATGTATTGCAAGCAACTAAATTCATCCCCAGCATAACTTCACTGAAGTCTGTGATAACTGGTGAAGTCAATGGAGGGATGAATGCCAGGAATGAATTTGGCCCTCAGTGTTAAGTCTGGTTTCTCAATATTTTTGCAAGTCAGATCATAGTTTTGCATCCCTTTACAAACTGCATGTCATTGCATTTAGCCAACTCCTCAGACATCAATAGGACCAGAAACTTGGCGTTAACTACCTCAACCCACTTTAAGAGCAGAACTGCACAATGCTTCCAGCCTGAACATTTTGTAACCAGCTTAGATCAGCTCTTTTTCTGTTCTTCACTATTATTTTATATTGGCAGCTATTTAATCTTGTCCCCTATCATGCTGTTTTCTGAACAGACAGTTTGCCTCTCCTCTTTTGCCCTAAAGGCAAACAATTAATTTATCTTTGGTACCATTTAGCACTTTTTAAAGATACCACATTTTCTTTTCTACATTGTATAAGGACTGCCCTACCCTTTGCTTTGTCGAATTATAGTGTTTGAAGTTGGTTAGATGATACCAAGTGCTGTGAATTGCAGATGATTATTAATAAACACTGAAACAGAGACAATAATTTGTTCATTTGAAAGCAAATGTAATTTTCAATATTTCTTTCCCCCAAGGCCCTTTTATGATGTGAGGAGAAACCCTAATTTGCCATTTTAGGATGATATCCTAGCCTCATCGAAGTAAATAGTAAAACTCCCATTGGCTACAGTAGCCTAATACTCCCAGTGGCTACAGGTTGTCACTCGCGTCTGCAGCATGAGGTAAAAACAGAGATTATTAGAATGCTGCTGTGATCTCTGCTGTGATTGGTGCAGCATGTTTCACTACTTTAGAACAAACTAAAACTGTATTAATACAGTCAACCCAAGTAGGTTAGATCACACTTCCCTCTGAAACTAAGAAATCCTAAGCACCATGGTGAAATTCTGGACTCTTTAAGTCAATAGGAGTTTTGCCATTTACTTCAAGGGGGCATGATTTTATTAGATCAGTTGCCCTAGATCCAGAAGAAGAGGGAAACCTGCTAATTAAAATACCCCTTTAAATATATGCTCATTAAGACTTCTTGGAGAAACTCTAAACACGTTTGTATTTTACTTCTCTGACATAATTCATTTTCCAGTTTGCTAAAGCACTGAGTCATTTCAGGGAAGATAAAGGAAATGTGTGCTGCAGAAAACCATTACAACACTGAGCTTTGTGATGTTGCAGGGAAGGTTGTGCCAACACTTCCATTACAAATCCTCCTCTTTGTGGAGGAATGCAAGGGAGAAGAAACAACTCACCAAAGCCCAAATTCTGAAAATACTCACAAGTAGCTTTACTTACAAACATGTTTGAGTACTCAGGCTGTGTCAAGGCTTAATCCAAAGCCCATTAAGTCAATGCAGAGACTCCTATTGACTTCAGTGGGCTTTGGCACAGGTCCTTAGTATACTGGCCTTTTGTCTCTGCATGCCTGAGCTCAAATGAGAGACAGATCACATGCACAATCTCAATCTACTCCCTACTCAGTGACCAGAGGCTCAACACTGGGGGGAGAAAAACCAGGTGTGTTTGGCAGTCTGGACTGAGGTGTTTTTGCAGATGAACTGGCTGAAAAAAGCTTGCAGAGGACATGCTGTCCCATATCTCACTCTAACAGGTGCTGCCAATCATTCATTTTCATTAACAGTTTTTAAAAAATCCATTGCCAGATTCTCCCATTCTTACTTAGAGTCTGTCTTCCATAAAAAGAAAATAAACCAAGGCGCCACTTTTTATGCAGTTTATCGAGGCTAAAACGTGGTACAGTATGAGTCTCTTTGGGGAATGTTTTCCCCTGCATTTCCAAAAAAACCTATTTGGCATCAGTTGTGCATAATGTACAAGTTTCAGATGGGATCAAATAATTGCATTATCATATATTCTAATTGCCCTAAATATTTAGTAGAACTTAAAATTCTAGTGATATTAAACTTTGAAAAGTGGGCATTAGACATGTACAGTAAGTCCACTGCATACCCATTTTTGGGTATGCATAGACTATGTCCTCTGTCTATATTTACATGGACATCTGGAATGTCTGAGTTAGAGAGAGTATAGTACTCTTTAAAAATTATCTGAAAAGTATTTAATCTGACAGCTCTGTCCCATTCTCTTGAATAAACATATTTACGCAAGACACTGGAAAAACTCCAAAGAAGGATGTGTTTAAAAATGTTTTAAAACAGTAAATTTTTCAAAAGTTGTTCACTTAAATATTAAACTGCCCCCCAAAGATCTACTTCACATTATTGAATAAATATCTTTAAAATTCTTTAGCATATATTTTTATAAAATGTTTTTTGTACTTTTATACATTAAAAATGGCCACATTAAAAATAAAATAAAAGCATGGCTAGGCTTTGAGACTGAATGCCAAATTTTAGTCCATAGTCAATTTTTATTGCTGAGTTTTAAATTTCAGAATTTTTACAAAGCAAGGTATCAATGCTCAGCATACTGCTACAGTTTTGTTAATATGGATATGCATATCACACAAGTTCTTGTATGAGTATGCTTTTTCAAACATTTACATTAAAAAAATATAATGAAAAAGGCCTTACCCAAATGACAGAAGTACATTTGGATCTTTTAAAGGAGGTATTTTTCAGTTGTGTATTTGTAAAATAAGGTCCAGAACTGGCCACCTCTCCATTTTAATTTGCGTCCCTAAAATTTAAAAAGTCAAAATAAATCTGTAAAACGGGTTATTTTCCCAGCTAACAGTCTCTATGGCAAGTTGTAGACCAGAGGGAATACTTATGTCTGAGTCATAAACCTCTTAAAATAGGGGTTTATAACTGATGTTTTATATAACATGATCTTCTAACCTGCATCTCAAAACAATTTAAAAAATAGGTAGTGGAGGCAGAAAGGAATTAAAAAGCAGCAACAGACTCCACCATGCGTTTGTCTTCCTTAGGTGTGATGTGACTTAAGTCATATGTAAGTGTATGAATCTATAGAAGTGAACCTGATACAAAGTTAGCGATGGAACGGCGTCTGTGCTCCTGTGAGTGTGCATCTCTGTGTGTGGATGTGTGTGTGCACACGCTTCTGAAGCTGAGCCTGCACTGATTATTTAAGCTCCTGAGCTCTGTGGAACCCTGTCTATGGGTCCCCTCCCTTGGACAGCTCCACGTCTCCTGTAACACATGATATTTTCATTAAAAAAAACCCAAACCAACAAAACCTACCTGCTACGAGGCAATTTCTTTACAGAAAGATGCAAGTAAAACCAATGCAGCGAGGAGGCCACAGACTTCCTTTGTTCTGTCTCACTTGTTAACCAAGAGCACTGGGCTTGTTGGTTTTTTTTCTTCTTCTAGAGAGAGAGAGAGAGAAAATGAAACAAACAGGGGGGAGGGAAGCAACTGAGGCAGCAGCAGTTGCATGGCAGGTCTGTTGGTCTGGCTGGTCACCTTGATATCCTTGCAGCACAAGTTAGGCAAAGAAAGCCTGTTCCAAACAACTTGAGACCCTTTATAAGTCATGAAGGTGACTCATAACCAACGACTTGGCTTTCAGTAAATCCCCTGACTTTTTTTTTTCTCAGAAGAGCTTTTTTTTTTTTTAAAAAAAAGGGAAAACAGAAAACTCCAACTGACCTGAAAATTTTTCTTTTAACATCATGTACTTTCCTTGCTTGGACAGGGACCGTTTGGCTTCCACCTTTGAATCTAGTAATAATAATACATGCAAATGATTGCTTAGTAGTGATGGTAACATGTTAAACAAGTAAGGGGTAAATTGCAAGAAAGGGAGAGAGAGAGAGAGAGAGAGAAACACACCACACACGCACACATCTGCAGAAGTCTGTAACATGACTACCTGGAGAGAGAGTACATTGCTGGGAACTGCTTCTTACTCTTCTTTATATTACTTTATTAGCCAGAACTGGGCTGCACGGATTTGTCTTATTAGAATTAAACCCCGTGGATCCAGTGGGAAAAAGGAGGCACCTCACTGAGATGGATAAAATTCCTCCAGTCCTCAGCAAACCCGCATCGAGAGACCTGGCAGCACCAGCTGGGAAAGGTTATAACCAGACTGGAGTAAGACAATAAAATAGTGGATTGCGTAACTTTGGTATTGACTCCATTGTTTAGGTTGTAAGGTTCCTTTCTGAGCCTTACTCTGTCCTTCCCATTTTGACATTACTGGATGTCATCAGATGGCGCTACTGCAGATGATTTTGATAGTTCTGTTGATCTGAACATACAGGGATTATGTAGGGGGAAATGCTTATTTTCAGCTATGATGCCATTCTTTTTAGGGCTGAGAATATCACCAGCAAAATTTCTTTTGTCTGAATTTTGCCCTAATCAATTTAGTACTTAGTTGTAGCTGATGCCTACAGATTTTCTCCACCTAAACAAATACTGTATGGTACCAAGATACTACCCGTGCCTTTCATACAATAATTCCTTGTGGCCTGATATTTTGAATGCTCAGAAATCAAACAAAGTCTTTTCTTACTCTGCACAGGGTGGATATTTTAGTTGTTAGTGTAGCTGGAGGGCTAAATTAAACTATCCTACCAAGACAAGTGAAGCTGAGGCAGTGGCCACATCTGACAATGGAGAGGTAAGCTATTGCTGTAACCTTCTCACAGTTTTTAATTTAAACAGTGTCCCAAAAATAAATGCTGCAATTGAGTTAAAATCCCAGTTCTGCAATGGAGCAAGTATCTATCACAAAGAATAGACTCTCAGTTTATTGTTATAGCTTAGCTAAATCTGGGTTGGCATGATTAAAAAACACTCAGACAATATTATTTATTTACTTTTGGACATAGTTTTCAACCAGTTGCATTGCTTCCAAACTTTTTAAAAATCTTTTGGACTTGGACACACAAAATATTTCCCATTATGATGGCTCAGATACTGGTAGCTGCTCCAGTAGTTTCCGAATATCTTCTTTAATATAATGCTAGGTGAGAACTGATCGTTCCTATTCCCACACATGGGGTAATTCTACTTGCTAGCAGAATGTGTGCTACGTTTTTGCTTTTTGTTCTCTTTAGTGGCTATGATTTTTCTCCTTTACTGTTATTGAGAAATTCAATAAAATATGTGAATTAAATATTATTTTGATTTGCTAAAATCCCTTTTATGTAGCTTCCATGCTAGTAAAAACCTGATGCCAGAATTCAAAGTGTCCAGAAAACCAGCGGGAATAATGTTGCTACAAGTTGAGGGACTGCATGGAAAATAATAAAGAAAGCTAGATTTTTAGTGGAGGATCGGATAGTCTGAAGGCTTACTATAATGCAGAGCTCATCTATACTGTATGGAAATGCATCATTTTATATGATAAAGTTTAAACAAACTGAAGTTGAGACCCAACTCACCATGTTCAGAAAGTAGTCAGATCTGTACTATCCCTAGGTTGAAGTAGGCTTCTCTTTGGTGTTCTGGTTTGTGGCAATAACTAATAACATTTTGGGTCCTTTTAAATATTGAAAGGGCAGTTTCTGATTCATTTACTCTAATTGAATAGTGCCTTACTCCACCGGTAATCCTAGTGAAATCAATGGACCACTCAAGCAGTAAAGTGCTACTCAAAATGTGCAAGAATATAAAAATATGGACTTAAACAAGTATTTAGTTTTCCAGTGTTTGAAGTTGTAGAAGAAATGAAGTGTAGTCTTGTGGTTAAGGAACTGGAGCGGACTCAGGACAACCGGGATCTTGGCTCTACCACAGACTTCGTGTGTGACCATGGGCAAGCCACTTAATGTGTGTCTCATTTTATAGATGGGGATATCTCTTCATGGCAGCAGTGTCTCTTAGTGAAAATGTTCAGTGGGACCCTGATCTCAAATGGGACTTATAAAAGCTACTGTACTACTACTCTTAATATTGTATAGCTTGTGACAATCACATGTATATTGATTAAAGTAATGAAGTCAAAGAAAGGTTTCCCCCATCAACTTCCCAGTCTCGCTGTCAAAGAATCCCCTTTGCCTTTCATATTCTATCTCCCTTAGAAGGGTATTTTAGAATATTTGAGGCACTAGTCGAGAACTCCATATAACTTTGTTTTCTCAATAAAGTGGATTTCAAAGATCCACTGTAAGAGATCTAAAAGACTTCCAGGATTATAGACAAGATAACAACATGGGAAATCAAAATTCTCCTTCCAAAAACACCTACTTGCATGGTATTTTAAATTCAACAATGAGCTGATCTGAATTTTTTTAAAGTACAACTATGAAATCATATAACTGTTCTAATCCAACATTGGCCTTTGCCTTACAGATGCTTTTGCTAAATGGCCCATGGAGGTGGCAGCAGGAAGGGGGAAAAGAGAAATTAGGAAGGAGTCCTTTAAACCAGGGCTGCTGGAGTCCTGGTGGCAGTGATTACTGGTCAGGAGCCTTGGGAGTGTGGGGAAGGAGAAAATGGCTCAGCTGCCTGTGACTGATTAGGCATGAGCTCCCGCCTCCCACACAGGCTGGCTCTTTTGAAGTGCAGCAGCTGTGGAGCTGCAGGACACAGGAAAGGGTCCTGGGGGAGCATATAACTGAATGTGTGTTTGACACCCCTCTCCTAGATGCTTCAGACCATGTCACAGCACAGACACAGCGCTAGCAGCACTAAAAGATGACTGCCTCATGGCAAAGGATGGAGGCCACATCTCGGTGCGGATACTTCTCTCTCTCGCTCCATAGCTTTTGGCACCGTCAACCAATACTGAGCCACTTACTGATACAGAAGGAGTTAAATAGCACAGCACTGCAGTGGCTCCAGTCTTCCCTCACCCAGAGAGTGGGGATAGGCTTCTCTTCCACCAAGGCCCCCCTCCCCTTCCCACATAGAATCTCCCAGGGATCCATCCTGTACCCATTCCTCTTCAATACCTATCTGAGATGACTTAGAGAAATAGTGAGATGACAGGAGTTGTGCTGCCAACTTAACATCACCCACCACCTCTATATTTCATCTTCCACAGAAGCAACTAGTGCCATTAAAAGGATACCACGATGTCACACTGCCTAGAAGGAGATCAGCCCCAGAATGAAGGACAGGTGGCTCAAACACAACTCACATGATGCTGGTTGGAAGGGGAATATGCTTCAGGGAATTAACTGGAACACAGTCTTCTGCTTCCATAATAGGCATCTACCCACAAACCCACTCTGCTTACTATGGTGGTGTGAAGTTTCAGGGACTCTTCATTAACTTTAAATGATTAGGTACCACCAGTGGCAGAAACAGCATCCTTCCACCTTCAGATTGCTTGGAAATGTCATCTCTCCCATGAAATCTTGGCCACAGTAATCAATGTCTTTATCTACCCCAGACTGGACAGACTGGATTACTGTAGTTCACTGAATGGTGAAGCACTGCAGACATTCCAGCAAAATGCAGCTACCTGCCACCTCAATGCAATGGGGTGCTGTGAACATATCACCCAATCCTCTGTTCTCTGCACTGACTCCTAGTCTACTTCTGATGTCAATTCAAGGCCTCGGTTGTGATCTTCAAAGCCATTAATGGATAAGGACTCACTTATATCTGCAACTGCAAGTCCATCTATGACCTGCCAAGATACTCATGCTCTTCTGGGACATTGAAACTCACAAAACCCAGGGCAAAGCTCACAGGATGCAGGAATAAAGCATTCTTGATCTAGGGATGGAATGAGCTTCCAGAGAACTTAGACAACCTAGAGTTTACTCTTCTTTTAGAGCATACTACAACACTCTCTTTGAGAAAGCTCTCTCACCATAACTGGACAGAAACCTCTTATTTCCAGGTAAGCCAGAAGACTCCATGAAGTCTATTAGGCACTTCACCATAAAATGTATTTGAATTGTGAAGCACTTGGATACTGTGTTGATGGGAGCTAAAACCCTTAGGCGATAATTCTATGATCGCACAATTGGTGACCTTTTCCAACTGAATTTAACATTTCTGTGCCTGTATTTCACTATGTCCATAAATCTCCCTCTGAGGCCTCTAAAATATTGCCTTGCCTAAGTACCCATAAAGAAAAATCTTCTTAATAGCTCCTTTCCTCCCTGACATGTCTATCTTCTCTCACCAGCATGGCTGCTTACAATTCTGTCCTCTCTTCTTATTCAACTTGCCCTGTTTAGATATAATCATTCTCAACCACAGGAGGAGGTGCCTGTCCTGTAGAGCTACTAAGTCAGTGATGGGTAACCTGCGGCACGCGACCCATCAGGGTAATCCACTGGCGGGCAGCAAGACAGTTTGTTTACATTTGCACGGCTGCCCGCAACTCTCAGTAGCCGCGGTTCACTATTCCCGGCCAATTGGAGTTGTGTGAAGCTGCGGCCAGCACATCCCTGCGGCCCACTCTGCTTCCTGCAGCTCTCATTGGCCGGGAATGGTGAACCGTGGCCACTGGGAGTTGCAGGTGGCCGTTCAAATGTAAACAAATGGTCTGGTGGCCCGCCAGTGGATTACCCTGACGGGCTGCAGGTTGCTCACTATTGTACTAAGTCCTGCTAGACTGAACTCCTTCTATGGTAATGAACTTCACAGGACAGGAACATCCCACACCTATGGAGCATCCCAAGGGGTGCAGGAAGTGGGAGGCCTATTGCAAACCCCAACCAACTTACTCTGGAAAAACACAAGGAAAAAAGTGAAAGTTAGTAATTTCCCCTTACACTTTGCTTCAGACATTGCTTCCAGGTAACCTGAAGGAACCTGAGGAACTATGATGATTGGAGAGTCACAGGAAGGCAGGGCCATCAACACAGAGGTCCATACTTCCTCACAGGCTCCATGCCACCATTGAGGAGCTATTCTCCTTGTTCTCTGGCAGTGTAGCTCCCATGAGCTGCATTACTCTGGTCTCCCCATGGAGGATACCTGTTGAGGGGGCACTGAGGACCAGATAATACAGCTCCAGAAATCTCCACAGTGCTCCACAGGGGAAGGATCAGTAGATGGCCCCAGTCCCACCCCATCTGGGGCTGCCCATTCACTGGCTTAGTCCTTCTTCTTGTGTAGATCCCAGTTCTGTGAAGAGCCTGCTGTGGGGTCCTAGCGAGAGGGTGAATGGTGCCAGAGGGAGCAGGACCCCTCTTTTGTGTGTAAAGGGAGAGAGGCAGGCTCAATCCAAACACGGATTGGGGGAACACAACTGGATCCCGTATGTTGTGAAAGTAATTTTTTGTAACAGAACTCATCTTGAATTTGCTCTTACTTCTTGCATAGCTTCCTAAGGGCTGAAGCCTTAAGACAAATGCATTTTGGCAATTTTTTCTATAAATCTTGAGCAGATACTTTACTCCCTCCCTCTCAGGGGAAAAAAAAGTCACATGGGGGGAGGGCTGCATACTCTAAGCATGACCCTGATTTTCAGGCCTACCCATAAGTGACACTGCTGATGAATCGTTGTTCTTCACTAAAGTAGACTAGGGATTAGAATTTAAATTTTTAGAAGCTGGAGTTTTTGATGGAGTGTGGGCTTGTTTGCTGACGCACATGGTTAGTTAATACTTCAACAGCCAAGTTAGACTGCATAAGTCACCCAACATGACTAACTTTTTCCAGTTCTGTGACACTATCTCAGCAACTTGAAGTGGAGACAGGACAGGCTCAGTTGTTGGAATAGGGACTACCCCACCCACTGTATATTGTTAAACATAACAACTATTGTTAGAGAGGCAGCTATATTGTATAATGCCCTTGTCTTTAATTCCTATAAACTGTTTATCCCTCTTCCCAATCTCCATTACTTTAATTGAAGAACTTGTGTTGTTCAGAAATATTAAGAAATACATTATAGTAAAAAAATTAAATGTCAGCAATTAAATAAGACCCCCCAAATAGTCTGTTTTTAGAGAGACAATTGGTAAGATGTGATACTAAAGTTTAATAAACCCAAAGTGTATGCAAGTGCTGTAAAATAAAGCCAGACTAACAAATGATATATTTTAAATGGTATTTAGTGCCAACAACAATCATTTTTAACATGTGTGTTAAGCGAACTTTGTACTTATGAAAAATGTCAGTCCGGGCATTTGATGCAAAAGTTCTACTAAGACAGAGGTTGCTTTTTTTACAACACGGGCAATATATTTGAACCCACTGCCTGGTCAGTATTCTCCAAATGTAGCCAATCCTGCATTAAAGACCATGTGGGGTGAGAGGACCCCTACATTTATGCACAGCTCAGAGTTCTACTCTATAAGAGTAATCATTTGCTTTCCATAACCAATGCAATTAATGTGCTCTTTCATGATTGCCTATGGTGGCTTTGTGATTTGGGCACTAGTCTCCATCTAGATCTTGTTGAATCATCAACCCCTTTCACAAAGGCCATAAAAACGCTATCAAGTAACAACTTATGGTAAATAATATGGAGATATACCTATCTCATAGAGCTGCAAGGACCTTGAAAGGTCATCAAGTCCAGTCCCCTGCCTTCACTAGCAGGACCAAGTACTGTCCCTGACAGATTTTTGCCACAGAGCCCTACCTAAATGGCCCCACTCAAGGCTTGAACTCACAACCCTGGGTTTAGCAGGCCAATGGTCAAACCACTGAGGTATCCCTCCTCCCCAATGTTCCTCTTCTACTCAAACAAGTGATTCACTGTATCCCATTGCCAGGTCCTGGAGCTATGCTGCCTTTATTCTGTATTTATATTTTAATAAACATTTTATTAAATGCTAGCAAGGTTTTACAACGCCATACTTCTTCCACAGAAGACAGTCAACATATTTTGTTTTGATGGACCAAGCTTGTACTGCTACTGGGAGAATTTTTCAATACTGTTCTAAAAGAATGCTGTCCATGATGTCACCCATGGTCTTGTTTTCTGGAGTCAGCCAGTGAGTGGCCAAATCATGGAGCTGTTGGGCGACAGCCCGTGGGCAGCCCCTTTTTGGGAAAGGTTCCTCATTAAACTTCCTCTGATGGGCCTCAGGGGAGAATCCAAGCTGATCCCATAGGGCAGCCTTCAGGTCGGATTGGGATGGGGCTTCCTCTGCTCCCCTGTGAGCAGCTTGGGCCTTCCCTGTCAGGTAAGCAGTGAGCTGCACGGCCCAGAAGCTCCTCTCCCAGCCAGTGCTAGCTGCCCCCACTTGAACATTGTCAGTAACACCTGAGATTTGGGGTCCTTGGAGCTAGTCAGTTTGGTTAGAGTGGGCCCTGGAAGAGTCTCAGCAGGGAACACTCTCGTGGGAGGGATCTGCGGACCTTGCACGAACAGCCTGGCCACCTTGGCCTGGAACTTTTGATTCCTTTCCTGTTTGGCCAGCTGGGCTGCCTGTATGCATTGCTGAGTGGCTAGTAAGGCCTCCTGGAACTGATGATTTCACTCCTCCTCAGCTTGTTGCTGCTGTATCATTACTAGTAAAATTTCCCACATGGCCCCTCTTGGAGGAGGGGAGGTTCAAGTCCCTGTTCAGGCATATGTAGAAGACTTGGCTGAGCCCATGCACCCTCTTGTGGCCAGAGTGCCTCTGCTCTGCCCTGCCCTTTATTCTCCTTCTTTCAGGCCCCTTTTTTACAGAGATTCCACACACTTGCTTGTCTAGTCACCATCCTTATAGGGTCTGGGTTTATTCAGACAGTAACTCAAAAGTAAAACTCAGAGTCACAAAAATTTGTCCTGAGGCATGGCTCTTACTTCTGAGCCTGGGTGAGTGAAAGGGTTCCTTCATTTAGTCCCTTTCCTTTTCATGAGTTCTTAGGGGTGACCCGCCTGGGTTCAGCTTGCAGCTGTCCTGGACAGAGTTGACTCCCCTGTAGACATCTTAGAATCAGCTCCCCTAAACAACTGTTTCAGCTCTCTTCTAAGGAACCAGCTGCTTGCGGTTCCTTCCCAGCACCAGGTGTCTCTGGTTAGCTCATTTAGCAAGTCTGCTCCACGCTTCAAGTCTCCTGCAGGCAGCTCCCTCACTCCCTCTCACTCCTTGGCTGTCTCACAGGCTTCTTTAAGGTGTCTCAAATAGGGCATTGTAAATAGCTTATCACTTGAAAATCTTGGCCACGTCATCCACTTTTAAATGGAGCATACAACTTTTGCACTGGGATGGATAATGGCAACGTCTAAGGCATGGCAGCTTAAGCTTCCTCACCTAGCTGTGTACATGTTTATCACTTTTCTTAAGCTTAATTTCATGCAGTTTTATTCAGCTTCCAAATATGAGTTGAGTGTCAGCATGACAAAGCTGTGGCTGGGATGATTTAGTTGGTGTGGTCCTGCTTTGAGCAGGGGATTGGGACTTGAGGTCTCTTCCAACCCTAATATTCTATGATTACTCCTAACTAAATCCTGTCAGGTTATTTTATTATTGACTCTGGCATAACTGTTGATCCTTTCCTTTGTTCTCCCATAATACTTGCTCCCTTTATAAAATGCTTACAGTTCCTCATATTAAGATAATCATCCCACTCCTAACTTTTGAAAAATATTATTTTTAATCATCCCTTGGAACTTCCCCATTTTTGAACTACAACAATTCTCCTCCTCTTCCCTGCTGTTAATGTGGTCAATTCTCAGTTTCTTTATCTTCCTACACTCTGATCCTGTTCTTGTGGAAGTGGCAAAGCTCTCATTGATTTCAGTAGTCTAAGGTCAGGCCCTTTATCTTGCTCTTTTTGCTCATTATGTAAGGGATTTGGAAACTTTCTATAGCCATATGTTCACCTTCAGGTGCATGCTGTGTAATAAAGAAGCTATTTAATAGTTCTGTCTCTGGGCACTCCTGTTGAGCTATTTAATATCTCCCAGAGTTACAATTCCAGGCTAGGGTATGTGGGGTCAGTAGAGGAGGTAAACCAACTGAGAAGTGTGTTTGGTTTAGGGAGCTAGGACAGTAGGAAGAGAAAGGATCAGACTAGAGTAGTGATATTCAGACTGCAGTTCACAAGCCGCAGGTGGCTTTTTAATATGACTCCTGCAGCTCTTGGCAGTACATGATATTAAAATGCTGTGTGATTTACTTATTAACCAATCAGGATGCTTTTACTATGTTGTTAACCAATTAAGTTATCAACTTGCACTAAGTTAACTTATTTGTGGTGAGAATTTTATATATAATATATGTAAATGAAATATTTCCCCTGTCACACTGTTTAAATATGAATAGTACTATAGTAAATGAGACAATGAATTCACACTACTGTGGCTCTTTTGGGTAATGTGATCACTAATTTGGCTCCTGAATCACTGTGGTCTGACTATTACTGGCCTAGGGCATATGTGTAGCCCATGCAGCAAGTCTAGATTTCTCTGTCTTTTTCCCCATCAAGCCTGGTAGGGATAGGATGAAAGACCTCACATGATACCTGCTCTGAGCAGCTCTCTTGCAGGGAATCCAATGTAAAACCATTCTGCTGAGGAAATCCCTGACTTCCAACAAACAGAGAATGTTTCCTCCCCTCCCATCCAATTCTGAGACTCGCTGCTTCATAGACATGGGGAAGAGAAATCAGAAATGTCAGAAAAAAACTGCAAAACTTTCTGACATTGTGAAACCTTCCCAGGCCTGGCCATCTCTGGGCTAGAAGGTGTTTTCACCTGGCACTCAGGGACTTACTGCTGAATAAACAGGGCAGGATATGTCCCATAGGTCTTGGCATGGTGGTTTTCTTGAGACTGCATAAAGTATAAGTATTTCCCCATCCATAGACCAGATTCCAAGTCCATAAATTGCCTTTTCCGCTTATAAAATGAGTGCATCTTGGGAACCAGAGAGAGAATTTGTTTTGATTGTTATCTCCCAGGCTAGAGCCAACTGTTTGTCCACACAACTAATTTTCTGAAGGATTTCTTTTGTTTCTGAGGATGCAACTGACATGTCCTTTGGCTAGGCGAGCTTATTGAGGGCTAGCAGCTATCATTTTCTAGGACGTGTGTGTGTGCGTATCTTTCCCAAGATGCACAGTTTTGTTGTTCGATCAAACTAATGGAGCGTGGAATACAGCAATAATAATTAACTGCTCAGGCTTGTAAAGGAAATATATAAAACTTTGCAGAGGCATAAGTGCACCCTCGTAAGTATAAGTGAGTTAGAATGGTGGGGTGCTGCTGTTCAGGACTTAGGAAGGTACCTGTGTGGGTAAAAATCAGATGAAGGGTCAGTTTAATTTGATGGTTCCTCAAAGGAGAGGAATTCATAATACTTCATGTGGGAATAATTTGGATGACCAAATAAAAGTTTTATCTACTGAGTAAGAGGCATATCTATTAGCTGCGAGTATTAGTGGAATGACTTTCCCCCCCAAACTTGTAGCCAATCCAGGGGAAAAACTATTTCACTCGGTTTCTTCAGCCAGGAACTGAATTGTAACAGATCCTGCTGTGGAAAGTCTCTGCTCCCACACTTCATTCACTGCAAGTTCTGTTTACACACCTGCTAACTGATTTTGTTTGATTGCTCTACAACTTCAAATGCAATGTAAGTAAAGAGCTAAGGAGTGATATTGTGGCTGCACAAAAGTGCTGAGCGGTGTTAAACATGAGCCTGAGCTACACATGTCAGATCTTATATTGCATGTGAGGAAGTTTGGATTCAGAGTTTGAATTTTGTTTATTACAGAAATAGCAAGAGGGTAAAGGATTCAACGTCCCTTTGGGGAAGAATCCAAACTTTGCAGCTAGTGGAGATGACTTTTGTGGGGTGGAGCTAATGGATATGCTTTTGGTAGTTAGAATTGGGTTTCAGATTCAGCCTCATCTTTAATTATGGTTAGAAATATCTCAAGTCTCTGCCTTTTCTTTTTCACAGTGAAATGGAAAAGAGATATGATTCACATGAATTACGAGAGCATTTCCTGAAGTGAGTGGGAGTTTTGATTGTGTGAGGTACACAGACTCCGGACTACAGAGTTTTACATCTTCAAAGAACTTTGCAAATGTTAAATATAAATTAAGAATACCACATCACAGCATGGCTTCATTAGATTTCCAGCTTGCCTTTGGAAACTTAGTTTGTCTGGATAGTTTGGGAAATTCAGATGAGAATCTCCAAACCTTTGCAGTTTGTCCATCTCTACCTAAGTCTAGAAATGGACATCAGCCAGAACACCCCTACAAACGCTAGAAATAGAAATCCAGATCTGGATCTGAACTCATGACTCAGGACCATCTCCATTCAAAACCTTTCAATTTTAGTGTGCTGTTGACTGGGAATGTGGGGGAGGGGAGAGGAAAGGGAGGGAGTAAAACAAGTTTTTGTTTCTCAGATTGAGGCCAAGCATGCCAACCTTTAACCTGAAAAGGATTATTTTGTGGAAGTTTTTCACCCCAGCTGAAAACAGGGGATTTGCATAGAAAAGCCTTCTTGTCATTATTTTCAGCTACAGCATGATAACACGTTAAACACAGCCACAAATATTTGTGCCAAATGTAACACAAAAGGGACCTTTAAATAAAGGAAAAAAACCTGAACCTTTGCAATATCTCATGCTATTTTTTCTGTTTTAATTACTGCACAGTTACTAGCATGTAAATATATAACATATAGAAAGGGTTAATGCACTTCAGCTGATACATTTTTAGTGACAGGAAAACTACTTAGGTTACATTTCCTGTAACACAGAAAACTTGGGCTGTCTGTATTTGGCAAAGCACAAAGCATTCAGAAAATAATTGAATGGCAAGGAATGGAAGGAGAAGATCTACAAGAGCATGTTTCACAGAGAACAATGTGGGTGGGGAGTTTTTATAAACTACTCACAACTTCAGAAATTTCTGAATAAGTCAGTCTCCAATCAATGATCTTTGTTTTAGCAAAGAACGTGGGGTTTAAACTTTCTTCAGTGTGATGCATCTTTTCTTCCCAGAATCCACTTATTGATGGCCCTGTCACTGCAAAAGTCTGGGCTTTTTTACAAAGACTCCCATGTAAAGTGGTATCTTTGCTAGGCAAAGTAATTTTTAATGCAAAAAAGTTTACTTTTGAATGTCTTTAAGCAATCTCACTTGCAACACTTGTCAATACTTAGATGAACTGGATTTTTTTTTAACGTAAATTTGCTAAGCATATTTTAAACACTGTTAAATGACTGGCTTTTTGTCGTTAAATCTTAACAAATATTCTATTTTCAGTAGAAGAGCATGACAGCTTTACCAATTCAAGCACTGGGCACCCATATGCCCTTACTCACATAAATAGTCCTATTGGAGTAATTGGCTTTATTCATGTGATTAAGGATTGCAGGAACTGGGCCATCACTTCCCAGTACAGAATAAAACAACACTAAGAAATACTGAATGTGCTACTGACAAACTAACAATATATGTAAAACTTAGGTTAATAGTATGACAATCTGACAGATGTGTCTGTGTTAGCTTCTGAATTATAGTTTTGGGAATATCATGTGGTATTTCAACTTCCATTTTGAAGGTAACTTTTAGTGTGACTAAAGCAAGCACAAACAGCTCCTACGCCAAGCTAGGAAGGAGGAGAGATTCTGTGGGCAAGCAGTGATGTGGTTAGAGAGCCAATATGCTCCTTCTATTCTTAGCTGGAGATGGTCTGTAAGGTAGCGTACTTAGCACCCTCTTGTGTCAGGGTGTGATACTGCAAGTGGTCCTTGTCTCCAGTACTTCTTGTATGCCATCTGCCTCTCACTGCATCTTCTGAGGCTTGGCCCTCAGGCCAAGTTATAAAGTTCAGTCGCCTGGCAGGGTAATAAGTTCCAACTGGAAGTTCACAAATCATCTCAACAAGAAAGAGCCCTCAGTCACACCCCACCCAATACTCTTCATGTTGGGTTTGCATATCGCTTCCTCAGGGATTTATAGGGGAACCTAGGCCCATCCTCTACTTGAGTCCCAGCCCACGGAGTCTATACTAAGTGGCTAGGTCTCCTTCTTCAGACATGCTGTTGTTTCCCTAGGCCACTTCCTACCTCTAAGCCCATTTTGGTGGTTCTCCACACCCCATGCGTAACCCAGACATCCCTTGGTTTTTAGGCCTCTGGCTTCTCCATTCCATGCTTAACTAATAAGTATTTGCTGTTCTTAGGCTCCACTGAAGTGCTTTTTCTAACCTTAGCTCAGTTTCTCCCCTCACAGGAGCCGAATCTGCTCCCTTTGGATTCTCCTACCTGGATTCATGCCTGTTTAAGCCCTATCTCTGCACAGCTCAGCTGAGCTCCCCTCCCCCCACCCGCATGAGCAGCTGCCGGCAGCCACTCCCCCTGCCTGCTCGGCATGCCTACTCAGCTGTTCGCTTCTCTGGTTGGTTGGAGGGCCGGACAAATGGAAGCCCCGGGCTGGATCCGGATCTGGCCCGCGGGCCGTAGTTTGGAGACCCCTGTTATAGACTAATGGACGTATTGGAGCATAAGCTTTCGTGGGTATATACCCACTTCTTCAGATGCATGGGGTATTCACCCATGAAAGCTTATGCTCCAATATGTCCATTAGTCTATAAGGTGCCACAGGACTCTTTGTCATTCCTTTGACAGATTGCATCCTTCCAAAGCAGTAGTATTTCCTTGTGTCTGACAAATATTCAGCAATTCTAATGTGGATTTTCTGTTCTCATCTGTGATGGGATGTCCATCTGACACAAGACCTGAAAGGGTTAAGGTGGCCAGGCTGGCCAATTAACTTCCCCGGGCTGCATCTGGAGGAGGATTCAGGGAGTAGAGTTTATTTAAAGAGGAGGCTCAGCTAGAAAGGAATGGGGGGGGGGGGAGGCTGTATAAAGCCCAGGAGCTGAGAACAGAAAGGGGCTGTAGGAAAATAGGCTGTAGTAATTCCCTGGGAGAAGGGAGGAGCATTTGGGGCTATAGAGAGTAGCTTACAGTTATTCCCTGGAAGGAGGGAGTTTGGACTGGCAAATCCAGAGAAGGGGGAGAGCTGGAAAGGCTCAGGGGAAAAGCAGCAAGGTATGGGACAGGGCAAACCTTGGCTGCTGATGAGAGGGTCTCTGAGGTAGAATCTGGAGTAGCGGATGGAACCAGGTTCCCCTATCAGCCATTGGGAAGTAGCACAGACCAGGCAGTGGAGAGCTGACTGTCTGGGATGATTTGATACCCTAGAAGGGGGAACCTTTGATACCCTTGAAAGGGGAAACATACTGAGTGGCCTGGCTGGAGAGCTGAGTCATGAAGAAGAAGCAGGAATGCCTGGCGTGAGAGAGGTGGTGTGGACCAAGAGATATAGGCAGAGAGATAGAGTGCCACTGCAGGAAAGGGCATTGGCCGCACAGAGAGAGCTAATACTCAGAGTGGCCAGGAGGAGGTGGCGTCCAATGGTGAGTAGAGCACCCTGTGACAACAACCAAAATGTTTGGTAATCATGATAGGGACTTTTTTCTTTTTTATGGTAAACATTGATGTTCCTGGAAATGAAGCAGCAGCAAAAGAGAGTAACACAAGCTTTTGGTTATAGTACACACTGATAGCAAGGACACAGGGCCCTTTCTGCTCCTACTGGAGTCAATGGCAAAGCTTTCAGTGATTACAATGGTGGCTGGATCATGCACATAAGGTATTAGGGTATTAGGGCCCAGGGCAACTGTTGGCGTTTTCTCTGAAATGCTTCTAGTTCTAATGGCTGGGCTGGCTAGTCAGGGTCAAGGTCACAGCCTTCATGTACGGATGAGAAGCTAGCAGTATTGCCAGCCCCAAGTCTTCAAAATATCATGATATTGGTTTAAAAAGAATGCATCTGGGTTCTTTTAATTTGCTTATTGGTATTACACCCCTTAGGACCGTATTTTCAAGCTCTTCTGGGCAGCCATGTTGGCTGGACACTCTTTTTAAATGATAGCCGAGATTCTGCTATCACATAATTACAGGGTCTGGGGCTGTAAGAAAAACACTAAAATGTCATGACACTGCAACACTGCTGTGTCACCCTGCTTCTCACCCCAAGGTGATGTCACTGGATGGTCTCAATGTTTTAGCTGCATCTGGCTCAGCCCCCTGCCTCCTCAGGTGGATTTCCCGTCCTACACTAACTGCTGGTTTGGGGTAGTGGCGGGCAGGGGCTGAACTAGCCTGGGAGCTCACCCTCTTGCCTGCCCAAAAAGAGACAAAGCAGCCCCTGAAGACAGGCTATTGAAACTGCAGCTGTGCCTTTCCTGTTGTCAGGACTCAGGGCCTGCAGCAGATCTAGTCTCCAGGCAGCCTCACCAGTGCAGCTGGCCTGCATCAGCTGCCTGATTAGACACTCCACCTGATTGGCTGCAGGGGCTAGCAGGCTGGCTCTTAAGCCAGCAGCAGCAGCTCACTAGCTTCTCAAGGCTTATGCCTGCTACTGTATTCCTGCTGCTCCTGCCTTGCCCCCAGCCTTGCCTCTGTCCTGCCTTGAATCCTTCCTTGCTTGATACCCTGCTCGCTCCAGTTCCTGACCCCCAGTTTTGACCCTTGGCTCTGACTATGGACTCCAGCTAGACTCTTGGCTCTGGTACCCAATTTTTGCCTTCTTGGCTTTGGCTCCTGTTGACTGACTATGGCTCTGACTCTGGCCGCTAGGCTAGACCGCCCTCCTCCTAGTTGGCTGACACCGACCCAGCCGATCAATATAACAGCTGACTGGCAGCTGACAGGGGAAAGGAAAGAGAGTGCTGAACACTTCATTAAGTAGTAGCCTCAAACTTCCCTCTGCTCCAGTTGGTGACTGAAAGCGACGGGGTGAAGATATTCCCCTCCCCTACTTCTAAAGTTTTACCCATACTAAGAAACAAAGCAGTGTGAATAAATGGTCAATTTTTTAACACGGCATAACCAGAAAAACTCTGGAAATAGTTACTTCACTGGGGAAACTAGCTTGCTGGAATGGGAAGTAGCCAAGAAGGAGAAAGGGAAAATGCTTTATTTCCTTTCTTGTCTTAGGGAATCCTGAAACAGTAAATGTGCCTTCTGTGATGAAGGATTCTTTCATATCATCCATGTCATGTCAAAGTGCACTAGTAGCTTCAGAGGAATCAGTTGGCTGAAAAGTTTGCTGGAGAGAACTGTGCTGATGAGATGACGGGGAGAATGGAGACAGCATGACATCTGAAAAACCCTATGCAGGGTTTACAACCCAGAAGGATGGGTGTCCTGAAACAAGTAAGTTGGATGTAGGTAGGATCAAGCATCCTTGAGGACCTTCTGTATAGGGACATCACTCAATAGCTTATTCCTTTTGCGGGGAGGAGGATGGAGGGGGAGGAATAGGCTCAGGGTGTGTGTGCATATACGCACAAAAGTGTAATTTTAGGGACTGAGGAAGTACCTCCACTCTGAATTAGAATTAGCACCTTTAAGGCTAATGTTGCCTCCTCTCAAAATTTGGTCCTTTTAAAAGGTGATTACGCATAAAGCAGAGTCCAGGCATGCCAGTAAGAAAGGTACTTTCTGATGCCACCACATTCATAGAGGACCTTCTTTTGCAAGTGGGTGGATACATTTTGTATACAAAACTGAAAATTTCGAATTGGACTCATTTGCCTCACATGACTGAATGCTGCGTATGTGCTTCCTTCACTTTTGTTAACAGATAATGCCAAACCACTGAATGTTAGGAAGCATTCCCGTCCAATTTCTTAGAACTTTTTATTGTTCCCCTTTCTTAAGAAGGCTGCCGTTATAATCATATGTCAAGAATGATTCATATAATGCAAGATAAATCTGTGTGCACTTGATTTTCTGTATGTTCAGTTGTTCATAAGTTTACATGGGTTATTTTTGATTTAGCCGTTATTTTCTTCCTGAATATGTATAACAGTTTATTTACTTAAAGATTTGTAAATGGTACCTGTCACCTTAACACGTGGGCATCTTACATTTAAAAAAACCCCACAAAATAGAGATCTAAAAAGACTTCATAAATGCTTGTGTATCCTGTGCCTCTGCATATTGTGCCACTAAGTAAGGTCCTGATCCTATGCTTATTGGAATCTTTCTATTGTTTTCAATGGCGCCATTGATCCTGCTCTTACTCAAGTGACTATAACCTCTCCTCATGTTTTGACTTGAACAGGGACGGGATTGGATCCATGGTTCACACGTCAAGTCAAAGAATGATGAGACAGACACATCTGATATTATGTGCCGAAGCTCACCAATACTGCACCTTTCCCAGTGCAGACTGTGGAGGAGTGAGCCCCTCTGGAAATGCACTAACACAATTGCACAATATTGTAAAGCTGTCTTTAAGCATTTCAGGTATGTAATTATTTTACAAAACTGTAGTGTCAAATTTTCTCCTTGGTTTATCTTTAATGATGTATTACAGATGTGTGCTTAAAATTTACTGTCACAAGGATCTGAACACTACAATGACTTCATTTAAAATCTTAAATCTGCTTTATGCCAAACACCTTAAACCTTTTAATATTTATCTTAAAGCTATTAAACAGGTTCAAGAGGTATGCAACTTTATTTTCAAATATTCTTCTCTGTCAAAATGTACATATGGATCCCTGCCAATGGATAATACACAATTACCGGTTATGTCTAGGTCTCAGTAAAAGTATGGGGTGGGAAAGGGGCTGGCATCTCTTAACACAGTGGGGACATGGCTGGCAGATGGTGACCATTGTAAATTTGTTGGTTTGTACTGGGTGGTGTGCAATTCAGTAAAACTTATGGTGTAGAATACATGGCTTATGAGGATGGTAATACGCTGACGTGAGACTTCTGATGATGATAAACATTCATTTGGGTCCATACCTGCCTGCTATACTCGTATGACTAGTCTAATTTGAAGTCAGTGGAACAGATTTGTTTTCATTTGCACCTGTCTAAATCCAGAATAAGTCAACTGAAGTTACTCTGGATTTAGACTAGTATAAATGAGAGCTGAATCTGGCCTACTGAATTTAATGGGACTATTCTTGTGAGTTGAGTAAGATTAAGCGATTATTTCAAGTGTGCTCTAGCACCATGAAGGTTGCTATTATATAACTTAGCTGAACAGGAGGGCTGAAAAGACCTCAGAATATGAAGGCAGCCGTCTACTGATGATGATTTCTTAGCGTTTCCACTGACGTAGCTTAGGAAACATAGTTGAGGTGAATATGATTGTCTGAGTTGGGCCCCAAGACTGACTGACTGTTAAAGATAGTGGGCTGTGAGAAAATGGACATATGTTAAAGTGATATCAAGGGTCATGCAGTGGGAGTATTGAGAATGCTTTGAAAAGGCTCGTAGTGTGTGTCATTTGGGAGGGGGAAACGTTAGTTTCCAGGGTCTGATGGGTTGAAATTCTTGTTATAGCTAACATTTTTAATGATGATAAAATGGCAAACTGTTCTGAAATACTAACTGTAATTCTTGGGGATATACTTTGTTCTAAAATTGCTATTTTATTTGATCAAAACCCAGTAAAATACTTGTCATTTGGATAAAACTTCTTCTTTCTAACCAAATAAAACAAAGACCAATATATGAGGATAAGTGTTGTTATACAAAAGCAGTAAAACTTCTGACTATCTAAAACCATTGCCGGAGGTCTGGATTTTAAGATTGCAGTTGAATTGCTTTATGTAAAAAAAAGAGAGGTCTGATCTTGCCTCTTTTCCATGGGCATTATTTCACACTTGGTCAATAGAGGTCTTGTACATAAAATGAATGGATTGGCTCAAAGTAGCTAAAGCTATAACATTTACTTGAAAAAATAGCCTTACAAATTGGACTGCACTCCTGGGCAGTGCATAAGAAATCATGCAGGGGATGGAGTGTGCATAAGAAATCATGCCTGTCACAACTCTCCCTGGGATATATCTGACTCTTGGGTCTGGGTGGACAGGAGTCAGTTGAAGCTGAGTACCCACTTACTTCTGCATGCTCCCTGAGTAAGCAACTTCCTTGGTTCTGCTGGCCAATGCATAGCTAGTGCAGCTGAGCTGAGGCAAGGGGTGGAGTTACCTGCTGTTGGTATGGGCCTGTAGCCAGTTGATACTACTATGGTATGGAGCAAGGGAGTAGTAAGGAGGGAATTGTGTTAGAGGCACAGCACCTCTGAGATGGTGAAGCTTGTTGTGGGCTGCACCTGAAGGCCCACCCTAGCCCTTATAATTTTGCTGAGTTTCTTGGTAAACTGGCAAAACAAGGGTTTGCTCTCCCCCCCCCCCCCCGGTACCCTCTGCCACTCCAGTGCTGGGCTCTCCCTCCCACCCCACCCACACCCCCTGCCGCCCCAGCGCTGCTCCCTCCCACCCCACCCGCACCCACTGCCACCCCAGCCCTGAACTCCCCCGAACCAGTGCTGACTCCGCCCACTCCCCCCTCTCCTCCAGCCAGTCTGGCGCTGGCAGGGTCGGGGTAAGCAGCAGGGCTCCCAGGCCGTGTCTCAGCCCAGGGTCCCTCCAGCCAGGGCTCCAGCCTCCAGGACCAGCCAGGACCCAGGAGGGCAGAGCCGGGGGGACCTCAGGGCAGCCCCAGAGGGAGCGGAGCTTCGGAGAGTGGGACGTGGCCCGGGCCCCGCACGGCAGCGCCCTGCCCTCTATGGCCCCGCTGCTGCTTCTGGCTGCCCTGCTGCAGCCCCGGGTGGCTCGGGCTGCTTCACCCAGCCCTGGCTGTGGCACCTGCAGGCGGCTCTGTGCGTCCCGTGGGGTGTCCCCCAGCCAGAGTGTCCCCTGCTCCCCTGCGGCGTGAACCTCAGTGGCCCCAGTGCGCCCACCGTGCACGACGCTCTGCCGCCTGAAGGAAAAAAAAGGGCTGGAGTACCGCCCCTTGAATTGTGCCACCCCAAGCATGTGCTTGGTTTGCTGGTGCCTAGAGCTGGCCCTGTTTGAAGAGCTTCTATTGGGATGACCAACAAGTGCCTGATGCTGTGAGTGGACTTCAATCTCACATTTGATGAGAACAGAAAGTGATTCCCTCCAATCATTTTGCATCTTGGCTTCATAGGGAGTTTAGGGCACCCAGCAGGACAGGGCCCTAATTCCTTTCTAATAAAGCAAATACATTTGTCAGTCAAATGACAAACACAGATGTGTTGCAATTTTTTAAAGTTGTGGTTTTTGTAAGGCAATACTAAATGGATAGTGCTTGCACTCCCGCTGCTCTTTATCTGTGGCTAAACTGAGATTTCAGTCTCCGGAACTGGTTTTCTGACACCCTTTAAATAACTAATTTCACAGGGAGAAAAAAGCATCCTTCTTATCCATACCTGGAATTCTTAACTATATGAAATGACTGAACAGCAGCAGAATAGGAAGTCAGTCTTATGTTTGGATGTGCCATGGTATAAAGAGAAAATAACTATTGCCCCAGTGAATAATAACCATATTTAGGAATCTGCTAAACCAAAGATGTGTATCTTGCTTCTTTATACTCAGGCCCAGAGGATATTTACCACAGAGCCAATAAGTATTTGTTGTGTTTAAATTTTATATTAAATTAATAAGATTATATGGAGAGAATTAATAAATTTAATTATATTGGTCTGATACCTGTCAAAGTCTTATTCTGCACTAGAAATAGTGCACATTGTTTCATTCTGAGACAACTATCTTGAGTTTTAAAGCATATGGAGTCTTATAGATCTGTCCTACATGCTTATTTCTATTCAAGAAATCAATATAATTTTTCTGATGGCCTGCACCTTAAACTGTTATCTTATCAATTCTTATAAGCTGTATCAGGGTTGGGTCCCTTCAATCTCTCTGTGGAGAGTGTATGAGGAAAATCTAAATACTCTGACTCTTCACACTGTTATAGTGAAACTCTATTAAGTTACTCATGATGCTCAGTGGCAGGAGAGGAGATTTGGGCTCCTAAGCATGTCCAGATCCTGATCCCACTGAATACCATGAGATACCTTTCACTGACTTCAGTGGGTCTTAGAGCAGGCCCCTGGCATTTCTGTAGGTGGAACTTCCCATCAGGCCAGTACTGAGCTGAACAAATCAACTAGCTTTGTGTCGGGGGGCATTGAATTGTAGAATTGCCTTTTGGATAAGGGGTTATTCAAACACAGGTGTACTGGTTTAGGTTAAACCATTGCCAACCCCTGTGTGGATGTTCTTTTTATTTTGGTTTAAAATAGGCTTATTTTGATTCAGCATAAACCAGTTCTAAACCAAATTAAAATGCGTACTCTTCTGTTTGCACTGGCTTAAGTAACCTTTTAGTTAAACTGGTGCAATTCTGGTGCTTCACCTGTGCTAGCACTGCTAAAAACAGCAGTAAAGATGTGGTGGCACAGGCTTCAATACAAGCTGTACAACTCCACCTGGAACCCTGGCTATCTACTTGCACAGCTATAGAATGGGTAAAACTAGTGCAGGTATGTCTGTTCAAGCTGCAATCACACCAGAGATTGCAGCGTAGACACCCACTGCCTGGGGCCGGGGGGAAGGATCTCATATCCTAACTCTTATCATTTATGGGTCATTTCTAGTTACTGACATACACTTCACACCCTCTCAGTCCCTTCTGTTAAGAAGCAGTAGGAACTCTAGGTAAAAGTTGAGGTGGGGAATTGTATCCATGGTAGGCTTTTGTAATGTACTTATTACAATAGCATCTAGTTATTCATTACTTGCATTAGCTCCTCTTACTTTCCTCACTCTTACACCAGCATAACGCGCTGGGACTTGACTGAAGTGACTCCTTTGTTTGAAAGGTGTATAGAAGTCTGAGTTTTGCAAAGTTACATACCAATACTGCAAATATTGACACAGGTCAGAGAGGGTGTGTAACTGCTAGGGGTAGGGGGCAGAGGTACAATTTAAAGGTATGCAGCGGGGTTCAGGGCAGGGCATATAAACCCTGGCAGAAATCGGAGGGGGTGGAGGAGAGGGGATGACATATGACCTGCTCCCCACATGTTGCCTCTGACACTGGTGATAAACTTTCTGCAAGTGAGGTCCCACTGAAGTCAATAGGTCAACTCACAGGTTTAAAGTTAAACATCATGGTTTGCAGGATCAGGGCCTTTGGTTTCTGTTTTCTCCTTTATTCAGTGGGGGCAGAGGAGCATTTACAGGGATGACTCCCTTGCATTGCAGAAAGAGATTTAAACCATGTTACATGCACTTTATCTAATGCCATTAACTAAAATACACACTTTCATCTGGCCAATGAAGTATGAGTTGCTAGAGGAGATGACACATCCAAGTACTTGGGGAGAAGAATTCAGGCTCCATTACTCTCTCTGGACACCTTAAAACCCAATTCATGGAATGACCGTAGTTGTGGAGGATTTTGCCTTTCTGTCCCACTCTGAGCAAAAAGACATAAGGGTCTGGACCACAAGATCCCAACCCAAGACGGAAGCCCTAATTCCCTTGCATAATCATGAAGACTTCCGGTTGTTGGACTTTTTTATATATATGTGAAAGGGGTGGACTTGAAAACATGATCTGTCCAGAGGGCTGAGTCACTGAAAGGACGAACCACAGCAGAGTAGTAGTGAGAAAGGGGATCACCCAGAAGGGAGTTAAGCTGCCATTCTCCCACCCTTGCAGTGAGCGTTCCCCTTCACAGCAGCCCATTCCTTAGACCTGCACTGCCTTCATGGAGATGAACGGTGGTGGTTGCGGGGCTGGTCCTGGGGCTCTTGTCCATGTGGGAGCCATGGTCACAAAAGGAGCTTCCAGCACTGACAGGGGATCCAATAGCCTGGATTCAGGATTGGGAGCTTCAGAGGAGACACAGAGGGGACCAGCCACAGGGAGGAAAAACCCCAGCCCTGGGGACAAGCCACCTGTCTGAAGCCTCTGATCTTGAGGAGGTGAGGGGTTCTGATGCTGTCTTAAAGCTCTCTTCAGCTGGCGAGTCTATTGTGGGGGAAATCCAAAGAAATCCCTCTTTGGTGGGTGGACATCCCAATATGCTGGTGCTTGGAGTCTTGGGATCCAAGCTTGGTCAGGGGTTCTCCTTGGTGGCTCCAGTATGGGTGAGCTTTCTCCTTGGGATGCTTCTGATTCCCCTTTCGTTCTCTGGATAATCCAGGATTTCAATACAGCCGAGTCCCTTTTAAGAGGGGAAGCAGGAACCTCTGGGATTTCTGGTGTGCAGTTCAGAATACAAGGCCGCTGGTGGGATGAGCCATCTTCTGGGGGATCCCATGTCCTTTAATCATTGCTGTCGTGGCTGAGGCTGTCTCCAGCTGAAAGGGGAAATCCATATTTGAGTGTGAAAGGGACAGTTCAGCTTTCAAGGCCCCCCTTGAGAACAAGCAGAGTTCCACTTGGGCAGAGCTAGTGAACACTGAGGTGACCGGGATGGACCAAAGGCCCAGTGGCAGCTGAGTGTGGGCTGGGCACTCTACAGGTCCCCAACCCCAATTGGTTTCATTTTTGGGCCCCAGAAACTTGGCTCCCTACCAGCTCTGGTGTTTATATGGGATTCAAGGGCTCCTTTAGTTACTGGGCAACAAGTCAGGGTTCAGGCGGGCAGACCAACAGCAGCAAGTGCAGTGGGGCCAGGAGGAGGTGGACCTCTGTTCTCTCACTGAAGTGAGACAGCCTTATTCTGGGACATGTAGCCCTTTGGGTTGCCCCTTTAAAAAAAAAAATAAGGAAAGTAAAGCAGGGGAGAGGTGATTTTTTTTTTTCCCCACTGCTGCTCTGTGGATCTTAATAGGGAGTCAGACAAGAAATATGGGAGAAGGGGTGGAGGTGAGCATAAGCTTCCCAGGATGCTAGAGAACTGGTTTCAGCTTTTGCAATTTATGCAAGTTTAATTTGCAAGTGTAATCCTTCTGCCAGGTGGCGTCGGCAGCACTAAGGCTGGGTTCAATACAAAACAGAACTGGCTCAAGCCCCCTCCCAGTAATCTGGGAAAACTTAACATTATCCAGGTGCCTCTAAGTGACAATACCCACTTGTCAGCTCTTGTATAACAAAATAACTTTTTTCATTAAAAAAAGAAAAGGAAAAGAACCATTAGTTTGGGGAAACACCATAACCATGTTCAAAAGCATGTAACCATAAGCAAACCTGACCCCACAGTGCATTGGGCAGTGTTCTTCGCCTCAGTTTCCCATCTTGCAGTGGGAAAGTTTGACAAACAAATGTCCCTTTAACATAGCACTCCCCTCTCCCTCCACTGCACCCCACTCACATTTGGCTCTCCTTGGTTAGCAAAGACCCAGAGTTCAGAGGTGTATTCACAGGGATTCACCTTCTCCTGCCTCTGCGACTGGCTGTTTGCTGTTGCCTCTGCTGCTTTTCCCTGCTGCTGGTGGGCACTTGCTGCTATTGGATGCTTGCTGCCATTTCTGTGATGCCATATTCTGAGGTTCCACCACTTAACACAGATGTCTAGTGATTTCAGTTAGTGATTTCACTAGATAGCAGGAAACCACTCTGCCAGTACAGCCTCCGCATGGTTTTTCATTTCACCACTGTCCCTACACCAGATCTAAGGCTTAGCTCCTAGACCTGCTTATCAGTGAGTGAGCTCTTGTAATCACTGAATAGAAACAATGATTCTCAGTTGAATCTAATTAGCCCTGTCTTTAAACACTGGAGAGGGTGTGACGCTCTATCCCTCACAGCAGCACCCTATATCCCCCATATTCATACTGTCAGATAATTATGATATGTTTTGTACGAAGTACAATGAGGCATTATTTTAAAAGTCTTGATCTGTTGAACATACAATCCAACAGGATATTAATGTGTTATCATTGTATGGGAAGTTATGAAATTTTGCTATGAGTGTGTTCCTGAAATATGTTGCGAGTTTGGGAACACACAACCAGTCTTTCAGGTACAGCAATGGAATAACCAGACAGCAGTTAATGGCTCATCAGCACCTATCAAGGAAAGAATCCACTATCCCAGGAATGTATACAATGGAGACTTCTCAGAGAGAGCATGTAGAAATGAAGACTGTTTGACCAATGGGGGAAGATCACAAGCACAGATCTTTCCAGCAAGCTGGAAGAAACTGACCCCTTTACCCCACTTCACATAACTTGACCCTTCTACCCCATAATGCAACACCTGGAAGAAACATCTGGACGACAAAGACTTTGAATTGGGGAGGGTAGTCCCAGGCTGGAAAAGAGTCCCAGCCTGGATAACGAGGACCTGTAACCTGCTTTTACCATCTGTCAGGGTGAGACACTGCTTGATTCAAATCCTGTTTAGTTTGTAGAACTGAAATTTATTTTTATTTCTTAAGTAACCAACTTTGATCTCTATGCTTGCTACTTATAATCACTTAAAATCTACCTTTCTGTAGTTAATACATCTGTTTTATATTTTTGGTTGAAGTGCTTGGGAAATCTCAGCTCAGGCCTTGTCTGCACTACGGGGGGGCGGGGAGGGGGAGAAGGGGGGAGAGCGATCTAAGGTACGCAACCTCAGCTACGTGAATAATGTAGCTGAAGTTGACGTACTTAGCGTGATGTGGACCCTGCGGTAAGTAGATCTATGTCGACGGGAGACGTTCTCCCGTCGACTCCCCTTGTGCTTCTCATTCAGGTGGAGTACAGTAGTCGATGAGAGAGCGATCTGTGGTCGATTTAGCGGATCGTCACTAGACCTACTAAATCGACTGCCGATGCATCAATCACCGCTCGTCGATCCTCCGGTAAGTGTAGACAAGACCTCAGTTTACAAAGGCTAGTGTGTGTGCCATGGTAAGTATGGCCTGCCCAAGGTGAAGGAAATGAGGAGGGAATTGCTTGGTTGCATGAAACTATGAGTACAGGGCAATGACGTTAAATACAGGCATCATTTTCCACAGGCAGTGGTGATTTTAGCTAATATCTCACTCCTGAGGATAAGAAAGGTAGAAAGAGCATAGCTGTTGCTGGAATCCCAAAGCCGCCCAGGCTCATAAGCTGTTAGCCTGTATACTTCAATAGTGCCTGTTGAAGTTATTGCTGATGGCACGGAAAAGTGTCCTATCATGGAGGAAGAAATAAGGCTGCCATCCCTAGGAACTTTTGGGAGAGGATTGCAGAATGCAGCCATGAAAGTTTCATTGAGATTTCTCAGAAAGATTCAAGGGACATCCCTGTGTACATAAACAAACTGCCCCTCATGCCCCGAACCCCTGCCCAACTCTACGGGGGAATGAAAAGCAGATAATGCCACCTCTCTTTGTTGTACCACTACCTCTTCTAGTACAAGCACATTAATACAGAGTTGATAGTGTCCTGTTAAGTTGGGGATGCCATCACTGTAATGGGAGATAACTTTACACATTTACCTGAGGTTCCTGCCCTGCATCAGGCTTGTCCGTGCTCAACTGCTAGAACTGAGTGGACAGTGGTGGAGTTTCAAACAGGTCCTGGCTCATGGCATAGCTGGCTCACTCAGTCACATGTTCCCCATCTTCCTCCTCCACCACACTGTTCATGTCAGGGGCTTGTGACTCGGGCTCCTTCTAGGTATCCACAGTGGTGTGTCGGGTGGTGATGGTGGTGTCTCCACCAAGCATGGTGTGCAGCTTTTTGTAGAAGTGGCAGGTCTGTGGCTGAGTGCCAGATCAACTGTTGGCCTGCCTGGCCTTCTGGTATGCTTGCCTCAGTCTTTTTGCTTTCATGTGGCACTGCTGCTGGTCCCTGTCATACCCTTTCTCCTGCATCTCCTGTGCAATCTGCTTATAGGGTTTGACATTTCTACAGCTGGTTCATAGCTGTGTTTGCCCAGCCTGTTCTCCCCACAGGCCCAGGAGATCCAATATCTCCTGTCTACTCCAGGCTGGAGCATGTCTGGAGTGTGCAGTTGCGCACAACAGTGGAGAGCTGCTATGTGTGATTACCCAGCTGCGGAATCAGGAAAAGGTATTTCAAAAATCTGAGGGGGATTCCAGTCTCTGTGACCCCTGGGCAGTGGAGTTCACAATTGAAATCACAGCAGTCAATGTCAGGCATTGTGGGACAGGTGCTGGAGGACTGTTAGGGTTGCCATAGGTACTGCAGTGTCTACACTTGCTCTGTGTTGACCTCAGCACAAAGACCATGGATCACTGCTGCTTGCGAGGGTGGTGTTACTATGTCAGCATAACTGGGCACTTACATTGATGAGAGCCAACTTTAAGTGTAGACACATGCAGAACTAGGTCAATGCAAGGCGGCTTACATTGACCTAACTTTGTAAGGTAGGCCAGGTCCCAGTGGTTGGATGCTCAAGTTAGACAAATCCAGCCTTGAGATAAGGTGCAAATTTTCAACAGTGAGTGTAATTAACCATTGGAACAATTTATCTAGGGACGTGGTACATTCTTCAACACCTGAAGTCTTTAAATCAAGACTGGAATCTTTCTAAAAGGCATTCTATAGCTCAAACTAAAGTTAGGAGCTGATGCAGCAATTCCTAGGTGAATTTCTATGGCTTGTGATGATTCTCAGGGTATCAAGGACTGTGAGTTACCTTGTTATCCCCTGCTTCTAGCAAGAAGTAGACTTTCCCATTTTAGTTCTCTAACACCACCAGCCTGTTAGCCACTCATGCACTCTCAGATGAGCTATGCCAGCCCTGTCTTTGCCTTGCAGGTTAACAAACAGTGCGCCTTAGTCCCCAAAGCACACCCTGATGATGTCCAGCCTGACACCACCTACTCCCAGAAATCCCAGTCCCCAGTTATACCAGCTTTAATGACCTGCTCCTGTATAACACACAGCACTTATGAGCACTAATAAAAGAAAAGGTGGTTTATTTAAGAAAGAATAGAGATTCAACTAGAAACAAGAGTGAGTGATGGAAACAAATGGTTACAATACAAAACAAAAACTAGGGCCTACACTTCTAAGTAGTTACCTTTCCTGTCTAATAAACTGGATTTTCCTCCCAAGTTCAGCCTGTTGCAGAGCTGCCTGGCTTCACAGAAACCAAGGCCCAAACTTTCATGAAACACCCCTTCTCTACTAGATGGCTCCTCAGTGAATGGGTACAGAGTGCCTCTTCCCACTCTGTGATACACTGAAACACACTTTGTGCTTTTATTAATAGACAAGGGAATCCCTTCTCTGTTGTAATGGTCCTTTTCTACCGCCAAGTGGTTTCATAGGTTTGCAGTTGTTTTTGATGGTTTTCCATTGATTGTTCTGGGATAGGGCAAGGGGAGACAGCTGAGTCTTGTGTTACATCACTAGCTATCCAGGTAGAGGTGGCAACTCCCTCCTTTGTGAATAGGCCTTCACCAGGAGTCGAACTGAACTGGAACCAGAAAACCAGTTCAAATTGGTATTTTTACTTGAGCCAGAACCAAACCTGAACCATAATTTTGTTCTACCTACTGAATCTGAACTGGAACTGGACTGAAAAAGAAATTGGGTTACTGGTTAAAATAAAGGATCAGCATTTTATAAGCTCCATTTTTTTTTAAAAAAGACTGATCTTATATAACAAGACAGCAACATAACAAATAATGAGGGATTGCTACCAGAAAGGCCTGCCCCAGTATAAGAAGACTAGGAGGAGGCCAGCCCACAAAAGTATGTGGGGAGAGGGGCAGCTTAGGAGCTGCCTGAACACCACATGAGGCAGCAGGGGCCCCCAGAGATAGATGAACCGTCTCTGAGACTCTCCACTGGGGAGAGAGGAGATGGAATGTTCCATGGTCCCAGAAGTTAGTAACTCTTCAAGCCTAAGAGAAAAGATAATGAGTCCACAACCCCTCTCCCCCTTAGACAGGCCTCCTCCCACCCACCTCTAACTCCTCCCTCTAGTTGCCCCACGTGAGACAGGGCCCATGCCCCCAAATTCAAATTTATCCTTTCACTGCATAGCTTCAATAGGACAGAGCAAGTAGTAGAAGTTGTTTTAATTTGCTCAAATTGTTCATAAAAATAATTGTGTTTATTTGACAACACAAAAACACTAGGAAAACTCATGTAAAATTAAAAATAAATAAACATCAAAATAGTTTTAATTTTAAGTTTTCTTTTTTGAATGTATTTCCATCAAGATTGAAATTTGTTTTGAATCCTTCTGACCCTGTAACTGACCTGTATTGGTTTTTTTGGGTACCTCGAACTGGAACCAAACCCAGACACACTGAATGCAACTGAATCCGAACCTGAACTGAACCAAATAAGTCAGACTCCCAGGCTGTCAGCGAGTGATATCATTCTGTGGTGACTCCTTTTAGCATTAAGACAATAAGGGCATACACTTCAATATAGTTCCATTTCCCCTTAAATATAAGCCATACACATCACACCATAGTTACTAACATCAATAAGTTGCAAGCTGTCAATAGCAACCTTACATGTTAGTCTTTATGGATAAATACCCTGTAAGCAATGTATTTGAGATAGAGAGTTTGTCATGTCTGAGACAAACTCATAGGCACAGGCAGTCTGGCCTATAGGTCACAGCTGGGTTGAGGTCTGCCCGCCAGAGACAGTAGTTGCCACGCTGGAGTTTGGATGAATCACGAGAACTAGAGCAAGAGTCTGGGTCAGGCTGGGATTGGACACTGGAGAGCAGATGTAATAAAAAGCTTGAATCAGAAGGCAGGAATCAGGATCAGAGTCAGGCTGAAGTCAGAGACTGGGCATCATGAGATCCAGCAAAGTCTGGCATGGCAACAGGCCAAAGTCTGTGTGGTTGCCCGGACAACTTCCTAGGAGAACCGCTGAGAATAAATAGGGCACTGGGCCAATCATAGGGCCACAGGATACCATCACTCTGAATCTCTTGGGCAGTACTTCCTGTGGCATTTGCTCTTCACAGTGCTCCCTGGCTATACCTTTGCATGGCCTGCTAGTGATACTGTGGGAATAGAATCCGTCCCAGGCTCTGAGACCTGGGTTCTAGACTCTGGGTTGTTACTAAGGGACCTTTGTGTCATACTTGTGTTTTGCACGAGGTCAGACTTGATGACAATAATGGTGCCTTTCTGGCTTTAAAATCTATTAAGTGCCAGAGGCACCTGGGTGAGGCATTTGGTGTGTGCATTTGTACTGCAATGCCTGCAAGTGTATTCAGTCCATGGTAGTTCAATTGTGTATCAGTTTGCAGGGATTTCTTTCTGTGCAAAAATAGTAAGCTTCCTTGATCTTTGCACTGGGTTTTTAGTTTGTGGGTAACTAGAAGGTTGGTCCCATTTTAATGTTCCTACTGTAGGTTGTAGAAACCAGTAACTGTCTTGATTTTAAAGGATTTAGTCTGTATATTCCCTAAGATTTGTATTAGTGGCATTGAAGCAGTGCTATTTAAGGCAAACTGCCTCATGGCCTTCCTCATGGGTTTCTACAGTAGGGGAGTTAGTTTCTGGTTCAAAGAAGAATGAGGTGGGCAGGGCATTATGTTTGGAAGACTTACAGTAAACTCAAATTGTGTTGAATGAGAGTGGTGAAGAGAGGATTTCCCTTGAGAAGGCATTAAAGGCATTAATTTCAATTTGGTCTTTGGGCCCAGAGCAATTGTTCATCCACAGGGATGGGAATTTGTTAACCAGGTTTCAGTTCACAGCACCATTGAAGAAAGGGGTCAAGTTTCTTGGCTATCTCTGAAGGTTTTTAACTCTCATTCATCAAGGCCTGGTCTACACTACAGATTTAGGTTGATGCAAGGCAGTTTACATCAACCTAACTATGTAAGTGTCTACACTAAAATTTTGCTCCTGATGACACAACTGCCCTGCTGATCCAACTTAATAACTCCACGTCCACAAGAAGCGTAGAGTCAATGTTGATGTAGTTAGGTTGATGCAGTGTCTGTGTAGACACTGTGTTGCTTATGTTGACTGTTACTTGTAGGATGGCTTCTGAAAGCAATGCCCCACACTGACACTACAATCGGTACAAGCGCTCCTGGTGAGGACGCGCACGCCCCCCCAAAAGGAGCAAAGTGTAGACACTCACCAGCAATGTAATTACTGCAGCGGCTCTATGCTGATGTAAGTTAGGTCAACTTAATTTTGTAGTGTAGACATGCCCTTAGAATAGGGGCAGCCATGTTAGCTGCAATGTTGGGTAAGGAAGCAGAGAAGATACAATCTATTGGGTGTTGGTAATCAGTGTTTCAGTTCTTACATTCAGCCTCCACAAGGGAATAATGAGTTCAGTTTGGGCTGTCTTTGTTAAGGATGTTGCTGTTTGTTCATCTTTAGGATGGAATAAAGGGGACCTGCTGGATGTTGGGCTATTCAGGCACAGTGTTGTACACTGGCCCTGCCGAAGGACATCTGGCAAGTGTGGAGGCTCCCAGTTAGGTTTGCCCAATTTGGTGTCTGCCTGAGAGGGCAAGGAAAGAGCAGCATGTTGTGGGACCAGCTAATGCCCCTCCTCTGCTCTTCATTCCCGGCAGGTGATCATTATTTGGGGGAGAATGATTTAGGCATAGCAAAATTAGTTAATCTGATAATTGGAATAAAGGGGGATATTGTCCACATGAGAGCTTCTTTCCCTGCAGAGGTCTTGGCTTGGGTCATAGATACTTTTGAGGCAGGTTTGGCAAGGAACTGCCAGATATGGATACTTCCAGGTGCTTAAGGTTTACCTTGCACAAATGTTGTCAAGGGGTGGCTTTTTTCAGATACAGCAAAGAAAAAGTCACTTATACATTATTCCAGAGATCAAGCCCTAGTGTCTGACCCCTTGTCTGACACAGCAGCATATACCCTTAGCCTGTTCCTTTGTGACTGCATCCAAACTAGGAAAAAACACTCTTTTCATGCCACTTTACTTACTATATGATAAATATGTGGGGAAATCCTAATGTAGACAAGCAGTCTGTAGTTTTCATATGAGTTAGCAGGCCAAGGTAAACCCTACGCTCCTGGCCTTGACTTGCTAACAGGTGGTAAAATTACACACTGCCTTGTCTTCAGAAGGATTTTATCACATTATTTGCCACTTATTAACTTATATGTGGTATGATAACACTTTTTTCCATGAGTCAAGATGGGGCATGAGTGTATCTGTCACTTTTTTAAGTAGGCCAGACTTCCTGTTGCTTCAATCACTCTTCTGGTGGTAAGGTAGTCACATATTTTTAATCCTTTTTTTTTTTCTGGAGGTCTCTTGTTAGCTAAGTACTCACTACCTCCAACCCAGTTTTAACAACTTCCATGGAATTTCAGCTACTCATCACATGTAGTGGTATGAGATTTGGGATGGGAGTGAGGGAGAAAGGAGAATTGAGAGCAGGGAAATCTGTACTAGATGTCAGAATCCTCATAGAAGAAGGTTTTTGCACCAGTGGCAAGACTGGGTGAGGAGACAGGGAGGCAAAAAACAGCAAACTTAGAATAAAGAGTGACAAGGTCCATGATGTAGGCTAGAAAAAGTCAATGCAGAATTTCACAAACAGTGTCAGAATTCAGATTTGCATGCTTACTTCAGCATGTGCTTGCCATGAAAACACAGGAATTAAGGAACTGATGCACTGGATCAGACTACTGGTCCATCTTATCCAGTATCCCATCTCCAAATGTGGCCACTACCAGATGCCTTTGAGTAGGGTGTAAAGCCTCCATGGGTTGGGAATAACCTGCTCATAAGGGCAATTTATTTCTAACCCTTTTCAGTTAGTGGTTGCCTTATGCTCTGAAACACAAAGGTTTTTATACCCCTTATAAAACATTTGTTGTGGAAATGGTTAATTTCTGCTTAGAGAAGGCTTATGCTTTTGCTCATGAGCTGGAGTTTGCATCTCTCACAGTGAAAGTCTCTCACCAGGCAGAAATAGTCACATTTCTACCTGGATCCTGTTTATGGATAGTCATACAAATAAACATTTTTTGCAGATGCACAATTCTGAAGTGAAGAATTGGTAGTTTTACACAAATCTATCCATCTTGCCTCACAACTCCTGCCTTTCTATCTGGAAGTGTTATGGTACTTCAAAGCAAGTATGATAGAACAGTAGAATATATTAGGGATCCAATAATTATTGAAAAAGGCAAAATGCAGAACACAACTTGGGGTTTTGGATAAGAATATAAGTATGACTGTAATGTATATTCATGGAAAACAGTAGATGTACATAATCACAATTTGCCTATTCAATTAAGGAACCCTTATTTATGCAGTGTGTCTTCTGTGTGAGAGATAAGGTGGGTGAGATAATATCTTTTATTGGACCAACTTGTGTTAGACAGACCTGAAGAAGAGCTCTGTGTAAACTCGAAAGCTTGTCTCTGTCACCAACAGAAGCTGGTCCAGTAAAAGGTATTACCTCACCCACTTTGTCTCCTTAATATCCTGGGACTGATGTGGTTACAACAACACTGCATACAGTAAAAAATTAGTCTATTTTATCTGTACCATAGTACTTGAGCATCTCTCAGAATAAAAGGGTATGAGAGGGTTAAAGTTAATTCATTTACACAAAATTATTAACTGGGACTATACCTTAGAGTCTAAATTCCCCAACTGTCTTAGGTAATTTTTTAAAAAGAATGTGCTGTCCTTTCTATAAATGAAATCAGCTTGGAAATAACCTACTGCTTCTCTGGATATAACAAATATGCATGAGTCTCAATAGTAGTATTAATCAGATTTTTCACTTCTGTTTTGTACACTCTGTAGTACAGACAAAGTGAAAATGAAACTATTTTTGGCTTCAAGTATCAGAAGGGTAGCCGTGTCAGTCTGGATCTGCAAGAGCGACAAAGAGTCCTGTAGCACCTTACAGACTAACAGATATATTGGAGCATAAGCTTTCATGGGTGAAGACCCACTTCATCAGATGCATGTTCTCACGAACCACATACATCTGATGAAGTGGGTCTTCGCCCACGAAATCTTATGCTCCAATATATCTGTTAGTCTATAAGGTGCTACAGGACTCTCTTTATTTTTGGCTTGAAATTTATCACAGTTCAACACATTACATAGTGGGGAGAAATTAAAAATTCAAATTTTACATTCACACCGTGTTATAAATGTAATTCTCTAGCAAACATTGAGAAACTCCTGATAAAAACCCCACAAATAATACTAAATGCAGCTATCTCGTTGTCACATGAAACTTGGTACAGTCAATTCCATGGTTCTGCTTTTATCTTAGAAGTATCAGTGTAGGTATTTTTTAGTCTTGTTTGTGCTGAGCATAAAACAAAAAAATTCCACTGAAATCTACAGCAACATCAAAGTTTGTGTAGTATTTTTTTCTTGTAAGTTAGAAACTAGGCAAATAGGCTTGGACAAAATAAGAACAGAAGCTTCATTAAAATATCTAATTATACCTAGATATTTCCCACCCCCTGCAGATTTTATCTTTTTTCTCCTTTTAATTTATGTGTGCACTGTGCATCTGCTGTCTTAGACTGGAACAAAAACCAGAAGTATCCAAAATAATTCAAGTAAAACTGTTCCATTAATATTTTCAATGAAGCAAGAACCAGGAAATGCAAAAGATCTAATGAGAGTGATTGTTCTCATGAGATTTCCAGTACAATTTCTATATCAAAAAAGTTCAGAAATATTTGGAGAAGCATCCAGACTATTGGAAATATCTCACTGCAAAACTACTTGGATTGACAGACAGGGTTTGGTGTAACCCAAAAATACATTAAAAAAAAGGTTCATATTTAAAAAGCTATTGAGCATTGATAGTGCTTTGGTCTCCATAGAAACCTGTTGCCCCTTATTATATGGTTTTGTTCTTGAGTTTCCATAGTAATAGCGTGTTTTACATTTTCTGATGTTACACAAAGGTTAAGATCTGGAGACCCATTCCCTGACATTATAAGAGCCAAAACATGTTTTTGCTGCCTAGGGTCAACTGGGAAGATTGAACAATGCTGAAGGGACATGGGAATGACAAGTGTGTGGTCAATATCCACTCCTGGTCCACTGACCTCAAATGGGAAGGGGCTCTGACCTGGGCTGCTACTAAAGCCTATAGACTATGTAAGAGACTGTGACCGGTGTGGAGAAGTGCCCTGTGTTCTCCCTCCAAGAGGGGTCCACATATTGATCTTCTGGGCAAAACTGTTCACCTACTGTGAAATCTACATCTCAGAAAGCCCAAGGGAGGATTCTGGGGGCATATAATTTACTACTTGACATAGTTTAACTTATAGACTTCTCCCTGGTATGGACCAATATCACTAAATGCAGATAAAATCACCTTTTCTCTATATGCTAATAAAGAGAATGGAAGTTGATCAAGTATAGGAAGGAACTGAAGAGGAACAGTCAAACACAAAAGAGTCCCTTTCAATTACATCACTTGAAGGCAAACAATTACATATTGACAATTTTTGTAAGTGTGTACAAATGGTAGCAGTCTAAATACTAAGGTGTGTGAACTTGACTGCCTGGTATTAAGTGAGGATATTGATGGAATAGACATCACAGAAACTTGGTGGAATGATGATATTTAATTGGAGGTGTTAATACGAGGGTATAAAATATATAGGAATGACTGAGTAGGTCGTGCTGGTGGGGGATGGTACTATAAGTGAAGGAAAGCATAAGGTCAAATATAGTAAACATCTTTAATGCTCAAACTGTACCATTGAATCCCTATGGATTGAAATTCCATCTTGATTGATAAGAGTATAGCAGTAGGAGTATACTACCAACCACCTGATCAAGATGGAGATGGTGACTGTGAAAAGCTCAGGGAGATTAGAGACGCTACAAAAATATAAAATTAAATAATAATGGGGGATGTCAACTATTCTCATATTGACTGTGTACGTGTCACCTCAGGACGGGATGCAGCAATAACATTTCTAGACACCATTAATGACTGCTTCTTGGAGCAGCTAGTCCTGGAACCCACAAGGGGAGAGGCAATTCTTGACTGAGTTTTAAGTGGTGCTCAGGATCTGGTCCAAGAGGTGAATACAGCTGAAACGATCAGCAATAGCATCATAATGTATTGAAATTTAACATTCTTGGTGGGGGGGAAGGGATACCAAAGAAACCCACCATAGTATCATTTAACTTCACAAAGGGGAACTACACAAAAATGAGTAAGCTAGTTAAATGGAAATTAAAAGGAACAGTCACAAGTGTGAAATGCCTGCAAGCTGCCTGGAAACTTTTTAAAAATAGCATAATAGAGGCTCAAATTATATGTATACCCCCAAATAAATAAACAAACAACTAAACAAACCAAACAAATAAATAAATAAAATAAAAACAGTCAGAAGACCAAGAAAATGCTACCGTGTCTTAACAACAGAGTAAAAGAGGCATTTAGAGGCCAAAAGGCATCTTTTAAAAAATGGAAGTCAAGTCCTACTGAGGAAAATAGAAAGGAATATAAATACTGGCAAGTCAAGTGTAAAAATATAATTAGGCAGGTCAATAAAGAATTTGAACAGCAATTTTTTTTTATGTACATCAGAAGCAGGAAGCCTGCCAAATAATCAGTGGGGCCACAAGACAATAAATTGAGATGCTAAAGGAGCACTCAAGGAAGACAAGGCTGTTGCGGAAAAGTCAGATGAATTTTTTGCATGGGTTTTTACTGCAGAGAAAGATTCCCATACCTGAGCCATTCTTTTTAGGTGACAAATCTGAGGAACTGTCCCAGATTGAGGCGTCATTAGGTGGGAGAAGTGTACCAGTAGTGAAACCCATCTCATTTTTGTACCTTGTCATTGCTGTGTCCAATGTGCCAAACTTTTCAGAAAAATTCTACCTCCTATGCCAGAATAGATGATGTTACCAGCCATGCCAAATATATAGTACAATACTTACAACTTCACAGTCCTTTTCTCCACATTAATAGGTTATTAAAATTGTATTATCTCATTATATTTTATTTTATTCTGTCAGTTTGCAGGACATCCTATAGAAGTATGGATTTAAAGCCCCAAATCCTCCCTCAGGGTCCATTAGCTGAGTTCCATTGAAGTCCATCTGACTACATACAGGTACAGGGATTTCAATGCAGAATCAAGGCCTAAATGAATACATCAAAATTGAATTGTAAACTTATGTTTACTTCAGTAAAAAGTCTTTTAAAATGGGTGTGGTGTAGGGGGAGAGGAAAAACTGCTTAAAGGTCCATTCTTATTGCCACTTTCTTTGACTTCATCAGGAACAGGATTAGGCCATTTTAAAAAAAAAGACTGTTGTGTTACTTTTCTGGGTGCAGTGAAAGAGACAGAGAGCATGTAGGGAGGAGTGAAAGAGAATGAGAAAAAGAGATTGAAAGGAAAGCAAGGTGATGTGGATCCAAACCGAGTCAACATTGCTTAGATTGCCCAACACTTCCCATTGTAAGACCTGATTTTCAGTTGCTTAAACTTTGCTAAACTTTAAGTATTTGGGCTGAAATTTTACAAGTTGAGTGTCTGCCTCAGGCTGAATGTTTTGAAAAAGTTCAGTAAAAACAAGCTAACCATTTCTGAGAATGAGACGAGGAGAAAATACATGGTTTTGTTCATGTTAAAAAAATCTTATAACCATTTTGCTGGGAGAACTGCCCCATTGTTCACAGAAGGAGAGAGGTGAGTTGCCCTGAGCTGCTGATCTCTTTCTGCCCCTCATTCCCCCTCTGCTACTGTGAGAATGGTGTGGGTGGCTCCCTCTCTCTTTCTGGCTCCTTTGTGGAAGGGGGAGAACTCTGTCTGCTGCAGCAGCTCTGATTGGTGGCTGCTCTGCAAGAGATGGGGAAGGCATCCAATCAGAAGGGAGTATCTCTTTCTGGAAGGGCTAAAAATTGTGTGAAGGCTGGAGATGCCCATGTTATCGCAAGAATGGATCCAGCAGCGGCCAAGATAGCTTCACTTGGGATTAAATTGTGAGAGCCAGCAACACTGCTAATGTCCATGAAGATCTACGTGAATAACGTAGCTGAAGTCAAAGTATCTTAGTTCGAACTACAAGGTACTTACTGCAGGTCCACATGTGGCAGGCAGGCTCCCCCGTCGACTCCGCGTACTCCTCTCGCGGAGCAGGAGTACCGGTGTCGACGGCGAGCACTTCCGGGATCGATTTATCGCATCTAGACAAGACGCGATAAATCAATCCCAGAAGATTGATTGCTTACCGCCGAACCCGGAGGTAAGTATAGACGTACCCATAGGCTAACATATGTCTAAATCTAGACTCCTAAATACATATTTAGGCCCCTAGATAGATGTGACCCGATTTTCAAAAGTGTAAAGCATTTACACTTCCTAGTTATTACCCAGGCCAAATCTATTTAGCAGCCTAACTTTAGGCACCTGGGTTTGGAAATCTTAGTTTGGGTTATTTGGTTAGATTAAATCCTGGTGTTAGATTAATTATCTGATTGATCTTCAACTATTTTCTTGAATGTTAAGTTATCAGTGTGGAAAGGATTTCCCCAGTGGTGGTGAATTAGTAATTTAGACAAAAAATAGTTTCTGTGTTTCAGACACTTCTTTAAAAAAGCCAATCAAGTTTTTAAAATGTTAAACTGTCTGTAAAACAAGAGTGAGTAAGCGTTTATTCATAAGAAGAGTATCGTTATAGGCCTGCCAATGTGGTTTACCTTGGACAGAATCCAAGTTGGCTCCAATAATCTTTGCCAAGTACATTACATATATTTTTGGCACCTGAAAGAAGCACAAGGCTGTCTTTCAATTTAACATCTTTCGCTTTTTCACAAAATACTTGTAAATTCAGTCTCTCAAAAAATCAACTTCTGAGATGAATCATTCATGAAAGTTCCTTTTTACAATTTTGCACTTGACTATGAGGTCTCTTGTTACTCACCATAGACAGACACATGTTAAAGAATAGATTTTTGGGGAGCATTCATCTCTGTATCCCAGAAAGATTTCCCTCCCCAACTGCTTAAATTTGCTTTGAAAAAAGATAGTTAAGTGTCCTAAGAAAACAAAAGCATACACATTGGGTATTGGCTGAGAGAAGTCTGTAACTAGGGGTCACCCAATGAAATTAGTAGGCAGCAGTTTTAAAATAAATGAAATAAAGTATTTCTTCACACAATGCACAGTCAACCTGTGGAACTCTTTGCCAGAGGATGTTGTGAAGGCCAAGACTATAACAGGGTTCAAAAAAGGACTAAATAAGTTCATGGAGGATAGGTCCATCAAAGGCTATTAGCCAGGATGATCAGGGATGCAACCCATGCACTGAGTGTCCCTAGCCGCTGTTGCCAGAAGCTGAGAGTGGACAACAGGGGATGGATCACTCGATGAGTGGCTGTTCTGTTCATTTCCTCTGGGGTACCTGGCTTTGGCCACTGTTGTAAGACACGATACTGGGCTAGATGGACCATTGACCTGACCCAGTACAGCCATTTTTATGTTTTGACATTTTTATGTAATCTGACAAATACGGATGAGAACAAGTAAAGGTAAAACACTAAATCAAATGAACTGTTTTGCAACTGGAGAGAACATCTTTCTGGTTAGCAAGTGGTGCTGATAAACTTCTTGTCAGTAGGATTTGACCCATTCTAGTGCTGAGGAGAAAACTTTGATCCCACTCTGGTGGTGATTATTAGATAACCATCTTGGACGTGGTGACTGCACAAAAGCTGCAGATATATTACTGTGTGGATGATTCACTCAGTGACTACACTAAACAGCTAAAATTTCCCATCTGGGGACTCAAATTTAAGTACAAAAAGCAGCACCTGTTCTGCTTTTCTTGTCATGGACTGAGCCACAAGCCCTACAAAAACTGTAATATCTGACATATGATCTAAGAAGGGTTGACATTCTGATGGACTTCTTGGCATTACCCTTAAGCTAGAAATACATCTCATTATGTTTTTTGCCCCTTCTGCACTTGTGGGAATACTAGCTTTGCTTGCACTGCAATAGAAGCTAAAAGGAGACTCAAGGTTTGTTACTGGTTTGTTGTAACCTACATTTGAATGCTTGGATGACTCCATCAGAATGGCCCTATTTACAATAATTGGCAGAGCAGGTCTTTGGTCCAGAGCTAACTTTAGCGACCCACAAAACCTGCAACCAATGAGATCTCTCCAGTTCATGCTGTACCTCATTTCGTGGAGCACAACTGGTGCATTTGCTGATGTCTGAGTGTCTTTACTGGCATTATGTTCACGATGACTAGTCATCGATCAAGCTAGTTAAGTAAACATCCATTTTCATGTGCTCTGGAAAAAGACCAGACCACCGCACGAGTATGTATATGTGTGTCTCTGCGTACAGAGAAATAAAGCTCCATATTCTTTCCACATAACTACGAGAAAAGAGAGAGGACCAGTTTCACAAAGGAGCATTAGGCGTGGTGACGCTCAGGATCTCCACGCCTCACTTTCAGGTGCCTAGAAAATCATTGGGATTCACAATGCCTGAGTTAGGTAACCAGGTTCCCTGTACAATAAATAGGGAGAGAGAGGTGCCTTAGAATGGGATTCACAAAAGCTAGCATGCTCAGCAGGGGAGCTGCCTAAATTAGCCGATGTGAGATGTCAAGGAAAGATGTCAAGTATCAGAGGGATAGCCGTGTTAGTCTGGATCTGTAGAAGCGACAAAGAGTCCTGTGGCACCTTATAGACTAACAGACGTATTGGAGCATAAGCTTTCGTGTTTGAGATGCATCCGATGAAGTTGGTATTCACCCACGAAAGCTTATGCTTCTATACGTCTGTTAGTCTATAAGGTGCCACAGGACTCTTTGTCGCTTCTAAGGAAAGATGTGTGTCCTAAGCCCTCTCCCGCAGCTTAGGGGAGCAAAGCTGTCTTGGCTTAGGTACTTACACCTTTTTTGCAAGAAGCTGCAGGGAGGACAACTTCCTTTGCAATTTTTAGTGGTTAGGGTACTTACCTGGGAGACCCTCAGTTCGAGTTCCCCCTTCACTTGAGGCAGGAGAAAGGATGTGAACAGGGATCAGTTATCTCTCAGGTCATGTGCTACCCACTGAGCTATGGGATTCCCTCATTTGCTCTTGTTGAAGCTGTTTCATTGTGGATCAATAATTGAAAAGTCAGTAGACCGGGGGACTAGATCCTGGGTCTCCCACCTGCTATGTGAGTATTCTAACTGCCGGGCTACAGTCATTCTCAAGCTTAGGCACCTGCGTATGCTCTGTCACACTCTCTCTCCATTTTCTGCCCCTCACGGCAATAATAATAATTATAATAATCATTATTTAATCCACACTGGAACAGCTTTGACAGGAAAGACTGAAGGAGTCCCACCTCAGAATACCCACTGCCTGGTGGTTAGGGAACTGCTGATAATCCCTGTTTAACCCCCTTTTGTCCCCTCAGGTTAGAGGGGACATTTGAACCAGTGGACTCCCATATCCCAGGTGAGTACGCTGACCTCTGGGCTAAAAGCTATAATGAAGGTCTTCTTTAATCCTCCCCACCCCCATTCCTGGCTGTTTTGTATGGACTTGCCTATAGGAGCCCAATCTGGTATACAAATTCTGAACATGCTTACTGGATCGGGTCCTGCAGGCGAGTTAGGTGGAGGAACACCTATGTTTCCCCAGTTCGTGCATCGCACTGGGGCTTTGGTATTTGGATACCTAGACTGAGGCTGCAGTGTGAATTAGGTGCTGAGAGAGTTTAGACACCTACAGGGTTTGGCAGTAGCTGAGCTGGAGTTTTGTGAATTCCAGTGGGGCCTGATTCTAGGATTTAGGCACCTGAAGTGGCAGTTACGCTCCTAAGTTCTTTTGTGAATCTAGCCCAGAGTGAATAAACAAAAATAGAAGAAGAGATTGAAAAGATTTGTTAAAAGGCCGAAGAGATGAAAGTGAAGGGTTGAACCAGAAAGCTTGCTTGTGTCTTAGAACTTTGGCTATGACAAAGCACAGGGTGACCACATTTTCACACTGAAAACCAGGGACAGCTATTGCGGAGGAAAGAAAAGAGGGAACAGTTTTGGAGTGCAGGTGTCTTGTCAGGTGTTAGACAGATGGACGGAAGGTGCCTTCTCCTTCTCCCTCTTATCAGCTAAGCAGCATCCCTCCTTCTTCTCTCTGACCACTCTCTCAAATTTCAGAATAAAAATTGGGGTGTGATACAATTACACCAAAAAAACTACATTAAAGAACATTAAAGTGGCAAAGTCAAACACTCAAGAGTTAGGAAATGCCAGAATTAAGGTTACCTGTGCATTGCCAATGTTGATTTGCCCTCCCTTGTGCGTCTGTGTCATGACACTGTTTGTTTAAATAATCACATACTATTTTTGCCACAGTGCACAAGATGGATGGTGCTCACTTGATGAGCACCCACTCAATATTTTATTTTCTCATTGTTCAATATGTAGCTCATGCTTTACTTACTGCCCACAAATCAAACCCTGTTCTGAAGACAGAGTTATTAATTTCCTCATGTGCTCAACTCTACATTATTTGAGCGCTTCACAAACATGAATTAATTGATTTTCACAACCCTCTGAATTATTAGTCCCATTTTACAGAGAGGGAAATGAGGCATAGGTCAAAAGTATCCACCACTTTTAGGTACCCAGTTTGAGATGCGTAGGGCCTGATTTTTCAGAGTACTTAACAATATATAGCACTACATATGGTCAAAGTGCAGCACTCATTGACTTCAATTTGCACCTGTCAGTGCAGCACTTCTGCAAATCAGTCCCCAGGGTCTCAAGTCAGACACCCAGAAAATGAGGAACTGACAATTAGCGGCCACCTGCGAAAAGCTGGGTTCAAGTGACTTGACTAGCATCACACAGGAACTCTGTGGCAGAGGCAGAATCCATTTCTCCAGATAGCATTCAACTGCCTTAACCATGAGAGCTACCTTTGCCTTTCTGCAGTCCTCTTCCTCCTTCACTACAAACCTTCCAACATCTGCTACAAATGAGGCAGGAATCTTATGGACAACAGCTTCTTTCACTAAACAGTGTTGATTCATCTCCAGTTCATGTCCATTCTGTGAACTGAAAGAGGCCAGGGTTCTGTGAAAAAATAATTATGTGATCATGTAATTAAGGACTGTATCATAATGCATATGCACAAAGGGGCCAAATTAAGGTTGCAGAGACAACTTTAAATCTGGCATTTCCTAACTTTTGAGTGCTTGACTTTGCAACCTTAACATTTAAAACATAGTTTTGTGTGGAATGTCCTAGTTTTTTTTAAAAAAAGCAAACAAACCCCACCTCCCAGCAATTTCATCATGTGTCTTCATATTGACACCCACATGGGTAATTCGCAGTGGTGAAACCTTTAGCTACACAGCACTGACATCTGACGAACTAACAGAGTAACTGAAAGCAATAGTAGTATGTTGACTAGCTACTGGAGTGGGCTAAGGCATGCATGCTTTGCCAGTGGATTTCACAGATAGTTGCTGACAGCAGAGGAATAATAAGCCTTGGAAATTGTGCATTTCACTCCACATTTTGGAGTGGAGTGCTTTCTAGTGATCACAAGCCCTTCTGATCCTGTCCCCTCCAGCCTGTCTCTTTCCCACTTTGCTCTGTCATCTCAGCCCAGGCTCTCTGCTCCATGTTGACACCTCATCTGATCTCAGTCTTAACCCTTCCCACTGGCTACCATTTTCCTTCTGGTTCACTCATCTGCCCAATGTGCAGCAGCAGTCAAAAAAGCAAACAGAATGTTGGGAATAATTAGGAAAGGGATAGATAAGAAGACAGAAAATATAATATTGCCTCTATATAAATCCATGGTATGCCCGCATTTTGAATACTGCATACAGATGTGGTCACCCCATCTCAAAAAAGATATATTGGAATTGGAAAAGGTTCAGAAAAGGGCAACAAAAATGATTTGGGGGTATGGAACGGCTGCTGTATGAGGTGAGATTAATAAGCCTGGGACTTTTCAGCTTGGAAAAGAGACGACTAAGAGGGGATATGATAGACGTCTATAAAATCATGACTGGTGTGGAGAAAGTAAATAAGGAAGTGTTATTTACTCCTTTCCATAACACAAGAACTAGGGGTCACCAAATGAAATTAATAGGCAGCAGATTTAAAACAAACAGGAAGTATTTTTTCATACAATGCACAGTCAACCTGTGAAACTCCTTGCCCAAGAATGTTGTGATGGCCAAGACTATAATGGGGTTCAAAAAAGACCTACATACATTTGTGGAGGATAGGTCCATCAATGGCTATTAGCCAGGATGGGAGGTATGGTGTCCCTAGCCTCTGTTTGCCAGAAGCTGGGAATGAGCAACAGGGGATGGATCACTTGATGGATCACATCTCCTACTTTGAAGGATGTGGTGTTAGCCCTTCTATGCTGGTTGGCATATTTTTTCATGAGCTTTGCTTCGTTGTCATGTTGATGTAGAGGTTCATGAACTGTTCTTGTAGCAATTTTGTTCTTAGCTGTCTGCCAAACAGGACAGTTGCTGGTGCCATGTCAGTTGAACAGTGGAAAGTGGTCTGATAACTATGGAAGAAACAAAATAACTCCTGTTTCATGGCCAACTCATCAGCTGCAGCAATTTGTAGTACTTTCCTGAGTGTTTACACAAACCTCTCGGCTTCTCCATTTCCTTGTGGCCAGTGTGGAGTATGTTTACGATGTTTGAAGCCAAGATATTCTGCAACATTTAGTGAATTGAAAGCCGAGCAAGCTATGCCGTAGCCTGACAAAATCTTGTCTATTTGGGTATAACAGTGTTGGCAGAAGTAGTGCTGACCATTTCAACTTCTGGGTAACAAGAATAGTCATCTATAGCAACCAGTAAAAGTTTTCCATGAGGGAGATCACAAAAATCCATGCTAACTTCCATCCATGAGGACATGAGCAGAGGAGATATGTATAGTGGAGAAGTGTGATTTTCCAGATCTGCTGTCTGGCCTAATCTGCAGGACTTAATGCGACTTTTGCGAGGATATGTCCCTTTAAGGGCTGTACCGAGTTTATCTGAAGAGATATATTAGGGGAAGCTGCAAGCAGTTCTGATACAGCCACCTAAGCAGCAACACCACTCTGAGTTGCAGAGCTGAGACTTAAATGATATATTCTAATCTTCCTAAAGTCCTGAATGAGTGTCCTTACACAGAACCCACAAACACTACATGGTACCAGGAGTGGATGGATAAGAGTGATTGGAGAAGAGAGTATAGGACAACAGGGGTAAAGAAAATGGAGCAGCTGAGAGCGCCACTGAAATTCAAGTTATCTGGTAATGCAGCAGATAGCTGGAAGAGATTTCAATAGAGATTCAGCCTGTACATGCAAGTGAGGGGTTTCATTGAAAAAAGAAGATAAGCAGAAGGTAGCTATCTTTTTAAATATCATGGGGCAGGAAGTGCTAGGTATTTATATTGGTATACATTTAAATCAGGCAGAGCAGGCATGCTATAAGACGGGCAGAAGTTTGAAGACTACTGCACATCCAAGACAAATAAAACTTTTGAAAGATATAAATTTCACTTGAGAAGTCAGAGAGAAAGAGAGTCACCTGAAGAATTTATGTTGGATTTCCAACTGTTTGATCTCTGATTATTGAATCTGTGAGCATCCAAAAGTGATGGGTACTTGAGATCCAAAGTTTAGAAAAAGACTGTTGGAAGATCCAGATCTGAACCTGGATAAGGCAGTAGGAATATGCCAAGTAGCAGATGTTTCCCAGAACAGATGATGCTTCTGGGGGGAAAACAAGACACTGCTTTGATGGACAGAATCACAAACCTTCAGTGCAAAGGGAAAGCACAAAGGCAGCGCAGAGCAGAAATGTAGAAGCCTGCAAAAAGTGAGTTTTCAAGGAAGAGTTTGTTGAGGACAACATAAAGAATTACACAAGCAAACACAGACCGCAGCAATGTCCAGGCTTTGGACAACATTGCAACAAGTGCAACACATTCAATTATTTTGCAAGAGTGAGCAAGCATGAACAGCAGGTGCATGAAAAGAAACAAGGTATGCACTTTGTGTACCAGGAGGAGGACAGTGGTAGCAGTGCAGAAGAAGAATTTTCTTTAGGAGTTCTGAATGAAGCAGGTGCACCAAATGACCCTGGAAGTGAATGGCACTTTTGTGACTTTTAAACTAGATACTGATGCTCAAGCAAAGGACATTAAAGGATTATAACATGCTCTCCAAACTCCCCTCCCCAAATAGATGAAGGGGAGAACATATCCTGACATCTAAAATTGAAATATAAAAATAAAGGATTGCTAAATGGTAACATTAAAAGCTTTCTGAGTTATTTTGATTTGGGATAATGGATAAGGAATGAGTACAAACGAGGTAACACTTAGGGGAAAGGGTTGCTGGCAGAAGTGTGGTTTTGCTCATTCTTCTTTTACATAGAAATGCTGATCTGCTTAAAATAATGTTATTGCTCACAGAACAAAGGTAACATATTGTGTTGGACGTTTTGAGGCAAAAAGACACAAACCTATAACAACAAAAGACCCAGGGCAGGGTGACATAAAATGACATGACCCAGAAACTGCAAAACTATCAGAAAAAATGCGGAAGTTGGTTAACTGAAGCTTGCCCAAGTGTAATGTATGGGATACTAAAATCCAAAGGGTTGATGTGTTAAAAGATGATTGGTTAAAAATTAAGTAATCTGTAATATAGACATGAATAAAAGACCTAAGTGACCATGGGCCCAAACTGGAGAAATCCCGGACTAGAAATTGAAGGACAGAACTGGAGGATCAGACCAAGGAATCAGAGAAGGTGACAACTATCATGGAAGGTGGAAGGACTTCCGGGTGCCCAGAATGGTAACTTGGGCCCATTTACCAATTCTATATTGTCTGTTATTACTTGTCTGGAATAAATGTATGTCCAGACACTATAAGTGACAATACTGTCTGAAAGTGTATAAATAAAGGCAAAAACTGATTTGGCCTAAATTGGGTGGTCTTTTGACTCAGTTTCCCAACTTTTTACCCCTTAACATGCTTCCAGGGCACTCACTGAAACTGAGTGTCAATATACACAAATTGAGAAGGAGGCTTTAGGTTTGGTGCATGGTCACAGTGAATGTCATGTGTTCGTCTATGGGCAACCAGTTATTTCTGAAGCAGACCATAAACCTTTACTATCCTTGCAAAGAAGGGATTGGCTGACATTCCTCCCAGAATACAGAGACTATGTTTTCAATTTCAGTTATATGATCTGCAAATAGACTATAAACCAGGAAGAGATTTAGTGGCAGTGGACATTCTGTCTAGAGCTTTTGAAAATAATGTAGCAGAAAATGTTTCAGAATCTGATATAGTGCATGTGAACCTTATAAAGAAAAACTACTCGGTCTGACAAAATGTGGGCTGCATTTGCAGCTGCCACAGCACAAGATGAGACCTTGCAAAGAATGATCAAAGCTATAGTATAGGTTGACCTGGACACCATATAGCTTAGCTTCACTTCAAAGAAGAACTTTCAGAAATTGATGGTACTTTGTTTAGATATAACCGACTAATCATCCAACAGTGTTACAGCCTGACATGCTTATTAGGACGTTAAGGAATTGAAAAATGTAAAAGAAGGGTCAGAGATGTGTTGTGTTGGCCTCAAATAAATGAAGATATAGAAAAACAGTTAAGAAAAACAGTAGCAAAAATTCCATCCTAAACCTGAAAAACAGCATATGCTGGTACATCAGGAAGCTTTAGAAGTTTGGTATAAAGTTGGTATTGATTTATTCTATTATGCTGGCAAAGATTATGTTTTGATTTTAGACTATGTCTCACACTTTCCAGAGTGGGCAATACCATGGCAAAGCATGTAATAACACACCTTAAGTCAGTATTTGCTAGACATGGTATTTCTGCAATGGTAATGTCAGACAATGGTCCACAATTTGCAGGATATGAATTAAAAAATTTGCGGGAGACTATGGGTTCAAATATATGCCAGCAAGTCCTAGATACCCACAGCTAAATGGTCTACTGGAGAATGGTGTTAAAATAATAAAGAGGCAACTAAAAACAGTAGAAGAATCTAGTTCACATCCTTAATTGGCATTGCTTAACTATAGGGCAGCACCCTCGAGACATGTATTGTCTCCCGCAGAGACTGTTTAACAGAAAACGAAAAACTAGATGGCCTAATTTTGTAGAAAAATAATTTTAAGAATGAACATGATGTAAAAGGATTGGAGAAGGCTGATAAAGGATAACAAAAAGGTGCTAGGGTAGAGGGTCACAAGAACTAGAGCCTTTGCAGCCTCAGGATATTGTTTGTAGATATGATAGAAATTGTTGGAAACAAAAGGCAGTAGTTAGTTTCTCGTGTAGTGGCTCCCAGGTCACATGAAGTGGTCATTCCTGAAGGACATAGTTGCCCTGGGGATAGGAGGCATCTTCAATATGGTTCTGAAAAAAGGAGGAAACTTCAATGACTGAAACAAAAAGAACAATGGAAAATGCGACAGCATCAGACTGCTGAACCAATTGATGCAGAGACAGTAGTGTTGTCATGCAGATCAACAGACTGCATAGAAAACTTCAGAGACTAATTGAGAATGGTTAATGTTGTAATCAGCCATGTTTACTTGTATATAGATAGTTTGTTTATATAGTTTTGATTAGTGTTGAATAAGTTATTTAATTGGAAAAGGGGAGATTTGAGGATATGTCCCTTTAAAGGCTGTACCCAGGTTTGCCAAATAGCTACATTAAAGGGAGCTGTGAGCAGTTTTGGTACAGTCACCTAAGCAGTAACACCAGGCTCTGAGTTGCTGAGCTGAATCTATAATAAACCATATATTCTGATCTTCCTAAACCTGTGACTGAGTCTTCTTACACAGAACCCACAAACACTACAAATTTCAGTAAATCTATCAATCCCAGGGAACCAGATTTTTAATCTGAGCAAGGATTTTGTTTATGGTGAACGGTGTGAGACAAATTAATTGTGATATCCCAGAATGAACGCAGAATAACAAGTCTTGTATCTGGGAGTGGGAGATAATTGTTCATGATGGTAAGTTCACCTTTAACATGGGCAAACAATTATAGAAGAGCTTGTGTTTCAGGAGTCAAACGTTGTAGGCTATGCAGAAGTTCTTTGCATTGACCACTTTAAATGGTTTTGATGACTATTTGGAGACATGTCAGACTTTGCAGCTGTTTTATTTCTCAAAACTAGAGATCTTTAGGAATAGTATGTGAGAGGAGGATGTTTACATGACTTCTGTTTTCTCCACAGTATTGTTATTGATAGCTGTTTTATGAATGAAGTCCTGCAGAAGTAATGAGCAGGGTTATCCTGACCAGGCCAATAGATAGGAGGAGGGATGGCTCAGTGGTTTGAGCATTGGCCTGCTAAACCCAGGGTTGTGAGTTCAATCCGTGAGGAGGCCATTTAAGGATTGGGGGCAAAAATTGGGGATTGGTCCTGCTTTGAGCAGGGGGTTGGACTAGATGACCGCCTAAGGTCCCTTCCAACCCTGATATTCTATAACTTTGTAGTCATAACCTTGTAGTTTGAGCATCCACAGCTAAATGCAAGCTGGTAGGTGAAAAGCGGGATTGTTGAACATAATTTCAAAAGGCTTGTGATCAGTCAGAATCAAGAAACAACATCCATAAATGTATACATTTAAATGGGAATATCTCCACACTACAGCAAGATCTTCTCTTTCCATCTGAGAGTATCGTTGTTCAGTGGGCAAAAGAGCCTTGCTGGCATAAGCAGTGGTGTGAATTTGACTATGGTGGTCAACTTGTGTGAGGACTGCTCCTAATTCAACAGTGCTGGCATCTACTAAAAGTTCAGTTCTCTTACTGGAATCTATATGACATGACTACATCACTGGGAAGGGATTTCTTTAGTTCCTCAAATGCATTTTGATGTTCATCTAACCAAACCCATATTTGATCTTTCCTGGTAAAATCACCCAGAGGCTGTGTAATAGTGGCTAACCTCAGAATGAATCTGCCACAGTCATTTGCAAGCCTTAGCAGGCTACCAACTTGAGTGAGGTTTGTGGGCATGGTGGCATTGTGTATGTCCTTCGCTTTCTGAGGATCTGCTGAGACGCCATCTTTGGAGAATGTGTATCCAAAAAATTCTAATGTGGGCTTATTGTACTCACTTTTCTGTGACTTTAACATGAGATTTTGCTCCTGTACGTATTATGGAATGAATTCTCCATAAACACGACAATTATAATGTTGAGTTTTTTTCACGGAACAGCAAAAGGTACATACATCCCCGACACCAGCGTATCCCTGACAAATGTCAACCCTTGCTCAAATCATAGAGGTGCTAGACTGCTCTAAGAATTATGTTAACATGAGTAAAACAATGTATTTGTCTCTAAACTTATTCTGAGAAATGGCTGAACCATTTTTGCTGAAACGCTTCAAAAAATTTAATCCAATGCAAATGTCTGGTATGAAATATTTCAGCCTGCACTGTTTAAATTTGGCAAAGTTATAAACAACTTAAAACAGAATCTTATAATGCAAAGTGTTGGGCAAACTTAATTATAGATGGTGTCTGACAGAGTACTGGATGACAACACCTATTGAAATCCTGCACCCACCCACATCTGAAGGCCCCTCCCCTAGCCTAAGGGGAGGAGCTACTGAACCAAGGACTCAAGTAATTACGGGGGACAACAAATTACAAACAGGGGTGGGAGTGAGGGTCATAAGCAGGGAACCTGAGGGGGAGCTGGAGAACAGCAGCTGAGCCGGCACTCTGGTCACTGAAACTCCAATTAATTACTGAGGAGTATACCTTATTAAGAAGAGCTGTGCCTAACTGATGAGCTGAGGAGAACTAAGAGGCTAAATAGGCCATTAGGCAGATGATACAAAAGGCACAGGAAGGAAGGGAGAAGGGGGAAGCAGAGAGAGAGAGATAGATTTATTGATCAATCTCCCGCCCTGCCTGCCTGCCTGCCTGCCTCAGGAGCTGAGGGCTTCCTAGGACTGTAGGTGTAAGGCTCTATAGTCTGTAAGAATGATGGAAACTGGAATTAATATTGTAAATAAATTGCATGGGGTGTTTCCTCAGCAAAAGGTCTCTGAGCTGTTTGTGGGTTTGAATGGAGGTAAGAGTGAGCAGACCCTGCCATATGCTGTCACCAGTGTCACTGTAATAAAAGGCAAGTTAATGTTCCTGCAGAGCCGTCCCTCAAGTACTTTACACCTTTATTGAATTTTTCAGCACACAAATATTAGCACTATTCTTTCATTGTTTCCTGGTACTATCCAGTATGCCTATCTGTCTCCACCTGTAGTGTTTTGTTTAGTCTTAGACTGTAAGATCTTTGAAGCAGGGGCTTTTTGTTCTCTTTGTTCTTTGTATAGTATCTAGCACAATGGGGTTTTGGTCTATAACTGGGGCTCTGATGTACTACTGCTATATAAATAAATAATGATAATAATAGCAGATCCTCTGATTTCCTTCCCCAGAGCTGAAGAAGAGCTCTGTGTAGCTCAAGGGCTTGTTTCTTTCACCAATAGAAGTTGGTCTAATAAAATATATTACCTCACTCACCTTGTCTCTCTTGATAATAATAACAGATGCACAAGTATCTTCTGTGCACTGTGAGCTTAAGCCCTGGTCACGTACCAATGAAATCAGTTGCGGTTAGTTTTGGTGGGATCAGCGTTGGGTCCTTAGTGCTATCATTGTTAAAAAATATACTGCACATGCAATTTTCAGTGAGTCATAACTCAGCCAAATCAAAACCAAAAGTTGGCTATTTTATTTATTTTTTCTTCAGTAGTTTTGGTGCTAGATCTGTTCAAAAAAGACTGCAAGAGGTTTTTTTAAAATAATAGAGTGAAATATTTTCAACTATCTTCATAGTTGAAAATGTCTGAGCTCTTTATGCACAAACTTTCTATAATAATTTCTGTTCAGGATGAGACCACACGAAGAAGATTTCAGCCTGAACGGGGAAAACTTCAGAAGCTCGAGTGACTGAAAACAGACTTTTTAATGGGAAAACCATTATGACTGATTTTCAGAGGTTTTGAGAACTCTCACCACTCATTAAGCTCAATGGCAGCTATGAGTGTTTAGTACTTAGGAAGAATGAATAATAGGCTATCACAAGGCTTTAGTACTCACTCCCGCATTCTTCAACATCTACACAAGTGATATGCCTGAAATGAGAGTGCAGAAGTTTGTGTATGCTTATGATTTGGCACTCACAACTCAGGACTGTTGCTTTAAAGAACTTGAAGTGAGTCTTACATCAGACCGTAATACCATAGAGGAGTACTTCTAAAAGTGGCTGCTGAGACCAAATCCGAGCAAATTGGTAACCTTTACTTTCCACCTTGACAACAGAACTGCACAAAACACTTCAACTGTCAAAGTTTTGTGGTGAAACTGCAGTATGACTCAAAGCCAACATAGATCAGTTTTATTCTTGACCACACACTCAGCTTTCATGACCACACCAAGAAAGAAGCCTCCAACATGAAGATTCACATCAACATTATCCAAAAGTTGGTGGGAACAAGCTGGGGATCAACTGCCCTGGTGCTACAAACATTGGCCTGGGCCCTGGTATACTCGGTTGCAGAGTACTGTGTACTGGTGTGGACAAGAAACTGCACACCCAACCTGTGGATAGGCAGCTAAATCAGACATTCAAATAATCACAGAAATGTTAAAATCAGTGTTTCTTCTGTGGCTTTCTGTACTAGCAAACATTGAACCTCCAGCTATCTGTCCAGATATAGCCACCGCAAAAGAACTTAAGCATGCTCGAGATTACCTGGAACTTCCCATCTGGCAGGTTATGGAAAACATACCTCAACAATGCCTGAAATCATGAAAGCCACTATGGACAACATGTGACCACCTCATGTCTCTGGACCTGGCCAAGGAATGCCAAAGTGTCCAGACCTCATCCACCATTACAAACAAGCACGTTATCACTGACCCAACAAGCTGCTGGTTTCAACCTGCCATGAGGACTTTGGACCACACTGAACCACATCCAAACAAACCATAGAAGATGTGGCTACTTGATGTACAAGTGGAAAATCAAAGACTCCCCTTTGTGTGACTATGGTGAAAACATCCAAGCCATCAAACTCATCATAATGCAGTGCCCCAAATATGGATTCAAAGATGAAATGGATGATACCCACAATGTCATAGAAGAAGCTGTATGGACCAACAACTGTGTTTTATAGACTCTTGCTCTTTAGGTGTCATACGTGAGAGAGAGAGAGATAACTTAGGAAAATAAGGTCTTATACAACGCAATCACCATATACTGGTTGCTGCTGCTCCTGCTATAAAACGCTGAATATAAAGGCTACATCTGCAAGATCTCTTCCTCTCCAATATCCCAGGTTAGGTTATTCTTCAGATGCTAACAGGCGAGATGTTGACAATCTGAGTAGACAGTGACTTATGTTATATTCATGCCCTCTTTCTAAAACTTATAGGTAGGGCCCTACCAAATTCATGGTCCCTTTTGGTCAATTTCACGGTCATAGAATTTTAAAAATTGTAAATTTCATGATTTCAGATATTTAAATCTGAAATTTCACGGTGTTGTAATTGTAGGGGTCCTGACCCAAAAAAGGAGTTTTGGGGGGTCACAAGTTTATTGTAGGGGGGAGTTGTGGTGCTGCTACCCTTACTTCTGCGCTGCTGCTGCCTTCAGAGCTGGGCAGCTGGAGAAAGGTGGCTGCTAGCCAGGAGCCTAGCTCTGAAGGCAGAGCCACCACCAACACCAGTGCAGAAGTAAGAATGGCATGGTGTGGTATTGCCACCCTTACTTCTGCGCTGCTGCCTTCAGAGCTGGGCGCCCGGCCAACAGTCGCCACTTTCCAGCGGACCAGCTCTGAAGGCAGCACAGAAGTAAGGGTGGTAATACTCCGACCCCCTTAAAATAACCTTGCGACCCCCCCTGCAACTCCCTTTTGGGTCGGGGCCCCCAGTTGGAGAAACGCTGTCTCCCCCATGAAATATGTATAGTATAGGGTAAAAGCACATAAAAGACCAGATTTCGCCGAGGAAGACCAGTAAAGGATAGTTTAATTTCATTAATACTGGAATCCAAGTTATGATTTCTGTCGGATCTAACAACCTTATCCACAAAGGACTGAACAGGAAGTGTTCATGCTCAGACTTTCCAGGTTCTTGATCTTTAGGTCTCAAAAGTCTCTATTACAGGAAGAGACACAAACTCTTAAATCAGGACCTAGCTATATTTTCTGCTTCATGCATAATATTGATCATTCTTCCATTATAAAGGTTACAATTAGATCACCCCCAAATCACCCCACTATTCTGCATGCTGGCTTTGGAGTTCCATTGATTGAATTAATGCTGAAACTGAGCTGGAATTTCTACAAAGTGAATTGGGCTGCAGAGAGGATACACTGTATCAAGTTGAAAACTACAACAGCTTTGCTCACTTTCTTGTCAAAGCTGTGGCAAAACATACTCCCCATGGCTATTGCAAGGTCTGTACTCCTCCTTGGCAGCTGGAGACAGAAGCACTCTTCAAAGAGTGTGAGAAAAGAAGTGATCCAGACACAGCAAAATCACTAATAGAGTCATTGAACTCTGCCTGCCTGAAAAGATGGAACGAGACAGTGGAGGGTCTTGACTTCACTCATTCCAGTCGTAAAGCCTGGGTACCCCCGCTGTAAGCTTAGAGTTGATGACCCGGTAAAACTCTTTCAGCCTAAAATGATGGCCAATGCAGTTGTCTCACACTTTCTCCATAACTCGAAGACCAAAATTGACAAGCTGACTAGACAGATGGTTAAACATCTGATAAAGCTCTACCACTTCACCATTGTCATCGCCATATGCTATAGATAATATAAACCAGGCCCTCATGGCCATAAAAAGCAGAAAAGGTGTTGGCGAGGATGGCATTTATCCCAAATTCCTTACGAATTTGGGGTCAAAGGGACTAGCATGGTGGCAGACTTCTTCACTGACATATGTTGGATGGGGAAAATCCCAAAGAGATGGCGTGAGGCGATAGTCATTGTCCTCAAATGTGGGAAACCACCACACGATGCTGCCAGCTATCCTCTCTACAACTCAAAAGTCTGGAGAGAGACTTACTGTCTTCATCTCTGTCTTTGAGGCGATCTTGCCAGAAGTATATAAAATGAACATTTAAGGAAACGTCAAGTTTTCATTTTTTGTAGAAAATTATAATTTGAAAAGAATATTGATATTAAAGTGAAATAAGTAATGCTGATAAGTTGTCTCTTGTGCCTGGCTCATAATGTACTTAGTCCCAGGTTAGAATCAAGGACATTTAAGTACATTTTTCTGTAGGGAGCAATTAATGTAACTGGGGAGGGTATCAAGGATGTCTACCAACTATGAAAAGGGTTTTTTCTATAGCAAAATGATTTGTTATTTTACAAATAATTCTCACTTCAAAGTGTACTAGGAATTCATTATTAAATTTAAGGTGTTTGTCTGACCAGACCATTCATGCATATGACTTTTATTGGCAGGGCTGTGTTACATGCATGCCCTGGGAAAATACACCCTAAAATCCATTTAAACTGATGAATAAATGAGTCGTTAATATGACTGTATATAGAAAAGCCACAAGATGGCAGGAGCACCACATGCCAGTTTCAAAATCCTTTCACAATATTTCCATTTTGTTTTTCCAATTATTCTTGTGAGGAATAATGCTTCCTTTGCTGTTTTAATAGTTTGATTATTATTAAAAAAACTATTTAGTTCAGCAGCAGATACTTTAAAAGATTTTGAGTCCCCTATTATGTATACCAGGATTAAAAGTAAATGCAGTAAAATCAATAAAAAACAGAATAACCTTCTAGTAGATAAATGAAGCACTTTTAGCATTCCGTTTCATAATCATTTCCATATTTAGCAAAAACACCCAAAAACCAAAACAAAAAACAAACAACCCTCTCTAAAACCCAACCAACCAACCTCCCCAAAGAAAACAAAGAAAAGGACCTATTTTCAATTAGTTTTTCAGCAATTTAAAAATATGTTTTTCTTCTTAAAGTTCATGACTATTTTAAATTATTACTGGATTAATAGAAAATCCCACTGGTCAGTATTTTGTATAATGGATAAAATATAAAATCACAAGACAGTACTATAATTAGAATATATTTGTGTGCATGTGTGTACTACAACACCTATCTTGTTCTCTCTCTCTCTCTCTCATATGTGGTGCAGGTAATGACACCTGTACTTAAGGTTACCTGACATTTTCCATTATAAAACACTGTTTTCAGTTGTTTAGGACTTTGCCAAACTTAAACCATTCATGCTGGGTGGCTGCCCCAGGCTGAATTTGTTTGGAAAGTTTTAGCTAAAATGGTTCATCAGTTTCTGAGAATGATATTAGGGGAAAATACATTGTTTTGTGCATAGTAAAAAATATTGGAGCTGTTTTGTGGAGAAGCTCTAGCACTTCCATGCTTTGATGCAGTGGGGGATTGTTTGGGTGTCAAAGATATGCCTTTTGCTGTCCCCATGATAATTCACTCAAATTTGGTCATTTTACAAGCTCTTGAAAAAAAAATCTCAGTTTGCACGTGCTCAGTAGATATTTGTTAGAATTTGGCAGCAAAAGTTTCTGAATATTCCATTTGCAGTGAGCATGCTCCAGCCTCTCGCAGGTCCTGGGTGCAGCCAGGCTCCACATACTCCACCCCCACACAGCAATGGAACAGGCTCCATTCTGCGGTGCAGGGGCTGAGCAGTACTTTCCCTGCACTTATTCTCTGTCCCTTTCTCCATCCTGTGTACTGACTTAGATGGGGTTGTGCAGAATAGGACAATGAAGAAGAGGTACCATGAGGGAATGCACAGGGTTTGCTACCTGTGCCCCCAGTAAATACCATGTGTGCATGTGTCTGTGTGTGTAGACAAAAATAAAGCTATGTTAAAAGAACATTAAGATTACAAAGCACTCAAAAGTTAGGCAATGCCTCTGCCTGTGCAGTATTATGATAATATTTAATTACTTGATCACATATTATTTTTCCACAGGACCCCACTTCATCAAGTGCACAATGCATATTTAATGAGCAGCTATTCAAAATTTTGTTTTCTCCACACTGTTGAATATGTGGCCTCATGCCACATTTACTACAAGCTATTCAAACCTGCTCTGAAGCCAGAACTACAGAATTATTAATTTCCTCAAGGGCATTTCTATGGCATTCATGATTATAGTATCTGATTACTTCAAAAATATTAGTGAATTTATTTTCAGAACTCCCCTGTGAGGTAGGGAAGTGCTATTATCCCCATTTTACAGATGGGGAATCGAGGCACAGAGAGATTAAGGTGAATAGTATCTACTAATTTTGGGTGCCCAAAAGATGTCTAAAACTTGATTTAGAGAGCACTAAGAATTACATAGCACTTCAGCAGAGATAGAACCCAGTTCCCCAGAGCAGCATTCAACTGTCTTAAATATGAGAGCCTGTTTGCTCTTCCTGCATGCCTATGCCTCCTTCACCATATCCCTTCCAACTTCTGCTACCAAAGGGACAGGCATCCTACCACATGACCCTTCTTTATCCTTGGAGGGGGAAGGGGAATTATTATCCACATTTTACAGATGGGGAACTGAAGCATAGGGAAATTAACGTCAAAAGTATCCACCACTTTTAGGTACCCAGTTTGAGATGCTTAGGGCCTGATTTTTCAGCGTACTTAGCAATATATAGCACTCCATATTGTTAGGTTCTTGGGAGGCTGCGGGCCTACCCAGGGTGCTCTGCAAGAATGAGGCCCACACACTCTGTGAGTGATTGGCTTTATTGAAGGCAAAAGTGACACACCCGCAACGGGGACTCCTGGCGTTGCTGTCACGGAGGCGGGGGACCCAGCGTACCGAAAGCGTGGCCTGGTACGGAGTCCAACGTGGGGCCAGGCCCATACAAATATATACAGACATCTCATACAGAAGCAAGCAGGGGCCGCCTCCTGGCTCAAGGCCGTACAAAGCAATAAACACTTTTAATGAGCTCAAAACAGAGTGCAGCTGGCTGGCCATGACCATGACCGGCCGCCAAAAAGGTGTGGGAACGCACCCCCGCGCCCCCCCCTCGGGCGAGCATGAGAAAGCGCAGACACCCTTACTATGCCGTCACAAAATCTTCTGTGGTTCCCTACAATATGGTCAAAGTGCAGCACCCATTGACTTCAGTTTGCACCTGTCAGTGTGCAGCGCTTCTGCAAATCAGTCCCCAGGTTCTTAAGTCAGACACCCAGAAAATGAGGAACTGACAATTAGTGGCCATCTGGGAAAAGCTGGGTTTAAGTGACTTGATTAGCATCACACAGGAACTCTATGGAAGAGATAGAATCCATTTGTCCAGGCCAGCCATCAACTGCCTTAACCATGAAACCTACTTTTGCCTTTCTGCAGTCCCCTGCCTCATTCACTACTAATCTTCCAACATCGTCGCAAATGAGGCAGCCTCTTTCATTACACATTTTGGATTCATCCCCAGTTCATGGCCATCTTGTGCACTGAAGGAGGCTGGGGTCCTATGGAAAAATAGTATGTAAATAGTATGCTAATGAAGAGTGTATCATAATGCATATGCACAAGGGGGCCAATTAAGAATGCATGGGCAACTTTAAATCTGACATTTCCTAACTTTTGAGGACTTGGTTTTGCAACCTCAATATGTTCGTTTATCATAGTTTGTGTGTGTGTAATTTCCTAGGTTTTTTAAAAAGTAAACTGAAAAAACAGAAATTCCATCACAGGGCAATGTATTTGACACCCACATGGGTCACCAGCAGGAGAGGAATCTTTAAGACTGCTACCACTTGAGTTAATGGAGTAACTGATAGCAGTAGTATGTTGTTATTCGATGTGTGGAGAAGCTTTAGGGGGTGGGGTGAGACACACACTTTAACAGTGGGTTTCACAGATGCTAACTGAAGAGCAGAGGGATGGAGAGCCTCAGGAATCTAGGGTTCCATTCCCAGCTTTAGAAAGAAGTTTATTTAGTGGTCATCACCTCTTCTACCTGTTTCCCCCAAGTGTGACCATTTTTACCTCATTCCCTCCTACCTGTACCTGTTCCAGTCCTGTCTGTTCCCCACCCCTGGCTCCTTGTCTCAGTCCCATTTTCTTTTCCCATCCAATCCTACTCTTTACTCCTCAGGTTTCTCATCCCTGTCCTGGTCTCCTTGTCCAGCCAGTTCTAGTTTCCCCCACTAGGCTTGCTGTCTGAATCCCAATCTCCCCACAGCTTTCAGTCTCTTCCCATCCCCACTCCAAATCCCAGTCTCCTTACTTAGCCAGTCTCAGTTCCAACCCTCCCACCTCAACTCCTTGTCCCCAGTCTCCTTGTCAGTCCCAGTCTCCTTATTCCTCATCTGATCTGTCTTTCACCTTCCAGTCCCAGTCTCTCTCATCATCAACTCATCCAGTCTCCATCTCCCCTCCAAAACCTCCTGGATCCTTGTGCCAGTTGCTTTGCCCAGCCAGACCCTGTTCTCCCCCTGCACTTCAGCTCCTTGTTAGATCTATCTCTCCTCCTCCTGGCCCTCCTATCCCCCCATTGGTTCCTAGTCTCAGTCTCCTTGCCTAGCCAGTCCCAGTCTCCTTACTTCTCCAACTCCTCTATTGATCTCTGTTTCCCACTCCTGCCAACTGGCTCCCAGTCTCCCCATTTCTCTCACTGGCTCCCAGGCCCAGTCTCCCCCTACAGCTCCCAGTCTCCTTCCCCAAGCAGTGCTTGCCTCCCCTCCTAACCAGTCCCAGTCTCTCTGGTTCCCATTCACAATCTCCCAATAGTCCCAGTTCTAGTTTCTTTGCCCAACGAGTTCCAGTCTTCCCCTCCAAGTCCCACTCCCAGTTTTTCTCACCCTCACTTCAGCCAGTCTCACTAGACTCTGTATCCCCATCTATTCCTTTCACTTCTCCCCGGTCTGACTTTTGTCCCCACTGCATGTGAATCAGATGTCTTTCTCCTCCATGATGCCTGGGCGCCAGTGGGAGGAGCGTGGGCTCCTTGACAGCGCAAGAGAGACAGGCTTCCTGCTCTCAGTCCCCAGGCCAACTCCCACCACAACCTGGAGTGGCCATTACAGGGAAAGTCCTTCTGAGCCCATATAGCTCTGGGCTGGAGTATGCAGAGTCTGGTCAGTACTAGGAGCTGTGAGGGGATGGGGCATGTCCAGTGAGGATAGAATCATGAGGCAAGAGTCCTATGGAAAAAATAGTATATGATCATGTAATTAAAGACTGTATCATAATGTAAACACACTGTGGGGCCGAATTAAAGTTATACAAGCAACTTTAATTATGGCATTTCCTAACTTTTGAGTGCTTGACTTTGCAATGTTAATATTGTTCTTCTAATGTAGTTTGTGTGTATCTTTCCCTCTCTCTCTCACACACTCACTCTGTCTCTATGGCTGTGTATATATCTACCCTGGTATGAATAAATCGTGTTCTAATACAAACCCACAGTTTTACTTTTCTTCTGTAAAGTGGAACGTATCAGTGGTAATTTTACTAACAGAGAAATTCTATTTAAATTTTTTCCTGATGGCAGTTGCTTCCTGAATTTTTATCCTCTTTAATACAGTGTGGGATGCTAAAGTACATACCTACCCAGTGGAATCATAATCCACTTTAGCTGTTCAAACAACATCATGCTATCAAAGGATTTTAGATTTCAAAGGCTTTTCCATTGTGTGAAACCAGATCTTTTTTTATTGAGGAGATAAATTTGGTGTTTCATTGAAATACATTTTATACCTACTGTGTATTATAATTACATGTTCTTTACTATATACATTGTATACAATCATCTATTTTTGTATAACTATGTTTATTTAACACATTGTTACAGACATTACAAAAACAGCCGAACAGGAAAAACAAAACAAAACAAAACAACAAGCAGACAAACAAACCTCCCCCTGCTCCCTCACTACCACTGCCCCCTTCCAAAAAAGAAAAGAAAAGAAAAGAGAAAAGCACAAACATTTTGGAAATTGGGAGTTTGGCCTCTTCGCTTTTATGGAGGCTTTTATTCGTGAACCTCTTTGTGCCAATTGGCTCTCTACTGAACTGCCCAGAGGTGTTTATATAATACAGTGCACTGTGGTTGCTTCAGGCATCAACAATTGTTTTTATGTCAGTGGTTTGTAAGGAATCTGATTAGAATATTTTTTTGGTGAACATTTGTTTCTGTACTAAGAATTTGGAGATAGAAATCGGTACCCTATATTTTTACTGCCTGCCCCCATGGTCCCCAAATGCACATGTGATGGGGTGTACCAGGCATGTGCTGCCCCTTGCCAGAGACCCTGCTGCCTTGGCACATCCCACCCTAGAAAGCAGTTCTTTTAAGAAGGGAAGGGCTGTGATGAGGTGTTTATCCCACACAACACCTGAATAGCTAGAAAGGGCCAATGAACCCAATGACAGGCTTCACCTGGAGAAGAATCATGGCTGATAACCTTTAACTGATGATGAAGCCCTGCTGGGCAGGGGCAGGTTGAGCAAGTATAAAACTATGAGGTAGAGAGCAAGAGGGAGTAGCAGGGAGTAACTCTGCAGTTGCTCCCAAGAGAGTGGTGGGAGGTTGGTAAAAGACAAGGAGGAGGCCCAGAGGAGAGTAAACCCTGGGATCTTACCTGGGAAAACAGACTTTGGCAAGAACCTGAGAGTGGGTGAAGTAGCCACAGGGCACAGAGGCAGCGCCAGTGGTAACCCAGGGGTTGGCCGAAAGACAGAGAAAGGAATATAGAAAAGGGCCCTGAGAAACAATGCCATGGTCTGAGATTGGGTAGAATGTCATTGCTGGGACATAGGGTCCCAGGGATGGAACTCAGAGTAGAGGGTAGGCCCAGGTTCCCCTACAAACCACTGGGGAGGTGGCATAATCTGGGCAGTGGAGAGGAAGATTGCCTGATACAGTTTGTCCAGAGGGACTTTGATATCCAAAAGAGGAAAACTGCAATGAGCTGGTCAGAGACCCAACCCACAAAAAGGGAGCTGTCGAGTCCAGACACAGAGAGGCCATGAGGCAAGCAACCAAACAAGGGGACATCAGACTAGTTGAGATGTAATCTCCAGATGAGCCACAAGGCGGTGCCCCCACAGTGAATAGCAAACCCTGTGACAAGGATAATGTGTTTGGTCCTTCGGCTGTTGCCTAGAATGGCCTTCCTGGGTTATCTGCTGGTGAAACCAGTTAGACTTGGTTCTTGAGCAGCTAGAAGGGCTGGGAGCAGGCAGAGACCAATCAGGGCCCAGCAGTTCAAATGAACAGGGCTGGTTGCTTCTATCAAATGGCAGTTCTGTGGGAAGCTAACAGAAGGGGGGCAGGATCCTCCCTTTGCCTTTCCCCAAGAAGCCAGGCCTGGTCAAAGGCCTAATTCTGAGAGCACTTTCTGTTTAGGTTAATGAAACACTCTTGATTTATTTTGTAGAGTGTGAGGCCCAGGTGGTTTAGACATTAGTTGGACTACTGAAAATTAAGTGAGCTCACTTTGCAAGATGCCTACTGGTTCAGGCTAGCCTGTGACAGTGTACAAGAGATAGTTGGTATTAAGTATCAAATGGCATCATCTCCACCATTTGATTGGTTAATGTTTCAGGTATTAATTCTCTAGAACTCCCCACTACTTGCATGTTGTGTCACGCTCTGATCACTAGGTGATCAAAATGTTTTGAAAAAAATCAAAATTTCACTTAAACTCTTTGTGAAAAATTTTGAACAATTTTCTGGAGGGAAAAAAAGTCAGGTTTTTTTTTTTTTTAAACCAGTTCTACTGAAAGTGGAAAAGTAAAACTACACTTCAGGCCATTGACTTCTCCTTGCAGGTCGTGAATCCTTTCTTTTTCTTCCTAGTCTTGTGCATGGCCTGGAAGAGCAGAGCTGTGAGTCAGAAATGAAAAAGAAAGAAAGAAGAGTTAAAAGGACTTTTTCAAACCTCTAAAAAAGTTTGGTTTGAATTTGAGTGAAGATTCATGGACATTTCTTAGGCGTGGTTTGTGATGGTATAATGACCTTAATTAGGGGTGTGATTTTTTAAAACTGATATAGTTATAACAATACAGTTCCCTGGTGTGGATGCAGTTATACCAGCGTAGCTTATTCCCGTTCCTGTACAGGGATAAGCTATATCAGCGGTATAATTTTATAATACATATATAAACTTTTATAGTGGTATCATTTGCCCACACTGGAGGTTTTGTGCTGCTTAACTATACCAGTATAGTTAAAGCAGTACTACTTTGGAGTGTAGAGAAGGCCTTATATTATCTAAACTGATTGATATGTTTTGTTGTGTAGAAAACCTCAGAAAACACCATTGAGCAGATTCTCTGATAGGCTCCAGCTGCTTTGCAGATTCTTTTCTCTCCTTTCCCTACTTTGTCAAAGTGGTGTAAAGCCTCAGCTCAGGATCCTATTGGACTCATGACTAAGCCTACAAGGTGAGGTAGGGCCAGTGGTGGAAAAACACCTTCTTCCTCCTCCAGCTTGCTGGGGATCTTCATCACTTCCTTCCCCACGAGAACCTGGCCACAGAGCTGTATGCATTTGTCACCTCCACCTATTGTTTGCCATCTCTGCCAACTGTAATAACTAAGTCTGAAGCTGAATGTGAAAACAATGGCAAGGTTCCAGCTTGTGTGGAAAGTGGTTTCCCACATCCTCCCTGAATTTGGCTGCTGTGAGCATTTTGTTCCAGTGCTCCAGACCCTCCATTGGCTCCTAGTCTGCTTCTGTTAATAGGTCAATGCCTTAGTCATGATCTCCAAAGCCCTTAACAGATCAGGTCCCACCTACATTAGGGACTGCAGGCAACTTTCTTTGCTGAGGCAAAGTGCTGCTTGGTACAGAAGGACTGGAGGGAAAGGCAGGCTGTCAGAAAGTGGTTATGCCCTTTGCAACAGGTCATAATTGAGGGAATTCCCTGATGGCTCTTTGCAGCCAGAATGTTGCTCCCCCATGCCATCTGAATGGTGCAAAGGGTTTGGATTTTATTTGGGAATCTGCTGTTGCATTTGTATTAACTGCTAAGAAAGTCACACTCTGTGGTAATGCAGCACACAAAGTCCAGAACAAAGGCTACTGGAATTTCAAACAACACATTTTCTTGTTGGAAAATGGAGTTTTGTAAAAATTAGAATTTTCTACAGGAAAAGATTGATTTTGGTGGAATTTCCATTAGGAAAACCAAAACAAAAGGCTTTGTTTCACATTGGGTTGACATTAATTTCTGTGTCCTACTGAGCTGCCCATTGCCTATGAGTTGTAGTTCTGAGTTCCTCCTATTCTCCCCCATAATGCATGATGGTCTCTCCCTCTACTGCCCCTTGGGCTCCTATGCTACATGAAAAGTGTTTAATTCTATTTTTCATCCCAATCCAGATGAAAAAAAGTGTCAAAATATTGGAATTTCCTGTGGGATGGAAATTCCATATTCTAATTAGTTCTACCCAGAACAAATCATGTGAGAGCTTGAAATAAGGCAATGGCAGATGAGGGGATCTTGCCATGAAAGAAATTTAAGAACATAAGAACATAAGAATAGCCGTACTGGGTCAGACCAAAGGTCCATCCCGCCCAGTATCCTGTCCACCGACAGTGGCCAATGCCAGGTGCCCCGGAGTGAGTGGACCTAACAGGTAATGATCAAGTGATCTCCCTCCTGCCATCCATTACCCCCCCTCTGGCAAACAGAGGCTAAGGACACCATTCCTTATCCATCCTGGTTAATAGCCATTAATGGACTTCATCTCCATGAACTTATCCAGTTCTCTTTTAAACCCTGTTATAGTCCTAGCCTTCACAGCCTCCTCAGGCAAGGAGTTCCACAGGTTGACTGTGCGCTGTGTGAAGAACTTCCTTTTATTTGTTTTAAACCTGCTGCCCACTAATTTCATTGGGTGGCCCCTAGTTCTTCTATTATGGGAACAAGTAAATAACTTTTCCTTATTCACTTCCTCCACACCACTCATAATTTTATATACCTCTATCATATCCCCCCTTAGTCTCCTCTTTTCCAAGCTAAAAAGTCCTAGCCTCTTTAATCTCCCCTGATATGGGACCTGTTCCAAAACCCTAATCATTTTAGTTGCCCTTCTCTGAACCTTTTCTAATGCCAGTATATCCATTATGAGATGAGGAGACCACATTTGTACGCAGTATTCAAAGTGTGGGTGCATCATAGATTTGTATAAGAGCAATAAGATATTCTCCGTCTTATTCTCTATCCCTTTTAAAATGATTCCTAACATCCTGTTTGCTTTTTTTGACTGCCGCTGCACACTGCATGAACATCTTCAGAGAACTATCTATGATGACTCCAAGATCTTTCTCCTGATTAGTTGTAGCTAATTTCCAGAAGAGGTTAGGCTAATCAAGAGCTGACCACATTATGGCACACTGCAAGACCCTCCTCCTCTTAGAGAAAGCTTCCCACCATATCCAGCATGTCATTAATAACTCATCTTCTGCTCCATGGAGAGCTACATATAGCCAGAGAAAAAAGAAGAGTCAAAGACTTCACGAGGGGCCTCACTTTGATAACCTAACCTGGGAGGAGCTCACCTACTACAGTACAGGTCCTCAAAGGTATTTAGGTGCTGAATTCCTGTTGGTTTCCATGGGAGTTAGGCACTTAAATATCTTTGAGGATCTGGGCCTATGGAGAGAGGGTTTTGTTAAGTGAGTCTAAGAAAGACAGGTTAACTTGCTGGCTCACCCAGGTTTACAGTGACTTTGCGTTACTATAAAGCAGCTAAAACCCTATAATTCTTAGCATTGAATAAACATAATTTATACCGAAAAGAGAAGTTATTTCAGGTAAACTCCATGAAAATGCTACAGACATTGTTAGTTTTTTCTTATTAAAAAGCCCTAAAATATATTTCACTTTTAAGGAGGAAAAAAGCCATGTTTAGGAGCAGGTGTTAAGGATTTATTCATGATAAACAGCAGCACTGATGAGAAGCAGAACACACATTTTTATTTGTGCCTGACCTTTTAAAAAATGATAAAAGATGCCTTCAAGAGTTATTAACAAAATCAACCACTGTTTGTTAGGTGAACTTAATGAGATCTGCATAGAGAATGTTCTTTTCAGTTACAACTGAACATAAGATACTAAATCATTTATTTTATCTTCCCTGCCTGACTTGCAAAATATTTATCATGAAACACATGGACATTTTCAAGAGACGAATAAGATTGCAAGAATGCTGGTTTTGTGTCTTGGCTTTCCATTAAGCAAACCTATGACTTTTCAATACAAATGTTTTTTGGCGGGTATTCATGAAAGCAGCTCTTTCAATATTTGCATAATCTTCCAGGATGCATTGTTGTTACCAGTAAATATCAGGCTGATTGCTAAGAAAGGAATAACAGTTTGTCCTTTAACTTTCCCAGAAAAATAGAAATGATGTTTCATGATTAATTGGACCCAATAATGATTTATGATAGAATATAATTACCTAATAGAAAAAAAGGATATTTGTTGACATAAATCATTGATATGATATTGATAAACCATTTACAGATTGGATATTTTATTCAGGGACAAAAGGGCTGAAAATTAATTATTAAAAAAAGTTATTTTGCTTTTTGTTGCTTCAAATGCACCAGACTCAGGTATGGTCATTAAGGTCTATTGGAGTATGTATATATGAAAAATACAAGATGTGGTGTTGCATAACCATTTTTAAAATAGACTTTTTGTTATGGGAGAGCTGCAATAAAACGTTAACATACTACATTGTATGCAACGTTTTGAGGATCAGGTTAATATTCCAAGTGTGTGGGTTGCATAAATGTCTTGCCAGCATGAGTTTGGGCTGGCTGCATTACTCATGAGTATACAATCTGTATATGCCAATGTCACATATTTGGCAGAAAAAAAATCTTTCAGAAATATCTGGAATGCCCGCCCCCAAATTATGCTGAGAGCTACTGGTGACTGTATGAATCACAAACTTCTTTGGGACTAGGTGTGAACACACCCTTCAATTAATATAACTCTCAGGATGAGTTAATTAGATAGCAAGTCCCCTCTCTACCTAGGTCAAAAGGAGGCTGTGAACCTGCCCAGGAGTTTGGACTCAGTGGGTGGCAGGGTTTCACTGAGTATTGCTTGTGTTTTGTGTGTGGGAGGAGTTTGCAGGACACAAGGTAACTGAGAACAGACAGAACAGAGAGAGGCAGAAGCGCATGCGCGCAAAAAAATGCTGTAGCGGGTGAGCACAATGTGACTCTGGAAAAAGCTAGAGAGAGAGAGCGCGAGCTTTTGGGTCTGGTGTTGGTTAAAGAGGCTTGGGGTTGTAAGCTCAGAAACTGCCCATTTTCTTCTTGATTCCTCTTGTGTTCAGAGATGCAGGACTTTGTACATTCCCTGTAAATCAAGATTGGACCAAAGAAAATATCAGACTCCATCAGTTTCTACTTCCAGCTGGAACATCTTCAGGGCCCTGAACTTTGTAAGCAGAAGGACACAAGCAGCTTGTCAGACAAAAACAGGCTTTCTTAGGCCTGGTCTACACTTAAAAATTAGATTGACCCAGCAATGTTCCTCAGAGCTGAGAAAAAATGTTGCACGCTGAGTGCTGTAGTTAGGTCAACCTATCCCCTGGTGTAGATGCTGCTTGGTTGATGGAAGAATTCTTCTGTCAATGTAGCTACTGCCTCTTGGAGAAGTGGATTAACTACATTGATGGAAAAAACCCTTCAGCTGATGCAGGAAGTGTCTACACTACAGTATTACAGTGCTGTAGCTGTGGCAGGGATGCAAAACCATGCTCTGAAGTGTCCCTAGCCTGTTTGCCAGAAGGTGGGAATGGGCATCGGGGATGGATTACTTGATGATTACCTGTTCTGTTCATTCCCTTTGAAGCACTTGGCATTGGCCAGACAGGATACTGGGCTAGATGGACCATTGGTCTGACCCAGTATAGCTGTTTTTATATTCTACATTTTTATGTCACTATAGCAGTTGTAGCATAGACATATCTTAATTACCTTGAGTCCAACAATATAAGGTTCAGAGGCAGATAAAATATAATTTTATAATAGAAATCTTTCATAATGGCCCAACAACTTTTAAAATAAGTTGGGGGCATTGTAAGACTAGAAGTAAGTGATTGGACAGCACAGAGTCTCCATTTTCCAGTGGTTGCAAATCCTGAAAGACCTTAAATCTGCCACTGGTCTAGGGTTCAATGTTGTTTATTCTGTTTCTCAAACAAGTGTAATTGCTTTTGGTGTGGGGAGGGAGAAATTCCACATTTGAAGAAACAGTTTAATAACTGATTTTTCCTTTTGTTTTGTTAAATCCTTCTACTGAATAGGCTGTAGTGTTCAAGGCTGGTTGTAAGCTAATAACTTCTGCCTTTTCTTTCCCAGGCACTGAAAAAGCAGAATAAAGATATCTTGTATTTAAAACTAGGCTTGAAAAAAATTACCAGACTCCTGATATTCAGAAGCTGATAAAGAAAAAGCAAGGACGACAACCAGAAAATTCAGGAGCATAATGTTGAGACACTCAGTCCCCTCCTCCTCATCTCTACGAGCGTGGAAAACGGAGAGTGTTGGGATAAGTAGGGTTCCTACCAGGGTGTCATCCCTGGGTCCTGCCTGGGGACTTAATCTTTCAAATTAGCTTCTTGCTAATACAGTACAGTACATTTGAAGCTCCCTCTCCCTGTGACTCTCTTGGGGTGGTGGTGGTGGTGGGGAAATCAGTGCTTTTTCTCTCTCTCTCATACTGCCTCTCTTTCACTATCTCTATTGGTTTCCATTTCATCTACTTCCCAGAACTTCCTGATTATTATTAGTACTTAAGTATTCTAGTAATCCCTGAGACTTCATTTTTTGGGTTCTCTTCTTTCCTAAAATACCTTCAGGGCCTGCATCTGCTTCTATTCATAGTTTTCCCAAACAGCAGAAGAGTAAAATTGATATGATTCTTGTCACTTCACCACTCTCCACAGAATTCTAAGAAGGAGCCATGAAACTGACAAGAGTGCTGTTAGTTTTATTCTTCTGCTGCCTGGGAAAGCCATGAGCCACAGAGGGACTATAGGTTTCAGAGTGGTAGCCGGGTTAGTCTGTATCAGCAAAAACAACGAGGAGTCCTTGTGGCACCTTAGAGACTAACAAATGTATTTGGGCATAAGCTTTCGTGTGCTAAAACCAACTTCATCAGATGCATGGAGTGGAAAATACAGAGGCAGGTATAAATACTCAGCACATGAAAAGATGGGAGTTGCCTTACCAAGTGGGGGGTCAGTGCTAATGAACCAGTTCAATTAAGGTGGAAGTGGGCTATTCTCAACAGTTGACAAGAAGGGGTGAATATCAAGGGAGGAAAAATCACTTTTGTAGTGCTAATGAGGCCAATGTAATCAAGGTGGCCCATTTCAAAGAGTTGACAAGAAGGTGTGAGTATCAGCACGGGGGAAATTAGTTTTTGTAGTGACCCATCCACTTCCAGTCTTTATTCAGGCCTAATTTTTTGGTGTCCAGTTTGCAAATTAATTCCAGTTCTGCAGTTTCTCATTGGAGTCTGTTTTTGAAGTTTTTTATTGAAGAATTGCCACTTTAAAGTCTGTTGTTGAGTGTCCAGGGAGATTGAAGTGTTCTCCTGGTTTTTCAATGTTATAATTCTTGATGTCTGATTTGTGTCTATTTATTCTTTTGCATAGACTGTCTGGTTTGGCCAATGAACATGGCAGAGGGGCATTGCTGGCACATGATGGCATATATCACTATAGTTATCTGTCTTCATTGAGATGGGTCACACTTAAAAGGGCTAAACCATGAGGGCTAAAATCTTAGTTTAAAAAAAATAATCTGAAATTTGGCAGAAATTGATGGCTTAGCCCCCCCACACAGTGGAATGTTTCCTATCTGCCACTGGCAAATGGATTTTTCAATCTCTGGCTATGAATATTCCATTATATTGTGAATTGAGCATTACCAATCAAATTATACAAGATCAGCCCAGAGCGACCCATCCTAAAGTTCTGTTTAAATTGCTTGCTTTTCATTCTTGTTGCTACTGGTTGAATGATGTAATGTATCATTTCTTGGACCATGTTCCTGTGTGTGTTAGTTAATGTTTGTCTAGTTCGGAATCCAATCTTGCTACGCATAACTTATTCATTACTTACTAACACTATACATGGCCAGTAGTATTCTTCTCTTAACTTTTACTTCCATCTAGGCATTTGTCTCTATCAGAGTGTAAGCATGCTAATTAAGCTATAAGGCAGTCATTGTTGGATCCCTCAGATGTAGGGGACATACCCAAATAATGCAATATCATGGTTGCTCATGCCAAAGGCCTTATGTACGATGCAGCACATTAGTCATAAATTATGCAACAGAGCTTCAGAGTTCAATAGCAAACTGTTAATGTGCCTGCTCAAGTGTGAAGTAAAAAACTCATCAACTTGTGACCTGTTGTTGCACTAGACAAATACCATTTTCAGGTAAGAAAAATAATCCAACCACTCTTATGGGCATCGCTTAAGCTAAACCAGAATTGTGAGCAATGATATTTCTGTACTATGTGGCATCAATGTTTTATTACATTATAAATTCTTGACACAATCACATCAATATTCATCTTCTCCAGCGTAATACAAAAGTCACTGCAATTATGAAAAAAGCCAACCACAAATGACTTTTGCACTGTATTATAAAAATCAATATTAACAATTTAAATGAAAAATCTAAATGAAAATGAATGTTGCTAATGCAATATAATAAAATATTTCAAAATGTGACACTAATTTCTTTTTATTCTTGCTCACAGGGGGAACAAGGCAATGGCATTACAAAGAAAATGTTACCTCAAGAGCCTCATGTACCACTTTTATTTTAGATGCTCATTTTCAGGCTCCTGTGGAGTTTGAATTAATTGTTTAGAAATACCAGTTATCTGCCATGAAACCTGGATGCTTCTCCTAAAGAACATTTTCTACAGGCCTGCTGTTCAGGGGACCTTAAAAAAGACCCTAGGGCTCCCATAATGAGAAATCTCAATTGAAGGTGATAAACACCTCATTCTAAAGTACAATATTAAGAGTATTCAGTATTACAGCTTCATATAGGCAGCAATTGTAAAAGGCAAAGAACAAACATTATAAAATGTGTCTAGTGTACTCCAAGGTCACAAAAGACTATTACTATTTTGTCTCTACCTTATGCTGACTTTTTTTTGGATGACATTATGTGGGTTATAAAATTAGACAGAAGAGGGGAAAGTTATGGTAAATGGAATGAATCTATAGAAAGTTATGAGGAAGATGTAGCAAAATCAGTAAGTCATTGTTACTCTATCGACTTCAGGCAATAGATATGCTAATTCATTCTGTGAAAAGTTGTAAAGTGCATTTGTCACTAGTTTTTATAATGGACTCTTTTAGGACTGGGATATATTACTCTGAATACCTGTAGTTTAGCAATCTGTCCTCATTTAATGGTTCTCAAGTACTGGGGGTTCTGCTTGGACAATTCTGAAAAGGCAAAGAAAACTTCCAAGCCTTCTTGGCTCCTTTAGTAGCCGAGGAATCTATGGCATAGAAGAAAATACATAGATATTAATTTCAGATGTAAGCAATGTGTAGAGTGTATACCATCTGATCCATTCATCCTCAATTAAAAAGTAAACTGAGCTTCCTGTTCTAACAAAAACTTTACCAGTCCTTAGATGGAACTGGCTATTGTTTGAGTGTAAACAACTGCATTCTGCAGAAGAGCATTTAGGAAGAAGAGCAGAGTTTTTGTTTAAAACAAAATACATTCCTCTAAAGTAGTGAATGAGGCTAAACAAAACTATATTATAACCCAGGCATTGGCAACCTTTGGCACGCGTCTCGCCAGGGTAAGCCCCCTGGCGGGTCAGGCCGGTTTGTTTACTTGCTGCGTCTGCCAGTTCGGGCGATTGCGGCTCCACTGGCCGCGGTTCGCCATCCCCGGACAATGTGAGCTGCGGGAAGCGGTGGCCAGCGTGCACAGGTAAAACACCAAACAGCCTTAGCTTTGCCCTGTAATAACCACAGGTGGAACCCTGGCCTCATTGAAATAAATGGCAAAACTCTGACTACAGTAGGGGCAGGATTTTAGCCCCCATGATTGTGGTTAAGGCATCTTTAGTATTTGTAGCTCTAGATTAGATTAAACTGATTTTAAGACACACTAGTGGTTTTATCCCCACCTCCCTCACATTGTTACCATAGTGTAGACACTGAGTGAAAAAAAAAATCTAATCGGGGACCACAAACACTAAGATCATGCACTAATAATTGTATAGTTATTGTATGATGTCAGTCAAGATTAGTTGGATGGCTTAACTATGTATTTGCACACCTAAACATGTGTTGATTGCTCTTAAATTTAACCTTAACTGAGTTTGTAGCTTGTTTTGTCCTTTTACCTTAAATTGTTTATATAGATACACTCAATTTTAATTCCACTTTTTATCTGGGTAGATTTACCTTACAGTTGTTAACACTGAATTTCATCTGCCAGCATGCTGCCTCTTCACTTACCTTAGTTAGGTCCTTAATTTGACTATCCTAAGTCATTTTATATCACCTGTGATTTCCTCACTTCATTCTTTATCTTCTTCTTGGGTTTATTTATAAACACATTAAACAAGAGCAGGTCTATTACAGAAATTGTTGCGCATACTGTGAAATCTATGTTGAAGATAAGCTATTTATTTTTCTGCCTCTTTCCTGGTTTCCTGGAGTAGAGACAGTTACTCTACTCCTTATGACATGACTACTCAGTTTCCCCAATAGACTCTTGTGAGGAATTTTGTCAGAAGGTTTTTTTTTGAAAATCCAAATAAATGATAATTTTATTCTCTAATCTGCCTTTTCACTGACAGTCAAAGAACTCTATTGGATTAGGGAGACAATTACGGAGATTGTATGCTTTATTTTAAAATGTGTTGCAGTAGTGGTACTCTTCAAGCATGGGAAGTGGCTGATGTCCAAATTGTAAACTTTGAGACATTCTAAGGCTTTGTCTACACTGCACTTCATCGTTAAAACTTGTGTCACTCAGGAGTGTGGAAACCCACCCCCACCACCCCGGCACAACAAAAGTTTTAATGATGAAAAGTGCCGGTGTGGACAACGCTTCGTCAGCAGGAGCTGCTTTCCCGTCGACAAAGCTACCACCCCTCGTTGAGAGCTCTTCCGGTGACAAAGAGCCGCTACACTGTGTACCTTACAACAGCATGGCTGCAGCGGCATAGCTGCGCCATTGTAATGTAGACATAGCCTAAGAGACAACACGAAATGAAAATAATAAGTCACAAGTGTTTCAGACATGTAGCTCCAACTTTAAAAATAGCTTTGGGATGATTTCAGCCATGCCCTGACCTTCAGAAAGGGAGGAATTCAACCCCTTTCCTGAGAAACATTTCTTTTGCGATTAACCACCCGTTAATGCTCACTGGGTGCCACTGTACCCTCTTTTAGCAACCTTTCCCAGCATACTTTTCTGTCTGCTCACTTCATCATTTTGGAAGATACAAACAACTGCAGCCTTAGAGTGGCCATTTTGCATTTGGCTGCTGCAGGTTGACCCTTCCTTTCTTCTTGTTTAGTTCTTGTTGCATTGTGATTTTTTCCCTTATTTCTGAGAAGGTGGCACATCCTCACCAAACCAATCAATGATATAAGTTTGAATGATACAGTTCATGCCAACTTGTTCTTATCTTCTTAATTTGTAATGTGTTTTCAATGCCCAAGCTGTCCTCAGTGACCTAAAGTGTCAAACTCATTGCTAAGAGTATGTTACAGGTCCCCTGCTGTGCCTGATTTACAGGACGTATGACTGTGGTGGAGCCCCAACTAGTGAGATTTACCAGCTTATGCTTTTAGCTCAGGAGGTCCGTGGTTCAGTCCTCAGTGGGTCAGCCAAGATGGTGGCTGTCCAAACATCTGTCTGTAGGAAGAAACTTTAGGCTTCCATCTGGCTAGCAGCTTCTGTTAAGTGAGCAGGTCCTGATCTAAAAATGTCCCCAACAGCTCATCTTTAGTGTAGAGGGTACAATTCCTCTTCTGAGCAACTACATAAGAATGGCCATGTTAGGTCAGACCAAAGGTCCATCTAGCCCAGTATCCTTTCTTCCAACAGTGGCCAATGCCAGGTGCTTGAGAGGGACTGAACAGAACAGTTAATTCCTCAAGTGTTATGTGCTAGTGTTATGAGGTCAGGCTATAGGGCCTTCATCTGTCCATCCTCCCCCCAATTCTTCTTCATTCGGATGTCAGGGACAGTGGTGGGGCCCAACATTCACTCAGTATTTCAGATGTGCTGTTCTGCAAGTTAACTGAAATTTCATATGAGAGGGCATGGGGCTACATGGCCCAAGCACTTTTAACCAGGGCCACTCACTCAAATTCAGCCTGGCTAAAATCTGAGTAGCGCTGTGACCCCATGTGCTAGGTTACAATGCTGCTCACTGAAATTTGACTTGGTGACCCCCTCTCCTGACCCCCACAGCCACTACCTCAGTGACAATTACAGTCTTTTGTCCTGGGGCCACTTCCCATGTAGCTTCAGCACCCTTTTCTGCCCTTACCTGAGGTCCTCAGCCTGCAGGCCCTAGCAGCCCACCGGGAGCTCTGTCTAGGTCCCCTGCTCCCTGCTTGCAGTACTGAATTGTCCCCAGTGCTGGGGCTTCTTCCTTCTGCTAGGAGTCTGGGCTTCTTCCCTCAAGCTCCAGTCAGTTACTGAACTCTGCTCTGCCCTGCAGTCCTTCTTATATGAGCCTGCCGGGCCATGATTGGCTACTCCTCTCAGCCTGTTTCTAATTGGTTGCTTCCGGCACAGCCTCCCTACAGCTGCTTTTAATCCCTTTTCTGACAGTGAGGGGCATCACGCATGGTAAGAAGATCTTCAAGGAGACAGTCTATTTGGGAATTCCCATTGTGATGAGAGGCAATAATAGTAACTTTGTTTCCCCCTTTTCACCCGAGTGGTTAGTCAAAGTTCAGTGCCCTGGGGAGGTTCCAAGTGGGAGTAGAAATTGAGGATGGAGTCTGGTTTGGATTTTTTTATTTTGATGCAGTCTTGTTTATTTATGTGCAATGTACAAAGTCCTGTTTCTCTGAGTACAGGAGCGACCAAAACCAAGAGAAGCACATTTGTAGCTTACAGCCCAGCATTGGTCAGCCAGCACCCCTGGCCCAGACCTCTGTCTAGGCTTCCCCAGGGTCACACCTGCTTACAGGCTGCTGCTTGGCTTTCTTGTGCTGGTCCTGATTCTCTCTCTGTTTCTTGTCTGCCCTGCCCCTGCTGACTTTGTCCACACCAGAAAGAGAGAAGGACAGTGCAATGCTCAGTGGAACCCTCTACTCGCATGGTGCTTATTTCTGGGCAGACTCCATCATGCCTTGTTTTATAGATGGCCCTTTAACTATCACTTACAGCTATCTTAAATAAAGGGCATCACACATTATTTTCAATAAGGTTTCAATTCAGCCCATCATAAGGTTTAACCCAGGTCATAACTACACCATCCCCACCACCTCAGATTCAGATCACAGTCTCAATCAGGATTAAATGGTGACACCTAGTAAGTACGTAAATCCATTTTTTTTCATGTCTGAATATTGATGATACGATAGCAGAATTTCTGGAAGCCTTCACAATCCACTGCTACCTTCAAGCACTCAGCAACTGAGCTTCCAGTGATCTGTCACAAGCCACCCATTCATCTCCTTGTTGGTTGTCCCCTACTATGATGACCCTCCACCATTCTTCCCATAATAGCTTTCTCAAGGTAATTTCCATCTCTGCCTAATGTGACCAAAGTACATAAGTTTGCATCTGTTGATTTCTGGCATCAAGGTCTGCTTCTCTTCAATAACATTTTTAACATTAGCATTTGTCTTTTTTTCCATCCAGATGATATGCAAGAGTTGTTGCCAGCACCACACCTCAGAAGCTTCAATTTTCTTCTCAGTAGCATTAATTTCCCATGATTCACATGCATATATTGCTCTGGAAAAACATGGGCTTTTCAGCAGTTATATCTTTGGAAGAATGTGGGAGGCAATATAAGGAACTGAGCAGACAGATTCAAAGGCAGATTAGAGAAGACACGAGCAAATATATAAGGGCAAAATACATGGAATGTGAGTTATAAAGAGAATAATATACAAAAAGTGATGCCCAATAACCCATCCCAAACAGAAAGAAAAGGAATATTGTAATAAATTACAAATGATACAAACTTGAGTATTTTACATACTTACATATTTTCAGTACATTTCTGTTAGGATGGTTTCAAATCATTAGCACAAAATAATTTTATCCTTACCCAAATCTCTTTGGGTTTTCTCTCCTTTTCAGTGTGTATGTTGTTTCTGTGGAACTTTCTGGCTCTGACAGTCCCCAACATTTCTTCTTGAATGGCGGACTCATTACTGTCACAACTTTCCCAGTCTCAATTTCCACAGATATATTATCAGTTTCAGGGAGCAGCCAAGCTTATGTGACAGCCACTATCTTGGCTGACACAATGAGTATTGAACCAGGAGCCTCCAGGGCTAGAATACAGTCCCTCTGCTAACTCCTTAGATCAGTGGTTCTCACATTGGGGTCCATGGACCCCTGGGGGTCCGCGAGAGTACTCCAGGAGGTCTGCGAGTAGGGTTGCCAACTCTCCAGGATTGTCCTGGAACCTTCAGATTGTCCAGGTGTCTCCAGGAATTAAAGATTAATCTTTAATTAAAGATAATGTCATGTGATGAAACCTCCAGGAATTCATCCAATGAAAGTTGGCAACCCTATCTGCGAGTCATGTCCAGGGCCGCTGGCCCCACTGATCAACTCCTTCCCCTCCCTCCCAGTACCTCCTGCATGCCATGGAACAGCTGTTCAGCGGCGTGCAGGAGGTGCTGGGAGGGAGGTGGAGGAGCGGGGATGGGGTGCACTCAGGGAGGGGGCGGAAAGAGGTGGTGCTGGGGTGGGGCCTTGGAGGAAGAGTGTAGTGGGGGCAGGGCTAGTGGCAGAATGGGGGTTGAACACTCCAGGGGAAAATTAAAAGCTGGCTTGAGGGTCCGTGAAATTTTTTTTTAAAAAATGGGGGTCCTTGGGTTGCTAAAGTTTGAGAACCGCTGCCTTAGATGATTCTTATGCATAACTTTGGGTTTAGCTGTTGCACCAAACTGTAACCTGTACACTACTTTATTGATTTGGGTCAGAATAGTATAGGGGCTCTCCCAAGGTTTATCCATCCCCTGTCGCCCATTCTCAACTTCTGGCAAACAGAGGCTAGGGACACCATCCCTGCCCATCCTGGCTAGCAGCCATTTATGGGCCTATCCTCCATGAATTTATCAAGTTCTTTTTTGAACCCTGTTATAGTTTTGGCCTTCACAACATTCTCTGGCAAGGAGTTCCACAAGTTGACTGTGCGTTGTATGAAAAAATTCTTCCATTTGTTAGTTTAAAACCTGTTGCCTATTAATTTCATTTGGTGGCCCCTAGTTCTTGTGTTATGAGAAGGAGTAAATAACACTTCCTTATTTTCTTTCTCCACACCAGTCATGATTTTATAGACTCTATCATATCCCCCCTTAGTCGTCTCTTTTCCAAGCTGAAAAGTGCCAGTTTTATTAATTGCTCCTCATACGGCAGCCGTTCCATACCCCTAATCATTTTTGTTGACCTTTTCTGAACCTTTTCCAAGTCCAATATATCTTTTTTGAGATGGGGTGACCACATCTGCACACAGTATTCAAGAAATGGGCATGCCGTGGATTTATATACAGGCAATATTATATTTTCTGTTTTATTATCTATCCCTTTCTTAATGATTCCCAACATTCTGTTTGCTTTTTTGACTGCTGCTGCACATTGAGTGGATGTTTTCAGAGAACTATCCACAATGACTCCAAGATCTCTTTCTTGAGTGGTAACAGCTAATTTAGACCCCATCATTTTATATGTATAGTTGGGATTATGTTTTCCAATGGGCATTACTTTGCATTTATCAACATTGAATTTCATCTGCCATTTTGTTGCCCAGTCACCCAGTTTTGCGAGATCCTTTTGTAGCTCTTTGCAGTCTGCCAGGGACTTAAACTATCTTGAGTAGTTCTGTATCATCTGCAAATTTTGCCACCTTACTGTTTACCCCTTTTTCCAGATCATTTATCACACTCTGCTGACCACTAGAAATGGTTTTCCTTTCTCTCTTCATCTCTGCAGTAGTTTTGCAATATTGGCAAATCCACATATGAACCTTCTGTAATAGGAGCAGAGCCCCATAAAACTCTGCATAGCTGTGAGTGTTTAGGTAGTTGGGCAGCTCTGTACAGCCCAAGGTAAATTACCTTTTTGAAACAACTCACATTTCTTTGGGTTCAGTTTCAAATTGGCAGCCTTCAGCTCATCACAGACCATTTGTAAATATTTTCATACCTGCTCAAATGTTTTAACATCAACCAGGATATCATCGTGTTCTAACACACAGGCTGAGAGGGGCATGCCATGTATTATCCTCTCCATTAGCCTCTCAAATGTAGCTGGTACATTGCACAAGCCAAAAGCCATCATTTTAAATTGCCACAGGCCTTGCCCTGCTACGAAATCAGTTTTTTCCCGGTCTCTTAAGCAGAAGGCAAAAGGAAAGTGATGGAAAGGATAAGGACACATGGGAGAAGGGGAGTGTCTCACATCTCAGGTGGTGTTTTGGATTTAGCAAGAGTTGAGGTGGAGGTGATGGTGTCATCTGGGTCTCTCTCTGTGGCCCAGTCTGGTCAGGACATCTCTCAGGATCAGCTGCCAATGGGCCCTATTTTTTAGCATTTCTATGACATTCAACAGACTTCTGCAATGCTCTGCCAAGCATTCTGTTACACAGGTATTCAAAGTACCTCTCTAATTTCCTCACAACTTTCATTTTGTTTCAAAAATGCCTGATTGAGCTGCACGACCTGTATCTTATATATCTCTTTTTGCTCCTCAATCCCATTCTTGAGTACTCCTTTAGCACCTCAGTTGCCCAGTGGCCCCACTGATTGTTTTGCAGGGTTCTTGCTTCTGATATACTTAATTTTTTTTTTTACTGTTAGTTTTTGAGTCTTTTGCTAGGTGCTCTTCAAATTCTTTTTTAGCCTGCCAGAGTCTATACTCTTTTCTAATTTCCTCAGTAGGATCTGTCTTCCAATTTTTAAAGGATATCTTTTTGTCTTTAACCACCACTTTTACTTTGTTGTTTAGCCATGGTGTCATTTTTTGGTCTTACCATTTTTTTATTGGGGTATATGTTTTCTTTGAGACTCTATTAGGTGTTTTAAAAAAGTTTTCATGAAGCCTGTAGGCATTTCACGCTTTTAAATTCTGTTTAACTAGCTTCTTGTTTGTGTAGTTCCCCTTTTTGAAGTTTTGACTGAGTTGGTTCTGAAATGGATAGTGAAACTTGATGTATATTAACCTGCTCCTAATAACACTCCATCAACCCCTCCATCCCCCAGTCCTGTGAACCAAAACTGCTGAGTTTCTCACAGGTCTGGAGGAAAAATTTAGCTCAGTTTTATGTGATTTGTCCATATTTCATTCAGCCTGTGTCTGTAATGATCAAACACAGTTTACATTTGGAATTAAAATGATTACTAACCTCTACTCAAAATCATCCTCTTTTCCAACACTTCAAATGGCATTTAACTAATTGGACCAGATCTTGTGTGACTATAAAGAAGATTAGGGAGCAAATTCATCCTTGCTGTGTCTCCAACCAGTTCAAGAACACTATGCCAGAAATAAATTTTAGGAAATTGTAGTTTGCTCCTGAAAAATATATTAAAAAAAATTAAATTTCTCATTTGTAAAAAAATTCAGTGGTACTTACAGTTTATAGTGATATATTCAATGAAGTTACATGCTGGTAGTTAATAGTTTTCTTAACTGACCTTAGTATGCCCCTTTGAGTGATAGTGTTATTTATATTTTTAGTTTAAATTAAGTGTAATGCCATGGACAGACCCAGTCATTGTTGGCTGGGATCAAACCTGGGACCTTTGGAGCTTGATGCATGACCCTCTACTGCATGAGCTAAAAGATGCATATATTTTAGCCAAGGCTGTAGCAGGCTCGCCAATCTCAAGCTGGTCTAGGTGCCACTAGAGGAGGACAGAGTGCCACACGAAGCAGGCTTGGGTTACAGAAGGTTGCATAAAACTATGGAATCTTTTGTAAATAGCTGCAAACAAATGGAGTTCCATCCTGTTCTGAACAGGGAAAAAACACACTGGATGTAGATAGAGCCCCATGTTTATAAAGCAAGATACAATGAAAAACTTACCCTATTGCTACAGCTCCTGAAGTTCCTGTCCCATGGGGCTGGCCCAGGCTCCCCAGTTCAGGCATTGCGACCTGGTACATGGGTCACAGTGCTGCTCAGGTTTGGCCTATCTGCCCCTCCGGCATGATGGAGGGGTGGCCAGGCCAAACCTGAGCAGCACTGTAATCCATGTGCCAGGTCGCAATGCCTGGATTGGAGAGATAGGCCCAGCCCCATGGGACTGGTGTGGCCACTGCAACCCCCTCCCCAGGAGTCTTCCACCCTGCAGGGGCAGGACACCATCCTGCCAGGGCCTCCTATGAGAAACTGAAATAAAATTAAATCCCCCCCCCAAATAAAATGGGAAATAATAAAAATCAATCAATCAATCAAGGGCTCTAAATATAGGTATCAGTCACAGAGTGGTGTGGCCTGGCCTGTGACCTGGAGCTAGTCTTGTTCAATCAGCCCTGCCTGTGCCATATTTAAGAGCCTCCCAGCATAAGAGGTCTGGACTAATTGGCATGAGGTGATGACCTGATAAACATGTGGGCCTCATAAAGGACTGCAAAAACCCAGTTTGCAGGCAGAAGGAACTACAGGGAGCTAGTTATTCTCCTGTGGAAGGCCCTGAGGTGGGATCTGGAAAAACTGCAGGGAACTAGCTTGGGAGTTAGACCTCTATCCCAGAGTCATTGGGCTCTGAGCCTGGAGTGGAGTGGAGCCCAGGCCATTTAGAAGATTCTTATGTTTGTTGGGGAATTCTCTCCGGATTTTCCTTAATCTGGAATGGGATTGAACTAGGAGAGTGACCCTCCTGGAGGGCTGAGCCATGTGAATCCCTGAGAGAGACAGAAAACTGGAGTAAAGGGAAATTTAGGCAGGGAGTACCTCCAGTACTATTCTTGGCCAACATGGGGTGCTATAGGGAAAGCATCTCTATAACAGTACCCCTTTTCTGAGGTTTTCCCATAGTATACCTTAAACAACCACAGTGCACAAACCTCAGCCTAAACTCTCTCTCTCCAAATCTGGCTTTGCTTATGGTTACCCTGTAGGCCTCTTTAACTGACCTCAGAGGTCAGCTTTCTGTCTCATAGGGTGCATATATACTGTAAGATTTTGTTCCCACTTCCTAGCCATGGTGTTGGCTATATTGATATTAGAACACCAGTGTATATGGGTTCAGGTTTTTCATCACCATTTCATGAAAAGAGTGGTAAAAATGCCAGAGCCCTGTCTACGCTAGATTTTTGAATCATGGGGGATGGGGAGAGGGCAGGGGCAGGGGCAGAGAGGGAGGGAGAAGTTTTGCACCATTCTAATATTAGGAAGGCTAAAGAGACACTCCAACAACTAATGCTGGAGCTAATTAGACAGACCTGTTCTAACTCAGAGTAAGTCAGCAAAAAATACCTCTGCATCTGTATGCCTGGTTCAAACATGAGACAACAGTGAATTAACTGTAGAGCTCTGTGCTTTAATGCAGGATCTTAGGAATCAGCCACCCTGTTCCAAGATATATGGACTGTATTTGCTGTGGATGCATCAGACTGATTTCTTTGCTTCTCTGTATCTTAGCTGATTATATTAATTTATTTATTAACCATTGATTCTGATTGCAGGTTTCAAAGGTTATTACACTGATTGCAATAGAGATTAAGAGTTAAAACCTGATTCTGTTCAAGTCAGTGAGAATATACCTTCCCATCATCCAACTGTGTTGCTTTGTGAATGTAAGTAATTGATTTTTCATATGTCCAAATTCAGATTTGATATTCACACGAGATAACCCACAAACTGTTTGAAATTTTAATTTGCAGGCTACTAAGGTTGACTTTTCAGGTGCAAGCCTGTTCTCAGTGGGCTCTGTCCTACTTAGGTGAAAGGACATAGCACATGGACATAGTGTAATGGCAAATCTTGGTTTCCATGAGCACAAGGATTTTTCAAGTCTAGTGCTATTGATAGTGCTAATTTCTCCACAGGGGGGTGGGGCCCTGTCCTTGCTCCCTATGGCCCTGACAGAGGAGTTGGCCACTCCTGGATGGCAGGATGGCACTGCTTTTGGTAGAGCAGTTGTATTCCGCAATGCTTGTGGGCGCTCCTGCTGAGGTGGTGTAGCTCTGCTCCTACAGAGCTGTGACTAAATGCCAAGGCTGGCCTTACCAGGAGGCGAACTGAGGCGAACTCAGTTGCCAGACTGTGTGTGTGTATGGGCGCCGTTAGGACCCAGAGTGTAGAAAACTGTGTCTGCTGCTGGTGCATATATATTCTGTCTGCTCCAGATGCACAGAGATGGTGGAGTGCTGTGCTGGAGGAAGGCGGGCACAAGAGACATAACAGGCAGGCAGGAGAAAAGGTGATAGGGAATAACAGAAAGCAGCAGGAGCTGCAGGGAGAGAGAAGAGGAGGAGCCTCTTATGTACCTCTCTAGCACCCCAGAAGCCTGGACTGATTAACACTTCCTATAACAGTTGCCAGTGGAGAACGCAGCTTCTCCAAGCTGAAGTTAATAAAAACACATCTACGTTCCACAATGACACAGGAGAGGCTGGTCGGCCTTGCAACCATCTCAATAGAGCATGAGCTGGCCCAGACTGTGGACCTTCAGGAAGCAATTCAAATCTTTGCAACCAAGAAGGCACGGAAAGCACCACTTTGATTATTCAAACAGATAAAAATGCCAATGTTTACTATGCAGACACGAAAAGTTACATTTGCTGTTCAGGCATTTGAAAGTTAAGTGTTACTTAAAATTTGTGAACAAGGCATTTAAAGTTGTTAGTTATCCTTTATTGGGGTAGGTAGCAGAGCAGTACCATGAGAGGAGTAGAACAGGAAGAAGGCAGAATTGAGACCTTTCAAAGTTTTGGCCCAAGCGAGGGAGCATGGGGGCATTATTTGAGCTCCCGCCTCAGGTGCCAAAATGTTGTGGGCCGGCCCTGCTAAATGCTGCAGCTCAGTCAGTGCATATAAGACTATGCACAACTGTGTAATAGTTGTGTTAATAACAAACTGTGTCTCTTATAAAGGCAACAATATTAATTTAACTGAGAAACTTCAGCTGGCCACTATTGCAACGGGGGTAGGAGGGGAAAGTGTATTTGTGCCGAAGAGAGACTTTATAGATATCTTAATTACACTAATTGAAATTGGTACCTTTGAGTGCTGAAGCAGCAGATGTGCACTCGCTAACAACGAAAACACAAAATCTCTGACAAACAAAATACAATCCACCGTAAACAATATAAAAACCTAAACAGAGACAATAACTTAATGGAAGGAAGTACACTTCCCTGAAGTGTCACTTTCAATTATATACTGACTCTTTTAGAATGTGAATTTCCCCCCGGCTTCTGGAATTTATTGAACTTTGACTGACTATTCTCAGACTGACAGTCTGCAAATAGATAGGAGAATGGACACTATCTAAGTGGATAGTTCTCATGAATGCTTATGGGAACTACATGGGTTAAACCTTTAAACTGCTGTTCAAAAAGAGGATCTTATTGCTTGCAACACAGAGTATGCAATCCATATGTTGTCCCCCAAAAATAAACACAAAAAGACATATAATTAAGACTATATATAAACTTTTATTTCAACTGAAAAACAGCTGGAGTGCAAATATCTGATGTAAAGGTGAACTGCTAGGCTTTGAAAAATTGCTTAAGTGATGAAGTTTGCAGCCTTCATTCATGTGAGTACTCCTAAGGTTTGGTCTACACATAAAATTGCACCAGTTTAACTTAAATGTAGATAAGCCTTTATATACCTTAATGTTTGTCTATGTGTAGATGGGGTTGGAGCTTCAGCCTGAGCTTTGGGGCCCTCCTGCCTTGCAGGGTCCCAGAGCCCGGCGCGAACATCTACACTGCTGTTTAAACAGCCCCTTAGCCCGAGCCCTGTGACCCTGAGTCAGCTGGCACAGTCCACCACCGGTGTCTAATTGTAGCATAGACATACCCTTAGAGCAGGGGTGGCCAACCGGAGCCCGAGAAGGAGCCAGAATTTACCAATGTACATTGCCAAAGAGCCACAGTAATACATCAGCAGCCCCCCATCAGCTCCCCCCCATCCCAGTGCCTCCCACCCACTGGCAGCCCCACCGATCAGCGCCTCCTCCTTCCTCCCCGCACCTCCTGATCATCTGTTTTGTGGGGTGCAGGAGGCGCTGGGGGGAAGGGGGAGGAGCGAGGGCATAGCAGGCTCAGGGGAGGGGGTGGGAAGGGGTGGACTGGGGGGGCAGGGCCTGTGGCAGAGCCAGGGGTTGAGCAGTGAGCACCCCCCAGCACATTGGAAAGTTGGCGCCTGTAGCTCCAGCCCCGGAGTCGATGCCTATACAAGGAGCCGCATATTAACCTCTGAAGAGCCACATGTGGCTCCAGAGCCACAGGTTGGCCACTCTTGCCTTAGAGGAACATCTGTGTCTAGTAGTAGAGTCTGTTCTACAAAATGGGTTAAAATAAAAAGTCTGTCTTTGGGTTTTTGGCACTGATCTGGGAGTATTCCCACTGGCCAAATACTTGAATTCACAGGGGGTGGTGTTTGTGTCAGGTTAGGGCTTATATTTACTAAATAACCACATAACATTTCAAAAGTGCTTTGAACATGACGAGTGCTAAGTAAAAGTGGAGTATTAATTAACTTATTTGATTATCTCTGGACCCATTTGCAATTTGCTTGTTCAATTTGTTTTTTACAGAAGCAGTTTGAAAGTATATTTAATCAAAGGCTTTATGTTTAACAAAGATCTTGCACTGAGCTCTGTAGTGGTACACAAAACTATCAGAGGAAAACCAGACATACTGATATGGTAAAGATTTTTTTTTAAAATTTGCCTTTGATATTTTATTGGCTGCAATGTATTTAGTTAGAAGGGGCATGGGTATATTCTCTTAAAAATTATATAACAGAATGTTTCATCAGCTGTATAACTTCTCTTCATCTTTTGCATGGGTTTTAGATTGGAAAACATTTACAGATGCCATTACGAGTAGAATTTAGGTCTTATTGAACTCATAACACAAACAGCTAGGTTTTAACTTGGAAAATCACATGAAATATGTATCTTTTTAATGTACTGAAAAATAGCTTTTCAGTTTCTCCTGTGAAATAAGCATCTTTATGTGTTTACAGTCTCTCCCCACCCCCATTCTCTAGAATATGGTCTCTTTGAAAACAAAATGTGGTAGACAATTTTTTCTCAGAAGGTTACGTTATCAAAGGTATCTCTGGAATATCTTTATAGAACCATCAGCAATGAGGAGTCACGCTTGTCCGGAGAAAAGGCCATAGCACTCTTATTAAATACAGAGGCACTCGGACCAGGCTTCTGGAAACCTCTTATTCATATAGAGCATACTCAGAGGCTTAACATTGTCTGCTAACCCTTAATTGCCCACTTAATTTTAAGTGGTCTCCTATAGCATGGGTGAACCCCTTGTGCTTAATAATCTGCCCTACCTTGAATTTAGTTTAGACTCTCTGGTTACCTTCTCCAGACCTGAGAAAGAGCTCTGTGATGCTGAAAAGCTTGTCCCTTCCACCAACAGAAGCCGTTCCCAGTAGGTGCCAACTCCGAGGGTGCTCCAGGGCTGGAGCACCCACGGGGAAAAATTGGTGGGTGCTCAGCACCCACCGGCAGCTCCCCACCGGCTGCGCACCCGTTACCGGAGCACTTACCTTTGCCCCGGACGCTGGCCGATGTTGCGGGGCCCCGCCCTCGACGCCGGCTGACGTTGCGGGGCCCTGCCCCCGACGCACCCAGCGGAACTGACGGAAGTAGGCTCCTATGGTTCCACCAAAAGATATTGCTTCACCTACCTTATCTCTCTCATATCCTGGGACTGACATGACTGCAACAATGTTGTAAACAATAATGGAAGATATTTATTTTGCTTTGGGGAAGTCTTTATCTGCTCATCAGATTCTGTGCAAGGGAAGCTAACCCTTCTATTGACTATTTCATGGCTCCAGCAAGGCCAGATATCTCTTTATTAAGGAGAGCTTACATACCAGTAAGCATTTTTCTATTTGATTAGCTTTCTTATACATCATCTTACTTCGTGGGTATTTTTGGACAGGAGATAGTGTACTCAGGTTTTCAGGTCTCTCTAAATTCCTGGAATTCTATGCTTGAGAATTCAGTGTATTGTCAATAACAAGAACTTCTGGCACTCCAGACCTTGGAAACAGAGATTTTAATGTGAGGGATTACCATTCTGCTGCTTGCTTGGAAGCTTTGAAATTTTTGTGGATTTAAAGTAGTAATAATGAATAATACCTCTTTTGGTCAAATTCAGATAGGTGCTTGTCTAGCCTTTGCCATAGTCTTTCTGGGACTTCATGGCCTTTCATCTATTTTTTTTGTGATAACTGATAAAACTCATTGTGATACATGTAATCTGAGCACTCCTTCTAAGTCTAGTCCAAAATATCCTTTTCCTTTGCTTACGTTTTCATTACCAATACATCTTCCATCTGTTATAGTGAGGTTTTCCTTGTATGTGTTTGCTGGAACAATCAGTCTCTCTCTTTCACGTAGACAGATTCTTAGTCATAACACAGATGGAACACCTGTCTTTTCTATTTGAAGGATTTGTTGCAAAGAAGCCTTCCCTGTTTGCAAAGCCATACACTAACTGATGTTTTCCCACAAATCTGCTTATTTGTAGAACTGCTGGTGCACACAAATTTCATTTGCTTTGGCTTGTTGATATTCCTTATTAATGATGTTTAGCCACCTTACTCATCTGATCCTGTTTCTACTTCTTGATGGGATGACTTAAATATTTGAAATAGGAGAATGACTATTGAATAAGGCACACTGGTAGGGATCTTCTAACAAATAATAAGTTGTGTTGACATTTTTTTTTTGGTTGTACAAGCATTTTTGATAACACCCAAACTGCCAAATACTCTAACAATATATGTAAGCCTGAATAACGTGAAACCCATCTTCAGGGCCTGAAGTGCCAGGCTTTGGGGGCACTGGACTCAGGGTGCTGTTTTTGTTGTTAGTGACAAAAGGGTGTCGAGCCAAGGAGGGGGATACACTCAATGAAGCCACACCAGGTGCATAAGTATAACCAGTTTTATTGCCAAAGTATAATAAGCTTCCCAGCCTTCACGCATTACTAAATATGTGCTTTCCAGCAGTCAAGCAAGCAAGCAAGCATCAATGCTTATGCCTCTTCTACTACGGACAGTCCCGGCCCTCCAGCCTTGTCCTTGAGGGCTCGTAGCAGGCGCTGCTCCAGTGTGGGGAATTTCTGGGCACCCACAAGGCCAGGGTCCGCAGGTGAGACTGTTCATCTTAAGCAATTCTCATAGCTGCTTTTATCATCATTTCCTTCTAAGGGGTCGTATTCACCCACAAGCAGGCCCTGGCAGGAAACACTACCGCTCTCTATTCCCACACTCAACACTCTCCAGCCTTCCTTATCTCTTTACTTGTTTATCTAGTTGAATGGCTGCAAGCCAGCCTGGCTGGTCAAAGCCAGTTCACTACTAGCTCTTCCGAACCATTCTGTAACAACAGCCCAAGGTAACTTGTGGTCAGCCCCAACAAAGGAAAATAGAATGTTTTAAAGTAAAATGTATTCCGTATGTGGATTCATTTTTCACTAACCTCCTAGAATGTTCTGGACCTTTGTAGAATCTTGTGGAACCTTTCAGACTTTCTGAGAACTACATTTTCCTAGAACTTTCTAGAATGTTGTCAGCCATGCCCTCCTGGGTATATAGGTCAGTCAGTGAGATATAAGAACAAACTGAAGTGAAGTGAGAGTCCAGCTGCGATATTTTGAACCTTGTTTCATTGTGTAATTGTGAAAGTGTACTTGTGTTTTAAGACTTGAAGAGTGTAAGTAGCAACTAATAAAGGACATATTTAATGAGATGCCAGAGATATCTAATGAACCCCTATCTACACAACAATATAAAAATACTGTTACTTCTTTTGCCATGCTTAATATGTAATGTTTGAGGACAGTTCAATTTCTGATGTTAGTACAATTCAGTTATTCTTAAAATTTAAAAGTTTCTATAAGCTTAGAGGAAACAACTTTTAAAATTGCTTATATGTGGCACGAATAAATACAGATTTACAGATCCTAGTGTGCAAATGTATTGTCTTTTATGACAGGGATAAATCATGCATGCAAATTGTGCATCAGAGTTGTGAAATGGGCTACAAATGCAATAAAAAAATAAGGTATAAAAAAGTTTAACAAATGGGGGGGCACCGAAGATGGGGTGCCATTTGGTCTAGGGCCGGCCTTGCCCATCACCTTCCTCCCAAAATACTGGCAAACCAAACTCACCACTTCTATGTGTAAAACACTTTTATCCATCTTGACTCTGCTACTAACATTGTCTTTGTGGTATATTTCTGTTGGATATTTACTGAGAAGTCTCTGGCTGATTATTGTGAATAGTGGCTTTGGTTTAAATGTCTGGGCAAACAGAGTTGTCTTGGCAACCTTAATTATTTCCTAATATATGAAATCTACCACACTTAAACAAAATCCCTTTTTAACAACTGGCAAGCAAAAACAGGCTCAGACCCCTACCACTGTATGTGCTCAGACCCCTACCCACATGCTGTCTTCCTTCTCCCCCACCTGGGGGAGAGCTGCAGAGAGCAGTTGTCACAGCTCCTAGCAAGCACCCCTTTCTGGCCACCCACTGGAACTGCTGTGAGGGGAATCCAAGCCTCTGTTCTCTGAATTCCATGGGGTGTTTTAAGCTCCTGGAGCAACTAGCATAATGGGGCCCCATTCTTGTTTGGGCCTTACATGCTACTTTAATAAACATGGTGAGCTAGTTTAGCAATTCAAATGGCAAAAATTCTTTCAGCACTATTGTGCGTCAACAGATGGCCAAAATCAAAGTTTTCTTTTATTATTGACACACGTTATATTATTTAAAGGTGACCTGTGTGGGGGAGGGGAAATGTTTGTGGCCTCTTTTTTGCTGCTCTATAAAGCCTAAAAGACTTCTTGCAAAGCTAGTTCCTCTTTGTTTGTGTTTTGTGTCAGAACGCAAGTGTTACAGCTTACAGTGCAGGAGTCTAGTCTATGCTTACAGTGGGGAAATCTTCCCAGTTCCACCAGCCATTGACAGCACAAGCGCTTTGCTCTGGGCTCTGTGAGCTGCACTTTGCCTCTCTGCAGGCTAGCAACTTGCACACCCCACTTTGTTAGACTCGAGTGCCCAGTTCCTTGTCTGGACAGCCACAATGTACACTGAGCCGCTGCCTCTGTGGAAGCAGTGTACCCTCGTTAACCAGCTTCTCCTCACATCAACGTTCTCCCTTAGCACAAGGAACTCAGATGCTGTAAAACCACCCTGAACTGTATTCAGCAAAGCTTGAGTTACAGATTCAAATAAAAGCAATTAAAACAAGGTGAAAGGATAAGGTGACAGGTAAAAGAAAAACCCAAACCCACAATTTATAGCCTATACTTATTAATGTTACTTTCCTGTCTAAGAAGGTATTTCTCACCCAATGGCCAGGCCCTACAGTGCTTCTCTGGTCAGCTGTTTCATCCATAATGAATAACATTTGTGCCCTCTTTTCTTCTCTTACACAGTCTCAAACCATTGTCTTTGCCCATGCTCAAGTTTGCATTTGCCCTAGACTATAAACACAGGGCTGGGCTGGGTTGTTGGATGTGGATTGTTATCATCGTTGAGTCAGCTCTGAGACACTCCCACCTCGGGTGACAAGTTTTCCCTCCACCAGTTGTGGAAACCAATGATGTAACTCTAAAAATGGTTCCCGTACAAACATCCTGCAAGAACCATGATAACCAGCTAGCTTTTAGCTTTTGGAAAAATATTCAGGAAATATTGAGTAGATAGTGGAACATGTGCCCTGGGAATCCGTGGGTATGCCACAGATGACCTGTACCTGCCGATAGAGAGTGTGTGTGTGTGTGTGTGTGTGTGTGGGGCGGGGGGAGGGCAGAGTGAGGGCTGCTGCTTCAGGAAATGTTACTGAGCATGCTCGATCCATGTGAGCATGCTCAGTACAAGCCAAGCAGCAAATCTGGGAGGGGCGTGTGACCCCCACGTCGCCTCTGCATGTCTGTTCCAGCGTAGTAAAGAGAAGTTTCACTAGCTTTTTGCGGCCAACTGTGAATGGGCAGATATTTCAAGAAAAAGGAGGCTGAATTTTAAAATGTGTTTATTTACATAAATATAAAAAAGCTTGTGTATCACTACTTAGAGGACTTCTGAAACAACTATTCTTTAAAACATAGATCCTGCCAGAACACTGCTATCTTGAACAACACAGCTTGGGACTCATTGGAACCCTCCCTCTTTGTTTCAGGCTTAAAACTAATATTGCTCATCATCTAGTTTCTAGGCAGGGACTAGATAAAGCTAATCACGCAGAAGATACTCATGAAAACCCACAGTGTTTTTGTGCAGCCAGGTCAAGTACAACACTAAGAATATTAGCGCACATGTTTTCATAGAATACACAGCTTAGTAAAGACACTGATATACAAGTGTGTGTGTGGGGGGTGGGGGGGATGGTGCAGCAGACAGCTACTGTCTCCTTTTCAGGCTTGAAAATGAAGTCTCTTCTAGCCCCGTGGGTGGAATTAGTGGACAAAAGGATGACAGAGGATCCATCCAAGATCTCTACAGCAATACATAGTCTAATCATACAGTCCCTAGAAGTCCCAGAGTAAAAACTATCTTCTTGCCACACAGTGATATCTTCTGAACCCTAAACTTTGAATCTATCCACAAGTAATTTAACTTCTCAACTTGTTTGCGTTGCCACCACCACCACTGAAGGTAGCTTTTACCTGTCTGTGATTGAAGATAGGAAATCGGTATACCTACAATCTCTCCTCAGAACCCTCCTCACATGGAAGGGTGCTAAAAGTGTGTGAACTCTCTGGATGAGAGTGCAATCTGGAGAACACCCAGATTTGTTACAATACCTTATTGGAGTCCCAGTGTTATGATATTGACAGACATTACAAATGTTGAAGCTGTGGAAACAAAGCAAATTCCTATTCTGCTATGTACTCCTTATGGGGAAGTGCATGGCCAATCATTAAAGTGGAAATCAGACAAACAAATTAGAATTTGTGATGGGTATAGGTAGCTAATTTAGAATAGAGGACTCAGACAAGTGAGAGAGAGAGAAATAACTTCAGGAAGTCATTTAACAACTTTGAAAAGAGATGGCTAAAGACAAATGTGCTTTACAATATTGTACCCAAGAACTATTATGATACACTTATACCAGTGGTAGGCAACCTGTGGCCCATGAGCCACTTGCAGCCCATCAGGGTAATCTGCTGGCGGGCCGCGAGACAGTTTGTTTATATTGACCATCCGCAGGCATGGCTCCCGCAGCTCCCAGTGGCCACAGTTCGCCGTTCGTGGCCAATGGGAGCTGCAGGAAATGGTGCGGGCTGCAGGGACGTGCTGACCACCGCTTCCCACAGCTCCCATTGGCCGGAAACGGTGAACTGCGGCCACTGGGAGCTGCAGGCAGCTGTGCTTGCGGATGGTCAATGTAAACAAACTGTCTCACGGCCTGCCAGCGGATTACCCTGACTGGCCGCGTGCTGCCCTCAGGCTGCGGGTTGCCCACCACTGACTTATTCCATGTGTATAATATTCAAGCTGTTTGAGGCAGGGCCTATTTGTTCTCTGTTGGTATAGCACCTAGCACAATGAGAGTCTGGTTAATGACTGGAGCTCCTTGTTGCTGTATACAAATAATAATTTATATTCTGTAGCATGTACAGACTCTTGCTTCTTGTTGTATCCTTCCTACACTTCTCTGTACTCACCCATGGAGCAGTGCAGGTGTCTGGTCTTTTTCAAAGTAGTCTCCCTTTGAAAGTCAGTGGATCTGAGCACTGAACTCCCTTAGAAAGCTGTCCCAGCCCTAATGTTTAGAAGAAAATGTATAGGGGTCAGATCTGAAGCCTGTTTAACTCAATGAAAAGACTTACATTAACTGCACTAGGCTTAGAATCTGACCCTATGAGCACATTATCTCGCATAGGGGACTGGAAACTCCACAGGTTCTCACCTGTATGCTTAATATCTTTTGGCTGGAGCAGGGTGATATGCCATTGTGGACTGCTTAACATTCCCCCACCTGCATACAGAATTGGAAAGGTTAATCATGGGGAACAACCTGCAAACCTCTTTTTTTGCCAGAGGCCTTTGAACTGTCTCCCAGCCCACCCTGGAAAGATCAGTTTGTTTTTGGAGTCATACTTCCAATCCTCTGACTGCAGGTATTTCCAACATTAAGTGCTCAAAAATCTTGAATCTGGCTTTGAAATCATGATTTAAAAGATAATAAATCCCACTGCTCTTTGGTCTGTCTTTTGACTATTGATTTTAGGAGGTAGGTACATGACCCCAATCTCTGTGCATTCACTTCAGGTTCAAAATTAAACTGTAAATGCGTGCACACATGTGCAGGCTTCCCCCACTGGCCGCTCAGAGAAGGAGTTTGCTAACTTTCGCATCCCCAAGGTATGGTTGCTGTCATTCTTTCCCTCTTTTTCCTCTGTGCCTTCCCTATCTTTTTGCCTGTCTCTCCTCTCCCTTCTCCACCAAGTCCTGTCCTACTCATATTCCCCCCACTTTCGTTGGTTCCATATTTTTCCTCCTCAATTTCCTACTCCTCCCATTCTTCTCTGTCCCAAATCCCTTGTGTTAGCTACTCTCTTTCTCAAAAGTTGATGAGAAATCAGCCAGGCATCAGGAGGTTATGAGATGGTATAAGAACAAACTCCTAAAGTCGTGACTCACAATAATCCTGGATATGTTGGGCACTCTGTAGATGGGGAACCCAGTTAAATGAATGGCTGATCTATCCAGCACCGACTTAGGTATAGAATTCCTGTGGGGTTAGGGCTGCTGCCAAAGAATGGAGATTGTTGGCCTCCCTGGCCTCCCCCCCCCGCAAAAAAAGGACTTCCGCAGGCTCAGGGGAAGATTTTTGCAGAGATAGGAATGGCCCTTCTGCATCTCTGTCTCTCCTCCCCTTCCATCCTTCAAGAGCTGCTAGTTTCCATCCTTCTGTCTGTTGAGGGGAAAGTGATGGTTTGGCCTGGATGTATCACATTTTTTTCGTTATTTCCCTAGACAATATTCTTGAACTTTTTCTAAGTTCAATAGCAAAAGTTGTTCTTCTGATCACTCTGGTCCTTAGATATAAAGAACAATGTTCATTCTTTCTAGGCCTGATTTGTATTAACTTTAACTCTAAGTCCCCTTTACATTGCCGGAGTGGTGCAAAGGGATCTTAGTGTAAGTGAGTATCAGGCCCACAGCCTTGACTGTTTACTTGACAATGGCCATGCAGCCTCAGCATTCTTCAGAATAATGGACTGTAAATGATATAACTTAATTACTCAGATGAGAATAAGCCTGCCTCACCTGTATGACTTTTGGTGCTCAAAAGCCAAATCGCTGCCTGGTTTTTGCTTATTCTTAGCATTACAATTTGGGTTAATTACTCCAAGGGTTCTGCTGTCTTTTAATTTGTAGGGATTTTTTCTTATTGGATGCTCTTCATATAGTTGTTGGGTTCTCAAACTGTATTAACTCTCCTTTTTACTTACTCTTTTATGGCCCATGGGTTGGCATCAAGTTTTCCTAGTATCCTTCAGAGAACATTATATTCCCTCCAACAAGGTTGGCTATCAAATACCAAAGGTAATAAATCCATTGTTTAAGTAATTGTGCACCTTTATGGTGCATAAGGAAACAGGTTTACCTTGAATTTATGATCTGGTGCTCCTATTCATTATGATATTTGATAGCAAATCACTATTTCCTTTCTCTCCGACCCATAATCCATAACATGCACTTATACTTGCTACGCTAATTACTTTTTCTTGTGTTTTAGATTATGCTCCTTGAGAGAAAGAGAGAGAAGCCAGAAGGACAGGAAGGGATAGATAAATTCCACAAGTAAGAGGAATAGTCTCAAAAGAAGAAAGAACACTCCGGGAACTATGAATATGTGCAAAGAAGGAAGTAGCCAAAGAAATGCATACTGAAAAGGAACAGGGTCAATTGTTCAGTCTGTTGCTCCATTTCCACAAAGTGAAAAAAATAAGCCCTTAATTATAGTTGCTAAAATATAGGCATTTGCTTTGACTGATAGACTTGTTGCTTTTTCTAAATTAGCTTTTTCTCCTCTGTGGAAATATATAACTGATATTAGCTTAATAGATGAATTTCTTATTTAAATATATGTAGATGCTTTTCTTTTTTTAAGCATCAAATCTGTTGAGTCACTATGCCTTTTCTTCTCTCTGGTATGTTTCTTCCTGCTCTTGGGATACATGATGTGTGTGGCTTATGCTCTGGTGAGTAGCCCAGTATTTAAATGTTTATTCACCATTACATTTTATAAGAAAACAGCTCACCATTTTTTAAAATTTAGAATAAGCACATTTTCTGTCTGCCTGCTCTCGTTTTCTGCTAGGCTGGCTTAATACATTGATTTACACAGTGGGATGAGCTGGGAAACATATCTGAAATCTTATATTCAGCTGAACGTAGCAAACCTCATGAAAAAGCACCAAATGTGCAGAATGTGTCAATTTTCCACACTCATACACTGTAAATGCTCTTGCCAGGAACTCAAAAATGGCAGAATGCAGATAAGAGTATTTTTGAAAGTTATCTTTTAGTGTACAGCACAATAATTAGTGACACATTCTACTTTAGTAATTATATACAGTACATAGATACATGGCTTTGTTTTAGAAAGATGATATTGTGAAACACCCCTAACCATGTTCATGACTATTTTGTGCTCCCTGGAAGTGCATTTATTACAATTCTCATAAGTTGTTATGGTATGCTGAGATGTGATTCCTGTAGTTAGGACTCTTTTACCATCCATGGGTGAGCCACATGTTACTTTGATGATGACTTCTTTTATGTAGTAAACTGCAGCCTACTGCTAAATCTCAAGTTACACTTAATTAACATGTTGCCAGAATCTTAACAGGATCACACTCTATGTAGTTCAGGACTGGGGTTGTATATATCTTAAATTCCACATTTGGTTTTGCCCATAACTAGAATCTTGCTGAATTCCACCATGTCAATTATTGGCATTCACAGACTTTATCTGCTTTCCTTTTTTTGTTCTCCAATTCCCCCCTACTTTTTTGATTCTTTGATTTGTTGCTGGTCTCTAGTCCAGAGCTGAAATCCCACCTTCAATTGCAGTGTATATATGTACCCAAAATGTTAAAAAAAAATCTTAATGGCTCATCTTTAAGTTTAGAATCCAAACAAATATATTTTAAATCACTTCTTTTTAGTGTCCAGACTCACCTATCTGGTAAAACTTAATATATCTATGGCTAACATATCAGATTTATGTAAGATGACTTTGTGGCTGAATAGGGACATACCTGGGAGGAAAAAAAAATAGAGTACACAGTATATGTGCTTCGAAGAGGAAAGGATGACAAGGGAGTGCCAGAGCTGGTCTTGATCAGAATATCCATCACTTTAATGGAGTTCTTGAAGTTTTAGGTCTTATCAAGTTTTGATTTAATCTGAGGGATAGGTTTTGATCTGCATTAAGCTGGAATGACTCCTTTTAGAAGGCAATGGAATTACTATAGATTTACAGTACATAATATGGCCCCTAATGTTATATTTTCCTGTAATTCCTAGAGAAATGAACATAAAATTGTTAGAGCATTGTAATCTCGCTCAGCCTAGCCTTGCAGGCTGCTTGGCTCCGCACACAGCCCCCAAAACAGACCACACTCTTCCATCGATTGTATAAGCACTGTGGCAAATTGCCGGCACTACTATGATGGGTCCCGCACTTTCTCTTCTTGTGGGGGGGTTTCAGGGTGCCATTTCTTGCCCCTGAACTGGAGTAACAGCTATCCTACTAGTAGACCAGGGAAGGGGAGTGGAGAGGGAGGGACCCAGGCCCGCCCTCTACTCTGGGTCCCAGCCCAGGGGCCCTATGATAGCAGGTGAACCACTTGTACCAGTGATTCTTTCCCCTGGGCTACTTCCCTCTCCTGACCTTCAGCTTGTGGGGCTTCCTGCCTTCCCGCTGCACAAGCCAGGTGTCCCTTTACCTAGGATCTTGGTCTTCTTAGCCCGCTGCAGCACTTCTCAAAACTCTCCTCCACTTTCCTTTGAACTGCTCTTTGTTCCACCACCAATTCACTCTGATTCAGCTCCTCCAAACTGCTCTCTGCTCCACCACCAAACCACTCTGCTCCAGCTCCTCTGGCTGATTGAAGCAGGGGGATTTTATCAGGTGACTGGCTTCAGGTGCTCTAATTGGTTTCAGGTGCTTTTAATTAATCTACAGGGAATAAGGCTTCTCCTCATCCTAGATCACTCTCCTGCTGCCTTCTGGCCATGCTGTATCACAGCACATAATCTTCCATCCATTGTATAAGCATAAAAAACATTAAAAGAATGGAACACAAAGAGAAAGGAGAGAACTTTCTACATCCAGGTCTGTCAGTTGTCCTCTTGTAATATAATGACTCAAGATTTAACTATGTCATCTGAGAAGATGATTTGATTGAGGATCTGCTGGAACCTCCTCAGAGACCATATGAGCACTCGGCACTTTCTGCTAAAACGAGCACTTTCAGGAAGAGGCTAGAGAGTGTTTTATGATGCTTGAGTGATAGAGCAGGCAATTGAAAAGGGGCATGTCTGTCTGGAACTCTCTAATTTGGAACAATTATGCATTAAAATAATATGTGGAAGTGGTAGAGAATCAGCTATGGGCTACAAAGATTTGAATATTGGGGATCTGCACTGGGTCTCAAGGCATCTGATCCTGAAGAGTACTAAGAGATAGAAGAAATTCTGAATATAGGGCTACCTTGTTTAATGCAGCACACTGCTTTGGAAACCCAGTGAGGAATTACTTTGAAAAGCAGAAAAGTGGCATCATACATGACATCATCTGATACTAATTTTAACTGAAAGGTGCTGAAAGCAGCTAGAGTGAAAACGGATGTGCTTTTTGGGGAATGAAAGGTTTCTCTCTCTTTCTCTCTTTTTTAAAAAATCTGGACTGCTGTTAGCTGACCTGAGGATGTAGCAGAGTTGTCAGGTTCAGGGTATGCTGTCAGTGTCAAGCTAACTTGAGTTTTCCACACTCAAGTTACTCCTCTCAAGCAAGTGCAGCCATTTCACAAAATAACCTTGCCATGTCTATTGGGATGCTGCACTCACTTGTGTGGTGCACTAAGGCTGCTGAGGGCACATCCCCACATTTCTCTGTACTGCACTAAGATGAACTGCTCTGGGAATTTTTTCCTTGTGAACTCTGGGAAGACTTGTTTGTCTTTTCTGGGCGCACACAGTAAATTTGTGGGAAGGCATTGGAGGACTAGTGGCACTCAAGTGGCGCTAGCCTGTGTCCATGATACAATGTGGTCATGTTAGCAGCTGATGAGTCAGCTAACTTAAGTTAAAAAGTGCCACTGCACTTCCGTTAAGGAATCGTATGTGTGGACAGGACATCAGTTTGAGGCATGCTCTAATTTTAACTCAAATTGACTTTGCAGTGAAGACAAGTTCTACATTTATGGATGTGAAATTGTTGCATGTAATCTGGGTGTCCAAACACCCAGTTGTGGATGAGTGGTGATGACATAGGTATCTCTCAAGAGGATAGGTAGGCTTAGAGGGAAGTTTAGAAACAAGACCTGTAGATAAGGACTTACCTGCCATGTGCCTTCCTTGGTGGGATTTGATGAGGACCTAGTGAATCAATATTCAGATCCCAGGCTCTCCTTACAGGGGAAAAAACCCACAAGAATATGTTAGAAACTTGAAAATATTACAAAAATACTTAGCAGGTTCATTAATCTGATGCTTCCATATACAGTACAAAGAAGCAAAAGTCATACTAAAACTTCTGATTGGATGTTCTGGTATCTCAGCATGTGTCGGAAAATGAAAGATTGTGTTTCAAGACTTCCAGGTATGATAAAAAGGAACTGATGGGGAAGGCAGAACAGCATTAAAGACACACAGTTCATTCAAAGCTACTCTTTAATTTGCTATAGAATGAACAAAGAGAAAATACAGCAAGGGAAAGAATTGAGGAGACAGCAGCAAAACAAAGCTATTAAGGATTTGACTTCAAATTAAAATAACTAATCTGGGAAAAAGATTCATCAGTGGAACTAACTTTACTGTACAACTAACAGTGTTGTATGCAAGTGTGATGCTCCACTCTTCTGAGCCTGCCTGATTATATAGGAAATGCTACAAGTGATGTGCAAAATCAACACTTGGGAGTTAAACTACCTTTCTGATGCTCTCTGGCTGAGACATGAACTTCATTGATCATTCAAGTAATGAATACTTTTGAACACTACTACAGTAATGTGCTATTTTTAACCACTGTCATTAAGGTTGAGTCAACTCTTTTCTAGTTCATCTCTATGTCCCCCACCCCCCAGGTATGTCCCTATTCAGCCATAAATTCTTCTTACATAAATCTGATATGTTAACCATAGATATATTTGGTTTTACCAGATAGGTGAATCTGGACACTAAATAGAAGTGATTTAAAATATCTTTGTTTGGATTCTAAATTGTAAAGATGAACCATTAAGCAATTTTAAAAAACATTTGGGTATGTATATACTACAGTTGGAGGTGGGATTGCGGCTCTGGTAGGCATACCTCTGGTAGCTTTAGCTAGCATGCTAAAAATAGCTGTGAGGACATGGGCTAGCAACACAGCTAGCTTGGACAGCCTGCACGGAATCCCATGCTGCTGTGTCTTTGCTGCTATTTTTAGCTGTGCTATCTAGATTTAAACTAGAGCCATGTGCCAACCAGTGCTGCAGTCGCTCCTCTGATTGTAGTGTGGCCATACCATAAAGATAGCCTCAAAGCTTTTTGGAAGAAAATAAATAAGATGTTCTTGGATTTGTTATACATAAGACATATTGTTTCAGGAATAGTAAGTCTTGGTTTCCTATGTCTACTTGGAAGACTTTGGCAAAATCTTCAAAGTACATGGATGCTGACCTCCCAAGAAGCTGTTGAGTCAAAAGTGCTTCAAAAAAAACTTTGAGGCAGTTTTCACACATCATAGAGAAGCAGTAAAGGGCACAAACAAAAGGTTTCACAGTAGTTTGACAATACATGCGCCTGGAGGCAACTGTTGCACTGGAGCATTACCCATCTGTTGGCAGTTTCGTGAACAAATATAAGTAATGGTGGAGCAATTAGTGGGCCTGAAAAGCTCTGTGCTGGACTTGCTGGAAGTTTACACAGCCATTAGTCCAGCTTCCCCTGCTCCTAACGGGCACAAAATGAAACTGCCACTTTGTACCAATTGGTTAGAAGATTATTCTCAAGCCTCCCCAGGTAAAGGGGTGTAAGGGCTTGAGGGGATATTTTTTGGGGAAGGGGAAATCCAAGTGGTCATTTCCCCTGGCTTTTGTTTAAATCACTTGGTGGTGGGAGCAGTTTTTTTTTTTCAAGGTACAAGTTAGAATTTGTACCTTGGGGAGTTTTTAACCTAAGCTGGTAGAAATAAGCTTAGGGGGTCTTTCATGCGGGTCCCCATGACTGTACCCTAGAGTTCAAAGTGCGGAGGGAACCTTGACACAGGAGAAAACAGAAAAAATCAGAAAACATTAATTGTATCCGATGCTAAACATGTTAGCAGCATTGACGACCTCAGAGGTGAGGCAGGCACAACAAATAGGAGATAACAATGAGAAGCCCGACAATAACCATCAAATGATAGCAGCAAACCCCAAGATTAAGACCACTTAAGGACTAATAATTACAGGATGACATTGCAAAATGCATGGACTCAAATGGGAATTTACAACTATAAAGATGAGGTGTTTTGCCATGAAACTCTGGGTTCAGTCCTGCAAAGCCTTGGAGCATCGGATCGTGACTGACAGAACCCAGCTCCTTACTCATGCCCAATCTAACTGGCCATTAGATTGACTCGAGCTACGATACACTGGTAACTAACTATAAGACCATCTGCAGGACCTGTGTGTGTGTGTGTGTGTGTGTGTGTGTGTGTGTGTGTGTGTGTTTGAATGCATATGCTAACTGTTATATTTTCAATAAACGCAGCTTATTGCCTTTTTCCCCTGAAAAGATCCCGTGTGCTTTTTATAAGCATAACACCACCACCAGCCTTTACGTTATCTAAAAGGCCTATCCTGTACTAAATAGAATAAGAAAAAACAGAAGTGGCATGGGAAAGAGGTAGAGTCCCTATACATCTCCCTTTTCCAGGACTATGTGAGGCAGGAATCCTACCATGCGTCTCTTATGAAAGGCCTCTGCTTCCCCATGAGTTGGAGATTGCGGAGTGTAGTGGCGGGAGTAAAACATTCATAGTAGCCATGATAAAACGGATCTCCTTTTCTGAACCCTAAAGTAATAGAAACCTTCTTACTGACTTCAATGGCAACTGGATCAGGTCCTTAGCGGGAAGAAGGTGGCAGAAAAGTAAGGGCCACAGTATGAAAAAGTGGGGGTGGGAAAAGGAGAGAAGGGGAAAAATAGGAAAAGTCTAAACAAACTAGGAATGGGAAAAAAGAGGGTTAAATAAAAACTGAATAGAGGAAAGAGTTAAAATGAGTCAATAGGAAAGTTTTGGTGGGAAATGGTCAAATAAAACATTAAAGTGAAAACATAAAATAAAGGAAAATAGGAAAGAACAAAATGGAGAGGAAAAAAAACCAAGAACTTGTTTTACATTCCTGTTATAGTTTGTGATCTTTCTTGTTTTTAACTAATAATTAATAATAGTTGTTCATTGCTCAGGGAGCTGCACAAATGCAGAATGTGTTTGGTGACACAGTAATGAAGCAATTCTATGGCTTATAGTTCAGTAGGACCCATCTGTGAGTGCCTTATTGCTGATATAGATAACTTGTAAAAAAAAGAGAATGTCATTTAAAAAAGCCTACTATGGCTTTTCTTAGGCATTTTTTCACTGAATAACAAAAACATTCTTCTATTCTTAGAGACAGCACTTTGAAGAAGAAAGCTGATAAGGGGAAGAAGGGTTTTTTTAAATCTAGCAGAGAGAGGCATAACAAGAACCAATGGCTGGACGCTGAAGCCAGACAAACTCACATTAGAAATTAGGCACAAATTTTACTGTGAGGGTGATTAATCACTGGAACAAAATACCAAGGGAAGTGGTGGATTCTCCATCTCTTGAGGTCTTCAGATCGAGACTGAAAGTCTTTCTGGAAGTCACAAAAGTTATTGACCTTATAACAGGGGTGCCCGTGAAATTTTGTGGCCTGACATACAGGAGGTCAGGTAGACGATTAATGATCAATTCTGGCCTCAATCTCTAGAAATCACCAGCTTATTTCCATTCTTGTACCCCTTTAGAATAAAGTTAACTTTAAATGAGCTGAGGTTTTGAGTAATTTCTCTCTGGACAGTTCACTTGTGGGATCACAATTTCTGCCCTCTGTGCCCTGCCTGGTCCCCCAGATATTTTGGAGCCATGAAGATTGCCCTAACTTTTCCACTTTGCCTTTTAAGTTTGTCAACAGCACTCCTTCAGCAGATAGAGTGATTACTGCTGAGTGGCACAAGGCATGTCTTTTTTTCTCCACCCGTGTTGAGTGCAATATACATGCCTTTGCACTATTTATGCCTGGGAACTTGGGACCTGACGTGTTTACACTTAAGGCCATTTTACAAAGCTGTGGTGATGTAAAGGAGTCTTATAATGGATAGACACTCTTATGCTGCCTGAGCTGTGTAAAGTGGCCTTAATGTAAATGAGAATCATGTCCACTGGTTCATAAGAAATGTGACCTAGTATGGCCATTGGTCCATCTAGCCCATTATCCTGTCCTCTAACAGTGACCCATGCCAGATTCTTCAGAGGGAGTGAACAGGGCAAGGCAATTATTGAGTAATCCATGTGATTGTCCAGTCCCAGCTTCTGGTAGTCAAAGGAGTAGGGACACTTAGAGTATGGGGTTGTGTCCCTGACCATCTTGGCTAATAGCCATTGATGGACATATACTTCATGAACTAATTCTTTTCTGAACCCGGTTATAACTTTGGCCTTCATAGGTTGACTGTGCATTGTGTGAAGAAGTACAGTAGAACCTCAGAGTTATGAACTGACCAGTCAACCACATATCTCATCGGCAATTGGAAGTACGCAATCAGGCAGCAGATACAAAAAAAAAAAGAAGCAGCAAATACTGTACAGTACTTTGTTAAACATGTCACTGATTGTTCCATCAGCCCTCACAGAGAGAGCGCCGATCACAACACATCAGATGCATTGTTCTAGCCAGACCTCCAACTACCCACTGGCCAACCTGTCAGTAGCACCGGACACCCGACTGGCATAACACACAGCAGCCTAGAACTCCTGAGCGATCTGCCAACCGCAGCCTCCCAAGCAGCTGGGATTATAGGCACGCGCCACCACACTGGGCCTTTGTTAAACATAAACTACTAAAAAAATTAAGGGAAAGCTTTAAAAAAGTTTGACAAGTAAGGAAACTGTTTCTATGCTTGTTTCATTTACATTAAGATTGTTAAAAGCAGCATTTTTCTACTGCATAGTAAAGTTTCAAAACTGTATTAAGTCAGTGTTCAGTTATAAACTTTTGAAAGAACAACCATAATGTTCCCGAGGTGTTTGTAACTCTGAGGTTCTACTGTACTTCCTTTTGTTTTTTAAACCTGTAGCCTATTAAGTTCTTCAGATGATCCTTAGCTCCTGTGTTTTGTGAAGACCTTCTTCTCCACACCATTCGTGATGTTCTAGACCTCTATCAGACCTTATCCTCTCAGCCATTTCTTTTCTAAGATGAATAGTCCCAATCTTTTTAATCTCTCCTCATATGGAAGCTATTTCATACCCTGAACCATTTTTGTTGCTCTTCTCTGTGCTTTTTCCAATTCATTTTTGAGATGGGGCGACCAGAACTGCATGCAGTATTCAAGGTGTGGGCGTACTATAGATTTATAAGTGGCATTGTGATATTTTCTGTTTTATTATCTATCTCTTTCCTCATGGTTCCTTCTTGACTATAGCTGCACACTGAGCAGATGTTTACAGAGAACTATCTACAATGACTCCAAGATCTTTGAGTGGTAACAGCTAATATAGTCCCCATCATTTTGTATGCATAGTTGAGATTATAGTTGCCATTATGTATAACTTTGCATTTATCAACATTGAATTTCATCTGTCATTTTGTTGCCCTGCCACCCAGGTTTTGAGATCCCATTCTAACCAGGGGTGCTGGAACAATTTGTATAGTGGGGATGCTGAGAGACACTGAACCAAACTGTAAACCCTGTATATAATGGATACCACTTTGTGCCAGGAAAGCAGGAGCAACCCTAGTTCTAGCATCTATGCCTCTAACTCTTTTCAGTCAGCTGTGGACTTAACTATTTTGAGTAATTCTGTATTATCGGCAAATTTTCCCACCTCACTGCTCACCCCCTTTTCCAGATCATTTATGCATATGTTGAACAGCATGGGTTCCAGTACAGATAAAATTCTTCTGTAACTTGTATATATCAGGAATTTATGATTTTCAAAGGTGCAATTCACCCATTATTCCATAGAAGTCAGTGGAGCTACACATGTGTAAAACTTGTATGAGAGGAGATTCAATTGCTAGGATCAAAAAACAATATCCCTGAAGTGCTTGCAAATCCCACTGACTTCAACTGGAATAATGGGTGAATTGCACCTCTGAAAATCAGGTTCTAAATAACTGCAAGCAGAAGTTCATTTGGTTCTGTCACATCTTACTTACAGTATCCAGTTGCTAGTGATATTCTTGTTTTGTAAACACTGACATGAAGTACTTCCCCATGCAGAAGTTTGATGCCGCTTGATGTTGAGAGACATATTTCTAGAAGCCTTGACATTAAACTTTTTTTTGTAGTCACGTTAAGAGTTTGGTGTACTAAATTGCTGTGGATCTTAAAAATCAGTCATATGCTGCATCTTTGATGTGAGTTGGGGTTATTTTTTTTTGATGTATAATATCCTATCACCGGGATAGGAACACACTGGAAATACACCTACATTGAAATATTTAAACAGAGCAATCCATGTCGATAGCTTCCATCCCTTCATTAAATAATCCTGGTTTTTGCTGCAAACACATGCTTAACATGTGCATCATCCTAAGATAAATGTTCAAATGCATATGGATGGAAATCTGCTTGGAATTGATATAAGGAGAGGAAAGTGACTGTATGCCCCCGAGGACTTCTTGTTTTTTTAAATGGGTAACTACTCAATGTACGATTCTGAAGACAGAGCTGTTTTAGTCGGCTTATTTAGCTGTATCAAAAGGAATTTTGAGAAATGCAAACCAGAATATAAGCGGATGAAAGCACAGTTGTTAAGTCCATGCTAAGATGAGATCATTGAGTTTTAAGGATACCCTGAAGCAACTGGGAACTTACTTCAGATGGAAGTAAGTGCCTTTTAGTATTTGTTTGAAAATCAGTTGTGGGTGTTTTTGCTTCCTTGCTGTCGTGGTGCAGTTTTCTGTTTGTGTGTTTAATTTTTGGGAACAAGTGATTAAAAATTGCCCATTTCAGAGAATTTATTGAGAGTGCCTTAAAAGTGTTTTTTGAAAAGAATTCAAGAAACAAACAGGTGGATGTGAAGTTGTTTGAACAAGTAATCTGGAGTTGTGTGAGACCTCTGGTGATGTAAAGAATTACTCCCATGTCGCTAGTAAGGCATAAAGCATCATCTGAGCACCATAAAGTAACCTAAGGTGTCCTAGTGAATCTAACCTTATGTATTTGTTACCTAAAATGGAGTGGCTGTACATCTGAAAATTAGCAAAATATTGGCAAATATTATGAAAACTACCAGTTTTTAATTGTTTAAAATCCACCGATGGCATGCTATATTCATGTCATAGAGTGCAATATGTTGTATTTTAAATATAAGTATATTATTGTAACATGCCATTAAATGTACTTGGTGTGTATACAATGCATTTTATGCAACAGAAGTGTTTTATGTAATCTATGCATACAGAAGGTAAGAAGCCCATAACGAAACTCTAATTGTTTTTTGAAAAATAGATTAAAATATACTTGGGCCAAGATATTGATGCTTATAGTGTTCAAAAAGGTGACCATTTGAGCTGCTTTCCCACTCCTTTCATTTAATGATCCATGCATGTTCACTTCCTCAACTGATGATAAATATTCCACCTTTTGCATGAGATCCTGTAACTTGGTTTTGACAGAATGTCTGTCCAATCATAGCACACATCCACACAGCTATTCTTTTAATTAAATGTTAACGCTTGCTTTAAAAAAACAAAAGAAAACAAAAAACCCCCTGAATATCCTTGGGTTAATGCTGGGAGCTGTGAGTATAACCATCCCACTGACTGAGACGTCTTATATAGTCACAATGCAGAATAACATAATATTTTGTTACAAAAGTAGTTCTAATGCAGATTTCTCTTAAATAACCTTATATTTATTATGTTACAGTAGTGCCTAGAGGCCCCAACTGAGATCAGTGCTTCATTGTGGACAAACACATTAAGAAACAGTCCCCATCCCCAGGAGCAAAATCCAGACAAATAGCATTAATTTATTATAATAATTTTCATTGTCTCCAATGAGAGTTTAGGGCACTTAGCATCTTGTAGGATTGGACAATCCCTTGCCTGTTCCTTTTAGCTGCCTATAGATCCAGGACTTCAGAGAGACCCCTGGTTGTTCCACGTGATCGGATAAGCAGGTATCTACAGGTTAAATAAAAGGTGGCATTAATGTTAATTCAAAGAGCACAGCTCCGGTATGCTCAACTAAACTTGAGTCAATGACTTCCAGAAAACTCAATTGAGGTTGGCTTTGTGTAGTTTCCCTTCCTGTGTCTGCCTTCAAGGAACGGAATGCTCTAACAGTTAATCACTTTCATTTATTAATTCTACTCCTAATTACATGACATTACAGTTGTCAAATGACTTATACAAAATTGTTTTAATTATTGGATGAGCTCTGCTTATTTCTTTGGATCAAAGCATAGCTCTGTATCTGAGAGCACATTCCAACCCGTGATGTGAAAGGTGAGGTATTCTTCCCAATAAAACTGAGCCAAATAGAGTCTTGAATATCCTTATAGCTAAGTTCTGAGGGTACAGGCCATCAGAAAATTCCCCTGAATTTCAGGAGGAGGGCCACTGAAATTTTTTAATGCCAAGATACTAGAATCTATCTTAAAACAAAAAGCAACCCCTCTCCCCACCAAAACCCTCAAAGAGCATTCTATGAAATACATTCTAACCCAGTTTCCTTATTTTGTTCAGTGGAAAAAAGAAGTAGCACTCTACTTTAGCTAACTACAGAGGAGAAAAAAACTTCCCATGTAACACTTTGTTCTGCTGTCTTCCTAATTTTCTCTCTTACAAACCTGAATATTGTTTCTTATTGTTCCAGAAAAGGAATTTAAGATTTGTAGTTCAAGTAACCATCAGTGGTTTCCCCAGGAATTGAAATTAGGGGGGAGGGGTGTTCAAATTTACAGGGGTGTGTGTGTCAGGGCCGATGAGGGGTGAGACTGTGAGGGTAAAGGTGGGCTGTATGACACCATAGTAAAAACTGAAAAATGTTTCATGACCATATTATTAGATTTAACTCATGTTTTAAAACCATCACAAAACTTAAAGTTCACTACTCAAGCCTACTATGAATCTCTACATCTACATCAGTCTTGGTTTCTTCTTGTAATTTTGCACTCTTTGGTGTCTTCTTGTGTGTCCGTTACTTCCAGTCCTTCATGATATGCTCATGATCAGGCAGAAGGCAACTTGTTTCAGAACACAAAATTCTGTTCAATGAGGAAAAAATATGTTCAACTGTAGCTGTTGTGACTGGGATTAGCAAGAGATGAATTCCTACTTTCATCCCAGGAAACATAGCACAAAGATTGGGTCAAACCATTAGTAATGATAAAGAAGTTGAAGTTAAATCTTCATTCGTTCATCGTATGATATTCCACTCTGTGTTCAAAATTCTCTATTCTGCCCTGATCACATAGCAGCCCCATTGCTGGTAGTGCCTCACTCCACTCAACTGTAGGTGTTTTATAAGACAGGCATCTGTAAAAGCTACATGGAGGTTGAATAGAATCCAGAAATCTCTATTGTAGCTTTGTAGGAATCAAGTCTTTGTACTTTTTCAGCTGGCTTAACAAACACTTCTTGTCCTCTTCACTTATGGAGTCAATATAAGTACCTTCATTAGTTAACTTCTGGACTGAAGTCTTTGCTTCTTCCAGTACATTTTCAATGGATATCTCTGATTGATCCAAGGATAGCTTCTATTTCTGGACAAAGATCTACTACTGTTGTAGCAGATGCCTGGATGACATTGTTTAATGACCCAAGTGGTTTCAACAGTAGACTTACAAGAGAGAGAATGGTGATAGTCTTCTCTGAACTTAGTAACAAAAGTAGTCCACCAGCCTCACTACTTAGATCTGTCCTATCTTGGTGGATACTTTCTAAAGCCAGTAATAACGGTTGCAGTAATTTTAAGACAACTGCCAAGAATCACTCATGAGAAAGCCAGCAGGTTTTCCCAGGTTGGACTCATTTGAACTTCAATCCCAGTGTATCTTCTATTTGTTTCCAAAATGTTCAGTCCTTTTGGACTCTTGCTGAAAAAAGAGTATAAAAAAGCCATTAAATGTATGGCTTTTTAATGTCTTTTGAAGATTCTGCAGCTTGTACTAGTGCTAGCTGGAGTAGATGGCCTCTACAGTGTGTATAGGAAAGATTGGGGTGACACTTTTCTCTGAGCAAAATTTGTATTCCACTATGTCTTCCAGAGAAGTTTGTAGCTCCATCAAATTCACAAGCAGCCATCTGTTTGGGGTTCAATTTACAAGCATTTAACTCTTCTAAGATGTCACAGATGCAGCTGATGTGTCTTCTATAACCTGAACATCTAGAATGCATCTACTGGCCTACCACGGATATCAAGATAACATACGTAATGACGTAATACTTGATGCCTATTTGCATTGGTGCATTTGTTGGCCATGTATGCACATATTTTGAATATAGTGAGAGAATTCTTCACTTTTTCAACTCCTGAGTCTTTCACTGTTGCACCACATGTTTCAAGAGAGTCAGCTGAGTTTTTTGCAGAAAGATAGTGAGTATTTGCCAGTCTGGTTCGGAACCAGTGTTCAACTTCAGGATTAACAAGTGACAATGCACTTAACATACGCCTCTAGTTTGTAGTGTGTGGTATCTCTTGCTTAAATAGAAAGTATGATGCAATAGCCATGTTGGTTCACATAAACTGAGTTGTGTCTCCAGCATTCTTAACAGCCTCAGTAAGTTCTTCTAAAATTGGCTTTGACAGAGACTGGGTTATAAGGCTTTCTGCATGTTGATGCAGTCCAGAGGCATGGTGTTTTGCAGCCTTTTCATATAGGTTGTCAGTATTGGCTTAGCTGATCAGTCTGGCAAACCAAGCTCCTCTACTTTTACTATATAAATCCATGACAAGCTCACATCTTAAATACTGCATATAGTTCTGGTCACATCATCTCAAAAAAGATATCTTGGAATTGAAAAAGGTATAGAGAAGGGTAACAAAAATGATTAGAGGTATGGAGCAGATTCCATATGAGGAGAGAAGACTGGGCCTTTTCAGCTTGGAAAAGAGATGACTAAGAGTGGATATGATAGAGTCTTATAAAATCTTGATTGGTGAGGAGAAAATGAATAAGGAAGTGTTATTTAGCCCTTCACTTAACACAAGAACCAGGAGTGACCCAATGAAATTAATAGGCAGTAAGTTTAAAACAAAGTTTTTTAAAGGAAGTATTTCTTCACATTACGCACAGCCACCCGGGGAACTTTTTGCCAGGGATGTTGTGAAGGCCAAAATTATAACAGGGTTCAAAAAAGAACTAGATAAGTTCATGGAGGATTGGTCCATCAATGGCTACTAGCCAGGATGGGCAGGGATGCACATCATGATCTGAATATCCCTAGCCTCTGTTCGCCAGAAGCTGGGAGTGGACGGCAAGGGATGGATCAATCGATGATTCCCTGTTCTGTTAATTCCCTCTGAAGCATCTGAAACAGTCACTGTCGGAAGACAGGATACTGGGATAGATGGACCATTGATCTGACCCAATATAGCCATTATTACATAAAAAATAATTATAATAATAAAAAAGTTTAGTACAGAAACTCCCCAAGATAATGACCTCTTGAGATAGTGATGATGTGAGGTAATGATCTTGGCAAATAATGCATTTTTAAAATCTTGGCCTACTAGGAAACATATATTTATATAAGTGTCCCAGTCACAAATATAGCTTCTGGAGAAAGGTCACTAAAGCATAGTCCAATTAGGGTGACCAGAAAGCAAGTGTGAAAAATCAGGACAGGGGGTGGGGAGTAATAGGATCCTATATAAGAAAAAAACCCCAAAATTGGGACTGTCCCTATAAAACTGGGACATCTGGTCACCCTAAGTCCAATGCTCTGGCCACTGTTGTTTGTCATGCCACCATTCACTCTATTTCTCTGCCCCAATAGCCCTACACTGTCATCTTCTGCTGCCACCTGCCACTGTGACCTCTGTGAGTCGGTCTTTCGTGGTTCCACCCGACTCTCAGTGATTTCAGCTCTTCGGGATGGGGGGAACCTCGGTACTAGTGCAGACTGGGGCATCTCTTCCACAGAAACACTGTCCCATAGCAGACCTAAGCACTTAGACCTGATTATCAGAGATTTCCACTCTAGTGGTCACTTAACAAACCAAAAGAGTATCTATGAAGCCTAATCAGCTCTGTCTTTAAACAGTGGCGAGGCGCAGGTCATATAGTACTTGTGACTCAGGCAGACCATCAAGCAAAACACCTGTCTCCACCCTCTCTCTCGATTCCCTCAATCAGCACAGGCTAAGGACAGTTCTACTGCCCTTTACTCGTACAATAAAAACAACAACATTTCATTACTCCCCGCATTCAAGTGATTTGTAACCCAACCCCAGCCAAAATCTATCACTTGGGCAAAACAGCTCTGTTTGCTAGATACCTAGGTAGATTAGGTGTGAATGTAAATACAATCTGGTCCTGAAGCCTTTTCCCCCAGTCCCCAGCTCATCACTAGCTGTCAGGGAGAGCTCATTTAGACTTTGCTTACAAATCATCATTTGAAATTATTAGGTTGGCCAACATCACCGAAATGAATGCACTGACAGTCACAAAAAAAAGCTGTATAAGGAAGCTAGTCTGTGTTCATACTTTTCAAATCTATTATACTTTTTCAGATACGTGTATTTTATTATACACTTTATATGCTTTTAAAGTGTGTATTGTTTCAATTTCAATTCAAATTCCGAAACAATCACTAAAGGCAACACTGCATGTAATTAGTTCACAAAACTGGGGGGGGGGGGGGGAGGGTTGGGAAAATTCAGGGGGGGTATACACCCCTAGGGGGGGTGTAGGGAAATCACTGGTAACCGTGATAGCAGTTTCCATCCCCTGCCTATTGGTATGGGCAGATGTGCAACTGGATTGCTTACCAGTACAAACACTTTTACTGCTGCTGTTGCCTGTTGACACCATCTTAGTATTTCCTTCTGTGACACTTGCATTAACATCTCTCTGTGTTTTATTATGGTTTGCCCCATTAGTTCCTCCAGTCAGGTCTACAAGGTGCTCATTGATTTTTGGTGCACTTTTTCATACAACTTGTCTTACAATATACAGTTGAACGTCCAACTTGTATGCTTCCCTACACTATGCAGTGCAAAAGCACATTAATCACATGGAAGGGCTGTGACAAAGAATAAGATAGCATTGTGGCATATGTCACCCCAGTGGTTAGCCATCACCCATCTCTTTGAATGAGTTCCTTATGGCAGACAGGTTGGTTGGGTGCCAGTAGGAAAAACCAGGGAAGTGTTGTATGTGGTGTATTTCTCCCTCCAGTGTAGGATAGCTTAAACGTCAAAAAGTGCCATGAATTATTTGTGTTCTGAATAGTACTAATTATTATTTGTATTACAGTAGTACCTAGAGGGCAGGGCCCTATTGTGCCTGTGGTCACTACCATTATGACTGGTGCACCAGGAAATGAACTGGGGACCTCCAGACCTAAAAGCATGAGCTGCTATAATTTGAGCTGAGGAGCCAAGGCTCTTTAGATGGGGATCTAATAGACTCATAACTTCTGTGGATCAGGCACAGTTTGGCATCTGTATGCTCACTCACCAGTGGGTTACCCTCGACATTGTACAAATCTTACAAAGCGACGATCCTTTCCCTGAAGATTTTACAGCTGAAGTGTAAGACTATAGCAACAGACAGAAAAAAGAAACAGATGGAGTGAGCACAAGTGAACAATGATATTGTAATTCAATACCAACTGGCAAGGGAGTTACAAGAACATCCAGGTATATAAGTTCAGGTTCATCAAAGAATATCATGTGAGGTGTTAAATGAAAGCCAGTGTCACAATGGTCATTGTTATGCTAAAATGTAGATAGAGATATTATGTAAGGAGTTGTTTATGTATGCTGAAAATGTATTCCTAAAGTCTGTATCAAGGCAGAGGTGACAAACAGGATTTCTGCAGACAAAACATGTTCACTTATCTCTTGGTTAGCATGTAAAGCGAGCATTGTAAACCAACACAACGGAAACCCTATTTACATATAAAATCAACAGAGGAAGTGAAATCAACAGGAAAAACAATCAAAGGTTTTTTTTTACTGTCCTTGAGAAGGGATGATGAAATTTGGGGATGTAAGCAGAGGGCAAAGAGACATCCGTTTATCCTGCACCTAGGAAGTTAACAGAGCATTTGCAGTCATGAAAATGGGCTCTTCACTAGGCTTGGTTGAAATGCTGCAAAGGACAGTTAGGGTGAGATACACTTCTTATAAAAAGAAGGTTGGGCTGTTAAGTTAAGCTTAGCTTCTTGAAATTGTGTTGTAATTTTGCTTTACAGGTAACCCTTTCCCCCATCATCTTTACTCACTTTGTTTTGAATATTTGATAAAATTATTCTTGTTTTCACTACAAATATGTCTCAGTGCTGTGGTATTATACAAGGAACTGATCCTGAATTGAAACGTTCAAACTGGGGTAACCACAGATCCCTTAGGGTCAGCAGACCTGGTATTTTTGTGTGTCCAGTGGGTAAAGGGCTAGACACTATGGAGAAATGCTTCAGAGGGACTTGAGGACTGGGGTGCACCTATTGTTAACTGGCAAAGCAAAGTGAGGGCTGGCAGAGGTGGAGAATGTTTTGGTGGCTAACAGGATGGTGGTGTCAGGAGGAGACACACACTTAAGATCATGCAAGTCTGCCTCCTGCTGGAGGTGGGCGGGCGGTTAACAAGATGACTCACAGTCCTGGGTACCCTGAAAATCATCAGAGATGATGCTGGTCATCATAAAAGCCAATGCTTGTAGCACACCAGAGGGCTAACTATTGTTCAGGGTTTTGTAGGCATAACACCAGATAGGAGTTTTAGGAGGAATTTTGAAGGAAAACAATGAGGTGGCTTTGCAGTTATTGATAGGAAGTTTCTCCTATGCTTGACTACCCCTTTCTTCTCGGGGGGTTCCCAAGAGTGCTTCTGCTACCAGTAAAATTGTGCTTGTTTTTGAATAACTGCTTCCCTCCAGTGTGTGTTTGTGTGGGAGGGGAGTTTAAGATCAAGTTCAAGTTCAGAAAAGCATGACACCCAAATGACACAATTCCCATGACACACCATGGCAGCACAGACAAAGGCCATTCATTGTCAAACCCACCCAAACCAAAACATTTTGAGACTTCCAAATCTAAATATTTTGGAATTCTGTTCTGAAAAAAGAAGTCAACATGCAATCTGGGATAAAAACAAATGTCAAAATATCAGAATTTCCCATGGACACAAATTACACTATTTGTCCAGCTCGATAGAAAATGAAATATTCTTAAAAAATCAACATATGTTGAGTAAGATGACCCTCACTCCATCCCCGTATGCCACCAGATGCGCAAAGTGGGATGGAGACCTGCCTGAACAAGGAAGCTTGGGAGTTCCTGTTGCATAGGGAAATCCCTACATAATGTAAGCCTGGCACAGCTGGCTTTATGCCACCTTTTCTCAGCCCCTGGAACAAGGGGTTTTGGAAAGGTGGGGCTGGAGTGCAGCAGTTGATTCCAGGATGGTGGAACAGCCTTTAGGGAGTCATCCCCACTGCTGTAAATTAGAGCAGGCCAGAATTAGAGCTGATTGGGAATTTTTGGATTAAACACTTTTTTCCACTGGAAAAAGATGACTCGTCAAAACGAAACTGTGTGCTAGAAAGTGTCGGTTTGGATGAATGTCTTGGTTTGAAACATGGTTGGAAAAAAAAGTCAGTGTTGAAATATCCTGTTTTTGATATCTTTTAAAAAAACATTCCTTTCTTGTTCAAAATCTTTTTGTTTAGAAATTAAAGTTAATTATCACCAAAAAATATTTAAAAAGGGCAAAATTGAAATAAAATGTTTCAAAAATGTCAATCAAAATGTTTCAGGTCAAAACAAAACTTTTTTTTTTGAATTTTGGTTTCCAAAAAATATTGAGATTTTGACTTTCTTTACTGAGTTACATAAGAATAGCGATACTGGGTCAGACCAAAGGTCCATCTAGCTCAGTATCCTGTCTCTGACAGTGGCCAGTGCTAGAGGCTTCAGAAAAAGGCAATTGTCGAGCGCCTCATCCCTTGTCTTTTGCCAGATGGAAGTTCAGGGACAACAGGAGCATGGGGTTGTGTCCCTGACCATCTTGGCTAATAGTCACTGATAGACGTATCCTCCAGGAACGTATCTAGTTCTTTTTTCAACCTAGTGATACTTCAGCCTTCACAACATCTCCTGGCAACAAATTGCACAGGCTGACTGTGTGTTGTGTGAAGAAGTACTTCCTTATGTTTGTTTTAAAACTGCCTATTAATTTAATCAGGTGAGCCCTTGTTCTTGTGTTATGTGAAGGGGTAAATAACATTTTCTTCAGGCCATTCATGATTATATAGACCTCAATACCCCCCACCCCAATCTTACTCATCTCTTTTCTAAGATGAAGAGTCAGTCTTTTTAATCTCTCTTCATGTGGAAGTTGTTCCATATCCCTAATTATTTTAGTTGCCCTTTTATGTATCTTTTACAATTCTAATATCTCTTATGAGCTGGGTTAACAAGAACTGCATACAGTATTCTAGGTGTGAGTATACCATGGATTTATAAAGTTGCATTATGCTATTTTATGTCTTATCTATCCTTTCTCTGATGGTTGCTAACATTGTTAGTTTTTTTACTGCTGTGGCACCGTCAACCGATGTTTCCAGAAAACTGTCCATATTGACTCCAAGATCTTTCTTGAATGGTAACAGCTAATTTAGTCCCTACCATTTTGTGTGTAGAGGTTGGATTATGTACATGCATTACTTTGCATTTATCAATGTTGAATTCCATCTTTTATTTTGTTGCCTGGTCACCCAGTTTTGTGAGATTCCTTTATAACTCTTTGCAGTCAACTTTGGACTTAAATATCTGGAGTACTTTTGTAATGTCTGAAAATTCCTCACCCCCCTTCTTGTTTACCCACCAATTCTTGAACATTTTTTAATATGTTGAATAGCACTGGTCCTAGTACAGGTCTTTGTGGGGAACTGGCTATTTACTTCTCTTCATTGTGATAACTGTCTATTTATTCCTACCCTTTATTTCCTGTTTTTATTGATCCACGAGGGGACCTTCCCTTGTATCACACGGCTGTTTAATTTGCTTAAGAGTCTTTGATAAGGAACCTTGTCAGAAGCTTTTTGAAAGTTCAACTATATTATACCAACTGGATCACCCATATCAACATGTTTGTTGACACCCTTGAAGAATTCTAATAGAATGGTGAGGTATGATTTCACTTTACAAAATCTGTGTTAACTCTTTCCCAACATACTGTGATCATCTATATACCTGATAACTCTGTTATTTACTATACTTTCAATCAATTTGCCTGGTACTAATGTTAGGCTTACCGGCCTGCAGTTGCCAGGGATCGCCTCTGGAGCCTTTTAAAACTGGTGTTACATTAACTACCCTCTAGTCATTCTGCAATTTCATATTTGAGTTCTTTCAGAACACCAGGCCCAGATGGTATTCACCCAAGTGACGTAGTAATGTTTAATTTACCAGTTTGTTCCAAACCACTTCTATTGGAACCTCAGTCTGGGACAGGTCCTCAGAGTTGATGCATAAAAAGAATGGCTCAGGTGTGGAAAGTCTCCATCAGATCCTCAGCAGTGTAGATCAATGCAAAGAATTCATTTAGATTCTCTGCAACTGTCTTGTCTTCCTTGAGTGTTCCTTTAGAGCGGCAAGAAAAATGGTTGAAACCTTGTTCCTAGTGTGTAAATCCGTTTCCCTCACAGCTTTACCCAGAGTTGCGGGGAGGGAATGACAGAAAGGTGAAGGAAATTTCCTTGTGCCCCTTCCTCCTCAAATATGCCATGCACAGCTTAGGCCTACTATAAATCTGGTCTGTTGTATTGTTTCAGATGAAATTTTCCCATCAATTTTGTTGTTGTCTAAACTTATTCTCTTTCTCTCCCTCCTTTTTAATGTTTTGGTTTGAAAAGTTCTATGTTGTTACCATTTGTTTCTTTGCTTTTTTAAAACGTGTGGTATTTTATCTTCATGTCTCTCCTTTTTTTCTTTTTCTTCTTTTTTTTTCTGATTTTTTTTCAGACTGGATTGTAGTCAAATTACCTTGTGGATTTAATTAACCAAACTAAGGTAGTGACAACCTCTGAAGGCAGGCACTGATTGAATATGGTTAAAAGCAACTGTACTGGCTGAGGCTTGTGCAAATAAAACTTGCTTGAAATTATTTGAAAACTGAGTTTCTTTACCCTTGAAATGTACATTATAGAGCAAGCTGGTGTAAAAATAGTGTGTGTTTTACACAGTGAATTACTGCCATGGGTAGTTGTTGATTCAAAAGAGTAGATCTGAAGCAGGATTAGAGGCTCTTTTCATGTATTTGAAAATATCTTTAAAGTTCTATAGAGCATTGATTATAGTATCACAGCAGTTGGTCTGTCTAGGATGTTCTAAAACAACACCCCTCTCTGATGCTTTCTTGCATGTCAATGACGGTGAATGTTCAGGCATGGGATTAGGAAAACACCCCTTGTGATAAAAGTTGATTATATTTGCACAGGCGGAATTGGCACAACATCTAGAAGACTCTGAATCTTGATGCCAGCTGTGGCGTCTCAAAGAGTTTGCATAACAGCCACCTGGGTATTCCTGTGCTCTAGGGAGAATCACCAGGTGGCATAAAACTATAGCTGACTCTATGCCATGTTCCTCCGAGACCCCAGCATAAGGAGCATGCTGGAGATGGCAGGCAGTGTGGCTGGAGCTCACTGTTCTCTGGCAATCTTTGGCTGGTGGACAGCTCCTTGTAGACTGTTGAAGTCAGTTGAGTCAGCCCTGAGGTGGCTCTAAATTAGCCTGGGAGTGCCCCTGGGCCAGGTGACCTCTAATTAACCACTTTACAGCTTCTCTGCCTCTGCCTAAGGGCGACTGTATGCAGCTGCAGGGCTATGGATTCAGTTTTGCTAGGTAGATAAACGGGTAATGAGTGGCTCTGTGAGCCTGTAGTCACCGAACTATATGGACATTGAATAGTTTACTCTCCCTTATGGTGAATACAGCTACTGTATGTAGCTGTTATGATTTTATTATTGCAGCTCTACACTTTTAGGAGTCTGCTGGAGGCAGCTGATGTTCTTTGCAGTGTTGCTGTAGCTGTAAACAAACATTCTTTGTTCACATCATGTGCAGCCTATTGCAGGGATAACGTGCTCACAATGTGAGTGGTGTTGGAGAGAGGTCACTCTTTCTTGTTTTCTTGATTTCCCAGGAAAAAAAACTGTATGTGTAAACACTGCTAATATTTTCCTGTCCTAAGTGAACTGTTTTGGCTGCACAGCAACCCATATATTGTCAATATATTATTTCAGCCTATTTATTGTCAGTATATCCATCAATTTTCTGCCTTTATGGAAACCAAAATGCAGAATAGCAGAGATTGGTACGCTTATCCCAACAGATGGATTAAGGCTGAGCATGTCAACCCAAATCACAGAAACCCAAAGATGCTTACTGTATTATGGGGGCAGGGAATCATCACAAAATTAGGGGCTCCTTTAGAGTGTGGATCCCTAACCAGCTAATCCATTTGATCATTCTTTTGTCTTATACTGGTTCCCCCTGAAATTATCCAGGGTCTTCAACTAACATGGCAGGCAACAGTTATCCATTCACACAATATTACAAGTTCTCAAAATGCTTGCTGCCTGCAGAAATTTCCTTTTCTCTTCTCCACCTTTATATGTCTTGTAATAGCATGAACATTTTTCATTCTGTCTCTTGCTTTTACATTCATTTCCAGTGCTGCTGAATAAAAATGTGGCACTAGTTCATGGTTCATATTGTAAATGATTCTGCTTGTCAGGAGAGCGACCTAAGGAGAGAATTTGTAAGTCACAAGAGTTTGCAGTTACAATAAGCAATCTCCAGGCAATTATCAAGTTATTACAGTGATTGAAAATAATATATAGTTGGAAGAAAGGTCATTTGTTTTAATGTTATCCACTCCAGATGTCTTTGAATTTTAAAGTAATTATATTTAACTTTGTTTGAGTTGCATGGTTTCTTTGTGCTGGGATTCCAATGCTCTGATTACATCCTTGCAACAATCCTGACGGTGGAATGTGTTTTGCTCCCAGTTTAATATGATAAAACCAGCAGGAGGCCCCACTTTCAGAAACATTTGATAAAAGAGCCCACTCATAGAGTTGAGAGAAAATCAATGGAACTTTTTCATTTCATGAGCTCTGTGATGCTTAAGTCCCATGGTATAATTCGTTGCTTTTCATGTGATTTTTCTGACAACATTCTATCTCCTACCTCAGTCTCTTGTTTCTTTCTCATTTTTTTTGGCAGGTTTGCTTGAAATTTTAGGCTGTGAAATCTAGGATATGGCAAAGTGCTATACCAACATATTGAAATGATAATTTTCTTTTACTGTGTCACTGTCATTGCCAGCTGAATAGTTCCACTCTCTTAAACAAGCACAGGAAAAATAATCTGTGGCACTATTATATATCATCCCATGCTTCCAATCCCCCCCATAAAACTTTATCATGTTTATTTTTAAAAAATGATCACCACTACCTATTTAAAATTCTTGCCCTGGAGTAGAAAGGAATGATCATATTTATCTTACGCTTTTCTCTCAGAGAGCAAGGCTAATAATTTGTCTTGGAAGTTGCATAGTACAAATGAGCCAATAAGAGCACATCGCCCATTGATGGACACGGGAGTTCTGAGTAGAATTGTACTACACACATCCATTGGGGAGTAGGCTCAAAAGAATGAGAACAAACCAGAATGATGGCATCACTTCATTCACTTAAGTTGTAATTCAAACTTTGGTTCATATTCTGCCTGTTCATGTACAAGCACACGAGGTGGTGGTGGTGGGATCATCTCTCTGCAGTCCGTTTGGTATCTATGAGGGGAAGAGCCTGAATCATGTGCCTTGTGCTCTCTGATCAGAAGGGACCAGGGTAGCCATAGCACACTGAACAACCCAAAAAGAATTGTGCCTGTGCAGTGCTATGCCAGAGATGGGACCCAAAATTCAGGAGGTCCAAACACAAATTAATGTCACCTTTGCCCTCATCCCCTGAGTTGCCACTCCTGAGCTACCTCTGCTGAGAGGCATGGCTCAGAATTGAAGAGCGTATATTTCCACCATGACACATTTTTGATGGGGACAATCATTTAGAGGCAAGTTCTAGTGGAGCAGACCTTCCATTGTCCTCTGTGTACCAGCTATTTCTGAAGTCATGCAGTATTGTCCAGGGTAGTATGATCCTACAAAACCCATAACACATGGATTTCAAACAGAAACTACAGTCTGCCTGGTTACAGACATCCTTTCTGGCATTAGCTTCTGCACTATAACAGATTGTTAATTGCTTCCTCTTGACCGCACCATGGCCTGTGGCCTTTTAGCCTGCACTAATGGCTCCCTCTTCATTTGCTTATATGTGGCAATGGTGTGCTCCGCTGACTCCCATGCCTCAAGCTTCAGTGCCATGGTTCTGCTGGATGGTCACATGCGGACCATGTTTGCTTTTTTCTTGCAATTTTTTAGGTGCAGTTTATCAAATTGTTGATTTTTATATGCACTAGCGATAACGGGGCCCAAGGTGTTTAGTTTGGACTTTGAAGAGCTTAAACATTTGCCATGCTATTTCATTAACACCAATGCCACTCAATTTCCAGTAACGTAGATTTAGGGCCTTCAGATTATTTTTCTTTAACTTCCATAGATTTCAGTACTGTGAACTGCCGTCATGTTCTTGGACTGAGGAGGAAAAAACAACAACAAAATTCTGAACTTTTGGTAATTTATTTATAGCCCAGAGGAAACTGAAATGCTGAAATGTTTCTGGTTTTTTTAAAGTAGTCTGGTACTTTTTGCTTTTAAGGGGTTAGAATATGCAGAAAATCCTTCAAACTTGTTTAGAAGTGTCTGTTTTGATGGGAAAAGGAATAGATGGGGAGAGGTTATGTAGAAGTCTTTTCAGATTCGTGTGTCCCAGATGAGTGGTAAGCTCTCAGAGGTGTCAATTATCATCAGTCAAAAAACTATAAAGCAAAAAGCTCTATTGCAGTCCTAGAAGGGGATGTACAATTAGGGGATCAAATTAGGGGATCACCTGTTCTTGATCACCTGGGAAAGAGAATTCAAAAGAACAATGTTTCTGCTTTAGACTTTTTAATTTCAATGCGATATGATAGAGAGGTCAGGGAGGAAAACTTTAATTTAAATACTACTGATAGCTGTTGATCATTGTTGTTCTATTATGCTGCATGGATCCCTTTATGTTGTTGTACAATGCCCCATGGATGCTATTTTTTTGGTATCTCCTGACAGTCCAAAAAAACCATCCTTGAGTCAGCATATTGATCCAGTTCTGCCCAAAACTGGTGCAGTATCACTGCAGTATCTAGTTGAAAGACTTCACTCATGCCATCAAAAATGTGTGCACATCACTTGAGCCTCTCTGCTTGATGCCAATTTTCTTGACCTAGTAGAACTAGGTAATGTGTGTTTAAAAAGCTGTGTAGATGGCTGTGCTTCCAAGGTTTTTCCTCTCGCTCTTTGTAGATTGGTTATCTCCCTTTAACGATTTGGTGTAATCTTTAAAAGTGATTTCACTGACTTTGAAACCTCCTGATCCTCAAAATCTTATCAGATCCTGAACTGGAATCTCTCCACAACATCTTGATTTCAATGGGAGGGACTCCATGCAGCTCAACGTTCCATTTGTGTGGTTCTCAGTGCAGGATTGGCACCATAGATATTTCCCTGTATTGCTAGAAACATGGTGTAGTAGATTCATACCAGTATATGAAAAACATAGGGTTGGGGCAACACCGAGCATTCAAAAACTATGAGGTAGACCTCCCCCACCAATCATAAAAGTGACTAAGAATGAGATTTGAGAAATAATATATTTTGAGGGTTTTTTTTATTTTTGCCTTTTTTTGAGCAGTTAGGCTTTATGTTTTCACCTTTTTTTTGTCTTGAACCATGATGGTTAGAAACAGGTTTTTTTAAATAAAATGAAAGTTGAGATTCTCACATAAACACGTGATTCCGGGAACTGAGATTTAAAGAAAAACACCAAGTATCATGAGAAGTTTGATAAAACAGAGAGCTGATAGTAGAAAGTTAAACAGGAACTACTCTGTCAGCAAAAGATAAATGATTATTTTTCTGTCTTGAAAATGTTACTTTCAGATGACAGTGGGGAAAACTCTGAGAGGTTCATGTTCAAAATTAATTGTGGCCCTTTACAAAGATGTTCTGTAAATGTCAAACATTTTAATAGGACACTGCTATTTTGGAAAAAAAAAGTTTTTCAATTGTAAAAAAAATTGAATAAAATGTACTGTGTTTTACTAAGCATTGTAACTAGGTTATCATAGTTTGTGGCACTGGTTTAAAAAAAGAACAAAACTAGATTATGAATGATTAATTCACAAATATTTTTAATGTGTCAGCAAAAAGTCCCTGCTGTACTTTTTGTGTTGAAAGGTCAACATTTGCTCAAAATCAGAGTGTTCTAGAGGGGGTATGATTTGTCATTAACAGCTGAGAAGTGAGTCGGCAGAGAGCGTCAGACTGGACAGAGGAAACAAAAGAGAGATAGGAAGGGCACATAGAGCTCATGCTGGTTAGCCCCTCGCCTTACAAAGAGGAAGCATGATCTAGAGAAGTGAGTAAAGTGTAGAGTGTCAGAGAATCCTTGTAGTCTGTCACCCGAGTGGAACATCCCTATTCATTCTGTACCCCTCAGGGTGTGTTCTGGATTTGCCCGTGACTCAATGAATGCATACATCCATCACTCTTTTCCAGTTATTTAAATGGGAATCATACGTATTTTACCTCAGAGGGTGTGTTGGGAGGAGTAACTACTTTGTATATATAACAACCTATATAAATGCCAAGGCCCTGACTCAGCAGCTTTACAGACCCTTTTATGCAGCTACTCTGGCATAGAACAGATTGCTCTCCCCATGTGGGAATTCCTATGGTGCAGTCCGGTTTCGTGGGAAGCATAGAGCTGGTTTCCTGCAAGCAGAATGCTGACATGACTCACAGAAATTAAAATCTTTCTCAAGCATGTGGCCTGTGCCACATAGACATGTGTGTGTCTAAGCATACCTACAATCTGGAGCATTCCACAGTGTCAGAGAATGCTCACCGTAGATTGCACTGGCTCCTACATTTCAATTGTTTTTTTGACTGAGTTGGACAGGGATCTGTGTTAACAGCGCCAGCCTTTATGCCCAAATAGGTGAGAAACTCAGCTTTCTTTTTTCTTTTTGTTTATTTAAAATGGAAAATGATCAAATTTACCACTGGAACCAAAATGTGTATGATCTAAGTGGGTGGAAGCAGGATTGGTGGGACATTTTCCATCAGTTTTGTTTTTCTATAGGAAATTGAGGTTTTGACCCTACAAAATTTTTCATGGAAATGTTTGTCAAAAATCTGAACACCTGAAAACCAAAATGTTTTGGCCAAATCTCAAAATATTTTGATTCCGGAATGCTGCTTTGGATGCCTCATGTCCGTTCTTTCCTATGGGCTGGGTGCTTAAGCTGGAGTACATCTCCCATGGTGCACCATGGCCACGGATTACCATGATGCAACCACACCCCTTTACCATGAGAGGGCACTATGATGCATTAAGGGAGATATAGGATGAACAGGGAACCCAGTTTTCAGAGGACATTAGGAGCTTGAGGTATCATGGCAGCATTTCCAAACTGAAATATTTCAGTTCTTGATTTTTTGCCCAAAAGTCAAACTTTTCCAACTCAAATTTTAACATTTTTGTAAATTTTCATTGAAACTTTCCACGGAAAAAGTCCATCTTCCAGTCAGCTCTAGATGGGAGCTATTTACCACTTGGGGGCGAGAAAGAAAGCAAAAAATTGCTTCACGTGCCAATCCAAAAATGCTAGGGCCAACACTGTTAAAGTTGTTAAAGTTTTCTGCCCTCTTTGAGGCTGGGTCAGAGCTGGTGGCTGCACAGTCAGACAGCCACTGCCCTTCAAATATACCTGCCATTGCTGCATAACATGCTCCAAGAAGCACATGCAGGACACATCTCACAGTCTCTGCATCTTCTGATCCTTCCAGAATGTTCCAGCAGTGCAGAGTGGAGAAAACAATAGCACCAAGTGGGAGAGGCGTAATGCGAAACTGACTCTGTGTGTGTGTGTAGAAGAATATTTTATTTATGAAATGCCATGTGTATCACCCACTGAGGTAAATCATTTGTGAGGGGAACTGTTAACATCCTTGGCAGCACATCAGTTGCTCCAATTCTATGGGGGGAAGATGGGCAGAATCTTCTCCTAACCTCAGGGTTTGACTTCAGCTCAGAACGTCCTAAGTTCATGATATTCACATTTGTACATGCTCCTAAAATATCCAATATGAGGCACTGTGTAATCCTTTCCATTCCATTACAACAAATTACTCCTCCCTGTGTGAAAGTGTTGGCCACAATACTTCATACTTGAATATGTTGAGTCAATGGGAGTTGAGTGTGCTCAGCAAATCTGCAATTAATGATGTGTCTATGTATGGAATTAGGTTCCTAAGTCAGGCACCTGAGTCTGAAAAGTTGGCCTATATGTTACTGTACACAAAGATTTAGCTGCACTTGTACCACCAACCAGTGTAAAAGGAGCTGTTTGATTTGAAGCTCAGAGAAGTTTTGCTTCACTTAGAATTTTTATATTTACAGAGTGTCATATTTACAGAGCTGATTTTACTAATGGTCTGGAAATAAATCACTGAATGCAAATCTATAATGTGAAACTTTCCTACCAAAAATACTAGTCAGTCACCTCTGAATCAGTTTAATTTCTCAGCCTGGTTATTGTTCCAAGCTGGTTGTCAGCCCTTTACCACTGATTCATGCAATATTACCCACCTACTTTCTGAATAGTAGTTATTGCATGTTGGAACTTTAGGCCAGTACGCCAGTCAGTGCACTGTAAATCTTGCAGAGCACAGAAATACAGTCTGCATGCAGTAGCTACCCTTTTCACACTCAGGGTGAAATTCTGGCCCCACTAAAGTTAATGGCAAAACTCTGTATCAAAAGGACAGTGTATGCTGTTAAAATTTTATGCAAATCGGTTTGACTATATATTTACAGACTTTTCTAAGGTCTACACTACCCACCGGATCAGCGGGTAGCGATCGATCTCTTGCGGGTCGATTTATCGCATCTAGTCTAGACGCGATAAATCGATCCCCAAGCGCTCTCCCCGTTGACTCCAGAACTCCACCGCCACGAGAGGCAGAAGTGGAGTCGATGAGGGAGTGGCAGCAGTTGACTTGCCGCCGTGAGGACGCCGAGGTAAATCGACCTAAGGTACGTCGACTTCAGCTACGCTATTCCCATAGCTGAAGTTGCGTATCTTAGGTCGATCCCCCCTCCCCAGTGTAGACCTGGGCTAAGAGATGTGAGACTTCCTGCCACTTCTAATGTTCAAATACTAACCTACACATCTCTTTATACATAGCACAATACATTCCTGGAGATAATTTTTAAATACAAAGTTTCCTCTAAAAAAAGGATTTAAATAATACTACTGCTTCACGCTTGATCTGGTAGAATTCTATGTCTTTAATAAGTCCTTTGAGATCTACTGATGAAAAGCCTGATAGAAGAGCTAGGTGATATTTACATTAATCAGGACATTTTGTCATTTCTTTATCAAATTTATTCAAGAATCAATCCTCATTTTCTAATATTGGACTAGCTCTGCTCACAACTAATTTAAATATTAATGTTCACTGTTACATGTTCATTAATTGAAGACCAATTCTTAAATGCAAAACTTTCAAAGCTTTAAGCAAATTTCAGAAAAAAAAACCAACTATCCTTAATCAGTTGTATTTTGTACACCCTAATGCAGTGGTTTTCAAACTTTTTTTCTGGAGACCCAATTGAAGAAAATTGTTGATGCCCATGACCCAACGGAGCTGGGAATGAGGGGTTTGGGGTGTGGGAGGGGCTCAGGGCTGGGGCAGAGGGTTGCAGTGCGGGGATGAGGGCTGCAGGGTGGGGCTGGGAATGAGGGTTTCAGGGTGTGGGAGGGGGTGCTGGGCTGGGGCAGGGGGTTGGGATGTGGGAGGGGGTCAGGGTGCTGAGCTGGGGGTGCAGGCTCTGGGATGGGGCTGGGGATGAGGGTTTTGGGGTGCAGGAAGGGGCTTCAGGTTTGGGATGGGCAGAGGGTTGGGGCATGAGGTTGGGGTGTGGGCTTACTTTGGGCAGCTCCTGGTCAGTGGCACAGTGGGGGCGCTAAGGCAGGCTTCCTGCCTGTCCTGGCACCGCGGATCGCGCTGTGCCCTGGAAGTGGCCAGCAGTAGGTCCGGCTCCTAGGTGGAGGTGTGCAAGCATCTTCATGCAGCTCTCGCCTACAGGCACCGCCCCCAGCTCCCATTGGCCAGGAACCGGCCAATGGGAGTGCAGAGCCATTGCTTGGGGTGGAGGCAGTGCACGGAGCCCCATGGCCCCTATGTCTAGGAGCCGTACCTGCTGCTGGCCACTTCTTGGGTGCAGCATGGTGTCAGGACAGGTAGGGACTAGCCTGCCGTAGTTGGGTGGCACCGCCGACAGGACTTTTAATGGCCCAGTTGGTGGTGCTGACCAGAGCCGCCGTGACCCAGTGCCTTATATTCCGCGACCCAGTACTGGGTCGTGACCTGCAGTTTGAAAACCACTGCCCTAATGTATGTGGCTAATGACATAATCACAATTTATTTCTGCCAGCAATACAGATAACTAGAGCTGGTTGGAAAATTTCCGATGGAATGTTTTTCTGTTAGAAAGTGCCGTTCTTCAAAAGGAAAACATTTAATGGAAATGTGTTGATTTTGACAAAATTTTGTTTAGGGAAAAAAATGGAACAGAATGTTCCAGTGAGATCAAAACATTCTGTGTCAATCTTTTTTGGAAAAGAGCACTTTAATATAAAATAAAGTTGAAATCAGAATAAAACATTTTGATTGACCAAAAACATTTTTTTTCCAGAATGTTGTTTAATGGGAATTTTTAAAAAATGTTTTCTTTCTGTTTTAGATTGGGGAAGGGGGAATTCAAATTCCTGCCCAACTCTAGACACAACTTTTACAACACTAATAATACTATGTATTTCTATAGTATCTTCTCCCCCATAGATCTCAGTGTAGTTTACAAAGATGGGTATCATTAACCTAATTTTACAGATGGAAAACCCATAATCCAGATAGTTAAAATGACTTGCCAATGGTCACAGGGCAACCATTGGCAAAGCTAGGACTAGAAACCAGGTCTCCTGATGCTCAGTCCAGGCTCTTAACCATCATGTCTTCAACGTGTTGCATGTGTTTCATTTTCTTGCTCAACATCTCCCTCTGCACACGTCTTGTAGGCAATGCAGGGAAAATCTTTTCATTCATGTTTGCTTCTTTTTGATGTACATGACTGTGATAACTGGATGAAGATTCTAATGAAGAAATCTGACCCTGGAGACAAATCCTGAAGTATTTTACTCAGGCTTTGCAAGTTAATGAAAGTGTTGCCTGAGTAAAGACCGCAGAACTTTGTCCCCTGGTTAAATCTAAAATTCTGGTTCAGATTTTCAAAGCCCACTTGGTGATTTGGCCTCTCCAGTGAGAATATCTTTACCTCTTAATTCCACAGTTTGCATAGGTGTCAGCAGAGGGAGAGGAGGCAGCAACCCAGGCCTCAGAAGTGACAAAAACAATGAGGAGTTTGGTGGCACCTTAAAGACTAACAGATTTATTTGGGCATCAGAAGAGACAGTATCAGCGTGAGTAGACTGTGTTGCGGTGACTCTCTCATACTGTACTTCTCTGAAAGCAGCCAGGTCTTTCACACTACATGATGATGATGGAATGAGAGAAATAGAGCTGGTCCTCAGTTTTCTGGGGCCCCATGTGCAGTATCATATGTGGCGTCTCATCAAGATCTCTTCCCATCTATGACTATCTCATGTCCCCTCACACATAGTTGCCGCTTGCCTATTTATGATAACTCCTCCCTTCTCACCAGTTTAAGAGGCTCAATGTCCTATGGTGCTTCCTGTGTAGACCAGGAAGCCAGGCAGTAGAGCTGAAGTACAATTCTAGCAATGACATGTCAGACAGAGAATTCAGCCTCTACTGTGTCCCGTGTAAACTACAAGGGGAATTTGAGAAAGCTGGAGCTTATAAAGCAAACACAGATTACTCTTATTTTTCACAGAATGCCATGGAATGGCACAAGTGGTCAGGATCTTGGACTGGTTTTTGATCCAAAACTTCCTTTTGGTGTTTTATCTAACAACACATTGTCCCCTAACTCTCTAGGGCTTACTGACTCAAATGCAGGAGTATCAGATATTCATTTGCCTGTATGCTGTTTCAAACTATGTACATCATGTTCAGGAGATGTTGCTGAGTCTTCCACTGTGCTCCTATATGTAGGCAAGATTAGGGATGTGTCTAGGCTGAACAGTAGCAGAGTGCTACAATAGCCAGAAATTACAAATCTGGCCTCTCACAACCTGTCTGTGACCAGAAGGTGGCAGGGCTGGCTCCAGCCACCAGACGGCAAAGCACGTGCCTGGGGCGGCGCCTTATAAGGGGTGGCAGTCCAGGGATTCTGGAGCGGTCGTTTTTTTTTTCCTTCGGCAGTTCGACGATAAAAAAAATACATTTTTTTTTCTTGGGGCGGCCGAAAAGCTGGAGCCGGCCCTGGAAGGTGGGAAGTGACAGGTAGCTGAAAGAGAAGTAGAAGAGGAGAGAAGTCAAACCATGTGAAATATATAGAGTTGGCACAAAAAAGCAACATCAGTAGGAGTAAAGCTGAAGTCTCTGAATGTGAGATTAGGAAGCCTATTAAAGGGCAATGTAAAATGTTCAAAAACACTTAAGTGATTTAGAAGCCTAAATCCCATTAACTTTCAATCAGACTTACGCTCCTAAGGGCTGGATTTTCAAAGGTATTTAAGTGTCTGACGATGCAGATAGATTGAAATCAAAGGGAGTAACATGCCTAACCTGCTTAAATGTTTTTGAAAATCCCTGTAGACACTGATCTGCATCTTTAGGCACCTAAATACTTAAAAAAAAATCTTGCCCTAAATCACTTCTGAAAATAGGACTTAAGGGCTTTTGACGGTTTTACCTACAGTTTGTTGGTCTTTGACTCCCGTAATGGACCTGGTGATATTTGCATGCTTTCATATTACTGCTTAAGACTACTTGCCACTTCTGTTGCGTCTTCCATTCAAGGCTTCCAGAATATTTTTATAAATATTAATAAATTAAGCCACATATATGCCAGTGATCTGAGAGCACAGCATTAATCTTATTTTAATGCTGGGTAGTTCTGGGTGCTTACAATCTAGGAAAAGTAGGGTCAAATCAGTCACTCAAAAATGGAGGCATCTAAAATTAGGGGACATGTCTATAATTTGGGTGTAAGTGGTTTGTCCAAGGTCACAGGACAAGTTTGTATCAGGGCTAGAAATGGAACCCAGGTTTCCTTATTTTCAGTCCTGTGACTTAGCCATAGAACCATGCTTCTCCCTCCTCTTCTGGAGCATGCAGGTCACCATCTCCCAGCAGTGCAGCTAGATTACAAATTTCCATCTGTAAAGTTTTTCTTTCCCTTCCTTGGAGCTTGGCTTGAATTTCAGTTCTACATTTAAATGCAACTACGCCATCTGTGCTGTCCAATAACCACTGAGTAATTAGGCTTTTACACAGAGAAGAAATGATCTAAAGAAATGTCTTTATGTAAAAGGGCATTTTCTGCACTATGGCTGTATGTCTATTCTGCCTGGTTACCTTCAGGATATAAATAGATACCTGCTTACCAATCCCCATAGTTTGCTATGCTCCATTTTCTTTGTGTGTACGGGTGGGGGAGGGGGGCAGAGCGTGCGGGAGTGTTGTCCTCTTTGCAGCAGCATGGGGAGCTACACCAACCCACTCCATCTCCCTTATGTTGCCATACCCAGTTCTGTGTTTGTTGAGTCCTTGTTATGACCCAGCCCTCTGGCCAGGTCCTTAATAGTTTCTGTCCCCTTCAGGGTGATGGGAAGTTGGAAGTTCCATGGCTCTAGTGGGGGCTAGACAGCCCTGGGTCTTGAGCCTTCTTCTCCTAAGTGCTTGGCTGGACTAGGCAGGGGAACCCAACCTGACCACTCCACTGGGTTCCACCTCAGGGCCCTTGTTTAGAACAGCCAGATCCAATCCTTCTCAATAAATTCCTGCTCCCTACCTCTCCTCTTCTGCAGGCTTTCCCAGCCCTCTTGCCCTGCTTCTTCCTCTTTGGAGTTCATTGGCAGTTTCTCCCCAGTCTGCTGGAGGGATCCTCTCTCTGGAATCACCTTGCTTTTCTGGCAGTTGCCCAGCCCTTCTGCCTAACAGCCCTTTTGTCCTTACAGTTGCTGCTAGGGTTGTCAACTGTCTAAACATACAAAGCCAAACACCCTTGCCCCACCCCCTGTCCCGCCTCTTCCCCAGGGTCCTGCCCTGCTTGCTCCCTGGAAGTGGCCGGCATGTCCCTGTGGCCTCTGGGGGCAGGGGGTTCCTGCGCGCTGCCCAGGCCCAAGCACCAACTCCATTGGGAGCTGTGGGGGAAGAGCCTGACTTAACACTGCTGACCAGGAGCTGCCCGAGGTAAGCAGGCCTAGGGGGTTCTGTGTGCTGCTCCCAGAAGTGGCCGGCATGTCCCTGAAGCCCCTCGGGTAGAGCAGGGGGCTCTGCATGCTGCCCCTGCCTTCAGGCACCGCCCCTGCAGCTCCCATTGGCTGCAGTTCCCTCCCATTGGGCGGGGGCAGTGCACGGAGACCCTTGCCCTCCCCAGGGGCCACAGGGACATGCAGGCCACTTCCAGGAGCAGCGCGGGGCCAGGGCAGGCAGGGAACCTGCATTGGCCCTGCTGCACTGCTGGACTTTTAGCGCCTAAAATCTCCCGGTTTGGCTTCGGTAGCCTCCGGGAAATAGAGCCCGATTCTGGGAGACTCCCGCCGAAACCAGGACGGTTGGGCTGAGGAGGCAGGCAGCTTATGTGTTAATCCTTTAGTTGCCAAGCTAGCATGGGATCTATAGACCCCATGACAGGGGGCTGCGGGAAGCAGCGGCCAGCACATTCCTCGGCCCGCGCCGGTTCCCGCATCCCCCATTGGCCTGGGGCGGTGAACCGCAGCTAGTGGGAACTGCGATCGGACGAACCTGTGGACATGGCAGGTAAACAAACCGGCCTGGCCCGCCAGGGGACTTATCCTGGTGGGCCGCGTGCCAAAGGTTGCCGATCCCTGGTCTATAACTTCTTCACTACGTTTCACTGTAATTTTTCATAAAAATCTGGATGACTTTCACTGTAAAGATTGATAAGGCCTTTAAAAAAAGTTATATTGGCATATGATTTATTATTAATCTATAGTTCCCATGGCAGCTTGAATGGGAGGAGCAAATGGTACTTGCAGAGAGTAATTTATTGCTAAAAACAAACACCTGAGCTAAAGCTTCTTGTTTAAAGGTCTGATGGGTTTGAACCAAGAAAAACTGGAAAGCAATGTAATATTAATCTTTCATATATTAGCAGAAAATATTCTTCTTTTCCCTGGAATGAAAAAAAAATGGAGACAAAGCAGCTTGTATGTAAGGAAATGTTTGTAAAGAACCAGTAGGGGGCACTATGACTCCACATACAGAAAAAGGAGTATTGCAGTAGTCATAAATTATTTTGTGCACTTACTTTAGTATTAAAGTTGAAAGCACTGTAAACTGCATGGTGGTTTTTTTTTATCTTCTGTACAGCAGACTATTCTTTTAGTTTGACCCCCAAATATATAGGTTTATTTAACTATTTTCCTTTAACTGTCAATAAATAAAAATCTTTGAAAATTTCCATATTCCTCATTTGGAGTTTAGTTTGCAGCCCATTCAATATTCAAAGGCAATACCATTTCCTCCCTCTGACAAATACAGAGTAATTAAGCTTTTCCCTAGACAAATGATTACCTAATAAATGGCCTTCAAAAGGCATTATTAAAATGAAGCAAAAGTCATATTTAGTGGAAACGGTGACCAAGCAATAAGGTGCAGGAGCAAAAGGCAAGCTTTGCATAACCAATCTGTTTCAGCAGCTTTAGGAATAATGGAAGTGCTTGCTGGTATGTCAGATCTACGTTAAACATAAGTATAAGCCTGATAGTGCATATAAAATCTTAAACACAACATTGACTGACTGTAGTATTGGCCATTAATTCCCTTGAGATTGTAGGTACAGTCACAAGAAAACAAGATCACATTTACACGAGACACAGATTCGCACGTCTGGTTTAAACACAAATATATAAACAGCAGGCAGATTACAGACGATAATGACAGTCATATATGCCCTACTGTATACTGATGTATTGGTCGGAATAGCAAATGAAAGAATTCTAAGGATGGTGACTTTGAACTGTTTTAATGGAATATCCAACTTCAGATTTAGTAAATTTAAAAGCTCATCATTTTGGAGCAAAAATGCATCTTATGTCTGTTCTGTCATCCCTTTTTAAAATGATTTTACTGATGATTGTGAATGCTTCTGGAAACAAAATAAAATAAACCACTTAGTATTCCATCAGCAGCAATCTTAGCATTCAAATTAGGAACACATTTTCCTGTCTTGCTATGGAACTAGAGTATTTGGTCCTTACTGGGTGCGGGGGCTGGGGGTGGGGGAGAGTCCACCAGCATGAAAAATATTTCAAACATGGATCCTGAAAATATTTATAAAGTTAATTTGAAACTTTTTTTCTTTTTGACAGGTTGTAATAGTGAGAACATTCTGGGCCTCGGGCCTCTCCCGGGGGAAATAGATGGGGGTGGGTTAATAATCCTGAGACTAGCCTTGAACATTACTTTTTCCAGCTTGTCAGTGATCCCTAGAAAATGCCCTGGGCACTCCTGCTTAATCAAAAATGTGTCAAATCTCAGAAATTGGGATGGTTTAACTGCTAGTGGGTTTTTTTAAGCCATCCTGTGCCATCATTGACTCAGTCTCATATATATATATACACACATACACACACACAAAGAGATTTTGTGTGGGTGTGTACAAAATAAAGCATGGGGACCCTTGAACTACTAGTTTGTCAGGTCATGGCTTGAGAGTCTGCCTTTGACTGAGAATAGTGTTACATTCCCCTTTGTGTGATATTGTGGCCGATAGGGTATGGAAGGATGGATTATTTCCCATGGGTGACCTCTCTGGGCCTCTCTTTGGCTGTGTCCCTGTAGTTGTAGATTTTCAAAAACACACAGATATGCCATCTGCAGTGGCATAGCCAGATTTAGAGCACGGGGGAGTGGCGCTATAAAAAGGCGCCTCCCTGCTCCCCCTGTACTCACCCGGCGGCGCTTTAAAGGGCCCGGGGCTCCAGCCACTGCAGAGCCCCTGGGCCCTTCAAAGCGCAGCCGGAGCTCCGGCAGCGGGGCTCCGGCAGCGCTTTAAAAGGCCTGTGGCTCCCCGCGGCTGCAGGAGCCACGGGCCTTTTAAAGCACTCCCCTCCCAGCCTGGCTCCAGCAGTGGGGGTGGGGGTGGGGGCGCTTTAAAAGGCCCGTGGCCCCCTGCAGCGGCAGGAACCGTGGGCCTTTTAAAGCACCCCCACCCCCCCCCGCCCGGCTCCGGCAGCTACTGGCCATCTGGCATTGTAGTTAATCTAAGGGGAAGATTGCCTTAATCAGACCTCTTTTTTGGGCACTAATAAATGCTGGTTGTATGCCCCCAATCTATAAAGAAATATTATCTTGTATTACAGTGTTAGACCAAATTTTGCAATTTTGTAGGTAATTTTTTAAAACTGATTGTGTTGCTTAGTAAGAGCTAATTGATTCTTCTCAGTTTGTTCAACCAATGCCTCTAGCTTTTTAAAATTAGGAGAGAAAGCAACAAAATGTAGTATCTAGTTTATTATCCATATTTTTTTTAGAACAGATTGTATTGAAAGTCACTGCTAGTCTAGATCTGCAAGAGCTGAGCCATAGACAATGAATCCTCATTCAAAGCCCTTTCTCTAACCCTCATAGTAGATTCGATAGAAAGTTGTATTGGTTTTATTGACAGGACCGCTTGAACAGCTTCCTCTTTTATCCTACATTCAATAAGGCCAGTGGCTCTCAACCTGTCCAGACTACTGTACCCCTTCCAGGAGTCTGATTTGTCATGCACACCCCCAAATTTCACCTCACTTAAAAACTACTTGCTTACAAAATCAGACATAAAGATACAAAAGAGTCATAGCACACTATTACTGAAATGTTGCTTACTTTCTAATGTTTGCCATAAAATAAATCAATTGGGATATAAATATTGTGCTTACATTTCAGTGTATAGTATATAGAACAGTATAAACAAGTCATTGTCTTCATGAATGTTTAGTTTGTACTGACTTTGCTAATGCTTTTTATGTAGCTTGTTGTAAAACTAGGCAAGCATCTAGATAAGTTAATGTACGCCCTGGAAGACATATGAGTATCCCCAGGGGTACACGCACCCTTGGTTGAGAACTGCTGCCATAAGGAAACACCTTCTACTGTGAAGATCCCCACAGAGGCTTTGTCTACATTGAGAAAATAAGGCTTAGTATAGGGGAAGACAGTCACTGGGAGAACAAGTCTTTGAGGAGCTATGCCACCTGGGTGCAAATGGGATGTCCAGGGAGAATGGCTATCTGTGCAAGAGGCCTAGGAATTCAAAAAAATGGGTCTCACTCCGAACCTTTTTCCTTCCTTACTTGATCAGATCATTCTGAGATAACAATGTAAGGTGGCTTTTATGGATTTTCCTACATGCTTTTTAGCATTCAAATGGTTTTCCAAAAAGTGACCCTAGGGCACCAATGAACCGTTTTCACTATGTCTTCCATCCCAGCAACAACGTAACATGATTTCTGCGTATGGGTATTGTCTATATACAGAACAATTATTTTAGAAATGAAGAACAACAAGGAACAGGCAATTCCCTATAAATTATTGAATCATAGGACTGTAAGGGACCTTGAGAGGTCATCTAGTCCAGTCCCCTGCACTCATGGCAGGACAAAGTATTATCTAGACCATCCCTGACAGGTGTTTGTCTAACCTGCTCTTAAAAATTTCCAATGATGGAGATGCCACAATCTCTCTAGTCAATTTATTCCAAGGCTTAACCACCCTGACAGTTAGGAAGTTTTTCCTAATGTCTAACCTAAACCTCCCTTGCTGTAATTTAAGCCCATTGCTTCTTGTCCTATCCTCAGTGTGGCAAATTGCCGGCACTACTATGATTGGTCCCGCACTTTCTTTTCTTGTGGGGGGGTTTCAGGGTGCCATTTCTTGCCCCTGTACTGGGGTAACAGCTATCCTACTAGTATCCCAGGGAAGGGGAGTGGAGAGGGAGGGACCCAGGCCCGCCCTCTACTCCGGGTCCCAGCCCAGGGGCCCTATGATAGTAGGTGAACCACTTGTACCAGTGATTCTTTCCCCTGGGCTACTTCCCTCTCCTGACCTTCAGCTTGTGGGGCTTCCTGCCTTCCCTCTGCACAAGCCAGGTGTCCCTTTACCTAGGAACTTGGTCTTCTTAGCCCGCTGCAGCACTTCTCAAAACTCTCCTCCACTTTCCTTCGAACTGCTCTTTGTTCCACCACCAATTCACTCTGCTTCACTCCTCCAAACTGCTCTCTGCTCCACCACCAAACCACTCTGCTCCAGCTCCTCCTCACTCTGCTCCAGCTCCTCCTCTGGCTGATTGAAGCAGGGGGATTTTATCAGGTGACTGGTTTCAGGTGCTCTAATTGGTTTCAGGTGCTCTAATTGGTTTCAGGTGCTTTTAATTAATCTACAGGGAATAAGGCTTCTCCTCACCCTAGATCACTCTCCTGCTGCCTTCTGGCCATGCTGTATCACATATCCTCCCCCCCTGCTCAACACCATGGGGTTGGGCAACTTGGGACGAGAGGCAATGCTTTCGTGACAAGCCATCTGTGTTGCCGTGTTGGCTTCTGGCCCTATGCTGTACTCAGAAATGAAAAGGTTGCAGAGATAGGAACCATCTAGTCACTCTTGCATTCTTCTCCTTGTTTCTGTGCATCCACTGGAGCGGGGCATGGTCTGTCACCAAGGTAAATCGCCGCCCCAGTAGGTAGTAATGGAGAGTTTCCATGGCCCATTTTATCGCCAGACATTCCTTTTCAACGACGGCATACTTTTGTTCCCTGGGGAGGAGCTTCCGGCTGAGGTACAGGATCGGGTGTTCCTCCTCCCCTACCATCTGCGAAAGGACGGCTCCTAGCCCTACCTCCGAGGCATCTGTTTGTAGAACGAATTCTTTCTTGAAGTCTGGGGCTATAAGTACAGGATGGCAGCAAAGGGCTGTCCTTAAATCTGCGAATGCCCCTTCTGCTGCATCAGACCACTTTACTATCTCGGGGCCCCGAGCTTTTATCAGGTCAGTCAGTGGCCCTGCTCTTGTGGCAAAATGAGGGATGAATCTCTGATAGTACCCTACTAACCTGAGACATGCTCTGACCTGCTTTTTACGGATTGGCCGAGGCCAATCTTGTATTGCCTCCACTTTGTTCCATTGGGGTTTTACCAAACCTCTCCCTACTACATACCCAAGGTATCTGGCTTCAGCTAGTCCTATCACGCACTTGAGAGGGTTGGCAGTGAGGCCAGCCTTCCTCAGGGTGTCTAGTACCGCTTCTACTTTTACTAGGTGCGTTTCCCAGTCAGGGCTATGGATGACTATATCATCTAAATAGGCGGCGGCATACCTGGCATGGGGTCGCAGCAATTTATCCATAAGTCGTTGGAATGTTGCTGGGGCCCCATGGAGTCCGAAAGGGAGGACAGTGTATTGGAACAGGCCATCAGGTGTAGAGAAAGCAGTCTTCTCCTTGGCGTTCTTGGCCAGGGGAATTTGCCAATATCCTTTAGTCAGGTCCAGAGTGGTTAGGTATCGGGCCTTGCCTAACTGATCAACTAGCTCGTCGACACGTGGTATTGGATAGGCATCGAATTGGGATACTTCATTCAACTTCCGGAAGTCATTAGAAAACCTCCAGGTGCCGTCAGGCTTGGGTACTAAGACGATAGGACTGGACCACTTGCTGTGGGATTCTTCAATAACCCCAAGTTCCAACATCTTCTTCACTTCTGTCCTAATTTCCTCTCTTTTAGCTTCTGGTATCCGGTATGGTCTTATCGTCACCCTTATTCCGGGCTTGGTGACAATATGATGTTGGACCAGTGTCGTACGGCCCGGCTGTGTACAGAACACATCTTGGTTCCGTTGGATCATATCAATGACCTCTGTTTGTTGTTCTGGGGCTAACTCAGGGGATATCCTCACCTGCCCCTGTCGGTCATCCGTCTGGGATGGAGCTCTCCGAATGACCAGGCACGTCTCTCGGTCATGCCAGGGCTTCAGCAAGTTTACATGGTAGATCTGCTCTGGTCTTCGGCGGTCTGGTTGTCTGACCTTATAGTCCACTTCCCCAATGGCTTCCACTATCTCATACGGCCCATGCCAGCTGGCTAGGAGTTTGCTTTCTGCTGTCGGCACTAGCACCATCACCCGTTCTCCTTGCTGAAATTTCCATACTTTCGCCTGGCGGTTGTAATATGTCCACTGGGTCTCTTGTGCTTTTTCCAAATGTTCCCGTACTATAGGGGTTACTCGAGCTATTCGCTCTCTCATCTGTGTCACGTGTTCAATGACATTCTTTCCTGGGTTGGGTTGTTCTTCCCAATCCTCCTTGGCGATGTCTAATATTCCGCGTGGGTGGCGTCCGTATAGTAGCTCAAAGGGAGAGAAACTGGTGGACGCCTGGGGGACTTCCCGTATTGCAAACATTAGGTATGGTAGAAGGGTATCCCAGTCTCTTCCATCCTGTGCTACCACCTTCCAGATCATACCTTTAAGGGTGCGGTTAAACCGCTCGACCAGGCCGTCTGTTTGAGGATGGTAGATGGCATGGATGCGGAGCAGGGTACATAAGTCCTTCATTAATTTCGACATGAAAGGGGTTCCTTGGTCAGTCAGGATCTCCTTAGGGATGCCCACTCTGGGAAAAACCTGGAGTAGTTCTTTTGCTATTGCCTTGGATGTGGGGTTTCTTAAAGGAATGGCTTCTGGATACTGAGTGGCATAGTCAAGGATGACTAGTACGTTTCGGTGACCTTGTGCTGATCTTTTCAGCGGACTCACAAGGTCCATGGCTATCCTTTCGAACGGGACTTCAATAATAGGCAAAGGTACTAATGGGGCCCGCAAGTGAGGTCGAGGGCTATGCAACTGGCATTCTGGGCAGGAGGCACAATAGCGTTGGACCTCCGCACGTATTCCTGGTCAATAAAACCTTCTTAGGACTCTATCCAGTGTCTTGTCTATTCCTAGATGTCCCCCAAATAAATGACTGTGAGCTAGCTCTAGTACTGCCCTTGTGTGTTTCCGTGGGACTAAGAGCTGCTCTACTTCTTCCCCTCGGATCTGCACTATTCGGTACAACAGATCACGTTTGATCACATAATACGGCCCCGGGCCTTTGGTCTTTCCTTCCACCGGTACGCCATTTACTTCCACTACCTCCTCCCTCACATTCGCATATAGCGGGTCATTGGCTTGGTCCTGCCTGAAATTCTCACGGGCGGTACCGATCTGACCTAATTCCAGGGGGTCTATTTCTACTCCGCCCCCTGAGTTGCCCCTACTTGGGCTAGGAACTGACTCTGAGTCCTCACTGGCCTGAATTGTCTCCTGGCCTCCTGAACGGGTTCGCTTACCACCAAGGGAGGCTTTCTGGTTCTCTGCTAGAATCCTGGTCCCTAGCCTTTTATCTGCCCTCCTTTCCCGCCTAGACTTTCGGGGTTTTCCAGGGGATGAGAATAGCTCTGGGGCAAATTCAGCAAAAATTGGGGTGAAGCTATCTGTAGGTGCCTCCATTTCAGCCCGGGGGTTGCTACCCTCCCTTGGCTCTACTGGGGGGACTAAGTTCTCAAACCCAGGGAAGTCTCTACCAATTAAGACCGCATAGGGGAGCCTAGGGACCACTGCTGCAGTTACCCTGGTAGTGTTCCCCTGTATCTCAATCCGTACTGGGATTGTGGGGTAGAAATTTATGGTGCCATGAACGCACGTTACCCCTGTGGTTTTGGCCCGGGTTAGTTGGTCTTGCCCCACCAACTTCCCCTAGACCAGCGTGACAGCACTCCCGGAATCTACTAATGCTGTGGTCACAATACCATTCATTTTTACTGACCTTGTATACCCATGTGGGGTCGTTGCGACCCCTACCAGGCCAATTAGGCCACATTGTTCCCCAGGATCCCCCAGATTGCACTGCATAGGCTCTTCCCTGTTGGGGCATTGGGCTGCTATATGCCCCAATTCCCCACATTCATAACACCGACCCCTTATCCTGGTTGCCGCCCTCTGCCTGGGGCTATTTGGTCGGCCCCCCCCAGCCCTCTCTTCCCAAACCCCCAGGTCCCTTCTTGGACTCGGGCCATTTCTCAATGTCTTTCCTCCCAGTTATAGTTCTCCTGTAGTTCTCAGCAGTCCGGGACCTTGGATTTGGGGCTGGCTTCCTGGATTGCCATGTTTCACCCCCTGGGGTCTGGAACAGTTCACGGGCTGCTAGCTGTCTTTCCACGAGGGAGACCAACTCATCATAGCTGGAGGGGTCATTCTGGCCAACCCAAGCCCGGAGGCCTGGTGGTAGCCCCCTCATATACCGGTCCAGTACCAGGAGCTCCATCATCTTCTCAGAGCTGAGGGCCTCAGGACGCAGCCATTTCCGGGTCAGGTGGATCAGGTCAAACAATTGTGATCTGGGTGTCTTGTCCTCTGTATACTGCCACTCATGGAACCTCTGGGCTCGCAATGCCATAGTTACTCCGGATCTGGCCAGGATCTCTGCCTTCAGCTGAGGGTAGTCTGCTGCAGTCTCTGCGGCCATATCGTAGTATACCTTCTGGGCCTCCCCACACAGGAACGGGGCAAGGATACCGGACCACTGGTCTCGGGGCCAGGCCTCCCGCAGGGCTGCTCTCTCAAAAGCCAGGAGGTATGCCTCCACATCATCCTCCCGTGTCATTTTCTGTAGGCAGTGGCTGGCCCGTATAGTCCGGGTCCCATCGCCGTTCAGGCTTCGCTCCATAAGGGCCTTCATCTGGTTCACCAGGTCCTGCAGCCGGGCTCGGTCCTGGGCAGCCTGACTCTTCAACAGACGATTAGTCTCTTGCTGTACCCTAGTCGCCTCCTGTTGGGCGGTTGCTTGGACCCGGGTAGCCTCCTGCTGGGCCGCGGTGGCTTGTATTAGGGCCTTGATTACGTCGTCCATTTTAAGGACTGGATTGTTTTGGCTAACCCTGGTTTAAGTCCCCAGTGCGGAGATCCCACCTCAGCCACCACGTGTGGCAAATTGCCGGCACTACTATGATAGGTCCCGCACTTTCTCTTCTTGTGGGGGGGTTTCAGGGTGCCATTTCTTGCCCCTGTACTGGGGTAACAGCTATCCTACTAGTATCCCAGGTAAGGGGAGTGGAGAGGGAGGGACCCAGGCCTGTCCTCTACTCCGGGTCCCAGCCCAGGGGCCCTATGATAGTAGGTGAACCACTTGTACCAGTGATTCTTTCCCCTGGGCTACTTCCCTCTCCTGACCTTCAGCTTGTGGGGCTTCCTGCCTTCCCTCTGCACAAGCCAGGTGTCCCTTTACCTAGGAACTTGGTCTTCTTAGCCCGCTGCAGCACTTCTCAAAACTCTCCTCCACTTTCCTTCGAACTGCTCTTTGTTCCACCACCAATTCACTCTGCTTCACTCCTCCAAACTGCTCTCTGCTCCACCACCAAACCACTCTGCTCCAGCTCCTCCTCACTCTGCTCCAGCTCCTCCTCTGGCTGATTGAAGCAGGGGGATTTTATCAGGTGACTGGTTTCAGGTGCTCTAATTGGTTTCAGGTGCTTTTAATTAATCTACAGGGAATAAGGCTTCTCCTCACCCTAGATCACTCTCCTGCTGCCTTCTGGCCATGCTGTATCACATCAGAGAAAAACAAATTTTCTCCCTTCTCCTTATAACAACCATTTACGTACTTGAAAACTTTATCATGTCCCCTCTTAACCTCAGTCTTCTCTTTTCCAGACTAAACAAACCCAGTCAAGATACACCATGTCTACCGCTTCCCCCCATCCACAAGGCTTGTTACCCTGTCAAAGAAAGCTATCACATTGGTTTGACATGATTTGTTCTTGACAAATCGATGCTGACTGTTACTTATCACCTTATTATTTTCTAGATGTTTGCAAATTGATTGCTTAATTATTTGCTCCATTATCTTTTGGGGTACAGAAGTTAAGCTGACTGGTCTTTAATTCCCTGGGTTGTCCTTATTTCTCTTTTTATAGATGGGCACTATATTTGCCCTTTTCCAGTCTTCTGGAATCTCTCTCATCTTCCATGACTTTTCAAAGCTAATTGCTAATGGCTCAGATATCTCCTCAGTCAGCTCCTTGAGTATTCTAGGATGCATTTCATCAGGCCCTGGTGACTTGAAGACATCTAATTTGTTGAAGTAATTTTTAACTTGTTCTTTCCCTATTGTAGCCTCTTCTGGTCCTACCTCATTTTCACTGGTAATCATTGTTAGACGTCCAATCACCACCAACCTTCTTGGTGAAAACCAAAACAACGATTTTTAAACACCTCTGCCATTTCGACATTTTCTGTTATTGTTCCCCCCCCCCCCATCGAGTAATGGTCCTACCCTGTCCATGGTCTTCCTCTTGCTTCTAATGTATTTGTAGAATGTTTTCTTGTTACCTTTTAGGTCTCTACCTAGTTTGATCTCATTTTGTGTCTGGGCCTTTCCAATTTTGTCCCTACATACTTGTGTTATTTGTTTATAGTCATCCTTTGTAGTTTGATGTAGTTTCCACTTTTTGTAGGACTCTCTTTTGATTTTTAGATCATCGAAGATCTCCTGGTTAAGCCAAGGTGGTCTCTTGCCATACTTCCTATCTTTCCTACGCAGTAGGATAGTTTGCTCTTGTGCCCTTAAACTGCCAACTGTCTTCAATTGTTTTTCCCCTTAGACTTGCTTCCCATGGGATCTTGCCTACCAATTCCCTGAGTTTGCTAAAGTCTGCCTTCTTGAAATCCATTATCTTTATTTTGCTGTTCTCCCTCCTACTATTCCTTAGAATCAAAAACTCATCATTTCATGATCACTTTTACCCAAGCTGCCTTCCACTTTCAAATTCTCAAGCAGTTCTTCCCTATTTGTCAAAATCAAATCTAGAACAGCCTTTCTCCTAGTAGCTTTCTCCACCTTCTGAAATAAAAAATTGTGTCCAATACATTGCAAGAACGTATTGGATAATCTGTGCCCTGCTGTGTTGTTTTACCAACAGATGTCTGGGTAGTTGAAGTCCCCCATCACCAACAAGTCCTGTGCTTTGGATGATTTTGTTTGTTGTTTAAAAAAAGCCTCTTCCACCTCTTCTTCCTGGTTTGGTGATCTGTAGTAGATCCCATACCATGACATCACTCTTGGTTTTTACCCCTTTTATCCTTACCTTGAGACTTTCAACAAGTCTGTCTCCTATTTCCATCTCAACCTCAGTCCAAGTTTATACATTTTTAATATATAAAGCAATGACACTACAGTGATAGTTAAATCACTAAAACTTAAAGCTGTGTTGCTACAATATTTTTTGCTTTTACTGTAGTATTATGTTCATAAGGGTTGGCATCTTCTCACATTACATAAACCATTTTTGGATATCCTATTATTAGTAGTACATAAGAGTAGTAAAAAGACAATTAATATTGTTTCGGAACTTACACTCCCTGTAGGTAGCACTATACAATAAACAACTGCCAAAAGGCAGAAGACCCTCAAATTGTTTAGTATTCATGCAGCACTGAGTGAAGTAGATGATCCAACGTTTGATGTTCCGTTAACTCTTGGATATTTGTTTTTAAAGATATTCAAAATAAATCAGTTTAAAAGGTTTTTACTAGCACTTGATAAAGTGAAGATACGTTTGCTGGGCGTCCAGCATTGGAAAGGACTCAGGGGGAACCCAATTTAATTTAACTAGTTTTAATCCTTGAATTTTTCTTAGGTGAAGGCAAGAAATGACATTTACAAAACCTCTAATAAATGGAAATGTGTTGGAAACACTTGGGCTTGCACAGAGCTTCATTGACTGTACTGTGATTCCACATAGGTATAAGTTTCTGCCTCAGCATATCCAGCCTTAAATTTTTCCTGCAGTGTTGTGAGCCTAATCAGTAACTCTGGGTGAAATCCTATTCCTGGGGAGTTTTGCCATTGGCTTCAATAGAGCCAGAATTTCACCCACTGACTTCAATGTGTTCAGAAGGTTGGCAGGATTAGTTTGTTCCCGAGTTCACGAGAATAACAGAACAAAAAACAAAACAAAAAACAACAACCCAATTTATTTGAAACTGAAAAGAAAAGAAAGTGAAAATGACTTAGCTCTTTTCCATACTCCAAACTGAAATGCAAAAAATAAGCTGATGGTGACAGTTAAAGTAGAGTATGATGTACATTTTCCATTTTAATAATATACAATGTTGTTATGGTAATTGAGGCAAGAAAATGTATTTTTAAAATATTTAATTTTTATGTTGAAGTGTTCCTTAAAAAAAAGTAAAGTACAGAAAAACAGCTTTTCACAAAAAGTAGAAATGTTGAGCTACAGATCAAATTTTCAATTTCAGCAACAGTGTGTTGTTTATATATAATACATGTATCTGCTACATAAACATTTTGTCACTCACCCGCTTCCTTCTCTTTTGACACATTGTTCCATGAACACCATAATTTAAAAAAGTCACAAACACTGTATTTATTATAAATAGGCTTGGAAGGATTAGATTTTTATTGGTAAATGTTGGTAAACATCAATTTCACTGTACACTCACAGCTGAAAAAGGATTTCCATTGATAATAAGAAAAATGTTCAGATAGGCAAAGTAGGAAAAATGCTCCTTGAGAACTTATTAGAGTTTGATTTAAGGATATTTACTTTGTAAATTTTGACATGTGATATTGACAATTTGTGTTTTAATGGTTATAAGGTTTAACTTTTTTAATCTCAGTGTCTATTGCTGTCATTAGATTATTTTCTGATCCCCCTATTTTCAGACCCTCCCATAATTTCCCACAATTACAAGTATTTTTATTTTAATCTCATATAATTTTGCTCAACCATGAAAACATATATTGATAAAAACCTAACAAATTGCTGAAAAATAAACATCGATATCTGTCTAAATTTTATAACATTAAAAATTGAATTTTGCCAAGCCTAATAATAATTATGGGCAAGTAATACAAAAGCCATGCTTATTTTCTTCTGATGCAGCACTGGCAAACCAGTATTTGAAATATAAATGTCTAATGAAGAATCCATTTAGGAAACTAATTTCAAAACTAATCATTTTTATTTAATTTTTAATTGTATTACTTCTCTGATGCTGCATTAGGGAGCAATTGTATGAATAGTAATTTGTTACCTTGCAAATGTCAAGTTAGGCCAAGAATAACATTTATCATCAAGGGCTCAAATTACGGTTCTCTTCATTTGAGAGGAAAGTTTTATGTTTTTGATAAGTATATTAGCAATTAAAAGTTGATCCTGGTGTGCTGTAATACACTGTGTGGGTGTGCACCCCTCTCATATCCTTCTTTTTGTGAGAAGGTCCTTCATTGCAGGTCCAATTTTCCCTGCATCCCACACAAACCTGCTGTTCTTTCTTTTTAGCTTACTGCAGTATATTCATATCGGAACCGTTGAGCTATGAACTGATAAAGCTACAGAAAAATCTGTTATGCTTACAAAAATTTCTTTAATTTTCAGGTTCCTGTTATAGTCATTTTTCTTGTGGACTTGATTTTAGCCATCTGTTCTACATTTACAAAGGTCAGTGACCCACAGTTGGTTTTCAACCACTTTAAAGACATGGGAGGTGCAACATTGACTTACATAAGTCTGAATGAAAAAGAAATAGTACTGTTGAAGTGCTGAGACTGTTGGAGTAACCTTTTTTTCAGGCAGTTGCAAAAGTTTGCTCCAGTTCGATTTCTCTTATTTTCTCATTGCTTACTGTAACTTTCTGGAAGATTTCGTTTCAGGTGCACGAGCTAGTCAGAGGTCTTGATTTTGATCTGACTTGTGGTGGTTTTACATGAGTGTACTGCCATTGATGTCAATAGAATAACTCCTGATTTACACCAGTGTACTGTAAGATCTGTGTCAATCCCCAAAAGTTATAGGAATGCTAAAGGTTATGTAAATTAAAAGCTTGAAATGATGAATTCTTGAAATAAAAATTCTGGCCACGCTTCAGCTAATGGCCAGGCATTCCTCTGGGACAGATGCCCTGATTCAGCAAGGCACTTAAATATAAACCTAATGTTAAGCATGTGCTTAATTCTCATTGAATTAATTATTTTCCCATTTCATGGGCCACCTGCTGCTCATATAATCCAAAGTCAAACTATAAACTAGGGTCCATGTGGCTCACAGGCAGCTTTCTTAATAGTAAACAAATTTCATCTATTGGCTATATTCATCTATAGGAGCTTTGCAAAAATTTTCCTGCAGGAATCCCCATGTTGATTCTTCCTCTTTTATGGTCTTTTAAAAAGTATGAGAATCACATTTAAATATACAGTACCTAAAGCTGTACTACTAGTAACTTCTCCCAACACTAAATATGTTGGAAATGGACTTTTGGTAAAAATGTTACGCGTACAAAACTGTCATTGCAGCCTTTAGATTACATTGTCTCTGCATTGGTGTCTTGTTGATGATTAGAGCTATTTGAGGATTTTCTGACAAAATTCCAATGTGTAGAAACTGAAACAGTTTGTGAGAAAGGGTTGCTTCTGATGAATTACCTGACTAAAAAAAAAATTGGAAAAAAGTTTAAAAATTGTTGCAATGTCCCATTTTGACATTTTTGAAATGTCAAGTTTTGTTTTCCATTTTGAAATCCCTTTTTGCTTTGAAATTTTAGTTAATTAACTAAAAAAAATAGAAAAAAGATTTTTAGAAAGACTAAAACATTTCAGTTGACTCAATCCCATTTTTTAAATGATTGGTTTACAGCAATTTTTGAGATTTCAAATTTTTGTTCAAATTAAGGACTATAAAAATTTCAAAATCTTGAAAACTCTCATGGTGTGGGAATACTGTTCCCCATCCAACTCTACTCATGATGATTTTGGAGGGGCAACCAACTTCAAATCAAATTGGTTCTTATGCTACTTTCTAAAAATGTAATAACAAAATAGTGAAACCCAGCCAATATTCTGCTAGTTAGGAATTTTGGTCTCCAGTTTCCTTTCATACTGATTTTCAGTCTTTATTTTTGGCCTAACTTCCTAGACCAAATATTAATAGTTGATTTTAACTTTGACTACATACATTTGAGCTGAAATCAGTTGTTTTATTCATAATAAATAAATGGAAAATTTAAAAATAAACTATACACATTTTTCTAAAGTTTCTTCTAGGCCCATTAAAGTCAAGGGAACAGCTCCCATTGAGTGCATTATCTCAATAGAGATTAAACATATGCTTAAAGTTAAGGATATGCTTAAGTGCTTTGCTGAAGAGCTGTGGAGTTAAGCACATGCTTAAATATTTTGCTGAACTGGGGCCATAGTGTGAACAGAATATGACTTTCACTGGAAGTTGGTCTTTTATCAGCTTTAAACTGAAATCTGGAATCTCTCTCTCTCTATATATGCTGCAGGACTGTCTTCTGCTATATCTATTAATAATCAGTGTAGACATGAAAAAAGATTATTTCAAGGTGCTTTTAATCCATGCTAATTGAAGTTCATGAAGGGAAAGCATGTGTTTGCTATTGCTTGATATGCTGGCTTTTGGACAGAACTAAGGCAGATGGATGTTTATATTCACTTTTGGTTTTGGTAAAGTAAATGATAAAATAATTATTTTTTCAAATGGGTCTCTTAAAGTATAATGACAACATAGAATCGAATTCACCTTTTGCACAATGTGTCTAAGGTATGAGTCAGTAGTAATTAATATCTCCAGAACTTAAAAGTAAGTGTTGTAAAAATCAGCCCTTCTCATCAAGCCAGTCATCTTTCTCATAAAGTAACTTGACTGAGTTTCACTTATTCCAAACTGCAAGTAATTAACCATGCTACAGATATTCACATCTAGATAATGTTCTGCTCCTCTGCTTACAGATGAAAAATAACAAATTAATTACATTGCAGAGATCATAGTACTGGATAGTCACCTGGTTCCAAATGGTAGGAAGACAGTGCCTTCCAAAAATTGTGTTTTTTAAAAAGCCTATTACAGCATTTTATCATAAACAAAATACAGGTGTACAGTGCTAAGCCTTTTATTGTTAAAGCTTTATTTACAAAAATGAATGCCAAAGTAAAATGGGCTCAGCGTGGTATTAAATAATTGTACTGTTCTCCATATGTTGGGACCAGTGCATTACACGTCTATTTTTGATTACCCAGTGAGTGCAGCTTGAGACTGAAGAGTGTAACTCTGATCATGGAACAATGGACCTCTTTGAAAAGAACCCCAACTTATTTAAAAACATACTGCTCTGAATTACGGTAAACCAGCTACAGAAATTCAGTGGTGGCCAGATAAGTAATGAATATGGGACTAAGGAAAAAAGTATTGTCAAGTAAACTGTCTTATATATAGATAATCTCTATGTATATAATCTCTATAGTCTCTATAATCTCTACATAAGTAATATATATATAATAAATATAATATATAGCTGTCCCAACATATGGAGAACAGTACAATTATTTCATGCTGAGCATGGTATTAAACAATATATATATTGTTTTAGTATGGAGAAAATTGAAATTTACTTTGACCCGCAGCCAGTTTACTTGACAAAACTTTTTCCCTTAGTCCCATATTCAATACTGTATATATATAAGCAGTGAAGCCCTTTCAGTTGAATATCTGTAAGACAAATAGAGCTATTCAAAGAACAACACATTATGTGCACAGTGATGCTAGGGTCTATGACTGAAGCCCCTATGTGCTACCATAAAAAAAAGTCATGTTTAAATCCTAGCTGTATGAGAATTATTTAATAGGTTAGGGTATCTCCTTGTTGGCTTACCTGGTGTTTAAAGCAATTGACATATGTGAAATTTGAAATGTGAAACAAATCAGCTGGTCAATCTTTTCATGGGGACAAATAGGTGAGAATAACATACCAGCCATAGATTTTACTGTAACAATGATATATAGTGAGTCATGAGGCCAAAGGTCTTTAACAAAACACTCTCTGGATAGCACAGCAGCTTTAATAAAAGATAGTCTTTCACTAATTAAAGAAAACAAAGTTTACCCCCTAAGGGACAGATTGTGCCTCCCTCCTTTGTATCCCTGCACAACCGCTGGGTTCCTTAAGTGTGGCCCCCTGGAGCACAAGACATTCCAGATGTGAGTGAGCAGGACTATGGCCAGGTGCACAAGGGGACAATGCTGCACCTCTCAAAGGGCGTAGCACCAGACACCTTCCCCCTGAATGACAGACAATTCTGGCAACAATTGTGCCCTGAGTCCCATTTGGGACAGCTTTCTAAGGCCAGGTCTACACTAGGGATGGGAGGTCGATGTAAGGTATGCATCGAAATCGACGTATCTCGCTCGACTTACTTCGCTGTGAGGACGCCACAATGTCGACTGCCACCGCTCCCCTGTTGACTCCACTTCTGCCTCTCGTCAGGGTGGATTACCGGAGTCGAAAGGGGAGCGATCGGGGATCGATTTATCGCGCCTCCACTAGATGCAAAAAATCGATCCCTGAAAGATCGATTGCTACCTGCTGAATCGGGTACGCCGAATCGGGTACCAAATCGATTGCTACCCGAATCAGCGGGTAGTGTAGACCAGCCCTAAGTAAAATTAGGGTTTTGTAGTACTCAAAATGGCCTACCTGAAAGCCACAGAATAGCAAATAATCAAATTCAGACTCACGTTGTTAGCAGTTCATTGGCGTGAATCCTGTAATAGACAATCAGATCACTGACTTGGTCCAATACTTTAAAAATGAGATTGTTTGTTTATAGACGTTTGCTTTAAAGATATTTTGAAGGGTTTTAACTCAGCAGCCCTCCCAAATGAGCCACCTGAAAGTGCTCAAGTGTTTTCCCACAGGTAATATTATTGCAGAACAGTACCTTTGTTTGCATTCCTCTCTTCTCATACTATCCCTTACTCCCAGGCCTGCCAGCCTGGCTCACTCTCCCAGGAACTAGTGATCCTACATGCTGCCCTTTCTATCTCCAGCTGAGGAGAAAATTGCTGCCCAACACACATCCTCAGCTCTTTGATCCTCTTCATAAGGTCAGCGTGCCTCCCTGCAGTTCATTCAAGATCACTTTAAAGCCAATTATCTTTGTCTTGCATGATGATACATGATAATATGCAATAATTAATGGGAATGGAGAGCAGTGGTTAAGTGAGCTTTTTATAGCTCCACTACCTAGAATGTATGTATAATAAAGCAGTGTTATAAAGCTACTGCGGATATGAGACTTTTATCCCATGTTCCTTAATTTTATATTATGCAGTTACATTTTAAGCTTATTGCTTTTAATGAAAGAGATATATCCTATTTTATTAATCAAAAGGCAGCAAATATTGCCAAGCAGCTCAGCAATGAAACATTCAGGCTGAATTGAAGTGCATCAATATACATTTTTATATGAGATTATAAAGTCTCATGGCAGGTTCTTACCACATGTGTTTGTTGGTTTTTATTTTAGTATTTTCATCTTTTCACTCTGTCCACTTCTGTGTCTTAATTTGGAGTCATATATTTTTTAAATTAGGTCATCACTATTTATTAGATGCATATTTAACAAGGTGATCCTCATTTCTATGAACTGGTATAATATAAATAATGAAAATACATACTATTGCAAGGTATTAGGAAAGGCTATAATTATCTCAATATTATCAAAACATTAATTATCAAAACATTAGATAGTGAAAGGATTACTTATTAAAATATTTTGCACTGAGTTGCACTTTTCATCCTAGGATCTCAAAATGCTTTACAGAGGTGCGTGAGGAGAGGAAAATATCTTCATTTTACTGTTGATGAAGCTGAGGCACAGATAGGTCATGTGTTTTGTCCAAGAAACAGTGCAAATAAGTTGCAGAGTCAGGAATCTGGGTATTCTGGTTTCCAGCCCTGTACCCTTCCCATTAGACCACAATCTCAAGTTATGGAATATTTGGGAGCCCTCCCAAAGAGATGAAAATGGATTTGAAATGGTCTCAGTTGTTCCTTATTTTTAAAATGCAGTTTTATGCTTTGAATATTTGTAGTTTAAAAAGTAAAATAAAAATTAAGTAAAACGTAATTGAATCTTAATCAAGTACCCAACATTCTATAGTTCCAGACAAAAACCAAACAACTCCCCTAAACAAACAAACACAATGATATTAAGATGGAGCTAAGGTTAAGAGTATGTATCAGTAACTTGATAATAAAATAACATTAAAGGGAAGTTTTAATTTCCCAAAGCCCAAACATCATAAACCCAGTAAATGCAGAGTCAAGGCTACACTTAGAAGAAATCTGAAGTTTTAAGTTAAGAAATGCATAGTTAAGACACTCAAATAACGTTATCTCTTCCCGGTAGTGATGTCTTGCAATAACCAGATGATTATAATTAAAGCAATTTAATGTTTGTGGTCTCAGATTAGTTTAAAATTATTTTTAATGACGCATTAGGCTTTTAAATATCCCCCCCCGCCCCCCTTATGACTATACTATTTCACATACCACATCTCATTGCTGGGTAGAATAGTCTTGAGAAGTTGCAAGACAAGGTATTTTAAATTTATAGCTTTTCAAATACTTCCCTATGGTTGACGGTCAGAAAATTTGTGAACTTGCCAAAGCTCATCATATCTCCAAAATGTCTTGCTCTAACAGCTTCAGAATGGTTTGCGTTGTTGGTCTAGCTGAGGAAACTATCTTTTAATGGGTTTCTTTGTGTGGCTGTGTTGGGAAAGGAGAGTTGTGGGGCAATTACAAAGATATATAATATGAAGAGCTTGTGACAGGGATATCCACAGTAAGGTAGGCAGCCAAGGGGCTTATTAAGGGGCTCATTAGAAAAGGGATATAAAATAAGCCAGTGGAAGGCTAGCCAAGAGCCCCTGAGAGGGGTTGTGTGTGACATTAAGACCAGCCTGGCATTATTTATTCATTATTTCACTATATGTGAAAGAAAATGTAGAATCAAATGAAGTAAAAATCTTAAATGAATCCACATGTTCCATAGAATCTCTATGGATAGTAATTCCATGCTCTAATAAGAACATAACAATAGGGATCTATTATCGACCACCTGATCAGGACAGTGATAGTGATGATGAAATGCTAAGGGAGATTAGAGAGGCTAACAAAATAAAGAACTCAATAATAGTGGGCGATTTCAATTATCCCCATATTGACTGGGTACATGTCACCTCTGGACGAAATGTGGAGACAAAATTCCTCGATACTTTAAATGACTGCTCCTTGGAGCAGCTGGTACAGGAACCCACAAGGGGAGAGTCAACTCTTGATTTAGTCATGTGTGGAGCGCAGGATCTGGTCCAAGAGGTAGCTATAACAGGACCGCTTGGAAATAGTGACCATAATATAATAACATTTAACATTCCTATGGTGCGAAGAACATATCAACAGCCCAACACAGTGGCATTTAATTTCAAAAAGGGCAACTATGCAAAAATGAGGGGGTTAGTTAAGCAGAAATTAAAAGGTAAAGTGACTAAAGTGAAATCCCTGCAAGCTGCATGGACACTTTTCAAAGACACCATAATAGAGGCCCAAGTTAAATGTATACCCCAAATTAAAAAAACTAAGTGAAAGAACTAAAAAAGAGCCACCGTGGCTTAACAACCATGTAAAAGAAGCAGTGAAAGATAAAAAGGCATCTTTTAAAAAGTGGAACTCAAATCCTAGTGAAGTAACTAGAGACGAGCATAAACACTGCCAAATTAAGTGTAAAAATGTAATAAGAAAAGCCAAAATGGAGTCTGAAGAACAGCTAGCCAAAAACTCAAACGGTAATAACAAAACGTTTTTTAAATATGTCAGAGGCAGGAAGCCTGCTAAACAACCTGTGGGGCCCCTGGACAATAGAGATACAAAGGAGCACTTAAAGATGATAAAGTCATTGCGGAGAAACTAAATGAATTCTTTGCTTCGGTCTTCACAGCTGAGGACATTAGGGAGATTCCCAAACCTGAGCCGTCTTCTGTAGGTGACAAATCTGAGGAATTGTCACAGATTGAAGTGCCACTAGAGGAGGTTTTGGAACTAATTGATAAACTTAACTGTAACAAGTCACTGGGACCAGATGGCATTCACCCAAGAGTTCTGAAAGAACTCAATTGTGAAACTATTAACTTGGGTTTGTAACCTGTCCTTTAAATCGGCTTCTGTACCTAATGACTGGAAGATAGCTAATGTTACGCCAATATTTAAAAAGGGCTCTAGAGGTGATCCCGGCAATTACAGACCGGTAAGTCTAACAACCGTACCGGGCAAATTAGTTGAAACAATAGTAAAGAATAAAATGGTCAGGCACACGGAAGAACATAAATTGTTGGGCAAAAGTCAACATGGTTTCTGTAATGGGAAATCATGCCTTACTAATCTATTAGAGTTCCTTGAAGGGGTCAACAAACATGTGGACAAGGGCGATCCAGTAGTAGACATAGTGTACTTAGATTTCCAGAAGGCCTTTGACAAGGTCCCTCACCAAAGGCTCTTATGTAAATTAAGTTGCCATGGGATAAGAGGGAAGATCCTTTCATGGACTGAGAACTGGTTAAAAGACAGGGAACAAAGGGTAGCAATAAATGGTACATTTTCAGAATGGAGAGGGGTAACTAGTGGTGTTCCCCAAGGGTCAGTCCTAGGACCAATCCTATTCAACTTATTCATAAATGATTTGGAAGAAGGGGTAAACAGCGAGGTGGCAAAGTTTGCAGATGATACTAAGCTGCTCAAGATAGTTAAGACCAAATCAGACTGTGAAGAACTTCAAAAAGATCTCACAAAACTACGTGATGGGGCAACAAAATGGCAAATGAAATTTAATGTGGATAAATGTAAAGTAATGCACATTAGAAAAAATAACCCCAACTATACATACAATATGATGGGGATTAATTTAGCTACAACTAATCAGGAAAAAGATCTTGGAGTCATCGTGGATAGTTCTCTGAAGACGTCCATGCAGTGTGCAGCGGCAGTCAAAAAAGCAAACAGGATGTTAGGAATAATTAAAAAAGGGATAGAGAATAAGACGGAGAATATCTTATTGCCCTTATACAAATCCATAGTGCGCCCACATCTTGAATACTGCATACAATTGTGGTCTCCTCATCTGAAAAAGGATATACTGGCATTAGAAAAGGTTCAGAGAAGGGCAACTAAAATGGTTAGGAGTCTGGAACAGGTCCCATATGAGGAGAGATTAAAGAGGCTAGGACTTTTTAGCTTGGAAAAGAGGAGACTAAGGGGGGATATGATAGAGGTATATAAAATTATGAGTGGTGTGAAGGAAGTGAATAAGGAAAAGTTATTTACTTGTTCTCATAATAGAAGAACGAGGGGCCACCCAATTAAATTAGTGGGCAGCAGGTTTAAAACAAATAAGAGGAAGTTCTTCTTCACGCAGCGCACAGTCAACCTGTGGAACTCCTTGCCTGAGGAGGCTGTGAAGGCTAGGACTATACCAGGGTTTAAAAGAGAACTGGATAAATTCATGGAGATGAAATCCATTAATGGCTATTAACCAGGATGTGTAAGGAATGGTGTCCTTAGCCTCTGTTTGTCAGAGGGGGGTGATGGATGGCAGGAGAGGGAGCACGTGATCACTACCTGTTAGGTCCACTCACTCCGGGGCACCTGGCATTGGCCACTGTCGGTGGACAGGCTACTGGGCTGGATCTTTGGTCTGACCCAGTACGGCCATTCTTATGTTCTTATGTTATGCTCTATTTATACACTACTCTAGTAGGCCTCCATGCTTCTCCCTTTGACGTGAATGAGAAGAATCTCATTGACATCAGTGATGCAGGATCAGACTCAGAGTGATCGGGAGTGGGGCAGGAGAGGGATGTCATTTTATGGTTACAGGACAGGTGAAAATGAATTAGAATGACCAAAGGTCAGCTTGTTTCATTTGGCTGGTCTCTACCTTGACTTTATTTCTAGAGATAAGAAGATGAAGCCTATGAGAGCCAAGTTTTTTGAAAGGGTGGCTGTTGTTAATTCCATTGTGAACTTGGTATGGTAAAATAACTGCACTCTCAAATCTAGGAAACCAAAGTTGCAGTTCTAGAGCGTGATTTATTTTTCTTCAGCTCTGTATTGTACGTCTTCTGCCAAGACAGTAGAAAAGGAGTTCAGACAGCAAATGTACAAATCCTGATAGGAATCTACTGTTTTAATGTAATATAATTGTAATCTTCTAGTTTTAAAGATTTTCCAGTCTCATAAAATCATAGCCAATTAATTTTACTATGTAAAGATTTAAAACAAGAACTACTTCACTAAGAAAAGATTTTAAGCTATGGAGCCCACTGGACTTTGTAATAGACAGTACATGATCAGTCTAATTTGATAGCATTAATAATTTTGTGTCTTTACTGTTTTGTGCAACAGTCAGAGCCAATGAGAAATTAGAAACAGTTGACCTGCTTAGTGTGTAGAAAAATAATCTGTAGCTGCTGAACATTTCATATGTGTTGTCAGTAGTGACTACTAGGCATAAGATGGTTTGACCTTATCAATAATAGGGATGTATTATTGAGAACTGGCCTTGAAAGGATTCAAGTCATCATCAGTCACCCCACTTTTTGGTTGTATTGCCTGCCTTGGAGATAAAGTCCTTGCACATCAAGGTCTGAAGATTGGACTTGAAATCAGGAGAGGACATTGCCCAGCAATTAACCTGGCTGCATCAGATCAGTAATAACCCATCAGATTAGTAATAAAAAAAAAATTCCACCTTTAGATGCCTGGAATAAAGCCATACAATGTAGCCATGGACATTCAGTGTTATGGTCCCTCACTGTCTAAGCATATTGTTATAGTTGATAATTTTACCCTATCCATTTATTAAAAATGTCATATCTTATAAGAATGGTTGGCTGGCAACATTTCTCTTTGCACTGGTATTGCAATATTTGTAAATAGGATAGGAACTTTTTTAGTGCTTCTCCTGTCACTGACTTGAGACTTGTTGCTGTCAAAGGCGGAAGAAGAAAGTCAGGCAGATAAGCTAGCAAGTGACATGAGAGGTACTGAAGCAATACAAGTGCTTGTCAGATCACCTGACTCCTCCTTTCAATCACACAATTTTCCAGCCCTGTAGAGCAAGATTTGGAGGATTTTGTGTGTTAACTGGACTTCTCCATTTTCACCTTTTTTCCATATGTGACTGCTGATTTCTCAAGGTGGAGACTGTTGTTTTCTGAAATTACAATCATCCACAGTGGGATATAAAAGGAGAGAGAGAGAGGGGGGTTTGTGTCTAGTGGCAGTTGCAATATCCACTGCTTTATTTGTAGAAATGGGCCCAAAATTAGGTCCCGAGAATGCAAACATTTACATATGTGCGTAACTTTACAAATATGAGTAGACCCATTGACCTCACATATGGGATTGCTCACCTGTGGAACATTTGGATTCAAGGTTTTGGTTTGGGCCCATTCATATACTGCACTATTCTAGAGTTGGGTATTGCAAGCATTTATGTATGTGAATAGTCTGGTCCTGAAATACCAATGTCAACATTCTTCAGAAGAAATTGCAAAGTCTGAGCTGCTAAAATTTCTAATCTGGAAAGTAAGGGGAAAAAAAGCAGCATTTAAAAAAAAATTAGCCCATGTGACTCTTTATATATAAGGAAGGAGCAGTAAAGGGCACAGACACAAAATTTGCAGTTATTCTTTAAAGGAAAAGAGTGAGGTGAAGAATTCATTGATTACAAGCATTAATTATTTCTAGTGGTTGACTGGATTTACTGTGCACTTAACTCTTATTGGGCAGTCTTATATATAACCATTTTAAGTACAATATTTAAATCTTTTATCTCCAAGTTGCGACTCTGTACCCCATGAGTAATATATACTGTATGAAAGTCAATTAGAGTCTACAGCAAGCCTCTGAGCATATGACATATCTGTCCTTGGATCAAAGTGAGGAATATCTTTTAGGTTAGGGGTGAATTTAAATGAAAAGCTCATAGTGAGGAAGGAAAAGAATAATCATACGACATAGACAAAGCAATATTTTCCAAAAAGCTTTTCCTATATTTAATAGAGACAATCATATTTCACAAAACTTTATGTATGGCTGAGGTTATATATCACTTTGAAACTAAGTTTTCAGAGGATTACAACTAGAACTGTGTGAAACTTTCACAGCAAAGCCTGATGCTAAGTGAAACTAATCTCATTTGGTTACAAACTCAGGGTTCACTGAGGTTCAGTTTCAATTAACCTTTCAATGAACCTCTTGGAATTTCATAGATTCCAAGGCCAGAAGGGACTATTGTGATCATGTAATCTGACCTCCTGCATTACACATGTCATAGAACGTCCCCAAAATAATTCCTAGAGGGTAGCTTTTAGAAAAACATCCAATAGTGATTTTAAAATGGTCAGTAATGGGGAATCCATCACATCCCTTGGTAAATTATTTCAATGGTTAATTACTCTCACTGTTAAAAAAAATGTATGTCTTATTTCCAGTTTGAATTTGTCTAGCTTCAACTTATAACCATTGGATCATGTTAAAGCTTTCTCTGCTAGATTTAAGAGCCAATTATTAAGTATTTATTTTCCATGTAGGTACTTATAGACTGTAATCAAGTTACTCCTTGCCCTTCTCTTTGTTAAGCTAAATTGATTGAGCTCTTGATTCTGTCATTATAAGGCATGTTTTCTAATGCTCTTATCGTTCTCATAGCTTTTCTCTGAACCTGCTCCAACTTATCAACATTCTTCTTGAATTGTGGGTACCAGAACTGGACACAGTATTCCAGCATCAGTCAGACTGGTGCCAAATACATAAAATAACCTCTATTCTCCTACCCAAGATTCCCGTTTTTATGCATTTTAGTATTGCATTAGCTCTTTTGGTCACAGCGTCACACTGGAAGCTTATGTTCAGCTGATTATCCATCATGACCTCTCAAATCTTTTTCAGAGTCACTGCTTCCCAGGCTAGAATCCCCAATCCTGTATGTCTGGCCTACATTTTTTGTATCTAGATGTATATATTTACATTTATCTGTATTAAAATCCATATTGTTTGCTTGTGTTCAGTTTACCAAGTTATCCAGATGACTCTGAATCAGTGTTCTGTCCTCATTATTTATGGCTACTCCAATTTTTGTGTCATCTGCAAACTTGATCAGTGATGATTTTATATTTTCTTCCAGATGTTAAATAGTGTAAGGCCCAGAACTGATCCCTGCCAGACCCGACTGGAAACACACACACTCGAGATGAGTCCCTGTTTATAGTTACATTTTGAGACCGATCAGTTATCCAGTTTTTAATCCATTGAATGTTTGGCATGTTCCTTTTATATTCTAGTTTATAATAAAAATGTTGTGCAGTACTAGTCAAAGGCATTACCGAAGTTTAAGTATATTATGTCAACAATATTAACTTTATCAACCAGATTTGTAATCTCATCAAAAAAGATATCAAGTTAGTTTGACAGGATTGATTTTCCATAAACCCATGTTGATTTGCATTGATCACATTACCCGTGTTTAATTTTTTATTAATTAAGTCCTATATCAGCCCCTCCATTATCTTGCACAGGATCAATGTCAGGCTGACAGGCCTCTAATAACCCCAGTCATCCCTTTTTTAGAAACTGGCACAACATTAGCATTCTTCTAGCCTTCTGAAACTTCCCAGTGATCCAAGACTTGTTGAAAAATCAACATTAATGATCCAGAGACCTCCTCAGCCAGCTCTTTAAAAAATCTTGAATGCAAGTTATCTGGATCTGCTGATTTTAAAACGTCTGACTTTAGTAACTTCTGTTTAACATCCGCCAGAGATAGTGAAATAGAAAGAGTATTATCAACATATGATGAGACTATATCTGTTTTTCCCCAAATACAGAACAGAAAAAATGATTGAACACTTCTATCTTTTCTTCATTATTATTGATAATTTTACCATTTCCATCTAGTAATGTACCAATACTACTGTTAGGATTCTTTTTGTTCCTAATATATTTATGTGGACAGAGTACTGGGCAACAGCACCTTTTGAGTTCTTGAGGGTGGATGGGTGCAAGCACTCTGGTAACTGCAGCTCTAATTAATGACCACATTAAGAAGAGCTGTGCCTAATTGATGGGCTGGGGAGAACTAAGAGGCTAATTAGGCCATTAGGCAGATGATACAAAAGACACAGGAAGGAAGTAGGCTGGGAGGAAGCAGATAGAGAGAGAGAGGGAAAGAGAGGTTGCTCTTTCCTGCTTGCTTCAGGAGTGGAGAGCTCCTTAAGACTGAAGGTATAAGGCTGTAAAACAGGCATCTGCAACCTTCGGCACGTGGCTCGCCAGGGTAAGCCCCCTGGCGGGACGGGACGGCTTGTTTACTTGCTGTGTCCGCCGGTTTGGCCGATCGCGGCTCCCACTGTCCACGGTTCATCATCCCCGGCCAATGAAGGTTGCGGGAAGTGGCGGCCAGCACATCCCCGGCCCGCACCGCTTCCCGCAGCCCCCGTTGACCTGGGACGGCGAACAGTGGACAGTGGGCGCCGCAATCGGCCGAACTGGCAGACGCAGCAAGTAAACAAGCTGTCCCGTCCCGCCAGGGGGCTTACCCTGGCAAGCCACGTGCCAAAGGTTGCCGATGCCTGCTGCATAACATATAAGGGTGGTGGAAACCAATCTTGTAGATAAACTGCATGGGTGTTTTACCAGCAAAAAGGTCTCTGAGCTATTTATGGACTTGAGCAGAGGCAGGAACAAGTGGGCCCTGCCACAATTAAAAAAAAAATCCTTCTTATTGTCCATATCTCTGCTAACCATACATTTCTCCTTGTGTCAGTTGGCTTCCCTTATCAGTATTCTACAATTCTTCCCTTTCCTCCCAAATATATAAAACAAATCTGGTTTACAGGGCAAGTGAAGAAAAACACACACACACACACACACACACACGTATGTATGTATGTATGTATGTATGTATATAATTACAGTATCTTCACTTGTCCTGTACACCAGGTTTGTGTTGGTTTTTCTAAACTTGTACCCAATACAGACTTCCTCCTCAATTGTGAGATTGGGATTTTTTGAGCATCTAGCAAGGAGTTCTTAAATGATTCCCAATTACCATTCACATTTTTCTGATTTTAAATTCTTCCGCCTGGCTGATTTGGATCATAATTGTTTTCAGCTTTAAAAATATTTTTGACTAGTCCATAAACCCGAGTGACACTTCAGACTAGGCAGGACTCCTTCTCCACAACAGGACTTGTCCTCTGTCCTTTGGCTGTCTGTTTCGGAGGAAGAAAGGGGCCAACTATGCTCATTCCCTCCCACCATCTTGAGGATGTGACCTTTTGTCTCCTTTCCCATGTGGTATTCTGTGAGGTGAGTAATATAATATCCCCCTTTCCCTTTTCCACATGCTCTGGATCCACAGCAAGTAAATTCAGGGAAGTATGCAGCTAATCTAACCTTGTCCCCAATTCTGAAGAATTGGGAACAATAAATGCTTCTCTAATGTGGCTGTCATCACTTACGAAAGCCTTGTAACTCAATCTGGCACTAAAATAGGCTGTAGAATGCACTGTGCTAAAAGTGCATCCCCATTGTGGTAGTAAGTGAAGTAATGAACAAAGTGGGTGTGTATTTGGGGGTGGGGAAGAGGGTTATAAGAATGTATAGTGCATGAAAAACAAACCACAAAAGAGTGTTAATATCTGCATAAGCATTGTTTGCCTTGTTTTTAGAATACAATCCTCTTAGCAGCAACTAGAGCATTTCTCATTATCAACATTTATACAACTTATAACAAAGATCCAAACTTTAAAAAGGTATATGTATTAAATTCACTCATGGTCTGAGACTTTTTATGCCAAGCTGTAACCATGGGTATAACTCTACAGATGAGCTGTTATTAAGGCTGTGCATAACCCTCCAGGAAGCTGTCCATCAGTAGTTTCTCTTTTAATTCTGGCCAACTGTCACTGGATCGAAGGGAGATAAAAAAGGCAGAGTTCTGAGTGTTGAAAAAATCTTCTACTCTCTCTGCAGAGGACAGCAACAGACTTTTTCTTAAAGGTGTATTAAGATAATAAATATGTCATGTCACACTGCTCTAGTGCATGTTGAAGAAACTGCAACAGAGACTACAATATTAATTATATTACATTAGCAGAGATGGAGAGAAGATCTAGCACTTGAGAGAGAGAGAAAAATGTTGCTAATAACAAGGCAATTATTTTATCTGGTCTCTATCAGTAAATCCCACACAATTAGGATGCAGGTGAAAGTAAGGGCCCCATCGTCTTCTATTTCATATATAGATTATATATACATCATGCGTATACATGTAACTAGTTCTTTGAGATACAAACTGTGGATGATGTTCATATAGTGAGAACAGTAACAAAATACAGAAACACTATTGATATTCACAACTGACAGAAAATCTGCAAGGCTTAAATTAATATTTTTAAATAATGTCTTGCTCTTCCATATCTACAAGAAGAGTAATATACACTGGTTAGGGGTGAATACCTGCCCATGTTAAAATCAATGAGAGTTTTGCCATTTACTTCAATGGGGCAAAGATTTCAACCTGTCTTGACTCAGGAAAAAGTCATGCTTCGTACCATGATAGGAAAAGTATGATTCCTGTGTGTGTTTGACGTCACAGATAGAAAATTATTGCATCTAATTCAACACCTTGGTTTTGTGGGAGGCATAACTATTCTTCTATAAATCTGAACCCCATGGGACATTCCTTTCTAATCCCACTAAACGTATTACTCTTTGTCCAAAGGCACGTAAGCATTTTAGTAGGAAAATAAAGAATTGCTAAATGCTTTTGCTGTTTTTTACCCTCATACTTGCTCAGCTGACACACTATATTGCAGGGGTGGCCAAACTATGGCTTGCGAGCCACATGTGGTTCTTTTACCATTAAAGTGCAGCTCACAAGCCCCCTCCAGCCCCCACATTCTCTGCCTACCAGACTGGGGAGGGGGAGCTTGGGACCTCTGCCTTGCAGTGGAGTGGTGGGGGTAGGGGCTTCTGTCCAGTGGGGAGGAGGGTCTCGGGGCTTCAGCCCTCTGGGGCGCAGCTGCGGGGCTCAGGGCTTCAGCGGGAGTAGGGTTGAAGCCCTGAGCCCTGGCTCCTGGCAGGTGTGCTCTGGCTTTCAAACTTTTGAAGATTGTCGTATGTGGCTTAGAGGGCCAGTGAGTTTGGCTACCCCTGCTGTATTGGTTTAAATTCTCCTGGACACAAGGTGCAATGGCTTTTTATGACAATGGCCTCAGCTAGATAATAGGTTCACCAACTTAGGCTTGCACTATGAGCCAAAAAATAGCAGTGTAGATGTTCCTGCTTGGGCTGAAGCCCAAGTGATGGGGTGGCGATCAGAGCCAGGATTGCAGCCCAAGCTTGAACATCTACAGTGCTCTTTTTAGCACTGTAACTCGAGCCATGCAAGCCTGAGTCAGTTTACACAGACGCTGAGACTTGCTTCCACAGATTTTTTTGATTTTTTTACGGTGTAGGCATATGCAAAAAGTCAGTTTTTGGATTGAAAAAAATAAGGTTTTTGATTCGGGTCCCTCTCCTGAGAGTCCATCTCGGACCTCAGAACCCTGGCTGTCAAAACTGTCATAAAATAGGTGTCTCCATGAAATATTTGAGTTTTGATGAAACAGCATTTTCCAATGGAAACAAACAAAGTATTGAAAATGTTTGGACTAGGTCTATTTGACCCAAGTGGATCATTTTTTTAATGAAAGAGGGATTTTCTACAGAAGAAACGTCACTTGCATAGTTATTAATGCAGTGTATATACTTGTAGTGTGCATGGACTACATCATCAAAACTTAGGGCAGTGATAAGCTCTGAATGTGAAGACAGGGCATGTGCATGTCTACATGGTGAGCTTTTGGTGCTAGTGAATCAGGATCTCGGTTGCCATTGACCCTTTTTATGAATGCCCTGCTAATTGGGTTTGAAAAGTAAGGCACTTAAATGGGATTCTTGTTCTGTGTTGGTACAGCACTTAGTACAAAGGGCTCCTGGTCCATGACTGGGGCTCCAAGGCCCTACGTTAATATAAATAATGACTAATGATAATTTTTGAAATATTGCTGAATGGGTCAAGAAGATAAAGAAGTCATTTGCATTTCCACAAGCTTTCCACAATTGTTTGTGTTATGAGTTCTGAAATGCTCAGCTTGGTTCACTACTGTAATGCATGCTGTACCCAGTCTCACACTCCAGATATGCATGGTAGCACAGATTGAGTTCCTTCATGGCATTCATTTCCATATGCTCAGTGTCTTAACAACATAAAGTAACATCCCCATTACAAAAAGATGCACTACACTACTATAGACAGGGATCAGCAACCTTTGGCATGCGGCCCACCGGGGTAAGCCCCCTGGCGGGCTGGGTCGGTTTGTTTACCTGCCGCAGCTGCAGGTTCGGCCGATCACAGCTCCCACTGGCCATGGTTCGCCACTCCAGGCCAATGGAGGCTGCGGGAAGTGGCATGGGCCGAGGGATGTGCAGACCATTGCTTCCTGCAGCCCCCATTGGCCTGGAGCGGCGAACCGTGGCCAGTAGGAGCCGCGATCGGTTGAACCTGTGGACGCGGCAGGTAAACAAACTGGCCTGGCCTGCCAGGGGACTTCCCCTGGTGGGCTGCGTGCCAAAGTTGCCGATCCCTGCTATAGACAAATAGTTCCAATAATACTGTAAGCTTCACTAACCTTGGGAATAATTGTAACAATTGTGTTAAGAAAAATCTTAAAATATTTAACTGGAACACAAAATTTCTCGCCCCAAAAAACACACTGTATTTATGACACATGATCATAGACAGAGGCATTATTGTTGTAAGCATTTCACAGTTCTGCAATTCATTTGTCCTGGCTTTCACGTAATATGGCAACATCATCTCCACTGAGGCCTTTTTGTCAATTGATGTCCTTCCCATAGGTGCAAGTTTTGCTAAGTGGCAGGTCTACCCCATCAAATGATTCTATTTTGTTTGTATTCTGTTTGTATTCAATGACGGAGGCCAGAAGAAAAGAAGGGAAGATTCTACAAAGTTTTGATATGATATCTGTAGTAGTTCAGTAGTTGTATTGTTTATAACAGTTGGCACTTTCTGTCCTCAAACCTTCACAGCACTTTCCATGATTATCTGTATACAAGCCCAGTATCTTATAAAAGAAGAATGGTAAAACTAAAAATAAAATTTGCAAAACAACTCTTCTTCAGCTTATGGAAAATGCTGAGAATTTGACTATAAAATTAAGTCTTTGATTTGAGACATAAAGCTAGATAGTTCAATTCATTAGAGCCCCAGGGGGATCAAATACACAACATTGAAGTGTCTCTGCTTTTTTACTGAAAACGTCGTAGTTGTTAGTCTACGGCACCATAGGTGGCATACAAAATTATATAAGTAACCACAGAGAGCATCTGTTCTAGATGAACAAGAAGTCTGCCTTGGCAAAGTGAAATTAGTTGAATGGTGGTATATGCCCACTGTTCTTAGGAGTATAGAGTAGGCGAAAGCAGGAACAAAGTGAACCTACTGATCAGTAAACACACCTACATTTGCTTCACAACTAAGTGAAATAGCACCATTAACTGATTCATATATTCCATTGTATATCTCCAGTCAGCCTAGCTCTAGTATAACAAACTTTCCAGATAGAATTAAAAAATAGCTCACAAAGGTGTAGAGTTTAAAATACTTTTTGTAATTCCATTGTTAAAGTAAATATTGTCTTGGAAAAAACCCCTTTATCTTGGGTTTCAGAATTTGTTGTGTGACAGATTCAATGGTGCAAGGAGTGCAGTGTGCAATTCTTGGGAGACGGGTGCCCAATCCAGTTTTAGCTATGTGATGGGCTAGTCCCCTGGAATAAATTAGAGCAGCCTAAAGACTGCTTTAACTTCTTCTGGCTTCAAGGAGCCATTAGGGCAGCCAGGCACAGGATACCCTGGCAATGCCTGACCTCCCTGGGCAACACTCGCTGTGCCAGCCACAGGTATTTGGGATGCAGTAGGAGTTCTGTGAGCCTCCCCATTTCCACTGAGAGGGCGGGCAAGCTTAGATGGGGTGTGTACGTGTGTGTGAGTGTTATGTTGGGAGTTATAATGGCGCCATCACCTGTTTCTTTGATTTATAGACAATTATAGAGGGAGTGGAAGCTGCTGGCTCTGCTAATCAGATGCCAGGGGCGCCATGTGTCCCTTCTTCTTCTGGTTTTCCAGTTTTCAGCAAAATCAATAGGGTTTTGCCCCTTGATACCTAGAACAGTTGCTGAAAGTTTGGAGTTGACTTAGGGTGACCAGATGTCTCGATTTTTATAGAGAGAGTCCCTATATTGGGGCTTTTTCTTATATAGGTGCCTATTAGCCTCCACCCCCGTCCCGATTTTTCATACTTGCTATCTGGTCACTCTAAGTTGACTGGATGTGACATTCAAAAGTTATGATGTTACCCCTAAACAGATAAGCAGACAGACAGAATATGTCGTCACACACTGCGGACTTATGTGGTCTCTTATCCCCCTTCCTTACACAAAAAGCTTTAACTCATGTTTATATGTGCTTTGAACCCAGGCTTGCTGACCCAGGTGGGAGTATAGGTTAGAGCCTGGGTTTTGCTTCAGTGTGGCTCTAATCTCCCTACTTTGTAGTGTGGATGCAGGCTGAAACCCTGGTTCCAGAACCCAGGTGCTGACAGTCTTCATGAAAACAAACCCCATCCACTTTTATGTACAGTTTTATGACCTGAACATGTAGGGCCAGATTTGGATCTTGGGACTCAAGTCTGATGGCCTCCCAAATTGGGTGTGGTGGATTGAAATATTCAGCATGGTGTAGCTAGGGAATCTCAGACGATGTAGTGAACATCTAAAAAATTCTGATGAAGGCCTGGGCTACACTAGGAAATTAGGTTGGCATAACTACGTCGCACAGGAGTGTGAAAAATCTGCACCCCTGAGCGATGCATTAACCTGACCTAATCTCTGGTGTATATGGCACTAGGTCAACAGGAGAATTGTTCCACTGACCTGACCTAGCTACCTCCCTCCAGGGTGAGTGCAGTACCTGTGCTGATGGGAGAACCTCTCCCGTCAGCGTAGGTAGCGTCTTCACTGAAGTGCCGCAGCAGCGAAGCTGCAATGGTGCAGCCGCACCACTGCAGCATTTTAAGTGTAGACAAGCCCTAAATTCAAAGCATTTTGGCTGGGATTCTGTAGCCCTTAAATTGGCAAAATTCCTATTGACCTCAGTGGGAGTTTTGCCTGCCTGGGGAATGCAGGATCTAGCCTTGTGCCTGTAATGCTTTGTTCGTTTTCCTTCAAAGCAGGTCACTGAGGGATATAGCTTATTGTGATGGTTTTTAAATGATTAACATTTTCTTTGTATTGGAAAATGTGCCTAGTTAGAGACACTAAGGAAAATCCACAGGTCACTATGCAACTATAAAATGCATAAACCAAACAAAAAAAGTCCAAACAGATTAAATACAGATGAGAAAATTAGTGCATGACCAGTGGCGTAGCCAGGTTTAGAGCACAGCAGGAGCGGCGCTATAAAAAGGCGCCTCCCGGCTCCCCCTGTACTCACCCCGGCGGCGCTTTAAAGGGCCCGGGGCTCCAGCCGCTGTGGAGCCCCTGGGCCTTTTAAATCCCCGCCTGAGCCCGGCTCCGGCAGCGGGGCTGGGGGGGGGCACTTTAAAAGCCCTGCAGCTCCCCGCAGCGGCAGGAGCCGTGGGCCTTTTAAAGTGCCCCCCCGCCCCCAGCCCGGGTCCGGCAGCGGGGCTGAGGGGGGGCGCTTTAAAGGGCCGGCGGCGCCCCGCAGTGGCAGGAGCCGCCGGCCTTTTAAAGCTCCCCCCCCAGCCCAGGTCCGGCAGCGGGGCTAAGGGTGGGGGCACTTTAAAGGGCCTGTGGCTCCCCGCAGCAGCAGGAGCCGCCGGCCTTTTAAAGCGCCCCTGAGCCCAGCTCCTGCAGCGGGGCTCGGGCGGCACCTTAGCGCTGCTTCTCCTCACAGGGGGAGCGGCTGATCCCCCTGCTCCCGCCCTGGCTACGCTACTGTGCATGACAATGCAGGCAAATGTAAACAGCACCTGATGAACATGGACATCTTTTTGAATCACGAACCCCTTTTCAGCAAGTGGCTGTCAAAGGTGGCCATGCTACCCATGCTGGAATATGTGCTGTGGAGGCAGCATGCTGGAAATAAGCCACAGTGATGAAAATACTAGGATTCAATGAATATTTATTACCAAAAATGTGAGGCGAAAAAATAGCTATCAGAGCCGTTATGCACAGAAGGAAAATTAATACTGAGGAGAGAGGCCGACAAAATGATTTCGGGTTAACGTTATGTCATAACAACAAGGAACTGTACAGTAATATGAACCTATTTAAAGGTAAATGCAAATGTGGCAAACAAATACAACAGGGGATTGTTAATGACTATAAAACATAGTAACAATACACACATCTTTCCCCCACCTTAACCATATTATATTTGTGTGGAAATTTGACAGGAAATCTTAGCAGATCATAAGGATCAAAGAAATGCATAAGGAGGTGATAACTCCATAACTAAAGATCTAATCTCTGGAACAGGGAGCATAGTTCATACTGAATAACCTGTCTGATGAATTTTGCCTTTGTTTTCAAATGGTTTGAGAGCAGATCACAATTTTCTTGAATTTGCCATTCAACGTTATCCATTGAATAATTTCAGCAAATAATTACGGGTCTATTGATAGTTTGTGAGCTGTTTGGGGAGGTTTGCAATTGTTTAGTATTCAAAACTGGATGGAGCAATGTTGGTTAGCGTTCATTGGGAAAATAGATCACATAATATATTTCTGTTCCCCAGATGGATGATTGTCGCTCTTAGAATTGAGTTGCCAGCATGAATACCTATCTTCACAAATTCAGAAGTCATTTCTTATTAATATTCTCCAATAGTCACTTAAAATGTGTTGTCATTTTGAACATCCCTGCCACAAACTCATTTGGTAGTATACTAGAGGAAAAGAAAACACAAATATATTTATCTACAATTTTGAATGATATTTTGTGCAATATTCACTGAGCTTTACTGACAGTAATACTCATCACTCATACAACCCTTAACTAATGCATTTTCATAACAGCTTTGGGGGGTAATAGGTTTAGTTCACATATCATCTGAATTTCACAGCTGGGTAACTGAGATCAGGAGAGGTTACGTGATTTGTCTAATGTCATTGTCAAATCCCAAACTGGAGTTAAAGGATTCCTGGTTTCCATTTGTATGCTTACTACCTTATACTATGCTGCTTTTCAGATCATAAGGTATAAAGATCTACCTTCATTAGCAGTGCAGCACAATAAGAATCTTCACATGCTTATAAAATGTACATTAATCTCTTTGTTCGCTATTTCAGCTTCTTGGCTTATGGACTTGAGAGAGGTTTGTGTGGTGTTCATGCCTCTTCATACTCATTTTTTCTGACATTTATATAACTATGATGGTGTATGTTCTCTTTTGTGACTCTCTCTCCAAATGCCTCCCTGGAGTTATACATGGAAAACATGTTGACAATTTGTTGCTCAAAATTATAATAGAACACTCTTTGTTGATCAACTTCTGTTCTGTTGAGAGTTAAGCCTATGGATATGATAAATGATGGTGTAAGTCCTTTAGACTACTGTGTATTTTTAGAGCAGAATAATTAATGCCATCCATTTAGAATTCAGTATTCCACAGTTAGGATCTAATGGAGCAAAAAATTATCTTATAGGTGTGTGCAGATTCATCTGGATTTGTGAATGCTAAGGAGTTAAACTCACTTTATACATTATGTGTTTTCTAAGAGAGAAAAAATGCTATATTTTGAGGTATACTGATCTGAATATTTCAAAGATTTCCTGTGGGTATGGTCCTTGGCAAAACCCTTTATTTATCTGAAGAGCTACATTCTATAATTCTTCTTTTCTGTCTGATTTCCCACTGGTGATATCAAATCAGATTTCTTTTTGCAGTTTCATAGTTTTGATAGAAATAACAAGACATTAGTTTTTTTTTCTTTTTAACGCAAATATAACTTTCTGCCAGGTGCCAATGGCAACAACAAGGGCTGAGACCAATTAGTATAGGGATCTGTTTCTAAAATAAGTAGAGCTGTGGTTGCAGGCATGGCTCAGAGATTTACTCCTACTACTGGCTCTAGGAAATGAAAATAAAATCACGCTGGCCACCTTTGCAGGTGGTTCCTCCCCATTTGCAACCACTCAGAGTCCTTGGAAACATGGGACCACAAATACCTTTTGTTTGGAAAAGAGGGGGGAAAACAAACAAAAGAATCACAATAACCACCTACATATTTACATACAATAAAATGAGCAAAATCCAGAGTATCAGGAAAGTGGCCAACCCCCAATTCTAAGTGGTAATTGTCCGGCTCATTGAGGTTTGGAGCTCATAGTCACTAAGCAATTTCTATGCACTTACAATCCCACTTGTGGGTCCAGTTAGATTCAGGGTTGTTAGGGGGTGATTGTCTGTTGCGATTCAGAGAAGTCTGCAACACCAGGTCCTGCTCCACAGCACAGCTACCTGTTCCATTTCTGTGATATCAGCTCTGCACCATTGCTCTGCTCAGTTCTTGCTGCTAAATCAGCTGTGCACCACTGCTGCTACTCCTTTCCAGTCCAGTCCAGTCACTTCACACAGGGGTCAGAATATCCAGGTGGGGAAATTAGAGCAAAACAGGTCCCTTGGAGAGAGTCCCTGTACCCTGGATTATTGTTCCTGATCTCAAGGGCACAGCCTTTTGCTTGCGCCTTGTTGAACTTGAATCCTATTCCCAAACTAGAGTCCACCATCAATGAAAGTCAGGATGACCCATTTATTCCAGAGCATATCTTGCACAATTCTGCCCTTCCATGAACATAGCTACACTAAATCTGTATGATCAATTATACAATCAGAACATATCCACAATCAGATTCCAACTAAAACAGAGAAAACAGTATGTGGAACTGTGAGGAATCAACATTATAATTCATGTAAATGAGGCTAGCCCAAGCAAGCTTTCCCCCTATAGAGGGAGCAGAGAGTTCCATCTCTCTAAGGACTGGTCTACACTAGGAGTTTATGTCGAATTTAGCAGCGTTAACTCGAATTAACCCTGCACCCGTCCACACAACGAAGCTATTTATTTTGACATAAAGGGCTCTTTAAATCGATTTCTGTACTCCTCCCCGATGAGGGGAGTAGTGCTAAATTCAACATGGCCATGTCGAATTAGGGTTAGTGTGGACGGAATTCGACGCTAATATCTCCGGGAGCTATCCCACAGTGCACCACTCTGTGGACACTCTGGACAGCAGTCTGAGCTTGGATGCTCTGACCAGCCACACAGGAAAAGACCCGGGAAAATTTGAATTCCTTTTCCTGTTTGGCCGGTTTGAATTTCATTTCCTGTTTGGACATCGTGGTGAGCTCAGCAGCACTGGCAACGATGCAGAGCTCTCCTGCAGAGGTGACCATGCAATCCCAGAATTGAAAGAGGGCTCCAGCATGGACTGATCGGGAAGTGTTCGATCTGATCGCTGTATGGGGAGATGAGTCCGGGCTTTCAGAGCTGCGATCAAAAAGACGGAATGCGAAGATCTACGAGAAGATCTCCAAGGCCATGACGGAGAGAGGATACAGCCGGGATGCAATGCAGTGCCGCGTGAAAATCAAGGAGCTGAGACAAGCGTACCAGAAGACCAAGGAGTCCAACGGACGCTCCGGGTCTCAGCCCCAGACATGCCGTTTCTACGCGGCACTGCATGCTATCCTAGGTGGGGCCGCCACCACTACCCCACCCCTGTCTGTGGACTCCGACGATGGGGTATTGTCAACGGCTGCATCCTCGGAGGTTTTCGCAGACGGGGAAGATGATGAAGGAGATGAGGAGGACGAGGCAGTCGACAGCGCTTTCAATGCTTATTTCCCCGACAGCCAGGATCTCTTCATCACCCTGACGGAGATCCTCTACAAACCCTCCCAAGGCGGTAACCTGGACCGTGAATCAAGGGAAGGATCAGTGGGTGAGTGTCTTAAACATTTCTTTTGAATAGAATAGACATGGTATTTTAGAAATGGGTTTTTAATGATTACTTTGCCCTAGGCACTTTAGCTGCATTCATGGCCAGTGCAGCTACTGGAAAAGTCTGTTAACATGTCTGGGAATAGAGCAGAAATCCTCCTGGGACATCTCCATGAAGCTCTCCTGGAGGTACAGTGAAAGCCTTTGCATAAGGTTTCTGGGGAGAGAAGCCTTATTGCGTCCTCCATTGTAGGAAACTTTTCTGCGCCAGGCTAGTAGCAGGTACTCCGGTATCATTGCCTGACAAAGCATGGGGCCTACGGCCCCGGTGTTTGCTGGCATTCACACAGCATACGGTCTTTCTCTCTCTGCGTAATCCTCATCAGAGTGATATCAGTCATGGTGACCTGGTTTGAATTAGGTGAATTTTAGTATGGGGACTGGTTGCCTGTTCCTTTTAAAGAAATGTACCCGGCGGTTTCTAGCCACGCGGTGCGGGCGAGGAGGGGGAACGTTCCTGCTTGGAGGTTCACTGGCAGCATGCAGTGATCGTTCCCGGGAACAGCCACGTGGTGGGGGGGACAGGGGGAGAGTTCTTGCTGGCTGGATCGCCGGCAGCATGTGGGGACCGTTACCGTGGACAGCCACGCGGTGGGGGGACAGGGGGAGAGTTCTTGCTGGCTGGATCGCCGGCAGCATGCGGGAACAGTTCCCGGGGACAGCCACGTGGTGGGGGGGACAGGGGGAGAGTTCTTGCTGGCTGGATCGCCGGCAGCATGCGGGGACCGTTACCGTGGACAGCCACGCGGTGGGGGGACAGGGGGAGAGTTCATGCTGGCCGGATCGCCGGCAGCAGGAACTGGCCAATGCTAGGACCTGTGCTTTGAACGTGAAAGGAGGGCGCTGCTGCAAATTAAGCTTTCAGCAGCCCAAAGTCTACGGCTTACCATGGCCGGCTGCTAGCCGAATTCCGTTGTCCGGCCCCGCTTGTGTGATCCGTACACCAAGACCCCAGGAACTCAATATAAAGATTGAAAATTCGACCTTGTACTGAGTGCACATGTGATAGGTAGTGTGCATGGTCTTGTTCAGAGGGAAAGACTATATTCATTGTTCGCAAAAATGTATCTTTGTGAGGAATTCACTCCCTTTTTTCCATCCCACAGCTGCGAGTGTCTCCCGGGCTACCCCAGCATCTCCCTCCCAGAGGCTGGCACAAATCAGGCAGTGAAAAAAAAGAACACGGGACAAGATGTTCTCCGAACTTATGGTCTGTTCCCAAACTGAGGTGGCACAGCAGACCCAGTGGAGAGAGGACATGTCTCAATACTGGCGAGCATCCAGCGAATGGGAGGAGAGGACGGAAGCTCGTGAGGACAGGTGGCGGCAGGAAGACCAGCAGGCGACTCAGACACTGCTTGGGGCAAACGGGCACGGGAGCAAATGGACACGCTCCGGCGCCTTGTAGATGTTTTGCAGGACCGGAGGCAGGAGGACAGAGCCCCGCTGCATCAGATCTCTAACCGCCCTCCCCCGCCACAAAGTCCCATACCCCCCTCACCCAAAGTCCCAAGAAGGAGGGTCAGCAGGGGCTGTGGAAACAATCAGTCCACCCCTGCGGACTGCTCAAGTAGCAGAAGGCTCTCATTCCCCAAGATTTGATGCTTTCTTTACTTCCCTCCAGCCGCACCCCACCCTAGCCCGCATCCAAGTTTAATCCCATAACTGTTAAGTCCTTAATAAAAAATATGTTTCTGTTAATTACTGTTTCCTTCATTTTCTTTTAAAGGATGGTGTGTTTGAAGGGGGGGAAGGGGGTTGGTAATTGGAGAGGATAGGCACCTTTACCAGGGTACAGACATGGGGGCAGGTTCACCAGAAGGTTATACACACATTACAGTCAGTAGGTACCCTGGTCAGTATGGGAGGTAGTTTTCATGTTCTGTGTGTGGGGGCTATATGACTTTGTGGCGGGGGAGGGCAGTGACAGATCCCCTGCTGCGGGGCTCTGTCAACCTGCCTCCGGTCCAAATTAACATACCCTGGAATCCTTACTAAAACAGACGGTATTCTTGAACAATGTTTCCTTTATTTTCTTTTTAAAGGTGTGTTTGGAGGGGGGGGAGGGGGTTGGTAATTGGAGAGGATAGGCAATATTAACAGGGTAAAGAAACGGGAGCAGGTTCACCTTCTGTTTAAACAAACGTAATAGTCACTGGTAAGCCTGGTCAGTCTGGAAGCTAGCTGTCAAAGCTTCTCAGATGCGCAGCGCATCCCGCTGGGCTCTTCTAATCGCCCGGGTGTCTGGCTGCGTGTAATCAGCAGCCAGGCGATTTGCCTCAACCTCCCACCCCACCATAAACGTCTCCCCTTTGCTATCACGGAGATTGTGGAGCACACAGCAAGCTGCAATAACAATGGGGATATTGGTTTCGCTGAGATCAGAGTGAGTCAATAAGCTTCTCCATCTCCCCTTCAAGCGTCCGAAAGCACACTCCACCACCATTCTGCACTTGCTCAGACGGTAGTTGAAGAGCTCCTTTTCACTGTCCAGGGTGCCTGTGTATGGCTTTATGAGCCAGGGCATTAGCGGGTAGGCTGGGTCCCCGAGGATCACTATAGGCATCTCCACATCCCCAACAGTTATTTTCTGGTCCGGGAAGTAAATACCTTCCTGCAGCCATCTAAGCAGACCAGAGTTCCTGAAAACGCGAGCGTCATGAACCTTGCCCAGCCATCCGACGTTGATGTTGGTAAAACGTCCCTTATGATCCACCAGTGCTTGCAGCACCATTGAAAAGTAGCCCTTTCGGTTACTGTACTGGCTGCCCTGGTGGTCTGGTCCCAGGATAGGGATGTGTGTTCCGTCTATAGCCCCACCGCAGTTTGGGAATCCCATCGCAGCGAAGCCATCTATGATCACCTGCACATTTCCCAGGGTCACTACCTTTGAGAGCAGCAGCTCAACGATTGCGTTGGCTACTTGCATCACAGCAACCCCCAAGGTAGATTTGCCCATTCCAAATTGATTCGCAACTGAACGGTAGCTGTCCGGCGTTGCAAGCTTCCAGAGAGCTATGGCCACTCGCTTCTGGACTGTCAGGGCTGCTCTCATCCTGGTGTCCTGGCGCTTCAGGGCAGGGGACAGCAACTCACACAGTTCCAGGAAAGTGCTCTTACGCATTTGAAAGTTTCGCAGCCACTGTGATTCATCCCAGACCTGCAGCACTATGCGGTCCCACCAGTCCGTGCTTGTTTCCCGGGCCCAGAATCGCCGTTCCACTGCATCAACATGACCCAGTGCCACCATGATCTCCACGGTGCGAGGTCCCGTGCTTTGTGAGAGGTCTGTGCCCCTCTCAGAGTTGATGTCCTCACCGCGCTGCCGTAGCCTCCTCGCCCGATTTCTCAGCATCTGCCTCTGAAAAAGGTGGACGATAAGGCGAGAGGTGTTGACAACGGCCATAACTGCAGCGATGATCGCAGCGGGCTCCATGCTCGCGGTGCTGTGGCGTCCGCACTGTCAATCACTAGAAAAGGGCGCGAAATGATTGACTGCCACCGCTTTCACGGAGGGAGGGCAGGAGTGAGGGTTGAATGACGACAGTTACCCAAAACCACCCACGACACATTTTTTGCCCCAGCAGGCATTGGGGGCTTGACCCAGAATTCCAATGGGCAGCGGGGACTGCGGGAACTGTGGGATAGCTACCCACAGTGCACCGCTTGCAATGTCGACGCTTGCCCCGTTACTGTGGACTCACAAAGTCGAATTACTGTCCTTAGTGTGGATACACACGTTCGACTTTGTAATATCGGTTTCAGAAATTCTGTTTAAGTAAAATCGAACTACTCTCGTAGTGTAGACATACCCTAGGACTTCTAGCTCTGGGGCTGCTCACAATCTTCAAGTGCCTCGCCTTTTGAAATCCTGCAGCTACCTTTTACATCCTAGGCTCAACTCTCTCTAGGCTGATGTCAGGATGCCTTCCTGTTACTTTCTAACAAAAACATAATTGTAAAAATATATGGGCCAGTTCCTTGGTCCTGATTCAGTTGCTTTAATGTTAACTTTAAAGTTCCCATGCAAGGGGTGGCACCTCACTCTTTTTTCCTCTTGGCCATTCCGCCTTCATTCTGCTGCCTCTCCCTCTCTATCTGTCCTTGTGTACACATGAACACATATCCCAATGTCTATTTTTCTCTTTTCCTCCTCTTCTATTCATTTCCCTCTTAAGCCAGTCTCCTCCTCTGTGGCTTTTTGATCCTGCCCATATATCTTAGGAACATTGGATTCATCACATAACATCAGACTATCAATCTATTAAATCAATTATCCCTGACAGTGGTCACTACTTAATTTTTTCAGAGGGTACCAATGTACCTGGATAACTCTTCTCCCATCTCTGAACATTTCATCCTCCCCCTGCCTGTACCCCCACTTTTTTCTCACTCTGATCCTACTAATTTCCCCTTTCCTTCCTCTCCGCTTTGATGCTTTGTGTAGCACTTCTCCCTCTAGCATTAATACTTCCTGCTCTGTCTGAAAAACTTTACACTTTTCATATTGCCAAGGATGGATGAGTTAGAGGCTAGGGAGGTAGGCTGGAGTCTGAGCCTCATTGTAATTGGTTCTGGTGCAGAATATAAAATCCAGTCAGTTAGAAAGTCGTAGCTTTTAATGCCTTCTGAATATCTCAGACTTTATGAAACATTTGTAATTGGAGATATTTGATTTAAATTGTATAATTCAAACTGCATTGATGCAAGACTATTTTAGGTACCATAGCCTGATAACTAAGGTTTTATCTCAACATATTAATGGTAACCTATTTTCTCTGCACCAAGACAAACACCTGCAAAGAAAATCAATGTATTTTAAAATCTGATCTCTTGTAACATGTACTGCCATTTCCATGAAGTAGTAAGCTACATGATGTTAATATTGAAGAAAACCATACGTCACTCAAAAACAAAACCAACTTTAATTACAACTATTCTTGACCATGCTGTTTGTTTAAAATCCATAGTTTGTGGTCCATTGAGCAGGAGGAAAAGTCCAAGAGATCAGAAACTTAAGATAAGCTTGCCTTACATATTTTAAGGCAACAAAATGGTCCGTTTCAGTTGTGTGTGTGCGTATGTGAGTGTGTGTGTGCACAAAAAGGCCTGTCACAAATGGAAATCTGAGTCTTCAATCAATTGTTTGTGTTTCAGAGATTAATAAAAGACAAACAAGGAAAGAGAAATGTATATAGGAAACATAAAATTACCTCAGTGGGTAGGTTTTCTCAGAAACTCTTAGTAAACCAACACTGGGTTTCCATTTTGTGTTCACCCCATTTGTTTTCTAAACTTCTACAACAATTGGATTACACTAGGGTGCCCTTCAGGTTCATTTAAGTGATATTTGTCCAGTCCAGTTTCTTCAAAGTTTGTAGTATGGGGATCTGAAAATTTCTTAGTGTTGTGAAAGAAACAGGAGACTAGTTTAGTATTCTTTTAACAGCACTTCTTCTAGCTGAACTCTTTGTTAATTCTAGAAAAGTTTGATTTCCATTTTTTTTAAAAAGCTGAATAATATTTCATATTGTCTGGTGTTATGTAATTATGTAATTAAAGATTCTATCATCTGCTATAGTGCATATATGCAAAGAGGTAGAAGTAAGATTGCTATGGGAACTGTAATGCTAGATTTCCAGGCTTTTGTGGGTTTAAATCTCAAACTTAATATTAACACTTTTCAGCATTGAATATGTATTACATTTGAGCATTAAGGGCCATATTCCCCTGGGGATAAGAAGTATTTTAGATGTTGTAGAATTGCCTACTTTAGATTCTTGACTGGCTAGATTTTACTAGAAATGAATACAGAAAACTCACAGGTAATTCAAAATTAACAGAACTTCGTCTACCACAGCAAAATAGAGTACAATTAATCAAATATATCTTGATTATGGCCCCCATTCAGAGAGATGCTTAAGCATGTACCTAACTTTAAGCTTATGAGTGGTCCCACTGAAATCAATGGGACTATTTATGTGCTTAAGATAGACATTTGCTAAAGTAATTTGCTGAATCAGAGTCTATATGACTTAGTTTTATTCCTGTCAACCTAAGATAACGAATGAGATTTAACCTGACTCCACCATTTTGTGAGTAACCTGCCTCTCTGTAAATTTTAAACTAAAACTTGGAAAGACTTTGGGAGGAATATCACTCAAATGTCACCAGAAGATACCCTCTACTTTAATTTAGTTTTTAAAGACCTGCTCCTCGCTAATCAATCCATTAATGAGGACTAGGTATTAACAGACTTAAGTTTTTGATCATTTATTTACTGTCCTTAAAGTTACAATGTGTCTTTGATTATAATATACCCAAATATTTCTAGTAATTGAACTTTAATTCAGAAGTTTTAAGAAGTAGAGCCACATCCTCAGCTGTGTAAATCAGGCCAATTCCCTCTGAAAATCTGGCCTTTAATTCTTAAGTGTCATATTTTTAAAACAGGTAGTTAACCATTTTGTGGCTTCAATATCATAGACTCATAGACTTTAAGGTCAGAAGGGACCATTATGATCATCTAGTCTGACTTCCTGCACAATGCAGGCCACAGAATCTCACCCACCCACTCCTGGAATAATCCTCCACCTATGTCTCAGCTATTGAAGTCCTCAAATCATGGTTTAAGACTTCAAGATGCAGAAAATCCTCCAGAAAGTGACCCGTGCCCCATGCTGCAGAGGAAGGTGAAAAACCTCCAATCTACCCTGGAGGAAAATTCCTTCCCGACCCCAAATATGGCGATCAGCTGAACCCTGAGCATGTGGACAAGACTCACCAGCCAAACACCCAGGAAAAATTTCTTTGTAGTAACTTCTAACATCCCATCACTGACCATTGGTCCTATTTACCACTGATGGTAATTAATTGACCTTTGACTAAGATTATGTTATCCCATCAAACCATCCCCTCCATAAATTTATCTAGCTTAATCTTGAAGCCAGATAGGTCCTTTGCCCCCACTGCTTCCCTTGGAAGGCTGTTCCAGAACTTCACTCCTCTGATGGTTAGAAACCTTCGTCTAATTTCAAGTCTAAACTTCCTGATGGCCAGTTTATATCCGTTTGTTCTTGTGTCCACATTGGTACTGAGCTTAAATAATTCCTCTCCCTCCCTGGTATTTATCCCTCTGATATATTTAAAGAGAGCAATCATATCTCCCCTCAGCCTTCTTTTGGTTAAGGTAAACAAACCAAGCTCCTGTTTGTACCTGCAGCTGCATTTTCTTAAGTGTGAATTCTTTGATCCTTGAAAAATATAGAACCCAACTCTATACTCCTGGATTGAGAAAAACTTCCAGTGACTTCAGTGGGAAATTTTTGTGTGTGTGCAGTGAGTGTTCAGTTAAGTCCATAATTAGTTCAATGGGCATATTTAAAATGTTGTTAAATTTTTTCCCCACAGAGGGATTACCACAGAAGTCATACTCATTGATCTTCTGATCTCTTTGGTCTCCCCTGTGATGGGGTAGTCTACCCTTAAAAGTAGTGGTGCCTAATGATCAGCACACCCAGTCAGGTGGCACGGCCCTCTACGGTTTTGAAAGCTCCAACATCTATACAGGGACCTAGGGTTATTGATAGAGATGACGTGGTCCCAGGAAAAAGTGGTGCTTGGGAGAAAATCCCATCACTGTATCTTTAAAGGCCCAGGGACAGGAGCCTTGCAGAGAGGTCAGGACAAGGTCCCCCTGTCACCCAATCGATTGGGGATGAGCTGAGAGAAGGGGGCTAGTCCCCTCCTGAGTAGTAGAGCAGACACTAGCAGGAAAAGGTTGGTTTTGCTGAGGGTATGTCTACACTACGGAATTCGGTCGAAGTTATAGAAGTCGATCTTTTAAAACCCGATGTTATGGAATTGATTGTGTGTGTCCCCACTAAAGACCATTAAGGCCATTAGGTCGACGGACTGTGTCCACAGTATCGGGGCTAGCGTTGACTTTCGGAGCGTTGCATTGCGGGTAGCTATTCCACAGTTCCCGCAGTCTCCGCCGCCCATTGGAATTCTGGATTGCGATCCCAAAGCCTGATGGGGCAGAAAACATTGTCGCTGGTGGTTCTGGGTACATGTCATCAAGCCATCCCCCATTCCTCCCTCCCTCCGTGAAAGCAAACTTTTTCGCGCCTTTTTTCTGGGGTTTCCGGGTTTCCTACTGCAAGCATGGAGCCTGCTCAGCTCACAATGACTGTACCTCTCCAGCGTACGCCTGGACATTAGGTCTAGTGGGGATTCAGTCCTGCTGTAATACGGGCAGAGGGATAGCTCAGTGGTCTGAGTGTTGGCATGCTAAACCGGGGGTTACGAGTTCAATCCTTGAGGGGGCCATTCTGCCTGAGGCTGGCAGTTGTGGGACTACACAGCAGAAGCTCCTTTCCTTCTAGCAACAGATGGTGCAATATGCCATAAATGATCATCGTCCCCTGTGTGCTCCTGGCCGGCCTATGGTGTGGCTGGCTGGGGGCACTTGGACATAAATGGGAGTGACTCTGGTTGTTCTCTATTTTACGTTTTGTTTAATGGGGATTCAGTACTGCCTGGAACACGGGCAGAGGGATAGCTCAGCGGTCTGAGCATTGGCCTGCTAAACCTGGGGTTGTGAGTTCAATTCTTGAGGGGGCCAGGAGATGATGATGGATAGCAAGCATATTGCACCATCTGCTGCTAGAAGGAAAGGAGCCTAACCCTTGCTCCCCCGTCCCTCCATGAAAGCAACTGAGGGGGGAGCCAAAAATCCTTTTGTGCCTTTTTTCATGCAGGCGCCATATTGCTGACACCATTGTTATCCACCCGCCACTTTCGCTGCCACTCTGCTGTCCCGCAGACACCAGGGAAAGCATGGAGCCCGCTCAGATCACCGCAGCTGTTATTGCTGTTATGAACACCACGCGCATTGTCCAGCAGTATATGGAGAACAAGAACCCGGAGCTGCTACAGCTACAGCAGGCGAGAAGGCGACGGCAGCGCCCTGAGGACAGTGATGAGGACATGGACAGAGACCTCTCTCAAAAAAGGCCCCCCCCCGCAAGGTGGACATCATGGTGTTAATGGGGCAGGTTCATGCCGTGGAATGCCGATTCTGGGCCCGGGAAACAAGCACAGAGTGGTGGGACCGCATAGTGCTGCAGGTGTGGGACGATCAGCAATGGCTGCGAAACTTTCGCATGCGTAAGGGCACTTTCATGGAACTTTGTGAGTTGCTTTCCCCTGCCCTGAAGCGACAGAACACCAAGATGAGAGCAGCCCTCACAGTAGAGAAGCGAATGGCGATAGCCCTGTGGAAGCTTGCAAAGCCAGACAGCTACCGGTCAGTCGCTAATCAATTCGGAGTGGGCAAATCTACAGTGGGGGCTGTTGTGATGCAAGTAGCCAAGGCGATCACCGAGCTGCTGGTACCAAGCGTTGTGACTCTGGGAAATGTGCAGGTCATAGTGGATGGCTTTGCAGCAATGGGGTTCCCGAACTGTGGTGGGGCGATAGACGGAACCCATATCCCTATCTTGGTACTGGACCACCAAGCCAGCGAGTACATAAACCGAAAGGGTTACTTTTCAATAGTGCTGCAAGCACTGGTGGATCACAAGGGATGTTTCACCAACATCAACGTGGGATGGCCGGGAAAGGTACATGACGCTCGCATCTTCAGGAACTCTGATCTGTTTCAGCTGCTGCAGCAAGGGACTTTCTTCCCAGACCAGAAAATAACCGTTGGGGATGTTGAGATGCCTATAGTTATCCTTGGGGACCCAGCCTACCCCTTAATGCCATGGCTCATGAAGCCATACACAGGAAGCGTGGACAGTAGTCAGGACCTTTTCAACTATAGGCTGAGCAAGTGCAGAATAGTGGTGGAATGTGCATTTGGATGTTTAAAGGCACGGTGGCGCAGTTTATTGACTAGGTTAGACCTCAGCGAAACCAATATTCCCATTATTATTACTGCTTGCTGTGCTCTCCACAATATCTGTGAGAGTAAGGGGGAGACGTTTATGGCGGGGTGGGAGGTTCAGCCAAATCACCTGGCCGCTGGTTATGCGCAGCCAGACACCAGGGCGATTAGAAGAGTACAGCAGGGTGCGTTGCGCATCAGGGAAGCTTTGAAAACCAGTTTCATGAATGGCCAGGATGCTGTGTGAAAGTTCTGTTTTTTCCCCTTTTAAGGAAAAGGCCTGCCCCTTGAATCACTCTGCTTCCCTGTAACCTAACCGCCCTCCCCTCCCGCCCTCGGTCACCGCTTGCAGAGGCAATAAAGTCATTGTTGCTTAAAATTCATGCATTCTTTATGTAAGCAGAGTCATGATGAGCTCTACCCTGACATCTGGTGGTGAGTTGTGGAAAGGGATGTCAGGGGCTAATCTTGTTTGCATGGACTCACCCACCCTGCAAAGCATGAGGGATCGCTTGCCCAAATGGTCACTTTGGCTGCTGTGGGATCCCCAGTTTCTCTGTTATTGGAGCAGGAAGAATAAAGTGTTGTTACCCTGATTATGTGAATCAAGGACAGTGACCTTTTGTTATGATGGAGGGACTCGCCATCAACGAAGCAGCACTCGCTAGGCAAGGGACATGGGTTCCAAAACCCAGTGAATTAAGAGAGGCTGGGGATAGATATTTGTACCTGGTGGCATGGGTCTCTTCTGAGGGCCCTAAATGTCAGTTGCACATTTCTCTCTCCCTCTCTCCCTTCCTCCCACCCACCCACACTGTGGAATATCAGAACTAATGTTGGAGTCACTGGGAGTCTGGTTTCAGACTACTGAGTTGAAATCACTCTGGGCTAAGTGTGCAAATGAGCACGAAGGCTCCCCTAACTACAAGCTGAAATTGCTAAAGAGCTAAGAGTCTTATGAGCTGGAATCACTGAGCTGAACTCACTGAGCAGTGTGTTAAGTAGTGGTGGAGCCTGAAGATCTATTGCTGAGTGGCTGGCGGTGCGGTGCTGCCAGCGGAGCAGTTCGTGGGGACAGTAGTAGCGGCTTGCAGGACGGCTGGCAGCGCGGAGCTGGTGGCGGAGCAGTTTGTGGGGACAGCTGAGGCAGCTTGCAGGATGGCTGGCGGAGCCGAGCTGCTGGCGGAGCGGAGCTGTTCATGGGGACAGCTGTAGTGGCTTGCGGGATGGCTGGCAGAGCAGAGCGAAGCCCCACGAAGGGACGGGGCAGTCAGCTTCGAGCCACGTAAGGTGCCCCTTACCTCTCCCCATTTCTACCCAGACTGGGGGCGGGGGTAACACTCTGCAGATGAACTTTTGAACTCTGGGTCTGGACTTTTGGGTTGTTGGACTTTTGGGACTTTGGGTGATTTTTGGGGTTGCTGGACTCAAGAACCAAAGGGAAAGGACATGGCCAATTTGCTGGGCTGGGTCTTTGCTCACAGTTGGTTTACGAATCCTAGATGTGGTGTTTCCCCAACAAAATGCCGCATTGTTTCTCTCTGTCATTAAAAGGTTTTTGCTACACTCAGACTCTGTGCTTGCGAGAGGGGAAGTACTGCCTCTTAGAGGCGCCCAGGGGGGTGATATATATTTGTCCCAGGTCACTGGGTGGGGGTTCGAGCCGGTTTTGCATTGTGTCTTTGGAATGGAACCCCTAGATACTGAACCCGGCCCTTGTTGCTGCCAACTCTGACTGGCAGAAGGGTTACATTTTTGGGGGCTCGTCCGGGATCCCTGGGTCAGTACCCCTCGCAAGCACCTGTTGAGTGATCCACTACATTGGGAAATAATTGTGTTTATATTTTGAGGAAATTACTGTTTGCGTAATGGCTACTATGTCAGGTTTGTTGGGCTCAGCAGCCTCTAGCTCAGGAGCTGTATCCTTGGCCAATGATTGGGCAAAAGCACTGGGGCAAACATTGGAAAAGGTTGTGCTGTCCTATGTGATGTCAAACTCTTGTTGTAAGTTAAGGTCATTTGCTGGGGAGGAGGAGTTTGAACCCTGGTTAGAGCATACCACTGAAATGCTGCAGGAGTGGGCCATACCCGATGCAGAAAAGCGAAGATGTCTAATAGAGAACCTTGCCGGCCCAGCATTAGATGTGATTCGCACTCTGAAGCTCATTGACCCTGGGGTCAGTGTGAAGGACTGCCTAGAGGCTCTTGAGCACACATTTGGGAGCATAGAGGGCCCTGAAGATAGCTACTGCAAGTTCCTTAATTCCCGACAGCGAAAGGGCGAGAAGGCTTCAGCCTATATACAGAGGCTGGAGAGACTGCTTCAGAGAGCTGTCATGAGGGGAGCAGTGACTGCTGAGCAGATGGATCAGACCAGACTAGCTCAAATTGTAAGAGGAACTCAGTATCTGAACCCGATTCTACTTCATCTGCGGCTAAGAGAACGAAGGGAACATCCCCCAAGTTACTCCCAGCTGATAAAAGAGGTCAGAGAGGAGGAAGAAAGGCAGGCTGCCAGTGAGCTTTGGGAAGTCCAAACATTGGAGCCAGCCAGCACAACACCACTGCAAACTGCCAGTGTATTGATGGTGAGCACCAGGGAAGAACTTGCTCAACAAATGCAGGTCCTGACGGAACGGATAGCTGAGCTGCAAAGCACCATTGACCGAGCTAAGGCTTCCAGGGGTAAGGCACCTCACACTGGGGCAATGGAGAGGTCAGCATTTAGAGCCCCCGTCCCATCCAGGCGAAGGGGGAAAGGGCAATTTTTCTGCTACCGATGTGGTCAGGAGGGGCACAGTGCTGCCAGGTGCCGTAATGAAGAAAATCCCTCCTTAGTTTATGGAAAGCTGAGGATCAGTTGGGAGAGATCCGGTAGCTGCCAGAGGGTCCAGGGACGTGGACCACCCAGGCCTGCAGGATTTGAAGATTCCCACAGAAAAGACTGTCCATCTGGGATCCCCACAGGACTGATAGGGCCTCAAGCAGGGGTCATGGTGAGGATTGAAGGGGCGGAGTGTAAAGCAGTACTTGACACTGGATCTCAAGTGACTATTATATTTCAGTCATTCTACCAACACATGCTTAGGCATCTGCCTATACAGCCACTGACTGGCCTTGGCCTATGTGGCCTCAGCATGGATGAATACCCCTACCAAGGATATGTCATAGTGCACCTGGAATTCCCAGAGGAGGTTGCGGGGGTAAGAGAAGCAGTAGACACAGATGCATTAATATGCCCTGACCCTAAAGGGACCTCTGATGTGTCTGCACTGATAGGGACCAACTCCAGCCTCTTCAAGGTACTCGCTGATTACTGCAGACGACAGGCTGGGGACCAATACTTGAATACCCTGATGATCCATACGCTTTGTACTGAAGCCTATAGGAAAACTGAGAGCGCTAAAGAGACATCTGAGCTACCGATTGGAGCACTGAAGTACGCGGGCACAACCCCCTTAGTAGTGCCTGCCAGGACAGAGCAAGAAGTGCTTGTCATGAGCACCTGGCTGAAAGGCAGTAATGGGGCATTAGCAATGGTAGAACTGTCGGTGGAAGGAGAGCTCCCTGAAGGAGTGCTGGTCCCCAGTGGAGTCATAACCTTACCTGCTGAAGCTCAGGAGAAGGTGACTATACTGATTGCTAATGAAACAAGTCGTGATGTTGTTGTGAAGCAAGGACAAAAGATAGCAGACCTCTTTGAGCCTGAGTCGATTGTAAAACCCCGGGGTGAAACTCAACTTCCGGCTATCGACCCAGCAAAGTTTGACTTTGGAGACTCACCATTATCCGAGGAGTGGAAAGATCGCCTGAGGAAGAAACTTTGTGAAAGATCCAAAGTGTTCTCATTGCATGAGTGGGATGTGGGATGTGCAAAAGGAGTGGAGCACAACATCAGACTACATGACTCTCGACCTTTTAGGGAGAGATCTAGGAGGATTGCCCTCTCTGAGATGGAAGATGTGCGACGTCATCTACAAGAGCTGGCTGCGAATGGCATCATTACAGAGTCCCGCAGCCCATATGCCTCACCCATTGTGGTGGTCCGTAAAAAGAATGGGAAAATCCAGATGTGTATTGACTACCGCACCCTAAACAACCGTACTGTGGTTGACCAGTACACTATGCCTGGAGTCCAACATGCCTTAGACTGCTTGCTGGGAAGCCAGTGGTTCGCTGTGTTGGATCTCCGGAGTGGATACTACCAAATCCCCCTTGGAGAAGAAGATAAGGAGAAGACAGCCTTCATCTGCCCATTAGGGTTTTATCAGTTCGAACGCATGCCCCAGGGGATTTCGGGAGCACCCGCCACATTTCAACATCTTATGGAGAAAGTAGTGGGAGACATGAATTTACTGCAAGTGTTAGTTTATTTGGATGACCTGATTGTGTTTGGAAGAACCTTGGAGGAGCACGAAGAAAGACTACTTAAAGTGCTCAATAGGTTGGAGGACTATGGTTTGAAGCTCTCAATAGATAAATGCCAGTTCTGCCAAACCTCAGTGAAGTATGTAGGTCACATCGTATCCCAAGAGGGTGTAAGTACTGATCCCGACAAAATAGAAGCACTCACTACCTGGCCACATCCCAGTAACTACAGAGAACTCAAGACCTTTCTTGGATTTAGTGGCTATTACCGCAGATTTGTGAAGAACTATGCTATGATTCTAAAGCCTCTGAATGATCTTACCAGGGGATACCAGTCTGAAAAAAACAAATCTAAGACCAAGAACAAGGGGAGGTCCCCAAAGCCTCTTGTGCAGAGACACTATGGCCCCTTCGAACCGTTTGGGCCGCGGTGGGAGGAGAGATGTGAGAGGGCATTTCAAGAAATCATTGCTTGCCTAACTCATGCTCCGGTCCTAGTCTTTGCTGACCCCAGCAAACCGTTTATCCTGCATACTGATGCCAGTTTGGAGGGTCTGGGAGCAGTACTGTACCAGGAAGTGGAAGGCAAACGTAAACCTGTAGCCTTTGCCAGCCAAGGACTGTCTGACAGTGAAACTCGCTATCCCATCCACAAGCTGGAGTTCTTGGCCTTGAAATGGGCCATCACTGAGAAATTCTGAGACTACTTGTATGGTGCTCAGTTCCAGGTGTGGACAGACAACAACCCACTGACTTATGTGTTAACAAGTGCTAAGCTGGATGCTACAGGACAGAGATGGGTGGCCGCTTTGGCTAGCTATGACTTCAGCATTCAATACCGATCAGGGAGAAGCAACGTGGATGCGGATGCATTGTCCAGACGTCCAAAGGCACCAGAAGTCTCTGTGATACCCATGGATGGAGTGAGAGCTATTTGCAGTGTGAGTCATCGAGAGCCAGAGGCCCATTGGAGCCTTCAGGGATGTGTTGCAGAAGCTCTGGGCCTGCCCCCTGAAAGCATGCCTTCTGCTTCGGTGAACTACATAGCATTGGACCAATCTCCATTGCCCATGCTCAGTGCGGCTGACTGGCAAGAAGCCCAGATGCAAGATGTTGACATTCATGATACACTACTTGCCAAAAGGGAGGGGCGAAGCCCAGCTGCGGTTGTCCCACCTAGCCCTGAGGGTAAACTACTATTGAGAGAATGGACCAAACTAAAACTGATTCAGGGAGTGCTACACCGAGTGACCATGGACCCTTTACAAAAGCAGCGAGCACAGCTAGTGCTGTCAAAAGAGTACAGAGCCCTGGCCATGAGGGCCCTGCATGATGACTTTGGACATCTAGGGATGGAGAGGACCCTAGAACTTATTCGTAGTAGGTTCGGGCTCTATTGGCCCCGCATGGCTGAAGATGTTCGCAGGAAATGGGAGACATGCGCTCGATGTGTCCAAAGGAAAACTCTGCCCACAAGGGCTGCATATCTCAAGAACATCACCAGCACCAAACCTTTGGAGCTAGTAGGCATTGATTTCTTGTCTCTAGAAGTAGACAAGAGGAATGTTGGAAACATTCTAGTAGTGACTGACCATTTTACGCGGTATGCGCAGGCATATCCCACACGTGATCAGAGGGCTATCACTGTCGCTCGAGTACTGTGGGAGAAATATTTCTCAGTTTATGGATTCCCAGCCCGGATACACTCGGATCAGGGGCGGGACTTTGAGAGTCACCTTCTGAAGGAGGTGCTGAGGATAGCGGGAATTAAAAAGTCTAGGACAACGTCTTATCACCTGCAAGGTGATCCTCAGCCAGAGAGGTTCAACCGAACACTATTAGATATCATAGAATCATAGAATATCAGGGTTGGAAGGGACCTCAGGAGGTCATCTAGTCCAACCCCCTGCTCAAAGCAGGACCAATCCCCAATTTTTGCCCCAGATCCCTAAGTGGTCCCCTCAAGGATTGAACTCACAACCCTGGGTTTAGCAGGCCAATGCTCAAATCACTGAGCTATCCCTCCCCCCCAGATATGTTGGGGACCTTGCAACTAGAGCAGAAGGCAACCTGGAGCCAGCATGTCGCATTTCTGGTGCATGCCTACAACGCCACAAAGTACAATGCTACGGGAGTCACCCCATATCTCCTGATGTTTGGGCGAGAACCAAGATTACCCATAGACTTGTGCTTTGGTGTATCAGAGGATGGAGATAGCTACGAAACTCATCAGCAGTATGTATCCCGACTACGAGAAAAGCTGCGGGATGCCTATCACTTGGCTACATCTGCGGCTCAGAAGAACGCAGACCGCAACAAACATCGATATGATGCTAGGGTACGTTTGCAGGAGCTCCAGCCAGGGGACAGAGTCCTGTTGCGAAATCTGGGTATTGCTGGCAAATACAAGATAGCTGACAGATGGACAGCAATACCTTACCTGGTGATGGAGAAGCTGGGAGACCTGCCGGTCTACAAGATCAAACCTGAAGAGGGTCCAGGGCAAATAAAGACGGTGCATAGAAATCTCTTGCTCCCTGTGGGGGAGTTGGTCGGCACCCCTTATGAGATGGGCCACGACAGGGCAACCAGGCAGAGCAGAAGTGCCAGGCCACAGCCACCATCCAACATGGACAATGGGCCCTCTGAAGTTAACCTACCCCTATTCAGCACATCAGAGAGTGAGGCCGAGGAAGAAGACACGACCCTGGTGTATCCTGGAATGAAGACAAGATTTCAGTCTCGATCAGCTGAGCCAATAGAGAGCTCCCCCTCTTCAGCCCTAAACCCCATGGTGGAGGTATTCAGGCCCATTACTGGCACTCCTGTGCCGCCGATGGGACCCCCCCTCTGATGACGCACACAGGTTATTGGACAGTGGGGACATCCAGGTGGAGGGGGCCCTAGACACGTTGGACCTTCCGCTGTCAGAACCAGAGATGCAGGGGCCTATGCCAGTAGCTGAGGGATCCTCAAAGGAAACCTCTCCATCCCTCACTCAAGAAGATGTCCCTCCTACCCCTGCAACAGAGATTCTCAGTAGAAGGGACAGGGTAATAAGACCAGTAAAACGGTTGACTTATGATGCACCTGGGGTGATTAGTGAGGAGTCAATACATTTAGCGCACAGGTTTGTGAAAGCTGAAGTGGGCTTTCTGAGGCCCTTTGGAGGAAGCCAATGAGTTGGTATAAAGGGAATGCGATTTGTCAGGACGACAAATTCTCGGCTTGGGGGAGAATGTAAGCAGAGTCAGGATGAGCTCTACCCTGGCATCTGGTGGTGAGTTGTGGAAAGGGATGTCAGGGGCTAATCTTGTTTGCATGGACACACCCACCCTGCAAAGCATGATGGACCGCTTGCCCAAATGGTCACTTTGGCTGCTGTGGGATCCCCAGTTTCTCTGTTATTGGAGCAGGAAGAATAAAGTGTTGTTACCCTGATTATGTGAATCAAGGACAGTGACCTTTTGTTATGATGGAGGGACTCGCCATCAACGAAGCAGCACTCGCTAGGCAAGGGACATGGGTTCCAAAACCCAGTGAATTAAGAGAGGCTGGGGATAGATATTTGTACCTGGTGGCATGGGTCTCTTCTGAGGGCCCTAAATGTCAGTTGCACATTTCTCTCTCTCTCTCTCTCTCCCTCCCTTCCTCCCACCCACACAGTGGAATATCAGAACTAATGTTGGAGTCACTGGGAGTCTGGTTTCAGACTGCTGAGTTGAAATCACTCTGGGCTAAGTGTGCAAATGAGCACGAAGGCTCCCCTAACTACAAGCTGAAATTGCTAAAGAGCTAAGAGTCTTATGAGCTGGAATCACTGAGCTGAACTCACTGAGCAGTGTGTTAAGTAGTGGTGGAGCCTGAAGATCTATTGCTGAGTGGCTGGCGGGGCGGTGCTGCCAGCGGAGCAGCTCGTGGGGACAGTTGTAGCGGCTTGCAGGATGGCTGGCGGAGCGGAGCTGCTGGCGGAGTGGAGCTGTTCATGGGGACAGCTGTAGTGGCTTGCGGGATGGCTGGCAGAGCAGAGCGAAGCCCCACGAAGGGACGGGGCAGTCAGCTTCGAGCCACGTAAGGTGCCCCTTACCTCTCCCCATTTCTACCCAGACTGGGGGCGGGGGTAACACTCTGCAGATGAACTTTTGAACTCTGGGTCTGGACTTTTGGGTTGTTGGACTTTTGGGACTTTGGGTGATTTTTGGGGTTGCTGGACTCAAGAACCAAAGGGAAAGGACATGGCCAATTTGCTGGGCTGGGTCTTTGCTCACAGTTGGTTTACGAATCCTAGATGTGGTGTTTCCCCAACAAAATGCCGCATTGTTTCTCTCTGTCATTAAAAGGTTTTTGCTACACTCAGACTCTGTGCTTGTGAGAGGAGAAGTACTGCCTCTTAGAGGTGCCCAGGGGGGTGATATATATTTGTCCCAGGTCACTGGGTGGGGGTTCGAGCCGGTTTTGCATTGTGTCTTTGGAATGGAACCCCTAGATACTGAACCCGGCCCTTGTTGCTGCCAACTCTGACTGGCAGAAGGGTTACATTTATTAATTCGTCAAAGAAATAGGGGGATAACTGCAAAGGTCGCCTGGGATGTGTGATGGAGGAAGGGAAGCACCAGGATGTATGGTGGAGGAGGGGATGAGGGAAGGACAAGGACACACAGCACTTTAAAACTTATTGAATGCCAGCCTTTTGTTGCTTGAACAGTTCTCTTCGCTTGAGTGGTTGGGTGCACGGAGGCTGCCCCAACGCGTTCTTGGGTGTCTCGGTGATGAGGTTATGGGACTCGGGGAGGAGGGCTTTTGGTTACACAGGGGCTGTAGCGGCGGTCTGGGCTCAGGCGGCCTTTCCTCAACCATACGCCTTTCCTCAGTCATAAGCCGGAGGATTTCTATTTGATCTTCCAGTAGCCTCAGAATTGCATCCTGCCTTCTCTCAGCATGCTGACGCCACCTACTCTCTTCAGCCTGCCACTGTCTCTCTTCATCCCGCCAGTCATTGTCTTCAGCACGCCACCTGTCCGCGTGATCAAATTCTGCCTTTCTGGACTCCCTCAGTGTCTGCCTTCACGCATTCTGCTGGGCCGTTTCAGTGTGGGAGGACTGCATGAGCTCTGAGAACATATTGTCTCGATTCCTTTTTTTTTATTTCTAATCTTCGCTAGCCTCTGGGATGGTGATGAATGGGGTAGCGTTGAAACATTTGCAGCTGCTGGAGGAAACAAACGGGAGAGGAGTATTTTAAAAGACACATATTAGAGAACAATGCTCCAAACATTACATAGCACATGTGCATATGGTCCAAGGTTGCACTTTGCCTGTTATATTGAGGGTCTGCTGGTTTGGTGTGAGAGATCACACAAGCAGGGCCGGCAGGCAACAGAATTCGGCTTGCAGGCAGCCATGGTAAGCCACAGTCTATTGGCTTCTTTAACCTTCATAACATGTGGGAATGGTTTCAAACAGCAACCCCCTCATTTCTCATAACAAACAGCCGCTGGGTTGGCCATTTAAAATGGGTTGGCAATTGAAAAGGGAGGGGCGGCGGTTTTCGAGTTAACATGCAGCGTGAACCTAATCGATCCCCCCCACACACAGACACACACATCCAAGATGATCGCTGTTCCCCCTCCCCACACCACGTGGGTAACAGCGGGGAAGATTGCCGTTCAGCCACAGGCAAACAGCCCAGCAGGGACGGACCCCTCTGAATGCCCCCTTAATAAAATTCCCCTATTTCAACTAGGTGACCATGAATGATATGTGGAAGTCGGTAGAGGGAATTTGGATGCAGGCCTCTATATGAGCAAGAGTCAGGCTAACTCTAGCTGTAATAACGCGAGATTTGTAGAAGCAGGGCTCACGTCAGAAGCGGGTAAAAAGGCAGCAGAGTAGAGTCAGTGTGACCCAACCTTGAGATAGCTATGTTTTGAGACCAGAAGTGAGAAAATACAGAAATGGGCAAGACATAATATAAACAAACTGTTAATCATTACTGTATGTAACAAAAAGTATAAATGCTTGCCTTAATTATTTATCTTTTAAGAGACCTGCCTAGAAGGGAAAAACCCTGTGTCTTAGTGCACTCTCTCCCTCTGTGCAATTGCTTAAGTTAATAAAATGTATCTGCCTTGCTGCACCCCCAAAAAAAGTAAAAACTCTGTTTTTCTCCGACAGATATCACTCTTCTGAGGATAACACAGAGAGATAAAGAACGGAGGTTGCTTGAATGCCAGCAAACACCGGGACCATACGCCGCCATGCTTTGTAATGCAATGATTCCAGACTATGTGCTACTGGCCTGGCGTGGTAGAGTGTCTTACCACGGAGCACAGGATAAGGCTGCCCTCCCAGAAACCTTTTGCAAAGGCTTTGGGAGTACATCCAGTCTGGAGATGTCCCTGGAGGATTTCCGCTCCATCCCTGGACATGTTAACAGACTTTTCCAGTAGCTGTAGCTGTACTGGCCGCGAATTAATCATTAAACACGCTTGCTTATAAAACATGTCTTAATTTAACAGAGGTACTCACCAGAGGTCCCTTCTCCGCCTTCAAGGTCTGGGAGCACGCCTTGGGTGGGTTCGTAGGGTACTGGCTCCAGGGTGACAAAAAGTTCCTGGCTGTCGGGGAAAAGGGCTTCTCCGCTTCCTTGCTGTGTCTGTGTGCGATTTTCAGCATCATTATCATCATCTTCCTCTTCCCGAAAATGCTCCTCGGTGGTTTCTGATGATCCACATACGGAGTCATACCACATGGGTGGGTCAGTGCTGGCTGCACCCCCTAGAATGGCATGCAGCTCATTATAGAAGCGGCATGTCTGGGGCTCTGACCAGAGCGGCTGTTTGCATCTCTGGTTTTTCGGTAGGCTTGCCTGAGCTCCTTAATTTTAACGCGGCACTGTTGCACGTCCCTGTTGTAGCCTCTGTCCTGCATGCCCTTGGAGACTTTGGCATATGTATTAGCATTTCTTCTTTTGGACCGTAGTTCTGCTAGCACGGTTTCATCTCCCCATACAGCGATCTGATCGCATACCTCACGCTTGGTCCACGCTGGAGCTCATCTTCGGTCTGGGACTCCATTATGGTCTGCTGATGAGATCTGCACTCACCTGCAGCTCACCACCCTGGTCAAACAGGAAATGAAATTCAAAAGTTCGCTGGGCTTTTCCTGTCTACCTGGGCAGAGCATTCGAGCTCAGACTGCTGTCCAGAGCGGTCAAATGGTGCACTGTGGGATAGATCCAGGAGGCCAATACCGTCGAATTGCATCCATACTAACCCTAGTTCGATTCGGAAACATCGATTTTAGTGCTAATCCCCTCATTGCGGGTGGAGTGGAGAAATCGATTTTAAGAGCCCTAGAAGTCGATGTAAATGGATTCGTCGTGTGGACGGGTGCACGGCTCAATCGAAATAACACTAATAAATTCGACCTAAACTCGTAGTGTAGACCAGGGCTCAGTGTCCTGAGCCTGATGACTAATTAGGAGAAGGGGCCAGCAGAGGGAGAAACTGGCAAAGGCCCTATAGCTGGCCTAAATTACAATCCAGCTCCAAGGAGGAGAGCTGGCAACCCCTGATTAAAAAGAGACCATTTTAAGCTCAAGCTCAGCTCCAGGAAGGGGGCTGAGGGGTTGCCTCCTGAACCGAGTTGAGAGGCTCAGGCCTGGAGAAGGGCAGAAGATGCTTCAGTAGTGTTTGATTTCTTTGTAGTTTTGAGCTCTACTGAGGGGCCCAGGAGAACCCTGGGACTTGATACTCTGGAGAGAAGAGAGTGATTTTTGTTGTCTTGTGGTGAGTTGGAAGTACTCTGCTGCTGGCCTAGAGGGAAGCTGAGTGAGAGGACTTTGAAGAGGCTAGTTAGGGTAAGCCAGCTTGGAGCACCTGACCAGGTACAACTGTAATAGCATACGCAGACTGAACTTTTAAGTGACCTGGACAAGGTGCTATGCCACAGATGACTCAGTCAGAGGTGGCCAACAGTAGAAGGCAACTGAGAGGACGGCCCAACACCCAGTCACAAGGAGAATATCAGCCAGTGAGTCACTTCTGTGCATGTGGGGGACTTGCTCTGGGGTGGAACCCCATGACAACTTTATATAATTCCTGCTGCTGCTATTCTTAGGTAATCCTGCTTGCTACTGTGATCCCCTTGAAGACATTAACTCTCTGAGGCACAGATGGGTTCTATACTTGGCATTTCTTGCAGACATGATACATTTGGATAAACTAAACATGGACTTACAAGGAAAATTCCAGTTGCTGTCTGATCTAGTGCAAGGCGTATTTGCGTTAATGAACAAACTGCAGTTGTTTCACAGACAAATGCTTGAGGGAGAGCTGACACACTTGTCACAACTTCAAGCAAGATCAAAAGAAGGTGCAGCAGAACTCCTAAAATGGAGCACAACTAGGTATGCGAGTATGATTAAAGATCTTAAGGCAGTTTTGAGGAAAGTTTTGATAGACCCTTTTAGTGCTGAAGCCGATTGACTGAAGCCCCCTTTAGTCACTGATGAAGCAAATGACAATGGTGACTCAGGCGTATGTGAATGGTCTTGATACTATCGTGAAAATGTAACTATGGATAAGTAATGAACTATAAAATACTAGTTCAGATATGTAATATTTTCCCTGAGATAGATAGATAGATAGATAGTCTATCTATCTAGTTATCTATCTATCTATCGTACTTATACAGCCCCATCACTGTAATACGAGCACATGACAGTCTTTCATGTATTATCCTCATAAAATTCCAGTGAAGTAGGAGACCCGAAGCAGAGAGAAACAAAGGTTATATCTACACTGCAATTAAATACCCACAGCTGGCCCGTGCCAGCTGAGTCAGGTTCACAGGGCTGCAGCTAAGGGGCTGTTTAGTTGTGCTGCAGACGTTTGGGCTCAGGTGCAGCCTGAGCTCTGGGACCCTCCCTTGCAGGGTCCTAGAGCCAGGCACCAGCCCAAGCCTAAATGTCTAAACTGCAATTAAACAGCCCCTTAGCCTGAGCCCAAGTCAGTGTCTAACTGCAATGTAGACATATTGTAAGTGACTTGCCCAAGGTCACACAAGAAGTCTGTGGCAGAGCAGGGAATTAAACCTAGGACTCCCGTGACACAGGCTAGTCCCCTAATCACAGGCACTTCTTTGTTTCCTAGCTTAGTTATTTTTGACTTTTCCACCCTGAGCCTTTGCTCTAGGCACTATTATAATTATAATATTACAGTACAAAGTGTAATCTACCAAACACTTACTAACAAAAGCTACATTGCACTACCCTTACTATTATTACCTTATTTCAAATTTCTTGCGTTACAGTAGCAACAAGACACCTTAACTGACATGAGGGGCACCATAGAGATAGTCTCTGCCCTGCAAGAGCTTACAATCCAAACAGAGAAGGCAGATACAGTGTAGGAAGGGAAATGTCTTACCAAAGGTCACACAATAGGTCAGTCGCAGTGCTGGGAATAGAACCACAGTCTCCTGAATTCCAGTCCAATACCTTAACAACTAGCCAACACTGCCTCTCTAACATCTCTTTAACACTTGTACATGGTAACTGTAATTACATTGTAATGTGACCATCCATATCCATCAACTCATTCCCTCCCAAACACCCAGGAAAGAAACTGAAGACTCCTCACAGAAAAGACCCTTCCACTAACTGCATCCCCCCATTACTTCTCTTTTATTAACTCCTGTCCCTTCACTGATCACAACTGTGGTGGAATCACAGAGGAAGAGAGGGAATGTCTCAGTTTCAAACAAGGGCCTGATCCAAAGCCCACTGAAGTCAATGCTAGTCTTTTAATTGATTTCAAATGGGATTTGCATTAGGTCCCACTTTAGGACCTGATAGGCTTGGAGAATTTTGAATGTGTATGTACATTTGTTTTGTAAAGATACGTTAAAAAAATCGATACCAGTCAATTAGTGTTCATGATCAAGTCCAAAATAACAAGCTACTTTGTACATATAGTAGAGGACAATTATGCAGTGAAGGAATGCATATTTCAATATCACACTTTCAAAGGATGGAATAATAATTATTATTTTTTAAACATAAAAATGGTTTGTCAATATCCTATATAAGCATCAATTTAATACAAAAGATGACAATGAAAGCTTGAAATACAGCTATTTTTATAAAGCACCAAAAGTGCATTTAATCTTTAGCCTTATTGTTCCCAATTATTTTTGCAAAACAGAAAGTTGCTTTGCAGATTAAATTGTAACTGCCTCTCTCAAAGCTGATATTTGTAGCCTAGCAATTTAGATGGAAAGAACAAAGATTTTGGTTAGGAAGAACAAGTGGGAGGAAGTGGGTTAGAATACATGGCAATGTTTTTGCTTGCTTACATTTATGTGGCTGCTATTCATTTAAGGTGAAATCCACGCCAAGTATTTGGGCTGATTGTGGGTAGGGTGGAAGGATCTGGGAGGTGACATCCACACTCCTAATCTCGGGCAATGCAGATGGCTGCAAGGAAGCACCTGCTGTGGGAACTATTTCACACTGTGCACTGGCACAGTGGCTACACAGCTCCTCCGTGTCAGTTGTGTAGGGGATCGAGGACTCAGTGAAATCAGATCATCTTAGCTTGCCCCAACCTGCCTCTGTTACAGTCTTCTGCACTAGCCTATATTATTTTCATAGAGTTTAATGCAAGAAGGGACCATTAGATGATCTAATCTGACTTCCTGTAGATCACAGGCCACCATGATCGGTGATGCTCTTTCAGGGCTGTTGATCATACTGTAGCGGCTACCTTTGTAATTTAACTTCTTTTGGTCAGCCCGAATACTAACAAAGAGAGAAGAAAATCAGTTCTCACTCAAGTAATTTAGTTGAAAGCTGATTGCAAGTGGAATGATCTGCTAAAGAACCCAAGTATGAGAGCAGCAGAAGCCCAATATTGCAAAGCACCTAAGCATATGTATAACTTTATGTATATGTGTAGACACCTTTAGGTGCTTTGGTAGTTTGGAGTATGGATAAGTACTTTTTCACTAGCTTGGGGTACCAATGAGAAAAGAGTGGATTGGACGAACACATCCTGTCCCCAAGTGCAGATGAAAATATGTACTGTGCTATTTACATATGTAAGATGTATCCCAGTGCACAAAAGCTATTTCAGTTTGTAATGAAGTTTTGAAATGAGCTATTATGTTTAAGAAAACTGACAAAGGAAACATGCACATTGAAATAACCCATGTAGAGCTAAGAATAAATAGTGAAAGAAAAATGACTGGAGCAGAATTTAATGCAATTTGAATAAAGAAGGAAATTTTATATTGAGATTACTTTAGTTTGAATTATTAATATTACAATATAGACAACCACATACTTAAGTGCTTTTCTGAATCAGCGCCTAAGTCCTTTTGATTTTACTGGAACTTATCTACATGCTTAAAGTTAAGCATATATTTTACCACCCTTTCTGAATAAGGTTGTTTTTCTGAATATGGGCCATAATGTTCCTTTTGGAAGCTATAATATTGTCACTTTTATCTCTGATGCCACAATGTTGGCCGCTTTTAAAAATAGGATGGTTGAATTTAAAATCCTTTGAGAACAGTTACAACTTATTTCCTAAAGTGTGTTAACTTTTTTTATTGTATTCCTAAAACCAATTTCTGTTATCTTTTATGTAAAGATGCACATATAAATATTGAAAAGAGGTGCAAATATATGTACCAGCAAACTTCAACGTAAGTTTTTTTCTTTCCTTGATAAAGGAGAGTCATATTAGTCAACATAAAAAAGATCCTGAGTGGCTGCCTGCCTGCAGTTACACTAAATTTACAAAAAGAGTTGTGGATATAAACTTAACTAGATTGCCTGTTTCACCAGCTGTTATAAACTGAATGGGATGGTGGAAGATGAGTTAAGAAATCTGATTGTCTAGCAGGACAATTCTCTAGAAATGTTCTGTTGAACTACAGACACCAACTGGAACTGCATCCCCCATAAAATAAATCCATACACATAAGATTTTTTCACGTGCATAGTGAACATTCTGGTTATATGAATTAGTTCTAGTTACTTACTGAAAAGCAAAACCATGCTGTATCATTCACAGGCAATACAGTGAAAGGGATGCCTAGATTTTAGAGACCAAAGATTTGGTTTTGAGTTTTTTCTGGACATAACAGACAACAAGGGTCTGACCCAAACCCACTGGATTTAATGGAAAGCCTTCTGCTGACTTTGATGGACTTTGGATGCGGTCCCAGGTAGGGACCTTTTACTGAAATGTTGCATTTTAAAATCTCTTTTCCAGCAGCTTAGTTTAAGTTTCTGCATAATCTATGTTTCTCTCATCAGTTGCCAGTACATGATGTATTCTGACTATGCCAGCTTGCTGCAATTGCAGTCTGAGCTGTTTAGCTTAAACATTTCAAAAGGAGATTCACTATTTCATTAGCAAAGCTTGGGACACAGTCAGCAAAGATAGTTATGAGGTTTAAATCCATTGTGAATGCCTCCCTCTCATTTCCTAAAATGTTCTAATTTTGGAAACCTCTATAAACTATGTTCATCTCTGATCATTTTGCATCCCGTCCAGCAAAAATCCATGGAGCCTTTATCTGCTCTTTGTAGTTTCTGGGAAGCAAAGAAAGTGCATAGTTGGATTTTATATGGACTGTTTAAATGTTTTCTAGAGACTAACATTTTATAAGCTTCTTTTTTTTTTGTAAACAGAATATATCCAAGCCTAAGAAAAGGAGTTACGATTTATAAGAAGGGTACTCTAATTACAGTGTAGTTACACTGAAATAATAGTGCATTTATTGCATGGTTTTGCTTTTCAGTAAGTAACTAGCACTAATTCATATAACCAGAATGTTCACTACACGCGTGATTTACTATTTACTCCTTTGGTGTTCTTAATGTACATATACTATTAGAACCCAGATATATAGACAACGTTGTAAATACACTACAATTATTGTTAGTCATGAGTAAGCTTTCTGGTTATATGACAAGTTGCAGTTGGAGCTATCAAAAAAGCATAGCCACTGTGTAATTACACTTGTAATTACAATGTAACTGTTACATATTTTTAAGTGTGTCCAAAAGACTAATACTCTCCTCCAGCTTCAAACACTCATTATTGAATGTAAGTCTTCAGGTGAGACAGCAAAAAGCATCTGACTCCGATTTGCTTTTTATTGGAGAAGCATCTGCAGTAAAAGTCTCCTTACCTGCAGACTGTCTAATGATTTTACATTTGAAACGCTGAATAATATGTCTTAAATAGAAATATTGTGGTAAAGGGATTTTTAGTACCACCGTGACTTGTGTGCCATGTAAGACTGTGTTAACTAGTGCCATGCTGTGCTGTGGGACCTCAAAATTTTCAGATAGTTGCTGAGTTCAAACTGCTCTCTGGAGACATGGTGGCATTTCCAAGTTAGAATAGTTTGTATGTTTCCTATGTCTTTATCTTACAGATGCTGCTGTGAGGAAAAAGTTCCTAACCTACAGGGGACAATAGAATCAGATCTACTCAGTGTGGCCCAACAGCTAGGGCACTAGACAGTGAGTTAGGAGGGCTAGGCTCTGACTTTGCTGCTCACCAGTTGGGTGACCTTGTTTGAATAATCTCAGCTGTCTTACCTCGCTTGTAAAGCACGTTGAGATCCACAGATGGAAAGTGCTCTCGAAAGCTAGGTTTTACTCTGGTGACTACTGGAGGTGCAGCAGTGACAGGGAAGAGACAGCCAAACTGAGCTCTCCATGTTACACCCTGCCCATCCTCCAGACTCAGTCTCAGCAGTGTACCCCTCATCTGATGGCAACCACATGTGGCAGAAGCCCCCAAATTCCATTCCAGGGTAGTGTCAATTCTGTCTGGAAACCAGAGACTCACTTTGTGTGGCTGCTGGTGGAGACTCAGCCACAAGCTGAGTGAAGAACAGCCAGGTTCCCCTCTGACTCATCTCCAGTGACTCACCCCATGAGACAGAAACTCCCATCACCTCCTGGATGATGAGGCCAGTCTCCCCTGGTCTCCACTCCAGTAGTACAGTCTTGGGACCCTCTTCCTGTGACTTGTGGAGTGTCCTGCTAATTTGTATGCAGAAGGTGGGATGGAAGGAGTGTTTTGCAGGGAAGTTAATGGAGGATCCTTAAAGACAGACTGTGGGCTGCTTTCTCAATAGTGATTAGATGGAGTTTGTAGGTAAAAGGCTACTTTGGTATAGGAGAGAAATTTAATATTGCAACTGTATTTTTTTAAAAATAGTTAACATCTCAGACAGACATGTAAGGCCTGAGAAATAGATTGTTTTTTTTTTAAGAAAAGAAAATATACAATAATAGACACTACTCCATCCCTGCCTTCTACAGATATTATATTCTGCTAATGTAATGCTGCATTCATGGAACGTTGGAACAGAGAACAGGTGTTATTAAATGTTATAGCATTTACATCTTATTAGACTAAAATATGCCTCTTGTTTTAATTTAATTCAAGGGATATCTAAATAATTTGAATTAAAATAATATATTGCTAGTTAGCAAACAAGGCTTATGTACAAGGAATTATACTATAGATTACTGCAATAGTTTCTTTTTTTTTAACCTGCAACTTTTACTAATGTTTCCAAATATCCATGAGGGGCTTTTTCTGACCTTCAAATATAGTAACTTTTCTGTGGCAGGTGGTGCTTTAATATTTAATGCTCAAGTGGAAAAAAAATAATGGGAAGATTTTACATAAATAAAATGATCAGCATTTTTAAGCCTTGGGAACCATTATGCTGTCAGACTCAACAGAAAGTTTTTGGTAAGGTGCAGGGAATGTTTCCCTGATAGGTTTTGAATGTTTTATACATGTTTGATTGCCCTTATTTTCTATAAGACTAAAGGCTCGGCTTTCTGGACCTTAAGATTTTCTGTTGTAACTCTGCCATGAAATATTTGAAAGAAACTCCCTCTGATTTTCTGTCTCTGATTTTCTAAGAGACACTGTCAACTATGATGCAATAGACAGCCTAAAAGTTAGGTTTTGTATGAAAAAAATAAAATTCACCCTAGCACAGCGGGTCTATTCAAGGTCTTCTGTGTGAGCTGGAGATGCAGCACGTCTGCAGATGGAATGTAAAATTAATGAGCCTCCACTGGTAGTATAACAATCTATTGTTACTGAGTGTGGAAACTACACAGAGATCTTCTGAATATTTCTGAGCCATAAACTTTTCTGTACTCTCTGGGCTCAGTCCTGCCAGGTGTGCTGCGCTCTCAACTTTCATTGACTCCTGTGAGATTAGTGGCAGCTCATCACCTCAGAGGGATTTAGTTATAGGTGCTTAGAATAAAATATTTTATACAATTGTGAAAAATGATTCCCTCTGAAATTATCTGAGCATACTAAGAGCTTTTTAGTAAGAGGCCAAACCAATTTAACAGAGACATGAATATGATATCCAGTAGCTCTTTATATTTAATAATTTAATTCTCCTGGGCATTATTTGTGCAGTACACTGGGTTTTCTTTCCCAAACTACTTAGTCATCTTTGGTTCTGATCCTGAAAAACAGCATCGTTGGCATTTTAGCAAGCCAACATAATATTCTTCGCTAGGGTGATCTATGGAATACCTCTGCAAATGAAAGTCAGCTGGCTAATCCAATGTCCTGCACGCAGGAGATTTGGGACCCATCTAAAATAACTTACGCTGAACCTACTAAGGTCTTGATCACCTGGGTCCACGATGAATAGTTTTTATTACCAGAGAATGGGAATTGAAAATTCTCTTGCCAAAATCAGAAGCATTGGGCAACACCATAGGTGTGGAAATACTTTCTTGCATGCACTGGCATTCAGTGTGTGATTCCAAACATTTTGGGGGGTTTGTTTTGTTTTAAGTGCATCCATAAATAAGCTACCTCAGGTCTCTCAGTGTAATAATTCACAGTGGGTGTTCAGTGGTGTTGATTGTTTAAGGTGTTGACTGCTGAAAAACCTCCAGTACACAGAATGCTCTGTGTCTGTTAACATCATTTTGACAAATTTCCCAAGGTATTTGGCATTGGTTTTGAGAAATGATCATGATGATGCCATTATTCAGCCTGATGACAGACTGCAGTAATACTGTTCTATCAAGTAATTTTCAGCCCTGGCACGATGCACAAAAGTCTAGGAAAAGTGCTAATCTAGTTTGACAGTGAGTGATGAGTTTGCATTATGAACTCTAGGTTAATATTTAATGTTTCTGAGATACCATGTACAACTTTTTTCATAAGGTACACCAAACTGTAACACAATGGAAAAGGTGGAATTACGGAGTGGGGGTGCTAGCTATTGGTAAGTCTACACTTTGGACTTGGGGAAGGAGGGGGCTGATTCCCAACTTGAGGAGACATACCAGCATTAGCTTTCATTGAGCTAACGTGCTAAAAATAGAACATAGCAGTGGCAGCATGAGTGGCGGGAGGGGCTAGCCACCCTCAGTAAATTCGTAGCGTCTCTGCTGGGCATGCAGTCAAGGTGGCTAGTCCATTCCGCTGCTTGTGCTACTGCAGCTACATTCTATTTTTAGTCCACTAGCTTGATGAGAGGTAGCACAAGTATATCTCTTTGAATTGGGAATTATACTTCCAGCCTAAAGTGTAGACATAACCCTCTGCAGTGAAGCCCTTAGCTCTTGTGACATTCCCACCACTAGTTCTCCAGTCATCACAGAGTCCTTCATCTTAGACAGAACCTGAATTTCTAATGTAAAGCATAATCAGATTAAAAATAAACATAAAAGGCCTTTGGGGTTTTCGTTATTCATCATAAAGATGCAAAAAAAAAAAAAAAAGTGGGGGTCATAAGTCCAAATGTTTTTTCCTTTGACAGTCACCTTTAAGTTAGTTTGCTGGGACATTCTCAGAAATTGCTGAGGCTATTAAACCCTTGTATGGGATTCAGTCTCCAATATTCTATTTCAGTGTTGGTTTTGAATCGATGTAATCTTTTCCTCTCTCTCTCTACTGATTTTTGAAACTTAATACAAGGTGAATTTTTTTTAAAAAAGTTTTAAAACAGAAAATAATTGGTGGAAGGAAGAGAGGACATGAAAGCACAATGTTTTTTTTTTTTTAAATGCAAGAGGTTGTACTGTAAATTAAAGCAGCAGATGCTGACATTCCTCTAGTTAAAGGCTTAGGCAATTTCTTTTTCAGGGTTCATTATCTCAGTCGTTTCAAAGTGAGTCAAACTAAAACTTGGCATATGTGTTGTCGGTCTGGAGGCAAATGTATTAAGCCAAAATGATCAAAATAGCACATTACACCATCTTAGTTATAGATTGGCTAAAATCATAGCTCAGAGGAAGTTTTAGATTCTCTCTCTCTCCCTCTCTCTCTCTCTCTCCAACAGTTTGGATCTTTCTGATTTTCCCCCATCACCACTTGCTTCTGGGTTTAAATCAAAACCTTAATGTTACTTTAATGTAATTTGTATTTAATAGATTTAGGCTTGTATTAAATACCTAACCATTTATCAGAGCTCAGTGATTTGGAGAAGTACTCTAGCAGAAGCTTTTGATAGTGGAGACCAAGTGCAAGCTCCAGGGCTCAACAGCTCTGAAATGGCATGGTTAAATAGCAATTTGCTTTCTGTTAGCAACAAACTGACTCTCAAATTTGAATAATTATTCGTGCTTTGTCTTAAAGCAATTGTGTATCATGCAAGATAACATTTGGAAAAGGTCAGATCAGAACTCTGACTCAATTGCTTATTTGAACTAAATACTTCCAAAGGGCAGTGAGAAGAAAAGTGTGTTTGGGAAGGGAAAGGAGGGATTGAAAAACTGTGTGTTCCACTCCTAGTCCTGGCTTGCAGCCCTCTGACACCTCTACCCAGTGGCACTTGACTTTTTCCTATGTGCAACTTTTGTTCTGTTTGGAAGACATGGAGTCTGATCCAAAGCCCAGTGAAACAAATTGAAAGATTTCCAGTGATTTCAGTGGGCTTTGAATAGGGCTCAGAGTGAGGATTTAGGGAGCCTGCATGTGCTTTTTAAAGAATCTTGATGGAGTCTGAAGTTGAAAGCCTCTGTGTGCATCCATGGAGAACGGGACTGGGGCGTCTCCCTCTGACTCGGTGGTGAGGATGTTTTTAGATGAATTGTGCTGGAAGGATACAAAGAAGTAGTCAGAAAAATATAAAAACAATAAAATCAGAGTGAAGATAAGAACTCAAGTGAATGTCAGATAGTCTATGTAATGATTATCATAATATTCAGCACTTATTATAGACAGAGCTGGTAGTGCCACCTAAGATTAAGGTGGCCTGATGTAGATCCCATCCTCGTTGCCACTGTGGTAACCCAATAACATGAAGACTACTGAGGATTAAATGCAATCAAGAACAAACTTTATTCCAGGGTCCTACTGCCTCTCTAGCTTTCTCTTCCACATGACCCCCATCAGGGCCCCACCTCTTACTGGCTTCACTTCCTGGTTTCTTAAAGGAGGCATACCTCATAAGCAGCTGTTCCTAGGGTGACCATATTTCCCAAAGGGAAAGTGAGATACCATGTGGGGCTAGCCTGAGGCGCCCCCCTGGCCCGAGCCGCTGGCCCAAGGCCCCCTCTCCATGCGGGGCTGGCCCCCAGGCCAGGCTGGGGCTGATGTTGCTGCTCGCCTGAGCCCTGCATGCCCCCAGTACGAGGATGAGACTGGCGTCACTGCTCGCTTGAGCCCTGCCTGCCCTCCCCCGCCCTGCCTCGCCCCCAAAACATTCCTCCGCCTCCCACTTTTTTTGACAAAAGTGGGAATTTGTCCCATTTGCTCTTGCCAACTGATCAAGTTGGAAGAACAAACTTGACAAATGCCCACTTTGCCAAAAAAGCCAGGCTGGCCAGGACAGGACTTTAAAAAGGGACTGTCCCGGCCAAAATGGGACATATGGTCACCCTAGCTGTTCCCAGATACTGCTATATACTATAATACTGCAATATAATGTTGCCCATTATAAATCCTTGTTATCAGTTGCTTATTACTTTACCAAACTTTAACTGTTTTAGCTGAAATTTTGCATGTGGGTTCTCTGCTCAGGTTGAATGTTTTTGGAAAGTTTCAGCAAAAATGATTCATTTGTTTGTAAGAATGAGATTAGGGAAAATATGTTGCCACAGGGGCAGAAAAGGGGTTAAAGCAGCCCCTGGGAGGCTGTGAAGGAGACAGCCAATTAGGAAAGGGCTTGTAGAGGCAGCCAATCGGGAGAAGGTTTAGAGAGACAGCCAATCAGAGCCAGTCTGGGCCATATAAGAAGGGCTGGTGACCAGAGTAGTTTCAGTCACTCCTTGGAGTTCAAGGAGGGAGGACTGGCTGCCCTAAAGGAGGGAGAAGAGATGGCACCATGATCAGAGCAGTGCTGGGTGAGTCAGGGGAGCATGAGTGAGCTCCCGGCCGACTACTACCAGACTGAGACCCTGATACAAGGGTGGAGAAAGGTGCTAGGGCTGACGGAAAGTGGCCCAGGGAAACAGATGGCAGGGGTTGGAGGCGATGCAGAGTGTGACTGCTGCCCCCCCTTTTGCCCCAGTTGCCACTGATGCAGGTGGCTAGATCCTGGACTGCAGCCGGCCACTGAGGTGAGTGCCTGAGCAGAGGAAAGCCACCCCCTCCAGAAGAGGAGGGAGGAAAGAACCGAGTGGGGCACACCCCTCCTGAACTTAGAACCATTTCAATGAGAAGTTTTAGTGCCTCCATACTTTTGAACAGGGATTTGAAAAAGGGACTTGTTAGGGCAGCAAAATTCTCCAAAAACTCCAGTCGCACTGAGCATACTCCAGCCTAGGGCTGCAGGGGCTGAGAAGAACATTCCTTGCTTTATCCAGGGGCCATGGGGTAGGGGGAGGAGGGGAAGCTGGTCATAGGAACTGAGAGCTGGGAGCTTGTCTTTCTGTGTTTTCAATGCTCCCCCTGCTGGCACCAAGGAAGTGTGGAAGAGGAAGCTGCTTAACTCAAATGTAGAGGGGACAAGAACCAGGTCGGGGGAGGTTGCCCTGGAGGGAAGAGATTTGGACAAGGATTCTTTGGTGGTAGGAAGCCAGTTTGTGGGGAGACAGGGACTGGCTGGGCAAAGAGATTGGGACAAGGAGCCATCAGGAGATATCAGGACTAGGAGACGGGAGACTGAAGTTGGATGAAGGACCAAGAGGGTCAGGAAATGGTACTGGTTAAATAAGGAGATTGGGACAAAGGGTCAACAGGGAGACTATGATGATGAGCCTGAGAAGGGTGACTGAAATTGGAAGCTAGACTGTTAGAGGGGAAGACTGGGACTTGGAAAGGGAACCCTAAGGGAAACTGGGAATGGCTAAGTGAGGAGACTGGGACTGGGAAGAGGAGCTGGATGCGGGAGGGGGAGCAGGGAAGGCAGGTCTAAGCCAGGGCTGTGCCTACTGGAGCACATTCCCCTTAGAGGCTGGGGTGGGGCAGTGGTTGTTTCTTCTGCCCTTTCTCTGTGCAAATTGTGAAGATCATTGAGTCATCAGAACTCCTGGATCTCCTGAGACTTCTACACTTTGTGATGGTGGGAGGCTGAAGATCAGAATTGTGTGTGGAATTATTTGTTTCTTGATCCTCGGCTCCAACAGGCTTTCCACCGGAATGATCAGGCCATGGAAGGGGGAGAAACATGTAAGGTCAATGTAGAGGTCATAATTAACTTACGAATGTATTCTCTGCTGAGTTGGTGGGAGACGGTGTGGTTACAGCACAGTTTTCCCATTCCTTCCTCACCCATGGAGCTGAATATATGCAGAGCATCTTTTCCTTCCGTGGGATTGAGTGGAGTGGCAATAGTAGTAACAGGCCTGTTCACCCTTTATGCTGCTCAAATGGCTTTTGCTCCCTTCTACATGCAGAAAGAGGGAAGACTTTAGGTCTTTGCTAATACACTAATACTTATTCAGCACAAAAGAGGTACAGGAATTTAAACCACATAGAATATAGGAAGTCTTGAAGTGAATATGCAAAATATTTTTATAACACCAAAGATTTTCTCTCCCTGTCTTCCTAAAATAGGAGAGAAAATCTGCTTACACAAGAGCTTTCTAAGGCTTAAACATTCTCTCCGTCTTTCAGTCTCTCTGTTGTGCATTGTCTCTGAAGACATTTGTATGAGCTATGCTAAATGGCATGTAGGATTTAACCATTTTCTTTACTCACCTAATTTGAAAGAAGTATCTAGGCTTTCTACATTGTAATTAATGTTAAATGGGAGAGTCCTCCTGTTTAGAACTTATTCCCAAACTGCAAAACATTTTTGCAGCATTAAAAAGAATCTGCTGATGGAGATTGTTCCCTCACATCCCATGCCATCTTCACACTCCTTTAGAAACATTTGTGAGGCTATTCTTCTTTAGGTATGAATGTAACTGTCATTTACTTAACAAGGTGTCAGGTGCATGCATCAAAGGGTGAAAGCAGACTGAAATCATTTGGAGGAAGGATGACCAATCCTCTTATTCTGAAATTCTAATGAAATCTCAGCCAGAACTCTGATTGAAAGATGAGAGTGGTGGAACACAGGGGGCCTCAGTTCCACATAATGCCTTGGGAAAAGTAAGCCTTTAATCTGACTGGTACTCTTTCTCATTGTGGATGATGATGTTGAAAATCGAAGTTGTGCTCTTATTACCAGTATATTGGATCAGTCTCTTTTACATTCTGGTAACTGGGGGAAAAAACCTGTTATATACTAGGATTTTTTTGTCTGCTACAGTCATTATAAAATGTAAATGAATGCAATGTGAGCCAAATCTGAATTACAAATACCCGGTGTGGAGTTTTGTGTGAATACTATGAAATTTCTGTTCATCCTTAACAGCTATGGGCATGGATAGGATTTTGTCACACAGCATTCACTAAATTCTCATGGTTCTGTTAAACTGGAAAACTTTCACAGTTCAGATTATAATTGTTTAAAGCACCGCTTTAGGGCAAATGTGTTTTTATTCTGGAATCACCCAAGTGTGAGCATTAAAATTATACATCTGTCAGATGGAAGGCTTTGAAGATATTGTATTATCAGAGAGTGGCAAGGCACCTGGGAATGATACAGTTAAGGGTGTAGCTAAACCCCTATTTTCAGGGGGTACTAACTCAGCATGAAGTAGAAGCTTATTAGTTTTTGGTTAATTGATTTTATTTATATAATTAAAACATGCCTTCGCTTCTGAAAATAAGTGTTTTACAGGTTGCCACCTCAGATCCAAGCTTTACTTTTCGTAGTGATTGTGAAATGTATCAGATTCACAACCACAGGACCTAACCAGGTCAGCCACACCATCACCGGTTCATTTACCTGCATATCCACCAATGTAATATATGCCATCATGTGCCAGCAATGCCCCTCTGCTATGTACATCGGTCAAACTGGAAAGTCCTTATGCAAAAGGATAAATGGACACAAATCAGATATTAGGAATGGCAATATACAAAAACCTGTAGGAGAACACTTCGATCTCCCTGGACACACAATAGTAGATTTAAAGGTAGCCATCCTGCAGCAAAAAACTTCAGGACCAGACTTCAAAGAGAAACGGCTGAGTTTAGGGTTAGGGTTCATTTGTAAATTTGACACCATCAGCTCAGGATTAAACAAAGACTATGAATGGCTAGCCAACTACAAAAGCAGTTTCGCCTTCCTTGGTGTTCACACCTCAACTGCTAGAAGAGGGCCTCACCCTCCCTGATTGAACTAACCTCGTTATCTCTAGCCTGACTCTTCCCTGCATATTTATACCTGCCTCTGGACATTTCCACTGCTTGCATCCGACGAAGTGGGTATTCACCCACGAAAGCTTATGCTTCAATACCTCTGTTAGTCTATAAGGTGCCACAGGTCCCTTTGTCGCTTCTGTGTGTACAGAGAACAGCAACAACAGGGGCAACAGTAGGATAAGCCTTCTCGCATTGCTCCCGACCTGCAGGGACCAAGTCCACAGAGTATTTACTATGGATGAAATTTACCTCTATACAGAGCATCAGCATGTGGTTGATATACCACTTAAGTATGCTCTGCTTTGAGGGCGAAAGGTAAGGGGCACATAGGCCTTGCATGAGCCCTCTGCACAGGGTGAATTTACCTTACTGGAACAAATCAATGTAGCAATTGGTCCTGAACTGGAAAAACATCACAGCCCTAGTTTTGATAATGTAACATTAAAGACTACTGTAGCTCTTGTAAAGCATTCAAAAGGGCAGTGAAATACACAGCTGCCAGTCAATGGCATTGATCCAATAATCCTTGAATAATGTGAAATCTGCTTTTCTGTGGGGTCACATCAAAATCAAACACATTGATTGTGCACATAGCAGCAGTGAATTGCTAGAGATTACCCTGCTAGCAAAACTTTTCTACTTTTCTACATATGTATTTTTATTATGTACCATAAGTTTATATAACGCATATTGTCCACATCTTGCAGTACTCATTAATGTGTCTGTACCCTCCCAGTTCTAGGCTGCTGCGGGGGCTAAGTCAGCCCTCAGTGTAAATTAAGTAGCCCTGGGTGGACTGCCTAAATTATGACAGGCCATGAGGCCAAGCCTACCTTCCCAAAATAGCCATACTAATGTCTGCTACAGCTCCAAGGTTTGCAGAGTGAGCTTCATAAGAGAGTCTGTGGCTGTCTTACTCAATTCCTACATCAGCAAAATTCCCACTTGGCTGGGTCTGACCTCTTTACACTGCCACAGGAATACAAATGTTCTATTGCAGGTGGGAGAATCCCTCCCAGGTCCTACCACACACAAATTGCAATCTAATTTAGCTTTTACAATCCAAATTAACTTGTGCTGTGTGCAAGACTGATGCATTTTTAATAGGAATAGCTGAATTTTTCAGGTGTTGCAGATTTTAATGTTCATTCTTCATCTCAACCTAAGGCAAAACTAATTAGAAACACTCTCTTATTGTTTGAAGAATAGTTTCAAGGCTGTCTTAAACTATATTCTATGATTTCTGAGGTTCCATGTGATTACACAAATAAATGATAGAAAAGGTGGATCTGGACTATCTAACCTGCCATTCTATCTTCTGGTACAGGGATCGGCAACCTTTGGCCCGCGGCCCGCCGGAGTAAGTCCCTGCTGGGCCGGGCCAGTTTATCTGCCGCGTCTGCAGGTTTGGCCGATCGCAGCTGCGGGAAGTGGTGCGGGCCGAGGGATGTGCTGGCTGCTGCTTCCCGCAGCCCCCATTGGCCTTGAACGACGAATCGCGGCTAGTGGGAGCTGTGATCGGCCAAACTTGCGAACGCGGCAGGTAAACAAACTGGCCCAGCCTGCCAGGGGGCTTACCCTGGTGGGCCGCATGCCAAAGGTTGTCGATCCCTGTTCTGGTAAAAACGTGTAAATGTGGTACCCAAGAATGCTTATTTTTAAGGAGGCACCCTTTGAAATAAGTCTGCTTAAGACTGTACTCTTAGGAGTGGTATTATGGTTGGTATACATCGTGATTATACTTCTGAAAATGTAGTAAAACAAAATGGTGCTATAATGTGACTAAGACGGAAGGATGAGTAATCAAAATGAGGTAGTCACAGATGGATGAATACTGAAGTGTTTAGATGTACCCAGATTTAGACAATCTGCACGGAATTTATCTCTAGCAATAAGGCCACAAAGTTTTCAGTTAATGCTTCTTATTTTATTGCTTAAAATCTCAGTGTTAGTTTGACATACTCTGTTCAGCTTCAACACGTTCTGACTTCTTCTGGCAGGACAATTAAAATGTGATGCTGTGGAAGATATGAAGATGTCATTTTATTCTTACTTTGGAACAGAAATCCATGTAATGGGGAGAAAAAACAGAAGGGAAATGAGGAGTCCAAACATAAATTAATTTATGCTTAAAATTGATACTTGCCATCTAACATTACTGTGCATATGGCAGGAGTGCGCAAGAATAAAACCCACCCCACAAAAGCTGATGCAGCTGAACAAAGAGGTGAAGATAGTTGTAAGGATTAAAAGGTAGAATATAAGCCTTCAGCTAGGAAGGACCACTGGAAATGTTACAAAATGCACAGAAGTACTGGAACAAGCTGATGAGAACTGCAAAGATGAAAATGGAAAGACTGAAAGAAAAAGGAAAACATAAAACATTTTTTATTAATTACTTAAGTGCTTGTAGACAAATTGAAGCACACTATACATCGGTGAATAGCCTCCAATTCTAAACATATCCTTGGGTGACTGTAAAGTCCCCATAGTGATGTCCAGAAAGAAATTGCAAATTAATGTTTTTGTTGGGACAGATGACGTCACCAGTGGAGACTGAGGCCCTGATCCTTCGAGGACATAAGCTTTTGCTTAACTTCAAGCCTTTAAGGGGTTCTGTTGAAGCCAATGTAGTCACTCACATGCTTAAAGCTAAGCATGTGTATGAGTGTTTGCAGACTGGGATAAGTGACCCTACAAAGAATTTGTTGTTTGCTTTACAATTAGGACTGTGCTCCATTTGGCTCCTTCATAAGGTATAAAAAGGTGTGAATATTGGTTTTATTTACTATTTTCTTATGATGTTTTTAACATTAGAATTATCAGAGGAATGTTAAGTCTGACCTTCCCTGCTTTTGCTGGAAGACTTCAAGGTAACTTAATGGAAGGGATGGGTGTGCTGAATCTAACAAAATCATCCCTTCTCAAAAATGTTCAATCGTTGTTAGAATTTTAATGGTGTTAGTCTGATTTAAAGCTGGTCACAGAAAGAGGATTTTAGTTTCTTGAAATTTATGGTGTCATGATGTAATTAGTTCTCCAGATACCCTTCCACACTACTGAAGAACTGAATTTTCACTATTAAAAATTACAGGAAAATAATCTTTAAACCCTTCCCCACCACGCTTTCTCCCCAAAAACTTTCTGAACGAACCTACCTTATTATACATTGTAAAGCAGCAAGAAGGGCACAAGCCTTTTCCCCTCTTTATTTTTTCCTTTCTTTCCTTTCCAAAGTTTTGTCTAGTGTTCATGGAGGATACCAGTGCTACCTGCCAGACAGTGTATTTAGAGGGAGCTTCATCCTTTACTATAACATTTTTGGGGGCCTTTAAACAATTAAATTGTCTCTTTTCTTAGCAAGTTTCAATAAAGCTCTGTAAGTGAAGTTTTTGTGTGTGTGTAATAAAGAGGACTAGTCAAAGAGGTTTCCTTCAACACAATTTTTGAAAATTGGGCTTTCAATTAAACTAATATTTTTGCTACAAGTATCTACTTTCTGCAGACAGTTTTGATTATTTTTCATCAAAAAGTGTCGGAAAACTGAAATATTTTGGCCAAAACCTGGAATATTTCAATCTGGATGTTGTAGTTCAGTTGCCTCATGTTTGTCTATGAACTGGGCAAATGTTTTTCTTTTTTGTAGCAATTTTCCACCCTGAAAAGAAAAACCATTTTCTGACCAGTTCTAATATATATAGGCTCCAGGAATCATTCTTGTGTGTGTGTAAATGAAAATACATACTATTGATTCTTATAATCAGTTACTGCAAGAGTAAAGGTGTCAGTACCACATGGTATTGCATACATCAGTGGACAAAACATGTTATAAGAAAATTATTATCTAGGTGTTCCACTCAGACAAACTCTTCTGATCAAATTTTAGTTAAATATAAGATAGGTATCATTCAGTATTTCATCAATCGTATCTTCATATACTTATCACCAGTAAAACTCTTAATCTGGCAGGGTTAATGCCTGATTCTCAGTGACTGCAGTGGGCTTTGGATCAGGCCCAGTGTTATTATTTCTGTGCTAGTGTAATATTCTAATTTAAAAACTTTGGGTAAGGAAGGATGGTCTGGTGGTCAAGGGACTAGCCCAGGGATTGGCAACCTTTGGCACACGGCCTGCCAGGGTAAGCCCCCTGGCGGGCTGGGCCGGTTTGTTTACCTGCTGCATCCGCAGGTTCGGCCAATTGCAGCTCCCACTTGCTGCAGTTCACTGCTCAAGGCCAATGGGGGCTGCGGAAAGCAGCAGTCAACACATCCTTCGACCTGCACCACTTCCCGCAGCCATCATTGGCCTGGAGTAGTGAACCGCGGCCAATGGGAGCTGCGATCAGACGAACCTGCGGACGCGGCAGGTAAACAAACTGGCCCGGCCCGCCCTGGCGGGCCATGTGCCAAAGGTTGCCGATCCCTGGACTAGCCTTGGGATACTTGGGACTAGACTTGGGAAACTTGTGTTCAATTTCCTGCGCTACAGACTTCCTGTGTGACAGTTAGCTATTATTATTATATTATATACAGCTTCTCAATTGTGTGTCCCTTGATAAATCAGGAGACATAAAAGGACAAATATTTCCTTTGAAATATACCAGATTCATTCTTCTTGATTTAGATTAAACCAAAACATGATTCAAATTCAATCCTGTAGTGGCTTATGCATGTGCTTAATGTCACATGCTCTGAGTAGTCCCATTGGAACTACTTACACTGCATAAAGTTGCGTAGATGCTTAAATGTTTGCAAGATCAGGGCCTAGGAGACAGGACACTTGGAAACCCGAGAAGGATTACTTTTGAGTTGTAATATTATTTCACCACAAAAGAAGCAAGTCCTTAGGAGGGATGTGAATGTAAGGAAAGGAATGGCGTGGGGAAACAGCATGGGAAGGGCATTACAGGAAGGTGTGGACAAAGGTAAGGAAATTAAAGTATGGGGACGGCGAGGGGAAGGAATTGGCAACTGGCATCACAGTGCAGGAGTGGATAACAAGACTAATATAATTTAGGTCTACATCAACCACAGTCAAATCATGAGACGTACAAGCTGAGAAAGGATGTGTCAGTGGTTAGGGACCCTGGGTTAGAAATTGAGACCTGGCTGCGAATCCCTGCTCTACCACATATTTCCTCTGTGACACTTACCTTTTCTTGTCTACAAAATGGCGATCATAGTACTTCCATATCTCACTGAGCTGTTGAGGATTAACACTACAGCTGGCTGGAAAAGTTCCTGTGAAACATTCCATGACAAGGGATCAATTTTGACAAAGTTCTGACAGAACCTAGGCAGGATTCCAGTGCAACTCTGCTTTCCTGACAGCTTTTTGGCAGCCTGCCTGATGGGCTGAGAGCCTGGGAGATGTGGTTCCTTGGCAGCCCAGGCTTCCAGGGTCTTCAGGGCTGGGTAGCCCACCAAGTGGACTGCTCCAGAGCTGGGGTTCCATTCCCTTTCACTGAGAATTTTGAAATTTTTGGTTTTCATTCCAGTTTGGAATGAAACCTAATCTTGGAATGTCAAATCACACCACACAGCAGAGTTGCCTTTCTCCACCCAGCTCTACTAAAAATCTTAATTATTGTGTGGATGCTCCATTGCCATGGTAATGGGTCAATAGGTGTACTTAAGATACATTGATCTTGCAACTGCTAGGCATGTACATAACTTTAAACATCAGAAGTCTCCCCGAGATCATCTGTGATGCTCCTTTTAGGCAACTGGTTCCTCTGGGCTAAGCAGTTTGCAATATCAGAGCCTAACTCTCCAGGATGAAACAGAATCTCCTGCTGCCACCCCCACTCCAGTTCAATATCCAAGGTTCTACATATTTAGAAGCCACTTAAGAAGCAAACATTTTCTTCCTAGGGAAGTCCCACCAAAATTAAATTATGCTCATGCTTAGCTTTGGTACTGTGAGTAGTTCCACTGACTGACAGTAGTAAATTTACACTTGTATAAAAGTGTTTGCAGGACTGGGGCCTAAATCTATACACCAATAGCTACTACTGTAACAAATCACAGAGGCTCTTTTTTTTTTCTCTCCATGGAAATATCTATATCTATCATTATCAGTGACAATAACTTTCCACACTCTCACAAAAACTAGGGCAATGCAGCATAATCGAAAATAAAATTAGCACGGTATGGTCATTATTATATCACAGTATTAAAACACAACAAAGACTCTACTATACCAATAGGGGTAGTAGTACTGGCAGTAATAAAACACAGGCCAGATAGGCTCTGATGCTGCTATGAACACCATCAGGATGCCACATAGAGCTCATTTCAGCATCAGGGCCTCAGAGTGCTCCTTATTTTACCTCTATGTTAACAAAGGAGAGTGGGAAAAACAGATGCCAGAAATGGACATACCTTTAATGAGAAGGGGTGGAGGGTGGGAAGGAGAGAACAAACACAAAGAAAATTAGATCATGTCAGGAGAGGAAAATATTAAAATTAAAATATCTGATGATAGAACTACAGATGGCATCAATTTCCAAAATAAAGAATGACAAGAACTATAGGGGCTCCAGTATCAGTGATTCTATGGTGGTAACTTTAAGCACAAGAAGCAGTTGATACTCAAAAAGCATCCAGATTTTTATTACAGAAATATATCAAAATTAACAAAAGCACATGACTATATCCAGCACTAAATGCCTCTGGTTCCCTTCCACCCAGGTCTCCACCCCTGCAAAGGGGGGATATAGCCCTTGTCCTAGGAGCTCCTTTCCCTGTGACTATCTGGCCCCCAGTGAACTCTCTAATATAGCATCAACCTCAGAAGTCCTTCCCAACATGCTCTCCTGATAGCTGTTTCTTTAAATATAAGAGAGACAAGCAGCTGCAGGCCTAAGATGGCCATTTTACATCTGACTACTGCACGTGAATCTTCCTTCTAGCTGGCGTGTGTTTTTACTGGCCTTTGTGTTTTTTTTGTGCTATCTTTCTCTTACTCTTGAAGAAGTGGCACAACTTCTCAGAATCAATCTGCTGTAGACAATTGTCATAATTATAGGAGGAAGCATATTGAAAAGTTGCCTGTACTCTGAATGAGCCAGGGGTCCTGTGGGGAAAAAATTTATGGGATCATATCATGAAAGACTATATCAGAATGAATATGCAAAAGGTAGGGTGACCAGATATCAAGTGTGAAAAATCAGGACACGGGTGGTGGGTAATAGAAGCCTATATTAAAAAAAAACCCCAAATATTGGGACTGTCCCTATAAAATCGGGATATCTGGTCACCCAGGCACAAGGGGTCTGAGTTAAGGTTGTATGGGTAACCTTAATTATGGCATTTCCTAACTTATCATTGCTTGACTTTGAAATCTTAATGTTCTTTTAACATATTTCTCTCCCACTGTCTCCCCCAATGTAACTACTACTTCTATCACACAAGCTTTGACTAGACTCCTGACCTTCAGCCGCCAAGCCACATGTTGCTGCATGTGAGCTAAAGGAAATCTTCCTGAGCTAACAGAAATAGCAGGCTAGTTGTACTGGCCTGTAACCCCCACTCCTTGCTAGCAGGATGCTAGAGAAGGGTTAATTGGGTTATGCTGACTCAGTGAGATGGAGGTGGCTCACTCCATTACAGAATTAACCTCTGATCTTGTTGGAGTAATCATACCTAATACATATTTTAAGTTACAAGAAGAATTGACTGCTGTCAAAGTTATTCTGGCTCAGTTTGTTCTCACTTTCCCAAAGGTCCCCAGTGGTAGAGCTCTAGTAAATATCCTGCTGAGATAGTCTCTTTACTCTCTGTGACGTTGCATTCTATATGCTTTAAGAAAATATGCTTATAAATGTGAATATGATGTAACTGGAATATGCTTTATGCAGAAGGTCTCTTGTAAGGTATCATTATATAGCTTATAATCTACTGAGTGTGTTCATCCTATTTGTTTGCATGTATTATTTCTATGTCTAGAGTGAGGAGAATAAGATATAAACTTGTATTACTGATGTAAACATATTCAGTGGAAGCCATTAAGGATGCTTCAGAATCAATTGATTGTAAATGGCTCTGTTTACTTGTAAGCCTTCCTGTATATGTGGGTGCCAGCCAGTGAGTAATGAAGTCTCACAGGACATGTGGCCATGTCACCTGGTACTGGAATCCATCTTAAACCTGGTGCTTTTCCATTTAGAAGGAGGGTTGGGGACCCAGAGAGACAAAAGATTCCCGCCTTGTGCCAAAGCCATAAAGGGGGGTGGAACAGAACAAAGGGGGCCAGTCATGAAAAATTCCCTAGTTACTATCTGAGCTGGAACTAACAAGAACTGTACTGGGGAAAGGATTGGGCCCAGACTAAGAAGGAGTCTAGTCCGTGAAAGAAGTTTATTGGAATATCTCTGAGGGTGATTTAACTGTATTCAGTTTCTGAATGTATTAGGCTTAGACTTGTGTGTTTTTGCTTTATTTTACTTGATGACTTACTTTGTTCTGTCTGTTATTACTTGAAACCACTTAAATCCTACTTTTTGTACTTAATAAAATCACTTCTGTTTATTAATTGACCCAGAGTAAGTGATTAATACCTGGGGGAGCAAACAGCTGTGCATATCTCTCTATCAGTGTTATAGAGGGCAGACAATTTATGAGTTTACCCTGTATAAGCTTTATACAGATTAAAATGGATTTATTTGGGGTTTGGATCCCATTGGGAGCTGGGTGTCTGGGTGCTGGAGACACGGATACCTGCTGAGTGTTTTTCAGTTAAAGCCTGCAGCTTTGGGGGCGTGGTTCAGACCCTGGGTCTGTGTTGCAGCAGACATAGTGTGTCTGGCTCAACAAGACAGGGTTCTGGAGTCCCAAGCTGGAAGGGAAAATGGGCTCAGAGGTACTTTCAGTACGTCAGGTGACAGTCCCACAGGGGTCTCTGTGATCAAACCCATCACACTCTTATTGAAGCTACTTACCCTACCGTTGGGAAAGTGGGGTGGATATTTTTCTACACACTATGCTGTTCAACTCCCCAATTTTGGCAAAGGTTGTGGAGAAGACCTCCAGTTGGTTGATTATCAGGGGAATTCCTATCTGGAGTCCAGCCATGGTGTTGCCTTCAGTCAAGGTTGTGTCACAAACCCATCTATCCACTGGGAATAGGAACAAAACAAGCTAATGCTGTGGAGGGGCTGGGAACACACTAACTTGGAGAAGGCAGCTGTGTTTGTGAAGTAAAAACTCCAACAATTATTGACTAGTTTCCTTTTCTTCTGCTGGAACAGGAATCCTCTCAAAAATGAACAAAAACATTGGAGTGCCCCACTTAGGGGATAACAGCCTTGTGATTGTGCGGTCTGGGGAAAGTAGCAGCAGCCACCCCCAAAAGACTAAGATATTTCTGTAGGAGAAGGGAGCCATTATAAATAAACATTGTTCTTTTAAATCTGACTTCGAAAGAAGAAAAATATAGTTAGCCCTTAATTGCTTCCTCCTGGTGTATAAATAAGGCCTCAAGGGTTTATTTGAAATTTTTAATCTTAAAATTGCTAGCCATTGGATGTCTTTTGTAGTGTTTTTGTGTTTCCTGGGAAAACTTGAGAACTGGGGTGGTAGCTTTCTCTGGTCCCATTTGCAGCAGCTGGGATGTTGAATTTTTTTTTTACAGAAAGCTTTTCTCCCACAGTTTGGCATGCATATGAATTAAATAGCTGTTAACAAAAGTAGAGTTTCATACAGTCTGACTAAACATTCTTTAGCACTTGTCATGGATGACATCATCCGTGGCATTATTTTGGGGAAGTTCTATGGCCTGTGTTATACAGGAGGTCAGACTAGATGGTCACAGTGGTCCCCTTTGGACTTGAAATTGATGAATCCCCACTATTTTTATTCTTCCAGTAAAACAAGTTAGGTCTTGATTCAAGTGTAGTGCACAGGCGGACAGCAATATCTGTGCTGAGCTCCACTGACTTCAAGGAGCTCAGCACAGAAGCTAGTCTGCATACCGCAGGAGTACAGCTTACATAAGACCTGAATTTTTCATGAAGAAAACCAAGAAGAATTAAAATAATTGAAAATCACACCATCTTCAGCCTTCTTTATCAGTCATAAAAATGCAAAAATTGGCAGAGACATTTTTTTCCTTTGTAGGTCACCTCTCCAAGAAGCCAGCTATGCTTAGTGGGAGATGGGAGGAGGCATGCTAATTCATCAGAATGAAAATATTAAAAAATATTATTTCCCTGTCAATAAATGTTTCAATGAGGAAGGTTAAAAAGGGGAATATGTAAAATAGGAAATTACCTTTTAAATAGAGGAACTGTATATTTTCTGATTGTCTGCTTTCTTGTGTTGCAAATTGTTATGGGAGCTGGAAGAGAGCTTAAACAGAAAGAACTGGGCTGTCACCAGAAGATAGAGGATGCTTTAAATCCCCCCCCCCATACTAGAAAATAAACCTTCTGAAATTATTTGTCAATTATCATGATTTTTCCTTCCAAAAGCCTCCATCCTATCACAGATAGGCCTTTTGCTTGTAATGTCTACTGATGGATTTAGTACCTACAGCTGTGAGAAATGATTCTGACAAGGCTAAGCTGTGGTGTATACAGAACAATTGTTTAAAAATTCAGATCCTGCAGATGGACAAACTAGAGTTCTTTGTCTTTCCATAGAGTTTGGAGATTATTATCAGTGGTGCTGCTGGTATCTTCACCCGTGTGCTTTGCACCTTACAGCTAATTAGCCATTGGGAAACTGACACATCCCTCCAAGGACTGCTTCTAAGGCTAGCAACCTTAATACTTTATCCTTTTAGAGTTCTATTCTAGTCTTTCAGTTGCAGTTGTTTTAAAATGCTTCCACTTGAAACAAATGGATTCCTGACCTTGGAAAGGCCTCTATATAATGCATTTTTTAGGTAGTGTTGGAGTCAATTTTTAAGAGTATACACAATTCCCAGTCAACTCAACAGAGGTTGTGAGGTTGAAACTCTTTTATAAGAGTTTTTGAAAAATATATCCCTTAACCAGAATGGAAATGTTGAAGAGACTTGTGATTATCTCTGCGATACATGCCTCCAGTGCCACACTAAATTTCTGGGCTAGCCTTAATCTACAGCAATATTATATCTGGGATTGAGAAAGACTGATTTAAATTCATGCCCCTCTGAAAGCTTAATACTTCAACCATTGTAGCTTTTCTTTGTTATTGGGGTGTATGTTGAGAACAGGTGAGCCCTTAAGCTAGAAGAAGGTAAACCAAATTGGCATCACCTACCTCTATTTTGCACAATAAAGCCCCAATCTTGCCAACACTAATTTGTGTGTACCTTTAGTCACACGAGCAGTTATATTTGAGTCAAAAAGTAATTACACATGTATGTGTTTCTAAAATTAGGGTTTAAGTGTCGCTATATGTCATCCATTACCTTACCAAATACACTGAAGCATTTTGTTACTAATGAGGTGCCATTGCATTGTTAATTTAGAGTCCATAGAAACAAATGGTATCAGAAATGTGAGAACAGTAAATCCTGAAAGTCAATAGATTTGGGCATTTAACTCGCTTAGGCTGTTCTAACAATCCCAGCCTAAATTTTCAAAGGGGACCAGTTATTTGTTGGATGTCCAACTTCAGACATTTTAAAGGGGCCTGATTTTCAGAAGACAAGTACTGAGCACTTCTTGAAAATCAGCCATCTTAAAGGGTTCCCAAGCTAGGCATACAAAAATGGAGGTATACAAAATCATCAGTCACTCCTAAAAATTGGGGTCAGTCAATATTTGTTGGGTAACAGCTATAGTGTCACTATTTTTCAGATATACTATCTAAGATATAATACCAAAATCTTTTAATGTTAGAATTTAATTTTTAAACTTAAACATGGAATATAGTAGAAATATTTAAAATCCATTCCCACTATTGAATTCACAAGTAACTTAAATCCAAGAGAACTACATTGTAAAAAATGTTTGCTACTTGAGCTTGGGAAAAATATATTCACAGTTAGGGAGAGCATTGTGGATCATTCTGCAATTATATTATGCACAATTAAAATTTGATTTCCACACTATCTTTAAGTTTAGTTTTGGACAAGTCAATAATGAACTTTGTACATAATTAAGGTTGCATTAAGTAATTGCAATTAAGGTTGCAAATATAAGTAAACTATATTTGTTCACATATTTCTGAAGTATTTTTTAATATGCATCTAAAACCACATTGTTATAGGATATGAAGTAATAGTTCTGTATAATTCAAAATATACAGTATATAAGATAATTTTATGATAACATGCTTGTCATGATGCCACCACTTACGTTTTCAGCTGCTGTGGCTTTCATGCCACCGTGAAGTTATGGGCCAGATATGTATTTGGTGTAAAGTGGTCACTGAAGTCAATGAACTACACTGATTTCTACTAGCTGTGGATTTAGTCCATGGCCTTCAGCAGAGAATTATTCCCTTGTTGGGTGACAAATTAGTGGAAAAGGACTGAATATTATATATGTTTATTTACAATATGTACACAAGTTCCTGTTAGTGACCTGAGAAGGAATAACTGTGGAACAAACAGTGAGCAGGCTCAATTTATAATTCAGAAAGCTGCTGTTTTTAAAAACCTTTAGCTGTCTTGTTCCTTTGCTTCTTATACCAATGCTTTTCCAACCACTTTGACTGTGCTTACCAAAGCCATTACTTACTACTACTTTCTCCCTTCTACCACCATATGAAGTGGGACATGGAAACTCAATGGATTCCCAACATGAATGTCACTCACTTCATTGGCACCATATCCTCAGTTTTTGGACTTCGTAGAGAGTTCTTCATAATGTTATGGAGTCAAGGAAGGAGGAGGAAGAATAAGCAACTGGTAGGCTGTGATCCACCATGTCACCTGTTGTAAAACAATAGGGAAACCTCTAAAACTCTCCTTAGACTAGGAAAAATGGCTGTTAGCTAACAATGATTGTAAAAAAATGACTTTGTATCTAATGTAGATATAAAGGGACACGGTTAAAATAATAATAGTTGACTCTAGGGGAGTGTCAGACACAAGCCTTGACTAGGCTAGGAAAACTGATTGAAAATTAATGTAGCTTGAGGTTCTATTAACTTTTTATCCTTCATGGCAATGGTGTGGGAACCTCTCACGCCCTTTAGCAGGTTTTTACAAAGGATGAATGGGATGCGGAATAGCTCAAAGTAGGAGGGGGGTGTGTGTGTGTACGTATGTATGTATGTATGTATGTATAACTATAGGGGATCACCTGGCAGTGAGAGTGTGTAAACTCTCTGGGGCAGGAACTGTGTCTACTTGTGTCTGTATACCACTTAGCAAAGAGGTGTCCCATGATTTGGCCATTTCCTTACTTTTAATGGCTTGTGTTTGGCGGGATTGTTGCACTTAACTAACCTTTATTCCTTTTCAAATGTTTCTTTTGTTTATGGAATGATACTACTGTGTGCATGTTGCTTTGTCCTGATCCCATCCTCATTGTGTACTAGAGTTATGAACACTTAATGTTCACTCATATACAACGTCTGTTTTCTTTTTCCTTTTGCCTACCTTATGCACTTTATTTATTATTAAGCTGCACCCGAAGGAGACTCTATTGTGCCATTAACTAATGTTGTATCATTGGTTTCACGACTGTTCTTCGAGTGCCAAGCATCACATGGAATGGCTTTCAGTGTGAGGTAGCTGTCTGGAGTCCATTATAATGAATAATGTTGTTGATGTGCAATCCAAGCTCTTGAGAACTTTCTAATTTGGATTTAGTGTCACATGGGCAGAGAGGGAAGTACTATGACAAGCAGCGACATGATTGCTTTTATTACAGCGTGTGGTATTCAGAACGTTAAAGTCTACTCTGCTTTTTTAACTTCCATTCAGTGATCCTGCAAGATGCCCAGGGCTTCTGGGAGGCACCATGTGTGCCCTTACAATTGAAATTAGTGGGAGCTAAGAGTGTTCAACACCTTGTGGGATTGAGACTTTATGGGATAAAGTGTGTTTTCAATTCAAGGGTGAAATCCTAGCAAACAAAGAGAGGGTAACATGCCACTAAAAGTAAAATGAATCTAGTAAAAATTCCATCCTGTCTCCATGCCGTGCAACCCTCTGGAAGCTGATTTACCAGAGCTGCTGCAACCTTGCTCAATGCAGTTGAATAGAGCAGTAGATTTACAAGTGTGTGGAAAAGAAGAGCTATCATAATAATCAGAATGGGACTCTTGAAAATTGTAACCCTTGATTAAAAACAGCCTGCAGCTATGGCAAAATGGGGAAATATGCCAGAAATGAAAATTTAATTACTACCATTGACTTTTGTATTATAACAGAAGACATTTACTGTAGAAATGCTCAAAAAAGAGAATAGTGAACATTCAAAATGCTTAATTCAGAAATGGATAAAAATCCGAAGTATTGATTTGGGAGACTGGAAGTGAAATGGAAATTCAGAGATAAGCCACAACCACAATCCCTTGTGAGATACAGAAGTGTTACACACCTGCTGAAGAATTGTGGTCTACCCTCCTCCTTACAAAAGAGGGGTAAATGAAAAAGACAGGATAGATGTTTAATACATGGTCTACTGGGTTCAGAAAATCTCCAACGGATTTGAAAAATCTATTACATTTGTATAGTAGGTTTGATGCTTTCAAATAAAGAGCAATGATGAAAAATTATTAAACTGAAAAGATATTTCTTGCCACTAGAACATATGGCTTAAAATCAACATTTACATTATCATGCTTCCACTTACCACCACAAATAGGTATTAGATAAGCATTTATCCTTGATTAATAATAAACTCAGAAGCAGTGATGTTTGTCAGAAGTGCTAGAGATTAGAATTCTTGCACCCATGTGTACTGTAGGCAGATGCCTTAAACCAATAAAATACAGTGTTTTAAAATCTATAATCACAAAGGAGCAGTGCCATTTCAGAAAATGCTTTGCTGAGGAAAGGGGACTGGAAAAAAATGTTTGAAGTCTTCATGTTTTCAAATTGTATGAGTTATGTGTTTGAAGTTGGAAAGAAGCCGAAGGCAATTGCTCTCTCATAGACTGAATCAGTTTTAGCATCAAGAGAAAATATACTGTTCTTGAAACACTACACACTTCAGACTAGTATAACAACTTCTGTAATGATGTACGTTACTGTAAATTTCCCACTTTCTCAATCCATTTGCAATATATAATTTTAAGATGCCTCAGGTATGTCACTGCTGCTTAGTTTATATTTCATTGACGATAAACGCTTACCTAATGCCTTGTTGTGGTGGTGAGTGGAACTGCACCCGTATAACCATGTTGATTTTAAGCTGTCCTTTCTGAATAGTGAGAAATACATTTGTTAACTTAATATTTTTTTATCAAGGTTCATGTCTTGAAAGCACCAAGCCTTCTCCACAAATGTAATAGCAAACTTGTCAACTCTACTGGAGCTTTCCTGGGTGCCAGAGGTCCAAGATTTATAATAAGCCTAGCCCAATACATTATCCAAAATGTTGTTAAATGCATTTGACATGGTCCTGATGAGAACAATAGGAGCGAAGTCATCACTCACTACAGACTATTTTTTTGTGTGCTGCAGCCAAAAGGCCACTATGATTTCAGACCCATTCAAGAGGGCAGGTATATTCCAAATGATAATACACTTCACAAATACAATAATCCATGAATGCTTATGATCCTCTGTTTTCAACTGAGCACATATACTAGTCTTCTTCAGTGATTGGCTCCGGTACTAGCAAACTGGTTTAACAGTAGCTTAGCTAGCATGAGGGACAGTATCCAGTGGCATGTTGTACTGACACTGCTCAGGTGACCCCTTTAAGTTATCTAGAGTATAAGATGTTTTAATGTAAAAGGTCTAGCTTCTGTGGTAGCAAAAACTGCCCTTCAAAATGGGGGCTGATGTAAATTCCACAGCCAGATTGAAACAATAGCTCTACGGGATGTGAACTGCTACCTTTAATCTCAATAGGGTGTTAATGTTGAAATTTACTTATGACTAGAGCTGGGGGACTAATAGTTGGTTTGGTTTTTTTTAGTTCTCTGGCAATTCTGAAAAATTGAAAAAAGTTTAGTTTTAGGTTGACCCAAAGAAATAAAACATTTTGAAATGTTTTTGAAAATTCTCAGCAAATTGAAAGTAGTTTTGATTTCAGGCAGTTTGGCAAAAGCAAAGGAAGAGTAGCTTCACAAAAAGGCTAGAGGAGGTGCTGACTCCTCTCTTTTGAGCTGTAGCCCCGTGGTTAGGAGATTGACGAAGAATGTGGAAAACCTGTGTTCAATTCCCAACTCGTGTAGAGAAAGAATTTGAAGGTGGGGCTCCCACACTGAGGAGAATGACCCAATCACTGAGCTACAGAGGTGTTCTCTTTTGGTGACCCAATGACTATCCATTACAATGGCTGTGAATTGTTACTGTAGTTGACAATGGATTGTCCTAGGGCCAGGGAAGCAGAAGCAGTCTGGCAGTAGCACTCCCATAGAATATGGGAAACCCAAGTTCAAATTCTTGCCCCAATGACTATTTACAACAGTAGAACAGCTTCAACAGGAGAGACCGAGACAGCCCCATAGCAGAATATTCCAGAAGTCCAGAACAGTCTCCTGCAACATGGGAGACCCAAGTTAAAATCCCCTTTCCACATCAAGTGTAGGGGGAATTGAAGCAGGTCTCCTGCATCTCAGGTGAGTGCTCTAATCACTGGGGTGAAACTTATAAAGAGGCACCTCCTCCTCCTCTTCCCTGTTTTATGAATCTAGTCCACCTTTGTTTTTATCACAATGCTTGAAATTAAAACACAGTATTTCCAGTTGGGTCAAAATGTTTTGATCTTTCAGTGTCATCAAAACTATTTGGCAAAGTTGACCCAAATTCACAAACAGTTTTGGTTGATCTGAAACTGCACATTTTGACTAATAAACCATTAGCCAAAAAAAAAAAAATTCACCTAACTCTAATGATGACAATTTAAATGTTAACTCCTCTTCATTGCAGATGATTTTAGCAGAAACATCAGTCTACTGTGGGCTTAGTCTGAGACCTTGGGCAGTTGAGTAGGGCATCACCTCTATTTTTCCTGAACATGACCCCCTAGACAACATTAAATACACTAGTATGAAGTTACGCCTCTGTGTAAGAACTTCTCATTTATCTGTGTAACACAAAGAGAGATGGATAAATAGTGGTAAAAAAAAAAGAGAGAGAGGTATTCATAAATATTCCATCAAAGAAAAGTAGAATTCTGTTCATGAGATTTTTTTATTCACTTCCCAGAATAAATTGATTTGCAGCAGTGAATTTCCATTCTCAAAAATGGTAGTGAAAAGAGTGTTTGCAACTCACATTCAAATTTGTATTGGCATGGCCATCTTGAAAACTCTTTATGCATTTGTGAGTGTAGCGGGGTAATCACCCCGCTCCGACCCTGAAGGGGTTAAAACAGCCCTGCAGAGGGGCTGTGGCTGGGGAAAGCAGCCACAGCTGTCGCTAGCTCAATCAGGGCCCAGCTGACCCTTATAAGAGGGCTGTGGGCTAGAAGCTAAGAGACTCTCTCTCTCTCATTTGGAGAGAGAAGGACCTGGCTGCCTGAGAGACAGGGTAGCTGAGGTGGAGTAGTGCTGGGGAATAGGGCTAAGGGGCTGGAAAGCTCCAGCCTGGCAACTCCCCAGGCTGCAGGCCTTGAGCAAGGCCTCAAACAGGTACTGGGGTTGCAAAGGTGCAGGCTGGGGCTAGGCAGAAGCAGCAGGTCTTAACCCCCCCTTGCCAATGATGAGTGACCCTTACAGACTGCAGTCTGCCCCAGTGAGCGGGGGCTAGATGGTGACTGGCAGTGGCCATAGACTGAGGCAAGGTGGGGATAGAGGGTTGGGGGTTCCCTGGGGAGGGGAGACCCAGAGTGTGGGGGTACTGCTGGGGCAGAAAACCAGGGCAAAGGGCACTGGGGTCCGTGAGGGACACAGGGGCCAGGGACAGGGGAGACACTGGCCAGCAGAGAGCGCTCCAAAGCTAATGCAAAGAGCTAATTCCCAGACAACCAGCTGGAGGTGCTGCTGGGTGAGTCTTGGATTGCTACAGGGAGTTACTCCAGGAGGGAACAGAAACAACAGGCATGTGACTGACAGAACACATTGTGAAATACAAAGAGAAATTAATCAAGCCAATAGTCATGGTGAACAGTCCACATACCCTCTCTTCCCTTGGTCCCATAATTGGGGCACTTGCATGGGGAGATGTGTTTGCACAGAGTTCCACTGACTTCAGTGGGACGTAGGGGTGCCTGGGCTCATCCACGAAGATGCAGTTGCAGGATCATGGGCCATAGGCTGAAATGTTTGTATAAACCACTCTTTTTAAACATTTCAAATATACAAATTTAAAGAAACTAGGATCCCCCCCGCCCCCCCGAAGAATAATGGACAGAAATAGGGGCTAAAATTGACAAAATAAAGGCGCTGATGGAAATAGTTATCCACGTTCTAATTATAAGCTAATTAGGATAGCACTGGTACAATACACTTAAAAGAGAATATATATATTTTCATTTGCTTATTAAATAATATCTGAAAGCACCAGATTTTGAACGCCCTGGAGTGGCTCCTTTTGAAGCTGGATGATAGATTGCAGTATGTAAATGGGGAAAATGCTTCTTAATCTATCAATTTAATAATTTAATTCTGTCCATGTTTGTTGTTTCTATAGCATATTAAAACACACACAGGAAGCACTCTGGTATCTTACATATTATATCTTTATACAAGAGTACAGTCAAGAAGCAAAGGGTGAATGTACCGACTGAAAGCTTTGAACGTGCAAGTACTCTAGTACATAAAATGTCTGCCTGTGTTGGCAGATTTCCATTCTCTGGATTTAAGAGATGAATCTGAAGAAAAGAAAATGTGGTGGTGGGGGGAATTACTAGATGTTTCTGTAATAAATATTAAAAGGGTTTCTAGGTTAGACTAACATACATAAGAGAAGCAGCTCTGGCTTAACTCTCATCATAAATATTACAAAATCATATTCTTCCCTTGGTGGTAGTAGTAGATTGTTGAAGCACAGAGTCCTGTCCCTGCATGCTATGCCTAGTTAGCATTAAGTCCTTACTTCACAAGAACACCCCCTCCAGAAAGCGTGCAGATATGAATTATCACCATTGCAGCAGAGCTTATTGTGGGGAGGGGCGGGGAAGGGGAAGTCCTGTTCCTTGCATAATGAGATAAAGGTAAAGCTCACAACCGATTTCCATGATGCTTTGGAAGTCAGCTTTCCACCCTTGGATAAATAGTACAAGAAAAGAAAAATGTGAAGTTCCACTTTTTTTTTTAACTTAAGCTATTGGGCTTAATTATCCAATATGTTCCATAGCTTTTATTCCAATGTAGCTGTAGTGACTTCATCGAACTCATACTGGCTTGTGCCTGGAGTAATGCATTGCAGAGCCAGGCTCCTTTTTTGCAATGAGTATATTTTTCTGTATCTTTCTTACACTTGGTGTGCATCATCTGGAAAATCTGCTGATGGAAAAGCTATCAACAGTTTGGAGATCTCAGAACTGAGACAGCTATATAGTGCTGAATTCTGCAAGCAGAAGGGGAAAATTATAAAATGCCATCTAATTACAGGAAACTTTACTCAGGCCCCTTATGCATATACAGTAAGATGCAGCTTTGAATTATATGAATAGACACTAGTTTTCACATAAACTGTTATGTATTCATTTTTTACTACCGCATATAATATGTATGCAGCATCTTGTACTGCGTTACTGCAGTATAAATGGCAAAATCTGGAAGAGTTGCATTTAAGATGCAGTGTGAATGAAGCAAGGCTTCATTACAGCCTTGGCTCATTCACTGTTCACCTTAAAAGAGGCACCTTACGTTGTGGGAAAAAGTGTTGGTGTTTGAGAAACTGTAATAGTTCTGTTGGGAGCTTTCCTATGGCTCTTGCAGCACCATGGCAATGCAAAGCAGTAAAGGAGGTGATGATGACTATTACACGTTTGGAAGTGGAATAAATTTTATCAAGGAATGTGAGAACATAAAAATGCTTCTCCTGGCCTGCTGAGTGGTCTAGTGGCAGTGTATCATATCAGCTGAATTATTTGAGCAGAAGTTAGGGGTGAAATCCTGGCTCCAATGAGGTCAATGGGAGTTTTGCCAATGGTAGCAGGATGATTTGTAGTGACTGGGAGCCCTTGAAAAATAGTGCAGTCAGGAGAAGGAGTGCAGTTGGAACACTGTTGTGGCTTGGTAGGGAGTGCTATTGGCTGATTTCTGTATTGACCATGTCCAGCCCACAGCTGGCCTAGGTGAAGGTTGAAGTGAAAATGGTCTGGAGCTATAGAGTGGGCAAGAACAGAAAATCAGAGATTCTTAAGGACCTTACAGAAATAAATATCTTGGAATAATTGAGTCCTCTGTAGAGAGAATGTGAAGTGGAGCGCAAAGGTGGCACTGCTCTGCGTGCCTTGATTACAAATAAATACATATTTTGCTTGTGTACAGACTGTTGTGGATGGCTATCTGGAAATCCAACTGAGATGAGCTAGCAATTTTTAACCATAAAGCCAGTGTAGTATTGAAATAAGGTTTTCCACTCTGCCTCTTGTTTCAAACATGCTTCACCTGAATGGCAAATAAATTTATCTTTTACCGTTGCCACAAAATCCCTTCCAACACTGTTCTGAGAACATCACAAGGGAACAATCTTCGCTTTGGTAACAATGCTTCATTATTTTTATTTTAACAATGATGCTACCCAAGAAGGATGTTTTATAATAACGGTTATATGTCTGCAATAATTTCTCTCCCCTGGTATTGTCATTTTCATAACATAAAACACCTACAATTTGTTTACTGACCGAACCAAAAACAAAGGATTTATCTACCCATTGATTCTCAGACAAACACAAAGAACATAAAACTAAGAACAAGTCCACTAAGTTCAATGCAATTTCTAATCTAATTACTACATGCTCACTGTTGAGAGCTTGCTTTTCAATAGATTATAGAAGGGCTTATTTTCTTGTATTCCTTTCTGTTTCAGAAAGAATAGGGAGGATCACTCAATAGCATTAGGATATATTGTGTTCTGAGATGAAGCCAGTCCCTAAACTACTGTATATATCCTGACATCATTACCTATGACTTGGTTTATTAAGCTTAATGAGAATACTGAATCACCTCACCCTGAATATTTATTTGCTTCTTATAATACAGCAAAGAAACAAAAGCGGGTGTTTTGTCCATGAAATGACCTACCTCCTCTTTGTTAACTCAAGTCATCTATCTATACACAATAGTAGTACTAGAAAAAGGCTGTTTCAACATAATTCTGAAACAATTTCTCTGTAATTTTAACAACACATAACACTGAAGGTTAGTCCTGTACATTTAGGATGGGTTTAAGATAATGAGTGACACAGCAATGGGGATAGGTGTGTATAACATAGCAGAGAGAGAAGCATTTTGGTGTATAGAAATTTGAACTTGGAGCTGTGATCTGCTGGAATTCTGAAGGAGAATTTAGCTGTATAAGAACATTGCTGTGACTTATCCATCTTTTTTTTCAAGGTGACTATGAACCAAACATTGTAAGAGTCTGTTGTAGATTTGGAAGCTTTGTGTTGCTTTCCTAGTGCATAATATTTACTTTTTTAAGAAAACAAATTAAAAAAGAACAATGTAGCTTATACAATTTCTAAAATCACCACCTAGAATATAAAAAAAATCAAAGATGGTGCATGTGATACTAGAATATAAAAAAAATCAAAGATGGTGCATGTGATATCTTGGTACTGCCTCCAGCTTATATTATTTCAGGAAGCAGTTATCAGAAAATTCATAATTACAGCATTTTGTTTTCATTATTTTCCTGATAACTGAGTCTCTCTTCATAAACATTTCAGGGATTTTTATCTTTCTGGTTGCTCGCTGGGCTACAGAGGGATATAATTTTTACATCATTTTTGTGTACTTTTATGAATGAGCTGTTTTATGATTAACTGTAAACTTTATTGGGATTAATAGTCATCTTTCCAGCAAACTGATTGGTTGACAAGTTTTATTTGGTAAAGTTAACAATAAATGCAACAAATAAATACATGGATTTTGACTAGAATAACAAATTGCTCAGAACTAAACAACTTCTCCTGCTGTTCAAACAGAGTTCAGGGTTTTTTAAGATCCTTGTTTTGACAGATCTTTACGTTTATGGCTTGATTAAATGTCTTGTTGATGAATGGTCCTCTTTTTCATTGGTCTAAACTGATTGTGAGTGTGACTGCATCAGAAATCTCATGCCATATCCTGTGAATGAGCTCTGTAGTTGGGCATCTTTATGGAGTGTAGGATATAGATTACTTGTCATGACTTCACAGTACTGGGCCAATGTAATTCATCATATGTTTAGACACAATGGGACTGACTGTCCTCTCATGCTAGTGTAAATCAGGAGTTAATTCCATCGCAATCAGACAAGTTGCACCCGCTGAAAACTGCTGTAAATGAAGAGAATCGGGCCTTAAGTATGTTTCAAAATGTTTGTCAAGACTAGAAGATAACATTTATTAATTTGGAGAAGAATGCATTTCTGTTTTTGAAGTTAATACGTTAATTTTCTGATCACGATGGTTTTGGGAACAGGCTGTTGAGTGGTCTCAGAGATAAAACCAAGTAATCATTGAGACTTAGCTCCTGTAAATGCTTTATCGTTTACATTAAATTATTATGATAATTTATACATAATAATGATTATACATAAAGGGCCCATTTCTCCAGCTTCCTTAGCTTGACACTGGTGCAACTGCATTGACTTAAATAGAATCTTTAGTATATATGGGGTTTTAATTATTATGACACATGCTTAACTTTATGTACTGTGAGTGTTCCTATTGTAGTCAATTAGAGTATTTTCAGGACCTAATTTGGCTGCCTATACGTACCCCAGATATCCTGATTCTCTTCACACACCAGTGTAAATCAGAAGTAACTTCATTTAAGTTAATTCAACTACAGTGGTGTGAGAGGAGTCAGACACTGTGTGTGTAACACAAGCTGCCCACAAATTAATGATGAAAGCTCCATGTATGCTACAGAACAACAGGGCTTCAGATTACAACGTGGTTCTCCCTTTGAGCATGTCTGAAGCTGGTAGAAACATTTTGAACAAAGCTGAAACAATACTTCTCTGCAAAATGCTATTGAATATCTGAAGCCTTGTGGTTAAGGCACATACAGGTTCAGACTGCTGTCCTCCCTCATTCAAAGGGATCTGAGATTACAGATTGCTCAAGGAACTTATACATGGGTGTCTCACATCCCAGGCCAGTGCTCCAACCAGCAGGCTGTAAAGGGTCTTCATCAGGTGTCACTCTCAGAACAGATATTTTGGTACAATTCCATTTTTGTTAGACCCTTTGAGAGATTTTGTTTTTGTTCCAAATTTTAGAATGTCAGTTGTTGGATTTTACGTCCTATGGACAGCTCTAGTCTAAAGCTTAGCCCAGTTTGGAAAGGTGGCTAATAATAACTAGGTTCTTTGGCTCATTTGTGTTTGTTGTGTAGACTGGCTCTAAAATGTTAGCAGTCTGGAAAGAGTTCCAAAGAGTTAGCAGAGCAGGTTGCATTAAACATTGCATCATAAAGATGGTGAAAAATCTGTTACAATGAAACCAGACCTGCCACAATAACTGCCTGTTCTAACCTAGTTGTTTCAGTTTGCTAAGTAGAACATTGTCATACTGTTTTGCCCCTTTCCCTCTCTAAATCTGATTGCATTTAGAGTGGGAAAGTCCTCTAGATTTTCAGTATTTGAGATCAAGTTGCTAGCTTGAGTGGTGATTCCACTGAATGGGAATTTTGCTTGAATATGGACTGCAGCATTTGGTCCAGAGTAGGCTCTGACTATCAGATTGAGAGTGAATCCTGACATGTCCTGTGTGAGACTTCACATCAGCAATTTCATGAGGGGGAGGAGGAAAATGGGCAGATGTTTTTGTGGCCATTTGTCTACTCATGTTGAGTCAAAATGGACTCTGGTTTTAATGGGACTCCTCAAGGAGGAAGGTACTACTCACCATAAGTAGGGGTGACAGAATCTGGCTGTAAATTAGTGGGAATCACGGATGAACTGTTACTGCTATGAGGTTTTATGAGTGTTTCAGTGTTGACCCTTTATTTTCAGGTTATTTTTAGACCTTAACCATTTTAGGCAGCATCAAGTTGAAAAGTGGTGTGCTGAAGTGATAATATTAAATATCACACAAACGCAGTCAGATCAGGAGATGAGGTACATTTGTTACTGTGGGAGTTAATGGCATCCAAAATACCACATGCCTCTATGCTCAAAAACTGCATGCCAAATTATGCCAGCTGGGAGGATGTGTGTTACCACAGATTGAATGCAATTTCGAGATGTAAATTAAGCTTCTTATTTTAGTCTAGCATAAGAAAAGAAGCATGCTGTGTAGTTATAGAAACTATACCAGATTTGTAGAACACAAATTGTCCTTCCAAGTTATATGTGAGAATCACGGTATTACAAACTCTTGTACACTGAACACCACAGAGCCCAGGTCAGTGGGGCTTCCTCTGGGTCGCTACCTGGTGCAATTAGGGAGGCAAGCGGGGCCTGGGTCAGGTCTTGTGGTTACATCAGCATTGGTTCCCCTCTACCCTCTCCTTGCATAATAGTGCAGTAGCTAGATTGGGGGTGTCAGGTGGGAGGAAAGGATTCCTTCTGCCTCAACAACAACACCATCTTCCTTCCTTCACCAACCCCAAATACTCTTGGTGCAGGGGGAAGATTCTCCTCCCTCTGCCCCATTGGTAATTTTCCTATTGGATTTGAAGTATGCAGTCTTCCCATTCAAGTTAATGTACTATTAAATAAAACAACCTGCAAAACCGAACACAGGAAAATCAGGTAGAGTGTGAGGCGATAGCTTTGCATAGAGAAAGCAAAACCACAAAAAAAAAAAAATCCCTCCAAACAAAGACCACTATCTGCGGATGTTTTGTGTGTGTGTGTAAGTAACATTGGGATAGTTTCATCCAATGAAATCATCACTGAAGGATCAGCTCCATTTCCAGTGCTACTACACAGTAACTTTACATGGGAATGAAATTTCCTGTCATAGACGGATTCAGAAATGAAGATTATACCAGCATCAGTGCTACAAATAATCTGTTTGGGGAAGGCATGTGAGTGTGTGTTATGGGGAAACAGAATTGGGCCAAGATTTTCGAAAGTGGCTAGTTATTTTTGATGCACAACTTGAGACACTTTGACATCTGATTTTCAGAAGATAGGTGCATGGCACTTCCTGAAAATCAGACCCCTTTAAAAAGGCAGTCACTTTAGAAAATCTTGTCCTTGAATAACGAGTGTCATGCTCTAAACAATCCATAAGGTTTTGGCCATGCTTTTCCATAAGACAGAGGATTCCTGGTAGTTTAGTAAAAGACTGGTGAGTCAAGCACCAGTTGTGCCTAAAAGCAAGCACTTGCATGTCTACTTTCTTACAGTGGCTTTGACTTCAATGGCGAATCAGCATAATAAGCAGTAGCACAGTGAGAAGTATCATGAATGTGATTTCCTGTAGTGATGGATGAACCACAAAACGTGTTTGAATACTCAGCCAAACTATCCAGTCCTCTGTTATGTCATATAATCACAAAATCCATCTATTGCTTCATGCACTGGGGATCATTCAATATTATCCCTTCATTAATGGACAGTTAGTTTCCTTACCTTTCTGAAAGGTGGGGTCTTTCTTTAAAATAAAAGTGTAGTGAGGGTCAAGTAATTGTTATTTTTCTCCCCTTACTACCGAGGAGAACCCCATAAATGTGTGATCTAACTGTACATAAAGTAGCTAGAGCCTTCTACTGTAATAACATCAACTATGCTAAACTGTGTAGATTCAGTGCTATGTGTAATAGACTATAGTATCTCTGTCATGATACATCTAGCTTCATTATGATATTTATAAACACACTGTGCAAAACGTTATCCCCCAGCCGCAAGTACTTTGTGCCAGTCCCCTGAAATAAAGCAACTGAAAAGCCAATTCTGCTGACTACTTCAGGATTACCCAGCAGCAAAGGGGCATACCAGGGCATGACTGAGGAAAAGGGGGAAAGACAATAGCACACAAGCACTTCTGGTAATGAGCCTTGGTGACTGTTAAACCTATGTGCAAGTTGAGCCGCCCTGAGGCTGCTCTTACTTGTATCTGAGGCCAAAGTGGCCGTTAACTGGACATATGATTAGGCAATATAAATTGATATAAAACTATGTTTCTCCACCCACTTGGGCCCCATGTTGAGGAAGCCAAGATAGCCCCAAGGATAATGATGTCAAATTCATCCCTGGTGTAAATCTATCATTTCAATGAAATAACATCAGGGATGAATTTCATCCCCTTAAACAAATAATCTGATTACTTTATAGCAACACTCTAATGTCCCTGTGGCATTTAGAATTAATTTTTTAGAACTGGCCATAAGCAATATTCATTATGTGCTTCACCCCTATTTTAGTTAGTGAATCATTCATGAACTAATCACGATTTCTGGGAATGTAATAGTTCATGAATAGAGCTGGCTGAAAGTCAGTGTCTGTTTTGCAGGGAATTCTGACATTTCCAAATGTTCTTTCATTCCAATGGGAACCAAACATTGAAATGTTGAAATTTCCCACAAAACAAAAACTTAAAACATTTAGTTTAGGAAATATCAACATATAACAAAATGTTTCAATAATTTTCAGTACGCTCCAGCAAAACATTCTAATTTTCTCATATCAGCATTTTCCAATGGAAAATCATTCAATTAGATTTTTTTTTATTGGCTGTATTGATAAACATTTGCCAAATACTGTAGATAAACCATTTTCAGCCCAATAGTTGTTTGTGAAATACTTGCTCTGAATATTTGTGGGTAGTATAGGCTGGAAGCCTCCAAATTTCATTTGACTTTCAATTCCCATAGGGTCCTTTGACAATCACATCCATAAATCAGCTGGTATTGTGTCTCTTCCCAGATTGTAAGAATGAAAATGTTTTAAACAGAACAATAATTGATGAAGAATATTGAGTTTTCCTAACAATTTTTTTTATGAAATAACCATTTATACTAAAATTCATGAAACTTTGGGATTCACAAACCTTCCCGCGCATTTGTATGAATTCTTGTGAATAAACACCATACGACCCATTGATTTGCAGTGAAGTATCTTGGTACTTTTTTTCAAAAAAATATTTGGAATCTTCTTTATTCTTGATCAGTTTTAATAATAATAATAATAATTAATAATAATAAAGTTGAACAGAATGGGAAAATGCAGATCTCTTCCGAACAATGTCATTCAGACAACCATTGATATTTTGTAAGTGTTTATATAGCCATCCCTGCTTGGGTCATAAGTGGAGCTTGAACTGAGGACTTTCAGTGCTAAATCATAAGTGTTGACTGCTTGAGCTCATGGACTTAATTTAGCAGTGTATACTCAGAACTCTTTTCGTGGACCAAACACTAGAAAGGGCCAAAGACCCATTCTCCTAGCATGGGTTTCTTTTCACTTACGTCTTTTCTGAACTGTGATTTGTGCAATTCCAATGAAGATCAACTTGTTTAAAAATGGTACCACTGGAAATTACCTTTCTGTGGTCTTAGTGGTGATATTCTCAAAACAACTGGTTTATCCAAATCTTTAGTCCAGTGATTCCCCAACCAAAGTGGGTCGTGACCCCGTTTTAATGGGGTCGCCAGGGCTGGTGTTAGACTTGCTGAGGCTGGGGGCTGAAGCTGATGCCCGAGCCCCACTGCCCGGGCTGAAGCTGATGCCTGAGGGCTTGAGTACTGGGCAGTGGGGCTCAGGTTACAACCCTGCTGCCTAGGTCTGAAACCCTTGGGCTTTGGCTTTGGGCCTCCCTGCTGGCGGGGGGGGGGGGGGCAAAGCTCAGGCAGGGGCAGTAGGGATTGGGTGGCCTCAGGCTTCAGTCTACTCTTCTGGGGTCGTGTAGTAATTTTTGTTGTCAGAAGGGGGTCACGGTGCAATGAAGTTTGAGAACCCCTGCTTGCCTTGACGCGCAGGTTTTGAAGAGGACTCAATTAACTTTATCAAATAACTTAATTGCTCATCTCATCTTTTATTTTTTAATACAAAGAAGCTAATACTAGCTACCAAAGGAAGCAGGGACCTTAATGTAATAGGACATGCTCTTTTGCTGAAACTCATTCCAGTTGAATTTTTGGTGTGGTTGTTCAAAACTCACCTATTAATTTTTTCCATAGTAAAGTACTGGAACACTGGGAAGAAGATTGATTATAAACACAGCCGTATTAAATTAGCACAAATCAGTGATGTCAGTTTATATGTAGCATATAATATTCTTGCCTGTGTGTCTATTTATGGTACATTAAAAGCTGAGCCCCAAGAAAATCATGGGGTTATGAAGCTTCCTTCATCAAGTAGAAAATGTAAAGTTTTTATGTCTGTTTAGGCACAGATTATTAGTGTTGTAATGACATTAAAGAGCATTAACTGCAAATTTGTAAAGCTCCAAAGAACTTTAGAAGGATACACAACACTTTTATTGAGTCACTATTAATGAAAATCTGGCTAAGTAAATCTAGATGTAGGCCATCACAGATGTTTTACCATACTTTATGCTTAATGCTTGGGGGATATAGGTAAGCTTGGATGCACTCAAACTTTATGCATATATAACCTAGTTAATCCATAATAAGTACTGTATATAAAACAAAAAGATGCATATTTCAGTTCCAGTCTGCCATTCAGTAATGAAATACAGATAAGGAAGGACTGGAGTGGGTATATGCTTTCCACTTGAGGCTTACAAGTATCTCCCACTAAAATCAATGTGTTAAGAGAACAAATGGAGATGAGAATAGAGCCTTCTTTTTCTAATCTGTAAATGTAAATGCCTTCTGTTATCAGAGGTCTAATTCATAACTCACTAGACTATAACCCCAAACCTTTATATCTGATACTAAAACATATGTTCTGTCTGCTCGTCCTTATATGATCTTTTCTTGGAGAACACCTACAGCCATCTTCCACAGTTTCTCTCATTACATACACTAGTATTGTGAAATAAAATACTCTGACTAGGAGACATTGAGATAAGATATTTAATATCATTCCAGCAGGCTAGATAAAACGTGGAATACTGTTTTCCATGCAAATTATTTAAACATACAATATTCAGAAAATCTTGAATGAAATGCTAAGCACACAGGTTGTATATTTCAAACATCCATTTCCCAACTGTGTCATATTTTGTTAGTATAGGAGATTTTTATATGGGACCAGATTTTCAGATAAGATCCCAAGAATTACATAATACTCTACTGTAGGAGGGACAGGACCACAAGGTGCATTTTGGATTTGCCAGAATCATCTGTGCTACTATTACTCTGGTTCTGCCAGTGCTTGAGCTATAAACCCCCTGTTCTAGGCTTTCACAACTTGGACAGTAAAATATGCTTCTAGCTAAAACTTCCTAGCTAAGCTCTTAGCACAGCAATCATGGTTTGAGGACACGTTTTTTAGGCCCTCAAATGCTGGTACCTGAAAGTCTACAGCCTCCATCCCGATTCAATGTCTGTGTTGGTCCATACCCCCCAGTGCAGGCTGGAGTGGGAGCATCGTAATACAGTACTAGTCTTTAATTACCTAAAGTGCTCTCATGGTGTCCCTCTGCACTATGGAAAAGGTCCACGCATTGTTTCCACCCAAGTATGTTAAAAACAGTGCATGAAGTGGGTCCCCGTAGCCATTTCTAGTGAGGGAACCGGTCTCCAAGCCACTTTTCTGATGCCTATGCCCTGGGGGTGTAGCTCCCCATTGTCTATAGTGAGGAGCACTTGGCCTGTCCTGTGTTTTGTGATGCTATTGGAGGTTCAATCCTTAGGTTGCTGTTTTATCTCTTATGCCTATAGAGGATAAAGTCCTGAGTCTGGGTCCCTGAACTTTCATGCCAGTGGAAAAGTAGACCACATATGAGTCCTTTCAGCTCTGGGGACAGTGCGGGAGTGAATCTTCATACCACTCTCCATTATAAGAATGAAATGTTAGTCTGTAATGTGGATGTGAGGATGGCTGGCCCCTTCAGGGGATTTGGGCTCTGCTTTGGCTGTAGCAGATCAGTTACCCTCCCAGCTGATCCTGATCAGCTAGGTTTCAGAAGGTCCTGTTCAATTATTAGACCCAGCTGGGAAGGGGTCATGGAAGTGGCACCAGAACAAGGAGGGACGGGGGACAGGACCCTCATACTTTTTGTCCCATCCCCCCGGGGCAGGTAGAGGTGGAGGATTTGTGACTCCATGCCGGCTCCCCACAGCTGCCTGCGTAGCTCTGTCCCCAACCCAGCTCCAACAGGGGAAGGGGGCGGGGTACGTGAGGGGGGCTTGGAGCCGCAGCCTAGCGACTGTAAGGGTGTTGGGGGGAGCGGGCTCCCCAGCCCCACTCTGGCTTCCAGCTTAGATTGGGGCAGGGCCTCAGGGGGCAGGGATGGGGCCTCAGGGGGAGCCCCCCCCTTTTGGGAGGGCTCTGGTGCCCTTTCATGGTATGCTTACTAAGGACTGTGAGAATTCATTTAGGAGCAGGAGCTGCAGAAGGTTTGTTGGTGTCTCTGGTAGGCCTGGAGAAGGTAACTCTAAGATAGCTATCTGGAGGGGAACTGAGGAGGATTGTAGGAGGGAGGCTGGCTTGCGTCTGTGGCTGGCCTTGGAAGATTCCCAGAATGGAAAAGCCCTGAGTCAGCACTCTGTAAGAGAATAGGAAAGAACTGAGAATTGAGCCTAGGAAGGATGGACCCTTTTGGCTCATGATGTACTTGGGGCGATTGTCTAATTCTGTTACCAGAGCCTCTCTGGGTGAAATTGAGAGACTACTCTCTGGAAGTATTTCCCTGAGGGAAGTGAATAATGCTGTGGTGGGCTAAAATGGGGTGCTGTGGACACCAACTTAGCCACAGTGGATTAATTATTGGAGGGATTTTCAAAAGCACCTAGATAATTTAGGAGCACTGGAGAGACCAGGTGGGTGAGGTAATATCTTTTATTGGACCAACTTCTGTTCTCGAGAAAAACAAGCTTTTGATCTTACACAGAATACTTCAGATCTGGGAAACTTAGGCTATGTCTGCACTATCACTTTTGTCGGTATAACTTATGTCGCTCAGGGATGTGAAAAAATAGCCCTCTGAGCCACATAAGTTACACCAACAGAAGCACCGGTGTGAACTGCGCTATGTTGGCGGGAGACACTTTCCCGCTGACATAGCTACTGCCACTGATTGGGATGTTGATGGGAGAACTCTCTCCTGTCAGCATAGAATGGCTATGCTGCATCGGTACAGCTGTGTTGCTGTAAGCTCACCAGTGTAGACATGGCCTTATTCAGAGTGCCACAGCTAAATACAACGTGGAATAGATTGTTTAACAGAAGTAGTTAACACACATTTCAAGGGATCATTCAAAGTGAAGTGGCCTGCTAGCTCCCTTGCAGTCTTCAGGAGGAAAGTAAGGGGGTGGGGAAGCAGCTGGGGGTGTTGTTAGTGGGTTATAAGATATATTATTGTTGTTGTAATAAGACATAAATCCAATGTCTTTATTCAGTCCATGATTTTTAGTGTCTAGCAAAGTTATGAATTTAGGCTACCAGGCTTGTCTTCTGAAAGTGTTGTGCAGATTTCCTGTACAGATGAAGACTGATAGTTCAGATATAAAGTGATCACTTTGTGAAAAGTGTTGACCCTCGGGTGATATGGTGTTTTAGTCTTTATACAGTTGTAGGTACCCATTCCTTTCTGTGGTACTGGAATTTTTCCCCACCTTTAAGGATATTAAGGCTATTGTGTCAGATTAATCCCTGGGATAACTCCACTGATTTCATGTCTCATTCCAGACTCATAACTGACTCTTATTAGGCTCACCACTACTGCAAAGTCCATAAAGAAGAAGAAACTAGTAAATTGGAACTTTTTAGGCTCACAGGGTGCATCGTGGTCTCACTGAAGTCCATGGCAAAACTCCAATTGATTTCAGTGGGGTCCAGATTTCACTTACAGCTGTTATAAACATAGCGGAGAAAACCAGGTAAACTATTGACTATTTCTCTACAAGTCTTAATTTGATTCATAAGAGTGCTGACTTCACCATTGCCTATGACATAACTGACAAGTAACTGTTTGTATTTATAATGTCTGAGTGCCTGGCAAGACTTTAGTATCAGAGGGGTAGCCGTGTTAGTCTGGATCTGTAGAAGCGACAAAGGGTCCTGTGGCACCTTATAGACTAACAGAGGTATTGAAGCATAAGCTTTCGTGGGTGAATACCCACTTCTTTGGATGCAAGCAGTGGAAATGTCCAGGGGCAGATATAAAACTTGGCAAGACTTTGACGTTTATATGCCAAGTGCCTGAAGACATGCATAGTATCTGCTAAATGCTTCACTATATTTATAATGTCCAGAAAGTGCCTTGTGACATTTTAATGTCCACAGGAACCCTCATAGACCTCCAAACATTAAGGAATTTCAGTAACTGTAACAGCTTTAACTCAAATGTGATAAGAAGTCCTATGCACTAGTTCTCATGGAGTCGTAACTAACCAGCCTACCCGGAGCCTTCTTGACCATGCCCATTTTAAAAGAATTTAAATTTAAAGATTTGTATTTATTTTTATTATATATTTATGTATATATAATTATATATCATATATAATAATGTATTGAAATGCCTTAAAAATAAATAACTTCAACTGCTTGTTCTTATCTTCACCCCAGAGCAACCTCCTGGGGCTTGATAAAAGCTACAAGCCATGTCATGCTAAAGGTGTATTAATATTATTTGGTGGTAAGAAGGAAGCAGTCAGAGTCCATCATAATGGAAAATGTGTCACAACTGTGGTTTCACCATATTTGAGTCTGGGGAAAACTGCTTTTTTAACCAAGGTGCTTTAAGAAGCAACGTTAAAATGGATGAACACTCCAGAGCAATGGAAATATCAGGCATATGGATTCGAAGAATAAGATTTCCATTACTGATTATCACAGGTGCATCTTCCTTGCTACCATGTATAGTATGTGGTGGTCAGGATATAGATGTGTGCTCAGTTGGAAGGTGTTTCTTCTGTGATTAACGTAAGCAAAATTCCTCATAGGACTACTTGTCCTGATGCTTATTCTCCTTTGGGTATAATAAACAGTCCTTTATAAAAATGTAAATCTGGTTCACATGGACTTAAAAAGAAAAAAAACAATATGCGCTGTGCTACATTTTACTCAGTAGTAAAAGTCTTTTAATACTTAAATTTGCACAAAGCACAAATCAGGCAGGAAAAAAGCATGAATTATTTAAGCTAATTTATCTTAGAGAAAAAATAACTCCACTGCAGGACTTCCATCTGTCTGCAATGGTAAACAGCCACCACCTGTTTCCTGTAAATGGCAGTATAGGATTATTACTCAGTAAATGTCACAATTTCCATTTCAAAACCCCTTTTCAGCTGTCTGTTTCTCCAACAACAAAAATAATAAATCACCTGCTACCATGGTCAATATAAATCCCCTGTCTATGTAATAATGACTGGGGGAAAGAGAGCCAAAGAAACATTCATTTTTGCATTGCTTTCATTTATATAACATTTGTACCTAGAGTACAGAAAGGTGATAGATTCCACTGCACGCAGGGGCAGAGAGCACTTTTTTAGCTTCCACGCTATCTTGATAGTAAGAAGAGGGCAACGTTTACTACTTGATATACACAAGAGGAAGCTGGCATCCTACACTGGGCTCTAAGTAATTTTACATATTCTTTAAAATACTGATGTCTGTCTAAAGGACAAAATAATCTGCAGAAATATTTTTCTGAAATTATCTGCCACTAAGTGTTTCCCTTGGCCATATCAAGATACACCAAATGTAGATATGTGCTGACTGCAGGGATATATGTCCACTATTCAATATTTTGAGTGGTTGTAGGTTAATCCTCAAACTCAACTTGGTGCAGCCAGGAGAATATCTTAGTGTCAAAGAAATTAGAAACAGTGAGCAACCAATGACTTTGCCATTTAAAAATCAATGAGCTGGCAATAACCAGCAGTTGAACAAAGCAAAGTTCTGTCTGATATTACATGCTCCATTGGGTTTTGGCTTCCTTCCAAAATTCAATGCAGTGTGAAGTATCCAACAATCATTCTGTAGACTATATGCTATTTGGTAGTTGTTAAAATATTGACACATGGCGACACCTCTTGGTACAGAATGAGTCCTTATTTGTCTGTGTTATTAAACTACACAATACCACTGACTTCCTGCTTCCAAGTATAACTTCATACCTATTGCTTCCCCCTTATTTCTCCTTCTCTTCTAAATTCAGCTAAGTAAATCTAACTAAAAGTCATGCTTTATATATGTAACAAAAGAGAGTCCAATGGAGGAAAATGTGTTTCAGTATGGCAGAAAGTTCTTTTAAGGTCTGTGCTTTCTCCCTCTCTTCATTCAAATCCTCCTTGTGGGTGGGGTGGGGGAATATAAACTTCTTCCATTCTTTGGGTATCCTTGTGTGGCCTTGTCTATCTTTCAGGAATCTACCTTGAACCTGCATTGAATTTTGCTGATGTCTACCCATATAGAACAGCTTGCTGGATAAGTGCTGTAGTTCCTGTCCTGAAGAATTTACAATCTATCATTTTCATGTACTGTATAGGAAAGCACAAATCTGGTGCTTACCAAAGAAAGTAAGAATAAAAAGAAGTGGTACATTATTTAATTGTACTGTCCAGGCTTTCTAGTAGTCAGGAAGACTTATGCTCCTCAAGGAATAGTTTGTTTCCTTTATAGGAGCAAAGTGAGTGGCCCCAGCGATAATAAGTGACCCTATTCTCTTTTATTTACAATATGAATAATTTCTATAGGATGACTGAAATAGATATTAAATGGTAAAATATCACACTTAGTCTATTCCTGTAAATAGTCGCCAGCACTTCAAAAATCATTCCTGTTCCTCTCCAGTCCGTAACAACACGTGTTCAAACGCTGTCATATAACCTTGCCCCCTGACATGCATTCAGAGTCCTTTTCTGTTTCATGTGTCTATGTGTTCCAGGTTTCACTAAGCTTGAAGAACATCTCTCCAGGGGGTGGTGATGCTGTGTTTGCTTTACTACAAAAGAGTCAACTATCTATTAGTAACTTTCCATTAAGTTCAGTTAGCTATTATTTTGCAAAAAGTGACACCTCCATTTGTGATGAATAGCTGGTCTATCGTTGAAGGATCCTATAGCAGTAATATGGTGCTCTATTAAATTTCATAAGATGGTTCACAATACCACTAGAAATGTTTATTTTATATAAGGTGTGGGAGCTAGAGATCTCCAGAAGCCCAAGATGATTTAGAGCACTGATACTCAGACTGAGGCGTGCGAGCCACAATTGGCTCTCTAATGTGTCTCCTGCAGATCTTTGCAGCCCATGATATTAAAGTTAGTAAAAGCATCCTGATTGGTTATGATGTTATTAACCAATTAAGTTAATTTGCACTAAATTATTTGCTGTGAGAATACTTATAAATAAATATTTCCCCATCATACTATTTAAATATGAATAGTATTATAGTAAATTAAACTATGAATTCTCACTACTATGGCTCTTTTAGGTAATGCTGATTGCTAATTTGGCTCCTGGATCACTGCACTCGGAGTATGACTGATTTAGTGCAAAATGCTTAGGCAGCTAATAAAAATGCTCTTCTTTAACATATCAGGCTGCCTGGGAACTTTTCAACAAAACATGTTTTTGTCAGAAAATGCTGCCCCTCACCCTCCCAAACCAAAAAATTATGTGGCAGTATATTGGTTTTGAGTACATTTTTGTCAAAAATTTCTCTGGTTGAGGATAAAATTTCTGGAGAGAGAGAGACAAGTCCCCAGAATAGCCAACAGTCTCATTGTGAGAACACTCACCTGAAATGTGGGAGACCCAAGTTCACGTTCTACCTATTTTGCATCAGGGACTTGAACCTGTGTCTTCCACATCTCAGGAAGGTGCCCTAACTCCCAGGCAATAGAATCAGTCTCTCTGGCCCAATGAATACTTAATTATTTATACAAAATGGAACAGCTCTGCCTCCAACGAGAGTTTGAGAGACACGGACTCTGTAGCCCAATGAGTAGGGCACTCACTTGGGATGTGAGAGACAAAAGCTCAAGAGTAAGTTCCTGCTCTGAATCAGGCAGAGCAGGGACTGAACCTAGGTCTTCAGTATCTCATATGCGTGCCCCAGTAACTGGGCTATGGGCTATTGGCTATTCTGGGGTCAGACGGACACACCCACTTTTTCTATGAAAATTTTTCAGAGGTCTCAGCTTCATTTCTGTTTGGAATGAAGATAAACTTTGAAACCTCAATTTTTTTTTCAGAAAACTGAACTATTTTTTTCCATCCAGCTGTAGTAACAGGACTTAATATAAATAAGATCAATGAGTTCTCATTTTTCAGAATATCCTCAGGATGTTTCTTCAAGGAGGGATAAAAAGTATTTTAGACTAGAAAAGGAACCTATTGTGTGAAATAACTGTTATGACAATTTCCTTCAATAAAAAGAAAGTATGATAGTAGCAAAATATTTCTTTTCCAGAAAATACAAGTATTTTGGCTCAAAATTTCTCTTTGAAATTGAATTTAGCAGGATAATTCTTAAATACCACATGTATTTTGAGAACTTTTTTAAAAACAAGAAAATGTTGCACTCTCCATACTTTACCAGTCTATGCACATTGTATTTGATACAATGACTCCTAAATTTTCTGTGACATTCCACCATAATTAAAATGAACCCTAGAAGTAGCGTGATTATATGATGCTAGAAAATGACTTAATTTATTTCTAAATGTGGCTTTATCAAGCACATTTGATCATTTTAATTTCATAAGGACAAATCATGAATTTTAATAACTGAAGTACAAACCAAATTAACCAAACTATACAATGTAATTAGTGATGCAATACATGGGGTTATATTACAATCTGATTAAATATGTCTCTGAAGACACTTTTAAAAAAAACACACCCTAATTTATTAGAGATTTGTAGTATCACTGCCCACTGTTTTACTGCTCTTTATGCAGAGTTTTTTTTTTTTGAGGTCACTTAATTACTACTTTGAAGTAGAGATGCAAGAACTTGGAGAAGTTTATCTGACAGTATCTATTACATTTGTCATGAAGATCAAAGAGACCACACAGAGGTAAGAGCTGGTGATATTACAGTTGACAGAATAATTTCTTCTTATGGTAACTATGTTATATATGAAGGAGCTGGAAACAAAGAAACCAGCCAGCTCTCTGCTGAACACCACCAATTGTTTGCAAACCACCAGTGTTTTTTGGCTCCACAGTTAGAAAACCTCTTGCTTAGCGGATAAGACCATATCCTCTAAGATATTTAGCTGTCTAACTCCTATTTACTTCAGTGGGAGTTAGGCCCTAAATAGTTTTAGAGGATCTGGGCCTTAAAGGTGCCTACTTCAGAGTTCCAAAGTATTGACTTAAAAATGTTATTTTATTAGCAAACTTCTTAATCATTCTGATCACTGCAGATGAATTCTTAACATCCTAAATTAAATAAATGTTGGATCCAAAATATTTTGTATGTAAAACAAGAACCAAGATAGAAAAACAGCTGAGCCATTTAAGGCCAGATTCTGTCATCCTTACTCATGTCTAACTGTACAATACTTCAATTCCAAGCTAGAAAAGAACAGTTTAGCCATGTGGATATCTAAATTAGGGTGCCAATTACACATTTATGCTCTCAAATTGGCCCTTACCTTCGTTTTAGGTCTGGCATCCAAATTCTTCGGAGTAAAGACTAACAATCATGTTGAATAGAGTTAGCACAATTTAACATTTTAATCACCATTTAACTTGGTTCAGATCACATTGTCCAAGAGACAAGGATGAAAGCACACAATTAATTGGCATGTGAGACCTAAAACAATAGTTCTGTATATTGGAAAGGCCAACTTATTAACTTGCTGCAGCACCAATTAACTCCTTCTGCCAATTGCATATAGATTCAATGAGCCATAATTAGACTTGGTATAAGTGGGTCAAACTGTTGTGACCGATGTGGCCCATGAATTGTGACATTTTGGGAGTTTACACAGTGATTTTTCTTCCAGAATAATTTGCAGTTCTGATCACAACTGAAATGAAATCAAAACAATCATGGCTGGGTATCAGGAAACCAAGCTCCAGAACTTTGGAGATGGTACCTGTGCTCCATTTACATACATCCCTTCAGTGTTTGTGGATCTATCTGCTGTTTAAAAAAAAAAATCTTCCTAGTATTTTGTATCTTCCTAGTATTTGCTAAAGGAAGAATAGAACCTAACTTCTTAATGCAAACACTTTTAAAATGAGTTCAATGAGTACACATCTCCTTTTTAACTTGGAGTTTCTGTTCCCGATGACGGCTTTATAATATCTTGTCAGGCATCCAGCGACTGTTGGCACAGAGTAGAAAACACTTGATGGAAATGAGTTTTAGACTGGATTCCATCTTCATCTGCACTTCAAGTGAAGTGTAGCCAAAGGCACAAAGACTCTGTTCATGTAGACTGTTGTAAATTTCAGGTAACTTCCATTTTCTTCAGTGTACCTGAGAACAGAATTTCACCCCAAGTCTGCTGATGTGTTTCAGGAGATTTATGAAAAACAAAGACCTGGTTCCATGGCATGGCATTCCATAGGTATTCAGATCTAGTTGGGATCTGCGGGTGGCAATGCCTGTGGACAGTCAATGTAAATACTGTCTCGCAGCCTGCCAGCAGATTACCCTGACGGGCCGTGTGCAGGTGCAGGTTGCTCACCACTGCTGTAGAGGAATCCCTCCCCCTGCAGCTGAGGAGCAATGGATGCAGGAAGTGTGTGTGGGGGTGGAATTTGCAGAGCTTCCTGAAGTAAGTAAGAGAGGATATAGCCGGGGGTAGGAGAATGGACATAAGGAGGAAGGGCAGAGTGGATACTAGTCAAATAGGTCATACTGGCAGTACAATGTCCATACCAAATTGGGTAAGGAATGTGAGTGAGGCCAAACAGCAAAAATTAAGATGTTTGTACACCAATGCGAGGAGCCTAGGTAACAAAATGGAGGAATTAGAGCTACTGGTCCAGGAAGTGAAACCAGATATCATAGGAATAACCGAAACATGGTGGAATAGCAGTCATGACTGGAGTACAGGTATTGAAGGGTATGTGCTGTTTAGGAAAGATAGAAATAAAGGTAAAGGTGGGGGAGTAGCATTGTATATCAATGATGAGGTAGACTGTAAAGAAATAAAAAGTGATGGAATGGATAAGACAGAGTCTGTCTGGGCAAAAATCACATTGGGGAAGAAAACTACTAGAGCCTCCCCTGGGATAGTGCTTGGGGTGTGCTATAGACCACCGGGATCTAATTTGGATATGGATAGAGACCTCTTTAATGTTTTTAAGGAAGTAAATACTAATGGGAACTGTGTGATCATGGGAGACTTCAACTTCCCAGATATAGATTGGAGAACAAGTGCTAGTAATAATAATAGGGCTCAGATTTTCCTAGATGTGATAGCTGATGAATTCCTTCATCAGGTAGTTGCTGAACCAACAAGGGGGGATGCCATTTTAGATTTGGTTTTGGTGAGTAGTGAGGACCTCATTGAAGAAATGGTTGTAGGGGACAACCTTGGCTCGAGTGATCATGAGCTAATTCAGTTCAAACTAAATGGAAGGATAAACAAAAATAAATCTGAGACTAGGGTTTTTGATTTCAAAAGGGCTAACTTTAATAAATTAAGGAAATTAGTTAGGGAAGTGGATTGGACTAAAGAATTTATGGACCTAAAGGCGGAGGAGGCCTGGGATTATTTCAAGTTAAAGTTGCAGAAGCTGTCAGAAGCCTGTATCCCAAGAAAGGGGAAACAATTCATAGGCAGGGGTTTTAGACCAAGCTGGATGAGCAAGCATCTCAGAGAGGTGATTAAGAAAAAACAGAAAGCATACAAGGAGTGGAAGATGGGAGGGATCAGCAAAGAAACCTACCTTATTGAGGTCAGAGCATGTAGGGATAAAGTGAGACAGGCTAAAAGTCATGTAGAATTGGACCTTGCAAAGGGAATTAAAACCAATAGTAAAAAGTTTTATAGCCATATAAATAGGAAGAAAACAAAGAAAGAAGAAGTGGGACCGCTAAACACTGAGGATGGAGTGGAGGTTAAGGATAATCTAGGCATGGCTCAATATCTAAACAAATACTTTGCCTCAGTCTTTAATGAGGCTAATGAGGAGCTTAGGAATAGTGGCAGCATGACAAATGGGAATAAGGATGTGGGGGTAGATATTACCATATCCGAGGTAGAAGCCAAACTTGAACAGCTTAATGAGAGTAAATCAGGCGGCCCAGATAATCTTCATCCAAGAATATTAAAGGAACTGGCACATGAAATTGCAAGCCCATTAGCAAAAATTTTTAATGAATCTCTAAACTCAGGGGTTGTACCGTTTGACTGGAGAATAGCTAATATAGTTCCTATTTTTAAGAAAGGGAAAAAAAGTGACCCGGGTAACTACAGGCCTGTTAGTTTGACATCTGTAGTATGCAAGGTCTTGGAAAAATTTTTGAAGGAGAAAGTAGTTAAGGACCTTGAGGTCAATGGCAATTGGGACAAATTACAACATGGTTTTACAAAAGGTAGATCGTGCCAAACCAACTTGATCTCCTTCTTTGAGAAAGTAACAGATTTTTTAGATAAAGGAAACGCAGTGGATCTAATCTACCTCGATTTCAGTAAGGCATTTGATACAGTACCACATGAGGAATTATCGGTTAAATTGGAAAAGATGGGGATCAATATGAAAATTGAGAGGTGGATAAGGAACTGGTTAAAGGGGAGACTACAGCGGGTCATACTGAAAGGTGAACTGTCAGGTTGGAGGGAGGTTACTAGTGGAGTTCCTCAAGGTTCAGTTTTGGGACCAATTTTATTTAATCTTTTTATTACTGACCTCGGCACCAAAAGTGGGAGTGTGCTAATAAAGTTTGCAGATGACACAAAGTTGGGAGGTATTGCCAATTCAGAAAAGGATCGGGATATCCTACAGGAAGATCTGGATGACCTTGTAAACTGGAGTAATAGTAATAGGATGAAATTTAATAGTGAGAAGTGTAAGGTTATGCATTTAGGGATTAATAACAAGAATTTTAGTTATAAGCTGGGGACGCATCAGTTGGAAGTAACGGAAGAGGAGAAGGACCTCGGAGTCCTGGTTGATCACAGGATGACTATGAGTCGCCAATGTGATGTGGCCGTGAAAAAAGCTAATGCGGTCTTGGGATGCATTAGGCGAGGTATTTCTAGTAGAGATAAGGAGGTGTTAGTACCGTTATACAAGGCATTGGTGAGACCTCATTTGGAATACTGTGTGCAGTTCTGGTCTCCCATGTTTAAGAAGGATGAATTCAAACTGGAACAGGTACAAAGAAGGGCCACTAGGATGATCCGAGGAATGGAAAACCTGTCGCATGAAAGGAGACTCAAGGAGCTTGGTTTGTTTACCCTAACCAAAAGAAGGCTGAGGGGAGATATGATTGCTCTCTTTAAATATATCAGAGGGATAAATACCAGGGAGGGAGAGGAATTATTTCAGCTCAGTACCAATGTGGACACAAGAACAAATGGATATAAACTGGCCATCAGGAAGTTTAGACTTGAAATTAGACGAAGGTTTCTAACCATCAGAGGAGTGAAGTTCTGGAACAGCCTTCCAAGGGAAGCAGTGGGGGCAAAAGACCTAACTGGCTTCAAGATTAAGCTAGATACGTTTATGGAGGGGATGGTTTGATGGGATAACATGATCTTAGTCAAGGGTCAATTAATTGCCATCAGTGGTAAATAGGACCAATGGTCAATGATGGGATGTTAGAAGTTACTACAGAGAACTTTTTCCTGGGTGTCTGGCTGCATGGGGCACGGGTCACTTACCGGAGGATTCTCTGCATCTTGAAGTCTTTAAACCATGATTTGAGGACTTCAGTAGCTGAGACATAGGTGAGAGGATTATTCCAGGAGTGGGTGGGTGAGATTCTGTGGCCTGCATTGTGCAGGAGGTCAGACTAGATGATCATAATGGTCCCTTCTGACCTTAAAGTCTATGAGTCTATGAGTCTAAGCTGGAGGAGAAATCTTGGGGTGGGGTCTGACCTGGCCCCAGGTACTGTGCAGGGGAAGAGGAAGTCCCATCCTCCCCAGCCCAGCCGGGACTAGCAGCTGAACTCAGTGCAGGGTAGGAGCCACCAGCCGGGTCTTCCCTAGTCCCATTCCCTGCCACACAGTAATTTACCTCTCTGCCGGCTGCCCTGGGCACCCAAAACATACTGCTGGCAGGGCCGGCTCCAGGCACCAGCGCAGCAAGTGCATGCCTGGGGCGGCAAGCCGCAGGGGGGCGGTCGGCCGCTAGCTGCCCACAGGAACGCCTGCAGGAGCACCCGCAGGAGTGCCGCCAAATCTGCGGGACTGGCGACCTCCCGCAGAAACGCCGCCGACGGATGCCTGACTGCCGTGTTTGGGACGGCACAAAACATAGAGCCGCCCCTGACTTCTGGGGAGGGTCTCATTATCTCTCTTGTGGCTTCCCTCTCAAAGTCATTTTTCTGTGGGAAAGCAAAGAAATCTGCAGGGGACATAAATTCTGCACATGCACAGTGGTGCAGAATTCACTCAGGAGTAAAACTTCTACCACAAGGAATCTTTCTGGATGTGGTGGAGTGGTACTTACACCTTTTATTATGCACAGTAATAAATGTCATGCAAAGTGAACAGCAATGTAAATAATGGTCAGTTAATAAAAAATAAGTTGAAAGGAAGCAAGTGATGATTAAGTAGGGCATATATAGCCTAATACGGCTACCTGGCTTGAATATTTTATAATATAAATTTATCAGTTGTAAGAGGCAAAGTTTAAAAAAACTAAATCTGTTGGCCATGCATGTACTGACTTTATGCATGGAAAAAACAACTAACTCACCATGCCAGGTATCTGCAGAGTAATTTTTCAGTTTATTTAGTTTTATATTCTACTCCATACCAGGCTTCATTATACAAAAGATGACATGCCCACTGTTCGCAGCAGCTGCAATACATTAACCTAATGGATTGGAATTATAGGTTACCTTAGGAATTGTCTATTGTGCCAAATTCAAATGTAAACCCTACTGTGAAAAGTCTTGACACTATTAAATGTGATAAAATACAGAGCGTTTGAAATGAAAAAAGGAAGACTGTTGGGAGGTGGGGCGGAGAAATAAAGACGTATGGCTAAAAAGTAAAAAACCAAAACCAAACCAAAAAAACCCTCAAACTTAATGATTTCAGAGGAAGTTTTGGAAGCATCTCCCCAATTCTGTTCAAAGCCGATTCACTTTGTATAAATATTTATTGGGCCAGAGCACGTGAGAATGACTCCATAGCCTGGTTGCTAGGGCGCCCACCTGGCACAGGGGAGACCAGGGTGTTCAGAATCCTGCTCTATATCAGGGATTCAAATGTTGGTCTTCCACATCCCAGATGAGTGTCCTAACTGTTGGGCTAAAAGTCAGATGGTTACCCCTCTCTTCTTTTTTGTGACTTCAGGGTGAGGGGCCAGTTGGAAATCTTGCTCGAATTATTCAGCAAATTCATGAACAGTTTTTGGATGACGAACTGCATAGTGAATGGACTATTTGTCAGAAAAAGTTTGCCCAGCTCTAATAGCAAGGCATGCTTTCCAGACCTCAGTGTATTTTTGTAGCTCTTCTTTGAATACTCTCCAACACGCTTTTTAAGTATTTGCCTATGTAACCCCCCCCCCTTTCTTTGGGTTACTCGGGAGCAGGCAACACTCACCTATGTGCCTGGGCGCCTGATGTTGTTGACATTAAAGAAGATCCTGAGTATCCCAGTGGTGATGTTGGATAGGTGGGAACCATCTATTATTCACTCTTCTGCTTTAGTCCCTTTACTCCTAAAGGAATTTAAAATTGGCAGTGCCTCCACCAGGCTGGCCCCTGTAGACACTCAATGGCGTGCCTTGGGAACCTCCAGGAATAAAGCTATTCTAATAATTAATAATAATCTGTGGCATGGGTGTAACTCAAAAATACCAGTTATAAATAATATACATCCAATACACTTCAAATAGAGTTGACACCTTTACTTAACAACTTATCAGGGTATAACAGTCTAAGATTATATGTCACTACTAATTTAAATCCACAGGGGGCAATTTAATAAAATCAATTAACAAAGGATACAGTAATAAATGAAACTTAACTGGCATTTACACTGCCACCATTCACCCCACCCCAGAGCGTATACTCCTCTGGATTTCAGAGTCCTAGACGCTTGCATGGGCGTGCTTGGAGATCTGTAGCTGGATGCAGCACTCTGTTGGTTCTGTGTATCAGTCCAGCCAAGGCAACAAGCTTCACAATCCCTCTGACAATTGGAGCTTGCTCCACCAAAGGTCAGCAGCTCTGGGTCCTGGTTCGGTAGGCACCTAAGTCTGGGTGTGGGGAAGGCACCTCTCTCCCCTTGGAATCTACAGCTGCCTGTGAACTCTCTCCTGGAATCAGGCACCTACGCTATTTTCTTCCAAGAAAGGGAACAGTACATGCCTAATGACACACAAAACTGGAGTGGGAAGAAGGAGGATTATGACTGCCTCCCCTCTGGCCCACTAATGAGGGCACTCACCCAGGATATGGGTGATACTACTTCAATTCCCCCCTTTGCCGGTTGAGGAAAAGGGACTTGATCTTGGGTCTCCCACATTGTGGGTGAGTGCCAAGCCACTGGATTATAGTCATTTCTCTATAGCCTACTGTATACTTAAAATATTTCATACTGAATGGAACACCTTCAATGGGAGACACTCATACCAGAATACGGGTGGGAGACCCCTGTTCAAATCCATTGTCCATATCAGGCAGATATGGAATATCCCACATCCCAGGTGAGTGCCTTTTATCCCTGAGCAGACCACCTCGTCTCCAGGACTGAAGCAGCAGTGCCCAGGCAGAAACTTACGTTGTCTTGAGGAATTAAATGGTGAAAAATTAAGCACTGAGGGACTGCAGAAGTCTCCAGGGTCAGAGAGCAGGTTAGCAAGGGTTTTGAGGGCTTAAGTTTTGGATTTAGGTACCTAAAATGGGAGTTGGGCATCTAAGTCCTTCTGTGGGTCTGGACCTAGCTAACTGTTTGCCAAGTGCTTGATATATTTTGACCATGAAAGTTCTTTAAAAAAAATCTGTATAAAGGAATGATAATACAGATTTCCTTTTCTGATCTGTGCTGCTGGTGTGAATGGTCCTCGTTAAACAGAGCCTATTGCTGGAAGTTTATGGGGGTCAAACTCCATTTAATTTAAACCAGGAGGCATCTTGACCATGCTGATTCAGTCTGCCAATTGTTTATTATGTTCAGAGTATGACTCTCAAACTTTATTAAAATCAGAGGTGCATTATTTGGCAGTTCTCCCTCCCTCCCACCTTTTAGAAGGATGATCAGCTTTGGGAGTCACAACGTTTAAAATTGTTTAAATTGTTTTGGACCTTAGTGTCTTATTTACATATAGCACGTCTGCAGCTAACTCAGTAGACATTATCACTTTCAAATAATAGCAGAGACTATTTTACAAGTGTGGGTAAAGTAATTTAATTTTTATAAAGGATTTCTAACCCAGCTATGCTGCTCACTGCTAGAAGCTAGTAAATACAAGTGTGGCACAGCACTTGTAGAACAAATTTATGGGCACATTGATTTCTAGTTTGTTTTACATCAGATTTACATTTTCATTTTCATTTAACTCCTGTAAATCCTGCAGATATCAATTAGCTATGAACACTTCTTTACCTTTATTACCATAATTTACATTGCAATTCCAGGTACTGACATGGTATCAGTGCTGATATTAAAAGGAACTTAAAAAAAACAGATGAAGGGGAGAAAATTACAATTTATTTTAAGTGTTTAAACCTCATTACAATGAACTCTGTGTAGAAGACTAATAGGTTTCTCCTCTACATCTTATATCACATCTACTTTTGAAAACAATTAATTTAGAGTAGAAATAGAACATTGTCTGATACCCTATTTTCTGACTGGGATTCCTTGTTCATTATTTGAGCTACAAACTGATGTGATCCTATCAGTTTAATTTGGGAAGGCCCAACCTATGATCCATTGTTTATTCCAGCTTGGATATAATTAAAGAAATTTTTACTGCTGGCGAATCAAATAGACCTAATTGATGCAATGTTCACTTGAATTTAAGTCTGATTAGGCAATATGTCTTGAATACAAATTACTTTGCACTGCTTGAGTTCATTTAGTGAATCTCAATATGGTTCATAAATGAATGTTGACACTTCAATATTGCAACCCTTGTTATCTGGTAAACAGCAAAACTAAACAAACAAGCTTAAAAAATTGCTCTTTAATTTAGAAAAAGTAAGTGTCTCCATTCCAACACTCTTTTGCAATTGAGGTGGCTTATTCTTTGGAGCAGTAATAAAACGAACACAGAAATGTTAGCAATAAAAGAACACAGAAATGTGCAGCAATGTAATGATGGTAGCCTTGGTAATTACAGACAATAGAGAAGCACTGGTTCCCACCACTTACAGTGGATGACAATATAGGTCCCAGGTCTGAGACATTTATATAAGCAGGAGGGAAAAATCATTCATAGACTAAAATAATGGGCCTATAGAAATAGAATACAGCATAAATTGCTGAACTGCACAATTATTGCAGCCAATTTAAATCCAGACTACCTTCCTCTTCAAGTCTTTTTTTTTCTTCTCCTCCATAGTGCACTTTCCATTAACTGCATCACTGCTGGCCCTCAGCTCCAGAGCTTGTGCTTTGCAGGCAAGAGTGAGTACTTTGATGTTCTAGAATTCATCTGAAGTCACAATGGAATCTCATGGGCAGCAGTGGAGGTGCAGTTTGCTGATGTACCTGTCACATCAGGCAGCAGCAAAGAAGTCAGAATGGTTAAACTCAAATGTTACCTTCACATCTACATTTTCAAGCTGTTTTGTATGATCATTACTAGAATGACATGATGGTATACAGCATTTCACAACTAAGTAGATGATAAGGTAAATTCCTCCCCCCCCCCCCCCCCCATGGAGCATGCAACCTAAATCAAACATGTACTTAAAATGCATAGGATACCAGTTAATATCCAAAGGGCTGCAGTCATGTTTTGTAACAGCTTCATGGAAGAAGAGTGTTTCTAATTAGGGATTTGAAGGATATGTGTGTAGTACATATCAACTGCAAGCCAGTTCCAAGGAGTGGGGAGAGTGAATTGAAAGAAGGTGCAAAGCCAAGAGGAGGAAAAAGAATCAGCAAAGAGGTTAGGGAATTTGAACTAGAGAACAAAATTGCTGGAAGGGAGTTGAAAGTGAGGACAAGGAAAAGAGAGCCAGTCATGCGACTAGACTTGAAGTTAGTGTTGTGGTCACAGTAGCAAGAAAAGTAGACTGGAATGGGCAGATGTGGAGAGGCCAGGAGGAATAAGGTTTACAGTCAAAGCAATGTTCACCAAGGCATGGAGTGACAGCAGTAGAGATGGAAAGGAAGACATTTGTGATATCTAAGAGGAAGAATTGTAAGATGATGGTGAGAAGATGATGGAGGAGGAGTAAGTGATTATGCAGCTGACTTTCACTGGTGTAAATGAGGGCAGAATCAGACCCTAAATTCTTAAGTCACCCTTCAAAGACCCTATTGAATGTCACGGGGAGATTTCCCATGCTAAATTCTTACTAAAAGTATAAGAAACCTGTAACTGCCAAGAAACAGAGCAACTTTCCATAGCAAACATTTTCCCAAGATGGGGAGAGTCTGCAAAGTCTGACTTCTAGGAAATCTAATACCCCAGAAAGATTAAAAATAAGACAGCTAGTGAATAATCAGAAATAGTGAATTACTTCATTAAAGAAGTGTGCAGACTGTGGTTCTTGGATAACAATGTGTAAATTGTGGGAACACTAACAATGTGGGAAAACTAACAAGACTTGGAGGGTGAAACTGTGGATTGGTCAAACTCAATGCTGTGAATCCATCTCCCATTCAAATGTATGTGTTTATTTATGTATAAAAAGGCTATGAAGGCTTCTAGAAATTGGATGCCTCTCTTGTAAATATTTGTTACACACATTACAAATGTATTCTCTACTAAGCAATGAAACATGATTTATAGAAACATTTTCATGGCCCATTCTAAGACTTAGTTTATAGTCCCTTTACAGTGTTTGCCAAAGCAATATAAACTTTTTATATAACCAATAAAACAAGCATTTACATGGCTGGACAAACTGGGAGATGGTTAATTTTAATCTGGTTTACAGTTATGACTGTGAAATTATAAAACTTTGTAAAAATTAGCATCTCAAATGTCTTATGTTTAGCAAGTTTCCCAAAATGTATGGGATGTTCCAACAAAGGAATAGAAACTGCAGCCCATTTGCATACAACACAGTGTAAAATTGGTTAACTAGAAAATATAGTAGTAGCCCTCCCACATCCCAATTATTAAATCTAAATTCTGGATTAGAGTTTGAATAATGGGTTAAAAATACTACTACAATTTGCCAATAAAGTGTATGAAACAAAAGCACACATAAAAAATATCAATTCCTCTTTACATTTGGGCCCGGTGTGGTGGTGCACGCCTGTAATCCCAGCTGCTTAGGAGACTGCGGTTGGCGGATCGCTCAGGAGTTCTAGGCTGCTGTGTGCTATGTCAATCGGGTGTCCAGTGCTACTGGCAGCTTGGCCAGCGGGTAGTTGGAGGACTGGCTAGAACAACGCATCTGACGTGTTGTGATCGGTGCTCTCTCTGTGAGGGCTGATGGACCGATCAGTGACCTTTACATTTGTAGGCCAACTCCAAATTTAGTGGACGTTAAGTTTCTTGTGGACCAAGGAAATCCTATAAAAAAAGCTTTAAATGCTTTTTACTTCAGAGCATGAAATGTTCTAAAGTATGAGTCAGAAATTCTGCTTAAAGGTTGAATGGGCAAATTATACATCAGAAATGAGAAAATCCTCAAATGTCAAGGGTCTCAACTCAGTAATGATCTGGCCTACTTTCAAATTCCTGTATTTTATTTTTTATATAGGTTAGTTTTCTAAAGGCATATATTTAGTGCACATTATGTATTCTTGTTTGTGCTAAACTTCTTGGAGGGTTGTTGGGATCCAGATACTCAAAATTAATGTGATTGCCTCTTTATTGAGGTTTGTAGAAGGAACTGAGGTTTGTGATAAACACACAGAAGCCCTTTTCAGGTGCTTCAAACAAAAAATCATATTCCTTAAAAAGGTGAAAGTAGTTAGGATTATTATGAAATAATTGAAGTGAAAACAAATTACAATATTAGGCAACAGCACTTGTTTTCAATAGACTATGTATTGTTCTAACTTTTTAACAAGTACAAATGAAATTTGCAAAATACCCTTAGCCTGTAGAGCAAATACTCCCAATGATCTAGGCACTTGATGGGGGCACTTCAATCGTCACCCCTATCAGGGTGGTTGTGGAGAAGTCAGCATATATGTAGGTAGCTGGGATCCTCCCTGGACTACAGAGTCTGGCAAGAAGCTAAAAGGGGTGGAATAGCCATTAAGAGTAGAGGAAAATTGGGTTGATAAACAGAGGTGAACCAGGAGATCAGAAATGTGACACAAAGGAGCCCAAGGAAACAGCAACAGGGTACGAGGGCTGGAGACTGGAGTTATAGGGGAACCCAAGCCCACCCATCAGCCACTGGGAAAGTGGCACTGGACTTGGTCTGGAAGCCTGCCTGCCATGGCCTATGGGCAACTTGTTTGATGAGACTTCGATAGCCTAGTGACCTGGCTGGAGGGCTGAGTCACAAAGAGAGACCTCCTTTCTCTGCCCCATCCCAGTCCCAGAGAGTGAGGCCAGGGTGAGAGGAACCAATGAAAGGGAGCAACAGAGTGGGTGAGGGCTAATCCCCAGACAGAAAGAGGTGCCCCAATGGTGAGTGACCCCTGTTACGTGCACCTTTGAAAATCCTAGTCTAACCACATAAAGAACCTGAGTCCCATTACCTTTGGCCTGATGTTATAAACAAGTACATAAATAAAGTTGTTCGTGTGCATGGAATATTTGCAGTGTCAGACTTTATAGCCATTTACTAATCAGAGACTTCTGAAACTAAATATTGTATTATCCATCTATATTAGTTATTGAAAACTTGCTATTTATTTAAACATGACATTTAAATTTATTATTTTTTAAAAAGTCGTGTAATTGTATGCATATAAAGAAGCTAAACTCAGTGTTTTATGTATAGGTCATCAGATTTTTTTTAAAGTCACTTTAAAAAAAGCATTGTGAAAATAAGTGGAAAATAATATGTAATGATGGTTTCTGGTTCAGAATCTTGGAATTTTTTTTACTCCCAGTGCTTTGTTCGAATTCTAAATTTCTCTTTGTAAAACACAGAATAGCCCTGGTCATCACCTGCCATGATAACAACACACTGAACAGTTTTATTGCCAGCGACGAAATCTGCTGCATTTTTAAAATGCACCCTTTAATTATTTTGTCAGTTTATATTGTAGTTTACTCTTGAAAAAGGAAGCTTTTACTTTTCCTCAGTGCTCATAATTAGATAGGGAATGGCTTGAAATATTCTGACTACAATTATGGCAAAATAGAAACTGAAACTAAATCCATTTCACATTATAATTGCTGTCTTGGGTAACGGGATGTTTGTGAACCCCGTGAATTATCTTTCCATGCAACCAAATGTATTTATATTTTTCAATATGAACCTTGGGCAAGTATTAATCTTTGGTGGGGAGGTTGAGGGGAGGGAGTGATGACAAAGACAAAACTCTCATCCCCTGCCTTTTATGGAACCCAATTCTTGTACATAAATGGAAATTTAATTTCTGTTGTACTGCTCAGTGCAGTCAACTGTTTGGTTATTAATTATAGAGCTGTTAATGATTATGAATGATATTTTAATAAGGTTTAATCTCTTTTTTCCACATTCTAGTGTCTTCTATAATTATGTTTTTGTCCTGTACTTTGCCTTTTTATTTTTTATTTGCAAACTAAATTGAGCCCTCCCGGTATTAATTCAAGCTTTTATGAGCAAGAAAGAGGTTTTTCTTTAGACTTTGACTTCAGGAAAAGTAAGCTGGTTAAGAAAACAAAAGAATCTCTCCTTGAACTTCTGACCAAATCTAGAATCTTCCATAAGCAGCCCATTCCCTTCCCAAACTGCAGTTTTTCTTGGAATCCATCCTGGTAGGTCCTAAGGTCTTTGCTCGCCCTATTGATGCCTTTAAACACCATGTATTTGGTTGTGGTTTTGCCATGAGCGCATGTGTAGGGGTGCTTTTTGCACTGACGCCAGGCATGGGAAGTACGTTTCCCTGGAGCATGAGGAAATCAATGTGTATTGTTTAGCTATATTTGGAGCAGCATGCATCTGCCAGTGAGCTGGTGCAACTGTACAGCCTGGTGCATTGAAGTGACAGAGCCCAGGCTCCACCCATTTCTCACACGTTGCCTAAGAAGGGGTGTAACCTCTCTGTAGAGGCTGCTCTCTGGGATACAGGTAGCTAGTATAGGGTAGCAAGGGAGGCTTTATGCCCCCTTACTTTCCTGCTTAGGCATGTATGATGAATCCTGATTTGACTCTATGCATTTTCTTAATTGTTTCCTCTATGATTTCTGTCATAGCATGCACCCCTGTTTTTATGCCTTATTGTTGTAATCTTTGTTCAAAATATGCCTTGTGAGGTGTCATTTGAAAACTAATAACTTACTGGCCAATAACATCATGGTGAAATGTGTAAAACAACATTATATATAAAGTTATGAGCATAAGCTGAAATCATGACTGAAGTGTGTTTACCAGACAAGTCTGGAGAGTGGATAAACCACATCCCTCGGCCCACAAAGCTTCCCACTGGGAGCTGCGATTGGCCGAACCTGCGGACGCGGCAGGTAAACAAACCGGCACCACCCACAAGGGAGCTTACCCTGGTGGGCCACGTGCCAAAGGTTGTCGATAGGGGACTGAAACATACACACACTTTTTGGGGCTTATATAAGTCAAACTTTTGAGATTCACTCATCACTAGTTATCATTAGACCTGTGATTCAAACTTTTGGGAACAAGCCTTTTCTAGCTTGCTTTACTGGAGGTAACCTTTTTGTTACACCTGCCATATGAACTAGGGTGAAAAAGGCCAATTATTATTTCAACTGCTGTAAATGTGGGAAACAAGGGAGCTCTTGTGTTGCCAAACAAATAATGCAGAAATTTCATCAAATTGTTACATCATGATTTTAGTTTGAATGCAATTTGCTTGGTGTAATGTAAGCGTCTTGACAGAGTGTGGATGTTGAGCACTATCATTCTGCTGTATAGGTGCTATAGTTGACTCTTTTGGGAGGAAGCTGCCCGTGAAGCACACCAGTTTAAGGTGATATTTGCAGAGGGAACTATTAGACTTTGAGAGGGTGAACATAAATAATTTTCCACTCAGGAAATACAGACAATGAACCTTATTAATTTAGATTTGGTGTTAATTTGTATTATTTGTTGCAAAACCTTTCTCAAAGTGGAGGTGACTAACTGTCCAGTAGCATGATTTTCTCTCACGGTCTCCATTGGTGTCAAATTAATGAGCACAGTGAGGCAAGAAAATGATCTGGAGAACTTGCAAGGCTCAATGAACTGGAGCGTTGGGGTCTCCAATTGAAATATAGCACATGCTGTTAGTGAATGACGACTATTAGCAACTGATGACTGCTCTGTGACCAGGATGATATGAGTTAGAGGTCTTGAACCATGTACTAGTGGAGAAGATGTTCAGTTCCCAAGATAACCATGACCACACTGAGCATACTTGTTGGTAGTCTCGGTAAAGATGTTGAGAACTGAATGGGATACTAATCTCTTCCTCCTTAGGTGATCACTGTAGATCATTAATCATTATAACTGTTAATGATCTAGAACCACCAGTGTTGAACCTGAGTTGAAACAATTTGACAGGACCATTCATAAAGCTTGCATTGTCATTGATCATGTAGTGCTTGCTATGTGCATAAAGAGAGGAGTTAATTCTCCAGTTGCAGTAAATTAATAAAGAAGAGGTGGGGGTAGAAAACAAGCAAGGCATAAGAGGCAGAAGTCTAAAATAAACTCTTTATATAATTAAAAAAATAAAAGCTGTCAATGTGGCCCCTGGAAGATATAAAATAAAACATTAAAAACCGTGGTTATAGCAACTATTGCACTTAATGCCTGTAACTCCAGGCAAGGTATTACGTAGTAATCATCTCTAGCTGCTCAATTTACTAGTCTTAGTGATCCCTCAACTCTGTGCATGTTTAACCACAGCAACAAGAAAAATACATCATCTCTTCAGTTAGAAGCTAAGTAGAAGAATGTATAAGCAGAAAATTCATATGGTCCAAAACCACACCCCTTCAGCAAAGTAATTACTGTCATTTCAGTGGTAATTTCAGAAATCATATACTCTGTTAGTATACAAGTCCCTGTACACAGACTAACAAGACAGTTTTGACTAACTATGCCACACATTAGTACATATACAGGGCTGGATTCTCAGATGGTATTGTTGTGGAAAATTAACCACACCTTGTGTTTAGATCAGACATCGGCTGAGACTCCTTTATTCAAGATACCAACGCGTTGGGGGAAAGGCAGATGACAGAACTGCCCCCCTTGAAGCAAGGAACATACAGGTTTTTAAAGCTTAAAACCGCAGACAAATTACACATACTTCCGTATTAATTACCTTATTTGGAATATATTACAAAATTAATAAAGGTCAAAGCCAGTAAAACAAGCATTTTCCATTATAGGCTTTTCCTGTTATTCACCTTTCCTGTTATTCATCTTTTCCTTTTGCCCAACTGCGGTTACCTATTTCTTAAGCTTCCATTATTGCAAATTGTTCCGTCTGGGGACCTTCCAACCCCCTCCTATGACTGGTTTTAGTCTGTTGTAAGAGATGCACAACAACAAACTTGGTCAAAGGTTGAAGGTTAAGGAAAAGGCTAAGGATAAAATGCTAACAGTATGTAGGCCACAAATATTGATCCAAAATTATTCTTCTTCAGTCCCCTTGTTTGATGCCTCTTCGGCATCATAACAGGGCTCAATTTCCATCTCTATGTGCATGAGCCCATAAACCTCATCTTTTATGTTCACATCCCTGTTCAGTGTAGAACAAGCTTCTGTGGCCATGTGTGGTTGGCCTAACTCCATAACATGAGCAACTGATTCATCGACAAACATTAATGATACTTGCTCCCTTACAGCACGTTTGGAAGCCTGTTTTCTATAACTAGACAAGCAATTACAACTACAACACCTGATTTTACACATGATAAAAATAAAAAGAATGCCCAGAATTCCAGCAACAATCCTGATCCCCATGATAATAAACTGGTGGGGCTGGGACTGCTGCATTTCCTTTCTGATAAAACATAATACATCATAGTGGGTACATATAGTAGATACGTGATGAGCTGTATAAAAAGCATTACTTTCAACATGATATACGTTTTCAAGGATATGGACCTGATCCTTCAAGTCAGAGAGTTTGCGAATCTCAGGGAGGAGGGAAAGCAAATTATGGAAACGGTCAGGCACCAGGGCAGTCCAATTAAAAGGAATTTGAAAGGTAAGGGTAGTGGCAAAAGTTTTATCAGCAGGCACATAAATGATGTGACTGCCTGCCGAGGTGGAGAGGTTGTAATGAAGGGGCTGCACCGAAGTGTCTTTAAGAGACACACAACTATCATTAGCTTGGAAAAGCAGATCACCTGCCAGATTAGTCCCCCGCCCCAGACCTTCCCAACAAACACTGTCGTGGACAGTGACCACCTCCCCAGGCTGCAGCTTGCGAATACATTGAAGCTGCGGGGGCTCTAAGGGCCAAAGAGTCCATAAGTTTCCCAAACCTATCCAAATGTCAGGGTTAATTTTAGGAGCCCTAATTACAAACCGGCTAGGCACAGCAGCAGGTGGTCTAATCTCCCAAATGTCATGGTGGAGTACCCAGTCCCCAAGGAACCCCCCCATGGGCCTGGAAGGAGTTGATATGTGGGAGCCCAGACTCCAGCAATTGGTCCAATTGCCTGGAAGGAGCATTGAGATCGTCTGCATCGCCACCCAGAGAATTTCCAAGTATGTCTCCATGGCCACAATCTAGGTGGTACTCCTGAGGTTTCGGTAAGGGCAGTGGGCCAGCCTTGATGCTCAAGATCACTCCGGATGGCCATTAGTTGGTCATTCAGGAAATCCTGGACCTCAGCACATGCCAGATCCCACTGCAATGCCTTCCCAGCTTCACTGATATTTAACACCGCCTCTGTTAGTAACTGGTGGGTCATGGAACTAAGGGTGGAGACGAGATGCAACTCGCCAATTCCTGCCTGGGTCTGGGTAAGCTGTGCTCCAGTCATAAGTCCTATGGCCTTTTCCAATTGTCCTAATTTCTCTGCATTCTCTTGGCCTTTGTGGATGTTCCAAACTGAGGCTAGACTATTGGCCCCATCCCAGAGGCTCCCAGACAAGTCTCTTTTCTCTCTGATGGAACTGCAAGCCTGCTGCTGTGTCAACCGAATAGCGGCTCCTTTTGAGCAATTAGAAAATATAGAGGTGACCTGGAATGTGGATAAGGGGAGGGTAAACTGAACTGTTCCCAAGGTAACATTAACCAAAGTCCAATGGAATTGTGAAGTGCCTTGTCGTAAGGAAGGACTATACCACATTTGTTGGTCTGTGACTTGTGCCCTGGTCAGGAAGGTGCTAGCATTAATGGCATAGGATGGGGTGTACTGAAAAACGGCACAGGTCAAATTGTCAGTTAGAGGGAGAGGTTCAATACAAGAAATTCGCTCCATGGCGGAACAACTCCTTTGGGTATATATTTGATTGTTCAGGAGCTGGGTAATTAAATAACAATATGGACCCTTTTTGCGTGACATGCTACAGACTCCAGGAACTTCATTTCTATCCTGCCATAGATTCCGTTAATTTTAATTTCTGAGGTTAGGGGCTCAGTTGTGGTGGTGTTATACATTTTTATTTTTACTTGCCCATTTGTCCTCCATTGAATCGTTAGTTTAAACGAATGAGTGTTCTAAAAAACAGTGTCTTGGCAAATGGGAGGGTTTTGGCCATTGAGTTAAGTTTGCAACAGAAGTGGAAGAGAGGCGCTTCCGGTGTTCCTCATCCGAAATCCAATTAGGAAAAGTGATGCACCCTGAAGGTACCTGCCCATAAGCACATTTCGCAGCCCCTGGAAGAAATCCCAGATAGTAGGTGACACCACAATCCCAAGTTGCCCTCCCACAGTTCCCACCCTGCCAATGTATTATATAACGCTTTTTCCACCAAGGCATATTTTCAATGTCTTTAGTGGTTAGGAACCCTTGGGGAGCTGTTTCCACAGATCGGATATCCCTTCTTTTCTCTCGGAATGGCAAAGGTCTGGCACCATACCGGGGAGGAGTCACTTGCTCAATGTCCTGCAGGATTTCAACAAAAGCCGGAGGTTCGGTGGGCAGGACCAGAGAAAAAGTGTCCGTCCCGGGCGTGTCGGTGTTTTTGGATGCCCAGAAGAACACAAGGGTATCATGGAAATTTAAAATAAGGAGCAAAAGCATAGTCACACACATAAACCAAATAGAAGGCATGAGCCACTTGCGCACCATGGCTGACTCTTTGATTCTTGCAGCAGGATCAGTCATAGCGGTAAAGTGCCAGTGGGCGCTAGGCTCTCCACTGGGCTTAAAAGGCGTTATTATGGCCTGATGTGTTTTCTATTTCTGAGGTTATATCAGGGCTCCGCTTTGGGGCCTGGGGCGAGTATAACGGTGTTCTGGATGTCTTCTGGGACTGGATCTGCAAGCTGGGGGACCACTGCGTCGGGGTCCAAGGGTGGCGTTACCATCTTGCAGTGGGAGGCGTGGATCCAATTAGCAAGTCCCTTGCATTTAACTGCGGTGTGAGTGGTCAACAAGACCTGGTATGGACCTTTCCAGCGAGGCTCCAGGGAAACATGGAGAGGTAGTCAACTCTCGACACTTCACAGCGGTGTTGATAATTAACAGGATTTAATAAGGGTCCTTCAGGATGGGGCCAGGGCGGTTCCCTGTTGATGGACCTCCATGTAGACCCAGTCTTCTGGTTTCAACAAGTGGCAGGGCTGCTGTATATAAAAAAACCTAACACATTTCATTAGTGTTTGACAATAATTAAGCGTTGTGTTATTAATTAAATTAATGTACATCTGAGCCAGGGCCATGGGGTGCAGCTGGTAGTGGCATCGAGTGCCCTGTTAGAAATCTTATGAGGGCTGAGTCTCGTCTTTCGATTGGGAGTGGCCTTCAGTATAAATCTGTGTTATGGTGCAGTTCAGTTTAGCACATATTCCAGAATTATGTTCTTATTTTACTTATACTGAACCTACTTCATATTTTCTTATTAGAGAAGTTTACTGCTGAATAGACAAAACAAAAAAGCATTGGTGGCTGGAAAATGTAACTATAAAATATTTTGTCATGGCTAGGACTACTGGGGGTGGTGTGTGACACATACTACATAATACTTACACAAATTACCATATATTATTCCTAACACAAGTGAGCAGTAAGTCATAGTGAGAATGTGGTGCTATTCAATATGTTTATGCAATGAGTGAAATGTGAAATATATATTCAAAGGCTCTGTACCTTTTTCCACCATGAGAAAGGTGGGCAAAATTGCATAGATGCTTTTCTTAAAGTTAAGAAGTAGTTAACAATATGAACAGGAATTATTATTGTATATGTTCCAGGAGTATAGCTACTTTATCCTTTAAAAATTTTTTTTAAGAGAGCTAGGTAGCTTTTTTACTCAGTATTTTTTATATTCTTGAGCTTCTTTTTTGAAGCAGTCATTCCAAATGTTCATTGCTTTGATGGTTTCATTATAGGAATCTTACTCTTTCTGCTTTCTTCAGGTTATCTGTTCTTTAACAGCTGCTTGCCTACTTGCTATTTTGAAAAATTTGGATGGGATATCTTTCTGCACTCATATAAAATCTGCTTTAATGACACTATTATGCTCGTATTGCCAAAACAAATACATACAAATTCGAAAGGTCTCATTCCTGCAAACATATTTGTGCATACTTTAAACACCTGAGCAGTCCCATTGAGTTTGGTGGAACTACTCACATGAGTAAAGCTATTCCGATGAATAAATGGGGCCATAAACTCACTGAAACTAGTGGCAGCTTCTGGGATAAGACTCTTGTGATGCTCTCCAGGGTTATGAGGCACCTCATCACCTGCTGCCCTTAGCGTCAGGAAGGGCTTATCTGTGCCTGCTGTGCAGGGGCGGCTCTCACAATTTTGCCGCCCCAAGCAATTGCCGCGGCCCCGCCCCTGACTCAGGCAGATGTAGTGGGGGCCCACCCCCGACACCTGCTTGCGTTGGGGGCGGGGCCCCGCTACGTCTGCTTGTGTCGGGGACGGGGCCCCGCCCCCGACGCAGGCAGTCCCAGTCCGCAGCGGCAAGGGAAGAGTGGCAGATCTGCCGCCCCATTGCCGCCGTGGCAGGTGAGAATGGGGCGGCAGTCCGAGTCCCGCGGCGGCAATTTGGCGGTGGGAAGAGCAGACCTGCCGCCGAATTGCCGCCGCGGGACTCGGACTGCCGCCCCATTCTCGATGCCGCCCCAAGCACCAGCTTGGAAAGCTGGTGCCTGGAGCCGGCCTTGCTACTGTGCATCAGCTCCCTGGACCCCCATCCCCCCAAACCTCTGGCAACATAAACACTGCTTTCCAGGCCCCACTGTCTCTCTGTACAGTTAGGTGATAGACACACGCCACCCCCCTCAAGTCTCTGGAGCGTTCCCTGTAGTGTCCAGCCCTTTATCCACTGAATGCTCACAGAATTACCAGGCCTGCTGTTCCCAAAGGAGCAGTTCACACCAGGGTATAAGATTTAGCTCAGGCTCACCATTTTGCTTAATACCACAGCACTTAGATATATTAGTGAAAAGAATGTCTATGCCCTATAATCGCTTGAACTCTATTCTTTGATAATAAGAGTATTGGAAACAAATTGGTAACATATAAAATACTCTCCTGTCTAAAGAAGAAGATTTTATTTCTCCACCCCACCTCTAGCACAGCCATATAGGAACTTCTCAGCTCTTGGGTCTGGTCATAGGCCCAGAAAACATGGGTTGTGTTGTGTATCTGATACAGAAGCCAAGGCAGAGAAAAGACACTCTGGTTGCTCACACAGTACCCTCAACAGGAGCAGGCGCTAGTGCTTAGTAATGGTATGTCTATAATATAATCAGAAGATATGACTGCAGCTCATGTAGACCTACCCAAGCCAACTTTAATTTAGCGAGTTCAAGTACCAGTAGAGAAGCTGCACGGCATGGGCTTCAGCACAGGGATGATACAAGCCTGCCTGGGACCCTGGGTAATTACTCGGGTGACTAGCCGGCACCCAAGCGATCTAAAATTAAAGCAAGCTCCAATATGCTGACATGAACTGCAGTCACGCCCTGTGATTGAAGTATAGACCTACCCTAAGTATTGTACCATTGGCTCTGTTCTCGTCTGGTGTTTCCTTGCTGATAAGATCATAGATCAAATCTGGCCAATGACTTGATGTGGGTTTTATGTCCCTATATCTGGGTGTACTGCATTGTTAAGCAAGGTATTGAAGCATAACAGCTTTGTAAACCAAGCTAACAATGCCAAATCCATTCCAGCTGCCAGTGAAAAGACATCTGCTGCTTGATGACAGAGTATATTCTCTTTTGAAGTATATTTCTGGGAAACCAAAAGCTGTTTCCCTATCCAAACACACCTGAACACCATTATAAAAACAAGTTCACTGTATAAAACTAGAGGATTTTGATTTGGCAAAGTAGCAGCATTTTTTAATCAAAGGCATTTTTTTATATTCAAACACATAAATGTTAAACCTGCACAAACTCTAACAAAATGGGTTAACTTTATCATTTACTCTTCAACCGTTGTGCAAATAATTTCCAGGTGTCAGTGCCCAGACAACGGCATTAAAAAAAAAAAAAGCTTACAAAAATGGTCAGATGCTGGTTGTGAAACAAAAATAAGTGGTGGTTCTAGAGAGACACTGGGTTCCATTCCAAAGATAATGGTTAATTTGGGGGACTGGAGCTTTCTGCACCCCAATCAACAGGGCCTTTCCATACATAGATTTTAAGAGTTTTGTTTTCCCAGCATGAACCTGGACAGTGCTACACAACTGGAGAAATATAAATTTTAAAGCTGAGAGTTATTACATCCCAATGTACATATACACCGATGAAATGAAAGTGCTGTTTTTTGTTATGGCAGGTATCACCAGGTGGTGGTGATTCAAATAATCTTCCCAGCTCTTTCTTAATGAGAGAAATGTTCAGTGTTTGGAAGACATGCTGGATTGTTCACTTTTGTTATGCAAAGTTGTGTAAAGGGAGTGCTCCTTGAGGAAGGAGCTGTGCAAGCAGCAGGACAATTTCCAATCAGAGACCAAGGCAGAGAGTAATGAGTTCCTGAAGCAGAGTTGCTCTCTGGGAAATGGGCATTGGTGCTGAGCTGAGATTCCTGAAAGAAGAGATTAGTTCAGCCTAGGGTCAGAGCTATGCTGAGCCAAGGGTAAAGCACAAATTTGTATTCTGGAGCAAACATTTGAGGTGTCTCCATGCTGACCTTTAAAAATGCATTAACTATATTGAGTTAATTGACAATTAACTGAAGGTAAAATCCAGTGAAGATCAGTCCTCTCTACTTCCTTCTCTGAACCAGCAGGTCAGTACCTTCTTCTTGGCTTCTAAACCTATTGATTTTTTTCCCCACATGAATATTTTTTTCAGACGTTCAGCATTTTGGTTGTAAGCTTCTCAGCAACGTTTGACCATACGTCTACACTATGTGAAAAGGATAAAAGGGGGGCCCATTTCATATAATAATTGGCAATAAAAATATCGTGCTAACATTTGATAAAGAATGGGGTGGAGGCCTAAACCTTTTCCTCTGCTCTCTTCCACAGGAAATTACCTGTAGATAGGGGTATAGATTTGGAAATTTGAAATACCTAGATTTCCTCCTGCCTGAAGGAGAAATTGTTTTTGGAGTGTGGTGAGGTGTATGGACCCCACCTAGACAAGGAAGATGCCAGAGAAGCCCTGGAGGCAGAGCTAGCTCTTACTCCTTCAGCCCTGTCCATCATGTATGATAGGGAAAAGGCCTTTAAAAGGAAGAAAATTGGTCAGCAGAGGAGGGAGGAGCAGGATTGCCCTAAGCAGCAGACTGCAGGTGTGACTCCTGAGGGAACTCTCAGCCAGGCTACCTTCATCTTGACCCTAAGGAGAATACAGAAAACTCCCAGGGTAAGATGGACCAACTGAGCCAGACTCAGAGTCCCAGCCAGAGTGCTTTCCCCAAACCCACTCACCTGGTGCTGGATTGTTGACAGCACTGTAAACTCACCACCCCTCCCCTGCTATTTGAGGGGCCCCAGGGAGGAAATATCTTGAAATGCATTGGAGGTTTGTGACTTTCATTTTGGTTTCCCCCATCTGGAAAGACTGAAAAGGCTCACAAAAAGCAGGGCCCCCTTGCAAGGAATAAGGAAGTAGGACCTGTGTTGGAACCAGCCACAGGAGATAATTGGGTGTGTACAGGTTCTCCCACCCTCTGAGTTACTTTTATATACTAGCATACAATGAAAAAGTAATCATTTTAAACTGTGATGGCTAGTAATAATGTACAGATTGCCATTATATAGCTGACTTTCAAAATGTCCATTGGATTTGTCATTAAGCAATCAAAAGTAATTAAACTAAATTATGCATTATATGTATACATGCCAATGACTGAATCACTGAAAGCAGGATAGTAAATGAGCCTGACAAATTGTGCATTAAGTATGCAGTTTAAGCTCTTTCATGAAAATTTACTCTTAATGAAAGTATTTTAAGTCCATAATGCCACACAACAATGAATTTCATATGGGCTAATGAAATTACATCATCAGTCCTGAAGGGATTGAGCTGTCAGGAGATTTATGGTAGTGAGAGGTTAAACTATCTACTTAATGTTTGATATTAAGGTTTAATGTGGAATCTGTGGACTGCTGAGACAGCTGCAGCCCTGTTTGCTTGGGTATATGTCTGAGGTCACTTTCTGAGTGATACTAATTCTGTGTGTACTTCAGGGCTGGTGTCAACAGCAGGTGGCCACATCAAGCACCAATATATGGGACCTCCAAAAACACACCTTTTTTGTTAAACAAAAACATCTGGTAAGATGAGCTTTTACTTTCTTCCCTAAGACGGAACCTGTTAATAGAGACTGCCTTGCCCTGGGCTCCTTAAAGAGCCCTCCTGAAGAACTTGCCTAAATATGAGGAGTTCTCTTTGTGGATTTCTGCCAAAGAGGATCTTGCCAGGAGGAGTGGACTGACTGCCTGAAGTGCTGTCTGTAGAGTCTAATTGACTTACATCTGCTCGTGTTGTGATTTTTTTTCTTATATTGCCCATTTTGAGAGCTGAATTAGCTTAATTTAACATTTATTTATCTATTTATTTTTTGCAAGTGAGTGTCCTATATATTTTTTTGTTTGGACTACTTTTGCTTTAAATAAGCAATGCATGGTTGGGTTAGACTACCTACTTTAAATATATTACAATGCTTATTGGTTTGGTTATGTCTGTGGTATTTGTTATGCTGTGGTGGTACTTTGGGTGAGTTTTTGTAACTATCATGTTTTGCAAAAGCACCACAAAGATTGTGTATGGCTGTGATGTGCTAAGTAGATGTTTACCTCCATATAGGTTGTAGATTGCAGGAGGGTAGAACAGCTCCAGGGAGCCAGAGTACTTGAGGAAACTTTTATAACAGTGAGGTGTACCGGCCAGTTGATGTTTTTTGGGTATGATTTTTTGTACTGTAGGTAAAACAAATGCTAAAATTGTCAGATTACCACAAACTGGAGCTGTGTAAGTTAATACATCTTTTGTTATCAAGTCATGAGAAATAAAACACATTTGCATTATCCATCAGAAAGCTTAGATAGAAATATCCAGAGGTGATACAAATCTGCAGATTCTGCAGTGCAAACCATACCAAGTACTGCAATATTACATATATAGCAGTGTCTCTATGAAGGGACTGTGGATTATGGAAATATGAAATAATTTTTCCAAGCCTTTTGAAGTCTCAGATGAAGCCAACACCCTTCCACCTATCATTTGAAAATGGCCCTGTATAACTAATCATGTATGAAAGACTTCATATTTTGTCTCATTGCGGTGCATAGTTCTGCTATTTGCAAGGTACTGCTGCTTAGAGAGTAATGACTGACTTCATTTTTCCCCCGTAAGGTAGCAACCTTAATACTTTGGCTTCATGCAGTCTTCTGTCTTGCCTCCATGCCATACCTGGGGCTATATAATACCATCAGTTTTCAAGCAAATCTATGCTTTAGTTTCAGGGCCGGCTCTAGGTTTTTTGCCACCCCAAGCAAAAAAAATTTTGGCTGCCCCCCCCCCCACCCCCCACTTTTTTTTTTGGCTCCGCTCCCCTCTCTCCTCCCCTGGGAGGAGGCTTGCAGCTGGGGCAGGCTGTGCTACCAGCTTCTCTGGGGGCGGCCGCTGCCCTGCCCGCGGGAGAGCGGCGGGGCCCCGCTTCCCGCTCAGCCGGCTCCCTGACCCGCCGGGGCAGGGCAGCGCTACTGGCTCCCCCCTGGGGACGGAAGGAGCAGCTGCTGCCAGTGGGAGGAGAGCGGCAGGGCCCCGCTCCCCGCTTAGCTGACTCACTGCCCCACCGCAGACCTAATTGTGCTGCCCCTAATAGTTTGCCGCCCCAAGCACCAGCTTGTTTTGCTGGTGCCTGGAGCCGCCCCTGTTTAGTTTCCATGGAGATCTTTGCTTAAAAACTGATGTCACAGTACAGCCTCTGCATTTTTGGAATTTGCAGATATTTTGTGGATCTTCAGCATGGGAGCATTTTTGTCCTGTAGATGGTATGGCAACATAAAAAAGTACAAAGCTTTTAGCTTCTGTGTTGAAATTGGAGGCACATTTTTTTTAGTAAGCTGCCTCCTATTTTCTCATTGCACAAGATGTAGAAACATATTGCTCAAACTTAAGTGCTGGTGTGCAATTAGGTGTCAGAAATATGAAACTACTATGGAATAGACTGCAGGAGAGAACTTGCTGCCTTGTTTTTCAGTTGCTGCTGCATAAAGTTAATGGTTATAAAAGGGCTGATCAGGGGACCATAGCATGCCATCAATTTTTAAACAGAACTCCTGACTGAAATCATGTTCTGAAACGTCTGTTCCATGTCAGTTAAATTTGAGTAGTAAGTAGCAAGCAGTTTACCCAAACTGCTTTCAGATTCTATGCAAAAGCTATATTTTAGATTTCAGTAGGGGGTTCTGCTTATAAATTGAGGGCAAAATATGGCCCACCACTCTGGGAAAGTAGTCTCTAGACATTGATAAATGCCAGATCTACTGTTAATAAACTTACTAGTCATGTATGTATATTGATTTCTGGTTGGACAAAAGACTTCAATGTATTCTGGATGACTTAGTCACCTGCATCTTTTGGATATTGACTCTTCAAGAATAGTTTCACGCTAGATATTTGTCGGCTGATTTTATTCAATGGAGTGACAGAAGGGGATATGTATGAATGCAATGTATAGTCTCCATTACTGAACATCACGATATTTAGTATGTGTTTTTACAGCAACTTGCACATAATGGTGTATTACATACACACAGCAGTGGATTTTTAAGAAGACAGGAACCATTTAAAAATGATTCACAAGTGTGGGGTTCATCTCAGACTTTGCCAAACACCTTAATATTCCCTATATACTATGTCCATTGTGTGCGACTACTAATGCCTTACACACATAAGTATGCAGTGCTATGTCATCCCCCTGTCTAAGCACTTATTTTTAGCACTGTCACTCAAACCTGTAATCTTATTATGACTACACTGCCAAAAAAAGTGGGGGACATGACAGTGTGTCGCAAGGCCCAGGTCTAGATATGCGGGCTTGTGCTATGGCACTAAAAATAGCTGTATAGACATTCCCACTCTGGCTCTGAGACCCGGTGAGGGGAGGTAGTACATGAACTGTGTCTTTGACTTCAACTCTCCCCGTTGTCACACATCCAGGCCATGTTTCAATCTTGCTACTTTCTGTACAGTTTCTCCAGGATCCAATCTTCCCTCTCTGCCCACATTTTCAAAGCTCTTCAAGCCCAGATCATTTTATGTCTTGATTACTATAATCGCCTAGCCCCCTTACATCACCCCCTCTAAGTCTCTCCTTTGGTACCCAGCAGCACCCATTGGTTTCACTAGAACCTTGGAAGCAGAAGGAGGGGCAGGAGGCTGCAGACAGTAAAGCCTTATACATTAGGTCTGTATTAATTGCCTTATTTCTAATAGGTTACAGTGTAGTAGCCGTGTTAGTCTGTGTCAGCAAAAAGAAAATAAGAAAGAAATACTTGTGGCACCTTAGAGACTAACAAATTTATTTTAGCATAAGCTTTCATGGGTTAGAACCCATGGATTGGGGAGTAGAATCCCTAATCTCTTCTGATCTGTCCTGCCATCAGAATGATCTGAAAAACTCTGCAGTCCTCTGTCTTGTGAACGTTTTGCAAGAGAGTGGGCAATCTATCCCTGTATATTTAACACCCCCTGCCCTCCTATTACATACACACTTATTTGTTGAAAATGTCTCCATGCTTTTTCATGGTGTGCTCAACTTTTCTGAATGAAAATAATTTGCCCCTGACACAAATAACCATTTAAAAAGGGAAGACTTAGATGGAGCCTACCTTTTTAACAAAAGTTGTTAATATCATCCTGACTGGGGGGAGGTGGAGGTCTGCTTTATGTGTGACTTAAGTATCCTGCTGTGGCCCTGTTAGGTGTTTGCAATGTAGGAGAGAGCCTGCCTATTTTTGTGGAGGGGAAGGGGAAGGGGAAGGTTTTTGTTTTTGTTTTTCCAATCACCTCTGTTTTACCCAGTTTGAAAAGTGCTTGCATTACATGCTACTTTTAAAACCTCACTGGTGAGATAACATTTTTAGAAGGTCTCATTCTGCTTTACTACCTCTGTAAATAGAGAAATTCAGAACAGAGATTGACAGAGAAGATTTTATTATTTGAATTCTTTACAAATTCCCAGTTGCTTTCATCAAAAGGCTCAAAGTAAAAATACAAAATCTGGAGAGTGTTATTAGACTTGGGAGTACTGGATGACTTTCTTGTAAGAATAAAGCTTCAGAACACTCTCTTAGGGATTTGCAATGAATTTAGATTCTACATTCAATTGTTAGCCAATATCAATATAGGCGTGAGTTTATTTTATTATCAGATGTAACTGATGTGTAAAAATGGTTTCTCCATATGCATCCAAATAGAGAGGTAATATAATGACCAAACTTTCATTAACTTAAAACTTGAGTGCATCATCCATCTAATATTTGTAGTAGTTTCTACTTTAATATAGATGCTCCTATTCTAATGCTTGTTAAGGTCTCATTTTTCCGAATATGTTGACAGGAGGAAATTAAAAAGGGGCTTTTCTAAAGGTTAATTACAGATAATACATTTTTGTTATGCAGATGTAGACTCCCAAATGACTTCATTTTCCAACAAAACATACTGAGCCAGTAAATTAAAGCTTAACTTTTATTTGCAGTGTTAAATTGCCAATCAAATTAAAAATGACTGAACTGGAAAAAGGCTTTGTTTCTTGATGTTTGGGCTTAGATGACAGTTTAAACAGTAAGTGTTCTACTGATCTTCTATCACATACACAGTACTATTCATCCCAGGGTCAAAAAGTGTTCATACATTCACGCTATGTGAGGCAACGTGGTTCACTGGATACAGTAGCGTAGCCGGGGGGAGCAGGGGGAGCGGCTGCTCCCCCACCGAGCAGAAGCGGCACCTTTTTTTGCTTCTGACGCCTTTTGCTCCTATGCTGCAGCCAGAGCAGAGCATTTTTTTTTTTTTTGCCCCAGCGCTTTTTTTTGCTCCCGACGCTTTTTGCTCCTGGCGCCATTTTTTTAGCTCCGCTCCGCTCCCCCTGTGCTCTAAACCTGGCTACGCCACTGACTGGATAGGACATTGGCCTGGAATCCAGAAGACCTCAGTTCTATCCTCATCCCTATGGTTGATCTGCTGTGATCTTGGGCAAGCCACTTCATCTCTCTGAAACTTTCCCTATCAGTATAATAGGGATAATGACACTTTGCTAAGTGTTGTGAGATCTATGAATGAAAAAAGGCTAAACAAATTTTTAATTAAACTAGTTACACTTCATAGCACATCTCCAGGGGTAGGGAAGCACATAGGAGGCTGTTGATAAATTTTATAGTCAATTGCTTGATCACACTTTGATATGTTATGAAATATAGTTGAGACCATATAACCAATGTCAGTCAGACTTATTGCTGTAAGCCAATAATGTAGTACAAGAAAGTTTTTATATGATACCAGCCTCAGGGAAACCATCTTGTGAATACCTTATGCAGAAGGTGTGCTCCCAAAGTTGCACATTTCAGCTGGTATTATTTATTTGATTTTACACGTTAAACATATTTTTTTACATGTTGCAAAAATCCAACTCATCAGTTTGTCCCAGTTCCCTAACTTGTTCTGTTCCTTCCTTCTCTTTGTTTTGGATACTAGCATTCCAGGTACTGGTCTGTGAAGGTACTTACCTAGCTTGTACTAAGTCATAGAACAAATGTATCTTGATTTTTGACATGTGTTCTATCTGCTTAGGCCAAGTACTTCAGCAAATACAAGGGTTATGGGATATTTAGCATAAATGAACAGGATTATGGTATGGGCCAGTTTAGGCTATATCACTGTTGTAATATTTGTTTTTAATGTTGGTGCTTAATGCATACTATATATGTATGCTAGCCAGCATATTAGTCAACAACTCAATCCTGCAAGTACTTGTTACTCCTGGGGGAATTCTGTGCCCTGCGGGGAGGGGAGGCAGTAGCGTAGCCGGGGGGGAGCAGGGGGAGCGGCGCTAAGGCGCCGCCCGAGCCTCGCTAGGGTGGCGCTTTAAAAGGCCTGCGGCTCCTGCCGCTGTGAGGAGCCATGGGTCTTTTAAAGCACCCCCCCCCCCCGGCTGCCGGAGCCTGAGCGGGGAGCAGCTCAGGGGGGCAGTGAGGCAGCCCCCCGCTCAGGCGCTGAGCGGGGAGACAAGGGGCAGCCGCTGGAAGCCGCCCCTTGTCTCCCCCCTCAGCAGCTCAGCAGGGAGGCAGCGGGCAGCCGCAGCAAGCCGCCCCTTGTCTCCCCACTCAGCCGCTGAGCGGAGAGACAAGGGGCAGCAGCTGCCCGCCACCCCCCAAATCTTGGCGCCCTAGGCGACTGCCTAGGGTCGCCTAGTGGGCGCACGGGCCCTGCCAGCGGCTCCGGCGGTGGCGCTTTAAAGGGCCGGGGCTCTGCAGCGGACCTTTAAAGCATTGCAAGGTGAGTACAGGGGGAGGGGGAGGCGCCTTTTTATAGCGCCGCCACTCCCCCTGTGCTCAAGACCTGGCTATTCTACTGAGGGGAGGGGACACAGAATTCATACTTTCCGCAGATTTCTTGGCTCCCCCACAGAAAAATGGGGAAAGCAGAGAAATCTGTGGGGAACACATGCCCCTTTGGTGGTAGCCCGGGCGCGTCTACTGGGAGCAGCCAGCAGCAGAGAGCAGACCACTGTGGTGGGGGGAGGAGGGAGGCTGGGCATGGGTGTGTGCGTCCATGGAGAGATGTTAAGGGGATGGCGCTGAGCATCTGCCTGCATGCGAATAAGTGAGACAGACTCACTCTGTCCCTCTCCTCACTGTTGCTGCATCCTGGGTGTGGAGGCATGGGGTTGTGTGAAGCAGGCTCTGTCCCTGAGGCGGAGCAGAAATGTAACAAGTAAACAGGCAGGCTGCTAATATTCCCATTGTTAGTCAACTAAGGCTCCTTTACCGTGCCAGAGTGGAGTAAAGGAACCTTATTGTAAATGACAGTAACGGAATCCTCAGCTAGGAAGGTCTATGTGCTTTCTCCCCCCCTTTTTTTTTTCTGTGCCAGAGAGGCACAATAGGGTTAGATTACAGCTCAGGATCTATTTTACGTATCCATTTAAAAAAAATGCAGGACAATGATTAGCAAAACTGAATGACTTTCATGTATGAAAGTCTGAGCAATTTAAAGTGACATTCTACTTTACAGAATACCAAGCACCAAAATAAAAGTAATGTAATCTAAATGAAAATCCAGGATTACAACTGGAATGCAGGGTCTGGTTACCAAGTATTTGTAATTTAACTTTCATGTCTTTAGGAAATCTTGAACAGTTATTGTGATTTTTTTCCTGTAGTTTAAATAAATTACCAAAATACGTGAAACTGGTGTGTTATATTGCATTATTTTGAGAAATAAAATATGCAGAATTTTGGATTTTTTTTTTTTTTGGTGCAGAATTCCCCCAGGAGTAACTTGCTCACAAGAGTAGAAATTTGTAGTATGAGTAGTCCCCTTGAAATCAATGGGAATGTTCAAGTAAGCAAGGATTGGGCACTTAGAGTAAGAGCCAGATATTCAAAGGCACGTAAAGATTCATATAAGTGCATAATGGGGATTTTCAAAAGCACTCTTGAAGTCAATAGGGGTTAGGCTTTTGAAAATCCTGACTAGGCACTTATCTGAATCTTTAGGAGCCTAAAGTATCAGAGGGGTAGCCGTGTTAGTCTGGATCTGTAGAAGCGACAAAGTGGGTGAATACCCACTTCTTCGGATGCAGTTTTCCACTGCTTGCATCCGAAGAAGTGGGTATTCACCCACGAAAGCTTATGCTCCAATACCTCTGTTAGTCTATAAGGTGCCACAGGACCCTTTGTTGCTTCTTTAGGAGCCTAAATACTTTGAAAATCTGGCCCTAAGCTCCTTGAGGGAGGGGCATTAATCTATACAGCTCCAAGCACTTTCTTAGCTCTTAAGCAAACATGTCTAGAAAGTTTCTGTACAGTGGTGACAATAGTCTTTATTAAGTGACTTTCGTAAGGTCCCCCATAGCCAAGAATAGAACCCAGCCTCCTATCCTAACCACTAGACTCCTTTGCTTTTCTTCCTGATTACTAGGTACTACATTTCAATGTTCATGAATGAAAACTGACATCATAATGATTAAACTTAAAACTGGAATGTTAAACTCGTACTGTACCTACACCAGTTGTATAACATGGTCTGTGGATGGTAGTGATGACAGTCCTTAACTATATTTCATGGTAAGTACACAAATAATTGGAAACATCACACTCTTTATTTAATATTCGAGAGCGAATAGTGGATAACATTCATACAAATAATTTATGGTTCACTTTTTGGCAATACTCATAGTTGATCGTTTTTTTTTTTAAGGGTAAATTCTTTCTTACATATGAGATCAATAACTGTAATGATCCAGGCATCAAACATACCAACAGCTAGAAACAAATTTTATACATTTGTGGAAAAACATTCTACCCGTGTACTGTTTTTGCAGCACTTTGTGTCTCATCTCTGACATACCTAATTTATATGGTGTCATGCCCTCAATTTTCTGTCTCTAAACATTTTTTCTTTATTGGGGAATTAGCTATGAATTTAGACTAAGGAAGGCATCATGGTTAGAAATGAAATTGAATTTATTAAAAGCTTAATTAGATTTAAATGACACAATCCTTTCTCTAGAATTCTCAGCATTTTAACCATGACTGCCAAGTATGTATGACAGATTCATGTAATGTCAAGAAATGGGGAGTATCGTTGCATGTTTTGCCACAATATGTGGGGCCCGTTCTTTATTTCTATGACTAGCCCAGGAAGAATTGAGCCTTTAATATAATACAGAAGTTTTCCTTAATGAAAGGGGAAAAATGATAGTTCAAAAATATTATTCTGGTGTTCCTTTGTAAGCCCTCTGGGACAAATTGGCATAAAAACTGACCTCACAAGCCTTTAAAAAGCTTGCAAATAAACCTATTATAATATTCACACTAAAGGTCAATTTGTAAACAAACATCTCACACTTCACACTTGAATGAAAGCTAAAGGCAGCTCTCAGGTCAAAACTAAACAGAAGAGTTTCAGGAGTGTGAGACTGCCATTTCCTCAGCAATAAGTGGGAGAAAGCTAGAAGAAAGCACAATGGATACTTATCTTGAAAAGACAAAGGTACAGGCTACAGCCAGTTGCAGAATGTCTATTTCATGGCTGTAGTTGCTTGGCTTTACCGAATGTTAACCGTCAGCCCCTGAAAGGCGTGCTGAGGGAGGTGTGGGGAAATCCTATAAAAGGACAACTCTGCACAGAGGTGAGTTAGTAGGGGTCTAAAAGTTGCTAAAGCAGGTGGTGCTCCATCCTGCAGGCGGGGAGGTGGAACCTGCTTTGGTGTTCTTGATCACCCCAGTAACACACAAATACTTCTCAAATCAAGCCAGCAGTAAGTGGATAATTAAGTCGTTCACTTGCAATGTGTGCTTAAAAACATGGTTATGATGAAAGGCTGAATTGTGTAGTACCTTTGTGGTGTGAGCAAATCAGGACTAGGAAGAAACTGGAATACTGGTTTCAATTGTGACCAAAATAGGAGTTGAATAAGGTGGGGGCAGTCAATAAGCAGACTGTGGGCCAAATCCATCCAGACCACCAGATGCTGTTGAATGGACCCCAAATCTTTTTATTTACTTATTATTTTCTCTGGAATCTATACCTGACCAAGAAATTTGGACCTTAACAAAAAATAGACTACCCCTGGAATAAGGGTTTCCAGAGCTGAAAACAGTATTTCAACCCTCGGCAACAGCTCAGAATAATTGTCAAACTGTCAACTACAGTAAAAGTGAAAACACCGAGAGAAATATAGCAGCGCATTTACATGCTTCGTTAAAAGATAAAAACTTTCTTACTCTCTCATGGAAACATGTGCTTTCTTTTTCAAATGAGATTTAACCCCCCCCACTTATTACTGGATCCAAAGTTAAGTGGCTGGCATCTGGACAAATACCTCAAACTGCACAAACTCCTACTGCAGTCCTGCAAACACTCCTTTGTTCAAAAGTGTCTGAAGTTTAATTGTTTTGGCACACTAAGACCTCATTTAGAGAGGAACGTATTTTAGATGTGTATATATCAGCTCAGTGAATTCTCATTGACTTTTGAGTAGTTTAGATTTCAAATGTAGGATTTAATTTTCCAGACTGTCTATAAGGTTCGTGTTTCCTAAGGGTCTATCTCTGCATTATTTATTCTTACAGTTCTTAGATCTGTACAAACTCTCACTTTGTGATTTTGGTTTTTCCATGTATGTATAATTCTTGTCTCTGCTTTAAGGACTGGGGTGAAATTCAGACCCCATTCAAGTCAATGGCAAAACTGCTTTGACATTGGGTCGGGCTTTCACCTCCAGATTTGTTGAGGTTATTTATTGCCTGTAGTTGTACATCTCTTCTAATAGAAAGTAGTATACAAGATATTTATTTTTAAGATTGGAGACTTTTAATATGGGAAGTTGGTAGGGACAATCCCAAGTCAAATCATGTAGTTTGTTAGTTATCCATACCACTAAATAGCTACACTGAATATGAATTAAAGCTTGTAGAATCTCACAGAAATGGTAGTTGTGGACATTTGACTTCTAACAGCCATTTAGTTCAACCATATTCATTCACCTTATTAATTACATGTGAATGCTTATGCATACTTTTTTTTCTCCGCACATATATTTGGAATATGGCTTCTGTTTCTATGAATACTCATATTGACATATGAATAAAGGTACTCAAGCCTGAATAAAAGTATCCATTGTCACTTTCCCTGTTAAATTTCTGCTCCCATTCAGGGAGCAGAAATTATTCCTGTGTGCTTAGGTGATCACTTTCAAACAGCAAATAATGAACAGCAATTACATGAAACAGTCTGTAAGCACCTCATAGAATACTATTGTTGGAAGAGACCTCAGGAGGTTATCTAGTCCAATCCCCTTCTCAAAGCAGGACCAACACCAACTAAATCATCCCAGCCAGGGCTTTGTCAAGCAGGGCCTTAAAAACCCCTAAGGATGGAGATTCCACCACCTCCCTAGGTAACCCATTCCAGTGCTTCACCATCCTCCTAGTGAAATAGTGTTTTCCTAATATCCAACCTAGACCACCCCCACTGCAACTTGAGACCATTGCTTCTTGTTCTGTCATCTGCCACTAGTGAGAACAGCTTAGATTCATCCTCTTTGGAACTCCCCTTCAGGTAGTTGAAGGCTGCTATCAAATTCCCCCCCTCACTCTTCTCTTCTGAAGACTAAATAACCCCAGTTACCTCAGCCTCTCCTCATAAGACATGTGCCCCGAATCCCTAATCATTTTTGTTGCCCTCCGCTGGACTATTTCCAATTTGTCCACATCCCTTCTGTAGTGGGGGGACCAAAACTGGACACAACACTCCAGGTGTGGCATCACCAGTGCCAAATAGAGGGGAATACTGTGCACAGTCAACCTGTGGAACTCCTTGCCTGAGAAGGTTGTGAAGGCTAGGACTATAACCGGGTTTAAAAGAGAACTAGATAAATTCATGGAGATGAAGTCCATTAATGGCTATTAGGCAGGATGGGTAGGGAATGGTGCCCCTAGCCTCTGTTTGTCAGAGGGTAGAGATGAATGGCAGGAGACAGAGCACTTGATCATTACCTGGTAGGTTCACTCCCTCTGGGGCACCTGGCATTGGCCCCTGTCGGCAGACAGGATACTGGGCTGGATGGACCTTTGGTCTGACCCAGTATGGCCATTCTTATGTTCTTAATAATGACTTCCCTTGATCTTCTGGCAGTGCTCCTACTAATATAAGCTAGGGTGACCAGACAGCAAATGTGAAAAATCGGGACAGGGGGTGGGGTGGGAGGTAATAGGAGCATATATATTTTAAAAAAGACCCCAAAATTGGGACTGTCCCTATAAAATCAGGACATCTGGTCACCCTAATACAAGCCAATATGCCATTGGCCTTCTTAGCAACCAGGGCACACTGCTGACTCATATCCAGATTCTCGTCCACTGTAATCCCCAGGTCCTTTTCTGCAGAACTGCTGCTTAGCCAGTCAGTTCCCAGCCTGTAGCGGTGCATGGGATTCTTCCTTCCTAAGTGTAGGACTCTGCACTTGTCCTTGTTGAACCTCATCAGATTTCTTTTGGCCCAATCCTCCAGTTTGTCTAGGTCACTGTGGACCCTATCCCTACCCTCCAGCATATCTACTTCTCCCCTCATCTCAGTGTCATCTGTGAACTTGCTGAGGGTGCAATTCATCCCATCATCCAGATCATTAATAAAGTTGTTGAACAAAACCGGCCCCAGGACTGACCCCTGAGGTTAGGGGTCTGTTACAGGGGTGGGTGGGTGAGGTTCTGTGGCCTACAATGTACAGGAGGTCAGACTAGATTAGTGGTGGGCAATCTGCGGCCCATCAGGGTAATCTGATTGCAGGCTGTGAGACATTTTGCTGACATTGACCGTCCACAGGTATGGCCCCCTGCAGCTCCCAGTGGCGGTGGTTTGCTGTTCCCAGCCACTGGGATCTGTGAGGGGCCATCCCTGAAGATGGTCAATGTCAGTACAATGTCTCACGTTCTGCAATCAGATTATCCTGGTGGGCTGCAGATTGCCCACCACTGGACTAGATGATCACGATGGACCCTTCATCTTTAATAATTGTATCTGAGTAAGAATATACATTACAATTTAAAACCTAACCAGAGTCCCATAAGTGAGTTGCCACAAGATGTCAGAATATGTTAGTATTAGAGCTGAGTGAGTCTAATATTTATTTAATTTTCTTTCTTGATATAGGAATTAGATACAGTGCTCCTGTCAGATAATTTCTGTTATCTGTAAAAAAAAAAAAAAAAAAAAATCCAACCAAAAAAAAAACCCCCCCAAAACCCCTAGAGTTTTCAGTTGCTCCTGGAATCATGCTTAAAGTTACCCCCGCCTCCACAATCTGAAATGGCACCCCTGAGAGCAGGCACAGAATTTGCCCCTCCCCCCTCACATGGCCGCATAGGCCTGACTGGAGCTGCACCCCGCAAAATATAGAAGTCAAAGTACACCTACAAAAGGAGCCTCTTCTTCACTCTCCTTGACCAAACCAATTAAGGAGGCAGTAGACATTCCCTTATCAGCATAATAAATCATATTCACTGTTCTCTTCCTTTCATGATAAGTTTTCAATCTATGGACATGTACTGTTTGTGCAGTTCCCTGATATGGAGCTTCCTTACATTAAATGACCTTACTCACTCTATCACTTCCAAAGATCCTTCCCCACAGTCTCACATTTTGTTCTTCCTCACTTGGCAGAGGAATTGGTGTTAGTATTGATTCAAAAGTTCTTTGTTCATCATGCCTGTCATACCCAGTTTTCTGCATCACCTGACTTCTTTCAAGGTTTTGCTGTCTACCATAGTCTTTAAATTCTCCTTAAAACAAGTGACATACTCCCCTACAGGCTGTCCTGTCTGCTCTGTACTACCCTCCCAAGAGCCTCAAATCAAATCCTGGGAGTCCCCTCACATATCACCCATAAAGGAGATCAAAGGGGGAAAAGACAGTAGATTCTTGGGAAACATTTCTATATGCAAATAACAAAGAAGAGAGTCTCAGTAATTTTCTTGCCTCGCAAAATACGTCTTCAACATAGCTTTCAATGTTCCATTAAATCTCTCCAGCAGACATTAGTTTCTGGATGATAGGGGTGGCCTCTATGTGCCTCACTCCACACAATTCCCATAGTTGTTTGAAAACTACAGATGTTAAATTTGCACCATGGTCTGACAAGATTTCCCTGGGAAAACCTACTCTGCTAACAATGATAAACAGGGCTATAGCCACAGTCCTTCACTTCCACATTAGACAGAGCTGTTGCTTCAGGGTATCTGTTGGTAGAATCCACCACAACTAGTGCGTACACCTTCCAGAAATGGAAAGAAATAGTGAGGGGCCTTATGCTATCTACACTCTGGAAAACACCTCCTTGATTATAGGCAATGTCTGCAAAGGCAGGGTCCCTTGAATCTCTTATGATTCTGACATAAGTCAGAACTCTTGCAGTAATTTTTTGTACTGTCTCAAATGTGAGGCCAATAGCAATTCAGCTTAAGTCTGCCTGTTGCTGGTTATCTCCACCCCTAAGTGTCTAACAAATAGGCAATCATGAGCTAACTGCAGCAACTCTGGTAATTATAAGGCACCACTTCCTGCTTGAAAACCTCACCAGAATGTATCTTTTCCCTTATGAGAGCCTCCCTATACAATAAACACCCTGTTACCAAAAAAAAAATCTACCCTTCCTACAATCACTATGCTCTCAAATTAACTTTCTCAGGAGAATAAGACTCTAAACTCCACATTGCCTTGGGGTGAACACTTTTTTCTCAAAGTGATTACTCTTTATCTGACCTATAAGTCCTCATCCTCAATGGAAATCTGCACAACACTTTCAAAAGCTGAGCCTCTGAGCTTAAATTCATAACTTCACTAGACACTAAAAATCATGGACTGAATAGACACACTAGATTTATGGCTTATTACAACAATCTATAACCCACTAACAACCCTCTCTCCCCCGCTGCCTTTCTCCCTATTATCCCCCTTTGACTGGAGGGGGGTTAATAGGCCACTTCACCTTGAATAGTCCTTTGAAATATGTTAACTACTTACGCTAAACTATCTGTTCCACCTTGTATTTTAGCTGTGACACTCTGAGTACTTCTCCCAGATCTGAAGAACTCAAAGTTCCAAAACTTGTCTCTCTCCAACAGAAGTTGATCCAATAAAAGATATTACCTCACCCACCTTGTCTCTAATATTGTGGAAGTGACATGGCTACAACACTGAATACTTCCCTGCAGAGACTATCACAAGAGTCCTCAACAGTGATTGTCTCACTAATCAAAGAGGTCCAACCTCAAAAGCCTAGTTTTGCTACAGGTAGTGGCCAGGCTGAAGGAAACTGGTTTTCCTAGTCTGGACTAAAGGGAGCAGAGCTGTCCCTTGGGTACGGCAAATCGGGGCGTCCACCCCGGGCTCTGTGCTTTTGGGGCCCCCGAGCTTCGATAAATTCAGGACTGTCCCAATATTTAATCCTTTGTCCCATGTCCTGACATTCAGGTGAGGAGGCGGGTGGGCGATCGGGGTGAGTAGGCGAACAGGGAGGCAAGCGGCAGGCGTGAGGGCGTGAGGAGACAGATTGGTGGGCATATGGCAAGGAGGAAAGCGGTGATTGGGCAGATGGAGGGGCAGGTGGAAGGGGCGTGAGGAGACAGACGGCGAGGAGGAGAGCAGTGGTTGGGTGGATGGGGGTGGGTGCACCAGACAGACAGTGAGGAGACTAGCGGGGAGGCAAGTGGTGGGCAGGCGGGCGGGCGAGGAGGAGGAGGAGTGTGGGGGGTGAGGAGGAGAGCGATAGCTGAGCAGGTGCGCCAGGTGGATGGCAAGACTAGTGGGGAGGCTGATTTGTCCCAGGCACCCCCCCCTTCCCCCATGGATGGCCCTGCCAGGGAGGCTGGAACTTCCTGGCTAACCACCAGGAAAAGTTGCTTAGTCACATGACAGAGGGGACGTGTACCATATTTAAGGGTTGCATGTGGGCCATGCTTGCTCTTGCTGTCTCACTGGCTGAACATCTCCAGGCAACAGAAGGACTAAAGGTGGCAGATTCCAGGGGGACCCTATCTCTCTGATGCACAGACTGGTCCGAAGGACTCGGGGGTAGTATTTTGACTAGCAGTCAGGATTCAAGACAGCAATTTGTTCAGAACTCACTGATTACTAGAACTCCAATTTTTGCAAATTTAGCTATTGATGTTTTTCCTTGAGGCCAAATTTAAGCCAAGTCTGGGAAAGTATAATAAAGAATAGCTGTTCTGCAGTGAACATTGCTTTAGAATATCAAAGATGGGGGAGAGAATATTTGCTTTGAAAGGCAAAACAAAAACAAAGAGTGCATATAATCCATCACATACCTATAATCTGTGAGCATAGTGTTGATGAAATATATAAAAGTATTAAAGGTATTTAGTTTGGTTTTGTGAGGCATGTTAGTCTATCATTTTATTATAGATCACCCCTATGTACTAAAAAGACAAACTTTTATTTGGAGTTTTACTGCATATAAAATCAGCATAACATACTAGTTAATAAACTAGGCAGAGGTGGATATTCAGTACTTTAAACCTGTTCAGGGCTCAAAATAGCCACGATTTTCAGAAATATGGTAGTCATTTTCCCTTTCTTCTATCCAGAAAGCATGTCTGCGTAGCTTCTGTTAAACTGATTTGTGTTCTTGGAACTGAAAAATCAATACCCAAGGTGGAAAAAAACATCTCCAATAGTTAGGATCTAGATGGAATTCCTGATTTTAATGAATTTTTATTGTAGTGACTTTGGACCTGATCCTTCAAGACTTTAAGCATACATGCTTTTAACTTCCCAAATTCAATGGGAGTACTCAGATTAAGACTGGAAATAAGGGTGAACAGTGCCAAATTGGTTTTAGCTGAAGTCACTAGTTGGCAATGACATCACTTGTTTGAATGGTATACAAAAGTAAACTCTTAAAGGGTTCATTGCTAACATCTGCCTGATCACAGTGGTGCCAACCAATATAGGTCTAAGTATCCCTGGGTTTAGCCTGTTTGAGCAAATGTTTATAAATGTTTTATTCCTGTTTGGGTGTAATCATTGCTTGCTGTTAGGCATGTTTCGAGCAATTGTGTAAAATACCATTTGGCCTTTTGGACTTAAAGGAAATTATGGTTAAATTAGTGTTTGGTGGTTTCCCATATTAATAACACACAGGGAATCGGGTGGGGGAGTAAGCTGGGACTGAGAAAGCAAGGGGACTGAGATGGGAAGATGGGGGTGGTGGTGACAGGAGGCTGTGACTGGCTGCACAGAGAGATGGAGTGAGAGGTAGGACTGGAAGCCGAGGAGGGAGGTGAGGCAGTGGGTAAGAGAGAGACAGATGAGGAGCTGAGAGAGAAAGTGGGACTGGCTGGGCAGGGAGATTGGGACAGGGGAAGGAGAGATGTAGAGTGGGATTGGGAGGCTGGGCCTCAGATAGGAAACCTGGAGGGAGAGACTAGGAGTGGGATGAGAAGCCTGATTAATGAATAGTGAGACTGAGTAGGCAAGGAGAATTGGACCGTAATGAGAAATCAGAGCTGGGTAAGAGACAGGACTGAGCCAGAGATCAATTGGAGGGGATGGAAGCAAAAAAGGTCAAACTTCAGGGGAACAGGCAAAAAGTCTGTGGCCACTAAAGACACTCCAATCTAGAGCCTTGAATGCAATCCAAGATTCCTGAGTCTCATCATTCCTCTGCTGTTAGCATGTGTGAAATTCACTGAAAACGTTTCATTTCCTTGCAGAGCTGGCCCACAACTTACTACTGCGATCAGATACTTGATTAACTCAAGTGGCAGAGATCTGTGTGATGGATTTGCACATTCTTACCTTGCTGATTGATTTATATGGGTGTCGATATGATGTCACATGATGAGCTTTGTTTTTTTTTTCAATTTGACTTAACCACCCCCCTAAGAAATTACATACAAAAAACCATAACTATACACCATCTGACATCTTCAATAAATGAAACAGGGATCCTATAGACAAGAGCCTCTTTCACTATACCCCCCCAATTCATCTCCACTACAGATTCAGCATGTGCACTGCATGTAACTGGGGTCCTGTGGAAAAAATAGTATGCAATAATGTAATTAAACTCTATCATGATGCATAGTGTCTTAGCAAAGGCTGGGATTCTCAGCGCTGCTTTAGAGCTGGTTGTTCCACTGTTGACCAGCTCTTTACCCCAAACCAGCTTTTTGATAAGATTGCTGAATTTAATAAGCAATGCACAGCACTTCTCAGAGACTTCCCTCAGGCCTTTGATTCGGCGCATCGAGCAAACTTGTAGGATCTGAGGCAACATGGCGTCACTGGGAAGATTGTGATATTGAGAGAAGAGTTCTATAATGGTACAGAAAGGTGTATTTTGAGTCAGTGGCAGATACAGGGTATGACTTCCTATTTCCATGGGAGTTTAGTGAGTCTATTACCATTGCTGAACAATACTGATACTGATTTAGTTGATGGATAAGCTTGAGAAGACAACTGTTGGGGGTGCTGAGTCAAACACCATTCTGTTTTGAGATCTCTAATTTACTGATGACATTGCCTTGTTAGTTCAGTTTGGTGAATCACAGCAGCTGATGGCCAATCTGGCTGGGCAAGAAGCAGAGTGCATCAATCTACTTATAAATCTGGATAAAATTAAGTCTCTGGCCATTACCATCAAGCAGCCTCCAGTTCCAGATGGCAACAGCTCAGTATTAACCTGTTTGGACAGGACATCAAGCAAGTGCAACTATCAAATATTTGGGCAGCATCATAGGCAGTGCTGGTGGATGTGCAAAAGATGTAGATGCCCATATAGCAGGAGCTGCTGCCACATTTTGAGCCTTTTAGTGATCTCTGTGGGGATGTTGTGACATCAGCCTTGCTATGAAACTGAATGTATAACATCATGATTATACCAACTGTATTGGTCTGAGGAAGACTGAAGAAAGTTGGATTGACATTTTCAATTCTTGTCTGTCAACTGCTCCATATTGAATGGCAGGACAAGAACAGAAATGGGGATATTTGAAGCTAAACCCAGCAACCACCTCAATCAGCACTGGTTCCGTTAAGGTGACTTTGACATTCTCCAGGGTGCCATCTGGACTGCTGAATAGCCGTGCATCCTAGTTCTGAGATGCCTTTTACACAGCTTTACTGGTGAACAGCCACACGTGGCTTGTTAACACGCAGACTACAGCATGTAACTTGTGCCCAGCTTCACAATATTGAGTGCTGTTAGCTAGACACCCATGAATTACACTGAAGAACATCAAAAGATACTCTAGTCCCAGACTTCCCCCAGAAACGTGCATCTTGTACCACCAAGCAACTTGCTGAACAATGCGAGCTCATATAAAATCCATTAATTTCATCAATGGAAAATGATATGCACCATCTTTGTCATCCTAAATGGAGTTTCCCACACACTTTTTAATCCAAATACATTGGTTAGATAAAACAATGAAACAAGTTTATTAACTACAGAAAAAAGATATTTTAAGTGACTTCAAGTAATGAGGCATAAAGGTCAGGATTGGTTACAAAAAAAAAGATAAAACGCAACTGACATAGAATCATAGAAGATTAGGGTTGGAAGAGACCTCAAGAGGTCATCTAGTCCAACTCCCTGCTCAAAGCAGGACCAACCCCAACAAACTAACTTAACAAACTAAAATGGATTCAAAGCAAATATCTTTCTCACCCGACGTGTTGCAGTTCTCTGGCTGAGTTTCTTTTCAGACAGAATCACACTCCCCGCCCAGTTCAGTTCTTTAAGAGTCGATGTCATGAACGGAGTGAGATCAAGCATTTTTCCTCCTCTCTTTATAATTCAATTCCTTGTGCTAGAAACATCCTTGTGGAGCCATGGTGATAAACAGTCTCTTTTGGGTGTGTGGTTTGAACCGTCCTTGTGCTGAAATGCAAATTTTTTGTTCATGCCTTTCCCCTGCAGAGAATGGCTGCTTAAGTAGGTTATGGTCGTTATCACTTGGTTGGGGTGCCAAAGTGTCTGTCTCTGAAAACTAGTTTGGGCCTGCTTTTCTAGCTTGAAATATGTTACATCTATGGTATACAGTAAAATCTTATAACTGTACATACAATGTTGATTCACACATGGTACCAGGACAATAATGTTCAGCAGATTGAGTTTTCAAACGATATCTCACAAGGCATACTTTGTACAAAATTTGTCACAATTCTGTAAAAGTGATGAACATAATGGTCTAGACTGTCATGGCTAACTTGGTATGGATGTATTTAGAATGGAAGACTAATGAATTCCAAAGTGTGAGTACACCAAGCAATGCCACTACATGGCTGGCAATCACATGGATGCTAAAAACCTAGGTATGCTAAGAGTGCTAGTGATGGACATAAACTAAATATACATCTAGATCACCTTCTGCACCTTGCCAGAGATTGATCTCTGGCTGCTCAGTTAGTAAGGAGGCCATGTACCTTGGGGAGTGGTGGTGGTGATTGATGATATGGCAAGAGGGCCAAATTGAGGATGCACAGACAACTTTAATTCTGCTATTTCCTGATTTTTGAGTGCTTGTATGCCTCTTGATTGTTCTTTAAACATGTTTTTGTGTTTAAAAATATGTATACGCACACATCTGGCAAAAGGCAAAAATACCTTTTAAGTATGTTTTGGTAAAATAGTTCTCTAGATCCGCTAGCAGATACCAAACCAAAATACATTTCACAAAGCTGCAAGACCCTCTTAGAAGAAAATATCTGACCATTTCAATGTTTTGTTATTTTAAGTTCATTTAACAAATACCTGTCATATACTGCTGCATTGTTACAGCATATTTGCTGTAATGAGGCATTTAGCTTTCTAAATGTTAATGATTTTCATTACTGTCAAAGATGTTTGAATTTAAAAGGTGCTGGTAAATACAGAAATTCAGAATGAGTTACTTTATGAGGATACTTATGCTTTGCGGCAAAAGTGAGACCATTTTCAGCTAACATTTTCTTTTGATGCAAAGAGCTTCAAAACATTGTAACTTGATTGTTCCAACTGGGCCATTACACATTTTACAAATTGACTTGTTCATAATTTCAAAAAAGTGTTTCTGCTTCTGTATATAAACACGGTTAAATCTGCCTGACTGTCTCCCTCTTTCAGGAGAGACATACAGAATGTGCATATTAATGCCTCTCAACATTTCTCTGATGTTTTTTGTCCTTTGAAGTGGTCTGATCCATAACTAAGTTAAGGGATACAGAATTACTTTCCTATTACTCATATGGCAGTTTGGAAAATGGGGGTCCAGCTCTCACTGACTTCCCTTCAAAAATATATTTGTCAAGCCTCATTCCCTTCTAATTCACGTAACTCAGGAACACATGCTCCTGCATTAATTATCATTTGTACTTTAATAGGGTCCTGAATCTGGGCCCCTTTGCACTAGGCACTGTAAAAAGTCAAGGAAAAACACCATGCATTTATTAGATTAAAAAGGAATTTTTATTCCAGTACAAATCCCTCTTTGCTCACCCTATATGTTCACACTCAGCCCAGTCATGTCTCTTCACTGCTTTGTTTCCTTCTCCCACACTGGATTTCACACTTCTTTAGATGCTACATTTGATGCATGAAATAGCTACTTTTTTATGTACCGAGCAACCTTCCTCTCTTCCTTCGAATCCCCTCCCCCTTGCTGCTGCTACTCCTCCTTTCTCTTATCATTCACCATTGATGCACTCTGGTGCAGTCTGCTCTAAATTTTGCTCTAAATAACTCCAATATTATGTTTGTCTGAATTAGATGATCAGCTGCTCTTGCAGGACCTTGTCTTCATGCTTGTTTATAAAGCCCTGTTATACAACCATAATGCTGACTTTTTGGTATTTGAGCGACCAACAACTAAAGTCTCATAATAAGCTTCTCCCTTCCTCTCTCTCACATACCCCAACTTTTCCTAGTAGAGAAAGTTGTATGTTACTTTCAGAGCTGACAGGGCTTGGTTTGAGGGTCAAAGCATTTTGAGATCAAACAAAAGAACTATTTAGTTGGGCTAGTCCATCTTGTAAATTATAATAGCCTGCTATGCCTTTTTACAAATAAAAAGCCCAATATTAGTGATGGGTCTTAACCAAAACCTCTCACCCAAGTGCCCTCTGATCTTTGAGGAAGTTCAGATCCCAATAGGACACTGGCTCCTATTTCTATAAATGACACAACCTAAATACTGGATCTGAACAAATCGAAACTATTTTTAAGTTCAGTTCTGGATCCCAAATTAGTGACATGTAGACCCCTACCTGAACTTGAAGTCAAGGAGAATCAAGTGCCTAAGTACTTTTGAGGATGTGGCTGTAATCGTATTTTTACTTTTACTAATGATGGCCCGATCAGGCAAACACTTTTATGCATGTAATTAACTTTTGGTATGCGAATGGTTCTGTTGAAGTCAATGGGACTACTTGAGTACTTAAAATTAATTAAATGAATACATGGTTGCAGGATAAGGGCCTAACAGTTCAGTGTGGAAAATTCTTACTCTTGTAAGTAGTTTTTACACACAGCAGTGGCTCTCTCTGACTTTTGTTCAATGAGACTACTTGTTTGAGTTAGGAGTTCTCGAGTAAGTAGCCCAATATTTACTTAAGGGGTTTGCAGGCTGGGTTGCTAATTCACTAAATGAGCCGAGGTTAATGAAAACCTTTTGAAATAACTCCAGTGTATCTCAACATTTTTTTTAACCATTCTTTCATTTCCATATGTGGCCTATACCATTTACCACTGTTTTTTTCTTTCTCAATACTCACTGTAACAACTGCTTATTATTTTACCAATATGTATTATTACAAAAATGACAAGATAAAGGTGATTCTTATGGTTGACCATGAAATAAACAGCTTAAGATTTTTCTTTCTGGGTAGTGGACTTGCTGTCAACAGGTGATTCCATTACTGCATTCCTTTCTGATACTCTGCAGTAGGTATTGACGTACTGTAGCCTTTCTGTTAAGAGTTACATTTACTCAATGCCGTAGGCCTAAAACATGTCTTCATATCCTTTTGGTATGCTCTGGCTTTTTGGAAGAAGAGTTCTGTGTAAATGTATTTCTAGTGAAATAATTTATTTTTTTCTTTTCCATTTTCCCATAGTTAGCTTAAACAGTTGTTAAAATCTCAGTATTAATAGCTGCCTTACGGGTGTTTTCTTTTCCTGTTTCACTCATCAGAGTGTCATACTCTAACAAGTATATCTTTCAAACTGGAATATGAAAATTCTTTTTTTAAAAAAACTTTCACCAAGATCATCACAATCTTAAAGTGAGGTCAGATTGCTACAACTTCATTTATTGCTGAAGAGCAGGTCACTTAACAAAGGATAGTACTTGTGCGTCTCTTTAATTTGGGGACAAATCTTGCAGTCCTTATTCAGTTTTTCAGTGAAATTTTGCCTGAGTAAGGACTGTAGGATTTAGCCCCCTAACTCCATTACATAACAGGGTGGTCTGCCCCTTTATGAGCCTGGGATAAAGCCAGCCCTTTTCATTAATCAGATGCAGCTGAAAAGATGTTCCCTATAAAGAACCAGGCTCTCAGTAAGGAAGGAGGAGCAGTAGGAAGTCCCCTGGGAGGGGAGGAAGTGGGAGGCTGGGAGAAAGCCCCAGGAGGTGGTGGTCTGCTAAAAGAATGAGGAAGAATCCTGCAGTATGCCCTGAGTCAGGAGGCACAGAGAGGCAAAGGGGAAAATCCCTTGGGAGCTGTAGCCCAGGGTTGCATGAAGAAGTGTGTGTGTTTCTCCCCCACCCCAGTTTGGAAAATTAAAACTGGAAAGAGAGACAGTGGGCTAGGGCCAAACTTGTACTTCACACCTTGGTTCAGGGAAGGGGGATATTTTTCAAAGTGTAAAAATGACCAGTAGTCGTCTATGCATGTATATTATTAAATAAAAGCCTTTTGATGGAAAAATGTCTATTCCAGTGGTTCTCAAACTTTTGTACTGGTGACCCCTTTCACATAGCAAGCCTCTGAGTGTGACCCTCCCCCTTTATAAATTAAAAACATTTTAATATATTTAACACCATTATAAATGCTGGAGGCAAAGTGAGGTTTGGGGTGGAGATTGACAGCTTGTGAATCCCCATGTAATAACATTGTGACCCCCTCAGGGGTCCTGACCTCCAGTTTCAGAACCCCTGGTATTCAGCAGCAGTGTAGCTATTTAAGGTGGTTCTTTTCTAAAGCAGATACACAGCTTGCCAGTGCTTAAACAGAACATAAAGAGAAGCAGAGCATAGAGGGTGCTGGTGCTTTTCTGAGTTCTACTCTCTGCTTTTCAGGTCTTATGCATCAGCACAACTAAATGAGATGAGACAGGCCTTAGACCTCGTGGTTTTATATGCTTATTTAGGGCTCAGTCATGACCCTTCCCCAGGCTATGCTATGTGCTTTTCAGGAAGGGAGACACAACCTCTACTACATCTCTTCTCTACACAGATGGGAAGGGGTGTGATCAGTGGATATCAAAGGGCTTTACAAAGGAGGCAAGTATCATTATCCCCATTTTACAGATGGGGAAACTGAGTCACAAGGAAGTGAAATGACATTCCCAAAGTCATCCAGCAGGCTAGACATTTTAGTAGCAGAACTTGTGCACAATTTCTAGCATACTGCTTGCTATCTAGGATCAGTTATAGTGGGTTACTTGTCTCTAGATGACAAGCTTAATTTTCACATTGGAAAGGCAGACACCACATTTGGTCAACTGACCAAGCATGTGTCAGACACCAGGAAACTGATAATGAATACCAAGATACAGGTCTCCTAGATGTGTGTTTCTGAGCACGCTGCTGTATGGTGGCAAAACCTGGACAACCCAGAGCAAGCATGAGAGAAAGCAAAACACCTTTCATACCCGTTGTCATTGGCATATTCTTGTGAGAAACCAAAGTTCCTGAGAAAGGTATTTGGAAAAGCAAAATTACCGAATCATCTGGTCATCTGCACTGAATGGACAATGGACACGTTCCAAAGGGTCTCTTATAAGGAGAATTTGTGGGTGCTCCAAGGCCACTGGGCTGACCTTGGCTCAGGTTTAAGAGCATTTGCAAGAGGGACTTGAAAATGTTCAACATTGACACCATAAGCCAGGAAGATGCAACTGGTTATACTGGCGGCAGCAGGGAGTCAAAGTGGCTGAAGAGTGGCGATAAAAAGAGAGGAAGTGCTAGTAGTGCCCTGGGTTTCTCTGGCTTTGCCCTTTATGCCTGCATTATCTGTGGCAAGGACTGTCACTTGAGAATTGCACTTGTTAGTCACTTGCAATGCGGCAGCATGACACAGCAACTAAACTGATTTGCCACTTACCACCATAGTCTTTCAGGATGGATGGTTGCCATTCCACAGGACCAGTAGTATAGTAAGGAATAGAACCCAGGTCTGCTGAGTTCCAATCCAGTGTTCCATCCACTAGGCAACACTGCCTACCTATTCTGTGTGTTTTTGTTTGGTAGAAAAATTTTACTCTTGTTGACAGCAGGTATAATTTCAATGAGCGACAGAAAGTGAATGTTTTTGAAGTTTTAAAGATTTTCTTGTGTTTAATTTTTTAAATGATTAAAAGGATGATATAGACCTGATCTTTGAAACATAAACAATTTGTAAGGATGCTGTTTGTCAGACAGTGAAAGTTTCTTTAATTTCCTTTTTCTTTTTTATAATTAATGCTACTGCTTAGAAATTATCCTAGAATTTGGAAGCAGTAAAAATGACCATTTTTTTCCCTGAAAATTGTGCCCGCTTTTTATCATTTTATTTTGAAACAGTGTACCTTTGTTAAAAGGAAGTCCCACCGTCCCTCAGTTCTTACAGGAAGCTGTCACTTGATATGGCGGTTGAGTTCATTCAGTCATAACTCTGATCAGAATATAAATGGGACAAAGCAGAAAGTCCAGCAGTAAAATGCTCAGAAGGCAGGAAGCTTCTCAGTATCTCCAGACTCTAAAGAAAGCCTGTGCTGTGGAATGGTGGTAGGGTGACCAGATGCGAGGACCTGAAAATTGGGACTTATCCCCTCCCACCGGAATTGTTGAGCAAAAAAACCCCTCTCCGGCCGCCGAACTTGTTGAGCAAAAAAAAAAAATGGAAGGAAGAAGCCCGGATATCGGGACAAATGGTGTCCCGACCATGCATCGGTCGGGACGCGGGACAAAAGAAGAAAAATCAGGACAGTCCCGATTTTATCGGGACGTCTGGTCACCCTAAATGGTGGTGTGAGTGGCCTGTCCCAAAGGGATCACACAACTCTGTAGGTAGTTTATGAAAACATTTGGCTGCTCCAGAAAGATCCTGTTACTTTAGAATCCATGAAACCCTTCTTTTGGAGGGGAGGTGCGGAACAGGTCTCAAAACAATTTGAATTAAATTCTGCCCTGGCCCACCATAGAATGAAAACATTGAGTAATCTACTCTACCGCAGGACTGAGCTATTGCTCTGTTTTAAAGACTTCTTGAGAGGGCATTAGGCATTCTAGCTCCAAGAAGACACTGTTTCACTCTCATTATTTTCAAGAGTCTCATGTGCTAAACCGTGTATTATAGAACATCTTTACCAAGTGACACTAGGCTAGATGTACTCCTGCATCTGAGCTCCAAGTTCCTTCCTCACCACCACCACCAAGTTCCTCTATCCCCTGACACGTCCCCTACAAGAGGATGAGAAGTGGCTGGTGGAGGCACTAACACCACCCATTTATGCCAGTTGAGAGCTAGCCAGGGACAGCATTGGCCGGGGACGGCAAACCGTGGCCAGTGGGAGCCGCGATCGGCCGAACTGGCGGACGCGGCAAGTAAACAAACCGGCCTGGCCCGCCAGGGGGCTTACCCTGGCGAGCCGCATGCCGAAGGTTGCCGATGCCTGTTCTAATCAATCTTATCCTCTTGTCAGGCTATGACAAGGGTTTCAATTTCAGCCCATGGACAGTAACTATGGAGACATAGTTGAAGTTAAACCTTTGGAAAATTTGAGAAAGCAGAACTGCCACTTTTCCTATATGTCCTCAACGAGGTGAATTCTCCCTCGGATGCAGCAGGCCACACTGGGGCAGGGAAATGTAATTTATATCACCTTTTGCCAGTAAGAGTAAATCTGATCCTATGCATAGGTGCTAGAAATAGGGATGCTGCCGCACCTCTTGACTTGAAGTGGTTTCTATCATATACAGGGTTTACAATTTGGTTCAATGGCTCTCAGCACGCCCACAATACAAATTGTTCTTGTGCCACTGACCATATGACTTATTTGCATGACCAAACAGAAGCAGAGGCTGGGATGGAAGGAGAATAAATACATACAATATTTAACAATGTTAAATAACAGTAAAACAGACACAAAAATAACTTCTTGAATGTATGCATGTCATCCATATAAGTTACTATAAAGATTAAGCATACTATGAATTTTAATTCCTTTATGTAAATGTTGTATTTATTGTACCAGCTTGCTTCAGGTGAAACTCTCATTAATGTAGCTTTCCTTGGAAATGAGTAAACCTATTTTGATTGGCATGATAGCTAACTAAATACAATAGACATCCTTTCAGAGAAAGGGGAAGTAGGTAAATGTTATGTAAGGAGGTTTCTGCCAAGAGTTTTAGAAGTTTAAGTTTGTGATATGTTTTGTAGAGGGTTCAGTATTGGGAGGAAGCTCACTTTTTATCTTGCAAATTCATGCACCATTTCAGTGACAGAAAATCGCATCCAGGAACAGGTTAATAGAAATGGCAGGAGCAACCTGAAAACGAAATATAAAAAATACAAGAAAACTTCTACCTGCAAGGCTTGACATTTAATGGAGGGGTTCAGGTGATCTCATTAGATGTGAGAATGAATCTTGGGTGGGTTTTGCAGTCTCCAGAACAGCAAAGTAAAGCTATAGAAAACCTCTCCTGTTAGATACTCATGAGCACCATCCATTGAAATAGTCTGACCTTACAGCAGAGGTCTCCAAACTGTGGGGCCTGCCCATTTAGGGAGGGGCGTGTGGAGGAAAGTTTTTTTTTGGGGGAAGTGGGCCCGGGCCAGCCCCCACAGGATCAGGGAGGGAGTGCCACCCTGCCCTGCACCCAACTCTATTCCGGCCGCGCACCTGGCCCTGTCCCCAGGCTCAGCGCAGCTCTGCACCTGGCCGCAGGCCCGGCTGCCCGTCCCCACCGCAGCCTAGCTATGGCTCCACTGCCGTCCCCACTCCTGGCCCCAGACCCTCCCCCAGCTGTGGCCCCAGCCTCAGTCCCCTTACCCCGTCTGCCTTCCCCCACCTTGAGCCGTGGCCCCCTTCCCTGCCCTGGCTCCAGGGCGGGCATGGACAGGTGGCTGGGGGAGGGAGGGCTTAACTCTCCAAAGTCTGGGGACTACTGCATTAAAGCCTGGTCCTGCAAACCCTTCCTGGCGGCAATAATTCCAATGACCTCAGTGGGATTACATGTGTAAGGACTATTCAGGTGAGTCATGTTTTGCTGAACTGGATTCTATCTAGGGACATCTTTTTCTTTTTCTTTTTTTTTAGGATGGGAAAGGGATTATTTACTTTTGTATGATACCTTGATCCAGTTCGTTCACATTGTTTTCTCATTGCTCCCTCAGTGGTGCTGTTTCACTATCAAAGGCCTCAGCAGCTGAGCTGCATCAGAAGTTGAGCCTAATAGGAGGATCTTTCATTGCTTTCATTGGTTTGATGTAACGCATGGGTGATGTCAGCCCTCGGGATGATGATTGGTGTTTGGTGTAAAAAGATATGGATTATATTGGTTTTCAGATGTTTAACATTAACAGTGATATAGTCACATTGTATCAGCAATGTATACCAAAGGGATACAGAGAGCCTGAAACAAACAGAAAAACTGGAGGAAGTGAAGAAAGTTATTAATTCAGTTTGATAAAGAAAAGCTAAACATCATGGGTTTTTTTTCCTAAAAAGATGTAATGGTTGATCATTCTTTAATTTTAGCATTTCTTTCACTGCCTGACAATTCAAATACTGTAGCTACAACAAAATGAATTGTAGGGATATTTGTGGTGTACTATTTTCCTTTGAAGACGCACATAGAGGGCCAGCTCTAGCTTTTTTGCCACCCCACCCAAGTGGTAATAAAAAAGCAAAAAAAAAAAAAGCCCTAGAAATGAGCCGCCCCAGGAATGGCCGGAATGCTGTCCCTTCAGATGTGCCACCCCAAGCATCTGCTTCCTTTGCTGGTGCAAATATAGAAATATAGACCCCCAAAACCCATCAACTAAGGCATCACCATCACAAAAATCTTCTTTGCAATTGTCCACTGGAATTTGAGATTTACTGATGATTCTTATAAGACATTTTGTTATGGGTAACAGCTAGCCCCCAAATGGGCTAGTGCATTGTAATGGCTAGTCCGGAATGGGCTACTGCATTATTCTATACAATGAATTTTTTTGCAGAATGTGTGGTCATCTACAAAATGCCAGTCCAAATTGTTCCAATAGATTGTTCATGCATCGCTAATATATAACCTACATTATGTTTGACATTTATGAAATTCCCTCTCAACATCATAATCTCATCCCTCCAAGATGAAATTACCTATTTTTCCTTAAAATAAAAAACAGATATAAGTCGCATTTACTGTTATAGGTCAGCATCAAATGGTAAAACCAGAAGTGTTGTCTGTTGGAGATTACAGTCCATTTATAGTCGACAAAGCCAGAAGCCTGAAATTAAACCTCTGGAACTGAAAGCATTTTAGTAAAACCTAATATGATGCTGCTTGTCTTTTTTGAAGATAGCATTCTTTTCTATTCTTGTGCTAAAAGCAGAACTGAAGGCAACTACTCTGCCTGACATATGACACAGAAGAAGCAGTAAATACAAGCAAATCACTGCCAATCCAGAATCGATTTGCAACATCACTATTCTTTGTAGTCAACTGCACAGTGTCCTGATGTTGAAATTTGTCTTTGATATCAACTGGGTCTGTACAACACTTTTCTTAGTTCTCCTCTCAGGTTTTTTGTCAGCGTGTCTCAGCAGACGTCTATAATTAAATTTATGTAAATAGCTTGTTTTGTGCATTAGGATAGCTGCTTTCCAGTGTATGTACTATTTCTCAGTGTTCCATTTTGGGATATGTGTTTTGATTGTGATTTAAAAAAAAAGAAATCTTGCATGACCACAGAATAACTTGTATTGTGACAACTTCTATGGGAGCTCTTTTTTTGAGCAGGATGGTTGAGTTCCTCCAATGGGGTTGTTCCAATAATAGCCCAGCAGAATTGTGCTTGGAGTAGGTTGGTTTTAGAATGCTCTAGTCTGTAAACCAACCACATCATCTCCACAGTGTCTCTCACCTCCAATAGTGTGAAGTCATAATCCCAAGGTTGCTGTCAAACTTGTAGCTCCTACAAGACAGCAAGAAGTTCTGCCAACATGTGAGGTTCATAGTTGAACTAAACTAACAAACATGAGTATAGCACACAGGAGTGAGTATATTCTAGATGTAGTGTTTTTATCTGTAGGTGGCTTCAGTGATTTCTTTGATATTAGTGAGGGATGTGATTGTTTGCATCAAGTCCTGCATATCTGCATATTGCTCAAGTAAGGTTTCTGACTTTTTCACCTAGGTCTCCATATGGTGTCAATTTGTTCCCTCTGTTTTTGTCAGTAGCCCGTAGTCATCTGTACATGGAAAAGCCAAATTCAAGAAAAATATACATTGCTACTTTTTGTTTAATGATGGAGCTTTCACTTCTGATTTTCTGAGGTGACTATATATTTGTTGGAGTGAGTGTTGTCAACAACTAAAATGTGCACAATACTTTGTAGTGTGCAGAAAGAATAGGTTTCTATGGAAGCATCGGTGCTGATTCTGAAGAGTGCTTCTCCAGTACTAAATCAATACTACTTTGATGCTTTCTTCTCCTATTTTTTTGTCACATTTAATGATCTTTTGGATTTGGCAGACTCCCATGTTATTGCTCTTTAATAAGAAGCAAGTGCATTCCTTGAACTTCATAATCTTTATTGATCTTTCATTCTCTGATGATGTCTTCCAAAGGTACTGCCAAAATAATCCAGGAGACACGGTAGGTGAGGTTGGTGCAATAAAAATATATTACTTCTGTTGGTAGGAAGGACAAGCTTTCAAGCCTCATAGGGCTCTTCTCAGGTCTGGAGAAGGGCAGACCTGAAGAAGAGCTTTGTGAAGCTCAAAAACTTGTCACTTTCACCAACAGAAGTTGGTTTAATAAAATATTACTTCTCCTATTCTGTTGCTCTTTCTCTCTCTCTCTGATATTCTGGGACCAACATAGCTACACCAATATTGCAAACAAAAATAATTCAATACAGGAGTCACTGCATATTGAGGATACCTATGGGATCAAAACCAAATAGAAGACACAATGAAAAAGTGATGTATTGTACATATTAAAACAGACTTGCTAATAGTGGCTGGAATACAAGAAAAACAAAGTTGATTTCTACTCTTATTCCTCCTTTCTTCCCAGTTTGTCAGGAGAACTATAGGAAATGTTGTGAGCTTCTTATATCTTCTGTCCTCAGGGATTCATGACAGTGGAACCTTCTGAAGGTATGTCTACAATTCAAGCTGTACATGTAAACTCCAGCTCAAGAAGACATAATTTGCAGTAGCTCTGAGCTAGTGTGCTAAAAACAGAAGTGTAACTACAGCAGCATAAGAATCTTGATGCCCTGAATACATACCCATTGAAAACTCTAGGCATATACTTGGGATGGCTAGCCCCTCTTGCCACTCATGTTGCTGCAGTTACACTCCATTTGTAGCATGCCAGCTTGATCAGAGCTAACACAACTATAGCGTATGAAGTGTAGACATACCGTTAGAGTGAAGTGGTGGTGAGAATATGAGTTTGTCTACACTAGAGTTTCTTCTTCACTGCCTCCTCCTCTAGTCATCCAAAGCAGAAGAGGAAAAGAAGTGATAATCCTGTTGAAATGCAACACTTCCCTTTCATCAGGTAGGCTACCAATGGATTTAGCACAATGGAACCCAACTATAGTGAATTGCTACTTCACTCAATATAAATGAAATAGATTCAGGATGAGGAGTATTAAAGTTCATTGGTATGCACTGACATAATTTAGGTAGCGGTCAAAAATGTTACATCTAAACTGCTTTTTATGGTTTTTGACTAAACAAACTTTTTTTGTGGAAATGTAGCTGCTTCCCACTTACAATTTAGATTATTTCTTGTCAAAAATGGCATTTTAAAGCCTAAATTTTTGGTTTGACTGAAAACAAAACACCCATCCCCGCCCCCACACACACACACTACAAAATGCGATGACGCTACCTCCAATGGAGTTGTAGTTCAGGTGCTTCATGTCACCATTTTCCTCTGTGGGCTAGGTTTCCCAGTTGGACTACATATGATAATGATGCACAGCAGCCAGGGACACCCATGATGCACTGTGGCAGCTCAGCACGGAGGAGAAATGTTGTCTGGCCAGTGAACCTGGTCCATAGAAGAGAATGAGGGCTTGTGACACCTGATCTGCAACTCCCAGGAGGTGGCATTTTTTGAATCAACATTTTAATTTTTTTATTCATCCAAATATTTTGGGGTTATTGCCACAAGAGTTGCTGTCTGACAAAAAGTCAGCATTTTTCCATGGAAATAAATTTTCTGACCAGCAAGATCTTTGGGTCTTACTGCTCCTACTGTATTTTATTGCCATACTTCTGAGTTCATTATAAGTGAATTCTACTCTACAATTTACTTGTCATGTACTGCTCAGGCATTTGACCTTCAAGGAAATTCAACACTGATTCTCACATTTAGCTAAAGAACCAGATAACTAATTAGATATTTGCTATTTTTTGTATTGATGGATTTAGTTTATCTCTTATCACTGATTAAATGAAAAGGCTATCCTTTTGTCTGGGCATAAAACTTGTGTACATAAACCCTTCAATTGGTGTCTTTGATAATTTGGGCAAAGAGATTTGTTAACATGTTAAAATTACTTAGAAACTATTGGATAGGAATGAAAGGTTTGGGCATTTGAATGAAATAGAGCCAGCTGGTTTTACAATTTTTTTTATGTATGATTGATAGATGTGGTTGGGGGGCAGGAAGACAAATATGACTAAACAGCTGAATATTTGCATAAAATGCACCCAAACCCATTCTGTCAAACTCAGTCTTGTGCTCAGTCTTCAGTCCTCTTCCATTCTGTTTTGAAATGGGGATTCAAAAACTGTAAATCTGAAATAGTGAAATGATTAAAAATTGTTTTCCTGACCGTGTTCAATAGCTGCTGAAAAAAGAATATCCAATTTCTTTAGAAGAAAACGTAGAGAGATGCGTACTTCCCCTCTGCATTTGGAACCATCCATAGACTTTGGTATATCAGTCAAGAAGACATTTGACTTTGCCATCCCATTTCCAGAAAGCAACGCTTATCACGCCTGCAGCATATTGTACTTCACTTTTTATTTAGCTCGGTCTTTAGGATGCTAAGGGTGAGATCATCTTCAGTCATGTTTCCATAATGGCAACCAAAAGTAGTCTGTAGGTACATCACTGGGGTGTAGCTAAAAATGTGCAATTCATATAGACACTGGTCAGTCTATTACTCCCAACCCACTAGCACTATATTCATATAACAGTCTTGGGTATATCTGCCATTACACACACTGCATATGCAGTTTGATAGGGAAATTGAGCAGTGTGTTGATAAAGGCCTTGCTTTGAGCAGGGGGTTGGACTAGATGACCTCCTGAAGTCCCTTCCAACCCTGATATTCTATATTCTAAGAGCAAATATCCTTGTGTTTTTATAAAAATCAGCCCCCTAGAACAGGCATCGGCAACCTTTGGCATGCGGCTCGCCAGGGTAAGCTCCCTGGTGGGCCAGGCTGGTTTGTTTACTTGCCGCGTCCACTGGTTCAGCCGATCGCAGCTCCCACTGGCCACGGTTCGCTGTCCCCAGCCAATGAGGGCTGCAGGAAGTGGCGTGGGCCGGGGGATGTGCTGGCCGCTGCTTCCCGCAGCTCCCATTGGCCTGCAGTGGCGAACCGCGGCCAGTGGGAGCCCTGATCGGCCGAACTGGCGGATGCAGCAAGTAAACAAACCGGCTTGGCTCACCGTGGGGCTTACCTTGGTGAGCCGCATGCCAAAGATTGACGATGCTGGCCCTAGAAAATTTAAAATATGTACATTGTGACATATCACACATGGCTCACTGCACCCATCTATGGACCATGTGTTTCTAATGCCAAAGCTGAAGTCTGCCTTTGCATTAGTTTTGTGAAATCCGGGGTGGGTATGAGCAAGCCTTAAACTGCTAATTAGTATTTGGTAATGGAAGAGGCTAGTACAACAAAACTGTCACTTTTGGAAACTATCAGCTAGTAAATGACCATAATAAAATATTTCATTGAATGTAAAGTTTGTAAATACTAGACTCCTGGATTAATAGCTGTAAGAGTGTGACAAAATAAATAATGATGACCTTTCAGAATCTAAGGGAAAGAATATTTATTAAGTGCATGTCTGAGCTAAGTCATGCTTAACAGGATCAGACAATTACAATGTTCTAAAACACAGTGGCTTTAAAATATTTAACATATTTGTGATAGCATGACAGGACAAGGCACAGAATCTATTTACATTCCACAGTGAACCACTCTAGCTGTGGAGACTGCTGTTTCCTGGTTTTTGTAGGGAGCATTCTGAGCTAAATCACTTATCTTTTACTGACAAAATTCAGTTGGTAAATGCCCAAGAGGAAACCTGGAGAAAATCTGATGTTTAAAAGGTGGTTTTACTGAAATGTGAAATGGTGGTGAATCTGAGAAATACAACTCTTTTTAAAAGGGATTTGTTTTTTTCTTTCCCTCAAATGAAACTGCATTAATTTACTTCCATGCTCTGAAAAGTGTTCTGGTAAACTAAGCTTCTGCCTCTTATAACTGCACTGTATTTTCAAGTAAAGGGCCAAATGCTGTGCCTTGAGCATAAAGTAGCCTTAAACCAACATAAGCAGCTATCTGGGGATTCTTTTGGTGCAGGAGAATCCATGAGTGGTGTAGAGCCATATTCCCAGTATGGGGGTGTGGGGTGGCGGGGGGAGGCGTCTACAACTTTCTCATGATTTCCTATTTAAACTCAAAGTTTATATTTTGTTCTTATACAAAATGGCCACCATCTCCCATTACTATCATTGAGATTGAAGCCACCAGTCAAAGTGGACACCATTTCCCTTCAAGCCTCTTCATGTGAAAGTGAGGGAGCTCCTAGAAAAGACAGCTGCTATCTTCTATTTTTTTAATAGGACCGAAACCATGTTTCCCTCAGGAAAGATGCAGGCCACTTAGTCACCATGGCCCTGGCATAGCAAGGTACTTAAGCATGTGCTTCGGTATCTTGCTGGAGTGGGGCCAATGTGAGAGCAAGGCAGAGGACAGTAGAATGTGAAACAGTGGGAAATGATACTTTGGGGTAGCAGGAGGGAAAAAGTGTTAAACTGAGGAGTGGGGAAAAGGAGACAGACGAAGAGGGGATGGGGGGAAATGAAATGTAGAAAGAAACTGAGAAGGGTACGGTGTGGGGAGAGTGAGAATGTGATGTGTAGGGGACTGAAGGGGAAAGAAGAAAATCTGGGGGACAGGTGAAAGAGGAGACACTCTGCTATCCTGTCCATCTCCATTTCCCCATCCCTAAATATCCTGTCTTATTATGAAGGGGGTAGCAACAGACAGAATTTCAGCTTCCCGTGTCCTAGAGGATAAATAAATTGCAGTCATCTAAGTATTAAAAAACGCAAGCAACCGTCAAGAGATTTTCTTCTACCCTGAGATGAGTTCAGAGATAACAGATATGTCAACACATTGTGATACATGGAATAGCTTCCGAAAAGTGCTCAAAAGTCACTGATGGGCCATGAAATCTTAGACCATTGAGGTGGGCTTATTGGAATTTGACACAGAAACCTATTTAGTTTTTTAATTACCATTATTAATTAGGATTTGCAGAGTTCAATTTTTATTTTGTTTATAATTTTGATGGATATTATCAATGTTTATCTGTAAGCATTTTTAAAATATTTTAATGGTTTTAAACTTTCACCCTTGTGGAAAATTTTAGGTCAGACAATTATTTAATGGCTACCGATATTGAGATTCAAAAAGTTAAAGCTTTAACGGTTAACATCACATCAAAATATATAAAGTAAATATCCTTAAATCAAACTCCAAATTCTCAGGGAGCATTTTTCTTACTTTGCCTACCTGTACATTTTAAATGATCAATGAGAATATTTTTCATCAGTTTGTGTGTGTATGGTGAAATTGACATTTACTACCATTCACTGAAAAATCTAATCCTTTCAAGCCTATTAATCATGTTTCATTTTTGTAATGAAAGCTGAGATTCCAAAACAAAAGAGGGCAGCCCCAGAATAAAATTATTGGCTCATCAAGCCAATGAGAACTAGTCTAATTCACTCCTAAAAATTTACTCTACTATAACATAAATCTAATGCCTAAAAAAAGAGCTTAATTGCGACTTAAGTAGCACATATCTCTTGTAGTAACCTTTCTGGATAGGGGTGAATTTCACTCCTTATGCAACCATCATCTACTATATGCTGAGTAAAGGGTCATAAGTATAACCTCACACCCATAAAATGAGCTTGATATATTTCTTCTCAGGGATTACTTTTGACGGCATCCAAACAGCTCATAAATGTATCTATTAAATGTGTGACAGCTTGTAAATTTTTAGGCTATATAAGACCTGTTATTTTTGTGCACAGGCTGTCAGCCACCTCTTGCATGGGCTATGGTTTGAAGACAGTTATTTAATTTATGAATAGATGTCTGCCATTAAGACTCAAAGCTTCTAAAAAAGTATGTGCAGGTGACCAGCAAATACTTATCATGGATGTTCATTTCAAAATGCCCTGCTGCTCCACTGTTCCAGGAAAGAAACAGCTAGGAAAAGTAAAGATTTTAAAAAATAATTGTGAGAATTTAAATAATGGGAGGTTTACTTAGGATAAGCCACTGCAGGCCTGCAGTATTGTTAGTTGAAGCTCTGAACTAACTTTTATCACACAACAATTTAAAGAGATTTTACAAATTTTAAACTATTGTTCGCATTCTATATATGATAATGCTTGGTCACAAACCATTTGGTCTTTAACTTTTCAGGCTTGTTGTAGATGTGCTGGTCCCAGGAGCTGAGAGAGACAAGGTAGTTGAAGTAATACTTTTTACCGGGCCAATTTCAGTTGATGAAAATGACAAGTTTTTGAGCTCCACAGTTGTGAGGAAGAGCTCTATGGAGCACAAAAGCTTCTCTTTCACCAATAGAAGTTGGTCCAGTAAAGAATATTACCTAACCTACCTTGTCTCTCTCATCTTTATCTCTGTGTTATTCTCCATTCTTTCCCTCTCACACACAACCTAAGCTTCCTGTATTTTGAAATTTAAAAAAATGCACAGTAGCCATTATCCATTCATGATGTACCCTTTGAAGGATTATACTTGAGTATATGAGTGGCAATGCACGGTGAAGCTGTAAATCTTTCCTCATTAATAGTACCGGCTGGTAAACAACTAAATCTGACAAATCTATTCAGGTTTTTGGGGGCAGAAGGTGGTGGAGAAAGATGTTGAATGCTTTCAACTCACCTGGGAATCAATCGGTTTGAACACCCTCACCACACTGCAGGATTGGGCCTTACATCTTTATCAACAGTTTTCTTGCCTGTCCTGCCATTAGTCTTTATTTCACTAGAACAAAGGCTTTTGGGGAGAGCTTGGTCCTGGCTCAGGGTTTTTTAGCATGAAGCTATAAGCCATGGAATTCCCAGGCTGCTCAGCTCTATAGCTGAAGAATACAACTAAAAACTGATGCTGAACTTAACTGTTGCTGACTATTTCTGTTATGTTCAAGCATTCTGTAGATCTCAATTTAAGCTACTCAACAGTAAAAGGCCCTGTGCTAGACTTATAAGCTTCTTTCTCCCTAGGCGATGATGACATAGATACAGTGAGCCTGACTTTCCCCCCGTCCCCCTACCAGTATAAATCAGCAGTAATGCCTGTAAGTCAATGCAGCTACACCAGTGTAAAACTTGCATAAGTGAGGGGAGAATCAGTCCCTAAAGAGCTTTAAAAATATATCAAAGAATGGTTATGGAATTGAATTTTTACTACATAGTGGTTATAGCCACCAGGCTTAGTTCAGAGGTTACGCTTCTTAATAAAACAACTGTGCAGAAGATCAATGAGCCACCCCAAAAAAAGATACTTGCAAAAGCAAGTTAAGCCCTTGGGGCAGGGACCATCTTTTTGTTCTGTTTGTCCTGTGCCTAGCACAATGGGGTCCTGGTCTGTCACTAGGGCTCCTAGACAGTACAGTAACATAAATAATAATTTGAAGACAAACATTCCTCCAAGCAGCTCAGGTCTTCTAAGACTCAAGGAGTCATGTTAACACAAGCTGCATGAAATAAATGACATCAAGAAACATTAAGAAGCACTGTGTCTCATAATGATAGACACAATTCAGCAAAACACTTAAGCACATGCTTAAGTCTTTTGCTGAAGTGAAGCTGCAGGCACTAGTATTGTAAAATTAACACCTAAAATCCTGTGAAATTCAGTTGCAGTTGGCTGCCTGCTGCTGCCTTTATGAAGCTACCTGAGGCAGGTACCTCCTTTCTTCCTTGCATGTATATTTAGCAAAGAGGCCACTGCTATGGAGATGCTGGGCTGCTTCATGCCCTCTGCAAGCTGGTTAGCTCCTTGGGCTAGTTATGGGTGAGACTACACCTGTGTCTCCTCCTCACCCTGTCTGAGTAAACGTATGCCCCATATGTGCATTGAAAGAATAGTCCATGAGAGAAGGCAGCCCCAACTCCGCATCCACACTAAGGGGAGGGACAGTCCAGTAGCGTAGCCAGGGCAGGAGCAGGGGGAGCGGCCGCTCCCCCTGTGAGGAGAAGCGGTGCTAAGGCGCCGCCCGAGGGAATTTAAAAGGCCCACGGCTGCAAAAGCCGCGGGCCTTTTAAATCCCCGCCCGAGCCCCGCTGCCGGAGCCGGGCTCGGGCGGGGGCGCTTTAAAAGGCCGGCGGCTCCTGCCGCTGCGGGGAGCCGTGGGCCCTTTAAAGCGGCCTCCCCCCCCCCCCGCCCCGCTGCCAGAGCTGGGCTCAGGCGGGGATTTAAAAGGCCCGGGTGCTCCGCAGTGGCTGGAGCCCCGGGCCCTTTAAAGCACTGCCGGGTGAGTACAGGGGGAGCGGGGCAGTGCCTTTTTATAGCGCCGCTCCCCCTGTGCTCTAAACCTGGCTACGCCACTGGGACAGTTTTATCCCATGTATTCTAAAGCTGCCATACTCAATGACCCTGTGCTGAGTCTTTCTCTTGTGGCTCTTTGTGGGCCTCACTTGACCATTTCTGCTTTTTGTCTTAATGCAGGCTGCCACATTTTTGTGTTCCATTAAACACTGCCTCTTCTGTTCAGTCCCCCTTCTTTGAGTTTGAAATCAGTCCGTTATTGGTGCTTGGACCTGAGTCCCTTTCCTGACACACTTTTGGTGATTGCATAAGCTTCATGTTATGTCTTTTTTCTTCTTCTTAGTGATTTCCAAGAATATGGAGTCCCATGGCACCAATATGCAACATACTGTAAATTTAGTCCTCAGGTTTTTCTTTAACCATAGCATAATTGCATGTATTTGTATGCAATATACATATTTTACAGTGTCTTTGCCATGCAGGAGACAAAAATAGGATTTAAATTGTATGCATCCAATATACATGCAGTTATTCCCACTGTTTAATTAGGTCAATAGTATTAGGCAGGATTTACAGATTAAATCAAGAGTAAATTTTCTCCCTGAGTAGTCTGACAACAAACTGCATGCAATCTCTGCTGTCTCTAATTCTTTACATGCTGAATAATGATAATTAAATAAAAATATTAATGTTTTGTGCTTCTATATGGAGTAGTGAGATTTGATTAGCTCAAAGCATTTCATTAATATGAATTAAAATTTACAGTACGTCACATTTTTACAGGAGGGGTGAAGGCTGAACTTTATAAACATAAGAATGGCCGTACTGGATCAGACCAAAGGTCCATCCAGCCCAGTATCCTGTCTACTGACAGTGGCCAATGCCAGGTGCCCCACAGGGAGTGAACCTACCAGGTAATGATCAAGTGATCTGTCTCCTGCCATTCATCTCTACCCTCTGACAAACAGAGGCTAGGGACACCATTCCTTACCTATCCTGCCTAATAGCCATTAATGGACTTAATCTCCATGAATTTATCTAGTGCTCTTTTAAGCCCTGTTATATTTCTAGCCTTCACAACCTCTTCAGGCAAGGAGTTCCACAGGTTGACTGTGCGCTGTGTGAAGAACTTCCTTTTATTTGGTTTAAACCTGCTGCCCATTAATTTCATTTAGTGTCCCCTAGTTCTTATATTATGGGAACAAGTAAATAACTTTTCCTTATTCACTTTCTCCACACCCTCTTAATTTTATATACCTCTATCATATCCCCCTTAGTCTCCTCTTTTCCATGCTGAAAAGTCCTAGCCTCTTTAATCTCTCCTCATATGGGACCTGTTCCAAACCCCTAATCATTTTAGTTGCTCTTCTCTTAACCTTTCCTAATGCCAGTATATCCTTTTTGAGGAGACCACATCTGTACGCAGTATTCAAGATGTGGGCGCACCATGGATTTATATAAGGGCAATAAGATATTCTCCGTCTTATTCTCTATCCCTTTTTTAATTATTCCTAACATCCTGTTTGCTTTTTTGACTGCCGCTGCACACTGCATGGACATCTTTAGAGAACTATCCACGATGACTCCAAGATCTTTTTCCTGATTAGTTGTAGCTAAATTAGCCCCCATCATATTGTATGCATAGTTGGGGTTATTTTTCCCAATGTGCATTACTTTACATTTATCCACATTAAATTTCATTTGCCATTTTGTTGCCCAATCACATAGTTTTGTGAGATCTTTTTGAAGTTCTTCACAGTCTGTTTGGTCTTAACTATCTTGAGCAGTTTAGTATCATCTGCAACCTTTGCCACCTCACTGTTTACCCCTTTCTCCAGATCATTTATGAATAAATTGAATAGGATTGGTCCTAGGACTGACCCTTGGGGAACAGCACTAGTTACCCCTCTCCATTCTGAAAATTTACCATTTATTCCTACCCTTTGTTCCCTGTCTTTTAACCAGTTCTCAGTCCATGAAAGGATCTTCCCTCTTATCCCATGGGTTGTTAAGAATTAAAGATCTGATCCAGAGCCCAGTGAAATCAATAGAAATCTTTCCAATAACTTCAATGGGCTTTTGATCAGGCCTTAAATCCAAATGTAGGCACCTATACAAATAGCTTGCTTTTCAGAGCTGCTGAGCAGCTGCAGTGCCAAAGGAATTCAAACCACAGAACCTCTGAAAACAGGGCCACTTCTGTAGGTGTTTAAGGATTTACTTGCCTATCTACAGTTCTCTTAGTTTGAACATGCTGGTGTGAGAGACTTGCACAAGATCACAAGAGTATGTCTGGGCTACAGCTAGCAGCAGAATGCAGTTCCATTGACTTTCAGTCCATTGCTTTAGATAAGTAGGCATTATTCCTTCCTCTTGTTTTTGTTTATGGCATGTGTACAAAATAGGTGTGGGTGGATGGGTCGTCACCCAGTAGTTTGAGGTGTCACTGAAAAATCACTGAAGTGCAACCCCATTATCTTAGTCCAAGAAGTTCAGGGAGTGATACTTGCCATAAACAATAAGCCAAGCACTTACAGTTCTCTGCCCTGTGAGTGTGAGGTAGCTCAGCTAGGAAAACATGAGAGATGAAATCCTGGCCCAGTGGAAGTCAATCTCCATTCTAATGCACACAAACCATTTATAAAAGGCTATAAATAACTCTATGAGCTGCGAGATGATGGAGAGTCAGGCCCTGCATCTGCCTCTTCAACTGTCACCATGGTACTCTGTCTTCCCTCTAGTAGAAATCTGGACACTCCATCATTAATGCCAAATGACATATAAGTGTAATGTAGAATAAATCATAAAAATGTGTCTGGTTTTTACTTATAAGGTTGCAAGTTTAGAGTACTCCAAGTAAGCTTTTTCATATGCTGCAGTACACTGAAATGTCCCTGAGGTTCATAAGACAGCATGGAGACTATTATTTCTTAATTCTTTTGAGTCAGGAAACTGAAAGTTGTAGTTTAGGAACTTTATTCTGAAGTTTAAAATACATTACCCTGCTATTTTTTAATCTCAAAGGTTTTCTGTCTTGAAATTTTCCTCACTGCCTTCCCAAATTAATTTTTACCTCAGGCAAACTCTTAGGTATCATATTTAAAGAGGAAACAATGTTTTTCAGATTAAGAGCCCAGATACTATACTACAAACTTGTTCCATCTGATTTTTATCTCACTTTAATAGTGCAAAAGGGTGAAACTATGAGTAATGGAATTAAACAGAAGAAAAGTTAGTTTAAATAACAGTACTATTTCTTTAATGTTGAGCTCCTAGGTCTCAAAGTGTCCTTCCTTTTAAGAGTCAACTAAAACACCTCATAATTGCCCATATGTATTATATGACAAGCCAACCTTGGTGGGCATCTCCCCATCTACCTTACAGAAAAGTAGTAGTAGTAGAAGAAAGAGGAAGTGGTCAGCCAGTGTTTATATTAAAAAGAGAGGGGGAAAAAAACCACGCCATTCATACCACAATTATGCAAGGCTAATGATTTCTCTCTCCTGTTTTGAGAGTTGCAGAAAATAACTAATGTAGAATGGCTGCCTAAACAATCTCTTCTAGTTAGCTGCTCAGAGGAAAGTTATGAAGGGGAACGATCTTTTGTGCACCTTCCTTCCTGCACTTCACCTTCAGGGACACTTCCCCGTGTGCACTACAGACATGAACTATAAGTTAATACCTAACTGTTCCTGAAAGTCAACTCCTCTCGTCCTTTCCCACCTAAACAAGGGCTTGTTGTAGTTCCCATTGAAGTCCATCACAAATTTATCATTGCCTTCAATGGGATTCGGAATGGGCATTAAGAAATGGGAATATACTGTAATGGGCTTCACCCCCAGCTGGTGGAGCAGGTATGTGTGGGTTGAGAGAGTGGGGGAGTGGGAATTGAAGTGTTCTTTTGGGGGTGGAGCTCTGGGGGAAACAGGTGCTGCTGTGTGAGAGTGCACAAGGTTCATTGTTTGCTGGATGTTTTGACAATGTGGTCTTGCCTCCATTTCTTTAGTATCCCTGTTGCTACAGTACTTAGTGCATGTGATCCACTGAACTCCACTGGATAGAATCAGAGGGGCTTGCATGTTGGCTGGTCCACACTACTGCTTAGTTATTGAAGCTGCTAATTTAGCTTTTGTTCATCAAGTTGAGTCCTCTGGAACACTGCAAAGATCCTTCTGATTTTTAAAATCTCATTAAACAGTAAAACTGTCAAAGCTACGCCACAGTTTACCTGTTACATAAAAATGTTGTGTCTGCCAAATATGAGGCTCTTTAGTTTTTATATTCAGTTCAGCAGGAGAATTTACCCATTGTTTCTTCAGTTCAATGCTGTTCCTTTATAGCCTTGCAAGGAGAGGCGTTCTAATATAATGCTTATATTATAAGTTTGTAAGCAAATCAATCATTATAACGGGCAAGCAGGACTTGGGGCTTTTGTGCCGTAGTTTGTAAGGCCGCTGAGAGGAAATGTCCAATGTATAAAATTTGTTTTTGTTTATATAGTTCTGGTGGTGGTTTCCAGCTGTTACTTCTTCAGGACTGTCAAGATATCCTTGAATGGCAGAAATGCAATAGCAATATTCTGCATGAAAAATGGAAGGGAATCATCCACTCTTGTAATGTTTATTGTGTATTTTTATGTTTAGATGCTGGAGAAGGTACAGCAGTGTAGCTGAAATCTGTCCTACAGAGGAAAAAAAATCATTGTGAAGGAACATTTTGGATTATGGATGCCCCAAACAGTGAACCAACATATTAGCATTACTCTCTGAGACAAGGGGGATTACATATTAAGAGTCGAGTCTTTGAAATATCGCATATATAAATATGACAAATATATGCGGTACAGAAAGGCCTCAGTCCTCAGCTGTTAACATGTGGGCAGACACCTGTGCACACGCAGCCCCACAGAAGTCAGTGGAGCTCCACACAGGTACAGCAGTCCACCTGTCCATCATCAATTGCAGCCTCAGGAGCTCAGATCCTAATTCTGCATTCTTACTCAAAGCTGCATAGGAATGTATGGGTGGATCCCTCTGGCTCTCTCAGGCACTTAGTCACTTCTCTATAGCATTTAATAGAGGCAGCAGTTTAAACCATCCATCTTGTACAAGTGAATGTACTAGCAAATTCTGCTTGTTGAGAAGCTGAGGTCTACACTCACCTTGGGAGAGTGGATGTGGGGTACCATAAAAGACTATACAGGAAAATAACCCAGACTTATCCCAGTATGTCCCTTTGTATAATTACAATTAAAATAAATATCTCAAAATGCATTGAAAAAATATCCCATTAAGAGAATAAAAGAAGTATAATTTCTCTGCCCCCCATAAGTGGGGAAGTATTTTTTAAAATATTTCCTTCTTGACAACAGTATCTGAATTGTGCTGATGATTTTCTAAAGAATCTTAACCTCTATTAAGGTCTGTTCATTGTGTTTAAATCAAGTCCAGAACATAATTGATGGTGGTGCTAGAGGAGCATAGGAGTAAATGCCTTAAGTGACCTCAATGATAGCCAAAAAGGAAGAATGTTATTATGGTGTTCACAGTTGTCCTGTCACCATGACATAGAAAAATGCATATGGGACATTGCAAATAAGTCCTATGGGGTCATTGAAATTTAACATTTTACCAGTGTGAAGGGTCTGTACTGGGACCAGTACTATTTAACATATTCATAAATGATCTGGAAAAACGGTTAAGCAGTGAGGTGGCAAAATTTTGAGATGATACAAGACTACTCAAGAGCAGACTGCAAAGAGCTACAAATGGATCTCACAAAACTGGTGACTGGGCAACAAAATGGCAGATGAAATTCAATGTTGATAAATGCAAAGTAATGCACATTGGAAAACAGAATCCCAACTGTACACATAAAATGATGGAGTCTAAATTAGCTGTTACCACTTGAGAGAGATCTTGGCATCATTGTGGATAGTTCTCTGAAAACATCCACTTTTGACTGCGCAGCGGCAGTCAAAAAAGTTGACAGAATGTTGGGAATCATTAAGAAAGGCATAGATAATAAGATATAAAATATCATATTGCCTCTATATAAATCCCTGGTACACCCACATCTTGAATACTGCATGAAGCTGTGGTTGCCCCATCTCAAAAAAGAGATATTGGAATTGGAAAAGGTTCAGAAAAGGGCAACAAAAATTATTAGGGGCATGGAACGGCTTCCGTATGATGAGAGATTAATAAGATTTGGACTTTTCTGCGTGGAAAAGAGACGACTAAGGGGCGATATGATAGAGGTCTATAAAATCATGACTGGTATGGAGAAAGTAAATAAAGAAGTGTTATTTACTCCTTCTCATAACACAAGAACTAGGGGTCACCAAATGAAATTAATAGGCAGCAGGTTTAAAATAAACAAAAGGAAGTATTCTTCACACAACACACAGTCAACCTGTGGAACTCTTTGCCAGAGGATGTTGTGAAAGCGAAGTCTATAACAGGGTTCAAAAAAGAGCTAGATAAATTCATGGAGGATAGCTTTGTCAATGGCTATTAGCCAGGATGGGCAGGGATGATTTCCCTAGCCTCTCTTTGCCAGAAGCTGGGAATGGGCAATGGGATGTATCACTTGATGATTGTCTGTTCTATTCATTCCCTTTGGGGCACCTGGCATTGGCCACTGTCAGAAGACAGGATACTGGGCTAGATGGACCTTTGGTCTGACCCTGTGTGGCCATTCTTATGTTCTTATGTTCTGACATGACATATACATGCACCTACTTAATGAGTCATGGCTTAAAGCTTTAGGTATATAAAGTGGAAAAGGAAGAATGGACCCCTTAATGTGTACAGTGATCATTTCCCATATCTTTAAAAAGGGTAAGGATTCTGCTTGAGCTACTGCAAACATGTCAAGATGCGGCCAATAATTAGAAGCACAGACGAGTTACCAGTACAAATGACAGAGATTTGGTAGCCCATTTTATTACTCTTTGATATTTTTCATTAGTCTATATGTAATATGTAGAGTCATGAATTCTTCCTTTACAGAATTGGTCTTACATCACTTTATTTGTATCAATTTGTGTAATATTTATTTCAATAATACTTTTCAAAATAAAAAGAAAGATTGTTTTAGTTGCCACTGTTCTTGTTCAATTGCTTCACAAACAGAATGAGCTGTCCTTGGGTGGTGTCATCATTTCAAAGAGGAAAAATGCTATGTGAAGTAATACAGGCTTGCAAAGTAGAAAATAAATATGTTTTTTACATTTCCAGCAGGGAGCCATAATTTTATAATTCTGCACATCATATCACCATTTTCCATAATGTCCACCTGGCACATTGAAATAATGAAATGTTGACTCTGCTGAATATTTAAAGAGGGTTATATTTGTTAGCTAGGAAGACTATTAGTTCATATACTAGCTCTTCTTGGTGAAATGAATATGCAAATCATAGTTAGTTTATTACAGTGTGGTTTGGGGGAAAGGTGTGTGTGTGGGGGGGGAGGGAATAGTTTCTGCACCAGAGAAGCCAATTTTTGGAGCTTCTGAGATGATAGGAGACAGACATTTTTTTTATTGAATCAGTTTTTAGTGTGATTTATCTACAAGCCTGTGACTACTCCAACTTCCATAAATTTAAACAGTTCCACATAAAAAAATTGTTTTCTAACAATGAGCCAGATTTATCACGGGAAAGGGGACAGATATTTTTCACTAATTTATTTGCTCTTATTTATTATGTATCTACTTTTAAGTGTTCATAAACACTTGCAGTGACAAATACTTCATTTTAATACGTAAGAGTAAAACAGTAGTATTTAGATTTTAAAATGTGCTATAGGAGAACTAGTTCTGTTAAAAGAGGGACTGACCCAAAGCATCATGTATTGTAGTCTTGGGATCAAGATGAACGTCTCCCTCCCTTACAAACTATGGGCATTAAAGAAAAAATTACAGCTAGTTACTAAGGCCCTGTAGTGGGGTGAGCACCCCGCTCAGGCCTGATGGGGTTAAAAACAGCCCAGGAGAGGGCTGTGGCTGGGGCCAAGTAGCTCCCAGGCTGATTGGGGAAGTAGGCACAGCTGGGGCCACGCCGCAAACAGACCACAGCTGGCCCTTATATAAGAGCCGTGAGCCAGGAGCTCACGGAGTCTCCCTCTAGTTGAGGAGGGAGATGGACCTAGCTGTCTAAATCTAAGGGTACTGGAGTGAAGCAGGTCTGGGGAAAGGCCAGAGGAGCTGGGGAGCTCCAGGCCAGCAACTCCCCAGGCTGCAGGGCCTGTCCAAGGCTCACTGAGGCACTGTGTGGCAGGGAAAGGCAGCAGGTCCAAACCTCCCTTGCCTATGATGACTGGCTAATACACACTGCAGTCTGCTCCAGGGAACAGGGGGCTTGATGATGATTGGCAGTAGCCCATAGGCTGATGCAAGGTGAGGCTAGAGGGTGGATGGGTTCCCCTGGGAGGGGAGACCCAGCGACTGAGGAGGTACTGCCAGGGGGCAGCATCCCAGTCAAAGGGGCACTGGGGTCTGGGAGGAACATGGGGCCAGTGGGAAGCGGGACACTGACAAGTGGAGGGCGCTCTGGAGGCTGGAAACGCTAATTCCCTGGATGACCAGCAGGAGGTGCTCCTGGGTGAGTCCTGCACCATTACAGGCCCCAGTCCTGGATGTGCTATTTTATGCATGTAAGTATTCTCATTGAAGTCAATAAGATTACTCATATAGCACTTGATTAAGGCTTTCTAGGATCGGGGACTAATATGTTAGTATGTAGACATAGCATCTGCTATACTGAATATAGCACAAAATACACTTCTTAAACCATTTCTTACATAAAGCAGATGCATGCAATTTCCCAGTGGCAAAGTGCAATTCAGGAGTAAAGCACCTCCCTTGATGGTGGGCTGCCTCTGTTCCACGCTGGTCCCCTTAACTTAGAGCACCTTTGTGGGCTTCTTTAACTTACTCCGGCTGTCATTGACTCCAAAGGGCCAATATAGCAGCTGGACATTGCCAGGGTGCAAGAGAATACTGGCCATGCTGTCTTTTTCTCCTTGCTGGCTGTCAGGAGGGAAGGCATAGGGGCTGTTATGTCAGCTGTCCAATACAGAAGAATCCCTCTGAACTGGAATGATCCCTCAGGGCTAGTTCTACTAGGGATAAGAATGTTTTGTGTCAGTGATGCAAAGTTGCCTGATTACAGAGTAGAATGTGGTCATAGTGTTCAATCTAAAAAACCCCTACCTACATAAATGCAACATTGTCATGTCTAGACTAGGAAAAAAAGTGGTGTTTTTTTGTTTGTTGTTTTTTTAATGTGCTAGCACAGGCATCGGCAACCTTTGGCACGTGGTTCGCCAGGGTAAGCCCCCTGGCGGGCTGGGCTGGTTTGTTTACCTGCCACATTCAGCCGATCGCGGCTCCCACTGGCTGCGGTTCACCATCCCCAGCCAATGTGGGCTGTGGAAAGCAGTGGCCAGCACGCCGCTTCCCACATTGGCCGGGGACGGTGAACCGCGGCCAATGGGAGCCGCAATTGGCCGAACTGTCAAACACAGCAAGCAAAGAAACTGGCCCGGCCCGCCAGGGGGCTTACCCTGGTGAGCCACGTGCCGAAGGTTGCCGATGCCTGTGCTAGCACCTAGTGCAAGCCTGGTTTAACTTCTCTAACAACATGTTTGTTGGTCATGGAGCTAGGCTGCTCCTTCACAACAAGAGCCACCATCTATGTTATAAAGGATTCTGACAATCACAAATATGATTCATGGAATAATAGGGTGTCACACAAGAACCATAGTCTACAGTATACATAATTCAAAAGATAAACTCCATTTATTATTAATTATGGCAGTACCTGGAAATCCAGCTGAGATTAGGGCCCATTGGGCTAAGCAAAATAAGAAACATTGAGCAAGAGACAAACCCTTCCCCAAGGATCTTACAATCTAAATAAAAATACAAAATATTTTTAATCTCTATTTTATAGATGGGGAGGTAAGCTACAGAAAAATGCCACTATCCACTTCAATGGGTGGGGGAAGTTGATTTGGCCAGCGATGAATATGCACAGCTCCACCAGCGAGGGAGGGAGACACTTGATGAGACACACTGAGTACTGCCTCCCTATTCCCCACCCTCCCAGAGTCTCTGGCACCCATTGGCCAGTTGGGGGAAGAGGTGATGGTTGGCTTGCATCCCCTCAGCTATTGAACCAGGAACTTGGGCTACATAGAGCCTCCTGTGGCTGTGTTCCAGCAACCCCATCCTAAACTGGGAATGGGGATGTAGTCTAGCCAATAGCCCATTTGGGGGGGTCGGAAAGGGATTTTTTCCTCTCATGGGCCAATAGCCTGAGGCCTGGAGAGTTGTTTTTGACTTCCTTGCAGCAGCTTCAAACTACAGTAAGTTAATTAAAAAATGTGTTTAATACCCAAATGAGGTCCTTGCTTGAGTTTTTAATTTGCCACAACTTGCAGCTGGTTTCCAGTGTTATTACAAGGATAAAATGAATGGTTCTCCGGGGTAAAAGATTTAGGATATTGCTGAGGGCGCCCTTGGGCTCCTGGAATAAGGTCAGACCTAGTGGCCCTTGCAGGCTGAGGTCTTCAACCTTCTGCACTCTCTGTCCCCTTCACTGGAGGGAAGGAAGGGAGGGCTCAGAGCAAACTGAGTTCTGGGGGATAGGCTAAGGAGAGCCTACCCTAAGTAGCAGGTTGTATGGTAGGAGCCCTGTAACCCCTGCACTGGAACTGGTGGTATATGGTAAATGCCTGGTATATGAGAGTATGGGTGATGGGCTGGTAGTGCTCCTCCCCTACTTTTACATTAATAAAAGTTGCGGTCTGCCTCTTAAAATCCATCCATGTGTCTCTTTTTGTGTCACCACTGTGTCTGGATCAACTTAAGTGCTTTGCGCAAGGTCATACAAGAAGGCCAGGGCAGAGATGAGAACTGAACTCAGAGCTCCTGAGTCCCCCTTTGCATTTTAATTGCAAGACAATCTTTACTCTTTCTTTTGTCAGAGGTACTTCTCTCCATCCATCAGTCTCTCTCTTGAGATGGTGAAATGTGAGGGCCCAGTATGCATTGGCCCCATGATGGTTAAAGATATAAAATGTCTTCACTTCAGTTAATAATCACTCCAGGGAACTCCTGAGAAGGATGGTTCCTGCTTGGCATGCTAAATATCAAAAAGCTGCAGCAAAATACTATTCCTGAAGTGGCTGGTGGCCATGAGAATCAAACCATGGTCTACTGAGAGCAGCAGGCAGCTTGCACATTAGCCCTTCAGAAAAGTATTTCATAAATATATAGTGCTGTGTAGTCAATGGAGACTTCACAAAGCTACCAGCAGGTTTAATGCAGATTGCTACAAGATTTCATTAGCTTATGTGATTTATTTTTCAGAGCAAATGTGTTTTTCTCCTGCAGTCTGGTGCAAAAAAAAAAAAAAAAGTGTGTATACACTGAGTTTCATGGCTGAATTAGCAGAGTACCGAGCTTTATCCCTCTCTATTACCATATTGAGTGATTGCACCACGGTAGCTCTAGTAACCTCTGTGACATACAACTATTCATACAAAAACATTCCAGTTCTGAGAAGGTTTAGTGGGATCCAGTGCTGATTTATGTGTGATTCTTCCACAGACAGTAAGAAAGCTAAACACTCTGCAGGCTGCTGTGTATTTCTGCAAAGCAGAAGGTGACTGTAAGGTTTTTTGGGGGGAAAGTAATAGGCAGCAAGCAGGAGTGTTGCAAACTTCATTGGGAGTTAGGCATTTAAAGACCTTTGAGGATATAGGCCTTATTCCTTAGACTGGCACCATTCAATAGTTAAAAGATATACAACCCTAGAAAATGAACATTGATCTTTCTTTTCCTCTACTCCTCTGATGAATGGAATGTTTAACTGTTTCAGGGAATGAATCACACTGCAAGACTTTAAATATATATTTGCCCTAAAAGCCATTCATTACCTGGATGTGTTCAAAAGGTAGTAGTCAATTATATTATGATTGTAAAATCTGAGTGATTGCTTCTCAGCCTGTATAGATCTTAATTATGCTACTTAAGTCTATTTCACATTTGCATTTATTACAACAACATAGACAGAAGATGGCACTGTTTATTCATTGTTTTAGAAAAACAAAGCTATTTCTCTATATGTTGAGAGGGAAAAAAACTGCTACTATATTGGGAAAACAGAAAATGGAGGCGTTAACTTTTTATGATAAATACATATTTTCCTTAGATTCAGGAAACATCTTCTTTAAGGCTTCAGTGCTGCAAAGACTTATTCATGTACTAACTTTAGGCATGTGATAGTCCCCCTGAGCTCAAAATGTGTCAGCCCGTGAAAGACCAGGACCAAAAATGCAACAATATGAGGCAAAATATTGGAACGGGGAAATTATTTTCCAATGTAAAAACATGACATGTCTATGAGAATGTATTTATTGGAAAGACGCAACAGATAGCTTTTTAATTACATTTACAAGATAATCCAGGGTTCTTTTTTTTTTAAAAGAGAATGACTATGTCTACATCTACACTACAAGCTAGGGGTGTGATTCCAAGCTTTTGTACACCCAGTCATGCTTGCGAGTATAAATAGCCATATAGCTGCAATTGCACGGGCAGTGGCTGCAGAGGCATGGCTGAGCCATGCGAGTTCAAACCCACCTGAAACTGGTAAGTACATACTCTGCACTTCTCAGCCATGCTGCCACTGCCCATGCTGCCACAGCTATGTTACTATTTATGCTTGTGCTAGATCTCATTGAGATGGCATGTGTACGGGAGCTGGAATCACCTCTGTAGCTCAAAGTGTAGACGTAACCTATAAATGAACTTTGCTTTCAATAAGGGAAGCTTTGAAGTTCGCAAACACTTACCTTACACATGCCTAACTTTAAGCACATGAGCACTCCTACTAATTGCAATGGGATTAAACACATGCTTAACTTAAAGCATGTGAGTAAGTATTTGCAGGATCAGGAACCTAATTTTGTAAAATATTTGCTGTTAACAGAGGGAAGACAATCATTATTCTAAACAGAAATAATATTGATATTGTATTGTCCAGAGGAAAACTTCATACAGTGCTACATTCTTCCAGTGAGTCAAAATAAAATGTCTGTCTAGGATTTTTTTTAAATCAAAAAAGTAGATGTGTTATAATTGAATGTTATAATTAAATGCTACATTTAAATACTGAGTAGTAACTTCAAATGAAATACATTAGACCTCCATAGAAAGTGCAAAGACTCTTACCGGTCTTTAGTCCACCTGGTTTAATTCCATTTTAGCGTCCTCTGCTCCTTTCACAGGTGGCAGTGGTAGAGAGAGAGGGAGGATAGGGTCATAATTCAAAATGATCTGGACAAATTGGAGAAATGGTCAGAGGTAAACAGGATGAAGTTTAATAAGGACAAATGCAAAGTGCTCCACTTAGGTAGGAACAATCAGTTTCACACATACAGAATGGGAGGAGACTGTCTAGGAAGGAGTACGGCAGAAAGGGATCTAGGGGTTATAGTGGACCACAAGCTAAATATGAGTCATCAGTGTGATGCTGTTGCAAAAAAAGCAAACTTGATTCTGGGCTGCATTAACAGGTGTGTTGTGAGCAAGACACGAGAAGTCATTCTTCCGCTCTACTCTGCGCTGGTTAGGCCTCAACTGGAGTATTGTGTCCAGTTCTGGGCACTGCATTTCAAGAAAGATGTGGAGAAATTGGAGAGGGTCCAGAGAAGAGCAACAAGAATGATTAAGGGTCTAGAGAACATGACCTATGAAGGAAGGCTGAAGGAATTGGGTTTGTTTAGTTTGGAAAAGAGAAGACTGAGAGGGGACATGATAGTGGTCTTCAGGTATCTAAAAGGGTGTCATAAGGAGGAGGGAGAAAACTTGTTCATCTTAGCCTCTAAGGACAGAACAAGAAGCAATGGGCTTAAACTGCAGCAAGGGAGGTTTAGGTTGGACATTAGGAAAAAGTTCCTAACTGTCAGGGTGGTTAAACACTGAAATAAACTGCCCAGGGAGGTTGTGGAATCTCCATCTCTGGAGATATTTAAGAGTAGGTTAGATAAATGTCTATCAGGGATGGTCTAGACAGTATTTGGTCCTGCCATGAGGGCAGGGGGCTGGACTCGATGACCTCTCGAGATCCCTTCCAGCCCTAGAATCTATGAATCTATGAAGAATGCCTTAAGGAAGGTAGCACCGAGTTTAGCTCCAAGCTACAGAGGTTTTCTGTTTACATTGATTTATTTTACTTTCTTGTTATAAAAACTAAGCTTTGAGGACAAGACCTGTTAACTGTTCCTGCATTTTTTTTTTCTGTGGGGTCATTCTATCAGTTTGCACTGTTAAATCTAGCTTCTCTTTCTTATGTGAGTAAAGCTGTTGAAACCACATAAATAAGGAAAAGCAGGATTTGACCCAAAGTGAGAATAACATCCAGGGCGTGGAGAACAGATGTGAATAAGATTCTCCAATTTGTAATGCTACAAACCTTCTTTTACTCATTCTAAATTGTGTCCTGCCAAAACAGATAAATATCCAGCTACTCACCATAAAAGAAAATGGTGGAAGGAAAATGTGTGTTCCTTCCTTTGGAGGATATTTAATTGCTCATGAGTAGATCTGTTCAAAGTGTTTTTGCAAAATTTAAAATAACTCAAAATTAGCTCTTCCAGATTTGTGGAGTGTCCATGAAATATTTTTTCATTATTGAAAATGTAATTAAAGTTGAGCATGACATTTTTTTTCTTTACTATCTGGATGTCAGTGAATTACCTATGCAGATTTTTATGGTGTTTATTTGGGTTTCAGAATAGGAAGGGTGGGTCTTTGTCATACTGTGTTTCTTCATGGCCCCCAAGTGACTAAAACCTACTCCATATGATAAGGTGGGTCAGAAGAAGCCATCTTAACTTATTCTTTTCCAGCCTAGTCATTTTTTTTGTTGGTGGAAAATTTCATGAAAGCTAGGTTTATTTAAAAAGTTATATAATGAGAATATTTTGGGGAAAAAAACAACAAACACTGGAAATGATGATTAATAAATGAATGCATATGTCAGTAAGATCTCCCATGGTACAAGATTTTTCTCTTGTTTCTAACTTAAATGTCAGAACCGCTTAGCTTAGTTTTGCAGTTCTTTCACCCACTCCAGCTCTGAGATGACATTAGTTCACCATGAAACTTGTCTAAACCTGTATGTAAGAGGGGAGCCTCTGACTTTACTCCAATTCAACTGTTAGGCATTGAAACCTATTATTTGTACTGCTGTAGAGTTTAGGAGCCTTACTCATGGACCAGGATCACATTGTTCTAGGTGCTGTACCAACACAGAACTAATATTTTCTGACTTCAGATCTGCACTTTTGGGTTTCAAAACAGCATATTGAGGGGCTGACTTTTGGATCCCACTATATCTTGCCAGCATTTACTTTTCTTGTTGATAGCAAATCTCTTCAAAGATTTAGCCTTAGCCATGAGTGGGAAGACACATTTGAATTGCTTGTGCTAGATTGTGCCTTTTATACTGAGCCCCAAATATGGGGTGGAGCTGCCCTGCCCCTGGAAAAATTCTCACACCTGCCCATAGTGCACTTGTGATGGTGCACAGGGGATTAAACTGGGAACCTCCAGATAGGGTGACCGGACAGCAAGTGTGAAAAATCGGGACAGAGCATCGGGGGTAATAGGAGCCTATATAAGAAAAAGACCCAAAAATCGGGACTGTCCCTATAAAATCAGGACATCTGGTCACCCTACCTCCAGAACATAGTGTATGAGCTGCTCCAGCTTGAGTTAAGGCTCTATTTGCTGAGGTTTCCACAGAAGATGCAAGTCTGCTGATCAGGCACAGTGGGAGCCCTGCAACGTCCACTCACCTTTGTTCTCTCCAAGCCTCTGAAGGGACTGCATTTCAAAGGCATTTCAAAGGCCTGTTCTAAAGCATGCTGAATTCAATGGAAAGTCTCCCAGTGATTTCACTGGACTTTGGAACTGTCCTAATAATAATTTCTGGTAGCACTACTTAAGTGGTATAACCCTCCTCTTTCTGTCCCTAGCACAGTTCAGGCTCATAAGAGACATATTTATGCCCTATAATCTTTTTACTTTTTTCAGACCAAGCTGCAGCTCTGGTCTATTTAGAAGTTTGTTTGAACGGCAAGAAAATATAGCATCGTTTGGCCAGGCTGTTAAGATTATTTATAACGAAAAATACATGAAAAGATTTTAAAGTATTTAAATTATTTGTCTTGAATCTGTAAAATACGCATTATCATTTGTCTTTCTGTAATTAATGGTTTTCAGCTGTTAGGCAAGAGTTAAAAATTCAGTTAGCAGCTGAGACAGAAACCCATATAATAAGCAGAAATATCACCAGAGGCCCAAGGACACTGGCAGCTGTGAACACTTTATAGACTTGCATGGTCAGACGTCCGCCCAGTAACTTGGCTTCTCGGTAAGAAAGAACAGTACAAACGTTCCCCCGCATCTCTGTAGATACCTGTGAAGATTCACCCCCACCCCTCCCCTTCACCTTAAGGTAGTCACAGATAATTGATGTAATCAAAACAGTTTTATGCATGTGTTCTGCTCCTGTCATTATCATGTTAAATGTTCTTTCTCTCTCTGAAACAATGCTTGTCTCTGTAAGTACAAGATAAATGCAAATGAAGTGATAAGAAAAAGGTATATAATTGGTCACTGTAGCACCATACTTTTGAAGCTGTTTATCAGTCTTCCGGATACCATGAATAAACCTCTTCAGTTTTTCATGGTATCAGGCAGGCACAATATTGTCTGTGCCTGCCTGATTCTTGGGGAAAAGAATCTCGTTGCTTCACACAGTGATTTTCCTTCTCCTTGCCATCTTTTCACTCTGAAGCCAAAGATGAATTTCTCTGACACACAAGAAACCCTGGACCTCTCATCTCACTTTAAACTATCATAAATGTGAATCCTGTAGAGGTCTTTGCCATAGCCACAGGTGCTGATACCTGCAATGAATGGGCTATTTAACCCTTGTACTAGCACAAAACAATGATGATGTCCAGCTGTTTGAGCAATACATTGACCAGTTAAATAAATTGGAATTGGTGCCCTTCCATCACGGGTTTAGGGCAATGCAAATCCAGGTGAAAAATGATGCTATCTAGACATCACATAAAAATACACAAAAGAACAAAATATCAGAGGAACCCATTGTGATGCTGTATGGAATCTGGGGGACACTTTAGGATATTATGAATGCCAGTGGGGTCGGGGTCTGATCGGGGCTCCCTGCAGGCCCCGTGGGGTTGAGGGTCCAGAGCTGCTACCTGGTCCTGTAAGCTCCGGGTCAGCCGTCTGGCCCCACATGGTGGGGGTCCGGGGCAGCTGTGTGGCAGGGGTACGGGGCGGGCAGCCTGCCGGCTCCACACGGCAGAGGGTCCATGGTCAGGGTCTGGGCTGCCGCTGCTCTGCCACCTGGCCCCTATGGCCCAGGTAACACACTGATAAATAAGTTGAGAACCATTGATCTCTACTGTGCCTTGCTTTCCCTAGCTAGCACACTAGCCATTGAACTGGTGCTACAAACCTAATGGAGATACAGCTGTTCATCAGCTTAACATCTTAACAAGTTTTTGGTCACTTCCACATTAGGATTTGAAATAATGACCTAGGGGATGAAAAAGCTTGCATCCCATTACCATCCCCCGAGACATCCAGTCCTGCAGTATAATGCTTTAAAAAAAAATAATATAAGAAACCCTTGCCAATTCTGGCTGTGAATTTGAATTAAATTAAACATACGGAATAAAGGATTAGAGTACAAAAAAAAAGTTACAAGCTGAATAGATCCTTTATAGTGTGTAGGTTTGAAAAGAAATCTGTCTTCTTCTTTTTTCCCCCCTTGTTTACTTGCTCCTGAGATGAAAGCCTCTGTGTTAGGATTAGGAAAGCTTTATATAAAAGCTGGAGCTGACTCTTTTGTATGGAAAAGGAAAATGGACAGCCAGTAATTTCAGTAAATTTCAGTAAAGGACAAGATATATGGCTTTGAGTTTTACATGTGACAGACAATAGGTTGTATACCTTGCACTGAATTTTGTAGAGCAAGCAAAAACTATAAATAGTGAGGAAGGGAGCGTAGTACCTCAGAAAGAATGGACTTCTAATCTTAAAGCTTATATAACCAACAGATTCTATCATTTCTAGAGCTGATCAAATAATACAAAAAGTGAATCGCAAATACTTCCCTGCATGAGGGCAGGAGTTAGGTTTGCTGCTATTTGTGGGGTCATGTGATTTGTTGCTTACAGGTATTCAGCTGCGGTTCAGGTATTTGTGAAAATGTTTGAGAATTCTGAAAGCTTCATGAATTTGAACAGAAAGGGTAATTTCTCTGACAACTCATAGTGGAAATGTTTTGTGCATTATAAGTTGTTATCCTGATTAAAATAAAAAAGCAGAAACAATGCTCCGTGAGTTGAGTGACCAATATTGAATAGCTAAACTGATCAGTTAGTGAGCACCCCATTGGCTGGCACTTGTTTCATTAACACTTTTGGGCTGGATTGAGAGTTAGTCTTGACTTTAGTTGAGAGAGAGTGGACAGGTGCACTGCCCTAGCTGCAGGCCCAGAAAGGAACTGTTACTTATATCCCTTCAGATTCACAATTCCTCCAGAGTTCCTATTTTGTGAAGGGGGCATTATGTTGCATTAGACCATTACCAAATACTGCATACTCTCCTCCACTTCAAATCCAACTGGCTTCAGTGGCCTACACATGGTGATGAAACTGAGCCAAGCTCTGTCCATTTCTCATGGTCACCCCATGGTTTCCCCACTCTCTTATTCATGGGGAGTAGTATCAGACATGCTCTTTCCCCTTTATTCCCCCACTACTTCACTTGGACTCAAGTTCTGGTAGGTCCTGTGTGGTCATGTAGAGGAGTGGGAATGGGCAGAGCCTTTCGTTCTCTGGTGTGGCAAGGTAGAACAGGATCACAACCCAGCTGTAATTTCCCCCTTAATGCTTTAGGAAGCTCTTTCCCAGTATTTAGCTTGTTTGAATAGGCACAGAAAAGATCCAGAATATTTATATGCCCATTAAAGATGTGACAAAACCTCTTTAAATTCTTCTCCTTTAGAAGACATTTATAATTCTTGAAAGGCATGTTATAATTACCCTTTATTGGATACAAAGGCTATTTTTGTGAAAGAAATAATTAACTTTAAATTTGGGGCTGAGGGACCTGGGGTGCAGAGAAGATACTGGCTACTAAAACCTCTGAATGGTGGCTACATACAGTGACTGCCAAGAAAAACCCGAGGCCTCTGAATCCTATGCCACACTAAGCCATGGAAAAATTTAATCTCACAAAGTTGCAGTGAAAACAAAGCTCCTCTGAATATTGTTAGCTGGCTGTGAGCCAAAAAAGGCAATACTACTGATTTCAGCAAAATATGTATCATTAACCATTAGTCTTTCTATGAGAACTCCTATTCTGTGTAGAGCTATACATCATAATTAGTATCATGCACATTCTTCCTTCACAGCGGGTAATGGACAAAACATCAGAAGCTTTATTACTTAACTTAGTCAAGAAGCAGACATCACCTATTTGGTCAATGTAATATATCTTCCCAACATACCTACACATCATAGATCATTTGAAAGCTGATTATGTCTACTTTAAGATGAGGTATGATATGATGCTGTCAAATGGTGCCATTATCATAGAAATGAGGATAAATAATGACACAATCCACATGTTAAAATGAGCACTTTGAAATATTTGCATTTGTTTGTTAGTTTAATACTCTCTGTATTCTTGCAAGACATATAATTGAATTTCTTTGTGACCCCAAAGTACCACAATAACATTCTAAAGAGTAAAACCATATCTAATAATAAATGTGTATAGATATAATTGAAAGGTAATAAAGATGGTGACATTTCTAGTCAACATCATTACCAACATCATTATGATCTCTGTGGAGAGAGTATGGCTTACCACAGCCTTCATTGCCTTGGCATGTACACACTTCTGTGCAGGGAAGATTGTTCTGACTACAGACACAGTTGATTGTGCAGTAACTCCTACTGATACAAATACAACATAAGGTCTTTTAGAAGCTCAGATGCAATTGGGCCCTAGAAGAATACAGGAAGTAGTTCATCCTCCACATTTCCCCATCCATGTTTCAATGGTGATCCAATATTTGGTTTACCTGTGCAAGAGAAGACATCCAAATCTTTGTTTGCCAAGATGCTCTTTTGACATGAGCTTCAAAATGGTCATCATATGGTGGGAGTTTGGCCAGTGACTTGTTCTTTCTAATGAGGCACAAGGAATTCAGGTCTCTATTGGTCTCTCTTTATTTCTTGCTCTGATCATACAACACTGCTACCAAGTTCTTTGCTGCAGAAATTGCGGCTTGTCCATCAGTCTCTCCCAATTTGGCAAGATCTCTGAAGCAGGAAGCTCCCTTTGTTTTGACAACATTAAATACAGATTTTTTCCCAATACTAAATAGGGATGACAGAGAGTCACATCCTATTAATGCATGTACAGCGGGAAGTATGTTCCAGAAGTCAGGAGTGAGTATGTCACAAATTGCATGCACAGTTATGAAGCACACTTGTCTGCTGTGCTGGTAAAGGTGCTTGTTTCAATCCATGTTAGTTCTGTGTTCTATTTATGGAAGGTAGTGAACATCAAGGAACAAAACATCTATATCAGGTGACCTTGTTATAGTTTCTTTGACACTAAGAGACCCAAAAGTCATTTTGGTACATACGGCATGCAGAAAAATCCTTGTGTCTGCTTTCTCTTGAGTAATGTACAAGTCTTGGGCTTCTTCAGCACCTCTACTGGTGATGGATTTTGCTACTTCACCATTGGAAAAGCCTCCAGCAAGAAGGAGTGTTTGTGTTGGATGTGCTCCTACACACTCAGGTGCATTTTGAACCATATATTCACAGAGGATATGTACAAGTGGCTGTTTGTCGAATGCCATGGGTAGAAACGTTTTCCATGGAGCCACAGGGCATCCGTTAATCACCTGGTATTTCTTGCATCCAACCTTAGATCCTGTCTGGTTCTGTCTTCCTGCAATTTCACAGAGTTACTGTTGTCATATCTGTCAAAGACTTTGATTACAGAATTAGCTTTGTGAAATCCTTTTAGGATCTGCTTCAAGTACTCAGCAGCCAATTAATCAAATATGTGGCATTTGTCTCCAGCCATCATTTGTACGAGAGTCATGACCTCGCTGATGTACACTGTGGTTTCTTCGTTGCATGCTCTTAGCTTATGGAGTCTTTCAGCTTGAGCCTCTAGCTGATGCCCCAATTCAGCTTTGTCTATTCTTTTCATTGTTCCATCAGCATGGAGGAGGGACATAGGCACAGGCATCATTGGATGACAAGAACAGTTGCCATTGAAACATCTCTGCATCTTGCTCAGAACAGATTTCTGTGGAAAACAGTTTCTGGACTGATAGTTGCTGTGACTGTTCCTCCCTTGCCAGACTCGATGGTCTTGGCCATGTCAGCAAATGTTTTGATACTAGATTTCTTGAGAAGGCTGAACCAGCTACTTGACCCATCAGAATCAAGTGCACCTCTCACAGATCTCTCCATTTGTTCTTCACCAACATTTGCTGTGTGCAGTAGAGATTCTTGCATATTTGATATTACATGCAGTCCAGTAGATATATGGATTAAGCACCTCTGGCTATGATTCATGGTCAAATGGGTTTATTATATTGTTGATGACATGGCTGGTAAGAGCTGTAACATATTCTTCATTCCCTTTCAGTGCAGAGGCATGGACTTGTTTGTGAACTTTATCTTCACTACTTCTTCTTAAACCACTTCTTTCATAGCTTTTGCATATTCGTATTATGAAGTTCTGGCCCGGGAACCGTCTCGCGGGGGCAGGGCCCCCATCGCCCTGGCCTGAGGCAGGGCGTTGGGTTTGGGTCGGTCATGGCTCCCCTCCCCCTGGCCTCGGGGCTGCCCTCGGTCTCGGGGCTCCTGGTGGCACCCTGCCCAGGGGTGTGGGGCCACAGCAGCCAAGCGTGACGCTGACTGGTGCTGAGGGGGGTGCAAAATTTTTTTATTTCTTTGGGGGGAGGGATAGCTCAGTGGTTTGAGCATTGGCCTGCTAAACCCAGGGTTGTGAGTTCAATCCTTGAGGGGGCCATTTGGGGATCTGGGGCAAAAATTGGGGATTGGTCCTGCTTTGAGCAGGGGGTTGGACTAGATGACCTACTAAGGTCCCTTCCAACCCTGATATTCTATGATTCTGTATTATCATCTCTAACACTGACCTGTGCATAAGTGTCACTGAATTAAAAAAACTAGTTTCTAGAATAATTCAAAGGCTAGTCCTGAATGCATAGGCAATTACAAATCAAAACCTTCTGCCAGCAGACTAGATGCTATGTTGCGTGTGCAAAAACTTACACATGGAGAATCATTACACTAGGAATTTTCCCTCTGGGGCACCTGGCATTGGTCATTGTCGGAAGACAGGATACTGGGCTAGATGGACCTTTGGTCTGACCCAGTATAGCCGCTCTTATGTGTGATGAGTTGCCCCCCCTCCTGGGGTGCCACCTAATGTACTGGGGTACCACTGAGCCTGCCTGTTCCACACGCTTGGGCTCCCTCCCACTGTCCTGCTGAGCCAGGCCCTCAAGCCTCCCCCAGCACACACACAGGTAGGGACACACCCAGCTGCAGAAAGACACAGACACTGAAATCAGCTCTGCATGGGAAGACTCAGCTAGGGAATTGCCCAGCACTCAAGTGCACACCCCCTCGGGAGTGTAAACTCAACATTGTATTGTGTTGTGCTGCACAGAGAACTGTATAGTGTAAGCTCATAAAATTTGCCTCCTCCCTGAATGTGGAGGAAGATATGCCCGGCTTTTTGCACCCCCCCCCCCCAAACTGGTTTTAGAGAAAACAAAAATAAGTTTATTAACTACAAAAGAGAGATTTTAAGTGATTATAAAGGATAGCAATCAGATCAAAGCAGATTAAGCAAATGAAACAAACTTGCAAACTAAGCTTTATACACTAAAAAAACTGGTTACAAGTAGTAATTTCTCACCCAAAATGTTATTTTATGGCAGATTGCAGAGGTTTGTGAAGACAAGCTGCTTTTGCTTGCAGCTTAAAACTCCAGGTATTTCTTCTTTCACAGGCCAGACACCTTTTCTAGCCTGGGATCAGCTCTTCTCCCCTCCTTTGTCTTTGTTTCTTAGATGTGTCCAGCAGTCATCCTGGGTGGGGATTCAGTGAAGAACGAACTCTGATTAACTAGCTCCCCTGCCTTAAATAAGGTTTACATATGGCAGGAATCCTTTGTCTTTCAATGTGATTCCCAACCCCCTCAGTGGAAAAATAATGATTTTCTATGATGGAGCCCAGTACCAGGTAACATGATCACATAACCCTGCAATGTCAAAGCATCCCAGGAAGCTTCTCAGGAAGGTGGAAGATTAGTATCTTCAAAGACCTATTGTTCTCCCGAATAGTTCATTGACTTGTCCCCAGCTAACCAGCCAGACTGATTGCATTTTGTCTGGTGGACATTGCCCAGGTAAAAACACTTTTGTAGTACAGCTGTATAATCAATATTCCTAACTTTAGATACAAAAATGATACATGAATACAAACAGCCTAATCATATTCTGCAAATCATAACCTTTACAATGGTATCGCACGTGCCTTATCTTGCACAAAATATGCTATATAGTTATGCTATAATAACAATATTTCTATGAAGAATATGGGACATAGTGTCACGTTATGTTCTTATGGAATTCATGTACATGTATATCTATGTACATGTACCACTATGCAGTACAAATTATGTGCACACAATCTAGTGCTACTGATACACAACCTTCAGTGTGGAATTGATTTGGTCAGCAAATTTCAGCTGAAAATATAGAAAACTATTATAATCACTGGTGAGATACTTTGACAATTAAGAATACGTGATGTGACAACGTGTGTGTGTGTTAGTTTATTGCAAAATGTTGATATTTGCCATTTTTGCCACATGCTAAACAGCTTCATTGTTTCTGGGGGAAAAAAATACTTCTCCATGCAAAAACAGCACAATTTTTTTTAATACATTGTTTGGTATCTTTGACCAGTAACACCACATTAAGGTGTTGAAATTTACTTCAACAGTCAAAACTCACTCATGTTATGGTGTTTCTTGAACTGTGCAAAAAAAAAAAAAAAGATACTTTCTCACATTGGGTACCATTGTTTCACTTAGCCTACAGGCTTGTGGCACTATTTGACAGCTCCACAACATACCTCATCTAAACATACATAAAATAAGCTTTCAAATGATATGTGATGTGGGTGTGTGTAGGATGGGTACATTAAACTCCAAATAAGGCCCTTTTTGGAGAATTGCCACATGACTAGAGAACCATTATAAACTTGGAACAAAAGTATGGAATCTAAAATACAAATTATGATGCATATTCACTAAGAACCCAATTCTTCTCTCACTTATACTGATCTGACACCAGTATAGCTTCATTGACTTCAGTAGTTACTCTTCACTTATGCCAGGTTGAGTTAGAGCAAAATCAAACCCAGCTGGTCAACAGAGTTGCTCTGGGTTTACATCAGCTTAACTGAGAACACGGGCCTTTTACTGATTGATTATTGACTGACTTGATTTTAGAAAAGTTATTCTGGGTTTACACTCATGTTAATGAGATCAGAGTCCACTATATCTGAAAAATAAAGTTGCCAGTAGTACATAGTACTTTCTCTTTAAATATGCCGATATGGAGAATCAAAATATTAAGATTTAACACCACAAAGTCAGGAATTTCAGAAAGCTTACTTCATTCTCATCTCTGTCTGTCCTCCCGCTGATTTTAATTGTGAAATTTTTAGAGACCAAGAAAGCCACATAAAAGTACTAAAGATACAGAACTACAGGTCTGATTCTCCCCCACAATTCCTCATTAGGATACAATTTGCAGCATAAAAATTTGTTCTGTTAAGTATTTGTGCTGTGGCTGTGGAGAAGACACAGAAAAACTTCTTTGCTTTCACCATAGCATCCATACAATTTCAGACAGCACTTTTGTACCAGGTGGTAGATAACTTGGCAACTCTTCTCCCTTTGAGTTCTTCCCACTGTGAGGAAATTTCTGGTTATTTTGTGAATAAAGTTGCTCAGATTTGTTCAGAGCAATGTGTCCAAGGGGACAGAGCAACATTTGGAAGGGACAAATGCTAAGTAAGTATTCTCTGTTTGTTTCAGATGGTTTCATTCAGTGAAGTGCTGGGAGTTCTGTGAGTCAGAATCTCTGCTTTGGATCAGTGTCCTTTCTAGATGGTGGAAGTACTGCGTCCTTTGGAAGTCCATAAGGAAGTACAGGGTCCATTTTACTGGGTCCTTTGGAAATTGTCAGCACCTCGTTTAGGGGTGCAGGGCAGCTGATTGTCTTTGAGGAAGAATTACTGCTGAGGCCTTTACTCAAAAACAATTTCTTGATATTAATGGGAAATTTATGATCCATTTTTGGTTAAGGTTATTTAGAAGGCGTAATGTGAGAACTGAGGACCAGATCCTCAGCTGGTATAAATCGGCCTACCTTTGACTTTCATGGGGTTACACTGATTAACACCAGCTGAGGATCTAGAATCTGATTATAGAACTGTGCCAGATCTATTCATCTCTGGTTGTCCTGGTCACCCTTCACTGACCTTCAGAGCATGCAGTAAAGCCTACATATCTATTCAGACTTTTGAGGAGGATGTGTTGTCTTTTTGTGTGTTTAGGAGTTAGGAATATCTCTCTTCCCCAAATATTTTCTTGCTTCTGGAAAGCCCTATTGCCAATAAGGAGTTGGAGGTTTCAATGTGATATGTGTAGAGTTTGCCACACTATTCCCGTCAATACTAGTTGATGTCCTGCAGTAACATCCAAGCATACTCCTAGGACGCTGTACAACTATAAACATATTAAAATGCCAAAGTTGCAAATTAGACGCTTGCATCTTATAATAAGTTGGCCCTTATTATGAACAAGGATATGTGAAATTAATACAAGTGTCAGGGGTTCATCAGTATTGAAAGTGCTAAAGGTAGGCAGCATAGGTCAGCAGCTAAGGCATTAGAATAAGAATCAAGAGACCCGGGTTGTATTCCATGCTCTGTCACAGATCTACTGTGTAACCTTGGCCAAGTCATTTCACCTTTATCTGCCTTTTTCAAATGGTGATAACGATACTTACTCTCCTTTGTAAAGAGCTTTAAGGTTTCTGGGTAAAAAGTGCTCTGTAAAAGCTAAGTATTACCATTAAAATGAGTGCTATATTAAAAATTCATCTCTTTAGCTATTCAGTACAATAATTCTCCAATAAAAGCATTTGGAATTTAACAACGAATAAATCGTATAGATTTAGTTTCATATCGTATTTTATATTCAAAAAAATATACCAGGCAGCCAAAATCAGATTGTCAGCAGCAACACAAGACTAAACTACAGAAAGATAATTGAGCTGTTCCAAGCACTTTATGATGGTAGAGCCTACAAAGCAGACACGCAGTCATTCGTCTCATACAGTATCTCTCCTGCTGCTACTAAACACCTTGGTATGAAGCCTCAGGGTTTATTTGCACTACAGGAGACGTCTGTTACTTCAGACACACTGCAGTACAAACTGGTTATCATTTAAATAATGTGGGAAAACATCTTTATATTTATTGCTCTAACAAGATTGGCTTCAATAAAATAGAAAGTTTATACTTTACTAGACGTTCTTGTTCATCATGGTCTCACTGTGCTATACTATACATATCCAGGGCCTGGGGCTTGATCCTGGGAGGTGCTGAGGTTATTCACATTCCATTGACTTCGTTGCAGCCTCAGTTCAACAAGCACCTAAGCATGTGCTTAAAAGTAAAACAAACAGGGATGCACTTGTTGAAAATTAAGCATTAGCCTTAAATATTTTGCAAATCATGGCCTGAGTGTTGTGGTTACCCAGCATTTAGGATTGATCCCTATGTTGGTACATTAATAGAAACCATTTTTATTACCCATATCAGGAAAGAAAGGACACACTCATTCAGGACCTGGTCCTGCAAGTTCTTATTCACAAGCTTGATCTCAGTGAAAGCAGTGGTTCTAATTGTGAATTAAGGTTTGCAAAATTGGGCCCTTAGAGATACTAGAGAATTACTTTCTAGTGAAATCAGCTGCAATACCTAAGGTAGCTTTAAAGAAGACAACTAAAGGGTTAAAAGGGTTTCAATATTCTCTTTTCATCTCCAGGGACAAATTCAACATGTGGATGGAAAGGCAGAAATGTATTCAAATGCAATGTGAACACTAACTGGAGAAGTGATTTACAAACTAAATATTTAATTGAAAGTGTGATTTTTTTAAAAAATAGTTGTTTGTTTAAAAGCCTTTACAGAGTTCCATTCAGTAAAAAAAGAAATAGCTGTCAAACTAGTAAAGTGAGTGTTTGGGTAATGTCAAAATTTCAGTTCTCTCGAAACTAAAATATTGTAAGTAAAATATTTTAAATGTTAGTTAATAGACAGTTTAATTCATTTATGTACACTTGCATTAGTGATTTTCACAGCTCTGTTCTCATCTAGCTGTATAAAAATGAAAGGAATAAATGGAAAAAATAGTTGTATCTCAGCATGTTCAAAAGGCAGCATAATAAACAATCAGCAGAGCATACAATGTACAGGTAGGTTTTTATGTCGGGCTCTGGCTGATGTCTGGATACCTGTGGTTCTGACAAATATTGTTGGTGTTTAGTCAAGACCTATAGTATGACTGTGTAGCAGGCAGAAATATCTAGAAGTCCAATGCCGTTAATAAGGAACTTAGCTTTCCTTCCATTGTCAGGTAGAAAAAATAGCCCCTTCCTGGTCCATCTGCAACATGCTGCTTATATTCTCTAATAACCAAGCCATCATTTCAAACTCAAAAAGGCTTTCTAAATTTAAGAAATGAGTTTTTTATCTTCTAGGGAAATAGGAGGAAGCCTCCTGAAATGTCAGTGTGGCTTGAACCTTTGATAGTTGTAAGATTGAACCTTTGATAGTTGTAAGCTCTTTAGGGGAAGGGTTGTGTTTTTGTTCTCTGTTTGTACAGCACCTAGCACAATGCTGTCCTGTTCCATGACTAAGGCTCCTAGGCATTACAGCAATACAAATAATAATAATAATAGACATCTTTAAAAATTGAGAATTAAATTTCTTTAAATCAACTATACAAACCTATCTGCAATTTGCATCCCAAGCCAGGGGGGCAGGGGGGAAGTCATAAGGAAAGGCTCCAGACCCAGCTGGGTGAATAACCACCTGAAAAAGGGTTATTAGGAGAAAGCAGAGAGTCTATAGGGGATTGAAAAAGGGAATGACCAGCAAAGAAAGCAACATCTTTGAGCTTAGAAAATGTAGGAATAAATTGAGAATTTCTAAAAGTTGAGCTGAATTAGCTCTTGCCAAGGAAATTTAAAAAAATAGATTTTTTTTAAGCTATATAAATCAAAAGAGAATAAGAAGAGATGAGATTGGGTCAATATGCAGTGTGGATGGGGAGGAGATTAAAAATATTCCAGGCATGGCCCAAAAACTAAATGAATACTTTGCTTTGGTTTTCAATAAGGATGGTTATAAGGAACATGGGCATGAAGGAAGGATGGATGGCTAATGGAAATGAGTATAGAAAGGAAAATGATCACATCTGAGTTGCAAGAAAAATGCAGAGATCTTAATGTGCTCAAATTTTGGGGACCAGATAATTTCCATTCCAGACTGCTAAAAGAACTGGTGCATGAGATTGCTAGTCCAGTAGCAAGAATTTTTAATATCTCTGTCTGGGGTAGTACTGTATGACTAGAGAATATCTAACATTGTACTTATATTTAAGAAAGGGGGAAAAAGTGATCTGTAGAATTATAGACCTGGTCTAATCTCAGTAGTATGCAAAACTTTGGAATGACTTGTGAAGGACAGAAGAATTTAAATTCATGGGAGTAAATGGAAAAGGGTATGTAATGCAACATGGGTTTACCAAAGGTAGATTGTGCCAGCCTAACCTGATTTCCTTTATTGAGAAAATAATTGATATTTTAGAAAAGTGAAATGCAGTAGCTCTAATATACTTGGACATCAGCAAAGCATTTGACATAGTACTGCATGAGAATTGTGTAGTTAAATTAAAGAAGGTGGGGATTAGTACAAGACTTGTAAGGTGGAGAAGGAACTAGCTGATGGGGAGAAGGCAGTGGGTTGAGAGGCAAAGTGAACTATTGAACAGGTGGGAAGTTACTATTCCTCAGGGTCAGTCTTGGAACCAATCTTATTCAATCTTTTTATTAATGACCTTGGCAGAACAAATAGGAGCATACTAATGAAATTTACGGATACAAAGTTGGGAGGTATTGTCAATACAGAGGAGGATCAGAATATTACACAGGAAAATCTGGTGAAATGGAAGACTGGGGAGTGACAGAAAAGAGATGAAATTCAGTAGTACACAGTGCAAGGTTATGCACTTAGGGTCTAATAAGAATTTCTGCTACAGGCTGGGGGCTGGTAAGTTAGAAGCGACACAGGAGGAGAGAGATCTAGGTGTCTGGTTGATCACAAGATGATGATGAGCCACCAGTGTGATCCAACTTCAAAAAAGACAAATGCAATCCTATGATGTATACAAACTGCAACAAGTGCTGAGAAGAGCTACTAGGATGGTCAAGGGAATGGAGGGCCTATCTTATGAGAAGATAGTGTAAGAGCTTGAATTGTTCAGTCTAGCAAAAAGAAGACTGAAAGGAGATATGATTGCTCTCTCTAAATACATTGAGGGTGGGGGAAAGAGGGGCGTAAACACCAGGAAGGGTGAAGAGGAGAATGTTGACATAAGAGCAAATGAGTATGAAGTGGACCTGAGTAAATTCAGGCAGGAAATTAGAAGAAGGGGTGAGATTCTGAAACAGCTTTCAAATAGGAGCTGTGGGGACAAACAACTTAATTCATTTTAAGAGAAGCTGGACATATTTATGAGTGGGATTATCATAGAATCACAGGGTTTGTCTTCATTACTGACATAAATCGACCTAAGCTACATTTTCTCCAGCTACGTTATTCACGTAGCTGGAGTTAACATAGCTTAGGTTGACTTATCCCAGAGTCTTCCCTGCACGGCACTGATGGGAGACACTCTCGGGTTGACTTACCTTACTCTTCTCCGGGAGCTGGAACACTGGAGTCAACCAGAGAGCCCACTGCCATCGATTTAGCAGGTCTTCACTAGACCTGCTAATTGACATCTGCTGCATCGATTGCAGCAGTGTCGATCTCCCTGGAATTGAAGACAAGCCCATAGGGTTAGAAGGGACCCCAAGGGTCATCTAGTCTAACCCTCTGCCAAGATGCAGGATTTGCTGTGTCTAGACCAGTGATGAGCAACCTGCGGCCAGCGGGCTGCATGTGGCCCACCAGGGTAATCCGCTGGCGGGCCACAAGACAGTTTGTTTACTTTGACGTCCACAGGCACGGCCACCTGCAGCTCCCGGTGGCTGTGGTTTGCCGTTCCGGGGCAATGGGAGTTGCGTGAAGCGGCGGCCAGCACATCCCTGCAGTTCGCGCCACTTCCCGCAGCTCCCATTGGCCGGGAACGGCAAACCGCGGCCACTGGGAGCTGCAGGCAGCCATGCCTGCGGACAGTCAATGTAAACAAACTGTCTTGTGGCCCGCCAGCGGATTATTCTGACAGGCCGCAGATTGCCCACCAATGGTCTAAACCATCCAAGACAGATGGCTATCCAGCATCCTTTTTAAAACCTCCGGTGAAGGAGCTTCCACAACCTCCCTAGGCAGTCTGTTCCATTGTCCTGTTCTTACAGTTAGGAAGTTTTTCCTGAGATTTAACAGAGTATAAAGGAGTTGTTTGTGATGGTGTGAGGCAGGACTCGGCAGCCCGGTGGTCCCTTCCAGTTTCTCTTATGTTCATAAAGCTCATACGTCGGATGGTCACCTGCAGGAGTCAAGAAGCAGTTTTCCTCAAAAAATATAATACTTTTTTTTGTGTTTGGTCTCCTCCCTCCAAAGCATCAGGGATGGCCACAGCTAGTGATAGCAAACTGGATAGGGTGGGCAGGTGCTCTGAGATGACACCAAGCATTCTCGCTTTCAGGTGCTTGCTTGGGTCAGGGTCTAACTGATCACAATATGTGGGGTCAGGAAGGAATTTTTGCCCAGGTGAGATTGGCATTGACATCGGGCGAGGGTTCTCCTTCCTCTACAACAGAGGTTCTTAACTTTTTTCTTTCTGAGCTCCGCCCCCCAACATGCTATAAAAACTCCATGCCCCACCTGTGCCCCAATAACTGTTTTTCTGCATATAAAAGCCAGGGTTGGCATTAGGAGGTACCAAGCAGGGCAGTTGCCTGGAGCCCCATGCTGCAGGCCCCCTCACGAAGCTACATTGCTCAGGCTTCAGCTTCAGCCCCAGGTTGGGAGCTCAGGGACTGGGCTTCAGCCCCATGTGGGGGGCTTCAGCTTTCTGCCCTAGGCCCAAGTGAGTCTAATGCTGGCCCTGCTTGGAGGCCCCCCTGAAACCTGCTCAAGGCCCCCTAGGACTTGGACTTCTGATTGAGAACCATTGCTCTACAGCATGGAGTTTGTGTCATTTGCTGGGATTATCTGGGTGTATCTTACTTAATCAGTTCTCTGCCATTGCTGGGACCTTGGGCATTGGCACATTTTCGTCCCTCCTATTCTCTGCCTGTGGCACATAATAGTCTAGTGTCCTGTGGGCTGTAATATTTTGGTCTAATTTTGTTGTCAGGTTTTTCATGCGGGTGCTGAATGGTGTTCGTTCCCTGTGACATATAGGATGTCAGACTAGATCTGATGGTCCCTTCTGGCCATAAACTATATGACTCTAAGACTTCCTTGGCCCCTTCTCATGAGGCCAGAGTAAATAATATAATCAGTTCCACCCATGGATAATCCTAAAAACATTAAAGGATCTTTGCATAATGTGATAATCTGGTAAATAAAGGGTTAATTTTCTCATGGCCTGGTCTGGAATACTTGTGAGTTGCTCTGTCTCTATTGGTCAGAAGTGTCTGGGAGGAGAGAAAAGATTCCATTCTGCCTGTGTAAATTACCTCAGATGTGTCAATTGGATACAGTTTTTGCCTACATGTCTTTCGTATACCATTGTACTGAGTGGTGTTAACAGTTTCACATTTAACTTCAGAAATAGCTGAATTTCAGTGGTGGATTAAATATCTCTGTATATAGTGACTGTATATTGTTTCTAGTGTCAGAGTCTAATATTCTTACACCGCTGAGCCCCTTATTCCTACCAGCGGTCCCATTCAGAGTAAATAGGGTATCAGAATCTGGCTGTAAGTTTGTAAGGTGTTTTGGAATCCTTTGGATGAAACACATTCAGTGTGAGGGGGCCTCTCTCATGCTTCTGGCCAAGATCCATGAGAACAGCGACTTGCCTCTTTACTCAAACCTCTTCAACCACCCTCCAGTTTGCCTGTCTTTTAGACATCCTTTGTGGTCACTGATGCCACCACAGGACATGAAGGTGGAATCTGCTTGGCATAATGAGTGGTCAGCGATGACAGTCATTAGTCACTCTCTTGTCACCAACCCAGACATTTGCCCACCAGGTTTTGACCTACTAAGGGACCTATAGTCATCCCTGAACTGGTTTCAAACAGGACAGGGTAACTGTGCGGTCAATCTTTTCAAATGGGGTTTCTCTAACAACCCATGATGTAGATGTGGTCAACTTCAGACTATATCACATATCCTTGACAAATGCCCGCTGAATTACTTCAGCGATGGGCTACGGGCTCGTCACCTGGCTGATGATGATGCTCTCAAATGGCTGGGCACATTGCACATATGCTGATGACTGTATAAACGCATTTATCATTAGCAAAGATGTGGTTAGAGGGCAGCAGTGAAGGAATAAACAATAAAGGAGATCACACATATCAGTTGTGGGTGGGTAAACCTCAGCTCTCCACTGAAATTTCATTAACCCCTAAATAACTGGCCTCTGGCTGGCCATCATGTCTCAGCTAAAGACAACTGTTGATTCTTATAATTTTTATGACATTTAGATAGTATTGACCATGTCTCCCCTCCATCTGTCTTATAGAGTGAACATGTCAGTTATCCTAACTTTTTCATATTATTTTCCAAACTCTGTGTTGTTTTTGTTGCCTCTTAATTCTTCCCAATGGATCTATGACCAAAAACCAGGGATAAAGAAACAGTTCAGATAAAGTAAACTGTAGTTGAAAACTATAAACTACAATTGCTTCAGAAGAGTCACAGAAGGAAAGAATTTGGCCTAAACCTCATTTTTGTATATGATGATGCTTTTCTTGTACTATTGCCAAATTATAGTATGTGAAAAGTGGGTCCCATGCTATCAAATCTATTTAGATACATATAAAATTGTGCCCTGGTACCTACAGCATTTTTAAAAAAAACTCTTACTCTCTGAAGCAGTTACCAATATTGGGGCCTCAATTCCAATCCCTGTCATGGGGGGAAAATATACTAAAAGATCATAGTGATCTTGTTAGGAATGAAACTTCATTTTATGAACCTTGCTGAATGCAGTGTTCCCAAATTCCCACTGGCTAAGACGCTCAGTTTTAAACATTTCTTCAAGCTTGCGATCTTTGAAAACATATATAACAGATGAATTCAAGTTGCTGTGAAGAGTGAGTCTATCAGACTAGAGGAAGAAAGATCCCAAATCAAGGCTTGGAAGCTTTGGGAAGTACACAATTGCCCAGATACATTAACAAGATGATTTTCACTCACAGATAACATAACAGTTCACTCTTCAGACTCTAATCTCCAGGTTGTTTCTAAACTAAAGGTGGTACATGCAGTGGCAGAAAAAACTTTCAAATTATCTCCAGCAAGGGTTGTTAGACTAGAACCTTGAAAATATATGAATCCCATTTACCATAAAACTTTCACAAAAAGTTCAAGAATCTATAGGACTGGGCTTGATCCTCCTCTCACTTACAGTGATGTGACCCCATTGTCTTAAATGGATTTATTACTGATTACAAGCAGTATAAGTGGGAGGAGAATCAGACTCACTGACTGTTAACCTCACCCACCACCATCAAACCTTGTAAACTAGTTCTGTGAACAGGTAGCATCTGTATTATGCTCCTGCTCAGCAAAACTACTGCACACACACTAGACTAATGTCCAAAACTTACACCCTGGAGTTCGATTTGTTAAATTAAATAACAACAAAACATGAACCTCACTTAAGCTTTTCCCAACCTTGCGTCTTCCTAGGGTTTCCCCTGCAGAACCTCTCTGCCCCAGACCCTCAGTTCCATCTCTCCAGAAATGTGTTTCTGGCCCTCTTACATCCTGGTTGGGGTTTATTTTTCCCCTCTCCTACCTCCAAATAGTCTGACACTAATTACACTGTAGTAATTACACTGCAGCCTCATGCAGGGTCCTAGCAACTGAACTCAGGGTGACTCAGCACAAGAGCGGCATGTTCTGATGCAGTGTATTAGAAAATTGTAATTACAAGGAAGGATCTGAAGTGGATTTTAAAATATGTTCAAAAACTTGATTAAATTTTACTCTCGCAGAAAATACAGTCCACTGTTTTTCTTTCCTTTCTTTTATTACAGGGGACAGACTCCTCTTTCTTCATCTCCCAATGGCTTGACACCAGGGATGAATTTGTCTCAGGTATTTTTTAGCATACTAAACATTCAGCCTAGATGGACAGTTATATTGCAATGCACAATAACAGGAACACATGATTGTTTTGGAAAGACAAATGAGAGGACCCAAAACTCCACAGATCTGACAACTTAGAGCAGTCTCATAATTGCACATTCTGCAAAGCAATTAAGCTTGCAGTTAGATATAAAGAGGAACTACCTTTTGTGAAAACTCTTAAGCACAACAAATATATTTGTGAGTGAACATATTAAAGTTCATTGTTATCGCTAACAACCTATTACTAGATTGAATGTCCAGAAAAAACTACCCACATAAGTAATCACTATTTTTCTAAGACCTCAGGGCTTTCTGTATTATATGAATTAATGAGTTTTGCATATGTGCAGAGCTGAATACTGAACACCAGCTGAATTTTCATGCAAGAAGCATCTATTATACTGTATGGTTTCAGCATATTACTGTCTAATTGTTCCTGCAGTGCTGCTTAGCAAATATATGTTCTGCAATCCGAAAGTGTGTGAGACATTTTAATGCATAAAAAAATTATAAATCAAAGGGAGATGTGATTAGTTTGCATTATGAGTTGCAATTATGTTCTTTGAGATTAACGGCAGTGAATTGCCAGTTTGTACTTGACTCATTTACTGGTGTAGGCAACAAGAGTTGTGGGAGGGTTAAAAGCCTCATGACATTTTAAGGCCTCAAAAGGTCGACGTATAATTATGTCTAAGAAATGGTAAGGGCTATCAATCTGGCACTATCTAAGTAAGGGCATAGTCATCAATAACTTTTGAAGATGTATGTTGTGTTTCCATTTTCTATAAAAAAAATAATGGGCATTTTGTGGATAATATTTGTCATATAGAGTAATGGAAATGCCTGGAATGTACTCCCACCTTGGGGTGGAGGAGAGTAGAACTGCAGAAATGCTTGGCTGTGTGAGGTTTGGAAGACTCCAGGGCTGATTCTGATTTCATTTGCACTGTCTTTAAACCGGTGTCACTCCACTGATGTCAGCAGAGTTACTCCACACCCGTGTAAGTGAATTGCCATTTATACTGTTTCATAATTCACTGTGGCTAGAGGCCAGCAGCAAATTCCTATTCTTTAGAGGAAATTGTGCTCCAGAGGAGTGTCTGTGAGGCCCAGTGCTTCCTGAGGTGCTGCACTATATGCCCACCTCTTACTTGAAGTTGTGCATTGAGATACATCTCGCGTTTGGGTAGGATTCAATAGAACCAGTAACTGACAGGTAGGATTTATCACAGTCTGTACATATGCTCATGCGCCTTTGTGTTTGCTGTCCGTGAGCAATAGGGAAAAGGAAGTTTATTGGTACAAATGTTTGTAAAAGTGACTTTTCAAAGTCACATGTATGAGTATAAATAGGAACCAGATCTTCAAATTGAATATGCAGGTTTTCACGCTCAAAGAGCTTGTCCAGTCTGAGAACATGGAACATCCAGTCAGTGAACAGAAATAACACCTTGCAATTTATCTGACCAACTGTGAACAAAGAAGAAAAAGATAAAGAAAAAAAGATATTCCAGAGATTAAGGGTGTACCCATTACAGCTGGGAGTGAGCCTCCCCGACCTTCCAGATTCATGCTAGTTTCACTTGAGCTAGCACGTTAAAAATACCAGTGTGGATGCTGTGGCTCTGATGTAGGCTCAGGCTAGTCAAATCTGCTCAGACACAGGAAACTAGGTGGGCTTGAGAACCCAAACTGCATGAATCTGTCTACCTGAGCTGGGAGGCTTGTTCCTAGCTGCAGTGCAGACATTGCCTAAATGCCTGACCCAAAGTTCATTGAAGTAAATAGGAATCTTTCTCTTCCTTTCCATGGGCATTGGATCAAGTCCTAAATCAAAGGGACAAGATATTCATTGTGAATAATTTTACCAGCTCCAATTATTAAATAACTGAAGCAGGGGTTTAGAATAGAAGCTCTTCACTGCCCTTATCTTATTAAACAGATCCTCTTTGATATTAGAGCACTGAAGAATTTCACAAAAAGACATGGGTGTGTTACCTTTTCCACTGGTGGTCCTGCCTAGGTCTACTCTAAGTAGGGTGTGCAGAATTGAGACAAAAGGGGAGACTGAAGTTTGGTGCGCTGCCTTCGTAATAAATATTTTTCATGGGAGGAAAAGATAGATCACACCTAACCATAAATGGAACCTTAATATTTTTAAAGGATTAAAAGTTAATGCTATGAGAATGGTACAGACGTACATATGTTGTAGATTGCTATAAGCACATCACTTAAAGGTGTTATAGATGGCTATAAGCAGCCTTTTGGAGTCTTTAATTAATGTTTTAATAAATGGTTAATCAATTGTTATAATTATTAACGCTTTATGAACTATACATAAATGAAACTTTAATATAAAGTGTGATCAAAAGATAAAGATCTACATGAGTAAAAGGAAATCCATGTTACTACATATCCATCTACAAGGTATGCAAGAAGAGGTAAGTCATGTTGAAGGATTTCTTTGGTAAAGCAACTAGCATGAGTGCCAGTTTGACAAACCTGCCATATGAAGGTCCATCTAACTTGTACAATAATCTTCAGACACATTTCTATATTTTTTCATTCACATGAAGTTTGTTTGATAGCTTATGTGTGATGGTGCCAGCTCTAATTTTGTGGTTCTGTCTCCTTTTCAAGTAGTGCTCATTTTATCTGCATGCCAGGTATAAATCACACGTACAAGGCAAACAACCCAGGTGATGGATATTGGTTTGATATGAGTTATTTGGAAGAGTTAAACCCTGTGCTACTGCTATGTGAAGAAAATAAGTAAGCCAAGCCCACGAATGGAGTTAATCATACTGCTAGTCACGTTGTTCACAGAAGATGATATTCCCTTTTCTGTTTGTGTAATGTTTATGAACTGATTGTAACTTTTACAAATGTATTTATTGTTCATTAGTCACCAAATAGTTTATGTAAACCAATGGATGCCTATGAGTAGTTTGGAAACTATTCACTATTCATTAGTTGTGGAATGTGGTTCATCACCTAAGTCATTTGGATCTAATTCTCCCTTGGGCTAAATCTCTGTAGCACGATTGAAGTCAATGGAATAACACCAGAATACATCAAGAGAAGACCCAGGGTTCTCTCTGATGATGATGATGATGATGATTTATTTAATTTATTCACTTACTTGTATTACTGTAGCACTCAAGAGCCCTAGTCATAAACCAGAATCCCACTGTGCTAGGCATTGTACCAACATAGAACAAACAGATGGTCCCTGCTCCAAGAGGCTTACAATCTAAATATAAGACAAGATACAACAGAAGGATACAGACAGACCAGTGGAGAAGTACAAGGAAACAATGAGACAATATTAGTCTTCAGCATTCAGTCTCCCTGTGGTCTCAGCCTTTCTTAAAATCATCCGCCTAGATTTCTCTTAGGTTTCTCAGCATAGACATTCCTTGCTTTTCAGTCTCTTTGGTCTTCTGCCTCCTCCCTTCCCAGTTACCTTTTTCTTAATTGTACACATTTTGAGAAAGTGCTCTATCAACCTGTTCACCTGAAAAGGGAAAAAAAAGAAAAGAAAAATAAAAATAGGTGGAGCTCTGTCCAAAATCACTTTATAAATGTTCAGGAGCCCTTAAACATCTTCCATGTAATAGAGTTATTAATTCTCCCATCATTCCCTCCTCCATAATGAATATAATTTTTAAAAAATTATGAGATGAAATGTTTATTTTAAACTGGCAGTTAAGAGATGTACAATTGCACATGAATCATCCTTCATATTGTATAGCTAGCTGACTGCACCATCTGACACAGCTATGAAAAATAATTATGAATTTTTGTATCTTGGAAAGCAGTGATTCTGAAAAAAACCCAAAACCAAACCTAGGCCAGGTTGAATAGTTGATTGGTAATAGAGCTGGATGACTGATTTAAAAACAAATTTTTTTATGGTGGCTGAACCAAAAAAATCCTCCCCCAATCCTGGTTAGTTTTGAACTGAAAGGGTTTTTGTTTTTCCTTAATGAAAAAATGAAAAAAAATTGTTCAGATCTATTTGAAATGACATTTTTGAAATGAAGTGTTTTATTTAGAAAATGTTGAAATGAGGCAGACTTTTAAAAAATATTTTCTCATTTTTCATTGATCTGAAACTATTTGTCACATTCTACCCAAATTCACAAATAGTTTCGGTTGCTTTGAAACTGCATTTTTTTGAAAAAATAAAATAAAATGATTGCCGAGCTCTAAAAGAAAATTAATGTGCCTAAAAGGGCTAATGCAATTCCTGAAGGGGGTGGGCGGGAAGGGAATATCAAGTTACATTACTTCTGTATAAGTAGAAAGGGTATGTTAGGAAAGTTATGTTACTTCTGTGTAAGGCTCTGTGAAACCACTACAGGAGTAATGTGCTGAATTCTGTTGTTCACACTTGACAAGGGATGTTAGAAAGATTGGAGGGAGTTCAGAGAAGAGTTACAAGAATGATTTGAGGTTTGGAAAATATACCTTGCAATAAGAGAAATGATCTCAGTCTGTTTTGCTCATCAAAGAGAAGGTTAAGATGATTTATTGCCGTTTCTAAGTCCTTACACAAAGAAATGTTAGGTGGACCTTAAACTTGCAGAGAAAGGCAGGGCATGATTCAATAGCAGGAAGCTTAACTTTAGAAAAAATGAAACTGGAATAAGATGTAATTTTTTAACTGTGGGTTAATTAACTATTGGGAGAATTTAGCAAGTATAATGGTAAATACATTACCATTTTGAGTTTTTAAGTCAAAATAGGTTGCCTTTCTAAAGGGAATGCTGCAGTTCAACCACAAGTCATTGGGCTTGTATGCCTAAATAGTAGGAAAGACTAATTCCCTCACTGCAGGAATTAATGGATGAAATTATATGGCCTGTGTCATGAAGATCAAACTAGATGATCAGGGTGGTCCTTTCTGACTTTAAAATCTACGTAGTCAGCTATAGCATTTCTAATAGTTAAATTACGTGGACTCTTCCAGAATTCAGATATTTGAAGTAGCCTAAAGGAGTTAGCCCCTATGGTTGTCCAATAGAGTATCTGAGAAGCCATTGTCAGAACACCAATGAGTCTCCACTATGATATGAAAGAACTTTCCTAAATGTGATGCTGGTATTGTTGAAGGCATGTTTCCAGCACCGTGTGTGCTGAGTAGTGCAAACATATTCCATTATTGTTAGTGAGAGTTGTACGAGTGACTCCCACATGCTGCTGTGAAAGATACAGAATCTCTTGCTGAAAAAGACAATTTCAAGGAGCTGAAGTAGAAGTCAAACAGTGATACAAACTTAATTAAGATACAATAAAGTCCACTGTTTACTTTCTCTCATCCATTCAGATGAAACTACCTAAATTCACTTCATCACTTGCTAAAGGCCCAAATCCTTGCAGCATAATTTGAGAGAGAGCCACTTCCTCCTAGTCTGGGAATGTGGCCATAACTTTCGACATGGGTTATATATTTATGTAATGTAGATAGCAAATCATGTCATTTGATTGTCTCTGAGAGGCTATAATTAGGAACAAATTTGAAATGGTTAGGTATTTAATTTTCCATCTTAAAAGAACTTTTAATTGGATATTAATTTTGTAATTTATAAATTGTGAGATAACATAATCTAAACAAAATGCAGTGACTCCTTCCCAACTGTTCTATCTCTCTATAGAGAGAGATTCTTTCCATGACTTGCATACGCAAAACTGAAAGGGCCCCCCATCTGGTGTAACTCAGTGCAGCTGCATTGATTGTTAGGCTTATTCACACCCACTAAGGATCTAGTCCTTCATTTAGACTTTCCACCAGCTAGTCTGACAAAAAATGTGGCAAAAAATAATATAACTCTACTGAAGTCAATGGAGCTGCCCCATTTTACACCAGCTGAGGATTTGTCCCAATGCCACTGTGCCCATCTCAACCAGTGGCCATTGTGTTTTACAGGTGATTTAGTATTTCATACATGCCTCTAGCTCAAAAATCATCTGTTATTGGAGGTAAGGAAAGTCCCTAATATGGAGGGAGAGCTTGACCTTTTGACATGAGCTATTCTCTGGACCTCAACTGGCAACACCTTAAGGGTTCATCTGAATACCCAGTTGTAGAAAAATAAGTAATGATTGCCCCCAAAAGAGAGTGGCGATCTTAAATAGAAAGAATCTGGTTTTGTACACTCTTCTTTAAAGTCCTTTCCCTCTAACACAACTTCTTTAACTGTTCACTTGATGTTTGGATATAATGCATTCTAGTTAACCAACATATGGTCTTTTACACAGAACACTTGCAGCCACAAAATAAATTATGGACTAGTTTTGGTGAGCAAATGTGATTACACCTAATCGTTTATACTGCATTCTGTAAATTTGATGTTATAATTCTCTGGGGAGCCTTATTCAAACCCTGGTTATCACAAAACAAATCTGTTAAAGGACATGAATACCAGAGTTGTCTCTTCATGTTGTATTTTTGCATGTGTAAATACTCTTTCCAGGGTAGCATTTTATTTTTAATTGTGTTAAACTGTATGACAGAAGTGGCAAAATGTTTCCTCTATATAAAGTAAGCTAGTAAATTCTTATATAAATCCCAGGGTTTGCATGTGGAAGACATTTTGCCCAGGTATAGCAGGAATTATTTCCTTTGCTTACATAGCAGAATAACAAATCTGTCATTCTCTCTCATGACACAATATTTTTAGATTTTTTTATCTTAATTTGTTATCTTGTGGATAGTGCTGTGTGTAAGACATTTAAATAGCATTTACACCATCCCCAAATATTTGAATCGGGTGATTATAAATAATTTCATATTTCTACAGCACCTTACAGCTGAAGATCTCAAAGTGCTCTAATGATGTTAACTAACTAGGCAACACAATGCCCCCTATGAGCTACTGGAGGTAAAAACTATATAGGAACTGAAATCACCATCATTGAAATCTAGCTACCTTGATGTGTGGTGATCAACAACTGTTTGACTGCAAATAGAGATAGTTGTCAACATGAAGGAGAAGGCTGTATGAAATTGAATATACATGGGGACTTTAAGCAGACAAAACATTATTACTGGAGTTAAAATTTGACCTGGGATGTAAGGTAACACCCCATCTCTTTTTTGAATGGCCACAGAATCTTTGATGGATTCAAATGGCCAGGACTTCTGTTTTATATTAAATCCAAAAGTGCTTCACGCCTGCCAAATACATTTAGTAATGGAATCAGTTCTGGTTTCTGAAATGGACTTTAAAACACCTATTTTACTTTGTAGTCAACAATTTCTGGGCTTCTCTGTATCTCTCACTTCTTGAGAAGATGGCAAACTACCTGTGATCTTTCTCTTTAATAGAATTAATCTGTTTTAAGGTTCAAGCTCTGTATTATATATTGCTTCTATCATATGAAAGTAATGTTTGACTTTTCAATGTTCCTACAATTCACCATGGACTGGTCAGTACCTGTAGTATTTTGATGTAAAGTTTTGTGATGGTCTATTTCTATTTTATATATATAAGCCATTTTATATATATGCATACTCTACATTGATAAAAACAATGGGAAGTGTTATTTTTTCCTGTATATTTTACATCCCCCCCCCAACCCAACCTGTTTTTTAACCTGCATAGTTTGATTTCTGTATCTGATTATCTGATGGTGCCCATCTGTGCCTGCTTTCAAATACACCAATTGTCATTTAAAAACATATAATATGTTAGCAACCTAATTTTGATTTGGTTTCTCTGCAGCTTTGCTATTCTCTCTGTCTTTCAGTACTTGTGTCATGAGTATTAGTGGTCAACCTCCAGTTATTTTAATGATGTCAAAAGTGCATGATAAGGGAAGGAAGAAATTCTGAAAGGACAAAAATATTTAAAAAAATTTCTGACTAAACTCTGTAGGGCACTGAACCTGCAACTGGATCAGGGTGGGTGAATCCCCACACCTGTATGGCACCCGAATGAAGTTAATGTGGAACCACATGGGCACAAGGATATGACTATATGGAAGTAGTTTCAGGATCTGTGCCTAAAGAATATGTCTGGTTTAGCTGAAAATAACTAATACAGCTGTGTTAAAGTGCACTATTAATATAATTATATAAACTTCAAACTGACTGTACTATTTTGATCACCCATTTAAAGTTTCCCTCACTATTACTTTTCTTGTGTCCTTTATATTAGGTTACTTGTCCCATATTATGCCCTACACTTGAGCCCTGACAGGATGGAATGTAGCAAAACTATATTAACCCTGTTAGAAGCTGTAGTATTTTGGGCAATTACTTTCGAAGAGTATGCACTTTTCTTTTTATGACTAGCCTGACTGGCATGTGGAATCCAAGGGATTAAAAATGCAACATCATTTGATTGTTTTAAATACAGAAGCTCTGGATTATTTCATTTTCTGAAAGACAACAGGAGTAAATGTGCAAATAATGCAGAGAGCTTTGGCTGTCGTTTATGATAAACCATTTGTGCTAATGTGACTCCCAGGGAATACTGATAAGACTTTACAAGTATAACCTGATTTCCACGAATTCCAAACAAAGTTCATTGTTCCTTCTGCATCAGAACCAACAAGATAATCTGATCTTCCTTGTTACTATAGCATCACCCAGGAATAGTACTAGAATTAACGCTGTGTATATTGCAATCAGGTAATTTACACATAATAACCTATTAGGAAAATAATCACTCTTGGTTTAAAGCTCAAAGATGAGGCCTCAGAAAATTGGTACATTTGGAGTTTAAAAAATTGGTTAAGATTTTAAAGGAACTCATCTTGGTAATTTTTATGTTATGTGAAAGTAAACAATAAACTAGATGTGTACTGGTGCAGTTGTAGGCCTCTATCCCCTTTTCCGGGTAAAGAATCTAACATCTGACTCCCACCCAAGAAGCTGCCATACAACAGCCTTATTGTGCTGCAAAATTCTTCCTGTGTTTCCTTGTCATTTATTTTATTGGGCGAGTGCAATCAGGTCAAGCCAAGCTGCAGCGTTCTTACCCAACTATGTTCAAGGCTCTTCCTGGAGGTCTTCGTGCCTTTCCTTGTTATAGCCATGTCTAAGTGGATTGCAGTGATGTGTGCTGGGAAAGTGGCAAGAAGTGAGACAGCCTTCCACCATCATTTAATCAGCCAATAAACAAGTTAATGAAAGAGGTGTTTGGAAAAACATAGGCACACTCAAATCAACATTTATGGCCAGATTGTGGCTACCCCATGTTATTCTTCACATTAAGGCACTAAGATCTTGTTGTCAGCAATTCAATTCTTTTTATTTACCCATTACATAATTCAGCAACGAGAGCCTATTTGCTTGCCACAGACAGTTCTGCTTCCTGCAGTCCAGAACCCCACCTTCCACAATGGAGGGTGCCTTTTGGTCTCTGCAACTATATCCTCACTTTTCAATGACAGCAGCTGCTTCGCACCATCTCTGTTTGCATTTGGCACACGAGGGGGTGAAAGTACAAGGAGACTCTCTTCCCACTTTGTAACTTTCAGTAGGGACCTGCCACGTTGTGAGTGAGGCATGAAGGCCCAGCTACTTGCTAGCATCTCAACAGCACTGATAACCTGGAAGGGTGGGGTGGGCATGGGATCATTACTTTCATCCCCAAGGCAGCATGCTGTACCCTCTCCAAGAGGTGTGTGACTTCTGTATTCTTGTGCACTGCCCAAGATGACCCTGCAGGAAAGACCCTTGCTGAGAATTCCTTCATGGGGCACTATCAGAAGCACACCCTCTGCTTTTCCTCCAGTGTGACTGAGGATGTGAGAGGCACAGGCCATACTATTCTCTATGATTAAATCAGACTTGTGATGACACTGCTATTCTCAGAGAAATGCACTTTGCATTTAGTTTGCATTACTCTGCTGCTCCTGGATTTTGTTCAGGAGAATCCACTGAGCCCTTCAGATTTCTGTAGGAGAAGATATGTGATTTCAGGGGGAGCAATGATAAATTAACATGAGCCTTACAGTCCTTTCCATATTAAAAAATAAAAGGGGTATCAACTCAAATCATAATACTGGAAAAATCTGGGCTACTTTCAGGCAGTTAAACTATGCTTGTCTTTGGTAGCCTTGATAGCCTAAGAAATATGAAGCCAGAGACAGTTATAAGCATCTAAGGGATTATAAAATAAAGAAGATAATAGTCTCATTTGAACAAAAAGCTAATAGGCGAAGATATTACTATGACCTATGCATTAATAAGCCTGCTATGAAATTGCAGGGATCCTCAGTTTCACTGTCGATGAAGTTAAGGTGGTGTGACTGAATGGCAAATGAGGATATCTGAATTGTGCAGTTTCATGACAGATTGGTAAGTAACATGACTTGTTAAGCATACATTTCTTGTCATCCTTTTTTGGCGGTCTGACAGGTGTTTGCGTCGGGAATTCCTAATGAATTATTCTTGAAAAATAAGTGTGATGGAGTGGGCTTTTATCTGTATCAAACTGTGAACTCCATTTTATACTATATGCTGAACATGCCTACATTTGCCCATGGACCTCTATTATATTGAATTGTTGACAATGCCCTGCTCAGAAAAGGTGAGTGACATCCCTTTGAAGAGCTATCACTGAGAAGCCATCAAGGCAACAATTTATGGCCATTGATTCTGGGTTCACAGCAGCTGGGAGGCATAATTCCCATCTTGGGTAGAGATACATGCACTCGCTCTGCTTGAGCTAGCACCTAAAAATAGCAGTGTGGTCACAGTGGCATGGGTGACACAGCTCAGGCTAGCTGCCCAAATGCAATCCCACCGAACCACCTGGGTCAATAGCGCAGTCAGGTCCGGCGCGCAGGGGAAGTGGCGCTATAAAAAGGCGCCTCCCCCAGTACTCACCCGGCGGCGCTCCGGGTCTTCGGCGGCACTTCGGCGGCTCACTCCGGGTCTTTGGTGATATCCGCCGCCGAAATGCCGCCGAAGACCCGGAGCGCCGCTGGGTGAGTGTAAGAAGTGGCGCTTAAAAAGAAGCGGCGCCTTTTTTTAGTGCTGCTAAAAAAAGGCGCTGCTTCCACCGCTTCTGCTCAAGGGGGAGCAGCTGCTCCCCCTGCTCCAACCCTGGCTACGCTACTGACCTGGGTATAGTCTTGGGCAGCTAGTCTGAGCTGCTACCTGAGTTGTTGCCACCAGGCTGCTATTTGTAGATGCTAGCTCAAGCAGAGCTAGTGCATGTATGTCCAGCCGAGCTGGGAATTACAACTCCCAGCTGCTGGACAAGATATTCTTTGTCTTTTGACTAGCAGCCCATCCTCATGGAGTAATGAGCTCTCTGCACAGGAGCCTTTGGGGTGGAGAAAGCATGACTGAGAGAGGAATCTGGAGCATCCCAGGGTAGCATGTAGCAAAGAGAGAGCACTTCAGTTTAAGGGTGGGTGCTGCTTTTAGTGGGAGGCCAACCATTTTCACATGTAAGAAGAACTGACTGGAGAGAGGGAGGAAGTGGGAAGGACTCTGCCCAGCCTGAAATGTTGACAAACCTCAGACTTGCAGAAGGTATGAGATCAGTTCCAGAGAGGCTATATCTTGGGAGTTGTGCTGGTTTTAGAGACCAGTAACTCTCGAGTACTTTAAGAGTAAAGTTCTTCTGGTTAAGGAATTCCTTTGCTAAGCCTATGTTCCTTGCTTTTCTGACACAGTGTCCCTGAAATTCTTAAACTAGAAACCAGAGTGCCCATCCCCTAGGAGGAGCTCTAGAGGAACATGTGTAAGTGTTTGGATAGTAGGGGGCTTTGGAGGTCTGACACTGATTTCCAGGTCTAGGGTGGTGGGATGTCCCTTGTTGCAAGAAAAGGGATGAGATGAGTTCTGGCTCCCAGGAGCGTGTCCTAAGTAGAGTTGGCTGAGCGTTCTGTAAAAGTTCTTGTGGTTTTGAGAAAAAGTTTCATCTCAAAGTGGAACAAAGTGTTAAAACCATGAAACTGTCATGGAAAGAGATTTAAAGAAATATTCAGTTTTGAGAGACCCAAACCAGATTTTTTCAGCATACTGGCAGCCACTGCTGGAGAGGCAGAGAACCTGGCCCTCTGCCTTCCTGCCAACTCCCCATCACAGGGAACCAGAGAGTCGCTGCCTCTTCCCCAGAATGATGGGGAGGCAGAGGGGTAGAATGCCCTGGCTTTGTGCCTCTTCATCCTCGGAGCTGGGAAGGAGGTGGTATTTGAGGAAAGTTTCATTGAATCTGTGCTAGATTCCACAAAACATTTAATTCACCTGAAGCTGCATTTTCTGACAAAAATAAGTTTCTTCTGAAAATTTCTGACCAATTCTAGTCCTCAGGCCCAGAGCTAGACACAGTGACTATTCTCTTCCTGGATCCAGCTGGGTTGAAAACATATTAGACCCAGCAACTGGGTCCACTTGCAAGAGACCGGTGACAGTATAGAGGTGTACTAGGCCAGGCTGTAACACCAGACTAATTTTGCATATATTGATAAAGCCACGGCTATAATGCAGATATACTCAAATGCTGAAATCTGTTCAATGGATAAGTATACAAGATTTTTCTGAGTTTCCTGAAAGTTTCATTCCCTTGGTATTTGAGACGCCCATGAGCAATTTCATATACTCCTGCTCCCAAATGGGAGTTGTGCTCAAGAAATTCCATTTACTCATTTGTCCCTGAGTCTACCAATCAGCTTTGTATTATTAGAGCTGTTAAAATAAAATTTTTGGTTTGCTGACAATACTGAAAAGTTGAAAAAAGATGGCTTTGGGTCAAACAGAACACTTCATTTTGAAAAAAAAAAGATCTCTCTTGTTTGACCATTTTGAAATACTTTTATAATAAAATGAAAATAAATTTTGAAACAAGGCTGTTTAGAACAAAAATTATTCATTTTTGAAAACGTCAAAACATGTTTAGACTTTTTCTGATGTTGTTTTGGTTTTTTGGCTGAAGCAATTCACAAATTTATATCTGTTTCACCAAAACATTTCAGCATAGCTGAATCTATATTTTGTGTCTGAAACATTTATCTCTGTTCTTCTTATTATAGCAGAAGCAGCAGCAACAGCTATAATCTAGGTTGTAAAAAAATTGCATTGTAACATTCTCTTGTAGCCCATAACTTTGTGGTACAATCACCTTTAGGGCTTGGTGTGTTTTTGGTTTTTTGTTTGTTTGTTTGTTTTTCCCTGAGCTTGGTCTGTCCAAATTGCCTCACAGAGGGCCAGAAAATTTAATTGGGAATGTTTTTGAAATTGTAATTATTCTGCTTGGAGGAGCACAGAGCACTAAACAAATGAGAACAAAAATGCTTTACACAATTCTAGTCTGCCTTCCACCTGAGTTAGAATAACAGGGTGTTGTATTGGCACAGGAGCACAACTTTGGTAAAAACAAAATGGAGCTTCCCCTGCCCCTTCCTTACATGGGGAAGCAGTGCTTCTCCCCCACCTCTTCCTTTGCTCCCCAACCTATTTCAATCTGACCATTGTAAGCCAGCTGGGGGTGGGAGACTTCCAAGGTATAAGAGGAGGAAGAACATAAGAGAATAATGGGGAGGGTGGAGGGAAGTGTTTGACACAGACAAGTTCTGTAGAGACAGAAGCTGATTATAAAAGAAAATGAGAAACTAGAGTAGCTGAGACACAAGGTCACTGTGCCCTCTGTGCAAGGACTTCCTGGGATCAAGGCCGTTTAAAGCCTATGATTGTAGCTGAGAAACTACCACATTAGTTTTAAGGCTTTCAGAATACCAGAAGGAGAGGAAAAACAAACTGAGTTGGTACAGACTGTGTGTGTGTCATCTTATAGTTTTCTTGATACAAATTCCCTACTGTATGAGGGCAAAGGGTACCTAAAGCTTTACTGACATAAGCCTTCATTGCTCAGAGAGCTAGGAAATCTTATTCAGCACCTTTGTGTGCTAACAAGGGCACTTCCATGCCCTGTGGTTTTGCAGTCTGCATAGCTAGTCTCTAAAGCATGAGATCTATTAAAATATTAAAAATATGAATTATGAATCAAATTTCATTACAACAAGATAAAAGAACATTTGGGCACTTTTCCACATTAAGGTGCAATCAAGGCTTAAAACCTTTCAATGCTTCAGTGTCATTTAAAAATGAAATAAGTCTCATTTATCACTGAAGTCACAATGTCCATATCCTCTGGGAAATGTCATGTTTTGCCATGATTGCTAATCTTTTTTTGTTTGGCAGTTCAGAGCTGTCTATGACAAAAGTGTCCTACTATCTTGTTTTGCATAAAAAAGTAGCACAAAGCTTTAGCAGTGAAGTGACAATCAATTCACTGTTCTCGGGCCTGCATAAGTTTGAATAGAGAGTAGTTGGATGGCTTAATGTATTTATTTAAAAACCCCCACTAAACTGAAAAATAACAAACAGAACCCTGCATGTTTAACACCAAAAAAACCCCCTTTAAAATATTTTTTAATAAACATAGAGGGCACTGCATGGTAACTGTGTGGTTAGGTGGGATATCTATATCTGAGAATCTGCACTTCATAAGAATTCCTAAAAACTTTGGGACCCAATCCTGCAATGAGCTGTACATGGGGAGACCCCTATGCACTTGTGAAGTCTTGTGGGGTCAGGAGCCACTCGTTCGTGTGGAGCTCATTGCAGGATCAGGGCTTCAATGTTACAGTTTGATTGAAGTGTTCTCCTACAGGCTTTTGTATATTGCCATCCACCAATGTAATATACGCCATAATGTGTCAGCAATGCCCCTCTGCTATGTACATCGGCCATACTGGACAGTCCTTACGTAAAAGGATAAATGGACACAAATCAGATATAAGGAATGGCAATATACAAAAGCCTGTAGGAGAACACTTCAATCTCCCTGGCCACACAATAGCAGATTTATAGGTAGCCATCCTGCAGCAAAAAAACTTCAGGACCAGACTCCAAAGAGAAACAATAGAGCTTCAGTTCATTTGCAAATTTGACACCATCAACTCAGGATTAAACAAAGATTATGAATGGCTAGCCAACTACAAAAGCAGTTTCTCCTCCCTTGGTATTCACACCTCAGCTGCTAGAAGAGGGCCTCACCCTCCCTGATTGAGCTAACCTAGTTATCTCTAGCCTAAGTCTTCCCTGCACATTTATATCTGCCCCTGGACATTTCCACTGCTTGCATCCGAAGAAGTGGGTATTCACCCACGAAAGCTTATGCTCCAATACCTCTGTTAGTCTATAAGATGCCACAGGACCCTTTGTCACTTCTTTAATTAAAGAGTAATCTTTAATTCCTGGAAACTCCAGGATAATCTTGAAGAAATGTCTCCTATTTCCCAGCTGAATGCTCTAGCCACAGGGCTATTGGCCATTTGAGGATCTCGCCTGAGAAATCTTCCATGTGAAAGTTTCAACTTTCAATAGGCGTTTATAAAATTTGGGTTTTGACAATTGGCATTTTCTGATTGAAAAAATGTGTCAAAAATTTCCAACTAACTGTATTCTACAATGCTGAATTCATTAGCTCAGATCCCCCAGGACTTACAGTGGCTTCTGCCAGCATAAACCTTGGTGCATTATCTTCTGTGACAGCAAGTCTGCCCGGGGTTAAAGTGAGAAATAGATGATGTATCTTACAACAGTTACAGCTGTTCCCTAGTGGTAACATCATCTGCCTTCCCTCTCAGCAACAATGGGCTTTGCTGGTAATTTAATACCTGTGTGAGACAGCTTTAGTAAAATCTCCCCTCCCACCCATTATAGCCACTCCAGTGGATAATAGGTACTTTTTAAATGAGTTAAGGCCAAATGCTGTCTTCAGTTGCACGTGTGCAGTACACACTAATATTAATGGGAAGTGTGTACATGTGGTCAGCAGATGGCAGAATCTGATCCATCATCCTTATATTGATGCTCAATGAGGACTAAGAGGTATTTCTGGAATATAGAGAAATAACATATTCTAGGCCATGACTGATGCACATACCACAATGTTTCTAAATTCTCATCAGATCTAAATATTTAAAAGGAATTCTTTTTCCAAAATGAAGCATCCTCTTATCAAATAGATACAGTAATTGCCAAGGAAACCCAAATGAACATCATTCTTAATCACTGTGGAGCAATTAGACCATAGTTTTGACTGATAATGCAAATTTCTTATATGTTGCCATTTAGTTTTAATCAAAGCACTATCACATCATAAATGTTAATTAGAATGTAGATTTCTACTCAACCTTGTTTAGAAGGAGAAATGCATCAATAAAAATTGTGGCATGGATACATGAACAGGTTGGTGGAATAAAATATCATTTATTTGAATGATGAATATTCCTGTTCTGAAAGCATCTTTGCTGAAGGCAAAGCTTTTTAATATATTTTAAAATTCAATTTTGGGCACAGAAGGAAACTATTCACTAGAGAGAGAGTGAGAGACAGAAGCTATCTGAAATATAAGGATTATTCTGCTGTGTTGAAATAAACATTATTGATATATTTCAGTAAGTAAGGGCTTCCTACTGTGTTTAATCTCAGATACTATACTTAAGGCCAGTGGCACATACAGTTACCTGGGGTACATTGGCATAGCTCTGATTTCCAAGGAGCTCCACTGATTTACTCCAGCTGAGGTCTGGCCCAGTTTATTTGGAAATATACTGTGGATGAATTAGAAAAATAATAGGGCTGTTAAGCGATTAAAAAATTAATCGTGATTAATTGCTCTATTAAACAATAATAGAATACCATTTATTTAAATATTTTTGGATGTTTTCTACATTTTCAAATATATTGATTTCAGTTACAACACAGAATACAAAGTGTACAGTGCTTACTTTATATTTAATTTTATTACAAATAGTTGCATTGTTAAAAACAAAAGAAATAGTATTTTTCAATTCACCTAATACAAGTACTGTAGTGCAATCTCTTTATCATGAAAGTTGAACTTACAAATGTAGAATTATGTACAAAAAAAACCTGCATTCAAAAATAAAACAATGTAAAACTTTTGAGCCTACAAGTCCACTCAGTCCTACTTCTTGTGCAGCAATCACTCTGACAAACAAGTTTGTTTATATTTTCAGAATGTTGCCTGCTTCTTGTTTACAAGAACAGGCATTTGTATGGCACTGTTGTAGCGGGCATCGCCAGATATACATAACAGTAGGCAGTATTATCTCCCATAAATGTAAACAAACTTTTTTCTCTTAGCAATTGGCTGAACAAGAAGTAGGATTGAGTGGACTTGTAGGCTCTAAAGTTTTACATTGCTTTGTTTTTGAGTGCAGTTATACAACAAAAAAATACATTTGTATGTTGCACTTTCATGATAAAGAGATTGCACTACAGCACTTGTATGAGGTGAACTGAAAAATACTATTTCTTTTATCATTTTTACAGTGCAAATGTTTGTAATAAAAATAATATAAAGTGAGCACTGTATACTTTGTAGTCTGTGTTGTAACTGAAATAGATATATTTGAAAATGTAGAAAAACATCAAAAATATTTAATAAATTTCAATTTGTATTCTATTGTTTAACAGTGCGATTAATTGTGATTAATTTTTTTAATTGTGATTATTTTTTTGAGTTAATTGCATGAGTTAACTGAGATTAATCGACAGCTCTAAAAATAATGCTTAAAGTGAATGAGATACCAGCTGATGGAATCCAGGAAACCTGAAGTTTAATATGATGATCTGAGTTGTATTGACTGTAAGAACAAAAGGTAAATATTATTCATTAAAATGTAAATAATGAAACACTATCATTCCCATTAGCTTAATTATGAAACAAATACAAGTTCCTAAATCTATATATGTTCTACCAGAGATGCTTTATTCAGGCCTAATCCTGAAGTCCTCATTCAGATAAAACATCCATGGGCTTTTCTGGGACTTTTGTCTGAGTAAGAAGTTCATGCCCTCTGTATCATAGGTCCAAGTGCATAGCTCCATGCCTTTTTCTTCCACAGATAAATCTAACTGTTCGAGGAGTTCGTATCATGATGCTTTTGAGTAACCAGATAACATCCTTAATCCATATTGTCCCTGTGCTCTCTTTAAGCATTCTTGTTTCTGGTTTCTGTCACATGTTGGTTACTTAGGCGCTGATAGCACTAGCTAAGGCCTTGGCTACACTCACGAGTTACAGCGCAATAAAACTACCTGCAGCGCTGTAACTCACGAACTGGCTACACTTGCAAGGCACGTGCAACGCTGTATCTCCTCAGATACAGCGCTGCTTGTACTCCACCTCCCCGAGAGGAATAACATTTGTTGCGTAGTGGGTGGTACGCTGGTGCTTCAATGTAGCCAGGGAATTCGCAGTAACTGACCTCTGGAAGCTTCCTTTGTTTTGAAACGGCACTTCCAGGTTGGAGTTCAGAGCTCCGTTCTGGAGCTGCTTTACAAACACAGCTACTGTTTGCAGGCGCGGGGTGGGGGGGTCCGTTAGGAATGCCAGCAGCAAAGTTGGCTTGGAGAGAGACGGCGGGGGGGGGGGAAGGGCTCCGTTTCCCCGAGTTCTCTTTTATCTGCTCTTTAAAAACAAACAAAGCCCCTGCTGCTTGCTTTCAGTGATTGAGAGAGAGGCGGGGGATGTGGAGGTGTGTAAACTTAGGAGATAATGAGCTGACACTCTGTGGATACCCCAAAAATCCACACTCTCTCCCAAAACGCTCCCTGTCACACTCACCCTCACCCCCCCATTTGAAAAGCACGTTGCAGCCACTTGAATGCCCATAATGCACCACTCCTAATACAGCTGCAAATGCCTCAAATGTAGCCACGTTAGTGCGCTGGCAGCTGCTAGTGTGGACAGGCTGCAGCGCTTTCCCTACTCAGCTGTACGAAGACGGGTTTAACTCACAACGCTGTACATCTGCAAGTGTAGCCAAGGCCTAAGTGTGCTTCTGACTGGCTGATCAAAGAATCTATGCTGTTAGATGGTTTAACTTGACTGCTGCTCATCACACCGATCGTAACCGGTACCTTGTGTTCCCCCACCTATTGTCTCATGTCCACTCAGGGTACATCTACACTGAAGTTAACAGTGTAATTTCCAATTCAGGTAGATGTATTCCATTCTGAGTACAATCCCATCTGAGACCCTAGGTACGTACTCGAATGTCCAGCTCATCCTACTGCCCAGGCCACCATAGCTACACTGCAATTTTTAGCTCACTAGTTTGATCAAAGCCAGTGCATGAGCTGGAAATTACACCTTCAGATACAGTGTAGGTTGTAGATTAGCTTGTAAACTATTTGGGGAAGGAAACTACTCTTTGTTATACTGACACAGTACCCATCTCAATGGGGTTGGAGTCTTTAGGTGTTCCTGCAGTGCAATAGTAAATAATAAATCATTAACTGTTTATTCTCTTGCCAGTTGAAGTTTTGTATTAGCTATGTTATTTGTAGGCCAACTTTGACTGATACACATTTAAGATTTTGTGCATAAATCCAGTGCAGAATGAATTTCCTAGTTGGTGTTTTTGCTGGGCCATCTTAATAACTGACTAGCTGGTAGCTTGGTTCCAAGACCAGTATGATTGGTGCCAAAGTTGTCACAAGGTAGCAGCCTCCAAGAACATTATAAGTACAAGAAACTTTAAAATATATACAGCTGTATTTTCTGGTGGCAGAGTTCAACTCTTCTTCCCTGTAGGCTGGTGGCAGGTGCAGGTGGGAGTCCCTTAATGCTAATATAATTTTCAGTAACGAAACATTTTAGGAGATTTCAACTCTTGGCATCATAGAGTTAAATATCTCTTTCCTAAATCCCACATATAACAAATTACCGGGTGTGTATACAGCATATGGAATGGCTGACTAAGTCCCAGTGTGTGCTGCTTTGCATTCCCTGTAATGTCACTCATTATTCTATTTGACTTTAATTGTGTTCTCAGATTGATACATTAAAGATTAATGATGCACTTATGCTAAATCAAGAAGTTAGTTACAAAGATATAAAAGAGTAGATGGTATAGCAATTAAGACTTTTGTCTTTCACATCTGGGAAATTGTGGCCTGAGAGACGTAAGTGAAATGAATTCTAGAAGTCTCTGTTTATTCCCTGATAGATGTTCTGAGCAGGTCTGTTTAGTAAATTCTAGGGTCAGTTGCTCTGTTTGTCTGTCTGTAAAAACATTTGGAAATCTCATTCAATTTACTGGGATATGTCAATGAAGAATTTAACAATGCTCACAATCAATGCAGACTGATGCACAAATGGAAGGATGATTCAGATAATAGATTTTCAAATACATTTAATACCTGAAGAGTAGTTTCCAGGATATCGATACATGAACATTTTGTTTCAAATGTAGAAAATGAATAAAGTAGCTTTAGCTGCACAATAATTTATTAGGATAGTCAACTGAGTTTCTTAAATACATTAAAAAACTTAGCACACTAGATGTATATTCTTGAATGTATATACTATACTAGATGTGTAACTCAGGCAAAACTAACAGTGATGTCAATGGAAAGACTTTGCCTGAGAGAGACTTCGAAACCGAGTCTGCTCAGTTTATTAATGTTAATATGGTTTTTGAAATTCAGAGGACAGCCCAGCCAATATAGACATATCAACTTTTTTCTGTTATCGCCAATAGGCCAAGACAGTAATAAATTGTGATGTGTGCAAATAATTTAGTACTAATTGATCAGATATTTGCAGAACATATATGGCTTTTCCCTTGAGGAATGTTCTTTGTCTGGAGAATTAGTTTAGATTGACCTAATTCAATAACAAAATGATAGAAGAAGAACTAAGTTCATGTACTATAAGGAACATGAAGATTTTTTTGTGGACAACTGTGCTATGCAGCATTCATTATAATATGTTAGTTAATTATTCATGTGAAATAGAGTACTCTAGCAGTATAAATTTATCTGATATCACTATAAATATTTGAAAGGTAAGCATCAGTTGCATAGTCCCATTTTCTCATTTTTGACATGTTTAGTACACACTAATTTATGGATTTGAAAAAGTATAGATCTCGTACTTTTGACATGCTTCCCTTTGATCTATTTTTCCTTTATCCTTTTTTATTGTAAAAACAATGTCTTAATTGTTTTCCTGAAAAATATACAAATTCTTCCTATTGACTGATACTGATAGCATACTTGGTCCTGTATAAAACACTTGTATGGTCCCTTTCTTATGGATCTTACAGTCTAAGTGGAAAGGCATAAGAATTAACATATGAGATTGGACGTGATCAAGTGGGGGGTTACTGATTATTAATGTGGTTGGGAGAAAAAAATCTCATTAGGAACCTGACTATTCCATGTTTTAGTCAAAAGGACTGTGACAGAAGCTAAGAAAGCCAGCAGGGACTGGATTTGGTCTCATATCTTCTGATGTGAGGGAGTTCTTTTGAAAAGGGGGACAAGCATTAATCTTTTCAGGCAAGTTTGCATGACAGAGTTGTTACCTGAAAACTAAAGTGAGACCAGATGATTATTTGGGAATGGGGACTGCTCACTGGCAAGGTTAATTGAGTGTTTAAAAAATCACATTAATGTTGTGGCTTGCATAATTAAATTATGAAAACTTGTTAATTGTGTTGTAAATAAAATCCCAGCCTTTGTTTTCAAACTAATTATCTAGCTGTGTGGTGAGTCAGAGGAGGAGCGTGTGGCAGCTTGCAAATGTTAAGGCTCTTTCCCAGACGAACTGAGTTAGGAAGAGCCATTAAAAGAAGCCATCCCATTCTCTGCATAGTTGACAATGAGTGAGATGGCTGGCATGTGCTAAAGAACAGGTAAAGGCTAGCTTGTGTGGCTTGGCAATGCGGAAGACAAAAAGGCAATAGAAAGGGATGGATTAGAAAACAGGTGGTCTAGAGGAGCGATAAAGAATTCCCTCCTCAGTCATGTTGTGCTATTTGAATGTGAAAGGAAAGATGCAACATTATGATGTGTATTGGTATCTGTCATTTGTTTGAGTTAATGGGATTATAAAATTTATATCTAGAAAGCGTATCTCATATTTAAGTTGATTTATAGCTCTCTAGAAGACATGAAGCTCAGTGCAGGAAGTTCTTACTCAGGCATGACTCCTAGTGCTGATGGATTTTTGCCAGGGTGAACACTGTGTAAAGATTTGAGGATCAGGCTCATAAAAAGAAACAATTGGGTGTTCTCCATTATGGGCTCTTTAAAGTTTTCTTCCTGTGTTTGGTGGGTTGAAATCAAATCTGTGGGGAAGATCCGAGCTAGTCACTTCTATGGAGAGAAATATTTAAGGGGTATGCAATCAGACTTGTCAGCATATATGTACAACGGACTGGATTTGATCGGTGACTTGCATCCCTGATATGACCTCCCCTCCACCATTCCAATTGCTAAATCCTCCCAGATCCCTGTAATAAGACCCACATGACTCAAGACTTTCAAAACCTATCACTCCCCATGGACAGGGCAGGTTCACATATTCCTTTCTGCTCGTAACTGCCAAACGTTCCTGCACCCTTTCCCAAAATGACCTCCAGTTGCCTCTCACTGCGGTCGCTCTGCTACTCCCACCCCTCACATAAAGTGGAAAAATATGTCCCAGTTTTGTTACTTTATCCACATGTTGTCGAAAAGATGTCTCATGTAGTAACTTTGAGAATCTATTCATCATATGTAAATGTGTCTAGTGGACTAATCAGGACTATACAGAACAAATATAAGTATAGATACCTGAATATGTGTAGTAACAGCTTTAAGTATAATTTTTGTCTATATGTAAAGAATAACACACATACTTTCAATCTAGATGATGTTTTGAAAAAAAACTGACTGAGGAAAACAAAAGTACAAACAACAAATACTCCGCTTTCTCTGTTATGGATTTTGACACTCTTTGTCCTAGAATATCTTCACCGCCCTGGAAATGCATCAGGTAGACTTCTTACACTTAAAGGTGCAGTGCATTAAAAAAAAAAGAATAATTACAATATACTGAACTATTTGTCGCATTTACAGTAGTAGTTCCCAATCCTTGTGACTCTTGAATATTAATTTGCATAATTATTTAAAATAAAAACAAATGCACAAAACAGTATTTGTTTACATATTACTACATTTATAGATAAATAGAAATTGCTTGATGTCAAGCATTCACTGGTATTAAAAGTCTTAGGTTGCTCAGCCATGGTGACCCCTGATTTAGAGTTTTCAGGTAGAATATGTTTTCCACTGCAAGACTGTTCAAATAGATAAGTATCAAGCAACAGCAAGTTAGAAATCTATCAAAAAGAACGAGGAGTACTTGTGGCACTTTAGAGACTGACAAATGTATTTGGGCATAAGCTATTGTGGGCTAAAACCCACTTCATTAGATGCATGGAGTGGAAAATACAGTAGAAAGATATATATATATATATATATATATATATATATATATATATATATACACACAGAGAACATGAAAAGATGGGAGTTGCCATACCAACTGTAATGAGACAAATCAATTAAGGTGGGCTATTATCAGCAGGAGAAGGAAAAAAAAACTTTTGTAGTGATAATCAGGATGGCCCATTTCAAACAGTTGACAAGAAGTCTGAGTAACAATAAGGGGAAAAATTAGCATGGGGAAATATTTAGTTTGTGTAATGACTCATCCACTCCCAGTCTTTATTCAAGCCTAATTTAATGGTATCCAGTTTGCAAATTAATTCCAGTTCCGCAGGTTCTCGTTGGAGTCTGTTTTTGAAGTTTTTTGTTGTTGAAGAATTGCCACTTTTAGGTCTGTAATTGAGTGTCCCGGGAGGTTGAAGTGTGCTCCAATTGGTTTTTAATGTTATAATTATTGACATCTGATTTGTGTCCATTTATTCTTTTGCATAGATATTGTCCAGTTTGGCCAATGTACACGGCAGAGGGGCATTGCTGACACATGATGACATATATCACATTGGTAGATGTGCACTTGAACGAGCCCCTGATGGTGTGGCTGATGTGATTAAGTCCTATGATGGTGTCCCTTGAATAGATATGTTGGCAGAGTTGGCAATGGGCTTTGTTGCAAGGATAGGTTCCTGGGTTAGTGTTTCTGTTGTGTGGTGTGTGGTTCTCCCATCTTTTCATGTTCTCTGTATATATATATCTTCCTCCTGTATTTTCTACTCCATGCATCTGATGAAGTGGGTTTTAGCCCATGAAAGCTTATGCCCAAATAAATTTGTTAGTCTCTAAGGTGCCACAAGTACTCCTCGTTCTTTTGCGGATAAAGACTAACACGGCTGGCTACCACTTAGAAATCTATGTCTCTCCTTTTAACTTTGTCACTCAGCAAAGACTTAGTGTTATTATGCTGAATTAAATTTTCTACTTAATGGACCTGATACTCGGCTTGCGTCAATTGGCATAGCTCCATTGACTACACTAATTTACACCTGTTGAGGACAAGCATCTGTCTGGAAATCCAGATGTTAGGCATTGGGATACAGTACTATGGTGGCCTGAATCATCTTCAGAGAAAGGTGTGCCTGACCAGGTCTTTCACCTACCAGAAGATATTCGAACCTCTCCATAAGGGACCAACACTGCTCCTGCTGAAGTCAGTGGCAAAACTCCTACTTACCCGAATGGAAGTGGAATCAGACCAATATTACTGGGATCCACTTAGTGTGAGTTCATCAGATACACACACACACCCCTCCCTTCACAGCTCTAGACTGGAGCAATGTACACTTTTATATGTACAATTCATTGATAAAACAGCTTCCTTAAGAAGAATTAATCTGTGTACAAAAGTAATGCTCATCATATTGCACAGAAGGCAGAACAGACTGCTCAGTAAAACCCTGAAGTGCATCCAGAATGTAGCTAAACTTACACAGTACATATTTATGCAAATATTGAAACAGTTTGAGTGCAAAGAACTGTTAGTTTTCACTACTTCCACTTGGAGACCATACAGTGATTTTTGTACAATGAGGATCTATGGCATTTAATGGCTCTCATTTGCATTTTTACTAATGTAAAGGGATGTATAATCATGGGGGCCACTTACGATTTCTTTTTATGATGGTTTAAAATTTGTTTGAATTGTTGTATATTGTCTGTTTATTTTTATGCAATCGGAATGGGCTGTATAACTTACCAGCAGTATGACAAAACACAACCACAAATAAATGGCTGAGGGGATCTTAACACCATCTTTTAAAAATAAAGAAGCTTCTACACTATCCAAAATCCTGTTATACCATAACGGAGAAGGATATATGCAGAATGATTATACCCATGTAATTAGTAAGGTACATAAAACAATATAAACTACTGTAATTCCCTTTTATATTTTCCCCTGTGAATGTTGTGCCTATACATGTGCATACAAAGTCTACTTAATTCTTAGCTCGTAAAGAAATCTACAAAAGTCGTTTGAATAAAATCTGTTCAGCTATTCTTCAGTTATGCATGTATTCAAATAGGAATTTATGGGAAATGGTGTGGTGTTTATTTACATACACACAAGTCAAAAACAGAACAACAGATTTTGTTCAAATGCAAAAAATAAAAAAAACTTTGGCTGAGACCAAATGTGAAAAATGTCAGCCTGACAGGAATATATTTGACAGCATTATGAGCAACTGAAAAAGAGGATTATATCTGAAGCTGTGTCAACCTTAATCAGTCATTATTTATGCAATAATGTGATTGTGTATAATAATTTATATAAATTTCTTACATTATTGAAATTCTCTATAAAGATATAAAGTGTTGCATCAAGGAAAGAGTCAATAGTCAAGAAGCTTAAGGTGTCAGTGCATTTTTGAAACATTATTTCAATGAGATCTGTAAGTGTTAATATGTAATCTTTTTAAATAACTGTGTGTGTGTAAAATAAGGCTAAACATAAACAGCATGGTGCAACTAGATTTGTCTAGAAGTTGAAAGTATGACATGCAAACATATACTAAACTAATAGGGTGGAGGATTTGTTCATACAGTATACAAACTGCATTGCTTTGCTATTAAGCGATGCCAAAAAACTACAGTTATACATTTTTCATCTAAATTGTCATACCTATTGCTGCTGTGGGGCTTGACAGAGGAACACATTAATTTCTTTGCTGATTCAAGATCTATTTTACTTTCTTGAACTGTTTCACTGAGTCAGTAAGATTATAAAATAAACATAAATAACTGAGGTGAGATGATGTACTACGTTTAGAAAACAGGAAGGTAAGTACAAAATATCAATGAGACCACAAATGCTGCTGCTGCTTCTCTTTATGCTATAGAGTTCAGGCTTTGATCTCTGCCTCCTACCTTATCACAATGACAGTTACATCTTTTTTTTTCAGACAATCTGGGAGTTGTAAGGGGTGGTTATCCTCTACATTTAGCAGAAAGGTATCATCTCATCAAGTTCACAGTGCTTGCTTTCATCATTTTGACTCCAAGTATAAGTGGAGTCTCCTGTCTTTTACAGTAAAGCAGTCAAAATAATAAGTCTTCAGGGGGTAGCCGTGTTAGTCTGTATCCACAAAAACAACAAGGAGTCCGGTGGCACCTTAAAGACTAACAGATTTATTTGGGCATAAGCTTTCGTGGGTAAAAAACCCACTTCTTCAGATGCAGGGAGTGAAAATTAAAGATGCAGGCATTATATACTGACACATGAAGAGAAGGGAGTTACCTCACAAGTGGAGAACCAGTGTTGACAAGGCCAATTCAATCAGGGTAGACGTAGTTCACTCTCAATAATTGAGGAGGAGGCGTCAATTCCAGGAGAGGGGAAGTGCTTTTGTAGTGAGCCATCCACTCCCAGTCCCTAATCAAGCCCAAATTAATGGTGTTAAATTTGCAAATGAATTTTAGTTCTGCAGTTTCTCTTTGAAGTCTGTTTCTGAAGTTTTTTTGTTCAAGTATGGCTACTTTTAAATCTGTTATAGAATGTCCAGGAAGATTGAAGTGTTCTCCTACTGTCTTTTGTATGTTACCATTCCTGATAGAACTAAAATTCATGGAGTTTCTGGAATGAATATGCTTTCTTCAATACATTCATGCTCTACCTCATGAAATATCATGCTCTTCTCCCCTCTTTAAAAAAATAGTCTTTGGTTAGGTACACACATAGATAATCTTAGGCCAGGGATAGTGGAAATATTTTGCGTAAGGAGGAGTTTCTGGTTTCAGTTTGTTTGCTGGAAGTTTGTTGCACAGCGAAATCTCCTTGGCCAAGAATGCTTCATTTCTTGCTATCATGTACTTCCTCTGGGGTTCTAAGTTGCTTGGTCCCAGAGAAGTGCAGCTATCTTGGTGAGTCATAGGTGGTGATGTGGTCACTCATGGAGGTCCCTGGGTGATGACCCACTGATGGCTTTGAAGCTCAGGACCAAGGCTTTGATCTGACAATGGAGTTTCCCAATTCTTACTGTGAATTGAATATCTAGTGTCTAGGAAAAGAGAATACTCTTCATGCACGTTTATTTACATATATTTCAAATATAGCTTTTTGGCCACCTGTACACTTACATTTAAAAAATTCCTTTTTGGACTGTTATCCTTCTGCCTCTCTGTACATTTAACCTTTCAGAAAAATAAAAGACTGAAGAAAGTAACAAGTGCTAGTGGGAAACTCTTCTTGTTTGACCTTGCACACTCCCAATACTCCAAGCTCTGAGATGCAGTAAAGATTTTTTCCATTCTGTCTCTTTGATAGAGATCCTGAGTAAATCACCTGGCAGCATAGTACGCTTTTCATTGGCTCTGTCCTGTGGATTTCAGTCATGACTCTTTCAAACTTGATTTTACATTCCCAGTTTTCATGGAGATGAATCAAGATTTTCTATGAGACATATATAATATAAAATATGAAAAGGGTGTGTGCATGTGAAATGATAATATATGTAAAATCTTTTCCTCCTCTCATTTCTATATGCTTAGTAAATTAAGCTAATTTCACTGTTGTCCTCAGGTCAGTAAATTGTGGATTTTTTTGCAGAAAGAATTGAATGTTTTTAACATCTTCATTAAAATACTTCAGGTAAAAAGAGGTCATTATAAATATACTGTTTCTGAAACTCATGGGCAAATCACTTTTACATTCTTTAAATTTAATCTTCAGATTCTCTAGATTACAAATTGAGATTTGCAAGGCATATCTTGCTTTAGTTTTGAGGGAAGATGTGTCTAAATCCTCTTGATGGTTTGCTCATTGTTGAAATAGAATTTTATTCCCTGGAGAAAAGGAATGAATTAATAGTGGGGGCTTTTGTTATGGGTTTTTAAGTAGCAGTATGTCATAGTGCTTCTGTTTACATATGCTGTATTCACTGTGAGCCCTGATAGTGGTTGGGCAGATGTGGTTGTATTGCATTTTCATAGTCCATCAAATCCCCAGGGCTTCTAAAGGGGTGCAAATGGCCTGGAGCAGGGGCCAGGATTGGCCTGATAGTGATTAAATTTGCTATCAATATGTTATGATACAGGGGGTGACTTTCAAAGGCACAAATCAACAGAATTTGGGCACCTAACTTCCTTTTGTGTCTTTTAAAATCTCCCCTAAAATATAATCTAAAAAGAACATGGAAGATGCTAGTCACTGATGCTTTGAACACAGCGATATAAATGCAGAAAACCCTTCCATTTAGTATATGATTCTTAAGAGAATAATGCACTGAGATTCAGAAGCAGTATTTATGAAACCTTTGAAACATCATCTATATCCTCTCAACAGTCTTTTGTGCCTTGAATTTATATTTATACCTATAATAGATCACAAATACAGGAATCTGTTTGCCCGAAATTCACTTTGTGCTACAACACAGGAAAAGAGCAAAAAAATTATCCATGACCCATTTTGTTCACTTATTTACAAACATTTGAGTGAATTTCTAATCACAAAACTATTGTGAATACTAGTGCAAAGAAATATTTGCAAGATTATTCACACTGGGCCATGGCCATTTTGAAAGCTTTTGGGGAGTTGGTAGAAGGAAGAAGTCAAGTTGCTGGAAATGGAGAGAGAAGATTTTTTGGGGGTGGGAGGGAGAAGAGAAGGAGTCAAAAATGAATTTCTCTCATGGCCTGAAGCATGAGGCTTCATTTTTCCCCCTGCCTCTCCTTCCACTTGTTATCTCTACTTGCCTAGGTACAAATGTCAGTGACCATAATTTTATGAAGCCAGGATGTTTGACTTAATGACTCTTTAGGGGGAATTAATTCTACCACTTCAATTTATGCTAGGGCCCCTTTGTTCTGATGGTGGAGAAATGGCTGGGATCTGGGAGAAATTACTGAAAATATTTTAATAACAAACCATTATTCTCTAGTTTGTTTCAATGCTGAAATGTTGCATTTTGTAGCATTACTGTAATATGTACTTTGTTTCAATACTAAAAACTGAGGCTTCATTGAGGATCTTTAAATTTGTCATTTTCAACTATACCAGCATCCATTGCAGCTCCGTTTTTGACAGGTTGTCAGAACAGAAGGGGTCATATTTCTGAAGTGAAAGGTCTTAGAGCCTCAGTATTCTAAATCAAATCTTTAGTTTGAAGGCTGCAGTGAATGAACTATAGCATCCACTTTCCCCAGTGTGTTACTCCTAATAACTAAACCTATTTCCAAGTAGAGTGAGCTTATTGACAGGTACTGGAAGGAGGAGCTTGCTGTCTAATACACAAATAAGTGCCAGTAAGTGTAATTCTACTTGTGGTTATGAATTCTAGCATTGTAAGTGTGGGGTTTGTGGGTGGTGAGGGGGAATGTGTGTCATTAATTCACTCTGTATCTCGCAAGTCAGATATATTTAGTTTTCAAATGAAAAAAAATGGCTTTACTAATTGACAGCGCAGCAAACAACAATCTGGAAACGTTAAGTTGTGTTTTTTCTGGCTTTTGCAACAGTGCCAGAAATAAGGACTTTGCAGGTCAGGTTCTGTCCTGTGTTACAGCTGTGCAACACCATTGTCTTCAGCTTGGTTACACAAACATAGCCCATAGCATAATTTGGCCCTGCAGTTAGAATCACTCTTTCCTAGTTGGGTTGGCTCAGCTGTGCTAAGCCGAGTAAAGAGTAGAAAACTCTTGTTTTTATTGAGAATGTAGGACAGCGATAGAGCACTTCCTCATCTGTTAGAGCTGCAGAGAGCTACAAAATAATCATATCATTACCTTCTGGACTTTGTGTTATAATATTGCAGTGATAATATAATACCTTTACCTCCTCCTCCCTGGTTTCTAGGTGAAAGTAAGAGTTTCCCTTCTTTCTTCCATTGCTGATTGTTGGAAGGGAAAGAAAGGAGAATCTTAATATTCTCTATCTCTCTGATTCCCGCCCATATCTTTTCCCCCTGCTATGTGCAGGTTCCAAACGTCTCAGGAAGGAGAATTTGGCAAATGAATCCTGGCACTAGAATTAGTCAGGAATTATTTTTTTTAAACAAAACATGGACAAATGCAAAGTACTCCATTTAGGAAGGAACAATCAGCTGCACACATACAACGTGGGAAATGACTGCCTTGGAAGAAGTACTGCAGAAAGGGATCTGGGGGTCATAGTGAACCACAAGTTAAATATGAGTCAATAGTGTAATGCTGTTGCAAAAAAAGTGAACATCATTCTGGGATGTATTCGCAGGAGTGTTGTAAGCAAGACACGAGAAGTAATTCTTTTGCTCTACTCTGCGCTGATTAGGCCTCAACTGGAGAATTATGTCCAGTTCTGGGTGCCACAGTTCAGGAAGGATGTGGACAAATTGGAGAAAGTCCAGAGAAAAGCAACAAAAATGATTAAAGGTCTAGAAAACATGACCTATAAGATTGAAAAAATTGGGTTTGTTTAGTCTGGAAAAGAGAAGACTGAGGGGGGACATAACAGTTTTCAAGTATGTTAAAGGTTGTTACAAGGAAGAGGGAGAAGGATTGTTCTTCTTAACCTCTAAGGATAGGACAAGAAGTAATGGGCTTAAATTGCAGCAATGGAGATTTAGGTGGACATTAGGAAAAACTTCCTAACTATCAGGGTGGTTAAGCACTGGATTAATTGCCTAGGGAGGATGTGGCATCTCCATCATTGGAGATTTTAAGATCAGGTTAAACAAACACCTGTCAGAGATAGTCTAGATAATACCTAGTCCTGCCATGAGTGCAGAGGACTGGACTAGATGACCGCTCAAGGTCCCTTACAGTCCTATGATTCTATGTTTTTGTCAGAAAGTGCTGATTCATCAAACCAAAATTTGTATCCTGTCAAAGAGGCAGTTTTGACAAAACTTCAGTTGTGATGGTTTCTCATGTCCAGGATGAATTTCCTGCTCAGACCACAAGAGAAAGAGACCCCAGAATAGCAAATAGCCTGGAAATTATGGCACTCACCTGAGTTGCAGGAGAGTAGGGACTTGATCTGGTTCTGCCCGCTTCAGAGAAGGAACCTGCAACCAGGCCTCCCACATCCTAGGTAAGTGCTTCAAGCACCAGGCTACTGGCTATTCTGGGGCTTGCTCAATTTCTAATGTTGGTGTTGTTTCACTTTGTATAAATAATTAAATATTCATAGGACCAGAATGAGAGAGACCGACTTCATAGCCCAGTGGTCAGGACGTCTACCTGAGATGTAGGAGCATAGGCGCTGACTCCGTGAGTGCTCCGGGGCTGGAGCACCCACGGGGAAAAATTGGTTGGTGCTGAGCACCCACCGGCAGCTCCTCGCCAGCCCCACCCCGCCCATGCCCAGCTAACCTCTGCTTCCCCAGGTGCCGCAGCAGCCAAGCAGCTTTTCCTCAGCTCACACAGACTCCTCCGGCTCCAGATGATCGGTGGGCGGTACGCTGGGGGAGTGGGGGAGGGAAGGAAGCACAGGAGCGGCACCTCGGGGGAGGGGTATGGGGAGGAGGCGGAGCGCCCGGCTCCACCTCCTCCCCATACCCCTCCCACAAGGCTCTGCCCCTGCACTTTCCCCCACCCCACGTGCCACCTGCCAATAAGCTGGAGCCAGAGGAGCCTGTGTGAGCTGAGGAAAAGCCGCTTGGCTGCCACGGTGCCTGGGGAAGCAGAGGTTAGCTGGGTGCAAGGGGTGGGGCTGGCGGGGAGCTGCCGGTGAGTGCTCGGCTGCTTCTCCACCCTCCCTCCCAGGCTTGCAAGGCTGGCGGGGCTGAGATGCAGCACACCCGGGGGAGGAGACGGGGGCGGGGATTTGGGAAAGGGGTGGAATGGGGGCGGGGCTGGGGGTGCGAACACCCACCGGCGCCGATTGAAGTCGGCACCTGTGTATAGGAGACCTGGATTGTGACTCAGGCAGAGCAGGGCCTTCAACCACCTCTTCCATGTCACCTGCACTGTATCAGAGGTGAGTGTACTGACCACCATGCTATTGGCAATTCTGAAGGGGCTCTCTCTCTGGCTTTCCATGAAAATTTTTGAAAGGTCTCTGTTTTGTCCCACTGGGAAATGGGAAACTTTCTGAAATTGTGAAAACTCTGACAGGACATGGAAAAATGTTTCCCACCCAGCAGTTCCCACATTGCTAAGTCAGTTTGCTCCACAATCCTACCTCCTGTGACCGGTAATCAGCTCATTCTGCTAGGAAACCAGGCTGGCAGAACTTCAATCAGATGCATGAAAACTGCATCAAGAGGCCTGAATAGTGAGAAAAGAAAGTTGCATACTCCATATTGCCAACTCCAAAAGTTCAGAAAGCATGAGATTTGTAAATAGGAAGATTTCCATATTTTGATTTGTGTTTCAATGTATTTCCCTTTTTTCAGTCTTCCCCACCACTCCTGTGTGTGTGTGTGTGTGTGTGTGTGAGAGAGAGAGAGAGAGAGAGATTGTACAATCCTATTTACTGAGCAACATAAAGAATATGCATAATATTGAGAAAATATTGCATCTAACTGGGCAGTTCTTGGTATGTGGAATGATGCAATAAGCTTAAGTACCATATTAGGACTGTGAGGACCAGTGGAAACTGATGTACAAGAATGAGCTAATTTGTGTAATAGCATTTTACATTTAGATGTGAGAATCCTTAACCTGGTATGTCACACAGCTGTGACTGAGGCTTTGATAGAACTAGTTTTGAGGATGTGGTTTCTAAACTAAAAATAAATCTGCATGACACTAGCACATAAGAACTAATACAATACAAGTGAAAATAAAAGGATCTCCCAAGATTGAGAATGAGAGAAGGATCTGAGCTGATTTTCTTTCTCTGGTGTAGGGGAAAATGGGCTCTGGCACACTGTATGAGCGTGAGGGCAATACTTCCTTCCACAAGTGACCTGGTTACCCCTTCTGTGGAGCACCATGTCATTTCTCTAAGAATATACTTTTTTCTTACAAAGCAGAGATGCTATTGCATAGTAACAGTTTTATTTTTGGTGCATGGGGTGGGTGGGGATGTTGTGTCCATTGAGATATCCAGTGTTTCCCTTTCTCCTCTGTGGACAGGAAAGTGTAGCCTTAATAGATTAATAGCACTTGGGTTTTTTTTTTTTTCATGCTTAGCATTCTTTGGTGGGGTGGAATGCTGTATTTTTTTTTCACTCAAAGATGTGCTCTCTGGTAAGGATAGCTAGTCTTTACTATGCTGGAGGAAATATACACAGACAAAGAAAGTATCAATTCTAAAAGCTGGATAAAGAGTTAATATGAAAAGCCCCACATTTTGGTTTTCAATGTATGAACAGAATTTGGGTTATAGCTCAATATATTTTATCTCATGAGTTGCTGAATAGCTCAGAGTCCAATTATCAATCTTAACTAAGCAGAACAACTGCTTTCGTGACTTTCCACATGACAATTTATGTTAATTTATTGCTATACATGCTGTAAGACTAAACCTTTACACAGGAGGCATTGTAACTCATAATGATGCATGCAGCATAGGGTTTCTATGTGTTTCTGTCCCAAGGAAAGCTAGTGGCAGATTGATATTTCACAATCAAGGATCATCCTCACCAGGGAGGGACGGGAGTTTATTTAAAAAAAAACCCCAAACCAAAAAGTTTAAGGTCTAGGTTGTGCCTTTGTCTTATTCACCCAAACAAGGAACCAAGGACTCCTCTTGCCTTTGCTCCGCCTACCCATATCTTTGTTTTTGGGTCTGGTGTGGCACACAACCCTTGCATCTGCCTGAGAGCAAATGGGTGAGGGAGGGTGGATAGAGTTTAGATCTGTCCCCTTACTCACCAGCCAGAATAGCTTGCTAGGCGCAAGGAGGAAGTAAACTATCCGTTTTCAAGGACTGAAGTAACTTACTTCCTCTATAAGTTAATAATAAGAGGGGACCAGGGGAGGAATTGACCCACAGACATGCCTCTGAGGCACAATACTTCCTGCAGTGACTGCTGGGGTGGTGCTGTTTTTTCAGGGCTTTGCCCTTAGACATAATCTAGTCCTGCATTTGGAAACCAATTGCATTTAAGCGAACACAATCATCATGATCTTTAACATATTTAAATGTGGAGGCATTTCAAGAAACCATGTTGCCTTTTTATATGCAGGAGGCCAAAGCATCAGTCATCATTACTTATTTTATTCATTTTTTTCCAGGAGAATAACTGAGCATTACGCAGTCCTGAACCTAAAGCTAATATACAAGTAGGAAAGAAAAACAAGTTATATAGAGAAGGGCAACTGCTTTGCAAAGACATTGTCTATTTTCAGTTGCCGTTGATTTTAATGCTTATTTCCTGATAGCACTTAATATTCAATTGAATTATAGTTCACGTTTAAATGAAGTCAGGAAACCTTTATGGTTTATTTTTTATCTAGAAATACAGTCAATGGCCCCTTTCCACTAAGTCAACTCAGTAGTATTCCCTATAAATATATTCCACCCACCACTGCTATCTGAGCTACCTGCAGTGCTCATGCTGTGTGGTGATCTCTATGTTCGGCTGGGCAGGGAAATGCTCTTAAATTTTCCCCACCTCATTACACTTCTCTTTCAACCAAGAAGCCAAACAAGCTGCTTATGCTGCCTGATGCCAGTATACCCAATTTAAATGAGCTGAGGCTTAACAGTGTTAGCGGTGTAGGCTGGCTTCATGCAAATACAAAGTCCAGCCTTAGCAGGTGGAGAGGGAATTTCTAGCAATCTGCTCCACTGAGTTCCCTCACTATCTTACCTGAGGCAACCGCATATATCTTGTACCTCACATGTAGCAGACATTTTATTTAAAAGAAAAAAAATACTCTTACCTGGGGCACTATTTAGTATTATAGTAAAACATATTTCTCTCTAAAATACCAATTCAAATCCATAATAGAAGTGATAGCAGCATAAAAATCAGATACAAAAGTAAAGTTGTAAAGTTAAAATGAAGCTGGCAAATAATGTTTTGCAATAGTTTGCTTTTCATTTTCTATTAGTTTTTTGTGATACAGCCTTAGGAGCAGGAAATATATATTTTAAAGAAGTAACACTTACATAAAGAGTATGAAGTAAACTTATACAGTGAATATGAATTAATTTAGGCTATACGCAGATATCTTTGCACACCTTGAGTAGTACCTTACTCCATGTGTAGCATTATTAATTTCAACAAAACTACTTTCTGAGTAAAGTAAAACTCAAGGTGAGTAAAAGTATCAGAATCTGCCCCTTAAAGAGTGTTCACAAATTAGGATGACAGAATCTGGTGCATTATTTCTATTGGGTAATATCATTCTTCATGAATAATTCCATTGACATCAGTGGTACCAACTGATAAGTAAAATACTATTCAGTGTGAATAACAGTTATATAATCTGTCCCTAAGGTAAGATGCAGCAGAGGAAATAGGCTAAGCATGACAAAGCCAAAATTGTAGGAAAATGTACCAGATAATTAAGACCATAAGAACAGCCATATTGGGTCAGACCAATGATCCATTTAGCCCAGTATCATGTCTTCCAACAGTGTCCAGTGCCAAATGCTTCAGAAGGAATGAGCAGAACCGGGCAATTATCAAGTGGTCCAGTCTCAGCTTTTGGCAGTTAGAGGTTTAGAGACACCAAGAGCATGGGTTTGTGTCCCTGACCATCTCTGCCAATAGTCATACCTGGCCCTATTGTTTTAAACTTGATGCCTATTAATTTCATTGGGTGAGCCCTAGTTCTTGTGTTATGTGAAGGGGTAAATAACACTTCCTTATTTACTTTCTCCACACCATTCACAATTTTATAGACCTCTAGCAAATACCTCTTTAGTCAATCTCTTTTTCTAAGATGAACAGTCTCAGTCTTTTTAATCTCTCCTCCTACGGAAGCTGTTCCATACCCCTAAACATTTTTGCTGTCCTTCTCTGTCCTTTTTCCAGTTCTAATATATCTTTTTTTTTTGACCCGGAGCAACCAGAACTGTATGAAGTATTCATGGATTTATTCAGTGGCATTATGGTATTTTCTATATACCCTTTTCCTAATGGTTCCTAGCACTGTTAGCTTTTTTTGGCTGCTGCTGCACACTGAGCAGATGTTTTCAGAGAACTATCCATGATGACTCCAAGATCTCTTTCTTGAGTGATAACAGCTCATTTAGACCCATCATTTTGTATTTATAGTTGGTATTATGTTTTGCAAGGTGCATTACTTTGCATTTATAAACATTGAATTTCATCTGTCATATTGTTGCCCACTTGCCCAGTTGAAAGAACCGTCAATTATATTAGTTAATAAACATTCAGGGTGTGGGGAGAAGCAGAACACAAAGAGCAAACTGGAATGTGGCAGAGAGTCTCGTGCAATATTCACGTGCCGTAGTGAGAATCAATTTCTTAACAGGTAGCCAAAGTACTCAACCTGACTTTCTAATAGCACTATAGGTTTCTCAGTTCAATCAAATGATCAGGTTTGTGAACAGTACTTCTGTCAGAGGAATGCTGGAAAATGTGCTCTGGGGTAGATCAGTAATTCATCCATCAAAATCCTTGAAGACTAGGCTTAGCAAAGATATAGCTAAATCAGTGGGGAATATAACTTCAAACTGCCTAACTGTTTCAGAATAAATTATTTCCCCAAAAGTACTGAGTATAACCACCAGCTATGAAACTTTTTTCCTTCCAAGTCACATTTCAGCAAACACATTTGAAAAGGTTGAGGAAAAGGATGCAGATACATGCAATGGAAGATCTTAAACAAAAAATCCCTTATATTCAGAACCTATAGAGAATTAATGTGCAAGATTAAATGGAACACCAGTCTTGCCTATTAAATGTTGATTCAAAGTCTCTGTTCCCTTTATCAATGATGAAATCAGTGTCAGCTTGATATCAGGCATACAAGACGTGCTTGCAAAGCCCAGAGATTATGGGGAACATTCTTTTGATATGCTACACATCTCCGGGGTGAGGTATTTTGGAGGCCAGATTTTAGCTATATAGCCCTTAAATGGAAACACAGATGAAAGTTCACTTGAAGAAGTTCATGCCAGGACTTAAAAAGTTTAGGCTGCAGCTCAAATAAAAAGTGGAGTTTTAGTATCTCTGACAAGAATCCAGCAGAGGACTTTCAAATGGTCTGTCTTAATATTTTTACTGTGATATTGAGTACTACAAGTGTATAGATTTGTTACTTGGACGGCAGGTCAGAAATATTACATCCTGTACATAGATACACAATTTGCAAGCCCTGTTAATTATTTATTGTATTGTTGTCATATGGGGGACTGGCTGTGTCAGGAAATTAGTAATGTTATACAGAAACTTCCACATCTAGGCCTTTATTTCACATCTAACCAGGTTAGTAGCGACTAGCATTGTGAGAAACCCCCAAATCTAAAAGTGCGTGTGCTCTGCTAACCAAAACTGACAAATTTGGTTTTGACTTTCACTTGAATATTTGTTAATGTGAACTTGAAAATTCAAATAACTCTGTTAAGAACCCTGTCAAACCCTGGGCCAGCCCAAATCATCTTTATATTTCATGTGGACCTTAGGAAACACCTATTTCAAGATTCCAAATTGAATATTTTGTAGAGTCCTAATAGAGACTCAAATGAGTTATCATCGGATGGCTATGTTGTGGCCCATGTTAAAAGGGTCCAGTTCTTAGTATGGAGTGTCTTTTTTACAAAGACCTCCATCACATCGGAACCCTGTACGGCAGCTTCACTAAAAAAGCCAAAGATTATATAGGTCTGGACAATTAATTACTCTTTCCATACAATCCAGTGCATGGGAATCTCTGGTGTCAGTGACAGTTGGAGTGAGCCCTAGAGGTGCAATGCCTTTATGTTTGGGTTGAGAGGCACATGAATAGTGCATCATGGGAAATGGTACATTGCTGCTGCTTCATTTTTGCCTGTTCTGTGGTTATAGACATACACAGAAGAGGGTGGCCGGGGGGTGGGGGTGGGGGGCTTGTTACGTGTAGGGGAAACTTGGAGGAAACTGTACTATAACTTACAAGGTCTGAACTTGTGGTAAGGTGTTTCTTTGTCTGTCTAATTTTGTCTTTTAGATGGGTCTTCAGGGGACTGCCTTATATTCTTTTTTATTTTTTACAGTGCCTAGCACAATGGTCCTGACCCTGGTGGAGGCCTTTATGCACTACTGAACACTAATAATAATAATACAGTAGAGGACTTCATCCACATTTTTCAAACCATCATTTTTGACAAAAATATTCATTTAAAAATAATGTATTTATTATTTATTCAAATTAATAATGAAATAATGTATTTTGCTATGTTGTCACAACATAGCTGATGAATCAGATCTTTAAGCATAGATATGGTAGTATGATTTGTAAGAGTTATTTAAACACTTCTCTAGAAAATATCCCTTTTTTTTAAACAAAAAAAGTGGTATTAATCTAGCCCGACTTTGTTTAATTAAATGAAGGGTCTCATTATAGCTGATTAAGAGCTTTATTTTTGTTAAGTGTGTTAATTTCTCTGGAAATTTAAACAACTCTCTTCTTTGGCTTTTCCTGTGTGACTTGTCAAGTTCAGTCACATTTTCACTGACGATGCTTCATTTCCATTTTGTCTTGTGTCTTGTTACATCAGTGTAACGCAACATGATTGATTTAAGTCAACCTGACATATCACAAAGTGAAACTGCGGTCTTCTGAAACACATATTAAAAAATCAGGCTTTTTGGGAATACAGCCACATGTGGAAATTATTTTTCAAAGTACAAAAATGCATCTTAGCCATATCAAGCTTAAATATTTTATATATATCATATACATACATTTTACATATATAATCAATTAGATAATGAATCAACAGAAAATCATTAAAAGTTGGATATAAAATTTAGGGTGCTCTCCCTTAATTAGGAATGGGATAAACAGGTTGGCCAAAATAAGAAGTGATCTCAATTTTGGTTAAAACCCCCATATTTTTGGAGTTTGAAAAAGCTCTGTTAGGGACTGATACTATTCTTACTAAGTACATGAAAAGTCATCCATTTCATGGGCTTTGGATCAGACCCTTAATGTTGTAGTTGAAATTTATTATGTGTGACACAAGGACATCTGGATGACAACTGACAATGAGCATAACGGGTGCATAAGGGTTACAGGAATCTTGTGTTTACATTCTACTTCACCAGGAGGGATCATGTGAAGTCTCTAATAAAAGCTCAAGTCATATTAGACATCAATACCATTACAAAACACATGCACAGATGTTGTGTAAGGAGATGTGCATATACACTGAAAATTATGTTCTTAAGATCTGTGTTTAGGGACTGTCCCCAGCAAAGGTGAAAAAGAGGTTTTCTGTTAGACAAGCAATGTTTGTCTGTTTACATGTAAATTTAGGTATTTCATGATTCACAGTGGACCTCTACTCACTAGTCTGAACTGAATGCTAGTGAAAGATTGTGATTTCTTGAAAGAGGAAAGTTACAGATGTAAAGACGTAAACAGCAGTGGGAGGGGAACCCTAACTTGAGGTGCACATCAAAGATCTGAGCTGGTAAATGTAGGGGTGCAAAGAGACAACCTGTTATCCTTCACCTAGAAAGTATATGGAATGCAACTTTGTTTCATGAAGAAGGGATCTCAGCCAGGCTTGGTGGAAAACACTGGAGAGAACTTTGGGTGAGAAGATTCTTTAGGCAGGAGAGTAACTTGTTAGTAAAGTTTAGTCTCTAGAAAGTGTGTGATGATTATTTTATATGTAACCAGTATTTGCACTCCAAATATTTCAGTATATGTACTGCAATACTTGTACTCACTATCATTTCCCTTATTCTTGTTTTCACTATAAATATATCTAAATGCTGTGTATTGAGCAGAGATGTATTCTAGGGTATAACTAATAACCTGGTGTGTACTGTTCCTTTGGGAACACCAGCGTTCAGTGGACAAGGAGCTGGACACTATAGGGAACACTCCAAGGTCTTCGGGAGTGGCATGTGCCTAACACGTACTTGTACAGAGAGCGCAAGGCCTGGAAAGCAGTGTTTGTGTTGCCAGAGGCTGGTGGTTTCAGGGAGATTGGTGCACCGTAGGCACAGACAAGTGTTCTTTATGCTAAGGGAAGAAGGTGGTGAGGTGCATCATAACTCTGGATACCTCTGGGCAGCATCACAATAAGTTTAAATTTTAGGTACTTATATGGCCCCCATCACAGTAGTAACCGAACAATTCCAAGTCGTTATTGTATTTTCAGGTACTATCCCCTTTGTACAGATGGGGGACTCAAGCACAGAGAGATGAAGGCCCAGATTCACAGAAGAACTTAGGCATTTCAGTGCTCAGTGTTGCAGGAGGCCTCCCTTGTAACCTTTTGCCCAGTGGCTAGGAAACTTGCCCAGGATGTAGGAGACACAAGTTCAGTTCACCTCTTTGGCCTGATGAGAGAGGATTTGAACATGGGTTTTCCACCTCTTAGTAAATGCTCCCCTCAGTCACTTTGTGAAGAGTTAGGCATGTTCTAGGCACCCCTACTAGATTGGGCCCAGGATGATGGGGGAACAGCTATCTCTTGCTGGTTTGCGGATCATGCTGGGGTTTAGCTGTGAGATGGGTGTCTGGGTGCCTGCCTGAGGCAGCAATGTACATGACCAGAAGAAGAAACAGGCATGTAGGGAACTTTTACAGTGAAAGTGCTCCTTGATTTTAGGTGCCTTTAGGTTTAGACATCCACTGAGCATGGGTTTTGAGGATCTCAGTAACACCTACATTTTGGGCTTCAGTGATTTGTGCTAGGTCACATGAGAAGTCTGTGACAAAGAAGGAAATTGAACCCAGCTCTCCCAAGGGTCAGCCTAGCGCCCTAAATGTCGGCCTATCGTTTGCATCCCTCGTCTGGCTGTTGACCCAGAGCAGAAGCGAAAGTTTGATTTATACAAAGACACCTCATGTGGTATCACAGTTCTCCTCTGCCCACGGAAGAAGGGAGAAAGGGAGAAAGTTCTCCTCTGCCCACGGGAGAAGGGAGAAAGTTCTCCTCTGCCCATGGAAAGGGAGAAGGGAGAAAGTTCTCCTCTGCCCACGGAAAAAGAGAACCAAAAATCTTTCCTGTGGCCTTTCAGGCTTTGTGCTCCTTACTTCTGTGCTTCCATATCATGGTGAAAGATTTTCATATGGAACCTGATAAATAGAGGAAGAGACCTTAAATTGAGATTTAAGGTCTGTCTGAAAGGAGAAATTACTACAAATCTTGGTAGAGAGCTTTATCTTCAAGTTATGCATCTAATAAATGGAAAAGTTCTGATAAGCCTCCAAATAATCATTTGAACTACTGGGTACTTAGTGCAACCAAACTGACTCAGAAAACCAGTTGAACTTTGCCCATTGCTGAATGGAGAAATAATGACACATTTTAGCTTAACAATTTTTTAAAAGGTTGCGTTCAAAATAATGTATTAGTTCTCTCTTGATGTAGACTCTGTGTCGTCTTGCTTAGAGAACTGGTGTCTCTTAACATTTGTAGATCCTTAACATTGACTTTTCCTAACACTGACATTTTCTAATCTATGCAGATTAGGTTAAGGTAGAAGTCTCTTAAAATTGCCGCAACTCAGTGTAGCTTGTTAGGGGCTTGCTGCTAAAATCTCTAAACATTCCATCTGTACTGGGCGCATTGACCTACCTGCACTGAGCATGGCCCCCCAGGTTTATGGAGCTGAAGAAGCAGCCATTGCTGGCCTAGGAGCCAGAAGAAGACCATAAACTCTAATTTTAGCTCTTTCACTTACTGGTGGTAATGGTCTCTGCACTTCATAGTGCTTATTACTGAGCAAAGATTCATACCCCTGCTTGAGGAGACAGGCAAGTATTTAACATCTTACACCTGGGGTTATGGAAATATTGCACAAGGTCACTTCTGTCATAGCTGGGAGTAGAACCCTGTCAGTATGGTACATCCAAGTCGCATGCAGAGCCATACTGCCTTTCAGAATGCATGCATCAGTCTATGTGTTTGTCTGTGCTGTCTGTAACCTCCCGATTCCACTCCCTTCCATGCCAGGAATAGAAGCCATGAATCTTTTACTCCTAATATCCCACTGCTGTCTAGCAAATTGTTGTGTTAACCACATGCAACATCTTCATTTGACTTCCCCTTAGCGGCTGGACCATATAGAAGAGAACAACCTACTATCGCTATTGGTTCCTTTTTTAGCTGATAGTGGTAGATTCCAATCTGCTGGAAGCAAGTATCTACATCTGACCATCCTCCATCAGTAGAGAAGGTCACCAAAACACTTAACACTTTATGGTTTTAAAAAGTGTGCTGGGAAGAATGAAGTAGCCTTCTGTGCTTTGGGGGTGAGCCACTAAACTAGGGCTTAGTTAGAATTCAGTTGTCCATCTGCACAGGGATGAATTTTCTTGAGTTGTATTAATGACAGAATACAGGGTTCTTAATGTAAAAGGGTTAAAAAAAATTCCAAGAGGTACAAGGCACCTTCATCTTAAAATCCCCCTTTAAAAGCAAAATTCTCAGTATTTTATCCTTCTTCTGTGACTATTACCTTTTAAGCAATATGTGTTTTGGAAGTTTGGATAAATGCATTCTTCCTGAGTGTGCTCTCCTTGAACTTATAGCTACAGGCAAACTTCAATGTTATAATGTGTTGCTTCTACATCAACTTTCTGTCTATCCTTAGGCACAGGGGAACTACTTTGAAGTTCTATCAAAAGTAGACTTCAAAGAGTATTTACAACTATGCATTATAAAATGACAGTCTGAAGAAAGGAAGTATGGCTTTGGTTTATAGTGACTTCTGGGAGATAGGCAACTGTAGGTAAAATTGGCAGCTTCATAAAGGAAGAGCATGATCTTGTGAGGTGCAGAGAGCCTCCTGATGGAAGTGCAACATTCAACTCCCACTGAAGTCAAAAATGAAAACAAAAGAATTGTTTTCAGTTGCAGGTGATATTATGGGACAATACAAATTCCCTAATAAATTGTGTGAATTAAGACTGGTCTGCTTAAATAATACATAAAAAGGTTACACATTTGTTTTATTGGTGACTCTTTATATGTACAATAATCTAAAGAAAATGTAATCTATTTCAGATCAATAGCATGCATTGCCTGAATGAGCTGGTTGTGGGAAGAATATTGCTGCCCAAGAAAAGCAACTAAGGTCCTCATCCTATAGTTGAACTTGCCTCCATGCTTACTAGCCCACAGGAGCATACTATTCCTATTTGACTGTATAGCAGTGGAGACTTTCAGTTCTCTCCTATAGCTGTGGAATACTGAATTGGACTTTGTATTATTCTCCCCTTCTTCCTTCCCCTCTTCCTCCATGTTGATCAATGTCTGATATTTGCCCAGCCCTGGATCCTGGAAACAATAGCTTCTTCTAGCATTGGACTCTATCTGGATTAACATACACTTCCTAGTCATAGATAGAGGAAGTGATACTCTTAAAAACCATAAGTACAATATGACACAGGAGGAGAGGAGGAGCTTCTTTACATTAGGAAATGTTGCAATAAAGCATTGCCAATTTAATTTTTATTATAACTCATTTTAAACTTATGTGCCTGGCCAACATTCCTTGCATCAAAGGTTTTCCATAGCTTGTATAGCTTAGGAGCCCTTGGGATATTTTTTGGCTGATGCATACGACCATTCAGTCTGAGAAAATAACCCCCAAAGCAGCTCAGGATGGTTCATGACCTGCAATTAATGCAGCTGGCTAAGACAAGGGACTTGATAGTCATCTAAATTTCAGTTCCCCAAGAAACACCGAGTTAGGTTCCCCTTGCAACAGAGAGACTCAAATGTCATGGCAGCTGCTAAAGCAAATATAATTTTTTAAAGAAAAAAAATCTCTGATTAGTTTAATTAGGTACCACAGTCAAAAAGACTATTATGATTTGTCTCTGGTTCAAGAAAAGTTCTGTAGAGTACTGAATAGCAGAAGGGGAAGTTTTGTTGCTTGTTACAGTAGTACAACCCAGGAAAACCTGAGCTGTGTTGTCCTCTTTGTTTCTCTTTCTTTCATATTCTACTTGGTGTTAAAAGTATTATTTTTATATATATATAATATATATATTTTTAAATATAGCCTTTGATTTTTAACTATATGTCCCTATAACTTGTTTCTACTTACCACTGGAAGGTCCTTGTGACTACATCTGGGGATTAGCTCTGTCGTGGCCTGGCATCCCTTCCTTCATTGCTCAGCCCATGGGCTCTATCTCTGGGCTCAGGGTGCTCCCTCTTAATGACTCAGCCCAGGTCACTCTAGTCCTCCCCTGCCAGGCTATCAGAGTTCCACTGGACAAACTCTCTACATGCAGTCTTAGGCAGTCTTCTGTACCATTTTCTCAGTGGCTAAGAGGGAACCCATGCCCACTCACTACTCTGGATTCCAACCCAGGGACCCTATGCCTAGCAACCACGGGCTGCTCTAGCTTTAACACTGTTTCTCTGAGCACTTTTCTATCTCTTTTCTCTATCTTCAACTCTACCTTCAGATTTGTCACTAGAGCTTTCCCCACGGTTGCTTCACCATAACAACTTCTTGCCAGAATCTGTAGTCCAAAGCAAGATCCCAGGACCTACTCTTCCCCTTCTATATAGGGAGTGACTGCAAAGCTCCTCTCTCCAACCCCTCTCATACTACCAACTTCCTCTCTTCATAAGCCTAGGTCAGCCCCTCCCCCAGCTGGGCTTCATCAGCCGTTAGGCCTCATCAGTCCCTGGCTTCCCATCAGGTGCTGCCTATAAGGCTAATTGACCTATTTTACCTTCTCAGGTCTTGTCCTGTTGGGTAGACACTCGTCACAATTGCCAGTTTGTAACTGTAAACACTATGTTTCTCCTATGTTTAGTAATCATTTTCCATTTGATATCCCCACTAGACCAGATACATATATGAATTTCTTTCTTGAAAGTGATGCTAGATCTATAGTAACAACTGGGTAAATCCTTGGCTCCAGAAAACAGTACATAAGTGAGGAGTGAGGAATCTCTTGCAAAAAGAGATGATTTTTAAGCGCGCATGCACACAAACACACACTTTGATATGTATGTTAATGTAAGGGCATTTGTGACATTCAGGACAATATATAGAAATGGATCTTCAGCTGGTGTAAATCTGCTTGGCTCTATTGACTTCAGCAGAGTTGCTCTGATTTATATCAAGTTTGATCTGGCCCTAAAGCTTTTAAAATAATGTCACAAAAACTTAAGGAAGCTTGTTTTGTTCCAGGCTCAGCAGGCAAGTAATACACAGATGTCAACAAAGTAGAGGCTAAATTAACTAAAATAAACGTTGTGAGGTGAATAGGACCCCAAGAAACTACCCACTGGAAACTGATCTAGTGCAATACCTGAACTGGTCCTAATGGCCTAATGTTTTTATCTACCACGCCTCCCTCTGCTAGCCAAATAAGGAGATTGAGCACCATCCATCATCCTGTTGCCCTTTCCTTGTGCAATGGATGAGTGTCCATTGGAAATTGAAAGACTGAGAAGATTTTGATTGCTTATTTTAGCAGATGAGTAAGAAGGGACATGATCAAAGTATAATAAAATAAATAGTGTAGAGCAGGTAGAATGTTATTCTTGTCTCTGAACAGAAGAACATGTGAATGTTCAATGAAATGGAAAGGTGGCAAATTGAAACCTGATAGAAGGAAATACTCTTGCACACAATGCCTAATCAGACTGCGGAACTCACTGCCACTGGATGTTATTGAGACCAAGAAGCTATCAAGATTCATAGAAAGATTGGACATTTATATGGATAACAAGACTATCCATAGTTGGAACAGTTAGTGCCAACAGATTTTGGAAGAGAGATAAAACCTGCTGCTTTAGATTCAATCCAATATCTAACCATTAAGGATTAGAATTAAACTTTCATGGGGATAGATTATCCTACTTCTGCCTACTTTGGAGTTTCACCTTCCTCTGAAGCATCTGGTGCTGATCACTGTCAGAGAGAGGATTCCTAGTCTAAAATGGACCACAGGTCTGATCTTCTATGGCAATTCTTTTGTCCAGACAAGATACCTGAAATGTGTGAGACTTTGAAGCTCATATCTCGGCTAAAATATTCTTCAGTACATATGCAACCTCTACATGAAGGGGTGGAATCCTGACTCTTAGAGGTCAGTGGTAGTTTTTCCATTAGGTTCAATGAGGCCAGGATGTCCCCCAGGATATATTTACCCCAATGTGAGTTTAACTTTCATATTACACTGGGCTTTTTTTTTTTTTGTAAAAAACCTTCCTAAACTCCCCCTTATTGGACACTTACTAGGTTGCTTTGCTTGAATCCGTGAGCTTTTAAGATCTCCTGGATCTAGGTAGGCTCCAGGTTTCTCACATGCTTCCTGGGCAAAGACTCTTTGTCTGGCGCCCCTTCTCAGAAATGGACCCCCACAGTCCTGTTGCCCTAGGCTCCTAGATCAGTGCTGACCTCCAAACACTTTCTAGTAGCTTAAGCACACTCTACTCAGCTCCACCTTCATTGGATACTTTGCTTTACAGCTTGCCTTTTAGGAACACATGATAATTGAACCAAATAGACACCAGTTTTTGGAGAGCTTTCTAAAATCAAGCATGCTTTACTTGTTGTCAGTACAAGAAAAATACAGATCCACTCCTTCTCCTAGAACGTAGTCTTCCAGCTCAGGTTTTTCCTGTGGATCCTGGAGTCTCTTCATTCCTTCCCCAAGCTCCCTTTGAGTTTGTGATCCTCTTAATCTTTGTATTTTAAAAGCAAGCGCTAACAGCTTGGTTCTTTGTTCTGGTTTTTCTTTCTTTCTGTTCTTCACTTCTCTAGAGACAAGCTGGAGAGAACTGGTTTTACCCCATTGTTTTGCTTATTCAGGGCAAGGCTTATTCAGTTCTTGATAGGCCTCAACTACCATTTGAAGCAGACAGTCAGGCACCAATCCCCCTCTCCTTAACACAAGAAGTCTGATGCAGGAATACAGTACAGACAGACAGACATAAGTGCATACATCTACAGAGTGCATAATTTCAAACAATTCATACAGCCTGTACATATAAACTGTTCTTTAGTCAACAGAATTGTCAGCTCTCTTCTGCTGCTGCCTTGTAAAGGATCAGAAGTGCTGCTGTAATGACAAGTGGTTTTTGAACTATCAAATAGCTCGGAGATATACTTAGTGCACAGTGAAAGTTTGTTGATGCTCATGATCATGTGAATGGGGAAGATCAGTCGAGACATTTGAGAAGATAAGGCTCAACTTCCATTGAAGCATAAAATATGCAAACATGTAGTATTAGGCAAAAATTTGTTTACCTATTAAATCTAATCCCCTTTCTTCTTTTACACCCACAACTAATCCACTTTTGATAGAAAGTCCTACTTCTCCACAGTCATGCTTCAGTGCCGAATGAAGTCTTCACATGAGTTGTAACCTCACCAGAAACCTAATGTGATAAGGGTCCTATGTTTACTAGATAGCTTATCAACAATAAACTCATCTCAACATGTCCCAGGAGATACTGAACAGTTTAAAACTGACTGTTTTCTCAACAGCATGAATTAATCTTTTAGCCAAAAGAAAAACAGTCCTGTTTATACCAGCTTTCCAAACTAGACACTTAAAACCCAGCTGTTTTTCCTTTTAAGTAGTGTAACCTGTCTGCAGATACAGCTTAAAAAGCATTGCTTCTTTAAAGGCAACGTCTTTAGCCTCAGTTTGATTTTTAAACCCAGCAATCTGGGTGTAGAGACTTAGCACTTTCCCATCTACTGTACATTAGTGCGTGGCCCTTCCTCCAATTTGGGTACCTAAACTGATCCTAAAACTAGATAAAATAAACATGTCTTCAGAACATCTCTGAATGTACATAGCTAGGGTCAGGTCCTCAGCTGTTGGATACAGGTGTAGCTCAGTTGAGGTCAACAAAGGGAGACACTCTGAATTACTCCAGATGGGTATAGTCCTCTAGGGAATATACACTGTAGCCACCCCCTGCAATCCCTCCTTGCTCCCTGTGCTGGTGGTGATGAAGCAGGAGGTGTAGGAGGTGACTCCATATCACCTGGGAACTCCTCTTGTGGTGTATTGGAAACTGGTTAAAATGACAAACTGTCACTTTAAGTGTGAGGGATTTCATGGAACTGCTTTGCAAGCTCTGAGGAATGCCCTGTGATTTGGGTCATCTGAGTCAGTGAACAGGCACCAGTCTGGAAGGAGTCAGCTTAAAACAAGATGGGGTGAGTTGTGTCTCGCTGCTGTAGGGAGAGCCTGTTTTCACTCTCTCGCTTTTTTTGTGTACAACTGTTTTGAATTCTGAGAAAGTTTAATTTATCTTTGTATATGCTGAGAACATAACACTCCACAACTGGAGGTATCCGCAGCTGGGGTGTTATGGAGGTTTCTACTCTTTTTGCACCACCTGAGTGGGGAAAAGGGAGTGGAGAGAGGGAGAGAGCCAGAGAATCTGCATGCTCTGTTTTCAAAAGTTCTCTACTGGGCAGAAATCACTTCAATTTAGCACATTTGTGTGATCTGGCTCCTCATCCTGTTGTTTTCCTCTCCGTCTAGTTGACTCTGCAGGGAAAATATCACATTTCATGTGTTTGTAAAGCACCTTGCACGCTGTTGCCACTTGATTAAAATATTTAATATTAATACCTGTCATTTTTCACGCTGAACCCACTTTAAGGGGAGTCTTGCTTCTCCATAGGAAACCAGATGAATTTGTTTAGTTAAAATGGGTTTCTTTCACACACTTGATCAGTGACAAACTCTCCAAATGCCAGGGTGGAGGGGGGGAGGGAAGAAAGAAATTTCAGACACTGATGCAGCTCAGCTTCTCATAAAAAGAATGAGGCACTTGACAAATGTTGCAAGCGATTAGTTAAATGTACATTGGTCCTTTACATCACCCATGTATTCTAGAATAACTATTTACAAGGTAACCTTGTGCAATTTCTTGGAATATGCTGACACAAGAATGGCCATTGAGATGACCCTGTGAAGATTGTCTTTTATGGATTAGGGGAGTTATTTGAATGATGAATGACAAATTTAGTCAGTGTTAATGTTCATGCACAAAAGACACTGGAAGCACTGGCTAAAACAAGATGTAGGGTGAAATCCTGACCCCATTGAAGTCAATGATGAAACTCCCATTGATTTCAATGGGAGCGAGAATGTCACCCCTAGTATAGACAAGTACTGTGGAAACTTCCCATGCAGCCCCATTGTTGGACTGAACTTGTAACATCCTCATTATTCAACTAAGTTAAGTATTGCAGATGAAGTCAGTGGTTCTTTTTTGTTGAGCTCTTCAATCTGTTGCTAACCCCTAATATGTTACAGAGTTTCTATAGACAATTTATCATAGTTCCCCAAAGGTAAAGATGTTGGTTTTGACCTTGAAGAGCTGTGTTGAAAATGTCACGGGAGCAGGCTTTCCAGAATATTCATACAAAAGTGTATCTTGGGATCCAGTAGCTGGGGTAAATCACTGCTTGCTTTGACATCACATTCTCCTTTATCACTAGCTGACAACTGCTGTAGGAGCTCCATCAGTGCAAGGTAACTTGCAATGAATGATTCAAAGTTAACAGCGTGAACAGTCAATAGATCCGAGGACAAGACATAGTGGATATGTCTTCACTGCAATTAAAAAACAGAGGCTGGTCTGTTCCAACTGAGTAAGGCTCATGGAGCTCTGGCTAAGGGGGCAGTTTAATGGCAGTGTAGATGTTCAGGCTTGGGCTGGGGTCCAGGCTCTAGGACGCTGCGAAGTGGGAGGATCCAAACTGGAACATCTACATGGCAATTAAACAGCCTCTTAAACCTGAGCCCACAAGCCTGAGTCAGCTGGCATGGGCCAGCCACGATAGTCTAATTGTAGACACATCTGCTGTGGTTACCTAAAGTAATTCTGCTAGGCTTCTGGATTTTTTCTGTTAAAACTCACCATATAATTTATTTTATTTATCGTCTCTGTTTAGACCCATTCAATAACAGAAGTTCCTAACAAAAGGAAACATACATTCTTTTCAGCATTTCTAAAGTACACTTATTGTTTGATTGCGAGCCCTGGAGAACTAACATCCTTTTTTTTTTTTCTTTTTTTTTTTTCTTTTTTGGCCCTGATTTCAGACGATACTTAAGCATGTGCCTAAAGTGAGGCATAAAAATAGACCCATTTGACTTCATTACTTGTATATTTACAGTTAGGCACATGCTTAACTACTAGATTTGAGAAAAGTGTAGAATTTCTATCATATGAGAAATTTAAGCACTTTATGTATTTTTCAACCTATACTGTGACAAAAAGTTGCAATTTCAAAAATTTCCATGAAATAGAAGTTCTGAAATTTCAATTCAGAAATGTCAAAACATTTAATTTTGTTTAGTTGAACTGACCCAAAACCTTTCAGTTTGAGTCAGTTCAACATTAAACTGCATTTGTCCATTCTCTTGCATTGCATCCTGGGAGTTTTAGTTTAGGTGCCTGATACCCTGATTCTTTCTGGTGAGTCAGAGTCCCTGGCTGGACTCATAGACTTTGAGGCCAGAAGGGAACATCATGATCATCTAGTCTGACATTCTGAACATTGCAAGTCACAGAACCTCACCTACCTGCAGTGGGCTCATAAACTCTGATTGAGTTACTAAATTCCTCAAATCTTGATTGAAAGACTTCAGGTTACAGAGAATCCACCATTTACTCTAGTTCAAACCAGAAAGCGACTCAGAGGAAGACAAAAAGCCCCCAGGGTCTTTACCAATCTGCCCTGAAGGAAAATTCCTTCCTGACCCCAAATATAATGATCAGTTACACCCTCAGTATATAGGCAAGACCCACCAGCCAGACACCTGGGAAAGAATTCTCTGTAGTAATTTAGAGCCTTCCCCATTTAGTGTCCCATCTCCATCCATTTGAGATATCTGTAAATAGCAGTTATGAATAGGCTCATATGCCATTGTATGCAATCTCATGAAAAAATATTCCTATTTTTCAACCTGCTCTACTCATCAGTTAATTTCCCTGAATCTTAATACATTGCTTTAGCTCCAGAGGCTAAGGTAATAGAAGGGCCCTCAGTTTCTATACAGCTTTCTAGAATCTGCCACTTTCTTCTTGTGACCCAGGGTTATGTTGTGGCTAGGTATCTATATTGATAGCATTGAAAGGACATTGGTGCAGACATTAATTTACATAATGTGTAATGTAAAGAGCCAATAAAGAGGTGGAAGATATGTAGATATGGTAATGGATAGGTTTAATGTTAATTAGTATTATAAATAGTTTACAAGGAGTAGCCTTGCAAAATTGGGGAAAGCTTCAATTAACACTAAAAGTGTACCAAGAGGTCACAGGAATATAAGGGTATATTTCATTTTGTTCTCACTGGACTGAACACCCATTGATACACCATTCCATCCTTTAACGTAAGTATAATTGCAATATCTGCGTAAATGGTAATTAAAGTCCTGTTTGCTTAATTCATTATTTTTCTCTTAAATAAAGTTTGGTTCTCTTATTCACAGTGTTATCCAGGGTTCTCTACTAAATTAAATTGTCTGTAACTGACCTAGAAGTTTGAACCTGAGAACTAAGTTTGATTTATTGCACACTTATCTTTATCAATTTGATATTAATTGGGAACATTTAACATTCAAAGTTACACAGCCTATCAAGTTCATAGTTACAATTTTTTTTTGCAATAAACATATTTCCATATAAAGTGAAATATGTGAGAATTTAGCAATAAGACACTAATATTTACAACCATGCATCCATCATCTGATTAAAATCTCAGCACAGAGTGCCTGGTGGAGATAACAAAAAGGTACTGCCATGACAGCATCATTATCTCTGTAAGCAGGGACTGAATGAGCTCTCCCTGACATCGAGTGATGAGTTGGGGAAAGGAAAAGGCTTCAGGACCAGTCTGTGTTTACATAAACAAACCTGCTCTGCCTAGGTAGGAGCAGATAGCTGTTTTGTCAAAGTGGTCAGTGGGTTCAGCTAGCCCCACCCCATTATACCTGCAGACAATGCCAGGCCTGGAGGGGGGGGGGGGCGGGGAGAAAAGAAGAGATCCTGGATCAGTTAGGGGCTGACTGGCGAAAAGTCAGGAGCACTCTGTATGCCTGCCTGAAGGCACAGACCAGCAACTCTGCCTGCCAACGTAGCCGCTGGAGGCAAGTAAGTCTTCCCTGGCCAAGGGGAACCTACAGAGAAGCCCCAACTTTGGGGCAACAGGACTAGCAGGGCCATGCCACAAACTAAAAGGACTTTCATAGGGAGCAGGCCAGGAAAACAGACCCTGAACACCACCCCTCCCCACGGCTGGGAGAAAGATCTATCTCTCCTGTTTAGGGGTTGAGCAACACAGGACCCTGGGCCAGGACCTGAGGGAGAAGGAGGGATCAGGTCCCCATACAGCCCCCCTAACCAACAATTGAGGCACTAGACTGCCAGGCCACTGAGGCCCTATCACATCTCCCCTCCATTCTTAGTGTATATCTACACTTGGAGTTCAGGGTGTGACTTCCAGATCGAGTAGACATACTCATGCTAGCTCTCCTTGACCTAGCTTGCTAAAAATAGTTGTGTAGCCAGAGTAGCATGGGCAGTGATGAGTGGTGTCACGTGCTAGCCATGCTGAGTACAACTTCCCCCAGATGCCATGGGCACACAGTTAGCACAGCTAGCCTGTGCCACCGCTTGCTGCTGCCCATGCTACACTACTATTTTTTGTGCACTAGCTCTCATTGAGTATGTCCATGCAAGCTGGGAATCGCACCCCTAGTTCACAGTGTAGACATAGCCTTTATCTTTCCTGTCCTTGATAACTGTGATGGATGGTTGGCTGCTTGGCAAACTTGTAGTAGATTGGTCCTTGTTTCAGATGATTTGTTTATCCTTCTGTTTGCAGAAATCTAGGCTCAACTAGAAGCCAGGACCCTCAGTTAGGTCCCACTGGAATTGCTGTTAAGAGGCTACTCTCAGGTTTGGTTGTAGGGGCCACCAAGTGTTCTTCATAGTCCTGCCTGCTAGACCAGTGAACTGCCTGAAAGTATGTTCACTTCTCCAACCCCATTACTTTTTAGCTGATAGTGTTCACCTGCCAAAGTTTGTGGTGTCTGGCAAAGTTAAGGTGCTCCTTCCTTGCTAAGCTTCCTTTTTCATGTCCCTGCAAACTATTAGACTTGCATCACTAGCTGTTTCCCTTGCTTCCTAGCTATAGGCTTACAGTGTGATTACACTAGCAGTTGGCTGAGCCTGACTTCAGCTTTCTTGTTTATTCCCCACTTTTTGGTATGGTGTATTGAGGGCTATGTTGGAACTGTGGTGGGTTTTTCCTGGCGCTGCTTACAGACTAGGCGGCTCTGTATGGCAGAGTGTGAGCTGAATCAGCGAGGAAAAAAAGTCTAAAGTAATGTGGGCTGAGTTGTTGTGCCTATCTGTTTTAGATAGCAGCTTGCTTTGTGTTTCTCTGTTTTGGGATTCTTGTGTTTTATCATTCTGAATTCTAAGAAATAAAGTACCGTTATGTTCCAGCCTTCCAGCAAAAGTATTTGTTTTTATCTAACTTCTCTGTGTATTTGTCATGAACACAACACTATGTTTAACATGAGTCACTTGTTCAAGCTTTATTCAGACCTGGCCTCTTTGTTCCTGACCTATCCATATTATTTAGGCTAAAAGAGGAGACCATGTTGATTAGCACCCTAAGCTACATGACACATCAATGAGGTAATGACATCTGTGTCTGATTATCCACAGCCTTGACTGATTCTCCTACTGTCAGAGGTTGCTTTTTTCTCTTTGCTTTTTTTCTTCTGCATCTTATTCTCTTGTATCTCTGTTTTCCCATGTCAGAGATGCTCACCTTCTCTATCTGTCCATCCTTTTATTCCTTTTTTGGTTTGCTCTTTTTCCCTTTGTCTCGCCCACCCTTTCCTGGTTGGCTAGTTCTTTGACGGCTTGATCCAAAGCCCACTGGAGTCAATGAAAACCTTTCCATGGACTTCAGCAGGCTTTGGATCAGGCCCTAAGTGAACAAAAAGATGTCAGCATACCAGAACTCTAGGATGGGTTGATCTGTAAGATTGTCTCTTGAAGTGTTCATGTTCTCTTCTTATTTCCTCTAATGAAGCTAGTGAATGAAATGGGACTATAAGCCAAGAAACAAAACTTAAAATCTAATGCCAATAATAAGGCTAGATCATTTAGTTTGACCTCCTGCATAACACAGGCCAGAGCACCTCACTCAACCCTGTAGATTCAGTTGGCCAATAGGAAACAAGATGGGAAAAAGACTTGCGTCCCCAGGTTCATTATGGGGAAGTGGTGTCCCTTGGGGGCTGAGATTTAGCTGTATCTGATGGTAGACTGGAGTGGGTTGTGGATTTTCAGTAGAACAAACCTCTATCCAACTTTACTCTGTGATGTGCTCTGCAGATCCATACCAGAGCTTAGTGTAGAATCCTGCATTAAAGAATCAAGGAAGGCTGTGGGACTTTGCATAATGCTAATAGTGTGGCCATGGGATGGTTTGACTGTTCTATTTATAAATACACCCCCACAAAAAACCCCAAGGTATATACACTATAGGGCTGAGGCCTGGTGGCTGTATACCACAATGCAAATAATAACAAAACAACCATCTAGACGCATTGTGGAAAAACAGTTTCATGGTCTATCTCAAAGCACTCAGTTTTCATTTCTTGTCTTGTTTGCTTTTTACAAATACAACAGTCATGAAATATTTCCACAATAAAGACCCAACCAATGCAAAATTCACCCGTTTTGTTGTTCATTATAAACTAGAGCCAGGAGAATAATTTTGATTTGTTAGCGGCTTCACAAAAATGGGGGGAAAATGTTCACTATTGGTTGAAATAAAAGAGTTTTTCTGGAATTTTTGGTGAACCGAAAAAAGTCTCAGAAAAAATGTGGCTTGGATCGAACAAAAAGGAAGTGAAGGGTTAGATAAACCAAATGGCAGCAGGAGGAGCCCAGTGGTTACTGGTTGTGGTCATCATCTAGAATGTGGGGGGAAATAGGTCCAATTCCCTTCTCTGTGTGATGTGAAATAAGGATTTGAGCATGTTCTCCCCTGTTGCTGGAAGAGGGTGCTAATCAATGGGCTATAGGACATTGTGATATAGGCATATCTCAAGTTCTCCTGTTGAAACTGTTCCACTCTCTATAAAATATTAGCATAATCATGGGGCCAGAGAGAGAGAGACAGAGAATGAATCTCTGTAGCTTGGTGGTTAGGGCACTCACCTGGAGGTCAGAGACCCAAGTTTATGTCCCTGCTCCAGTGACTATTTATACACAGTGGAACAGCTTCTGCAGGAGAGAGAGAGAGAGGCCTATATCAGAATATCCTCCATCCCACTGGTTAGTGCACTGTCCATCCCAGAGGTGAGTCACACTCCTAGAATGTAGGAGACCCCTGGTTCAAATTCCTGCTGCCCATCAGGCACGAGGGGGTATTGAGCATACCCTCCCCACTTCCCAGGTAAGTACACTAGGCTAAAGGTTATGTGGAAGATACTGCCTCTTCTTCCAGCTATTTTGTGAATGGCACCCAAGTCCAGAAAAAAGGTGTGGGATTTTTGTTTGTTTGACTGAAACTATTTGACAAATTCATGTCATATTCCCAAATAGTTTTGGATCAACCAAACTTCATTTGTTTTTTGGTGAATAAACTATTCGTCCACAAAAATTCATCCCATTCCAGTTAAAAAGGAAGCACCATCGTCTCCATGACCACCTGTCTCCCGTATGATGGTTTTGTTGTGAATCTAGTAAAAAAAAAAAATGGAAATGAAAATGGAAATGAGACATTTTGTTAATGTTGAAATAAATTTCTTTTTTTTTATTTGACCAAAACAATTTGCAGAAAATAACATGAATTAATAAAATATTTTGGATTACCTGAATTTGCTTTTTTCAGTAAAAAAAAAAGAAGAGTTTTTGATGAAACTTTTTCACCCGGCTCTGTTCCAGATTCAGACTAGCTTTGCTAAAAAGTTCATATGTTAATTCAGAAGTCTTTGGTACCAAGTGAATTTTGGACACTATATTTCAGATCAAATCATTGCTAATTCTTGGGTGTACAAAGTTTGTCTGTGCTAGGTCTGTCTGCAATTTGGAATTTCAAATTTCATGGTGTTTCAATTCATGTGAATTGAAATGAACAAATTTCTCATAACTCTACAAGCATTTCATTCTCCCAGTAGGACTCCTGATGTTCATGCGGCATATAATTCCATGGGCAGCTGGGATTTGAGAACATTCACTCAGCAGGTTTCCCATTAACTTTCCAGCCACTGAATTTAACCTTTCCGCCGTTGCTAAATTATCACAATTTCAGTCTTAAAATGTAACTTACTGATTACTTAGAAAAGGTAACATCAGTGCTTTTAGATAAGAGGATGTTGTTTTGGAGTTGCTGCTCTAATGCATTATGATTTGACTTGAGTAAATAGGTAGAAATATTTAGCAATCCTGTTTCAATAGCTTACCTTCTTGTGTCTTACAAATATTGAAAGAATGATTGCATGGCACCTTTAACCAGGGGGGAAGGGGAATTTGGTTGGCTGGCTAAATGAAGGGAACAGTGCATTATGGCTGGGGAGGGGAGTGAGAGAGGTCAAATTGCTGCAAAAGGGGACAAGGGGTGATACTGACTCTTCCCCTGGAATCTGAATGGGCAGAAGGGTTTAAAGGGGTCAGCACGGGCAGTGAAGCCCCCTTTCACATGGAGCAGGCTGAGGCAGATTCTTGGCAATGTATGTTGTTTTGGACAGGAGTGGACTTGTTCAGGTGGACATTCTTGATAGCATTTTTTGGAGCTAGTACCTGGGTCTGGTAGGGACTCTTCCGGGAAGGGTTTTGGAACTGTGTGATATACAATGGCATGAGCAATCAGTGATATTACACTTGCAAAGGTCAAAGACAGATCAAGTAGGCCAGGGTGAATCTGTTATCCTATGGGAGGACAGTGAGCCTGGGGTCTGCATCTGTCCCATGCAGGCCTTGAGGGCCTACATGGCGATACGGTGGGGGGGCACCTTCTTATGCACAGTGACGGGAGTCCCCTCACAACGTATCAATTCGTTACAGTGTTGAGATGGGGACTAACGAGGTTGGGGCTGCCAGCCCACGAATTTGGTGCCCACTGATTCTGAATCGGGGGAGCAACAACAGCAGCACAGCTAGATATGCGAGCAGAGTCAGTCCAGGCAATCGGGTGTTGGCATTCGGAAGTGTACCAAATGTATGTCAGACCTCAGGTGGTAAATCAGCATTAATTAGCTGTAATCTCATTCCAGATGTTGGACGACTGTCCATGCAGACAGTGGTATGGATCTGTGGGCACAGTATTGTCGTTTGGGTGCATAGGCATGCGTCCAACTTGCCGGAGGGTTTGCAGCTGGGGTTTGGCAGTGAAGCAATACTGAGTTAGCATGCAAAGAGGGGCATGTTATGGGATCAGCTGATACCACTGCTGTACGCTGTGGGAACCTGTCAGTGGCCATCCAATATAATTGCAGTGCATCTTGAGGAAAATGATTTGGGAATATGTAAAGGGGTCAAATTAATGCTCAGAGAAAGGAGGGACTTGAGGCTGATCCTTGAACTTTTTCCAAGAGTTAAAATTGTATGGTCAGACATGCTTCAACACAGCGTCTGGAGGGGATCCATGCTTCCTCCCACCAAGGTGGACAGAGCAAGGAGGTATGTGAACAGGGAGGTGGCCAAATTCCTTGGGACCTTAGGAGGGGCAATAATTTTGCATCCTGGCATAGTAGATGGGGCAACAGAGTTACTCTGGGAGGATAGGGTTCACCTGTCAGACGTAGGTGCTGACACATTTTTGGCTGCTATAAGAGATGGCATTGGGAGATATCTGGGAACCTGACTGGATTTGGGGAGGAGGCAGCCACACTAATTGCTGGCACATCCTTGTGACAGATGTCCAGTGCAACTGTTCCATATGGAAGGTATACAGTGACCAGATAAATGGCCTGGAAAATGACTTAAGACGGAGGTGTTGGTTAAAGGAATGGAATGGGGGTGGGAGTGGGAACTCCTATGATTGGTATGGCAGGGAGCCAACCCACCTTTCTTATAGCCCACCTTAACCCTCCTACGGGGGATGTATGTGGATGGTAAGGTCTCAGCAATGGGTTGTCTGGAGGGCCTGGATGGAAAAGGGGTGGCTGGCGGAAGCCCCCCAGAGAAGTTATTGGATAAACATGGGGTTACCTGCACTGAACACTTTTATCTGCTGGGTAGTCCCAAACATCTAACAATAAACTTGCGGCCTGATTAAAACCATATGTAATGGCTCCTGTCTTTCTTTTGGTATACTCGGACAATAGCAGCGTATAGCACAGTAAAAAACATCACATCGCAGAAAAACCAAACAACCCCCAAAACATATTTTGTGACCCTCTATTGAAACCTATATAGTTTCCCCACCTCAATTTTCTTACACTAAATGGATAATAAGGGAGAGGCTATTCTAAAATATTGAACAAGTCCCATCTAACATGTAATCCTTTCATCACCATGAACTTGGGCATACATGTGTATTGCAGTTGTGGCAGAAGATGGCAGTCTTAGTTCAGTATACAATATTTCAACTACAAATTCATTTCAAAGGAGCAGCGAGTATTTCCATCTATTAAGGAAGCTTGGATGCAAATAGGAATATAGTAAATCTTTTGTAAGCATGTCATTTCTGCATTAACAGCAATGCAATAAAACAAAAGAACATGTTTTGCATTATTAAAACATCAAATGAATCAGATTATGCAGCACTAATGACTGCATCATTGAGCTAAGCTGTCTCATGTTTTGTACAAGGTTTGTATTTTTTGTCAACAGAAAGATGGTTAGAGGGGTAAAAAGTTTACAGTCCAATAAAAATGAATAATTGATCAGTCTCACAATTCAGCAATACCAAATTCTTCTGACAGGGTGGCATCTTTCACCCATGCAAATTTAGGCCAGCAAAAACTTGAAATTCAGAAATATGCTTATTAAATGGAGTGAAAGCAAACAATGAATTGGTGGCAAACTTCATACTTCAGACTCCCATAGAAACACCTGTCTGTGCTGTAGAAAAGGTTATCCTTCATCTTGAAAACTGATTGATGAACAGTACAGTGTACAATAGTATTAATGGTTGAACCTTTCTGTGTTCATGGAAGTAATGCTGGTATTTTTGAAGGTTGGAAGATTTCCTTAGATTGCAGGAAATGTTTTCATTTGCAAAAGAGCTTCAAGGATAGTCCAGAGGTGGGAATACTTGTTTTTCCAATACCTTGGTAAGCAAAATCTTTAGAACTAAATCACATAATGAAGTATTGTGGGTATGTTTTGTTAAAAACAAGGAGGGTGTAGTATTGTATATTTTCCCCATTTATCAAATTAAGTTAGATACATCAATACTTGGAGCGGACCCAAATCATTCTTAAATGTTGGCCTAATGTGAAAGGTAACTGTTAGAATGAAAAGTATGGATGCCTTGTTCATGCCTCTTTTCCATCTGTTTCTTAGAAGTAAGTGTGTGCACATAGGTGGTTATCAATGACCAGTTCTTCTTGGAAGAGCTTAATTTTGTTTTTTATATTTTGGACAAACCTAGCCATTGCAGTTATTGAGGGTTAAATCTTCAGAGGCTTTTGCATTATTAAAATGACATCCTCAATCTGGGCTTCTGCTGAGCTATAACTAATGAGGCCCAGATCCTCAAAGATACTCAGTCACTTATCTGCCTGTCTAGGTACCTACGGCCTTGTCTACACTACTCAGTTTTGTCAGCAAAACGCAGTTGACAAAACTGTGGAGGTGTACACATTACAATGCTCCTCCCACCAACACAACTCCTGCTTTGCTGACCAAATAAAACCACCGTGCCGAAGAGGTGTAGAGCTTTTCGCGGCAAAGTTAGATCTACAAAGTGTCAGCGTAGACACTGCATTCATTATGTTGCCATAACTGGCCTCCAGGAGCTATCTCACAATGCCCACCGTGAGGCTCTGCTCACTGTTTTGAAATCTCCTGCCCTGCATCCAGCTACCCAGGCATGCGCCCCTCCTCTTTCAAAGACCCAGGAAGTTTTGAAATTGCTCAGTGTGGAGACCTCACATAGCTACTGCCCATCTGAACATGCCAGCTTCCTGCAGCAAACACACTCCTGCCTGGACTACAGAGGAGGGGGTGGATCTCCCTGGTCTTGGGGGAGAGGAGGCTGTGGGAAAACTCAGACGGAATCACAGAATCAAAACATTAACAGAATCCTGCTCTCCCCGGCACTAGCACCGCAGCGGCAGCCGGGGTGGCTCTAACGTTTTTGCCGCCCCAAGCACAAAAAAAACCCACAACCCCAAACGCTGCCCCACCATGCTCCCCGCTGCACGGCCGGGGAGCGTGGTGGGACTGCGGCAGGCCCCGCTGCCGCAGCCAGGGAGCGCGGCGGGCCCCGCTGCCCCGGCCGGGGAGCGCGGCAGAACCGCAGCAAGCCCCGCTGCCCCGGCGGGGGAGTGCGGCAGGACCAGGCCCTCTCCCTGTCGCAGTATGTTAAAAAAAAAAAAAAAAAAAAAAAAAAAAACCAACCCTGAGCGCCGCCCCCCTCCAGGTGCCGCCCCAAGCACGTGCTTGGTAGGCTGGTGCCTGGAGCCGGCCCTAAGCGGCAGGCATGAGGGGCAGGCTACAGCTGGGGCTGGGGCGTGGGGGTCGGGGTGAGGGAGTAAGAGATTGGTGGTGTGCTGTTCAGAGCGAGGGAGGGAGGTGGGTGCAGAGGTTGGGCCCCTCTCTCCACCGGTGTACTGGTGCACCAACTTCTGCCTCAGGATTGGTTGCTTCAGCACACTACAGCTACACACCTTACTGTGGTTCAGTGTTAAAAATGCTCCTTCAAGGCATCCCCCAGCTGAACTAACTCCTCCCCCCCCAGCCCCCACTTGGGCTCCTCATAGCTCTGTGTTCATAATGCACAGCACAATACTGAAGAGCAGTGCAGGATCCATGTTTTCTGACAGAGATGGCTGAGTTGCAGGTTACCAGGGCAGTTGAAAAGTGGCTGGCAATCTAGTAGGACGCCCATGGACCGATGGGATTGAGAAACCTTCATCATGTGACACTGCACCTGCCCCCATGAGGCATTGCAAATCCAATCTTGATTTACAAATTGTCAGTGACGGAGAATCCACCACAGCCCTTGGTAAGTTGTCCCAATGGGGTTAATTACCCTCACTGTTTAAAAAGAAAAAATATGTTTTATTTCCTGTCTGAAGTTTCTCTGTCTTCAACTTCCAGCTGTTGAATAGTGTCATTTATTTATCTGCCAGATTGAAGAACCGTACGTAGGTACTTACAAGTTGTAATCAAGTCACCCCTTAACCTTCTTTTTCTTAAACTAAATCGACAGAGCTCCATGAATCTATCACTATAAGGCAGGTTTTCTAGTCCATTAATCATTCTTGTGGCTCTTCTCTGAAGCCTCTCCATTTTATCAACGTCCTTTTTGAATTGTGGACACCAGAACTGGACACAGGATTCCAGCTGCAGTCATACCAGTGCCAAATATAAAGGGAAAATAACCTCACTTCTCCTACTCAAGATTCTTAATGCATCTAAGGATTGCATTAGCCCTTTTGGCCACAGCATTGCAATAGGAGTTCAGGGTCATCTGATTATCCATCATGACCCCCAAATCTTTTTCAGAGACACTGCTTCCCCATGTAGAGTCCCCCATCCTCTAAGCATTCTTTGTTCCTAGATGTATACATGTACATTTAGTCATATTAAAACACTTATTGTTTGCTTGAGCCCAGCTAACTAAGTAATCTATGGGCTACATACATGCCTAACTCCCAAAGAGGAGTCATGGCTGAGGATCTTGAGCAGAGGGAGGCACCTGTCTCCAATCAGGTCATCTGCTTAGCACCTAAGTCCATCTCCAGGGCATTTTCCATAGGGTAGCCTCCTCCACTAGCCACTCAGCTTGCTGGCTTCTGATGATTCCATTCGTAGATGCTGAAATCTCCCCAAGCATTATATGAGGAGTCTGGGCACCTAGCCTTGGGCTGAGGATTCCACGAGGTGGCAGGGCACCATAGTGGTTAGGTGTTAGAACACCTATATACTTTTGAGGGTCTGAGCCTAAGTGGTTTTACCTGCTTCGAGGGGAGTTTTGGGGGGTACAGGTCGCACTCCAACAGTGCATAAGTGCTTGTTAGGTTAACCAATATGCTGCCATGCACTAGACTCAACATCTGTAGTAGCCTGCACAGAGTGAGCAACCCACACTGCATTGGCAGCTCATTGCCTCATTATTCCTTGCTCCGTTACACAGAATATATGGGAAAAATCCATGCTCTGTGCCTGGTGCTAGGGGAGAGGACCAAGGAGAATGAAATAGTTTGTTCGCTGGCAACCGCAAACAAAATCAAATCCCAGTGGGGGGGTCAAATATTTGTATTTTACCACTTAATTCCCTGATGCCTTACTGATCTTTCAGAGACTCATAGGAGCTCATTGCAACTACTCACCATAGCTGCTTTCTTGGGCCAGTAACATAGAGTGTATGGGTGTGGAGCTGGAGTGAATATGTGAATAGATCCACAAAAACGCCTTGGGTATTTACACATACACACTCTTGAGCTCTCTAAAGTTTGCACTCCCACAGATAAATGTGGCTCCACAATCTGTCCTTTGGGCAAATCTGTATTGATTTGGACATAATTAAGGTTAAGTTTTTGTCACAGATATTTTTAATAAAAATCACAGACAGGTCACAGGCAATAATGAAAAATTAATGGAAGTCTGTGACCTGCCCTTAACTTTTACTAAAAATACCGATGACAAAATGGGTAGCCTGGGCAGCTGGGGGAGGGAGGGGGTGGGAGCTTCAGGCTCCTCATCTGCTGGCAGTTCCAAGCTGTGGGTATCCCCCTTCCTCCCATGGTGGTGGGGGGCTCCGAGGATCCTCTCTGCCACCCGCCATGGCGGGGAGCTGCCCGGGTACCACCTGCCGCCCGCAGCAGCCAGGAGCTCTGGGGATCCTCCTTGCCTCCACAGGCAGCAGGGGACCCTGCAGCTCTCAGCCAGCACTGGCTGAAGTCACGGAGTTTTTTGGAAATCATGGATTCCATGACTTCTGTGACCTCTGTGACTAAATTGCAGCCTTAGTCATAATGGATAAAATTTTCAGAAGCACCTGAGGAACAGGTACCTCTGCAGTGTCTGGGTGAAGGTCACATTCCAGGATTTTCTGGGTATATCTTACTTATTAATTCCCCTATCATTGCAGGGGCCTCGAGCACTAGTATACCTCGGTCTCTCCTATTCCCTGCTGCTTGCTCATAATAATTTAGTCTCCTGAGGGCTGTAATACTTTTCTCTTATTCTGCTTGTTGGGCCTGGTTGCAGAGTAGAGTTTAGTGGCCTGTGATACGCAAGAGGTCAGACTAGATAATGTGGTTGGCCTCCTGGCCTTAAACTATGACTTGGGAGCCTAAATCCTATTTTCCAAAAGTGACTTAGGCACTTTTCTGTTGCCTCCTGCCTAAGTCTCTCAGAAAGTCACATGACTTATACTTTCAAAATGGGGACTTAAGGAACCTAAAGTGGTTTTTTTTAAATGTTACCCTCTAATTTCTGTCAGATCTGTACTCTACCTCCTAGCAAAACCAGTATGTTGTTATGATCTGGGAAAAAAATCACTTTGTCAAAAAAAGAATTGTCCACTATCAACAGCACTTAATGGAAGGGTCAACCTACCGTTGACCCTCCATAACAATCAGTTGTGAATGCTCAGCTTATATAGAATGGAACCATAGTTCAAAGAAACCAATTGGTTTGTGTGTTAAGTAGTTTTGCGGCTTCCTACGAGAAGACTGATTAAACCATAAAAATCAAATCCATATTTAGTTATATCAAAATATATTTGTCCATTGGTACCTCAGCATAGATAATGCCCAATGGGCCAAACTCGGAGCTATGCTGATTTATAATAGCTAAGAATCTGGGTCTGTACAGGGTCTATGTAACTTTGCAGGTACTGTGATTTTGTAAAGGATTGATCAGGCAGAAAGTTTAAGTGCAAATAGAAGCACTGGAAAAAATGCTCTCATGTTATTTATAACCAACATGCTAAATGGCAGGGTACACTGCAACTAGAACACTAGGAAGGCTTCTTTCTTTCTTTTTCTTTTTCTTTCCAAAGCCAAGCCAAATTACAATCATCCTTTAATTCTGCAGAGTAACCTGTTAGGTTTTATGAACTTGTAAATCCAAAAAACGTTTATCCTAATTTTCATTCTTCTTGCCTAATGTTTTTCTGGCTTCATTCCGCCTTCCCTCTGGCCGACAGACCTCCCTTAACATTTAAATGGCAAAATATTAAGTTGCGCATTTTCCTTTGTGGGAATGGTATCCATGCTGATACACACCCAAAACTTCATAATAATGTCCAGGGGAGTGTGTCTAATTTCTAGTTAGTCCTGAGCTATGCAGAAATTTAAGATGCCATTATGGAATAGGTAAATAATCAAAGGAGATACACCATCCTGGAGACTGACCATTCATCTTTGACTGTCAGATTTTTAACAGGTATGGTCTGATTTCCAGAGGGTTCTTGTTTGTTAGCAGAGTTTCAAATCCTACTCCAAATGCAAAGTACTGCACTTAGGAAGGAACAATCAGTTGTACACATACAAAATGGGAAATGACTTACCTAGGAAGGAGTACTGCAGAAAGGGATCTGGGAGTCATAGCGGATCACAAGCTAAATATGAGTCAGCAGTATAACACTGTTGCAAAAAAAAGCAAATATCATTCTGGGATATATCAGCAGGAGTGTTGTAAGCAATATACACAAAGTAATTCTTCCACTCTACTCTGCACTGACTAAGTCTCAGCTGGAGTATTGTGTAAAGTTCTGCGTACCACTTTTCAGCAAAGATGTGGACAAATTGGAGAAAGTCCAGAGAAGAGCCACAAAAATGATTAAAGATCTAGAAAACATGACCTATGAGGGAAGATTGAAAAAAACTGGGTTTGTTTAGTCTGGAGAAGAGAAGACTGTGAGGGGGACGGACGGACATGATAACAGTTTTCAAGTACGTAAAATGTTGTTACAAGGAAGAGGGAAAAATTATTCTCCTTAACCTCTGAGGATAGGACGAGAAGCAAAGGGGTTAAATTCCAACAAGGGCAGTTTAGGTTGGACATTAGGAAAAACTTCCTAACTGTCAGGGTGGTTAAGCACTGGAATAAATTGCCCCAAGAGGTTGTGGAATCTCCATCATTGGAGATTTTTAAGAACAGATTTCAGAAACACCTGTCAGGGATCGTTTGGATAATACTTAGTCCTGTCATGAGTCAAGGGACTGGACTAGATGACCTCTTGAGGTCCCTTCCAGTCCTACGATTCTATGATTCAAATTAACTGGAAACTGCCCAGTAGCAGAAACAAAAATCAAATCTTTGTACTGCGCCTTGTGGGCTGTTCTGGAACCAGGACTTCCAGCTCCTGAGCAGACCAGAAACACTGGAAATCCAGCCCCCTAAACCTCCCCAGTTCTCTACTTGGTAGGCTACCAGGGCAGCATGGGCAGTCCCAGAAATTTTTTTTAAAGGTCAAAGCAACATTTCCATAATTAGGGATTGGTTTTTTTTTACTTCCATTACATAAAGAACTTCAAAATGATTGGTTTTGGTCCACATTGAAACCAGATTGTGACATCTTGACATCTGCTGTGCAATGTAATTATTATCCTCTTCCCAGTTCTACTAACTATCAAGTCAACTATTTTATTATATCTATAACTAAATATCTGTCCAACCTGAACTAAAAAAAATTCCTGTGTTACTTTCTGTGCTCAGCTAACTACGTTTACCATAAGTTTGTGAAATATTCAACATCTTACTTAACTTGATTCTCTTGGGAAGTGAAGTACAAATAAATACCACAGAACCGGCTATCATTTACAGACTATGGAACTTTTCTATCACGGAGGCTCCATTCTGTACCCTGACATTTGATCCAATTTCTTTGGCTCTATTTTTGCAGCTGTGTTGCAATTTTCAGCATTTTTCTTCTTGTCTTTACCCCATTATTCCTTGCTCTTTGCCCTTACTCTGGTTATTTACTTCTAGCGTATGGCTTCCTGGGCACTATCCATACAAAACTGTTCAATAAAAATGATATAGAGTTCTATAAAAAGCCCATATGGAAAAAAGCCTTTGTAAAGATTTAACATCTGGCCTATGGTGCTTATTCTTGTAAAAAGTATTCAATCCTAAATGATCTACAATTAAATCTATAAACTACCCTCCCCTTCTTCCCACTCCTACCGCTTTTTTAGTATTGTACAAAATTATTCATGTTCTCCTTATGCAGCCTGTTGACCAGGAAAAGATTTGTGTGTGTGTGTAAAAACTCTTTGAAACCTACTTTACTGAATCTCTGAAGGAAACCAATGAACAAAAAGGAATAATGTAAAACAAGGGGATAATATATACATTTAAGATTCAGATTAATATATTGATTTGACCTTATCTGGAGTGGTCAGGATCACTGACATTTTTATTGTACATTTAAGACTTTATCAAAAGTCCTTTGAAGTTAATGGAAAGTCTTTCAATGACTTCAGTGGACTTTGGATTAGAGCCAAGTTGTTGCCTCATAGCCCACAAGGGCTGGATATGGAGAAAGGTTACTGAAACAGCAGTTCCTGGCGGCATTCTGCTTGCAGAAAATGATGGCAAGAAGCATGCCTCTGGGTACACTGGAGGAGCAGCATCTGCTAAACTTATAAGAAGGTGCAACATACTCTGTCCCTGTGGGGCCAGCACCATGTTGTAAGGGGGATGGAATAAGGCCGGGGCCCTGCCCACTTTATAGTAACTAGAGCTGCTTTTAATGCTTTGACTCCTTAGCATACCCTTTCTGCTTAGATAGTCTGATTCTGATCCCAGTTACACTATGCAAATCCAGCATACCTCCACTGACTTAAACTATGGGGCCGGATGCACTGCATCCGAGGGTGCTAAAGGAGTTGGCCGATGAGATTGCAGAGCCATTGGCCATTATCTTTGAAAAATCATGGCAATCGGGGGAGGTCCCGGATGACTGGAAAAAAGCTAATGTAATGCCCATCTTTAAAAAAGGGAAGAAGGAAGATCCGGGGAACTACAGGCCAGTCAGTCTCACCTCAGTCCCTGGAAAAATCATGGAACAGGTCCTCAAGGAATCAATTCTGAACCACTTAAAGGAGGGGAAAATGATCAGGAACAGTCAGCATGGATTCACCAAGGGCAAGTCATGCCTGACTAACCTAATTGCCTTCTATGATGAGATAACTGGCTCTGTGGATGAGGGGAAAGCAGTGGATGTGCTATTTCTTGACTTTAGCAAAGCTTTTGATACAGTCTCCCACGGTATTCTTGCCAGCAAGTTAAAGAAGTATGGGCTGGATGAATGGACGGTAAGGTGGATAGAAAACTGGCTAGATGGTCGGGCTCAACGGGTAGTGATCAATGGTTCCATGTCTAGTTGGCAGCCGGTATCAAGTGGAGTGCCCCAAGGGTCGGTCCTGGGGCAGGTTTTGTTCAATATCTTCATTAACGATCTGGAGGATGGTGTGGACTGCACCCTTAGCAAGTTTGCAGATGACACTAAACTGGGAGGAGTGGTTGATACGCTGGAGGGTAGGGATAGGATACAGAGGGACCTAGACAAATTAGAGGATTGGGCCAAAAGAAATCTGATGAGGTTCAACAAGGACAAGTGCAGAGTCCTGCACTTAGGACGGAAGAATCCCATGCACTGCTACAGACTAGGGACCGAATGGCTAGGCAGCCGTTCTGCAGAAAAGGACCTAGGGGTTACGGTGGACGAAAAGCTGAATATGAGTCAACAGTGTGCCCTTGTTGCCAAGAAGGCTAATGGCATTTTGGGTTGTATAAGTAGGGGCATTTCCAGCAGATCGAGGGACGTGATTATTCCCCTCCATTTGGCACTGGTGAGGCCTCATTTGGAGTACTGTGTCCAGTTTTGGGCCCCACACTACAAGAAGGATGTGGAAAAATTGGAAAGAGTCCAGCGGAGGGCAACAAAAATGATCAGGGGACTGGAGCACATGACTTATGAGGAGAGGCTGAGGGAACTGGGATTGTTTAGCCTGCAGAAGAGAAGAATGAGGGGGGATTTGATAGCTGCTTTCAACTACCTGAAAGGGGGTTCCAAAGAGGATGGATCTAGACTGTTCTCAGTGGTAGAAGATGACAGAACAAGGAATAATGGTCTCAAGTTGCAGAGGGGGAGGTTTAGGTTGGATATTAGGAAAAACTGTTTCACTAGTAGGGTGGTGAAGCACTGGAATGGGTTACCTAGGGAGGTGGTGGAATCTCCTTCCTTAGAGGTTTTTAAGGTCAGGCTTGACAAAGCCGTGGCTGGCATGATTTAGTTGGGTTTGGTCCTGCTTTGAGGAGGGGGTTGGACTAGATGACCTCCTGAGGTCCCTTCCAACCCTGAGATTCTATGATTCTATGATACTCTAGGTTTATGTGATGCCACTGTCTTTGGAATCTGGTCCAGGAATTGCAAGGTGTGGAATTCCAAGGATACCTGTAGTCATCTTTCTCTCCAAATAAGCATAGCTAAAATCTGTCCTTTCAGGTGCAACTTTGGTCTTTATTACAATGATCAGAAGGCTTTTTGTCTTCTGCTGTTTACAATGTGGAAAAAAGTCTGAGAAGTCAGCAAATGTGAAAGATTATTACACAATTATAACTGTAAGATTTTACTCAAATCTTCCAGGTGAGCCTACTCACCAGATATGGTAGGCTACACTAGAGTGGGTAGGAGCATAGAGTCTTCCATGCTCCTCCAACCAGTATTGTCATTCAGGAATCCTTCATAGTACTGGAGCCGCATTCTCTTAGCAGCAAGTTCATAGGGGTGCTATCATTTTCAGTTACTCTGCAGAAGTTGTTGAGGCGGGATAGTTTCAGTCCCACCCTCCTTCCCCCTCCAGATATTCTCTCTCCCATAAACTGGCAAACCTCAGGTGGATGGTGCTGGAAGAAATGCAAGCTTACATCTTTTTCTAAAGCTGTGGCAAAAGCTACAAGTGACCATGCTTCCTCGAATGCCCTGGGAGGCACATCTGTTGGTTGCTTTCACCGGCATAACAGCCAGATTAACTTCTAGTAGAAGTCTGTTGCATTCGGATAAGTAGTTGTAGCAGGTTTGCATTTAGCCCAGTGCCTCCACTTACCACCCCTCAGGTATGAATCTTCTCCCTGCCTGCCCTCTTCCCTTTCCCAAGGTGGCTCTGGATCCAGGAACATGAACTAAGTTTCCAGTGAAAAACGCAGTGTAAGATCAAAGGATGAGTTGATCTCTGACAACAAAAATGGTTAGCGTTACTTGTCCAACATCTTTTCTTGTGCTGGTTTTAGTGCTACAGGTGATTCCTGTCTAAATTTGAAACAGACTCAGATGGATTCAGTAGCCCACTGTCATGGGAAGTGCTATTTTGGGAGAGGATGCTATTTCAAGTAGACGTGCAAATCCAGCATACTAGTATGTTAGTTGTGTAGAAAATGAGAACAATTTAGAAAAAAATGATTACTAATAAACGCACTGGCTCACTTTTTATTATAAGCACAATTCCCCACTAATGTCGTTCTATATATATTACAAAATAGTACCCTTAGGTTTCACATTATAGAACTGCAATGGGAAGCTAAATATTTCTATCCCAGACTGTGATAAATGAGAGGGGGGATAGCTCCCTTTTGTGGATACCTAGCCAGCCAGTTGGCTATGGAATCCCTCTTGGTGGTTGTTCTCTACTTGCTTTACCTGTAAAGGGTTAATAAGTCACCCACGTAAAGGAAAGAGAAGTTTTTTCCCCAATTTTAAATTTTAAAAAGTTCTAGCCCTCCCATTGGTCAGGTGCCCACTCCTTTCCTTTTACCTGTGGGCTTGTTAACCCTTTACAGATAAAGCAAGTAGAGAACAACCACCAAGAGGGATTCCATAGCCATCTGGCTGTCCACAAAAGGGAGCTATACACCCTCTCATTTATCACACAGACAATGGACCAGGCATTCCCAAATGTTCATGTGCCAGTGTGCATGCAAAAATGCATGTGCACTCACGTGTATTGCACCAGATTTTTTCAGAAATTCTGAGTGCCCACAATTGCACATGACATTAATGGTAGCTGCAGGTCATCAACATCTCTATAATTAAGCCTCTGATTTGCACATGAAATTAGAGAGAGAGAGAGAGAAAGCTGGACTGGCATAGCAAAGTACATTCTGAAAATCTATCCCACTGTGAATTGGTTACCCCATTAAAAACAGAAGTACCATAAAAATATTATAAAGCACCAATACATAAAACATAAAAGCAAATATATTAGATGTTATTAAAATTAAGACTACTTGATCCCCATTTTAGTGCAGTCTTCAAATGTAATAGTTCTGAAGTTTTATTGTTTCTTTTTAAGACTAAATGAATCTATAGTGTGAAAACCATTTTGATAAGGAATGTTTAATCAGGAAGAGAAATTAGGAGATTTTCACTGGCAAGTCCAGAAGAACTGCTGTTGCAGAGTTGGTAATCAGATTATGTTCATCACAATGCTGAGTAACATGCAGCAGAAGCTGCCCAGTAAAGGGAACTGTGATTCGTGGCAACTGAGTTTGAGGTAGGTAGCAGTCACAGTGAAGGTCCCTTAGATATCTATCATCTCTGAGTGGCAGGTGCAGTTAGGGGCTTAGATATTTAAATCAGTGGTTCCCAACCTCTTCCGTCCTGTCACTAACCTATCACAAATGTAACAAGTGCATGAGCTATTGATATGACAAGTCATCTTGGAACTCCTCCAATAGTATGAAATAGTCATGCTGTTGTAGTCCTGTTACTGTAGTATGATGAAATGATAAACCAAATGGTTAATCTTCAGATATAGCATTCTGTTTACCACCGTCAGTTTTTCAACCCTTATGCTCATGAGTAATTTTTATTTTTGAGAGTAAAGGGTTACAGGATCAGACTAGATGCTATTCGAAAGTAGAACATACTTCAATTTATTTTCAGCAGAATCTCTAAGCATTTCCTGTCAATAGCACCTGGTAACCTTGGCATACTTTTTGTCTTATACCAATAGTATGATGTTTCTTAAGTTTTGCAATTCTATAAGATTCCAGGAAGAAACCTATATTTGGATTCCAGAAATAGAAATGGATTTAGTCAAACCTGCTTTACTTTACAAAATGGAAATTGTTTTTTCCTCTGGAAATTATTCACGTTGCCTCTTTTTATATCCACCATTTACCAAGCATTAGAGTTGTCAAAAATGGGAATCTCCATCCCATGAGGAAACACCAACATTTTAAAATTTGTTTTAATCCCAAATTGTTACAAAAAGTCAAAATCCCCAAATATTTTGTTTTGAAATAATTGAAATGATCGTATCAAAACATTTTGCTTCTATAATGTTAAAATGTTGTTTATATAAAATATTAACTATATTATATAAAATATTAAATCATGTATATAAATAGGAAATATAACCTAAAAATCAAAATTAAGCAAAATACTCATCTAGATTTGAAATAATTTCAAAACGTTTCCATCATATTTTTTCAAAATTGGCACTGCCAATGAAACATTTAGATTTCTACGAAAGAGTAATTTTTGGTTAAAATTTGTTCTGTCAAAAAATTGTCAACCAGCTCCATCAATCATGCAAGTTAAATCAGATCACAGCTAAATAAGTGTAAATGACAATATGCCTAGTCTATCTGATACACTTGTTAGATTCACTACTGATAGAATTTTTGCTACATTATTTTAGCACATCTGCTTTTATCCCATACTGTCAAATTTAAGTATTCTTGACATTTGTGAAGATCCCTGGGTGGCTGTTGACAGGAAAGCTTTTCAGGACATGTTAAAGGAATACTCGGAGGAAGTAGTCAAGGGAGTGTTGCGAATGCTACTCACATTGTATCTGAGATATTTGTATACACTTGGAGCTTTAGACATTTTGTATTTTCCATTTGAATGTGTCCTCCTACTCATTACATTATCCCTTTACTCTCATGAAACAGTTTTTTAGTTTTATATGCACAGACACAGTACTTCTTATTTTTTATTTTTTTACCTGTTCACTCTGCTTGCTCCTAAAATAAACTTCCATGGCACCATTATTTTCAACTTTATCTACAGCACTTTGTATATTTATTCAAATATTAGTACATGATGTATTCTTTATGGTCTTTAAGGACACTGATGGAACACACCACTTTCTTAAGAAGTTTCAATCAAAATTAATATTATTAATTGTCTCCTCCAAATCTGAATTCCTGTGAATTGAGACTGCAAGGAATTTCCTTTGCAATATTTTCTCTAATGTATATGTTTTAACTATAAATATCCATTAAAAATTGCCATTGGATCATGGTGGGTCACTTAAAATGGATTGCTTCAGATTTGGATGTGGTTCAACAGCCATATTACTATATGGAAATTGCTGCTTAAGAGTCCATCCTTTATTTACACCTCAGAAATAATGCAGAAGATTTGTTCCGCTGAACAGAACACTTGACCCTAAGAAATTTATGAACAGAGATTTGTGGCCTGATTTTTTAAAAAAAATAAATAAATCAGTGATTTAATGTTTTTACTTATGAATTTTAAACAAAGCATGTTCTTTAGAGCTTCCTCTGAAAAAGGACAAAATGTATTCTTTTTTTATCTTTCGGTGTTTTTAAAGAATGATTGTAATAAAAGTGTGCCATAAGGTTCTGAAGAAAATACCCCAGATAAAAACCATCATACTGAGATAGGGGAATTCATTCTTAGCCCCCTGAATGGCCTCTTTGTGCTGTTTTAGGACAGGATTAAACTGGCAGCTGGAAATTTCCCTGGTCTGAGGGGGGAATCCTCAGATGATATTGGGGTAGTCATGCTGGGTCTATAACAGCCCACTACCAAATCTCATCCCAGGGGGCATTCCAGAGAATGTGACCAGAGGGCAACCCCTGCTGCTCGATGGCTATTGGAGGCTTTTGCAGCTAGAGTGTAGTTTAGAGCAGTCCTGAGGGCTGTGCCTGCTGGGGCTGAATCATCCCCACAACTGCTTCCAGGATAAGGAAGCCACAACTGGCTCCTTTGCAGTTCCCCCACCTCTGTTGTGCACATTGGAGATTCAGTGACTCAGAGGACTGACTGACAACCCTCAGCATGGTCCAACAAGGGCAAAACACAGGGTTTTGCATGCCTGTATGTGCTGAAACTGTAAACTTGTTCGTAATAGGTGATTTGTTGCCTCACATCTTAGAGCACAGTCCTGCTTCCATTAAAAACAATAGGAATTTTGCCATTCACTTCAGCGGGAGAATAATCAGGCTCCAAAGGCTCAGTCCTTTAAACCATACAGCCAGGACTGACATTGACTTCAGGAAGAGGCACCAAATGGGAGAATATTGTACCTGAAGAACGCACCCACAAATCCAAACTGGAAGCAAAACCAAGTTATTGCTAGAGCCCTGTACGGATACGAAATTTGTATCCGCATTTGATCCGTGATCCACAAACATGGTCTGTGGATATAAAGCAGATATCCACTGATTTGCAGCGCTCTAGTTATTCCACTTGCAATGCTGGGGAGTTAGAAGACAACCTGAATATCAAGAACCATTTAGATTGCAGAATAGTTGAGCGCTGAGTTTTGGATGTAAGAGATTTGTGTTTTTAATTGTATTTTTTTCTCTGCGCCAAAGGTGAAAATGATTGCAGTCCACTGACAAACTGCTTATTGAATTTTGTACTACATTTATCATACCTAACCCGTCCCACCTAATTTAGGAAGATATTGCACAAGGGTATTTTTATAATATAAATCCCATGGACCACATTTTCAAAGGGCCTCTGATTTGTGTGCTTGCAAAATGTGCAGTGGAGTACACAAATTAAATAATTGTATGTCCAAGTATGTATCTTGTAGTCAAAGAGTAGGATATGGGCATAGACACAAATTTGAAGCCCTCTCAAAATTCAGCCCTCCATTATTGGAGAAGTCATATTTTCACATCTTTTCTGAACATTAATCCAAGATAAATAATTACTTCCATATGTGGATTCATTATGGACACTGAGCTTCCTGCCACTTTGACTAAAACCAATTTCAAAGAGTGAATGGCAAATCTTGATTGCCCCAAACAGAGTTGACTTATTTTAATTACGACTTCCTCACTCAGAGGTCCTTTGTATAACTAATTCAGGATAGCTGTGTATTGGCATAGTGGGAAGGGATTGTTCAATTCTATCAGTAATTTCATCTTTCACGATGAAAGGAAAGGATAGCTGAGACCCTGAGCTCAGAAAATTAATTAGCACTTACCTATTGGAACTGCTCAATTAGCAGTTGGCTGTAAGAACGAACCTGATACTTTTTTTTTTTTTTTTTTGGAACTGGACAAAATTCTGCATTGGAACTGTGTGAGCCAAGCATAATTGGTTCTTTGTGAACCAGGCAAATAACTAATATCTGTTACCTAATATATACTTAAAAAAATTCAGTTGAGGAAAGACATCTGAGGAGTATTATGAAACCTATGTATTTGCTGCTATTACTTTATCTGTTTGCAGTTGCACTCACAATGTGCTAGGCACTTGCGAAACACTCAAGAAGGAGTGGTCCCTGAACCAAGGGACTCTCAATCTAAGGACAGACAGACGAGGTGACAGAAGTTAGGGGGAGGGGAGAAAATAGGTTGTTGTTCGAGCCAGCTGATTTCACTCCTAAGCAGCATGGCAGAAGTCCTTCCAGATGGACTTAAATATGAATAGGGTAGGGACTTTGAACTGGGAAGTTGCACCATTTATAGGAGGCCATGTGGAAAAAGGCATGGAGGGGATTGTGCAAGACACTGACAATCAGAGAAGACTGGGAATGTCCGTGGAGTGGAAGGGATGAGGAGGAAACATAAAGCTCAAAAAGGGATGTTATATAGGGAAGTGGCAAAGTTATGTAGAGTGTTGCAGGCAGTAACAAGAGGACTAAATATAATAGGGAGCCACAGAAGGGATTCAGAGAGGGGAGTGACATGATTAAATTGACAGGGAAGGAGGATGATTTTAGGAGCTGCAAGTTGTTTTGAGGGAGGCAATGTGCATGTCTCAAGGGTCAGAGAGGAAGATGCTGCAGTAGTTGTGGCAGGATATAATGGTGAGCACTGTGTGAATGAGAGATTTGGTTGAGGGATGGAAAGAAAAGGAACATCTTGGAAATGTAGAGGGAGAAGAAGTGATGGATATGAACTGGATGTGTGGGGCAGAGAGGAAGAAATTAAATAACCCCAGGGATTGCACCAAAGCCTGAGCTGTGAACTACATTTAGGGTGTACTCTAAGCAATAGTCATAAGACATCCATAGCTGAAACATATTCGCATAAACTGTTCACGGAATGATTTCAAAGAGTGAACAACTTAATTTAAACAAGTATCTGCTCACATTTAATTTGTTAACAGAAACCGGAGCTATATTCCTTGAATGCATTTTTCACAAATACTCCCAACGCTAAATATAAGCATTGAGTTTCTATAAAACAAAGGGTGGTGTTTAGAGTGAACTCTGTCTTGATGAGATATGGCCTCATCATCCAACCTGCTGATTGTTTTTTAGAGACCATAGCTGGCCAAATAATGGCTGGTGGGGGGGAGGGGTTGTACTTAAGTAAGCCGAGACAGAATTTGCTCAATTGATTGTTCAGAAACCTTCTTGAGTCTCACAAGGCCCTAATTTAAAGAAAGAAGTGATAATAAAATGCAATATAGGGACAAATTATATAATCAAATGTAGGTGTTTTGGTCCCAGTGATTTCAATAAGAACCACCTGTAACCAGCCAAGAAATTTGGATCCGAGCATCCATTAATGATGACGTAAATGGGAGCTGCAATAGAAAATAAAGAATGTTTATGACATGAAGATCAGACAAACCTGTCTGGATAAAATCAAACCCAGTCGAGACTCACCAGTCTGAAAGGGACCAAACAATCTTAAAACAATGGCAGGAACATTTTAAAAAACAAAGTGGGTGGAGAGTGTTTGGAGAGAGAGTGAGCAAGAGACTGGTAGGTAGGGCTACATAGCGACTGCTACTGCTAACGGAGCCAACAGGCACAAGAGAACCATGCCTGTCAAACCACCTTGCCCTTAAATATATGTAATATATATACAGAGGTGTTCTTTGAGGTCTAAAGCAAATTATTGTCTGGACCATTTTCCCACTATTCAGCACCATGCAACTCACCCGCTGGTGGCGTCTCTGTGAGGTGTGGTACAGTAACCTTTTTCACCTACTTGGGTTGTGTGCCAAGAGCTCTACAACTCCGAGGCAAGCACTACAGATACTTCAAATGTCAGTCCACAGAGATTCTAATACTTAATGGATTCCCAATAAGTGCATATACACATCTAAGGGTACGTCTATACTACAGAATTAGGTCGAATTTATAGAAGTCGATATTTTAAAACCCGAATTTATGGAATCGATTGTGTGTGTCCCCACTAAAGAGCGTTAAGACCATGAGGTCGATTGACTGTGTCCACAGTAGCGGGGCTAGCATCGACTTTCGGAGCATTGCATTGCGGGTAGCTATCCCACAGTTCCCGCAGTCTCCGCCGCCCATTGGGATTCTGGGTTGCGATCCCAAAGCCTGATGGGGCAGAAAACATTGTCGCTGGTGGTTCTGGGTACATGTCATCCCTCCCTCCCTCCGTGAAAGCAATATTTTTCGCGCCTTTTTTCCGGGGTTTCCGTGTTTGCTACGGAAGCCTGCTCAGCTCACAATTACCGTACATCTCCAGCGTACGCCTGGACATTAGGTCTAGTGGGGATTCAGTCACACAATAATACGGGCAGAGGGATAGCTCAGCGTTCTGAGCGTTGGCCCGCTAAACCCGGGGTTGCGAGTTCAATCCTTGAGGGGGCCATTCCGCCTGAGGCTGGTAGTCGCGGGACTACACAGCAGAAGCTCCTTGCCTTCTAGCTGCAGATGGTGCAATATGCCATAAATGGTCGTGGTCGTGGGACCATACAGCAGAAGCTCCTTGCCTTCTCGCAGCAGATTGTACAATATGATTGGTATTCGTGTGCTCCTGGCCGGCGGCCTATGGTGTGGCTGGCCGGGGGCGCTTGGACATAAATGGGAGTGACCAGAGTGACTCTGGTCATTCTCTTTTTTATGTTTTGTTTAAGGGAGATTCAGTACTGCCTGGAACACGTGCGGAGGGATAGCTCAGCGGTCTGAGCGTTGGCCCGCTAAACCCGGGGTTGCGAGTTCAATCCTTGAGGGGGCCAGGAGCTGATGATGGATATCAAGCATATTGTACCATCTGCTGCTAGAAGGGAAGGCGCCTCCTTGCTCACCGCATATTGTACCATCTGCAGCTAGAAGGAAATGAGCCTAACCCTTGCTCCCCCATCCCTCCGTGAAAGCAACTGAGGGGGGAGCAAAAAATCCTTTCGCGCCTTTTTTCATATGGGCGCCATATTGCTGACTCCATTGTTATCCACCCACTGCTTCTGCTGCCACTCTGCTGTCCTGCAAACAGCATACCAGGGAAAGCATGGAGCACGATCAGATCACCGCGGCTGTTCTCGCCGTTATGAACACCACGCGCATTGTCCAGGAGTATATGGAGAACGAGAACCAGGAGCTGCTAGAGCTACAGCAGGCGAGGAGGCGACAGCAGCGCCCTGAGGACAGTGATGAGGACATGGACACAGACCTCTCTCAAAAAAGGCCCCCCCCGCAAGGTGGACATCATGGTGTTAATGGGGCTTGTTGATACAGTGGAACGCCGATTCTGGGCCCGGGAAACAAGCACAGACTGGTGGGACCACATAGTGCTGCAGGTCTGGGATGAATCCCAGTGGCTGCGAAACTTTCGCATGCGTAAGGGCACTTTCATGGAACTTTGTGAGTTGCTTTCCCCTGCCCTGAAGCGCCAGAACACCAAGATGAGAGCAGCCCTCACAGTACAGAAGCGACTGGCGATAGCCCTGTGGAAGCTTGCAACGCCAGACAGCTACCGGTCAGTCGCGAATCAATTCGGAGTGGGAAAATCTACAGTGGGGGCTGTTGTGATGGAAGTAGCCAGGGCGATCACCAAGCTGCTGGTACCAAGGGTTGTGAGTCTGGGAAATGTGCAGCTCATACTGGATGGCTTTGCAGCAATGGGGTTCCTGAACTGTGGTGGGGCGATAGACGGAACCCATATCCCTATCTTGGCACCGGACCACCAAGCCAGCGAGTACATAAACCGAAAGGGTTACTTTTCAATAGTGCTGCAAGCACTGGTGGATCACAAGGGACGTTTCACCAACATCAACGTGGGATGGCCGGGAAAGGTACATGACGCTCGCATCTTCAGGAACTCTGGTCTGTTTCGGCTGCTGCAGCAAGGGACTTTCTTCCCAGACCAGAAAATAACCGTTGGGGATGTTGAGATGCCTATAGTTATCCTTGGGGACCCAGCCTACCCCTTAATGCCATGGCTCATGAAGCCATACACAGGTAGCCTGGACAGTAGTCAGGACCTTTTCAACTATAGGCTGAGCAAGTGCAGAATGGTGGTGGAATGTGCATTTGGTCGTTTAAAAGCGCGCTGGCGAAGTTTATTGACTAGGTTAGATCTCAGCGAAAACAATATTCCCATTATTATTACTGCTTGCTGTGCGCTCCACAATATCTGTGAGAGTAAGGGGGAGACGTTTATGGCGGGGTGGGAGGTTGAGGCAAATCGCCTGGCCACTGGTTATGCGCAGCCAGACACCAGGGCTGTTACAAGAGTACAGCAGGGTGCGTTGCGCATCAGGGAAGCTTTGAAAACCAGTTTCATGAATGGCCAGGATGCTGTGTGAAAGTTCTGTTTTTCCCCTGTAATGAAAAGCCCCGCCCCTTCATTCACTCTACTTCCCTTTACCCAAACCGCCCTGCCCTCCCCCCCTCGATCACCGCTCGCAGAGGAAATAAAGTCATTGTTGCTTAAAAATCATGCATTCTTTATTAATTCGTAAAACAAAGTGGGGGAACTATGGGGCTAACTGTCACAGTCTCCCGGGATAGCTGGTGGAGGAAGGGAAGCACCAGGATGGGTGGTGGAGGAGGGGATGAGGGAAGGACAAGGACACACAGCACTTTAAAACTTATTGAATGCCAGCCCTTTCTTGCTTGGACTGTTCTCTTGACTTGAGTGGTTGGGTGCACGGAGGCCGCCCAAATGCGTTCTTGGGCGTCTCGGGGATGAGGTTATGGGACTCGGGAAGGAGGGCTGTTGGTTGCACAGGGGCTGTAGCGGCGGTCTGGGATCAGGCGGCCTTTCCTGAACCCTACGCCTTTCCTCAGCCATAAGCCGGAGGATTTCCGTTTGATCCTCCAGTAGCCTCAGAATTGCATCCTGCCTTCTCTCTGCACGCTGACGCCACCTACTCTCTTCATCCCGCCAGTCATTCTCTTCAGCACGCCACCTGTCCGCACGATCAAATTCTGCCTTCCTGGACTCCGACAGTGTCTGCCTCCACGCATTCTGCTGGGCAGCTTCAGTGTGGGAGGATTGCATGAGTTCTGAGAACATATCGTCTCGATTCCTTTTTTTTTTACTTCTAATCTTCGCTAGCCTCTGGGACAGTGATGAAAGGGGTGGCGTTGAAACATTTGCAGCTGAGGGAGGAAACAAACGGGAGAGGAGTAGTTTAAAAGACACATATTAGAGAACAATGCTCCAAACATTACATATCACATATGCATTTGGTCCAAGGTTGCACTTTGCCTGTTATATTGAGGGTCTGCCAGTTTGGGGTGAGAGATCACACAAGCAGGTCCGGCGGGCAACAGAATTCGGCTTGCAGGCAGCCATGGTAAGCCACAGTCTATAGGCTTCTTTAACCTTCATAACATGTGGGAATGTTTTCAAACAGCAACCCCCTCATTTCCCATAACAAACAGCCTTTGGGCTGGCAATTTAAAACTGGTTGGCAATTGAAAAGGGAGGGGCGGTGGTTTTCGGGTTAACGTGCAGCGCGAACCTAATCGACACCCCCACACACACACACACACACAAGACACACATCCAAGATGTTCGCTGTTCCCCCTCCCCCCACCGCGTGGGTCACAGCGGGGAAGATTTCCGTTCAGCCACAGGCAAACAGCCCAGCAGGGACGGAGCCCCTCTGAATACCCCCTTAATAAAATTCCCCTATTTCAACCAGGTGACCATGAATGATATCACTCTTCTGAGGATAACACAGACAGATAAAGAACGGATGTTGCTTGAATGCCAGCAAACACCGGGACCATACGCCGCCATGCTTTGCAAAGCAATGATTCCAGACTACGTGCTACTGGCCTGGCGTGGTAGAGTGTGTTACCACGGAGCACAGGATAAGGCTGCCCTCCCCAGAAACCTTTTGCAGAGGCTTTGGGAGTACATCCAGGAGATCCTTCTGGAGATGTCCCCGGAGGATTTCTGCTCCATCCCCGAACATGTTAACAGACTTTTCCAGTAGCTGTAGCTGTACTGGCCGCGAATTGATCATTAAACACGGTTGCTTATAAAACATGTATTAATTAACAGAGGTACACTCACCAGAGGCACCAGAGGTCCCTTCTCCTGCATCGAGCACGCCTTGGGTGGGTTCGTAGGGTACTGGCTCCAGGGTGACAAAGAGTTCCTGGCTGTCGGGGAAAAGGGCTTCTCCACTTCCTTGCTGTGTCTAGGCGCTATTTTCAGCATCATTATCATCATCATGCTCCTCTGTGGTTTCTGATGATCCACATACGGAGTCATACCACATGGGTGGGTCAGTGCTGGCTGCACCTCCTAGAATGGCATGCAGCTCATCATAGAAGCGGCATGTCTGGGGCTCTGACCCAGAGCGTTTGTTTGCATCTCTGGTTTTTTGGTAGGCTTGCCTGAGCTCCTTAATTTTCACGCGGCACTGTTGCGCGTCCCTGTTGTAGCCTCTGTCCTGCATGCCCTTGGAGACTTTGGCATATGTATTGGTGTTTCTTCTTTTGGACCGTAGCTCTGCTAGCACGGTTTCGTCTCCCCATACAGCGATCAGATCGCGTACTTCACCATCGGTCCATGCTGGAGCTCGTCTTCGGTTCTGGGACTCCATCATGGTCACCTCTGCTGATGAGATCTGCGCTCACCTGCAGCTCACCACGCTGGCCAAACAGGAAATGAAATTCAAAAGTTCGCGGGGCTTTTCCTGTCTACCTGGGCGGAGCATTGGAGCTCAGACTGCTGTCCAGAGCGGTCAAATGTTGCACTGTGGGATAGATCCAGGAGGCCAATACCGTCGAATTGCGTCCTCACTAAGCCTACATCGATTCGGCAATATCGATTTAAGCGCTAATCCCCTCGTTGGGGGTGGAGTGGCGAGATCGATTTTAAGAGCCCTAGAAGTCGATGTTAAGGGCTTCGTCGTGTGGACGGGTGCACGGATCAATCGAAATAACGCTAATAAATTCGACCTAAACTCGTAGTGTAGACCAGGGCTAAGAAAAGACTTCGTGGGTTGGCAGAAAAGAAAGGGTGCAAGTAATACTCTGGTACCTACCACAATATTAGTAACTTAGGAGGATACTTTCAAACACATAAATGGTCATTTATTAGAAGGAGAATTTCAAAGGCATAAATGATCATTCTTTGCCACCTATTTCCCTTGGCTTTCAAAGGGAGTTGGGTGCCTAATTTTGAAAGTCTAGCCCTACGTTGCAATAAAGCATATACTCAGAAGAGGTAAGATAGTGGATCTGCTGGAGGAAAAAACAATCTCTCCTGTTGCCCTAAATATGATATAAATTTTCAGAGGGTAGCGGGACTTGGAAGAAGGATTGAAAATTCAGCCCCAGCGTTGCTCCCGTCAGTGGGTTATTGTTTTTTTAGATGAATGCACAAACAGCAGGATTTTCAAACAGAGCAAATCCGACCAAAACATGATATTGACACAAGGGGGACAGCTAGACAAGGTGGTGCAGTGGAGATCAGCAATAGTTGACCAGGAGCCTCTCTGAGGCAAGAGGGAAACTCACTGACAACCAACAATTTTAGAAGGGTTATCTCAAATGTAAAAAGGAAGGGGAGACGACTTGTTTCCCTCCCTCATACAGTAATGATAATACCTAGATCTTATAGCATTTTTCATCAGTAAATCTCAAAGTTCCTTAGAAAGGAGGTCAGTATCATGATCCCCATTTTACAGATGGGGAAACTGAGGGTATTTCTACACTGGGCATGAACCTCCCAACCAAGGCAGACAGACTCATGCTAGTTGGGCTCATAGAACCATAGGGTTAGATGAGACTGCAAGGGTCATCTAGTCTAACACCCTGCCAAGATGCATGATTTGGTGTGTCTAAAGCACAAAATGTGGCTCAGGCTAGCATGCTAAAAATAGTAGTGTGGGCATTGTGGCTCAAGCCTAGGGGGTTTGGTGGGCTTGAGAGTCCAAGTCTCAGTGCCCAGACTTCTATTACTAGCATGCTAGTTTGAGCCCTACTACTGCGAGTCTGAGGTTCACATGCAGGCACAGGGAGGTGGAGTGACTTGCCCAAGGTCATACAGCAAGCTGTGGCAGAGCTGGGAATAGAATGCAGTTTTCCTGTGTTCCAGACTAGTGCTCTAATTAGAGCAACGGGACTCTGTCCTAGAGAAATGTTACACAGTGTGGAATAGTGCCTTGAAGAGCGGAGGGAGGAAACTCATTCTTCAAGTGTGTACTGATGCAGTTCACATAAACATGGAAGGAAGAGCTCTTGATTTTTCTTCTGCTTCTGGCATTTACACACACAACTTGCTTCTCCCTGGACAACCACAAGAACTGGACATGGTGAGTTACACTGACATATTCAGTTGTAGGGCACCAGCAGGGAGAAAGAGGCAATGCATGAGCAGACTGCCTTAACTTAGGCATCTGTAGTACTTACACGGAAGGACCACACTAGAGATCTGAAAGTGACTGTAGCATAACCCCAGCTGTGAGGAAGTTCCCCTTCAATGAGAGTCCTGCTAAATATGCCCTACACCTTTTATTTTTTAGAAGCAGACATTAAGGAATAATGCAGCCCTATCAAGTGAATGTCTGCTTCTCTGTTTTTTTTTTCCTCAGCAGCTGCTGCCAGCCGGATGTGCTGTTCCTCCTTTTGTGATTGGCTTTCTCTACTAGTGCTGCAGCAGCTCCTGGCTGTGGTTACCCAGACCTGCTAGGTGCCATGTATCTTGTGCAACAATCCTGTACTTGGCAGTCCTATCATGGCTGTCTGTCTATCAAGTAAACTTTCAGAGAGACAGACATTCTCGTGGGAGCCAGATTATCAAAGGTTATGGTTTTACCTCTCCTACTGACAGCGGCTCAGGGCAAGGGTCTGGGGTGTGCGTTTTTAGGGGGCAGTGTGCGGGGGGTGGAGGGGGAGATAGGGGCTGTGACAGTCCCAGTCCCTTACCTGCCCTGCACGTGAGACTGCACCTGCACTGCCTGGCAGAGGAGGGCAGCAGGACAGGCGCAGACGGACGCCCCACCAGGGAAGCACGCCCACTTACCCTATAGTGCGTCCCCAGCTGGCCCCTCACTTGGCTGTGGCACACGGGGCCGCCAGCGCCAGCCTGCAGCAGGAACCCCAGGAGCCAGCAGGAGCTCGGCTCACCAGCTGGGAGAGCGCACCTCACGCCGCGCCTCCAGCACGGCTCTTAAACAGCTCCTTCCCTGCTCTCCCCCACAGCTTCTATCCCTGCAGCGGTCCCTCCCCGCAGGGGACGCTGGATAGTGCTGGGCTTCCTGGCCTCAGGGCCCCCTGTAGTTGAGGGGCCCCATGCCAGGGCACAGTGTGTTTCATTGTAAATCTGCCTCTGGAACTTAAAAGAGCCCTGGTGAAGAGGAAATAGAAGTGGGTTTTGGCCATGGTGCTGTGTGCCCCTTGGCTGCTGCCATATGTTAGCTCCCTCATACCCAGGTGAGGGATAGGAAGGAACTCTGCACTCTGCGTTTCGTAAAGGGGAGATGTGCACCCACATGCTCTCTCTCTTAGTTTAACTCCTACTCAGCCTCTCTTTGCCTTGATATCAGGCCAGCAAGCTAGACATAATTTTCATAGAGCGGGTGTAATTACAACATCAAGGGCACATGTTATGTAGTCTTTAGTTATGAAGAGGCAATCTTCAGCAGCACAGTATGTGAGAATTACCTCAGCAAAGTTGACCCATGCTGCTGAAGCTAGTGTGCAAAGGAGAAAAGTGGTGCAAAAGACTATCAGGTGTCCATCCAGCAAAACAGTTAAGTGTTTAGGTAACTTCAAGTTTGTAAGTAGTCTTAATGAATGAATGTAACTATTCATGTGTATTCTTCCTCGGTGGAAAAAGAAGTGGTTCAGGACTATTTAGAAAAGCTGGATGAGCACAAGTCCATGGGGCTGGATGCATTGCATCCAGGGGTGCTAAAGGAGTTGGCAGATGTGATTGCAGAGCCATTGGCCATTATCTTTGAAAACTCATGGCAATTGGGTAAGGTCCCAGATGACTGGGGAAAGGCTAATGTGGTGCCCATCTTTAAAAAAAAGGGAAGATGGAGGATCTGGGGAACTACAGGCCACTCAGTCTCACCTCAGTCCCTGGAAAAATCATGGAGCAGGTCCTCAAGGAATCAATTTTGAAGCACTTAGAGGAGAGGAAAGTGATCAGGAACAGTCAGCATGGATTCACCAAGCGCAAGTCTTGCCTGACTAACTAAATTGCCTTCTATGATGAGATAACTGGCTCTGTGGATGAGCAGAAAGCAGTGATATCAAAGCTTTTGATACGGTCTCCCACAGTATTCTTGCCAGAAAGTTAAAGAAGTATGGGCTGGATGAATGGACGGTAAGGTGGATAGAAAGCTGACTAGATCATGGGGCTCAACGGGTAGTGATCAATGGCTCCATGTCTAGTTGGCAGCCGGTATCAAGTGGAGTGCCCCAAGGGTCGGTCCTGGGGCAGGTTTTGTTCAATATCTTTCTTAATGATCTGGAGGATGGCATGGATTGTAGTTTGCAGATGACACTAAAGTGGGAGAAGTGGTAGATATGCTGGAGGTAGGGATAGGATACAGAGGGACCTAGACAAATTAGAGGATTGGGCCAAAAGAAATATGATGAGGTTCAACAAGGACAAGTGCAGAGTCCTGCACTTAGGACGGAAGAATCCCATGCACTGCTACAGACTAGGGACCGAATGGCTGGGCAGCAGTTCTGCAGAAAAGGACCTAGTGGTTATTGTGGACGGGAAGCTGGATATGAGTCAACAGTGTGCCCTTGTTGCCAAGAAGGCTAACAGCATTTTGGGCTGTATAAGTAGGAGCATTGCCAGCGGATCGAGGGACGTGATCATTCCGTTCTATTCGGCATTGGTGAGGCCTCATCTGGAGTACTGTGTCCAGTTTTGGGCCCCACACTAGAAGAAGGATGTGGAAAAATTGGAAAGAGTCCAGCAGAGGGCAACAAAAATGATTAGGGGGCTGGAGCACATGATTTATGAGGAGAGGCTGAGGGAACTGGGATTATTTAGTCTGCAGAAGAGAAGAATGAGGGGGGGATTTGATAGCTGCTTTCAACTACCTGAAAGGGGGTTCCAAAGAGGATGGATCTAGACTGTTCTCAGAGGTACCAGATGATAGAACAAGGAGTAATGGTCTCAAGTTGCAGTGGGGGAGGTTTAGGTTGGATATTAGGAAAAACTTTTTCAGTAGGAGGGTGGTGAAGCACTGGAATGGGTTACTAGGGAGGTGGTGGAATCTCCTTCCTTAGAGGTTTTTAAGGTCAGGCTTGACAAAGCCCTGGCTGCGATGATTTAGTTGGGGATTAGGTCCTGCTTTGAGGAGGGGGTTGGACTAGATAACCTCCTGAGGTCCCTTCCAACCCTGATATTCTATGATTCTATATGTGCTAAAATGCTTTGCTAGATTAGGTCCTTAAATATTACAAGATGCTCAAGGCATCATATTCTAGCAAGAAAACCATATGAATAGAACAATATTCTGTTTGCTTATTAGGGTTGCAAGAGAACTTTAGCAACTTCAGAACAGATGCATAATACCTCACATTTAAAGAAAGTGTCAAATGAGTCCATCCTTGTGGGGAAAAGCGTGCTCCTGTAATTGTGGGAATATCAGTAGCTTGTATTAAGTGACTACGTAAGTGGCAGTCACAGCAAGATTACCTGATCATTTCCAAAATTTCCTGTGTTTTTTACTCTTGAATCTACATTATTTGTTTTTTTCCCTTGGCTGGATCTCTTTTATGTTCCATCTTCTTATGAACTTGTTCTTTCTGCTGTCCACACTCAATTACTACATGACAGGAAGCTTTTAAAGTGAGTAAGTACAATAGTTATTATCGAAGCATTTCAATTGAAGTGGAGAATTTCACAGATGCAGAGGAGATGCAAGAGGATCAGGGAATTTAAAGTTGGCCTTCCACAATGCTGTAATATCAAACAGTGTATTAAGTAACCAGGATCGGCTTCTGGAATTCAACTTGAAAGAAGAAAAGGACAAAAATGCTTTCTGTGATGTGCAGCAACTAAATGGGTCAGCAACTAAATGACTCACGAATGACATCTGATTCTTTTAATGGTGTTAACATACTGTAGGTCATCTACCTATCAGTACTCTCTGAAGAAGAGCTTTTTGCAGCTCAGAAGCTTGTCTCTTGCACTAGCAGAAGTTGGTCCAATAAAAGATATTCCTTCACACATCTTGTCAGTACTACAGTAATTAGTAAAAATAAAAATCTCTAATTCCAATCCAAACTTGACTTCCATGGAAGTCTGCATGCAATAATGACTCTCTAAAATGCAATGTGAAGCAAAAAAAAGGTTAGGAAAAGTAGCTATTGTAATGGAAATGCAACTAGAGTACACTTCCGAAGAAGTGGGTATTCACCCACGAAAGCTTATGCTTCAATACCTCTGTTAGTCTATAAGGTGCCACAGGACCCTTTGTCGCTTCTACAGATCCAGACTAACACGGCTACCCCTCTGACACTATTAAGTTGTTACACTTTTTTTTCTCTGCTCCATCTCTCTATTCAGACAGCCCTAACATCATCATGTGAAATGTTTTTCTATTACTGATTGGCAAAGCAACCATTACATTACTGCATATGTTCAGATGCAGAGTTCTTTCTTAAAACCAGAATGTCTGATGAAGTGACACAATATACTCGTTTGGAAACCCTGCAGATAACAAAATGTGTTTTAAAATATGGAAAGCTTTACAGTGGTGCAAATCCACAGCAACTCTCATAACAATTTAAATGAGGAAGATCTGCCCCAGAATGTTTAATAATTAAAGCAAATAGTCCTACAATGCTGTAGCAATATTGCCATGGCAGAAAGGAATGTTAAGTCATTCATAAAATAATTCCTAAAGCTGAATCATATTTCAGGCTATGTCTACACTATGGAGCTACATGCCAGTATGGCTATGTAGAAACCGCCTGCACTGAGGGAAAGATTTTCTGTTTGTGCAGGAACACCACTTCCCCCAAACAACATTATTTATGTTGACAGAAGCATTCTTCTGTTGACATAGCTGCATCTACATTTGGTTTTGTTGTCAATTCTACATTGGCAAGGGTGTGCTTTTTTCCCACGCCCCAAACTGATGTAGCTATGCAGAGAAGTGTAGATTAAGCTTCAAAATTATGCACAAAGCTTAGGCAACACTTTGTTAGTGACCTCCAAACCAGTCACTATTTAAAAATAGTTTCAGAGAATGTTAGTGCTGTGAGGAATCAAAGTGTGAATGCTCCCTCTAACAGATAAGATGAGGGTTCCCTCTCTCCCAAGGCATCAGAGGTCCTCTGCCTGGTTCTCTTTGCAGGGAATTAATAGTGCCTTCCCTGTCTAAACTAGTGTGGGGTATTCGAAACTATAACCTAGATGTTTGCTCTTTGGGGCAGAAACCATATTTGTCCTGTGTTTGTACAGCACCTAGCACAATTACCGAGGCTCCAAGATAGTGCTACAATACAAATAGCATTTGTCCAATACTCAGCCAATCAGATCAGCAGTAGATGTTTCAGAATAAACATGCTGACACCTGTTATATTGAAAACTGTATGACAAATTAGATCTTCTTTAAACTTAGACTTTTTTTCTTTAAATTGCCAAATGTTGGACTGACGCCCTTTGCTAACCATGGCCCCTGTCTATTCTGCCACAGGAAGCATTTTTTTCCATATTGGAACCTGTCATGACATGGATATATAGAGATAGCTATTAGAGAGGATGAAATCAGTATCATGTGGGATATCCATTTGATTTTTGAGTCCTTCAAAGGTATTTGAACGTATTGTACTGTAGTAGTGTTTTACATACAAAGCATCATGAGAGCAGGTTTATATAGTTAGGGGGAATTAGATACAGATTATCACCCACTACTACAATTAAAAATGTTTTATTGTAATGCCTTGCCATATTAATTGATAGAAAACAAGAAGTATTTTTATATTGGAGCTGTCAGTGTGGTGTTCTTGACCATTAAACTTTGTTATGCTCAAAAATTAACTTCTAAAAAGAGAATAGCACGTGTTAAATTATTCAAATACAGTAAGAGAATCATTATCCTTGCTAGTTATAATAACACCCATCTTCAGTGACATACACAAAGATTGCCTTTAAAATTTATTACAGTATATTAGCAAATTCACAGTAAATTAATCTTGGAATCCCTTTCAGCTTTTGTTTAAATCCAAAATTCAACAAATCACTAAAGCATATACTCAGTTCATTGCTAATTAACAAAGTACTAACGCATATCCTTAAGTGCACTGCTGCAAAGGATTATATTAACATGGACTAGCTGCTACTTAGTTTGCACCAGCATGGTCTACATGGGGCAGCTAGAGGGAAATAAATTACAGTGCTTCACAATTCACAGCCTTCTAGTTTGTACTGTAGCACCATGAAGACAAGCCCTGAACTGGGGAATTGGGACCTGTTCCTATAAGGTGATGAAGACTTTCTGTGAAGTCAGTGAGAGTTGAATGCACTCAACTCCTCAAAAGATTGTGGCGATAATACTTACCCAACTGTTCCAGGCATGTTCTTAGCTATTTGAAATTTGTATTACACATAGGGTGACCAGACAGCAAGTGTGAAAAATCGGGACAGGGAGTGGGGGTAATAGGAGCCTATATAAGAAAAAGACCCAAAAATCGGGACTGTCCCTATAAAATCGGGACATCTGGTCACCCTAATTACACACATTGGTTGATTCCATCACACTCTTGATCACAGTAAACCCACAATTGGCCAGTAACGATTACTGTAGTATAAAACCCCTAACATCGTGGATGTGGCTTAAAAAAAGCTTTGATTTTTAAGAATTAAAAAAGGGGGTAACATGCAAACACTGGGACAAATTTACCCCTAGTGTATTGGTATTGACTTCAGTGAATATGTCCATCATTTTTCAATGGTAGGGTATTCACCTGTGCATTTAAATAAAAGGAGATAGCAGGGCTCTTTCTCATACCCAAACTAAAACCTGTCAGAATCCCTAATAAATATGGTACCTTTCCCTCTGACTTTGACACATGTAAAACAACAATCTCTTTAATAACCCAATAAAGAATATATGGATTACTAACTTCAACCCATGTTAAAAACAAAACAAGCATTCTTTCTGAAAACTTTTAATGGGAGAGACTGATACCATTATTCACAGTAAGTAGCATTTTAATCAACATGTGTCCCCATTCATTTCATTGGGAGTACTTGCAAAACAGTGTGGGTATTAGAGTCTCACCCTAAGTAAATAAACACTTTTACTCTCAGAAACCTTACCTAACTGGATTATTGCAATGGTAAAAGCCCTGAGCCAAAACACAGACCAAACACTATAACTTTTTGTTGATAAACAGCAGAATTCCTTTCCAAGACATCTTCAGCTACACTTTGTAATTTGGGTTGTGGGGAGATTGTTCAGGTGTAGTTTTTCCAGAAAGCCTCCTTTGCAGAAAATGAGCTTTGACTTAGGTCTTTGAGGCTAGTTATGTGAAAGGTGTGGGCAGTCATAAATTGATTTAGCACCAGGCAGTAATCCCTAGAGGATTTAGCAACCATGAAATTGGAGTTCATCCACTCACTCTAGATGTTTTCATTCAGCACTACTTCTAAGGGCTTAGACTGAAGAGAGAGATTTTCTCTTCTAGTGTTAGTTACCTTTGTATAAGCATCCTTTGCACAGGTTATGAATTGAAGTATAGTTTTAGCCCACTCAGGGAGGCGATGGGGGGTGTATCTTTTCTCCAGATTAGAGCACAGTGTCTGAGCCTGCTGGTTCTTGCCAGAGGGCTTTTGCCAGTGACTGCAGAGAACTGTATTAAAAGGTCGAGACTTTCATTCTTTTAGTTTACCAAATAGAACTGAGACGTTGCTTGCTTCTGGAGCAGGGAAGTAGTGCTCTCATGGAACAAGGTGGGGCTTCTTTTGGGATTCAGGAATTGGGGATTCTTGGAAGCTAGTCTGCTTGACTTTAAACATTCTGAGAATAGTTATGATTGGAGAGGTATTAGCTCCCAGATTTGGGGACAATGACGCCTTAATTAATCCTGCCACATGTTGTCTGCTCTGTAGAGCAGGTTGACAATGCTTATCTGTGGAACAGTTTTCCATCAAAAATGCCATTTCATCAACTTTTTTTGTGCGGATTGTGTTGACTTAGACACAATTTTTGATGGAGACATTTCAAAATTATTCAGTACCAAAATGGAGTATTTCATTTCAACTTTCCTATCTCATTTTGACTTATACATTTTCCTATACAATATTAATTCTAATATTATATATATATACACACACATATTATATTGGTTTGACATATCAAAACAATGTTTTGATAAAGTAATTTCAGTATTTTGAATTTTTTTGTAATTTTGTTCCACAAAAATTCAAAATTTTGACCTTTTTATTAAAGTTTGGGATGAAAACAAGTTTTGAAATGTCGGCATTTCCTACAGGATGGAAGTTCAATTTCTCTGACCAGCTGTTGTGATCTATTCTAACATGGTTAGTAAAGCACTGAGTCCTCCCTACGTGAAAGTGAAAACTGTGCAAAGGAAATAACTCTGCTTCTCAAATGGTTCTCAGTGAGAGATTCCCAAATACTATTTTTCTTTGTTCACTTTTTTTTAAGAGATGCAGAAATCCACCATTTCCCTTGTTAGTCACCCTCACTGTAAGAAATTTGTGCCTAATTTCTAGTTTGAATTTGTCTGGCTGTATCTAGCATTAAAAAAACCCCACAACCTTTTGGACATTGTGATGGGATGTCCACTCTACACTGGCCCATAAGGAGTTAATGGAACCCTAGGAAGGCTGTGCAGAAAAGTAGCCCATAGGAAAGGGGCTGTGAGGCACAGAAAATCAGGGCCTGGCAGGCCCATATAAGAAGAGCTGCAGGTCAGAACAGGTTCAGTTGCTCCCTGGAGCTTGAGAAGAGGAAACTGTCTGCCTTGCAAGAGGAAGAAAGCTAGCACCAGAGCAGTGCTGGGCAGGATCAGGGGAATGAAAGCAAGCTCCTGGCTGATTGCTGGCATGCTGAAGCCCTGAGATAAGGATGGAGATGATGATGGGGCTGCAGGGAAGTAGACTGAGAGGTTAGAGGGGATGCAGCACGTGACTGCCATCTACAGGGTCCCTGGGTTGGGACCTGGAATAGTAGGTGGGCCTGGGTGCCTCCCACCCCCACTTGTCACTGAGAAGGTGGCTGGAGAGTGGACTGCAGTTTCCCCGGAAGGGGAGTGGGGGTGGAGAACAGAGCATGACACAGCCGGAGAGTGATGTGGGTCCTGGAGCAGAAGGGATGGCAGTGAGACACTGCCAGAAGAGGGCACACTGGCTAGCAGAGCTAATCTCTGGGACAGCCAGCAGGAGGCGCCGCAGTAGTGAGTGGTACCCCACTACAGACATGAACAAAAGTGGTGAAAACTGCTGCAGATTCACAAACAAAGTTGACCCAGGGTGATTTCAAGTGTGTTTCAGATTGGAGTCAAATATTTCACAATAGCTAGAGACATAACAACACTATCTTCAAACAAATATTATTTTTAAAAATTCTCCTGTTGTCTCATATCTTTGCTACAAAAATCGGAAACCTATGTTATGCTTCTAGAAATGTTCTTGTTATATTTTGGTAAAAATGAAGTAAATAGAGAAGGGAAGGTGGTTTTTAAGCATGTTATATGATGCTGTTTTAGGAAGATGTACAAAATTGACTATATTCTTCAAAACATTGTAGGCTGCCTAAAGGAATGTTAGATACTGTAATCTGAAGAGCATGCTACCTGTATTCAGTGCCACTGTATATTGGAGAAGGAAGACATCTTTTTAAAATAATTAAGTTTCCAGGTTATGAATATTCAGGTTCATCCCCCTTGCGCAGTCTTCCAAAAGGATAAGTTAACCACACTAAATTTTTAGCTAACGTAAGCAGGGTCTGACTTCTATTTAAATCAGATTACCAATCAGCCAATTTTATGCCATAAATCATGTACATTACTAGGAGAAGCTTGGCTACATCACTTAGATGCAAAGAGAGCTCCGTAGCTTGTCTCTTAACACAACAAAATCCTTCTTTAGGAAATCTTCTCTTTAGACTCTTTATTATAATTTATGGTGATAAATCAGTGGGCCAGGCTCTGTACACTCAGAAATATCTACATGGGTAATACTATGAATCATTTCTTGTCTTTTCCTTTTTTCCATTTTGTAACTTTTTTCTCTTATTGCCTTATCTCCCCATTTTCATATTCTTTCTTCCCTTTAGTTTCTCGCCATTCCCCCCCCACTCTTGGTCTCCTCTACTCCTTTACAGACCTTCTCCCATTGACACATGTTCTCAACTTTCTCTATCCTGCATCTGTCACCTGATTCTCTGAATCCCTCTTTTTTCCCTCTCTCCCTCCACCAACTCCTCCTTTGTGCCCATAAGATCTTTCCTCCCTCATCTCTTCCCTACGTAAGTTTCCTCTTACATTCTCTGTAGGTTGCTTGTACTGCCAAGTGGCATTTGACCTAGCTTGAGAACAGAGGTTCTCCCTAGGTGCTAGTGTGAATGTCTTGTACCATCATCAACAAATGTCAGCGGGACTTGGCAGCTATACAAAGTTGTGTATCCTAATAGTAGCACAAGTAACCAATGAAATTAATTTATTGGGTTTCCATGAAATGGGTACTTGGGTAAAAGGAGTAGTAGATTTGGATTTATAATAGGGTTTGGGTGAGAGAGATGGTTTGGTCACTTTCTAAAATACTTCCTAGCAGATCAGTTTCTTCCTCACCATCCTGCTTTCCTTCTCTTCTGTGTTCCCTTGACATTTGGAGAATTTTATCTTGGAGTCTGTCTCTCTGCTGGGACCAGATGAGCATATCCGTTCAAATCAGATTGTTCCCTCTGTCAGATGTGAAGTGTGAATGGAGGTCAACTTTTTATGAATTTAGCAAATCTAGTTAGTCAGATATCAGCTTTAAAATCTATCTGGCAGCTCAGCAATCTTATAAGTATTCTAGCCAATACTGTGATGGAATTTAAGTAGATTAACCCCTTTTAATTGAGTACAAATTAGTTTTACTAATTTTAACATTAGGTCATTTCCAGGTCAACTTTTACCTTGGCCAGTATTTTTTATATCTGGATACTTTGTTATTTTTAACTAATAGTCTATTAATTCACCCAGAACCACTTGAGTGTATAATCAACAGTTAATTGATCCACTGTAGATACAAAAGTTCTAGTCAAATACTGAACATTTGTACATATGCAATCTTTTAAATAATTAACAAACCAGTTTTGAGGTCAAGTAACTATACAAAGGAACAAGGCAAATCACCAAGATTTCTTATTACATTTATCGATAATAATCAGTTACCAGTTCTTTAATACTTTTAATACATTTATTACACTTCCAAGACCTCTGCAAAGAACAAGGTTACACTTGTCTTAAAGATAGGTTACAGTGTAGTAGCCGTGTTAGTCTGTGTCAGCAAAAAGAAAATAAGAAAGAAAGAAATACTTGTGGCACCTTAGAGACTAACACATTTATTTCAGCATAAGCTTTCGTGGGTTAGAACCCACTTCATCGGATGCATGGCCATCGGATGGCCATGCATCCGATGAAGTGGGTTCTAACCCACGAAAGCTTATGCTGAAATAAATGTGTTAGTCTCTAAGGTGCCACAAGTATTTCTTTCTTACTTGTCTTAAAGACATTCTTAATAGTATAATCTGTGTTATCTGAATAGTTTGATATGAAAATGACAAGTTTAGAATATCACAAGTAATTGCTACGTTATGCCAATTTGCTTGGGCTTTTAAAGGAGAATATGCATGCAGCATTATTTAGTTAGAATGCCAAATATGGTTACTTGAGGTCTTACTAAAAAGAGTGTAGACTCAACCAGATAACTTTCAGTTCTTTGTATTAAAAAATGGAAAAAGAAATACAATATCTGAAGTAAAATCTCTCTGCTGTTAAGCCTGGAGAGGGGGAAGTCTCTCTCCATGGGTTCAGCTATCTATGGTGTCCACGTTGTGTTCTTGGGTTTATATATCCTGTTTTGGGTCTGTTAGAGGAAGGTAATCCTCTCATTTTCCATTTAGCACTGGTTGTCTTACCACTCAATTTCAGCTAATTGTCTTTGCTGCTTCCATCAGTATCCAGTAGATGGCACCGGTGTGTAACAAATTTATTTGATGTGTTTCTTAGATGGAGGGGTTTTTGTTTGGTTTCTTGGATTGTATTTTAGTAGTACTGAATAATATTTATTTGAAATACCCCCTTTTAAACAATTTCTCATAACATTCTAAAAGTGTACCTTGTTTACGTAATTGGATCTGTCAGTACTAGATGACCCTGGAGGTCCTTTCCAGTCCTATGTAATGTTCTTTTCTTTCTTGTCCTATACAAGTCATACCATTTCCATAGTGCAACGGTAGTTTAGAAAGCAAACATCCTTTTCAGTCTTCTAAATCTAGGGGACATAGTCCATACAAATATATATATATATATATATATATATTTTGTAAGCCCTAACTGATGTGAAATGATTATGAACAAGAGGCATTTTCCACATATAGGGACACTGTTTATCTGATTCACAAGGCAGACAGATGTATATCTTATAATTTGGAATAAAAGACATATTGAATGAACAAAAGATTATCCATGGTGTATTTTATTCATCAAGCACACAATGTGAACAATTTCCTTATTGCCTTTACTTTCAAGGTGGAGTTGAGTAATAAGTGGACCCTATCTTAGGGGTCAACAGAAGTGGATAGTTTTTCTTATTTGAGGAACTGAAGTAATTAAGTTATTAATCATTCCAGGAATACTATTTGATGCTCATCTTTGTGCATGCACCTTAGAGGGTTTTATTACCTGAACATGATTAATTTAAGAAGACCCTGTCTCATCAACACAATTATTTTCTACTACTTCAGAATCAATCTTTGGCCTTTCCAGAAAATGTTGTGAGGAACATTTATTAGCCATGGGTTCATGTCTCCACCAGTATCAGAAACGTCAGTAAAATTTTTGGGATACAAAAGAGAAGGAAAATACAACAGAACCTCATAGTTATGAACACCTTGGGAATGGGTTGTTCATAATTTTGAAGTGTTCATAACTCTGAACAAAACATTATGGTTGTTCTTTCAAAAGTTTACAAGTGAACATTGACTTAATACAGCTTTGAAACTTTACTATGTAGAAGGAAAAATGCTGCTTTTAACCATCTTAATTTAAATGAAACAAGCACAGAAACAGTTTCCTTGCCTTGTCAAATCTTTTTTAAAAACTTTAATTTTTATGTTTCAGTCATTTACATTTAACACAGTTCTGTACTGTACAGTATTTTTTTTTTTTTTTGGTCCTTGCTGCCTAATTGTGTACTTCCTATTCCAAATGAAGTGTGTGGTTGACTGGTCAGTTTTGTAACTGTGGCGTTCGTAACTCTGAAGTTCTACTGTAGTGTCTTAAATATTTTCTCACATTGTACTACTCCATATACAACTCTAAAGTGTCTTTTAGTTTTTTCAAGTTTCATAAATCTCTCTAGAGGGGGAAAAATGGACTCTTTCCACAACAGCTTATTTACATAATGTCTGTAAAATACCAGTTTTCAACAGAGAAAAACACAAACCAGAATTGTTTTCAAAATCAAATTTACATAATACATGCAAATGTAGTAGTTCTGCATGGTTAGACCAGCACCCTCAGCAAAAATATTTACTTTGGAATGTCAACATTAGAAATCAACAATTCCCAACACTTAAATACAGAGCTTGCGGGTTTATAATGTTCATTATCAGCATTTAGATTTCACTTTCCCCATGTTCATTAGTAGATTAAGCTGCGGTTTTTTTCCTGGGGTATTTGTGAAAAGACAAATGATATTTAAATAAAAACAGTCCAATAAGCCATGAGCTGCTTATTTTCAAGTTTAGCTTACATCAGAAAACAACCCTTTCTCTTTCATTCTAATATCTTAGATCTTGCAACTGCCACCAACAAGGTAGAGGATGGAGTGTAAGCATGAGGGGGCCCACCTCATCCTCTGCTAAAACATATGGATAGTTCCTTTTGCATTTCTCCCATACTTGAGGGACTTGAGCTTCCCTCCTTCCACCTCTTTGCTGGCTGGTGAAATAGGGACTCATCAGGTAAGAGAATCAAAATTGAGATCAACAATGGGATCAAATGCCTGGCTGGGGAGTTTGGCTCCAAACCTCCTCACCAGTAGCTGGAGCAGCACCAGAACCTGATGGGAGAAGAATTGTCCAACCTGGGAGTCCCTTATCTGCCTCCTTTCTTTGATAGGAAGATCTGTGCCTCAGCTGTTTCCCTATCCCAGCTAGATAATGAGGATAGAAAAGAAACCCAGCTCTCCCTACCCTCTAAAGGTATATGTCTACACTGCATTGTAAACCCAGGACTGTTATTCCCTTAGGCCAGTGGTTCTCAACCAGGAGTCCGGAGCACCCCGGAGGGCCGTGAGCAGGTTTCAGGGGGTCTGCCCAGCTGGGCCAGCATTAAGACTTTCTGGGGCCCAGGGCAGAAGGTCGAAGCCCCACCACATGGGGCTGAAGCCCAGGGCCCTGAGCACTGCCACCCGGTGTCTGAGCCCTGGTCTACACTACGAGTTTAGGTCGAATTTATTAGCGTTATTTCGATTGATCCGTGCACCCATCCACACGACGAAGCCCTTAACATCGACTTCTAGGGCTCTTAAAATCGATCTCGCCACTCCACCCCCAACGAGGGGATTAGCGCTTAAATCGATATTGCCGAATCGATGTAGGCTTAGTGAGGACGCAATTCGACGGTATTGGCCTCCTGGATCTATCCCACAGTGCAACATTTGACCGCTCTGGACAGCAGTCTGAGCTCCAATGCTCCGCCCAGGTAGACAGGAAAAGCCCCGCGAACTTTTGAATTTCATTTCCTGTTTGGCCAGCGTGGTGAGCTGCAGGTGAGCGCAGATCTCATCAGCAGAGGTGACCATGATGGAGTCCCAGAACCGAAGACGAGCTCCAGCATGGACCGATGGTGAAGTACGCGATCTGATCGCTGTATGGGGAGACGAAACCGTGCTAGCAGAGCTACGGTCCAAAAGAAGAAACACCAATACATATGCCAAAGTCTCCAAGGGCATGCAGGACAGAGGCTACAACAGGGACGCGCAACAGTGCCGCGTGAAAATTAAGGAGCTCAGGCAAGCCTACCAAAAAACCAGAGATGCAAACAAACGCTCTGGGTCAGAGCCCCAGACATGCCGCTTCTATGATGAGCTGCATGCCATTCTAGGAGGTGCAGCCAGCACTGACCCACCCATGTGGTATGACTCCGTATGTGGATCATCAGAAACCACAGAGGAGCATGATGATGATAATGATGCTGAAAATAGCGCCCAGACACAGCAAGGAAGTGGAGAAGCCCTTTTCCCCGACAGCCAGGAACTCTTTGTCACCCTGGAGCCAGTACCCTACGAACCCACCCAAGGCGTGCTCGATGCAGGAGAAGGGACCTCTGGTGCCTCTGGTGAGTGTACCTCTCTTAATTAATACATGTTTTATAAGCAAGCGTGTTTAATGATCAATTCGCGGCCAGTACAGCTACAGCTACTGGAAAAGTCTGTTAACATGTTCGGGGATGGAGCAGAAATCCTCCGGGGACATCTCCAGAAAGATCTCCTGGATGTACTCCCAAAGCCTCTGCAAAAGGTTTCTGGGGAGGGCAGCCTTATCCTGTGCTCCGTGGTAACACACTCTACCACGCCAGGCCAGTAGCACGTAGTCTGGAATCATTGCTTTGCAAAGCATGGCGGCGTATGGTCCCGGTGTTTGCTGGCATTCAAGCAACATCCGTTCTTTATCTGTCTGTGTTATCCTCAGAAGAGTGATATCATTCATGGTCACCTGGTTGAAATAGGGGAATTTTATTAAGGGGGTATTCAGAGGGGCTCCGTCCCTGCTGGGCTGTTTGCCTGTGGCTGAACGGAAATCTTCCCCGCTGTGACCCACGCGGTGGGGGGAGGGGGAACAGCGAACATCTTGGATGTGTGTCTTGTGTGTGTGTGTGTGTGGGGGGGGTGTCGATTAGGTTCGCGCTGCACGTTAACCCGAAAACCGCCGCCCCTCCCTTTTCAATTGCCAACCAGTTTTAAATTGCCAGCCCAAAGGCTGTTTGTTATGGGAAATGAGGGGGTTGCTGTTTGAAAACATTCCCACATGTTATGAAGGTTAAAGAAGCCTATAGACTGTGGCTTACCATGGCTGCCTGCAAGCTGAATTCTGTTGCCCGCCGGACCTGCTTGTGTGATCTCTCACACCAAACCGGCAGACCCTCAATATAACAGGCAAAGTGCAACCTTGGACCAAATGCATATGTGATATGTAATGTTTGGAGCATTGTTCTCTAATATGTGTCTTTTAAACTACTCCTCTCCCGTTTGTTTCCTCCCGCAGCTGCAAATGTTTCAACGCCACCCCTTTCATCACCGTCCCAGAGGCTAGCGAAGATTAGAAGTAAAAAAAAAAGGAATCGAGACGATATGTTCTCAGAACTCATGCAATCCTCCCACACTGAAGCTGCCCAGCAGAATGCGTGGAGGCAGACACTGTCGGAGTTCAGGGCAGGGGAAAGCAACTCACAAAGTTCCATGAAAGTGCCCTTACGCATGCGAAAGTTTCGCAGCCACTGGGATTCATCCCAGACCTGCAGCACTATGTGGTCCCACCAGTCTGTGCTTGTTTCCCGGGCCCAGAATCGGCGTTCCACTGTATCAACAAGCCCCATTAACACCATGATGTCCACCTTGCGGGGGGGCCTTTTTTGAGAGAGGTCTGTGTCCATGTCCTCATCACTGTCCTCAGGGCGCTGCTGTCGCCTCCTCGCCTGCTGTAGCTCTAGCAGCTCCTGGTTCTCGTTCTCCATATACTCCTGGACAATGCGCGTGGTGTTCATAACGGCGAGAACAGCCGCGGTGATCTGATCGTGCTCCATGATTTCCCTGGTATGCTGTTTGCAGGACAGCAGAGTGGCAGCAGAAGCGGGGTGTGGATAACAATGGAGTCAGCAATATGGCGCCCATATGAAAAAAGGCGTGAAAGGATTTTTTGCTCCCCCCTCAGTTGCTTTCACGGAGGGAGGGGGGAGCAAGGGTTAGGCTCATTTCCTTCTAGCTGCAGATGGTACAATATGCGGTGAGCAAGGAGGCGCCTTCCCTTCTAGCAGCAGATGGTACAATATGCTTGATATCCATCATCAGCTCCTGGCCCCCTCAAGGATTGAACTCGCAACCCCGGGTTTAGCGGGCCAACGCTCAGACCGCTGAGCTATCCCTCCGCCCGTGTTCCAGGCAGTACTGAATCTCCCTTAAACAAAACGTAAAAAAGAGAATGACCAGAGTCACTCTGGTCACTCCCATTTATGTCCAAGCGCCCCCGGCCAGCCACACCATAGGCCGCCGGCCAGGAGCACACGAATATCAATCATATTGTACAATCTGCTGCGAGAAGGCAAGGAGCTTCTGCTGTATGGTCCCGCGACCACGACCATTTATGGCATATTGCACCATCTGCAGCTAGAAGGCAAGGAGCTTCTGCTGTGTAGTCCCGCGACTACCAGCCTCAGGCGGAATGGCCCCCTCAAGGATTGAACTCGCAACCCCGGGTTTAGCGGGCCAACGCTCAGAACGCTGAGCTATCCCTCTGCCCGTATTATTGTGTGACTGAATCCCCACTAGACCTAATGTCCAGGCGTACGCTGGAGATGTACGGTAATTGTGAGCTGAGCAGGCTTCCGTAGCAAACACGGAAACCCCGGAAAAAAGGCGCGAAAAATATTGCTTTCACGGAGGGAGGGAGGGATGACATGTACCCAGAACCACCAGCGACAATGTTTTCTGCCCCATCAGGCTTTGGGATCGCAACCCAGAATCCCAATGGGCGGCGGAGACTGCGGGAACTGTGGGATAGCTACCCGCAATGCAATGCTCCGAAAGTCGATGCTAGCCCCGCTACTGTGGACACAGTCAATCGACCTCATGGTCTTAACGCTCTTTAGTGGGGACACACACAATCGATTCCATAAATTCGGGTTTTAAAATATCGACTTCTATAAATTCGACCTAATTCTGTAGTATAGACGTACCCTGAATCATGTACAACTTGCAGTTTTGATGAGGAAGTGAAACCAAGTCATAACTGATTTTTAGGTTTCAGTCTAAGTCAAAATATGGGGGAAGGAATGTTCAAACATATGCATACAGAAACACAACAGATTTACATGACCCTCGCAAACTTCAGTTTCATGAACCTACTGCCCACCCAAGGCTGTTAGTAGTAGCAACAGCAGCAAGTGACTACTTCATTTTACTACTAGATAAAACTACTATGGGTGGGTGTTACTATTACATAGGAAAGGCAATCATCTGTCATTCAGGTGGATGCCATATTGTGTCTTCTTAGAAACCTGTGGATTTATACTTCTGAAAAAGTATGAGCTCATGGGGAATTAACTGTTTTCCCTGGTGGTACTTCTGGGAATAATATAGCATAGGAGAAACGTGAGGATGAAGTTCAAGAACTGTATAGTGTGTGTGGGTGGTTCTTCTTAAATTTGTTTCTAAGGTATTAGCTGTTCATGTAGTCGAAAACAGGGATTCTCTTTAATGAATATTCAGTCTTGGAGTGGCTTGCAGGTCTAGAGTGAATGACCACTGCTTGCCTTTCACATCATAGGGTGAGTTTCCAGGGCTGGAATTAGAAAACAACTCTCCCCACCCACCCCATGTAATCTGGGAATATTGGATATGTATGAGAGACAGCAGGTGTGGTATCTCATAATGTCTATCTTCACAAACTTGCCAAGGACTACACCATGAATTCAGAAAAGGGTAAGGGACAACTGAAAAAAACACCATTACTTCTTTCTTTTGTGTTTTAATTCTGTATTCTACAGTCCTAAATTTAATAAAATCAAAACCACCAAGCCATATAAATGACTCTGGTCTTATTCTGCAGTAATTTATCCAGGACTTCTATGAGTGCTGTTTTTATAAAGATTTACTGTGATTTAGTACTTTAGAATAAACCTACGGTATCCCCAAGCTCATATAAATCACTGAATGACCTGTCTGAAGCCAGTATATCCAGTGAGCAAAAATAACAGACAAGCAAGCATATTTTTGTTAATATCATAGTATTACCCCAATTTTCATTTCTGATCTTGAAAACTTTTAGCTGCTCTATGAAAACATAGTATGAAATAACTATACATAATGGACTACCTGCTGGTGTCCTTTCCTTCCTCAAATTAGACAGTAAATGGCATAATTGTATGAGTTTTAATTTTCAACTTTAGTGCCGACCTATGAGAAACAGTTACACACAGCTAAACTAACATAAACAAGATTAGTAGATGTTAACTTGTATTCATGGGAGTGCTGGTTACCTGAAAAAGAGACAGGTTTTGATATAGTTTTAATTCCATGTTTTGCCATCAACATGGGATGATGGATACTTTTTACGAGGGTTTTTGGAAGGGAGGGAGAGAGATGAGCATTTTTTTTTTCTGTTTTTTATTTTTCTCCTGCTTGAGGTGGCATGGCTGGTAAGTATCCAAAACAGAGAGGCTTGAGGATTTATTAAAACACTTGAACTACATCTGCACAAAAAGAGTCCAATTCTGCTCTGTTCTAACTCGTCATTTCAGCAGAGGTGTGGAATTTGGCCCAATGTGGAGAACAAGATGAATTAACCACAGTGTTGGCAAGGACAGCAAGATGCAGAGGGATGTTGGGTTCAGGTTTTATACAATAAGGCCCACATTTTCAGACATGGGTGGGGGGGCTAACAGACTGGAGGTGTCAGGGAGGTCACATCCAGTTAAGCACAAGCAAGTCTCCCTCTTGCTGGAGGCAAGGATGGGGTAGCAAGGTGACTCATGGTCATGGGCTCCCTGAGAACCATCACAGGGCCTTAGTTTTATACCTATGGAAGCATTTGTATAACTTTTGAATTGTAATTATGAAAGGTTCTCCCTGTCTTTATTGTGGTAGAAAATTATGCAGCAAATAAAGTAAAACAAAAAAGAGAAACTGACAGATGGCTTTCATTTGAATTTTAAGTGACTAAGAGCTAATCTGGATCGTATACCAAATGAAATCATCAGAGAACGCAGCGGTGTGAAAGATATTGTCGTGGAAAGCAGACATAATAAGATGCGATGGGCGGGCCACACAGCACGGCTCATGGATAACAGGTGGACCGCAATCATTGCTGAGTGGTACCCACGAGAACAGAAAAGACCCCCCCGGTCGGCCTCCAAGAAGATGGGAAGATGACATCGTTAAACGTTTCGGACGAACATGGAGAAGAAAGGCAAGAGTGCAAGAAGAATGGCAGACGTGTTGTGATCGGCGCAGTCTTAATGACAGCTGAAGTCCAATCGATCCAGGTGATCCAGGTGAAGAGCTAATAAAAAATCTTCTGAGTGAACATTTTTTCTGTCAGAAAATGCTGCTTCATTGAAATCAAAACTTTCCATGAGAACATGTGGACTTAAACAATTTCATTTTGGAGTAAAAGCGTTTCCATAAAGTCAGAATGAAACATTTTGACTTTTTGTTTCAAAGAAACTTGTTTGTTTTGAAATTTAATAAAATATAAACGGTTTTGATTGAGCCCAAACTTTTTTTGAAAATTTGGTTTTGAAGGCAATTTAGAAATGTCAGGATTTCCTTCGAAGTGGAAATTCCAAGTTTCTACCAGCTCTAGTCAAAATGTTCTGGAAATGTCTCTTCCTTCATTACTTACTATAACCATCTGGCATTTTGAAGACATTGAATTCTATTTACAAACATATGAGAAAATATGTGATATCTTGCTCCAACTGTTGGTAGGTGTCACTGTTACTCATAGTGTTCCAAGATCTTACTTTGTGTGAGTACAAACATTAACTTGGGCAGACATGTTGTGGTGTTAGATTTGGGCTAGGCAAGGTTTTCAGGTAGAGGCAGCTTCGGGTCCAGAGGGAACTGTGGAAGCTCTGCAGGAGAGTTTTCTCTCTGTTTTGGTGTTTGATTAGAATCAGTTCTTGAGACAGGTTGCTCTTTGGGAACTGGGCATTGGTACTGGTCCGAGTTTCCTGGAAGAAAGGATTTTCCTGCATTTTTTTTTTGCCCATCTCACTAGTGTATGCATGTCAATAAAACAAGCTGCACTTAGAATATATGCAGACTGTATGTCATGAATTCCTCCTTCACTGGAAAGCAACTTGCAAGACCGCAAACATCTGCGAATGCTTGGCAGAGGGGTAATGCTGCTGTCAGAATGGGACACTCATGGGACCAGCAGCGACAGTATTTTGTGTGTACATAAGGTATTTCATCACTAGACATCTGTGCTTTTCTGAAGTGATTAAACTTTGTTAATCCTGTTTTTATAGATGGGCGAAAACATGGGCACAGAAAGGTTAAGTGACTTGACAAGTTGTATAGTGAGCCAAGGGCAGAGTTGAGAATAGAAAGCATGACTCTCATCTGCTTACTTTATTGCTGGACCACACTGCCTTGAAGGAGCTCTCACTCTAATGTAGACAGACAAGCATTTCTGACAGATTGTGACACACAGAGGCCCCTTAAAATCTTGCCATGTATCCACATAACCCTCTAAACGTTATTTCTGATCATTCCCCATTCTAAGTTTAGAGAATAGCACCAATACCGTAAACAACAGCAATAGTCAGAAATGGCTGACTGTACAAATTTTAAAAAGGAAAAAATTACCTACACATCACAGTATCTGGAAGGTTATAGCTACTTTGCTCTAATTTGAAAAGGAAATAACGGCAGCACCTGAGACGTCATAGCATGGTAACTGTAAATACATTCTGATTTCGGTGGGACTGCACGCATGTGTAAGTGTTTGAGAAGATGTTGGAATCTGTAGTTAGTAGTCATTGTGGAAAGGCACTGAAGAAAGCAGTGTGTCTTGAGCTTTGAAGGAGAGGGAAGGTAATTTATGGCCTGATCCAATACCCCTTCAAGTCAGTGGAAAGACTCCCATTGACTTCATAAGGCTTTGGATCAAACCACTGGTGCTGGAGTAGTGGAGACTATTCCAAACATAAGGGTAGTGTGGAAGAAGGAACAAAGAGCAGAAAGTGTTGTGAGGAAGCACCCTTTTAAAATAATTATTGCAAATTGAAATATTAGTACTTGTATCTCCCCAGTTGTATTAAAATACTGAAAGGGATTTATATTGGAAGGGATAATTTGTGTACTGTAGCTTTTATGGTATGTGTCCCTATATTTGCATAGGACTTCTTTTTTCATTATTGTTTTTAGCAGTGTGAGTGAGACTCACAAGAACAATACCTGGTTAAAATTTTTCATCTTATATTGAGCTTTTGTTCTGCTTCAATAATTTTAAAACCGGTCAGAAGCTTTAATGCATTTCTGGAAAGAAATGTTATCTGCACTATTAATGTTATCTTTGACAGGGGGAAAAAACATAGCTTTAATTTGACTCGTCCTCCTGATAAACTCTGCTGTGCTCTGCAGTATATCCTCTGTTGTGAGCCTGACATTACCATGCAATTTAATTTATAACATTTGTTGTTCTGTCACCTTTTCCTCTGCAACAATAGTTTCAAATCTTCATGCTTTTCTCCCCTCTGTAAAGAGAAGCGTGGGTTTATTGTTTTTGTTTCTCTTTTCAATACAATCTTTCAATGGATGTGTTGAGTTGAAAGAATAGATTAAACAAAACCAGCTCTCCTTGTGTGGCTTTATAAGCAATTGTAATCATGGAATAAGATAAACATTAAAATATGTATTCAGATACAAACCTCTAAATGAAAACACATCTGAAATGCTGTCTGAAAGTGCTGTCCAGTTCCTTGTGCAACATAAATATAGAGTTTCACAAAAAACTGGATTTGTGTGTTTAAATAGAGTTGCGCAAGAAAATGGACATTCAAATGCATATCTCTGTCTCATGCACACTATCGATAGAGCTTAGTTTTTATTTTATGTGTGTGTACACACACACTTTACTAATGTTGTTCCAACAGGCTGTTAAATATTTGAATGTTTTGTGGGGCTCACAGCCTTATAGATCATCTGAAAAGGCTGTAGGTCTAAGGAGATCAATACATTTGTGTCTTACGAAATTAAAGTCTAGAAATGAAGAGAGGTCTTGCAATGGAAATCAATAAATATGTACTGAAAGATTTTCCCTATAAAAGACTTAACTGAGTTTACAATATAAAGCCTTCTTGATCCCACATTCCTTTTAAACCATATTTTTAGGTAAATATTAAAAACAACAAACTAACAACTCCCCATCCACACAATCTACTGAAATGTGTAAACTGTTTCTTGTTATTGTTTGGGAACTTGCCAACCAGCAATAACTGTGCAGTGGACCTTCAAATTTTATATTTATATAATTACATTCCATTTGTTAGTGACATATACTCTGTTTTGTTAAAGAAGATGTGGGGTGGTGATTTAATGGCAGCCAGTTACCCTACTGGCATACCTGAATGATGATCCACACACTGGCATGATGGTCCTGATTAATGCTTATCCTGTAGCCACTCTGTGTCAGTGCAAAGGGGCTATATGTAAGTGTTACCGTGCACGAAGCCCTCTGTGGATCCAAAGAACTGGTTCCACCATATCTCACTTCCTGCCTTGCAAAAGGGCCCTGGCACATAGTTTGTTCTAAGGTGGATGGAGGAGTAATCAGCGTAATCAGTTCTTGTGCCATGGTGAGTCTGTTCTGTGGTAACAGCCCATTGGGCCACTGAAGCAGGGCTGCAAATTAAAGAAACCCTCTCCCCTCTGCTGAGGCCAAGTCATCACTTGACAGCCCCTGAATAGGGGAGGGATGAATTCTATAGTGGCTGAGGGAAGTGACTGACAAGCAGTTTCTGATGGGAAAACTGATGTTAGAAGGGGCTCAGTAAATGGATCAGAGTGGTACAGATGGGTGAAGGGAAGAGATTGCAGGGTCGGGGAGCAGTTGGGGAAAATCAGCAGTCGTGGGGTGTGTCAGGGGGCCACTTTTCACCCCACCCCCTGGCCAGGCCGTTGGCAGCTGGAGCCTGGCCAGGGAGCGTGGACAGTAAGTGACGCCATGCTGTGGACCCTCCACCTGCCTGGGGTGGAGTGGGGTGGCTGAGAGCAGGTGGAGGGTCCGTGGCTCCCAACCTGCTCCGGCTTCCAGCTTGGCGAGGGCCTCAGGTGGAAGGGGCGGGGCCTTGGGTGGAAGGGGCAGGGTGGGGCCCCAGAGGGGGCAGGGGTCCCTAGCTCCCCCACTTTGGGGAAGCTCCACTGCCCCTGGAAAAAGGACAAATTCTGCCCTAAATGACCATGTCTACTCCCATGAAGTTAATGGTCACATGGATATCCGGTGTCCACTGTTAGCATTTATTAAAAACTACCTTACAACTATATCTGTGTTGCTGCACTCATGTCTTATTCTAAAGATTTGAAAAATACATGGTATCTCAGATATCAGACTGAAGTCCACATCACCAACATGGCAGTACTAGGAATCATGCCAGTATGATTCCCCCATCTGTGCTCTGTGACTCCAAAGGGCCATATTGCACACAGGGGAGTTAGTGCTGCCTCAGGCAATGTTCGTTCTATGACATTTCCTGTGACTCAACCTGCAGTTTGGGGAAATGTACCTTAGTGTTACTCCAACCATCCAGCCCCCAACCCTGGGGATAATGTAGATACTCTAGAGGATTAGGTGGCTGCATAGGAGGAGCATCCTGCTTAGGCATATTCCTTTCAGAATAGCGCCACCAGGGCTTTTCTTTTGGCTTTTACCTTAACTTTGCTTCCCTCTGCTTCATGCAGCAGGCAAAGAAGCATAAAGACCTTAGTGTTTGAGATGGTAAGCCGTTTTAAGCACAGCCTGCCAACTAAATTGCTGGTTAGTAGCAATACTGGTAACTAAAATAATTTTAAAAACTGCTTTATAAAATGGTTTCTTTGAACAATAATTTTTGCAGCATACATGGGGACTTAGCACTATAATATTATTCAGGAAACACCAGATGGCACTATTAAAGTGAGTGTTACAAAATTTGTTTAAATATACAGGCAGATATAACTTGATAAATGCTGTTAGTTGTGTTGCCATTTTTAGAGGCTGTTGCATATCATCACCAGTAAAGCTTTTTTTCCTGTCTGTCTCACCAGAATGATTTCTTAGGTGTGAAACTACTCCCTACAGGATAGAGCCGTGCAAGCAAATAAAAACATTACATGCTGTTTAAAAACATTTCAAGGGCCATATCTGTCATTGATCCACCTGTGCATATGGGTCAACGGCAAGAGAGGATACTGCCTATTGAGCTCTTCAAAACAAAATACTAGAAAGGGAATGATAGAGTAGACGGAAATATGAAAGTTCATTAAATATGGGTGTAGAACTGAATTTGTGTTTTGGTTTTTTATCAGTTGTGTGTCTTTAACTACTTCAGTTCAGAAAATGGCATGTTTAAATTCTGAAAAAAATCAGTGTACTCATCACAAACTAGCAAGATGCAAAAATTCACAGGAACAATTACTGCTATTATCTTAAAGAGAAGGTTTGTTTGCCTTGGTGGATGTGTTCTTCCAACTTTTGCCATCTGTAGTAATGATTCTGCACATTACCATCTCCATTATCATTTGACACACTAATAAAAGTCATGCTGCATTTCTAGATCAAGGGCAAGTTATGCCCTTAGGACTGAACATGTGTTCTTGTTTATGCTTTGCAATTTGTCACTTACACATCTGATTACCCCAGTACTAGAGACTAGGATTTGGTTATTGTTGCAATCTATATCATATTTAACATTTAGACTCACACAACTTTGTTCTTCTACAATAATTTATCTCTGACTCAGTACAGATAAAATGTGAATTCTTTCCTCAGCATAATGTCATTGCAACTGCTGTTATCTTGACTTCTAAATATTAAACAGTATTGCTCTTATCTTTTCCTACTGATTTCTTGGAACTAAATAATGAAATGATCCTTGTGACACTTCTTTCAGGTGCCTAGGAGTGAGCGTCACCTTGTCCCTTCTCCCCCAGCCTCCAGTGACAGGAAAATTTGCTTGCCTGTAACTGAATGTCAGCTCCCTGAGACCACTAGGCTGTTAGCCAACCAAATGGTCTCTTCACTTGACCCTCTTTGGATAAATACTATGAAAGCAATGTGTTGGGCCTGACAAAATCATGAGACCTGTCAGTTACTGATACAGAACAGTAGACCCTTTGCCATTGAGGAGTTCTTAGGGTCACACTCTGTACTTATCAATTGCCACCGAGTGTTAAATATACTACAGCATTTTCTAATTTTAGACATCTGTTCTCTTAGGCCCTGATTTACAGCCCATTGAGGTCAATGAAAATCTTTCAGTTGACTCCTCATGCTTAAGATCAGGCTTTCAATTCAAACTCACATATGGGAACTCTGGCCACACATCAGAAGAGAAGCTGGATATTTGGGACTGAATATGGCCTTAATTATTGTTGTAAATGGCTCTTGGAGTCTTCTATGGAGCAAAAATAGCATGACTGTGCAGCATAATGATAAGATTATAGAGATTGCAATTATCTGCTTGGTCAGTTATTTTGCTGTCCTCATGTAAATAGACTTTAGGAAGTCTTGCCCCCACCCCTTTTCCTTTCAAAGGTATTTCCTCTGGAGGACAACCATTATGTTTTAGGATCCCAAGGAGAAACCACTGAGGATTGCTCCCAGTGCTGGTTCCTTAGTATAAATGCTCTCTCCATCTTCTGATCAGCTCCACAAATGAGGACGTTCATCAGCATCTCAATATTAAATGAAAAGGAAGGCAGATCTCTTCAATACTGAAAAGATGGCTTGCATTGGAAGACACCAATGACTGATAACTATGCAGCTAAAATTAACAGGGTGCTTCTGGTCAGTGCTAGCTGACTTCATTGGTGATGTCTTCACTATTCCTTCTGCATAAAGATTCTTTCCCTGTTGCATGATGGGGTATTTCCGTTAAACCATTTAAACTTATTATGGCATAGGGTCCTCTGTCCAGCCACACTGGTTCACATTTCAGGTGGTATTCATCTTGTGTTTTATTGTTTATATATAAACATACATAAAACTTACATCAATTTCTCAAATTTATACATCAAAGTGAGCATCCTTTTAGCTTATAACTCCCTCCTGCAACTCATGCACATCCACTTCCCAGTTGCTTCATTCAAATTCCATCTTAAAACACACGCTTTTTTTCCCAGTGGACACTATCTAAATATATCTACACTGAGAAGACGATAGTCCAGACACAGGCCAAAGGACATGCCTGCCCTGCAGGATCCCCTTCTGGCCAAGTGTGGCTCTATGGAGACCTTCCTCATTTTCCCGCTCACTCAGACTCTCTTAAAATGTACACGGTCCAGATATTCAAAACATTCCCCTTTCTGAATGTATTAAGTCCTTCACAAAATCTTTTAAAATAGAAAAACCTTCATTCCAGGTTCATCTGGGCCCAGTTTTTCCTCCTCTCAGCCAGGGCCAGTGCTATAACTAGGCGACCCTAGGCAGTCACCTGGGGCGCCAGGATTTCGGGGGCGGTGGGCGGCTGCCTCCTGCCTCCCAGAGCCGGGAGGCAGCCACGGCGAGCTGGCTCCCGGCTCCACGCTCAGCTGCCCCAGCCTGCGGGCGGGGGGGCTGAGCTTCCGCGGGTGGAGGGACTAGCTGGGGTGGGGGGGGCAGCGTTAGCTGGGGGGGAGGCGCAGGGATGGTGCAAGAAAGTTTTGCCTAGGGTGCAAAGCTTCCTTGCACCGGCCCTGCTCTCAGCACCTCTTGTCTGGAGTTTGGCCTTCTCCCCATGCATTCCACACTGATGCCACTAGTCACTTGCAACTGTCACCTCCTTTGCAAGGTCCGGATGACTTCCCTTAAACCCAACTGGGTAGCAGTAGTCAATCCAGGTACATTGGAGCCCACTGCCTCTTAAAAAGGCCAGTCACCTTGTGACATATCTATCTGTGTGTTTTAGAATGTAAACCTATAGAGGAAAGGACTTTCTTCTTCCATATTTGTACAGCTCCAAGCATCATGATGTTGAGTATTGACAAAGTGATTTATTTTAGGGCCCATTCCCTGTATATTTAGAAATCTAGACCACTAGTTATGAAAAGTCATATTATCTCATTAATTTTTTTTTAAATATCACCCAAGAAGAGGTAAAATAGATTAATTATGAACAGGGCCCAGTAAGGATTTTACTTGCAGTGATATGTCTAAAAGATTTCAAATCTTTAAATCAGTCATCTGGCCTCATGCAGAAGGGTTATTAGGAAGTGACTTCCATTTTGTAAACACTGACCTGAAGGCCGGGCATGACCACCCTGATGCATTTTAATTTGTGTGTAATTTTGGAAATACTATTGATTAGCAGTGATGACAAATATGTCTAGCATTTGCTTCACTGTGCAATGTGAGCTACAGTGTTATTCCTTTGGGAACAGGAAAATACAAATTACTATCTATCATGTGCAAACTTTGCAGCTATATTGCAATGTAGTGGCTTTCATCTCAAGCTGGTCAGAAAACAATTTCCCAGAGGCAATTTCCAACGTTTTCAAATTTTGTTTTCATTCTGAATCAGAATGAATAGTCAAAATTTTAAAATTTCTTGTGGAACAGTGATTTGGAAATATTGAGTCATTTTGTTATAATACAAATATTTTAATATCCTTGTGTAACTCTTCTGCCAGGTAGAGCCAGCAGTAGCCAGGGCCTGGTTCAATATACAGGGGTTCCTTTCCATCGATACAACACAAAACCAGCTCGAGCTCCCACCCAGTAAAGGGAAAGTGACACACCATCCCTGGGCACCTCTGAGAGGCAATACTTCCCCACTCACAAGCACAGAGTCTGAACATAGAAAAGAAACTTTTAATAAAAGGAGGAAAGTAACTTGGCATTAATTTGGGAAAACACCACAAACAGGGTTCAGAAACATAAACTGTGAGCAAAAGATCCACCCCAATTAGGTTGGGCAGTGTCCTTTTCCCCTCAGGTTCTTAAGTTCAGCAACCCAAAAGTCCCCTTCACATGCCTGACCCTTCTCTGCGCCCTACTCACAGTTGCTGCCCTTGGTCGGTGCAGACCCAGAGTTCAGAGGTGAATCTGCAGAGTTCACCTTCCACCCTGGGTGGGGAAGAAAGCAGGGATTAAAAGGCATCTTACTTGCTCATCACACCTTTCCACCGCCGCCCTGCTGGCCGCCTATTTGTTGCTTCTGCCGGCTCGCTGCTTCCGCCAGCTGCTCCAGCCACCCGCTCACTGCTCCTGCCTGGCCGTCTCTTACTCATTTTAGCTCTGTGCAGGCTGGGCAGAAACACAATCCTGCCACAACTGGTTTCAGTTCTCAGTGAGGCATTTAAAATAACAAAAGCAGCTCATAATGAAGCCTATTTAGCTCTCATTCTTTGAACAGTGAGGAGGAACAGGTTGAACCAGTCTTACAGAGTACCCTGGTTGAGGGTATGCAGTTTCCTGACTGGGGAGATCTGTCTTCCTAGGGCTTGGCATGTTTTACCAAGATTCTTTAAACTGAAAGTGACTCCCTCCTTTGGGACAGGTTAAGCACAGTCCTTCTTTTCTGTATTCCCACAATAATTACAAACATTGGTAATCATATTTCACTACCACTGCATTCAGTCCTAACATAATTTGTGACCCAACACCAGCCAAGTTGATTACAATGAACAAAACACTGCTCCATCCGCTGGATATCTAGCAAATCTAAGCAAAGCAGGAGCAAACTGTATTTACATAAACACACCCAGGGTCTCTCCCCACTTCCAGCTAGCTGTCAGGGAAGCACTCGTTCAGATCCTGCGTACATTTGTAACAGAGTGGCGTACCCCTTCAAGGGTCTGAGGTTTAGGACCAGCCAGCCCTGTTCATTAATCAGCTGCAGCAGGTGCTCCCTACAAGCAGCTGGGCTGTTAGGAAGGGGAAGCAAGAAAGCAACTCCAGCAGGGAGTTCCCTGGAAGGGGAGATAGTGGGAACCTATTGGGGGGAAAAAGGGTCTCCAGAGGGAAAGCCCTTGGAGGCAGTGCTCGGCCAAAAGAGCAAGGACACATTCTTCAGAGTGCAGGAGTAGGCACAGGGAATTTGCAGAAGGGATGCTCAGGAAGGGGGCTGAATTTTACTCTTTTTGTTTTGTTTAATAAGGACATGGTGAGATCATTGTTGAAAAGAACAGCAGAGAAGAGAAGCCTTGGTTTAGTGGCAGATGATTCTCTGATTTCTGGTCTGTTGGACATTGTCAGGATTGGACTCTGATAACATTATCTTTGACCTATATTTGTCTTAATAAATGAGTCCAAACAAGGAGTTTGTAAGGATCTTGTTCAAGAGCCTGAGGGGAAAACTGAAGCAGAGCACCAAAACACTAAGTCTTGCTGGCTGAGGGCAAAAAAGGAGTCAAAATATTGCGTTTCAGCCACAAAGGATTGTGGGATTTAGGTCAGGTCAATGAACTGTGTATGGTGGGGGAGCTGGTAGCTTTTTTGCTGAGGAATGGTGTAGGGGAGATGGTGGGTCCTGTAGGGACAGGATGATGGATATTTGCTAGGTTAGAGTGGGTACTAATATGGCATATTCTCCCATATCTCACCTACGTAGTGCTCATTTCTAGGGCAAAACCATTTCAAGAAAGTGTAGAACTGCCTCCAGAGCCCCTTGAAATGTTGCATCCTTTGCCCTCATGCTGAGTATTATGTAGATGAGGAGCAGGTGAAAAGGAGGGGATGTGAGTTGTGCTTTGATTGGGTGAAGATGCAGCACTATGCATGTGTGCGAGAGAATGTAGGTCCTTCCTTGGTCCTAGTGACTAGGGCTATGTCTACACTAGTGTACACTAGCACTTACTGCAGTATAACTTATGTCACTCAGAGGTGAAAAAGCCACCCCTCTGAGCCCTGGTCTACACTATGAGTTTAGGTCGAATTTATTAGCGTTATTTCGATTGATCCGTGCACCCGTCCACACGACGAAGCCCTTAACATCGACTTCTAGGGCTCTTAAAATCGATCTCGCCACTCCACCCCCAACGAGGGGATTAGCGCTTAAAGCGATATTGCCGAATCGATGTAGGCTTAGTGAGGACGCAATTCGATGGTATTGGCCTCCTGGATCTATCCCACAGTGCAACATTTGACCGCTCTGGACAGCAGTCTGAGCTCCAATGCTCCGCCCAGGTAGACAGGAAAAGCCCCGCGAACTTTTGAATTTCATTTCCTGTTTGGCCAGCGTGGTGAGCTGCAGGTGAGCACAGATCTCATCAGCAGAGGTGACCATGATGGAGTCCCAGAACCGAAGACGAGCTCCAGCATGGACCGAGCGTGAGGTACGCGATCTGATCGCTGTATGGGGAGACGAAACCGTGCTAGCAGAGCTACGGTCCAAAAGAAGAAACGCCAATACATATGCCAAAGTCTCCAAGGGCATGCAGGACAGAGGCTACAACAGGGACGCGCAACAGTGCCGCGTGAAAATTAAGGAGCTCAGGCAAGCCTACCAAAAAGCCAGAGATGCAAACAGCCGCTCTGGGTCAGAGCCCCAGACATGCTGCTTCTATGATGAGCTGCATGCCATTCTAGGAGGTGCAGCCAGCACTGACCCACCCATGTGGTATGACTCCGTATGTGGATCATCAGAAACCACAGAGGAGCATGATGATGATAATGATGCTGAAAATAGCGCCCAGACACAGCAAGGAAGCGGAGAAGCCCTTTTCCCCGACAGCCAGGAACTCTTTGTCACCCTGGAGCCAGTACCCTACGAACCCACCCAAGGTGTGCTCGATGCAGGAGAAGGGACCTCTGGTGCCTCTGGTGAGTGTACCTCTGTTAATTAATACATGTTTTATAAGCAACCGTGTTTAATGATTAATTCGCGGCCAGTACAGCTACAGCTACTGGAAAACTCTGTTAACATGTTCGGGGATGGAGCAGAAATCCTCCGGGGACATCTCCAGAAAGATCTCCTGGATGTACTCCCAAAGCCTCTGCAAAAGGTTTCTGGGGAGGGCAGCCTTATCCTGTGCTCCGTGGTAACACACTCTACCACGCCAGGCCAGTAGCACGTAGTCTGGAATCATTGCTTTGCAAAGCATGGCGGTGTATGGTCCCGGTGTTTGCTGGCATTCAAGCAACATCCGTTCTTTATCTGTCTGTGTTATCCTTCATGGTCACCTGGTTGAAATAGGGGAATTTTATTAAGGGGGTATTCAGAGGGGCTCCGTCCCTGCTGGGCTGTTTGCCTGTGGCTGAACGGAAATCTTCCCCGCTGTGACCCACGCGGTGGGGGGAGGGGAAACAGCGAACATCTTGGATGTGTGTCTGTGTGTGTGTGTGGGGGGTGTCGATTAGGTTCGCGCTGCACGTTAACCCGAAAACCGCCGCCCCTCCCTTTTCAATTGCCAACCAGTTTTAAATTGCCAGCCCAAAGGCTGTTTGTTATGGGAAATGAGGGGGTTGCTGTTTGAAAACATTCCCACATGTTATGAAGGTTAAAGAAGCCTATAGACTGTGGCTTACCATGGCTGCCTGCAAGCCGAATTCTGTTGCCCGCCGGACCTGCTTGTGTGATCTCTCACACCAAACCGGCAGACCCTCAATATAACAGGCAAAGTGCAACCTTGGACCAAATGCACATGTGATATGTAATGTTTGGAGCATTGTTCTCTAATATGTGTCTTTTAAACTACTCCTCTCCCATTTGTTTCCTCCCGCAGCTGCAAATGTTTCAACGCCACCCCCTTCATCACCGTCCCAGAGGCTAGCGAAGATTAGAAGTAAAAAAAAAGGAATCGAGACGAAATGTTCTCAGAACTCATGGAGTCCTCCCACACTGAAGCTGCCCAGCAGAATGCGTGGAGGCAGACACTGTCGGAGTCCAGGAAGGCAGATTTTGATCGCACGGACAGGTGGCGTGATGAAGAGAGTAGGTGGCGTCAGTGTGCAGAGAGAAGGCAGGATGCAATTCTGAGGCTACTGGAGGATCAAACGGAAATCCTCTGGCTTATGGCTGAGGAAAGGCGTAGGGTTCAGGAAAGGCAGCCTGAGCCCAGACCGCCGCTACAGCCCCTGTGTAACCAACAGCCCTCCTTCCCGAGTCCCATAACCTCATCCCCAAGATGCCCAAGAACGCGTTTGGGCGGCCTCCGTGCACCCAACCACTCAAGCCAAGAGAACAGTCCAAGCAAGAAAGGGCTGGCATTCAATAAGTTTTAAAGTGCTGTGTGTCCTTGTCCTTCCCTCATCCCCTCCTCCACCACCCATCCTGGTGCTTCCCTTCCTCCACCACCCATCCTGGTGCTTCCCTTCCTCCACCAGCTATCCCGGGAGACTGTGGCAGTTACCCCCATAGTTCCCCCTCTTTGTTTTACGAATTAATAAAGAATGCATGATTTTTAAGCAACAATGACTTTATTTCCTCTGTGAGCGGTGATCGAGGGGGGGGAGGGCAGGGCGGTTTGGGTAAAGGGAAGTAGAGTGAATGAAGGGGCGGGGCTTTTCATTACTGGGGAAAAACAGAACTTTCACACAGCATCCTGGCCATTCATGAAACTGGTTTTCAAAGCTTCCCTGATGCGCAACGCACCCTGCTGTACTCTTGTAATAGCCCTGGTGTCTGGCTGCGCGTAACCAGTGGCCAGGCGATTTGCCTCAACCTCCCACCCCGCCATAAACGTCTCCCCCTTACTCTCACAGATATTGTGGAGCGCACAGTAATAATGGGAATATTGTTTTCGCTGAGATCTAACCTAGTCAATAAACTTCGCCAGCGAGCTTTTAAACGACCAAATGCACATTCCACCACCATTCTGCACTTGCTCAGCCTATAGTTGAAAAGGTCCTGACTACTGTCCAGGCTACCTGTGTATGGCTTCATGAGCCATGGCATTAAGGGGTAGGCTGGGTCCCCAAGGATAACTATAGGCATCTCAACATCCCCAACGGTTATTTTCTGGTCTGGGAAGAAAGTCCCTTGCTGCAGCAGCCGAAACAGACCAGAGTTCCTGAAGATACCTTTCCCGGCCATCCCACGTTGATGTTGGTGAAACGTCCCTTATGATCCACCAGTGCTTGTAGCACTATTGAAAAGTAACCCTTTCGGTTTATGTACTTGCTGGCTTGGTGGTCCGGTGCCAAGATAGGGATATGGGTTCCGTCTATCGCCCCACCACAGTTCGGGAACCCCATTGCTGCAAAGCCATCCAGTATGAGCTGCATATTTCCCAGACTCACAACCCTTGGTACCAGCAGCTTGGTGATCGCCCTGGCTACTTCCATCACAACAGCCCCCACTGTAGATTTTCCCACTCCGAATTGATTCGCGACTGACCGGTAGCTGTCTGGCGTTGCAAGCTTCCACAGGGCTATCGCCAGTCGCTTCTGTACTGTGAGGGCTGCTCTCATCTTGGTGTTCTGGCGCTTCAGGGCAGGGGAAAGCAACTCACAAAGTTCCATGAAAGTGCCCTTACGCATGCGAAAGTTTCGCAGCCACTGGGATTCATCCCAGACCTGCAGCACTATGTGGTCCCACCAGTCTGTGCTTGTTTCCCGGGCCCAGAATCGGCGTTCCACTGTATCAACAAGCCCCATTAACACCATGATGTCCACCTTGCGGGGGGGCCTTTTTTGAGAGAGGTCTGTGTCCATGTCCTCATCACTGTCCTCAGGGCGCTGCTGTCGCCTCCTCGCCTGCTGTAGCTCTAGCAGCTCCTGGTTCTCGTTCTCCATATACTCCTGGATAATGCGCGTGGTGTTCATAACGGCGAGAACAGCCGCGGTGATCTGATCGTGCTCCATGCTTTCCCTGGTATGCTGTTTGCAGGACAGTAGAGTGGGAGCAGAAGTGGCGGGTGGATAACAATGGTGTCAGCAATATGGCGCTCGCATGAAAAAAGGCGTGAAAGGATTTTTGGCTCCCCCCTCAGTTGCTTTCACGGAGGGAGGGGGGAGCAAGGGTTAGGCTCATTTCCTTCTAGCAGCAGATGGTACAATATGCGGTGAGCAAGGGTTAGGCGCCTTCCCTTCTAGCAGCAGATGGTACAATATGCTTGATATCCATCATCATCTCCTGGCCCCCTCAAGGATTGAGCTCGCAACCCCGGGTTTAGCGGGCCAACGCTCAGAACGCTGAGCTATCCCTCTGCCCGTATTATAGCGTGACTGAATCCCCACTAGACCTAATGTCCAGGCGTACGCTGGAGATGTACGGTAATTGTGAGCTGAGCAGGCTTCCGTAGCAAACACGGAAACCCCGGAAAAAAGGCGCGAAAAATATTGCTTTCACGGAGGGAGGGAGGGACGTTTGATGGCTTGACGACATGTACCCAGAACCACCAGCGACAATGTTTTCTGCCCCATCAGGCTTTGGGATCACAACCCAGAATTCCAATGGGCGGCGGAGACTGCGGGAACTGTGGGATAGCTACCCGCAATGCAATGCTCCGAAAGTCGATGCTAGCCCCGCTACTGTGGACACAGTCAGTCGACCTCATGGTCTTAATGCTCTTTAGTGGGGACACACACAATCGAGTCTATAAATTCGGGTTTTAAAATATCGACTTCTATAAATTCGACCTAATTCTGTAGTATAGACGTACCCTGAGAGACGTAAGTTACACCGACCTAAGTGCTGGTGTAGACAGTGCTATGTCGGTGGGAGAGCGTCGCCCGCCGATGTGGCTACTATCACTTGTGGGGCTGGAGTACTCAAGCTGATGGGAGAGCTCTCTCTCATCAGCTTAGAGTGGTTACACTAGAGAGTTTACAGCAGTGCAGTTCTGCTGCTAAACTTTCTAGTGTAGCTGTAGCCTAGGATTTTCCTCAGCTTTATTCTTCAGCCATTGAGTGATGACAGAGTGGGCCCCGTTTCATGACTTACTCTTGGTTGCATCCCATTGCTTCAGAAATCCTACTGTGAAATATTTGCTGTGTCCTTAAAAGCGCCTTCTGCTGGATCCACCTTTTCAATGACTGGACATGTTAAATAGGCAATCCTATTTCAGCTGCCTTCTGGTTGTAACCTGAAACTCAGGGAGGTGAACACAATGGAGCTGAAAGGAACAAACCATTCTATCAGACTCTTACAAAATGGAATTTCAGGGTGTTGCATGCACAACACAGGAAAGGGGAGCTGTTTTAGGGATTAGATGTCAGCAGCTCCTCCCTCACCTGACTGAAGACTATGGTGCTGCACTGAAGGATTTAGACACCCCTACCCCCGGCCCTTGTACTCTCAGTAGTAATGCTAGAGCAGAAGAGAAAAAGAAAGGTATCTGTCAGAAAGATTTTCTTTGTTTTAAAGAAAATGGTGGACTTTTCTCCCTCCATGCCAGCTGTCACTGGAGTCCTCTAACCCATGAGGAGCCTGAGCATCTATAGGTGACTTATACAGATTCCCAGAGCTTCTATCTGTAAAGCCAGCACAGACATAGAGTTGTTGCATGCATTATTTTGCGTGTCTTCATTGAAAGCCATGGTCCCATTTGTTCCCCTGTCTGGATCTACACAGGGTCCTCCAGTTAGGATGTAGACATTCAGCAGAAAAGAATAATGCTCTGAGGAGGATTAACTTCCATATGGATATTCAATGAGAAATCTTTGATATATTGATGGGAACATTGCGGAGAACAGAAGTTGCTTGGATACGCTCCCTCTCTCCCCTCTCTTTCTCTGTAAACATGTGGCACTCTGAGAGGCTACCACAGTCTTTGTGGCATTGAGGGAGCAAGATTTAGATCTGACATTCCTCCTTCTGCAGCTTTTGGAGCACTTTTCCATATTACTCTGCTTTGCTCCCCTCTTCTCACCCTCTCCTCTGTCTCCCCCCCCCCACTCCCACAGCTCAGGGGGACAGCTGAGTCCATGGGAGCTAGTGTAGCAAGGATAAACTGCCTATTGTAAAGTGAATATTGAGGGATTTCTCTGTCCTACAATAATTGAAAGGTCTCCAAAAGACCCATTAAGGCAGGTAACACCATGTTCAGAGGACTCTAAACCAGTTCATGCAATCTCTAATTACTTGTTAACGTAAGGCATTTGCAAAGGGCCAACTGATTTCCATATAAATTAATGCAAAATGTACTTACTACTTCTGAAGAGAGAGACTGTTGTAAAGTAATTTTAAAATTCAGAGGAAATAAAGGTTGGTGGTATGAAATTTGTAGCCTCAGGATGGCAAACATATTTTGCATTTTAAGTGAATATTGATTTGCTTCAGTCATCATTGGCACAGAAACAGTAGACAAAAGAAGCTTTGATTCAGTTGTGATCTATGGCATTGATAATAGTCTAACCAAGTTCTTGCCACTTTTATATGATTCTGATAAGCTCTGGTTGAAATATCTTCATTTTGAAGATGTGGTGTGTGTCTATTGATATATCTGAGAGTGGGAGGAAATCAACCCACAGGTTCTGTGCAGAATAAAGCATAATGAAATTTGTGATTGAATTGTGTGTGGGATTTTCTTATCAATTGAAGAAGCTTCCAAATATACCTTTTGTTGGGTTATTGCATGGTAACAAAACAAAAAGTTAATTAATTACAGCAGTTTCCTTGTCTAAGGATGTCTTCATCTGATAGTGTAAGCTCAGTCATCATGAGAGATGCTTTGCCACAAATTAACATTTTGCATCACCCTATCCAATAAGGGAAGGTTTGTGATAGAATGGTAATTGGTGCGAAATGCATCCCTAAGGAAGGACCTTACAATTGTTCCTTCCAAGGTTGCTAGCACCTCGCTCTCCTGCAGGGAGACTGACAATTTCTATTAATTTCTAGTTTCATCTCTTCTCTCTACCCTCATTCCCTAGGCTGTTTTCACCACCACCACCACCATAAAACCCTAAACAAACAAACAAAAAAACAAGCATTCATTTCACAGGTTAGAGACCAAAGATCTGATCATCAGTGTGACACTTTCTAGAAGTGCCTAGGACTGTGAGTCATGGTTACCCCCCCACCTCAGTGAGAGAGAGAGACTTGCTGGTGCTAAACTGGGTGTCAGCTCTTTGATCCCTCTAATCTGTTAGCCACCTAAACAATCTCCTCAGGGCTCTGCCAGCCTTTTGTTAACCTGCAAGGCAAAGACTTGTGTAAGGGGACTGTTATCCCCTTACTAACATTCAGTGGGGGTGTTTTGATTGCTAGCTCCCAGTACCAAAAGGGAAAGGGTCGATGGGACTGACAGTCCCCAGGGGCAATGGGGAAAGGCCAATGCTCCAGGTCAGCTCTGATTGACAGGGCGGGCAGGCGAATCAGGGAGTCAGGAGGTCAGGGTGGATCCCGTCCTCCGTGTGAGCTGAAGTTGCCTGAGTCAGAGTAAGTGGGGCTGAGCTGAGGAGAGGGCAGAGCTGAGCTGGGCCAGATCCGGAGGGGCCAGAAAAGCAGCCCAGTGAGACAGACCTGCCCTGGGAGCAGAGGTGCAGCCCAGAGACACAGACCTGCCCTGGGAGCAGAGGTGCAGCCCAGGGAGACAGACCTGCCCTGGGGGGAGAAGCTGCAGCAGCCAGAGCCAGAGGGGCCAGTGCAGCAGCCCAGGCAGCTGGAGGCAGAGCAGCAGCAGCCGTGCTGAGGCAAAGGAGCTGGAGCTGAGGCAGAGCGGTGGAGCTGGGGCTGGAGCAGTCTGGAGCCGGGTGCGGTGAGCAGCTGGGGAGAGCGAGGGGAACCCTGGGCAGTGGGCCCAGCGCAGGGAGAGGCCTCAGCCAAGAGGCCCTGCAGGCCAGACTTGCAGGGGGATCTAAACCCCGACAGGGCGGGGGCGACACTGGGAAGAAGGGTCCTGCCACCCAGAGCCTGCGAGCGTGTGGCCACCGCCAGAGCAAGTATCCAAGCCACAGCGTCCCTGCAGCAGAGCCAGGGCCTGAGAAGGAGGCCTGGGACTTACAAAGGAACAGACTGACCTGCCCTGACATTTCAGAGACACTGTTGTGATGTTCCCTGCCACAGAGCGGGGTGCATTTGCTTTGAATTGTATGCAGTGATCAGTGGGTCAGGGAAGCATCCTGTTCAGAGAGAGTACCCCGGAGTGGGGACACCCTAGCCCCTGACCTAGGTGACCACAGCAAGGTTGGGGGTCGAGCCCCCCAGGAATCCTGGACCCAGCCTTGTTGGGGGTTACAAGGACTCTGCCAGACAGAAGAGTGTAAGGGGAGTCCTCGAGGGCAGGGAGGCCTCTGGGTAAAGGAGGTGGGAGCGAGGACTCAGATCCTTCCACTAGCCCATTTCACCGGGGTAGTGCAGAGACGAGGAGAGTTCCCCACAATAGCGGGACTATTCCCCCACTTACACTTGGTGTACTGCAGTCCCCAAACTCCTCTGAAACATCCACCTGTCACTGGATGCTCACAGTAACTTGCAGGTTCACTATTCCAAAGTGCATAGTATATGCACAGCTTGATTGGAACAACTTAGGATCAGGTCCTTTATAACACCACAGCAATGAAACATATTTATAGTGAAACAATCATATGTTTGTTATCAAAGATAAAGGTTTAAGAGAAAATGTGAAAGGGTAATGGAAACAGAAATGGCTACATATAAAATAAAAGTATAACATGCTTCTTGGAGTCTACCCTTAACTAGAACAAGCTAAAATCCTTGTCTAAAGCAGTTTCTCACCAGAACTTCCCTGCAGCATTTCCAAGCAGGGCAAGTTAGGATCCTTTTTGCATGACTACAATCGCACTGCCCAATTACTTCCTTAAATGCAGGATGACCTTGTCCCCAGGGATAGTCCAAATAAATCTTGAATGTGCATGCCCAAACAAAGCTCTCCCCACTGCTGTTCTCCTCTTCCTTTTAGATCAGCCTTTAACTCAGACTGGGGTTTGTGAATGAGACAATAATTAATTCACACTTCAACAGGTAAATGGATGAACACCTCTGGTCTGACACCAGTTTCTCACATCTGCTCACCTTGATACAAACTAAAAGGACATATTTTCAGTATATAGACCAGGGATTGCCAATTTTTGGCAAGCGGCCTGCCAGGGTAAGCCCCCTGGCAGGCCGGGCCAGTTTGTTTATCTGATGCGCCCGCAGGTTCAGCCGATCACAGCTCCCACTGGCTGCGGTTTGCTGCTCTGGGCCAGTGGGGGCTGCGGGAAGCGGTGGTCAGCACATCCCTCGGCCCACAACGCTTCCTATAGCCCTCATTGGCCTGGAGTGGTGAACCGCAGCTGTGATCGGCTGACCCTGTGGACGTGGCAGATAAACAAACCGTCCCGGCTCACCAGCAGGCTTGCCCTGGCGGGCCATGAGCCAAAGGTTGCCAATCCCTGATATAGACATACCTTTTCAACTATTATCAGTAGATAAGTTTCATGACAACATTGACAACCAGCATGATCCTGGCTTTCACTTAAGATCTTATATGATGCTCTTTATGGATAGATATTATGAGAGCAATGTATTAGATGTAGTGAGTTTGTCTGGCCTGACAGGCGTTGCTGACAGTAGTGAACCCTTTGCCAGGCAGCACACATGGGACTCTGTCACACTCCGATGTTGTTAATTGTCATAGGTGTGACTTCAATGGAGTTATGTTGACTTACACCAGCTGAAGATCTGGCCTCACAGCTCCTTCCAACATCTCCAGTATCTCGCTGAGTGAAACTTTCAGAGAAGACTAGACAATCTGATCCAAATAAAATCAATATTATCCATAAACTATGTGGAATTTTCATAGCAAGAAATGGCCAAATCTCTTCCTGAACAAAGGCATCCATTCCCTCTGATCCAGACTTCACATACGATGGTGAAAGAAAATGTTTTGTTAGCATTCACTACAGTTGTGGTACAGAACTGCAAGAACTCTGTCACAGCTGGTCAGGCACTGAGCATATGTCAACCTCTAATATTTATCTCCTCCTTAACTACTTCATCTCCTGCAACTTCCAAGCCATCTGTATCCTGTTAAGATGGAGCAAAGGGAAGGGATGTCTAGGAGCAGTTATAAAAATGTTGATAAAGATGATCACCAGGACAGCATGGTCTTGAAAAATATCTTCTCTCAGGGAATTCTGGAATGCAACGAGGCCCTTCAGTTTTTGGAGATGGACCAATGAAACTGGACTTTTGCCCCAATAGAAGCAAGGATGATTCTTGTTATAATGGAACAGGTACTGATCTGAGGGACGTTCACTGTGCTCCATGTATCCAGTCCCAGCTTGAAAATAAGTTTCCCAACACAAAAATGTCTGTCCCTGTCTTGCTGTCTGTTATGCTCAAGTCTTTCCCTTCATCTGGCTTTCTATTTGTGCTTGTTTTCAGCCTCTGGTTTCTCCTATAATCACTAGGTGGCTTTTGCAGCTGATGATGACTTGTAGAGTTTTAGTTTTTTACCGGGTTGGTTGTGTTTTTATTTATAAATCATTTTCTTTATAGATGTGTTTACATCACTTTTAGGAGATTTCTATTTTACTTACTACTCATAAAAATATCAATGACAGTTTTGGTTTGTAGTTAGAATTATAATAAATATTGATTTTTGAGTGTCATTTTACAACACCATTTATAAGCACTTTTTGGTTGGGGGAAAATATGCTGTAGACCGTTTGTTCAGCATTAATCAGCTTTACACAAGAAGATTGCGACATTCATAATTTTTGCTGTCTGTATGGGAAGTAAGCAGCATAGATAAATAACAAACACTTTTATGCCATCAAGAAGATGTCTAAGGCCTGAACCAAAGCCTGTTGAAAAGAATGCATTAGCCCCCTAATGCTTTCTCAAGGAGAAGAAGCCTATCAGAAATTACAAAAAGATGTAGTGATAAAAATAGAAGTTAACTGAATTGGAGGATGCTGTCTGTAGCAGTATATTCTAGATCACAAAAAGCTGTATTTGTTTAACTTATTGTATCAAGGATTGAGACTGTCCTTTATGCTCTTATCAGCCCTCTGAATTTTCAGGAAGCACATCTTGCTCCAATGCATGTTCAGACCTAAGAAGACACTTTGGAACTAGCTCTTCACTGATGTAAATCTGTGTATCTCCATTAATTTCAATGGAACTATACTGATTTTATACCATCTGAAGTCCTTGCTCACTTGACTATAGCGATCCATTGAAAGCCACAAATTTTGAGTTACAACCCAGTAGTTGTAACTTGTGGCATTTCCTCTCACCTATGTAGATTACCACTAAGTCAAGGAGAATAGGGAATGTATGCAGTTTGGGCTTTGTAGGTCTCATGTTCCCATGTCTCACTTCAAGTCCATGAATAGGTTATACAGGATTTGAATGAGACTTTAGAAAATAAGGTTTAAGAATATCATTTTATCTCAGCATTTTTCAAGTTATCCAAGAACGCATCATCATGTATTTCAGTGTTGGGCTAGAAACGTGGTTTCTGGACAAAAGTAGAGGGTAAATTAAGTATCAGACTGAATGTACTTACATCTTGATAGGCCTTTTGACAGCTTAGAGACTCATACGTTATCCTGTTTACTTAAAAAAGGGGGAAAAAGAACAAAGAGTTGGTTGTTAATCAATCCAATAAGTATTTTTTGACATTGGAGAGACTGATCTCCACTTATGCTAAAATAATAGACTGCTACTATTGGATACAGCTGTATACTATTTTTAGAATCCAAATGATTTCCATGTAATGTGGAATCCTTTTCTGGACTACACGAACTCATAAAATCTATCTTGAAAATTGTGAATTTACATGCTACATCGAATTGCAAATTGTGTCCATTATTCATCCTTGGTGTAAGCTCACAGAAGTCGGTGGAATTATGGTCTTTGCCATTTGCAAACGGATACCTCAGCATGAACCCCTCTCTCTCTCTTTTAAAAGTATGTCCCTTAAACTCTATAACTGAATTTGACCCTAAAGCCCCAATCTTTTGTACAGGGACCAAAGATAGCTTTAAAGTACCTTTGCAATCCACTTATCCTGGGTTTAATTTTAATTATTTTAAAGCATTCTAAGGGCTGCTCTAAATTGTGCCTGGGTGCAATAACTCCCCATCAGCTATTCTGGCAGCAAGGAATGATCAAATTGCAGCATTATTCTTATCATCTCCACCCCCAGCCATGACCCAACATATGTCCCCTTTCATATGCCCCCCCTGCCACCTCCCAGTGAGTATCTCATGCTGGAGGGAAAACCTTATATGGCTGAGCAGAGCATAACCCTTCTGCATCATCAGAACAGTGAAAAACAGCTGAAGTTAGGTCAATCTGTTTTTTACTATGTGTTTTCTATGTCCTACATAAGATGTGGAGAAAGTACACTATGCAGAATGGTAGCTGTAACATTTCCCTACAAATAAGAGGCTGGACCACATACAACATTATGTGTCTGTCACTCTTTCAGTATAATCTTTCCTTTAAAAAAAAAAAGATTAATGTTGCATGATGTCCCAGTGGCTACGTTTAAATTGTAGTGCAAGCTGTCTCCTTGGTAGTCAGAATGGAGGTTGGGTGGAACCTCATTGAAGCTTGTGGGCATGACATCTGCCTTTTATTCAGGATAAATGTAAAAAGCAATTAAGGTCATTTGTTGAATAGATATCTGGAACCATAGGAGCCTCTGCCCAAATCACCAGCCATGAGTGCCAGGCCAGTCAGGAATCTGAGGGGAAGGCTTTCACTGGGGGCTGGGTATTGTTGGTATTGTCAGTGTGTGTGTGTGAGTGTGATATATGCGGTGTTGTAGCCATGTTGGTCCCAGGATACTAGATAGATAAGGTGGGTGAAGCAATATCAAACTACATAGAGCTCTTCCTCAAGTCTGGGAAAGGTACTCAGTGTCACAGCTAAATAAAAGTTCAAACAGATTGTTTAATGTGAGTAGTTAGCACATATTCTAAGGCAGTGTTTCTCAGCTGTTTTGGTACCAAAGACTGGCTTGCTGCTTACTAAACTGTGTCAGGGAGATCTCAGGGACTAGCGCTGGTTCAACGACTGATCATTGAGAAACACTGTTCTAAGGGACCATACAAGGTGAAGTAGCCTGCTACAACCCATATAGTTGTAAGGTGGGATGAGAAAGTCACAGAAGCAGCAGAAACATGACAGAGAAGCACATGGATGAGGCAGGAAGGTAGCCCAAGAGATGGCCAGGAAAGCATTATCAATGCGACTTGATCTGGGGCTGTCAGGGTTTCCAGGCTCCTGGCCTTGGAACCAGGAGACTAAATTTTAGGACATGCTTTGGGGAAGCTATGCCATGTGGACTGCCCTGGGAGTCCCAGCTCGGCTTCAGGGAATGGCTGGTTTGCTGGACATTTTGAAAATGTTCTGGAACAAAATCAAATTTTGAAATTTCCCACAAACTGGAAATTCCAAGTTTGAGTCAGCTCTAGGTAACAACCACGCTATAACCCAATGTGAGGCTTCTCTATGATGCATTAGTTTTTGTGTTTGGAGGCTCCATCAAGGAATTTAAAGTACCGGTACTATAAAATGCTCTGTAGGACTCAGGGTAAAGTGGGTAGGAGAGACCTCTTCAAGGAGTTATTGTTGTTTTACTATGCATAAGTTTGTGAAACCCACTGACCCTGCTGAGGAAAATATTTTCATCAAGAAAAAGAATTATGCCCATGATATTCGTATTAATATTTCTATAAAATTGGTGCTCCCCTTACATGTAAAATGGACAGATAGCTGCATCCTTCCAGTGCTCTGCTAGAATACATAATAGCTCTATCTCTGTTATGACATTTACCTAGGCTGGAGAGGAACAGAGAAATAACTCTCAAGTGTCAACATTACTCATGAGTGATTCTCTCACTCTGCAAGAGGGAAGACAAATGTCATCACAGAGATCAGTAACCATGTAATGTACGAAGGAGATCAAATGGGCTGAATGTGGATATACATTTGTAAGGGTCTAAATCAGCTCTCCCCTGATGTCTAGTGATGAACTTGGGGGAGGGGAAGACCTCGGGAGCAGACACAGCCTGCCTAGACACGCCTACTTTGCCTAGATCAGGCATCGGCAACCTTCGGCACGCGGTTTGCCAGGGTAAGCCCCCTGGTGGGCTGGGCCGGTTTGTTTACTTGCCGCGTCCGCCGGTTTGGCCGATCGCAGCTCTCACTGGCCGCGGATTGCCGTCCCCGGCCAATGCGGGAAGCGGCGTGCTCGCCGCCACTTCCTGCAGCCCACATTGGCCTCGGACGGTGAATCGCAGCCAGTGGGAGCCGCGATCGGCCGAACAGGCGGACGCAGCAAGTAAACAAACTGGCGCGGCCCACCAGGGGGCTTACCCTGGTGAACCGCATGCTGAAGGTTGCCGATGCCTGGCCTAAATGCTCAGCAAATGGAGTTGCTTTGCCAAAGTGATCAGTTTGGGTTGGTTTTTAGGATTACAATTCACTTTAATATTGAGTGCAGGGGTAATGAAATGTTATTCTTATTGGATGAGGAAAGGGCAGCAGAACTGTACTTAGCATGCCCCGATTGAGGGGGTCACCCTCAACTGAACCTTACTTGCTAAATAGAGATAAAAAGGCCAAATCTCAGTCAAGGAGGGTGGGGATAGGTGTTCTGCTTGGTGGTGTGAGCTCTGCTTAAAGGGTCCTAGACTTCATTTGATCCTCCCCTTACCAGTGTTTAAAGACGGAGTTGATTAGACTCAATTGAGTTTAGACTCAGTTTGTTTACCATCTCTTTGTTTGTTGTGATTACTTGAGTTGAATCACTGATAAGCCTTAGACTTGGTGTAGGGACGGTGTGGCAGTGAGGCAATGCAGAGGCAGTACTAGCAGTGAGGTTTCTGCTATCCACTGAAATCACCCAGAACTAAAATCACTAAGAGCTGGGCTAAGCAGTGCAACCTCCAGTACACAGCATCTCAGAAGTAGCGGTGAGTGGCAAGCAGTAACGATAGCAGCAGCATGAAAGCCAGCGGAGGCGGAGAAAGCAGCGGCAGAGATGGCGGCAGCAGGAGCAGCAATAAGCCAGTTGCAGAAACAGCAGGGATGTTGCTTGACGCCGCCACACCCACTTTCAGGGGTGGGAGGTGAACCCATGCAAATGCACCTCTGAACTCTGGGCCGGTGCTGGCCAAGGACAACCAGCTCTGCCTGGGGTGCACTCGAGGGAAAAGGGAGTGGCATGATGAAGGACTTTCACACTGCAAGGTGGGAAACTGAGGCAGAGGGCTCTGGCTAACATACTGTAGGGTGGGTTTTTGCTTATAATTACATGCTTTTGGAATCATGGTTGTGGTGTTTCCACAAATTAATGCTAGGTTCCCTTTCCTCTTTAGTAAAAGTTCTTTTGATATACACAGACTCAGTGCTTGTGAGTGGGGAAGTATTGTATACTAGAAGTAGATGGTGGAGGTTGGTTTTCCCAGATTACTGTGTGGAGGCTTCAGCCAATTCTCTTTTGTGTTTTTAAAAGGAATACCTAGATATCGAACCCAGCCCTTGTTGCTGCCAACACCATCTGGCAGAAGGGTTACACATTTATTTTCTTGAGTTATTGATGACCTTTAAAGAAGGACATTAGCACCAGATGAGTGTGGAAACTTTACACATGGTTCTATTTACCTTTCATGCATTTTAAAGTATTTTCCTTGGCACTTCTGTAATTATCACTTATTTTTCTTTAATTTTTTTTCTAATTTATACTGAAAATACAGTGACTGAGCTTAATAATTTGCCCAGTTGCCTTAGATTCCGCAAATACTGATGGGATGTAATTTAGTTATTCCCGATGGCTCCAATTCAGGAACACATCCCTATTCAAGAAAGCATTTAAGCACTGCTGTAAACTTCTGTTAGCATGTGCTTAGATACTTTCTTGAATAGGGACCTATGCCAAGCACATGGAATTATAACGAATGGAGATATTCACCTAAGACAAAACAGGTGTGTTTAAGTCTAATCACTATATAATACTAATTTTGTGACCATAGTTGCACTGTGATCAATGGGAATTCATTTCCCAAATAAGCCAATGGGATTTGAGGATTTCCAGTACTTTTGTTAGGTGCTCTGCATCTTGCAGCTCATGGCCCCTTCTGTGCAGTATTTATATAAATAACTAATAAAACGTTGCAGTTCCTTGGTACTATGCTGCAAATGACAAAAAACCATACTTTTTCCAAAAGATTTCCCAAGATTTCCCCCTCATTGGTGTGTGACAGATCAGTCGAGCTTTCAGGGCTCTCTCTCTCTGCTCATTTCCTAAATTATCTGCAGAAATTCTCCAAATTTGTACTCCAAAACCCACTTACGTTTAGCTACTTTTAAATGACTTCAGTCTAAGTTGTTTTTTGCCTGGTTAGACATATAAAATGGATCTGAATGAGGAGCCTTTCCCCCTTACGTCTTATATCACTCATAGATATTTGTACAGTAAAGCATTTCAGAATGAGGAGAATTTATCAGCAACTGCAGTACTATGAATTAAATTTATGAAAATACATTTTATGGTGGCAGGATGACGAAAATAGGAAGAGTGCTTTGCAATATACTATATACCACTAGACAAAATGCAGTAGCATTTAAAGAGCTCATCATATGATTGTTGGAGGCACTGCAGTAATAGAAAGTGAGCTTATTTTTAGTGTGTGTGACATGTGAATTGTGTGAGTTTAAACACTTTCAGACAAGGTTATTGGAGAGGTAAGATTGAGTTTTGTTCCTTGCTTTGTTTACAGGTGTGAAAAAGGTTTATACTAGTGTAAACCCGTTGTATATAATTTCAGAGCAGACACCAGCCTAGTATATCTGAAAGCACAGTGGACAAAGCAGAACATCAGCAGCCTGTGGTAATCTTTTTTGGGGGGGGAAGTGGGGGGTGAGAACTGAAGGAACATAATTCCCCACAGACATTCACAAGCTGTGGGTGCCAAGTTTTTTGTCATAGATGATCTAACTTAATACCAGGTAAAAAAATTACAAATAATAATACAAAAAAATGTTCCATGGTGTTTCTTTTTTGGAATCCGAGGATCAGGGAGAGGAACCAGAAGAATCAGATTTGCAAAACTTTGCTTGTAACCTATTGAGTCTCCAGCATTTTTTGTTACATTTGTGACAGGCACCACTTTAATAAAACTTGGTTTCACATTCTGGTTAATGAATATGAAAGTCAGTGAGAACAGAGATCACTAGGGCCTGATCCAAAGCCCGTTGAAATTGACTTCAAGGAGCTTTGAATCTAGACCTAGGACTTCACATGCACAAAAAATGCAGGATCTGGTCCGGAATGGTAATTAAGGAAACAGTCTTCGAGTTTGACATCTTGTATTGAAAAAACGTTTCATATTTCCTTTTGATTTCTCCGATCGAACTAGGTGACCTGACTCTGATATTATATACACAAGGTTTACACTAACATAATTCTGCTAACTTCAGTGAGGCTGCTCCTGACTTACAATATGTGAGCACAACCAGACTAGAACCCTGTGTTTTTAATATAGTTATAATATTTTAAATTGTTTAATTATTATTTCTATTTAATTTTCATCATGAGTAGAGGAGCTTTTTCTCTGAGACAATAATGAACTTTGGGCAAGACTCTCATTACAGTAATTAAAAAGAAATCAGCATGTTTGTGTTCAGGATTTAAATCTTGGTGATGTGTACTAGTGGGGGGTTAGCAATATTGACATGATCTCTTAGCACATTTCTGCAAGGCTTTGACTTTGTATATTTGCACTTTTGGTATTAAATGTGGGATAACATTTAGGACTGAAAATCTTCCTCTGTCATCATGTTCAGCAAGCTTTAGCTAATTTAAAGTTTGTTCAAATCTTTATTTATTTAATTCAGATGTAATCCATATGCAAATATACAATCGTAAGGAAAAATTCAAAATAATTTCTAGCACTAACGTTCAGAGTAGTGAAAGGATTAAGCACATTTTGATTGTAAACTACATACACAATCTTAAATAACTCGATCTTCCTATTTCTAATATCTACATTTTAAATATAGGAAATAACTGAAGAAATATTTTCCCTTTCCCTGTTTACTTTGAAATTAGTCTAATGTATTTTATGACATTCTTTGCTTTCTGGCAAATGGCAGGAATAAGCAACTGAGCTTTTTTAAATAAACAAAATGAACTCTGGAAGCAGGTCAAGGGCTGCAGGGAATCTGATAATAAGTGACTGCCACATTCAAGACAGCTAAGGGAGAAAGGATCAAATGAAGGGATGGGGAAAAAGGTAACATGCATGAAATAAAATATTTCTATTCACTTTACTGCTTTTTAAGAATTAGCGGAGTGTAAACACCTGTCCAAGATGGCCACAAAATGACTAGAAATAAATGAGTTGCATAGACGGTCTTGGTCTGAAGAGTAAGAAAAAAAAAAAACTGTGCTGAAGATGTTTTATAGTGAAGACGCTAACCTGTGGCTCAAGACATTTGCTGCTCTTATGCAACTGACAAAAGTTTTTTCCTGTTGGCCTCATCTATACTGAGGAAAATGAGATGGGTTGTGCAAATAATATTTGGTAGTATATTAATTATCATGCTTTTAACCAGACATTACAACTTAGTATAGCATAGGAACATATTACATTGACTAAACACCTTTGTCTTTGTCTACACTCAGAGCTAACGATGTTTTAACAAGATCAGTGGCGGGCAAACTTTTTGGCCCGAGGGCCACATCAGGTTTCTGAAATTGTATGGAGGGCCGGTTGGGGAGGCTGTGCCTTCCCAAACAACCAGGGGTGGCCCGGCTCCCCCTCCCTATCCGACCCCCCCCTGCTTCTCCCCCCCTGATGCCCACCCTGGGACTCCTGCCCCCCCCCCCCCCCCGCCCTGTTCCCTGTCCCCTGATGGCCCTCCCGGGACCCTTACCCCATCCACCCCTCCCTGTCCCCTAATTGCCCCCAGAACCTCTGCCCCTGACTGTCCCCCACCGCCCCATCCAAACCTCACTCTCCTTCCTGACTTCCCCCCGGGACCCCTGCCCCCATTCAACCCCCCCTGTTCTCTGCCCTCTGACTGCCCCGCCCCCTATCCACACCCCCGCCCCCTGACCACCACCCTGAACTCCCCTGCCCTCTATCCACCCCCCTCCATCCCCTGCCTCCTTACTGCACTGCCTGGAGCACCGGTGGCTGGCGGTGTTACAGCTGCGCCACCCAGAGCACCAGGACTGGCAGCTGCACCGCCCATCTGGAGCCAGCCACGCCACCGCGCAGCACAGAGCACCAGGTCAGGCCGTGGCTCTACAGCTGTGCTGCATGGCAAGAGCTCGCAGCCCTGCCGCCCAGAGCATTGTGCCGGCGGTGCAGTGAACTGTGGCCCGCGGGCCATAGGTTGCCACCTCTGAACAGGATGGTTTACACGTTTGCTAAACATCCATTGACAAGGTGGTTCTGCCTGTTTTTATGCAGTGCTGCAGAGTGACTGAGCAAATTCAATGGAGTTAGATTAGGTATTTTGTTTGAGATCTCAGAGGATCACCTTTCCAGCAGCTAGGAGGCCAGACAGAGATTAAATAAAAGACAGTCCTGCAGTTCTAAAATTACATCTTCTTTCAGGATGATGCAAGGTAGTATTCTAAGGATTCAGGAAATTAGATTTAGAACCTCATCCGAAGTCCACTGAAGTCAATGGAAAGACTCCCACTGACTTCAGTAAGCATTGGATTAGGCCCACTGAGAGAGAGTGGCAGACTACAACCAAATAATCATGACACAATGTCCTTCTATTGCATTATAAAATTTGCTTCATAATCCTGTCTCGATACCTAATGATAAGTCACTAATGCATGGTCATGATGCGAACATTGCAGTGCAATGTCAGAATTATTTTGTGTATCTGTGATGTCAGTCAAATGCAAATATAGATCTGCACTACTTTAAAGTTGCCTCTTGAAGAGCTGATTATCACAAGTTTCACTGCATTTCTTTCTTTCTTTCTTAAAACCACATTCCCCAGGGACTAATTTATACAAGTGTTTTCAAAAACTTATTTTAACATTGTCTCAATTTCGAATTACCTACTCATTTTATATTTACGATATGACCCTTCATTACATGACATACATCTGATTAAGTCCCCTGCTCTGTCTTCCTGGACCTTAGCATCCAGATAAAATAGGGCACACCAGGCATACGACACATCTTAAAACATTATTTTTGGTAATGTGATGCTGGCAAGAAGGTATTTGTACTCTAGTTGTATATTCATAAACTATCGTCCACAATAGCTGCATCGCTGGTATGGTGTTATAGTTCTGGAGTGGTGAGGAATAAGATGTGAATATACTGTACTGCTTTTACTATAGCCTGAACATAAATGCTGCTGATCCCACTAACATTTTAGCTAACATGATGTCCACTAACATGATCCCACTAACATGATGGCCACTTAAGCCTTTTTACAAGAAAGCCCTTGAGGTAAGCAAGGTTTCAGATATTTCATAGAATCATAGAATCATAGAATCTCAGGATTGGAAGGGACCTCAGGAGGTCATCTAGTCCAACCCCCTGCTCAAAGCAGGACCAACCCCAACTAGATCATCCCAGCCAGGGCTTTGTCAAGCCTGACCTTAAAAACATCTAAGGAAGGAGATTCCACCACCTCCCTAGGTAACCCATTCCAGTGCTTCACCACCCTACTAGTGAAAAAGTTTTTCCTAATATCCAACCTAAACCTCCCCCTCTGCAACTTGAGACCATTACTCCTTGTTCTGTCATCTTCTACCACTGAGAACAGTCTAGATCCATCCTCTTTGGAACCCCCTTTCAGGTTTCATTAATTTCCCTTTTCAACATGGTTTGTTCAGGGACAACAGCAATATTTATTCCCTTATCGTTCGATATCCTGATTTACATGGCAATTGGATGAGTCTGTAATAACATTAATGTATGTGGTTGCATCAACCTGATGCTGCCTTTCTACAATTTAAATCTCATGCTCCCCTCCAGAAACAATACCGCACATTATGGTACCTCATATCTAGGTACCTATGTCATGTTATGGTGGAATATGAGTAAAGCTGTAAAACACCAGGGTTGCACAAGTGGCCGTGCCAGGTAGCTCATCTCTTTTCCATGGTGAATCAAGCTCTTGTCTTCCATCATCTAGTGTTGAAATGCCAGTGCCAGACTCTCTCTCTTCCCTCCCACTCCCCCCAAAATAGAAGTTTCCTTCCACATTCTGAAGTATTTCAGCCACTAATGTACACCCTACCCATATCTTGAGAGAAAATGTGGTCCCACCAGTCTGCTTGTGGTTCAAGGACAAAATATCATCTCCACGGCACAGAGCTAGCTATTCCAGCAAAATTGACATAAGCTGCTGTTCTCTGTCTTTCTTTGTGGATATTCCTGAAATTACCTCTGCTGCAGCAGCATTGTGCACATCACAACTGCTTCCGAAAGCTCCAGCAGAAATCTTCCTAGTGGACCAAAAAGGAGGAACTAGGAATCCATCCTGGCCTGAATTTTTATTTTTTTAAAAGGCAGTGGTTCCCTGGGATTTAGGGGAGTTTCCCCAGGGAATTGTGGGAATTTGTCAATGTATGCTGGTGAGTTTGACTTCCCCTACAGTTCTCCTGGGCTCTCAGAAGGCTCCCTATAAGCAATTGCTTCAGGAAGTTGTAGTAGGAATTATAGGGTACATGCCAAGATGACATTCTGATTACCACAAAGTAGCTACTCTCTGGACAAAATTGCAACTGAAACATCATGGCTAGTGAGGACACACTGGACTGTTGGTGTTTATGCTGGGAGCAAGAAAACCCCTGAAAACCCTTGTTGGGATTTAATGTAAGTCATCTCAGCACTGTCTCACTGTGTGGAGCCTCCCACTAGAGATGCACCAATGGGACTAGAGGTGGCATGGCAGTAAGATGACCTCCACGGGACACTGAAAGGTGAATACTCTCCCTTCTGGGGAAGAGAGGTTGGGACATTGTGCGGGCACTTCATTATGGATATAATTATCTTGGCATTGTACATTTTAAATTAATGTAAAATTTCCCAGAGGTATGAATAGATGCTTTAGAGAAGTTTTACTGCGTATATAGATAAAGTAAATTAAACAGACTTCTGTTTCCACTGAATGCAGATGATATTTTATTTATGGCCCATTTACCCTGGAAAGGATATCTTTAAAGTGTGTGGGTTGTTTTTTTAAAATTATATCCAGGAACAAAATCTCATTAAACAGTTATAGGTCTGGATTCTGCTACCCTTACTGTCAATGAGTAGCACCTTTAGTCCTTGGGAAGCCCTCTGGAGACCAGTGAGACCACTAAAGGAGTCATGTGTTACTCAGTGTGAATAAGGGTGTCACCAGCTAGTCCATAGGTAGGACAGCCTGCAAACGGATTGAACAGGTAAAGGCCTGATCCTGAGGTGCTGAGTGCCTTCTGTGTGATATTGAGCTCCTTCCCCTGCTCAGTGCAAGTGGAGGATGATCAGCGCTTCAGGAACTGGCCTAAAGAGAACAATATAGAAGATGATGCTATAAGCTTCTAATAGAACTATATTGGTTCCCTGAAAAATACAGGTGGTGTGAATTAGAGTCTTGAGCTGGTGTAAGTCAACATAGCTCCTTTTGGTTTCAATAGAGCTACTCTGATTTTACATTGCTGGAGATCTGGCCATGCTCATTTAATTCCACAAAGGATTTGCTTTTGTAGTATCTTTTTTCATTCTTAAAAAGCATTGCTGTGGAACAGACTACATTATTAGTGGTTTCTAAAATCAACCCCTAAAACCCAGTGTTTTTGGAGGCTCAGAATTACATTCTCTGTCACTTCAATGTAGGTCAAGAAAGCATCATCTGCATTGCAATCTACCCTGCACAAAAGCAATCACATTGCATAAATAAGTTCCATTGTTGTTTGTGTTACAATAATTCTTAGAGGCCCTAACTGTGATCAGAGTCCCATCGAGGTAGACATGTAAATACTGTGTGTACAAACAAATGTGCTTGTTTTAATCTGCATGAGTGGCTTACAATGTTTAAAGATGTTGCTCACAGAATCTAAAAAATAACCCCAGTTACCTTAAATATTCAAATACTCTTATAATTTAAACCTTAAGGACCAGATCCAAAGCCCATTGAAGTCACTGGAAAGACTCCCATTGACTTCAGTAGGCTTTGGATTAGGCTCCAACTGCCTGCTAAAACTGTCTCCCTTTAGCTTTAATGAAACATCTCCCAGCTTTTGTTACTCATTAAATCTAAATATTGTCCTTCTGCAGGCTGCTCACTAGAGTGCTTCACAGCACAACCTCGAACCAATTTTAAATCAAGAAGCATTAATTACATTGTAACAATTTGCATGGTTTTGAGTGTTTGAACTGATTAAAGGCACGCTGAAGTCCTGAGATGAACTCTCTTTGCTAAAGAAAGGGAAGCGTAATACTATTCATAAACTTGTTCCGGTTATGTTTGAATGGTATACAATATTGTCCCATTATGCTGTGCTCTCTAATATACTAGGATGTTTATCACTGATTATTTGTTTATACAGTTCTCTAATATTCACGCATTGCTCTTTCTCTAACGTTGTAGCTTCATTGACTGCAGTGGAGCTATTCTGATTTTATACTGGCTGAGGATCTGGCTCTATCTCTTCATGTAGCCGTGCCTTGATATGGGCCCTTTTGTTTGGCTTCACTTTGACCCTTTTCCTGCCATGCTAAAGCAAGCGCCATTTGTTTACTCCTGTCGGTTCCCCCCACCCCCCTAGGAGTCCCTCACAATGCTCTTAGAATTCCCAAGATCTTCCCATTGCCTCCCGGTTACTCCTCCATCATCAAGGCTTCACAATCGTGTGACCTCGCATCAGACTCAGGAGAAATGGGAAGCACTTTTCTAGCACTAATCATTGCTGTTCCCATTAGCAGTTTGCCTGTGTCATGAGATACCATTATAATGTGTTCCCTCCCACAGGAACAGGCCACATAATGATGGTAAGAGAAGAGAGAGAACAGTGGAGAGGTATTCACCACTAGTGCTAGTGCATGGAGATACAGTTTATACTTGCTTCAATTCAGATCCCTGAGTTGCCAGGTGGATGCACCCTGAGTAATTGTTGGCAAGGTTTATGCCAACAATCTCTGTGAGGTTTCTGTTGGGGAGGGGGCAACTCTTCTTTAGGACTAGACCTCAATAGAAACCTTTTTTGTCAAAGGTTGCTGAAGGGATGCACTTAATCATTGCACTTCTATTTGACCTGTCTACTCCACTTTCAGGTCAGTAGCACACACTTATTACAATGCAGTGCAGCAATCCAGTGCAAGTGAGTTTGCAGCCCTTTGCATGGTCACACTTCCCCTGCATGCTTTTGACCATCAGACCTTACATTGGGAGCTACTGTGATGTGAAGCTGGCCACTGGACCCTAATGGAGAGCACAAACCAGTGAGCATCCGTGCTGATTGTGCAGATGGCATTATCTTAATTAAACTAATAAATATATCTGGATGCTACTGGTGGGAGGAGGAGGCATGAATCAGCGTTTGCGTTGCACTCCCCATCAGTACCCGACCCGAGCCGGGGAAACTAACAATCCAACCGTTGGACCAAATTCAGTGACGAATCCTGGTCATGTGTTACCTGAGGTATGTTGCACGTACACTAAAAAGGATGCTACTGGAGTCTCATTGTGTTTCAATATTCAGATCAATTGCCACTTTACTTTTTTTATGATTTGAAGTCATTTTGTATTTATTTCTTTCCTAGGTGTAATGAGGCATCATAAATTAAGTGCAATGTAATGAGGCATCATAAATTAAGTGCAATGTTTAAAAAGCTGCTAAAAAAACAATTAATGCCATATTGAAGCACATTAGTTGGAAGGTCTTAATTTAAATATATTAGGAAAGGAAGATTAAACTGCACTGATAAGATTATTTATTTTGATACACATTTCTTTATATTAAAGAAAAAATGTGGGAGTTCTTTTAAAAATAATATACTTTTGTTTTAAACTCATGTAAGTACTGAGTTCTCAGGAGAAATGAACGTCAACAATTTTACTCTAAACAGCAGTAATAGGAGCACAGAGATTGGCAAATATACACACAAGAAATCTCATAACATAAATACGACAATGGTTTGGACACTAATCTGTTTTGGCTACCGATGGAGCTTTTATTATGTGCATTAATCATGCATCCAAAAATTTAATTGAAAACACATTAACATAAGTATGAATAAAGAAATCACTGCAATACTACAAAAGGGATTTTACTACAGAATCCCACCCCCTGAACTGTTTGCCTGACTTCCTGAACCTTACTGTTTTTAATAGAAAATTAGACAATTACAGCTTCATAAACGAACACTGCTTTTGTTTGTTTTTGTTTATGTAAGTTTATGTATGCCTCTGTGAGTCACAACTGAGAATACCAAATTCAGGACAAATTGCTGAGAGACAGGGCAGACACACCCCAAAGCTGGTGGTTATTCTCCCATAAGATATACCAGACCAGCAACAAAAGCAAACTTCTGTTTCACCACACTGGCTAACAAGAAGTCAGAGAAGCAGTCTCCTTAGGTATTCCAGTCCTTGTTTCACCACCAAAAATACTAGACTTAATGATGAGTGGTTATTTAAAACCAATTTCATCAACCAAAGGGTTCTTCTGATCCCAAAGCATCAGCCACATACCCAGGTCAATATACAACTCCGATCTTACCCAATAGTAACACTGTGGCCAATCCTTTAGTATCTAATATCTAAAGGCTTATTTATGAAAAGAAAGAAAGGTGATAGTTAAAATTGATTAAAGGAATCAAATACATACAATAATTGCAATGTTCTTGGATCAGGCTTGTAGGATTGACGGAATAAACTGCTGGCTTAAGTGTCTAGTTGATTCCAAATCATTTGAAGATCCTCAGTGCCTTAGCTACACTGCTCCCATTAGTACAAGTTCATAGTCCAGAGATCAGAGCAGGAAAGACGAAACATGGAGATGCTTCCAGGGCCTTTTATAGCTTCTGCCATGTGGAGGGAAACCCATTGTTTCAATCAAAGCCCTCCACACAGCTTGTGAAAAAATACAGGTAACAAGATGGAGTTTGGAGTCACATGGGTAAGTCACGTGTCTACGCCTGGCTCACTTAGTCATAACAGAGGCCATTATCCATATTCTAGTTAGAAGGTTCACAGGAAAGTCCATCAGGTGTGGATGGGTGTCTTCCATGGTCCATTGTGAGTTAAGTGTTCCTAGATGGGCCATTCAGCTTGAATAGTCCCTTCACAGCATGCTGGCTAAGGGCTTGTCGGCGGGTAGCAATCGATCTATCGAGGATCGATTTTTCGCGTCTCGTTTAGACGCGATTAATCGATCCCCGAAAGCGCTCCTCGTCAACTCCGGAAATCCACCTCCATGAAAGGCGGAAGCGGAGTTGACGTGGGAGCGGCAGCGATCGACTCGCCGCCGTCCTCACGGCCAGGTAAGTCGATCAACGATACGCCGACTTCAGCTACGGTATTCACGTAGCTGAAGTTGCGTATCGTAGATCGACCCCCCCCACCCCGCCCAGTGTAGCCCTGGGCTAAATAACTTGTTGGTGTTACCACATGAGCAAACACATTTGAAATACAGGTACATAGTTAATATTCATAACTTCAGATACCAAAACAATACATGCATACAAATAGGATAATATTAAGCAAATGGTAACTTTTCCATTGACACCTTACTTGACACACTTTGTACAAGATTTGTTGTGATTATATAACAGTGGTAGCAACAAAGACCTACATGGTCATATTTAACCTGATAACGTCACAGTAAGGGAAGTGCTTTGTGTTTTTAGATGCATAGCTGACATAATTTGAAAATCTATTTGTTTTGCAGTCGGTATACAGTGCTTCTGATCTTTTATTCCTGCTGAGCTTGACACTCACCTGGCTTAAAGTTCAGATTTCACACTAATGCTACATGCAGCACTAAACAGATGGACACATACACTTCAATTTCTTGCTGTCTGCTTCCTAAAGTACTTGGAGAAATCTTTTCACCAACCTGAATGTTCTTGGTGAGTTAACTTTTCTGAGCTGAGGCAGGGACATCTCATCATTCAACCTCTTGGGGGTAGAAGTGAAGTCTGAGAAAGAGGAGACAGTCAGCAGCTCAGAGTTCTGTTTAAGGGTGAAAGGTTTGCTAATGGGGTGAGTTGACAGCATGTCTGTCTCCCTCCTTCTGAGGATGTGCAGTAGGAGTTGCTGTTGATTTTAGCTGTATTTTGTGCAACCTGTGAATCTCCAACATGGACAATGGAAGGCTGAGAAGAGGATAGGAAATAAGGTTGCTGGGGGAGCCAGGAGCTCATTCAAACGAATTCCCCCTCTCTGATTATCTCTGGACCTACAGACTTTGAAGGTGATTTATATCCTCACTCACTAATGACTGGACAGACTTTCCCCAGTATAATGGGGGAAATGAGACACCCAAACTGCAACTCACATGATGTACTGCAGCATCTCTTGCAGACTCAGTTAAAATGTCAAGCTGCACCAAACTAAATGTTTTTATTTGGTTTGCCAATCTGAAACAAAACATTACAATTTGATAAAAATATTGCAATAAAATGTTTTAACTTGTACAAATAATGTATACAAAAATAATGCTGAAATATTGGAAATTCTATTTTTTACCAGCTCCAGTGCATAACTTGAAAGGTTTTGATTCTTTGATTTTGCAAAGGATAATACACAAGAGATATTAATGAATCTCTAGTGGCCAGATGCTTGGTCGTTATCAGTTGGAGGTTTACTGCAGGCATCATGATAGAGGTAGGTCTTGAGAAAGTTGCCTTGGTGATGTCAAATTCTAACGTGTAAGGGCGTTCAAGATCAAGCCAATATGTAATAGTAGCAGCAAGCCAGGCTTGCATACTTGTGAAAAAAATTGTTTTTTAAACTGTTTGTCCTCAAAAGCTTGAAGGACAAGAAGCCAGGAGGAGGAGTGAGCGAACGTGTTTGTGAATAATAGCAGCTTTTCATTTGGAAAATAATGCATTGTTGCCACATCAGTGCTAAAAAGTGACATAATAACATATATTAGCACAGACGTGTATGAAGATTTACATTTTGTAAATCCAGTTCTGTTCTATAGAGTATGTGGCAAAATGGAAGACACTTGGACCTGCTCCTTTACTATGTTTATATAGGATTCTTGGATAGTGTCAAACTAGACAAGTTATGGTCCAGTACTCACTTGCACTACCTTAGAGTTTCTCCAAAATGTTTTGGCTCCTTGACATTGAAATTTGCTATGTTAATGATAAGCCTGCCTTTACAAGTTCTGAATAATTAATGCTGAGCTTTTTTCACCCTTTAGTCTGAAATTTTAAAGCTAAAATAGATTTCAGTAAGTTTTGCACTTATCTAACTGGGAGGGGAAACTGCTTGTTTTGTGGCGAGTAATAATAAGCAAAACATGTTTCATACCAACATTTGGAAGAGAGTACTGTAAAGTCATTGCACAGTTCCACATGGCTGTAAATCAGTTAGTGCTCTGGTTTTAGTAACAGACTACAATTCCTGAAGGGTTACATTTTAAAAATTGTGCAGAAGCCATTGAGATACACCCTAACAACAAATTACAAGGTCGGTATGTCTACTTCCCATTTCACCTGAGCTGTCCATGATAAGCATCACTATGTGTCACTTGTTCTAAAATTTGTAAAATATTAACAAACACAAGTCATTGTTGGCCTTAAGTTAAGATTGCTGCCACTTAAGTATATCTAGGAGTGTAACAAGTTGTTTTGCAAAATGTAAGCATTTTAAAACCATGGAAATGAGTTGCTTGCATTACCATTTCATGCGGCCTTTTAAATAAATGAAACTATGTGAAATATCAACTTCCCTGCCTCCCATTCTAAAAACAACCTTAACTCTACCCTCTTATGCCCATTCATTTTCAATCTGCACAGCAGAAACTTGGTTAAACCCTCCTCTGCCATTTATATTTTGAGTATAGTCTACAAATGGCAGAGTACTCAAATGAGCGATAGCATTAAAGCTACTAATATGGGTCTGGGCCATCTGGGGATCCCCATACACACACACACAATCCTTTAGTAGCCGCTTAAGCTAGATTTAGTTCTAACGTACATGAAGACTTGTCCCGTAATCTGGATACAGAACTCAGAATACCCTGTTCCTCAAACCACACTAATGGATAACTTATTTACCATAGAGGAAAGAAGGGAGTCGGCACCTATGCAGAATATATTACATTTTTATTTAGAGTCGGTGATTTCAAAAACTTTTAACACTGTGGTAAAACCTTCCTTGGCTCCCAGGCCATATATATGTACAATTTAAATTTTTCTTGTAACTTGTCACAATTTTAGTACTGGTCTCCATTGCAAACCTGATGGCAGTCATACAAGCAGTTATCCCAGAATGCTGAGGCAGGGTTTTTTCAGACTTAAAAGTCCCCATGCTTCTTCCATTAAAGTCAATGCAAAAATTCTATTCACTTTCAATAGGAGTAGACTCGGGACATACTCAGTGATGAAGAACCTGCTTTGCCTCTGAACTGTGTATGTGTGTGTCCAAAGGAAAACAGTCAGTGGTACCATCTATGCAATAATATGGGAGATGCCAAATGTTGGAAAGACTGCACTGTTTAAGGTGTCCCATAAGATGCCGCTGACCTTCAGCAAGAGTCTTTTTTTTGTTTGTTTTGGCCTTAGATTTCCAAGTCAAAATGTCAAGTTCACAAATTAGTAATTTTTCTACCTTTTTTGGATTGTCAGGTAGCACAAATAGAATATAAAATGTCAATGCACTTCATCATAATTGCCACCAGCTTATATTCTATTCTACAACTAGCAAGAAATGGCTTTGAGGTGGGGAGATTTGCAGAAAGATCATACAATCTCACTTGGTAGCACAAATACTGTATCTATGACTTCCAAACATATTATTTATTCTGTTCTGTAACAAGCCTACAAAATGTACTGCCATAAAGTGTGTAGAAATTGAGATGAAATAATGCAATTATACATATTATGCAATTTTAAAATGTAAAAGCTTTTTCCAATGAGGAAGGACCTGGCGTGGGCTGTGCATTGTACCGTCAGTTTTCCAGAAAAAATCCCCATTGAAATCAATTAGTGGCTCAACCTAAAAGCTGATAGTACAACATGACCCTCTATACTTAAATTGGAACAGCAAGTAAATATGTCTGATAGGCTGAAAAAATATGTTTTAGAATAATTGCCATTTGAGGCTTTGCAGAATAGAGGAATGGAATGAAGATGAGAATACAGGGAATCAATTTAAGCAAGAACATAGCAATTTACTAACTCAGGAAGGAATAAGAATGCTTAACGATTTACTATTTTTAAAAAGGACAGTAAAATCTTTGTTTGCTTAGAAGAGAACAAAATCTGTACTTGTTTTCATATGTTTAAATTTTACTGTTAGACCCTGGGTAGGCAACGTTGCCTTTTAAACTTCATGTGACTTCTTTGCCAACTAGTAATACTGAAAAACCCATTTTATCTAGGAAACCAAGTGGCTTTTTATTTGTTTATTCATTTCTTCACCAGTATTTGAACTTTTGTCACTGTGAAGTACTTCCATGAGCATTGAGTACGTATTTGAAAACATTTTAATAGTGGAAACACTGGGTATTTAATTTCAGTCTGTGAATGGAAGCTGTTCTATAAAGTTAAAAAGGAGGTGATGATAACATCAAGGCTCTTGCAACAGTTAGGACACAATAAGGGAGCTATATAACTGCTTATAAACCTAGAGATGGAGGGAAAAAGGTGGAGTCAGTGGGGATTGGAGAGATGTGGCTAGGGAATGGAATCAACTGTCACTGGATGCTGAAGAGAGGGGAAGGGGGCTAGTTGTAAACTGTTATGGAAGCATTGCTTACTGGAATCTAGAAACGTCTGAAGTTCAGCAGGGCATTTGATAATGTGGTTCTGTATAAAGGAGTATGGCTCATCTGAGCGGTTGGTTCTAACTGTAGGAAATATGAAAGCTTCTCATCAATACCACAAATGAATTACTAGTAAGGCTACGATTTAGTCACAGATATTTTTAGTAAAAGTCAGGGACAGGTCACGGGCAATAAACAAAAATTCATAGCCTGTGACCCATCCATGACTTAAACTAAAAAATACTTGTGATTAAATCTGGAGGCGGGGGGGAGGGGGGCAGGGTGCTGGGAAGTGTGTAGGGGTGCTGCTGGAGGAGGGGCGCCTGTGGCCAGCATCACAAGCTGCCGGGGCCAGAGGACCGTGTCTGCTCTGACCAGGGACTGCGGACCATATCTGCTCCGACCGGCTGCCTGGGGACTGCTGCCAGGGTCATTGGACTGTGGTTTCTGTGGCCGCCCGCCTGGAGACCACTGCCTGGAGCTGCCGGAGCAGCGGCTGGTGTGGCTGTCCTGGGGCCTACCTGAGCAGCTCTGAAGTCAGCCACACTGGCCCCTGCAGAAGTCATGGAATCTGTGACTTCCCCGACCCCTGTGACCGACACGGAGTCCTAATTATTAGTATTTTAATTGACAAATGTCACTATACATTTCTCTCAATGCTTAAAATTGAAGGAAGGAAGCTGAAGGAAAAGGAATGGTGGCAGCTCCTCCATGCCTCTGAATGTATATCTACATTGCAGTTAAAAACCCACTGCTGGCCTGTGCCAGCTTACTGAGTTCTATCTAAGGGGCTGTTTAATTGTGATATAGCTGTTTGGGCTTGGGCTGGAGCCTGGGCTTTGGGACGCTCCCGCCTTGCAGGGTGCAGAGAGCAGTCGCTGCTGAATTGCTGCCACGGCGGGCAGACCGGTGGAGCTGCCGCCGAATTGCCACTGCGGGACCTGGACTGCCACCCCATGCTGGATGCCGCCTCAAGCACCAGCTTGGAAAGCTGGTGCCTGGAGCCAGCCCTGGCAGAGAGGTACTAAAAGGGTTGCAGTGCCACTGCATGCAGAAGGCATGCTTGTCGCAAAGGGGGTCTGGGAAAGAGTAGTGACCACTGGAACAGGCATCAGAGGGGTGGCCGTGTTAGTCTGGATCTGTAGAAGCGACAAAGGGTCCTGTGGCACCTTATAGACTAACAGAGGTATTGAAGCATAAGCTTTCGTGGGTGAATACCCACTTCTTCGGATCAAGAAGAAGAAGAAGTGGGTATTCACCCACGAAAGCTTATGCTTCAATACCTCTGTTAGTCTATAAGGTGCCACAGGACCCTTTGTCGCTGGAACAGGCAGTGTGTCCTGCTCTACATTGGTTTATGTGCTGTGAAGACAGACAGAAGAACATAAAGTAAAAGCAGTCATAGGCTACTGTGTATTACACAGTAAAGTGCTGAGTCATGTGAGAAGATAAGGGCAAAATTTATTCCTTTTAATAGCAGTTGTTTTCTTATTTGTCTCAACATTTCTAAATGTAAAATAATTTTAAATATTTGTTCATGTATCCCATTTTAAACTAACTATAGAACGTGTCAAAATTTTGCAATTTTGAAATCAAAACCTTTTTTTGACAATTTGGAATTTTGAAAATTGAGGGAGGGATTCAGAATTTTTGTGCTTTTTCTTTTTAATAAAATCCTCTGAGATTTAGCAATATAAATGCTGAAATAATTGCAGTAAAATAATAAAGTTTGAGGCAATCTAATGAAAGAATTTTCTGAGAAGGTTCTTATTCTGTTTTCTCTTTTCATGTTAAAGTTCTTGATATGAAATACTTTTTATAAGGAGAGTTAGTATAGTCAGCCAACTGATTTCTTTCCCCCTATAGTATACAAGTAGGACTATTTTGTACCTACTCGGGCTGTAAGTATACAGAAAACATAAAAGGTCATGAAGTTTAAAAAAATGTGGGTCAAAATTATTCACTGATGTAACTCCACTTGCATAAGGGATGCAAGCAGAAATAATACCGATTTATTATGTAGAGATTTTTATCTGCAGATCTCAAAGCACTTCATGATCTTAAATGTATTTATTCTTAGAACACATGATTTTCATTCTCATTTTAATGTTTTGAAAAATATTTGTGTTCAGAGACTTTTCATAAACACACATAACTACTCACATAGTGTACCATGTATTTTTTAACATGATCTACTATGCTAATTCTAAACTAGTGGTGGATAAATCTAAGTGTTCAGAGAAGGCTATTAGAAGTTGAGACTTTTCTAAAAGATTATATAAATCAATCCAAATCTTTTTGGTAAGGTTCCCAGTTAAATTTGAAAAGCAAGATAAAACTAGTCTTTAGTACTTCATCATGTCAGCCAGGCTGGAAATACCACAGGAATAGCTTTAAATGCCAGTTTGGTATTTCTCTTCCCACAGAAAATAGGAAGCACAGAATCAATGTGCTTGCTCTTCCAGAAAGGTTTATTCTGTTCAAATACCAATCTGTTTCATTGTTTGGAGACCCTAAGACAGTGGTTTTCAACCTTTTTTCATGTGTAGACCCTTACAAAATTTCAAATGGAGGTGCAGACCCCTTTGGAAATCTTCAATATACTCCATGAACCCCAGGTGTGCACGGACCACAGGTTGAAAAGACAGGGATGAATTCTGCACTGCTGCACCATTCTAACTCCCTATTCCCACAGTAGATGTGCTAGTTTGTGCTCAACCGGAAACCCACTGATTTCAGTGATGTTCCATATGTGTAGGGGTCTGTGCTACGGCATGTACTGGATTACTTTGGATCTAGACTGCTACAAATAAGAACAGTATCTGGCCAAGTATCTCCTATATTTGCTTTATTCTGTTAACTACCACAATCTGGCTTTGTGATCGTCTCCCTTTTTAAAATACAATAAGGAAAAAATTGTTTTCTAAAGAAAAATCACCACACACAATCTCTTGTACACTAGATTAATTTAATTAATGTTTCCATCTGGCTACCATGCTTCAGTAGCCTACACAAGGCTACACATACTTTTCAAAACCTGATTTTATTTTTGTGGGAAAGAGGCCGTATGAACGTTTCTTTCATGGGAACACAAAAGAATGTGTTTGTCTCTTTCATAAGACTGGAAATAATGATACATTTCTGCTCAGTGAAATACAGGTTAGAGCTGGTCAAAAAGTAGGGCTAGATTTTTGGCTGCCTCTGCTATCTGCTTCATGCAGAGGAGCCAGTTATGGCTCACTAATTGTAGGGTCAGTTCTTCACTGACCCCTGGGCCTGGCGTAATTCAGAGCAGCATGAAGTATATGTTCTGGCTATCTCCTAGTGAGAGCCCAGGAATGTTTTGGTTATGCACCTATTTGCCTGAGTCATGCCATCTAAAACGGGACCTCTGGGGGAGAGGGGTGATACTCTAGGAAATGGCTCTTTGCTAGGTGGTGAAGAACTCTGTCCAAGAGGAGTCTCCATTTGGGGAGACAGGGCAGCTATGCAGATCCTTTGTGCTGCTAAACAGTGAATCTCTGGCCATTAATATACATAATCTATGCACTATGATGTCTGTCTTTTGCACACACTGTGTGTGTGTATAGCAGTGTTTCCCAAACATTGGGTCCCAGCCCACCAGTGTGTCATAGGAAGGTTCTAGTTGGCTGGTGGAGCCCGAGACAAACATACACTTCACTTCTCCTGGCCCAGGACAGAGGAGAGACTGTGACAGAGGGGCAAGAGAGCCAAAGCTGAGTAGCACCATCACCCCATGTACTGGGTCACAACACTCAGAACAAGGATCCAGGCCCAGTCCTGTGAAAAAGGAGCCGCTATTGCAGAATGAGTGCAGGTGGGCTTATTCTCTAACCCCCTACCCTTGCCAAGGCCTTGACTCTGGGCTGGGATTAGGGTTGTGGTACTGGGGTGAAGGGTGCATATATGCAACAGTGGGTCACAAAAATCACTTAATGCAGTTGGTGGGTTGCCTTTGTAAAAAGTTTCATAACCACTGGTGTATGGTCTAGGAAATGAGCATCAATAAGTGAATTCATTGTGAGTTTGAAGAGAGAAATAAAAAGCTTGATGGAATAAAAATTAGACTCTAGGCTATAGCAAATACACAACAAAAATAAACAATACATTATACTTCATTCATCTTTGTTTCAAGTAATTCGTACACTCTAACTTCATTCTATCTCTTCTTCCAGATGTCAGATTTCTCTCCCACTGAATGATGATGCAGTTATGAATATATTTCTGATTATGTGTTATACCTTACTGTTTATAAAGGGTAAAATACGTGTGGGATCAGAATTTTTAGGACAGCTGCTATGTATTATCTTTGTTTGGCTCTGTATAAGATGGAGTATGTGAACTACAAACAATCTGAAAGGAGGAGAGGTATGGAGGTAATGATCTCAAGTAGCTTCCTTCAGCAATCTCCTTCATTTCACACCCAGTTAATACACAAAACAAAACCATTTTATTTAGCTGTGAACTGGAACCACTTTTGACAATTTTACACAAGATCCATGTGTTAAAATGAACTATGTGTCAGTGTATTAATACTCGTACTAAAACAGATTTTTAAGAAAACAAACGCAAGCAAGCCTTTCTTTTGGCTCATGTGTGGACATGACTTACTTTTATGGCTTCACACCAGTGAACAGGATTAATCAGTGAACAGGATTAAACAGACAAGGCTAAGAAACAGAGTGAAATCACTGTGCATATGTGTGGATGCAGGGAGGGGATGTCACACGGTTTGTGGGTTTTTTTGTGCCCTTTGGGTAACTCCTTTTTCTGATCTTCCTGTGTAACCTTTTGTTTTAAAAAAAATAATCAATTTCTAATTACAACTCTACTGTTGTATTTTCAGGACAATTGAGTAGCCCTATTCCTAGGAAAAATGATGACCTCTAAGGCTGAAACCTATTTTCCCTATCCTTACTAAAATGGCAGTTTGCTACCAATTTAAGGAAGGGATATGTGAGCAGTTCACTGTGGGCAGTTGTCATCTGTAAAGGTGTATTTTTTAGAAGTTTTCTCATGTATCTACTCTAGCTAAGCACTTAAATATGTGCTTAACTTTAAGCACCTGAGAAGTCCTATTGGTCTTTAGTTCAGACTCTATAGGTATGTCTACACTGCAATTAAAAACCCATGGCTGGTCCATGCCAGCTGACTTGGGCTAAGGTGCTCTTTAATTGTGGTGTAGACATTTGAGCTTGGACAGGAGCCTGGGTTCTAGGACCCTGTGAGGTAGGAAGGTCCCAGATCTCAGGTTGCCACCCAAGCCCCAATGTCAAAGGTATGAGCAGGAAAGAGGCAAAATGGAGGCATTTCCATGGCCTTTTATAGCTTCTGCCATGTGGAGGGAATCCCATTGTTCTAGTTTGTGGAGAGTTACAGGTAACAAGATGGAGTTTCGAATCACATGGGCAAATGATATGTGTATGCCCGTTTTGCTTAGTCATAGCAGAGGCCATTACCCATACTCTAGTTAGAAGGTTCACATGAAAGTCCATCAGGTGTGGATGGGCATCTTCCATGGTCCATTCGGAGTTAAGTGTACCTTGATGGGCCATTCAGCTTAAATAGTCCCTTCACAATGTGCTTGCTAAATAACTTGTGGGTGTTACCAAATGAGCAAACACATTTGAAATATAGGCACATGGTTGATATTTATAACTTAAAATACAAATATGATTGTCCTATTAAGCACATCATAACTTTCATAGACACCTTACTTGACACACTTTGAACAACATTTGTTGCAATAATATAACAGTAGTAGCAACAATGATTTGTATGGTTATATTGTAATATATAATGTCACGACACTCTTACCTTGTCAATTAGAAAAGTATTTTAATACCCATTTTAGCATAAATGAAACTTAGTCTAAACTAGCCTGAACATTCTGAATCCCTGCATGCATTACTAAGAAAATAAAAAATTTCAGAGGTAAATTTATTTGATCTTTTCCAATTTACAGTAGAAGAGCAGGTGAGATTGTGCCTGCCATAGGATGTTACTGTTAAAAAGAGTGAGTAAGGTTGAGAAATAAAAGCAAGCCATGAACAGAGTTTTAGGCAACAAAAATGGAATATAATTGGACAAGTGTTGCATCTGTGACCATCATATTGTGAATCAGAGTACAATATATTTTCCTGACTACAATAGTACAGATGCACATTAAAGTCTTGGTCCTGCCCACAGATTACAAAACTACCATTTTGTGCAGTTTGTAAGTACCATATAAAGTGGCTAATGGGGTTAGTAAATGTTAGCTGCATAACATGTTAACTATTCTCTTAATGTACTTGAAAATTGGACAAATATGATGGATTTTACTGTGGCATCATTTAGTCAATAGATACTTGGGGGTAGAAGATGGTATTCTTACACATGATGCAGTGTATATTAATTCTTTATGATATAATAAAGTGCTGAACAACAGACAATTTTGAAATAAAAAATAGTGCAAGAGGGACTGGACGAGACTCATTCCTGGAAATGAATTCAGTCCTCTTAGCTGGTAAATTAGCAGGAACATCCAAAGCAGCAATGACAGCAGGGGTCTGAAACTGTAATTTATTCCTAATTGTTCCTTGGGGTTGGAACTGAAACAGGAATTAGTAAATGTAAGAAATCTGATTTAATTTATTGGAAGCTTTACTTTGTAAAATATTCATTACGAGTCTGATCCAAAGCCTACTGAAGTCAAAGGGAGTCTTTCCACTGACTTTACTAGGTTTGAATCAGGTCTTCATTGCCTTCATGAATTGCTTGCATGTCATGATAATCTGCACAATGTGGTATTGAAGACAACAGCAGTGGAATAGGATGATGTCGCGTTAATAGGGAAATGTTAGTCCTGGCCAAAACTCCTTACAGCCAGAAGGTGTGTGTATGTGTCTGAGAGAGAGAGACTAACATCCAGCATTCTGTGGGGAACTATGTGAGTAGTAGTATTGAATTAAAAATGTATTTTACCATATGTGTTTCAAGAATAAATCTGACCAGTTATTCAGAAGATAAACTGTCAAATCCTGATGTTACTAAAGCCTCTGGGAGTTTTGCGGTTGCGTATAATGGAAATGTGATTTGGGCCCTGGGCTCTTGGTGCTGGTAGTTTTCCTAAGTCAATAAAAACGTGTTCAGGAAAGACCTGAGGTTTTGGATTAGGTATGTAAATTTTTTTAAAGTGTCTAAGTGACATAGGAACATTAGTCCCATTTTTCTCACAGTGATTTAGGCACATTGCAGCCAAAGTACCATTAAATTTTAGTGAGAGTTAGGCTCCTATGTGACGTTTAAAAGGGGGACTTTAGAGCCTACGATACTTAGGCACGTTTGCAAATGTTACCTTGGATATTATCAAGAATGAATGGCAGATTAATTTGTTGTATTTTTTTCCATGAGGCTCAATTATTTTTTTCTTCGTCCTCTAAAAAGTTTTGTCAAGGCTTTAAAGTTAGACCATGTAGAAAGAAATACATAACTCACGCCATTGTGTTATGAAAGACAGAACTGTAATTGTTTCATTGTGCAATTTAAATTTTCTTAGGTTCTAAATTATTACAATTATAATTTGTTCTTCTAACCTCAGGTATGCATTAAAGAAAAGCAAATTAATGAAAGAGTTGTGTGCGGATCAGAGTCTCAGTGCCAGTTCAATCATATTTTAAAGTGGAAGAGTATTTTTGCCTAGCAATCTCTTCATGGAAAACATCAAAATAAGGTAGTAGCTTTAGCATGAGAGTTATAGCTTCAGTGAAAGAGCATCTGCAATTAAAACCCAATGTCCGTTATTTTTCTTCTCTTTTATAACTATAGGCTTGTTTCAGAACATTTTTAGGCATTTAATATAAATCCCATTGGAGCTAGTAGCAGTCTTTCTAGTGACTTCAGCGAAGCTTGAACCAGAGTCAAGAGTTGCAAGAAAAATGCAAACCAGCCATTGAGAGTAGGAGTGATTTGAGTTGGTCAAAGTTGCATCATTAATATTTTAATGAAAGTGCAGGAACATCTAACCACATTTGATCAGTCTTGTACTATAGCGAAGGTCTTTGCTGTACAATGTTCTGAAGAAGGCATTTTCACTGTTTCTGGTATTTCTGCAATAAACTTAAAACATTCTAACTCAAAATATTGGGTTTCAGCATAGTCCAAAATCATGTGAATAATAGAATGTTCAGGGTGTTTACATTTTTGAGGCAAGTTTTACTTCTTTTAATATTCAAACAAAGAAACCAGGCTCTTCAGTGTTAACTGCCAGCTTTTGGAAGTGCTGTAGTCATTAAATCCAAACCCAAACAACACAAGTAGTGTGGCTGCCACCTAGTATTACCCATTTGTAGCATATCAGTAGCCTTTCCCTCAAAATATTAACTAATCAATGTCCTCTCATGCAGTGTTTAGTTGCTAATCACATTAGATTCTGGACTCCTTGGGACTGGGACTGCCTCTTACTCTGTGCTCAGTGCTGTACAGAACATATTGTCAGTGCTCAACAAAATATAAAGAATAATCAAATATATCTCTGCACATCCCAAAAGGCCACAGATGCTTACTGTACAGAACACTGATTTGTCCTGGGATTATACTGTTGGAATAGATGCAGGGTTTCAAATAGCTTCTATTCTCAGATTGCTGGTTGCACTGGCAGGGAGGAAATGACTGTAAATAAGTGCTGTGCTCTCCTGACAAGGCATCCAGCCACCTCCCGCCAACTTTTTCTAATCCACTGAAGCCTGGGAAAAAATACTAACAAGTCAATAAAATGGATAATGAATATTTGAGAAGTCAAGATGAAGAGTAAAGATGAGAAGTACCTAGGATTTCATAATGAGAAAGATATGCCACAATCTAGTGCAAGAGAAATTCACATACTGCAGTTACTTAGTTAATATTTTGAGGGAAAGCCTACTGATATGCTACAAATGACTAATTGTAGGTGGCAGCCAAATGTCTGGGGTTTTTTTGCTTCAGAAATGATGAAAATAATTACACATTTTCAAGAGAGATATTTTTTAAATACATATAATCAGAAAGTTTCATATTTACTGTACATATAAAAAATCAGAAAAGTTTGCTAGTGTATTGAAAGCTATTGTACACTAAATTAAGAAACAGCTACTGATGTCCTAATTTTGATAAAATGTATAAACCGGGATATCTTGTTTAAATGACTTCATTGTGTACTTGGAGGGCATAAATGAGGCAGTACCACCTTGCGTTTATTCTGGAACAAAGAGAGGCTACCAGTGTTACCATCAAAATGTAGACTAATAATAAAAGCCAAGGGTGAGCTCTTGGCCCCAGTTTTATCTATTATACCTAATTGTGTAGTGAAATGGCTGTTACCTGGCATTACTGGATACTATACCATTGCTTTGACTGAGTGACAGAAATGCTCACATTGGATGCCTACTGACAATAGTGACACAAGGTGGATGAGGTAGTGTGTTTTACTGGACCAATTTCTGTGGGTGGAAGAGATAAGCTTCTGAGTTGCCGTTTCCAGACCTGAAGAAGAGCACTGTGCAGCTCAAAAGCTCCTCTCTTCCACCCACAGAAGTTGGTCCAGTAAAATATATTCCCTCACCCACCTTGTGACTCTCATATCTTGGGACTAACACTGCAACAACAACACTGTATACTGCATACTAGTGTGTGTCACAGCATACAGATCCTTTCAATATGACATGAGTAACCGTTCTATTGAGGATGAGAGCAAAGCAATGAATGCTGCCATAGTACCTATTGTTAGTTCCTTGTAAAAAAACAAAAAACAGATATATGGTCAGTAGGCAAGAAGCTAGCTGCCCATCTTCTAGCCCTGTCTATCTTCTAGCCAAGATCCCAGGATTTTATGCAGATTTCCCAGTGTGCTTAGGGATGTTTCCCCTTTGCTGAGGAGAGCACAATACAGGACTGATGCACAGGTTCTGTCAGTGACACTAAGTGGAGAATTAGTAATCCCACAGGAGAAGGGCACAGAGGCAGAAAATAAACAGGACTGTCTAGGCAACTACTCCAGTTACCTGTTAAAGGCAGATATTTTAGATATGAATATCCACATATCAGTGGTACAGTGAATAACAATTTAACATACAAAAATTGGTCTTATTTGGATACTCTGATAATTTCTATGCAGACAGCATAGTTCTGGAAAAGGCTGACCTCTGTGGGCTCTCATATTTCTGATTCACAGAATCTAATCAGCCCACATATATGCAGAGTCTTCATGACTGATAAAGGCTGCAGATCCAGCACTCTTATCTTCCCAATTAGCTGTATAAACTGTTTTTCCTGTGGGGTGAGAGTAATTGTGTTTGGTCATGGCATGAAAACACTGAAAGATATTGGGCATGAATACAGTTTCTGTTGCTACAGATTATTTTAGTTTGCTTTAAAAAAAATGGCAATGGTGCTGCTGGTAAAGAGAACTGAGCTTTTGGGTGTTGGGTGCTAATGGAACTGAGCTTTTGGGTGTTTTGGGTGTTGGGTGCTAATGGAATGGCAAAAATGGCATTGGTACTACCTCTTAAAGCTGGATTCAGAGGGGCTCACACTAGTATTAATGGGAAAGTAGGATTCCATAGATGGGGGAGGAGGGAGAAAGAAGGACAGGTGTCATGATCTAGCATCACTTCCCCCGTCGAGTTAAAGTAACTCAGAATATGTTTTATCAGAAATAGGCAGTAGTAACTGGTGACTTATTGGGGTTAAGATTTTCCTTCTGTTACTTTGGGACAAGCTAATCATCTGACAAATTTGGTGTATTTGTTACAGAGAGGTAATTCTACAAAGATACAGTCAGCAGTTTTGATCGGTTTCTTGTCCCAATAATAGCGTTCAGTATGCAAATACAGCTTGTGTGGCAACATTATGAAACACAAAAATGAGGTCACAGCCCACAAAGACACTGTTGCTTACTGGCATGTGTATGTGGTCTCTGTTTTGTGATTGTTATTTCTGCATCTATTTTTTCCCCTCAGTTGCAGCTGCTCCTTTCACTTTTTGCCCTTAGGCCTGTTCTTTTTGGTGGAATCACTGCCAAGATCAGGACAAAGAAATTCTAGAGTGGATTGCCTTGTTTATATCAAAAGGGAAAGAACAGGCCTTTTTTGAAAGCAGGAAGAGAGAAGTTCCTCCCCTTTCTACTCTATACCTTCTTTTGTTCTTTTGGTGCCTCCTACTCATCTTTCTTTGTATACTGTTAGCACAACCACCTCCTCCTCTTCCTACGTAGGAATGTCAGAAATGTCATTGCTGTGCTTTTCATTTTCTTCCTCTGATCAGTTTGTCATAGGCTGCAGTCTAATCTCTTCACAGAAGAACAAGCCTTGCCAATACTTAGTGCAGAATGACAGTTTTGCTCCATTTCCCTTTCTCTTCCACATCAATAACAATGGTGTTATTTTACTTTAATTCACAGAGCATCTTTGAGTTTGTCTGGCACTTTACAGTCTCTTAACTGTGCCAGGCAAAGAACAGAACCCACTGCTGGAGAAGCTTACAAACAAAAGGCACAAGTGGGTACACTACTAAAGTGTCACGAAACAGAAGGTAGAGAAGTGTGTGTTCATTAAGCTGTAAATTTTCCCATGATAGCTTCCCTTTTCCTCCTTCCTTTCTATCCTGTGCCTGGTATATTGATTACATTGGCACCAAAGACACAAGTAGAGCAGATGAGCACAGATGCTTGGAAATTTTTGATGAAAACAAAATAATTGTCATGTAAATTTCACATAGAAAAATCCAGGATTTTTAGCTGAAAATTCAAAAGTGGAAATATTTTCATTCAGAAATGCACTTACTGTGCTTCATAGGAGCTGTAGTTTGGGTGCCTCATACCCCCATTCTTCTCTATAGGCTGGGCTCCCTGGATGGACTGCATCTCTCGTGATGATCCATGGTCTCATATTTTATAGATGGGGATGGGGGGGTTGCATCATAAAATTACTCCTTGCTCTGGTGAACCATGGATGATGGAGAGTCCTGCCCATAGAAGACAGGACATGAGGCAACTGAACTGTAAACAGTTTTGATGGAAAAATTTGGAGCAATGTTACAGAAGAGGAGCCCAGTGTGGTGGCGCGCGTCTGTAATCCCAGCTGCTTGGGAGGCTGCGGTTGGCGGATCGCTCAGGAGTTCTAGGCTGCTGTGCACTATGTCAGTCGGGAGTCCGGTGCTACTGACAGCCTGGCCAGCGGGTAGTTGGAGGCCTGGCTAGTACAACGCATCTGATGTGTTGTGATCGGCACTCTCTCTGTGAGGGCTGATGGACGTGACTGTGACAATTACAGAAGAAACAGTTGTCTCAGGAGTTTTAGCTGGTCTCTGTTTTGTATACAGTAGTGCTGTCCAACCTTTTCAGCCTGAGGGTCAAACAGCTTTCAAAAAGACCAAAGGATATCAGCCATTGTTTTATGGCAGATTCTCTATCCTTGTTGCACTCCCTTGTGCACTGCTACAGCTGGATGTGTGGGACCCCACCCAAGTTGTCTGGCAAAGTGACTGAAGCTACATTTTCTTTGCTTTCTTTTTACTTGAAAGAAGAACCGAATGTTAGAAAAGGTTGCAAATACTTCTTGCCCAGCTAAGTTTTTCTATTTGCAATGTGTTTGTAGTCTCTTTTCTTATGTCTGGATCTTGTGAAATGTCAACCTATAAAGGCAAGGGCGGGTGGCAGGGAAGCAATCCAAATCCTTTGCCACTTTGTCAGTATATGAAAGGCCTAAGAATTCTTAGGGAAAATAATTAACTTTGCCTACTGAGCTCAGTTCCCACTGAGCTTCATGGATGCGACACAAAAATATGCAAAGTGTGGTTGATCAAAAAGGAAACCATTGGATGTTTTGGACTCCTTTCCCCTTACCTTCATTTAATGGCCCTTTTAGAGTAGCTAGATTATAGTTAAAAAATTGTCTCAAGTCGTGAGGGTCTTGGTATAATTCAGAAAAATATCACTTATCTCATTGTAAACCTTCAGATATTTCAAGTTGCTTCATACAATTATTGTATAAGGCTACATTTAAGGCAAATCAATGCATATAGTGGGTGAAATGTATATCTGTGAAGAGGGTCAGAACAAGGTCTAAGCAAGAGTTGAAGGTGACATACTGGTTTTTCTTGAGGGCCATGGGTTCATGCAATAACTGCACCATCACCAGTTTCACCCACTTAAGTGTTCTGCAAAGGGTGATTCCGAAATGGTTCATAGGACTTGATTCAGACCACTGCACAGGGGTCAATTTCATCCAGTATGAAAATCAAAATGAATGGGAAACAAGATAATTAGGCATGTACATTACTGAAAGCTAAAGTCAAAAGGGGATAGTCATCTTCTAATAGATTATACACTTGTGCCAAATAGCTTATTGTTTTCTATTGGTTACATCTAAGTAATATGGATTAGGGTTGCAAACGATTAGGGTGACCAGACGTCCCATTTTTAAAGGGACAGTCCCATATTTAAACCCTCCTGCAGGTATCCCAACTTTTTCTTTAAAAAGGGGAAATAGTTCTGTATTTTCTATCTCTCTCCCACCCCCCCATCAGTATTGGTGGATCCCTGCTCTCCAGCTGCCAGCCCAACAACTGTGAGTGGTAAGTGTGTGTGGGGGTCCAGTGGCCAATGATGGGGGTGGATGTACAAGGCTGGTGCTAGAGCAAAGCTGCAGCGCACAAGGCCGGACGCTACCCCTGCTGGTCTGTCAGCGCAGCCCCCACTGCATGCTGGCTCTTGGCCAGCAGGGCCCAGTCCCATTTCCGGCCAGCACTGGCTGCGTGCTGCTAGTTGCAGTGGCTTGTGAGTGCGGGCAGGAACCAGGTGGTGGCCGGTTATGTGTCGCCTCTGCTGCCCACCCCTCGGACCTTTACAAGCTCCCCCTCTTGCTGTCCTCTTCCTGCTTTGCTCCTCCCTCCCATACAGCCCCACTGCTCCTTCATATCCCCCCAGACAGGGTGCGTCTCTCTCCCAGCACTGTGCGGCGAGCCAGCCCCTAGTCAGAGCACTCAGCTCACTAACAGTCTGGCCGGCAGGCTCCTTCCTTCCCCCACTGCCTCTGACTGGGCTGGTGCCCTGGGAAAGCCCAAGACCCTCCAGCCCGAGGCGCTGGCCAGGAGGAGCCGAGCCCTGCACAACGCTGTCACAGGGAAGCCTCTCCGCCCTTCAGCTAAGCTCTGGGGTAGGGGGAGAGGGAAGTGCTTTCCAGCCTGTTCACACCCTGACCCTGCAGGCTCCACAGCAGCCCCTGGGGAAGGGGCTTAGCCCCCTCCCCCCGGGTCCTGTCCCCAGGGAGCGCGGGGCTGCTCCATCCTCTAGACACCCTCCCATGCTGAGCCACCTCTCTCGCCAGGTTCCCTGAAGAACCTGCCCTCAGATTCCCTGGGCCCTGGTGCACAATGCATCCTTAGGGCTTAACCCCTTCCTGCCTGCACGGTAGCCGTGGGATGGGAGGTGGCTGGGTTATGTCAGTGGCCAGCAGCCTTTTGACACTGTGCAGGTGTAACACTGACAGACTCCAGTTGTCAGCGGGTGGGATCGAACCTGGGACTTCGGGAGCTTAGTGCATGAGCCTCTACTGCATGAGCTAAAAGCCAACTGGCTGATAGCTAAGGCTGTAGAGCAGACTCAATCTTTCGCTCTAAGTGGTTTTGGTGCCACTAGATGGGACAGAACACCACACCCAGAAGGTGTGTGGGTTACATAGGCAGGGAGGGAGGTGAGCTGCTTCCACCCACAGGGGAGCAGGGGGGGAGGGGTGTCTGAAAAGGTATGGGCCAGGTCATCCCTTCCACCCCCCCTCCCCTGCGGCTGGAAGCAGCTCCCCTCCCTTCCTACCCCCACAGTGCTGAAAGGCTGCTGCTGGCCACATTCTGGTGTAAACCATGGCAGAAATCTGGGGAAGGAGGGTATGTGACCCCTTTGGGTCCCCTCACATGTTGCCACAGGAAGATGAGGTGCCAGATACCAGGAGAGGCGGATCCGTCCCGGGGGCCCAGCCAGGCATGGAGGGTGCCAGGCAAGGAGGGGAGGGTCAGTCTGTCACACCCCCCTCTGTGTGTGAGAGTGTGTGTGTGTGTGTGTGTGAAGAGTAGGTGTGTGTGTCACCCCTCCCCATGTGAACCCTAAAGCCTTAAAGATAAGAAGGTAAATAAAAAGAATCCACCTATGCAGTATTTCTTTTTAACAGGGGCTCAGTCAACTTGATGTAATTGAATGTTTGTATGATTAATTGCTGTTTGAACTCTCTTGAATACGAGTAATTTTACCAGGTGTCCCGTAGTCGGCATAGGGAAATATGGTCACCCTACACACAATGAGGTGCCACTCGGGGCAGATGAAGATTTAAATTACCGTTAATGCATTGTTAAAATCTGGCGGTAAAAAAAATCTAACCAAAGATAAAAAAATCTGGAGACACCCAGCCGCATTAACAGCTTTAGGGCTTGTTTACAGTTACAGCGCTGTGGCGGTGCAGCTGCACCAGGATAGGTGCAGCACCGTAGCGCTTAGTGAAGACACAACCTATGCCAATGCGAAAGCTTCTCTTATTGGTGTGGGTTCTCCACCTCCTCAAGAGGTGGTAGTTATGTCAATGGGAGAATTGCTGTCTACACCGGGGATTAGGTCGGTATAACTATGTTGCTCACGGGTGTGGGAAAGTGATGTAGTTATAACATAGTGTGTAGTGTAGACCAGGGCTTAGAATCTGGCCAGATCAGACAGTACCCGTTCACAAACTGTAAACAATGATTTACATGAAAAAGGAGAGTTTTTAGCCTACAATAGCTCTGCACATGTGGTAATTAATAAACAACCCTCCCACATCTGTGCTTTTTTTCGTAGGCAGTTTAATCAGTTGCCTAGATCTTCAGAGTGAACCGCAGTGAAAATGTATCCCATGAAAATTACTTCTGTTTTAAAAAAAAGTCTTAATAAAAAACACAAATTGTGGCAATGGTGTCAATTCCAAAAGCCTGGTTTTTGCTCTGGGGGTAGAAAGTGTGTGGAGTCACTGCATTTTATAATGCAACATGCCAAGATTTCATTATCCATGTTTAATTATAAATGTGTATAGAGGGCTGTAGCAAAGTGAAGACTCACTGGCGTGGTGCCCCCTGCTGGTTGTACTGGGAATTAGCTCTTCAGCACTTGTAGCACCCTCTGCTGGCCGGTGTCTCACCTGCCACTGGCCCCATATCCCTCACAGACCTCAGTGCCCTCGTCCTCAGGGTTCTGCCCCAGCAGTACCTCCACTCTCTCTGGGTCTCCCCTCCCAGGGGAACCCCCAACCCTCTATCCCCACCTTGCCTCAGTGGCTACTGCCAGTCATCATCTATCCCCCGCTCACTAGGGCAGACTGCATTCTGTAAACCACTCATCACTGGCAAAGGGGGTTTGGACCTGCTGCCTCTGCCTAACCCCAGGCTGCACCTTTGCAACCCCATTACCTGTTTTAGGCCCTGCTCAAGGCCTGCAGCCTGGGGAGTTGCCAGGCTGGAGGCGGAGCTCCCCAGCTCCTCTCGCCCTATTACCCAGCACTGCTCTGTTGCCTGAATCCTGAGCTTCCAGGAAGCTAGGTCCTTCTCCCTCTAAAGCTAGAGAGAGACTCACTTAGCTCCTGGCTCACAGCCCTTTCATCAAGGCCAGCTGTGGCCTGATTGGGGCGTGGCCCAGCTGTGGCTGCTTCTCCAATCAGCCTACCCTCTTGGCTCCCCAGGGCAGCCCTTTCCCCTTCAGGGCTGGAGCGGGGTGACTGCCCCAGTACAAGGGCCTTTCTCCATAGTATATGGGAGCCACAGAATTAGCAGCCTTAGTGAATGAAGAGAATGTACATAGTACATAATTTTCAGGATGTAGCTTCATTTCCTTAAGCAGACCTGATATGGTAGATAGCATCTAGGATATTAAGTATCAGGAGACTACAGTGGCTCCTGTTAATAATGGTATGGGTGAAAAATATATTACATCTTGCTCTGAATGTGGTCATGTTTCTAACAGGACTGAATTTCACAAGCAGGGCTCTGCCATCAAAAATTCCCTATCCTGTATGCATCTGAGCAGCTCCTTAGCAGTATCTAGACAAAGTGTTTCCACCAGGTGATGTTTCCTTACTTGGGCAATCTCTGAGATAGCAGGGACCCAAACTATTTAAGGCTTTGTAGGCCATCCCCAATACTTCTTATTTCACACACAGGTGAACTGGAAATCAGTGGCCTTAAGGTTATCCACAGGTACAGGGCATTTCAATTGCACACTATGGAGGTGATGAAATCATGAATCACTGTAGCATGACTGGTGAGAAATGGTTACGGTATTCTGACAAGCAGAGGAGACTGAAAACATTCTTGGTCACTGCTGCTCTGTGGACATCCAGGAGTGAGAAGTCCCATAAAACCCTAAAACTGTCTTTGCCAGTTCACTTCTAGCTGGACTGAGTCTCAGGCAGCTGGCTTTCGTGCACGTCCCTATCTCCTACAGAAATTATGAGAGCCAAGCAAAAGATGGGAAAGGAAATGTCCCTTATGTGTCAGAGGTCTGCTGATTGGAAATTCACAGATGTTGTTCTTTGCTCCAACACTGTTGTGGTGTAAGACTGCAGAATCTTACTATGGTACAGGTGATTGGATTAATGACTTCTGCATCTGGCAGGTTTTTCAAGTCATTTTTTAAGCACTGTGATCTGTGGGGAAGATAGGAAGGTAGGGGATACCTAAATGCCAAGGTAAAGATAGTTAATTGTAGCTATACCTGTGATCAGTGCCATGAAAAAAGCAGTGCATGAACAATTAAAGTACATACACACCAAATATTTTCTGCTCTAGAGCAGGGTGATTTTTCTCCTATAGATAGCTCTGGACTCTGACTGAACCCATCAGTTTCTGAGGCAGAACAATCATAGCTCCTATGTCTGTGGGGGAGTTGGAAGAGCCTCCGGTTAATTCTGGAGGAGGAGGTTATTGGAGCATAACAAGTGTACTTTTCACCAGCTTGGGATTCCCCATGACATTAGAATCCTCAGTAGACTGCTTGAACCAGTTTACAGCCCTTTGTATGCCATAACAGTGCACAAGGGCCACAGTGGATCTCCAGACTTGGTCCTTAGAACCAGGGCTGGCCTTTGGGAAAATGGCACCCTGGGCGAACTTGTATGTTGGTGCTGTGGCTGCCGCTAGCTCCCCCTGATCATACCTGCGCCCTGCTGCCTCATACCCCAGGATCGCCCCGCTCCTTGACCATGATGGCTGGAGAGAGGCGGCTGCTGGCGAGGCGCGCAGCTCTGAGGTCATCAATGCCAGCAGCACAGAAGTAAGAGTGGCATGGTATGGTATTGCCCCCTTTTCTTCTGCGCTGATTCTGGCAGTGATGCTGCCTTCAGAGCAGGGTATCCAGAGAGTCGCAGCTGCTGGCCAGGAGCCCAGAGGTCCCGGGGCTCAGCTCTGGCAAACCCCAGCCAAATTAAGCACTCATGGTGCCCCTCTCACCACGATGCCCTGGCTGGCCCTGCTTAGACTTCTAAAATGTTTACATTTCTTTTTAATCCATGAAACAGTCACATTTGTGTCATAACGTTAGGGATTATATTTCCCCTATAAACTGCACCCATCAGTAATTTGTGTAGAAGTGCTAGCGAGCAGCCTGATTTCATTCCTTCTCTCTCTCTCTCATATCTGATAGTCCATCCAGTAGAGTGCAGCAGAACACATACCTCTTGAGCAGACAAACAGGCTATTATTATAACATCTGTGCTCCGTACATTTGGTTCTCATCTGTGGCCATGGATGTATTCCATGTGTCTATTGGGCAGCAGCATTGCAAGCAACACACGTTGTGGAAGAAGACTAATTACTCTGTGCTCGTTTGACCAAGAATCCCGAGTGGGGTAGTCTCCAGCCTCTTTTCCTCCTTTCATATCCACATCTGAAAGGGTGATGGCTGTTTCGCCTCTCTGGGGTGGCCTGTGTGATATTCCCAAGCAATAGTGTAAGATTCTAATGTTCTAATTAAAGACTAAATGTATTCAAAATAGAGGAGAGAGAGTTAAAACAATAATCTGACTGCAGAACTGATCTAACCTGGAAAATCTTTATTCATTCCCCTTGGATTTAATTACAGTGAATAGAAAAAAAGACTACACTTCTAGAAATCACATTATTTTTTCCCTCCCCTCTGGCCCTTTTGGCACTCCAGCCTGTCAGGGATGTAGCCTTTCATTTCAGATATCGAGTGTCATCTTTCCCTTTACCTGTCTCACACTGCTGTTATACCCTTTGGATTTCTTTGATGTGCCTGGCTTATTCTATGATACCAGATACAATCCCTATAAAGCAGTACCCCATAGTCTTTTTCCCCATGCATCCATTATCTGTGTCACAAATGCACTCAGGCTTGTATACATTGCTTTGGATAAGCAGTTTTGGTACCTGTATTCCTCTACTCTCCCCCATTTTTTACAATATAAGGGGTCTCTTTGAAGATGTATAGTTCTCCACCCCCCCCCACCCCACCCCCCATATACCTTCTCTTCTCATCCAAATAAGCATTCCATTCTGGAAAGGAAATGTATACTTTGTGTTAGCTAAATTACCGGGCTTTTGCACATTAACTGGATTGTCTCGGGGTGTCCACTAGAAGTCAGCTCCGTGTGCTTTTCAGATAGCTTATATAATGTTATTCATGTTCATCTATATATCAAATATGAATTATTAATAAATTGGAATCCATTTGTCACACAGTTAATAGTGTTTAACCAAAGGCAGAGAGATAATGAGAGAACCATTTTCTAGACTTAGAAGAGTCCAATTCTACTTCTGTGGAAGTCGAAGGAAGTTTTTCCATTTATTTCAAAAGGAGCAAGAACGATCTTGTGATAAAAGCATGAGTGGGTGTCAGTGTCAGTCTATTTGGTTTTTTCCCCCCTACTTTGTCATAGATTTTGTGTGACAATGTGGGCATTTCACTTAAACTCTGAGCCTTGGGGATTGTAATACTAACCTCACAAAGTTGTCATGGACAACATCAATGCATATTTGTAAAGTTCTTTGGGCTCCTCTGTTGGAAGATGCTATGAAAGTGCAAAGTACTTTTATACTCCTCATCCTTGGAAGATCAGCTGGTTGATTTAACCAGTTTTCTTTCATCCCTAACCTTTACATAACGAAATTCTCCATTTAAAAAGTGGCCTGCAGTTTTCCCAGTACTTCAGGAAGGCAGAGCTTTCCTGGCAACTGTCCATGACTGTGAGTTCAGTCCCAGAAGGTATCAGAACTACCACAAATCTCTCTACCTTCAGATTGAAATGTAAAACCCACTTCTTTGACCTAGCCTTCTCCCAATAAAACGAAACAAACAAACCAAAGCCATAGCAACTGGCGAGATACATAGAGATCCTTTAAAGGATTTACTTTTACAATTTGTAAGGTACACACATGACCATACGCACTAAAAAAAACCTGAGATAGATAATAGAATGAACAGCCCTTAATTAACAGTTGATTCATAGCCCTACTGTTCAGCTGTCTAAGATCCAACATATAAAGCATACAGAATATACATGGTATACATTCATGTTTGTTCTAATGATTAGCCCTAAACTGACCTGTGCTTCTGCCCTTCTGTGATTTATATTTGTGTTTGAAAAAAAACAGCTACAAAAATGGTAACTCGCTTGATGTTTTATGACAGGAAATTCTGTGAAACAAATGATTAAAATCAATAGCCTAGTATTCTAATCTCAGACACATGAGAGCATATTGACTGGAAACTAGCAAAAATAAACAATCATCTTGTATGCAAGGCACACCTCTGTGTCTGCACAGAATACAGCTCATTGTTGTGTTTTTTAATTAGCTCTCTGTTAGTCATACTTATTCTGTGTTGCAGACATGTACAGCTACTAATTTAGCTTACAAAAGGTAATTTAGGGTACAAAGTCTGGACTGAGATCCAGTAGCTGGAAAAAAAGCCGAGCTGTGGCTCTGACTTAGCATGTCCATCTACAGAAATGTCACTTGGTATAAGTGAAGCATGATAGTTGTTGCAATTGTCTAGTGTAATAATTTGACATGAATAGATGTGTCTCATTCCTGTGATGGTCTGGAAGTGTGGCATGTGGCCTTCTTGAACTTTCCAATAATTCCACAAAAGGGTTTTATTAAGATTACTAAATAATAGTTTATAACTTTTCAAGGATTGATCTTTAAAATAAATAATTATTCAAAGGAGTGGAAAAAAGAGCGATGTGATCTGACACAAAGGGTGAGAATCATCCCTTAATGTGAGTAGTGTGAAGGTAGAACAGGTCGTGGTCCAGCACAGACCCTTGTCACTACCCTGGCATCACAAAGGGATCAGAAACTTATACCATCCTCCCAGCCAGCCAAGGAATCCCCTGATGTGATGGACATTTCAGCTGGCATAGCCAGCTCCTATGCCACCCCTTATCCTTGCAGCTCTCTAGCACAGGTGGTGTGTCAGGAGAAGTGTGGAGGAGCAGTCAGGAAGTGACTGTGTCCCACCTCTCTGCAACTGGTGGATAATAGCTCCTTGGAAGCATTACCAACTGGCAAAGTTGAAAGCAGCTCTCAGGCTACCCTAAACTTTGTCACAGCTGGTCTTGGCAGCAGAAAATGATCAAGGTGTCCATTTTAGCTAACTACAGGGAGGAAAAGAAAAATAGCATTAGATTTCGCATTTACAATTTGAAATGCCCGGCTTTGTGCTCAGCAGAGACTGGGAGTAGGAAAGGATCTGGCCCAGACACTTAAAGAATCTGATCTTGTTTAAAAAAAATCACAGTACACACTTAGGAAAAAATGTGTTTTTTAAAGAGCATCTTTATTTTAAAATTTTGCAGAGAAGATGCAACAGATATTTATACAAGGAGTATGAGAGACAGGATTATTTTCGTCCCTCTCCTCTTTGCAAGTAAAAGCATGTAATGAGGCTTCCTAGCCAGAAAAACCTCTATTGTGTAACCACTTACGGAACTAATGATCCATTTCAAGTCATCTTGCCCACTTCAAGACAATAGAAATTTTCCAATCTCCTTCAACCACCTGAAAAAGAAGTAATTTTGTTTACTGATTCTTTTTTGAAATTTTCAAGAATGGTCTATCAGTGACTACTTGGAGGACAACAATGGTAGCAAAAGGATTCATGTCAAAAACCCATAGCTTTGTGAAGTAAGAAATAATACAATCATATAACTAACACTGATCTATATCTATTGTGCAGGTTTTCTTGCAACAGCTGGTGACATAGCTATCTACCTCTCAGATCAGGGATTGGCAACCCTTGGCATGCGGCCCACCAGGGTAAGCCCCTGGCGGGCTGGGCCGGTTTGTTTACCTGCCGCGTCCACAGGTTTGGCCATGGTTCGCCACTCCAGGCCAATGGGGGCTGTAGGAAGCAGCGGCCAGCACATCCCTTGGCTCGCGCTGCTTCCCGCAGCCCCCATTGGCCTGGGGTAGCGAATCGCGGCCAGTGGGAGCCGTGATTGGCCGTGCCTGCGGATGCGTCAGGTAAACAAACTGACCCGGCCCGCCAGGGGCTTACCCTGGCGGGCTGCGTGCCAAAGGTTGCCGAGCCCTGATTTAGCTGAATTAGTTACTATGGGCCTGATCCAAAACACATTGAAGTCAGTGAAAAGACTCCAATAACTATGGATCAGGCTTTATCAATTGCTGTAAATAGATACATTGATATGGGGTAACATTTTCAAAAGTGCCTAAGTGAGTTAGAAGGCCAAATCCCATTGACTTTCACCTTTCAAAATGGAACTTAGAAGCCTAAGTAATTTAGGCACTTTTGAAAATGTTATATGAGCACTTTAGAAAACTTATATCTATACTGATGATATTTAATAAATCTTGTTTAGAAAACAGCACAGGTTAGTCTCATATACATATTGATCATTATATATATTCCATTATTATGAGATACAAATGCAAGAGAATTTATGCTTCTAAATAAACACTAGTTGGAGTGTTTTTGAACCAGGAATCCAGTAAATAATGGATTTATTTAGGCTGAAAGAGGCTTTTGAATATTTAGTGTTTTTTATGTAAAACAATTTCAGCTATATACACTTATCTAACATAATGTGTGCACCAATTGCTTTTGTTCTCTTTTTTTAAAGGGTAACATTTTTTTTGCATTTTTTTCCAGTTTTATTTTTCCAGGTAAAACAATCTACCTCCAAAAAAGCCAAGCTGACACTGACAGGCTGAACACTTAACATTTACATGAAAAAGATGTTGCCTTTGGCGAGAATATACAGATTTCTCATGTAATTTGGTCAAAACTGAGTAAAAAAACTAGGTCATACCATGGTTATTACCTTCTGATAAATGCATAGCAATACTCAGCAGCAGAAATTAGGTTTTAATGAAAAAGATATAATTCCAGAACAAGTTTTAGGTCTTTGCATGTTTGAACTGTATTATGGTGATAAATCTTCCCTTATCTCGAGAAATATGCAGAACATTCAAAAAAACCGAAATCTGCAGTTCACAAAAATAATTGATGTTTGAAGTTGTCACTGAAGAGGTGACTGACCTCCTGTAAGTCATGCCTTGCTTAGCAACGTTCCTTAGCAACACCAGTCTATTATACAGCACACACAATATCAGAACATAGAGAATTGCCAACAGCCAATTACTAATCATTTTGCACTAAGTGGTAGTTGTAGGACACTGTTCTGTCCTTTGAGTTAAGTCACCCCGCTCCCCCACAGTTGTCTGCCTTGACATGCCTAATTCATTTTTTTAAATGTTTCTTCTGATTGGTTTTTTTGAGTTTTCATGTTAAACCACATTGTGCAAAGACATTCCACCTAAATTCTCAAAGGATTTCATGCACCTAACCTGTGTGTTCAGAATTGAATTGACATTCCCCTCCTCTGACTCTCCAGAGGTTAGGCAATGGGACTACTATACATCCCCTTTCCGTATCCTCTGCAGCCATTACTTCAACCTATGGGCTTAAGTAATGGTGGCTAGCTTTCTGCATCTCCTTTCTAGGGTTCCCACCCATTGGAGCCATTTAAGTACAGATCCAGAGGTCCATCGTCCAATCTGCTTCTGAGACTTCTCTTTGCATTGGCCTATCTGAAGCCAGTTAGAAGCGCCGCTCCCCATTGCAAAGAGGGCCCTCTAGCAGTAGGAGAATTTCACCCACATTCTTCATTCCTGCTTTACTTTGCATTCATGCTCTCTTCTTCATCCATTTGTCACTGGCAAAATAGCCTTTCAGCACTGCCCTCTTTATGGGGATGATACTGCAAACACTTATACATGTGTGTAAAAACTTTATTACCTTGAGTGGTCCTGTGATGGATTTGAAGCTGCTATATAATAATGTATGACTATTTTGTGTTCTATCTGTTTGTCTGACTTCTGTAAGGTGGGGAGGGGGAGGCAAGGAGTTAATTCCAGCAGGCTTTGGCTTCATGTACACAGGAAAACCAGTCAGTGACTCCAGATAAAACACTTTCTCGCAAACACTCCAAGAGATAATGCCTTAGTTATTCACTTTAATGCTTTGGTTTGTCCCTCTCCCCTCCCTCCCTATGAGAGATGACTTAATCTGGTTTTGGGTGGCTCATCCAACTGTGTGGGATAAAATAAAAAAAGACTTTTAGTTGGATAAAAAAGCAGGCCCTCAATTACAGGGGCAGAGAGACAGTTGGGGAGCAGACTGACACCAGGGTCCTGGAGCCTGGGGTATGATAGGCCTGCCTAAACCTTTAGGTAAGAAAGACATGCATACAGACGGTTTATTGTTTTAAAAATCTCTTCTGCTCTGTTCCTACTGTTGAGATTAAACAATACTTTGTTTTCAGAAGGCTGTTTTGGGCCTCTCTATTCACCGTTGCCATGACTCCCAAAGGAACGATGTGCAGGTATGAATAGGTGTTCCACAGGCTACTGGAGCCCAGGACTCAATCGAAGAGTGGGGGAATGGAAAAGTCTCATCACTTTGGAGGGAAAAGTGCATTCAGAGTCCAGAGAAGAGGTCAAAGGCACACTTAGCCCTGTAATTGTGAGAAGTCCCTGTGAACTCAATGAATTATCCACATATGTAAGTGGATTGGTGCAGGATCGGTCATTATGCTTTGCCCTCTTTATTGTACAATCTAATAGGATTTCTTCTATGGTCTAGCTCAGGGATCGACAACCTTTGGCACGCTGCCCGCCAGGGTAAGCCCCCTGGTGGGCTGGGCCAGTTTATTTACCTGCCGTGTCCGCAGGTTCGGCAGATCGTGGCTCCCACTGGCTGTGATTCGCCGCCCCGGGCCAATGGCAGCCCCCATTGGCCTAGAGCAGCGAACCGCGGCCAGTGGGAGCTGCGATTGGCTGAACCTGCAGACGCGGCAGGTAAACAAACCAGCCCAGCCCACCAGAGGGCTTATCCTGGCGGGCAGCGTGCCAAAGGTTACCGATCCCTGGTCTGGCTCTTCTTTCCTGAAGATTACTGACCCACTTTATCTAACCATTTTGAAAACCCAGATACATGTATTACCCTGGCTTTTCTGGGTACTGTAATTTCTCTATTTCCATTATAATATGCTTTTTCAGAACTGAATAGAGTGACCTTAATTATTAAAAAGGATCAAAATTAGTTTATCTTGTGTTTGCTATGAAAAACAAAAAACGTGTTCCTTTTATCTATTTTCAAATTGTAAATGCTAAATCTAATGCTATTTTTCTTTTCCTCCCTGTAGTTAGCTAAAATGGACACCTTGATCATACATAATTAGTCTACAGTGCATCTGTTACTTATCATTTTAACAAACCTATTTCAATTTTGAAAAATTAACATGAATTTGACTGAGTAATCTAATATAGCTTCTCTAGTCCTTCAGAAAATGCTCATTAATTTCCATGACTACATTTGGTAGTCAGGAGGAACATATTGCATTATATCTTTCTTTAAATGCAATCTAGTTTTGTTATACTAGGAGCGAGGAAAGATGTACGGTACAATAAAGGTGATATTATGATGGGATCAATTCATTGTTGCCTTATGGCTCAGGTATTAAACAATAGTACAAGTAACAGCTATTACCTGACAAACAAATGGAAACCATATTCTATCAAATAAAGAAACTCTCATCCCATCTGTTTTTGAGGTCCTGTTGCAGTGAAGTACTTAATTTGCTTAATTTGAAGCCCATTGAAGGGTCTCCAGGCAAGAGGATATAAAATTCATGCAAATATTAACCATAGTTGGCCAAACACATAAGAGGAAGAGAAAAACCTAAGCAGCATTCATCCCCTTATGAAAACTAAACAGTCTCTCTGCATGAACAACTACTCAGAATTCCAAGGACATGTGGTCAGTCAGAGAATAAGTCTGAGTTTAGGTAGCCTTTCTATTCATAGAACTTACTGCACATTTTATGGTGAACATTACTGTTGACCTTTTCACAATAATTTACATGATACCTACTTTGAGCCCTCTACCCTGCTTGGACAAGGCATAAGCATAGGGAGGGAGCATAGGCTTTAAGGAATCTGGATCAGACAGAGTATGAACTTTGCAGTTCAGGGCCATCTCTAGTGAACTTAAGAGTCATTACACCATAGATGGTTCTGTGGATCTTAATATGGTAGAGGTCTGGTCCCCTACCTCTCAGGATTTGGATCCACAGATACATGAATATGAGTTTAATTTGCCATTGATTGATTACATCCTGCAGTCTCTTGGGAGTTTCCCTTTATCCCTGTAGGCCAATCAGATTCAACATGTGGAGAGGGAAATCAGCAGGCCACTTTAATTCCTGTTTTATTCCCCCTAGCTATATGTGGGAGATGTTACCCTTTCAGAGTCACCCACAATGGAGGCACCAGGGAGAATGAGACCAGAAGGCAAATGGGTCAAATCATAATGTGTGTACACTGCCCCCACAACTACAGATTATTTTATGCTTAGTATTCAGGGATCTGGGCATTCATATCCTACAAACTGAAGTGCAGGGTGTCACAGTAATAGAAATGATTCTTCATGGAGAAAAACCTAGCTCATCACCTGGAGCTAGGATAGGAAGCATCCACTTTCTCTTACCCTATAGAATTATCAAGGAAGGATCAGCAAGTTTTGAGTTCCATTTAATTAATTGGTACGTATAAATGTTGGTTAATAAACATGTATTGATTGATGAAGATAAACATAATTATTGAATAGCTGCCTTACTCCCTGAGCACCATCCATTTGGTGCACTGAGAATGATGGGAGACAGCTTGTGGGAAAAGTAACATATAATCATGTAATTAGACTCTATCATAATGGGGCGGGGGCAGAATAGAACATTAATTCTGGCATTTCCTAACTTCTGAGAGCTTGATTCTGCAACCTTAATATTATTTTGATAAGGGAAAGAAGTTGTATGTAATGTTAGACAAAAGAAAAAGAGGCAAAACCATGTTCTGTTATGTGCTTGTGTACCATTAGTATCTGGTATGACTGTTCCTATACTCATACAGTTCCTTTTGCAGGGAAAAGGAATTTTAGATTTTGGTGTGGGCCAGGGACTATGAATATTAACTAGGCATATAGGTGCCTTGCTTTTATAATATGTGTTTGAGCTAGAACCCACATGGACTGATGACTGGGTACAGAGATTATACTGTATATTATTTTGACACTTAGCAAATTTTGGACTTTTGTTTTTCTCCATCAGAGTTGTAAATATCTTTATTAAGCTTCAGCTTGTGGCATCAACAAAGAATATTATACTTATCTTAATATTCTAAATCTCTCCACTCAATCCAAACAGCAGAAACAAACTTTATTTTTTTATGGTATGCGATTATGTATTGACATTAAAAATTCTAATGTGGTGTCTCAGTCATTTGCTGAGATGAAAAAAAATCTGAAAATTGCATTTTGCGGGGGCTCAACTGCTGTCACTTTATAATTAACAACTTGCTATTTCATTAGCAGTTTACAATGCATTTTACTAGTGAATTACTAATGAATAAACATATGAATCTTTTATATTATTTTGTAGATAATGAACACTAGGAAAGACTGCTGATATATTAAAAAGTCCCTAGGGGATTGGTATTGGAATTCTATTCCTATCCATTCCAGACCGCAATGATTGTTACCTTTTAACATATGTTACACAGTGCACAGTGACTTGATTAATCAATTAGGACCTTGGCAAGTTGAGAACTATGCCTGGAAGCAGTGGGGTAGCGTGGATGTTGAAATGAGAAGAATGAAGATCAAAGCACGTTGCTGAAGGCCAAGGATCTGCCCTAGGAGAACCATCAAACATAGGGGACAGAGACTCATTCATTTATCTTTGTTTCTTGCAACCTTTACTGTGTAGTATTCAGCTTTGTCAGAAGTGTATCATTTTAGTCACATTATTCATGATTTTGTTGTCTTCTTTGAAACAAGACGTCTATTGTAACTTAGAGAATTTTAGGGATTTACTATCTTTAATAATGACAACATGTGGATGATCAGATCAGTCAAATAGGCTGATGCTTGTTTATTTGTCAAAATGGGCCAGATTTGTGGATGTCTAGTTGTGTATAATACCAGCGGTGTGGCAGAGGGGAGACAGGTGAGTTGTGGCAGAATTCAAGCTCATGTAATATTGTACTAATTGAATACAGATAGATTTAGTTCTGTATGATTTCTTTTGGCTTTGTACGCTTGCAAAATATTTTGAGCCAGAATCACTGGTACATGCCATTGTATTGCTCAGCTCCAATGGGGCAAAACAGAGTAAATCCGAATTACTGGCTAGTTCAGGCAGATTTACACCTGCTTTGCTTCACCAGAATGACACAAAATAGTTAGAGTATACTGCTGAATCTGCCCTGTTGCTACTGGTAAACATTTATCACAGAGGCAGGAGGCTCTTTTTCTATCTAGGTACCTCTATAACTACATTATATGAGCACCTTACAAAAAATAAATTTTACAACAATCCTGTGAGGCAGCACTTGAGTGGTGCTGGACCACTCTGCAACACTGTTCTGGTGCTTTTTTTAGGAGCTGAAACATTGTTCTAGTACTTCTGCTGGTCCCAGGCCAGGTAGTTCCTTTCCCTGCATGGCTGAAGATCATCCTTCAAGCTGGCAGTTGCTGGAATTGGGCCTGGATGGGGGGCACGCAGTAAGGATCTGCACAGAGGGAGCCAGGGACACTGCAGACAGGACCGGGCAGTGGAACACGAGGTCCAGAGCAGCTGAGAACTGGGGGGTAGAGCCAGGCAATGTGGGGAGCTAGGTAATGAAGCTGCCTGGATAGTGGAGCCTTATGCAGGGAGCAGGATCCAGGTACAGTGGTGGGGAGGCAGGGCAGGCATTGCAGGGAGTCATCTCCTGCTCCCCTGGGCCTCTCCCATCTCCCCCACTGCCCCTGTCTTCCTCCCAGTTCCTCCCCACTAGCCCTCTGCTCCCTCCAGGGCCTCTCAGTGTCCTGTGTTCTGGCACTTTCTTTTTTCTAAGACTCCAGCACTGCTGTGAGGTAGAGAGATATTGTTATGAAGATCTATAGAAAGAGGTGATCAAAAAACCGGAACATCCCGTAGGACATTCCAAAATTTCAAGATTTGTTTTCATCCCAAACAAGGATGTGAAAAGTCAAAATATCTCAACTTTTTGTGGAACAGAAAGTTTAGAAAAAAAATCATTTTGGAACTGTTTCTCCAACATGTTTTGACATTCCTGAATCAAAATGGTTTGTTTCAATTTGTTAACCTGAAATGAAACATTTCATTTGGAGTTGGAATTAATCTGCATCTGTTTGAACAATGTGGTGCCTCATTGAAACTGTAGTTTCAAGTACCTCATGCCCCCAATCTCTGCTCCCCTTTGGACTCTATCTCCCAGGATGCAGTATGGTTTGTCCCTGTGAATGAGCCACATTATGGATTAGCATGATGGTGAGCATGATGGGTCAGCTCGAAAAAAACATTTTATTTTGATTTTCCCAATGGAAAATTCTGCCAAAATGGTTCTTTTCCATTTGAAAACTTGGATGTTGATGAAACATCATTTTCCAAAGGGAAAATATTTTGTTTGATTTTGTTTTTACTAGACCTAGATATATAATATTAGGAGCAGGGCCTTATTATGCTAGGCATTGTAAAACTCTTATGAAGACACAGACCATGGCCCAAAGAGCATACAATCTAAAGGTTATCTTGGCTAGAAAAAAGTGGTTGATTTTTAGATTGGGTTTAGCTAAGATGTGCTAATTAAACCTGATTTAAACTCTACCTTTTTCCTTGAGTAGATGTCGAGCAACACTTTTTTTTTAGCTCAATTTTTTATTCTAGCCTAATAGAACACAACCAGCTTAATGTGTTACTCTGCAATAAGAAAAAAAAACACGAGTTTAATTCAGATTTAACTAGCTCATTTTAGCTAAACCCAACCTAAACTCAACCGCTTTTCTTGGTCATGACAAACTGTAAGGACTCAGTCTTCAAGGAACTGAATACTCTTGTCCAGTCCAGCAGTATGTTTAATTTTAAACATATGGCTAACCCCATTGGCTTCAGTAGCGTCCCGCTATGTTGAAATAAGAGACCCTTTAACAGAACTAAGAGTGCCCGTGCCGGGGTTTTCACCAATTTAACTACATTGGTTTAAAAAACAATTTTAAGTTCAACTGTCACAACTTTCTGAAGTAAGCAAGTCCTGAGAGTAGTAAACTGGTGAAAGGGAGCCTGTTTTAATGTATGGAGGGTAAACTTCATTACTGATTGTGATACTAATCTTGCACTGTTGTTTGGATTTTGTTTTTTAGAAAGACAGAATTGGGCCTGTCATAGTTTCAGGGCAACTGTACCTGTCTTCTCCCTCAGTGGTCCCTTTCAGGGCATTCCCTTTAGGCTTCTAGCTCCCAGCCATCATCTCTGTTGGACAGAGACCTATGTCTCACTCTCTCCTGACCAGGGATTTTAAGGCTGCACTACTCCCTGCCTTACACTGTGATATACCCAGCAAGCCAGATGATATGCGCTTTGGTTTTACTCTGAGAGCTACAAAGTGGATTGTCCTCAGTTATAAGTTACTGCACAGCTCCTTCTAAGCGAGCATATGTATTCTTAAGGTGAAATTGTTACAGAGAAAAGATATGAAAATGATCAAAGAACCTACCTGCATGCTAAAAAGGTTTCCAGAGGTCACCCCCAACTCCAACGTAGGTCTCTGGTGGTGGTTTAGTCCTTCACAACCCACAACAGAGTTTTTCCTCTGGTTACAAGTTCATCTTTTTTAGTTCCAAAACCAGAACACCTGGGCAGATCAGCCATTTTTTTATACAGCTCAGAACTTTGATCTGGGCCTTCTGTAACAGGTAATCAACAGACAATGACCCTCTCCTCAGGGTGTAGCTTTAAAAGGCTTTGCTTTTTGCATACATTTGTATTTTTAAAAATATCCGTGGAACTTTTTGTATATAATCCTGTCTTCTGATTTTCTGAGGGAGATGCTATGGGGATCCTCTATACTAATGAGAAGACAGATTCTATATAAAGACTAGTGTCTGAGAAATCACCACATTTTTCTTCACATAAGAAGCCATGTACCCAGGTCTCCAAACACATGAGTTGAACTCACGTGGCCTTCCCAATTGTGTGTGAAGAATTCCCATAGACTTCATATCTAGATTCTTGTGTTGAGATGGAAGGGACTGTAAGCAACATTTTGCTCCATTTAGCAGTCCATCAGTGTAACCTTGTTTTTTTGGTCAGACTTGTCAAATCTTCACTATTTTTTTTTCAAAAAAAGCTGTATTTTTAAAATAGTGTGGTTTCTGATTTTCTGTAGGAACATCAATTTCATAATTCTTTCTCTGATCCAGAGCACTCCATTCCAAGGAATGATATTGAGTAACTGTCAGACTCCTGCACCTTCATCTGCCAAAATAAGCTGTTTTCTGTCTTTTTGGATCACCTGTCGTTGTATAATCTGCTTTTTTTAATCAGTGGGTTTAATGTAAATAAATCCTTTGGTTTTGCAGGCAGGAAGATTAGATAATGATCTCCCACTTGGAAAATAATAGTCTTGGCTTTCAATGTTTCTTTTCTTTAAATTCCCCAGCTTTGCCCCAGCATTTATATTCCAGCAGGAGACCATTATCATGTCACAATGTTCTATTCCTTTGACATTATCTCTTTACAGCAGCAAGTACCTGTACAACTGGTTGTGCAGAATGTTTTGTATGTATGCATGCTATTGCTGAGAACTATGCTGAAACCACCACGCTGATATTTCTCACTGTTGTATTTGCTGAATTTGAATAGCAGTTCCAGGGGTGAATGACTGTTTTAGATGTGCATCCCACTGCTTTAGCAAAAATGTTTGGACTAAAACAAGAGTTTCAAGGACGTTCTGCGCTTGTCAAAACATGTGCAAAGGACTGAAATAGCAGCAAATGCATTTTAATCATCCATATAAATATAGTCTTTACCACAACATAATGAAAAGAGGCAGAGAATGGGGGGCAGGACTGTTAAAATAACAGTGAAAGCTTTTTCAGCATATCCCTTTAACTCTAATAACATCAGTAGAATATACAATTTCTCTTGTCAATCACACCTTTGTCTCAATTTGACTAAAACTTTCCAGCTATATTAGAAATCCATTAGCCAAGCTGCTCATATGACAATATTGCTACTCAGGGTGAGTGAATGTCCCCCACTTTTCAAACCATTCTTCAAACTCCATTTCCTGTACTACTTTATGTGGCAGTATGAGACAACTAAGCTGCCCATGCACAATGATTTAAGGCCAGCTAGTTAAACAAAACCAAAGAAGACAAATTGCTACTTTTTATGAACAATTTCTCGTATTTCTTCAACCTGGTATGATAGAAAACAGTGAATTCTAGCTACACATAGTAGAAAAGATTTTTAGGCCCAGGGGCTGAGGGAACATTCAGGATTGTAAGGAACAAAATAAAATAAAATGTGAACTTGTTGCAGTATGACAGAGGGGTTACAATAGATTGGATTTTGGAATCCAATTCAATGAAGAATGCCATTATATTAGAGACTATACATTACAATAGTGCTTTAACAGATATTTGAACAAAGTTCAAAATTGACTAGTGATTTTGGGTGCCCATCTGGAGAAAGTGTTAAGGGTTCTGATTTACAGAGACTGGATTATTGTCACTTTCTGAAAAACAGGCCCTTAAAGGTGTCCCAAGTTTGGTGCCCTGAAACCAAGCCACCTGAAAGCAGCACTCACTTCAGAAAATTATAGATGTGTTGTTTTCCTTTCTAAGTAGAGAGGATGGGTGAATTTTCAGAAGTATGTAAGTGACTTAGGGCATAAAGTCCCACTTTCAAAAGAGAGAATGAGGCCTGGTCTGCGCTATATGGTTAGGTCATTGTAAGAGGCCTTGTGTCAACTTAGCTGTGGAAGGGTCTTCACTTAAACTTGGCTACCACCAATGTAAGTGACTCTCTACGCCGATTTAGTAACACCACTTCTCCGAGCGGCGTAGAGTCACGGTCGATGTAATTAGGTTGACGCAGTGTCAATGTAGATGCTGCGTTGCTTACATCGACTGTTACTGGCTTTCACGATCTGTCCCACAATCCCCCACACTTACAATAAAATTGATACAAGCTTTCCTGGTGAGGACGCACACCACTGACACAAGGAGCCAAATGTGTGCACACACAAGAGATTTAATAACTGCAGTGGGTGTATGCCAATGTAAGTTAGGTCGATGTAATTTTGTAGTGTAGACATGGCCTTAGGAGACTGTCTCAGGATGGTCAATGGCATGCCTAAGTCACTTTAGAAAATGGGAGTTAGGGCTAAATCTAAAGATCAGGCTGATGCCTAATAGGTGCTGAGGTGTTTTAAAATTCCCAACTCGCATTGAAATCCATGGGATTTAGTAACTTCGGGTCTTTTGATAATCCAGTAGGCATCCATCTGCAACGCTGGGTCCCTAAATACCTTTGAAAATTTGGCATTTAGGCACTTTGGAAAAGAGTATCCGACATATCAAAACAGAGTGAAATACAAAACTGGGGCAGGGTGAATACCTCAAACAACTGTCCAAAAATATTCTTTCAGATAAAAAAAATGCCCTTTTCTCCAATTGTTTTGGTTCCTGTTGTGTTTTCTTACTGCAAATATTTCAGCGAACAGATTTGCGGCAAGAATGTTTGCAGAAACAGAAAGTTTTAAGTGAATTCTAAAGAATATGCAAGAAAAGCAAATTTTACATCTGTAAATGTGAATATTCACATCAGAAACCTGATTATAAGGGCAGGGAGCAGAAGCAATACTGTATATCTAATCAGAAATGAGCAACATGGCTCTAATTGAGAATATCAGACACTCCCATCAGACTGCTCATAAAGACTGTATGATTTCAAATAATGAATAATTTCTAGGAAATGGTGAAGCTGCAACTGGATAATTAACAACAGGAAAAGAAAGTAAGTTTGTTTAGTAAGGTTTCAAAGTAGCAGCCGTGTTAGTCTGTGTCAGCAAAAAGAACAGGATTACTTCATCAGAAGTGGGTTCTAGCCCATGAAAGCTTATGCTGAAATAAATTTGTTAGTCTCTAAGGTGCCACAAGTAATCCTGTTCTTTTTGTTTAGTAAGTGACTTTTCATGAAAATTTGCTGAGCTGTAATAAAGATGCTGAAGATCTTCCCATGTGAATTTTCAAAAGGACCTAAAGAAGTTAGGAGACCAACTCACAAACACTTTCAATTGGATGTAGGTGCCTAACTCCCTTTAACTGTTTTGAAAAACCTAACCCAATACTTTAATACAGGGGACTACATGATTTCCTAAAAAATATTGTCACTGATAGTCATTATCAAAACAGAGGTAAGAACTAATAAACAAACTGGAGAGAAATGAAGCCCTATGTGAGCTAAAACTGTTACAGAAGTCTTAGTTTAGCAGAGATGGAAAGACTTTGGAGTATATCTTGTAAACTATTTTTTCTATTGCTTCGCCAAAAAAAACCCCACAAACAAACAAACAAAGTCTGTGTCCTAAATTGACAAAACTTGGAAGCCCATGTGCCTTTCTCAATATCAGAACTTCAGTGCTAATTGAAAGGAGAACTGGGTAGACCCAATTCATACCAATGCTCTGCATGGACAGGTAACTTTCAGCTTATTACTTACATAATAACAACTAGAAGACTGGTCCTTCCCCTAAAAATTACATACAGTACTATACTGCACCTCTGTGCATTCAATTGTTTCAACTATATGGCAAGATCCTGTCACACAGGAATGCAAGTGGGAGGAAGGAGAGGGTTCAAGGAGCTTTCTCCCACTTATTTTGCACAAAGTCAAGGCATAGTGTCAATCCTTGCACTTGGGCTATGGCTGATGGATTATTAAACTGACAGCGATAATTGAAATCCCTCAGGTAATGGAGTGAATAAAAGGATGGCGCTATTCTCCTTCCATTTTGCTGACCACAGTGTTGGACTGGCACAAAGGCTGCACTTAACAGAGGGTGTAGCTGATGTCTTGTTGTGTGCTTTTTAACTAAACTATGCAATCAAGGAAAAATCTCTGTCTGACAAGAGGGCTCTCTTTAATTTCTCCGTTTCCCTCCCTGTGCTTTGAAAACTAACAAAACATGCTTTTAAATGATCTTTTGTGGACTCTCTTCCCACACATTTCCTTCTAGTTCTGTGGGACATTGCATCTGCTTTGTAAAGGCTTTCCTTTCTGATCCTTTTTTCTGCTGTGGATACTTTAAAGGGATAAGGTGTGGGTGGGAGGAGTTGCTTGAAAGAATTATGTTGAAGCAGAGTCAATTCCCTTTTTCAATTTCTCAGATGCTTTGTGTAGGTGTTGGGGAGAGGAGGATAAAACTGCTGTTTACTGGCTTGGCATTTAAGTTCAAGCTCAAGTTTTTTCTTTTCACTCTCTGGACATGTTCACTAGACCCACCTTGGCATCATCTATTTTTGTGTGTGTGTGTGTAACAAAAAACATTTAAAATCAGTGACGGAGATCTCTAATCTCGTTCTGAATGTAGCCTTTCACGTTAGCAATCCTGCTAGCTTCCGCATTTGCAAAAATTTAAACTCTTTCCCATCTCAGTGTCTTCAGTGTTGTTTGCTTCAGTCCTGATTCTTGTCACCAGTTTAAAGACTGATGATGTTATTCAGGGTAGATCAAGGGGGGAAGGATAGCTCAGTGGTTTGCGCATTAGCCTGCTAAACCCTGGGTTGTGAGTTCAATCCTTGAGGGGGCCATTTAGGGATCCAGGGCAAAAAATCTGTCAGGGGACAGTATTTGGTCCTGCTAGTGAAGGCAGGGGACTGGACTCGATGACCTTTCAAGGTCCTTCCAGTTCTATGAGATAGGCATATCAGTAGTGAGAATGGGGAATGCCTGGGAGGAAGGAAACCTGTCCTACTCACACCCAACCACTAGGCAGCAGTGGCAGTGAGTGTTCCTCTTCACATATGGGTGCATTGGGTTGGTATTTGGGTGCATTGTGGTTTTTGCCTTTCTGATCCTTACCATTAGAGGGGTTTCTGAATACACTTGTAGCTGTTATGCTAGACCAAAATGAGCACTTTCTAAGCAGTTTATTAGCAACCTAATTTTATAAGCACCCTTCATTTGCATTGATTTTAGTCATTGACATTGCTCAGTACCTTGCAGGATTGGGTCCTATCTAAGAAATCCTAATACATTTTTAGGAGCCTATTCATTTTTTCTGTCTCTCTCATATATATGAATAGGCTCCTAAAAGGTAGGTGTGTGTGTGTGTGTGTATCTACACACACATATGTATCTTTTTTTTCTCCCTGTAGATCAATCACTATGTGATTGCATACGGAAAATACCCAGAGTGCTCTAGTACAGTAATTTATCACAGTTATTCTTGGCATATATCTCTTTACTGAGGAACAACAGTAATTGGATGTTGTATATCCCTCCTTTGAAAGATACTGTATATTCAAGGGAGAGTAATAAAATGTTCAACTCAGTTGTATTTGATCCCTCTTCTACATAATTCTACTTCATAATAATGTTAATTCTAAAATGTTGGGTGTCTTTGGTTGCACACTGCCTTGGTATCTTTTTGACCCAATACTAGTAATATTTTTATATTACACTTAGAGGTCCCATTCAGGGACCAGGGCCAGTTGTGCTAGGTATTCTATACACATGGAAAGACAGTCTTTGCCCTAAAGATTCTATAATCTGGGTTACTGACAAGACACAAGGTTGGGGTGAAACCAACAAATGGGTAACAAGCAATACTCTGAGTTTTGTAACTGTTCTTATAGCCAGATTCTTATATCTGCACATCCAAATCTTTCATGATAAGAATTGCCCCTTTCTTTTAAAAATCAATATTATTGTTGTGAGAGAGCAACAAATAAGTTAATTCTCTGGGACCCCTTCATAATGAGTTTGCCTTGCTTTCTGAATATCAACTTTCCATGCTCACAGTGAGAGTGGACTCTTAAATCTCAGTCTTTCCACTGCATGGAGATATTGCTTTCAGACTGAGGCTCTGTTGTTCAGCTTTTACACGTACATTGATTCAGCAATGATTTGTTGTACCTAGTTTGACTGGATCTTGTTCTTGAGGATGCTAATGTGAATAAAAAACACATTCAGAACCAAATAGGCCTATATCCGGGGCCCAGAAGAACTTTCCTGTGTCTGGGGGATGTACAGCTATTTGCCACTTCTCATTCAAAAGAGTCAGAGCAGGAGAAATAGGCTATCCATCCCACAGAAACTTTAGGAGTAAAGGTCATTATTCTTCCTCCTGCCTTGCTACTCCTTTTCGTTCCTCTCTTCCCCCACTCCCATCAAGAAAAAAATAAAAGCCTATACCGAAAAAGGTATGGCCATGGTCATGTGAGCAGAGAGAAGTTCCAAGCTGCATAACCTTTGGGTAATTGCCTCTGGCATTGTGTGGCTTAGCTAGCTTGACTTTGTATTTACAGGTGTGCATGAGCCTGAAACACAAAGTGAAACTGAAGTGTCCCCGAACTATGTGAAGTGAACCTTAAAGTTCAGTTCTCTGAAATAAGAAGGTGCCACACAGCTCTAGTTATAAAGTATAACTTATAACTAAATCCATGGTTAACAATAACATTGCAAATTCAATGTTCTATTAATTTAGATGGAATAAATGGGCCAAAGGTGTTAACATAACCCAGTCACTGTCCAATGCTGCACAGTGTTAAACAAGGACTACTGTTTGGTATACAGAGACCTCAGTCTGTTAAGTATCATGACAAACATAGTTAAAAAAATTTAAAACTTTTTATTAAAGGCACAGAAAAGAAGGAAGAACAATTAAAGCATTAAATAAGGCTTTCAGCCCCCTTGTTCCCTTTCCCTTCAGCCAAGAGAGTTTTAGAAGGAAAACCCCACTTGTCTGATGTTCTCTTAGATAGTAATAACTGTCTTTTGGGAGGGGGAATAGGCTAGTTAAGATGAGATGGAGCTGTTGCTGTTAAAGTCAGATCCAGTTTCATCCCAGATGGCTGCTGGGATGCAGTTGGAAAAGATACAGGTGGCGATATCATCTGGATCCCTTTCTCTGCTCCTGGTCTGGTCAGGACATCTCTTAGGATCAGGATGGTGAAGGCTGGGTTCCCAGGAAATGGTGACGGTGACAACCATGGTGGTGAAGCTTGCTTCAGTATCCTACATTTGTACTTCTGTCTTTTTTCCCCCAAAGACTTTAAGGACCCACAAAGGAAATGGTGTGTGGAATAGCTTGTTCCCCTTGCCCCCATCCATTAGTCTGTCCACCAATTAAACCCAGAAAGCCAAATTTCATTCTCACATTTTCTTATTTATTTAATCCAACTTCAACATGGTCCTTGAGCCAGATCAGTAGGTCTTTTTGTTTGGATTAACTTAGTCTCTCTCTCTGTCTGGTTTTCTTGTTACCTGTTCATAACATTCATTATGGAAAACAACTTGACCTACTTTCCATAGCTAATTCCCAAACTTTATAGGGAAAAATTTATAAGCTCAATTATCATAAGAACATAAGAAAGGCCGTACTGGGTCAGACCAAAGGTCCATCCAGCCCAGTATCCTGTCCACCAACAGTGGCCAATGCCAGGTGACCCGGAGTGAGTGGACCTAACAGGTAATGATCAAGTGATCTCTCTCCTGCCATCCATCACCCCCCTCTGACAAACAGAGGCTAAGGACACCATTTCTTACCCATTCTGGCTAATAGCCATTAATGGACTTAACCTCCATGAATTTATCCAGTTCTCTTTTAAACCCTGTTATAGTCCTAGCCTTCACAGCCTCCTCAGGCAAGGAGTTCCACAGGTTGACTGTGCGCTGTGTGAAGAACAACTTCCTTTTATTTGTTTTAAACCTGCTGCCCACTAATTTCATTGGGTGGCCCCTAGTTCTTTTATTATGAGAACAAGTAAATAACTTTTCCTTATTCACTTCCTCTACACCACTCATAATTTTATATACCTCTATCATATCCCCTCTTAGTCTCCTCTTTTCCAAGCTAAAAAGTCCTAGCCTCTTGAATCTCTCCTCATATGGGACCCGTTCCAGACCCCTAATCATTTTAGTTGCCCTTCTCTGAACCTTTTCTAATGCCCGTATATCCTTTTTGAGATGAGGAGATCACAATTGTACGCAGTATTCAAGATGTGGGCGCACTATGGATTTGTATAGGGGCAGTAAGATATTCTCCGTCTTATTCTCTATCCCTTTTTTAATGATTCCTAACATCCTGTTTGCTTTTTTGACTGCTGCTGCACACTGCATGGACATCTTTAGAGAACTATCCACGATGACTCCAAGATCTTTTTCCTGATTAGTTGTAGCTAAATTAGCCCCAATCATATTGTATGTATAGTTGGGGTTCTTTTTTCCAATGTGCATTACTTTACATTTATCCACATTAAATTTCATTTGCCATTTTATTGCCCAGTCATTTAGTTTTGTGAGATCTTTTTGTAGTTCTTCACAGTCTGCTTTGGTCTTAACTATCTTGAGCAGCTTAGTATCATCTGCAAACTTTGCCACCTCACTGTTTACCCCTTCTTCCAAATCATTTATGAATAAGTTGAATAGGATTGGTCCTAGGACTGACCCTTGGGGAACACCACTAGTTACCCCTCTCCATTGTGAAAATTTACCATTTATTCCTACCCTTTGTTCCCTGTTTTTTAACCAGGTCTCACTCCATGAAAGGATCTTCCCTGTTATCCCATGGCAACTTAATTTACACAAGAGCCTTTGGTGAGGGACTTTGTCAAAGGCTTTCTGGAAATCTAAGTACACTATGTCTACTGGATCGCCCTTGTCCACATGTTTGTTGACCCCTTCAAAGAACTCCAATAGATTAGTAAGGCATGATTTCCCTTTACAGAAACCATGTTGACTTTTGCCCAACAATTTATGTTCTTCTATGTGCCTGACAATTTTATTCTTTACTATTGTTTCAACTAATTTGCCTGGTACGGATGTTAGACTTACCGGTCTGTAATTGCCAGGATCACCTCTAGAGCCCTTTTTAAATATTGGCGTTACATTAGCTATCTTCCAGTCATTGGGTACAGAAGCCGATTTAAAGAACAGGTTACAAACCATAGTTAATAGTTCCGCAATTTCACATTTGAGTTCTTTCAGAACTCTTGGGTGAATGCCATCTGGTCCCGGTGACTTGTTACAGTTAAGTTTATCAATTAGTTCCAAAACCTCCTCTAGTGACACTTCAATCTGTGACAATTCCTCAGATTTGTCACCTACAAAAGACGGCTCAGGTTGGGGAATCTCCCTAATGTCCTCAGCTGTGAAGACCGAAGCAAAGAATTCATTTAGTTTCTCCGCAGTGACTTTATCATATGTAAGTGCTCCTTTTGTATCTCTATCGTCCAGGGGCCCCACTGGTTGTTTAGCAGGCGTCCTGCTTCTGACGTATTTAAAAAATGTTTTGTTATTAGCTTTTGAGTTTTTGGCTAGCTGTTCTTCAAACTCCGTTTTGGCTTTTCTAATTACATTTTTACACTTAATTTGGCAGCGTTTATGCTCTTCTCTAGTTACCGCACTCAGATTTGACTTCCACTTTTTAAAAGATGCCTTTTTATCTTTCACTGCTTCTTTTACATGGTTGTTAAGCCACGGTGGCTCTTTTCTAGTTCTTTGACTTTGTTTTTTAATTTGGGGTATACATTTAAGTTGGGCCTCTATTATGGTGTCTTTGAAGAGTTTCCATGCAGCTTGCAGGGATTTCACTTTAGTCACTTTACCTTTTAATTTCTGCTTAACTAACCCCCTCATTTTTGCATAGTTGCCCTTTTTGAAATTAAATGCCACTGTGTTGGGCTGTTGATATGTTCTTAGCACCACAGGAATGTTAAATGTTATTATATTATGGTCACTATTTCCAAGCGGTCCTGTTATAGTTATCTCTTGGACCAGATCCTGCGCTCCACTCAGTACTAAATCAAGTATTGACTCTCCCCTTGTGGGTTCCTGTACCAGCTGCTCCAAGAAGCAGTCATTTAAAGTATCAAGGAATTTTGTCTCCGCATTATGTCCTGAGGTGACATGTACTCAGTCAATATTGGGATAATTGAAATCTCCCACTATTATTGAGTTCTTTATTTTGATAGCCTCTCTAATCTCCCTTAGCATTTCATCATCACTATCTCTGTCCTGATCAGGTGGTCAGTAACAGATCTCTGTTGTTATGTTCTTATTAGAGCATGGAATTACTATCCATAGAGATTCTATGGAACATGTGGATTCATTTAAGATTTTTACTTCATTTGATTCTACATTTTCTTTCACATACAGTGCCACTCCCTCCCCCCCGCACACGACCTGTTCTGTCCTTCCGATATATTTTATACCCCGGAATGATTGTGTCCCATTGATTGTCCTCACTCCACCAGGTTTCTGTGATGCCTATTATGTCAATATCCTCCTTTAACACGAGGCACTCACAAGTGCCACTTCTTCACAAATCGTGTGTAAAATACATTGCCCATTAAAAACTATCCTAAAGAATGGCTCTTCTGTTTTCAGTGTACATTTGTAATATAACTCAATCTATGGAACAACTACGTAAGGAGTATATATGGTCGCAGAGAGACTATAGTGATATCATTTTTCTACCTTGGGAATAGACACATAGGCTATTATAAGGCAAAGAGAATAATGTTTCAGACTTCACTCTGAAAGGAAGAAGTAAGAGTAAGTCACCTGCAGTTATTTTCCTGAATTCAGGATGCTGTTGAGAGATCTGTATCTGAACATCTGGAGTTTGATATTTTCATCCATTGAAGACTATCAGGAAATCGTGTACTTTACTAGTCTTTTGAGTTTTCCATAATGAATTAATATTTTAACTAAAGTAAAATCCCTATTAATCTCTAATGTAGTGTGTATTTCATAGATACTTCTGTTTATGGAATGATCAGTGGTAGCTATTTGACCAGACATTTTTGCAATGATTGAGTTTTATCTTTAACAGGAAACAAGTATCTTATAAATCTTTTGGGGCACTGTGATAAATGGAGGGGGGTGGGAAGGTAGCTCCCTTTTATGGACACCCACCCAGCCAGTTAGCTTTAAAGTCCCTCTTGGTGGCTGCTTGCTTTACCTGTAAAATGGTAAAAAGTCCCCAGGTAAAGAAAAGGGAGTGGGCACCTGACCAAAAGATCCAATGGGAAGGTTAGAACTTTTTAAAATGGAGAAAAAAGCTTTCCTTTTGTGTCTCTGTTGTTCTCTCTGGGCTGAAGAGACAGGGGCAGCTGGAATGCTGTGTAAAGTTCGGACCAGGTATGAAAATTCATTGTCCATACCTAGAAGGATTCATTGAGACAGGGAATGTTTAGATAGTCACGATTAGGTTATTTTCTTTTATTTTCTGTAAGGCTTGTGGACTCCTCTGTGCTAACCCCAGAAGCTTTTGTTTGCTTGTAACCTTTAAGCTGAACCCCCAAGAAAGCTATTTTGGGTGCTTAATTTTTGGAATTGCTCTTTTAAAGTCTAGCAAAAGCCTAAGTTCCAGATATATTTTCTTTCTTTTTGTTTTTAAGAAAATGTTCTTTTTTAAAGAGCAAGATTGGATTTTTGTGCCCCTAAGAGGTTTATGCATATGTTGTTTAAGTGGCTTGGGGCAACAACTGGTTTCCTTTTTTTCCCCCCTCAGCTCTTCCTGGGAAGGGGGAGAAAGGGCTTGAGGGCACCCCAAAGGAAGGAATTCCCAAGTGTTTCTTCCTAGGTTCTCAAAAAGGGGTGGGGGGAGGGGTTTTCACTTGGGTGGTGGCAGCGTTTACCAAGCCACGGTCAGAGAAAAGCTGTAACATTGGGGGTTTAATACAAACCTGGAGTGGCAAGTATTAATTTTTAAAATCCTTGCTGGCCCCCACGTTATGCACTCAAATTGCCAGAGTGGGGAATCAGACTTGACAGGTATGGTGTACGTGTTGTCTGACTGTGAGAAGTGAAAATGTATGGTGTCATACTGGATAAGTACATACATACATAGCAAATGCCGTGGCTTGAAAAAGTAGGAGTAGAAGTAGCAGACGGCTTCAGGGGGTCAAAGGAATTGCCTACTAAAGCTTACATAGTGCCTTGCTCATGAGGGATGGAAATCAAGTGGACTTCTTGCAGATTAAGATGCTATGCATTATATGTAAATGTGGCAATGTGAGGACCAGTTGAGAGGTATATCTACAGAGGTCAAAAAGGACACCCTCCATATTGGGAGGCAGGGATCTTGGCTACAGAGGCAGAACAGGAAACTGTAGGCTTCAGTTAACATTGGACTCTGGTTTCTGTGGCATAAGAATTGTATTTAACAGTTGCATTCAAATATTATATAAGTTCCACTTGCTTTAAAGTGACATATACCACAACTGTACGGTGAACACTATATAAAGGTAAAAGCAGGATGTGAAGCTCCTTCCTTAAATATAAACTGTCTGATAAAATCAATGACTGTCATAGAACAAAGAGCATTTTCCATCCAGTGCAGCTGACAATAGCAGAGAAACAAAACTCACTTATAGAGGTTATCTCTATTACCTGTATTGGACGAATCCTTAAAATGGCTTGGCTTGGCTTGGCAAGGCAATCTGGCAGTTGTAAACATAATTCCTTTAAAGTAAAGAGTTTGGGATTTTTGCTTTATCCTTTGCTCTGCAAGCATGTAGGAGCTAAGAACTCTCTCAAGGTACCAGAAATTTCATTTCATCTAAAAGTTTGGAAGGAAATGAAATTTATTCATGAATAAATTTCATTTCCTTAAAAAAATGTCAATAATTTACAATCAGGTCTATGACTTTTTCCAAATAATCTATTTTTTGGCTCTGAATAAATATCAGTATTTTCATCCCAAAGAGTAATTTTTTCTCCCTCCACATAAAAATAGTAACTCAACTCAGAAGATGTGGCAACATATGGCCATAAGTATCTCTGTATTTATTTCATATTGTGATCTGTATCCAGAATGTGATTTATGTGATGGATTGTTAAGATCATGTGTTAAGCTAACAGGAATGATTGAGTGGATCCCACTTACTCAGACCATTTAGACACCCTAACCCATAGATGGGAAACAGCCATCAGGCCAGTGATTACAATTGATTAACACTGCACAAGTCCAACCACCCAAACAATGAAGCACCACGCATGGGGGGCATCTTCTTTGAAAAGCCCCACTGGATGTTTTGGCTAATTGGGGAAAAAGAGTCTGAGGTATCAGCAGCCAGATTTTCAAAAGTAACAAAGAGTCCTGTGGTACCTTATAGACTAACAGATGTATTGGAGCATAAGCTTTCATGGGTATTCAGCTTATGCTTATGCTCCAATACGTCTGTTAGTCTATAAGGTGCCACAGGACTCTTTGTCGCTTCTACAGATCCAGACTAACACGGCTATCCCTCTGATACTTGACAGATTTTCAAAGGTATCTAAGCACCTAGCGATACAGGTAGGTGCTGAAAAACTTTTGAAAATCTGGCTCCAGGACTTATACCTGGACCATGAAACAAGAAACTATTGAGCAATAAGATAGTGAATTTCCTCCCCAGTGGTAGGATTTCTCTTCTACTTGAGAGGTGCAGCTACAAGACAGCACAAGGTAGGCATGCTGGAAGAACACCAGGGCATGCTATCAGCTGGGACTTGGATGGGTCACTAGGGGTACATCTATACTCTGAAGATAAATCTGTGTCACAGTTGGCCCAAGTCAGCTGACTCAAGCTCACAGGGTTCAGGCTTTAGGGCTATAAGTGGAGACATTTGTGCTTGGGCTGGAGCTCAGGCTCTGGCACAAGCCCAAATGTCTCCACTGCAGCCCGCTTCTTGTTTACAATGTCACCTGAAAGTGAGAACAGCCATTCGCATGGCACTTTTGTAGCCGGCATTGCAAGGTATTTAGCTGCCAGATATGCTAAATATTCGTATGCCCCTTCATGCAGCCCAGCAGCCCAAACCCCATGAGCCTAAGTCAGCAGACCTGGGCTACCCATGGGTCTTTTATTGCAGTGTAGGCATACCCTATAGGATCCAAATTTGTTTAACTGTAAGTTCTGGTTCAGTAACTTAAGCATGTAGTAGGGCTGTCAAGCGATTAAAAAATTATCACGATTAATTGCACTGTTAAAGAATAATAGAATACCATTTATTTAAATGTTTTTGGATGTTTTCTACATTTTCAAATATATTGATTTCAATTACCACACAGAATACAACGTGTACAGTGCTCACTTTATATGATTTTTATTACAAATATTTGCACAGTAAAAAACAAAAGAAATTGTATTTTTCAGTTCACCTAATTCAAATAATGTAGTGCAATCTCTTTATCATAAAAGTTGAACTTACAGATGTAGAACTCTGCCCAAGAATATAACTGCACTCAAAAATACAACATCATAAAACTTTAGAGCCTACAAGTCCACTCAGTCCTACTTCTTGTTCAGCCAATCACGTAGACAAACAAGTTTGTTTACATTTGCAGGAGATAATGCTGCCTGCTTCTTGTTTACAATGTCACCTGAAAGTGAGAACAGGTATTCACATGGCACTGTTGTAGCCGGTGTTGCAAGATATTTATGTGCCAGATTTGCTAAAGATTCATATGTACTTTCTTGCTTCAACCACTTTTCTAGAGGACGTGCATCCATGCTGATGATGAGTTCTGCTTGATAGCGATCCAAAGCAGTATGGCCCAATGCATATTCATTTTCATCATCTGAATCAGATGCCACCAGCAGAAGGTTGATTTTCTTTTTTGGTCATTCAGTTCTGTAGTTTCTGCATCAGTGTTGCTCTTTTAAGACTTCTGAAAACATGCTCCACACTTCATCCCTCTCACATTTTGGAAGGCACTTCAGATTCTTAAACCTTGGGTCGAGTGCTATAGCTATCTTTAGAAATCTCACATTAGAACCTTCTTTGAGTTTTGTCAAATCTGCAGTGAAAGTGCTTTTAAAATGAATAACATATGCTGGGTCATAACATGAAATATATGGCAGAATGTGGGTAAAACAGAGCAGAAGACATACAATTCTCCACCAAGAAGTTCAGTCACAAATTTAATGAATGCATTATTTTTTTAACGAGCATCAGCAGCATAGAATCATGTCCTCTGGAATGGTGGCCGAAGCATGAAGGGACAAATGAATATTTAGCATATCTGGCATGTAAATACTTCGCAATGCCGGCTACAAAAGTGCCATGCGAATGGCTGTTCTCACTTTCAGGTGACATAAACAAGAAGCGGGCAGCATTATGTCCTGTAAATGTAAGCAAACTTATTTGTCTTAGTGATTGGCTGAGGAAGAAGTAGGACTGTGTGAACTTGTGGGCTCTGAAGTTTTACATTGCACTCAAAAAACAAAACAGTTATGCTACAAAAAAAATACATTTGTAAGTCGCACTTTCATGATAAAGACATTGCACTACAGTACTTGTATGAGGTGAATTGAAAAATGCTATTTCTTTTTTGATTGCCATTTTTACAGTGCAAATATTTGTAATAAAAATAATAATAATATAAAGTGAGCACTAAACACTTTGTATTCTGTGTTGTAATTGAAATCAACATATCTGAAAAAGTAGAAAAACATCCAAAAATATAACAAAGGTCAATTGGTATTCTATTGTTTTAAACGTGTGATTAATTGCAATATTTTTTTTTAATCACGATTAATTTTTTTGAGTTAATCGTGTGAGTTAACTGCGATTAATCGAGAGCCCTATTGTGTAATGAAGTATTTCTTTTTATGTTGGTAGGCTGAAGTTAGATGTGGTTAAATATGAATGTCTATGGTTTTTTATTTTAAAAATCCTTTTTTCCCCCTCAATGTTTTGTTCATACTGCTAAACAAAAATTCTTTGTTTCAAGAAGGCTGTTGGTCAGTTGTAACTTGCACTGGCCACAAGCTTCCAAAATGAGACAGGCCTGCAAAGTATCAAGTGGTTGGTCCACACAGGATAGTGTATCTGGCTCTTGGCCTAAAAGTGGAAGGACTGAGATTCTGCCCAAAGATGGGTAAAGCCAAGAGCTCAAACACCTGAGGTGGGTGCTGTCAGACATCAGAAATGGGACAGAGGTGCAGCTAGCCCTGTAACTGTGGGGGAATTTTCATCAAAATGCCATCTCGACAGTTAAGACCATGCAAAGATGAGGGCCAAACCATACCTCTTGTGCCTGGTACAGCACAATGATGGGTGTGATGTAGAGTACAGGTAGTCTTAATCAATCTTTGCTCTTCTCTGATTCTTGGACTGCTTGCTCTTGGTTCAGTCCTGAGGTGCAATTCAGAGCAGCACCAAAGCTGCTCTAAGTTGCACCATTTGGTAACAGTCTCAAGGGAACTAGGGTTTGGCTGAATGTAGTGGCTCCCTGGCTACAGCCACTCTTTCCTTTTGTAGGAGCTGGGAGGGGGTGGGGTTTAGGAATCACTCCCTTGCCCCGTTTGCCACCTAGAGATCCTCCTACATCAGAAAGCATGTCAGGTGGCTGATTAAGCGGGCTTTGTAGCTGCTTTGCACAAAGCAGCCACAATAACGATCAGGAACTGGCCAGCTGTATTAACAGCAACCATTGCACCTCCTCCTGCAACTTCGTTTCAGTCTCCTCCTCCTCAGTGACTGAGTGATCCAATATGTTCTCTTTTGTTAATTGCTTTAGGTTTGTTTATACCTCATGCATTCATATAGAAAATAGCAACGTCTTTAATGGCTTTTGCTTTCAAGCAGCAGCAAACAAGGAGAGAAGACAGCTGCTCTTACCACTCTGCCGCTGAACACAGAAATATAGGTGTAGCAAGCTATAAACTATTGCTCCAGATAGGCTTTTGTAAGCCACTAAGCACTTAGAAACATACCATTTGACACTTATGAAAGATTCAGTAACTTATGATTGATTTAAGACTTCTGTTTAAAAAAAGAAGTTGCTGACAGCAATGAGCAATGCTTTTCAATAAAATAAGCCTCTCCCCAGTATCCTTGAGCTCAGTGTCATATAATGAACTATTTTGCAGGCTGTATCGTAGATGTTTATTAGGATTAGAACCATTCCCTGGGTTATAATGTAATTCACAGGGTGACAATACCCATGTGGCAAGATAGTAATTAGCTACAGTGCTTTAGTGACTGTTCGGGTACTTGTACCTCTTTTGTACAATGAGGTGAAAGGCTACTGTTTAAAACCAGTAGGGATTTGTACTAAAGACAGTCCCCTGTATCCACTTTGTTAAGTAGGTTATGGAAAGGGAAATCAGATGAAGGAAGGCAAGGAAGAAAGAGGATATGATTTAATTACTGCCCTTCCGTATTTCTAGTACCTTTCTAACATAATAGGCACAGTGATTTCCTCCCCTCCCCTGCTTATTCTTTATAGTGCTGGGGTTACAGCTGTGCAGTGTTGTGAATAAGGCTGTGAGTAGAGCTGGTTGGATTTTTTTCATTGAAATTATGAACTATTTTTCATACATTCTATAAGACAATAAGGAAACATTTCTACCACTTTGAACAGCTGTAGTTCCAAATAGTCAAGTTTTGGAAACAACCTTTTGCCAAGACAGCCGAATATTCCCCTTTCTTCCAGTCTCTTCCCCTTTCTTTCCAAGAAACCCTTTCCTTAGCTCTTCTAAGATTAGCCTTTTACATTTAAAAGCTAAATGGAGATCCATAAACCAGTGACCATACTGGGCTTTATAGGAAATTTAAAATGAAAACCAGCTCTGGGGATAGAGTGCAGGGGAAAATGGTGGCTTCCTTGCAGAGTATCACCATGAATGCTGCACCAGGCAAAAGTAACAACTGGCATCTCAGCAACCTGCCTCACAGTTCACCCAAGACGTTGCTGATGTAAACCTTTTCATGCTATATTCTAAAGCTGGGATATGATGAAAAGAGTTGTGCACGTAGACTATAGATGGTTGGATAATAAGGGTGGTACTTCTGAGGAAAATATTGTCTGAAATAGTTCAGTTCAACAATGCCACCATGCTGTCTCATGGGAGTTGAAGTTCAGATGCCTCAGGCTCCTGTTTTCTTCTTTAAGTTGGGCTCCCTTGATCAACTATATCTCCCATGATGCACGGTGGCTTCCCTTTTTGGCTAGGGAAAACATTGTATCATGGCAGTCCCTGACCATGGGACATCCTGGGAGATACCTATGAATTATCATGATGGCACATTTGAAGCAAAATATTTTAGTTCTTGGATAAAATGTTTTAACTGTTTACCAGAAACACAACATTTCTTGGTTATGATTGTGTTGTTTGGGGGATGGCTAATGAATTGACATTTTCTGCAGAAAGTAAACCCTTTTTGTGAGACAAAATTGTTTTTGTTTGTTTGTTTTTTGGTCAAACACTGTCCATGGGGGGATGGGGGAGAGAGACATAACTTTCAACATGCTCTAATATACATGTTCTAGAGAGCAAGTTTTCTTGTGTGTGTGTGTTTATTCAGCACCAAATTTCATGTTGCTAAGGCTGCTAAGCTATTAAAAGGGCAATTGATACTATTTTAAGCTTTTAAAAACATGTTAAGAATGTGTGAGAGACGGTGTGGCAGATCATGTTTTCTTCTTGGTTCCCAGTTTTTGTTTGCACTTGAGCTACAATGGAAATAAACCCATAAACTAGATTGGTAATGCTTCATTGAACCTGCCACTTCTAGGTCTCTGTTGAGAATCTATTCCAGTCAGGTAGAAACTAGAGCATGGCAAATTATTCAGAGCAAGCAGTTTATTAAATTGATTTTACACTTCTTTTCTGTTTGTAAATTTTGATTTTTATTAATTTGTTCACAAATGCTCAAAGAAAAGTTGGTGAATATATATTTACCTTGTGTTGGTTACAAACAGCTTGTACCAGCTGCATCTTTGGGTTGGTATTCTCTACACAAAGTTTTTATACTGATTTAACTATCTGGTGTAGAAACAGATACATTGGTACATAAACTTTGTGTAGAAAAGGCTTTTGACTATTCCCTATTCATGACTCATAGTTTGTGATTCATCTCCTGTGCAAGTCACTTGGTATTGTCTTCTCCTTGAGACGTTGACTGAAATATTATAAACAAGGCTGAGCATTTCCAACACAAACTGTGAAAACCTCTCTCTACACACAACACACATAGTGGGAACACACTTTTTTGCACGTCAATGCAGGTGTAAAAAACACCAATTCTTGTCAGAATCAAAGCTAATTGGGTGAAGCTGATTGTGGCTTTTCAGGTGGATATTGGCTAGTCAACTATGTCCTCAAAGGTTCTGGACCCATGTTGCTTATTGAAGGAAATAAGACTCTGCATCTCTTCTATAAATTTAATTAAACTACAATAAGAAGAAAACATATCACCAAACTAAGCTACTATTAATACTACTAAATTAAACTATGAATATAGCAATACAACTATAAAATCAAGAGCAAATCTACAAGTTAGGTTCAGTAATGGACTGGAATTAATTTATCAATTGAGTTAAATCACAAAATTAATACTAAAAATAATCAATCCTTGTAAATCCTAAAGAAGATTCTAAGACAGTGTCTGTCTGTTTAAAATCCTAACTGAAGAATTTTACCAGTCAATCAAATCTAGATCATAGAGCTGATTAAATGTCCTAACTGAAACCAAATGATCTCTCCTACCTCAGAGTCCATTATAAAGCTTTCTTAGAATTCTGTTCTTGTGTGGTGGCAAAACCCTTTCCCCTCTCTCTCTCCAGCAGAATATATTCCAAACAATAGCAGAACATTCTTGATATGCAGAAGTTTGGCAACTCTTGTTTACCAGAAATTACAGATGACCGTTTCAAGTTTCTCAGGACTTTTAAACATAGAACGCAGAACACACTCTAATCATGCAGGGATCAGCAACCTTTGGCACACTTCCCGCAGCCCCCATTGGCCTGGAGCAGCAAACCGCGGCCAGTGAGAGCCGCGATCGGCTGAACCTGCAGACACGGCAGGTAAACAAACCGGCCCTGGCTCGCCAGGGGGATTACCCTGGCGGGCCGCGTGCTAAAGGTTGCTGATCCCTGACTCTAATTAATAGGTTTGAGACAATGTTTAAGCCTGTGGTACTTTTCTTTCTGGAGCCTTCCACATGTGGACATTATGGGTGCCCATGCACCATGCTCAAAATCACACTTTCACACCTTAAAATTAAAATATAAAAACACTGTTGATCCATGAACCCCTCAATGCCAATTGGTAAGGCCGTTACAAGATCATTTTGGTTCTGGTTCACCAAAGAATATAATGTGGGTTCTTAAATAAAAGGCAGGGTCATGCAGGTCACTAATAGCATCTGTACATCCATTTCATAGTGGTAGGGAAGAAGTTACATGTGTATGCTGGAAATATGTTCTAAAGTCTGTATCAAGGCAGAGTTGACAACAGGTTTTCTGTCAGACAAAAGATGTTTATTCACCTATCTCTCAATTGAAATGTAAATTAAGCATTGTAAGACAACACAATAGAAGCCTCATTGATATATGAAGTCAACAGAGATGTGAAATAAACAGGGAGGCAGCACACTAGAGAATAAGCTATGGGGGGAGGGTATCTTGACTCTGGGTACAGACAATGAACTTTGGGGGTCATCAGGAGAAGGCAAGGAAGACACCCATTTATCCTACACCTAGGAAATACTTGGGCAGTGCAATTACATTAATGGCAGTAGGATTTCAACCTGCCTAGGTTGAAATGCTGCAAAGGACACTTGGGTGAAAGAAATTTCTTTAGACAGAAGGCAGCTAGCCTGTTAATGTAAATTTAATTTATAGAAGTAATGTTTTTGTTCTAGATTTTGTTTTAAATGTAACCACTTTGGTTCCATTATTCTTACTCATTATCTCTTACATCTTTGGTAATATTTTGTTTTCATTATAAATATCTCAGTGCTGTGGTATTATACAGGAATTGATCCTGAGTTGAATCATTCAAGCTGGTGTGTACACTGTTCCATTGGGGACAGCAGAGCTGGCATTTCTGTGTGTGTTCAGTGGACAAGGGGCTGGACATTACACAAAAATAATTCAAAAGAGCTCGGGAATTGGGGTGCACCTATTGTTACCCTGCAAGGCAAAGTAAGGGCTGGCAGAAGCCAGAGTAGAGTGTTTGGGTGGCTAACATGCTGGTGGTGTCACAGTTAAGCACAAGCAAGATACCCTCTTGCTGGAGTCAGAGGGTTAGCAAGATAACTCATAGTCCTGGATACCCCAAGAACTGTTTCAGGTGTCTCCCAGCTAATAAAAGCAACAGGTAAAAACAAAGGAAAAAGGAGCTTCTTAAGGTATCAGGGAGTTTGCAAACTCCCTATTATCTCATCATTTGAACTCTTATAAAATGGGAGCTGCCACTATAGACAAGGAGACAGATGATGTTCTGGTGGCACAGCACTTCTTGCTAGCAGATTTTCTTTGGGTGCAGGGACACTGGTTAAATGCTGGTGCAGGCGAGGATTAGATTAAAACAAAACCTAATAAAAATAGTGACTGTTCAGAATTGGATTAAAAAATCACTAATAAGTGGGAATTTGGCATAGGGCCAAATTATACACATGCATAGTATCTTTTTTTCTCACTTGCACTTCTGCCCTTATCTTTCAAACTGCTCAAACTGACTCCCTTTGTCATCAGCAGGACTCATAGAGGGCATGGGTTTCTGCCTGCCCAGAGTCACTTGCAAGACTAGGGCATTAGTCTCTAAATTGTGCAACTAGATGGCTAACTCTTCAAAACAGGGATCTGTCATGCTATGTAAACTGACATCCAAAATCATTTTCTGTATGAAATTTACATACAGTTGCTCTTGTCCCAGTAAATTCAGATTAGCAACCATCCTTATGCAGCAAAACACCTAAGCATATGCTGAAATGATGAACTTAAGCAGTTCTTTAAAAAAAATGGGACCATAATCAGTAGTCATAGGATATCGCTGTTACCTAGACACACATCCAGAGATAGATATGTAAATTCTGCTGCTACCAGTCATATCTCAATAATACATTATTTTAATAGCTCTTAAACATATTAGGCTTCAGTGCTGTTCTTAAAATAATTACTAGCCTCAACAAATCAACAAATTCAAATAGATTCTTTTGTTGTTCTGCCGAATTGTCTAATAGCGACATAAAGATCTACCAATTCAGTGCAGCAAAAATAAATCTCACAGGGAAACTAAATCTTCATCCTTGCGTGGGAGGATGCCATTGATGTATTTTCATACCAACAAAGCAGTAAGAGCATACTAAACTTCAGATCCTCAACTGCAGAGAGAAGGGGGGTGAAAAAGAAAGAAATTGTGGTCCAGAGTCCCAGCCCAGGTGTACATTAGTATAGCTCAGGGGTGGGCAAACTTTTTGGCCCGAGGGCCACATCAGGGTTGCAAAATTGTATGGAGGGCCAGGTAGGGAAAGCTGTGCCTCCCCAAACAGCCTGGCCCTGCCTCCCCAAACAGCCTGGCCCTGCACCCTATCCGACCCCCACCCATTTCCCACCCCCTGACTGCCCCCCTCAGAATGCCCAACCCATCCACCCTCCCCTGTCCCTTGTCCCCTGACCAGCTCCTCCTGAGACACCCCCACCCTAACTGCCCCCCAGGACACCACCCCCTACCCAGCCCCCCCGCTCCCTGTCCCCTGACTGCCCGGACCCTTATCCACACTCCCGCTCCCTGACAGACCGCCAGGACTCCCATGCCTATCCAACCTCCCCTGTTCCTTGTCCCCTAACTGCCCCCCGGGATTCCCTGCCCCTTATCCAACCCCCCCCGGCCCAGTCCCCCTTACCATGCCACTCAGAGAAGCGTGTCTAGCAACCGCGCGGCCTGTGGCAGCTCGCAGCCCTGCCCCCCTTACCATGCCGCTCAGAGCGGCAAGAGCTCAGACCCCACTGGAACCAGCCGCGCCATTGCAGCCCAGGAACAAAGGGCCAGAGTGCTGGTGATGCAGCGCGCTGAGGCTGCAGAGGAGGGGGTAGCCTCCCTGGCCGACAACTCAGGGACTGATCAGGATGGGCCCATGGGCCGGATGTGGCCTGCGGGCCATAGTTTGCCCACCTCTGGTATAGCTCCATTGAAGTCAATGGAGTTATTCTGAATTATATTAAATAAGAATCTGGTTCTATATTGTGAGATGGCAGAGGGTTAAAACTGTTGCTTTCAAGTGGAGTGACAGTAGTATATTCCACTTTCTTTTTTTAGCATAAGTTGATATAGGAGACATGCATCTTTCAATAATAGAATCTGATAGAAGATTGTTTGCTTCTATTTTCCATACAAAGTGCATTAAAAAAAATAAAACTTCCGGTTATCATCATGTGGTGTCAGATCACTTCACCACCCACAGTTTCATCTTGCTGGCAACTTCCTACAACATGATGCCTGCTAATATTGCTGTCATGATGAAATTTCTGGGCTCATTGTTTCTCTTTGTGATTATGACATTTGTGAGTTCATCTCCATATGTATATCTGGCTTCCAAAACATGTATACTGTACTAAAGGAGACATCATCCTATTCTTTGTAAGATTCTTCACAGGGAAAATAAATGAACTCCCACTGAGTGTCTTGTGTAAAGGAGGAGACTTATTTTCACTCATTTTGAAAAATCCTCTTTTCATCTATTTATTTCAAGCATGGTTCTCAACTGTTTCACTAATGGCTTTTTCTTGTCAATTTTAATGTTCACCAATAAGCAAAGAGATTCTATAAACATTTTAGAAGCAAGGGAGATGAAGCAAAGCATAGGTCTTCTACTTAGCTGGGAAGGTGAGCTAATAACAGATGACATCAACAAAGCTGAGGTGTTTAATGCCTATTTTGCTTCAGTATTCACTGAAAAGGTAAATTCAAACCACAATTAATACTAACAACAGTAGCGAAGGAACACAATACAGAATACGGAAAGAACATGTTACAGAATGTTTAGGTAACTTAGATGTTGGCAGGGTCTGTTGAAATGTAAGGTACTCAATTTCAGCTAGTTCTTTATCTTGGAACCATTGGTAATTATCTCTGAGAACTCAGGGAGGATGGGTGATGTCCCAGTGACTGGAGAAGGGCAAACATAATATCTGTCTCTAAAGAAGGGGTGGGAGAAGAAGAGGACCAGGAGAATTATAGACAAGTCAGCTTAACTTTGCTACATAGAAAGATACTGGAATCCCCCCCCACACACACACACACTTTTTTTTCTTCTTTCTTTTTTTTTAAACAAATTGACTGCTTAATACACTGAGGATATTACAATGATAAGTAGCAGTTAATCTAGATTTATCAAGAACAAGTCCTGTCAAACCAACCTAATTTCCTTCTTTGACAGCGTTATTGGCCTAGTAGATGGTGGGGGAAGCTTTAGCAATGATGATCTTCATTTTTAGTAAGGCTTTTGACACAGTTCCACATGACAGTTTCATAAGCAAACTAAGGAGATGTGGTGGAGTTAAAATTACTATAAAGTGGGTGGTTGAAAGGCTGTAGTCAGAGTAGTTATCTATGGCTTACTCTCAAATTGGGGGGTTATGACAGGCTGTACTCATGTTCAACTTTTTTTTACAAAACGATGATAAATTTTGTACAAAGTATGTCTTGTGGGGTATCATTTGAAAACTGATAATCTGCTGAACATTATTGCCATGGTAAAATGTGTATCAACATTGTATGTAAAGTTATAAAATTCTACTATATAACTTTGATTAAATGGTGGACTTTATATGAACTTGCATTGTCCAGTAGAGAGCTGGGTAGTACAAGACTCACATTTATGGGGGAAGGTCTGGGATTGGGAGTTTGCTGTGTTGCCTTGTATGTAATTCATGAGTGGCTGACCAGACCATTCATGTAATTCATCTGGGAGTGATTTTGCATGCTAGAGGCTGTGTGCAAACTGACCAGGAGTGGTTGTTCTCAAAGTAATGCAGTGTAAAAGGCACCGCAGATTGGAGATTTGAGGAGACACCGTTGTCCGTATGTCCCGATTCTACCCTGAGGATGTATCTGGTGGGGTCACAGGGATGTATCTAGTGGGGTCCTGCAGGAGTCTGTCCTGTGTACACTGCTAGTTAATTTCATAAATGACTTATATAATGATGTGGAGAGTAGGCTTATAATATTTGCTGATGATATGCAGCTGATTGGATGTGCAAATACTTTGGAGGATAGGATTAGAATTCCAAATCACCTTGACATATTGGAGAATTGGTCTGAAATCAGCAAGATGAAATTCAATAAAGACAAGCACAAAGTATTTCACTTAGGAAGGAAAAATCAAATGCACAACTATAAAATGGGAATAACTTGGCCCAATAGTGATACTGCTGAAAAGGACCCAGGGGGTCATAGTAGATCACAAATTGAATATGAGTTAACAATGTGATGCAGTTGTGAAAAAAGGCTAATATTCTGGGGCATGTTAACAGGAGTGTCCCATGTAAGACTCAGGAAGTAATTATCCTGCTGTACTCAGGAGTGGTGAAGTCTCAGCTAGAGTGTTCATTTCTGGGTACCACATGCAAAGAAAGATGTGGACAAATTGAAGATATTCCAGAGGAATGCTACAAAAATGATGAAAGATTTAAAAAACCTGACCTATGAGGAAAGATTTATAGAAAAGGCATGTTTAGCCATGAGCAAAGAAGACTAAGGGGGAAGGGGGAAAGGGACAGTTCCATATAAGCTTTCAAATATGTTAAGGGATATTTATAAAGAGGTTAGTAATCAATTCTTCTCAATGTACAATGAAGGTAGGGCAAGAAGTAATGGTCTTAATCGTCAGCAAGGGAGACTTAGGTTAGAATTAAGGGGGAAAATAACTGTATAAGGATAGCTGAGATGTGGGATAGGCTTTTCCAAGGGAGGTTGTGGAATCCCATCACTGAAGGTTTTGAAGAACAGGCTAGACATACATCTGCCAGGGGTGATTTAGATATACTTGGTCTTTCCTCAGTGCAAGATAGATCAGGCATCGGCAACCTTCGGAACGCGGCTCGCCAGGGTAAGCCCTCTGGCGGGCCGGGCCAGTTTGTTTACTTGCCGCGTCCGCCGATTCAGCTGATCGTGGCTCCCACTGGCCGCAGTTCACCGTCCCCGGCCAATGGGGGCTGCGGGAAGTGACAGCCAGCACATCCCTCAGCCCGCACCGCTTCTTGCAGCCCCCATTGACCGGGGTTGGCGAACTGTGGCCAGTGGGAGCTGCGATCGACCGAACCGGCAGCTGCGGCAAGTAAACAAACCAGCTCGGCCCACCAGGGGGCTTACCCTGGCTAGCCGTGTGCCGAAGGTTGCCGATGCCTGGACTAGATGACCTCTTGAGGTCCCTCCTAGCCCTATATTTCTATGATGCTATGATTTAGTAAAGCCTATAAGTATGTGTTTAACTTTACACAAGTGAGGAGTGTCAAAATGGCAAACAAAAGAAATAGTATTTTTCAATTCACCTCATACAAGTACCGTAGTGCAATCTCTTTATCATGAAAGTACAACTTCAAATGTAGATTTATTTTTTTTACATAACTGCATTCAAAAATAAAACTATGGAAAACTTTAAAGCCTACAAATCCACTCAGTCCTACTTCTTGTTCAGCCAATTGCTAAGACAAACAAGGTATTTACATGCCAGTTATGCTAAACATTCGTATGCCCCTTCATGCTTCGGCCACCATTCCAGAAGACATGCTTCCATGCTAATGATGATCATTAAAAAAATAATACATTAATTAAATTTGTGACTCAACTCCTTAGGGGAGAATTGTATGTCTCCTACTCTGTTTTATCCACATCCACAGTCTCGCATGATGCCCCAGCACATGTTGTTCATTTTAAGAACACTTCCACTGCAGATTTGACACAAAGAAAGTACCAATGTGATATTTATAAAGATAGGTATGTCACTCGACCCAAGGTTTAAGAATCTGAAGTGCCTTCCAAAATCTGAGAGGGATGAGGTGTAGAACATGCGTTCAGAAATCTTAAAAGAGCAACACTCTGATGTGGAAACTACAGAACCAAACCACCAAAAAAGAAAATCCATTTTTCTGCTGGTGGCATCTGACTGAGATGTTGAAAATGAACATGCATTGATCCGCACTGCTTTGGATGGTTATCGAGCAGAACCTGTTATCAGCGTGGACACATGTCCTCTGGAATGGTGGTTGAAGCATGAAGGGACATATGAATCTTTAGTGCATCTGGCACATAAAAATCTTGCAACACCGGCTACAACAATGCCATGCGAACATCTGTTCTCACAAAAAGCAAGCAGCATTATCTCCTGCAAATGTAAACAAACTTGTTTGTCTTAGGGTATGTCTACACTCGGACTGTAGTCCGATTTGACAAAAATCGATTTTTGTGAACCGATATTATGAAGTCGAATGTGTGTGTCCATACTAAGTACAGTAAATCAGCGTTGTGAGTCCACAGTATTGGGGCAAGCATCGACATTACAAGCGGTGCACTGTGGGTAGCTATCCCACAGTTCTCGCAGTCCCTGCTGCCCATTGGAATTATGGGTCGAGCTCCCGATGCCTGATGGGCCAAGAAATTTGTAGTGGGTGGTTATGGGTACATGTCATCATTCAACGGTCACTCCCCCCTCCCTCCGGGAAAGCAACGGCAGACAATGGCTTTGCGCCCTTTTCCCTGGATTGAAAGCGTGGACGCCATAGTGCGGCGAGCATGGAGCCCGGGGAGATCATCGCAGCAGTTATGGCCGTTGTCAACACCTCGTGCATTATCGTGCGCTTTATCCAGAACCGGAACTTGAGAAATCAGGAGAGTAGTCAGCGCGGTGAGGAGAGTGACGAGGACATGGACACAGACCTCTGTCAGAGAACGGGACCCCACAAATTAGACATCCTGGTGGCAATGGGGCAGGCTCATGCCGTGGAATGCCGATTCTGGGACCGGGAAATGAGCACAGACTGGTGGGACTGCATAGTGCTGCAGGTCTGGGATGAATCCCAGTGGCTGCGAAACTTTCGGATGCGTAAGGGCACTTTCCTGGAACTTTGTGACATGCTGTCCCCTGCCCTGAAGCACCAGGACACCAGGAGGAGAGCAGCCCTGACTGTTGAGAAGCGAGTGGAGATAGCCCTCTGGAAGCTTGCTATGCCTGACAGCTACCGGTCAGTCGCGAATCAATTTGGAGTGGGCAAATCTACTGTGGGGGTTGTTGTGATGCAAGAAGCCAACACAATCGTTGAGCTGCTGCTGTCAAAGGTAGTGACCCTGGGAAATGTGCAGGTGATAGTAGATGGCTTCGCTATGATGGGATTCCCTAACTGTGGTGGGGCTATAGATGGAACTCACATCCCTATCTTGGGACCGGACCACCAGGGCAGCCAGTACATTAACTGAAAGGGCAACTTTTCAATGGTGCTGCAAGCACTGGTGGATCACAAGGGACGTTTCACCAACATCAATGTCAGATGGCCGGGAAAGGTTCATGACGCGCACGTCTTCAGGAACTCTGGTCTGTTTAGACGGCTGCAGGAAGGTATTTACTTCCCAGACCAGAAAATAACAGTTGGGGATGTGGAGATGCCAGTGTCAGATAATGAGCAGATAGTCACATTCTCAAGGTGTAACTTCAAAAGCCTACGTTTTGAATAACCAGAGTTGGGGAATTTGCATTAACCTATCCCTAGGCATTCCCCAGGAAATCCACTTGACACTTATTGTTCCAAAAGTCCATGCTTGTCTGGCACAATTTTAATATAGTCCTATGAATGCCCAGGCCTCACATAACCTCTCTACAGGGAGAGGATAGATAAAATCCCAGCCCAAAATAATACATACGCATTTTACTTAATACAATAGAACCCAAAGATAACTAAACTTGATTCAATAAGGTCTCCCAACAATATTTCAGGAAATTTCCATATCTAACGTGATATCTTATTCTGATGAAATTACAAACTTGGTTGGTAAAGGAAATATTGCTGAGATAACATGTTTAGATTTCTGTAGGGCATTTGACCTGGTACGGCATGGTGATTTGATTTTTTTTTTTTTTAAAGAAACCCTAGAACAATTTGATCAGTCTCAAAAACCATATATACTCATTCATTAGCTTTTTCATTTATAAGCCGACCCCCCAAGATGGATAGGTAAAAATAGCAAAAACTGTATGACCCTTTCATAAGCCAATCCTATATTTCAGGGGTTGGCAAACTTTGGCTCCTGGCCTGTCAGGGTAAACTGCTGGTGGGTCGGGATTTTTTGTTTACTTGGAGTGTCTGCAGGCATTGATCCCCTCAGCTTCCTGTGGCCACTGTTCACCGTTTCCAGCCAATGGGAGTTGCGGGAAGTGGCCGCCACTTCCAAAAAAAAAGAAAAAGAAAAATGGCCGCAGCCGAACTGCTGAAGCAAAAAAACCCAACCTCCAAGTAGAGACCAATGCAACGTGCAAACTCTCTTGCTGCTCATGCAGTCCCTTTAGCTTCCTCCCACCCAGACCCTTGCAAAATCCAAAATGTACAGCACACAACGTCTTCCCAACACTGAACATATCCTCAGATGATACCAAAATAATTTGACACCTCACAAACAGAAACTGCTGCATTCACTGCATTCACTTTCTTTTCTGCATTTGCCACAATTCTGTTATGTTTGCTGGATTCTGTTATGTTTGCTGGATGACTAGATTGAGGGCAGGATCCTGCATGGTGATGAGGATTTAGAACGCCCATTGGCTTCAATAGGAAGGGACAGTAGTTATCACTGTACATGTTATGAGTACTTGATCTACAGTCAGTGTTCACTTGTGATTATCTGCAGTATCTCAGACATTTATGAAGCAATAGTTCCATGTTCTTAGAATAGGACATACTTCAGGATCTCAGATTACATTTTGTAGTAACTGCTAACAAGTGCTGAGATTAATGGTAACAGTCTGAGAGTGTCTGGCTCCCCCTCTTCTCCTCCCAGCACCCTTCTCTCCTACCCCCGCACATGTTGGTGAGATCCATGTGATAAAGTGTATTTATTTATCATGATTTTTTGACTGTCTCAATGGTATTCTGTCCAGTAATTGATTGTAATTTATAGGATGAGTTAATTTATCATGTACCTTTGAGTATTCTACCCGCCCTCTGCCCACTAATCCATCTTTCCTGGGACTGATTCTGATATTCTAAAGCCCTGAGCAGACTCTCATCGCTGCTATAAAATAAAAATTAACTTCCCTGACAACTGTTTATTATTTCGCATTCAAAACCTGGAAATTCCCCCCAAAAATATTACACTGGCTTCAGGCCCAAGATAGGCAAAAGTCAGTCCTGAGACAGAGACTGCTTTTGCATTGATGAATGTTCCATCAATATCTGATAACTTGTGACTTTGCAGGACTAAAACAAGAGCTTTCTATGACTGGGAAAGGGAGATTCGCAGTGAGAGACACAGCAATAGATCCCAGTGCTGGTAGGTATGACATCAGACTTTAAAAACATTGAGATTTTTATGTCCAAAAACAACGAGGAGTCCGGTGGCACCATAAAGACTAACCGATTTATTTGGGCATAAGCTTTCGTGGGTATAAATCCCACTTCTTCAGATGCTTATGCCCAAATAAATCTGTTAGTCTTTAAGGTGCTACCAGACTCCTCATTGTTTTTGTGGATACTGACTAACACTGCTACTCCCTGATACTTATGTACAAGAGTTTGCTACAAATATTACTTTTAATTTTTCTTTCTCTCTGAGTCCTCTTCAGCTAGATTCCATGGTAACCAAATAGAGCTGGGTGGGAAATTGTTTTTCCATCTTATGAATATTGAGTTCAGAATCTTTTTCTGGTCTGAACTGGGATGAAAAGTCAAAAGTATCTATGAACTGAGAAATTGATTTATTTTTCATTTCAGGACAATCTAAACTTTTAATTTGATTTCAAAATGTTGTGCCAATTTTTACTTAATTTAAATACTCCAGCAATTTCCTTTTTTGAAAATTCAAGTTTCTTTTTAATAACAAACTTTTTGGTCAACTTTTTTTCCCCTTCACATTGGGAATTTTTTTGAACCTGACCGTGTTTTTCAGTTTTGGTTTGGACAGAACGCAATCTTCTGACACACATACACCCACACCCACCCACACAAAATTTCCAGTCAGCGCTATAGCTAAGGTATCTGGTTTTATGGATGGAGGGACACAATATATAGTATCAGTCTCCTTTCACATGTGTGAAATCAGTGGGACTCCTCGCATGGTTAAAGTGAGGCAGGTGCATATTTGCAAGACTGGGACATAAGAAAGAATCCTCTTAAAAATCTCAAATGAGAAGTGAAAAATGTATGAATGAAATATGTAAGAATGAAATACTGGAATCTCTCCATGTCTTCAAATTTTATGGACACTCTTTGAAATGAAATGTGTTGCTAGTGTCTGAACTTTATGGATTAGTATTGTTATGAACAACCACATCAATCAAGAAGCTGACAATGTAAATAAAGTAGGCAGTGGTGGGGAAATGATACGGACTGACGTTTGAGGAACATTAAGAAAAAAGATAGTTCTCAACTGTCAGCAAACTATGAAAATGTGTGCTTGAGGTGGAACAGGCATATGCTGATATGACAAATTGTGAATGCAATGCAATTTCAATGCATGGAAAATGTAACACTATGATAGGATAAGTGCGTGTGTGTGAGATAGGTGTGAGGCTGGGAGCAAAACACGTTAAATATCAATGAGTTAGCAAATTTCTTTTACTTGAATTGCTTTCTAAAATCCCAAAAACTAGGTAATTGCATAGAATGTGCATTTAATGATCTGGTTAACTTTCACATTTTCCAGTTCTCTGATGTAAAGAGAGATACCTAAAGTCTTGATGAATCAAAATGAGTGACTATGTTGAGTGAATTATAATGGAATGCTTCATATGCATACTGTTCACTAAATTGTCCAAAGTTTCCAAGGTTAGAGAAGAAAATCTTTTTAACATGTCTCTATTGAGTGGTAGTGCATGATAGGAAAAGCATTAGCAGATATGCTTGAACTAAATACTCGTGGTTTTATATCTATATGTATCCTTGAATGCAAACATGCTGATTCACTAGAACTCCAATTCCAACTCCAATTCTAGTCACCCCCACCCCCCAAATTGAATAGCAATATTTTTGGACTTTTACATTTTGAAGTTACCTTCTTGTTAATCAACTAAACATTATTAGGATGACTTTGGGTGGGGTGTCTACCAACTGACAGTAACTATCACAGTAACGAGTCACCAAGGAGCCCTCAGTTTCGCTCTGGTAACTTCTCATTATAAGAGATGGAAGTGTTTGTGTGTGTGGGGAAGGGGATAAAGCCATTTTTTCCTTAATAGTTATTTTAAACTCACTCTGTGGTTTGAAGTCTACTGACTTCATGTGTGGGGTTGGTTTTTTTTTTTAATAGTGTAATAAAGAATACTCAAGTATCAGAGGGGTAGCCGTGTTAGTCTGGATCTGTAGAAGCGACAACGGGTCCTGTGGCACCTTATAGACTAACAGAGGTATTGAAGCATAAGCTTTCGTGGGTGAATACCCACTTCTTCGGATGCAAGCAGTAGAAAAACACTGTTTAAAGAAACACTGTATAAAGAATACTGTTTTACTGATATTAGCTGAAGCGACTGTGCTTCTTGAGATGCCCTAAATGATTGCTGCCTAAGTGTAAATGGCTATCTCCTGGATAGTGGCTACCACATGGCTGTCTTTCCTCTCTCCTTCTGCTTTCTCATACCTACCCCATTGTCAGACTTTTGGATCCAGACCTCCAATCCGTAGCCTAACAATTCACATCAATAACAACCTGTTGATGCATGGATATAAATAAATGGCCTTTAACAAATTTTAAATAAATCTTTATGCCAAACATAGGCCATTGCAGACACTAGTCTCCTAGTTTGTTGGAGTTCTCATCACACTTTGTTATTTAATGTCACTGTAGTCATCCTACTAAATGTGTTTTCCAGAGTTCCCATTTCCTCTTATTCCCAAATTACATGTTAATAGTCCTTAGTGTAACTCTGGTTATATTTTCTCTAGTATGAGTTTTTGTGAGTGCAAGATGCCAAATTGTGAGGGATGTGGAGAAATTCGATAAATGAGCTTCTGAACCAATCACATAGGAGCTGATGGTCCACAAAGATCACCATCAACTATCTCATGTGCTCTTGCTTTCTCTACAGTTTGCTGCACAACTGATGATCACAATCCCATTTTAGAATCAGCTAGCACAAACCTCTGAGTCGGCCCAATGTCAGATTGGTTTTAGTGGGATACTGAATGGGCACAGGAGTTCACATTTGTCCCTGACACAGGATCAGGACCTAAACACGTAGGCAGATATCTATAGCTACATAGACTTCAAAATAGTAAAGCTAAAGAATCACACTGTTTCATTAGAAACTAGAGCAGAGTTGGCAAAACAGCACTCATCCCACTTATGTTGGGAGGCAGCCAACTAAAAAAAAAAAGTTAATAAAGGGGGTCTTCATGTAGTCTTAAGAGAACAAGATCCTAAGATGGCACTTTCCAGGGTTCAGAATATCAACTCAGAAAAGAAAAATGCTAGATAAGTCAAATTGACCCTACACCAACATTTGAAGTGTCAACAAAATTCTCAAAATATAAGCGTGATTCTTTCAGTTTAATATTTCTCAGAACCCTGTTCAATACCTCTGTTCAGAACTTTCAAATCAACTAGAAAAACACGTGCATATTTTTAGAATTAGTTACTCTTCTTTCTGTCTTGACACTCCCATCTGGAGGAAACTCATTCTCCTTAATTTTGTGTGGTAAGCCTCACTCATTGTTTCTAATACATTTTCCACTTAAGAGAGTCAAGGTCTCAGTTGCTGTTGAGTGATTCAAGCTAATCATAATTCTGAGCTCTACTGATGCATCCCGAAAGGCAAGGTTCTAAAGATGATTTGAGCTTTTGAGTTCCCTGGTTTGCTTGTAGGAGAACTGGCTTGCTGCATTTTCATTACATATGGACATAAATATTATTTTATTTTAAAGTTTTATGTCAAGAATGCATAAAGCATGTGGATAAGAGCTCTTTTTTTTAAAACCATACATATAAGTGTGATGATATTAAAGGAAGACATCATACTCCAATGAAGGTAAAAGCAGGAAAAAGTCTCAAAAGATTCACATCCCCAAAGAAAGAACACTTTCTTTACAAATCACTCAACCAATGCATCCAAATCAGCTTAGTACTTTGAATTCCATACCAGTGTAGTACTCACTGTGCGTTGTTATTATTCTGAACAGAAAAACAAAAAGTATTAGAGATACCGAGTGAAAAGTGGTAAGACAAAAGGACACAGATGTTGGCTACAGAACACAATCAGTGTCATGCACAGTGCACATCATTTCTGACTAGCTCACTTGCCTAGCCAGTTCCAGTCACTACATTATATCACTTAAATCCTATGTTTCAGTGATTTAAAGGCACCTGCCAACTTAACCTTGGCAATTAATTTTTCTGTGGACTGTACATCCCAGAAAACAAGTAACTAATCGTGTAACTGGAACTGTAATTTTTCTGGATAAAAAATCAAGGCCTCTGTCCCCGAGAAGGCTTCTCTCAATGGTAGCAACTAGTCATGATGCTTAGTTTGGGTCATATGGCTGATATCTGGAAAACAGAGCTACAGTAGTACTATGGCTAGACGAGAAGATAGAAAGTGAATAGTAAAGGGCCATAACAGGGATGGTGTATTTATGCTATTCCTGCACAAATGGTGATATGCAAATAGCCAATCTCTCTCCTGTCCATTATTTCTTTTTGGAGTTGAGGATGAGGTGGATTGTTGTCATATTGTCTCTTAGCATCTCTAAAATAACTTGCATGTCTTACATAAATCATCCCTCACACTAATGCTGACAATCGTTAGGATGCCTGATGAAAAGCGGGACACCAATAATCACAATGAACTATATTAATGGCTGCTGTTATAATTTTGTTCACTGATCTGTTTAGAAATTTGAACTGATCCCATAATTAAGTTCTCTGATGCTCATGAGCTTGGAGATAACGATAGGTTGTTGGAATTTATTTTTTTAGACGAACCTAGGTCAAGTCTGTCAGAGCCCAAGTTAGTTCTCCCCAGTCCCTATTTGTATTCCCAAAACAATGGCCTAATTTTCAAAAGTGTGGAGCAGCAACTGCTCCCAGTGACTTTAGTGGGGATTCAGTACTTTTGAAGGTCAGTCCACTTATTTAGGAGCCTAAATTTTGGGCGCCTAATTTTTAGGCACTTATTCTTGAAAACATTTGTCTTAGCTATAATAGTTTTCTACCCATGCCAATATGCTATACACAGTAAAGAGAGTACTGATGTGGCCCAGAAGTGCCTCAAGAATGAAAGCTATGGAAGTCAAACTTGCAGAAATTAAAGCACTGCTAAACCACTTAATGTCCATATTGGACAATATTGAATTTAACTTCAGGATATAGCTGAGGTAACAATATATGTGGGGTGGTTCTTCTTTTATTCAAAATCCAAGAGCCATATTCTCTTCTTATCATACCTCTGCATCCATTTGACTTCAGTGGGGTTCCATGTGTGGGATGGCACAATTTGGCCAAAAAGAGATGGGGTAGCACCAGTATACCTAAAAACGAAAACCTATTGTTTTTGTTGGAAAACAAATAGCCTATTACAAGAGAGCTAGAAGCACAAAACCCCCAAAGTACTAGGAAAGAGCCAATTACATCCTCCTTTCTTTGCCAGACCCCTCCCCTTTCCCACATTCCCATTTGAATCGTAACAAGTTTCAGTATGATCCAGTCATCAGTCACTCAACTTTAAATGTGTGAGAAGCATGGGGACAATATGAAGAAAGCTCCAGTATATTCCTGAAACAGTAATACAAGTGGCCTGGAAGTGAGAACTCTGGTTACACATTCCAGTAAGAAACCAAAAGATAAAATTGTGCAAGCAATGTAAAAAGCAGTATTGGGAAACCCATCTGTAGTCCTTCCTGTGAAAAGCAATTATATTGTTATGCATCATGATAATGGCCTGACAACACCTTTTAACCAAACCAGCAATAATGAAACATGCTAATTTATCATTGTCTCTAACAATTTTCCACAGCTGAGGCAAGGTAATGAACAACTATCATCCCAGGAGAAGGAAGTAGCAGTAGCTACTTGAACTTCCCATTTCACCAAGACATGTCTATACTACAGTCCTAGGTTGACCTACATTAGGTTGACTTACAGCCACCACAGTAATTACTGTGGTGGCTGATGTCCACACTATACTTCTCCTGTTGGTGTTGTGTGTGCTCACCAGGAGCAGTTCCACAGACTGAAGAGGAGCAGTGGGGAGGAGGGGGGGACTGAGAGCTACCACTCTCAGCTCTGCACAGCTCCCTGCCGGGAGTCTAGCTTCCCCCCTCCTTCCCCCCCCCCCCCCCGGCTTTTCTTGCCTCCCTGTGCCTGGCCGAGAGTTGTGGCATGGGAGAGGAGGGTGGGCAGCCACCTGGGCTTCTAGCCTCCCTGGGCAGGGATTCAGGAGAATCAGGGGCCGCTGGACTCTAGCTGCCCAGCTTTCTTGTCAATTTTGCAGCTCCAGCATGGAGCCATGAAATTGACAAGAGAGCCAGCAACCGATGTAAGTAACACAGTGTCTGTACAGGCACTGCTTCGCCCTAACTACACCAATATAAGCCCTATGCCTCTCGTGGAAGTGGAGTTATTATGTTGGTGTAGTATGGCACTTACACCAGTGGGACAAGGCTGTAGGGTGTACACTGACATAATTAGGTCATGTAAGCTGCCTTTTGACTTCACTTTGTAGTATAGACCAGGCCACAGTCGGCTGTTTTTAAGACAGGTTGATCTGAATGTAACACTTAGGGTTTGTGTAAATGGCAAGTGACTGTACAGTAAGCCAGGCTATGAATCTAAAGCACACCAGCTTGCCACGTAGCAAGGTCATGTGTAGACACTGCTACCGCCTACTGAAAGGTCCGAAGTGTGGCTTAACATACTGCTTTTCCAAGTAGTACACCAAGCTGCACTCTTTGACTTTCAGCGCACTGTAATAGTGTCCACATGAGACATTGCTACGTGCCAAGATGGTGAGCTGTAGATTCACACTGTGACTTGTCATGTAGATAAGCCCTAGGTGTTCACAATACGACTCCTTTCCATTTAAACACAGGGATCCAGATCTTCAGCTAGCGCAAACTGACATAGCTCTACTGAAGTCAAGAGCTCTCCTGATTTTAAAGCAGCTCTGGGCCAGGAAATTCTAAAGGTGTCCCTGACTAATAAACATTTTATATGTTTGTTTGTTTTTTTTGTAAATTCTTTAACTAATCAGACTGCAGTAATTGAACCTATGGTGTGAATTCCTGAAAGGGCATCTGAGGGACACCTTTTCTGTCACAAGTCTTGAGGCCAGTTCTGGACTTTGGTGAGCAGGGCTAGCAGAGAAGAGACACAACTTCTGTTAGAGTTGCACTCAGGGGTGAAAGTAAAATTTCTCTCCTACTGGTATGGGGGGCAGCTTTGCCCCCCTCTGGAAGGGGCGGGGCCTCGGGCGGAAGGGGTGGGACTGGGGGGATCAGCGTCCTCCTGTCAGCCAGCCTGCCCCGCCCGGGGCTCCAGCCCCGGGGTAGCTGCTCCTTTTGCCCCCCACCCCCACCCCAATTGGCAGCCCAGGGAGCGGCAAAAGGGGCAGGGATGTTAAAGCACTGTCGCGGCAGCGCTTTAAGCAGGGTCCTTTTGCAACGGCAGCGCTTTAACATCCCCGCCCATTTTGCCCCACCCCCACCCCCCGTCGGCTGCCCTGCCAGTAGGGACCCGGCAGGGCCGCCGATGGGGAGGCGCAAAAAGAGCAGCGACATTAGCGCTTTAAAGTAAGGCAGTAGGGGCCGGTATAAGCGGCCACTTTTTACCCGTACGCCATACTGGCCCATACCACCTTACTTTCACCCCTGTTTGCACTTACAGGAGTTAGGCAAGAACCCAGGAAAACAGACATTGCATGAAGAGGTACATTCCACTAAGGTCATGGGTAACACAAGGATTTCACTTTCCCTGGTAGGTGGAAATTAGGAATGTTATCGGAGATAGTCTTCGCTTATAGGAAGGTGAAAGAACAATTCACTGCCCTTTTCAACATTCTCTAGCAATCACAGATCCATTACATCATTTGTTGTAAAAACCTCTGCTCTTTCAAGTAGTTGTTAGGAAACTAATCATTTAAATTTAATTGTAACTTGTTTGAATTTGAGTAGCACGTGAGTCTTCAATTGGAAACAGCCAAGGAGAAAAATGCGTAAATGCTGAGCACTTAAAAAAATCATTTTAATTATATTAGCATATTTTACATCAAGGCCACTTGTTAAGATTGAGGCAATCTGCACAGACAGCTTTTAAAGAGGATGATATAAGGACAGGCTGATCAGACATAAGAGTTCAGATCAACACGTTGAAAGGTTTTGCATAAAACTGTCCAAACAAATCAGCAACAACAAAAGCTACAGAATGGCTGCAGAGCTTGAAGCCATGGAAACCAGTGGCACTTTTTGGCACTTGAGGCATGGCTATGCTAAAGAGTTTACAGCGGCAGAGCTGCATCCGTGCAGCTGCACCGCTGTAAGCTCTCTAATGTAGTCGCTCTAAGCCGACGCGCTAGAGCTCTCCTGTCAGCTTACTTACTCCAGGCCCCACAAGCGGCGGTAGCTATGTCAGCAGGAGAAGCTCTCCCACCGATATAGCGCTGTCCACTCCTGCACTTATGTGGATGTAACTTTCATTGCTCATGGGTGGTGGTTTATTCACACCCCCTGAACCACATAAATTATGCCGACATAAGCTGCAGTGTAGGCATAGCCTGTAAGGGAAGCTTCAATGTTGTTTGACAAACCTGTATTAATTTAAGCACTGTACAACCCAGGGAAACAGGGTCTGCTATACTGAACCAGATCAGTACTCCAACTAATCTCTAACTGTTCTTTGATGGTATCCAATACCAAATGCAACAGAGAAAGATGTTGAAAGTTGGGGAGATACTTATGCATTTTATTTAAAGTTAAATTCAATTTTTTCTTAATCTCACAACATCAAAATCACTTGTATCTTTTACCTTAGTTGCATTTTTTGTGACTCCCCTCCCCACCTCCTCTGCAGCATGGGGCACAGATTACTTGCTAGGATCCTCTGGGTCTTTCTCATTTAATTATGCTCCTGCCATTGCAGAGGCTTTGGATATTGGTTCACCTCAGTCCCTCCTATTCTCTGCCTCTGGCACTGGTAGTTTAGTTTCCTAAGGGCTGTAATACTTTGGTCTAATTCTGATTGTTGGATTGGTGTGGGGGCAGTAGGGTGGAATTTAGTGGCCTGTGAAACATATGTGGTCGGACTTGATGATCTGGCACAACAACTTGGGAACCATAGTTCAACTTAGACTTGCCAAGTAGGGGTCAGATGGTAATTTTTTTTATTGCATGGTTTTGCATAATTTTAATAGTTTACACATGCACTACGTTAACATTTTAAACCTTGCAGTGAACAAAATAAAATTGCTGTTGCCTATATGGAATCACTATGTTCCAGCAAAACTCCCTGTTTGATCTGATGTCATCAGTACAGAATATACTGGGCTGTATGCTCTAACATGAGAGCTGGTCTCTGCTCTTTCAGAAACCAGAGAAAACAAATCTAAATGTACTCCAACCTTCTTGAATGTATGGTATGCTCAGCTAATCAATGAACCTGAATAAATGCCATGTAACTTCAGTCAAGTGCAAAACTCCACCTACCCAGTTCAAAACTTCACTATGAAAAGCTCTAATAAAAATTTTCACTAGCAGTGAGAGAATGAATGCAAACTTAAACCCTAATTCAGTAAGGTACTTAGCTCATGAGTAGTCCCATTTGAAATCAATGAGAATGCTCTCCCTCCTGCTTAAAGTTACAAACATGCTTTTGCTCCCTGCTAAATCAGGGTCTGAGTGCCTGACTTAAATGCGATGTTCACTGATGAAAATACTTCATGTGCTCTCACTATGTCACTGTGAGTAAAAATGTCAATGGTGTGCCTTAGTTCATTTTTGAGTTTCTGCTTTTTCCCAAGTGCTCCTTTAAACTTGAAAAAGGTCAGCTTTCAAACAGTCTGCAAGGAATGCCTCTCAACCACATCACCTTATAAAATTTGAAAATTTTATATGATTCCTAGTAAAATAAGCTACAATGTTGCTGAGGGCTAATTGTAAGATGCTTAGGGTGACCATATTTCCCAAAGGGAAAATGGGACACCGCATGGGGCTAACCCGAGCCCGCTCCCTCCCACACAAAGCTAGCTTGAGCTGCTTGCCCGAGCCCTCCTCCCACCACATGGGGCTGGTGTCACTGCTCACTCAAGCCCTTCCTACCCCCGCCTGAGCCCTGCCTCCCCCGCTGTGTGGGGGCTGGCATTGCTGCTCGCCCCCCTGCGAGTTCCACTTTGACAAAAGTGGGCATTTGTCCAGTTTGCTCTTGCCAACTGATCAAGTTGGCAAGAGTAAACAGGGTAAATGCCCACTTTTGTGAAAAATATAGGGATGGCCAGGACAGGGCTTAAAAAAGAGACTGTCCCATCCAAAATAGGACATTTGGTCACCCTAAAGATGCTACAGGTGTAATTATTCCAATTAAAAAACTTCTTTTTTCTCTTAAAAAAACACTGTATGTATTTTTCCCTTCCATCTTGAAAGTTAGAATCTATTAAGCCAACGAGAAAGAAAATACAAGTGGAGCTCGAGATTGCATTCAACTGAATACAGAATATTATACTGCTCATTTCCTATTTGTATTGGAAGTTGCAGAACACAGGTGTTCAACTGGGAAAAAATATCTTTCACGACTTTAACATCTGGCTTCTTGAAAGACTCTAGAGGTAGCTATGCTGACAGCTTTGGACTGGAGTTATCTCTGGACTTGTCAAGTGACTATAAATTTGTCTGTCCTGTTTTGCAAAAGACCGTTTTCCTTTCTCAAGGAATGTAAGCAAGCATATACTGAAAAGAATTTTCTGCAAAGTCCCTCAGGATAGCTACTGCATATGGCAGGCCATCTGTCTTAAAAAAAAAGACTAATTTTTTCCAAATCCACTCCTATTTTTGTTTTATGTGGATATCTCTGCCTTTGCCTTAGAACCTACCATGTATTCTTCCATGTCCCTTCTGAGCTCTTTCGAGGATAATGTAAAACAAGGATCTCAATGAAGCTGAATATAATGGCAATCTTATGATGAGTCTCGGCCTATAGTGGGAAACATTTAATGAATTCTCCCATTTCACCCATGATGTTTGCATCATCCATGTTCACACCTCATTAAAATTCTCATTCTTTTTTCCCCAAGCTACTTATTTAAGTATTTGTATGTCCTCAATGGCCAGAGTATCCGAGTGATGATTTGGGAGGGAGTGAAGTGAAGAATCATTAGTGTTTTGTTCATATGAATATCAGCAGGAAATTAAATTGAGGCCTGAACCCTAATTTGTGTAACCATGAAATGAAATTCCTTTCAGGTGGAATTACCTTATAAAGGTTTGGTTATTTAATCAGGGAACAGAAACAATAGCATGTGACTCAAAGCAATTGTTCAGCTTGAATAGTGGACAATATATAATGCTGTAAGGAAAAACTGTAGCAAGCAAATAGTTCCATCAGGACAATATGTTTCCCTCTCTAACCCTGTGGAAATCTCCCACAACACACTTGATCCACTTGAGCAATAGAGTAACTTGTAGCAGTAGTAGGCTGTTATTCTCTGTGGGTCATTCACTAATGGGAGTTGGGGGGGAGGGAGACCCTCATTTTGCCAGTGGGTTTCACAGCAATTTGCTGAGGAGACAGGAGTGTAGAGACTGAGGACTCCAGGGTTCAATTCCAGGATCTGTAGGGAAGTATCCTCTAGTGGTTATAGAGACCATGCTGTTCCATGGCCATAACTTCCTCCATCTCCTCCTATTCATCTTGCATCATAGCTCCCACAGCCCTCTGCTCATGCCATGCCCCACCACTGGATTCTGTCTCCTTCCCCTTCTGTTGTTGCTCCCACTTCCTGCCCCTCCCCCTTCACAACTTATGGCCCTGAAACCCTATATCTCCTCTGCATTCCTGTATATGTTCTTCTTCGATTCCCTCTATATTCCCTAGTTATGAGCAGCAGACGCATTGAGAGTGCAGGAGAGACAGTTTCCCTCCCTGATCTCAGTTCCTGTGCCTGGCACCATCGTGGCCACTGGCAGCTGGGAGGAACAGTGGGAAGGAAAGTCCTGCTCATCCCCTGGAGTCCTGGGCTGCAGCAAACTCAGTTGCTCTGTGAGGACAGCTCTGCACAGTCTGGTTGGCACTAGGAGCTGTGACAAGACGGAGCATGTCAGTGAGGACAGCATCTTCGCAGATTTTAGGTGCAAAACTTGGCACTACTGAGCACTTGAAAACTGATATTGTTCAGAGGCTGAGAGTGGCCACAATTGAGCAAATTTTCATGGGGCTGGCAAAAAGTACATGTCTGACACTAGGGCGGATATCCTGCCAAATTTAAGTCCCTGCTCCAAGCATGGAGGCACTAGAGTTTCTCAGTGAAACAGTACTATTTTTTTCATATTTTTCTCTAACCTCATTCTTGGAAATAGCTGATCACTTTAACTGAAATCCCCCCTGCAAAAAAAAATTCAGTCTAAGGCAAAGATCTGGCATGGAAAATTTCAGCCCAAATGGCTTCCATTTGAAAAAGATATAAGCAATTGAAATCAGGGTCTTATAATAGCAAGTGCCAGGCAACCCAAGCTTTAGGCAATGTTACCAGCTCCATCTGTAATATGTATAAGGGTACAATAAAAGTTAAATCACTAAAATATTAAAATGGTTACATGGAATTTCCAAAATGACTAGATATGTATGTTCATAGGCAGGGAACACAACTCTTCCAAAATACTCAGATAACAAAAGAGAAGGGCACTTGTTTGTTCAGGGTGATGAAAGGAGCCAAGAAGAAAAAAGTAACAGCCTAAAATCAGAAAAAGGAAAATTCAGGGTCATATTCTGTCATCTGTTGTCAAATGAGTCTTTCGTTGATATCAGTGAAGTTCAGTGAGCAGAACGAGAGTGAGATGTAACTCTTAGGGCTTGTCTACTTACAGCACTGGAGCTGCACTGGTGCAGCTGTGCCACTGTAGTGCTTAGTGAAGACGCTACCTAGGCCACCAGGAGATCTTCTCCTATTGGCACAGGTACTCCACCTCCCTGAGAAGCCCTCCTGTCGACATAGCACTGTCTACATCGTGAGTTGGGTCGGTATAATTGCATTGCTCGGGGGGGTGGGGAGGAGGAGGGAATCCAGAACAATGAAATTATACCAACATAAGTTTGTAGTGTAGACCAGGGCTTAGTAAGATGAACAGAGAAACCGCGGTGTATGTACATGTGCCACAGGACTGCCCCTGGAGAGTAAAGCAGGGTCAGGGTACCTGTGCCTGATTAGTTTAACCTTCTACCGAACTAAGCTCCAAAAGAAGAAGGAATTTGCTTTGAGTACCTTGCCAATAAGGGAGCTTGATGGGGATGAGTAATTCCAGGTGTGGGAAGGAAAGGTAAAAGGAATGGAGAGACAGAGTTCAGTCAGACACAGAGAGAAATCAGGAGGGGTGTAGAGAGACCTACAAGGAGTGAGACTCCTCTCTGGGAGAGGCCTTAGGGAGAGGTCTCAGGGAGAGACTGGCAAAGCTATGTAGGGGCCTGGGGAAAGGCTCACTGGAAAAGAAAAAGAAGCTGAAGATAGATAGAGATCCACAAAGTGCGGGGAAAGCTCCTGCGGAGGGAGACCTGAAGAGAGGGCCCGGGGAAGCCGAAAGTCTTGCCTTGTTAGAAGGAGGAGACAGACACTGCCAAGCTTTAACTGATCTGGATCTTTGGAACAAGAGACTCGAACTGTGTGGTTGAGAGTTTAGGGGCCAACCTGGCCAGAGTTTGGGTTTCTTAGCTCAGTGCTCCAGAGAGGTGCTATATAGAGACTTCAGGAGAAGGAAGGTCAGACTGGTCCAGGTGGGGTGAAGCTGAGAAAGAAATGGGTTTTCCTGGAAAAGGGGAAAAGTAATTGTAGTCTTCTTATTTGTTTTTGATTTAATAAATTAATTGTGGCAAGGGGAAACTTTCCTAGCATAATTCTGGCCTGAAGGGTATATGTTGAAACACTTCTGGAAGAGTGGGCATCTCCATGGACACACTCCTTCAAGAGGAGGCACTTCTGCATGGGTGTTCACCATAGGTGTAATTAGAAGGAAAGAAGTGGAACTAGATGGACCAGTGAACGAATCATCTCTTTAAATCCTAAATTCCCTGAACTCCACTCAAAGGATCACTGAATTGTTTTCCTACCTTAAAAAGCAGTATCTTGTTTTATCTACATGGGTCACAATGGGTTAACAAAAATAATTTTGAACAGGTTTTGCATCAAGACTTAGTTTTTCCAGATTATTTTTTTTCCACACTTGAGAGTCAATGCATCTGGCAACTCATTTAGGTAAAGGACAATTATTAATCACCTTCCATTATTTCAGTTATGATGTATGAAGTCTTTCACACTTGTGAGATTTCAAAAGTATTTAAAGCTGATGCCACCCTGTGCTAATTTAAAGTCTATTACGAATAACTCTCAGAGGAAACAGCCACCTGTGTTCATTTAGCAGCTCATGGTCACTCCACAATACATTATGCTGAATTTGTTTGCTTTCCTCTAGGAAAAGCCACTACTTGATGCTGTTCAGTTACAATGCCCTTCAACACAATAGGTTTCATTTGTTATGACTCTCTCCCTTTAGAAGTTAATCGTGTGCTTAATGGCAGATTAGTATCCATTTCTCACTGTTTTGCAATTGAGAGAGGTCAAGAACTAAATGATAAAATCAGACCATAAAGTGCTCCACTTACAGGACTATAAACACTGAGGGAATACAGTACCGTAACTACCCAGATGGTGATCCCCAAACTCCCCCAAAATGAATAGCTTGCTATCTAATCTATCTGTAGTGAAATCCTAGCCCCACTGAAACCAGTAGGAGTTTTGCCTCTGACTTCATTGGGGCCAGGATTTCACCCTTAATATTTATTTTTCTGTACATTTTGGAGCAATATGGGAATTCTAGGCATCCAGACTTCAAGGGAAAAATCTGGCAGAATTATCCTCTGAAGAATTATGTTAACAGGTGCTGTGGAAAGTGGATGGAGGGAATGAGGATGCAATGGGCTCTTCTGTGGGAGGGAGATGGTCATCCGTGGCACAGTATGTAGAGTAGCAGCAGTACATCTAGTTCATCACCGCTACTTCCTAATCCATTTTACAGTCATTCTTATGACTATTTAAAGTTAAGTTTGATTCTATAGCCACATGGAAAGCAGCACAAATACATATTGCTACCAACACACCTCACTAGGAGAAGAGAAACAGGAAATAACCTCAAGGAATCAGAAAAGAGGTCTAGTGAATAAGTTTCCCCCACCCCTAAGCATCCATCACAAAGGATGCTCCCGATTACATATGGTCTAGCACTCAAAGTCAGAAGACCGTTTTTTCCCCCCTAGCTCTACCAGAATCTGTAACATTTTGGGCATGTCCATTTCCTCATCTATACAATGGTAATACCTACCTATCTACTAACATATTTTAAGACTGTTTTCTGTAAACAACATTGATATCTTTGATTTGATAAGTGAAAAATATTATCATTTTACATTGGCTTAAAACATTTATTCCTGCTCTCTTCTAGTTATACAAGCCTTAATCTTTATTAAGGGAAAGCTTCCATTGGTTTAATTGAGAATCAGATTTACCTAAGTAAGATCTGCAAGAACGGACTTTAAGACATTTCCCTCAAATAATCTCTTTTCATGGTAATAATTGAAAGATATTGTATATGGTTTTAATGCCTTAATGAATCTTTATTTTTGCTGTATGTGAAGTATCTTATCTTCAGAAACAGGTTTCTGTCTCACGAACCTTCATGGTATACTCTAGCTAGCCTTAGACAATTAGGAAATATATGCACCATCTTGTTAACGTATATATATTTTCCTGTTGACAACACTGTCTCAATAAAATACAGGAGGAGAGAAAGCAATCAAAGTTTGCTATTGTTATTTCCCAAGTGTTTCTTCACAGGTAATCAGCCTTCTTTCTTTTATAGGAGCATTGGAAAATCTAATGTGAACACTCAAAAACTCATTTCCTGGAAGTTTAATTCTGTCTCTAACCTTTAGTCAAGACAGCAACCATTTCACTGTTCTTTTAGGGATTACTCAGATACCATTGTGCTGCCATTGTTTTTTGGGGGGTCTTTTGGTATTGTCCCCTAATGTGTCAACTGGTAGGTGACTATCATGAGCCATCTCCTCCTTCCTATTTGACATATCTTAACCAGTCCCTTAGCAAGAGGCCCTTAAACCAAAATATTTGTACCAGAAGCACTATGCCAAAGCCTGATCAACAGACAAGATTAATAAATCATTAGAGAGCACTCCATGTTTGTCCCACCCTTGCAAAAGCTAGGGGAGACTGCCAACGGTCAAGGGAGGCCTTTCCATCTCAAACAGAAGGAACGCATTCCCAAGCCAAGTACCAAGTCACCACCTGATGGGACATATATCACTGGCAGACATGGATAAGTTTTGAGGGAGCCTTTGTTAAGATTTTGGCAGCACACCATTGCTTCCATGTTTCCAACCTGGAAGTGAACCAGGGTTTCTTTCTTTCTGCTTTCAGATGCTGCTCACAAGTGACTAACATGTTTCCTGTTCATAGCAGTTTCATCTCCTTGATCTGTATCGTTTTCTGCTGTTTAGAGCTGTTTTCTTTGCTATTTGTGCTAATGCTGCACATTTAGTTACTCCAGTCAACACTTTTAAGTATTGGTCAGATCTCCAGTATGCAGTTAAATCAAAGTTGCTGGTGTGTAGTACTCTTTTCTGCCCAATTGTCGAAGGTATTAGAAAAAAAATCCATCTTTATTAATATTTAATAACATGGTTCACTAACCATAATAAAATTCAGATCAAATGTTCTATACCTTCTTCTCTGGCTGGTATTACATTATTGCAGGTTCAGCTGTACGTAATACTGAAACATTAAGCGCATATTTACTTAGCTCCATTTTAAATAAGAATTACTATCTCAGTTGCTCAATCTACTAAAATGTATATGGGTTGTCCCCTGAATTTCTACTGAGAAAACACACTGGCTGGGAAGAATATGGAATGAGCTTAAAAGTGAAATGAGTTACTGTTGGAAGTAAGATTGTATCCAAACCTAGCTGTCTTGAGAGAACAGTTTTCATGCCAGAACTGAAGACAAGGAACCACTTACATCCGCACAAACAAAACCCACAACGCCATGTGGGGCCTGATCCCATGTCAATGAAAAGACACTCCGACTTTGGATTAGATCTCTGATCTTTTTTAAGAAGTTGACTGGGGAGAGAAAAGCAGACTCTCATCATTATGTCAATTTAGCACATGGATGCAAACATGATGGGTGGTGTGCTACTACTAAGTTAGTTTGCGGGGGGGGTGGGTTCTTTTTTTTTTTTTTTAATGTGAGAGCCTTAATTGGGCCCTGATCCTGCAAAGCTTAAGTACATGCTTAACTTTTAAATATGCAAGTAGCCCAATTGCCTTCAATGGGATTATTTACATGCTTGAATTTAAGTATGTGCATAAGTGTGTCCGGACATAAAAATGCTCCTGTCCAAAAGTGCTTATGATCTAGAAATATCCACACGAACAACCCCACAATAACATAATTATGTGTCAGTGAGGAAAGAAACATCAGCAATAACATACTAATATGCCTAGCTCTTATATAGCACTTTCATCAGTAGATGTCAAAGGACTTTACAAAGGGAGTCAATATCATTATTTTACAGATGGTGAAACTGAGGCACAGGGATGGGATGTGACTTGGCCAAGGTCACCCAACAGGCCAGTGGCAGAGTGGGAATAGAACCTAGGTTTCCTGAGTCCTGGTCCAGAAAACAGTGTCATTGGCTCTGCCTACACTTTGAGCTAGGAATCACACTCCCAGCTCAAAGGAAATGTACTTATGTCAGCTCTCATTGAAATAGCAATATTATAATTCCACATGCACTCAAAACAGAATGTGTCTGCGGCACCATGAGATGTGGGACAACTTGAGTACCTGCCCGTCTGACACCTTAGGCACATACTCAGCATGGCAAGCCATCCCACTGCTTGCGAAGAAGAAGCTACACTGTTTTTAACACACAGACTCACGCCAGATGTCACAGAACATAGACATGCAGCTTTCTGATCTACTGAAATTTCTAGAATTTCTGTGTTACTCAGTGTGATTTCAGTCCTGATTGAACTCCTAGCCTCCAGAGAAGTAGAACTTCCAATTATGGGGAGGGGAAGGGAACGCGGAGAATGCTTCAAATTCTAAAACAGAATAGACAACATGCATCTGATGCTTATGCAAAATGTGCATCGTTTTTAAGTATCTGAAACATTACACCTAATTTACCTTGGCTCCTACGTAACCAGTTTAAGTCAAGTACCCCTCGTTGTTTTATAAAGTAGGTATTGAGACTTTACCATTTTTAATACTCTTCTGCAAAAAGATTTTTTTGTCCTACTTCTAACTTTCTTTTACCAATATCGATGGGACAATTGTGCTGTCCTCTTCCTCCCTTGACTGCCTCTTGACATTAGCATCAAGTAAAGAGCAGATGTGTTAACATTAATATTCCATTTAGACTTAGCACCTGCTGTGATATTTCCAGGACTATCCTGATTTCTTAAGATAATGTCCATTGTCCCAGAAGCCTGATCAGTGGTCCTAACTTACTGTTTGGTCCATTAAACATTATGACTTTTAAACATCTCACTACTCTTAAAGGCTATTTTTTGTGATTTGTTCACCACCACCAGCTTAACCAGTCACATTGCAATGATGGAGAGGATTTGAGCTCCTCCTCCTCCTCCAAGGCAATGTCAGTAAATCTATTGGATGCTGAAATCTGAATGGAATGCAACCTTACATGCAGCTGGAAAATCTGTTGAAGTGAGAAACTAATTGCAAAATTCTGAGAAGCTAATGGTGTTCAGCTGTCAAGATGAATAAATACATCAAAGGTGTAATTTCATTTTGCACTGTAATCCCCTGGGGGCATAGACATTATTTTTATAACTACCACTAAATTGCTGTTCACTCTTGAGTTATTCAAGAGGCGTAAGTGTGTGGTGTACATACATGTATGCAAAGAGCACCATCGCTGCCAAAGCAGAGGATGCAAACCGATGAACTTTTATTTTTTCAGGAAAGGAAAATGCCCCTTCTGAATTATTATTGAGGGTAGTGTCCACTAGATGTTTCCATACAGCTCATGCTCTGTGGAGCTCACAAAGCATGTGTTTGTACGTGAGAGAGAGAAAAATGTTACTTCATAAAACATCTGTCATGATGTCTCTGCAGAATTTTATTTTAACAGAGCAAGTTAACTTTAGCTGTAAGGTAGCATTTTTGATATTTAACTTGCTAGAATTAGCATGTTGTAGTTAGGAGTATTTCTAAGGTTGGTTGTTCATGCTAAAATAAGGGGGAAAGTCATAGCAATAAAAAATGCAGAAGTAAAAAAAAAATTAGCTGAGAACCATTAAGTATTGTGCACAATAATTAATCTTAAATAACTTGTCATGAGAAACTGTGAGTGTAGCCAAGAATAAAAGACATCAGGTATATTTAGGATACAGAGGTGAAATACAAGCATTAGTTAATGTTGTATCAGAGGGGCTACAGGCCTGTAAGATGTTTCACTTAGCAATTTAGAATTTAGGATGCAGGCATAAGTAAATTGATAATATACCTGCTGAGCTTATGTCTGTGATATGCTGATGTTTTGAAAATGACTGCTAAGTTTGTATAATGTCTATGCTTAGACAGATGACCCTCATTAGCCAAAGTGAAATGTTAGTGACTTCCTTAAGGTAAGTGCCTGTTACTATGGTGATAAGGTGATGTAAATGTTAATGAGTATAAGTGAAATTCATGAGTTAGCCTATGAAAAACAGGGCATCTCAAAAGTAGTGGGGTGTGGAAGTTCAAATAAGGAAAAGAGTTAAAACCTTCATAAATACGTATGAACCCCAGTGAGTGTCAGCATAACACATTTTAAAAGCTGTATCCCATTCTATGTACCTTGAGGGGGAGGAGAGATACCAGGAGGATGATCACTGATTGGGGGTGAGGATGAAGATGAGAACAAACCTTTCAAGTTTTCCTGCAAGGCATGGTATGAGTAATGCACATACTGTATTATTATGCATTCTGTATTGGTGCATCTCTCCATCACCAGATCACAGTGTGTGAATTGTTTGTTTGGTTAGTCAAAGTAATGATTATAGCAAGAGCATTACGAAGCCTCTGCTGTGCACCATGAAGTCCCCATTCTATTGATAACCTCTTTACTTGTAGTCTATCCTGGGGGCTGATCCCTCTCAGATTAAAGTACGTGTATACCCTCACCTTGGGGTAGGTAATTGTCTAAAGTAACCTATAACTATAGAAAAGGCTACAGTGAGAAACATCAAATATCCCTTATTTTACAAAACAATGAATTATATTTAATAAATAGATTAACAACATTTAAAGCCCTCCAAAAAGAACCAAAAGGTTTGTCTCTCTTGTTTTTTTAATTAACAAGGAGTGAGCTCTGTAGTGAGCTGTTCAGAGTGACTTTGAGCCTGATTCCCCTTTACACTAAGGTCTTTGACACCACCACTGTGGTAATGAAAAGGGTCTTAAAATGGGGTAAGTTAAACTTTAAGGTCGTTAACTACATTGTTGTGTCAGTGTAATTAGTGTAAATGGGAATTCAGGCCTATTTTTTTTTATAGGAGGGGAACCCCTCCCCCACCAAAAGTCATTCTTTTTGTCTTAGAAGTCATGGCTGTGACAAACATTCATCCTTAATTATGTCCATTAGCTTTACTAAAAATGAGGCTTTTATTGATGACTCCAGTCTTATTAATTCGATTTCCCGGCTCAGCCACTACTGGGACTTTACGGCTCAAGATCCACTAAGTGAACATTCCAGTCATTTCCATCAGATGATAAAACAGTAACCTCATATACTCAGATGTCCCTAAATGACAGGCTATAAACTAAATTTCTATAACAGATAGCTTTCAGCAATATACACCCTGATTTTCACACTTTCCACTATAACAGCTCCCATTATTATTGCTTTCCCTTTCAAAGGGCTACTGATCTATGTCAGAGGGATGAAAGTTTGAGCTTTAAACATCGGTATAACGCCAGTATGTGTAAGTGGCTTAAAACCAAATGTGTCCATTATGTGTGCTTCAGAGAATATTTAACATTCCACATTTGTGTTTTTAAACATTAGGTCAGTTAGAACTAATGCACAAATTCTTGGGCCTGATTCTGCAGCCTTATGCAGGAAAACTCTGTCTTCATGTGTTGCCTCCTATTAATTTTTTTTTTTTTTAATCTGCAATTATAGGACAGGCACTAGGGTGATCATATAGCAAGTGTGAAAAATCGGGAGAGGGGTGGGGGGGTAATAGGAGCCTATATAAGAAAAAGCTCCAAATATCGGGACTGTTCCTATAAAATCGGGATATCTGGTCACCCTAACAGGCACTTTCCCTCAAAAAAGATCCTGGGATCCTAGCCCATTTTGCTATCTTTGAAGAGGGAACAGGTGTCCCATATTTCCCCTTTCTTCTCTAGTGGCTGCCGGTTGGCCCTGTCCTTTGTTAGAAGTGGCTGGCTGCCTAGCCTTCCTCTCATGACATTGAAAAAATATTTAAGGGAGACAACTACTCATTTACTCCCTTATTCAGCAGTAGCAGGATTGTCAACCCTGCTGCTGGTGGTCCTGCTTATTCTGTGACATAACTTCTACCCAGAATGCATCATGGCACTAGGGAATCTTAGTGGAGTGCTCTCTCCAGAAGGCAGCAAGAGATATCAGTAGATCCAATCCTTTACCCAGCTTCTCTTGAGCCATCACCCAGAGATACTGACAGGTTTATGGATAAATTATTCACTGTTGCCTAATATGACCAGAATGTGTGTATTTGTTTTTTGTTTCCTCCCACAGAATCCTTTCTGTTTTTCACAGATGTACAATTGAAAGGAAAACCCTACTGGGAAAAGCATATAGTCTTTGAGAGAGTGGTAGCCCTTCTACAGATCTTTAAACAAACCTACTGACTAGAATAGCAGGGACAAAATTCTTTATTAAATTCCATAAATTTGTATAAACATTCTATAGGAAGAACATGACTCTCTAAAAATCTATGGGCTTTTAAACTAATTTCCATAGAACTCTATTTTATTTTTATACAGTCCTTTTGTCTTCATCCATCTTAAAAGTATAGGGCTTTTCGATAGCTGACACCACAGCTCTTGTAGTAAAGAAAACATCAGTAGATGTAAGATCACACTTTAAGTCCCAAAGGAAATCTACAAAGCACTCAGGTCTCAAAAGGATCCTATGAAGCAGTCCATTATCTTGAAATGGTGTTCTAGCGCTTCACTCTCCCTTATATAACGACAGTAATATACAGTTCCTCCACATAAAACATACACTAATGTAGTTAGTCTACAACCTTAGGGGGATTCAATTCAGTGAAGCTCCTAAAAGCATTCTGTAGCTTTCCCTTGGCTCCTCCACTTGTTCTAATCCTCTTTCATCTTCTACTATGATCTGAGTCATCTTTGAATTCCATCACAATTATCTGATCCTCTTCCAGCTCCTCTGATATAGCTCCAATATATTCTCCGATTACAATAAATATCCCAACAGCTTGGACGGCGGAGCTCTTTGAGCTCCCTAACCCCCTATCTCATTAAGAGTTTGATTAATATAAGATCATCTGACTATAGAGCATTAGGGTTTTGTTTGATTGTTTGCACACAGATACAAATGGAAAAGAAACTGTGGGAGATATTTAGAAGCTAGCACAACAGCTGGTCCTGAGTCAAACTTCTGGATAGGAGCATCAGCTTTTAAATGATAAAAGAAAAAAACATCACATGTGGGTGAACACTTTTTATAAAATGATCACTCCATATCTGACCTCTCAGTCCTCATCCTCAAAGGAAACCTGTACAACACTTTCAAAAGAAGAGGCTGGGTGCTTAAATTCATAGCTTTGCTAGACACTAAAAATTATGGACTTAATAAAGACTCTGGATTTATGGTTTATTACAATAATCTGTAACCCACTAACCCCCTTTTCAGTCCTATGACTGCAAAGGTGTTTACTGGCCACTTGAATGGTCTCTTAGAATACGCATGATAACTACTTATGCTAAACAATCTGTCCCACTTTGTATTTAGCTGTGACAGTCTCAGTATCTTTCCCAGACCTGAAGAAGAGTTCTGTATCAACTGAAAAGCTTTTCTCTTTCACCAACAAAAGTTGGTTCAATAAAAGATATTACCTCATACACCTTATTCTCATCAGATCCTAACTCATTTACAAATTTGTTGCTTGACTCCCACAGTTCCATCGCTGTAATGGAACAAATTCAAACATCAAACCACATACATTCTGACCACTCGAAAAATATTGATTTGGATAGAGAATCAGCCCTTTACTTCTGAGTGTGTTTGGAAACAGAGCTTTGGTTCAAGCCGATTCCAATTAAACATCAAAATAACAGAATACTTCAGCCCTACATTAAATAAATTTGGTGGCACAAATGCCATAGAATCTATCGGTGAAGGATTGAGCCTGTAATGCTTAATATCCGTCAGACAAGCTTACATTTCATTTTTTAAAATAACCCTTTGAAAAAGGTGAACTCCGGTACAAATGGGAACCAACTGTTAAAAATAGTGGTGCTGGCGAATGTGACGTTAGTACCACATGCTTACAAATGCATCAGCCTCGTATTTAACAGAGGGCTGAGAAAGCAGAAACTCCGGTTTCAGCCTATTGTGAAGTTCATCATTCATCCTAGTTATCCAGTTTTTTTCTGAGATTCAGCAAAATCACAGAAGTCAAGACTTAATATTCCAGATATTTCCAAAGTAAATAGGCAGAATTTCCTTCTCATGTCTCTCTCTCTTCCCCCCACCCCCCACACACAGTGGAGGCCTTGAGAGAGAAGGACCTGGCTGCCTGGGAGAGAAGGGGACTTGACACAGAGCAGTGCTGGGGAAAGGGAGAAGGAGCTGGGGAGCTCTAACCTGGCAACTCCCCAGGCTGCAGGCCTTGCTAGAGGCCGATGCAGGTATGGTGGCTGAGAGGAGCATCTCGGGGTTAGGCAGAGGCAGCTGGTCCAATGATGAGTGGCCATGACAGACTGCAGTTTGCCCCAGTGAGCGAGGGCTAGATGAGGACTGGCAGTAGCCACTGAGGCAAGGTGGGGATAGAGGGTTGGGGGTTCCCATGGGAGGGGAGACCCAGAGTGTGGGGGTGCTGCCCCAAGGTAAAGGGGCACTGGGGTCTGGGAGGGACACGGGGGGCCTAAGGTAGGTGGGACATCGGCCAGCAGAGGCCACTCTGAAGCTGGAGATGAGCTAATTCCCTGGACGACCAGCAGCAGGCACCGTACCAGTGAGTCTCACTTCGCTACACAGATCCTCAGAAGGGTATAGCTTGGCACAGTTCCACTGAAGGCAACACACGTAAATGGATATATACTAGTTGAGGATCTAGCCCAATAAGTCCAGCTGTTCAGAAAGATGCCAAATTCTTACCTTCAGAATATAGCTTAAATATAGCTGTTTGGCAATAATGGTATACTTCAGCAGCTGATTCCACTTCAAATGTATTTGGTGCAATTGTCTTAGACAGACACATGTAATATCATTGACAGTGTATTTGATTAGTCCCATTTAAGGTCCAATCCTGAATGCCTTAATCAGGCAAGATGCCCATGAGTGACAAATAGAGTTTGAGCTCATTCTTCAGGATCAGAGCCTTGGGCCACGATCCTGCAAACATTTTATTACACGGCGTAGTGCTTAGTATTATGGCATAGTCCCATTGCAGTCAAGCTCTAGCGTTGTAAATACTTTTGACATATAGCATCACCCCCACTACTGCTTCCTAGTCAATGGGCTTGATTTTGCAAAATGTTTTTCAATCAAAGGGCATGTCTACACTGCAATCAGAGGTGTGACTGCAGCAGCTATAGACATACCCAACGTACCTTTGATCTACCTAGTTTAAGTAACAATAGCAGTGAAGCTGGCACCACATGGCCTAGATCAGTGGTGGGCAACCTGCGGCCCATCAGGGTAATACGCTGGTGGGCCGCGAGACAGTTTGTTTACCTTGAGTGTCCATAGGCACAGCTGCCTGCAGCTCCCAGTGGCTGTGGTTCACTGCTCTTGGCCAATGGGAGCTGCGGGAAGCGGCAGCCAGCATGTCCCTCCGGCCCGTGCCGCTTCCCGCAGCTCCCATTGGCCGGGAATGGCAAACTGTGGCCACTGGGAGCTGCGGGCAGCCATGCCTGCGGATGGTCAATGTAAACAAACTGTCTCGCGGCCCGCCAGTAGATTACCCTGATGGGCCGTACGTGGGCTGCAGGTTGCCCACCACTGGGCTAGATGCTTGAGTATGTACCCAGGGTCCCAAGAAGAGTTGTCCAGACAATGATTCTGAGGCTTCCTTGCTATTGTTTGAGCTAGCTAGGTCAAAACTAGCTTGACTATGTCTAAATATGATGCAGTCACACGTCTGATTGTTGTGAAGACATACCCAAAAGTTCTCTTAAGTGTTTCCACTGACTTCAGTGGGACCAATGGTATAAATAGGGGTTATCACCTTGAATATGTTTTACAGAACTGGGCCCATTGAAAACAAGAAGAGCTGTAGGGGCAGCGTTGGTTCATCTGTTGTAAATAATACTATCTTCTGGGTAATAAATATACTATTACTAAAAATTGCGAACAGTAAATACCAAAGAAGATCTTAAATTATGTAGACGACAACTGTAAAATCCAGAAAGTAGAGACTCCAATCAAACGATAAATTAACCTACATCTTTTTCTTACTGATGGGAAGGAGTTAATTGATAAGGCTGCCTGGAAAACAAGAACTCCCAATTGCAAACTATTCTGGGTTTGGGCAGAGAATCACTATGAACCTGGCTCTCCCACATCCTAGAGGAGTTCCATAGGCTATTGGGCAATGACTATTGGCCATTCTGGGGCCTTTGCTCTCATTTATACAATTCTAAATACAACTCTTTTGAAACATTTTTTCCTGCAAGAATTTTCACTGTTTCAACTTTTTGTGTCCTTTTGGGATGAAACTAAATGTTGAAATATCAGGATTTCCTGTGGAGTGGACATTCCATTTTCTGAGCAGTTCTGGTAACAGATTTAGGGTCTGATCTTGCAGTTTTATTTACATGATATGAACCCTAGGATACTAAAAGAGAATTACTTAATAACTTTAGTATACCATTGACCTCTAGTTTTGACAAGTAGTGCAGAGCTGAAAGAGCAGTAGAAAATAGGATAAAAGCAAATGCAGTAACAGCTTTCCAAAAATGGACATTAGAGTAGAGTGATCCTATTTATTTTATGATGAACTTCTGTCACTAATAAAATAATGGAAGAAATAAAAAGAAAAAAAATCTACAAATAGCTAAAGATAATAGACCCAGGAGCAATCATCGGCATGGGTGTGTGAAGTTAAGTCTCACAAGACAAACTTGATTGCTTTTGCTGAAAGGATTGGATAATAAGGAAATAAATGGTGAATGTCTGGAAGAAGATTCCTAAAAGTTCCATGAGGCAAAGAAGAATACCAAGAGAAAAGGCAGGAAACCCAGCTTGCAGGTCACTTAAAATAGATGGGACAAAACACTAGAGGATGTGCTATAGGACACAGTTTTATATCTGCAGGAAGATGGAATAGATGACATGGAAAATATCTCTACCTTCTACAATTCTGATCCTACTCTGTGTGGTCATGCAGTTAGTATAGCATATATTATTACACTGTGTTAAATCCTGGCACACTGAATTAGCTCATAATGGCACAAGAAATGAGGAGATTATGAGAGCCCCTCTTATTATTTTTAATGGATTCTTAAAAACAAGCTGCATATCTCTTTGAAATTATTATTAAGTCTTCAGTGCCAAAAAGCATCAAGGTGGTGAGCTGTATCCAGAAAGCTTTGGCACTTTATCCCTCAGTTTAAACTGAATTTTGTTTGGCAGCTTTCAGGTGTTGCATTGTTCTTTAGAAAGCTTGTTCCCTTGAAACTGGCCTCTGTCATGCTTTCTTGTTTTAAAGTCATCAATTTGGACTAACTACTGCCCTTGTTGATTTGCTTCACTTTGCGGAATTGGCTGTTGCTTTACATTTGCTTTGTACATATAGACTTTGTCTAAATTTTAAATTAATCTGATTTAGAATGAAGCTGCTTGTTAACTCGTCTTCTTGTGTCAGATTGGTGTTTAGATAGTTATATTTAAAAGCCATGTACCCTGTAATTATGACTTCAGTTATCTGAGATAGGAAAATACAGTTGCCACACACTGACTGTTCGTCCATCCATGGTGACTCTGACTCTCCCAGTGGTGATACCAGAGCACATATACCAACCTCAGGCAGACTGTTTAAAAAAAAAAACCCAACGACAACAACAAAAAGCAGGGCACAACCCTCAAAGTGATTGTAAGTTCTAAACTTTGATTTCCCCAACCACCTGCATCAAGTGCAAACCCTTCAGGCATGTTAACAGCCTTCAGTGGAGCCACAAACAGTGGGAGTGTATCACTGTGATAGATGGGCCTTATGACCAAGAATTTCAGCAATATTCAGGTTACTCCTAGTCCCTAATCTATCTGTGCCTCAGTCCCCCCATTCGTTAAACTGGGAGAAAAGGGGTAAACTGTTACTGACCCTTGGTATGATAGCTGAGAACACTGCATGCTGGGGACACATCAGTTGGAAGTAACAAAGGAGGAGAAGGACCTCAGAGTATTGGTTGATCACAGGATGACTATGAGCTGTCAATGTGATATGGCCGTAAAAAAAGCTAATGCAGTCTTGGGATGCATCAGGTCAGGTATTTCCAGGAGAGATAAGGAGGTGTTAGTACTGTTATACAAGGCACTGGTGAGACCTCATCTGGAATACTGTGTGCAGTTCTGGTCTCCCATGTTTAAGAAGGATGAATTCAAACTGGAATAGGTACAGAGAAGAGCTGCTAGGATGACCCGAGGAGCATCTACCAATGTGTTATATCCCATCATGTGCCAGCAGTGCCCCTCTGCCATGTACATTGGCCAAACCGGACAGTCTCTACGCAAAAGAATAAATGGACACAAATCTGACATCAGGAATCATAACATTCAAAAACCAGTAGGCGAACACTTCAACCTCTCTGGTCACTCAATAACAGACTTAAAGGTGGCAATTCTGCAACAGAAAAGCTTCAAAAACAGACTCTAATGAGAAACTGCTGAACTGGAATTGATTTGCAAACTAGACACCATTAACTTGGGCTTGAATAGAGACTGGGAGTGGCTGGGTCATTACACACATTGAATCTAATTCCCCATGTTGAGTATCCTCACACCTTCTTGTCAACTGTCGGGAATGGGCCATCTTGATTATCACTATTTTTTTCTCCTACTGATAATAGCTCATCTTAATTAATTAGCCTCTTAGAGTTGGTATGGCAACTTCCACCTTTTCGTGTTCTCTGTGTGTATATATGTATCTTCATACGGTATGCTCCATTCTATGCATCTGATGAAGTGGGCTGTAGCCCACGAAAGCTTATGCTAAAATAAATTTGTTAGTCTCTAAGGTGTCACAAGTCACAAGACTAACACGGCTGCTACTCTAAAACCTGTCTTATGAAAGGAGACTCAAAGAGCTTGGCTTGTTTAGCCTAACCAAAAGAAGGCTGAGGGGAGATATGATTGTTCTCTATAAATATATCAGAGGGATAAATACCAGGGAGGGAGAGGAATTATTAAAGCTCAGTACCAATGTGGACACAAGAACAAATGGATATAAACTGGGGATCAGGAAGTTTAGACTTGAAATTAGATGAAGGTTTCTAACCATCAGAGGAATGAAGTTCTGGAACAACCTTTCAAGGGGAGCAGTGGGGGCAAAAGACCTATCTGGCTTCAAGACTAAGCTTGATAAGTTTATGGAAGGGATGTTATGATGGGATAGCCTAATTTTGGCAATTAACTGATCTTTGACTATTAGCGGTAAATATGTCCAAGGGCCTGTGATGGGATGTTAGATGGGGTGGGATCTGAGTTACTACAGATAATTCTTTCCTGGGTGTCTGGCTGGTGAGTCTTGCCCACATGCTCAGGGTTTAGCTGATCGCCATATTTGGGGTCGGGAAGGAATTTTCCTCCAGGGCAGATTGGCAGAGGCCCTGGGGGGTTTTCACCTTCCTCTCCAGTGTGGGGCACGGATCACTTGCTGGAGGATTCTCTTCACTTTGAAGTCTTTAAACCATGATTTGAGGACTTCAATATCACAGACATAGGTTAGGGGTTTATTACAGGAGTGGGTGGATTCTGTGGCCTGTGTTTTGCAGGAGGTCAGACTAGAGATCATAATGGTCCCTTCTGACCTTAAAGTCTATGACTCTGACTCTTGAGTGGTAACAGCTAATTTAGACCCCATCATTTTATGTGTATAGTTGGGATTATGTTTTCCAATGTGCATTATTTTGCATTTATCAACATTGAATTTCATGTGCCATTTTGTTGCCCATTCATCCAGTTTTGTGAGGTCCCTTTGTAGCTCTTCGCAGTCTGCTTCGGACCTAAGTATCTGGAATAGTTTTGAATCATCTGCAAATTCTGCCACCTCACTGTTTACCCCTTTTTCCAGATCATTTATGAATATGTTGAATAGTACAGTTCCCAGAACAGACCCCAGGGGATGCTACTATTTACGTCTCTCCATTCTGAAAACTGACCATTTATTGCTACCCTTTGTTTCCCATCTTTTAACCAGTTACTGATCCATGAGAGGACCTTCCCTCTTATCAGATGACAGCTTACTTTTCTTAAGAGACTTTGGTGAGCGACCTTGTCAAAGGCTTTTTGAAAGTCTGAGTACACTATATCCAGTGGATCTCCCTTGTCCACATGCTTGTTGACCCCCCTCAGAGAATTCTAGTAGATTGGTGAGGCATGATTTCCCTTTACAAAAACCATGTTGACTCTTCCCCAACAAATTGTGTTCATCTAAAACACATAGCTATAGTCGGTTGTACAGTTAAAGAGCCAGACCAGGCTTTGTAAATCACATTTTTAATGGGTGTGATATACACTTGTTGTGCCAGTTGTATATCCAACCACAAACAGCAGTAGAAAATGTTTATGGTAAGATCTAGAGCAGAATATGGGTATCTGAGCATGGAGTATTGGGATTTGGAGTATTGGAGCATCCTTTGTAAAACACTTTGAGTTCTACGGTTGAAAAGTGCTATATTAGAGGTAGGTATTCTTATGTTTAATTTGTTGTGGGAATTATGCAGTGTAGATCTATAAGGGATGTTTCTCTAACACCACTGTAAACTAGGGACCAGTGGGTACTGGTCTATTGCTTAATGTATGTTGAAATGTATAAAGTAAAAAGCCATTTGATTAATGCAAACTGTATCTGCCAGGCTTTACCAGGCTTCTCAATGTTTCTAACCAGGCTCTTGCTGTACAGATGGATTTTCTGGCAACACTTTTGAGGTACTCTGTGTGATGTATGCTCTGCAGGGAACTAAAATCTGTGTGATCACACAGAGAACATATGTTTTGGCAAGTGTATGATAACCCAACTTACAGTGATGATAAAGTTAATATAGTGTTAGAGCAGAGGCGTGTTAGATGATGTAGAGGAAAGAAACTGGGAGGAATGAACCAAATCTTTTTACCAAACTGCTTGTGAATGTTGCATAGCAAGCATCAAGCTACAGCCCATGGGAATGCTGATATTATAAAGTAAGTGTGAGAGAATGTGGACTTTGAGGAAAATGAGAAGCTAACAGATGACAATGCATGCAAGTGACATGATGTATGCTTCTCTGCATAGCTCTGTCAAAACATCTCTGTTTTGATGTGTTACACATGAGCCCTGGATCCTCTTGAGCAGTGACTTTTAATTATGCTAAACTGCATGGTGGGGTGGTACAGTGGTCACACTTCTGCTGAGAACTATAGAATTAACTTAGCTAAACCCACCATTTTTTCTGACGGCTTTATACTTTTTTAGTGTGGTGCAAAATAGTCCAAAGGCACTAGGTTCAAGGACTGGTTCAAGGTTATAATGAGGAGGAAATTTTCTAAAGCTACAACATACAAAACTTCTGTGAGAGACTTATATAAGAGAAGATCAACAAACACCGCCAAAGGGTGCTTTATCACTACAGTGAAAACCAAGCAGTGCCCCCACTTCACGTCCCATCCCTCCCCAGGTGGATTTGTATTTAGAGTTGTACTTGGAGACTGGATTAATTGTTCCACTCTGGGCCAAATTGTCATACTTTTATGGGTTTAGATAGAGGTCAGACCGCATTTTGTTGGTTCTCCAAGGCTAAGAGATAAAAAAACACAGACAGTACATCGCTAAAGTAAGGAGATATGGCTGAACAGACACAGAAAGCTGGTCTGCCATGTAAGAAGGTGCCAACTAACATAGTCATGTATCAGAGTAGGACTTCACTTTAATAATGAGACTTGCAACTGTAAGAGTTCACCAAAGCCCACATAACCAGGTAAAAGTTATTTTCTACTCATGTAAAGGAAATTTCCGAAAAATAATGATACGACACAATATGCAAAAATTCAGACATGAATTCTTTTTTCAGTATGATACTAAAAGATGAACAAAGATCATCAAGCCAATCTTTACTTTTATAAAATATATTTGTTAGCTGCGCTAATTACATTGTTGCATACTAAAACATTCCATTTAAGAATAAATGCAGTAGTCCAATATGCCTGTCTTTTAATGGGATAATATCCCTGAGGCTCTCTAGAAACTGGCATTTTAAAAACTTGTCAAGATTTGTTTGGCAGAAAATTGTTGCATTTAAGTTATATATATATATTCTATATGTAAAATAAATAAATTAAAAACATTATCGTTTCCATGAACATCAGAGGAAGTCAATTATCATTTGGACCAAGGGAGTTTTGAATTGAAATAATTATATTTGGGGCTGTGTGACATTACTTTCATTTAAATGAGATCCTCCTATGCTTTGCTGTAATTGATTTATTCAGACAGAAGTTAGACAAGTGTTTGCTATTAATATGCTAAATTATTTTCCAGCTGAGCAATTCTCAGATGGTTTTATGGTGTTTGCTTGGCACCCCAACCTGTGCAACCACCCAATACCTCCCCAGAGGTAAGGATATCTAAAAATATCTAGTGACGTTCAGTTTACAACACAAATGATAAGCTACTATTGCAAAATGTTTTCCCCTAATATGTTCACTAACTGCAGCATCAGTTCAGGAAAACTTTTAAGAAGACTAGAGAACTGTAAATCTTCATTAAATCCAGAAAAATATGTACAAAATCCTGGAGTTCTTTTATTTTTTTGCTCAGTCCTTATGCCATCAGAATTTTGTTGAAACCAATACAGTATGCCTGAACTGACCAAATATTTTCTACATTTACTAAGCATTTAAAAAAGAAAAAAAAATTGCTTAGTTCCAATAAACAATTAAAATGAACAAATCAAAGCTCTAATTACTATGTCATGTTCTTATTGTTACTTACTTTTAATTGTAATTACTAATTGGACTAATAAGCCAAATTTATCCCAGACCACACACCACACTATTAAAGTCACTGAAGTTAAACCACAGCTGAATTGAGTCCATTGTGTCTGAAACATAACAAACCAAACATAACAAACAAACATTGCGACAGATTAACTCGAAAAACAGACTTCAAAGAGAAACTGTTGAACTCGAATTGATATGCAAACTAGATTGCATTACCTCAGGATTAAATAAGGACCTCGAATGGCTCGGCCATTACGTTAATTGAATCTATTTCCCTTAAGTTAACGATCCTCATTCACACCTGTGTGACCATCTTGTTTATCACTTCAAAGGTTTTTCTTCCCCTGCTGTTATGGTTCCCCTCAATTAATTAGCCTCTTAAGGTTGGTCTATGCACCTCCACCTTATCATGTTTCTCTGACTGTATAAATATCTGTCTACTGTATGTTTCATTCCATGCATCCGATGAAGTGGGTACTAACCCACGAAAGCTTATGCTGAAATAAATTTGTTAGTCTCTAAGGTGCTACAAGTTTTTCTTTCTTATTTTCATTTTAACAAACCCACAGTTATTAGTGCTAATAAACAATTCATGTAGTGTTATAGTACCTAGTTCTTATATAGTGCTTTGAGATCTACTGATGAAAAACAATCTACAAAAGAGGTCAGTATCATTATCCCCATTTTATCAATGGGGAAAACAGAGTAACAGATAGGGGAAGTGACTTGCCCAAGGTCACTTAGTAGACCAGTGGCAGAGATGGAAATAGACCCCAGCTCTCCTGACTCATTATGCTTTTAATTTAATGCATCACAGTGGTCAACATGAGTGAGGGAGAAGAGCTATTTAAACTCAAGGACCATGTTAGCATAAAAGCAAATGGGTATAAGCTGACCATGAGTAAATTTAGGCTGGAAAAAGAGGTTTGAACATCAGAGGAGTGAGGTTCTGAAACAACCTCAGAATAGGAGTAGTGGGGGCAAGAAACCTAACTGGTTTTAAAATGGAGATTGATAAATTTATGACTGGGATTATGATGTGGCTGCTTATGATAGCAGAGGACTGGATTTGATGACCCAGGAGGTCCCTTCCAGGCCTATGTTCTGAATGTAATACATTTGGGGAGATTTGCATCATTTCTGCTGACTAGTAATCTAAGTGTAGCAGCTGCGAAAGGCATGCCTTTGGTCAGGGATCGGTAACCTTGCAGGCCGGGCCGGTTTGTTTACCTTCTGCATTCACAGGTTCAGCCGATCACGGCTCCCACTAGTCGCAGTTTGCCGCTGCAGGCCAATGGGGGCTGTAGGAAGTGGCACGGGCTGAGGGATGTGCTGGCCGCCGCTTCCCACAGCCCCCATTGGCCTGGAGTGGTGAACCGCAGCCAGTGGGAGCTGCGATCAGCCGAACCTGCGAATGCAGCAGGCAAACAAACCAGCCTGGCCCTCCAGGGGGCTTGCCCTGGCGGGCCGCAGGCCAGAGGTTGCCGATCCCTGCCTTTGGCAATAAACAAACATTGTTATTGGCAATTAAATCTCCAACCTTACTAAAAAATAGTACTGTAGAAAAATCTGTGAAGTAGCTTAAGATAGGGACAATCCTTCTTGTCTTCTCATTCCTTTGGGGGGGAAATCATTAGCAAACACTTTTCAGAGCTATTTATCCCTAAATATCAATATCATGCCTATTCTTTTGTTCCTCCTCTGATGGTAGCATATGTGTGTTTGATCTTGTATTTGGGAGATAAGATGGATGAGATAATATCTTTTATTGGACCAACTTCTGTTTGTGAGAGAGACAAGCTTTCAAGCTACACAGAGCTGCAGATAGTCAACTTCACGCAGCGTGGGGTCCCTGTCACAGATCCTAGCAAGCATCCCTTCGTGATCACCCACTAGGACTGCTGTGAGGGGAATCCAACCTCTGTGATCTGGGTCCCCAGGGTGTTTCAAGTTTCTGAAGCCTGAGTGAAGTCCAACCACTGCCCGATTCTCCAGATGCCTAGGCACACTGTCAGGGTTCAGACTTTCTATCTGGCACCCCTCGAAGGGGTGAAACATACTTTCCACACACCTAGCCCCTCTGGACACAGTGCTGACCCTTCAGATTCCCCAGAGCATAAATGCGTTCCTCTCCCAGAACTCCGTCCAAACACGTGAAGCTTCTGGTTTACAGTCCCACTGTCTCTCTGGGCAGGTAGCAGTTATGAAGCAGTCAGACTGTGCAAAGCTTGTCTTTTGACATCTTTATGCTCTTTTTATTTAATCATGTAAAGCACAGAGACTGCAGATCATACAAAACAATAAAACATTCTAAGTGCCATGTCCTTCACTAGCTCACCTTTCCTTTAGGAGACCTTGGGGGATAATCTGTGTTCAGTCAAGGAGACAGCCTTCTCTACCCCTTTGGCCTACCCTGCCCCTGCAGTAGCCCCCCTCATCTTAATGTGGTGCAAAATGGCTCTCTCTGCAGTTCCCTTCTATGAGTTCCTTTATAGACTCCTGCTGGAATCACCTGCCGTTTTGTTCTCCTCCTGGTAACTTTCCATTACTTTCAAATCTCCTCCCTTAGGACAGGAGGAAAAAGTGATTTCTCCCAGGTAGCGCAAATCCATTTTCTCAAGGTATTTTACTTTGAATACACAATCATTGAGTATCAGCGGGGTAGCCATATTAGTCTGGATCTGTAAAAGTGGCAAAGAGTCCTGTAGCACCTTATAGACTAACAGACATATTGGAGCATAAGCTTTCGTTGGTGAATACCCACTTCTTCAGATGCATGAATCATTGAGTGTTGCTCACTAACCACTGTCTCTGGCCTGGCAGAGACATGATACAACCCTGCTAATTCATGGTGAATCCACATACAGGCTTTCCATGACACAGTAACTTCATGATACAATTTCATAAAATCATCCACAATTCAGAAGGGGTACCGGCAGAACCCCCAATTCCTCACAGTCCCTCAAGGTTATCACATTGAAGTGTGTTGATTAATGCAGAAGCCATTATGTCCAGTTCACTCTTCTCCTTTTAGTTATGTTAGAGAAACTAATGCATTATCCAAGACATTTTCCAAATTAATTTTGAAAAAACAGGACACATCTATATAACATTTCCCATGTCTCTCTTTGTATGCTTTTTATACAGCCGTGCTTCCTACTTTTGTGCTTTGAAATGTTTTGCCTGCCCTAGATATAAATAGTTATATGGAGTTATATGATGAAAGTGCAGGAAACATAGTATGCCCCAGGTACTTTGCATTGGCTGTACTGAGCATAGTTCTTTGTTCTGACACAGTGACATCAACTGAAATGAAGATGTGTGTTCACTATTCAGTGAGCACACATCTTCAGCTCAGGATAAGAGCAACAATTCTTTTCCGCCCCAAGAGAGTTCCAACACAGCTTGCTTCTTAGTTCCTAGTATATTAGAGATTCTTCCCTGGAGACCTTTTTTATTGAAATATTGTTCTGCTGACATAGGGCTTTTCTTCTTTGGGCATATACATGAAAAAAGACTCAGGTTATCCTTATGTGGGTACTTATTGGTTTTTGCTATTGGGAATTAGATTAGAGACTATTATATTTTAGATGTATATGATCTGTACAACTGCATCTATTGGGGACAAGAGAAGACAATTTCATAGTCCAAACCATTCTAATAGGTTGAAACATCAGGTGGTTGTATGTTCTCACTTTTGCTATAAAAGGACCACATCTTGCAACACTTACTCATGTGAGGTAGTACTTTATGCATTGAGTAGCCCCAGTGAAATCAACGGGGCTACTCGAGGAGAAAGGAACTATGCAATGTGACTAAGGATGGCAGGATCTGGCAGAAATATGGATCAGACAACTCTACTACTGCAAATGAATTTTAAATTTCATAAAAATGACTAAAATGACAAAGCCAAGAGGCAGATTAAACCCCATCTCTTCTGCTACATTTCTCAGAGCATTGCTTCTGAATTTTAGATTAAATCTGTACATGGATTAATTGGTTTGGATTAGAGATGTCCAGATTTGAATTTTCCCAAAATTCAAAGAGGTTCAGTGCCAGAATTTCAATGTGGGAAGGGCTGTGCTGAGACAGCTGACCCCCCTTCCGCACATACTTCACAGATGCATATAGTGGGAGATCTGCAGACATAACTTGAACTTAATCTTACAACAAGTAATTTATTTGTTAAAACTCTGGAAGGAAAATGATTAACAATATTTCACAAAAATGATTCATTTGGCTTATGTTTTTTTTAGACCATCTGTATGCTGGAAATTACATCTGAATGCCTAGGTAAATCAAAATCTTTATAGTACAGTCCTGGTAATATCGATAGACTTTGCAAACCAGTAGCATTACATTCAATATGGTTATTGCTCAATGAATTTATTTTTATAAGCAACAGGGGGAAGGTAATACATCAGAAACTGTCTTAGATTCTGCGAGACACCTTAAGAAGTAAGTTAGTTCATCATAAAACCATCTCTTTATTTCTCTGTCTTTCTTGCTTTCTCTTTCTCATATCCTCTTAATATCTTTGCATAAGCAGTTAACTGAAACACAAAATTCAATACATTTTTATTGTAGCAACTAACTACTATTAAATTCTGAGAGATTCTGAGCACTACCCTGCAACTCCCTTTTGAAGGCAATAGCAGCTGCAGGTGCTCAGCATTTCTCAGGATTTGATGCCTTCATATAATATAAAGTGACACCAAACTGTTCAATGGCTGTTAATATAGGTCAACAGTGAGAAACATTTTGCTTTTATCTACTTCTTAAAGCCTTTGCTGCCAAGGGTACTTCCAATACCCTGTGGTGTAAGAGAGGTATGATTTTTTTTATTATTATAAAGATATTTCAAAGCACAATAACTGTATGTTGCCTCTGGGATACTTCTCTAGGCAAACTGCATATTGATTTTTCTTAGCACATCTCATATTGTTTGTTATCAGTCCCAAGGGCTGCAAAGCTCAGTCTGTGCAATGGAACTAACAGAATCCTGTACAAAAGCAACCGCAGGAGTAGACCACAGGCCAAACCCACTAACTTACAATCATTCTTCTATGTTTTGTGCTTAAGTTAGTATAACCAGTAGTATTTCTTGCTGTTGCTTTTTTTTCCCCCACGTAGAAGTAACTAGAGACCTGCAGCCCCTTGGTGGGAGCGCCCAGTGGCATTGTACCTGGTGTAATCACAATGTCTCCTAGATTTGAAGGAGCACATAGGGAGCGTGAATATGCTTGAAGAACTACACCACCTAATCACCTTTGTAGTCAGCCAGCTCTGATGGCTCATAGAGAGATGGTATGCGACCATTAGCCTACTCCTTTGGTGACACTAGCATCAATAGCAGAATAGCTATGGGGAATCTTTGTGCTCCTTGAGTCCTTTCCCTCTTTTTTTGGACCTTCTCTGGGACGGGTCATAATCTGGTTTTAAAAGCCTAATTACCAAAAAAAACCAACCCAAGCCACCATATATAGGTCTATGGTGGGCCAAATTCTGTTCTGGCTGGAGTAGCCAGAGGGAGCAGAGGAGCTATCCAGTATGTTCTCAGCTACTGGAATCTTGTTTGCTTAGGCAGAATTTCTCATTGCTGTCCTAGGCTCCATTCTGTGTGGTGTACGTTATTGCTCCTCTGAGAAGATGCAAATTGTTCTTAAGGTTAATGCTTGTTTTTTTGCTGCCAGAATTTAATATATAAGCTGGCTCTACACAACCCCTTACTTATATTCTAGACCGACCCTCTAAACTACAGATGCACAAGTTTCAGGGATATGAGCACGCAGGGCCATGCATTAGACTCACTTTCTTGTGTAGTCCTGGACACTATTCTGGGAGCAAGCCCTGATGCCTGCATTAGGGGAAGAGGTTCAGTAAAGGCCAGGATTTGGCTCTTTGTGTTCTAATTTTATAAAGGTTCATGCTTATTTCCAGTAAGGGACAGAGTCGAATATGGTACATCAGACCATAAACATTTTAATACACATTAGCCATACATCTGACAGTATGGCTTTTTGCAGACATTTCCCTGAATGTCTGTAGTCTGATCAAACTGGCTTATCTTCATGTAACTTCTGAACAGTCCAAGGGCTGTAATATCCCATTCTGTCTGCACTCGACAAACTGTAGTTTGATTCCTGTACCAGAAGTCCCAGTGCTGCTATTTTTGGCCTAACTCCAATGTTGAGTTGAGTTGTATTATTCCCAGTGTATTCCCTCCACCATTTTGTGGCACAGCCAATACAGAGAAGAAAAGACAGGACATTGAAGCTAGTTCAGAAGCATGACTACAGATAGAAATCCCCCCCCTGCAGTGTTTCGGAGCCTAGGTGCTAAAAGGCAGCACATTTACATGAACATTCTTGTGATATGTGTCATACAAGTTTATTAACTAGGGTTTTTATCAACAGGAAGAAGAGGAAGGAAAAATCAAATAGGGTTTATGCAATGGCAAAGCTGGGAGGACAATGCAAAATGGAGTTCCTGCTCTCTAATATGGTTTTATTTTATGCTTCTTGCTGCCATTTTATAACTTACTGGGCTGGGATGTCCAGATATTATATCTGAGGATGAATGCATGGATTTCTACTTACAGTCAAGACAGATTTTTTTTTTAAAGCAGTCTGATCCTGATGCGGTTTCTCTCTGACATGCTGAGGTGAATAGTTGCTGTTACAATCCATATCAGTTACCCACCTTGAGCATTTTTTGCAGCTACAGTGAGCAGCTCAGTGGAATTTTAACATTCAAGTTAAGGGTCTTCTATAGGCAAGGTCATCCATTAATGAGGTGGCAGTTTCTGTGCAGGGCTCCTCTGTTGAGCCACCTTTAAACTCAGGGGCTAGACCCCTGCAAAAACATGTAAACTTACGCTGGCAATTGGATCTTGTTAGCTTCAACCAAGATTTAAGAACTAAACTTGAAGATAATGTTTACACTGAGCTTTATGTTTATGGTGAGGTTTTTTTAAGTTACCCATGAAACCAAATCCAAGGAAGAGGGCAAATTAACACTACATACAATGTGTCTATACCAGGCATCGGCAACCTTTGGCACGCGGCTCGCCAGGGTAAGCCCCCTGGTGGGCCGGGCCGGTTTGTTTACCTGCCGCGTCCGCCGGTTCAGCTGATCGCGGCTCCCACTGGGCCAATGGGGGCTGTGGGAAGCAGTGACCAGCACACCACTTCCCACATTGGCCAGGGACGGCGAACTGTGGCCAGTGGGAGCCGCGATCGGCCGAACCGGTGGACGCAGCAAGTAAACAAACTGGCCTGGCACGCCGGGGGGCTTACCCTGGCAAGCCGCGTGCCAAAGGTTGCCGATGCCTGGTCTATACACTATTCAAAGCAGAGGATGAACTGTGCTTATGCCTTCCCTTCATATTTGTGAACCTGTGGAAGTTATAGTAGTGATTTGGCCATTGGCATTGCAGCAGCCTTCTGAGTCATTGCTCTCAACATCCATGTTGTCCTACCCTAGACAACTAACCCTAGCAGTTTCCCTTTATTAACAAGGGAAATGCAATTACAATAAACCACAGGGACAAGAGTAAATACATAGAAATGCAAAAGCAACTCTGAGTAGAGAAAAGTGAAGGACAAGCTGAGAATTTGACCTATGCTGTAAACAGACAAAAGGAATAAACCATCTTTCGGTCCCACATGTTCATGAATCCTGAACCTGTACTCAAGTAGTCATTCCATGGGAAGCAATGGGAATTTAGTCTGTATAAGGACTTGTAAACTGGAACCCATAGATAGGCCTCAGGACGAAAGTTGGGCAGGAAATGGTTTTTCTACTCCACCAATATTTTTTTAGATTTAATTTTCAGTTCCTTCCTGAATTGAGACAAAAAGTCAGAATCTCAAAATTTCACATACTGAACATATGGAGAACATTGCTTTGGATCAACTGAAACATTTAATTTTGATAATTTCAAAATGCTTTATTTAGATTTTGACCATTTTAACTTTTAAATTTTTAATATAATTAGATTCAAATGACTTTTTGTTTTAAAACTTAAACTGGAAAACCAAAATATATTTATTCAAAAATGTAAATGAGGTGGTCTGATAGTTTAGATTTTTTCCCCAAAATTGTTTTGAAACCAACGCTATTCTGCAAAAAAGCTTTAATTTCAACAAATCAAAATATTCCAATTTAAAGTTTAGTTAAAAATTCACCTAAAGACTTCTGCGTCAGAAATTCTGAAGGGTCAGTTTCATTCAGACTGAAGTTTAAACCAAACCTCTTTAGTTTGACAATCTTGATAACAGGCTCTGTCATAACACTTCTAGTAGTTAGCTTCAAGTAGACTGGGGCTATTGAACAAATATCCTTTCTAGTGTTTTAATAGTTCCACTCCCAGTTATGGTCAGTTTCAGGGGCACAGCAGAAGCTTTTTAGAAGCATGAAAAAGATTTGGGTTGCATCCAGGGTTTGGCTTGGGCATTGCTTATTTTATCTAATTAACAATAAGAACAGCCATATTGAGTCATACCAAAGGTCCATCTAGCCCAGTATCCTGTCTTCCAACAGTGGCCAATGCCAGGTGCCCCAGAGGGAATGAACAGAGCAGGTAATCATCAAGTGATCCATCCCCCGTCGCCCATTCCCAGCTTCTGGCAAAAGGAGGTTCGGGACACCATCCCTGCCCATCCTAGCTAATAGCCATTGATGGACCTGTCTTCCATGAACTTATCTAGTTCTTTTTTTAACCCTATGATAGTTCTGGCCTTCACAACATCCTCTGGCAAAGAGTTCCACAGGCTGACTGTGCATTGTGTGAAGAAATACTTCCTTTTGTTTGTTTTAAACCTGTTGCCTATTAATTTAATTTGACGCCTAGTTCTTGTGTTATGAGAAGGAGGAAATAAGACATCCTTATTTACTTTCTCCACACCAGTCATGATTTTATAGATCTCTACCATACTCCCCGTCATCTCTTTTCAAAGCTGAAAAGTCCCCGTCTTATTAATCTCTCCTCATATGGAAGCCATTCCATAACCCTAATCATGTTTGTTTGCCCTTTTCTGAATCTTTTCCAATTCCAATATATCTTTTTTGTGATGGGGTGACCAGATCTGTGTGCAGTATTCAAGATGTGGGCGTACCATTTATATAGAGGCGATATGGTATTTTCTGTCATATTATCTATACCTTTGCTAATGATTCCCAACATTCTATTAGCTCTCTAGTCATAATGGGAATCACACACCCACAATTATATAGTTTAATTGCCTCATGCTATGAAAACTATGCTGTTCCTCACTAGAGGTCCTTTAATCTGTCTTGGGGGTTAACCAATACACTGGATGCCCATATTGTAGGTGAAGATCCTGTTTATTCAAGTAGCTCTGTGATGCTGGAGCCCAGGCACAGTCCCACTGGTATAGAGCCCATTGAAGTCAATTGGGATTCAAGTGGGAGCAGTGGCCTCCCCATACCAAGCTCCTTACAGGATTGGGGCATTAGTGGAGCATACCGCAAATGGGTGCTTGTTGACACCCACAATGCCTGGTGTCAAAGTGGGTTTTAGAAATAGGAACAACAAAATGTTGAATTGTAATATATAATCTTTTGGTCATAAAAAGGCAAGTACATTCAGTTCACTAGTATTGGAACCACTCTTAAAACTTTTTAAAAACCTCTTTAAAAAAAGCAGCCCTGCCTTTGCTCCCTGTGCATGCTTAAGGATGCATGTTAAAAAAACTTTAAATAGAAAGTGATTACACTGATCTAGGAAAAATGGTAGACAATAAATTACCTGACGATCTCTGGGGTCTTGTAAAGGTGGATGCAAGACGTGTTGTTGGTACAACTTTCTTGCCTCTTCCAGCCTCTCAAAAGATATATTAGCATCTTATATGATTTGGGCAGATTTGGGCATGCAGAGCTCAGCTGGTTTTAGCAATTTGTATCCAGAGACAAAGTAGCAATTTATGGAATAAATTTTCAATGATGTGCACACAAGCACTTAGACTTGCTATTCTCATTAACAGATATGGAAGATGTGCATCTCATTCCCAGCACACCCTGCTGAATGCTTTCTTTTTATATCTCTAGACCAAATAATCACCTTAGAACTGCTTAGCAACTAAGTGACTACACTGTAATTTTTACCTAGTTACACATTACATAAAAATTAGCTGATTGCACATACAGCCATCGTAGGAGAAGAAATATCGTTGAATCCCCTAGTTCACTTATGAAACAGCACAGAAGTGGTCATGTAGGCCTAGGTATGTGTAAGGATGAAGTCACATCAAAAATTAAGTGCCTGGAGTGATTTTATGAGGACAGTTTAACCTAGCCTTAGCATTTGTGTCATAGATGCTGGAAACAGACACAGCTTACTTCATTTGAAATCTTTTATTAATACAGTTCATAATTCCAGTTATTGATGTATCCAGCCTATATATGTATGGGTCAAATTCCTCTCTGGTGTAACTCCATTGTAATAAAATCCATTGATTCCAATGGAGTTATACTAGGGATAATAGTGGTTTTGTCCATATGATGCAGATACACATCTTTGTGCAGACTGGAGGTCTCCCCGAAAAAAACTTCTGTTCACTGAGGTTTCCAAAGCAGAACATAGCAGGACAGATTCTCAGCTGGCATAAATCACTCATAGCACCATAGAAGTCAATGGAATTATGCTGAAGATCTGATCCAGTCTGTGCATACTCATACTGTCATCATCATCTTCTTTTTCCTTGTGTTAATCCCATCAAACGAGGTTCACTCTACGTGTCCTGTATCTCCAAAATGCTCAGTCCAATGCCGTATCCCCTATCACACCATATACTAACATACCTTCCTTTGACATCCCACCACTTCTTCTTCGGTGAGCCTCTGACTCTCTCCTCAAGCAATCCAGAACCATAAACCACTATGTTATCCTTCTGCCTCAGCAAGAGTAAGTTTTGTGAGATATTAAACTGTGTGTCAGTTCACTCCCCACACCAGTCTGCCTGCTTCACCAGCAAACTCTTCAAGACTCTACCAGTCTTTACCTTACCTTGCAAGTAACAGTGAACCCCATTTCCAGAGTTCCCACGAGTTGTCTCTCTGTAGTGTCCAATGAAAAGGACTGGACACCTCACAAAAATTATTTGATGCCTCTAAAGAGACTGTACACAAACAGATATGGTCACAAACAAAACAAAACATATTTTCTAGTGCCTAAAACTTATTTTTAGCAAGTTTCACTCTTTGCCTGAGCTATTTTCTCACTTACATCAAGTTAGCAGCAACCCTAGCCCTCCAGAAGAGGGGATCTAACTTTCACAGAATCAGAAGGTCCCATTCCCTAAGTTCAAGATAACTAGAATGTCTTTTTGCTCCCTTTGTATTTCTCCAAAGTCTTTGCCTTAAGAGCCAGGAAGACATCCTGGGGGTACAGATTCTGCCTCCAGTGTGCTCACTAAGCTGTTTTCTGCTTACTAACTTGATTGTTTTGCTTAACTTACAGGTAAGAGTACTTTCATTTTCCTCTGCCTGCAGTCAAGCAAATTGGACAGGAAAATCCACACTCCTTTGTCTAGGGCAGGCTTGATTTATGCCCTGTCTCCAAAACACATTTTAAAAACACATTTCCAGCACACACAATTCTTTATACACAGCCCATACATACATCACACATTGATGCCCCTGACCAGAGCATCACCAGTTTGCATACGATACCTTTTTAAGATACTTTTTTGATACATATTATGATAACAGTGGCTGAGGGTAGTGAGAGTGTCAGGTCTGATATGAGTTACAGACTAGTGTGTCCTCTGCCAGTGGGCATGGATGGGCTCTTAGGGTCACATCGCTTCTGCCTTTTTTCTTCAGTCTTGTTTTGTTGGATTCTTATCGACATAGTTGTCAGGACTACACTTTATATGACCAGACCATCCCAACCTCCACTCACTCATTTCTTGATTCATTTGAAGACTCATAGTGTTGATTGATTTATGGCAATTTTTTATGGCTGGCTGCCAAACTGATGCCAATCCTCCTTTTTTCAACTGGGCTTGTCAAAATTTAAGAAGGTTCAAAAAAAACTTAACTGATTTCAGTAAAATACTCATTGTACTTATGGGGATCTCCACAAACAATCATTGTTCCATCCAGCAGTAGCCTGTAAGTCTTTTTGCCAGTGCTGCTCATTGGTTCAAATGTTAATTGGCTGATGCAAGTTTTGTAGCTGTCATTCAGAGATTAATGTATGCTGAGTGTGTTGGTTGGCAGTTTTGAATTGGTGGACCTTCAAACCTCTCTAAAGGGAAATTGAATGCATATAATTATTTTAAAGTGGGGCACCTGTCACAACAATATCGACCCCCTTTAAGAGGGAATGGGCCCAGTCCACCTGTGATTGTTTAAGTGCTTCCCAAGGGGGCTGAACAGAGGACACCTGGACCCTACAAAGAGTGAGGCTGGCTTTTAGAGGAAGTGGGGAGGGGTTCACTAGGGAAGGGTATAAAAGGGGGAGTGTGGGTTGGTCTTTCCTTCTCTTTCTCAGGGCTAGAAAGAGAAGAACCCTGAGGATTAACAGTTGATGGGGAACTGGCATCCAGGAGAGAGCCCTGGAGGGCACCATTCTGTAAGAGTGGGAAAAGGACTGTGCAGAGCTAGAGTAGGAGTGAAGTGTCTGCAGAGGGCTACGTTAGATTTTGGAGACTGAATTAAAAGAGGAGCCAAGTGGGGCAGAAGAGTTTGGTTTTGTTGCTCTTAATTTTGTTGGCTAGTTGATTTGGACTTTTAGGATTAAATTTGTGCCAATAAAACAAGCCCAGGCAAGGCATTATTGTCATGAGTTGTGGTGTCCCCCTTGAGGAGCCTTGATGGGGAAACTGAAGTGGGACCAGCTGGTAGTGCTGCAGATGGCTGCATGGTGGCACTCTGTGTGCATTGCAGGTCAGATAAGCATATCAGGGTGTTAGCTGATGTACTGACTAGGTAAATAAAACAGAGATGTGGTCAGGTTTGGAACAAATGTATGCTTTTTGGGGCTAAGGTTATGGGAAAGTCCCTCATTCTTGGGTTTAACCCAGTCCTATGACCCTTGCTGAGGAATCCCGTCTTTGCTCACTCTTTCCCAAGCAATCAATGTATAGCACCTATGCAAGGGAATAGGTCTGTTGAGCTACAGTTACTTTTTGGAGCAAGCGCATCTGCATCTAGTCAGAGATTTTCAAAATTCAAGCAATTATACTAATCTGTGCATTGACTGACTTTATTTTTAAGTGCGCATCATTTGTAGATGTGCTGCATACAGCAATACAAAAAATGATCTTGCCAACTGGTGATAATTCAGATGTGTGAATTTAATCTACTGCCTGAGTCCAGTACTTAATTTTCTATTGTGTGCAGTAACCATTTGGAGTCATTTTAAGAATAGATATTTGAGCTCAGTACAGAAAAACATTTGATTCACTGTCTGGGTAAAATGCCAATAAATATCTGCATAGAACTATGTTCATTTAGCTACTTAAAATTAATAAGTTACATATTTGGAAATCTGTTCTTCCACTGATGAGCTTATGTATCTCATATTTAGTCACTTGATATAAATGTTACCTCATGTATTCTCTCTCTGTTATGGTAGCTGTTAGGGCAGCCCATTTCCAGCTCTGGCCTCTATGCTTCTCTCCCCTTCCGCTGCTGAAAGGCTGCTAATTCTAGAAGAACAGGCCAAGCTGGCACAGAAGAGCACATCTACTCTGTAGCATGTTCTCTCTTTCCTGGGGCATCTCAGAAGGCTATTAGCATAGGGCTTATGTGTGTGTATAGAAATTTGGGCATCAAGGAGGAATGTGTGGAGCCAGAAAGTATCTGTGCTTTGTGGTGTATTTCTGTCTAGAATCTATAGATATTCAAGTAGGAGGTAAGGTATTCCAACTAGTAGAAATGATTAGAGCTACGTGGAGAAAAAAGTTCCATTTTGCACAGGATTTCAATGTTTTAAAATCTGGTGTCATTACAGTTCAGAACAAGACACCAAAACTCCAGAATTCTCCATGATAGGGAAAGCCTCAGGCTTCCTGACTCATACCATCTGCAGGGTTGGCTGCCCCAGAACTGTGAACCTTTGGAATCCTGGGGTCCTGGGACAGACAACCTGGTTGGCTGCCCTGGGGCTTCAGACCCCAGAAGTCCTGGGGTCCCCAGCAACTGCCAGGTGGGCTGCTGAGGAGCCCAGAGGGCAAGCTGACAAACTGGACTGATTTTGAAAGCTGCCTGGCAGGCAGGGTTCTGACTGTTCTCCCATCTGGGAAACACCATCAAATACTGTCAAGATCTATACTGATAAGAAAGAGGGACAGATAGAATGGCTGCATCAAGGGACTTGGTAATAGCATGGAAGATGGATTTTCTTCGGGAGAGTATGATTTATTAGTCTATTAATACCTGAGGCTTTTCTAATATTCTCCATATATTGTAAGTAGGATTACTAAATGCACAAACTAACTATTCAGTTTTGCATAATCTAGTCCTCTTTATATTCGGTCAAAGTAAACTGAAATCAGTCAGTGGACCTAGACTTCATGTATTTGACATTCTCCTTATACTATGGTCTTCCATTTCAAATTAAGGAGGTTGATGGTGGCAGGGGCAGGAAGGGGTTAACAAGACAGGTACCATGCCCTGTAAAAGCTGCCAGTCCTAGGGAAAAGGCCCTCCAGCTGAGACTATGTAGAAGCAGAAATCAGAGGCATCAGAGGAGAAGTCACTGCTTCCTTAAAGAGGGAGGGCTAAAACTCCTTTCAACCTTAGATAGAAAAGGCTTTGGGTTCAAGTCTAAACAGTAGGTGAAGCCACTTGGTGCTAGCTCAATAACTTAGAAATTTCCAAATGTTACTAACTAGCTCTTGGCTGCTTTGTTCCTAGATTAAGAGAATCTATTCTGGTGTGGGGGAATTTTATTTGTTTAGTTTTGTTGCTATTTGTTTCCTTTTTTTCTGACAGCAAGGGACCATATTGCACTTCTATGTTTGATGTTTACTTCATAACCAGAGTCTACTCAAGGGCTTCTTTGAAGAAAGAGGAAACCCTACTGGGCTAAAGAGGCTGTTCCTGGTATGTTTATGGATTTTAGGATCTGTTGAACTGGGCAATGTCTGCAGGGCATGTGATCTGTTTACGTTGTATAGTATTGCTGGAAGAGTTTGAAGTGAAAACAGTGCATTTTGTGTGGTGCTTACTTGTTTAAGGCTGTCTGCTATGCCTGTATCACAAGTCTGCCCCTGCATTCTTTGAGCACCAAAACTTCTGTAGAATTTAATGGGAGGTTTTAGGTGCTCAGTGAATGCAAGGTTAAGCTGCGGGCCATGCACCTTTTTTGTTTGTTTGTTTGTTTTAATGTTTACCACAAATCTCTAGTAACTTTTAGCTTAACTCATTATCTAGTCTTATGGAATAAAAAAATAAAGCGTTAGCTGGAAATAAATAAGTTAAGAGGTAGCTTACTACAAATAAAAGCATGTGATTTAGGGCAAAGCATTTAAATCAGCTGTAGTGCATTTTTATGATTGCTAAAGTTAGTATAGTAACATCATTTTCTCTTTCACTAACATGCATCAAGTAGAGTAAACTAATTGTATTCTAAGCATTTCCATAATGTTTAATTTAAGGACAATATTGTCAGCAATCGAAGTAGAATACTTTCTCAACAGTATAAGGAAAAGATAGCTAAGTTTCTAAAATTAATTTCTCATACTATTAGAGTAATGGAATCTGAGCTATTGCAAAAAGCAAAACTACATTTCTGTTAATGCATTATTTCTGTAAGGAAGTGAATTTCTGAGGCAAGAAATCGGAGCTGGGGAAGTGCAGTAAGATCTCAATCAATATTCGAAACAGTGAGCTAAATGTACTTGTTGATAAATTCAACGTATTCTCTGATTTCTGACAGTTCTTCTGCCATTCAATACAGTACATTATAAAAATAGGTTAAATATTAAACACCCACTATGTATTTTAATATGGAAATTACATGTAATCCGCATGCATGTAATTACATGTAATCTGCATAAAAGCAAAATGGACAATTAATGATATGAAATTACCAATTTTCCTTTTTGTCCACTATTTTGATACTTACTAGCGCTAAATCCCCCAGTACTTAGAGTATGCAAAAATGTCAACACGCTCACCATTTTTGTTTGCAAACTTTAATTTTTGAAGAATATGTACCAACATATGAATTGTATGTAACTCTTGGCAACGAAAACATAAGATAGAAATATGTTAAAAATCTGAATTCCACAATTTGTAGGGGTTTTCAGGTCTTTAATTTGGACTGCATCTTAAAATGGTAAGAACTTGATTTAGCCATCAGTTGTAGGAACAGAGATCAATAATGAATACACTCAACTTGGTGTTCCCAACTTCATTCAAGTTTCCTTTTCACTACTTCTTGGTCCTCTCTAAGAACTGGATATCTGGGAGTTTTACAGTCTGAACTGTAACAACTCAAACTCATGTGAATAGACCCATTTCATTTTTGTGAGACTACTTACATGAATAAAGTTATTCACAAGATGAACTATGTCTACAGCTGGGCCATAGTCCTCACCAGGCCACAGCTTGTAGCCTTTAAAGTCTTTTGAAAACAGATTTCTCATTAATTTTCTGGAACTCCTGTTTCCATTTCTAAGTTGAAAAGACTTATCTCTGTTTGTAGCATTTTGGCACTTCTGGTTCCAGACCTGGGAAGAATCTGGATATGAAATACACGTAATAAATTATCAATCCAGAGGAAAGGGCTGATTCCAAAAATCAGACAATGTGAGAGAGAGAGAGAGAGAGAGAGAAAGAGAGAGAGACAGAGAGAAGTGGCTGTCTTATCTAATTGTTCTCCTCTTAAAGAATAGCTTTGTTAGAGAATATAAGAAATGGTATTTTGATTTTATAAAGTAATTGTTTTTAACATTTTCTGTAACTAGTAATGGTAGCAAATTTTACTATTGTAAATTGCATTTTTTTTTCAGAATAGTCATAATCTACATCAGTTCAAGTGGTAGTTCCGTCACTTAAGTGACAAACCAGTATCGTTAGTGTGGGGAAAGTATTATATTTCAACACTTGTTTCTCTCCTGAATCAGTATATGAAGTCAAAATACCTATTTATTTATTGAATGAAAAGTTTAGAAAAACTTTCATTTAATTTCTGGTCAGTTCAACATTGAACTTCATTCACAGGAGCTGTCATAGTGCCTCATGGGAGCTGCAGTTTAGTTGCCTCATGCCCCCATTCTCTTCTATGGGCTGGGTTCACCAGCCACATTGTGGTCATGAGACTCCCATGATGGGAAAATGCAGTGCATCATGGGAGATGTAGTCCAGTCAAGGAACCTGGGCCTTAGGAGACAAGGGAGAGCATGAGGTACCTGACTACAATGCAGTCACCAATGCAAAAACAGGGATGGGAATTAAGTCCGAGTTAAAATTAGGGATCCAGAGAGACACATTGAGCAGAGAACCCCAGACAACGTCGACCGCTCTGGGAAGCAGCCCAATTCACGACTGTTTGTATGGATACAACTAAATGTCAAACTGACCCAAACTGTAACATTGTGATTCAGTACTATCTGAAATGGAATATTTCATCTCAATTTCCTCACACAAAATTGAAAAACTACAGCAAAATAAAAAATGTTCCCTGGGAAACTTCAATTTTGTGAAAAAACATTTGTTGTTGTCTCATGTAAGCCCTCCAAATATTTGCTCTTCTCTTTTTTATGTATCAGCCTTCCTAAAATAATAGTAGGGGAATCAGAGAACTTAAGGCTGAGCTTAGGCCTGGGCAGTTCAGTGAAAAAACTGTAGATTAAAAAAAAATCTTTTAAAATGTTTGTAGGTGACTTCTCTATAGTTCAATTCATTTTTAAAAAGTTCTAATATCTCTCTTACATATACCATAACTAACTTTGAAACAACAACAACAAAAGGAATTTTTTTAATGAGTGATGTGTTGCTGTAAATAAGTCATGGAATATATTTTCACTTACCCATAAATTGATGAAACAATTTTTAATACCATTTTTTTCTTTCTGTTGAATCATGATACAATAGCAGTATTTATATTATGTTGCTAGTGCAGTTAGGAGTTAGTGTTTTCTTAGGTTTGAAATTTTAAAATGCAGGATAAAGATACTCCAAATGGTGTATGCTACTGTAAGAGTAATGCAATGTCTATCGTTGAAATGAATTAAAATAATGAAAGTATTAGAGAAAGTAAACAACATTGAGGGTTTGCTCCAAAGCCCGTCAAAATCAATGGCAAGACCTCAATGAGTTTTGGATCAGGACTTTACACCTGTTAATCGGTAACAACTTTTTCTCTGTGTACTGGCTTCTATTAAGTATTTTTTAACTGAGAGGATGCTGCTAGCTGCTTTAATTTTTCTACCTATTGAACAAGTATTTTCACTTCTCTTGAACTGCTTCTTCTCACTTGCAAATAAAATTGTATGCCATGAAACAAGACCAAGAGGCTTGGCATGCATCTCAGCTAATTAGATGCTGCTGTGGGTCACCATCATAAAGATGCCATTGAGATTTCTCCCGTGACATTTTTCTTCCATGTCACACAATGCAATAAAAAATTGTTCATACTTTTCAAACTCTCACATTCCACCACAAAATTACTCTCCCACTTTTTAAAAGGGTAGGTAATTAAGTCATTGCCTGAATAATAGAGATTCTTATGGAGAAAACTGGTGTTTGCTGATATTTGCGGGGCAGAGTGAGAGCAGCCAGCTTCAACAGTGTTATTGAGCATGCTCAGTACGAACTAAGCAGCAAATCTGGAGCCTTACATCCTCCACAATGCACAAACAAACATGTGTTTGATGCGTCAGAGGAAGCAGCATGGCTTAGTGGACAAGGCTCTGGACTGGGAATCGGGAGACTTGCGTTCTAGTCTCAGCTCTGCCTCTGGCCTGTTGTGTGACCTTGGCCAAATCTCTTCACCTCTATGATTCCTTTTCCTGTCCCACTCTGTCTTGTCTACATAGCTTGTAAGCTGTTTGTGGCATGGTCTGTTTCATGTTAGTACCTAGTACAATGGAGCCCTGATCTACATGCTATTTTATTAGTACAAATAAGCATTGCTTATGAGATGTCCTGCATATTTTTGCAGCATAATCTGGTAGTAGTTGGAAAAAATAGCCACACTCTGCACAGAAACCAGTTTTAGTTTCAGCATACATGACTATCTCATATGGATAAGCACTGCTGTAAGTGATCAACAGTTCTAAAGGTCTAGTAGTGTCACAGCAGCTTTACAGGAGGTATTATATTATGGATCTACATCAACAAAGTCAGCGGGATTGATCAAAAGGACAAGTCTATATGTTTATTCACAACGTTAGCCAATAGTTACTAAAATACTTTGAATATATACCCTATATTTTTCCCGGTGACTGCAGGATAGATATGAATGTTTTTACACATTTTCATCAGTGATTTTGTTCTGACTACATAGAAAGACAGTTTGCTCTAGAAGCATTTAGGTTACCTGCAGATGGCTGAAAGACAAGGAAAGCTTTGACTGACCCCACTGAAGTCAATGGCAAAACTCCCATTGACTTCAGTGGGGGGTCAGGATTTCATATTTTGCTTTTAAAATTGGATTCCCGGGGATAGGAAACCTCCAGTAAATAGGACAGAGTAATCAGTCAATGGTTGAACATAGTTGAATATTGTTCTGTTTGATCCTGGGATGGTATAGGGTCAACTTTTTTTGTCCACCTATCCACATCAACAAAGTAGATCACTCCCCCTACCAATTTCTCTCCCACCTGTCTTGGATCCTCCTATTCTCATAAGATGGAGAATTTATCTTCTGCCAAACAAGCTGCCTCCTGCAGAGCGGAGGTGAGCTAGGGTGGGAGGTTGCGGGGGGGGGGGGCACAGGAAGCAATGGTGTGGGGGAAATGCAGCACGTGCGGGGAAGGAGGCAGCGTTGGGGATTTGGGGAAGGGGTTGGGAACGGGCGGAGTTGAGGCAGGACCAGTGGTGGGGGGACAAAAAAAAACTGGGGGGGGGGACGGCCAAAATTTTTTTTGCTTGCGGTGGCAAAAATCCTAGAGCCGGCCCTGCTTAGAGCACTGGGATCTTCTGGTCTGATGTTTTTTTCTTGCTGTGGAACTCCTTCCCGATTTATGTTGTCACAGTTAGCAGCTCATTCAGCCATCCACCAAGGGCTGTAGTTATCATCTGTGAAGATGTGGATTCTATGTCTATACTTACCCGTCGCGTCGGAGGCGCGGGATCGATGTTCTGGGTTCGATTTATCACGTCTTGTCAAGACGCGATAAATCGAACCAGGAAGTGCTCCGCCGTCGACACTGGTAATCCAGCTCGACGAGCGGAGTAGGCGGAGTTGACGGGGGAGCCTGCGCGCCGCGTCTGGACCACAGGTAAGTTCGAACTAAGGTACTTCGACTTCAGCTACGTTATTAACGTAGCTGAAGTTGCGTATCTTAGTTCGACAGGGGGGGTTAGTGTAGACCTGGGCTAAATTTGCCTCTAAATTGATTATGCAATGAACAGCTTGTAGAAGGAATATTTGTTGGTTAAAAAAAAACAAACCTTAATACAATTTGAAAGAATAGTTTAATGTATGACAGCACTATCATGAATGATCATGGTAAAGTGGGGAAAAAAAGGACAGAAGAGATTTGACTGATTCAATTCTTTAGCTAGAGGAAGGGACACACACACCCTATTATTTACTTGTATTATTGTAATGTCTAGAGACCCCGACTGAAATCTGGCACCCATTAAAGGTGCTGGACATATATAGAGAGAAACAGCCCTTGTCCTCATTCTGTTAATGACTCTCAAATCAATGCCTACTTCAGGTGAAATGATGAACAGAATTATTACTGGGCATGTACCTCATTCCCTACCAGTATCATCAGCTCTAACAGTAGACATAGTGATATCAGCAATCTTAAGTATCATGTAAAAACTTCTAGGAACAAATCCTGTCCACTTCTTAGAAACACTCAGTTAACAATCCTGCTCCCTACCTTGACAAATGAATGTGATTCTTTGCAATCTGAACAGTTTTAACAGTTTGCCTAATCCTTTTTATATTGGAGCAGAGTGGGAGGGGGCAGCAAAACTTTACTTAGGTGAAAAAAAGGCAGTTTGTACTGAAATTGCTGTCTATACTTTCTGTCTAGAGTCCAAGTAATTGAGAAGACATAACCAAAACGCACAGCATATTGGGAAACAATTGAGACCACCAGAACCCGAAAAGCAAAAAATCAGTATAAACTGTTTGATACTTATAGCAATTATATAAGTGTGATAAATCTAGAAAAAGAAAAAAATGTTTCAGAGAATGTCAGTTATTCATGATGACATAAATGGATTACAATGATTTCTTATGCAAGCAGCTCAGTTCAGAATTCATATTTCTTTGATTAAAAATATATCAATTACACTGCTCTACAGCCAAAATGCTTTGGAAATAAATGTAGTCAAACTTTACTAATTCTGGGTCACTGAGAATGAAAATGATGCTTAAAATTGTTGATTGGCTCTAGTTTTCAAGACATGCTATTGGGTCAGTATATACGACCCTTGACTTGGGAATGGCGGAGGATAAGTGAGTTATAAAGGGAAGGGATCTCAATTTAAACCAGAAATGACTCAAATACATCTTTGACTGGATCTATGAATAAATCTATGACTGGGTTTGGACAGTACTTACTTTTTAGGCAAAACAATGAATGATGCAATCTGAAGCTGGTATTGCGTCATACATGATATGAATTGCATCATGTTATTCCTAGAAGTCATGGATGATGCAATCATAGAATCATAGAATATCAGGGTTGGAAGGGACCTTAGTAGGTCATCTAGTCCAACCCCCTGCTCAAAGCAGGACCAATCCCCAAATGGCCCCCTCAAGGATTGAACTCACAACCCTGGGTTTAGCAGGCCAATGCTCAAAACACTGAGCTATCCCTCCCCCCAGAACAAAGCTTACATCACTCTGCTGAACAAATTGCCCTATATCAGCTCTAGAAATCATACAGTGTCGTGCTCTCTTATTTGTCAGTGTTTGATTTTGCAAAGGGACACATTTCTGTTTAGCCAAAGTGAGCAGAGATGCCTCGTCCTTGTGTGAACAAGGCAGATAACTTCTGCTCTGTTTGTGGTGAAGTGACTTTTGCATCACAAAAGCACAGTATAAGCACTATGGTTAAGAAAGCCTATCACCTTTATTTTGGCTGCAAAATTGGAGCTCAGGACAAGAGGTGGGCCCCACACATATGCTGCAACACTTGTGCAACAAATCTTCACCAGTCGTTGAACAGGAAAAGGAAATCTATGCCTTTTGCAGTGCCAATGATTTGGAGAGAGCCAACAGATCATACCAGCAATTGTTACTTCTGCATGGTGCCTCCAGTTGGGAAAGGTGTGTCAAAGAAGAAAAAGTGGACTGTGCATTATCCAAACATTCCATCGGCTATACGCCCAGTACCTCACGGAGAAGGACTGCCGGTTCCTGATGCACCAGAATCATTCTCACTTGAGTCAGACGAGGAAGAGGAAGAGGATGAAACTTCTGGTCCTGAACCATCAATGTCACAGGACCCACATTTTCTCCCAACCTCCTCCTCTGAACCGCACCTCATAACACAAGGTGAACTGAATGACCTTGTCTGGGATTTGGGACTACCCAAGAGTAAGGCAGAGCTTTTGGGCTCCAGACTACAGCAGTGGAATCTCCTGGCAGGTGATGTTAGGGTTTCCATGTTCCGTGACCGTCAAAAGGATCTTGTCCCATTCTTCTTCATGGAAGGTGATCTTGTAGCCTGCAACAACATCGATGGTGTGATGGCAGCCCTCAACATCGTTCATGATCCAGATGAGTGGAGACTGTTCATTGATTCATCGAAGACGAGTCTTAAAGCTGTTTTACTGAAGAATGGCAATGTTTTGCCATCAATTCTAGTTGGTCATGCAGTCCATATGAAGGAAACCTATGACAACATGAAACAACTTTTGAGGTGCATCAACTATGACCAACATCAGTGGCAGCTTTGTGGTGATTTGAAGGTTGTTGCTCTCTTGCTTGGTCTGCAGACTGGATACACAAAGTACTGCTGTTTTCTTTGCGAATGGGATAGTCGTGCAAGAGATTCCCACTACATCAAGAAAGATTGGCCACTCCGACAGTCATTGGAGCCTGGGAGGAAAAGTGTTCAGCATCCACCACTTGTTGAATCAAGGAAGATTTTGTTACCACCCTTACACATCAAGCTGGGTCTGATGAAGAACTTTGTCAAGGCCATTGACAAAACACAAGCAGCTTTCAAGTACCTCCGTGGAAAATTTCCAAGGTTAAGTGAAGCTAAGATAAAGGAAGGTGTCTTTGTTGGTCCTGAGATTCGTGAACTTTTTCGAGATGATGCATTTGACCATGCACTGCGTGGCAAGGAAAAAAAGGCATGGAAAGCCTTCCAGTTAGTGGCAATCAATTTTCTCGGAAACAACAAGGCAGACAACTACAGGTTGTTGGTGGAAAACCTCCTCAAGGCATACAAAAGCCTTGGTTGCAACATGTCACTAAAGATACATTTTTTGCACTCTCATCTAGATTTTTTTCCACCGAACTGCAGAGCAGTGAGCGACGAGCACGGCGAGCGATTTCACCAGGACATTGCAACAATGGAGAAACGCTATCAGGGCAAATGGAGCCCATCAATGCTTGCAGACTATTGCTGGACAGTGACAAGAGATGCTCCATTTAATGAATACAAGAGACAAGCCAAGAAGCGCCGAGTAGACACTGAATAGGACTAAACTATGTACATAATAGTTTTTTGCCTTTTGTTTCATAATAAATTTTATTTATATAACCCCTTTGCTGATTTTTAAAGTGTTACATAAACAGGACAGGTGAAATAGTAGCACGTAAAGCAACCATAAACACATGAGAAGACCTAGGTTTACAATTTATTATTAAAACTCTACTATCTACACAATATACATAGACATAAAATGTAAAAACTTAAATATCTTAGAAACAGTAGCCAATCAGTTGTTTTAATTGTCATATTTGAATTCAGCACATCAAAATACATACTAAATAGCACATTTTATCTCTGAAGCAGACGACTTCTCAAAAATTGTAGTCCAGTGTTACATGCTACATTTGCATCAAACTGGGCTATGACTTATGAGTAGTAATAACAAGCAATACTCTTGGATAATAAAGTATGCATAGTTGAGTTGGATATTATGATTTCAGTGAAGCTGAAACAGTTGATACCAGCTACAAATTTTGCACATAGAATTTAAGCTTCTGTGTTATAAAGACCATAATGGGATGTGTCCATAGTGTATATGTCCATTTCATGTTATAATATGTTTTATAAGACCTTAGAATTCCTTTCAAAAGCAGGAAGAGGAAATTGTAAAGAAAACCATAATTAGAAGTATAAGCAAATATAAACTTAAAATGTTAGGGTCAAAGCTTTTGACTTAGGTTGATTATGCAGCCAAACAGAAACTACAGACAGCATAGATGAAAGTAGTTTAAGCTTTTGCACTTTGATTTGAGACTGTTAAATCCAGAAAGCCATCTGTTACAGGCCCATCATGATAACAGTGCTTGCCTTGCCTAATGATGCCAAACAATATTTGAAAACTCAAAGACAAATTGATATTCTACTAGTCACATATCTCAAAACAATGCTTGACTATTTGAAAAATATTTCACAACTAAATGTATGCTTAATGCAACACATCTTAAATGGTAAACAAATACATGTCATAGAGTTCAATATAATTTCTAGATCCTCATGTTGGGGTAAATAATGCAAACTTTAAAAATGCAGAGATTTATAATCAATTCAAAGGGCTTACAAAATATATAGATGTCTCTAAATTTGAACAACAAATAAATTCAATGAGACTGATCTCTTCCTGCAGGTTATATGAGCAGAAACAATTAATTAGTTGTCTGCTCTTGGCCTCATCCTTCTAGATCTTATGATGTGAAAGTCTTCTAAAACAACAGTCTCTTTTGTGATGCTATAAACATTTTCTATTCTTTGGTATTTCATTTCTGTATGTTTGTTTAATATAAGGCTAGGATCCACCTAACTCTCTCTGTTGCCTCACATTGCTTCTCATCCTTCTCAAAATCAGCAGCTATACGTCTAAACCAACCAAAGAAGTTTGGGGTAAAGACTAAACTAAGGCATTCAAACTTCAAGTAATAGGCAAACTCCTACCCCCTACAAATAGCACTGGTCTCAAATTAAAACTACGCTATATGCTATAGACCAGTGTTTCCCAAACTTGGGACGCCGCGTATCCAGGGAAAGCCCCTGGCGCGCCCGGACAGTATGTTTACCGGCCGCGTCCCACCGGTTCGGCCGATCACGGCTCCCACTGGCCATGGTTCACTGTGCCCGGCCAATGGGGGCTGCAGGACGCGGTGCGGGCTGAGGGATGTGCTGCCCACTGCGTCCCGCAGCCTCTATTGGCCAGGCACAGTGAACCGCGGCCAGTGGGAGCCGTGATTGGCCAAACCGGTGGGACGCGGCAGGTAAACACACCGGCCGGGCACACCAGGGGCTTTCTCTGGACAAGCGGCGTCCCAAGTTTGGGAAACACTGCTATAGACTAATACTTTAAATACTGTTTATTATACTATATAAGCTTGAGCCAAAGCCCACTGTAGCCACTGGGAGTCTATTCATTGATTTCAATGGGCCTATCAGGCCCTAAACATACATAAGTATTGATTATAAGTTGGCTGCAATGTTAAGCACATATATTATATCTACAGATGTCATGGTGAAGCAGGGAGTTCATGGCAATGGGGCACAGACCATAGGAAAAATTGCTCTGCCCCTGCATCTGCCAGTCTCCTGCCCAACAGTTAATCCTGTCCCCCCCAGCTTCCACATCAGTTCAGCCCAGGGGCTGCTAAGAACCATTTAATGTGTGTGTGGAGGGGCAGATTTCCCCCCCCCACACACATACACCTGACCCCCCTGGCCCATGAAACCCTACCTCCACCCCCTCCAAATTTCAGTGAGTGCATTCAGACCTATTGCAATGGAACTCATTCAAATTTGTCCTGTACTCCCCTCTGTCATGATGCCCCTGGCATCAAATTTGAGTAATGGAGTGGCAGTCAGGCCCAATTTGAGTGAGTGGCATGGTGATTTAGCCCCAAAAGCAGTCAGGCCATGACCGTTGTGCCCCTCCAGCTCCATATGCCATGGTTCAGCCCATCCTCAGTGCAGCCTACCCCAGCCTCACCTCTGGTCCTCCTGGTGTTCTTCATTGCCCTCATTGAGGCTGATTAGTGGCGGGAGGGGCACCTCCAAGGGCTTGTATCCTCTCCACTCCTTCCCAGGCTGGGTGCTGCAAAGAGGTGGAGGATGAGGAGCAGAGTCACCATCCTGTCCCTGTTGCTCACAGGAGGGAACGTAGTCACACTGAACTATTGGGCTCTTTCTGCTCTGCCTTTGCCTTCTGTGAGAATAGCAAATGGAAGGGAGAGACTCTGCTGACTTCCAATAGGGCTGAACTCCATGAGAGGGCTGGAGCTTCTCATGTCATTGCTCATGCTCCAGTCCCCTCTGCCATCCCATCACTCACAAAAAGAGAGGCAATACTGCCATAACATACTATATCTTCCACAGAACCCCTGGCTCATTCAGTGCATAGGGCTTTAGAGTGTTTGACTTTGCAATCTTAATTTTCTTGTAACTTTTTTAATGTAATGTGTGTATTTGTATGTGTGCAATGTATTGTGTGTGTGTGTATTCAAAAATGTATTAAACAGCAGAAACATTTAAGGATGGTATAGACTTCAGAAGGTGCCCTAAAGGGCTGCACTGCCCAGAAACATACTCGGAACAAATTATGACAAGGGTCACAAGGTTTTTTGCTTCCCCTTTGCTTTTGAAGCAGATTGCTTCTCTCTCCATGCTTGCTCAGTTCTGCAGGCTGATACATTGAGGAAGCCAAGGCTTTGACCATCCCTCACGGCTATTTACCTACTGTCCACCCATGCAGATGGGAGTAGCAATAGTGACTCCACAGAAGCTTCTCTACCGCTACTCATCCTCATGTTATGCCCTCTTACTCCTCTATATGGGAACAGAGGACAAGAGGCAATCTTGTCCTTTAATAGAAAATAACACTTGTAGAAAATTGTTAAAATGGTCTGGAGGATTCTACAGCAGGCAAATAATTCTGTGTCAAAATCTTCAGGCTGGGTTAAAGAATATCAGTTATTAAACTCAATAGATATTTCTATTCAACCCTATTGGTTTAATTCATATTAATATCTATAGAACTTTTTAGTAGAGGAAATAGACTATAAAGCGTAGTTGACATTATCTCTTTAACTACCAAAAGCTGATTTGTTACAGTTTTAACACTATATTTGTCATTAATTATCGTTTTACAATAAAAGAGGCACAAGATAATAGGATATCAATAAATCCAAAGGCTTTTATGTGTATACATTAGACTCACACTATTATGTTCTTAATGTATGATACCCAACTTTTTTTCCTTTTATGGCAGACTTTATTTCTTTGCACATACTAAATAATGTCTTCATTGCCTATGAATGAGACACCAGGCATTAATCTAGCCCTTGTCTCTGGAATAGTTCATATAAAACTTTAAAAATCCCTTTGGAGCAAAATCAGTACAAAAAGAATGTTCACAGATGTTTGGCTCATGTTTGGCTTATGTTTATTGGAGAATTACTTCCATCGAAAAGTCAACAGAAAAGACTGCCTTTGTCTGAGAATATTGCAGTATTCTTTTATCATCATAACAAAACCATCTTTTTTCCCTCCCTCGATACCAAAGATTTCCATGCATTTAAATGATTTCATAGGTCTTCGGCTAGCTTTTCTTTCTGCTACTAATGGTACAGCTTGCTGACACCTACTTTTTTATTGGTGAATCAAGAAAAAAGAACCATTCAGTCTAATGGGAGTGTGGCATCATCTGATATCCCTGGATCCCTGAATGATATCAGAGAACTTTTTTCTCTATCAAGGGGAATGTGATATCTCTGTCACAAAGAAGGATAGTTCAGGGGACAAAAATACAGGCTACAAATAGAACTGTTTACTGTCTATCCATTATTTTGGTGGATTCCCTAAAAGGAATGAACTTGAGGGAACCCAGAGTAAACAAACATTTTTACATGAGTTAGTGGCCTTAGTCAGGGAACGTTTTCAGCAACGACTTGTAAAAGGTAAACACATACTTTGTATCTAAACAAAAAAATGTTGTTCTTTTGTTCCTGAAGTAGAAATCTGGTCTGTGCCTTTGGGTTCTTATTCTTGCTTATTAGCACTACCATAAGAAGAAAGAGGGCAAATAAGTGCCTCCTCCAAGGTAATACTAATCATTTTGGGAGGGTGAAAAGTTTAACTCCCAAGGAGGCAAACCTGTTGACTGCTCCCTTGATCTTAATATAATAATACTTCTTGAATATTAAAAGGAGGGGCAGTTCCCTAATTGACAAAGGGGGGCAGCATGGTATACTGGATAGGATTCTGTCCTATTTGCACCATACAATAACAATACAATGATGGTCAGTGAACAATAGTGTTTGTAGTCCCAGATGAGATAAAACTGCCTTTTAAAGATGTGTTAGCATTTTTGTTCTGCTTTTTCCCTCATGGTGTAACTGCAGGGCAGAGATAAGCTCAGTTGTGTACCCTAAATGCACATTTCCATACCTTTACATGTTTAGATTACTTTGAGTGTAACTTTATCTCTGAATTTCCTGGGTTTGTAATTTTTGGATTTGGGATAATTGCAACTTCCTTGTAATGTTTAATACATCTATGTGGGGTCCTGGACCTGGGTGGAGACTGTCAACAATACTATAATATAAATTAAAAAAATTATAATAAAGACATTGTCCCCTTGGGAGCGAAGGTATCGAGGAAGACCATGTGTTTCTGCACTATATAAACTTCCACCAGTTAGGTTTTAAATTTTAGTTTCCAATCAATTGTTGTTAGGGCTGTCAAATGATTAAAAATAACTGCAGTTAATCATGAGATTAAAAATAATAGTAATGATTAATCAATTTTAATTACACTGTTAAACAATAAGAGAATACCAATTTAAATGTATTATACATATTTTTGGATTTTTTTCTACATTTTCAATTGATTTAAATTACAACACAGCACACAAAGTGTACAGTGCTCACTTTATATTATTATTTTTGGTTACAAATATTTGCATCATAAAAAAGATAAAAGAAATAATATTTTTCAATTCACTTCATACAAGTACTGTAGTGCAATCTTTTTATCATGAAAATGCAACTTACAAATGTAGATTTTTTTTTTACATAACTGCACTCAAAAACAAAACAATGTAAAACTTTAGAGCCTACAAGTCGAAGCATGAAGGGGCATACAAATGTTTTGCACATCTGGCACATATATACCTTGCAGTGCTGGCTACAGTTTTGCCATGCAAATGCCTGTTCTGACTTTCAGGTGATATAAATAAGAAGCGGGCAGAATTATCTCCCATAAATGTAAACTTGTTTGTCTTAGAGAGTCGGCAGAACAAAAAGTAGAACTGAGTGGACTTGTATGAGGTGAATTGAAAAATACTATTTCTTTTGTTTATCTTTTTTACAGTGCAATTTTCAGTTCGTGTAGCTATACCTCCACTAACTGATCAAGCCAGCACACTAAAAATAGAACTGTACCTCTGATAGCATGAGTGGAGAGATGGGCTAGTTATCAGAGTATGATTCCTTCTGAAACCTGGGGACATATTTGGGACTGCTAGCTCATTCCAGCTGCAGCATAGTCATACACTAAGTTTCCACTAAAAACAACTCATCCTTTGCTCTTACTGCTGAGACATTGTTCCATGCCTTGGTCATCTTTTGCCATAACTTTTGTCCTCTGTTGCCCTATAATCCATCTCCTAGTCCTTCCATAGCACTGCAGTTAAGATGATCCTCCATTATTATATCCACCACAATGATTCCATCTCTATGTCTGCATCAAGTTAGGGTTGTGAACTTCCCTGACAATTTCTACGCACTTTTGTATTGAGATTGCTATTTAGTGTATCATATATATGATTTAGGACCCAATCCTGCAAAGGATTTAGGACCCAATCCAAGCCCAAGAAAATATGGTATAGGATGTGGAAGTTTACCCTTTCACCATTAGCTCTCTCTCCTCTTTTGACACAAGTTTGACAATGTGATTGAGAAAAGCAGTTAACTGCAAAGAGAGTTTCATTTAGTTGGTAAATTTGTTTTTTTTTCTTTCAAATTTTAGAAAGATTAACAGCAATTAGAAAGTCAGATGCTTTTCTGTATCATCTAATGCCCCTTGGTTTTTAAACCTTCTTTTATTCTGTGGAAGAACGGCTGGTCTTTTAGGCAATTTACACAAGACCCTTTTCCAATTACATTGATTTGCTTCAGAAAAGCAGATACTTCAACAATTTAGACCTGTAGTCTTCAAGCTGTTCTTCTTTTCCTCTTAATTTAAACCTGTGGACAACGATCTCACAGATTCCTCTGTCACCTCCTGAGTCTAATTATAGGGCTGAACCTATTCCTTCTCATCTATCAGGGTAGACAGCTATTTTCTTAAATCTTCTCTAGGTGTCAGCAATAACCCTTTCCTTTACTGGAGAGACAAATCAAAGATTATGATGCAACTAGCTAGTCTGGCCTTCTATTATCTAAGCTATCCACTTACAGCTGTATATTCAAAGCATTTTGTGTTGCAAAATGTGATGTGCAAAGTGTTAATACAGAGGTCTTGATCTTGTTACCTAAAGTAAGCCATAAAATGTGTCTTGTTCTTTGACTGATATTCCCCATGGAGGCACCACATATCATTGAAAAAAGTACTGTAATTGGTTTTATTTGCAAAGTATATGCCCATTCCTCTCATTTGGACATTTTAAACCTAGTATCTAGTTAGTGGGATGCCAGGTGATATAGGATTTTTGTAGTTTACATACCACATGGCATACAATTACACACTTAGTAGGGAACAGTGACCCGTTTTAGAAACAAAATACAAACTGACTAAAATCTTTACTTGATTTAAAACCAAAGCTGGACCAAACTTTTTAATGAGGTACAAAAAGTTTCATTAGAAAATTTTCATTGTTGCCTTATATTTATACAGTACTTCTTGATGACTGTCAAAAGACCAGAAGGGGAAATACTGGAATACGCACAAGGAATGCTCTGGAAATCTTTCAGACTATAGTCACATATGACTTTCAGCACAACCCTTCTAATCAAGGTAGCAGTTAAACCTCAGAGTGCTTATTCAAACGGAGGGGGAAATTTTCATGAACTCCTTGTGAAGATTTGTAGGTTTACACATCACTGGATCTTGCACTGTTTGCTGAAATGTAGAACTTATCTTCTCTTTCTGGGCTTTGCACCATATAAAACAGGCCTATGTGTTGGATGTAAAGGGGCTGAAGAGAGAGAATCTTACTGCACCCCAATCTAATAGTTTAGCCTTAGTTCCTCACAGGCAGACCCTTACATCCATCAGTGAAACCTAGGTGCAAGGATACATGCACACCTAGATGATTGCAAGATTGGAGCCACTGTTTGGGAAGGGATCAACAGCCAAACCTCTGCTTCTACTCCAGCCCATAGTTGTGAGTTCAGGTCTTTGGAGCCGTATATATAGTGATGGAACTGCTTCCCATTTCTCCTTCGTATTTCTATGAATGGCGGCAATATGGAGTATCGCTCTGTGGCTCAAATGGCATGCAGAGTACCTCTGTATAGCATGTGCCCATGTACAACAGAACTGCTTAATATGGTCAGAACACAGATCATGACTGTCACTGCACCAAATATATAGCTGTAGATAATCAGAAAGTTACTCAAACTCCAATTCTTGACACTTAAAGAATTTCCAGTTTGTAGATCAGTGACCTGAAAGATTGCAGTACAGTAACTCTGAACGAGCTGCTCTGTGTGCTAAATCTAGCTGAAAAATTCATGACATGTTTAATTACATAACTAAGTGCACTCTCCCACTAACTGATTTGTAACAAGACTGACTCATTTCAGATTTTTCAAAATAGCAAAATCAATTATTCCAAATTAGAGTGATTACTGGAAGAATTACAATAAGAAGGATTTTCATGTTATACAGGCACAAAAAATGCTTTGTTTCTTACAATGAGCTAGATTTTTCCCCATATCTTCTAAAAAGGGATTTATTTTCAGCTTAGTCCTTTCACCCAAATTTATTCAACAGAAAATATTTTTAAAGAATTAATTTGCCCTTGTATATCACCTTTCAGCTGAGGACGTCAAAGGACTTTATGAATATTAATTCAGCTTCACGGTACTCCCTGTGAGCTCAAGAAGCATTACTGAACCTATTTTTTCAGATGGATAAACTGAAAGGGTTTCTTTTCCCACATAAAATCTCAACTTCTCAGAAAAAAAATCCATCCATAAACTTTCATCTGAATGCCAAAAATGTAAATTTGTAAATGGTGCCTTATAGTTTGGATGCTTCATTCTCTACTATGGGCTGGGTTCCCCAGTTGAACTATGTCACTCCTGATTAACTATGATTTTCTCGTTGCTAAGCCACCACTCTGTATCATGGGAGAGCTAATCCAGCTGGGGCATCCAGCCTATAGAGCACAATAGGGATCTCAGACATCCAAAATACATCTCCTGGGAGGCACTGAGGCAGCATTTTCAATTTGAAAATTTTCAAATGTTTGGCTTTTCATGGAAAAAAATGAAATTTTCTTCAGTCAGACAGTTTTCATATGTGTTTGTGTTGATGGAAAATTTTAATTCAGTCCTAACAAATGCAAAGACATTAGCAACTTGTCTGTATACACCAGGCATCAGCAACCTTCTGCACGCGGCTCGCCCGGGTAAGCCCCCTGCCAGGCCGGGCCGGTTTGTTTACTTGCCGCATTCACCGGTTCAGCCGATTAAGGCTCCCACTGGCTGCGGTTCGCCATCCCCGGCCAATGGGGGCTTCGGGAAGTAAACAAACCATAGGCCGAACCGGCGGATGTGGCAAGTAAACAAACCGGCCCAGCCTGCCAGGGGGCTTACCTTGGCGAACCTCGTGCCGAAGGTTGTCGATGCCTGGTATACACACATCAGGTAATTGATAGATCAGATGTAAGAACTCAGAAGTTCTCTCTCTGAGCCACCTCATCTAAATACATTATATTCCTGGATGGAAAAATAATTAAAATTAAAAAGTTTTAATTGTCTGATGCTAAATTTCCATCACCAACACATTCTAGACTTGGGCTTTGAGATGGTACTGCTTGCCACTCCTGGACATAGCAGACACCGACATGCACAGATCAGGAAGGAGAGAGTGCATATTTCAAATACATGAGTGTATAATAATTTAATAAAACAGCACTGCAATGAGGCATATCACAAGCATTGGTCCCCTGCCAGCTGCCTATTATTGCCATCCTGACTGATAACCATTTAAAAAAATTCCCCTGTTGTTCCCCTGTTAAGACATGCAAACTAGTGCTATATACGGCAAAGAAGCCAGGATTTCTCCGGATACCACTTTTATTGCATTTGTTTTAATTACATAAACTGCACCTGATTACCCCTACTTTCAACAGTGTGTTTTCTGGTGGGTAGAAAAGGTTTTTTATTAAGTGTACATAGGCACCATTTTTGACTGGTAAAAGGACAACCTGTGCTCCATCTTGGCACACCTTATCCTTCAGCTTTTTGGCGCTCTTTTAGAGTTTGGTACCAAAGGAAGGAAAAGGCGGAAAGGTAGCACAGTTGCCAACTTTCATACAGTAAATAAGCACCAAGACTTTCACAATAAGCCAAAAATCAAGCTCATCCCATTTCAAAACAAGACCAAAACAAGCCAATTCCTAAGAACCCCAACACTATGTAACTAGATCACCCAGGCATGCAGCCTGGGACTGTGGTGTGTCTGCTGTGCACCCCAGACTCTTTTGCCCCCACTTGCCTCCTCTTGCCCCTGCTTGCCGGGAGCCTATCAAAATAAAAAAGAAGCAGCAAAAGCTACACCAAGCAACAAGCTACAAGCCAAACAAGCTACAAGCCAAAAACTAGCCCACAAGCAACTCACAAGCCAATTAAGCCCCAAACAAGCCCAATTTCTGTGTTTTTTTTCACGGGTTTGGCATGTCTGAAATGTCTCGTGGCAGTAGGATCTGCCTAGCAACAGGGAACATATATAAGGGAGTGTCCACCCTCTGAGGGGGCGCTCTGTGTCTCTGGATGCTGTGAAAGCAGGTCATTCCAGTGAGGCATAGGAGCCCTCCCACAGTATAGCAGCCTTGTTATTAGCTATAGCCCTGAGGGAATAGGACTTGAGGTGAACCAGTAACACCTACCAAGGTTCCCTTAACTTACCTCCACTCACCTGTTCCATCATCACGTGAGATAGCATTCGCATTCAGCACACAAGACAACAAGCTCAAGAATAGAAGACAGAAGACACCATACTGAAGATCTATTTACCTGTCACCAAAGTTCCTGAGGTCCGATTCCTATTGTGTTCCTGTTCCTGGCACCTGAGATCCTGGTTCCTGTCTGTGTTCCTGTTCTCCTGTCCAGTGCCGCAAGACACGGTATAGTCCTTCTCTATTATTTCTGTAAAACCCCTCTCTATAAGGATTTGGGCTCTGGGGTTCATCCCCATTTCCATCATCTGTGTTAACAACTGAGCAGTTATTCTTTATGTTATCTTAGTTGCAGGGAGTCCTAGTTTGTTGTTGTGTATCTCAATAAACACCATTTTGTTGTTTGCAACCTTAACCTGCCTGTACCTTAACTACACTAAAACACCGTTGATAGATGCAGAGGGGGGCAGGATACTGTAGATAGCCGATCTTCTGTGAAGTAAAACCTAATTTTAACTGTCTTGGGATAACATTCCTTTCATGCAACAATAGACAAAACTAGCTGTGAGGATGCAGAAGAATGGATGGGTTGCTGGGGGAGCCTCAAGTACCCCATGCAATTTGCCTTCTAGTTGCCCCACTCCTGTGGCAGCTGTGCCTAGATGGACATGGATGTGGGCTAACATGTGGCTGGTTGGACCACTAGCATTCTCTACACTTACACAGTCATGTTGGCAAGATGTTGATATTACCACTAAAAAATTCCTTCTGCACTCCCTGGAGAAGAAAGCTGTACTTACATCAACTCCTTCCACACTTTAAGCAAAGAGGAGCAGATGTTGACAAACAGCACTACTGTTTGGGATTGTAATCGCTACCCAACACACTGCAATGGTTTCACAGAAGCAGAAAATATCAACAAAGAGCGCTAATGAATACAGGTTTCATAGGTTTCGTCTGTCTCTTCACTTATGATACCAACCACTCCATGAGCGGAAAAGCTGAATGGAATGGATGGTTACCTTACAGATCGTGTAGCTCTTCAATATGTTTTGTCCATAGGGATTTCACTTGTGATTTGTGTGCACCTTGTGCACACGTTTGGAATCTTTTAACTAGCACTGTCCATTTGGGCTGTGCCTTTGTCCTCTTGCCCTCCCACCCAAGAGAATAAATGGCAAAGTAGCCACAGTCACTTCTGTTTCCTCACTAATTCAGAATCTCAGCAGAGATGGACTCCAAAGGAGCCTGGGGATAGAGGGCAGGTCACAACATCCACATGGATATAACATCTTGAAGAGCCATACTTAATGTAAGTGACCATTCTATTTTCTTTGCATCTTTGTATTTGTGAATTCCACTTCTGGGAACTTCTAGTTAGTCACCATTCTACTGGATCTGAGAAATCCTAGCTATAAATCACTAAATAATGTTTGCACAATTGCTCTCCTGAATTTGGTATTTGATGTCAACAAATCCAAGGTATAATATTTGGTAAAGGGAATGGGCTGAGCAACAAGCACATCCTCTGGATACTCCTAAAGTATGAAATCTGATTACTCGCTGGTGTGTGAGTTGGAGAAGAAACCAGAGAGGTTGATGGTCTTGGTTTCAGTGAAAATCTGACCTCACCTTGATGAGGAATTTATGGTGGAGTGTCTGTGTCACCTTAGCTACCCTAACAATTAGAAAGTTTCCTGGGGAAAACAGTATAAGGGTGTGTATGTGCATGGGTGTATTAGTTTGTTTGCTTGCTTGGAGTTTATAGTGTGGCCTGTTTTGAGGGCTGTGTGCTGAGCCAAGTAGTCTGCTAAGCCAGTATGAGAGCTTGCTAACACTTTGAAAGATATAATTGGAATACAAAATGACCTTGACAAATTGGAGAATTGGTCTGAAATTCAATAAAGACAAGTGCACAGTACTGCACTTAGGAAGGAAAAATCAAATACACAACTACAAAATGGGGAATAACTGGCTAGACCATAGTACTATTGAAAAGCATCTGGTGGCTCACATATTGAATATGTGGATCACATATTGAATATGAGTAATGTGATGCAGCTGCAAGAAAGGAGTGATATCATTCTGTGGTGGTGTATTAACAGGAGTGTCTTCTGTAAGACAGGGGAGATAATTGTTCCATTCTGTGTGGCACTGGTGGGGCCTTGGCTGGAGTTCTGTGTCTGGTTCTGGGAGTCACACTGTAAGAAAGAAGTTGGCAAATTGGAGATTCCAGAGGAAAGCAACAAAAAATGATAAAAGGTTTAGAAAACCTGACCTATTAAGGAAGGTTAAAAAGACTGGGCATGTTTAGTCTTGTGAAAAGAAGACTCAGTGGGGACCTGATAAGTCTTCTGATATGTTAAGAGCTGCTATAAAAAGGACTGTGATTAATTGTTCTCCATGTCCACTGAAGACTTAATCTTCAGCAAGGGAGATTTAGGTTACATATTAAGGGAAACTTTCTAGTTATTAGGGTAGCTAAATTCTGGAATTGGCTTCTGTGATGCTGCGCCAGCAAGGGTTAAGCAACCAGCAGGGTGATTGAACTGAAAGCAACCTTTAAAGATATATTAGAAGAGTATTGAAATGATATACAGGGCCATTCCTTACAGATAGTTAGCAAAGCCATGTTAAATAGATTAGAGTTATTGAAATGTAGGCCTGTATTGTTAGAGAATCAGAAGTAGGTACTTATTGTATTTGTCTGTGTTAACCTACGTCTTGTTAGAAGTTTAACAATGTAATCTAATTAGCTTGTAGATGCTAAGCTTCTGTTACTGTCTAGAATATTTCATTACTATATTTGTTCATTCAGAGATCAAAAGGGGATATTAACATTTAGATGAAACTTGTGGTATAGTAATATCATTGTCTTTTTTCTCTTTGAAGTTTGTAGTAAACTACCTGTGAACTGTTTGAAGGGTCAATTGGCTTATGCTAATGAATGCAACTTGTTACTGGTGGATGCCTACGAAATAGTGATTTACTTCAAAGCAACAATGTACAGTAACTATTCTTCATCCAAGGAATGCTTGCTGTGATCATTTGCTGCCAAGAGGCATATCAGCTGAATTGCAGCTATAAAGAATATACAGGCCTGATCCCGAGTATCTCAGATCTGCTTAAACTTTGTCAGGGGAATTTTAAATCACAAGACTGAGGTGAGGTCTCCACATCTATTCTGGATTAGCCCTGCCATTCTTATGGAAGAATTTGAACAAACTCTGCACATGGACTGCCTATTGGATTATAACTTTTAAAATTAATTCCAGAAGGATTTCTACAAATCAGCAGCATCTCCATCTCTGCCATGAAACTGACCTCAGAACTTTATTCATACCTGTATGTATAATGATATTTTAACCTCAGTAACTTTCTTTTCTTTTAAAATACATTATATATTTAGTTAATAAGGGTTGTCTGTAAGCATGTATTTGGATAAGATCTGAAATATTCATTGACCTGGAGGGTAATGTGTCCAATGTCTTGGGGTCAGTAGAACTTTTTATATATGGTGAATAAGGTTTTAAGTGACCCTCACCATATTAGATATGGCTGTCTGGATGGGAGCTAATGGATGGATTTCTTAAAGGGAACTGTATTTGGCTTCCTGATAAGCAGTAAGATTTTATAGATGCTGTTTGGTTACTGGCTTGGTGAAATCTAATTATAGAATAAACCACCAGTTTTGCGGACCATCTGCTGTATTCTTAGAAGTTTCCCTCATTGAGCATTCCCAGTATAGTCCTTCCATTCTCAGTATAGTCCTTCCACAGTCACAGCTTCCAAGGGAGGTTGTGGAATCCCCATGATTGGAAGATTTTAAAAATAAGCTGGACAAATACCTATCAGGGGTAGTCTAGGTTTCCTTGGTCCTGCTACAATGCAGGGGGCTGTACTTGATGACTTCTTGAGGTCTCTTCCAGTCCTACATGTCTACGATTCTATAATTACAACAATCTGTAATCTGCTAACGCTCCTTTTTCCTATGACTGTAAAGTATTATTTTCCCACTTCATTTTAAATGGTTTCCTGCAAGATGTGCTTTAACAGTAAGTCCAACCTTGTGTTTAGCTGTGATGCTCTGCTTACCTTTTCCAGACCTGAAAGAGAGCTCTATGAAGCTTGAAAGCTGCACCAACAGAAGTTGGCCCTATAAAAGATGTTACCTCACCCATCTTGTCTCTCTCATATCCTGGACCCAACATTGCTTGAACACTGCAAATTAACTGTGACTACTCAGTTAGGGGCTAATCAAAGCCCATTAACACCAATGGGGAAACTTCTATTGATTCCATTGGGATGTGGAGCAGACCCTTTGGGCATTACACCTTTTCATGAAGTGTCTCTTTAAAACTCTATCAATGAAGTTGCTCTGATAGATATACTTAATAGGAAAAGGAGCTGTTAACTCCTGAAATTTTCAGTCTGAATTAGTAATAAAGAGTTCTTGCTTGGTGTCCTGGACTGTGGAACTCCATACCACAAGACATCAGAGTGAGAACTAGCCTGACCTTTTTTCCAGAACACTGAAAAATCTACCAATTTATACAAGACTTCCCTTGCTAATTAGCCCAGAAGGACAACACACTATCTTTACTAATGGCCAGATGAAGTTTTAAGAAAATAATAAGTAAGCAATGGTGGTTAACTTGAGGACACAACTGGAAAGGAGAGTTGGTAACAGACAGAATTAAATGTGTCTTTTAATTTTCATATTTGTTGCTGAGATACCATAGTGCCAGGTACATTATCAGTGCCTAGATAAATAAATTTTCTAGGGCAAATTCTTGAGCAGCTTCTGTATGTTGTAGGAATGTGGCTCATAATTACAGTATAATTAAGCACTGTAATATGATAGCAGTATAACACAACAACTGTAATAGCAATGTCAACACAGATTAGTTGCAGATTATCACCTGGGCTACAAGAAAAGTTTTGTGTGGTGTTTCTGTGTTTTTTGTTTGCTTTTGGCCACTTTTTTGGAGGGGGGATATACATTTTTCTAATTTATGTAATGTAAAATACAATGGAAAAGCAGATTTTGTCAGCAAAACACTCTTACCACTCTCAACAAAGAGCACATTGTGATATATAACAACAGTGACGCAGCACCTTTCCTGTTGACTTTCTGATCCCTACTAACTTTTCCAAGTGTTTAGATGCCTTCTTACCTGACTTTTTTACCTAGCCCTTTAAATTTTGCAGAGCCAAGGAGCTGTAGTCCTGAAGTGGACATTTTGAGAATGACTGTTGCTTACTGCATCTCTTTTAACTGATTAGTGCTCTTAATTAATGTTATGTTCCCCTCATTTTTACTTTTTTATTGGTGAGATTATATCATATACACTATAGTTTAAAACGTGCTCTTATTTGAAAACATTCAAATACAAACCAAAACTAGTCTACATTTCAGCACCATGGTCACAATAATTTTATAGACATACGCTAGTGCTACACACAACAAAATCTACTCTTCAGAAGAGCTATATACAAAAAATACATGCCAGAATATGTTCAGAGGAATCAGATTCAGCTACCCTTACTACTTTTGCATAGCACTGTACTCCACAGGTAACACCATTGATTTAAATGGGGCAACTCCGATACTAAAGTACTACTCAGGGTGAGTAAGATGGCAGCGCATCTGGACATAAATATATATTTTCAATTACAATGGCTGATGGTGTTTTAAAGCATAGCAAGTTTGTTTTCTATGATGTTAGCAAACGGCTCAATATCAGACTTTAGGAAATACACCGCACCCTCACTAGAACACGGGGTTTGGGAGCCATGTGCGGTACCGCACTAACGCGGGGGGGGTTGCGTTACCATGGGTCCCAATGTAAATAATTTATTTTGGGATCCGTGGTCGCCCCCACGCTAATACCAAATTCGCGCTATGTTGACATGCATTCTAGCGGGGTCTCCTGTAACTTATTTTATTTATGCAGAGTTGTTGTAAGTGTATTGGTCCCAAGCTATTAGAGAGACAAGGTGGTGAGGTAATATCTTTTATTGGACCAACTTCTGTTGATGAGAGAATCACGCTTTCAAGCTTACCCAGAGCTCTTCTTCAGATGACCTTCTGATATTCAGCAGCTTGCTAACAGCATAGAAAACTTCATCAGCCATTGTAATTAAATATTATATATGTATGTCCAGATGCACTGCCACCTTACTCACCTGTATAAGAGTTTTGCATAAGCTCAACAGCTTGTCTCTCTCACCAACAGAAGTTAGTCCATTAAAAGATATTACCTCATTCACCTTGTTTTTTATGTATAGCTTAAGTTCAATCATAATTACATTATATCCTATGCTGATATAAAATTTCAGTGCAAAAGTGCTTATTTCATAGCTTGTTATTAGAGAATGTAGTGAAATAAACAGCTCTTTGTTCTCCCTCACTTGTTTTCTAGACCATTCATAGCTACTGAGACACTAAGAAAAAAAAGTCTTTTAATAACTTAAAGTGTATATACTTTCCCTATGTTGTCCTTTTATCAGAGAAGGTATCTGTTTCTCATAATGCAACTCCCTCGCCCTCTGCTATGTAATATACAACACATGAATAATTAATATCAGGATAATGAATTGTGAATTATGAAATCTTACTCTGAAAATACGCAGGTCTTAGTTCAGTTGCTAAATCACTTCTTTTAAAAATTGATAATTTTACCTGAGGAGTGAATTACATTTATATTTGATTGGCTTTAATTACCATTTTTTAGAAGACTGTACAAAAGTGAAGTTTTTGCTTGTCACATCCATAGATGACAGATGCTTATCTTTTAATTAATCCTGTTGCATCTAGTCTGTATCTATTTTTTATTCTTTCTAATACGTGATCTCTAAATATATTTATATTTGAGTGAAACTCAATGACAATTACCCAAGAAGTCATTTTAAATCTCATTGAATATAATATTCTCCAAAGCAGCACAAATACAAGAGTTTATATCTGTAGCATGTTGTGACCTAATATAATACCAGTACTTTTTATTTGTCTCGAAGAATATTTATCTTTACACAAGAAGAAAAGTACATGAAACAGAACTAAGCAGTTTGAATTCCCAGTGGTTCACCTTTGTCTGGACTTAGTATATTTATAAGCATTGAATACCACTGGTCAGTCGTGTGCTGCAAAAACGCCACTATACTTCATTCAAAGTATAATCAAAGGTAATAATATAATTTTCTTACATGAAAAGAATTCTTTGGGAAATCAAAGTTGTACTAGATTTTAGATCATGAGACCTTGCTTACTTTGTCGCTCTCCGAATACCTCTTCAAATGTATCTATGCAAAAGAATTGTGTAGGCTGCACCCTTCACTCTTAACCATGATCTGAGGGGCTGGGGCTCTCCTGATTTTTTTTTCTTCACCTCATGTACAATATCTCAAGTCCTACTTCTCTCCATGTTAACCAGGAGTTTCATCTTACTTATGTATCTTGTATGATTGCATTATCTATACAGGGCTTGATCCAAACCCATTGAAATTAATGGGATTCTTTTCATTGTCTTCAGTGCACTTTGGATCAAGCTTGAAGTGCAGAGGTACTCTGAAGTGACACATCAAAAATGATATTGTGCAGATCTATAGTTGTCTCTGAGTGATGTTCCATATTGAATACGCTTAGTGTACAAATAATTTTTTTACCGTTGCTAGTCCAGCAAACTTTACCCAGAGTCTGAAAATCAAGCTGAATTACTTCTTTCATAATCATCATGACCAGTAACAAAATTTGTGCAGGTTAAGATAGACCTTTAATCACAAACATGCAAACCTATTATTTTTCTTGGGTGTGTACAGATGTGGTTGACTGGAACTGAGTAAACAATTATATCAATGACCCCAATAAGCAACAGAATTCAGTTCACTCCCTCTTAAGTATGTTGTCTCTGCACTACCAACAGGAGTATAAAGTGGTAGCAATTCACATGACATGCGACAGCTAGCAGATATTCTGAATGTACCCAGGGAGCAGATCTTTTGAAAAAGAAGGTGCCATACCTTCAAAGGCCTTTTTCATGTGAGAACTATACTTAAAGCACGTTGCTTACTTCAGTGCAGTAAATAAAACACCCATAAATGCAAAGACTTGCATTGACTTCAATGGTATGTGAGAACATTAGGGTACATACAGTTAGTTACATATTGCACAATGGTTAAGTGATTTCAATTAACCAGTTTTTCATACTGGTTTCTCATAAGTTCACTGAGATATCGGACTTCTAAAATATATTAGTGGAAAAAAAGGAATGGGACAGCTGGTTAGTATACCCAGAGGAACAGATTGAGAAGACATTCATGAGTCTGGGTAGCGTATGCAGGGAGAGTGGAAGACCAGGGGATCAATTAATTGGCAGAGTAGGATGTGCAGAGGAAAGGAAGGGAATAACAGAGGAGAGGGGACGTATGACGAGCAAAAGTGGTTGAAATTCTGGCCCCTCTGAAGCCAGTGGGAGTTTTGCCATTGACTTCAGTGGGGCCTGAAGTTCAACCAGATAGATTAATGTAACTGTAATAACAAACAAACAAACAAACAAAAAATAACATCACCCTGAAGACAGTTAAAACACAGAAATGCCATCTTATTAATTTTCCTTTTCCATATTGGTAACTGTTGTAGCAGCCAAAGTGGTGTTATGTAATTGTGAGTGGGAGGGGAGGTGACACATGAGGCAATCTGTTAATTAACATGATCCACATTATGAAAAAGTTTGAGAACCTTTGCTCTAGGAGGAAGAGAAACTGTTCAGGATGGACTGAAAAAAAAAAATATTTCCCCATGCCTGTGAATTGTCTTGTGTTGCATTAAGGCACTGAGTTGTTCTAATGATGGTGTATAATTTGTTTTGTTCTCTAAATTATATACTGTGCCAGTGCATTGAACTATTAAACCTGTGTCTAAATTTTAACCAGACTTTTTTTCTATTAAAAATCAGTTGAAGATAAAGAACAAATGCCTCAGGCATCAATTATTTATGTTTCCAGCTTGACAAGCTATGAGATGTATTATAGCTCTGTAAGGAAATCTGTATTGGAATGTGCTACAGTTTGCTAACATTTTGAACAAACTGTGTTTTGTAGATTACTTTAGGGGGTGGAGAAGCTTAATAGATTTCTAGCTTTAAAGTTCTGAAGAACTTTACACTTTAAAAAAATGTTTTACACAACAACAACAACAACAAAAAGTGAAACTTTTCCAACATGGTGAAATGTGATAGAATCTATCCGTTCACTTTTATATTTAGGGTTTGTCTAAGCCTTAAACTCAGACATATCCCAAGGGGTATAAACTCAAGTGGCTCAACTTTCTCCCCCAAAGCTAACTTGAGATCATGAAATTAATAATTGTGTCATAATGCACAACATTATTTTAACATAGGGTTTTTAATGTAATTTCCTACATTTAAAAAAATAAAACTGAAAAATAAGAAAAAATATAATTTCCTTATTGTGGAAGGACAGTCAGAAGGACCAAATGTGGGGAAAGACCTGCTCAGTCTCCACGGTTCTGGAATTGTGCACTCTGTGGGGATGATGCATTAGTGCTTGCACAATCTGGTCACAAGAGGGAACTGTGAGGGTCTAGACAAAGCCCAGAGCAGATGGAATCTTCAGAGAATTTAGCACCAAATTCTATCAAATCACTACTGTGCATGTGTAAACTGCTCTTTTCTTTGAGCCTTATAACTTGGTCAAATTTGATGGATTTTCTCAGGCTTGGAAAATGGCACAGCCATGACATAAGCTGCCACCTGCTGCCAAATTTCAATTCCTGCTCCAAAGCAAAGAGATGCTAGGTGCTAGAGCTTCTCAATGAGTTTTTAACATGTGCAAAACAATGTGTTATTCCCTAACCTCATCCTGAAAATGGCTGAATCATTTTTGCTAAAACTTTCTCCCGCCATCCTCTTTCCCCCTTCTCCCTCCCTCCCCAACTAGGGTGACCAGATGTCCCAATTTTATAGGGACAGTCCCAATTTTGGGGTCTTTTTCTTATATAGGCTCCTATTACCTCCCACCCCCTGTCCTGATTTTTCACATTTGCTGTCTGGTTACCCTATCCCCAATCCAGAATAAATGAGCCTGAGGCAGTCTCCTGGCATGGAAAATTTCAACCTAAACACTTTGTTAGGCAAAACAGTCTTATAAGGGAAACTTAGGTTAGGCAACCTTAACTATAGGTGTTACTACCTGCAACGTACCTATAATATAATATAATTATATCATCATGTTCCTATTACGCCTCTGACGTTTAGGTCAGTGACGAAGCTCCTCCATGCCTATCTATTTCTAGCAAGTCTTTCAATGGTTCCCCAGCTGTGCCCCAGGTTTTTCAGCTCAGCTTCCACAGCTCTTCACCATGTTGTTTTCGGGCAGCCTCATTTGTAGCTTGCCTTTGGGTGTCCATCTTATTGCTACTCTGGTGATGGAATCAGTTTCCATCCGAAGCACATGACTGATCCATCTTCAATGCCTCCTGGCAATGATGGTGCTCAGATCCTCTTGGCTGCATTGTGTCAATAGATCTTGGTTTTAGATTGTTCTGGGCCAAAAAATACAGAGGATTTTTCTGAGTCAGGTTGTATGGAATGAAAACAGTTTGGACATGTCGTATTTTCTCATTCCCCGGCATTCTGCACTATAAAGTAGTGTTGAAAGTACACAGCTCTGATAAATCTTGAGTTTGGTGTTGGTGTTGTATTTTGATGATTTCCAGACTGTATTTAAGCTCCTGAAGGTATTCCTGGCTTTATTGATTTTGTTCTGCTGTCCTGGCTTGTTCCACCGTCCTGGCTGATGGTGGTGCCCAAGTATGTGAATGTTTCTACATTGGTGAGAACATAATCCACTATCCATACTGGTGATGGTGAGGCAATATTAAAGGTCATGATATCTGCCTTATTGCAGTTGACTTTCAGTCCAATTTGCTGGCTGAATGCGTTGAGTTGAGTTGTTTTTTCTTGTATATTGAATATGTGATAGGAGAGCAACATCATCTGTGAAGTCCAAGTTTTCAAGGGATGAGAATAGTGTTCATTTAATGCATCTTGGCATGTCTTCTGTTGTATATAATTATATAATAGATCTTTAATATAATAACTAGGTAAAAACTGTGCTTATGGGTGTAATTTGTAAAGTGTAAAAAAGCCAAAAATGGCTGAGAACTTAAAAATTGGACATTAGTAGATTGCAAATCCCAGTGATGATTTAATCTGGTGGTATTCTAAACAAAAAGCACCTCCAGTTATGCTTGTAGCTGTTTCCATCGCTTTCAACTGACTCTACAGACACTGTAGACTTCAGACTGACACACTGACAATCCTGCTATTGTATTATGTAGATAATGATTAATGTTGAAAACACCACACTATAATACCAATCTTCAGCTTTATAGCGAGTCAAGTGTAAAGTCATCCTGGCCTAATGTGTGTATCACATTTTGTCATAAAGGCTGAAATTTTATATCACTGATACACTCGTGTGCAGAACAGATAGGGCAGGGCCTGCTTTGCAAGGATAGTGCTGTTTTCCCCAAGGCACCTGGCAATAATCTAGTCCTGTTAGAGCCTTATGCTCTGATTTGGTGAACACAGAGATAAATAGCTTCACTCACACAGATAGCCACACTGACTGCAGTGCATAAAATGACTCACCTTCCTCAGTGTGTGCAGGTCTGGGGCAAAATAACCAGTGCATACATCTGAAAGTTTAGAAAAATAATCCACAGTCAAAATGTTAGTTCTTTCTTATTCTGATAGGCATTGGATCCTTCCCTGGAGTGAGATCTCTTTGGTGTAGTTTAGAAATTCCTTTCTAAATTTCATCATGGGTTCTGTGGATCAAAGATTGACTTTTACTATGTATTTGTATAACAGCGATGGCAATTCCGGTCTCAGCTGAGGCCTTTAGCTGCTGTTGCTGTAATAAAAATACACGATAATTATACTTTGAGTCTGGCAACATTTGAAGTAAACTAGTAAAATATATTGTGTTGGGGCATTTTTAGATATTTTCAAAATAAAGGGCCAAGTCATAGAATCATAGAATCTCAGGGTTGGAAGGGACCTCAGGAGATCATCTAGTCCAACCCTCTGCTCAAAGCAGGACCAACCCCAACTAAATCATCCCAGCCAGGGCTTTGTCAAGCCTGACTTTAAAAACCTCTAAGGAAGGAGATTCCACCACCTCCCTAGGTAACCAATTCCAGTTCTTCACCACCCTACTAGTGAAAAAGTTTTTCCTAATATCCAACCTAAACCTCCCCCTCTGCAACTTGAGACCATTACTCCTTGTTCTGTCATCTTCTACCACTGAGAACAGTCTAGATCCATCCTCTTTGGAACCCCCTTTCAGGTAGAATCCCCCCTCATTCTTCTCTTCTCCAGGCTAAACAATCCCAGTTCCCTCAGCCTCTCCTCATAAGTCATGTGCTCCAGCCCCCTAATCATTTTTGTTGCCCTCCGCTGGACTCTTTCCAATTTATCCACATCCTTCTTGTAGTGTGGGGCCCAAAACTGGACACAGTACTCCAAATGAGGCCTCAGCAGTGCCGAATAGAGGGGAATGATCACGTCCCTCGATCTGCTAGAAATGCCCCTACTTATACAACCCAAAATGCCATTAGCCTTCTTGGCAACAAGGGCACACTGTTGACTCATATCACTGCTCTACAGCCGAAATGCTTCTGAAATAAATGTAGTCAAACTTTACTAGTTCTGGGCCAATGAGAACGAAAATGATGCTTAAAATTGTTGATTGGCTCTAGTTTTCAAGACATGCTATTGGGTCAGTATATACGACCCTTGACTTGGGAATGGCGGAGGATAAGTGAGTTATAAAGGGAAGGGATCTCAATTTAAACCAGAAATGACTCAAATACATCTTTGACTGGATCTATGAATAAATCTATGACTGGGTTTGGACAGTACTTGCTTTTTAGGCAAAACAATGAATGATGCAATCTGAAGCTGGTATTGCGTCATACATGATATGAATTGCATCATGTTATTCCTAGAAGTCATGGATGATGCAATCATAATGAAGCTTACATCACTCTGCTGAACAAATTGCCCTATATCAGCTCTAGAAATCATACAGTGTCGTGCTCTCTTATTTGTCAGTGTTTGATTTTGCAAAGGGACACATTTCTGTTTAGCCAAAGTGAGCAGAGATGCCTCGTCCTTGTGTGAACAGTGCAGATAACTTCTGCTCTGTTTGTGGTGAAGTGACTTTTGCATCACAAAAGCGCAGTATAACCACTATGGTTAAGAAAGCCTATCACCTTTCTTTTGGCTGCAAAATTGGAGATCAGGAGAAGAGGTGGGCCCCACACATATGCTGCAACCCTTGTGCAACAAATCTTCGCCAGTGGTTGAACAGGAAAAGGAAATCTATGCCTTTTGCAGTGCCAATGATTTGGAGAGAGCCAACAGATCATACCAGCAATTGTTACTTCTGCATGGTGCCTCCAGTTGGGAAAGGTGTGTCAAAGAAGAAAAAGTGGACTGTGCATTATCCAAACATTCCATCAGCTATACGCCTAGTACCCCACGGAGAAGGACTGGCGGTTCCTGATGCACCAGAATCATTCTCACTTGAGTCAGACGAGGAAGAGGAAGAGGATGAAACTTCTGGTCCTGAACCATCAATGTCACAGGACCCACATTTTTTCCCATCCTCCTCCTCTGAACCACACCTCATAACACAAGGTGAACTGAATGACCTTGTCTGGGATTTGGAACTACCCAAGAGTAAGGCAGAGCTTTTGGGCTCCAGACTACAGCAGTGGAATCTCCTGGCAGGTGATGTTAGGGTTTCCATGTTCCGTGACCGTCAAAAGGATCTTGTCCCATTCTTCTTCATGGAAGGTGATCTTGTAGCCTGCAACAACATCGATGGTGTGATGGCAGCCCTCAACATCGTTCATGATCCAGATGAGTGGAGACTGTTCATTGATTCATCGAAGATGAGTCTTAAAGCTGAAGATGAGTCTTCCTGCAGAATGGCAATGTTTTGCCATCAATTCCAGTTGATCATGCAGTCCATATGAAGGAAACCTATGACAACATGAAACAACTTTTGAGGTGCATAAACTATGACCAACATCAGTGGCAGCTTTGTGGCGATTTGAAGGTTGTTGCTCTCTTGCTTGGTCTGCAGACCGGATACACAAAGTACTGCTGTTTTCCCTGTGAATGGGACAGTCATGCAAGAGATTCCCACTACATCAAGAAAGATTGGCCACTCCGACAGTCATTGGAGCCTGGGAGGCAAAGTGTTCAGCATCCACCACTTGTTGACTCACGGAAGATTTTGTTACCACCCTTACACATCAAGCTGGGTCTGATGAAGAACTTTGTCAAGGCCATTGACAAAACACAAGCAGCTTTCAAGTACCTCCGTGGAAAATTTCCAAGGTTAAGTGAAGCTAAGATAAAGGAAGGTGTCTTTGTTGGTCCTGAGATTTGTGAACTTCTTCGAGATGATGCATTTGACCATGCACTGCGTGGCAAGGAAAAAAAGGCATGGAAAGCCTTCCAGTTAGTGGCAATCAATTTTCTCGGAAACAACAAGGCAGACAACTACAGGTTGTTGGTGGAAAACCTCCTCAAGGCATACAAAAGCCTTGGTTGCAACATGTCACTAAAGATACATTTTTTGCACTCTCATCTAGATTTTTTTTCCACCGAACTGCGGAGCAGTGAGCAACGAGCACGGCGAGTGATTTCACCAGGACATTGCAACAATGGAGAAACGCTATCAGGGCAAATGGAGCCCATCAATGCTTGCAGACTATTGCTGGACAGTGACAAGAGATGCTCCATTTAATGAATACAAGAGACAAGCCAAGAAGCGCCGAGTAGACACTGAATAGGACTAAACTATGGACATAATAGTTTTTTGCCTTTTGTTTCATAATAAATTTTATTTCTATAACCCCTTTGCTGATTTTTAAAGTGTTACATAAACAGGACAGGTGAAATAGTATCATGTAAAGCAACCATAAACACATGAAAAGACCTAGGTTTACAATTTATGATTAAAACTCTACTATCTACACAATATACATAGACATAAAATGTAAAAACTTAAATAGCTTAGAAACAGTAGCCAATCAGTTGTTTTAATTGTCATATTTGAAATCAGCACATCAAAATATATACTAAATAGCACATTTTATCTCTGAAGCAGACGACTTCTCAAAAATTGTAGACCAGTGTATTCAGCTTTTTGTCCACAGTAACCCCTAGGTCCTTTTCTGCAGAACTGCTGCCCAGCCATTCGGTCCCTAGTCTGTAGCAACTGGTGGTGTAAATTGGCAGACTTCCATAGTTTCAATGGAGCTATGCCCATTTAAAACATTGAGGATCTGGTCCATGTGCTATGCTGAATGCTGTATTCTAAGGCATATTATTTTTTGTGCCATTTTGATTATTTCAAAACGAACTATATGCTTGGAGATGCTAATATTCTTTTCCACTCCGCATCAAGCTGTATATTAGGGCTGTATTGTAGCTCGAAAGGCACAATTCAGTTTGGGACATTTGTATACATACCGCACTGCAGAAGAAGTTGCCAGAAGCATCCAGACAGACTCTGCTACAATTCTTCAAAGGGCTCCAGGAGAGTTCAGGCGCCAGTTAGAACTCCACCACTTCTGCAGAGCACAGCATGTGCTTTTCTCCCACTCAGCCAGTCCACTAGTTGTGCTGCATCCTATGGTCCTATCTAGTGCCAACAGTGGTGCTAAACTCCCTGTCATTGATTACTTTACTGAGATACAGACTGACCTCTAGATGGTGTTATCAGTGATGGTGTAAGTTAGCACCTTCTCCCCAACCTTGCACACTGCTTAGGACACAGTACTGCTCACTTACAAGCAATTACTCCCCATAAGGAAAAAATGCCTTTGCTACTTTGCGTTGTAGTTAGATTGTGTTTAAGCTTTCAGTTTCAGAATTGTGACCATTAAGTCTAATCTATGAATGTGTGGGGAAAATGCAAGTCTGTTATGGTTTCTCTCATGACTGATTAATGATGAACTGAAACAAATATCAACTTCCTCCTTTTAGCCACTGCATTTATACAGTGCATAAATAGACCTTCGTTTGCAAGAATGATACAGGTATATCAGAATGTTACCTAAAAAGAATGAACAAAGACAGTGAATACAGAGAACATGCTCTGCTCTATCTCTGCAAATTATTCATCTGTTAGGTATTTCTAATTGCTTCATTCTTCTTATGAACATTCTCTACAACTGACAATAAATTGTATGTAAACAACTTTAGTACTAAGTTATTATCAGCTGAATGATGTGTAATAGCTCAGAATAACATAAAAAGGGAAGTGAACATTTGTAGCATTAGAGGCAATAGATGGCAGTCTTAATCCATTGTACTGAATACGCTGCAGAAATATCAGCATCTCTTGCCCCTCACCCAATAAACCACCCACTATTTCTCTGTAGTTTTTAGGTCGCTGTATGAACATATCTGAAAAGATCATTTTGAAGATGTTTTTTTCTACAGGCCAGGCTTGATTTACGCCCTCCCCTCCTTTCCCTGAAACTGCTTTTCAGGGTGAGGATTGACAGTGCCAAGGAATGAACAGCTTCACCTCTCTTGCATCTAGTTCCAGAGGGCGCTCTTAAGGTAACTAACATTGTGGGATTGTTACAGCATCAAGCTATGGGAGTATTGGCAATGTGTAGATCTAGACTGATGAGCCAGCCCCAAGCCCCATCAGGCCCTCCCTTTGAGAGCACAAAGGAATTCCGCTTTGTGTGCAATACAGGTGAGATCCATAGTGGGAAGGGCACTACCCAAATGGTTCTGTCCCTATGGCCCTGGACTCTGTGAAGACCCATTGATGGGGTCGTATGGGGGTGCCCTGTCCCCACACCAATGTGCTAAGGTAAAGCTGTCCAAAACTAATTCTGCCTTCAGCTACAATAGAGTACAAGGAGCACAGAAAAACTATCTGTGTTGAAAAACACCCACTAAATAATGGTCCCAGGAGCAACCACACCCTACACCAGCAGAGATGCACAATTCGGAAGCAGTAGGAGAGGAAAGGCACCTACTAGCATTACAGAAGCACAGTGCCACCACATGGGGGTCTGCAACTTCTCTGCGGGAAGAACTGCTGCTTGTTCTGCAGGCAGGTGAAGGCTATAATCTGCTGTCTCCACAGTCCCCATGGAATGATCCCAAGAAAACTATTCTCCCTCCAGGACCCCTCCCATGGATTGTTACATGGGATAAAGTGATTGGGATCCCCTCACAGGATTGCTGAGAGGCTTAACTACTTAATTAACTAAATTTAATTGCTGCTGATACAGTAGGTACAAATTGTCTCCCTGCTAGCTTGTTCTGCTGTGCCTGATGGCGATTTCACCTGAGGGAGTAGAGACAGCCCTTTCTCTGTGTTTTTTCTACAAGAGGAGGTCAACACTAATCCTGAGTAGCCATGCCAATGTAAGCTAAGCAAAGATGCATTGAATCGCAATATCCCTCAGTCATCCTCATAAATGCCCCGCCTCAGCCCCAGATATGTGATTTTGGGAACATTCTTTACACTCTCTCATCCCCGCACAGTGCCTTTACAAGTCCAGGGACCCTGTGCTAGACTCTGTGCTGACAGGAGCTGGTGCAAAACCTAGATATATTTGCCCAAGATCCTTAGAGGATGTAAACCACCATATAACTAGTAAGCATGGCTGTTATTGCTACCAAAAGTCTCATAAAGGTATGGGTCTTCTGCCCGCAGTGTTGCCACAGAATGATACAATCTAGCGTGCCACCTCTGATCAGAATGTGTCCACTTTGAACAACTTGAGCTTTTCAAAGTGGCTGTTGCAAATTGCATAGTCTGGCTCACTAGATATCTATCTATATGTGTATATATCCGCCCAGCAACATAGTAAAACGTATGCACAAAAGAGCACAGTGCTTGTCAATGTTCATTAATATAAGATGGCTAGTAGCTAAGGAGAGATTACTCAAAAAGTTTGAACTTCTCAGAGTGGTACAGAAGAGGAGGAGCATCAGATTAATTTTAGGTACTATCCACTCAAGAGGGGCTCAAAATGAAATCCAAATGGTATATCTGTGGCAGAACTCATTCCTTGAATTAAACACTATGTACTTGATACAGATAAGGTAAGATTCAAGGAAATGCTTCATGTGTCATGACCAGGGACTTGGGCAGTCATACCTAGTGGTCAAAGCAGGGATTGGTATCAGGAGACAGGAACTCAAGACAAGAGTGAGAACCGGAGCCATGAGTCAAGCCAAGGGTCAGAGCTGGAATTGGAATCATGGACCTTACATGGACTGTAAAACAGTCAGATTCCAATCAATGCTGTAACATAGATGGAAGATTATTTTACAAGATGTGCCAGAGTGTAGGTCCTGTTGTCAGAATACAGCCCTGAGGATGTGAACCAGTGCCTTTGCAGGTCAATGAAAAGACTCCCATCAACATTGGTGGGCACTGGATCAAGCCCATAGCGAGGTCCTTAGTATGTTGGTTCTATGAAACATTCAAGTCTATTCCACCCTGACTACTATTTGATTGCTCTCAGTTTCTGTGAAGTATCATTTTAATTATCAGAGGGGTAGCTGTGTTAGTCTGGATCTGTAAAAGTGGCAAATAGTCCTGTGGGACCTTATAGACTAACAGACATATTGGAGCATAAGCTTTCGTGGGTGAATACCCACTTCTTCAGACGCATGCATTCACCCACAAAAACTTATGCTCCAATACATCTGTTAGTCTATAAGGTGCCACAGGACTCTTTGCCGCTTTATCATTTTAATGTTTCTCTGTCCAAATACAAATTGATTTACCTTACAAGTGCCTTGGTTCATGAAAACCAGCTGCTTTTTGTTTGCCTCTAATGACTGTGATGTGAATCATGCTATACAAAAAGGTTAATCTTTTAATGTGGATACAGTGGAATGTCATCATTCTAAATTGTATATCCTTGTGAGACCATGAAGTCTGGTTTCAAGCTCAATATTTTATTTATAAATGGAAATTCATGGAGTTTTGTTTCAGAGGAAAAATAATGCACAGCACGTATATAGCATATTACATTTTCAAAACATTCATATGTGTTAGCGCTACTGAAATAGGTATTGTTCCCATTTTACAGAAGAGAGTTTGAGATTTGTCCAAGGCCACATCAGGAGTGAGTGGCTCAACTGAGATTACAAATTAGGAGTGTCTGGCTATCAGCCTCAAACACAAGCTCCTAATCAACACTTGCCCCCTACTCTACTTTTGGTCTTAGCTGTGTTAGAAATGGATTTTTACAAACTGCAGCTTTTCAACTGGTAGGTTTAAGAAAAATGTCCTGACCTGCTCTTTTTTCTAGTTCAACAATAGAGATACAGAAGCTGTGAAATGAGCTGGAAAGAACTTGTTTTCTTTGGAATATGTCATGCAGTTCTTATTAGGGCATATACAAGCACTGGTCAACATCATTTAATTCAGCTTTTAACTACTACGGTACATTGGCTAGTGCAACTGGGCTGATAAAGGGAAAATATTCATGAAATTTGTTGGAAGAAAACAATGCATTAAGGGCTTCATTGTGCAAATTGCACATAATCTGTAATCAGGGGAGGTGTGTAATTGCACCACCCCACAGGGAACACATTGGGGAGGCAAAATTCCTCCCTGAGCATCCAAGTACACATATAGAATACTCCTCCTCCATCACTATGTCACTATGCAGCTAGCCAGGAAGAATTATGGCTTTGCCTCTACCCTGCCAATCTATACCTCTTTGGGGATTCCATACAAAAATCCCCCCTTCCTCCCTCAGAGAGGAAGGGAAAGTGAATTACTTGTGTAACACTGCAATTCTTGCTGGCACTTGCATGGACCATGCAACAGCTGTGGATGCTCCATTCTCCCTCCCCCTCACTTGTGTAAGTGCCAAGCAGAATCTGACCCTTAGATTGCTTCTGTGATCTTTTTTTCTTGTCTTACAGAAACATTCATATCAGGAAACTGTTGTTCAACTTGTTGCAGATGCTCATGTGAATGAGTATTTGCTTCAAAATGTTTGAGCAGTCAGCTTCAAATCTCTGTGTGGGGCTGGGTATCCCCCAGTCAGAGAATAGAAAAATACATTATTACTTATAAATTGATATGTGGGAGTAACAAATTACAGATGTGTAAAGCAATAATTACTGTAAATAGCTTGCAAACAATCCATATGCTGAAGTGTGTTGTAGTAGTAACCTAATCACTGAATAGTTATGCAAAATCATAAAAAAATCAATGTTTGTCTATGGATAATTCACAAACACATAAAGACTAAATCAGTCGATCCTTATGTTTTTGAACTCTTGAGTTGTTTGCCCGGTTTTGTTTGCTAGTCTAAACATCTATATTACTCGGAACTGATTAATTTCATAAACTTAACTCTTAAGCAAAAAGTTTGGTTAACTAAAACTCGGTAATTAAATGACGTAAAGCAGAAAGTTTGGTTAACTAAAACTCGGTAATTAAATGATGTAAATCAAAGTTAAAGACTGTTTTTATTAAGTAATTGGTTTAAAACAATATGAATAGCTCTTTAAATACTTAAATGGTCAAACATATTGGTTCTTTAATAAAATTATTTTACTAAAATTATAATCTAAGATTATTTTTAATTTGACTATAAAATACCATTTAATGTTCAAGATGACATTTGATTTTGTTACATTTGTGCCCTCATCAGTGGCAATACTCACTACTTAAAATTTTATATGACCAATCTCAATATGAAGTGGAATGCATCTCCTGCTTCCCCCCCCCCCCCCAAAAAAAAAAAAAAGTACATGACTGGTTAACCTGTCACGTGCAGTGACCAAAAATAGGAATCTGGTGTCCTGTATCTCTGGAAATCACCCAAAAATATTTCCCTATTGGATGGAGCCATGCATCACTACTATGAAACATGAAAAGGAAAGACAGAAATAAACTATGGGAAATAAGAGGCTTAGTTAATCCTTTAAAAAAAAAGCAAAGCCAGACTATGTCTTAATATCTCTCAAATATTCCTGGTTTGGTGCCATCTTTCTTCAAATGAAACTAATTGGCTTTGCACTCCTGATGACCTCCCTGCTGGTTTTTTTAATGACTTTTCTAACTTCAGTAGACTTCTCTGCACTCTAATATGCCCAAAAATATTTTGGAAGCTAGAGAGAAATATGAGCAACTTCAGCTATGTGAATAATGTAGCTGAAGTTGACGTACTTAGATCTACTTACTGCGGTGTCTTCACCACAGTAAGTCGACGGTGGATGCTCCCCTGTTGACTCCACCTGCACCTCTCACTCTGGTGTACCGGAGTCGACAGGAGAGCACTTGGCGGTCAATTTATCGCATCTTCACTAGACTGCTGGATCGATCGCTTCGGAGGTAAGTGTAGACTTGCCCGAAGTGCTGGTTTGCTTGTGAACTCAGAGCATGGAATGTGTCTGTCAGGTGCTACAGCTCATGAACCCAGGCCTGTGGAGTTGCTGAGTGAAAGCCTTACCCGCTGCACCACAAGGTCAAATGAGGGAACTGTCAGAGGCTACACCCACTGATTCAGCTGAGTTAGGCGAGTAGCAACAGAGTGCTGATTGGACACCACAGGGCATAAGGATCCTTACACAGAGGGATGAACTAGTCTCCTTAGATTTGCTGTTGGTGTTAGGCCAGTCTGAATAAAACAAGGTTGATGTAAATTACCCCTACTAATATCCTGATTATCTTTTCACCAGGGAAAAAAATGGACTAGTAAGCTGTTCTTCTTTAAAAAAAATCTTCCCTTTTTCCAAAATTAGTTTCTAGCTGATGTATTTGATTGTTTTGTGTTTAAAATTTGTTCTCCAGTGGTTGCATTCTATCTGCACTCATTAGTCTACAGTGACCTGTAGACCTTCAGCAGATTTCATGCAGGTGTCACAGGCGTTAAACATGACAAAAATGATTTGACTAGCCACAATTTAAAAAAGGCTTTGTTTATTTAAAAAGAAATTGGGTTAAAGAAGGAGGACTGAGTGGGTCTTTGTTTGGTTTTATGTAAATTGAGAGAGATTCTAATTCTTGTATCAATGTGATTTTATTAATAGCTTTTTAAAAAAAGGAATACCATATATTCCTATTATGTCTCCTCCATTGTCATATCTAGCACCTGTTGTATTGGTGAAATTATGTGACCAATTTTTAATATTTTAGTTTCACCTTTTTTCTACCTGCTTGTCTTATTTTCCTGGCAATTGTGTTGGTGTTTTGGGTTTTGAAAGCAGATACTCCATCTCAAAGTGGCTTATAGAACAATGTATCTGCATGCTTGGTTTTTTTTTAATTATTGCTTGATGGTTAGCATAGCAAGGCAAAAATATCAGCTTCACAACAGCTCATTGACCCTTTGCATGGTTTCTTTTTTCAGTTGTTCTTTTTCGTATTTAGCTAAAGAGCTCTGCTAATCCAATTTGCTGCAGGGTACTAAAGATCTGATCTTGTATATTAGATACCATTCTTTTTAAACTCTTCAGATGGGAGTTGCCTGATCTGACTTTGTGAATCTTACATACCGCAAACACATTTCTTAAATTTCCATGGTTTTGCTACGGTGGTACTCTTTGTAGCTATTGCCTCTGACCACCTTGAGTATGCATTGACTAGTATGCGGAATATTCTTTTGTCCTTCTCTGTAAAGTCAATATGAATTCTCTGCTATGAGCTATGAGCCCATTACCAAGGATGGCAGAAAGGCCTTTTGGCATTCATTACATTGTATGCTTACAAACTCTATACCCTGATCCAACTTGGCCACCAATGCTAGTTTCTGCTAACAGCTTTCATTCTAACTATTCCTATATGACTTCCTTGCAATTCTGCAAGCAAACTTGCTTTGAATTTGGTATAACCATGCATAAACCCCTTAATATGCAGTCAATCTACTGTGAACTAAATTTCTGGAAAACATATAGGATCATAGAAGTGTAGGACTGGAAGGGACCTCAGTAGGTCATCTAGTCCAGTCCTGTGCACTCAAGACAGGAGTAAATAATAGTTAGACCATTCCTGACAGGTTTCTGTCTAACATGCTCTTAAAAACTCTATAGAGATTCCACAACCCCCGTAGGTAATTTGCTCCAGTGCTTAAATACCCTGACAGTTAGGAATTTTTTCCTAATGTCCAACCTAAACCTCCCTTATTGCAATTTAAGCCTATTGCTTCTTGTTTTATCCTCAGAGGTTAAGGAGAACAGTTTTTCACCTCCCTCCTTGTAATAATATTTTATGTACTTGAAAACTGTTATCATGTCCCCTCTCAGTCTTCTCGTCTCCAGACTAAACAAGCCCATTTTTTCAGTCTTTCCTCATAGATTATGGTTTCTAGACCTTTAATCATTATATTTCCACTAACCCTAGCCCACATGACCCCAAATCCCCACTGATGTTAGCCTGCACCCTCCTGAAGCATACTAAATTTCAAAGGAATTAAACTAAGCAAGTCAATTCTACAGTACTGAGAAAGGTCAATCTTTGGATAGAAGTCATGACTCAGCTTTGACTATAGTGACTTGCTGCACCATTATAACACAGGCAACATCCATGCCCTAGAGAACTTATGCTTCCTTTCAAAAACACATCCTAAAATAACAAAAGACCATGGTGTATGGAATCTAGAAAAGAGGGAGGGAAACAACAAAAGGAGGAGAATATATTTATTGGAAGAGTGTATATTTTTCCAAGGAGTGCATATGTTTTCATGTCACCTATATCTTGATTGATAACTTAATTTGTGAGTGGGTGGAGATAGTTGTTTCATCAGATAAATTATAAGCTCTTTGGAGGAAAGGGCCATTATTTTGTTTTGTGTTTGTATAGCACATAGGACACTGAGGTCATGGTCTGTGACTGGGGAGCCTAGGCACTACTGTAATAATAACAATAATAATAACAATAATAAATACCAATTATTAAAGTTACTTTAATTTTAATGGCTAGGTTTTATCATACCTACTGACAATCCCCATGTTTGAACTTTGGAGACTGAGGGCAACTTATTCTTTCTTCCGACAAGCCATGCTGAAAGGTCTTTCTATTTCCTAGGTTTCTCCTGAGAAGCCTGAATAATTTAGGATTTGCACCTTGTAGCATCATTTACTTCTGTATAAAGTGGATGTAGAATGCTACCATTCTTTGCTTCACTGCACAGATTGGAAGACTGTGGGGAATTGAGTTATTTGGTGGAGTTCATTTGTGAAATTACTTTAGTCAATTTTCTTTTTATTACAAAATTGACTTTAGGCTATTCCAAATAAGTTGAAAAATTGAGATTGGGACATAGTGGGTTTGGGTATTTTTGTTTTTCTTTTAAATTAAGCAATAATGACTTCCTACCTATTGCAAATTCATTTTTTTCCCCGGAAATCTGGCCCTTCTCCACAAGCAAGGCTAGTATTCACCTTTTTCTCTAAATAAAACTTGCAGGTTGTTGGGCTCTAACTCAGGGTTTTGCATGCCATAAACCAACCTGTCACAATATGCTTCACCTAGGAATTTTTCTTCCGGTTTCTTTAAATTGTCAAAGTACTCTGAAAGCACTTCCCCTTCTAACTTATTTTGCTCATCCTGTGTACTGCAAGGATATTTGCTCTAGGCATGTATTTCCTTAACATTCAATTAGTTCTTAAACCTGTTCTCATTAGGCATCTGGGGAGACGTTAAATTGCTGGTTGCACTCACCTTTGTACTGATGTGTGGGTTAGGACAAGGAAAGGCCAATTATGTTTGTTTTGGGTTTTTTTAAATGTCATTTTTAGTTATTGGTGGCAGAGTGAGGATTGGGGGAGAATATACCTGGTCAGCCATGTCCTTATTTTCCTGATTGCAGAAAAGAGCCCCTGATCTTGTGGAGTTTTTCCCCTGCTGTGTTTCATCCGCAACACTTTGGATTTTTTGTGTGAGGGGGTGTAATGGCATGTACAAACCCCCGACTGGAAAGAAGGGGTTAAAGAGCTTCTCTGGGCCCAGCTGGCTTCACCCTGACATACCTGAAAAACATACATGGGCTAGAGGAGGAGCAGGACAGGTGAGTAGGAGGCAGACAATGGAAGTGAAGGGACCTACACTCTGAGCTCCTGGGAAGGAGCACAGCATGAACTCCTGTGGCTATAGCAACTGGTCAAGTCCATGAAGGAGGGACTTAAGACCCTTATCTATCCCAGAGGGTTACCCCATTGCTGGACTCTTTATGTTCCCCAAAAGGGGCAGACACAAACAAGTGACCTGGCTGGAGGGCCAAGTAGCAGAAGGGACAGACCATTGTAGGGATGGAACACATGTTAACAGGGGGCACTGAGAAAAGGAAGGGGTCTGCCACCCGCTGCCTGACCACTATGCAGTGCCAGCAGTGAATGAACTCCTTCACAGGGGGTAAAAATTAGCTCTCCTTCCCTGCTACCCTCATTCTGTCTGTTTGGTCTCATGGGGAAGGAGATGATTCCTCCCTTCAGCAGGGTAGGAGGCACAGGTGCCTATTCCTTGCCCATCCCATATCCTTGAATACTGCATGCAGTTCTGGTTACCCCATCTCAAAAAAAAAAGAGATATTAGAATTGGAAAAGGTACAGAGAAAGACAACAAAAATGATTAGGGGAATGGAACAGCTTCCATATGAGGAGAGATTAAACAAACTTGGACTTTTCAGCTTGGGAAATGAGAACACTGCGGGGGTGGGTTTTAATAGAGGTCTGTAAAATCAGTAAAGTTGTGGAGAAAGTGAATAAGGAAGTGCTACTCCTTCACATAACATGAAAACCAGGGGGTCACTCAATTAAATTAATAAGCATCAGGTTTAAAATAAAACAAAAGGAAGTACTTCTTCACACAACACATAGCCAAACTGAGGAACTAGTTGCCAGGAGATTCTGTGAAGGTCAAAAGTATAGCTAGGTTAAAAAAAAAGAATTAGATAAGTTCATTGAGGATAGGTCCATCAATGGCTATTAGTTAAGATGGTCAGGGATGCAATCCCATGGTCTGGGTGTCCATGCACCTCTTACTGCCAGAAGTTGGGAGTGGAAGAAAAGGGAAGGATCGCTTGATTGCCTGTTCTGTTCATTTCCTCTGAAGCACCTGTCCTTGGTCACGGTCAGAAGACAGGATACTGGGCTAGATAGACCATTGTTCTGACCCAGTATGGCCGTTCTTATGTTCTCACACATGGCCTCCCATCCCTGGAAATCACGTCCCCCTGGTGTGCTGCCTGGCAGAGATTTTTCCAAAGAGAGTGTTGGCATGAGTAGAGGTGTCCCTTAAAACTCCTGCTGTCTCTCCACTCCCGGGGCAGAGGGTATTCCCCTAGCTGGCTGCCAGCTATTTCCTCACTGCCTCTTCCTCCCATTGGCTGCTGCAGATTCTCCCCCTCTCCGGGGGGCTTTCTCTTAGGGCTACAGGCTTTTGAAGCAGCAGCAGTCCTCTACTTCTTCTCAAACAGTTGCTATCCCATTTGTTCCTACCCCCCTGTAATAGCATGGGAGCCTACTTGGACAAGGCTGTTAGCTGCTGTGCAGGAAAAAAAAAGGAGGAATGAAATAGGGAGAATGGAGCTTAAAAACACAAAATTCAGCCTGTCAGGACCTTTGAATGTTACTTCCCACTAAAATCAGAAATTAGTCTTCCTATTTTCTTCAACAGCAGTTTTCATGAGCTATTCATGAGCCATTCCAAAATTCAATGTAAATATCAAGGCTGTGCTCACTTTCATTAAAATGAGAGTCATGAGCAGCATAAAAACAGAGCCATATTAATGGCTCTTTGAGAATTCCTCTATGTGGGTTTTAATCACTGTGATTCTTCAGAGAGCAAATTGGTAATCTTTTAACTGATCCAAACTGGATCCCATCTAGTTGCTAATTATTCCATATTGTACACTGATGAACATGTAGTCCACCTTTCTTGGAATATCCTTCAAGTCAGTGTTTCTCAACCTTTTTGATACCAGGGACCGGTTTACTGCCTTCCTAAACTGTATCAGGGACATCTCAGGGACTGTCACTAGTCCACGGACTGGTCATTGAGAAACACTGACTTTATTTTATATTTAAACCAGGGGTAGAAGACTCCAAGAGTTTAAAAATCACTGCAACAAACTAAAGAATTTATAAGCTGGCACTTTTCTCAGATGGAGAGTGGGTGCACTTAAACAGTTTTTATGACTTTGAGTAAGATTGCTTGTAGAATAGTCTCCATTTTAAGTATAGTGAATATCTCTGAAATTGATAGAATTTTTTAAACTAGAACATTTAAGTGTAGTCACTGTACCTCTCTGCATCGTAAGAGAGGTACAAACATTTCCAGGTACACATTGCAGAAGTAGAATCGAGGCAGTGGGTGGGCACAGAATGTTGAGTTCAGTTCTTGGCTCTGCCACAGACTTCCTGTGTGACCTTGGGGAAGTCCATTAATTTTCCTGTGTTTCAGTTCCTCATCTGTAAATTGGGCTAATAATGCTATCCTTCCTTAGAAGGGTATTGTGGGGATAAATACTTGGGAGATGCTCAGATACTATGGTGACGAGGACCACATAAATACATAGATATATATGGATCGCCTATGATGCTGATATATACTGAAATTCAACTGATTTTAAATGAAATGTCTATTTAAAATAGCAGTTCAGGAATATGTGGGGCAAGGTAGGGAGTGCAATAATGACAGAACTAGTATATGTGTGTATACATTCAATCTTATCTGGAATAATCAAAAAATGCTTTCCAATCTAAGAGTTAGGACTATGAGATGTAACATATGTATAAGGCACTAGTTTCAAATACACATTTCCAGGACAGTCATTCAGATCTGGTAACTTTATTTTCGTCTAAAATTAAGGGAACATTGTTCATTTTATTCCAAATGAAAGATAGCTCTTAAATGTTAAGTGCTTGTAGCATTAAATGTTTAATAGGATTTGATTTGATGCATAACACAGAGGTTGAACGAGCTCACCCATCCCCTTAAATGCCTATTGTTATTAAAAAGAACAGAGAATTTATGTCAGGGTATTTTTTAGATTTACCAGTTACCAGAGCAGAACAAACCATATTCTGTGGACTGCAAATGAAAACTATTTATCTTCTCTCTTGTATCTAAACCATATTTCACAGCTCATGAGACACAAATGGGAGAGGCTTTCGATAAAATGTTCCTAGGATTTTCTCAGTACTTTAAAAAAAAGAGGTTGTAAAATAATTCATCATGTAAGCAGAGTGATAAGATTAACTGCTTTGAGTTTTACAACTGACAGAAATTATGTAGAGTGAGGGCTAACTGGCAGAATACCACTATGTTATGCTGACTGTAATAAAAATGAATTCAAGGCGCAAAGAAGTGGCTATTTCTTTTAAGTGCAGATCTGTCCCTCTCCTATATATTTATTAATGTTAAAATATTTCATTTTAAAGTAAATCTGTGATAGTTTTGGAGCAAAGAGTAAATATGAAGTAGAAAGGAGAGGGAAAAAAAAGACGTGGAAGAAAGCATTAGGACCTGCAAATTGCAAGGATTTATAGCAGTCTCATAGTCTTGCAGAAGAAAGGAGGGAGAATAACTAAAGTGTATTGGCTCTCAGGGCTTCACAAACTAGGGGGATGTAATCCAGAAATTGGAAAAGTCTAGGACAGATGCTGGTCCCTGCTCCGGCTACTGTGTGCCTCTTTTGGCAAGATAAGAAACCATAAAACTGCAGTAGCCATACAGGTGGGAATCCCCAGGTGTGGTAAATCAGTGTAGCCAGCTCTGCCTCACCTCCTTTGATTCCCATCACCCCCTCTCCCCCGCACGCATTAGAAGATATGCTAAGGTTGTGGCTAAGGGATGATTTGGCATGAGCAGACTATTGCTGTACTCCAGTGATCCCTGGCCAATGGCTTGTGGCCATTACCACTGATGTAGGTTAGAGATACCTGAAGTTGCTCTAAAGATCACTGGGAGCTGAACCCAGTAGCCTTGAGGATTGTGTGTGTCAGGAGGCCGGGACGTGGGAAGGGGAGGTATGTGGGTGCCATGCAGCCACTTTTGCTCCCAGTTCCTCAAAGTCTGCGCAAAGCACAACTTAACCACCCAAAGATATGAACCTTTGTGTAAAATGGTGGACTCAAATTAAGCAAAAATATTTCATAGAAATGGCAATAAACATATTGATTGCTCTACCAAGGTTTACGCCACTGTCCTTTCCTGGGAGGAACATATCCTGCGGGACTGGTTGTGCCTGTACCACCTCATAGTGGCTGGCCTAGAAAGGGAATAGAAGCAATAATACTACTGAGAATGGCAGTAGTACATGTTATCCTTTAGCTCCAATGGCAGAGGCTTCTGTCTTTGGAGAAACCATTAGAGGTAGTTTCCGTGCTACGTGAGTGTGGCTTAGCTGACAGTTGTGGTTTTTGTATGTAGATATTATTTCCTACAAGTTGTTTGAGACAAAAAGTTTAGAATAACCCATTAATAATTAATAATAGTGCTTTTCATCCATAAATCTCCAAGTGCTCAACAAGACATCCTAGAGAGGAGAGCACGGTTGTTAAACACAGGATCAAGAGTCAAAAGAAGTTGGCTTCTGTTCCTAGCTCTCACTCACTTGTGACTTCTCTGCACCCCGGTTTTCCTTTTATATAATAATTGTGTAATTTTCAGGGTCATGCAATTATTTGTAAAGTGCTAGAAAATTTTGGATTGAAGATGATATAGAAATGCAAAGTAGTATTATTATTAACAGCTAAATCTTGGATCCAGGGTATGCAGTCTGAGGAGCAACACTTTTGAACCATGTAAACATGGAATACACTGTTTTAGTTGTCTGTAGACCACAGGAAATCACTGCAATATAACTATCCAGCACAGACAAATTTTAAGACTAAAACAGCCTTACATTTAGGCTGGCCAGAATTTTATTTTTTTATAATTCTGACAGATAATATCAATGTTTATATTTAAGCATTATTTTATTTTTAGCCATTTAAAAGGTGGGAAATTATGGATGTATGCAGACAACAGGGAGTGTCAGACAATAATTATTTAATGTCAGTAGACTTTGAGCTTCAAAAGTCAAAGCTTTATGACAAATTGTCAGCATCACATGTCAAATATCTTTGAATCAAATTCTAATAAAATTTCAAGCTGCATTTTTCTTGCTTTACCTATCTGTACATTTCTATTATCTGTGGACATTTTTTTCATCTGCTTGTGTGTTAAGTGAAATTGACATTTACCAACATTTACCAATAAAAATCTAATCCTTCCAAGCCTACTATATTAAATCTATAGATAATCTTGAATCAAATGAAATTTGTTTGTTACAGTTTAACACAACAATTTGCTATCATTTGCGTATTAGGAAGTATGACAATATAATAGTAATCACAATTATTTAGATGCTCTTATGAACAAATATCATCAAACAACTTCAGTGATACTTCAGGTACTTAAAGCTTCATTGCTCTACAACTATAGCAGAATGAAAAGAGTTCATGTGTGCAGCTGGTTATAACAGACAAAAAGCAGATTTCCCCAAACTGCATGCATACATTCAGTACAGTTTTCATTAGTGAAAACAAACAGAAGCTAGAGTTTGAATTGACAGTCTTTCAGTACTCATGGGCTTTGCCAGTGCTCAGAAAAAGGAGGAAGAAAGCCAGTGCTGTGAACGTGAAAGAGAAAAAGCAATAAAACAATTGCCTGGAAGCTACGTAAACCTAGTGCTTGATTATCTAAACAGGATAAAAGACAAGAAGTCCATATTTTTCAATAGCTTCATTGTAATTGCCTGTACTTTAAAGTCTGATTAAAAAAAGAACAAGCAGATTTTGTGGGGTGGGGTTTTGGGGTTTTTTTTTTTTGATTAAATCTATTGCCTGCGGCCCTATGTTAGTAAGCTTGCTGATCTGATTTTAGTTCCTAATGGACCATAGTCCATATTACAAAAATATTACATATTTACACAGCACAGTTGGCAGTTTCAGTTCAGGGAAGACTCAGAAGAACCTCATGCTACAATTACCTCTCCTACTCTGAGCATGTGTTGTGTGCTCCCTTCTGGATTTAGTTTCAGGCAATTTGTGAGATTTATGACCTTATTATTCAGCAGTGCTGAACACCATCCACTCCAGTGGACTTCAGTTGGAATTGTGGAAGCTCAACATTTCAGAAAAACCTGGCCTTTATTATACAGCATGAGTGCAGCATATGTAAAGAAAAAAATATATTAGGAATTTGGTGCCAGATACTCAGAAAGTATCAACTGGATTGCTCCATTGAAATCAACGGGGTGATGCAGATTTACACCACTGAGACTCTGGTCATTAGATTCCAAGCCTGTCAACCTTTTAACCATACATTTCTTTAGGGCCATTTATCAGTAGATCAATGAATTACACTCACAATTGACTTCCTGAGAAATCTAGAAACTCTTTCCTACTCTCAAATAAATACCAGACAGGCATTATTTTAGGAAAAAGATCTTGAACAGGTACAAAATACATTGGGTACAAAATCCATCAAATTCCTGAACCTATGTCTTCTCTGGATGAAAGAGGCTGCAGTTTCAGTGTCACCTTCCCAATTTACTGTGAGGCCTGCTCTTCTGTTAAGTACAATAGTGTGAAAAGAATTTTACTTTGTCTAGGCATGAAATTATTTCAGGTTTTGTACTTTCTGCCTGTGGTTGTACGAGAAAGGAAATCAGAAGATTTGACAGCAGAATATATGTGTGTGTGTGTGTGTGTGTGTGTGTGTGTGCGCGTGCACGCACACGCATGGCATATTGCTGTAGCATCAAGGTTTTAAGGGCCTTGTCTCTCCATTAGTAATTATTTCAAAGCAGGATGAAGAAGACCTTGGTTATTCCTTAGAGTCTTAATGATGCCAGACTGAGTTAGCAATAATTTTTTTTCTGTTTGAATGCAATGTTTTTGGCTTAACTTGATGGGGATCTGATTGCTATCAATTTTGACAGGTGCCAAAGAGCACACAGTTTTCAGCATATGAGTTATTTAGGGAATCTCAGAACTTTGAAAACAGAAGGTGATGTTTGAGAACAATGTAAAGAGGTAACCTCCACAAAGCACAAGCATTTGTGAGATCTTTACCAAATGGTCCAGTAACACACTGGACCCTGAATTTGATCATAGAATTATACCAATTTTCTTGTAAAGTTATTTTTAAATTAATCTTCAGTACAAAGAATATCTGGACAAAAAACATGATTTCAAATTAAATAAATCTAAAGAATTAAACTGAACAAACAAAAAGTAAATGAGGAAAACCATATGGTTCAGATAAAGTCACAGCATACAAATTCTATGTTAAGTCACTGGCGTCATTCTCTATATTTTTACTAGTTATTTTCAGAGGTTGATGTGTACCAAAATGTAGAAGGTCTGTACAAGAATCCTAGGCACTTATGTTCCTGATATTTAAATTTCGGATGCATGTAGGAAGTATGCCTCTATTAAGGCCTTATGAATATATGTGCAATGTTAGAGGAAGAGGGTATATGAAGGAGATATTTTCACCACCAACCCCAAACCAAACAAACAAATAACTTTCAGCCTCACAGGCTGCGTGGAAAGGGTGTTTGCTTACCTGGAGGAGGAGGGAGGGAGGTGGCACAGAAATATAGGAGAATCTATTGCCTCCATTCTGTGTGGCATGTGGCCTTCAGGTAATTATACAGCAGAAAATTGACTATTTTTTAAGGCTGCAAAATCATACTGGAAACTCCTATTGAATTTTCTGTCTCTCTCTCCTAGCTGTTCATTGACATTACTGTTTTTCAAATATATTACTTGCATTGGATATCTCCATGCCCGCCCCGCCCCCCTTGCTCCCAGGATATTAGGCACCTAACCTGAAAGTTCATATACTCACGCAGAACTTGTGCTTGCCTGGAGTCATTCAGAAGATAGGGCACATATTTACATATTCACAAGCTGATTCTCCTTTTGTTATTGCTTGCTCATTTTTCTTACCCCTGGGGATCACTTTGTAGATTGTTTTAGCCTCCTATTTGTTCACAACACCTCAAATGATGACTAGCTACAACTTTTCCTAATTAATTCTTTACTCCCATATCCAGATCATAAAGATATTATGATGCTGATACCTGTTACATTCATAGTACACATCTTGTCACAGGTTGATATAATCATTTACTATGGCCATTGTTTGCCATCTTTCAGCTAGATCATGATTTTTGACAGTACTTGCATCCACACCAATTTCTACTCCACTTGCAAGGAGCTCCTGAGGTTCTATAGAAAATCCTTTATTAATATCCAACATATATTAGACCTAATACATTCCCTTCATTCACTAATTTTGTATTTCCATCAAGAAAAGTTTCAGGTCTTGCAATAAGATAATATAGATCAGGACCAAATTGGTTTTCTAAAGAAAAATCAATTTGAGCTGCTACCAACAATGTCACAATATGCATCAAGAATATGCTACTCCTGGGGAAATTCTGTGCCATTGCGCAAGCACAGAATTCAGTGCCCCACAGATTTTTTTTTCTTTGCAGAAAAGACATTCTGCTGGAAAGGTGCTGCAGTTATGCCTTTCACCCACCAGGAGCTGCTGTGGTGCCAAAACAGAGGGAGCGGGCTCACTGGCCATAGCAGCAGCCAATAGGGAGAGAGCAGAGGTTGCATTTCACACAGCGCCCTACCTGCAGGGCCCTACCTGCGGTGATGTGGAATGGGATTTGTGGGGGTGACAGACAAAGCAGGGCACATGGTGCTGTTGGGGGGTCATATAGACTGGGGTTCTGAAGGGCTTGTGGGGGGACAGACTCGAGTGTGGGCTGAATGGGAGTGGGGGTGCAGGGACACATGAAGATGGGGGAGGTGGGTGCAGGTCCACATGGGACGGGGGACATGGGGGACCAGGTGGATGAGTGGAGGAGCAGGGGCACATGGGGGCAGGGAGGCAGTGGCTGAGTGGGGGTGCAGGGACACATGGGGACACGAGCAGATGGGCCTGACTGAATGGGAGAAGATAGGGGTCAGCCAGGGTCTGCCTGGGGGAGGCGCCACAACTACCTAACCATTCCTCACAATCCACCACAAAAAACCTGTTCCATCCTTCTCCCATCCACACCCAACAACCCTCCAGGTTCACTCCCAGTCTCCTTCCCAGCAATTACTTCCCTCTCCCTTAGCTCCTCTTACTCCTGACTCCCCGAAGCTTTTGCACTGCTTCTGAGGGGTGCAGGAAATACATTTCTCTATTGTATTTTAAATGAATTATTACTCGGAGTTCTGCATTAATATGCCTAGTAAGGAATCTATTTGTAAAAAAAAAAAAAATCCTGAATCTTTTGTCTGTATTGTTAAAGTCATATTTGTTGACAGGTATTTAGAAATAAATAACCAAAATAATTGAAACTGGCATGATTATATTTTATTGTTTTGACAAAAAAGGCAGAACTTTCCAGAATTTTTAATTTTTTGCTACAGAGTTCCTCCCAGGAGTAAAAGGAACTACCTTACGACCTGTGCTTTGATCACTGTTCCCTGAAATATTCTCTGTGAATGATACTGCAGTTTTGAAAGTATTAATTGTCTGATACTATTCCAGTCTCAGAAATAGTTAGGCATTCTCATACGGGCTCCCTCATAAACATAATAAATATAAAGTACTCAAACTTTCAGAGTTATGAAGTACACGTGTAACTGAAGTAAGACCAACTTAAATAAAATAGATTAAAAATAATTTGAAGCTTGATTCTACGATCTTTACTCATGCTGAGTAGTGCTATATCCTGCAAGTTTGGTACTGAAATTAGTACTCCTGCTTGCAGTGTTAAGTATTACTCCTCATGAGTAATGGCATCAGAATCTGTCCCAATATCATTGATTTCCAGTAATATTTTATAAGTTATCCTGAGAAGTGAAAATGTACTTAATTGAGTTAATATGTGATACGCCAGTGTTATCTTGTGACATATAAAAAGGCAATTCAGAGAATGTACTAACATGATTCAAGTTCACTGGGCCAGATCCTGTTACTCTAGCTCATGCCAAGCAGAGTAATGTACTATTTATAGTGGGTAAAGTGTATTGGAATCTCGTCCAGATTACCTAAAATACTATAATAGAAGTTCATTGTGATATTCTTACTTACTTTGCACAGTACATTACATCCATTGACATTTCCGGAGTAAGAATGTAACATTCTAGCTCATAATGATATAGCAATAACCTTTATTTTCATGTAATACATTACATTCTATTTATACCACAATAACTTTTGTCATTTAATTCTAAAATGAAGAGACTGAATTAAGAGCCAAAACAACCAGAAATACTAATAGGTTCTTCTGTTTTAAAACTGTTTACTGATTAGCTTCAATGGAAGCAGGTTCACTTCTTCAGTATTCAGAGCTTCAATGTAAGGATCATGCCCAAAAGGACTTATGGGTAATTAAAATAATACTGAAAGATGTAAATTAACAAAGAACTGCATCAAATACTATAAATAACAAATGCAGTTCTTAATCACTGGAAGATGTTGGAAACTCTAACTGTTAACTTCTTTTTTAGTGACCAAGAGATTCAGAAGCGGCTTGTGGGTGACCAGCTTGCGACACCATAAAGGGGACCTGTTTTTCAGAAGCTGGGTGCCCAGCACTTTATGAAAACCAGGCCCCTTTAAGATGTCTCATGTTGCGCACCTAAAACCATTAGCTATTTTGGAAAATGTTGACCAGTATGGTTAACCTAGAGTTCATTGTCAGTCACAACTAATGTGTTACTAACTAATTATAGGGAGCACAGGCAGTGACACCTAGAGTAAGGTTGCCCAATACGTCCTATTATAAGCCTCCGTTTTCAGTTGTTTATTACTTTGTTCAGACTTACCCGTTCAGGCTAAAATTCCCCATGTTGAGATGGCTGTCTGAGGCTGAATGTCTTTGATGGTGTCCTCAAAAATGGTTTGGCCGTTTTCAAGAAGGAGATTAGGCAAAAATGTTTTCCCTGTCTTACAAATGTACGACCATTGGGCAGCTGTAGTGGCTCCATGCTTTGGAGCAGGGACTTGAAATGTGGTGGGGTGGCCCTTGTTTTGAGCATGTTTCTTTTGCTGTTCCCGTAAGGGGAAAATGCCCACATTTGGTTAAATTTTGAGCCTTTGAAAAATCTCAGTTTACACATGCTCAGTAGAGACTTGTTAGAGTTTGGCAGCTAAATTCTCTGAAGATTCCATTTGCACTGAGCATATTCTAGCCCAGGGCTGCTGAGGCTAAACAGGACAATACACAGCAGCCACCTTTACTATACAATCCTGAATCACCCCACAGACAGTAGTTTGTGCTGTGCACTGAATGAGGCAGGAATCCTGTGGAAAAACAGTATGTGGTCATGTAATTAAAGCCAGTAGCATTATACAATAGGGCCATATTGAGATTACACATGCAATTCTGCCATAAAGTAACATTTGAATGCTTGATTTTGAAATGTTAATGTTCTTTTAACATAATTTTTTTTGTGTAACGTATATTAGATACACCATTTTATTGTCATTAAGCTTTTACAGCTATTTTTCATGTTTTTGTACAAGAGAACTGATTGCTGTAATTGAATGTTACAAGAAACTTTTATTGGAGGAGGCAATTTTTCTCTGGCTTATTTAAAAATAGAGTTCCATGCAATTATCATTGGTAGTCATTTTTTATCAGATAGAAGTTGCTTACGGTAAGCTCAAGCACTAAATACAAATCAATATGTGTAATCAGTTATATTGGTCTCTGTTGAAAAGCTATACTGAGTGGCTGGAAATAAAGGACAGCTATCAGCTTGTTGGGAAAATAAAAGACAGACCAAAGAAAGTATAAAAAGGAAAATTAAAGTTACTTCAAGGATTTTTATAATGTACTTTTATCTTAAAGATCTCATGGAAGTTGAGAGGGAGATTGAGGCCTTTACTCACTGCACAACTTCTTGAAGTGCTCTATGGGACGCACATTTCTTATTTTCCCCACAGCATTTGTGTGCACACTCTCAATTCATTTTGCCAAACAATTCACCATTTGTTCTCCTAATTCAGAGGAGCCTTTGCTGACTCCTTTTGGGAACAGCCTGAAAAGTCAAATAATATTTTTAACTCTGACTGCAAAGTCTGTGGTTGTGCTGGGGTTGGGCAAGGAACATGTTTGCTTTACACAGACAACTATCTATAAAAAGCAACTCATTTTGCAATTTTGCCACATTTTCTTGAACCACATCTGTAATTATAAAATCCAAATCAGGGCCAATTATCTTGCACAATTTCAAAACTCCAGGAGAACAAATTGCTAGCTGAAATAATTGTTGCATTGGTTTCAATGAGACTGCTCTTAAGGCCAGTAAGATTCTGCTACCCAGGTACAGCTTAAGTAGTATGTTCCTCTGGAAGCAGTTCGGTTCATCCCAGTGTCACCTCTTAAGGAGTAAAGTACTTCTCAGTCTGGTTCAGAGGGGCAGCATATGGAGCTAACTGAAACAAACAAACCAACACAAATATTGAATCTGTACTTCCTGTGATGGGGTGCACAAACCCAACACTAGGAAACAAGGGTTAAGAAATTACTTTGAGTCCAGCCAGCTCTGCCCCACAACACCTATAGTATATGCTCCATCTGGTGGAGGAATTACAAGACAGGGAAGCTCATTTGGTGGCAGACCTCGAAGAGAGCAGACCTGCAACATGCTGCTCCAGAGCACAGAGCAGAGGGAAGGTCAATATCTCTAGGAAAATTGCCCCAAAGGGCCCTCCCTGAGGGAAGGGAGGACCCACCCCAGAAACAGTCAGAGAGGGAAGTAATCCCACCCTTTCCCTCACATAAGGATCCTGGACCTTGGTAATCCCTTTTTACTTTTTTGGTGTGGACTACCCCAGCAGGGGAAAATCTTGGAATGAGCTGGCCCAGAGGGGGGAAGATAGGAAGTGGCCTAGGGAGGGAGCTTTAAGCAGCCTGGGTTGCCAGATCACTGGCAGCCACAAAGGGCTCTGGGTTGGAGCCCAGTGGAGTGGGAGGACCCGGGATTCCTTACCAACAATACCCCTGCCGGTTATGGCTTGTAGCCCTGACCAATAGGCCATACTTCCCAACCAACCCTCCGAGTAAGGACGGTTACACTTCCCTATAGAATTATTGATGTTAAGCAGACTTTCTGAATTTTCTCCTGGGGTTTTCATAAGTTCTGTTCATAAACTCTGTTGCTGTAGCACTCATCCCTTTTCTCTCTCCTCTCCCTCTACCTGTTGAACAAAATGTCATTGTTACTGCAACCCTGTTAAACTGTGCCTTGGTGTATAGACTTTATCTCTGCCTCTCCCTCCCAAGCCTAACAGTGACAGAGGCATAAAAACTAGTAATGGAAAGATGGTGTCATCCCCAATTTTTGTGTTGCATTTTCACTAAGCTATCTTCCCAATATACTATTTAGGTCTATTTATCTACTCAGCTTCTCACCAAATTGCATCCGTGTCCTTCCTTTCACACCTAGAGGCTTCTGATTTCATAAGTTGTTGTGTTTTGGTTTTTTAACCAAACACAAGGCCAGAAAAGACCATATGGGTCTTTTAGTATTTCCAAAATAGTTTTTAAAAATCTTTGGCCAAGGACTTTGGAACTCTTAAAAGGGATTTGACTGTAAGAGTATCCCTGTGCTAGAAGCCAAGGGGCTCCCTAATATCTAACAGTGCGCTTCAGTTAACCTGACCATCTTAGTGTACCCTAGTTCACTGTTATAATTTGTATCTGAATGGTGTTATATAATATGTCATTGGAAAACTAATAACTCACTGATCATTTATATTCTTTTAGGATGTATGTACGATTAACCCACAAAGGATTATACAGATGTGCTGAAATTATGTGACTAAAATGTGTTTAAACTGGATTATACTCAGCCCTGAGCTGTGCATACTATTTTTACTTACAGTACATTATTAAGAGAATAGGTGGCTCTGAGCACTGTGCAGAGTTCCATATTGGGTGTGGTTTATAGTAGACAAGGGAGACAAAGCTGGAACTCTATTTGTGTGGAAGCTTGTTTGTCTGTTGTCATAGTTTTCTTTAATAAATACCTCCTGCTTAAGATGGACTGTGATTTCTTGTATTATGTCCAAGAGAGGCAAATGAGACAAGTGAAGTGGAAGGTTTCCAAGAGCCTTTTTTTGCTCCCCCATCCAACCTTGTGATCTCATCCATGAGAATCATAATACTTGCATTCAAGAAGCACAAGGACTCTGAATTTGGTCATAGCAACCAAAACAAATGGAGTGAGGACAGGTCCATGGCCTGACTTCTCCTTTGTGCCATGAGGAAGAGTTGTGGGGCTTTCTGAGGGGGGAGAATTATGAATATACAATAGAAGATAGCTGAGAGAGCTCTGTCTAAAACCTACTTAATCCTCTGATCAGTACAGACCTATTCATTTGTATGCTTAATAGCAATACTTAGAGCTTGTCTTCACTATGGGGAGATCAATGCTGCTGCAATCGATGCAGCAGGGTTTGATTTAGCGGGTCTAGTGAGTGCTCACAGGTCGACCCCGGTACCTTAGCTCTCCGAGAAGAGTAAGGTAAGTCGACTGGAGAGCGTCTCCCATCAAAGCAGTGAAGTGAAGACAGTGACAATACAGCAGTGGCAATACAAAATTCCACATTAATTCCATAATACAGGAATGGAATGGCAATAAATTTATAAAAATGACAAGAAAACACGAGTTTTAATTGCAAAAATAGTTGTGGATGAGTGTCTTGTTTTTATTATTTGAAGAGCTTGATTAATAATGAAACTAATTTTAAAATATCAACTAATTTAAAAGAAATAATAATAATCTGTGCTTTGCAATGTGTATGTCAGCTTCCCTTTTTGGCTACTCCCAGACTTCATTTTCGATTCTGAAATTTTTGCAAATGGACATTTCTGCACCCTAGGATAGAATGAGGCACAACCTCATACCTATAGCTGACTAGAATTCTTCAGTCTGGAGAGCTATGATTGTTTGAGACACAGTCCCAATAATATTTGATACAGGAGCCACAGGGAGCATGTCTGTAGTAACTGTATTGCTGGACTTGAACAGGGACTGCTGAGGAAAGACGTATATGTCATTAACAAAGAAAAAAAGATGGCCTTTTCCTTTAGTAATTTGAAGACTATTTGCCTTAAATTTTGCTAAACTCTTCCATGCGCAGTAGGATTTCAGAGTGTAGCCAGGGATCTGGAATGGAATCTGCTTGATTATGGTTAGTCATAGTGATAAGGGTGGAACTAGTCCTCATTGCAGGAATCGGTCTAAAACACTGCACTGTATATTGATCGATTTGAGAGCTTGCATTATGAATGATGGTTTGGATGTTGTTGTTAATGGATTTGCTACTTCTTATGTGAATCTATTCCTTTTAATGAAGCTGTGCCACCATCTCACTTAATCTCTGCCATAACCTTTTAAATTTGTCATGAAGCAATGTGTGCATGTGGTTATTTTTTAACTGTATCCGCTACTGATATTCTTTTTTCAAGCTACAAAATAAAGCATATAAAAGTGAATGGTAACTAAGACAAAATCTCACCGGTCTGAAAGACCTGCTTTTTATCTCTGTGTGTTTCTCTAAGGGCTTCTAAGGCTCAGTAAAGCAGGTTATAGAAGAAAATAGAAATTCTGAATCATACTGAAACTTTCATAAGCCACTGCTTATAATGATAGACAGTGGCACTACATGACCATTTACCCACAAGTGGAAAAATGTCACTGATTGGATTAGACCCAGAAAGACTAATGCAGTTGTGTCCTTAAGGGTTAGAAGAAAAATGGATCTTTCAGCTCTGCAAGTGAGCACAACAAGCAATCCAAAAGTATTATTAGTGAGAGGTAGTTTGTAGAATCTGTTCCATTTATCATTGAAACTAGTTGTAGAGTACTCAGCAAAAGATGAGTTACGTTTCTGCTTCAGGATCCATGTCCCAAAGTCCAGTTCTGTGCTTAAACTTTAAAAATAGCCCAGGGGCATCCAAAAGGAAGGAAAATCATAACGTATTTCCCCTGTCTGCAGGCATACCTTTGCTAAGTACCTCTCACAACACATTTTACTAAAAGAAAAGATGTGGCTTCAGTCAAACAAGACTTATATAGAATTATCTGTACAGAGATCTTCCAAGACTAAAGGGGAGATTTTTTTAAAAAAGCACCTGAAATAAATGCACAGGGGCACTTAACTCTCTTTAGCCTTGTCCACACAGGCAAATTGACCACAATAGTTGGTCCTCACTAGCTCCCCTGGAATAACTCTCCACATGAGTGCTCTTATTTTGGAATAAGAGTGTCCATGTTTGGAGCTATTGCAGAGGAGCTATTGCACTTTAAATTCACACCCTCCCTTATTCCAGAATAACTTCTCTTTGTAGACAAGCCCTTAGGCTCTTTTGAAAATTCCACCTAAAGTAGTTTTTAAAATGACAAAAAATGAAAAACCCACAATCTCTTGAAGCATTATAAAATTATTAGTTAATTGAGCTGATTAAATTATTCATTGTAAATACATGATGAATGTAGCCTCTCTTAGTAAATCGTTTGCAAATAAAACTTAATTTCTGTGAATGCATTTTTCAATTTGAAGAATTTCTTGAATGGATTATGTATCAGAGGGGTAGCTGTGTTAGTCTGTATCCACAAAAACAATGAGGAGTCCGGTGGCACCTTAAAGACTAACAGATTTATTTGGGCATAAGCTTTCGTGGGTAAAAAAACTCTTCTTCAGATGCATGGAGTGAAAATTACAGATACTAGCATAAATATACTGGCACATGAAGAGAAGGGAGTTACCCTACAAGTGGAGAACCAGTGATGACAAGGTCAATTCAGTCAGGGTGGATGTGGTCCACTCCCAATAATTGATGAGGAGGTGTCAATACCAAGAGAGGGAAAATTGCTTTTGTAGTGAGCCAGCCACTCCCAGTCCCTATTCAATCCCAAATTAATGGTGTTAAGTTTGCAAATTAATTGTAGCTCTGCAGTTTCTCTTTGAAGTCTGTTTTTGAAGGTTTTTTTGTTGAAGGATGGTTACTTTTAAATCTGTTATTGAATGTCCAGGGAGACTGAAGTGTTCTCCTACTGGCTTTTGTATGTTACCATTTCTGATGTCTGATTTGTGTCCATTTATTCTTTTATGTAGAGACTGTCCGGTTTGGCCAATGCACCTGGCAGAGGGGCATTGCTGGCACATGATGGCATATATAACATTAGTAGATATGCAGGTGAATGATCCCCTGATGGTGTGGCTGATGTGCTTGGGTCCTATGATGGTGTTGCTGATGTGGTATGATGATGTGGCTGGCTCACTACAAAAGCAATTTTCCCTCTCTCAGCATTGACACCTCCTCATCAATTATTGGGAGTGGACCATATCACCCTGACTGAATCAGAAGAAGTGCGTTTTTACCGATGAAAGCTTATGCCCAAATAAATCTGTTCGTATTTATGGTGCCACGGGACTCCTTATTGTTTTTGAATGGGTTATATGCATAAATTTCAGTCTATACCTCATAGGTTGTTCGTAAAATGTTAACTTTAGTTATCACTAGTAACTCTAGTTTAGTTCCTTAAGTCTAGATGATCCAGGACTGTGGACCCACTTGAGCAGTAACCTGAGGGACTTCCTTGTACTGCATGGGCCACAGCAAGTGAAAAACTTCATTTCCCCCAAAGACAATGAAAATAGAAGTTTCCATCCAACACATTACTGGCGTGAAATCCCCAGTGGTGACAAAGTGGAGAGGTCATGGCTTATGTACTCAAAAAACTCATAATGCTGCATACTGTTTTTGTTGCAAACTCTTCCAGTCTAATGTTCCAGCCACATTGGGTTCTACAGGAACAAAGGACTGCAAAAATCTGGGTAGAAATCTGGCATGCCACGAGAAGGCAGCAAATCACCAGAGAGCATTCCATAGGTGGAAAGAGCTTGAGATGAGACTAAAGTTAAAGGCCACCATAGATGATCAGCATCAAGAGAAGATTGCATCAGAGTCTCTTTAACGAGAAAATGTTCTGAAAAGGCTCATTGCCATTGTGAGAATGCTTGCTACCCAAAACCTAGCACTGCGTGGCACTTCAGATCAGCTGTATGTGCCAAACAATGGAAACTTCCTTAAAATTGTGGAGCTGATGGCTGAGTTTGATGCTGTACTCCAGGAGCATCTAAAAAAAGTCACCACCCAAGAAATATACACACCACTACCTTGGAAAAACAATTCAAAATGAGATCATACAGTTACTAGCAACAAAAGTCAAACAGAAGAATGTGGCAGATCTGAAGTCAGCAAGATACTGCTCTGTTATTCTGGACCGCACACCTGACATCAGCCATATAGAAAAAATGACTTTAATGGTGCATTTTGTAACAACAACATAACCTAGTGAAAATGTCCCTGCAATGGTGACTATCAGAGAGCATTTTCTAGAATGTATTGTGATACAGGAGGGCCAGGGAGCAGCAGTAGTAGAGTGTGAGAGGGGAAATATATAAGCCCTAGGCTAATTAAGGCGTGGTTCCCTGGAGACTAGGGAGGGTGGCTACAGGTTAATTGGAGCACCTGCAGTCAATTAAGGCCCTCTCAGGAACCTAATAAAACCCCCTGCTTCAGGCAGACGGGAGGAGGAGGAAGGAGTTGGAGCAGAGTGGTTTGGTGGTGGAGCAGAGAGCAGTTTGGAGGAAAGCAGAGGAGAGTTTGGAGAAGTGCTGTGGCGGGCTAAGAAGACCAAGACCCTAGGTAAAGGGACACCTGGCTTGTGCAGAGGGAAGGCAGGAAGCCCCACAAGCAGGAGAGGGAAGGAGCCCAGGGGAAAGTATCACAAGTACAAGTGGTTTACCCACTAACCTATGACCCCTGGGCTGGGACCCAGAGTAGAGGGCGGGCCTGGGTCCCTCCCTCTCCATTCCCCTTCTCTTGGATACTAGTGGGACAGCTGATACCCCAGTTCAGGGGCAAGAAATGGCACCCTGAAAACCCCCCACAAGAAGAGAAAGTGCGGGACCCTCAAAGTAGTGCCAGCAATTTGCCACAGTATTTAAATTGATGATACTACAGGAGCTGGTATGACAAATGTGCTTCTTAAAAAGCTGGAAGATACGGGAATTATGATAGCTGACATCAGAGATCAGGGCTGCGATAATGTGCCAACATGAGAGGAAAGAACAGAGGAGTGCAGACACGAATCCGAGAGTTAAACCCTCGAGCTTTTTTTTGTCCAATGCAGTTCTCATTCATTGAACTCAGTGGTCAGTGATGCAGCATCAGTGAGGCTGATGAATTTCTTTTAGTGAGGTTGCTGAATTTTTTAATGCAATGTAAAGCATCTATTTATTTTTCTCTGCATCAACTCATCGATGGCAAATTTTGAAGCACCATCTGGGAACATCCTCTCTGACACTGAAACCACTGAGTGCCACACAATGGGAAAGTTGAGTGGAAGCGATAAAGCCTATAAAACATCAAATTGGGAAGATAGATGATGCCATAGTTGCCATTATGGCGGATAATGCTATGACAGGAACTATTCATGGAAGAACAGTGGCAGAGGGAAATGGAATCACCAGAAACATACATAACTTCTAATTTCTGTGTGGCTTAGTGTTGTGGCATGACATACTGTTTGAAATAAATGTTTTAAGCAAGAGACTCCAAGGTGTTGACCTTGATATATCTGGAGCAATGGAACAAGTGGACAAAGCAAAATCATACCAACAGTCTTACCGGTCAGATGAGGGATTTCAAAATGTTCTGAAGAGTGCACAGAAGTTGACAGAGGAACTTCACACTGAAGTTATTTTCCTACCCATTCAAGAATACAAGAGTAACCGAAGAAGAAGACATTTGATTAGAAGGCACGGGATAATCCCATAAGAGACCCCAAACAACAATTCAAAGTTGAATTCTTTAACCAGGTGCTAGGTTGTGCAATACAGTCAGTTGAAGGACGTTACATGCAGCTCAAGGAATACATCAGTATATTTAGGATGTTGTATGATATTCCAAAACTCCTCACTATACCTGAAGACCTACACCAGCAATGTAGGGCACTAGAGACAGTGTTGACACATGATGACATGCACAATATTGATCAAGTGATAGTGATGAACTGAGAGCCCTTTCAAGCTACATTTCAGCAGGATCAACTCCAAAGGCTGTTCTGGAATATGTGTGCACAAATAAGATGACCACCCTCTTTCCAAATGCTTTTCTTGCTCTACGCATACTTCTAACACTTCCTGTAACAGTTGCCAGATGGAGAACGCAGCTTCTCCAAGCTGAAGTTAATAAAAACACATCTACGCGCCACAATGACACAGGAGAGGCTGGTTGGCCTTGCAATCATCTCACTAGAGCATGAGCGGCCCCAGACTGTGAACCTTCAGGAAGCAGTTCAAATCTCTGCAACAAAGAAGGCATGGAAAGCCCCACTTTGATTATTCAACAGATAAAAATGCCAGTGTTTACTATGCAGACAAGAAAAATTACATTTTCTGTTCAGGCGTTTGAAAGTTAAGTGTTATTTAAAATTTTTGAACAAGGCATTTTAAGTTGTTAGTTCTCCTTTATTGGGGTAGGTAGCGGAGCAGTACCATGAGAGGAGTAGAACAGGAAGAAGGCAGAATTGAGAACTTTCAAAGTTTTGGCCCAAGCGAGAGGGCATGAGGGCATAATTTGAGCTTCCCGCCTCAAGTGCCAAAATGTTGTGGGCCGGCCCTGTCTTCTATGGCTCTAAGTTATGCAATCTCAGTAACTTTTTGTGTATTTTTCCTGAAAGACAGCTGCTACCATGAACTTGGACTTCTGCATCACATCCTCTGTTTAGACATTTCCTGCTTGTGGTGTCCCTTGCTGGACAAAGCTATTTTTTGTGAGGTAGTTTGCCACACCATGGGCATTCTTTCATGCTACTTGTTGTATTCCTTTTCTTTTTAGTCTATGTTAGCATAGTCCTCTCTGGATTCCTTTGTGCTTGTACTGGTCCGGGAATGTATTGTTTCAGAAAATACCTCCTGAGGTATTTTCCTTCTTAGGTCTATGGCTTCTACAGTGGGTTCCTCCTCAAAATTATTCCCGAGAAGAGTTCATTGACTTTGGAGGACTATGTTCTTAGCTTCCTTTTGGGTGAGGTTAAGGTAATTTTTGAGTCTTCCTGATGGTTTGTTGTCCCTAAACCCTACAACAAACCAGTCTATGATAATTCTTTGCTCATCTCCCCATACCCCAGCGTTGGATTAGGTTGTACAGGGGTGTTATGAAATCATTCTCACTTGCCCTTCTTTTGCTTCTGTAACTGAAATCATGTCCACTGAAAAATCACATTGTGGGCATGGCAGGAAATGCTTATCCAGTTCTTTTACTGTACTTAACTGTTTCATTTGAGCAGCTGTGAGGCTTCTGGAAAGGCTAATGTCCTCTCCTGCAGGTCCCATTGTCCAGGGCATGATATTAACTTATTTCTGCTCTGATTGCTATCTAATACTGAAGCCTGACAGAACCACTGGAATCTGCTTACTCAGAGTGGCCATCCCTCAGGTTGCTGGAAATCAAATTCTAATGTGGGTGTTATTTGGAAGAAGGCTGGATCAGACGGAGCCATGCCTGCTGTTTTACCAGATTAGAGATTTATCCTCACCCTTTTCTTTGCTGCCTTTGTCTGATATGGCCCTTTAAGGAAGAAAACTGTTTTCTGGTGCCTAGCTTTAGCTTCAGTGTCTCTTACTTTCCTATCTTCACTCCTGGTTGCAGCCTGGATTCACCATCATATTTTATCTGGGCCTGTGTGTTTTTAGGTCTCTTCTCTGCCTGTTTTTCTGCTACCTCTATGCAACTGTTTGGTTCTGGCTTGTTTGGAAAGCTAGCTTGTCTGTTTTCTTTTCCCCTTTCCTCTTTCTACAGGGGAGTTCTGTGATCTGTTGTAATTTTATTCAATCCCATTCAACACATTGGGGTAAGGATGAATGTAAACTGTCTTTATTTCCTGTTTACAAAGATTGTTACCTCCTTGCTATATGCCTCCTACTGGTCCTGAGTAGTCACTCTGATTGTTCAAAATTAGAATATTTTACATAATAGAGAAAGGAACATTCAAATTTATCTAAAAATTCCTTCTCATTCAAACATGAAAATTGTTAAATGGGCAGACCCTCAGCTGGTTTTAAATGGTTTGCTTTATTGCAGTCAATGCATTATTTAAGTCAATAGAGTTATGTCAGTTTACACTAACTGAGGATCTGCCCCAGAGACCTTAATCCTGCAAAGCACTCTTTAGCATGTGAGTAGTCCCATCAATTGACCTCAAATATTATGACATTAACAAATACTCTTATTTACCAAGAAATTGCTTTTTTTTGCATTCAAACTTTCATATAAGCCCCTATCCCATAAAGTACTTCCAGCATGTGAGTATTTAGTAAAATCTGTTCCATTTATCAACCTGTGTGAGTTGATAAATGGAACAGATTCTACAAATTGACAAATGGAACAGATTCTACAAACAACCTACACAAATAATGCTTTAGGATTGCTTATCGTGTTCAATTACAGAGCTGAAAGATCCATTTTTCTTCTCTTCCTTACCAATTACTCAGATGCTGAAAAGTAAGTGTGAATTTAAGTATGTTGCTTGAATGGGACCACAGAGAAGAGTCATTCAGCAGTGTGTGTACAAGACCTACTTGCATGAACACTTCTGAATAGTGAATAACAAAGGGTACAAACTTGATTGAATCAAAAAGACATTTGGAATGAAAATGAATGTTGCAAACATTGGTTCTTCTTTGAGTGGCTGCAGGTGTGTATTCCATTCAGGTGTATTCATGCCAAGCACACTGAAGCTGGAGACATTTTTTCCCCAGTAGTACTTGTCAGGATGGCGCACAGACCCTATGTCTCCCTTTGGTCACTTTTGAAACTGACCTGACCTTCTCATTTCCTTAGTCGCAGCTCCTTGTCTGGTGTTTTCTCATCATGGTTTTATTCTCTGCGACACAATTTGTCACTGAGACTTTACTAGTGTGAATAATTAATAGTAGCTAGTGCCTGTTTAGTGTAATTAGTTAGTTTTGTGGTGCTCAGCACTATAGGTTATGCATCATTCTCCAGATTTCAAACACTGCCTGTCATGTGGGGTCTCAGTCCCCCACATATGCTGCTTACTGTGTCTAGATGAAGGATTTAATAATGTATACCATTTCTCATTCTTTTAAAAAGAGAAGGCAGATTTATAGGGATCTTCATCTGAAGCAGCATCTGATTGAACAAGCTACGAAGATTGCCTCAATACTGGGACCCTCTTTGGATCATAGGGCCAGCCACGCTCAGGTGTCCTGTACCTCCAAGGTAGCTGCAGACAGACCCCTGCACTCTGATGCTTCCCTGAGAAGGGAAACGGGACAGTGATCACCACATCCTTCATAAAACAACATGTATAACAGATTGGAGATGTTGGAAATCGAAGAGAGATCTGTCCTCCTCTCATCATAAATAGGCTCACAACATCCACAAGACCCAGATATTCTGGTAGATCTGGGCTGTCAACCCGTGTCTCCCTGGTACCAAGGCAGGAGAATCTAGGTGCCATACCATTGACTACAGAACTGTCAATAGAATGACCATCAAGTCCTGTACCCATGGACGCACCTGCAGCTCTGCCACTTTCTGTACCAACAATCCTCCAAGTCTTGCTCTTGCAGTTGTCCTCCCTGGAACCTGTGGGGTGCTCCTTCTTCACATAGATCTAGATCTCCAACCAAGTCAAACAGATGATCCCCTTATAGTGGGGCATACCAACCCCCAAAACAATTTACAGCTCAGTTACAGGATGATGGCCATCCTTTTGAACGGCCTTTGTTGGAGGAGCTTTTGCTGGAGGATCAATACCATCAGATACCATCGGCTCCAGCAATTCTATCCTCATATTCCCTGGATGACTCGGTGCCTCTGGGTTCATCTTCTCGGCTCTGAGGACTTTAAATTCTACCAGGAGTTACTTAGGAGAATGCCTCCAGCTCAAGGTACACAAGCTGAACTGGTACAGGAGAACATCCACAAATTATTAGACATCCTTCAGCCAACAACAATGGGAATTATTGCCCTTCCAATTAATGATGTACCCGTAAAGCCAGTGAGAGCTTTGTGGCTTACCCCAGTGTCACTAGCTCTAACAGTTAAACATATGGGCAAACAATACCAAGTACCATCACAGGGATGTGAATGGTTTTTATTCCCATCCAGTGCCATCCCCTTGTTGTCACAGCCACTAAGAGAGATCACAGCAGGAGACATTTAAGATGACCCAAATTAATTCTAATGCCTCACCCCAGATGAGAATAGTGAACCTGAAAACTCTTCTATTGAGATATGACTTTCTCAACTGGGAGGCAATGTTTAAATTCTCTTTTGTGTTGTCTGGCAACCTTCTTAGCAGAGGGTCAGCTGGTTGCAAAGACCTTGCTCCAGTCTACTCTCAATGTTGCAGATGCTTCTTCCAGGGCTATGGCCTCTGCAGTTGTAATGAAAATGGCATCCTGATTATGTAATCCCAGTATAGTACCGGATATGCCTAAATTTATTGAGGACTTACCCTTTGATGGACAAACTTCATTTTTTTGATAAAACCGACAAGATGCTGCACTCAAATATTCATGTGCCCAACCTCCACTCCCTGGGAGTGTACACTCCAGCTATCAGAAAGCACCAATGTAACCTTCCACACCAATATTCTCACCAGTACCAGAGACAGCCATTTCACCCTCTGAGGCAACAGGATACCTCCAGGAGGGCACAGAAAAGAAGGTCATCTTGCTTCCATTCTAACCATTCCTCTTATGCTCAACCTGTTATAGACTCATAGATTTTAAGGTCAGAAGGGACCACTATGATCATCTAGTCTGACCTCCTGCACAACGCAGGCCACAGAATCTCACCCACCCACTCCTGTAATAAACCCCTAACCTATGTCGGAGCTATTGAAGTCCTCAAATCATGGTTTAAAGACATCAAAGTGCAGAGAATCATCCAGAGAATCCTCCAGCAAGTGATCCGTGCCCCACGCTACAGAGGAAGGAAAAAAAAACAACAACCCAGGGCCTCTGCCAATCTGCCCTGGAGGAAAATTCCTTCCCGACCCCAAATATGGCGATCAGTGAAACCCTGAGCATGTGGGCAAGACTCACCAGACAAACACTCAGGAAAGAATTCTCTGCAGTAACTCAAATCCCACTCCATCACTTCTTATTTCTTTACAGTCTACCTCATCATTGATATACAATGCTACTCCACCACCTTTACCTTTATTTTTGTCTTTCCTAAACAGCACATAACCTTCAATACCTGTACACCTGTCATGACTGCTATTCCACCATGTTTCTGTTATCCCTATAATATCTGGTTTCACTTACTGCAACAGTAGCTCTAGTGTCTCCATTTTGCTACCTAGGATTCTCGCATTGGTGTACAAATATCTTAATTTTTGCTGTTTGGCCTTGCTCACATTCTTTACCCGATTAGGAAGGGACATTCTACCACCAGTATCATCTATTAGACTGGTATCTACACTACCCTTCCTCCTTATGTCCATTCTCCTACCCACGGCTGTATCCTTTCTTACTTCATTTTCTTCCCTCTCAGTGTTAAACTCCAGTCTGGAGATTACCTGGATATCTCCCAACCATCTCCCCCAAATTCATAGTTTAAAGCTCTCTTAATCAGTTGTGCCAGCATCAATCCTAGAAGTCTATTTCCCTCCCTACTCAGGTGAAGTTCATCCCGAAAGAACAGTCCTCTGTCCATGAATGCCTCCCAGTAGCCATACATCCCAAAGCCCTCCTTATAGCACCACTGCCTGAGCCGTCTATTGATCATCATAATCTTGTCACACCATTGTTGCCTTTCTCTAGGAACAGGCAGAATCCCACTAAAGATCACCTGGGCCTTGATTTCCTTAAGCATCCTCCCCATCCTGGCATAGTCTCCCTTGATACATTCCAGTGAGAATCTAGCCGTATCATTTGTTCCCACATGAAGGACAATCAGTGGATTCTTTCCCGCTCCCATTAGGATCCTCTTCGGCCTCGGGTCCACATCCCGTATCTTAGCACCCGGCAGACAGCATGCCCTTCTGTTCTCTGAATCAGCTCTGGTTACAGACCTGTCTATTCTTCTCAGTAAGGAGTCCCCAACCATGTAGACCTGCCTTTTCCTGGTGATGGTGCGATTCTCTGGTCTATCCCCTGTTCCCTCTGCCTGCAAGTCCTCCCAATTCCTATTCTCCCTTGCAATCCTCTGCAACCCATCCTGTATCCTCCTGGGGCTCGTATTTGGTGTTGTCATCTCCATTAACTCTTCCCCTTTTCCTATAAGACTAGCTGCTCTTCTCTTCTTCCTTGCCCTCCCACCTTCAGTGGCCACCTGCTGTTCCTCTTCTTCATTTTCCAACTCTGCAAACCTGTTCCTGAGCTCTATTTCTCCTTCGCTAGCCCGTCTTTTCTTCTGCCTGGTTCTCTTCGTCACATGCTTCCACTGTTCATTTTCTTTACCCAGCAGTCTCCCCTCAGAGTTCATTGGTCCTGCTTCCATCTGCAAGTCTGAGCTTTTCCCTTCAGCCTTCTCGTGTCTTTGCTCCATCATCTGCTCGAACCCCCTTCTAAACTCGACTAGAGTTTCCAGCTGCAACTCCAATCCTCAGATCTTTTCTTCCATCAACTCTATCAGGCAGAACTTTATGCAGACGAAACTCTTTTCAGGTACCCCCTCCAGGATCATGTTCATACTGCAGGCTTCTACATCTAGTCATCTTCAATGTGTCCTCCACTGCTTGGGTCACTACCACTGTTGCCTCTGCATCTGTCATAGCCTTCTCACCTAAGTCCTGTTAGTCCGGGAAACCAAACCAAAACACCGCCACCCACAGCAAAAGAAACCCCCAACAAGCACCACAACACAAACTCCCCTTGAAAACTCCCACTCAGACTCTCGTGTTTAGAGATCTGTTTGCTGGCTCCTGTGCCACTGCAGCTGTCTGTTGTGGGGAAACAACCCTTTTTGACTACTCCTTCTTTGAGGACAGTGATACAATCAGCAGTGATCTACCCATTCCTTCTCCTTCCCTTTCAAGAACCATCTTACTTCATCAGTGCTCGAGAGGCAATAACCTTGGACAAATGGGTCCTAAGTATGGTGGGACTGGGATATTTGATCGAATAATGCTCCATCCTTCCTACTTTGTCCCATTTCAGGGACCCATCTCTGTGCTCCTTTGAGAAGTTTGGACTCTGTTTGCCCTGGAGACTGTAGAGGAAGTTCCTCTGCAGTTTCAAGGGTGGGGTTTATACTCCCTCTGTTTCCTGGTCTCCAAGTTCAAGGGAAGGACTGAGACCTGTGTAGGATCTTCAGGCTCTGAACAAATTCATCAAGCAAGTGAGATTCTGTATGGACACTTTAGCACTGATTCTCCCTTTCCGAGATCGCAATGATTGTTTCACTGCCCTTGAGCTTTAGACATGTACTTTCATGTGTCGATGCTACCCAGTCACATGACATTTTCAGATTTGCGATAGGGGGCTGCCATTATCAATATATGGTACTTCCTTTTGGCCTGTCGTTGGTGTCTTGTGTTTTCATCAAATGCTTGATGGCATTGGTGGCTTTTTTAAGGGAGAAAGGAATTCATGTCTTCTCTTGCCTTGATGATTGGCTGGGGTGAGAGTCATCCCAGGATGAGGTTCATTGCCACATCAGGTTAATCATTTGCCTTTTTAATCATCTGGGTCTCATTCTGAACTCAGAAAAGCCAACACACCTTCCTACTCAGACTAAAGTTCATTGAAGCCCTGTTCGAATCTACGATTTTGACTACTTTTATTTTCCAACGGAGATTTCAAGCAACTCACAACTTAAGCATGTCCCTCAGGTCTCACCCATCCAAAATATCTTGGACTTGTCCAAGGTTGTGCAGCCACATGGCCTCCTGTACTTATGTAACCAAATATGCAAGAATGCTTCTCTGAACTTTTTAGGGATGGCTGAAATTGGTCTACTGGCCAAGAAAGCACCATTTGGACAAATATGTCTGACTCCCATCTGGAAGTGGTTATACTCCCTGCTGGAGTGGTGGGTGAACTGGGGCAATGCATTTGGAGGGAGTTCTCTTTTCTTTCAGGTGTGACAATTGTAACAGATGCCTCTCTAATAGGCTGGTTCACTCACCTAGAAGGTCATGAGTTCAAGCATTCTAGTTAGAATAGGGTTAGACTCTACATACCTATGTCCTCGAGCTCCAGGCAATACACAGAGACTTCTTCCTTTGTATCAAGGGTTTGTCCATCCAAATTTTGACCAACACCACAACTACAATGTTTTAGCTAAACAGAGAACGAGGGGCTCGCTCAAGCCAGCTTTGCCATGAAAGGCAATGAGCTTTTGTTGGAGCCGAGAATCAGTTAGCCAACTTTCTCAGCAAGAGATTGTCCCACAACCATGAGTGGTCTCTCAAGTGCAGCATGCTAAGGTCCATCTTTCAGGCATGGGGCATCCCTTCAGTTGACCTAGTCACTATAAAGGCAACAAGAAGTGTCACCAATTTTGTTATCTGATTGGCCAGAATTTGGGCTCACTTGCTGATGCCTTCATGTTGGAGAGGAGATTGGGTTTAATATATGCATTTTTCTGATCCCTCTCATCCCACAGCTCATTCACAAAATTAAATGAGACCACACCTGATTAATCTTCATAGCCCTGGCCTGGCTGAGACAGTGCTGGGTTGGTTCTTTTGGACCTTTTCAGTTCAACCTTTTCACCCTATGGTCCTTTAAGACCTACTCTCCCAGTATCATGATAGAATATTATATCACGACCCGAGCAGCCTCCACCTCATGACATCGCTTGTGAATGGCTAAACCCAGAGGAGAGAGCATATTCCTTAGTTCAAGTGATCCTACTCAATAGTAGGAAGCAATTGACAAGGGTCACTTAGCTGGCTAAGCAGAAACATTTTTTGTTTGGTCTACTAATTATGGAACAAACCCTTTGGAAGCAAGGATCCAAGCCATTTTTGAGTATATCCTACATCTGATCTTCTCACAGTTCTCTGAGGGTACATCGAGTGGGCATCTCTGCTACTCATCCTCCAGCCCAGGGGTGCTCAGTTTTCTCTAACTCCATGACTTCTAGATTTCTTAAGACAGTATGTGATGGTGTTACCTTCCCCACACTGGGCAAGAAGAAGTTAACCCTATATTGTGGGCTGAAGAAGCCCACTCCCTTGCTCCTGTTGGGCATGCTCCACCTGGAACCACAGAATAAAAGGGTGCAACTCAGCTTAGTCTGGGATGAGGAGAGAGGACACGTGTTGCAGGCTCATGTCCAGAAGCTGTCAGAGCCCCAGGCCAGGTGCGCTGAGACTCAGGCAAGTACCCAGCTGGCTGTGGAAGCCCATGAGGAAAAGAAGATGTTGGGAGTTTTGCCTAACAACCCGGAGAACCATATAGCCTGTAGACTACGGAGCAGGTAGGCAGGGTAGGAAGTGTCCCAGGGGAACTGAGAACTGAGTCAGTGTGTTTTGAATGGATACTCACTGATCCAGCATGAATACACTCATCATTGACAGGGCCCTGGACTGAGACCTAGTGGAGTAGGGAGGGCTGAGGTGGGGCAGGCGTGTACTCCACAGCCCACCTTTGAGCCCTTCTGCATTGGTGTCTTAAGCCAACTTCTCTAATGAGAAGGAACCGAGGGTGGTTGGGGGCAATCAAGGTGGTGATGCTCTTATATAACATCAGGAGGTGGCACGAGGACATGTGGGGCACATGGACACATAGGGCCTCTGTTTGTCAGAAGCTGGGAATAAGCGACCGGGAATGTATCACCTGATGATTACCTGTTCTGTTGATTCCCTCTGGGGCACCAGGCATTGGCCACTGTCGGAAGACAGGATACTGGGCTAGATGGACTTTTGGTCTGACCCAGTATGGCCATTCTCATGTTCTCCACCCTGATGAGTAGTGCTGTGTGGGGGAAAAAAGATTCTGGCTCCGGTGTATTTGGCACAAACACTCCTGAATGGTATACACATCTGCACCCATATCTTGAACAATAACAGTTTCTGAAGAGTAACAGTCTTTTTTTGGTTTTTTTTGCACTATTTGATGGCTCTACTAGATAATCCCAGTTCTGATCTGTGACAATTCCCAGTTTCTCTCTCTCGTAACTCCTTGACAAAATTCAGCCCTAGAATTACCCCTCACCTTTGTATCAAAATCACCTTTGAATGAATTTCTCATGGACTTAAATAGACATTATGACCCTCCCATCTTCCTCTAGAATGATTTGTCCTTTTTTCCCCTATTTGTGAGTCAAGTCTTTAGCCATACTGTGCCACCCATTCAAGATTATAGGTGTCTGATATTGTCAAGGAGATTGTCATATGGGACCATTTGAAAGACTTAGATAATAGCTAATAACAACAACAAATCCACTGCTTTCCCATGCCTACCATCTTAGTTATTGCTAAGCAGCATTTTTTGTTATTTGGAAACCCATGCTTATTATTGCTTATTTATTTTCATCTATGGTAGATGCTTATTGTTTCCTAATTATTTGCTGATTTTATATTACAGAAGTACAACTCGTAGAATACAATATGGTCTCCTTTCCTCTCTCTTTGGACATTACTATATATTTTCTGTTTCTATTTACTATTTTTCTGTCTTGACATTTATCCTGCTATTCCTCAAGAATCCTACAGTTAATTTTATTTAATCAAATTTCTACATACCTCAGGGCTATCTTTTCTCAGCAAAATTAAAGTTAATGGGAGCTTTGCTTTTGTACAGATGGCTTGGTTAGTCTAAACAGTGACTATCCTATTATAATTATGCCCTCTGATGTGTCATTATTAAACCTTCGTTCACCATTATTTGTCTCTCTCTTCATTAAAGATCAATAAAAGACAGTTATTAAATATCTCAGAAATGTCAGTGTTTGGTTTTTTATCTAATATTAGTTTTTTTCACTTAGTGTAGAATTGCTTTTTTAGTTTGATTCCTTTAGTTACCAATGTATAGTCTTGCATTTTACCTAACTAATTTTGCTGCTGCAGCTGCATAACTGCCTCCATATAGTTTATCTTCACCTTTTTTAAAAACTATGCCAAAATGCAGTAATTCACATTACAGACAAGCAGCTTGCAAAATCATAGATAGAACACAGTTGTTGTTTGTTATGTAAGTATTAAAAAAAAAAATCTGAAACTCAACCCTAGAAAATATCTACCTTTATTTGTAATGTATGTTATTTAAATGTATCTATTTCCTTTTCCAATGTTCATCAAGTAAATTAAAATAATTATTCCCTGGAAATGTTAAAAGCCCAATTTCTGCGCAGAGTAAAATTTTGTGGACAAACTGTATATTCCTTAAGACGATGGTTTGTAAGGATGATGCCAATTTATACAATATGCAGTTTATGCATTTATAAATGTGCCCAATAGCAGTACTGTAGGGTATCTGTGCTACAGTCTTCTCAATCGAAAAGAGCAGAAGTTTAGTTGGAGTGTTGGAGGACTCCAATATAAAGCAGGGTTGATTAAACTTAGTGATACCCAGAGTGGCCCCACAGCATGCCTGGAGCCCAAGAATAGCTTCTAATTTGTTTAATTTTTTTTTAATGGCCTGACTTTCAAAGGTGCTCAGAACCTGCTACTATGATTAACTTAATGGAATTGAAAATAAGAAAATAAGAATTGGTGGGTGCTCAGTACTTCTGAAACCCAGCCATTAATATTTTTTGTAAAGTAATTTCATATTTCCATGAAACAGAAGTTACTATAGAAGGGCAAAATATTGTATAGATATACATCAATCTAAAATCAGTGCACACCACCATGATATTTATTTGTTCCAATACTTCCATTATCCTTCATAGATTAAGCAAAATGTATTTGTTGTCTGAGTTCCCCAAAATGTAAAACCTGAATTAGGGCTCCAATCTAGCAAAACACTTAAGCACATGCTCAACTGTAAGCCTGTGAATAGCCAATGAGACTACATAAATATTTAAGCACATGCTCTGTTAAAAAGAGGCCCTGACTCCCTCCGCCACTGCATGACCCTGTCGTGTGTTCCACTTCCTCATCTACCACTTTGTCTTCTTGGTCGACTCTGCTGGGCCCTGCCTCCGGTCCCCCCAAAGTATCCCTGAAGCTCTTGGCAGTGGAGGTGGGGTCACTGACGAGGATGGCATGCAGCTCCTTGTAGAAGATCCTTGTCTTTGGCACCACACCAGAGCGACAGTTGGCCTCCCTTGCCTTCTAGTACATCTGCCTCAGCTCCTTGATCTTAGAATGGCACTGCTGTGCGTCCCTTTCATGCCCCTTCTTCTGCATGCCACTAGCAATTAACCCATAGGTATCAAAGTGAAGCTGCAACTGACTGCATAGCCTTCTCTCCCTGCAGATCCACTAGATCCAACAGCTCCAGTATACTCCACATGGAAGCACATCTGCTGCAGAAAGCCAGCATGGTCAGCTGGGAAGATGCTGTGTGAGCTGTCCTCACTGAGCAAACAGGAAGAGGAATTTCAACAATTCCTGGCCATTTTAACAGGGAAGGGGCACATGCATGTATACCTTCAGGGCAGCAGAGTTCAACCTGATGACCAGAATGGTCATGCCGGGCATTCTGGGACACTCCCTGGAGGCCAATTAGGGTGACAAGCAAGCACAGTGTCTACAGTGACACTATGTTGCTCGACCTACATTGCAAAAAGACCTATGCCTCTTGTTGAGGTGGTTTTATTATGTCAGGATTGCAGGGGAGTTACATCAGTATGAGGAGCATTTCAGCGTATACACCTCCAGTGTTTTGTCGATGAAAGCTGACTTTTGTGGAGTGGAGACAAGGCCTCAGTTGCTTTCAAAAATGTAAGTAGCATGCATAATAAGAATATGTGAATATGTGTAAGAGATAGATAAGTCTATTTCTACTACTAATAAGGAGCTGAAAGTTTCAAAAGTAAATCCTACTGAGCTTAAGAATGAGATCCTTGAGCAAGATGTTCACACTCTGTGAGAGGACTCTTTGCAAACTTCTCCTTGAAGTGTTTCTGTCACATCCTTGTATCCAAGAAAAAGGATTTAGCAATTCTGTGAATCAGGGAAGTGGAAACACCTGCCAAACCTTTAGATTCTAAGGATTAGTGGGGTAAATGTATGTAGATGTTGGAACCCACTGTATAGATTATAGGATCCCTCTCCCTCATAGTAGCATGGCTCCCTTAGGAGCTTGGATGTTGCTGGCGGTATCCCACATGGGGGCACATTGCCCCCTCAGAGCAGTAGTAGAGGAATCATTGAGGATTTAAGGCTTCTAGAAGCATCACTGCCTCCTGTGTAAATTCCTCAGGAAAGCAAACCCAAGGAGACTACCAGACCCTAACAACTTTTATCTGATCTATACCCCATTGGTATCCAGATCCCAAGGCAGGGATGGAGTCTGCTGCAAAGGCACCCTCCCCCCTTCAGCATTCCTGTCCAAATTATATGTGCTTCTGCTCCAGTCTGCTAATAGAAATAGAGGCGCCTCTGTCATGGGATCACAGTAAGTAGTGGTATCATGCCTACTGGATCAGAGAGTCCATTCTCTCTACAAGAACAGGCTACAGGGCTCAATGTGAGGCCTTGTCAATTTTTTTCTGTCAACTGTTTTTTTGTAGAAGTGGTGTTAACTAAACAAAGTTTTACACAAAAAGTGGCTTTCTGCCAAAAGTTACATTTTTTTGTTGTAGAAAATCCAAATGCCTGAAAAAACAAAATATTTTGCTTTAGGTATTCCACCACAGAGCCTCATGGGAGTTATCTCATTTGCTAGATCCTTTCTGGCAAATAAGTAAGTAGAAGATAAGATGTTTGTAACATTTCTCTTTCTCTATTTGTAGCTTAGTGTACTTTTCCATTCTGCCTAGATTTGTTTAAAATGTTGTTTATTGTTGGAGTAAAACAAACACGCACCCCCCCCCCACACACACACACTATAACTGAAATCTCTTCTTTCTTTAAAATATATTGGGTACCATTTATGTCCCAAGTGGTTTGGACTGATATTTGTGTTACTTCTATAAATCACCTAAGCCGCTCTTTTAGAAAACCAATAAAAGTACCTCCCTTGTGTTGATGCTATGCCTCAGAAATGATTGTGCAGCTGCCACAGAGGAATAAATAAGAACATATATAATTAATGTTGCCTGCCTGTGGTGTATATTCAGTAGGTAATGGATCTCTTGCCTAATAGTTGTAATATGTGCTAATCATACTTCTCCACTGAAGACATACCAGTGACAGATGTTGGTGAATAGTAGGGGGAAGAGGGCTGCCACTTACTCTGGTATATTTTTTGCCTTCTGTGCACATCATCCCACTCACCATATTTGGCCCATGTAGGATCTGGCCTCATATCAAAATGATGTTAGGCTTGATGATTTGAAGGCTAAAAAGGCTTTATTCTATAATACCAGAATGATAGATCATGTCTGTTTACATAAGCGACCAAGGCTTGGTCCACACTAAGCCCCCAGTTCGAACTAAGTTACGCAACTTCAGCTACGTTAATAACGTAGCTGAAGTCGAAGTATCTTAGTTCGAACTAAAAGGTACTTACCGCGGGTCCAGACGCGGCAGGCAGGCTCCCCCGTCGACTCCGCCTACTCCTCTCGCAGAGCAGGATTACCGGCTTCGATGGCGAGCACTTCCGGGATCAATTTATCGCGTCTAGACGACGCAATAAATTGATCCCAGAAGATCGATTGCTTGCCGCTGAACCAGCCAGTAAGTATGGACGTACCCAAAGAGTCCTGTGGCACCTTATAGACTAACAGACGTATTGGAGCATAAGGTTTTGTGGGTGAATACCCACTTCTTCAGATGCACCCACGAAAGCTTATGCTCCAATATGTCTGTTAGTCTATAAGGTGCCACAGGACTCTTTGTTGCTTCTACAGATCCAGACTAACACAGCTACCCCTCTGATACTTGACATCTGTTTACATAGCCAATTCTGGCCTAGATCCTCTGGGTGCAACACAGTGGGAGATGCTGTAAGGGATGCTTGTGGCTCAGTTATGCTGGGGTTGCTTGTATGTCTGCCCCCTTTCTACCTACCAAATATATCAGAGCAACCTGTAGGAGTTGCTCTAATCCATGTCTGGCTATGTCCCCCACAAAGGACAATTTGCCAGTCTAGAATTGCCAGAGCACAGTGTTCTTTGGCCACACCCATACCTAGATTACCTAAGAATGTTCTCCCGGTGGGGAACTGGAGGTATAGAGCCTTCCTACATCAGATTTATGCCACTTTGGGATTCCTCCTAGACTGGAGGAGTGGAAAAGGGAACGAAGTCAGGTCCAGAATCTGGTGCAATGAGTATTCCAAAACCCTTCTTTTAAAAAGAAGCCCTGCTGTAACTTATGCTCAGGTATTTGTTAAGCTACATATAATGTGATGTGCAGGCCACTGAACAGTTCTTTCTCACTTGCCCAAATCCTCATTTGATGAGTTTTGTCACTGTTGTGACAGTGTGTGACAAGGACTAAATTATATATGCTAACTATAAGGGATTAATTTCCAACAAAATTCATTGTATATAATCGTGTGTGTGTTTGGACAACACGTTGGCAGATTAAGTCTAATGTAGGTACATGTAAAGTAATGAATATTGGGAAGAAACCATTGAGACTTTGTATTCATGCTAATGCACTTGGAATTGGACAACTGCAAACTACCCCACTAATAAAATTTATCCTGTATCTGAAGAGACTTGGCCTCTGTACCAAGACTGCTCACCAAACAGCAGTTTTGATGGTGCTGTTTCCTTGTTTTTAAATGTGGAAACTCATCCCCTTGGCCACTGCCTCATTTCCCATAAGGCAGTTGAACAATCATTAAGCAGCACCAAATTTTAGTCACTGACTTGCTGTCATGCGGCCTTGGGCCACATTCAAAGACATGATCTTGAGGCAAGAGGCTCCATTTCCAGAACCACCCCGTCTTTTGTTTTTCAACCATGACACATATTCCCTTTAGTATGGAGTTACTGTGCTTAAATATCCCTGATATCTTATTACCTGTAATAGAACCTCTCATCTTTATGAAAACAAGTTCCTGTGTTTCTCCCTGCCTCCATTCAGACAATGAGTTCTGCTTTATTTTAAGTCAATATATCTGGATGACTCTTCATCGAAAAAGTTCTCCCTAGAGAATGTGATGGGTTACATGCAACTTACAGCCATCTTTTCCTGCAGATGGCTAGCCTGAAGCTACCCAAGTTTATTTATTAAATCTCATCCTGCTGAATGCTTTATGTAGAGAAATCAGCACAGAACAGAATAATATAGTGTTCTTAAAATAATTAACACTAAATCCATGCAAGAGTCTGTGTCTAACTACTACTGTAGTCTCCTCTCTACTAGGGGACAGACCAGAAACAGTTAATGATGCCTGAAAAGTAGGTGGCACTGGCTACAATGGGGCATTACTAGAGATGTGTAGGTTCAGCCACTGACTGGGCTCCTATGGAGCTCCCATTTAAACTAAAGTTGCCCTCCCTCAGTTGAACTGAGTAGAAACACTGCCTACCAATACAAAGGGATGACTACTTAATAGGGCACAATGCTCCTCACTGGTGCAGAGGTGAAAGTTGCACCTCTGTCCCATTAATAGTGGAGCTGGCCCTTCATGTTGATCCCTGGGTACAATCCATTCCTATGACTTTAATATAAATCATATAGAACCTTGCTAGTGATTTCTTAAAATGGCTAAGAAATCATTCAATAGTTGAGCAAAACTGTCTGGCAAAATTCCCATAGATGTCATTTGGATTTTTGTTGAAGCAAGGACTAAATAGCTAGGATATCTAATTTTTGTCTTGTTTGTTTGTATTTGTATCTTCCAAAAACTTCCAACAATAAACTTTACGAAAGCTTTGTACTGGAGATAATTTTCTTCCCCCAAATGTATTCGCTATTACAGCGCAAGGACTTTAAGGTGGCACAAAGATATATCATGGGAACAACTAGAAAATGTAAGAAAGGGAAATTGCAAAATATCAAGAAAAAATTCCTGATACTGAAATATATTAGACTATTAGAGTCTCCCCAGGGAAGTGTAAAAGGGCCCATTGCTTGGCACAGTTAAAACAAGGCCAGGAAAGCACTAGAAAAATATAGTGTAGGAAATGGAGGATGAACTTTAGGTATTTACTATCTTAAATGTTATGATTTCTGTGATTACAAGGAACAAACAAACAAAAAAGGTCTGCAACGTGGAAGATGTTTGTTATCTGTAATTGTGCACTAGTTAGAATCAAAACAGAGGTGCTGCAAAATCGAGGAATACACTTCAGTTGTCCCACATCACAAGCCTACCAACAGCCCAAACAAAGTAAGTAGTTCTCTTTTTTGTGTATATAAAGGATGGATCTGGTTTTTGCTTCAGTGGGGCCCCTCTCGAAGTTTTGAGCTGTAGCTGGATGAATACTGACGAAAAGTACTCATGGTATTCACTTGAATAAAAACCATAAATCTCTGGTGACAGTCAGGAAGCAGGGGGTAATAGAAGAAGCTGCTGTATATGGCCATAGTGCAACCACACCCAGAATAGTGTTTTAAGTAGTTGTCTACTTTATTATCAGAAATGATTGAATAGCTCTTTATATATTACTTCATGGTGTTTTTCCTGAAGTTCCATGCCAGCCACTCTCCCTGATCTGGCACAGACAGCCTGACAATATGCTGATTTCCTGCTGTGAGAGCATCTTAGGGACTGCTAGCACAACCTGTTTGTTACCAGCTCCTGCTCCACTCACGCCTTTCTCCCCGAAACAAAGTGCCACTGCAGGTACGGCAGAGGAGGAAAGAGATTATTGTCAAACAAAACATATAAAATATTAACTGAGTAGGAAACTCTCACTTTGATGCTCGGTGCTGAGTAACACCAGCCCTGCCTCAATCTACCACAAAGAGAAGCAAGAAGTTTGGAGAGGAAAGGAGCTGAAAATGAGTGAACCTTACGAGGAGCCTCTTTCCTTCTGTCAAGCCATGAGTCTCCTGTGTAGCCATGGGTTTCTGCACTAGTAGCAGGGAGAGCTGCTAGCAAAGAACTCTCATGCAGAGGAATGATTTTAACCAGAAATACAGAAATGATGAAGCAGAAGTTATGGAAGTCTGATTTTTGCTAAACCAATAAAACCTACCATAATTTAATTACTTTGCACTAATAGGTCTCTTGGATCTCTCCTTTTGGATATCAGAAAGGCATTTGGCAGGGTGACAGGTGACTCTTCTGTTCAAAAGGAGAGAGTGTATTTTTGGTCATTTAGACCTGCTACTTGAAAATGTATTTCCTCCTGCTTTAATCAACATAAGAACAGATGTTACTGTAACAGCATGATGACCAAGCCTATTGTCGTTTTCAAGTGATAGGAAGCGAGTTCACAAACTTGGAGGACTGTAGTATCAAATTTACCTTTGCAGGGCAATTGGTCTGTTTTCAGCTATTTGTGTACAAGAAACTGAGTGTTTCCATTTCGCATAGGACATAGTAAAATGAATCAGCATGGGCCACTCAACGAGATGGGGAGGAGGCCCCCAACGACAGTACTGTGCTTTCAGTCAAATAAATTAATCTGCTTTTACTGAGGGCTTAGTTTGATCCTCATTATTGCCACCTGGGGTTTTCTAAATATCTCCCTCTACCGCCTCCTCTGATTCTGAATCCTGATGCCACTTGCTCTGCTGGCAATTTCTGCCTAGAACAACAGTGACAAGAATCAGATTGCAACCTTTACAATGCAGTAGTTCCATTGTCAGAAGCCAACTTTTATTATTACTTTTTTATATGAAATGGAAGCACTCAATTTCTTCTAAATGAAGAGTAGAAAATAGCATACTTGTGTTTAATGGGCAGGACCAATTCAAAACCCATTTAACAAACAGCCCATTCTCTTCCTTCGCATTTTGAAAATATACTTATTTACTGTGCACCAAAGGAATAAAAAAGACAATTTATCAGAGGGGCTTTACATATTGTGACAAAGTGCAGACAAAGTACAATAGTGGCAAGTCTTCTATGCACTACACTAGCTAGCATCCTGTCCATTATAGGATAATGAAGATGTGAGATGTGAAAAAAGCTCTCTCAAAAGATCTGTGAACTGGTTCAGCTTCCATCTAAAATGACCATCAGAGCTGTATCTCAGCTTCAGTCTCTCCTTTCTATTTTGATCTTCTCTGTGATGTGACACTATATAAATGCACACAATACTCTGATACAGTGTCCTTTGCTAAGTAATATGGAAATAATTTGACATTTATTTGGATTTCTAGAGCCTTTAAGTTAGAATGAAAACAATTCAGCCTCACCTCTCACAGCTATGACTATACAAAGACATCCTTGGTTGTTCCTCTTCTTTCAGCATATGTAGTATAAGCCATCTTGAGTGCATATCAGGAGAATGCAGAGCAAGGTAATTAGTTGAAGTCAATTGCACAATTATTTTTAATAAGCTGGCTGCTATCGATGACAATTTATGGACACCCTTCTAATACCAAGCTAGAGCAATTGCTTCTAGTTACTTTCATATCATAGGGCTAACAATTTAAATAACATCATGAAATTTAACTGATGAATTGCTGAGAAACAAGTATGTTAACTCCTTTCCTCCTGGAAAAGATGAAGTGTAGTTCACTGGTCTACAATTTTTGAGAAGTCGTCTGCTTCAGAGATAAAATGTGCTATTTAGTATGTATTTTGATGTGCTGAATTCAAATATGACAATTAAAACAACTGATTGGCTACTGTTTCTAAGCTATTTAAGTTTTTACATTTTATGTCTATGTATATTGTGTAGATAGTAGAGTTTTAATCATAAATTGTAAACCTAGGTCTTTTCATGTGTTTATGGTTGCTTTACATGATACTATTTCACCTGTCCTGTTTATGTAACACTTTAAAAATCAGCAAAGGGGTTATATAAATAAAATTTATTATGAAACAAAAGGCAAAAAACTATTATGTCCATAGTTTAGTCCCATTCAGTGTCTACTCGGCGCTTCTTGTCTTGTCTCTTGTATTCATTAAATGGAGCATCTCTTGTCACTGTCCAGCAATAGTCTGCAAGCATTGATGGGCTCCATTTGCCCTGATAGCGTTTCTCCATTGTTGCAATGTCCTGGTGAAATCGCTCGCCGTGCTCGTCGCTCACTGCTCCGCAGTTCGGTGGAAAAAAATCTAGATGAGAGTGCAAAAAATCTATCTTTAGTGACATGTTGCATCCAAGGCTTTTGTATGCCTTGAGGAGGTTTTCCACGAACAACCTGTAGTTGTCCGCCTTGTTGTTTCCGAGAAAATTGATTGCCACTAACTGGAAGGCTTTCCATGCCTTTTTTTCCTTGCCACGCAGTGCATGGTCAAATGCATCATCTCGAAGAAGTTCATGAATCTCAGGACCAACAAAGACACCTTCCTTTATCTTAGCTTCGCTTAACCTTGGACATTTTCCATGGAGGTACTTGAAAGCTGCTTGTGTTTTGTCAATGGCCTTGACAAAGTTCTTCATCAGACCCAGCTTGATGTGTAAGGGTGGTAACAAAATCTTCCGTGAGTCAACAAGTGGTGGATGCTGAACACTTTGCCTCCCAGGCTCCAATGACTGTCAGAGTGGCCAATCTTTCTTGATGTAGTGGGAATCTCTTGCACGACTATCCCATTCACAGGGAAAACAGCAGTACTTTGTGTATCCAGTCTGTAGACCAAGCAAGAGAGCAACAACCTTCAAATCACCACAAAGCTGCCACTGATGTTGGTCATAGTTGATGCACCTCAAAAGTTGTTTCATGTTGTCATAGGTTTCCTTCATATGGACGGCATGACCAACTGGAATTGATGGCAAAACATTGCCATTCTTCAGTAAAACAGCTTTAAGACTCGTCTTCGATGAATCAATGAACAGTCTCCACTCATCTGGATCGTGAACGATGTTGAGGGCTGCCATCACACCATCGATGTTGTTGCAGGCTACAAGATCACCTTCCATGAAGAAGAATGGGACAAGATCCTTTTGACGGTCACGGAACATGGAAGCCCTAACATCACCTGCCAGGAGATTCCACTGCTGTAGTCTGGAGCCCAAAAGCTCTGCCTTACTCTGGGGCAGTTCCAAATCCCTGACAAGGTCATTCAGTTCACCTTGTGTTATGAGGTGTGGTTCAGAGGAGGAGGATGGGAGAAAATGTGGGTCCTGTGACATTGATGGTTCAGGACCAGAAGTTTCATCCTCTTCCTCTTCCTCGTCTGACTCAAGTGAGAATGATTCTGGTGCATCAGGAACCGGCAGTCCTTCTCCGTGGGGTACTGGGCGTATAGCTGATGGAATGTTTGGATAATGCACAGTCCACTTTTTCTTCTTTGACACACCTTTCCCAACTGGAGGCACCATGCAGAAGTAACAATTGCTGGTATGATCTGTTGGCTCTCTCCAAATCATTGGCACTACAATAGATTTCCTTTTCCTGTTCAACCACTGGCGAAGATTTGTTGCACAAGTGTTGCAGCATATGTGTGGGGCCCACCTCTTGTCCTGATCTCCAATTTTGCAGCCAAAAGAAAGGTGATAGGCTTTCTTAACCATAGTGGTTATACTGCGCTTTTGTGATGCAAAAGTCACTTCACCACAAACAGAGCAGAAGTTATCTGCCTTGTTCACACAAGGACGAGACATCTCTGCTCACTTTGGCTAAACAGAAATGTGTCCCTTTGCAAAATCAAACACTGACAAATAAGAGAGCACGACACTGTATGATTTCTAGAGCTGATATAGGGCAATTTGTTCAGCAGAGTGATGTAAGCTTCGTTATGATTGCATCATCCATGACTTCTAGGAATAACATGATGCAATTCATATCATGTATGACGCAATACCAGCTTCAGATTGCATCATTCATTGTTTTGCCTAAAAAGCAAGTACTGTCCAAACCCAGTCATAGATTTATTCATAGATCCAGTCAAAGATGTATTTGAGTCATTTCTGGTTTAAATTGAGATCCCTTCCCTTTATAACTCACTTATCCTCCGCCATTCCCAAGTCAAGGGTCGTATATACTGACCCAATAGCATCTCTTGAAAACTAGAGCCAAACAACAATTTTAAGCATCATTTTCGTTCTCAGTGACCCAGAAGAGTGAGAGCAACACAGACAATCACCTATTCATAATTGATTATATATAGTGACACATCACATCAATGAGGGATGGAGGTAACCAAAAACATCGACAATTTGATTCCAAATTCTTAATAATAAGCACTTTCATTCATAGATCTCAAAATGTTTTTACAAAGGAGTGTCCACATCATTATCCCCATTTTGCAGCAGGGTAAACTGAAGCCCAATGAGATTATTTATAAGTGACTTGCCCACGGTCACACACTAAACTAGAGCTAGAGCTAGGAATAGAATGAAGGTTTTCCATCTGTCATCCTCTGGACTCTCCTGCCTTCCTAGCACTGGGATCTGTATGAGTTGTCAATTCAAGATTCTCCTATTCCAACATCCCCTCAGAACAGGGAGCCAAGCGGGGTTCCACATGCGTTAGTAGGTACATGGAAGCAACAAATGACAGATCCTTCCAATGAGAGAATAGCAATAGCCCAGATAAGAGTGGACTCCATCACTTTAAACTTACTTTCATGCTGCTTCCTATCATGACTGGTCACCAGAGTCCCAGGAACAGGCCCTGGATGATTGGGGGCCCCCTGAAAAAATAGGCCCATCCCATTATTAAAGGCTGGTAATGGAAGATATGTCAATCAGACAGGAGGCAATCCTCATTTGCTGCATCACCAGTGATGAACCTCTCCTCTGCCCTACTACTGGATCTGTAATGATGAGCTTTTTTCCCCTCCTTCTCCCTCGGGGAGGAGTTCAAAGGGAGGAATCAAATAAGGATTGAAGTGGAAATTGGGGAAGATGGAATGAAGCAAGGTAGAGGCTAAAGACATAATAGTTACTGCCAGGGCCGGTGCAACCACTAGGCGAACTAGGCGGCCGCCTAGGGTGCCAAGATTTGCGGGTGCCAAAAAGCGGTGCCCCCAATTTTTTGAACGAATGAATAAAGAAAAGAGAAACGTCATTGAACTTGCATTTTAACTTGTCGTTCTCTCGTACATTACAGCTATAGCCTACGCCAGCTCTGCGTTGCGGGCACAAGCGTACTGCTTCACACTACGGTACAAAGTGGCAATGACATCATTTTTCTTGTCGTGCACAGCCAGGAGGAGGGGAAGGGGGCGCAAGGTGGAAGTTTTGCCTAGGGCGCAAAATATCCTTGCACCGGCCCTGGTTACTGCTTATTATTTATGTTCACATAAGGCAACAGATAAGGCAGTCTGTGTCCCACCAGGATCTCCCAATAACCAGAGTACTGGATGGTCATCATGGCCATGACATTTTTTTACAAAATGTGACTTTTGAGTATCTCTCTGCCATAACAAGCCATTATCTTGGTACGTGCAGCCAGACCATTTCTAAACAAGACTCCCACATCAATCTTTACACATTTTGCTCTATGGATGTCCTGTGTAGTTAAGTAGAGAAGCAAGAACTCCGGGGGGGCGGATTGTCTTTAATGTTTTTAACATTTTTTTTGGTAAAAACAAGTCTTCAGTCATCCTAAGAGCAAAAAGGTTTTCACATGAAATGTCGTTGTAAACATGATCTGTTTTTTAAAGTACAAATAGAGTTATTGTTCCCAAAATCAAGCACGGTTTTACAATAAAAGTAGGGGTTTTCAACATTTGGTCATGCCTCCCCCTTGCAGCATCACAAACAGGTATTGGGGGCGGGTCATGATCCCCATTCTTCCCATATAGAAAATTGAGACAAGAGTCCTGGCTAGATCCCAGCTAGTTAGGAGGAAGGTTCTGGCTGAATGGGAGGGGTTCCTGGTGTGGAAACAGTAACGAACCACTCCACTAAAGCATTTCACTGTGAATCTTTTGCCCAGCCCTCATTTTATAGTAAAGCATGTCCAAAGTATAACTATCATACTCAATTTCTAAACTCTCTGACTGGCCTTATTAAGGATATTAGGTGAGATGAAGCACATATTTTAACCCCATCTAGAGATGCTTTGGCACAGACCCCAGCCTCACACGTATGTTGACTGGATTTTAGTTCTGTTTACCTCCATATGATTGGGGGCTGTGGCTCTCATAGCCAGTGAATATTTTCACTGGCACTACTTTGAGCTACAGCATGAATAATGTTCATGAAATAACTCTAAACAAGCACTATGGTACTTAAAATAGAATACTGAAATTTCTTGTCTAGTTAAATTTTGATTTGTTGTCATCCATACGCCCATTAAAATAGCATTTAACCCTTACAACTGTTCCTGAATATGTGTGTCTTACATACAAGGCAGATAGCTATATTGACTAGAAGTTATTGAATAAAATTAAAAGTCTAAAGTAGAGAATTCTGTCTACTTAAAGTTAAAATAGAAATGAATAGCAATAATAATAAACTTAATGATCCAAAAATAAAACAAATCAATGGTCTCATCTAAACTACACTGCAATAAATGTCCCTGCTTAGTGCTTATTCCCTTTCTAATAAAGAAAACCTATTAAACAAACAGATTACAACTGAAAAAAACAACAATAAAAGCTCAATTGGCTCTTTTAGTTTCTCTCGGAAGGGTAAAACTGCAGTTTAGATTAAGCACATGAGATGAAAACTAGGATCGCTGAACTACTAGAAATGTATATTTGATAAGGACAAACACAGATTCAGTCTTAAATCTTACAAGGGACTCGGCTGTTTTATTGGTTAATACCAGATAACAGTCTCTCTCTATCACTCTTTCTCACTAACTAGCTTAGCTGATTGAATAGCTTTTTATTTAATTTTTTAAAACTGTTTTGTGAATATTTTTGTGGCTAAAAGTACAGCGTTTGAGTCACTAGGATTCATGGAGTCACATTGTTTATGTGCAAATATTTATTTGGCCACTGGCTATTTTTCAAAATGCTTATGCATCCCCGAAGTGATTTATTGAAGTATGAGTGATTATTTGTCTGAAAGTGTGTTCATTATTTGTCATTATTCTTCTATTTAGACACTCCAGTCAGGAAAGTGAAACCATATCATATGGCATAGGCAACATAACCCAAAACATGAATAATAGATACAAACTTTTCAAAGCAAACAATCAAAGAGAATAAACACAACCCATCTAAACTATTTGGTAATAATAAATAAATTTGGAAAAACCAGGCTTAATTCATGCACCATTATTTTTAGTGGATTAGATACTGAACCACTGTTGAAAATAAAAGTGCTAAATCCATTGGACCAGATATTGTGATAGCCTTGTCCATGTTAAGTAGTGCCTAACTTAACAGACAGTCCCATCGGACATGTTCCAAGACTGGGTTCAAGATCACATTGATTTGGTTTAGAGTTTGTTTTGAAAGAGTCTAATGGAAGACACTGGGAACGACTGTAACAACAGCTTCTCTGTTAATTTAAAAAGTATGAAATGCAGAGAGACTTTGAAGGATGAGTTATTGCTTACTTTTTTGCTGTTTGCTTTGTGTATGTCCTTCCTCTTTGCTTTTCTTAATTTTTCACTGCAAGTTGCGGACCTAATTGGTATGAAGCCAAATAAAACTCTGATCATGTTGTTTCTCTAGCCTAACTATATAGGCCTTTTCTGCTTATTAAACACTGTACATGGAAAGAGAGGTGTAGTTCACTGTAGTATATGGAGACCCAAAACAGATTAAAATATCTTCTTGTTCAGTTCTATTCTGGTACATAGACAATTAATCTCCCCCTCTTGTGGACAAAATTCCTCACCCCCACCACCAACCAAACTAGGGTGACCAGATAGCAAGTGTGAAAAATTAGGAAGTGGTTCGGAGGGTGGGGGGGTTGCTTATATAAGAAAAAAACCCAAATATCAGGACAGTCCATACAAAATAAGAACATCTGGTCACCCTAAACCAGTGGTTCTCAATCTTTCCAGACTACTGTACCCCTTTCAGGAGTCTAATTTGTCTTACATACTCCCAAGTTTCACCTCACTTAAAAACCGCTTACTTAAAAATCAGACATAAAAATACAAAAATGTAACCGCACACTTATTATAGACCAAATGCTGACTTTCTCATTGTTACCATATCTTTATAAAATAAATCAGCTGGAATATAAATATTGTACAGTAAAAGCTGTGTTATCCGGCTCCGTACCAACCGGCCAATGAAAGCTGCACAGCCAGTGCGTGGGGCGGGGTAGGGGCAGCGTGCAGAGCCACCTGGCCACGCCTCCGCCTAGGAACAGCAGGGACAGGTTGCTTTCAGGGACCGCCCGAGGTGAGCACCTCCCCAGATCCAGCATTCCGAAACCCCTTCCGTGCCCCAACCCCTTGCCCCGAGCCCCCTCCCGCACCCCAACCCTGCCCCCTCCCACACCCAAACTCCCTCCCTCTTAATTAACTGGAATTTTTCACTTACCGACACTCTCCCCATTCTCCCAACATGCCACATAAAAAAGCTTTTACTGTACTTACATTTCAGGTATAGTATATAGAGGAGCATAAACAAGTTATTGTCTGTATGAAATTTTAGTTTGTACTGACTTCGCCATTGCTTTTTATGTAGCCTATTGCAAAACTAGGCAAATATCTAGATGATTTGATGTACCCCTGGAAGACCGCTGCATACCTCCAGAGGTACGCATACTCCTGGTTGAGAACCACTTTCCTAAAGCAAACCCACCAATCTGGTGCATGCTCAGTGCAGCCTTTGGGCTTTTAACAGTAAACAACTAGTCTTACATTAGCTACCAGGTGGCAATAAGCATAAAAATATCTACAACATTGCACTTCTCTCCCTTTAAGTTATTAGTAACAAGAAATTTAAAACAGTACAACAATAAAACAATACATCCCAATTAAGAGGTTGGGATAGACTACCATAATCTTCAGGGATTATTCTGCCTTTTCTAGCATAATTGCCTTAATGGTACAAGTCCAGTCTGTCTCTAGGTTTGGGAGATCTTCTGGAATGGTGCATTGGAACCTGTGGTTCTTGATTAGTCACAGGTGCAAAAAGGCTTTAGGTTTAACTTCCAATTCTATGGTAGTGGTTGATATGAGGTCCTTAGTAATTTAACTATTTCTGGATGTAGCAACTGGATAGTCTAATAACTCCATTATCACCTCAACACGCAAACAAGAATTCTGTACAGCTAACTCCTCGTGGTATTGCAGACAAATGTGATTGTGATGGCTAAAAATGTGCCTCCCATCTGGTAAATCAGTCACCAAATGAGAAAATTCAGAGCATAAACTGCATTGCTTAACGCTAATAATGTTCTTGGTGATGCTCATACATTGTAATATAAATGTTGTGCTGCCTGCTTTTCGTTCACCTTAGCAGCTTCAGTAAGATGTAGAGAGCGCAAGATAAATTCTTAGTTTCCTTCCCATTAAGAGTTCTGCAGTGACTTTCCTATTGTGGCTTGTGGTGTCACATGATAAAGAAAAAGAAGCCTGGCCAGCTTGGCTTCTGTGCTACTATGCTACCTTCTTCAGTCCCTCTTTTATGATTTGCACAGTCCGCTCCACTAGGCCATTTGAAAAAGGATGATTTGGCCCAGTTCTAATGTGTTTGTTGCTGAGTTTTTTCATAAATACCTGAAATACAGCACCAGTGAACTGGGTACCATTGTTGTTCACCACTGTCTATAGAAAAGGTAAGTTGAAGTTTATTTACTGTAGCCTTGGCTATAGAGGAGGGTATTACATGTGCCTCAGTCCATTTTGAATGAGCATCAGTTATTAAAACATTTCCCCATAAATGGACCAATATAGTCTACATGAAGCCTTGTCCAGGGTCACTGAGGCCATTCCCATGTGTGCAAAACAACTTTTGGGGGTGTATGGCAGCTGGATTGGCAAACCCACAAATTGTTGCCCCACAGTCTCCATTTCCTAATCCATTCCTGGTCGCCCCACACAATTGTTGCAAGCCCCTTCATGCGTAAAATGCCAGGATGTGATTCATGTAACAACTTTAGCACCACTGGTCCTCTTGCTGGAGGTATGATCACCCAGGACTGTAATAATAAGCACCCATCCTGGACACTTAAAGACTCCTTTCAAGAGTAATAAGGTTGGAGCTCTGTGCTTATCCTCTCTGTCCAGCCATTTGTAACCATTCTGTGCGCTCAAGACAATAATGCGTCTCTCTCTGTCTCTTTATCCATGCTTCATCGATTAGAGAAGTGAACAGTAGTTCAATGAAGAGGATAGTTTCTCTAGGGTGAGATACTTTGGATGTCTAATCAGAGCATCTGTGTTACCCAGTGCTGTTCCAGGTTTATAATCAAACCCATAGTCATAAACTCATAAGGTGAGAGTCCATCTCTGAATTTTAGCAGATACATTCGGAGGCATAGGTTTATTGTCACCAAACAGACCTTTCAGAAGTTTATGGTCTGAGTGTGTAACAAAATGCCTGTCATGTAGGTAAGAGTGGAACTTCTTTACCCACAAAACGACTGTTAGCCCTTCTTGTTCTAGTTGGAAATATTTCCTTCTTCTGGAGTTAGTGACCTTGGTGCACAACTGATGGGACACCCACATCCAGCTGACATTTGGTGGGCTAATACCACACCTACTACATATGGTGAGGCATCAGAAGACAATTCTAGTTCTTTCTGGTTATCCTAATGAGCTAAAACATTTGATGACTTGAGCACTTTCTTTGATTCTGCAAAAGCTATTTTGTTTTGTTTTGTATTTGACCCCACTGGAATTTGTGTAATGGAGCCAATATGGATGCCAAGTTAGATCAAAAGTTACCATAATTATTTAGCAGGCCTAGAAAGGATTTCAATTCAGACACTGACTTTAATGGTGGTACCTTGGTAATAGCCTCTACCTTCTCCTACACTGGATGCAAGCCAGTGGCATCAATTTTGTAGCCCTGATAAATGACTTCAGCAGTCTGAAAAATACACTCACTCACTCCCCCATTCTGTAGAACTTGCTGGTGGTCATTTTCAGTTTATTCTTGTCACCAAGGTAGAATATAGAGACCCCAAAAAGGAGATATTTTATTCTCGTACACGCTCACATAGACAACTAGATAGCCTCCGTCTTGGAAAATATTCCTTTCCCCCAACATGCTGGAGCATGCTCAGTACAGCGTTAGGGCTTCTAAAAATAAATAGCTCTTCTCACATTGGCCTCCAGGTGGCCATAATCATAACAAAGATGCTTACAGCATTACATTCACCCTACCAAAATCTGACACACCTGCTATCTGATCATAACTGTGATAGATAAAGCAGTTGTTCTCAATCACTGGTATGTGTACCCATGGGGCTATGCAGAGTTCTTCTAGAGAATACATCAACTCATCTAGATAGTTGCCTAGTTTTTCAATGGCCTATATAAAAAGCACTAATGAAGTCAGTCCAACCAAAATATCATACCAACAATGACTTGTTTATATTGCTCTATATACGGAAATGCAAAGCGAGGGATAGCCAATGACACTGAAATGTAAGTACAATATTTATATTCCAATTGATTCATTTTAAAATTATATGGTAAAAATGAGAAAGTCATCAATTTTTCAGTAGTAGTGTGCTCTGACCCTTTTATATCTTTATGTCTGGTTTTGTAAGCAAGTAGTTTTTAAGTGAGTGGAACTTGGGAGTACGCAAGAAAAATGAGACTCCTGAAAGGGGTACACTAATCTGGAAAGGTTGAGAGCCACTGGGATAAAGTATAGCAAATAAATTGGCTATAGCTATGATTCAATACTAAAATATTCAAGAGACCAAATAGCCAACCCTAGTCAGTTTGTTAGTCATAAAGTAGTTACACCATAAAAAGGAGACATAAATACCACCCTTCTTTGGAAGCAATCTCATGGTGGTCACTTTACATAGAAGGTCTGCTTTGAAAATATGCACTCAAAATACTGTAGTTGTTTACAGGCTAAAAGAACCCAATACGTCACCTGAGATTTTACCCACAGTAAACAGTTTCTTATCTTGTTTTTCTGTATTGTCCTGTGCCTTCCTTATCTTTGTATTGGTATTCCAGCTGTCAGTGGGCTGTGGCGGCACCTTCTTACTGTACAAGGACATAACATTCATACATCTTGTTTCTGATGGGTTTTGTATCTGCCTAAATTCAACGGTTTCAAATTATTATGGGATATACCTTAATGGGCACGAACATTATTTTGGAAAAAGCACGCTACAAATCACAATATCGTATTGTTTAGCATAACTACTCACCATTAATATATTATATGTGTACAATATTAATACCATTCATGTGATATATAATAATGTGGTATGCCATATGTATAACAAATATATATTGGCTAACAACTAAGTATTCTTTTTTTCTCTTCCCTTATTCCTTTCTTTTTTTTTTTCTTTATCTATGTGAAATTTGGTTTGGAGAAACTGTTTTGACAAAACTTAACATTTGTCTAGTTTAATCTAGACCTCAGCACTGTAGTAGCTGAGTGGCTTGGTCACTAAGCTGAGGATTTTTTCACTATAACACAGTTAATATTTTCCATTATATAATAAAACTAGTAAAGCTGCTTCTGTAACTTGCAGTTTTTGGCTACATGTTTAGGTAAACACAGATAGAAAGTTTAACATGGTGTGGTTATTAAGGGTTTAAGTACAGGCCATAAGAAAGAACCATGAAATGTAATACTGGCCCTTGGGTGCATTAAATAACATCTAGTTAATCCATAAATCATGACCCTAGTCGACAGCATCATCTAACTCTGCTCAAGTGTCCCTTATAGAGAAGGCAAGAATACACTCAAAAACAATGCTCCAAATGGGAATATTGATTTACTTGGTGTTGTACAAGTGAATTGCACTCAAGCCAGCCTGAGTGTAGGCTAATGTGGGAGGATGCAATAACTATATATAAGCATAAGGGTGTATGTCGGGGGGGGGGGGGGGGGAGAAACCCTGATGCTACAGAAACAGGAGCAAAAAGGTCAAATCAGTTAACATCCTTTAAAAAAAAAAAAAGCATCAGGACAGAAAATGCTTAGTAAGGAGTACCTGGTAACCCACAGGAATGAGTGTTGTAAGAGCACAGTAAATACCAGTGGCAGGAAACAACTCCATAGAACCAACCCAGGAGAATGAAGCTAAAAATCAGACAACAGTCAGTCAGTTAGTCACTCAAAGACCACAGTGACTGGCACATTATAAGAACTTGAATAAAACAGAATCAGGGGCGGAGGGGAATCCATCATTACAACAATCAAGGTTTTATTGTTTAGAAACTTAATTGTATAATTCACATATGCTTAACACGAGGAGACTCCATGCCACTTGCATTCCCCACATATCACATCACAAAGTATCACTGGCAAAGATCAAGCCAACAGGTCCCATTATTCAAACAGAAGAATAGGAAGAGATTTTCTTAGGCTATCCAATATTTTGTTGATGATATTAGTAAAAGAGGGTCATTGGGCCACTTTTTCTTAAGGATAGGTGCTCTCATTATGGTGTTTAAAGATTCCTTTGGCAGCTTTAATTTATCTTAATTGGTCTTTTTGAAATACTTTTTCTCCCTGTGCATTGTGGGAGAATCATACAACATAGTACCATAGCTGTGGTCAGCAGAGGAACTCAAGCTGGATCCCACTCAATAGAGTAGAGAGTGGCTGGCTGGCAGGGTGTCTTGTGTAAGGGCTCTCGGACTCTGGAACTTGATTCTCACTTTGACCTAAAATAGCTCAAATCTTGTGATCTTCTGGGCATGCTGCAAAATACATTTTTGCAGAGGGCTAAAGGTATGCATCCCACACCGATGAAAGGGTGGAAAGGAGTCTCTATAGGAGCTGGTCTGGCAGAGTACCTGTTGAAAGGATTAATACACTGGGATTTTATCTGTATTATTAACGGTGTGTTTGGGCACCTAGAGCCTTGGATAGACAACTTTTTTTATTTAAATTATGTACATAAAATTAATATCATAGTGACTGATTCCTCATTCCTGTTTCTATGACTACACATCATTTCTCTGATGAGCCACTGAACAGCACTCACATTAGTGAATCTAAGGGAAGAATTCCATTTTGGGGGTATTTTATACATCTTTACCACCTTTCCATTCCCATGTGTGCCAAACAGATGATAGGACTATAAGGCCTGTGGTATATTTAGATAATTAAGACTTCCAATACACTGACAAATACAGGTGTTCTTTTGCTAAATATGGGAAAGTCCACAAAAACATGCTTTCTATTTATTAATCCTATTCATAGACACATAGCTGAAATCCATTTATTCTTTTTGAGAAAACCCTTTTATTTTTGCCAATTGTATATTCTTAGCATTTCAGCTGAAAATTAGATTAATGTTATTACTGTACAGTCTCAGACTTTATATCCTATTTATTTATTACTAATGGAACAAAGAAAATATTCATTTTACCTGGAATGCTTTCACAGCTTGCTCCCTGCATCCTTCCAGGTAATTGCACAGCTTTCAAGAGAAACTTTGCATCTAGCTTTCTAGCAAACTTCTGCTTTTAGATTAAACCAATATTGGTATAACCCTTTCAAGACTGCATATATATTATTAAGGCATTGGATTGAGACTTTGGAAATATATACTCTTTGTTCTATCATAGACTTCCTATGTGATGTTGGACGATACTTTCATAATACATACACGAGTGGCTGACCTGAGGCTGCTTGCAAACCTTAGTTCTTGCATTTCCTAATGTTTTAGAGGGGTTTTGCAGGATAGATGAGTGGGAAGGGTGTGATTGAAGTGGACAATGGACTAAAGTTGAGAGAGATGTCACTAGAAGCAAGCAGGAAGAGGAGGATATGCAGAGGAAGGAGATGAGCTCATGGATGGGGAAGTAGGGAGAGCAGATGGAGCAGAGGCTAAGTGTAATGAACCTAATGATTGAAAGGGCAGAATCACTGGAACAAGTAGGCACTGAATTAGTCAATTAATTATGCAGTGAATTGATTCAATAATGTGTTAACCAATTGATGAAGCAATGAATTAACTAAACAATAAGGTAATCAGAGACTCAGGTAAGCAGTTAAACAGGCAATCAGGGAATTAGCTAATTAATTAATCAAACATTGAATTAATTAGATGAAGAATCAATAGATTAATCTATTAATTAAACAGTAATTTTTATATGGTGATCTACACAATTAAGCAAGCAGGCAAGTGTTGAATCCAATGAGCAATATTTGAGGCAGTAACACAATTAGGTGTGGTCAGCTAGTCAGTGTGGTTGAACAGTTTAAAATGGTAGCCTGAGAGTATTGTAGAGAATATCCAAAGAGCAGTTATGAGGTGGAGGTCAATGTGGAAGGCGTGGTTTAGCAGATGAGAGGGATAACAACAGCTGCAGGGAGCTTGTGGATATATGCTTGTTTCCCCAATTAATATTTAGAAAGGAGAAACTGAGAGAAGTCCTTGGTTCCTGGTTTAAAGTTCACTCAGTAAATTTCTACTTTTGTGATGGCACAACAGCTATCTCTGACAGCAAGTGTTGGCTTCTACCAGAGACAGGGTAAGATGAGTGATAAATGATCTGATGTGATGCAGCAAACCCTAACTTATTACAAATTGGGTAGTTCTTATTTTTTGGCAAGTTACATTTCTCTATTTTATTTTCTATATGAACTTGCTTTAATGGTATCGTACCTCTATGGGAACAAGGAAAGTCCCCCCCCCCACCCCTTTCCATTACTATATATTTCTGTAAAATCTTTTTTTAACATTCTTAATTTGTATTCCTTATTTGCATTATAACACACCAACAAAATATTGGAATGCCAATAGAATGAACCTTTCCTGTGCATGCATGCACCAGTGCTTTTTCATAATGGGTGTCATGTCTCTGAGTGCATGTTGATACATCATACTCATCACAAGCTGATGACTGATGCAGAGGCTAAAATTAAACTAAATTAAACAATGACCTTTGTATATATTTTCACCACCAGAAAACAGACATTTACATTTGCTTGTTTTTATGACATTCAATATAGTACTGCCTAATAAAAAGTTCAAGGCTCAGTGAACAACCTGATTCTCTCCAAACTCAGTCAATTTGTAGTGTGTGTAACAGTTTCAAAAAGACAAAAGTTAAAATGCTACTTGTCCATCCTCCAAGTTTATTTGACTGAGAGAATTTGTGAATTGCTCACTTCAAGTAAAGATTTGCCTGAAAAAGAATAAAGAGCCCGATGCCTGCTTTAGAACAGCAGCAGATAACAGTGCTTTATCAGCCAAAGACTTCCAGCTTTTGTCAACTTGTGGACATGAGGGTGCTGTAGGCATAAGATTCAAAGCATAAGATGGCAGCTGCAAGCATCAGTGAGGAAGAGAACAAGTTTTGTGGAGTTTTGTTTTTTAACTTTATCTAAAGTGTGAACTTTGTACACTCTGTAAACTGAACCAGTGTTGTTCTGAAAAAGGGAAAAGGAGTGAGCTTCTTGGCAGTATATAACTACTCCTCCTGTGCACACTCCAGATTTCCATCATAGATGTTTGGTTGCATCTTAGTCCACACAAGACGGATGTAAATTCCACAAGGGTGGCACATACTAATGGGCATGTGTGGACCCAGCTGGCATGCATTAAAAGTTCTCTAATGTACGTTAACTTAATGCTGTTTGAAATGGGACTACTGGCTTGCCTAGAAGAGGAAGTTAGTGAGCAGCAAACTAGGGTATAAATTCAAAGTGCACTCATACTCTGAACTGACTGACTGTGTGGAAGGAGATATGACTGCTTTCTATAAATACATCAGAGGCATAAGCACCAGGGAGGGAGAAGAGTTATTTAAGTTAAGGGCCACTGTTTGTACAGGAACAAATGGCTATACACTGGTTATCAATAAATTTAGGCTTGAGGTTAGATAAAAGTTTGAAACCATCAGAGGAGTGAAGTTCTGGAACAACCTTCTAACTTGCTTTAAGACAGAATCTGACAACTTTATGGAGGGGATAGTATGAGGAGATTGACTACAATGGCATAGGGCCCATCTGAAACTGCTCCTAGCAAGTATCGCCAATGGCCAAAGATGAGAGACTAGATGGGGAGGAGTCTGAGTTACTACACTTTCCCAAGTGTCCAGCTAGTGAGTCATGCCCACATGCTCAGGGTCTATCTAACTGATCCCCATATTTGAGGTTCAGAAGGAATTTTTCCTCAAGTCAGATTGGCAGAGACCCCAGGGGGGTTTCGTCTTCCTCTGCAGCATGGGGTATGGGTTGTTTTCTGGTTTGCACTAGAGTAAATGGTGGATTCTATGTAACTTTAAGTGTTTAAATCAAGATTTGAGAATTTCAGTAACTCAGCCAGCGGTTATGGGCCTACTACAAGAGTGAGTGGGTAAGGTTTCTGTGGCCTGCAATGTGTAGGAGGTCAGACTAGATGATCATGATGGTCCCTTCTGGCCTTAAAGTTTGTGAATAACGTAGCTGAAGTCGATGCACTTAGATCTACTTACCACTTCACTGTGGTAAGTCGATGGCTGATGCTCCCCCATCAACTCCGCCTGCGCCTCTCGCCCTGGTGGAGTACCGGAGTCGACGGGAGAGTGCTTGGCCGTTGATTTATTGCATCTAGACTAGTAGTAATGTAGACAAGCCCTCAAGTCTAAGTTCATCAAAGCAAACAGTTTCTATGAAACATCTTGGTTTTGACAAACTGGTATTTTCCAGGGAAAAACTGTTTTATCAGAAAATTCCTGACCAGCTCTAGTCAGGAGACCTTTGTTCTTCCAAGCTTCCCACTCATTTTGTGACTTCTTCCAAGTCACTATCCTCTTCTCTGTAAATCGAGGATATTCATGCTTATCCACCTTTTATAAAACATTTCAAGATCTATGGATGAAAGATTATAATGTGATATCAAGTAAAGCAAAGGTTACATTAAGAAATTTAAATTTAAAACTTTGCCTCTTTATGGGTATTAAAACGAGTATTTTTTTATGTCTTTACAGTTTAAAAGATTAAGATAATAATCTATGCAGCTTGAGAAAAAATGATGTATTGTGTCTTGGTATTCCAAGAAGATTGCTGTAGGATAACTAGGTGTTTCAACTTTAAAGTATGCTATATTTGTGCAGAGCATATCAATACATGTTTTATTTATGCACTTGTGACTGCATTTTGACAATGGGTAATTTTAGCTGCTGCTGCTTTGTGTGTTACAGATACATATGTGATTAGTATTAATCTTTATATATTCAGTCATTTTCCATGTTCAACATATATATTTGTAGCTACTAGAAACTTAACATGTTCTCTTGAATTTTTAAGTCTACTAATCTTTTACTTTGCACTGTTCTTGTTGGAATAGTCATATTCAAATATACACTCATGATGGTATACAACTAGAGAGTTTTCAATCTGGGTTCCCAGTATGTGTAAGAAACCAATTTTTTGGTCTTCCCTCAGAGATTAATGGCCCAATTGTTCTAACAGAGAACACATAACAGCTAATGGATAACTGTGTTGATGGTTATAATGCCTTACAAAACTATCTTGTGTCCTCCACTATCAGTAAGGCAGCTCCTTAATGCCCTTATCTCTGTGGCAACTTCGCAAGTCACCCTAGTATATAGGTGACCTGCAACAAATGAAGCATAAGAAGATGAATCTAGAGCACTAGTAGGTGAAATTGCACTGTGAATTTGTCCAACTATAGCATAATTTTTTTTAAAGATTTCTATTGTGAATGTGATAGAGATACATAACATATTTTCCCTCCTATTTCACCACAGCAGCCATGAAAGCTCAACCAATGAATCTGTCTGGGGTGGCATACAGTCTGGCTCATCATCTCTTTCGGAGGTCAAGATCTCAGAATCACTTAAACAAGCAATTATTAGGTCCAGCTCAATAAATAAATGTCATCATGGTAACAAATTCATCTACTATTGCCTTGTCTCTAATCTCCTTTTTCCAGGGAATGTTGTTGAGATATTTGCAGGTGTGATGTTTCCTTATTTCTATGGTCCCTTTTAGCTGGGTTTGAGATCTAGATGTGGAATGGTCTGCTTGACCAATGATCCTCTAGTGTTGGACCAAGTCCCAGATGATCATACAGATCCTGTTAGGTCTGTCAATAGTTTTTCAGAATTTATTAACCATGCGATTTTGGTTGAGATAGTGTTGCCTTAGAAAGAGGTAAACTGATTTCTGCTTCAATGTCACCGCTCTTTCTTCTTTGAGAGATTCCAGCAGGCAATACTGTGCAATTGCTTTTTCACTCAGAGAAAATCCAGGTTCTGCAGATTCTGTTCTGTTTGTAAGGGGTTCAAAAATTAAAGTCATGTATGCCCCTCCTCCCATCCCCCCACTTTCGGGCTGCATCTATGTGTGGTGCACACAACATGTAATCTCATTCAATATACTGCTCCTTCCTAATTGTGACTAAGACTATTACTGCAGCCTGAGGTTTCTCTCCCATACTGGAGAAGGGGCAAATTTATAGTATTATTATGCTTTAATCTCCCTGTAAGACATTTGAGCTTCAGATACAAAAAAGTTAGTAAGTGCCCTATTTATGGAGAAACATATATTTCAGAGTTGAAACATAAGAAAATACTTATCTTTTTCTGAAGAAGGGTGCTATCTGGAGTGAGTTATAGACAGACATTGGTCCTCTTTCATACAAAAGGGAGAGAATCATGCAGAGACCACCCCTTTCGTGCATGGATCTATGTATGGAGCTATGGATGCACAACTAAATATAATGAACCCTAATTATACTATTTGAACCCTGACCCAAATCCTTAAATGTTCTCTTAATATTTTTAAGGGCTACTTGTAACCATAGGCTACTTGGTAGCACCAGTGCCTAATTAAATATTTACTTAAAATGTATGGATGTATTTCCATAGCATTATTTAGCTGCCCATAATTTTAATCCCAGAGTCAGTGAATAATGTTGGATGCCCTGACATGCATTTTATAGAACACAAATCTAGTGTCACATTTTCAAACCTGTGAGTCTTTTTGTGAAGTGTAGAGAATCACAACCTGCCAAATCAAGTGAGTTATTCTCAGTTTGTATTAACAAGAGCTGGCAGGTACGGTATGTAAATGAGTTTATGAAAATGTATGATTGTGATGCAGTATGGTCTCTTAGGAGCAGTATCAGTTGCTGGGTTGTTTTGTTTTGTTTTTTTGCCTTAATAGCATTCTGTTCTGAAGTTACAATGGATATGGAACAAATATCTTTTGTCAACTCCACTACAACAGCTAGTGAGGGAACTTGGAGACTAGAGATGCACTCTCCCACATCCTGCCCTGCAGAAAATAAACTCCCTGCCCCACACCCCTAGCGCCTCACCACACATATAGGAAATTGTCTGCAGGAAGCTCCATGCACAGGTTCCTCTGAGACTCACACAGTGGGGATGGAAAACAAAGGGCCTGATTCCCTTCTATCACACCAGTGTAAATCAGGTTCACACTTTATAGATCTAGTTGCTACTTTCACAAAGAAAAGCATATGTGACTCTTCTACAAATCTGTGGAAAACCATTGTTCCAAAAATGGTGTTTACCACCAAGCTTTGATTCAAATAACTGTGTGCTGCAGTCCAAATCCTATTATAATGTTGATTTTAGACAAATACAAAGTGACTGAATGTGCAAATAACACTTTGTTGGGGTAGGTCCTCTACCCCTTGCAAATGAATAGCTGAGGCTGGTGACATCTGCAATAGTGATGTCACAAGAGGGGGTGGAGCTTCTGGGTTTTTTGGTCCTAGTGAAAATTGCAGAGTGGATCTCAAGGGAGGGGGATCTGGGAATGGTGATGGGGCCGCCACAGGCAGTTGGGGGGTCAGACAGAAGGTCTGGTGAGACTTGCCTGGAGAGGGGGATAACTGAAGAAGGGTTATTAGAGCTCTGAGGAGGGAACTTGAAGATGCTGAAGAGAGCTCAGAGAAAGTGAGGGACTCCCAAATCCCACCTACTAACCCAGCAGCAAGGGTTGGTGGTGGGAGGTGACACTGGGCACAGACAGATCACGGCACAATATGTATGTACATTTGTAGATAAATAAGAAGCGCTAGGTAGACTGACAAACTGGGTAAGATGAGCAGTTTCTGAGTATTAAACTCTCTCTTTAATGCTTCCAGGTCCATGTGAGTTTATATTTGTTCTTAGTGTAATAAATGTGATGCTTTATTTTAACTAGCTCTAAGACTAAGCCAGATATGTACTGCTAAGTTATTTAGACACTTGACTGCCTCTTTTTGAAGTGGTGCAATATAATAATTACCACATGCTAGGGTATATATCTGGGTTTCCAGATCTTGGGAAGAAAAGACTGAAACCTTTTAACTCTAGGTCTAAATGAGACAAGGAGTGAGTACTGGATGGAGGCAGCAATGATATTAGATAAAGCATCATCAAGTTCACTTGTGTATGGGTCAGCTGTTCATCAGAGGAGGAGCAGGTCCTCAGGACCACATCGTAGCAAGACAGAGATGGACAAACATGGTTTGTATTAAACATTCTACCTTGAGAAATTAGCTGTGGATTATCCCTCACCACTGCAAATAAGTATCAGAGGGGTAGCCGTGTTAGTCTGGATCTGTACAAGCGACAAAGGGTCCTGTGGCACCTTATAGACTAACAGAGGTATTGGAGCATAAGCTTTCGTGCTTAAGCTTGCATCCGACAAAGTGGGTATTCACCCATGAAAGCTTATGCTCCAATACCTCTGTTAGTCTATAAGGTGCCACAGGACCCTTTGTCATCCATGCAAATAACTCACCCTTCCCCATTTCAGTTGAGATACAATATTACAACCCCCTGTGTTAGTTTCTGTTTTATTTTGAACTGTTTCAATTGCTTCAGAATATGTATTCCTTCAGTAGACAAGCCTTTCCATAACCTGTTCAGGATTGTTTATTTCATTTGCATTTCAGACCGCTGTCTTTTTTTTTTTATGTTTGAATCTTGAAAAATTAATAGTTTGCAATGAAATAATTCAGGTATCACACCTAATTTTCATACAAATATATTTTGCTATACAAAGGTGGAAGGTTTATTAAAAATTACCTACAACCTGTCATATGTTAATGTTGGGATCAGCTATGTCACCTTTTTCTATAGAATTGAAACTTTTCAAAGTGTAATTTTTTATGACACTTTACTTTCATGGACAAAGTTAATCTTAGACAAGCTAACTGTAGTGAAATTTGCAGATGCCTTTGATCTGAAATGTAATATATTATTAATAACAATCCTTTTTCTCCCCCCCCCCCTCATTAAGAGGCTAAAATGAGCATATTACAAAGAAATGTACTTAACGCTCATTTTCAGGAGCAATATTGTATTTTTTCTCTTTGATTGGAGCTGGTTCGTTTTCTTTATAATGTGCTGACAAAAAAATAGAAGTGAAGCTAAAAAGATAATTTTCTTTAAATTAAAATACAAGACACTAATGATCTCAACTAAGTGTTCTCAGTAGGGGCCTTCTTAACCAGAACTTTCATTATTGGAGAAACACTTTAAGCATGCAGGCTGCTATGGTAGATGAATAAGCCAGCATTGTAAGGACTGTTTACATTACAGTGAGTGTTTATGGACAGTAATATGCTTCTTAAAAATTTTTTAAACTGTGAACATCCACAGGTGTCCAGGAGATATTTTTTTCATCTTCCCCCCACTCCTGTAATTTGGAACACAAAGGAAATTTGCTTACCAAAAATGCATTTAAATTAGAACTGGTAGAAAATCTTGGGTTTAATCTATTTTTCAGTGGAAAAACAGATTTAGACAAAACGAAAATAAGAAAGAAATACTTGTGGTACCTTAGAGGAACAAATTTATTTCAGCATAAGCTATCGTGGGTTAGAACCCACTTCATCGGATGCATGGAATGAAACATACAGTAGACAGATATTTATACAGTCAGAGAAACATGATAAGGTGGAAGTGCGTAGACCAACCTTGAGGCTAATTAATTGAGAGGAACCATAACAGCAGGGGAAGAAAAACCTTTGAAGTGATAAACAAGATGGCCATTGTGGACAGTTGACACACAGGTGTGAATGAGGATCGTTAACTTAAGGGAAATAGATTCAATTAACGTAATGGCCAAGCCATTCCAAGTCTCTATTTAATCCTGAGTTAATGGTATCTAGTTTGCATATCAATTCAAGTTCAACAGCTTCTCTTTGTAGCCTGTTTTTGAAGTTTATTTGTTGCAAAATTATGACCCTCAGGTCTGTCACTGAATGGTTAGGGAGGTTGAAATGTTCTCCTACTGGTTTTTGAATGTTATGATTCCTGATGTCAGATTTATGTCCGTTTATTCTCACATTGGTAGATGTGCAGGTGAATGAGCCCCTGATGGTGTGGCGGATGTGATTAGGTCCTATGATGGCATCGCTTGAATCGATATGTGGACAGAGTTGGCATCGGGCTTTGTTGAAAGGATAGGTTCCTGGGTTAGTGTTTTTGTTGTATGGTGTGTGGTTGCTGGTGAGTATTTGCTTCAGGTTGGGGGGCTGTCTGTAAGCGAGGATTGGTCTGTCCCCCAAGATCTGTGAGAGTGAGGGATCATCTTTTAGGATAGGTTGTAGATCTTTGATGATGCGCTGGAGAGGTTTATTTGGGGGCTAAAGGTGACGGTTAGTGGCGTTCTGTTATTTTCTTTTTTGGGCCTGTCCTCTAGTAGGTGACTCCTGGGTACTCTTTTGGCTCTGTCAATCTGTTTTTTTACTTCAGCAGGTGGGTATTGTAGTTTTAAGAATGCTTGATAGAGATCTTGTAGGTGTTTGTCTCTGTCTGAGGGATTGGAGCAAATGCGGTTGTATCTTAGAGCTTGGCTGTAAACAATGGATCGTGTGGTGTGTCCTGGATGGAAGCTGGAAGCATGTAGGTAAGTATAGCGGTCATTAGGTTTCCGGTATAGGGTGGTGTTTATGTGACCATCGCTTATTAGCACAGTAGTGTCTAGGAAATGGACCGCTTGTGTGGACTGGTGTAGGCTGAGGTTGATGGTGGGATGGAAATTGTTGAAATCCAGGTGGAATTCCTCAAGGGCTTCTTTTCCATGGGTCCAAATGATGAAGATATCATCAATGTAGCACAAATAGAGTAGGGGTGTTAGACAAGATTTTTTAATCTTTTTTCCATGGAGAACTTAGACTTCTCAAACAAAACAAAAACATTCTTGTCCAAAAAATGGAACATGTTGATGCAAAACCAAAAAAAATTGATTCAGAAATGCTGCTGTAGTGACTCATGGAAGTTGTAGTTCAGGTGGGGCATGGCCCCATTCCTATGTATGGGCCAAGGTCCCCAGTTTGATACCTCTCCCATAATGCTTTATAGTTGGAAACTCCCATAATACATTATGGTGGCTTAGCAAAAGGAAAGACCATGGTACATCATGGGAGAAGAAGTCCAGCTATGGAGCCCAGCTCATAGACGGAAATGGGAACATGAGGCATCCAGATTACAACCACCATGGTGATATTTCTGAAATAATTATTTTTTTCAGTTTTTGGCAGAAAACTTCCAGTTTTCAAGTTTTTTTGTCAGTCTACATTTTCTTTAGGGAGTGGGTGTGAATCTGTCCATAAATAAATAAAATAATGGTGAATTGCCAGCTCCACCCAGCTGTACTAAAGAAATGCAGACTTAAAGCTAGAATTTAATCATTCAGTAGAAAGAATCAGGTATGTTGGGTAAACTCGTTTCTAGCTCTGCCACCTGTTAGTAGGATAGCCTTACTGAAGTGGCAATGTTCCAGTGGAAAGTTGGTACTTAAAAGTATTTTGTAGCAAAGGAATTGCCATAACAGTTTAGAGAGATGATCCATCTAGGGTGACCAGACGTCCCGATATTATCGGGGCAATCCCAATTTTAGGGGACTTTTCCTGTGTCCCGACCTTGAATCGGTCAGGATGCCCTTTGTCCCAATATTGGGACCATCTGGACCGCAGCCACGGCGCTGCCGCTCACCACTTCCTGGGGAAGATCCCGGTGCCCGCCCACCAGCAGGAGTGCCACGTGTTGCAGGGGCAGGGCCTGCAGGCACCGGGAGTGGGCAGAGAGCCCTCCATGACCCGACCCAACCCGTGACCATAGGAGGAAGGAACCAGAGGGCCCTGCCTGCTGGATGCTTCCTGGGATGGGAGAAGCCCTAGGTAAGCCCCGCCGGGACTTCCCACCTTGCCCCCTGGCAGGTCCCTCTGGCTCTTAGGGTCGGGGGGTTCTGCGTGCTGCCAGTGCCTGCAAACCCCACTCTGCGGCTCCAGCAGCTCCCATTGGTGCTTTTCCCGGCCAATGGGAGCCACAGAGCTCACTCTTGTGGTGGCTGCAGCACGTGGAGAGACTGGAGACTCCCCTTGCTGCTCTCACCCTAGGACACAGAGACCTCCCAGCAGAGCTGCTGAGTGCAGCTAGGTAAGGGGGCAGGGTGTGATGGTGAGTGTCTGGGGGGTGCTGGGCTGTGAGGGTGTGGAGGGTGCTGGGCAGTGGGGGAGGTTTGTGTGTTTTGGGGTGCTAGGCAGTGGGGGCCTGTTGGTAGGGAGTGCTGGGCAGTGTGGGAGATGTGTGTGTCAGAGCACTAGGAAGTGGGGGTCTGTGTGGGGCATTGTGTAGTTGTGGTGGTGAGGCTGTGGGGAAGGGCACTGGGAGAGAGGGAGGGAGGGGAAATCTGTGTGTATTGGGAAACTAGCGGTTCTGTATGGGGTGCTGAGCAGCTGTGGTGGGGCTGTAGGCAAGGGAGCGGTGGGCGGGGGTGTGTGCACACCACTGTGTATTTGTGGTGGAAGAGTTGTGGGGGGGCTCTGGGCATAGTGGATCCAGGGAGCACTGGGCAGGGGAGCTGTGTGGCGCAGCATGGGCCCACCCCCATCAGGAAGGGGCACGCTGGTAGCAAAGGTCCAGGTGGACCAGTGTGCCTCTGGCCATGCCGTGCATGCCTCATTGCCCCTGGCCGGCCCTGCCCTTCCCACTGCTCACCTCCTCAACTGAAGGCGGGGGTAAGGAATGCAGGGGTGGGTCCCAGTCCTGAGTCCTTGCCCTGTGGCTTGTGGCACGGGCTGCAGCAGGGGCCGTACACTCCTCTGGCAGGTTCCTAGGGCTGTGTGCTCCCTCTCATGGCTCCGGTCAGGGCTGTGCACCTATGTCTGTCTTCCCCCCCCGCCCTGCCCCACTCGCCCAATGTGTCCTGATATTTCACTCTTGCGATCTGGTCACCCTAGATCCATCTTGCCTTGTATCCTGTGTCTGTGACTAGCTGATTCATAGGAAAGTTTGAAACTTTAAATTAGATAGGCTTTAGGCATGCTTTTGAAAATTTAAGTCATTGATGGCTGGCTTATGTCCTGAAACATGAGTTTATAATCTTTACACATTTTTGTCCAAGGTGATATAACTGTGGATCCTTTTAGTATTATTAATTAAGAATGACCAAAATCATATATTGTGGTAGTGAGATCCGTACATTAGTTATGCATAGTTTTATACACAATGTCCTTTTATAACTTCTAAATGTGCTACCTTCTAATTTCATTGGTTGTCCCCATGGTTTTTATATTAATAAGTTTGAATACTAGAGCCCATCTGACTTTCCCTCTACCTTCCCTTATTTTATCTATTGCCATTTTATGTCACCTTTTATTCATCTCATCTCTGCTCTTCAGTGAGACCTATTTCCATGCCAGATTTCAGTTTTCAAAACTCAGCTCTTTTCAGCTGTAGAGCTGTTCCAGAAAAAGGTCTCAAATGTTTTATAATGGGGAAAAATCCCCATCTTTGCCACCTCCACATGTCTTACTCAAAAATGGCCTAAGCTGGTTTTTTTAAAATCAAATTTAGTCACACACTAGCCTGAAACATTTAAGCCTAAACATGTTAGAAAGTTATAAGTATCTGATAGTGGGGTGAAAGTAGAAACTGTTATGCAGCCTTAATGATAGGACTCACTGCTACTCTGACTATTATTATAGAAGCACTTTTCTCAATTCCATAGTTAAGGCTGAGTTGAGTTTTGCACTCAAAGCAGAAATTCAACCACTTTATTACGTATGAAGAATATAGTAGTGCTCCTCAACAGTACAGCAGTGACTCAGAATACAGAATGAATTTTCTAAGAATTTGTAAATAAATTGTGAATTAGTTTATGAATTAAAGGAAAGTACGGTGCCTTAAGAAATGTCATACCTGTTGTCCAGCTATTTTTTTCTTCCCAGTGATCTTAACAAAAGGAATAATCTTGTGCACAGGCAGCATTTGAATACTCTTTCTTAGCATTAATGATATTTTTCCTGTTTATTCTTCACAACTGAAAGATTTTTTTTTCACTAAGGGCTGATGAAGATTGTTGTATTACAATTGAACTGCTCTCTTACAAAATGGCTTGTCATCACCCACTGTTCTCAATAGACTAAGGCCACACATTGTTCTGACAAAATGGCTCCTGGCTTTGCTATCACAGGTGGTGGTGACCATTTTGAAAGACAGTGGCTATGGTCTCCATCCCTTTGAGAATCATGGGAGGTGGCAGCCATTTTGAAGATGTCAATTCTTTGAGTCTCTCCATATTTTTAAGAACCAACCTCTGTCGACTGCTCAGGGTTCAACTATGACAATTAGGGGCAAAATTATTAAATATTAATTTAATATTATGGTCTTATATATTTACTTTTAAAAGTAATCTGTTGAACCAGATCTACTCAGCTCAGATAGTAGGTGGGGACACTATGCATGTGGGAATGTAGGAGTGCAGGTGGAAGGGGGGATTTGGGTGATACAAAAATGAAACATGTTGACTGGGCAACAAAATGGTAGATGAAATTCAATTTTGGCAAATACAGAGTAATATACATTGGAAAAGATAATCCCAACTATGCATACAAAATGAAGGTGTCTAAATTAGCTGTTATTGCTCATGAAATAGATTCTGGAGTCATTGTAGCTAGTTCTCTGAAAACATCTGCTCGATCTGCAGTAGCTGTCAAAAAAACTAAAAATGTTAGGGACCATTAGGGAAGAGAGAGAAAATAAAACAGAAAATATCATAATGCCACTGTTTAAGTTGATGGTATTATCCACCCCTTGAATATTGCATGCAGTTCTGGTGGCCCCATATAAGAAAAAGATATATTAGAACTGGAAAAGATACAGAGAAGGGCAACAAAAATGATGAGCGGCAGGAGTGCTGGAACAATTTTTATAGCTGGGGAGCTGAGAGACATTGAACCAAATTAAACCCCGTATATGATGGAAACCACTTGAAGCCAGGAGGTTCAGCAGCACCCCCAGCACACCTAGTTCCAGAACCTATGATGAGCCGTATGGAATAGATTCCATGTAAAGAGAGATTAAAAAGACTGGGACTGTCCATCTTAAAAAAAACATGACTAAGGGGGGATTTGATAGAGGTCTATAAAATCATGAATGGTGTAGAGCAAGTGAATAGGGAAGTGCTTATTTACCCTTTCACATAACACATGAAATAGGGGTCACCCAATGAAATTAATAGGCAGCAGGTTTAAAACAAACATAAGCAAGTTCTTTTACACAACACACGCTCAACCTGTGGAACTTGTAGCCAAGGGATGTTGTGACAGTCAAAAGTATAAGTAGGTTAAAAAAAGAATTAGATAATTTCATGGAGGATAGGTCCATCAATGGCTATTAGCCAAGATGGTCAGGGATGCAACTCAGTGCTCTGGGTATTCCTAAACCTCTGACTGCAAGAAGCTGGGACTAGATGACCGAGAATGAATCACTCAATAAATTGTCCTGTTCTGTTCATTCCCTATTTAATTGTTTTTGTCTGTGAAAATTAAGATGTTCTTGTGGTTAAGATGCTAGATTGTACCTTAGGAAAATTTGCAACCAACCCAAGAGTAAGACCAGACATGGTGTCTCAGGCAGACAGCCTCTCCCATGGGATGATCAATGATCTCTATCCAGTCGTGGTGCTCTGCCGGCATGTGTGGAAAGGACATTTTGATTTTATGACTGACTCCTCTTCCCCCTTCCTTGACTCTCTCTGCTGCTCACTTTTCAGCAAGGGGAAGCAGAAACAAAGCACCTGAAATCCCCAGAGTGCAGGAATTGCACAACTAAGCAAGGCAGGACAAGCTTCTAACTCAGTCCTTCCAGGCCTGCATAGATATGGAAGGGCCACTCGCCATCACACCCAGAATGATTGTCATTTATTTTTGGAAAGTGTCTCTCCAGATTATCAGAGTTATGTTAAGCAAATTCCCTCACTTCATTTTTATCCCAGTATAGCACAATAACCATTCCTCATTCAGTCATATTCTCCACAACTTTAATTATTTATGACTCCTCAAGCTTTCTTCTCTATGGGTAAGATCATTTAAAATTTCTCCTGATCAGTGTCCACTTAATTAACTACAATTAAGTACTCGAGTTTATAGGCAAATCAAAGATCCAGGAGAGCAGGATGAAATCTCTTTCCCAGGAAAATCAGAGTTAACAGTTCTAAGGGACTCTTCTGTAATGTGCCCATAGTAATGAATAATACGGAGAATGTTAATTAATACATTATGAATGACACCTAGCTGCAATGATAAAGTTAATGATAACGAAGTTCTGTCCTCAGGAAGCAATCTGATTTCCCCATTGAGAGCAATGATCTGGTGCAGTAACTACTGTAGGCTAGGAGAATCCACTTCTTTCTAAATCTATAGCTCATAGGTCCAAGACAATGACCGAGAAATGTTACAGTATGTTCAGTATGCACTGTTAAGTTGCTATAGTACTATATTGGTTATGGTGCAAACTACAACTTAGATGTAACAGGCATGGCTCCCTGCATCTCACTGTGGATGGAACTCAAACATTCTTAGAGTGGATCTATGGGCAGCAGTTCCCTGTTTCCAACCATGTTCATGTGACTGGCCCAACTGGGTAATCATCTTTAAGCCCTATCTCTCCAGGTGCCTGTGATAATAGCTGATTAAAGTTACTCAAAAACAGCATCTTTAAAACATTATTATTACTATTTTATTTTATTAGCTTTTAATTGCCAAAAGAAACATAGCATTTAGGAAAATGGGTTAAAACAAAAGAGACTTATAACAATGTTTCATTACCTAATCTTCACCACTCTATCCATAGCTCAGGTAGTTCAAGCTTATTTCCATCTCTGGGTTGGGAGAGCCAGCCTGGTTGCTGGAGTCCCTGTAACTCCTGTCTCTGTGTCTTTAGCTTCAGTCTGTTGATAAGCAGTTTCCCTCCTCCTTTCTGAAGCCAGCAACTTTAAGATTTAGGTTCCTCTTTGATGCTATGTATTGGTCTGGGAAGAGTTAACCATTCGAGCTTGGATGGAACCAGCTCAGTAGCTACTTCCCAGTTGATGGCTCAGCCATTGTTGTCATAACTCCTTTGAAGTTATTTACCCAGGTATTTTAGTTTTGCTGTTCTTCCATTTCCAGTTGTTTTCTCCCTCAACATGCTCCTTTGAGCATGTAACTTCATAACAAATAAGCCATCACAACAAACACACAGAGGCATGTAACATCCAGGACCTCTATGGTGGCATTCTCAGAAATGAATGTTTCATTACCTAATCTTCACCACTCTATCCATAGCTCAGGTAGTTCTAGAAACCAAGAGATGGGGGAAAGCCGATTGCTGCAGAGAAGCACATGGATCGGACAGAGACTTCTCTTACAGGAGGGTCTACTGATAGAGATTCTCTAGGTTTTAGTCAGGAGGAGAGGGTGGAAAAGAATAAAGGAGGGGCCAGATCAGATGAGAAACTTTCACATAAAAAAGAATCTGACACATCTGAAAAGGGCAGACAAATAAACAGTGACCAGTTTTTAAAGTGCTTGTACACAAATGCCAGAAGTCTAAATAATAAAATGGGTGAACTAGAGTGCCTCATGTTAAAGGAGGATATTGACATAATAGGCATCACAGAAACCTGGTGGAGTGAGGACAATCAATGGGACACAATCATTCCGGGTATAAAATATATCAGAAGGACAGAACACGTCGTGTGCGGGGGGGAGTGGTGCTATATGTGAAAGAAAATGTGGAATCAAATGAAGTAAAAATCTTAAATGAATCCACATGTTCCACAGAATCTCTATGGATAGTAATTCCATGCTCTAATAAGAACATAACAATAGGGATCTATTATCGACCACCTGATCAGGACAGTGATAGTGATGATGAAATGCTAAGGGAGATTAGAGAGGCTATCAAAATAAATAACTCAATAATAGTGGGAGATGTCAATTATCCCCATATTGACTGGGTACATGTCACCTCAGGACGTAATGCGGAGACAAAATTCCTCGATACTTTAAATGACTGCTTCTTGGAGCAGCTGGTACAGGAACCCACAAGGGGAGAGTCAACTCTTGATTTAGTACTGTGTGGAGCGCAGGATCTGGTCCAAGAGGTAACTATAACAGGACCGCTTGGAAATAGTGACCATAATATAATAACATTTACCATTCCTGTGGTGCTAAGAACACATCAACAGCCCAACACAGTGGCATTTAATTTCAAAAAGGGCAACTATGCAAAAATGAGGGGGTTAGTTAAGCAGAGATTAAAAGGTAAAGTGACTAAAGTGAAATCCCTGCAAGCTGCATGGACACTTTTCAAAGACGCCATAATAGAGGCCCAACTTAAATGTATACCCCAAATTAAAAAACAAAGTAAAATAACTAAAAAAGAGCCACCGTGGCTTAACAACCATGTAAAAGAAGCAGTGAAAGATAAAAAAGGCATCTTTTAAAAGTGGAAGTCAAATCCTAGTGAGGTAACTAGAGAGGAGCATAAACATTGCCAAATTAAGTGTAAAAATGTAATAAGAAAAGCCAAAATGGAGTTTGAAGAACAGCTAGCAAAAAACGCAAAAGCTAATAACAAAACGTTTTTTAAATATGTCAGAAGCAGGAAGCCTGCTAAACAACCAGTGGGGCCCCTGGATGATAGAGATACAAAAGGAGCACTTAAAGATGATAAAGTCATTGCAGAGAAACTAAATGAATTCTTTGCTTCGGTCTTCACAGCTGAGGACATTAGGGAGATTCCCCAACCTGAGCCGTCTTTTGTAGGTGACAAATCTGAGGAATTGTCACAGATTGAAGTGTCACTAGAGGAGGTTTTGGAACTAATTGATAAACTTAACTGTAACAAGTCACCGGGACCAGATGGCATTCACCCAAGAGTTCTGAAAGAACTCAAATGTGAAATTGCGGAACTATTAACTATGGTTTGTAACCTGTCCTTTAAATTGGCTTCTGTACCCAATGACTGGAAGATAGCTAATGTAACGCCAATATTTAAAAAGGGCTCTAGAGGTGATCCTGGCAATTACAGACCGGTAAGTCTAACATCCGTACCGGGCAAATTAGTTGAAACAATAGTAAAGAATAAAATTGTCAAGCACATAGAAGAACATAAATTGTTGGGCAAAAGTCAACATGGTTTCTGTAAAGGGAAATCATGCCTTACTAATCTATTAGAGTTCTTTGAAGGGGTCAACAAACATGTGGACAAGGGCGATCCAGTAGACACAGTGTACTTAGATTTCCAGAAAGCCTTTGACAAAGTCCCTCACCAAAGGCTCTTGTGTAAATTAAGTTGCCATGGGATAAGAGGGAAGACCCGTTCATGGATTGAGAACTGGTTAAAAGACAGGGAACAAAGGGTAGGAATAAATGGTAAATTTTCACAATGGAGAGGGGTAACTAGTGGTATTCCCCAAGGGTCAGTCCTAGGACCAATCCTATTCAATTTATTCATAAATGATTTGGAAGAAGGGGTAAACAGCGAGGTGGCAAAGTTTGCAGATGATATTAAGCTGCTCAAGATAGTTAAGACCAAAGCAGACTGTGAAGAACTACAAAAAGATCTCACAAAACTAAATGACTGGGCAACAAAATGGCAAATGAAATTTAATGTGGATAAATGTAAAGTAATGCACATTGGAAAAAATAACCCAAACTATACATACAATATGATTGGGGCTAATTTAGCTACAACTAATCAGGAAAAAGATCTTGGAGTCATCGCAGATAGTTCTCTAAAGATGTCCATGCAGTGTGCAGCGGCAGTCAAAAAAGCAAATGGGATGTTAGCAATCATTAAAAAAGGGATAGAGACTAAGATGGAGAATATCTTACTGCCCTTATACAAATCCATAGTGCGCCCACATCTTGAATACTGCGTACAATTGTGGTCTCCTCATTGCAAAAAGGATATACTGGCATTAGAAAAGGTTCAGAGAAGGGCAACTAAAATGATTAGGGGTCTGGAACGGGTCCCATATGAGGAGAGATTCAAGAGGCTAGGACTTTTTAGCTTGGAAAAGAGGAGACTAAGGGGGGATATGATAGAGGTATATAAAATTATGAGTGGTGTGGAGGAAGTGAATAAGGAAAAGTTATTTACTTGTTCTCAAAATAAAAGAACTAGGGGCCACCCAATGAAATTAGTGGGCAGCAGGTTTAAAACAAATAAAAGGAAGTTGTTCTTCACACAGCGCACAGTCAACCTGTGGAACTCCTTGCCTGAGGAGGCTGTGAAGACTAGGACTATAACAGGGTTTAAAAGAGAACTGGATACATTCATGGAGATGAAGTCCATTAATGGCTATTAACCAGGATGATGTCCTTAGCCTCTGTTTGTCAGAGGGGGGTGATGGATGGCAGGAGAGAGATCACTTGATCATTACCTGTTAGGTCCACTCACTCTGGGTTACCTGGCATTGGCCACTGTCGGTGGACAGGATACTGGGCTGGATGGACCTTTGGTCTGACACAGTACGGCCGTTCTTATGTTCTTATGTTATGTACCATATTCAGAAAAAAATATTTCCTAATTCATCACATGTAGAAACATCAAACCACATTATGTTTTTGAAAAACATGGCAATTTGTGAGTGTGAAATGTCACAACCAATAGTGTATGAATTTGGAATAGCACCAATGGGGAAAAATGTAGATTTTTATATTTTATTCTAAACAGATATTTATGCAAGTTTTTCGTACTTGTTTGACATTGTGAGCATGCTTCAAAACCCACTGAAGAAGGTGAAAGAGCTTTACAGTGGGCGTGAAACTTGTATATAAGCTCTAAAGATAAATGACAACTACTACTAAAGGAAAGGCAAGTAAGGTTCATAAAACTTTACTCTAATGGCTCTAAACCTCAAAAATACTGTTGATAAGAAAATTAAGTGTAAAAATGCCGAGTGTAATACTGTAGTAAATTGTTTGTAAACTATTAATTTTCATCAGACATCTGAAATTTTCCAGTGCATGTGTACTTTGGGGTCATAATATGCCAGCTCCATATCTGGCATAAATCAAAGTTATTCCATTGTCTTATATAGAACTAAGCTGATTTACATTGGCTAAGGATCTTGCCCATTCAAAATATGAGCAATAATTGCCAAAAATACATTAATGGGAGACAAACAAACAATTTTCCCAACTGAATATTTTTATTTACAAAACGTTTTTGGAGGGAGAGGGTGTCAGAATATGACTGGGAGAGATCAAAATTCTTTTCAGAGGCTTTTTTTTTTTAAATTTAAAAAAATTCAACAGTATAGGTAACTCTAATAGACATTGCTGTAATCCGAAGAAGGCCTATTTACCGGCTAAATCCTTTCAGCCTAAAGTTACACGAATCTCTTTCTACTACTGAGGAACCAAGGTTTTTTTTTAAAAAAAATAGGAGCCTAAAATTAGTCTCCTAAACCCATATTTAGGCACCTGCCTGATTTTCAAAAGTGCAGCGCACCCAGCAGATTCCATTCAGGTCAGTTAAAACTGCTTTGGCCTTGGCAAATTTGAAAATTATCACTCTTTTAAAAATTCTTATATATGGATGTTGAAGCCTAACTTTAGGCATCCATTTTGAAAATGTTGTCCAACATGACTTGGGTATTTGGATATCATTAGGCAGGGTTTAGACACTGGCTGAGAGAGAGAGGCAGATGCTCAGGTAGTGTAAATTGTCATAGCTTATTGACTAGCTGAAGTCTGCACCAGAGACTCTTGGCAACAGAGGAAGTAAAACCAGGAGTAATTTCTGAGTACAAAGTCAGGAATGAGAGAGCCACTAGATGGCTGAATCTCAGGTTATGTCTACATTACAGACCTGAGTAACTATAAAGTCTCCTGTGTAGCTGCTCTACGCTCTCCCCCGCTCACATAATTAAACCGCCACCCAGTGAGCAGTGGTAGCTATGTAAGTGGGAGAGTGTCTCCCATCAACACAGCACTGTCCATGGTTCTTCTGTACCCCTGACCAACAAAAGTTTTGCCAACAAGTGCTAGTGTAGGCAAAGCATAACTCTCAGCAAATCTTCTTAAAAGTGTGTTTACAAGGTTTAAATAGACATGAAATTGATCACTTTTTTTGAAGCTCACTTTTTTCCCTACCTTAAGTGTCCGAAGAGTGGCTTTTTTCCCCCCAAGAGTGTATGAAAAAGATATACAACCCAGCTCACAAATGATTAAGAGAATGAGAATCAATCCTGAGAGCAAAATGACAGATTATACTGCTGGCTGCTAGAAAGGCCATAGAATTTTATAAATTAAGAACCCTAATTCATATCTTTTTAATCATGTACCCTTGGTATCTTCCAATATATTTGCAGTTATCTGTTATAGATAAGATGGCTCCATGTTGAGATGAGGTTTGCTTTAGTGCTTTAATAGTTCTGGTTGTTCATTAAAGAACTCCTGTATTTTTTAAAATATACAGTTTTAAATTTATCAACAAGCAGCTATTATTATATTAACAAGAGCTAGTTGAAAAATTTCAACAGAAATGAAAATAAAATCATTTTTGTTTCCAAAGAAAACTTTTAATTTTTGGTGAAAAATTGAAAGCCAAAATGTGTTGGCCAAAAATGAACTATTTTGATTCAGAAATGCTGCCATGTGCCTCACAGAAGTTGTTGTTCAGTTGCCTAATACCCCTATTTTACTCTATAGGCTGGCCTCCCTGTGTTCAGATTATGCCTTCCATGATGCAACACTGTCTCCTCTCATGATGAGGGAAAGTGATTGCATAATGAGTCTCTGGCCCTAGTGCATCTTGGGAGATGTAGCAGGGAGCCAAACTCATAGAGGAGAATGGCAACATGAGAACATCAAACTATAACTCCCATGAGGCACCATGATAGGAAATAAAAATAAAAATACTTTGTTTCTTGGTAAAGTATTGCATTTTTCAGGGATTTAGTTTTTCAATGAAGAAAAAATCATAATTTTCTGTGGAAACAAACTATTTTCTGTGAAAATTTTATTTAATTGAAAACCCCGTTTTTCCACCCAAACAGTTTTCATGGAAAAATTTCAACCAGTTCTAACACTAACCCTCTGGTCAACAGTCTTTAGTGAAAGTCACAAATCAATATCCTTAAGGATTTTATTCTCCTTTGTGTCATTTTGAGTCTTTGTAATTTGAGGCTGCCCATCTTTTTTATTAATGTGAATCACTCTCTGGGTTTCTCTCTAACCACACATACATAACTTTTTAAAATGCCCATTATGCTGCATAGTATTAACTGGATAAAATTGTCATGTATCCTGTTCCAAAAGACAGAGATAAAAAACATTTGTTGCAATATCCAGGATAATGTCCATTAAATCAAACTTACCAAACCTTTGTCTGTGTCACATTTTACATCAAACACCTGATAGATACGTGACACTTCTTTCAGCTTCACATTAGGAAATATTGCAAATTTAGGAACAGTTTATCCTGACAATTTCAGTCTAGAGGTTCAATTCTAGTTGTTAGATCCCAGTTCTATATTAAAAAAAAACAACTATTTGGGCTATTGTTAATGCCTAGGACAAATACAAAAACGGCAGAAAAAGCTTTCAATTTAATGCCCTTATTTACAGAACAAATATACAGTTCAGGCATAGCAAATTGAAGCAAGTAGCCCTTTTAATCTTTTCACCCTGTTACTATTTTTAAAAAAAGTATGTTTAGTGTAAACATTCCAAAATTTACATCATCAGGCTTTTGCTGCAATACCAATAACCCAGTTTAAAATGTTCCTAATTTAGACTTTTAAAATCTTGATTAATAATTGCTGGAAGTCCCTTAGTAATAATGATGCTTCAAAGTGTAACGAATACCTACAAAACAGAGGAAGGAACTAGTCAAAGGAAACACAGAGATGGATTCTGAGCTCATTAACACTGGTGCAAATCTGCTGAAGTCACTGGAATTAACTAATGCCGGTGTAACAGAGATCAGAATCTCCCCCTCACAGCACTAACATATAGGAATAGAGACGTACTTGCATTTATTGTGTATGTGACATGAGTTATGTGATTATGGATATTGTTAGTGTGTTGTTGTTCATATGAAAGCAAAGAGAACAACCCAAAAGCTCAGAATTTTAATAATGTCCCAGTTGCCATGTTGGTTGATGTACTATACTCCGTGAAAGTTTTATGGAACAAAAGCCACATTATATCGAATGGGCATGGTTAGATCCTATAGGAACCCACTCTAGTTTGAAATAATCATAATTTTGGTTCAGCAGGAAAAAAAGATTTTTTCCACTGCTTGCATCCGAAGAAGTGGGTATTCACCCACGAAAGCTTATGCTTCAATACCTCTGTTAGTCTATAAGGTGCCACAGGACCCTTTGTAGCTTCTACAGATCCAGACTAACACGGCTACCCCTCTGATATTAAATTTAAAAGCATGCCTTAGTGAGAAAGATGATATAGACAAACAGAGCAACGATCACCTCTACCCATAAACTCTCTAAGAAACTAGTATACTATGAGAAATCTGCTGGGCAAGATTATGGTTTCAAACCACCAAACGTGTTGGTGAGTGGGGTAAGAATGGTGACTCTATGAATGATGAATTGGGGCCTATATTTATATTAGTTGTGTGTGTGCATGAGTGCACACACATTCATAGTATTAAAACCCACTCCATTATCTCTAAATACTTTATGTAACAATATATCAGTATATTTGTTTTATTTTGTAAGTTTCGTGCATGAAAAAAATGGATGATCAATAAAAATGTGTGGGGGGGAAACCAATTCTAAGATTAATAAGAAAACCTCATAAACCTAAATGTCATTGATTATTTTTAATAGAGACTATTCCCTAGGGCGACTCAAGGGCTGAATAAATCCCAAATGTATATAGTTTAGTTTACTTCAAAAAAGGAAATATTTTATTTATTTGGCTATAAACAATGCCCCCCACTGTTTCAGCCCTAATATTTATGGCACTTTCATTAATGTGCTTACAATAAATATAGTAAGGGAGGCATAAGCACATTAATAATACATATCATGCTTAATAGCTTTTGCTCTTGGAATGTCTTATCCTGCACCTATTGAAGTCAATGGGAATCCTGCCATTAAATTCATTTGAAAGAAAACTGGACCTGCATTAAGAACCAATAAATTCAACATCAAGGAGTTAAACTGTTGAGTGATTTCTCTTTTTAACCTTCATTGTAACTTATTTCCTTATTGTGATGATCCAATTCATTTTGTTGGTGCTTACCTACAACAGTTTTGGAATGTTAATAAATTCCAGGAATAATTTTCATTATTTGATGTTCTCTTCCCTGTTTTGAAATTTAAGATTTCATTTTTTCAAGTAACCCTGTTCTGAAGCTGTATACTAACAAGTGGTGGACAGTTGAATTCCACCCACCTTAAAGGAATAGTAGAAGAAGTAATATACTTTAACCATTAAAAATTATTGATACGTTATACATCTGGTTCAGATAATCAGAAATTAATCAGATTTAATTCAGAACTTGTGCTATAATGAATTTTTCATTGCTTCATTTTCTATGAAAGAATAAAACTTCTTGTTGAAAACAATGATCATTAACATGTATAACCTCAGTTTATTTTTTTTTAAAAGGTTTAGTCCATTGTGCTAAATCCACTTTCATGAGGGTATTGCATAGCCTCCAGCATTTTTCTATAACATTTCATTTTTTGTAAGAAGCATTAAGAACATTTCTTAATAGGAACTTGTACAATTAGACAAGGTGGATAAAAAATTACAGTAGTTAAGAGCGACTTAGAGGTTCAGTAAATGCTTAGGTATTTTACTAAAATTGAGTAAATTACTGCTATTACCATGTCTTCCTCAAGTCTACTAAGGGACATTTTAGTCATCTCTGATTTTCTCTTTATAAAAGTTATTGTGACCAGCAGCTATGTCACAAGGAGCTAATTCTAAAAAGAAAATGAATCAATTTTGAAAAGAAAATGAGAGATGATAGAGCACCAAAAGAAAAGGCAACTAGAAGCTTTTCCCTGGAGGAACCCAGAGGAGTAGTAGGATTTTAAGATGTAGTGTAGCTTTTGTCAACTCTAAATCTGATTTTTTGGTACCACATTTGTGTCTATCTTGCCCTCTGGAAACAGAAAGATATGTTTAGGTTTCAGTGATAACTGCCTGAAGAAGGGTAACAGTCAAGATAATATCCGTTTCTTATCACAATGACCATGAACAAAATGACAGGCTATGTAATTATAATACAAATTTACTCCAGTGCCTAGCACTTACTAGCTCAAATTTACTGGAGGAGGGTGGAATCATGTAAAAGGATACCCTCTACCATGGCAAAGTAAAAGTAAAAATGTGTCATGGAAGCCCACCGGACTTTGGTCTCAGAACTTAGTAATAATATCAGGGATAGGTTTTTACAAATTTCAAACCCACACAGATAGCATTGCTTTTGTAATCTCCTAATAGAAATGAACAGCTTACATTGAGATTCCATTTTATATTTACTTAACCTCATATATAGTTCCAAGGACTAATATTTTTTTCTGCTCTATAAAGGAGGTCTTTGCTTGTTTTAGGCATGCCCTCTGATTCTAAGTATTTAGAAGTAATTGTGTCAAAGTTAAATTCAGCAGCATATTTTCTATTCCTTGGAATCTATGTTTGCACATACTGATGAAACAGGACATTAGTGTTTATATCAGATATTTCAATCAGGGGTCCTGCTTGTGAAAAATAAAGTGAAAACACTTTAGATGGAAATCTTCATCTTTCAAGGACAGAGGAGTACTGCAAGGGGCTAAACTGAACAAAGAATGACAGTTTAAAAGATTTTGAAAGTGTTTGGTCTATATTTTTAAACATTTGCAATTTTGACTAAATTTATATGTAAGAATCATCATAACTCAGCATCTCAATCTCACTTATACTCTGACATACTATTTGTTTCAAGGCAACTGTGTAGTGTTGTTCTTGATTATTAGTTATGTGGATTCTGCTGGTTTTTAGGAAGGTGGGCATAGGGGATCTAAACATGTATTACACGCAGAGGGAGGAAAATGTTCCACCACCCAGTTAATCTTATTTTTTAAATTATTATTATTTTATTTTTCAGGAGTTGTTAGGTTGATGCCAAGAAGTCATCTTACATTCTCTTCCCAGGTGAACCAGGGTTATAATAGAAAATAAATTCAATTATCATTTTTATATACATCTTACAAGGATCCAAGTGAGGGTGAATGTTAATATGCAGACCTGCTGATGCAGAAATAGACAGGACCCAATATGAATGAAGTCAAGTGTCAGATGTAAATATTAATGCTCTGTCAGAAATAGATTTTTGAATTTCAAATCACCAAGAGAGAGAAGAAGCAACAGTTAAATAACAGGTTCTATCGAGCATAAAAAGAAGACTGTGAAAATAAACAATTAGAAACATTGTAGAGCTTCCTGGAAGGAAGGAAAGAAAGAAAGAAATCTGATGGAGGAAAAGAGAACATAACCCCCACAAAGGAACCTTACAACAAATGCTCTTGAGTACATGAAGATAGACAGCAGATAGTAGCTCCACTATATGATAGTCCTGTGGCTAATACACCTTGTCAAGGCTGACTCTCCACTCTGTCACTCTGAGTGCAGGAAGTGGGGGCCCGCAAAGATTTTAAAGATTAATACTTGCCACTTCAGGCTTGTATTAAACTCCCAAGGTTACAGCTTCTCTCTGACCTTGGCTTGGTAAACACTGCCAGCACCCCAATGTTAAAAAACCCTTTGAACCCAGGAAGGAGCACTTAGGAATTCTTCCATGTGGGGTACCCTCAAGCCCTTTCACCCTCCCCACCCCTCAGGGAAGAGCTGAGAAAGCCACAGCTAATCTTGTTTGTTTTCTATCAGCTAATCAAGCAACATGCACAAACCTCTTAGGACACTAAAAATCCAATCCTGTTTTTAAAAAAAGTAAATTGTATTAAAACAAAAAGAAAGAAAATGCATCTGGAACTTAGGCATTTGCTAGATTTTAAAAGAGCAATTCCCAAAATTAAGCACCTAAACTAGCTTTCTTTGTGGTTCAGCTTAAAGGTTACAAGCAAACAAAAGCATCAGGGGTTAGCACAGAGGAGACCCACAAGCCAAAATAAGAAATAAACCTGATAACTTTTAACTAAACATTCCCTATCCAAATTATTCCTTCTAGGTATGGAAAATACTTTTCATACTTTGTCTGTTGTTCTCTGGGATGGAGGGATGGAGCAGCAATGGTATAAGCAAGGGATCGGCAACCTTAGGCACGTGGCCCGCCAGGGTAAGCCTCCTGGCGGGCCGGGCCGGTTTGTTTACCTGCCGCATCCACAGGTTTGGCCGATCTCAGCTCCCACTGGCTGCGGTTCTCTGCTCCAGACGAATGTGGGGTCTGTGGCGTGGGCCGAGGAATGTGCTGGCCGCCTCTTCCCACAGCCCCCATTGGCCTGAGATGGCAAACCACGGCCAGTGGGAGCTGCGATCGGCAGAACCTAGTTTCTTTCCCCATTTTAAATAAATCTAGGCTTCCCATTGGCTCTTTTGATCAGGTGCCCACTTTTTTTTCCTTTACCTGGGGTACTTTTTAACCCTTTACAGGTGAAGCAAATAAAGGACAGCTACCAAGAGGGATTTTACAGCTAGATGGCTGGCTGGGTGTCCATCAAAGAGAGCTATCTCCTCCTCCTCCCCCCTTTATTTATCACACACCTATAGCACACAACTGTCTATAATAGGTTCTGCCATTCTGCAATGTTGCTGAGGGGCAGCATAGTATGGAAATGAAGAGAAATGTGGTCTCCTGAGTGATATGGAACTAAGTGAGAGATGACAAAAGTGTCACAATGGCATTTATAGTGTTCATTTGAGGGTAGAATTGTGTTTTAAGCAGTTTAGTGAACAAAATTCACTGTTAGGATATATCAGTAAGCTCCATTGATATATACTTTCAACCTGAACTAACAGCCAGAAAATATATTTTACTTTCTATAGAATAACTCTTCTAACCCCCCAAATGTGCAAATCTGGAAATGAATGGTGAAAGAATGCAGCCACTTCACTCATTCCTTCTGCACATGCTTTCACTACATGCTGAATGGCTTTGTCGATAGCCATGGCTAGCATTTTGCAAAAATGTGTTTAAATTAAGAAGGATGAACAGTTCTGTGATAACATTTGAATCCATGTAAAGCAGGAATCTATGTGTGTGTTTTATTTCAGAAAATTAGTGTTTTAATTAAATATATTTTGGCTAAGATCCTGTAGCCCCTGCTAATGTGATTAAGTAAAAGCCACTGAAGTCAGTGGGACTGCTGAGGTAAGGGCTGCAAAGCCAAACCTAACATTTAAATTAGTTTGCTGAACTGTTTGTCCCTCCCTAATTCTACATCCATATCAGAAAAATGTCAACTTTTAATACCGTACTCTCAACTTCTGTGTAAATGCTGCTTACAGAAAACCTCACTACATGCGCAGTATTGCTCGTGTTATGCTGAAAATGCTAATGTATTTGTTTGTAACTGTGTTACCTGTTACTAGAGCTGGTTGAAAAATGGGGAAATGTATCATGATGTAAATTAAGGGAAAACAGTCTCTGCTTTTCATTGAATAATTTTAAAATTCTAAATCTTTAAGCCAACTGTACCATTCCCTATGTATTTGCCCTCATGATGAAAAATATTATTTTTCTTTTATTCCTTTAACATAGAGTAGCTGATTTTGCGGTTTTAGACTCAGAAGTTCCGAGTTCAATTCCTGACTCAGCCATAGACTTTGTGTGTGACATTGGTGAGTCATTTAATCTCTTTGCATCAATCCAGCAAAACACTTAATCATGTGCTTTAACTCTAAATATGTGAATCATCCCATTCAAGTAAAAAAAAAAATCATTGTTGAATTGGGGGCTTTATTCCCATGTTCCCTGTTTGTATAATGAGAATAACAATACTTCCTACTCATCAGGGTGGCAGTGAGGATAAATCAATTAATGTTTGAAACACTCATATTCTATAGTAGGAGCCAAGTAAGTACCTCATAACCTTGCTGCATATACTGCAACTTGAAAAAAAAAATCACTTGCAAATTGATTAAAGCTATATCTCCCTCAGGAAATTTGTGCAATGAAATCTTCCTTGGTGCCAGTATATTTGCAAAGAGTGCTGATCCTTTGCCTATAATTGCTGACTTCATTTAACCAAATGATAATGAAGTACATGGCATGCTCAATAATTCTGAAGTATTTTCCAGAAAGGAATGTGCCAAGTGGAGTGGCTATCTCAAATTTATTTTAAAAAGCAGATACAAATCAGTCCTGTTCAGCCCAATGATTCTGTACCTTGCCTGTAGTAGAGCTGGATAAACAACATCTCAACAAATAATGTATGCATTTAATTCTGTTCCTATTTCTCCTTGTGAAATACCCACAAATAGGCTGCCATTTTTCATTAAGTTGTTTGCTATTCACAAACGTTTAGACTGTGGATTGTTCAGAAAATGGTGGTTGTGTTTATTCACAATTGGCTACTCACACTGATGCTCATTAAACACATGTTTAGGTGCTTTGCTGAATCAGGCTGCATGCCCTGGTCTCCCTGGTGTGACTGTAGTTTATTGCCCACTTCCACTTCCTTCTCTCACTGTCACTTGACATCTATAGCAACCTCTGATCCTTAAGTGGTGACTCATTACATGGCACAGTTTAACACAAACATACTACTTCCCCCAAAGAGCCTCACTCCTTCCCATTTCAACCCACAAAGAAGAGCTTTCAAAATAGCCAAGGGAACCCATCAGGTGGGAATGCACTCTGTTTTCCATGAAAACTATTGCACACTAAAGCTTGCTCACCTGAATGGTCATGGATAAAAGGGGCTGCAAATATTGGTGGAGTGAATCAATAGGTCTTATTTTCAATTTGTTTTAATCTGTATTCATCCAGTTCTAATCAGAAACTCACATTTACAAAGGTGCTAGGATCATATATGGTGAAAGTGGGACTAAAAACGGAATCTGAAGTATAATTTGAACCTGTTCAAATCCCACAACTCACAATCTAGACTCTTCGGATGATAGGTATTTTATATGCTGCTGCCTTCATTTTTCACTGCTGAAGCTTTGATGTTTAGATAAAATATTCCCAGTCAATGGTCAGTTTTTCTTCTTTGAATGAACAGCAAATTATTGAAAAAAGAACAGGATTTCTTGTGGCACCTTTGAGACTAACAAATTGATTTCAGCATAAGCTTTTGTGGGTTAGAACCCACTTCATCAGACGCATGGAATGGAACATACAGTAAGCAGATATTTATACATTCAGAGAAACATGAAAAGGTGGAAGTACCTACCAACCTTAAGAGGCCAATTAATTAAGAGGAACTATATCAGCAGGGGAAAAAAAACTTTTGAAGTGATAATCAAGATGGCCCATTGCGGACAGTTGACACAAAGGTGTGAGTAAGGATAGTTAACTAAGGGAAATAGATTCAATTAACGTAATGACCAAGCCATTCCCAGTCTCTGTTCAAACCTAAGTTGATGGTATCTAGTTTGCATATTAATTCAAGTTCAACAGCTTCTTCCTGAAGTCTGTTTTTGAAGCTTTTCTGTTGCAAAATTTCCACCTTTAAGTCTGTCACTGAGTGATTAGAGAGGTTGAAGTGTTCTCCTACTACTACTGGTTTTTGAATGTTACGATTCCTGATGTCAGATTTGTGTCTGTTTATTCTTTTGCGTAGAGACTGTCCAGTTTGGCCAATGTACATGGCAGAGGGGCATTGCTGGCACATGATGGCATATATCACATTGGTAGATGTGCAGGTGAATGAGCCCCTGATGGCGTGGCTGATGTGATTAGATACTATGATGGTATCACTTGAATAGATATGTGGACAGAGTTGGCATCGGGCTTTGTTGCAAGGATAGGTTCCTGGGTTAGTGTTTTTCTTGTATGGTGTGTGGTTGCTGGTGAGTATTTGCTTCAGGTTGTGGGGGCTGTCTGTAAGCGAGGACTGGTCTGTCTCCCAAGATCTGTGAGAGTGAGGGATGATCTTTTCGGATAGGTTGTAGATCTTTAATGATGCGCTGGAAAGGTTTTAGTTGGGGGCTAAAGGTGATGGCTAGTGGCGTTCTGTTATTTTCTTTGTTGGGCCTGTCCTGTAGTAGGTGACTCCTGGGTACTCTTTTGGCTCTGTCAATCTGTTTTTTTACTTCAGCAGGTGGGTATTGTAGTTTTAAGAATGCTTGACAGAGATCTTGTAGGTGTTTGTCTCTGTCTGAGGGATTGGAGCAAATGCGGTTGTATCTTAGAGCTTGGCTGTAAACAATGGATCATGTGGTGTGTCCTGGATGGAAGCTGGAGGCATGCAGGTAAGTATAGCGGTCAGTAGGTTTTCGGTATAGGGTGGTGTTTATGTGATCATTGCTTATTAGCACAGTAGTGTCTAGGAAATGGACTGCTTGTGTGGACTGGTGTAGGCTGAGGTTGATGGTGGGATGGAAATTGTTGAAATCCAGGTGGAATTCCTCAAGGGCTTCTTTCCATGGGTCCAAATGATGAAGATGTCATCAATGTAGTGCAAGTAGAGTAGGGGACGAGAGCTAAGGAAGCGTTGTTCTAAGTCAGCCATAAAAATGTTGGCATACTGTTGGGCCATGCGGCCCCCGCTATCAGCTCTGGGTCCCCCCTGTTTCCTGCAGTGGCCCAGAGCTGTGGGGTACCAGTCTGGAGCTGTGGGGTAGCCCCTGCTGGCAGCAGCAGCCGGACTTGTGGGGTACCATGACTTCCATGACCTCTGTGACAAAATCAGAACTTTAGTCATGATGTATGGAGGATGCCATTTTGTAGAGCATGACCTCTTACACACTGTACATATGAGGTAATGCTCTGCAGAGGATACCATTTTCTCTTCAAAATGGTGTCCTCCTTGATTCTGGGATCCTGACAGGAAATCCTTCATTAAAATGAGGTCGTTCCAGCACAAAGTTTGGGAACCCCCGCTTTAGTGAATCATTCACTCTTACTGTCCTTTCTCCACCAGTCCCTGGAGCTGGATTTGGCACTGTATCTACTATGCATTTTAAGTAAGTCAGGAAGAACTGGGGGCCTGATGTGAACTCTATTGAGATCCGCGGTGGGACCTGAACACTTTAAAAACTTGCAGGTAGTCAAAGTTGGGACTAGGAAGAAATAAAGTGTGGAGATTGAAGTAGTAGGGGAGGCTTGGGTGGAAGGATTTGATGACTCGGGGGAGAGAGAATGGCTTCAGGATCTGTCAAAGTAAAAGAAGCCTGTAGACCTTAGGAGCTACATACGGCTACAGCAGTTATTAAGATGAGGAGAAATTGTTTGAAGGTATCATATGGTGCCTCGAGAAGGCATTGCTTAATAAGTGAACTGTTCCTTTTTCCTGAATATGCAGGAATTAAAACAAGAGGTAAAGGATGTGATTTAATTAGGCCACAACTTATTAACTTAACTCATCTGGGAACTATCCATCAGTAACTTGTACAATGAAAGTCACCATTCCTTTGTCACTCATTTCCACGTATCTGAGGGCTGCCATCAGCCCCTCAACCACCCAGCCAGCTCAGGTGATGCCTTCCCATCCTCCCCACCATCCTCCTCTACCAACCTGAGAGAGGGAGGAGCCCTTAAATGAGTCACAACCCCTTTCTTCCCACTGCACAGACAAAGACCCCACATTTTGAGGTTGCAGAGGGTGCACCAGCGTAAACTTCTGGATTGACTTGAAGGCCTGAATTTTTGTTTACCCTATACCAGTTTACATCACTCTGGCAGTGTAAAGGGGACTTAAAATAGGTGTACATTACACATAAGCCCACTTTTCATTTTCTTTAAACTACCAGAACAATGTAGAGAGGGCTGAGTGTAAATGGGAATCCAGCCCTAGTGCTACTGTAGCCCCATGCATCACAGTGTTGCGGTGGCAAAATAATAATACGAATTATGAAGAGGAGCAAATCAGAGTAAAAAGGGGCAGAAGGCACCTGGCCTGGTGGTTAGAGTGAATGGGGGGAAAGCATCTTTTCTATGGCATGTTCCCTCCTCCAACTCATGAAAATACCATAATAAAACCATTTGGACATTTATCCTGTAGATGTTACCTTCCCCTCATCATCATGCAACCCCCTCATTGTGTCACTAGGCCACAGGCATAGACAGGGGAGCCAATCAGAGCACAGTTCCTCAGAGAGGCATAGTGCTAGAAAGAGTGGTTTTCCGTTTTGGGTCAGGTCTAATAAATAGATCTAAAATGTATTAATATACACTGTTGAAAGGGCTTGCATTGGTCAAAGGGTCTGTTACTGACACACAGCCATATATATCAAGCATCATACCAACACGCTTAATACATTTGGAAAGCAAAAGATTATTTTCCTTAAGCAAAGGTCTTGATAACTGGGGGGGGGGGGGGGGGGCGGAGGAGGAGGCGGTATATTGTACCTTCACTTTTTAAGCAGAATTCTTCACTGAAAGTGAGGAATTGAACCTAAAAACTGTTAGCAATATATGGCCCTGAATTAACAAAATTATTAGCCTCTTTGGGTATGTCTACACTGCAATAAAACACCTGTGTCTTCTGACTCAGGCTTAAAGTGCACAGGCTGCAGGGCCATAAAATTGCAGTGTAGACATTAGGGCTCAGGCTGGAGCCTGGGTCCTGGGATTCCCCTGTCCCCCATCCTCTCACTGAGGAGGTCCCAGACACTGGCTTCAGCCCAAACCCGAACATCTACGCTCCTCAGCCTGAGCCCCATGAATCTGTCAGCTGACATGGGTCAGCCACAAGTGTTTTATTGCAGTGTAGACATACCCTATGAGGAAATTTCCTCAGACCTATCTTTAGACTCAAATGGATTTGTCCTCCCATAGAATTATTTTCTTTATCAAAATTTTTGACATTATTTTGGTAGTGACAAGGAGTGATCAGGAATAAAATGTTCAAAAACACCCAAGTGATTGAGGAGCCAAAGTGCCCTTCTCTAAAGTGGCTTTGGTGCTTTGGAGTCTTAACTGTGACAGACGTGATGCTTTGGAAAAATGGAATAGTCAAATACTATTATATTGAGATGTGACAGGTGCTATGGACAAATAGAATATTAAAATAAAACCTGTTGTATCAACTTTATAAATGGCATGTGTATCTTTATGGGTTGACTAGCGATGGTATTCCTGGTTTAATGGATGAGCTAAGCATGGTTCTCACAGGAACTACATTCAATGGGGTGGGATGGGATGGTAATTAAGGCACACTTCCAATGTTGAAACAATGCAGGTAAAATTGTTTTTTCGAAGCTTCACCATGGTCCCCCACATGGGGAAACAATGTAGTGTGGTTTGATCTGGTGCAAAGGCCTTTACAGATAAAGGACTTGAAACGGAATAAAGTGGGAACCCTGATTGTAGGGGAGGATCACTCACACTTGATCCAAGAACTGACATGAGGCTGTGATTAAGACAGGCCCTGTGAGAGGGTCTGAAGTACGTAAGTCTTACCAGCATCACCATGCTGAACATGAGTGATCACCTGGTAAGCTAATTCCTTTCAATTAATTAGCCTCTTAACATTGATATAGACACTCCCACCTTTTCATGTTTCTCTGAAGGTATAAATATCTGATTACTGTATGTTCCATTCCATGCATCCGATGAAGTGGGTTCTTAACCCACGAAAGCTTATGCTGAAATAAATTTGTTAGTCTCTAAGGTGCCACAGGTATTTTTCTTTTTTTCTTTTTGCTGGTAAGCTAGAAACTAATGTGCGCTCATTTATTTAAGATATGTTATCTCTGAAATGCTTTTGTCCTGAATAAATAGTAAGGTAAAAGCTTTTTTATCTGGCATGTTGGGGAAATGGGGAGTGGGGGAGATTCCAGTAAGTGAAAAATTCCAATTAACTAAGAAGGAGGGAGTTTGGGCGCAGGAAGGGAGGTTGGCTCTGGGAGGGAGTTTGGGTACAGGAGGGAGCTCAGGTCAGGGAGTTGGGCCACAGGAGGGGTTACAGGGTGCCGGATTCAGGGTGCGCTCACCTCGGGGGCCTCCCTACAAGCGGTGACCTGACCCTGCTGATCCTAGGCAGGGGCACGGCTAGGCGGGTTTGCATGCGGCCCCCGCCCCGAGCGCTGGCTCCACATCTCTCATTGTCCAGGAACCATGGTCAATGGGAGCTGTGGGGGCAGCAGCTTCAGGCAGAGGTGGGAGCACAGAGACATGTTGCCACTTGTGGGGAACCATGCAGAGCCAGGTAGGGAGCCTTCTGGCCCTGCGCCAACTGGACTACAAATCGGACTTTCTATGAAGATTAGAAATGTCAGTTTATAGACCTTTCTTGTTGGTACAGGGCTGGATAACACCACTTTTATTGTACTTTCTTTTATGAGAGCTGATTGGTCACCAAATAACCCTGTCATTGCTCCTAAGAAAACAGGACTGTCTGTCAGTGCTCCAGTAAACACAGACTTGCTAAGGTGGTCACAGTGAATTGAAGGAGTCTGCAACCCAAGTCCATGGTCTGGAGGGAGTGGATCATGAGATCCTGCTTTGAGACAGGTGAGAGCTGGAGGCCTGAGACCTAAGTGGGGTGCCCTCAAGGAGGCCATGAAGGAGTTAGAGGTGCTATTAACTCTGGAAATGTAACACTAATCTCATTGATTTCAATAAGAGTATTCAGGGTAGTAAAGTTAAGCACATGAGTAAGTGTTTGCAGAGTCAGGACCTTAGGAGTCTACATCCTATTGACTTTCAAGGAGACTTAAGTTCCGAAGTGTCAAAGTCCCTTTAGAATATGGAACTTAGGCTCACACAGGTGCAGACTTTCTTCTTTCTGGGTTGGTGTTCCACCCCCACTCCGCCCGAGGCCCCACCGCCACACCACTCCTTCCCTCAAGACACCACCCTCTGCCTCTTCCCACCCCTGCACCCTCCCCTGAGGCCCTTCCCCCGACCCATCTCTTCCCACTCTCACTCCATCCCCTCTCCCCAGCACCTCCTGCCCACCGCTGAACAGCTGGTGGCTGCTCAGTACCCACTTTTTTTTTCCGTGGATGCTCCCAGCCCAGAGCACCCACGGAGTTGGCACCAATGTAAGCTCCTCAATCACTTAGGTGCTTTTGAAAATTTTAACTTTAGATTCCAAAGTATAACGCAATTGTAACCTGTCATAGGTTTGAGATGTATTTGCCCTTTGTTAGGAGTAAGTTAAGAAGAAGAAGAAGGCTTAATAGGTCCTGAAGGAAAAGAAAATCCAGCACAGGTACTAAACTCATAAAATATCTCTCTTTATCACATATTTAAACTTTTTTAGTATGTATTTTTAGCTTAAAATATCACACACACGTTTTAACCAATAAAATTACATCCCAATATAGGCCTGGTCAGATCTAGAATTATTGAGGTGTAAAGATAGCAGTACATCTTGTAATTCAGGAAAAATCCAACCACGAAAGTGTCTGTTGTGTATTAAGGCAATAGTTTGTTCAGACATCCTTTGCCTGAGGCCACAGTGCCATTCACAAATATGTCTTATGTTTTGATTGATGAATGGAATAATGTGGCATTTTGGCAGAGAAAGGAGCTCTGGAATGTAAATTGAAAACAGAAGTAAATGCAAATTCCATAATGCTGCATATGATTAGCACCTGCTTTGGCAACTGTCATTGAATAAGAATGATCATAAAACAAACTAGCACTGATTGATTTATAGATGAATCTGCTAAAATATGTTTGAATTCAAAAAGAGTTCAACTCTCATATTAAAAGGAAATTTGATCTATCTAAGAAGATTTATTTTGGAAGATGTAAACTGGAAACAAATTGGAATGCATACACAACTGGATATAATTTCAATATGAAAAAGTTATGATCTGAAAAATGTTATTGGATGGTTTCACTGAGCCACTCTGTCTCTCCCTCATGCATATTAGCATGGAGCTGGGGAGCCTTTCTTATCCCAACACTTCAGGGAATGTATGATGAGACAGGTGTAAGTCCTGTTGTCGTTTACTCCCTCCCTGAGCAGTAGGGAGACTAAAGTCTTGTCTACACTATAAAATTAAGTTGACTAAGTTAGGTTGACATACAGCCACCACAGTAATTACTGTGGATTTTTCATGTCTACACTACACCAGGAGTGCTTCCACCGACTGAAGTGGGGCATTGTGGGGTACTGACAGCTGGAGCCCTGCCCATCCCATCCCAGGGGTGATAGCCCAGAGTCCTGCTACCGCCTCTCAGTGAGGGATGGGGCAGTGGGGAGGGAAGGAGAGCCTAAGCTCCTCTCCTTCTCCTAGGGTGAGCAGTTAGCAAGTGTGAATAATTGGGATGGGGGTGGGGGCAATAGGCGCCTGTATAAGACAAAGCCCCAAAGATTGGGACTGTTCCTATAAAATCAGGACATCTACTCACCCTACTTCTCCCACCCCCAATCCTGCACCTGGAAGCAGCAGTGGGGCTTCAGGCTGTGAGCCCCATGCAGGGCTGACAGCCAAAAGATGATGTAAATAATGCAGTGTCTACACAGACACTGTGTCGCCCTAACCAGTGGCGTAGCCAGGTTTAGAGCACAGGGGGAGCGGCGGCACTATAAAAAGGCACTGCTCCCCCTGTACTCACCCCGGCGGTGCTTTAAAGGGCCCGGAGCTCCAGCCGCTGCGGAGCCCCCGGGCCTTTTAAATCCCTGCCTGAGCCCGGCTCCGGCAGCGGGACGGGGGGGGGGGTGCTTTAAAGGGCTGGTGGCTCCCGCAGCGGCAGGAGCCGCCGGCCTTTTAAAGCACCCCCAAGCCCGGCTCCCGCAGCGGGGCTTGGGCGGCACCTTAGCGCCGCTTCTCCTCACAGGGGGAGCAGCTACTCCCCCTGTTCCCCCCCGGCTATGCTACTGGACCTAACTGCATTGACCTAAACCACTATGCCTCTCATGGAGGTGGAGTTATTGGATCAAATAGTGGGCAAATTAAATCAGCAGGAGCACCATTGTATTGTAGACATTTAGAGAGTTAGGTCAATGTAAGATGTCCTTGTCCAGGCCTAAAAAGATTCATAATCTACCTCTTAGGCTGCTTCAGGGATAATACAAAATGTGCTGCCTGTTACTATGGATTAGATCATAAACTGATAATCTTTCTAGCCCATAAATAGCCCATTCCCTGCCTGAGTAGGTGCCTATATAAGACAAAGCTCTGAATATTGCATTGACCTGTGTGGGAAAACCTCTCTTGAACTAGTCACGTGTGTAAAAGTTTCAGGATCAGGTCCTACATAACAGATTAGATTCTGCCATTCTTACTCACATAGAGTGCCACCTTATTCCATGAGCAGTTCCATTGATTTCAATGAGTAAATGTGGCAGAATCTTGCCCTTATCAGTGATTTACCACTGTGTATTACTAGAGCTCTGTATCCAAAAATGCAAATTAAATGGGAGAGGCTATAACCCCCATTAAATTCTCAAAAAGCAAAGAATTCATAAGAATTTAATTACATGGTTAAATAATAATTGCCATGAAACAAAGTTGTACTGTGATTTAAGCATCTGAGTGTACTGTTTAAGTATTGGTATAAATTCATATATACATAGAAATGTACACATACATTACACTTAACTGTAGTTCTTCAATATAAGGATCATACACCTGTTTTTGACTCCCATCATAGATCAATTTTTAACTGAAGACCATGCAGATCAGCAGTTAGGAAACATTTTTCAGAGTCTGGGCCACATCTTAATGGAAGGATTATCTTGTGGACCAACTGCTCTCTAGACAGGATCAATATTCCTTTTGCAACTACAGCAGTTACCTATGTCCCGCTGGGCTGTCTCTTGCTCTTAAAATGAGTGCCTCTTAAAGTCACACAATAGCTTAGTGTCATGTCAAGATCCTAGGTCTCTCCGGTCCTTTCCCCTATCCATTATACTACATTCTTCATTTAATGAGCCAGATGAGAAGATAGTCATTTTGCAAATCAGAGCACTTCATTAAAAAAAAATCGAGAATTTTATACCTGAGAAATAAGTGGATAACCGTAGGTCAGTAACTCTATAGCATTCCTGTACTCTAAATGGTTGAGGCAATTCCATTTCATTATAATAATTTGTGATATTTCAAAGTATGTTGGGTCCCTTGTATCCTTTTATTTAGAAAAAATATTGACTTCATTCAAAAAAGGTACAAAGGCTAAAACCGGGAAGATCTGTGTAACAATTGAAATAATTCTATTGGTTTATGTATTCACATATAAGTCGTGTCAGTCTATATTTTCTTGAAATTACTATTATCTAAAATATGTCAATTCATTCATAGTAGCAGGAAAAAGGCTAGATTTTGAAAAGGTGCATATTTCATAGATACAATAAATAGCACCAGATATCTGATCTTTCAATACTCATCTTCATTGGTGATGAGATTCTTTTCACATTCATCTGTGATCATAGAATATCAGGGTTGGAAGGGACCTTAGGAGGTCATCTAGTCCAACCCCCTGCTCAAAGCAGGACCAATCCTCAATTTTTGCCCCAGATGGCCCCCTCAAGGATTGAACTCACAACCCTGGGTTTAGCAGGCTAATGCTCAAACCACTGAGTTATCCCTCCCCCTTTCTGCAATGAGACAAAATAATTACACCATGGCTGTACCACTCAGTTGTTCCACCTCTTCTCTTTTTCATAGAATCATAGAATCATAGAATCTCAGGGTTGGAAGGGACCTCAGGAGGTCATCTAGTCCAACCCCCTGCTCAAAGCAGGACCAAACCCAATTAGATCATCCCAGCCAGGGCTTTGTCAAGCCTGACCTTAAAAACATCTAAGGAAGGAGATTCCACCACCTCCCTAGGTAACCCATTCCAGTGCTTCACCACCCTACTAGTGAAAAAGTTTTTCCTAATATCCAACCTAAACCTCCCCCTCTGCAACTTGAGACCATTACTCCTTGTTCTGTCATCTTCTACCACTGAGAACAGTCTAGATCCCTCCTCTTTGGAACCCCCTTTCAGGTAGTTGAAAGCAGCTATCAAATCCCCCCTCATTCTTCTCTTCTGCAGGCTAAACAATCCCAGTTCCCTCAGCCTCTCCTCATAAGTCATGTGCTCGAGCCCCCTAATCATTTTTGTTGCCCTCCGTTGGACTCTTTCCAATTTATCCACATCCTTCTTGTAGCGTGGGGCCCAAAACTGGACACAGTACTCCAAATGAGGCCTCACCAGTGCCGAATAGAGGGGAATAATCACGTCCCTCGATCTGCTGGAAATGCCCCTACTTATACAGCCCAAAATGCCGTTAGCCTTCTTGGCAACAAGGGCACACTGTTGACTCATATTCAGCTTTTCGTCCACCGTAACCCCTAGGTCCTTTTCTGCAGAACTGCTGCCCAGCCATTCGGTCCCTAGTCTGTAGCAGTGCATGGGATTCTTGCGTCCTAAGTGCAGGACTCTGCACTTGTCCTTGTTGAACCTCATCAGATTTCTTTTGGCCCAATCCTCTAATTTGTCTAGGTCCCTCTGTATCCTGTCCCTGCCCTCCAGCGTATCAACCACTCCTCCCAGTTTAGTGTCATCTGCAAACTTGCTAAGGGTGCAGTCCACACCATCCTCCAGATCGTTGATGAAGATATTGAACAAAACCGGCCCCAGCACCGACCCTTGGGGCACTCCACTTGATACCGGCTGCCAACTAGACATGGAGCCATTGATCACTACCCGTTTTTACCCATTAATTTTTGAAGTTAGATATTCTAAAAGAGACTAACCATAATGTATTTTATGTATGGTAAATATATTGGGCCATTTCCTCAGCTAGTGCATAATCAACATAGTTGCACTGAAGTCAAATGAGCTATACCAATTTATGACTGGTGCTTTTTAAAGTTAGTCTGGTAAATTATATTGACATCTTTTCTCAGGAGATGAGTATGAATTCTGTAAGTGAGTTGCAAATTTTGCATACATTTCATTGATCAAAAGTGTTATGGCCTGATTCAGCTTGGGACTTATGCACATGAGCGGTCTTCTTGAGATCAATGGAACTATTCCCATGTTCAAAATGAATTATAGGGGGGAAGGATAGCTCAGTGGTTTGAGCATTGGCCTGCTAAACCCAGGGATTGTAAATTCAATCCTTGAGGGGGCCATTTAGGGATTGGGGGCAAAAATTGGGGATTGGTCCTACTTTGGGCAGGGGGTTGGACTAAATGGCCTCCTAAGGTTCTTTCCAACCTTGATATTCTGTGTTCTTCTGCACATTGAACTGATTAAATCCAGATTTGCTATTGCAGCCCAATAGCACAACACCTATGTCTTGCACTAGGCAATGAGCAGTGTACAGCATGGGCTATATTAATCATGAAAACTATACGTGCATGAAATATGACAGAAATTTCCAATTTTGCAGGTTTTTTCCCCCTCTTTCTTTAAACATTGCCAACTCAGATGCACAGGCTACCAAACCACCTTACATAATGTTTTGGTACCATTGTGACTCATTGTGTTATGTTGAAAATTATTTTGTTTTTTCCTCACGCTGGGCTACTCATCATGTATCTTTCCATTATTATATAATTGTAAATATCATATAATAGTAAATATTTCCTTGCCTATGTTCAGTGACTGCATTCTCATATAGCATACTGGCTTAAATTTTCAAACATAACTAGTGAATTTGGGTGCCTCCATTTTTAGGGGGTGCTTCACTTTAAAGGGGCCTGACTTTCAGAAAATGCTGAGCATTTTAAGATCATATCCCTTTATATTTCTCTCAAACTAGACACACATGCCTGAATTTGTGTAAGTTTTGAAAATGCAGGTCCCTATTTATACTTCTTTTCTATCTCTGAAGCAGGGCTGCTGCAAGGAAGTTTCGCGCCCTAGGCGAAACTCCCTTGCACCAGACCTGTGCCCCACTCCCCAGCAATGCTGCCCCCCCAGCCCCGTCCGCGGGCACTCAGCCCCTCCCCCCACGGGAGCTGAGCGGGAAGCCGGGGGCAGGGGGGCGGCTTGCCGCGGGTGCTGAGCACTGGGAGAGGGGGGCGGCTTGCGGCAGGTGCCCCCCGGCTCCCCGCTCAGGCGCGGAGTGGGGTGGGGAGGCAGCGGAGCGGCTCACCACGGGTGTCCCCCAGCTCCCCGCTCAGGCTAGCAGGGAGCTGGCAGGGGCGCCCCCTCCTACTCTGCCACCGAAGAATCTTACTTGTGAGAGGTCCGCAGGTCTATCTGCCACTGCTTGCATCCAACGAAGTGGATATTCACCCACGAAGGCTTATGCTTCAATACCTCTGTTAGTCTATAAGGTGCCACAGGACCCTTTGTCGCTTCTACAGATCCAAACTAACACGGTTACCCCTCTGATACTTGTAGTCAATGGAGGTCTTTCCATGAACTTCAATGGACTTTGGATATGGCTCTGTTCATCTTTCATTATTATGCTTGATAGAAATGTATTTTAAAGGGCCTGATTTTTTCATTTATACTAAGGTTCCTTTAAACCACTCTATCAGAGTAAAGGAGCCATAAACTAGTGTAAATTATGCTCACACTTGCTTTAAGTTTCCTTTGCATAGTGTCCTCAGGGCTTGTCCACATGGCAAGTTACCGCTCAGCAAGCCAGGCATGAATCTACAATGGATCAGCTTGCAACACAGTAAGTTCCCATATGGACATGGCTACACTGCACTGAAAGTCTGAGTGCAGCTATGCATTTAAGTTGTAGTACACCAAGCTGGTGATGGGACCTTGAGTACAGGACATTAATGCATGGCAAGTGATGTGCACTAGATTCACACCATAGACAAGTCTGAAGTGTAAATAGCCATACCATGTCTAGACATGCTGTGGCTTCAAAAAATAGTAAGACAAACAACATTGAGTTTTGAGAGCAATTGTTGTGTGAAATATACTGAGTTAATATTGCTGTAAAATTTTTTTCATTTGAATTACCTTGCTCTTGTGTACTTGATCCGTCATCCTTAATGACTCATCAAAGTTAGTTTTTGCATTTAACTTCCATGATTTGCCTGGGCAAAAAGCAAAATGGTGGTGGTGATGGGAAGGAGAAATGTTGCTAAAATATGTTAGAAACATTTCATTACTATCAAAGCAATTTGGAGATGTCTTGGTTCTTCTAAATTGTTGTAGCAGCTTGGTCTTAACAACTTTGGGGACTGTAAGCAAGGAAGACTAACTCAAAGCTAAAGTGTCCAGTGTAGGCTTAGCAATCTAAATTACTTTAACCTATTGTGGGACCCAAAAAAGAGTTTAAATGTCCTACTTTTAAAAATACCCTAAGCTGACTTTCTTGGATTGTTTATTATTCATTGATAAAAGTTTCTATATTTTGCAATGTATCATTTCAACTGGAACACATTAGAGCTGATTGCAATTTTTTGAATTTTGAAACATTGATGGAATTTTGAATTTCAACACAGAAAAAAGGCGGGGGAGGGAAATTGATTGGTCAGCTTAAAAATACATGAGGAAAGTATGTGTTTTTATTTATGGGAACATAAGAATAGCCATTTCAGAACAGTTTCACCTATTATAGTAGTCTGTCTCTTTCAGTCCCGGGTACAAAGGTGCAAAACTATCCTGAAATTGTGATATTTACACATTAGATAAATGCCTTCCAAGGTGCAATTAAGAGAGATTGTCCAGATCCTCAACTTGTATAAACTGTTGTAGATCTGTTGAAGTCAATGGATCTGTGACAATTGCAGCAGCTAAGGATCTGGCCCCTTGTATATAACCATGTTACAGAGGAACATAGGGAAAATGAGCTTGTTTGTATTAAGCAAAAATAATAAATGTACAATACGTTTATTTTACATGTGATATCTCTAAAGTGTCACTAACATAAGAACGGCCAAACTGAGTCAGACCAAAGATCCATCTAGACCAGTATCCTGTCTTCTGACAGTGGCCAATGCTAGGTGCCCCAGAGGGAATGAACAGATCAGGTAGTCATCAAGTGATCCATCCCCTGTCGCCCATTCCCAGCTTCTGGCAAACAGAGGCTAGGGACACCATCCCTGACCATCCTGGCTAATAGCCATTGATGGACCTATCCTCCATGAATTTATCTAACTCTTTTTTGAACCCTGCTATAGTCTTGGCCTTTACAACATCGTCTGGCAAAGAGTTCCACAGGTTTACTGTGCATTGTGTGGAAAAAATACTTCCTTTTTGTTTGTTTTAAACCTGATGCCTATTAATTTCATTTGGTGACCCCTAGTTCTTGTGTTATAAGAAGGAGTAAATAACACTTCCTTATTTACTTTCTCCACACCAGTCATGATTTTATAGACCTCTATCATATCCCCCTTTAGTCGTCTCTTTTACAAGCTGAAAAGTCCCAGTATTTTTAATCTCTCCTCCAATGGCAGCCGTTCCATACCCCTAATAATTTTTTTTGCCCTTTTCTGAAACTTTTCCAATTCCAGTATATCTTTTTTGAGATGGGGCGACCACATCTGCAAGCAGTATTCAAGATGTGGGCATACCATGGATTTATATAGAGGCAATTTGTTATTTTCTGTCTTATTATCTATCCCTTTCTTAATGATTCCCAACATTCTGTTCACATTTTTTACTACCGCTGCACATTGAGTGGATGTTTTCAGAGAACTAAAATGACTCCAAGATCTCTTTCTTGAGTGATAACAGCTAATTAAGACCTCATCGTTTTGTATGTAGAGTTGGGATTATGCTTTCCAATGTGCATTACTTTGCATTTATCAACATTGAATTTCATCTGTCATTTTGTTGCCCAGTCACCCAGTTTTGAGAGATCCTTTTGTAGCTCTTCGCAGTCTGCCTGGGACTTAACTATCTTGAGTAATTTTGTATCATCTGCAAAATTTGCCACCTCACTGTTTACCCCTTTTTCCAGATCATTTATGAATATGTTCAATAGAACTGAACCCAGGACAGACCCCTGGGGGACACCATTATTTACCTCTCTCCATTCTGAGAACTGACCATTTATTCCTACCCCTCGTTTCCTATCTTTTAACCAGTTACCAATCCATGAGAGAACCTTCCCTCTTATCCCATGACTGCTTATTTTACTTAAAAGCCTTTGGTGAGGGACCTTCTCAAAGGCTTTCTGAAAATCTAAATACACTATACAGTAAGACCTGGGACATGACATAATAATGATTTTTACATCTGGATAAAGGGATTCTCACAGAGGGATAAAGGAAAACAGGCACCTGCATAGTTTATTTCTTGCCACCCATTTGTCAAATCTGAATGTCATAGATTGCATCCATTTTTTTTTAACCTGGCTTTTCAAATATGAACTGAATCACCATATCTATGCGCTCAGAAAAGGGAGAGGTGCATGAGAAAGATTAATCATTTGGGTCTGCAGATGTTAGAGATGGATATTTGAGACCAAATTATACTTGTAATTCAGTGTATATTTGATTGTTAGTACTTTCATTGAGCACACTGTTGAACAGAGCAGAAACTGAGATCTTGAGGTGTCAGAAAACTACTGAAACAAAAAGTTTTAATGCTGATCCACTTGGCAAATGCATCCCCTACCATGAGTCAGAACATGTTCCCACCTGATTGAAAAAGGAAGAATTTGAATATCTCTGAGGAATGAAGAATAGTATAGATCAGTAGTGGGCAACCTGCGGCCCGCGGGCTGCATGCGGCCCCTCAGGGTAATCTGATTGTGGGCCAGGATCGGCAAACCGCAACCACTGGGAGCTGCGAGGGGCAGTGCCTGGGGATGGTCGACATCAGCACAATGTCTCGCGGCCCGCAATCAGATTACCCTGATGGGCCGCATGCTGCCCACCACTGGTATAGATAAAACTGGCTTATATTAAAACAGTAAAATATACTACAAAGCTATGTTTACTTTATCTTAAATACTAGGGGCCAAATCTTGTATGCATTATACTGACAAAAGTCACACTAAAGTCAACACGTTACGATTTTTCCCATATATTTTAAATGTGCATTTAAAGATATTTCTTAAAATACATTTTAAAATTTGACTTATCCCTTGTGTATTTTATATCATTTTTATACGGTTGGACAAAAATCTGAGAAGTACTGTACAGGACAGCTTGCTTTTCTCCACATAAGAATAATTCCAATTTTAAAAACATATCCCTGAGTGTTGTTTTAAAGGAGCTGCTGTTAAGTGGAGTCAATAATAAGAAATTTAAAAAGCATTTAATAATATGGATTTACCTAACTAGCACTTTTTAAATTTCAAAATGGTGTTTATATGACATGCCAAGACTCCTATTCTGTGAGCAGTTTTTAAAATTTGTTCCAGCCCAAGAAAAGCAAGCTAGTTTTGTAAAACTGTCATTTCTGCTAGATGTTACAAAGATGAATGATCTTATCAGATGTCCTTCAATTTGAAGGCATAACCATTGTTTATGAACTCTCTGGATTCAGAAACGCTGCAGAGTTTCTGGAATCCGAAGGACTGCAATTGTGTAGGGTGCAAGCATGGGGAGAGGAGCTCCTTTTGCTTCCTCCCTTCCTCACCGCCTGGCACACCAGTAAAGAGTCAGACACAGTCATAATCAATTGCAACATCAAAAACTTTGGCCCTGCTCTTGCAATGAGCTCCACACATGCAGAGCCGGGACCCTTCAGAATCAATGAGGCTTTATGTAAGGGCAAGATTCCTCCTGTGTAGCCTTCATGATGAGACTGGGGCCTTTGTTTGGTAACACAGTTGCTAAGAACTAGGCCATAACAGATGTGATTAAATAAACAAACAACCATTACAATGTATGGAAATCACCATCCTCACTCTACTATTTTGACCAAAAGCTTTTCACACCAATCATTAACACTTACCCCTGTGACTGGAAAGTTTTCTCTGCAATACCCAAACAATCTTAACTCTGCTCCTGTAATAACACCTGAGAAACAAACAAATATTAAGATAGCTTATCCAAAACCTTGTCCATCTATAACAAATATTTTTAGCTCATTAGAGACTAGAAGTGTTATGTTGCTTTGCTCTTACTCATACAGTGGCTGAGCTAATGTTATATTCTCTATGGCCATGCACAGTCTACAGAAAAAGACATTTTATACATTTTTGATTGGACAGCATTTTAGCAAGTCGTCATTCTTCATTAATATCACGTGTTATTTTATTTTTTTTTCTAAGGTGCCTACCACTATGTTATATCAGCACCAGTACAATTGAGGTGCCACCAATCATTACACATTGCTACATCTCGTAGTGCATATCTGGGAAAAAAACATGGAAGAGGTTATTAGGTTAAAATACTGTGAAGCAATACATACTTCAATAATCCCCAACAAAGGGCTAGTTTCTGTGGATGCTGTTTCATACAAACCAAATATCTGTTTCTGTATTGCTGGCTTTTTAGCCACATGGCGGCAGCAGCAGATACATTTCTGTCTTTTATAGCATCTGCTGTCACATCCAATAATATTATAAAGTGACAAGGCATTCAACACTTATATCAGAAAACTTCCCAAGCCCTTTATTTGACAGTAGCAGAAGGATTTTATTGATGATTCAATGGAATAAACATTTGCATTCATTTTGCTACACCCAAGCTTTGAGATTTAATCGCTGTAATCCAAATGAAGGAGCTTTATAAAACTGCAGTTGTCATCAGTGTAATCAAGGATAGTCAATCCTTAAAAACCTAAAATACTGAAGAGAGCAGAAAAAACTTTCATTAATTATGTGAAGACAGCTGTCCTTTCTTTCATTTGTGTTTGTTATATATATAGCAAACACAAGAAATATATACATAAAACACAAATGGAAGAAAGGGGAAATTGATAGTAGATAACTGATAAGGGAAGCCAAGAGACTCAAGGCCAAATCTATGGGCAGCATTGTTAAGGACACTAAGGAGGAGATTTAAAAATATATTGTGAACAAAGAGAATACTGACAATGTTATTGGTCCATCACTTGTTGGAAATCATAGAATTGTCAATTATAACACAGAAAATATAGAATATTTCTTTTCCATATTTGGAGACCATACAAATGATATAGTCTCATCATATGGTGATAGCATTATTTTCATTCCACTAATATCTCTGGAGGAAGTTAAACAGAAACTACTAAAGTTGGACATTTTTAAGTTACAAAGTCCAGATAGGTTGCATCTAAGAATTTTAAAAGAGCTGGTAGAGGATCTCACTGGATCATTAATGTTGATTTTCAATAAGTCTTAGAGCACTGGGGAAGTTCCAGAAGACTAGAAGAAGTTGTGCCAATTCTTTAAAAGGGTAAATGGGATGACCCAGGTAATTATAGGCCTGTCAGCCTGACACTGATCCTAGGCAAGATAATGGAGTGGCTGATAGAGGACTTCATTAATAATGATCTAGAGGAAGGTAATATAATTAATCAAAATCAAAACGGGTTTATGGAAAATAGATCTTGTCAAACTAACTTGATTTTTTGATGAGCTAAGAAGTTTGATAAAGGAGTTGATGTTGTATATTTAGACTTCTGAAAGGCATTTGACTTTGAACTGCACAGCATTTTGATTAAAAAACTAGAATGATATAAAATTAACATGCACACATTATATAAATTAAATACTGGCTAACTAATATGTCTCAATGTGCAACTGTAAATGGGGAATCATGATTGAGGAGGTCTGTTTTCAGTGGGGTCTTACAGGGATCAGTTCTTGACTAGCCCTATGCTATTTAACATTTTTATCCATGACCTAGTGGTAAAATAATAACTGCTTAAATTTTCCAGATAACCCAAAAATTGGGAGAGTGGTAAATAATGAAGAGGACACATCACTGATTCAAAGTGATCTGGATCGCTTGGTAAACTCAGGGAAAGCAAACAAGGTGCATTTTAAGCAACTAAATGTATACATCTAGACAAAATAATGTAGGGCATACTTACAAGATGGAGGACTCTATTCTTACAGGACTTACAGGATGGAGGACTCTGAAAAACATTTGGAGATTGTGGTGGATAATCAGCTGAACATGAACTCCCAATGCAATGCTATAATCAACAGAGCTAATGCAATCCTGGGATGCACAAACAGAAGAATCTTGAGTAGGAGTAGAGAGGTTATTTTACCTCTGTATTTGGCACCGGTGTGACTGATGCTGAAATACTTTATCCAGTTCTGGAGCCCTCAATTTAAGAAGGATGGTGATAAATTGGAGAGGATTCAGAGAAGAGCCACAAGAAGGATTAAAGGATTAGAAAACATACCTTATAGTGATAGACTCAAAGAGCTCAATCTATTTATCTTAACAAATAAAAGTTAAGGTGTGACTTAATTACGGTCTAGAAGTACCTGCATGGGGAACAAAGAGTAAATAATGGGCTCTTCAATCTAGCAGAGAAAAAGTCTAACATGATCTAATGATTGGAATTTGAAGCTTGACAAATTCCGATTGGTTAAGCAGGGTCTGAATGAGCTCTCCACTGACAATAAAAAGAGGTTAAAGAGCATTAAATTAATAAAATCTGTGCTTTCTCACAGATTTACTCTGTAGCAGTTGTCACTGCCTGAACATTTTAATACCCAGACTTTAATTTTAATAGACAGACATGTAAATTCAGTCACACAAAACATTCAGAAGAACTGAATTATCATTCTTCTTGGTGCAAAGTTAATTTGTTATGTAATATATTTTCTTGATTCATTCCTTGGAATTCCTTCTGGGGTTAATTATCAGAAAGCTTGGCCTTAAATATGATCTTATATACACATGCGTGTGTATGTTCAGGGAACAGAACAATATCCAGTGTATTGTGAATTTAGATTTTCATAGATCTATGTGCTTGACAAGTTAATTTGTTGGGGGGGTGGGGGTGGGCATGTACATATATTTAATGGACATAGCAAAACTCCCATTGCTAACTAGCAAATTCAAACAAATATTTCACAACTATTAAGCTATCAGACCGTGTATTTCAAAGATGAGACATCATAAGGCAGCAGTGATGGTAGCAATATTATTTTCTGAGAATGGGGAAAGGGCATTCAAAATCAGGCCTTCTCTGTAAGACTCTGAGAAGTATTCCCTGCTGAGATGCCTCCAGACCTTAGCCCAGGCTCCAGAGAAAGCAGCCTGAGTACACCTCTATTCACCCAGTACTCTGAGAGGAATTGCTCTCAGGAGTGGCAGAAGGTCCAGAAAAGTGGGGGGCCACCAGTGCCTGAACCAAGCCCCCGCCCTCGCACCACCCCTTCCTCCAGTTTGCTCCTCTCCTCCTCCTTCCCCCTGCCCCTGCCATCCCTTGTCCTTACTGCAGGTAAAAAGTGGAGGAGCCATGGCCTCCTGGCCACCCTGTTCCAGCGCCTTTGATTGCTTTTTGGAGGTTTGAGGGAGATGAGAGTCAAGTGTGTGTTTTGTTGTTATGGGGATGGAGGCAAGTGAAGATATGGAAAAATTTCTGTGATCTGTTCGTGGGGAGTAAAGAGGGATTGAAATGTTTATGTGTGACATTGTAAGGACGGGTGGTACAGTTGTGATATTAGACAGGGAACAGTTCCCCATTTTTTCTTGGAGGTGGGGGCTGGGTGAGGTGAGTTGTGTTCTTATCAGGGGATGGAGATTCTCCCTTAGCTTAAGTATCCCTTTTTGCAACTTCCCCCATTCTCGGTGGAAAGAGGGGTGAGTTTTCTGGCAACCTCACACTTCCTCAATGTTTTGGATACCATACAGGTATTGTTGGGAGTTTTATGATAGGAAGGTGATTGGAGGTTCAGAATTATGTTCTTCTTTTGTGGCCTGTCTTTCAGTCCCGGTGTTAGTAGAAGTATTTAATTGGATGATTCCCCCTCCCCCCCCCCCCCCCCCCGGGAATAGAGGAGACGGGATCAAGCTCTCCAGACAGTACATGTTTTTCTCTTTTGCGACCAGCCATCCTCTCTTTAGTGAGAAAGGGTGTGGTTTATGCTTCACCAGGAGTGGGAGATCTGTGGAGATTGGGGAAGGAAGCAGCATGGTGAGAGGGTGGAAATTCTCTTCTCCCCCCCACCGCCCATTTTTGGTACTAATTAGGCTTGAGAGGCGTGTGGAGTGGGTATCTTCTTCATTGGGTAGAATTCATTTTGGGGGTTCTAATGAATGTTCAGCAGTGACCCTTTAATGGCCACTCTCTAAGAAGGTTAAGCAGTGCTGAGATTACTGGGTATATGAAAGGTTGGATGAGACCATTTTCAGGGACTTCAGCTCTCTGATCCCTGCAGGAAAGGCCATTGGAAACCTCGGTGAAGGAGACACCCTTTCTACTCCCTTGGGCCTGGTTACATCACCAACATTGGGAATGAAAGAGAGGTCAAAATAGGGACAAACAGCCATAGCAATTAAACTGGATTTCTATAATGAGGTTTGTGCGCTTCTCCTTGTGTCATACATACGTTGCCAGGTACTGAAAAGTAAATAGAAATTCCAGGTGATTATAAATTACACACATGAAGAAGGTCTCAAGATCTTGAGGAGGGTGGGGGATTCTCTTGTCTGTTGTCAAAACTTTCTAGTGATCTCAAGCATTCCTGCTAAGAACTATTTTTTTTAAATGAACATTTATTTCAGATTATAAACAATTATATCTTCCCCTAAAATGTAAGCAGCATTTATGAAGTTACAAATTCTACATCTTTCCAACAGACCCTTCAGACTAAATGGAAGAGGTCTCCTGCCTCAAAGCACTGATGGGAGTAGCCAGTACATGTATGCATATAAAAAGAAGAATGGATCCCTTTAACTGCTTCAGGGAAAACAAAAGCAAAACTATAATTCCCACAGACCATCAATCTAGTCCAAGCATATTTCTTACTAGGAAGTTTCTGAGTCCATCAAAACAAAGAACTTGATCCAATGCCAATTAAAGTAAATGGGAGTCTTCCATTCACTTAATTGGGCAGGCCTCTGAGCATCACACGCTGTTAGTTTTATTCTAAGGCAGGCCTGCACAACTCGTAAAGTGGTGAGGGCCATATTACTCCAAAGAAAACAGCTGAGGGCTGAAACCCCCCGGCCCCGTGGAAACACCTCCCCCCCACCCCCCAGCACTGGGGTGTGGAAACCTGTAGAGGGGGAAAGAAATAGCGCGCATAGGGTGACCAGATCACAGCAGTAAAATAGGACCTGCCCCCTCCCCGCTCGGCCCCACCATCACACCCCTCTTCACCCCCGCAGGGGTCACTATATTACTGCACACAACAGTCAATCAATGCAGTTGTAGATAAATCTCTGCATTATGCATTTTTGTATAACTTTTATATGACTTTGTATTGAACCTTGGTAATATGTTATAGTGGGCCCCTAAGGTAGTATAATTAAGGTAAAAGAAAAATGTCTTTTTGCTAGAAGTAGAATAAGATCTTCCCCCCACTTTGTATTCAATTGCCCTGTTAGCCTCTTACCTTCTGCCGCTGCCCCTGCCCCCTGCCGCTGGCTCACCCTCGCTCCCCAGCCTGCCACTGGCCTCTTCACCAGCCCGCCCACCCGCTGGCTGGCCAGCCGGCCATTGGCTTGCCCCACCCCGCCGCTTGCCTATTCACCCCCCCCCCCACCGCGGGCCGCACAGTGAGCCCACGCGGGCTGCATGCGGCCCCCGGGCCACATGTTGTGCAGGCCTGTTCTAAGGTATCAGAAAGGGCCAAATTCTATTCACATTAAAGAAAATGGATATTTTGTCACTTACTTCAATGGGTGCAGGAAGGACTGGGCTTCAAATGTGGTTTTAGAGACTGGGGGTGAAATCCTGGCCCCAGTGAAGACAACACCAAAACTCCCATTGACTATGATAGAGCAAAGATTTATCCTGTAGAATTATAGGCCAGCTTTTAGTAAAGCCATGGCAAAACTATAAACTCATCAGAAAAAGACTTAGAAAGAATGGAAATAAATAATTCATTCAAGGAGCTCCTTTTGTTGGCCCCTTGTGATATGCTCTGGCTTTTCATTAATTTCTGAGCACAGTTCAAGATCTTAGCTTTGATCGAGAGGGCTGAGATTTTCAGGTTCGCCTAACAGTTTTGAATGCTCAGTTCCCATTAAAATGATGGGAATTAAGCATCCAAGCCCCTAAATCTGCTTTGAAAATCCCACCCTAAAGCCCTTAAATATTGTTTTGGTCCTAGATATCTGAGAGAATCCCCTCCTCATCTCACACTGATGGTCATGAATGCATGAGGTGTTCATGATAATGATAATGGTTGTTTCTGGTTTTGCAATCTATTAATCAAATCAACAGCCTCCCGCTATAAACAGGAAGGAACCAAATGCAGAGTGTTCTCACCACAAGACCCTTTTTGTTAGAATTTACTTTTCTCTTAGCTCTTCAGAACCTGGATTCAGTGACCCCCCAAAGCATGCTGCAAAAACCAGTTGTTCTCTCAGGATCTTCCTGGAGAGGGAGTTGATTTTGCTTATCTGGGGGAATGGGCTGGTGTGAGAGAGCTTGTCCTGGAATGGGAGATCCTGTGGGGGGGAACTTGTTTTATATGGTTTTGCATGTAAAATTGGCAAATGCAGGAGATGAAAGTAAAGGAGGTTCTGGAGGTGGGAGTTGGGAAGAGCTTCCTTTTAGGATTGCAAATGAGGCCTTTTGAGGTAGATCTTTTTATTTTTATAGAATTTTGATTTTTTGATCATTGTTTATGTATTTTGGTGTAGTTATCTAGAGCACCAGTTAATAACCACAGTGAAAAGCTGAATAAATAAATACTGATATTCTATTAACTCTAAGGCTCTAATTTCCTAACCTTTTCTTTTTTTCAAAATATCTGAAACCTGACTTGTAGAAGAAATCTACATTTCCATTTTTTAATCAGTCAATACACAAGAGTCTGATATTTGGAAAATGCAAATGAGAAGTTTCAAGCCAAATTAAAGTTTTTAATGATTTTCCATGACACTTTTTTACACTTTTACCATCACAACCTATATAGCCAATTATCTGCAAAAAAATTCTGTTGAGTTAGGTGTACCAACTAAACTTCATAAGACCATTAATATTCATTAAAAGAGGGCTCACATTTTTTGCGCTTGCTTTTCCTTTTTTGTTGTTATAAGATCAGAAATTTGTTAACCTGTGAACTTCAAGTTTAGCCTGGTTTTTACATTAGAAACTTATACAAACTCATAAATGAAAGAACAAAGTATTTCTAAGTCAGGGAAAAAAGTCTTTATAATTGTGCAGCCCGGCACACTGGCAGCTTCCATCCCATCATTTCTGATTTCTGGTTGAAAAAACTACACAGAATATCAATACAAAACACTAGTCAGCAAATATGAGTTGTTGTCCATAGACAAATTTAGACCTGGTGTAAGCAGATGCACGTTCCATGGAAGTGTCTGGACAAAAGTCAACAGTAATGTATGGTAAATCACATAGCAGCAGCTGAGGTAAATTACATATCAGTGATAAGATGGTTAGAAAACAGGTGTAAATGGCTGTCAGTATAATTTGAACCAATACTGATATTTATTAGGTGTGTTTAACAAGTAGCTTAAGTGGCAAGGGATAAGAGGTGTGTAACAGAAAGCAACAGGAAGGTCTAAGGAAGTGTCTAGGCTGCTTCTGATGTCAGACTGTTCTAAATTAGAAGTACTGTAGCTCCACTGAAGTCAGTTACACCAGTATGAAATCAGTAAAAATGATGTGAATGTACTGGAAGTATTTTCTGTGTTGTTTCCATGTATGGAAAATGAACTCTCCTAGAAATTCGTTCTGTTCTCTGTCGGTTTATTTGCATAAAAAGCTATTTAATTATATCTAAACATACTTTCAGAAAAAGAGGCCAATTGTTCTCTCTCCCTTCTTCCTATCGAAATATGAATGTTTGGTTTGTTGTTCCCTGTTTTCTCACTTTCAGAATGACGTCAAATACCAGAAGTGTGATGTCCCGTCCCTTTAAATGTTTGAGCACTCCTTCCACTCCCAGTGCAAAGCCTCACTTACCTGTGGTTTTCAGTTTTGCAGCCAGAACAATAGAAACACAGCTGTCTGCTGTGCTCATTCTATCAGCGCTGTCTGTGGTGTATCTCCTTCTCTGCTGGATCCAAATGTAACACTTGGCAACAAAGATGGGATTTGAACCCCTGAGTGTCCAGTGCTTCCATTGCCTGAACAATAAGAATAAAAAATAAGCAAATAATATCATATAAACAAGGGGGAAAGTTCACCTAGAGACACAAGGTGACCGTTTGCTGGTGGGACAGTGAACCAGCCAGCTAGAGGAGAAATTGGCGATTAAAAACAGAACTAAGGAATAGGCTGCTGCCCAGAGCATCTTCAAACAAAGCAGCGAAGGAAAAGCAAGCAGCCATATTGAATGACCACGTGCAAGCAGACAAACAGCTTAGCCTGTACTGAGGTCTGTAACTAGCAAAAGGAGCCCAAGAACAACAAAAGGAAGAATTCCACAGTCTGCAGTGCTGGCACGCAGCCAGCAGAGGCAGATCTAGAAACAGATTTTGCAGTAACACCCCACCGCCCCCTCCTCCCCCCCAAAAAAGGTTCCCTGTGGCAGAGAAGACGTCCAAGAGGCATGAAGTCCAACAGGATGTAGTTAATGTGTATATATATAAAATCATGTAGTTAATATATGGGTAATAGATTAGATTTGAGTTGTAGGTTTAAGTGGTAAAAGTATAAATAGGGGTATAGGACTAATAAGTATGTTTCACTGATGAATATGTATTATGTATATAAATAAGATAAGACTGTAACACAAGGCCTATAGGATTTAGGTCTGTAAGATATATTGCTTGACCATAGAAGGACTCAGGCCTGAAAAAGGATGGCATGACTAGCTGACCAAAAGATAACCCTGTACCAGTAATGTGTGAGATTATAGTAAAAGATGTAAGTGCTGGCATTCTGCAAAGTACACAGCAAAAGACTGGGAAATATGCCTCAGTGTACCAGTTAATACCAAAAAATGCCCAACACTTAACAACCTCCAGTTGCTATGGTAACTCATTAACTTAGTTCCCCTGATTCTCATTAATATCTAAGGGGGTAGACTGAGACATGAGGTATCCTAAAATTCATGGGATATGGAAGTGCAAATAAGGAAATAGGGGTTAACATCCTTATGCACATTCATGAGCCTTAGGCCTGGTCTACAGTATGCAATTATGTCGAATTTAGCCACGCCATGTCGAATTAAAACTCAATCCGTCCACACAACCAACCTGGTTTTCTAAACTTAAAGGGCTCTTAAAACTGGTTTCTGTACTCCACCTCGGCAAGGGAAGTAGTGCTAAAATCGACATCGCTGTTCCGGATTTGAGGTACTGTGGATGCAATTCGACGGTATTGGCCTCCGGATGCTATCCCAGAATGCTCCATTGTGACCGCTCTGGACAACACTTTCAACTCAGATGCACTAGCCAGATAGTCAGGAAAAGCCCCGGGAACTTTTTATTTTCATTTCCTATTTGGCCAGCATGGCGAGCTCATCAGCACAGGTGATCATGCAGAGCTCACCAGCATAGGAGACCATGCAGAGCTCATCAGCACAGTCCCAGAATCGCAAAAGAGCTCCAGCATGGACCGAACGGGAGGTACTGGATGTCATCGCAGTATGGGGAGAAGAATCTGAGCAGGCAGAACGCCATTCAAAAAACCGGAATGCCTAACCCAGAATTCCAATGAGCAGCAGAGACTGCGGGGACTGTGGGATAGCTACTCACAGTGCACTGCTCTGAGAGTTGATGCTAGCCATGGTACTGTGGATGCACTCCGCCGACTTAACATGCTTAAAATCTCTTCCGAAAAATCGACTTCTATAAATTCGACCTAATTTCATACTGTAGACGTACCCTTACTATGTTCGTATATAAAAGGCATTGGCTGGCCTGTGTGCTGGGGGCAAATGCACAGGGGAATGCCAGGATGACAACCATGGATGATGATGATGAAGATAATGAGGAAGATAATAGCTAACACTCCAGAGTACCCTAGTAGGAGACTTTAATTGTGAGATGCAAGTGATGACAGTCATAGTTCTAAACACTTTGTACTGTCTTTCCATCTCCTATTGTATTTTAGTGTTTGTGGAACTGGTTATCTGCTTAGTGCATTTGTTAATAAAGGGACTTGTGAAAACTGCAGTTGTTTCTCGTGTGCGTCTAGGGTCTTTCATTTTAATGGTACTGATAATAACATTCCTGATGCTGTAGCAAGACACCAAATCTTTGTTGACTATGATCTAACAGATTATCAACGATTAATCATCCATACACCTATCTGTCAATAAGACTACAAGGAGAGCAGAGAAATGGCAATTTTTGTAGTGTCTTGGTGAAGTCAACGACAATCACAAATCACAGCTGGTATGTATTGAATATTTTGAGCAATTTGTTACCCGTAACACCTTTCTAGATGGACAACGAGTTTCAATCTTGCTGACAGTGTTGGGTCCAAAGGCATATAGACAGCTGCATGATCTATTTTCTCCAGCTGTGCCCAGAACTGCCACGTATGCTGTGATCATTGCAGCAATACGGGAACATTTTTCTCCTACTCCATTGATGGTAGCAGAACAATATCAGTTTCATCGGCCACATCAGGGAAGTAGAGAGCACAGTTTTTGCTGCTCTAAGGAAGTTGTCAGAACACTGTCAGCAGAGGCAGATTAGGGTTTTGTGGGGCACGGGGCAAGAGTGAGGGAGGCCCTCCCCACCCCTTCTGACTGCAGTCCCCCACCCACCCCACCCTGCTGCTCCTGCTGGGGAAATGGGATTGAGGTGTGGGGGCTTGCCCCCTCTGCCTGCCTGTCACTCCTGTCGGGGAGCAGGGTGGGATCACAGAGGCTGCCCCACTCCCAGTGCCCAGACCCTGGCAGGAAAGCCGGGCAGAGTGGGTCAGGGTGCGGGGGCGCCTATTTTTCTAGGGCCCTCTATTGGCCGGGGCCCCTGGGCATGGGCCCCGTTGCCTCAGTGACTAATATGCAGCTGACTGTCATTTGCACAAACATTGGGGGGGGGCTAGCTCAGTGGTTTGAGCATTGGCCTACTAAACCCAGGGTTGTGAGTTCAATCCTTGAGGGGGCCATTTAGGGATCTGGGGCAAAAATTGGGGATTGGTCCTGCTTTGAGCAGGGGGTTGGACTACATGACCTCCTAAGGTCCCTTCCAACCCTGATATTCTATGATTAAGTGATGCCCTCTGTGACCAAGTAGTCTCTAGATTACACAATAACCAGGTTTGGAAGAAATGATTCACTGTATCAGTGCTTACACTCAGGCTGTTGAAGTAGCAGTTCAATGGCTACTGCAGAGAAGGATTCTCTGGAATTTAGTGTGAACTGAGAAGTTCATCTCCTGAATTGGCAAGACAGAGGATTGCAGGAACATAAGGAATTTCTATGTGGCTGTTATGCACAAACCACACTTGCTGAAAAGGACTGCTGGATATGGCAGTTTACTTGCAGGAAGTGACAGAAAAAAGGACACATAATCTGTAGCACAGTTTAATTACCAGCAACACCAGAAGACACATGTGAAGACTGAACCTAAGGACGGACAGAAGTTGGGACCTCAGAATGTGGAAAGAGACAAGAACTCTAGTGACGCTGGCCATGATCTAGCACTATACATCTTATCAAGAGCTGGAGTCAGAGATAGCATGTGGGTTACATCCTTGATCAAAGGAGTTGCTACAAGAATGGAGCTTTATATTGGAGCTGCAATTTCATTGATTTCTGCTGTTACCTATCACCAGACTTTGTCACAAGCTCCTCTGGAAGAAACACCTGTATTTATGATGACTTTTACTGGGCAAAAGTTAGTTGAGTAGTCCAGATGAAAGTTCAGCTAGAGGGACAATCGGTCATTTTACCCTTATTTCTGATAGAAAGAAAATATCCACCATTATTTGGCAGATCTTCGCTTTAGAAGATCAAGGTGATCACAAAAGCACTTTGAAATCTTCGAGAAATGCTGGACAGACACTCCAATTTTTTTTGAAAAAAAGAAAGCTTGGACAGATGAGCAACGTGATCCTGATGATTCCTTATGACCTACTGCTCTTTTTGTTCAGGCCACTGCCATGCTACCATCATCATGTTATCACAAGAAAGTATGAAAATCAGTTGTGTGCTTAAATTTACAAATTGTTTAGTTAGGGAGTTGCTATTCCAGGATAGAATAATCCCTTGCAATTTGAGAGTCTGCACCCTCATCTTTTATTTTAGATTTTATAGTGTTTCATGTTAGCAATGTAAACAATAAAGTATATATATTTGGAATGGCTTTTTAACGTAAGATAGAGGAATGTGATGATCTCTCCCTTTTAAATGTTTGAGCAGTCCCCCTGCCCCAGATCAAAGCCTCCGTTTCATGTTTTCAGTTTTTCAGCCAGAACAATAAAGTGTGCACAGCAGACACCTACGTTACTATCAGTGCCATAGGCACCAACTGCGTGGGTGCTTTGGGGCTGCAGAACCCACAGAGGGACACAATGGTGGGTGCTGAGCGCCCACCGGCAGCCTCCTTATCAGCACCCCCGGCACCTCCTTCCTGCTGGTGAGCCCTGCTGATCAACACCTCTCTCTCCCTCCCCGCGCCTTCTGCTCACCACAACCAGCTGTTTCACGGTGTGCAGGAGGCTCTGGGGAAGAGCGAGGACGTGGCATGCTTTGGGGAGGGAGCAGAATGGGGCAGGAAGGGGTGGGATTGGGAAGAGGTGGGGCTGGATGGAGCCTTGGGGGAAGGGGCAGAGTGAGGGTGGGGTCTGGGGCAGAGCTCGGGGTCAAGCACCCCCCAGCATATTGCAAAGTCGGCGCCTGTGATCAGTGCCCTTTGTGTTTGTATCGCCTTTTCTTCTCGGTCCAAATATAACAAGAAGGGTACTCTTTATACTGCCACACACATTACATGAAGAAACAATTACACCCTGAAGTCCTTGTATGCTTTCTTTCATCACATTGTCATACTTCCACAGGTCTGTCCATGAAGAAGTGTATTTTTGGTATGCCAGATACATTTGTTGGTATTGTACGGTCGTGTGGCTCTTTACATTACAAGGTTCTGTGGCAAACCCAGGACAAACAGCTACCAAGGAGGGGGTAGTAATTAATCCCAGGGGGTTAAAAAGCCTCTCCCTGTCCACAGAGAGGAGATAGCAATAAGGCTCAGCTGGGAAAGGGGTTGCTAGGGAGCTAACAAGGTCCAGCTGTTGCAACTGCTGGAGACCTTTTTAAAACCCTCACCTGTAGGAATGGGGAGGAAAAGGAGAGAGAGAGTGAGAGTGTGAGCAGAAGCAGAAGGAAGAAGGAAGGAAGGAAGGAAGGAAGGAAGGAAAATAAACAAGGGACTGACCGGGGGAAGGTAAAGCCGGACCCTGTGTTACTGGTAGGGGTTTTCCTTGCCCAAATCTGTGTCTCCCAGGCTATAAAGGACTGAGACCCCTGAGGAGAAGCAGGTACTTTGCCACAGTTCATTCTTTCTTTCTTTCTTTCTTTTCTTTTTCCTCTCTGTGAAACTCAAAAAGAGAGGGAATATCCAATTAGCTTTACTTCATGACTGTCACCTTCATGGAAGCAAACCTAGCTTTATATGATGATCTCAGGTTTGCAGATCACATTCCTCAGTGTGTGGATTAAGAGTTACATTAACAACTCAGTGTGTGAGTCCATAAACACTTTGTGACCCTGTAAGAGTTACTCTTGGGGCTATGCCTACATAGGGGTCCGAAAGTATGGTGTCATGGTGGATCCCAGGAGGTGATGGGAGTGGCAGCCATGAATGGAAAATTGCTCCTTTCAGTCCAATTGTCACACTGCTCCCATTTGGTGACCCATACATTAACAATATATAAGAAAGGATGACAACCTCATGCTCATGCCATTACCATTAACCAGTCAAAACAGATTTAAGTGATTTTAGCTTTAAAATGTTTCTCCCGTTTCTAGAATCTTTCAGCTCCTTGCCAGGCCAAACTGTGACTTTACCAGGAGCTGTATCGAGTTGTCCCCAATTTTTTATGATTTTCATAAACAATTTTGTGGAACAGGCTGAGTAAGACTCTTGTTACCTTGGATATAGACAACTAAGGGCTTGGCTACACTGCCCCGCAGTTCAGACCACGGGGTTGTGAATAGAAGTGCACACTAATGTGCTGTGGTCAGGGGTGCTGGAACAATTTTTATAGTGGGGCGGAGCTGATGATGGAAACCACAGAAACCATGTATTTGGGTTGTTATTACTACTTCAAGCCACGGGGTGGGGTAGCACCCCCAGAACCCTTAGTTCCAGCACCAGTATACATTCCATAGGTGAACACTCTGAGCGTGAACTAAAAGGTTCCTAGTCCACATTAATGTAATCTTCAAATAGGACTACATTAGTGCAAAGTAGGACATTTTTAGTTTGTGCCCACAGAATTCACAGTGGAGTTATCGCACAGCACTTCAGTGTGCACAGGTATTCACATCCCCAGTGTCCAAACTCCAGCACAGTGTAGACATAGACTTAGAGAATGAGACCCTGCACAACAGTACCTGACAAATACTGCCCTGTCCCATCCTGCATCATTCTCATTCTTCATCTAGCCAATGACCGAGGACTAGGTGGTGTGTCAGAATAGTTCCAGGGGCTGCTGATTATCAGGGGCAAATGAAGCTATGCCTCACCAGGAATCCAGACCTTCCACAGTGTCTGGCAGATAATCTACAAATTGACCTTTAGTCAAACCATCAACATAAGATTGAAATTCTCTTATCCCACTGTCTGTGTGTGTCGTCATCTCTCTCTGGTTGTGAACTCTTTATTCCTATTGGAGAGCAGTTTGACTTTCATGGGACTACTCATAAGAACATAAGAATGGGGGGAGGGATAGCTCAGTGGTTTGCGCATTAGCCTGCTAAACCCAGGGTTGTGAGTCCAATCCTTGAGGGGGCCATTTGGGGATCTGGGGCAAAAATTGGGGATTGGTCCTACTTTGAGCAGGGGGTTGGACTAGATGACTTCCTAAGGTACCTTCCAACCCTGATATTCTATGATACTGGGTCAGACCACAGGTCCATCTAGGCCAGTATCCTGTCTTCCGACAGTGGCCAGTGCCAGGTGCCCCAGAGGGAATGAACAGAACAGGTAATCATCAAGTGATCCATCCCCTGTTGCTCATTCCCAGCTTCTGGCAAACAGAGGCTAGGGACACCATACCTGCCCATCCTGGCTAATAGCCATTGATGGACCTATCCTCCATGAATTTATCTAGTTCTTTTTTTAACCCCCTTTTTAACCTTTTTTGAAGGTCTTGGCCTTCACAACATCCTCTGGCAAGCAGTTTCACAGGTTGACTATGAGTTGTGTGAAGAAATACTTCCTTTTATTTGTTTTAACCTGCTGCCTATTAATTTCATTTGGTGACCCCTAGTTCTTGTGTTATAAGAAATAGTAAACAACACTTCCTTATATACTTTCTCTACTCCAGTCATGATTTTATAGACCTCAATCATATCTCCCCTTAGTCGTTTCTTTTCCAAGTTGAAAAATCCCAGTCTTATTAATCTCTCCTCACACAGAAGCCGTTCCATAACCCAAATCATTTTGTTGCCCTTTTCTGAACCTTTTCCAATTCCAATATATCTTTTTTTTTTGAGATGGGGCGACCACATCTGCACACAGTATTCAAGATGTGAGCATACGATGGATTTACAGAGCGGCGACATGATATTTTCTGTCCTATTATCAATCCCTTTCTTAATTATTCCCAGCATTCTGTTCCCTTTTTTGACTGCCGCTGCACATTGAGTGGATGTTTTCAGAGAACTATCCACAATGACTCCAAGATCTCTTTCTTGAGTGGTAACAGCTAATTTAGACCCCATCATTTTATATGTATAGTTGGGTTTATGCTTTCCAAAGTGAATTACTTTCATTTATCAACATTAAATTTCATCTGCCATTTTGTTGCCCAATCACCCAGTTTTGAGAGATCCTTTTGTAGCTCTTTGCAGTCTGCCTGGGTTTTAACTATCTTGAGTAATTTTGTATCATCTGCAAATTTTGCCACCTCACTGTTTACTCCTTTTTCCAGATCATTTATGAATATGTTGAATCGGACTGGTCCCAGAACAGACTCCTGTGGGACACCACTATTTACGTCTCTCCATTCTGGGAACTGACCATTTATACCTACCCTTTGTTTCCTATCTTTTAACCAGTTACCAATCCATGAGAGCACCTTCCCTCTTATCCCGTGGCAGCTTACTTTGCATAAGAGCTTTTGGTGACGGACCTTGTCAAAGGCTTTCTGAACATCTAAGTGCACTATAGCCACTGGATCCCCTTGGTCCAGATGCTTGTTGACCCACTCAAAGAATTATAGTAGATTGGTGAGGCATGATTTCCCTTTACTAAAACCATGTTTACTCTTCCTCAACAAATTATGCTCATCTTTATATCTGACAATATTGTTCTTTATTATAGTTTCAACCAGTTTACCCGGTACTGAAGTCATGCTTACAGGCCTGTAATTGGTGGAATCACCTCTGGAGCCCTTTTACTCATGCAAATAAATGTTCATCACCGGGAGCACAAATTTCCATGGGTCAGATCCTTATCTGCTGTAAATTAGCAATGGACTCAACGGAGTGATACTGAATTACAGAGGTGAGGATCTTGCCCCCATATTTAACATGAAAAAGGTACACTGCCACTTCTGATAACTTTATTTCCTTGTCCTGATTAGAAAAAAAACCCTCAATAGTTAATCTTAAATGTTGGCGCTCTCATCTGACAGAGAAGAAGCTGTCTCCCTTTTTCATTCCTTTATTTTTAAATGGTTAATTAAAATATTCACTTATTACTTCACAAAGACACAATTGTTGCTGTATCAACATTTGAGACTGGTAATTGCTATTTCATTTGCTAGCAGTACATCAATAAAAGTTACGACTGTTCTATTGAGGTTGAACAAATCTTTCATAGTGAAGTCAGCAGTTTTCTCCATATAGAAAATAATTACAACAGAAATGTAGGTCAGTGTATTTTATAGTTTGCACAGAGAAAAATAACTACAAAACTTATGAATTTCTGATATATAATATTTTATGTACAAAAAAGTCCCTTCATAAAGAAAAAAAGAGCAGCTACACTGTGTATACTAAAAATACAAAAATTCCAGTATAAAAGTAATATACACATACCTGGTAGTCTCAATGATTCAAATTAAAGCCTGAGTTCTATAGTAGTTCCCTTAATGAACCATTGGACTCCTATGGAAAACTGAAAAAAATGAACTAAACTTCTCTCTCCAGACTATTTTGTCAGGTCATATTTTAAGGTATTTTCTTCAGATATTTTTTTTCCTTTTTTTTCTGACAAAAGAAGATTGTCATTGTTTAGACGTCCAGTAGCTCATGCTGCTTAATCGCCTTCTTAAACTCATTTGTAACTAGAGCTACCCAGATGAAAACTATCCTGTTTCATGATAATTTTCAAGGTTTCAAAATTGGTTGTAATTCTACATTTTGAAAATGAGACTTAAGCTCCTAAATTACTTAGGCCTTACAACACTGAGCAAAGCAATGCCTAAACACTTTTAAAAATCTAGACCTTAGACTCTAAACTGCACTTAGCAGCAAAGAGACCAAGTAGTGCCAATTGTGATGTGGACAAGTGTCCACTTGTAACTGGACTGACATGAACAGATCACCTCAATTATTTTTATTTATATTCCAATAGTACTTAAAGGCCCCAACTGAGACTAGGACTTGACTGTATTAGGCACTATATGAACATAGCAAGAGACCGTCCTTGCCCCAAAGAGCTTACAATGTGAATAGACAATACAAAGACTGGGGGAAAAAGAAATACTTTTATTAACTCTGTTTTACAGATGGGGAACTGAGGAAGAAAGAGATTAATTTGCTGAAGTGACTTGAAGGTCTCCCAGGCAGTCCATGAGCCCAGCCCTCCTCAGTCCTAGGTCAGTGTGTTATCCACAAAATCATTCTTTCTTGAGAGCACTGCCTAACCATCACATTGTTTTTACATTTTGGTCAGTCCAAACTCAGACCAGATTCAGACCAGCAGTAAAAATCTTTTACCTATTTCTAGTCTCCTGAGTGATCCTGGATGAAATCCTGGCTCTCTTAAAGTCAATGAGAGTTTTTCCCATTGATTGCCTTGGAGCCAGGATTTCTTATTTCTTAACACATTTTTTTCAAAGCTTTCTATAAAACACTGCTGTTCTAACTCGGTTTTCTAATATATTTTATTTGTATTGAAACAATGCATGACACAAAGAAAAACATATCCCTTAACTTAATGCTGCTATCATTCTTGCTGCTGCTGAAATTTGCTTGAGCTCTCAGATCACTAGGTGACGGATTCTGCTTTCCGCTATTCCTTCATGAAAATGGATATGCTGATAATGGAAATAAAACCTTAGATTTCTCAAAATTGTATTAAATCTATAGTGTTTATTGAAGAATACTGTGACTTGAATCCTACATTCTTGTGTGACTTTGACAGTTTCGAGAAGCTGCGATAAAAAAACATCTACCAGAACTGTTAAAATATTACCTCAACAAACACACACAAAATGAAAAATATATGTTATTTACACTGAGATTAAAGTACTTTTTTATCCATTTGTCTGTGTTTGGTCTTTGAACAGGTACTGTTTCATCTTAGCTGGTATCAATAATGGGTTTAGCATACAGCTATTTCAGGAACCAGATCCTGTGCCATTGAAATAATTGACAAAACACTTAATAGGGGTAGGACTTGGCCCCCGTTCTGTATTAATCCCTGTAAATATGATTTTGGATTTCCCCCTGACCTCACAGGTGTACCTATTTCTGTCTGAAGGGAATTTATGAAGTATGTTCAGTCAGCGCTGAGTCAGAAAGATCAATTGGTATTTGAAGTGGATGTAAATTTAGTGAGATTTTCTTATGGACATCTAGCGTGAAATTTGTACAGAGAGCCAGCACAAGGCTGATGCACCATATAAACCCTTAGAATGGGTATAAATGTGATGTAAATGGTGTATGGACCTTGAGCTGACCCTCTGCACAGGGATGAATTCAACCATTTAGGTTCTAATTTGAAATCCATTTCTAGAACAGTATAGAGAAGATTCATTTTAAAAAGTCACAGGAAGGACCTGGCCTCCATCTTAAAGAGAAGATAGGATACAATCTTCCCATTACCATTGGATTATTTTGTCTTTTCTCAGCCTATTTGGAAATTTAAATCCTTTCTGAACTGATTTGTGTACAATAAAATAGCCTCACAAGATTCTGTTTTAATTTTCTTTCTGGACAAGTAAAATATTTATTTTGTTCTCCATTTGCATTGATATGATAAAGTTGGGTGAACAGGTTTGTAGCAGAGAAGGTACATTTTGATCATAATTATGCAAGGTTACATTTAAAAACAGCAACAAGGCCCAAATGACTACAATAGGAGCAGAGAGCATCTATCAGAATTGAGCCAAACAATACTTTTTATATTGACTATGCTCCTCCTAAGGCCTTCCTTAGTAACATTCATGTTTATTTTTAAATCTAATTCTGCTTTCATAATTTTTTTTTTCAATTACATAATATCTAGTGAATAATTAACATGGAGTTTGCTTTGTTTTTAAACAGCTAGTTAATTTTATGAGCATTGATGACAATCTAGCAATAAAAACAGTAATAAAATATTATGGACCAAACTGAAAACTACAGGGGGTCAGAAAGATATGTGTTCCCTGGGGACAGCATTGCTCAATTAGATAAGTAGGTTATGGGGGTGGTGTTCTCTTTCCTCTAAATTCTCAGGTATTGTTCATAGACAGAGGCAACACTTAGTACATAGTCTTGTGATCTGGTATGACAAAAAACTATAGACAACATTTTCAAATGTGAGTGCTTAACATTAGACTCTAAATCCAAATAGCACTTAAGTGCAGGGCCGGCTCTGGCTTTTTTGCTGCCCCAAGCCAAAAAAAAAAAAAAAAAAAAAAAGCAGCAGGAGCAGAATGTGCCGCCCCAAGATTAGTCTGAATGCCGCCCCTTACGATGTGCCGCCCCAAGCATGTGCTTCCTAGGCTGGTGCCTAGAGCCGGCCCTGCTTAAGTGATGCATATAACTTGTGCTATCCCTCTGACCAAGGGTGAATTTTATCACTGCCAAAAAGTGGGCTGATTTTCAGAGATGCTCTGTACTCTAAAAGAGTTTTGAGTGCTCAGTATTTCTGAATCTCAGGTCAAACATTTTAGGGCCTGATCTAAAGCCCATTGAAATATGTGAAAAGACTCCCATTGATTTTAGTGAGTTTGAGATCAGGGGATATAGGGGCCTATTGTTATGCACCAAAGTTTGCAAATGTTGGTCTATGTATCTATAATGCACCAAAATCTAAACCTTGGCTAATCAGGCTCTGGCTCATCTCAGAAGCATACTGGTGTGCAGCATTTGATTTTTTTCAAATGTATCTTTTAAATAAATATACAGATTAGCTATAGGTAAATGTATTCAAGATATGTTCCTTCTAGCTAGATGTGTTTGTGTGTTCGTATGCATTCCTTCTGCATTACTCATGGATCCTCTTAGTTAGTCATGTTTTCCCTTTCCATTTGTGGGGACTCTCACCATACCATAGCTCCCATGGAGCTGATATGCTGTTCATTGGTCAGCTCCCCTTAATGTGTCTTTCCCTCTCAATGCATACAAATGTTAACTTTGCTGTTTTGCCTTCCTCTTCCCTGCACCGCTACTGAACATCCATGAGTAAGATTCTTAGGACTTGTCTACACGGAGCAGAAAAGTGCACTATAGAAATCACAACCAGTTGTGTGCATTGCTGCTCTGTGTAGAATATCCCCTAGAATTTCTTTTAAATATAAAACTAAAAAAAATGACAAATATTTTAGATCGGGGGGAATCTGGATTTTAATTCTGCAATTTCATTTTTTCCCCATTCTGAAGCGGAACAAAAAGGAAAGAGAGAAATTTCCCATGGAAAAATTTCACATTCTATCCCATAGTTCATTTTGAGTTGATCAAAATGTTTCATTTCGATAAAATCAAAAACATTTTGTTCTGATTTAGACCTTTGAAAACATTTTTATTAGGGCTGTCAATTAATCGCAGTTAATGCATGCTATTAAGGCAAAATAAATTAACTAGATTAAAAAATAGTCACAATTAATGGTACTGTAGAAAAGATTAACAAAAGAAATAGCATTTTTCAATTAATCTCATACAAGTGCTCTCAGTCCTACTTGTTATTCAGCTAATAGCTGGGACAAACATGCTTGTTTACATTTATGGGACATAATGCTGCTCATTTCTTATTTACAATGGCACCTGAAAGTGAGAACAGGCATTTGCATGGCACTGTTGTAGCCAGCGTTGCAAGGTATTTACATGCCAGATGTGCTAAACGTTTGTATGTCCCTTCATGCTTCGACTTGTAGACTCTAAAGTTTTACATACTTTCAATCCCGTCTCACTAGGTTAGCAAGTCAGTCTCTGAAGATGCTCTTCCCCTTGGTCAAGTGGACTCATCTCTTCTCAGCATCTCCTTTCCAGAACAGCATCCCATGGTCGAGAAAGCCAAAGCACCCACTGTTGATACCATCTGTGAAACTGTGTATTCATCTCTGGGAATTCACCCGCCTGGGCCCATACCCTCAACTGGGAAGATAGACAACATTTCCACTTGCACCCCTGACTCTATGCCACTGATCACAGAGCTCTGTAGTCATTGCTGATCTGCTCAGGGTCATAACAGGAAGTATCACAAGTTCCCATGTGGATGAGCAATATGGGAGAGATGAGCCACGGCAACCTTCCCACATCTCAGAGACAGGCTTCAGGCAGGCAGCATACCTCCAAGGATGTCAGGTTGGCAGCTGGATGCCTCCATCTTTTTCAGAAGGGAATCCCCAACTACCATCACCCTCTGTCTCCTCCTCTTGGGTGCGGTGGCTGTACACCTCCCAGATTTGTGGTCAGGTGTCTCCTCTTCTTCAGCCATTAGGGTCTGCTCCTCCTCTCCTGTTGCCAATACTACTGATTGGTTCTTGAACTCAATGGATGGGAGAACTGGATAGTCAGCAGCTGGACTCCCCTCCCCACCACTTCGCAGAGCAGCTAGTTCTCCTTCCTCCTCTGTTACCACTGAAGTCTTTAGTTGAGCTAATAAGCTCCATCCTGGACACCCCTTGTGCATCCTGTCAAATAAGTCCTCATGGCCTCGAATGCTGTGCAGATTAATCACCTCCTCCTGCAGCTTTCTTATCAACCGACTGAGGGACTCCACCAACAGACACCTCTTACACCAGGTGGTTTCCCTTGCCTGGCTGTCTGTGGCAGGGATGTGCAGGCCGCATTTCTAGTAAATCAAGACCAGGACCTGAGCAGAGCCCCACAGGTGTAGGCAAATGAAAATCTAGCTGTGGTGTTGATGACCATATAATTTTCCTCTCATTGTGGGTTCTTGCTTGTGGAGCATCTGTGCTGTGAAGAAAGACTACATCCACTGCTGGCAAACTCAGATGGCCAATTCCCTTAGTCTCCCAGCTTCCTTCATCTCACAAGCCATTAGGAGCCCCTGATTATATTTTTTTAAAGCCACCCCACACTCACACTATAGGCCACAGGTGGAAGAGGTGACTCCCCCCACCTCCTTTCACTCAGCTGCCTCTGGCTAATTAAAAAAACCTGCACTGCTACTCACCTAACTGAAGGTCCGTCTAGCCCAGATAGTCAGTCAGAAACTAACCCCACATTTCAAACCCTGCAAAGAAGCTGATAGTCCTGCCAAATCCAATGGCAAGTTCACAGCACAAAAAAAGTGTTTTCTTTTTGCCCCTGCAAGTTACACAAAAGCAATAAGGTAAAATTAACCCAGAGATACTCACCTGCTGACTTAGTCTCCCAGCTGACTTTGTCTGATCAACCATGTGTATGTTCTTAAGTGATTTATTGGACTGAAGTCTAGTGCAGCCCCCATTCTTGGTGTTTTGTCCTGCTTTTCTCTTTCTGTATCTATTTCCTTCCTTCGCTCTCTCTCTTCCCTTTCTTTTAGTCTCTTTTTCTGTCCCCTGGGTGGTTCTCTCTCACGTCTTGTTTTACTTCCATGTCCCTATCTCTCCCTCTGACCCTTTATTTTCTTAGATTCTTCTTCGTAGGCTGCTGTGATTCTAAAGGAGTGCATTGGAGCAGCATGAAAGAGCTTAAATAAAAAAGAGAAGGGGAAATGGAGGATGCCAGAAAATGCCTCAGAGATGACTTAAAATACTCAAAAGGTACTTTAGAAATATAAGTGCCCTGGAGCCCGGCTAGGCAGGTACTTTAGAAAAATAGGTCTCCTGCTCAAAAAGTGCCCCAGAGCACTCCAAATCATAGTAACAGCAAGCTCAGTGTATGAAATGAAAAATCCACGTCCAATGCACTGGGGAAGCTTTTAGGGATGTGCAATCACTGTTGCCTTTTTTGTTATGTGCTGCACAGTTTCACAGTATAATTGCGGTTAAAAAAGCCAACAGGGTGCAGAGATCACAAAACAAAAAGCACTTCAGCCTTTCCCACCCTTTGCCCCCAACAATAACCTTTCTTCAGTACTGTATTGATTTTCCTTACTCTTAGCACATCATTTCTTGCCTCAAGCAGGCAGCTGTAGAATGGAGACATTTTTCCTCCCCTCAAACACCTTTCAGATGAGTACTTCCATACCACTGGGCAAATTAAAAAACTTACAGCACCTCCTTTTAAAATGTGCATTTAAAAATTTAGTTGTTTTGGGGTTTCTTAGACCCTTCTTGACACCAGGGACACAAGTCCAGATGTCTCATAACAGGGGACACATGTCAAGTGATTATTGGCAGACTTGTGAATTGATCAGCAAAAATTAATACGGTAGGATATTAACCCCCAAAATTTAAAATTCAAACCCCGATCAAACATTAATCATAGAATTACTGTTCTTTTGACCTGTGTTTTAGATTATCCCAAGAGATATTTTACATCACACAAAATGGTGATGCTAGCCTATTGAGTCTTATTCTCTTGTGTCTATATTATCCTGTGCTGTGGAGAAGAGAGTCATAGTCCTTCTTTTCATCAGTACATTTTCCTCAATATAATGAGGCACTATTATTTGGGGAATTAAGAATCCTGTGCTTTTGTGTTTTGTGCTTTACCCCTATGGTTATGTAAACTTTTTTAGGAGATGACATTTAAGATCATGGGAACATTTGGAGGGAAATAAAGAATGATCTTAGGCTGAAGAAATATTCACTGTCACTGAATATCTTTGCCCAGATTGAGTCTTGAGTCTGTGGCTCAATTAGCACATTACATGGGAGATGATTTAAGATACACTTTTGTACTGTAATAATTATAAATGATTAAAGTAAATGAGTGCACAACTTATAAGGGTCACACAGTGCTGGCAGAAAGAATTGCCAACTTCCTGTGACGTATTTTTTTGTCAGGCAGTCTCATTAAGTCTACTCTATGCTGTCTCCTAGCTCCTCTCTTTCAAAGTTTATAATGAACACGGATGCGTATACCTAAAAATCCACATACTTCAGGCCTATATGTGATCAAGATGCACCTGGACTTACAGGCAGCTGAAATGAAAAGTTATAGCTGGGAATTACAAACATGAGTAAGAGTTAGGTGCCCAACTCCTACTGAAATTCATTGGAAGTTGGGAGTGGGTTTTTTCAAAAGCACCTAAGTGACTTAGGAATACAAGTCTCTGAATTTCAGTGTGACTTGTAAGCCTAAATCACTTAGGCACCTTTGAAAATGCCAGATATAATTTCATTGAGTACATATGCAGCTCTGATTGGTATTAATGTGCCAGAGACTGAGGGCAGTATGAAATTATTTAAACAATAAGGAGACCGGTGGCACCTTATAGATGCAGGCATTGTTATACTGACACATGAAGAAAAGTATAACATGTGTCAGTATAACAATGCCTGCATCTGTAATTTTCACTCCATGCATCTGAAGAAGTGAGTTTTTTATTCATGAAAGCTTATGCCCAAATAAATCTGTTACTCTTTAAGGTGCCACCGGACTCCTTGTTGTTTTTGGGCATACAGACTAACACAGCTACCCCCTGATACTTGACACGATGCAAGGCACTGAATTTAGCCGTATGGAGTGGAAATCCATCAACCTCATCAAAAAACTCGCACAGATACAGACAGACATCATCTTCCTCTCCAAGTGCAAACAGATGGACATCATACCAAATGGACTGAAGGTAAAAAATCCATTGTAATCAACATACTACACTGACTATGGTGAGAGACTGTGCCACACACTCTCAAAGAAACTGAGGAATCACCTGATCAGCATCCTGTACAGCAGACAGGACAAGATCAAGAATGAGCTCTCAAAATTGGAGACTTTCGTACAAAAGCAACCTTCCACACAAACTTCCACGTGGCTGGACTTTACAAAAACGAGACAAGCCATTTACAACGCACACTTCACTTCTCTACAGAGGAAAAAGGACAGTAAACTATCTAAACTCCTACATGCCACAGGGGGCTACAACAGTGGTACCCTTAACTCACCCAACAATATTGTTAATCTATCCAAACACACACTTAGCACAGTGGAAGAGTCTGTCCTATCTCAGGGACTCTCTTTCTGCCCCACCACCCCCACAAACATGATACAGTTCTACAGTGATCTGGAAGCCTACTTTCGTCATCTCCGAGTTAAGAAATATTTTCAATACACCACTGAACAGTGCACTGACCCACCGGAACCCTCCTACCAACACTACAGGAAGAAGAACTCTGCATGGACTCCTCCTGATGGTCGAAATGACAGACTGGGCTTCTACATAGAGTGCTTCCGCAGACATGCACAGGCTGAAATTGTGAATAAACAGCATAATTTTCCCCATAACCTCAGTCGTACAGAATGAAATGCCATCCACAGCCTCAGAAACAACTCTGACATTATAATCAAAGGGGCTGATAAAGGAGGTGCTGTAGTCATAATGAACAGGTCGGATTATGAACAGGAGGCTGCCAGGCAACTCTCCAACACCACCTACTACAGGCCACTATCTTCTGATTCTACTGAGGAGTACCAAAAGAAACTACACCATCTGCTCAAGAAACTCTCTGCTATAGCACAGGAAGAAATCTACTCGGACACACCCCCAGAGCCCCAACCAGAGGTATTCTATCTGCTACCCAAGATCCATAAACCCTGGACGCCCCAGCATCTCAGGCATTGGCACTCTTAAAGCAGGATTGTCTGGCTATTTGGACTCTCTCCTCAGGCCCTACGCTACCTGCACTCCTAGCTATCTTCGAGACACCACTGACTTCCTGAGGAAACTACAATGCACTGGTGATCTTCCTGAAAACAACAGGCCACCATGGATGTAGAAGCTCTTTACACCATGGATGTGGAAGCTCTTTACACCAATATTCCACATGAGGATGGCCTACAAGCTGTCAAGAACAGTATCCCTGGTGAGGCCACGGCACACCACGGCTGAGCTTTGTGACTTTGTCCTCACCCACAACCATTTCAGATTTGGAGAAAACTTATACCATCAAGTTAGCGGCACTGCTATGGGTATCTGCATGGCCCCACAGTATGCCAACATTTTTATGGCTGACTTAGAAAAATGCTTCCTCAGCTCTTGTCCCCTAGCACCTCTCCTCTACTTGTGCTACATTGATGACATATTCATCATATGGACCCACAGGAAGGAGGCCCTTGAAGAATTCCACCTGGATTTCAACAATTTCCACCCCACCATCAACCTCAGCCTGGACCAGTCCACACAAGAGATCCACTTCCTGGACACTACAGTGCAAATAAGTGATGGTCACATAAACACCACCTTATACCAGAAACTTACTGACCGCTACACTTACTTACATGCCTCCAGCTTCCATCCAGGACACATCACACAATCCATTGTCTACAGCCAAGCCCTAAGATACAACCAAATTTGGTCCAATCCCTCAGTCAGAGACAAACACCTACAAGATCTTTATCAAGCATTCTTAAAATTACAGTACCCACCTGGGGAAGTGAGGAAACAGACTGACATAGCGATACAGGTACCCAGAAGCCACCTACTACAGGACAGGCCCAAGAAGGAAAATAACAACACCACTGGCCATCACATACAGCTCCCAGCTAAAACCTCTCCAGCACATCATCATTGATCTACAACCTATCCTGGAAAATGATCCCTCACTCTCACAGACCTTGGGAGGCAGGCCAGTCCTCGCTTACAGACAGCCCCCCAACCTGAAGCAAATACTCACCAGCAACTACACACCACTCCACAGAAACACTAACCCAGGAACCAATCCCTGTAACAAAGCCCGTTGCCTACTCTGTCCCCATATCTACTCTGATGACACCATCAGAGTACCCAACCACATCAGCCACACCATCAGGGACTCATTCACCTGCACATCTACTAATGTGATATATGCCATCATGTGCCAGCAATGCCCCTCTGCCATATACAGTGGCCAAACCAGACAGTCTCTACGTAAAAGAATAAATGTACACAAATAGGACATCAGGAATGGTAACATAGAAAAGCCAGTAGGAGAACACTTCAGTCTCCCTGGACATTCTATAACAGATTTAAAAGTAGCCATACTTGAACAAAAAAACTTCAGAGACAGACTTCAAAGAGAAACTGCAGAACTAAAATTCATTTGCAAATTTAACACCATTAATTTGGGCTTGAATAGAGACTGGGAGTGGCTGGCTCATTACAAAAGGAACTTTTCCTCTCCTGGAATTGACACCTCCTCATCAATTATTGGGAGTGGACTACATCCACCCTGTTTGAATAGGCCCTGCCAACACTGGTTCTCCACTTGTGAGGTAACTCCCTTCTCTTCATGTGTCAGTATAACAATGCCTGCATCTGTAATTTTCACTCCATGCATCTGAAGAAGTGGGTTTTTACCCATGAAAGATTATGCCCAAATAAATCTGTTAGTCTTTAAGGTGCCACTGGACTCCTTGTTGTTTTTGTGGATACAGACTAACACGGCTAGCCCCTGGTACTATGTAATTATTATTCATTATAGTAGATAGCTATAGGAAACAGAGAGTATTGTGTGAGAGGAAAAAGATGGCAATGGTTTTACATCATAAATAGAGGGGGGCATTGTAAAACACCATAGAATATGCTTATTAGGGCCTCTGTTCTGGAGAAAAGTGGATGAGGGGTAAGGTATAGTGCTGTGCCAAAGATACGAGGGGGGGAGGGAGGAGAGGCTGCTGAACATAGTACTTCATTAAGCACTGGAGTATAGTTGATCACCTGTCCTTTAATTAGACCGTATTTCTACCCACATCACCCCTATTTGTCTGCTACTCACCAAGCCCTTGTTCAGTCCAAATGAAGAGGATTGCTCATATGTGTACATATTTCCATCATGGGTGCTGAGCAATCCCCGCATGGTGAGCACTCAGCCATGCTTCTTTCAGTAACAATTTTCACCCTGCGGGGTTGAGTCCTAGTTCAAATGCTTTACAATATGAACCCTAGTCATCAGCTGCCAGGTTAGTTGATGGAGTGCTACTGTTGCTTTGGAAACTCCTTCTGGAATCTGCCTTATGTGTGCAACATCATCCAGTGCCTTGAAGCATCTCTTTCATCCTTTTTCTGAACAGCTATTCTGTTACATTAACCATGGTGCAAGAAATGGAAGAAAATTGGTTTTACCTTGATTTTATTTTTCTGAGTGGGGCAGTAACCCAGATGCCAGAAGGAGATAGCCACCCCTAAGAAAGGGGAGGGGAGTGTCTGAATATTAATGATACATGTTGGGCAGCTAATATATAAGCCATTACCATAATGGGAGAGACGTTTATCTGAATATTGTTTTGGTGAAGGACCTTCATTTTATGTTGATTTAAATTAAATCCTGTCTGTGATGGTAGGTGAAAAGGGAACTGAAAGGAAAATAAACTCTCCCTACAAATATTTTTTTAAAAACCATACTTCCAGTAGTAGTTTTTGCTTAAGGGTCTGGCCCTAGAGGTCTTTTAACTTGTGTAAGTCACATCTGGCCCATGGGGTTTAGAGGTCATTTCTTCAGACATTAGAGTCTTTGGAAATATCTATTATAGCAGCAGATACAATAGCAACTTGCACAACACAGCAGAAGAAACTGTTAAGGGATATTACCTTTCATTAATTTGCATTGATTCCTGAGTCAACACACAGACTCAGGTTCATGCACAGGAAATAAACTCTTTCAACGCATTAAGATCCATGGACACTGACTTTACTTCCTTTACCACTCAACATTTCATACCCTTAAATTAAGTGAAAGGTAAATGACTAATGGCCTCATGCTGCCCACTGTGAAAATAATTCCAATTAGGAAAGGGAAAACTCCTCCAACTTCAGTTTGGAAGTTCCCTACGAATTCTTCCATTAGGGACCAATTTTTCCCTTTTTTAAAAGAAGCCAGACTTTACCCCATTAACTGATACAACTCAGGGATCTGCAAAAGGTAAGGGATGTACACACTGATGCCCTTTACTTTAGCACCGGTGCATCTGAACATGGAATGTTTCAAGAGGCTCCTGCTACTGTGGCTAGCCTCCCCACCCCCATCCATTTAAAAGGATGTCTGTGTCCCATATGGAGGGGAAACCACTGTCTGTTAACATGGCTTCATGCTTTATTAACTTCCTCTGTTATCTTAAGTGAGAATTCAGGGGGACTAGCAAGCTACCAAACTGTTTTCTAACCATGCGACCTTAACTTGGCCAGCATAAGTATATGCATTATTATACAGTCTTCAATTACAGTATCACACACTATTTGTTCTACAGGACCTCTGCTTCATTCAGTAAATTGGATGGACAATGAATGAGTCAGAGGATTTCAAAAAGAGATCTGATGTCTTCTTCTGTTCAAAGCACTGGACTGGGACCCAGTAAAGCTGGCTCTCTTCCTGGCTTTGCTGCAGACTTCCTGCATGGTTTTGGATAAGGTTAGAGTAATGAATATGCACAAGAGATCAAAATTAACAGTGCATGAACAAACTTAATTCTGGAATTTTGAGTGCTAGACTTTGAAACCTTAATGTCCTTTTCACATAGATTTCCCCCCACACACACCATCCCTATGCAATGGGATATATAAACAATTTTCAATTCATTTTCAAACCTGCCATTCTCAGTCAGCTAGTTTCTGCTAGGTATTGCAGCAGAAGTAAGTTGCCATGAGGGATTTGAGAGAGAGGGTTATGCCTTGCAGATGAGCTTAGGAAGAGTATAACAACAGCCTAGCGCCTTTCTCCCTAACCATTCCTCCACTATCCCCTCATGCATGTACAGGGAGAGACGAGAGCCCTGACTGTGGCCTAGAATGGAAGCAATATGGCAATGAATGAGGTTAACTATACCTAGAGCTGGGTGAAATTTTTCAGCCCCAAATTCTTTTGGCCAAGAAATAGTGATTGAGGTCTACCAAAACATTTTATAATTAGTATTGAATTCACCAAATTGTTTTGGTTGAACACCCCCTCACCACCGCCACTACCAAACCCCGCCCCCCCCAATTGAAATGTTTTGTTTCAGCATTTTTATATGAAACATTTTTATTTTTCTATTGAAAAGTTACTTCATTTTAAGTTTCCAAGGTCTTTACAAAACAAAACCCAAAACATTTTGTTTGTTGTGAAACGTACTTTTTGGTTTTTCCAAAAAAATTTTAAAAAATGTTCCAGGTTGACCCAAAATTATTTTGTAGTTTTTTTCCAGTGTGGCCAGTGAACCAAACATCAGTTATTCACACAACTCCAGCTGCAAACAATTAATAGATTCCAAAGCCAGAAGGGACCACTGTGATCATCTAGTTTGACCTCCTGTATAGCACACGACATAGAAGAGGGATAGGCAACCTTTGGCATGCAACCCATCAGGGAAATCTGCTGGCGGGCTGGGAAGGTTTGTTTACCTGCAGCGTCCGCAGGTTCGGCCGATTGCACCTCCCACTGGTGGTTCACCGTTCCAGGCCAATGGGGGCCGCAGGAAGCAGCGTGGGCCAAGGAATATGCTGGCCACCACTTCCCGCAGCCCCCATTGGCCTGGAACAATGAACTGCGGCCAATGGGAGCAGCGATCGCCCGAACCTGCATATGCTGCAGGTAAACAAACCGTCCCAGCCCACTAGCAGATTTCCCTGATGGGCCTCATGCCAAAGGTTGCCGATCCCTGCCACAGAACTTCCCAAAAATAATTTCTGGAGCATACCTTGTAGAAAAAATATCCAATATTGATTTAAAATCTTTTCCCTGCAGCTATTCTGGTCCTTAGAACCCTCCCTCACAGTATAATTTTACTGATATTGTAAAACATGATACAAATATTTTCCATAATTGATGAACATACCAAAATGTATTTTCTTTCCTAGCAGGACAGACTGTCTGGAGGGATAAAAGAAAAAGTAAAATACAGTTACCATTGTTTATCAGACTTCCTAGCAACTTCAAAGAAGGAATCAGAATGTAGAATATCTTATTAAAATAGAAATGTCAAGCTTAGGATGAGCTCTGAAAGACTATAAAAGGTAAAGTTCCCTTTTAAATACCATGGCATTGCTAGTTCATTAACTCGGAACTCAGATTGTTAACTAAGCTGTCAACCAGAATTTAGAATTAATTATATAGAAATAGCACTTTGATTTTCTTAGTCATTACAAAGATTTAAATACCACCTCTTAATACCTGATTTTTCAGTAATGAGAATTAGATATTGAACAAAATGCCAGTCTTCTGAACAGTGATGCATGTGCTGTGTGCGCATTTTGGGGGGAGTGGGAAAAGGTGATGCCATGTTCAGACCCCTTGTATCAGACAAATGATCCCTCTGTTTGGGGCTTCTAAGGAAATATAATGGGAAAGGATAAGGATCCCATCAGCCACCGGAAGGAAGGAGCACTGGTAAAGGGGCTAATCTGGGATTCAGGAGACTACGGTTCAGTGGCTTCTTGTGTGACCTTGGTCAAATCATGTAGTCTTTCTATAACTCGGTTCTAAATGGGGACAATAACCCTTCTCTACCTCCCAGGGGTGTTGTGAGGATAAATACATCCCAGATTGGGAGGCACTCAGATACTATGGTAATGCGATCCTATACATAGTGCTGGGTTACATTTTTTGGCAAAAAATGCAGGTTCAGTGACCCCCAAGTCTTTGACAAATTCACGTAGGTTCTGTGGTCTGCTCCAGGGACAGGGCAGTGCATGCTACCCCTTCCTCAGAATAGATTATGTAGTAGTTTGTACTGACCATGAGCCTGCCTGTGGGATACATATAGGCAATGAGGCTGATTCTCTTCTCACTTTCACAGATATTACCACCATGAACTTAAAAGGAGTTTGTCTTGATTTTTCACCAGTGCAACTAAGAGGGGAAGCAGGGCAATGCATAGGGGACAGCTGAAGGCAAACCCAGCCCAAGTCTTTCATTCTATAAGACACAGTGCCAAGCCACTATGCTGGTTCGTCATTCTTATACTTGTAATGATCTCCATTTCCCACTTCCTCTCAGTTGGAGATATTCCAATCCAACGATATTTTTTTGTAAGAGAAGCATTCTCTTTGTATTAAACATCTTCATTTCCCTCTTTCCTTTTACTGAAGTTGCAAAATGATTTCCTCACCCACATCTTTTCTGTGATTAATAAATATACTTAGTGAATAAACAGAGAGTTATTTCCCTTTCCTCACCCCGCTCCTAGCTACCATGTCATACTCCCTGACCTGATTTCTGTTATTACTAATAAGTGCTAAGTAACAATGTGTAAGTAGTACATAATCATATTAAGTTATTATTCTGGATGAATAATACATTAGTCTAACAACACTGACAATTCTGAACACTTGTTATTTAGGAGTTTTAAAAAGTGAATAGTTGTGATGAAGCTTCATTCCAGTTGCCAAATTAAGCATCTTCAGTTTATTGCACTTATTTTCAATGGTAATTGTTTCTGTTGCTTTCCTTTGCTATTCTTCAGCCTTCCCACTCTTCCTACCCCCCAGAAAAGAAAAGAAACCCACAAAACAAAACAAAATGAACCCCAAACCTTGAAGCTCAAGAAATAGCTCCTCTCAAATTCTGGCAACAAATAGAATCTTTTTTTTTTTAAACAGACTTTTGTTTACTCATTAACCTCCATCCTTAATGTCCTCATTATTGTTTATGGTTTTAGTTGCTTAGTGCTATAATGGAGCATGGCACTTTACAGGTAAATTAAAGACTGGGGCAAGATCCTCAGCTGGTGTAAATTGATGTAGCATCATTAAAATCAACGAAGTTGCAGCAATTTACACAGGCTGAGGATCTGGTTTTCTGGCTCTGCCTTAAGGAGCTTATGTTACTTCCTTGGTCTACTTATGATAATTTCTAAAGAATTCCCTCACTTCCTCTTATGGAGTTTGAGATAAATGTTAGGGTTCTCCTTCCCAGCAAAAAGGAATTTTAGACACCCAAAATGGAAATTGTAGTCCACAGAAGTGCATTCTGGGATGGAGTTGCAGGGAATATAAAGAGCAACCTTCCTTTAGACTGGGAACTAGTATGGGGATCTACTGAGGGAGACCCCATAGACTGGATAGGATTAGTGGCAAGGAAGCCACAGAAGGAGCCTGTGCAGAGGAAAAGCCAGCAAGGGAAGAAACCCCAGGGAGGGTTAAGTGTTTCAGCAGAACAAGACTCTGTGTGAGCTCTGCTTCCTTAAACCTGTGGTGGCAGTATGAGAAGGGAGAAGAGAAGTCATATTGACTTGAGGAACGCATCTGCTTTTATTTTCTGGTCACAAGCCAGTGTTTTGGAGGGTGGAGATGAGGGGTCGGATGGGAAGATCCCTGTTGCCCACCTGGAAGGCCAGAGTTGACCTTCAGTGAAGAAATGGGCAATCCACTCATTTTCACGATGCCTGGATTTTGGTTGGATTGGCTCCTAAACTTAACTTGAGAATTAAACTATCAACCACCAGGAGAGGCACTGCTTCCCTAGAGAATCAAGCATAAACAACCTACCATCATAAGGAGACTAAAGGTCAGTGAGGGGAATAATGAGGCACAGCCATACCCTGATGCTGGCAAGGTAAGCAGTGTTGCCCGCTCATGATTTTTATCATGAGTCTCATGATATTTGGTGTTTTTCTTAATGTCCCAGATCCTGAAGTCATGTTATTTACATGAAAATTTCAGCTTTTTTAAAAAGTGAGTTTCTAGTCCTCATGGTTGCAGAGAAAAGCTTGAAAATGTGAATCCTAAAGTCTCAAAATGCAAATGAAAAGACTTTCAAATTCATTGCATTTTAAAATGTCATGATTTTTTGGAGCCTGATAGTTTCTGAATGATTGGGGTTGGCAAATAGGGGGTAGGCCACAATATTAATAGAAATGCTCAAAATAGGGACATAGGAATTGTCCCAATAGTTCAGATTAATGATCTAGTCCAGTATCTTGCATTAGGAGTTGGCCATTATCAACAGCTTCTAATCCCATAATTTAGATGGAGCAACCTATACTCACTGCAGTCACCGTGGATATGTAGTGAGCTGTTTACAATGAATAGAATTGTGGTATATGTCTTATAGAACATACAGAAAGACAAGATTCTTGCCCAATAAAAGTTAAAATTGGGAACTATCATATAGGGTCTCTGTACCAGAATTTAACAAAACATAGTATGCATAAGGGAAATCATGTAGGATTTTATTTAAAGAAACATAGGAAATAATTTTGGCAGCTACTGACACATCAAATTTGGCTTTTGCTATGTTCTTAAAATATATTTCTTCCTCGTTGTTCCTAGAAAGTAAAGCCTCACAGGAGAAACTAGGAGAAAAAGATGCTTTTATTGACACTTCTCTGTCAATAATGTAAGTCGATTTGGAGAAGTTTTTTAATAGGAATATTTCCTTCTGTTTAAATAAAAAAAATTCTCATTAAAATAACTGAATAATAAGCATCTGCTTAAATTTTTGAACTTGTCTACACAGGGCAGCAAAGCGCCCCAGAGGGTGTCATTTGTAAAGCACACTACTGTTCTGAGCCCTAACTGCTCCATGTAGAATCAGTCCTGCTCTAAAAGTTACCCATATTGTGTTAACGTAGTCTGGAACTATATCAGTGCAAACCAGGTACTGTTCAGAGAGTACCAGAAGGGTCTCTGCCAGGCAATTAGAGTGTAACACTTTAGAGCGCTCTTCAAATTGCACCCCTGTAACTTTGCTGGTGTTGTGTAGGCAAGCCCTTGGTTAATTTAAATTGAGGCGTTGTGACTTTAACAGAATTTTGTGCTCAGGAAGACTCCGGGCTTATCTACACATCAATGTATTGCTCAGCAAGCCAGGGTGTGAATGTACAGTGTACTAGCTTGCTGCACTCTAAGGGTATGTCTTCACTAGCAATGGGCCATGCTACTGCACATTAAAAGTCCTGCAGAGTACGTTGAACCAAAATGCAGAACTTACAGTGCACAGTAGCCGGCTCTACATGGTGACAATGCATGGAAGGCTAAGGCACTATAGATTCAAACCCTGGCTTGCTGTATACTAACGTACCATGTAGACAAGCCAATAAGAATTGGAGCTGGTAGGAAAATATAATTTTTGTTCCTCAGGAAATTCTGACATTTTGAAATTTGTTTTCATTCCAAATCCAAACAAAAAGTCTAAATGACTAAATTTACCACAACATGATATTTCAAAAATATTTCATTTAAGGAAATATCAAAATGACTTTATTGAAATATTGTTAGGTTACATTACATTATAATGTGTAATTTTTGACCAGCTCTTCTACAAATAAAAGAGCAGTCATAATTTAGTTGAAGGCATGCATAACTTGTGCAGGTTAGTCCTTTTGTAAAAAATAGAGCACTACCTATAGAGCTTAGTCCTGTTATGAAGATGTAATATAAATACTGTTACTTGTACACATCGGCTCTGATCCTGCTAGTCATTCCTCCTGGGTGTAACCTGGTGCCTGAACAGAGCCGCCCACTGTAGTCAGATGATCTCCATGTAGGTGCCGGTGTAGCCTATAGCAATGGTTCTCAAACCTTTTTTTTCGTAGACCACTTGAAAATTGCTGAGGGTCTCGGCGGACCACTTAATGATCTCTCCAAATGTTGTTTGTACCGTTAGCTAACTATTGTAAAGTGCTTTGGATAAAAGCGCTATATAAAAAAACCCTTAACAATAATAAACATTTTTTGTTCTACAAATAAAAGCACACAACTCATATTTTAATATCAGTAGTCTTACCCTTCTAATGTGATGGATGTGCCCTCTCTGCCCCGCCATGGCTGCCCCCAAGTTGGGGCTGGGAAGGAGGGCAGTCTCTCTCCAGCAGCCGCAGCCCTGGAGCTGGGGAAAGTCGCCTCTTTCTCTGGACGCTGCAGCCCTGCACATCCCAAATTCCCCCCACCCACTCTTCTCACCCCATTGCCCCCTCCTACCTACCCTCTATTCCCCCCAAGGCCACCACCTCACCTTGACATGTGCGTCTTCTCCAGGGTCCAGGCAGCTAATTAGTGGAGCCACGTCTGTGCGGCTCCACTGATTAGGTGGGTGGCCCTGAATTTTCTTATGTGCGGCCGCCCAGGGAACTTAAAGGGAACTATCCACGGACCACCTGAATGGAGCTCGCAGACCATTAGTGGTCCATTGATCACAATTTGAGAACCTCTGGCCTATAGGATGGTTTGGGTAAGGAAATAAGTAGAAGTTAGGTTTGGGGCCTAAGATAGCTTAAGTCTACAGGAGTATGTGAAATTGAAGTTGGTAGTGTAAGAAAGTTGGAGACAAAGTGTTATGGGAAAGTAAGATTAGCGCTACCATTATGTTTTGGTTATAGCTGGCTTGAGCAAGGTTTTTAATAAATGTTTTTAAGAATTGAGTGTTTTTATTAAAATGTCATCTATATTGGTAGTATGAGAAAGACATAAGTGCAGATGTTAATTTAAATAATGTGTAACGTAAAGAGCCCATAAGAAGGTGGCAGAAATATAAGTATGGTCAGGGGCAGTTTAATGTTAATTATATTACATTATAAAAGGAGTATTATAATACATTATGAAAGGAATAGTTCTGTTAAATTGTAGGAGCGGTCCAATTAACATCAAAAGAGTACTGTTTAGTTCCAGGATTATAAAACTGTACTTCACTGAGCTTTTGTCAGTGGACTGATGATCCATTGATACACCATTCCATCTGTGAGTGTAAGGATAATTGTTGTATCATGTCAGAAGTAATTGCATGCTGGTTTGCATAGCTAATCATTTGTCTTTTTAATAAAGTTTGGTTGTATCATTCAAAGCGTTGCCTGGTGGTCCTCCACTAATTTTCTGTAACTGACCCAAAGGCTTGAAACTGAAAACTAAGTTGGAGTTTATTGCACCCTTATCTTAAACAACTTAATTTTAATTGGGAATATTTGAACATCAAGGTTACAAAATACTACAGGGCTCTAGCCATAGGGAGTAATTTTCAAGGTCGGACCCTAGGTATATGCATGAGGAGCATGATCCTGCGCCACTGAGTTCAGTAGTGTAGAACTGGCCCCTAAATAAATAGATTTACTCCTAACTCATGTGGTGCTAAGTCCTCTATTCACCCCTTTCCCTTCTCTCCAAAATCCTTTGATACCATTATGTAGTGGGTCTTGCCTTGCATGCGTTTTATGTGTAATAGCTTTCTTCAACTTGGTATGACCCTGCTTTTATAAATTAATGCTTCAAGTATACACTATGCCTGGACCTTGAAATCCTAGGACCTAAAGGACACTTTTTCACAAATAAATATTTCTCTCACTTCAAGATGTGCTTTTAATAAAACACTAGCTTTCCACTCAGACAGTTCAACTCTCCTTATTGCATTTCAGACTCCAAGAATTGTCAACAAGGATGTGGGAGGGAAAGCAATATACCTAGATGAAGTGAGCTGTGCATGAAATCAATATTTATTTGCATACACACTTTTCTCTGGATGTTTGTAGAGTGGAAAGGGATTTTTGAATGTCTAAATGCTTTAAAATAATAGCCCATCTCCAGGAGTACATTGCATATCACCAAATAACAAAACCGCCCATCTTATCTTAATTTACCATGCCTCCTGGCTTTCAGAACGCAGTCCAGTAAATGACCAGCTATACATTCTTTTCTCTCTACCACACCTACAGGAAAAATACAGAGTTGCAGTAAGTAGGTCAAACATATTACTCCTGTATGGAGGAAAACAATCTGTTAAAACCTGCACAGGAATGTGAATTTTATCACTGTAGATCAAAAGACCGTTCTCTGAAGGATGAAGAATGCAGCCTAAATCCTCTCCTACACCCTTGTGGCTGCGTTATGGGGAGATATGGATTATTGCTGCCTACGGGAAGAGCATCCCTGCTGAATCCTGCCAGCACAGAATAAGAAGGTTCAAGCAGGTGGGCAGAGGCATGCTCAGGAACACACCTTACTGCTACTCCAGAAAGCAGCAGTCAGTACTCTAGTAGCTCATACTATTGACTGTAGCAAACAGGCCTGGCAGCCACCAGCCCCACCTCTCCCACCCAAAGAAATCAACCCACAACAGAAGACCATGCCCTCTTGGAACTTTTGTCTGATGGGTGTTTTAGCTAGAGCTTTCCTCCTAATGCTAGGTGAATATCTTGCCTGCTACTGTATGGGTGAATTAAGGGGGAAAGAGTCTCCCTGTGCCCTACCACCCCTAAACATCCCCATCCAACATAAGAGAGCTGGCTCCTTTATATGACACTGCATAATGATTTCAAAATATTGGTTCATTAATTAATTTAAATGGTCTTATCCAGCAGTCAAAATAGCATAGCTACAATGCTGAACATGACTATAGCAGCACCCTCGTTGAAATAGAATTAATTAGTTGGGCAAATTTACTGAATTAATTTCTCATATTTATATATGATTGGAACACATCCTTGTGACACAACACTGCCCTAGTGTTGAATAGCTAACAATGTTTCTTTATACCACACAGCTCTCATCATTCACTAATAAATGTGCATGTAGCATTGTAATGTATTATCAATACTACTCCAAAGTATTTTAAGAAAATATAAACATAAATGCCCCTATCCTGCTGGTGGACCCTTGTACCCATGTGAAGACCCACTGACTCAGTGGTGTTGCATGAAGATGCAGGGGTCCATTTGTACAAATGCAGTTGCCAGTCAGTGCCTTGATCTTTTCTACCTGTGTTCTAACTATTGCTTAGACTCACAAATAAGACACAAAGAGCTACATTCTGAATAAATTCACACAAGCTCTCAAAATGCAAATATAAAACTCTGTTTCCACTGACAAGAATGGTCTGATCAAGCAGTAAAAAAGCAAGTAGGACAAGAATAGTGTGCACTCGTGATTGTATTTTTTTTCCTTGAGTTCTCTGCAGTGCTAGCAAAACAAGCAACCATAACATTTGACTGTCAATCATTTGAAAAATAAATTACTTTGCCTTGCATCTTAAGCCTATTTTTAAAAGACCCTTGAGTGCGTATGCCCAGTTGCTTTTCTTTGTTATTTATGTTTGTTCAAAATATGCTGAACTATTTGAAATAGCTTTGAGAAGGAGCACAAAGGGCATAATAGAAACACTTTGGCTGAATTCTTATTTTGGAATAGTACTCAATAAAATGAATGATTGAAGTCTAGTTTTGAAATGTGCAAAGAAACTTTTTATTTAAAAAAATGTTCTCAAGTCTCTATTACACTACACTTATTTATGGAACGTATAGTTACATGTATCTTCAAGAGCAGCTGATTATGAGGAGCTGGTGGAGTAAACCTCCACCAATAATACAGTATGTTACAATTGTGGCTGAAGACCTTAAATTGAAGTAACACTTGCTGCCACTAAGGACTCCTGGTGGGGCTGCAGTACACATCTGGCTTCCTCCACTGGGAATTCTGGCTCTGGAATACACAGACAAGGCAGCAGAGAAAGAAAACGCAGAGCAGGGACCTGACTTTTGTGGGGTTATTTCACATCACATGCTCCCTGTGGCCTCTGTTCCTTTTCCAGACCCAGGAAGGACCTGGGTAGAGGAATGTCTGAGCTTGGTTGTGGATGCTGGGCAAGGTCCTTAATTGTTGTTTCTGACCCAGACTGATATTTTTTAAAATGGATCATACTGTATATGCTAGCAAGTAGAAATAATCATAGAAAGAATACTTAAAAATTGAACAAAAGAACATGCTGGAGGGTTGGCTATCCCTTTTACTGCCTTTGTTCCTCTGAAGAAAACTGTAGCCTCCTAACCCACCATCTCAGCTGTGTCCATTTTGTTCTTAGCACCTATCTAGAGCTGTGCACTGCTTTAATTCTAGCCCTATAAAGCAAAGTTAATTGAGAAAGCTGGGCTTTTATAACTCTGAGCCAGCTTTCCAATCAGCTTTTGTTCCACAAAGTAAACTCAATATCTGTATTTACAGTCTAATTATAGTCTGATTCCTTTAATTGCTTTAAATTAGTTTTGTATCAGCGACCCTTTCTAATTTCTTGTAAGTAGAAAACACAAATAAAATCCTTGCTGTTGTTTTTTCTTAAAAAAATCCCAACACTCAGGCCAGACAAGAAGAGACCTTACCAGAGGACACAAAAATGGAAAGCCTTATGCACAGGAGTTAAAATCGGTAGAAGTGTTTTTCCTTTGGTGGAATAGCATTTGTAATTATGCTGCAGCCTGAAGAAATGTGGCAAAAGAACTTGAGAACACTGCATAGAGAAGAAAAGGTAAGTGCATGCACACACTCTACACTAACCTTCATGATGTCTACCACTGTCTATGGCTTCTCTCTTTTTTTTCCCCCCACAGAGGGATTAAATCCTCCATACATGACCACATCATTTAAGCTAGGTATCCTTCCTCTGGGAATGATGCACCATGGCCAGGGACTCCTATCATACCCCCCTTCTCCTCCCACCAACTGTGGAGAAAGTGGCGTATCATGGGACATATAGTCCAGCCAGGGACCCCAGCCCATAGAAAAGAATGGGAGTATAAGGCATACGAACTACAATTTCCATGAGGCACTGTGGCAACATTTTTAATAACAATAGTTTGGGAGTTTGGCTAAAATATTTTGGTTTTCAATATTTCATTGACATTTAATTTTGATCAAAGTTTTCCCAGGGTGATGATGCTGTCTTCCAAACAGCTCTCATTGGACTGTATCTGTTACTCAGTGGAGAAGGGCCACTTATCATGGAAAATTTAGGAATAAATTCACTCAACATCATATGACAGTCTTATAATTGCATAAGTTATAAGAATATAAATAAAATAAATAAGCATGCAATTGGTTTGGGAAAGGCTTTTTTCCCACTCATGGCTTTTTGTAAAGGAGTGGTAACTTGAATATCAAAGAATCTATGAATCATTACAAGAAAGGAATTAGGTGTGAGGTAGAAGGAAGTTTTATATTGATAAGGATCATGATATCTGGAGAAGACAATGCATTTAGGTCAGTCTATTTTATTTCTAGGCAGGAATTATTTACTGATCAATTTTTGGTTAACATTGTAAGATTTGTAATAAGAAGAATTATAAGTGGAGGAGATATTAACACCTCACTAAATCTCCTAATGGATAAATCAGCTAACAATAAATATAAAAAGCCATAGGCTAGGACCTAAAGTTAAGGGAAAATGTAATCAGATGTGGCTCAGGACGACACCTGGAGAAACCAACCAGATTATACCTTTTTATCTCAGTCTGCAAGTTTATACACCAGGATTGATCACATTCAGGCCACATCATGATTGTTAGCTGAGGTTATAGATTCAGCTACCATACCCCAAGTATGGACAGATCATGTATATCATGTTTGTAATTGTGATGGGGGTGTATAAACCCCACATCAGGCAAGAAGGGGTGGAAGAGCAGATTTCCACTCAGGCTGTCCCAGCCCACTGTGCCTATGAGAAGAAGCCTTACAAGGGAGAAGCACAGTAAAGAAGGGCCCAGCCTGGGGAAGAGGAGGACAAACCTCCCTGAGAGAAGCACGGCAGAGACCTAAGCTACTTTAGCAGTAGGGTGGATGTCTGAATGATCCTGGTAGTGCAGTAGAGCTTTATTTTTGTTAATTTAGTTTTCTTTTCTTTGTTACATGGGACTAGGGGCGTGACCCCAGGGAAGACTTCTGCTGAGAATGGGATCCCCCTGAGAGGAAGGTGGGATGATGTAGGAAGTAGCCCCTGGCAGAAGCAAGAAGTGTACTCAGACATCCCTTAACTGCGTGCTACAAGGGCCCCATGGCTGGAACCTGGGATAGTGGGAAGGACTGCTTTCCCCTAGAGCCTTAGGGGTGAGACCAGTGTGGGGAACCCAGACCCAAGGGGCCAGAAAGACTATTGGGCTTGGACCAGAGCCGTTGACCTGGCATGAAGTTCTGGGACTGTTGAGTTAAAACCCTGGCTTATCCTGAAAGGGTTGAACTCCAAGGAACTAGTCTGGAGGGCCGAGTCACAACGCAGTGGGGACCACTAGCAGACCTGGATTGCCGGTCAGCAGAGAGAGAAACACTGCAATGCCATACCCAGCCACAAGGTGAGTAACCCTATTTAAAATCAGTTATGGTGGTCTGACAGAAAATACAGGGATGCTGAATAATTCTCCCAGTTGAAAGATTTGTTTATTTTAGATTCTATAAAGACAGAAATTAAGTTTTGTTTTGATACTAATGGTAAGGTCAAACATTTAAGAATATTTTCGGGGAGGCATGTAAAAGGGTAATAAGAGGAAAATAAGTTAGCTAGCATCCTGAGGAAGAAAGAAAGGGAAGCAGAAAAAAAGAGATTATGATGATGAGGTGATAAGAGGGGAAATCAGGCTGATAAAAACCTCATAATAGATTAAGAAAAGAGACGTACAGGAGGATAGGACAAGAAGCAATGGGCTTAAATTGCAGCAAGCGAGATTTAGGTTGGACATTAGGAAAAACTTCCTAACTGTCAGGGTAGTTAAACACTGGACTACATTGCCTAGGGAGGTTGTGGAATCTCCCTCATTGGAGGTTTTTAAGAGCAGGTTATACAAACATCTGTCAGAGATGGTTTAGATAATACTTAGTCCTGCCTTGTGTGCGGGGGACTGGACTAGAAGACCTCTTGAGGTCCCTGATATGATTCTAAGAGTCAAAGACAGGCAACAAAAATGCAAAATAAATAAAATTTAATACCAGAGAGATTATTGAAGAATTCAGAAGGTTTTATACTACTGTTTATGCCTCTGACTATACAGAGAGTAATGGGAAAACTGTAAAATATATTGATGAGTATAGCTGGTCAGAAACATTGTGACCAAACATTTTTTTCTCAGAATTTGCTGACTTGGGAAAATTGAGAAATTCTTCAGAGATGGTTTATTTTGTGACGTTCCCACATTTGTTTTCCTGCCAGCTCAGACTCACAGCTCCTCGGCAGCCAAGTGGATTACTCCAAGGCTAGGTTACGCAGGCCTTTCCGAAACAGGGATCCACTCCCTCTTGCAAAGAATTTTGATTTTGTTTTTCTGCCTAATTAGAATAAAACCAAATTTTGAAATTATCCATGAACCAGAATTGCCCTTTTCTACCGTGCACTATTAATGAGGCTAACAAGTGAAGGTTCATTCAGGAAAAATTAAATTAGAAAGACCAATAGAAGATGAGGTGGTCATAATTAAATCAATGCCAACACAAAAATCCCTGGGACCAGATAGGTTTTATAAAATGACATCAGAAATAATTGCAAAGAAACTAATCACTCTGTTTATGGAGATTCCAGTACAAGAGGCAGACATAGTAGATAAAAGACAAGCTTCTAAATCATACTTGTTGAATGTCTCGTTTGCTCATACAGCACACTCTTAATGTAGGCATGGAAATATTTTCAAAAATTCTTACCGGTGGAATAGAATCAGTTCTTCCCCAGTTATTACACATTGATAGAACAGTTTTCATGTGATAACTGAGTCATAACATTAGCTGACTCATTGAAATAATTTAAAATCAATACAATAAAATAAAAATCTAGTGCTATCCTTAGATAACAAGAAGACCTTTGATGAAGGAAAGAGTCTTTCCTCAATATAGTGTCTTCAGAGATGGGTTTAGGAGGCAATTTGAAGATTTGGATAAATATATTGTATCCTCCTTCCCCTAGGATAAGGGTTAATGAGGTACATTCCAAATAATTTCAGCTACAAAGAAGAATCAGACAAGGACGTCCTCTATCTCTCTTGTTGTTTGCCCTCTGTATTGAATGCCTGGCACAAAAAATACATCAGAATAATAGCATAACAGAGGTTACAATTAATACATGGAACATAAAATTGCACTGTATGTAGATGTTGAGGTACTCATAGTTACCAATCGAGTAAAATCTATGGCATATTCTGAAAGAAAATAATAAATTTGGTGACATCAGGCTATCAAATTAGTTATACTAAATATAGGGCTGGAGAACTATGATGGGGTGTCCACCCCCACACTAGGCCTGAAGGGATTCAGTGGCCCAATTAACTACCTAGGCTGCAACTGGAGGAGAAGCCATGGAGCAAGGAGGGCTAATTAGAGATGAAGCTCAGTTGGAGAGGAACAGGAGGGGCCTGTATAAAGATCAGTTGCTGCAAGTAGAAGGAGGCTGCAGAGGGAGAGATGATGTAGTCACTCTTAGGGTGAGAGAAGGCAAAGTAGGAAGTAGCCCAGGGATACAGCAGTAAGGTTGAGAACTGTACAGACTTTGTCTGCTTGTTGAAGTGTCCCTGGGCTGGAAACTAGTGTACAGGATGGCCCTGAGTTCTCCTGCCAGCTACTGGGGAAGAGGTCCTGTTAAGGGGCAGTGAAAGGGAATACTGCCTGGGACAGTGGGTCCTTTGAGGCACACAACCCCCTCACTCCTCCCTTGAAGGGAAAAACTGCACTGACCTGGCTGGCATGCCAATCCACAAAGCAGGAATAGTCAAAACCCAAGCAAGTGAGACATGGAGAGAGATGTAGTGAACAACTGCGGGAAGAGGCACTCCAGCAGTGAATAGAGCTGGTAGAGTAGACCCTATGAGAAGGAGCCACTGATCAACAGCTGTGGGATGCATTTGTGTTATTGTGTAGAAATAAATTACTTTGGAGTCAATATTTCTCTTAACTTCAAGCATCTATATGAAATTAATTTTTCTCCCATTATTTCAAAACTTAAAAAAGCTCTTTTGGATTGGAAGAAACATTTGGGTTGGCTCGGTCATATAGCCGTGGTAACAATTAATTGATGGTTAATTTCCTACTTCAGGCCCTACCAATATGGATACCAAAATGAACTCTAGTGGAAATTCAGACAAGAATTATTAAATTTGTTTGAGGCAATAATTTCTCCAGAGTGAATAAGAAAACTCTATAGGCCTCTGTGGAAGGGGGAAATACTTATAAATGGTTTCTGACTCTATTAAATATACTATACTACAGGTTTAAATGGGGAGTTGAAAATCGTGGAGAGATGTGGACCTTTCTGCATAGATGGTGGGAATGCCCTAAAACAATAACATTTTGGAGGAAAATAACAGAATTTTCAAGATAATTAAAATTACCCACAATGATTCTATTAGGTTACAGCCCAAAGGAGGAAATTAACTCGAGGAAAGTCCCATTAATAACACAATTACTTCTAGCAGACAGATGTGTAATAGTTCAATTTTGTAAAGGACAGATCCTGCAACACTATTGTCCTGGAGAAATAAACTATGCAAAATCCTTTCAATGGAAAAAATAACAGACAGCTTTGTACCAGAAACAAGTACATTTTACAATGTATGATTACCGCTTTTGGAATTTGAACAAAATAAATACAGAGCTAATGGTACAAAATTGACCAAACACAAATGGTTCTTTTAAGGTTAGAAATGTCATGTTATGAATAAATTTTGTTAATATTGTGTGGAAAGTTCATGTTTGTTCAGTCAAGCTTCTTTTTTTTTAAAACTTATTATTAACATAGAAACCCTGTAGTGAGCTCTGTAGCTCATCAAACTTGGACCCCATTCCCACAAATATTTGTCCACTTTGCATATCACTAGTGCATAAATCTTAGTGGGATCAGGACCAAATGGCAGTCAGGAAGAGCAAGTTTCAAAAGTGGGAGGGCTTTCAGCAGACAATGCCGTGTCACCAATCTTAGAAAACAACGTTTCCACATTTATGGCAATCTGTCAAGATAAACAATGTACTCTTATGTTCCATGAGACAGTTTAAATACAGTATGAGAAGTCTGAGAAAACCCCTCTAGGAGAATGTGGCACATACAATAGGACTACTTTAATCTTACCAGTTGTACAGGTCTTTATCTTTCTCTAGCAATTATGTTCTTATTCCAGGTAGTTAATAGCTAGTTATATGACATATGTGATGAATTTGGATCAAAGACTTTTTAATAGTCTCTGGTATAACTCCCCTGATTGCAATATCTCCTGCCTAAGCCCCAGAGTGATTCACAACCTGGGGGAAAATAGGCATTCAGCTGCCTAAGCCACATGTGGGGCCTGACCTGGTAGGCATGCTCAGTTGGGGAGGAGGAGGGCTGTAGAATACTCTGTTGTGAGGCTCCCTCAATCTTTCCTATTGAAATTGTTCAATTTTAACTGTTAATTAGGCCAGAGAAAGAGTTAAATTGCTCTATAGCCTAGTGGTTAGAGCACTCACCTGTGAGGTGGCAGATCCCTGTTTGAATCGCTTTTTCCCCCTCAGAAGGTGGGGGGACTTAAACTGGGGTCTCCCAAATCGTAGGTGAGTACCCTTTCCACTATGCTCAAGGCTATAAGGGGAGGTCCTCTTCCCCTCCACCTGTTTGGTTTGCAGTTAGGGGGTCACTGAGCATCCCTATTGGCTCAGGCCCCTTTTGCACCTCGGGTGCCAGATACATATTTTCTCCCAGTTTGTGGATTGCAAGCGGAGATGGGTGCCTGCAACCTGAACTTAGGCACTATCTCCTGACAGGAGAGGGTCTTAGGACACACCTGTATGATCACCATCTCCCATTGGCTAGCTTAGGCGGCTCCCCACCAGGGGTACTGGCTTTATGGATTACAGTCTAAGGCAGGGGTTCCCAAACTTGGTTCGCGGCTTGTTTAGGGTAAGAGACACTTTGTTTACCTGAGCGTATGCATCTCCCAGTGGCTGCAGTTCGCCATTCCCGGCCAATAGGAGCTGCAGGAAGCAGTGGCCCGGTGGCCAAAGCCCGAGCCCTACCGCTCTGGGCAGGGGGGCCAAAGCTGAAGCCCAAGGGCTTCAGCCCCAGGTGTGGGGCTTGCAACCTGATCCATGCTTTGGCTTTGGCTCTGGGCAGTGGGGTTTGGGTTTCAGCCCTGGGCCCCAGCAAGTCTAAGCCAGCCCTGGTGATTCCATTCAAAGGGGGCTGCAACTCACAGTTTGAGAATTGCTGGCCCATAGTAAATTGGATTGAAAGCCGTAACTTGTACTGTTTCACTCCAGTAATGGAACCTGATCCAAAGTCTACTGAAGTCAACGAAGAGACTCACATTGAGTTTAATGTGCTTGAGACCTAGCCCTTAATGAGCTTCACTTTGCACTTACGTTCTTGCTCCTTGAATTCATACTATGCAGAGGAACCCATTTGTAACACTGTACTGGGTCCCAGCAGAGATGAATTTTAACCATTTTTTCTTGAACTGAGATACAGCCCTGTATGTGACTTTTCTTGTGCATGTTGGAGACTATGATTTTTAAAGATCAGGACTGGGCCCACTGATGTTGATCTGGCACTATGTAGTGTGCTTGCATTTAAATATCTGGAAAGGACATTTAAATAGCTTCCAGCCTTCTTCCATACTGTGTGGCTGTTGACAAAACATCATGAATATATTAATAAAAATAATATATTTACTTCCTACAAATGCCCATAAAATTCTGAAATACAAAGAAAGAATCGATGTGTTGTTTACAAGAACTCTTTGAAAGCGTAAAACCAGCAATGCCTAGAAAACACACTAAATAAATGTCTTAAACAGTTACATACATAATTAAGAGTGCTCCTCAAAGAACACGTCTTTTCAGAAATGTGAAACTATAAATTAGAGCAGCAATTCATTCCTTTAGAAAGATAGCGAAAGCAAACAACATCTTGCCTTTTCTTTGTTTTAATGTTGGAAAAATGTAAAAGATGTCAGTCACACATCTATCTTAAAAGCAAATGGCTGTAATGGGGCTGTAAAGTTCACCGTGCAGGGAAAACAAAGTAGTCTAGATGCATCCAAAATAGGTAAATACTGTACAATGAAAGATACTGATTGTACCTCACTGTTAACCAAATGTGCGGATTGATTTACTGCATATAATAAAAGGTAACTTACATCCCAGCAAATCACGTTGCACAAGCTTGCTATTTTAAGATGCAGGGGGAAAAAGAAAACATATATAACAATAAATGCATCCTCATCATGCATAATTGGATCATTGCATTATCACCTTCACTAGTGAAAAGGAGCAGCTGCCCCGGGGCCGGTGATTTAAAAGGGCCTGTGCTCCAGCCGCTGCTGCCCTTTAAATCGCTGCTGGAGCCCTGGGCAGAGTGGGTGGGGCCGAAGCTAGCCCCGTACCGGTAAGAGTTCAATTTTACTTTTATCCCTGGAAACAAGACATGTAACTTAGTACCTTCCTTAAGGAACATTTGCACTAAAGTTAGAGATATGATTGCAGCTTAGGTGGAATACCCCATGCTAGCTTTAATTTAGCTAATGTGGCTAAAAATAGCAGTGAAATTGCAGTGGCATGGAGCATGGCATGAGCTAGGAATGTGAGTATGTCCCCAAAGTTCTGAGCAAGTTTGTACCGCTGCCGCATCTTCACTGCTTTTTTTCACCATGCTGGTAAAGCTAGTATGAGTATGCCTACATGATCTGCAGTTACACCTCCAACTGCAGTGTAGACATAATAACAATAGCAGTGAAGCTGCAGTAGCACAGGCAGCTGTACAGATTAGCCATACCCACATCCGAGATCCTGGGTACATACAAGAGTAGCTGCTGAAGCTTCACTGCTATTGTTACTTGAGCTAGTTTAGAGCTGAAATCAGACCTCCCAATTACAGTCAAGATATACCCTTAGATATACTTATCTCCCTTTGGTTCTGATCCTGTACAGAGCTGAGTGACCTTGACTGATTTTTACAGAAAGCTCATGGTACTCAGCACCTCATAGCATTGCATCTTCAGGGGGAACCCAGAGGCCTTTTCCCAACCCGTTCTTACAGATTTTTTTTTCACTCTGGGCTGCCTATGGGGAGGCTACATGCATTATCATCTGTGACATTATCTGACTAAAACATGACCATGTAAATCATTGTTGCTACCATTGTTATATAATTGCAATGAATCTTATACAAAGTGTGTCAAGTAAGGTGTCCATAGAAAGGTTATGATTTGCTGGTTATGGTTATGGTATTTGTATGCATGTATCATTTTTGTATGTGAGGTTATGAGAATTGGCTTTATACCTGTATTTCAAATATGTTTGCTCCTGTGGTAACGCCCACATGGTATTTAGCCAGCACACCTTGAAGGGACTATTCAAGTTAAGTGGCCTATCAAAAGAACACTTAACTCGCAATGGAAGGTGCCTATCTACACTGAATGGACTTTCCTCTGAACGTTCCATCTGAACTATAGCTAATAGCCGCTGTTGTGACTAAGCGAAATTATGCATGGACATGTGACTTGCCCATGTGACTCCAAATACTATCTTGTCACCTGTGATTTTCCACCAGGTATGCTGGGGCTTTGTTTGAAACAATGGGTTTCCCTTCACATGGCAGAAGCTATAAAAGGTACAGGAAACATCTCAGTTTTGCCTCTTTCCTGCTCAAACCTCTGGACTATGGATTTATACTAATGGGAGCATTCTAACCAAAGGATTGAGGACCTTCCAATGATTTGGAAGCAGAGACTTGACTTAAGCCAGCAGTTTATTCCATCACTGCTACAAGCCTGAACCAATAACTTTGCATTTATTGTATGTATTTGATTCCTTTAACCAATTTTAATTCTCACCTTTCTTTCTTTTCTTTCTTTTTATAAATAAACCTTTAGATTTTAGATACTAAAGGATTGGCAACAGCGTGATTATTGGGCAAGATCTGAGTTGTACATTGATCTGGGTATGTGGCTGGTCCTCTGGGGTCAGAAGAACCTTTTATTTGATTAAATTGGTTTTAAAGAACCACTCATCTTTAAATCTAGTGTTTTTGATGGTGATACAAGGACTGGAATATCTAACAAAACTGCTTTTCTGACTTCTTGTTAGCCAGTGTGGTGAAACAGAAGTTTACTTTTTTTGCTGGTTTGGTATATTTATGGGAGAATAACTGCCAATTTTGTGGTGTATTTGCCCTATTTCTCAGCAGTTTGTTCTGAATTTGGTATTCTCAATTGTGACCCACGAAGGCACAGTTACACATCTTAGCAGCAGAAGGGTTTTATTCATGTTTACAGTATAAGTATAAAAAGTATTTAATGTTCCTTTTAGAAATTACTTTCTTAAACTGTTTTCTTTTCAGAGAAGAAATAATTCTGCCCTTCAGAGGACATCATAGATCTGAAAATGGGAGCATCACTCCATTAATTTCTGAACCAACTTGAACTCACCAGTTTCTGTAGTAATAAACATGAGATACAGTCTCTGACTTAGAAGAAAGCCAGGTACCAGAGGAGAAAGGTAATGATCCACCAGTTACTTAACACAGCTACTCAGTCAACCACAAAACTTTGTTTTCTTGCAGCTCCTTTTTATCTGCATTTCTGAACATGCGAAAGGTAAATAAACAAATAAACAAATGCAGTGATTGACTGTTCTAAACAAGAATCTACCAGCAATTCGCTGTTGTCTTCCTGCTAGCAACACAATAGTTCTTTTATTTGTGCAGATATTTGTTTCCTCATCCTACTCTTAACATTTGTGTGTTCTGAAGTGTACTAGGGTAGCTAGAAGCTTTAGCCATCTCTCTATAATTGATTTTTTTTGAATCACTTGTTCTTCATTGTTCTTTCCCATTCTTTCAATCTCATACCATTCATCCATTAGTTCCAGTATTTGCCTATAATAGCTGGAGTATCACTTTTGCCTGCTGACCAGCAATGTGAGGTTTTTTCTATTTTAAATACTGTCACTGTGTTCTCTTTGTCTGTGTCTGACTTGATTTCACTTAGCTTTTTTATTTGTTCATTCACTGACAGATAAACTAGCAAGTGTTTATTCAACTATCCTGATCCACTTTGACACCAGTGTTTGACATTTTCAGTCTATCTTTTTGAATGTGTCTTCTGCACACATTTCTTTTCATGAATTGTATTATAATCTGAGATGACAAAATAATCTCAATAGACTCTGTTAGTAATGATCGAATTTTTAGACACTGAAATATTGTATCCATTTCTCAGGAAAAATCCTTGATATTACCGTAAACTCCAGGTAATATCACAAGTCAAGCCTTCTCATGTGCCAGCCATCTTCATTCACCTACCTTATGTACATTCACCACAAGATAGGAATGAAACAATATTGCAGTTTAATAGGATAATTTACCCACGGGCTACAACTTTAATTATAACCTGTCTTGCTTTTCTATGCATATTTGCTAAACCAGTCATAGTAACTTGCTCAGACTGTTAATTTTATTATGTTTATTTAGATTTTAAATGATAAAAAGATATCTATCCAGGACTCGAGGTACCTAGATATCTTTAATAACATAAAAATCTCTGCAGTAATAAAGTGATCATTTCAATAGGAACTCAGACATCTACAAGAAGCTCTTTATTATAGAAAAAATATCATCAGCACTCTCCACAACACGTCAAACAAATGTCCTTTACTTAATGCTATATTCTTAAGTATAAATACTTTAAAACATATATGCTTATGTTCCAAAAGTAGTAAACATAGTCTTTATTAACTGACTAAAGTAAATCCATTATGGGTTGTTGTTTTTTTGTAGCAAGTAAGCAATTCTATAAAGGTTTGTATGGTAGCAGCGTGTGTGGGATCTGTAACAGTATGAATTGCATAAGTGCTAACAGCAATAAAAGGAAGTACTATAGAAGGAAAAACACAGAAAAAATTCGCAGTAGTCTTTTCAGGAAAAGCGATAGGGGACAGAGAGATGGGGGAAATGAATTATAAACAGCTGAAGAAAAATCCGATGATTGACTTATGCAGAGAAAGAGAGATTAGCTCTGAAGATAGAATGAAATCACAGTTAGATGACTTGCTGTATTCTAAAGAGAAATGATGGTCCAGGTTCACAGAGAATCTCCAGCCTGCTACAGAGGGCTCAGCAGACTGGAAGAATCTTGTAGTCAATGTCCTGGAGAGAAACAGGGAAGAGGCTGATGGGCAACAACTATTTTCTATCCTAATGAAGCACATCACTGCAGCAGTGAACAGCTCAACAGCTGGAGCAAGAGAAGCTACAGATGGAGAGGGATCACTGGAAACCCAGCAGCTTGCAGACTGGGAGAAGCAGCACCTGTAAGAGAGAAAAGAGAAGGAACACCAGTGTCAGTAGGAGAGAAGAGTGCCAATATGAGGAGAGCGAGAAGGACAGGAAGCATTAACATCAGTTCAAGATGGAGAGACTATACCAGCAGAACCAGAGTCCAGTAGGTGGAGCCAGTCTTCAGGTATCTGTTCGGGTGAGTGACATAGACTCCAAATTAGTTCCTCACTTTAGGAAAGGGAGATGATATGGGTGTATTCCAACATACTTTTGAAATGAGGTTTGAATTGAATAAGATGGGGAATGAGGACATGGTATGGTACCTGGCACCACAACTGTCTGGGACAAAGGACTTGGACATTTTTACCCTTATGGGAAGGGAGGACTATAAAGATTATGATCATTGTCAACAAGTTTTGTTGCAAAAATTTAAACTGACCCCTGAAGTGTATTGGACAAGGTTTTGGGGAGTTCAGAAAAAAGGGGACATGACCTATGCTGAGGTTTTAGGGGTGATGTAAGGAAATGGGGCACTGGTTGGGGTGTTACCATGTTCGAAGAGGCCTCTGAGTTAATGGGGGTAGAACAGTTCTATCAACTCTGTGAAATCAAGGTTAATAGACAAAAATCTGAGAGATGTTATGATAGCTGGAAAGCTGGCAGATGAGTATGTGGATAGTCATCCTGGTTTAGAAAGGAATGGATGGGATCAGAGGGCTGGGACCCTTCCCAAGCTAATACCCACTACCAGAGGGGAGGGAAACCATCTCTGCGAAGCCCTGGGATGGGTGAGGAGTTGCGGGGTGCCATATGTTGCCAGCGGGGTCACTTTGCCCAAGAATGCCCACTGAATCCCAGTGCAGCCCTGGAAAGGCCAGCTGCACCCCAACTCACAGAGTTAACTGTGTGACTTAATCTTGGGAGGGAGAGAGTCACACAGCCAGTTTGCCAGTGGCGTGTAATGTTCATGCTGAACCATTCACAGCCCATACCACTGCTATGTACATGTCCCCCTGCACCTCCCTGGTACAGATTCAGTTGACTGCCAGTGGGAGCAGAAGATGGTGGTAACTGGAGAGACATTCACTGAATGTAGAGATATGGGGATTGCTAAGATGATAGTTAAGCTCTATGTAGTGAAACTCCATCAAATACACCCAGGGTGTGAAATGTGGGTTAAGGTTGCTGGCATAAAAGCTGTGCTCTACCTTTAGCACAGATTTCTATACAGACTTAGGAAGGGTCGGGGGTTCTGGGTGTAGGGATGTTGTCAGTTATTCCATATTCTTCTCTTGTGGGAAATTATGTTTCAACATTGAAAACAGAACAGGTAAATCAGGCTACCTCAGTTAGCAGCAGGCAGACAGGAGAGTATGTGAGCAAAAACAAAAACAGAACAACTGACAGCGGGGAAGGAGGTTAACATTCACCCTGCCGGTGTCTGGGAAGAGTCAGGTTACATCCCCAACCTATGCAGACAAATACCTGAGGAGGAAGGGGATGAGACCACCAGCTGTTCCGGAGAAGGGACAAGACCTACTGACTTGAAGGGAAATTCATTGGGCCCCAAAGCCAAGATCAGGGAAGTAAGCTCTCTCCCAACCTTTACATTCAAAGGGACCCAGGAGCAATACAGGGCACAATGATGGCAGTGTCTCCAGCCAAAAGTAGGGACACAGAGGCAGCTGTGGTGCACTGCCAAATTTATGACACCCACATCAGGGTGGGAATGCCCAAGTAGAGAACAAGACAACTGCTTAGGAGACAGTAAAGTATCCTGAGCCCCATAGGAGAGGGAATTCTGCTCACCTAGACTCAATGTGTGGGGAACAAAAGGCTACCCCACTGGGGGTGGGGTATCAATACTCCTCCCCCCAGAAAAGCTGAGGTTAGCAGAGTCCCTGGGTCCCAACCTCAGGGGAGGTGGGGTAGAGAAAGGAATTAGGCTATAGGGGAGTGTGACATGGTGGGGAGACCCCGTCCAGTGCAGGGTGAGTTCACCCCATCCTTCAAGCTGCCCTCTGTCTCCAGGCTGTGAGATCTAAGGGCAGGAATCCTAGAGATGCCCTGATCTGCAGGGCTTTAAGGCCCAATGGCTGGAATTTATGGGATCTCCTTGCTCCACAGGGCAATAGGGTTACTTGACCCACTTCCGGGGTGTAGCCCTTCTCTGCCATGCAGTAAGGCCTAGTGGCCAGAGTCCATAGGGGTACACTGGGGTTTTCCAGGCAGTAAGGCCTGATGGCCAAAGTCAATAGAGATACCCTGGATCTACAAGGCAGTAGTCATTAATGGTACTCTGGGTTCACTGGCAGCCTGGTCTAGCAGCCAGAGTTGATGGAGATACCCCTCTGGGCGTGGTTGTATTTCCCAATGGCCAGAGTCCATAAAGTCACCCTCCAGGCAGGGCTGTATGGCCTAGAGGCCAGAGCCAATAAAGTTGCCCTCCGAATGGGGCTGTATGGTCAAGCGGCCGCTTGGAATGGGAGGTGTTGGCCGCCACCTGGGAGGGGCGGAGGTGGGGTGGCCAGGTAGGGGGACCCAGGCCCTCCCTGCTCCACCGGGTCCCAACCCAGGGCCCTTGCAATGGCGAGTGTGTCTGTCACTGGGTCAGTGGGGATCCATCTGCAACACGCTGACCAACCTCAGGACAATGGCTTGTCCCCCACAGGCTACTTCCTACTTGTCTCTCCAGTCAGCGATCTGAGCATCTTCGGGGTCTCCAGATTCTTTGGCCGGTGCAATTCCCTGTAGCTCCAACCTCTCTGGGGTAGCTGGGTGTCTGTGTGGGTCTCGGCGCCTCTGGCTTTCATGGTCCTGGGCTCCAGTGGTTCCTGAGCAGGAACTTTACTGAATTAGGGTTAACACCTTTGGGGTGCATGGTAATAAAAATGTAAATGTGCATGTGGTGTTGTGGATTTCTGTGTACCTTCTCTAGTACAAGTAGGGATGCACCATTATCAGGCTTTGGAGCCACCACCCGGGAGAGGTTTGCATGCACTAGTTCAAACTAGATTCTCCAGAGGCCAACAGACAAGGAGATGACTTTTGGATAAAAGCTTGAGTTTTAAATTGACTTAGGGCCCTCTTCCTGATCCATCAAGCAGACAGGACCCCTGGTCCATGGAGGGCCCCAATACTTACAGTAGGGTTGGAAGGACTGCCACCTCATAAAATGGGATAATTGTTCAAATCTGAAGCTCGGATGAACTTGTAACCACAAAGAAACAGCTAGGGTGGTTGTCGGTTCTCTTATTGTTTTTAATATGTTTTCTCTGTAATGCTTTTTATCTTAAGAATTAAGTAGGCTTGCCTAGGAAGAGTGGTGTGGTAACTTATCTCTGTGGCAATCACTGTTATCAGTCTCTAAAGAAAAAGCAAGGAGGGCTGTTTAGACAGACTGTCTTTGATGGGAGTAACACAGTGAAGGCAGGGAAGCGTGCAGGCTGGAAATAAGCCAGTCAGAAGGGAGTGAGATGTGGGTGTCCCCCAGCCATTGTCCTTGGCAGGTGAGCTGGAAGCCTTAATGTGGGTGCCCTTGCTAGACCACTGAAGGGAGAAACAGGTGCAGTTGCCCTGAACTGTGACAGTTTGCTCCCAGCATTTGAATACATGAATTTAACAGAATTAATAACTCAGCATGCTCTCATCAAACCAGACACTCCTAGGTCTTGATAATCCATTCTGCTTAGAAATATAGTACATTTTCTATGAATATAGAGCATCTGTTCCAATAAGGCCTGAATTCTAATTGGGGTCTTTGGGCATCACCATTATACAAATAATAATTAATAGTATATCTGAATTCTCTCCAACATCACATCAGTTAGTCTGGCTGTTCTCCTCTACATTTCAATGATCCCAAAGCCCACTTAGTTCATCCCTGCATATGGATTAAATAAAACATTTGGCTATAATGAGCAAATGAGTATAAACCAGTTCTTTTGGTGAATCTCTTAATGAGGCAGTAGAGTACCATGAGGTTATTTTTGTTGTGATATCAGACATTACACAGTTTACTATGTATCTAGTCAACAAGTTGCACACAATTATAAAAAGCTACCAATTTCTTCTTTATCTAGTATGAAGCATCCAATAATCCCCAACAGCCTTCAGTCTCTGAAGCTTGCTGTTAAAAGATGCATTAAGCAAGCCTGTCATCAGTCTTGCCTCTTACTTCTGTAACTCCAACATGCAGTAGCCACATTGACTTAGAATCCTAGAATCTGAGGGTTGGAAGGGACCTTAGGAGGTCATCTAGGCCAACCCCCTGCTCAAAGCAGAACCAATCCCCAATTTTTGCCCCCGATCCCTAAATGGCCCCCTCAAGGCTTGAACTCACAATCCTGGGTTTAGCAGGCCAATGCTCAAACCACTGAGTTATCTTTCTCCCGCCCCATCTTAACTAACTTAAGCAGGTTTTATCAGCTTAACTGGTATAAAATAATTTCTTTGTATGCAGACACTGTTTTCAAGTTAGTTATAGAGTAGAATCTCAAGAGTTATGAACATCAGAGTTACAAACTGACCGGTCAGCCACACACCTCATTTGGAACCGGAAGAGTGCGCGCGCGCACACACACACACACACACACACACACACACACACACACACACACACACACACACACACACACACACACACACACACACACACACACACACACACACACACACACACACACACACACACACACAGTTAAAAAGCAGCATTTTTCTTCTGCATAGTAAACATTCAGCTGAAAAGTTTTTGTTCAGACTTACAAACAACCTCTGTTCCCGAGGTGTTCATAACAATGAGATTCTACTGTACCTTCACAAGCTGAACAGTGAAGTAAAGAAACTGTGCTGTATTTATCTAGGCAGATTATTTATTTAGGATGGCAGAAGGGAGTATAGCAAAAGAAATTTAGATAGAATGATGGAGAAGAATTCCTAAGGGATTCTGTTCAGCTTTTAGAGTGGAATAGTCTCCTGAAGGAATGAATTTTTTTTAAATACATAGTAATCTAACAAAAATACTCTCAATTGAATACTATGGAGGGATTATGGGTGAGAGGGAAATGCACATATCTTATTTGAAGGTAAACTTGTTAAAATTATATTCATGATCCTTTTCATTCATTTCTGTGAATATTCATATGAGTAATGTCATTGTTCACAAAAAGTTCTCATGCCCCTACCTGAGGATGCAGATAGCTCTCAACCTCTCATTTTGCAACCCCTTTTTGGTGTCTGGTCTACATTAAAGGTTAAGTCCATTAGTTCAAATGATAGAGGTCTCTGATGAAAGGCTATTGTCCAAGCCCTGCTGATGATGCACAAGGGTGGTGGTACGGTTACTTATGATAAAATTTTATTTTTTCTTCCAGTTCCTTAAAAATGTTATATTTAATTCACAAACAACATAATTGTTTTTAAAAGACACTCGAAAACATCAGTCATTTTATAGTGCAGTGTGCAAGAAAATCCAGGTGTTCTACATCATGGTCAACTGTCACATGTTTCTTTTTACTTATGTCATGCACGGACAGGTTTGACATTAGAGAGGTATGGTTCAGTGCCAAGGCAACATTACTTTCTTGAACAGAAGACTATCATAAAGGTCTTTCACTGGTTTAAAGGGATATAGTTGAAATACTACTTCTCCTCTCTTAAAGAATATTTTAAATGATACGGAGACCTACTAAAAATTGTTGCTATAGTGGTTCCCTGTTTAAAAAGAAATCCCCCAGTTGCCTTAGATAAGTGAATAAAAGTTTCTGGTTATTGCCTATGTTAGATACAGGAAATACTACGTTGACCTGGGTTATATATCTAAGACAAAATATGCATATTTTTTTAATTTGGGAGATTTTCTCTTGACTTCAGCAGGCTTTGAATCAAGCTGGTTTGTCTTGGTTATATTTCTATTATTGAACAATTACTCAGGGTCTCTGAATTCCTTTAAATTTGGAAAATCTGTTGTTGTTTTTTGGCATAGCCATACTTTCAGCATAACAAATATAATTAGCTCATGATTACTTGTGCCAAGATTTCCCTCTCCCTTGTAATTTACAGATGGATAAGATGAAGCATAGACTATGAGACTTGCTCATGTCATCACTCATGTCATCATTCATGTCACTGAAACCAGTGAAAGCACTGAGATTAGAAACCAAGGCCCCTGATCCTGCAAAGATTCATGCACATGCTTTAACTGCATATGCTGTGAGTAGCACCATTGAAGTGTTTAAAAAGAAACCCTGAAATAAAACCTACAATAAAAGAATATTAAGGTTGAAAAACCAAGCACTTAAAAGTTAGGAAATGCCAGAATCAAGATTGCTGTGTGTTGCCTTAGCTCAGCTCCCTTATGCATATCCATACAGTCTTTAACTACATGTTGAATGTTATTTTTTTCCACAGGATCAATGCATAGAGTTGACAGTGCTCAATGAATGGGTAACCAATCTATATTTCTTTTCTATCATCATCATAATCATTCACTCTGTCATCCCACACCTTACTGACTGCCACTGTTAGAAATAGACATGCAGCAATTCTACAAAAACGGCCATATTTTTGAAGTTTAATGAACCCATCCTACCCACCCCACATTATATATAATTTGAAATCTTATTTTATGCATATATAGATGAGGTGTAATGTGGAGCTGTCAAGTGCTGCCATAAGCCTGCAGGCGAGGTGAAACAATGGAACCCAAAATAAGAAAGTGTCATTGTTTTGTATGCAGTGTTGTTGTAGGTGTGTCAGTACCAGGATATTAGAGAGACAAGGGTGAGGTAATATCTCTTATTGAACCAACTCTCTCCCCCACAGAAGTTGGTCCAATGAAAGATATTACTTCACCCATCTACTTTATTTATTTTTGTACAATTGCAGAGACACTGCAACGTGACTATGACTACAGCCTTTATTGTTTAGTTTCCACACCTTAGTGTGCTGTTTATTTGATTTGTATTGGTTTTGCATGGGAAAATATTTTTTTTTCAAAATGATGAACTGTTTGGCATGTGGCAAAAATGTCAAACAATCACATTTTGCAATATACTGTACAGTCCTAACATAAAATGTTTTCACATGACATTCTAAATTTTCAAAGTATCTCATTATAGGTTTCTGTATTTTCAATTGCAAGTTGCTGACCAGATCAATATCACTCTGAAAGCTGTGCACCAGTAGCAGTAGATTGTATGCCCATAATTTGTTCTGCATAGTGGGTAGATATAAATGTATGTGAACTCCTAATGTAACACTTCTCTATTTGTAAGCTTTTGTACTTATGCTGTAGGATCTAGTCTGCCCAGTAGAAGGTTTTACTTTGTTATTGCTGTCATGCAGTACTAGCATTTGAAATATTCTAGAAACTAATTTTTAAATTCAGGTCAGTATTAGTATCAGAGATGATTGTACAGAACTTCATGTTTTGAATATGCAAAAGCTATTACAGAAAGTGCCCTAACAAGGATTAGTGAAGATAAGTCCACAGACAAGTCCTTGTTTCTGCACTGAAGAGGGAAAAAACGCATGTTACAATACTTATCAATCATGTCATCAACAATATGACAAACCCATTTGACCCTGAACCATATCCAGAGGTCCGTATCAACATATCTACTGGATGAACAATAGTCTCTGCTGAAAATAGCAGATGTTGGTGCAGTTGGTTCTGATGGGCCACGTAGCTTCTTCAGCCCACCTAGCATCAAAACATTTCCTGACATGGTCAAGATGACCAAATATAAGTCTAGCAAGGGACGGACAGTCACAGCAACAATCAGTCATAGAATCATAGAATCTCAGGGTTGGAAGGGACCTCAGGAGGTCATCTAGTCCAACCCCCTGCTCAAAGCAGGACCAACCCCAACTAGATCATCCCAGCCAGGGCTTTGTCAAGCCTGACCTTAAAAACCTCTAAGGAAGGAGATTCCACCACCTCCCTAGGTAACCCATTCCAGTGCTTCACCACCCTACTAGTGAAAAAGTTTTTCCTAATATCCAACCTAAACCTCCCCCTCTGCAACTTGAGACCATTACTCCTTGTTCTGTCATCTTCTACCACTGAGAACAGTCTAGATCCATCCTCTTTGGAACCCCCTTTTAGGAAGTTGAAAGCAGCTATCAAATCCCCCCTCACTCTTCTCTTCTGCAGGCTAAACAATCCCAGTTCCCTCAGCCTCTCCTCATAAGTCATGTGCTCGAGCCCCCTAATCATTTTTGTTGCCCTCCATTGGACTCTTTCCAATTTATCCACATCCTTCTTGTAGCGTGGGGCCCAAAACTGGACACAGTACTCCAAATGAGGCCTCACCAGTGCTGAATAGAGGGGAATAATCACGTCCCTCGATCTGCTGGAAATGCCCCTACTTATACAACCCAAAATGCCGTTAGCCTTCTTGGCAACAACGGCACACTGTTGACTCATATTCAGCTTTTCGTCCACTGTAACCCCTAGGTCCTTTTCTGCAGAACTGCTGCCCAGCCATTCGGTCCCTAGTCTGTAGCAGTGCATGGGATTCTTCCGTCCTAAGTGCAGAACTCTGCACTTGTCCTTGTTGAACCTCATCAGATTTCTTTTGGCCCAATCCTCTAATTTGTCTAGGTCCCTCTGTATCCTATCCCTACCCTCCAGCATATCAACCACTCCTCCCAGTTTAGTGTCATCTGCAAACTTGCTAAGGGTGCAGTCCACACCATCCTCCAGATCGTTGATGAAGATATTGAACAAAACCGGCCCCAGCACCGACACTTGGGGCACTCCACTTGATACCGGCTGCCAACTAGACATGGAGCCATTGATCACTACCCGTTGAGCGCGACCATCCAGCCAGTTTTCTATCCACCTTACCGTCCATTCATCCAGCCCATACTTCTTTAACTTGCTGCCAAGAACACTGTGGGAGACTGTATCAAAAGCTTTGCTAAAGTCAAGAAATAGCACATCCACTGCTTTCCTCTCATCCACAGAGCCAGTTATCTCATCATAGAAGGCAATTAGGTTAGTCAGGCATGACTTGCCCTTGGTGAATCCATGCTGACTGTTCCTGATCACTTTCCCCTCCTTTAAGTGGTTCAGAATTGATTCCTTGAGGACCTGTTCCATGATTTTTCCAGGGACTGAGGTGAGACTGACTGGCCTGTAGTTCCCCGGATCGTCCTTCTTCCCTTTTTTAAAGATGGGCACTACATTAGCTTTTTTCCAGTCATCCGGGACCTCCCCCGATTGCCATGATTTGTCAAAGATAATGGCCAATGGCTCTGCAATCACATCGGCCAACTCCTTTAGCACCCTCGGATGCAGTGCATCCGGCCCCATGGACTTGTGCTCGTCCAGCTTTTCTAAATAGTCCCGAACTATTTCTTTCTCCACAGAGGGCTGGTCACCTCCTCCCCATACCGTGCCGCGGAGTGCAGCCACCTGGGAGCTGACCTTGTCTGTGAAGACAGAGGCAAAAAAAGCATTGAGTACACTAGCTTTCTCCACATCGTCTGTCACTAGGTTCCCTCCCTCATTCAGCAAGGGGCCCACACTTTCCTTGACTTTCTTCTTGTTGCTCACATACCTGAAGAAACCCTTCTTGTTACTCCTAACATCTCCAGCTAGCTGCAACTCCAAGTGTGATTTGGCCTTCCTAATTTCACTCCTGCATGCCTGAACAATATTTCATAAACTGTTTCCCACAAAGAAACTATTCTTAGTCACCCAATAGGACCTGTGCCTATGTTCCTCTTCCATTTTGATGGAACAATGAGAAGACCAGACAAAGCTAAATTAGGGCATCATCTGGAAGCTCAAGCTGAAAGAATCCTTGAGCTAAAGGCATATGACAAAAAAATCATAGTGCATATCAGAGATGACATGACTGTCATACAAATGATGGCTGGGGACAAATTCCATACATTTGATGAATTGGCTGCTGAATACGTGAGGCAGATCCTAAAAAAATTGTGCAAAGCTAATTATGTAATCAAATTCTGACAGATATGACAACATAACACTGTGAAAATCGGCAGAAAGACAGCACCAGACAAGATTTAAGATTGGATGCAAGAAATACCAGGTGATTGGTGGAAACCTTATGCCCCCATGCAAAGTTTCCAAACATGGCACCCAACAAGCAGTTACTTGTAAAATTCCTCTATGGGTTCAAATTGCACCTGAGAGCATAAGACAGAATACTTCCTGTATTCTACATGAACCTAATGACATCTGAGCTTCTACAAGATATTATTGGTGCCTGTACCAGAGGGGTTGCTGCACAATCAACTGTGTTTGTTCTCAGAACAGTAACTCACATAGTCTTCAACAGCAATAATAATGATGAATACGATGATGATATTGCCTAGAAATGTCACCAGCTCTATTACACAACAATAATACCTATTAAAATTATTATTAGATTTTTTTTACCCTTTAGATTATTGTTATGATGCATTGAGGTCACAAATAAATCCAGTGTTATGTCTTGAAATAATACATAGAGTCATTAAACTAACACATGAATACAAATATTTAAAGTGGTTCTTTTAATGTGTTGATGGTGTCATCATTTAGTTCCATTTCTATGGTAATAGCACCACTTGACATATCCATATCATACCTCATCTTAAGGTAGACATAATCAGCTTTCAAATAGTGTAAGATGTGTATCTGTGTACAGAGGATATAGTAAGTCAAACAAATATATGTTGTCTGCCGCATGCCTGAAAAGTCCTGCTCATCCCAAGAATCCTGGGTTAGACCATGATCAACTTCTCTGTGAGGATGCTGCAGCTGTTCAGTCAGAGCATATGAGCTGGGAGATATGGAGTATGCTCAGTGAAGATGGACTTTCCAGGGAATTTAGCTGCCAAACATTAACAATTCTCAATTGAACATGTGCGAACTAAGATTTGCAGTGGCATAAAAATTGGCCAGTGTAGCCCATAGGATTATTTTGCTAGCTATTATATCCTACTAATCCAGCCAACCATATCAAATAATATGTTTCTCTTTCTGTATTAATTCCTATGAAATTAGGATGTGTTGAGGCATATGATATGTGTTTCCTAATAATTACACATAGAATAAGTTTTGCTGAAATGCAAGAAGCCTACCGGCCTGTACCTGGGAAGATCCGCTAAATAGCTAAAAGTATAATCAGTTAAGAGTAAGTGAGCATAAAAACTGGTAACCTTTGGCACAGATAGGAATGGTCCCTGAACTTTGGGGAACCAAAGGGAGGAGCTATACACAACACTGAAGAGGTTTATCTGGCGTCTGCAACCAGTTGGTAACCGCAGGATATACCACAAACCTGGAAGTTGCCAAGAGAGCCTAGGTTGACAGTTTTTGAAGTGAGACAATCCTTATTAACATGTAGAGAGTAAGTGTCATAATCCACTAACCTACAGGATAAGGGTACCCATACATTTCTTAGGGTATGGAAATAAGATTTAATTAGCAGGTTGGGCCTGAATTACATAGTGTCAGGAGCCTATCAAATACCTCGTAAGGATATTATAGGAGGCTTTTAGCTCTTTCTTTTCTTTGTTCTCCTATACTCTATAGACTATTTTTAAATCTATCTATCATTCTATCTTCTATCACACTATCAGCTCAGCTTGTGTAGTACAGTATAACTACTCAGCATTCCTAACTATTGGGGAAGCCAGAACCATTGTGTTACCAGGCATGCCAGGAGTAAGGCTGGTCCTTCACCTCCTATTATCAAGTCCTCAAGGAAGGGTGTGAGTATGTTAGGTTAAGGTACTTATAATAGGAATGTTACCACCGGGAGTTTTGGAATTATTTTACTGTTTTGCAGTTATAAGTTTAATAGCATTTATAATTCTTTTGTTAATCTTAATAAGGTTTTTATCAATTTGGTATTGTCCTCTGTGTAAGTGTTTTTTCCAAGCACCCCGAGAGTCCTCTCCCGATATAGAACTCTCTGAGTTCTCGGATCCTGAATTGGACAAGAACCTATAAATCTTCTGGTCGGATGTGATCAGTGGCAAGCCATAACAACTAACCCATAAAATTCAGGTCAACACCAACTTTGGGTGAATTTCATGGGGACAGCAAAAGACCGATTATGATGGGTTGGTATCACAGAAACCACCTTGGTGCTGCCACCTGGTGTGCCAAGGCTACTTCTGCCCCTGCTTCCCTGCCCTTTGCAGCTTGGGACTCCGGAATCCTGTCTGTTTTGAGCCAGATCCACTGATCTGCTGCAAACACAGACCCAGGTCCGAACCCCGTCCCCTAAGAACTGTAAGGCTCCTGGAAGCAGCTCAGGAAGTGTGCTTGCCTTTGACACCCAGGTGCCCAACTCCCAATGAGGTTCAAACCCTTAATAAATCCATTTTACCCTGTATAAAGCCTATACACGGTAAACTCATAGTTTGCCTTCTATTTCAAAGATAGAAAGATATGCACAGCTGTTTGCCCTCACCAGGTACCAACTTGTACTCCAGGTAACTTAATAAGTAAAAAGTGATTTTAATAAGTACAGAAAGTAGGATTTAAGTGATTCCAAGTAGTTACAGACAGAACAAAGTGAATTACTAAGTAAAATAAAATAAAACACGCACGTCTATGTCTAATCAAACTTAACACAGATATAAAAACCTCACCAGCTCCAGATTCTTCCTGTTACAGGCTGTAGAACTCATACCCTGGGTCCAGCAATCACTCACACCCCCTATTGCCTTTGTCCTTTGTTATGTCTCTTTCAGGTATGTCTTTGGGGGGTGGAGAGCCTCTCTCTTTAGCCAGCTGAAGCCAACATGGAGGGGTCTTCCAAGGGTTTTAATAGCCTTTCCCCCCCTCCCTGTGTAGCATCATCTTACCCTGGAGTTTTGGGATCACATGGGTGAGTCACATGTCCATGCACCCTAACCAGTCCAGCCAGTTGCATTCCTGGCCCAGCTCAGATGTGGATTGGGGTCTGCACCTCCTATTGTCTGTGTAAGGGTTTCTTGATTGGTCTGTTTACATGCACATACCTTTCTCAAGACATGATCCCAGGCTCTTACAAAGGCTATGTACAAAACCAGCAAATATAAAACCAATATTCATAACTCCAACTACAACAATGATACATGCGTACAAACAGGAGGAATAGATTCAGTCGGTCATAACTTTCACAAAGATATGTTACATAGCAGGAGGGATAGCTCAGTGGTTTGAGCATTGGCCTGCTAAACCCAGAGTTGTGAGTTCAATCCTTGAGGGGGCCATTTAGGGATCTGGGACAAAAATTGGGGATTGGTCCTGCTTTGAGCAGGGGGTTGGACTAGATGACCTCCTAAGGTCCCTTCCAACCCTGATATTCTATGTAGCATAAAACATACTCCAGTTACATCATGTATACATTTATAAGCCTCTCCCCATAAAGCCTTATGGGGTACACCGTCACACCAATGTCATCACATTACAGCCCCACTAGTTCTACTCCAAAGATCAGGTCCCTGTTCCAAAGTAAGCAGGTGTTAGAGCTTCTCAAATGGTTGTAAGACTTTTTCTAATATGGTAAAAGAAAATATTTTCCTTTAAGTTTGTTTTTGGAAAAAGCAGAACCATTCTAATTAAAACTTTCATTCCCCTCCCTCTCCTCTCCCCCCAAAAGCACCTCAGCCTGTAACAGACATCTGCCATGGAATATTTCAGTCTGAACAGTTAAAGTTTTGCAAAGTTATATGCTGAATAAAGAATCTTATAACGGAACGTGTTTGCCAACCTTAAACTATAGGCCAGGGATCGGCAACCTTTGGCATGTGGCCCGCCAGCGTAAGCCCCCTGGCGGGCTGGGCCGGTTTGTTTACCTGCTGTGTCCACAGGTTCAGCCGATCGCAGCTCCCACTGGCTGTGGTTCACTGCTGCAGGCCAATGGGGGCTGCGGGAAGCAGCGCGGGCCGAGGGATGTGCTGGCTGCTGCTTCCCGCAGCCCCCATTGGCCTGGAGCAGCAAACCGCGGCCAGTGGGAGCTGCAATCAGCCGAACCTGTGGACGCAGCAGGTAAACAAACCAGCCCAGCCCGCCAGGGGGCTTACCCTGGCCGGCAGCGTGCCAAAGGTTGCCGATCCCTGCTATAGGCAGTGCTACCAGATCCACTTACAATACATATAGTTAAAAATTAAAATACTTTGCAGTACATTTTTCTTGTGTAGGATGCACAATAATACCTTGCTCTTATATAACACTTTTCATCAGTAGATTTCAAGGTGCTTTGCAAAAGAAGATAATATCCTTATCATGCACAGGGGAAAACCAAGGTACAGAGACTTGGCCAAGGTCATCTAGCAAGCCAGTTTCAGAGCCAGGACTAGAACTCAAGGCTCCTGAGTGCTGGCCCTATGAAATATCCATTAGGCCATACTCACAACAGAGTAGGTTTAGCTCAGCCATGATTTCATTTGCTGTGCAGCAGGTTTGACATAAAGTCTATGTCAAAAGGCCTACATTATTCAGCATTCCAGAGCAATAAGCTGAAATTCTACAGCCGTTTCAGACAAAGTGGAAAAATAGAGAATTAGAGATGTACAGACAGATTAAATACTTTGAAATCATATAGCTGCATGTTTCCAAAACAGGGGGTTACGATCCACAGTGGGTCATGGGAAGGTTGCAATGGGTCATGGGCCTGGTCCGCTCTGCACTCAACCCATTGCAGCAGCAACTGTCCCATGGGGCTGGGCTCAGCTGTCCACTCCAGATGTTTTGACCTGGCATATGGATTCGCAGAGCCACTCAAGTCTGGCCCAGCTACCCTTCCGTCAGAATGGAGGGCAGCTGTTGCAAACAGGAGTGGCACTCTGACCTGTGTGCAAGGTCACATCATAACTCACTCAGATTTGGCCTGGCTGGCCCCCATCAGACTGGAGGGGCAGCCAATCCAAACCTGAGTGATGCTGTAATCCCATGAGCCAGGATGCAACTCCTGGAACACCCTGTGGGACAGGAGCTACAGCTGTGGGGTGATAAAACATGGGTTATGTGACAAATCTGGCAGCTATGGAGTAATACAATATATGGAACCCTCAGTATAGTCTAAAACATTCCATTGCAAATCTCAAATGTTTCTATGTGGTCAATCTTAAAGAAAAATGCTGAAAAGATCACTCACTGGAACTGAAACATTGGCCCCCAAATTATTAGTTTGTTACTTTTATTCATATGTAAGTGCTGTACTGTCAGAGTAAAATAATTAGAGCAAGAATGAAAGTAATTTTACTGCTTGTTATATGACCAAATTCTGTTGTTCTTATTGTATGTAACAAATGGCAAAGGTCTTCATAAGAGAAATGAAGAGCAAAGTAAATTTAATGTATAGGGATTACAGAACTATTTTGTTATCAGCTGCCATCAAGACTACAGGGAATGAATTCAACTTCATATTATCACAATAAAATGCAGAATAAAATAAAATGTGCATTTATGAACCTTGTCTCTTGGTGGTTGTTTCATGTTAATGACTTTATTAGCTTAAGTGCCTTTGGCATTTTGGAGTAGTACTGCAATTACAACAAACTCGGAGCTGTAAGTGCCCAGCAATTTTATCGGTAGGAAAAGCTTTTTAAAAGTTATCATCTTAATGATTTCAGCCATTCAGTGGGAGTGAAAAATGATGGGCGGGGGGGGGGGGGTGTGAAGAGCAACCGTTAATTATGTAGTTGTGTTTTGTAAAATACTTAGGAAAAAGCTCAGTTACAAAGAAATGAGAAATATTTTAAATTTAATAAAAATCTGCTTTCTCAAATCCTTTATAGTCTCATTAGGGTATGGTAGCTGCACAAACCCTGTTCACTTTTAACAAAGCAAACAAAAGGTGACAAGTAAAATGTGCTTAATGGGAAGCTTATTAAACCAAAGTAAGAATAGCAACACAATTTTACAACACAAGGCTAAGGGCTACAGCTGTTTTTTTTTAGCAAAAGCAGCAATATCATTCTGATTTCTGTAGCAAAGAAATTAATTCATGATTGTCATTTTATTTGTCAATAGCATTCTTTGTTAAGAAAGGCAGGCTTGGTAAAAATGTGAAGAAAGGGAGATGGAACATAGAACATGTTGGCTAAAGAAGTCTTTTCAAATGCAGTAAACTATTCTGTTTATTATTCTGTTATTCTGGCCAAGTTCAATCCTTGCAAGTGGAACTTAATGAAATTGAAGGGAATTGCACCAATTTCTAGGAAAGCTGAATATGACTGTCAGTAAAAATGAAAGTGGGAAAGCTATTTGTTGTGAATTCAGGCATCCCCTCCCCTTGGTCTCATCTGATTCACTGAAAACAGATTTGAGATGAACACTTAGTTTAAAGTCTAACCCATTAGCCATCTTTTTTGTGTGTGTGTGTGTGGGGGGGGAAGGGTGGCATTTATCCATGAAATATAAAATGGCAATGCTGCTACATCACTTCCAGTATAGTCCACCTGTAAGAAAGATCATTGTGATAGGGTGTCCATCTTATGCAAAACCTGGAGGGATTAAGGTGGCTAGGTAAGCCAATTAATCATCTATGCTGCACCTGAAGGAGGACCCAAGGAGTAATAAGGGTTAATTAAAGATGAAGCTCAGCTGGCCATGAACAGGAGAGGCCTGTATAAATCCCAGTAGCTGAGAAAGGCTATAGTTATTGTGAGGGTGAGAAAGCAATGTTGAAAGTGGCCCAGGAATACAGCGGTAAGGATAGTACTGTGTAGACCTTAACTGCTAGTTATAGGATCTCTGGACAAGAACCCAGTGAAAAGGGAGATCCTGTGGAGAAGTGGAGCCATTGAGGAGGCAGTGAGTCTGGAGAGACTTAAATGTATGTAATTTTCCCAGAAGGGGAACGCCACAGTGATCTGGCTGGAGGACAAGTCATGAAGTGGGAGCAGTTGAGTCCTGAAAGAGAGAGAGAGAGTGTAACTAACTGAAGGAAAGGGGTGTTGCTCTGGTAGAGCTAACCCCCTCAAATGTGGCCAGCAAGAGGTGAGCAGAGCATGCTTTAATAATCCTTAGGAGTAATAAAAAACACTTTAAAAAAGTTAGTAAAATAAGTGAGGTGTGGGGGAAAGAACAGACTAGATAAATGAGCAGTGGAGCCTCTGTCGTGGCTGGAATCAGGTGCTGGAAACAGGATTTGCTGCATGATAGCAAATCCACAGCCCAGAGGAGAAGGATAGGAGAACAATGTGGGAACTAAGTAGTGTGTATGTGGCTTACGTTTATAAACACTGAGATCCCTGAAAAATTTGCTGCAGTGTTTAAGAGTGGGATGCATTAAGACTATAATACACCATGCTGAGAGAGATTCCCTGTGTGGTGCCAAAAATACATGCACTATAGAAATCTCATTGGCAATGAGATTTCTAAAGGAAGAGCTGGACTTGCACAGAGGGTAAAAATATGTTGTAGAGCAAAATCAGATGCCAGCTGATTGGCATAACAGTATAGTCATCACAATAGACTCAAAATAAAGATTCTTATAGCTCTGAATAAAGGAAATCAGACAAAGTACAACCCTTCAAACACTTGTGCACAAACTTCTATAAATGCTGTTTGTGTGAATGTTCAAGAATAATGAATTATAAAGCATATTAATGAACTAGAACTGGTCAGAAAATGTTTATTTTTAAAATTTCTAATTGTTGGTTAAACTGAAAACCAAATATTTTTAATGCTACTTCCATTAAGTAGAAGTTTCTTGGAGGAAAAAATGATAACTTTCTGTGGAAAACACACTTGAAAATTCTTGTTTAGTCATAAACCTGATGTCCTTAGACAGGGGGAGAAGCTATTTTGATGAAATATTTTTTTAACCAGTCTTTCTATGATACATTTAACTAGATATTTGGAGTTCAGTCATGTTTGTTGTGCAGACATGAATCAGCTGATGGTGATATTAATTTTATAGTCCTTTTGGTAGAAGATGTGGATTACTCTTTCACTCAACATTTAGAAAACAACTTAAGAAAACCGTTCCCCAGAACTGATGCACATTTTGGAATTTTTCCTGAACATTTACCTAAATGTTTAGGTATGACTAGTCTAACAGAACATGATATAAACTTCTTTAACAGAAGCGACAAAGGGTCCTGTGGTACCTTATAGACTAACAGAGGTATTGGAGCATAAGCTTTCGTTGGTGAATACCCACTTCATCGGATGCAAATAGTGGAAATGACATTTCCATTGCTTGCATCCGATGAAGTGGGTATTCACCAACGAAAGCTTATGCTCCAATACCTCTGTTAGTCTATAAGGTGCCCCACGACCCTTTGTCGCATCTACAGATCCAGACTAACATGGCTACCCCTCTGATTCTTTAACAGACACATTCATAATAGAATCACAGAAAAATTATGAGGGGTGGGACTCTTCATGAAGTGAAATAAGTCCTATGACATACTTTCTAGGATATTGTTAGTCAGACCTAAGAAGTTTGGTGTAGATTGAATCAGATTGGGTTACCCTTTTCTGATATCTGATCATTTTGTTACCCTATACATTCCCACATAGTCATTCAGTGACTTTTATATCTTGGAACCTAGATCTAGTCATTCATTTAAACTATTACTGGAAAACAAGATCACTCATCCTTTCTAAAATCAATCACTATGCCAACAATCACAGAAGACAGAAGCTATACGAACGCAGAACAAATGGGTAAATGTATTGATTGTATTAGTGCTCAAGGCAATAGATGTATTTTTCCACTTAATTACTATTTAATTTGAAGGCTGAGATTGACTTTATAAATTCCAAGACAGTTTCAGTTAAAAATCATGTACTTTGCATAAACATATAGAAAAATATATGTAACTGTGTAGATGAAGAGAATTAAGGCCAATTTAATGTTAGCTCAACATATTTACTATTTTTGTTTGCAGTTCTAAATATTTTCTGTATGCATGTTCTGACACCCACTGATTTGAGTGGGTTTTGGAAAAGGCTATTAGAAAAGATAGAAACTCAAAGTAAAATAGACAAGTAGTTATGGAAGATTTTTGTAGTAATGACTGTGTGCAGAATAGATTAAAAAAAATTATATTAAAAAACTAATCCTAAAGTTTCAGGAGACAATGACCACCTTACTGTCATAGCTATGTTGACAAATATGAATTTCCTACATGTTATATAGTAGTGCTACGTGTATATGTCAAAAAGCCTATACTCAGTGTTTTGTACTATTTAAAAAAGTAAAAGCATAAGAATACTCAATTTTGTATGTTAGAAAATTCAGTCAAATCAATGGAATGGTGGAGAGGAATGTGGGCCAAATTCATCCTCCATTATGCTCAATGGAGTTGTGCTAGAAATAAATCTCAAATTGTAGTTTAAGCCTAATTTTCTGTGAACTATGTTCTCTGCCATTCAGTGAATTCTCCCTTTAAGGGCAGGCACAAGGGCTTAAAGACAGCAGAACTTGGAGAAAGTGAAACACTGCATTTTTGGCCTTTAAAAGAGTTAATTGTTAAAAATGAAATTTAGTTTCTGCAGAAAATTCTGAGAATGAGGAACTAAGTTATGTATGACTTTGTGAACTTGTGTAGCACTGATTTAATTTGAAACTTTTTGGATGGAGGCCTGTTCCTTAGGAAGTATTTTTTTAAAACTGAGAAACCATTACTTCTCCATGTAAACCCTGTGAAGTTATGTGAAGAGGGAATGAGGGTTCTCAAACTCAAACTACTACTTGTCTCTCTGGACAGATCATAATTATTCAAATACCTAAATTTATTTCTTGGCACCTTTTCAGATTAATATATATTACCTCCTATTCTGTTGAGCATAGTCCATTGCTCTTTTTCTCTGTTGGTTTCTCTGACATGGAGTCTTTCGTACCTGTGAAATCAAACACAGGAGTAGCAGAAAGCTGAACCTTGCTGCATACGCCAGCATCTGGCACATAATTACTGCACATGGATATTCTTAGAATTGTGATAGGACTCTGCCATCTGTAACCACATCCATATGTGACAATGAATAGATGGCATATCAGGGATAGATTCCATCCAGTTGTATTTCATCTGTGGCGATAAACTTGTACAGGTGAGATGACCGATAAATCAAACAAATGTGGTTTAAGCAGAGTTAACCCTAAAAATGTTATATTTATCTGATCAGCTTGCTGTAGTAAAAGAAATCTTGGTAATAAATCCACAATGCTATCATTTAATATACTTTTACTGACCCCATTAATGGAATGGTAAATTATATACAACTAAGAAGACCTATCAGTTTGGGGAGTGGGGGGAATTACAGTTGTTCCTACATCTCCAAATTCTCCTGATGAGTTTGGTAAGCAGTTGCTTCCAGTAGTAAAACAGTCAGCTGATTTTAGTAGCCTGTTGAGAATACAGATACACATTTCTCTTTTATTGCGGTGATAAAAATGTCAGAAAAAAAGCATGCAACCTTAAATAGTCATTAGAGACGGCCTTTCTTAAAGCACCAAAGGCAGCTGCTTTCTTAAGGTAGGCATCAGCGTTTGTAGTTAATCTAAAATAAACTTCTTATTGAAATGTTAATAGTTACAGGGGAAAAAGATTTTTTTAAAAAATACTTCCAGAAGCTGAAAGTGGGGCTGATCTAGAGAGAGAGACTCATCATAACTAAATCATATGCACAAACCACTATATTGTCACTCCAGCCTCCCTCATGAAATGTGCAATTATTTTGACATGCTAAAGGCACTTGCAGCTGTATTTATGGGAAGACTAATTAAGTTGATCCAGGTGTGTTTTCCTCCTGGAGAACGATGAGGGCTCCTCCGCATCAACTTCTAATAAAATGTGCTTCTAACTACTCAAGTAGGTGTCAACTAGCTGCTGCATTCAGTGGATGTTTACATAAAGTAGATATCCTTACTACACTTGTTTCCACCACTGATTTTCATACACATTCTCTACTAAGTGTGTATTGAGTTTATATAAACTGTAGTCAAAATGTTTCAGTATTCTTCTTCTAGCCCCCAAAGACTTCTCCAAAAGTGGAGTATAGCTGGAGTTCAGAGACCATCCCCTCACCTCCAGCCCCATGCCTACACTTAGGGTGACCAGACGTCCTGATATTATCGGGACAGTCCCGATTTTAGGGGCCTTGTCCCATGTCCTGACCTTACATCGTTTGGGATGCCCTTTGTCCCAATATCAGGACTGTCCGGACTGCAGCTGTGGTGCCGCTGCTAACCGCTTCCTGGGGCAGCTCCCGGTGACTGCCTGCTGGCAGGAGTGCCACATGCTGCAGGGGCTTTCAGGCTCCAGGAGTGGGCAGAGCCCTCCAACCCGGGCCGTGACCCTAGGAGGAAGGAGCCAGAGGGACCTGCCTGCTGGATGCTTCCCAGGATGGGAGTTGCCCCAGGTAAGCACCGCCGGGACTCCCCACCTCGCCCCCTGGCAGGTCCCTCTGGCTCTTAGGGTGGAGTGGGGGCTCTGCGTGCTGTCGGCGCCTGCAAGCCCTGCTCCGCGGCTTTGGCAGCTCCCATTGGCACTTTTCCCAGCCAATGGGAGCAATGGAGCTCACACTGGTGCCAGGCACAGCACTTGGAGAGTCTGTAGACTCTCCTCACTGCTCTCACCCTAGGAGCCAGCAGGGCTGGTGAGTGCAGCCATGTAAGGGGGCAAGGTGTGATGGTGAGTGTCTGGGAGGTGTGTGGGGGGGTGCTGGTCTGTCAGGGTGTGGGGGGTGCGGGGCAGTGGGGGTCTGTGTGGGGCATTGTGTAGGTGTGGTGGTGGGGCTGTGGGGAAGGGCACTGGGAGGGAGAGGAAATCTGTGTGTATTGGGAAACTAACGAGTAGGGGGCGTTCTGTATGGGGTGCTGAGCAGCTGTGGTGGGGCTGTAGGCAGGGGAGTGGTGGGCGGGGGTGTGTGCACACCACTGCATTTGTGGTGGAAGGGTTGTGGGGGGGCCTCTGGGCATAGTGGATCCAGGGCGCACTGGGCAGGGGCAGGGCTGGTGCCAGGAAGTTTCGTGCCCTAGGTGAAATTTCCTTGCACCAGCCCTACGCTGCCACCCCCCAGCCAACTCCCCCACCGCGGGAGGTCAGCCTCCCCCCCCGCAATTCCACCCCCCCCTGCAGCCAGCTCCCCCCCCCGCACAGGAGCTCAGCTCCCCCCCCCCCCGCACCACCACCCATGACCCAAAGGGAGCTGAATGGGGTGGGAGGAGGGAGGCAGCCGCTCAAGCGCTGAGTGGAGGGGCAGCGGGGCGGCTCGCCGTGGCTGCTCCTCGGCTCCCTGCTAAGTGGGGAGCAGGGAGGCAGCCGCCCGCTTCCCCCCAAATCTTGGCACCCTAGGCGACCACCTAGGGTCGCCTAGTGGGCATGCTGGCCCTGGGCAGGGGAGCTGTGTGGCGCAGCATGGGCCCACCCTCAACAGGAAGGGGCACGCTGGTAGCAAAGGGCAAGGTGGACCAGTGTGCCTCTGGCCATGCCATGCATGCCCCATTGCTCCTGGCCGGCCCCACCCTTCCCGCTGCTCACTGCCTCAACTGAAGGCGGGGGTAGGGAATGCAGGGGTGGGTCCCGGGCCTGAGTCCTTTCACTGTGGCTTGTGGCGTGGGCTGCAGCAGGGGCCGTACACCCCCTCTTACAGCTTCTTAAGGCTGTATGCTCCCTCTCATGGCTCCAGTCAGGGCTGTGCACCTGTGTCTGTCTTCCGCCCCGCCCCGCTCACCAAGTGTCCTGGTATTTCACTCTTGCGATCTGGTCACCCTACCTACACTAGTGGTTGTAGGGGTGGGATGGAGGTTTTGCAACCACTTGGTGAATTTCCTCTACTATGAGGGTAGTCCCTGATGGCCAGACCCTCTAAGGTGAGGGCCACTTTCTACCTCTAAAGCAGGATAAAGGGGCCAGAATGCATCAGGTAATTTGGCCATAATAATCCTATTGGATAACATATGACACACAATTACTGCCCTGAAAAGCAGACCATTTAGGACTCAAACTAAACAAGCACACTGCGTGACCCAGAGGGTGTTGTGTTCTCATGAATAGAGAGAATGGGAGTGGTGGTGATATTTTGTTGACATGCGTTATCTTTGATAGGTCTACTGAATGAAATGATTTTTCAAGCAGGGTGAATTGTAAAATTACTCGTTTTCTGTAAACTATAAAATCCCATGGTTTGGGGGCCACCCAGGTTATTACCCCAGCATTGCCACTGATAAAAACTTTAATATTCTAATTCCTATTTTTTAAAATTCTGTGCAAATACTACACACAGGGAAGAGAGTAACATAATTCTAAGAAGCTTTGCTCCTGAAACAAGAGCACATGTTTAGCGAGCACAGCTACATTAGTTAATTAGCATGCACTTGAGTATTTATACGTGAATGGTAAAATCTTTCCCCCCTTAAATCAGTTTCTAGCTGAATTTTTATATGCCTTAAAATTATTTTAAATGAGAGAATAAAGAGAAATTTCCTGTCAAAGATATAAAGGAATGAAATAGGGCTTTCCCCCCCCTTATATAGTATTGGGGGGGGACATTTAATGAATAAGATCATATCTTTCTAAGTGTGTTCCAAAATGTCAATGTATAACATAGATTTGATTACTGAGGGGTACAAGAAGCAACACTTAAATCCGCACTTCAGTTACAAGATGTTTTTATATGGGATTTATATATGTTTGGGACCAAATCAGAATAACTCCTGTATAGTCGGAGAGAACAGAGAAAGATTTTTCTAGTGTCCCCAGGGAGGAGATGACTATGATGTACTCTGTGATCAAAAGCCCATTGAGTTCAGTGGGCTTAGGATCAGATATCTCTTGTCAAGAGTGGTCTTGCTAACATCACTGATAGGGTTGCTCTCTCCAAAGAAGGTCTGGAGAGGATGGAGATGGTCTAACACAGGTAAATGTGGGAAGACACTATTTAAGACCCTACTGTGTAGAAATTCTTGCTGTTGCCTATAAGTGAATGGAGTGTTTACAATTTGCATATGCATGGCATTGGAGAAACTGCAATGTTTATGAAGGGTATTTTGCATATATTCTGATCTGGAGTTTGGGACAATCATTCTAGTAGTCAGAAGTTACAAAGTGTTGGCAAGATGGAGTCCTTTGAGCTAATGGCAAAATCCTCATTATTTGTGTGGATAGTGGATCTGCTTCTCCAATAAGTTGAAAGGATAATCACAATACATGGAGTATTTGTGAGTTCCTTGCTTGTTCTAGGCTGGACATTACTAATGTGCTAGTAGGAACTTTGTATTTGAGGTGGTTAGGAAGGACTTCCTGTTGTGATACTGACTCAAAACCTTTTTTTTTAAAGGGATTTAGGAATTCTTAAATTTTAAAGCTGAAGTTCCTTTAGCATATGATTTTGGAAGGATGCTTGTTGATTAAAGTAGGTATGATACAAACTTGGCCTTGTAGTTAATATAATTCTTTGGTTTCAGAAACTCCTGCTCTGGGTATACTACTAATGTAAAATTGCATCTTGCATATACTTAGACACTGATGGGAAAGAAGACTGCCCAGCTTTTGTCACATTTTGTTATGTTTACAGGCCTGATTTCCTAAATATTGTAATTCTGATACAGCTTTCAGTTCATAAGTACCTGAGTATTCTGCTACTGTGGCACCATTCCTAGAGAGCTGCATCCTAATGACTTCATGCTTTGAGGAACATGTGTATGACATGAGAAACAAGTTTACCGTACAATACATTTTACTTTTCCATGTACTGTGTACTCAGATGATGATATTGACTCGAGTAACACATACGACACGAGATTGCTTGTGGTATTCACAGACATGCTCGCCAGTGTGGAATGCCGCTTTTGGGCTTGGGAAACAAGCACTGAGTGGGGGGATCACATCGTCACACAAGTCTGGGATGATGAGCAGTGGCTGCAGAACTTTTGGATGTGAAAAGCCACTTTTATGGGACTGTGTGAGGAGCTCGCCCCCATTCTGTGGCACAAGGACATGGGATTGAGAGCTGCCCTAACAGTGGAGAAGTAGGTGGCTATGGCAATCTGGAAGCTGGCAACTCCAGACAGCTACCGATCAGTCGCTAACCAGTTTGGAGTGGGAAAGTCGACTGTTGGAACTGTGGTGATGCAAGTTTGCAGGTCCATTAATCACATACTGCTCAGAAGAACCATGACTCTGGGTAACGTGCATGACGTTGTGGCTGGCTTTGCACAAATGGGTTTCCGTAACTGCATCTCATCTATCGCCCCTCCACATATTCCAGTTGTGGCACCAGCCCACCTAGCCTCCGAGTACATTAATCGGAAGGAGTATTTCTCTATGGTTCTTCAGGCGCTTGTGGATCACCGTGGGCGTTTCATTGACATTAACGCAGGCTGGCCCGGAAAGGTGCATGATGTACGCATCTTTCAGAACACTGGCCTGTTCAGGAAGCTGAAAGCCAGGACTTTCCCCCAGACCAGAAGATCACTGTAGGGGAAGTCAAAATGCCCATTGTGATCCTTGGAGACCCCGCTTACCCTTTAATGCCATGGCTCATGAAACCCTACACAAGGAGCCTTGACAGCAGCAAGGAGTGGTTCAACAACAGGCTGAGCCGATGCAAAATGACTGGAGTGTGCTTTTGGCTGTTTAAAGGGCCACTGGTGATCTCTTTATGGGAAGCTGAAATTGGCCGATGACCGCATCCCCACAGTTATATCCACATGCTTTACCCTCCATAACATTTGTGAAGAGAAGGGTGAAAGATTCACACAGGCATGGAACTTGGAGTTTCAACACCTGGAGGCTGAATTTGAACAGCCAGTGAGCAGGGCTATTAAAGGGGCCCAGCACGGGGCTGCAAGGGTTAGGGATGCCTTGAGGGATTAATTTGAGGCTGAAAGCCACCAGTAATGTTTGGTGCCCTATACGGGAGTGAAGTTCAGTGGTTCCAATGTTAGTAGGAATCTGTTTGCTACGCTGACTTGCAGTGCCTGTTGCTCTCTGGGCTAAGGTATCTTTTACTTTATGCAATGTTTTCAAAGCTAAAAAATCCATTTATTGAAAAGAAACAACTGCTTGGGAAACAAAGGACGAGGGTCTGGGGTGGGGAACGGTACAATCACAGATTTGTGTATGTCCTGTTATCAAACTCAGCCTTCCTGTCTGGAGTGCTGTGCAATGAGTGCTGCACTTGAGGATGGCTATAATGCATGATGATGGGGGTTGTAGTTTTCAGGGCTGGGTGGTGAAGCTACAGGTGTTGGAGGCAGCTGGTGGTAGGACCCCAGATGTTGGAAAGTGGATTGGAGGTGATATGGGGGCCCAAGGGAAAGTTTTCGGACAAGGACTGTAGGGCAGGGAGGGCACGGTAGTGCTCCGCTCGCATGGCTGAGCGCGTAGATTGAGTCCGCTTGGCGCTCCATGATGCTAATAAGCCGATCTGTGCTTTGCTGCCGGAGCACCACACTTTTGTGCCAGTGCTCCTCATTCTGCTGGCGAATCCTCCTTTCACTCTCCCTCCACTCCTGCACTTTTAGATTCTTGTTAAGTAACTGCTGCATTACTTCATGCAGCATGTCTTCTTTGCTTCTACGTGGCCTCTTTCTGATTCTTTGCAGTCTCTCAGCCGCTGATAACACGGATGGCTGAGATCAAGGTTGCTTCTGTAAAGGCAAAATGCAACACTTAACAGAGGCAGCATTGTACACACCAGACAGAGCAATGATTTCCCCGTACTTAAGAAGAGCAAGCCTTGCCCCTCCTCCTCCTGCCTTGTTGGGTTGGGCTCTGAAGTGTCCATGGTGGTCCTCAGAGTGGAGGTGGGGTCGCCCAAGTATCGCTTCCAGCTCTTTGTAGAAACAGCAGGTCGCAGGGGCAGCACCAGAGTGACCATTTGCCTCGAAGGCTTTGCAGTAGGCATTCTGCAGCACCTTCACTTTAACCCTGCACTGTGTCCCAGTCATGGCCCCTTTCCATCATGTCCCTTTATATCTGCACAAAGGTATCATAATTCCTACAGCTGGAGTGCAGCTGGGACTGGACAGCTTCCTCCCCCCAAACAGTGAGGTCCAGCACCTCACCATTGCTCCATATAGGGGATTGCCTGGCGCATGGAGGCATGGTCACCTGGAAAGATTCACTGAGAGCACTCCACGCCTGGCCAAGCAAACAGGAAGGGGATTTTCAAAATTCCCAGATAATTTAAAGGGCAGGTCTGATGGTTGGTCACCTGAGGGCAGGGCAGTAGATGTCAACGTGATGACAAGAGTGGTTAGAACAGGCATTGTGGGACACTTCTGGAGGCCAGAGTGCATTAATTAACAGACTCGAGCATCCACACTGGTGTTGCGGCACTCCAGTGGGGGCACATCAAATGTTGTTTCACTCACCGAGGTGGAGTACCAGGAGCGCTCTAGCCGCAGAGTCAGAGTGCTCTACGTGCCTTGCCAGTGTGGACGTGTCATGAGTTAGAGCACACTAGGCTGCTTTAATGTGCTCTAACTCGCAAGTGTGGCCATGTCCTAAAATGACCTGTGTAGAACTGAACAACTTTTGTTAAATTCCTTCTTTTTTTAATTTTGTAATGAAACTTAACTTGCCTGCTATGTCAAAATTCACTATTTGAATTAAGCTGGGCTAATGGGCTATTTAACAGAATTTCAACTAAAACCAGGCAAAATTGACTGCATCAGTTGATTATTTAGCTTCTAGTTTATGGGGTTCATTCAGCTTTCTGGGACATTCTTTAATTATATAAGCAGTTTTACTAACAATTTCTCTTCTAATGAAGACCTATAGAAATACAGATGTTGAAAATTTGTCAATCTACTTATCAACACTTGATCTAGTTAAGTGTGCTGGAATAATATAAATATACTTGTGTATTCTGGAAATGTTCTCAAGTGTCACAATTTCAAAAATCTATGCTAAATTAGAAATGATCCACAGGGAACACTGGCAGAGTTCCTCCTACAAGGAAAAAAGTAGCATGATCATGGGAGGGACAAAGCACCTAGTAGCTAGCCATTGGCTAGCGTATAAAGTTTGAACTGAAGGACATTGATCAAAAAGAGCAGTTTTTACTTTGTGTAATCCTGTGTCACATTTATCACATGCGAGGCAAAGGTGAATTCCTTTATTAAATATTCATATCTTATGTTTGATCACCACTTCTCAAAAACCAGCTCTTCCAACTGACCCTAGTTGGCAGTCTCAGCACTGTGTCTATGGATTGAATGAATGGGCATAAAAATGCAAGAATATTTCACTTTCTGTATTTCAAGTGCAGTTTGTGGCTCATTAGTGTTGTGATACTTCTATTGTTACTACCCATGTGGTGTAAATTAAGTGGATAAATTCTGAATACATACTGAAATATTGAGTACCCCAGCTATTAAACATGTCAGTTAAGTCCATACTATTAACTGATGTATACTTGTACTAGTGAACATATGCAATTATGTCTCTTCAGCTGCTCGATGGGGGTATAATTTCTTTCCCTACACCCTCTTGCTTGTAAGGAAAAATGGAGACATGAGGAATCCGTTATTTTCTTTAACGGACAGCAATATATTTTCCTATGCTAATAAATTATGGCTTTCCAGCTTAGTGCTGCTTTGATCTTTTAATGTTTTAAAGCTCTAAATTGCATACCGTATGTAAAAATATTACCACAAGTATAAGTAAAGGCATGTGAGACAAACTACATTTACTATGGCCCAATATAAAGTTGTTATACCCACTGCTACCTTGTTTTTTCACTTCAATTTTAATTTAAAGTCACCCACCCGAATATCCAACTAATTTACAATTACAATAAAACTTGAATGCTAAATGTTGCTCAGCCACATGGAAAATGGGGGAGGGAGGAGGGGAAATGGTTTTGCTACTCCCGAAGTTTTCCCATGAGAATGGGAGGTCCAGGAAGACTAAAAAACAGTTTAGTCAAAACCTTTTTTGAATAATTTCTTTGTGGAATTTTTACTGTATACTTGAATCATTTTGTTTAAGTATGGGCATGCTGGAGCAGAGCAAGACCACCATGATGTCAGCAACGAGTTTCACTGACTTGGACATGCTTTTAAATTCTGCTTAACATTTCTGTGCAACCACTGCAATGTTCTTTGGTCTTGTGACCTTACCTAAGCCAACTGGAAAGCAAGCTGCGCTCTAGAAAGCTGATCTTATAGTCCTTCTCAACCAGAAATCAGTGTGGAATATGGGCTCTAAAGGTGTAAACTCTCCTCTGCTTGATGTTGATGTACAGAACTTGTATTTATGTCAATGGTCATTCCATGCAAAGAAGGAAACTATGTTTTAAGGTTATAATATGTACAATAATTATAAATCTCCATTAAAGACCCACTCTAGGCAAGTTCAATTTTTTCCCCCTTAAAAGCCTCATTTGTAAGGACTGTAAAAATGCTTTCTGTATTGGAAGTTGGCCATGTGAGGTCTTAATTCAGAAACATTTTTATTTTCTTACAACCATGCAAATTGCAAATGCCTCCATTTGAATGTGGTACCATTATGATAGTGCAATGCTTTCCTAGTCCTCTTGTCACTAAACGACCTTTTAAAGAGAAATGAAACCTGACTTATTCACAAGAACTTTGTAGGATAATTACTGTTGTTCGTTTTTAGTGGAGCAGCACCTAGAGGCCCCAATAGAGTTCAGGACCCTGCCATGCTGTGCATTGTACGGATACAGTGAGACCCTAATCTCTACCCCAAAGAGGTTACTGTCTAATTAGACAAGACAGACAAAGGGTGGGGCGAGAGAGGGATCTGAAGCACAGATTGACCTGCCCAAAGTCCTGTTGGGAGGAAAGCTGGGGCAGAGCTGGGAACTGAACCCAGATTCCCTGAGTGGGTGGCATTTATTACTGCAAATATGAAAGCCAGGGTAAAATTGTTTTAAACATATCTTCCATTAAACACATGCCTCAGGTTTTCATCCAGCCGTCTGCAGGGGTTGGGAAGAAGGGATTTCCCACCTCTCCCATGTATTCTGAGTTATGTTTTTTGTTTAATCTCCTTCTTCTCAACCATCAAAGATGGCCATGTCTGGAGATGGGACACTGGATGGGTGCTCCGAGATGGCACTGAAAATTCTGTCTTAAGTACTCAGCTGGGTGGCTCTTGCTCACATGTTCCAGATCTAACTGATCGCCATGTGTGGCATCAAGAAGGAAATTTTCCCCAGGTCAGATTAGCAGTGACCTTGGAGGTCCAGGAGGTCAGACTAGATCTGATGGTCCCTACTAGCCTTAGCCTATAGGACTCTACTTCAGTTTCAGGGCTCTCTCGGCACACACTAATAACATTGCATATTCAATCCCTTCATGCTGATGCCTGAGCTCACCATTCAGAAATAAGCTAGATCGATCCAATTTCCTAGTAGAAAGGTCTGAAAAGGAGAATTTGAGAGACAAGTTCTGTGAAGTGCACGGTACATCAGGATCCTTCCTCCTTATTTACCACTGTCTCATCTTGACAAACAGATCTGATACTAGTACAACGGAGTGGAGTCAGCCTTAACATTTTTAGGTCAGCCTGCAAAATATATTAGTGGGAGGGGGGTAGGATGTTCTTGACATAGAAAAGAATGAAGCCACTTCACTCCAGTGAGCTCTCACTGCTGTGCACAGTCTGAAGAGCTTTAGTGAAAGAATTGTTTACTGCAACCCAAACTTAATGTGGAAAGTAATGAACTTGAGGCTCCTGTTCTGTCCTGTAGAAGAACAGAACCCAGAGTTTTTTGTGCTAGAATCTGGCCATAGCTGGCAACATCTTGAAAAAAATATTTTAAAGGAACAATTCTGCAAATACACTAGAAATGGGCAAGGAACACAGCCACTGGGGGATGTGTGACCATTAGTGATTGTTATTCCTTTACATATACTTATTGGTCTTATCTATAATCTTCCTACAAGGTAATTACCATTATCCCAGTTTAACAAATGTGAACAAAACTGAGGCAGAAAGGTTAAATGACTTAAATTACCTGAATGGCCTTAGTGTCAGATCCAGCATGAGATGTTCCTAACCAGCCAATTTACGTTGCTACTGGGCTGTTCCCTGGTGAGTACTGACCTCCTTGGCAAAGGAGCTAGCTCAAGTGCATTTGGCTGTGTGAAAGAGCAGCAGCAGCCAGGTGCCATTCTTACAGATGCTAGTTGGTTTGGAAACTCCACAAATGTTAAGGACCTTGTTGCTATAAGTCCTAGGCACAAAGGGCAGTGTTGAGTGACTCTGATGGTCAGTGAATGACTCAAATATTTAAAAAGATTCAGGGAGGAGCTCCCAACTTGAACATTAGTGGGATGTTAATGTATTTTGAAGGCTTTATCAGCAGTGATTAGAAGTGTGTTAAAATTAATCCTGAAATATTCCATAACATTTATAGGCTCCCAAAATTAGAGGGGGCTGGCTATGGTGAGTCCTGAAAGCTGCCTCTGTTAACTGAGCTACCTTCTTCAGTGACTCCCTCTGCCCCTCCTTTTCCTGAGTGGGAGGGTTGCTGTGTGAAAGTATACTCTAATGAAAGCTTTTTCCATTACCTTAAGCTTCTACAATCATCTCATGTCCACCTGTGTCTAAAATATCTGTCTAATACCGACTTCAGGGACTTAAAGTGCAGAACATGTCTGTTTTATTTACTTTCTATCCAGCACTCATCACCTGACAGAACTCCAATTGACTTCCCTGGGATTTCTGCCTGAAATACTCGGAGTCCAGGTTTGTAAAATGATTTAGGAACTTCTAAGATTGTCACTTTGAATAATATCGGTATATTTATGGCCAGGATGTTAAAAGCTCTTTTAAAGCTGACACTTCTAACTTAAAACTTCTGAATTCTTATGTCTACCTAGGTCAAAAACCCTGAACTGTTTATACAGTAACTGTGTTTTTGTACAATTTGCAAACATGAGATAGTGTCCCTTGTTTTGCATGGGCAGCTTTTCAAATGTTATGCTTCAGTTGTCATCTGTAGTACACACCCTACTGCATTCTGGCTGTAATTAGGGCACAAAACAGGAAGAGCCTTAGAGTGTGGGGGGAAGAAATCAATCCGAGTAGGATGCGACACTCGGTTTGGAATGGACTAGGACAGCAATTGTAAAGGTCATCAGTGTTACTGAGAGCACATGCTGAAAGGCCTATGCTCTCCAGTAATAGATTCCTCTAAATCCCTAACACCAAAATACACACAATGGGCTAAACTCTGCGCTTAGTTACTCCCAGGCAACTCCATTAGCTTGAGTGGCATTTCATTGTAAAATGAGGGCAGACCTTGGTCTAGTTTCATTTTTTTTTCCCTTGAGCCTTATTGAGACTAAAATCCAGAGTCTGCTTATTTTACTTTTTGTATAGCTTATACATTTTTAATGCATAATTAGTACTGGTAGTTTGACTTTTAATGTACATAGGTACTACTTTCATGATAGTATTCTATAAATATGTATGAATGACCTTTATTATTTCAGCCTCCATGTCTTTTAAATGGCTTCTTTAAAACAGTTTAATGATGATGGTCAGAGCTGTAGGCACATATAAAGGCATTTCTCTTTACCACTAACCCCTCAGTACTTTCTATCCTAGTCACATTGATTTGCACACCACTGAATCTTCCTCATGTTAGGCAGAGTGCATTGTGCTTTAGGTGGACTTTGATCTCATTTAATTGATTTTGTCTAACTCAAAGGACTGATTATTGGAGGTTTTTGCTTTGTCCACAGAAATATACACTCTCGTTTTTAACAATCTTACTGCTGCTTTGGAAGTAGTCATTCACTCAGGTCCAATATAAATGCTACAGTGGCACAGCCACAGTGCTGCAGCTACACTGCAGTAGTGTAGATGACACAGTGATGGAAAGGATATTTCCATACCTTAGTGAGGCAGTAGCTAGGTTGATGGAAGAATTCTAGCTGCATCTACAAACACTGTCATAGGAATGATCCACAAAGGAGGTAATGAATAAATATACTCAGGAAGCAAAGTTAAACAGCCTCTCACCTGGTACATGTGCCAGGAATCTTCATATTGTAAATTTGTTAGTCAATGCATTGCTGAAATTGACCTGTAAACTCAGTTATGTACTGAACTAAACACAGCTGTGCCTGTATTAGGGTGACCAGACAGCAAGTGTGAAAAATTGGGACGGGGGTAATAGGTGCCTATATAAGAGAAATACCCCAAAATCAGGACTGTCCCTATAAAATCGGGACATCTGGTCACCCTAGCCTGTATACTTCCTGGGGGTTGTATGAAGTTACAAGGTGCAATCATGTAGATCTAACTTTCAACTTTTTATGCTGTTTTTTCCAACTTTAGCAAGGGTCATCTTTCTCACTAAGGGCTATGGATATACTACATCTAATTTTTTCCCCCACTTGAGTTATTTGATCTTAAATGAAAACACAGAACAATTTTTCAGAAGTACAGCATATATTGTTCATGCTCATCACTCAAACAGCTAAACCAATTTTGCCTCAAACTTGCTAGCAGAATTAATCTTTGAGTTTGCATCAAGCATGTGAAATTTCAGTCTGAAAGGAATTTTTTTTTTAAGATAGAGGTGTGAATAAAAGGGTGTTAGATATTTTCTATTCTGCCTCCTTCTCTAGGGAATTCACTACCATGATGCATTTTCTGGAAGAAACTATACAATGTGTCCACAGTTTATAGGGCTTAGAAGGCCAAGCTGAGTTATACTCTTTGCCAGTCATCTTGACAGGTTTACATAAGGATAAGGTGTCACTGTTCTGACTCACTCCCATTTCTAAATCATGCTTCAATTAATTCTTTTTATCCAGTGTTTGCTCAATCTAATCTTAAAAATTGTTTCAGTATCTAACCTGAAATTTACAATTTCATTCACCATATGGTCCCTCATACCACTATGAACAACTTCCCCTGAGATTGTCATTTTAGCTGTAGCTTAAGCAAGGTAAGACAGGCAAATGTAGCAATATTTTAAAGGTCAACTAGAAAAAAAAACAAAGGATGTGCTAGATTTATTTCATTTTGCCTGCCATAGATATGTTTAATTTATAGGTAAATATATAGAAGGCCCAGATGGAAATGGAATAAGGAATTCTCTAATTCTTTTTTCATTTAAGTTTCTTGGAAATATATTGGGGAAACTCCAAAGCAACACATTTAAATGTATTGCATCCACCCTCCCAGTTCATGTGTTCAGTGCCTTCTGTGACCTCCAGGATTAACTTGTAGCCAGTAAATATGTTCTATGCCATAAACTTGAAGAAATCTCAACCTTTGGGCTAAGTGGGGTCCTGCTCAAATGGCTTTCTTTTTAAAATGTACACAGTGATCCCAATCTGGCTCCAGCTGGAGCCAATTGGAGTTGGCTGTGACATAAAAGTTGTGAACAGGGCCTTCTTAATAGGAAGCCTTCATCAATGTTGGTAATACTTAATCCTTAACATATTCAAAGCACTATGCAGACAAACTTGTGGGTGTTCACATGAACCTATCCAAAATTAAAACTTTAAAGTAAAGCTAGTTCTGAATCATTGTCTGTATCTGGATTAAAACATCCCAAAATGTGGAAAACAGGTATGATATAGTTTCATTCCAAGACCAACTATTCTCAAGGCTCTGCATCACTAAATATAATTATAGACTAGTAGTTGAAAGGTGATACACACCAAACTGTACAAAGGAAAATAAAGTTGCAATATATATGAATAAGAAAGATGGCAGCTACTATTCAGAGGGAGTAACATTAAGATTTCCAAAGTTTTAAAAAAAAAGACTGGGAGCCAAACAGTCTAAACTAGTTAAACAAAAAGCATGACAATGATAAACATACATGGTTACACATGAACAGAAAACAACAAGATGAAAGATCAAGTCTTCAATTACCTACAAACTCCAACAATAGTCCCAACCATGACATCTGCTAACTAATGAGGGACTAATAATGCCAAGTTTGGGGATAACAATGGCATGCAGAAAGCAACTGACAGGCAGTCTTGGTTCCCAAAATCAGAATGGTGATCGACTGGCATAGCTGTGCCTGGTATCAGGGTCCATAATTGGTGGAACACACAGATAATCATAAAGTAACTTGAAATTCTCCAGGAACCAGACTAAACATTATGTTTTGGAAGGAAATGTAGATAAACTCTTCAGGACATCAGAACATGCAGAAAAGCAATGCCAGAAGTGACTGAAATTTATGTATGTCAAGACTTAAAATTAAACTCAAGAAAAAACAACCTTCATCCCCCTCTTCCCCCCCCCCAACAAAAAATTGAAAAGATGTTACAGGATCAGTCCACTACACCCATAAAAAAATCAAATGTCATTCTCCTTTCTGCATGAAGAGAGACTAATAGATTCTGATATAACTGTAGTTTGCTTCCAGTCAAGCAAACATGAAGTCTGGATAAGTGAGCATAAGTGGCTTGTTTTTGTTTTACACAGTTCCAAAGAAAACATTTTAACTCCTAGATATCTCCAGAAAAAAACACACCAATCTATATAAAATAAAGAACAAATAGTAAAGCAGAGTGAGAGGAATAAGAAGAAATACACATGGACAACATTGCCAAAGAAACTTAAGTGGCTGCTGAAAGAACCTTTTTTGAGTTGATCATGTTTTACTGACTGTCAAGTTTACCCTAACTGCGAAGTGTTGGTAAAAGAGAGAATACAAGAGGGGAGCCACTTAACATATCTGGACAGTAGTGCCCAAGCTAATGGGGATATGCAGAAGTAAATAAGATCACAAATTAGCAAGGCAGAGTCCATTGATTTAGGTTGCAGGGCTCTAAAATCAGTGTGTAGAATTTGGGCTCAGGCTGGAATTCATGCTCTGAGATCCTTCCTCTCTGCTGGGTATCAAAGCAGGCTCCAACCCAAGCCCAAACATCCACATGGCAATTTTTATAGATCTACAGCCTGAGCCCTGTGGGCCCAAGTGTGCTGACCTGGATCATTTGTAGCCATGCCATGGGTCTTCATGCAGTATAGAATTACCATTCAAGACAAAACTTCCACTTACATATGGATGTGAAAACTGGAACTCCATCAAAGGTACAAACAGAAGTCTAAATGCCTTCAAAAGCAGGAAAATACTAGGTCGTAAATGGTGTGAATTTAAGCAAATGCTTGTCAGACTTCAATCATTGCTTATCTTCAAAATTATCCAAGAGGATTGAAATATCTGGGACATTAAGAATGTAGCCAGAGCCTCTGCCATGGCAGGCATGCCACTCAGCAACTGGAGGAATGCACAAAGGGTTGATCAGAAGAATCCCTCAGTTGAACAGCACTTAGAGAAGGAAACCATATGGGACTTAGACATAGAAGACATGCAAAAAGCAACCCAGCATAGACAGGGATGGCAGAGCCTTGTTTGTGCCCACTGCCAAAGCAATATTTGAATCTGAATCCTTCACATACTGTCATGCATCAGAGGGGTGAACCAAAGGGGTATACAGTAACTAGATGTCATCAGATGGAATTGAATTTAAAAATACAGTCATTGTTAAGTTTGCCATAGAACAGTGTAAGGTAATAGTATTCCTAATACATCAGCCATCTAAAATTGGACTGAAAAATGACACTAGAAAATGTGCTCTGTGGAACAATCCTGTACTGGCACACAAGATGACAAGAGCTGGTTAAATAGTAAAACAACTCATTCACAATGTTTTCGTGGTTTGCTATAATTCATGTCATAGTATTCATTATAGGTTAGCATTCTGAGGACCCTCCAGCTATTTATGAATATATCCACAGGTTCTGAAAGTATAAACACAAATTAGTTTTGAAATGTCATTTAGTGTCTTATTTTAAAACTTCATCCCAAGAGGAAGCAAAACTTGCACTGTTGCCCCAACTCAAGCAAAATGCTTATGTGCTTTATTAAACTGGGGCATATGTAATTTGGCTAGTCATACACACTAAGTAATGGATAACTAATACTCTAGGGGCAAAATGTGCCAACAAAACCTGTAGTTGAAAATTATTCATCAATGTTATTCAGTGACTGCTTAATGTATAGCAATTTATATTTCCTGAAATCCAGATCAGTTTGCAAATCATTTACTAACCACAAGAGGGCTAAATTCATAACCAATATCATTCACTCACCTCTATAGTTGGGTTACTTTTATGTATCAACTATATCCAAACACTTAGTTTTGTAGAGCTGTTGAGTGCTGGGCTTTTGATTTTATGTTTTCATTTGTTACACCATAAATACTATAGAGCAGGGTCTGTCTGTCTGTTAAAATGACTGCCACAATGGGATTTCTTATGCTGGTTGGGGTCTTTGGGTGATACTACAGTAAAAATAATGCAAGACTGACAAATGGTGGGAGGAGCAGTATAGACCCTGCATGGATGAGGAAGGGGCCAGAGGCCCTGGCAGTAGGGCTATCCCTCTGGCCCTGTTAATCATGCACCCTGGGGAAGAAGGGGGAAGGATGATTTTAAAAGGGAGGAAGCTGCAGTCAGCAGAGGTGGGAAGGAGCAGGATGGCCCTAAGCAGCAGCCTGAAGGAGTGACTCCTGAAGCCATGGAGGGAACTCCCAGGCAGAAGACCTTCACTCCAATCCTGGGGAGAGAACAGTGGACTCCCAGGATAAGACAAACGGGCTGAGCCTGTCTCAGACTCAGCCAAAGCGATTTCCCCAAACCCATTACGTTGCACCTAGATTTTCGGCAGAACTGTAAATGTGCCACCTCCATGCTTTACTGGGCCCATAGGGAGGGAGGATCCCCAAATGTGTGGGGGTTTGAGACTTTATTTTGATACCCCCCCCACCTGAAGAGACTTAAGGCCCACAAAGGGAAGAGCTCCCCTTTCAAATAGCAGGGATGTGGGGCTTGTGTTGTGGAGACAACTCAGTGGTGGTATTCCCTCCACCCATCCCCAGGGAGGAACCACAAACAACTGTCAAAGCCCTGTGGCCTGAAGCTCCTGAAGGTAAAACTCCTTTTGCTCTCATTTCCCTTCATGTTGAACAGGGTGAAAAATGGCCATAGAGCTGTAACATCAATATAAGCTATTTTACCCGCACTCCGGATAAACGGATGCTCCTGAGGGGAAGAAGTACTCTTCCCCAACTATCAGGGAAGAGAGAGAAATATGGCTACAGATTCATTTGCATAAGCTTTCTATCCAGAATTCCTCCAGTGATACTTTGGCACTCATCATAATTATACACAAATTCCAAATTGTTGGGTAGTGGAACTGAACTGGGAGCAGGGGCTCCTAACTTGGGGGAAGTAGTACTTTCCCCAATGGCAAGGATTCTGCTCAAGAGTTCTATATGGTACTAGTTCCCGTCCTCTGAAAGTCTTGCAGTGTAGGGTGGTAACAGTGACTGCATACAGCCTGAGGCTACTGTGAGGTGAGGGAGAGGTCTCCTTGATGGGGTGCATAGTACAGCCCGGCCTTTGTCCTGCCTCTGCTCTTCTCCAAAAAACACTCCAAGACCACCTGGCTTAGCAATCAGTGGTGCAATTTATTTACAGCATGCAGTCCCACCACTTTCTCACCCTCTACAGCTTGTGGGTTTCAGCTTTAAGGATGTCTCAGTTCTGTGGCCAGGAAGGATGAGTTACTACTCTCCCTCCACTCTCTGGCTTCTCCCTTTTCTGTCTGCCTCATTGGTTTCCTTCCTCCTGAGGCTTTGATGCAACCCCAGGCTAATTAGGCTGGCAGCTGTTTCCTCTTTGCCACTCAGGTGCAGGTTTCTCTAGGCAGCTCCAATCGACCTCCCTTAATTGGAGCTGGCATGATAGAGGGCTTGCTCAGGTGTTCCTGCCCAGCACCCTGTCACAAGGTGCAATGCAATGAGATCTCTTTATTGGAGCTACAGAGGACAGCAGCGGAACCCTGGTAAGGTCCCTTCTATCTTGCTACGAAATAAAGCTGAAGTCATGATAAATGGCTTAGGTTGTTCACCCTGAGGATGGGATCAGGCAACACTTTTCTCAAGGGACTGGAGATAGGTGTGCCCACATGGGACTCTGGGACTACCCTACCCACTGACCCCTAACCGTAAGTGGGGCTTAGCAGATAGGTGAGGGTGAAGCAAGATTTGTCTACTGGACACTCACACCAGGTAAGGAGCAGAGTTAATGGGCTAGCACCAGGGTGTTCCTGCTTATCTTAGCTAACACAAATTTCTGGACTCAATATACTGCTTGTTAAGTCCTTAACAATTTAACCTTGAATTCACCTTCCCAGACGTGCCCAGACATGAGGCAAGTTACTTATGCCAGGCCTACAATATGTCCATAAATTACAATAACAGCTGTAATAGTAATGAACAAACAAGTCCTTCCTCATTGAGGGAGGTTTAGATTCAATTTGCAGGTATGCACTATTGAATATAGAAAGGATTTGGAAAAAATAAGGATTTAAAATAAACATGGGATTATTTCAAATGAAAGGGGTAAACCGGACTCAGAACTGCATCAGTTGTGGGAGTGATATGTCATTACTATAGCTACTGTAGATACTTGTGGGATGTTGAATAAGCTTCACTATTAGCATCAACACTGATTCAGGGATAAAAGTCAAAAGCATGCTTCCAGGTAATTTGTCAATGACAAACCAGTAAATCCAGTCTGTCTTTTGTGTACATCACATATTTGATGTATATGTTAAACCTTTAATAGATTGGGGGGAGGGATAGCTCAGTGGTTTGAGCATTGGCCTGCTAAACCCAGGGTTGTGAGTTCAATCCTTGAGGGGGCCATTTAGGGATCTGGGGCAAAAATTGGGGATTGGTCCTGCTTTGAGCAGGGGGTTAGACTAGATGACCTCGTAAGGTCCCTTCCAACCCTGATATTCTATGATTATTTATAAAAGATTTATCCTTCAGGAAAGAATAGGCAGAACTACCCAAAACTTTTAAGGAAAATAAGACAGGAATGTCATGAAAATTATTTAAAGGATCAGAAACCTCTAACTAGACTAGAGTGCAAAGAGGGGGCTTCCGTGATTAATGCAGTAATTCTTGTCTTATACAATGTAAGATGATACTCATGCTTAAGAAAAAAATCATTAAAATACAAAGATAAAATAATGGAGTAATTAACAGGACTTGCTCATGTGGAAGCAAGTTGCCCAAGAATTCACTTTGTGCAATGTGTTCTGGAATCCTCAAGATACTACATAATCTAGTCCTCCTGACCCCTAACTTGCAAAAATAATAATTAAGAAAAGGTATTTCTAATTTTTGTTTCCAGGATTTGAGAATACTGCATATACCTCTAACTATTCCTTTGGGCTTCAGAAAAATTGTGTAAAGTTTTAGCAAACTGGAAACTCTCACTGATTCATCGAAGTAAAGACAGCATGAGGCTTATGAGACAGATTAATGCAAGGAAATGTATGTAATCTACAGAGAATCCTTCCAAACCCACGCCCAACAGGGTGCCAATTAATGCCTTTTTGTTTAACTGATCAAGATGATATAGTTCAGTTTTTACAATTAATTCTTGCTTTTGTAGGGTTGTGCTGTACTCTTAAATTTTTTGATTCCGCTTTTAAAAAGTGTGACTCTAATCAAATGAAAATTCTGAATGTTGTCATTCCTTTTGACAGTAATATAATGAAGACAGCAGTTATATTTCCTGTGTTAAAGGATTTCCTGAAAATATTTCTGGTGAAGTACTTTCTATTTCATTTGAGGACTACATATATATTACTGCATCAAATGTCTCTCTATAAAATTGTCATAGTTGACTGTACATAAAACAATGTGGCAGAAGCATGGCTAAGAGCATGTAAAATACACAACATAAACTTGGTGAGGTCTCTGGCTATGAACAGATCACATACTTAATTAGATTTAGAAAGGATGGCATTATCATAAGATGTTGGATCTTGCATATAATTCTGCACTTTTGACCTAAGGTTATTGAAGTCTGACACTGAACCCATACTCCTCACAATTGTATCATAATATCTCTATGGCATAATTCTGATGTATCTGATGCAAGGTAGGTCATGTGAGATCATTGAAAAGGTTATGGTTTACTGAATACAATTATCCTATTTGTATGCATGTATCATTTTTGTACCTGAAGTCAGGAATATTGTTGACCTATTACAAATGTGTTTACACATAGGGAAGGCCCGCTAGGCAGAATGTACTCAGTCTAGATCAGGGGTTCTCAGGACAACTTTTTGGTGGCCACTCTCATACCTTTTCCTAAAATACTAAATTAGCTTTAGGAACAACAAATAAATATGCACATATACACCCAAATCTTTGTAACTTATTTATTGCTAGCTAGTAAGTCTGCTGTGAAATATAAACAAACCTACAAGTATCACTTTTCACAGCAGACTTACTCAGCCCTGCCCTTGGGAGAAATTAAGCCCCGGATGGGGGATCGCAGGGGGCTGGAGCCCAAAGTCCTGTATCCGGAGACTGCCACCATGCAGCTGGAGCCTGGAGATAGAGTCTGAAGCCCCTCGATCAGAGCCTGCTGCCCTGCCACCCTAGGGCTGAAGCCCAAAGCCTGAGTCCCTGGAAAGGTGGGGAACTCGCTGGCTGCCTGGTCCTCCAGCATTGTGCCCCAGGTGCCCTGCAGGTGGACCCAGAAATCAACACGAAGGCGGTGCATCTAGGAGCAACTGGGAGAGGAAAGGGCTGCTACTTTGCCCCTCTTCCCCAATCACAGCCCAGGAGGCTGTGGCCACAAGAAAAGCGCCTGGTGGCCTCATGCGGCCATGGTGGCTGCATTTCAGAAATGCTGGTCTAGATGGCTAGCTGGGAAGGGCCCATTCAAGTTAGTGAACCATTAGGGAGAACAAGAGGATGCTACAAACAGCCTCTGACTCATGGCTGCTATGATACTACAGACACGTGACCAAGTCACCTGGTGCTGGACTCCATCTTGGGATACCGGTGTTTCTCCACTGACTGGCATTGAAACCAGCTTTGAAACAAAGGGGTTCCTGCCATATGCAAAAGCTATATAAGGCAGGGGAGTGACATCATGGTTCTTCACTGACTCGCCAGCCAGACTCTCCTGGAAACACCTGAGGAACAAAGACTGGACTGGACCCAGGCTAAAGGGATTTTTTTTTTTTTTTTTTTTTTTAGTCTGTGAATGAAACACCTGGGGATTCCAAGCTGTACGTTAGTACAGCTTGCCCCTTAAGAGCCTGCAGCCTGGTTGCATCATCATTTAGGGTGAGAATTTGCTATTCATATCACTGTGGTATATTGAGCTTAGTTTGCATGTTTTGTGTATTTGCTTGGTAATCTGCTTTGATCTGTTTGCTATGTCTAGATTTTAAGTGATATCTTTTCTAGTTAATAAACTTGTTTTTTGCTTTGTCTAAAATCTGTGTGTGGAAATCATAACTCGGAGCAGAAAGCTGTTTGTTTCCTCTCCATACTGAGGGAGGGAGGCGGATTTCATGCCCTACGCTGTACAGTCCTCTGTGCAGTGCAAGGCCATCTAGTTTTGGGTTTACACTCCAGAGAGGAGGTGCATCCCTTAGGATCTGGGTGGTGCCCCAGCTGTGCCTCCCAATGCAGAGCTTATCACACCCAGCTGCAGTTACATACAGATGTGAGCCCAGGCTGGTAGATCAGGGGGCTCAGTGGTACCCCAGTTCCAGGTGGCACCCTAGCAGTGACCCATCACAAAGTCATTTCAGTGTAAGCTTTGGCTCAGGCTCCTCATATAGCTTCCTAAACACCCTACTGGTTTGTATGCTCTGCAATCAATATTATACATGCTAGTTTCATATAATTAAAGTTTCTTTCAGGCATGAGTCAAATCCAGGCTTGCCCCATGCTGATACCGGTAGTGAGAAGGAGAGAAAGGGAAAGATGACTGCACTTCAGAATTCTACCTTCTCCAGCAGGCTTCCCTGGATGAGAGGCAAATGCTAATGCTTGGCATTAGGACATTATGTACTGCATTATGAGCACTAGGCAGCTGCAATTCCCTTAACTATTAGACTCTACCTCCTATGTGGTTGTGAGGTGCCAAGTGGTAGGAAAGCAGATCTGCTTTCCTAACACTGCCTTGAGTGCTTATTTAATATACCTTATGTATTCCAGCTCTTCAGATAGCTAGCCCCACTTTCTCTCTAAGAGCCTGATTCTACCTATGCTGTGCACATTAGGTGAAACGATGGGCATCTTGAATTCAATGGGAGTTTTGTTATTGGCTCCAATGGGGCTGAGGATTTCACCCACTGAGTAGTATCTTATTTGGCAAGTAGTCCCATATTCATTCTTTGTGAATACTGGTTGTACAAATTGCTCTTAAGGGCCGGTTTCAAAAGAGCTCAGCAGCCAGATTTGGGAACAGATTTTCAAAAGAATTTAACACACAGGGTTCTGATCAATGTTTGAAATCGGTCCATAAGTGTCATAAAGGGAGCTCTTGAGTACTGAGTATTTCAGAAAATATGGTTCTTATTTAGGTGCAAATCTGGCCCCAGTTGTGAGTGTTTAGCACTTGAAAATATGAGCCTTGGTTCATTTGAAAACCACATTCCCCTTAACATAAAGGGAATCATTTTGCAGACTAGGTTGAAATCCTGGCCCCATTGACTTCAGTCGAGTCCCTGACTTAAATAAAGCCAGGATTTCAGGATTCCTCGGAAAATGTTCTTGCAATGGACTTGTAAGAAATGGAGAGGGTCACATTTCAAATTGAACAGGGTCTAAAAAAATCATAATATATGGTTTTTGGAGCAATCCATTCTCAATTATGCCCTTTTAATATTAACTATTTTGGTATGTTTATATTATTCTGTGTATTAATTGTACTATAGGCCCTGATCCTGCATAAGATCTGTGGTGATAGATTCCTGCACCTATCCAGAACCCTGTTTAAATCAAGGGTCTACCCTTGTGGAGTTCATTGCAGTGGCAGGACAATAGTAGCATACTATTAACTGTGGAGAGATGTTATATATATGTTCTTAGCAATTATGTATTTTTGCTATTTTGTTCTATAGAGCATAAAGCATGGCTTTGATTGACTTCTTTGAAGGTCAAGTATGCTTATCTGTATCTAGCCTGCATGAGATTATTTTGTTCATTTCATTTTAAAATGTTTATTCAGAATCTTTTTCACAATCCATAACTCCAAAGTGTTGTTCTGAAAATCAGTCTAATAAATATGCCTGCTACTTCATAATCCCTATTAGGAAGCAGAAATTCTCACTAGATGGGTGTACTTGACCAGTCTAACTGATATACCGGTAACTACATTAGATCAACTTCTTTCTTCTTCTTTTTTTCTTTGATAGAAATGGAAGGGAAGATGAACACTGAAAGCCTAACTGCATGTATTCAGTACCCACCCAGAGTAATCAAAATCATGTCTGATTCTGCCACCCCTACTCGTATTGTATATTACAATCAATGAGTAGTCCTCTTAATTTCAATAGTACTACTCAATATGAGGAATAGGGGTGGAATCATTCCTTTAATGAGCAGAAATAGATAAGACACCTAGTTTCCAAACAGAAGAACTGACCCATAGAAGTAAAAGTACCAGTTCTGAATGAATGTTCCCCCCCAGGAAGGGAAGCTGCAGTTTAAATAAGCAAGACCTGCTAGGACAAATGAACACACAAATCCTACTGTATGTCAAACAAATAGCTAGCTCAAGGAAACAAATGCCTCATGAAAATAATTGACTAATGCTGATTTCATCACTGTCTATAAAATGCAACTTAATATCAAACATATTGTACTTGAATCCCATCATACTAAATACACTAGCAGAACAGCTCACAGAATACCAGTTCAAAACCTGGGGCCAGTTCTTCGACTGGGGTAAACTGGCATAGCTCAATTTTAGTCCATTATTCTGATTTACCCTAGCTGACAAGCTGTCCCATAATTATTTCTTAATGGTGTCATGAATGGTCTAAAATTAAACTGTAATAACCATAAATATGAATCAGATATTTTATAATATATGTTACCTTTACACAGGAATGTTCAGCTAATACTACTGCTTGCTTTGGCAGAACTTTACACTTGACTATATTTACATGTTTCTCTCACTACTTCATCCTTTCTTTTTCCTTGGAATTTTAGACCCATTGACTTTTGCTAAGCTTTCAGTGGGCAATCTTTTGGTGTTTCTTTTAAATGTATTTTATATGGTTTTAATATGGTGTAGAGCATCGCAAGTGAGTCACGAGGATGCTTTCCAAATATATTATTCTAACACCTCTATTTGCTACACTATGTCCTAGGAAGAGTCAAGAGGACTGTAAAATTGCACTTTTTAAATGTACAAACAAAGGAATCTTGCAGGATTATGATGTCACTAGCATTCATATACCAGAAAAGAGAGAATGCTGACCGATAATGTGACACACAAGGGCACAAGCAATGATTAGTTACTTGCAAGGGATCAAATTTCCAAAAATCAGTCATATCAATCCATAATGTAGGAGTAGTGCTGGGTGCCCTCAGGAAAGCAGATTTATAATAGGGTTCCAGGCTTCAAGTAAATCAATAGTTCTCTCCAAAATCAGAATGCAACATGCTGAGGGACATATTCCGTAACAAAGTACAGATCCACAACTAGCTGAGGTATTCACATAAGAAAAGCTGTCTTTTCCATACAGCTGGATGAACTACTTGCTTTCATAACATATAATTTGCAAATCTGGGGAGGAGGGGAGTTGAATAAACAGGTTGCTGAACTCACGTTGGATTGATAGTGATGAAGCTTAAATTGAACTCAATGTAAGTAATCTTGATTTACTGAGGGGTGAGTGTGGGTGTGTTTATCTAAAAACAAAGTACTGGGCCTTTTCATGTTTAAGAATTTATTAGCCAGTGAACAAATTTCATGCAAACCAATTTCTGCCTGTGCATTACTTGCAAACTGTGTTTGCCATGTGAAGTGTTTTGTGACTGGTCACATGAGTCACCTAGTATTGTTTCTCTTCCTTAATGGGAAGAATGTTGCTCTATTAAGGAAGTGGAGGTGATGAGGGTGGGATTTATAGGATCTTTGATTATTTCAGGAAGAGGGTGGTAGCTTTTTTTCCCGCTAGTAAGAGGGGAAAGGCCAGCAGACTTAGGGAATTTTGTGGACTTAAAAAATATTCCATGGTATTTGACACAGACTTTCCAAGATGTCACAACTGTACAAATACTGCTACTATAATATACTCTGGGATAATGTTTTAAATTGATATGTGCCCAACATCTCTCACCCCTTGTGTTTTTTTGTTTTTGTTTTGTTTTTTTAAACAACCCACACTGCTGCTACTCTAACACTATGAATCAACAGGAGGTCAGAACCATCTGTTTCAAGCCCCAAGGGCTCCATACTTGCTCCACCCACTGCATGGAGCTGGTTGAGAACCTTGTCAGGAAGGTTTTCAGGTCCAGGATGGAATTTCTGTTGAAAACAAGAGCCATCCCCAACCCTGAATTCCCTTGTGGCACTTATGTGGGTTGTCCCAATCCAGCATGAACATGGGTCTTGCCTGGGAACAGGGACTTAAACTTGGGTCTCCCACATCCAATGTGAGGGCCTTAACCACCTGACTGAAGTTGAATACAATTGATCTATATCTGTCAAAAGTTTCAAATTCAACAAATAGGCATTTTCTGATTGAAAAAGAAATCTATAAACTTTTTCTCTCTGATTTAGCCATCAGAGTACAATAAGGAATTCATTTTTATACTATCAAAGGGACTTAGAAAAATTGTACCTTATTTCTCATTTCCATGATAAATGGCTATTTTAGCCAGGAATCTGTTGAGCAATTACTTTACTATTCAAACCTTTTGTGAATAGACGCTTATTTGGATATCTTAGAATGATAAATTCCTTTTATTCCTTCTTTCTCTTGTAAGAATTATTCATGTTCATATTTCATGAATACAGACCTTATAAGAATGGCTTTAAGGATAATAAAGCATATAAAAATGAACCAGTTCACCTCATTTTTTACATGTGGCCTGTGTAGTTGTAGAGATAAATGAATACAGTTTTTCAAACAATTATTTTCTTTCACATTCAAATTGCAACTCCAAATTTGTGTAATGTATTTTTCTTCCATAACCCCATTTTGCAATCTGACAATTAGCATTGTGGTTTTTTTACATGTGCAGTTGATTTTGTCTGCAGCTTGTGATAATGCTACTCAATAGCAAATGAGTTGGTGTGTTCAGTGCTGCAGAATGTGAGCTGTGCGATACAAGAGCAGGTGACTGAGATGCTAAGTACCACCCCCGCAGCTGAATATTTATACAAAGAAATGTAATTGGGGTCCAATCCTGCAAATACTTATCTAACTCCTGGTGTCATTGGAATACATAAGGTTCTAAAAGCACTGCTCCTTGATTCTGCTGTGAAGGGATACTGCTTGGGTGTATGTCAAAGGAACTGGTTCACTGATGGTCACAGTCTGGCTCTTTGTGACATTGACACCAATGAGTACTAACTCAGGTCTGCATTCAACACCTGTCTGAGCTGCATTCAATAGCTGTCTGAGCACTAAAATTGACTGGGTGTGGAGATTGAACTATCTTCTCACACACAGGTGGATCCTGTAGGAAAGATGGATTCAGTGGGAGAGGCATATGCATATAAGGGTAGATTTTCATTCTCAACATCTTATTACAACCTTGGTCAATCATCTTCTGGTTTTAGTGGCAGTCAAGGAGCCAGACAGGGATGTTGCTGACGCAGGGCTTCTCAATAGTGCAATTTCTTCAGATGCAGGGAGACTGCTGGAGGCTAAGGTAGCTTGTTCATTGATGTGACTTCCTGACCCAGAGGTCATCAGTCTTTGGGTTATGGAACGTTAGTCTTCCCTCGGGTGTCTTGCCGACCCAAAAGGCGAGGCTTCTCAGCCTTACCCATGATGCTTATGTGCAATCTTACTGTGCTTTGTGGTTCCTCCCTGGAAGCCTTTTGGACAGATGAGTGAGTCCTACCTTGAAGCCATGGAACTTAGTTGAAAAGGGTTTGAATTAGGACATCCTTAGCTAGTTCTCAAGTCAGCAATTTTTTAAAAGACGTGCTTGAGGTTTGTGCACCAAATAGACTGCATTTCTACAACCCCCCCCCCCCCCCCATAATATCAAAAATAGAGAACACAAATCCCCTTGTGAGGAAACAGACCTGGCCCTGTCTGGCTTAAAACGTCTTGAGATGGTATGTCACCAATTTACAAAAGGTTTGGCAGAAAGCTCTATTAAAATTTGTTTAAAAGACTCTACCAACCAAAAACCACCCAGCATTCATCAATTTATTTTTAATTTTACTGATGGAACTTATGACAAGATCTCACAATTGTCTTGCAAACAAGACAATCTAGTCATCTCTATTTAGGAACTAGATAATATGTCAAACAGCTTTTCTTTGGAAGTTTCCATCTTGAAAGAGTAAAGCTACTTTAAAACTTATAGAATAGAACCCTTTTATAATACAAAATAAGGTCTGTATTCCCATATGTACTAATTAGCTCACAGATATTTAAATTCTAAATGGGAAGAACAAAGTAGGCTAACAATACAGTGTAACCTGAGGCTTAAACAAGCAAAGGTTACTTTTTAGCTAAAAGCACAACAACAACAAACCAAAGGGTCATTGGATGGCTTTCAAAACACACATGAAAAATGAACAAGGAACACACATTAATAAAGGATAGGACTTTTTGCAGGCAATACACAATTTATCTAAATCTTTTTTGAGCCCAGTTCTATTTTTGGCCTTCATGACATCCTATGGCAATGAGTTCCACAGGTTGACTGTACATTGTGTGAAGTACTTCCTGTTTGGTTGGTTGGTGTTGTGTGTGTGTGTGTGTGTGTGTGTGTGTGTGTGTGTGTGTGTGTGTGTGTGTGTGTGTGTGTGTGTGTGTGTGTGTGTGTGTGTGTGTGTTGTTTTTTAAAAAACCTCCTGCCTATTTTCACTGGGTGACACATTGTTCTTTATGTGATGGAGTAAATAAATACTGTGTTCATTATTTTAAAGACAACTAAGATAACCCCTCAATCTCTTTTTGGAAGATGAACAGTCCGACTATTTTAAAATTTCTCCTCCTATGGAAGTTATGCCACATCTTTAATTACTTTTGTTGCCCTTCTCTATACTTTTACAAATTCTAATATATATATGATGAGGTGACCAGAATTGCACATGGTATTCAAGGTGTGGGCGTACCGTGGATTCATATAGCATTACGATATTTTCTGTTTAGCTATCCCTTTCCTAATGGTTCCTTATTCTGTTAGCCTTTTTGACTGCCACTGCACATTGAGCAGATGTTTTCAGAGGACTTTCCAAGATGTCTCTGAAATCTTTCTTGAATGGTAACAGCTAATTTAGAACCAATAGATATCTATAAAAATTATCCCAACTATATCTATATCTATCTATCTATCTATCTATCTATATAAATTTCCAATGTGCATTTCTTTGCACTTATCAATGTTGAATTAATCTGCCATTTTGTTGACCAGTCATCCAGTTTAATGAGATCCCCTTGTAACTTTCAGTCAGCTTTGGACTTAAATATCTCAAGTAATTTTTCATTGCCTGTAAACTTTGCCATCTCACTATTCACCTCCTTTGCTTAATTTATGAATATGTTGAACAGCATAGGTACAGTACAGATCTTTAGGGGACTCCATGACTTACCTTTCTCCACTGTGAAAACTGGCCATTTATTCCTGCCCTTTGTTTCCTATATTTTATCCAGTTGCTGATCCATGAGGACCATGCATCTTATCCCATGACTTCTTAGTTTACTTAAGAGATTTAAGTGAGAGACTTGCAAAGGCTTTATGAAAGTCCAAGTACACACACATCCACTGGATCACTCTTGTCTGCTTGGTGGTTCACCCACTTAAAGAATTCTAATAGATTGGTGATGCATGATTTCTTTTTATAAAAGCAGTGTTGACTCTTTCCCAACATATCGTGTTCCTCTGTCTGATAATTCTTTTATTTATTAAAGTTTTAACTATTTGCCTGGTACTGAAGTTAGGTTTACTGACCTGTATTTACAAAGGTAGCCTCTGGAGCCTTTTTTATTTTTATTTTTTTTAAAAAAAGTTACTTTTAGCTATCCTCCAGTCTTCTGGTAGAGAGGCTGATTTAAGCAATAGGTTACATACCACAGTTAGTAGTTCTGCAATTTCATATTTGAGCTCCTTCAGAACTCTTGGTCTTGGTGACTTATTACTGTTTAAATTACCAGTTTGTTCCAAAACCTCTTTGGCACTTCAATCTGGGACAGTTCCTCGGATATCAGCTAAAAAGATTGGGTAGTGTGGGGAGCTCCCACATATCCTGTGCAATGAAGACAGATGCTAAAAAATAATTTAGCTTCTCCATAATGGCCTTGCAGGGTTATGCCCCATGCTGTGCAACTGGAATGGGGTCTAATGTGTTAAACAGTGGGGTTGGGAGTCAGAACCCAGGATTCATATCTCCTACTTTTGGAGGTGAGTGGGGTGTAGTGGGTTAAAGCAGTCAGAATTGCCAGTGCAAAGTGGTCAGGTTAGAGGGAATCTGATAGAGAGAGCAAGTGGTAGGCTGAGCCAGAGACTGAATGAGAACCAGGGTCTGCTGGAAGCAGGCTGCAACTTGGTTTCCCAGAGATGGGGGACACCAAGGCTAAGTCACATCTACCTAGAGGTTTAAGGGGAATGCCATGTGCAAATATACTTTGTTGTTTCAAGCCACTTCTGTGAATGGCATGTACCTCTGGGGCAAAATGTATCATACTTTGTCTTGGAAAAGCTGTTTGTTACATACTATCACTGTCCACTGGCTCCTGAAAGAACTCTTGTAGGTACCAAGTCCATTGGGCCTGATAGGTATCATGGTTGGCTATGGAGGGGTGCAATTCAGAGACCCAGTCAGGGAGTGGTATGTCTATGGGATCCTGGTTAAAAGAGAAGTGTAGGTATGGGCCTGTCACTTGAAAGGGTTGCACTTGGGGGATTGGAAAAGGAGTCTCAGAAGGGGAAGCCTGCCCAGGGACAGTGACACATCTTGTTTTAAGTTCTTTGGGGCAGGGACTGTCTTTATGTGTTTGTACAGCTCCTAGCATTATGGGGACCTGGTCCGTGACAGGGATGCTGCTACAATATGCCTGCTACAAATACCTACGAGTACTGATGGTTCTGTCATTAGGTTATCTGGGACATAGCCATCACTCAGAACAACAAGAATAGTAAATCAAAGTTAAATAAACATGGATTTACCCCCCTTGTATGAGTGACTCTCACTAGTTAATTTAACAGCTGATCCAAAGCCTACTGAAGTCAATAGAGTGCCATTGACATCAGCGGGGTATGAAAGAGGCCCGTAGAGCAGTGTTTCCCAAACTTGGGATGCCGATTGTTCAGGGAAAGCACCTGGCGAGCCCGGCCGGTTTGTTTACCTGCCGCATCCACAGGTTCGGCCCATTGCGGCTCCCACTGGCCGTGGTTTGCTGTGCCTGGCCAATGGGGGCTACGGAAAGTGGCGCGGGCTGAGGGACATACTGGCCGCCACTTCCCGCAGCCTCCATTGGCCGTGCACAGTGAACCGCAGCCAGTGGGAGCCACGATCGGCCAAACCGGCCGTGCACTGCAGGGACTTTCCCTGAATAAGTGGCGTCCCAAGTTTGGGAAACACTGCCATAGAGAATTGAGGGCCAGTTTCAAAAGTGGTTTTTTAAATAAGTCTAAGACTTATTTTCACTAGGTTTTAGACTCAATTTATTTTTATTCTTTTCCAGAGTAATTACCACACATAAAAATATTCAGATCCTGATTTTACATGCACATTAGCTAGTACTAGTCAATGCTTGTCCACTCCATTCTCTTTCAGTTGGAGGTGTATGCAGAGTGTTTCTCAGAGAGAGAGAGAGATTAAGGGATTTGTCACTTGTTTCTGTGTTTTAAAAGTTGTAGGACATTCAGAATAAATACTGCCGTGAGCACTTCATAGTGATTGATTGGTAATACGGTGGCTCTTTTAATATGTTCTCCTTTTAAACACAGTGCCCATTTACTTCAAACATTTTGCTGTCAGTTTCTGATTTGTGTTCTGTTTGTTATGGCTAGAAGCAGAACTTTATGGCCATTAGCAAAACCAGAATGAGTGCAGCCTGTTATCTCATTCAGACAGTGGGTATAACATAAGTAAAGCAAGTATTAGAAGTATGGACTGCCAAGAGAGGACAAGGTTGATATTCCTTTCTGCAGTCAAGGAATATTAACAGCTGGGTAAGCAGGAATTGAATCCAGAATTGAAAACACAAAGTTGGCAGTGACATTTTCAAATCTTTGGCAGAAGGGAATTTGTTTCTTTGAATGTTTTCTGTGTATAGGAGAGCAAACCACTTTGCACTACTGAGCCAGTGAGAGGATGAAAATTGAAAGGGTAGAATCTCTGAGCTGTAGGTTGTGTCAGAGTCCAAAATGAATGAGAACAAAAAGGATTTGTCTTCAAGGTATCATTTTAACTACCTTAAAAATGCAGTGTTGTTCAGACTTCAATAGATGCACAAAAAATACCTCAAGTACCTGTAAAGAGGTTGATTTAACTCTTCAGCTCTTCCACACCAAGTTTAGTAGGCCTGTATGTATGTTACAGTGGTGTGCATCTGGAATCCACTGATAGCTAGCCCAGGATTCAAGGTTAAAACTGAGTTACAGAAAGTCATAGGCAACACGCTACGTGGTATGAGAAGACTTAACATTTTAGCAGTTACTGAATGCTCTTCCAGTTTAATCTTCTATATTTCAGACATTTTATATTGTTAAATATTATGAATGATATTTTGATGTTCAGCTGAGACCGGTAAGATGGTGTCTCACCTCCTGCCCTGCAATTCCGGGGACCTTCAATGCTGTCATGCCTCACAGCCCTGATCCCAACAGCCAGCATGCAAGCACTCAGGTCACATCTTAGCTTCCACTGCCCATTTTATATATAAATTTTTATTTTTATTTTTTAGCAGAGTTATCCCAACATCCTCCAAGCCCTGAGTTTCCCCTGGCTGAAAACTCACAGAAGCTATTGAGTTCCTGGATCTGTTAAAGAGTCGGCACACTACAGCTTATTAACTTAACTGGGGTGTAAACACCCTTACTTTCAAACACAACACTGAATTGTTTTACTTTTACTTTAAACCAAGTTTACTAAAGGAAAAAGTCATAGGTTTAAGTGATACCAAATATAAGGAGTAAAAATAGATAGCTATAGCAAATAAAAGTAAATATATGCTTCTAAGACTAAAACCTGCTTTGATAAATTACTCTTTTATTAAAAAAAAATAGTTTTCACCAACTCTTTTCCAGAATAGCTGACCAGATACTCTGGTCAGGACCCAGCACATGCAGCGCAAAGTGCTGGGCTTCTTTGACTACTCAGATGAAGGATAACTTTGGGTTTTTTCCTACTTTCTTTGTAGTACAGTAAGCCTTTGAAATGTATTCTTCTGAAATGTAGCCCCAGATAAAGTTCCTTTCCCCTGCTGGTTGTGAATGCCATGCTGTCTCTCCTTCCACCCCAGGTGATTTTTTAAATGCAAGTAATCTCTTCCTGCAACCTCCTATGCAAATTTGGTCACACCTGGTTTGAGGTGTTGGTCTCTTTGTTTTTGTCTGGAAAAGCCTGTTTTTGTCTGGAAAAGCCTGTTTATCAACTCCCCCAGCATGCCTGGTTTCAACAAATGTTCACATTTCCACCATATATCTTTAAAATCCTTTGTAGGTTTACTGTACATATATCACACAAGAAGATTAATGATCAATGAGTTAGTTTTCCAGTGATGTATGCCACCTTTTGGATAAATATAAGGACAACAGTGTGCCAATTGGCACTGGAGAACTCCTAGGATCACAGGGCCCAGCCAAATTTGGAGCTCCATTGTGCTAAGTGCTATGCAAACGTATAGCAAGACAGCTGCTGCCCCATGGTCTACAATACAGTATATCACTTATTTAAACGTAACTTTAAATTGTTTTATTTGAGCTATATTTCTTTTGGAGGGAAGAAAGACATCTCTAAGTGGCATGGTAAGTGGAAGTAGAAAATAGCAGCTAGAGTAAGTGTGTGTGTGTGTGTGTGTGGGGAATTTCATTGGAACATGGGGAATAAGCTCTTCATAGACAACTGTGGCGACCCCTCTCCCATTTCTGCACAGATAAATTTTGGGAAAGCTGAATTAAATAAGCTATCTCTGGGTAAAGGAGAATGATTGTACATAAAATATTTTTCTCATTACCTGAAACATTAAGTGATTTTAAAAGTAGGAATAAATAAAAGATTTGTTAAACTATTAATGTATATTTGTCAGTTGGTAGAGGAGATTGAGAATGTGATGTGAGCTTCTGATGTTGAAAAGGGAGACCATTTTTAATAGAATTTAAACAGCAAAGATTGAATGTGTGTGATGCATATAATAAATCCACATGGGGGGGGGGAGGAAAATTGTTTATCTTACAGGTTGAAGTGTGAGACAAAGGAATTCATAGAAAGCTTTTAAAGAAACATTTACCAAAAATATATATTATGGGTTTTTGTTATAGGGATTGTAGGTCTGTTTTACACTTAATACCTGGTAGATTTCTTATAGTCATTAGAAAACCATTTGATTGGTGAGACACAATAGATATGTTGTTAATCTGGCTAAGCAAAATGAAAAGATGACTGGTAATTTAGTCAAACTATTACTACTTCTGGAAATTTCTAGCTTTTCATGGTTTAAATTACTGTAAACAATGAAGTGCCTGTCTTTTCATTGTTGCCTGTGGGAGTTATGCAGGTTGCTCAGATTAACAAGAATGAAATTGATTGTATACCTCTTCAATGCATTTGTAGCAATTGGCCCCTTGAATAGCATTAGCTCAGAACTTGAATTGTAGGAGGTGAAGTGGTATTTCTTGGTTCTTAGCTTGTTTCTCTTCCCTCTCCCTCCACCCCGTCTTCTCCCCCACCATAAACTGGGGCCATGGAGTAAACAGAGGGATGGCCCAGGATCCCATTCCTTCTCTTAAAAATATCATGGACTAATATATCTTTCAGTGTGATGAGTCTCTGCTTGTCGCACCCTGATCATTAGTTTAAAAAAAAAAATCCTGAGATTAGGAGGTCCTGCCACTGACAGGTGGCATCCCCTTGTCCCTCTTGCATTGCAATATTCAATGAGTTCGGGGAGTTCGCTGTTCATCTCTACCTCAACTTTTGTGAGGTCGGAGGAAATATCTGACTGGTTGACCCAAGCTGATAGCTAGCATATGAACTCGTGGACTGTTAGTCAGGGTGATGTATATCCCCATGATGAATCTACCCAGTATTAAATTTATTCAGCAAGAAAAATCCCATAGCTGGAATGCTGAGCACATCTCCCAACGACCTCCCTCCAAGAGCCCATTTATCATATGTGGTAGCTGGGCAGGGCAGAGTCAGATTCCTCTCTAGCAAAAGAGCAGAGTAGGGACACTTTTTTTTTTTTTTTTAAGGGTGACTTAATCTTTCTTTATATGCTTCTGAAAGGATAGATGTTTGTTTGGGGCACCCTTTACCCCGTGTGACACCCTATACCCCATATTCACCACTTTTATATGGTTATATTTTGTAGAAACTATCGTTTGAAAACTCCTAATCTGCTGAATATTATCCTGTTAATAGGATAGGGGGGAGGGATAGCTCAGTGGTTTGAGCATTGGCCTGCTAAACCCAGGGTTGTGAGTTCAGTCCTTGAGGGGGCCACTTGGGGATCTGGGGCAAAAATTGGGGATTGGTCCTGCTTTGAGCAAGGGGTTGGACTAGATGACCTCCTGAGGTCCCTTCCAACCCTGAGATTCTATTATTCTAATGTGTGTAACACTGCATGTGAAATAGTGAGAATTTCTGTGATTTTGCTGTATGATTGTTACCCAGAATTACTACATATGTCAGTAACACCCATAAGCCAATTCCTCAAAGATGAATACCCACTGGCACACCAGTGAAGTGCTAAATAACCATTACCTGCTTAGTTGGAAACTCACCAGCAGGGGTATTGTAAGCCAATGTTTTATAATTTATCTGAAAGACCATTTGGAACTCACATATGCAATGGAACTACCTACTCACAGGACCCAGGAAGGATTTTTCCAGAACATAAAAGTGGGGGTATAAAAGGGGGAAATGCCTTCAGCCCACCCTCTTTCATCCTTCCATCTCTCTGCTCATGACTGCCACTCTCAAATGGAACAACTGGGAGGAGTTGTCCCTGTATGGAAAGGGAGGCAGCCTATGAAATGTATTGCATTTCATGGTAAGACAAACCTTTTGATTTTAAGCCTAATAGCCTGATAAAATTTATAAATTACCTTGCATGTTATCCTTTTATTTCTTTTGTAACCAATTCTGACTTTTATGCCTTACCACTTAGATTTTTAGTGATTATATCTTTCTTTAGTTAATAAACTTGTTTTGTTGTTTTATCTAAACCAGTGTATTAGAGTGCAGAGGAACAGTGGGGAGGAATAGCTCAGTGGTTTGAGCATTGGCCTGCTAAACCCAGGGTGGTGAGTTCAATCCTTGAGGGGGCCATTTAGGGATCTGGGGCAAAAATTGGGGATTAGTCCTGCTTTGAGCAGGGGGTTGGACTAGATGACCTCCTAAGGTCCCTTCCAACCCTGAGATTCTATGAGGGTACAACAAGACTCAGGCCACTCCCTCTAGGAGGCAAGAAGGGAGTGCCACCCAATCCCACTCTGCCCCCAGCTCTGCTTCAGCCTTGGGCCTGACTGTGGCCTGGCCATGGCTCCACTCTTGGCTACAGCCTCAGCCCCTAGGTGGCTCCAGTCCCAGCTTTGGCCCCCAGCCCTGAGCACAGCCAGACTCCAATTGTGGCCTGGCTCCGGCTCCTGACCACGGCTCTTGGGGGCGGGGCAACATAAGTTTGGGGACCATTATAATGGAAGAGGTTGGGATGACATAAATGTTTCATTCTGTTAGCCATGTGTTAAACTCTCTTCACTGTTGGACTACTGCCATTAGTTTCAAAGTCCTATATTGGCAGAAGTGGCCAGTTCTGTGTTCCAGTTGGGACTCTGCATGTTTGCACACAGGGAGACTTTCAGACCAGCTTGTTAGTCATGCCAAAGTCCCTTAGTGCGCTTGCTGAGAGAGCAGTTAATGCTTTAATATGGCAGGTCTAGGCTATAGTTAAGGAGCTGATCACCTACTCAGTGAAATTTAATGTACAGCGGTGATATGGCAATACATGTAAGCAAATCATGGATGGGTATTTAAAACAGTGTTGGTGGCTGTCAATGATCACTGATCAGAGAGGCTGCTAGTAATGGCTGATTCCTAATGAGTTCTTGGATTTAATTATTTTTATTTTTAAAAGGAAATGCATCATTTTGGGGACAATGTATTCTGAGAACTCTTTACAAGACATAGCTTCCTTTCCTGCAACACTTCTCCCGAGCCTAGACAGTGCATATGAATAATGTGAAGGATTTCCCTTGCCCAGATGGGCACTATAGGCATTTCCTAAATCTTGCATGTTTCCTAAATCTATGTGGGTTCTTACTATTAGCCAGGGGGTCACCACATAGACTCAGCCTGGCTTCAGGGCTGAGGCCTACTGAAGTAAAGGAACACTTTTTTGCATTAAGCAACAGGTAGTCATGGCAACTGCTGTGTACCATGAACTACTATGACAGATGCTCAGTCTTGAAACTCAAAAAGCTTGGGTGCCCAAAATCAGAAGCTAGATTATCAGAACTCCTGCTCCACACACTCTGAGATCTGAAATGTTTCTCAAATCCCAGAGTGTTCAAAACAAAGTACTTACATTCTCTCTAGCACATCCAAATAGCCTCCTTTTCAAAATACCTTGGTACATAATTTAGACAGTGGCATACAAACTCCTATGAGATTCTGGAAGTATACAGTGAAGTTTTCTCTTTTATAGTGTCCGTCTTTGGTAAATTTAAATTACAAATTATTCCAGTCACTAATAACAGGGTCTTTTACTCAGAAGGCTATGTTGCATCTGAGATTGGTAAAGCGCACACAGTTTGTAAACTGTACTTAGTACAGACACACATAATTGAAATCATATGAAAATAAGAGTGAGAAGTATAGGAAAATGCCCCCGTGGATCATGCACACTTTTTTAGCTTTAGGCTGGTACAAGATAAAGCAATCCCACAATGTAGACATATTTAACCTTGGTCATACGTACAACCTTGTGGAGGCTATTAGAAACAGATTGAAGAAACAGTCAGTGGAGCACACCAAGAGAAGAAATGAAGTTTTGGGTTGCTGCCGCCTCAATCACTCCGAGTGTCCCACTTGTGAACATTCAAGCATCACGTTTTCTATCCCCTTTTTCATACTTTTACATATCCCTGACCATATTTATGTAGGGCTCAGCCCCTATTCCATATGTCGCTTTCCAGGTACCCGCAATTGGGGTTCAGATTGCTGACTTAAGTGATTTGCGTCAATACCGTGTTAAAATAATTCCTGATGTTTCCAATATGCTGATGGATTAACCTCATACTTACACATACTAAAATTTCCCCCCAAAAGCATTATTTCATGCTTCTGTAGTGTACTGGTTTATCACAAGCTAAATATTCCTAATCTTATAACATTAGGATTTAGTCATGCTAATTGCTTTGCTACTTAGGCTAGCTATCAAAACCAACAGGCCAACTAGGGTTTAGCTTCTTGCCAAGCCTACTGTTGTTGCTGTACAGACTTTTATATTTCCCTACTTTCATGTCTTGCATCACAGCTCTAATCGCTTTTATTTTCCCTCCTTAAAGCATTTTAATATGCGTTAGCGCATGATCTATAATTTTGTACCCTAAGACCAAGTCAGAGGTTATAGATCAACAGTGTCTTTCAAATTAGCTGTATCCAAAAAAAATTGGAAAATTAAATAAAGATGAAAAAATATAAGGAAGAGAGAAATGAGATTTCTCTTGTCAAAGAGTGGAGACCGATACCATGAAGCCTGTTCCTAAGTCAATGTCAAATTATGTCAAGGGACTTAGGAGTTTGGCACTAGAAGTGTAGGGGGGAAGAAATAGTGGGAAACAAAGGACTACTATTTGCTTTGTTCCGTAATCTGGAATAACATCACTGATGTCAATATAGCTGCTCCATATTTATATTAATGTACTTAGGAGCAGAATTTGGCTCATTGTGTATTTTGGAATTATCCTGACCATAGTTTTACAAATGAAGTTACTACGCACTTGAACAGAACAAAAATTAAATGTTGCTATGGACCAAATTCATTAATTTGTATTTAGTTTCTAAAAACAGTGAATATGGAAAAATTAAACTACTAATTTCTGGGGAGATTGTTATTCAGGTAACTTATAAAGACAAATTGCTTTATAATCTGTAGAACAAAATAAATTGCTCCAGGAGGAATAGCTTTCAAAAACCTTGCATGTTAGGTTTTTTTTTTAATTTTAATCTCTCCCTTTGAACTCTGATATATACTAGAAAAGTTCCTTGACGAGATCAGGGGAAAATGGCCAAATAAGCATTTTTCCATAAAAATCCAAGGCCTTTTAAACTAGAGATAAGTATAATCCTCACAAACATCACCCTACCTCACATCACAATAAATTGTTTCCTTCATAATTAATGTATCCTAGCCATGAATTTTGTTCTATTTTGGGGAGAATGTATTAGCCAATGGGGAACTAAGTACATTGCAATTAAATCTCCCTTTATAAAGGCATTTGGTGTAATTAGCACACTTCATTGATTGGGAATTGCTTTACAGATCATAGGGTAGCTATGTTTAAAATTTTAATTAGGTAAATCTGCCCACAGCATGGCTCTTCCAGTTTAAACTTAGATTAGATTCTAGTGTTTGTTTATATGGGGTGGATGGGGGGAGGAGGGAACCTTACAATGCTTCTAAGAGGGGTGGTGAGGAAAGACACACAACACACAGTACTTGACTGAAGTAAATAGTGTTTCATTACTACTATACTTGATGCTGATTTTTTTCCATTTATTAATATTCCAAACACTTATTTTGTCAGAACTGACATCTTGTTTGCACTTAACTGAAACAGTCAGTTTTCCCAGTGAGTGACAGGTGTTTTAAATTTAAACCACATGCTAATAAATTATACATTAAAGACCAAATAATTCTTAGTGTTAGAAGCAGGTATTTTCCCCATACAGATTATTCTCAAAACGAGACTCACCTACAGGGAAACAGCAGATTTGCAAAGGAGAGAATAATGGATCTGAATGCAAAAGTGTGTCGACAGGTAAATGTTAGACACAAAGCTCATGTATAGGCTTTTGCTGGTGTAAGGGTGAGTGACATCTCTACTTGTAAGTACGTACACTCCTCTGGAAATACAGATCATATGCTTAGACTTAATGGGCCCATATCTGCCCTCCAATGTGCATTTACAACTTCCATTGCTTTCATGGGAGATGGAGCAGAGGATTCACAGGTATAAACAGCAGGATTTTGCCCAATAGAGAGATATGATATCCACCAAAAGTACAGACAGATGTCTAAATGCCAAGATTCATCAGACTCCTATCCAGAAAAGAAAATTAAATATCTTTTCCACATGTTAAGAATGAAGCTAGAGTGACTCCCCTGGCAGGAGAGCCATTGGGCAACTGAAGAAACATGCAAAAGCGACTGGCCGAAGGACTCCCTCCATCAGACAGCACTTAAAAAGGGAAAAAATGTGGATTTCAATGACACAGAGGACATGCAAAGGACAGCCCAGGATAGACAGGAATGGCAGAGCCTTGTTCATCCCCCCCCAAGTGACACCTGATGGCACAGGAAGACATCAAATTTAGATAGACATATCACTATAATAAGTAACATGGCTGATTGGTTTGTGAACTTTCTTACAAGATATGAGTGGTACTGATGAGCTAAATGATCCCTGAGGACAACAGGAACAATTTACAAAGTTATGCCTGGGAGGCATGAGTGCTAATGCTATTTATATTTTGTGAATAGGGCTTTGAAAAATGTAGTCTGCAATGAATGAAAATTGTAAGAAAAATGTCATAGCAAACGTTAGGAAGACCAGAAAACGTAAAGGCTGAAAGAGCCTCATACGGTCCATTAAGATCTGTCCTTGTAAGTCAATGATATACCAATTTATATACTAAATATTAAAAATATAGCTGCTTGCTCACGCTTTGTTCACATTCTTCAAAAATATTCCCATAAATAAACCTGTAGAGATCTTCAGCTAAGACCTGGCATTCCAGTTGACCATGTTGGAAGCTTACTTTGCAATAAATTTCAACACAAATCTATGCAGCTGTGATTATAGGCAGCAGTTTGTTAGAGGTTGGTTTTATGTCCTTTCATACGTGTCCAGACAGTTTTGCATTCATATAAAGCCTCTCAAACTCAACTGAAAAATTAGGTCTTTAACATTCTTAAGATTCTTAACTATATTGATATTATCATGACTGTAAGCCATTGAATGGGTATCATATTTAGCAACAGTACTGAAAGGACCATTAGTTTTCTGCTATGTATATTGTGTGTATACTGTGACTATTTACCCAATGCTGTAGCAATGTGTCATTGGAAAATTAAATGACAAATTCTTCCATCTAGTACATAAAGATAATACTTTAAAGAGTTGCCATCTTTCTTCCTGAAACTGTCTGTTACTTGTAGGCTTTAGACTTCTTGGGCTAGATTCACAAAGAAATTAGGTGTGTGACACTGAGCATTGCCATGCCTAATTTTTAGGTGCCTAGAAAATGACCAAGATTCACAAAGCCTGAGTTCTGTGCCTAGGCTCCCTATACAATGTATGGGCAGAGAGAGGTGCCTTAGAAGGAGATAACAAAACCAGCATACTAGTTGGCTCCTTGCCTAAAACAGACAATCCAGGGAAAAAGAAGGGGTGCTAATCCCTGGTCCTATCTTTTACATAGGCACCTAAGTCTAGGCTGCAGGGAGGATAAATAATTTTTAAAAAGTCATCAGAGCAGTGGGAAATCTATCACTTCCCAGATGCATGTGCTAACCACCAAGCTATAGATTCATTCCCACACTTGAGGTTTTGCTCTCTCTGGCCCAATGGGTCTTTAATTAGTTAATCCACATTGGAACAGCTTCAAGAGGCGAGACTGAGGTTGCCCTATGTCAGAATATCCCATAGCTTCATTATTAGGGCATTCCTCTCAAAGGGGGAAGAGCCCTATTCAAATCCCTTCTCCCCTGCAGCAGGTGTAGGGGGGACTTGAATTGAGAAACTCCCATTTCTTAGGTGAGTTCCCTTAAAAATTATGAGGGAAGTTCACCGCCTGCTCTTCTTCCCCAACCCCATCTCTTTTGTGTAAGCTTGGCTAGAGGGGCCCAATCTGATAAGCAGCTCTGGGCATGCTTACCAGATTGGGTCCCACAAGCAACTTGGGTAGAGGAACAACTATCTTTCCTCAGTTCATATATCACTCTTGGCATCGGGCTGCAGTGTGCAGGGGCAGAGGCAGAAACATTGATGCCTAGGGGACTTTTGCCCCTGCCCCCCCCCCCCAACCAAAAGATGCAGAGTGAATTTAGGCGCCTACAGGGTTCGGCATAAGTTGAGGTGGGTGGCTTTGTGGATCCCATTGGGTCCTGAGTCTGGGATTTTGGTGCCTAAAGAGGCAGGCCCCAAGTCCTTTTGTGAATCTAGCCCATCCTGTGTTTTCAGAGGAACCTAGTCCACAGAAATAGCCGCATCTATGGGACATGAGTCCTTGGTTTTTGTCAGTCTTTGACTGAGAACCCACTTCTTGTTTACCATCTGTCAGAGTGAGCTGGCCCTTTAACAGGACCAGAGGTTCGGCTGCACCTGTGCCACACTTACCTTGCCTCCCCAGGTGAAGTCATGTAAATAAACTGGCCTGCAAGAGGGAAGGATGAATAGGAGGAGCCTGTGGAGAGGCAGAGCACAGAGCTAACTCCAGGGAGTAGGAGGACTATGAGAGCAGAGGAAGACTTTAGGAAAGGGTAGTGAGACATGGAACAGAGTGTTTTTATAAAAGCTGGTGCACAGCCAGTAGGTCCGGGAGTATAGGAAGAGGTGCTGGGTAACAGCAGGCAGGTTGAGGCTATAGAGGTGAATGGCCTGGTTGTTAACAGTTCCCAGGGCTGGAAACCCATATACAGATTGGATGTGGGTTCTTCCTAAACTGCTATGCTGTGTGAAGGTATACAGCTATACCTGTGACCAAGGGAACATGACAAAGAAATTGATTAGGACCCAGGAGGGTTAGAGCTGAGCCCAGAATTGGATTGAGTGGAAGAAAATGGACTCTTGGAGAGAGAGGGCTGTGTTGGCATGAGGCAGTTATTGTTTGATTAGACTTCTTGTGACTTGACTGGAGGGCTAAATCATCTTGGATGCTGCTGGTAGACTGGAAGGGGGAGAAATTCAGATGTGATGGGGGAAACTGAGGAAGTGGATGGGTCTTACATTTAAGCAGGTAGATCCCTGCTACATCATCCGTTGAGGGTCAAAGACTCACTGATGTATACCAAGGGCAGACTTTAATGAACTGATGAAGCAGATGAAGATCCAAAAAGTCTTAATATTCTAGTAATCTTTTTACTTATTTGTATTTTCAGTATCTCATAAATGTCCCCAATCAAGATCACAGCCTCATAGTTCTCAACACTGTACATGAATATAATAATCCTGATCCAAAGTACTTACTTTCCTCCAGCCCTTTGGCCATTTTGATAGTATTATCTGTATTTTAAATATGGATTTCAGTGACCTGCCCAAAGTCACAAAAGAAGTCTATGGCAACACTGGAAATTGAACCCAGAACTCCTAAGTCCCAGTGTGTATTGAGGCAATGTCCAAAAGCTGTAGTCAGGATCCCAGTATGCTAACCTTTATGTGAGTATGTAATCCCTGCCTCAAAGTTTATACCTTAGGTCAAACTAATTTAAAGAGGGGGAAAATACACAAATTACAAGTCTAATATTTCCGCTGAACCCTAGGAATTACTGAAGAGATCAGAAAACATGGAGTTCATATTTTTAGGATTCTGTATCTCTCATTTTCTCCAGCCCTCTCCCTTTGACATACTGCATCCCAGGTTAGCTCCTAGTGTCATACTTCTCTTACTCTGGCGGTTGTTCATACCCTCAGCTATTCCATGTTTAGAAGTTAAGATCCTTATTGCCAGGTATGAAAGCATTTCTTACAGTGCTTATTGTACAGCCTCCCTTCCCTGTCCCTAAACCTATTGTATCTTCCAACTTTATTCAGCATTGCATGGACCTGTTCAAATGTAGGTGAGTGAAAACATCAAAAAGGGCATATAAAATTGTGCCATCCCCACACCAGGCTCTCTTCTCTGAACTGTGTTAATGTGTAAATCTTCATTATCCCTACAATGTGACATTTCTAAACCATGTTCATATTCCCTTTTCTTCACCACAGGATGACTCTGGCTTTTCTTGCTGAAGAACTATTCACTGCTAGTTAAGGTTTCATAGAATATCAGGGTTGGAAGAGACCTTAGGAGATCATCTAGTCCAAACCCCTGCTCAAAGCAGGACCAATCCCCACTTTTTGCCCCATATCCCCAAATGGCCCCTTCAAGGATTGAACTCACAACCCTGGGTTTAGCAGGCCAATGCTCAAACCACTGAGCTATCCCTCCCCCTGCTGTTTCACTGTCATGGCTTAATGTTTTGACACAATTATCTGTACTGATCTTAGTAGTACTTTATTTTCTTAATCATTCAAATTTATCTGAATCAAATATGATTTCTCAGCAGACACTATCCATCCTTCTGAAAATCACTGTACATAAAAAGGATCTCTGACATTATGGAAGTAGTGTACATTGAAGAGGCATAAATGCCATCTTATGGAGACTCTGTGCTATATCCTTGAGTTGCGGTCAATGGGAACTCGGTCAAGTACTTTAACCTTTCTGTGTCACAGGTTGCACATTTTGTAAAAACAGTATAATTCCTCCTCAATGTTTAATTTGGTAGGCCCTTTGATAGTGAATGAAAAATACTATATTAATTGAAAATAGTATTTTCAGGTGTCCTTAATGCACCTTATGTGCTAATAGTGTCATTCAGATTCTTACAATCCAGAATGGTGTGTGTGAGAGATGCTGAAACTTTTGTTCCTTATTTACATAAATAATATAAGTACCAACACTTGCATGCATGCATGCACAATTAACTCATTAAAATATAGACAAACCATCTAGGACCAAAAATGTTTATGTAATAGACCATCCTAATACAGCAAATCTAAACTTTTTATCCCCCTCCGACTACATGCCCACACACAGATACTCCAACATGCCCCCAAGAGAGATCCTGTGGAAATAGGTAAGCTTTGAAAAGTCCTCTGAAGGCCAAAAAAATTCAGCTGTCACACTGAGACAGGAATTAGTTCCAAAGTCATTGTTGGCCTGCTCATATTTAGATCTGGGAACAATTGGCTAACCTGACCAAAGCAGTATTCCACAAGTAGAGAGGAGCTCTTGTAGGCCTAGCTAATACCCTAGCCCATTAGAGCTTAAATTAACTCATACCTGGAAATGCATCCAGAAACTAATGAACTACAGTCTGCACCAGCTTCCAATTAAAGTTCTCCCTGCAGAAAAATGCCACTAAAGCCTTTCTTATGTGGGCAAGTTTATTGGCTATACTAATATTTACACCAGTATAACTCCCCATGTAGACATGCTTATTCTGGTATAAGAGTGACTGTTAGTTAGTGATATAAGGTAAATAACTGCGACAAAGCACTCATATAAAAGATTACATTTCTATGTGGGAAGTTATATTGGTGTAACTATAATGTTTTAACTCTCACCTTAAGTTTTTTTTTTTTTTTAAGAGAACTAGAGATCGGACAAAAGTTTTGTGTAGAAAGGGCACAATTTTCAAAAGTCCCATTTTCAAAACTTACTGGGGTGCTTAGGAGTCTAACATTTGAAAATGGGACGAAGCCTACTAAATCACTTCATTGCTCTTGAAAATTTTACTCATGGCCTAAGTAGGGTGCCACATTCTATGTTAGCTAGTTTCCAAGTATTGTTTTTGTATAGTCCTAAGCAAAAACCACTGCAATAATTCAACCTGAATGTGACACATGCATAGATAGCTAGACAACTGTTGACATTTCTATGTGTAGATAGAATAAAACACACTGCCAATTCTATCAGGGTATGCAGAAGTAGTTGAATAAAGATCCAATAAGACCTCCAAATGATGACCCTGAATAACAAGACAGGTGCAAGCATTCAGGTGAGGAAGTTGATGTATTACCTGTTTCCTCAATTCCCCCCCCCCCCCCCCCCCCAGCCCACCAACATGTACATATGTTGTCTGAGTTCAGCCTTCAGGAGCTCTCTCATCCAAAAACCACTCCTGGTCAATCACTGGGTAAATTGTGCAGTTGATCAATATACGGTGAAGCAGAGAAATATCACTGGGTGTCATTCACATACGCATACAGTCTCTTAATAGTCCCATATACATTTTCAAAGATGGAGTTGGTTGATAATCCCATCTTGGCACCACACCTTAGATTTCTTGGGATGGAGGAACAAATATCCCAATAACACCGTTTGAGTCTTATCCAAAAGAAAATTATGCAGTCCCTTAAGAACAATTCCCCCTACCACAATACACTGACAAATCCTTATGGTTGGTTGGTTGTTCCTGGAAAGATTTTCATCTAGTAGCTGGAAGGATATTGCCAGCTAACAAGCACATCCCTTTCGAAACAGGAGCTGAGTGACTTTTCTAAAATGGTGCAATAATATAGGGGAGGAGGGTTAGAGTAAGGAGGGTAGTGGGTGGTCTTGGTGATGGTGGCAGCAGTCTTTGGTGAAGGCTGGCATCATTACTAGGGTATACTTATGGTTGTAGTTCGGTGTTTGTAGTGGATGATGGTGGTTTTAGTGGTAATGTGTGTCTGAATGAGTATGTACGGTCAGATACCTTCATTTTTCATATCACTGTTTTTATGGTTTTGTATTGGGTATTCTTTGTGTGTGTAGATCAGTCTTAAATGACACATAGCATAGGGTTAGTATATTAATATTAATGAAAATGGGATTTATTATCCTATGAATGCTTCTGTTACTAGTAATGGAGTTAATCATGTGCTTCAGATGCCTCAAAGGAACCCCATAACTTTTACCTGACTTCAGTAGCTATAAACACTGGGGTGGGTTAAAGAGAAATTCTAAATATATCATTAATCATAACTTGGTCTGGGACAGAAGCTGCTTTTCTGAAAAATGTCATTTTATAGTTTAGTATGTCATCCTTGCTGATTTTTATTTTCATACACAATCTGTTCCTGTAATAAGGAGTTTGCCTGATTGTTTGTCAGCTATTTTTCTGTGTGATTTATTTTTGAATTAGTTCTACCTCAAAACCCCCATGTTTACATCAATCACTTTTTTGTTCCTGACTACTCTCAAGAAACTTCTAATCGTGTGGAGGTGCTTTTTCACAAGTAATTGACCAAGCTTGACTGACCTGTATGAGAAACTATAGTCATACGCCCTAAATATGAATTGCTATAGTCTGAGCAACCTACCTGTTATCCCCATCCGTCCTGAACTTTTTAATGGAAACCTCAGTTTCTCATTCTCACTTTAACACACTGCATGTGCTAAGTAACTTAGGACTCCAGTTCCATGGACAGTATTATAACTTTTGTCCTCGGATTCAATGTTGTTGTGCATGGACAACATTTTCATGCATATTTCATGGTTCTTCAAAATATGAAACTCTTATAAGTAACTGCTAACAGCATTTCCTTTATTTCCCCAGTGAAGTCATCTTTACAGATCTGTAATAATTCCTCTCTTCTTGATCCTTCCTGCAGTAGGCTACTTGTTGAAATTCTCTCCACTCTTATGATACATCTCATATCATTAGTGGACCAGCAAAATCTCTTCCAAGAGCTTTTTCTTCTCCCTTTACTATTTTCTTTAGAATTTGTTGTAATTTAACTGGTCCTTTGCCTCATCAGCTTCTATGATTTCTAACTGACTGTTTACATTGGAATATCCATCAAGACTTCTTTTAGCTTTAAAAGAACATTTTTAGCATCAAATTTTCTGTTCAACCTCTCTCTCCTCCTGGGTGTGAAACCAGACTTCATTTGATAATAAAGTATAGAATTTCTTCAGATCTCCATGTTACAGTTAGTTGTCTTCCCACCCTCCCATTTGTTTTCCTCATTAGCTATTGAATTGTAACATACATAGAGCATGGTAGGTATTTAAATTTAGAAAACACACTAATATGAACTCTGTACATGAAGGTAATTATTTGGATGGGAGAAATTACAGAGGCTGAAGCATAAAGAACTCAAACACCTCCACCCTTCTTAATAATTCTCAATTCCTTCATGAATCCCTTCTGAGACAGTCAATATGAAGAGATGAGCCTAGCAAAATGTCTTTAGGGTCAACAAACTAGGGATCTTTGGGATCAGTGTAGTGGAGTCAGGACTCAACCATAGTCTGATAGACTACTGAGTAGATCTTTAAAACTCCAATTGTTTATATTGAATAGGAAGCTTTCTTATGCAGACTCTAAGCTTTCACTTGTGAACGTTTCTAGCTTTCATGGTTGTAAAGTTAACCTTGGAAACTTAAGCTAACTGAAGAAAAGCTGTCTTCCTGTGTTTGCAACCAGTTCTGGTACCTTTCTGCTACTCAGAACATTGACAATATGTAGCACCGTGAAAACTGATGATATTTCTAATTTTTCACTGCTGCTATTCAGAATGTTGTGGGCACTGTTAAACTATCAGGTCAGTTTCTCTTCTACAGTTTGTGGATGTATTTTTATATATAATATTTTATATACACCCCCCCAAAAAAAATAGGATTCCAGAATTTTCATTCTATATATCACTCTGAAGCCTAGAATGTCTGTAGAGTCAGAGCGTGAAGCAATGGAAATACTTATAAGTGTGGTTGAGACTGAACAGAAAAAGCTATCACCAGATTCAATAATCACAGGGGTCTGTGGTCTGTTACTGTCCAATTTGCAAGTCTTCAACCATTTTGACCTTACAGATTACACCCTTGTGAAAGCAAGGCAGATATCCATGCCATGCCAACATTTCTAGACTATTGTGATATCAGAGGTAATTCAACTAATCCCTACCCTTACTCTATAGCTAATTTAAATACAACAATTTCATTGCTTGTATGAGAGACACTGCACAGATGGAGGCTTGGGGGGGAGGGATAGCTCAGTGGTTTGAGCATTGGCCTGCTAAACCCAGTGTTGTGAGTTCAATCCTTGAGGGGGCCATTTAGGGATCTGGGGCAAAAATTGGGGATTGGTCCTGCTTTGAGCAGGGGGTTGGACTAGATGATCTCCTAAGGTCCCTTCCAACCCTGATATTCTATGATTACTTAGCTCAGCTGCCATATTTCTTCAAACCCCCCCCCCCACACACACACACAACCTAACCAGCATACACATACAGCTCCTCACTACATCACACATCTCATTTTCCACCTGCACAAATGAACATAAATCTCCCAGCACAACACAAACAGTACACATAATAGCCTAAAACATCACTTTGAAGCCTAGAATGTGTGTTGATTCGATGTGAAGCAATAGAAACAGCTACAAGCATGGTTGAGAACTTTGTGTTGAGAGCTATTTGTAGCTTTCTTTATACACAGTGAGCAACAAGCCTCCATTAGGGAGGAAATGGATCCAACACTAGACATCTCAGGAATAAGAACAGCAGACATGCCAAGTGATTCTGAAGAGGGAACAAAACAACATTGTATTCACCAAATCTAAAAGTGGAAAGCAAACTGAGCACAAGGGGATGAAGGCCCTGCTTCACAAAGGGACATAGGCATTGAAGTGCTGAATGTCTCAATGCCTAACTTTTTTTTTTTTTTTTTTTTTTTTTTTTTTTTTTGGACAAATCACAGGAGCAAAACCGAGATCCACAAAGCCTGGTTTAGGTGTGTAGGCTCCCCATACAATGCATTGGGAGGGATAGGCACTTAAGAATGGGATCCACAAAAGCCAGCATGCTGTGTGAGGAGCTTCCTAAACTAGCCAATGGAAAATATTGATGAGAAGAGTGTCCTAAGCACTGCCCCTATCATGGAGTCCACTGGTCTGCAAGGAAGTGTCTATCTCTCTGCTAAGTGATCTACAAGTGGGAAACCCTCTCTTGAAGTCAGGAAGTTTAGGCACTTAAGTTTCTTGCAAGAACAAGTTAGGTGCCTGCCTAATGCCACATAAAATGACCAGAGGTGGTCAAATACTTAGTCACTGACTCTGTAGCCTGGTGGTCAGGGCACCCATGTGGAAGATGGGAGATCCAGGGGCCAGTCCCCTTGCTCCAATGACTCTTTAAGTATTTATTTACATACCCAGAGGCAGAAACTTGGGCACCTAGGGACTTTTACTGCAAAAACTTGGACACTAAGTGAGTTTAGGCCCCAACTGGGTTAAGTGATAACTGTACAAAGGTTTGGTGGATTGTAATAGAGCCTAAAACTGGGATTTAGGCACCTGTACCATTGTCGGTCTTAGGCCTGGTCTACATTAGGACTTTATGTCGAATTTAACAGCGTTAACTCGATTGGACCCTGCACCCGTCCACATTATGAAGCTATTTATTTTGACATAAAGGGCTCTTTAATTTGATTTATGTACTCCTCCCCGACGAGGGGAGTAGCGCTAAATTGGACATGGCCATGTTGAATTCGTGTTACTGTGGACGGAATTTGACGCTAATAGCTCCGGGAGCTATCCCACAGTGCATCACTCCGTGGACGCTCTGGACAGCAGTCCGAGCTCAGATGCTCTGACCAGCCACAGAGGAAAAGCCCTGGGAAAATTTGAATTCCTTTTCCTGTCTGGCCAGTTTGAATCTCATTTCCTGTTTGGACTTTGTGGCGACCTCAGCAGCACTGGCAACGATGCAGAGCTCTCCATCGGAGGTGACCATGCAATTGCAGAATAGAAAGAGGGCCCCTGCCTGGACTGATCGTGAAATGTTGGATCTGATCACTGTGTGGGGAGATGAATCAGTCCTATCCAAGCTCCGATCCAAAAGATGGAATGCAAAAATTTATGAAAAATTTCCCAGGCCATGACGGAGAGAGGATACTGCTGGGATGCAATGCAGTGCCGCGTGAAAATCAAGGAGTTGCGACAAGCGTACCAGAAGACCAAAGAGTCAAACGGACGCTCCGGATCGCAGCCCCACACATGCCGTTTCTACGAGGTGGGGGGAAGGAGCAGGGAGGCGAACAGTTCTAGCTGAGTGGTTTTGCCGGAAACAGTAGCTGGCCACCGCTAGGAACTGTGCTTGAAACATGGGAGTATACCACTGCTGGGAAGTAAGCTCTCAGCAGTCCAAAGTGTACAGCTTACTATGGTCTCCTGATAGCCGAATTCCGGTGTCCAGCCCTGCTTGTGTGATCCGCACACCAAGACCCCAGGCACTCAATATAAAGACTGAATATTCGACCTTGTACTGAGTGCACAAGTGATAGGTACTGTGCATGGTCTTTTTCCCAGGGAAAGAGTATAGGCATTGTTCTGGAAAATGTATCTTTCTGAGGACTTCACTCCCTTTCTCCCATCGCACAGCTGCGAGTGTCTCCCGCACTACCTGTGCATCCCCATCCCACAGGCTTGCGCAGATCAGGCGGCGCAAAAAAAAACCTCGGGACGACATGTTCTCTTAATTGATGGTCCATTCCCAAAATGAGGCGGCACAGTGGAGAGAGGACATCTCACGGTCCGAGCGAGCATCCAGCGAACGGGAGCAGAGGGCTGAAGCTCGTGAGGACAGGTGGCGGCAGGAAGACCAGCAGGCAACTCAAACGCTGCTTGGACTAATGAGGGAGCAAACGGACACGCTCTGGCGCCTTGTAGATGTTCTACAGGACCAGAGGCAGGAGGAAAGAGCGCCGCTCTATTTGATCTCTAACCGCCCTCCCCCGCAGCCAAGTCCAATCCACCCCTCACCCAAAGTCACGAGAACGAGGGGCAGCAGGGGCTGTGGAAATCACTCAACCCCTGCGGACTGCTCCAGTAGCAGAAGGCTTTCATTCCCAAAGATTTGACGGGTCCTTCCCTTCCCTCCAACCGCACCCCACCCTAGCCCCCATCCAAGTTTCATCCCATAAGACTGCTTTCCTTAATAAAAATGCTGTTCAGTAAAGTGCTGTTTCCTTGATTTCCTTTTAAAGGATGGTGTGTTTGGGTGCGGGGGGAGGGGGTTTGTAATTGGAGACGATAGGTGCCTGAACCAGGGTAGAGACAGCGGGACAGGTTCACCAGAACCTCAGTCACATTGCATTCACTAGGCACCATGGTCATTCTGGGAGGTGGTTTTCATGTGCTGTATGGCAGGGCGGGGGCGGCTGCAGATCTTTTGCAGCGGTCAGTAGCCTGCATAACAGAGCCATGCAGCAGGGGATCTGTGACCGCCATACCCGCCCACAAAGTCACACAGGCCCCCCATCACAGAGTTGCAAAAAGGAGGGGTGGCAGGCTCCATTGAAACAAGCATTCCGCCACTGTAGACTGCTCTAGGAGCAGGAGCCTGTCATTCCCCGAGTTTGGAAGCGTCCTTTCAATCACTCCACCCGCTCCCCAACCGCGGTTTGCGTCCCAGTTTCAACCCTGTACCGAGAAATCCTTAATAAGGAAGATGGTTTTAATTAACAATGTTTCCTTTATTTTATTTTTAAAGCAGTGAATGAAGGGGGGGAAAGGGTTTGGAAATTGGAGAGGATAGGCAACATTAACTGGGTAAAGAAACATAGGTAGGTTCAGGTTCTGCTTACAGAAAGGTAATAGTCACAGGTTACCCTGCTCGCTCTGGAAGCTAGCTTTCAAAGCTTCCCAGATGCGCAGCGCATCCCGCTGGGCTCTTCTAATCGCCCAGGTGTCTGGCTGCGCGTAATCAGCAGACAAGCGATTTGCCTCAACCTCCCACCCCACCATAAACGCCTCCCCCTTGCTCTCTCAGAGATTGTGGAGCACACAGCAAGCTGCAATCACAATGGGGATATTGGTTTGGCTGAGATGAGAGCGAGTCAGTAAGCGTCTCCATCTCCCTTTGAGACGTCCAAAAGCACACTCCACCACCATTCTGCACTTGCTCAGCCGGTAGTTGAAGCGCTCCTTTTGAGTGTCCAGGGCGCCTGTGCAGGGCTTCATGAGCCAGGGCATTAGTGGGTAGGCTGGGTCCCCGAGGATCACTATAGGCATCTCCACATCCCCAACAGTTATTTTGTGGTCCGGGAAGTAAATACCTTCCTGCAGCCGTCTAAACAGACCAGAGTTCCTGAAAACACAAGCGTCATGAACCTTGCCCGGCCATCCAACGTTGATGTTGGTAAAACGTCCTTTATGGTCCACCAGTGCTTGCAGCACCATAGAAAAGTAGCCCTTTCGGTTAATGTACTGGCTGCCCTGGTGGTCCGGTCCCAGGATAGGGATGTGAGTTCCATCAATAGCCCCACCACAGTTTGGGAATCCCATCACAGCGAAGCCATCTATGATCACCTGCATGTTTCCCAGGGTCACTACCTTTGAGAGCAGTAGCTCAACGATTGCATTGGCTACTTGCATCACAGCAACCCCCACGGTAGATTTGCCCACTCCAAATTGATTCGCGACTGACCGGTAGCTGTCAGGTGTTGCAAGCTTCCAGAGGGCTATGGCCACTCACTTCTGGATAGTCAGGGCTGCTCGCATCCGGGTGTCCTGGCGCTTCAGGGCAGGGGACAGCAACTCACAAAGTTCCAGGAAAGTGCCCTTACGCATCCAAAAGTTTCGCAGCCACTGGGATTCATCCCAAACCTGCAGCACTATGCGGTCCCACCAGTCAGTGCTTGTTTCCCTTGCCCAGAATCGCCATTCCACAGGATCAACATGACCCAGTGCCACCATGATGTCCAGGGACCGGGGTCCCGTGCTTTGTGAGAGGTCTGTGCCCCTCTCAGAGTTAATGTCCTCAAGGCACTTCCGTTGCCTCCTCGCCCTATTTAACAGCATCTGCCTCTGGAAAAGGTGGATGATAAGGCGCGAGGTGTTGACAATGGACAGAACATCAGCGATGATCGCAGAGGGCTCCATGCTCGCGGTCCTGTGGCGTCCGCACTGTCAATCACCAGAAAAGGGCGTGAACTGATTGCCCGCCGGCGCTTTCACGGAGGGAGGGCGGGAGTGAGGGTTGAATGACAACATTTACCCAAAACCACCCTCAACACATTTTTTGCCCCAGCAGGCACTGGGGGCTAGACCCAGAATTCCAATGGGCGGCGGGGACTGCGGGAACTGTGGGATAGCTACCCACAGTGCACCGCTTGCAATGTTGATGCTTGCCCCATTGGTGTGGACTCACAAACTTGAATTAATGTCCTTGGTGTGGATTCACACGGTCGACTTTGTAATATCGGTTTCACAAGTTCGGTTTAAGAAAAATCGAACTGCTCTTGTAGTGTAGACATACCCTTAGGCAAAAGACCCTTTGAATGGGCTGGTAACAGAAATAATGTTCCGTTGAATAGCTGACATTAAAAATTTGCTGAACCGTGGAATATGGTTTTGTGATTAAGTGATTCACGTCTCTTGGCAGTTGAGGACAAGTATTGAGGCTAGAATAAACAGCTTTGCCTGTAGGAAGGAGCAACCAAAACCAAGGGACTGGTGATTTTTTCTCAGTATGTGTTTACATAAAGGTCCAATGTCCTGTATTGTAGAAAATATAAGGACCATTTGACACAAACCTAATGCAAGTAAGTGATTAGGGCACTCACCTGGAATATGAGAATGAGGTTCAAGTCCTGGACTTGAATGTGGGTTTCCCACAATGGGAGGTGAGCACAATAACTACTGGACTTTTGGCTATTCTGGGTGGGTTTCTTTCTGACCAGAATTTCCATCCTGGACCTGATAAACCTTCCTGATTTTTTTATTTTTTTTTGGAGTTGTTTTTGGATGAATCAGCATTTAAAAAAAAATGAAAATCAGGCAGCCAGCTTTAATAAATAGTGTCATTGTACTGAGTTTAGTGCTGTAGTCAGTCTGAATTTGCTTGCTCTACACTCATGTGGGGAAAACATGACTTTTGCTTACCCCTTGAAAGGCTTACATTTAGTAGCTGTGCTGTAGCTCATCCTTCACCTGTAATTGTCCTAGAACTTATCCTCAGCCACAACACTTTCGTGACTCGGTTGAGCTCCTCCCGAAAACTGCTGTCCCTCAAACCAAAATCATTCTCTTCCCTGCTACTATGGCTCTACTGGCTCTCTAAACACAGATCTGGGCCCTTGGGTGAGAGTGTTAGAATTCAACACTTTCCAGTATAAGCAGCACACCACACTGATATCAGAGTATACAAACACACACCAGAAGTACAGACACCCAGATACTCATGTATCCTTCTAGTCTGAACCAGAATAAAACTAGGCAAAAAGCCAGTGTCAAGATGATTGAAAAAGAAACACTGTAACAGATTACTTCATCACCATCTGTACAGACCACCACATCCTGCTGACAAGAGTTCCTGAGATATTACAGGTTTCAGAGTGATAGCCGTGTTAGTCTGTATCAGCAAAAACAACGAGGAGTACTTGTGGCACCTTAGAGACTAACAAATTTATTTGTGCATAAGCTTTTGTGGGCTAAGACGCATGTCCCTACCCTTATGTCTCCCATTATACACTGTTCTTTTTTCATCACATTTTTCCCATGAAGCTTTGGATTAAACAATTCTAAAGTAATAACTCAGTGTCTTTTTCTTTCTTTCCTTCTCTCTCTGTCTGCCTTATTTTCCCTCACATTCATCTGTGGTATATTCTCACTTCCTCCTATCTAAATAGCTTCCTCTATTCTTTCTCGTCCCCTTTTTCTTCCACTCTGGCTTCCACTTTCATATCATCCTATCCCTCCTCTATCTATTTAACCCCCATCACTTCTCTTCTCTCCTTCCCGTGGGGTTTTTTGGTCCCTTGTATTTATCCCTCTCCTGCGCCCTCAGGATTTCTCTACTGTGGTGTGTCTCTCCATAGAACTCCTGGGGTGGTCTTGTCCCTTTTAACACCCTCCTTGTAGATATGAGGCTCTCCTGTGTCCCCCTAACTTCACATCACCAGATGTTCCCTCCTCACTATTGGTGGTGGCATGGTGGGAGGAAAGGTCTTTTTTACCTGCTACAGCATACTACCTTCTATTACCCATGGAAATTCGTTCTGCTTCATTGCAGTCTCACCAAGTGGTAGAAGGAAGGGATCTATCTGCTCCCATTCCTGAAAATTTCCCCCCTGTCTCTCCACCACCTTGCTTCACACACAGTAGAAGATTTCCCTTGGTGTCCTCTCCAGACATGGGTCACTAATGTACTAGATAGACAGCAGTAAGCTCCCCAACTTGTGTGTGAGGGCAGGATAGAGCTTCCTGTTTGTCCTGCTCCACGCTTTCAGGAGAAATTAGGAAGCAGCTAGTAGAGGCAGCAGCAGCTGCACCTCTCTTTGCACCCCCCCCCCCCCCCCCCGCCGGTAACAGGAGACAGCAAGAATAGGAGCACTTGCTCTGAGCAGATCAAAATTAATGGGAAGTGATGCTCTCCAATACACCCTCCCCGCCCCCAGGTGATCTGAAGAGACTCTGAAAGCCATGAAGAACAAGGTCTGTCAGAAACGGATTCCTGGCATGTCTAAAGTTTACACAAAATTATTACAAGTATTTTCTACAAAGTCTTTAAGTGCAATTTGTATCTGACACTTTCTCAGTGTGCCCAGGACTGAGAGTCCCTGTGTAACCCCCCTGCCTCAGTGAGAAAGAGACTTGCTCCTGCTTAACTGGGTGTTATCTCCCTTACACTCCCAGCCTGTTTAGTGACCCAAGCAATCTCCTCAGGGCTCTGCCAGCCTTTACTTTACCTTGCAGGCTAACACTTGCTTTATCCCAGTCCCCAAACTCTGAAGCATCTCTCTATAGTGCCCAGCTTCTGTCACTGGATGCTCACAGAAATTACCCGGAAGAGACTGTGCACAGCTCAGAATCAGGTCATCTATAACATTACAGCACTGAAATGTAGTCATAGTGAAACAATCATAAGTTTACGATAAATGATTAAGATTTAAAGAGATACTGAGTAAGGATAATTACATACAAACAAAAGCTATAAAACACTTTAACACCTATAGCCTAAAGCTATAAAACACTTTAACACCTATAACACTTCTCACCTATAGCCATCTTCCAGCACAACCAACCTACATGGCTGGAATCCACTATTCAAGGAATAAAAAAGCACCATTTTTTTATTTTGCTCCCTCAGAGATGATGAACTAGAATGTGTCACTGGTCCCCCAATGTTTTCACTGGGGTGCTGTCCCTATGTTTAACTCAGGTCCTCATGTTGACTTGCAATGCAAATATAGCTTCCATTGTGTTTTGACTTTTGAATACTTAATTTACATCAGATGGGTACATAAATTGACCTGCTTCATCTGGGAGAAAACCTGTTTGTCAACTCTACCATGTTACATAGTTTAAAACATATATTTTAGCAGGTACACACAACTCTTTAAATATCACCATTACATACATTTCACAATGATACTAATGACCAGCACAACACTAGTTTTCATTTGCTATCTTACTAGACGCTATTTATGGATCAATATTAGGCAAGTGGTGTATTAGATGTTATGAGTTTTTCAGGCCTCTTAGGAGTTGCTGACACAGAACAGTGAACTCTTTTTGCTAACTGACAACAGTGGGACTCTGTCACAATAGCCCAGTAAGGATAAAGGAAGCTTACAAATTTCTTATATTCCCCCCCCCGCACCCCCCCCCCAAAAAGAAAGAAACCCCAACAACTTTTCAAACTATATGAAATTTCATTAAAACTATATCTTTGGGCAAATTTAATTTCAAACCTTTTGGTCAAAAAATGTTTTAATTTCACATTAATTTAAATATTTTTTTCTTCATTTTGATTTCAATGAAACTAAATCTCCACCCCTGTTTTCCTTCCTTCCCTTCTTATTCCCCCTTCAAACCCTATACTTCTGGAAACAGGAAAACAATCCTTTCAATTTGAAGTGGATTTGGGGATTTGAATAATTTTGTTTGAAAAATCACAGAAATGCACATTAAAGTTGAATTAATGAAAAATAATTCATGTAGTTCCTAATCTGTTTGCAGAAATTAGTTTCCATTTTGTGACCTGCTATGTCTTTTTATTAGTCTCCATTTTGCCATTGACTGGAACCCAGGACTTAGGGCCTGGCAACAGATAGAAAAATTGCCTATATATCCCCAAAAAAGAAACATAATTCATATTCCTTTGTTTTTTGGTAGGATACCAGTAATTTGAAGAGCATATGCAGAACATCCTATACAAAGGAGACTCCCCTTAGCTTCCTGGCTTCTTTCAACTACTACAGGCATCGGCAACCTTTAGCATGTGGCTCACCAGGGTAAGCCCCCTGGCAGGACGGGACAGTTTGTTTACTTGCCGCGTCCACAGGTTCGGTTGATCACGGCTCCCACTGGCCGCGGTTCACTGTCCCAGGCCAATGGGGGCTGCGGGAAGCGGCGGCCAGCACATCCCTCAGCTCGCGCCACTTCCCGCAGCCCCCATTGGCCTGGGACAGTGAACCACAGCCAGTGGGAGCCGCAATTGGCAGAACCTGCGGATGCGGCAAGTAAACGAACCAGCCCGTCCTGCCAGAGGGCTTACCCTGGCGAGCTGCGTGCCAAAGGTTGCCGATGCCTGATCTACTGCCTCTAGTATAGATTTCCCCCTGTAAAAGTCCAGCAATCATACAGAAGACGCTTGACAGGTTAATCCAAGAGCTTCCTTCTGTTGGCGGGGATGGGGAGGGGAGAATCATTCAATAACAACAAAGGTTGAGAAACACTATGCAAATGAATAAGTCAAAAGGTTAAGATGAACATCTTCAAGTTGGCTTTCCAGTGATTACGCTCATGTTTCAGATCAAAGTGACTACATCTGAATCCAGAGATGCTACCTCTGTTTGATCTTTTAAAGACCAAGCTATCTGAATGCTTTCAAAAATCGTGACAAAAGGTCAAGAGACTAGTGGCCTAGAAGTAAAGTAGCTTTTGAAAACAAGTGCTAGAAATCAACATTTTAAAAAAAATCCTCAGTGTTTTGTGGTTGGTTTTTAAAGTCTTGAAAGTAGTTTTGAATAGATGTTTTAAAAATGGGTCTCCACGCTGAAATACCATGTTTACAACAAACTTGGAGAGGTTTACACTTCATGTACCTCTAGCTACCTTTGACTTTTGCATTTGAGCCAACAGATTTTTTGACTTTCAAAGTATTTCCCCTGTGCTTCATAATCTCTTTTTTGTGCAGAGTTCTGTGGGGTTTGGAGGGGTCAAAGAAAAGGAGTTTACATGAATGATTTGGTCATCGGATATCCTGTCAGAAAGCTGTCTGATTCTGAGGTGGGCATGCTGCGTGCAACATGTTGTATTTGACTCCATCTTCTCCAGAGTTGCGGGGAAGTTGGTGGGTATGTGTTTCTGAGGGAAACATGACTGGATGACTTCACTCTCCCCTTCCACAAGTTTTAGACCTTTTTGCCTATTTTTCCAATTCCTTTGATTCCATTTCTCAGGGCAGGGGAAAATGAGACCAATGACTTTTTTGGAGGGGTGTGTGCGGGAGGAGAGTAGGTATTCAAGATACTTGTACAAAATGAAATAGAGGATTTCCGTTTCTTCCTGAAGTGTATATCTAACATCTTTCATCACCACTAAATTCACATATGGGGGTGTATTTAGAAACAAACCTCTGAGAAAAGAGAGGTTTGCTGGGACTATACTAATAAAACAATAAAAAAAAACCTCTCCTCATTTGGAGGGCAAGGGGGTTCCAAAGCATTTTAGAAACCATATAAAACATTCACTTACTCTATCACTGAAATATAGCTGCCTTTGGATGATGTATGGCAACTTTTCAAGATTCTCATACACACTCCGCTGCAATGGAAGTTGACACAATTTTTGATCAAATCATGGAATGCTGAGAGGTTTGTTTTTTCCTGAAGCCCCGACTTCTGGGATCATGTAGTTAAATGAGAATCTCAATTTTCATTTTAAAGAAAGTAAATGTCTAGCCCTCATGAGTTTCAGGGGAAAGCTTGCAAATGTGACTTGAGGGCATGTGGGGATGGCAATACTGAGTCAGTGGACAAAATCAGTGTATCCAGCTGAAGCTACAGGGGGAATTTTGTATTGGCAGAACATATGTATTTGACTTTGCGATTTGGCTGGGAGACTGACATTTACATCTCTACTCTTGTGAAAAGTGCCAAGTGACATTTAATGAGAATAAGTGTCCAGGCTCCCGATTTTACAACTCATCCATAAGATAGCAGCCCTGGCAGCAGTGCTCTGTTTAACACCATGCTGGGACAGGTTTAGGCCTGAGTCATAGGGAGAGGTGCTACTAAAATTACTAACACCATTTCTGGCATTTTACCTGAAGATCTCCATTTAAGTACTGACTGGGTCCAATTGCACTTAGCTTGTGAGAGCTGAGAAGATTACATTTTGGGATCAGAGGGAAGCAGGACAGAGCTCTGTGTGGCTTGAAAGAGTATCTCTCATCAACAAAAGTTGGTCCAATACAAGACATTTCCTCACCCACCTTGTCTTTCTAATATCCTGAGAGTGACATGGCTACTATTGCACTGCATACATGTAAACAATTGTCACTTAAAAATAGGTGTAAGCACACAAATCTGTTTAAGACAATGCACTGTAGTTTCTAAGCCTCAAAGCTCTCCAATTGTTTACAATTATTTGTTTGGTTTAAAATTCATTTCTAGGTTTAAGGAGGAAAATTGTAGTCTTATGAGTTGTTGCGTCTGTGTGTGTGCATTTTTTTCCTTAAACTCTCAGTGAACAATCACCTTTTTGCTTCGACTTCAAAATAACCAATAGCCTCACTGCACAGCTAGGTGAAAAACAAGAAAGATATTTTCAGCTTGAATAAAATGTGCAGCTACGTGAACAAAGACGAGTTGCTTTTACTGAACTATAAAAGTCCTTCTCTGCCCTTGAATTCAGATAGAAGCTATACAAGCTACAAATGGTTCAAACTTATGTTCTTCCAGCTAGTTTTATTTAAATAGAGTAGCTTTAAAGATAAGGCTCCTGTAGTGAGATTGGGGGAAGGGAAAAATTGGATGGATGTGCAAGTTTCTTTCTGCAAAAAATGTCATGTTTTTATGTCTCTGCAGTGAGTGAGAACAAAGGATGTGATTGTTTCCATAAAGGGAAATCAGCTACTCTAAAAAAGAGATACAAGAGGTTTCAGAATGAAACAACAAAGTAGTAAGTCAAGAATGGATGTTGTAAACAGATAGTGGTGTTTGATCCATCCTGGAAGTAAAGTGTGTGAGAGCGTGAAGAGTCTTTTTTTTTTTTTTTTTCCCTTTTACAAGAGTTACAACAGCCCTATATTTGCAGTTGTAAGAAGGCATAGAGACATGAGTGTAACTAATGTGAGTTATCCATGGTGAAATATCTGGCAGGCAGATGCTAGAATAATGTATTTATCATCATCTGTCTGCTTACTGCAGATAGTCAGTGGATATAGCTACAGCAATATGTTTAGTCTCTACAGGGTTAGGATGAAGATTTGATCAAGATGGGATTTGCATCTGAATTCAGTTGTACCACTGAAATATATAGCAACATGTGTTACAGTAGCACTGCAGTAGAATACTTTATATATTTAGCTAGGAAATAAGGCTGAAGTGATTTTAAAAGGAAAGAGGGCAGGTGCCTTCTAAAGGCATAAGAAAAGTCTCTCAAAAGTTTTGAGACAGTAACCATGCTGAGGAGAGGTAAAGATACAATATAATGAGAGAGTGTTTAAGTCAGTTACATATTCAAACAGGTTTTGGATTTGTAGACAATTAGTAAAAAAAAACCCCACATATAAATGAAGGAGGGAGTGTGGTATAGTAGTTTAAGCAGAGGACTCATTTTCTGAGTAAACTCTGGAAAGGCCGTTAGTTCTGTTTCAGTCTTTCCATCTGTAAAGTAACACTGTACTAGAGAAGAACATATTTGTATTTTCATCTACTTCCTCTAATACTAAGATGTTTTACTCAGCCTTGAGGTTCAGTGCCCCTGTTCCCCACCATCATTGCTGTGTCACCTCCAATTCAGCAGCTAGACTCCAATGAGTAGCTGAAAGCTTCTTACGTCTATCATGCAAAGCATCAGTAGGAGTCATTTGAAATCCAAACAATAAACAAGTGTTCTAATGAGATACCTATTGCCATCTCATAATATAAATCTTGCAGATCAGTTTGCCTGGATGTCAAGACCTTTATGGAAATACAGCTAGAAAATTCAGGAAAGAATCTCCTGTTCTCAGCTAGGTCATCTGCATAACAAAAATACTTCATTTTGACATTGCAATTTTCTGTCAGCCCGTTGGCTCAGAAGGTCAAATATTCTCCATTATCGCCAGGGATTAGCAAAACTGTTCCAAATTTATGGGAATACAGTGTCCTTTCCAATTTGGCAGCCAGTTTGCCAGGATCATTTCATTTTTTTCTGACGTGACATTTATATTAGGATAACAATTTTTGTTTTGAGGTTCTTTTTAATAGCGGTGTTAATACTGAACTCTATGCTCTTTATAATTAAATATATTGATCTTAAATAGCACTTTTCACAGCTTCCCAGGTCAGGCTGATGTCTGCACTGAATTTTTAGTCCAGTGTTTATTATCCATCTATTGCCATGGAAATTATTATGGTATAACAGACTTATCTTTAGTGCATTATTCAACATCCAAACAGGAGGTCAGATGGAAAGTGAGGGGGAACATTAGTGTTTTAAATATAACTGGTAGTATCTTAATATAGCTTTCAGTGATAAAATCTATACTGGACACACACATTAAAAGGCAAAATAATTTATTTAAATTCTTTTTATCACTGGAAAATTCCATTACATACGATTAGGGTCAGGACATTGATTTAATTAAAAATGACATTAGAGAAAATTAAACTGTGTATGTGTGTGTATATATGTGTGTGTGTGTGTGTGTGTGTGTGTGGATCATATGAAAAAAACAAACTATATTCATGAAAGATGGAATTGAGATACTGTGTATAAGACTAGCCACAGCTATGGTGCAAGAGATGAACCTACTCATTTAATAACATTATGAATGAAAACTTCATTAAAAGTCTTTTAGCAGTGGCATCTCTCCAGTTCAACTTGCACACACTTTTAATACTGGTGCAGACAGGTGCTAGAAGAAATGTTGTTGTGAAAGAGGGAGCTGTATCCACATATAGTGGGCTTCTAGTAATGTAAAAATATGACTGGAGAAAGACTGGAGAGTCAATAAAACTAATTACAGCCTGCAGTATTGCTAATGTTCTAAGAAAAGTCACAGAGGGTCTCCCAGTGAGGTTTGCTTTCTACAGTTGTAGTTGCTTCCCAAGAGCATCAGTACAAGTAACAAGATTGTTGTACTCATTTGGGACAGGGGGGAGGAAAGCATGTGTGTATGTATGCATCCCCTTCTTTCAGTATATTAAAGACTTACACCACAAATTATGGTCAAATACTAAGATGCCTTTTATGTATTCAGAGCAGTAGTTCAGTGGCAGTAAAACTGAAAAGTATACAGACTTTTTCTCAATTTCTTTTTGACAAAAAATGCTTAAAAATCCATCACATCTATCAAAAAGACAGAATAGAACTTGCTAGAATAGTTGGTATAAGATTATTATTGTAGAGAAATTCTTGATAAGGTGTATGAATTTAAAGTCAATCACAATACAGAATATTTCTAAACAGTGTTTGAACAGAAGGGGGCAGCTGGGAGATAAAGGGCCAGGAGAACAGTATCCAGTACAAAATGTAAAGATGGAAGTTATGGTAGTAAAAGTTTATACCTGTTTGAATTGCCGTTGTCTTTTTAGATCTAGATTTGTATGTTGCCTCCATGTGGATTAAGTAATTCATGCTGATTTAGCTGGTAAATCATATTTACTTTGCATTAATTGACAGCACTGCAAGCACAAACTAATATTTGAAAGCCAAGCTGTGGTTGTTTCCATCTTGCACATCTATGTGTGAACTATTAAAATTTTGGAATTCTGTACCAAATGCTTATGTACTCATCTGTTTATACAAAGTCTATTCCCGCTACTTGTGTAACTGTTGGTAGATAAAAATCTTGCACCAAATGCCTATATATTCTTTGGTGAATAATACTTCAAGTATCTGTATACAAAATCTGCATGTTGGATATGTGTATTTTACATCTGTACCTGTATGTCCCTGTAAATAACCCTAGAAACACAAGGTTTGGATCTTCCTTGCACCACATCTAATCCAGGAAACAGACTCTGTGTTGCTGTAACATAGGAAAGTGTTTCAGTGAGCCTAGAGAACATTCTAATGGTCCAAGATGACTGGAGCACATCACATTCTAGCCATGCCCTTTGCTTGCCTCAGAATGCTTTCCAGGAAAGGGTGGGTGGCATGAATAGTATATGCAGTCTTTACATTATGTGGGATTGCCCTACAACAGAGCAATTTCCATCTTCTCTTTACGTCTATTCCAACAGAATTTAGCTTGAGCTGAAGTTCTTGTAAACAGATTCTAAAATAAAAAGAACATGACTGGCAACTTTATTGCATGAACAAAATAGAAGGCAGCTCATTTTTTCCACAGTTCTATGGACCCTGTAGTGGTGACAGCAGTAAAACGTCATTTCTTGTTAGAAATTAAACAGCTGTTTTTCAGAACATGCACATCTGATATATGTAGTAGTAATGTGACAGTTTTACAGGCACTTTTGTGACTATAATCTCATTAACCAAATCAGTTATCTGCTAGTATGAGTTGACATTAATAGGCAGTGAAAATAAAACATTTAGGGGCAGGTAGAGTAAAACTAGAAAAATACCAAACCCTATTTTACTTCATTATCACATAGTCAAAACGGACTTTGAGCACTATAAACAGTGTTGATAGTGATGAGATTTTATCTTGTTGGTCTGCAGAAACTTGATCTGTGGGGTATTTGACATATACTAGAAACTATAGTGTTAATGACATCATAAACTTTAAGTATCTATACGTTCAGAGAAATTACATGGAAGGAATGACTTCTGAGCTGATAAAAAAGGCTTGTTGTGGTTTCCTGCTGTTTGGGAAGATGGTTTAAAATAATAATGGACCAAGGTTGAGTGGTTCAGACTGGACAGGCACGAAAGTGTTGAAATGCTGATCTGAACTTTATCCAAACTCTTTGAAACTCTTGAGTTTGCAAAACTTGACTGAATAAATCAAGAGACTAGACTTTTTTTGGTTAGTTTTAGGGTATTTCATGTTTCTAGGAGGGCCTGAAATACATTAAGAAAAGTCTTTCTTTGTGATATTTCAAGACTTATATGTCAGTATCTGCAATTTCAGTCTGAGCCAGAATCCAGAAGTATAGAGGTACAGGGGGGAAAAAGAGAAGCAGAAAGAAATATTAACCAACTCTTTTTGTACCTCAAAAGGCTTGATCTGGGATGTGTTGGACTTCTGGGAGAATTATTGAATGGGATAGAAACTCCTTTCCACATCCCTAGTTATAAAAGCTTATATATTTGTAAGTGTCTGTTTTATATAGTAACAGACTCAGACCAACTTCCTTTGACATCTGTTTTAAGATAATACAAAAATATTAGATTTACAGCACACAGCCTTCTTTATACAAGGCCCCAAATGGTTTTATTTAGATAAATGGTTATGAATAACAATTGCATATCTATTACACAGCAAACCTTTTCATTTTTTGACACTGAAAAGAAACAATTAAAATTTAAAACATAAATATTTTTTGCTTATATTGAATATATTACTAATTCTGCATTTCCTGTAAATAAGGTAATACCCAGGATGGTTCTTTTTTGCCATTAAATGGAGACAAACTACTGTCATTGGCTCAGATATGATCTCTGAGGAATGACTGTGTTTTTAAACAGAATAATTGAGTAGTTTGTCAGCCATCCTGACTGAGACCCCAATCATGCAAGCACATTCATATGTACATAACTTTACCCTAATAAGTAATGCCTATAAAATCAATGGATTAAATCTTGGCCTCCCTGAAGTCAGTGGTAAACTTCCCATTGACTTGAATGGGACTAGGATTTCACTCAATGGGTCTATTAACAAAAATGAAGTTGTGCACGTGCTCAATGAGTTTACAAGATTGGGGCTTTAGTACAAGGCACAGTGCTTCAGACTGAAAGTAGTCAGTTCATGGTGTTTGAAAGTGGACGTTTGTATTCCTTTTCCTTGATCTCCTTTGAAAAATGTACATTATTTTTATTCACTGAAATAAAATTGTTCCCAAATGCTAAATCTAAATTAAAAATATCAGAAAGTTCATTCATCTGTCAGAGTATGCTACAATAAAAAACACCACACTTTTTGGGGGTTCCATTTTTAGCAAAGAAACTGTTTTACAATTTGAGCTTTCAAGGGATTGCAATAGCAATATAGAAAACATTTTCTCAAAGGACAAACTCTTTTGAAGAAATGATTATTGCATAAAACTGCAAGTGATAATATACCCAATCTTAAACTGTAAACTTTCTTTTTTGGAAGGGGGAAATAATAAATCATGTACATGGTTGTATATTTTTTTTTATTCTTGTTGACCAACTGTTTAGATTCCACAAGGACACAGCCATGGGGAAAAAGTGAGTAATGCTGTCAGCAGATGTTCTTGCTTTCCTTCAGAGTTTCACGGCTTCTGATTCTAAACAACAAAAGCTATAAAGACCCTTCTTTCTATTTTTATTATCCTAGAGATCCTGTTAGCTAGGAGCAATAATGGAATAGTAGGTGGTTATCCTAGTTTTAGTGACTTCAGAATGCTTTTAGCACTCTAATACATGTCAAACCCCAAATGTCCTACAAACTGAAGCTAAGAAGTTATATTTCCTATAGAAAATTACATTCCATCATTGATAAAGATGAGGTTATGAAGTTCCATACTTATGACTGAAAACTTACTCTTGTTTGTCATCAGATGGATGTAGAATAGTTTTTCTCACACCTAAACAAGAGAATTCTGTTATGCTAGGGATCCCAGTTAATTTAAGATCAATCATACATTTAATAAAACTTGAGTATTACTTGCTTTGAGGGTAAAAAATTCCTGAACTCCTAAGCTTACACTCCATCTTACTACTTTAAAAAAAGTGGTATGATGTGTACAGAGAGCCTCTAGGCATAGGAAGATGTAGTTCACAGCAATCACTATCCCAGATATAATACTGATATTAAGAGGTATGCTAATGGGCTTTGAATAAAATTGATTGTATTTATATTTGGGGGTTTTGTAGTAGCTGTTAAAGTTGGTATTTTTTTTAGCACTTAGCAAACAATAATAACCAGAGATTAGAAACATAGCAACATAGTGCAACTAAACCCACAAACATAGAAAAGAGAGGTTTATTTTCCAAAAGCTCTATGCCACAGAGCCAATTGAGACAGGCAGTGGACTCTGTAGATGTAATGATCCTGTATATACACAGGATATGCATTGTGTAGATGATATCCTCAATATCCTACACTCTTCTTTTCTTCAGAGATCACATCCAGGTCCATTGAGGAGTAGCTCACTGTTGTGGCTTGTTTGTTTTGCTTTTGTTTTTAAGTGTTCAAGGCTGCAATCCACTTCATAGTCAGGGGCAAATTTTGACAAACATACATGCTAGCAATGAATTCATCATTTTTTTGCAACGTGGGGTAGGGAATAGTAGGCTACACTGAGGCTCTGTGGTGGCTCTTTCTGTAGGAGGGTTTGGGATTTCTACAAATGGTTGTGACTAGATAAGTTTGCAAATAAAGACCCCAATCCTGTGAATGCTTAAGCATGTATGTAACTTTGTTCAGGTGAGTTATGCTACATATGTGCTTAAGCATTTGGAGCCCTATGTGGGTCCATTGGTCAACTTCTCCTGCCCCTGACAGGTAGTGTGCACACAGTAAATCATAGCTGTGCTATTAGTATGTATGGGGAGGCTGCTGTCACAGCTTCAAAGTGGCTGAGCAACTGCTCCACCTATGGGTCTAGGATTTGGGGTGATTATTACATATCTCCACCCAAAAACATTTTAAAGTTGATTGAAAGAGAGAACAGTGTAATGAAGAACCTTTCCATTTGAAAGGATATCTAATTAACCCCTTAACCTAAGTATTTCCTTTTAAAAAGAGGTTTAATTTGTTCAACAATGTTTTGGATTGTCCTGGTTGAGTTGCAATTAAGGCTTTGTCATCAGTTGAAAGAAATATATTCACATTATTGCAAATATGGACTTAAAATTGAGGCTACCAGAAATGGATTTTGCGTACCTGGCATGCATACATTTTTATCCTTCCAGCTCTTCATTTGCAGTAATTTTTAAAAGCTACAGAATAAGGAATATTATAGTTAACTAGTGTGTACATTTCAGCTCTACCCTGGCCAAATCCTGGAAGTCCTCTTTCAGTTCTTCTTGTGCAAAACTTGCACTGTCTTCAATGAAAGCAGAATACCCCAGATAAAGGATTGCAGGATTTGGTGAAACTAGCAAGACCATGGTATATTGGTAAAATATAGGCAAAATACAAAACCAATTTTGCAAAACGTTTATCCAAAGTCTGCTTTTTTTCCCTCTTTGCTACTGTAGTTCCTTTAGAGTTTCACACTTTCCTATAGGCTATTGAGTGTAGTGAAAAGTGTGTTCTGCTAATTTGCATGTTTTCTGCGTAAGGCATGTCTAACCTGAAGGAACTTCTTTCTAATCATTCACATTCAACCTACACTATATATAGATTCTACATACTAATTTTAAGCTGTGGATATTAGAAGTGACTTTGCTGTACATAAAATTGGCACACCCTCAATATCAATGTATTTCCTAATTGTGGGTCATCAGCGTTCCTTGGATACCCTTGTAAATTTAAGAACGTTGTGCATGTAGGGGAATAATTTGACCCTCTATGACATGTCAGCTCTCCGTACAATTTTTACTACTGTGGGCAATGCAGAGTCAATATAACTACGGTAGTGATCACTGATTTCCTTTCTGACTCATGTATAATCAACACAGTCAAAGTGCCATCACTATTTGTGGTGATCTTGCATGAACCTGAGTTGATTTTGCAGGGCTAGTGATTAGAATTTTTTAAAAAAATCTTTTGATGTATTAACTAAGCAAATCTAATGAGGCTTGTGGGATAGGAGAATTATGGAATTTGATACAGTTGTTTTTTTCAGGCATGTAGGGGGGTGGCTGCCCCTCTCCTGGAGAACAGAGGGTTAAAAGCAGTAAAGGTAGGCTGATTGGGTCCGGGGAGGCAGCCACAGCTGGGGCCAATCAGACCACAGCTGGCCCTGATAAAAGGGCTGAGGGAAGCACTGGGTGTCTGTCTGTCTCTCTTGCTTTCACTCTCTCTCGCCTAGCTGCCTGGGAGCAAGGTACCTGAAGCAGAGCAGTGCTGGGGAAAAGGGCAAGAGGAGCTGGGGTGCTCCAGGCTGGTAACTCCCCAGGCTGAGGCTTTGTTAAAGGCCTAAAGAGGTACTGGGGCTGCAGAGGTGTAGTCTGGGAATAGGCAAAGGCAGCTGGTCTACCCCCTTGCCAGTGATGAGTGGCCATTACAGACTGCAGTCTGCCCCAAGGAAACGGGGCTAGATGATGACTGGCAATAGCTACTGAGGCAAGGTAGGTATAGAGGGTTGGGGGTTCCCCTGGGAGGGGAGACCCAGAGTGTGGGGGTACTGTGGTGGGCAGAACCCCAAGGGAAAGGGGCACCGGAGTCTGGAAGTGACAGGGGGCCTGAGGCAGGGGAGCCAGTGGAGGGTGCTCTGGAGCTGGAGTTGAGCTAATTCCCAGATGACCAGCAGGAGGCACCACACTGGTGAGTCTTTGGTCAGTTACACAGCATTTTTCTGAAAAGAGTACTTTAGCAGATAGTAGATACTGTATGTAAATTAGTCAGTTACATTGGAGAATGGAGCTAGCTTAGTCTTTTAGATGGTTTACACTAAACTGAGCCTTACAACTGGAGCCAAATGATCCTTTGGGAAATATTCTTCCCTTAGTTACCTCTGTGCTTACCCATTGACCTTGCTGGGGTTGCATAGGTTTGTGGGGGGTGTTTTTCCTTTTTAAAAAATGATTACACATAGCAGCTAGAGGTTCCATTATGGTGGGCATGGAGCAAACACTTAACAAGAGACCATACCCTGTCAGTACCCTTGTGGGGGACGGGGACCAAAAGGGGCAGCGATGTTAAAGTGCTGCCCAGTGCCAATGGCCACTTACCAGTGTGCCATACTAGCCCACTTTCACCTCTGGATGAGCGAGCCAACAAGGTTCAGAGAAAGTAGTTATTAATTAGACTGCTTGGTTTTGGTTGGTGGTAGGTATTACTGTGCTATAGGAATCTCACACACTAATGGATACTGGCTCCTGTCATGTGACAAGCACATCTGCTTGAGGAACCCTGAACCAGGTCATGTCACCGTAGCCAAGAAATAAATTTGCGGTTTCTAGCCAGCACTCCAGTATGTCAGACTTTCATTACAATTCACACAACTATTTTCCTCTCCATGCGATCAAATGACTGGCTGCAACAGCTAGAGGGGTGTTTGGGTGGGAGTGCAGGTATAGGGAGAAAGAGAGAGACGCAATGAAAGTCATCTGAATAAAGTCTTAGGGCTTTCAAAAAAAAAAAAGACCAGAAGATGGCAAGAAGTACAACCAAATGAAGCAAAAAGGAAGCAGATTTCAGGACTAAATGCCCCACATTAGCATGGAGTCACTTGGAGAGAAAGGCCAAGGTAATGACCTTTGATGAGCCTTTTCATAACCCATTCAGTATAGATCGTGATCTTCCACAACAAAAGCGGCCAGTCTGGGGGATTGCTGGCTATCTGCAAGATTATTTTTGTGTGGGTCCCACTAGAGCAGGTAATGGGACAGGTTCTGTTCCTCCAGGATAAATGCTTATGGTGTCTATTTCATGTGGCTTGGAGACTTCAGCTGAGTGCGTGGCCTGGGCTGGGGGGTCACTACCGGGTACTCAGTTTGAGTCTGTGGAGGGGGTCTCTGCTGCTGACATGGCTGCTTCTGGGGAATGTGAACTGGAGGTTGAGGAAGCTCCCGATATTTCAATTCATCACCCACTTGTCGAATTTGCATCAGTGTCTCGTCATCTGCAATTATAAATCCACCGAGTAATTAATTAATGATTCGGCATGAGTCATGTCACCAGTACACAAACACAGAAAATAATCCATGCTGGTTACAGAAGGAGTCTTCATGGCAGCTTACACCTGTCTTAGTTAAAGAAGCTACTGAGATCTTTCCTAGGACCTGCTTCTCTAATGGGGTCAAAGGTTTTTCACTGTGCTGGGAGTTAGTGTTAGAGGGATCACGCAGAAGCTAGTGCCTTTTAGTTATCTGGATATTTTGGAAATAAAAACAGAAGGGCCATAAGAAAAAAATTAGTCAAAAAGGAATGTGGCATTGTTATTTATGGTGAACAGCTACTACCTAGGGAAGGAGGTTTGGACACTGGCAAGCAGTCAAATGCTTGCATGGTTTAAGTGGTATGGTGTTGGGGACCCTGTTTATTTCAATTAAATAATAAAACCTGAATTTGCCATCTACTCCCAGACTACCTCTATGGCCTGTCTGTTGGCTGGTAGGGGTCACAGTGCTCATGGAGTATTTCAGTCTGTTCCATCCCCTCCTATTTCAGTGAGCCTGCTCTGCTGGACAGCTACAGCTCTCCAGCAGGGAGGAAATATGCCAAGGAGACTGAACTGCTCTCTCATTTTTGGAAGACTGGGTTGAGACTGGGTTGAGACACATCAGCTAGGGGCAGTGTAAAAGAAGTTTGCCCTGCTGTTGTTCATGGTGTAATTGTTCTGCAGGTAAATAGAGGACTCCGCACACAAGGGCAATCAATCTTGTACTTTTTACCCATACTAAATGTACTTCACATAGATGCAAGAGACTAATGGTCTTCGGCCATTTTATTACTGTTTCTGAAAGGCCAGTGACCATGTACGATTTGATTTAGGGACTGAGTGACCCCCCACTGGCTCAGATACTGAACTGATCCTAAACTCCTATTGAACCATTCCAAAGGACCTAATTACCTCGATGGTAACTAACAGAGTTAAATGTACCTTAACACTCAGTGAGGACAGGGACAAGTCAGTTTTAACATTGTGTCAATGGTAATGGGTAAATCTTTGGTTTCAGTAAGGTTACCCATGACCACCTGGCAAGATGTTAAACACAACAGTCCCTGTCTACACTAACTGCTAGGGCACAAAGTTAATGAAACATGGTAACTAAAACAAACTGTTTGCAGAAGCTGGGAGTGGGCGACAAGCAATGGATCATTTGATTGCCTGTTCTGTTCATTTCCCCTCAAGCACTTGGCATCGGCCACTGTTGGAAAACTGGATATTGAGTTAGATGGATCATTGGTCTGACTCAGTATGACCGTTCTTATGTTCATGACTCCTCAAAGTCATGTTCTAACATGTTTTAGGCTTGTCTTCACCAGAAAACTAACAGGTCTGGCGTTTGGGTTTGATTCAGATGAGCAACGAAAAGTTCAGTTGCTGAACTATCCAAACCTCTCAGGTCTGCAAGGTCAGATGGGATATATTCCAAGGAAAGGCTATTGGAGATGTATGGTCCTCCCTGCTGCTGGTCAAGCCAGTCACACCATGAAAACTTCTCATGAGCATGTAGGACTTAGTTAAACACTGTTCACCCTAATGATATGATTTTCCTGTAATAATTTCATTATTAATTATTTTTAGCCAATACCTCTGTTGTATTCTTGAATGAGATTTCTCTCATTATATTCCTTTTCTTTTTCAGTGACCACCAAAACTAAAATTGTCTAAATTTTCAAAAATTACTAGTGATTTTTGCATACCTCTATGTTCAGGTGCCCAAGTTGAGACACTTTAATGGGGCCTGATTTTAGAGGATGAATAAATAAAACCCCTCTCATGCTTTGTACTTTCTGAAAATCTGGTCTCTTTAAAGTGTCTCAGGCTGCATATTCAAAAAAATGGAGGCACCCGAAATCACTCTCTAGGCATGCCTACATTTCAAATGTACTTGGTGATGGTTGTCTTTACACGTAGATCAAGGATGTTCAAATAATCATGGATGCTTCTCCAAGACAAGCTTTTGGGTGGTCTGTTCTCCCCTCATTGGTAAATAATAGTCCTTCAGAATAGCACTGTCTTGTTTAAAAACAACCATCTGTAAACTAAGATTAAAACTGGCAATTGAAGTGTAGAATTTCAGCAAAACAAAACTCAGTTCTCTCTCTCTCTCTCTCTCTCTCTCTCTCACTATCTCTGAGCAGTTTGTGGAAAGATCTAGGAGATTTTAAGTGGTCAGACAGCAATGTGAAAATTTCAAGTGCTTACCCTGTTCTTCAGATCTTTCTGCTCTCTTCTTCCTGATACAGTAAATCAGTAGAGCCAAAAAGATGATAAAGACAACTGCACCTCCTGCAACGCTCCCAATGAGAACAATGTCCGGCAGCCCTAGCTCAGAGAGAAGAAGGAGATGTCACAGGGAGAGGAGAAAACTCCAATGCAAAGTCTGGAATTTGGTCCCAGTGATCTGGAGGATGTACACATGTGAAACTTATGACATGGATAATGATGATGATATAAATACCTTGTAGTTATATAACATCTTTTGTCCCAGCATCTCAAAGCATTTTCACAAACAAATGAAGACTCATAACACCCCTCTGAGATAATGTTAAGTATTATCTCCATTTTACACAGGGGTAATTGAGGCACAAACAAGGTTAAACCATTAGCTTATGGTCGCAGAAAGAATTCTGCTTCCCACCAAGTTTTTCATGGAACATAGAGTTATCAAATGTGTGTGGGATGAGCTTTGTTTGATGAGAGTTCTAGGGAAAGTTTAAGGCAGAATTCATAGGAGTGCCAAGGAGTTTTAACTAAGCAACAGTAGGTGTCATCTTTCTGCTAGTGATGGCCAAACCTCAAAAGTCTTGTTCTAGATTGGCACACAAAGATCTGAATGCCCCTCTGGCCCTTTTAGGGACTTTCAAAATGCTTTGAATGGGCAAAAGTGGTGCTCAGAGTCTGACAAAAAACAGACTTTTCCAGGAGCGCTTCCTGCTGCGCTGGAAACACTGTGAGAACAGCTTGTCTCATGGTATTTCAGAGCTTGCTCTTCTAGCCTTGGCTGGAACTCAAACAGGAGCTACACAATAACTAACAATAGTGAAGAAACAGAAAAACTAACCAGACTTTATGTAACCCCAAAACAAAAGTTTGGTTTGATCTGAGGGTGAAGGTTGATTGGGTTGTTCTTTATTTTATCCAAATAGGTTTGCTTCTATTTCCACTTCCCCTATCCAGCACCACATCTCTTTGTGAAGGCCCCTGTGCATCTGGAATGTCTATTTGATTGTATGCATTCAAGGGCAGGCCCTTTCAGAAAGGATGTGGGCGGGGGGGCTAATTTTAACACACATGTAAAGTTGCTAAGTTGGTCAAAAATGAGTGTGAAGTACAGTAATATGCACTGATTTTTGTCTTAAGTGGGTGTGCAAACGAGTGCCATTTACATACTGAGGATCAAAACCTCACTCAGTCCTTCCTTGCGCAGAACTCCCATTGAAGGCAGTTACTAGCTGTATCTACATAAGGACTTCAGAACTTGTGCCCAATAGACAAAAGAAAAGCGGGTAGCAAAAAAGGCAACCAAGAGGAGGGTGCAAGACACAGTCCTCTTCTACCCCTTCAATGTGTCACTTACTTAGACTTGCTTTGCACACTCACTGAATACCAAACAAGTGCACATTACAAACCTTCACAACTTACAGCTTGTGTGTGTTAGAGATTTTTGCACCTATACGGATGCACAAATCCCTAATGTAGAGTAGATCCTACATAGAGCTGCTCTGATTTTTTTTTTCTCTTCACTGAAAATTATGACTTTTCAAAAAAACAAACTGAAATATTTTGGCTGACAACTGAAATAGTTGAGTTCAGAAATGGCACTGTAGCGAGGCGGGTTGGCGCCCCACCACCCCGCAGAGTGAAGCACCAGCCCAGTGGCCAGAGTGGGCGGGGCCAGGAGACTCTGGGCCCGCCCCGCCAAGAGACAGGCCGCGACCTGGAAGTAGACCAGCGCGACCCGGAAGTATAAAGGCGGGCCTGCGGAGCTCATTAGAGGAGCAGCCACCGGGGAGACCAGACGCAGCCAGCTTAGCTCGCGACTGGGAAACCCCTGTGGCCCCAGGGACCCGCCTAGACTGGCCGGGCCTGCCGAGCGGCCCCTGCCCGGAGCAGTTGCCGGACCTGCCGAGTGACCGCGAGCCTGATGAGGAGCCCATGAGGCTGGAACCCGCCGAAGACACCCCCTGGACTCAGGTACCGCCCGAGGGGGAGTTAGGAAGTGGCCCGGGGGCAGCCGACCCCAGTCTGGCTGCACCGTGGCCAGAACCCATGTCAGTGTGTTGCGGCCAGGATCCCCACTGAGACAGCGGCGGATCCTTTGCCGCTGCTAGGGCCCCGGGCCGGGACGCAGTGGAGTGGGTGGGCCTGCGTCCCCCCTGCCACCCAACGTGTGGGTGGCAGTCTCCCCCTCTCCCAGGTTCTCCCGAGCTAGGACCTGGGCTTGCCACCACCTACATTGAGGGCTCAGCCCCTGCTTGAGGGCCTGACCCTTGAACTACTTGCTGCCCCGCCCTGACCAAGGGCCAGGGCTCCCTGACTCACTGATTGCTCAGCCCCTGCTTGAGGAGCTGAGCCTTTGACTATTTACCCGCTGCCCCGCCCTGACCGAGGGCCTGGGCCTATTGAAGTCTGTGCTCAGCCCCTGCTTGAGAGCCTGAGCCCTGACTATTCACTTGCTTTCTGCCTGCCCTGACTCAAGGCCAGGGCTTAGTCTCTACCGCTTACAGGACCCGACCAGAGGTGTTCGGGCCCGAGACCAAGGATTCCCCAACCTACTCGAACGAGTACAGCGAGGCGGGCTGGCGCCCCACCACCCTGCTGTAGACTGAGACTCCTACAGGCACCTTGGAGCCCTATGGGAATTATAGATCAGGTGCTTTATGCTTCAGGTCTCCGCTGTAGGATAGGCTCCCAGGTTAAACTATAATCCTAGAGTCTCCCTCCACCCTTAGATTAGAGAAGGGGATCAGGCTGGAGAAGCCCCCATCGAACAGCTCTACAGTTGGTCTGTTGCCTGGGGAAGAGGATTCCTGCACCCCAACCCCCTGCCCCAGACCTGATCTCTCCCCTCCCAAACTGGGAGACCCTTCCTGCACCCCAAACCCTTAATCACTGGCCCCAGCCCAGAGTCCTGACCCGCTCCTGCACCCCTATCCCCTGCCCAGAGCACCCTCTTCTTTTGTCTACTGAGCCCCCTCATTCCCAGCCCCACCCTACAGCCCTCACTCCTGCAGCCCAGCTCCTCCTACACTCCAAAACCCACATCCCCAGCTCCTTTGGGTCACAGGCATGAAAAATTTTCTTCAACTAGGTAGCCAGAAAAAAAGTTTGGAAATCACTGGCCTAGTTGAAAGAGCACTGGACTAAGACTCTGTAGACTTGTGATCTATTCCCAGCTCTGCCACTGGCCTGCTAGGGGACCTTGGGCAACTCACTTCACTGCCCCATGACTCAGTTTTCCCATCAGTAAAATGGGGATACTGATACTGAATAATGAGATCTATGAATGAAAATAACATATAAGAGCTCAGTATTATTATTACCTGAATCTCTTGTTTTAATTGGGCTCCTTACAGGGGCCAGTTTGCAACCCAAATAATGATGATGATGATGATAATTGTGTAGGGTATTTTTTGGAAGATCACAAAGCACTTCACAGACACTAAGAAATTAAGGCTTGCAGCATGCCAGCCCTTTTATAAAAGGGGAAGGGGAAGCCCTGGGATAATTAAAGACAGATTTCAAGACACAAAACTAAAAGTATGTACACCTTTTTGCATGCACAAGTGCACACTTTTGCATACCCAATCATCCTCATTTTGCAAGCAAAACTTTGGCTTTGCAAGTTTAAATAGGGCTTTCCAATATCCATTTGTTATATGATCTGGTGCCCCATATGCACACACATTTGGGAGAGTTGTATGCAAACATATATGTGTGTAAACATGCACAAATGTGTGCAGACCTTGAACCTCCTTTTCTGCAAATTCTGTGCCAAGTATCTGTCTTGAATATATGGACAAAGAGGCTGGGGGTTGGGGTGCAGGGTAAGAACTCTGTCCTGGTGGTGCAGCCTCTGGAGGGGGGCTGGGAATGAGGGGTTTGGAGTGCAGGAAGGGGCTCCTGGATTTGGGGGGGGGGGGCTCAGGGCTGGGGATTGGGGCACGGGGTTGGGGCATGGGCATACCTTAGGTGGCTCCTAGTCAGTGGCACAGCAGGGGTGTTAAGGCAGGCTTCCTGCCTGTCCTGGCACTGCGCTGTGCCCCAGCAGCAGCCAGCATCACGTCCAGCTCCTAGGTGGAGGCATGCAAGCATCTCTGCATGCAATTCTCCCCCCCCCAGCTCCCATTGGCTGGGAACCCACCAATGGGAGTGCTGAGCCAGTGCTCGGGGTGGGGGCAATGCCCAGAGCACCATGTCCCCCCCTGCCTAGGAGCTGGACCTGCTGGTGCTGGGGTGCAGTGCGGTGTCAGAACAGGTAGGAGCTAGGCTGCCTTAGGCAGGCAGCACCCCTGACAGGACTTGTAATGGCCTGGTCTGCGGTGCCGACTAGAGGCGCCGTGCCCCAGTGCCTTACATTCTGTGACCCAGTACTGGGTTGCAACCTGCAGTCTGAAAAGAACTCAACTAGGCCACACTGCCTCCAATGGTTGGGAAGAAGGATTAACTGGGACCTGAAGAATTTTCAGTGTGATGGGGACAGCGGACCCTTCTCCCCCACCCCCGTCCCCAGTGTTTCTAAGCTGCATAGGAAGAAACCTGTGATGTGGGTTTTGGACATCTTTGTGGTATGACACCTGTGCTACATATTTCTTCAAGACCTCTGTGACAAATGCTGTTGTTAGCTGTTGATGCTACAGAAAAAAATGACACAGACTCTCTACTTATTCTCCAGGGCCTCAGCGTACCCCAAACTACCCAGCCCCTGATAGCTGACAGAGTTCAGCAGTCAAGTCACAACAAAACACTAAGGGCCAGATCCTCAGCTGATATAAATCAATATAGCTCCATTGAAGTCAATGACACTACATAATGACCCTGACCTCCTTTGCAAAGTGCTGTGAGATCTATGGATGAAAAGCCCCAAACAAGTGCTAGGCATTAAATTATTATTATTGTCAATTTACACCCAGTGAGGCTTGGCCCTGAGTGATGAAAGAATGAACTTCATGCAATAAGCTCCAAGTATTTAATATACACCAATGAAGGTGACACTAAGAAACAGCAACTCTACACTGCCTCGTGGTGACTCCATCTTTGACTCATCCACCCCATGCGTGTGTGTCAATTTAACAGGATTATCCCTGGCTACCTTTGAGAACTGTTTCTTGAGTCTTATATCTGCACTCACACCCCTCTTGCTGTTTCAGGATGCCACCATGCTGTCTAAAGTGGTGGTACAGCTAGGAGTAAAACATTGGATGTGCCCCAACTTATGGTGGACGGGCAATGACCTGTCTCTGGAGCAAGTCTGCGTGTGTATCACTGAAGGTGTGGGGATAGGGCTAAGGCCACCTTCAGATGGCTCCACCTCCAGGTCACTGAGCAGGGGCAAGGGCTGGTCAGTGCAGAGGGAGCCATTGCGGTGCAGGCGCATCTCCTGCCAGTTGGCCCCGGCTCTGTGCCAGAGGGCGTGCCATCTCGGGCAGCTGGAAGTACTTGGCCTCCCACTGCAGGTGGCTGCACTCACAAAAGTGCTGGGGCAGCATCAGCAGCATCAGCAGCAGGTCCTGTATATAGTCCAGGGTGTAGCAGAAACCATTGCAATTGTGGAAGAAGCAGCCTTGGCTGTCCTGGGGCAGCTCAGCTAGCTGCTGCTGGGAGAACGTGGGCCAGACCAGTGGGTCTTGCACCACCACCACAGTTCCATGCCACGTCTGACACATGCCTCCCCGCCCACATTCAGCTCCCGCTCTCCAGGAAGGTGGATGAGCCTGGACCTGCTGTGGTAGCCCCCCTGCCCTGGTTCCTGCTGACAGCGACACTCCGCCCCAGTTCAGTAATCATTCACCACTGTCCGCCGGGGCCAACCCAGGGTGAGCCCACTGCGACCGGGGCGACGCTACCTCCTGCCCTTTCTCCCATAAGTGCCCGGTAGCATCCTCTTCGCCTGCAGGCGGTGGGAAGAGCCACCTCTCTCCCACTTTTGCTAGCCTCGGGCAGAGCCTCTTGCTGCTTGTGTCGCTCCAGGCACTGGCAGAGCTGCCACCTCTTGGGCTCAGATCAGGCTGGGCCTGGTGCTAAATGGGTGGGCAACAGCCTTGCTACTGGTCTGACGGGCGGGCAGACAGACAATCACCCTGTCACTGCAGTGAGCCCCCCACTGTAGGATCCTTTCCTCCCCCTCCTTTGAAAGCTGACTGGTTTTATTTATTTGTAGGCTTTCAGTGGCAAAGTGGGGGCATGACCCTGAAAAGTCTGGGGACCACTGATCTAGCTTATAAACTCCCTGGGGCATGGTCAATAGGCTAAACGCTCTGCTTGGGTAAATTCACTGACAACAAAGGAGTTAATACTGTAGAGAATTTGACTCCATATCTTCAGCTGTATACTATACAGCATGTAGTGCAGAGTCACTGGTCAACAGATATTAAATAGTGATGATTTAACCTTTGGGATCTCTAATATGGAATATATGATTCTTTTATAATAGCTGTAAATGCCCAGTTCTGCAGCTGTGACTCTGGCAAAACTACAGGGGTAAAGCCTGCAGCACTGTTCCCACTGTAATAAGTATGTATGTTTCTACCACTTGATTAAGTAAAATTGACAAAGTGCTTGGTGTCTGAAGGTGCCAGATGCCCAGATGTCAAAGGGAACATGTGAGTTAATTGCATAGATGGAGATTCATAGATTATAAAACCAGCAGGGACCATTGTGATCATCGAGTCTGATTTCCTGAATAACACAGGCCCAAGGAATTTACCTCAGGTAGGAAGCCATCAAAAATGTTAAGATATTACTTTTAAAAAAGACTAAAAACAGATAGGTAATGAAATTTAGTTTTTAACAATCTGTTCACTTAGATTATTAAAAGTGAAAGGATTTTGGGGACCTGATTAATTGTCCAACTTGGGTAAAATGCAAGACGTCAACAAATTAAAGAAAAGACTGGTCAGTTTCAGGTGTGTTTCACTGATTGCACACTAGCCTAAGGCTGCTGGGCTTGCCTCTCCAAACACTGCAGGACACTGTTTCAGTTCAAACAAATTTCCAGTGACTTTCCCCCACCCCCCTAAAGTTTCATGAAAACATTTCTATGAAGAGCAAGTTTTGTAAAACCTTTTTCCTTTAAGAAAATCTACACCTGAGGCCTAACCTACTGGATTGCTCATTTAAGCCGATCAACTCCTAAAACATGGCTAATTTCCCAAAAGCTCACTGCAAAGGAAGCCTATGCTTTATATGCACATGTTAAATAGCATAATCCATTTTTCTATCAAAATAATCTATCTATCTGCCAATGTGGCACCACTGACTTTGCAGATACAAGGGTGGAAAAGATAAAGACTTCCTTGCATCTAGCTCTCCTGTCACTTGGACTGTCTGGGGCTTGTCTACACTTGAAACACTACAGCAGCACAGCTGCAGCACCATGGACACTACCTAGGCTGACGGGAAAGGTTCTCCCATTGGTAGCTAAGTCGATGGAAGAATTCTTCCGTCAACCTAGCGCTGTCCACAGTGGAGGTTAAATCCTCTGAGTGACGTAGCTGGGACAACCTAACTTTTTAAAAATGAGATTGACCCAAACACTTTGCTCGGGCTCATGAAAAATGGTGTGCCTTGAGCACCGTAGCTAAGTCGACCTAACCCCAGTGTAGACGCATCTTGGTCAATGGAAGAATTCTTTTGTCAACCTCACTGCTGCCTCTCAGAGAGGTGGGTTAAATATAGTGATGGAAAAAACTATCACCGTAGGAAAGATATACCTATCTCCTAGAACTGGAAGGACCTTGAAAGGTCATCGAGTCCAGTCCCCTGCCTTCACTAGCAGGACCAAGTACTGGCCCCTGACAGATTTTTGCCCCAGATCCCTAAATGGTCCCCCTCTAGAACCCTGGGTTTAGCAGGCCAATGCTCAAAACACTGAGCTATCCCTTGCCCCAATCTACATCATTGCACTACAGTGGCACAGCTGCAGTGCTATAGCTATGCCACTGTAGCACCTGTAGTGTAGGCATAGCCTTACACTGTGTAAATCAAGAGCAATTCCATTGACATCAATGAAGTCACATAGGTGTACAGTGTAAATCTGGATTAAGAGAGAGGAGAATCAGGCCCATTCTTGGGAAATGTAGGGTGTTAACGGACGTCCTGACCAATTTTCAACTTGGGTAAAATGAGCCCTGAAGCTGTAATGGTCTGTGCAGTGCAATGGATACTGTGATGCTGTTGAAATAATAAAAGAACAACAGCTGAAAAAAAGGGTTTTGTTTTCTGCTGTGTAGCACTGCATAAAACCTACTGCATTTCAATTCCCCTCAGTTATTTTATTAGGCTGACACTGGTTTTTAGAATCAGCACCCTAGAGACAGCTGCATGTTTGTAACTCTTTATGGGCTGTGATTAGGAGACCTTTTCACAATATAGACTTTGTACCTGAACATTTGATTTCCCGATCATCAGTTCTCTTGCTAATGTCATTTTTAACTTCACATAGGAACTTTGCAGTAAGGATTTTGTCCTTGGACTGATATTCAATCTTCCATGTGTCATTTGCATATATTGGCCCATTTACAAAGAGCATTCTGTTATTCTGAAGCAAATACAAAGCAGGTTTGCTCTTCTGTTTCACCTCACATATCACCTTTATTAATTTTTGTGAACATATCCATTTGATTTCTGGTTTAGAGACAATTTCTGAAAGAGAATATAAAAGGCAATCAGTCTGTGAAGATTTCTAATTTTAAAAAGTTAATTATTAGAATTGGCAAGATCCAGCGAATGATACAAAGGAACCTGATGGGATTTTAGCGGCATGGGCAGAACATAAAATGATCCTGTGAAAGGATCTGGGGCAAATCAATCTGAAACACAGATATTCAGAGAGCGAGTGAGAGAGAGAGTGGGGAAAGTAGCAATGCCTGAAAAAATAAAGGGGAGAGTGAACAGCAAATTAGACCCAAGGGGGAGTGGGTGTGTGATGTGGCAACAACAAAGGAAAGGCCAGCACGAGACTAACCTGCATAAACTTTTTATAAAAAAAACAAGTAATACCTTTATGACTATCACTTTCCTCTCTGTTCCCTCCCTACAGATCTGTATAGTGTTTCTTCTTGAGATAAAGAATGAAATGTTATTTACAGAGAGAATCCCAGTCCCTTTGTCCTATTCACTTTTGAAATCCAAGGGGCCAGATCACTCTAGTTCAGGCTATGTCTACACCGTGCACCTTACAACAGTGTGGCTGTGCCACTGCAGTCATGCTGTTGTAAGGTGTGCTGTGTAGCTGCTCTTTATCGCAGGGAGAGAGCTCTCCTGGCGACAAAATAAAACCACCCCCAATGAGGGGTGGTAGCTTTATTGCTGGGAGAGCAGCTGATGCAGCGCTGTCCACACTGGCGCTTTTTGTTGTTAAAACGTTTGCCATTCGGGGGGAAGAGAGGGAGGAGTCCTACCCCCTGAGCCACAAACGTTTTAACAATGAAAGTGCCAGTGTAGACATAGCCTCAGTAGACTGCGGCATCTCCTGCGGCTCTTTGCAGCACATTATATTAAAACACTGAGTGGTTTAATTATTAACCAATCAAGATGCTTTTACTGTGTTATTAACTAAATAAGTTACCAACTTGCACTACCTTATCTGCTGTAAGAATCATACATACATTGTTTATGTATATATTACATACACACAAAATATTTCCCATCATACTGTTTGAATATGAATAGTACTATAGTAAATGAAACAATGAATTCACACTAGTGATCACATTACCCAAAAGAAACACAGTAATTTGACTCCTGAACCTCTGAGGTCTGAATATCACTGCTCTAGTTCATGGAGAACCCGCTCAGCCATGGCCAAAGGGAGGAGCAAACTACCAGTTTCCCCCTGCAAAATTTTTGCTGCATCATCCCATCTGGTAGGAGGAGTTAGGGGATCCTGCAGACTTGGGAGACTGAAAACCCTCCCAACAACTCTGCTCTCAGGAGTCCATGGATACAGGAACGCTATTCCATCCATACAGAGCCTGGAGTCAACTTGCAGGCTCCACTGACCACCTCCCTCTCTGTTTCAGAAGCGGAGTTGGCACTAGCTGGGGTAGCTACTCATTAGCAACCAGGGAGAGGACCCAGAGCTGTACCTATATTACCTTGCTCATAGTTGTAACACCTCCCACCTAGATCTGTGTGGAAAACTGAGCTCAGAGCAGGGGGAAGAGTCAAGGAGAGCAAAACTTCAACTGCTGCTCTATCTCCACCCATAAATACCTCAGATATTACGTAGGCTCTCAGACGTGAAGGTGGTTGCTTGGGACATAGGGAGACCTTAGTATTTCCTCTCTTCCATACAGGAGGCCATCGGTCCAATGTAAGCAAACACACATTGCAGTTACTATGAGAGAGCAGCTATGCTATGCAGGGAGGAGTTGGCAAGGAAGGTATGAGGCGGAGGAGGGGGGAACTGCATAAAGGCTTTACATCATAGGGCAAAGAGACAATAGTTTCCTTCTATGCACCTCTGGCATGACTGCATCTGCAACTCTGCATTCAGTTTTGGGCACCAGAAAGACTGGAAAAATCTGTCAGTAAAAAAATTACATCCCTGCCTGCCATAGCTATGATGGTAGAAGTGGATAGCCCAGGTCTTAGTCACATTGCTTAATTCACTGCTGGAACGTGTTCAGATAAGACAGTGATGACTGCAGTATAAAAACAGACTAGACTAGAAATCGTCTTAGCACTACAGAGGCAATGAAGCTATGAATAAGCTGGTTTCTGTTTTCTATTATGCACAGTGAATTAGTAACGGAGCCCCCCTTGCGGAATCTCTATTACTGGCGATGGTACATGAATCAGAAATAGCCCGCCCTGTCTCAGAGTCCAGGTTGAAGTTGCAGGCACATCAGTTGGAGGGGGAGAAAAAGCAACTTTTTACTTCTACACTGAGCAAATTCAGTCAGTCATTGCAAAAAGCCTGGAAGCCCTCAATGCTAGTTTACAGTCAGTCATTTTTCAGAGTACTGCACTTCAACTATACCACTAACTACAGAGCAAACACTGTAATCCATCTATTGAATATGTATTACGTGCATGTGCAAAGTATGGCCCTGATCCTGCTAACACTTAAGCAATTGCTATGGGCTGGATAAACACTAGTCATAGATTTTAGGGCCAGAAGGGACCATAGCGATCATCTAGTCTGGCCTCCTGTATAACACAGGCCATAGAATTTCACCCAGTAATTTCTGCATCAAGCCCATAAATTCTGGTTGAGCGAGCACATATTTCAGAAAGACATTCAGTCTTGAAACATGCTAGACACTATGGACAGATGCCTAGGGTCCTGATTCCTAGATTCACATGATGATGCCAAAAGCTAAGCTTTTACTTTTAAAAATAATTATGCTATCTGACCCTAATGGCCATCATAGCACTGCACTTCACATCACTAACCAGGATAGATAAAAAAAAAATCAATGATTTAAAAAACAAAAAGATTTTTTTTTATTTAAATCAGATTTTTTTGATAAAATAGTTTTTTTCCTCAAAAAGCATCTAGAGATAGTTTTAATTAAGACACATTATAGCTCAAAGATCTCTCATCATGGAATAGGGATTATAAATTCAAATTTTATGGTATGAGACAATATATTAATGTAATGTTTAAGAAAAGTTTTGTAAACGAGTTCCAATAGTTCATGGATTAGGGACCCAATTTTATGGGGTTCCAGAGGCTTCTGTATCGATTATTTAGGTTAATCTTTCTACCTACCCAATGGGACTCAGTGCTCAGTCTAGAATGGTGGTTCTCAACTGTGGTCAACCATTTCTTCAGGGAAAGACCCTGGTGCACCGGGCCAGTTTGTTGATCTGCTGCGTCTGCAGGTTCAGCCGGTCGTGGCTCCCACTGGCTGTGGTTTGCTGCTCCAGGCCAATGGGGGCTGCGGGATGCGGCGTGGGCCGGGGGATGTGCTGTCTGCCGCATCCCGCAGGCCCCATTGGCCTGTAGCGGCAAACTGCGGCCAGTGGGAGCTGCGACCGGCCAAACCTGCGGATGCAACAGGTCAACAAACTGGCCTGGTGCGCCAGGGCTTTCCCTGAAGAAACAGTGGACCACCATTGAGAACCACTGGTCTAGAAGATACCATCAGAGATGCTTAGTTTTGCAGTTCTCAAACTATGGATTTGTGTCTCTAGAGACAACATGCTTGTTAAATCTATAAAAACATTTTTACTGTTATTTAATTTTATTTAGAAGTGAGAATTAACAGACCTCAACCCTACTGTCCCTCTGCAAATTGTGTACACAGAGTCAATCCCTTACCTCTCTCTAAAAGTGCAAAGTTTCATAAAATTCAATGAACAGAAGATTGTTGGGGGCGGAATAGATCTGGACAAGAAGAAACAAAAGTGAAACTGTTTGAGCAGCATATTCCAGAAGTCTTGAGGTCTTTCTGAGTGTAGCCTTCATTGATTTGAGATCTACCATACCTCTCTCTCACTAGAAGGGAAAAGCTATAATGGCAGCAGGCCGTAAAAGAGACCCAGTTTGGGAATAAGAACCATTCAAGAAATATATGTTTGCTGATGATGTTTTAAAGAAACTCACACAAGTGAACTGGTGGAAGCCATTTAAGCCCTTTTATTCAAGACTGTTGAAGCTACTGCTGTTAAAAGTGAGATTATCACTTCTTCTGCCGGTGTAGAAAGAATATTTTTCCTTACTTTGGACTAATTCATTCCAAATTGAGAAATCACTTGGGACCTGAAAAAGCAGGAAAGCTTGTTTTTCTTTCCCAGATTATGAATAAACAGGGAAATAAAGGTGAAGATGACTGAGTTAGCTGCAGAAGCCAATATTTTAAGTGTCTCATGTTGACTTGGCTGACAGTCGATTTTTTTTTAAGAACAAAAAATAAAAATATTTCATTTAACTATTTTAGTTAAAAACAAACAAAAACAAACTTGATTTAAAAAAACATGAATGTTTAACTAAATTCAAAAGCTTGTTTTCTTAAAATATGTTTGCTGTTGAAGAAAAAAAATTCAGAATACATAATGTTGTTTTAGTTACATAAAATGATTTAAATGTCTGTCTGGTGATGGTCTCCTCTTAATGCAGCATGGCAAGAAAATCCTCCAAATATTAATGATTAACCTATTGAATTGGAGATCGTTCACCTCTCAATGACTTCATAAATATCTGCTTCAACTACCTTTAGTAAATGAAATAACCAATCATTCATTTTCTGATATAGCTGTAAAACTAATCTGAAAAGTTTTCAAAATAAATCGCTTTAAAAATATATAGTGTGTACCTTCTAAAAATGAAACCTACATCTATCTCTGAGTTGTGAAGAATATGTATTAAGGTTATAACAACCAATAAGAATGCACTTTTATGTAGAAATCCATGAGTAAATTGAGTTTTCCTGACTAGTGATTTAAATCAATCAATCAATCAATAATTTTATTTAAATCAAATCCACCCCGTCACTAATGGATTTTATCCTCCCAACACTCCTAAGAGCAACATCCCCTTTCACAGTTGGGAAACTGAGGCACAGGGTGGATTAAGTCACTTGACCAAGGTCACACAGGAAGCCAGTGGCTGAGCTAGACATTCTATCCCAATCGCATGAATCCCAGTCCAATGCCTTAACCAGTAAACTTTGAAAAACGTGACCCAAGTATAACAGATATACTGATGCCTACCTGAGTCAGCAGGCAGCCTGTAACAATAGCTCAGAAAGTAGTTGATTTGAGAGTGCTCACCCCTGCAGGGCTTTGCGAGGGCAGTGGCAGCAGGTGTCCACACACAATTTGAGAGGGTGGACCCTCCACCACCACCAGCCACCTCTTGGGTAGCCAGTTGTCTCTGTGTGGCGAGGCCACAAGTCAGGAAAGTGGCCACAGTGGGACACACTTGTGGGAGAACCTAGGGTGCCAGACTTCCTTAATTAGCTTTTGACTTTAGCCACAGAACACTTTGGGACCACTCCCAAGAGCAAAGTGGTGCAGGTGCTTAAGTGCTTGCAGGACCGTGGCCTCTTTTTGCGATTATAATATCCTAACACATATTCATATACAAGACTGTCTAGGAGGAGAGTTTGTCATTCATGCTGTCAAAGACATCTGAATTGACACCGGTCACCCCCATCTAAATAGCAATTATCCCAATAAATGAAAAACGTTTAAAACATTGAAGATTTTTACATTTTTTCCCTTCAGCGTATAAGTCAAGTTAGTAGAAAATCAGGAATGAATGTCTCAGTATTTTTTTTAAATTCTGCTCACATTTCTTTTCTTTAAATTTTTTTAGATGTCATCAAAATCTTGACATTCAGAAAATTCCAATCAGCTGTAATAATTGGCCAATAAACAAGGGAAAAAAAAGATTCCAAACATTCCCCCCCCTTTTTTTAAATTCAAAATTTTATCAATTTCTAAATACAAAAAAATAAATAAAAAAAATTTCAAATCTGCCCTGGTTATAAGGGATGGAACAGGTGAACAGTAAACAGGAGACCCAGTTAAGCAGAAATAAATAGGGGGTCAGTTACTGAATCATTTACTAATTGTCAGGCTTCAGATGCAGCAGTTCAACATTAATGCAGGATGTAAACATGCAAGCAAGCTGGTAGGCTCAAAAGCAAGGCATGAGCACAAAGTACTGTAGAAGGAAAATCTTCATGTTATAGAAATTTGTGCAAGCTCTCAGGCTTTTTCAGCAGCCTCCTGTTTTAGGAGACTGCCTACGTACTCCAAATGTACAGAGCACAGTTCTGCTCCACATCCCACTCATCAAACAACCTAGCGGTATCAGTCCCTTGAATGGCTGCTTAAGAAAGGTTTCACTGTCTTGTGAAATCAGGGCTTGAATTGGGCAGCAGCACACCTACCAGCACTCTCCTGAGCTGTCTTTTTGGGCTCCAAAATGTGTGTCTTATGGAGGAGAACACAAGCTTAAGGAGCCTACCTGAGTATATTTGAACCCCAGTTAAGGGAGCTGAGCCCAGCAGTGTGTGCAAACAGTTCAAACATCTCCACAACCCATCATGAGTGTCATCTCATTTTAATGTCGCAAGTGGGTTATTAATTTGGGGGAGGAGCTTGGAAGAGTCCTATCACCATTTCCCCCCCAAGTTAGACCCCAGCCTCCCATATGTATATATAAACACCTGGGTTTCTGGATATTTTGAGTGACAAAACAAAAGGCTCAGTGTGACCCAAGCTAACTTCTTCCGTTGTTCATAGATCCTGGTGAAGGTCTGTTTGCCTGGCAGAGTTCATGGCTGATGTGAGAGAGAAGAAATCAGACAGCTGAGGGACTGAACAGAGGGAAAGAAGGGAACAGGGAAGCTCACCTGGCAAGGGAGGAAAAGGAGGAACCCACCCAGGAACCGAGAAAGGGAATAGATGCAGAAGAGCTAACCCTTCAGTGAAAAGGAGCCCACACGGCAAAGTTAGAGACCCCAAGGAAACAGGATGGAGACACATTCAGCAGAAGGAGAGAATGGGAACAAGGGGCTCACCCAACTATGGTAGGAGGGATGTGGAAGGTGACTCACCCTGAACGCTCAGAATTAAGTTCTTCTCCACTTGCAGATGTCCCCTGTCATCGTACACGGTCATTTTGTAATTTCCACTGTCCTTTTCCACCAGGCGGTCTATTTTCAGGGTCCCATTGAAAAACAGGTTATACTTTTCCTTGTCCCTGTAATGTTTCACTGCAGAATTTTTGACTTTCACGAGGAGTAATGAGAGTTTGAACCATCTTACTTCATGTTGCTTTTCCACTTGGAAGTCAGGAATGTCCAAGAAAACAGAACCATTCTGAACACCATACACTTTATGGGCTTCGTTTGCAGACCCTTCAAACAGGGGAAGAACAATACAGCCCGATTAGTGTCTGTCCAAAGCGTCTATGAATGAGAGTTTAACAGTAGACACTGCAGGCTTAAATAACTTGGTCACAAAGTTAAATGCCCCACTTTTCCCTTATTTCCCAAACCACTCCTCATTGATAAGGTGGGCATTTATATAGCTGCTTTCATCTCAGGCCCTCAAAGCAGCTCCCAAACATTAGTTAGTTAAGCCTCCCAACACCCCATTTTAATTCTGAACACAGAGAAGTTAAGGGCCAAATTTTCAGAAGTGCCCTTGGGGAGCCTGGGTTTTGGAGGTGATCATTTTAAGACCCCTTGAGCCTGGTTTTCAAAGGCGCTGAGCACCTGCAGCTCCAAGTCAATAAGGCTTGTGAGCGTGCATTTCCTCTGCAAATCAGGCTGTATTGTATGTGCCTCAAGATAGGCACCCACGACTGAGGCAGCCAAAATTACTCAAGCCACTTCTAACAATTCAAACCTGTCGCCAAAATTTCAAGTGACCAGTGATTTTGAGTGCCTCAATTTAAACTTGAGACAGGTTAAAGACCAGCTGCTCAGTGATTTCTGAAAAATCAGCTTCCGTTAATGTGTCTCGAGTTGAACACTGAAAATCCATAGTCACTTTTCAAAATCTTGGCCTAAGCAACTTGCCTGAGAACACACAGTGAGTGAGTGACAGAGGTCCTCCCTTCTGCACTGCTGTGACCACAGGATACACTCCCTCCCTCCCTCCAAGAGTTCTCCCTCCCTCCCTCCAAGAGCTCTATGTCATGGATACTATCACCTGATAAACACGGGACCAAAGGCAGGTTTTTCCCTCTTTTCAGATCACCTTTGACTTCAGTTCCCCTTGTGCAAAACGGACAATACCCAGTTCACAAGGGTGCTACTATGGTATGTTCTGTCACAAGATCTCATGCCCATTTATCTCAAACTGAATCTTAGGGCTGGTCCACACTAACCCCCCGGGTCGAACTAAGATCAGCTATGTTATTCACGTAGCTGAAGTTGTGTAAGTTGAAGTATCTTAGTTAGAACTAAACAGCACTTACTGCGGGTCCAGACGTGGCAGGCAGGCTCCCGCGTCGACTCCACTTACTCCTCGCGTGGAGCAGGAGTACCAGTGTCGACGGCAAGCACTTCCGGGATCGATTTATCGCGTCTAGATGAGACGCGATAAATCGATCCCAGAAGATCGATTGCTACCCGCCAAATCAGGCGGGTAGTATAGACGTAGCCTAAATCTAAAAATCATAGCCTCTGCATACTGAATAGTAATAGCAGATTGGGTTTTTAGAACACAGATTTTGCCTGAAGGTGACTTCAAAATGAGAAACTGACTCCATACAAATATTTGTGTAGATTCATAGTCCCAACTACATAAGCAAGTTGATAAATAATATTGAAACTATCAGACACGTTAAATACATGCTTGTAAGTTTCAAATAATGAATTTATTTTAACAGCAAAACTTTCATTCATAACCAGGGATTATTCAATCTTCCATTTGCTAAATTAATTCCCTCTAATCTACAGGATAAAGCTATACTGGTAGGCATGGTGAGCTACACTGTGTAAAAATAATTCAGAGTAAGTTCATTTCCTGATAGAGAGAAACTAGGTTTATAAATCTTTTATTATAATATATAATCCTTTATTAGAAAAGTTTTCATTATATTTAGGATATGATAAAATACATCATAGAGAAGAAAACTGAAAACTAATTGCTGCTTTGTGTAATAGTAATATTGAAGTCAAATAAAAAAATTAGAATATCATGCTTGTGCAGCAAAATAATTATTAGAGAAATCTGAGCAGGACGGCCCATTAGAGGCTGTGAGAGGATGAAGAGTTTCATGCAATGCATCCACCAGCCCAAAGGGAAGCTATTACTGAGCTATCAAGTTTCTTAAAAAGCATTCGGCATTTCTAATGGAACATTCTGAAATCACTCACTCTTGGAAGTGTAACTATTTTAATAATATTCATTCTCCCAATAAGAGTTAACAGGAGCACTAAAGCCCTTTGTAAAACCTGCAGCATTTTTGACAAAGAAAAAAAAATGTAATTCAGATACTTGTTACTCCTCAGAATTACTCCCAGATATCTAGAGTTATTATTATTCATTATTTGTATTGCATATTCTATCATTTATATTTTGTATGTGTAGATGAGGGAAAAGTTGATCAAAATCCTGAGGAAGAAAAGCTCAATAATATTCCAATTGACAGACAATCCTGATAGGTCTTTAAAAGTTTGCTTGGTCTCCCGAATCACTGGAACAGAAGTCTGAGCATCCCAAACAAACAAACATTAAGTCCTTTGTATAGATAATGAAACAATATTTTTGACAGTCCCAATTGAAATACTCTGCAAAGGACAGAGTGATCAGAATTTAGCTACAGACTGCTCAGTTGCAGTTATAAAAAGGATGGGATGATTCATGTGCAGTGAACTAAAAGGAGCTGCACTTATAATACTTTAACCATCTGAGAAAAGAAGTATTCACTTTTAAAGTTTCAAGCATTTTAAACAAATAGAGCCATTCAAGGAAATCAAGAGTCTGTTTTAAAAATATATTCCTTATTTATCTAGCCTTTGTACATAGAAAACATTAAACAGCCATCATAAATGATCTACTGTTGGATTTATTCCTGTCATTCATGAATGGTTCTTGTGTACTGAATCTACTACTACTTGTTCTAATCTATAAGCCACAATTGCAACTAAATTTTTAGATCAAAGTTTTAAAAAATAATTGCTAACTATAAATAATACTAATATGTATGTACCTAATGTAACTTACAACCTAGACAGACCTCACTCTACCATATGATCCTTTGTATTTATCACCCTGTCTGTTAATCTTCCTGTGCAAACACTACTTGCACTGTCAACAGTTCTGTTTCCCTTTAATAAAATGTTTGTTACTAGAAAAAAGAAATGGGTCTACAATGATGCACAGTGAAGTCGCTCTTGAACAGAGTTCCTTTCCTTTACGAAAAAAATGCAAAAAGAGCTTAATTGAGGGCAGTAGGAAAAACACCATGCTGACACCTATATTAATACATGTCAGATAAAGGATTGTTAACTTCAAGCTAAAATTGTTTACAAAGTATTATTATAAATATTATCATAGCAAGCTCAGGTCGTGGGTTCCCCTGGACTGAAAGCTAAATAAAATAATAGTAGCCAAGAGATCTTACAGCACTTTGCAAAGTAAGGAAGATATCATTATCTTCATTTTACCAATGGGAAAAGTGAGGACGTGTGCTTAACAAGGAGCTGAGCACTCTGCCCCCAACAGCAAAGCATTTGAGTACATGCTTCAATCTAAGCACATGAAGAGTTCTTTTGAAGTCAGTGGGACTACTCACATGCTGAAAGTGAAGCATGTATGTAAGCGCTTTGTCTGGACTGGGGACAGAGTGCTGACAACTTTAAAGGATCAAGCCCTAAGAGTTTGGGTGAAATCCTGGCTCTATTAAAGTCAATGGCCAAGGATCACGGCCAGGATTTTACCCTAACCAGTTCCCCAAATATATGCTCTTCGCAGCTTCATAAGGGCTAGCTACACTTCAGAGGACTGTGTAACACTCTTTAAATGATTTATTTATTTGCACTGCGCTTGCTGTGGCAATAGTGATAATTCTAGAGACAAGGGGCCAAATTCATCTCTGATTTTAGTAGAGTTAAACCAGGGAAGATTGTGCCTGTGATATTTAAGTAAGATCCAAGCATTTTTATCAGATCATCCATCCTGCCCCAAGCTTCCCTATTTAGCTTTAAAGTAGAAGATGTGTGGCAGAGATGGGATCAGTCATGTTTAATTGTGCTTACACATTTCTATATTAAAAGCATTATTAAAGGAATAATTTAAAACATACTGGTAATAACTTGCTCCTCAAATATAACTGAGTCAGAGACAGGCTTAAAATGTGCAGTGTGGACACCCCCCCAAATTGTCATAACTGGGTGAAACCCTGGGTCAGTGCAGTTAGTTATAGGTCCCATCCACCTTGAAAATTATAGCCCTATTGGAACTGGGTCACCAAGTCAATTATCACTGTGGCATAGATGGGTCTAATCAGAACCCTGCTAGGATATCCATCACCCTTCTCTGGGTACAAGGAATGGGTGTTAACCATCTTCCACAATTTTAAACGCGTCCACCAGTGCCATTTCTAAGAGCAAACAGCTGGTGCAAACTCACCTTTTACACAGGAGACTAAAACCACCAGGCACTTGGTTAGAAAAATCCCCCTAAAGTTCATTTTCACAATCATAGCTGCAAACTGCCCCTGCGGGAAAAAAAACCTCCTGGCCAGGGAGATGAAGTTCAACGATGATCAGCAGCCTCCAGCTGTGGCAACTTTGGGCGGGGCCTCAGACGGAAAGGGGGCGGGGCTGAGGGTCAGCCTCCCCCCAGCCAGTCCTGCCACGAAGGGGTGCGGGGCTCCAGCCGCTGCTACGAGCCCCGAGTCCCTTTAAATCGCGGGGCCGCGAGGCAGCTGCCCCCCGATGGCCCGTACCTGCCCACTTTCACCCCAAGGGGGAACAGCGCCTGGGTTTCCATGACTAGCAGATAGTGCCTCAGCAGCAGGCGGCGTTGAGGAGAGTGTGTTCGACTTTTCTTTGATCCCTGATCCTTCATTGTCTAAGGCGGAGCTTCATCCAACGGGGCTGCTGTTCTCTTCAGCTGACTGCCCTTATGAAGTTGTAGTGAGGAACGTTTCCATGCTGCTCGACCCAGGCTGTTTTTTTACTAATTGTCACTCAGAGAAACCCATCCCTCTATTGGGTCATCGGGGTGCATTGCCTTTGCTGGTGTCATCATCCACCTGCACCAGGGCTGGGGAGTAAAGTTAGCAACTGTGTACCAGGGGATGAGTATTAAGTCTGATGGCTACATACCTGTCATGCAGTCAGCCTTAGGGAGAGGTTACTTACTGGACTCTGTAGAGAATTCCAAGACCATTTAGCCTGGCTGGGTCACGAGGCTTCAGCTGAGCTTTTGCTGGGAATGTGCCCCAATCAGGTGAGATAAAATGTAAGTGCTTTCTTCTATACTGAGGTAGTGGGCTTATTTCTCTTTAAATAACCTTGATCAATACTTATTCAAAAAACATCCTGACCCTCTACTAGTTGCATCATGTATCAATCTCAGCAGAATTGTATATTAAACAAAAAGAATGCCTGTCATGGGAAAGAAAAATCTGATATTGCCTGCTATTGATTCACATGTAGTGCAGGCATCCAAAAAAATCACATGGAGACCTCACCAGCTTCTAGATCTAGACTTCTCTGGAAATCACTTTGAATGGTGGAGAGAAAAAACTTGGAACAACTTATTTGAAACAGTCTCATCAGGAACATTGGTAGTCCCCCCCCCCCCTGCTTCCCCGTTCTTCCCAATCTGTGCTTTCATATGTGACATTCTTTCATTGATTTTGGGTAAAAAAATCCAAAGGTGCTTAAATAACTCAGAAACTGGCTTCCAACTGAAAGTTAATGGGCTGCAGGCTGTTAAGTCACTTAGGTGCTTTTTATAAATGATTAAAATTTTCAAAAGTAACAGAATGGCATTAATACTCTCTTCCACCTGTAAAGTAAACTTGGCTGAGTTTGCATATGCATTTGTCTGTTTTTTATGTACTATTTATTCTGAATATCATTCTGATCACCTGCTTGTTTCTGTTTATTTTCCTGAGGGTAAGGATTAAATCTCTCAGTAAATAAGTGAACAATAGAAACCAAATATGTGAAGAAGAAACCAACAACAATTAGTTTCAATTCCTATAAGCATAAAACAAAACAAGGTGCCCGTTGTATCTATAGTTATGCTAGCTTTTCAAAACTAATTTCTTTTTTGGGGGGGAGGGAAAGGGAGAAAGCAAAAACTTTGAATATAATGAAAATTAAAAAGAGCTCAGTGTTAGATCTTAGGAAAAGCACATGCAGTATTGAACACCTAGAATGCAATCTCTTTTCTGCGTTGACATGTTGGCAAATTAGGATAGATTTTGACTACAGAAATATTAACTTTTCAGTAATAAATATTCTGAATTGCTTGCAAACAATTCAATATGCTGTTTGTTTTATTTTGCATTTTAGAGTGCTGCATTTTTAAATTCCTGTAAGCAGATTCTTTTAACATAATAAGAACCATCTCACGCATTCTGGGATTGAGTGGTACAGCTGAGTGAATATTGCAAGAAAAGTATGTGGCTATGTTGTTTAATTTTTTAAACTTTGCATTGAGTCTGTTTACTCCTTTTTGTGTGTGTGCTTGCTTTTTGAGAATGAGTTTTGTTAATGATTCTATGGGCAGCAATGTTGGAATTTTGAATCCACAAAAGTATTCTGACTGGAAAATGCTCTCAGCCAATCAGAGAACAAAAAACATAATATAGTGTTGGTGTCAACTCAAAATGGATCAAGAATTATTTCCAGAAATTATTCAGTAAATGTGGCTAACAGACACATTAATATTTGTATTCTGTCTGCTCTCAAAGGTTCCAGAAAGACAAGGTGAGTGAGTAATATCACAAAGATTCCAGTCAGAGGAGAACCTTGTTGTATAGCACATAGCTTAAATGCTTGCAAAAACAGTCTTTGCCCCAAAAATATAAACTGTAGAAAAATAAGCCTGTCTATGGCAATTGTTGGGCAAAAAGACAGGGCAAAATTGGACTGTTCTTGGCTAAAATTATTCAATCACATCAACTAATTAGTAAAAGGCTGATATCTAGCCACCAGATCCTGAAAACACTTAAGCATGTGGGTAGCTGTACTCACATGAGTAGCCCAATGAAATAAGTTGTAGGTGAACATTGTATATTGATATCTTCCAGCCAAATATAACCGCTCTTAACTAATTGCTCACCATAGCCTTGGCAGACAAGCCTGACCTATGCATACGTATAAATTATTAATGGTAGTGGTTACTTACATTGGGTCATAATTCTTCACCATGTCAAATTTTTCCACTGCATATGTTGATGATGCGGTAACTTCACAATACCTTACATACACAATAACGAATTTTTCTACAACCCTAAGCTATACCAAACTCATGGCACCTCTAAAATATAAAGTGTAGCAAGGGTCATTATTCTCTCTGATTTGCAACTTTTTTCATAAATCTGCTTTAATGTTCTTGCTGCTTATGTTACATTGGATAATGATCTACTCCAGTCAGTCCTCTGAGCTAGGAAGGGGCTCACTGTGTAGCCTCAATGTTACTTTTAGGAACTCAAAGTATGAAAACTTTGAATCATGCTTTAAGCCTTATACTTGAGAGACTACTTCACTGCAGGCCACAATGGGCTCTGTGAGCAGGCTGTCCAGGGCATGATCTCTTCCCCTACTGCAATTGACAAAACGAGCAAACCTTCTAGGGGTTTCTACCTCCAAGAGCCCAACCATTCTGGAAGACAATCAGGGACAGAATTTCCTGGGTTTCGTTCATTTCTTAATCAATATTTCCTGATTAGAATATTAAAAATTCACCCCCGGCCACCTGGTTCTCTCGGATCTCTGCACTGTTTCCCAGGTTGGGATGAGCCTCGTGCTTTTCTGTATTTATAAGCAGCTCTGACTCCCCTCTTTCATTATTACTTCAATCTTAATTTTCCTTGTTATGCAGATAATATGCAAATGTCTTCTGGCTAGTTCAAATCCATTCCTACTATTACTAGCGATCATTACAATCCTAGATGGAACATAATTATTATAAAAAGTTACATAAATAAAATGACTGCCTAATTTACAGTTCTTCATGTTCTCCCAACCCACAATACACATTCCCATATTTCAGTTTTTGCCTTTCTCCTCTAGTCTTTTTTGGTCCAAATGTATCCTTGGAGCACATTGTTCTACATAATTTACTAAATTAAAATGTTACCATTTTAGAAATATCTTCCAGATTAGACAGAGTACATTATATTATACAAAGGATTTATAGGGCATTATAACACTTGTTCTCTAGGAGTGAGTATTGCTATCCTCATTATTTCCATGATATTTCAGAAGGGTTAAAATATGTTGTATAATTGGTTCCCAAATAAAATCTGCCACACATTTATCATCAACCTTTCCTGCTTTTTAAATCATCAGGCTAGTTTGCAGAGGGGAGTATCGGATAGATCTCAGCAGAAGCTGCAATGGGTCTTTGATTTGTTTGTTTTCTTTAATCCACAGCCCTGCTTTGGTCTGGCACAAAGTCATCCAACCTCAATTAGAATACAGGGAGGGAATGTGTCTCAGGAAGCAAAATACCTTTGAAGATCACAGGCTCATGGAGAAAGCACATTTACTGCTGATCTCCTTTAGGCAGGTGGTCTGTCTCGGAGAGCATATGTGTAAGGAGCAATGCTAGGCCATGCTTCTGCCTGTTAGAGCACCCTTTCAGGGGAAATGCACCTGTTCATTCCCTGCACTTAACAGACTGGTATCTTTGGTGACCCACTCAGGAGTCAGCCACAATTTGGGCAGTAGCCACATTGACCTAATGTGAGTTTTATACTATGTTCTGAATGAAGTCATGGCTGGTCAAGATTAGTGATAGGCGAACATCAATAAGTTTGAGGTCCAATTTGCCATCCCTAGTACTGAGAATTCAGGAAGTTCCCTATGTAAAACACCCATCTAATTAACTGGGAGGAAGGGAAGGGGAGCTTAGGTATGATGATTGATTGTTGGATGCCTGTACAAAATCTCTGATAGATATAGATTCAGACCCATTACCCCCCGAGAACAGCAAGGGATGTGGGGGGGGGGGGGGGAGTCTTTGTCCTATATTTATTCTCAGTAGAGCTGTGTGAAAATCTTCAATCAGTGTTCATGGGGCTCATGAGAAGCCAAACTACAGATTTTGCACAGTTGTTTTGAGAATAAATATAGGAAGAGAAATTTCTCTCATTTCCTGTTCTTTAACTTCCTGTTTTGTGCTGGGCTCAAAATGTCCCGAGTTTAGGTCTGAATAAATAAAGGTCTCATTCAAATAAACCCCAGAATTGAAAGCAAATTTCATCCAAAACCTTTTCAAGTTTTGTCTGGTTTAAAGTAATAACCATCTGAATCTACCAGTTTTGCATGGTTTCTTTCTGAAAACTCATCTGTTCAACCTTGTCTGAAACTTAGGCCACATTCAGGAGCCTGAGCAGAATTTCAATTTATACTAGATTTTGAGAACTGAATTGCATTCTTTCTGTTTGGTGAGTGTTGTTGTAGTTACACACTTTTGTAGTTCTGCCTTTAAAGATGTGGACCTAAGTATGCAAGGGGTACAATTTTAATAGACAATATTCTTGCTAGTGATAGGTGAAGCATTCACAAAGCCACTCAAATTGTTTGAAATTTGTGCATTTGCATTTTATGGAGCACCTATATTGGTCCCCCACCTTTTTTAAAAAAAATTTTCACACTAAAGTGGATTCGAAGTCAGTGATGTGGGTTAACTTTGGTGGGTTTAAAATTTTTTTACAGAATTTCTCCATCACCAAATAACTATTATGTAAAATTTGGGGATTGTGGCAATGGGCAAAAGTGCAGAAAAGGTGATGACAATATGTTTGCAATTTCTAAATATACATATCAAACATTAGAACCATAAAAATACAATAACGAATAGTTGCAGGACATACCATAAAAAGGTACACTGGTAATTACTCAGTGTTGGTCCCATGAGACTACTGTTGTGGGTGAAGGTACTCATCATATGTGTAAGTCACTGAAGGATTGGATGCACGTTTTTAACAAGACAGAATTGACAGGTACCTTGTAACTGATCTAAATGTCTTATTCAAAAAAATCAAAGGATGCAGCTCAAATAAGATTGAAAGTCTTTTGATAGTCAAAATAGAAAAAGAGTGTGGAAACAGAGAACAGTGTAGAGAGAATTTGCTTGTTGAAAACAATACCCCGTGAAGAAATGTTGTTTGTCCGTATGGGTCAGTATTCATTTCAATTTATTCTGACCTAGGTCTGCTCTCTAAAAATCCAGCCTTTAAAAGGGATGTTTTACTCTTTGACAGAAGAGGGCAGTGTTTCTTCACTGTTGCTTGGGGGGAAATCTGAATATTACTTTAAAGATCAATCTCAAGAGAGTGTTGTGAACCAACACATTTAAATGTAATAAATGCCCTCTGAATATCATGCTACTTAGTAAAAATAACAGGTAGTGGAAAAGTAGGTATTATTGTTACTTAATTATTGTCAGCATTAAATTGTATTGACCCCAAAGAATAGCATATAACCTTAAATATCTCAATTGATTTTTGTTATGCTCAAAGGATTAATTTTATGAAACAGTATCTTAGATTGAAAAAGATAAGAATATGATGAACCGAATACCAGTCATTCACGTTCTTTACTAAGTAAATTTCTATAAATAAAAATAGCTTACCACAAATTTAACAGAAAAAAACCCATAGCACTGATCTGATATTTTAGAAATAACTCTTTGTACTGCCATGTTATATATAAGTAGGGTATCTGAAGACTCTGGAATGGGGATGCTTTCCTGAATTGGGGCTATGATGGGGTATATACATCATACTGGCATTAAAAGTGTTAACTGGAGATGGGATCAAGTAAGGCACCTGGTTGCAGGTGGAGGGCAGGCCAGGGCCAAATGAAGATGAAGCCCAACTGCGGGGGGAGGAAATGGGTGGTAATCAGAAAAGGAGGAGGCCCAAATGAGGGCTTTACTACAGATGGGGATACATGTAGCTTTAGCCTGGATGGTAGCACATAATGGGATAACGGAATAAAATATCGGACAAAGCAGCTAAAAGTGCTGGAAGAAATGGAAAGATTTGATATAGAAATACACCTGAGTAAACAGGAATTCAAAAGCTTAGTACAGAAAAATTTAAAAGAGGAATCCGAAAAAATTGGATCAATGGAGAAAAAAAAAAAAAAAAAGGTTTGTTGAATTGTGCCCTAGAGTTGAGGATAATGATATACTTGGATAGGAAAAGGTGATTTTTTGTTTAGAGTACTAACTGGCCTGAGTGGCTTAAACAATATTTTTCTGAATAAATAAACCTAAAGGTAGACTATGTGCATATTGTAGGGTAGAAGGTTGATGGCCGTCACAACCTATCCAGACAAGTCTGCTTCACCATGGTGGAGAAAAAGAAAGAGGGTTGTGGGGAGTGAGGATGAGAACTCTGTGGTTCCTCTTTGGTTGCTAGAGAATGGAAGAAAGGCTTATGTACAGCAAGCCCTGGGAGGAACTGTGGGAAAGGACAGGAAGGAAGGCCGCCAAGGTAGGAAGAAGTCCAGGGATGCCACAAGGATTCAAAGGGAGCAGACTTTAGCTGCTTGCCGCAGGGTCCATAGGTTGGAATCCACAGGAGAGAAATGGTGTGGTTCCCCTACTTGTCCTCTGAAAAAGGTGTTGTGGACAGAGATACACAAGAGGATTATTGAGTTTGGAGCCAGGCCTCCAGTGAGAAAGTCTTGGGAGGTTTTGTTGTGCACAAGAGCAAGAGAACAACCCTGCAGAACCTAGGGAGAGGTGAAAAGTCTGTGAAGGAGTGAGTCTGGGTAGGGGCAAAGAGTTATGATTATTTGAGTCGAGTTTATTGAACCCCTTGTTTACTCCAGAAGGGGGGGTGGAACTATACATGATCTGATTGGAGGGCCAAATTATGAGAAGAGGCAGAAAACTGCAGGGCCAGAGAGGCTGTAGGCAGGAGGTAGATATGCTCAGCAGTGGGTCCACTTTTCTACAAAGGCTTACATGACTGATTTGTCTCTTTAGCACCTCCCCATGTCTCAGCTTTGACTGAAATGACACAAGACCTTTTTTTCAACATCCTATGGTATTTCTTCCTTTAAAAAACAAAAACATTTTAGTACTAGTTCTCTGCTATACATGTTGCATTAGCAAAGGGTAGTAGAAACTGATTACTTCTCTTGGGGAGCAATGGGGTTTTCCTATCCCTTTGTAAGAGGCTGAGGTTTCCACTTTCAGTCTTAGGAAGCTTAAGGGTTCAGTAAGAGACACAGGGTTTCCTCAGTTCAGAAAGGGGGGGAGCTGTGTAAAACATGCATTACAGCCCAAGCTGTTGAGTCCAGAAGTGGAATGGTGTGCATCTTATCCCTACCCCCACCCAACACAAGGCTACCCTCTCTCTATCCTCAGTTTGCTCAATCCCTGTGCCTTTAAGCAGACTCTAGACCCACATAGGATCATGTTGAGGATTCTAGGAAGGAAATGACAGTGCTACAAAAGCAGCTTATTTTCCCTTCCCAACAGTCACTTCCACACAGAAAAGGCAAGATCCACATGCAGAGGGTCCCATCTACATGGAGATCTGGATAACTGACTTTGGACCATAGGTCCTATAACATACACACTGAGATTTTCAAAGCTGCCTAAGGAAGTTAGATCCTATTGTACTATAGTCTCCAACCACCTTAGTTGGCTTTAGAAATCTCAGACCTGTTGTGTTTGTTAGAGAAACTGCTTGTGTCAATGTCCTTTGGATTATGGAAGCCACTTCCATTTTATGCAACTCTAAACCACTGAACACACAATTTTAGCCATGCTCCCAAACATGGTCACTAAGGCCTTGCACTATGCTCCAAGTGTAGTTGAAGCATTTATATTTGTACACAAAGTGCTTTCTTGATGAAGTCTTTGTAAGAAACCATAAGGAACAGTCATTTTTAATTAAGCAATTTAATGAGGTGGGGGGGGAAGAGGGGAGAAAAGGTGTCGGGTGGGGTGGAAGGAGTTATAATGAGTCCAAAGTGTCCTGAGAAAATAGCTTTTTTCTTTTTCTTTTTCATCCTGTTCTCATTTTTAAATTTTTTTCCAGTTATTTTAATTGAACTCAAAGTGCTCTGGATAAGTGCCAGATTAAAAAGCTCTGAATACAGTAGACCTCTTTCCTCAGCAAATGTGTAGCTCAGTGGGTGGGAGTACAAATTTTTTCTATATTCTTCACCAGACATAGAGGAATCTCTTATTCCTCATTTTCAGGCTAGACACAGAAGAATCACTGTTCAGTCTTTGGCTTCTCTCGACCTGGGCTGCCAACAATATTCCCTTTTATAATGTTACCTCTCAAGATAATCTATACTGCACACTCCTTTCTGTGGCAAGTAGAGTACTTACCCTACACACACCCTGGCATAGGTGGACATACAGCCCAGTAGTGGACATGGGGAGTCACTACTCAGGCAAATAAAGACACACCTGAACCTGGTGGGTATGTACTCAGGAATGTACCCTACCCGGCTCTCTACTCACCCAAGCTGTGCCTCCCTGTCTGCACTGCTGTTTTTAGCCATGTAAGGTCACTCTGACTCTCCCCTGCTGGAGTTCCTTCCCTCAGTCCCTGGCAGCAGGGAAGGACTACTGAACTGGGGGCCTGAGAAATGCTCATGAAATGGGGAGCAGACAGAGCCTTTCCCTGACACGTAGTTACATGCCACAGCATAGCTGGAGCCTGCTTTTTCATTGCAGTGTTTTGCTGTGTGTAGCCTGCATGCTGTGTAGACATGGCCTCACTTTGAAACAGAACTGATGCTAGCGTATCTGTTCACATGAGCCATCAAAAAGTCCTCAGATTTTCAGGTAATGAATTTTAGGAGCTGACAAGCTGAATGCGCTCTGATCCGGTGACCTTGAGGTGAGAATCTACATGCCTCATTGTAAATCCCCTAAACCAGCATTTTTCAAAGTGTGGGGTGTTTCCTTCTGTTAGAGCATGAAGGACTAGCTGGGATATGGGGGAAGCATGGACAGACATCTGAATTGTTCTCTTGAGTGTGATATGATTTTTTGTAAATGTTAGTCTCTAGCTATTCTGAAGGTTCTCTTCACAACCATAACGTGACCGGAGTATAGCCAATGAAGCAACATTTGCCTGAGTTTGCAGCATTCTGAAACAATAGCTCTGAGAAGTACTGACTACCTCATTTATTTCAATCTATGCTACCTCAGATATCAGAGGTGATACTATAAATGTCAACATTGCTAATTACTTCAAAGCTCCTCCAAGACTATAAGAAAGGAGAGGAAGTTTCATATTATAAAGATCTGTGAGGAAAACATGTTAAAATACAATTTAATTTGTTTTTATTAAAGTTCTAAAATATGCCTGGCCTTTAACAGCACATGGCTGAAATTACATTGGGGGCATATTTACTTTAATTTTCCTGCAGGGGGAATCAGCTTGTAGAAATTTGGAAAGGCTGCCCAAAACTATTCATCCATTCCCCTGTTCTTCTAGCTCTTAGAGATTTTTCTCATGTTTACTCACTTTACCTATTTTGGCAACTTTTTATTGATTTGGGTCTCACAATTTCCTTGCTATTGGATGGCATACAAATAAAACAAGAGAGCTGATTTTCTCCCTCCATCCCCTCCCCCCCCCACCAACCCCCAGTAAAGTGCATGCACAGTGATAAGGACATAAAATCACCATTTTCACATTAAAGCATACAGTAATATTGTTATTTTCTTATATTGATCCATGCCCACATCTAAACATTATATAAAAATATTAGTTCATTTAAGGAAAGAAACTTAATGGAGTAAAGAGAAGACACGCATGACAATAAACTAGATGTTGCTTAACTTGTAATAATGCAGCAACGTAACAAAGAATTAACACATTCTTCTCCAGAAATTTCTCATTCAAAACCCCAGACTAAACTGTTGCCACCACACAAATGGATACAAATTCTGGTCCCATTAAAGCAATGGTAAAACTTCCATTGACTTCAATGGGGCCAGGGTTTCACCAATGATTAGCAATAGCCAGTTTGGTTTTGCATACTTGTACTGTGTTAATCTATTTGTATTTTAACTTTTCTGGATTAAGAAAAATGGCTCAAAATGCATGAAAGAGGCTGAAAACTGAAGAAAAGAGGACACTTGTAGTATTAACACAATTTTTGCTAAATTATGTTTTGCACACCTGTGCTGCCCACATTATAGGTTTGTCCTTGTTTAATGGAAGATATAATAATATGGGCAGTAATAGGATACTTATCTAGTATGGAAATAGTAGAGTAGTGAAGATTCAAAATATCTTATAGTAGAACGGCCTAACTCAGAAGATACGGATCACTTTTTTGGCAAACCATCACTGATTTTGCTTGCTTATTTAATGTTTTAAAGAGAATTGTAAAGGGAGTAGTAACTGAAAGAATGGAATATATGGTATCATTAAACATAAGTGGTGTGAGAGAGGACGAATTGCTAATATATGGTAATTATGAAAAATAAGTTGCTATGAGTTTTGTAGTAGCCTGGTTTCTGTATGTCAGGCTCACCTGCTGAATCCTGAAAAGATTAATCTGTGAACAACAGATTGAAGGGAAATAATAACATTTCACTTAAAAATGCAGTACATTAGTTATATGAGAATCAAGAGAAACCCTTGAGTTCACTTCTTCTAATAGTAATAATATCTAGTTCTTAGTGCTTTTCATCAGTGGATCTTCAAGCACTTTACATAGGAGGTTAGTATCATTACCATCAATTTACAGATACAGAAACTGAGGCACAGGAAGGTGTACCTTCCATGTAAGCATTATTGAAATATTGAATGAAGTAACCCGCAATCACTCTTAATGTAGGTAAGTACTATACCCACTCAGAAAGAACAACTTAGTCAGAAATCATAAGGACTGAATTGGTGCCCAGACTACCATAATTCTTCTTTCATAAAGATATTAACCTATCACTTTCACTACTTTGTGAATGGAATATTAAAAATGTGCACCACAGTACATTGACTTTTACCATACATGGTTGTGTATGATGCTGAATGTGATTCTTCACCACAATGCTGAAGGTAAGTCTATAATTGTTGACCTAGAAGATTTGTACATAGAAACAGGCTAGCTCTGTGTCAGTCTATACTTGCATAATTAGCTGGTGTGTGCAATGGCATGGCCCAAACCTGCGAGATGATGAGGATGGGTGTTTAATGACATCCAGAGAATGACTGCCTTCAGTATGCAGTTATGTAAAGTAGCTCCCCACCCCCTTTCTGGGGGCAATGCCTGACAGTGAAGAAAATTAGTCAGCACAAACACAAGGCCTGATTTATAGACAGACTTCAGTGGGAGTTGTGGGTTCTCACTACCTATGAAAATAAGACCATATGTGATTTAAGATTAAGGATTTCTAGTTTTTGTATTCACTGATAAAATGAGTCTGTTATGAATGAACTATAATCTATTTTTTTCAAGGCTAGTGCCAGGATTTGGGTACCATTTCCATGTCTTCACACATTTGGATTTCTTGTAAGCTTGATTTCTTGTAATTTTGAATTTCCTGGGTACATAATGGCCATTTTTTGATAACAACAACATTCTTTTTTCTCCTGCCATCATTGCATCATCTAAAATTAAACTTTTGTATGTCATGTTTACACTTGAAAGATGTAGTCTTTTTAGATTGTTCAGTTTTGGTTCATTCAGGAAAGTTCTGTCATGGTAATAAATCAAGTCACACAACGGAAGAAGTAAGATCAAACTTCCACTTTTTTCTTTTAAAGGTGTGATATTTCAATTAAGTTTGTTATATATGTGCTCAGTTAAATTTAGTGGTATGTCCCACCACCACACACAAACACACACAAAAAATATTTAAAGGAAATAATTGGTACAATGACAGGTAGAAGCTACAGATAATTTAACACCTCCATGAAATAAAAAAAAAAACTTTGTAATGTTTTGTGTTGTGGAACTAATTTTAATAGGGATATAATTTAAAAATCATGATTTTACAGTTTTATGGAGGTCTGAATGTTTTGTCTTGTGGACATTCACATTTTCTACTGATAGATATTGAACTGTGGATGTGATATTGACTTACCTGAAACACATGTAAACCTTCTATTTTAATAGAGGTGGGGAAATCTGCAGAAATTTGGCTTGGACATATGTTAGTACATTTTAATAAACTTGACCTCTTTCCTCCTTGCTATTTGCAATTATGGCATAAGGAACACCATTCAATCTGCTAGAGCCCAAATCTGGGATGCAATGCGTGACAAATGTCCAAAGTGGGAGATATGTATACACTTTTAAAATAGGAATGGGATCCATTCCTTTAGTGTAAACTGTAATCTCTTTCATGAGTCTTTTTTCTGATGTAAACATTGTTCAACAATAAAAGTAAGGGGACATTCAATTTGTTGGAACATATGGGTAGCTTTGGGATTAAAGTGAGTGACAGCCCTCAAATAAGTGAATTTGAGAGGTATGGTGTGGGGTTATAATGGTTCTAGTGCAAGAATTCACTAAATTGAATTTACAAATTTAGAATGGTTTATGTTGTGCACAGAACTGAGTTTGTCTTGGCTTTATCATTGACAACCTTTGTATAAATCACTTACATTGTTTGCTTTCTTATTTATCTTCCATCTGTTAAATGTGAATAAATTACTAAGAGTTCATTAGCTAAAGCTTGCAAACTGGTTTGAAGATGACAAGCACCATATACTGTGTGACAATTATTCTTGTATGGTTCAGCAGACCTGAATGAATCTGACGTGAATTTTCAGCCAACCAGTTTGGTCTGCCTTACATTTTACTATTACCCTTTGATCAGTCCTGAATCAAATAAAAATGTTTCTGTAGCTGCCCATGTTGCATGTCACATTGCTAGCAGCACAAAGCATCCATGTTTTTAATTACTTCTGTTTATATCTAGCTGTATTTATTAGCAACGTTTCAGGGTAGCTGGCAATTAAAATGGAAAAATAAATAATACATGATGCATTTTTGTTCAAGCTAATCTTGGTATTCTAACACTAAGAAGCTGTGTGTGAGAGGAGGCTATGCCATTCCATTTTGTTTGTGTTTATTGAATGCTCTTTCTGTAATTGTAATGTGAAAAAGCATACATATGGTGAATTGTCAGAAAAGGGTGTAGGAAATAGAACTTTAGGGTTTTGTTATACTGCCTTGGATTAGGGATGAATAATTTGATCTCATCCATAAAATTCTTATAAAATATTACAATAATCTATGCTAATGCCCTGAAAGTGTGTAGTAACACTGTTAACAGGTGTAATGTTTCAGGTATTAAAGTATTGTACTTTTATAAGGGAGGGGATGCCCTGAAACCTGACCCCTCATTTGAACCTGGATATTTTATTTATGGATGTATTTATTTTTTGAAAGCTGAGAATGACTTAATTTAATTTCCCCCTTACCCACTCCCAAAAGGAAGGAGATCAAAGCTTTTCCACTCTGTCCTGCTGCCACTGAATGTAAATTAGTAAATTGTTACTTGAAATGAAATGGTTGGTGGGAGATTACACAGCCAAAGTATGACATCATACAATTTTGCATAGTCAATCTTGCGGTCATTAATAGATCTGTTATATGTAAAGTCATTGTATTGGCATACAAGAAGAAAGACAAGATGCAATGGACATGGTTTAATTAGGGTGCAACTTTATTCACTTAACATATCTGGGAATACTTGTTCATAAATCCTATCATGCAGATCATCTAAGTCTCCTTTTTTCCCTGATTCTTTAGGGGATGCTTTCCCCTATATCTATTTCCAACTCCTGCTTATCATGGATCAGTATCCCTTCTGGAACAAGTACCTGCACTGGACACCTGCCACATCTGATACCAACTGATTTGTGATATGTTGACCTGATCTCCTTACCTACCCCACTGGGTCCCTTACTGGTTGTGGGGAAGGCAGAAAAACTCATCCCACTTTTCCTCATCTCAGCTAACCTGGCAATGAGGTAAAAAGAATTCTTCCATCTCTAAAAGGAGAAAAAAAAGGCAATTAGCAAAAGCCCACAGCAGATCATAGAAACCTGGACCTACTCTGATCACATGCAGAGGAGGAGGGGTGCAGCTGACCAGTGACTGACAAGAAAGTTCCTTCTGGAATGCATGGGGTATAAATATCCTTCCCTTCCAGTGCTCCTGGTGGGCCAGCTGGTCCGGCCACTTCCAGTCCCTGCCACCCAACACCTCTTGCTTCTTCTCAGGATTGTTCACCTTTTCTTTCCCTCACAAACCAAATGCGGTTAGTGACACTTAAAGGAGCCTTGTCAGGCTCCTTTTCTTCCTGCTGGCCAGATAAAGATGCAATGTATTCAGTTGTGGTAACCACATTCTGAAGTGATCCCTTGCATTCCCGCAGAACCTGTCAGGAAAGGAAAGTGATCTTTGTGTCCCATTTCTTTGTCTTCAGCAAAGATGTCACAGATACTATAATATCTTGCAATATCCTGGACAAATCTTGTTGAAGTGAGTAAAGATATTAAACTCCTTTTAATAAGGCTTGAGAGTCTATTGTAAGGAAAATGCAATTGTCTGTGTTATTGAGAGATTGTATGTATTTCCATGGGAAGGATAAATAGGAAAACAGCAGGGTGTGATTAGGTAAATTCACTCAGTTTATAACATCTCTGACACACTTTATAATTGTGACTGATTCAGCTTTCAGTCAGTTCTTTGCTATATGGAAAATCCTGCATTGACAGTGTGGTAGGAGGACATTACCTAATAAGTCCCTTAAATTTCTACATTTAGACGCTTTGAAAGATTCTTTCTTTTATCTCGAGGCAATATGCACACTAATATCCCCGTGCAAATCAAAACCAGGTGAAATTTGTATGCTAGTAGGTAGGTCTTTTATGAAAACAGAGAGGGTTTTTTCCAGAAAAAAAAAGGTTTTTTTTCAGTAGAAATTTGAATAGGAGAAAAAAAAAACAAAAATCAGCCAAAACTCAACATATTTTGATTTAGAAATGCTGCTGCACTGGTCTATAGGGTGGGCTCTGTGGCCAGCCTGCTTCTCCTATGATTTATCATATTCTCCCTTCCTGGAGAGGGAAAATAGTGATTTATGGGAGATGTAGTCTGACAGGGAAGACCAGTTTATAGAAGAGAATGGGGACATGAGGCAACTAAAGTAAAGCTTCCATAAACAGCACAGCAGCATTTCCATTGTTCAGTTACCAAGATCCCCCACTTTTCAAAACGTATTATGAACATAAGTAAATAAAATCACTGAGCATCTCAAACTACACAAGTCCTATTGTTAAAGCTAGTGTTGTGCACTGCACTGACTTCAGAATGATCTGACAATCTCCCTTTTAAGCTCTTCTATATTTTTTATTAATTGGTAGATTTAATCCAAGATCTTTATAAAATATTGCATGTGTACATTGAGATGTAATATTGTAATTTCTTCCCGGATCTCAACGTTCTTCTTCTTTCTTCACCCAACCCCCTGATCATATAGCTGCTCAATCCTGCCCAGCTTTTGCCTGAACAATATTTTTAAGAGGCTCTTCTATATTCCTAACTTTAATTACCACCCTTCGTGTCTGTCTCAGTAAACACTGTGTGTGTACAATCTGTCTAGTTTTTATTGCTATTTTTAACCGTAGAGCAATGGTGAGTTTCAAATAATTGTAAGATTTTTTGAATTGGCATGAGCAGAATATTTGCATAATTATTTGTTAGTTTAAAAAGCTCTACTAGTAATTTGCTCTTGAAATGCAGAGGATTTGTAATGAACAACCTGTGTAAATCTTTTCTTGAAAGAATATCGGCAATGAGATTTTTTTTCTCTAACCCTTGTAGACCACTTTTGAATAAAAACCTTGTTGAAATGCTTTGTAAACGCATTCATCTGACACACTTCAGTACACTAAATATTGCAAAAACAGTATTTCTGAGCATAGGCTTACAAATAGTATTATTGGTAAAAAGATTGTACTTAAAAATATGGCCATATTAATATGTAAATTACTAATAACATCAAAGGCTAGACTCTCAAAAAATGTAGCCACCTAACTGCCATTTTAGGCACCCAAGTACAAAATTTAGACCCTTTAACCCTGGAGGTGCCTAAATTACTAAGGCTACATCTACACTACCCGCCCTATTTGGCGGGTAGCTATCGATGTTCTGGGATCGATTTATCGCGTCTAGACAAGACGCGATAAATCAATCCCAGAGCCACTCCCCGTCGACACCGGAACTCCAGCTCCGCGAGCGGAGGAAGCGCTGTCGACGGGGAAGCCTGCCTGCTGCGTTGTGGACCGGGGTAAGTACCTTTTGAAATCGATCTAAGATATTAGACTTCAGCTACGTTATTCACGTAGCTGAAGTTGCGTATCTTAGATTGATTTCCCCCCCACCCCCCAGTGTGGACCAGCTCTTAGGCACCTTAGGTTCTGCTGGTGGGCATGCACAATGCTGCGTAAATCCTGATGCCACAATCTGCTTGGTGCCTTAGTCCCAGCAGGATCCTCGGACTAGGTGTTCCCCTGTCTATTTAATTGGCAAAGCCCAATCTAGTAGGTGTTCTCAGACCATGCCTAATCCATGATTGCATTGCCTCAGACACCATCAACAGATGTGTGGTTAGAGCACTCTTCTGGGATATGGGAGATCAGATTTAAAACCCTACTCTGCCTGATTGAGAGCAGGGACTTGACCCAAAGTCTTTCACTTCCCACCATATGCCCAAATCACTGAATAATGGGTATTCTAGGTCTGTGTCTCTCTCTCTCTCCTGTTGAAGCTATTCCACTTCATATTAATAATTAAGTATTCATTGGAGCAAGGAATGGAACCTGTCTCTCCCCAGTGAATGCCCTAACCTCTAAAAAGGAAAAAGGAACCCACCAGTAACTTGTCAAAACACCACAACCACCATTCAAAAGCATGTAACCGTGAGCAAACGCCTATCCCAGGGTATGTTGGGCAGTGGCCTTTGCCTCAGTTTCTCACCTTGTGGAATGAAATGCCAGCAAATGTTCCTTTTACCTGCCATTGCACTCTTCCCTCCACTGCACCCCACTTGGAGTTGTTATTCTTGGTCAGCAAAGGCCCAGAGTGCAGAAATGCATTCACCTGAGTTCTTGTTCCACTCTGGGAGCATGGAGGGGAGGTGTCAAGCAAAGCCTCAGCTGCTGCTACCACCTCTTCAGCTGACTCACAGTTGCCACTGTTCACGCTTGTGCTGCTAGCTGCTACTGCTGCCGTTCATTCTGCTGCTGTCATTTGCTCTTGTGCTACTGGCACCGCCATTCTCTCAGATGTCACATTCTGAGGTTCCACCATTTAACCCAGCTCTCAGTGATTTCAGCAGGTAATGGGGAAGGGTGGGCAGTGTGGGGTTTTTTTGGTTTTTTTTTTACTAACGCTGGCCCACACCAGGCCAAAGGCTCAGCAGCTAGACCTGGTTATCAGTGATTTCAACTCTAGTGATCACTTAACAAAACTGAGACTCTCAATTGAGTCTATTGAGCTCTGTCTTCAAACAGTGGAGAGGGGAAGGGTCAAATGGTGTCTAGGTCTCTTTAGTAAGAGTCCACACCACAAGGTACAAACACTTTTGTGGTTAGAGCACATACTACTTATGTACGTGGGTATGGGTGCCAGCTTGGAGGGTTTGGGAGCAGTCTAATATCAGAAAGCTGAGGGAAAAATAGAAACTTGTAGCCTTTGCAAGCTGAGGACTGTCTGATTTGGTATCACTACTCTCTGTTTAACAAGTGATGTTCAGTTGAGGGTCAGTGTAATCTGTTGGTAGAAGGACTGAAATATAATAGTCACTTGAGATCTAGTGTCAGGCACTGCTTTACATGCTGTCTCTTCAATCCAGTTCTGTAGAATGTTGGTGAAGAATGTGGATCACATTGTATCTCTAATGGATGTGATACTGATCTGACAGATGAGCATTCCCTACATGGCCACTCCCAAGTAACTACAGAGAGTGCAAGACCTTTCTTGGATTTAGTGGTTACTATCAAGGTTTGTGAAGAATTATGCTACCATTGTAAAGACTCTGAATGATCTCAAGAGATACCAGTCCATCAAGAGTAAATCTAAGACCAAGGGCAAGGGGAGGTCCTGTAATTTCCTGAGAAGAGACACTAAGTCCCCTTAGAACTCTTTGGACCGCAATGGAATGACAGATGTGAAAAGGCTTTCTGATAAATCATTAATTGCCTAACTCATGGTCTAGTCCTAGTGTTTGCTGACCCAAGCAAGCATTTTATCTTCCATATGGATGCCAGCTTGGAGGGTCTGGGAGCAGTCCTGTACTAGGAAGTTGAGGAAAAACAGAAACCTGTGGCCTTTGCAAGCCAGACTATTTGATAGCGAGACTCATTACCTCATTCACAAGCTGGAGTTCTTTGTCTTGAAATAGCCCATTCCTGAGAAGTTTTGAGACTACATGTCTGATGCTCAGTTTCAAGTATGGACAGACAACAATCCACTGACTTACATGTTAGCAAGTGCCAAGCTGGATGTTACAGGGTGGAGATGGGTGGCTCTAATATTTAAATGCAGGGGCAATGGAATGATATCCTTATTGTATGAGTAAAGGGCAGCAGAATTGTACTTAATTGCTCTAGTTGAGGGTGACCCCCTGTCATAAATATAAAGGGAAGGAGTTAAGGGGCTCTGATACAATACTATAAAATCCTCTTACCGGTAAAGGGTTAAGAAACTCAGGTAGCCGGACTGACACCTGACCATCAGGACCAATGAGGGGACAAGATACTTTCAAATCTAAGGGGTGAGGGGTAGGGGAGAGAGGCTTTTGTCTGTCTGTGGGATCTCTCGGTAGGAGACAGATCAAGCAAGAAACCCATCTGCTCCTATAGAGTTAGTGAGTATTTAGATATAAATGCGTTAGGTTTTTATGTTGTTTTTAGCTTGGGAGATTTGCTGTGCTGGAGGGAATGTGTATTCCTGTTTTTGTTGCATTTTTCTGTAACTTGAAGGTTTTGCCCAGGATGGGATCCCTCTGAGTTGGAAAATTGAGTACCCTATCAAATATATACCATCCTGATTTTACACAGATGATTTTTACCTTTTTTGCTTTTAAGAACCTGACTGCTTTCCATTGTTCTAAGACCCATGGGGTTGGGTTTTTGATCACTTTGTAACCAATTGGTTAGGAGATTATTCTCAAGCCTCCCAGGAAAGGGGGTTTACGGGCTTGAGGGGATATTTTGGGGGGAATGGGAACTTCAAGTGGTCCTTTTCCCTGGTTCTTGTTTAAATCACTTGATGATGGCAGCTATACCTTTTCTCAGGGTACAGGGGAGATTTTGTACCTTGGAGAGTTTTTAACCTAAGATGGTAGAAATAAGCTTAGGGGGTCTTTCATGCGGGTTTTCCACATCTGTACCCTAGAGTTCAGAGTGGGGAGGGAACCCTGACACCCCCTACACTAAGTTGTTTTACAAATGTTTGGAGAGTTTGATTCTTTATTCCAATTCTGGATGGGGGGAAATGTTCAAAATCTGAACTTTCCACAAAATGGGAAGTCTGCCACCCTGCTGTAATTTCCCACACAAATGCTCTTGAAAACATTAAGTCCAATTACATTATTTAGAAGTATGAGCTAAATTTGATAAAGGGTACATATACAAATGTCAGATAAGCAGCCTATGAGAAGTTTTTTCTAGGGTTGGGGATTCGTAAGATTCTTCAGAATCCATTCAGTGGTTTATGCTGGGTCTGCAACTCTTATGCTTTCAGGCCTATGACTTCCCAAAAGGATGCAGGGTTGGCTGAAAGCAAGTAGTTTGTGGCAGAAAGCACCATTATAGCTGATTCTTAAGCTAGAAGGACAGTGCTTAAAATCAATTCAGGTTATGTTTCTTCAACCTTTAGATAATTAACACTTATCAGTGGGCTCCAGTGAGACAGCCTAATATGTTTTTTCAAACATATGTTACTGTGAATGTCTCGGTGCATATAGTATCTGCACTCACTGCTATTGTAGATATTTTGGATATTCTCTAATCTAGAGGATTTTTAATTCCAAACAGTTACTCACACAGCCTGCAGATGGATGTAATCATGTGTCCCATATATTTCATGGTATTTAAATGCAAACACTTCACTTTTCCTCAGACCAGAATGCTGAAATCTCAAAGGATGAGGAACACCTTGTGACAGACTGACAATACCATGCTATATCCTGCACAAACCTTATGGAATTAAGATAAACTTTACTGAATTAAGTTAAACCTTATTGAATGAGGTTTGATAACTTTTGGATACATTGTGTTAAAAATGCAATTGTATATGTGGTGTGGAATTCGAGAGAGATGCTAATGTAATTTTTCCATTATCAGCCCTTAGAAGCCACCCTTCTGGAGAAGTTTGCATATGAAAACTATTCTCCATGAACCAACAAAGACAGTAATTTAGATAAATAGCCTGGTTTTAAACAGGCTCAGGGCCTTCTTCCTGATCCAACAAATAGACAGGACCCCTGGTCCCTGGAGGGACCCAATCCTTAGGGAAGGGTTGGAAGGACTGGCCCTGCTGAGGCCCCATGAGACTGGGTGCTTGTTCTGAGCTGAAACTGTGATGAACTTGAAACCACAAGGAAACCCCTAGGGTAAGGTACTGAAGGTCTGCTCCTGCCAGAGCCTGTGTTAGGGCTCGGTTTAACTCTGCTAAGTGTATTAGCCTATGTATGGGTTCTTTTATTGTTTTAAACACTTTTTTTTCTGTAGTGCTTTTTACCTTAAAATGAAGTCTGGCTTAGAAAGAACTGTGTGGTGACTTAACAGCTGTCTCAGAAGAGAAAGCAGGCAGACGTCTTTAGGCAGCCTGTCTCTGCTGGGGATATTACAGTGAAGGCAAGGACTGGTTCAGCTTGGAGATACCGTGGTCAGAAGGAAGAGAGATACAGGGAGCCAGAAGGGAGAGGTGATGACCAGGAGAGTCAGAAGTCTAAGAGTGGGTGCTCTTGCTGGACCACTGAGAGGAAATATAGGTGCAGTTTTCCTTTCAGCATGAATTCACACACAATTAATTTTCATGTATATATGAGCCATCTTTTGAAATTTCACAATTCTGAGCTACGTAAAATTTCTTCTAAGTTTTTAAACACCACTTGCAAGGGATACAACAGCATAGACATTGGTATCCAAAATGGCAGCATTTTGCCCTATATTTGGTATCCTCTGGTCACTCCAGACTTTGAAAAAAAAAATGAGACCCAGAGGTGCTAAGAATCTGTGGTTCCCATTGCCTTCCAATGGAGTTGTGGGTATTCAGTACCTCAGAAGATTAGGCCCTTTGTCTTTGTTCATGTTCTAAATTCAATGAACAGTTTACCTACCTAAAGTTCCCTCAATCTTTTCAAAAACATACCCTACTATTTGAAACCCACTCATTCTGACTGATTCATTCCATTCATAATGATGTTAACAGCGATGTATCTCTTTTCTTCTGTTTGTGTTGTACTTGACTGTTCTCATAATGTAAACCCTTCAAACTTGTTTGGAAATATGTGGTTTAGGAAAATCAGAATACTAAATTTCTTCCCCAGCCTTGTCCATCCATTTGTCATGCAGTCACTTCCATGCCTTCTTCCATGAACCCTCGCATATGTGGGATGAACTGTCTGAGCTCATCTGCAAAGTCTAAACTCTATACCATGTCTATATTTAAAACCTTTTAAAGATCCATGCTGCTTACAATGAACAACATTGATTTTATATGATCTTCCTATTGTTTCCATTCTCTTTTCTCTGACTCCTAACTACCTTTCTGCCATTACATACTAAATTCCCCTGGTCAGGGACTATCCTTCTTCAGAGTTTGGAAAGCACCTCTAGAGCAGTGGATGCTACTGTAAGTAAAGAACAGATTTTGTGTTGGGGGGGAGGAGACAGCACCTACTATAAATGGGGATCTTGACTGAGGTTTCTAGGCACTATTGTAATACCATAATAATAAGCTTCTTTGATATTTTGGCTTTGTAGTAAAGAAAGGGGAGTCTTGGGAAAAATCATTTAAAAACCAGATGAAAAACCCAGTGTTTGCTATTCATACAGCAGTTCAATAAGCATATAATATTTTATAAAACAAGTTCACAAGCATATTTATAACTAGGATGTTAAACTATTAAAAAAATAATTGCAATTAATCGTGAGATTTCAAAAGTCCTGATTAATAGCAGTTTTAATCACACTGTTAATAATAGAATACCATTAAATTTTTGGTGTTGGGTTAGAAGTGTGGCATGTGCATGGGTGTTGGGGTAGTGCTATCTCTTTAAGCAGAGCACTGAGGACCCTTTTTGCAGCATTTGCTCCTGAGCCGCCAGCAGCAGAAGACAGACTCCCCGTGTTCCCAAACCCCAGAGAAATGGCAACTGGGTACACGGGCAGGGGAGACCCTGACCTCAGCCCCTCCCCAAGCACAGAACTCTGGTGTGCAATTAATACTAATTAAAAAAAACCATTAATTTGTTTTGAGTTAATTGCATGCGTTAACTGTGATTAATTAACATCCCTAATTATTATTTTTGATTACAAATATTTGAACTGTACAAAAGATTTTAAAAGGTACAAGTCACAGCATGAAGGGGTGTACAAATGTTTAGCATATCTGGCACATAAATACCTTGCAATGCCACCTACAACAGTGCCATGCAATGCCTTTTCTCACTTTCAGGTGACATTGTAAATAAGAAGCAGGCAGCATTATCTCTCGTAAATGCAAACAAACGTGTTTGTCTTAGTGATTGTCTGAACAAGAAGTAGGGCTTAGTGGATTTGTAGACTCTAAAGTTTTACATTTTTTTTATTGGTTTTGTGTGCAGTTATGTTAAAAAATTCTACATTTATAAGTTGCACTTTCACGTTAAAGAGATTGCACTACAGTACTTGTATGAGGTGAATTGAAAAATACTGTTTCTTTTTCACAGTGCAGATATTTGTATTTAAAAATATAAAGTGATTACTGTACACTTTGTGTTCTGTGTTGTAATTGAAATCAATATATTTGAAAAGCTAGAAAAACATCCAAACTATTTATAATACATTTAAATTGGTATTCCATTATTGTTTAACAGGGTGATTAAAACTACGATTAATCCCAATTAATTTTTTTTAATCTAGTCAATATGTTTTGAGATAATCACTTGACTTAACTGCAATTCATTGGCAGCCCTACTTGTAACATGGTTCAGTATTGAACAAAAAATGGCTTTGTCTTTAAAATAAGAACAACAAATTTGTCAACTATTCTATTGCATTCCATGACTATTTACTTCTGAAAAGGAAAATGGGTTTGTATCAGCTAAACAGAGTTAAAATGACCTGTCTGATTTCCTCTAGAGGGAGAAGAAAAATAACTTTTCATCAGCAATGAATGTACAAGCAAGTAGTCACATTGCTTATTTGGTGAAAGCCTGTGAAATATTGTGACTATACTACAGTGAACATCAATATTTAATTTGTCTCATGTTTTTTTGTTATGAGTAAGTGTTCAAGTAACACAATATATCAGGGAACTCTGTATATTGGAAATAAATGGAGAATTTAGCAACTTAAATAGTATAAAGATGTAGAGGTTCATTTTAATGGTAAATATATTTTAGTTAGGTCTCTGAGATTTGTGTTTTTTATCAGTTGGTAACTAAAACTAAGGTCACCCAATTTCATGCAGCATTTAGTTAAACTAAAGCAGAAAACATTAAAAATAACAAATATGTTCATTTCAACTATGTATTACTACGTATGTGCCATGTACTGCTATATCATCTAACCCTTTAAAGGTGTTTAAAGGTGACCTGTCAGAGTAAAAACAGTGTTGCTCTTTTTGTCTATTCTGCATAAAGGCCTGAAACATCTAATTTTAAGTGGGTTTTTTTAGGATTTTTTTGTGTTAGAAATATTATATAAGTAACATTGTGGTATATGCAAAGATTGGAATGATAACATACACATCAATAACATTAATAAAATCTGAGAGAAATTGGTCTCAGATTGAGAAAGAGGTATTCATTCTGGAGCCACAGGCCAGATCTTCATCTGGTGTAAATCAACATAGCTTCAGTGACCTCAAAGGTACTATGCCAATTTACACCATCAGAGGAGCCAACCCATTAAGTTTCCCACTCCTGAAAAATAAAGAGCCATAGAACTTCAGAGACCTCTTTTGATGGGGAAAATGCAATATACTCATTCTGGTTGGCCAAATTCATATAGCAGGTAAGAAATGGCATCATTATTTTTCCAGAAAAAAAGATTTTGTCAGTAAACAATTATTCTTTACTATGAGGTATGAGTAGCAATACCCAAAAGTTTGAAAGCTGGAATGCTTGTTGGAGTACAATCACTTTTCCAAGGAATAATGACAATTATAAAGTTCAGCAAGAAGCTACTTTTGGCTAAGTAGTCTACAATGAAAATATTGAAAGAGAAATGTGTACACTATATTAGTCAGTCAGTAAAACATGCTACAAAATGTTCCATGGTATCTATGGAAGAGGGCTTCTAGGCCTTTTATTCTTCTAAGATCTCTTATGTTTGCTCAATCTTTTGGAAAAATACTCACTTGCAGCCCATGCTTATTCCAGGTGGATAGAAGATATACATCCAACTGGGGCTGTCCAGAAGAAAATTCTGTTTTGTGACAAATTGAGGTTTCAAAAGACAATTATTCCTAATCAGAATGAAAATGAGATTTTTTTTTAAAAGTCTCCATAATAGCCAATATCAGCATGGCTAATGATTTCAAAGCAGTGTCTCCTACTCTCTTGTATATCCATCCTGGACTTTAGAAACATTTCCCCTGAAACATTTCTGTTGAAAAATAGTATTTTATTATTTTTGACCCACTGTACATATAACTGTACTGCTGCTAAGACTATTGAGGCCTTATGGAATATATTAGCCACATGTGGTTTTCCTGAAGAGATCATTTTGGATAATAGTCCTCAATGTGTTTCATGTGAGTATTAGATTTTCCTCAAAATAAATTCAATAGGATATGCTGGATCATTCAACATCAGCTGAGCTAGCAGAATGCTTTGTACGCCCACTTAAAAGGCATTTGTGGAAAATATAAGGGTAGACTACTACAATATTGTATTGCAATATTTTACTGCAAACTTCCTTTTTGTTTGTTGGTTGGTAACATGGACCATCACATAGCAAATTCCAGCAAATTTATTTTGTAAATGTCATTTACTAATTAAATGTTTGCTTTACATTTAGTGAAAGAACTAGAATTAGTATAGAAGAGTTAGAAACCCACAATGTAAGGCTCCAGGGATTTTGTCTGCTAGCTACAGTGCTAGCTTCAGGGCCATGCACCAGCTGGAGTTTGGTGAAGCACCTTTGTTCTCTGCCACTTCCCCTATGACATACAGCTCCATTCCCCTGGATGCCTCCTGAGCCAAGGATGTAGTCAAGGAGATATGAATCAGTACCACTATTTCTTTGCCTACTATGGACTCTGTCCCATTGGAGTATATGCAGCAGGGAACTGATGAGCATTTTCCATGCCATTTTCACCTCCTGAGTGACACAGGTAGCAGAGCAAGGCTAAGGATCTGGTCCTTAGTCTAAAAATGAAAATATTACTTTAGAAATATTCATTGTGAAGGTAAATGGGGAGCCAGAGGGACAGGAGACAGCCAGTCTTCCTGACAGACATCTTTGACCAAAATGGTAACGTAGGTCTCCCTAACATATAAATTGGTAATTTAAAACGAAGGAATGGAGCATATGGAGCTTTTGGAAATACAACTGCACTCTGTGTGTGGGCATGCACATGGCTATTGCACTTTTAAAAGACTGGCATAGTTTCTGAAGTAGAAGGACTGACTTGTGAGTTGAAAACAATGTCATCTGGAGTTGGAGTGGAGAATAAATTTTAAAATGAGCTGAAATTGAGGAACTCTCTCAGATATTCTCTTATGATCAATTTAACTAATTGATTAGATTTTTGCAAGACAAATAAATAGCAGATATTGTTTCTGTTGGAGGATTTCTTGTAACCATTCAGAAATGTAGTGGAAGCCTTCTCAGCTTTCACTTGAAGATGAAGTGGCATTTGAATCTTCAATACAGAGAACTACTGTCCTAAGCTATTTCAGCAAAATAGGTAAATAGGTATTAATAAACATAAAACAGTTTTAAACTGTAGGACTAAAAAGCACTTACTTTCCTAATATGAAGGTGCTTCCTTTTATTATGTAGTAATAAAATAAGCAAATTATATCTAGAGCAAGAACATTACATTATGCCATGCTCCATCCACTTAAAACCTTAAAATCATGGGAAAGTAGAAGTTAAGGGGATCTTGGCTAGGCATTCCTTTCCACCTTATTGCCTACAGTGCTGTTGATAACACACCTCATCAGGCTTTCACTTCCCTATACCAAAAAGAAATGCCTATCCCAGCTTAATCTAATTTGCATTCTAATGCAAAACCTTAACAGCAACCTCATATGCTCTTCTATCACTAGATCAGCACATCTGACTGTAACATTCCATGCATTTGAAGTGTACTTATGCTTTAATGCTGATCAGGTCATTAAGGTTTTGAAGGGAACAGAAAATCTTGCTTTGTTTTGAACTTTTCTTGAGGAAGGAAAATGGGGGGGGGGGGGGCGGAATCACTGACTATATTTTCCCTGTGAAAAATGTATTTATTATATATCAAAATAAAAAAGCTTTTTCATGTGATTTGATAGCTATTTTGAAGTCCTTTGTTATGATTACCTACTGACCTCTGAACTACTCTTCCATGTGCCCAAAACAAGACTGTACAAACTTAATTTTTCTCCTTTGTATACTCTGACATAGTCTCTAATTAAATGACCAGATACTTTTTAAAAAAACCAATGTTCTTCTAATGTAGATTTTCTGCACGTGTATGTGAGAGAGAAACAGAGAATATATATTTTTTGCTGAAGAAATAAGCAGGTAGCTGATACAGAGCAGACTGGTGACAAATAGGAGTAAAAAGAGAGAGTAGAATTTCCCAACATTTGAGAGCTTGACTTTGCAAACTTAATAATGTTCTTCTAACAGTTTGTAATTTCCTAGGTTAAAAAAAACTGGGAAAAAAATAAAATGTCATCATGTGGTATCATTTTGACACTGATAGATATCAGCACTGCTGGAACCTTTAAATCCACTGCTTCTGCCATTTGAGCCAACAGAATAACTGAAGAATGACGATAACCTACTACAGCTTTCTGGACCAGCAGTAGAGGGCAATGGATCACTTTACAGGTGACTTTCACAAATATTTGGATGGATTTTTTCAGGAAAAGCCACATTTCTGACCCAAAGGGAATCTCCCTTCCAAATTTCATGTCCCTGCTCCAGAACATGGGTGCTGGAGTTTTCAGAGAAAAGGTCACCAGAATGTTTTAATATGAGCAACAATTTTCCCTAACTTTGATCTAGAAACATCTGAACCATTTTGTTTTAACTATAAAATAATAAAAATACAAATCTTGAGGCAGACACTGGAGACATAAAACTGTTAATGGTTAAAATTTGGCAGTTATAAGCAGCTGAAAGTCGTGTTTTATAATGGGAAGTATTGGACAATCTTAATAAGGCAGTGCTACCATCTGAACCTAGATTTTATTTAACATCTGGGGTTTAATGTGATGATAATATATGGATGGGGTCAAAAGCTGTGGCAACTGTGCATTTCTGGGTGGAGAGTTTTGAAAGCATTAACCAATCCGAACAGAAGGCTTTGTATATTCTGTGCTTATTTAATGTCGTGCGCTCCAGCTAATAATGGCCTTCAGCTAGAGTACAAGGATTTGCATTTTGAATGGCTATTGAGAAATTGGCTTATTGGCTGAACCAATTCCAAATCAGTATAATGGGGCATAATGCTTTTTTTTTTTTTTTTTTTACAGACTGCATCAAATTAATTAATTTATAATGCAATGGATTTTTTTTAATACTGAATAACCAAAAATGGTTCACTTGGCCTAAAGTCAGAGTTCCTTCTAAAACATTTTGACTAAGTACAAATCCTCTCTGAAGACTAGCTTTTGACAGAATGAAGACTACGTAGCAATGTACTTGATCCAGCTTATAAGGAATTTAGCTAAAAAGAAACTGTTATGAAAGTAGAATGCAATGCATTAAAATAATTTGAGGACTTTGAATGTGCAAACTGAAATACCTTTTGTTCCAGTGTTATAATGAAGTTTTTCTTGGAATATGTTAATGGTGGGAGTACAATTACTTCACTATAGATGATGTCCACTATAGATAATATAGTCACAGTGCATGTATTACTTGAAAGTTAAGCCTTTTATTTTCTAGCCTAAGTAGAAATAAGCAGATTCTGCATTACCAGGTATCTCTTCAAATATCTCTATGTCCAGTTTACCACCACCCTCTGCCGCCCAATATCCTTTACTCAAACCTACTCATTCCCAATCAATGGAATGAGTCATCATTTAAGGTAGAGCTGCTCAGGAATTTTCGGACAAAACATTTTTCATCAGAAAATCTCGACTGAACAAAACTGTTCATGGGTAAGGGTTGATGAATCTACCAATTTTTTTCTGATTTTTAATTTGTCAGATGTCCTGTTTCAACATTTTTTAAAAACAAAGTTTTGTTTTTCATTTTGTAACAATGCTTCATTTTGAAAATTTAGTTCATTTTATTAAGAGGTTAGGACATAAAGAAGTCTTCACCTACTCTAGTATAAGGGGAAAGTATAGTAATCTCAGATACCCATGCATGGAAATTGGTGGCAAATGCTAATATTTTTAGAGCAAACACTAAATATTGTCCCCCCCCAGAATGATAGTACAATAGAAAGAAAGGGACATCTTTTAACAAATATTAGTAAATAAAGGTATCTACCATTGCTTACTCAAACAACTATATTTTATTCTGTTGCCCCCATCCATTTTACTTCTGTTTTCTCTTCTCCAAATCTACTACCCTCTTGCCATTTTTATTTCTGTACACATAAAGGCCTCAGTTCAACAAAGTATTAGGTACATGTTTAATGTAAGTTGAATGGGACTATTCATACAGAAAGTTATAAATGTGCCTGAGTAATTTTCTGAATTGGATATTAAATACGTAAGATATTCTCAGACCTATGAGCTGGGGAACAGGATTAACTGGTGGATGGAGTATGAAACTTAGTTTTTCCATTTATTGTGATGTAGAAATAATATGAGATACGACAGTTATTTCCTTAGTCAGAGGGAAATTGGTATCTCAGATCACACTATGTGGTAAATGTTGGCAAATATTGACTTTTAACCACTGTGGTTTCATATTAATATCTTTTTTTTTTCATGACTGAACAGTAAAAGCAGAATAGTTTTCTTAAAGTTACAGTAACATGTTTCTTTGTGGATTCAAATAATTAGAATGTAAATGGGATAAATACTACCAGACATGTTTCTTCATGAACACAAGAATTTAACTGCAATATGCATTCTCCGGGTTGCAAATATAGACAAGAGTTGGTGTCAGATTTGAAATGTATCTTGAATTACACTCTGATCCTGCAATGAGTCCTGTACCAAGACCCGTACCAAAGGCCTTTGAAGTGTTTGGAGCTCCAGGTAGGCAGAGTTCATTGCAGGATCATGGTATTAGATAACTATCAATTCTCACTTTATCTCAAATTCATACACACAATGGAATGCCTCTTTTTAGTTTAAATAGCTATTTCCCCAAATATGTGATTCACACACATTTGTTTTTATATATGGTATCTCATTACCATCATTTTATTCAGGAGGGAGTGAATACCAGAAAAAGGTGTTATATTTTTCCCCTGGCTACCAAATTATTTTAGCAACTACAAAGTGAATTGAGGACCTTTTAACTCTTTCCAAAGTAGCCCTCAATAACAGGTTTTTTTGCTTGCTACTTGTTTGATAGATTCTTATGTTTTCATTATTTCTCTGATAACATGCAATGGAATTAAGATGTGAGGAGTTGCAACCTTCATGGAGGGATACATAAGTAATTTAAATAGTTCTATAATTTAGGGCTTGATACTGCAAGGTGCCGATCATCTTTGATTCCCGATTGAAGTCTGTGGACAAGAGTTGTTGGCACCTCCCAGGAGCAAGCTAGGGACTGGCACATGGAACATTGAGACCTTTGATGAGAAGATTTTTGGAGTTTGAGGATAACCACCCAAACATTTAGAGAATTAATCAGAACTCTTCAGAGCTCTTGACTTTGGAAAAGTGGAATAGAAATCTAGACAAAACAGGATTTATATCATTATTTACCACACCCATTTGCTTACATTTCTTCTAAATAATGACTTCTATAATGTGTTCAGTGTTGTTGTAGCCATGTTGGTCCCAGGATATGAGAGACACAAGGTGGGTGAAGTAAATCTTTTACTGGACCAACTTCTGTAGGTGAAAGAGACAAGCTTTCAAGTCTGAAGAAGAACTCTATGAAGCTTGGAAGCTCGTCTCTTTCACCAAGAAGAAAATATTAGTACAAGATATTACCTGACTGACCTTGTTTCTTCTAGAATCTCTGTTCCATGATTTTATAATGTGATAAACTTTTAATAAGTTCTAGTGTTTAGACACCATATTTGTGTGGAATATGGGTAACTTTGGAACTAAAATTAAGTGACATCTTGTGCAAGGAGAGATACTTGACAGAAAAGCCCTCAGAAGTGGGGATCCACAAATGCTAGTGGGATTATCCTAACTATGTATTCATACTCTACAATCCCTATTGCATCAGGTTTGGACAGTTTACATACTTTCATCACAGTAGCCCTGTGTGAGTGGGCACTCTAGTTATATCTGGTAGCAGGGAAGTTTGCACGCTGAACCTGTGGTCCCAGATGAATGTCTTTCCAGGGGCGTTCACCATATTTGCTTGAATTGGTCCTGCTTACACTTCTAGTTCTGGGCAAACTGCAGTTAGAAATGAGAAATAGTGGAGAGGAAAATGATGTTGGTCAAACTTCAAACATTCCTTTCAACTTCTGAAATAACACTTGTATAAGGAATCTGCTCTAGTTCAGTTTAGTAAAATAACCATCATTCATGAGAACATTGTTATACAATGCATTTCTACAATGTGGGCCTGATCTAAAGTCCACTGTAGTCCGTAGAAAGACTCTTAATGTCTACAGTGGGTTTGGATTAGGCCCTATTTTTTATAACCCAGAAAAAAGAATCTTATTGGCATATCAATAAGATTATGAAGTGTAAACTAATTAAGTCTTCTTCTCCCATATCTGATAAATGTTCTGTTTTACAGGTTATATTTAAACTGTGAGCATGTTTACAAAATGAACAATTTCAGCCTTTAACTAGTCTGGAGCTCAGGATCTTAAGAAATGAAATCTAATTGTTCTGTCGGAAACTTATTCTCTGTATAAAATGATAGCGTATGATTAAGTTCTAACCTAAAGCAATTTCTATTAGACTGATGAAAACCAATTATGAAAATTTCCACCTACACAAGGAATATCAGTCCAGTAATTTGTCTATAATTCATTTACCATCTGTTTATGTGGTGTAGAGATGTATTTGGAAAGGTGTCATGCTATGAACAGAAATAATATTGTGGCTGTGGTAAATTACAAGAGAAAGACACAAAGTTGATAGCTGAGCTGTGAAATAAAATACGATTGATCTTTAGAGGTTCTTTACACTACTTGCCTATTATTTCTGCAGTAAATAAACAATAAATCAGTTTATTCTTTAACACTGCTACCATTTATATAAATTGCATCAAGTGATCATGATATTTAAAACACAGTAAAAATGGATTTCAGGGAACAAATTAGGATTCACTGCTTTGCTAGACAAGATGCAAAGGAAAAAGTAACTATTGTAGAACTGTAACTCATATTTTATATTTTCCAGTTAATCAGATGTCAAGATGTAACAAATTTGGAGTTCTTAATTGTTTAAATTCTTTGGTATGACTGTTTATCAGTCCAAGGATGAAGATTTACATGTATACTCTGTAATGCAAACAGGAATGTAATTAATTATAGAGGTAAGAATAGAGCTAGAAATATAGATATTATTTAATTGGATATTGGCTGCTTTAAACTTCATTAGGGTTAAAATGGGTGAGGAGAATATCCAATTTCAATCTGAAAATAAAGGAGCTTTTGCCTTGATTCAGTGTGGTTTTCATATTAAATACTTATAAATCTTTTGTGTCACTGATAAATTTACGTAATATCTGTAGGTATTGATTATAATTACAATTCAATAAATTATGAAAATGGGAATTTTTTTTTAAATGGATTATCAGCTACTTTTGGAACTTGTGAAAGAACATGAGACATTTTGTGTGTATTAAAAAGTCTTAAATATATATAAAAAACCCTGAGATTTCTTTTAAAGATTACTATTAGTTCTTTTATATTGTCCATTGAACTTCATATAAATCTGAGACGAGGAAAAGGTCATACATTTCTGTTTCGATCATGAAGACTGCACGATGCCAGACTTGGCAGGATCAGACCCGTACTTAACATGAGTAATCATTAATTATGCAGGTGGGCCTACTCACTTCCTGGAGTCTACATAGCACAGGATTATATACTTGAATATTGGGCCCGTATCAAACATTTCCGAATTCCATGACTTAATCCTTCAAGGAGCTAAACCTGTATGGGAGATGCTGTCTTCCCTTTCCTTGGAGAGAAGTGTAAAAAGAGAAAGCAGAGAAATGGATGCTGTAACATGGGAAAGTAATGGATTAAGATGAGAGAACAAGTGACTCCAAAAGGATTATAATTTAAAGTCAAGCAGGTAATGGTTGGTCAGGACCAGGTTCCTGGGTTATGTAACAGAATTTAACGATGGTCTTCTGAACTGCCCCAGAATTTAGATAATGCCATTCCTGCAGAGCACATGCAAGTGGCATTGCCTGGTTCCGGACTATGTGCCAGTGATGCATCATCTGGGGGCGGGGAAGAACTACACAATGATGCTTGTGAAATGGCTTTGTGAAGCCACCACTCTAGTTCACTGAAGAGAGTAGTGATTGCGACTGGACCACATCCACCATGACTAAATTGGCCTTCAGCATTGGTTCTCCACTTGTAAGGTTACTCCCTTCTCTTCGTGTGCCAATATATATTTATGCCTGTATCTGTAATTTTCACTCCATGAATCTGAAGAAGTGGGTTTTTTACCCACAAAATCTTATGCCCAAATAAATCTGTTAGTCTTTAAGGTGCCACCAGACTCCTCGTTGTTTTTCTGGATACAGACTAACACAGCTACCCCTCTGATACTTAGTACTACTCTTGTAGTGAAGGATGAAGACACAGGCTTCTCCTCTGCCCCTCTAAGATGAGACCCTTCATCAGAACTTCAAGACTTTTAAATAATATAAGCTACTAAATACACTGCAGCATGGATTGATATAGGTTCATTTTCAAGTGAATTATCTAGGAGCAGGAATGGAGTGTCTTCCAGCATTCTGGAAAGGGATATTAATATAAAACTCTGTGGTTTTTATACAAGGTGATTTGAAATAAATGAGATAGAAGTACCCATTCAGACCAATAAATTATACCCCAGCAAATTGTAATATATTGCCGCATAAAAGAACAGGTATGAAGATCTCCGTTAACATAAAATGTTTACATGAATTGCTATTACCAGGGATTTTTTTTAAAAAAGGCTCTCTGTACCTGTCTCCAGAGCATTAAATATACCTTCTTTTGTATATTAACTTTTTTGTGACATGATTTTTATATACTAGCTCCTGTGACAACTAAGCAAATTCATCTTTTTAATGAGGAGAAAATGTTAAAACATCAAAAAGCAGTTTAACTAAAAGCGCTCATTAAAATGAAGATGAAGTCAGTGCTTTCCTTGTGGTTAACTGATCTCATGAACAACTGCAATGGTAAGCAACATTTCCATGTAAGAGGGTTTGAGAATTTTTTGAAGCTGCTGCACTCTCTTTTTGTTCTCTTCCTTGAAATAGGTTCCAGATAAACATTGGGTGCTGAAATAAGTTTTTTATTGGTTAAAAATGGAATTTTATCAAATCTATTAAAATCTGTTGAAAGTCTCCCTAGAACGGTGGTTCTCAACTATGGTCCACCGCTTCTTCTGGCGCGCCGGGCCAGTTTGTTGACCTGCTGCGTCCTCAGTTTCGGCTTATCGCGGCTCCCACTGGCCGCAGTTTGCTGCTCCAGGCCAATGGGGGCTGTGGGACGCAGCGGACAGCACATCCCGCAGCCCCCATTGGCCTGGAGCAGTGAACCGCAGCCAGTGGGAGCCGCAACTGGCCGAACCTATGGATGCGGCAGGTCAACAAACCCAGCCCAGTGTGCCAGGGGCTTTCCCTGAAGAAGCGGTGGACCACAGTTGAGAACCACCGTCCTAGAATCTAGTGGCTCAGTAACTCCCAGCACCTGGGATTCCCAAAATTGCAATGAAATTGATATTTAGTTAATAGCTTTAAAAAAGATTTTTAAATGATAAATGTTTTCACTAGCAATTAGGATTCTAACAGCAAAGAACACTCAAACTTTGATTTTACTAGGACTACTTAGGTGTAAAGGGCTACAGGACTGTGCCCTTTAAGTTTTAACGTGGACACTTTTTTTTTAGATAGTATAGTGTGCCATCCTCTTAAATACTGTGGACCTATAATCATATATTTATTTGTATTGGAGTAACACTTAGGAGCTCCAGTCAATGGCCTAGACCCCATTCTGCTAGGCACTGTACAAACTCAGACTGAGAAAATGGTTCCTGTCCCAGTTTATATTATATTAACAATCCCCGTTAATACAGAATTTCTGAGACTTGGAATGTACAATCCTTCAGGAAAGGCATCCTGGCACACTAAAATATACTGGGCTTCACAGTATGGTTACAACCATAATAATTTCTAAAAATCAGGAGGAAGTTTCATACACTCCACATTAGTAAAACCCCTATTAATAATGGAAATTGAGGTACTTATCAGGAGAAAATAGACCCTTCCACTTCTGTATCTTCCATTCGTGTCTGCTTCTCTGATGCCACTGTTTTGTTATGTTCTAGTGGCTGCGTCTAATTACACTCTATTATTGCCCTTCTTTGCAATACCTTGGATGCATGTATTATGTTGGAATCATGCTCTAGAATTTTTTCCCATTATTTCTACAATCCCATAGTCATTTTTTGCAGCCAACATTTTTCTTTCTGTAAATGGAATCTCTACTTATAATGCCGGTTGAACAACAAGTATAAGATTCTTCACTGTAGGAAAGACAGACTCCAATGCCTCTCCCATTTATCCCAGATCACTGATCCAGATGGTCAAGAGACTTTCCACTAAACAGTCAATTGCCTAAAAAGCCTGTGATAATCTACATAATCTCTGTTGTGCATCTCTGTTTTAAGCACAGAGGAAATTTAATAAATTATCCATGTCACTGAAAGATACTGCTTTTCTTTTGGTACTGTGAAACAGCATCCTCATACATAAACTGAGATTTTAAGAATATATTATGGATCCAGCCATGTTTGCATTTTTTAAATTGCAATATTAATATGAATCCTATTATTTTAACTGTAATTTATTCTCCTGTGAATAATTTCCTAAGCATGCTTTTTATTTTTAAGTCTATAAATGTATAAGATATTCAGTCTGACACCATCTGCTCAGCAGCTTTTCATTTTTTTCCAGAGTAGTTTTCCTATTTACATCTATCACTCTATTTCCTTAAACAGTTACCTCAGCAGAGATTTGTTTCAGATAATTTTGTTTTCAGATGAGGTTGTTTCATTAAGATGCTGTTCATAAAGAGTGACATTCATCCCAGTGTCTGACCAAGGTACTATATACCACATAAGACCTACCTCTGGTATTGTTCTTATCTTTTTCCTTTATCCAAGCCAGTGTGTCAATTCCTGCATGGTATATACTCTCTGATGAAATCTTTGTTCCTACAGAAACTATAAACGTACCAGTAGCTCTCTGAACATTTTATCCCCATCATCGGTGCTTATACCATTCAAATACTAAAATACAGTTATCATGCCTGCGCTTAATCCCCATTTAGTCTAGACATACTTCATTCTTTTAATCTTTTCACATATATTCAGCCTCTTAGGGTTTCTGTTGCTCTTTTCTGAAGTCCTTTAATCTCACAGAGTGTATCACAGGCCACTGAACAACACCCATCCACCCCTACAGGAAGCCAATAAGCAGAATTAGACCAAAGTATTATAGTCCTCAGGAAACTAAACTACTGTGTGCCTCAAGCAGAGAACAGGAGGGTCCATGGTCCACCAATCTAATGAGCTTTCTCTGGTATTTTGGTGCTGAGAAATTAACTCTCATTTAGGTGTTGTATTTTAAGGGTGAGTGAAGAGTGGCATAACACAAGTCTAGTCACTTTCTATCTTTTGTTGAAGTCAAATTTCAGTCTCAGGATAAATGTTTCACACTGCTTGGCCCACCTGCTTAATATGGCCTAGATGATTAGTTCCTTCCCAGCATAAAATAGATGAACTTTCATTCAGTTTCCCCCTTTACAAAGTCCTAAAGGGGAGAAAATAGTGAGCAAATCAGTGAGGCCCCAATCATGCAAACTGATCTACTTGGTTGACACCTGTGACTGCAGTGAGTTCTGCTGACTTTGCTGAGGATTTGAGCAGGTGCAGGAGCCCACTTGCAGCATTGGGGCTTGACTTTGTAAACCACTGTTGCTGTTTTTTAATCCTGCAGTCTTCCAATGTCATACCTGTGCTGTGTAATGTTCCATTCCAAAAAACTTTGTGCATTGGGGTTAGTAATAAGTTGTGTGATATAAGTGGCCTATTGCTGTACTCTGCTTTGTATGCATGTCTTCTTTGAAGAGAGATGCTTGAAGTGATAATACAACATACATGTGCACAATGTAGGATATGAACAGTTAATGTACAGTTTTAAAACAATTTTCAAATGAAGGGTTTGAGGGTAAGTTCTAGCTGCATATGGCATCTATATTACAGAAAACTTTCTTTTAAAAGAATAATTTATTTAATAGGCATGTAATACCTTCCCTTATTTGGTCAGAGAATGTTTCTTTTATTGCTCTTTCTAATCAATTTGGGAAGCTTGTGGTTACAGGAAAATATTTGATGTTTGGCTATAGCAAGTAAAGGCCCTTATTGGACTGGAAAATGAAGTGGTTATGATTTTTAAAAGATGACACTTCTTCATAAAGTATCTAGAAAATGCATATATAGGGTGTACAGTCTTTGGAAAATAGGGCCTTAAGATCTCTCAATGCAAAAGAGAGGCTAATTAAAGAAAAAATAAACTAACCCTATGTGGGACTGAGTTTCACCTGAATTAATGTTGTTTGCTTTATGCCTGATATAGCAGAATGTTGCTGCTGGCCCATGGAGGCTCTGTAGAGCCCCACAAAACCTTCACTGAAGTCAATGGAAAGACTCCCTGCTACTTTACTATCCTTTAGACCAGACCCCAGATAAGGAGTTGGCTTCCTATTCTGAAGAGGAGGTGCTTTGCTTCTGGTGACTGTAGAACACTGTTGTATCAATCAGGCAAAGTGCTAACAAACTTCACCAGGTCTTTATTTTAAAGTGGAAACCTCTTTACCAAGCTGCTGCTGCACCCTCTGTAGCGCAAACACCACAAACACCCAGCATTTTGCAGCCACACTTTCCACAGGAATAGTCTGATGCTATCTGGTTTGATCATTGTTCTTGGAAATTAGGCTCACAGGAATGAATATTTTGCAGGACTGACTAACCAGCATAGACCAAAATGCCCGATAGCTGTATTTCTTTCTATAAAGGAACTTTGCCACATTCTGGCAATGTTTTGTTATATATTTCTAAAAAGGCCATGTGTTAATTTTGTCCAACTTTTGACAGCTTCGGTTCATCCTCACAATAGTGAATATGCCCTCTTACTCCTTTGTGACACAGCACAAGACAGGCCACAGTCTGGGCCAGCATGGATAAACCAGTATTGAGCAGAATATAGTTTACTCTTTTTATAATATAACAATCCCTTTTAAGTGAAACCTACTTTAAAACCTATTTTAAACACATGTATAACTCTGTAGTTTAGTAATGAATTGCTGGATCCAAAGTAAATCCCACTGGTTTAATACATCAGAATGCTAATACTGCACAGAGGAAAAATGCTTCCCTTTCGCCTTAGATGATGCACTAACTTGAATATTTGGGAAACTCCTCAGTAATGAACATCGAATGTTGGTGATGCCTGGGGGTTTGGGAGGAATTGCAGAAAGCAGTCTGCATCACTGAGGAAGGATCACCAGGACACCTGAAACACGTGGCTCAGTGCCACTTGTGCCAGGGACTAGCCAAAGAGAAGTGAGGACAGCAAGAATCTCTTACCACATAAACTTGCCACAGGGAAAGAGTGGCAAAAACTGACCACCACATGTAAAAGCAGCTAGATTTTAATAAGATAATGGGCATAAATGTTTAAGGTCAGATGGATTAAGGACTGCCCTTCTATATCTGTTAATTTGCACACAATGCTATGCTGTCTGGATTTTCTTCTGTTGAATCTGGGTAGTTCCCAAATACCTGCATGGGGCCTGCCAGGCACACATTTCCTCTTCTCATCCAGAACACAGCCAACAAAGCAATAGGAAGCCAGTTACTGGTTCTTAGTTGCTCTCGCCTAAGTAGAAATGACACTGGCTTCTGCTAGTTCCTTATCCCATCCCCACAGAATGCTTTTGCAGGCTCTTATGGTATTTAGCTCCAGAATCAGAGAAGTTTTGTGTAGACGATCTTAGTGGGGAAGTGTATCTGCAAGGCTGAAGAAGAGAGAGGAGTCTGGGATGAAGTGAGCCAGAAATAGACTGGAGAACATCTGTCTGGTGCAAGAAGTAGCAGCTGTAGAAAAGGAATGGAGAGAGTGAAGACAAATTTGTTTAATTCATTCTTATTTCCAAGTAGCAGATTGTGAACCATTACCTCAAGTTGGGTAGTATCTTTCTCTCTAAGAAGTTTCACTGAAATTAATGGGGCTTCTCATGAGAAAATTACTACTCAAAGTGAACCAAAATGGCAAAATGTGACCCTCAATGTTTCTTATAAATATGTCTCTGATTTTTTTTAAATGGAAGGTTGAATTCAACAGCCACTGATTTTCCTGTTTCCCTATACAGAGCAGGACTTTCGCATCTTTTTTCCCCCCAGAGATTTTTAAATAGTTAAATATATTTCCTTATTCCAATCATTTTAATGCACTGTGATTTGACCTGTTACATGTGCAACTAATGCATTATCATTGTTCACAGTGACTGAATTTCCTTCAAAATGGACAGTGATAAATAAGTATTGGAATTAACATGATTATGATTATATCTTACATTACCGTCTGAAAGGGCATTTTTTTAAAGGGTCTGGTTCCTTCCTCTTTAAAATTTCAAGTTTTAAATGATTACTGCATAGGCTGAATCCTAATTTTCCATGTAAAGCATATGGCCATTTCCTCACTTTCAGTCACTTTAAAAATGCAGTTAACTTTATCAGCTGAAATGTCAGACATTTCCTGTCCTTTGTTCTCATATGCCTTCATGTTTTCCATCCTTTTAGGAAAGCTTGTGTCAAAGTAAATACATTTGAAGTATTAAGTACAAGAGATGTGGACTGATCTGTCATTCACAGCCACCTATTCAGAAGCTTACTGAGTAAAATCAAGTCACATCCATCTAGTCCCTGACATATTAGACACTTTTGCTTTGATAACTTGGCCCTTTACAATTTTCTGTTATCGCTCAGTGCAGCAGGTTCACTGCTTTCTTTTTAAAGGGGGGTAGAGGGTGAGTGAAGACACAATCTTCCAGGTAAACTGTAAAAAGGAAGTTCTGCCCACTTACAATCAAAAAAGGCCTGAACCAATATGATACTGAGCACCCTCCAGTCCCATTCAAATACATATTCCTAGTGATATGTTCTCTTAAACTTACAGGTGTTTATTAGGTGGGGCAAAGTTGAAGATGGATGGGGAAGTATAACTTGCATCTGTGATACTAAATGATAGCATTGTAGACCCTAAGGTTTCAAAAATCATAGTCCAACCCTCGAAATCTTGAAACTGGTTTAAAAATCATGAGATTTTAACAAAAATAATTATTATACATTTATAGTTGTCAATGCTACCTTATTTCTGTCCTATGTATATGTATTACGATACAGTCTGTAATTTTGTCTAAGTGATCATGATATTTTTCAGTGGGACTCCTGCCTTTTTCAGACAAAAGTCAGATACATAAGTGGGTAGAATGAAGGTTGCATAGGCAGCCATAAAGCTGACATTTCCTAATTTTGAGTATGTAACTTTGCAACCTAAACTTTCTTTTACATGCAATTCTTTTGTATGTAATACCTATTATTTGAAAGTCTCCAGTTTAGTTAAGTGGTAAGAGATGATTTAGCAATAATCCCGAGGAGATAAAATGTCAAAAAAAGGGTTAAATAGAATCTGAGTACATTTTACTATTTGTTTAAATTGAATCAGAGTTATGCTGGGTGAACAATAAAAGAAGAGATGAGAGCCCAAACCTAAATCAAGAGACAAATATCCACAAATGCTTGGCTCCTGGTCTTCAAAATGTAGATGTCTGGTCAGGGTAAGTCTCCACATTTTGGATCCTTATCCAGACTTTTTGAGAATCATTTTGGTCTACTTAAACTGTAGTCAATCCTTTTGGTAAAGGTAAGTTTATTTAGAAAAGGAAACTGAAAGGTTTGTTTGGCATTCTGGGTCATCCATTATGTAGGAGAGAAAAAAGAGGAACTAATTTTTCACTTATGAAAGATCTTGACTCACATACACTAACCGATAGACATCCAGTATAGCAGATGGAGTGGGGGGTGAGGGGGCACTGCTATCTTTCACAAGGAGAAATCCTAGAGCAAAGTTGTTGTAATGTTAGTGCCAATGGCCAAAGAGAGATTTCAGAGGAGTGAAGAACAATATATTTAGCAACTAGTGCATCAACCACTTCACAGAGAGGCCTATAGAATCATCTGAATTTAACAGTAAAAGATCTAGTTCAGGTCAGTAGAAACAAACATATTACCTTTTCACTTGCTAGGAACTGGACTCCGACAAACTAATTCATTTCAATTATTAATGGACAGATGTCCACATCCCAAAACAAACAAACAATCCCACCATAAATTGAGACCCTTTTTGGAAATCTCTACAGACTGGGCATGAAAACTGAACTGGCTGCTTATCCTTAATGGAAGGTCCCTTCAGAGCACTGTGAGGAAATTTGAACTGCTACTATCTGTTCTGTACTTGTGCCAGTATTATGGATAAATTCTCCAGAGCTGTCCATCTAAGAACATTTGCAAACACTAAAATTAATGGGTAAGAAAAGGACAAGATGAAAATGCAGTTGTTTCTGATCACACAATAGTGGACTCTGTAGTAACTGCATAATTTTGGAATTTCAGAATAACTTTCAAGTTTAAACTTCTTGAATACTGGAAATTGAAACAAACTATTCAGCTAAGAAATTACTTGAAGGCCCTCGTGTCCACTGCTTATGTTCTCTCAGACACAACATGCAAGTAAAATGCATGGAGCAGTACACTTGTGTGACTAGAAAGGCAAAGCGTTGGATCACAAAAGTTAGAGATAGGAAAAAGACTTTAGTTATATCTTCATTCAACATCGAAAATTCTCCTTGATATTGGTGAGAGTTTGGGATATTCAAAGATTATAGTGCTGGCATGCTAAGAAGGTCTGTAAGTCTATTCCTGCTAGTGCAAAATATAGCCAAGTTTATTTGAAACTTGCATGTGTGGTGTATGTAGTTATGTGGCTATCAGGCTCTTTTCTATAAGCTCAGTCTTTGAGAAACTTCTTGTGAGTTAGTCCAAAATGGCTGCTGTTAAAGAGTGAGTCAAACATAACTGTGTCCTTTCATTGAGACTTCATATTAGTTTCATTTCTGAACTCTAAAATAAGTAATCCTGACTGAAATGTTTTGCTCTTGCCTATTGAAAAATAGAAAGCAGCGTGATTTCAGGTTCATAAACTGGCAAAAGTGGATGATTTTTTTTTCTCTATCAAGATAGGCACAAATATTTGAAAGCTGATTTATTCAGGTGTCTCTTGCACTTCAGTAGGGTTGTTTGTAAAAAGTTATGATATAGTTCTTCTGGGTCTCTGCATAGTTGAGCCTACCACCATGTGATCAGAAGAGCCTACTGTGTTACAACGTATCTGATCACGAGAGGCTTTGTTTAGTTGAACTCAGGAATTCTAGCTTCTAAAAGCATAAAAATAATTATTGTTGTGCTCATGAACACTACATATTTCTAGTTTGAGAAGTGTAGAGGTAAAGACAGAGATTAGCATTGTTGAAAATTTTGCTAGAGGCAAAGTATGTATAAAAATGAAATCATGTCCATAAGGAAAGTACTGTCTCACAGGCCACAGTTCCCTAGCTGTTATGTTGTGCCTCCCACACATACACAGAAAGTCTAGAGACATTTCAGTTTCTTTGTGTGGGCCGGATACTACTTATACCAAGTGCAATGTGTTTACTAACACACCATTTTCTTGGTTCCCACTTTCAAAGAAAGGTAACAGCCATATTGCCAGCCCCAACTGTCCAAAAATCATGAGTGAGACCATTTAGAATCATGAGATTGGTTTAAAACAGATAATTTATTTATAAAATTTGGGGTTTTCATTTGCCTTCTGGTGTTCTGAGCCTTTAGGGTTCACTCTTTTGATCTTTTCCTCATAATAAGCATGGAAATCAGTATTGATCAAAAACTGGAATAATTGTCCCAGGGATCATTACGAGATTTAAACAAGATTTAAAATAGGATCAAAAGTCAAAATAATGAAAATTTTGATACAGCAAAAAGTTGCAAAAAATCTGATTGAGAAGTGTCAAAATGTTTTGGTTCTGGTTTAGTTCACATTAAACTGCATTTGCCTGAGTCACCCCAGTGCCTTATGGGGATTGCCGTTTGAGTGCCTCATACCCCTCTGTGGATCAGGCTTCCCAGAGATTTGTGATTAAAATCATGCAAGTTAGCAACTCTCTAATAGGCACATTCCATTGTGCAAAATTCCCTCACTGTATTCCTCACAAAAAAGCAGGATTTTCAATGAGTTGTAGAAACAGTTGGGAATGCTAGTGTAAAGGCAGCATAGCATCCTCATCATTGTCCAACTCTCAAACAAGGAGTTATGTCTTCAAAGTTGAGTCTAAGCAATTGGGGATTACAGCATGGGTTCTGCACAGTTTACCTGAGATGATGCCAAAATATATCAAACCTAAGGTGTAGGCCCGCAGACCATTGTCCTTTGGGCGAAGGAATTCATGTTCAAGTATGAACACACATAAATGTGAATGTGTTGTTTCATGTAAAAAATTATCATAATTTTAAGGAAGCAAATTAAGCTCTAATTAGAATTGCATCTAATTCATCCTTGTTTCTGAGAAACCATGAGACTGCATTATCTTCTTTATCTCCAGATTAATTGGGTTTGGTTTCATTCAAGTTATAGTGTGAACAAACTCCATCTCTTGGGTAATAATGGCAAATATAGAAAATGTGACATGCTTTTTAATATTGCATGCTCTTGTATTAAAATGAATTTCTGTAATATGGATGTTAGGTGATAAAAGGGCATGAGAGATGTTAGAGTCAAGAGATTATTTAAGATTAAAAAAACCCACAAAGGGGAACAAAAGGAGCCTTGCATCCATAATACTTTGATATGACTAAATGTAGCAATTTATTGAAGGGTTTTTTAATCACCAAACAATATATATGAAAAAAATATTAAAACTCTCAGCACCTAGGAAAAGATGCTTGATGAATAAACATGCATGCGAAAGAAAAATATGTGTTTAAAATATTCATCAAGATGAAAAGCTATTGGAAAATCTCAAACATCAAAAGGGAAGGAAATCCACAGAAACTAAAGATAATGGGGAGATGTCAGGGTTCCCTTCCCACTCTGAACTCTAGGGTAAAGATGTGGGGGCCCGCATGAAGAGCCCCTAAGCTTATTTTTACCAGCTTAGGTTAAAAACCCCAAGGTACAAAATTCCCTGCACCCTGAGAAATGCTTCTCCCACTGCCACCATCAAGTGCTCTAAACAGGAATCCAGGAAAGGAAACCACTTTAAGTTTATCTTTCCCCCCAAAATACCATCTCAAGCCCGTACCCCCCTGTCCTGGGAAGCTTGAGAATAATCTCCTAACCAATTGGTTACACAGTGATCTAAAACCCCGCCCCGCCCTGGGTTTTTAAAAACCATAGAAAACAGTCAGCTTCTTAAAAGAAGGATTTTATTAAAACAGAGAAGGTAAAATCAGCTCTGTAAAATCAGGATGGTAACTATTTTACAGGCTACTCAATTTCCAAACTCAGAGGGATTCCCCCCTCTGGACAAACCCTTAAAGTTACAGAAAAAGAAAAAGGAATAACCCCTCCCTTTAACACAGGGAACACACACCAAGCAAAATGAACAGAAATCTACTCGCTATGCTGACTAGACTTACTTTAGAAAAGTGAGGATTTGATGAAAAGATGACTGATTCCTTTTTACTCCAAAATCACTCCATGTCTGACAAAGAGCCACACACAAAGCTTTCCCCCTCCCAGGATTTGAAAGTATCTTGTCCCCTTATTGGTCAGATGCCAGCCAGGTCAGGTGTCAGTCTGGCTACCTGCATTTCTTAACCCTTTACTGGTAAGAGGATTTTATCTGCATCAGACCCTCTCCCCTTTCCCTTTATATTTATGACAGGAGATAAAAACAATTGTAAGTCCTAAACATGCTTTTTGCATTGTGGACTTTCTCTTTTAATGTATTTTGGCTAATCTCCTTCCTAACTGTAGAGGCACGAGAATTAGATGTTCTTCAGGTGTATTCACTGAACTTCTCTGATCCACACCCTCCATAATCAGCACATAATAATGAGTGGTTTCTTTTCCCTTCTCAGCAAAGTTTTAATAGCACAGACCAGTAGTGAGGTCTTACTTCTAGTCTTTATTACTTTTAAGAGGCAAACTACAGTATACTTACCAGGATGTTTATTATATTTATATCAGTTACAACTGAACTATAACTATGACAACAAAAGAACAAGTTGTTATGCTTGTGTGCGTGCATGTGTATTCACTTACGTGCTAAATATAAGTCCTGATCCTTCAAATGTGAGTTACTTAACACACTTCAGTAATGAATTGAATGGGACTGTTCAGATGAATGTTTGCAGGATAGATATCTTAATAATTTAGTAGGTCTCCCTGTCATGCTTTGACAGTGCCTAATTCTGATCTCACCTACATCTGGGTAAATTGCAAGTAATTCTAACAAGGCTAATGTATTTACACTAGTGCAGGAGTTCTCAAACTTCATTGCACCGCAACCCACTTTGGCCAATAAAAATTACTACGTGACCCCAGGAGAGGGGACTGGAGCCTGAGTCAGCTCAAGCTCCCTTCTCCTCCCTCCCTCGGGGTGGGTGGGTGGGTGTGTGTGTGTGTGTGTGTGTGTGTGCGCGCGCACAAAGCTGAAGCCCAAGGGCTTCACCCCCCCAGGCAGGGGGCCTGTAAACTGAGTCCCACTGCCCAGGGCTGAAGCCCTCAGGCTTTGGCCCCGGGCACCAGCAAGTCAAAGCCAGCCCTGGTGACCCCATAAAATGGGGTTGTGATGCACTTTGGGGTCCCAATCCACAGTTTGAGAACTGCTGCACTAGCATTTTTTTTGTTTTATTTCAGTTTTGTTTATAAGTACTATAATGAACACTGATCACACAGGAGGGTTAGCAAGAAACTGAGATTTATTTCCTGACTCCAGTCATATAACCCGACTTACAGATGTGAAGCCAAATATTTCAATTACATGAAAGAGGTCTTTATTCACTGACTCAGTGGTTATTGTTAGTAACTCCCAACAAATGAGAAGAGAGTTGGGACCAGTATGTATAAGTAACTTAGAGGTGGACAGAAAATGCTAATTATTTTTCAAAGTAAATGTTCTTTTCAAAACTTTCCGCATTTTTTCAACACAAATATGCATCCAATTCAAGATTTATCCCCTTCCCTCCCCTCCCCAAATCCCAAACATTTTTATTTTCTTTTTCTAGTTTTGGTAAACTTTGACCAAAACAAAAAAGGCTGTTCAGCCTACATAAAAAATGAAGAAAAAAATAATTAAAAGGAGTTTAGACAAAAGTTTTGCAATAAGCTCCTTGGTACTGGAATTTGTGTGTCTGTCTGCTGTGTTTCTTGACCATAACAGACTGAACACTTGAATCAGAACCATTTGTTTTTCTGTTGTTCTTCAAATGGAATATTTTTCTTTGTAACTGATTAGGAAGTTATCTTGGTTGGAATAAGATGCTCCTAAGGGAGAAAGTAAATAGTTAGTTGCCTCATTGCATTACTGCTGTTGTTTTACTTCAATTTCAGTGCCACTCCATTGATCTCAGTCTCTTAAGAGTCATTTATTTGTGATATATGGGAGAAGTCACATTCCGAAGTGCATAGTGCAAATACAACAAGTGTTCTTTTCTTTTCATAGACAGTGCACTAAATATGCAAAATATTATTATAATACTTGGACTCTTGGAGGGTGAAAATATCATCATGCTACTACCAGCTATCTGTCTCCTGGGTGCTACGTGATACATTAAGTTCTATGAATTATTTCCATTCACGCATCTCTCATTTTCACTGGTGACTATTGTGGCAATTACCATCCTCTTCCCTCCCACATGAAATTCTGACATTTCAATATTTGTTTTCATCCCAAATCAGGATGAAAAATTGAAACTTATCATGTAATGGAAATTCTGAGAACCTTCAATTTGGAAATGTCAAACCAATGTGAATTGAAACAAAATACTTTGGCATTTCTGAAATCAAAATATTTTGTTGTCTGGCTATACCGAAAGGAGGAGAGGAGACATTTGACATGGATTTAATCAGGCCGCAACTTTATTATTAGATGTCTGGAACTACCCGGCAGATAACAGTGCATAGTGCAGGTAACCCCATGTTTATTTTGGAGGCTTTCACCAGCTCCCTGTCTTTTTCCATCCAGGTCCCTCCAGCAAATCCATTGCTGGGACCTCACCATCCCCTCCCCACTTAGGAGGGTTAAGGTGGGGTATAAGAATGCGGGTTGGCTCCCTGCCGTACCATTCATAGGAGTCCCCAACTTCCTTCCGTTCACTCCTTTAATGAACACCTCTTTTTAAATGCTTTTCCAAGCCATTCATCTGGTCACTGTATTCCTTTCCTATGGAGTACCTGCACTGAACATTCGCCCTACACTTAAATAATGAGTTGTGATATATGCCATGCATGAACAGAGCCCTTCTTGAACTTGCTGCGAGGAAGGCGGAAAAAACCCCAACTGCACCCAAGCCAATATGGTGACAAGGGAAACATTTCTTCCTAGCCCCCCTAAACAAAGGGGCAGCTAGCGTAATGCCCAAAGCAGGTCTAGACCAAATCTGGTATTTCACCACCTAAAGGGGAGGGAGGGTGGGTGCCATCTCAGCCTGCTCCATGCAAAAGGGAGGGTTAAGGCACAGGGCTGCCCCTTTTTAAGCACCTCATTCCCAGGGGATGAGTCAGCGACCATTCTGACCCTTTTGCAGCAGTTTTCATTTCCCTATATCCCAGCCATAAATCACAGTTACCTTCATTCGGCCAGCCAGCCAAATTACCCTCCTCCTCCCGCCACTTAAAGGTGTACTGCGATCATCTTCTTGAACTGACCCAAAATGCTTTGTTTTGAGTCAGTTCAACATGAAATTGCATTTTCCCTATGTGGCTCACTGCCTCATGGGGATTGTAGTTCGGGAGCCTGATGTCCCCATTCTCCCTTATGGACCAGGGTCAATCTCTCATGATGCACCACACAGAAGAGAAATCCATGGTGCATTATCAGAGATATAGTCGTCCAGGGAGCTCAGTCCACAGGCTAGAAGGAAGGCTGAACTATACCTTCCAAAAGTCAATGAGCTGGTAGGGAAATGTAGTTTACCATTTTGTTGAATTTATTTGAAATGTTTAGGGTCAAGTCAATGAAACAAAATATTCTAATTTTGGTTTAACTGATATGAAATATTTTATTTCAACTTTCACAATGGAAAACTGAACATTTTCAGCAACATTAAAGATTTTCTCCCCACAGAAATTTTAGATTTGAAGAAATTTCGTTTTCCATCAGAAAATCATTCAGAGGGAAAATGTATACCCACTCTATCCTTCAGGAGTCTCCCTTCCATCATAAATGTAACCACGTGTGTCATCTTCTCATTCTTTTGCCACTTTAGCTCCAGTTTTCATCTTCAGCATTGTTCCAATCTTCAGACCCTAAGTAAAAATATTCTACTGCTTTCTTATCCAGCTTTTAACTCTTTATATCACTGATAATTTGTAAAAAGCTCATAAAAGGTGCTCAGTTGATACCAGTGGAGACTGCCAGTCTTTTGGACCAAAAAATAGTTAGAGATCATGGATTAACAGTGCACATTTCTTCATGCTGTCCTCATTGTTCTTCCACATATGGAAGCTTTAGCATTTCACCTCTCTTGCATGAAGTTTCCTACCCTGCAAGATGAATTCCATTGCACAGCATTAATTCCCATTAAAATGGTGTGCTGTTCCTGCAGGGCAGGTGGGGTTTGAAGGTCTCTGCATTGTAAAGGCGATAAATGTAGTTCAGTCTTCATATTCCTTCATTCCATGGTGACACTGCTGAGCCTGTCAACAAGGGTACCAATTAGTGTCACTTGTTTTGGTTTATTATATGCCTGTAATAGTCTTAGCAGATTGTTGGATGCTATATAAATAATAAATGATAATGCACTATAATAATAATGAAGCATTTTAAAAGCCATTTAAACCTCTCTAAGGATATTTAGCTTTGTAAGTAACACACATTCTCCCTTTGCAACCTATAAATATTGAGACTATCCAAAGCATTCATGCTATATAATAATATTAGCCTTTTAACATTCCATGGCTGAATGAACCATATGTTGCTCTTTATTTGAATGTTTTCCAGCAATCTGAGATGGAATTCCTGCCCAGATAATTTTTTGTCTATTTGAAACAATTTTCCAACCACATGGTTTTTTTCTGATAGTCCAATATTTTTCACTAGATCTTTGTTTTGGGCCAAATAGGATTTCCACAGAGAAAATCATTGGAGAGTTGAAGCACATCAGATTCACTGTATACAACCTGCAACAGCTCAGAGCCCATCTGCACTATATTCAATATCTCGCCCCCTTCAAGGGCTACAGTCAGGTAGCAACACCATTTGTTGGCTAATGCTCTTACACTGAACTGTGATCTTATTAGAGTTGATGTCTGTGAACTTGTCAAATACAGCATCAGTTCCTGTCATTGTCTCATGGACAATGAGGTAATGCTCTGATTGATCTGCATAGTTGCCAACTGCTTAACACTTCTCAGCTTGTCCCTGTGCTTTGAATGAATTCAATCCATCAGTCAACACGCATGTGACAAACTCTTCATCTGGAAACTCTGTGGTATTAATATCGCTGAGCCTATTGTGGACTGAGCCAACTGTGATGTCTTTGGTTCCAGTTTATTTCTCATTCAATTTGAAGGAGAGAGATTTGTGCTGCAAGCCTATATTTCACAATTTGTATCCGTCGGATAAACAGTTTGATCAGGTACTTCAGTTAATGGCGTAGGGATTGCTGAAAACACAAAATGGATAGAGATTAGAGTTATTTGTCACTGCCCCCTAATATGGAGTTTTATAGTGGGATGATGGTGTATGATGCAAATAGAGCTGGGCTTTCCCCCCACACCTTATTTCTGTTTCGGTAAATAATTTATTTTCTAAAAAAAATGCAGTTTCAGACAACCACACAGTATTCATGGATTTGTGTGGCGTTTGCCTAATACTTTTGACCAAACCCAAAACATTGAAATGATTCAGAAATGCTGACATAAAACATTCCAGTTTGACCTGACTCACTTTTTTGACTTTTGGTTTTAGCCAAAAAATTCATTTTCAGTTTGACTCTTAAAATTATTTTTTTGAATGGTCAGTGAATTGAAAAAATCTATTTCCCACAAAACTCTAGATCCAAACCATAAGCAAATATTTTCAGAACTGTTCTTGGATAATGTATAATTATCCAGGGTCTGATCCAGCACCTATCAAAATCAATGGGACTAGTCCTATTTATTTAGAGGGGTGCTGGATCAGGCCAAAGAGATTTTTTTTTTTAGGTTTTTTTTTTTTGAGCAGCCATGACTTAGATTAAATGATATACACAGACATAGTTACGTTACCTTTGAACCACAACCTTTTTCTGAGAACATCTTGAAGTAAACATGGGTAAAACTCAGCATCTGTACTTCACAGTGTGTCACTTTCAATATTTTAAATCAGTTTTTGTTCCTGGTTACTCCAGTATCAAATCCAAGTTTTTGTTTGACTAAAGCATATATTTCAGAAAGGCATCTTGTCTTAATCTGAAAACCTCAAGAGATGAGGAATCTACCACTTCCCTTGGTAGTTAACACCAATGGTTAATCACCCGAGCATTTACAAAAAAAGGAAAAAGTGCTCTAGCTCTAGATCCCTTTGCAATATGTGCAAAAACGTCAGTCTACCTGTTCAACAGGGACTGTTGCTTTGGTTTTGGTGTGCTCTGAGTGGAACTCTGGATGCTTCCAGTAGCCTTCTTCCATCTGAGTTTTCTTGCCTTAGAAGAGACACTGCCACTATCTTCTCAAGTGGAAATAGTTCAAAATGTACCTCCTTCCATTTTTTGGCATTGAATAGGAATTTTTTTGTGTGGGTTCATTGAAGAGAGGCTCTCCAATATAGCATGGGGGTATTATCTAGAATTGAGTTTGTTTCAGAGCATATATCAAATTATTCAGATAGTAAAAAAATAAGCATATTTGGAGATGTTCTCAGCTTTGTGGAAATTATGCCTTACTTTCAGACCCATTTCTTCATCAAATAAAAGGAGTCTAGTGTAAAATGAAATGGATGTGGAAATTGGTCATAGAGTCCTGGAGCAGGCAGCCATATACCTCTTAGGTGTTGTCTACACTACAAAATTAAGTCAACTTAAGGTGGTGCACATCCTCACCAAGAACGCTTGCACCGACTTAAGTGGGGCAGTGTAGGCGGATGACAGTCCCACATGGGGCTCACTGTTGGAGCCTTCCTGCCCTGGGGATGACAGCCCAAGCTGTCAACCTGGCACAGGGCTCACAACTGGAGCCCCACCTGCCCCAGGGCTCATAGCCAACGTGTGATGTAAGTAACACAATGCCTACACAGACACTATATGGTCCTAACTACATCCACGTAAGTGCTAAATAGTTATGTACCATATTTTACCTCTCTTACTTGCATTGAAAAGTTCCTTAGATAATGCTATTGATTTTAATGAGGCTGATTTCTAGCTAAAGCACCCCTCACCATGGGTTAGAGTGGCAGAATCTGGCCTTATGTGATTGGGGACACATACGTGGAATTAAAGACTAGGGAAACTGGTGGAGGAGGAGAATTACATGAAGGCAACACCTTCTCTGGGCCTCTATGTGTGTCTTGTCTTAGCTGTGTGTGACTGTTAGGGCTTGTACAATGTACAAAAATGACATGTCCTGTTCAAAGGAGCTTACAACCTCAGTTTCCAATTTGTAATATATTCTGTACATTCGGACCTCAACTGAAAAATCATCCTTCCTTTCTAAATGTTTTGGGCCAGATTCAAGATTATTAGGGACCAGGAGATGGAGCTCCCACCTAGTGGTTGGGCAAGAGTCAGTGGGGAGGAATTGGAGTCCAGAGTGAGAGCTGGAGTCAAAGGTCAGATGCCAGAGCCAAAAGTCAGAGCTTAAGTCAGAGCTCAGTGTCAAAACTAGATTGCCTTGGGCTGGGCTGCGCTGGGCTGGACACAAGAAGGTACAGGAGCTATCTAAGCCAATGCTTTGAACAACTGGAAAACTGCCAGGACACTCCATCAGGCAGTCTAGCTGATGCAGCCCAGCAGTGCACATTAGGCTGTCAGGAGACTGAGCAGGCGCAGCTGTAGGGCCTTATTTCTGATGAAAATATGACACACACCATCTGCACTATGTCAGCTGGGTTTCAGGAGATCATTAATTTCCAGCTCTGAGACAGTTCTTGAGTGACCTTGGGCAAATAACGTAAAGTCTCTGTGACAAGTTAACATACTAAGTCAGTTTCCCATCTGTAAAATGAGAAATTCTTCATGTGTCAGTAGAACAATGCCTGCATCTGTAATTTTTACTCCTTGCATCTGAAGAAGTAGGTTTTTGACCCACAAACCTTATGCCCAAATAAAAGTTAGTCTTTAAGGTGTCACCAGAGTCCTTGTTGTTTTTGTGGATACAGACTAACATGGATACCCCCTGATACTTTCTCCCACCGTTGGTTTGTCTTTCTTGTCCTTTTACATTGTAAACTCTGTGAAGTAGGGAGTCTCTCTCACTATAGGTTTGTTTTTCTGTGCCTATCACAATGTGTCTCCAATCTTGGTTGGGGTTTCTAGGCACTGCATAATACAAATAATAAAGTAATTTCATATACTGTATAATTTCTTTAACACAAAGGGTAAATTGTGAATATACTCTGTAGTCTTAACATGTAAATTAATACATTGCTTTCACACAATAGGAAAAGCCATCAAATTTTGGAGGGGCAAACTCAACATACATTGGCTGTAAGAGATAATATATTAGAACCGAAGTTATAAAAATAGATGTAGAAATGTATTTCATCAGAATGAAACTTTTCCTCCTTACCTAAAACTACAAAATACTGTTTTTATCTACAATAGCCACAGTTCCTGCCAGTTAAAATAAAGTACTTTTTCATTCCCTGAAGCTGTTTTATTGTATTGAAAAATGTTTTTCACATTCAATAAATAACTACTTGACATTGTTTTGTAAAATACATTTTATGAAAGTCTCTTTCAACTTTCAGATTTGTGTAATTAGATTTGTCACTTAAACATATTTTTAGTATAAAGCTATATAGGAATTGTAGGGAAAAAGTGGTACATGTTTTAATTGTCTGCTTGAAATATAGTGTATGTATTCTTTACGATGAAATTTTCATCAATATTTAATCTTTAGGATCTTTCAGACAATAGTCTCATTTTGATTGACTTTACCATAATTTTTACTGCCAAATGTTGACGTGGGGAATTTATCATTTCCTATAATAAGAGATGTTTTAGAACTATTACAGCATTTGTTTACTTAGACTTATACAAACACTAAAAAGAGGGCAATTAACCATATGCTCTGGGTGACCTTCTGGCTAATCAGAATGAAAATCTTTCAGAGTTTCTTAAATAGTTTTTGGTGTCTCCATTGCTCCTATTTGGTTTGAGTAATAAAACTAAGACAACTTCTTATGTTATCATGATAATCAGCATCCTAGTTTAATTTACCCAATGAACAACTAATTCTCATTCCTACTCACAATACTAAATATTTATTTTTTGTGTCTCGCTAACATTGTGCTTAAAGTATCAATTTAAGACACTAACTCTATTCCCGTAACACCCAGAAGACTCAATTATGAATTAGGGCTTTCTTGTGCTAGGTACTGTGTACATAAAAGCCCTTTACCGGAGAGTTTACAATCTCTACAGTCAGAAGACAACAGATGGATAAAACAAACAAATGAGCAGGAGGACCAGGCACAAAGTGATTAGTTTAATAAGTAGAGGAGCCTCCAACCCCATGTTTATATTAAGTGTTGAAGTGGTTATACATTTCTATAGGACAAGCCCATAAGTTAAGTTTCATGTCAACCTATATTCTTCCATTCATATTATAATATTATACAAAACACATGACAAATTTGCTGTTTGACTGCCTAACCCGATGAGCATGGACATGATATGTAAAACACTTAATCCTCCATGGGGGCAATGGAGCATGGCACAGGGGGTCAGTCCCCGGAGCGAGGGGCTGGCCAGCGGCCTGGCGTGGGTGGCCCTTCTCCGCCCAGCCCAGTGCGAGGGCACTATTTACAAACTGGCAGTTGTCAGACGCACAGTGGCCTGTCCGGCCCTGTGCTGCCAGCATGCCGCTTCCCCTCGGGGGTGGGCCCATGCTGTGCTATACAGCCCCCACACCCAACACTGGAACACGACCCCCAATTCCCTAAGGCCAGAGCCCCCCCCAGACCCACTATGCCCAGCACCCCCACAGACCCTGCCACAAATGCAGTGCCCTGCACAGCTCCACCCCTGCCCAGTGCCCCCCTGCCCACAGCCCCACCACTACTGCCCAGCACCCCACACAGAACCCCCAGTCCCAATGCCCCAGCACACACATCTTCCCTGCCCCCTCACAGCCCAGTACTATCTCCTTCCAGACACCCCCTTCCCCACACCTTGCCTCCCGGTTGCACTCACTGGCCCTGCTGGGAGCTGCCAGGCTGAGCCGCCAGGGTTGGTCCCGGGGGGGCGGGAATCGCTCCAGCCACTCGGGAGTGGAGCAGTCAGCTAGGTCAGGGCTTGCCCCAGCCAGGCTCCCTCAGGACTCACTTGCCTGGAGGGGGCCAGCCAATCCCCCTCCCACAACTGGCCGAGACTGGCCAGGCTTCTGCACCAGTCCCAGGTGGCTCAGCTCCGGGGAGACAGGTGGGGCCCCACAGGTGGTGGGAAACAGAGACTGCCCAGAGCCAGAGGTGTACTGGGATCTGGCCAGGGGACAGAGAGAAGCTGGCGGGTGGGATCAGGGGTGAAGAGAAGCCCTCAGCAAGCAGACCGAGAGGAGCAAGTGGTGGGTGGGGTGGCGGAGAGCCAGCGGGCTGGCGGGGTCTCAGGGCACAGTGCAAGCAAAGCAGGCTGGGGCCCCTTCTGAGCATAGGCCCGGCTTTATGGTGACACTGGTGCCGTTATAAACCCGGATCTGGCTAGAGTTCTTGCTATACTCAGCATGTGTAAAGGAAAATTTTGCAATTCTTAATGGTTCAGTTTTACCTTCTCTTCTAAATCTGATGGCTTTGATCCAGCAAAGCACTTAAATATGTGCTTGATTTAAGCATATGACTAGTCCCAAATGAGAAGCATGCTTAAGTACTTTGCTGGATTGGGGCCCAATTTCCTGGTCTTTCTTTGGAGAAGACAAAGTGTTTCCTAAACTCTTTCTATCTTGGATCCTAAACTCTGAATCCTGGGAGAGGTTTCATGGTATTTGAAGGAGAGTCTAAATGGAATGCTACTAACAAAACTATTGCACTGGAACAGTTAAATGTATCACAGTGTAACTCTTTGACTGCCAACAATATGGTTACAAGTCACTGGACTCAGGAGATCTGTGTTCTGTTCCTTGCTCTGTCACTTAACTTCTTGGTGAACTTGGATATGTCACTTCACCTACTTGGTGCCTCAGTACCCCAAAATGGGGATACTGATGCTGACCTCCTTGGAGATCTACTGATGAGCAGTGCTTTAAGAGAGCTGGGTATTGGTATAAACGCTTTAAGTAGAATATGGGTGTTTGGTTTCTGTTTTTAAAGCTGGACTCAAGAGAAGAAGCTGCACTGTAGATAACTGGAATTTTCTGTCAAAATTATTTTTTGATAGAAAATGCAGTTTCTGCAAAATTGAAATATGGGGAAAATGTGGGGTTTTTCCTGTATTTTTTTCAGTTTTCAATCAGAATAAATAATGAAATATTTAATTTTGGGTTGGTTTGACCTGAATCCAAATATTCTTGATGTATTGGACTGAACCAAATATTCCATCTTGAATCAGTGCATCATTAAACTGTATCTGCCCTGTTGTGTTATGGGAGCTGTAGTTTGGTTGCCTCACGTCCCCATTTTCCCCTGTAGGCTGGGCTGCTTGGCCAGGTTCCTTGGCTGCATTAGGACTTCCATGATGCACTGTGGTCTCCCTATCTGATCAAACCACATGACGTCTTGTGACTGTAGGTACAGATTTGGGACTGTGACAGGGTTCACTCATCACTGTGGTGCCTCCTGCTGGCTGTCCTGGGGATTAGCTCCGTTTGCCAGTGCGCCCTCCTCGCCACCATCACTTTATTCCAGGACCCACGCCACTCCCAGAACTACTGCATCCTCTTCAGTGACACTGCCCTCCAGCTGTGCCACACACTGTATTCCCCCCTTCCGGGGGACCTGCAATCTCTGTCCAGCCACTTCCCTCAGTGGCAACTGCCATCCATTGTCCCAGGGCCGCTTCCCATGAGGCTCTAGCACCCTCTTCTACCCTTACCTCATGACCTCAGACTGCATGCCCTAGCAGCCAGCCAGGAGCTCTCTCTAACTCCCCCAGTCTCTGCTTGCATCACTGCTTTGACCCACGTGCTGGCACTCCTCCCCCATGCTCTTCTCCTCTCAAGCTCCAGTCAGCTACTGCCCTTTGCTCTGCCCTTAAGCCCTTCTTATATAAGCCCACCGGAACATGATTGGCTGCTCCTCTCAGCACCTTTCTAATTGGCTGCCTCTGGCACAGCCTCCCTAGGGCTGCTTTTAACTCCTTTTCTGCCAGTGAGGGGCAGCTGCCCTATCACAAGGACAAAAACAAACATTGAAATATTGGAATTTCCTGAGGGATGGAAATTGAGATTGGTCACTCACATTGAGGTCAAGTGCCCTTCTTGATAAAATATGTTCAGCTATACAGATTGTTGTAAAGGAGTTAATTTTATTGACAGGTGTTATCCACTCAGAGAAAGAATTCACAGTTCAACCACTGTCATTTGCAAGACATCTTTGTAAATATTTGGATATTTACATAACAGTTCAGTACCTGATTTTATTGAGGGTGGGGAAAGCATTGCACGCTTAAAGATTTTAGTGGCTTGTGTTCTGAAATATATCTTTTTTTCTGACAGAGCTGGCAGTAATCAATATAGCAGTGAGTCAGTTCCATTGCAAAAATAATCTACTAAAGTGATCAGACTATAAATATGAATAACTTCAGTCATTATTTCATGCTTCTATCTTGGCTACATTTTCTCTTGGCTACACGATCTAGTACCAGATTGAAATACTTCTTTATATTTCTGTGGCTGACCCAAAGATGATATGACCCAAAGATAATCCATATTTCCCACCATACTTTTTGAGAGTTGCAAAATAACCACTACTAGTGTTAATTATTATTTAATCATAGCCATCTCTGACAGCTGTGCATCACACCTGTTGTGAGAGTAAATTGACAGACACCCTGTATTTTGGGAGACTGTTTGAAAACTGACATTGGCAGTGACTTGAAGAGCTTTATTCAGATAATTTGAAGACTCCTGGAATTGTTTGTCTCATAGGTCTGATTTATTTTTCCTTTTTTAAAGGCTTGAGAGTCTCTCATCATGAGTGTGTCAGAGCTATTCCTCTAAACCCCAGGAATTAGGAAGACAGTATAGCCCCAATTTTATTGAGACACTGAAAGACATCTGAACCTTTTGTAAAATAGGGAAAATACAAATACCTGAATCAAAAGTTGTAGCCTTCATGAGTTGCCATTTTCTAGACAGACCTTTCTCAAAACATTGAATTGCCGTAGAATCTGTTGGAGATAAAGTCTAAAAAGAGTTTTCTCCTCTTCTTTTGTAACGTTTTTCAAAAGCAGTCCTTATCCTTCAGAAGTTGACAAGATCTGTTGGTTTCATACCCAAACCGTCTTCATTCTTTATCTATTTCCTTAGTTCAAGAGTTCTCAACCATTCCATACTATGACCCTCATTTCTGTACCAGGAGCTCCCTCCCATCTAGCCAGTATCCCCTCTCTAATTTAGTAATATGGCAAAGGCAGGGTGGCTATACCCATTCTGACACATGAACCTCTGTCTTTGTTGTACAAATGCAGAGGTGGCTACTTCTTTTCTATTCTTGTTGTTATGATTTCCTCAAAATCTATTGCCCTGAGTCTCACTGAATAGCAGTTGATGAGTAGTCCAATAGGTGACAGTATTTTAAAAATTAATTAGGTATTCACTGAGAATCAGGTTGGCAGAATCACTCTTACTTTACTCAGCAGACTTGCCAGCCCAAGTGATGCAATTGATCACTCAAAAAGGTACAATGTGTGTATTTGTTTGCTTGCCTTTATTTTCATAGTTATGTACGTTGCTTGACTCAGTTGTCTGGTCCAAGAATATTAGAATTAGTGGCCCATCGCAAACACCCTGTCACGAGGTGGTCCTCTGTGATTCTCTCTCACCTTTGGTAGAGACCACATTCGCTCCAGGCCACCCTCACCACCACCATACTTTATTAAACCGTTCTAACAGGCCATTGGCTGTAGTACTATTTACGTATTTACAAGTTCCAGTCAGCTTAGGGTTGGGCATCCTTCCTCTCCATTTATCTGCTTTCAGCTGCTGTGGTTGTGTCCCCCTCTAATTTGCCCTTCAGTTACAGCTCCCCTTTAGATTCCAGTTAACATGTATTGGTGGAGATATGAGTGACAGGGTACTGTGTCTGTTCCTGATTCAGAACCCCTGTCACACACCCCTTAAGATGTAATCGTGAACATGAAATGTCCTGTAAATAGACACCCTGTTACGGTACTTGTAGCTATAGTTGGCAGACTAAATCCTAAATAAAATGTACTTGGTGATCTCATTCTAGTTCCTAGTGGATAATATCACCTATCATTATACTTTAAATCTTTAGGATTTACAGAGGTCTATTATTTATTTGTTGTCTTTATGCATAAACTTACTTTTTTCTACTTAAAATATTAAGAGACAGAATCTCAGCTGCTGTAAACTCGTGAAGTGCCATTTACTTCACTGAAAGAGGGAAAGCAAGGGAAAAGACCAAAGCACATTTAAAAAATCAGGATTCTTGGGTATAAACATTACTGGGCCATATTCATGCTTTTGAAACACACACATCTCTCAGCAACATGAAACAGCATTAAAAAGTCAACTTTCTCCATCTCAGGTGCCTGCAATAACCACAGGATCTTCTTCCACTTGGAATAGAAAAAAAAACGGTACTACAGTCACTTCAGAGTTATGTGAAATTTATTTTTTTAAGGGCACCTGTGGCATAATATGCTCCTGCATTCACACACTGCACACTATTATAATAATCTGTGTACAAAGTATTCCTTGTATCATTTGTAAACTCATAATTTGCTGGTCATTATTGTCTTGATAAAATGTGAGTGACAACATTGTATGTAAAATTATAAGATTTCCTTGTATGATTTTTATTAACACATATTCCAAACCCCACAGCACTGCACAAACTGAAGTTAGCAAACAGGTCTGTCCTAAATAAATATATAAAGGGTTCTCTTGGGGTGTTTTTCCCTCTTTTCAGTCCCCTCTGTCTCTCCCTGCCCCTCATATTCACTGCATCTGAAGTAATGAAGGAAACCTTCGTTGGACACTGGGAGAAGGGGTCCTAACCTAAAGGGTTTGGTCAGTAAGAATGCTGAAATCATATGGTGAAAAAATTTGCTTGGACCTGATAATTTGTTAGATATTAGTAAAAATCTTATCTTTATTATTCTTGTAACTATTTATGACTTTTATGCTTTATTACTTGTACTCATTTAAAATCTACCTCTTTGTTGTTAGTAGACTTGTTTTATTGTTTTATCTAATCCAGTGTGTTTAAATGAAGTATCTGGGAAACTCCATTTGGGGTGTCAAGGTGTGTGCATATTATCTTTTTAAAAGAAATAACTAACTTAATATAACTTCCAGAAGAGGGCTGGGCAATACAGGACATACATTTCTGGTAGAAAATCTAAGATTAGGAGTGTATTGAGGTCATCTTGTAATATAACCAAGGTTGGCGAGAGCCAAAGTGTAACCCAAAAATGGCTGGCAGGCTGCAGTTACACACAAACACTCAGGGTATGGCTTGCACGCTGGAAGGTTGTTTGTGAGGGCCTTCACTCTACTTCAGCAAGGCTTATAAGGCAGTCAAGGTTGCAGGGAAGGGGTGATACAGCCCGCCCCTCCCTTGGTCTGGATTGTACCCTGATATGTCACAGCACCCACTGTATCTGAAATCAACAAGTGATTCTCTGATTAAAAATAATGTTATTGTACAGTGCCTAGTAGTGTTCTGCCTCACGGTACATCTATGGCCTTGTGCTATCAGAGTTTGTAATCCAAGGCCCTGATCTTGTAATCACTTATGACTGTACTTAGCGTCATTCCTGTGAGCAGACCCATTTTAGACTATATGGTACTGCACACATGCTTAAAGCTAGGCATGTACGCAAGTGCTTCCTGGATCAGAGTCTAACTTCAGGGCCTGATCCAGGAAACACTTGCACACATGCTTAGCTTTATATGATATATTATCATGGGGGGAAATGATTAAATCAAATATGTGTTTATAAATATTGATTGTAATTTGATAAATAAATATCTCACACAAGAAGAGTAGCAACAAATAATTTTAATCAGCAAACCTCTTCAGGGTGTTGGTCTTGATTTAGTTTTTATAGAGCAATAAGATTAAAAAAAAGGTCCTTTTTTTGTTTTTTGCCCAGATGCAGGTTTCCCTCAAAATGAGGATCCATTAAATGCAGCATTAAAATATTAATGAAAGTGCTGCCTTCTTGAAATAGGGTCAGTTACACAGTCTATTCATTTAAAAATACATTTAATTTACATACAGGTGTCATCCATTAGAGTGGGAATTAACATTTTGACCAATTGCCTTTGTCAAGATGATTGTGAAGAGGTCTTCAAAAAAGCTATTGGTCAAAATGTCAATTACCTCACACAATGAGGGACACTGGTAAGTACCATAACCCTATTTTAAAATGAACTCACTGTCTATCTCAACAAGACAGCACTTTCATGAATATTTAATTTTCTAATTGCAGTAAATTATTGCATTATACAGTACATCTAAAGTGATCTTTTTGTGGTTCCCAGAAAATGGACAATGGGACATACTGATAGGTTATATTGAAAAAGCTTAAGGACTTTTATGCAATGAGGTTAAATAAATAGTAGTAGTTGTTATATGTTCTTGTGGAAATTATAATAATTAATTAATTATGCCTTTCCAGTTTAAAAATAGGTTTAAAAGCAGCCACAGAAATTTACTTCCTAGATATTGTGACTAATAGTTGCTGGGATTGTGTGGTGCCTTCATGAACAACTGGTCCTGCAAAGCTCTGCCACTTTTAAAATAATAGCGTTGTTTATGTGTATGTCCCAGCTCTCTAAAACTGGAAAGAAACTCTTGTATCACTCCTTATTGCCTACCATAAACTCTTTCAGTCATATACCATTCAACGTCAAACTGTCCCCAGAAGCTAGTACGAAGGGAATTTACTACAATTCTTCTAGTCAAAGAAACAAATTTCACTTTTGTTTATTGTTGGAGTTTTGTGGCTGTTGGGAGCTGTAGTAAATGTTTTCACCCTCCTAGACACTCACTAAGGAGAAGTAGACTCCAGATAATGCAAGAATAGATAGATGCAAGATAGAAAAGAAAACCTGGCTTCCTAGTCTCCTAAAGGGAAGCATTGACTATATGAAGGAACAATGGGCCATTTTCTTCCTGGTATCTTTTAATAGCAAAAGTGTCCTCTTCCTTTCCTTCTGCCATCTAGAACAGGTCTACAGTTTGACTGGTATTTTACAGATGCTGTGTTAAATGTAAGAAATCTCTTCTTTGATTCCTGCACCATGACTGCACATGATATGAAAAATTCTGAAACAGTCAGTTGGGCCAAGAGCAAGACTTTCCCCATGGCCTTCTAGCCATCTATTTGATGTGTCTCAGGCCTCATCTACCAAGATGATTTATGAAGATGAAGAAAAGGAAGAGGGTAAATGGGAGTCAAGTATCAATGATCATAGACAAGAGAAGTAACAATACTATAAATAACACCTACATAAAAATGGATAATACTTGGCTGGAGAGGGGGCAGTCCTGCAATACAATTTGCTAGTTTTTTAAAGAGATGAGTTTATACTGTACTAACTTTAACATTCTCACATCTTCAACATTCTCAGATATATTTTGTGAATTTTTAATGGATAAGAACCAGAAGTTGAAATACCAATGCTGAAAACTTCATTTTCAGAAGGCAAACTAAGGGGCAATATGAAATCACAAAAGGTGTTTTCTTCTTTTATAATTAATGTGAGGGTATGGTGTCTGAATTATTGATCTGTACCCCAAAATGTGATTTTATGTCCTATGTGCTCATCTATCAGAGGGAAGCAGACAGTTTCAACACACCTCCTCATAGGCAGATACAGCTGGCTTAATGGGTCTATTTATCCAAACAATAGAGCAAATTCTATAGGGGACATTCTCCTAGATGGCCTTTTGGCAGACTGGGAAAAGCCAGTCTGAGGCAGAAGACTTCACACATGAGTCATGTAACAAAGACCATTGAGCATTATAGCAATTGGGCCCAGACACACACACAGTGGGAACTTTCAGAAAACTCAGCTTCCTGTACAGGGTAGGGGAACAGATTGGGTTAAAAACTGGTGCCAGCCTGGGTCTCAAATGCAACCTGGCTTTCTAAAAGAACATAAATTGGCTATGTTCTGTTCTTGTAGTTTAAGAGGAAAGCCTGTCTTACTTAGTATATAGTGAAGTATAAGATTCGATGAAACTAAATATACACGTTGGCTGTCAGGTTTTAAATCATTTTTTCTTCAATGCTTTGTTCCAACTGCTAAATAAAAATATTTTGTTTGAGGAAGGTCACTGTATCACTGGTCACAGGCTCCTGAAGGGAGAAAACACAGGTACCTGAAAACCAGTCAGATCTACTGTGTTCTAAGTGATGGATACGCACACCGTACTGTCATCAGATCTGGTCTAAGAGTGGAAGAGTAATGTGCTTCATCCCTGAGATAGGTAAAGGGCAAGAGGCCTCAGAACACCTGAGCTGGGTGCACTCAGAGACCAGAAAGGAGACAAAGCTATAGCTAGTCCTGCAACCATGACAAATAGCAAAGACGACAGGGTCAGGTCATTAGTGTGGCAGCATTTATCTTTCTGAACTCTTGCATGTAAAATATGAATTTGAACTTTCACTTTGGCCAATATAATGTGGCTTCTAAGATAAAAATTTTAAGAAAATATGACCATTCTAAGTATTATATATCAGTTGCACTGTTAGGTGATTTATATTCATTAACAAATCCATCAGCTACTGACAAGTGTTAGATGCACCACAATTAATAGTAATTTAATATACTATGTTTATGAGTGCTCTATACATTATCTGTCTCTGTGAGAAAATGAATGGTTGTTTAATTTGTCACAGGTCTAAAAGATTATTTTTCAACCGTATTTTCAAAGAACCATTCTTAATTTTTGAAATGACACCCAAGATGTATTTGGTAGTGATTGCTTGTTTCTGATCAATCAAGTTACACTCATCTTTCTTTGTGGGGCCAGGATAAGTTTCACATTTTTGTGAGTGGGACAAAAGAATTTGGAGATGTATTTACATTTAAAGATGGACAAAATTTCAAAGATATTGCCTCATAAGAGAATAAATACTGAAGTACTTGTGAATTTGTGGAAAATAAAGATTTATTTTTTTACAAATGGTAAAAAATTGTATGTCTGTTAGCTGAAGTGAGCTATATAGTTAATGCAAAAACTGAATATTTTGATGCACTATATGTTTATATGACTTGTTAATTTACTTGTATTAAAGTAAGGTGTTCAGGGCATTGCAATCAAAGTACATAAAGCATTAGATAAATAGAATCACACACACACACACACACATACATACATACATACATACATACATACATACATACACACAAACTGAGATGGGGAGGAAACCCATCAATGGGTGCTCTGTGGACATATTGAGTGTAGAAAAGTGCTCTTACAACATGAAGAAAAAGGGACAATAAGAAGGGTGAGAAAGAGGGAGAGTTATAAAGAAAAGTGAAAAAGATACATAAAAACCCCTTGCATGTTTTAACTAGAGACACTGGATACCTATGAATGGAAAATACAACATTTTGGTATAATTAATCCTGTTTCTATCAAGTAAATACATTATTGTTCTGCTCTCGTATGACATTTTTCTTAACCAGTCCTCTATATAGAAGACTGGAGATAATGTGAACATCTACCAGCCCAAGGAAATAATATTGCGAGTTTTGTATTGACCTTATTCCAATCATCTGCCTCAAGACAGCCCTGAAGAACTTCAGAAATACCAAGCAGTATTTTAATTACTCATCTCCATTTGACATATGAAAACTTCTCAGGCTGAGTCAAGAGTAAAATCTGTTTCAGATGCTCTACTCCAGAAATTGTAATTTAGAATTCACCAGTTTAAATAATCTCAGTTAGTCAAATTAGTTCTGTATTTCACTTTGCAATGGTCTTCTCTTTCATTTCAAGGAAATGACTACTCTGTGAGGACAAGATTTTTGCTGCTGTTACTCAGCATGAGTAGTACCATGCTCTTGTATGTAGTCCTACTGAAGAAAATAAGGTAACTCAGAGTACAGATCCGCAAAAGTAAGGGTGTCAGAATGTTCCTTGAGTAAGCAATACATGTATTTTCATAAAAGAACATTTTTGCAAAGATGCTCTGTCATTTGAAGTCCCACCTCTTTCCCAATTTTTTTTTCTTTTAATACATTTTAATTTTCTATAATAAAAACAGGGGCTTAATGGGCCACATTTAAATGTCTTGGATGCCTACTGAAATTACACAGGAATACATTTGTTCCAAAGGGTTTACAAAATGCCATTTAACTCAAGTTAAGGTAGAAGTAAATAAATACTTATGCAATTTAACATCAACGTTGTATTTGAATAAAAATATAGATTTAACTTAGCAAGTCCCCTATATTTAAAGTTGTTTTGTCTGCTAATTCTATAGAAATTAATCCCCTAATAGTGCTGCAATTAAAAATGTATTAGGAGAGCACGCACCCTAATCTTCCTAGGTAGCATTCCCCAGGAAACAACTTCTTTTCCTTCCCACCTGTTCCATCAACTAGATTCTTCAACAATATTTCTGTGTAATGCTATCTTCTGTGGCTTTACAATTAAGACCAAATCTAACTGTATCTAAAGAGGGTGAGAAGCACTTCAAAAGTGAGAAAAGTATCAAATCTTGAAGGCTAGAAACTTTGTTTTGAGGTCATCTGATACACAAAACAAGGCCTATGAATTAAATAATAGAACTTCTCTGAAAGACGTTGAAGCAGCCTTTTCTTTCTCTTCCTCCCCCTCACAGCAGTAAGATGTCTATAAGAAAAACAGATTCACACAAACATAATGAAGGAAAATTCTGAAGACTAGTATATTCAATAAGGTCCTGATCCAAAACCTGGGGAAGTTACTGGAAGTCCATTGACTTCAGTGGGTGTGGATCATGTGCTAAATGCACTGGGTATATATCGGGAATACACAAATCATTTCTTCTTTAATATATTTTAATTTACCATAACAAACCCACCCTCAGTAATCCACATTTAGATGAAATGTAAGAATGACCAGAAGAATGACCAGATCTAAAAGTCCACTGAAGTCAAATGGACTGTGTACGTATCTGAAATATTATTCTATATGAGATTGGACAAATGCTTAACAGTAAAACACCATGACTAGAGCTGTGTTCCCAACTTCCCAGATGAGAGTGCTAGCATTAATTCAATTAAGCAAGATGGACATGCATATATGACCGGGCCTTTCACAAAATCCCCAGCCAAACCTCTGACACAGCGGTAACTAAATAAGTCAAAGAGGGCCCCTTATCAGTTTCTGTATGTTTTCACCCTTCATGACTACAATCACTTGTGCAGATGCCACACAAAATTGGTTTGAATGAATGTGACAAGAGAATTCAAAGAATTAGAAGTATAACTGCGTTAAAAAAAGAACAAGATAAGTTCATGGAGGATAGGCCCATCAATGGCTAATAGCTAAGATGGTCAGGGATTTAACCCTATTCTGATTTATTTATTTATGTACATATACAAATAGAAAATAGTTCTGAAAAAGCTATTAATGTCAACTCTTAACAAAGAAATAAACATGATTAAGAATTAGAAGCAGCACAATGAGGTGATCTAGCAGGACATTAAAATAGAAAAAGGAAGAGTTCAACCTGTTATGGATTCAGATGGCAACCATAACTCAAAAGATTTTTCATTATTATCAAGGATTAATCAGGGAGGAAATTAAAACTCTGGAGGATGAAATGGGAGACGAGATGGCAGAGGATGGTAAAATTACTGAAGTATTAAATTAATACTTGCTTAAGATATTTACAAAGGATGAAACTAATGGTTCAGTGGCTGGCAATGGCTTCAAACTTGCTTTAGTAAATGTTGAGCCAGATTTTGATCTCAGCTACAAAAGCATAACTGGCCCACATTCTTCAAGACTTTATAACAGTAGGATGTTTGAGGACTCTGATGCATATTAAATGTGGGGTTATTTCTGTTTGAAAATTTGTAATCCAAATGCCAAGAAGTAGATACTGTCACCTTCCATATACTGTAACTCATTTACTTCTTTACATGCAGCACAGTGATTAGTATATTTCAAAGCATCATAGGTAGTCTTTATATATCATCATCATCATCATCCTCATTCAACAGTCTGACTCCCACTGCTTTCAGTGACCTTTGGTCAGACCCTAAAACCGCAGAGGTTTACAAAACGACTTCTACCTATTCTCTACCTATCAAGAGAGAAATCAAAACAAGTTTTCTGAAACAGCTTTTCAAAAATATTTGCGGGGGAACAGAGTCACATTAAATGAAGTTTTAATTAAGCTGATATTTAAAGATTACAGTTCTTCCTTGGAATGCTTACAATTAATTATAGTTATTTACATGGGAAACAATTATTTAAAGCATATCTGACAAAATTTATAATCAAATTTAACATGGCAATTATCAATTTCTGTAGTTTTCTCTACATATTTTATTGTTTGTATTCTACCTGGACAATAGGAAGGGCAGGTACAATCTTTGTATACCAGCTCAATAAAAAAGCAGATGCAAGTGAGTTAGGGTTTCAGTTTTCACAGCCTAGAATTTTAATCAGTTTAATATGTATGTAACTAAGGAACTGTTTTTTTTCCCAGATATATTTCTAAAATTAGCTATCTCCACTCTCATCAGTCAGATCAGATATTTAAACAGGCCAATCAAATTATAATTAACCTTTCAAACTAAAAAATTAGACTATTCGGGCCCAATACCCAGGTCTGGCTGAACTGCGCTTGGCACAGGATCCTCCACGTGGGGATCTGACCCTCTGCTGGTGGGGACTTTCCTTCTCCCAGGCACCATTACCCTTTCATTCCCTCCTAAACCCCCCATGAGGCACATTTGCATGGAGATTGGAAAAGTCTGGCATGTACTGCAGGGGATACACTTTCTTCCCCTATCTGGCTTAACACAGTTTAGTCAAAACAAAAAATAATGCGTCTCCAGGTTTTATTATCTCTTCCATTAAGCCTCCTCTTGTGATAATGGGGGCAGTTACAATCAAGTAGTGCAACTGGCAGTGCAGTTCCAATGGAGATACATTGTCAGGGAGCAGCAGGGGGTGCAAGGGACCAGATTCAATATGGAGGCACAGAGCCTTTGAACGGATGGCCTCGTGCTGATCCTTGGGGATATTCAGAGTTTGAGTTGGGATGAACAACCTTTTGTGTGGGCAAGCCTTCTGACAGCTGCAGTGGCACATGAGCCAGCAAGCAGAGCTGTAAACGGGAGTTTGAGTAGGCGTTCTGTTGGAGGAATTTGTGGGGAAGACTAGGAGAACCAGGTAGAGGAATAGACAAGCTAGTGAAGGCAGTGTGTGATGTTCTGGCAGTGTTGTGGTGCTCATGGGGGTTTGTTTTGCTGTGGGTGGTGTTTTGGTTTGGTTTGTGTTTCCTGGACTAACAGTACGTAGGTGGGAAGGCTATGACAGATTCAGAGGCAGTAGTGGTAGTGACCCAAGCAGTGGAGGACAAAATGAAGATGACTGGATGTGAAAGCTGTGGTATGTACATGATCCTGGAATACCCAAATCATTATATATATCTGGAATACCCAAATAATTTCTTCTTTAATATATTTTAATTTACCATAACAAAGATATGTTATGGGGGGTACCTGAAAAGAGTTCTGTCTGCATGAAGTGCCGCCTGATAGAGCTGATGGAAGAAAAGATCCGAGGATTGGAGATGCAGGTGGTGGAGTTTAGAAGGGGGTTTGAGCAGATGATGGAGCAAAGACATGAGGAGGCTGAAGGGAAAAGCTCAGACTTGCAGATGGAAGCAGGACCAAGGAACTCTGAGGGCAGATTGCTGGGTGAAGAAAATGGAGAGTGGAAGTAAGTGAATAAGAGAACCAGGCAGAGTAAAGACGGGCTAGTGAAGGAGAAATAGAGCTCAAGAACAGGTTTGTGGAGTTGGAAAATGATGAAGGGGTACAGCAGGTGATCACTGAAAGTGGGAGGGCAAGGAATAAGAGAAGAGTGGCTAGTCCTATAGGAAAAGGGGAAGAGTCAATAGAGATAACAACACCAAATATGAGCCCCAGGAGGATACAGGATGGGTTGAAAAGGATTACAAGGGAGAATAGGAACCGAGAGGGCTTTCAGCCAGAGGGAACAGGGGATAGACAGGAGAATTGCACCATCACCAGGAAAAGGCAGGTCTACATGGTTGGGGACTCCTTACTGAGAAGAATAGACTGCCTGTAACCAGAGCTGATTCAGAGAACAGAAGGGTGTGCTGTCTGCTGGGTGCTAAGATATGGGATGTGGACCTGAGGCTGAAAAGGATCCAAATGGGAGCAGGAAAGAATCCACTGATTATCCTTCATGGGGAACAAATGATAAGGCTAGATTCTCACTGGAATGTATCAAGGGAGACTATGCTAGGCTGGGGAACACACACAAGGAAATTGAGGCTCAGGTAATCTTCAGTGGGATTCTGCCTGTCCCTAGAGAAGGGCAACAAAGGCGTGACAAGATTATGATGATCAATAGATGACGCAGGCAGTGGTGCTATAAGGATGGCTTTGGGATGTATGGCCACTGGGAGGCATTCATGAATAGAGGACTGTTCTCTCGGGATGGACTTCACCTAAGTAGGGAGGGAAATAGACTTCTAGGATGTAGGCTGGCACAACTGATTAAGAGAGCTTTAAACTAGGTATTTGGGGGAGATGATTGGGAGATGTCCAGGTAATTTTCATGCCACATTTTAACATTGAGAGGGAAGAAAATGAAGTAAGAAAGGATACAGTCATGGATAGGAGAATGGACATAAGGAGGAAGGGTAGTGTAGATACCTGTCTAATAGATATATACTGGCGGTAGAATGTCCATGCCTAATCGGGTAAAGAATGTGAGCGAGGCCAAACAGCAAAAATTAAGATGTTTGTACAATAATGTGAGGAGCCTAGGTAACAAAATGGAGGAACTAGAGCTACTGGTGCAGGAAGTGAAACCAGATATTATAGAGATAACAGAAACATGGTTGAATATTAGTCATGACTGGTGTACAAGTATTGAAGGGTATGTGTGATCATGGGAGACTTTACCTTCCCAGATATAGACTAGAGGACAAGTGCTGGTAATAATAATAAGGCTCAGATTTTTTAAATGCGATAGCTGATGGATTCCTTCACCAAGTAGTTGCTGAACCAAGAAGGGATGCCATTTTAGATTTGGTTTTGGTGAATAGTGAGGATCTCATAGAAGAAATGGTTGTAGGAGACAACCTTAGTTCGAGTGATCATGAGCTAATTCAGTTCAAACTGAATGTAAGGATAAACAAAAAGAAATCTGCGACTAGAGTTTTTGATTTCAAAAGGGCTAACTTTAAAAAATTAAGGAAATTAGTTAGGGAAGTGGATTGGACTGAAGAACTTGTGGATCTAAAGGCGGAGGAGGCCTGGAATTACTTCAAGTCAAAATTGCAGAAACTATCAGAAGCCTGCATCCTAAGAAAGGGGAAAAAATTCATAGGCAGGAGTTGTAGAACAAGCTGGATGAGCAAGCATCTCAGAGAGGCGATTAAGAAAAAGCAGAAAGCATACAAGGAATGGAAGATGGGAAGGATCACCAAGGAAAGGTACCTTATTGAGATCAGAACATATAGGGATAAAGTGAGAAAGACCTTGCAAAGGGAATTAAAACCAATAGTAAAAGGTTTTATAGCCATATAAATAGGAAGAGAACAAAGAAAGAAGAAGTGGGACCACTAAACACTGAGGATGGAGTGGTGGTTAAGGATAATCTAGGCATGGCCCAATATCTAAACAAATACTTTGCCTCAGTCTTTAATGAGGCTAATGAGGAGCTTAGGGATAATGGTAGGATGACAAATGAGAATGAGAATATGGAGGTAGATATTACCACATCCGAGGTAGAAGCCAAACTCGAACAGCTTAATGGGAGTAAATCGGGGGGCCCAGATAATCTTCATCCAAGAATATTAAAGGAACTGGCACATGAAATCACAAGCCCATTAGCAAGAATTTTCAATGAATCTGTAAACTCAGGGGTTGTACCATATGACTGGAGAATTGCTAACACAGTTCCTATTTTTAAGAAAGGAAATAAAAGTGATCTGGGTAACTACACACCTGTTAGTTTGACATCTGTAGTAGATGTCATCAAGATCTTTGAAAATTTTTTGAAGGAGAAAGTAGTTAGGGACATAGAGGTCAATGGTAATTGGGATAAAATACAACATGGTTTTACAAAAGATAGATCGGGCCAAACCAACCTGATCTCCTTCTTTGAGAAGGTAACAGATTTTTTAGACAAAGGAAATGCAGTGTATCTAATTTACCTTGATTTCAGTAAGGCATTTGATAAGGTTCCACATGGGGAATTATTAGTTAAATTGGAAAAGATGGGGATCAATATGAAAATTGAAAGGTGGATAAGGAACTGGCTAAAGGGGAGACTACAGCGGGTTATACTGAAAGGTCCACTGTCAGGCTGGAGGCAGGTTTCTAGTGGATTTCCTCAGGGATCAGTTTTGGGACCAATCTTATTAAATCTTTTTATTACTGACCTTGGCACAAAAAGTGGGAGTGTGCTAATAAAGTTTGCAGATGACACAAAGCTAGGAGATATTGCCAATACAGAGAAGGACTGGGATATCATACAGGAAGATCTAGATGACCTTTTAAACTGGAGTAATAGTAATAGGATGAAATTTAATAGTGAAAAGTGCAAGATCTTGCATTTAGGGATTAATAACAGGAACTTAAGTTATAAGCTGGGGCTGCATCAATTGGAAGTAACAAGGAGGGGAAGGACCTCGGCGTATTGGTTGACCACAGGATGACTATGAGCTGCCGATGTGATATGGCAGTGAAAAAAGCTAATGCAGTCTTGGGATGCATCAGGCAAGGTATTTCCAGTAGCGATAAGGAGGTGTTAGTACCGTTATACAAGGCACTGGTGAGACCTCATCTGGAATACTGCATGCAGTTCTGGTCTCCCATGTTCAAGAAGGATGAATTCAAACTGGAACAGGTACAGAGAAGGGCTACTAGGATGATCCAAGGAATGGAAAACCTGTCTTATGAAAGGAGACTCAAGGAGCTTGGCTTGTTTAGCCTAACCAAAAGAAGGCTGAGGGGAAATATGATTGCTCTCTTTAAATATATCAGAGGGATAAATACCAGGAAGGGAGAGGAATTATTTAAACTCAGTACCAATATGGACACAAGAACAAATGGATATAAACTGGCCATCAGGAAGTTTAGACTTGAAATTAGATGAAGGTTTCTAACCATCAGAGGAGTGAAATTCTGGAGTGAAGCCTTCCAAGGGGAGCAGTGGGGGGCAAAAGACATATCTAGCTTCAAGACTAAGCTTGATAAGCTTATGGAGGAGATGGTATGATGGGCAATTAATTGATCTTTGACTATTAGCTGTAAATATGCCCAATGGCCTGTGATGGGATGTTAGATGGGGTGGGATCTGTGTTACTACAGAGAATTCTTTCCTGGGTGTCTGGCTGGTGAGTCTTGCCCACATGCTCAGGGTTTAGCTGATCACCATATTTGGGGTCGGGAAGGAATTTTCCTCGAGGGCAGATTGGCAGAGGCCCTGCGGGGGTTTCTCCTTCCTCTGCAGCATGGGGCACGGGGTCACTTGCTAAAGGATTCTCTGCATCTTGAAGTCTTTAAACCATGATTTGAGGACTTCAATAGCTCAGACATAGGTTAGGGGTTTATTACAGGAATGGGTGGGTAAGATTCTGGTGCCTGTGTTGTGCAGGAGGTCAAACTAGATGATCATAATGGTCCCTTCTGACCTTAAAGTCTGAGTCTATGAGACAGGAAACTGGGTGGGTGTGGGGGGACGGAGATCTCCAAAAGGAGTTACTTATGGAGATTCCTTCCTCTTCTGTGGTATGTGTGTGTATGTATGGCGGGAGGGGTGTTTTATAAAAGTGTCAAACTTTTTCAATTAACAAATCATTTATATTTTGAAAACAACTTTTAATTTGTTTTTGTTTTTTGTCTGCCCAGCTCTAGAGAAGAACATGTTCTGGCTCAGTATTCGAACCCTTCAAATATTTGTAGACTGTTTATCATGTCCTACGCTCCTTGGTTGTCTCATTTCTTAATATCTTTCCCTGTAAATTAATCTCTTCATTTCTGAAGTAAATGGGATGTTCTTCCTTGAACACTTCCACACAACATTTCAGCTGTGATAACATTAAAACCGGAAAGGGTGGTGTTTTGCCCTGCTCTGTAATACAATGTGTCTGTGGAAGAAGCCCAAACTAGCACTGATCTTCTTTGCTGTCATATTATACTTCAAGCTCAAACCTACTGTCAACCTAAGTCTCTTTAAAAAAGAAAAAAAGGTACATTGTCCCTTTCATAAACAAAATGCCTTATTTAAATTTCTTAGTCAAAGATAAGGTGGTGACTATATGACAGTAGTCTAAAGAAGGCTTAATAACTTCCTCTTAGTTGCTAAATGAAACATACAGGCAACCTGATTCCCCAGTATACTCCTTAGTCAGTGTGTCAAATCTAATCCCTACCTTTTTGACCCTAGAGGCCACATTCTCCACTATGCTCCACTTTCACTGCACACAGTTGAGCACGGAGCTGCAAAGCTGCTAGTTGTTGGTCCCCACAGTCAGGGAACATTTTTAAGCCTCTCCAGGCCCCATTGTACTTCATGGTGGCCTAGGTGCTGCTCCAACATTGGCTAGTTATGGTCCCTGAAGGGGCATCTGCCAGCCTGCGTGCTCACTGAGACCAACGAGACAGTCTCTTCTGTGCTCTTGATGCTCCCACTATTGGTGCCCTGGCTGCAAGAAGGGGAAAGAAGATACATCCTGGATAGAATGGTGATTGGTGAGGAGCTGAGACTTATGGGGGAGGACATGAGAGGGAGACTGGCACATGGAGATGAGATGAGAGGGATGAGATGAGAGAGATGTGAGGGAGATGAGATGAGAGGGAGACTGGCACACGGAGTTGAGGAAGTGGAAGCAGGAAAGGAACACGGATTGGAGGTTTGTGGGAACTGAGATGAGGAGTGGAGGGGGAGGGGGCAGATTACACAAACCTGATCTATCCCCAGTATGTTTCAGCCTGTGCACTGAATGAGGCAGGAGTCCCATGGAAACATAGTATGTGATCATGTAATTACTGACTGTTTCATAATACAAACACATGAGAAGGCCAATCTAAATTCCAGCATTTCCTAACTTTTGAGTGTCTGACTTTGCAATTGTAATATTTTTAAAATATATTTATGTATGTAATATAATAGTAAAATAATCCAACGTGATGAAATACATTGGTTTTTATTATTATTATTTTTATTTTATTTTATTTTTGGGATCACACACATCTTTAATCCTAAAAGACACACTTTTTAACTAGTGGGTGAATTTTACTTTGAGATTCCTGAATGTGAATCTCTAAGAGATTGGTGGGAAGGGGCAGAGTGAGAAAATAAACAGTAACATTCATGTTGTGTTTCACAATAACAATTTGTCTGCTAATTACATGGTGTCAAAAATATGAAACTCATAGATGTATTGTTATCACATACCTTATTTGGACTAAAGCTTTCCATCAGATAGCGTTAACAGCCAATGTATACACATCTGGCTAAGTCATGAATTTTTAATTGGTGAATACTAAATGAGAATTCAAGGTGTCTTTAAATGTGATGGGAAGCTATCAAATGATCTTTGAGACTTTGGGCTAGATCCTCAGCTGGCACAAATAGGTATACCTCTACTGAGGTGTAGGGTAAAATTTTCAAAAACTAGCCAATTGCCATTAAATTTCATCTGCTATCATGAGACACCTAACATTTTTGTTGCTGTACAACTGTAGGAGAAAGGGTTCAGTTAAGGTTCTGAGTAGAGCCGAATGAACAATTGATTTTTCAGTTGGGTAGCTGAACTGAAAAAAATAGAAGAAAATGGTTTGTTTTGAACTGACTTTTTTAATGCCAATATAAAACAAAGCAAAATTCTTCTAGTCAAAGAAAGTGAAACATTGATTTGAATCAACATGTTCCATTTTTCTTTGGCTAAAACCATTTACTGAATTTAATCAAAATCACAAACAGTGATTTGTCACCCCAAAACTGCATTTACTATTCACTGAAAAAAATTCACCCAGCTTTAGTTTTGAGAGCCAATAAGGAGTGTTTTGTTTGGAGGCTGCATGTAAGGAGGGGATTTGTGAAAATTCAACTTCATTTTGTAAGCATTGCATTTTGCCAGGATTTGCTTCAGGTTCACACACTCCAGTTTTGTTATCCATGCGCATGGCAAGCTTATGGGGTCAAAGAGAAGAGCTATAATGCTATTCCTTACTCAAGTGAATAAAGGATCAGGATTCCTCAGATTCATAGACTTTAAGGTCAGAAGGGACCATTTTGATCATCTAGTTTGACCTCCTGAACGATGCAGGCCACATAATCTCACCCACCCACTCCTGTAATAAACATTTAACCTATGTCTGAGCTACTGAAGTCCTCAAATCATGGTTTTAAGACTTCAGGGTGCAGAGAATCCTCCAGCAAGTGACCCGTGCCCCACACTGCAGAGGAAGACGAAAAACCCCCAGGACCTCTGCCAATCTGCCCTGGAGGAAAATTCCTTCCCGACTCCAAATATGGCGATCAGCTAAACCCTGAGCATGTGAGCAAGACTCACCAGGCAGACAACCAGGAAAGAAATCTGTATAGTAACTCAGATCCCACCCCATCTAACATCCCATCATAGGCCACTGTGCATATTTACCTCAAAGATCAATTCATTGCCAAAATTAGGCTATCCCATCATACCATCCCCTCCATAAACTTATCAAGCTTAGTCTGGAAGCCAGATATGTCTTTTGCCCTGACTGCACCCCTTGGAAGGCTGTTCCAGAACTTCACGCCTCTGGTGATTAGAAATCTTCATCTAATTTCAAGTCTAAACTTCCAGATGGCCAGACCTCAGGGTCTACGTGCCTGTGAATGCACGGGATACAGTAATCAAAGTTAATTCCAATGTACGTAATTGAAGTCAGTGCCCAGTGGCAGGTGAAAGTATCAACCACTTTTCATAGAATCATAGAACTGGAATGGAACTTCAAGAGGCCATCTAGTCCAATCCCCTGCACTCGTGGCAGGACTAATTATCTAGACCATTCCTGACTGGTGTTTGTACGTGTGCTACTAATTGTTCCTTCCTAAATGGAGTACTTTGCATTCGTCCTTATTGAATTTCATCCTATTTACTTCAGACCATTTCTCAAGTTTGTCCAGATCAATTTGAATTTTAATCCTATTCTCCAAAGCACTGCATACCCTCCCAGATTGGTATTGTCCGCAAACTTTATAAGTGTACTCTGTATGTCATTATCTAAATCATTGATGAAGATATTGAACAGAACCGGACCCAGAACTGATCCCTGGGACCCCGCTTGTTATGCCCTTCCATCATGACTGTGAACCACTGATAACTACTCTCTGGGAACAGTTTTCCAACCAGTTTTGCACCCACTTTATAGTAGCTCCATCTAGGTTGCATTTCCCTAGTTTGTTTATGAGATGATCATGTGGGACAGTATCAGAAGCTTTACTAAAATCAAGATATACCATGTCTGCTGCTTCTGCCTATCCACAAGGCTTGTTACCCTGTCAAAGAAAGCTATCAGGTTGGTTTGACACGATTTGTTCTTGACAAATCCATGCTGATCGACCATTACTTATCACCTTATTATTTTCTAGATGTTTGCAAATTGATGGCTTAATTATTTGCTTCATTATCTTTCCGGGTACAGAAGTTAAGATGACTTGTCTATAATTCCCTGATTGTCTGTATTTTCAGGAAATACTTAGCACCTTGCAAGATCAGGCTCCCAAAACAATAGCTCAACTCTACTCCCCCATGAAGTCTTTGATTTTAAAAACTCAGAGGAAGTCTACACTTAAGATGCTGCTGTTGTGCTGCTGTAGCACTTCAGTTAAGATGCTACTACACTGAGGGGAGATCTTCTCCCATCAGCATAGTTAATCCACCTCTGCGAACCCTCCCATCAACAGTGTGCTATCTACACCGGGGGTTAGGTTGGTATAATGGCATTACTCAGGGGAATGACGTAGTTATACTGATTTAAGTTTATATGTAGACCTGGCCTCATTCTTAGGTATTACTAGTAGCATGGGTAAAGAAATACAGGCCAGATTCTCAGCTGATATAACTTGGTGTACATCCGTGCACTTTAATAGAGCTATGACAATTTATACCAGCTGAGAATCTGGCCTTATGCTTTTTAGTAACATGAGTTTAATCCAACAATATTTCCTTAATAGTTTGAGAAGAATTAGTATTTGAAATCCTAAACATCCTATGTTAAGCATATCCTTTGAGCTTCATATTTGCTACCAGGTCTTATCAGGATGACAAGCACATTACTGGAAGAATTAAAGGTTTCTTATTCTTTCCATCCTCACCTCTATGAAAAAAAGCCCCTATCTTTTTTTACTTCTAAACATAAATGATCACCAGATTGTTAGCTGTAGGCATGGACTATATTTTTCGAATTTAAATCCACAGAATGGAGGAGTCTCTAATAAACCTCTTTGTCAAATCTTGAGCCATCTGATGCAGCCACAGAACAGGTATCAGACTTATCTGCTACAGCCACTGTGATAGACAGATGCCTTTTAAAAACACATGTAGAAAAATGAGGGTGAATTTATGAAGTCTTTGTTTTAATAAAAAACTAAATTGGATGCTGCTGCGAGATGTCAGTTATAAAATATATTGAGTTGTCTCAAGTAAAAGTGTTTAATACTGACTTCTCATTTTCAGTACTTAATGGGATGTGATTGATTACAGAACCGTGGTGGTTCTTGCAAATGTGGAATTATATATCAGAATAAACAACAGGTGTTCTGTATTTTTTTCTTTATGAAATATATTTAGAAAGTGTGAGTCTGTGAGAGACATTAAAGAAAAATGATCAAGAACTGATTATATACGAATGAAATGAGGTAATGTAGATTAGTGTGTGGCATTTTAAATACCGGTACTTAAAAAAACAAAAAACAAAAAAACAAACCCTGTGGAAGGCTCAGAAACTATTCTTCCTGAGAATGAGAAAGCAGTTAAATTTGCAACATATTAAATTACTCAAAAGTAAGAGGGTTTCATTATAATTTATAGTACCTGGTGTGTGTGTCATTAGCATGTGCACATTTTAAAATATGCATTGTTACAATTGTGATGAGTTAGCAAATGCAACTGCACAACATTAATCCATCCTATTGACAAATATCGTAATAGAAATTGTATATTTTAGGGACAAATTATCCCCTCAGTGTGTGTTCTATATATAAAAGCAATTAATATTGATAGATATATGAACTGAGAGAAGCATATGTCCATAATCAATTTAGTATTTAAGACTGTCATTTCAAATCTGTACCCAACCTAAAATTGTGACGATATTTATCATTGTCTTCCATTAATCTCAGAATGGGAAATGAAGACCTTCTTTGTACTGTGTGTTCCATTACAGATGTGGTTCTAATGTTCCATAAAATGCACCTTTTCAAGGCAATATTACACATGAGGCTAGATCCACTAAAGGGATTTATACTCAGTGTGGCAATGTCTAAATTTTAGGCAACCTCCACCTGCTGGAATCTACAGCCCTGACTTCAGCTTCCTATACAATGCATGGGTAGAGTTAGATGCCTAAGAAAGGGATCCACAAAAGCCATCATGATGAGTAAGGAGCTCCGGAAGCTTGCCAGTAGGAAATGCAGAGGAGAAAGATGTATCCTAAGCCCCACTTTGATGCCTAACTTATTTCCACTTGGCAGTCACAGCAATTAACCCTCTGCTGCAGTTAGGCACTAAGCCAGGTTAGTCCTTTCTCCCAAAAAACCTGAGGAGGATATTCTCTTATTATAAGCCTTATCCCAGTGGTTAGCACATTTATCCATCATGTGGGAGAGCCTAGTTCAATCCCCACTCTGCCTAAATTGGAGGAGAGACTTGAACCCAGGTCTCCCATCTCCTCTTACAGTGACCTAACTACTAAGGTATGGGTTAGTGTGGGGCAAGTTTCTCCTTTATAAAATAGTCTTAGGGCCAGAGAAAGAGTGTATGTGAGGGTGGAGGCGAATGACTTTATAACCAGTGGTTAGATCACTAACCTGGGATGTGAGAGATCCAAGTTCAAGTCCTGCTTGAAATCAGACAAAGTGGGCACTGAACCTGGATCTCCCCCATCCCATGTAAGTGCTCTAACTACTTGGTTAAAGTTTATAAGAGGGGCATCTTCCTCCCAGTGTTGCTTTTTCTGGTAGGTGACCTCTGAGCACACCTACCAAATCAGGTCTCACAGGCAAGATTGGTGGTGGAATGCCTACTCTGAGGATCCTCCTGTGAGTTAAGTGCGGGGTGTCAGTACTGAAGCAGCTGGGCACATGCCCAGCTGCAGAAACTTAGGAACACTGGGGACTATACCAGTGGAAATGTAGGTGACTAGGGACTTTAGGCACCTCTAGAGTTAGGCAGCAGCTAAGGGATCTAAATTTGAGGATCTAAATTTTGGACTTAAGTGCTTAAAGTGGCAGTTAGCCAAATCTTTTGGTAGATCTAGTCTGTGTTGTTTTTAACTGTGGGGCAAGCTACTCAGCTTGTGCACATCAGCATACCTCCTTTAAAGTCAGTGCCAATTACACAAATTGAGGATTTGGCCCACGTGTTTTAACTATTACATTTATTAGATAAAATTAATGCAGGTGTAGAAGGCTGGTGCAAGACTTCTATACCATTTAAGTGCTGTGAAGGGCCTGTGAATGATTATACTTCTAGCAGAACGGCCACATAAAGCGGGCATAGGTGCATTCTCCCTCACAAGTACCCTGCCCTTTCCTCCTACAGGATCTATATTGCTCCCCAGCCTTACTTGTTGCTTTCTTCTGAGGGCTTCACCACCTCCCTTCTTCTGGTGTGGGGGTAGGTGGCTAACTCATCACATATTCTGTCTTCAGTGGGAATGGCAAGGATCAATTATGCCCTGAGACAGTGTTAACACAGCAGGTAGGAGATGCAAGCAAGCTGAGATGGGTTATATTAATTCATCAATTAGTCATGGTTTTCTAGCAGGTTTTTGTGACTGCCTGCTGTAACAGTGAGGGCACTTGTCAGACTGGATTTACTCAGACTTCACAAATTGTGTGGCCACATGAGAAAGTTAGTCTGGGCACCACATGAGGCAGAGAAAGAGCAGGAGGTATGAATAGGTTAATGTGTGACATCACCACCTCCATTTTGTGCAGTGTCTGATCCAACAGGCATGCTCTCAGGCAGACTCAGACTCACTTGAGCTACACAAGTGAGATAGGCAGCAGAACATCTAGTATGAGAATCCGGCCATAGCTTAGGTATGAACTAAGTGCCAGGCATCAGGATTAGGTGGCTGTGCACAGATGCCTGATGGCTGAGATTGATCACAAGCAGATTTTAGGTGCCTAAGGGACTTTATTTTTAGAAACTTAGGCACCTAGGGAATTTAGGCTCCTACAGGGCAGCTGAACAGGGATTTTGAGGACCTAAATTTTGGAATTTAGGCAACTAAATCTCTTTGGGGACCTAGCCCCTGGGGTGAAATCCTGACTTCAGTCAAGTCAGTAAGAATTTTGTCATTGACTTCAATGGCTCAGAATTTCAATAAAGGTCTTCAAATGCTATTGCTGATACATTAAAATGTATGCTATTGAAGGAATGAATTTTCACCTGCTCCTTTTTTTAAGTATATGCTTTCCAAATATACTTCTTTTGGTATATGATTTTTAGGAAAAGGATTTTCTCCTTTTGATCTCTCATGCAGCAGTAGTAGAAATTCTTATAAGAGCATTTGTTTTGATTTAGATGTTCTTTCTGCTTGGGCCTCCTGTTTTCCCTCTATCACTTACCCTCCTGCCTCTTTTGTAGGATACTACTTAATTACATACTAATCTGTTTGCATGGTTTTGAAATCTCAGGACAGAGGATTTGTCATGAAATGTCATGAAGAGGGAAGTTAGCACACTTTGATAACCCCTGTTTTGAACTAGGATGTAAAATATAAATTCTCAGTGGAGAAGTAATTTATAGTCATAGAGGATGAATGGAAAACAAGGCCTGGAAAGCCTGTAAGCTACACATCATTCTTAACTCACAAATTTTAAGTGAGTTAAGAATTATGCAAAATGTAGTAATTGACCCTTACATAAAAGAAACATGTTGTACATATCTTAGTAGAAGGCATGCTACCTACAACAATATTCAAGTTCAATTTTAATGGTTTGAATTTTTCAGTGGATAAAAGAACTTTTGAAGATGGATTAATAATTCCATCTTCAAGCACCGATTCCCAGAACAACAGAGCAAGAATGCATGTTTCCAAGCAGTTTTAAGAAAATCTTAATGGGGATACAATATTGTCAATCCCAAACATTCAAATATCATGAGTCAGGACTAAAAAAAAAAAAGCACCCTGATAATTGTTTAAAAACCATGAGATTTCTAACAAATATTATAATATATTTTTTATTTTTGTATTTGCTTTCTGGTGTCTAAACCTTCAGGGTGCACTCAGGTCACATTTCAAACTCTTCTCCTCAACCACAGGGCTAGAAGTGTATTTTTTATTTTAAAAAAAACCACCTTCAAATCCCATGAATCCAGGAGCTGGAGCTTTATGAAAACAAAACAAAACACTAGACTCGAGATAAAATCACAAGAGTTGGCTACCATAATAAAATATAAACCCCCATCATGTACCCATGTAGGAATTCCTATGATATATAACATAGATATTAAATAAATGTATGTTAGGGTAGTAGGGTTTCTGTTAACCCACACGTTAGCAAGTGGCAGAACCCTGCCTAAGAATTGTAATGTTACTAACTCATTATGACTGGTGTGGCTAATTAACTGTACCTGGACATATGGGAAGTGAAAATGGTTTCTTAGGGATCTAGGCCAGAGTTGGTCCTCGAGGAAAATCACAGGCAAAGCAAAATCAGGGAGGGAATGTAACCTCTGATTTGTGGTGGGTGATACTAGTAAAGTCACATCTCAGGAAGGTAGTGAGTTTGGATGCTAACTCAGGGTGTGTATGATTTTTTTTATTTAAGCAAGGGGTAGAGACTCAGTTTGTTCATAAGACCAAAGTAGCATTATACATATAGGTACTTCCTTGCCCCCTCTGCACCTTTGCATCTAAGGCACTGATCTTCATATTACATGGGTTTAACTTTACATATGTGAGTAGTCCCTTTTGACTTCAACTGACAGCGGACCAAAATACTTTCCAATCCTAAATGAGCTCTCTCTCTCCTCCCCACACCTCACCTTATCAGCCTTAGTAGGAATAATTTGAACATAGTGGGGGTGTAAATGCATGGCTTTCAAGAGTGAAGAGGGGGAACAATTTTTTTTGGCGCAGATATGGTGTCACATACCTTTTCATAGCTAATTTATGAATAATATGTTCTTAAAGCTCTGTTTCCTTAAAATATTCACCCAGCTGCATTTGGAAATTAAAAGCACAGAAGCAACATTGTTTTTTTCAGATGTAAGCTTTTAGGAAGAAGATCTTCTTTCAATTCCATTATAATGTGAATGCATGAAAATAAACCTTTCTGGATACTGAGTCCCCCCACCCTCATTGTTGCTGTTGAGTAAGTACAGTACTCAGTGATTTTGAAGATTGTGCTGTTTTTCTACCCCTAATTTAAGACCAAAGCTTTCTAAAAGTTTAGTATATAGTATAAAAAAACCCTGCACAAATGACTGGACAGCCTATTGAACTGAATCCTGACATTCATCATTTAGGATTACAATGTAACTGAAGTTCTACACAAAACCCTAATTGAAATGAGTTTGACAATCTGTGTTTTATTCCCTCTAGGCTATATGACATATCTCAAACCCACATTGTACAATTTGGTACAAATTGCGGTTTACTGGGACTATGATGGATGACAGAGTAAGTTGGAATAAGTTACATCTGGCATCTAAACATGATTGCTAGTCCAGGGTGATATAGTAGGAGACTGAGATCATAACTGCATCAAATCTGTCAAGCAGGCAAACACAGTTAGATTCCAGGATTATTTAACTGTTTCAGGTGACAATTTTGACACCAAAACTTTGATAATTATTCGTTCTGTTGCTTTTGAAATACTTGGAGATGGAGGTATGACCCCAAAAAAGAGCAGGAAGCCAGGGATTCCTCAGTTCTCATTGTATCTCTGAAAGCAAGTCCTTTTGTGACCTTCAGGGGAAGTATTAAAAAGCTGGAAGGCTGTTTTATGTGCATATTTGCCCTTGCATTTTTGCATTTTCAAGAAAGCGTTGTGGGTGCAAATCTGCATTTTTGCACTTCTAACTATCTGATTTTCCCCAGCAGTCAATTAGTTAAAGGTGCAAAAATTCTGATTGTGCCTGAGGCTGGCTGGAAGGCACAAAGTGTACCCATAAAGGGAGTCTACCCTTTCGAAAAATTAGCCCTTAATCTACATGACTTCATTTCACTATTCCTGGAATGGGAATAACAATTCCTATAGAGGTGGTGAGGATGAAGGCCTAGGGTGTGTCTTGGACTTTCCAGATGAGCAAGGGATTCATTGAGAGTAAGAACAGTCCTTACATATCTAATAGGGTCACCTGGATCTTGGGACCAGCTGCGTAAGAGTGAGTGGTGCTACATATCTGCTTATTCCCCCAGAGTGAGCAGCTGGAGGTAGGGAATGAGCAGAGCAAAGGTTCCACTACCAGTTGTTGGCCAGAATATCTGAATCGGTGAGGTGAGGGGGCAGGAAAGAAGTATTTGCTCTAAAAATGCCATAGAAATGCTCTGTATTATCTATGAATTTATGTTTGGTCAGTAAGGAGGGCATTTGGTGATATATAGCCAGCATACGGCACTGGAAACCAACAGCTGCATGAGGGATCATGTTGGAAAGACACTAGTAAACAACAAGTAGCAGTTTGTACTATATGTTCTACCTAAAGACACTTAGTAAACATTTTGTGCAAATTAAAATAAATTAGTAAATACAAAAAAAACCAAACCCAACACTCCAGGTTCTGAACAGCAGTTGTTCATGGAAACCGATCCTGATAAAATTCAGAGATGCAGAACAATCCTTTAGATCAGTGTCTTTTGAACTTTTTAGTCTGCATAGCCCTTTCCAAATAATGTAGTGTACTGCATACTCCCATCTGAGACCGGGTCATAACATACCTATGAAAACAAGATTAAAAGGTCTGTAATGGATAACAGGATGCATTGTCCACCATTACAGGATTGCTCTTGGTTACCCCCTGATGAGCGCTCACATACCCCAGTCTGAAAACCACTGCCTTATATCGTCTCAGCTGCACTCTCAAAAGGCACTGGCAATATAAAAATGTCAGGGAGGTACACTGATTGGGAGCCCAAGTAACTACTCTGGGTACAAAAAAAATCGCTTGCCTATGAGAGAGATTTTTAAACTATTGTTCAAATAAAATATGTTAAAAGTCTTCAGCGTGGTGTCAGGCTGATAGGTTACTTACTGAAGGCAATTTTCAGTGAAGTTTTCACTGTATTTCACATGTTCAATGTAGGTTAAGTATGTTTACTACGGTTAAGTGGTCAGACACTTTGCTGGTAATCCTGAATGGCTTCCAAAAATTAACAATAGGCCACACACATTTACTATTGTCTTTAGTTGAAACTAAAATGTATAAATCCTTGGGAGTGAGGAAGGAAAAAAACAGAGCTCAATGATCTGGTATCTCCAGTTTAGCGGATTGTGCTGTAGATACATAATTTGTCAATACAGATGCAGAAAAAATGGCAGTGGTTTAGAGAAGTGTTTAATGAATCACAAAATTGCAGTGAATTCTATAAGTTTATGTATTAATAGAAACCAACATACCATCTGTGTATACTGTATAAATGTATCTTTCTCTGTTACTAAAGGGGATTTTTATGACATTTGAATGTCTACTTCCCCACCCCACACATGCTAGAAACAGTGAATTAAAGAAACCCTGTTATTTTAGATAAAGGTATTAAAAGGAATCATTTATCACAATTCCCAACAAAGAAGTAACTCTGAGTTATGGTATCCAGCTAATTTGAACAACCTTTGATGTAACATAAAAGAGGTGATCAAACTGTGGGGGGGTGGAGGGGAAATCAAATTCATGAAAAGTTTCCTTTAATGTATTCATATAATTCCATGAGCATTCAAGTTTGTACAATGGGATCTATATTGCTTTAAAATAAAGAGGTTTACAAACTCCCTGAAAGTCTGAGGAAATTAGTAGGTGGAATAAAATGATTTACTTTGTCCTTTGGAACCATTTTTTTTCTTTTTATAGAAAACAAGGCAATCTGATCCTTAACCTTGAGCCAGAATTATAAACCAGTCTTTTAAATTTTGCAGATAGAAATACTATCTAGGCTATAATTTCATGCCTTGGTAGAGTACTTTTAAAATGCCTGAGAGCAGAGAAGACATTGACATTAATCTTAAATGTTACTGCAGCAATATTTTATAGGAAACCTTTTCTTAGGTCCTTAACTCTGGAACTAAACATACTAGATGCTATTATGAAATGGACTAGTAAATACTCTTCCTATAGACTTAATTCACAAAGTTTAAATAGGTCTTTGAAAAACAAGCAGTTATTAGAGCTTAATTACTTGATTATACTTAATTTATTTGAGTAAAAGAAATACAAAAAAATCTGTTTAAAATCCTTTCAGTTTAGCAACTTTGACTGGTAAGAAAAAAACACTAGTCATGTGTACAATTGCCTGCAATTTAAAATATGACAAATCTAACTGAGATTCCCATCAAGTGAAATTGTGCAGGCAGAAGAAATGGTAAGTGTAAAAACTTGTTAACCTATTGGTAGAGTGCAAGAATATAGACTTAAATCTTCAAGAGGTAAACTCCCTGTGTCTCAAGCTATGTTTTTCAGACACTGTCTTTCATAGGCTAGTTAAGAGGATGGAATAGGCTTTGCTTGAACTTGAGCTGAATGCAGTGATGACCATGCTCTTTGCAGGAAGGATTTTATAATTCTGTTTTTGCCTTAGCTGACTCTAGAATTATGAAAAAAGCTGCTAAGAAAAAAGTAAACAATTTATTACATTTGTTACAGCATTAAAAATGCTATATGTATAACTATGCAACAAGCCAAGTTAAGGAACATCATGTAGGGAAAAAAGTCTTACCTTCACATCATCCTCTGACCCACCCTATTTTCAGATGTGAAGTTCTTGAACTTCCCAAAGTAGTTTGTAGAGGAGTTGGCAATCCCTCCAGTACTGTATAGAGCTGGGCAAAATATTTTTGACAAACTGTTTATTCTTCAAAAAAAATGCAGTTTTGGATTGACCAACAATATTTGTGAATTCAACACCAAGTCAAACTAAACATTTCATTTGGGAAACAACAACAAAACCAAAAGAAAAAGGTGAGGGGGCGGGGGAGAATCTGATTATTTTGATCAACTTAAAATTAAAAAAAAATCTGATTTCAGGTCCATCTGAACTGAGTTTTTGTTTTTCAATTTTTTTTTCAGATCCACCAGCCAACCAAAAAATCAGTTATAAACGCTGTGCGAATAACTCTAGAGTTCAAGCCAAAAAATACTGTAGTTGTGAATGGCATATTTAGTTAGACTAGAAGGTAAAGAGCCACAAAGCCTAATTCTGATCTTGCACCAGTATAAATCTGGAGCAAAATAATTTGAGTCAATGTAATTGACACAGTTGTAAAAACAGGGTAGATTAGTCCAGAATCAATCAGGAGAGAATTATAGGATCCTTCATGCATTCAATGTCTTCGGTAAAGAATAGGTCAGATTTTCAAAAGCAGCTAAATAACTTCAGCACACAAGTCCCATTGATTTTTAATTTGGACTCATGCTTCTAAATTGCTTAGGGTATGTTTACACTGCAATTAAAAACCCACAGCTGGCTTGTGTCAGCTGACTCCAGCTAAGGAGCTTGGGCTAAGGAGCTGTAGATATTTGGGTTCAGGTCTGGGCTGGAGCCTGGGCTCTAGGACCCTGTGATGTGGGAGGTCCCAGAGCTCAGGCTGCAGACCAAGCAGCCACATCACAATTAAACAGCCCCTCAGGCAATCTTAATTCAGATGGCACAGGCCAGCTATGGGTTTTTAATTGCAGAGTAGCCATACCCTTAGGTGCTGGGTGGGATTTTTCCAAAGTGCCTATCATTTTCAGTAGACCTGAGTCCTGCATCTCTTCCACCAGGAGTGACTCTACATAGTGTAGCACATTCTTGGTTTTGCACTTAAATTCCTTCAGTGTGAAGTATTATCTGGAAGAAAAAAAAGCCCAGACAGTCTTCTGTCTCTTTAAAATGAATGACATATAGATGCAGAAACGAAGCAGCGTTGTATTTCTTCTTTGTGCCCCCCCCCACAAGGTTTTTTTAAACTTCTTTTGTAGTTCTTATCAAGTTTTGTATCCATTACTATCGCTTCATGTCCTACGTTACAACTCGAGATGAGCCAAGGTTCGGAGTGGAATCTGAACTTTCCCAAAGTTCAGAGGTGTTTGGGTCTCTTTTAGTTAAAATGAAAAATTCTGATTAAGGTAAGAATTTTCCCAAATATTGGAAGCTGGAAGTACGCTTTATTGGTCGGACCCTTCTCTCATTACAACTCAGTGAACTAGTACTATAGCTGAAACACTCCCGCACATGAGAGGAAATGTGATTTTCAGAGCTAACACCATGAATTTGTCTAGTATATTACAAACAGGGAAAAAAAAACATGTGAAATAATGTGTGCTCATCCACTATGAAAATTTGGTGAATGCAATATCTGTCTCAATTTCTCAATGATGCCTGGGTTTTGGCATAAAATAAAGAATGAAGCGTGTGGTAAAGCGAGATGAAAGATTAATATACTGTATCATATTTTCAGTTTCTTCCTCAGTTATTGAGAGGGGGAAAAGCCTATCATTCACAGTATAGTGTTATTTTTCTTGTGCTTGTTTCCCACATGAATAGATCTTTTAGGCCTGCAAGCATTGCATTCTCATAAGAAATAGAAACGTTATGTAAATAACAGAGTAGAGCAAAGTTAATAAGAAAAAAATTCATTGTTGAAATACGATCCACATAAAAGCACTAAAATGAAGTTTATGATGAGATATTTTAAATAACCAGTACAGAATGACTTTTACACCTTCTGTTTTAAACATACATGACCCCTATGGACATTCTAAACTGCATTATTAACCCAGGATAACCCCTGTAAAATAACAAGAACAAAATCAGCTATTATAGATTTCTGAGAAATTTGTCCAGCATTATGTGTCACTCAGGAACTCAAAAGTGTCTTTCTGTGTGGAATTGCAGAGAAAATGTCTTCTTTTTCTGCAGGATGGAAGAGCTTCTTATCAGTCACTATTATCTTTCCATTTTTTAAAATGAAGCGATGACTGTGTTTAGTTGCAAATGCAAAGCATTATGAATCACAGTGTTCTGCTGCTGCCTTAGTTGACTTTCTACTTTTGTTTTTGTCTTCTGATCTATTTTAAGTTGCTAACAGATATTGTAGCTTTATTACTTTAGAAAAGGCTGCTGAAAAAATATAAATGATCTGAATAGTTAGTTTGAAAACTGTTTCTGAATATTTATGACAGGTTTCTCTGTCTGAAATATAAACAGCTTTTGCCCAATTTTCTCCCTTGCTAAAAACAAAAAGAAGAGCAGCAGAGGTTAGCCCAGAAACTACTAACATTTACACCGATATTCAAGATCTATTTTTTATCTTTCAAAATTCATAGCCTAAATCCTGTAGTCCTTTAACTCACAAACTCTTAAGGTATGTCTACACTGTAATGAGACACCCACAGCTGGCCCATGCCAGCTGACTCGAGCCTGTGGGGATTGGGCTAAAGGGCTGTTTAATTGCTGTGAAGATGTTCGGGCTCAGGCTGGGGTTGGAGCCCAGACACTATGATGCTCACATTGCAGGCTCCTAGAGCCAGGCCTCCAGTTTGACCCCAAAAGTCAATACCGCAATTAAACAGGCCCTTAGCCTGATCCCTATAAAACTAATTCAGCTGTCACAGGCCAGCCACAGTTTTTAATTGGAGTGTAGACATATCCTCAGTAACTAAGGGGGAGTTACATTAAATACTGAAGGATTGGGGCCTTTCAGTTTTAAACAGTGTATGTGTGTATACTGTATTATATACAACAGATATTAAAATAATGTTTAAATATGCAAAGTCAAGCACTCAGATTATAATACTTTATGCATATATATTGATAAATTAGTGATTATGGGATCATATTATTTCACAGACCCCTGCCTCAATCATTGCAGAGTAATATCACTGCAAAACTATCTCAATCCAAATTTCAAGTTCCAGCTCTAAGCCATAAAGGCGTACTTCAACTGTCAGTGAAACAATCAAAAGAATGGATTAATACAGTTAATTTTCCTAATCCTCCCCTAATCTCCATCCCAAAACCAGCAGAACCATTTTCTTCTGAAGTGTTTTAAAAAATCAGCATGCGGCAGAGAGTAAACATGGAAAATTTCAATCCAAATGGATTGCTAGGCAAATTATAAGCGATTAAAACAGGTGCTTATAATGAAAAGTGATGGCAACATTTAACTACACATGTCACCACATGCATACCATGTAATGTACACTTATAATAGGAACTTGACTTATTCCTTTGAAAGTCCATGGGAGAGAAAAAAGGAGGCTTATATATTCAATTACTTCATACCTTAAAGAAGCGTTTTACATCTAGAATGGGAAAAAGGTCTTCTCACTGACTGTCAAAGAAAAGGGAAGGCGGGGAGAGGGTTTTGATGGAGGACATGGAAGACTGGATGAAGAAAGAAGAAAAAAGCATTCCCGCTCTTCCTCTTCTGGCCAGCCTCTCTTTCACAGAATGAAAGCCAGGGATATTTCTAGAGATGTTTGAAACAGTGGTTCCCAAACTCAGTCCGCGGCTTGGTCAGGGTAAGCCCCTGGCATGCCGGGTTGGTTTGTTTACTTGCTGCCTCCGTGGGTACGGCCGGTCGCAGGTACGGCTGGTCACAGCTCCCACTGGCCGCGGTTTGCCATTCCCGGCCAATGGGAGCTGCGGGAAGCAAAGCTGCTTCCCGCAGCTCCCATTGGCCAGAAACGGCAAACCGCAGCCAGTGGGAGCCGCGAACGGCCATACCCACGGAGGCGTCAGGTAAACAAACTGGCCCGGCATGCCAGGGGCTTACCCTGAGCAAGCCGTGGACTGAGTTTGGGAACCACTGGTTTGGAAGATGGAATTCCATCCAGTGGAAAATTCTGATTTTTGGACAGTCATCTCCATCACAAATGGGACAAAATATGAAAATATCATTTTTGACAGAATAAAAAGTTCTGAAAACTTAGAATTGTCAAAATAAAAATAATATTTTTAATCAAAGAACAACATTTAATTTGTAAGTGTCCCCCCTATATTCTGTCACCCTGATTCTTCCCTCCATTTCCCCAAATCTGTGACTTCATCCTTTCACCTGAGGGAAGAGGCCCCATTCCACAATAGCTGTCATCATCTGTTATTCCACCGAGAAGATGTAGTAGGAATAACAAAGTAGAAGTCTCCCCGTCAGTCTGCCTCCATGGTAACAGGTGAATTTTGTGATATGGAAACTTGCCTTCTGGCAATTGCATGAACTCGTTTTATATAGGCCACTCAATCCAACACCTCTTATCAGATAGTAACAACTTTTGGTTATTAATGCGATGGCCTGGATTTGAACTGGTGCCCTAGAGCACAAAAGCCTGTATTGCCTTTTACAAATCACCTGAGAGAGATTTAGCTACTAAAAATGGGATTCACAAAAGTCAGCATGCTGAGTGAGGAGCCGCCTAAGCAAGCCAATAGAAAATGCTAAGGAGAGGGGTGTGCCCTAAGCCCTGCTCCTCAAAGGGATTTAGGTGCCCAATAGGAGGCTTTTCCCTCCTTCCATTCACAACTGTGAACCCTTTTATGGAGTTAGGCACCTAAGTCGCATCAGCCCTTTTTGTACCCACCTCCCCCACCAAAAAATGGGGAGAGAAGGAGGGGGAAATGATGAAATATTTAAATATTCATTGAGCCAGAGAGACATTTAGAGGCTTGTCCACACCCTGTGTTGGTCTGCATCGGAGGGAAGTATATTTTAGTGCTCACCAGCATGTTTTACACTATCCCATGTGGACGCTGCTGGCATGCACTAAAAGTTCCCTGCAATGTATTAATATTGTTTGAAATGGAACTAACAGGCACTAGGGAACTTTTAGTGCATATCAGCAGGGTCCACACAGGCCAGTGAGTGTGTGACACACTAGTGTGCATGAAATTACACCTCTCTGGTGAAGCATGTGGACAAGCCCTAACATTGACTCGATACTCTAGTGTTTTGCTCTAGGGAGATCCAGGTTCCAGTCCCTAGTCCAATATTTTTTTAAGTATTTTATACAAAGTAGAACAAGTTAAACAGGAGAGACTCACTCCAGGATGCTCTATAGCTCAGTGATTATGACGCTCACCTGCGTAGTGGGAGACCTAAACTGAAGCCCTCACTCCAAATCAGGCAAAATGGGGATTTGAACCGGGTCTCCCACGTCCGTGATGAGTGCACTAAGCATAGGGCTGTTGATATTCAGGGGTGGTAGTCCTAGCACACCATGTTTTGTGCAGGGCCCAATCTGGTCGGTGTATTCTAAGTTGAACTCTGAGCACATCTACTAGATCAGGCCTCATATGCTGGAGGCGGGGGGAACTTGGTTTGACGATCCTACTCAGGCTTAGGCTGGAGCTACATTCCAAGAAGCTCAAGGCCAACAGGTCTTAGGGGTCCTTGTGTATGCATACCAGCAGAAATGCAGGTGCCATGAGGACTTTACTGGTGGAAACTTGGGTGCCAACAGGGTTAAGCAGCAGCTAAGCAGGGGGATTGAATATCTCAATTTTGAAATTAGGTGCCTAAATCCCTTTGATTTAGCCCATGATGTATACACCCCAATGTCATTTGTGTATGTCTGTGTGTATATGAATGAAAGTATGGTAAGGTTATACTATATTTGAAGACAGCAATACATTTTTATTCAATTTAGCATTCATTGTATATGTGCTAGTGAGCACTTAGTAGAGTTTAATAAGCAAATGATAGATTAATCTAATTGCGCTGCCCTTAACTCAGTTTTATATACTAAATGCAGATTTAAATTCCTATTAGTACATTAAATTGTTAACGAATGGTTCAGTCACTTAATTAGTATATATCAAGAAAGCTAGAGCAATTATTAGATAATTATTGCTACATATTTTTAAAATGTGCAGTTGTCTGCCTTGTAACCTTACTTTTATGCCAGTACCTACTCTCTCTTTCTCTGTGTAATAATTCTATTTGTAAAATTATTATCCTTTCAACTACATTTTGTAAAATAAAAATGTGGTACATTAATCAGAATACTATTGCATATTTATAGTTGACTAGATCAAGCATTTAAGTGAAATTATGTTGCTAAAAGCATAAAGCTAAAAAGTAATTAATCATGTTTGTATCATGAGAGGGCCCCCTGTGAATGATGTCTTTCCTGTGTCTTTTGTTGAACCTTTCCTTGCTTTCTCTCTTTTGCTTTTAATGTATTGTACGTACAAGGCCCTCAGGGCACAACACCAGGTCTGCCTCTGTCCCCATCTGGACATGGAGCACTGTTTAACATTGTAGAACTTCTAAAAATGGCCTCACCTACAGGAAATAGGAATGGATAATGCGATGTGATAGACTGAGAATGTTGCATTGAGCTTGAGTTCAAGAAAATTGCCAGTCTTCAATGGGTGCTTTGCTTCCCAGAAACAAGGACAGAACAGTACCTATTCAGAGAAGGAACGTCTGCATTTAGGTTGAGAGGTATTATTCCCAGCTCCTGTAGACATACCCATGATAGCATTGCTTGAGCTAGTGTATAAAAATAGCAGGGTGTTCACAGCAGCACGGGCAGCCAGTCTGGCTATCTGTCCTCAATACAATCCTGCTTAACCCCCTGGGTACATATGCTGGTGCCAAGCCTGAGCCACTTCCCATGCTGCTGCAGACACTATTTTTAGGTGCTAGCTCAAGCACATATACACGAGCTGGGAATCGCACCACCCAGCTCAAATGTAGATGTACCCAGATCCTCCCTTTTGAGGGCTGCAGAGTGGCTGCTCCTTGCTTGCCCCCTCCCATCTCCTGTGCACCCATGTAAGGGCAGACCATGCCAGTTGAGTAGGTCTGAGCCCTGGTTACTGAGCCCTGAGGATGCCCTAAACGGGTAGCACACTATAGTTTATTTAAAACATAAGGACATTGTGATATTTATGATTAAATATTGGTTATTTGTATTATGATAGCGCTTGGAAAACCTAACCAAGATCAGGGCCCCATTGTGCTAGGCTGTGGGCAAACACATAGCAAGAGACAGACCCTGCCCTACGTAGCTTATAGTCTAACTAGAAAACAAAGGCAGAAGATGGGAGAGGAAAGAGAAGCCCACAAATGAAAGTGAGTTGTTCAGCATTACACAGACATAAGTGGGAAGTAGGACCAAGGTCTCTTGAGTCCCAGTGCCATAGGGTATCCACTGGACCATACCCGCTCTTTTGGCTCTCAGATAACTTCCTAGGTAATGTTTTGGCTTGTGTGTCAACAAAAAAAAGGTTTAATTCATTTGAGCAAATATAGCTGAACCAGCTTTAAGACAACAAATGCACTTCTGAGCATGTGGATTCCTGCCAATCCTGTACATGGAAGTTTTGTGATATTTTCTTTCTATAAAACAAATAGGATATTGAACGGCTGACCTTGCTTGTGTCTATTTTGTTAGCAATTTCTGATTTCAAAACATCAACAACAAAGATCTTTTCAAAGCTGAACTAAGCAGTACTTCTTCAAGCAACATTTTTTCTGTGACTATTGTCGCAGAAAATATTCTCAGGCTAATGCATCATTTTTATTGTTCTGAAGGGTTAAGCATTAACATCAGTTAAAGCAAAATAGAGAGGGTACATTTTGAACAGGGAAATTCAAAAGACCTGAACAGGGAAATTCAAAGGACTCTTATTTTTAAAATATGTCACTTTCAAATGGGAATATATTCTGTTTGTCCTCCCCCCGCAACCACATAAATCTTTGTTTGCAGAATTTTTCTGGATATGTGGCTGGCATATACTCAACATGACATATTTCATCCTAGATTAATGTAAAATACATCTATACCATAATATGGAAAGTAATGCATGAATAGCAATTAGGCTCTGTGGTTTGGGGCTCTGGAATGGTATGTGTTAACAGGTTTTCACTTCACCCATATTTATAATTTGTGTCTTTAGTTCCCTGGTATGCAAGCGCTTTCCAAATGATAGTTTGTCATTTTCATTCATTCCACCACGAGAGTTGAATAAAGCTCCCACAGACACACTTCAGCCTCCCAGCAAGGGCAGCTCCTGCATGGTGCTTAGGGCCTTGTGCAGGTTTCTGAACCTGATGAATGCATTTAGGCACTGATCAAGCATGAATTCTGTGTAGATGGATCCCCGCAAATGTAGTGCTCGTGAACCATATTGGAATGAAAGCTCTAGATATTAAGGGTAATTTGTTTTCAAAAGCTAAGTCCCTTTTACAAAAGCACCAAGTCCCATTAACTTTTAATGGATTCAGGCTCCTAATTGAATTAAGTGCTTTTGAAAATTTTACCCTGAAATCCTCCATTTTATCAACAGAGTATTCAAGCACAGACAGCAGATATACAGATTACTGCACCCCTCCCAATAATGTACACCAGCCTTGATCTGGAGGAAGCATGAATTGAGTAGAGAATATCCAGTGGTTTCTATGCCTCAGTAATGACTGTTTTTATGGTAGCAATGTGTTCTCTCATTTAAAAATACAATTTTACACAGGATAACAAACAGTCATTAGATGGCCTGAGTAAACGGTAAACTGGTAATCTGGAGGAGACAGGCCCCAGATTCAGTAATTAATACTATATTCATATATTTATAAAAGCTTCATATAAAGTTAATATTTCCTTTTCAAAGTGAAAAGAAAACAAGAAAAATACCTGTGGCACCTTAGAGACTAACAAATTTATTTCAGCATAAGCTTTCGTGGGTTAAGAACCCACTTCATCGGATGCATGAAGTGGGTTCTTAATCCACGAAAGTTTATGCTGAAATAAATTTGTTAGTCTCTAAGGTGCCACGGGTATTTTTCTTGTTTTCTTTTTGCTGACACAGACTAACATGGATACTACACTGACATTTTTCATAGTGGTTACCTTAAAATGGAATCAGAATACTTCTTAATACGGTTCTTTTGTAGATTTTTTTATGTTCATTTACAATTAATATAATTCTTTCTTAGACATGTTTAAAAATACTGTGTTCTTAAATAATCAACCAAAGACTAAATAATCTTATTCTAATTACTATAATCTCCTTCACTACTGTGAGTTCATGAAATGGTCATTGACTTCGACAAAACAAAATTATAGGCAGTGTTGTAGCTTTGTCAGTCCCAGGATATTAGCGAGACAAGGTGGGTCAGGTAATATCTTTTATACCAACTTTTGTTGGTGAGAGAGAAAGCTTGACTCTTTCACCAACAAAAGTTGGTCGAATAAAAGATATTACCTCACCCACGTTGTCTCTCCACATAAGATTGTAAATGTCACTTTTATTTATTGTTCCCTTTCATTTCTGATTCTTATGAACATGCACAAAACTTATGCTTTTGGTTTCCAGAACTACTAGGGAATATTTCAGTTACAACTATTTTTTAATTTATTTAAATTTTGAAAAATGAAAACATACATGGTAGATTTTTTGTAAATTTCTCTACACACCCTATTTACACACCTACCATTTCCCTGTTTACACACCTACCATTGCAGTCTTTTTTGCTGTGTTTTAATATAAGCTATATTTTTGTGGGGGAGGAAGGAGCTAACACTGCATAACAGTATGCCTGTAACAGAGCATAAAGTGATGCCTAGATGAGATTCGGAAGAGGTTTGGAGTGTGTTTTCAATCCTGTTTGTAGACTGAGATTATGAATTCTGTTATCTATTTTATTATCCAAGATGTTATTTTCTCTTTTAATCATATTGTTTCTAGTATGTCTAGGTATATTTGATTGTCACAAGTACCATGTAGAGCAGTCACAAATCACAATAATAATAAAATTAAGAAGACACCTTTAATGCTATTCATTTGTTTGAGAGATTTTTTTATATGGCTATTATGAACAAATGAAAAGTTATCACCGACTCGGCTGGTAATTATTTTGGGTATTTGATTCTTAATATTGCAACTGCTGAATAAGATATTGGAATGCTCACCACCTACAGATTTAATAAATTATTCTATCATTAAATATCCCACTGAAATATATCAAAAGTTTGAGTTTCAACAGGAAACAAAAAATAGGTACATTAATACATCTGAGTGTATGGAAAAAATCCATTTTTACCCAAATGATGCAAACTTTATAATCCCACTTACATGAACACCTGTTCTGGCTGTTGTTTCCAGTTTAATGAGTTTGGGGAGGTTTATTTCTCTGAAGTGAGAGTAGCTCTATCATTTTGGCATTTAATTCTGTTTCTCTTTTATAAATGTCTTATAAAAAGAGAATCATTTAGCATCTGTTATGCTATCTACAAACATCTGTCTCAGTTAGCCATTGTTAAAAAAGGCACAACGTGCTAAAATTCAGTTGACTTTTTTCCTCTTCTTAAATCACAAATTGATTTAATTATTGATGTAGAGTTTCTGCCATAGCAACAGTTTATTGAAGATTTAATGAGTTCACCCACTTAGACTGGATTTACCATGGGATCTTTCTTTTCTCTACTACCAATATAAGTGAACAAATAAAAACTTAGAGTCTGCGTTTTGGTTCCATGTCTATTCATAACATTTTTCTTTTTCAACATCTCCACATTATCATTTGGGAGGTGGGAAAGAGATAAAGGGGTGGCATTTTAATATTGTTCTATATTACAAACATTATAAGGGAAAAACCCACAAACAATATGGTTGTGCTCTTATAAATCTTGAGGAGAATCTCTTAAGGTAAGTGTGTATTTTCCTTGCTCAACGTTAAACTTTAGAAAGCCACTCAATCCCTGCTCTAAGTAATTTTAAGATGAAATAGTTACACATCTGAATGACACATGTTGAACTCAAGGGGGCAGATCCTCAGTTGATGTAAGTTGTCATAGCTCCACTGTAGTCAATTAGGCCAAGATTTCACCCAAGATACCTAACCGATTAAGCAGAAAAATATTTATATACATATATCTTCTGTAATGTTGTCATTAGAAAAACTTTGCAATGGATTTATTCAGATATATATCAATTTTCATACACTTTCATTTCAGAGCACTGAAGTGAATTTTGTGATCAAAATTAATCTGAATAATCAAATTTGAAAAAAAAAGAATATTTGGAGGATTGAGAGTTGATCATATGTTCACATTAGGCCAATCCTCTGCCAAAGAAAGCTTGGTATATATAGAAAGCCATTGTAGAATTACCTTCTTTCAAATGTGGTAGAAAGAAAATGCAGTGTTGGAAACAACTGATTAGCTGATACTGGGAAGGCATGTGTGTGGAATTTCCAAGTACTTCAGAGGGACATTCTGGAGTATCTGGAGATAAGCTATTTGGTGATAGCTGTTTGATCTCATTTGTATAACTGATACTTATGTTGTTACATAATTATCTTAACTACTCTATATAGCATCATTCATCCACAGGTGTATTACTATTTATATAGAACAAATGCCATGCACAGTGCTTTACAAATAGAGCTATGCAAATTATTCACAGTTAACAATTTAATTACTGAATTTAGGCCTTTATTCTGACAGACTTTGATTTTTATGGATGGTTCATTATACAAAATTACATGACAAATGATTTGTATGAGAATATTTCAGCCACTGGATTGCTTGCAAATTATGTTTTAACCAAGATTTGTACTCCCCCATCTGTCCAAAACTCTCTCAGTCAAAGCTACTGAATTGATGCTCTGTAAATCTTGCCTTAAAAGCTTCACTTTTTTCCTCGTATCTATGCTTTTACATATCTTTCCCGTCTCTGTTTAGTCCTCTTTTCTATTAATCTCACTGTTATTTTTTTACTTATTTTCTAGTATAAGTAAATATTGGTATTCGTGTACTCCACGAATAGATTTAACTAAGTACAAACAGTGCATTGTTCTGAGTGCCTTGCTTCTCAGTTTGTAAAGGACACAGACTATTGCCATGTTTATCACTATGTTGTCATGTAACGGTGGATATTGTACATTCACAAGGAAAATTACACATATTGCACTTTTCAAGGAGTATAGCATAAGAATGTAGTCAGCCATTAGGAATTTTATGGATGAGCTTGAATGAGGAAGACAAATCGAATGATAGCTATAGATCATGTGCTGCATGCTGTCCATTCAGGCTCAGTGCACAACTCTCAATGATCCCTGTTTTCTAATGAATGAAAGGTCTGCTGCAGATCACATCAGTGACACTTCTCTGAGTTTGCAGTTCTGTTATTGACAGATAGTCTTACTTCCAAAAATGTATTGGGTGATTTTTGAAAGAATAGAATTAATTGTAATGGTAATTCGGTTCATGCACGGCCCCTTTCCTTGAACTGATCTAAAGAAAAAACTAGTGACAGTGTATTTGATTTGACAAGCTAATTGAAGTTGTACAATAAGTAACTCTGATTTCATAGGACACAGAGGTTAATGAAGCATGCTTTCCTGCAGTGGTACGTCAAAGATTTTTTGTTTCAGCAATCAGTTAGACTACTCCTACTTTTTTGCATAGTCATCTTATTCAAATACCTACAGCACTTGGGAGACCATTTTTGTTAAGGTGATCATGAGATCAGACAGTTGTTATGGAATATGTGGTTAAGAAACAGTATAACAATATGGTCTTGTTCAGTTAAAGAATGTCACTGTTTCATTAAAATGCAGTTGTTTGTTTTGAATTAGTAAAAGCCTGTACTAGCATTCTCTAGAATATTTGTTTTGACCACAGTTGAACAAACTAATGATTTTAATATAATATAAATGTCCTAGATTAAAAATTAGATTTTGGGGGGTATTTTAAGGTGACAATTGATATTCAGATACATTTTTATTTTGTGTTTTCTTACCAAGAAAGCTGAAATCGAACACATTAAAATGTACATGGGTTCTAAAAAATTGAAGGACATTTTAGAATTGACCAAGCTGTACTTTATATTGTTTGTAACAACTGTAATATGAAAATGTGTCCATTTGAATCTAGCCTGACCCCATTAATTCTGCCAGCCATAAATAATTACTTATTTTCATTATTAATATTTTGAACTGGTGACCAAGAAGTTAAAGGCTCTTTTAACAGACTGTTAATTAAGTATTAATTATTATTAGTAGTAGTACAGTATTTTAAATCTATGCTGTCAGCTTTGTACATGATGCTTTAAATATAGATGTGAAGATAAGACCTCAGTCCTATATGTGCTTTTGATCAACACAGATAAGCATAGTAACAAAATATATGGGATTTTTTGTGATTTGACATCACAATATTTGTAATTGTTCCTGCTGATATGTGACTTTATTATGACATATGTACAATAATTACAGGCTAATATTAGAAAATGAGGTGCTTGTAGTATAAATAAGGCTTTCTTGATCTATACTGATTTCATGTTTGGGCTAGAGGATTTCTGCCTAACATGGGCATTTCATGGCTATTAGCTACCCATGTTCTTCTTTAGAAACATAATTCTCTGCAGAAAAATAGTCAGAGTACTCAATAAACTTAAACAATTTTTTAAAACATAAATGGTACCCAGGACTGAAGCTCAGTGAACAGCAGAGGGAAGGGAATGCGATATAAGATAAGAGGAAAGACAAAAGCTGTAAGAATCTGTTTAAAGAAAACAAGATCCTAACCCTCACAAAACTATAGCTTTTCCCCAGGAGAATGTCATCTCGAAAGTGGCTAATTTTCTCATTTTATGGGGGGCACTGTGCTAGAGAGGAGAATTGGACAGGAGGAAAAGACTAAGAATGCATGGAATGAGTCACATATGGTCCAGCCTTCATCTTTCCAGGACTTTCTCTTATTCCACCAGCCAGCAATCCTGACTTGTTATATGCCCTCTTGCTGATGGTTCTTGACCCCTGTTGGCCCAGTTCTGGGATCAGTAGTTCATGGCAACTACAAGAAAAAAACTGGCATGGAACTGGCTGTCAGAAGGCTGGAGGGTGAGGCCATCAGCACTGAAGTAGGTGGCAAATTTTGAAACACTTAGGGCTAGTCTACACTTACCTGCTGGATCGGAAGCGTCGGATCGATCTTCTGGGTTCGATTTATCGCGTCTTGTCTAGACGCGATAAATCGAACCAGGAAGTGCTCCCCCATCGACGCTGGTAATCCAGCTCGCCGCGAGGAGTAAGCGCTGTCAACGGGGGAGCCTGCGCGCCGCGTGTGGACCACAGGTAAGTTCGAACTAAGAGACTTCGACTTCAGCTACGTTATTAACGTAGCTGAAGTTGCGTATCTTAGTTTGACAGGGTGGGTTAGTGTAGACCAGCCCTTAGGCTGCTTGTAAAAGATTGTTGCAGTGATGAATGGGAGCATGGGGCTATGGAGAAGATAAAGATACAGGGGAGGAGCCTAATTCCTGTGGGAGAGGAAGGCAAGTCTTCTTTGGTGGCAGGAAATTAGAAGGCTTAGATGCTGAGAACAGCTGTACAATACTCGTCTCTGGTACCTTGGGGCAGAACACTGAGAGTGAGTTTTTATCCCTAGTAATCAAAGGGTTAATTTAGGTTTCCAAAGAATTAGCCTACAGGCCAGTCATAATGGCAATATTGTCCTTGTAAAGGAAACAAGTATCATTACCCTTCTTTGGCAAACTGGACATTTTCCTGTTAACTGGGAGCCATTTTAGAAATTCCAAATGCTCAAATATATCTTCATTATGAAATCATCTTTATAAAGTGGGGTTTCAGGATACCCATCTCTACTAATAAAAACTGCAAAAAGGGTGAGAAAAAAGGTTGACCTATATGCAGATGGTTGTAATTACATCTGTGGTTACTTTCAGCTTCAGGCAGCTCCTCTGTGGTTTCCTCAGCCCAGGTGGTTAACACTGATAGTCTCTAGCTAGCTGGCAAGTCTACTTACTTGTAGGTTTCAAATCTTAGATGATTTTTGGCACAATAATGATCTCCTACCCCTTAATGTCCAGCTGAGAGGATGGAGAAAGCACAGACTTCTTGAAGCAAGGAGGCTTCTCTAAGTTGCCTTGAGGGCCAAACCAGCCTTTGACAGCCCCAAGATCAAGGGTCCACAAAGGAGGTATAAACCTAACTTTGCTCCATAGCTTTGGTTGAGAACTGGGGTCTTTGTGTTCAAAATATGGACGCTGATTCAAGCCCTGATTCTGCTTTCAGTTACTCTGATTTGAATGGCAGTAAAATTCCATGTAACCTAGTTCTAAATTAAGAGCATCCCAGAAAACCGTAATTTGTGCAATTTCTTTGACTCTACTGTAATTTTATTCCTTGGTGAATAGATATATTACAGCTGGGTGCTCTCTTTCTCAGTTCACTGTCTGTCTTCATTTTATTTAATTTTGTATTTCGTTATCCCTTATATATGTAACATGAGATGACCATTGCAGATAAGAGGAAATGACCTTAATGAAATCACAAAATGAAATTCTTGCGAAAGGTGGAAGCAAACCTTCTCCACACACTTCAAAAATATTTAGTCCTTTTATTACAGTATCTGGTATGTCTACGTGTAAAAAAAAAAAAGTGTAAAAATGTAATAAGAAAAGCCAAAATGGAGTCTGAAGAACAGCTAGCCAAAAACTCAAAAGGTAATAACAAAATGTTTTTTAAATACGTCAGAAGCAGGAAGCCTTCTAAACAACCAGTGGGGCCCCTGGACGAGAGAGATACAAAAGGAGCACTTAAAGATGATGATGTCATTGCGGAGAAACTAAATGAATTCTTTGCTTCAGTCTTCACGGCTGAGAACGTTAGGGAGATTCCCAAACCTGAGCCGTCTTTTCTAGGTGACAAATCTGAGGAATTGTCACAGACTGAAGTGTCACTAGAGGAGGTTTTGGAACTAATTGATAAACTTAACTGTAACAAGTCACCGGGATCAGATGGCATTCACCCAAGAGTTCTGAAAGAACTCAAATGTGAAATTGCAGAACTGTTAACTAGGGTTTGTAACCTGGTCTTTAAATCGGCTTCTGTACCCGATGACTGGAAGATAGATTATGTAATGCCAATATTTAAAAAGGGCTCTAGAGGCGATCCCGGCAATTACAGACCGGTAAGTCTAACATCCGTACCGGGCAAATTAGTTGAAACAATAGTAAAGAATAAAATTGTCAGGCACATAGAAGAACATAAATTGTTGGGCAAAAGTCAACATGGTTTCTGTAAAGGGAAATCATGTCTTACTAATCTATTAGAGTTCTTTGAAGGGGTCAACAAACGTGGACAAGAGCGATCCAGTAGACACAGTGTATTTAGATTTCCAGAAAGCCTTTGACAAGGTCCCTCACCAAAGGCTCTTACATAAGTTGCCATGGGATAAGAGGGAAGATCCTTTCATGGATTGAGAACTGATTAATTGATTGATTAAAATTCTAATGGATTGATTAAAAGACAGGGAACAAAGGGTAGGAATAAATGGTAATTTTTCAGAATGGAGAGGGGTACCTAGTGGTGTTCCCCAAGGGTCAGTCCTAGGACCAATCCTATTCAACTTATTCGTAAATGAGTTGGAAGAAGGGGTAAACAGTGAGGTGGCAAAGTTTGCAGATGATACTAACTCAGCTGCTCAAGATAGTTAAGACCAAATCAGACTGCGAAGAACTTCAAAAAGATTTAATAAAACTAAATGATTGGGCAACAAAATGGCAAATGAAATGTAATGTGGATAAATGTAAAGTAATGCACATAGGAAAAAATAACCCCAACTATACATACAATATGATGGGGGCTAATTTAGCTACAACAAATCAGGAAAACGATCTTGGAGTCACCGTGGATAGTTCTCTGAAGACATCCATGCAGTGTGCAGCGGCAGTCAAAAAAGCAAACAGGATGTTAGGAATCATTTTAAAAGGGATAGAGAATAAAACAGAGAATATCTTATTGCTCTTATACAAATCCATAGTGCGCCCACATCTTGAATACTGCATACAAATGTGGTCTTCTCATCTCAAAAAGGATATACTGGCATTAGAGAAGGTTCAGAGAAGGGCAACTAAAATGATTAGGGGTCTGGAATAGGTCCCATATGAGGAAAGATTAAAGAGGCTAGGACTTTTTAGCTTGGAAAAGAGGAGACTAAGGGGGGATATGATAGAGGTATATAAAATTATGAGTGGTGTGGAGGAAGTGAATAAGGAAAAGTTATTTACTTGTTCACATAATAGAAGAACTAGGGGCCACGCAATGAAATTAGTGGTCAGCAGGTTTAAAACAAATAAAAGGAAGTTCTTCTTCACACAGCGCACAATCAACCTGTGGAACCCCTTGCCTGAGGAGGCTGTGAAGGCTAGGACTATAACAGGGTTTAAAAGAGAACTGGATAAATTCATGGAGATGAAGTCCATTAATGGCTATTAACCAGGATGGGTAAGGAATGGTGTCCCTAGCCTCTGTTTGTCGGAGGGGGGTGATGGATAGAAGGAGAGAGATCACTTGATCATTACCTGTTAGGTCCACTCACTCTGGGGCACCTGGTATTGGCCACTGTCAGTGGACAGGATACTGGGCTGGATGGACCCTTGGTCTGACCCAGTAGGGCCATTCTTATATTCTTATGTTCAATGAAAAATAGCCCCCAGAAACTCCTAATAATTGATATTTGGATGCAAGAGATAGAAGAATAGATAAAAGGATATATGGACTATATGAAAGTGTATAATCTAGGCCCTGGAGCCACAAACACTAGTGTTTCAATATCCAGTCTACTACCCACTTCATGTATAATTTTGGTGAGGCATTTAAACACTCTGGGTGAAATCCTAGTCCTGCTGAAGTCAACAGCAAAATTCCCATTGACTTCAATAGGGGCAAGATTTCATCCTCTGCTTTAGTTTCCCTTGCTACAGATGAGGAAAATAATGTATACATTATTGGGTTTCATAATTACCTCACAGAGGTGATAAGGGTTAATACTTGGACAATGTTTTGGCAGTATATAGGCCTACATCACAGAGGCTCCTCTGTTGCTATGGAGGCAGCAATTTACAGAAGTATTTTGCCTTTTTTCATTAAGTGACGCTTTCTGTTTATGCCTTAACCATGAGTATGGCTTTTTGGTCCAAAATCTAGATTCCAAATGATTTCATCTGAGGACAGCTATAGTAAGTGGCCCTGATTCACCAATCTTTACACATGTGTTTATCCCTTCTTCGCTGTACATTAGATCCAGAGCACAACATCCTACAAAATTAAGCTGGGCTTCTGGAAAGCAACCACTGGGATCATCTTATCTGTGTTTTGGACTTAGGAAACCCAGAAAAAATTCCCCAGAGGAAGCTAGAAATGAGTTATATAATGAATAGATTTTTTTTTCTCCTAATGAACTCTGACATTGCTTTCCAAAATTTTGTAGATATGCATAAATCATTGTCTGTACACCAGCTTAGAAGTACTTTGAAGCAGTTTACTGTAGTAGTCTCCCTTAAGCTTTGTGTTAATATTTCTTATTCAGGAAGCACCCTGTTAGTGTGAAACTCTTAATGTGGAGGTAGGGTTATGCTGAAGTTTTGGCTAGTGAGAAATCACACCAAAGACAAATGCTTCAGGTAAGAGTCTCAGAACATGCCTGGTGCTTTGCAGGGGCCGGGGGGGGGGGGGGGGGGGGGAGAGGGGGATAAATAGGAAAGAAGCTAGTGTGTTAGAAAAACATGTTTTAAAAGTATTTATTGACTTCTGCTCGTCTGTTGGATTGTTCAGTATGTGATAAACATTTGACTAATGAGTTAAGTATTTTCTAATCATTTTGTGTCCCTGCAACATATTATAATACTCTTGTAATTGTTTATTAAAACTTTCATCTATTAACAAGTTTCAATGTACCCTTACTTCAAAGTGCTATAACTTAAAATTGCAAAATAAATACATTAGGATTCATATTATGATTTACTTTATGCCTCTTAACTGCACTAATGGAAAGACATTAATAATTGTCTTCTGCATGAATGAGATACATAGTTATTACCCCTGCATAAATTCAACCCTTTATTGTAAGACATCTGTAAATAATTTGCACAAAAACTCCAAATCAATACGTTTGTCTACCTATTTTTGTAATATAAATGAATATTAAAATTTACTCTTAAAATTACTCTATTTTTAATAAGAAAGAAAAGTTTTTCTTTCTTATTTTCATTTTGCTGACACAGACTAACACGGCTACTACACTGAAATCTATTTTTAATCAATCTTAATGGTCAGAATTTTATAAGGAGAGCTGATATTGACCCCTATAATCAGATTACCTAATATTTTCAATTACAAAGGATTGTTGTGACCTTATCTTTGAGAAGTATTAACACCTCCATTGTTTGCCTTTGGTATTCAGGAGGGAGAAACTTCTCAAGCTATAAAGGTGCCTTTTCTTTTCCCCATGACATTCCACTCAGATTTAGCTGAATTTTAAAGTGTTAAAAATTACCATTTCTCATACTTTGCTTTGTTCTAGGGAAAATCAGTGAATGGTCTAAAGCAGTGGTTCCCAGACTCGGTCTGCAGCTTGCTCAGTGTAAACCCCTGGTGCGCCGGGCCGGTTTGTTTACCTGCTGCCTCCGCAGGTATGGCCGGTCGCAGCTCCCACTGGCCACGGTTTGCCGTTCCTGGCCAATGGGAGCTGCAGGAAGCAGAGCAAGCTGCGGACCGAGTTTGGGAACCACTGGTCTAAAGAGCCCACCCTGTGCCACTGTCAAAACATCTTGGAGGTGCCAGCGCTCCCATAGTGTGGGGGTGGGAGGCAGAGAACAAAGCTGGGCTTCCCCTGATAAATCCTGCCTTCCTGCTAGGATCCAACACATGATCCTAGTGTCCCAGCATCCTTCAGGAACACCCTCTGGGGCTCCTGTTCCTCCCACAATAGAGACGAGAGAAATCTAACATGGGCCCACTGATTGCTCTTTGGATCCTGGCACATGGCACCAGCAACCCTCACCCCCCGGGATAGCAACCTTTTCCCTCTGGTAAGCAATAGAGTTGGTCCTATAGCTCACGTGTTAGACATTTGTACTGCAATAGTCTTGTGTCTTTAGAGGAACCTTATTATTTCTCTCAATTGTCCAGGAGAAGGCCGGACAGTGCAGACCACATGGTTTTGGGACTGGGAATGTGTTGGGGTCACCTTACTGGTTGTAACCAGGGCTGGTGGAAACCAGAGTGTGGCTGTAAAGAGGCTCCTGGTGTCAGAGCTGCTGACCCAGGGCTGTCTAGTACACAGACACTTCAGGGTGTGACCTGTATGCTTGCAGGCTAGTTGTGAGCATCGCAGGCTGAAAGCTACAGCACAGTTACAGGGCAAATGGTGACACAATCCATCACAGGTCTGGATTGCACCCTGAACCTAGTAACAGGGTCACCTTAATCATTTTCACCTGTTTGGGAGGCTGCCACCAGCCCTTTCCCTTTTCAACCTGGTCCCAGACAGCCCATTGCTGCCTTCCCCTTGAATAAGGGTAAAAGGGGCTGGAAAGGAAGGGGGATGAGCCCCTGCTGTGCCACATGTTAGGAGCCCCTACCCAGCTTTTTTCTAAATCCTCTTCCAATCCATTTCATCCAATCACGGTATCCATTCCATACATAGTACATGCACTGGGCATCTGCCACAAGGAGGCTCCACTAATTAGCTTAGCTGTCTCCCTCCCACCTGTTCTGGGTTCCGGTATATTTACCAATTCCTTCCTTAATATAGGACAAAAATATATGTGCACATCTGTCGGATAGGTGTACCCCATTCTCCCTGAATAACGTGGTTGCCCAATAATATCTGTCCAGGTGAGTAATTACCAATCCCCTGATTATTTGGTTTGAAATGTTGCAATGGAGCATATGTGGGGAGCTAGAAAAGCCTGCATGGATCGATAAGGCTAGAGGTTGCTAAATATTTATATTACCAGCACATACTGTTATTTCCAAAACCCCAACAGTTCCCTCCTTAAAAAGAGATTCAAAAGTTAATCAGTGGTTTCGCATGGTGACTTAATCAAGTGGAAAAACTGCTCTGAGCATTCCTGAGTTTTGTGAAGCTGAATTTGCCTTTTTACACACTATATTTTCAATTCATAAAGCTGTAAAAATGATTGGGAATAAGAGAGAGCCATTCAGCATGTTGAAGTTTATCCATTTTAATACATCATTTCCTTCTAATTGCTTCTTGATTGCATCCCTGTGTTTGCCTCAACAAGCTTGCCCATTAGGCTATTCCAAAAGAGTATTAGCCCACTGTGTGTTTAAAAGTGCTTCTTGACATCTGCTCTACATTTGTTCTTTTTGTACCTTGTATTTCTGTCACTCATGCTGTCTGAGATCTCTGTCTGATTTTAAACTGTGCTGTTTAGGATTTTATACATTTCTAATTTACCATCTCCATCAACCTACATTTTAAGCATATTGTAAATTAAAATTCTACTATTCTTGCTTTGCCAACTATATCAGAAATTACTTTGCATGATCTGAGTTCTTGCACTTTTCATCATTTTTCTGTTTACCTCATTTAAATGCTTGGTCCTCGTCCTATTGTATTCAGTGGGGCTTTGTTTTGTTTTATTGTTTTAAGAGTTTTTTTGCTATGAGCAAGCCCTGAGTGTGAAAACAACAAAGAGGAAAGTGTTCAGTCAGGGGCCATGTACTAACTGGGATTTTTCAAAGGAGCCTAAATTCCATGGGATTTGGTTGCCTAGCTCCCTTACGATGCTTTGAAAATCTGTGATAATGCAGGAAAACAAGAGAAATGAGATAGGGTGCCCTAGTGTCTAGCACACTGCACTGGGACTTAGGAGACCTAGGTTCTGCTCTAAATGATATTTGTAAATATGTGGCTATATGCATAAAGTATTCTCCAGCTTTAATTGTTTTAGTTCCCTACCAACTGATTAGGTATAAAGTTTATCTTCAGTCATCTAGAATCCAAGTTCCAAGGCCTCCTTTTTTCCTCTTTTAAAAATGTCTGCTCTGAGACAGTTTCCTATCCATCCACACCCAAAACTCCCATTGAATGCTATTATCAGACTTTTATGTGCTTAACAATGAAAGGATTGGGCCTACAATGTGCTATATTTCTTCCCATCTGTGGAGAAACCAATCGTTATGCAAGATGGAGTTCTACAAATACCTGGAAAATTCCCACCTCTGCCAGCCTTGCGCCACTCCATCCATGCCCCTCTGCTGGAACTCTTCAGCTGGGACCCAGAGGCAGACCCGATGGCATCATCCTCTCCAGATGAAACACTGATTTCCTCCAAGCCTCTCATCTCCTGATGATCATCACCTGAAAGGTATGGTGCAGCACTCCTGTCCCTACAGCTCCCCTTACCACAGATGCCTCCCTAGCGAGATGGGGTGCACACCTAGATGGCCATGTCGTGCAAGCGATGTGGACTCCACCTGAGGTGCACATGCACATCAACATCTTGGAGCTGCGTGCAGTCCGTCTGGCTTGCCACGTGTTCCTGCCTCTTCTCTGCGGTCAACACACCCAGACACTCTCAGATAATACTGCAAGCGACCATCTGCCTCTAGAACTGGTCTCTATGCCACAACATCATGCCCCATACGGCGTAACTTCCAGGGATGCAGACCTTCCTGGAGGATGCACTCAGCCAGACCTGGTACCTCAACAATGAGTGGGACATCTATGGCCCCACTGTTACCAGGGGTTTCCAGAACTCTCAACAGGGGCAACTTAAATATTTCATGCCAGAGGGTGTAAGAAATAAATCAACAGGAACACAGCAGTTCTGTCTGATAAGATTCATGCAAGTAAACATACTCTCTCTAAAACTATAGTTTATTAGTTTTAAGCACACACAAACATGAGCAATAGGTTTAGAACCTCCCAGATATTTACCTAACATCTGGAATGGTATTGAGTAATTAACAGCAGGTTTGTAGTGGCCAGTCACTTACCCACTGGGGAGTAAAGGTGTCAGTAAAAAGTCTCTCAAGATGGCTTCAGAGGACTGCTCCCAAGTACACTCTATTAGCTAATCCTTTATAAGTAAGTTCTACCAAACACATAGGTTATAATGACCCCAAATGTATCGTCACTTTTCTAACTTTCAATAAACTTTTAATATCAGAGGTGTCTAGACTAAAGATTTTCCAACCACCAAGGTTTTCAATCTCAGTTGTTTACTTGTTTGTCCCCTCCTCACATTCTGATTAGCAGAAACTGTAGCTAGTTTTGACCTTGCTTCTAAAAGCCTGTCTCCAAATTAACCCTTAACTATGTGGTGTTCTATTTCATTACATCAGGGTGGCTGAATGCACATAATATGGTTGCACCACTGTCCTGGTATAATATAAAACTTGCATAATATGGTTGCACCACAGTCTGCTTCATCTGCCTTGCCTGGGGCACCTCTCATTGGGACCTCTTTACCAAGAAGTGCAACCCCCCCCTCTTCTACTTGTGGAGGGCCAGGGGTCAAGATTCCAAGAGTGAAGCCTTCTCCTTTCGTGGTCCAGTAGCCTCCAATATGCCTTCCCCCCCACCCCCATTCTCCTCTTCCCCCAAGTTCTGTGCAAGATCCACTGAGACTGGGCCAGGGTCATTCTGGTAGGCCTGTGCTGGACCCCAACAGTTCTGGTTTTCCAATCTACGCAGACTGTCTGCAACCTCCTAACCCATGAATACAGCAGGGCTTGAAACCCCAAGCTGGGCCCTCCTCTGCTATCGGCCTGGTTTTTGAATGGGGCTTGCATGTAGAAAATGCATGTTCGACACCTGCTTATGCATAGCAGATGGGACTCCACACGGGCATGTTATGCTGTGAAGTGGAAGTACTTCACCTCCTGGGTGCAATGCCATCCCGTTCCCCTTCAGGACATCTCTATGCTCATCATTCTATACTACTTCGTGGAGCTTAAGAACTCAGGGCTCGTACTTAGCTCGATCTGTGTTCACCTCATGGCACTCAGCACCTTCCTTGCTCCACTGGATGGACACTCAGTGTTTACCCAACCTACCACTACTCAGTTTCTGAAAGGCATGATGAACTGCTTCCTGCCAGTCCTTATGCCTACCCCCTGGGACCTTAATCTTATGCTTCCTGCCCTCACCAGACCTCCCCTCAAACCACTAACCACATGCTCCTTCTCACACCTATCCAGGAAGGTTCTCTTCCTCGTGGCCATCACTTCTGCTCAGTGGGTCAGCGAATTGGCAGCCATGATGGCTGAACCCCCATATGCATCTTCCAAAAGGACAAAGTTTCCCTGCACCGTCACCCGAAGTTCCTCCCAAAAATCATCTCCAAATCCCACCTCCACCAGTCGATCCATCTCCCGATCTTCCATCCTAAACTGCATGCCACTCCCTGGAAATTCAGTCAGCACTGGCCTTCTACTTTGACAGGACTCACACCTTCTGCACCTCCCCACACCTCTTTGTGGCCATTGCAGAATGATCAAAGAAGTTAGGCCCTCTCCTCACACAGCATATGCAGATGGATCTCTAAATGCATTGAGGAATGCTGTGCATGGTCCAAAGCTGCACTACCCAGCAGGATTACTGCCCACTCCATGATGGCGCACACAACCACCTCTACTTCCCAGTGGATGTTCTGAGGCATGACAGCTGCCTTGCATTGACCTGGTGCTCCATCCACACCTTCCCAGCACACTACGCCATTGACCAGTGGGCAGCCGTGGACACGACCATGGGACATGCCATCCTGCAGCAGGCGTTACCCATCACATTCTCACACCCATCTCCAAGTTGATCACTGCGCCATACTCACCCACGTTTGGAATACATATAGGGACCATCACTGGAAGAGGAAGAGGAGGCTACATACCTGTAACTGGAGGTTCTTCGAGATGCGTGGTCCCTATTTGTATTCCAATGCCTGCCCACTGTCCCTTCTGCTGCAGACTGTCTATTCAGCGGTGAAAGGGTCACTGAAGTCACATAGCCCCACATGGCCTCTTATGACCTTTGCTGGAGCATGAGGCACATGTGCAGGTCAACAGACACTGCTGCTGAAAACTTCCAGTTCTGGCGCATGGTGTGCATGTGCACCCACATTTGTAATACAAATAGGGACCACACATCTCAAAGAACCTCCAGTTACAGATAAGTTACCTCTGTGACGGGTTGGTATCACAGAAACCCCCTTGGAGCTGTTACCTGGTGTGCCAAGACTGCTTCTGCCCCTGCTTTCCTGCCTTTTCCAGCTTGGGACTCCAGAATCCTGTCTGTTTTGAGCCAGACCCGCTAGTCTGCTGCAAACCCAGACCCAGGTCTAAACCACGTCCCCTAACTGCTGAAGGCTTGCCTGGAAGCAGCTCAGGAAGTGCTCTTGCCTTTGACACCCAGGTGCCCAACTCCCAATGGGGTTAAAACCCTGAATAAATCCGTTTTACCCTTTATAAAGCTCATACAGGGTAAACTCATAAATAGTTCGCCCTCTATTTCATAGATAGAAAGATATGCACAGCTGTTTGCCCCCTCCAGGTACCAACACGTACTCCAGGTAACTTAATATGTAAAAAGTGATTTTAATAAGTACAGAAAGTAGTATTTAAGTGATTGCAAGTAGTAACAGACAGAACAAAGTGAATTACTAAGTAAAATAAAATAAAACACGCAAGTCTATGTCTAATCAAACTGAATACAGATAAAAACCTCACCAGTGCCAGTAAACTTCCTTTTACAGGCTATAGTCCTCCTAGCCTGCGTCCAGCAATCACTCACACCCCCTATTGTCTTTGTCCTTTGTTCAGTCTCTTTCAAGTGTGTTCTTGGGGGGTGGAGAGGCTCTCTCTTGAGCCAGCTGAAGACAAGATGGAGGGGTCTCCCAGGGGTTTAAATAGACTTTCTCCCCTGGGTGGATACCCTTCCCTTTCCCTGTCTAGCATCCAGTTACCAACTGGAGTTTTGGGGTCACATGGGAAAGTCACATGTCCATGCACCACTCAGTTCCTTAGGAGCCAAGCCTAGCTACATTCCTGGCCAAGCTCAGATGTAGATTGGTGTCTACAACTTCTTTTGTCTTTCAAGAGTTTCTTGATTGGGCTCTCAACCTGCACATTCCTTTCTCCAGACATGATCCCATGCTCTTACAAAGGCTATGTATAAAACCAGCAAATATACAACCAATATTCATAACTTCAACTACAAAAATGATACATGCATACAACCAGGAGGAATAGATTCAGTAGATCATAACTTTTATAGAGATATGTTACATGGCACATGTAGCATAAAACATATTCCAGTTATATCCTATATACATTTATAAGCACCCCCCCACACATAAAGCCTTATGGGGTATGCCATCACAACCTCCCAGTTAGACCCTGAGCATGTGGGCAAGACCCACTAGGTAGACACCTGGGAAAGAATTCTTCCCATCAGAGCTCTCCCTGTCTAGTGTCCCATCCCCAGCCCTTGGAGATATTTGCTGCTAACAGTTGCAGATTAGCTACATGCCATTTTAGGCAGTCTCATCATATCATCCCCTCCATAAACTTATCAACTGCCAACAAGGATGCTGTTTGGGGTGGTGATTTTTGCAATATCGAACTTGCAACAGAGACACCAGGAACTGAGATTTTCAATTAGCTCTACATAACCCAGTGAATAGCCTTCAGATGATAAAGACTTTAAGTCACTGTGTGTTAGTATTGGGCTTTAACTAGTGACTAAGAGATTGATCCTGCAAGAGAATGAGCATCTTAGTACTGAGCACGCTCTATTCTCATTGGGCCAGAATGCAATATTACCCTTATACTGAACAGTACCTTACACTACACATAGTCCTGTTGATTTCAGTGGGACTACTTGTGGAGAAAGGTTCTACTCAGAGTTGCAGCATGGCTCAGTGGTTAGTTCATTAGTCTAAGACTTGAGAGACTTGGCTTCAAGTTCATGTTTTGCTACAACCTTCTTGTGTGACGTTGGGAAATCATTTAGCCTCTCTGTTTGAGTTCCCTATCTGTAAAATGGGTATAATAATACTTTCCTAGCTCACCAGAGTGTTGTGAGGGTAAGTACATTAAAGATTATGAGGTGCTCAGATAGCATGGTGATGGATAGCAACATCATTACCTTAGACAGTGTGACTAAAGGTATCAACATTTAGTCAATGGGATACAGAGGGTACGCAACAGCTAAAGGTAATGGGCCATGAAAGTGGACATCCAAATCCCATTACCAATCCAAATTCCAAGAGCCACTCTGACCCTCCATTCTAATTTTAACTACATGAGTTTATGGGGAAAATATTAATCTTGAGATTTACCAAGACACATTTTTGCAAATTAATTTAGAGCAAAAGATTTCTGAAAAAGCCAGTTTACTCCTGCTCAAGTTGGTTATATTTTATATATTGTTGTTTAACCTAGCCTAACTTAACAGGCTTGAAGCAAATTGATACAGACAAACTGGCTCTTTGTAACGTATCTATTAAACAGTACTGTGCATTTTCTAGAAAAGATCAATATTGATTAAATAAATAGTACATTGTAGTTTTATGTACTATAGTACAAAAGCAGTTTCTCCTCCCTTGGTGTTCACACCTCAACTGCTAGAAGAGGGCCTCACCCTCCCTGATAGAGCTAATCTCGTTATCTCTAGCCTGACTCTTCCCTGCATATTTATACCTGCCTCTGGACATTTCCACTGCATGCATCCGACGAAGTGGGTATTCACCCACGAAAGCTTATGCTCCAATACGTCTGTTAGTCTATAAGGTGCCACAGGACTCTTTGTCGCTGCTACAGATCCAGACTAACACGACTACCCCTCTGATACTTGACATATTAAAGATATGTTTGTTTCCAAGATTATTTTTTAGTTAAAAATGAAAGGCAATCAAACTAAAACTGAAGATTCCTTATGTTTAGAATGCCTTAATTAGATAAATTTTCTAAAACAATTTGAATATGAAAAGTGCTAAGTATTGTTATTTTATCAATATGTTCAAGTAATGACTTCTAAACAAGCTGTTAGAAAAGGCTGCATTTTTTCCTGTTATTAGCAAAGAAACAATTGAAGGAAAAATAAACGGACAGTGACTACTATCACATAAATGATTAAATAACTTGATCTGGCAATTGCAAGTCAGCTTTAATGGCTACACTCTCATTTTATTGCCATTTCACTAAATACAGTGATAGATTTGTCTCTTTGCACCATGTTATTTAGTTTGATTACTGACTGAAGGCAACCTTTAGTGTGTTTTCTTAACAATTTTGATTTAGTAAACTATCTTCCCTAACTAGTATTACAAAGAATATTCCTTGAAGCCTGTAGTTATTTCTTTTTAGCAATAGAATTTTTAAATAATATTTTTGACATGGACGGTCCTATGATAGAAAATGAGCCCCATCACTATTTGTATCATTTTGTTGTGAACACCGCGTGTATCCTATTTCCATCTCCTTCACTTTCAAGATGTAGATACATATACAATCTACCCTAAGTGTGTCTTTCCTCCAGCTGCATTACTGTTATTTCCCCCCAATCATTCTTCATTCTACATCCTATGTCTAAAGATGCTAGAGTTAAATTCTGAAATATCCTGGCTATCATATCTCATGTCTATCACTAGGTCAGTATAATTATATTATAGGGACAAAGCTGGAATCTATAGATGTGTTCTTCCAATTGCTAACATATATGTTCTTAAGGTCAGGTAGGGAGAATCATTTGTCTATCATGTGTCTCTAGGATTTTTAAGACTAGTTTACATTTATAAAAGCTGTTATGCTGTTCGTGATAATAGCATAACCTTCACTTTTTTAGCTTTTCCTTTCTATACATGATATTCTACCGCTGAGCAATACATCAGTCTGTTTCAATCAATGGACAGGAACAGGTGGGAGGGTCTCATGATCACTTCTGGAATTTTTTTATGTGATCAGAATGCAATCAAGAGGGTTAACTCCAGATTCTAGCCTCTCCAGCAGGTGCTGTAACTCATTCTCGTAATTATATGCTGTTAGTTCAGGTGCTACTATTCCCTTATGTACTTTGATTTCTTTGCTATAGTACAGAATATAAAAGACTCACTTTTCCATTACCAATTGGTCTTTTTGTCCAAATCTTATCTCCAGGAGAACCTTTAATTGACCAGCGCTGTTTAGTTTGTTAGGATTGTGTAATACAAATGACATGACATGCTGGCCTCCTCAGGTTCTGTGATTCACCCTCAGTAGTTTTTGGTATTATCAATGCTAACTTTCCCGTTTTTGCTAGCTACTTGGTTTATTGAATCACTAGAATGTTGGGACATGCCTGACACATTCAGTAGCACAGTGGGCACACTCTCTCAGTGACAGGGCCGTACCGCAATGTTTTGGCACCTGAGGCAGGGAGCACAAATGACCCCTCTCCCCCCGCTTGGGCCAAAACTTTGCAAGGTCTCAATTCTGCCTTCTTCCTGTTCTACTCCTCTCATGGTACTGCTCTGCTACCTACCCCAATAAAGGAGAACTAACAACTTAAAATGCCTTGTTCAAAAATTTAAAGTAACACTTAACTTCAAACACCTGAACAGCAAATGTAACTTTTCTGCATAATAAACATTGGCATTTTTATCTGTTTGAATAATCAAAGTGGTGCTTTCCATGCCTTCTTGGTTGCAAAGATTTGAACTGCTTCCTGAAGGTCCACAGTCTGGGCCAGCTCATGCTCTAGTGAGATGGTTGCAAGGGCGACCAGCCTCTCCTGTGTCATTTTGGTGCGTAAATGTGTTTTTATTAACTTCAGCTTGGAGAAGCTGCGTTCTCCACTGGCAACTGTTACAGGAAGTGTTTAGAAGTATGCACTAAACAACAAAAGCATTTGGAAAGAGGGTGGTCATCTTATTTGTGCATATATATTCCAGAACAGCCTTTGGAGTTGATCCTGCTGAAATGTAGCTTGAAAGGGATTTCAGTTCATCACCTAAATCACTTGCATCATGTGTCAACACTGTCTCTAGTGCCCTGCGTTGCTGGTGTAGGCCTTCTTCAGGCATAGTGAGGAGTTCTGGAATATCATACAATATCCCAAATATACTGCTGTGTTCCTTGAGCTGCATGAAACAATCACAACTGACTGTATTGCACAATCTAGCACCTGGTTAAAGAATTCAACTTTGAATTGTTGTTTGGGGTCTTTTATGGGATTATCCCGTGCCTCGTAATCAAAATGTCTTCTTCTTCGGTGACTCTTGTGAACACAAACTTTCAACTTCCAGTGACATTGGCCATTTCTTAGTGTGTCTAATGCAAAAGTAGACAGCTGTTCATCTGTGATGAAATGTGTAAAATATATTTGAGGGTTCCCTTCTCCTTATTTTAAAATGTATTCAGGAGTGTTTTAGTACAATGATTCATATGTGAGAAAAACCTTCTTAACAAACAGGGTCCAGGTAGCTATTTACTTACAAAGAAAGCTCTCCTGATATGGCAAAATAGAAAAGAGAAATGAAAAGACCCACTAAAAAGTCTTCATATGAAATCAGCTGTATCCATTTCTTGGGGTATTGGGGCTTTAGGACCTGATAGGCTTTTGTAGCTTTATTTGTGACTGAGCAGTTTGTTTGGCAGTAATTGTTCACTGCAGACACTACTGTGATTCTGGAAAGCCTTACAAATGTTACTTTGACAAAAAGACTTGTCATTACTTCAGGTTATTTGGGAACTTGAATGGACTGTGGCAGTGAGCTTTTGCCTGGATACCTCTATTGTGTGGGCTCAAACAAAGTACCTGCCAAATATATTATCTTAACAGTGTTCTATCATCCAAGTACATCCAGCATGATTTCATTGCATTGTATGCTCCCATATTCACTGATTAAAAAAGCCATACTTCTAAAGTACGTCTCCCCATTAAATAGAGAAAGGATGGGGAAAAATAAATGTGTGGGGGTTTTTTCATGTTTTTTGGAAGGCTGTTGATTGGGAACTTGAGCCAGTAGGATGCGAATGAAACATGAATGAAAACATTAGGTGGCTAACCTATTTGTACTTAGAGTATTGACTAGTTGACAAGGCCATCAACGGGAACATATAATTACATTTAAAAATGAGGGCTGATATCCTGAATCACGAGTTAGAAAGTAACTGCATCACGTTCTATTTTCCCCTCCTTATTGGATAGAAATGGCAACTGAATTCTGTTTTTTCGTGGGAGTGGTAGGGATTTTTAACATAATTATTGGTACCAATTGAATTATGCTTCCAAATCTTCATTTTAGAAGTTTGGTTCTAGTGCTTGGCAGGGATATTTGTATTTGTGGGTCTGATATTTGGATTTAATTTTGTTGGCTATTTGTATTGATATTTGGAGATGTAATCTTAAAAACAGCATAAAATCCCGATTTTTCACACTTGCTGTCTGGTCACCATACTCCAGTCTCCAGTCTCTTTAGACAGGTTTAAAGGTCATGTTTGTTTTCTTCAGACTCTGTAATTCCGCCTATATGGAACATTTTGTTGTTGTTATCCTTTTCTTTCAGCATCAGTGTAGAAGATTACTGCCTTGATATTACTACTACAACTTGTTGATACAAATTCACCCTGCATTATACACATACAAACTGATTCAGCAGTGTGCTACTCTTCGTTTCAATAGAAATCAATAGAATTACAGTATATAAAACATGAATGAGGTAATGAAACAGATCCTTTACCTTACCTAAAGTTAGACTGGGTCTACATAAGAAAATTGTACTGATTTAAGTCAATTTAGAGTCCAAGGCCCCTATCCTATAATTACATACAGCTCAATTTTACTACCATCAGTAGCTTCATGGATTTCAGAAGGGCTCCCTACTGAAATGCATGGATGTAAGTATTTGCAGAATTGGAGCCTAATTTAATTAAACCAGTGCAACCCCTTCAAGTAGAAACTCTTAAATCAACTTAAGAGCACCTTGCATCTATTTTAGCTTAACTCAGTCCCTTTTTGGCTTAAGCTAAATGTGTATATAGAAATATAAAACTGATTTAAGAGTGTCCACGCAAGAGTCTGCACTGATTTCATACCATCAGTTTCTATACCAATGTAGATAAAAACAGTACAATATTTGTGTGTAGACAAGATCCCAGAGACTTTGAGTCTGAGTCTCCACTGTCTTGCACCTTGTATAGTTGTTTACATCTGTGCAAAGTGTATGTAATATGCCACCATTATGACTTTGGTAGTATTTTACACCTTCTTGACACTCACTCTGAACATGTATAAATGACTACATAAGGTGCAAGGTAGTGGAGAATCAAACCCCTTGATTTTGCTGCTAACAAGCCACATATTTCCAAACACATATACCATCTTATTTTTAGGAATTCTGGGTAGTGTGGTCCAATAGTTAAAATCAGTACTAAATACTACTGTATGCTACTGTATATTTAAAACTACCTCCCTTATGTTACTCTTTATAAGCACACATGTTTAAGTGAAAGCACACTCAAGCCCTATATGTGCACTTATTAATAAATGATGTAATATGACCCCTAATCCTGGGCTGTGTCCAAACAGCACTTACATAAATTTGTGGAGTAGGATGCAGGTAAAAAAAATGGCTTCACAACACATTGACATGACCTCCATCCTGGGGCAAGCTGGGGACTACAGCTCAGTTCTAGTACAAGTTAGAGCAGCCTCAGGACATCTTCTAACCTACACCAGATTTTCTATATGGACAAAAGTCCATTCTCACAACTAGGCATTATGGGAAACAAATATGTCCACTTTCCCAAGACACATTCCATGGGTGAGGTTAAGGGCAGACTAGTTGCTGCTATAGTAGTTTCCACACTACCCAAGGAGTCTTCCTATGATGGGGAAAATACTCACCAGCTACTTAGACCAATAACTTTTTTGGGTGGTAGAGCAGATCTGGCTCTCTGTATTGAGCGGTCTACTCACCCTTCATAAACTGAATTTATTTATATATGTGGTGCACTGCTGTAGCTTACTAGCAATGGATTTAGTTATACTAGAGCAGGCCCCTAGATTCCAAGTTTGCCCTGTAGGACTTGTTATGATATCATTGCATAATACACAATATTTAATAAATACAAATTAAATAGAAATATACATTGTCTGATTATAGAGAAGCAAAAAAACAAAAACAAATTTTAGGAAAAGTACAAAACTCTAGCCAATCACTAATCTTAGCTGATTTATTCCACTGTACTGAAGTGGTAAATAATTATAATTAAGGAAGTCCCCTTCAAACATAAGTTTCCATAATAACATATTTTTAAAATCCTAGCAACTTTCATAACTGATGTTTATCAGCTTATTCTCATAGTCACTACATACTTTGTTTCTTGGATATGGAATCTGCACCAAAAGGAGCTCCCCCCACCACCCTGCATATGTAAGCTTTGCATCAGAATGTTTAGCACCTAATGAACTATGGACTTGAACTTCAAAGTGTTGAGCACTTCAGTTCCATTATCCAACCAAACACTTAAATGTAAACGTACATATAATCATGTGATCAGTCTCATTGAAGCCAGTGGGATTACTCACAGAAAGAAGCACTATGCCCAGGAGTAAGTTCTGCAGGGTACCCAAAGCCAGCACTGTGTGACCTCAACAAAAGGCTCTGACACAAATCTACTAAATGCAGGAGATTCATAGTTACCAAACTAGCCACAAGCCCAGATTCAGTAAGTTTCATGTTCGTTAGGGAGTTAACTCTTCACTTTAAGAATCTTTGATTTGGTGGAGATCATCTCATAACTTCAATACCCTTCTAAGGTAGTTTGTATTCTGCAGATTTCCGTAGTGATTTTTTATATATTAGAAAAGTCCCTTTTTTGCATTTCCATAATTCATGAAATTATCTGTAATTGTGTAATTAGTGTAAATACATGCAATCACATTTACAACATATGATTACAAAGTTCAATGGCATAATTGTGATGGGTAATGTCATAAAGAAAAATCTATTACATTTTATGAAAAAGTAGTCTGTGCATATATAGGAGCCTATATGTAAAGCTGAATACTTGTGATGTCTATTAAGTTGTTTATAAAATTTGCCCGAAAATAACACCAAAAATAGTTATTCCCCATTCAGAAATTATCTGAAATTGTTTTTTTTTTCATTATGAATTATAGAAGCAACATTATTTGTACCTGAATTGGTTCTGAAACATTTTGTTAAAGTGATACTTTCATTTAACTCTTAAACGTCTGTCAATTTACAGACTCAACAAGAAGTCCAGTGGCACCTTAAAGACTAACAGATTTATTTGGGCATAAGCTTTCATGGGTAAAAACACACTTCTTCAGATGCATGGACTGCCAGCCAAATACGTGTTTAGAAGCACATACAGTCAGTGGGTAATTATTTCTGTCCCTACAATTCTGGAATTCCATTTTATCTCTGAAATCTTTACTTGCTCTAAAACTAGAATGAACTTTTTTAGGTGTGTAGGAGTATAAAACAGCTTTTGAATAATAGAAATATAGGGTTGGAAGGAACCTTGAGAAGTTATAAAGTCCAGTCCCCTGTACTGAGGAAGGGCTAAGTAAAGCTAGACCATCCCTCACAGGTGCTCGTCTAACCTGTTCTTAAATCAACAGGTTTATACATCAAAAAGAACATGAAATGGGGTGGAGTAAACACAGCAAGTATTCTTTTCTTAAATAAATTATTCATTATACGATGCTCACAATTTTGTTCTATCCTCAGAGACTGTATTCCTCAAAGTCAAAGACCATTTATTCTCGAATTAGTACTGCCATCCTGTATCTGATGATACTTTGAATATCTGTCAAATATATAAACAGTACAGTCTGTATCATTTGGGAAAAAATCAGCTTCTCCATGTTTTTAATTTTTTTAACCAATGATATCTTCAGTTACCTTACAGTATTGAATTTTACACTTATCCTAAATACTTGAAGTGGGAAGTCTGAGTACAGCATATGGAACCGGTTTAATAAAGATGCTCACAACAGCCTCCTCATTAATTTGTATTATTTTTTCTATTCAAATTACCTTACTTGAGTCTATAAACTGGGTTCTGTCAGTGTCACTTTGTTTAAAACAGAAGGCTCACAAAAATACTTGTACATTGTTTATTTTTGAGGTTAGGTTGGACCATGGAATGGGACTATGATGAGCTTCTGGGGAAGATATTCCTCAACTTTATGTTGTGCGTGGTTTAACTGATGGGAATTCTTTTGTGATTATTTTTTTATTTCACTCAGGTAAATTGTGTAAATAAAGCACTCGAGGCCAAATTCTGTTCAAAGTGGAACAGGAAGTACCCCCCCTCCCCCCCGAAAGTGTGGAACACAAATAGACTCAAGTGGTAAGTGTGATATTTACCCCAAACTAAACTCCCTGATAAATGAGAGAGAATTAATGGGATTTTAAAATCAGTGCAAAATATTCTGAAACTTTAAAAATCCCTCATGACCATTGTCTGACCATACTGAAAGAAGGACAGGTGACACTTGATATGGATTTTAATCAGGCCGCAACTTTATTATATAGATGTCTGGGATTGCCCGGAAGATAAAGTGTACAGTGCAGGCAAATCCATGTTTATTCAAATCATTACCCGGAGCTTCCACTAGCCCCCCTTCATTTTCCATCCAGGTCCCCCCATCCAACCCATGGCTTGGACCTTACCATTCCCTCCCCCCATAGAAGGGTTATGGTGGTCTATAAGAACGGGAGGGGTTGGCTTCCTGACGTACCAATCATAGGAGTCCCCAACTCCCCACCCCCATTCTGTTCCTTTATCCAGTGCCTCCTTTTAAGTCCTTTACCAGGCCATTTATCTGGTCACTGGATGCCTTCCCTATGGAGTACCTGCACTGGACATCCACCCCACACTTACAAAATAAGTTGCGATGTATAGCCTACCCCATTTTCTTCTTACCAGAAAAGGTCCTGACTCCTGCTGTGGGGAAGGTGAAAAAAGCTCACTCCACCAAAGCCAATCTGGTGGAGGAGGAAATTTTTTTTCCCAGCCTCCCTAAAAAGGAGTGACCAGCACAATGCCCACAGCAGGTCCTAACCCAACCTGATGTCCGCCACCTTTAGAGGAGGAGGACTGGATCCTGCCTTGCCTTCTGCATGGAAAAAGTGGCTTTAAACTCCCAGGGCTTTCACCTTTATAGCCTTCTGACCTCACATTTCCGGGGTGTGAGTCAGTGCCACAAAACTGACCACCGTTCACCTTTTGTAGTAATTTCTGACCTCCTTCTCTCCCCCCGCCATAAAGCCTTGTTGCCGTCCCTCGGAAAACCCCAGACAACGTTCTCCCCACTTTAGGTGCAGTACGGTCAAACCAAATATAATTTTATTTCAATCCTCTTATTCCATTCCTCCCACACCTTCTGAGTGTTGTCCATTTTTAATCCATGGTTAGGTCACAGTCCAGCAATGAAATCCATTTGGACAGAACTTTCCACCCAAAAAGAAGAAATCCAACAGCAGGAACAAGTCTATAGATTATAAGATTTCTTTGCTATAAGGTAGGTCTAGAGGATCACATTGAAGGGAATAGGATCTGGATGGATGGAAGGATTTTGACATCTAAGTATGTCACTGAATTGTTGACTTGACTGCTTTCCCTGATTTACTTTAGACATAATCCTAAACAGGTTTTAGCCCTTTAACTAATGAGAACTCTGAAAATGAATAGCTCTTCTCATTCTCTAATTTCTATGTTAATGACATCTAATTCAGGGAGGAAAAATAACTCATAAGTTAAATTCAAGCTGCTCTTTTAATTATTGTGTTAAATTTCTATTCCAAGCATGAACTGTACTACATTATTCCCAGTTACAGCTACGCACCCAGACATATTAACCCTCAAATAATTCTGACAAATAAGGGAGTTACATGTCAGTCCTCATTGTTGTTATCAGCTTTTAGTTGTAAGTAGGAAGAATGTGGGAGAATCCGTGTTTGGAATAAAAATATACTACAGAAACTAAAAGAGTATTTTGAATTTAATTTGAGTATTGCTTTTCCTCTGCGTATAAGATTTATTTGGCAAAGACCTAGTAGGTCTCACAGAGTGAATGCATTCTTTAAACTAATGGCAAGCATTAAAAGAAAAGACAACAGAAATGAAACACATTCTTTACTCAATATATTATGTTTTCCCCCCCATCAGAAAAAATGGTCATTCATATTTGGAAGTCAGATGACATATAACTCAGTCTGCCATAAACAGTTATTTCATACACTGCTTAAATATGGTATTTTGAATTTTATTATGATTTTATAGTCTTTCTCTTAAAAGCATTCCTTTACCTATCCCCTCATCTGCAGAATTAGGGAATTTTGCTCAGACAAATAAGCCCAATGCTCAATAAGATCCTTATTCAGCAAATAACTTAAGTATGTGCTTAATTATAAGCACGAGTAGTCTTGTTGAAGCAAATGAGACTTATGAGTTTAAAGTTAAGCACCATGCTCAAGTAACTTGCTGAAATCATACCTGAGGGCTTGTGTTACTGCATGCAAAGTCACTCTTAGTGTGTAGTACTAGTGTCACACTGAGAGTTAGTGTGGAATAGTTAGTATGCACTAGCTGTTGCAAGTTTTTACTCCCATATAAAGAATCCATAGAAACAACGAACACTTCTTGGATGAAATCCTGACTCTGCTGAAATCAATGGGAGCTTTTGCTTTAACTTCAAAGCAGCTAGGACTTCACCCACTGTGTTTTCACCAACATCCAGAGCAATGGCAATAATATACAGTTTAAAGTGGTTGGGCCAGCATCGTGAACCTTCTTACAAATTGTACCTCCAAAAGTTCAAGAGGATTGCATTCAATAGGAAACTTCCATGGGATGCCCTTCTCCTGTATTTGCTTAGTAGCACTATAATATCAAGGCAAGTCCTGTACTTGATCAGTATGTAACATTACTTTTCTTATACTTGGTTTTTAAAAAAAAGTTATTTATAATCCGATTTACATTTTCCACATTAGATATAACTTTGTATGTCACACTTGCATAAGATGACAGAGCTGAAACAAATTATATATATTTGACTTCTGCTTCTCTTGACAGTAATAAGCAGCATTTCAATTAGATGTAGCCTAAGCATCAGGGGCATATTACTCTAATAGTATTACACTGTCAGAAAAGAAGTATTATTTGCAAGGTACTGAAAAAAAATATTAGTATGTCTCCCTAGTCTTAAAATAAGCACTGAGACCACTTGACAGTTAATACTGAGTACATAATTTGTTAGGGACGCTTATCTTGAAAAGTATGTGCACTGTAAAATCTTTATACAATCTAATGTGTGTGTGTGTATGGAAGAATATATATATTCTAGCACAAGAGAGTGTGCTAGAATTGGACTCCTTCTTTTGCATAAAATACTATTTCTAAGGGGGTGGGGATTATAAGACTTTCAGAATCAAAGGAGATGTAAAGGAAAACTGATATTTCATCAGGTTCTGCTATGTGACTATGGAAACTATGAACAAAAGTCATTCCAATGTTGGAAACCGCCTTTGTCGCAGGCATTCAGCAAAAAAGACAAGATGCAAGGAATAAGATAATTGGATCACAAACTTACTAACTTTGCTCACCTGGGAACTATACATCAACAACTTGTATTGTGTACATCATGATTCCTTCCTTAATCATTTCCATGTGGTAGAGGACTGTTGTTAACCCCCCACTCCTCCACAAATGGTTCCCAATCTGTATCTATATTGGACACCTGCCACAAAAAGGCACTAGCAATTAGCTTGACTTCCTCCTCTCCCTCCCTCCCAACTCTGAACGAGGTTCCCAGATAATTAACGTTTCCCTCCCTAACTTTGGCCAAAAATATATCTGTTCCCTTGTCAGAGAGGTGTAACCCATTGTTCCTGAATAACCAAATATGTTGTTTATGATGGGTAGTTGCTGAGCTTTCCCATTCCAGATGCTTCATACATCTTCTGGTGTTGTCAACCCATGGAGGCCTGGCAACTTCCTGCTTTATTCTTCACTGCAGCATTTCAGATCAGTTTACTGTCACCCTTAAGGAAGGGTACTGGGTATGTCTTACATGTCTTAAAACTCTGTGCCCTGATGACTAAGTCAACAGCCTTACAAAATCCCAAATCATTTTCACACAGGTATACAATAATAAGTTTCCTGGATGTCAAAAAGTGCAAGAGAGGGCATCAGCTGGTCCCACAGCATACCCTCCTGCCCTGCCAACTCAGATTCACCCTGTTACGGAGGCCCAGGTGAGGGGGGCTCAGGCTAGAGGAACAGGTTGATATACACTTCCCCACGTGTTCATGGCGTACCTGAGCCCCACCAGCCTGTCCAGCTCAGGTGATTCTTTCCCCTGCACTCCCAACCACCCCTCTGAACCCTTGAGGGAGGAGAAGGACTTAAAAAGTCACTATCTTTTTTTCCCACCTTGAGATTGCATTTTTCCAGCAAAAGAAATACAAAATAATTAATTAAAAATAAATATGGCAAAGGAAGATACAACTATTTAGTATAGACACTATTTAATTCTTTTCTACTCTGTTTTCAACTTGACCCGAATCTTACAATGAATGGCAGAAAGGCAGACCCCTGTGCCCACATGGAGCCCCAATAATTTCTCTCAGTGCACATCAAGATCAGGGTATAATTGGCATGGCAAAAAGTGACAAAAAAACCTCAAGCGCCAATATTGTAAGAAATACAATGTGTTTTTGCACTCCACCTGTTCATCTTTCTAAATTTCTTGCATATAAACTTGGCATCATGCAGCCACCTTTATGGATTTTAGATTATCTTGTAATCCAAATATTTGTTTTTCTTGTTTTGGGATAACTTTGTAGTCTTCCTTTTTCTGCAAAAGAGGAGTAATCTTTAAGAGTTTCAGATTAACATGCTGAGTTGATATCAACGCTGTCCACTACCATTCCACTTCCAATCATGTATGCTTATTAATAACATCACTGAAAACTTGACTTTCAAGCAGCAAGTTCATAAGTGATGAACCCGAATAATGCCAGAAAATGAAGTCACACTAAATGTTGCAGTTCTCAGCTGTGAGTAGCCTGTTTAATTGGAGATTTAATTAGAAATTTGTTATTTCAGAGAAATGCCAACTCTGACTGAATCTTAAACAATTGTTTATAACTACAAAACAGCACTTAAGAGAAAAATTGTGAGAAGAGTATAGAAGTCAAAAGGATTCTTAATTTATTTCAGAAGGATTATAAGGAAAGAAAAATGATGACTGAACTAATATTTTATTATGAAGGTGGGTACGTTCTCCAGAATGATAGTAGCAATATAATATAAGATCTATGTAGAAACACATCACTAATTTTGCCTTGGAGAATTGATGTGGCCTAAATATTGCTAACTATATTGTTAAGATAAAAGAGAAAGTTTCTGCAAAGTTTCAAAAGGATTTTGTTACATGTATAAATTTAAATTACTAATGAAAAATAAAAAGTAATCTGGGTCAGAGATAATAATGCTGTGATGAAACATACATGATTTTTTAAATATTTGATAAGAGTAATGGACCAGGATCTCAGCTGTTCTAAATTTATATCAGCTGAGGATCTGGTCTGTTATATTTGTTGATTTATGTGGGCAATGTAAGATTTATTTTGTATCCTTAACAAATCATTTGCTTCCTTTAAAGTGCCTGAGTTCCTTAAAAGTTATGTTTGGTAAGTACACTGTAATCAAATAGGAACTTTTGTTTATTTTTGATTATTAACTAAGTTTTTCTTTTGAAACTCCATATAGATGTTCTTTTAAAAGATTATTGAAACCTGCTGGCAGATAAATTCATTGAAGCCTGTGTTATCATTGTCTATGTTCCACCTACAGACAGATAGAGAACTCCAATCTCTAGTGAATAAGTCTGACACATTTTATGAAAACCAAATTCCTTTATAATACTGCTGCAAATGTGTCACTGAAATTCTGAAAGGCTTTGTTTAAAATAAGTTCAGCTTCCAAAATATAGTGCAGATAGAATTTCTACTGAGTTCAGAAGGATAGTAACAGTTTCCAATTGCATTACCTCATTTTAAAGACCAGGAATCTCTCAAACCCACAGTATCTTTCAAAATGGGAGACACTTTCTAAGAGAGAACATGGTATGTATTTTCTGATTTTTTTTTCTTTCCATGGGGCTTCAACAAGTGAAAAGAGGTGGGTGTTGTAAAGGACAGAGACCAAATAAATTCAGGAATTATTATTATTTATTTGTATTGTGGTAGCACCTAGGAGCCCAAGTCACAGAGCAAGGCCTACTGTTCTAGGCACTGTACTTCCTAACATTTACTTTTACATACTACAGTGTAAAGCGTTAACTAAAAAAAATCAAAAAAATCTCCAGCATATAAAAGCAATAGAGGACATTCTTTTAGAAAAAAAAGAGAAAAAAATCCATATGAGTCAACCTCTACACCATACAGTGATATCTGAGATATATTACCACAGGTACTTAGAACAGAAAATACTGTTGATATCTCAGATACTGATGTGAAGTAATTGTTGGTGAAGATTGTGTTTTTCATGGTGATCACTGTATATATTTTGACCAAGATAGACTTGCTTCACATTTGTATTCCTCCAAGATAGTATCCCTGAGACCTATAGATGACCGTATATGTTTGGCCTGCCACACCACTTCTGTTTAGCTCTAAATGCAGAGTCTTTGATTCCCAACTAAATTCCCATCATTCGTGGCCTTCAAACTATCTTAACATATTTAATAAAGACCCTAACACTTTATCAAGCATGTTCTGTGTATCTATGTGGCAGCAGGTAGATGATAATCTGTGCTGCAGGGAATATTTCAAGATAATTCCAGGTCCTATTTTGAGGTAGTTCTTTTTTCTCTCTCCTTTTCAGGGTTCTGTAGCTGAACAAACATTAAATTAGTTCAGAAGTAGGATTTTTTTCATATATATATATATATTTTAAATATCCCTATTCTTTAGGCAAGTATCTCAGTTTCTAATAGGTATAGAAAATATGATTGATTCTAATGGAAAAAAAATCTTATTTCGTTAATCATATAATTCACTCATACAAGTGAGTTTTCAGCAAGTTTTTCCTTAAACTCCAGAATAATTCTTATTTATAATCCTATAAATAGTATTAATTTTAAAATTAATTTTAGAGAGTAAGGCAATTTTACAATATATCCACAGTTTGGTAGATGTGGACACTTCCTGAGTTATCTTCATTAAAGTATGACATGGGGCACTTAGGTGTAGTTATGATTAGAAAAGTGGCTGTATAGATAGCACTTTCTTAGTCAATAAATCAGTTCACTTTGTGTATTCTGAGTTGTATCCAGTTACATTACTGATTACTTGTCAACATGATGGCAGATGAAATTTAGCATGGTCAAGTACAAGGTGATCCACTCTGGAACAGAGAATTTCAATGACTCATACAAAATGATAAATTTTAAATTACTGTAACCACTCAGGGAAAAGGGGCCTACATGGCATTATAGACTTTTCAATACAAATAAAATTACAAAAAAAGAAAACCCCAACCCTGTTCAATGGACATTCCATGGTAAAAAAAAGCAATGGATATGCCAGGTTCTATCTAAAAAACAAACAAACCCAGAGAATCATACTAAATCTAAAACCCTAAACCAAAAGTGCTTTCTGGTGACTCCAAATGTCCCCTCTAGAAAGTTTCTAGTGCATAGATACTTGATCTATCAATATTGCTATTGAAAACAGATAGCCCTTCTTTCTTGTCATTGTTATTCTGAAACACCATAAACCGCTAAGCAAAGTTATCTCCATCCATTTCTACAGAGAACCTGTAAAAGATGGACACTGACATTCAAAGAGCTATCTCTGAAAATACTGACATTTCCTTACCCCCACCCCTTGGTGGTGGTTAAACATTTTGAATGAAGTAGCTTGTTACAGAAACTATTTGAGAATGCTAGACAAAGTTTTAATTAAAGCTATAAAGTAATGGATCAATTATCTGCATTGTTTGAACCCTGCAGTGATAGTCATGTGGTTCATGTGCAAAAGTTTTTAAGGACTAATGAACCTTTGCAATGGAGAGCATATTTGCTTTGGGAGCTGGTATGACTGGTGAATATTATAAGATGAATCAACCAAGAGTTTGTGACTTCAAATTTTATTAAATCCCTGAGTTGTGCATTTGAAATTTTAGTGCCTAATTTGTATCTCATTTATGTCTCTGTAAATTGGTCCATTTTTACACCTGTGTGTATGAGATCAGAATTTGGTCATTTTCTTGTCTTCTGGAAAATATTTTGCCTCTTAGCACTCAAAGAAATAAATCTTTTTACTGATTTTCACAATCTTGTTTGCATTCTAGAGACTTCTGATGCCCTGGCCTGAGTCACGGGCTTGGGGAAGGAAAGTGGTTGCTGCTCACAGCTGATGAGAATTATCTCATTTTACTGCTGGGACAATTTGCAAGAAGGATATTGTAACAGTTTTATTGAAAGACTGACATATAGCAAATCCCACACATGCCTCTACAAGGGACAGGGAAAAGTTTCAGGCATAAAGGTGTGACTCCTTTGATAATAGAGTTTCTCAGATGTTTTTGCTACACCCTGTAATAATCTGCAAATGGTTAGATTCCAGTGCATTTTAAAACTTGTTTCTATCCCATTCTTTAGTGTAAATGAAATTCAGCTCTCACAGTATAAACATATTTTCTGCTTCCATTGCTCCTCTGTTATCTGTTATTGCAGGAAACATCAGTGAATTGTGGCACCAAATTGTACTCTGATACACACTATGATGAGTCGGGAGTAACTCTGAGAATAAATTGGCCCATGGACTTCAAAGCCTAACAAAAGGTTAGATTTTAACAGTCTGGACCTTGGTTGCTATTATAATATCAATGTGAAATGAATGGTAATATAATTGTAATTGATGTACACCATAACATTAAGAATAATGTTGTTGGAATCTGCCTTTTAACTTTTACTTCTCCTGATTTTTGTGTCTCTGTGTGTGATTGTGTAATTGCACAATTTTATGCCCTGATCCTATAGTGGATTCAGTGTAGGCACAGCAATATGCTCCGAATGGGTCATTTGCAGAATCAGGACTATAATATTGCATTGACTCGGTACCTTGCATTTAATACTGCTAAACCTGCTCTTTTTGACTGTTTATAAAGCTTTCATAAAGATACTCTTCTTTCTCTTTGCCTTTAGTACTCTTTCCTGACAGGGAAGTGTACTTTATAGAGAGGATATTTTAAGCTAATCAGAACATGATGTACTTTCCCTTTTTTTCCTTTTCCTGGTTGTATTAATATTTGTTTAATTTTTAAAATAAATACATAATGTAAAGAGGTTTTTTTAAAAAAACCCTAAAAATATTTCATAACTTTAAAAATTACTATCTAACTAGTCACTTGGTATACATGTAAGGGGTCTAGCAAAAAGGGAAGTGTTATGAGAAAGTGAATCACAATATATTGGAAAAATTAGAAAATTACACTCTTGCATAATACATACAGAAAGAGAGGCATCAAAGATGAAACCTTGTAAGGTCAAGTTTTAAGGTGTGTGGCAAGGAATGAGGCAAGGAACTGCAAGAAGACAAAAGAAAGTCTAATGTCTAAGGCAATTAAATTAAGAACTGGATTCTATCCCTGCCTCTGCCACACTGCTCTTATGTGGGTGTCATGCTCCCCAGAGGTAACCAGGGTTGTGGGGCATCTTACTGCCATCTGCCCTTAGCCTGAGGGAACCTTGTCTGTGCCTATGAGCATTTATTTATGTTACAACCCTGCTCACAGGCAGCAGAAGTACTCCCTTCTCAGCCACAACAGGTTCTGCTGTCCCTTATGAATGAATATTAGTGAAAGGCATTCTACAACCCCTGAGTCCTCTGAGCATCTCTCTGGAGCATCCAGTACCTATTCCACTATACACTCTCAGAATTCACATATCTGCTACTTCCGAAGGAATAGTACACACTAGTTCATCAGTTTCACCTCAGGACAGAGCTCCACTTAACACACAGGACTTAGATAAGTTTATAGTGAAAATATGAATGTTTGTTTAAAAAAGAATAGAGATTTGAGAAGAAGCAAATAGCATTAATGGAAACAAATGGTTACATATAAAGAAATCAAAACATGCTTTCCAGAGCATATACATAACTAACAAGTTGCCCTCTTGTCTAATAAGGTACAGTTTACCCAAAGTCTTTCTCACAGCACTTTTCAATCAGGATGGCTGAGACCCTCCTTTCGTAAGATCTAGCCCACTGGTAGCTTATCTCCTCCAATGAAGGATGGGAGGGTGTTTTTCTGCAGCCCTAGATATAGTAGACCAGTCCTTTGTTCTTTACCTGTAAACAGGGTTCTATCCCCTCTGTTCACTTCGTCCTGTTAATTTTTTCTCTTGAAGTCCACACAGTCTTTACTAGCATTTGACTCAGTATGCAAACCAGCTTCCATTATAAGATACACAATGGTCAACTCGGGAGATAAGGATTTCCCACCTCCTGTCTGATAGAACTGGTCATGAGGCATGAGACCTCTTGATGACGTGCCATTAACCACAAGATCTTAATAACCTAATTTCCAATATATACACACATCACTTTACATATTATTTGCACATACGTTTCACAAAGATTATGATGACCGATGTTACACAGGCTCTCAGTAGAAACATTACATGACACTCTTTGGTGAACTAAAATGTAAATACCAGATCGAGAGCATCCCTGTAACACTTATGCACCCCTGTGCGCTCTGCCAGTTGGCATCTGGAGGTTTTGGGGTCACAGTTGGTAAATCACATAAACTGAAATGTTGACAGTTGTGTTTGTTGGTTTCTGGGTACCTAAAATGAGACACTTGGGACAAGATTTGCAGAAGTGCTGAGCACTGCATCTGCCACTGAGGGAAATGTGTGCTCTGTTCTGAACATATAAAGTGAAACGAAATGCTAAGTACTCTGAAAAATCAGGTCCTACATAAATCAAGGACCTCAAACTGGACACCCAAAACTAGTGGACACTTTTCACCTTAATTTAAAATTTAAAATTTAAAAATAAACAGGGGTGTTATTAAAAGCACTAGAACACTATAGTGATGAGTGCCATAGAAAAGCCCATGAAGAAATTAGTACTTCTGTCTTCAGAACAGGGTATGAATAGTGAGCAGTAAATAAGAACAGGGCCACAAATCAAACAACAAAGATAAAATAAAATCTTGACTAGCTGCTCATTGAGTGAGTGCCATCTATCCTGTGCGCTGAATGAGGGAGGGGTCTTGTGGGTAAAAAACACTGTGTGACCATGTAATTAAAGACTATCATAATGCATTCACACATGGGGGCTAAATTAAGGTGGAATAGGCAATCTTAATTCTGGCATTTCCTAACTTTTTAGTGCTTAACTATGCAACATTAATGTTCTTTTAACATGTTTGTCTGTCTACCTTTTAAGGCATGTGGTAAGGAATAGTAGGGACTGGAACATCCAGCCAACCTCTATTACAAGTCATAATGCTTTAAGGTCCCAGAAGTTCTGGAACATATGACGGTCTACAAAATGGCATAGGCAGATGCTAGGAGAGAGGAAGTGGTCCTAGAATAATAGTTAATGTCTGCGGAAAACCTGGATTGCTATTTATTTAAGGTCCTGGGACCAGGAGCCTTGTACTACAGAGTGGAACAAGGCTCCGCTGTTTCTCAGCCAAACAGGACAAGGTCTGGGAAAGAGGGGGCTATATAAGCTGCCTCTTCATTCAAAAGGGAGAAACTTCCCTTTTGCGAAACTTCAATGGTAAGTATGCATAAAAACGCATATGTCAGATTCAATGCACTATTGAATTATTTTACAGAAAAATCCTCTAAGATAAGAACAGATGATCATATTTTATGATTGCAAACATTACCTTTTTCATTTAATAATTATTGTGTTTTCTTTTTAAAAATCAAAAAAAATTATAGAGATGATATGTATAAACTTAGTCAAGCTGCAAACATAATGTGGGCAGATTACAAGTATCTGGGTTTTTTTGGTTTTTTTGTTTGTTTTGTATAACTATTATGGGATATTTCCTGTATTATAATTGTGATTAATTATTATTTTCCAGTCAGTAACAAACATTTTTTTAAATTCTTTGACCACATAGGTAGCTGAGATGATTACTGCATGGAAGTTACTTATTTGTCAAAATTGCATTTATGTCCCATTGTGTTCATGACTTTCAATAAATATTTATACTTCATCCAACCAAAATTTTTTTCATCATCTAAGGAAAATATAAAGTGTCTTTGGATAATCAGATAGTTGAGAATAAAGTACATCCAGTCAAACTGTATTAGGAAAGAAAACACTTTGGGTAAGCTAAAAGCAAGATCTTTTGCTAATATTTTTAAAGTTCAAATTTAGCAATAAATGTTGCCTGAAGACCCCCAGGGCAGCTACTTTTGGTGCCAATTACAACTTTGTCAGTGTTTCCCCCTTTTCAATATATTCATTTTTTCTTAAATTTAATTTAGGAAAGTTGTGCTTGCTTAGGGAGTTCTCCAGTTCTTCTGTTGGAGTCAGTTATAATTTTTGATAAAAGCTCATTCTTTTTTTTTTAATTTCCTCCCCACTGTAAACCATACCTCCATTTTGTATTTTAACATGTATAGTGAATTTTCTTTACTGTTGTGCTTCAAATTCTCCAGACAAATGCCCTATCCACCTTGTTCATGATCATAAACCACACACCTCTTAGATTATATCTGCAAATGAATTTTGTATGTACTAAGAATAATATTGATAATAAAGGGATTAATATGAAGGTCCAACAGAGCATCTTAAAACACTCAACAAATCTAAATAAATTCCTTTAGGCTACAAAAGCAAGATGAAATTAGACAATGCCAATTAGAGAAAAATAGCCTCTAGAAAGAATACTTTTAAAGAGGAAGGATTTCAAAGGCACGAAGGGCAGTTGAGGGACTAATTCCCAATTGGTGCTTCGCTCCCATTTGTGCCCTTGAAAATTTTCTGCAAAAGACTAAAGTATAGGCCTCTGGTACTGCTAGGCGACAGCTCCCACTACTTCACCCCTTTCCCTTCCACCACATATGTTAGTGCTTATCAGAAATGACAAAATATTTAGAAAAGGGGTCTATATCCTCTTTCAAAAAGAGAAAGTCGAACAGAAGCTAACTGTCATGTCAAAGAAAATTGCTAATTCACTAAGTTATCTCATTCTCTAGACATTCTGAATATATATATATAATATATATATATATATATAAAATCAGAATGTATATGTATATACATGTGTGTGTGTGTGTGTATATATATATATAAATATATATATATATATATATATAAAATCAGAATGTATATGTATATACGTGTGTGTGTGTGTGTGTGTATATATATATATATTATATATATATATATGGCATTGTTCATTATAAAATACACAGAAAAAAATACAAATCTTTTCTTTTTAACTTACAATAAATTTTGAGAAATTACCTCAAGGGTAGCATGCCCATCACTTTCTGGAAATCAGGCCTCTTTAAGGAGGCCCAAGTTAGGCATTTAAAAAATTAAGGTAACCAAAATCACTAGTCATTTTTGAAAATCATGGTCAAAGCTGTTAAAGGACTTCTGAGATCCTTATATCAATAACTATCGCTTTATACTTAATATCAAAAATAACCTGCCTACCAAAAATAAAAAAAAAAGCCTATCAAAGATGCAAGTATTGGCACATAACTAATTAGTGCACATCTACACAATTAGCCTGCTAGCCAAGAGGGAGTGACAAATCCTTTTAATCTTACTAACATTCCTACAACTCTGAACTAGAAAATTAATGGTGTGAGAACCTGGAAGAACAGTAAAGACCAACTTGCCTAATGTTTTTCCTCAAGCTTACCCAGAAACCAAGTAATGCCAGTACTGAACAGAATGCAGCCTTGCCAAACTCCTGTGAAACTAATAAACCATGTTGTATATCTGCCAAAGTCAAGCATAGCTTTTGGTTCCATTATATATCTTTTCTATCTGTTTTTGACTGTAACTTGGCCAGAACCCATGTCAGTGTGTTGTGGTCAAGATCCCCACTGACACAGCAGTGGGTCGTCTGCCACTGCTAGGGCCCCGGGCCGGGACGCAGTGGAGGGGGTGGGCCTGTGTCCCCCTTGCCACCCAATTCGTGGATGGCAGTCTCCACAGGCCCTTGAAGGCCTGGGCTTGCTCATTGTAAAACTGTTTTGCTCAGCCCCTGCCTGAGGGCCTGAGCTATTGACTCCATTGCCCCACCCTAATCCAGGGCCCAGGCGTACAACGTGTGTTTCAGTTACCGCAAAGGCTGCCGAGAGGGAGAGACCCCTGCAGCCAGACTAATTCCCCCAATTAGTCCGATGTGGCTCCCTGCCGCACTGGAGTGGGTCGAGCCCCGGCTGACCCCCTTACACTGCCTTGTACTTTCCTTACTCTAGTGAGAGCTACTACAACTATGAAAGTCAGCTTAATGCATGTTACATATCTTGCCTGAAATATTGCATTTTAAAACCAGATGGATTTTCTTTTAATCAGAATAAAAGCTTCTACAGTCTGACGTGATATTATTATAGGGCAGAAGCAGAATTCTAGGGGGTAAATCCCCTGCTTGTGAAAATGGCTGGTGTTCATTGGACTAGAATGGAGCAGCACCCATTAACACCGGTAGAGAAGTTGATCCCAGAACAGGAAACTATTACCATGTGGAACCAGATGTCACTGACAGGATTGCAGGATAACATGCAAAAAAAGAGAAGTAGATTCTTTGAGCTTTTAAGGTGCTTATGTATTCTCTCCTCCCTCTTCCCCCCCACCCCCCCAGGAGGGGGACAGTGTGTTTGTATTAAGTAGGAATAGTGTTCTCATTATTGTATGCAGTGTTGTTGTAGACATTAGTCAGTTAGATGTGATAGTCCCCAAATAATTGTATTATAACAAAGATTTTTCCCCCCACCAAATTCCAATATTCCCTTTACTGTACAGTGCAACTGTGCTGGTATCCTGGCTGTTCACTTATGGTAACCGGGAGGAAACTCCTTACTCACTTTCTACTTTACCTCTCTTCTCAATAGAAATAGAAGTGGAAAATATAGTAATGATGCTAAGAACTATCATTCACAGATGGTTGAGGTGAGGATGGCACTGGCGACTCAGCTGAGAATAGTTATTGTAAACAAAGTGTATGACTGTACTGACACAAATCTGAACCTACTTTCAGTCCTATTTTGATAACCATGGCTATTGTAGTAACCAGCCTTTATCATCTTATTGCCTCATTACACATCATATATAGCTAAATAAACATATATATTGTTTACATGTCATCAGTAAGTGAGTAAATATGTCAAAGGAAATACTAGTTCAGATTACAAGTAGAAATAAAGGTGATCTCTAAATACAAGTGGATCCTGAAACTGGAGTTCTACCAACTTTTCATAACTAAACCTATAATAAGGTAAAACTTGATTAGCTCTATTTCTAATTAGAAACTTTACATTCTCTATGTTGAAGATTCACAGGCCTGCCCGTCTCTCTCCACTCACTTCTGTATCTCATCCTGTCTGTATGGCAGCTCCTTCTAGATGTTCTGCTTTCAGCTTAATCTTAACATAGCCAAAAATAACTCCCTGAAGTATCCTCCCAAACTCTCTTCACTCACTCATTCTTTGTCATTGCTGACAACACTACCGTCCTGCCTGTCACTTATGACTGTAACCTTGAGTTCATCTCTTTTTCTCTCTCTCTTTCTCTCTCTCTCACCACATCAAGGTATGCCCATTTTTTATGCTTTTTCCTCTACAACTAAATCATTTTCAGTCTTCCTGACATCCATATCACCTTCCTACATATTTAAAGAAAATCAAAACACCACTTTTCTAAAAGTATGTGTTTTCATTGGAAAAAAATTATGGATATCAATGGGAGTTAGGCACATAAATGATTTGTATGGATCTTTAAGGATCTGGTCCTAAATCTAAAAATGGAGTTACTTCACCAAGTATTGGTAGAATGTATTGGACTGAATGGATAGTCAGCTTCCTGATAATCAGATTCAATAGTCATGATTTTTTTCCACAGAAGAAAAGAAATTGATTAAACTATTTTTTGTTTTTTATATAATTTTTTTCTACAATTTTTGGTCAAAAATACTGAAAAACAAAAATGTTCAAGAACCAAAAATTTTAAACCAAGTAGGGAAAACATATCCAGTTTTATTTAAAAATTTTGCTCAACTGCCTCCCCCCGCCCACCCTTATTATTCAGTTTTAGGTTCCCATCACCAAAACAAAGGTTTTTTTTTCCATTTTTGAGTAGTTTTGGTTTTTGGTGAAACTCACCCTTCCTCCCCCAAAATCAAAATTGGAGATTCCCCATGGAATTTTTCATTCTGATGAAGCAATTTTTAATCTAATTGAAAAATTGCAACCAGCTGTAATTTAAATATGTTTGTGACAATGAACATTATGAGTGTTCCACATTGTACTCCTGACATGAAAAATGTGATTGAACTGACTTGTTGAAGGTGTACCATCAAAAGTCTGTTCAACAATGTAGTATATATGCAATATATAAATATTATAGCTAAAGATTTTTTATATTATGGATTCTTTTTAGGATTGGTCAATACTTTATTTGGACATTTTTGCACACAGAAATTTTCATAAATATAGTACAGGTTTTAGTTGGGGGGGAAATCCCAAACCACCAAAAAGCCTGTTTTTTTGTTGTTTGGGTTTTTTAACCACATTGATTTGAGTTACCAAAAGTATGGAGAAAAGTCTGTTTTCAACTTTATATTTTTTTTTTATGAAAAATCTTAAGAGTATTGAAATGTCATTGAAATTTTTCACTGAGAATATAATAATTTCCACGCCTGTTCTAGTTTCTTTCCATAAGTAAAAAAAAACTAAAAGGGAAAAAAGTTTTACGGTTTGGTTTTGAAAATTCAGGTATGTATGACTAATGAATGGTTTTACTCATAAAAAGATTAAACTTCTTTCAATAACAAACTTGGTCAATTTTTGTACTGAAAACAAAATAAACACGAGTAAAAAAAGATCTTTCACCTATAAATCACTAATCAAGAGATTGAAGCCACAGTAAAATGGCAATTCCTCCTCCCTTTGATTATTTGTTATTTCACTCTTTGTTTCTATGCTTGTTCGTAGGCCAATATTACCTCAAAGTGAAGTGGTTTTCTGGGGTGGTTTAATTTAGATCAACACTAATCACTGTATAGAGATAAAAAATCACTTGAAATAAGCCATCTTCAGGAAGAGCATTATATCTACTAACAAAAGCTAAGGCAGGGCCTCAAAAATGTTTATTATGGAGTATAATTTGGGTCCCAGGATGAGGGAATTTAAATCAGTGTTCTCTGCGTCCCTCGACAATTTGAATTCCTACCTTAATGTAATCTTGGTACATGACTATTAAGGTGTTTTTCCTATGTCTTTCATTTTTCTTTGCTGATAGCAGGGAACATATATTCCCTCTGTAAGTTCAAAAACATAACCTCTCCTTCCTATTATTGTGTCTGCACCAGATTGATATGTGTTATACCTGAACTCCCCCTTGTTTTTATGAAGTGTTGAAAACAAAAAATCAGAATCCAGTGCCAGAGGAAAAAAGTTATTTTCCAACTCACAAATCCTCTACCTTCCTCATTGTCCCCCCTTCCCCCAACCCTCCAAACACATCATGTCAAAGAAATTAGACATGTCAGTTTTTGAGGTGGTATGAGAATGTGGAATCAAAGTTATCCAGTGTGAAAATGAAATCATATATTCCACTGTTGCAGTTTATGATGGTGGTCTTGCCAGAGTGCTTTAATGAAGCTGGTGTCTATGGCCAATCTTCTTGTATAAAGCAGAGAGGGCTGAAATAAGGAGGGAAGAAGAGGAACTAGTTTTCACCATGTAGGAATGGGAAGGCTTCAACTTCAGAATTGTTTTCGATTTCTCCCCGGCAAAGGAGCATCCTGTTCTCATTGTTTTGAGTTCTGAAGAGGTCAGTGCAATCAGTATCTCAGTTTGAATGAGGAAATTATGTGATCTATTGGTTTTCTGGACTTGTTAAAGGTGCAAAGAGGTCAAACTAAATATTACAAAAGGAATTGTGTGTTGATGATGTATATAGTTCAATTTTTTTTTCTGTGTATGTGCACAAAATTATCAATTGTAATGTACTGGTAGAAAAACTGTAGCTTTTTCAAAAAGAAAAAAACATAAGAATGAGTGTTTTGTTTGGAGAAGGAGGAAATGATAATTTGTTTAAACTGAATTCTTGCAGACCAGCTCAAGGGGAGGAACATCCTTTCTTGTAGCTGAAAAGCATAAAATGTTCACCTCTGCTAAATTCAGCTTACACCAGTGCTAGCAATGTCCGGAGCCTCACTGTACACAGTTCTCTGAATCTGTTGGCAAATGCAGCACCATTTTGATTAGATATGCTGTGAGCCTCTCTAGAATTGACATGATGCTGAAAATGGCTACTGGGATTAGAGAGGCCCAGTCCAGCAAAGTACTTAAGCAGGTACCTAAAATTAACCACATGGTTTGCTGAAGAAAGGCCAAAGGCTTCCAACATTGCTAACAGTGGTGTGGCTGAACTAGCGTAAGCCACAGTGGGAATATTGTGGTATTTCAGCTAATGTAGATGAGACTTAGGTTTGAGTTTACACTTGCATTTCCTGGGAAATCTCCCACTGTCTCACTTCCACCTAGAATTTTTACCCTTGTGCATATAACCTCCTGCACAGAGAAGGCTTAGGGTATGTCTACACTGCAATTAAACACCCACTGCTGGCCCATGCCAACTTACTAGTGCTTGCAGGGCTGTTTGATTGCAGTTTAGAGGTACGGGCTCTAGGAGCCCTGGCTCTAGTACCATGCAAGGTGGGAGGGTCCCAGAGCTCAGACTGCAGCCCTACACATCAATCTACACTTCAGTTAAACCTCCTCTTAGCCCAAGCCCCCCGATCCCGAGTCAGCCGGCACAGTCCAGCCTTGGGAGTCTAGCAGGGTAGACATAGCTTTAGATGACTTGATAGTAAAAATGCCTTAGCCCTGTCTACATTAGTGCTCCCTCGGTTACCACTAGCACTGCACTAATTTTAGTACAATAGTGGGAGATTTCCTGAAAGGTTCTAGTGTACACAACGTTTTAGTCTCCACTAGGAACTGCTTTGTGAGACTACATATATTACTTTGCTTTTCTAGTCTTGTTTCCTGACGATTACTATATTTATTTGTATTATGGTAGTAATCTAAAGGCTCCATTGTACTAGATACTGTACAGATACATAGCAAGAAGGTATGTAGATTTTTTGCAGAAGGTACCTGAACTGCTATACTATTGTCCTGTCCTTCTTTATCCATAGACACATCTTCATTATGTTTAATTGTTACACAGCATTTCTCTTTTAGAGTATTATTTTATTACTTTTAAACTATATACTTCTTATTGCTTGGCTGATTAACCCATTATGTTGCAGTTTAGAGAGGTTATTATCTAATTCCAGGGGGCTGACATCTACTGTGTTTTTAACAGATGGGAGACAATAGGATGTAGAAAACAAATATAGACACACTACAGGATAGTCTCTTTATCACCTTTTAAAGCTGGGTGCTCCTGCTTCAGTGGACAAATTGGAATCAAAAGCTAGTCTTCCCATGGTGAACACTTAATGAAGCACTCTTGAGATGAAAAGAAGCAGCACTCCTAGCATATTTCCTTTTCAATTTGAAAGAAAACTCTTCCTTTTAATCAAAATATTCAGTGCAATTGTAACGGTAATTATAATTTATGTATGTTTTCTTTATTCTTTGAAGAAAAATAAACTGAAGTCAGTTTTTCCTCACCCTTTGATACTTTGATACTTTGACAATTTTCTTCCAAAGTAGCAACCAGGGTCTGATCCCAGTGAAGCCTGTGTAAATATGGAGTGGATATCATTGGGGTTACTCCAAATCTAGACATGTATCTGAGATCAGAATCTGGTCCTAAGTATTTTTAGTGATTGGAGAAAATAGGGTAAATCTATGAACCCAAATATTGTCATAGTTTGTGCAAATGAAAGATAACAATCACAGTGTCTATGTGTCAGTGAATACTCGCCAACTCAGTCTTGTCCATGCAGAAATCTGCATCAAATGCACCAAATATCCACAGACAAACTGGTGTAAAGTTGGGAAGAGAGCCTATTGACAGACATGAATCAAATCTTTACATGCTACACAGGGAAAAGCTTGTCAGATATCAAGATCAGAATAGCTTAAAGCTCTACATTTGCATATTGTACATAAAAACAGATTAAGCAACAAAGAGTCCTACAGATCCAGACTAACACAGCTACCCCTCTGATACTTAAAAACAGATTAGGCATCTAACAACCTAATTTTTAAGACCAAATGCCCATTCTCACACAAATATGGATGCTTATACAATTTTGAGGGTACATTCTTGGAACTCATTTTGAAATTTTAGTTCTTTGTCCCCAGAACCCTTAAGGCTCTACAGCTTTTTGTTTTGTTTTTGTTTTGTTTTGTTGGCCTCTGTTTTCTCCCTAGCAGACACATTTCTTCCACCTGGCAAATCTGGCAAGTTGTCCTTTCAAATATGTTAGTGTGGCCACATTCTGAATTTTCCTAATGGAGCCTCTCTTTGACCATACCCAACCAATCAATAATTAGTAACGTTAAAAAAATATTTTTGTTCACAATGTTAAATTTAAAAGGAAAGTTTCATACTACATTGAATGCTGTACAGCAATCTAATTACTATGTATTATGGGGTTTTCTGTTATTTTTAAATAATTAAGATTCATTTTAAGAACTAATCTCTGCAATGTTTAGGAATTTATTTTTGAAATCATAGTGCTTCATCTGAATAATTGTTAATGTCCCTTTACCATGAACAGTTCGAGATTGAATTAATTAAAATTGGTATTTTTTCTGTATAATTTGTCTGAAAAGCTTTTAAATATTTTGGTTTTGCCTCTTCTGGAAAATAGGTTGAATGTTTTTACGAAACAGTGGAGAATTTAAAGATTCTAAATTAATGGGCTAAATGAAGATCATGAAGGAAGAATGTGTTAACCATGGTGAACGAAATCACCACTCATGATTCTCATTTAATCAGCATTGCTTCATTATTTAAATGTCTAAACTGGTTTAAAATAAATGTACAGAAGAAGTCAAATCCATTTAGTCTAAATCCCTGCACTATGTGATATGAATTCTAAGCAGCAGCAAAGGGGAATGAGACTGGATATTCAAATTCAAGGTCTGCGTGCTGATTTTACAGTTGTGTTTAAGTTAACAAAACAAAGACCACAACATAGGTTAAATTAAATCATAATAGTGTACCTAATTATTACATTAGAAGTAAATGTGTAAAAGCTTTCATTGCAGCATGCGGTAATCTAGCCAATGTGAGCAGAAAACAAATATGTGTTTAAAATATTAACTTGGCTACATTTTGGAACACATGAATCATCATCCCAAAGTAGTAAAATTGTATCTGCTCGAAATTATGAAAGGACTTAATGCAATTCTTAATAGTTGATAAAGTTAGTTCAGCCAGGTAAAATATAATTGACCTTCAAGTTTTTTCTTGTTTAACTTTTGACTCATACTTAGCACTGCAAAACTTTGAATAAAGTTGATTGCAGATTATGCTCTTAATAATAGTAATAACAATTAATAGATTGATACAAATTTTAAACATTTAGAAGCTTTCACTTAATTTAAATTACTTATTTTCATTTCAGATATGTCTATTGATACCCAGTCTGATATTGCTTCAAATGGAATCCCAGCATGCTCTGCCAAAATTTTAAGAATCTCCTTTTCTAATGATGTGTTCAAACAATAATGGGAGTAGGCCCAGGAAACCAGCATTTTCTCTGCTTCTTCTGCTCAGAATATCCACCATGTTTGACTTTGATTTATGTAGTTAAAGTTATTGTTATAGGCCCTGAAATGGATCTATTCCCATATGTAAAATGGGAATAGATGCACATGCTGGATTGGGGTCTTATTTTGCCTTCTCTCCTTGTGGCAAAATCAAATCCCCTTCCTTTTTTGGGCTCAGTTCAGAGAAGAGGAGAACACAGCTGGCTCCCAACCCAGACACTCACTTCAAAAGCTGTTTCATCCCCTACCTCTTCTTCTCAGTCAAGTGTTGCTCTTTCATGTAGATTTCAGTTGGCTGCTCAAGTGCAATGCACTCATTGATGAATGACAACAGCAGCAGCAAGAGTCTGTGCTAGATATGAGTCTAATAGATGCCAGGTTGAGGCCCCTTTGAAATTGTGGCCTTTTAACTCCTAGAGAATGCAGAGGAAATGATGCAGAATTCTATAGCATGGTTAAAATTTAAAATAGCCTATAGTAAGTATTTCATTCTTTATTAAATTAGATCATTTTTAGATTAATTCTATATCACTTTTTAATGTCTACATAACCCTATTGGTTTCATCCTTGTTCATTTCTATAGGACTTTTTCATAAGAGCTTCTAATTTTTTTTCAAACATCAAAAAGGAAGTATTTCTTTTATATCTCATCCATTTGTTATTTTTTCACTTGGTGTTCTCCAATACTCCCTGTACTTGTCTGCCTGGTTTGGTTCAGTCTCCTTTGTTATAGGCAGGAATTGATAGCAAAATTCAAGAGGGGATAATATATCTTTTTTCAAGGATGGTTTCTTGTTTTACTTTCTGTTGACAGGACTCCACAATGTCTCAGTGACAGACTGTTTATTTTTTTACATATACATCATTTGATCATGTAAAAACTGTCAAAAGGAAGTGGTTCAATAACTTAATAATGAATTTTTAGCAATTTGTGATTTGATTTCACATAAATCATCTGGCCATAAAGTTTCCAGTTGTATCCTGTATAGACAAACATGCATATAGCCAGCAAATATGCATATGGACAGCTTTACTCAAGCAAGTAACCCCACTGAAGTCAAAAAGACTTCATATGAGTGAAGTTTCTTATGTGTGCCAGTGTTTATTGGATCACTTGCATTCTATGCATATTGTTTTTTAGTTAGTCACGGAATATTAGATATCAGAGGGGTAGCCGTGTTAGTCTGGATCTGTAGAAGCTACAAAGAATCCTGTGGCACCTTATAGACTAACAGACGTATTGGAGCATAAACTTTCGTGGGTGAATACCCACTTTGTCGGATGCAACAATGAATATTAGTTGTTGCACTTTATCTTTTTCAGACAAAAATGTTTAATTCTGTTTATGAAACATCTGGCAATATGCTATCAGTTCTACTAGTAAGATAACCACATTTTACTATGTCTGCTTTTAGTGTTTGGTTACAGGTCTGCAACATTCCTGTTCCTACTTTACTAGTAGAGTTTACTAGTGGCCTAATCCTCACACATCAGAGGGAGTCCAGTGACTATCCCTGACCTGGGACTTAGGCACCTATGTTCTCTAGGATTCACAGCCGTGAGCCCTCTCCTGGAAGTTAGGTGCCTATGCCCTTTCTAGCAAAAAATGGTGATAGTGATGACACCATTACCCCATAAACCTTTAGTCCAGTGGCTTTAAGTGGATCTAAGTACGTCGACTTCAGCTACGTTATTCTCATAGCTGAAGTTGCATATCTTAGATCGATCCCCCTGCCCCAGTGTAGACCAGGCCTAAGGCTCGCGAGCATCAAGTGGCTCTTCGATGTGTCTCCTGCAGCTCTTATTAAAACACTGTGTGATTTGATTATTAATTAACTAATTGGATGTTTTTACTATGTTATTAACCAACTGTAGTTAGTTGTAGTTGTTAATTGTTGGTTAGACATTTTAAAATTATATACGTGTGCATACGCCACACTGGACAAGAGAGGGTTAACCCCACACTATGGGTGGTGGAAGTCCCGCACCTTTGAACATTCTGGGCATGCTCCAACTGCTGCCTCAGTATAAAATGGAGCAACCCAGTTCATTCTAGGCTGACCACCAGAGGGGAGGGACTTTGGTGGAGGCTCCAGCCGAAGAGCCTTTTCCTGCGGGAGCTGGAGAGCTTGAGAGCTGGACTGGAGTTCTGCAGCAACAGCGCCTCAGGGAATCACCTGTGCTGAGGAGCCTAGAGACCCCAATGCCCCATGGACAGCATCACCTGGAAGCATGGTAGGAAGTGACCCAGGGATGGTGCATGAGTGGTACCTACCACCCGAGTGAGGTCAGTGAGTTTTGGTGGTATTCCCCGCTGACCCAGTGGCGGACCACTCTGCCAGTGTTAGGATCCTGGGTCGGGGCCCGGTGAAGTCAGGTGGGCCTGGACCCCCTACCTAGGCTGCCACCCCGCTGAAGGTGGCCCCTCCCTCCTTCCCCCCACTAGGGAACTGGCCATTGAGCTGCACTGCTCTGTGTCTAAGGGCTGCTATATGGACTCTAGCTATTGAGTAACACTGTCCCAGTACCCTAGGGCCATCATACTGATTCTGGCCATTAGGCTACACTGCCCTTCCCCTGAGGGCGTTTATACTGACCATGGCCACTAGGCCATACTACCCTGAACCTGAGGGCAGTTATACCAACTCTTTCCACTAGATCATACTGCCCTGTACCTGAGAGTGGTTATAGTGACTCTGGCTGCTAGGCCGTGATACCCTGGACACAAGGGCCGCTATAACTGCACTCTACCCTGAACCCAAGGGCCACTATACTTGACTCTGGCCATTGGGCCACATCACCCTAACCTCAAGGGCCATCATACCATCTTCGGCCTTTGGGCCATACCACTTTCAGCCTAAAGACTGTCAAGGAGACTGTAACTGCAGTGGTATCACAATCCTGGTCCTCTCCCAAATGGGGACAAGGTGTGCATACCCTGCAACAACATATAAATAAAAACAAAATGTTTCCCCTGTCATTCTGTTTAAATATGAATAGTACTATAGTAAATGAAATAATGAATTCACACTGCTGTGTCTCTTTTGGGGAATGCTGATCGCTAATTTGGCTCCTGAACCACTGCAGTGTGAGTATCACGAAGGAGAGTGCCCTTCCCATGAGGTCTTCTGGGATTGATCTTTGTCAGTCTCTCCTGTTGAAGCTGTTCCACTTAAATATATATTATTTGGAAGAGAGATTTGTACTTAGGTCTCCCAACCTCCAGGTGAGTGCCCTAACTACTGGTCAGTAGGATCATTGTCACTTTTTTGACCCAATTAATAATTATTTATACAAAGTGGAACAGCTTCAAAAGGATATACGTGAGAGCTCTGCCCCACAATTCCCCAGTGGTTTGGGCACTATCCTGAGCAGTGGGAGGTAAGGTTTAAAATCCCTGCTCCACATGACGCAGAAGATGAGATTTGAACCCACATGTGAGTGAGTGCTCTAGCCACCGGGTTAAAGAGTATTCAGCAGTGGGAAAAAACCCTCTGGTTTGCAAAGTTAAGGTTGCTTGGTGCTAAGTTGTGGCCCTGCAGAACAGAGTTGCCCATACAACCTTAACTGTGCTCTTTTTCCGCAATTCCCAATATATCCTGTTAACACATAGTTGCTGAAATGTAGAAGCTCTTCACCTCCTTTTACAATTCATTACCTCTCACCCACAGAGCTGTTGAGGTGCACTGGTAATTGGGGGCTGCAGAGTTGGTTGGGGGTACTAGCAGAGGTGGGGTGCAGTGGGGTTGGGGTCCATTGTCAGAACCAAAGGTTCAGGGAGGTTGGGTTGAGGGTTGGGGTGCACTAGCAGAGCTGGGAGTGCAGGGGACAGTGCTGCAAGAAGGTTTGGGTGCACAGGCAGAACCATGAGTGCAAGGAGGGTTTGGGGTGCACAGGCAGTATATGTGTGTGTGGGGGTGTTGTCATGCATTGCTCATCTGATCCCCCAGACTCTTGACTTCCTTACCATCCATTCCATGTATCCACCTCCCCTTGCTGCAGTCACAAACCCTTTCCCGCTACTACTCCACCCCCTAACACCATCCCCCTTCCAACATCAATAGGTCTATGATTCATCCAGTCATTAGTACCTCTGAGTTTAACAATACAATCAAGCAAAATAAACCATTTGGGGGCAGGTTTAACCTCAGTTGTATTCAAAGTTTTGGAACAAATTCTGAAAGTAATTAAGGACATAGAGGTAAATGGTAATTGGGATAAAATACAACATGGCTTTACAAAAGGTAGATTGTGCCAGACCAACCTGTTCTCTTTCTTTGAGAAGATAACTGTTTGTTTGTTTTTTGACAAAGGAGCAATAGATTTAATCTGCCTGGATTTCAGTAAGGCATTTGATACAGTTCCACATAGGAAATTATTAGTTACAATGGAGAAAATTGGGATTAATATGAGAATTGAAAGGTGGATAAGGAACTGGTTAAAGGGGAGACTACAAGGGGTAATACAGAAAGTTGAACTCTCAGGCTGGAGGGAGGTTACTAATGGATCAATATTGGGACCAATCTTATTTAACATTTTTATTAATGACTTTGGCACAAAAAGTGGGAGTGTGCTAATAAAATTTGCAGATGAGACAAAGTTGTGAGGTATAGCTAATATGGAGGAGGACCAGAATATCATACAAGAAGGGGGCTTACCGTGGCACGCCGCATGCCAAAGGTTGCTCATCCCCTCCTGCACCCAACCCTGTTCCTGTTCTGATCCTGGCTCCTACCTTATCCTTATGTTTGATCCTGTTCACACTGTGCTTCTTCCTTGCATCTCCTCCTGCCCTTACACCTCACCTCCAATTGTTAGTGACCAGTCCTGGTCTCTGACTCTGGCTTGACCCTTGGCTCTTGCATCTGGCATCTAACCTTGGCTCTGACTCTTCAGCTTCGATTCCTGGTTCTGCCAGTGATCAGTTGACTCTGGTGCTGATCCTTGGCTTCATTCCCCAACCTGTACGCCTGCTGTCCCCAATAGATCTGACTGCCTACATCCTGTTCCATAACACTGAGAAAGTTTGATCTTTAAACGGATGTGATGCAACCTTAACTATAGTGGCACTTCTATATCACTATAACAAAGGGGTGCTACCTTCTCCTCTGGCTATGTTTCATATGGGGCTTGATCTGTTATGCAACCTGGGTCAGGCCCTGCAGCTGGTGGTTTGGTGGGGGGATATCAAGGATCCTAGTTCAGCAGTAGCAGCAGCAGCAGAGAATACTAAGTGCTGTAACCTCACACAGCACTGCAGGGATTTTACCAGTTCAATAAATAAATAAATAAATAATAATAAACGACCCACAAGCAGAGAGCGATGTGGAGAATAATAATGAGGCTACAGGGGTTCCAAGAGATCTGGAGAGGTCTGGGCGGAAAGCAACACTTACACTTAATTTGCTGTGGGAAAGACAATTAGTACTGCCACCTACTCTCCCTGTAGTGACAGCATTAACAGCTTGAGTACAAGAGAAGAAAAGATGCCTAATCAACAAGTGTAAACTTTTAAAAATGCTTTTTAATTAGCAGTTTTATAGACATACTTTCCCAATGACACTTTATGGAGTAGTGCAGTTATCTGATTCGTAAAGAGGCATGGAGTCTCAATGTGTGTGCACTGAGATGTATCGTGGCTTTGGGGGGGAAAAATCCCTCTTTACAAAATCAAATCACTGTTTTTATTCAAGCAGTACAGGTCTGCTCATTGTGTTTTTAAGCTGCAGTTGATGCTGGTCTCTTCTGGCTCTTATAACTTTTACCTTCCATAAATTCTATTAAATGTTCATAGTTTAGTATTTGCTTAAACTCATTCCAGTTGCCAGATTCCTAGGGAGGGATCTAGTTTGCTCACATGTACTTGGCATTTGAAAATTGAGCCATAATTCATTCTTTCTCACTAAGTTTTAAATGTCATATTTTGTGCTGCTGCGGTAGAAAGAGAAATGTACAATTTTCTTCTCCCTCCTCCTGGCTGGTGTCTCACTTATTAATGTGTGACAAAAAAAATCAATCAGATTGTTGTATAAGGCCCATTAATGTTGATCTCACCTTCTACAAACTATGGCAAGTTCACAGAAGGGCTATGTGAGAAATGGGTTGGGCTAATCATTTTCCCCCTCTAAAAATTGATAGGCACATTTAAATACTCACACATTGACTTTCTTGGAATGTATGGAGGCTGTTCTGTACCTTTGAGATACCTTAATCATTATCAATGTGTGTAAAAAATTTTGCAGGCTGCTATGCAGAAATGTTTCAAAACATTCAAAGTGACATGTACTGCTATTACGACTGGTCTGCAGTAACTTACATGTGGTTTGAAACTTCTTACACATCTATTGATGCAGTACTGTCTGTAGCAAGACAGCAATAGTTTATTCCCACTTTCAGAACATAAACTAAGGGCACTTAAGTTGAATAACAGCCTTCATCTTTTTAGACTAATTGCAAAAATTATTTTGCCCTGATAGCCATATTTCCACTGTGAGAGATTTGCAGTGACATAGCCAGAAGTGAATTCCTCCCCTACTTTCTCTGTGCTTTAACTCTTTCTAGGTTACATGTCACAACAACCATTCAACCAGCCAGGGAGTTCAAGGAAAGGTTTCCTTCTGAATGTATCAATGCTGCAAATTTTTCAGAGAGTCACTGTTTAATGACCAAGGCAATCCATCTACCTTCTCTCAGCAAAGTTTTGAATGATCTTTTAACCAAGTCTCAAAGTTTATACTCAATTTTCATTTTCTTTACTGTCTGGAATGTTATCAGTTGTTCCCCCCTCCTCTACGTCCATTTTTATGTTGGCTTTCATCACACTGTCCTTTTCTGGTTCTAGTCTCATCTCTCCACATATCAGTTCAGTGTCTCCTTAGGCAGGTCCTTTCACCATTGGAATTCCTTGGCTTGCTCCTCATCTCTGTCTACAAGTTCTCAGTGGGTGACTTCATTAAATCCACATGAGCTAATGATCAGTTCTACCCCTATGACTCTCAAACTTGCTTCTCTTATTTTTGTGGTTCAGTCTCTTATCTCTCATTGTCTTTAAGTTATCTCTGCTCCTGTGGCCTGCTGCTAAGGACAACATGGCCCAGAACAGATTTCCTACTCTTTCCTGTGAACCCTTCTCAACTATTTCCATTCTTAGCTATGGTGGAAACCACCACCCACCTTCCTGTCTCTCCGGAATGAAATATGGGGGTTATCTTCTACTCTTCTCTCCTTTCCCCACCATATTACCCCTTCCTTTTTCTCTTGACAACCAAATAACTTATCTATGCTGTAGTCTCCCATTGGGTCATTTTGACGTTAACCTCAGCTCCCTCCAGCCCACTAAAATTTTTGCTGCCACATCTGTATTTTTCACCCACCACTTTGACCATGTCACTCCTCTCTTTGATCTACGTCACTGTCTCCCCTATTGCTCTGCCCCTCACATTCAATTTTTTTGTCTTCATCTTCAAGGGCTTACATCACGGCCAGCCTGCCTGCCTACATATCTGACCTGTTCTCTTTTTGCATGCCCTTCCACCACCACCCATCTCTATTCCACCAGTGATGTATGCCAGCATCTTAAAGAGCTGCCAGAGAAAGTCATTAGAAGTACACAATAAGAAATTATATTGGTCCTATAAAACCCAAGAGCTATGCTACATATTCTTGATCATTATGTACTGGCACATTATCTATTAACTAGCTATATATATATATATATATATATATATATATACACACACACACACACACACACACACACACACACAGATTAACAACTCTTTCATAAGTTTCCACATCCTCTTTCTGTGTCTCTCTCTTTCTCACACACAACACCCTTCCATCCCTTACCATTCACCTTCCTGTCCATTTTCAAAATCCTTCCTAAAATCTTACAGATGCAGTCCTGCCTATGAGAAAGGGAATGAAAGGTAGTGCATGTGTATACACACACCCAGCAACAACCAGGTAAAATCATCTTCACCTAGCTTTACTGAGTAACTATGCTATCTTATAGTCAATCTTGTCTGTTTACGACTCTTACTTGTATCATATTGGATTAGTTCGCACAGCATAGGCTGTGTCTCTGCTTATTTTCTGAGGATTTGAAAATAAATCAATAAGAATATTAACTTTTAAAATCATTCTCTTTACTTTTGTAATTCTGCTGAAGGTTCCTGGTAAACCCAGGCATAAGGGGTACTTGGAGTTCCGCTGAATGTGCTAGATATGTTCTAATATTGCTTGGAACATTTAAAATGAATATCAGTGTAACACCAGAGCATGCCCAGCAATTGTGGGAAAAGACCCAGTGACAAAGAGATTAATCTATGGTTGCTGTGAGTTGGAGCATAAGGGAAACACTATCCCTTAATCTTATATGTGGAAGTGCTAGATGGACTGCTGTTCTGATCTTCTTGGCTGGGGAGCCGGCTGTCTTCAACACCCACAACTAATGTACATACATGATCACTTGGCCATCAGTAGGCATCATAACCATCTGTTAGGATGGCATTATTCCTGCTCACAAGCTGATATGCCTGTTTAATTAAACCACAGGTGCCAATTGAGTCACTTGGCAGCCTTTGACTTCATAAGTGCCTCTTCTTCTGCAGGAAGCAATACCGCATTAACCACCACCTCTCCAAGGCTCGTTACCTCAGTCACACCTGTTCATGCTTGAGTGCCAAAAATGTACAGGGAAAAGCCCACTAGTGAGCACTTGAATAACCAATAATGAGCACATGCAAGGTGTCAAAATGAATAATATATTACATAAGACAGCTGCCTAAATGCACTTTGTGAGAGAAAACTCATGACAAAGAGGGATGCCAGAAGACCCAATTAAGTCAATGGAGTCAAGACCATGGAGTGTGAAATAGAATTTAATTTGTGCACTTACCTTGAAATGTGAGGAAACAGCAGTCTTGAATGACTTGCCCTGCTATTGGACCAATGTGTGATTTAAGCAATGTGTGATCAGCTTCTTATACTGATTTTTTTCCAAATTATGCTTCTATTTGGGGTACTTTGTCTCTGCAACCTTTTTGATATTTTTTGCATTGTGACGGACAGAAGGACTTTTCTTACAGATTTTAAGAAAACAAAATACTTTCTCTTGCAAATAGAGAAATACCTGAACCCCACATCTGCAAATACCATGAACATTTTGGGAAATTCACATCCTGGTCTAGGTTACCACACCATCTCTGGTGTACATTTTCACCAGCTGAGGAAATGGCCTCTGGACTGGAACTGTGCAGCCAGCCAGTCTCAATCTTTATAACAAGTTAAATTAAAACCCCAGATCTGAGCATTTGTCCAGATGTGAATAGGTTTGGATGGGGATCCAAATGGTGTTGTTTGGGCTCATTTTTTAGTTTTGAATGTTTTGGCTACACATACATTCAGTACCAGGCCTGTACTTTTGTATCTGACCAAAACAAACTAAAATCAAACAGTACAATTTGGTTACAGAATTTGAAAATACAATCAAAAATTCTACTTGGTCCAAATTAACGTAAAAGTTATGGGAAATTTGGAAGAAAGGAGATAAATAGCTAAATGCAAGAATTAAATGCAAATGACCTATGGTAACAGACTAGTTTTATTTATGCTTTACATACACTAGTTCAATGGCCTTAGTCCTGTAAGGCCATGCCACTGTGACCTGATCCTGGAAAGTATTTAAAGTTAAGCATATGATTAAGTGAAGCAGGTCACAGTACTCAGCACCTTGCAGGATCAAACCCAGTGAGTGTAGATGCAGCAGCCCACCCCTGACTTGTTCTGCTCTCCCTCAATGACCATTTCCACTGAAGCCTATTTCAGCTGTCCCAATGGCATGCAGTTGCTGCACAAGTGCTTCTGCATATTAGTTCCATTCATGTGTCCCCCTTTACAGGAAGGCTCAAGCAAGGTCGAAGCTGTACAGAATCTTTGCTTGAAGGTATATTTCATCCTTAATGAGTGCTTTAAACAATCAAGAGGAAGATGAATATAAAACAGAACATGAATTTGACAGTGTCTCATTAATGCTTTGTGGAATTTCCTTTTGTATTTGGTTACAACAGTAAACTGAAAATGTGAATTCCATATATAATGCGTACTGTAGATATCTAGGTAACTTTTAACTTGACTTCTCTACTGTATGTTCAATCAACAGTAAAATGATCACATGTATTGGGTTACAACACCCCCTCCCCCCCAAACACACACACATATATGCATAAAGTGAAACTGCACATATAATTATTGTACTTTCTTTAGTAAAATAACTAGTATATTGGAGTAAATCTTTAGCTATAACCCAAAGCACAAGTCAAGGGAGAAAAGAAGAAAAAAGTGATTTTAAAGCTCAGCATTGCACTCCTCAGATGTTGGGCCTGTTGTGTAGTGCTAGGTCCCCAGTGTAAATTACAGCCAATCCGGATGTTAAAATTGCTCAAACCATTTTCCTTGGGTTTTGTTTTTGTTTTTTACGGAGGGTGCTGATAGGAGCAACATCAACTTTAAGTCAATGCTCAAGCAACATCAACTTTAAGTTAATGAGTTTTTATTGCATGACTGAATGTATGGAGATCTGATAATATTTGCTAAAGTTCTTGCTTGTTGCTAAAAGGTGCTGTGCAAGATGCAGAACAATTTTATTTTCTGATATTTAATTATTGTGATTTGATTTTGACCCATTTTAAAAATGGTACTGATATCTAGTTATGATAGTGGGCCTTGGCTTCTAAGGACTGGTAAAGAACTGTAAGCATCACTAGTATACCTACTCTTCTGTTCATTGCATTTATGATGTCAGAAAAAGCACCAGCAAATCAGATTTAATGACCCTCTACCAACATGTGTCAGCACTTTTTATGCTCCGTGGATAATCCCTCTTGGGCCAGAAACTCTGTCTTGTTTTCTAGAGAAGGAAAAATCTTCCTTCTGTACTTGTGGAATATTTTGGAATTTGTATAGGCTGTTAACTGTATTTTAAAATATGAGCTTCTGCTCTCAGGGAAACTGAAAGCTTAATAATGTGTCTTAGTCGGTAGCCAGATACTGCAGTCTGGTTAGGGATCACTAGGAGTGGGACTACTGAGAAATGTGTTGAGGAAGCAATTACTGTCAACGGCTAGTTTACAGACTGTTTTTCAACCTTTTCAGGTTTGCAACCCCTTATTCAATATATATAAAAATAATGATCCGCTTATATTTGCTTTAAAAAAGTGTGTGTGTGTGTATTATATATATAAAATAACAATAATAAGCCTATATAATTTGTGTGTGTTTCGAAAGACTGACAGATAATACTTGACCTTGAAAGAGAAGGGTGTGCAGGAAGTGGAGAGCAAGATTTTCTTTGTTTTAAGATTGTAATAACATTTTCAATGTTTCACAACCCCCTCTGATTGCCTTTCATGTCACCCCTTCTCTTCCCTCCCACTTCCCGGGGGCTGTTACCTACTGGATGTGAAACACAAGTCTGGACTGATGTAAGGCAGCTGAATGTCATTATTGACTCAGGTAATCATGCCAGGTGATCTTATTACCTAGAAAGAGCAGGTTAAGCTACACTGTTAAAAAGAAACTTGTCTCCAATCAGTAAGAGAATGAGAATGAGATGTTGAGTGCCCGCAACTCTAACTGATGTCAATGGAAGCAGGTTCAGCACCTTTGAAAATCAGGCCTACAAAGACGTGGTTGGGGACTTGCCTAGACAATAGAAGCTGTGTAAATAGGAGAGTTTTTCTCCAACCTGTTTGTTTCTTTTACTTGCTTGAACTATTTGTGTGTGTATGAAGATTGCAAATTGAGACAGTGATCACTGAAAATGTTTTCTTGTGGCCCTAAAACCAAAACAAATTCAAACTCTGTCAAGAGTGTTCCTTTTAAACCACTGTGACCTATGGGTGTTCAGCAGCGCTGAGCCTTGGGTCTTCCACAGCTGCAGAGTTATTTTTTTGTGTGTGGTAACAGATCCATTATTGCCATGTGTATTGGGTATATAAGAAATCACACAATAAATGCTCTCTCTCATAGCAGGAAAAAGAAGACAAACTAAGAGGTTCTCTTTAATAGATGTCCTAAATTACTTTAAAATAACTTTGGACTCCAGTATCTGCTACACTATGCAGATGCTTTTACATCCACTTAGATACTGACTGCCACCATCAATGTTCATCGAATAATTTTATAAACAGCCACCTATGGGAAGACAACTGGTGTTGAAACAAATGGAATCATGATATAGAACACGATGTAATACAATAATGCAACATACTGTAAACTTTAAGCAGTAATCACACATCACAAGTAAACTATCTCTGTGAATCTGTTAAATTTGATAAACACTTTATTAAGAATGTTAACAGAGCATAACTAGTTTTCAGATTTGGATACTGACTAATCAATTCACAATTAACTACAGTAACAAGATTCATGTAATTGAGGCTTGCTGCTCAACTAGTGCTTTTTAAATGAATGTTGGCACCCTCTATAGAATATGCATATATGCATTGCTGACTTTGTCATTTTACTCTGAAATAGCCCTGTCCCATAAATCAAGTTCAGGCTCTCCACAGGGCCCGTATTTGAGATATATGACATAATACAAATTTTGCACAATTGCAACTGAAGCAAATTGACATCCAGAAGATGAAGCTGCACAGTGAGTCAATTGGCAGCTTGTGACTGATCCATCAAGCCAAATGCTTATGGAAATTAGACATAAAGTGCCTATTTTGTCATACTGAAATAATATCCAACATTGCTTAGCACCCAAGCCTATGATTAAGTGCATTGTGTATGTATGCATTGGCTATTACATGTGGAGAGAATCTGGTGCATGTTCTTTATTACTAGACCATTTAAAAAAAAACAACCTGTATTCTTGAGGGAAAAAAATGAAATTTTAAAAATAAAACCGCCCTTTTGTTGGCCAACCCTCAACCTGGGCTCGGCCATAGTCTCTTTGAGTCTCTTGCCCCGGGTCCCCTGGCTAATTATTGGGATTACAGGGTAATCTCTCTGTTCCTGGCAGAAATTCAGCTCACTTCTGAGGTCCTTTCTCAGTCCAATTACGTCTAGTCCCTGGTAGCATTCCCCTGGTCCTGCCACAGGTTGCTGGCTGGGAGGAACCCACCAATGCCCCTCACGTATAACAGGCTTGTCATGCCAGTCTGTCCCCAAACATGGTAGGAGGAAAGGAAAGGCTAGCCACTGCATCAGGCTGGGCTCTCTTTGCTAATGGAGCTCATTAGCATTCCTCAGCAGCCTCTCCTCCTGTGCAAATTTTCCCCTTTCTCTGTTGCAAGTTTCACCTTTTTAAGCTCCCCTTCTCCAGGTGGCGTGTGTTCTGGAGGTGTGCCTAATTAGTGCTGCCTGAGTGCAGAAATGTTTGTTAGCCTTTCTATCAGTGGGATGGTAGCAAATCCCATGACACACCCCCAAATTATCACTTTATGTTGGGGGTATAAGCTTTCATCTCCTCCTTAAATGAGGCTTAACTTTGAATTAATTGGGCTAACTTCCTGTGCCCTGTTCTATGCTCCTTTTAAAGATAGACTGTTTGTGATATGTTCATGTAGCTAGTCTATTCCCCTAAAATGAATTCTATTTGAGCTTTTAGAGTGTGGTTATGGGAAATGACAGCTATTTCTCCTAAAGCTGCTGAGTCCTTAGGGTTTGTCAACTAAAGGTGGGAAGTCAAAGTGCATAAGTTAAAACATGTTACATCACCATGTGGATGCTCTCATTCAGGAGTAAAGTGGTCTTAGTTCCCTGTAGCTTAATCCTCCTTGGAATGTCTCCATGTAGACATAACCTCGGTAATCTTTTCAAGTGTCTTTAGGACAAGGATTGTGAGGATCCTTTGGCTTTATTTTGAACCATAAGAGTGATATTACTTGGAGTTAGGGGCTTGGGACTGAACAGCTCTGAGCACCCACTTCTCCAGTTTATTGGCTGGGATGATGGACACAATTCTTTCATTCCTCTTGTACACTGTGCTATGTCTTTCACATTTATTTAGATATGGATCCTACAACTTCTTCCCAGCCTATCGTCCTATTCACCATACTGTGCAGGGCTGGTACACCAAACCCCTTTCCCATAACATTCAAGGATCTGGGGCAGAGGCAAGGCTAGTGTGCAGACCAAGAATCAGCTTAAGAGATGCGGAAGACCTTGCACCAGCCCTTCCAAGTTGGGTGACTTTTCACCTTTGTGGCATTTATCCCAAGGTACTCCTAGGCAACTGTTAGGTTGCAAATTGACAATAATTGGGTTGCTTAGAATTTTGACCTGCAATTTTTGTATTAAGTATGTTTGGACCTTATTGACTATCTAACTATGCGAGGTTAAAATTAAATTTAAAAGGTTATACAATTGAAACACATTTGTACTTGGAGATGCTGAATATTTGTAGCTTTTTTTTTAAGTCTGCAGCTTTAGGCTGGATCTATGTAGTTTCTTGCTGTGCTATGCTAATTATATTGCTGCAGAAGTCAAGAAGAGGAGCTTGTACCCAGATCCACAAAGAGATTTTGGTGGCTAAACCCAAGATCCCTATTTGGATCTGGGTTTTACAACCTTTCATTTATAATTTACACTAATGATTTCACTAATAGAGGATAAAGTGTGGCTTGCAGAAGAGATTCAGTGCACAGGATGGCTTAAATGGGCACACATGTAAGATAAAAGGTATTTCTGTGGCAGCCAGGATAAATCATGTGCTGGATTCTGTGACTGTAGAAAGGCAGTAAATAGGGGTAAAATGAATTGTTATAGTTACCCCTAATCTTTGGCTTCAATGAAGGAAGGGTGAAATAACTGTCTGTACCTTTAAGTTCGAGGAATAGATATAGCATATTAAATAACTGTGGAATGATTAAAAGCAGCAGGGGGAGCTGAGAGGGAAAGAATTAATTGTTTGTTGATTTTTGAGAGGTAAATGCCTCTTTTAGGGGATACCAGCTGATACTGAGTTGGTATAAGATCACTCAAACCAAGCTAAGGTTGGTTGAAGACTGGGCATCCCAATTCTAGCAGTGGAATTTTCCATTTGCTCGAGCAAGCCGCTCAGACTGAACTGCCTTAGGGGTACCCTTTGTGATATGCTGAAGCATTTTCCTTGGAAATAGAGTTCCCAGGTGACCTTTAGGTATACTTTAGAAATCCAGGCATATTTTCAATACTTGTATATCACTGTGTCACTGTCAGTCTCCTTGAGTTTGTGTCACTAATAAATTTAACCTTTTTGTACAAAGATATCTGCATCTGACATTTTTCTTTTTACTCTTGCCAAGAATGTCTCGATTGTCACAGATGTACATAAATGTATTAGGACTCTTTAAAAAAAATCTCTATTGGTTATTGTTTTTCTAAATACAATAGAAAGGAACACAGCCAGGAATACATATGTGATGTTTAAGCTTTCTGATCATCTAAGTTAAAACACTAGATTATTGTCATAATATTCATTAGTTTCCATGTGTGATCCATATACACAGTAAATCCCAAAGTATATATTTAAAACTACTTGTATACAGGAAATCTGGGTGGAGCATGAGAAAGGAGCCCTTTTGATAAACGAAATAATGTCACAATCTCATTCTATTCACTGACTCGCCGCAGTACAACCAATTATCCCTCTCTTGGGCCAAACTTAATTATGAGTCCTGCAAAATTTACTAATTATTCTATCTAGCATCCTGGCTTGAAGTCAACACTGCATTTGATCTACCCTCTACTGATCTCTATGCCATTGTAATCCATCTTCAGCATGTCCATAATTTTGTTCAGATATTCTTAATGTTCTGAATTTCCTATGCAACTGGAAAAACTGGAATGTAATGGGGATACATTACCAAAGCTTAGATTTTTATAGCATGTGCACCTACTTCCACTTAGCTTTCCACATTCTAAGTAGACATTAAGTCCTGATAAGAGATTACCATATATTTTCTAGCAATGTTGATTTGAGAATTAGTGGGTCATGAATGCAACTGGCTTATTGTTTTTAAAAGACCTCCACCAGTCTCCAATTTTTTACCCCCCCAAAATTTGCAATTAAAAATGTCACTTACTTTACATTTTCAATAAGGCAGAGATCAGTAAATGCTGTCTTTTCTGCCCACTGTATTGCTGGTCCAAAATTGAGAGGTGCTTTTAAAATATTTGACCCCAAAACTTGAATATATGACTTGCAAATGTTTGAGTCTGTGTCAGTACTCAAGAAGGAGACCAGCATCAACACCCCCACATTTCTGAATCATTTACTGGGCCTCCTGAGCTTTGGGCTCAGTTCCTGGCTCTGCCACAGATTTCTTCTGTGATCTTGGGCAAGTCACATAATCTATGTGTTTCAGCTTCCCCATCTGTAAAACGTGGATAAGATACTTCATTTGTCCACCATTTTTTTAATTGTATTTATTTAGATTCTACACTCTTCAGAGCAAAGACTATGTCTTGTTATGTGCCACGGAGCCCTGGTCACAACTGGGGTCTCTGGATGCTATGGTAATATTAAAAAATAGATAAACAATAAGGCATTCCTAGAGCATCATTCATCGAAGGAATTGCTTGAGTGTAATTGGTCATACTTTGGAGATACCAAAATACATTTTATGCACCAAATAAAAATGACTAAAGTGATTCTCAGATTGATAATAAATAAAACAAATAGGCCTAATGAGGTACACAATCTAAACAAATTGAATGCCCATCTCTGTCTTCCACATGACCTTGCATGTCACATCCATTCTGCTCAGCTGTAAAAAATACTTTCTCTCTGCTTTTGTAATAAATGTATTGAGGCACTGTGCCTCAAAGCGAAAACCTAAAAATGGATTATGCTAATCTTAATCTAAAATTGACAGGAACACAGATTCAGATATGCATTTTATTTTATCTGTAAAACTGTTAGGATGATAATTGTTGCTTCACAGAGTACAACTTCTTACCATGGAATAGATCAGCTAATTTAATCAAATACTTCTTTTTTAGAAAAATATATTTTTTTAAAATGTTGCTCCTCCTGTGAATTGATGAAGATGGCACAAATTTACACTTACATTTTACTGTTTGAATTTTTGTTCTAGTAACCAACCACTCATACATAAAAACAATTTGGCAGCTGGATCCATAAGATGTGATCCTACACAGGGAAGTCTGTGATTGGACATATTTGCCTACATGTAGGTACCAGGGCTCCATGCAGGTACAGGAATGTGCCAACAAGCTTCTCTGTGCAGGGGCCTTCAATATTGGTCAAGCTCTATTTATGTGGATTCAAAACAAAACCTTTTTGGTAGTGGTTGTTACTATACATAAATTAGTAAATGTAAGAACACATGCCTTGGGGCCTCTCTAACTAACACACTGCTGCCAATGGTCCCCAGGAATTGCCATAATAGCCAGGATTAGCCAAAACCTAAAAAAGGAATAAAAACTCATTATTCTGGATTGCTGCTGTTCTTCCTTTGAACTCTGACCAAACCCATATGCTGAGAACTGGGACTGGAAAGTGGTGTAGAACCACTGGCCCAGGTGACAAGTTGCTCTAGCTTTATGGCCTCTTTGCACCAGTGGAGCATCCCAAAAAAGCTGTAGCAGTCACAACAATTATACCCAAGAACTCCACTGAAAACATAGTTGGTTGAGGATGTTTCAGGTTTCCTAATTTTGGTAGTGACTTTAATATACCCTTTTTTTAGAAATTAGATAATTGTGGTTTTGTTCTTTTTGTTAGAGGAATGAACTTACCCCGCCCTTTTTCATTTTCCATATTTTCCTTCTCCAAAAGAACAAGAAGAAAAATTATTTCCCACCGATGTCCAGCAAAACACAGGAAATATCTTTTTTAAAACCTCTTTTGCCAATGTAACAACACAGAGACATAAGCACTACAAGAGTGTAACCTAAATATTAAAGGAAAACTTCCTGACAGAGAGATCAGTTAGATTTGGAGATTGGGGAAGTAATGGAAGCTTCATGATTGAGATGTCTTAAAACTAAATTGGACAAGGCATGGGAGAATATACTAGAGGAATGATCCTGTAGTGTCAGGAACAGGGAGTGGGGCTGGTTGACATAATGGATATTTTTGATCCCTAAGATTTTAGAGAGATGAATTAAGTTTTTCTGACAGGCTTTTATCCGGAAATGACCATGTGTTCTTTCCTTCTCTCTTTACATCTTACAGGAAGTACGGTGAAAGTGGCCTTGTTATCTAGAAAATATTGAAGCAACATTTCAGATTTCTCTAGAGTATTCTACAGGATAGTTTCAATAACTGAAATCAAGAAAAGGGGAGATAGAGGAAAATAAGTGGGCTGTAGATTTGTTTACAATTAAAAACAAAACAAAGAAATTCAAAAATTACGCGGTGTTGATCTACCATTAAGAGCCAACTTTATATGCTACACTCTTTACTTTATTAGTATCCAGTGGACAAAGAAAGCATCACATGCTTATTTGTAAAAAAGATGAATAGCAAGCTAAATTGCATCTGTATCTTAGCAGCTTTAAAGAGTACCAACTGGTTGGGTTCAATTGTCAGGACTGATTTCTTTTTTCCTCCAGCTCTCTCATGTTTTGAATTTGTATTTCTTAGTACTAAAGATACATTGATTTATTGATCCACTTTTTCCATCTCCCAAAGCCATTGAAAAGGAGAGAATATCAGCCAAAAGATTCAGATTCAGGAAAGATACTCCAGACAACTAAATTTAAGCAAGTTGGTGAAAGCTGATTGGATCAAAGATTTTGTTTTGTTTTTCTGAAGGTTGCAAACATTTGCTGAATTGTATTCAGAAAAAAGATTTTGTGCAGAATTCATTTCTTCATTATTTGTTTTATATCTTCCTACTGTCCTATGATAAAATTTATTTTAGGTTATAGAAAGGAAAACATACCAAGATTTGCTGATCCACAATGATCTAGCACCCTGATTAGGACAAGTAATGACTGTACCTCATAAAGCTGTCTTCGTCAGGAAGGCTTAGATAAGCCCAAAAATATATTGGTAACTATCTGAAACTTCTGAGCTTTTTCCACCAACTTACAATACCTGAACCCACAATTGTTTGTACAGTGTCAGGAAATCAGTAGGCTCCAAGCATGGTTGCCTGGCAACCTGATGAGTTCAGCTGAGCCCAATAAGCTATAAGCAACTGTGCTCCTTGATTAGACAGAAGAACCAGCAGATCATGTCGTCTATGCAAGCAGTTATGGCAGATGCTTTTTATCCAGTTCTGTCTTCATTTTGCACGTGTTCCTACTTCAGCCCTAGTGGTTAGCGTCCTCCGAACCTCCTGGCTCTGACCATCAGCGTGTTACCTGACTATGACTCCAATTCCATCATGCAGCTCTTCTCTGACCACTAGGCCTGACTTCTGGTCTGACCACGAGATTGCACTACCTACACGCCAGTAAGTGAAAGTTTGAGCAGCCCACTAAAAGATAAGAAGGGACATTGGCCCAAGACTTGGAGATCTTCAGAAGGGCCCAGAAGGGAGCCCAACTCACTTTATTGGATGTTGTTTGAGCCTGCAGCTCCTGCAGGGCCCCGATTGTGACACTGCATGACCAGAATTTGGTCCTTCCAGCCTAGGGAGTGGCTCCTATTCTACCAACTCTCACATCAATATTCCACAAGCTCAAGGTGCCATGGGTTCCTTAATCAATGCTGTCTCTTTCGTATTATAGCCACAGATGTACCCCACGGGTCAGTCCCAAATGACATTAGTAATTAGTCTGCTCACTGGAGAGGTCCTGAAATGGACATTTTCACTTCTGGAGGCATCTAGTCCTCTCCTCGACATTTCTAGAACTTTGTACAGGGAATGGCAGGGATCATTGATGTCCCTAATTGAGAATGTATAAAAGAAGCTGCTCTCCACTCCACGTTCTTCAGCATGGTCCCCGGTTCATATCTTTAGGTATCCAGATGAATTTTGATGTCTGGCCTCAAATACCCACTGGAATGAGATCGCACAGTGACTCTATCACCAGTGAACTAGCATAGGTGGAACTTCCACCTGTTCCGGAAACTTTAATTGATCTTTGCATTAGAACTGATGGCCAGCTAATGTAATAGGCCCAAGAAAGACATTAATTACCCTACCCCTGACAGTCAGAATTCTTCCAACTCCTCCAGCCCCAGTTGCCCTACCAGACCCCAAATCAATGCAAACTGACAAAGTCCACTCCCACCTCTTTGCCAATTAAAAGAGCCATCCTTAGGCATTAGGGTTATGCGTGAGTTGTGGAATGCCTGGACATGTTACATCACAGTGACCAGCTAAGGACCAGCATACCCCTGGGTTGGGAAGCACCAAGTACGGGTGGCTTGGTTTGGGGCCATGTCGTACTCCTCCTCACAGCAAATCGTGCTGCCACCTATTTGCCAAAATCCTGGCAGCCTCTATTCCACACACTGCCCCTCTTGGTCTCCTTCTTTGTCTCTGGCATTCTGCTATATCCAACATCCACTTAAAAGTATTGGTCAACGTGGTGCCTCCAATTTAATCCACCAAGATTTTAAGGGACATTGGATCCCCATCCTCCACAAGGACTTCCCCGAGCTTGTTGAAGCTACTGACAGGTAACCCATTTCTTCAGGCACCCTCACACATCAAACAGTCCCCTTGGAAGTCATTATCCTTAGCAAATAATCTTACAATTTGGGGTTATCCACGCTCCTCATTCACTGGTTGTTGTTGGTGATCTCTGGCTTATCACTCATGACCACCAAATCCGTGGCGATCATGGTCTTTGGCACCATGTGGAACAGAAGACTAATGAGCATGCCTTCCCAGCTCCAGCCAATGACGTTCTAGCTCTGCAGGGTGCTACAGCCTCGAAGAGATCCAGAGTTGCAAAACACAGGTTAATCAGTTAAGCAGTGACTGAAATTCTGGTAAAATACCAGCAATATGCCAAGGCATTAGACACAGAGAAGGCAATAATTCTGCCACCTCGTTGCTAAAGGTAGTACAAACTACGTTTTATTTTCTTTAAACCTTACTAGAGATGCAACTTGATCTTCATTCTATTAATTTTTACACAAAAATAATTCTTAAAAATCTCACTCATTAATAGGGGTGCTGGAACAATTTGTACAGTGGAGGTGCTGAGAGCCATTGAACCAAACTGTATAGCTGGTCTATGATGGAAACCACTTCAAGCCAGGGGGTCTGGCAGCACCCCCAACACCCGTAGTTCCAGCACCTATGCTCACTATTTGTAACAATTTCAAACTCAAAGAGGAACAATATGTCATTCTACTCCTGAACTACATTTCCCAGTATACCATAGGGCTAGAGTTCATATCCTCTTCATATCCTCTTCGCAGCAAATTCATATCCTCTTCCCAGCAATAAAATCTCCAGCTTCTAGGCAAGTATTTCTGTTGCAGACAGGTATTTCCTGCTGTATGGAGGACACCCAGTGAAGGCAAACCTCTCAATAGCCATCCTGTGGTATAATCCAGCACATAGACTCATCTTCAATGCCACCATCATAAATTATTGTTTCACAATCAATACATTGTATTGTCCCATAACATAATTTCTCACAAATATTTAATTTTTGCAGAGATGCATTTATTTATAACTCCATTAGTAATCAACTATAAAATTGTAAGTTTTCTTTTTAAACACTTCTCTTTCCCAATATGATGTCTGTGTTAGGGTCACAATCTGCCTGTTTTGGCTAATCCCGGGTCACAACAAAAAGAGAAAAATAAATAAATAAAAGTGTGCGTGTGTGCGCACAGACTACCTCACAACCCAGCACTAACATAGTTTGTGTTTCCTGTACAGTTTAGCTCTGACCCAGTCTAGGCAACAATTGGACACTTTCAATATAAAGAGCTAAATATTATATTGGAAGCAATGTGAAACTATATCATTCCAGTGGGAGCACTGGAGGCATTCTGCCTACAAGAGCATGGTTCATTCTTAAACACTATACATTCTTTATACTCTAGCTATGGGGCTAATGGAGGTGGGAAGGGAACCTAAACATTTGCATTGTCTTTGTCATAGGGTTTTAATTTTATATTCCATGTTTTTAATACTTCAATATGTATTATTTTTTAAAATTACTTACTTTTGAAACTGTACGTTCCTCAACACATTGATGTGCCTCCTTGCTCCTTGGCATTATCACCTGGAATGATTACTTATGAAAATGAAAATGGAGGGGGGGTGCGATTTCCATAACATAATGTCATATTGGGTTTTTTTGAACTCTTGACTTGATATCTGACACTTCTGGTGAGTAATCCAGCCTGTAAATAACAGTGGGCCATTGAGCACTATAAACAGGCTAATCTGTTCATGAATTCAAGGTGATCCTGCATTGTTTCTTTGGCAGTGAAGGACAAATGGTTAGCTTCTGTCTCTTTCTCTGTCTTTTATTATGGTTATTAATGGCCACGATAGCGTTAGCGTTCACTGATGAGGCTGAAAGGTTAATGCAGTCACATCTGAAAAAATAGGCTTAGTGTAAACTGAGCATGAAAAATATTTCTGCAGTGAACTGATTCCACAAACTCCTTTCATAAAACCATACATCAGAATGTAGACATTAACTTCTATACCAAATTAGCATGAACCATGTTCTACACAAACTAATTGAAAAATTTTACTTGAATTGACATCCAGACAACAGAGAGCCTTGCTGGAAATTGTTGGCAGACTCGTATCCAAATGACCTTCAGTGTAAGACAGAGGTACTCCAAATATGATGTGAATTTATTACCGTTTTCAGCACTTACTCAAAGAGACATAGTGAACAATGAAGTCAAAAGAAATAAGACTATCCATCATCCCCACATGGGCGGGTGGGAAAATGAGTGGTGTTGTAGCTGTACTTCAGTGGTTCTATATTCTGCAAATAGGTAAATGTGGAGATGACATAAAATTAAAAGAATGGGTTACTGGGTTAAAAAACAGGCAAGTGACTGATTTTTTTGCTTCAAGATTCATAATCCTATTTCAATGTATGTCTTCCATTTATGGGACCTGATCCTGCCAATACTTATGCATATGCTTAGCTTTACCCATAAGTTGACCCACTGAGTTAAATTGGAAGATTCAAGTGTGCCAAGCTAAGCACGTGTAGCAGTGTTTGTTGAATCTGGACCTTAGTTTGCAGACAGGAATGTTCCAGTGTCTGTCTGTGCCATACAAATAAGAACAGTAGGAAAGCACAGTGAATGAGTAAAGCATGTTCCTTCTTACCCAGGAAAATTGATTCAGGTTGTGCCATTTTCAGTTCTTGTTACAAGCTTTGCCATGAAAACAGGGATTAAATTGGGATTAAATTGGGATTAAAATAAAGGCTTTGCTGATGTAGCAAAGCACAGAATCAGAATGCTTCACCTTCTTAAATATTCTAGAATTCTCAGACTCTCCTTTTTCCTCAGCTGAGTCTGCTTATCTTAATGAGATTGAGCTTTATCCAACTTTTGTCCATACTCTTCTTTCAGAGTAGTTTCACTTTTGACTAACCAAGCATTCTCTGGCTCACTTGCTGGTTGCTGCTCAGTTTTCATCCACAGTCCACGTGGGGAATTTTCCTCAAGTTTTGAAAGAATTAATTGCTTAGCTATGCATGTGTTTTCATTTTAAGAGGATTATTCAAGGAGCCTAAGAAAATTCATGCAATAGTTAACATTGCTTATCACAAGTGGGTAGCAAGGCAGCATCAATTTATTAATATTTACAACTCAGTCAACCATCTCCGGGAAAGGCCTGTGAAGGAAATTTCTGCTTCATCTTAAAGCGTACATCCTGAATTCAGAAGCAAGAACCCAATTTCATCTGAATCTCTCTGGCCCATCTCTTCTCACCACTACTACTATTATAATTATTTGTATGTACTTTTCTCTCTTCACTCTTTAAGGTCTATTTGGCAGTACATTGTTTATTATGTTGGGGCAGATTCTGCAATCATTATTTATTTGAAGTAACTCCCACATTGCTAGTACCTTTTACTTCTAGAGGTTTTTCAGTAAGTACCACTCAACTCGAGTAAGAGTTGCAGAATCTGGTCCATAGCTAATAAACAAAATCAACTACACAGAACTATTAAAAGTGTGCTTATTTATTATGGCAGTTGATGTTAAATAAACAGTGAACATAGAGAAAAGGTAAATATTTACTTATATCAGAAAAAGTCTAATGTGGGCCTATTCTGTTGATATTAAAAAATAGGAAAATATTGCAAATATTATTAACAAGCTGGTTTGGCTTGCAGTAATTTAAATACCTCTAAATAGAGAATGTCAGGTCACCTGCCTGTACTGCTAGTTACCTGATGAGACTCTCCATGTGTATTGAGCAATCGATGGTTAAGCTATGGAAACTCTAATTGGCCTGATGTAGTTTGGGCAGCTCTCAAATGTCAGACTTCTACCACTGCATTCTCTTTAACATGGTTTTAAGGATGTCTTTGGCTATCATAAAATTACAGGTATCTTCTTTCTGACTCATCTCTAGATAAAAGAGCTTTCTTTAAAGCCTCTTAAATACAAACATTCTCTTTAAATATAGACATCTGGTAGCAGACTATGAATATGAAAGATATAGATCAGACAAGCCTGAATGTTGCCTCGGGGCTCTTTTTAGTCACATATTAGGGTGTGACTTCCAAAAGGACTTCATGAAGTTAAACCCTCAAATTCCACTGAATTTTAAGGAGTGGGGTACCTTACTCCTTTAGACCCCTTTGAAAATCATAGCATTAATGTGGCATAATGGCAAAATCTCAACATAATTCAACTGGCAAATATGAAAACCTGTGTTCTGTTAACACTTCCTCCCTGGGTTAGTGAGGACCCATTTAGTTGCCTCTCTTCTCATGTTCACATATAGATGAGGGCTCTTCCTGGAAATAGCAGGCACTCTCATCTGAGCCTGGTCAAGAACAGTTTCGGGTCTGTACTGCCAGGAAATGGCATCTTTCAGACGAAATAGTGTGGTTCTGGAGTCATGCTATTAAAGGTCTCCTGGCATTTTTCATAAGAATGGGTATGCCCTGGCCAAATTCCAACTCATGTTACAGTATTATTCCTTCCTTAAATTCCTCTACATTTTCAATGGAATAATGTATTCTGCTTCACTTAATATCATATCTGCCTTATTATAGAGCAGCTCTGGGCTATTAATCTGATGCCATGCTGCTTTACTTATATGTCTGCATTTCAGCGATGGGTGAAATGATTGCTGTATAATATGTAGAAGCCATTTCATGGACAAGTACTTTAGGTTATTTGAACCTCTTTTGCTTTTAAAAGTACTTACTGGCCCTTCTGTGGCACTGCAATGGGGGGGAAATTTCAGCATTTCACATACCCTTGACCTTCACACCAGCTCCTTGTGCTCACTTTTTTTTCTGGAGAGGACAGAGACCCATTTTCTTTGAGATCATCAGTGAGTAATGTCTCCAGCCTAAACTTTGAAAATCCAATAATTCTTAGATTAAACAAAACCTATATTTATTTGCATAATAAAGAGGAGTAGACCAAAAAAACCAACTTTTAAACTCACATGCTTAATGTGGAATTTATGATAAAATCCTGAAAGTTGACACTTAAAAAATAAGCTGTATAGAAAAGTAGACGTTTAAAAAAAAAAGTATTTTTCCCAGCTACCATAATGTACAACTCTTCCCTCTCTCTGTCTTTGCAACATTTGGAAAATGATATTTCGCAGAGTACAACCCAGTTCATTGCATAGCTCCCTAGCTTCTGAAGTAAATATTTCTCAGATTAAAGCGCATGCATTATTTGGAGGACCCCATGTGTCCTTCACGTGTCATTTTGACAAAATGCCCTACCCTGATAAGAGTCCCATGGCAGGCAGCATAGTCGAGTGGATACAATCTTGGACTAGGAGTTGAGTGATATGGGGGCGCTATGCCTGGCTCTGCAGCTGACCAGTTGTGTGACCTTGGTTAAATCACTTCATCTTTCTGTTTCCTTTCTCATCCTTTGTGCGTCTTGTCTATTTAGACTGTAAGCTGGTTGGGACAGGGACTGTGTCTATCCATTTATAGACAGATATAGTTATATAGTTATAGACCGTGTCTATGCATTTATAGACAGTTATAGATATATAGTTATAGATCAGTTGCAATTTCTAGGTCCTACCTTAATCCAAGTAACAAATAAGAACAACAACAAAGCGACCAATAACAGCACTTTGCTGTTGCAAACTATTTGAACCCAGAGCAATAATTTTAATGTTGTAATACAACTTTTCTTTCCATAAATGCATATACTTTGAGTGCTTCCCAGAAATTGATATTTAAGCACAACTGGTAGCTCTGCTCATGGTTTAGAGAGGACTTGTGTGCTACAGACATCCTCCAAAAACAAGATAGCAAATTTGAAAAAAATTGTTTGGTATATTAATACACATTTGAGTAAACCATGGTAATACTATTCTGTGCACATTCAAATATAGCATAATTGAGATCACTTAATTGATCATAACGGTCTTTGTTATTTGGTTCAGAACAGCAGCAAATGCCTACCTATTGCTAGCCCTTGTTCTAAATTTTTAAAATACTAGGGCACCCAAGCTTATCATTAGACTGGGGAACCCCACTCATGTGACTAACGTAACTCTTCACGATGATTTGTTCAGTCGTACCTCTGCATCCTCATGAAAATCCCCTGGCTTCAATAGATTTCTGAGCAAATGCTTTAAAGGGACAGATAACACATCTAAAATATAACAGGTTATATCTTATAAAAAGTTGTGTAGGTTTGGAAAAAGATCATAAATCTACAAACAAGAAATATAGAAGCCTAAGTCTAACATGTAAGTGCCATTGAGATCCTGAAAACTCCTGCTTAGCTGCCACATAGCTCTGTCAGTGCCTAAAGTCCCGAGGCGCCTACATTTCTCCCAGTATGCATGAATAATGCTGCCTCAGTCTAGGTGCCCAGGCACCTATTTCACACCTAAGCCCCAGCAGGATCCTCAAACTAGGCGTTCCCCTGCCTATCTCACCTGCAGGGTATGATCTAGTAGGCATGCTCAGTGCACACACCTAACTCCACACAAAACAACCAGAGGAGGAAGTGGCGGTACTGTGGGCCACTTTCATTTTCTTCTGTTGAAACTGTTCCACTGTGCCAAATAATTACATATGCATTGAGTCAGAGACCGTGTGAGAGACTTTGTAGACCAGTGGCTAGGGTACCCCCGTGGGAGGTAAGAGACCTAGATTCCCTGCTCCAATGACTATTTATTCATACACAGTGGAACAGCTGCCCCAGAGGTCACTCTCGTGGGAGGAGGAGGAGATATGCATTCAAATCACTTCTCCACATTAGGCAGAGGGGGGAATTTAAACAGGTCTCCCACGTCCCAGGTGAGTGCTCTAAACACTGGGCTACAAGTTATAAGGAGAGCTTATAATGCCATCTTCTTGGTTTTTGTTTGTTTTGTGCAAAGGACTTAGGTGCCTAACACCAGGAGAGGGTTCACAGCTGTGAATCCTGAGTAGAGATAGGGTGCCTCCCTCTTGCCCAGACTTATATGGATTATTTCCTTTGAACAGTGGGGTTTCGGCCTGCTGGCAGGGCAGCTCCCTGCTTCTCATGCTGGCTTTTGTGAATCCCCTTCTTAGGTGCTTCACTCTCTCTATGCATTGTATGAGGAGCCTAACTCAGGATTCCCTTGGGTGACAAGGTGCCTAAATATTGGGTGCTGCAATGCTGAGTTTTGCAATGCCTAAGTTCCTTTGTGGATATAGTCCAAGAGACATGAAAGTACTGTTTCTGTAATGACATATTTGATATTGGAAAAAATAATCCCAGTTATACATACAATATGATGGGGGCTAATTTAGCTACAACTAATCAGGAAAAAGATCTTGGAGTCATTGTGGAGAGTTCTCTGAAGATGTCCACACAGTGTGCAGCGACAGTCAAAAAAGCAAACAGGATGTTAGGAATCATTAAAAAAGGGATAGAGACTAAGACAGAGAATATCTTATTGCCCTTATATAAATCCATGGTACGCCCACATCTTTAATACTGCATACAGATGTGGTCTCCTCATCTCAAAAAAGATATACTGGCATTAGAAAAGGTTCAGAGAAGGGCAACTAAAATGACTAGGGGTTTGGAACGGTCCCATATGAGGAGAGATTAAAGAGGCTAGGACTTTTCAGCTGGGAAAAGAGGAGACTAAGGGTGGATATGATAGAGGTATATAAAATCATGAATGGTGTGGAGAAAGTGAATAAGGAAAAGTTATTTACTTGTTCCCATAATATAAGAACTAGGGGCCACCAAATGAAATTAATGGGCAGCAGGTAATACTGGGAATACAAGGAAGTTCTTCTTCACACAGTGCACAGTCAACCTGTGAAACTCCTTGGCTAAGGAGGTTGTGAAGGCTAGGACTATAACAGGGGTTAAAAGAGAACTGGATAAATTCATGGAGGTTAAGTCCATTAATGGCTATTAGCGAGGATGGGTAAGGAATGGTGTCCCTAGCCTCTGTTTGTCAGAGGGTAGTGATGGATGGCAGGAGAGAGATCACTTGATCATTACCTGTTAGGTTCACTCCCTGGGGGGAACCTGGCATTGGCCACTGTCGGTAGACAGGATACAGGGCTGGATGGACCTTTGGTCTGACCCAGTACGGCCATTCTTATGTTCTTATTATTTTAGCATATCTATCCAAGATTTTAATGAAAAGATTTGCATGCTTGGGGCTTACAAATTTACAAACAGTCAGTCTAATTCTTGATATTCTGGTCTTTTTCACTAGTACGGGATTTAGACTTGTGACCTGGGGCACATCTGTCTTCCTGTAGGTATTTCCATTGGGTTTGTTTGATAAATACTCTGGACCCTTTAAAGATGAAGGTTTCTAACCATCAGAGGAGCAAAGTTCTGGAACAGCCTTCCAAGGGACGGAGTGGGGGCAAAAGACCTATCTGGCTTCAAGATTAAGCTAGATAAGTTTATGGAGGGGATGGTTTGATGGGATAGCAGGATCTTAGTCAAAGGTCAATTAATTGCCATCAGTGGTAAATAGGACCAATGGTCAGTGATGGGATGTTAGAAGTTACTACAGAGAACTTTTTCCTGGGTGTCTGGCTGGTGAAACTTGCCCACATGCTCATGGTTCAGCTGATCACCATATTTGGGGTCGGGAAGGAATTTTCCTCCAGGGTAGATTGGCAGAGACCGTGGAAGTTTTTTGCCTTCCTCTGCAGCATGGGGCACGGGTCACTTACTGGAGGATTCTCTGCATCTTGAAATCTTTAAACCATGATTTGAGGACTTCAATAGCTGAGACATAGGTGAGAGGATTATTCCAGGAGTGGGTGGGTGAGATTCTGTGGCCTGCATTGTGCAGGAGGTCAGACTAGATGATCATAATGGTCCCTTGTGACCTTAAAGTCTATGAGTCTATGAGGTCATGTATAAAGGTGAGCTCAAAAATGTTGACCATGTATATATTCAGAATTGAACTTTAAATTGTATAAAAACTGATTTAGTTAAATTATCCACACTATGTTTTGCATCAGTCTTAATTCAGTGTAGCCCTTTCTTATATCAATTTAGCTTGTCATTTTTTTTAATGTGGCTTGCACTGGCTTAACTACATTGGCTTCAAATCACACCTTTAATTAAACTTCTGTAACTTTGGTTAGAGAGACCTGTCAGAAATTTGCCAAGTGGCTTGCTTTCTCTGTTGTGAATGTACATTTGGATCCTTTCCTTCTTGTTATGGATGCCATGAATTATTTTAACTGCTGTTTCTCTGGCAGGATAATTTTAAATGAGACAACATGCTTAATATGAGTGTAACTGAGACACGGTTTATAAAAGAAAAGATAATTGAAAGCTTTCAGAAACACCTCTTCTATCTTCGCTTGATATACCAGGGCTATTGGAGGTAAAATGTGTTTTATTGACTTTCATAGCATGATTATGTTATCTAAGATAGCTCTACAGTTGACAAACTGGAAGTGATACAGTTTTGATAAATATGCAGTTCATTTTTCAAATACTGTGACTTGGCAACTTTCCAAATAAGTACATTGATTTTTATGACATCAAGCAATTTGAAAAATCACATCCTTAGCTTGAAAGAAATATTGATACCTTTGAAGCACTGAGGTGGGGATTTCAAACTGTTGTCATCTATACATCCAATGTCCATCTCAAACCCCAAGATTATTACTGCAACTTAATGGATTCCATGCCTGCTACAAGCACCTCCAGCAGAACATTTCATGATAGGGGAAAGCAGAGAAAGCCCATTCTTTCCTTAGAGCCCCCCTCTGTTTGCTAGCCCAAGATAAAATTTCTCCAGAGTGGCTGCCTGATTTCACTTCTTCAGCCATCACTTTGGTGAAATGATACTCAGATAAATTCAAAGTCAAGATGATTCAGATATATGAGGTATGATTTTTGAAAGTGCCTAAGTCACAGTGAATTTCAGTAGGACTTAGGCCATGTCTACACTACAAACTTTGGTCAATACAAGTTATGTCTGTGTGAAGTCACCAGAGTTAAGATATTGCTCATATGCATGTTTACTTAGTTGCTTGCATCAGTGCTGCGCATACTCATGAAGAGGGCTTGTGTCAATGCAAAGGGCACTGCATCATATGTAGGTATCCCAGTATGCCATGAGCTACCATCCAAAGCAATGCCTTTTGGGAAATTTTCTAAATGTGTTCTAGAATAGAAATAACTTGTCCCGGGATCACTGGGAGTACAGGGTCAAGTTACCAGCATGCAGCTTTCTCCATCCTATAATGACACCTATATCCCATCATGTTCACACCTGTTTTAAAAAAATCCACAAACCCACCAGGCACATTTCAATGTCCACCATCTCTGAAAGAAACACAGATCCTCCATAACTCTGTGCTATTCTCATGAATGTTACTGATACAGGATGCATGATTCTCTGCTATTTGCAGGACCACAGGAAGTATTGCAATAACAGGGTATCTGCCAATGTCTGCAAGAACATTTTGCTGAAGGACATAGTGTGAAAGAAAAATAATTCAAGGTTGTCAGTGGTGTTCACATAGCAGCTGCAGATGATGGACCACCACTTCTGGGACTGAGAAAAATGCAGTGACTGAGTTGCATAGTAATGCAGGCTTGGGATGATGAGCAGTGTCTGCATAACTTCCATATGTGAAAAGCCACCATGTTCCTGGATCTGTGTGCTGAGTTCGCCCCAGCCCTCCACTGTGGGACCCCAGACTGAGAGCTGCATTGACAGTGGAGAAGTGAGTGGTGATCTCACTCTGAAAGCTTTCCATGCCAGACTGTTTCTGGTGGTGGGAAATCATTTTGGTGTTGGGAAAATCCACAGTTGGGGCTGTTGTCATGCAAGTGTGCAGGGCCATTAATCATCTCTTGCTATACTGTGATTCTCTGCCCTGTGCAGTATGTAGGGGACTGATCTGCATCAATGAGATTCCCAAACTTCAGTGGGACAATAGACAGCATGCATATCCCTATTTTGTCACCAGCCCACCTTGACGTGGAGTGTATCAACAGAAAGGGCTAATTATTTATGATTATGCAAGCACTGGTGGATCACAGGGACTCTTCACTGACATTAGCGTGGGCTGGTCAGGCAAGGTGCATGACAGTTGCATTTTTAAGAACACAAGACAGTTCAGCAAGCTTCAAGCAGGGATATTCTTTCCTGACTGGTGATATTGAAATGCCACTAGTTTAGGGACCCAGCTATTCCTTGCTACCCTGGCTCAGGAAACTGTACTCTGGCCATCTCAAAGCACCAAGGAAGGATTCAGCTGCTGGCTCGGGAGGTGCAGAAAGACTGTTGATTGCGTGTTCGGTAGATGAAGGGGAGCTGGCACTGTTTACTTATTAGATTGGATCTCAGTAGGAAAAATATGCCAATAGTTATAGCTACCTGTTGTTGTATATGGCACAATATCTGTGAGGCAAAGGGGTAAAAAAAAAAAAAAGCTATCATCAGGGTTGAGGTGAAACAGCTGTCTGCTGACTCTAAACAGCCGGACACAAGGTTCAGTAGAAGAGCTCTATGTGGAGCTATGTGGCTGAGGGAAGGTTTGAAAGAACAATGTAATAATCATACAAAGTAATGTTCTGTGCTGATCTGTTCTCTGGGCATAGCGCTTTGGGTGCTGCTAGGAATTGTGTAGCACCCTCTGTACATTGATAAGTATAATGAGGTGTTTTTTTCTGAAGCTATGAATTATGCAGTGCTTGCTGTATATTCACAAGTGCCAAGTGTGAACCAATAAATGTCATTTTATTCTCCAAAAAATAGAAATATATGGAGTGGCAACAACAGTGCAGAAAAACAATGTGGAAAGAAACATAGGAAATGTAATACAAACTTTTAATATAAATTAAAGGAGTGTGACTTTGAAACTGGAAAGGCAGCAAACATTTCTGTAATTTTTTGTGACTATACATGAACCACCAACGGTTCTCACAGGTCAGTGTATGTGAAGCTGTGGTTTTCCTTGCTGTCCCTTGGCATGGAGTGGTAGGCGTAAGGATGCAGCCCATGATGCCATGTGGTATGTTGGGCAGCTCTAGGGAGCAGTGACAGTGGAATTCTTCAAGGACTACAAAGGGAGGGTGGCCTGGGATTTTTGGACTTCTAGGTCAACCAGAGTCAGCAGCATTTGTGTTTTTCTGTCTGAGAAGACTGATTATGTCCTGGTACATCTCCAGCTCCTTGTCCTTGGCTCCTGAACCTTTCTCCTGTCTTCTCTTTCTTTATCCACGCTATTGGTCATATTGGCCCTTTGTTCACAGTTTGATGCAGCACTGACTTTCAGGATCTTGCTGAACATGTCCTCCATCATCCTCTTCTTTCTCCTCATCATCATACCTCCCACACACACCTAACCAAACAGGGTAATGAAAAGCAGGTGTCAACTCTCCCTCAAGTTATAGTACATCTTCCTCTTTCACATGAATAAAACAATGAAAAGTTTGTACCTGTGTTTTGTTAACTTGAGGATGGCCCCAGGCACCATTTCTAAATGTAAATACTCTAAGGAAAAATATATCCACACAATTACCCAGGGTCCCTTCCCCTTCATTGGGCTCATCCATTCTCATCTGGTAGGACTGGCTAGACTGGCAGATAGGTCAAATAGGTTCTGGCTTGCAGCCTGGCTCCCCTTACTCCCCCCCGCTCCCCGCATTCTCCTTCTCCTCCTTGTCTTCGTCATTCTCCTTGCTGTTCATGGCAGGGGTCTCTTCGTCTTGGGCTCCTCTGAGGTATCCAGATTGGTCTTCAGGGTACTGGAGGATTTTCCATCATGTGGTTCCATTGTTGGCTTCCCTAACCTAGTGGTATGTCTTGCAAATTTCCTTCATTCTCATGCGGCACTGCTGCTGATCCCCGTTGTACCTCTTTGCCTGCAACCCCCATGAAATCTGCTTATAGATGTCCACATTTCTACAGCTACTCCATAGTTATGCTTGCATAGCCTCTTCTCCCCACAGGCCCTGGAGATCCAATATTTCCTGTCTACTCCAGGCTGGAGCTTGTCTAGTGCATGGGGCCAGCATGGGTGGTTGGGCAGTTGCATACAACAAGGATGAGCTCCTCGGTGTGCATACCAAGGGGGGAAAACAGGAAAAGGCATTGCAAAAACACGCAGTGAGTTTTAATGTGGGAGGTGACTTCCAGTCTTTGTGTACTCTGGGTAGTGGAGTTTAAAATTGTAACCAGAGCAGTAATTGTCACAGGAAATGAGTCATTGTGGGACAGTTGCTTGAGGACTGTTAGGCTTGACGCAGGTTATGCACTTGCCATGCATCGACCTCAGTAGGTTGACCATGGCTTCACAACATTCGAGGAAGTGGTTTTACTGTTTCACTGTTAACAGGTCACTTACGTCAGCTGGAGACAAATATGAGTGTAGACACATGCACAAATAGGTTGACGCAAGGTGACTTACAGTGACCTAACTTTATCATGTGAACCAGGTGTTGGTGTTCTTCTTATACACTTATGCCCTTTTCTGAAAATGTTACCATGGCCTCAATTCATCATGGTATTTAAGCTATGCTAAGTCCCCAAGAGGAACATAGGAACATAAGAAGCTATACTGCATCAAACCCAAGGTTCCTCTAGCCCAGTATCCGACAGTGGCTGTGCCAGAGGATTCAGAGAAAGATGCAAGAACCCTGCAGTAAACAGATGTGGGTAATCGCCATCCCCCCCTGCCGCCCTTCAGTCCTCAAGCTGATCTTTAAGAGTTAGAGATTGGCTTACATCCTGAAGTCAATGGACTACTTTTGCTCAGATTTGTGTGTGTGCTTAAGTACCTTGCTGAACTGGGGGCTATATAACCCTGTTTTACTTTAGACTAATGAACCACAAATTGACTAGTGAGTTGCTCCTGCTTCACCCTTACACCCAATGTTGTGGCTTCAATACCCCCAGGCAGATCAGTGTAAAAAAAACCAAAAAACCTAAACATCATTATTTAATATAAATCAGAATACAACATGTTTCTATCAGAACACAGAGACAGCTTCTCAGCTTGGGTAGATCAGCATTGCTCCATTGAAGTCAATGGAACAGCACATTTTTATAACAGCTGAGGATTGGCCCCACCACTTCTAGTACAGTGGTTGACATTAAAAAAGAAATATTTACCTTATGGTAATATAAATATTTTGCCAAAGCATTCATTATAAGAATAGGAAATATAATGCTAAAAATATGTATTACAGGAAAATTAGTGTTGCTTTTTGCAGTTATCAACAGTGGTGTTTTTAAATCCAGTTTGACAAAAGGGAAAAGTAATAGCTGAAATCTAAGCAAAACTTTGAAAAACATTGAATCAGACATAAATGCAGGACATCATATCCCATGCGCCATTAACATACAGCAAATACTAGTGTTTTATAGCCTGTGCATCTGCATATGACTGTTGAACTCTAGCATGCCAAGAGTCTGTCTTATGCCATTTAGAATTTGACTTTAGCAATACAGTACATTAAACAAACACTAGCAGAAAAATGATAGCTGTTATAAAGCTTTTGAGCAACTGTTCAGCTTTATGTTCTTGGGACACTTACAGAAAATTGCTTCTAATCTCCCTCTCAAGGAAAGAAAATAAAACATTCAGAGATATGGATACACACCACCATTATTCTGTTTTCTGTGCTTGGACAAAATTTTTTGAAAAAATTGTTTAACTGAAAAGCAGTGATCTGTTTTACCATTTTTTAAAATAAACATGGTCATTTGCATGAGGCTTATGATTAGGAATAAAATGTTTGCTTTCATGTGTTGTCCCCATTTGACCTCATTTAAATAACTTGAAATGCTTCTAGGCTAACAAAAAACTGTGTGTGGAGTGGGAGGAAGGAAGAGAGTTGTTTAGTTTAATTTTTGGCATGTTGCATCATGGGTGATATGATATGACTCCATGATGCAGAACATAGACTGATATCTCGACAATGTGTCAGAAATAATTTTAAAAATCAGGTCAAGATCTGGATATTTTTTAGCCCACCCCTAAGCATCAGCCATTTTATAACAGCTTTTGTCTTTTTGTTCTAACACTTGCAGAAACTAAAAGTAGAGAAAATTTGGATATATAACTTGTATTTCTACTTAAATAGTCTGAGTAAATCTGGTGTGTTTGTTAGGTACAAAAGATATGGCTGAATCCAATATATTAAATGAATCCTAGGTTTGTAAAATAAAAACTTAATTCAGTAATAAGAACCCTCTTTGTCATAGGCAAAGATAGCACTCTGGGAGCCTTAAGTATTATTATTGAATCACATTTAAACTGTCATTTTTGTCTTACATTTGTAATATAATTGTCTTCTAATTGCAATCTATAATGTAATTGATGGTTTACAAGAGTTTACTGTACACTGTGGCTTACAGATTTTCTTAGTGCACAAATTAATCTTTATTTTTCTTCCTTTACTGAAATGCTCAAGCCTGAAAATCAAGATGAGATGCAAAAGCTTTAATTAAAATTCTCCATTGTGCCATAATGAAAGTTTACTAAGAACAAAAATGAAAACAATGGATGAAGTGTCCTATTAAAAGGATTGTTGGAGAAACGTGTCATCTAAAGGCTCTTTAAGAAATGTGTAATCCTTTTGAAAACAGCTGTTTTGCTGAGCTGTTATATGATGCTAGGATTTCCATTTTATTCAAATTCATTAAAATGCAAATAAGTTTTCCAATGAAATGAGGTAGTGTATGACCAATGTAATGGAAGGCCAGTGAGTGAAGGCCAAGTTGTAAAATGGTATTGCTGAAATGGTGATTGCAGAGAGAGATGGGCTGACCCAGTTTGAAAATGCTGAAATTAGATAAAATTTTGATGAACATGGGGGGTGGGGGGGGTAATAATTTACTGGTAGTTTTTTTGTTTCTTTTGTTTTTACTTCTTGCATCCGATAAGCTTCATAGTACAGCTCATTTACTGAAGCAAATATGTACGTTACTATCATGGAAATAAAGGGACTGTACATCCCAAGGAGCGTTAAAAATGCTGCACCCTGTCCATTCATACACCTGCTTCACTGGTCACAGCTTATATGTATTTAAGTATGCTTTACCACAACCTCAAATATGTCAGTGCACAGCCTTTCTTAATTTTTATCATTTTATGATGAACACACACTCATTTTGATTTAAAACCTCCAGTGTTACAAATAAAACAAAGGATAAAATTCTGGCCCCATTGAAATCAAGGGCTAAACTCTCCATGACGTCACTGAAGCCAGGATTTCACTCCGGAATTATAGCATAAATTAATTCATAAAAGATACCTCCAAACATGGAAGTATAACACACACATCATTTGGGTATTTTCCTAACCCACAAACTCCAGTCCTGAATAAGGAATGCATCCCTATTCAGGACAGCACTTAAGCACATGCTTAACTTTAAGCTAGTGTTTAATCCCCATGGGCCTGAAGCATTCCCTTACATTTAAGCATGTACTTAAGAGTTTTGCTGAATTGAGGCCTAAATATTCAATTTCTTGTAATGAATGGGTAGCATGGACTGCCAGTCCATATCTGCTCTAAAAGAGTAGCCTAGAAAACACTAGCTTTTCCCTTCCAACTGAATTTAAGATGGACTCTGACAGACAATATTTTGAAGTCTAGAAATATACCCCCATGCAGAGGGTAGAGTTGCCAACCCCCCAGGATTGGCCTGGAGTCTCCAGGAATTAAAGATTAATCTTTAATTAAAGATTGTCATGCAAATAAAGCTTTAGGAATACATCCAACCAAAATTGGCAAACCTAGCAGAGAGTCACCACAAAGATTTAAGTGGGACTTAAGAAGTGCATAGACCTAGTGCTCAGGTGCATAGGCCTGGTGCCAGCACTCTTCACAGGGATGAATTCCACTTATAAAATATTCCTAATACATTTAAAAATAAGATGAACAGTTTTGCATGTGTGTTTAAATATTTATTTTAAAGTTTTGTGCTATCACGCCACTGCACAAAGCTTTTTTACTGCAAAAAATGGTGTAATTTCTCCATGAAAATGCTGACATTTCACCTGGGATAAGCCTGTTAAGACATTGTCTGCTATGAATATCTATATTCCCGGGTGGAAATAACAATATGTCTACTTTGAACAAATCCATGTCAAAAATTGTGAAGTTGAAATAGTTAATTTCACACCGCTCTAATGCTTTCATCACTTACACCCACGAATAACCAATCAGTTTTACACACATTTGACCATGCCACTTCATACCTGAATAGAAGCAATCCAAGTGTGTATATACTATATCTCTTTCTGGGGGAAAAATCTAAAAGAAATCTTTCCATGTTTCAATCAACATGGTAAATTACAACTAGCTTATAAGTTTTTAGGTTCCTGAATTGGAAAAGTATTTGAACCTTGAAAGGAAATAATATGGGTCAACAACTTTGCTTTATATGTTTTTGAGAGGGACAGACCTAGGGATATTGGGCAAAATCCTAGCCCCACTGAAGTTGGTGACAAATCTCACATTGACTACAGTGAATTTGGAAGTTTGCGTATTGACTAGCAAATGTATATTCTCTTTGGGGAGGGCCTAGTTTGAGGACTGAAATGGAACTTCAGGCCCCATTGCTGCTAGGGTTGCCAACGTTCTGATTGCAGAAAACTGAACACGCTTGCCCCACCCCTTCTCCAGGACCCCACCAATGCTTACTTCATTCCCCCCTCCCTCCCTCCCTCACTCTCCCCTACCCTCGCTCATTTTCACTGGGCTGGGGCAAGGGGTTGGGGTGTGGAAGTGGGTGAGAGCTCTAGCTGGGGGCATAGGCTCTGGGATGGGGATGAGGGATCTAAGATGCAGGAGGAGGCTCTGGAATAGGGAGGTGGGGCTGAGGGGTTCGGAGTATGGAAGGGGGCTTCACATTGAGGTAGGGGGATGGGGTGCAGGAGGGAGTGAGAGCTCCAACTGGGGTTATGGGCTGTGGGATGGGGTCAGGGATGAGGGGTTTGGGGTGCCGGAGGGGGCTCCGGGCAGGGGGTTGAGATGTGGGAGGGGTGTAGGCTCTGAGAGGAAGTTTGGGTGTGGGAGGGGTCTCAGGGCTGGGGAAGGGGGTTGGGGTGCAGGAAGGGGTGAGGGCTCTGGCTAGGGGCACGGGTTCTGGGTACGCAGAAACATGTGACTGCGCCTCTGCATAGGGGCCGCAGGGACATGCCGGTTGATTCTGGGAGCCTGCCTGCCTTAGCCCCGCTGACCAGACTTTTAACGGCCTGGTCAGCAGTGCTGACTGGAACCGCCAGGGTCCCTTTCAACCAGGCATTCCTGTTGAAAACTGGATCCCTGGCAACCCTACTTGCTTCCCCTCTGCACAGGGATGGATTTTACCCAAACTGCTCAAGACCTTCTTCCTTTCCCACTGTAAGGAAAGGTATATTTAATACATCAGGATCTAAATTCTGGTGCCTTCACTCAGTTTTCAATCAAGTCAATGGCAGCTTTGCTAAGTAAAGATTGACTAAAAATTAAGAAACACTATAGAAAATTATCTTTTATATTGTGATAACTCTTAGAAATGCCAATCAGTATTTGTCCCATAGTGTTTTTTGTTATACAAACATATAGTCCCTGACTGCATGTGTTTTATTGTTCCTCATTTAACATTTGAACAATTTTATCTAGCTGCTTATTTCACATACTGTATTTTTTATCTTTGAGCTATACAACCCTGATTTGTATTCTCTGTTTGGAGTATGCTTTTATGTACTCTGCAGTGGCATGCCAGCCATTTATACTCTTAGTTTTCTTTCTAATTCCCTTAACATTGGTACATGGAAGTCACTGGTACTATTTCAAACCACAGGCCCTTATGGTCTCTTACAGTGACATCATTGGCAGGGTCCATAGGATGAAGAATTGACCTTTGATCATATACTAAATTAGTAAACAAGTCTTTCCTCTTGCAGAGCAAAGTCATAATCCAAATACATATACAATCATAGAGACAGGGCTGGAAACAATGGATGCTTCTTTTGTTAATGAAATTTAACCTCAAGAGACTGGAGCACATAAAAAGATCAATGTTATGCAGAAAAGAAAGACGGGAGGCTGTTTGTTGCAACTCTCTTAACTGTGTGTTTGTATCTTTCCCTGCTTCTTACATCCCTCTGTCCTTATTCTTATTAATTTTACTCTAATTTAATAGAAATGAAATGTGATTAATCCTGAATTAATATGTAAGACACTGGTCAGATTGTGTTACTGCCCCCCCCCCACATTTGATCCACAGAAGGTTGGGGTCTGCTACAGTGCTACTTAGCACCTATAGCTGAAACTGTAGCCCCTTTATGCTTCTAAATCTCAGGGTCCCTGGTTTAATCCCTGGTGTGTCAGCCAAAATGGGGCCCTTACAAATACTTAATTTCACTCTGATCAGTAATTTCTCTAGACCAACATTGTCCAATATGTTCGCCACTAGCCACATGTGGCCAATAGGCTACTGAATTGTGGCTAATGCATGTGGCTTTTTTATAATGTGGCTTAATGTGGCTTTTTAAAAATGTGGCTAATAAGAAAAAATCAAAACCACAAGTGTGGCTAGCATCAAATTTCTATTGGACACTGCAGCTCTAGACTTAATGGGCAAAACCTTAATTTCTGCTCTATCATCTGACATAGGAAGCCCTGAGCAACAGCAGGACTGGAGTCAAAAGAGCATTAGATTTGAGGACCAGCTAATATTCTGGCTACAATGCTATAAAGATAAAACAGAATATGATTGATCAAGATAAGCATATGGACAAGTGCTTGCAGGGATGCAGCCTTAATTTGTAAAAGAGAATGAAATTCCATGTGGAGATGGGGCGGGAGGGGAAGCAAAGAGGAAGGTGAAGGTAGAGAGGCAATAAACCAGCAGTTTTAAATTTCCCACTCCCATTAATGTGCTGTGCTGGTGAGTGTGAGTCTTTCAACCACTTTTAAGTGATTTCCAAGGTAAAAGCTGAACTGGAAAACCATGTTCCAAATTATTTTCTTCTTTATAAAAAAGTAATTTAATATTGCTTGCTGGCGACAAACTTCTGCTGAAATTGCATCAGGGTTATAGAAGGGAAAAGGTCCTAATAGCCCAGATAACTTGATAAAAAATATCAAGAAATCTCCTACAAATAGAAGTTAGTCATAACACTTTCCCCATTTTCTCATTATTCCAATAGGAAGTACTTTTCACAGTGGAAGGACAAATTACATACACTCCCCTAAGCTTTTTATAAAGCTTATAAAAATGCAGTGTAAAACTAATGAGCCATCTTTTAATAGCTTGAAGTCCTTAATAGGGTGAGTATTAGTAAGATATTGGTGAACTTCTTGAGTGGTTGAAGGCTCTCTGTTTAATGCATTGAAAGTTTGAGTCAATAGCATGCTAATGCACACCCTGTTTGCTATCTTCTTGTCTATTGTCCCTGCCCCACTGATTATTCTAGAGTGAACAGTCTAGTTTCAAATGACTCATGTGGAAACTTATTGTACAACCTAAATCAGTCCTTGCCTTTCTTGTAATGGAACACCTCTGTGTCATGATTCTTCATGTAATATATGCTTCTTAAGAAACTTTTCACCCTTCTTATATTTGAGCCTTGGTATCTCTGCTATGTCTAAATCAAGTCAAGCAGAAATTAGATCTGTCATAAACATACAGATAATGGTAGCATAAACCTCCTTTACCTGTAAGGGGTTAATCAGCTCAATTCACCTAGTTGGCACCTGACCAAAAGGACCAATAAAGAAAGAAGATACTTTCAAATCTGTGGGGGGAAGTTTTGTTTGTGCTCGTTGTGTTGTTCTCTCTCGGGATAAAGAGAGAGACCAAGCAGGTAACCAACTCCTACTGGAATAATACATCTACAATTACAGAAATTCTCTCGGGTTAGTCTAGGCTAAGCGCAGGAAGGCTAGGATGATGGAAGTTGAGGTCCAAAAGAAACTAGAATTAGCCAGATTGGAAGCTGAAGAGAGACAAAAAGAACAGGAAATACAGATGGCCTTAAAGTGCTTGTAGTTGGAGGCAGAAACAATGAGGGAGGAGGCTGCCCACAAGAGAGCTATGGAGGAGAAGGAAAGAGAGAGGTAGCATGTTGAGAAGGAGAGGGGGAAAAGAGAGGAAGCATGAACTGGAGGTGATGGAGTGGAAAAGACAGAACCCTTCAGCAGCTGGTTCCACTTCCCCAAAAATCCACAAATGGGAGCGACTGTGTCCATAGTATGATGAATCCAGTGATATTGCTGAATATTTCATCACCTTTGAGAGACTGTGCATCCTCCATGCAATCCCTGAAGATCACAAGATGATCACATTGATAGCAAAATTGACTGGAAGAGCTCTGGACATATTCAACAAGATGCCTATTGAGGATGCTTCTGACTATGGTAAATTTAAGGATTTGGTTTTAAAACAATTTCAAATTACACCTGAAAATTTAGAGCCCTTAAGAGAGGGGCTGGACTAAGTAATGTGTCTTATGTAAACCAGATGAAGGATCTGTTAGATAAATGGGTCAAAGGAAGGGGTGCAACTAGCTTTGAAGAAATGTGTGATTTGGTGGTACAGGAGCAGTTCCTGACTATGACCAATGAGGATGTAAAACAGTGTTTATGGGATAAGAAAATGGACTCAGCAGAAAGTCTTGCTTCATATGCTGATCAATATGAGCAGTCCCAGACCACCAGAGAGGCAGGGCAAATCAGAACAAAATGGGTGGAGGTAGCAGAGAGGAACAACCCTGGTCGCAGTTTGGGCAGATACCAGAAGGGACACCCCGAGACCACACCATACCACTGGGGGCAGCCCAAGCCACCACCTACACCCCAAGGAAAACCCCAGACACCTTATCATTCCACCACACCATTCTCCAGCAACCCACCTCGTCCCACTGACCAGTCAGCTGGGCGATGTTTTAAACGTAACGAGCTGGGACACATAAAGGCCAAATGTCCCAAGAACCCCAACAGACTACAGTTCATTGCACCGGGGTCACACTAAAGGTCCTCAGGCCCAGATGCCTTCCAGATACCCTCAGCGCGAAGGGAAACTGTGAGTGTGGGTGGGAAGAATGTTAGCGCATGGAGCGACACTGGAGCACAGGTGTCAGCTGTCCACCAATCCTTAGTGGACCCCAAATTCATAAACCCAGAGGCCCAAGTGACAATTCAACCCTTCAAGTCAAACTCTTTTGACTTGCCTACAGCCAATTTGCCTGTCCAGTACAAAGGCTGGTCAGGAATGTGGACTTTTGCAATCTATGATGATTATCCCATTCCCATGCTGCTGGGGGAAGACTTGGCCAACCATGTGAAGCTAGCCAGGAGGGTGGGAATGGTCACCCGCAGACAGGCTCAGCAAGCCTTCACACCTAGCCCTGTTCCTGAGCCTTCCACAAGGGCCCAGTCTGTGTTACCAGAGACCCAGATTGAGGTGGTGGAACTGGACCCCATGCCAATATCTGCGACAGCAGTAGTGGATCCGGTCGCAGAGACTCATCTAGAGCCAGTCCCAGAATTGGAACTGGTGAAGCAACCAGCACCAGAACCATTGCCAGCATTGAATCCAGTGCTTGCAACCCTGTCTACAACTCCAACACCAGAGGGCACCACAGCAGCAGATAAACCTATGCAAGAGGCTCAGCCAGAGCCTAAAATACAACATAGTGCACCAGCGGAGAGTGGTTCACAGTCAGAGGAAACAGTCCCATCACCTACATCGCTTCCAGAGGGACCAAGCCCAAGTCTACAATCCAATGAAGAACTGATGTCTCCAGCATCAAGGGAACAGTTCCAGGCCAAGCAGGAAGCAGATGAAAGTCTCCAGGGAGCTTATATGGTGACACGGAGCAACCCACGACCTCTCAGCTCTTCTAATCAATCCTGGTTTGTTGTAGAAAGAGGACTTATATACAAGGAAACACTTTCTGGTGGGCATCGGGAAGATTGGCATCCTCAGAGACAGTTGGCAGTTCCAACTAAGTACCGGGTAAAGCTCTTGAGCTTAGCCCACGATCATCCTAGTGGCCATGCTGGGGTAAACAGGACCAAAAACTGTTTGGGGAAGTCCTTCCACTGGGAGAGAATGGGCAAGGATGTTTCTACCTATGTCCGGTCTTGTGAGGTGTCCCAAAGAGTGGGAAAACCCCAAGACCAGGTCAAAGACCCTCTCCAGCCACTCCCCATAATTGAGGTTCCATTTCAGTGAGTAGCTGTGGATATTCTGGGTCCGTTCCTGAAAAAGACAGCCAGAGGAAAGCAGTACATACTGACTTTCATGGATTTTGCCATCCGGTGGCCGGAAGCAGTAGCTCTAAGCAACACCAGGGCTAAAAGTGTATGCCAGGCATTAACAGACATTTTTGCCAGGGTAGGTTGGCCCTCCAACATCCTTACAGATTCAGGAACTAATTTCCTTGCAGGGACCATGAAAAGCCTTTGGGAAGCTCATGGTGTGAACCACTTGGTCGCCACCCCTTACCACCATCAAACAAATGGCCTGGTGGAGAAGTTTAATGGAATTTTGGGGGCCCTGATACGTAAATTAATAAATGAGCACTCCAATGACTGGGACCTAGTGTTGCAGCAATTGCTCTTTGCCTACAGGGCTGTACCACATCCCAGTTTAGGGCTTTCACCATTTGAACTTGTGTATGGCCGCGAGGTTAAGGGCCCACTACAGTTGGTAAAGCAGAAATGGGAGGGTTTATGCCTTCTCCAGGAACTAACATTCTGGACTTTGTAAACAACCTACAAAATACCCTCTGAACCTTTTATTCCCTTTCTAGAGAAAACCTAAAAGATACTCAGGAAGAGCAAAAGGCCTGGTATGATAAACATGCCAGAGAGTGTTCCTTCAAAGGGGACCAGGTCATGGTTTTGAAGGCGCTCCAGGCCCATAAGATGGAAGTGTTGTGGGAAGGGCCATTTACGATCCAAGAATGCCTGGGAGTAGTTAAGTATCTCATAGCATCCCCCACCTCAAACCTACAGCCTAAAGTGTACCATGTTAATTCTCTAAAGCCCTTTTATTCCAGAGAATTAAAGGTCTGTCAGTTTACAGCCCAGGGAGGAGATGACGCTGAGTGGCCTGAAGGTGTCTACTATGAAGGAAAAAGTGATGGTGGTGTGGAAGAGGTGAACCTCTCAATGACCATCGGACATATGCAGCGACAGTAGCTCCAGGAGCTGTGCACTAGCTTCGCGCTGATGTTCTCAGCCACCCCAGGATGGACCAAACGGGCATACCACTCCAATGACACAGGTAATGCTCTCCCAATTAGAGCCCAACCTTACCGGGTGGCTCCTCAAGCCAAAACTGCTATAAAACAGAAGATCCAGGACATGCTACAGATGGGTGTAATCCACCCCTCTAACAGGATGGGGTTCTCCAGTGGTTCTAGTTCCCAAACTGGATGGGGAAATATGCTTTTGCGTGGACTACCATAAGCTAAATGCTGTGACTTGCCCAGACAACTATCCAATGCCATGCTCAGATGAGCTATTGGAGAAACTGGGACATGCCCAGTTCATCACTACCTTAGACTTAACCAAGGGGTACTGGCAAGTACCTCTAGATGAATCCACCAAGGAAAGGTCAGCCTTCATCACCCATGTTGGGCTATATAAATTTAATGTACTCCCTTTCAGGCTGTGAAATGCACCCGCCACCTTCCAGAAACTTGTAAATAGGCAACTGCAGATTCTCCCAATCCTGCTAGGACACTATCTTTATGATGTGGCCATATTTTCTGATTCATGGACACAACACCTGGAGCATGTACAAAAAGTCTTCGAGCGCATAAGGGAGGGTGGGCTAACTGTTAAGGCTAAAAAGTGTCAAATAGGCCTATTCAGAGTGACTTACCTTGGACACCAGGTTGGTCAAGGAATTATCAACCCCCTACAGGCCAAAGTGAATGCTATCCAAAAGTGGCCTGTCCCAAAGTCAAAGAAACAGGTCCATTCCTTCTTAGGCTTGGCCGGATATTACAGGCGATTTGTACCACACTACAGCCAAATTGCTGCCCCACTGACAGACCTGACTGAAAAGAAACAGCCAAATGCAGTTCAGTGGACTGAAGAGTGTCAGAAGGCCTTTAACCAGCTTAAAGCGACACTCATGTCTGACCCTGTGCTAAGGGTCCCAGACTTCGACAAACCTTTCCTAGTAACCACAGGTGCATCCGAGCATGGGGTGGGAGCAGATTTAATGCAGGAAGGATCGGACCAAGAATTGTATCCTGTCGTGTTTCTCAGCAAAAAAACTGTCTGAGAGGGAAAGCCACTGGTAAATCACCGAAAAGGAATGTTATGACATTGTGTATGCTCTGGAAAAGCTACGCCCATACGTTTGGGGATGGCGTTTCCACCTGCAAACCAACCATGCTGCACTGAAGTGGCTTCATACCGTCAAGGAAAATAACAAAAAACTTCTTCGGTGGAGTTTAGCTCTCCAAGATTTTGATTTTGAAATACAACACATTTCAGGAGCTTCTAACAAAGTGGCTGATGCACTCTCCCATGAAAGTTTCCCAGAATCAACTGGTTAAAATCATCCTTGAAATGTGGGAAATATTGTTAGTTTTTAATATAATCAGTAGTATATCTAAAGGTGCATGTGTCTTATTAACTCTGTTTTCTCCTAGAGCTCCAAGAAGAAATCACAGCCATTGTGGAACAGGCTGTCCGGTACCATCTGTGATTTGGGGGGACGTGTCATAAACATACAGCTAAGAGTAGCATAAAATCCCTCCTTTACCTGTAAGGGGTTAATCAGTTCAATGAACCTAGTTGGCACCTGTCAGGGTTCCCTCCACACTCTAAACTCTGGGTACAGATGTGGGGACCTGCATGAAAGACCCCCTAAGCCTTAACCTTATATTCCACCTTTTAACCTTATATTCCACCAGCTTAGGTTAAAAACTTCCACAAGGCACAAATTCCTTCCCTTCTCCTTGGACAGTATTGCTGCCACCACCAAGTGATTTAGACAAAGATTCAGGAAAAGGACCACTTGGAGTTCCTATTTCCCCAAGTCCCTTCACCCCCTTTCTTGGGGAGGCTGGAGAATAATATCCCAGCCAAAAGGTTAACAAAGTGAGCACAGACCAAATCCCTGGTTCTTAGGACACTGAAAATCAATCAAGTTCTTAAAAGAAGAATTTTTTTTTAAGTAAAAGAATCACACCTGCAAAATCAGGATGGAAGATAACTTTGCAGGGTAATAAAAAGATTTAGAACACTGAAGATTCCCTCTAGGCTCAACTTCAAAGTTACAAAAACAGGAATAAACCTCCCTCTTAGCATAGGGAAAATTCACAAGCTAAAACAGAAGATAATCTAACACATTTCCTTGCTATTACTTACAATTTCTGTAACTGTAGATGTATTATTCCAGTAGGAGTTGGTTACCTGCTTGGTCTCTCTCGTTGTCCCATGAGAGAACAACCCAAAGAGCACAAACAAAACTTCCCCCCACAGATTTGAAAGTATCTTCTTTCCTTATTGGTCCTTTTTGTCAGGTGCCAACTAGGTTAACTGAACTGATTAATCCCTTACAGGTAAAGGAAGGATTTTATGCTACCCTTAGCTGTATGTTTATGACAACATCTGAGTTCTGATCAAAGAGATCTGGCAATTCTGCTACTACTTTTCCCTGTCAGATATCTATCAAATTGTATGCAGCTTAAAAACTCCCTCTTTGACCAACAGTGCCTGATTTTCTACTTGGTTGACATTATTCAAGCACCAGGTGCAGATGTTTGATAAGTGTCGTACTGTAAGCCTATATAATCAGCACTCTCTTGTAAAGCGATGATCTCAAACAGCTGGAGGAGGGAATTAAAAAAAATCTAAACTAAAAGATTGTGTTAGAGTGGAATAGAGGAACAAATAACCTTAATTACCTTCTATTTAGCAGTACTTCATAAAACATTTGTTTCTCTTCTAGAAAGCATATATAGGCAAAGACTTTAGAAAATGGACCTTAAAGTTAGCTGGTACCTAAAAGGTAATGACATTTTCAATGCTAAGCATCCATTGGAGTCAATATGAATTTACATGTCTAACCGTAGGCACCCATTTATTTTATTTTTAAAAAAATGTTATTTAGACCTCAACTAAATGACCCATTGTCAGAACTCAAAATGGAGATTTCCTCATGGTTTTTTACAAAAAGTATGACTTCAAAATAATGTTATTTTTGTCAGCTAAAATAGTGCAACTTCATGTTATGTGCTTACCTGGCAGGATAACCCCCCCCCCCACTTTTTCTACCCACACTAAAATTGAATAGTACCTTGCTCTGTGAATACATAATAATCTTATTTTCACACATTGAAGTACTTGTGGGAACAGTTACTACTCACTATGAGTAAGAATATGAGAATCTGGATCAGAATTCATTAAGTTCTAGCCAATGATCTTAGAAAAGTTGTGTACTATTGTTTACCTCAAAGAACATCTAAGTCAATAGTAGCCGTACCACAGTGTTATAACTGCAGCACTAGTGATAAGTTATAGTTAAAGCATTTCCATGACAGCCTTGTGTTTTCCATCACTCATAACTTTCTGAATGTTTCACCTGTTGGTAGGGTGACCAGATAGCAAGTGTGAAAAATCGGGACAGGGGATGCGGGTAATAGGTGCCTATGTAAGAAAAAGCACCAAAAATCGGGACTGTCCCTATAAAATCAGGACATCTGGTCACCCTATCTATTGGGTTGAAATTTTCCAGGTAAATTGCATATTTATGTGTGTATAAGATTTTGAGCAAATGAGTTTCAGCCATTTTTGAATAAAAATTGAAAATGTACTATCCTCCTGGTTTAAAAATAAAAGAAAATCTGGCATCCATTTTTGAACAGCTTTCATGCCCACCATGACAAATTGCATAAAATAGCAAATAATTCCCCCCCGAAGACAACATTGTAGTCCAAGGTAAATAATATCAGAAATGCTGAAAGTTCATGTGTAACTAGTAATACCTTGATTAAATTGTAGCCACTGTATTAAACTACTATTATTATGTTTTACTCTGTTTGCAGTATATTAAAAAGATGCATCTTCTGTAAAGACCTTTCTCTTAGGAGATTACAGTTTAAAAACCATTACACAGAAAGGCAGGTGTGTGCTTCATGAGAGAGGATTTTTGTGACACAGGAAGAGTTTCTGCATATTGCTGTGGGACAAGAACTAATGGATAATGAAAAATATTAGTAATTTTGTTAGGAATTATTGTCTTGTGTATATAAAGGAGTTACCAATAAACAGTCAATGTCTATGCAATGGAAATGTATCCCAAATAAAATATTCCATATATGATGAATCCTGTATTACCTAAGTAGAGAAAATAGCACTGGTACAAAGCACAATATGTTTGTGTATTGCTTTTCAGTAGTTTATAGACTACTGTCACTGCTTACCACAATATTTTTACCCAGCAACTAAAGAATTAATTGTCTCTGGGTTTATGGTATTTGTGTTTAAATATAAAGCCAGGTTTTTGAATGGAAGTGTTTGGGGGACAAAAAGTGTATGGTATATAGTTGTAATTAGTTTGCACGAGTGCTTAATTGGTCTGGAGACAGAGTTCAGAAGAACTGTGCAGAAGAGCAGCTTCAGAACTGCCAGTTTTGCTGAAGGAGGCACCTTCTGACCTGGTTAAGTTACAGTTCAGAATGCATCAGTCTACAATACTTAGAAAATTGTTTCTCGTTGTTTAATAAAAAACCAGAATTTTCTGTAGGCAGCTCAGGATGGTACTTTGTGATTTTTCATTAGACTGCACAAGAACCTGTAGTGGATATACCTTTCACTCGGGGAAAAATTCACCCAGCACAATATCTATGTCCCATTGAAGCATTCAAAATTATAGTGCTCAAGTGGAGCAGTAGGCCTTGTCCCGGTCCTCTGGGTATAGGGTTGAATTTCACCTTGCTGAGTCCTCATGCACATAACTGTTATTTTGAAAGCCTAACAGTAATTAACTTATTTTTCTAAACACCACAATGAAAGCAGGCTTTCCAGAGGCTGATGTGCTGAATGCATGTGTTTCCTCATTCTGAAAATTTAGCATAGATATTTTAAATTATATCAATTTACTATGAATATTACAGTATGTTATTTTCCCATAGAGGATACTTAAAAAGAAATGGTGCATAAATGGTTTGCCTTGTAGCTTCAGAGATTATTTATTAATGATCCATTTATCTTGTAATGTTCTTCTATGGAAAAGAACTCCAATATGTTCAGAATAATAATTCATAAATTCAAAAATAAGTTATTAGAGATATAGAAGTATTTTTTGAAAATGATACTCTAAAGTTTCCTTAAGTTTCTTTGTTGTCCTTGAGAGATACTATGGACAATGTATGTATTAAACTGATGCTGTCCCCATCAGTCACCATACGAAGAACATTATATTAGCATCAATACTTTAAATTATATCAAACTTTCAGAATGCAGAAACACGTGCATTCAGCACATCAGCTTCATGTGCCGGAACTTTTTGCCTTGAATTCAATCAGATGCCCTTCAGGTGGGAAACTGGGAACAAAGAACTCAAGAACTATTAAAAGAGAAGGCCTGAGAAATAGAGGAGTAGTACAATCTCTAGAGAGGCAGTGTATATAACTTGATCCCCAGAGAATGGGCAGTATGAGGGCTGAGTTGGGCCTACCTTAGTGTCAAAAGAAATGTTAAGCCTAGGCAAGATTATATGTATGTAGATGTTTTGTTGTTTAAAACCTTTTTGCTCTGATTGCAATATATCTATGGATAAATAAATAATACTTTGTTTTGCAGAAACTGGTCAGTGTCATTGCCTTTACCCACTATTTACAGATCCCAAAGGAAGTGTATAGAAGGGGCCAAAGAGAGTTGGACCTGCTGAGGAACCCTGGCTAGTAAACAGTGGTACTGTAACCAGGAGACTCAGTATTGTAGGTCATGGGATTCAACTTTGAAAGAAATGCAGGAGTTTTCTAATGCAGGACTGTCACATGTCAGGGTGCTCATGAAGAGATTGAGAGATCAAGGGTATATCTAACCTTGGAACTCTGACGTTGTACATCCATTCTGCACTCACTTTCCACAGGCTGAAATGATTACAGAGAGGAGAATTAGACCCTTTATGTTTGGTGTGAGGTATATATATTTTTATGGAAGTGACTAACTTCCATCAACAGCTCCCCTTTGAAAATAAATATATTGAAAGTGCTTGTTCTAACAATATGTTCATGAAATTATTGAGCTTAATCTATCATTGTTCTGATGTTGAATTATATTTGTTATTTCAGGTCAAGTTTTTCCTCTCCTACCACTGTAACCTAAACAGCTTACAATGTTTTCAGATTGCCTTTTTCAAGGCCACTGTAGTGGTATCTCTCCGCCCTGTACACGGGAGCTCTGTTTCCCCTGTTCACTACTGTTTGACCTTCATATAATGTAGTTCAATACAGATTAGAATTGGCCTGGGGACTTTATTTTACTTCTACTCAGTTTTCTTTGTAAAATAATTTTGTTTTGGTTGGGAGAGTAAATCCCTTAGAATTGATTTTATCACAGTTAACTTTTTGTTCGAGATAGCAAGACTCACTCACCTTGCAGGATGTTATAGCAAGACATAGGATTCAAATGTTCTCCTGCCCTATTTATTCACTTATAGTTGAAATTCATCTTGCTGCAAAGGACAAATACAAGGCCAAGCACCAGCAAAATCCCTTTTAATCCCTCAAAATGGATCTTAAAACGGACTTAAGTGGCACATAGATTTTGTGTTAGCCCTATGCACCAAAGTACATTTTATCTATAAGTGAATAAACATGGCAAGAGTTTTAGCACTGTAATATGTACAAGAAGCTACATATCAACTCAAAGACCAAGTACCTTGATGGTTAATGTATATTTTTGATACAAGGCCAGTTCTTATAAATAATTATTTAAAAGAGTGTGTCAATCCCATTGTATAATCTATCATATCTTTTCAGCCTGCAGTCATAGTGCCTTGGGCTGTGATCTTGATATGTCTGTCTGCTGGAGATTAAAACTACAGAACTCTCTGTGTGAGCCTCATCTGTTCCCAGCTTCACATCACAGTGCATGATTTCCAGTGAAAGGAAGACAGCACTTGCTGTTCTTGGCACACCCAGTAGATCAAGGGCTGACATTTTTTCCATTTAGTTCAATAAGAATTTATTGGCAGCACAAGCAATATAAATTTGCCAAAGTACAAGAAAAAGAAAGACCACTCAGACCTGTCAGAGGTAGGTATGACCCACGAAGGATAAGTTTACATACTGTGTTTGGGTTTGATCTCCTGAGGTCATGTCTTGTTATTCACCATTCACAATCCAGTGGAAAGTTGCTACATAATGTAAAGTTCTTGTGCACAAGATGTACACATCTGCTTCCCAACTTTACACACACAAACCAGCTCTCCAGTTCTTTGACGTGTGTGCATCCTCAGCCGCTCTGCTTCTGATACTATCAGATGACTTTGAAGAATACATCCTCAAAGGTGTGGTGTGTTTGTCTGGACTGGCAGAATAAAGGAGTAATGTCTCCTTTAAGGATATTCCCCTGCCCCTTCAATGTTTGGGGTGGGTGAAAAGCATCACTTGTGCAAGTGGCCTGGTCAGTGGAGGTCAGGTAAACTATTGGCCCCTGTGCAGCTAGGGGAAGTGTGGGAGGGCCCTTCTTGCTCCTGACTCTACTCAAGTCTACAAGCAGCTCAGAGACCTTCATGCTGTAAACCACCCTGTGCAGTTTATTTACAATGTTGGTTCCCACCACACTTACATACTATACATCCTTACTCCTATGTTCTTAGGGAGCATGCAGCTCCTGAAGCAAGCAGGGAAGAGCAATCTCTCTATCTGCTTCCTTCCTCTTCCTCTTTGTGTTCTCTGATTAATTGCTTAATTAGCCTTCCAGCTTTCCTTCACCCATCAGTTAAACACAGCTCTTCTTAATAAGGTCTGTTCTGCAGTAATTAATTGGAGCTGCAGTGACCAGATTCCTGGCCTCGCTGCTATTGCCCAGCATTCTGTTACAGGAAGGTAGTGTTTATGCTAAGAAGTACAGCTGATTACTTGGATCAGAGATCTCATTGAGACTGGATGTGAATGCACCCTTCAGTTAACATATCAGTCAGGATAAATTAGTCACAAGCCCCCACCTTGGGTACATAGCCTGTTTTTGTCTTAAACCTAGGAGATTTCAACTGAATGTGAAGAGGGGCTTTGCTGTGTATTGTTTCTGTTAGGAGTAGGGAAGAGGAGGAGGCAGAACACAGAAACAGAGAGAGAGGAAGAAGCAAAAAGCAAGAAAGCCAAGGAGTACAGTGTGCTCACTGTAACCCCAGAAAAAGCTAGAAAGGGAAATTTTAAGTCTCGTGTTGGCTAAAGAGGGTTGGGGATATGAGATATGATATTGCTCCTTTTGTTCTTGGTTTCTCTTCAATTGAGAGAAGCAGGACTTTGTACATTGTATAAGACTGACTGAAAGGAAAAAAATAGAGTCCATCAATTTATGCTCCCAACTGGAATATCCCCAGAGCCCTGAACTTTGACTAGCCTCTCAGGTAAGAAATGGGCAGCAGTATATAAACCTTGTCCCTTCAGCTGAAGCCCCGTTTCATGCCCTGATTATCAAGAAGAAAGTTTCCAAGGAATCTGCCGTAGTTCCATGCTGGTGTGGGGTCCTCCTATGTAGGGTTGGAGATCACCAAGGCCATCAGTGTGACCAGCAGGGTCCAGCAATGATTGACTGGAAATTCCCCGAGGGTCTGGTTTCCTAAAGAACTGGGATTTGAATGCACTAAAGAAGCTGGGGAATGCCACTCCTAATGTTTGGTACAGCTACGAGGCAATTCCCCTTCCCCAGCCTGTTAGCCCTCAGATGAGAAGAGGGTGGTGGAATCTCAGCAATGAGATAGATACCAGCTGTGGAGGGGATGAGACTGATGGCAGCCCTCAACTTGGTGGAAATGATTAAGGAAGGCTCATGATCTGCACTGTACAAGTTATTGCTGGATAGTTCCCAGATGACTTAAGTTAGTACAGTTGCAGCCCAATTAAACTACGTACCTTGCATCTTGTCTGCTTTCCTGGGTGTCCAGGATAATGGACTTTTGCCCTATTTCCCCCTACCCTCCCACCGCCAACCACCCCCCTGTTTTTTTTCTTAGGATTCCTCCCTCAATTTTGTCTTCATGTATCTGTTGCTGCTGGCCCTTCCCCTATTGTTGCTTATAGAACAGGAATTTCCCATCAAAGTTCGGAGGATTCTCCTTTAAAAAAAAAAAAAAAAAAAAAGGCTATCCAGATCTTCCCCTCTCCCACCAAGAGCTATATGAAAAATTAGGGTTGTTGTCCTGTAAACTGACCACCATTTCTTTCTCATCCTGACTCTCACTCCTGTGCAAAGTAAGTCAGAAAAAAATGATTTCAGCTGCACTGTAATGTGATAGTGATTCAGAGACTGATGATTTGCAAAAATGAATGTAAAGGTTTTAAAGTTCCTGCAAAGTGTATTTGCTAGTTTATCTACTACCTTGCATGCAGCTCATAATTATACGTACTTTACAATTTTCTCTGCTTTATCAGTCAAATTGTGAGAGTATGAAGAATTATCCTATATTTTTGACAACACATCTTTCCATAAGTAGAGCTTGATGCTAAAGCAAAGGGATATTATGTGCTTGATATTGTCAAGGCATTAATTCAGACTCCCAATCAAGACCAGTTCTTTGCAGATAATCATGCTTGTGCTTTTTTTGTTCTAATTTGGCTTCAGATTTATTTTGTGACACTCAGATTTGGACATGTCAGCCTTGATGTGGTCCTTTAAAATGATGTATGATAACATTGTAAGTAAAGAGCATTTGCATGGTACTTGTCCATAAAAAAAATAGTTTGAGAGATAAATTATTAGTTCAATATCAGAGGTGTTAGTCTGGATCTGTAGAAGCAACAAAGAGCCCTGTGGCACCTTATAGACTAACAGACGTATTGGAGCATAAGCTTCAGATACATCTGAAGAAGTGGGTATTCACCCAGGAAAGCTTATGCTTCACTACATCTGTTAGCAGTGGTGTAGCCAGTTTAGAGTACAGGGGGAGTGGAGCTAAAAAAAGGCACCAGGAGCAAAAAGTGTCAGGAGCAAAAAAAGGCACCGGGAGCAAAAAATAAAATAAAAATGCTCCGCTCTGGCTGCAGAATAGGAGCAAAAAGCGTCGGGAGCAAAAAAAGGCGCCGGGAGCAAACAAAAATGCTCCGCTCTGGCTGGCTGCAGCGTAGGAGCAAAAGGCGTCGGAGCACAAAAAAGGCACCGCTTCTGCTCTGTGGGGGAGCGGTCGCTCCCCCTGCTCCCCTCGGCTACACTACTGTCTGTTAGTCTATAAGCTGCCACAGGATTCTTTGTCGCTTATTAGTTCAATAGAATTAATAAATTACACAGATTACTTATTAGTATCCATGGAATTCATGAATCAGTATCTGATAAATCTTTCTCTCAATTATATTTTCAGCAGGAAGATACCTAAAAGTGAATCTTTTACACACACACACACACTCTCTCTCTCTCTCTCTCTCTCTCTCTCTCTCCAATAACTTGAATGCATAGGGATGATATGAAGTTCCTGCTCATTTTCAGCAATGCCTAATAAATTATTTTAACAAATGCATGGACAGTAAAATCCTTGAAGATGTCCAATGACATCCGAGTTATTCCACTGTCTTACAGGGAGGTCCACTCTAGTTTTGTCAGACTACAAAAAGCAATACAAATCAATGTTCAAATTTTCCAGGGATAAGAGTCAGGAAGATTCAAGAGTCTGGACTTTTGGTTTATCCATTCTGTATATAAATCATCTTCAGATACAAGTTAATGTGACAGATTCTCTCTGGTCACAGTTTGCTTCTGTGGCTGTGGAATCAGTAAAATATCTGAGAGCAGTTATGTAGAGTGGACTTCATTCTTACACTGCTACCCAAGCCTGGATCTTTCCCAGGAAATCTGACTCTGCCTAGCCTACAATCAAACGGAGGAAGCCTGTGAGTATGAAAAAGTTACCTTTTTCAATGTCCTAGGGCAGGTGCTTGACTAAATAACTCCTATTCATCAGGGGAGAAAATTAAATGGGCTGTGCAGTCAGGAGAATATTATTTTGGGGCCTCCTCCAGTGATATTCTTAGTAGTTAAATTGCCATATATAGTAATAAGGCTATCTGGATTCAGATTCCATCCCTGGGGAAAGGTGAAGCAGCTGGTATATAATGCTACAAATTAGTGTAGTGGGAACTGATCTAGGCATCATTTAAGTCCCACTTACATCTTCAAGATAAGATTAATGTGAGACTTATGTAGCACACAGACTTCGTGTGTAGGGCTGGCTGGAACACAATTCTGTTTCACAAAAGAACATTCAAGGTTTTGAAATGTATTTTCATTTTGATGCAGAACAAAAACATGATCTTTCAAAAGATCACAAGAAATACAAGAAAAAGAGAGCCCTGCCTTAGAATAGTCAGTAGCCTGTAGGTTGGGCCACAGGTGTGTGGTGTGGGGGACTAAAGTTCAAGTCACTGAGCTGACTCAGGTACCCCAGAGCACAGACTTGAGCCTTGTTTTCCACATTGCAGCTCAGTGTACCAACCTCTTGGATCCCCCACAGCCAGGCCAGTCCCCTTGTCACTAGACTATTGGCTATCCAGAATGGGGTGTCCCTATCATAGAAATTCCATTTTGGACCTGAGATAATTTTCATGGAAAATCGATACATTTCCACAACACAGTTTGGTTTTCATGGAAAAAAGTTTCATCAAAAATTCTTTGATCAGCTCTTCTTGTGTACGCCCATCTGTACAATAGTGATTTGCACTCTATTAAATAATCAAGCACATAATAGCCATTCACCTGCTTTTTTATGTAAAAAAATCGGGCAATAATGACATTATTTACTGTTACTGGTCATGGTCTGAGTAGTATACGATATAAGCTTGAGTATATCTAACAAACATAGCAATGCTGTGGTGTCAGGTAAGCAAAAGGGTTGGACCATGGAATACTGATTTCAAAAATGTCATTCATTATCTTTGCCAGCAGTGTCACTAGCACTTTTTTCACTTTTCATGGTAGATCAGTAATTTTATTGATGTCCCTAGATGGTAAAGCGACAACTTTACCATCTGATACTAGATGCTAAAGTTATCTACATCTGTATATACTTTTGTGCCATAATTAGAGAGGGTATGACAAGCATAAACTTTACTGGCACGCCACTAGGAGAATAATGGAAATATTTGCCTAATAGGGTTACAGGAGGCTATGAGAAAATAATTGTAGAATCAATGAAGCATAAATATACACCAATTAACAAAATTGGAACTATTCAGCTTCTAAGCACATATTTAGGCACCTAAATGTAATATTTTCAAAATCACGTACCTAACTTCAGCACTCCTAAATCACTTAGGCACTTGTGAAAATGTGATCTTCATGCTCCAAGCACAACTTTTTGACAAAGTTCCTATTTGGCATTTTTCAGGATGAAAATAATTGTCATAATCAGAAATTGATACTGCACTAATATCACTGTAGAACAATAACACATAACCATACCACTTAATCTGATTTTTCTTTTTCAGAATTTTCATCTGTAGTAACAGCATTGGCTACAACCATGTTTTTTTCTGAACAGCATGAATATAAGTGTGTACACCAGCTATTATGTGTATCATTAGCTCCTCTTAATATAACAGTTCTTCTTGTTTCAAATGAGTGTTGTTGATGCCATTAGGTAGTTGGTTGGATTTCCTAGAGATTAATTCTGCATACACTTACACTTTCATGTTGTCCCGTTGACTCTTATGGTTCTGTGTATAGGACTAAATATATACACGCAAAGAAGAATCTTCCAGGATATAGTCTAAAATATAAAAAAACCTGGTAAGAAAAGAGTCCCTAAAATTGGACATTGCTTCCATAATGGGGATATTGCAAGCAGAGCAGCCTTGTACACTGTAGTAGCATGGAGACAGCAAGTGGACAACAGTATTTGCAATTTTCAAACAACAAACACAGCAATTCTGTGACCATAGCAGCATGTAAAAAGTAAATGAAATAAGAAAGATGAAATGAGAGCATGAGTGCAGCAGTTCCAATTTTGTTAATTAGTCTCTATTCATGCTTCAGTGATGCTGCAATTATGCTACCTCATCCTCCCGTAGCCCTATTGTGCAAATGCTGCCATTACGCTCCTAGTAGCACATAAAATGGTGCATGATATGAGCTACCTACAGAGATGTCATTACAATTGTGTCAATTTAACAGTATGCTTTTTAAAATTTATAATTATTTGCCTGCACAGAGAAGCTATTTGTGAACCTATTACCAGTCTTTTTGAAGTTAACTTGGTAATTTCCTTTGTATTATTTTAAACACCTGCCACTAAAGTTCATATTATTGCAAACATCTAGTTATAATGCTTTATTATAACAAAGACAGCCTCTCTGTTCATTTAATAATATAACTTTTAGTATAGATTTTAATTTTAGTTATGGTATTTTTAATGCTTTCCAATTAAATCATATTGCAGTAGAACTCTGAAAACAACAAAAGAACCAGGAAGCATCAGAAAATATACAGCCCTGTGCAGTGCAAAGTAGTAAGACATGTTATGCATTTTGATCTTACTGTATTAAGGAGCCAATGCTCTTTCCACTGCAATGGCAAAGCTTTCATTGACTCCGGTAGTTAAGAATCATGCCCTAAATGCTTTAAGCTCCTTGTTTTCCAAAGAGTTTTTATATATATTTAAAAATTGCACTTGAGATATATAAGAATATGTAATTTGGAACAACACCTTAAAATTGAGATCTTATCCAGTGGGAGCTGAATCCACGTTCTTTGGATCAAAATGTATGTGTCTCTACTGTTTGAATTAAAAGGCCAGTGCCATTAGCATGAGGTCAGCGGCAGACTCACAAACATCTTATGTGGTCAATCCACCTCTCTCCCATGCCTGTTGTAGTAGCCACTATATTTTTTTTAAGTGGAAAGATTTATAACCATAACAATAGCCCCTCCATCTCTTGGAATATCAAGGAATGTAACAAAAATATCAATTTCAATCAATGCCTTCCTGCAAAGCACTTTTTCTTTTTGGACTGTAAAAAGATATATATAGTTAACCCAACTTTCTATTTTCTGTATGTGTCAGTTTATTGTGTGAATGGAAGCACTGGAGAAAAAGGAAGGGGTATTTGTGGTGGCCAGTGTAAATGGACTAACAAAATGCAAAGAGTATCAAATGCAATTTGCATCCCCACCATAAATTAGGTTCCAGCCCAGGGAAATCAGAAACTATTTAATGAAAGACAGCTCAAAGGAACACCTGGAGTTGTTCCTAAGTTGGCGCTCCAAGGAAGAGGTCAGAGAAAGGAAGAGGAAATCTATAAATTCAGACGGTTCACCTGTGCTGAAAGTGAACCATGATGAGGATAGGTGACTCTCAAGAAAGAAACAAAGAAAAATGTCAGACATGATAAACAGGAAGAGGGGACCCAATCAATATTATATAATGGCTTATTGGACTGAAAAAGGAAAGGAGAGCAAAAAGAAAAGGAAAGGAGGAAGATTCTGGAAGTGATCAAATTGACTGTGGAAGTATCCAACACCATCAGTTTGGCTCCCAGTTATATGAAGAAAATAAGGGACGAGTCTCCAAAGGAGTATGTGTATATTCATCAAGAGAGAGCCATGTTTCAAAGGAAGATGGGGGACAGCACATGAAATGAAAACATCATTGGGGATTGGTCCTGCTTTGAGCTGGGGGTTGGACTAGATGACCTCCTAAGGTCCCTTCCAACCCTGATATTCTATGATTGATTGATCAAGGTACATTAGAGATGAACTGGAAATTCTAGAGAGAACAGGAAAAAAGAAGAAGAGAAGAATGCAAGGGTTGGGGGGGAAATGACAGAAGGACACTGCAACAGATAGATCAGTATATTTGGGAGACTGAGAGAGGAGTGTGCTGGTATGAAGAATGTGCAGATTTGGGAAATATATTGTCAAAGATGAGCAAAGCAGCAGAGTTAGAACTGAGCTAAGGGCTGGTCCACACTAACCCCCCAGTTCGAACTAAGATACGCAACTTCAGCTACGTGAATAACGTAGCTGAAGTCAAAGTATCTTAGTTTGAACTACAAGGTACTCACCGCGGGTCCACACACGGCAGGCAGGCTCCCCGGCCATGCCGCCTACTCCTCTCGCGGAGCAGGATTACCGGCGTCAACAGCGAGCACTTCCGGGATCGATTTATCGCGTCTAGACAAGATCGATTGCTTACTGCCGAACCCAGAGGTAAGTATAGACATACCCTAAGACAGTATGAGAATGAGGAGGAAAATAAAATCTGATATTGCATTTTTTATCCTGTCTTTCTCAGTGTAACTGGAAAAAGCTCAGAAAGGGGCTTGAATAAAAAAACAAAATAGTTCTTGCTTTAGGAAGAAGAGGTCTGCAGTAACAGATATCTTATCCAAAGTTCCAACACCTGTCTTTTGATTTCTTTTGGATTACACAAGCATCATCAATGTAAAGATATTTCTGATAAATTAAGTTGTGTGTGAACAGAAGCTGTTTCTTGTGATGGACTAGCACTTAATTTAGGTAGCCTGGGTACAGAAGGTTCAAGTCTCATCAGCATTTAGGTGCATTTATTTAATGTGAAGAAGAATTGTGTATGACCTATTTTTACTGTCTCAGCTGAATCCTGTTTCCAAACCATGCCAAAATAAGAGACTTTTATTTTGCAGCTGGATCACTGATTATCAGTAAAACATACATAACTGCACACAGGTGTTCCAGTTTGTAACTATTACCTAGCCAGGGAAAGAGGAGTCAGCCATGGAAGCCCCAGAAAGATAGGTCCACCCACTGCAAGTACATTTAGTCACAGTGACTGCCTTGCACGTTACATTTTAGAGAGTATAATCTGTCAACATCATTCAGACTCTGTTGTAAATGAGACATTCAGCTCTATCTGCACTAAGCAGTCTTTTTTTTCTTTTTCTTTTTTGGTAATAATGCTTCCATTGCTGAAGATGCACTCAAAGTAAATGCCAGATGGTCAATAAGTCAGGTTGAGAATCGTAATTTTTGTCAGACCAGTCAACAGCTGGCATCAGTGAAGGATCTTCATTGATACCCACAGAAATTTCATCATGAAAATACCTTGCCACTAAATAGTTTAGAACATTCTGAAGAGAATACCTCTTTTCACTCCTTTACATAACAAGTAAATAGTCATCAAAGGACAAAGGTGGGAAGTTATGAGTAAAAGTCATGAACAGCAGGGCATTGCATCAAAATATCACCTTTAACGAGCAGGAGAGATTTGGGTTAGGAAACTCAAAAATTAACACAATCTTCCAAATTAAAAGCTCTACAACCCTGACCTGAACTAACATATTAAAGAAACACAGCTTTCTACAAGGCAGATGATGTAAGCTTGAGTATCTATGTGAGTCCTTGAGTGCATAGAAAGAATCAGGGATACAACGTTTCCCAATTTTTGTGAAAAAAATCCTTGGAAAATGTCCCTTTTTTCATCAAAAATTTTGAAATGCAATATTTTTCAAGCATATAGGCAAAGAAAAAAATCTAGGAAATCTGACCAAAAAAAAGTTCAAAAAATCGTATTACATTTTAAGGCATTCTCATTTAAAAAATTGAAAAAATTAGAAATATGTGGACTTCACGAAGTATTTTTCACCTCAAATATAAACATGTGCTGTGAGACACTGGTGGATAAATTATTGAAACAAATAGGTGTATAATCCAAAAAAGAAACATTTAAAAACATAATGTATATATATTCAAATGAATGACCAGTTCAGTAATATAATTTTATCCAGACAAATATCCAATAACACAGTTCTGATCCATACGAAGTGTGCGCTTTGTTGGTTGAATATATTTCCTATAATACTTGTTTCCACAATTTTTCAGAACTACCATAAGAAGGTTAGTCCCCAGGAACAGTAAATTTATTGCTAAAATTAAAGTTCCAGGTTTGAAGGAATCAGGATTCATCTCTTTGCATAGCAATACCAATAAATTAATAGTGTTCTAAGTGAAAAAACACGTTAAAATGGATTTATAGTTTCATTACTGCAGCAATTTTCATTGATCTTTCTTAAAAAGGCAGTTGACATGATATATAATGAGAATTATGTGCTATCCAAAGTATAGAGTTTTGACTTTGTGTTGATCTTAACTCTATAACTCTGTTTTCAAGGCCAAAAAAAAAAAAAAGAGCAATAATGAAAGGAAAGCATACATTTTCATCCATTTGTGCTAGAAAAGGGCAGCTGCCAATCATTAGAAAATCATAGGAGTTTGTAGTACAGATCCTTGAGTTCAGCATCTCTAAGGATTAGATCTCACCTGACTTTGATACCATTAATGCCACAGATCTGGTGTTTGCACTCAATTAGCTTTTGAAAATCGGATGGCTAGGTGCCCTTGATATGTTTGTGTATTTGGCTCAAATCAGCAAAGAATTGTGAAAAATCACTTGCCGGGGGAGACATCCCCAGCTGGATGGATTGTTCTCACTGATCCATAAAGGGGTTTTTATTCCACATGTGTAGAGTCTGGGAAATGTTCCAGAGTTCTTTGAAAAACTGTCAGGTGCTCATCAACATCAGCTCTATTCAATATTCAAAAATACAAGCACAATCCCAATAGATTTCCCCCTGTAGCAACTGTGCTAGCAACATGTCTGAACTGGAAGTAACTATTCTGTGCATTTGCAGATAGGCAGGGATAGTGTGTGTTTCTGTGGAAGTCTAAGTAACTTGCACAGTTGTGTTTTCCTACTATAAATTAGGTTTTGTATGAATAAGACTCGCAAAACAGTGAAGATAATTACCATGGTATAAATTAGCTAGGGATGTCGTGGATTTTCTGTTGCTTGAAGTCTTTAACTCAAGATTGGATGTCTTTCTAAAAGATATACTCCGGATCCACCAGAAGTTAAGGGCTTGATTAAACAATTACTGAAATTCTATGGCTTGTTTTATGCAAGATTTCAGACTAGGTGATCATAACGGTTTCTTCTTTAAAATCTGTGAAAATGTGTGTATTAACAATAACAATATGAGTCAGGTATTATATAATGTTCTAGATTTCAAAGGTAAGATAATACAATACCTTGAAGAGTAAATCTTACGCAATGGGCTATATTGTGTTTTTACCATTAGCTCTGTATACTGAGCACTCTGTTATGCTAGCCCCAGGAGAATAACAGTGTTTGGGGTGTTACAACTCCTTCTCTGTTGACTTTGAACTGTTTCAGATCACTATTGTACTGCCCTATGCCAGCTCAGCTCTGCTGGCTGGCACGTTGGGAATGGAACCAAATTCCCATCTATTCCCTATCTTGCTATGCCCATCCCCTGCCCAGTTGTGCAGGGGAAAAGAGTACTAGGCATACATCCATAGGCACGCCTGCTCTCCCCAACATGCCTTGCAGCAAAGAGGCAGGGAGTGGGAAGGTAGTTTGTGATCCCTTATTTCCCAGGATTACTTCATAGGGTTGGCCCATTGTTCTCCCTAATTTTAGTGCACTAATTGAATGTGTTTAAGATTATTTAAGAAATATTGAAAGAGCCGTTTTAATGTTGAGAAGTTGAAGTTAGTTACATCTAGAAACACCAGAATTTAGCTGAAGCCCAGAAAGGTTGTTTCAACTCATTTTCCCAAGAATGATACATAGAGTCTTGAGCTGAATAAGCTAGAATAGAATCCACCAGAGAGTTTGTGAATAAAAAAAAAATTAGCATTTTATAGTGCTTTATATGCCCATAGCACTATACAGACTCTAATTAATAAGGTATTTTCTTGTGCCGTTGAGGGAAGAGATGTATGTAATTAAAATAACTAACTAAAATTACCTATATTAAATGACAGTCCAGTGTATTACAAATAAAGAATATAAATTAACACATATTACTTGTAAATTAAAATTTACTAAAGAAGGCAAATGTGAATTTGATGATCTGAGTATTGATTCTTAGAAATGTTTTATTAGAGGAAATGTTATCCACATTGTTACATAAAGCTTTGTAAAGACTAGCAGTAATTCTTTAAATGTTCCAGACAGAGTAGAATAACAATTTCATATCTAATTATCGAAATTGATTACTTAAAGGAGAGCTAATTAAGTTAATTTCAATACAGAATTACTACCTAGAGATAATTTTGAGCAGAGATACTAAAATATGTTTCGTTTTTATTTTTAAAATGATATACACAAAAAGGCACCTTTTTGACACTCGGTGATTTTGGCATAAGTTAAAAAGACATATAATCAGAGTAATCAGATTAAGCCCAGTCCACCAACACACCAACAATTCCCAACAAATCTTACTACTACCATTACTCGGGTACATTTAGTTATACTTTTCTTTCACTATATGGTAATGCAGAATAATGATGCCTTGAAAATGCTCTACTGTCTGGGGCGGCGACCCAGACTGCTCACAATATCAGGAAGTGTTCTGAGTGTTTTTATAAGAAGCTAGTAGAAGATATTTTTCCACCCAGATTACAGAGTTGCTCGCAGACACTACTTAACCCCAAGGCTGAAATAGTTTCCCAGACCCCAGGGTACCCTTGCTGCCTGGAGTAGGACCAAAAGCCCTTCTGGTAGTCCCATATAGATGACATCTGTTTTTAATATGTGTTCACTGAGCACGGCTTGTCTGATATATCTTAGCAAATCTGCCTTTTTATAGCAGTCTAAGAGATGTCAGTTCTAGGGGAAATATAGTAGAGTTGGGCAGTCCACAGTTGCTTGCTTGTATATAAAAAATCCCCAGAATGTGGTGTTTTATTGCAGCACAAAAGGATGCAATATGACTGTATGAAGGTCCTTGTTCGGGGTTTGGTTGGTAGGGTAACATCACCTAGTGATTGAGTCTTAGGTCCATGACTTGCAGGGGGGTTGTTCGTAGGGAAGCCCGGGCTGTCCCAGTCCATCGGGCTCCAACCCAGGGCCCTCTGATGGCTTTCAGTGATTTGACAGCCAGGGCTGATTAAGGCTGCCCTCCCTGTACCATTTTCTATCTCCCTCCCTCCCTGTGATTGTTCCAAAGTCACTGTATGGGTGAATGGTGCCCACTCACCACAGAGCATATGCTGGTGGCTGCGTATAGCATGGTAACTCTCTTCCTCTTTTGGGCAGCAACTGCCTTCTCCTACAATATGGCCCACTCAGTCCTGGTGCATTTGCCTGCTGGGGTAGTCCAAACAAAACCAAGGGGATTAACCAAGTCCAGGGTTTGTATGAGGGGGCGAGGGGAATGTTTCCCTCTCAGGCTTTCCCTGTAGTAGGTCCTCCCCATCCCTTACGGAAGAATCTTTTGGCAGTCTGCTCTTTCCCCTGGTTTGCACCAAAGGAGCTTCTACCCTGCCTTTTAACTCCCCCTCCAGTTGGTGCATTTCCTACAGGTGTGGTGGGGTGGGGCTGGCTGAGCCCAGCGTAGTTCCTTAATTTCTTGTTGCGCAGTGTTGGATTTGTACACCCAGTCACAGACTGCAATGGAATTTATTTTTAGACTAACTGTACTGCTTGCATGCACTCGCTATACCTGGCTGTTTTGAAATGAAACTTCTGCCTTATTTACTGAAGTTCCATTGACGTGAACTCCCTTCTTGACCTGATGTACGAGACCTTCATCCTCTTTTCTCTCATATCCCTTCCTATGACACATTATTTCAATCAAGCCCAGATTTCCCTGCAGTGAAAAAGTATTACAAACCAAGGAAGAACTTTGTGTAGTTTTCATGATGTGTCTTGCTATGCAAAACCACCTCCATTCCCAACAGTGGTTACCATTACTCATCATGTATGGTTTAATTCTGATCTCTCACTGTTGCAAATGAAGAGAAACTCCATTGAAATGAGTGTAAAATGGGGAAAGGAAGAAGAGGAGAATTGGGCACTTGTGTCCTTAATTCAGGGCAGAGCCCTCACACCCTTCATTGTGGGAGTGTTCTTTACTAGAGCTGTTTCAACCTTGGAATTTTCAGTTCATTGGAATTTGTGGCTGTCATAAGATACACAAACCCCACTCTGGGCCCAAAGGGATTAAAAGGCAATATTGGGACCAGGTAGCTCTGCCCTTGCTGATCTGCCGTGCATGCTCCCACTGTAAGAACTGATTAAATGTGGAGCTCAGAAGCCCAGGCAAAGGGTGGTAGACAGGCTGCAGGAGAGATGACTCCTTCCCAGGAAGTTATACGGAGGGTTGAGTCTCAGAGGGGAGCAGAGCAGTTAAGGCTCCTAGGCAGAGCTTTCTCTAACTGCCACTCCTTTTGAGAACCTGCAGGGGGTGCTTTTTATTAAGTGAGTGACTGATTGGACAATAGGGGCCATGACCCAAACTGAAGTGATCTATAGATAAGAAGTGGCCCAGGGCAGCAGACCTGGATTTGCTTCAGGGAAGACCCTACCGGTGTGGTTTGCCACAGAGTGCTGGGCTGGGAACAAGTGAAGAGGGAGGGCGTGGGTCCCCCTACCCACACCCCATTAAGGGCTGAAGCCTTCCGAACACCCTATCACACTGACATTTCAAAATTTGGTTTCATTCAGATATGGAACCAAACCAGGAATTTAAAACAAAAAGAAAATGGGAAACCCAACATGAAATATAGTTCCCGGGACCCTAGTGAGCGCTGAGTGAAATTGTCATGATTCTAATTCATTTCAATGCTGCTCATCAGTGAATAGCAGTCCACAGTGCGAGGCTCACCCAGAAGCAGGGACACTGGAAGCCATAGGGTCACTGTCCCCGGGCAATCTACATGGTAGCACTGCCCTAGACTTGCTGACCCTAGAAGTCCAGGCTCCCCACCAGCCCACTGGGTAAACTAACAGAAAACTATCAGAGCAACATTTCTGTTGGGACCCTGCCTATGGTTCAGTGAAAGTTTGTCAAACCCAATACATTGTGTGAAAAGTTCTGGGTTTCACAAACGGACATTTTCTTGATGAAACCCCATTTTGTCAGAAAATTCCCAACCAGATCTACTCCTTATTCATACAGTAGAACCTCAAAGATACACACACCAGAGCTATAGACTGACCCTTTAACCCAAGTGAACACCATGTGAAACTGGAAGTAACCAATCAGGCAGCAGCAGAGACCAGGAAAAAACCAAAACAAATATTGTACTATGCCTATATTGCATCTTAAAGGTAGGCACATCTGGGCTGTCTGTTCCCACCCCAACGCAGCCGGAGCCAGCAGAGCAGGAGCAGCACTGGGGTCTGCACTGCTTTCACCCTCCCCTCCCCGCCAGGAGGGAGACACACTGTTTTTACCTGCCTCCCCTGGCCGGAAGGGGGACACATGGTGTTGTCACACACACACACACCCTGTCAGGAGGGGGATAAGCTTGCAAATTTATGCGGGTGCTGAATAGGGAGCTCAGCTGCTGCTGAAACCTGGACTGGAGTGTCAGCTGCTGGATCTGGAGTTCGAACTGCACTTTATTCAGAGTTATGAACATTTCAGAGTTACGGACCACCTCCATTCCCGAGGTGTCCATAACTCTGAGGTTCTACTGTATAAATAGTCTCTTGCCTTCAGTGGAACTTCTCATATAGGTAAGGATTCCTCTTGCAAGTAAAAGATGCAGAATCAAGCTCTTCTATCATAAGGTCTTCTGACCCTGTTATTTGTTTATCTATATACCAACACTTATGGGAAACTATTTTTTTCCTATTAGAACATAGTAACGTTTCAGGACTAAGTGTAATGTATGTCTAGTGTTCATTAGAGTCACATTAGGAGGTCTTTGCTGATACAATAAACTATTGTATACTGTATTAATGTCACCAACCTGTCTACTGTTTGTGACTGCCAACCAAGTTTTTCTAAAGTGCAAATTGTTAACCATGAGAATTGTAATCCAACAGTTAAGACTTGTAGGTTTACAAAGTCTCTTAGTTATTTTTGTCCAACTATCTCATTATTGTTGAAATTAACTGTATTATTACTGTGACTACAGTTCAAGCCCACCTTCTTCAGTGTTAAATTGGACTAGTTCATGTATTGTTTATTATTTAAAGAAAACACACTCAGTTTAAACTATAGCAGTTCTTACAGAATTTATACTCCTTCTTTGAACATGAGAAGACAGTTCTGAATCCACTTTTTTTCTCACAGATAATATTCAGTCGGTACTCTTTTTGAATGCTATAATATATTTGTCTTTCATCCAACTACCTTAGAATATCTTTTTTATATAAAATTTTCTTTCATTTTGTGGGAATCTGGAATAGTTTGTCTTAGAATCTGACATGGTTTGATGTACGGTAACTTGATATAAGGAGCTATTGCAACTTAACAACATTAGGCTGTATTGCAGTTGTTCTTCCTAAGTGTCATCATGCTCTACTCCATAAATCAGCCCCATTTAAATTCTGTGAAGAAGCAGTAATTTGTCTTGCTGAAAAACGATCTCACATTGGCTTATATTTTCCGGCATTAGCCATACATTCATCTGATGCATGTCAAAACTGGTCCCTAAGTGTTTTGCAAACTATCTACAATAGTTAAGATGCGAAATCACAGCACTGGATGAATACTCTTTGGATGACAATGGAGCTAGCCCCTAGGGAAATCAGTATTAAAATATATTTTAAACTGCTTTATGATACTAATATTGGAACTGCATATTCTTATTCACAATTCTTCTAAAGAGAGTGATTGTTGTAAGTGGGCAACCTACAGTAAACAATGATTTGAAAAGGTAGACATGAAAATAAAATCCTAGCAGCTACTGAATCTGCAGGTGCAAGCATCTGATTTAGGAGTATTCCTTTAGATTAAGCCATAAGTATTCTGAAATTTTCCTCTTAAATGTAATTTACCTAGCCAAAGAACCATTATTTCCTGTATGTTTGATCAAATAGATTGCATGTTATGTATATGTGACACCAAACACGCTCCACTGCTCACTGCAAGGAGTTTGCTGCATTCTTCCTTTAGAACTTTGTAAAGTTACAACTAGCATACCTTGGATGCAGCTGTAATTTAACACTGTATCATACACATCTTATTCTCCACCTTGGCCACTGACCTTCTCTCTCAGTCATGTACATACCACTTCTCTTAGCTGATATTTCTAAAGTAAAATACAAGGAGAAAAATCCAGAAAAAGAATAAAAACCAACTTTAAAAAGCCTTTGAAAATATTTTTAAGCAACTAACATGAAAGAGAATTTAAAGCAGCTCCCCAACATACCCACACCTTGTTACCCTTGTTTTGCACACTGATTGAATGTCATCAATAGAGTGGTCCACTTAAACCAGTGGCAAATTTAGGTCTGGATTTTGCACCCTGTGTTTTCAGTCTTCATTTCCCCCCACACAGTGCCCCTCTCTGAAAACTTTCCCAAGTCCCTACTAATACCAGACTTTAAACTGAACATTCACATTCGTGATGTTTGAGTTTGAAATTAGGCAAAACAAGATCACTCATCTGCCACAATATAAATTTTCATCACAATGTGATTTGAGATGGATCTGAGCTGCCAAGATTAGACCAGGATCCAGATCTTGAACACCCAAAAGTTTGGAAGCGTTTTTAGAACTTGAATCTGACCCATTGTAGGGGTAGGTGCCAAGTGCAAAATTAATCTGTAGGTTCAGATTCTATATTTTCTAAAACTCATTTGGGTACAGATCTGCAATTTTGTTCTGGGCCCACCCTTCTCAAAGTTTGATTCTTCTTATTTGAATATAATTTATCTCTTATGTTGTGGTTTATCATTAATGTCTAACAGTAAAAACTCTTCAAAAGCATGATTATAACTATAGATGCACAGAAAGTAAGGAGAGATGAGACAAAGAGTGGATCGTTGGTGTGAGATACCTCTATATGATTGTGGACAAGTTTGTGCTTCCCTGGTATAATTTCTGGATGACACAAAGTCATCAAGTGCACTGAAGTTAGGTACAAGAATATTATGCTGTTACATCTGTAAAATTACCTTTCTGAATAAGGTTGTGAATGTATTTACTTTATATATTTAATTAGATGTATAAAAGAATAACAGAAAAGGCACTTATCTTCAAATTCTAGGAACTTCTAACACAAGCTACAAAGGACAAATAATAAAGACAGCAGCTGACAACTAACCCCACCTGTCCCCAGGAATCATCCCTCCCCCTGCAATACTTTCTACCCTGATACAATGCAAGCATCAACCTGCATCATGTAAGTGGATAGTCTTTCCAGCATGCCCTGAGGTAAAGCAGTATTACTTGCCATTCCTTCTTTTTAAAGCTTCTGATCATGCGCAGTTGTGAATGTGGTGATATTCTTTACTGCCTCAGAACAAATGTAAACAGTTGGGGATTTATTTAGTAAAGATAGATTTTATTTTTAAGAAAATGCTTTTTAAAAAGTGGCAATAGACTGTTCCTTGACTTAAAGCAAACGTTGATACGATTTTTCTTAACTGAAGGTTATAAAAACACTTCCATAAGAGATGAAGGGACAGTAATGTTTTGCATGTGTCGGTAAATATCTTGGAACTCCAGTGAATTGACTGGAATTAAAGATAGCCACACTGATTATAAACAACGTAACTCCTAAATGCACCAAATAATATATATTGTCTGCTGTTTCAGGGCTTCTTTCACTATCCTATTCTGAACCATTCTGTTTACAGTTATCCATTAGCCACAATATGGGGAAAAACAATGCAATAGAGTGACTATAACTATTTTGCGCTGTATCTAGAATGTAAAGTAGCCAAATAATAATACAATTTAATAGGAAACAAATGTACAGATTGTCTATAAACTGTGTTAAATTCCTTCTATTGTAAGCTTATGTGAATTTATTACAAACATTAGAGGGAGCAGTTTCCATAGAAAAAGCCTTTTGAAAATGTCTATAAAATCTCTGCAGAATGGATGTAGATTGGAACAGTGTCTGTGGAAGAACAATGCTTACAAGATCTAGGTTTCCAGTACTGCAAAAAGAATGACCACAGAGCACCTGAAGTGGGGGGAATGTTGTCTGGGCTTGCCAAAGGAAGGCAGCAGTGCTTTATGGTGCGGGGCGGAGGGACACAAGATCAGAAACTGCTGCAAATGGTGACCAGTGGTCAGTTTTGCAGCACTGACTCACCCCCAAGGAATGTGAGGTCAGAAGGCTATAAAGGAGCAAGCCCTGGACACTGGTATCCCTTTCTCCACACAGCAGGGAAGGCATCAAGTAACCACATAAATGTCCTGGTAAATGACTTAAAAGGAGGTGCTGGATAAAGGAACAGAAATGGGGAGGGAGGTTGGTACGGCAGGGACCCAACTCCACCCACCCCTATGTGTATAGCCCACCTTAACCCTCCTACAAGTGGGGTGGATGGTAAGGCCCAAGCCCTGGATTGGCTGGGGGACCTACATGGAAAATGAAGGGGGTCTGGTAGAAGCCCTGGGTAATGATTTGAATAAACATGGATTTGCCTGCACTATACGCTTTATCTGCCGGGTAGTCCCAGACATCTGCAGCCTGATTAAAATCCATATCAAGTGTCTCCGGTCCTTCTTTCGGTATAGCCAGAAAAAGGCATAGGTGGATCCTTCCATCCACATGCTTTTCTCTGAAGGATAAGAGCTTAAACAGAGATTTAAATCTGATCCACCATTGGAATAATGTAGTGATGAATGAGGGCCTTAGGGTTTGGTTTTAGTTTTGCATTACTTGCTCCATTGACTTCATTAAAGTTGCTCCTGATTTACATCAGTGTAAATGAGAGGAGAGCCAGGACCTAAGGGTATGTCTACACGGCAATTAAGCACCCACAGCTGACCTGTGTCAGTTGATTCAAGCTAACAGACTCAGGCTAATGAGCTGTTTAATTCTGGTGCAGACATTCTGGGTTTGGGCTGGAGGCTGAGCTCTGGGACCCTCCCCCGGTGGAGTGTCCCTGAACTCAGGCTCCAGTCTGATCCAAAAAGTCTTCCCCACAATTAAGTAGCCCCACTAGCCCCGTGAGCATGATTCAGCTGACCCAGGCCAGCCACAGGTTTTTAATTAATTGCAGTGTAGATATAGATTCTGTAGCACTTTATACAGATTCTATAGAATCATGTTTCCTTTTGGTAGGTATGTGCTTTCCCAGATTCATTTTCTTCCATAGGGATCTTTTGATCCATTCTTTGTTTGCTTTATTCTAGGCATGTTCTTCTAAAATGGGGTATGTCTATACTACAGTGGCCACAGCAACATAACTATGGCACTGCAGTTGTGCTGAAATGTACACACTTCCTACATTGACAAAATATTTTTTTCTCGTCATTGTAGGTAATCCACCTCTCCAAAGTGCATCTTCAGTGGGGTTTAGGTTAATCTAACTACATCGCACAGAGTGCAAAATTTTTCACTGTCGTAAGTAATGTAGCTAGGTTGACCTAAATTTTAGGTGTAGACCAGGCCATAGTAAGCAATGAGTCCATCTGGAGAAGATGTGAAACAAGAATCTTAGTATATACATGGGATAGTAGGTATAAGTTCAGTTTTTGAAAATAACTGAATTGAGTATGGATGACAGAGGTTAATGTTGTTCTTTAAATAGAAAATGTATTTTGTGTTCCAAGTAAAAGCTCTATTATGGATATTGTTAATGACTAGCTTTGAATTGATATTTACTGAAAAGTGAAGAAATGTAACAGTTATGTTTTTTTCAACAGGAGTCCAAGGTTATGTCTTAGCTTTAATGGGAGTGACTTTAGGGGAAGTTAAATAAATATTTTATTATTCTGGTGAAGTCAAAAACATTTTGCAATAAAAAATGAAAGTCCCTAACCTAATACAGAAATTGAACAAGGACTATCTGGACTCTGAAGAACAATAAGAGTCAGAACATTTCTATCTACCTGATTTCACTTGACTATTTGTTTTACTTATTACCAGGAAATTAGTTAAGATTATACATTGATAACTGGAGTTCATGTTTGTCACTATTCTCTCTTTCATCTTCTTTGGATTTGATTACTCTTTAGCGTGAGAAACATTCTTATTCTTATAATGCTTAGCTTTTAATAGCAATTTCCATTTGAAGATCTCGAGTGTTTTACAAGGAAGATATGTATCATTGTCTTCATTTTACAGTGTTTTTTTCAAGAAGATTTCTATTTTTAAAAGTTGCTTAAAGCACAATTTAAAGATTTCTTCCTAGAAGGATGACAGTAAGGAAGAGGAGCAGAAGGGTGAACAGACTGCCAGCCAGAGATGGAATTCATTTCAATAACATGTGCAAAACCTCCCAGGACCCATATATAGTTAAGGAGGAGAAAATCCAAATAATTATTATAATTTATATTCTTGAGGATAGAAACTGAAAACATTTATTGAGGAAACAAACACATTGAGACCAGATATATGGACAGGGATAGGTAAATTCAGCTAATCAATCTTCTTACACAAAAACAAAATCATTAGAAGAAGCTTTCAATCTGACCTCTGTGATCTTTAGCTAGAGTAAATCTTTATAAATATGTGGGCTCATGCCTAAGCAAACATATGTATTGTAATCCTCAACAAACTGAAAACCCATCTTTCTCACCTTGTTTTCCTATATCCTCTTTTGAATTGGGCAGAAAGGATATCATCTAGAAGGATTTTTTAATTACACTATAAAATGGGACACAGCAAACATAACAAATCTTGCAATTTCATCCTCATTAAATGTTAATAATATTCTAATTTGTTTAAAGTACAGGTCTAAAAGGAAATACTTTGCCAAGCAGATGAAATTTGTCGTTTTGTCCAGCGAGCCTCTATATCCACAAATCTATCTATGAGAAATGGAGAGGAAAATACTCTCTTTGATACTAGCACATCCTCTGAGGGGACTTCAGTTAAGAAAAGTGTGGCCTTTCATGGGGTTTTGAGAGTTAATTCTTTGGCTCCTGTAGGCAAACTTACACAAAATGGCCAGAAGAGGACTACCTGCCTCCTAACTTTTAGCCCAATGTTTAGGGTATTCACCTAGGACATGGGAGAGCCATGGTTAAAGTCCCCCCTCCAGCTGAGGGGAAGAAGGTATTTGAAGAAGGATCTGGCACATCTCAAGCATGGGCCCTAGCTGCTGGGCTATGGGGTATTCTGATGTGGGGCTTCCTCAGTCTTTTCTGCTGAAGCTGTATAAATAATTTTAAAGAGTTATTAGAGCAGGGGGGTCGGGTCCTGGGTCTGCAGCCCCCCAGGTGGGTGTCAAAACCTGGCTCTAAAGTCATTCTCATGTGTGCTCTCTCTCTCTATTCTAGAGGGGGAATTCTGTGTTGCCTAGTGATTGTAAAGAAGGGACAATACATAGTGCAAGGCTTTTTCCAGGCAGGTTTTGGAATAGTTGATGGAAACCAGGCTGTAAAAGCCAATTGGATACCAATACATTTCAAATTACATTTTATGTGATCCTGATGGGTAGTTATGTGGACTGGTGCATTTTCACTAGTTCGAGTGTGGTCTCAAACTCACACTATATAGTAGATCAACCCACACCTCCTCCATCCAGAGGGAGAGGAACAACCACAACCCCCTTAAGAGGTCATATCCTTTTCTCTACTCTCCAAACTGCCCTGTTTGATGGCTGTTGTAGGGCCATGTCTTGCCTTCTCCCCTGTTCTTTTGGATAGGTAGCAATACAAACCTTGTGCAGTCCTTGTGCTCAGCCTCTGAACAGAGACTTCTAAAATGTAGCAGATGTTAGGGAGTGTCCCTGTGTCTTCCCTTCATTGTACACCTGTAAAGGGGTTGTGTAAAATCTGGAACTTAATTTAAGACCCTAATATCCTTCCAAAGAACCAATGGCAGTGTACTCCCTCACTCTATTAACCTACTCTGTTTTTTACTTTTGGGTCCCAAGGGACAAAGCAACAAAAAGGGGAATGGTATACTTGCAGAATCTATATTCTATAATCTTGCAGACTATATTCAGTAGAGATATTATCTGGCACAAGCTAGCATTTTCAGCAGGATGGTTTCTCTGTTGGACAACTGTTAAAGATTACTTTGTGCCCAAAGCAAACAGACAACAAGAGAACAATGTTCTCCGTCTCCCTTTGAAGACCTCTGGGAGTTTGACAGAGGAAAGAGAGATTGATAGATAGAGGGAGGGAGGGAACTTTCATCTTGCAAATACTAAGAAATGGATTTCTCTGCTTAGTGATTCAGCATTCTTAATTACTTGAGTGCTGCTCTACACTTTGTAGATGAAGGAAAATGAACTTCTAGTGCTGCCGCTTGTATCAGGCATGTCCTCAGTTAAGCATCAACAATCCAGAGGAATAGTGAGACTCATAACTTTGTCTGAAGGAAACTGAAGGTAACATGGAGTCCCATAGGGAAAAAAGTTAACATCCTGCCTCCAGGAAAGAAATCCTGGCCCCACTGAAGTCAATGAGAGTTTTGCCATTGACTTCACTGGAACCAGTATTTCACCCAAGAAGTTTATCCCCCAACCACTCATGCATTTTTGAAGAAATACATCAAGTACCTTTTGTGATCAAATGCAGAAATTCCTCTTATTGAATAAGCTGAATAATATTTGCTAATGAAAAAATACAGCAGGAATATTTACAAATCAAATGAAGTAAACATAACCTTGAATAATGACTTTTGAAATTATGTTTACTAACCTCCAAGGCATATGGGAGCAGCTCTCAAAGGATGGACACTACGGATACACAACACACATTTGTCAGACAAGAAGAAAAAAAGGAAATGAAGTCCAGTAGCGTAAGTTATAAAATACATTACATAAGGCTTCATTTCCCAGCATTATACAGTACGTCCTCAGTGCCTTTGTTTAAATTTTATTTTAAAATTTCAAGGGGTTGTATCTAAGAACAATTAATTAAAAAATGAGAGATCTGAAAGCTCTCAATGTTTGTCTGGTTTTGACATCAAAAGTCATGCTCTCACAACACTACTCAAAGTCCAGAAAAAAATTTCCATAGGAAAAGGATGTTGATATGAGGGATTTCAGAATCCCTTTTTTAACCGATATACTGTATTGTAGTAAGAAGATAGCAGATATACTAATGGAAGTGGAAAAAGGGATTCTTATGAGAGAGAAGGCACAATTCCAGAAAGGAAACTGAAGCATAAAAACCAAATTACAGTAGACTACATATGACAAAAACCAGACATCAGACAACCACATTGCATTGCAATATAGTGACAGAAATGGCAATACATTGGAGTTGCACAGAGAAAATGAAGATTTGTGTTTGTTTTAAAGAAGCGGGGAAATAATGTTAATCAGAACATTTCTTGATTTCATATGAATACTTTCTAAAACATGTTTCTTGTTTTTCCTGTATGAAGAAAAAGGAGCTAATGAGTGCAATAATAATAATAAACTACCCTTTCTTCAATGCTACTCAAGGGCTTCATTCTGCCACTGTGATTCATGCTGCACAGTACCATACTCCAGTAGTCCTATTTGTGGAATAAGTTACATTGGATTAATTAAAGTATTTTCCTTTTTATGACTAGCTGTGTATTAATTAGCAATCATGTGCAATATACAGTGCAATAGAAAAGGAATGGTAAAAGCTACAACTTACTTAGACTGTAAATTCTTTGAAGCAGGAACCGTCTTTTTGTTCTGTCTTTGTGTAGCCCCTATATAGTGCTTTGTATAGCACCTATACAATGGGCCCTTGGTCCATGACTGAGATTCCTATATGCTACTGTAAAACAAAATATTAATAATAATAATGTTTATAATTTTTGAATGAAAACTTATTTATAATATGGCCTCTTACAACAATCCAAATGTTCATGCAACCAACTAGTGGTTTTTTGTTTTGTTTTTAAATAAAATGAAAACATAAATATTAACCTGTTGTTTTTTCATCTTGGTCTTTCTTTTTTAACTAGTCATCCTTATTTTTCAGTTTTTGGCTCCTCCCTCATTTCATGGTTGCTCTTTAGGTTTGGTCGTTGGCATTTTCCTTGGTCTTCATACAAGTTTACTGATTCAGTCATCATTATTCTCCTATAGTTCAGATTTTATCGTCATAAGCTGCCTTTTACTTCTTAATATTTTGTTGCACATTGTAATTTTATTTCTCTGTGTTCTGTTTCATCTTCCATGATGATTTTTCTTTGATCACTGTCATCATTGTCCTCCTTCTCTGTGTCCAGTCATCATCTTCTTTATGCCCACTCATCCTCCTCCTTTCATTTGTTCATGTTCTGTACAGTCCCTGAATAGCAGAGGCATGAGCCACCACCAATAAGTCCCTGTGCCAATGATAGAATCAAAACCATGGGGTCTACAAATCATTTCCTCCACTACTTTTGCTTTGAGTGTTCTTTCAGAAGTAGTGTTCCCTGCTCATAACAGGATATGCTATTCTCTGGCAGTGTTGACTATCTCAAGGGATAGAAGAGAGATCTTTCCAAAAGCATGATAATTCTATTTTTCATCTAGTTGAGATTTCTTTCTAATTTCCCCCAAACCTAGTCACCTTTCTTTGATTTATAGATCAAAAGGAGCCTGGAAATGGAAAATTATCACAAGTGGTATCCAGCACAAAAAGGGCATATTTGAATAAGAATCACTTAACCTCTTGCAGAGCCCCTAATCATTATAACAAACCAGGGAACTGTGCTCCCATTGGCAGGGTGCCCACCCCATTTATGTAACACAGGATCAGCTCACCTAATTCTCCCCATGGTCAGCTAATTTGGTCTTTTTTAACAGCAATGAATGGCTTCTCGGCACCAGACACCACTACCAGGTAGCACTCTGGGTGCCGGGAGATGACGTTGAAATACTCTACCATCTGCGTGAAGACATCAGAACAAGAGATCAGCCTGATCAGCTGTTAAGGGGTTACTTGCTAGGGGAATGGTTACTAGTGTGATCTTAAAGTATGTTAAAAAAAATCCCCCTCTCCCACTCAGATGTCCCACCCCTAATTCTAGTGAGATTCCTACCACCTCTCCAGGGTGAATGGGTGAGTTCAGAATCAGATCCATCTGATGAGGCTGCCCACAAGGAGGTGAGTTGTTTTGATCTAGACCCCAGCCCTGCCAGGGACCAGGCTGAGACCCAACCAACTAAATCCAGTAGTTCTAGGCTGATTCCCTGCCATCTGGACTACAGAGCAGAACAAGGCTCTTAAGGGGGTGAAGAGGGTAGTCTCAATGGTGATGTATAGTACAACATGAGAGCAAGGACATTTTATCAACTTTTATGATTTAACTCTATGAGTTTCTGAGTTCAGAGTCAGGCTAGATATGAGAGAGGGCATGGAAGTGTCCCAGGTCAGGATGGGGATGGGAGAAAGTCAGTTATGCCGGCTAAGAACATCCTATTGGCACCATCCAATAAACCCAATGTGTGGACTCCAGAAATCCATGCTGCTTTAGCAGAGGGATTTAGAGGCCAGCTGTGGAAAAAGCAGCAAAGCAGGCAGAGAATGAAAAGCCAACATGTGCATTTAGCATTAGTTTTATCCTTGTACCAGTCTCTGTGTGAAAGATATGGCAATTTCCTGCAGTATCCTTGAAAAACTCCTCATTGGTTTTTGTGTATCTATGGGGGTATTAAACAAACTTTTAAAGTACAATTAAAAAAGAAGTATTAACCTGTTGGGGTTTTTTGACTGGGCTTTTTCTTGGTTTTTTTTGTTTGTTTGTTTGGTTTTTTTTTACTTTTCATCCTCTTTTTCTGCTTTTGGCTCCTTGTGATGGATGGACAGGCCCTAAAGGGTTTAAGGCCTAAGAGGCCAATGATGGTACCTTGCTTCATCCGGAGGGAGAGCCAAGCTTAACTTATCACGAGGCCCACCTGGTCAGGAACAGGCTTGCTAGTATAAAGCCAGGAAGTTGAGAGCAGGAGGGAGGGAATCTTCAGTCATTGCCTGGGAGCAAAGAGGTGGTAATGCGGGGAGGAAACTAAGCCTTGAGGCCCTGTCCCTGAAAGAAGGGTTAACCCGATAAGTTATGGGGAAGAAAGCATGAGAGAGGCTGGGTAGGAAGAAGCCTAGGGAAATAGCAGGAAGGAGTGGGACTGTGCAGACTGGCTGCTAGTTGTAGTGTCTCTGGGCTGGAACCCAGCATAGGAGGGGCCTGAGTTCCCCTAACAGCCACTGGGAAAGTGGAAAAAGACCTGGAGATGTGGAATAGAAGATCATCTGAGGTGGCACCTGGACAGTTTTCTGGTGGGATTTTGTTACCTTGGAAGAGGAGGACTATACAATGACCTGGTCTGAGGGCTGTGTCACAAATAGGAAGTACCCAGAGTCACTAGGGGAGAGAGGTGCCACAGCAGAAACAACTGACTGAAGGGGAGCCAGACAAAGTGAAAGCTAATACTCAGGCCCAGTCACAAGGAGGTGCACCTGCTGTGAGTGGACCCCTTTATTCTCCGGGGTTTTTTTTAACGTTTGCCAATTGGATTGGACACTGCATAGACACCATGCAGTCTCTGCACTGAAGAGTTTCTAATCTAATTAGACCACAGGAGCACAGGCGTCAACTTCCGGTGGTGCCGGTGGGGGCTGACGCCCGCCCCCGATGCCGGGCGACGTGGCAGGGCCCCGCCCCCGATGCCGGGTGATGTGGCGGGGCCCTGCCCCCGACGCCGACGCAATGTCGCCCAGCGTCGGGGGCAGGGCCCCGCAATGTCTCCCGGTGCTGAGATGAGCTTGCTGCGGGTCCCGGGACTGGCGGGGAGCTGGGAGCGGGCCCGGGGATGGCAGGGAGCTACCGGTGGGTGCTCTGCACCCACCAATTTTTCCCTGTGGGTGCTCCAGCACCACGGAGTCGGCGCCTATGCACAGGAGGTTATCCCTGGTTTACAGGTGGGAGAATTGAGGCCCAGGTGGATGAAGTGACTTACCCAATGCCACAAAAGGAGTCTGTGGCAGAGCTAGGAATTTAAACCAGCTCTACTGAGTGTCAGTCCTTTGATCACAAACCCATCCTTTCACCTGGCCAATTCAGAAAGTTCCATCCCAGTCATTTCAATAGATCAGCTGCAGCTTCTTTCACTAATGCTCCCTCCCATGACAAGCTCCCTACAGTGTGCTGCCCTGTCCTGATTCTGTGCATGTTTGGTTCTGGTCTCACTGGGGCAGGAACTTGCTTGAAATTTGATCCAGGTCACCTCCCCTACAGAACAACATGCACTGTGATCCCACAAGAACAGACAGGAACTGGAATCTTCCCTCTCCTTGCTTGTTTCCTGTTGTCTAGGTATACTGAATCCTGCCTTGGGTAGGGGGAGGGATGGGCTAGAGTACCTTTTGGGATTCCTCCCAGCCCTATATGCCTATGATTCTATAATTCTAATATATTGACTCAGCATGCCTACCCTACCTTGATACAACACTTTATACAACAGAACTAGGAAATAAATGTCTTATGAACAGCCACAAACTCAAAGATGTCTATTTATACATCTTTACATACAAGAACATTCGTCTTTTTGCAGTGCTTGTTGCTGTATGTTGCTATGGGAAATGGAGGGTAAAAGCAAAATATGGTGAAGCTTTTAAATGAGATGTATTGAAGTGTTCTGTAAATGACAAAATATTTGCTATTGAAAATATGCGTTTCATCTGTTATGAAGATACAATTAATTTTAAACATTTTAAAATATTCCAGCCTAGTCATAGACCTGTTTCTAGATCACTATAATCATAATCCTAAAGTAACGTATGTTTTATTGAATTTCATAGTTGAGGAAACCACATAACATTAATATATCTTGTGCACAAAGTAGTAGAGCATTTTAAAGAAAACCAAACACCTACTCAGGTTTCAGACTCATGGATACTAAGGTTTGTCCCTCATTATTTATTGTCTATTTAATGCTAGGAGAAAGAGCATGAAGTTGTCAAATTTAAGCATGCTCTTTCTGTACTGGAGGGGATATGTATTATACTTTCAGGTGCCTTAAAGAAAAAAAAATTCTGCTGCATTTAAAGTATTGCAAGGAGGTTAAGTTATTTAAGTAGGCTTACAGGTATGTTCATATAGCATAGTAAAAATCACCAATAAAAGACTTGTGACGATCTGGAATAATGATCAGCCCAATTATTATAATCCTCATACTGGTGAGTTTAGGCTTTCATAAAAAAGTCTTACAATATTTAAAATTAAATACTTTGTGTAGTGGGCAAAACTGAAAGTGAAGGCGGATGGCTCCCCAATGCTGCAGGCAGTTCTATACCATTCCACTCCGTGAAGGCTGCTCTAATCTGTTCCATCTGGTTGGAACCCCAAGGCCACAGCACACCAGCTGGAGTTCACTGAAACACAGCAGACTCTAGCCATGCCATCAATGCAATTAGGTCTATGCAAATAACTGATTTTTCAATTCACTGACCAAAGCAATTTTTTTAATCATTTAGTGTCAAATACATTTAGTTTGCCCTGAAATAAAAGATTTTGGTTTGGTTTTAAAGGGCTTTTTGACCTTTTAAAAATACAATGGAAGCCAAATTAGAAATGAAAAGCCATTTCAAATTGGAAAAATGGAAAATTTTCTTCCAAAAATGTCTGAATAAAATGTTTCATTTTTTTCTGATTTGTTTTCTTTTTGACCAAAACAAACTGGTGAAATCAACTTAAATTCGTGAAAAATAGTCTGAAAAATTTTGTTCCGCTTGAAATGCACTCTATGCTGGGATTTGAAAAGACACAGCACAGGATCTGACTATACATCTCTCAGGAAATCCCCCATGTCAGGGAAGTTCTTAGGTATCGAAGTCAGCTTTTTCGACATTGGTGGTTCTGGACCATGTACTGAAGATCAGGCCATTTATTTTCAAATCTGTTCCCCAGTTTGTTGGGAAGTAGTATTTACCTTTGAACATTCCAATTGGTGACCAAAATCAATGAATCTTCAAATTAAAATATAAAGAGGAAATCCAGAAATCCATGAAAACACTAAGGAGGTAACCAAAAACACTGAACTGTTAATATATTTAGAGATTCGCCATGATGGTCAAAAAGAGAGAGAAAGGCACAGTCAGCCACTGAGATGTGAGTAAAACATTACCAACCCCCCCTGCCATGTTGCCTCATGCATACTTTGTTAGAACTGTGGGCTAAGACATATCCGCTCACCATTATTAATAAAACAATGCAGACTGTTGATATGGTTCCTTTTGAAGTTTAAATGCTTTAATTTTTCCACTTTGCTATTCCAGCTTAGTCCTCTGCCTTTGAAGTCAGTGGGTATTCAGCATGTGCAGGCATAGGATTAAAGGAAGACAGATGTGTAGAAAATTGAATGATGATTTCTCTTAAATATGGCAGTCATTTCTAGTTGTCTATCAGTAGTATTTGCTTTTTAAAAACTATAAAGGCAAATAGAACACATCTGACAGGAACTTGTTGCAGTGGGTAATATAGCATACAAGAAGTTCTAGAGATCTCCAAGAATGGAGCTATGGGCTGGTCTCCACTACCGGTGAGATCAACGCTGCTGCAGGGATCGATTTAGCGGGTCTAGTGAAGACCCAACAAATCGATGGCAGAGCACTCTCCGGTCGACCCCAGTACTCCAGTTCTCCAAGAAGAGTAAGGGAAGTCGAGTGGAGAGAGTCTCCCGTCAATGCAGTGCAGTGAAGACACTGGGGTTATTCACGTAGCTGGAGTAGCGTAACTTAGGTTGACTTACCCCAGTAGTGAAGACAAGCACTATGTCTCATTGGTAGGATTCTGCATATGATATGCCTCAGGTTTAAAATGTTTGTTTTAGACAATTTCAGTTGCTTGGGATCCAGCCATTTGTATGCATATTACATGTCTGAAATATCAGGTCAATTTTAAATCAGGATGCTAAGGAATTCAGAGAATTTCTATTAAATCCAATTATCCGTGAGTATAGTCTAAAGCAGCAGTCATGCTGGTAAAATCAGAGAAAATTATATTCTATGTAATTCTCAGATCCAGATCCTATAACTAACTGATTTAGAAATATTGTGTTCTTAGTTTTCAAAGACTGGGGGTAACCTTGAATTTATATGGTATGCCCAGGGCAATTATAAGGAATACATACTTTTTTATAAAAATCCCCTTGAAATATTCACCGGAGAGAATATCTTTAAGTGTAGATTGTATTTAAATATTCCTGCTCCTTGATTAAATTCTAGACTTACTTTGATAACACTGATTGGTTTAGAATCATGTTTTCTGTCCACTAATAAGACTCTCCCAAAATGAATCTGTTCGTAAGGTCACCATATGACATAATATAATGTCAGGATTGTAAAAACACATACTTCTACTGACAGTTGTTCAGACTTATCTTCCCTTGGCAAGTGGGAAACATTTAGTTTCACTGTTGTGCATAAAATAGTACAGTATTTTAATAGACTCAACACCACTTCAGCACGTGCATTTAAAATAAATATCTGTGTAATTGTCATTTTGAATGTTACTAGAATTACAGAGAAATATCCTTGGACAATTTTTAGCATTTAAGGAAATATACAAACAAGGGAGGATTTAGATATCACAATTTTTATTTTCTAGCTACATTTTAGAGAGTTTAAGGTGATGTGCAAACTTTTTCTTATACTTAAACTCAAATTTATTAATACAATAAATTAATAAACTATTATAAATAAATAATTTATTAATACAATAAAATGTCTGTATACCATTGACTCCATTCCGCAGTGCTGCAACTAATGAATCCTGTTTATTGCAAAGAAAATCCCTGTTGTTCCCTTGTCCAGATGTCTGTCTACTTCCGTCCTTCTTTCTTTACAACCTTAGCCAGTGAGCCCCTTGGAGCAGGATACATTCCTTTTTGAATATCCAGGAAAAAAGTATCACTTTGACGGCTATTGTGTTAATAATAAAAAAAAAATTAGTAGTAGTAACAATGTGTTGTAATTTCTAAAGTACAGCAGTTACAATGTTTGAAAATCATCAGTTCCTCACTATTAGCAGGATTGAGTGCTTTTAACAGAATTGCAACATAGAGCATTGAAAATTCATGAGCTGAGCCCCACAAAATCCTAAGATTTGCTTAAAAACTTTGAAGTTTAAAAATCTATTTGTTTTAAATTCCCTTCTGTGTAGAGCCTTTAGTGTTCATGTTTTCAAGCTATTTTCTATAACCATCCCACTAAAGCTGAAATTCTCACATTGTTATGTGGTTTCAGGAGCTGGGGCTTTAAGAAAAACAGAAAATATCACAAAACCAGTGATAAAATTGCTACAGTTGGCAACACTGTTAATTGTGTACATTAACTCCTGTTGACTTAAGTGGTACAATGAGGCCAGGCAAGCAGATTTATTTCATTATGAATCATGAAACCGTTCAGAATTCATCTGGTTTTAGGTTTCAGTATTAACTCAAAACTGAGTTCAGGTTAGCTGAATGTACAGATAGACCTAAGGAAGTACTTTGCATATGAATACTCTGTTGAGCTTCGTGAAGTTGGGTGGGGTTCAGAATCCAAACTGGAGCCAGATTAAAATGTCATGGTAGACTTAACACAGACCTTTGATCCAAAAGTCATGAACTTTGGAGCCAGATGTTATGGCTGTTGTCCATATCCCTCAAAAGTTCACACACTTTTGAAATGAGGATTGGAAGCCAATTTGATAACTGGGAGGTGGGGATTTGAATAGGTCTCTGATTAGAATCTCCAGTTTCTTGGGATGACATTAAGGCATTGGTCTTGGTAAGGAATACTGGTTCAGCAGCTATAGCTTGCTGGGCTGAACCAAAGCACAGACTTGTGTGATGCTATTGTCATAGTGTTCCTAATTTGCTAGTCTGATGTTAAAGAACTAGCCTCTATGAGATAGTTGGATCAGCACTTCTAGATTTCAGGTGCCATGTGAAGGCCAGACTTTCATGAAGTCTCTTTCTCGGTGTCACTAGTTAATGAGATGTAGGGTTTATTATTATTTATTATTTTTATTTATTACAGGGATAATTTCTAGGGACTAGCTTTTGTGAGGATACAGACTAAATACCTCCACTTTCTAGCTTAATATCAATGTATAGGTGTTTGGAAGTTACTATCTCGGCACCAGCAGCTAAGGTAGGGGGAGCTTGCCAACACTGGTGATTATCATGGTTGATGACGTCATGTGTTGAAGTGATATTGCATCATTTTCTGTGATGGGACATGTTAAGATAATAGTGACATAGGAATAAATGAGTCTGGTATGTGTCCATTGTGCCAGGTTCAAACGTATAGTATCTGACTGTTCCAGCCCCAAGGAGATTACAGTCTATACGTAAGACAAAGAGGGTGGAAGAAAAAGGTATTATATGTTTTATATATGGGGATCTGAAGAAGAAGGAAATGTAATGACTTTCCCAATTTCACATATGAAGCCTGTGCAAAGCCAAGAACTGAACTCAGATCTCAAGTCCCTGTTCCATATCCACAAGACCAACCTTCCTCTTTTATCATACCACACTGAAAGTAAACTAGATTTGTCAAACATGCAAAATGCCTTATCTTCACCTTTTTATAGGGCTTGTTTGCTTACACTCTAAGGGCTGGTCCACACTGGGGGGATCGATCTAAGATACGCAACTTCAGCTACGTGAATAAAGTAGCTGAAGTCGAATATCTTAGATCGATTTCAAAAGTACTTACCTCTGGTCCACACCGCAGCAGGCAGGGTCCCCCGTTGACTCCGCTTACTCCTCGCGCGGAGCTGGAGTTCCGGAGTCGACGGGGAGCGGCTCTGGGATCGATTTATCGTGTCTAGATGAGACGCGATAAATCGATCCCAGAAGATCGATTGCTACCCGCCGAATCGGGCGGGTAGTATAGATGTACCCTAATTTACAAAATTTGGTAATTCACAATGACCTCCTAGTCGTTAGTGTGGATTTGTGAAGTTGTAGAATATATAAACACTCTCTCAAAACAATTTAAGCTGCTGCAAATAATCCTTTGATAATATAAAATCATCCAAGAAAAAGTAAACATATTTGAAAACGTTTAGAATTTTTTTTCTTTTGGTACATCATTACATTAAAATAGTTTTCCTTTGTTGTATCGCAGTTGCATAAAATAAATATAAATACAGCAATTCTGAAAAAGATTCATGCAAACACGCTGGATAAGATGACAGCAAATTTAAAAGTAACATTTCATTGAATTATCATGTAACCCTTTCGTTATTGCTACCTGGTATTAGCAGCTATCATATTATTAGCATACCATTGAAATCAATGGTTTGAGATTCATTCATATTGTCAGTCATCAGAGTGGCAAGTGCATTCTCTTGGGTACACATGGAATGTTTGTTTGCAGTCAGAGTTAGTCTCCCACATATAGAAACTATCTAAACATTCCATAATTAAAATTCCTCATTGGTTGTGTAAAAACATATTTTCCCAACTTCCAAATAATTAAAAATAGCATTTTTATCATGGATGTTATCTTCCCTTGCATTCATTCTTCCTCATTCCTTGGATGAAGCAAGGTTTGTCTGAGTTCTGTAAGTTTCTGCAAAAGTGGGATTATAATTCTTCTCATCACTATGTACATGCTGTTTGTATTCTACCCCTTATTCCTTGTCTAGAGCTGGTAAAAAAAATCAGAATTTTACCCATGGAAAATTCTGATATTTTTACTTTTTTTTCTGCACAAATAAGGAGTAGAGTCTAAATATCAACATTTTTCACAGAACAACATCCTGAACAATTTTGATTCAGAAAAATTGTTGACTCTCAAACAGGGAAGAATTGGTAGGGGATGTAGAAGTTGGTGGCAACCTGGGTAGCAGTGACCATGAAATGGTCGACTTCAGGATCCTGACAAAAGGAAGAAAGGAGAGCAGCAGAATACAGACCCTGGACTTCAGAAAAGCAGATTTTGACTCCCCCAAGGACCTGATGGGCAGGATGCCATGGGAGGCTAATATGAGGGGGAAAGGAGTCCAGGAGAGCTGGCTGTATTTGAAAGAAGCCTTATTGAGGGCGCAGGAACAAACCATCCCGATGTGCAGAAAGAATAGCAAATATGGCAGGCGACCAGGTTGTCTTAACAGAGAAATCTTCGGTGAGCTTAAACACAAAAAGGAATCTTACAAGAAGTAGAAACTTGGACAGATGACTAGGGAGGAGTGTAAAAATATTGCTCGAGCATGCCAGGGGTGTAATGAGGAAGGCCAAAGCACAATTGGAGTTGCAGCTAGCAAGGGACTGAAGGGTAACAAGAAAGGTTTCTACCGGTATGTTAGCAACAAGAAAAGGGTCATGGAAAGTGTGGGACCCTTACCGAAAGGGGGAGGCAACCTAGTGACAGATGATGTTGAAAAAGCTGAAGTACTCAGTGCTTTTTTTGCCTTGGTCTTCACAGACAAGGTCAGCTCCCAGACTGCTGCACTGGGCAGCACAGTATGGGAAGGAGGTGAGCAGTTCTCAATGGTAAAAGAACAGGTTAAGGATTATTTAGAAAATCTGACATGCACAAGTCCATAGGGCCGGATGCAATGCATCCAAGGGTGCTGAGGAAGTTGGCTGATGTGATTATAGAGCCATTATCTTTGAGAACTTGTGGTGATTGGGGGAGGTCCCGAATGATTGGAAAAAAGGAAAATATAGTGCCCATATTTTAAAAAGGGATGAAGGAGAATCTGGGGAACTACAGACTGATCAGCCACTTCCCAGTCCCTGGAAAAATCATGGAGCAGGTCCTCAAGGATCCATTTTGAAGCACTTGGAGGAGAGGAAGTTGACGAGGAACAGTCAACATGGATTCACCAAGGGCAAGTCATTCCTGAACAACCTGATTGCCTTCTATGATGAGATAACTGGCTCTGTGGATATGGGGAAAGCAGTGGATGTGATATATCTTGACTTTAGCAAAGCTTTTGATACAGTCTTCAACACTATTCTTGCCAGCAAGTTAAAAAAAGTATGGATTGGATGAATGGACTATAAGGCGGATAGAATCTGGCTAGATCGTCGGGCTCAATGGGTAGTGATCAATGGCTAGATGTCTAGTTGTCAGCTGGTATCAAGCAGAGTGTTCCAGCGGTCTGTCCTGGGGTCAGTTTTGTTCAGCATATTCATTAATGATCTGGATGATGGGATGGATTGCACCCTCAGCAATTTCACAGATGACACTAAGCTGTGGGGAGAGGTAGATACGCTGGAGGGTAGGGACAGGGTCCAGAGTGACCTAGACGAATTGGAGGATTGGTCCAAAAGAAATCTGATTGAGGTTCAACAAGGATAAGTGCAGAATCCTTCACTTAGGATGGAAGAATTCCATGCTCCGCTACAGGCTGGAGACCGACTAGCTAAGCGGCAGTTCTGCAGAAAAGGACTTGGGGATTACAGTGGACGAAAAGCTGGATATGAGTCAACAGTGTGCCCTTGTTGCCAAGAAGGCTAATTGCATATTGGGCTGCATTAGTAGGAACATTGCCAGCAGATTGAGGGAAGTGATTATTTCCCTCTATTTGACCCTGATAAGGCCACATATTGTGTCCAGTTTGGGGCCCTCTACTACAGAAAGTATGTGGACAAATTGGATAGAGTCCAGTGAAGGGCAACAACAATTATTAGGGGCTGAGGCACATGACTTAGGCTGAGGGAACTGGGCTTGTTTAGTCTTCAGAAGAGAAGAGTGAGGGATTTCATAGCATCCTTCATCTACCTGAGGGCAGGTTCCAAACAGGCTGGAGCTCAGCTGTTCTCAGTGGTGGCAGATGACAGAACAAGGAGCAATGGTCTCAAGTTGTAGTGAGGGAGGTCTAAGTTGGATATTAGGGAACACTATTTCACTAGTAGGGTGGTGAAGCACTGGAATGGGTTACCTAGGGAGGTGGTGGAATCTCCATCCTTAGAGGCTTTTAAGGCCCAGCTTGACAAAGCCCTGGCTAGGATGATTTAGTTGGTGTTGGTCCTGCTTTGATCAGGGGGTTGGACTAGATGACTTCCTGAGGTCTCTTTCAACCCATACGTTGCATGATTCTATGATGATTCTATGAATATCAAAGAATCTTGTTTCAGCTTGGTTTGGCACTGAACTACAATTGCCTGAGCTAAGGCAACATCATGAGAATTGTAGCTCAGGTGCCTTATGTTTCCATTCTGTTCTATAGGCCAGTCTCCCTGTATGGACTGCATCTCCCATTGTGTGACACACCCATGGGGCCTTTCTAATGCACCATGTTGGTTACACTGTTGGGGAGAAAATACAACTCCCATTAAGTCCTGCAGCAGAGCACATGGACATAGTTCAGTGTCCAACTGACTACAGCTGGTCAGGAGTTTTCTAAAAAACATTTCCTGAATGAACAATGGCAATTCATTAAAACAGAATTTTTTCTCAGAAACATATAATTTTGTCAGGAAGGTGTCAAAGTTCCAGAATAGCCAAGGTTAAGGTACTCACCAGGGATATGGAAAACCCATATTTATGTCCCTTCTCTGCCTGAGGGGGAACAGGGCCTAGAACCTATGTCTCCCAGGTGCTTGGTTCTCTCTGGCCCACTAAATAGTTGTGTGTTAATCTCTCAATTTCTCATGTTGGGGCTATTCCATTTTATATACATAAACAAACATTCCGTGGGCCAGAGAGACTCAAGCAAGAGTGGGATTCCAAACAATCTGTATTCTTGTCATTTCATTGCCACTTTAGCTCATCAATACCTTTATTTTGATTTTTCTCTTCCATTTGTTTGTCTCTCTCTTCATGTGATTGAAACATCTGTATCTAATGTAGAATAAAGCTGGTTGTTAATTTGTCAACAAACTGTTTTTTTGTCAAAAAATGTCAGTTTATCAATCCTGAAACTGTTCACAAACCTGGATCAGGTTTGATGAATTTCCTGACTCTAAATGAGTTGGGGAATAAAGTTCTGAAATTGTCAATGTTTTAATTCAACCTTTTCAAAATGAAAAAAATAATTTTCCTGTTTAATGCAACTTTTCATTTTGAAATGTAAGCTAATCATATTGGAAAGGAAGTTTTAAAAAGAAAGTTAGAATTGATATATTTCAAAATTATCAAAACATTTCAATTAACCCAAAATGGGGGGGGGGAAATGTTTTTTTGGTTCACAAATATTTTTGAGATTTTGACTTTTCATCCTGATCTGAGATGGGGTATGGGAGGGGAATTCAAATTCTCAAATAGTTTCACGACAGGAAAACTGTGGTTTGCTTAGCTATGGTATAAAGCTGTATATTTAATGAGGAAGTGGTGTACAAAAGAGTTAGAAAACTGAAGCGAGAATGCTTCAGTTATAAAGATAGGGGAAGAAGTTAAAGAAAGTAGAGAAGGGGCTTCTCAAAAGATATGAATACTTTCTTGCATTTGAAGCAAAATATAATCCAGCAGAAATCTCTGGGTTATTTAGAGCCACAGGAATACTGCTGATTTAAAAGTTAGAGTACTTGAAGAGAGTAAATAAATTGTGTAAAATTGAAGAGCTCAAAGATCATTCTTCCCCTCCCCAAGAAAAAGCAATCTAGATTGTTCATAATTCAGATCCCTGTAAGCAACTGAATTTCATAAAAAAGGTGTACAAGTTAATTTGTCCTTGGGTTCTGAACAGCCACCGCATATTCATCATCATGTTTGGCTATCTGAACAGGAAGAGTGGGTTTTTTGCATATCAAACACTGAATTTTCAGTGGAATTCTGCATTATTTCAGTCTGGAATGTGAATGGAGAATGACTTTCTTTGCAAAATTAAGTCTATATCTTAACATTTCAGCAGGGAGCAATTGTTTAGTAAATAGGAATCTGCTTATGAATATTCAATTCCTCACTGCAACAATGGTTTGTGCCCAAATGACAAAGCACTGACTCCTTGCTGCCATTATGCTGGCCTGTTGCCATTATGTATTCTCATGGTAACTTTCCTAATGGAAGTAGGGCAGGGGATTGACATTCCATTAGTGATGAAAGGAACAAGTGTTCATGAACTACCACCGATTTGAACAGTCAGTTTCTAATTCACTACCTCCCCACTTAGAATCTCAAGGGAATACAAACAAAAATGTAACTGAAGTTAGTCCAAGTGAATTACATTTCTAATTGTAATATTCTCTAAATATATATCTGTGCAGAGTAGACCACCAGAACCTCTTTATACAAATAACAGCACACATATAATGAACTAATTAAATATGAAATCAAATCATGAGTGAGACTGGAATCCACTTATCCAGCTACTTGATAAGTGCTTTACCAATACATCTACTGCACTGAAGATGTTTATATTAAATTAAGCTGAGATGGACTCTGTCATATTGTGCCTAACCTTTGAGCTTCTCATAATTAAGTTAGATTTAGCCTTGAGAAGATCATTAGCCGAACACATGCCACAATTGTCAACTATGATATTTTCTACATAAAATGGAGATGTACAGCAGTTTAAATGAACAGCTCTACAGAAATGGCCCAATTTTACTCCTATGGAAGTCCATGGCAAAACTTTCACTGACATCAGGGGGAACAAACCTGGACCATATGTTCAATTTCTGATGCTACTAGTATTCCAGTGGTGCAATGCAACCCTTGAAGCTAACACAGTGTCGTCAGCAGGATTATATCAGCAAACGAGGCTCCTGGGGTCGTGATGAGCTGGTTTAATGGTTGCTAAACCTGTCTCCTTTCAGCCAGCATAGGAGATGTGCACAGGGTTTCACTGAACCCCTTTAATTCCCTCAGTAGGCACAACCTTAGTCTTCAAGACCAGATTGGCACAGTGGCCGTTAGAAGCAATAATGTGGCTCCTTAGCCACAATACAAGATTGGGACCTCAGTCTCTAATTTCCAATATTAGTACTTTGAAATTATTGACAAAGAATTACACCAACTTGATATGAGTTGCAGAGGGTGCCTTCAACTCAAAGTAAGTGAGGCTTAAATAGCAGTATGACAATAGTTTCTCGTTATTATAATGTTAATAAATAAGAGGCATTCTTATTCATTGTATGCCTACTTTGAAACTTGAATTAATTTTTCTAGTGATAAATATGGAACTTCTGCTATAAATAATACTCGAACATAAGAACAAAGAATGGCTATACTGGGTCAGACCAAAGGTCCATCCAGCCCTGTATCCTGTCTACCGACAGTGGCCAATGCGTGCCCCAGAGGGAGTGAACATAACAGGTAATGATCAAGTGATCTCTCTCCTGCCATCCATCTCCACCCTCTGATGAAAAGAGGCTAGGGACACCATTTCTTACCCATCCTGGCTAATAGCCATTAACGGACTTAACCTCCAAATATTTATCTAGTTCTCTTTTAAACCCTGTTATATTTCTAGCCTTCACAATCTCCTCAGGCAAGGAGTTCCACAGATTAACTATGTTATGGAATGTTCATGAATATCAAAACATGAAATTGAAGACCGGAGCAGCAGAATAGTGGTGGTGTTGGGGTGTGTGTGTGGGAGATGAGGCCCAGCCAAGGACCAAGAGAAACAGTGTTAACACATTCCTCCACAATCTCTTATTGCAATTTCCTGCAATATCCTTGGGAGACCTTATTGAATTAAGTTTAAGTGTGGGGTCAATTATGTTACAATGCAAAGTTTAAGTATTATTGTGGGCTGCTCAGGAGGGAGAGAGGTGTAGGTCTGTGCCCAAGACAGATGACAGCTGAGAGGCAGAAATCTTTTAGTAGGTGCCCTCAGGGGACCACCAAAGGGAAATGCAGGTGCAGGTACCCTGAAATTGTAGCATGCTTGATAAGTGATTTCAAGCCAGTAATGGTGAATGAATCTAATTGCCAAACAGTGGAGCAACCATAACAGGGTCATCTTGTATGGCCTGGCTGGTCAAATTGGAAAAGCCAGTCTCAGGCAAAAGGAAGACTTTATATTCTGTAACAAAACAAACAAACAAACCAACCAAATGCAACAACCAAGGAGTAAATTGGTAATTGGCATACACAAGAAAGATAGGACTTTAAGAAAAGGCTAGAGGAGTCATTCTCTGGAAGGCAAAAGAAGACCAGGCTGGGTCCTAAGAGCACTTTGGGTACTAAAATAATACAAATTGGGTCTTTCCTGTTCCTGTAATTCAAGAAAAAAGTCCCTCTACTTTAGTGTGTAGTGAAGCCTAAAATGAGCATGGCTAAATGTGCTGTTTGTTCTGAAATCATTTTCTCTAATGCTTTGTTCCATTTACTAATAGGCTTGCCTGTTTTAAGAGGGCTGTTGGGTAGAACAGCCTGGAAAATGGAATTTCCTTCTGCAGAAATCTTCAGTTTTTTGGAAAAGAAATTCATTCTGAATTTGGACAAAAAGTCAGAATGGAAAATTTTCGCAGGAGGAAAAATTCCATTTTGGGAGAACTGAAACAGAATGCTTTGGACTGTTCCTAGCTGCCTGACTCCCAGGGCTACCTGACTCCCTCTGCAGTTACCAAAGCGGTCATCAAATGACATTAATGCAGCTGGTTTAAAATTTGCAAAAGGAAGTATTTCTTCACACAACACACAGTCAGCCTGTGAAACTCTTTGCCATAGGACAGGCATCGGCAACCTTTGGCACACAGCTTACCAGGGTAAGCCCCCTGGTGGGCAGGGCTGGTTTGTTTACTTGCTGTGTTTGCCAGTTTGGCTGATCGCAGCTCCCACTGGCCACGGTTCACCGTCCCCGGCCAATGGGGGCTGCGGGACGTGGCGGCCAGCACATCCCCAGGCCCGCGCCGCTTCTCACAGTCCCCATTGGCCTGGGACGGTGAACCGCAGCCAGTGGGAGCCGTGATCAGCTGAACCAGCGGACGCGGCAAGTAAACAAACCATCCCGGCCCGCCAGGGGGCTTACCCTGGCGAGCCTCATGTTGCAGGTTGCCGATGCCTGCCATAGGATGTTATGAAGACCAAGAATATAACAGGGTTAAAAAAAGAACTAGATAAATTCATGGAGGATAGGTCCATTTGTGGCTATTAACCAGGATGGGCAGGAATGCAAAACCATGCTCTGAAGTGTCTCTAGCCTCTGTTTGCCAGAAGCTGGCAATGGGTGACAGGGGATTTATCACTTGATGATTACCTGTTCTGTTCATTCCCTCTGGGGCACCTGTCATTGGCCACTGTCAGAAGATAGGATACTGGGCTAGACAGACAATTGGTCTGACCCAATATGGTCACTCTTTTGTTCAGTCAACTCCTAGGGAGCTGAACAGCACACAGTCATGAATTCAGTTGAGAGACTGGTCAGAATGTTTCTTAACAATGGAAGGGAGAGAAGCAGCCTGAAAAATTTGTATTATAGGGTAGAATATATTATAGAAGTTCTCAGATTAAATAATATCAAGTCTGGGATATTAGACTCTTGGGTAAATAGTACAAATAATAGAAACTATCTCTAGTGTCTGTGTAAGCAGAGTCAGGATGAGCTCTACCCTGACATCTGGTGGTGAGTTGTGGAAAGGGATGTCAGGGGCTAATCTTGTTTGCATGGACACACCCACCCTGCAAAGCATGATGGACCGCTTGCCCAAATGGTCACCTTGACTGCTGTGGGAGCCCCAGTTTCTCTGTTATTGGGGCTGGAAGAATAAAGTGTTGTTACCCTGATTATGTGAATCAAGGACAGTGGGCTTTTGTTATGATGAAGGGACTCACCCTTAGCTAAGCAGCACTTGCTAGGCGAGGGACATGGATTCCAAAACCCAGTGAATTGAGAGAGGCTGGGGACAGGTATTTCTATCTTGTTGCATGGGCCTCTTCTGAGGGCCCTAAATGTCAATTACATTGCCTTCTCTCTCTCCCCCCACTGTGGAATATCAGAGCTAATTTTGAGTTCCTTAGGAGTCTAACCACAGGCTGCTGAGTTGGAATCACTCTGGGCTAAGTGTGCAAATGAGCACGAAGGCTCCCCTAACTACAAGCTGAAATCACTAAAAAGCTGAAATTGTTATGAGCTGAAATCACTGAGCACTGTGTTAAGTAGTGGGGGAGCCGGAAGATATATTGCTGAGCGGCTGGTGGAGCGGAGCTGCTAGCGGAGCAGTTGGCGGGACAGCCGGCGTGGCGTGCAGGCCGGCTGACGGAGCGGAGCTGCTGGCGGAGTGGAGCAGTTGGCGGGACAGCCGGAGCAGCTTGCGGGATGGCTGAGCAGAGTGACTCGTGGGATGGCTGGCGGAGCAGAGCCAAGCGAAGCCCCATGAAGGGACGGGGTAGTCAGCTTCGAGCTACGTAAGGTGCCCCTTACCTCTCCCCTCCCCATTTCTACACAGATGCGGGGGGGGGGGTGTAACACTCTGCAGATGAACTTTTGAACTCTAGGTCTGGACTTTTGGGACTTTGGGTGATTTTTGGGGTTGCTGGACTCAAGAACCAAAGGGAAAGGACATGGCCAATTTGCTGGGGTGGGTCGTTGCTCACAGTTTGGTTTACAAATCCTAGATGTGGTGTTTCCCCAACAAAATGCCGCATTGTTTCTCTCTGTCATTAAAAGGTTTTTCTACACTCAGACTCTGTGCTTGCGAGAGGGGAAGTACTGCCTCTTAGAGGCGCCTGTGGGGGTGATATATATTTGTCCCAGGTCACTGGGTGGGGGCCCGAGCCGGTTTTGCATTGTGTTATTGGAATGGAACCCCTAGATACGGAACCCGGCCCTTGTTGCTCCCAACTCTGACTGGCAGAAGGGTTACATCTGTTTCTTAATCATTGTAATGGTTTTAAGATTACTTTCCGCTCTGCAATGGTTTTCAGTGATGTTGCAATATGTATTTTTGCTTTCCCCCCCACCCCCCATCTGAATGTTATTTGCTTACTATTTTGATGAAATAACTTTCTACCTTTTTCCTGCTTTGGTATATTTTTCTGTAACTGTATTATTATTTTTCTCCATCTCAAGGGATGGGAGTTTTAATAACTTTTGTTGTAGCTCTTTTGATGCAGCGTTATTCTTCTTTATTTCTTTCTAGGAAGACAAATATTTTCATATATTATACTTAGAAGTAGCTGTGACTGATTTTAATTTTTTTATAAGTGTGTTCCCACTATATGATATATCTCTGCACAGCCTTAAGTTTGGAAGATTGGATTCCTCACCTTCCTTCTCACAGCAGTGACTGGTCTCTTCATGTTGTTTGGGGGGTTTTTAAACAATTTCTCTGTACTTGGGTTTTGAATTTTACAGTGTGTATCTCTGAAAATGTCTGATTGGCACCTACAGTTTATAAAGCCAAAAAGCTAATTTTTATGTAACAGATTTTTAGAACATAATTTTAAAAGAACAAACTTTCATCTTAATTCTGGGTTCCCACAACACTGAGAGGAAGAAATTGAAAGACTTACGCATTAAGGGGTAATGAAAGGAATAAAACATTTTCTGTGATCATAATGTCTTTTGAGATGTTTATAATGGGACACCAGTTTTCGATAGTATGTGGGACAAAAGTAGATAAAGACAGAGGAAATGGATTTAGAAAAAAAAAGTGGGAAGTGCATGTTTCTATGCAGTATATCAGCTTTGTTTGAGGAATGAATAATAAGAGATCTCTGTGTTTATAAATCATTTCCACCCTGTGGACCAAATGCCGAGCTCACTTATATGGATGCAGTAGAACAAAGGTAATCGAAACAAAAGTGATTTTGTGCTCCCATAGATTAAGATCCTTACAAACATCAAAGATGGGGGGAAATGTAGCTGTGGCTATTGCAAAATGGCAGCGTCTGTGCATGCATATTGACATTTGTACATACAGTTGGCCTATGTGTCTGCAAATGATGGATTTTGCATGTGCAAACAAAAGCAAGTATATAAGAGGCAAATCTTAACACTCTTCCCCACCATGTTGCCAGAGTGGGCTTTGTCCACCCTGGAATTGGTGAAGTTTTGATAGGCAGGGAGAAGCCATGTTTCTGTGAATCCATCTCCACAGAGATTTCTTTTGTAAAAGGAAGTTTTTGTTTTGGGGGAGAGAGCTAGGGCAATTAAGGAAGCCAGCTGAAAATGTAGCTTCAAGAGTAAGATATTTTTTGCTGTATCTAATCTCAGGCCACAAGTAAAGGGACTGTGACAACTTAAATTATAATTTTGTCTGAATTATTTAATATTTGCTATTGTTGCTAATGATACCTAATATTACTACAAATGAAAGAAACTAAGAGATAATATTTCCCTCTTCTCATTTTTATTAGAATGTTATATGTCTTGGTATGCATGCATGCATTTGTCAGAGTGTGTGAATATATAATATTCATTATTTTTCATTCTCTTTCTTATTAGTTTTAGAATCAAAATTAATATATTTGAAATTGTCTCCTTGAGCTGTATATACAGAATTATAACAAAGTCCCTATCTTTATAAGAGTAATAAATATTTCTGAGTATGGAATTTGTAGAGTCGGGGAGGTTACAGTCGACATATCACTATAAGTGTCATGCCTAGACACTTTCATTATTCATAATTCCTACAGTGTCTGCCTTGGTCCATATCCCCAGCACTAGCAGTGAATGCTACATTTCTCAAACGCTCCCTGCCTCCTCATACTCGTGCTCTATAGAGCAGCATAACAGAGTTCAAGCAAAGTGAAAAGTCTCTCTATGTTAATGTGCCTGGTTGATTTTTTTTCACCCTTAAATGGAGTGCTATTCCACTCTCCCAAAGCTATGCTTTGAGAAATGGTAACACAAAAATTGACTAGGGGCATGCATAGGGACTAAGCAGAAAGTTATTTAATCAGGAAATGCAGCAGCTACTTTTATACAAACAAAAGTAATAGAGAGTTCCACTGGTGGTTTGTTACAATGACTTAGCTACTTGTCTAAACAACTGAGCAAAAAGATAGCCATAAAAATTATGAATGAAGGAACCTGTGTGAATTTAGGGTGATCAGACTGTGAAATCCTGGTTTTATACAACTTGGAATTAGCATTAGGGATTACGTGGTATGAGTAAAGGAAGGATTCATTCTGACTGCAGAAAGATAAGTGATAATGAAAGATCTAATATTTTTGCCCTGTTTTGGTTTCAGAAGTTTCCCAGACTGGCTCAGTTCCTTTGCAGATACCTTTAGAGGAGAAAATGATGCTGAAAATCTCTGTGGAATTCTTGTGAATAATGAAATAGAGGTGACTTGGATTATCACTGAATTCTATGCACTATTTCAATTCATTTTCATAACTGTAAATAGTGCTATGTTTATAAAAATATTGATATGTTTATTATTGTATATTAGGAATATTAAATATTCAATTTTTTAAAGTTACCTTTAGAGAGCAGCAGAGAGCCAGATTCTCTACCCTAATACATCCCTTTACCACCATTCCATACAACAGGGTCCTGCCTGGGAGTTGGAGGGAGAGTAATTGGAGTTCCTTGTGGGTGGCATAATGTGGCAATTCCTAGCTGCATAAAGGTCTCTATGGGGTTGTTAGCAGCAGGAATGAGAGAGATTCTGAGACTGATCTAATTTATACCTGGGGCTGAACTGGCCTGTGCCTGTGTCCTGGGTTGGGGAAACCACAATGGTTCTTTAAACAATCTTTGCTTCTCTACTCTACTGCACTGGCTCCTAAACCAGGAGCAGCTCAGCCAGATGTTTGCGGCCAGTCATTTTCTATAGTAAAATATTGTGTCAGATAAGTAATTAAGTTTTCTTTACTTGGTTTTTTTTTTTTTACATAAAGAAGTGGAAAATGCTAATTCTAACAGGAAACACGGTTGCTAGTGATTTTAAATATGATTATTTGGATGTGTGAAAATGTTGGAAAATATTGGGCGGGAATTGGCAATTCTTCTCCATTGCAAAATTGCACAACTCAGGAACGTTTTCATTAAGTGCCTTGTTTTGATCAAAAGATACTTCATTTCAAACATTTGCATGTTTCTTTCCGAATATTGCTCTCTAGCAATGTCATTTCCAAGGGCACAATTTGAAAAATATTTCCGATCTTTCTCAGAAATGGGGCATTGCAAAAATTGTCATGTTTTAGATTTAAAAACAATGAAATTGTTGTTCATGAATTTTCAACAAATCTCTACTTTCACTATTTCTCCCAGCTAGAGAAAATTCTACTAATATTCTTGTCACTACCTAAACGTAATTTACTTTGGCCATGTCTGTGCCTCTTTTTCATGCATTAAATTTTATTTTAAAAAAAAGTAACTGAGCTTATCAACTAAAACATTCATGGAAAGCTAATGGTAAGCTCATACTCTCAAATTAAATACTAGGGAAAGCAAATTTAAGTACACTTTTCAAGTTATGCAGTCATAGAATAGAAATAATACAATTGTTTATTATTTTGTAGTGCCTAGGAGATGTACAAACACAGAACAAAAAAGATGATCTCCGCCCCTAAAAGCTTACAGCCATGTGACTTGCATTACTAGTCTCAAGCCACACAGTTCACACTTCAGATTTCAAACTTTCAAATCTCATCTTTGGGATGAGGCAGATAACTCACTTATTAATGGAGCCAACCCAAATGCATGCCAATGAGATATTTGTCACAAAACACCATTATATATTTCATATTTATGTTTACTGAGAACTCTCATTCAATTTTTGGAAATCTTTTTTATTTCTTTCTGATAACTTCCTATTGCTGCAGGATTTGCAGGTGGCTAATGCAAGCATTTACTTCTTAATTCCATTTCAACACTGTCAAGAAAGTGATCTTTAAATGATCCTTCATTTTTATTCTAATTTTACCAAGACAAGTATCTAAACATGTTTCTGTTTCAGTTAAAGTGAAACCTAGAAAAGTAGTCTGCTGCCATGACCAACCCATGAAGAAATGTGTGATTTCTCCGCAGCATTTCTCTGACCCAAAGTGGGGACGGGGGGGGTCTATTGTAGAGAGGTTGTGGTATTGCCATCTGTACTTCTGCGGTGCTGCTTGCGATAGTGCTGCCTGAAGCTGGGTGCTGGGAGAGCGGTTGTTGCTAGCCAGGCACCCAGCTCTGAAGACAGTGCCGCTGACAGCAGCAGCACAGAAGGAAGGATGGGTATACCATGCCACCCTTATTTTTGCGCTGCTGCTCTTAGCAGCACTGCCTTCAGAGCCAGGTGCCTGGCCAGCAGCCACCACTCTCCACTTTGCCTTCAGAACTGGGCAGCCGGTGACCAGATTTCGTGAGGGAGGTCAGATTTCACAGTGTGTGATGTGATTTCAAGGCTGCAAATTTCATAGCCCCCTAAAAATAACATGCTTACACCGCCTTCTTTTAATACGAATCAATTCACCATCAAAACAATGTATGCCACTAAAGATTACACACAATTACTTTGTCATCTTAAACACATAGAATGCATCTGTATAATGTCTGATACATGCTAGATATATTGGGTGAAATCCTGGCCCTAGTAAAGTCATTAGGTGTTTTGTAATTGACTTCAACAGGGACAGGATTTCATCCATCCATTTTTTAAAAAATCATAACAAATGGCAGGAGTGATACAACACTTAGAGAGATTGTAATAATTTAGCTCTCTTAGTATCTATTTTGTTCTATAATGTCTGCCACTGTATTTCCTGTGGAGAGCAAGTAAGTAATAATGAAAAGTTCATTTTAACTGAGAATAAGACATCAGTTTTCAAAAAACCAATCTTTGCTATATTATTTCTTAGAATGAATACAAAAATCAGATAATTCCAACAATTATTCTCCTATAACATTCTCACATTGGTACTCTCCACTTGTATAAATGTTATCTGGCTAACATTTAAATTTTGAGCGGATGTCTCGAAATGATGCAAAGAAATTTTAGCAATCTTTGCACTTCAGTACACCTAAGGGTTTCAAACAAGCCATGTGAGACGGAAGGCTGTTCCAAAGTGGCTTTCCTGTGTGACAATGAAAAGCACATTTTTTCATTCCGCAGTTTATTATAGATTCATCATCTTTTTCCCCTACCCACACCACATTGCCAATGGCTTTTGAAGTGTCCTAAAAGGAGCATTGACTAGACATGTTGCAGGTTCAGGGAAATGTAAGTGGAAGGATCTCCCTGGCTCATCACTAACAATGTGATAGTTTATGAAACTTTGTATATTTTTGTTGCTGTTTCTAGAAATGTTATATAGTGAGTGTCTGTGTGTAACTATGTAAATTTTGTTACCACAACAAAAGGGTGGACCCTGTGAGGAGGAATAGACTAAGATCCTTGAATGAAGGTTGCTAGTCACGTTGATATATACAAACAATGCAGAAGGGCACAGTATAAGAAGATGAATTAAAATGAATAGTTTAGAGAGTTTCTCTGTCATCTTCTCCCTGGCTAAAAGCTGTCCCCGGGAACTAGCAAAGGAAAATATGTAGGGGTTTGCTGGGTTCAAGATGACGCCTCCCAAAACAAACAAAAAGGTGACTAATGGGAATTAAGGCATAGGGCTCTATTCCAGTACCCCTTTCCCTGAGGACAGGCCACCTGGAGGTCAGACATCTCTCCCTTCAATGTTGGGGGTCTTTCAGTTAAATTGTTGTAAGTGTAGACTGTAGGAAAATTCCTATGCTGTGATGTTTTAGCAGTATTGAGGGGGACAGGTATAGAACATGGGAACCTGCATGAGCTGTCCCTTCTAGCTGTTTAAATCTCTGGAACGTAGGATTTCTGTTTGTTTTTTGTTCTGGCCTTTTGCATGATCTGAAGTTTGCATTTACATTGGACTGCACCATTCCATAGGTTTCATTTAAAAATAGAATCACTATTTTATATAGTTTGCTTTGTTCAATTGTTGACACAAACTAATACAAAATGGAGCCAACAACTAACTAAAGCTACATCCACACTACAAGCTAGGGGTGCGATTCCCAACTTATATAGACATACTTACACTACCTCTCATCTGAGCTAGCATGCACACACACCAAAAAAAAGTAAGATAGCCATGGTAGCTTGGGAAGTGGCAGAGTTAGCGCAAGCTAGCAGCCATAAGTACAAACCCACTGGAACCCTATGGATATAAATTTAGGGTGGCTAGCCTGTGCTGCAACTTTCCATGCTACCATGGCTACCCCACTATTTTTTCAAGTGCTAGCTTTGATGAGAGCTAATGCAAGTATGTGTACATGAGTTAGGAATCACACTCCAGTTCCAAGTGTATACCTTAAACAGTCAACCACCAAATGAATAGGATGATACCAAATAGATCAAAGAACAAATGCAAATAAAAATGATGATACACTTGTTCACAAAAAGGGGGAGAAATAGAAGAGATCAGATAAGTGGAGTATCAGCAACTCATGGAAGACCATAGGGTTATGCTGGATGCAACGTTAAAAGTTATGGGACATTGTCAGAGAATGGGCAGTACAATGACAGATGGCATAGATTGGGCTGTGGGGAGGATGGGGGAGGATACTTAAAGTTAGAAGTGTAGTGGCTTCACAACAAGATAATGGCATTAGTTACTCTCTTACTTGCATATGTCTAAGGCAGGGATCGGCAACCTTTGGCATGCGGCCTGCCAGGGTAAGCCCCCTGGAGGGCCAGACCGGTTTGTTTACCTGCCACATCCGCAGGTTCAGCTGATAGCAGCTCCCACTGGCTGCGGTTTGCTGCTCCAGGCCAATGGGGGCTGCAGGAAGCAGTGGTCAGCACATCACTCGGCCTGCACTGCTTCCCACAGCCCTTATTGGCCTGGAGCGGCGAACCGCGGGCAGTGGGAGCTGCGATCGGCCAAACCTGCAGATGCGGAAGGTAAACAAACTGGTCCAGCCCGCCAGGGGGCTTACCCTGGTGGGCTGCGTGCCAGAGGTTGTCAATCCCTGGTCTAAGGACTATTGTTGATAACAGAAGAAGGAAAAAGAAAACAAAGCTGTGTAAACTGTCATATCCTCTGTTTATCCGGCTAGCAAGATTTATATTAAGTGTGATTATACTGAGAAAAGTAAATGTGAAGGATGGGACTGAAATTATTATTAATTCTAGTAGAGTTGAGATTATAACCCCATTGTGCTAGGTGCTGTACAAGCACATGTACCCTGAAGAGCTTACAATCTACATCGACAAGACAGACAAAGCAAGGGAGAAAGAGGTTATCAGCAAATTATATTAAGTTACTTGACCAAGGTTACGTAGTAAATCTGAGACAGCACTCAGAGTTTAATGAAGATCTCCTGATTCACAGGACAGTATTTTAACCCCCAAACCTGCCTACTTCTCTAAAGTACAGTTTATATGTGTGATGGGATTTTCACCCCACAATTGAACATAAGAATGGCCGTACTGGGTCAGACCAAAGGTCCATCTGGCCCAGTATCCTGTCCTCTGACAGTGGCCAAAGCCAGGTGCCCCAGAGGGAATGAACAGAACAGGTAATCATCAAGTGATCCATCCCATGTCACCAATTCCCAGATGTTGGCAAACAGAGGCTAGGGACACCATCCCTGCCCACCCTGGCTAATAGCCATTGATGGACCTATCCTCCATGAATTTATCTCGGTCTTTTTTGAACCCTGTTATAGTCTTGGCCTTCACTTGCCCAGAAAGGTTTAATTTTGGCTAAGAAGGGGGACAATTAACCAGACAGGTACAGCTGAGGGGAATCAGGTGCCTTAAGTAATCCCCTGACTGAATGAGGGAGCCTAGCTGAAGAGCAATATGCTGAGCTGGGTTTATAAAGGAAGGAAGCTGATAGCAATGAGAGGGCTGCAGAGAAGTAGGCTGCAATCACTCCCTAACAGAAGGGAGGTGCATCTAGGGCTACAGTGGTAAGTAGCCTACAGTTACTCCCAGGCAGGAGGGAGTTGTGAGACTGATAGGCCCAAAGAGTGGGGGAGAGCTAGAAGATAAGGTAAGGGAAAGTGTCAGGGAAAGGCAGCATGGTCCTGGAGGGAACAGGTTTAGCTGCTGGTTAGAGGGACCCTGAGCTGGAACCCAGAGTAGAGGGTGGTCCTGGGTTCCCCTGCTAGCCCCTGGAGGAGGCCCACCACAGGGCAGTGAATGGGAAAACTGCTAGTGAGGAAACACTTTGATACCCTGAAAGGGGAAAATACATATAGTGACCTGGCTGGAGGGCCAAGTCATGAAGAAGAAGCACCTGGAGTCACTGAGACCGAGAGCAGCAGCCGGGCATGCAGCAAGCAGCAGAATGGGGCCTTGGACCTGGAAGGAGCTAATCCCCAGCATGACCAGGAGGACCAAAAATAACACTTTTTCTAGGAGAAATTGCAAAGGATTTATTTATTTGACAGTCACTAGAATGATTTTCTGAGATACTTTCACTCTTCTCCCTGCTGAACAATTTTGATTCCACAAGATTTGAAATGTGTCTAAATGATATATTTGCATAACAGTTTACAGTATCTACTGTAAGTTAAATATGTTTCTCTGTCTTTAGAGTTCTTACTTCCATAAATGTAATGCATAAGTGAAATATGTGAGTTTGGGACTATAATTCAGAGTGTGATAGAAGCATTGACACTGTGTTAAATACTTTCAGATACTACATGAGATTTATCATTTTGGGTTGAAACTACTCACAATTCAGCAGAAATTAAAACCATTCTGCTTCCACATCTGCTTGTAAATGACAACCATATTGTTCCTTACTTGAAAAGTACTTTTGTGATTCAAGCAGCTCACATCACACTTCCCGCCTGGAATGTCTTTCCCTGATCTCATTCTCCTTCAAATATTTCCTCAACACACACTGCTTTCAATCAGCCCAGTGGTGGGCAACTTGCGGCCCATGGGCTGCATGCCGCCCATGAGGATAATCTGCTGGCAGGCTCAGAGACAGTTTGTTTACATTGACAGTCCACAGGTAAGGCTGCCCACAGCTCCCAGTGGCTGCAGTTTGCCGTTCCCAGCCAATGGGAGCTGCAGGCAGCCAATGGACTGCCAGCAGATTACCCTGACGGGCCACAGGTTGCCCACCACTGAGTCAGCCTCCCATTATTGACCCTCATCCCCGCCTTCATTTTAGTCTTCCACAGGATGATGTTCAAATTTAAAAAAAAAACAAGATTCAAATAGGGCTTAGATATTTATATGGATAACAGAAGTGTCCAGAGTCATAATAGTTAATGCGACCAAATATTTTGAAAGAGTTGTATAAAACCTCATTGTAGTGAGATGAGACTCACTGGCACAGCACCTCCCACTGGTCATCTCAGGAATTAGCTCTCCAGCGTACAGAGCACCTCCTGCTGGCTGATGTCCCGCCTGCCTTAGACCCCCATGTCCCTCCCAGACCCCGGTGCCCCTTTACCTTGGGGTGCTGCCCTCTGGCAGAGCCCCCACACTCTGGGTCTCCCCTCCCAGGGGAACGCCCAACCCTTTAACCCCCTCCTTGCCTCAGTAGCTACTGCCAGTCATCATCTAGCCCCCTCTCACTGGGGCAGACTGCAGTCTGTAATGGCCACTCATGATTGGCAATGGGGTAGGACCTGCTGCCTTTGCCTATCCCTGGGCTGCCCCGCTGCAGCCCTAGTACCTTTTATAGGCCTTCAACAAGGCCTGCAGCCTGGGGAAAGAGTTCTCTGTAGTAATTCAGAGCCCTCCTCTTGTAGTGTCCTGTCTCCAGCTATTGGAGATTTGCTCATAACAGATGTGGATAAGTGATGTGCCCTTATAGGCAACCTCATCATACCATCGTCTTCATAAACTTTTCAGGCTCAGTCTTGAAACATGTTATGTTTTTTGCCCCCACTCACACTGCTCTGCTAAAGACTATGACCCTGCTCACTGCTTTCAAATTCACTGTTTGGCCAATTTTGTATCCTAAGTAGTCAGGACAAATCTTCAATTTCAGACCTGGCTTGACATAAGTAATTGAACATGGTGAGGCTTTATTTTTGGGGACACGGGAAGACAAAAAGTGCCTAAACATGTTCTAATATAAGAATAATTCATATCACTTCCAGTGGCTAAGACTTTTTATCATTGCTCTGAAAGTGAGGACATCATTGTAAAATAAGCTGGCAGAACAGTTTGGATTTCACCCAAGCCAATATATTTTAAAAGTGGTGTCACCCATTCTAACAGTAAAAGTCCAATCTATTTCAAGTCTGCATCAGATTTGAAATACTCATTTTTGTCTTTTTATGAACATTCACTGAATAGATGACTTCTTCAAACACGGTCCCAATAATTGATGTATCTTATATATTATGTGATTCCAAGTAGAAATGTTGCAGATGGATAAAGGATGCAGATGGGTAAAGGGGTAGTTTCTTTTCTTCAGGCATGCCTTGAAAAAATGCAGGTTCCTATATTTTAATGCTAGATCCAAGACCCTGTATGCTAAAACAGACAAATTCCACACATCAATATTTTGTGGTTCACTTGAGTTTACACATTTTGGACAAAACACTGATATATTAGTACAAATATATTACACAAAATTAAATTTAAATTGTAAGCTCTTTGGGAGAAGGATTGTCTATTATGTGTATGCACAGCACCTAGCACTTTGGGGCTCCATCTCATCTGGTCCATCTAGCTACTTCCATAGGAGCCGACTTCCATCGGCTCCGCTGGGTGCGTCGGGGGCGGGGGCCCGCAACGTTGCCCGGCATCGGGGATGGAGCCCTGCAACATCACCTGGCATCCGGGGCAAAGGTAAATGCTCCGGTAATGGGCACGGGGCTGGCGGGGAGCTGCCGGTGGGTGCTAAGCACCCACCAATTTTCCCCCGTGGGTGCTCCAGCCCCAGAGCACCCACGGAGTCAGAGCCTATGGCTACTTCTATAGTAAAAAATTGTAACATTTCATATTTGTCCAGCCCTCAAATGTCCTTTAGGTTACATATTTTACTTTTGAAAACTATCATAACTGAAAAATTGAAAACTATTTTTATTGATGTCCATACATTTTTTTGAAGAAAATTATTTCTACAGGAAAGGGTAGTTAGATCCTTAGTTGATGGAAACTGCTGTGGCTAAATTGATAGCTATTCTGACTTCTACTGGCTGATGATCTGGCCCAGGTTCTTTATCAAAATAAGAGATCAAAATACACGTATAACATTAGATGAAATACATGGACATATTTAAAAAAAATCTATCGTGACATTCATATTTACATAGTTAAAATGCTTATAACTAATTGGCCAGAATTGTCTTTTGTAGCAAATGTTTCATCTGAACTGTCAGATATATTGTATTTGCAAGATTTGGAGAGTTAACTTTTTGGTGAGGGGAAATTACATAACGGGCCTTTCATTCATAGGTCACTAGTTACAATCTATCGCGTGTGAGTAATGATGAAAAGTTACTATTTGAGGGCCAGATCCTGCAATGGGATCCACCTAGAGATACATTGAAATCAGTGAGATTCCCCACTGCAGTGAGATACACCCATCAGGCCCTCAGATGGTAACTTAAGATATGGGGTAGTGATCTGCTTTAATGGATACATTTGTGAGCTTGGAGCCTGTCTGTTCAGAAGTGTACCGCATATGAGACGAGTGATCTTCGTCCTGTTCCTAACTGATACATGTCCATGTCTCACAACTTGGCACTAGTTTGTTTCTTTCCTGGCAGCCTTTGCAAAGATGTCAAAGATTAAATAAGTATTAAAGCTGAACTAACTTAATTGATGGTGGTCTCTCCAGAACGGGGTTGTATCATGTTGGCAAGATAATGTGGGGAAGCTTGAACTGCTTAGGTAGATTAGATAAAGAAAAGGCATACAGGGCTAAGAGTCTTAATCTACCATTTCTTACAAACACTAAACATATTTTCTCCTCTTCCTGGATCCATCCTAAAAGAATGAATAAAATGGTATTATACTAGACATGGACAAATACTAAGACCCCCACAGACCACCTCACCCCACCCCTGCAACTGTACAGAGGTTGTTTTAAGATAAAGGGAGGGAAACAAGTGCACACATTTGAGTACTTGCTGCTTGTTATCTAGGAGATTTATCCTTAGACTTCAATTAATCTCTGTATCGCCGTGCAAGACTGGAGATTTCATGTAAAGAAAAAGTTTGCTCACTGAGCAAATTGGCCTAATTATGTTGAGTGCTGCATAAATGTATTTTAAAAAAACATGCTTGTTCTTTTTAGATTTGTTTGGGGGGCAGGGGAGATGTGTCCCAATATCATGTTTTCTGGTATCTGTTCCTCAGAGCTCATGCTGTAGTGGGAAATATGGTGAGTTTTGATTTTTCTGAAAAGCAGAAAACTGAACATTGAGTAACTTTGTTTCCAAGCATGCAAGAAAACCAGGAGATATTCTGAATTTATGTTTTGTTTTTTTTCCCTCTGTCCATAGCAGCGTGGATTCAGATCAAAACACCTCTGAATCACTAATACTAAGTTTTTTATATTCATAATAAATCATCAACTGGATCATCACTAGACAATCATCAACAAATAAAAGCTTTACTCCATCACGGCATTCCAAAGCATTTATGAACTTGTGCAGAAAACTAATAAATAACACTATTGGAATTATCTAATCATTTTTGGCATGTATATTTGCTATTTTTTCTCAAACTGTGTATGTCCCATTGGGAAGGCATAATCGCTTGCCTTTCCCTTTTTGCACAATGGTCTCTCTGATATTTTAATAATCCATTATTCTGGGGAACACTAGACCACTCCCCTTGGAAAAAAGTGCCACTTCAAGATTTCTCTAATCTGATTCAAACCATTTCATGGGCGGAGCATATCTCAGGAAAGAGGAGTTAAAAAGGGAATTAGGGGATCACATGGCCCCTGTTAGTAGAGTTCATGGGCCTCATTTTCAGTTACTCTGCCATTTGAAGGTGAAAGAGCAGAGGTAGCTTTAACCCTCTTTATGCTCCCTAGAAGATTAAAAGGAATGTAAAGATAATATTTTAGCCACTAGAGAGCTAAATCAAAGATGATCTTATTTGTGTTCTGCCATATCAAGTGACAAAATCAAATAATTATGGAACATCTGGGACTTTAAAAAAATATTTCTTTAACGTGTTCTCTTTTAATGAGATATAATTACCTGAATCTTTGGCAACTCCTAAAGAGATGAAAACAAAACAACTGACATACCTACTCTATTTTGAGTTTCTGGTCAGGTCTTAATATAGATAAATTTTCTTTCAAAATGAGAAAAAATCTTGGAAATCAGAGCAAAATCCCTCTTATTTAACTCGTGTGAATAATCTCAATTACTTCAGCAGAACATCTTTGACACCTGTCTTCATGACACGTACTGCCACATCTTCCTCCACAGCAGCTGTAAAATCACAACTTTCTTTCCCTACAGCTAAAACTCTCACCCAGGCACTCCTTATTTCTCATCATGGTTATTTTAACCACCTTCTCAAAGATGTCCCTGAAACCTATCTATCTACCTTCTCCTCACCTCAAGTCCTCTAAAATCCTTACAAAGTGCAGATGCTAAAATCATTTTCCTTTCTTGTTCTGATTATTTCACCTGCCTCTTTTAATCCCTCTACTGGTTTCCTCTCTTCTCCTGTACTGACTTTTTATCCTTGACTTCAAGGATCTGTATAATTCTGCTCCACTTTACTTACCCACCTTTGTTTCTTCTTTCCATTGCCTTCATGCCCTTTGTCCCACCAGTGAGTCCAGCTTTATATATCATTTGTTCCTTCTCCCAAAATATCTCTAGGGTGTGATTGCAACTCAAGCCAATTTACCTAAGGTAGCTTTAATCTAGCTAACTGAGGTACTGGAGCAGCGAAGTCACAGAAGCACACATTTCAGCATGGACTAGTCCTGTGACTAATTACCATGGGTAGTACCATGGGTTCTGGGTAGGTATGTACAGTCATAGGCACCAACTTCCGGTGGCGCCGGTGGGGGCTGACGCCCAGTGTCAGGGGCGGGGTCCCGCCCTCAATGCCGGGCCCCGCCCCAGACACCGGGCGACGTTGTGGGGCCCCGCCCCCAACGCCAGGTGACATTGCGAGGCCCTGCCCCCAACGCCGACGCAACGTCGCCCAGCGTCGGGGGTGGGGCCCCGCAACATCTCCCGGTGCTGAAGTGAGTTTGCCGTGGGTCCCGGGGCTGGCGGGGAGCTGCCAGTGGGTGCTCTGCACCCACCAATTTTTCCCTGTGGGTGCTCCAGCCCCGGAGCACCCACGGAGTCGGCGGCTATGTGTACAGTCCATGCTGAGCACACACTCCTATGACTACACTGCTCCAGTACATATGTTAGTTAGATTAAAGCTATGTTGGCTATGTCTACTGAAACTGCAGTCATACCCTGTGATTGCCGCATAGATATACCCTATGCTTTTCTCTTCACTGATCCTTTCACTTGCAGTGCCCTTCTTGTCCCTAATCCACATGGCCATTGCCCTCTCTGCATTCAAGTTGATCTTGAAGACTGACATCTACCATGAGGAAACTCGATGACTAATGATGGCAAAGATGAGAGGCCACTGGAGATAATGTCTATATTTAACATTATTTCAACAACAGTGATGAAAGTGCTTTAACAAAACATGACCAACCATTGCCCAGTCTAATATGATACAATAGCCCTTTTTCGTATACTCTGTTTTGTCTGCTTTAGATTGTAATGTCTTTTGAGCAGGAACCACGATTTCTTTCTTGTTTGTTCAGTTCCTAACATATCGGGTGAAACAAATAATAAATTAATAATATTAGGAATTTTCCTGAATTTAAATATTTTTTTTCATAAATAGGAGCTGCATCAAAATGACCATTTCATAGGTGTATGATTTGTAAAAGAAAATACAACACACAAACAATAGGATAACTACTATGGGAGCACTGGAATGTTAGATTTCTTGTCAATATCGGTCACTCATACAGAGTGACAGCAGTGCTCTTTTTTCTAACTTCATGAGAGTTCTACCCTAATTCCTGATTTCAAAGCTCCAAATCAATTATTAAATAGATCACATTTAGCTGACTAGGTTTAAATATTCATTGATACTGGGAGAAGCGGTCTTTCTTAATGAAGTTACTGTTCAGTGCCCCATACTCATCCTATTTCTTGCACCTTATATTCAGAAGTTTATTTTTTATGATATTTTGTGGGGTTGGCATGTCTCAAATCCCACAAGACAATGAAACATGATCTGAACACTGATGCTATTGTATATAAAACAATGCAATAATAATTAAACTTGAATATAAACACAGATGCTTTATAGACAATGTCATATGAAATACCGAGGCTTGGTCTACAGCTAAAACTTAGGTCAACCTACTTATATTGATCAGGGCTGTGAAAAAATTCATGCCTGATGAGACGTAGCTATGTCAACCTAACCCCCACTGTAGATGCAGTTAGGTTGATAGATGAATTATTCCATCGACCTAGCTACCACATCTCGAGGAGGTGGATTTACTATAGTGGTAGAAAACCCCTTTATGTCTCTAGTAATTCTCTACACTACAGCAGCATAGCTTGCAACACTACAGCTGTGCGGATGTAGCGCTTGCAGCGTAGACATACGCTCTGTAATGCATTTGAAATGATAAAAAATAATCCTTCTTAGGCATCAAAATGACAGGCTAGAATCGTTATACAAGTAGAATTAATAATATGACACTTAAGTAGCACTTTGCAAATATTAATTAATCCTATCAACATTTAACATAATCTCAGTTACCACTACAGCAAAGCTTTAATTTCCTTTTGAACTCATGGGAAATGTTGTTTGGTTGTCACTGGTTTTAAATTGTGTGCCAATTACCATGGCAAATGTCTGACAGCATTACAAGTAGGGGCTGGTTAAGGTAATGATTGGTGAGCATATATCATCTTTCTATCATTAAACTGTGCATAGAATGGTCAGCTGTAAAATCTTCTCAATTGCCTAAAGGCCAGATTTTGACGCCCTTACTGATCCCAGTGCAATAATTAATAGAAAAAGGTATCGGAACATAAGTAGGGTGTCAGTAACTAGCCCTTGGATAATTAAATAATGCTACTCGGGGCTTTTGTTGGGAATACTGTAAATCCTGAGGGTATCTTATTGATTTGTATGAGGAAAATTGGTTAGGGAAGTGACCTTGACACATCTGTGACTTTAACAAGTTCATGGGGAGTAACCATTTAAGAAGAAAATGTACATTTTGTTATCCCTTTGGCAGACCGATTGACACACTGGTAAGACCACTTTCTGTATTGCCTACCACTAAACTAGAGTAAAAAGATACAAGGAGAGACAGAGTTTTAAGCTGCTAGTTGCCTTGAAGATGTTTCTGCCAAGGGGAGGGTTGGTATACGTGAAAAGAAAGTAGAAGAGGGATGGATAAGTCACATGAACAAACAATGTCCTAGAATCTTTGTCCTAGAATCTTTGCAGATACCTACAAATATGTTTGGTAATTTACTTGATGCATTTTGGGAGAGTCCTAAGTTCAAAGCTGCATTCTTTTTCACATAAGGTTTAATTATTATGGTTTCTCCCAATGTACTCTTAGTATACTTTAACATACTCTGGCTTCTGCACATTATCAGCATAAGAACCTATGATGTAGAGAGCAGACAGAAAGTGCATAGCTCAGAAGTGAGTTTAGATTCCCCATAAATCAGAGGTGTTTAGATCCACAATTTTGGTTCAGGACTGTCACTTTAAATAATAATTTGATATTTTAAAATAAGAAAATAAATGCAAAATACTGTCCAAAAATATATGCATTCATAAGTAAAGACACATAGGTATGTAGCTGGCTGTGTTGAGAAAAATCAACTTTTAAAACAGATTGGACAGCTTCCCAAATGCTTTGTGTAGCAAGTCAATTTTCAGCTACCTCTCTATAGGTAAGAAATGAGAAATTTTGAGGCCAATTGAACACTAAATTCTCCAAATATATCACAATTATAGAAACATCTGGGCTAAATAACTTAGTGCAAATCCACCACGAACATTCATAGCATTAAACAGTCCTAAAAAATTCTCATTTCTCTCTGAATGGATATGTTTAAGATGTATAAAATATATAGTGCATTAAAAACACTTCATATGTAAAGGCCCTAAAGGAGCTACTGTAATCTCTTAGGTAAATAATATGCATTTAACTATATGAATGCTTTTGCATTAGGCTTCTGGGAAACAGATGTATATCAAAACAGCCCTGTGGAGCAGTTGATTTAATCCATTATTATCTACAGATATTTCTGTTTAAGCCTGGATTTTGAGTAATGAGAATATATTAAGTAAATGAGACAACATTACAATGCGATGTTATCAGATATTGGAACTGTATACATTTCTGTAACCATTTGGCTTTCTGCCTGTTTTGCCTCAGAACTGAGCATTATGCTATCTTCCCCAACTGTGGAAAAAATAATCATAGCGTCTTAACAATAGTCTCAATATGTGAAGAGTAAGAGAATGAAGATATAGGTTCATATCCTTGGCTCATGTAAATAGTCATAGTTCCATTGAATTAAAGAGAATTATGCTTATTTACACCATTGACTTCAGTGAGAGCTGCATCTATGGCTTTGAAGGCAGATTTGGCCCCAGTTTCTTGAAATTAGAAAATACCAGAAATGTTTTTAGGAACATATACTTTACAGTTTTCTCTGTGCAAATATCGTAGGATGAGGGGAGTAAAATATATTAGTCGATTTAAAATCCAAGTGAATACAGGACCTGATGTGTAGTTACTATTCAGACTATTGTGCCTATAAATGTGTGAGAACTGTCTTAAAGTAAAATATAATTGTTTTGAAATCTGACTGCAAACACTAAATTCATGTTACCCAGATCTTTGCGTAATCACTTACACTAGGGCAAAATGAGTACCGAACAGTAGTGTTATGATTTATACCAACTTTGCCCTGATATAAATGACCACACAAGGTTCAAGGCACTGGAGAAGCAGGCCTGAATACTTGTTTTATAGGGCTCATTGTTAGAGTTGATCAAAAAAATAATAAAAGGAACAATATACTATTGGGAAATGTGGTTTTACTAAAATCTAAACATGTCAAAGGTACATATCCATTTCAACAAAATCTTGGGAGGGAGGGAAATGTTAAAATGATTTGAAATCAAAATGGAGCATTTCATTCTGACTTTGTTTCATTTCATTCCAATTTTAATGTTTCATTTTAACTTTTATTTTTAAAATTTGTAAATGTGTAATTTGTTAATAATGTACAAAATATTTAATATTTATATTATAATATTTTGACATTGCCAGCATTAAATGTTTTGTTGAGGTTATTTTAATGTTTCTGAATTGAAATATTTTGTAATTTCTGTTTTGCAAAATATTTCAGAATGTTAATTTTTGTTACTGATTTCCATCTAGCTCTCCTCGTGGCAGGAGATGCGGGAAAGTTAACTTTTATTCTAAAGACCACTGCAAGAGCCATTTGGTTTAGACACCTTTTAAAGAAGACTGCAGCTGAGATTCATTTATAGAATATAATGGATGCTTCCATCTTCATTCAGAGAGCTCCAGGGAAGCCTTGGCTTTTTCAATCTAAAGATTCCACATTGGTAAAAAAAAAAAGAAAAAAAAAGAGGATCTCTTGGAGCTTACAGATTGGCAGGTAAATAACTGGAAAATGGTCCTACTCTTCCATATTTTTCCTACCAAACCTAATAGCATTATGTGTAATAGGATGGGAAGATTGGGTTAGATGACAGAAAGGGGTAGATATTTAGTAAAAAGGTAGAAATAAAAGGCCGTGTCTGTTAGTAATAAGATCTTTTGCAATGCATTGTAAAAATGTGCATGAATGGTTATCCTCATTCCTAAATGTATATGATTTGTCTATTTGGCACAAAATGGATAGGATTTAGCAGATTGTAGTTCAGTGTGGCTTTCAGATAGAAGCAGAAGGAACAGTGTGAGCTAGTAGATAGGACACTGGAGTGGGAATTAAGAGCTTGTCTACATGAGGACATCCAGGAAAATTAAGATGAGTTAACTAAATATGTGAATTTGAAGTGGATAAATTAAACTGCATTAAATCCCTGAGTAAATACTGTTGTTCAGAATTAAAGTGGCATTACATTGTTTTAGTTTAATTCGCTTTGAAAGGGAATTAAACTTGACTAAATTAAGGCCACTTTAATTCTAAATGAGGGTGTTCAAGCAAGGGTTTAATAGGTTTAACTAATCCACTTAAAATGCCCACCTTTATTTAATTCTGGAATTTGATGTGAATTAGTTAAATCATATAATCATGTTAACTACCATGCACTCTTCCAGTATATTCTATATAATGTTTGTTACCCAAGGAATACCTTAACCTCCATCATTAGTGTGCCCAGCAAAGACCATAGTTGCATAGCAGAACCGGCTTAGCTGCCTTTCTACTAGAGATGAGCAAAAGAAAATTGATTTTTCAGTTCATTGGCAATTTCAAAAACAAAACAAAACCAAAATCCCACAACCTTCATTTCAGGTCAGACCAAAAATTACAATATTCAGTTATTCAAAAAGTAAATAAAGCAATAAAATAAATCATTGCAGGTCACGTGGAACAGTTTGTTTCAGTAAAATTTAATTTTTTTGTTTTGATTTCAAGAATTTTTGAATTGTTTTGAGTTTTCTAAAATTAAATTAAAGGAAATTTTGAATCATTTCATACCAAAAAAATTTAAATGTTTTGTTTCAAAGTTGTCAAAACTGGATGTTTTGATTTTTTTAAAATTTATTTTATTTTTGAAAATGGAAAAAAATCAGCAAAATTAACGTCTTCAAGAAACATTTCCCTGTTGCTGAATATGCATTTTGACTTAAATGTACAAAAATGTTCTCAGTTTACTCAATATATTTGCACTTTCAATGATATTCCAAATACTGCCACTCCTGATGCTAAGAAAGCTGCTGTTTTCTAATTTGCTTAATCTAGCACCAGTGAGTACTCTCATGTGATAACGACAATGGGACAGTCAAGTTCATAAAATTAACTGGAAAAGTTTAAATTCTTAAAAGATGGTATTGGTACTACAGAAATTGCTTTAAAGGTAATTATGCAAAACTAAACAAAGTGACAGACAATCCAGACTTTCTGCTTTACTCTACAGTTCAGCTCAGCACAGTAATATACTTTCTGTGAAACCCCATTTAAGTCAATGGGTCTGCACAAGGTGTAAAGCAGCACAAAAATGTGGTCTCAAGTACTACAATAAGCACTTAGAGAAACGCAATCATAAATTGCAGTCAGAATTATTCTTTCTTTTCAGGTTGCATTTCCTGCTCTTAAACTGAGAGCAGAATTACACCCACCATTTTAACAAGTGGAATCTTACTGTAGTCAATGAGGTAACACAGGAGAACTGTAACTGAGAGCAGAATTTGTCTCAATTGTGCAGTGAAATAGGCAGTGAAAAGAAGATGCCAGATCTTGAGGAAAAACCTGTCTGCCTAATTTATTGGAGAAATTGGTTAAGACCATTTCATCCCTTTGAAAATAATGTTAGTGTATTACTGCTAATGCGGTCAAGGTACGTGCTGTCATAGATCACTGTCACCAAGCAGACGTAAGCAGGGTCTGAATGAACTGAATAAGTTCTCCCCTGACAGCTAGCTGGGAGAGGGCGAGACTTCAGGAACAAACTGTATTTGTATGAATACACCTACTCTGCTTAGATATTCAGCAGATAGAGTGATGTTGCTCAAAGTAATCAACTTTGGCTTGTGTTGGGTTACAAATCACTTTGGTATTGAATGCAGCAGTAGTGAAATGCTGTTATCAATGTGTTGCCATTATTGTATGAATGAAGGGGAGCAGAATTGTTTTGAACTGGTCCCAAATGAGGGGGTCACCCTCAGCTGAAAGGACCTTGTTAAGCCCAGGGCTCGTGTCATAAATATAAAGGGAAGGGTAAAAGCCTTTATCTATGCAGTAATATAAAATCCCTCCTGGCTAGAGATACAGAATCATTTACCTGTAAGTGATTAAGAAGCTCAAATAATCTAGTTGACACCTAACCAGAAGGACCAATGGGGAAAGAAGATATTTTCAAATCGTAGGGGGAGGAGGGAAAGTTTTGTTTGTGCTTTTTGTTGGGTTCTCTCTGGGACAGAGAGGGACCAGGGCAGGAAAAACCATCTCCTAAAATCATACCTGAAATGAGCCTCTAAGTTTACAAAAATTGTAAGTAAAGCCAGGAAAGGCATTAGATTATCTTTTGTTTTAGCTTGTGAATTTTCCCAGTGCTAAGAGGGACTTTTATTCCTGTTTTTTGTAACTTTGAAGCTAAGCATAGAGGGGAATCCTCTGTGTTTTACATCTTTTTATTTGCCCTGTAAAGTTACTTTCCATCCTGATTTTACAGGTGTGATTCTTTTACTTTTTTTAAAAAATAAAATTCATCTTTTAAGAACCTGATTAATTTTCAGTGTCCTAAAGACCCAGAGGTTTGATCTGTGCTCACTTTGTAACCAATTGGTTAGTATATTATTCTCAAGCCTCCCCAGGAAATGGGGTGAAGAGGCTTGGGGGATATTTTGGGGGAGATAGGGCTGTAAGTGGCCCCTCCCTGAACATTAGTTTAAATCACTTGGTGGTGGCAGCAATACCATCCAAAGACAAAGAAACGAATTTGTGCCTTGGGGAAGTTTTAACCAAAGCTGGTAGAAATAAGTTTAGGGGGTCTTTCATGCGGGTCCCCACATCTGTATCCCAGAGTTCAGAGTGGGGAGGGAACCCTGACAGTTCGAATGCCAGACCCCTGTGAAAGTAAGGGGAGTGGAGACGGGTGTCCCATCCAGGAGGTATGGAGTCTCCCTAAGGGTCCCCGGTCTGGTTTAACCTGTTCCTCCCCACTGTTCAAAGAAAGAGCTAAATAGGCTTCATTAGGAGCCTCTTTGTTGTTTTAAATGTTCAGTCAGAGCTGAAATTACTTGAGATGGGCCAGTGTTTCTGCCCAGTCTGAAAGGAGCTGAAAATTAAGAGACCGATGTGCAGAGGTAACAGCAGAGAGGCAGGTGGCAGCAGAAGGTGACTGACAATCAGCTGGCAAATGAGTGGCTGATGAGGCAGTAAGAAGAATGAGCAGCTGGTGAGGCGGCGAAGAGCAGTGGCTGGTGGGGCGGCCAGGTGGTGAGGAGCAACAGCTGGCAGGGTGGCCAGCCAAAGCAAGTGCTCAGATGGAGGAGCAAGCAAGGTGCCTTATGCTTGGTCCACACTAACCCCCCAGTTCAAACTAAGATACGCAACTTCAGCTACGTGAATAACGTAGCTGAAGTCGAAGTATCTTAGTTCGAACTAAAAGGTACTTACCGCGGGTCCAGATGTGGCAGGCAGGCTCCCCCGTCGACTCCACCTACTCCTCTCGTGGAGCAGGATTACCGGCGTCGACGGCGAGCACTTCCAGGATCGATTTATCGCGTCTAGACAAGACGTGATAAATCGATCCCAGAAGATTGATTGATTGCTTGCCGCCAAACCAGCCGGTAAGTATGGACGTACCCTTATTCTCTGGGTGGGAGTGAACCCACACAGATGCACCTCTGAACCCTGATCCTCTCTGACCAAGAACAACCACTGTGAGTGGAGCATGGTGAGGGAGCAGAGAGGGGAACAGAAAAGGAACTGTTGGTTGTAGAACTCAAGAACATGAGGCAGAAGACACTGCCCCACGCACTCTGGGGTGGGTGTCCTGCTCACAGCTTTATGATTATGAATCCTGCTTGTGGCATTTTCCCTAATTAAAGTTGGGTGACTTTCCTCCTTTAATTAAAAGTTTATTTTTTACACTAAGACTCTGCGCTTGTGATTGGGGAAGTTTTGCCTCTCAGAGGTGCCCACAGGTGGTGAGTAATTTTCACAGGTTACTGGGTGGGGGTTTGAGCCGGTTCTGTGTCATATTAATGGAAAGGAACCCCTAGATATTGAACCCGGCCCTGGTTGCTGCTGGCTCCACCTGGCAGAAGGGTTAAACACTGATCAGGTGTTCCAGTCTGTTAAATCTGCACAACTGTAATTAGAAAAATATAAAAATACAGTGTATAACAACATGGGAATTGCTTTTTACATAGCAAATAATCCTGCATACATTATATTGCAGTCCACCACACAAATGTAAATGTGGTCTCTCAAACACTCTGGGCTTTATCCAGTACCTAGAACTCTGGGCTTCTGCAGGTTTACTCATAGTTTAGGGTCTCTCATGGGAGTATCCCAGGAAGCTTCCACCAATGCACAGTATATGGACACCTAGCTGTAAATTAAAGCTGTCCTTCTCTGTTCCACCCAGGAATAGGAAAAGTACAAACACCACCTGTTTTTCTCAGAGAGTGAATACCCTGTCTTCAGGGCAGTGGTGAAATTTGCACCTTACTGCACCAGCTGGGGGTGAATCAAGCTCTCTGAATTTTGTATGGCAGCTTTCAGAAAATCTCAAAGAACTAGGTTTAGGCCTGGCTTGACATGAGTAATTGGATATGGGGAAAGCTTTATTCCGGTGGAAAGCATAGTCTTGTGTTTAAGGTACTGGTCTAGGATTCAGAATCACTTGCTTCAGCTCCTGGTTCTGACACAGATTACCTTTGTGATTCTTAGTAAGTCACCTACTCAGCCCTCTATCTGTAAAATGGGACTGATAACAACAACAATAATACTTCCCCACTTGTACCTTTTTGTCTATTTTGAATGACAGCACTTTGTCTCAGAAACTCTTTCTTGGCAGGTGTTTTTTATGGTGCTCAGAACCATGGGATCCCAATCTCAGCTGGGGCCTGTAGGCATTACCATATTACAAATAATAAATATTAATATAAAATTCCCCACAATATTTTTTTAAAGATGCCATTTCTTACCTGTCTTAGGTTGTGCATTGGTCCCATGTATTAATGCAGTATAAAGGAAGTGTAGATTCCCTGGTTGAACAATGTATAATGGTTGGAGGTGGTTTAAACTCTACTTTATGGATAGTTATGTTTCACAGGTTTTTAGTATTTATACATGGCACTTTCAAAATAGAACCAAAAAATAAATGTTACATATGTTGGGTGAGATTTGTGAAGCCAATGAGGAAAGAGAGCTGTATAGCTCACAATTGAAATGAAGAGGTGGTGGGTGGGTACATGACCTAGTCAGCTTTGAAAATCTCCACCCATGGAGCTCACTAATTCTCACATTGCTAATACAAAAGTCTACTTCTCATCAAATATTTAATAGCATAAGGATTTAATATCAGAGATATGCTAAGATTTCATAGGATACTAATAAATTACAGAGACATGATTTTTGAAAGACATGACGTATTATGAATAAGTGACACAAATGATCAAAGTATCTTTTAGCATAAGGTATTCTAGAAATTGTAAAATCTTTTTTGTACACTCATAAACTCACAACATTCAGTAATCTGCAATGGGGCTCCAACTAATTAATGTGTATTAGCAAGGTTATGCTGTATATGCAAGTGAACAAAAGAATTAACATTCTGTTGTATCCTCTGACCCAAAGGTTAAGAAAGCAATGCTCACAGGGTTACCAAAGACAAAAGGCTGATTTTGATCTAGCCCTAGTACACTACATAGAATATTCACTTGCAAAGTGCAATTTTTTTTAAACCAGCCATCATACATCTTGAGAAACCATTTGGAAGCAAGAGATTAATTTAAGACTGCTCTCTTTTTTATTTTTATTATTTTTATGGATTCAGTCTTAAGAACGATTTAGAAAATAATGAAAAGTAAGTTATCTAAAAAGTCTGGAGATAGGTTGAACAGATATATTCGGGGCTTTGTCTTATATAGGCACCTATTACCCACTAGCCTCTTTCCTGATTTTTCACACTTGCTATCAGGTCACCCTAGCTGGAAAAGTCATGCTATTTTGAGAAACTCAGAAAGAGTTAACATCTCTACTAACTTTTGCTGTGAGGGTTGGATTCAGCCCCACTGAAATCAGCGAGAGTTTTCAATTTCTATTGATTTCAATGGGAACAAGTTAGTTCCTAAATAACAAAGCATTATAACACAGAAAGAGGCCTGCGGGGGTGGGGGCAGAGGGGGAAAGGGGCTTGGGCTGCCGGGCTATAAAATTGCAGTGTAGGATTTTGAGTTCTGGGTTTTACAGTTTTACAGCCCTGCAGCCCAAGCCCTGTGAGCTTGAGTCAGCCGACCTGGGTCTGTGGCAGGTGTGCAATTGCAGTGTCCTCATATGCTTAGAGGTATTGAAAATATCCATACTAAACATTAACTCAACTTCCTCAGGGTAAAAAACCTGGCCCACTAATTCTGGGCACCTTCCCAGGCCCTGACTTCTTTTGAGACTTGTCCCAGGAACTTTTTTATTAAATGCTGGCCATTATGACAGTGTCTGAAGTGTATGAATTTAGATGGCATATATGGAACAGAGAAGCAAAAATGTAAATATGACCCTGTCACTGTCCAATATTAAACAGTTTTAGACCAAGCTCAGTATTTGGTATACAAAGGCCTCATCTTGCTTAGTATCATGGCAAATATGCCATTAACATTCATTTAAACTTTCATTAAATATACAGAAAAGAAGGAAAAATAGTTAAAACACTTTAAATGCAAAGTACTACATGGGATTTTTCATTTTAACAACATCCCTTGTTCCCTTTCCTTTTAGATAAAGATTAGAAAAGAAAACTAGTTTCTTGTATGAAAGTCTTTCAGATGGCATTAAAGATGGTAATTGTCCTTTTGGGGAAAAAGAGAAAAAGCTAGTTGAGATGAGCAGGAGCTGTTGATGTTACTATAGCTCAAGTACAATCCCATTTCCTAAAAGAGAAAACAAGAGAAACACACACAAGACAAAAGGAAAAAGGGATCAGCTATTTCTGTGTCTGGTGTTGACTCTCACTTGCAACCTCACTGTTGGAAAAACACAGGTGTGGAACACACGCTTACCAGCCACTTTCAGACCTGGCAAACTTGTACCATCATAGGATTGCTTAGGGAATTGCTTTTAGCTCTGTTTATGGTTACAGGCTCACAGCACTGTGGCAAAATATACTGTCCTAGGCAACTAATCTAGATGAGGGATCGGCAACCTTTGGCACGTGGCCCGCCAGGGTAAGCCCCCTGGCGGACCGGGCCGGTTTGATTACCTGCTGCATCAGCAGGTTCAGCCGATCGCGGCTCCCTCTGGCCGTGGTTCAACGTCCAGGCCAATGGGGGCTTCAGGAAGTGGTGTGGGTCAAGGGATGTGCTGTCCGCCACTTCCCGCAGCCCCCAGTGGCCTTGAGCAGTGAACCACAGCCAGTGGGAGCCACAATCAGCCGAGCCTGTGGACGCGGCAGGTAAACAAACTGACTCGGCCCTCCAGGGAGCTTACCCTGGAAGGCCGTGTGCTAAAGGTTGCCAATCCCTGATCTAGACTCCCATTAAACAAAAGGAGATGGGGGGGGGAAGGCTTATGAGGAAAATTCTAGAGATTTGTGAGCAGATGTTGAGAACTTTGGACCCACAAGCCTCTCATAAAAGCAGGGCCGGCTCTAGGCACTAGCAAAACAAGCTGGTGCTTGGGGCGGCACATTTCTAGGGGCGGCACATTTCTAGGGGCGGCATTCTGGTGCCGGCCATGCCACCCCTAGAAATGTGCCCCAGCCGCCCCGGCTGACCTCCGCTCTGCGCCGCTGCCACTCCGCTTTCGCGAGCCGCCGCTCGGCTTCTCCACCTCCCTCCCAGGCTTGAAACCCTGGGAGGGAGGGGGAAAACCAGAGCAGCGGCGGCAGCAGAGCGGAGGTGAGCTAGGGTGGGTGGGGGGTCACAGGAAGCAATGGGGTGGGGGAAATGCAGCACCTGCGGCGGGGAGGGGGCGGCTAACATTTTTTTTGCTTGGGGCGGCAAAAATCCTAGAGCCGGCCCTGCATAAAAGGAACATTTAGATCATGATCCTTCTGCCATTGTCTTAAATAGCAAAGCTCCCTGGCTGCAGTAGGAGCAGGAGCTGGAGCACTCTCCTCTTGCAGTAATTAGGATTTCAGTGGGAATTCCTCATATGAAGGACTTTCTGGAACAGGCCCTTTAACTCTTCATATTATTATACTGTTCCTCAGAGAAAAAAATTGAAACCAGTCAATTCTCCTGACCTTGAAGCTGTAACTATAAACAAAACTATCTTTCAATTCTCTTAACATATTGGGACATAAAATAACCCGACTCAGTGTCCAAGAAAATAGATTTCATTTGCCCAGAGAAGTTAGAAAGGCATGCACCGGGAGATTTTCTCTTGTGGAATTTACATCTTGTTGAAGGATCATAATTATTAAGCCATGTTTCTCTGGGTAAAATTTTTCCCTTGGGAAAACACAGTACATAAATTGTAGACTGATATTTTGAGTGAAAGAGTATAACTCCTTTAATTAAAGGTCAAGTGCTACCAGGAAAATAAGATTTAAACTTTGCAAATCATTAAGCATTATGCTTGACAGCAGCAATAGTGTTCTTTACAATGAATAGGAAGAGAATATCCCATGTAAGTAGATCTAATGTGACTTTTAAAGAACTGTTCGGTCTCTAACTGGAACTGTATAGCTTATCAAGAGTTTAATAACTCAGTTCATATTAGCTATGGCTTATATCAACCATATGATATTTCAGGGGCTTGATTCTTTGATTTCATCAAATGTCGTTTGCTGCTGATGGTAAATGTCAACATTTCACAGGGTTCCTTTACAAAGATACTTCAAAGGGGCAAGTCCTGTCCAACCCTCATGGGAAAAAATGAGGTGTTCTCTGTAAACAATTATTCTGGCAGGGCTCCTCATCAGGAACTTGGTCACATCTGTCTTTAAAGACTGAAAAATAAAGTGTGGGGGATCTTAGTAGTAAACCTCAAGCTATTTTCTTACATACAAACTGTCACAGACCATGGGCTGGCTGCCCTTTCAGACTCATTTTTGGTCCTGTAGTGCATCCCCTTCAAGTGGCAGCTCTGTGCCCTTATTTCCCTTTTTGGGTGGCATCCTGCAATCCAACTACTTTCTGATGGGTGTCCGGGTTACCCCTCCTAGATGTACACCATGCTACCTAGCATGTTCACCTGGTCTTTTTTGTAGTGAGAGCACTTCAATCTCCCTGGACACTCAATAACAGACTTAAAAGTGGCCAGTCTTCAACAAAAAACTTCAAAAACAGACTTCAATTAGAAACTACAGAACTAGAATTAATTTGCAAACTTGACACCATCAAATTAGGCCTGAATAAAGATTGGGAGGGGCTGGGTCACTACAAAAAGTAATTTCCCTTCTGTTAATATTCACCCCTTCTTGTCAACTCTTGGGAATGGGCCACATCCACCCTAATTGAATTGGCCTTGTTAGCACTGACCCCCCAACTTGGTAAGGGAACTCCCATCTTTCATGTGCTGTATATTTATACTGCTTACTGTATTTTCACTCCATGCATCTGATGAAGTGGGTTTTAGCCCACGAAAGTTTATGCCCAAATAAATTGGTTAGTCTCTAAGGTGCCACAAGGACTCTTCATTGTTTTTGCTGATACAGACTAATATGGCTACCCCTGTGAAAAGAATGTCTGATTTTTCTTAAATTGTATCGTACCCCTCCATGAGGTCCATCTTGGGGGGCAGGGAGGCCAGACTCTGCCTGTGCCTTCCCCCACATCCCCAGCCAGCTCCAAACTGAGACCTCTCCAGCCTCTCCTTTGCCTTTGTCTCCTTCCCGGGCCAGCAGGTCACCTGATCCCTTTGTTCTTTAACACCTTCAGCTCGCACCTTTGCAGAGAAGGGACCCAGGCCATTAGTTGCCAGGAGACAGAGTGTCGGTCATTCTCTGTCATCACACTGGCCCTCTCTGGCTCTGCAACAATCACCCCTTATTCCCACCACCTAGAGACTCAAGAAATGCATACGGGAAACTGAGGCACACACAGTATTCAGAGGAAACATTAAGAACAGTCCCATTCCGTCACACGTCCCAATTTGTCTCACAAACAAAATGCCAGCTTTGAATAGTATACATAAAAACTGATGATGAGATAATGAATTTGCAAAGAAAATGTAAACGTATAAAGGAAAGAATAGTAGTAACAGAGCTATAGCACAGCTATAGACAATGAGGAAAACACAGATTTTGAATCCAGTCTGAAGAGGCTGGCACTCTGGGTGATTGCTCATAATTTAACTGGAAATCATAAAGAAAAGGTTTTTTTGTTTGTTTTTGTTTTGTTTTCTTATCAGTAATATTACTGTAAGCCGGGAATCGGCAACCTTTGGCAAAACCCCACCACTAAAATAATCAATGATTTGGGCTTGTAGGGCTTATTTTTTTCTGATTTGGATGGTGAAAGCAAACTCCCACCACTAAAATAATCGGCAACCTTCGGCACGCAGCGTGTCAGGGAAATCTGCTGGCGGGCTGGGAAGGTTTGTTTACCTGCAGTGTCCACAGGTTCAGCCAATCTCAGCTCCCACTGGCCGTTCCAGGCCAATCGGACGCTGCAGGTAAACAAACCGTCCCGGCCCACCAGCGGATTTCCCTGACGGGCTGCGTGCCAAAGGTGCCGATCCCTGCTCTAAGTTTATGGGCTGCTAAAGAACTTAGTACCACCAGCTAATCAGAAGGATAAATCATAGGAGAAGCCTATCCAAAATATACTTGCATATCAATGCAAAGTGTTAATCCCTATAAGCCCAAACCACTGATTATTTTAGTGGTGGGGTTTTGGTTTCACCATCCAAATCAGAAAAAAATAAGCAGAGTTGTCTCCAACTATACTGCACCTTTAAAACAACTAGCCATAAGTTGTTTGTCTGGGACATTTCTAAATGAGGCACTTTATCAATGGTATTTATATGGTGCTAATCAATCTTAGCTAGAGTAGCTTGTGGATTGTGGAGTGATGCTGTAGATTAGTTTCTGGATCGCAAAGAGAGTGAACCAAGATAAATATATCTGAAAAAAAGTTTTAACTTATCCAGTCTGCATGTGAAGTAGCATTAGGAGAGCAGATAACCAAGATAAATAAACTGGAGCTCACAGGAAAAATAGCAGACATATACTGAAGCTGGGTAAAAAAGGGTATATTGCAAAGCAAAACCATAAAGCTTCTCTTAAAATCTAGGGTTGTCGATTAATCACAGTTAACTCATGCGATTAACCAAAAAAAGTATTTGTGATTAAAAAAATTAATCACAATTAATCACAGTTTTAATCACACTGTTAAACAAAAGAATATCAATTGAAATTTATTAAATATTTTGGATGTTTTTCTACATGTTCAAATATATTGATTTAAATTACAACACAGAATACAAAGTGTACAGTGCTCACTTTATATTATTTTTATTACAAATATTTAAACTCTAAAAATGATAAAACAAATAGTATTTTTTCATTCACCTCATAGAAGTACTATAGTGCAATTTCTTTATTGTGAAAGTGCAACTTACAAATGTAGAATTTTTTTGTTACGTATCTGCACTGAAAAACAAAACAATGTAAAACTTTAGAGCCTACAAGCCCACTGAGTTCTACTTCTTGTTCAGCCAATCACTGAGACAAACACATGTGTTTACATTTACAGGAGATAATGCTGCCACTTCTTATTTACAATGTCACCAGAAAGTGAGAACAGGCACTGACATGGCACTTTTGTAGTCGACATTGCAAGGTATTTACATGCCAGATATGCTAACACTGCATGCCTCTGCAAGCTTCAGCCACCATTCCAGAGAACATGCTTCTATGCTAATGACTCTCGTTAAGAAAATAATGCACTAATTAAATTTGTGACTGAACATCTTGGGGGAGAATAGGATGTCTCCTGCCCTCTTTTATCCACATTCTGCCATATATTTCATGTTATAACAGTCTCGGATGATGATCCAGCACATGTTGTTCATTTTAAGAACACTTTCACAGCAGATTTGACAAAATGCAAAGACGTTACTAACGTGAGATGTCTAAAGATAGCTACAGCACTCGACCCCATGTTTAAGAATCTGAAGTGCCTTCCAAAATCTGAGAGGGATGAGGTGTGGAGCACGCTTTCAGAAGTCTTAAAAGAGCAACATTCTGATGTGGAAATTACAGAACCCGAACCACCAAAAAAGAAAATCAACCAACCTTCTGCTGGTGGTATCGGACTCAGATGATGAAAGTGAACATGTGTCGGTCTGCACTGCTTTGGATCCTTATCCAGCAGAACCCCTCGTTACCATGGACGTATGTCCTATGGGATGGAAGTTGAAGCATGAAGGGATATATGAATCTTTAACTCATCTGGCACATAAATATCTTGCGACGCCGGCTACAACAGTGCCATGTGAATACCTGTTCTCACTTTCAGGTGACATTGTAAACAATAAGCAGGCAGCATTATCTCCTGCAAATGTAAACTTGTTTGTCTGAGAGATTGACTGAACAAAAAGTAGGATTGAGTGGACTTGTAGGCTCTAAAATTTTACATTGTTTTATTTTTGAATGCAGGGTTTTTTAATATAATTCTACATTTGTAAGTTCAATTTTCATGATAAAGAGTTTGTATTACAGTACTTGTATGAGGTGAATTGAAAAATACTATTTCTTTTGTTTTTATAGCACAAATATTTGTAATAAAAAATAAATATAAAGTGAGCACTGTACACTTTGTTTTGTGCTTTAATTGAAATCAATATATTTGAAAATATAGATAACATCCAAAATATTTAAATAAATTGTACTCTATTATTGTTTAACAGTGTGATTAATTGCACAACAGCCCTACTAAAAACATATCATTATAATACATTCTGATTTCGATGTGCCAATGAGTATAAAATCCCAAGGCAGGAGGAAAGCAAGACCAGGAGGTTAGCCAGGTATCAGCTTACTGGGGCAAGAAAGATATGTGGCAGGATGGTGTACCAACACCTTTTTCAAGCTGCCATCTTGTGCTTCAGAATCTAATCTTTCTTTAAAAAAATAAAACAAAAAACTCCCTGACTATTAAGGTTGCAAAGAAACCTTCAAAATGTGACCCAAATGTTATGCAGTAATGTCTGTTCAAGGCCAGTTCTATATTACAGACCTATGTCACTTACGGGGTATGAAAAAGCTCTCCCATCAGCATAGGAATATTTTCACAAAAGTGAAGCAACTAAAGTTTGCTTCGTCTCAGTGAGTTGTTATTTTATATGGCCAATTTAAATGTCAACATTGCTTACTGTTTTACTGATGACCAAAGCATAAAATAAAGGCTAGGGAGGATCAAGTTATTAACATCTTCACAATCCACCATAAATGGCAACTAATTTTGGTGTCTCAGACAGGTGGAGGTTGTTAGACTATCACTCCCCCCCCCCCCCCCCGGTACCACCCCCTAAGGACAGTGAAACTATACATCCTCTAAAGTATAGTATCAATTTTAATATGTTCATAGATATAAACAATCAGAGTCAGGTCAGGCAGCTTTCCCCTAGTGTTTTATGTGACAATATTTCTATTCTCCTGTCGCTTACATGTAAATAAGCATGTTTAATGAGTTAATTCTTCCCTGTGAGCTTACTTGCACTCGCTAGAATGCTGACATGCTGTATGATATTCTATCAATTGGTGGGATCTAAGTAGATAGTAATTTTACAAAGACTGAGTCTGAGGAAAGGACTTAAGTCACCCTTGTCTGTTTTATTTTATTTTATTGTTGTTATATATGCTATACTTTGATATAGTTTTGTGACTTCTTAATGTGGCATGGTGCTTTTCAGTGTGGATGCAGCATTCTAGTTCCTTTTTACTGATGATGTCCCAGGAAGTGTGTTGTTTTCTTTGCCCAAGGAAGTGTTTTTCTAGCATCTAAAGTTGCTTGAGTTTTAATTGTCACATCCAAGGAGAATTTCAGAGTGAGAAGAGAGATGAAAATAGTGACATGCTTTGTTCTCTGCTTGTTGTCTGTGAAGGGGGAGAGAAGAATTATACAATGATAGAAAGAAACCCAGTGTTTTAGGAACGTGGCTGAACCTGTAGTGACTTAGGAGTTGTAAAGAAGTCCAAATGATTGTATCCAGTCTGGTTACACTGGACTGAAAAGGGAGAGAACAATGTACAGTATTACTTCCTGGAAACTGTTGTGTGTATTTTTTTTCATATTCATCTATTATTACCAAGTATTAAACAAATACTTATGGATAAGATTATAGAAGGAAGAAACCTGATGGTTCAGAAGTGCTTTAGTGTACAGAAAATTCTATTATATAAGTTCTGCTACCACCCTCATCTTTATAGTGTCCAAGCATCTTCCTGTCATGCATTAAGCAATGAGATTAATATCTGTCATGGGTAGTTCATTATCTCTCTTCTCTTCTCCCAAGAAGGAGAATCATGTGTGCAGTGTAACATGGTTTTGGTAGGGTTTAATGGTAGGGGGTTTTGTTGATTTTCTTTTTTTAATGTACCCACTGCTATGTGTTTATGTGAGAAAAGGCAGGTCAAAGAATTAAACTTTGCCCTTGGCACACTAGGTGGTTTACGATGGTCCTTAGTTCCTTCAGAAGTTCATTCCAGCCCTCAAGAAAGTGCTGTTTCCTGCATAGATGAGCTCTACCCTTATAATTTCTTTTTAATGTTCAAATGAAGTAATATTGCATTTGCCTATCTATCCAACATGGCCCAATCTCCATAGTATCTCAGTGCCTTCTGAAAGAAAGGAAGAAAGAAAGAAAGAAAGAAAGAAAGAAAGAAAGAAAGAAAGAAAAACCCCAAACAACACAAAAACAGAGATCTCTCTTTTCCTTCCCTATCAGTAAGAATCAGACTTCACTTTTTGCTCGCTCTCTCTCTCTCTGCAAAGTTATCAGATGATAGATATTGCAACAACGGTCAATTGTGGGAACATTTTTCATTTTATATAATGTGTATCTATAAAATAACAAAATGCTTCCTTAATTACGTTGTTAATTTCACAACTAAGAATGAAACAATAACAGATTTGTTTTATTTTCCATTACCTATCTTTATCACCAGCTATTTTCATTCAGTAGCTTTAGAATTATGCAAGATGCCACAATACATTTTTTTAAAATGTAAAAATATAGCATAACTTAATCTCTCCCAACAAACATACAGTATGACCAGATCATAGTCCCATGGTCTGTGTGTGAAACAGAGATCCTCCCCAGACAGATCCTCCCCACTTGCATGTGGACGGTGGGCTCAATTACCTCCACAGCACCACCTCGCCTCGCCAATCCCCCAATCTGGAAATGAGGGAGTGAATGCCGTGTGTCCAAAATCCTCGCTGGGAGAGTGCAGGGAAGTAAATGAGAGGGGAAGAGGCCAAGACCCACATATGGGGGCAAGTCCCAGAGTTCCTAGTTCCCACACCCCAAAAACCCAACTCTTCTCACAGCTCTTACCACAGGATAATCTGTCCTGGTGTCAATGGAGTGGCAGTTGGGCTTTTTTCTTTCTTTTACTGCCCAATAATTGAAAAGAAAAACTGCACAATAATGAAACAGCCTATTTCTCAAAGAATGAAATAAATTATACCTATTTCTTATATAATACTTTTCATCAACAGATTTCAAAGTGCTTCACAATCCTTAATGTATTTATCCTCACAACACACATGTGGGGTAGGGAAGCTTTATTATCCCCATTTTTCTGATGGGGAAACTAAGGCATAGAGAGGATAAGTGACTTGCCCTGGGTTACACAGGACGTCCATGGGAGAAGAGGGAATTGAAGTTGGGTCTCTTACATGCTTATTCATTATGCCACTGGACCATGCTTCCTCATAGAAGTTGCCACCCTGAGCACTGACACTGAAAAGCTTAGCTGTGCTCGAGTTGTATGCACAAAGTAAGGTTTACAAATTTACTCAGCAAGAGAAAGTTTGTATTTTATTTTTTATATCTGTATAATTCAAAAGTAGCTAAAGATTTATTTTTCTCAGACTTATTTTTAAAAAAATCGCCAAAAGGCTGAGATCAGGCCTGGAAATGTTTAGACCACAAATAATTGCTGAGAAAGTTATGAAGATGTGAAAATAGAAGCTTATAATGAAAGGCTCCATCTAACAATTAATATAGTTTTTGTTGTTATTGTACTGGGATTATATTGCAACAATATTTAATGATGTGTTCAATCCAGAACACCAGATCTGAACTCTTTCAAATGCTGAGAAGAAATGATGGGCTTCTTCCCATCTTTAAAAATATGTATGTATAATGTTTGTTTACTATTAGCTTGTTAGATCTTATCAAGGTCTATATTTAATTGTTCTTAGATGCCAGGGACTAATACCATTTGCATACATTTCAGCTATCCCCAGCTTTTGTAAAAGAATTTATTTTATTTACTCTCACTTCTAAAGCTTTCAGTGTCCAGGGTATTTACAATTATACTGACGGTACTGCACAGATAGGTATGGTTTCCAACCTGTATTTGAATGTTAGGATAAGTTTATATATCTATATCTATATATATATCTATATCTATCTATCTATCTATATATATATACACACATATATATATATATATAAATAAAAAACAAAGATTTCCGGCCCGGTGTGGTGGCACGTGCCTGTAATCCCAACTGCTTGGGAGGCTGCAGTTGGTGGATCGCTCAGGAGTTCTAGGCTGCTGTGCACTATGTCAATCGGGTGTCCGGTGCTACTGACAGCCTGGCCAGTGGGTAGTTGGAGGACTGGCTAGAACAACATGTCTGACGTGTTGTGATTGGCGCTTTCTCTGTGAAGGCTGATAGACTGATCAATGATAGTGACAAAGATTTCCATGTCTCTCATACTTCATTATCAACCACTGGATGGCAATGCAGGCCACATGTGGCCCATCAGTGTAATCCACTGGCAGGCCACGAGACAGTTTGTTTACATTGACTGTCCAGAGGCACGACCGCCCACAGCTCCCAGTGGCCGCAGTTCGCCCTTCCTAGCAGCTCCCATTTTCCGGGAATGGTGAACCCCGGCCAGTGGGAGCTGCGGGTGGTCGTGCCTGTGGACAACCAATGCCCACCGCAGCTGTAGGCCCTGCATTTCAGCCCTACTTACTTAGATACATAACACATAATTATCCCTTCTAACTACTTATCAGTCTTACATTTCTATAATCCTACAACTTAACTCTATTTATCATAACATCACACAATAAATGAACAATAAACTAAAATAATTGGCTCCACTTTTGACCTTAAGGGTACATCTGCACTGCAATAAAAGACCTGCAGCATGGCTGTGGCTGGCTGGGGTAGCTTACTTGGGCTCACAATGCTCGGGCTTTGGGGCTAAAAATAGCAGTATATATGTTCAGGCTTGGGCTGTGAGGGAGTGTGTCTCAGAGCCTGGGATCCATCCTGAGCTGGAAAGTTTGCACTGCTTTTAGTCCCTTTTCAGCTCAAGCCAATTGACCTGGTCTCTAAGACTAGATGCTGTACTTTATGGACCATGTGAAATACAGCTAAAAATAGCTGTTAAGAACCAGAGTAAGAAGAGATTGTACTTTATAATGAATACTCCAATGGCTAATAGAGGACTTCATGGAAATTTCTGGGTCAGCTACTCAGGAAAAAAGAAGTAAGTCAAAATCGAAGAAGTTAATGTCATTTTCTTCAAAATAAATGGTACACAACAAGGAAATCTGGATGGGCTGCCAACAGAAAAATGAAAGGACAAAGACAAGTGGAATTCACAATGGATTTGGATGTCTCTGGGGTATTTTCATCAAGATACAGTGGCGATCACAGAGAAGACCTGAAAAAAGGCACTGGAGTGCTAAGGAAATTCTATAAAGTTTTATTAGTTGGTGCTAAAATTTGTGTTTTACAAATTATGTATATGAAATTAAGAATAAATCAATTAGAAAAAGTTGCTGTGCGTGTTCTCAAATTGGCAAATTGACATCTACTTAAAACAGATCAATACCTTTATGAGGGTGATCTCCTGTTGCTTAGATATTCATGTCTGTTGTAAAATTATTCTGGCAATGTTGGCTGTAGGGATAAACAATGCCGTTAGTCATTCCAATGGCTGCTTCATATTTGTTAGTTTGGGAGTTCCCAGAAAAATTACCTGGTTATCAAAAGGATAAATATGTTAAATATTCCAGGTATGGATGCCTAAAGCGTGCCTTCAAAGTTCCTATTTATGTATTTAAATTGCCTCTGGTTTACAAAAGTGCTTATTTGTTGGTGGTTCCCTTTGATTTCAGTGGGTATCTATGATCTTAAAGGCTAACCTTCAGACGAAGGATGGCCTAATGGATAGAGCACTAGTCTAGGACTTAGAGGAACTGAATTCAATTTCCAGTTCTGCCACAGCTGTCCTCCATGATGTTTGGACAAATCGCTTATACTTGCTGTACTTCAGTTCCCCTTCTATCAAAGTGGGACAATAGTACTTCCATATCTGACAGAGATGCTTTGAGGATGAATACCTTAAAGATTGTGAGGTGCTCAGGGAGGGAGGCCATAAAAGTAATTAAGAGAGAGACATAATTTTAGACAACCATTTTTGAAAAATGTGGCCCATGTTTTCATTTAACGTCTATTATAATTATACTACTGGTTTGTTTTCTTTCCACCAGAAATGATGAATGCATCCAAAAACCAATATCGGCTTTAGAGTGTGAACACAGGAAAAAGAGCTCTCATTTGAATCCAAGGGAAAATTTTGGCCTGACTTGTTTTCAGGGACAAAATGCTGTGCAATAATGCACAGAGTTTAATTTTTTTTTTTTATAATTATGCCAGACTAAAACTTTTTTTTATAAAAAATGGTATGCTCTCTCCAGAGCAAATCACAAATAGGATTCCACTACAGACAGGCTCAGTGGGAAGCTGCCAACTTCACTCTATGCCCTAGAGAGTTGAAAGAGCAAGAAAATGAAGTTGCTCCAGGCTGATTTGCAGATGGGCTATTTATTTTACAAAACTAATAAGCATTGAAATCCAATTTTCAAGAAAGGATCACATGGATGAAGCCAGAGATAAGTGGTACAGCAGCATTTTTAAATTCTAGCGTTCCCCAAATTCAAGACATTCATTTTGAACTGACTTCCTTTAAGATGCATTGTGAGCAACATGCAACCAGTTCCTGGACGCTGACAAAGGTTACAAGAAGGAGAGATAATGAGGAGTCTGAAAATGTTGCATATGAAGTATGATAGAAGCAATTAAATACAAAACTTTTCAGCCCTTATGCTTAGGATCACAGATCTTGGGGAACTAGTTCCCCACTGAATAGTATCTAGTTTAAAGTATCCATCCTGACATTCAGGGTATGTCTACATAGCAATGTAAGCCTAGGGTTAGTGGGACTTGAGTCAGATGACTTGTGTCAAGGAACCCTGGGCTTGAGCATCTACACTGCATTTTAACCTTAGGTTAAGGGTTTTCTGACCCATGCTCAAACCTAGGGGTCTGGTATCCACGCTGCAGTGCACAGACCCAAGTCAAAGTAACCTTATCCCAGAGTGCCGAGCGTCCCCTCCCCAGTGTCAACACTCTAGCCCTATGAATGTGTTTCACTGTGGGAAAACTCTACTATCCACCCTGTTTCCTAATTGTGACAGTGTTATTGACGGCACTCAGGTGCCCATAAGGAGCACATGAGTACATAGTACTTCCATATCTGACAGAGATGCTTTGAGAATGAATACCATAAAGATTGTGAAGTGCTCAGGGAGGGAGGCCATAAAAGTAATTAAGAGAGAGACATAATTTTAGACAACCATTTTTGAAAAATGTGGCCCATGTTTTCATTTAACTTCTATTATAGTTATACTACTGATATAACTATCATGTCCATGTGCACCGGTTCCGAGGATAATTAGGATGTCAGTCTCCAGGGCTGTCAAACTATTACAATGAAACTTTTCAATTCTCAATTTTTAAACATAGGATGTTTAATGAAGGTGGGTTGTTGGTTTGTTTATTTCTGTCTGTTTATTTTGAAGTTTGACATAAAATGTAGCTTTCAGAGGGGAAAAACACGCACACCCCAGCCTGGCTCCTGCTGGCTGAAGAGCAGTGAAGAGCATCCCCAGGGTTTGGGGTGCAGTGTGCTCCAGCATCCCCTGAGGATGCCTTATCTTGTTATAGGGCCAAAGGCTGGAGTCCTGGTTTCTGTCTTTGCCCAGATATGTCTTATTTCCTCACCAGTCACATGAATAAGGCAAGCAGGATTTGATCCTATGTATTATCTTTATGGGTTGAGAACTATCTCTGATAGCTCACTTTCCTGGGCTAAAGAAAACCTTGCATTGCTCTAAATAGTATTATTACTTTACTCTTTGCTGTCCAATATTTTTACTTCTTAGTACTTGACCAAAGTGTTTGGGGGAAGGTGGAGGGTTGGTTCAAATGTATTAAATAGAAATTTAGAATGGATATAAAAATTGGTATTTTTTAAAAATTAAGTATCAAACCTAGAGTTACCCAAATGGGAATGGAAAAGTCATGTAACAGAGTCACTCAGCCCCCACTTCCTGGTCCTCCTTCTATCTGCTTCGCAAGTGCCATCCTGGCTTGGTGTGGATAATGTCAACTGTATTTTATACCTGAAAATTAATCCCGCTCTGAGCATGATTAGCTGCCACTGAAGCATCAGAATGCCAACCAGATGTTCCTACCCAGCTGGAAAAATGCCATCAAAATCTTTTAAATTCATATTTTTCATTTAAGCTGGGTTCCTTTTTTGCTTCAGTCTAAGGCAATATGTCCTGGGGATCCCTTATCCCTGCCCCTGCTGCACCCAGAGAGGCAGGGATCCGGGATAAGGTAGCCCTAAGAGGCTGAGGGGAGGTTTTCAGGCTTGCTCCCACTCACTACCCTGACTGTGCACACAGCCTGGGTGCCCCTGCACATGCTGCCTCATGGAGGGCAGGGAGGGCCAGAGATCAGAGCAGGGAGCAAGTGGCTGCCCTGCAGGAACAGGGAGCAGCTGGGATGCCTGGGATCATCCCTCTCTCCCAGTTGTGCTGATCTGGGAACTCTGCCTCTGCCTCTCTCCCTCCCTGCAAGGCAGCTGCTTGTTCCCCACTGCATTTTCTGGACCTTGTTCCCAAGCCCCCTAGCCCCACCCTGGGGATGCATGTGCAGGGGTGGGGTGGGGCTGGCTGGTGCACAGTGAGGGATGGTAAGTGGGAGCCAGCCCCCAAACTTCCCTGCAGCAAAGAGGAGCCAGAGTCGCTGCCACAGGAGGCTGCGGGAAATTTTGGGGGCTGGTTTCCCGTTGCTGCCCTGACAGTGCACGCAGCCTGGGTGCTTCTGCACATGCAGCCCAAGGGAGGGCTAAGGAGGGGCCTGGGAGCAAGGGCCAGAGAGAAGAGCGGAGCCCAAGCAGTTGCATTGCAGGAAGGAGGGATGGCAGAGCTCCCAGTTCAGCATGGCCAGGGGAGGGAAGACCCCAAACATCCCAGTGGCTGGGAGCCACCACCCCTGGCAACGTTGTTCCCTGCTGCAGGCAAGCTCTGCACAGCAATGAGGAGGAAGAGGAGCTGAAGCTGCCATCTGAGGAGCAGGAAGGGGGAGCATATTTGACCAGGCAGTAATGGTGCTTCCGGAGGCTGTGTTGGCTGCTTGCAGTGCTGCTCCTCTGGGACAAGAATTCTGTGATACATCCAGAGGACTTCTGGGACCTGAGTCAAGCCTGGGCCATGTGCACGCAGGAAAGAAAGAGTGATGGAGGCAGGAGCACATGAGGGCGAGCATACTCTTAACCAATTTTTGGTACCTATACAGTACACTGTGCAGCTCATAAGTCTCAGCCTTCTGCAGATATGTGGGGGAAAGAACAAAACCAAAACCAACTCTACAGAGAACAGCATCATGAGCCCGAGACCATCTTGAGGTGTGAATGAGGGCAAGAAATGCAGAAGAGAACTGAACCTGATTGCTTCTGTCCTATGCTCTTTGCTGTATACAAACTTGCCACAGAGATAAAGGGAAATGGCTTGAGAAAAAGGAATATATTTGTGTATCACACAGTCCCATGCACTGACAGACAGTAAGACAGAATTGAGGAGACAGAACAAAGTGCGGAGAAAATTGATGTGAGATGGATGCACCCGACAAATACACGTAAGGCTAATGTTTTTTTGAAGTTCCTTGGGGAGCTAGAAAAATCAATGATCAGGGTTATTTGATGTTTCAGAATCGTTGTATGATCAACTTGCAAGCAACCTATGGTACATACACATTATACATCTGGGCACAGTGAGTAAGATGAAGGGATGATGGCTACAGTACAGCATGCTCCCTCCCTGTAAGAAGACCAATTCCTCTGAGTGCTATAATGCGATGCCAAGATGTACACTCTCACCGTGGCTACTCTAACCATTATTCACAGTGAAAGGCTATACACAACAAAGTGAACTGCTCACAAGCCTGTCAATCAAACTATTTAAGATAGGACTAGAGTCTGATGTGGACCACATCTCTGGAAAAATGAAAAACAGGAGGTGGCCAGCCAAAAACTTTGACCTTTTGGACACTCGGGTTTGGTCTACACTACTGCTTAAGTCAATGAAACTTATGCCGCTCAGGGGTGTGAAAACGACACTTCCCTGAGCAACGTAAGTTACAGAGAGTTAAAGCGGTGTCCACATCATGCTATGCTGACATAACGTCCATCTCTCATGGAGGTGGACTAATTATGCTAATGGGAGAGCACTTTCCCATCGGCATAGCACATCTTCACCAGATGTGATACAGTTGTAGCATGGCAGAGTAGACTTGCCCCCAGTCTAATTCTAGGTTCAGGGGGAAGGGGAACATCTGGTGAATGCCTCTATCCTCCACTTTTCAAGCTTCTGAATTTGGAGTTCAGGACAGAAAAGAGGTTTGGCTTCCAGACAGAAGGTGTATATACTTTGGTTTGTATAAAGGGCTCACTCAAGTCTTCCAAGCTTGCTAGGTGAATTTTGTGAGGATGCGTTGGTACAAAATTTCCTGCCCATTGGTAATTTGCACTCTGGGAATTATAAACTATTATACATCCAACATGAGGCTGCAGTTTTCACCAGCATTGTCTCAGAGGGTAGGTTCCATAGATTTTTCACCTATTTGCATGTACAGTATGAATGAATTTGGGACAGAATAGTAAAAATATCAAAGGCAGAGATAAAACTGCTTTGTTAACACACCATGGTGGTAGTAGGAAATACAGGTCTTACTTTTTACTTAAAAAGAATGCTGCCAATAAAAACTTTAAAAGAATGAACGATTATAGTGAGAACAGACATTGGTGAAAATACCAGCCTTCAGATTTCTAAGCTTTTGGTCCCCTCAAATTCTGTACTCAGCTCTCCTTAGTTCTGTTATCATTTTAAGTACAGAAAATAAGTTTTACTGTACTAGGGATATAAAAAGTAGCACGAAAGAGTTATCTCTGGTATTAAGGCAGTCTCGTAAATGATTCAAAGATATTGTGTTGAGTATAACCTTTACCTCAAATCCAACTGTGACCTTCACTTCACTTCTCTCAATAGTTAATGGATATGATAATGGCTTTAGTGAAGGACAGGATATCATTCTGGGGCTGCACTTTGAACACTTCAGGTATTCATTTATTTTAGTGCATGTGGGTCAACCATATGTAAAACCACCTTGTGTGTCATCCCTGGCTAGGTAATCTTAATGAGTGTGTGTCTGACTGCTGGACCTCTCCCTTATTAAGTCAACTAATTTCTTATCTATACTCTAGAGAGAGAGAGCAAACTGTCCAGGAATAATAATCTGACACAAATGGGAAATGGATCAAACAATTTTGAAACACTTGTGGCCAATAGGAAAATTTAATATAATATAAAGAAGATTAGCTTAATAATGGGGAGATACATCATGTCACCAGAATGGATTATAAGTCTCTTGGGCATGGACTATGTATCTCTTCCTATACCATGTGAAGTACCAAGTATGTTCTTTGGGGCAGGCTACTTCATTTACTATGTAGTTAGGGTAGCAACTCCTGTGTTAAGGCACAATCCAACTCCACTGAAGCCAATAGAAAGGCTCTCACTGGTTTTAATGAAAGCTGGATCAGGCCCATGACCAGTTTGTGCTGTTACTCTGGACCCCTCCAGGCTCTCCTGTGAGCCTGACTGAGATTAGTGCTTGATCAGCTGGCATATGTATATACAATAGTACAACTCATTAGGCATTGTTATGCTATAACTGTACCTTCTGCTCCTGTCATACAGAAAGAAAATCTCTGTAGCATGCTACAGTAGGCCAGGAAGGAATGAATGACAGATTTATATAAAGCGGATGAGTTTTATTGATAATAAACCAATCTAATAGCTTTCTTTGACAGGATAACGCAGGCATCAGCAACCTTAGGCACGCGGCTCTCCAGGGTAGGCTCCCTGGCGGGCCGGACCAGTTTGTTTACTTGCCACATCCACCGGTTCGGCAGATCGCGGCTCCCACTGGCCACGGTTCGCTGTCCCCGGCCAATGCGGGAAACAGCGCACTGGCCGCCGCTTCCTGCAGCCCCCATTGGCTAGGGAAATACAGCATAGATGGAGCTACTATAAGATGGGTGCATAACTGGTTGGAAAATGGTTCCCAGAGAGAAGTTATTAGTGGTTCACAGTCAAGCTGGAAGGGCATATTGAGTGGGGTCCAAGAGGGATCAGTTCTGGGCCTGATTCTGTTCAATATCTTCATCAATGATTTAGATAATGGCATAGAGAGTACACATATAAAGTTTGCAGATAATACCAAGCTGGAAGGAGTTCAAGTGCTTTGGAGGATAGAATTATAATTCAAAATGATCTGGACAAACTGGAGAAATGGTCTGAAGTAAATATGATGAAATTCAATAAGGACAAATGCAAAGTACTCCACCTAGGAAGGAACAATCAGTTGCACACATATAAAATGGGAAATAACTGCTTAGGAAGGAGTACTGCAGAAAGGGATCTGGGGGTCATAAGCTAAATATGAGTGAACAGTGTAACACTGTCGTAAAAAAAGCAATCATTCCTGAATGTATTAGCAGGAGTGTTGTAAGCAAGACACAAGAAGTAATCCTTCTGCTCTACTCTGGGCACCGCATTTCAGGAAAGATGTGGACAAAATGGAGAAAGCCCAGAGAAGAGCAACAAAAATGATTAAAGGTCTACAAAACATGACCTACGAGGGAAGATTGAAATACTGGATTTTTTTAGTCTGGCGATGAGATGGCTGAGGGTGGACATAACAGTTTTCAAGTACATAAAAGTTTGTTACAAGAAGGAGGGAGAAAAATTCTTCTCCTTCATCTCTGAGGATAGGACAAGAAGCAATAGGCTTAAATTGGAGGAAGGGATGTTTGGGTTGGACTTTAGGAAAAAACTTCCTAACTGTCAGGGTGGTTAAGCACTGGAATAAATTACCTATGGAATCTGCATCACTGGAGATTTTTAAGAAGAGGTTAGACAAACACCTCTCAGGGATAGTTTAGCTAATACTTTGTCCTGCTATGAGTGCCGGGGACTGGACTAGATGACCTCTCAAGGTCCCTTCCAGTCCTATGGTTCTATAATCAAGGAAGAAAGCAAATCTAGACAACAAAGCTTTATGTAAGACTCTTTTGTTACAGAGCTACAGAAAAATAAACAATGCAAATCTCTTGTGCTAGGAATAAACTGTTTAAACTGGCTTCAGGTCTTCCCTAAACTCCTGCTTCCCAGACCCCAAATTAAGGTTATCCCTTTGGTTAATTAGTTTCTCTTATAGGGTTTTAGCTGTTGTTCTCTGTGCCACACTAGACTCTTTTCTCCAGGCTCTTTCTCACTAAAGGCAGGTTTTGTGTGGAAAAGCTCATGTGGTCTGATTGACTATCTCCCAGCACTTTTTGCCATCATTTACACCAGTGCAAAGGGTGTGAAAAGTGCTACCTTTCAGATATGTTAATATTTTCCACCTCCTTTGCACTGGCAGAGCCGGTGCAAGGAAGTTCCGCACCCTAGGCGAAACTTCCTTGCACCAGCCCTGCGCCCCCCCACCCACCACAATGCCCCCCCCCATAATGCCATCCCCCCACCAGCAGGTGCTCAGCCCCCCACCCACCACTCATGGGTGCACAGCCCACCACCCACCACCCGTGGGCGCTGAGCGGGAAGCCGGGGGCAGGGGGGTGGCTTGCTGGGGCTGCCCCCCGGCTCCCTGATCAGGCTGACAGGGAGCTGGCAGGGAGCTGGCAGGGGCGCCCCCTCTTCCCCTGCCGCCAAAGTCGCCCCAGCTTACCTGTGGGGGGTCCCTTCTGCCAAAGCCATGGGACCAGCGGACCTCCCGCAGACAAGCGGCTTCGGCGGCAGGGCGAAGGTGCTGCTAATAATACCCTCCGCCGAAACCGCTTCCGCTTGCCTGCGGGAGGTCCACGGCTTCGGTGGAGGGTATTATTAGCAGCACTTCTGCCCTGCCGCTGAAGCCGCGGGACCAGCAGACCTCCTGCAGACAAGCGGCTTCGGCGGAAGGGACCCCCCGCAGGTAAGCTGGGGTGGCTTCGGCGGCGGGGGAGGACGGGGTGCACCTGCCAGCAGTGCGCCCCATTACGGCCCTGCCGTGGCGAGCCACCCTCTGAGCTGGGAGCGTGGGAGGCAGCCGTGGCCAGCCACCCCCCGGCTTCCGGCGCCCTAGGCGACCGCCTAGGGTTGCCTAGTGGGCGCGCCGGCCCTGTGCACTGGTATAAATGAGTACACAATGTGCAAGGGAATGAATTGGGCCCAGGGAGGGAGAAGCTGATGAATCATCCTAATTGTTCTGTCACTGCTAACATGAAACATCTGAAAGAGGCTCTTCCACTAATACTTACTGAACTCAGGAAACAATCATTTATATCCTTAGTCTTTGATCTTGAGACACTTGTGGGCAATAGGTTAGCAATATATTAGCTACCCTTTTTTCTTAATGGAACAGCTGATTCAGGTGAATTTTTTTTTTCTGAGTGGTGTCTGACTGGAAGCTTGAATGGGAAATACATTTTATAACAGTTGCAGATGCATGCATTTTTTCCTTGCTCTGTTTACTTAGCCACTGGGAGTGCCCAGTGGTCCATTTCCAGTGAGAAGTGGTGAACAACAAGTTAGGTGTTTACTTCCCAGTGGATATCTTGTTGTCCATCACCTTTCCCCCCCACCCCAAAAAGTGGCATATTAAGTTTCATAGTGGAATAGTTCATCAATACAACAAGTTTCTGATACTTCACTTAGGCTCATGCAAGGACATTTTCAATCAACATCTGATGCTGCTATGTGAATCAGTAATTCTTTGTGCAAGTTGAGGTTCATGATCACAAGAGCTGGATATGGTCAACATTTAAAAGTGTTACATGTTTGACTACACTTTTCAGTCCACCTGTTTCTATTTGGCTGGCCCTTCTGAGTTACCTCTGAGAAAGAATGCACTGTAGTGGTTGCAAAATAAAGTATAAGCTTCTTTGTTATATTATTAACCCTTTATTTGGTCATTTTACCTCAGCTCCTACATTATTCTACTGTCCTCACAGAGTATAGTTGTCACAGGCCAGGTGACAGGCAATCAGGCTCAGTTTTGCCTCTGAGGTAGCAATTAACCCCTTGCTGATTCTGATCTGGGGACTTAATTACAGCTACTCATCTCAGCTGTGAAAGGGAAAAACCCCACTGAGAGGAAAGAGAACTTAGTTAAGGAGGAGATATAGTTGGAAGGGCCCGGTGAAGGCAAGCTGGAGACAACCACAGACAGCAACTTAGGCTCCTGTGGGATGTGCTGTGATAGCGTCTGTAAGAAATAAGAAAATCAAATACTTGTGGCACCTTAGAGACTAACAAATTTATTTCAGCATAAGCTTTCGTGGGTTAGAACCCACTTCATCGGATGCATGGAATGAAACATACAGTAGACAGATATTTATACAGTCAGAGAAACATACCTAGGGTTGGTATTCACACTTCCACCTTATCATGTTTCTCTGACTGTATAAATATCTGTCTACTGTGTGTTTCATTCCATGCATCCGATGAAGTGGGTTCTAACCCACGAAAGCTTATGCTGAAATAAATTTGTTAGTCTCTAAGGTGCCACAAGTATTTGATTTTCTTTTTGCTGACACAGACTAACACGGCTACTACACTGTAAGAAATAAGGTGCTCTTGGGAGAAGCTACTAGAGTCCCTTTGGCAGGGAGGCATCAGGGTAATGGTAGAAGGGATTCTGAGGGAAAGAAGCCCTGGGGATAGCGATCAGCTAAAGGAGCAAAGAAGGAACTCTGCAGTGCCTGGGAGCAAGGAATTTCAGTGTAGCCTGAGTGGGGCAGAAAGATCTTCTGTTTGGATGTTGGTGTGGAATCTTTAATTGGACTTTTCTTACTCTGGAAGGGGGACAGAGCTGGAAAGAGCTGAACTGCCCAGAGGTCTATGCCATTCAAGGGATAGCCAGAAATAAGCCATTGCAGAGCTAAAGAAGTAATCAACAGGGTAGGTTGGAGATGAATACCCCTGCAACACTATGCTTTGATAAAAGGGTGCTACAGTGGTGACTACAACTGCTTATGATAGTGCAATCAGACCTCTATTTACATAGGCTACTTACCTGAGTATGTGGGATGGATACCTAACCAACAGTTCTTTGCCTTTCCCAAACCCTAGCTATCCAAAGGTATATGCTTATTAGCTGTTAAAAGTGAAAAGCTGCCAAAGGCAGGGACTAAAATCTCTTTGGCTTTTTCTACAGTACTGAGTTTTTTTCCCTCTCTAGATTGTCAGTTCTTTAAAAGATTATTTAAATAAATACCTAAATGGCAGTGAAACAGGATGGGCTCTCTGATTAAGCTATTGTTTCCATTATTCTCCACTTCACATTTGGATCAGAAAGAGTGCTATTTCCCAGCTGTTTGCAGGTCTTTGTACGAAATATTTTCACACTACACCTAGCTGTGTGTCTCAAGTACTTCTTGTATTTTAAATACATCATTGTCCTGGATTGTCTTGTGTTATGAGCCTTACATTTTATACTTGTGTATAGGAAGGTCAATATTTATGTATCCATAACAGATTTTAGAGTGAGTTAGTGAGCCATCAGCAGGTTTCTGTGCAAGGATGGTCATACATAGTGTTAAACTAAAGTTATCTTCACATAAAACAAGCTTTTAGAAATCACAAGTGGGTGGAAAAATCTAGTGTAATTTAAGAATAGATTGTCTCAATTGCCAACTGAATTTAAGTGTTTTTACAATTGTTTTGAGTTTTTCTTAGGAGTGGGAGCTACTTAACATCAATACTCTGTGACTAACCATGCAGAATAAGGTATATGAGCCATAAAACATTATTATTTTCAAGTAAATAAGTTTGATACCTTTTATTCTCAGTAACAAACTAGACTGAAAGATATTTTTTCCCTAGTAACTTCCAAGAAAACTTTGTAAAATCGAGCTTCCAAAGTCTTAAAGTATTTTATAAGAAGGGATCAGATAAAATGGAACAAGTTACCTTCTTTTACTTTCCCCATTTTCAAATGCTTTCCATATCAGCTAAAATATTCCACACACGATCAGTGCACACATTCAAAGCAAGCTGTTATTTTACAGCCAACTCCGTCTGACTCTAATAGGTTTTGGATCAGGCTCTTCATCTTCAGTAGTTGGGTCCAGATACAAGTTGTAATACCTGAAACTTTATAACAACACTTTCATGTGTACCCTGAAGTATTTAATTAAAGTTTTAAATTAATCATTATTTGAATGTTGGACCTCCTGCAGCTGAAATATTTGATTTAAGAATTAGTCTGTGTATAAACCTACACTAGTAAACCTGCATTATACTTTTAATAAAAACAAACTCTACAAGCATCACATTCAGGCCCAGCACGTGACATGAAATTCTATTTCCAGATTGTCTCTATTTATCAAGTCTCCATTTCCATTTAGTTAAATATATTCCTATCCAATCTGGGTATATGTTAATTCTTCCAAAATCAGATTCTGACTCCAAAGAGAGTCTTCCCCCACCCATACATCTTATGCAATGGAATAATTAATTGTTTCTAATCAATAGACCAGGGTGGTCAAACTTACGGACCCACTGAGCTGCATATGATGATCTTCAGAAGTTCAAGAGCTGCAAGACACTCACAACTGCCCCACAGGGTGGTACTTGCTGGGGCGTGGGCCTTCTGCCCCAATGTCTCCCTGCAGGGCTAAAGCCCCTAGACCCCCCACCCCACCACAGGGTAGAAGACCCGAGCTCTCACTTCCTCCCTTACCCCCCACCCCCCAATCTGTTAGGTGGAGAATGGGGTGGGTGGCTCTGCAAGCCACACTTTAACTGTAAAAGAGCTGCAAGTGGCTCACAAGCTGTAGTTTGGCCACACCTGCAATAGACAGTAGTTTGTTTTTACATTACTGTTATGATCCTATACAAGTACTGTATCTCTGTCTGGGCCAATTCCTCTTTGACTTACTATGGGTGACAAATTCTGTTGCTAAATGTACACTACCCATAATATATAAACGTTACGGGGGGAAAGGTATGCAAATTAGTATTCTTAAATTGAATCACTTGCATATTTTAGCATGTGTGCTAATCTTATTGGGAAAGTACTGCTAAACTGACACACACAAGGGGCAACAAAAAGAAGACTCTCATTTTCAGAGGGCATAGTTTGGCAAAATATGTAAGAATTTGTCCACTCCAGCACTGATCCTGCTCCAGTGAAGTTAGTGGGGTTTCACTAGTGATTTCAATGGAAGCAGGGTCAAACCCGAAGTGTAAGATTCACAAGGAGGACTTAAGTGCTGCAGTGGTCAGTATTACAGTACTAATATTTGGGTGCCTGCTGCCAGAGGAATTCCTAAACTAGGATCCCTATACAATCCATGGAGAGCATTAGGCACCTAAAGATGGGATTCAAAAAACCAGTGTGCTGAGTGTGGAGTCACATACGCTAATCCATAGGCAATGCTGTGGTGAGGGCCAGTATCCAAAGACCCCAGTCGGGATTAGGTCTTCATTGTACTGGACACAATGAAAACACAGAAAAGAATGAATCCATGCCCAGAAGGGCTTATAACTGAAAGATCTTTCATGTATTCTTATCTTTATAATGTAAGGGTTCTATTCTCTATTTTATGCAAAAGGTTAATATACCTTAATCCCTTTGGCATTAAAGAAAACCCAGTGAACATCAATTTTAAAAAAGAGCATATTTTCAGGCATCTTTGGAAGAATACAAAAGTTTAGATTGGGGTGGGATAAAAACTGAAACCTGAAAAAACTATTGAAATTTTCTCAGTCCCCTTCCCTCCCACATAAAATGTGTGCAACTGATTCTCAGTGATGTAAATTCTGATAAGGATGTATCTGTCAGCAAAACTGTTCAATAAAAATCTTTTCTTGTGTTCAATGTGTGGAAGAGAGGAAGGCTGGTCTTGTGGTCAAATCCTGGTTCTTTCTTAGACTTTGTGACCATGAGCAACTCATTTAATCTCTGTACATTAGAGATACTATCTTTCTCCCACCATTTGTGTTCCTTGTCCAATTGGATTGTAGCTTTTTGAGGCTGTGGACTGTCTCTTTAATATGTGGTACAGTGTCTAGCACAGTGGGGGCCCTGATTTTGGTGGAGTCTCTATTGTTTTTGTTTATATTTACAATAGTATCTAATGGTTAGACAGTAATGATCACAGCCTAAGGAGTTCAAATAAGAGTCTCCTCTTTAAAGAAATTATGAAGAGCTGATGTTACCGAAGGTTCATATGCACCCTTAAGTAAAGACTGTTCTTCTCTTTAAGTGATCCCACAGCTGTTATCAGTAGACATGTTTTGTATTTTATTCTAAAGGGGAGTGTGCTGCTGGAAGATTCTTTTCCATTGGTCTTCATAGTGTGGCTGAGCCAGATGTGTCAACCTTCAGCACTGATCCAGTCTCTTGGGATTTTCCTGAAGGACGACTGCATTGAAGGATTAGGGGTATCAGGTTTTGGGGTGGTCTTACATAGTCCTTGCCTATGACACTATTAAGAAAGTTGTGTTGTGAAATAGGTTGGCTGGCAGAACACTCACTATATGAAGGATATCTATCATTTTGATATCTTTCATACTGATACAGGTAACCAGAGCTCAGATAAGCACTTCTAATACTAGTAGGCTCCTAAAGTATAAACTGTATGTTACTTGTGGTTATTAGATGATAGCTGCTCTCCAGTGTGAAAAAGTAGGCAGCATTGGATTGCAAGGAAAGATCAGAAGATTAGGCCTCCTCTAAACCAGTGCTAACAATCCCTAGTCAGGGAACTGCTACAGGCACCTCTAAAGATCACCAAAAATTGGCTGGTTGATGTGAGGGGCAACTCCCATGAAGGGTGGCAGTGATAGATGAATGCAAGCTTTTCCTTTCTGCTCCCCAATCACAACACATATCTCTCAATTTCTCTCATAAAGGCTAATGGCTATAAGGGATAGTGTTGAGTTTGCTTGTTTCTGTCTTGTAGGTTGTGGTTATTTTTGGATCTTGAGTAATCACAAATATTTGTGGGGGAGGGAAGATTTCAAGACTGACCCAATTGCATGGGTTGTGTTGTACAGTATTTAGAACATGATGAATGAGTACAGGTTTTGCAGATCAAATTAATGTGGGGTTCTATGGGAACTGAACATGTCAAAAATACCTCAGCAAGGGTTACATTACCCTTGGCAATATTAAGCTAACTGTGAGTGGCAACGGGAGGGTCTCAAAAGCCCACACAAGCAGGAGGAAGATGGAATAAATTGTTTTGCTGCAGATTAGGTATCAACTGAACTTCTACAGCAGTGGTGGTTGGATCTGTGGGATAGTCCAAGCACTACCTGTGAGCTTTGTTTCCCTGTGCAATATCCAGCATAGGTTAGGTCTCACATTTGCACAAGTCCGCCAAGTGGTCCGGTTATTCTCTGGGTAGTTAATGTGCACAGGAGGTTAATATAAAGACAGGTATATCATAGAATCATAGAATATCAGGGTTGGAAGGGACCTTAGGAGGTCATCTAGTCCAACCCCCTGCTCAAAGCAGGACCAATCCCCAATTTTTGCCCCAGATCCCTAAATGGCCCCCTCAAGGATTGAACTCACAACCCTGGGTTTAGCAGGCCTACACTCAAACCACTGAGCTATCCCTCCCCGCCCATAGGCAGTCTGTTCTGGCAGTAATGAAAGTGGGGGAGGTGACATCTAGCCAGAACTACTCTTTTGTTACCTTATTTACTTATTTAAATTACAGACTGTGTTTTGGCAAAATTGCCATAAATTTTATGGTTGTCTGTTCTTATTGGCCCAGGGTCTTTGCAATATGTCTATTCTACTGGTGGTAATTTCAAGAGAAGCTTGAGGCTTTTGATCAAATACCTAGTATTTACTTTGTTTCAAACTTGAAATGTCTGAAAGCTTTAGGCAGAGATTTTTCAAAGGCAACAGTGATGTTTAGGTGCCTAACTCCCTTTGGTTTACAATAAGTCAGGTTCATAATTTCCACTTGCAACCTTGAAAACCACCCTGTAATTATTTGGTCATAGGAAAGTCATTTGATGAAATAAGGGGAAGCTTTAGTTATATGGCCAACTGACTGACTGTGGCAGAATTACTGTAATATATAATATCTGTAAATACTTTGGAATCAACCATAATGAAAAGGTGGGTTAGTATCCCATATTCCTCCTCTGCGGTAGAGTAGGGGGATAAGCATGCTACATTGCTGAGGGAGGATTTCTCCCTAAGGGTTGAAGTAGCACATTCGGTGTAAATGTCTAGCAGGGCTCCAGGATAGCAAACACAGAGTCAGGGTGTGGCCCAGTGATTTTCCAGCTGGAAACACTGACAAGATTAGCATGGCTGGCTAAACTGTACACTTAACTGTACAGCTTTAGTGTGGGAGTCAGAAGATGGCAGTCTTCACTCATTGTTCAAAAGGCTGCCTCTCTAACCCTAAAGAGACCTTGTGAAAACTGAAGGATAACATACATATACATTTTAGTCTGTACCTTAAATGCCAAATTTTAATTTGGACTACACGTTGAAAATGCAGTAATTACAGTTTTACCTTTATTTTCCCCTGAAACTAGTCATGAAAGCACAATGGCTGTTAATATGCAAACAAGAAATAAATAGACTAATTTGAACCAAACACCGATGCCAACTAAATCCCTAGTTCTGCAAGGATTTATGTACGTGCTTAACTTAAGCATCTAAGTAGTTCCCTTATAGGACTACTCACATGCTTATCATCAAACACACAAGTCTTCTGCAGGGTTGTGTTAACTTAAAACGGTACTTCTTCAGAGGTACGTCACTTTACACCAGGTGCATATCTGGCCCAATATGTCTAAGTAGTTTTATGGTCCTCATTTTATCAAATTTCATACCAAATAGTGCCACATTTCCATACATTCAAGAAATGAGAAAACATGCCCTATCTGTATGCTTTAACAAAATATAACCGAAGCTGTTAATAGTACTTAGCATTAGTATTGTTTGTATGAAACCAAAAGAGAGGTGGTTTTGTGTTAGGAAAATTATAATTTAATAAAACCATATTTGCTTATTAGCAATATCAGCTTAATAAATCTCATAACTTTAAGTATTATCTTTCCAAGGAAAGCTGTGGTGCCTTTGTTATGTGAACATGTGTTTTGTATTTATTGAGTTCTCTTGTTAGCCATCTTGTAAACAAAGCATCCATTTATCATGCAAATCTTCTTATAACATAATCTGTTTGAAGTACTGTATATACTCGTTCATTAGCCCATTCATTTATAAGCCAAACCGCCAAGATGGATAGGTAAAAATAGAAAAAACGGTATGACCCTTTATAAACCGACCCTATATTTCAGGAGTTGGCAAACTTTGGCTCCTGGCCCATCAGGGTAAGCTGCTAGTGGGCATGGACATTTTGTTTACCTGGAGCATCCACAGGCACAGAGCCGCTCAGCTCCCAGTGGCTGCGATTTGCCGTTCCCAGCCAATGGAAGATGCAGGAAGCAGTGCGGGCTGAGGGACGTGCAGGCCGTCACTTCCTGCAGCTTCCATTGGCTGGGAATGACAAACCATGGCCACAGGGAGCTGAGGGGCTCCATGCCTGCAAACGCTTCAGGAAAACAAAATGGCAATATATTAGATATTCAATTTAATAATTCAATAGAGCTTAAAATCATCAAATTTTGGTGTAGATCCTTTGATAAGCCCCCCTCTTTGACGCTTCACTTTTTTACCAAAAAAAAAAAAAGGCTTATGAATGAGTGATCATTGTACGTTTTATGCATGTGAGTCATGAAAATGGCATAAACTGTTTTTATGACTTAGTTAAAAGCACACGTGTCTAACTCTAAATGTCAGCAGTTCATATCTTACAACAAAGCCATTTCTGATATCTGCATTTAAGAGAAGGGTGTTGCTGTGATGTTTGAAATCCCCAGTCTCTAAATTATATTTGAGTTAAGGTTCCTTCTGACTTGCATTGGTAACTGCAGCTGACGTTCAAATGTGGTGGATTCTCTACTTCATGCATAAGGCACATCACACCTACTCTCAAGAGCTTCTAACACCATCTGAAGAGAGAGGGAAGGCCCCATCATGATAACAAATAGTTGGGGAAGCTATTATGAAGGAAGACATTCAAATTACCCAAACCTTGTGGAGAATGATTCAGACAAGCATCCAAACTCTTGTGGAGAAGATAATTAGGTAGTATAAATTAGTATAATTCCATTGACTTCAAAGGAGCTGCCAGCTGAAGACTATTTCCCACACACCTGAATTCTGAACCTTTTTCAATTTTTTCCATCATTGCCCTAACATTTTCTCTCATTAAAACAGATTTTAATGTCCAAGACCTCAATGTTGATAAATGCAAAGTAATGCACATTGGAAAACAGAATCCCAACTATATATATATAAAATGATGGGGTCTAAAGTAGCTGTTGCCACTCAAGAAAGATGTTGGAGTCATAGTGGATTGTTCTCTGAAAACATCCACTCAAGAAAGATGTTGGAGTCATAGTGGATAGTTCTCTGAAAACCCTGCTCTACAGACAAAATGCTTCTGAAATAAACGTAGTCAAACTTTACTAATTCTGGGTCACTGAGAACGAAAATGATGCTTAAAAGTGTTGATTGGCTCTAGTTTTCAAGACATGCTATTGGGTCAGTATATACGACCCTTGACTTGGGAATGGCAGAGGATAAGTGAGTTATAAAGGGAAGGGATCTCAATTTAAACCAGAAATGACTAAAATACATCTTTGACTGGATCTATGAATAAATCTATGACTGGGTTTGGACAGTACTTGCTTTTTAGGCAAAACAATGAATGATGCAATCTGAAGCTGGTATTGCGTCATACATGATATGAATTGCATCATGTTATTCCTAGAAGTCATGGATGATGCAATCATAACGAAGCTTACATCACTCTGCTGAACAAATTGCCCTAGGTCAGCTCTAGAAATCATACAGTGTCGTGCTCTCTTATTTGTCAGTGTTTGATTTTGCAAAGGGACACATTTCTGTTTAGCCAAAGTGAGCAGAGATGCCTCATACTTGTGTGAACAGTGCAGATAACTTCTGCTATGTTTGTGGTGAAGTGACTTTTGCATCACAAAAGCGCAGTAGAACCACTATGGTTAAGAAAGTCTATCACCTTTCTTTTGGCTGCAAAATTGGAGCTCAGGACAAGAGGTGGGCCCCACACATATGCTGCAACACTTGTGCAACACATCTTCGACAGTGGTTGAAGAGGAAAAGGAAATCTATGCCTTTTGCAGTGCCAATGCTTTGGAGAGAGCCAACAGATCATACCAGCAATTGTTACTTCTGCATGGTGCCTCCAGTTGGGAAAGGTGTGTCAAAGAGGAAAAAGTGGACTGTGCATTATCCAAACATTCCATCAGCAATACGCCCAGTACCCCACGGAGAAGGACTGCCGGTTTCTGATGCACCAGAATCATTCTCACTTGAGTCAAATGAGGAAGAGGATGAAACTTCTGGTCCTGAACCACCAAAGTCACAGGACCCACATTTTCTCCCATCCTCCTCCTCTGAACCACACCTCATAACACAAAGTGAACTGAATGACCTTGTCAGGGATTTGGAACTACCCAAGAGTAAGGCAGAGCTTTTGGGCTCCAGACTACAGCAGTGGAATCTCCTGGCAGGTGATGTTAGGGTTTCCATGTTCCATGACCGTCAAAAGGATCTTGCCCCATTCTTCTTCATGGAAGGTGATCTTGTAGCCTGCAACAACATGGATGGTGTGATGGCAGCCCTCAACATCGTTCACAATCCAGATGAGTGGAGACTGTTCATTGATTCATCGAAGACGAGTCTTAAAGCTGTTTTACTGCATAATGGCAATGTTTTGCCATCAATTCCAGTTGGTCATGCAGTCCATAGGAAGGAAACCTATGACAACATGAAACAACTTTTGAGGTGCATAAACTATGACCAACATCAGTGGCAGCTTTGTGGCGATTTGAAGGTTGTTGCTCTCTTGCTTGGTCTGCAAGCTGGATACATAAAGTATTGCTGTTTTCTCTGCAAATGGGATAGTCGTGCAAGAGATTCCCACTACATCAAGAAAGATTGGCCACTCCGACAGTCATTGGAGCCTGGGAGGAAGAGTGTTCAGCATCCACCACTTGTTGACTCAAGGAAGATTTTGTTACCACCCTTACACATCAAGCTGGGTCTGATGAAGAACTTTGTCAAGGCCATTGACAAAACACAAGCAGCTTTCAAGTACCTCCGTGGAAAATTTCCAAGGTTAAGTGAAGCTAAGATAAAGGAAGGTGTCTTTGTTGGTCCTGAGATTTGTGAACTTCTTCGAGATGATGCATTTGACCATGCACTGCGTGGCAAGGAGAAAAAGACATGGAAAGCCTTCCAGTTAGTGGCAATCAATTTTCTCGGAAACAACAAGGCAGACAACTACAGGTTGTTGGTGGAAAACCTCCTCAAGGCATACAAAAGCCTTGGTTGCAACATGTCACTAAAGATACATTTTTTGCACTCTCATCTAGATTTTTTTTCCACAGAACTACGGAGCAGTGAGCGACGAGCACGGCGAGCGATTTCACCAGGACATTGCAACAATGGAGAAACGCTATCAGGGCAAATGGAGCCCATCAATGCTTGCAGACTATTGCTGGACAGTGACAAGAGATGCTCCATTTAATGAATACAAGAGACAAGCCAAGAAGCACCGAGTAGACACTGAATAGGACTAAACTATGTACATAATAGTTTTTTGCCTTTTGTTTCATAATAAATTTTATTTATATAACCCCTTTGCTGATTTTTAAAGTGTTACATAAACAGGACAGGTGACATAGTATCACGTAAAGCAACCATAAACACATGAGAAGACCTAGGTTTACAATTTATGATTAAAACTCTACTATCTACACAATATACATAGACATAAAATGTAAAAACGTAACTATCTTAGAAACAGTAGCCAATCAGTTGTTTTAATTGTCATATTTGAATTCAGCACATCAAAATACATACTAAATAGCACATTTTATCTCTGAAGCAGACGACTTCTCAAAAATTGTAGACCAGTGAAACATCCACTCGTGTAGCGGCAGTCAAAAAAGTGAACAGAATGTTCACTTATAGTTTATATATTATACAATATAGTATATTGTACCAGTATGGAAAGGAAACAAAAATTCAGTTACATGGGCGTAACATTACCATATTTTCATTAGTATGTCTCTTCTGGAACTGGGCAAACAAATTAACAAAAAACCCTTCAGGTATTTGTTGTGAATTGTCTAGAAATGATTTTTTTCTTTAATTTCTCAAATTGTCACTGAATAATTTCTGGAAGTAGTTTTTGAATGATAGCATGTTAATCAGATTACTTTGAGTTTTTGACTTTAGAGATCCAGCTATTCTGATTGGATACCTCCATCAAACATATTTCTTGTTGCATGAGTTTAGTTTTTTGAAATTGATCATCTAATCCATTTAGGAAAAATCTGAAATTCACTTTCTGCAAATATATTGCTGTATCTATATGTGAGCACTGCTTGCACGATCAGTCCTATCAGTAGACTCAGAATAATTTAAAGAGCAAATGCACATCACCATGCAAAGAAATTTGGGTACCTATGAATGCAGAAACGGAGAAGGAAGTATTATAACATTCGAAATGTTATTGTTTAACAGTCATCTGATGGGCACATTGTTAAAATAGTCTTTCATTTAAAGAAAAAATAAAATATGGCCAAATGCTCCATTCCTTCATAAAGCAAATCCCCCATTGTTAACTTTATTTAAATAGATGACTAGATATCATGTTGATAAAGACAGCATTAAAACCTGATAGATCACAAGGTCTGATTCACCAGTTTGTTGCTCTAGTTTTATGCTGGCGTAACTCCATTCATCTGAATATTTTGTTTGTGTTCTGTTCTGTAGTATGCATTTACCAGTACTAAATACATATGCTTATAATTCACTTTCTTCCTAACTGGAACTCCCAGGCATTCTGAAACTACATCTTCTTACTGCTGTCCATATTCTAAACTCACCTGGATTAGAGAGGATGCTAAGGTGCATTCTGCACTGCTCTGCTTGGCTATAACTCTGAGAGGAGTCTACAAAGACCTCTACACCACTTATATGAAAGGGAATAATTTGGCTAATAGTGTGCAGCAATACCTACTTTTTCCAGTTACTTGCTTTTCTAAGAGCTGGGCCCAATGTACTACTTGTTTAAACATGGATTAAATTTACTCAGACGGAAACGCTGCATTGTCATTTTTGTCAGATGAGTAGATGTTTGGATATCATGATGAGTATGGTATTATAACCTAGAGAGAGATGGGCCAAATCAGACACTCCTCATTCAGTATGAGTTCTCCATTACTCCCATATGCTTGTTTTCAATATAAGGTATATGGGCTGCATGGACCCCATATGTACGGTTGGGGCAGACTTTGAGTCCTATTCAAGGGGGACAATAAGCAGAGCTATAAGCAATCTGTTGCTAACCCTATAGCCAATTGCTTGCCTACTGTTGTATTTTATTAAGATTGTTTTAAGATATGAACTAAACAAACTTAGCCAAATAGGCTAAAGACGAAGCAATAAAATACAGACAGGAAAGTTAATGTTATTAGTGCTTCTAGGAAGCAGTACTCACATTCTGTTTACCTTACACAAATATGTTCCAAAATATGCATTCAAAATCAGCCATATTTACAGCATGAAATAGGTTTACAAGCTACAAGTCACCCATGATGAAAATGTATCAATCAACCTTTCTACCTTGATTTTTCTGGTAGCTTTCCTTATCTGTGTTTTTTGGATATTACATTCCAAGACAGCTGCCCGTGAAAGTACTTCCCGTGCTTATATACGGGCAGAACATTCATGTATCTTGTCTGACAAGTTTAATATTTTTCCCATGCCAAAGCTGACTTCAGCTTTGTGAAGTTTAATGGAATATTTAGCATGGATGATGAGAATTGTGGGAAGAGCATAATACATTCAGCTAACAACTTCCCAAGGCCTATATATAATTTTAATACTGTGAACACAATACCTACTCATGCATGTGAAAGGGAGGGCGTAACATGTGTTGTGGCTAACAAATCTGATTACAACTCTACCATCCAAACAGGTTATTAGTTAGCAAATTAGGTAGCCAGCAAATGTAGGGACAGGGAATACAATTGGCTGACTCAAATACATTTTTTTTAAATCTCCTTCTGACTTATTTTGAAGCTTTAAATTAAAAAAAAATTGTGTTGAAAAGTACTTTTAACCTTTACCCTTTAATTGAGTTTTTGTTGCAAAGAGCAAAACATAAAAATTAGGCTCATATTGAAAGATTTGGGTAGGAAATGTTGTCTTCAACTGAGCTCTCACCTTTGTCTTGTAGCCTGACAGCTTCAATAGACGTCCAGAATTATACAATAGTGGGGAAAATGCCTCTTTGTCTCAAAAAAAAATAAATAAAAAAAAGTGGATCCCTGAGGCACTGGGATTGCAAATGATGCTGTTCTGTGTGTCCCAGTCAATAGAGCTGCCCAGTAGATGCTCTGTGCTATAATGGTGTAGTTTTATGATCTGATTTTCATATTAATATGAAAACTCAGGTCACATTTTTGTCTGTAGACATTTAAGACTATAAAAGAATGAAATGGCCAGGCAGCCCTCCCTTGGATAGTTCAGTTTGACCATTCATTATTGATGATTCTTAGCTCATCTCCTTGTACAGCAACTTCACTTTCTTTTAAGAAAAAAATTAAGCCTTTTGGTCACCTTAGGTGTTAGTTATTCTGATAAGATTCAATTCATGTCTTAAAAGACTATTACTATGGCATTCACTGGTGTTTATTCACTTAATATACTTCCAAAATATCAATGTGCTAGCTGAAAAACCTCTCTCATATATGGTTGATTCAAACTGATGCTAAACCATGCACTGAAATTTCAAAGTCTAAAATGAAATAAGATAACCCTTGCAACAGATTTAAAAAGTTTCTCTGAACTCTTTCCCAAACAGTCACATGAAAGACCGCACCACATATATGTATGTATTTTAACACACAAAGATGCATCTTTAACAACAACTGCAAAATATTATTTAGTCTGTTTTATCCTTATATTAAAACTTTGTCATCAAATCATTATAGCATTTTATAATGAGGCACTAGTTCTCAAACATTCATGAGAGAAAGAATATTCAGATGTATAAGTTGATTTAATAACCCATGAAATTCAAAGTTGCATTACTTTTGACATTACATCTCTGTTCATGTTGTGCAGAAATAGTATCACAGTGCAGAAGCTCTCCAGTTCTGAAACTTTCCAAACCTTAATGATAGAAACTCAGACAGCTTTGTTAACCAAAGCATAGGAAATGTGAATAAGGCCTCGTCTACACTACAAACTTACGTCAACAGAAGCCACCTTAAGTTGACCTAATCATGTATGCGTCTACACCAGTGGTTCTCAAGCTGTGGGTCAGGACCCCAAAGTGGGTTATGATTCCATTTTAATGGGGTCATCAGGGCTGGAGTTAGACTTGCTGGGTCTGAGGCTGAAGCCCAATCCCACCGCCCGGGTCCAAAACCTGAGCCCAGTAGCTTCAGACCTGGGTGGCAGGGCTCAGACAGGCCCTCCTGCCTGGGGCTGAAGTCCTTGGGCTTTGCCCCACCCTGGTTCTGGTTCTGCCCCACACACATGCCGCTTCTACAATGAGCTGGATGCGATTCTCGGCAGTGACCTCACCGTACCTCTAAATGCATTGTGGACACCTCCCAGGAGTCTGAGTCCTGGGCCACCTCGGCAACAATGAGGAGGACATTCAGGAAGTGGATGAGGGGAAGGGGAGAAAGGCAAGCAGTGGATCCATTCTCTCCTGAGAGCCAGGAGCTGTTTTTAACTCCAGAGCTCAGCCAATCACAGGGCAGCATGGTGGCCAAACATGATGCTGGGGAAGGCACCTCTGGTGAGTACACATTTCTAATGAAACTGTAGAGGTTAAATGCACTTATTTTATGTTTAATATGAACAAAAAATGAGGTGCAGTGGTATCTGCTTCCTGGTGGCTACTCCAGCTACACAGAGGGTGCTCCCTGGGAAAGACTGTCTATATGCCCAGGGATGGCCCACGAATCCTCCATGGAGATCTCTAGGAAGATTTCATGGAGGTACTCTGCAATCATTTACAGAAGGTTCCAGGGGATGACTGCCTTATTTCTTCCACCACGGTAGGAAACTTTCCCACGCCATTCCAGTCTTAACTCTGCTGGCATCATTGCTGCACAGAGCATACCAGCATAAGGACCACGTCTGTACCAAGACTCTTGCAGCATCTGCTCCCTAGCCACCATTGTTACCCTCAGGAGACTGATATCACATAAGGTCAACTAGGGGAAATGGTGGAAGTTTTCAGTACTTGCACTGCAAAAATAGAGCATGTGATCCACTCCCCAGGATGAATTCTGGGTTCCTCAACCATACTTCCCCAATCTAATACCAGCAGCGTTAAGGGAAGGGGAGTGGGGAGGGAGTGGGCTTCCTGTATTTCTCTCCCTCCCCACCCAGAGGCACCAGGGAAATAGACAGCAAATATGGGTGGCTTAACGCTGGTCTTAAAGTGATTTCCATGTTGCTAGAGGCAGGGGGCATTGTCCAATGAGTTGACAATAGTTGCTTTGTGCTTTGCATGCCTTTCAGCGCAAAGCTTGTCCTTCGGCGCATCCTCCACACCGGGAGAGAGACTTTTGTAGATTATAAGGTGGAAAAACAGGCTGCAGGATAACATGTTCAATGAGATAATGAATGCCTCTGGGATAGCTAAAATGGCGCTCAGAGCCCAGAGGATTTCACTGTCAGAGAAACTGGACGTGGACATGGAGCACAGGCAAGCATCCCAGGAGCGTGCCATGCAGGAAGAGCTGTTGTGGATTATGAAGGACCAATCAGACCTGTTGAGGCATCTGGTTGAGCTTGAAGAAATGCAGCTTGAGGCTAGATTTCCTCTGCATCCCCTGCAGAACTGCTTGCAAATATTGAACTGTTCCCAATCCCCCTCCTCCAAATGTTCCAGCCGGTGTGTATGTGCGGGGGGAAGGAGGGGATTGAGTATCCCTTACACTTAACACTGGGGATGAACACTTAACAAGAACAAAAGGTGCCCATTCCAAGAACTTTGGTCAAGACTACTGTGCTTTCAAAGACAAGCTGACTTGTCTTGTCCCCACCCCCCAACCCATGTTATCAGACCATTTACCGAAGGTTAACTTATTTTCCTGTTCTTTCAGTTTCTTTGTATGTGTACTAATGGCCCTGCACACTTGGATCACAATAGCTCCGATGGCAGATTTACCAACTCTAAATTGATTCCCCACTGACTGGTAGCAGTCTGGCATCACAAGCTTCCACAGAACAATCACCACTCGCTTTTCCACTGCCAGAGCAGGTCTGATTTTAGTGTTGCTGAGCTTCAGGGCTGCAGAAAGCTCTGCATGAAGAACTTACGCAGTCAAAAGTTCTGCAGCCACTGCTCATCATCCCATAACTGCATAACACTGTGATCCCACCAGTCAGTGGGACTGCCAGTGGCAACCAGGAATTGTTTCATTCTGTGGCTTGCAGCAGGGCGGCTTGAAGGGCATCACTATGTTCCACACGGCTGCTCCTGTCTCTGCTCTGGAAATACTGAATGATAAGAAACACGGTGTTTGTAATGCTTACAGCAAGAGTGCACAGCTGAGCAGGCTCCATGCTTCTCAGGGTATGGCCTATGTGTGTCTAAGTCCAGCTTTTGGAAAAAAGGAGCAAAAATCAGTTGTTTGCTGTTGATTGGGAGGGAAGGAGAAAACTGCATCACGGCAAGTTGAAGCCATGTTCCCATTCCCCCCATAAGGCATTGCAAGACCTTCTCAAAACCCCCTGTGGGTAGTTGCACTGTGGAATAGCTACCCAGCATGCACTACTCTGTGCGTGATGTAAGCACTGCTAATGATGACACATTCCACTGACACAATGGGCATGGTATGGACATACACAACTGACTTAATTAATGCAGAGGCTGGATGTTGACATATGTTTGTAGTGTAGACATGCCCTAAGTGTGAATATGTAGTAGGTAGACAACCCAGGTAATATAGAAAATTCAGAATGCTTTCAAGGAAGCCCTATTTTATAGCATCAAAGCCTAATTTACAAAGCAAAGCACTGGAATAAATGGAGTACAGAGAGCTTTGATATTTAAGAGGGTTCTTTCAAATGATAGTTCTATGAAAAAAATCACTCAGAATTCTTAAGCACTATAACAACAGCAACTCCTAGAAATGATACATGTCTTCGGAGAAGACATGGGGATCCATATTTCTAGGACAATAATCTAAGAAGCAATTATGATTTTTATTTGCATAATCTTAGTGCTTTCATTAATGAGAAGTGGCATATTTGATAAAGGAATTGTATGCCTCTTTTCTTTTGCTAAAAATCTTATTTTCCTGAAAAGACTACTTTAATTTTTCATGATGTATGACTTTAAGATCGTATTTTGCTAGGAATGCTTGGAGCAATGATTTCAATTAATGAGCTCAGTTGTACTTTAAGAAAAACTGTTAGATTCAAATATAAGGTGTTGGAATGCACAATTCACCCTCAAGGTCAATATTGTATAATATATTTCAATAATTCCCTGTTAAAGAAAAGTTTCCAACATGAGATGTAGCTGGAAGCATTATTATATTGTTGAAATTAATCTTCAATATATTTCAATTTTAAGGGACAAGGAGACATCTGATCACATTGATATTCTTGTTTCTTCTGAAATTGTTAAGATAATGAGCCTGAACTAATAAAGATCCTATTTAACATTATGGTAATACTGTCTGCATTGCAAGTGAGTTAATGGTTGCTATTTATAAACATGTACATATGGTTCTCAGTATTGCCATACTATTAAAACAATAAGCAAGATGCATAAGCTGTGATACAGAAATCTGAATAGGCTTTAAGCTGTATTTACATGCCTGTGTAATAGTAATGATGATATTGACCAGAATTATGAGCTGTAATTTTTTTAAAGAATATTATTGACAATCCATTCTAGGTAATGTCACATCAACCCTTTAAACATATTGTAAATAGTAATAGCATCATTAGCTTGCTGAACAAGATCACTTAGTGTGTGGAAGGGTAAGTGAACCTAGGCAAGGAAGTAGTGGGAAACCTATGGAAGAAAGGGCACTTCACTGCCTAGGTCTCCTGAACAGAGTATGAGAAAGTGACTGTGTAAAGTAGGGAGGAATCATCACTCCCTAGATCTGCTGTATGGAGCCCAGAGAAAGTAAATGTCTGCTCTGCCACTGTCCTGCCGTTAGCACCTCTGGAGAAGAGGTTCCCTCTCTGAAAACTTAGGAGGTTCACAGTAGGTAAGGCTCTCCTCCTGCACACTTTGGAGAGTCAGCCGAAGTGGGGTGGGGGATGCTGCTTGTTCTTTATTCTACAAGCTTTTGAACATGAAGGTAAAAGTTAAGACTGAGGAGAAATATTATATGGGTAAAACTCCTATTGTCTTCAGTGGGAGCAGAGTTAAACCAATGCTTTTGGAAATCCTACCCAAACCTCCTTGCAAGAATGTTGCTTTTATGCTGCAGGGGCAGCTGGCAAACTCCAGGCTGAAGAGTTGGTCAACATCTGTCGTCATCATTCCTATATTTGAAAGGGAAGGACTGAACTTGGCCTCTGCACATTTCTTATATAACATCACTGTGATTCCAGTAGGGAGAGGAAGGATTCCCAATGGTTAGGTCATTAGCCTAGGACTTGGGTGTCTTGGATTTAAGTTCCTGCTTCACTGAAAATAGGTATTATAGTACCTAGCAAGGGTGTCAAGTATAAATACATTAACAATTGTGAGGTGATTAGCTACTATGGTAATGGAGGCCACATAAATATCTGAGATAATGTAATATCCCTGGGTTGTCTGGATTGAACCTGGGACCTCTGGAGCTTAGTGCATGAGCCTCTACTGCATCAGCGAAAAGCGTCTCTCTCTCTCTCGTCTCAGTGCCACTAGATGGGACAGAACACCACACCCAGGAGGTATGTGGGTTACAAGAACACTATGTCTATGACCAACATTTGGTAGAAACTGTTATATGAAGGACAAAATTATCTTGTATGAGTCAGAATATGTCATAAAGTTCTAAGCCAGAAGGGACCACTAGATCTAGTCTGATCTTCTGTATATCATAGGCTGCCAGCATCCACACACTAACCCCAACAACAAAATTAGACAAAAGTGATAAGACCATATGAGACTAGACTTATGTACCACAAGCAAAGAATAAGAGGGATGGAGAGGCACCAGTGATCAAGGCCCCTGCAATGGCTGGGAAATGATTAAGTGAGGGAGACTCAGAAAATCCTGGGAAGTGACCTATACCCCCACACTGCAAAGGAAGTTAACTCCCCCCGCCCAGTCACGGCCAATCTGATGTGGGGGAAAATTCCTTCCCAACCCCTTGTATGGTCATCAATTAGATTCTGAACACATAAGCAAGAGCCAGACACCTAAGCACCTGAGAGAGAGAGAAAATCCCTGGTGCCACTTAGAGCCCTGGCCCCCACCCTGTCCAGTGTCCCATCCCTAGTTGTGACCATCCCTGATGTTTCAGAGGAAGGAGTAAGAGAATCTCCCAGAATATATGGGGGGTGGTTGGGAGGGAAATCCCTTCTTGGCCCCTGCTGGTGGCCAGCTGAAACTCGGAAGCATGAACTTTAGGAACATAAGATTTAAACCAGAAGTAAGCCCCAGGGCTAGTGAGCCCTGCCCTTTATGATCACATGCAACACCACCATATAATCACATTGATAAACTTATTTAGCTCTCTCTTAAAACTAATTATGTTTGCCCCAATGGTTTCTAATGGGAGGCTGTTCCAAAACCTTACCCCTCTGGTGGATAGAAATTTTCTAATTTGCTGTCTGAATTTGTTCGTGGCCAGTTTATATCCATTTGTTCTTGTGCCAATGTTGTTGTCCAGCTTAAATAGCTCTTCATTCTTCCTGGTATTTATCTCTCCCCCCCCCCAATGTACCTACAGAAGGCAATCATATCCCCTCTCAGCCTCTTTTTGTGAGACTTAAGCCAAGCTCTTCCGATCTCCTCTGATAAGATAGGTCCTCCATTCCCCTGATCATTCTAATAACTCTTCTCAGCATCTGTTCCAATTTGACTTCATTTTTCTTCAACACAGATGACCAGAATTGTATACAGTATTTCAAATGAGGACTTATCATGGCATTAATGTAGATTTCTAGTGCATATACTGCATGATTCCACTGATGCCATAGTCATTTCTGAATATGCAATAGAGATTTATGCTGCAGCTAAGATGCCAACTGGAAAGGAAAATTTCAGCAGATGTGTACTTTTGAGAGGAGACCAAATGTCCAGTGAAATCAGAACTGAATCCACTTGATACATTTTAGAGCAGCATTACCCAACCCAAACCTGACTTTTGCTCTCTCCATTAGCTTCTCACAGAAACCAAATTCTCGATTTTGGTCCGTATCTTCAAGGATCAATGGTTCAGTCTTAGGATACCCCAAAGAGTGGCTAAAGATACAGGATGAGGACTGTGGTTCACAACTCCATTTTTGGGGGGACACAATGGAACTTTCTACTATAAAAAATAAAGCTTAATCTGTGTGGGAGACAGAGCTATCTCCTGAGCCAGTCCAAGACAGTGTAAGTAAAGGCCATTAAACCACACAGATTGTCTGTTCTGAGTGCAATATGTACAACTTCAACCTGCCTTCTCCAGTATAAACACATAGCAATGTGTATATTTAACATAAAGACACACACTCTATGGACACCCGCATGGCCCCACAATATGCCAACATTTTTATGGCTGACCTGGAACAACGCTTCCTCAGCTCTCGTCCACTCATGCCCCTTCTCTGTCTATGCTACATTGATGACATCTTCATCATCTGGACCCATGGGAAAGAAACTCTGGAAGAATTCCACCATGATTTCAACAGCTTCCACCCCACCATCAACCTCAGCCTGGACCAGTCTACATGGGAAGTCCACTTCCTAGACACCACGGTGCAAATAAGTGATGGTCACATTAACACCACCCTATACCGAAAACCCACCGACTGCTATGCCTACCTACATGCCTCCAGCTTCCATCCCGGGCACACCACATGATCCATTGTCTACAGCCAAGCACTCAGGTACAACCGTATTTGCTCCAACCCCTCAGACAGAGATCAACACCTACAAGATCTTCACCAAGCATTCTCAAAACTATGATACCTGCATGAGGAAATAAGGAAACAGATCAACAGGGCCAGACGTGAACCCAGAAGCCTCTTGCTGCAAGACAAGCCAAAGAAAGAAACCAACAGAACTCCACTGGCTATCACTTACAATCCTCAGCTAAAACCTCTCCAACGGATCATCAGTGATCTACAACCCATCCTGGACAATGACCCCTCACTTTCACAGGCCTTGGGAGGCAGGCCAGTCCTCACCCACAGACAACCCACCAACCTGAAGCATATTCTCACCAGCAACTACACACTGCACCATAATAACTCTAACTCAGGAACCAATCCATGAAAGAAACCTCGATGCCAACTTTGCCCACATATCTACACCGGGGACACCATCACAGGACCTAACCAGATCAGCCACACCAACACCGGTTCATTCACCTGCACATCCATCAATGTAATATACGCCATAATGTGCCAGCAATGCCCCTCTGCTATGTACATCGGCCAAACTGGACAGTCCTTACGCGAAAGGATAAATGGACACAAATCAGACATAAGGAATGGCAATATACAAAAGCCTGTAGGAGAACACTTCAATCTCCCTAGACACACAATAGCAGATTTAAAGGTAGCCATCCTGCAGCAAAAAAAACGTCAGGACCAGACTCCAAAGAGAAACTGTAGAGCTTCAGTTCATTTGCAAATTTGACACCATCAGCTCAGGATTAAACAAAGACTATGAATGGCTAGCCAACTACAAAAGCAGTTTCTCCTCCCTTGGTGTTCACACCTCAACTGCTAGAAGAGGGCCTCACCCTCCCTGATTGAACTAACCTCGTTATCTCTAGCCTGACTCTTCCTTGCATATTTATATCTGCCCCTGGACATTTCCACTGCTTGCATTCGACGAAGTGGGTATTCACCCACAAAAGCTTATGCTCCAATACCTCTGCTAGTCTATAAGGTGCCACAGGCCCCTTTGTCACTTCTACAGATCCAGACTAACACGGCTACCCCTCTGATACTTGACACAAAATGAAAACACTACAAAAAAACTACACTGAAGATATATTTTTTTCCCCAGAAAGAAAATCAACCACATTTGGGAGATGCTAATCATTGCTTAATGTAGTACTACAAGGCACTCAGATACTGGTGGTCAAGGATATATAGGGTGACCAGACGTCCCGATAAAATCGGGACCGTCCCGATTTTTGACCATGTGTCCTGCGTCCCGACCGATGGTCGGTTGGGGCGCCTTTTGTCCCGATTTTCAGTCTTCTTCCATTTTTTTGTTTGGGTGGGAAGTCCCGATTTTCGGGTCTTCTCATCTGGTCACCCTAAGGATATATAAGAACTTAGAATAAACTCACCATCAAATTCTCCAGAGTAACTCTTTTCTTCAGAGTACTCTATGCAATACAGGAATTGGGTAGCACTGAATATTTTTGCAGTATTACTTTTTTTGGGTGGGAGAAGGGATAGGATATTCCCCATTGAAAGCTACACTGACAATGATACTAGTAGTTGCATAGATAAGTTGGGGGGAATAGCCTCTATTCACTCTAGTTTCTTATGAGAAAACACTATCTGCTACACTTTGATATATTACAAGGGTGATAATAGAAAAAATATGCCTGCATAAGTAGTTCCTCTCACTGAAAATTCAATGCACTAAAAGTGCTAATTTAAAACTAAGCTTAGATACTTGCAAATATAGTATATAGCTTTTTTCATGCAATTCAGTTCACAGCATTTTAATGCTCGTACTGAAGCTGCTGAAAAAGTGTGTGCTAGCTAATACCCGGGGTTCTTCAAGAACTTGGACTTGCTTACACATGAAATACTGTTGAAGAAACTGAAAACAATTGTATGGAGATTGCTTTAGTTTGCATTCAAATTTGTCTCCCAGCTTGTGACCAGGAGGGATCAAGTGTTACACTTAATGACTATTATGATGCTCTGTGAAGTTCTGTCATGAAATCTGTTCTATTTTAACTAGTTCTCATGAAGGTATAGATAATCTTCACAGTTGTTATAGTAAAAGTTTGGGGGAAAAATGTGACTTCACACTTTTCCATTAGAGGAAATTTTTTATGACCTTTTGGAAAAATGATTTATGGTTGAATATAATGTTAATGATTTTTAAAGGAATTTTGTTTCATAGACGTGGTGTTTAGAATATTACTTTTTGATCTGTAGACCTTTTCCATCATGTTCTGTTAATCACAATCACCCTATTTCCCAGTTGATCTCAGAAAAAATAATTTACATTGGCAAGTTGTTCAGGAGTATCACATGACAAATATATAATTTGTCATTAAAGTTGGGCTATTTGTGATATCACTGGTCACAAGAGATGAGCACAGTCCATGGAAGTCAGTGGTATGTCGATTTATAGATTCTGAATATCTGGCCTTATATTGGCTGTGAAAGCCAAAAGAAAGACAATTAAGATAATTTGTCTGATTCCATTATTTCATTGACTTTGTTGGTGTTACTCCAGGTTTCCACAAGTGTACATATGATTAAATTACATTGGATGTAATTCTGAACTTTCCAGAAAGTTCAGGAAATTCAGTGAAATATTATGCGACTCACTAACACATAAATTGGCTTTTTTTTTAAATGTACTTCTCTTCTTCCTTTTGTGAAAAAGATTGGATAGGATAGGGGAAGGTGAATGCTCAGAGAATGTAGACCGTTATTGCCCACTACACTAAATTTACTCTACTGTGGTGAAGCAACAAGGGCAGGGGGAGAGATAAATACAGAAGGACAACCACATACAGACTGTATATGAAAGGGTTAGAACTCAAAAGGAACTTCCTCATTAAGCCACCCTACCCCTCTAAACTACTACACAATAGCCACCTATAATATGTAATCTTGGAAGAGTTTTATATAGTGAGCACGTCTAATAAACATGCTTTATACCTCCTAGCAAATGTTTTCATTATGTCACTGATAGATGTGATTTTCAGAAATCTGATCTTAAATTCTGAGTTCAGTTTTCCTGTCTAATTCTACATGTGAGTTCTGAAACCATCTTTGGGCATCTAATAAATGTGCAGGTGCTAATGTAGGTGTCTAAGTTTAATAATTCTTCACTTCTCCTTTGGACTGTTTCTCATATTTACCTTGAAAGGGTAAATCTTACTTTCAGTTATTATTGTCACAGTTATCTCATATCAAAATATAAGCCTGGATGATAGCCTAAGACTGGCACTCTCTTTGCCAGTACTAGGTAAGCAATTCTATTGTACTCAATGGAAGGAAACATGGAGGTAAGTGTTTCATCTGTCATTTTTCTGTCTGTTACACATAGATACTGTACTCTGAGCCAGATTCATTCTATAACAGTCCCCTGGAACCATGGGTAGCTGGCTCAAGGTAGACTAGCTTGAAGGTCACTCTAACTTGTGCTAGTGATTGGACCGGCTCCAGGATGGCCTTGGATTGAGGAAATATAAATGTGACATAAGGCCACTTTTGCTATTCCTGCCCCACTTTTTTTGCACCCAGCATTGTTCCATGGTACTAGAGAATCTGGCACACATCTTTTTTTCTTTCAAATTCCACAGGAACATAAACACGCTACAGGCCGAGAGGCTGCAAAACAATATTAAAACAAATGGGCCAAAGTACGGTGATGTAACTTTGGCCAGTAAACCCCTCTGGGCAAGGACTATATCTTCCTACGTTTGTACAGAGCTTAGCAGAATGGAGATTTGATATGGATTGCAGTAGTTAACCAGTACCATAAATAATAACAATAACAAGAGTAGGGTTATAATGTGTTGGGACATTATGGGCTGCCTTAAAAATACTTTTATTTTAGTTTGCTTCTCTCTTTTCCCCAATTACAGCAGAAAAATTATCGATCAGATTTTCCAGGGAAATACCAATCCGCTCCCAAAATCTGTACATCTATTTATTGAAATGCTAAGTACATACTAATTTCCTCAAGCCAATAGCTGCAGAAGCAGCAGTTGCAAATATACCACTGAGTACAGAGGCTGAAATTTTTCAGCTAATGACACTATCAAGGAGATAAGAATAAAAAAAAAGACAGGAAGGCGTTTAATTGGCTCACAATATTCTCTTGATAGTGTTTGGGTATCTGCCCCAGACTCTGCTTTTAATCACAATTTCTGCAGTAATAATGGAAGGAGTTACTGCCCCCCTGTTGCATCTGCTGCTGCTAAGATAATTCTCATTTCTGCATCTAGACATAGCCAGTGTTCTGCCTCTTGATTTTTTTTTTAATTAAATACAGTAAATCTAGAACACTAAAAATGTTATTCCAAAAAGACCCAGGGTCAGATCCTCAGCTGGTGTAGAGTGGCATAGTTTACTGAAGTGAAAGCAGTGGAGACTGCTTACACCAGCTGAGAATCTGTCCCTAAAGCTACAAGCTTTTTTTAAAAAGAAGCTTGACAAGGCTATCCTAGTAAACATCCACTGAATGCAAATGTATACATTTTGCTTACATCAAGGTTTACTTTGCAGATTCCTCTGTAGTATATAAATGTACTTGAATGTCTTCAATACAATGCAATAATCTCAAAGATCCATTTGGATAGCCCCCCACTTTGATTCTTTTATTAATTATGGACAGATCTGTACCATTTACTAACTTCCCAAACCAGGCATGTGCATAAAAGCAAAAATCTGGGACAAAAGCTTTTGTATACCATATTTAATAAAGCTGCCGTTTAAACTTCCATTTTAGATATCTAATGTTAAAGTCATTTTTACATGTGTAAGTGTCAGCTTTTCTTTGCATATACTTGAGCCTGACTCAGGTATAACTAAGTTATTTTATACTCCCATCATTGCGGCACTTGAACACAAAGTTCAGGCACATATGAATAACCTTGTCTCCCTAGGGGGTTGTTGATTTTTTTCCTCTGCAGTGTCAGCCACATTTTCTTCTCACACTTCATAGGGGCCGACTCCGTGGGCACTCCGGCGCTGAAGCACCCACGGGGAAAAATTGGTGGGTGCTGAGCACCCACCGGCAGCTCCCCGCCAGCCCCACCCCCACCCCCCACGCCCAACTCACCTTCCGGGAGGCGCCTCCTGCCAAAAAGCCGCGGCTTTTTTTAGCCCAGCCGAAAAGGTGAAACTTTCTTTAGCTCTCAGCTGTGCGGCGGGTGGGGAGGCCGGGGGGAGAGACTCCATGACCACGCTCACTCCGCTTGCGCGCCCCTCTCCACCCCCTATAGGGTCTCTTGGCTTCCGCCGTTGCTATGGAGCTGGGGCAGGAAGAGCAGCGGGTGCTGGAGGAGCTGATGCAGGAAAGCACCTGTGAGGGGCTGGCCGCGGCGGAAAGGTACCGCCCGGGGGAGGGATCCGCCACAGCGCACGTTGTTCAAAATAGGAGCGGAGCTCAGAGCCAGCCGCCTTCTCAGCTTCCCCAGATCTCTCCGTCCTCTAGCTGCGGGGCCCGAGCCCTCCTTTCCGCCCTGTGTCCCGCTTGTCGCCGGCCCCTCGCTTCGGGGATCCCTGTGCCAAGGGCCCCTACCTCGGGGGGCTGGCCCCGCCCTGGAGGTTCTCATCCACAGTCCGGGGAATGGCTCAGAAAGCAACTGCAATTGTCGCCTGATCTTTTTTCACTGTGGCTGGTGGCCATGTGAGGTCGGTGGGCCCAACCTGCAGTTCTCTGGTAGGAACTAAGGAGTGCTGTGTCCTGGAACCAGCTTATAGGCTGCGACTCTGTACTGAGGGTAAGGGTGGCTACTGGCTGCAAGCCACATTGCAGAGCTCCCCAGTCTGTCTTTGGGGTGGGTGGGAAGGCGTCTCTTTCGAACAAAAGAAAAACCTCCTGGGAACAGATTGAATTTGGAGTTTCTAGACTAGCGGTTCTCAAACTTCATTGCACCGCAACACCCTTCTGACAACAACAAATACTATGTGACCCCAGAAGGGGGGACCAAAATTGGAGCCCGCTGCCTGGGGTGGGGGCAAAGCCTGATCCCTACTGCTCTGGGCGGGGGTCCAAAGCCAAAGCCCAAGGACTTCAGCCTCAGGGGCTTGTAAAGTGAGCCCTGCTGCTGCCCAGTGCTGAAGCCCTCAGGCTCTGGATTCAGGCCCAGCCCAGCAAGTCTGAGCCAGCCCTGGTGACCCCATTAAAATGGGTTTGTTTCCCATTTTGCGGTCCTGACCCATAGTTTGAGAACTGCTGGCCACTCCTCATGCGGGCTGGGCTTCGCAGGCCACGCTAGGCGCTGCACAGGCAGGGGGCAGCGTTCTCCCTCCGCCCGGCCAGCGATCACATCCAGAGCGGCCAGGGCTGGGCTCCCGGCTGGGGGCGGGATGGGATGCCGGGTGGCTGCCGGCCCCGCTGCCTCGGCCCTGCTGCCTCAGCCTGGCCACTTGAATGACTTCGCTCTGCCCACCTGGGCCACTGCCATCTCACGCCGCACCTCCCTCTGGCACTTTCCCCTGCGCCCCCCCCCCCCACCACCACCACCCGCCACACAGCTGAGAGGCGGGTGGCTGAGCTAAAAAAAGCCGTGGCTTTTTGGCGGGAGGCGCCTCCCAGAAGGTGAGTTGAGCGCGGGTGTGGGGGCCAGCAGGGAGCTGCCGGTGGGTGCTCAGCACCCACTAATTTTTCCCCAGGGGAAGAGGAAGGGGAAGGGTGGGGAGTTGAGGAAGGGGCGGGGCCGAGGGTGGAGTTGGAGCGGGGCCAGGGTGCGAGCACCCACCGGCGCCGATGAAAGTTGACACCTATGCTCAGGTATGGGTTTGTGTTGCAGGCTCCAGGGTCCTCAGAGAGGCAGAATGCCTTTTTTAGAGTTCACTTCCTGGGGTGTAGCATACTCTTCATGCCTCATGCCTCAATACCCTCTCTATTCCTTTGAGACGGATGTGTGTCACTGGGATCTCATTGAGGGAGTAGTCTGCAGTCTTGACAAACCCTTGCATATGACATGCCAAGTGTGGAGAATCCTTGGATTCTCTAGTCTTTCCTGCATAAGGAAAGATAAGGGCTTGTCATCATATGGCCCAAATTGAGATTATGGAAAAGGACCAACCTTTACTCAATACGATTTCTCTGCTGAAGTGATCTGTTTCAAACAGTTCATCTTTAATTCCAAGCAGAATGGACATCTGTTTATCTAGCTGGGGTACATATATAGCAGTCATTAGATTAAAGTCTGTAAGGCACTCAGATGCAGTATCTGTGCTCATAAGATCACTGTGAGGTAGGCAAGTACTAGTATCTCTATTTTACAGGTGGAAAAATTGACATAGAGACACATTAAGGGTATGAATGCACTGCAGGTGGGAGGTGTAATTCCAAACTCTGGTAGAGGTGCACACACTAGCTCTGCTCGAGCTAGCATGCTAAAAATAGTAGTGGCTTGGGGTAGCAACCCAAGGACAATCCCATCCAAGATCCTAGGTATGTAATGAAGCACACTGCTACTTTTAGCTCTCTAGCTCAAGCAGAGCTAATGCGTACTTCTACCTGAGATGGGAATTACAGATAAACTGCAGCTGGGAGATGTACCCTGAGTGATTTGCCCACAGTCACATTGTAATATAGCAAAGAATTGGGCCCGGGTCTCCTGAGTTGGAGATTAGTGCCCTAACCACTAAACCTCCACTCTAAATTCCCCATTCAGCTTGTCTCAAAACTTGGCCTCTCTCTGGACCTCTTTCTTTCCTTCACTCTTACAATTTCCTTTGTACTAACAATTTCCCGGCTTTTATCTTGATACAAAAAGTTCCACATGCTAAAATCAATCTATTTTTTGTATAGTAATGACTGCAATATTCATGTGTTTGTTTCACATTTCTCTTCAAAACCCCGTGTGGCCTTTTTCTGGGTTTTAATGTTTAATTTTAGTGTATTATGTTTTGGTATATATTATAATAACCGTTGGGGTCAAATTACATTTACTTACTCATATGCTGAAAATATTTGGAGCCTTAATGGTCCTTGAGGAAAAGAGAATGATACAAAATAAGACATTCTGGGCTTGAAAACTTAATTTGATACCGTCTATCAAATTATTCATGCTGTCCAATTAATCAAAATTCTGAAAATTCTCTCAGATAAGTGGGAAAAAAAATTCCAAATTCTTTTATTTGATATTAGAACAAAAACTATATTTTACTTTCTGGAATATTCTATGTAGCAATGCAGCCACAGTTTACAATTTTTAATTCACTGGAGATCAAAGGAAACATATAAAATGAAAATAAATACTATCTATGACTTACGCTTTTGTAATGTGGGAGTTCTAAAGTATATTGAATAGGAAGTGGGAGCCATAAATCTTGACAAAGTTACTGGTCACATAGCTATTATAGCACACATCATCTTATTCTAATGCTTTGTCTGAGCCAATAACTGGTGTTTTTACAACACTGTTTTTAAACATGATTTGAAGTTTGATTCAGCTCCTTCAATGCGTTACATGTGTGCTCAAATTTACAGACTGTCATTAGTCCCACTGAAGCCAATGGGACTACTCACAGTTTGTGAAGTGAAGCATATGTGAGTCTTTTGCAGAAACAGGTCTAGAGTTTGGCCCAGATAACTCTCAGTATTCATGTTATGGGCCTGATCAAAAGCTCACTGAGTTCAGTGGGCTCCAGTTTAGGCCATATGACATTAATTCCGTATCAGGATCTACTAGCATCCTAAGCTCCGGCATCCATATAATGTATGTGTACACAGCAATAAAAGACCTGTGGCATGGCTCAGACTTGTGGGGCTCAGCCTGCAGGGCTAAAAATTGCAGTTTAGATATTTTGGGTATGGGCTAGAGCCCAGATTCTGAGGCTTTCCCACTTGAAGATTCTCAGAACCTGAGCTCCAGCCCACGAAGCCTGAGGGTATACACTGCAATTTTTAGCCCTACAGCACAGGCTCTGAGACTCTGTGCCAAGGTTTTCTAATTGCAATACAGACATACCACTAGAGACCCCTTGACTTGAAACTGAATCTTCATGGACACAGTAGTCCATACTAGCAAAATACAAAGCAGTACCAAGACTCGTTTTAGAAACCGGTTTAGCTGTACCCAAGCTTGACATGAGTTCCTGAACTTAATACTGAAGGATAAAAACCTGGCCTTTATTGAAGTAAAGGGAACAAAATATATTTAGAAATGAGTAAATACTGGGTTTTTTAGTTTGTTGGCAATTATGAAAAACTGGAAATCCCCCCCCTCAAAAAAAACTGAATGATTCAAAAAGTCAAAATTAATTTTGGGTCTAACGATGTTTCGTTTGACCTGAAATGAAATGTTATGATTTTAAGGGTGTTAATGGTTCTGAATCTTTAAACTTGAAAGGAATTTCAGATAAATTGTCAAAATGCTTAGCTTTTTCTGTTTGGATTGTCAAACCTGAAAATGATTTCTTGGAATTTTTTTTCTTTTATTTAAACAAATTGAAACAAATTTAAACAAATTTTGGTGCCACCAAAAATTTTGGCAAAAAAATTTATCTCAGTTCTACTCCCTTTGACTTCAGTGAGGTCTGGATTTGCCGTAGGCCATTTTAAAAGGTTCCTTGGTAATATTTTAACATATTCCTATGCAAGAAACTGCAGAAGACCAATTATTTTTCAGCTTTAGTAGCAGTTCCTAATCAGTCTAGTTGAATAAGGATAGTTCTTTCTAAATTTTCTTTCTCTTATTCATAGTTTAAGAAAACAATTTGTAGGCATACTAGCATCTTCATATGTAATTTTCTACGCAATTGATGAAATATTGGAAATTCTGATACTGTCATGGAAAACTCTACACAGCTCGGCAGGTAGAAATTCATTCCTTTTAAAACTCCTACCTTTCTGCTCAAATATGAATGATTAATTGGCATTATAATTGGCGTGGGCAAGATCACTTCCATTCATATTCAGTAGGTTTTTATCACTGTGTTAGAACCACAAACTATGACAGTAAGTAGCATGCTAGTTTTTCCTCATTTATTCTTTGTAGATTTTCAATGAATTGCCATCAATGACAGCAATGTTAAGAAATTATAATTGTTAGCTATTACTGAACCTAGTGATTTAATTCATTTTCCTGTGAATGGATGAAAATAATCATTTTTTTCCTTAGGCCCATACTTCAGCTACTCTCATCAAGGTTGCATTATCACAGCAGTGCACTTTTAAATATCAAAGTTTAAAGTATTTTGTTCTATAATAATGATGATGATACTTTGCACTTATGGAGTGTCGTCTATTTAAATATTTTTACAGCATATTAAAAAAACATGACCTTGTTGTACCTATATACTGCATAGGTGTAATGTGTAAAGTTAAAATGGCTGAGGATATGTCTACACTCCAACTAGACACCAACATCTGGCATGTTGCAGCTGGTTGGGTTCACGGGGCTCAGGCTAAGGGGCTGTTTAATTGTGGAGCCTGGGCTTTAGTACCTGTGAGGTGGGAGGGTCCCAGAGTTCGAGCTGTATCTCAAGCCCAAATAACGACACAGCCCTTTAGCCTGAGCTCAAGTCAGCAGGGGCCAGCCGTGAGTATTTAATTGCAGGTTAAACTGAGAGCTTAAACATTGGACCATTAACAGACCCTGAATCTTCTCAACAAAAAGAGCTCTGAGCTCTGCCTGTAGCTGTTGCTGTCATTTCACACTGACTCTACAGACATTCTAGGCTTCAGAGTGACACGTGTAGATGATAATCCTGGAATCTTATTATATTGATACATGCTATATCACAGCAGGGAACATCATGCTAAGTAATAATGCATCAATCTCTGACCATTTCAAAGAAACAGTGGACTTGATTTCCTTTGCAGTTATGCTCATTTTACACTGTTTTAATGTAATTGATTTCAGGGGACTTATTCCTGCTCTACAATGGTATGAGTGAAAGGAGAAGAGTCCCACAATTTAATAATAAATCGAGATTAGACCATCCCACTGGTCTGGCTAGTATACAGTCATATTGTAGGGTATGAGTGATTTTATGTACTCTTTTCAGCTAGACCTAGGCAGGAAACTGTTTTCCTTTTGACAAATAATTTTCTTCAAATTTGGGAGTGTTCTTCACCCCCATGAATAAAAATGGTTTTTAACATTGGAAAACAAAAATTTCAATTTGATGGACGAATAGGATTTTTTTGGTCTGGTTTTACTGAAATTTTTTGCTCAATCAACTGAAATTTCACCTGAAACTTTCAGGTTTTGTTTAATGAAAAACAAACCCCTTTTTGTTTTCTGGGTATTCAATGAAATCCTGAAAACTATCAAAAAGACATTTTAATAGAATTTTCCATTTCCACAAAATAACTACTTTCTGTTGAGAAAACTTTGAAACATTTCCAAACATAACCAGCTCTCCTCTCAGCCTCCAGAATGTACAGATGGCAGTTTTCAGAAGCATTTCTCAAGGCTGATCACAGAGCAGCAAAATAGGTTCGAAAGAGGCTTTTAACTTTTGGCACCCCAGTTCCTGATCCACATGAATTACCACATGAAGTTATCAAATGAATTCCACAACAAAATATTTTGGAATGTTTTTGTTGTGTACCATGAAGCAATGCACTATGGCAGCTCAAAGTCCCAAGCGCTTTCTTCACCAATGAGAGAGATGGGCGGGGAGGAAACAAAAATACAAATATGACAAACTTAGGGTTAATATTAGTTTTCTGCTGGTGATGAGGCACAAAGAGGCACTTCAACAAGGATGTTGCAAATTTGAAAAGGATTCAGAAAAGAATTACAAGAATCACTTGAGGTCTGGAAATCACGTTTTATAGTAAGATATGTAAGAAGCTCAATCTATTTTGTTGAAGAGAATGCTCAGAGCTGCCTTGATTTCTGATAGTAGATGGCTCTTTAATCTAGAAAACAAAGGCCTAATAAGATCCAGTGTCTGGAAGCTGAAGCTAGACAAATTCAGACTAGAAATAAGATGCTGCATATTTTGAACAATAAGCATAATTAACTCCTGAAGCACCTAAGGGTATAGAGTGGATTCTCCATCAACTTCAGGTATTTAAGTCAAGACTGGATATCTTTATCAAAGATATGCTGTAGTTCAAAGAGAAGTTAGTCCCCTGGGCTACATAAAATCCCTAGTATGCTCTTTTAATGCATACCAACAAAGTGTACACAGACTAGTTAGTGTGCTTTAGAAATCATAACCCCCATGAATGCATGGCCACGCCATATGGACAAAGACTTTAGACTAGATGAACATAAAGTTCCCTTCTAACCTTAAAATCTATTAAATCAAAATTATCTCCAAATGACTATACTAAAAGAACATTAAGGTTGCAAAGTCAAGCACTCCAAAGTTAGAAAATGCCAGAATAAAGAATGCCTATGCAGCCTTAATTCAGCATCCTCCTGTATATGCTGTTTAGACAGTCTATAATTACATGATCACATACTTTTCTTTGTCCTTTTTTTTTTTTTGCGCAGAGGACCCTTACCGCATTTAGAGCACAGGCTGCACTGTGCTAAGGGAATTAGGGATATTTAGTGAATATAGGAGTCCTTTATTTCAGAAGTTAGAGGCTTGACACAGGCACCTAACATGGAAAATTTCAACTTGAATGGTTTAGGCAGTCAAAATTATAAGCAACTGGAAATGGGCTCTTGTAAATCTTAGGCAACCTTAAGTACAGGCAGTGCTACTAGCTTAGCCTATAATAATAATAATCAAAAAGGGCTGAAAGGTTGTGGTTAAGTATTGGTAGATGAGAAGCTAGAAGAAGATGCTGTATGGATTTAAGAGCTATCCTGTTGTCTTTGTTTCATGTAGTTTCCTTTGTTTTATGTAGCTTGTCTTGAGTTGATAAGATGTTAAAGTGCAGGAACAAAATGTGACCAGATACTTTGCTGTTCTGTGTCTAGTTGAACAAGAACTTTTGTTTAAGGTGCTTGAGGGTACAGAGTTCTAAAAGATGGAAAATAACTGGGAGCTTACAAGACCCTATTCGGTATTGTTTACATAAGTAATGAGTGAAAGGGTTTTCCATGCAACAGATACATTTCTATGATGACTGCTAGATAGAGGCTACTATGCTATGTTGAGAATAAAAATGTTTGTGCCTAGATAGTATGAATTTTCCATGCGCAGAAGGCAATACCCGGAAGCCAATGAACCTCTTGCTGTGTAGTATACGCTGTTCTAGTTTTATCATTGTTATTATATAATAGAAACTATTTTTTCTGTTGTTTAGAACTTAACAATATTTTATGCTGTTTCTGAGGAAGAAAAAGTTACCTACCATTACAAATTTAGACAACTATTGCACAAGAAAATTGATTGAATACTGATCCACCAGAAAATGTGCTGTTAAAATTATTTGTAATGCAGACTAACCCATCATTTCTAGAAACTTCAATTATTTTCAGGTAACTATATTATAGCTGGCTCTATGGTTTAAATTATTTTGCATCTAATGTTTGAGTGCATCATTTTTCTTCAGAAAATAGTTAAAAACCCTATTAGAAGATGAACCATGCCTTTCATAAATAAATGAAAATCTGAAATGTTGCTAGATAGTTTATAATGCTTAACCTGTTAGATGAAATGTCAGTGACCTTCACAGATGGGCTATTTTTCTGCACTTCAGATCAAAATCAAAATGTCAAATACTGGAGTAGTGTGTGCTATCAGAGGCAGAGAATATTAAGAAATTAAACTGATTTATTGATAAACTATAGCTATCTTAGCATATTTCATATTGTAATATTGCTTATGTGAATAATTATTTGTTTTCCAATCACATTTTTCTAAGCTATTTTTAAATTGTGTTCTTTGAAAATAGATGTTCTCTTAATTACCCTGGGATGGGAACAAAGGAGAAAGTGAACTGAAAGCAAAATAGCATGCTCCAGTTACTCAAGTTCCAGATTACAAATACAGAGAATACCTACTGTTAAGGTAAAAAAGTTATTTTTTTTGTTTTTGTTTTTAAATTGAATGCACTGTGTGTGTATGTTATGTTCTGGGGCACATTCTCAAGTGATGTCTTTGTAGCTCTGGTGATTTTTTTAAAAACAGCTGAGAATCCACCCATATTGTTAGTTTATTTAGACTTACCCCAGAAGGAGGCTCCTTTAGGTACACAAGAAGTTACATAACACTATTGTGACCTTGTGCTCCATATGATTTTATGAAAATATGCTAATGAGTGTGAATATAATGTAACTGGAATATGCTTCATGCAAAAGGTCTCTTGTAAGGTATCATTAGAAAGCTTATAATCCACTGAGTGTGATATTCCTATTTGTATAAATGTATCATACTTGTATCTGAAACTATAAATATGAAATATAACTCTGAGGTCCTATTGTAATTATGCAAAGTGTGGGCCATCAATGGTGGTTTGGAATCTTGATGGCTTCCATTAACCAGGACAATTGACAGTGGATGGCTCTGTTTACTTGCAAGACTTCCTGTGAGTCAGGCCCAGAAGAATGAAGGCTTGGGGGTCTCACAGGACATGTGACCATGTCACCTGGTACTGGAATCCATCTTAAAAGTAGGGCTCTTCCATTTAGAAGGAGGGGTGGGGACACAGAGAGACAAAAGATTCCTGCCTTGTGCCAAAGCTATAAAAGGGGGTGGAACAGAACAAAGGGCGTGGCAGTCATAAGAAATCCCCTAGCTACCACCTGAGCTAACAAGAATTGTACCAGGGGGAAGGATTGTGCCCAGACTAGGAAGGAGTCCAGTTTGTGAAAGAAGCTTATTGGAACATCTTTGAGGGTGAGATTGTATCTGTATTCAGTTTCCTAGTGTATTAGGCTTAGACTTGAGTGTTTTATTCTATTTGGTAACTTACTTTGTTCTGTCTGTTATTACTTCGAACCACTTAAATCCTCCTTTTTTATATTTAATAAAAACACATTTGCTCATAAATTAACCCAGTGTAAGTAATTAATTCCTGGGGGAGCAAAGAGCTGTGCATATCTCTCTATGAGTGTTATAGAGGGCGGACAATTTATGAGTTTACTCTGTATAAGCTTTATACAGAGTAAAACAGATTTATTTGGGGTTTGGATGCCATTGGGAACTGGGTAGCTGAGTGCTAGAGACAGGGGCACTTTCTAAGCCATTTTCAGTTAAGTCTGCAGCTTTCGGGCACGTGGTTCAGACCCTGGGTCTGTGCTGGAGCAGACTGGCGTGTCTGGCTCAACAAGGATGCGTTCTGAAGTCCCAAGCTGCCAGGAAAAACAGGTTCAGAGGTAGTCTCAGCACATCAGGTGGCAGTCCCAAGGGGGTTTCTGTGACCCAACCCGTCAAAACTATTTTAAACTCTGGTAGTTTCCATCCTTTTTTGTCTCACCCACATCCCCACTCAGCCACACTGAAATCCTGCAGGAAGTATACTGTCAGAGATTTGTTGCATTGTAAATTAACTGAGACAACTGTCCTAAACTGTAAGTAGTGTAGCTGTAACCATTTTGCTCTGTGTGGCTCATGAACTCATCTCTCTCTCTCTCCCTCTCTCTCTCTCCAACAGAAGTCGGTCCAATCAAAGATATTACCTCACCCACCTTGTCTCTCTAAATTGTACAGATAGGCACACTACCTGCCATGTATCTGGGGACTGAGTGTAACCCAGAATGGATCAATATACTTTAGTCTTTCATATAAAAGGAACACTTATTTGATTTAAAGTCGGGCATTTTGTGAAATTGACACTCAGGGTTTCCATCTCCTCTTTCCTTTTATACTCTTACCAGCTTTACTTTCACATTCACCCTTCTCCCCCTCATTCAGAATTACTGACCCTTTCCAACTCCTCCTCCAAATCCACATGTAACATCTGCAGCATCCGTTGATATCTGATGCAATCCTGCCCCTCAGCCAATGCTTATTATTTAGGCTGAGAGATTCATGGATACCAAGGCCAGAAGGACCACCGGGATCATCTAGTCCAGTGGTCCCCAATCTTTCTGTTGCAATAGCGTATTCATGTTCCCAGAAGAGTGTGGTGGGCACCGAACGACCAGCCGCCAAAATGCCGCTGAGAAGCGGCGTCATCGAGAAGTGTCGCCGCCAAAATGCCACCGAGAAGCGGCGTCCTCAAGAAGTGTTGCCGCCAAAATGCCGCCGAGAAGCGGCGTCATCGAGAAGTGTCGCCGCCAAAATGCCACCGAGAAGCGGCGTCCTCGAGAAGTGTTGCCGCCAAAATGCCTCCGAGAAGCGGCGTCATCGAGAAGTGTCGCCGCCAAAATGCCACCGAGAAGTGGCGTCATCGAGAAGCGTTGCCACTGAAATGCTGCCGAGAAGCGGCGGCATTTCAGCAGCAACGCTTCTTGGTGTTGCCGCTTCTTGGAGGTATTTTGGTGGCTGGTTGTCTGGTGGAAGCGCTCCCTTTTCAGTAGGCGGGCGCACATAAATGCCCCGGCGGGCGCCATGGCACCCACGGGCACCACGTTGGGGACCACTGATCTAGTCTGACCATCCTTATAAAAGAGGACAGAGAACATCCCTAAGATAGTTCCTAGAGCACATCTTTTAGAAAAAACATGAATCCACCAAAACCCTCGGTAAGCTCTTCCAATGGTTAATTACTGTCACTGTAAAAACGTATGCCTTATTTCTTGTCTAATGTGTGTGATTTCAAGCCAGAACACAAGATTTGGTTGGTGCTCATCCCTGCTGGAGCCCCTAGACTGTGGTTGTGCTTCTCCCCCCACCTGAGCCCCTAGACGGTGTGGATGCTTACCCCTACCTGAACCCCTGGACTGTGTATTTTCTGGCTGCCTTAGCTCACAAGCTGAGGCAAAAGCCTGCTCCCTGCTCTGCCCCGCCCAAAGGACTAGAGCCCCAGACAATGGGTGGTTGCTGGATGCCTTGGCCAGAAGACTTAGGCTACAGCCTGCTCTCTCCTCAGTCCCGCCCAATGGGCTAGAGCCAGACTGTTAAGTACTGCCAGCCCCAGCTGAGGGGCTGTGAGCTAAAGACTACTCAGTGCTCTGCCCCTCCCAAGGGAGGGGACAAGAGCACCACACTATTATTGTTTGCTTGCCTCTGTTAGACAGGCACAGAACTATAGACTAATGACGGTTTGGCTCTGCCAGCGAGCCCTGAGCCCGGGGGTTACCGCCCGATACAACAAGGCAGAGTGGCCTTCCTCCCCGCTGGAGAGCAAGGGACCACTACATTGCCACTTATGATCCATCTCTGTTTCTCTCCTCATTCACTTGCATGTCAAGATCAATACTTTAAAGCCTTTAACAATGTTGGTCATGGCTGCAGTTAATATCAGCTGCAGTGGAAGGGTGTCTGACATTGTGCATGAAATTTACAGGCAATCATGCTTTTGTCAGCGTCAGCCCTCTAGTATATAACACATTCCCCACTGAAATCCATCTCCGTCTGTCCGTCCATGTTTTCAGAGAAAACTTGTATGCTTCATATTTTTTTTTGGTGGGTTCGTATATTTTTATAATGTATTTGTATTGCTGCAAGGCCAAATTTGGTAGGCCCTTTTCACATAAACCTATTTAACAATGATCCTCAAAGCATATGTTATGCTGTATTATCATAGTGAGCCTTTCCTCAGTTCTTAAATGCTTTCCCCACGGTATTATTTTCAGTCCACAAATTCACTACTTGTGAGAGACGAGCCCAGTATCCGTTATATGATTACAATGACTGTCCAGAAAGTCAAGTATCAGACCATGTAACTTTAAAATAAGGCAGTTCACAATTAAAGCTCTGGTAGTTTTTCTCATACTGACAACTGTGCACATATACCAAAATCCATTTTAAGTACTGAATTAGAGCAGTGGAGCTAGTGTGGATATATACAAAGGGTCTCTTGATCCTTTTCTGTGATGTTATGATATAATGGCTAATCTGAAGCAGGGAAGAAGTGATTTGAGGCAGGATTAAACGCATCTAAGGTTAACAGGGAAGATGCATCTAGAAACACGTTACATAGAATTCAACAAGAACACAGGCTGGGTCTGGAATCTTTCTCAGACCTTGATACCTGATATTACATTACTAATCCTGACAGGTTGATACTGCATTACTGATTATCTCTCTAGCAATATCATTTTCCAGTTCAGGTACTTCATTTCTCTCATACGATAGAATTGGTGTTTGAGACTCCAAAGTTTTTGAAAAATTGTATGGAGTTAGAGAAGATGTTTTGTAGTAACTAGGAAAGTGTTTGAGGAATGATCAAAAGATCAGAAGTAAAAAAATAATTAATCTATATAATGAAATAACAGAAATTTAACAGTGTCTATATTCTGTCTTGGAAACAATGCAGTATGTGACGCTTCATGAGGTCACCCAGTGGATGACCTCTACTACAAACTGTTACACATAACTTTGGTAGCACTGTGCATGGTACTGGTATCTACTTTCTATGTTGATAGAATCATGAGACTGCTATTGAGATAGGGTCACCAAAACTGTGAACCAGAATGACAGTTTGCCAGGAACTGAAGTTTTTAATCTTGCTTTTCATTAATAGCAGCTACCTGAAAGTGTAGAGTAAGCCCCCACATGTAATGCTCCCTCTTGACCTGGCCTAGTAGCTTGACTGCAAAGATGAAATGTTGCATTCTGGAATTAATAGCTTCTACATTCAATGTTTTGCCTCCATGTGAAAAAGAAATATGGGTGGCCATTGTCTGCAACAGGGAAGTCACTGGGCTTTTGCTTCTCACCGCCCAACATGTGAGCAGTTTGTAACTGCCAAAAAGTGAGTATTTTGAATCTGCAACATTGTAGTATAAGTGTATCTTGTAGAATATAAGCCACTAACCCAGGCAACAGCAACCTTTGGCATGCAGCTCACCAGGGTAAGGCCCCAGCGGGCTGGGCCAGTTTGTTTACTTGCCGCATCCACTGGCTTGGCCAATCGTGGCTCCCACTGGCTGCGGTTTGCTGTCCCCGGACAATAGAGGCTGCGGGAAGCTGTGGCCCACGCACCGCTTCCCGCATTGGCCAGGGACGGTGAACCGTGGCCAGTGGGAACCGCAATCGGCCGAACCGGCGGACGCGGCAAGTAAACAAACTGGTACGGCCCGCCAGGGGCGTACCCTGGAGAGCTGGGTGCCGATGCCTGCGCTAACCTCTTTCTAGTGGGATTGTTCAGTTATGAATTATATATTACTTTTCTGTCCTCCATCTCTTGTCCTTCCTGCACTGTCACACTGATAAATTAGGGTTTAATTCTGTCACCCTTACTCACTTGAAAAGGCCCATTTTAAATTAATAACTAATCAGGAACCATCCATCAATAAGAAGTTGATGGACCTATGCCAGTTTGCACCAGCTGAAGATTTGGCCCATTATCTTTGTTAATAAACCTGATGAAATGTTCAGACGTTCAGGCTCTATCAGTTTAGTCCCACATTTCACAGTTTTAAAAAGTAGTGTCACATATCACCCCTTGCAAAGATTTCTCAATTTCATTAACTGCCTACGATTCATTGAACAGATTTTTATAATTAATATTGACTGACAATGTTTGATATAGCATTGCAGTTCTGAGCAACAGGAAACAATGAGCAATTTCAGCCTGTGTAATCTGTTGTGTATTGGGGTTATACAACTGCTACAGTGTCTGTAATAAATGTTATTACTGTGTGTGTTGGGAAAATCCAGCTAAACTGTACATATCTGGGTAATGTGTTATGTGTATTTGGGGGAATGTTTTAAATGTATCCCAGACTCCATTACTGCTGCCTATGGTCTGTTTTTATCAGAATGCTGCTTTTTCAAATTTCAATCTTTGTTCTTCAGCAGAATAATTTAATAAGTAAGTTGTTTTCAAGCCTCTCTCTTTTAATGTGTGTGTTTTCATTTCCTTTTCAAGGATGAAGTTTTGGGGGAAGGAAGAAAATGCATTTCACACAACTAAAATAACATTCTTCTCTCACTGAATATTAATGAAACTATGGCATGCAAAGGTGTCAAGATGAAAATGTGGTTATAATAATATAAAATAGGAATTTGCAAATAGAATTTATGTAAATATTACATAAATTAATCTCTCACGGTAAAACTTTGATTTCATGCATAAATGGCAACATTACTATGTCAAAATAGAAACTTCACAAGATTTGTCATTCAAACATATCGTAGCATATTCATATGCTCCGGGAATGATGTCCAGTCATTCTTCATTGAATAAATGCTTTTTAATAAACAGAGACCAAGTAAACAAGATGATTGTTGATCTTTGCTTGACTGAGTTACTGAAAGTAAAGCTGATAACGATTTGTCTAAATTATCCCCCGAAGGTACTTAACTGCAATGTTTGCCCATTGGTACATCATATTTCTCAGTGTCCTGGGAATTCTTATGGATATGGATGTATAGCTACAGCTAAATGTATACTTATTATATGAGGACTATCATTACGGTAAATTAAAAAAAAATAGACTATATATCAAGAACATCCAAACTGAATCATGTGTTTTGTTACTAATATTGTACAGTAACTCCCCACTTAACGTCCTCTCGCTTAATGTTGTTTCGATCTTATGTCCCTGCTCCATTACAGAACATGCTCATTTAAAGTTGTGCAATGCTGCGCTATAACGTCCTTTGGCTGCCTGCTTTGTCCACAGCTGGCAGCCCCCCTATCAGCTCCCCTACGCTCTTCCCCCCCCAGCGCCTCCCACTCACCAGCGGACCCCGCAGATCAGCACCTTCCCCCGCCTCCTGCCCACGGCAATCAGCTGGTTTGCAGCGTTCGGGGGGTGGGGGGGGAGGAGCGATGATTTGGCTAGAACTCTATGCCAGGCCTTCTTAGACTCTATAATAAGCATTGAGTCTAGCTGAAAAAAAATCTGTCTAAATGTTTGTCGAGATGGGGGGGTGGGTATTTTTTTTTAAACTGTTCAGAATTCCCGCCTTGTTCATTGGCCTGCTCAGAATTCCCCCCTTGTTTCTTGGCCAGGGTAGGGTTTACTGGGGAAAAAGAGAGGGTGTTTGAGGAGTTAGATGCAAGATGGGAATTGATGGGAATTGATTATTGGGAAATTATGTGTAGGTCTGGGAAAGATGGATGGTTCTAAGGGGAAAAGTGACTGAATTGGTTGGGTTGGGAGAAGGAGAAAGTCAGAGAAGACCTTCAAAAAGCTTGGGGAAAAAAGAACTTCTGGGGAGTTTATTCAAATAGCAATGCCTCTGGGTTCATTCATCAGAAGTAACTAGATTCATGAATGGTGGGGTGGCGGGGTGGGGGTGGGGAGGAAGGTGCCTAAGTTAGGGAGATTGCTATTTGAGCTCAGTGTGCATTCTACTTTTTCCCCAGTGCATGGTATTTCTATGCCTTAACCAGATGAAGGCATAATCACTTATGGTGTCCCAAATACTTTAAAATTAATTTTCTATCAACATTTGTCTGTCAAACCAGATAACCGGAACAGTGAAATGTACATGCAAACAGAATATGAGCACAGCCAAAGCAAATTTAAAAACTAAAGCAAATGCTGAAAACATTATCTGAGAATATTTGTCCAGCTCTAAGTATTAAATCTCTGGTTGCATTTGACAAAAATGTGCTGAGTGGGTATCAATGGACTTTGGTTAATTCTAGTGGAAGCTGAGTTGCCTCCTTGTTAGGGTTCCCTTCCCACTCTGAACTCTAGGGTAAAGACGTGGGGACCCGCATGAAGAGCTCCTAAGCTTGTTTTTACCAGCTTATGTTAAAACCCCCAAGGTACAAAATTCCCTGCACCCTAAGAAATGCTTTTCTCACTGCCACCATTAAGTGCTTTAAACAGGAATTTGGGAAAGGAACCACCTGAAGTTCCCCTTCCCCCCAAAATACCCTCTCAAGCCCATACACCCCCTTTCCTGGGAAGCTTAAAAATAATCTCCCAACCCAATTGGTTACACAGTGATCTAAAATCCCACCCCTGGGGTTTTAGAACCATAGAAAACAGTCAGCTTTTTAAAAGAAGGATTTTATTAAAACAAAGAAGGTAAAATCATCTCTGTAAAATCAGGATGGTTAACTATTTTACAGGGTACTTAATTTTCAAACTTAGAGGGATTCCCCCTCTGGACAAAACCTTAAAGTTACAGAAAAAACAGGAATAACCCCTCCCTCTAACACAAGGAAAGCTTACCAAGCAAAACAAACAGAAACCTACTTGCTATGCTGACTAAACTTACTTTAGAAAAGTGAGGTTTGGTAAGAAGATGACTGGTTGAGGAGACTGATTTTCTGCAGGTACTTCTGGTCTCCCAAGATCTCTCTGACCCAGACAAAGAGCCATACACAAAGCCTTCCCCCCTCCCAAGATTTGAAAGTAAATGTCCCCTCATAGGTCAGATGCCAGCCAGGTTAGGTGTTAGTTTGGCTACCTGCATTTTTTAACCCTTTACTGGTAAGAGGATTTTATAGCACTACATTAGACCCTCTCCCCCTTTCCTTTATATTTATGACATGCCCCCCAAATCACCGATAGTGTGAAACACTGGCTGTGATTTTTTTCTGGAGCTCTAAAAGAAAACAAAATTAATAAGACACATGCATTTCCGAATATACTAATAACTGTATAAAGACTACCAATATTTTTCACATTGCAAGGACAATTTTAACCAGTTGGTTCTTTGTAGTAGACACCTTTAGGCCCCCCAGCGTCATTTCCTTCCTGGGCTGTAAACCGAGAAGCCTTTAATTTTGGGGGGAAAAAAGGCTTTAGAGAATTAACATGGTACACTTTAGGCTTGAGAGTTGAGGTGGGGAATGCTATGAGATAGTTAACAGCTCCCAGGCGTTCTTGGACCGTAAATGGCCCTTCCCATGACGCTTCCATCTTATGGGCCTGGAGCGCCTTCAAGACCATGACCTGGTCCCCTACTTTAAAGGAACGCTCTTTGGCATGTTTATTATACCAGGCCTTTTGCTCTTTCTGAGCCTCTTTTAGGTTTTCTTTAGCAAGGGCTAAAGAGTTTCGGAGGGTGTTTTGTAGGTTGCTTACAAAGTCCAGAATGTTAGTTCCCAAAGAAGGCGTAAACCCCTCCCATTGCTGTTTTACCAACTGTAATGGCCCTTTAACCTCGCGGGCATACACAAGTTTAAATGGTGAAAACCTTAAACTGGGATGTGGTACAGCCCTGTAGGCAAAGAGCAACTGCTGTAACACTAGGTTCCAATTGTTGAGTGCTGATTTACGAATTTACATATTATGGCTTCCAAAGTTCCATTAAACTTTTCCACCAGGCCATTTGTTTGATGGTGGTAAGGGGTGGCAACCAAGTGGTTCACCCCATGAGCTTCTCACAGGCTTTTCATGCTCCCTGCCAAGAAATTAGTTTCCGAATAGGTAAGGATGTCGGCGGGCCAACCTACCCTGGCAAACATCTTTGTTAATGCCTGGCATACACTTTTAGCCCTGGTGTTGCTCAGAGCTACTGCTTTTGGCCATCGGGTAGCAAAATCCATGAAAGTTAGTATGTACTGCTTTTTTCTGGGTGTCTTTTTTGGGAAAGGACCCAGAATATTTACAGCTACCCGCTGAAATGGAACTTCAATTATGGGGAGTGGCTGGAGAGGGGCTTTGACCTGGTCTTGGGGTTTTTCCACTTAGAATCATAGAATCATAGAATCTCAGGGTTGGAAGGGACCTCAGGAGGTCATCTAGTCCAACCCCCTGCTCAAAGCAGGACCAAACCCAATTAGATCATCCCAGCCAGGGCTTTGTCAAGCCTGACCTTAAAAACCTCTAAGGAAGGAGATTCCACCACCTCCCTAGGTAACCCATTCCAGTGCTTCACCACCCTACTAGTGAAAAAGTTTTTCCTAATATCCAACCTAAACCTCCCCCTCTGCAACTTGAGACCATTACTCCTTGTTCTGTCATCTTCTACCACTGAGAACAGTCTAGATCCATCCTCTTTGGAACCCCCTTTCAGGTAGTTGAAAGCAGCTATCAAATCCCCCCTCATTCTTCTCTTCTGCAGGCTAAACAATCCCAGTTCCCTCAGCCTCTCCTCATAAGTCATGTGCTCGAGCCCCCTAATCATTTTTGTTGCCCTCCGTTGGACTCTTTCCAATTTATCCACATCCTTCTTGTAGCGTGGGGCCCAAAACTGGACACAGTACTCCAAATGAGGCCTCACCAGTGCCGAATAGAGGGGAATAATCACGTCCCTCGATCTGCTGGAAATGCCCCTACTTATACAGCCCAAAATGCCGTTAGCCTGCTTGGCAACAAGGGCACACTGTTGACTCATATTCAGCTTTTCGTCCACCGTAACCCCTAGGTCCTTTTCTGCAGAACTGCTGCCCAGCCATTCGGTCCCTAGTCTGTAGCAGTGCATGGGATTCTTGCGTCCTAAGTGCAGGACTCTGCACTTGTCCTTGTTGAACCTCATCAGATTTCTTTTGGCCCAATCCTCTAATTTGTCTAGGTCCCTCTGTATCCTGTCCCTATCCTCCAGCGTATCAACCACTCCTCCCAGTTTAGTGTCATCTGCAAACTTGCTAAGGGTGCAGTCCACACCATCCTCCAGATCGTTGATGAAGATATTGAACAAAACCGGCCCCAGCACCGACCCTTGGGGCACTCCACTTGATACCGGCTGCCAACTAGACATGGAGCCATTGATCACTACCCGTTGGGCACGACCATCCAGCCAGTTTTCTATCCACCTTACCGTGCATTCATCACTTTTTGGCACACCTCACAAGACCGGACATAGGTAGAAACATCCTTGCCCATTCTCTCCCAGTGGAATGACCTCCCCAAACGGTCTTTGGTTCTGTTCACCCCTGCATGACCACTAGGATGATCGTGGGCTAAGCTCAAGAGCTTTACCCGGTACTTAGTTGGAACTACCAACTGTCTTTGAGGACGCCAGTCTTCCTGGTGTCCACCAGAAAGAGTCTCCTTATATAGAAGTCCTTTTTTTATAACAAACCGGGATCGATTAGAAGAGCTGAGAGGCAGTGCGTTGCTCCAGCCCACTGTCCAAGCTCTTTGGAGGCTTTTATCTGCTTCCTGCTCGGCTTGGAACTGTTTCCTCGATTCTGGAGACATCAGTTCCTTACTGGGTTGTGGACTTGGGCTGGGTCCCTCGGGAAGCGATGTAGATGATGGGGTTGTTTTTGTTTACTGTGAATCGCTTTCCGCTGGTGCACGATGTGGTAATTCAGGCTCTGGCTGAGCCTCTTGTGTGGAGTTATCTGCTGCTGCTGCCATTGCAGGCTCGGTGGTGCCCTCTGGTGTTGGCACTGTAGATGGGGTTGCAAGCGCTGGACTCAGTGCTGGCAATGGTTCTGGTGCTGGTTGCTTCGCCAGTTCCGGTTCCGAGACTGGCTTTGGTTGGGTTTCTGCGACTGGATCTACAACGGCTGTTGCAGTTGTTGGCAGGGTATCCGGTTCCACCACCTCTATCTGGGTCTCTGGTAGTACAGACGGGGTTCTGGTGGAAGTCTTAGGAACAGAGCTAGGTGTGACAGCTTGCTTAGCCTGGCTGCGGGTGACCATTCCCACCCTCTTGGCTAGCTTCACACAATTGGTCAAGTCTTCCCCCAGCAACACTGGAATGGGATAATTATCATAGACTGCAAAAGTCCAATTTCCTGACCAGCCCTTGTACTGGACAGGCAACATGGCTGTAGGTAAATCAAAAGAGTTGGACTTGAAGGGTTGAATCGTCACTTGTGCCTTTGGGTTGATTAAGCTGGGGTCCACTAAGGATTGGTGGATAGCCGACACTTGTGCTTCAGTGTCCCTCCATGCTGTAACCTTCTTCCTGCCCACACTCACCGTTTCCCTTCGCTCCAAGGGTATTTGGGAGGCATCTGGGCCTGAGGACCTTTGGTGTGACCCCGGTGCAATGAACTGTACTCTGTTGGGGTTTTTGGGGCAGTTGGCCTTTACATGCCCCAATTTGTTACATTTAAAACATCGCCCAGCTGTCTGGTCAGTGGGGCGAGGTGGGTTGCTGGAGAATGGTGTGGTGGGGCAATAAGGGGTCTGGGTTTTTCCTTGTGGGGCCTTGGGCTGCCCCTGGTGATGTGGTGTGGTCTTGGGTTTTCCTTTTTGGTATCTCCCCAAACTATGACCGGGGTTGTTCCTCTCTGCTTCCTGCACCCCTTGTGTGCCAAATTTCCTTGCCCCTCTGCTGATCTCGGACTGTTCGTATTGATCAGCATAAGCAGCAAGATTGTCTGCTGAGTTCATTTTTTTATCCCATAAACACTGTTTTATATTATTCTTGGACATATTCAGGAATTGTTCCTGAGCCATCAAATTACACACTCCTTCAAAGCTAGTAACACCCCTTCCGCTGACCCATTTATTTATCAGATCCTTTATCTGGTTTACATAAGCTACATTACTTAGTCCAGGCCCTCGGATAAGGGTTTGAAATTTTACTTTGTAAGTTTTAGGTGTAACTTGAAATTGTTTTAAAACCAAATCCTTGAATTTCTCATAGTCAGAAGCCTCAGCAATAGGCATCTTATTGAATATGTTCAGAGCCCTTCCAGTCAACTTTGCTACCAATATGGTTATTTTGTGAGTATTAGGAATGTTATGGAGTGTGCATAGTCTTTTAAAGGTGAGAAAATATTCAGCAATATTACAGGATTTATCACACTTTGGACATAGTCAATACCATTTGTGGATTGTGGGGGAAGGATTGTTTGTGTTATTTGGTAGATTCCGCTCCATCCTGGCCTTCTCCATCTCCAGGGCATGCTTTCTTTCCTTCTCCTCCATAGCATGTTTCCTCTCCGCCTCAGCATGCTTCCTCTTTTTTTTCTTCTTTTGAGCATGCTTTCTTTCTCTTTTCCTTTCATCAATTTTCATCTGTCTAAGTTGTAGCAGTTTTGCATGTTTTTTATTTTTTTCATTGGTTTGCAGTCTAGCTAGCTCCAGTTTAATAGCTGTTTTACTGGCAGTTATTTTAGCCTTTTTGTGTTTAATCTGTTTTAACCCGAGAGAGTTAGGAAACAAAAAAAAACTTGCTTGGGTTTTCCCTGTAGGGGGTTAACTACCTGCTTTTATATGTAGATACTCTAGATCCTAGCAGCTTAACCCCTCCCCCCTCCCTGCTTCCAAGCAGCTACAGGGAAGAGCCAGAGAGAAGAGAAAAAAATCTAAACTACCTGTATCTGGTTCAAAAAAAATCTCTGGTTCAATATATCCTACCGCTCTGCCACCATGTCAAGGGTTCCCTTCCCACTCTGAACTCTAGGGTAAAGACGTGGGGACCCGCATGAAGAGCTCCTAAGCTTGTTTTTACCAGCTTATGTTAAAACCCCCAAGGTACAAAATTCCCTGCACCCTAAGAAATGCTTTTCTCACTGCCACCATTAAGTGCTTTAAACAGGAATTCGGGAAAGGAACCACCTGAAGTTCCCCTTCCCCCCAAAATACCCTCTCAAGCCCATACACCCCCTTTCCTGGGAAGCTTAAAAATAATCTCCCAACCCAATTGGTTACACGGTAATCTAAAAACCCACCCCCGGGGTTTTAAAACCATAGAAAACAGTCAGCTTTTTAAAAGAAGGATTTTATTAAAACAAAGAAGGTAAAATCATCTCTGTAAAATCAGGATGGTAACTATTTTACAGGGTACTTAATTTTCAAACTTAGAGGGATTCCCCCTCTGGACAAAACCTTAAAGTTACAAAAAAAAAAACAGGAATAACCCCTCCCTCTAACACAGGGAAAGCTTACCAAGCAAAACAAACAAAAACCTACTTGCTATGCTGACTAAACTTACTTTAAAAAAGTGAGGTTTGGTAAGAAGATGACTGGTTGAGAAGATTAATTTTATGCAGGTACTTCTGGTCTCCCAAGATCACTCTGACCCAGACAAAGAGCCATACACAAAGCCTTCCCCCCTCCCAAAATTTACAAGTATCTTGTCCCCTCATTGGTCAGATGCCAGCCAGGTTAGGTGTTAGTTTGGCTACCTGCATTTTTTAACCCTTTACTGGTAAGAGGATTTTATAGCACTGCATTAGACCCTCTCCCCCTTTCCTTTATATTTATGACACTCCTCTTGTACAAAGTACCAACTAAAGTTAAGCTGGTTCTTTCAGCATAATGAATCAGGAAAGTATGTGATCCAGTTGGCTGTGGTAGAGTTTCTGTTGGTACTTTAATTGTTTTCACGAGCTACAATACTTAACAAAACACAATCCAAGAAGAAATGAGTCCTTTATATTGGTTCCTTGACAAGTAATGTATATTACTGCAATGCTATATGGAAGGCATCGGCAACCTTCGGCACGCAACTCGCCAGGGTAAGCCCCCTTGTGGGCCGGGCTGGTTTGTTTACTTGCCGCGTCCACTGGTTTGGCCGATTCCGGCTCCCATTTGCTGCGGTTCGCCATCCTCAGCCAATGCGGGAAGCAGCGCGCTGGCTACCGCTTCCCACAGCCCCCCATTGGCTGAGGAAGGCAAACCGCGGCCAACGGGAGCCGCGATCAGCCGAACCGGCAGATGTGGCAAGTAAACAAACCAGCCCGGCCCGCTAGGGGTCTTACCCTGGCGAGCAGTGTGCCGAAGGTTGCTGATGCCTGCTGTATGGTCAATCTGACCACAAGCATTGCCAAAGACCAAAACTTAAAAGAAAAAAAAATCTTACAAAACCTTTTACTGCCATTCACAATTTGAAATAAAAGTAGATGAGAGATGTGTCACAATGTTAATGATGCAGAGGAATCTTTTAAGATATATCTAGATAGATAGATAGATATAGATAGATATATCGATATAGATATAGATAGATATATAAATTCCTATGTACTATCGAACTTAGTGCTAGTGAAAAAGGCCTTTTGATATACACTTCCCATAAAACAGCAAGTTTCATTCCAAAAAAAGATGAAATTATTTGGCTTTAGAAAGTAGCTGATTAAAGTTTTTTGTATAGCAATTTGGGATTCATATATATTAAGGCCCTGATTCTGCAAATATTCTTGTATACAAATTATTTTACTTGAGTGCTTAATTGTTTTATAGGACTGGTGTCTTTAAGTACAAACTAAGGAGTACCAAATTCCTTCAATTTCGACCCAAGGGAAAATTGAGATCATTGAATGCATTTTTAAAAGGATAAACTACTAATTTTCTTTAAAGAAAACTTTTGATAGTGCAGTTCTTTACAAGGTTATTACTTACTGTGCTAATGCATGAGGCAGATAACTCCATGAGAAATCAAGCATATGCCATATCTCTCCAAATGGGAAATTCTAATGACTGTCTGAATTTCTTGCATAAATTTGGTCTCACCTAATCTAAGTATTCTTGATGCAAAACAAAAATATGTTCGGAAATCACTTGTTCCGTAGTCGAACATTAAACACACTGCAAGCTCAGTACGGTATTAATATGTTTAAGGAAGGATCTTTTTCTAGATGTATGGTACAAGATTTTTTTTAAGTATAACTTTGCTCAGTATTATTAATTTTCAGATGTCTTCAGAGGACAAAGCAATTATAATAATAGATGGTGTAATTACATGTTCATTGACTATATAATAAGATTGCAGCTCAGATAAATTTGAGCAATATACAGGGGAGGGGTTGGATTTCTTTGTTTGTTGGTTGGTTGGTTTGTTTGTTTACTTACGAAGTGTCTGCAATGGAGTTGCTTTTCTGACAAAAAATCTGTCTCATTTGAGGCTTTGACATGTATAGAATAGTCAGATGTGAATTCCTCGTAAACTATATGGAGTAAAATGTTTTACCATATGTCATTTGACAGGTAATTTTAATTAGACTTGAAAATAATGTCAGGTTTGATCTATGACTTTGAAGTATGATAGTGTGTATATAATATATTCCTAAACTGCACAAATCTCCAAGTTCACCATTTAATTGTCACTTGACAGGTTTCATTAATTTCAATATTTTTTGATGTAATAAAGGATAAAATCAAATACTTAGTTGTTCACTGGAACATTTGGGAACAGGAAGGCAATCAACCTTGTCCGCCAAAACTATAAACATTTAGGTAGGTAAATAAAAACTATTTGAAGGGTAAACTAGAACATCCAAAGAACAAAATATGGAAACTGATCGATGCATATTGAAGCTGACGGAAAGACTTTCCTTTGTTTAAGTCCAAAAGTATCATAGTTTACAGTACTGTATATGCATATCTTTTAGTACCACAAAACAATGCTTCAATCTGTATTTAGTTCAAAATGTCTAATGCACAATATCAATATATTAGATCTCATTTTTAAAAAAAATAGTAGGCAGCCAGAGATAAATTAGCTTTCTAGTTTGGCATTTGTGGATATTATTTAGCCAATGTACAAAGGGAAAACAACGTTTGCATAGGGGTGGTTCTTTTTTTCAGTTCCACAAGAATGCTAGTAGTGAGGGGTGCTTGGTGTTGTGGTAAATAATACAAATGCATTCCTGAACCCTCTCACATAAGCTCGGAATCAAGGAGGGATCAGCAGTAGAGTTAGTTGGAAAAATTCCAACCAAAACATTTGGAATTTTCCAGTTGAACAAATCAGTACTTTTTGTGGAGATGGCCAGTCTTAGTCAAAGTTTTGATTAAGTCCAGGCTGGTTTCAAAACCCTGCCTAGTTTCCTACCATTTCACTTGCCTGCTCCTCAGCAGTGCAGCTTCCAAGTTCTGTGACCCTCATGTAGCCAGCAATGTGCAGTGCCTCAATGACTGGGGGCCTAGGGTTTTCTGGATCTGTAGCTCCAGGACATCCAGACAAGCAGTCTCTCCCAGGGGTTCTGAATCAGAATGAAAATATATTTTGAAATATTTAAGTCCTCCATGAAATTGAGTTACTTTTTCTCGCACCGGTCTAATCAGCGGTCAAGTGAAACCTTAAAATCCATGTGCTGATGCTTTAAGAATATTCACCCCAAATAATAAACACTTGAAATTCTAAGTCTTGCTTCTGAGAACTACCACTTCTTCTGTATTGTATGCAATGACTTAAATTGCAAATTGCCCTGTTGTGTATAGTTATGTAATTGTGTACACAATTATATTCCCCTTGTTCCTCGTAAGCCTAATTCTTCAAGGAATCTCAAGCCAAAATTCAACTATTTTTTCTGCACTGATTTTCCAGAAACTGTTCCACACAATCAATAACAAATGTAGAGTATTTAAACTCTGAACTTTAAATTGTACTAACAGCTCCCAGTCATGCTCAGAGAGAACTCACACAAGCTTAATATTAACGTATGTAAACTTAATACAGATCGACTTATCTTGTGAATCCCTAATTCATGTTGCTAAGTATTTACTCATATAAGTAACACTTAACTTTAATGACTGATTACAAATAAGTGCTCACCAGGATGAGTAAGGGTTGAACACTCTGCTTTACAGTGGACACATTTTAAAGGTTTTCTTTTTAGTATTTTGTTTCTATGCAAAATATTAATGGTTCTAATTATATTTTCTATTTTAAGTATAAAGAATGTCTGGCGAAACTTAGCTTAACTATTCATCAAAAAGTAAAAGGCAAATGTTTTACCATGGCAAAAGTACAAACAAAAGGAGAACTTGAGGACCAGATCTTCAAAGATGAGGATTTGCACGGACCCAACTTGTGTATGTAAGTTCCATAGAATACATGCAAGATGGATGCATACAAAACTATACTGTAAAAGAGATTGACTATAAATAGCAGCTGAAATGCATACATGCCATATTACAGGGCAAAGATCAGCAGTGGCTGATATAATCCCAGTTTAAAATAACTTGCTAATAATCAAACCGGTTTCCACCGTCAATTAATGAGATTTTAGGAGTGATGGAATCTCACCACCTACTGTTCCATCCATGGTTCTTGTAATATACTGATGTATATGTATATACTTATTTTAAATTACATACTCCCCCACTCCCCACAAAGCTACCTTAAGGTAATGACTGAGTTCACTCTTCTGTCTGTTCTCAGAAGCATCCATCTACCAACACTTTAACAGCAATAATGGACATGCTTCCCTGCACTCAGCACCGATTTACGCAGAAACACAGATGCATATAACCATCTCCTCACTGCTGCTGTCCCATGTTCTGAGCTTTTGGTAAGTAAATAAAACACTATGGCATAAAACAGTTGCATCTGTCAGTCCTCCTATGTCATAATACTGAAGATTTCTTCCTTTTCAGACTCATGTGTAATACCTGGGTATAGTGATAAGGGGGATAGATATCCTAGGACACAGTCAATAGGGTCAGTCAAACTTTTTAAATTCCCTGATAAAGCAAGAAATAACTCAATGGAAAAGATGGATTGCCTTATTTTGTCAATACTGGAAGCATGAAAGTGGATGCTTTCTGTAGAAAAATAGACAGAGAGTTAAGAGGATGAAACTCCTTCCTTGGTTACAGAACTTTCCACCTTTTTACCCTTTGACTTTTCAATTTAAAGAAAAACGCTTTGAGCTCAAATTACTGAAATAGCTCAGGTTAAGAAGTTTTATTGGTAGAACAGCAAATTTAGGTTTTTTTTGTTTTACTAAAATGAACTTGGTTAAGGTAGGCTTAGCAGTCTGGTCTCCAAATATCTTGTCAAGCTGTACAAATCCATTACATGTCCTTAGCAAAAAGGAAACCATGAATTCATTTTCTTGTTCCCATCCCTTAGTACCAGAGCCTGTGAGGTATTGAGATATAGTAGGAGCATTTCCAGCAGATCGAGGGAAGTGACTATTCCCCTCTATTTGGCACTGGTGAGGCAACACCTGGAGTAGTGTGTCTAGTTTTGTTCCCCCCACTACAGAAGGGATGTGGACAAATTGGAGAGAGTCCAGCGGAGGGCAATGAAAATGATTAGGGGGCGGGGGCACATGACTTATGAGGAGAGGCTGAGGGAACTGGGGTTATTTAGTCTGCAGAAGAGAAGAGTGAGGGGGGATTTGATAGCAGCCTTCAATTACCTGAAGGCGGGTTCCAAAGAGGATGGAGCTAGGCTGTTCTCAATGGTGGCAGATGACAGAACAAGAAGCAATGATCTCAAGTTGCAGTGGGGGAGGTCTAGGCTGGATATTAGGAAACACTATTTCACTAGGAGGGTGGTAAAGCACTAAAATGGGTTACCCAGGGAGTGGTGGAATCTCCACCCTTAGAGGTTTTTAAGGCCCGGCTTGACAAAGCCTTGGCTGGGATGATTCAATTGGTGTTGAAACTGCTTGTTGGCAGTGTTTATGTGCGGGTTTGCATGTTTTTATTTATTTTATTCCCACACTCTGAGAGGGAGAGAGATAATACTCTGGCTTGACTAACAACCATAGGCATTATGATCTCAGCCTCAAAATTGCTTCTCTTCCTCCGGTAACCCCAAATCCTGGTTTGAAATCATTCATGTACTTGACTGGCTCCCCTCCCAGGGACCTAACCTATCACCAGGATCTATAAAGTCAGGAGATAAAAAGGAACTCAGTGTCAAGTCAGAGGTGCATTGGCAGTCTGGGTTAGAACAATGAGAGGAGCCCATGCATAGCACTCAAAAAAGATTGAGGGAAAGGATATCACACGTGTAAGGTTGCATGCCAGTAGATGTGAATGGAAATGGTATAGGGAGCTTGAAAATAGCAGTTTTATTGTCTGTAACATCCGACACCTAAATTTTTTCTAATACAGATAACTCAGATTCAGTGATGAAAATCCCACACTGAATCAATGGGAGTTTTACCTAAATAAGGTTTGTAGAACAAGGCTAATTAGCAACTCAAGGGGTTAACCTGAACTTGTAGTTCTTGTCACTAAAAAGTCCCTTTTTAAAGCCTATGTTTTCTTGATAGGGTGGATTTTTTTAAAAAAATTCCTTATAAAAGAGCTTTACAGTTTTTCACAAACTAATTGTAATGAAGACTACTAGAAAATAAAGAAGGAAGGTTCAATAAACAAATTACTGCACCACAACTAAGGTGGGGCAGAGTTTGTCTGGGGCTTACTCGGGAAGGACAGCTCTGCTTTACGGTGTGGCCGGGGAAGAGGAAGAAGGCCAGAAACTGCTGTAAAACAGGTGCTCGGTGGTCAGCTGTTCAGAAATCACTCCCCCTCCGCCCCCGCAGAAATGTACATAAAGGTACAAAACCTAGGTGGGGCAAGTCTCTATTTACAAGCAGTGAGGAAGCCAGCACCCACCCTCCCTCCCCTTGTGGAGGCAAATGACAGGCTGGGTTAGGACATGCTGTGGGCATTACACTAGTTGCTCCTTTTAAAGGGCGGCCGGAAAGGAATTTTTCCCACACCACCAGAATTGGCTTCGGTGGAGTGAGGTTTTTTCACCTTCCCCACAGCGGGTGTTAGGATGGACCTTTTCTGGTGAGAAGACAAGGGTAGTAGGACATATGTCGCAACTTATTTTGTAAGATCGGGCAGATGTCCAGTGCAAGTACTCCATAGGGAAGGCATCCAGTGATCAGATAAATGGCCTGGTAAGGGACTTTAAAAAGAGGTGTTGGTTAAAGGAATAGAACAGGAGGAGGGGTTGGGGCTCCTATGAATGGTATGGCAGGGAGACACTACCTCCTTTCTTATAACCCACCTTAACCCTTCTATAAGGATGGGTGGATGGTAAGGTCCCAGAAATGGGTTGGCAGGGGAACCTGAATGGAAAAAAGGGGGAGGGCTGACGGAAGCCCTCCATGTAGTTATTGAATGAACATGGTGTTACCAGCACTGACCACTTTTATGTGCTGGGTAACCCCAGACATCTAATAATAAAGTTGTGGCCTGATTAAAATCACATCTAGTGTCTTCTGAACTTCTTTTGGTGTACCAGGACGAGTTTTCTATCTGACAAGTGGGATGCACATTCCCTGAAGTACTTTCACACGTAACAATAACTTCTGTCCACTGAAAAAATAAGATTCAGATTTTTGCAATTTTTTTGGTTTGTTGTTTAGAGGCGCCTGCATCACTCTAATATCTCAAAAATTGCAACCAGTGGCATAAGTGTTTGGAAAAAATACATCAACAAAACTGTGACATCTTGGGAATTCAATCTGACCAGTCTACTTGGTTTTATTTTTATTTGTTTTAAGTCAAAATTATGAGACTTCAAACATGTTATTTAAAGATAATTAGGAATTAAAAAGGGGGAAGTGACAAATAAATTAATTAAAACTGCCTAGTGAAACCAAATTAGAGAAAGCAAGTTAGACCTAATCCTTGACTTAATTGATATGAAGGATAGCCTGTGCCAAAAATAGGGAATATCATGAAGATTCTGTGATGAGTAGTAGGGATATTTCTGTTGACAATCTGTCTTATGTGGAGGATTCTCATCATATGATGGTGATGGGTGGAAGCACAAAGACTGAGATAGTATGAGGGGGAGAAGCTAGAACTTTTTCACCATCAACATTCCGAGTTTTAACCTTAAGAAAATATATTTAAAATATTCTTTAGAACCCTCTCAAATCATGCTGCACAAAACCTCCAGAAATGTTTACTTTCACACATTACTTGTAGCATTGTTGAAGTAGAGGGGTCTGCGGTTATCAGCACAATATTTGGCTTAGCATGTAGTGAATGTTTCTTAAATATTACAAAATTTTGATATTTATGTAAAGCTTTGATAAAATGGTAAACATTTAAAACCTATCACTGACACTCCTGATTGAGGAAACTATAATGAGGCATGGCATGTGTGTCTGAACTTGCAGCATCAAGGCCTAAATTCAATTAAAATTTTCACAACATAGTTTTTCCTGTGTCTGTTTAGTTTTCTTATACATCTATTTTAAGAGGAAATGGGGGGGGGGGGAAGCATTTAAGGATTCTAACAAAATGCCAGCCACACAATAAATTAAATTGTAGAGAAGTCTGCTTCCCCCATATGTTGTTCTTTGTACTGTATGTCCTTTGCTGGTTTTTCATTTGATTTAGTATTCCCATTAATTCAATGTACCACTTTCCTGTCTATCTTGTTAATACTGCAGCTCTGGGAAAGAAAAGAAACATACCTTTTAGCTATAATGAATGTGAGACAGAAACAATAACTCTTCCCTCTCTCCTTTTCACATGTGTATTTCTTGCCATTAGCTAAAATTAGATGGGAGATGTATTATTAATGACAAATCTTGGCAGTTTCCTGGTGGCAAAGTGGCCACTGATGTTCAGGGGCAACATTCAGAAGTGGCACTTATCCCCACATGCACTGAGACCTGGTGGGTAGTGAGATTAGTAACATACCATCTATTAACCCAGTCATGCTCTTTTTTAGGGGTGTTGTGCCATTAGAAGCGAGCCTCTTTCCCTCTTTATATTTAAGATATGCTAGCATTAGCACTGTGGTTGTTCTTGTCCATGTGCACTGAGCCTCCATTTGTCCCTATGCATTATTCCTCTAAACGAACTAACTAAATAAATTAAAAGGCCACCTTTCAAAATTTGCCTAAATGTATATTCTTTAGGAAACAGAGTAGCCTGTTCTAAATGATTAGCTGGACCTCTCACAAGCCCTAGTAGGGAGGGAGTATAAAGCCAGCTTTCCATGAGTGCTGATAAAAGGCATTGGTGGATAAGTAGATGGGCCCAGATCTACAATGGGACTTGGGTGTTTTGGCACCCAATGGAATCCACAAACTATGTGATAGTCACGTAGACTCCATATACAATGCATCTTGGGGAGAAAAGCCCCAAGAATGATATTCACTAAAGCCAGCATGCTAAGAGAGCAGACTTAGCTAGCCAATAGCAGGTGCTGATGAGGACTGTGTCCTAAGCTCAATCCTGTTAGGGAGTTAGGCACCTGAATCCAGGCTGAAAGAGGGAGGTGCGTATCTCTGCTTGGGATCCACAGCCAGGAATCTTCTCCTGGAGTCAAGGACCGAAGCTGTTTCTTACAAGAACAGTGGTAGTGTATGCCTAACTCCACACACAATGGCCTGGGAGGGGGGTGAGCATAACTTTAGTGCAGAGGTTAAGGCAGTCATCCATGACATGGAAGGCACTGTTTCCATTCTGTGCTCTGACTGATGTGAAGGGATCTGCACAGGGTTTTCCACCTTTCAGCTGAGTGCCTTAATGGAACACAGTAGGTACTGTATTCAGCCTATGGAATTCTCGGACAAAAGAGCTCATAGTGGAAAATACTGTCTGGATGTTTAAAGAGATTGATTAATAGTATGCTAATATTTATAGCTTATCCTCACAACTTGCCATGAGGTACAGAGGTACGAGTATCCCCATTTTACAGATGGTGATGGACAAAGAGGGATTTGTGTGACTTGCCCAAGGTCACACAGGAAGTCTGCAGTAGATCTCGAATTGAACCCAGAGTCCTAGGCTATCCATTAGATTATCTTATCTAGTTGTGCAAAAAATGTCCAGCCTTGTGTTCAAGTAAAAGTCACAGCTTGTACTTCATCTCTGTTTGTCTTAGTAGTCAGGAAAGACTGCCCTACCTCACCCTCCTCCATATCTGTACATCACAGCACAAATTTGCTGCCTGAGAAATCCAGAAGTACGCAACGAGAAGGCTAAAGCTGGAAACTCAACAGTCTGATTCAGTATGGCATGTTCAAGGGAGTAGCTAGTACTGCAGCTACACTACTGCATATCTGAGTCACAATGTTAATTTATAAAGTTTTTATTTCAATAGTATATTTCATTACATATAGTTATATTATAAACATGGAGGATCCTGGCTGCCCATTTTGCAACCTTTAGCATTCTAACTTGTGTCCTATACATTAAATAACTATCGGTTGGCTCCAATCAAAGGATCATGTTGTAACATTGATTTTTTTTTAAAGCAGAATTCTTTAGTAGGAAGTTCTCTTCAGACTGGTAGTGCAGTAGGGGGCAAAGCTACCCTATACAACTACAGGACCATATAAGTGCTTTAAGACTCCTCCAGTGTCAGGGTGGTCACTCATTATTTCAAGGTATCCAATTCATTGCTAGAACGGTAACATTTGGCCTCATCCAAAGCCCACTGAAGTCATTTGAAATCTTTCCATTTACTTCAAGGGTTTGAATAAGGTCTGTAGACATTCCTGAATTATCACCTTAACCAGGGGAGGGTATAACATTTCCCCCACACATATCAAATAAGTTGCAGGAAGGTTCATATCACACAATTCACAAATTGAACATGGATAAGTGAGTGTGAATAATTCCCCCAAAATGAAACAATCCTGATGTATAGACTGTTCCACCTGTAGTAAGGATAGTATCCATATGATAAACTGTAGAAGCATTTCAGAAATACAGATCCATGCACATTTGGCTGTCTCACTTGCCCTATGCCATTTTTTCATTAAATTTCCAAATCCATTTTCCCCAAGGATTTACTTTAACACCTGCACAGCCACCCTTTTTATGTAAATTAACCCATCACCTAATGAATATTTCTACCGTTTCCTGCACCACCAGTTGTAAAATTCTCTATTTCCCCATCCCGCCCCCCGCCAGTTACCCTAACCCAAAGCAGAAGATGGGCAAGATTCCAAACTGTTTCTGTCACAGCTCTTCTAGACACCAAAATGTATCTTTAAATTCTAATATCTCCTGACACATGAGGGCTAAAAGCAGCAGCTATGGATCATTGGAAAGCTGATTCCCAAGCTGTTTATGGAACTCAGCACTCACGTCTCACCTTGAGATAAGAGGTTTGAGTCGTGGTATTTTAGAAGAAAAATTCTAATAAATTGTGGTATATCCAGAACAGGTGGTGTGGTGTATCATAAAGCCACTTGTAGTTTACCACTTATGAATAATGTAGCACTCCTAAATGTACCCTCAACACTATATTTTTTATATATAAACACACATGAACTGTTCATTCCCAATCACTTTATCATTCCTCTTTCGTTGTTGTATTAGTTTGTCTTTGTCTGCTTGTTCTAACAACCTCTACAGTAGAACTGTAGTTTAAAAATATGATATCCTAGCAACCTGGGAGGCAGAATGGTCTTTTGGATGGGGTATTGGAATGGAATCTATTAGAAATTAGTCTCTTACCATATGTTCATACAGTGCCTAACAAGATTGGGCCTGATCTAAGCTGTGGCATCAAGGGACTACTATAAAATTGTGTTTTTTTTTAAAAAAGTAAAAAAAGTTGTAAAGTCAAGTGTTCAGAATGCCAGAATTAACGTTGCCTCCAAAACCATAATTCCTATGTGCATATGCATTATGATATAGTCTTTAATGTCATTATCACATTTTCTCCACATGACCCATACCTCATTCAGTGCACAAGATGGATATTTATTACTGAATGATATAAAATTATTAATCAACTTATGGAACCATGCCTTATTTACTGGACCTTTACCATATCCTGTATGAAATTCAGAATTTTGAATTTCCTCATGAACTTTTCTATAACACTTATTCCTCTAGTAGCTGTGTGCTTCACAAACATGAGATTATACATTATTCCCATTTTACAGAAAAGGACCAAAGAAACACAGTTTAATGCCTAAATTGTCAAAGATCTACTAAATTTTAATTCCCAATTTGAGATTACTCAGGCCTAGTTTTTCAGAGTACTTGGCATTTTTGTATTTCTTGCTGTTTTCCAAATGGAGAAAGTTGGAAAATAATGTTTGTTTAAAAAAAGTGTGTGTGTGGGGGGGGGGGGGGGGGATTCCAAAACCTGAAAATAGCAAACCAACATTTTTTGTTTCCAAAAACAAACTATATGTCATTTTAAATTGAAAAATGTCATTTCAAAACAAAACTATTTTTATTTGGCATTTTTTAAATTAGCAAATAGGGTATTTTTGTTTGTTTTTCAAACCAACATTTTTCCATGGAAAATTTTAATTTTGAGAAACACATTTTCTAAGAGAAATTCTTGGTCCAAAACTTCTGACCCTGTGGTGAGGTATGTACCCACACAGGCGATAAAAGGGTTAATGTGGGCCTGAGAGGTCATTTATGCCACTTGGCTGCACCTGGAGAGTGGGCCACCCCTAGTCAAAAATGAAGCACATCTTGGGAAAAGCTGGGTAGTGGTAAGAAAGAGACTGGAGCAGAAGGGAATTTCAGGGACAGAGAAGAACTCTGCAATCACTCTCTTGGGTAACAGGGAATAGAGCTTACTGAGAGAATCAGGAATGTTCCTACAGGGGACAAAGAGTCCAGGGAAGGGGCTGGGGGAAAAGCCTGAAGAAAGGCCTGTGGTAGGAATGAGTCCAAGGAGGCAGCAGAAAAGGATCTGACGTAGAAAAGCTTGGCTGCTTGTCTTAGGTTTCGTGAACTGGAACTCAGTGAAGTGGGAGGGACTTGGTTTCCCTTTCATCCACTGGAAAAGATGATGTGGAAACACCCAGACACAAGTGGGAGGACTAGGGAATTTGGACCCAGGCCTCTGGGGAGAAAGCCCTGAGAGGTGTCACTCTGTACAAGATCAGGAGGACAAGCCAGAAGAGCCCACAAAGGGATGAAGAGTCTGTAGAAGAGTAAGCGCAGGTAGGGGCAAAGAGTTATGATTCTTTTAGTTTAGTTTATTGGACTCTTTGTTTACTCTGGAAGGAGTAGAACTACAGATGATCTGGTTGAAGGGCTGAGTAACAAGAAAAGTCAGACTACTGTAGGACCAGAGTTGCTGTGTACAGGAGGCACCAGATGAGGAAAGAGTCTGCTACAGCATGTCCAGTCACCAGAGGGCATGCTTGCAGTGAGTATCATATAGATATAGTCTACATATGCCTTCTGCATTGTAGGGCGTGAAATTCAGACCCCATTGAAGTCAATGGGAGCAATGTTCCCTCTAATTTTTGACAGGCCACGTGCGCAAAAAATTTCTTCTGTGCAAATTTTTGAAGCAGAATTCAAATTTGTGCACCATGAGGCAAATGCGCCCAAGTGAGTAAAATGCTTATACAAGGAGATGTGTGGGTCCCGACCATCCCGACGTGATCAACGTTCCACATTTGAAATGCTGGCAGGGAGGGGTATGATTCATTGCCCTCCTTTCCCTTCCCCCCTTTGCCAGCTAGTAGAATCTGGCTGTGTTGATAGGTGGCGGGTGAACAATGTCAAAAGTTACCCGTAAATGATATTTCGGCCTGGCTCTGATGTAGTATTTAATTTTTTGTGCGTGCGGTGTTTTGCCGTGCGTGCGGGGTTTAGGATCTGTGTGCGTGCGCAGACGCACACAGCTTAGAGGGAATAGTGAATGGGAGTTGACTTCATTGGGTTAAGGATTTCACTCATACTGAATAACCATAGGCAGTTTCATTTTAAGGCTTTTTCATTTCTGTCCAAGAAATCAACTGAATTACTTGACTGCTACAAGAGCTTAAATAGTAGTTCTCTCCATTTTGAGGCTAAATCCTAAAATGTTCTGAGCATCCATTAAGTTAAATAAGCATAGCACCTCTTAGGTGCATTTTGCCCTTTGTAAATGCTTTACAGTACCTTTAATATCTCCTCCTTACTTTGCTGTCCTCTAATCCCAAATCCATTACTGCATTGGCTACTTTGCTGCATTTTTAAACTCCATTGGCTCTGGGAAGAGGGATAGCTCAGTGGTTTGAGCATTAGCCTGCTAAACCCAGGGTTGTGAGTTGAATCCTTGAGGGGGCCATTTAGGGATCTGGGGCAAAAAATGGGGATTAGTTCTGCTTTGAGCAGGGGGTTGAACTAAATGACCTCCTAAAGTCCCTTCCAACCCTGATAGTCTATGAACATTGTTCCTCAGCTCACTCTTCCCTCTCATCTATGTCAAAAATATTAGTTACAGTTCTAGCTGAGAGTCTTATTCCTTCTGATTTAAAGAGAGTTTTGGTCCTTATCCCATTTTTTGTTTGGACTGAGATACTTTTCAGTTATTCAGATTTTGTGTCAGGTTTAATCCTCCCAGTCTTTATGGATTATTATTGCACCAAGCTTATCTTTCTATTTTCACAAATTCTCAGCTCCTTCTTGTTAGTAATGCAATCACTACATAGGGCACCTAATTAATTGGTAAACTATAAACACATTTATTTTTAGAATTTAAGTGAAAGTTAACCTACTTCAGGTAAATTGTAATGTATTCGTGTTCTGATGTGCATGAATTACAATTGATTGAAAGGGTGGCTTGTTTGTTTATAAGGTTTATTTGTGAAGTGGTTGGGTAGAAGGACCAAATGACAGGTTATTTCTTCTAACTGAGATGACAGTGATTACCTGTATGCATGCAGTAACATTGGTATCCATAACATTTTGGTGGGGGAAGTAAAGCTAGACAGTTTGCATCAATAAATCTTTTTTCTTAAAACAGATTTGTCTGAAAAATTAAATGTTTGTTTTCCTACTGGCATAAAGCACTGCAAATCCACTTCCATCTGTTCCATTTACAGTACTTATTATAGGGGAAAAAAGGCTATTAAGGAATGTAAAATATTGGGAAGACATTTTCCTTAACACTTTATAGATTATCTGTGTATAAGCAACAGTAATGATCTTCAATTCCTAATGAGCAAAATTATTCTTCATCGGTTCTTCAAATAGATCAAATCATGTCCAGTAAGGAGAGAAATGTTTTGGTACAATGACTCTCTCTGCATTACAGAATTAAATCTGTAATTTAATCTCATTAAATCTGTAACTTAAAAAATGTGTTAAAAGAATATTATTGGGGTTGCAAAGTCAAGCACTCAAGTTAGGAAATGCAAGAATTAAGGTTGCCTGTGCAACTTTAATTTGGTCCCTTTGTGCATATGCTTCATGATATGGTTGACAGTCTTTAATTAACAAGACTGCAAACCTGATCACAGGCTACTATTTCCCCCCCCCACACGACCCTTGCCTCATTCAGTGTACAGGATAGTCATTGTTGACTTATGAGCAGCTATTTAATATATTGTCGTTTCTTTGTTCATTGTTTGGCCTTTAGTTTCTGCATACTGTTCAAACCTTGTTCTGAAGACAGAATTAATAATTTCCTCATAGGCTTTTCTGTGGTGTTCATTGCTTTAGTACCTGAGTGCTTCACAAACATTCATTACCTGTGAGATAGCAAACTGCAGCACAGGCAGATAGAAGTCAAAGGTTTTTCCACCAATTTTGGAGCCCAGTTTGAAGCACCTAGGGTTTGAGTTTTCAGAGTATTTAGTATTATATAGCCAGGGCCGGTGCAAGGAAGTTTCGCGCCCTAGGCGAAACTTCCTTGCACCAGCCCTGCGCCCGCTCCCGCCTGCAGCTAACGCCACCCCCCCATCAGTCAGCTCCCCCACCCGCGGCAGCTCAGTCCCCTGCCCACTCGCAGCAGCCTCCCCCCCGCCCGCGGTGCCTCCCCAGCTCCCGGCTCCACGCTCAGCCGCTGAGCGTGGAGCTGGGAGGCAGGAAGCAGCCACAGTGAGCCGCCCCCTGACCCACACTCAGCCGCTGAGCGTGGAGCCGGGAGGCAGCCACGGTGAGCTGCCCCCTGCTCCCACCACCAAGAGTGGCAAAATGCCACCCACCAAATCCTGGCACCCTAGGCGATTGCCTAGGGTCGCCTAGTGATAGCGCCGGCCCTGTATATAGCATTTAATATATTCAAAACACAGCTCCCATTTACAGACAAGAGGTTCAAGGTAGACACCTAGGACTTTTATACCCAAACAATTAGATCATAGCAAGTTGGGGGGGAATCTACCCTACTGTGGTCAGTCTGTGTGGTGTGTCCTGCTGACGCTCATTAACAGTTCATTAATTTTGAGCTAGTCTTGTTTCAAAGGAGAGTAAATCAAAGCACTCTAACAACATGCATTAGCAGGTACACACAGACAGACTGTGGCAGGCTAGTGTGGGGTAGATTCACACCACTGTTTGCCATGGTCTAATTGCTTACATAGACAAGGCCCTAGAAAATGAGAACATAGTTAATGATGACCTGTGAAAACTTTAGTTTTTGACTTGCCCAGCATAATGCAGAAACTGTGTTGCAGAGGCCATGATAGAATGCAGTTCTCCAGGGCAGCATTCAGCTGCTCTAACCATGAGACAGTCTTTTCTCTTTCTTTAGTCCTCGGTCTCCAGAAAGAGTCCTTTCAACTTCTGTGACAAAAAAGGCAGGGGCCCTACAGACGGGTCTCTTTCTCTATACAGCTCTGCTCCACCATCAGAGCAGATCCATCCAGTGCACTGAATGAGACATGGGTCCTGTCAAAAAAATAGCATGTGGTCATGTAATTAAAGAGTGTATCATTGCATATTTGCAAAGGGGCTGAATTAAGGTTGTAGAAGCAGGATAGAGCATGCTCAGTTGCTCTATGAGGATGATGCCTGGACAGATGTTGCATAGGAACTATGAGGGGATGGAGCATGCTCAGTGAGGACAGAATCTTTGGTGACTTTAGCTGTTAAGCTCTAGCAAGTCTCTACTGAGCCTGGGCAAACAGTCTCCGGTCCAGTCCCCGTCTTCCCCCTGCTCTTCCCAAAAAGGCTTATAGAGTGGCCAAATTTGGTCAGATTTCCACACGGATGGCAAAAAGCATATCATTGACACAGGCCACCCCTTACCAAATTTTAAGTCCCTGCTCCAAAGCTTGGGGATACTAGAGGTTTCCACAGAAAGGTCACCAGAACTTTTTTTAACTCTGAAAAACTGTTTTGTTTTTTCCTCCCCAGCCTTATTCTTGGAAATGGCTGAACCATTTTGGTTAACATTGCTAGTGAAGACATGCCCCTCAATCAGAGAAAATTCAGATTCCACAGGGATTAAAAAGATTATGAGTCACAGGACCTTGTCTACACTAGTGCTCCTGTTTGTGCTAACAGGAATGTATCACTTGTTTGCAACAGCCTTATATTTCTCAAGGCTTATATTTCTAAACAAAAGCCTCTTTTGAGACAAACATTTTATCATAGCTCTGTTGCATATTTAGAAATAAACATTGCAAATATGATGAACAACTTCAGAACAATAATGTCAGGTTAGTTACCTTAATGTAAAACTAAATTGATAAAGAAAGGATAAAGGCCTGATGGTAACCATGAGGTGGAAATAGGTAAGAATCCTATTGCCCATAATCACAAATACTTATGAATATTTTGGGTACTGAACTAGCTTTATCATGGCAACATTCAAGCCATTTCCTAGATTCTTCTTGTTTTTAATGTTCTTATAACAGTCTCATAAATCAACATCTCTACACTGTATTAAAAATATGGGGTTTAATGCTGCAGTCATTACTGCCTAGCTCTGGAAATTGATGCTTCTGGAGATTATGTTAATACAATGTGTATTATAAAAGAATGAATTGAAATGTCTGATCAGGTTCCATAGTAGCCTGGCTAAGAGCATAGCTTTGACCTTGTTAATCAAATTAGCTGATCACTCAAATCCACAGGTGTTGTGCATGCAGAGGGCAAGCGGGATTAGGACCAGAGTCTATATCTGAACTTTGAAAACCAGCTGAAATGAACAGTCTCACTTATAACTACTCTTTGAACCATGTTATTTTTCCAGCCCTGTTCTTAAGAATGAGAGCTGGAATTACAAAAATAAGGTGAAGATAGATTTCATAGTAAAATCATTAGAGGTCAGATTCTGGTTACATAAATCCACAATGTTTTTGTCCTTCTTTGTGTCTTTTTAAATTAAATAGGTAGTGGGAGGGAAAAGTCAACTTCCTCTTCATACATATAAATACAAAAATACAGCAGCTCCCTTTGCTTACAATGAAAAATCCAGTAAATTGCTAAATACACTTATACCCCACATAGGCAGACCTGTGTAGTATTGAGTGCCCTCAGGTCCAGTTCATTTCAGCTAGATAAAAAAAAATAAAAATAGTATTTAGTACTTCTTCTGGCTACAACATAACACCTTAACAGAGGCTGTCAAATTATGTGCTTAATGGACAAACTATACTTATCTGAAGTTTTTCTTTGTATTAGCTGGCTTAGATGTAGGCTATAAAAATGTTTGGATGGATAACATGGATAACAAGTCTTTGGCCTAATATAATCCTAATATTTTAACATATGCTGTTGAACTAGCAAAATTATAATGGTACTCCTTTTACTCATGCTCCTGGGAGCAGTCCAGTTGGTTTAAAGCACTCATCTGTAAAGTCTCTCATCAAGTTGGATTGATCTTTTTAAAATTGGCAAATTTAGTTTTAAATTGCTGCTATTTCCTAGCAAAACAATAATTCCCACCACAATTAATTTCAGCTGGACTTTCATGTCAGTGCCAGTGGGATGACCGATGCTTTACTTGTTCATATTACTGGAGGTTACTTTTTAAAAAAAATAATAATCAGGATATGGACACATCCATAAACAATATTTTAAAAGATATTTTGCTCACATATGTCTTTCACACAGAGATACACAATGTTAGTGAAAATCTGCAGGTGCTACAATCTTAGCACTAGTAACCTTGGTCGAAGCTGTTTAAGATATAAGGTAACCAAATAGGAACAGATTGGGAACAGGTTCCCAATTGTTATACCTTTTTTCATCTTTTTGGAGCGACCAATTATTTACAAGAAACATTGATTCCCTTGAATATAGGAAAGCCCCTACCTAGAGGCAAATCTCGCTTCCTAACATTCCAAGAGAAAAAATGTCTTTCTCCCAATGTAAAATAAAACATCATATTTTCAAAAATCATTAAAAAACAATAGGGAAACACATTCTTACATATTGCAGGTATGTGAAATGAAATCAATTCACTTGTATTATATCAAATAATATGAAAACTGAATCATATTAGAATATTCTCATTGGACTAGACTAAGAGAGTGGATAAGGATCATTGGGAGGGAGGTGCTGGGGGGAGGCAGAAGACAAATGAAACAATGTCTGCATTTATGATAGAGACTAAAAGGGAGATTAAAGAGGAATTTATTTCCCTTTTCAAATCGTATAGCTCCTGGCATCTTAATAACACATAATAATCACAGGAACATCTTAAAATATAAAATTAGCTAAATTGTCCTCAAACAATGTGGTGCTTTAAATAGCAGCATAATAGTAGTCAAAATAATTAGTATGATAAGATATACTAGTGGGCAAGAGTGCTGATCCAAATGGATCCCTGGTATAAACTAAAGTTACTAGCATCCAAATTTGTCCTTTCTTCTAGGTAGAGTATTTAATATTTAACCAAAAGGGAAAATCCCTTCTTCCGTGTCTGTTGTTGGTATAATATTTTGACATAAGAAAGGTGATAGCCATACACCTGGCCTGTTTATCTCATTATGCTATAATAAGTGTAACATATTTCCTAAAATTCTGGCAGTTGGATTGGAAGAGGTAATTTCTGACCCTAGGCACAAAGACCAAGTTGGGCTCATTTGGGAGCATAACTCAATGGATGTTGTGTGCAGGATTGGGAAACCTGATCCACGTGATATTATCCTTCTGTAACTCTTTCTGTAGATACAGAAAAAAACATTAAACTTGATTGAGTGGCGTTACCTATTGCAGCTATTATTACCTATGGGCGCTTGTAAGAAATTTGGTAAAGTGAATTTGAGTACTATATACCGTCTCAAAGAATAATTATCACTGAAGGTAAAATGAATAGTTTTAGATGGTCCTGCCATTAAGCAGGGCATTGGAACCAGAGCTGAACAAGACACCAATTTTTCATGTTGTGGGGAATTCCATTATTTATTTCTTTTTTGTTCTGAAATGGAATGAAAACAAGACAATATCAAACAATTTTGAAAAAAAATGGTTTGTCAGATTTTGAGTATTTTAATTTATAAAATGAAATCAAAATTTAAAAAAATCGGGTTACATTCCCAAAAGAAGTGCTTTTTCAATTTTTCTTTCTAAAGAAAACTTGGTACAAGTTGACACATATCTGTGAAATGCTGCGTTTTACATCAGAAAAAAACTCCACCTGAAAATTTCCAACCAGCTCTAATTAGAACCTTTGGATCAAGATTATCCTTACACACACAAATTAAGATGTGAGATTGAGCCTTTAACCACAGCACAGTTTGAAGAGGTGAAACGTAGATACTTCCTCCTGGAAGGAAATCAGCTACTGGCGAGCTGTGCTGGCCAGTGTACTGGCAGATGCATTTAAGGATCTCCCCATTCCCTGCCTGCCACGTGTGATAATGAGCATTCACATCAAACTGGTTTGGAGGTTGTACATAATATGTGAAACTTCATATAGTTGTATTTTAAATGGTGGGGGGAAATATAGGTCTGGTTTCTTTATCATTATGGAGAACACATGGCAACAGTTTCCACTCAATCTTCATTGTTCTCCTAGTAGATCTCCCCCTGAATATGTACACAGATATATGGAAACGTATTCTGATGTAACCCTTCTGCCAGTCAGAGTTGGCAGCAACAAGGGCCGGGTTCAGTATCTAGGGGTTCCATTCCAATGACACAATGCAAAACCAGCTCGAGCCCCCACCCAGTGACCTGGGACAAATATATATCACCCCCCTGGGCGCCTCTAAGAGGCAGTACTTCTCCTCTCGCAAGCACAGAGTCTGAGTGTAGCAAAAACCTTTTAATGACAGAGAGAAACAATGCGGCAGTTTGTTGAGGAAACACCACATCTAGGATTCGTAAACCAAACTGTGAGCAAAGACCCACACCCAGCAAATTGGCCATGTCCTTTCCCTTTGGTTCTTGACTCCAGCAACCCCAAAAATCACCCAAAGTCCCAAAAGTCCAACAACCCAAAAGGCCAGACCCAGAGTTCAAAAGTTCATCTGCAGAGTGCTACACCCACCCCCCCAGTCTGGGTAGAAATGGGGAGGGGAGAAATAAGGGGCACCTTACGTGGCTCGAAGCTGATTGCCCTGTCCCTTCGTGGGGCTTCGCTCTGCTCTGCTCGCCATCCCACGAGTCACTCCGCTCCACCAGCTGTCCCGCAAGCCGCTCCAGCTGTCCCACCAACTGCTCTGCTCCACCAGCAGCTCCGCGCCATCAGCCGTCCCACAAGCCGCTCCAGCTGTCCCGCCAACTGCTCCGCTCCATCAGCAGCTCCGCACCATCAGCCGTCCCACCAGCTGCTCAGCAATATATCTTCCGGCTCCCCCACTACTTAACACAGTGCTCAGTGATTTCAGCTTTTTAGTGATTTCAGCTTGTAGTAAGGGGAGCCTTAGTGCTAATTTGCACCATTAGCCCCAAGTGATTCCACCTCAGCAGCCTGTGATTAAATTCCTAAGGAATTCAAAATTAGCTCTGATATTCCACAGTAGAGAGAGAATGAGGTGCAACTGACATTTAAGGCCCTCAGAAGAGGCCCATACCACCAGGTACAAATACCTATCCCCAACCTCTCAATTCAGTGGGTTTTGGAACCCATGTCCCTCGCCTAGCGAGTGCTGCTTCCTTGATGGCGAGTCCCTCCATCATAACAAAAGGTCACTGTCCTTGATTCACATAATTAGGGTAACAACACTTTATTCTTCCTGCCCCAATAACAGAGAAACTGGGGATCCCACAGCAGCCAAAGTGACCATTTGAGCAAGCGAACCATCATGCTTTGCAGGGTGGGTGTGTCCATGCAAACAAGATTAGCCCCTGACATCCCTTTCCACAACTCACCACCAGATGTCAGGGTAGAGCTCATCCTGACTCTGCTTACACTGATATATTAAAAATCTTACCTGGGGAAGGCAAACACCCCCTATTGTCAATATATGGGTTCACCAGATTTGACCCATGTCTAAATTAGCTCTGTGGTAGGCAGACAATATCAGTACCATGGCCCAATTCGACAAAGCACATAAGCACATGCTTACGTCCATCAATATGGCTACCTATATAGGTATGCAGACCTTTTAAAAAAAGAAAAGAAAAAAAAGTGTGATGTAGAAAAGAATTTCTCCAATAAAGTAAGATCCAAAGATTTTGGGGTAAATTTTCACATGTGTGTAGATCAACAATTAATAGCCTAAATAAGTAAGATGTAGATGTGTTTAGCACCTCTGAAATCAAGCCATTCCAAGTGCCTAAATATGGATTTTGGTGTCTAACTTTAAGCACCCACATTTGAACTTTGGCTTATATTACTGTCGCCTTGATTTTATTCTACGAAGCTGTTGTCCCTAAAACACTGCTGATACCCACAGTATTAATTTATATTCATACATGCTTTCTTCATATTCTATAAAACAAAGGTGTTTATTGTAATAGCATTACAACATATGCAATATAAAACATATGAGGAATAGTGGGGGGGTTTTAAATATTCAATTCCTAAATTGAATGTGTGAGAGAGGCTGTGTATGGTAAAATATTTAGATAGTGTTTACATACAATTTGTTAAATTGCAGTGTTGTCTTTGTGGTTAAAAGAAGAGACCACCCCAGATTATCCAGTAGGATGTAGACTGTAGACTGAAAATCAAGTTCCTGCTCTGAATCAGGCATCCCAAGTGAGTGCCTTAACCACCAGGCCATACAGTCAGTCTCTTTTGGAACCTACTGACTATTTAATTTATACAGAGGGGAACAGCTCTGACAGAGAGAGAATAAGAGACCAGTTCTATAACCTTATGGTAAAGACACTTACCTAGCAGCCCAGGTTCAAGTCTCTTCTCTGCCTGATTCAAAGCACAAACTAGAACTTTGGCCTACCACGGCCTAGTTAAGTTCCCTAACTGTGCCTTGGCTGCTGTGGGCTATCTCCATTTTTCAGTTCTGAGAGGTCTTGATTTCATTCTGATGAGGAACAAAAACAAATGTCAGAACCTTGAATTTTTTTGAAGACAAAATTATTATTTTCTGTCCTGCCCTACTGAAAAAATATCTGGATGCAGGAGTCTGAGCTGGTATGGCTGCGTCCTTCTTATTTCTAGCTAATCCTGAATGCCAGAACAGCTGATAGGGACTGCTGAAGTTATCAGGAAAGTTAGAACAGCTAAAAAGCATCTCTAACCTGCACTGGAGGCCCATCTGGTCTCTCATCAAGCACCGGTTTTGCAGAAGTGCATTGGCCCAACTGTCTGAGGTCCCTGTGCCAGGTTTAGTATTGGCACAGGGATAAATTCAGGCTACTGAGTCTGATGTTTATTTTCTTTTTCCCTTTATTTAAATTATGTGTGTACATTAAAGAAAGATACCAATCACTGGCTTTCCTTTTCTCCCCCCTCCCATTTTGTTAAGAAAGATACCTGGCAAATTGAAATACTACAAAGCCTATCTGAATAACACACTGGAAAGCACTAAACAAACACCTTCCCCTCTTCCCCCAGGCATACCATGCCACTTCCGGTAAGCTATCATGCTACAGGCTACTGTGCAATTTTTGGATGAAATATCAAGTCTATATTCATTCATATTTTAACATGAGTTTTAATATGAGTCAACAGTGTGCCCTTGTTGCCAAGAAGGCTAACGGCATTTTGGGCTGTATAAGTAGGGGCATTTCCAGCAGATTGAGGGACGTGATTATTCCCCTCTATTCGGCACTGGTGAGGCCTCATTTGGAGTACTGTGTCCAGTTTTGGGCCCCACGCTACAAGAAGGATGTGGATAAATTGGAAAGAGTCCAACGGAGGGCAACAAAAATGATTAGGGGGCTGGAGCACATGACTTATGAGGAGAGGCTGAGGGAACTGGGATTGTTTAGCCTGCAGAAGAGAAGAATGAGGGGGGATTTGATAGCTGCTTTCAACTACCTAAAAGGGGGTTCCAAAGAGGATGGATCTAGACTGTTCTCAGTGGTAGAAGATGACAGAACAAGGAGTAATGGTCTCAAGTTGCAGAGGGGGAGGTTTAGGTTGGATATTAGGAAAAACTTTTTCACTAGTAGGGTGGTGAAGCACTGGAATGGGTTACCTAGGGAGGTGGTGGAATCTCCTTCCTTAGAGGTTTTTAAGGTCAGGCTTGACAAAGCCCTGGCTGGGATGATCTAATTGGGTTTGGTCCTGCTTTGAGCAGGGGGTTGGACTAGATGACCTCCTGAGGTCCCTTCCAACCCTGAGATTCTATGATTCTATGATACTATAAGGATTGGGGCCCTCCATGGACCAGGGTTCCTGTCTGTTTGTTGAATGAGGAAGAAGGCCTGAGTCTGTTTGAAACAAGGCTACTTATCCAAAAATCCCTTTTTAGCTGTTGGTCCCTGTAGAATCTAGTATATGCAAATCTCTCCAGGGGATGGCTTCAAAAAGATAATTACATTAGCATCACCCTCCTTCTAGAGGCATTATGTACAGTTCCACAATAGCATATATACAATTGCCTTTTTAATACAAAGGACCCCAAGTGTATTAAAATTAATTCTATAAGGCTTAACTTAATTCAGTAATGTTTATCTTCATTCCATAAGGTTTGCCCGGGATATTGTCAGTCTGTCAGAGTGTTGATGTGCTTGTGGTCTCTGGCACAATTGGATGGGGTTGCCCTGGGGGTTCCTTTTCCTTGGGGAGATCTCAGGGGAGTTAATTGTTCTTCTCAGGTGCAGTATCAAAGGGTTCTATGATATGAGACCAGTGGGAGAGTTAGTGAGGTGATAGTAGAGGAAGTGACTTTAGCATCCTGCTTAGACACTAGATAAGAGCAAGCTGGCTAAAATTTAAAGGTGAATAAAACAGATGATCATGGTAGGATGATAGAATCGATGAGATGATTTGGCACAGCTTATACAAGCCCCCTAACTGTTGGTTCATTACTGGACTAGTACAATGAACTCTACATAGGACAGCCTTAAATGAATTCATAAGCTAAAGCTAGGGCAAAATGTGGCAGCTCATTTGAGTAGAGTGTCCATGTGACACCAGTGTTTTGGGATTTGCCTGTTGGCTAACGCGTGGATTTTAAAGTGTTTTTAAAAACCCTCATTTTTCTACCCTTCTGTTTCCTCATTCAAATCAAAGAAGTTTTTGCTAATTTCAAAGTTGTGAGCTTTCATGCCAAGACTTCTCCAAAATTCTTGTGTGTTTGTATAGCATCTTTTAGGCTTTGAGATAAACTTGACAGTCAAAGGTTATAATTCCCAATTTGCAAAAGCTGAAAAGTGTTATTCCTTTGAAAATTGGATTCATGGCTTCTGATGTAATTAGAATAAATCCTTATGAAACCATTATGCAAGCCCAGTGAGTGAAAAAATAAAACATTCTAGAGTTTGCATTTAACATCAAAGAAGAAAATAGAATAATAATAAAAATAAGAAAATGAATATTTAGCACTTATGTAACACTAAGGAACAAGGAACTTGTTTACTTGGCCCCCATCACTCTCCTTACTTTCAACAGTGACTATATCCTCTTCACCCCATGTTCCTCTCTTCCCCCTCTTCTGTCTTGAATAGGATCCCTTCTTGACACTCTCTTTAACTGTGCCAAACAGTTAACCTGTTCCTAACAGTTAACCTGTTCCATTAGGCATAGAACCTAAGGATCTCTACTTTCCACCTTTATCAATCATGTTGAAGCAACTCAAATCCATGGCAGTATTTTCTCTACCCTTTTAGTGTATTTCTTAGACGTGGCAACTAACATGCAATATTGTGCTACCGCAACCAGAACCCATACTCCTCACTTCAGTGTCAAGGTCAGGTCCGAATGGTTTCAGCTATAAGCCAGAATAACTGGTGACTGCTGCTGGCCCAGGGAATGTATAGAATCTGAGTCTGCTCACCACTCTGTATGCCCATGTATTATTTTATAGGGGCTGTAGAGGAATTGTGAAGGGCTCACGAGCTGCGTATAGCCAATATAAACAACTTATACTGGCCCCATGCCCCATAAGCCTCAGAATATTGGATTGGGGTGCATATAACACTCATTTATAAGAGAGGGGATCCTGCACAGTCAAGAACCCCAAAGATGCTCTAGTTATTGACTGGCAGTTTTGGCCCACGAATCATCCAGGAGGGCATAGCTTTTACCCGTCACCCACAGTGTGGCTTCAGACAATCATGCGGCACCATCAACATGATTTTCGCAGCCGGGCGATCCAGGAAAAATGTCAAGAACAACACCAGGTGATATATACAGCCTTCATCAATCTGAAAAAAAGCCTTTAACTCTGTCAAACTGAGGCTCTGTGGAAAATCATATCAAAGTTTGGTTGCTCAAGCAAATTTACCACCATTATACGACTCCTCCATGACCAGTGATTGCCTCCATCTTGTGCAGTGCTCTATCTCTGAGCCCTTTGCCATCTCAACTGGCGTAAAACAAGGTTGTGTACCGGCATCCACTCTCCTCTCCATTTTCCTAGCAGCTATGAAAATGCTAATCCAAGACCAAGCATCACAGGGCATTGGGATCCAATATCGAACTGACGGCAACCTTTTCAATCCTATTGCCTCCATACCATAACGAAAGTAACACCAGCAACAATAACTGAACTCCAGTATGCAGATGATTGTGCTGTAGTTGCACACTGAAAAGAGGATCTATAAACAGCTCTTAATTGCTTCTCTGAAGCTGACAAAAGCTTAGGGTTAACCCTGAACATCAGCAAAACAAAAGTTCTCCATCAGGCAGCTCCTGGTCAATCATCAGACCCAGCAAAGAATTTCTACATTGACAGAAAAGAACTGGAAAATGTAGAACACTTTGCCGACCATGGCAGTCATTTGTCACAGAGGGCAGACATAGACGTTGAGATTCAGCACAGAATCCAGTGTGCCAGATTGTCTTGATGGGTGTTCAACAATCACGACATCAGAACACACACTAGACTTTTAGTTTACAAAGAGGTGGTAATCCCAACTCTCCTCTATGGCTGCGAGACTTGGTTGACTTACAGAAAACACCTGAAAAACCTGGAATGCCAGCATCAGCACTTTCTTCAGAACATCCTCAACATAAAGTGTGAGGACCGCCACACTAATATCAGTGTTCTCATGGAGGGAAACACCTTAAATATTGACACCCTGATTATCTGGCACCGCTGAGGTGGAGCGGGCACTGTGTGCACATACCCGATGCACAACTACCAAAACCATTGCTATATGCACAACTCACCAAAGGAGAAAGGAAACAGGAAGGCAAAAGAAATGCTTCAAAGACACCCTCAAGATAAATATCAAGAAGTGTGGCAATGATACCATGCATTGGGAGACAGCAGCCTAGAACTGGGCTAACTGGTGAAGACTTGTTAGAGAAGGAGCAATCACTTTTGAAGAAAATCGCCTTGCCCTGGCCACAGAAAAATGCCAGAAAAGAAAGGACAGATGACGGTCATGCAGCAATCATGGCCTGTACCTGTTTTCCAAGATCACCTGCAATGTTTCCAATGAGTTTGCAGCTCAAGGATTACCAAGGACTCCTCAGTCTCTGAAGGACTCATAAAAAAAATAAATCCTGTGGAAAAGATCATCCTCGACCTCGAGGGATCACAGACCAAACTTCTGCCACTTCTCTCAAAAAGTATAGCAGATAATCCAGCTGACAGTATTAGTATCAGTTTGTGAACATTCTGATCCATATCCTATATTATAGGTTATAATTGATTAGGGATATTAATAGAATCTACTTTATTCATAAAGTGTTACAGATTCTTTTCAGCCACCAAAGAAAGGTAGGAAAAAACCTTAGTCTAATACCTCTGACAGTGCATAGTATTACCACCCTTCCGGTTCAAACATGGGAGTGATAATGAATCATTGTGACTATTTATATGGTGAAAGTCAATTGTGTGAGCTTTTTGTGGGACACTAGCAGGGCTTTGGGGAAATAATTTACCCCTCCAATGCACAGGCAGGCCCCCTCCATGTCAGCTAATCTAGCTCATACCTGAAATAGTATCTGCTGCTGCTCCACTACCACTTGCAGGAGTGTTATACCCACTTGATCCATATAGCCATGGGTCCCATGGTTGTTCTGTCCCTGGACCATATCCAAAAAAATTCTGTGCACCAGGCTGCATGAGGTCAAGACAAAATTCTGCTACATGATGCAGGGGGAGCCCCTTGCGGATTCATTCTGCCACTGGCCTGCTGGGCAGCCTGAATACAGAGTTTATGTGACGTGGAGAGTCATGCACTGGCCTTCCATATCATGAGTGAATTTCATCCATAAGAATAGCTGCATGTTATTTTTCCCACCACCAAGTTTGATTTCACCATGCCATTTTTTTTCTTATTGTTATTGCTCAAATAGAAAATGGGTCAATTTCCATTTCTATATCCATTTAAAAGATTAATGAATGAATAATCATTTCCAATTATATAGTTCTTACTTTTGAATGTGGTGTTTATCTTGTGAGATTCCAAACATTCTACACTGCACCATATTTGAAATGTCACATTTTATGTAGCATGGATAAGTCACTAGCATGCCTGTGAAGGAATCAGAATATTGAGGGAGGAAAGCCTTACATTCACTTGTGCATCAAATATCCATAATGCATTTAATTTTGCAAAATGTTCATGGGGCTAGTCAGCTTTCCATCAAGATAGGATTAACTGCAAAACATTATTTGAAACTGATCGGCCTTAGAAATAAGTGTCTGATTACAATCCCAATGAAATCATTTGTAAAATTCCTACTGACTTCAATGGGATCAGAAATAGGTCCTAAATGCATAAATTTATGTTATGGGTTGACAATATTTACTTACAACAATTTTATATATTACATATGATAATTATATATTTGATATAAAGAAAATAGACTTCGTTGTTTAGGCTTTAATATTTGTTAGCTAAAGAAAATATTTTTTCATTGTCAAGACAAAATCAAACAATCAAAACCCAACCTTTTGTCTTTATTGTTTTATACTCATTGAAGAACATTGTCAAATGTGTAGAAGGTGACTAAAATTTTGCAGCACAAAAGGTGTGTGGAAATCTTAATGTTTTCATTTTTTTCCCCCCATTTACACAGTATTGCTACTATAAGTTGACGAAGTCCATTGAGGGGTTGTTTATAAAGTTAAGCATATGAAAACCTTTGCAGAATATAGGACTCACAAGGTATATCCATGCTTACCTAAATACACATGCTCATCTGATCAATAATGTTATTTCTATTAATCAAAATATTCTTCTGCTCCATGAATGCATTCAGATTTGAGAAAACTCATAGATCTATAAGCTATTTTGACGTACTGATGTGATGATCTCTGTTTATCTAACACCAAGGTTTCTCACTGACCTTTCATTTTTATCTATTTGCTGGTTGGCCAGATCAGAAGGTGCACATTGCAATCTCCACATTAGTAAAGTGATGAATCAGATCTTTGTGTGGGTCAATTTTGTTGCTTTGTCATTTGATCCAACTCAATTACTGATGAGCAAGTTTCACTCTCTGTCCTAGAGTATGTTTACACTGCAATAAAACACCCATGGCTGGCCCACATCAGCTGACTTAGGCTTATGGGGCTTGGGCTGCGGGGCTTTACAATTGCAGTGTAGACCTTTGGGCTTCAGCTGGAGCCCAGTCTCTGGGACCTGCCTCTCCCTCCCCGCCGCAAGATCCAGATCTCTGGCTCCAGGCTGAGCTCAAAGATCTACAATTGTATAGCCCAGCAGCCTGAGCCCAAGTCAGGTAACACAGGCCAGCTGTGGGTGTTTTATTGCAGCATAGACATACCCTTAGAGGACATATTCATGAGAGTCAATGTAAACTACTAAAGGAACACTGCTACAAACATCCCACTTTTTTTGTTTCTCTTGGGGTTGGGGGAAGGGGGGAACTGAGGGAGGGTGAAAATTGATACCTATAGAACTAGATGGAATTAAATTAACCACAATAGCAGTCTTCAGGTTGCTGTAGTTACAGTCAGATCCTCAAAGGTATTTAGGCATCTCACTCCCATTGAATTCAATGGGAGTTAAGCATCTAAATTCCCTTTGAGGATCTGGGCCAATATGGCTAAATGTTATTGATTTTGATCCCTGCCAGGGTCTGCCAAGTGGAAGATCGAGGTCACCCACACTAGCCTTATTTCAGCTTCTGCAATGTTGTGAAATCGATACCATTGTACTCAAAATGTTCAGGGATTGTCATGTTACTATATGTATTTAATACAATGTATACATCTACACTTGAATAAGTTAAATAAAAAGTGTGTGTGTATATATATATATATAATATGGATGGAGGGGGGAGAAGATGGTGGCAGTGCTTATTATTAAACATAAAGGTTAGTGAGTCCACATTTTAAATAGAACTTAAAAACATACTAAGTTCAAGTAACACTAGTTCTGGTAATAATGACTCCTCAGCTGGGACCCTTCTTTAGTTGGGAAATTTTGACACATGTAGAAAGAACAGCTTCTCCTGGGGCTGGAGACTAGCTTTATTGGCCTCTGGTTCTGCCTCTCTGTGACTTCAATCTACAAACCTTTCCATTTTTTAATATGTGAGTAAATCATTCAAATGATCTGCCCCCTTCATCTGCTCTTGGTAGCAGGAACTAAAGAGATACTAATCTCTTTATTTATCCATAAAAAAGTTAAGACAACAAAAGACGGGATAACAAACAAAAAACTAGCCCTAACAAAAGAGGTACCGGACAGTTTCTGCCAGCTGTTGGAGTTGTGTACCTTTATAAATTAAGAGCACCCAGTCCCACTCACGTGTTTCTAAAATTGCATCTTACATCAGTTAACCAACACTGCTGGCTTCTTCTAGTTCCAGGGGTTGCATGTGCGGGCAGGGGCTAGTACTCTAAGCTTACATTATCGTCTAAGACAAGAGCATATTCAGGTTATACTTTCTGTAATATATTGAGGAAGAAAATGGGGCAAACTAATTGTACAGTATGGACTCTGTAATTAGGTTTTCCTGCTCTCTAACTCTCTATGGTGTTTCAGTGAATGGATTTAATTAGAGCCTAAGGGGAACCCAGAAGGGTACCCCACCCACAGGGCCAGATCTCAGGCTAGGTGAAGTCCCTTTTGTGCTGCTTTTAACTGGGAGTAGAAGGAGGTGGAACACCCCAGTGATCCGCAGCCAGCAGAACCAACACTAGGAGAATATTCCAGCTCTCATAAAAGTAGTCTGTAATTTGCTCTGCCTTGTGCCAGTACTGGGGTGACAAAAAGGTAATTCAATCTTGGCACAGCTGAGAATTAAGTCTTTAAATTTGAATAATCACTTTCTGAGTTTGTAAAAGTCCAGACATTGACGTTTCAGATTAGTTGTTGTGAATTACTTTTAATCGGTTCTTCAAACATTTTAGAGATCCAGATCCACATCTCCAGATCCAGACTTTGTTAGTTTTAAACTGATATGTGAAATGTTTGCTTCCTTTTTTCAATTTTTCAGTGTTGGTTGCTCCAGAGCATATCTGTCTACATCATGGTAAAATACATTTAATGAACCCAGAGGCATTTTTAAAAATATATTAAAATCTGTTAAACTCTTCTAGCTATATTAAAATATCATTAATGTATTTAAAATATCTTTTTATAAACCTTCAAGTAGAAAAGTTCCATTTAAACTGGAAAAGTGTTCCTTTGACATTTATGGGGCTTTGTGTATTAAATTAGTAGTCTATTTAGGAATACTATACAAATAAAACAGAATAACGTGGTAGATAGTTCACTTTAGGAGATCTGAGCAGTTGTGGCAGCTTTATCACTCTCTAGTTTCCCAATATATCTCATAGCTTATGGGGCTAATGCGGGGGGTGGGTGGGGGTGGGGATGGAGAGGGTGGCATTCAGGCCAAGGCCCAACCATTTTTTTGGCTGGGCCAAACCTGAGTAGCTCCATGACCCCATGTGACAGGTTGCAATGCCACCTACTCAGATTTGGAGATAGTGGGTGTAAGGGGCTCATGGGTCAGGGGGTCAGATGCTTGAGAGATGGAAGAGATGAGTCAGGCACTGGAAGACAAATTTATGGTCTTCTCCCTCCCTCCACACATACCTTAAAGTGCACCCACAGCCCTTCCACCAAAAATACTTAAGCTCTTTATATACTTTATTTCAATATTACTTTGCTTGGTAAGAGTAATTAATATTATGAAAACTAGACACTATATACAAAGGAAAAAACTAGTTGGTACAGTTTTAAATTTTTCCAGTGGAACAGGTTTCTGTCAAAAAATGTTGATTCAATCAAATCAGTACGATCTGCTGGGACCATGGTAATGTTAATGAAATGTATTTTTTGGGGAAAAAATGGAAACAAAGTATTTTAACACTTCACGTTTGATTTGGAATACCTTTTTTGTTTTGAAATGTATTTTATTTTATGGTTATAAATTAAGTCAAAATCAAAATGTTTCATTTTAATTTTATCTAAATGAAACATTTTTTCCAACATTTTTGCCCCAAAAATTCTTTTTGAAGGAAACTTTTTCTTGAGTTTTTGTTCTGGAATGAAAACAAATTTTGAAATTGTGGAATTTCCAGGGAAATGGAAATTCTGGTACCAGCACATCTCTACTAGTAATCTGATCCAGAGCAGACATAATCAGTACTGTTCTATCCCATTCCTGTCTTTTCCTCTCTTTTTATCTCCTGGCTTTGCTGTGGAAAACTTGGAGTGATCTCTTTCAAGGGATACCAGTCTCTTATACTCTGCTGTTGCCTTACGAACAGCTCATGGCTGGGTGGTAAAAACAGAAGTAAATTAGTCATGCATACTACAGTATGCCACTTTTGACTAGAATGTATTTGCATACTGCAATCCTATTGGACAAGATACTTGTTTGTTATTCAAGACCAAGAGTTCAGTTGGAAATTATTTAATGGCATGTACAGAGAAAATGTGATTTCAATGACCCCTCACTTATCCAAATTGCTGAACTGCCTACGTAGCACAGTGCATATAGATACAAACCAACTGGCACCTAAACACCCTTTTTCTTTTAATTCCATGCAAATAACTATATTCATGTAGTCAGGAAATTGCCTAAATTCAGGAAATTCAGAGTTAAAATTGAGGCACTCACAAAAGAGAGATCTTGGAGAAAGTATCAATAAGGAAAAATAGAGCTCTTACATACATACAGAATAAATACAAATAAAAACAATTTTTGATGAAAGGTTACAACTCTGAGGCACACATTTAGCGTATAACCCATCTCCAGAAAAAAATAATGTTTTGTGTATTAATAATAAACAAAAAAGCAGCCAGGTGGCCAAGACTGAGGAGATCCAGGATGAAAGAAACAAGATACACATGATAAAGTTTCATCAGGCTCTTTTCCAGCTGACAGATCATTTTTGTGAGGCAAACTACTGGCCTAAAAGAGCCTACATGGGCTAAGCTTCGGTGCCTAACACAAGGTGTATCTGTTTAAAGTTAGCAATTATGGCAGACGGTTCAATGTTTTAATTTCAACTGGTTGAAATCTCAGATCAAGGCTGAGGTGCCTTTTTATGTTCTGCCTACTATTGTGCATGCCCAGATACCACAGCAATGGATGCTGCATAAAAGTGAAGTATGATGGGTAACTCTCCTAACTCTACTGAGATGACAGGATAGTGTGTATGTATATTAGGGAGAAGGGCTCAAAACTGAAATTGGGATGCTCCTCTTCCTCTCCCCCTATTTGAAAACTTCAGGAAAGTGCATGAACTGTTCCTAAATAGCTTTGCATAAGATAAACGTCACCGTCTCCTCTGCGAATCTTTTTTTAATCTCAACTACTAGTATTAGACGTGATTCCAAAACAAAGTTGCTGGGTTATTTGATTTTTTGTCTTTTGGTTGTTGTTTTTTTTTTTTGGAGGGGGGAGGGGTGTGTTTTTGTTCATGCACATTTTCAGTTTCCTGTCTCTTAGTGTTATGTTTGGTATCTTGGGATTTGAACAAAGTAAGTACTGATACTTTCTTGGAAGAGTGGCACCTTTTTAAAAGACTGTCAGCAGCCCAGGAAGAAATCCTTAACTAAGGTGTATTGAGCATCAGAGAAGCTCTGTTGTATCACACTGCAGAAACAAAGGACTAGGGGAGCTGCTTGTGAGGAATGATCATTCCCAGGGCATTGTCTCATTTTAAAAACAACCAAAAACGCAGGAAAATGTGACATTGATTCTGTCACGTGACTCAGTATGTTATCCTGGGAGAGGGTATCTTTCCTGGACCTCCTTGTGCTGTTCTTCTGTAGCAATGTGGGGGAGAGAAGCTGTTTAAAAATTAGATTTACATGACTATTTCCTATGAAATTGCTCCCCTTCATATCCTATTAATTTCTGGTGCACTTTGAAAGGTGTTTGGAACCTACCAAATTTACTTCAATGGAATATTACCTTGTTTGAACGAATTAGAAACATTTTATCTGGCTCCACTCTCTCTTTACTCCATTTTTGTTTCCTTTTCTTCCTCCTTTATTACACTTCTCTTTGGTTGAGGGAGAAGGCAAAACATCTATAAAGGAATAAATAGTTAGAAATAAATGAGAGAGAGGAAAAAAAACCTTTAAAACTTAAGGAAATGTGTTTGTAAAACAAAAGTTGGCAGCCTTTTATTTACATTAACATATCTGACTTCACATGCCCCACAGAATGAAGAGCTGGGCGGGACGGACACATTGAAAATCTGAAGGGCCCATAAACTCTGTGTTAAAGCAGGAAGGTAAATATTAAGGGAAGGAAGGAATGGGCAATTGAACTAAACCGACCCTAAAGGATAACTCTTCACTGCACACTCCTTTCAGCAGTGAGTAGAAACTTCATGCCCCACTAGCACAGGGATAAAAAGCAGTTTAGACAGTGAGACACTGCTTACGTGAGTAAAGATATGCTTGAATCCTGTGGGTGTATATCAGGGTACATACACTACAGGGCTCTCTACCGACCCAAGCGGTTCCTCCCCATCTATGCTTCTATTTTTACTTGTGTAGTGTCCTACAGCTTTGGCAGTTACTTTGCTGCAGGCCAGCAGCTTCCTGCTGCAGGAAAGAGCCTTTCCCTGATACAGTGAAAGACTCTGAAAGGGGGAGGATGGAGGGAGGTAATGGGAAAAGCCTCAGTTGCGTCCCACTGCCCCGAAACTTTTCCACGCTGTCTCCTACCTGCCAGAGCCTTTCACTGGCGCATGTAGCTACACACTGCAGTTTGATTGAAGTCTGCTTTTTGCAGCAGTGTGTAGCTACCCTCAATGCACTCTTCAAGAGGTTTGCTGTTTCGAGGTAGCTGAAATGTAAAGTTTCCAGATCAATTAAGGAACGTGCAAGAAGTCCCTAGAAGAACTTGTTTACCCTTGTTATTCTAAATCTTCTTTAAACTCATTGCAGACATCAAATGATTTGTTTATCAAATCAATATCTTAGAGAAACTGTTTCCGATGTTAGATTTAGAGCTTTGACAATCTTCTCCTGTTCTTCCTTCTCTCTCTCTCTCTCTCTCTCCAGTAATATAGTGGCAAATTTGCTAGGGTCACAGTTGTACTCTGCCTTTTTGAGCCCTAAATTAAGCAAATCAAATGAAGCCAGTAATTGCTTAGTTAAACTCTCATTTAATTTCTCTAAAAATGCTTATCCCTTTTTTTTCTGATTTGCCTGTGTGTGCTCTCAAATGAGAAATCCAGCAGTGGGATGATCTCAGCTTCAATCACTTTCTAGTCTAACCATTCATTCTGATCAGAAAATATGCCCTCATTTATTGAGTGAATGTACATTTCTAACCTTCTTGTGACTGTTTGAGCATCTATTTGCAAATACATTTATTATTTTCATCCTTACCCTTTATTGTGAATAATGACCCTTTATTACTGAAAATGTGCAGTATTCCTGTAAGACTGTGTGTGTGTGTGTGTGTGTGTGTGCACGCGCGTGTGTGTGTGTGTGTGTGCGTGCGTGCTCATAGAAGTGTAGGACTGGAAGGGACCTCAATAGCTCATCTAGTCCAGTCCCCTGCACTCAAGGCAGGACTAAACAATAACTCGACCATTCCTAATAGGTTTTTGTCTAACCTGTTCTTAGAAACCTCTAATGACAGAGATTCCACAACTTGCATCCACATGATAAATTACAGAGCAGTCAGATCAAGGAATCTGTTATACACCTTTGCTCATTTCACCTGGCCTCTGTGCCCTAATCCATCTCCACCAAGTTGTATTCTGTCATTCCAAACCTCTAATTAGAGTCAAACTGCATTAAAGTCAACCTGCTAGAGAAATGTTTACTTCTTATCCAAATATGAAATTTCTCTCCCCCTCCCAAAGGGATTACCTTGCCTCCTCCCAATGCACCTCATAAACATGTAAGAGTTAAAAGATCCAAGAACATTCCAAGAAAACTCCACCTAATAATCTCATCAGAATGATAAGCAGAATGGGGAAGTAACTCAAGAAGACCTTGGCAAAAGTGAACACCTTTAAAAGTCACTGTTGCTCAAATGTTTCAGTTCTTTCACAGATAAACTTCCTGTTTAGATCAAAAGTGAATTGTGGCAGAGCACTGACTGATTGCTGAAGTTAGCCTCTTGGAATATTAAGAGATCTCATTTTGATCGTGCTGGAAAAAACTAAGTAGTAGGCAAAGGGAGGGAAAGACAGAACAGGTCAGTATGGTACAGTGATAGTATGAAACAAAAATACAGTGACAAATAGCATCATGTAGGGAATTTAAATAGAATAGGCATTGACCTGCTGTGCTGCAAAGTTTGAGTGGTTTTAAATGTCTAACTTAGGTTTGCTTTTCCTCCTTCTGCCGTATTCATGATAAATGTCATTTGAAGTAATAAAAACTACAGTTCATAGCAGGCATGAATTACAGAAGTGCTCATTAGCATAGCAGTTGCATTCTGAATCCCTTGTTTTCTTTGTTTTATAATTTAGATGTAATATTTTGCTCCTGGTTGAAACATAGGTTAGGAATAGCTGACAGAGTTCAAATGGCAGCCACAGTTACTCCCCCTAATACGATGTTTCCCCACTAGAGATGGTGGGATTCACTGTGAAGTAAGATTTTGCCAAGCATAGGTGCTTCCATCCACAGCTAGTTAAGGAAATTGAAAGCCCCTGGCACATAATAATACAGCACCTTGTACAGTTCCACCCCATGGTTCTGCAAAATGGCTCTAATCCCTACCCGAGTAGAGTCAGGCAGTGGCACTGGGACCGCCTACCTTCCCAGGAGCAGCAACAGGTGTAATCGTCCACCCAGTAGCGGCAGATGGTGGCAATAGGGGTCCTTCCCCAGTGCCCCTCACACACCGAGAAGCAGTAGCAACAGCTAGGCCCCATAGCACAGCAGGAGGGGAGAGAGGTAGAGGCCAGTGTCTGTGTGCTTTAGGGGAGAGGGAAGAGGATTAAACCATAACCATTTGAAAGTTCTGTCACATATGCACACACGGTAATATTTCCTGGTTCAGGTATATGACACACCTGGTGACTTCGCTGCAAGGAGAACTCAGTTGATATTTCAATACTGAAAATCTGTGTGTGTGTGATAATCAGCATCCAAAACAGGAATCTGAAAACTGAATCAGAGAAACCAGTGGGATCTGAACCCCAAAGAATATGCAATCGATCAACTAATTATATACAATATTATTGTACTAGAAAAGTGTATCACGTAAGGTATTATATTAAAAACTGGTCATGACTGTCATAGCATGATGTATGTTTGGGTTGTGTATAAAGTTACGAATGTGTGCTAGTAATATGTTAAAATATGTTTTGGAGGCAGTGAATAAACAAGCATGCATCAGACAAAGGAATATGGATTCTCCTGTCTGACTGGCTCGATTACAGGCTGATGACAATAAAAATATATTTGCATATAAGGTAAACAAAGCAATCAAGAAACAAGTGTTGGAGAAAACAGCCTGGCAAGCGCACTGGGGGCCTCACCACTGTCTAAACCCCAAGGAAGCCTCTCTGGCTCTTGAGGCAAAGACCAATAGACTGTGGGGAAATATAAGGGCAACAAAAAGTCAATGTGGTATCCATCACCTAGGAGACAAAAGGGAATACCACTCTTGATGGCTCCCTCAACAAAGTGTTCTCAACTCACTTAGAATTTATTGTAGGTGAGAAATTGCTTGAGGTCCAGGTTTATAATCTGCTAAATTTTAGAGACTAGAAAACATTTTAACTTTTGTTTTATTGCTAATGTTTTATTGGTCTGTTACTCTGGCTTAGTATCTCTTAAATCTATGTTCTTTATTGATAAACTCATTCTTAGTTTTTCTATAAACCATCACAGTTCAGTATGTCAAAGAAAAGTGTGTCCCCTCAGCTAAGCTAACAGGCTGGTGCATACTTTGTCTCTTTGGGGGCAGAGGATTTGGCAATTTCTGTGAGCCTCCAGTGAGAGAGACTGAACACTGTGGAGAGACATCTCTGGGGAACTCAGAAACTGGGGTTTATTGAATGTTACCTACAAGGCATGGTTTAGACTGGCAGAGTTTCATGGAGTTTGCTGGTGAGGTAGGCAAACTGATGTGGCAGGGAGTTCACACGCAGTCTAAACTCCAGCAAAGCTCTTCCTTGCTAAGGCTGAGAGGTAACACAGTGTCTCACAGTTCTGTGTCTCCTCAGAGTCACAACATGCACACAATGTCTATATACTTATATGTATTTGTATACATACACACCTGCATACAGATAACTGTGATTATAAACATAAATAATAAATGCTTGTATACACACATACAAGGATAATTATCTGTGTGTGATATAATTTCATCCACTACTGAAGTACAGCCACCTCTGGGTATGTCAGCACATCAATAAAAGAGCAATGGTAAAATACCTCCATCAATAATAATCAAAAATTTACAGATGGGCAAAGTAAGAAAAATGCTGCTTGAGACCTTATTAGAATTTGATTTAAGGATATTTACTTTGTATATTTTGATGTGATGTTGACAATTTGTGTTTTAACAGTTCTAAAGCATTAACTCTTTGAATCTCAATGGCTACTGTCATTAAATAATTGTCCGATGCCCACATAATTTCCTGCAAATGTGAAAATATAAATCCATAACAATAAGGATAAAATGTTTAAAACCCATAACTGTGTGCAACTGAAAATTAAAATTGATAAAAATGGGGGGAAATGCTTAAAATAAACACTAATATTACCAGTTGAAATTGTAAAAAATACTGCTTAATGCTTTGGTAGGAAGAGAGCCTGAAATATAAGGCCGTGTATCAGAAGCCTGGTATGAGGCCTAAGGCCTGGGCTAAAGTAATGGTCAAAACTTGCTAATATCAAGCAAAATCAGGTTGTGAGCAAGAGGCAGGTCCTGCTCACAGAATTTGGCAAGCATTGGGCTGATATTGATAGCACAGAACACTCACACAAGCACATTCCAGAAAGGAGGTACCAGAACACCTCGATACTAGCACATTCCCCACGGATAATAGGAACACACTGACCCATCCTAAAGATGAGGTCAGGATGACAACATGATGAATTGAGATGTTTTGATTGAACCAATAGGTACAAGGTAACGAGAGGCCCCTGGATACGGCTATTGGTGGCACCCTAATACCTCTGAGGATGGCACCCTGATACGTAAGGAGTGATGCATAACTTGTTTGTATTGGTGTATAAATATGTATCTCAGAGGGAGTGTCTTTGTCTGGCCTAGGGGGATAGGGGAAAGTCCCGCCACTAACTGAGGCGGTCCATTGTCATGGGCATATATGTGCTAGCATAACTGTAGACATTGATCCGGGGAGCTAGGACCATGATTTGCTGACAATAAACCTGACCAATTGCCTTCACATCTTGACAAATCTTGTGGCCGTTGGGTAGTTTGCTTTAGGTCTGCTGTGCCAGAGCTGGGATGGTACACATGGAGAACACACATACACATACAGCCAAACATCCATCAACATCTGACAAAAACTCTGCTTTTCAATTAAATGCATTGGTACCGTAGTTTTTCTGAACTGATGTTTAACTTGCTAATCCCTTTTTTTAAAAAAACTATTTTACAAAGAGAAATTTTAAAAAGCACTTTAACTAAAATCTAATTTGTACCTGTCCTTATATTTGATATGTGAAGGAACCACATTCCATTAACATGGTCATAAGGCCCTGGCAGTGCAGGATTTGCCTTCTGCTTCCATCTTAGTATTTGTGTTTAATCACCTTTATGTTGAATAGTTTGAGATCTCAAGTCTTATTTGTAAGAAATTTATTGTTACTCATTGCTTTTATTGCTGTGAAGCAGCTTCACAATCAGTTCTCGGGTCAACCGCAGTGTAAAGGACTATACCCTACGGTAGATAGTATCCCTTTTATATAGTGGCCTTTACTGTCTTCTGTGTTCCAGAAGCAGTAGGTGTGTGTGTATGTATGTATATTATGTAGCTAGGCCTTTTATGTTGTGTGTATTATTAGTGAAACTGTATATCTGGACCCCACTATGTCTCCTTCATATTACAGTTGTTGTGAAAACAGCAAAAGACATGAGCAAACATGTGTTCAGCAGCATTTCAGACCATCACTAGACCTGATTTCTGGTCCATCAGAAAGAAACCCCATGTCTATTGCTGTCTGATCACTGCAAAGAAGAAATTTTAAAGCTTCCCACTATCCCATCCCAGATGTGGAACAGTATGTTGGTAAACTGTTGTATCAATTTTTTTTTTTTTTAAATACAACCTGCTGGAAAATTCTGACTAAGTGCTGGATCAGGATGACTGACAATGGCCTATTTGGATTTTACAACCACTTAGGAATTTGCATACTGGATCAGACCCAAGGTTCATTTAGTTCAATATCCTGTCTCTGACAGTGGCCAAAGCCAGATGTTTTCTCTATATGATTCAGAATGCCATTTATCTTGTTTCCTTTTTTTTTTAATTGGATCTATACATTGAGCAGGGGTCTCCATTGAGCTGTCTACTCTGATGGCCAGGTCCCTTTCCTCAGTTGATAATTAATTTAGATCCATGTAAGGTGTATGAGTAGTTCAGTTTTCCCCCCTTCAATATGCATTACCAACAAGTTACAATCTATGGTCCATCTCTGTGGCTTCTCTAGTCAACCAGCCAATCTTGGATGTTTGAAAAGCAGTGATCTGTATGCATGTTAACAACGCACTACATGCTGGTGCAAATGGCCAGGGACTATGTATGATTAAGATGATCCTTGTTAAAGTCCATGTACCTGCCCTCGATGAAGGCTACTGGTTGACAGGCACCAACTGTGAAATACTTTATGTGGACTAGCACTTGAAGAAAAAGAGGTTAATTACCTGTACAGTAACAAATTCTCGGAGTTGTATAGGCAGTATATATATATATTCCATGACTTATCCACCATCCCCACTAATTTGGAGTCCTGATGTCACAAGCTCTTAAGTGTGGAAGTGTAGCTCCATCCTTTATACTTTCATGGAGCAGACACGGAAAGGAAGGGCATGTGCACTGCCATGATAGATTCTGCTGACTAGAAAATTCTCTGACCTGTGTGCACTGGGCATGCACTTGCCCATCTGTGGAATAGGTATACAGACTAGAGTCAGACATTGTGAAGAACATCAGATACAGTACAAGTAAGTAAACTTTTTCTTTTCTCTCTCTCTTATAAATGAAGCCCTTTTGTTCTAGATTATCTCTATCTTTCCAAGATGTGATAGCTTCAACTGACCAGGTGAAAACTGTCACAATTGCCATAAATGATCTGGAGGAAGGGGTAAACAGTGAGGTGGCAAAGTTTGCAGATGATACTAAATTGCTCAAGATAGTTAAGACCAAAGCAGACTGTGAAGAACTTCAAAAAGATCTCACAAAACTAAGTGATTGGGCAACAAAATGGCAAATTAAATTTAATGTGGATAAATGTAAAGTAATGCACATTGGCAAAAATAACCCCAACTATACATATAATATGATGGGGGCTAAGTTAGCTACAACTAAGAAGGAAAAAGATCTTGGAGTCATAATGGATAGTTCTCTGAAAACATCCATGCAGTGTGCAGTGGCAGTCAAAAAAGCAAACAGGATGTTAGGTATCATTAAAAAAGGAATAGAGAATAAGACAGAAAATAACTTATTGCACTTATATAAATTGCGCTTATAGATGTGGGGTACACCCACATCTTGAATACTGCATACAGATGTGGTCTCCTCATTTCAAAAAAATATATACTGGCATTAGAAAAGGTTCAGGGAAAGGCAACTAAAATGATTAGGGGTTTGGAACGGGTCCCATATGAGGAGAGATTAAAGAGGCTAGGACTTTTCAGCTTGGAAAAGAGGAGACCAAGGGGGGATATGTTAGAGGTATATAAAATCATGAGTGGTGTGGAGAAAGTGAATAAGGAAAAATTATTTACTTGTTCCCATAATTTAAGAACTAGGTTCCACAAAATGAATTTAATGGGCAGCAGGTTTAAAACAAATAAAAGGAAGTTCTTCTTCACACAGCACACATCAACCTGTGGAAATCCTTGCCTGAGGAGGTTGTGAAGGCTAGGACTATAACAGGGTTTAAAAGAGAACTGGATAAATTCATGGATGTTAAATCCATTAATGGCTATTAGCCAGGATGGGTAAGGAATAGTGTCCCTAGTCTCTGTTTGTCAGAGAGTGGTAATGGATGGCAGGAAAGCGATCACTTGATTATTACCTGTTAGGTTCACGCCCTCTGGGACACCTGGCATTGGCCACTGTCGGTAGAATACCGGGCTTGATGGACCTTTGGTCGACCCACTTTGGCCATTCTTATGTTCTTATTAAATAAAAGGTCTTTGAAATGGACTAACTGCACAAATATTAGCTTGTTTAGACTCTTCTGTAGGTAGTCACTTTTTATTTCCTCAAATGACTTCTGTTTTTAAGAATTATATTCATTTATAGAAACTAACAGTGAAAAGTAAGATCCACAAACCAATTTTTACCAAGGACAGAATTTAATGAATCAGTCAAGTAACCTTTTCTCATTACCCACTTTTATTAGTCTTTTCTGTAGCACATTGGTATCTCACTTCTTTTAAATTACTTGTTCTTCCAGGCTATTTAAACAAATCATATCTGATACTGCCTTGAGAGCAATGGATGTTGTGCCTAACAAATGATATGCCTGAATCTGAACTTACATTTACTGGTGTAACTCCTTTAACTTCAGCGAAGTTACTCTTATTTGTCACCAGTGTGAGGTGCACCTGATTGTCTTAGCAACCCAGTGTAAATAAGGAGTAATTTCACTTAAATCAATAGTGTTATACTGGTTTAAAATCAGTGAAAGTGAGATCAGCATCAGGTCTTGTGTGTCCAAAAGCACACTCTTGAAAAGAGCAAGTGGAAATAACAATAGCACTGATATTCACTTCCAGGCAAAATAAAGAATAAGCTATAAGCAATTTGGTTTTGATTAAGTCTTTTAAAAAAACCCTGTCATTTGGTTTCTTTCTAAATCTAATTGTGGCTTCAACTTTAAGTATATATTTTACAGCTGTCTAGATTAAGGTACCATTCAGAACACAGTATTTTACTCTTGAAACACTATGAGTGAAAGCCTGATACCATTGAAGTCCTAGCAAAACTCCCATTGACTTCAGTGGGACCAGGATTTCACCCTTTGATAGGTTTTTTTTTTGATCTGTCCAGTCCTAACACAGAATTAATGATAGAAATGGTAGCACTGGTGTATTGTGACAGAAACAACCACCAGAATAATGATAGACATCATGCTCTGTACCTTTTGTGTTTTATTTAGGTTCTGTATCTTTGACTTTTACTGACTGAAATGGAAGAATAAAACAAAAAAATAATTAAAACAAATATAATCTTAAATCTAGCTAGCAGAAAAGCTAGGTCAAAATGGTTGGAGAAAGAACTATTAATGTAGGAAAATGCTTTTTTGTATCCTTCTCTACTGATTATGAGTAGGGTTACCAATTTTCCCAAAATCTAAGATAGTATTTCTGGGTCCTGAACTGATTTTATCAAGCTGCCCAAATAGCCTTAATTCAGGAGAAGTCACTTTTTCTCATTTACTGGGTAATAATCATAGAATTGTTGGACTGAAAGGGATCTTGAGAGGTCATCTAGTCCACTCCTCGACACTTATGACAGGACTAAGTATTATCTAGACCAGGGATCGGCAACCTTTGGCCCGCGGCCCGCCAGGGTAAGCTCCCTGGTGGTCTGGGCCAGTTTGTTTACCTACCGCGTCCGCAGGTTTGGCCGATCGCCGCTCCCACTGGCCACGGTTTGCCGCTTCAGGCCAATGGGGGCTGCAGGAAGCAGTGCGGGCTGAGGAATGTGCTGGCCGCTGCTTCCCGCAGCCCTCATTGGCCTGGAACAGCGAACCGCAGCCAGTGGGAAACTGCAATCAGTCGAACCTGTGGACGCGGCCGGTAAACAAACTGGCCCGACCCGCCAGGGGGCTTACCCTGGCGGGCCACAGGTTGCCGATCCCTGATCTAGACCATCCCTGACAGGTGTTTCTCTAACTTGCTCTTAAAAATCTCCAGTGATGGAAATTTAACACCCTACCTAGGCAATTTATTCCAGTGCTTAACCACCCTGACAATTAGGAAGTTTTTTCCTAATATCCAAGCACACTTGAACCACGCTTGCTGCAATTTAAGCCCCTTGTTTCGTCTCCTATTCTCAGAGGTTAAGGAGAACAATTTTTATCCCTCCTCCTTGTGTTCCTTTTGTGTACTTGAAAACTGTTATGTCCCCTCAGAGTTCTTTTCTCCAGACTAAACAAATCCATTTTTTTCAATCTTCCCTCACAGGTCATGTTTTCTAGACCTTTAATCATTTTTGTTGCTCTTCTCTTTCTCCAATTTGTCCACATCTTTCCTAATCATCATCACATAGATTGGAAGAATTACTTCTCATTTCTTACTTACAACATTCCTGCTAATACTCCGAGAATGATGTTTGCTTTTTTTGCAACAGTGTTACACTGTTCACTCATATTTAGCTTGTGATCCACTATGACCCTCACATCCCTTTCTGTAGTACTCCTTCCTAGGCAGTCATTTCCCATTTTGTATGTGTCCCATTTTGTATTTGCAACTGATTTTTCCTTCCTAAGTGGAGTACTTTGCATTTTTCCTTATTGAATTTTATTGTATTTACTTCAAACCATTTCTCCAGTTTGTCCAGACTTCAGATCATTTTGAATTTCAATCCTATTCTCCACGGCACTTGCAACCCCTCCCAGATTAGTATCATCTGCAATTTTTTTAAGTGTACTATCTGTTATTATATAAATCATTGAAGAATATGTTGAACAGAACTGGACTCAGAACTGATCCCTGTGGAACCCCACTTGATATGTCCTTCCAGCTTGACTGTGAACCACTGATAACTACTCTCTGGGAATGGTTTTTAACCAGTTATGCACCCACCTTATAGTAGCTCCATCTGGGTTGTATTTCCCTAGTTGTCATGTGAGACAATATTAAAAGGCTTACTAAAGTCAAGATATACCACATCTACCACTCCCCTCCCCATCCACAAAGCTTGTTACTCTATTAGAGAAAGCTATTGTTTGTTTGACATGATTTGTTCTTGACAAATCCATGTTGACTGTTACTTATCTTATTATCTCCTAGGTGTCTGCAAATTGATTGCTTAAATATTTGCTTCATTATCTTTCCAGGTACAGAAGTTAAGCTTATTGGTCTGTAATTCCCCTTGTTGTCTTTCCCCCCGTTTTTATACATGGGCACTATATTTGCCCTTTTCCAGTCCTCTGGAATCTCTCGTCTTCCACAACTTTTCAAAGATAATTGCTAATAGCTCAGATACCTCCTCAGTCAGCTCCTTGAGTATTCTAATCATAATGGTTATGTCTCTAAGCACATAGTTATGTCTGGCCTATTGTGTAGGCAGAGGTTTTACAAGGTATGTCCACACATTTTGGAGTGAGCAGGCGTGAGCTTCCCAGCCAGGTAGATAGATTAGATTAGTGAGGATTGAGCTGGTGCTCTAAAGGTAGCTGTGTAGACAGCACTTTGAAGTTGTGGCTTGGGCTGGAGCTTGGGATCTGGAGCCCATTCCCCTTCCTAGACTTCAGCCTGACAACCTGGCATGGGAGGCTTGCCCTGCTTGGTCCAAAATGTTGTGTAGAGTAAACGTTCCCGCAGTGGTCAGGAGCAGCACAGTCGAAACCCAGCCTTTTAGTAGCTTGCTTTTTGCAGCGGAGCTGCTTTCTCCTTCTAAAAGGAAGCAGTTTGGGCAACGTTCTGGTGCCTTGTACCCTCGTATGTCTTCAGAAGAATTCTTCCTGCACTGCTATCTCTTCCTTCCCTTCTCATGGTCACCAGTGAACAGAGACCAAAGAGAGCAAATGCTTCTTGATTGGAATCCCTGAATACTCATCTTCAAGCACATCCTTCTGAAGAGGAAGGAGCTTACTGTATTTCCAAGGCATTTTGGACTGTTTCAGAGTATCATGCACTGGAAGCAAGAAGAGCAGGTTCTGTCTGTTTGGAAGTATAGCCCTTTGAGAGACAAATAGGTCTACTTGAACTGATCCCACTAGAATGCCATTTCTGCAGGGAAATAATCATGGATAGTCTAGGAATAAATGTGTTGATGGAGGGGAAGAGGGATTAGCGAGATGGATAAAAGACACACAACTCCCATGAAGAGACAACTCCATGGCACACCTTCCGTTGACTTTAATGGAACCAATATTTCACCCCATGGCTCTAAAAGTAAACTACCTCAAAATCGTTCATGGCTTTTGCTTTCCTGATTTGTTGCCAAAGATTTGAATTTCTCCAGACCCAACTGAACCTTGGTTCTGGATATAGAAAATAAAAAGGAATCAATTTTAGGACCTTCCTGTACAACCCAATTTCACTATTATGAAATCTAAAGTTCCAGCCATAAATGAAATTAAATTAGAAAAAAAAGGTCTGAACCCATTTTTTAAAAACTCATATTTTTGTTGATATTTTGGTCAGAAATGTAAATATTACAGCTGCATCTGCATGTTGCCTAGTTTAATACTTTTCATTAATGCATTTTGAGATTAAATCATACTGATCTGCATGAAGCACACATTTTAATTCAAAAAGTGAAGCTGTTTCCTTCTTTATTCTGACAGAAGAAATGATAACACTATACATTTCCCACTTACATGAAAAAGTAACTTCTTAGTAAAATGGCATATTGCACCTTTTTATCTGGTTTCAGTTTTCATGTTCTACCCACTTCAATTATTTTTAGTCTCCAGAACATTTTTTTTAAGGCTGAAATATAGGTAGACTTTGCTTCTAAGTTATGGAAAATGTGTTTTTTGCTGTCACGAAAATATTTTTCATATTTGTCTTTTCAAGGTGGACATGTGTGCATTCAGGTACGAGTGTAATATCTGAGGCCCATGGGTGACTAAATCATGCCCACATGATATTCCATAAGTGCTCTCCTCACAGAAAAAGCACAAAAATAGATGTGTTTTGCATGAAGTTGAGCTTCTAGTTAATTGTTTCCACATCTTTCTGTCACTTTAATCCAGACTGTAACAACTCATTCTATTTAGTGGCTGTTCCCTTGCTTCCATGCCTTACAGAAATAAAGGGAAACAGTTTTTTAAAGTAATACTGGATTTGTTAAACTGAATATGCTCTGTAAAGAAACTAATATTAAATAACCAAGGGAGGTACTTTAGGGAAACAAATCTCCATCCAGTCATGAAACCATCCTCCTATAGAATAATGGGTCTGTGCAACTATAGAGCAAAAGGTTTTAATGGTCACTATGGTTCACCTTATTTCCTTTACACTGCAGGTAGAAACATTCATGTCCTTTCATTCTTCCTTAAATAGAGCTGTCTTTGCAGCACTGTTATCCTGTTCTCAACTTGAACATATCAATTGTTTAGAGAAACACACAGTGGAGTGAAATGTATTTATATTTTATATATAGCAAAATGCTTTCATGACATCTATATTATGTGATCCAACACTATACTTAATATATAATAGCTCTCACTTAAAGGAAAGCTTGGGACTTTTCAAAGATCATCATGAACTTGTAATCCTGGAAACACAAACAGTAGCACAGAAAGAACCTGTCTACTTCTTTATAATGGAATAACAGAAAACAACACTAAAGCCCTAGTTAAGCAAGGTACTTGAGCACGTGCCAGCAAGGTACTTGAGCACTTTGTCAATGGGAAGAAAAGAAGAAAGGAATACTGTGGCACCTCAGCCCAGGGCTACACTGGGCAGGGGGGTCGATCTACGATACGCAGCTTCAGCTACGTGAATAGCGTAGCTGAAGTCGGTGTATCGTAATCGACTTACCTGGCCGTGAGGACGGCGGTGAGTCGATCGCTGCCGCTCCCACGTCAACTCCACTTCCGCCTTTCAATGAGGTGGATTTCTGGAGCCGACGGGGAGCGCGATCGGGGATCGATTAATCGCGTCTAAACGAGACGCGAAAAATCGATCCCCGATAGATCGATTGCTACCCGCCGATCTGGCAGGTAGTGAAGACAAGCCCTTAGAGACTAACAAATGTATTTCAGCATAAGCTTTCATGGACTACAGTCCGCTTCGTCGGATGCATAGAATGGAACATGCAGTGGGAGGATATTTATACATTCAGAGAAACATGAAAAGGTGGAAGTAACCATACCAACTGTAAAAGGCTAATTATTTGAAAGGAACTGTTATCAGAAGGGGAAAATAAATTTGCTGAAATAAATTGGTTAGTCTCTAAGGTGCCACAGTATTCCTTTCTTATTTTCTTTTTGCTGACACAGACTAACATGGCTACTACACTGAAACTTGTCAATGGGAGTTACTCAGGCTTAAATTTAGGCTTACTTTTAAGAACTTTGCTGAACTGAGATTTTAGTGTAATTTGATGTGTTTGCCTAATGGACATATAGACTAGAGCTGGGCAGGAAACAGTTTTCCTGTCCTGTGAAAATTTTAGGTTTCAAAAAATTTCTTGTCCAGAATTGGAATGAAAAGTCAAATGGACAACATTTTTGTGAACTGAAAATCTGAAAATTGTTTTTATTGCAGTCTATGGAAATGTTTTGACGTTTTTAAAGTTTCATTTTGATTTTGAACTTTCATTTTGTTTTACTCTAATTCGCTTAAATGTCTAAACAGTCATTTTGAACCAGAACACTGGATTTGTTTATGTTGAAAATGTGAAAATGGTACAGTTAGGGAAAAAAACCTCAAAATTGTCAAAGTCAAAATTCATCAAAACCTTTCCAGCAGAAAGTCTTGCTTTTGATGATTCAGCATTTGTTTGATGTGGGGGAGGGATGGGGGGGGTAGGGGAATGTCTTGTCAAAAAATTCCCCACCAGCTCCAATATAGACAAACATTCTGCTTCTGTTCTCCTTTTTGAAGGTATGTTGTTCTCTGAGTGTGCTTGGTACTAGTCATGCTTAAAGTAAGCCACATGTTTAAGCCCTGATTGGTCAAGGTGTTCAATCATGTTTCTTCATTTATAATACTGAAGTTTGGTAATCCTCATTTTGTGTAGTCTCTTCATCAGATTATATTATATAAATTTTACATTATAGCTCACTTTTAGTTTTTACAATATATCATAATTTGATCATCAACTGTTAATGGTACAGCAACAAACTGAATTATTTCTAATAACTTCACTATTAAAACTGGATAATTTACATTGAAATAACATCAGTTTCAATTATGAGGGGAGTCTTTTCTATAGGTGAAGATTGAAATAAGTGTTCCAGGAAATAAGACAAAACAGAAGTCTCTCACAAAATGGCACTTTGATTTGTTTTTTTGTTTTTGTGAACATATCTTGACTCCCTTGCTTACATGACAAATAGCTAATATTGTCTTCATTTAACCTCAGTTATTCTATGAAACATTTCAATTTTCTAACTTTGCTTCCAACTATAAACCAGTTGACTGTTCCTAGGGATAAAACTAATATCTAGTGATGATTTCCTTCATTTAGTCACAGTAAATAGAAAACAAAGACAGTCATAGACCAATCTAAATATGATTGATAGGTTCAAATTATATTTTGCTGTGTTACTGATGATCTCATTCTTGCAGACCTGGAGCAAACTTAGACTAATGCAGTTGAACAATATGGCATGCGAAACAAAAATGTCACATTATTTTTATTTTTTCTGTGAAAAAAATAATTGTTTTATTGTAGTAAGATAGCTGAATTACCTAGCCAGGTGAAATCCTTATCCCATCAAAGTCAATGGCAAAACTCTCACTTCATTAGGACCAAATTTCATTCCACATGTCTAAAAAACACTGTTTAAATTCTAATGATACAAATGTTATTGTCATTAATATTCTGTTTTGTTAGAGTTACAGATAAAACCATGTGCCACTTCATTCCATCAAAGTGAATAGTAACCTGAAAACCTGAAGAAACAAAATGTTTCCAAAATGTACTGATCCTGTAAAGAGCCATCAAAGAGGCCAAAAAGGAACAAAATTCAACCGTAGATTTGAAATCTAAATATACACCCGTACTATCAGTTTTACTGCTAACATGAAATGGTCACACAGTATAGTGAGAGATTTAATTGCATTAAATCAGGCTTTGACTCCATTGTCATTCTTAGAACTCTCACCATTTTTCTTATGGTGTGTGACGGGGTTACAACTCACCACTGCGGCGCCCCCTGCCGGTCGGTCTGGGAATTAGCTCACAGCAGTCCTGGAGCACCCCCCGCTGGTGGTGTCCCGTCTGCCGCTCCCTTGCCGGCGTCTGGACCCACGTTGCTCCTGGCTCGTGGCCTCCTCTTCAGGACACTGAAACATGGGAAACTCAACATTGGTTCACGTTTAATTTAGCCTTGATAAGTTCTGTATAGGTTTCCTTGATGTACGATGTAGGGAAGATAAATAAATACTTTTGGGCACTTATAAGTGTCTAAATGATGAGGACCACTGTAAAAAAATCAACCAAATTTGGTAAACAGCACTCTTCCCTTTACATAGTGTACACATACCCCAGGGGCCAACACTGTGCTCAGGAATTTTATCAAGCCTCTGACAGCTTGAGGTCATTTAATGAAGATCCTGTACCACTTTTCTGTAGAGTAGGGGTGTTGACCCTGATATCCTGCCCAGTTTCTGACTTGGAGAACAGTATTCTGCCTACATAAATTTCCCATTAAATATCAGTTGCATAAAGCCCACCTCTTCAATTCTGATCCTAAAAATTGTTGTGCAATAAATGTTGCACTATAGCTTTTAAAGAGTAGTTTTGACAGGTAGGAAGGGAAGAGATCAGTCAGCTCTCTATGAAGAACGGGAAAGAGCAGCTATGATGGGACTAGGAAACCTTTCTGAGGACAGTGAGCAGAGATAGCTGTGAGTATGGAAAATGCAAAAAGATAAAGTCAGTTTCCAATAAAAAGGGCCCTGCAAACACACACAATGCATGGATGATCACCTCTACATTTTGAAAGCAAATCCAAATCAGAACATATTCCAAGAAAACTGACAGCTCTGGGGACCTAGATTGGGGGCCTACATCAATGGGTAAAGCAAATAAAAACAGATCAAAATCAAAAGAGGAGAGGGGAAGTACTGTGGAGGAAGATCAGCTCAAATTGCCAGCAATCAACTGCTATGACCTACATGACCACAGGCTGAAACTCCGGAAAAACATCCTGGCTGGCAACCTACTGGTTTTATCGTAAAATAGTTGTGACATTTTAGTTTTGAATAATAAGAATGATTGCCATGTATGCTTATACAATAGATACTAAAGAACCTCTACCTGAAACTATCCCATTTTATGAGCCTCTTCCAACAATATTATGACTGATATTTTTGTAAAATTGAGAGGTATCCTGGAATGCTCCACAGATACTCAGAAAGAAATGATATTAGATTTCAGGACCTAAACATACATCCCTTCATTGATCTTAAAGACTCCAGAAATGTGGGAATATTTGGTGGAAATAGAAAAGCTTTTCTTTAAATGAAGCATTCAAACATCAGTACCATATCCTGTGAAACTCTGAGCACTGCATGGGGATAGGTGCAAAACAACATTGAGGATGCTGATTTTAATAAACATCTATCAGAAGTCCAGTTCTGAATGCAATATTGTACACTCCAGCAATGAAGCTCTGAAGGAGTGATGATGAAAAATGATGTTGAGTTTGATCTCCACTATTCTAATTTAGCATTTTCATATGTATGCATGCTTATAAGGGCCTAACTATAACACCAGGGCCAAAACCACATCAAAAATATTTTTTAGTCTCAAGGTTTAATAGGCCCTGTAGCATGGGAGGTGTCTTTGAAAAAAGTGGAACAGTAGACTACTGTAATTCAGAACATTATATAAGTGAGATGCCCACCTTCACTTCCAAAATGGAGAGCGGACAGTTTAAAACTGAAACACCTGTAAATTTTTCATTTATCTTATGGAGACGAGTGGTTAATATGCAAATCACACAAAAACTAAGGATAAGCTTTCATGTTTAAGTAAATTCTGATGTATTACATATGCACATCTTGAGAATGTAATTAATGTAGGCAATTGGCTGAGAGAATCATTAGATAAATGACACTAGAAGTGTATAAGTAAACTGTTCAGATAAAAAAGTACAGGTAATCAGAAACATCCTTATGAACTACACGAATGATACTATATATTCTCCTCTTTGAGATGGACTCACTGCTCACTGCTTTTGATATTAATGTGCTGTATGATAATATACAGAGTTTTCTCCTTCTACAAAAATGTGGCCTGAGAGATGTCATATCCATTCCTATGGGTGCAGACGGGGAATTTAGCTTGGGGGAGGGCAGGCAGGGCTGCCACTGGGATGGCTGGTCTTCCAATGAATTCCTGTTTGTGGAGGCTGACCCTTTCCTGAATTGCTCCACTTCTAGGAAAGGTTAACTCTGTGTTCCCCTATTAGACAAAGTAGTGTTTGTAGGTGGCTCTGAGTGAATCAGACCCAGGAAATGGATATAGAAGAGTAACTCTTTGCTATGCAATGTATCAGTCTTATATGGTGTTCAACATAATCATTGGAGTAGGAAGAATGATAAGTAATGTGTTGGATGACACTTGTGGCACCAGAACACAGATTAATGTTATTAATAATGACAGTACAAAAGCCTTGTCAGAAAATGTCATCTCTATTGATAAGAAATGATACAATACACATTTTCATACAGCTTTGTAGAAAGACGCTGAATAACTGAGTGACAGAGGCATCAAGTTTATTTTCCGGATGCTGACTAACCAAAGCCAGGTAAAAACAATGCTAGTTTTGAGATTAAAACATTTGTTGTTTCTTATAGGTTATCAGTCTCTGTGCAGGCTGAGACCAGGACATTTGGGAAGCTGAACTTTACCACCAACAACCTGGGTACTCGGTGGCAGACTGGTGCACAGACACTGTTGGGCTGCTATTACATCTTCTGGGTTGGAATAGTGTTTGAACTTCCTCTATGTCAGTTGCACAAGATATTGGTCCAATGAATGTGTGGCACCACCCCAGGCCAGCCAACTTTGTGGCCTTCCACTCCAGCCTAAGCAGGGCTAGCCGGGACCCCCTTTGTAGGGTATGTAGGAGTTGCACAGATACCACTCTATCAGGCTACCTCTCTTCCACACAGGTCATATATGGGACATAAATGGTAAGAATGGTCTTGGACTGTTCCTCAGCACCATGAGAGAGATTCACCGAAGTGGAGTGAAAGTCCCAAATTTTCAATGCATTTCAAAGGTGTTTCTTTTTGCTTTTTGTGGAAGTTCCCTCTACGCATGTTGCATTTTTGTTCAAGGAGGAGTGGATGTTACTATGATAATTCTACATTCCACAATGATTTTCTTCCACTAGAATGATGTATATTACCGCATTTCAAGGGGATGGTCATATTGCTGCTCCTTCCTCTGGCTCATCAGGGAAGGAGAGGGTCAATTACACTACTTTGCATGAAAAGGATAAGGAGTCATCCCTAGCTTTCTTTCCTGCTGCAGCTGCTAACAGCAAGGAGTGAGGGTCATTTCTATTGTAGCTGATACTTGGTGAGTAAAGATGAGTTGGCCTTGCTACCTCTTGGCCCTTTCTTTGCAGAGAGCCTCTGTACATACACTGCCAGTACCTGCTGTATATGCAGATGAAGAAAATAGAAAGACACTACCAAAACTTTAGAAGCGAAGATATTTTGCCATCTCCTGTTGTAGCAAACGGTTTTATAATTTTTTAAAAATATTTTTTATATTGGTCCTTTTTTCTGTTGGGGGGGGAGGAAAACAATACAGACAAAATCACTTCATTTTTAGGAATATGCAACATATTTTACATTCGGTTTAAAGAATGATTAATTTTATAAACATGGTTATTATTTCAGAATTCTCCCATGAGTACAGTTTACAGAATAGTACTGGATCAAGAGTGCCTATTAAGTCATATATCAGTAAAACAAGGTGCCAAATATAAGTATTTCTTTCACAACCACAGATGTATCTCATGCATATAGCATCAAGTTAATTAGATATGTCTTTCAAACATCGTGCGAGGGATTTTTATACATTAAAAAGTTTAACTCTTTTCCAGCTAGTTAGGGATTAAAAAGTAACACGGGTTCCAAAGGGAAATCCTTCATCGTTTTATTTGTTTTTTTGGGAAATGGTTATATACTGGATATGTGTAATGTTTGATCCATAATGAACATAACAAGGAGTCCTTGTGGCACCTTAGAGACCAACACATTTATTTGGGCATAAACTTTCATGGGCTAGAACCCACTTCATCAGATGCATGGAGTAAAAAATACAGTAAGCAGTATAAATATACAGCACATGAAAAGATGGGAGTTGCCTTACCAAGTGGGGGGTCAGTGCTAATGAGGCCAATTCAATTAGGGTGAATGTGGCCCATTCCCAACAGTTGACAAGAAGGTGTGAGCATCAACAGAGGGAAATTATTTTTTGTAGTGACCCACCCACTCCCAGTCTTTATTCAGGCCTAATTTGATGGTTTCAAGTTTGCAAATTAATTCCAGTTCTGCAGTTTCTCGTTGAAGTCTGTTTTTGAAGGGTTTTTTTGAAGAATGGCCACTTTTAAGTCTGTTATTGAGTGTCCAGGGAGATTGAAGTGCTCTCCTACTGGTTTTTGAATGTTACAATTCTTGATGTCTGATTTGTGTCCATTTATTCTTTTGTGTATGGCCTGTCCGGTTTGGCCAATGTACATGGCAGAGGGGCTTTGCTGGCACATGATGGCATGTATCACATTGGTAGATGTGCAGGTGAACGAGCCCCTGATGGTGTGGCTGATGTGGTTAGGTCCTCTGATGGTGTCCCTTGAATAGATATGCGGACAGCGTTGGCAACGGGGTTTGTTGCAGGGATTGGTTCCTGGGTTATCGTTTCTGTTGTGTGGTGTGTAGTTGCTGATGAATATTTGCTTCAGGTTGGGGGGCTGTCTGTAAGTGAGGACTGGTCTGTCTCCCAAGGTCTGTGAGAGTGAGGAATCGTCCTTCTGGATAAGTTGTAGATCCTTGATGATGCGCTGGAGAGGTTTTAGTTGGGGACTGTAGGTGACAGCTAGTGGCGTACTGTTGCTTTCTTTGTGAGGTCTGTCCTGTAGTAGGTGACATCTAAGTACGCTTCTGGCTCTGTCTATCTGTTTCTTCACTTCCCCAGGTGGGTATTGTAGTTTTAAGAATGCTTGATAGAGATCCTGTAGGTGTTTGTCTCTGTCTGAGGGATCGGAGCAAATGCGGTTGTATCTTAGGGCTTGGCTGTAGACAATAGATCATGTACTGTGGTTTGGATGAAAGCTGAAGGTATGTAGATAAGTATAGCGGTCACTAGGTTTCCGGTACAGGGTGGTGTTTATGTGACCATCACTTATTTGCACTGTAGTTTCCAGGAAGTGGATCTCTTGTGTAGACTGGTCCAGGCTGAGGTTGATGGTGGGGTGGAAATCGTTGAAATCCTGGTGGAATTCCTCAAGGGCCTCTGTCCCATGAGTCCAGATTATGAAGATGTCATCAATGTAGCGCAAGTAGAGTAGGCGTGCTAGGGAATGAGAGCTGAGGAAACATTGTTCTAAGTCAGTCATAAAAATGTTGGCATACTGTGGGGACATGCGGGTACCCATAGCAGTGCCGCTGACTTGAAGGTATAAATCTTCCCCAAATCTGAAGTAGTTGTGGGTGAGGACAAAGTCACATAGCTCAACCACCAGGTTTGCCATGACATTATCGGGGATACTGTTCCTGATGGCTTGTAGTCCATCTTTGTGTGGAATGTTGGTGTAGAGAGCTTCTACATCCATAACGGCTAGGATGATGTTTTCTGGAAGATCAGCAATGGATTGTAGTTTCCTCAAGAAGTCAGTGGTGTATTGAAGATAGCTGGGAGTGCTGGTAGTGTAGGGCCTGAGGAGAGAGTCCACATAGCCAGACAATCCTGCTGTCAGGGTGCCAATGCCTGAGATGATGGGGTGTCCAGGGTTACCAGGTTTATGGATCTTATGCATCTGATGAAGTGGGTTAAAGCCCACGAAAGCTTATGCCCAAATAAATGTGTTAGTCTCTAAGGTGCCACAAGGATTCCTTGTTGTTTTTACTGATACAGACTAACACGGCTACCCCTCTGAAACCTGTCATAATGAACATGTAAGCAAAAGATACATTGGTTCCAATCCTGCTTTCTTACACTGGGTCAAACCCCAATTACTTGTGGAAATATTAAAAGCACATATAAATACATAAAAAACCCTAATGGGTCAGAGTCTCGCCTCCACTGGAAGGGCAAAGCAGCTATAATGTTAACTTAACCAGCTAGTGGAGGGCTTCCCTCTGTGCTGATTGAATCCCCAGGTAGCTTAGGAGGTCCACAAAGGCTGTGCATACCCACCCACCCCCCCACTCCTCTTCACCTTCACTTATGCCAAGGATTGGTCTGCCTTGTTATGGCTGGCTCCACTATTAAGAAGTACAGGTAGTTAAAGCTGGTGCAAAGCCTCTTTTGCTCTCCTCTCCCTGAGTATAGATTGGACACAGCCCTGGAGGAGATTTTTGTAAAAAAAGAATAACAGTCTATTCATGGCTTTATTTACATACAAATAATTTGTAAAGGTATCTATTCATTGTGAAACCAAAAACTATATTTTGCAAGTGTATTAGAATTAGAAAGGGAAGCTGATCAGCCTGTTTTCATTTTCCAAATCTTAAATGTAGCTGGAATATAAAGACTTAGATTAAATATAGTTTTTAAACAATGGGATAAGCTGTTAAAAAGTAAATTGGATTTTTAAACACTTCACTTGATATTTTTGACGCTGCTTGGAAGATTTAGACAGACAGCAATCCTGTATTCCTTGATTATGGTGATAGCCTGGGACTTAGGAGACCTGGGTCCATATTCCCAATAGGCTTTAAATAGCTAAGTCCCATTTTCAAAAGTGACTTAGGCAACTAAATCATTTAGGCATTACAACAGTGAGCAGAGCAGTTTCTCAATACCTTTAAAAATTGGAGCATCCCTCACGCATCTGTAAAATGGAGTTGATAGTGTGACACATTGCAACCACATACAGTACATTTGGGAACCATGTTGTGTTAAAATTATAAACACCATTTTTTGGGCTATGAATTGTATTAATCTCCATGGGGTGAGCGTTACACATCTCTTCCAGGAACTAAAAATAGTGCTGATGGTTAATTACTGCAACCCCTGAGGTTGTAAACCTATCCATAGAAGTAGCATCCGTAGGGTAGTTTACATATGCTGGGTTAAACAAGTATCAAAGGCCCAAGAGATACAAAGAAAGGGCTTTTGTTATAAAAGGCTGAGTTTAAAGAGATCCAAGGTGTTCTTTGCAAACCAATATGATCTTTTGTCCAAGGGGGAGTCTCAACCCTTGATGAAGGGTTGGAAGGACATTAGTGTTCCAGAACCCCATAGAAGTGATAGGAGATTTCTGCTACAAGTAGTATGCATTTCATTTCATCTGTATTACTATATTATTTGTCTTTTCCGTATGTTTTCTGTCCTGAATAAATGTGGTATTTGGAAAGAGCTGAGTGGTAACTTGTAACTACAAACTTAACTATTCATAGTCCTTGGAGAGAGAGCACAGAGCAGGGTCTGGACTCAGTCATACTTACTTGCTGGGGTGAATCACAAGGAAATGTAGGGAACTCTGCAGCCTCAAACCATGGTCTGGAGAGGGGATGGATGTTGGTCACCGCCCATACAGTGGTAAAGGCTAGGGGCCTGATACCTGAACAGGTATTTTTAGAGCAGACCACAGAGACGGTCAAAGGTGCAGTTATACTGAAACTGTGACAGATAGTAGTTCCCTACCTTACAGCTCAGAGAAGTACAAGTGGGGCAGGTGTCATGGCCTTCAAATCAGTTGGATTCCAGGACTATATAGGAGAAGTAAAATGCAACCCTGCAAAAAAACTTGCCTGTCAGTGTTACCCTCCAGACTCCCTAATCCTTCTCTCTCTCTCTCCCCCAACAGTCACATAGAGTCACCTCACCTCTATTCTCTGGGGTCCCCACGCACATACTCTTTTCAACTACTTTAACAAATGAGCACGAGTGGCCAGTATGGCCGTTCTGATGTTCTACCTCCTGGCAGCTCACTTCACCTTTACCTCACTTCTCCATATGGCATTGAGCATTAACTTCCACTGGATTTTTGAATGGAACCCCTCCCCCACAGTTTCAGAAGGCATCAGGCCGCACAGAAAGATTAGTATCTTCACAGTCTTGTTGTTTCTTCCTAATGGGCCATCAGCCCTGTCTGGCTTTTTTCATTGTTGTATCTGAAGGACTAGTTGTGGGTGACACCCAAAACAGCACATTTGAAATACAGATACTAGGTCAATATTCCTAACTTCAGATACAGAAATGATACAGGTATACAAATTGGATAATCCCATTCAGTAAATCATAACTTTTCCAATGATATCTTACATGAGCCACCTTCCATAAGGTAGATTTTAGTTATGCCATATTCATATCATAAGCATATTTCCATAAAGAATATGAAGTGTAACATCACAATGTTGTGAAGGCCAAGACTATAAAAAAAGAACTAGATAAATTCATGGAGGATAGGTCCATCAATGGCTATTAGCCAAGATGGGCAGGGATGGTGTCCCTAGCCTCTGTTTGCCAGAGACTGGGAGTGGGCAGCAGAGGATGGATCACTTAGTGATTACCTGTTCTATTCATTCCCTCTGTGGCATCTAGCATTGGCCACTGTTTGAAGACAGGATACTGAGCTAGATGGACCTTTGGTCTGACCCAGCATGGCCGTTCCTACGTTCAACCTCCTGGCAGCTCACTTCACCTTTACCTCACTTCTTCATCTGGCATTGAGCATTAACTTCCACTGGATTTCTGAATGGAACCCCTCCCTCCACCCCCAAGTTTCAGAAGGCAGCCGGCCACACAGATGGGCTGCCCCCAATCTCTCTGACTTTATGGAAAAGCACTTTGAGCATATGGAGTCTTTTCATCAGATGTTAATTTCTTCATGAAAGGGATTTCACGAAAATTCTTTATACATATCTTGAAGAATGACTTTAAAACAGGTTTTTTACATATTCCTCAATCTATATCTTGGTGGTAAAGACTGCATTCTGGCATATAACACTCGCACAAATGCTCAGACTTCCTCTCAAAGCTTTTCACCTTCAGGCTGAATGTGTCAACAAAAGCCAGACCATACAAAAGTGTGCTTGCTCCTCTGTCATATAATCAAATTCTTCTGCATTGTGTAGGATTTCATTATAACAGCTTTAGTGCAGCGTGCAAATGTCAGTTAATGGAAAAGGGAGACTGCCTGGAAATATTACCATAGAATTCATTGTAAAAAAATTATTTGTACTATGGAACTGTCTGGGTTCATAGATGGAAGTGCTTTAGCAAACCATCTGCTTCAGATAGTATTCAAAAGCTAAGTAGATCACCAGACCTCCCATGCAAAGCTGAACCAGAAATGAAGATAATCCACTCTAAAAGAATAAGTCCCAATTCTATTAATGTAATATAGTGTTTGCATGTAATTTACAGAAATGATATTTTAAATGAATTTATGATAGAAACATAATTATAAAGAATTGTGATTTACAGGTCTCTAGTGAAAAGTTTGTCAAAAGTTACTACATAGTTAACAACTTTGACTTATTTTCCTAAATTAAGGGGAGGGGGAAACTGTTGAAAAATGCTGACCACAGCACAGACAAATATGATGGTTTTTGCTCCAGGAATATTCAGAAGGAAAGTTTTGAAGTAGAAAGCAATTTTTAATCTCCCAGGCCCCAATCATCAATGGTATTTAGGCTCTTACCTTCCACTGATTTCTCTAATATTGGCGTATGTGATATATTTTAAATGCAAGAGCACAACACTTGATACAGCAAGGAGCAGGGTTCCCAAAACCTCTTGCCAGATTTTTCAACAATGACAAGCCCTAGCGGACTTCAAAACAAGTCCCAAATGCTCTATGTTCCACCACCTCACCCCTCCCACCCCCACCCCCATCCCCATCCCCATCCCCATCCCCATCCCATGCACACCTTGATTTTTGCCAAACTGGATTGCCTGTGAAAACACCAATGAGCAATTCTTTCCCGCTCACAGGGACTGAGGCAGGGCAGTGGTTAAAACAAACTGAACTTTATTAGACAGAAAAGGGGTGTAGCAGGGGCTGCTGCAAAGCACCTAATTAGCCCCTGCTCTGCCAGCTCCAATCAAGAGAAATAGATTGGGGCTGGTGGAACAGGCCTGATGCCTGGCCTGGGGATTGGCTCCACCTGCGGGCCTGACAAGCCAGCAGCTAGAAGGGCTGGGAGCTAGTATAAAGGGAGGCAGCCAGGGGAAAGGTGAGACTCCTGGCTAAGGGCTGATTGCTTGGGAAAGAGGGAACTAACCCCGTAAAGCCTTGTATATAACTCAACTTTGGTGGTGGGAGAGCGGTGTGTGTAAATAAAGCTGCTGCATAACAAGAAGCCTACATTCCTGTCTATGTAAAATGAAAGTAGTAATATTCACAGACTTGGATGTCTTTGTTCTAAATGGCTCTCAGTCAACAAGATGTGCATGCACACTCCTTTCTGTTACTGAATGTGGGTCAACCTATTGGGTGAATGAGTTAGGAGTTCTAATGCAAGACACCCACTGTGCTTCAGAAGCTACTGTACAGTTCAGGGGTTTGTTTATTTGGTGAGAATCTCAGCTATAGCAATTATTACCAAATTCATGATCTTGGCAAAACTAAACAAGAGGACCACATTTGTCTGAGCTATTGGCATTAGAGAGAAATCAAATATAAATGAATAATTGATGCACGCCACAGAAAATGATTGAAATCTGGAGTTTTGCTGCTGCTGCTCTTAATAGTGCAAAATATTTGGGAATGCAACCTCAACCTTTGGTGAACAAATTATTTTTGTATAAAGGTCAGTTGGTGCCATCAACCCCCAATGGAGCATCAAAAATAAAAAAAAGTTGCTGTGAAGCATGAAAACTATACAAGATTAAGATTGCTGCTATAATAATGTTAATGTTGTATCAATAAATCTGAACTACATATTGTTGTAGTATAATAGTATGCAATATTGAAAATGAAAAGAATCCTACGTATATAAGACTTCAAACTACCAAATATATTGACACATAGATACTACAGTCCCAATCCTGCTAACAGTTATGCAGTAGTAAATTTAAGCACATGCATATGTGTTTGGAGCATTGGGGGCTAATATTACAATTGGCAAATAAATTTGTTAATTAATCCATTTCGTGTTTGCAAGTTCCCTGTAACCAGATGATGTTTGTTGCTTGAAACTATTTGCTGAGAATTTTTTAATAATAAATCTATTCATTAATAATTCACTACATGTTTTTAAATTCTGAGTTTCGATGGTTAGTTTATGTAGTGGTAAGGTATTTTATATGTCTCAGTTGAATTAATATAATTCTTAATCATGTTTCTGATGTGAACTCTCATGATTATGGATTTTAAATTCTTTTTCTGAGGATAATCTGCAATCTTCACTGTTTCAGCAAAGATCCCTCCCAGAATATACTTGTCCACTAGAATATTCACAGAAAAGTTAGGCACAAAGGGCACAAAATATTCACAGCACATTATTTCACTATTCACCCAGCTCTAACTATAGTGATGTCATGTTACAAATACCATAGATAGCTAGCAACTATTTGTTTTCATTTTTTTTTTAAATTACCCTCTAGTCTAGGGGAATGTAAGAAACTTAGTAGTCTTGGCAGGATATTCTTCACACCCATTCCATTTTCATTTTGAAAAGCCCCTTGATATCATACTCATCAATGCTGTGGTGGTGATGATGTATGTGATGATGACCCTTATTCCAGAAGAATGCCTGCCCATCTGTAAAAATGTACCATGATTTTTTAAATGGATAAAACATTGTGTGCAAACCCACGCCATTATATTGATATAGCTTTTAGTATGGAGTTGAACAGCAATGTTAATGTATGTTGATACATTTTGTACAGTGTGACAGATTATGATAAACTAAATGAGTAATAGACAAGAAATCTAATTATTCTCAATATTTCCTTCACTAACAGGAAATTAAAAACGGTTAAAACAAAATCTTCCCCTGGTATTTTCAAAATCCTGGGGATTGCTTGTGAGGTGCATAGCAGATTAATATATTTGTTTCTATATCCAAGCATAATAAAAAGCATTTCCTTCTATAATGTGTTATCAGGACCACTCAATTATAGTTATGCTTGGCAGAAATATACTTTTATTTTTTATAATTTTGACAAATAATATTGATGTTTATTTTTAAACTTTTTTATTGTATCAATTTAAATTTTATTGTTGTGGGAAATTAGCGGACGGTCAGATGATAATTATTTAATACCTGTAGATGTAAAGAGTAAAAAAGTTAAAGCTTTATTAACCTTAGAACACAAATTGTCAACAGTGTGTGTCATAAATACACAGTAACTATCCTTAAATCGAATTCTAATAAGCTCTCAAATTGCATTTTTCTTACATCGCCTGTCTGTAAATTTTAATTATTATTGATGGAAATATATTTTCATTGGATTGTATATGTGAGACATTTACCAATAAAAATCTATTCTTTGCAAGCCTGATTACAGTTTATGCATAGACTTAATTATACATGTATTGACAGACTTTATTATATCAAACTGTTCTTTTTTTTGTGAATGTCTTTAATTTGAATTACTTAATATCAGGAATGTTCTACTGCTAACAGCTAATACACAGAGTAGTAGCGATAACAGGAACCCTGCTCATGCTGCCACCAGGAAAAAAAATGTTTTATTTATTTTTATTTGTTGCAGTATGAGAGTGACACTTGAAAACTGTGGAAAATCTATAGAAGATAATATGACCTTTATAATTGTTGAAATATATCCCCAATTTAGAGTCATGCAGTTTAATGCCAGAAAGGACCACCAAATCATCTAGTCTGACCTCCTGTATATCATAGGCCCAGCAATACCACCCAGCACCTGCACACTAAGCCCAACAACTGAAATGAGACCAAAGTATTACAGCCCGCAGAAGGCTAGACTCTACAGTATCTGCCACAAGCAGAGAATAGGAGGAACCTAGGGGTACAAGTTCCATATATCTTCTCCAAAATATGTGACAAGTGATGGCCTGTAATAAAATGTTAAGAGGAATGCCATCTTATTTCTTGAATTAGAGCTGTAATAATAAATGTACAGTCTGCCTCATTGTAATACTGAAATGAGAGGCTGGTGTCTCAAATTGGGCATACAAAATTGCCAGCAAATTTTGAAAATGTTGGCCTAAGTCCCCTTTTGAGATAGAGTCTTGATATTTTATTATTCATTCTTGATTGATACTAACTCCCTCTTTAGAACATGTTTGGTATTTCCATCATTGGTTACCAAAAAGTCATTAATCTTATTGTTCTTCATCCTTTGAAGTGCCTATTTGAGCTAAATGTTGAACTAGAAACGTAATACATACCTTCACTATTGGTCTCTGAGTACATACAAACATGCTAAATTTGGCCATTACATTAGAAGTCACCAATAGGCTGTTTGTCTGTCTTATCCTATTTCAACCGTGCAAGTGTCTTTTAGAGCTATAGTCATGAAACAAGTGCCTTTTTGAAGTATAATCTTGAACTTTGGTACACGTTCGTAATAGATGTCTGAATAAGGTGGAAGGGAAATTGATTTTAAATTTGGCATTCCTATCATAGCTCAGTAAAATCTCATCAGGTTTAACAATTTACAAAAATATATATATTAAATTCTTCATGGGGCAGTTAAGTGGAGCAGGAGGCCGCCAGTTTGGAGAAAGTAATATGACCTGATGTCATCAGTACTATTTACTGGATAATAAACAAACATTAATATTTTAATCGTATTTGTGTGATGGCTATCAACTACCATTTAACTATAATTTATTGCTATGTTAATTTTTGTCTACAAATTTTACATCTGTATATGTTTTCCTATATATTATCAATATAACTTTATAGAAACATTCATAGTACACAAGAGTAGAACATGACTGCCTTCAAAACTTGCTTGGTAAAAACTATAGAGGGATCCAGAAAGAGACTTCTTAGACTGTTTGAAAAATGGTAATTATGTTGTGTGATTACTTTTTTTTTAATTTAATGTTTTTAAAAATTGTTTTGCGAACATTTTTTAAATGTTCTGATTTTGCAACCAAAAAACATTCTTTCCCCCCTGTTTTTGATTTCAAAAGCCTTAACACTTTCCATTTTTGTTTCTTTCATCAAAAAAAATCTGAAGTAGCCCCCCACCACATATACACAAGAAATTATCATTTTTTAAAAACAGCCTTTTAAAAAAAAAAACATTTGTAAACTAAATTTTAAATAAAACATAATTCAACCAGCTCTATTGAACACACACATGTTTAAAATGAGGAGAATTTGGTGGCAGCATAGTACAAATGTATTGGACCTTTTATTGAAAATGTGCATCAAGTTGCTGGCTGGTTAGTTAGGGGAAAATCCAGAAGGCTTTGCCACAGAAGCAATGTGGTGGTCTGGATGTGTATGTGTGGGAGTTGCCCAGCAGTGCATATTCTCTGCAAAGTGTAAAGCTCTATTTGCCCTTTGTGGAGAACAGACAGGAGGGAGCTTGCCATCAGTGAGCCTGGAGATATGCTTCTGTGTGGATGGATTCTCCTTTGGATCCTGAAGCTCGCTTCAGCTGTTAGCTTGTGTAGCATCCACTGACCGGTTCCATGACTGTGGTGGGGAGTTGATCATCTACCAGCACCTGGACTGGCTGTTCAGGGCAGGAACTGGGCACAAGATATTTTTTCTTTTGGGATTAGAGCTCATCACAGGCCATATTTTGTGGAAGTCAGTGTTTTTCCAGAGAACAATATTTCTAGCTATAATTGATAGTTTTTTGTATTGCTGTAGACAAAGCCAGTAGGTTAAATCAGTTAGTCCTGTAGACTGTTACCTAGGTAAATACTCATTACTATCAAAATACTATTTAAAAATGCCTATGTAAAATGACACCACATTCAGCAGTGTGGATAGGGTCATATCTGCTCATTTTAATGGCAAAAACAAGTTTTTACTGATTTTTTACGCTAGTTAAACTACAAAAACAACACAAGTCAGAAAGTGAGAGTGGATTCTATTCTTTCATTTGCATAAACAGGATGGCCTACTACATTCCAATCAGTTACATCCTTACACATATGCTATGGAACTATGGGTCAATAAACCAGGAACCTAAAGTGGGGTTTATAGATACCTTTGTAGTCTCTTTAGACCCATTTGGCTGTGCCCCAAAAGTCTATGTAAGATTTTTCCCTGTTAATTAATGGTGTTTTGTCATATTTCTATTTTAAAGTAAGAAAACAAACTGCACAGTCATTAATGCAAACAAAGGAATTGTATTCCTAAAAAAATAAAAAATTAAGAAAGAGTATTAAATTGTAAAATAACGGAATGAATAGAGCACTTCAGTCCAGATCTGTCAATCTAGCATCTTTTATAAACCTTTAATTCTCAAAATTTACCAAAATCTTAAATTAACTAAAACCTGTTTCTTTAGAATGCCCATTCTGCAAAAGATTCCTACTTAGATATTCTATGCCTGAAAATATTTCATTGTAAAGAAAACTGCTGCTGCCTTTGCTATATTTGGAAGTAAGGTCCAAAAACAATGTGTTTGGGAGATATGGGATTTGGGGAAATTTGTTTTTTATTGTTACATTTGTGTGTTTACGATTACTGCTTTTTCAGTTTTTAAAATTGTGTGATGATGATTCAACTTCTGCACATCACTTCACAAATGAATTTGTTCTCGATCCAAGTTTGTACAACTTTCTGTGGCATTAAAAGGGTTTCTATATTTTGTTGGGTGTTTGCTTTTTGCCTTCTGTATTGCTATAGCAGCCAGTTCAAACTGTCTGTCTGTTCCAGAAGAAGTATGCTAAGAACAACATAAATATGACTCTAATATAGGACCAGATTCTGTATCTACCTACTACCAAATGTAATGAGTAGTTTAGTGCCGTTTGTTCTAGAAATACACAATAAAATATAACTTCAGCAATAAGCATTCTAGCCTTTCAGTGCTTCATTGCAAGTGCAGTATCAGAGAACCATCCTCTTATGTGGCAATATCTGGACATTGTGGGCATCCTTGCTAAGTACAGACTGTTGTTGGGCAATTTTGGCCACCCTGTTTGGTTCTGAGATTGACTGGCAGGTTTCCTGGTAACACCTTTAAAAACATCAGAGGATGACGGCAACCTGATCCTGCGTCACCCACTTCCTAAAGACTAGCTGGACAAAACCATTATGAGTTTATATGATTTCCACTCTTAGGGACAGAACCTGGCACCAGTGAAGTTCATAGGAGTGCTGCCATTGATTTACTATTGCAAGAGGGAACCTGACTTCATTTTCAGATCCCAGGTAGACTTTTCTAAAGGGACAGGAAAAAATCATATTCTTTGCTCGTTAACTGGTCTGGAACTCATTGAGAGAAACATGGCCATTTTTACAGTCTCTTCTTAGGGAAGAACAACTCTTAAAAATATTTTATTTTAGAAGACACAGATTGCCAGAACTATTCTTATATATTGTAAACAGTGGACACTGGGTATGCCTACACTACAATCTTAGGGGTGATTGCAGCTTGGGTAGACATACCTGTGCTAATGTTATTCATGCTAACACTGCTGAAAAGAGCGGAGTAGGTGAGGGACGCCCAGGCTTCAGCAATGCAAGTATATCCAGGGTCCCAAATATTTTTGTATAGCTGGTACTGCAACATCTAAACTTCTATTTTTAGCTGGGCGAGCATGGGTAAAGCTAGCACAGCTATGTCTACCCCAGCTGCAATCACACCTTGGACTGCAGGGCAGACACCCACAGTATCAGCAATTTTAAATAAACACTGAATAGATTTAAGTTTGATTAGACTCACTTTTTCCAAAGGCATGGTACTGTTAATAATGTTGCCCACGTGTTTTTCTGTTAAGAAACCCCAGTTTGATAGTCTCTGTAGTGCAGTTTTAATGGTTTAAATTAAGAGTGTTTTTTTATATTGCAAAATGGCATAATTGGACACTATTGCAGGGGTAACCATTTATAGTCACTTGGAAAAAGAAGTGTCAAAAATATAGTAAACTCAATCCCCTTGTTTTGCAATCACCAGGGTGTTATTTAAGTCACATTGATATATACACTGAGATTTTTTTTTCAGAAATATGTAACCCTGGAATACTTTATTTTTGTCTTCTATTTATTGACATCTATAAAAATGTAAAAGATTTGGATATAAAAATCCCATAAATTGTGTTCGATATAATTGTCTATTTGTTTCTATACAATTTATTTGGTAGCATTCCCAACTCTGGGCTATAGTAAGAATGTTACCTAGCAATTATTGTAGGCGGGGCTAATAGCACTACCTGTAGTTAATTTTTCCCAACACTTCCCATTATAAGACCCTGTTTTCAGCGACTTATAACTACATACTTTAAATGCTGCCAAACTTTTTCAGGCTGAAATGTTTCATTTTGAGTGTCTGCCTCAGGCTAATGTTTTTTAAGCAAAAATGGTTCAGCCTTTTCTTATAATTGGATTAGGTGAAAATAAATTGTATTGCTCATATACCGTTTAAAAATACCTACAGCTGTAATATTGAGAATCTCTAGTGCCTCTATGCTTTGAATCAAGGGCTTGACATTTTGCAGAGAGTTTGCCTTCATATCAAGGATAAGCCTTTTGCTGTTCCTGTGAGAAACTGCTTAAATTTGGCCAAGTTATCAGCCTTTGTAAAATCTCAGATTGTGCATATTCAGTAAAGGCTCATTAGAGTTTGACCACTAATTTTTACAAATATTCCATCTCTACTGAGCATGCTCAACCCAGGGCTGTGGTTGCTGAGCAGGACTTTCCCTATAGTTGGGATCGAGCATTGGCTGTGGTGCTAAACTTGTGTCTTCTTGTGCATAGGGCCCCCCATCGTGGCAGAAATTTAAACATATGAGGCATTTAATTGAAATCAATGGGATCCTACTCAGGATTAGGATCCATGATTGTATCTGGCCTCCATTCAACTTCTCTCTCCTAGCATCTCCACACAGGCGAGGTGCAATCTGATCCTTAGTAAGTGGTATTGCGCAGCATATGTTGTCTGCCACATTTCTCTACACGGAGTAGTTAATGCAGTACCACTGCTTAAATCATTGCTTTGCAAAGCTCTTAGCATAAGTTTAAATATGACCATTTCTTTCCAATGAGGCTCTTGCCACAGTGTTCTACACCTTTGTTGCCTCAAGATGTGCTTTATGTAGGGGTCACATTTTAAGATCATTTCAACTCCTATTGAAGTTAATGGCAGTCTTTCTGCTAATATAATTGGGAGTTAGATTGACCCCTGATTCAGATTACTACGGTTTATTTGTTGTTATGCTTGGCAGCTGGGATCATAATATCCCTTCCCTGGATGCCTAAAGAAATCTACTATAGTGTTTCTATTTGTATGGGCAAAAGCAATATATTTTTTATATTGTGAGAGACACACTCAAATGGGAATAATTCATCACAGCTAAATATCTGGCCTTACAGATTTTAAAATCTGAATTATTTTAACTCATTTAAATAAATCAGTAATAACCAATATGGATTGAAATAGAAGATCTTTAATGCTACAATATGTATACACAAATTATTTGTAGGTTTGAAGTAGATTATAAAACGTGTAACAATTTCCTCCGGTCTTCAACTTGCACGTTAAGTGCTATCATTATTATATAGTAAGTGGATGACTTTATTAATCAAACAGCTATATTACAACTATTATCATATGGTTTGTTCCTGGATAATGTACTTCAATATGTTGCTGGGGGTGCCATTTCAAAATTCAGGAGAGTAATTTTCTTCTGCTAAGCAAAGATTTTGCATTGATACTGGAGCACATCTAAAATACCCTTTGGTCAAAAGAAATAGAAGCATCCAACAAAATCATACTAGTATTAACAAGAATATCTTCAGTAGAATAATATCAAATTATTTTGAAGAAAAATCACTGTCCTATTTCTTAGTACACAGCTAAAACCAAATCAACCTACCTCTTTAAAGTCTAAAAAAAAATAAAAAAATGGAGTATCATTTCCCTCTTCCTTGACTGCAAACGTCTCCTCAATTTACTAAATAAACAAGGTGGGTGAGGTAATATCTTTTATTGAAACGGTTCTCAACCTTTTTGGGCTCAGGACCCATTTGTAAAAGTTTATGACCTATCATGACCCAGTAAATTGCCTGAGGGTGGAGGCCCTGGGGTGATTTCAGTCAGGTCCTGCCCCCCAGGGGCACAGGTGGGGAGTGGGATGGGTCCTGTTCGGCACTCACCCCACAGTTTCAGCTCCAGTGCTGTGTGGCTGGCTGGGCTTTGCTGTCCACTACTGGTGTTGCAACATCCAGACTTGCAGTTATGGGTGGTGGGTATAATAGGCCAGGGGAGGCTCAGCCTCCCCTGGTCCTGCGGCTGCTGGATGCCCGGTTGCACGTTTGGCGGGGGACGTTTTTGCTTTACTATGCCCCGTGCAGGTGTGTGGTCGGAGGGAGGGAGGGGGAGCATTTATTTTTGTACTGAAGCAGGTACTCTTATGGTATTTGGGTGACCTGTTCCAGGGTGAGATCTACTTCACTGGTGCAGAGTCCTTGTTGATGATGGTGGTTCTGAGTGTGCTAAGGTGTGTATCCCAGACTTTCTTCTCTGAGCCTATTCCATGGTATCTGAGTGTCTCGCTGTAGATAACAGAGTTCTTGGTGTGTTTGGGGTGGTTACTGGATCTGTGAAGGTAGGTGTGGTGATCCAGGGTTTTTTTTATATATTTGTCTGTAGGATTCCATTGTTGAAGCTGATTGTGGTGTCTGGGCATGTTCTAGAGAGAGTTTAATGGATTGGTGGTGGTTGCTGAAGTTGTGTTGGAAATCTCTGAGGGAGCTTAAGTTGTCTATCCAGAGGATGAAAATATCATCAATATATATCAGGTATATAATTGGTTTTGTAGTGCATTTGTCCAGAAATTTTTCATCAAGGTGCCCCATGAAGATATGGGCATGTTGGGGAGGTATCCTAGTACCCAGGGCTGTTCCCATGATTTGGACAATGTGTTTGTCATTGAATGTAAAATTGTTATGGGAGAGATTAAATGGATAAATGGTGTACCTCATTCACTGCCCTAAATGCCCCAATAACAACAATGTAGGTGAAACCTGATAATCCCTGTGCTCTCCAATGAACTCACATAGGAAAATAAGACAAAACACCATATCACCTTTGGGCGAACACTTTTCACAAAGCTATCACTGTATATCAGTCCTCTTCCTCAAAGAAAACCTGCCACAACTCTTGCAAAAGACAAGCCTAGGAGCTTTCTTAATTGTTTGTAACTTTGCTAGACACTAAAAATCATGGTCTTACTAAAGACACTGGCTTTATGTCCCCTATTGGTCCTATGACTAGCCACTTCACCTTGAATGGTCCCTTAGAATATGTGCTAACTACTTATGTTAAACTATCTGTTCCATCTTGTGGTTAGCTGTGATACATTTTGAACCTTTCCCAGACCTGAAGAACAGCTCTGTGTAAGCTTGAAAGCTCATCTCTCTCACCAACAGAAGTTGGTCCAATAAAAGATATTACCTCATGTACCTTGTCTCTCTAATATCATGTGACCGACACAGCTACAAGAAGACTGCATTTGCTAAGTAATCAGTAACACTGGTAGCTGAGTTGGAAGATAGAAATACTGGTGATAATGTTCCTGCCTGAGGTATATACTGGTCTTTTCTTTTTCTCATAGTAGTGTTTCTCTCCTCAAGAAATGATAAGCAATGATAAAATCCAGTTATTAAGTTAAGGAAAGATAAAAGTGTCTTGTTTCTAAATGTGTTGTCCTTTTACCAGTAAATTGAATTTTGACAGTGAAAAATTGACATTCTATAAAATTGAAGTTTAACCAGATCTGATAGTCTCAGTGGTTGAAATGGAAGAAACATTTTCATATAGCTGCTGTGAGACAGTTTATTTTCATTTAATATTTATCTAATTGGGAATAATATGAGGGGACTCTGTTTTTTAACTCCACTATGTTGTATTCTGAAAGCCTATTCAAAAATATTAAAGTAAATTACCTTACTCTAATCTAAGAACAGTATAAAATTAAAACAAAATCCAGACTCTAAAACTACATGTAACACTAGGATTGAAATGAAGAGAAATGTATACCACACTTATTGTGTCAAAGGCTGTATGTGCAGCTGTTAATTGCTATTGTATACCAGCCTTTGAAACTAAAGGCAACTATCAAATACTCATTATGTAGGCTTTATAACTAAATGCTTTTATAGGATATTTAAAATTCATGACTCCATCTGGGCCCAAGTGTGTTGTATAGTTACAATCCACATAGTATTACAACTCAAGACAACATAAAACGTGTTTTTTACTTGTGATGGGTGAACCTCAAAATCTTTGGCAATTTACTTTAGATAAAAATGCAAAAGACAGGATAGTCTACAGAATCTATCTTAACTATTAAAACCTTCTGGGTCTGCACAATTGGGCAGTGACTATTATGAGAAATATTTGCAGTATTTTGGAAATTCTTCTTCCAGTTCTGGCCAGAAAATGGTAGCACTCAGGTTCTGTTTTTAAAAATGTGGGGAGAAAAAGAGATCTGAGCATTTTCAAATTTCTCAAAAATGATGAATTTCCATTTCAATTTAAGTATTGTAAAACAAGACTTGTTTAACGAACACAATCCAGATCAGTCACATTTCAATCCCTTTTATTTCTTCAGTGCCCTGTTGTATTGCCATTTTCTAGCAACTTCTCATTGAAATCAGTTGAAGGTGGGACATATCTGAGATGTTCAATAATACAGCAAGTGTGTGCTTTTTTTTTTTTTAATCTGAATGCACCTGGACTGTTCAACAACAGTCAAGTAGTGAAGGATTCTGCAGAACTCAAAATTTCATTGGGTCTGATCCTATATTTGTCATATCTTGATCATTTTATTTGATGCAGTCTATAGACTAAATAATACGTATACTTCAAAGTTAAGACATCTGTTGCAAATTTATAAATGCGGGATATGCTGCCAAACTAGACAGCGGAAAGCGAAATGCACCTGCTCAAGCAAGTTGGAAACTTTACAAATGCCTGAACTTGTCTTAGGCTGTATGAAACATGAACACTAATTTCATAAAGCTAAGAAAAGGATGAAATGTCAGCTATGTAATCTGTAATTTACTGATTGATGAACACATCTGTTGTTTTAATATTCATAAATGATGCCAACTAAATTTTCAGATACCCATCACCAAAAACAGAAGGTCTAGATAAAGCATATGATGCTTTGATTTTTGAACTAGAACAAAGATCTTGATATTAGAATGGCATCCATTGAGTTTCTGGCACACAGGTTAGAATTGCTCCACCAGAGAAAAAGGGTGAGCTGAGTTTAATTAGATTAGAAATTATGGGCTTGATCCAAAGCCCATTGGAGTCAGTGAAAAGCCTTCCATTAACTTCAGTGGGCTTTGGAACAGGCTCTATGAGAAGAAATGATATGATAATATGATTGCTTTGCTTTCTGTAGAATTCTGCAGAAGTGATATGCCTTCTACAAGGGCCTTTTCCTATATTACATCTAGAGCCCTGAGAAAATTGTGGATTAAAAAACAAATTATGGCAGTGTCATGGGAAATGCAGGGAATGCAGTCAGTGAAAGGTCACTGCTTCATTCCTTTGCATAAAGCCAGCTGCCTAGTAGCCCCTGCCCCATCCCTACCTCCTGTGATTTTTCTAGTATCAGGAAGGTGGGAGTGGGCATCTGCTCACACCAGTCCTGTGTTTGGTCTGGCCTCTGGGACTGCTGCTCTGACATCACGCTACCTGTGAATGCCCACTGTTGAAAAAATTGCAGCAATTCAGGGTGGGGGTGGACTTGGTGGCCAGATTTATGTGAGAAGCAGTAGCCAGCACTACCCCTGCTTGGAACACACTCTTCCGCCTCCCTGCTAAGTCCTTGGCTGCTTGTGTTTAGGGTAACCACCTTTTCAAAATGCAAAAACAGGACAAGTGCAGGATCCCTGCCCTCCTCTATGGTCCCACCCCCTCCTCCTTTTCCCCCTGAGTGACTCCCCCATTTCAGGACTGTCCCACTCAATGGTGGGTGGTGGTCACACTACTTCTGTTAAAAGGTGCTCTTGTTTATTTTGATCTCTCTTATTTGACAGGACCTTTACTGTCTGGCCCAAGATAGTGGCTCAGAAACTTACATAATGAGTATTTTTTTGAAGAGTGCAGTTTCATGTCTTGCTAGGAGAGTGGTCAGATTAAAACCAGGACAACATCAATTACTGGTATTCTACTTTGAATTCAAGGAGTGAAATGCACAAATATTTGCAAAGAGGGAAACAATTCGGGGGGAATCTAAAGGCCTAGTCTACACTTACCAGCTCTGTCGGACGCATCGGATCGATCTTCTGGGTTCGATTTATCGCGTCTTGTCTAGACGCGATAAATCGAACCAGGAAGTGCTCCCCCGTTGACGCTGGTAATCCTGCTCCACAAACGGAGCAGGCAGAGTCGACGGGGGAGCCTGTGCGCCGCGGTGTGGACCAGGGGTGAGTACTTTGAAGTTCGAAATAAGATACTTCGACTTCAGCTACATTATTTACGTAGCTGAAGTCACGTATCTTACTTCGAACTTTGGGGCTAGTGTTAGAAGGAAAACTCAGAGCACTAAGCAGCAGTTGCTTATGTTCAGAAAAGATTTGAGAATCATAGAAAGAAATGACAATAACACAGAATGTTTAATATATGTGATAACCTTTCTACACAGTTCTCACCATTTAAAAAATACAGATTAGACCTTTGATTTCTACTCAAAATGTAATTAAACGGCCCTATTTACCATGGATTTTATCCTGCAATATTTCTTCTATTCTTCTATGATTCTACGATTCTATGATTCTGTATGTAACTCTCCCATTGAAATTAATGGGAGTTGAGGATGTGGTCCAGTGTGTCTTTAGTATTGTTCTGTGTTTAGCTCTGAGATTCCATATTTTTCCCTCCATTTACACTTCACAGCTGGCCCCTAGTACATCTGAAACATCTTTAATTTCCCTTTTTTTCCCTCAGAAGCATTAAAGTCTTATGATGGAACAGAACTGAGCAGACAGAGTGATGCATAACTCTGAAGCAATATCAGACTAATACAAAGTAATATAAGATAGATAGCAAATTGAAAAAAATATTAGTAACAAAGAAAAATATCTTTGAAAAGACATTATAGTTTGTTTAAAAAAACAAAAAACCAAGACATTAGAAGCAATGAAAATATAAACTAAGGTTAAACATTTTTTAAAAAGTGCATATCCTCCATTTAGATACTCTGCAAAATGACATCCCTCACTGTCCTGTCCTCTGTGTCTATTCGTTAAAAGTTATATGATGTCTGAGACTAGAGCAGTGAAAAAAGTTGATTGTTCACTTTGCAGGAAGTTCCGAAAAATTGAAAAAAAAAATTCAGGTAAACATGAAACAATTTGTTCATAAATGTTGGTTAATTGAAAACTGGAGAAAACAATTGTTTTGGGTTGAATAAAATGTTTCATTTTGATTTCAAACTTTTTTATGTTTCAAAAATTGTTAACACAATTGAAGGAAATTTCTAAATGAAAAGTTGTTTTGAATTCAAAAATCTGTTTTGTTTTTTAAATGTCAAAACATAACATGTTGACTCTTTTTTGTATTTTTTATGTTTACTGAAACAATTTGGTAAATTTCAACACAAATTTGTGAAAAGTTTCAGTCAATCAAAACCTGCTTTTTTGCCCTACCCCCAAAAAGAAAAGTTTTAGTTGAAAATAATATGTGGCACAGGTATTCTGGTATGTGATTCTGATCTTATTTACAATGATCTTATTTACTCATGTGACTTCAGTGCCATTATCCTGATTTTTAGAGGCTTACGTGAGTACAGAATCAGTCCCCTGTTATGTAAAGCCTTCACTCAATCCAGTAGAATGCGATTGTAAGATTTGTAACTTTTCAGTCATTGCTGGTATGATAATAAGTTCTGTAACCTTTTGCAAACTTTGTAACTTTAGTTATTGTTAGCATAGCCTTTTAAGTTATGTAACTTTTGCAAGCTTTGTAACCTTTTCAGTCAGTACTTGTATGAACCTCCAAGCTTTGCAATATTCCATCATGAGATCAGAGAGAGTGTGATCAAGGGAGCTGGTGGGGGAGATAAGGGAGTGTGAACAAGGGAGTGTATGTGGGACTGGGCAGAAAGGAATTGCAAGGAGAAAGGAGCCCGGAGCCAGAAGCCAGGTGTGTCTGATGTAATTTGCCCCGGAAAGGCAATCATTGATTGCTGTAAAGAAAAGAAGAACCTGGTATGCATGAAAGGAAGGAGGCCTGGGAATGCTTCTCGGTGACGGACACAGAAGGAAAACTCAGTGTACGTGACAGGAGCCGCCCAGTTCCAATAAAAGGGAGCAGGCACACACACAAGTGGCTGCTTCTTCTTGACCTGCTCACCGGCACGGATCCACGACCGCAGGTGGACACACCAGATCTACTATGTTTCGGCTTCTCAGCTTCCTATGCTATCTCCAGTAATGCTCCGTCTGTGTGAGTGTTTGGGTGCATGAGGGTATGAATGTGGTTAATGTGTGCGTGCATGAATAAGCTCCATCCCTTTTCTGTTTGATCCAATAGCGGCATTTAATAAAACCAATATAAGTGTAAACCTGAGTTGGTTTCTAGGGAAACTGAGGTAACATCCCCTACTATAGCAGGCATTGTTAGTTACCATCTCTAATGATGTAAACCACGGAGATTCAACCAGGAGTTTCTGAATCTTTACGAGCAGGCACATTTTGAGATAGTAAAATTACCCAGCGGCTCTTAAGAAATTATGCAGCCTTCAGATGTGGATATGTGAAACTATGTCCATAACTTAAAAATATATGGTATGCATTGCTGAAGCCAAATAATACCTCACTCACTTGGAGGTTGTGAGAAGCCTAGACACTGTGATGGTGAAAGGGTAAAATGGGTGCCTAGCTTATATTGTTGACCATTTCATACTTGAAGTTTATAGAGAATTGGAATGTGCACCGTATGGTATGATTACAAGGTAAATGTTGTTATATCTGTGTTGTAAAACTCAGAAAGCTTCAACTTCCCACAATCCCCTTCATTTGGCCAGTAACACAGAAGAGGGAAAATGTTGTTTTACAACATACACCAGATAGACTGTCTGGAGGGTGATTGGTGTATGAATTTGGATGATGATTGTGTCTGTGACATGATGCTGGCTAGGAAACCCTGAGCCAGACCTCTGTCACACCAGCTCCAATCAGGTAAGGGGAATTGGAGCTGGCTGAGTAAGCCCAGGCCTAAGTGGCAAATAGGATACAGCTGCTGACCTCCTTAGCGAGGGGCTACATAAAGACTGGCAGGAAGAAAGCAAAGGGAGAGGAAAGGGAGGAGCCAGGGAGTTAAAGGCCACTCTACCCTGCTGACTGCAGATGCTAACAGTCCCTGATGCTGTTTGTAGCTACATGGTGGTGGGAACTTGTACTGTAAATAAAGAGCGTGGGTGAGTACACCAAAGCAGAAGTCTCTGGCTGGTTTGTGGGCGCAGAAGTGGTAGAATATAGACGGGCATGTCTGTGCCCTGTTGCAGTGCCATGAAGGTTCAAACCACATAGATATATATGATCTTTGATTTATCCTATTGAAGAATCCTTTGACTAATTTGGGGGTTGTGTTAGTTAAGTGAGGTGAGAGTTACGATTATTTTTAATGTTTATAGTTCCTTTATTTCATAATTTAGATTTTCCTGGCTTTAAAATAATTTCTATGGGGCTGAATATGTAAAAACTGTGTTAGAACACAATAAGGGTCCTACCTCCAGATATGCAACTAAAGAGAGGTGGGGTGGTTATGGAAACATGTAAAGTTTCAGACTTTACAATGCATGGAAGTGGAGGGCAGTGATTAAAGTAGATGAGACTAGGAAGTGCAATTTTGTTGGATTTATATCAGCATCGGTGTTAATGTCATGAGATATGATGCTGCATCATCTTGAGTGATGGGACATTTAATTTATAATTTGCATTACATGTTTTCTCTCTGTCAGTGGATTTTTTTCTTTGCTATTAAAATCAAGAACTTATTTATTTTATGAAAGCAAGCTGTCATCCTGGCTGAGTTACTATTGCTGCCAACTTATCTTTTGGAATTTCCTGATTTTGAGAAGTTACTATTGAGTGATTTTACCAAACTGATTTTTCTAGGGCAATACTTTCAGGCATCATAAAGTTTATTAGTTTGCACAAAGGCAATATTTCCATAATCTGCTTTAATATTGAAGTCAGCTGAACCTTAGCTCTCCCTCTCCTAAAATCATTATGTTTTCTAATCTGCTTTTCTAATTATCCCTTTCTTTCTCAAACCTTTTGAGGGGAAGAAAACAAATCATTAAGAGTTGTTGTTTTTTCTAACAAAATATTTAAACAAGCAGCTGATGAGTTATATTCATATATTTTGTGTAGTTTTGAAGTTGTATGATACGGTTGTTTCTTATTTCTCTGATTTGTCACACTTTGTTCAATGTAATCGATTGTAAATATTGTTGTTACACCTTTTGTAATGCTGGTGCTCATCTGTCATTAGATTTTTTTTTTCCTCTCAGATTTTCCGTGGTTGACTGCATAGACTTTTGATATCTTCTGTTTGCCATTCATTTTATTTCTAGCTGTCAGAATCAGCTAACGATTTGGTGAGAGACATTTAGTTACACTCTCGTGCTCTCAGGGCACCTGATGTGTGGCACAAGTGTTTCAATTATATGAATTAATTTCTTTTTTCATTTAAAGCAATCCAGTCTTTTAAGATGCAAAAAATGTTCTGACAGTAAAATAGTCAGTCATTAACCAACTAACAACTGTTACCAAGAAACCTTTATTTCCTCAAATATCATATTTATTTGTAAGACTTTTATACAGTACAGCTTAATCTTGTAAAAGCATATTTTCATACAGACCATGTGTTGTGGGACAGCACTTGTTGTCCCACAACACTTTGTAGTGTTAAATAATAAGAGCTACAAAGTTCAAATTAAAATAAAAATCAGAGAGTGAGAGAGAAATTATTGGATATAAACAAAGAAGAAATAGGTGTTCCGATGAAAACTGAAAATGGATGAAGAGTCAATGAGGTGGAGAAATGCTGGAAGGCTGATTCCAGATGGCATGAGCTGAAGAAGAGAATTGTTTCACACCAAAACTGGCAAGATTTTTTGAAGAGACATTAAGAAAACAGGTACTAGATGAGATGAAGTAGCAAGGAAAGAGAGTAAAGAAGAGTATGTAAGGCTGTTCTTCTTTGGTTGGTGGTGGTGGCTGGCCTATGATAATAAACAAGTGGTCAGAACACATGATCTGGCAGTCCCTTCTGGCCTTAAACCAATGACTCGTTTAATAATTGTATCATATTGTCCTCTAGAGATCAGCATTGTGCTTGGCACTGTGTACACACAATAAAAAGAATCAGTGACCCCAATCGTTTTGTCTAACATAAGTGAAAGAGAATAGCAAATTGTCATTAGGAATGACTATAAAGTGCCACTGTGAATAACAATGAATAGTCATTGGGCTAGACAGAAAGCAAGAATAATGATAGCTTGTTGATTAGGGTTCTCATCTACAACTTGGATTGTTCAAGTCTCTGCTCCAGTGACATTTAATCATTTATAAAAAGTGGAAAAGCTTCAACAAGCAAGAGTCCCACCTCAGAATATCCCATAGGGATATAGTGGTTAGGGGACTCTCCTGAGAGGTGGGAGATCAGTCTTCAAATCCTTTCTCCACATCAGGTGGAGAGGGACAACGGAACCCTGGTCTCTCACATTCCAGGTGAGTGCCTTAATCACTGGCTAAATGTTATAGGAAGGCAGCATCACTACTACTGCCATCCATTTTGTGAATCTAGCCCTTTAAAAGGAATTGCAAAATTTGTTTCAGGACAAATGAAGCACATTTTGTTCAAGTCAAAACAGATTTTTTTTTTCAACTAGTAAATTTTCTTTGAAATTTTGGATTTGGTTCAACCTGATTTTTTTTTTTTAATTTGCCTGTGAACAAAAAAACCCCCAAAATTTATTTGCTCATCTGTACTCCCAATGTCTTTACAGGAAGGAAATAAGAGATGGAAAAGACCTATTATATCATCTAATCAATCCCTCTGCTGGTTCAAAATTGTTCCCTGTGGTAAGCTATCTAGTGCTTTGTAGAAAGACTACAGTCCTTTTGATTAACTCCACTGAAAGCAGACATTATCCATTCAGTGCTGTCAGATAATGTTATTCCCAAAAGTATTGCTTTCGTGGGTGTTCTAAGAAGACTGAAATAAGCAAGTGGCAGAGGCTGAATTCCTACTTTAAAAAAAATAGCAGCAGGGAGAGCACAAAATAGCTATTCTAACGAGGCCTACTGAACATCTTCCTATTTACTGGAAGCTGCATGCAGCTAAGCCTGGGTTTGTCTGCAATGCCAGAGGGAGGTGGGATTGCAGCATGTGTAAACATACAATAGGGATGCACCATTTTGGATTAAATTAGAACCTCAGTGGACCTACACCCATTCCTAGGATCAAAATCAAACTGGACCTTATTTGATATTCAAAAGTGTTTTAAGACCTTGATCTCCACAAGGAGACAGAGGCTGTTCAAGTAATCCATTGCATTACTTAATTTCCCTCCTGTGTTAATGTCCATTTTTAACAAACCCTCTAAAATCCCCTGTGACAGATCTTCCTAAAATAGGGTGACCAGACGTCTTGATGGTATTAGGATTGTCATGATATTAGGGGCTTTGTCTTACGTGCATAACTATTTACTCCATCCTGGGAAAAAAATGTCCCAATTTTTCACACTGGCTATGTGGTCATCTTACTTTAAGGGGACACCTGGTGGCTTGATACTTCCATCCAGGGATTTGCAAAAGTCACTATGTCTGTTCCCATACACCACCAGATGGCTAGCATGGCAGTCTTTCTCCTGGTCATGCTTCTCTGAGATGTGCTGTTATAGGTATCTAATATATAAGTTGCTCTCAGGCTACAACTACCCAGGGATCAATGGGCTACTCCTGCTGTTCAGTACTAAAAACTTTGAATGAGTTGGAATTCATCATTCACATTTATTAGAGTGTGGGAAAATATAACCTTTTTTGGTAATTTCAAATGGATATTAATTTATTTTCTGATACAGGAAGATGCATGAGTCTTAGTTACACAGAAATACTTATTGAACCTGCCAATGTTCTGGAGGCACTCTTTCGTCACAGGGGTGTTTGGACTTCAAGGCTGGAAGTATAAGTGGCTTCCGTTCCTCTTGTACTCGTGGTACTTACAGCATGCTCCTGGAACAGAGGAAAAAAGGCATTTTGAAAAAATCCTGCCACATCCATTATTTCCCACTGACAATTTTTCTGCAGGGTATCCAATGCTTTGGTTGATCTTAATACTGAAGTGTTAGCACCTTTAAAAACAAAAACAAAACAAAACCCTGATCCTCTTTTATTTTTTAGTGTGTGTCAGGACAGACCAGCTGTCATTCTTGGTCATTCAAAGGAACATCTATCCAATAATTTTGCATTAAAATTTTACCTTGGACCTAAATCTAACCTACCATTTGTGCATGGGGCATAAAAGGAAACTCAGTTTCACCTCTAACTTTGGAGAGGCTACTGCTACCCTATAATTACATATGTGTAAACCAATGTTATTGAGTCTTATATGTAAACTTAATCAGTACAATTAAAAATTTGATTCTGTTTAAATGGTTTGTAACTGTAACTTTTTTTACAGACCAGATTCGTGAGCCTGCTTTGCTCCTTTTGTACATTAAAGGATACGAATCTGGCCACAACTCCCCAAGTGGTGAGTTCCTTGATATAAGGAAATCCACAGAAGGCAGAAAGAGGGCTTAGCTGGCTCCTATGCATTCTCTCCTCCCCTCCCCTTCGCATCTCAACCATAGAAGTTGTTGTGGGGTGGCAAGGAGGTGTGGCTGGAATGTGCTGCACTGCAGATATCTCCAGTTGGCAGATGCTTCCTTGAGGATTGTTGCCAAATGGCAGAGTTTAGAGCCTCAAGGCTGCTCTAAAATTGTCCAGGTTTCATGCCAGAGTAAAACTGGCCAGAGAATCAGGGATCTGTAACAATTCCTGGGCAACCCCTCCTCTCCTTCTGTGGCACTGTGTTAAGCTGAGTATAACAATGAATTTGGGGCTACATTTTTAGAATAAGATTTAAATAGCCAACAAATAAATCTTTGTCCTCCTAGCTTATTTAGTGATACTTTCTAGAAAAGATATGGGCCAGCCCACAACATTTTGGCACCTGAGGCAGGGAGCTCAAATGATGCCCCCAGGCCCCCTCGCTTGGGCCAAAACTTTGAAAGGTCTCAATTCTGCCTTCTTCCTGTTATACTCCTCTCATGATACTGCTCTGCTACCTACCACAACAAAGGAGAACTAACAACTTAAAATGCCTTGTTCAAAAATTTTAAGTAACACTTAACTTTCAAACATCTGAACAGCAAATGTAGCTTTTCTTGTCTGCATAGTAAACACCAGCATTTTTATCTGTTTGAATAATCAACGTGGTGCTTTCCATGCCTGCTTCATTGCAAAGATTTGAACTGCTTCTGCTTCCTGAAGGTTCACAGTCTGGGCCAGCTCATGCTCTATTGAGAAGGTTGCAAGGCTGACCATGCTCTGTTGAGATGGTTGCAACCTCTCCTGTGTCATTGTGGAGCGTAAATGTGTTCTTATTAACTTCAGCTTGGAAAAGCTGCGTTCTCCACTGACAACTATTACAGGAAGTGTTAGAAGTACGAGCAGAGCAACAAAAGCATTTGGAAAGAGGTTGGTCATCTTATTTGTGCACATATATTCCAGAACAGCCTTTGGAGTTGATCCTGCTGAAATGTATCTTGAAAAGGCTTTCAGTTCATCACCTAAATCACTCACATCAATATTGCACATGTCATCATGTGTCAACACTGTCTCTAGTGCCCTGCATTTCTGGTATAGGTCTTCAGGTATAGTGAGGAGCTTTGGAATATCATACAACATCCCAAATATACTTCTTTGTTCCTTGAGGTGCGTGAAAAGTTCTTCAACTGACTCTATTGCACAATCTAACACCTGGTTAAAGAATTCAACTTTGAATTGTTGTTTGGGGTCTCTTATGGGATTATCCCGTGCCTTGTAATCAAAATGTCTTCTTCTTCTTCAGTGACTCCTGTATCCTTGAATGGGTGGGGAAATAGCTTCAGTGTGAAGTTCCTCTGCCAACTTCTATGCACTCTTCAGAATGGTTTCAAATCCCTTATCTGACTGGTAAAACTGTAGATATTACTTTGTTTTGTCGAGTTGTTCCATTGCTTCAGAGCCTCCAGATATATCAAAGTCAACACCTTGGAGTCTCTTGCTTACAACATTTATTTCAAACAGTATGTCATGCCACAACACTAAGCCACACAGAACTTTGAAGTTATGTATGTTTCTGGTGATTCCATTTCCCTCTGCCACTGTTCTCCATGAACAGTTCCAGTAATAGCATTATCCTTCATAATGGCAAATATGGCATAATCTATCTTCCCAATTTGGTGTTTGATAGGCTTTATTGCCTCCCCTTTACTTTCCCATCATGTGGCCCTTGGTTTCAGTGTCAGAGAGGATGTTCCCAGATGTTGCTTCAAAATTTGCCATTGATGAGTTGATACAGAGAAAAATACATAGATGCTTTGAATTACATTAAAAAATTCAGCAGCCTCATTAGAAGGTGATACTGCATCACCAAATGAGTTCAATGAATGAGAACTGCATGGGACAAAAAAAGCTCGAGGGTTTAACTCTCGGATATGTGTCTGCACTCTTCTGTTCTTTCCTCTCATGTTGGCACCATTATCGTAGCCCTGATCTCTCATGTCAGCTATCGCAATTCCAGTATCTTCCAGCTTTTTAAGAAGCACATTTGTCATACCAGCTCCTGTAGTATCATCAATGTCAATAAATTCTAGAAAATTCCCTCTGACAGTCACCATTTCAGGGACATTTTCACTAGGTTCTGTTGTTGTTACAAAATGCACCATTAAAGTACTTCGTTCCGTATGACTGATGTCAGGTGTGCAGTCCAAAATAACAGAGTAATATCTTGCTGACTTCACATCTGCCAGTATCTTCGGTTTGACTTTTGTTGTCAGTAACTGTATGATCTCATTTTGAATTGTCTTTCCAAGGTAGTGTTGTGTGTACATTTCTTGTGTGGTGACTCTTCTTAGATGCTCCTGGAGTACAGCATCCACAAACTCAGCCATCAGCTCCACAATTTTAAGGAAGTTTCCATTGGTTGGCACATAAAGCTGATCTGAAGTGCCATGCATTGCTAGATTTTGGGTAGCAAGCATTTTCAAAAGGCAATGAGCCTTTTCAGAACATTTTGCCAGTAAAGAGACTCTGATGCAATCTTCTCTTGATGCTGATCATCTATGGTGGCCTTTAACCTTAGTCTCATCTCAAGCTCTTTCCACCTATTGAATGCTCTCTGGTGATTTGCTGCCTTTGCATTGGATGCCAGATTTCTAGGCAGATTTTTCCAGTCCTTTGTTCCTGTAGAATCATAGAATATCAGGGTTGGAAGGGACCTTAGAAGGTCATCTAGCCCAACCCCCTGCTCAAAGCAGGACCAATTCCCAATTTTTGCCCCAGATCCCTAAATGGCCCCCTCAAGGATTGAACTCACAACCCTGGGTTTAGCAGGCCAATGCTCAAACCACTGAGCTATCCCTCCCCCCTGGTGAGCTGGAAGGCTCACCAGTGTAGAACCCAATGCGGCTGGAACAGTAGACTGGAAGAGTTTGCAACAAAAACAGTATGCAGCATTCTGGGTTTTTGAGTACATAAGCCATGGACTCTCCACTTTGTCACCATTGGGGATTTCATGCCAGTAATGTGTTGGATGGAAACGTCTATTTTCATTGTCTTTGGGGAACATGAAGTTTTCACTTGCTGTGGCCCATGCAGTACAAGGACATCTCTCAGGCTACTGCTCAAGTGGGTCCACAGTCCTGGATCATCTGGACTTAAGGAACTAAACTCAGCAGCAGCTGTTTTTTGCGCCTCCACCAGACTCTTCTCTGATCTACACTTTTTTTCAGGAATGTGCATGGTTACATCCATTTGAGATGGAGATATGGATGATGCAGTAGCTGCCAGGTCACCTGCACTTTGACTAACTGGAAGATCAGGAATCTCGTCACCACTCACCTCCTCACTGGAGCTGGAAGGCTCACCATGAGCATTTGTGTCTATGTATCTCAGGAGAGCTCCTTCCTGCTTAGATAGAAAAGCTTCCTTTGCTTTTTTTCTTTTTCTTAATGCTGCCCCAGAGGGGTTTTTTTCTTCTTTCCCTCATGACTGCTGTTCTGTGCCAGCTATAGTGGCTCTCAACACTCAGTTGAAGAGGACAAATAAGCAGGCTGGTAGCAGCGCCTGAGTGAGAGAAGATATCAGCGTCTTAAGGGCCTAACTGGCTCCTACTTCTTCAGTTGACTACCTGTTCTCCTCAAGTGGGTTCAGGGAAGCAGCAGGAAACAGGAAACTCCCTGAGAAGCTGGTGTTAATCAGTCCAGGCTTGTGGGGGTACTAGAGAGGTACATAAGAGGCTCCTCTTCCTCTCTCTCCCTGCAGCTCCTGCTGCTTGCTGTTATTCCCTCTCACCTTTTATCCTGCCTGCCTGTTGTCTCTTGTGCCCTCCTTCCTCCAGCACAGCACTCCACCATCTCTGTGCATCTAGAGCAGAGAGAATACATATGCACCAGCAGCAGACACAATTTTCTACACTCTGGGTCCTAGTGGCTCTCCCTTCCCACCCCCACCCCCCTCCACAGTCTGGCCCCTGAGGAGGCTGCCTCAATTCGCCTCATTGTAAGGCCAGCCCTGGAAAAGATAACCTATATACAGTAGATTATCTCCACTGTCGCTCTGTCCATGTGAAATCATGTCAGTTTTTATGTCTGGAGTATGTGTTCCACAAAGAGAGGGGGTATCTGGTTTATATTCCTAAGTAAAACAGCACGAAAAGCCATTACGAACAAACATTCAGGCTGCATGCCAGGAATATGTTCTTCTCTGTTGCATCAAGGTAGTTTAGACAGTCAAATCAAATTACATATTAATTTAATCCATTTGTCAAAAAGGTTAGAAAGTACAGAAAGCAACAAAGCTTAACATAAGAATAAACACTTGGCACTGCATTCGGTTTAACTGCTTGGATGAGCTCATAAACTGATAAAAGAACAGATATTACTGAGTACGTATTCAATGGGATACATTGTTTTGGAAATACTTGTTTGAATCCAGAGGAACAAAGTTGCAAAAGGCAGGTAAAAGTAAACTTAATCATTTGGGGAATATTATAACCATTAGTCAGTTGTCTCTAAATTTCATACTAGTAAGGGTTGGGACTGAGAAAAAAAACTTGAACAAAACTAATTAATGGTATTTTTTAATATGACGAACAAGACTTTACACACACCGTATGTATGGGATACTGTGTATTCAGCAGGTGTCATAAACCATTGCAGAAGAGTTTAGAAAAACAGACAAACAATGGCACAAAAGGGTTGAGATTTAAAATCCAAAGAGCATTTAAAAGCTAATTGTAGTAACTTAATCAAAGCACAATTAAAACAACTTGAAACACAGTAATTTCTCGGGCATGACTATACACAAGCTAAATGTAAGCTATACGTAGTCCTGTTTAGTTAATGAAATTGAAGTTGTCTCACATAATTCACCAACACACTCTTTACTGTAAATTAGAGCTGGTTTCAGCTATTCTCAATGGTTTATCTGACAAATTTACTCCATTTTTCTGTTTGTGAACAAACTTTTATTTAAAAAAAAATTCACTATTGTTTGAACAGTTGATGCAAACAAACTTCTGAAAATGTTTACTTGTTTCTTCTGGATAGTCACCATTCATTACCATATGCTTGAGACTCCTAAAGCACATGATATTGTTTCTGCTTGGTGGTTGGTTGGTGAAGACCTTTTAAATGGGAGAGTAGTGACTGAAGACTACCAGCTATTGTGGTTTGCATGCCACTATTAGTGTTGATATAAAATATAGCCATTCCCCAAACATTTGTGTGTAGCTATTAACAAGGCATGAAAATAACTGGTGTACAGTTGCATGGAATTAGAATGTTTGTGTATGCTGCACCAGTTTTTTTTAGCAGTGCCCAATATCTGCTAAGCACAGGAGATAATGGAGCTGTAATGGAATCAGTTGTGGCTGTTATTCTGGGGCCAGATCTGTGCTGGGAGATGGCTCTAACATGCATTGGGTGGCTCTGGTTATACCCCTACATTAGTGTAAAAGTTGACCAGGCTGACTCTGCAGCTGCAGGCTCCACTTTGCAGGGGAAATATCCATCTGGGAGAACCAGATGTTCTCCGACTACAGTAGCACAAAAGGGCCAGATCTCAGAAGAGAATCTGCCCCACTCTTTTTGTAGCATTCCCCCAGTTCTGCTATATGTAGGCACACATTAATGCCACTGGAGCTACCAGGAAAAAGAACAATAGTTGATATGTCTGTGGGTGAGGAGAAACTCACATTGGTAATGGACTTGTCAAAAAATGTTTCAGAGACCAAAATTTACACATGTTCACCTGATATGTAAATACATCTGGCTAAAATAAACCATTATTCATAATGTGTATATATAGTAGTGTATGCAACACTACACAGCTTAATTAAGACACATTTCCAAAAGGAAAAGGAGGTAAAGAAATTTGAATGTTCATATTTCTTTACTAAGATTCTCTTATATGAGATGCTGCAGCTTCTGAGAGCTATATACTGATATTAACAGAAAATTAAAAAACTGAAATAACACTTGCACACTCTTACTAATCAATTTCAGTTCTAATAGGCTAAAATAGGATATGTTACTTTTTAAAACAGATAAAAGTACTACAAGAGTTACTTAAAGTGGTTTTGAATTTAATCTTTGTTACCAAGGTAAAGTACATAGGAGACATTCTATTTCCAGTAACCTTTACTTTTTGTAAATCAGCTTAGAAATAAGAGATCCTTTATACTTTTCTTATGGTTTCTTTGTATCTTAAAAAGCTTTATCCATGATTACTAAACTTAGAATCTTTGCAAGAGTTTGGCTTGTCATTGTGCAATTTCATATAATAGTGTTATGAATAATGCCAAAAGATTTGTGCCCAAAGCAATCTAGCTCTGCAGCATTTTGGTCTACTCTAGACACAGAAATACAGTGGCTATCTACATGAATATTTGTTAGTTGTTAAATCAGTGCTGTAATTTAGAAATGGACTATTTGGGAAAACACTAAGCAAAGAACAGCTTGAGCTCTAAGGCGAAGGTATTCCTCATATACTAATAGAATACCAAGAGATGTATCCAAAAGAATAAAAAATGACAGGAAAAATTGAGCCTTGGCAAAACAAGTGGAACACCTGCAACTTAAATTAAATTATACAGGACTCAATTTGACCCAGTGTCTAACGGTTCAAAAGCATTCACTATATTTCCTTGTGCTTTCAATAATTAAAAAAGCCATACGGTTCTTTTGATGTGTGTTTATTCTTCCTACGATTTTAAAAATCAGGTGAATAACATTGCCTAACCAGTCTACTCCTTCATTCAGTAGCTTTTGTCTTTCTAAGCTAGTGCTGATGATATTCCTTTTAGTACAGATAATTTCATAGTAAAGTTTGACCTTTCTTGCTTGTAATGATCTAATTTGACTCACCTGATTAAAACATCCTGGGAAAATTAAAAACATACAAAGAAGATTTTCTCTACTCTCGGTTCATTCCATGCTGAATGTTAACATTGTTTTTCGAAGTTGTTACATGCTTCATTATTTTTAAACAAACAATAATTTTAAGAATGAGTTATACCTGCACCTCTGCTCCTCCCTGACTTCCACCCATGACAGGAGTTTTCCATCTTAAAAATATGTCTATTAGGGCCAGACCTATTTCCAGCTTCTCAGGATATGCAAGTTTGCTGCAGAATACCAGGACATAATCACGCCCACTGTAATCCATACCAGTACCCAAACAGTGAATTACAGTGGCAGATTTTTGGATGGGAATTTACCAAACTATGGCTGAGATTTCAAATAAAGAAAGCAAAAACAAACAAACAAAAAAAACCACATACCAAAAGTTTCTCAGCCACCAGCCTATATGTCAGGAAAGGAAATCTATACACTGTTACCCCTTTGCTTTAGTGCTTTGCCAATATACAGGGTCTGGCTGGGTTGTTCCCATTAGTAGGAGAAAGTGATGATATGAGTCAGGTATTTCTTTGGTGCAATTCTGTTTATTTACAAAGAATGTAAATAGCAGAAACAAACATCAGCAGGCAGTTTCCTTGCTCACATTTTCCATGTTTGCTCCTCCACTGAGTGTTGTGCCCCAAAGAGCTCCCAGTACCATCTTCATAACTGTTTCTCTCTATCTGCTGGCTTTCTCTTTGCCTTCCCATCACTTTCTGCCTCTAACACTCACTCAGAAAAAACCATGGCAACCAATCAATGCCCCAGCTCTTACATTTACAGTCAGTCCCCTAAGAAACCCCTCTTATGCTCCCTTAGTTCTTGCTCAGGCTTTCCTTGTGGCCTATGCCTTGGGTGGTGACTTCTATTGTTTCAGCTATCTTACTCCACAACGGAGTTTAATTGTTTCTCCCATGTAGCCTGAATGAAGGGTGGCTATCATGCCCATCAGCTTTAATGAGGTCTGTGATTGCCTATAGATCAAAAACACACTTGTTGGCAGTCATTTACATTTACCAGCATAACACATTTCCAATATTCAAACCCATTCAAGTTTCCATATATAAGATAGTGCTGTAATCTTTTCCAGAAAATGAGCTTTATGTTACTTAGGAGTTTTTATAAATATATAGTATACTGTAAACTGCATTATATCAAAATGATCACTGCAGAAGTTTGTGCAGGGATAGCTACTTTTCCCCACTCTCTTTAAAACTGTTGACAAAAGATGTAGTTAGCAAGAGAATCAGCATTAATCAGGAAGCTGTCTTTGTGAATGTGTTGTCATTTATCTTTAAGTCTCCGCATGTATTTGGAGATGTTTATGCAGCTTATTTTCTCAAAGATACTCATACTGGAAATAAGAGTTCAACATTCCATTATCCCAGCATACTGCAAAATTGTGAAAAATACACACAAATTATGAGGCAGAAAACACCTTTTAGCTCATCCAGGTCACCCCCCTGCCAATGCCAACTTGTTCCCTTACAGTACACTCTGTTTTATCTAGGCTAGTTTCACACATGTCCAGTGATAGGCAGTAGCGTAGCCAGGTCTGGAGCGCAGGGGGAGCAGTGCTATAAAGAGGCGCCTCCCCATGTACTCACCCGGCGGCGCTCCGGGTCTTCGGCGGCACTTCGGCAGCTCACTCCGGGTCTTTGGTGGTACCCCCCGCCAAAATGCCGCCGAAGACCCGGAGCGCCGCCGGGTAAGTGCAAGAAGCGGCGCTTAAAAAGAAGCGGCGCCTTTTTTTAGTGCTGCTAAAAAAAGGCGACGCTTCCACCGCTTCTGCTCAAGGGGGAGCGCCCGCTCCCCCTGCTCCCCCCCAGCTACACTACTGGTGATAGGGTTTTCACCAGTCCCTTAGGAGATTATTTGACAAGTTTTCGTTCATATTCATTTTAAATGGTGCTGGTCTTTTTCTTCGCCTTCGTCTTGTCCCATCATTTGGGGTTGTCATCTGCAAGCATTGTTGTCAAATGTATCTTTCAGGCAGACACCTGCTTTCTTGGTGTCCCCCTTCAGCATCTCAAACCACCTTTTTCTAGGTCTTCCTCATGGTCTTTGTCCTGTGACTGACTACTAGCTCTTGTACTCTCTGGCCAACATATCCCACCTCTCACATCCCCAGCCATCTCAGTCAATACACCCTCAGCTTTTCCATGATGAGGGCTACCTGCACTATGTCTCAGACCATTTCAGTACATAGCTTATCAACTCTCATCGTACCAAGCATCCACCTGAGCAGTTTCATTTCAGTAGTATGAAGTATTTGTTCTTCTTTCTTCTTCATTGACTATCATTCTGACCTATACATCATGGCTGGCCTAATCCTAATCTTATACACTTTGATTTTTTTGTTTACTTGGAATATTGTCTCAGAGAATTAATTCTAAATGTTGACTTTCATAATTTCATCCCATGGTTCCTAGTTTAAATCCTTTGCACCGTGCTAAGCGATGTCTAAAGTTGGGCACAGACTGGCCATAGCCTCTCTGTGTTTTCAAGTGCGGGATTGTATCTCAGCAGCACCGTTGTGACCCTAGGCAGAGGCCCTGTCCTGATATGGAAGAACTGGGGGCAATCTTCACTGGTATTTGAAAATCAAGACTTTGAGTTCAGGCCATCTAGTGGTAAGTAGGCACTATGTGCCCACCACTTCCTCCAGAGTAGGTGGTCTGAAGCTTAATCCACCACCAGCCCCTACAATCTGCTAGCTAGCAGAGCTGAACCAACATAGGGGGGTTAGTAACTGCTGGTATAGATAAATGCAAAGTGAGAAGCAGACAAAACTGTGACCACAATTACTTTTCTAGGGTGCTCCTGAGATGGCACAGCCATATGCTGCCCCATACATAGGGTTTGTGCCAAAAGCCACAATCTAGCCATTAAGCTGGTCATTACAAATTTACCATACTTATTGTATGACAGCCAAACAGCCTGAATTGTGCTGTGCATTATGGTCTGAATTATTTCACACTGTCCCCATTCCTCAGTCTTTATGGCTTTGGTACTGAATGTGCATAATGACATTGCACTCTTGAAACTTTGAATTGAACTGCAGTGGAGTGATTTGCTTTCTGCTCTAAATTTGCAGTTCCTTTAAGCTTAGATGAGCAAAACAATTTTTGGGAAAAAAAGACCAAGTGCATTTTTCTATTATTGTGTTCAGGGAAAAAGCTCAGCTACGATTGAGAAGGGAGAGAATATCTAGGAGTGTTTTTATCCATGCACAAGTGTGAGTTTTTGCTGCATAAGGGAATGGGAGCTCTGTGAAACCAGCTACTGAATTTCCGGTACACTTCTATGTGGGAGCTGGGAGATTTCCTCTGTGGAAGAGGCAGCTAATTTACTCTTTTATCCTCATATCCTTATGATTGATTGCTACAGGATCATAGAAACAAAGGCCATCTGTTCAAAGATTTCTTGCTTCCTCAGCTTCCAGTAGTCCAACAACATCATCTTCAGAAGGGAGTGTTCCCCTGACCACTGCTTCCTCCCACAGCCCACTTTGAGAGAAGGAGGGCCACAGTTCAAAAAGCAGAACCCAGTCAAGTTGTTGCAGACTCTGTACAGTAACCGTGACACTTCGATCAGTTTGCCTCCAGCCTCACGCTGCTCTTTCCAACCTTTTGAATGTCATGAATCTCTCACAGAGGGGGCTGGTGCAGGGTGAAAAGAAAAGTGCGGAGCATGATAGAAGACCGATTTGTTAAGAAACAACATATTGATGCTATCCTTCCACACCTCTGTGGCCCAGATACTCAAGTTTTCCAAGGGAGCAGGAGCACTGAAATTTTATATATATATATATATATAAAAATGTTGATATCGAGAGAGAGACCATGAGTTCTTCCAAGAACTCTTGTAGTGCATAGGAATTGGGTAGTATCTCTTTAAATAGTCTGTGAACTTTCTAGCTGTACTCTGTGTGTTCTGTGTTTAGAAACCTGTCAGATCAGCAGTGTGTATATGTAGCTAATTGTTGTACAAGTGTATAATTAGTAAATACAGTTATTTGAACCCTACTGTGCTTGTGCTGTTCCTTCATGTTATCTTTATTGTGTAAACAGCAAAAGACACGATTATTTAATTTACCTTGTGAACAGAACAATACAATACAATCATCTGTAGTTGTTTTGCTCCGCTATGATGTATATATGTAACTATTATAAAAACTACACTTCGTTGTATAAGAAATGTACAATTCATAGCCATATTTGCATTTTAGTCCGCTTACAGTCTGGAGTTTATACATTCATGGAGTGTATGTTGTGGCTAAGGAAGTTTTGGTTCTCTGTTTTTCGATAATTTTGTGCATACGGTTTACTCTAATGAAAATCTGAACCGTAGTGTCCAGGGAAGTCTGTCAATTTGAATTTTATCTTGTGCTCTGGCTCACGCCTGTTTTAAATATAAAAATGTGAATTAGGGTCATTTATCTCAAAAAAATTCAAAAGAACTGATAACAGGCTATTTGAGTCATTTAAGAAAATAGATTACTTGGAACACTTTCTTCCCTAGTACTTCCTAGTATTTTCAAAGTCTAATTTGTCAGCAGTAGAATTCAATATGCCCAGGTGAATGGATTTAGTAATCCTTCTCTCAATAGCGATATGGATATCTGTGTTATATACATTGGTATCTCTTACAAAGTATCTATTTATCCTTTATAGACATGAAAAGAGTTTTAGTTTTCCTTATCTTAACTGATAGATGTATTCTGAATCATAACAAAGGGCTTTAAGGTGCCACGAGTATTTCTTTCTTATTTTCTTTTTGCTGACACAGACTAACACGGCTACTACACTGAAACCTGTCAAAGGGCTTTAAGTTTTTCTCAGTTATGATCTACAGCAATGCTATAAATCCTCCTTGTATTGATTAGTCTCACAGAGCTGGATTTAGCTCCAATGGAAAGGTGAGCTGTAAAAGCAGTTAGTAGCAAACCTCAAGATAATGCTGCAATTACTATGTATGTAATCAGATTTTGGATGCTTTTCCACTGAAAGATAAAGAAATATGTGGAGGTGAGGGGAATGTATGGACAAAGGAGATTATTTTCTATCTTATCCTACAGGCTATGGATATCTGTGGTCACACATACAATGCTGAATACCTATCATGTGTTAGCTAATTATATGGGAATGAACAGTCACATGCACTATATATGAAATTAACAGATTGATTTGTGTTGGTTGCCTGAAGCCTAATATATTTCCTATTGATATTCTCAGGATATTGCTATGCAATATAAAATTTTGCCCATACGACAACTCAATTGGAATTTACAAAATCCATACTTGAAGAACAGTAAGTTTTGCACTCTCATATCAGAATATTGATATAAAGTACTTTTTTTTTCTGCTAGATTTCCCCTCCCCCCTTATCAGTCTTATTTATATTGATATCTATAATTAAACAATGTACCTATTTAACTACTTGAGCTAGGAATGAGCAAACATGTAGACTTAATCACACTCACAGATTCTGGGACTAACCTGATCATATAGTGGATTAAATTCTCCCTCTTCCACTATGTGACAGCCTGGATCGTGCATCTGTGTCCTGCGCTGAGTTCAGGGGCTGCATTCCGGTTGCTCCCCCTCTGGAGAGCAAGTGGGTGAAGAGGTGCAGGAAGTAGGGGGATCCATGACTGAGCAAGTATAGAGGAGGTTAGTTACACTGTAATGGGCTGCAGTAAATTACTCTCACCAGAACGAAAGGAGAGAAGCAAAGGAATTGTGACAGTCACAATCTCTATTGGAGCTACTCTGGGGGTGGTGCCCTTACACAATGTGCCTTACACCAGATGCTTTTGTGCCTAAAAGCCTAGTCTACCGCTAAACAATGCACACTTTCTCCCTTGTTGTGTATGAGAGCATTATCAGCTGTGACATCAAAATTCAGGTTGTATCAACACCTCAAAATGTCAGTATTAGATATGAGAGAACACAAGGACATTTTGTTTACACAACTGGGTGGGACATGGGCACTCAAATGCCCTATTAATTGATGGGGTACAAGAACCTGGATAGAACAGAATAGAATATAATAGACTTAAAAACAGAGGAAAAACAAAAATACTCTTGGGGAATCCCATTAATCTCCCTTTCATTTCAATTGGACACTCATGGTAGCTGCCAAACTCTTGAAAACTCACCCACAGGCTGTTTTTAGCAGAGGCACTGTGGGCCAGATCCTCAACTGATCTAAATCAACATAATTCCATTAACTCAGCCAATTTATGCCAGTTGAACATCCGGCCCATCATGCATTTTTTAAGCATTACAGAAACCTTGTAAGTTCACAAGTTATTATTTTCATTAATAAACTATTATATATATTTGAAATGAGTATAAGCAGAGCTACCATTCCATCTAGCCTTCTCACCAGCCATGTTGTTCTTCTTACTGAAAACAGACATAATTTCATGCACTAGCAATATGAAAACTAATGTAAAGAGCGTGAAAACTGTTTTTCATCCTGATAAGAACATGAACATTTTCCAGACTGCAAGCCAAATGAATGCTTCAGTGGAGGCATGCATATACTTGCATAGGCCCAGGGGCTCCAAAGCATTAATCCACATTTAGTAACCATAACAAGAACTGAACGGTGAAAACATTAAACTTGTGTTGACTGCTAGTGTAAATGCATATTTGTAACCCACTAGTCCTCCTTGTGGACTTAATACTTTCTGATGATTTTTGCAAGGTCCAGATGTATACTTAATAAGAGTGCTTACGTTTCATTTATCCTCATTATGCACATTTTGTCACCTGCAAAGAACTAAGTGTTGCCTAAGCAATCTCACCATATTGTTGATGGAAAGAGAGAAATTCTGTCAAAGAAATTTATAACATTATTGATGTGTGTGGCAATTATGTCTTTCATTTCATATTGACAAAGCTACAAATTCTTTAAATGGCATGATGGCTATAGGAGTTGTATAGCTTTAAAGTAAGTTTCAGTCAAAACAAATGAACCTGTCAGTCTTCAGAGACACTATTATGATGAGGATAATACAAAGCAAATGAATATTAGTAGCAGTCATAGAATTTAATGTCAAAAGGGACCATCAAATCATGCCACCCACCACCCTCTCAATAAACCTGGCAACAAAATTAGACCAAAGTATTACAGCATACAGGAGACTAGACTGTTATGTGCCACAGGCAGAGAATAGGAAGGACTGAAGTGCGCTAATGCCCCCCAAATGGCAGGAACATGATTAAGTGATATATACCCAGATAAAGCTGCATCCCCACACTGCAGAGGAAGGTGGAAAAACAAACAAAACAAGATGACTGCGACCAGGGGCTGCAAACAGGGGAGTTTGAGAGGAATTGCTCCAGGTAAAGCAGGAGCAAATACAGGACCCTTGGGGTAAGTGGCTGTCTGTAGTGTGTGTGTTTGGGGGTACTTGCTGTGTGATCATTTGTTTGTTTGTGTGAAGGACCGTGTGCTGTGGCTGGCAGTTGGAAGCTGAGCTTCTACACCAGGCTTGAAACCTAGAAGCCTTAATCAGGGGGCGGGGCTAATCAGGGAGTCCAGGGCTTTATAAAGCAGTGAGCAAGCGACCAGGGGCTGCAAACAGGGGAGTTTGAGAGGGAGTTTGGAAGGGGAGTGCGAAGGGGGCAAGCTATCCTTGCCATTCCTAACTCCTTTAACCCAAACTAGAGGCAGAGCAACCAGGGGGCTGCAGACGGGGGAGTGAGTATCTGTTGAGGGGACAGATTGGCAGTTTGACCGTGTGCTTGATTGTTTGAGTTCCTGTTTGAATAGTGTGATTTGGGAGTGCTTTGTTCCAGGCTCTTCTAAAAAGACAGTCAGTCAGCTGCGAACCAGCTGAGTGAGGAAACCCTTCGAAGGAAGGGACTATGGATGCTGAGCGATCCGCTGTCGTGACCTGCACAGGATGTGCCATGTTTGTCTTTCTTCCACAGGATAGAAGCGACTTTGTCTGTACAAAGTGCAAGCTGATCTCCATATTGGAGGAGAAGATTCAAGGTCTGGAGAAACGAGTATCAACCCTGCGTTCCATAAAAGAAAATGAGGAGTTCCTGGATAGACGTCAGGATAGGCTTCAGCAGGCACAGTGTTCTGAGGATTCAGAGCAGGCTACGCAGCGGGGACAGAAGGCCAGTGAGGATAATTGGCAGCATGTGACCTCCAGAAGAGGAAAGAGTATGAGACAAGTCCATGTACCAGAAACGCATATTCAGATGAGCAACCGTTTTCATGTTCTCTCCACAGGTACTAGTGCAGAGAGTGGAATGAATGATACATCTGAGGGAACAGAGAAGAAGGAGACTCCACTGATTGGAAGGCATGAGATGCACAGTCCTAGGGATGGGGGTTCCACGACCACCACTCCCAAGAGGAGGAGGAGGGTGGTGGTGGTCGGGGACTCTCTCCTCAGGGGGACTGAGTCATCTATCTGCCGCCCTGACCGGGAAAACCGAGAGGTGTGCTGCTTGCCAGGGGCTAGGATTCGTGATGTGACGGAGAGACTGCAGAGACTCATCAAGCCCTCAGATCGCTACCCCTTCCTGCTTCTCCACGTGGGCACCAATGATACTGCCAAGAATGACCTTGAGCATATTACTGCAGACTACGTGGCTCTGGGAAGAAGGATAAAGGAGTTTGAGGCGCAAGTGGTGTTCTCGTCCATTCTCCCTGTGGCAGGAAAAGGCCGGGGTAGAGACCGTCGAATCGTGGAAGTCAACGAATGGCTACACAGATGGTGTCGAAGAGAAGGGTTTGGATTCTCTGACCATGGGATGGTGTTCCAAGAAGAAGGAGTGCTAGGCAGAGATGGGCTCCACCTGACGACGAGAGGGAAGAGCATCTTTGGAAGCAGGCTGGCTAACCTAGTGAGGAGGGCTTTAAACTAGGTTCACCGGGGGAAGGAGACCAAAGCCCCGAGGTAAGTGGGGAAGTGGGATATCGGGAGGAAGCACAAGTAGGTGAGTGCAAGAGGGGAGGGCTCCTGCCCCATACTGGGACAGCAGGACGATCGTCCTGCTATCTTAAATGCCTATACACAAATGCAAGAAGCCTGGGGAACAAGCAGGGAGAACTGGAAGTCCTGGCACAGTCAAGGAATTATGATGTAATTGGAATAACAGAGACTTGGTGGGATAACTCACATGATTGGAGTACTGTCATGGATGGATATAAACTGTTCAGGAAGGATAGGCAGGGCAGAAAAGGTGGAGGAGTTGCGTTGTATGTAAGAGAGCAGTATGACTGCTCAGAGCTCCAGTATGAAACTGCAGAAAAACCTGAGAGTCTCTGGATTAAATTTAGAAGTGTGAGCAACAAGGGTAACGTCGTGGTGGGAGTCTGCTACAGACCACCAGACCAGGGGGATGAGGTGGACGAGGCTTTCTTCCAGCAACTAACAGAAGTTACTAGATCACAGGCCCTGGTTCTCATGGGAGACTTTAATCACCCCGATATCTGCTGGGAGAGCAATACAGCGGTGCACAGACAATCCAGGAAGTTTTTGGAAAGTGTAGGGGACAATTTCCTGGTGCAAGTGCTGGAGGAACCAACTAGGGGAAAAGCTCTTCTTGACCTGCTGCTCACAAACAGGGAAGAAATAGTAGAGGAAGCAATAGTGGATGGGAACCTGGGAGGCAGTGACCATGAGATGGTCGAGTTCAGGATCCTGACACAAGGAAGAAAGGAGAGCAGTAGAATACAGACCCTGGACTTCAGAAAAGCAGACTTTGACTCCCTCAGGGAACTGATGGGCAAGGTCCCCTGGGAGAATAACATGACTGGGAAAGGAGTCGAGGAAAGCTGGCTGTATTTTAAAGAATCCTTATTGAGGTTGCAGGAACAAACCATCCCGATGTGTAGAAAGAAAAGTAAATATGGCAGGCGACCAGCTTGGCTTAACAGTGAAATCCTTGCTCGTCTTAAACACAAAAAAGCAGCTTACAAGAAGTGGAAGATTGGACAAATGACCAGGGAGGAGTATAAAAGTATTGTTCAGGCATGCAGGAGTGAAATTAGGAAGGCCAAATCACACTTGGAGTTGCAGCTAGCCGGAGATGTTAGGAGTAACAAGAAGGGTTTCTTCAGGTATGTGAGCAACAAGAAGAAAGTCAAGGAAAGTGTGGGCCCCTTGCTGAATGAGGGAGGGAACCTAGTGACAGAGGATGTGGAGAAAGCTAGTGTACTCAATGCTTTTTTTGCCTCTGTCTTCACAGACAAGGTCAGCTCCCAGGTGGCTGCACTCCGCAGCACGGTATGGGGAGGAGGTGACCAGCCCTCTGTGGAGAAAGAAGTAGTTCGGGACTATTTAGAAAAGCTGGACAAGCACAAGTCCATGGGGCCGGATGCACTGCATCCGAGGGTGCTAAAGGAGTTGGCCGATGTGATTGCAGAGCCATTGGCCATTATCTTTGACAAATCATGGCAATCGGGGGAGGTCCCGGATGACTGGAAAAAAGCTAATGAAGTGCCCATCTTTAAAAAAGGGAAGAAGGAAGATCCGGGGAACTACAGGCCAGTCAGTCTCACCTCAGTCCCTGGAAAAATCATGGAACAGATCCTCAAGGAATCAATTCTGAACCACTTAAAGGAGGGGAAAGTGATCAGGAACAGTCAGCATGGATTCACTAAGGGCAAATCATGCCTGACTAACCTAATTGCCTTCTATGATGAGATAACTGGCTCTGTGGATGAGGGGAAAGCAGTGGATGTGCTATTTCTTGACTTTAGCAAAGCTTTTGATACAGTCTCCCACAGTATTCTTGCCAGCAAGTTAAAGAAGTATGGGCTGGATGAATGGACGGTAAGGTGGATAGAAAAATGGCTGGATGGTCGTGCTCAACGGGTAGTGATCAATGGCTCCATGTCTAGTTGGCAGCCGGTATCAAGTGGAGTGCCCCAAGGGTCGGTGCTGGGGCCGGTTTTGTTCAATATCTTCATCAACGATCTGGAGGATGGTGTGGACTGCACCCTTAGCAAGTTTGCAGATGACACTAAATTGGGAGGAGTGGTTGATACACTGGAGGGTAGGGATAGGATACAGAGGGACACAGCAGCACTGGAGTTTAAATCCATGCTCCCTGATAAATGGGCTAGCTTGAGTTTAAAGGACCCCCCAATTTGAGCTAATATTTGTGGGGGGGGCGGGGAGAGGCTGGTAATTGGGTTGGGCCAACACTTGACTTATAGCTCTAGCTAACACTGCAGTACCAAACCCAGGACTATTTCACGGGACAAATGCTTATTTCATACTCATGGGCTAACAATAGAAAGACCTATTGTCTATTTGTGCATCATGGTATTAACATTCACCTCTAAAGAACCACTCAAGGTTTCTCACTCCATTTCGCCTGCACTGCAGAGAGAAGAGAAAAGGTCAGTGTTCTTTTGGGGTCAATGGAGGGTTATGCCTCTTGGTAATGTTTCATCATAAGGAGAATCACCCAAATAATAGCCTATGGGGTCTGCTGGCTTTATTCTTCTGGCGTCTGCTATTTCCAATGGTATTCTTATAACAAGAGCTTGCAAAAATGTGTTGACAACTAGTTGACTGTGGTTTAGGACTACCTGCTCTGATGCCATTATGGCTGTCCTCCCACTCAGGACATAACTATTTAGTTTGCATTGCCACATCATCTTCTTTCATCAATAAATCAACTGTGCCCACCCCAGTAACCTACTTTGGATCCCTACAATAAATTAATTCTCCACTCCCCCCTACTTCCACCCCTCTAAAATAAAATAAAGTCAATTCTAACATTTCCCAATTCTGGCACATATATCCCAGTTAATAAATTGGAGGCTTCCCATTAAATAAATTAATTGTGTGCACATCAAATGAATGTCAGGCAATCCTCTGGTCTCTCATCCTTTCTTTTAGCTCCCTCACTCCCCACTCTAAATAAATTATCTCTAGTCTCTCTGTACTCAGTTCAATAACTTCTAGGCTACCCCCCTAAATACATGATTTCAGGCTCTCTCCCTCCTATGAAATAAGCAAATTCGAGCATTTCCGGTTGTTCTCTGATTAGTATATTGTTAGCTCACCCCAACACATATCAATCCTGTGAGGTACAGGTGACATTTCTGAGAAAGGAGAGCCTCATAGATATTAAATGAGTCATCCAGTGTCACAACAAATAAGTGTCAAAGCTGGAATTTTATTCTGTCTCCTTACTTAATGGTGTGCTCCACCTCATTGATCACATTGCCACCCATTGTCTATACATTTCTTCTAGACCATATTTTTCCCCCACTCATCCTGTTTTCACCTATTTGATGAGAGTCAAATTTGTTTTTTACTTGCTCCGTAAGAATCTTTATCAATATTTGAAAGTAGCTCCCCCTAATCCTTGGCCTAGGAGTTTTCTATTTAGGTTTTTCTTTTTAATATATATAATGTTGTAGTTTCAGCTGTAAAAATGTACTAGATATTAATAACAAGTAATCAGGTCACATGTAAAGTAAGTGTTCCATTGATTTTGCATTGCATTTCAAACCCCAAAATGGACCCGTTTTTTAGAATTATTTTGGGTAAAAATGCAGGGTTTTTTATTATTATTATTTTTATTGTCAAGTAAAAGTTAACTTGTTTTCAAGAAGTCATCATGGTCTCCAGTCTTATAAAGCTGTCATTGGTGTTAATTATGTTAGAAAGGAGTGTACAGAAGATTAACACAGAGGAAGGATTCATACTGGAATCTACAGGGATGGGACCTGAGTTTTCAGGCATTTTCCTGGATCCTCCTCCTTCCTAAATTACAATGTGACTGACCCTGATATATGGGTGGGGAGGAGTAGGAAGAGAGATGTCTGTGAATATTTGTCATTCATATGGCACTATGCATACTCAAAATGCTGTACAAACACAGCCCATCCACAGTTATAAAATTCCAGATCTAATTTGTTGTTTTTTTTAATCACAACTAAGTGGTGGAACTCACTATCTCTGTGGGGAAATCTTGAGTGGGAAGTAATGTGACATAATGAAAGGCAAACTTGAAAAGAAAAGAGTTTTAAAATATAGTTGATATTTGTTCTACTGATTCTTATTTTTTCTTGAACAAGGATAGTGATTTGTGATGTCAGAAAATATTTTCTCACTAATCAAACATTTAAGAAGAATGCCATATTTGTCAAAGATATTGGGTAGGTAGCCCCCTCTATCTACAGGAAGATATGGTGTGACTGACTGGGGCTGGTCAAGCTGCCTCTTCGCCATTATGCCTCAGATCTGACAGCATGTGCAGGGAAGGGTTGAATTGGTTCTAGGGTATGGTGGGCATTCAGTCACCAGACTGGGTGGTAGTGTTGTGTAGTGGTTAGAGAAGGAGCATGGTGCTCAGGAAACCTTGCTGTTTTGGTTTCTGGTTCTGCCAAATATTTCCTGTGTGACTGTGGGCAAGTCCCTTAATTTGGGAGGAAGGATGGTCCATTGATTAGGGCACTAGCCTGTGACTTAAATGAACCAGAACCTTTTCAACACAGTATCACTTGTGCGTTCTTGGGTAAATAATTTAGTTTCTTTGTGCCTTAATTCCTTATATCTAAAATCATAATAATGGTAATTCCCTACTCAGCAGTTTTCTGCAGATAAATATGATTTAAAAATGGATGATGTCTAGATTCTATAGTAATAGGGGCCATATAAATACCTAAGATAGACAGACTGCAAAAAAGTTACCTATTAAGGCTACTTGTTTTAGTAGTCTAACGGTGCTTGAGCCAAAGCCTGTTGAAGCAAACAGGAGTAATGTTTCTTTTCTGTAATGTTTTCTTCTGTGCCAAAAGAGAAGGGGGCACGGCATCATTTAGGGAGGATGGGGAGGTACATGCCCCGCCTTGAGTTTCATAGCAGAGCAGAATGCAAACAGAAATATGAAGCACTGCTCCACCCTGTCACAGGAGCAACCCGAAGCCCCTAGTTATGGTCTGACAAGTTGCTGCAGGGCAGTCCCCAAGGAGCAGGAGCTGGACTGGCAGCTCCCCCTTTCCCCAAGGTCATGTTTTCCCTGGCTATGTTGGCTGCTCCATGCCCGGGAGTGGGAGAGCTGAGCTGACCCCTCTGTCAGCCCCCAGGGCCAGCAGCAGTGCTAGCATCTCCGGGACCAGAGAGGTACTCAAAGCACTTCATGTAGGTAAATAGCTCCTTGTTACCCAGCTGATAGGATGAGACCCAGGAGAGAGCTGCTTCTGGCTAGCCTTGGTGGAGAGAAGAGACCTATTGAGTGCTGATCTCCTAAGTCTCTCCCACAAAGCTGATCAGTTTTATTTTCAGTGTAACCATCAGTTCTTCCCTTTGTACATTTCAGTTGCTCCTGGTGGAAACCGGAGTAAGTTATTGTACACAACGTACCTCTACTTTTCAATCAGAAAATAAAATATAGTCTTTCTAGAATTAATCTCTGTACCCCTGGGACATTTTTTTAACCGCATAATTCCTGGAGGGCTCTTATCCTGCAGATTGTTACAGCTTTGGAACAGATCTGTTTATTAACTTCCTTAATATGTGAGTATGCCCTTGAAAAGACATTGTTTCCAGGACAAATGTTCTTAATACCATTTAAGACATATATTGTCATATTATATTTTCATTAAGCCATGGTTAAAAATCATCCAGTTGGGTTACTGCAGATACATACTGAGGATTTCTATATTACATTATAGAACTGAACAGTTTCCAGAGGCTAAAATGGGCTTTTAGATCAGTCATTTGTAAATGCAAGTTCAATATTTTAATTTCCTTTTATGTTTTGAATCTTTACACCTTTAGTACCTTGAACTGGAGTGTGTTTTCATTTGTGCTGGAGAAATATCAAATGCATTGTAGAAACAAATTACAATGTTTAAGACTTTATTTCTAATTACGGAGTAACTTAATAGGAAAAAAACCCACCTTTTTTCCAATGGCAATGTAACATATTTTCCCTCTTGAAATATATCTTCAGGTGTCTTAGAGCTGATAGGAAACTCATGTTGGCCAATCTATTGTAATATTTTCTTTCCAATTATCACTTTAAAAGCTTTTTGTCTTTCATTTTTTTAAGCTGTTGTCAAAAAGAATTTGTTCTCTAATTTGTTAGTTATTCCATGGTTTAGAAGAACTACTTTAGACTTCATAACTTTTTAATGAAAAATGAGATATACAGTGGTTCTCAACCCATGGCCCAATCAGCGCACAGCTGCAGCCCATGCGACATGATCAGGGCCATACAGGTAGTATTTATATGGTGTGGATGTGGCCCACATAACAAATAGAGAGCTGCATATGCAGTCCACAGTGGTAAATAGGATGAGAATCATTGATATATGCAAATTAAAAGTGCATATGTTGCTTGCTTATAATTCTCCAGTAGGTAACATAAATGAAAATTTTAAAAATATGTGGGTGTTTGGGAGTGATTGGTGTGACATTGTAAAAACAATGCTATTGAGAAAATATTCTGCATGAATTTTATTTACTGGTTAGTTATTAGTTCTTATATTAAGGCTCCAAAACTGATATAGGAAAATAAATGCAAATAATGCACATTGGAAAATATAACCCCAATTATACATACAAAATGATGGGGTCATTTTGGCTGTGATAAATGAAATGGTGGTGGTGGGGGGGGATACCTCCCTTTTATGGACACCCAGCCAGTCAGTTAGCTTTAAATCCCTCTTGGTAGTTGTTCTTACTTGCTTTACCTGTAAAAGGCTAAAAAGTCTCCCTGCATAGGTAAAAAGAAGAGAGTTGGCACCTGACCAAAAGGGCCAATGGGAAGGCTAGAACTTTTTAAAATTGGGAAAAAAACTTCCCCTTTGTCAGTCTGTGTTGTTCTCCCGGAGGAGAGACAGGGCTGGAATTATGCTGTAAAAAGCTTTGGGCCAGGTATGAAGAATCACCAAATCATACCTAGAAACTACTCATTTGAAACCCCATATATGTAAGTAGATCAGGAAATGTCTAGGAAGACGCAATTAGGATTATTTCTTTTATTTCTTTATGGCTTGTGGACTCTTCTGTGCTACCCCAGGTGCTTTTGTTTTGCTTGTAACCTTTAAGCTGGACATCAAGAGAGCTGTCTTGATGCTTAGTCCTTGTAATTGTTTTTTTTAATCTAACAAAAAGCCTAAGTTCCAAATGTATTTTCTTTCTTATTGTTTTTAATAAGATTTACCTTTTTTAAAGAACAGGATTGGATATTTGTGTCCTAAAAGGTTTGGGCATATGTTGTTTAATTAGCTGGTGGCAACAGCTAATTTTCTTTGTTTTCTTTCTTTGCTCTTCCCCGGAGGCGGGGCGTAAAAGGGCTTGAGGGTACCCCACAGGAAGGAATTCCCAAGTGCACCTTCCTGGGTTCACAAAGGGGTTTTTGCACTTGGGTGGTGGCAGTATCTACCCATCCAAGGTCAGAAAAAAACTGTAACCTTGGGAGTTTAATACAAGCCTGAAGTGGCAAGTATTAAATTTTGAAATCCTTGCAGCCCCCCACCTTCTGCACTCGAAGTGCCAGAGTGGGGAATTAGCCTTGACAGGGGCAGTCAAAAAAGATAACAGAATGTTAGGAACCATTACTAAAGGGATAAATAACAAGATGGAAAATATCATAATACCTCTATATAAATCCGTGGTACAGCCACATCTTTAATACTGTGTGTAGATCTGGTCACCCGATCTCAAAAAAGATATATTAGCATTTCAAAAGGTACAGAGAAGTGCAACAAAAATGATTAGGGGTATGGAACAGATTCTGTATGAAAAGAAATTAAAAAGACTGGAACTTTTCAGCTTGGAAAAGAAATGACTATGATATAATATGACTGATTATGATAGAGGTCTATAAAATCATGAATGGTGTGGAGAAAGTGAATAAAGAAGTTTTATTTACTCCTTCCCATAACACAAGAACTATGAGTCTCGCAATTAAATTAATAGGCAGCAAGTTTAAAACAAACAAAAGTAAGTAGCTCTTCACACAATGCACAGTCAGCCTGTGGAACATTTTGTCAGGGGATGTTGTGAAGGCCAAAACTATAACAGGGTTAAAAAAAGAACTAGATAAGTTCATGGAGGATAGATACATCAATGGCTATTAGCTAGAGTGGGCAGGAATACACCACCATTCTCTGAGTGTCTCTAGCCTCTGTTTGCCAGAAGCTGGGAGTAGACAACAGGGGATGGATCACTTGATGATTGCCTGTTCTTTTAATTCCCTCTGAAGCACCTGGCATTAGCTACTGTCAGAAGACAGGATACTGGGCTATATGGACCAATAGTCTGACCCAGTACTGCCATTCTTATGATACCTCAAGGCTTGTGATTGGTAATATATTGCTGTAATATCTCCTGGTTGTTGTTAACTTACATATAAACTTAAATTAGGGTTTAATTGGTGTTTGTATATATATTTTTCTTTCTTTATATAGGAATTAGATATAGTGCTTTTGTTAGCTAATTTGTAAATTATCTGGGAAAAAAAAGCCTAGAGTTTTCATGTGCCTGAATAGCCAATGGCCCTTCGCTTGTTTTCGGAGATACATCGCGAGTTCAGGAAGCCCCTGATTGGAGCGCATGTTGATCTTGAGGCTGCATTTGATTCAATAGACTGTGTCATGTTATGGAAGTCCTTAAAGGGCGTAGGTTTCCCTATCACTCTGCTGGACTTGATTAGAGAGCCGCATAATGGAACCACTGCCCGTGTTCGTCTGGGGAACCAGATGTCAGCGCCTTTTAAATCAGTATCTGGTGTTAGGCAGAGTTGTGTTTTGACCCCTGCACTCTTTTTTGGGCAATGGATTTCATAATGCAGCATTCCATCAGATCCATAGGCATTAAAATTGGTGATCTCTTGCACACAGACGTTGACTATGCTGATGACGTCCTTTTAGTACAGAGCACCGACAGGTTTCGTGAGGCACTCCAGCATATGGAGGAGGAGTCAGATAAGATTGGTCTCCATGTTTCATGGTCAAAGACAAAACTGCAATATGTAGGACCAGGTCCACCTGCGACTCCAATCTCTTTGAACAATGAAGCCATCAAATCAGATTCCAGCTTTTGCTTTCTGGGTTATATACTTACCAGCTCCTCCAATTCTCACATGGAGATTCGCCATTAGATTGGCATCACAGCATCTGCCATGGGTCCTTTACAATGGATATGGAATCAACATCATCTTAGTATGACAACCAAGTTCAGGATTCATTCAAGCCATATCCTTCCCATATTGTTGTATGGCTGCGAAACATGGACACTATGCTGCGCAGACTGGAGAAAGCTGGAGGCTTTCCACACAAAATTGCAATGTTGTATATTGGGCGTAAAGTGGAATGACTTCATCTGTAATACAGATGTTTAGGGTCGTTCAGGTCTATAGACTACTGGGGCCACTGTCTGCAGACAGCGCCTTATGCTTGTTGGACACGTCACAAGGATGCCAAAAGATGTTCCAATGAACACCATTCTCTGGGTGGCTTTTAACATCCAGGATAAAATTCCACCAACTCAGGGTGGAGGAAGCCCAGAGGCAGACCCCCTATTACATGGGTTCATCAAGTCTGTTCCGATGTTGGACTCTCAGGCTGTCAAGCCTTTGTGGTTGCGCAGGAACGGACCAAATGGTGAACAATTGTTACAGCCAGCTGGCTGACTAAGCATTGAAGAGAGAAAGAGAGGTGCATATGTGAGCTGTCATATCTCCCCAGCCTACAAAAGTTAATTCTATTGTGTATGCCCAACAAGGATTCCAAAGGTGGATTGACTAAATGGGTCACTTCTATAGTTAATGACTGTCTACATTCTTGGCACAAATAATGCCATATGCAAACATTAAATTAACTATAAATTTAAAATATGTAACTAAAATATCCGTATAATCACAGTAGAGAAATATTCCTGGCTATCAATAGGGGCTGCAATGGATGACAGTTGTGGCCACTATCAGAGTCCATTTTCATTGACTGCATCATTTCTGGTAACATTCAAGACTACTTTCTACAGATACAGATATCGTAGATACCTTTTTTAAAGGTGGTTTTCCACAAGTGTGTTTTATACAGCTTTTTGATGTCACTGAGGGACAACCTAATGTTGGGTGCCTCAGTTTAAGATTATGAGCAAAGACTAAACAGTAAGCCTGAAATTTAACAAGAGCAAGGGGGGGAAAATGTGCAAATGAACTGAAATTATAATAATAATTAATAAAAAACCCTCAGCTATATAAGAAGTCAAGATCTTGTTAGATTAATTAATTGAAGATTCAAGCCATAGTGGAACATGTGACATTTCTAGGAATGGTCACCATGTTAACCTGCATACTCCATATTTATCAATGTGTCAGGAACTCTAAGCCAAGTGCTTAAAAAGGATATAGAATGGCAATGGAGTGAATCACAATATAAATCAGTGTTGACATCACAAGATAAAATGGGCCTCATCCATAAAGCTGGGCTTCAGATAGAAATTGTCCTATGATTTTTATGATAAATTAGCTAATCATATAATTGATGGGAGTCTCTCAATGGTACTTGGAGTTGTCCTTTCACAAAAAAGAGTTGTGAAAGTTTGCTACTATAGACCAATCAGGGAAAAAATAGGTAACCGAGGAAGAAAATACTGAGAATTACAAAAATTCTGCTGGAAAACAAAATCCCACAGTATTGGCATTTTTTAGTTTTAGAGGAATAGCTTTGAATTACAGATGAAGCTTTGAATTATTTATTGTGTGTTATCAATGTTATTGTGCTGTGAAAAAAAATGGTGATTTTACTGGTATATCTTCCCTCAGGGAGCACTTATAAAATGTTTTGTTGCCTCAGATAAACTATTTTTGTGCTCTGTTATATGGAAAAAATGAGCAACCACATTCAAGTCTAAATTACCAAAATAATGTAATGCTTCTAGAAATATATGCATATTTATTAGAAGATTTTTGACAGAGTTTGCAAGAACATGCAGAAGTGGACTGTTACAGAATGTCAGAGGGTAGCCCTGACTGGAACAGCCCTGACTGGAGCACCGTGCCTGCCTCAGTTTCCCTCTAGATTCCTAGAAATAGTCCAGAGAGTCTTTGGGGGGGTGTCATTTATTACAAAAGTCACAAACACAATACAGAAGTCCCACAACCATAGTCCAAAATTCCCTCAGGATAGTCCAGACAGTATAGGCAGCATACAGCCTCGGCATCCTTCATCATGCCCTGGCTCTCCGGGTTAGCCCCAGCATCCTTTACTATGCATTGGCTGTCCAGCAAAGTCGTCTCCTGTCTTTCTACCAGGACAGACACCCTAGCACTTCCACACCCTCTCTGCTGCGAGCATCCTTGTCAGAGGAGAATCATTCACTCCCCCTGGCCCTCTCACGAGTCCTCTGGGTCCAGCTCTCTGGTCCTGGAGATGTTAGTAGGCAAGCTCCGCTGCTGCCCCCCTGCCTTCAGCCGTCTCTGGCATTTGGCACTGGCTCTCCAGTTTAGAGGCATTAGGCAACACCCTCTGTTGCTCTCAGCCTTCTGCCTTCTCCAGCATTCTCTGGCTTTGACATCTGGCTAGCACCTCCACTGGCTTCCTAGCTCACAGCCCTTTTTAGCCTCTCCACAATGGCTTTGACTCAGGTAGGTCAACAAGCTAGCCCCTCCACTGCCTTCCTGATAACTCCTCCTTCTCTTCAGAAGGGCTTGCAAGGAACTTTCTCTCTCTGCAGCTTCCCCCGAGACCTCATTTAGTCTTCTGACTTTTACTGTCTGACTGTCATCAAGGCACATGCTCATTCACTCTCTGGGGATCGTAGGAGTTTCTGAGAGGGAGGCTGTGTTTTGTACGTTCTGGATGCACTAGCTGTCTCTCTCTTAGTTTGTGTTTGTTTTGCTTCATTCCTTGCTGTTTCTTTGTTTTGGGGGGGTTTCCCCTCTTTTTCTTGGGAGGAATGAGGTGGGGGCCACTTCAGATGGTTTTGGAACTCTGACCCCCACCTCATTCCTCCCAAGAAAAAGAGGGGGGGGGGAGTGGGAGTTGTGCTGTTGCTATACCTGAGGACTTATTGCTATACCTGAGTCATAGTGTATGACTGAGGTTCATCAAAAAATGAGATGACTCTAAAGATTATTTCAATGAGCAAAAATGAAAGTACATAAATAAGATCATGTCATAAACTATTAGATATTTAGATTTGCCAGTGTTGGGCAATGTTTGCCTCTTAATAACCTTTTCAAGAACTTCCATTCATTTCAATGGAATGTACCTGGTTGCTCTCCCACACAGGAAAGGTGCATTTCCATGGTATGTTCAGTATGGTAGCATGTTCTAGGAAAGGGGCCACTCCACTGCAGCTGGAAGTAACAATTATGTTCAGTTACATCCAAATGTTAAAATAATGTTAAGATTACAAAGTCAAACACTCAAAAGTTAGGAAATGCCAGAATTAAGGTTGCCCGTGTAACTTTAATTCAGTCCCCTTATGTGTATGCATTATGATAGTGTCTTTAATTACATAATCACACACTATTTTTTACACAGGACATCTACTTCATTTTTTCATCATCCCTTCTACTACTCTTGGCTTCTAGCAACCCGCTTCCCCCAGGTTTCCAGACTCCCAATCTGCACACTTTACCTCTCCCTACTTCCTCACCCCTCTGCAGTCAAATCAGACTGTTCCTTCTCCATACTTTCTGTGAGCCAGCTGGGTGAGCACTGAGAGGATAGGAGAGACAGTCACTCTGACCTAAGTTATGGTGCATGGTACCACAGTGGCCCCTGGCAGGGAAGAGGTGCAATTATAGGGAAAGTCCTGCTCAGTCCCTGCATCTCTGAGCTAACGTATTGCTCTGTGAGATTGGCATATGTGCAATTGGTCAGTGTGTATAGTTCTGAGGGAGCATGCTCAGCACATAAGGAATTTTCTGAGAATTTACCAGCTAAACTCCAAGAAGCCTCTACTGAGAATGTACAAACTGAAATTTTTCAGATGCTCGTTACTTGATTATATTTGTGCAGTTATTCACGGGAATGGCAAAAGGCTTATCCTTGACATCAGCACAACTCCCACTTGCAAATTTCAAGTCTCTGCTGTGAAGTGTGGGAGCACAAGAGTTTCTCAACTAAATAGCTATAAGACTTCTTTTAACATGGGCATTTTTTTCTTTAACCTTGTTTTTGGAAATAACTGAATCGTTTTTGCTGAAGCTTTAAAAAAATCAGCGTTAGGCGGATGTCTGACATGAAAATTTCAGCTTAAATGGCTTATGTTTTGCAAAGTTATAATCTACTGCAAATCCTTATGATGGAAAGTGTAGGGCCTCTACACATAGGCACTATTACCTGTGCCACCCATAATTCGCCATTATTTTTGGAAAAATATGCTAATGACACAAACACTGTTTTGGGACAGTGAAGGAGTAAAAATGAACGTTGTAAATAAAGCAAATAAACTTTTTTTTTTAACTAAGATTTACTAAGATTTACATTATCAGGATTTTTCTTGTTTTCATCATGTGTGTAGGAGTCCAGTAAAGAGGCTCAGCCAACTTTATTATGCTGTCCTTTTGTCCCAGGACTCGGCAAATGCCTCTCTGCACCCAATGTCTCTGCAGGAAGAGGGAGAGACAATTAAGTAGACCCAGGGGGGAAAGCAAGTATAGGGACTTACTGGTATGGGGCTGGGCTGGAGCGGGCTCTGGCCCCTGGAAGGGGTGGGGCCTCGGGCAGAAGGGGCAGGGTTGGAGGGGTCAGAGCCAGCCCTGGCTCGCCCTGTACTAGTAAGTGCTTCCTCCCCCTTTCTCTCCCCCACCAGGGTAGCAGCGGCAGCTGGGGGCTCCGGCAGTGGTTTAAAGGGCACGGGGTGGTAGCGGCGGCTGAGCCCTGGGCCCTTTAAATAGCTGCTGGAGCCCCACCACCGCTTCCTCAGGGCTCTGACAGCAGGGCTCGGGGGATGGGTCTCCGGCCGCCGCTACTGCCGCAGGCCCTTTAAATCATTCCTGGAGCCTGCTGGAGCCCTGGGGAGGTGGTGATGGGGCTCCAGCAGCTATTTAAAGGGCCCAGGGCTTGGCCGCCACTACCGCCCCGGACCCTTTAAATCGCTGCCAGAGCCTCACTGCGCTACCCCAGGGCTCAGGCAGGCTCCAGGGATGATTTAAAGGGCCCAGGGTGGTAGCAACGGCTGGAGCCCCATCCCCGGAGCCCTGCTGTCGGAGCCCTGGGGAAGTGACGGTGGGGCTCTGGGGATGATTTAAAGGGCCCAGGGCTCAGCCGCCGCTACCACCCCGGGCCCTTTAAATCACTGACCCAGCCCCGCCGCCACTACCCCAGGGCTCTGGCAGTAATTTAAAGGGCCAGGGGCTCCAGCCACTGCTTGGAGCCCTAGGCCCCTTAAATTGTGCCTGGGGAAGCCGATCCGCCTCGGTATGGCACACTGGATCTTGTCGGTACGCCGTACCGAGGCGTACCATCTTACTTTCACCTCTGAGTAGACCAGAGGTAGACTAGGTGGAACACATGCCATTCCCTTTCCATGCCCATGGAGAACACTTGGAAAAAGTAGCACAGTCCTTAGAACTGTATTACATTTTCTTCAGAGTTTCACCAAAGAGCTTCTGAGGGCTATCACAGCCAAGATGGGCCTCCTGCAGGGCGGCTCCAATGGAGCAGTGCTGCCAACCAACTGGAAGGGTGCCAGGGGCAAGAGCTAGTGAGGCAAGATTTCCCTGAACTTCCATAGATCCTCTGGGAGCCATGTTGCCACCTCAATGTCCACAATATTGGGGTGTGGGGCTTTCAGCCTTTTCCACAAGAAGGACAAAACCCACCCACCCCAAAGGCCTGATGTAAGAGGATCTCCATGAGAGGATTCTGATGAAAAGTTCTTCCTCTAAAGCCCCATCCCACTGGCTTTAATGAACAAGGGGATGATTTAGCCCACTGAAATGTGTACACTGTATATATAATAGTTAATTAATATTGCATATGTTCTCATATGAATTAATTTTAGTTAATATATTACAATATGGCTAAGGAAGTTTTAATTCTGTTGAGAGATGCATTGTGAATTGTATGCCCGTGTTACTCTTCAGTTAATCGATTACCTTTTTATTTTGACAAGAAGTTATATAGTTGATTGCAATCCTTTGGAATAAATACTGATAATTCCTTTTTTCCAGATCTAAATAAATAATTTATGACTATGAAAAAGCAGCAGCTGTTACTCTTTTGCTGACAGTTGCAACACTAATGGACTTCTGTTTATTAACAATTGGTTCACTTCTAAGATCTGGAACGGGTTTATTTGCCACATACATCCAACATAAACTGTTTGAACCTAAATATCACATATACAACCTATTTAATACAAACTGTTCCAGCTTCATATGATAGATATTTTTTTTTAAAAAAAAAACCTTAGAAGATGCATAATGTTTCCTACTGATGTGAAGAGGAATTTTTCATATAATACATAAGTAGACATTGAAAGACAATTTTGCAGGTAGCACAGTAATCAAAAGAAAACTAAGTGCTAAAGAATTTACAGACAGCTGTACTTGTTACACAATTGTCTGCATTGAAGAGTTGCATTATGAAAAAGGAAAGCATCTATGCATAAATCTTGGAGAAACAATAGGTCTGAATTTGCTTTTGTTACTGAGGTAAAATTCCTATTTGTTTCAATAGAAAAAAAAAGAAAAGAATAGACCCAGCGAAAGAGTGATCAAAATAGAATGTAGTTAAATGTTATTTGCAAGCATTTTCCTCTTACTCTTTGGCACAAAAGCAGTTGTTTGAGCACTTTCAAGATCTTTTGTAAAATATTAGGCTTGTCAAATGACGGCAAAAGTAATTCTGTGTTTAATTTACAAATATACAAGCAGATATACTAATAAAGACTCTCTAATCAGTTTATGCAATGAAACTGGTTCTTAATTGGGTTTCTTTAGTCTGGATTAAGGATGATGAGGGGGGACCTGATAACAGACTTCAAGTATGTATAAGGTTATTATAAAGAAGAGGGTGATAAATTGCTCTTCCTAACCACTGAGGACAGGACAAGAAGTAATGGGCTTAAATTGCAACAAGGAAGAATTAGGTTAGACATTAGGGAAAAAAACCTTCCTAACTCTAAGGGTAGCTAAGCATTGGAACAAATTATCTAGGGGAGTTTGTGGAATCTCTGTCACTGAAGGGTTGGTTTTTTTTTTTAAAAAAAAGGTTAGCCAAACACCTGAAAGGGACGGTCTAGATAAGACTTAGTCTTGCCTGAGTGCAGGGGATTGGACTAGATGACCTCTCGAGGTCCCTTCTAGTCCTACTTTCTATGATATTCATGAATTCTGAATAGCTCAAATGTCCTAAATACAGAACTGAATTCTCTAACATTTCCTAATTATAATAGCCCCCAAAATTGGAGATCAAATTTCTAAGTAAAAGGGAAAATATTTAATAATCAACTTTCCCCCTCTTTTGTAGTCAATTAATTTTATGCATTTTTAAAAAATTCCCAGGATTCAGCTTTAAAACATGAAGTCACTGTGACAGGTTCCCCAGGGTGCAACTTGGAACTGGGGTCCCACTGAGCCCTCTGGCTTATCAACCTCGGCTCCCTCCCACACGCTGATGCTGTGACAAGCTGCAAACCTCTCCAGGTATGGCACTTGCACAGAAATCCACAGGCAGGGGGACACCCAGCTGAGTTACATGAATGCTTTTCCTAGTCATTCATGAACTAACAATTGAGATGCTCCAGCCAATTTCACTAGCTCCCCAGCCCAGGACCCGGGGCTGTACTGTCCTGCCCCGGTCAGAAGCCTAACCAGTGTAAGTTTATAACCCAGTCTGCCCCTCCCTCAATGTGGAGAGGACATATACCAGCTCTTGTTCCTGAGCATATTTCCCAAGCACTTCAACCAAACACACACCGTTTAAGGTAAAATAAAAACAAACAAACAAACACAGATTTAACAACTACAGAAAGGTAGATTTTAAGTGATTATAAGTACTAAGTGTACAGAGCAAAGTTTGTTACTTAAGAAATAAAAGTAAAATCACAATCTGACTTCTATAAACTAGACAGGATTTGAATCAAGCAGTGTCTCACCCTGATGGTATATATCCTTAATACACAAGCTTGGATTCTCTTTTCCAGACTGAGACCACCTCCCCTGTTCCAAACCTTTTTCCTCCAGACGTGCTTCCAGCTGTTGAATTGTGGGGGGGAGTGAGGCCATGTGATGATGTCACTTCCTCTATTTTATAGTTTCTTCCAGCTTGTTGGAAAGATCTATGCTTGTAACATGGGTCAAGCAGTCTCCATTATCTATGTGCTCTCTCTGAGAAGTCTCCTTTGTATAGGTTCCTGGGACAGTCCTTGTGAGTGTGTATTCCCTTTAACTGGCGATTAGCACATCTGGCTCCTCCACTGTTGCACCTGAAAGGCTGGTTGTGGGTGTTCATATTCACAACATATTTCATACATAGCAAAATTTCATAACTCAACATACAATGACAGCACATACAGGCTAACAGGATATTAATGTTAAACAGATTAAGCCTTTTAAAATGATACCTCACAAGTCGTACTTTGTACAAAACATATCATAATTATATCACCATGGTAAATATCGCAGTGCCAGGGTACAGATTTGGAGCACAGAGTGCCAAAGTCACCTAATAGTCATATATTTAAGACAACCAAGTTTTTGTGCAGTTGGAATCAGCTTACAAATGGAAAACACACTCTCCATTTTAGTATTCACTCTGAAATCTCTAAATCCATCAGTTTAAAATTCACTTTGGATTAAATCTGGTTAGTTATATGAATAAGCGAGTCTTTTCAGATCTACTGCCATTATTAACCAGTCCTATAAGAGCAAAGATGTTCTGAGGTCATTTGAAGCACTTGGGCAATTCCCAGCTGTGCCAGTGATTTTTCTGTGTAACTTTAGGCAAGTCAGAGAGGGCTTGATTATGTCAGTGGTGCAAGGGGTAGCACTACCACGTAGATGGGATCCGCTGCAACAAAGAGCACAGTGCAGCTCCACAATTGTCTTGGAGCAGAGACTTATGCATAAATTACCTCCACACTGAGGAGGGTGTCTGCATGTACCCAGCTCTATAGGATTGTGCACAGGGCAGAAAGGGCATGGCAATGGGCAAATTCAGGACCATACATCCCCTGTGGAAGTTCATTCCATGAAGCAGTGGGTGTGGTCTAAGGATGCCCCACTCTCCCCACCAAATTCCATAAAAATCAAATATTATTCATTCACAAACTATGCCAAAAACTTAACTGACAAAACCCTTTATTTGACATACTGGAAACAATGGACACAGATACAAAAATGTCCATGTACCCATACTGTCCTAAAAAGCACAATCTGAATATGCAAATGGGAAGATTACAAGCAAAATCACATATTTCTATGCTTAGTTAGCTGATTGGTACACTCACTGGAGGTTATTGTGGGCACAGTTAGTCCCTCTATGAAAACTTGGCCTTTTGTGTTTCTGGCCATGATGATCCTGTTCCATAAATGCCATTCTCTTGAATCAATATTTCCAAGAGCCAACTATGATAAGCAATTGGTAAGTCAACAAAAATGGCAGATATAATTGTTAAATTAGCACAAAGGAAGAGGAAGGGGGAGACACAGCTTCTTTTTTTTCTTTGTGGTATGTTGATATAAAATAGGAATGAGGTTCATAGTAATGGTGAACTTGCAATAAACTGCTTTTGTTATGAAATATCTTAGGTGTGCTTCAGCATAAAAGCAACCTCAAAACCCATTTATTCTGCTGCTATATACATCATCCCTTAATATAAAGCCACCTGGGGACCATTTCAACTTGTGCACTTAACTTTTCTAAGTACTATTGTCTGCAAATGTTGCATTCAGGTACCATAATTACATGCTCATTTCAGTTATGTTGTCTCATTCTTCCTCGTTGATTTACCTTTTTAGGATTCTAGATCCCCTTTTGATAAATACTACTTTCATTTAATTTGCTTCTGGAGTATTTATTAGTTGAAAGAAATAAGGGTAATTAATTCTTTCTTCTACAGTTAGAAAAACTGCTTGGATTTGGGACATATTATTGGGGTGAAATAAAAGGCATAACCTGCAAAATATTCCTAATAAATAGGAACTGTAGGGTTAAATTTTGATTGCTGATAAGAACATGCCTGTAACCAAATAATGGAAAATCTTGTGTGTGAGGAGCTAACAGCAGCTTTATCATCAGTATGCTAATACACTGCAATTCTTCTATCTTTCAAAGATTTTTATAGTCTGATCTCCTGCATATTACACCCAAAGAACCTCATCAAATAATTTCTGCATCAAGCACATAACTTCTGTTTGAGCTATTCCATATCTTTTAGAAAAATATCTGGTCCTGATTTAAAGAAGGTAAATAGAAAATCCAACATGTTTCTAAATACATTGTTCCAATGGTTAATTACCCTCACTGTTAAAACATTTTCCATATTTCTACTCTGAATATTTCTAGCTTCAACTTCCAACCATTAGATGTTGTTATGCCGCTTTCTGCTAAATTAAAGACTACTACTCTTGTAGGGATATTAAAGAAGGTACTGAAAGTGATTCCTCAAGTGAAAGTAACTCCCCATAATTTGTCCCCCACAATTTAAACCTCATAGCATTACCAAGTAAAAGATCTCTTGGATCCCTTGTTAAACTTACAAGCTACTGTCTGTGTAAACCATTGATTGCATCTGTTCTCAGAAAGATACTGTATTGCTATGAGAAACTTGCAAACAAGTTATCTAACTTTGTTCTTTATGCATGCTTTGTACCTAGAAACAGCATAGAAAGACCCCCACCCTCTTTGATTAAAGGGCAGGGAGTCTCAAATAAATTAGTACCCACCCTGAAAGTGTTGAAGACAGTATGTCTGATGATGAATGCTTGGTGTACATGAATGAATGAGCAGGGAGGTGCCAGCCTAGGAATTCAGTGACCATCGGCTGAAGGCGGCATCAAGTGGGAACGACCAGACAACGCCCGGAGGGTAAACTGGGATCCCACCCGACCATCTCAAAGGATGGGAAAAACAAGATAACAAACTTTAGACAGCTTGGAGCCACCAGGAATGCCATCAGGAATGTGCCATCTGCTGATTGAGTCAGCGACAGCATGATGAAGCAATTCCCATAGACTGAGATAGGAATAAATCCCTATAAGAATGGCCTCTAAATACTGAGGATTTTGAGTCTGGTTCTGCAACCAACCTCCGGGAGCATCAGATGAATCTGACAAGGACTCAGCTCCACCCTCATGCCCAGGTTACCTGGCCAGTAACTTGGCATGAGCAACTTCTAGGCTGGTAACTATGACATCTATACAGAACCTGTGTGTGTGTGTGAATGAATGTGAAACTGAATGAAATGTTATAGCTATAATTGACTGCTTACTATGATTCTTTTTGTATTCACAATAAATGTGACATTTTGTCTTATCCCCTTTAAAAAGATCCTGCTGGTTTTTATTTTATTGGTATAACACTCTCTCTCTTGCTCCAACTAGAAGCTTTGTACAGGAGACAGTTTGGGCCAATATTTTCCACAGATCAGCTTGAACTGACCAGGGACCCAAACCTAATCAGATGTTCAGTCACTGGGGAGATGTCTGCCCATACGTAATTTTTAACATTTTTTCAGATAACCCCATTTCAGATGTTAAATCTTGCACTTAGAAGTATCAGGTAGAGGTGTGTTCTTTCCCAGAAATTTTGCTCCACAAATCAATGAATTACACTAATCCATGCACAATACACAATAGGTATTTTTTCAGTAATCTCTGATAGATATGTTGTGCACAGTATGTTTTTCATTACAATTTAAAATTAAACGGGATTTTCATTTTATATGCATGTTTCCATACACAACTGACTTAAAACTGGTTAAATCAAATAGGGAGAGGAGGCTTCAGTTTTTTGTGACATCTGTCGAGGAAGAAAAAGGTGAATGATTCACTGAGGAAATCCACAGTGTGGGAGAGATGTATCAGCCATAAAGCCAGCTTGTGATGTCTGAGAAGTGTGTATACAAACTTAACTGCAAAATGCGGCTGTACATATTGATCAGGTACAGTATACAGTATTTGGAGTGATGTGAAATTTGTAATTGCAATAGGATATAAAAATTGGAAATGATAGATTGCTGCTCTTGCATATGTTGTATATGGTTTTTTGGACCCTGAAATTCCTGTCAAACATCTATTTCTCATGTAATTCAAATCTCATTTAATATTGTATCTATCTATCTGTGGGAACAGGATCAAGGCCAGACTATGTTTGTCAGAAGCATGGGTGTGGAAACCATGATCAAACCATGCAGATTTGCCAAAACAAAGAGAAGTATCTGGTATGAGCTGTGAGCAGACACGCTTTACACATACTCTGACTGATTATTCTCTTTCTTCACATAGAGTACAGATAAAAGTGCTTCATGAATTGAAAAGATGTATGTCTGATCCTCATCCCATGGAATTCAGTGAGGGTACGTCTTCACTGTAATAAAAAAACCTGTGGCGTGGCCGTGGCAGGCTTAGGTCAGCTGACCTGGGCTGCGGGGCTAAAAATTGGAGTGTAAACATCTGAGCTCAGCCTGGAGTCCAGGCTCTGGGCCTCATGGGACGGGAGGGGGCAGTTTCAGAGCCTGGGTTTCACCTGAGCACAAACATCTACATTGCAATTTTTAGACCCAGAGCCTGAGCCCCGGAAGCCTGACCCATGTTCTGAGACTTGGTGCTGTGCTTTTTTCATTACAGTGTAGGTGTACCCTGAGAGCTCAGCCATTGACTTCTGTGGGAATAAGAACAGGCCCCAGGTCTTTAAATATTTCTGTTTCCTAGTGATGCAAAAATAGAAATTAGTACATGAAAAACATTCAGTTAATTAGTGCATTCATGTAAATGCCAAGTTCATGTTGACCGACAAATGTGTTCCCAGAAAAGTGACCACTTTATTTAACTTCAGAAAATGTAATTAATTACCATGACTTGCAAATGTTTCAGAATGGAATGCAAAGTGCACCAAACTATTAAAACAAGCATCAAAGCAACCATGTTTTGTTTAATGAGTTTAAAAGGCATTCAGTGAGGACTCAAGCAGTTATTCATAATACCAAACCTAGACAACATTGACTTAATGGCTGGGAATAAAGTGCAAAGAAATAATGCACTTTGGATCTGGAAGAGCTTTATTTGAAAGAAAGAAAAAAAGCTGTACAATGATGCTGCTGTTTGTTGATTCAGTGATAAGGAAGGTTTCTCCATTTTATGTCTCCAATACTCCTGAGAGACAGAGAGAACTTTTAAAATTTTATATCTGAATGTGTGTCATCATCTTGCCGAGGCCTTAGGGCAAATGCAGCTCCCACATCTTAATAGAAAGTGAACAAAATGAGCATTTGAACCCCTGCTGATGTATGCAGCAAAAGTTAGATATCTGAAATTTTTAGTAGCTATGAAAAGTGATTGCAAGTGAGAAACCTGCTGTTTTCTCTTAAAACAGTGCAATAATGTGTAAATTAAACTGTATAAGGAAAGGATAACTCTACAGAGAAGCTTGGGTTCTGTTTTAACAGAGATGGATTGCTGAGGAATATGTGATAATTATATAATTGTTGACCAAAAAAGTTACAATTATTTAAACAATTTAATCTACTAAAGAATTGATTGGCCAGAATTTCCCACAGACTGGAGATGGACAGTTCACAATTAAAATAGTTAGCAAAGTCTGTACCTGTATGTAGGAGCAGGGTCAATGGATCTGCCATAACATGGATCCAGTATGCATCCCTCCTCTCAGAGAGCAGGTACACAGATGTCTGCATTAGTAGGGATCCGAGTTTTCAGTTCATGATCTAGAGTGGCTTTACTGACCTACCTGAACCAGGGATGCAGGATTTTCACATCTAAAGCAAAATCAAGTTACATAAAAAGAACAGCGAAGCATGACGTGTGAGAAGATTTCAGTTAATTGTATTGTTTTAGTAGGAAGTTTAAATAAATGGCTCTCATGGTATTTAAGTCACAATGAAGAATCAGATTTCATGATGTACATGACAGAGCCACAGGCTTCATTTTCAAAGCTGTAATAAGAACAGCCATGCTGGGTCAGACCAATGGTCCATCTAGCTCAGTGTCTTGTCTTCACACAGTGGCCAATGTCAGATTCTTCAAAGGGAATGAATAGAACAGAGCAACTTCACCAAGGGGCAGATCCAAGACCTAACACTGATTTTAATCAGATGCCCCAGTTCACAAATGGTTTCAGTGATAGAGAAAGGATTAGAAACCACAAGTCCTGGCTTCAAGTTCTGTCATGTAACTACTAGATCACTCTTCCTCCTTCTAGGGACACCATTGGTCTAGGATGGACATTGGTCTATCATCCTCAGACCAGAAGGGTAAAACCTTTAAGAGGGACCAGACCGTTGAAGTACTTGGGACATAAACTTTGTCACATGCTCAATGATAATTCCTGAGGGGAGGCCTCCCTTGAAAAGGACCCGAAGCAGCACCCACATGAGGGTGGAAGCAAAGGTGTCTGCAAAGGAACAATCTCTGGGTATCTTGTGGCATAGTTGACTAGTAATAAAAAAATTGTGGCCCCAGCCACTTTTCTCTAGAGGCTATTATATGAATCTCCACCATCTCAAATGGTTTTTTTGGAGTGGGAGGGGAATTAAGGGACCACAGCCTCATCCCTTAGGGGTTACCTCTTGGCAGTCTGCTACAAAAATCTGCTACTTCCCGAAATATACTTGGCCAACAGAATCAGGATAGCAGTCTTTCAAGCATCTATTCCTTACGCAGATGTTTGGCCACCAAGATGGAATGTGCTACTCTCAAAAGCTCTCAATGAGCAGATTTGGGAACCAGGAGCTGGACTCTGGGCTCTTCTTTGTGAGATTGTTTCTCCACCAGCTACAGAATTTTATGTAACTCAAAATGAGGAAACTGTTGGGTAGAGTGTTCCAAAGGGGCTTCCACGATGAGTGTAACTACCTCCTTGAAACTCTTGAAGGGTCTGATCTTCGTGCTGATCACTGATGATATCAAAAGTATCATCAAGTCTAGTTCAGGTAGGGTCTTTGTCTTACTTGTGGGTGGAGGTCGTCTTTCCAGGACAGACTGTCTCCAGGCCCTGTGGGTACACCTCCAGCAGAGGCCCATGACTGACTTGACTCTTGAGATTTGTCTGGGTTAAAAGGCATAGAGCATGGGGCAGTGCTTCTGGAGCATGGGGCAGTGCTTCCAGTCACAACCAAAGATAACAGACTAGGGAAGGTTCTTTGCAATACCCTCCAGAGGCACTCCAGCTGGTTGGCTACTTGTGAGATAATAGAATCAGTCAGATAAGTGCATCTTTCCCCATGGATGGAGGAGATTTGGAATGTTCAGTTGGATATGAGTGCTTTGGGTGGGAGCAGGTTTGACAAAGGAGTTTTTGGCCACAGCCAGAGTCCATTAACCAGGTGCAGGCTATCTTCACGGGAACAAGGAAGGGTCTGATGGTCTTTGGAGGGTTTGAGGTCTTACCTGATGGCCAATATTAGATAATCACATTCTATCACAGGGCACTGTCGCTTCATATGTCCTGACTGCCCACAACAATAACTTATGACTGGCCCTTCTTGAACAATTGATGGCCCATGAAGAGTCTCAGAGTGCCACACACTTGAGATCCCCTGGAAGGTAGGGGCTCTGTCTCTCAATTTGTGCCAGTACTTCAGCTGCCTTTTTGTCCCAGGGGCACTGAAACCCGGCACAGCTCCAACAACCGCCAAGTTACCACGGGAGCGTGGAGCTCCCCCAACACCCGAATCCTTTGCCTCCAAAACCTCTCCCTCTGTGGCCTCTGCAGCAGTTGCTGGATGGAACTGACAGATCCAGGTTTGTACTGCTATGGGAAGAATTGCTAAATACTGTTCCAAAAAAATGCTATCCATGAGGTCACCCACTGTCTTGGTTTCCGGGGACAGTCAGCCAGTGGACAAATTGTGGAGCCATTGAAGGACAGCATGAGGGTAGCTCCTTTTTGGATGTGGTGCCTTATGAAACTTCCTAGGATAAACCACTGAGGAGAATCCAAACCAATCCAATAAAGCAGCCTTCAGGGTGGACTAAGACTGGGCTTCATTTGCACTTAGAGCCTTATAAACAGCCTGAGCCTCCCTTGTTAGATTGGGGTGAGCTGGGGGGCCCAGGACCACCTCACCCAGCTAGTGGTGGTTGCCACCCACTAAAAAGTTGTCAAGAAGGCTTCAGGGCATCAGAGTTAGTCAGTTTGGGTTAGGGTGGGCCATGGGAGGGCCTTGGCAGAGAACACCCTCATGGGAACGCTCAGTGAACCTTGCCCAAACAGCCTGGCCATCTTGATTGGAAATGTCATTTCCATTCCTGTTTAGCCAGCTGGGACTTCTGTATGCACTGCTCGGTGGCCAGCAAGACCTCCTAGAACTGATGAGTTTGCTCCTTTTCAGCCTGTTGTTGCCGTATCATTAATCACAAGATTTTGTCCATGGTCCCCTTGGAGGAGAGGCAGTCAAGTCCGTGTTCAACCATCAAAATGTAGGAGGATGAAAAGAGGGTGACCTGTCTCCTCCCCAGCCAATCCCGACACCTCCCCTCTTGGAAGGATCTTGGGAGATGGTTTCCTTCAATAAGAGTCCAGGAAGCTTTAATAAAAACTTGTCTCATCAGCCCACAGCCTGTTTGGGTCCCCAATCTTACTGAAAAGAGGAAATGCCTCAATCACACAGAGTCCCAAATATCTGTCCCAGGCCATGGCTCTTGCCACAGAGCCTGGGCAAGTGAAAGGTGTTCTTTCGTAGAGTCTGTCTGTGCTACCCTATCAGGAAGGCTTCGGGTCATCAGAGTTAGTCAATTTGGTTAAGGTAAATCCTTTCAGCTTCTCAGTCTCTGTCCCCTCCCCATACCTCTTCAGCTCTCTTATAAGCAATCAGCTACTTAAGGTTCCTTCCCGGTGTCTCTACTTAGCTCATTTAGCAAGCCTACTCCAGGATTCAAGTCTCTTGTAGGGCAGCTCACTCACATCTTCTCACTCCTTTGCTCCCTCACAACTGTATAACACAGATGTTTTTTACTGGATATACATCCTGTGTTCATAGCTGTTAAAGACTTAACTGGTTAAAACACAAAGCAGTTAATTAACTAGGTTACAAAATAAAAACATTTTCATAAACTCTATTTGAGAGGCTTATTCATTAAATTCATTTATTCAAAACCCCTTGACCTTAGTAATCATCTGAATGTTCATAACTGTTGAGTTTTTTACATATTTTTATTTTATCTGAATTGAAGTCTAAAGTGGACCCTGTGAGACGTATCATGCAAATAACTGCTGTATTTTTATTGTTTTTGGTGCATTTTCCCTTTCCTCTTGCCCTCCCCCCATACATCAATAACAAAATTAATAAGGATAGTAGTGCAATATCTCACTGTTTTTCTTTATCCATCCTGATTGTGTGAAAATATAATTGTTTTATGAATAAATTTTCACATTTCATTGAACAACTAGTGATACTGATGACAACACGTACAATTTGATCACTGTCTCCTATAAAACTGAAAAAAATAATGTTGTCAGGACTACATGTTGCTTTTTAAGGACTTTCCTTCATTGACAATCAGTCTCGTATACCTTTTTTTTTTTTAATGGAATACTATTGTTGAAAATATCTGTGAGGTAAACAGCCAAATAGTAGTAGATTAGATGCTGTAGGTAGGAGAAAATAATCATGTAAAAAATAGATTGGCCCAGCGGTGATGGGTAAAAAGTAAATAACTTAAATATAGTTCTTTGAAATATTATTTCTTACTTTTAAAGTTATTTTTTGGTGCTTATGCATGTTTAGTATGAGAAACTTTGTAAGTAAGATGGAAAGGGGACATCCACATGAAATACATATAAAGTTGATGTTGGATAGGGCCCTTCATGCATGTGTTTTCACTAAAACATCTTGTAAAGTTTTACTCTCAGACTGCTACCAGGGTAAATTAAGCAGATTGCTTAAGGAGTATGCTTACTGCTTGGCTATTTTTCTGCTGCCCATGGCAGTTGATATGATGAGGAAATAATTGTTTGATTTATTTACTAATCTACACAGGTGGTGGTGTGTATTTGGCCATGACATTTTTCTTAATTAATTCCTGTAACAGAATAGAATATTACTTCACTAAATACTCACCAACTCTCACAGTGGATAACTATGATCACTAGATTGCATTTGTCATCTTCCGTAGTGTAAAGTGACATAGCAGTTGAGTACAGCTATAGGATAATCATTAACAAAGGAAACACGTGTGGTTTATGTTCCCAGTTTGAGTCTTTAGGAGGTAGGGTTTACTCTTCCAAAAATTGCAAAGTGAGATCCTGTCCATCCCATAGGATGAAGTCCAGTTTTAAGGAAGCTATGCTGAAACCTCCTATAGGGGGGAGGGATAGCTCAGTGGTTTGAGCATTGGCCTGCTAAACCCAGGGTTGTGAGTTCAATCCTTGAGGGGGCCATTTGGGGATATGGGGCAAAAATTGGGGATTGGTCCTGCTTTGAGCAGGGGGTTGGACTAGATGACCTCCTAAGGTCCCTTCCAACCCTGATATTCTATGATATGACCAGCTGCAATTACTTCAAAATAATAATTCTTTTGCAGACATGGGACCAGACCCAAACCTACTAAACGTCAAAATGGGTTTGTCCATTAACTTTGCATCAGGCCATGATCTCTGATGATGATGCTGCTGACATTTGCTTGTTTCACAGTATTTAGAATCACCTTCATATATCAACGGAACAGAGAAGAACTCAGATATCTAACTCAGGATTCTGTTCTCCAGTATACAGTAAATGTTATACAGTAAATGTTAGCCTGTATTGTAGAAGCAAATAGATTAAAATCCAGTCAGCTCTCTGATGGTGACGTCAAGAGCGAATTAAAAACGGTAGTAGTCCAAATATATGTTCCTAGACATATGTGTGTAGTTTTATGAATAAGGCCTCATTTATAGCAAAGAGACACTAAGGGTAGAGGGTGTATGCCCCTTGCATATACCCTCTACCCTGCAAAAGTCCCTAGTCAAAATGCTGCCACAGCAAAACCGCAGCTCTTGATAAAGAGAAAGTGCATCAGACTGTGCTACTTATGAAGCTATTTTCTTATTCTCCTTATAAGGTTCTTTTCTAATAATGCTTGAGTGATGGTAAATTACTAATTCGGAAAACCAATCGGTTTAGCCCTGAACGCAGACCTATATAAGACTGGTGTTGTAGGGGCAGGGCAGAGAGGTCAGGCAGGCATCTGCGCGTGACCTTCTCTGTCTCTCTCCCTGCATGCTCCCTGTACTCAATAAAAGGCCTCAGGCTGCTTGAACCAAACAGAGGGTGTGGCTCATTTTTCCACAACAACCTGAACACATATGGTAGATTGCAATGCGCTGAAATTTGAAAATGCAAAATAATGTCAAATAATGATAAACAGAATCCTATAAGGACTACCAAATGTACAAGAGGTTATCGAAAATAATAGAATATTTCAATGTACATCTTGTATTTACAAAAAAAGGGTATTGCAATAGCAGACAAAGCTAAGTTACGTACTGCTAATTATTATTTCTATATAAAATGTATGGCCTTATCCCCATACAATACTCTCCCCATACAATGCACAAGAAGCCTGTGTGCCTAACCCACATCTGTGGATTCCACTGTGCAGCAGCATGGGGTTAAGTTCCCTTTGTGAATCTAGTCCTAAGGCCCTGATCCTTGAAAGTATTTAGGTGCCAAACTCCCTTTGAAATTTATTAGAGTTAGGCACCTATGTACCTTTGAGGAATTGGGCCTAAATCACTTTTGAAAATGGGACTGAGGCTCATAAGTTAGTTGAGTACTTTTAACCATTTTACCTATTGGCTTTGTTTGCAGAACCTTACAGGCAACAACACGATGTAATGAGAGACAGTGTCAAACATGGAGGGAAATAGTGAAGCAGGATGAAACTTACAGCACTGAGGTCATATAGATGTTTTGATTAGAGTGAATGTGTCTTGAGGATTATTGTCTCAGGATGAGCTGGCCCTTTAAGGTGGAAGGGCAAAGGGGGCTCAGCCTCAGCTGTGCCCTGCTTAGCCTGTCTCCCGATTTGGAGTGTATGTGTAGAAAGCCACAGGATGTGACTAGGAACCTGTCCTTCTGGGGAATATAAATGGTAACCTGAGGTTTGTTGGTGAGAGTTCAGGTAGCCTGCTGAGAAGGAACAGGTTGCTGATAATGCCGCAAATACCTAGGCAGACTGCTTGGAACAGAGCCCTACGAAATGCCTGTGCTTGCTGGGAGAAAAACCTCCAGCTAGGAAGACTTGTCCTCCCTTCAGGGTAACAGTTTGGAAGGGGAAGCCCTTATAAAAGTCTGGAAAATCCTTTGAGCCTTGAGGAAGGGCTACATGGATGCTGCAGCCTGTTACACTGACTGAGCCCAAGGAAGGAGGCTGGAAGTTTTGGGTGGTAACAAATCACACCCAAAAGGAAGTTGTGAAAAGGCAAGGCTGTTTTATGTGAGATAGAAGGTAAAGTGAAGTAGTGTCAAAGCCTAATGCTGCTACAATTTTTTTTTCTTTAAAAAAATGCTGTCACTTTAGGTGAGGGGTGAAAAATAAGTATTTAAGATGTCATTGGGCTATTGTTTCTCCTCTCTTGCTTCATTCTCTCATTGAGATACATGTACCTTAAACTCTACTATCTTCCAAAGATAAAAATAAATTAACATAACTCTTGTTATTGACAAATCAAAAAAGTCCTTACTTCCACAGCTTGCAGAACAAACTTCAAACAAATCTTCCTTAGACCCTCATTCTGAACACTCAATTGTTTTCTCTCTCTAGTGTGTAAGAGCAGACACCTATTCCTGTGATAAGTAAGAGGCAATACATGAAGCTAATTTTCTCTAAACCAAAGAGTACAATTAAGAAACCTGAGTGACAATTAATAACAATTAGTAGTAAAGGCAAGTAATCTTCCATTTGTATTACTAATTAAACATCATGAACTGAATATAAAGTAAATGTTCCTAATTTAAAATATTTCATCAAGTTGTTAGAATACATATACAAATAAAGGGCCAATTCTGCTGACACCAACAAAATTCAGTATATTTGAACTGTTAGTCCAACTGTATAATAAATCAGCGTAAATGAGAGAAGAATTTGACTGATATTATTGAATTAGGCAAAATACTACATACTCAATATCTCATAAGAGGGAGAGGAAGCATACATTAGAACCTCAGAGTTACAAACACTAGAGTTACAAACTGACCAGTCAACCACACAATGCATTTGGAACCAGAAGTACACAATCAGGCATCAGCAGTGACCAAAAAACAAACAAACAAAACAGAAAAGTATTTATTTAACATAAACCCCTTAAAAAAAGAAAAACAGCATTTTTCTTCTTCATAGTAAAGTTTCAAAGCTGTATTAAGTCAATGTTCAGTTGTACACTTTTGAAAGAACAGTCATGACATTTTGTTCAGAGCAGGGCTGGCTCCAGGCACCAGCGCAGGAAGTGCGTGCCTGGCGCGGCAAGCCGCGGGGGGAGGGGAGGAGGTGGGAGGGCGTGACGGTCGCTGAAAGGGCGGAAGTCAGGCAGCCTTCGGCGGCGTTTCTGCGGGAAGTCCGCTGGTTACGTGGTTTTGACGGCAATTAGGCGGCAGAGCCGCCGACGGCACAGGACTGGCGGACCTCCTGCCGAAACGCCGCCGAATCCACGGGACCTGGGACCACCCACAGGCGTGCCGCCGAAGGCTGCCTGACTGCCGTGCTCGGGGCGGCAAAATTCATAGAACCGCCCCTGGTTCAGAGTTACAAAAAACCTCCATTCCTGTTATGCTTATAACTCTGAGGTTCTGCTGTACTAACACTAATAGCACTTCTATTTAGATATAACTGTCACAGGACCATATGCCCAATACAGGCTTGATTTACAAATGCACTGAATGCCCCCAGCTCATACTGGCTTCAACAGAATCTAGGGGTGCTTAGCATTTAGGAGTTGCAATATCTAACTTCTAGGTATCCTGACTCCTAGTGGAATTCACAGCACTGAGTTAAGCACCAAAGTTCCTATTCAAAGCATTGGGAGAGTTAGGCACCTAAAAAAGGGATGCACAAAGCCAGCAAGTTGAGCTGGAAGCTGCCTATGCTAGCCAAAAGAAATCCGGAGGAGAGACATGTGACCTAATCTCCGACTCTCACATAGATTTAAGGACCTATCTCTGGCTCAGAGAGAGAAGCACCTCCCTACACTCAAGTTTGACAGCTGTGAACCCTCTGCTGGAGTAAGTCACGTAAGACAGGTCAACCCTTTTTTTCAAAAAAGCAAGGAGTAGTCAGTGGGCCCATCTGTCTCTCCTGCTAAAGCTATTCTACTTAAATATGCATTGGCCAGAGAGAGAATGTGAGTCTGTAGCACAGTGGCTACAGATCTCTGTTCCAGCCCCTGCTTCAATTAATATTAAAGTATTTTATAGACAGTCAAACAGCTTCATCTGGAGAGATTGAGACCCACCGCAGCAGAATACCAGATAGCCTGGTGGTGAAGGCACTCACTTGGAATGTATTGTTTCTGAGTCCCTACTCCAAATCCTCACTCTGCCTGATTTAAACTAGGGTCTTCTGTAGCCCTGGGAGGTGCTCTAACCAATGGGCGACAGATTATAAGGGGGAAGAGCACCACCACCACCTGCCCCACCCTGTCTTTTGAACTGGATAGGCATGCAGTGATCACGGCTACTGGATTGGCCCCTGCATGCAAGAGATGTGGGGAAACACCTAGTCTGAGAATCCTGCCAGGGCTTAGACATGAGCTAGGATGCTCAGCAGCATCAGGACTTACACAACTTTGCACATGCCCACTGCAGAAATTTAGACTCCATGGGGTCTTTAGGGATGGAAACTTGGGTTCCTAGGGAATTTAGCTGCCTCCAATTTTAGGTGATAGCTGAGTGCGGGTGTTGTGAAATATCATTGCTGCCTAAAGTGACAGAAGGGTTTGGCCTATATTGCTTTGAGTTCAGTATTATTTTTTTCTCTACTCTTGCTTATTAGCTTTGAATGCATCCTTGCATATCAATGTTGCCTATCAACTTACAAATGTCACCAACCTTTAGTGTTGCTAGCTCCAATCTGGGGCGGGAGGCAGCAAAAGAGGGAACCAAGTCATGATCACAGGCTAAGATGGGGAAGAGAAAGTTGGAAAAAGATACAGACAAGTTGCTCTTGGTGCCTTTTTAAATTAAAGAAATTGCCCCGAGCTTATTCAGTAGGTTATTGTAATTGCTCAACAAGTCTCTGACTTCCTGGTGAGGTAACTTCCATGGTCTCTCTCTAAAGTGAACTTATACCATGGTGAAGCTGCACATTTCTTCGCAGAAACATGGTGCTGATAGAAGCCTCAATAAATCTTATAAGGCTCTTCTTTTGTACCCCCAATTATTGCCTCTAATCTGATCCTAATGAAAGGGACTGCATCTCTGTGACCCAGAGAGCTGTTGGACATGAAATTAACACTTTACATTCTTCACAGGCTGGCATACTACAAGATTCTAGTTATACTATAAGTAATGCTGTGCTTCCTTCCCAATAAATATACTTCTCCTAACTGACTTTACAGACATGCCCCTAGGAAGTGCTAACAACTTTATAAGGATGCCAAGAGTCTGCTAAGTAATAGGAGTAGCATTTGTTGTCAGAAATGACAACAGGAGAGAAACATGATTAATGGAGGCATGCAAATGTATGCTGTAAAAAGAAGTGCTATAAGACTATAGCTGGCACTGTATGGCTGTCAGGCTTAACCTTCTCTTTCGTTAAGATAAATCCTTAAAGTTAGCGGGGGTTTTCCAAACACAAATATATCAATAAGGTGTGTGGTTTTTTAAGCACCATGTGTGTCCCTTACTTCCATTATCCTCTTATTTGTTTGCTGCTCATTTCCATATTGTATGTGTTTATACAATGTCTTGCAGAATGGAGCCTGATCCCAACTGGGATCTTAGCGCAGTACCACCATAGAAATAAATTATAATCTGCCACCACAATCATATCCAAAGCCCTTATTCAGAGCCATTTTGATGGCAGTGCAAGAAGACTAAATGATTTATGTCCACATACATATAAACTAGTAATGCCTAATTTTAAAAATCAGTTAACATGCTGTATGTATTAATCTTCCCCAAATGAATATTGGCCATTGGAAAAACATGGTCTTAATATAGGGTAAACTGTCTTTTTAAGTGCTGCTTTTACTAAATGAAATTGTCCAACTTTTATCAGTCCATTTACAACAGATTTTACTGTAGTTGTCAATACCACTGCCTCCATAAATCACAGTGATGGAACCCCCCATAGTTTTATGCTGCTGTGCATCAGGTGACAAGTCCCTGATTTAGCCTGCAGTTTGCAGCACCAAGCTCTGTTCATTCTTGTTCCATATATAAATTTTCTCAACATGCAAGCTATGATTGTCAATAACTTATTAAAAATTGACTTGATAAAACTACTTAGCAACACGTTCTTATGAAAATGTTTTGTGTGTGCCTCACTGCAACTTTTAGGCTCCACCTGTGGATTTATTCTAGCCTTTGATAGTACTAAAATATCACTGAGGAAATACTCCAGATTATTTTTTTCTAGATTAGTGGTCTAGGAAAAATGTTCTTAAAGCTGAAAAATGATTCCACATCAAAATAGAAAACTATTTCTCACTCCATTTTTTATTGTCAGAAGGGCTGATTTTTATTGTCAGTAAGGCTGGTCAAACATTATCCATCAAAACTTTCTGCCAGAAAATTGGGTTTTCCTCAAATTCTTGCCACAAAACCCTCAGCTCCAAATGCAATCTTTTTGTCAAAAGAAAGTTTTTGGTTTTCTGTTGAAAAATCAAAACTTTTAATGGAATAGTTAGATGAAAACAGGAAAAAAATGTTTTGAGAATTTTTTTCCACAACTGTCCTGCCATCATCTGATCAGGTCTATTGTCAGACAAAAATCCCCAAATTTCCTTTAAACTTCAAAAGGTGCTTATCTTCCTTGATACACCAATTCACCTTTTCAAATCTATATTGTTTTTAAATTAGCTTCCTTCTTCTTCCCTCCTCCCCCTCCCTCCGAGTTTGGACTTTAATTGCTGAATTCAAACTTCTGTATCCTTGTGTGTGTCATTTTGTGCTTATGCTTGACAGCATACAGCATACATATTTTCTATGATTCAGATAGAGATGGTTAGAGTATTCATAGTAAATGATGGGTTTGTTAGATTGGGACCTCTGCCTGGCTGACTTCTACTTATGATGACCACATTTATGTATTACTTGTAATTGATACACCATGTATAAAAACATTTGGGCATATTGGTTTTCACAAAGTGTTCACCCCTTTGAGTGTATGAAGTTTACATTGACTGTTTAGTCATATGGTATAGTTCCTGTTCTCTGACTAGATGACTAACCTCTATAAATGTATGCAGTGACTGCAGAACCCACTGCAGGCTTTGCTTTTCTCAAGCAGAAGGCGGGGGGTGGGGGGGAGCACGTTAAACAGAATGCATGAACTCAAAATAAGGATGCTTAGGGAACATGGCCACATTTTAAAACTTTTTAATGCCCTATTTGCCCAAGATATAGTATTATATTTGTCTACATATGTCCATCCTAGGATTCTTTCCTGATAAAAAAAGTGGAAAACATTACATTCACCTGGTGAGGATTCCCCTAGTGAGGAGTTGTCTGAGTAGGCATGTAGCCAGCTCCTATGTCTCCTTCTCCAGAGCAGAGGGCATGTTGAGTAAGAATGTGGGATGTGGCAATGGCACAGTGATTGTAGCCAGCTGAAGCAATTTAGAGCAGCTCCCGTGTTGTTCTTTCCTGCTCTAGTGCTGACATAGAGAATCAGGAAGCTGTTATCAGCTTTCACCACTGTATGCTAGACTTCTTGGCTGTCTAGCAAGCTGGCTTTGTAGTCAATTGTTCTCTTAGCCATCACATTTCATGTTTCCTGTTACTTTTTTCCCTAATTCCTACCAGACTTGCTCTGCTGCTTGCTTAAATTGTCCTGTATTTCTCCTTGATGATGGCATTGGGGGTTGATGGGTCCTTTTCTTTTAATCAGATCTTTTATGTTAGGCTGTTGAATGTGTCCACACACACTGTGTTGTGCTTAGAGGTGGTTCCAAGGAGCAAGGGCAGAAAATTTGTGTGTGTGTGTGTGTGTTGGGGTGAGGGGGGGAGTTAATGGGGTGATGCCATAGTAGTGGGGAGTGGTTGGCATATAGAATATTATGTTATTATTATATCCTGCAAAGCCTGGGTGGGGCAAAAAGTGAAGAGGTAATGGAGTATAGGGACCTATGAAAAGTTGGGGGTGTGGCAACTGTCCCCGCACAAGCTCCATAGCAAATGATCCCCCTGTCAAAGGGGGATTGATCCTAGACCCTTCCCTACAACAATATCCGGGCTTGTTCATGTTGTGGGGCCGGAATGTGTGCAACAGCATTTCTGCTGGTTGAGGATCTCCTTCCTCCCCTCCTAACCTTTGTTGTTTTACCAAGCGATCATTTGTTTTGTTGGCCACACGTTTTTGGTTTTCCTCTTAACAGCCACACTCCTGTGAAATACATACAAAGTCAGTACATGCAGGGTGATCACACGCATACTTCCGAAGTATGATCATACTCATATGTAAATAACTATATTTACATGAATAGTTATGTATTCATTATTTTATTTGGATTTTTACTAGTCTAGAAAAAAGTGTGCTCAACCAGTGCTGTGGGTGCTTTTGACAATCTCTGAAACTATGCTAACAAATAGTTCCTCCAAAATATCTGGTCCTTAATTTCTTTGCATCTTAATTCCTCATCTCTAAAATAGAGAGAATACTTCCTTCCCTTTCTGCACATTTTACCTGTTTAAGACAGTAAATTCTTTGGGTAGGGACTGTCCCTTACTATGTCCATGCAGACTATCTACCTAGCACAGTAGGCCTCTGATCTCAGTTGGTGTCTCTAGGTGCTATTGCAATACTGTCATAACCATACAGCTAAGGGTAGCCTAGAATTCCTCCTTACCTGTAAGAGGTTAAGAAGCTCAAATAACATGGTTGGCACCTGACCAAAAGGACCAATGGTGAAAGAAGATACTTTCAAATCTTGGGCGGGGGAAGGCTTTGTTTGTGTGTTCTCTTGGGAAGCAGAGAAGCATCAGTCAGAAAACTCCTTCTCCTATAAACCATCCTAAAAGTCTCTCATATTACAAAAATTGTAAGTAATAGCAAGGCAAGGCATGTTAAGTTATCTTTTGTTTTTGCTTTTGAATTTTCCTTTGCTGGAGGGAGATTTATTCCTGTTTTTTGTAATTTTAAAGTTTTGCCTAGAGGGGAATCCTCTGTGTTTTGAATCTGATTACCCTGTAAAGTTATCTTCCATCCTGATTTTACAGAGGTGCGTCTTTTACTCTTTTTCTTTATTATTAATTCAGTTTTTTAAGAATCTGGTTTACCTATTTTGTTGGTATGTTATTCTCAAGCCTTCCCAGGAAGGGGGTGTAGGGCTTGGGGGGATATTTTGGGGGGAAAGGAATTCCAAGTGGTCCTTTCTCTGATTCTTTGTCTAAATCACTTGGTGGGGGAAGTGTACCATCCAAGGACAAAGGATTTGTGCCTTGGGGAAGTTTTTAACCTAAGGTGGTAGAAATAAGCTTAGGGGGCTTTTATGCGGGTCCCCACATCTGTACCCTAGAGTTCGGAATAGGGCGGGAACCCTGACAAATACAGATAATACCTATCAGCCAAATGTTGATGCAAAAGTGAGCCTAAAAGGGTGTGAACGTGATCTGCTCAATTACAAATTAGATTTAGTGAACATATTTGTGAATACCTTTTTCTGTTATCTGGTCTATTTCAACAAAATAGAGACTCAAATGGGAAAAAATTGCTAGTAAAGATTCTTTTACTAGAGACCTGGTTCCAGAGCTGGTAGATCATGTTAAAAATTATACTGAGGTGTTTTGTATATTGGATGGCAAGACAAAAACAAACAAAGCTTGACCACATCTGCCTCAGCTTGAGATTCAGGTCATCTGTCCAACATGCTTGGACATATTTAGCAGCAGATATCAGCAGTCACTACAATCTTTTCATTGCTAAACTGAAATTAAACCAAGAGAGCCCGGCTTTAATCAGAAAGTGGTAAAGAAAATCAACTATACAAAATTAAAAATGGAGTACTGTGAGAAATTCCAGCTTGACCTAAGTAACAGATCTGAAGCACTTCCACAGGTAGAGGAACGTGAGAGAAACTGGGACCTGGAAAAAAAAAAGCAGCACTCTAAACCAATGTAATTCACACTGTAACAGTCACAGATGGATATCAACATATAGCAAGAATTGGAAAAGCCAAGAAACATGGTGTCTCCTTGAGGAAAAGAACGTACATAAAAGAAAATGCTGAATTCTAAAACCAACAAAATATTGGAAAAAGCAAAGGAGTACAAGAAAGCACAGCAATGCAAGGAAAGAAATTTTGAAGACCAAGCAGCTGAAACTGCTGCTATGATAGAAACCTACAGAGCCATTTACCAAGTGACTAAAACGCTGTATGAAAATTTAAAAACAGGAAATGGGCCAATAAAAAGCCCATGGAAAAATAATAGAATCCTAGCACAGAAATGGAGGGATCTCAAAAGAGCATGAAGTCCAGCACCCTGCATTGAGGCAATACAAAGTAAATCTCCTAGAACATCCCTGACAGGTGTTTCATCTAACCTGTTCTTAAAAACCTTCAATGAAGGGGATTCCACAGCCTCCTGTGGAAGCCTGTTCCAGAGATTAACTATTCTTATAGTTAAGACAGTTTACTAATATCTAACCTAAATGTCCCTTGCTGAAGATCAACCCAATTACTACTTGCACTACTTGTCCTATCTTTAATGGACATGGAGAACAATTTGATCACTACGCTCTTTATAACATAGGAACACTGTTATCTGGTCTCTTCCCACCATCCCCCCCTTGTCTTTTGTCAAGACTAAAAATGTCCAGTTTTTAATCATTCATCATAGGGCAGGTTTTCTGAACCTTTTATAATTGTTGTTGCTCTTATGGATTCTCTCCAATTTGTCCATATCTTTCTAAAGTGTGACACACAAAACTGGACACAATACTCCAGCTGAGGCCTCAGCAGTGCCAAGCAGAGCAGAACAGTTACCTCATGTGTCTTAGAAAGGCACTCCTCTTAAAACACCTCTGGTTCTCCCCGCAACTACATCATATTATTGGCTCATATTCAATTTGTAGTACACTATAACCCCCAGATCCTTATCCACAATACTTATAAGCATATTCTTCACTCAATTATCCAAGCCATTTGTGATAAATAAAGTGGGGGATAGCTCTCTTTGATGGACCCTCAGCCACCCAGTTAGCTGTGAAATCCCTCCTGGTAGCTGTTTTTTTATTTGCTTTACCTGTAAAGAGTTAAAAATTCCCCCAGGTAAAGAAAAAAAGTGGGCACCTGACCAAAAGAGCCAATGGGAAGGTAAAACTTTTTAAAATTGGAAAAGAAACTTTCCCTTTGTCAGTTCTCTCTGGGCTTGAGGGTCAGAGCGGCCATGCTTTAAGCAGCTAAACCAGGTATGATTATAAGTCATCAGATCATGCCTAGAACTACGTATCTAAACTCCAGTGTGTAAATTGATCAGAATGCTTAGCTAAATGGGATTAAGGTTCTTTCTTTTATTTCTTATTGGCTTGTGGACTCCTCTATGCTAACTCCAGATGCTTTTGTTTGCTTGTAACCTTTAAACTGAACCCCCAAGGAAGCTATTTTGGGTGCTTGATTATTGGAAATGCTCTTTTAAAATCTAGCAAATGCCTAAGTTCCAGATGTATTTTCTTCCTTTTTGTTTTTAATACAATTTACCTTTTTTAAAGAACAGGATTAGATTTTTTGTGTCCTAAGAGATTTGTGCATGTTTTTTGATTAGCTGGTAGTCACAGCTAATTTCCTTTGTTTCCTTTTTCAGCTCTTTCCCGGAGGGGGGTGAAAGGGCTTGAGGGTACCCCACAGGGAGGAATTCCCAAGTGATCCTTCCTGGGTTCAAAGGGGGTTTTGTTGCATTTGGGTGGTAGCAGCGTTTACCAAGCCAAGGTCAGAGAAAAGCTGTAACCTTGGGAGTTTGATACAAGCCTGGAGTGGCAAGTATTAATTTTTAAAATCCTTACGGGCCTCACTTTTGCACTCGGAGTGACAGAGTTGGGATTCAGCCTTGACACCATTAATGGAAAAACTGAACAGTACCTGACCTAGGACATATCCCTGCAGGACCCTAGGAGTTACCACTTCCCACTCTGACAGCAAACCATTAATAATAACTTTTTGAGAATGATCTTTCAAACAGATGTGCACCACCTTGTACTACCTTCATCTAGACCACATTTCTCTAGCTTGCTTACGAAAAGTCATGTGGGACTGTGTCAAAAGCTTTATTAAAATCAAGATTATATTATAGCTACATCTTACCACCCCTCCTGCCATCTACCAGGCCAGTAACCCTGTCAAAGAGGGAAATTAGGTTGTTTTGGCATGATTTGACCTTGACAAATCCATGTTGGCTATCACTTATAGCCTTGTCCTCTAGGTGCTTAAAAATTATTGTTACCTACTGATTTGGATAGGTACTTTATGGTTTACCCTCATGATATCTAGGTGTCAAGAGAGGGTGCTGTAGCTCTTGTATGCAATCAATATTTACATGCCTCAGTTTTCTACTGGTATCTTTTTGGTATTAATTCTGTATGATCTGGCTAATTATTTGGACAACAATAATTCTCCCTTGTCTGTGTATGGTAGGTACAGTACTTCTCACTTCCATATCTTTCTAGCCTATCCTATTGAAAAGTCAAAATTTCCTCCAAGATAGGCAGGCAGGCAGGCAGGCAGGCAGGCAGGCAGCCATCTACAACTCCCATTGATTTCAAAGGTAGTTTCACACAAATATCTGAAGGTAGACTTTGGTCCTTAAATCTTTAATTTTCATCCCAGTGTGATCCTCTTTACATTCACTTCATCATAGGTTTCTGATTGTATTTAAAGTGACATCTCTGCATATAATTATACACAGATGTTCCTATGGTTTTTGCAAATATATGCACAGTCTCCCTCACTTCTGCAATTTAAAATTCCAACTTTAGTATTACATTAATAGCTGGTAACCGGGGATACTGTATTAAATATTACTGTCTGTCTTTTAGTTGGTTAGTCACTAGCAAATCACTTGTGGTACATAATTTGAAAGGAAAACTAGAAACTATAATATAATCACATTCAGTATACCTCACAATTAATTGTTTTTGAGCCTGCTTTTGAGATTGGTTTTAGTTTTAAAATTATTTGGTCAGAGACCTCCCAGACTGTTCCGTGTTCAATATCTAAACTTAATTGCATATAACTTATTCAATTTTGGGGAAGTTTAGGAGCCTGTGTTAGATAGGTCAGCCTAGATCAGTGTTTCCCAAACTTGGGACACCACTTGTTCAGGGAAAGCCCCCAGTGTGCCCAGCTGGTTTGTTTACCTGCCGCGTCGGCAGGTTCGGCCAATCGCGGCTCCCACTGGCCGCAGTTCGCTGTGCCCGGCCAATGGGGGCTGCGGGAAGCAGCACGGGCCAAGGGATGTACTGGCCGCCGCTTCCCACAGGTCCCATTGGCCAGGCACAGCAAACCGCTGCCAGTGGGAGCCACGATCGGCCGAACCTGCGGACGCGGCAGGTACACAAACCAGCCGGATGTGCCAGGGTCTTTCCCTGAACAAGCGGCGTCCCAAGTTTGGGAAACACTGGCCTAGATGATCACAATGGTCCCTTCTTCCTTTAATTTATTCCGCAAAGGTTCCTACACCTCAGTCATCACATTAGAATCTGAACATCTTCCAACAGTGCATGAAGCAATGTGACTAGCACCTGTCACTTGTGCTCTGTTCTTTCATCACTTCCTCAGGGGGAGAACTGTGCTTGTAGTAGGGTGGTTTTTGTTTTGGTAGGATCTTTTTCTGTTTGTTTGTAGCTTTATTGTAGGTAGTTAGTATACATGTTATGTGTTTATAATTGCATTCACACACTCTTATCCATTCTGTTAAATTTTTTTTGTAAAATTTGCTTTAAAATTAGTCAAAAATACTCACTCTTGAGAAATTGTTTCCTTGTCATTGGGCATTCACCCTCCCATGAAGTTTAAACGTTCAGCTCTGTCTCCAATCATTTATTTATACTTCAAAGATTTGGCACCAGTCGTGTGAACAGCAGGTAATCTTGACTACAGTAGCTGTTTTGGAAAGCATTATTCTTGGACTACTGTTGGTGTGCTGGTTGGTTGCTCACATGGTGCTGGTGCCGTCTCTTTGTTTCCAGTTGCTAAATCACATAGGTTCCCCAATGTTACTCTTCCATGGAAGCTAATGTGTAGTTCCTACACCTGAAGTTTGTCACTGGAAGGTGAGGACAGACATGCAATTGAGACTGTTAGGTGGCAGCCCATAAGATTTTTTTTTTTTAAGACATGGTCCACACTACAATTGAGAGCCTCTGGATTGGAGCTAGCTGAAATAGTAGTAGTGAGCTTCTTGTTTGAAAAAAATCAACTTTTCTTTATCGCACAATTGTCTGCAAATAGATCTTGGGTTTTATAAATTTAATAGGTCATGGTTTCAGCCCTGTGTTTGATAAGTTTGCCTGGTGCTTCCAATTACAGGACTCTGATTTCAGTTGATTATAACTCTGCCACATTTTAAACATGCTTTTGGAGATGGGACTTGAAATTTGGCAGAGTGATAACCTTTATATCATGGATGTGATGTTTGCAAAAATATACTCACATGTGGCCAAATCATAAGCCTTTGAAAAATTTCAGTTTGTGCAAGCTCAGTAGACTTGTTAGAGTTTAACAGAAAAAATCTCCTAAGATTCTGTGCAACCTTAACTTCAGCATCCTTGTATAGCTGCAGTATGATGCAATTATTAATTATGATTGCATATTCTTTATTGCCCAAAACCCCTGCCTCATTCAGTGCACAAAATAGACTTGCTCTGAGGGTGAATCAAGGATGTGTAGTGAAAACCTGCTAAACTTGTTGCAGAAGTTGAAAAGTGTATAGTGAATAAGACTGAGGTTAGCAGAAAGAGAAAGTGTTGTCTCATGGTTAAGATCATTGAATGCTGACCTGGAAAATTGGATTCTATCCTTGCCTCTGCCAGAGTTCCTATGTGATTCTGGGCACAACTTGTCACAAGTGATCATTAATTATGTGTTCCTCATTTTTTCTGAATGCCAGACTTGAGGACTTCATTCTGATCTGCAGAAGTGCTGAGCACTTAGAGCTGCAACTGAAGTCAGTAGATCTGTTTTGAACCCTTAAAGTGGTATATAATGCTAAAAACTCTGGAAAAATAGTGTCCTAGATGTCTCAAATTGGGCTCTCCAAAGTATCAGATACTTGTTGACGCTAATTTCTGTGCCCAGTTCCATCTCTAAAATATAAATATAATAGGGGTGTTCTGAAGACCTGTGTACCATACAGAAGGTATAATGATGAGCACCATATGAAAGATCATAGAAAATTAATCATTCTGTTAACAGTAGCAGAGCAGGGGTTGAATAGTGTGCACTAAATAAGGCCTAGGGCCATACATTGAACAATGAGGAAAAAACAAAATATTGAATAGTTGCTTATTAAGTGAGCAGTGTCCATTCACTGTTCACTGGGTGAGGCAGGAGCCCTGGGGGGGGGGGGGGAATAATATAATGCATAAACACAAGGTGGGTGAATTAAGATTGAATAAGAAACCCCAATATTGGCATTTCCTAACTTCAGAGTGCTTGATTTAGTAACCTTAATATTTTGGGGTTTTTTATGTAATTCTAAATACTTTGAAAAATAGTGTTTTTTTAAGAAGATGGTTGAACTATATAATCTTTGTTTGCAAAGAATATCAGGCCTAACTAAATCTCTTTGTAATTCAGTGAACTTCTAGCAAATAGATTCTATGTGAACCTTTCTGGTTTTCATATACTGGAAAATTTCAGCAATGTTTTATTTTCTTTGGCTTTAAATAGGCCTTTCTGGTAATGCTTGCTGTTTACCAATATTGGAGCCAAAGCAAAGTCTGTTCTTAGTGCAGCAAATACCATTTTGGAGTTAATGAGCTGGAAACAGTTGATCATGTGGTAGTGTTGATTTGACTATTTCACTGCTCACTATATTTACAATACAACTCAATTCTTCTAGTGTCAACAACAACAAAAACAAAATTAAATAAAAGTAGAGACAGACTGACCTCCTTAAGCAATGGTTTCAAAAGATGTGGAGACTAATGAAGATGCGGAGGGGGGAAGGAGATCTACTAGTCTTTATCACTTGTGCCTTCTTAAAGGATATTAATTGTTCTTCTCTTGCTAGTTACATAGTTCTGTCCATCTTAAACTCTTCTAACCCTGGGTTAGATTACTTCCTCTTGTAATAAAATTCGTAAGTGAGTTAAAGGAGGGGAAACCCCTAACAGAGTTTCCTCCTCTCCCCATTACAGAATTCATCCCAAACTGTTCCACCAAGGGGGAAGGATGAGCCATAACATTCACCACTAAATCTGCAGATGCCAGACTACCTGTGAGGAGGCCTGTACATCCACACTGGTCTAGGGTCCCAGCAACCTTCTTCCTTTCCCTGGTCTTGCAGCTTCATTAGCGACAGCAGGTCCATTCTGTTCTAAGTGTGGAGAAGCCCCACAGAAAACACAATAGCCAGAAGCTGTAGTACCTTACCTGGCAAGTCTCTAGAGTTAGAGGAGGGAGAATCCCCATCTACCCACTCCGAGTGCAGGGATGCTCACTCCTCCTCACAGGGACCTGGGAAGGTGAGGATGGTGCAATGGATTTGACTGATCTAGACTTTGAAAGAAGGGATGGAACCCCTTTGTGTGATCTGTGTGTTTGGGATGGGGGGGCACTAATTTAGTCTGACAGACTGGAATATGGTATAGACACTGCCTTTGTGGTGTTTGGTCTAAGATCCAGCAACTGGTAATAATCACACAGAAATGAAGCCATGTTTTTCATTGTAGAAAATGTAGTTTTGGCAAAATGTTAATTTTGCTGAAATTATTTACATGTTCCAACTATGTCTTACATGATGCACTACAATACACCATGCAAGATGTAGTATGGCTGGGAAGCCCAACACATAGGAGGCATGAGGCACTGCATAGTTCAGGCAGACACAGTTTAATGTCAAACCAACCTGAAATAAAAATCGTTTTTGGAATTTGACAAGACAAATCATTTTTATATTTCTGAATTTAAAAAAATTAATTCTGCAATAAGCTTCAATGTTTCAACTCCTACTCCTGACTAGGATGACAACAAAGGCAAATCTGATATTTCAGCATGGGGGATGGAAATTCCACGTTTTGATGCTCTGTTGTTATATCTATCTGATGTAGCTCATCATGAGCTGGTTTGGGATTAACTGCTGCTATAGGGAAGAGTGAATGAGGCTGAGAGGCTTCCTGGCTGAGAGGGCTGTACATGGAAATTTCCCCACTAATCCTGAAGGCTTTCTTGTATGGGGTTTCACCTGATTGGTTTATCACCCTTCTTGTTTCCATATTTATGGGGTGCTACAGGATGTTAGAGAGGAGGCACTGGTTAATGTTTTCAATCTGCTCATGACCCTCAGCTTTTTTTTGGCCCCAGTTCAGCAATGTACTTTGTGTGTACAGATGTGGGACTACTCATGTACATAAAGATGTGTACATTGCTTAAAGGCTGTGATGCAAGAAGTATTTATCCATCGCCAGTGATCCAATACAGGAAACTGATTCCTGCCTAATGTCTGGTGGCAATTGGGGAAAGGAGAGAGCAAGCTGACTGAAACTCACAGTCTGAAGGAAGAGTTGTTGGTGGCCTGGGGAAACAACTGGTAGCTATGGTGAAGATTAAATCAGTTCCCTTGCTGAGCAAGTGTGTTTACTGGGTCTGAGTCATCCTACAGCTTGTTTTGGAGGCTAGGATATCTTTCTTTCTCCCCCCACCCCATATATACATTTTGCCAGAAGGCATAGACTTTTCAGATGGGACTATCACTAAACTTAATGAATGCAGACTGTTGCTATTTGTAGTTAGCGAATAGGGCTGTTCTTATATATATATATGCCAAACACCTCTCTCCCCTTTATATTTGACTAACTGTTTGAATTCACAAGATAATTTGTTTTGATTGTTGAAGCAGTCAACTTTGGTCATAAACATCTGTGTGGCTTTACATTGGAAGGCTCGTGTAATCTTTTCCGTTTCATCATTTGCATTCCCAAATAGAAAATAGTAGCAGAATATTCACAGCTGTGCAATGAAACATATAGCTATGAAAAACACATAGCCTTGACTCTATTAATCATTTATAAATGTACATAACTAAATATATGATGTGGCTTTTATTAAGAGTTGGCACTGAGCTCAATGTTATAAGTTTGACCTCTTATTAAGATACCTTTATAATTATAAAATATAGTTTAACTATTTTCAGAAATTGCATGACTCCAATTCAGCAATCATGAAAGAAGATTAAAACAGAAAAGAGAACTTTTCAATGTCTTTTTTATAATCTAGAAAGTACTTCTAAAAAAGATCAGACAAACTATCAGGTGCTTTCTTCATGACATATCTTGAATTAGATTTCAATAATGAATAGGTTGGCAGGTTTACAAGGCTAATATTCAGATTAAACCACAACACGATTTAGATGCCCCAAATCATCACAACACACACATGAATCTAGGTATGTGGACAGCTTATGAATTCTGTTCAAAATCACAAACTCTGTGTGTATCTTTTTCAGACTGCAGACTTCTTTTTGAATTTGTTAGCCACCTTGGCTGTCTTTTTACCTCCATGTTGGACCCCAATAGGTAATGGCACCTAGTTTAAACTGGAGACTTATTAAATTTTGGTCTTCTATTCAAATAGAAGCACACTGCCTAGATAGCAGGGGAGAGGTCACTTGGCAACAAATGCCCCTGTAGGGGTCTGTTAGTCCCTCTGTGAGGGACTTTCAGGAGCCACTATAGAGAGGGAGAAGAGGCCTGATATTCCATGTTCTGAATGAGAAGCCATGTGCAGAAGGGCAGGAATGATCCAGGACACTCTAGAGGACTCTGCCCAACCCTAAAGAACTTTCCAGAGTAGTGAGGAACCTGAGATAGGGGAAATGCATATAGGTGTGTTTCTTATTTTGTCTAGCTCTGTATCACTCGTTTTGTTGTGTCAAGAGTAAAGGGTGTTTCAGAATCCTGTGTATGCTGGTTTTCAGTCTCTTGAAGCGGTAAACTAAACAAGAAGGCTTATGCCTTCAGTGAGCTTCTGGGGGACATGCAAGAGCTGCAGAGAAAGCTTGGGGGAGATGGTGTAAATTTCAGGGACTAGGCATTGAATTGTGGGGTCCCCACTGCCAAGAGGGGTGTCAGACACAGAGACTGGAGATCCAAAGCCAGGGACAGTGCCTAAACTCTGAGCAGACCCCACCTCACCCTAGCAAACTAAGAATACAGGGGATTCAGCATTTGAATCCCCTAACAGCTGTCTGGCAAGCGTCCAGCAGGAGTTGGGTGTAATACCACAGAATAACGTCCCTTCTGAATTACTCTTTTATGAATTATTTTGCTGAGGCTTTGAGCAGGAGACATGGAAACAGTGTAAGGCATTCTGAGAGAATAAGGGTAGTGTCAGATTTGAGAATGTTCAGTTTTTCCTAGGAGAAACAATCTTTGGGGAGCAGACATTCACTCCCCCAGAAAATTTGCAGAGAAACCCAGAGTAACCCACTAAAACTAGTGGGAACAATGCTTAGTCTAAAACCAGTGAAACAGACACCTGGACTAGAAGAACAAGGGATTATTTCGTGGAATTGAGGATTGAGTGAACACAACACTTCCAGAATCTCCAAATATCCATTCTTACTAGCCAGGGCAATAAATAACATGGAAAGCAGGCAGTCCACCTTGAATTACTGTAAAGGACAAGGGATTATAAATAGACAATGGAAAACTGCAAATATAGAAATGTCACCTGAACAAAAGTCTGCGGAATATTGACAGACACAATCCAACCTTTCTTCCAAACATCTCCACAGAGTGGTTCCACCTTACACGAAGTCTAGCTCCCAACATATGCAGTTGCTAGCTGTAACTACAAGATACTCAGTTATGGAAAAACTCAGGATGAAATCCTGGCCGTATTGAAGTCAGTAGGTGTTTTACCATTGAACTTGGATGGGGCTTGGATTTCACCATTCTTTAGGTGCATAAATGTTGGCTGACTTATTGGTGGTTTGTTGCTGGTATAACCTAAAGGCTCAAATTGGAACACAAATAGAACCCAAGATTTATTATTGTAGTCTTGATTAGCTTAAAAAACCTGATTTTCTGTGGCCTGATTCATGATTATGAATGCTAAGAGTTGCCAGTAGTTACACTGAGTCTCCAATTGCAGGTGAGGTTGTGGCACTTTCTCAAATTGGTGCCAAAGGTTACCCAGAGCAAATCACAATTTTCTCCTGGCTGTGGACTGGTACCTAGACCCTTCTCAGGAGGCCAAGGTCATGTAGTCCCTCAGTCCTGATTAAAGGTCTTTCTCTTGCTCTCTGGCTTGGTGTTTCTCCTGACATTCTCACAGGCAGTTTGTTATGCCTAAGGTCTCCGGTTAGGAGGGACTACAGCTTGCAGATGATAACAGAGTCTTGTCTGAACCTCCTCTTCCCTAGAAGCCCCCACCTGACTCTCTTGAACTTTGCTGTAGATCCTCTCCTTTTACTCCCTGTCCTCCTATGGGTGAAGTCCCAGAGTTTTCAAACATTCAAACAGACTTTGGTAACTTATTTCAGCCACCAATAGCAATTTTCTGGAGACAGGCTTTTGTTACCATGAGAAGGAAGACTTATGAGGCTTCCAAACAAATGGTAGTCCCCATGAGTTTATATATATAATATACACACACACGCAGAGCTTTTCAAATAAATTTCATGGTATCTTTAAAAAAAGAGACAAATGCTGTACAGTGGAAATGAATTATTACCAACACCTTACAGGTGATTTGTCCTTTGGCATAAAATAATTCTGTGCTGCTTCATGACAAAATTATTTATTAACAAAGATCCAACTTAATTGAACTTAGATGTACAAGGGGATAACACAATATACTTTTCCTCCAATAATAACCAATGAAATATGTACTCATTTTGAAAAGTTTGGACTTGGAAAATTTATTTGCAAACGATTGCTTAACTTTTGTTTCAAATTGAGTCCACTATAAATTCCAAATTTAAAAGTGTTATTAAAAGAATGAAGCTGAAGTTTTTCTGGATCTATGCTATTGGCTACTGAATTTTTTTATTTTCATTTTCCTTCTAAATATTTGTTTGGATTTCCCTCAGAATTATTGGAGGCACTGCATGGTGCCCTAGGGGAACAAATAATATTTTTAAGGAAATCTGAAAAAAATAATCTGTCAATAGTCTTGTTACTACTATTGTACCAAATCCTAGAACACTTGTAATCTGAAATCAATCCATAGAGTGAAATCTGCTATCAGCATGTCAACATACATAGGGACAAATCCTGAGGTCATCAGTCAGAATTTACTCAGATTTTATTTAGGAAAAGTTATTTTTTAAAATGGGATTTCCCCTCCCTTTCCCCGCATAGACTTTGATTTGTCCAGTAGAGAACATAATTTGGTTTCTAATGAAATCAAGATTTCATTGACTTCAGGTTGGGATGGCCACTTTACGCTTGAGTGAAGCCCCAAGTGAAGCCCTAATCATGTCAATGATCACAACCACATATATTGTGTGTAAAATATTTCTAATATTTTTATTATTGTAGCACCATTAGTGATTGAAGTCACTTTGATAAAGGCTTCTTGACTCCCGACAGCCAGTTTTTCCTTCCTTGAGTAGCTAGCCATTTATTTTGGAGACACTGATATTATGAAGAAGACACTTCTATTACTTGGAATGTAATCAGCAAGTGAATCATGGGGGTGTGTGGGAGGGGGAGGGAATTGATGGAGAACTATCCAACAAGATTAGCTGAAAATACAAAAGTCTGTCAAATAGGCAAATATGTACATTTCCCCCCATCAACTTCCAGGTTTGTGAATAATGTTAACAAAGCATAGTGAAGGTGGTAAAGATAAATATCTAATAGATGATAAATATTTAACAAAGGTGAAGTTTATTTTATCAGAAACACTTTAAATATTTATACCATTTTAATGCTCTGTGCATGTCACTGATTTGCCAGCTTCTCTGAAATATTACTTTTCTTTATCAGATACATCAGAGCATCTTTATCAGATACATCTTCCTGCCAAAATTCTGACCTCATTTAGAAGTAGTTAATGTTTGTCTCTATTGATATATATTTATAAAGTCTCTTAGCCCCAAGATACCAGAAGTACTCTGCCAGCTATGTGATGTTATGCGTAACCATTTGCAGCAAAACCCACAGGGCTGCCTCCTGGCGTCTCTGGTCTTAGAGGACAGAGATTTTGTGAGGCAGCACTGGAGACAGTAGGAGTAATACTTAAATTTTGTATTTTCTTGGGATCTATGGAGAATGGGAACTCCAGCCCGAGGGAATGGTTGTCCTCTGGCTTCTCCTCACTGTGGGACAACATGGTTCCCTTAGGATCTGAGATGCAAATAACTCCTTAGATGTACAAGCTCTCTAAGTGCTGTAGAGGAAGGGCGTGAAATGTAATGCTGCAAGGAGCAGCATAAGCTTCCTCATGGGTACCCACTCTAATGTTCACCAAAGCCTCAGGGGAGATGTTGTGCATACACACACCAAAGCTGTAAATTTAGGGAATTATGGACTCTCAGCAAAAAGCCTTTGCTAGGTTCTTGGGTATGCAGGAGTGTGTAGTAGCTTCCTGCTTCACTGTTTTTGCACCAAACTCATCAGAAGTTACACTGGAATGGACTGTGGAGAATCAGGCCTAGTGGGTTTTTTGTTTGTTTGTTTGTTTTTGGGGGGGGGGGGGAAGGGCAGAAGACCTTCTTCATTATTTGTAATCCACTGAATATAGCAGAACCAATTTTTTTGTTTGATTCAGGAAGCCTTTATTTGGCTTTCCACTTACCAAGCAGATGACTGAGGCAATTTGTCCTTCAGCTGCTGCTAAAACTGAGAGACAATTGCATTCTCAGATGTGACGATTACCCATTTATTATTTTAACCTGCCTGACAAAGGAACTTCTGGTTTTCTTTCTCTTTTCTTTGAAAACTACATATGGCAATTAATTTCAACATATAAGACTGGCAGTCTGCATTTCTAGTGGAAGGGAAAAATGAATTGGTGTACAAAGGATGGTGAGTACAAACCAAAGTGAAGTTTTAAGCTGCATGTAATGGAAAATCAATTGTGCAGTCAGTTAATAATTGAGAGATGACATTCTTTTATGTGCAGGGATTTTTTTTTATGTTAATGGAAGCTTTGTTTCATTTAGCTGTTTGAATGAATTTCCTTATGTGGCTCACATTAAAAATGAGGGTATGACTAGGGTCATTCAATAATGTTTTGGAAAGGCTCTTGTTGGATAGTATCAATTTTTTCCACCCAACATTTTGCTAAAAATGCACCCTGTGCTGAATTCCTGGTGGTGGTTTATTTACAACTTTTTTAAAATCTTTTGTTGCTAAAAAATATTTGTTGACACAAAGCCATAGAATCTTAAATTCAAACACCAGAGATAATATTGCGTATATTTTTTATTGTGTATTATGCAATGACGCTTTATTCCAGAGACAGTTGGGAAAGAAATATCTAGTATATCTAAACTGCCTACATTTTAGGACCGACAAAGAGTCCTGTGGCACCTTATAGACTAACAAGCGTATTGGAGCATAAGCTTTCATGGGTGAATACCCACTTCATCGGATGCATCCATGTTGCATTTGATGAAGTGGGTATTCGCCCACGAAAGCTTATGTTCCAATACGTCTGTTAGTCTATAAGGTGCCACGGGACTCTTTGTCACTTCTACAGATCCAGACTTACATGGCTACCCCTCTGATACATTTTTAGGGTGTCACAACACTGATGTTAGTTTGATATGTCCCTTAAAAAAATCTGAATGCATTGTCCTTTTTATTATTTATACACACTTTTAACATTTGTAATTTCTACAGCTACAGAGAAAGCAAGATTAAGTCCTTAATAGGTGTTATTCTGTCATAATTACTTCTGATGGAAGGAGATACTACCCTTACCACATTATATTCAATCCACTTGCACTCAAACTCCAAAGACTTCAGTAACAATGGTGTATGTAGGTATGCCCACTGAGGTCCCCTACTTCTTCACCTGTGTGATACCTCTGCTGGTAGCTAGAATGAAAACTGTTGTGACTCAGGCATTTTACCAGTGTGTTGCCTGATCCTAGAGTTAAGCAACATGGTGATTTTAAAAAAGCCTAAATGGCATAATCAAGCCCACATAGAAAAGAATGTGCAATTTGGAATTTATTTATAATAGTGAGTACTTTCTTACACAAGTAGACCCATTGACTTCAGTGAGTACTCATGTGCATAAATGCTCATCACCATGAAGAAAGGTACATAATATAATCTTGTGTGACTATATTATTTGGCTTGTAGAGGATAATCTGCCTCTGTAAGTAACTTGTTTCTGTATAGTGGTTACAACACTAAAAACCAGATTATGATACCCTTACTAAGGGCTTGTCTTCACTACGCGCCGGATCGGTGGGTAGCAATCGATCTATCGGGGATCGATTTATCGCGTCTCATTTAGACGCGCTTAATCGATCCTCATCGACTCCGGAAATCCACCTCGGTGAAAGGCAGAAGCGGAGTCGACCGGGGAGCAGCAGCGATCGACTCGCCGCCGTCCTCACGGCCAGGTAAGTCGATTACGATACGCCGACTTCAGCTATGTTATTCACGTAGCTGAAGTTGCGTATCGTAGATCGACACCCCCCCCCCCCCCCAGTGTAGCCCAGGGCTCAGACTGAGTAGTTTCTTACTCCATAAGTAGCAACATTAGAGAGATTATTCCTAGAGAAAGGTACTACTTGATGTTAATAATAGAAGCAGAATCCGGTCCAAAGTGAGCTTTTGAGAAAAACATAGGATGTATAATGAGAATAACATTGGCAAATGATCTGTATAGAAATATCTCAAACTCCACTGCCCAATAGTGGGACAAAATATGGACGAAATCAAGAACACAATGTAGACAACAGTGTATGATAGTTGCAATGTGGGGATAGTTGTTATACTGTAAATGACATTACCTATACTGTAAATTCAGTTTCATGTTTCAATGGTTTGATCATTATAACTCTCAATGAGAAAGGAGAAAATGACACCTGGGTTTGTGCACAAAGTTAAATTTGGGTCTAAAGTGAGGGCAATCCATGTAATTATTACAATGACAAATAGGTGAGACAAGCTTACATAAATGTATTGGGAAATAAATTTGACTTGTGTTTTCAAGTAATGAGAATCTCTTGTACATGTAATCCCAGAGTAAACAGTATCCTGTAAAAGCATAATACAAAAGCCCTAAAGGAAAATCAACTTTCCTCTGTTTGGGAGGTCTTTTATCAAAGTCTCTAACTGCAAAGGCCACTACTAAAGTGATTGCTATACACTTTGTTTGACAGATTGAATCAGGATGGTTGTCAGATGCTATGCACTTTGGTTTCTTCGTTCTCTCCTGAGAGAGATGCTAGAAGGTTTATTTCAGATAGACCTGATACTAATATAGAAGTAAGCTATCAGTCATCACGTCTGCGACTATATTGTGGAATATTTTACATCCCTCTTTTGATCCAGCTTTTAGAATTATTTGTTTCTTAGAAACAAAGATACAAGAAGACGGTTGAGGAAATACCCTGGCTTTTTTTTCTAGCAGATTGTTTGGAATTTTGGTGTCATCTAAACAATATCTAGAGACAGTAGAGGTATAGCAAAATATCATTGAGGTCAGAGGAATCAAGTCTAGTAAGACAATTTCTGAAAACTACTATACTATTTTTATTACCACTTGAATATTATCTCCTAGGAAATATTTTTCTTAGACAGGATTCTGCGAGGTGATGAGCACCCTCAGCTCCCTCTGAAATAACTGGAGAGATTTGATAGACACAATACCTGTCAGCTCAGTTTTGCCAGTGATCATTTCCTGCTAGTTCTGTTAACGGGAACACACTAATTGTTTGTAAAGTGCTTTGAAATCCTTTGAGCCATTATAGAAGTTCACATATTATTATAAAAATAATATTGTTCAAAATATGTAAAATTCACCTATATTTGTCCCACATAGAAGTATACTTCCAAATCTTTTAAAGCGTCATATTGCAGTACATGAAATTGGAAAAAAATATCATGGGATTTGTTAAACACTTTACCTCCTTAATGGATTGATTTTTGCAGAGATCAATATTATTATTAAGCTGCATTTTGTATGGACTGTTATGAAAGGACCTAAGAAATCATTATAATTTAAATGAAATATTTCTCCAGTATCATGAATTACAAGGAATAAGACTTGTTTAGGATCATGTCAGGGGTCTTGAGACATAATCTGAGAGGGAAAAGATTTCTTGAGGTGTTTGCGGTCCATTATAGTCCCCACAGTTACCTAATCAAACAGACAAATCTCAGTTTTATGTCTGACCATTGTAGAAAATAGGGTTATGAGGACTCCTAGACTATAAAGCCAGTAGAGATTACCAGGATCATCTAGTCTGATCTCATGCATATTGCAGGCCACAGAAACTCCCCCTCCCAATCCCACCTCCTGTAATAGACCCATAACCTCTGTCTGAGTTACCAGAGCCCACAAATCATGTTTTAAAGACTTCAAGTTATAGGGAATCCATCATTTATGCTAGTTTAAGCCAGCAAGTGACCCATGCCGCAGAGGAAGGTGAATCTGACCTGGAGGAAAGTTCCTTCCTAATCACAAATATGGTGATCAGCTGAACTTGAGCATGTCAGCAAGACTCACCAGCCATACACCTGAGAAAGAATTCTTTACAGTAACTTAGAGCCCTCCCCAGCTAGTGTCCTGTCTCTGGCCATGGGGGATTTTTGCTCTTAGCAGTTGCAGATGGGCCACATGTCACTGAAGGTAATCTGATTATACCATCCACTCCATACATTTATTAAGCTCAGTCCTGAAGCCAGTTAGATTTTTTTTGCCTCCACTGCTTCCCTTGGGAGGCTATTTCATTACGTCAATCTTCTGATGCTTAGACCTTTGTCTAACTTCAAGCCTAAAGTTGTTGAAGGCTAGTGTATATCTACTTGGTCTCATGTCAACATTGGAGCTTAATTTAAATAACTTCTCTCTGTCCTTGGTATTTATTTCTCTGTATTTATAGAGAGCAATCATATCTCCACTCAGGCTTCATTTGGTTAAGCTAAACAAGCCAAGCTCCTTGACTCTCCTCACATAATATAGGTTTTCCATTCCTCTGATTACCCTAGTAGTCTGTCTCTGCACCTATTCCAACTTCAATTTATCTTAATCATGGGAGACCAGAATTGCACACAGTATTCCAGATGAGGTCTCACCAGTGCTTTGTATAATGGCAATAACACTTCTCTTTGTCTACTGGTAATACCTCGCCTGATGCCATAATAGAGGTCCAACTTAAATGTATATCCCAAATTAAAAAACACAGTAAAGAACTAAAAAAGAGCCACCGTGGCTTAACAACCATGTAAAAGAAGCAGTGAGAGATAAAAAGGCATCTTTTAAAAAGTGGAAGTCAAATCGTAGTGAGGTAAATAGAAAGGAGCATAAACACTGCCAAATTAAGTGTAAAAATGTAATAAGAAAAGCCAAAAAGGAGTTTGAAGAACAGCTAGCCAAAAACTCAAAAGGTAATAACAAAATGTTTTTTAAGTACATCAGAAGCAGGAAGCCTGCTAAACAACCAATGGGGCCCCTGGATGATCGAGATACAAAAGGAGAACTTAAAGACAATAAAGTCATTGTGGAGAAACTAAATAAATTCTTTGCTTCAGTCTTCGTGGCTGAGGATGTTAGGGAGATTCCCAAACCTGAGCCATCTTTTGTAGGTGACAAATCTGAGGAATTGTCACAGATTGAAGTGTCACTAGAGGAGGTTTTGGAATTAATTGATAAACTTAAATGTAACAAGTCACGGGACCAGATGGCATTCACCCAAGAGTTCTGAAAGAACTCAAATGTGAAATTGCAGAACTATTAATTATGGTTTGTAATCTGTCCTTTAAATCAGCTTCTGTACCCAATGACTGGAATGTAATCAGCTAATGTAACACCAATATTTAAAAAGGGCTCTAGAGGTGATCTCGTGCAATTACAGACTGGTAAGTCTAATGTCAGTTCTGGGAAAATTAGTTGAAACAATAGTAAAGAATAAAATTGTCAGGCACATAGAAGAACATAAATTGTTGGGCAAAAGTCAACATGGTTTCTGTAAAGGGAAATCATGCCTTACTAATCTATTAGAGTTCTCTGAAGGGGTCAACAAACATGTGGACAAGGGGGATCCAGTAGACATAGTGTGCTTAGATTTCCAGAAAGCCTTTGACAAGGTCCCTCACCAAAGGCTCTTACATAAATTAAGCTGTAAGAAGATCCTTTCATGCATTGAGAACTGGTTAAAAGACAGAGAACAAAGGGTAGGAATAAATGGTAAATTTTCAGAATGAAGAGGGGTAACTAGTGGTGTTCCCCAAGGGTCAGTCCTAGGACCAATCCTATTCAACTTATTCATAAATGATCTGGAGAAAGGGGTAAACAGTGAGGTGGCAAAGTTTGCAGATGATACTAAACTGCTCAAGATAGTTAAGACTGAGTTATTCCAAGCCACACTCATCCATATACTGTTCTTATTTTTGATAAATATGTACCCCTCTTACAGGGGTGTGTTTTATATAACCTATACATTCTAGGAACTTTTGAGGCTACCAATACAAATAACTGGCTCAGTGTTACATCTCACAGACTCACAATCATGTATGCCTTAGTAATGAAATTAATGTGATTTCCAAAGTCATGACTCAAGAATGCAAAACCATTGATGTCAATTGTAAGAGTCCATTGACATCAGTGGATTTTGGTTTATCAGTCAACTACAATAAGCCCTCCATGTATTAATATAATCATATGTTCTAGCTGTGGCTCATGAGGGTAGGTATCTTGAAAGTAAATACCTTAACATATATTAACATGTTTGATAACACTGGTCTACAATTTTTGAGAAGTCGTCTACTTCAGAGATAAAATGTGCTATTTAGTATGTATTTTGATGTGCTGAATTCAAATATGACAATTAAAACAACTGATTGGCTACTGTTTCTAAGATAGTTAAGTTTTTACATTTTATGTCTATGTATATTGTGTAGATAGTAGAGTTTTAATCATAAATTGTAAACCTAGGTCTTTTCATGTGTTTATGGTTGCTTTACATGATACATAAACAGGACAGGTGAAAAGGTAACACTTTAAAGATCAGCAAAGGGGTTATATAAATAAAATTTATTATGAAACAAAAGGCAAAAAACTATGATGTCCATAGTTTAGTCCTATTCAGTGTCTACTCGGCGCTTCTTGGCTTGTCTCTTGTATTCATTAAATGGAGCATCTCTTGTCACTGTCCAGCAATAGTCTGCAAGCATTGATGGGCTCCATTTGCCCTGATAGCGTTTCTCCATTGTTGCAATGTCTTGGTGAAATCGCTCGCCGTGCTCGTCGCTCACTGCTCCACAGTTCGGTGGAAAAAAATCTAGATGAGAGTGCAAAAAATGTATCTTTAGTGACATGTTGCAACCAAGGCTTTTGTATGACTTGAGGAGGTTTTCCACCAACAACCTGTAGTTGTCTGCCTTGTTGTTTCCGAGAAAATTGATTGCTACTAACTGGAAGGCTTTCCATGCCTTTTTCTCCTTGCCACGCAGTGCATGGTCAAATGCATCATCTCGAAGAAGTTCACGAATCTGAGGACCAACAAAGACACCTTCCTTTATCTTAGCTTCACTTAACCGTGGAAATTTTCCACAGAGGTACTTGAAACTGCTTGTGTTTTGTCAATGGCCTTGACAAAGTTCTTCATCAGACCCAGCTTGATGTGTAAGGGTGGTAACAAAATCTTCCTTGATTCAACAAGTGGTGGATGCTGAACACTTTTCCTCCCAGGCTCCAATGACTGTCGGAGTGGCCAATCTTTCTTGATGTAGTGGGAATCTCTTGCACGACTATCCCATTCGCAGAGAAAACAGCAGTACTTTGTGTATCCAGTCTGCAGACCAAGCAAGAGAGCAACAACCCTCAAATCGCCACAAAGCTGCCGCTGATGTTGGTCATAGTTTATGCACCTCAAAAGTTGTTTCCTGTTGTCATAGGTTTCCTTCATATGGACTGCATGACCAACTGGAATTGATGGCAAAACATTGCCATTATGCAGTAAAACGGCTTTAAGACTCGTCTTCGATGAATCAATGAACAGTCTCCACTCATCTGGATCGTGAATGATGTTGAGGGCTGCCATCACACCATCCATGTTGTTGCAGGCTACAAGATCACCTTCCATGAAGAAGAATGGAACAAGATCCTTTTGACGGTCACGGAACATGGAAACCCTAACATCACCTGCCAGGAGATTCCACTGCTGTAGTCTGGAGCCCAAAAGCTCTGCCTTACTCTTGGGTAGTTCCAAATCCCTGACAAGGTCATTCAGTTCACCTTGTGTTATGAGGTGTGGTTCAGAGGAGGAGGATGGGAGAAAATGTGGGTCTTGTGACATTGATGGTTCAGGACCAGAAGTTCCATCCTCTTCCTCTTCCTCGTCTGACTCAAGTGAGAATGATTCTGGTGCATCAGGAACCGGCAGTCCTTCTCCGTGGGGTACTGGGCGTACAGCTGATGGAATGTTTGGATAATGCACAGTCCACTTTTTCCTCTTTGACACACCTTTCCCAACTGGAGGCACCATGCAGAAGTAACAATTGCTGCTATGATCTGTTGGCTCTCTCCAAAGCATTGGCACTGCAAAAGGCATAGATTTCCTTTTCCTGTTCAACCACTCGTGAAGATGTGTTGCACAAGTGTTGGAGCATATTTGTGGGGCCCACCTCTTGTCCTGATCTCCAATTTTGCAGCCAAAAGAAAGGTGATAGGCTTTCTTAACCATAGTGGTTATACTGCGCTTTTGTGATGCAAAAGTCACTTCACCACAAACATAGCAGAAGTTATCTGCACTGTTCACACAAGTACGAGGCATCTCTGCTCACTTTGGCTAAACAGAAATGTGTCCCTTTGCAAAATCAAACACTGACAAATAAGAGAGCACGGCACTGTATGATTTCTAGAGCTGATCTAGGGCAATTTGTTCAGCAGAGTGATGTAAGCTTCGTTATGATTGCATCATCCATGACTTCTAGGAATAACATGATGCAATTCATATAATGTATGACGCAATACCAGCTTCAGATTGCATCATTCATTGTTTTGCCTAAAAAGCAAGTACTGTCCAAACCCAGTCATAGATTTATTCATAGATCTGGTCAAAGATGTATTTTAGTCATTTCTGGTTTAAATTGAGATCCCTTCCCTTTATAACTCACTTATCCTCCGCCATTCCCAAGTCAAGGGTCGTATATACTGACCCAATAGCATGTCTTGAAAACTAGAGCCAATCAACAATTTTAAGCATCATTTTCATTCTCAGTGACCCAGAATTAGTAAAGTTTGACTACATTTATTTCAGAAGCATTTTGGCTGTAGAGCAGTGTAATAAGTGAGAAAATTGTCCACACATAATTTTGTTTACTATTAGTACTAGTATCTACAAACTATACCAAAAATGAAATGATGTGGTTTTTTTTTAAATAGGACTTGTGTGGAGTTCATAACCAAAAGCTGAGACAAATCATTACTGAATATATTAGAAAAAGAAAAATTTTAAATTCCCTGAAGAGTTGCACTAGTCAAACAAATCTGGAAATATAGTGGTTGCCAGTAGAATTCCATGCAAAATTTTTCTTTCATTCTGTGGTTTTGTGTCACCCAAAACTGTAGGTGCCTGTGTAACCCTTCCCACCCCAAACCTCTGCAAAAGAAAGATTTGCTATTGCAAAACTGGATGCTAGCTCCCTGTCAACCGAGTCTGTTAGAAAAACTTTCCTCAGGACTCTGCTAGTCCTTACTTTGCCTTGTTTCCAATCTCCAGGGAACAGCATTTTCCTTTGCACTATCCAGCCCCTGTCACTGGACACTCACAACCTACCAAGTTTGCTAGGTCCAAAGAGCCAGTGTACACATCAGCTTGTTTGATTCAACTAAGAATTCACACTTTGCTTAATATTACAGCACTAAGATCTTTTTATGACAAACAAAAAGCTTATTAACAACGATAGAATTCTAAGTGATACTGAATACAGCCCGTGGAAAGAGAATAGGTTACAAAAAAAAAAGTATAACATGCATCCAAGAAACCAGACATAACTTTAGCGAGCTACAATTCTTCGGCTACAACAGTTTCCTCATGTGTATGTTGCTGATTATTTTTTCTTCCAGTCAAATCAGGATCCAGATTTTCATGACTCCCTCATGGCTTACTAGGGTTCTCCTCATACATGTAGAACAGTATGTCTCCCGCACTCCTCTTCTTCTTTTAGTCCAGCTAGCCTTTGAAATGTATTCTTTCTGTTTGTTCTCCAGAGTGCTAGCACCATTAGGCTTTCTTATCCTTCTGTTATGTTGTCTGTCCTGTTTACCTCAGAGGCAAATGTACTCTCCATTTTATTTGGCTTACTTTACATCAGAGATCAAGGCAGACAAGTAAAATCAACACGCTTTTTTCTGGGGAAACAATTGTTTATCAACCTTGCCTAGTTACATGGTTTTACTACTATTTTTAGTACATACATACAACTTCTTGCCTGACACCCATACATACATCGTGAAACACGTGTGGTATACGCTTTTGATATCTTACAAACACATTCTTTATAACTAAATACTATGACAGCAATGTGGTAAGTGTAGTGAATTTGTCAGAACTAACAGGAGTCGCTGTTACCTGACAGCTAACCCTCTGCCAGTTGGCATTGAGCGGCTCATAGGGTCACACTAACAAAATAACTTGCCTTGTCATCTTTGAATCCCCAGTGCTATGCAGCAAGGAGTGTTTCATTTTTATAGTCATTGAATTCCAGCTTAACGGAATTCACAATGAGGTTTGGCTTTTGTTTAGGTGAAGGTCTACATTTGTGAACCCAAGAGATAAATGATTGTCCACAGTGAATTGGAGGCAAATATTAACCAGAAGATACTATATGTATGAATGTTCAGTGCAACATGAAATTGATTGGGCCGGATCCTCTCTAGTGTAAATCACTGCAGCTCCAATAGCTGTCATTGAAGCTACACTGATTTTAAGCTAGATCTGTCCCACTGTATTAGTATTACATATTCTGAACCATAGGTGCCTACTCCGTGGGTACTCCAGGGCTCAAGTACCCATGGAAGGGGGAAAAAGGGGGCTCAGCACCCACCAGCCACAGCTGTTCGGCAGGACCTCAGGGGCAGAGCGAGGGTGGGAAACCCACCCGGAAAAATACAAGTCAGCTCCTGTGTTCTGAACACTTTTACAATAAATATCTAATATCTTGAAATCTCACCACTATAACTATGAATTTTCTGTTTTTTGTTCTAAACTGAAACTATGGTAACATTCCACCTGTGATTGGGTGAGGAGGGGAAATGTTAGTGACCTCTGAAGCAGTCATGATCTGTGTACACATCCAATTTACCTGTAGCACAAATTGAGGAAAAACTGCTATTGACCTCTGAGCTGACTGAGATGCAGGTACTTGCGTATATAAAATCCAGAGATCAGCATTAACCTTTGAGGAAGTAAACATAATTTATTCTTATCACATGAATGTTTCTAAAGACTTTCTTCTTGTAGGTAGCAATAGATGCTGGTGGTTTCACAGCACAGCTGTCACAGCATAGTGGTGTGGTTTTGAATTTGATATGGCACACTTCTTGACAAAGATTAGCATCTAATCTGGAGCAGAGGCAGAAGCAAACATTTTTAAGCTTTATTCAGATGATTAAAAATATCATATGTATTTTTATTTTTTTATTTTTTTCCAGATCAGAGGAAGAAAGGGGGCGGGGGGACAACAACAAAGAACAAGAAATCTTCACAAAGAGAAAGTCTAGGAAAATATTGCTCTGGGAATCAACTCCTGTTCCTGCCCCAGGGCCCAGTGGAACTGAAATATAATTACTGTCCTAAAAATAGGAGAGAGAAAATGAGTAAAACTTAGCCTTTGAAGGATTTTCTTTCTGGTGGTTCCTGTAATCTAAGGATGTCTTCTCCAAAGGTTTCAGGCCCTATGGAAGTAAATGGGATCAAATCATTTACTTAACATTAATTGCTTTTTTGCCTTGGAATTGATTTAAGCATGTATTTAAAATTAAGAACATGTTTAAATGCATTGCTGAATTAGGGCTTAAATTACTGCATTTTCCAGCCATAAAAAGAAAAAATCCTTGAATTGTTTGGCTGATTGAGCTACATTTTGGAATAGAGGCTTATTTCTTTGATGTCTGAATATACTGACATCAGCATGAACTTTTGTGCTCAAAAGTTAAAGGAAAAATATCGCAAAATGCTGCTAAACTTATCAGATGAAATTCATTCTATGCCAAGGACTATGTGCCATTAAGTCCCACATAAGTTTTACCTGATGCATAGGTATCTTGCTTAGTGTGTACAGGGCTAAATTTCACCCACAGTGAGCAAGCTTTGGCTGTGACACATTGTGTAAAATTCCCTATCAGCCTCAATCTCTACCTGGAAAAGCTATTCTGGTGTAGGCACTGATCCTGCAAAGCCTTTACATTTGTGAGTATGGTTTAAGTGCTTTTGTTGGATCTAGTCCTTAAAATGTTCCTGAGCATAGATGGACACTAAACCCAAGTGTGCATCGTTTTGTCATCTTCCAACTTAACTGATGTGTGACCTAATCTGATTTTCATTCTAGGTTTTCAGTCATGAAAGGTGATTGAAATAGTCCACTAGACTGTATTGCACCTCCTGCCCCTCACCCCCTAAATAATTTTGATTTTTTTTCAAGAACCACCCGACCTTTAGCTATTGACTGCAATATTTCATTACTCAAGACAAGTGTAGTGTAAATCAACCATCAAATAGATTAATTTATCCATTTTACGGCTATGCCATTTAATGCAAAGTTGTATAGATGCCACAGGTTTACTTTGCTTCTCCTAGGAGGATGTTAATAATGTCCCAGAGCAGTTCTATAGAGCAGAATCAAGAACGTTTGGCTTGTTTGAAAATAGATGCTGTTGAGCTCTAAGTAGCTCCAGGGGCTATATTCAGATGAAGGGATATCAGGCAGGGAGCTAGAAAACTAAGAGCAAATTTTGCTAAACTAATGAGCGTCTTAGTTTATCTACTTCCTTTGCTCTCATCACTGATCTTGATGATGATGGGCTAACCATGAAATTGAGCTGCTTTCCTAAAGCTTGTTTTAACCTATTGAGGCCCTCAATCCTAAAATCTTAGACAGTCATCCACAGTGTGTCTCTCCCCATGCCACAACCTCTTACCCCACACAGAGCCCAGCTCCATCTACCTGTGACAGTAATAAATGATCCTTAGCATTCACTTATCCTTACATTTAAAAAAGGAATGGGGGGACTGTTAAAAGCAGGACAGATACTCCAAAGTTTGGAAACGTCAGACTCGAGTCCCCTGTGCAAACTTAATTCAGTCTCCTGGTGGTGGTGCACATTGTGGTGCAATCTTTAGTTACACGATCACCTAGTTTATCTTCCACAGCACTCCTGTATCGTTGATTGCACCAGATGGTCAGTGCTCACTGAATGGGCAGCAATCCTGTATTTCTTGTTAACCTCCTCATTCAGTGTGTAGCCCCACACATTTACTGCCCAGCATATGCACTAAATTCAGAATTATTAGTTTCTTTAAGGGCTTTTCCGTGGCGCTCTCAATGTAGTATCTGAGTGTTTCATTAATTGTTAAATTTAATTCATGTTAATCAATCTTCATAACACTCCTCTGAGGTGAGTTGGTATTATTCCCATTATATGCATTGGGAACTGAGACATAAATATTAATGCTAAAATTGTCAAATGTGCCAACTAATTTTGGGTGTCCAATTTGAGGGCCTTATATTTCAGAGTACTTAGTACTTTATAGCCCTTTATATGTTTAAAACACAGCTCTCATTGACTTCAGTTGCAGCTGTGGTGCTCAGTACTTCTGCAGATCTGACCCAAGGTCTCAAGTGGGGCACCCAGAAACTGAGGGACACGAAGTGGCCACCTGTGAATATTTTAGTTTACATCACTTAACCAATATCACATGAGAACTGTATGACAGATGCAGTGATAAAATCCAGTTTTCCCAGGCAGCATTGAATTGCCTTTATCATGAGACCATCCTTTTTTATTTCAGTAATCCCCTGCTTCATTCGCTGAATGCCTTTCAACCCCTGCATCAAAAAAGGCAGACGTCCTAAAACAACAGCCTCCTTCACTGCACAGCCCTGATTCATTTCCAGAGAACAATCTGACCCATGCACTGAATAAGCCACAGTGTCCTGCGGAAAAAAATAGTATGTGACCTATTCATTAAAGACTATAACAGAATGCATTTACACAAGGGGGCTAAATTAAATTTGCATTTCCTAACTACTGAGTGTTTGACTATGCAACTCTAATAATATTTCAATATAGTTTTTTCTATATGTAATTTCTTAAGGGGGGGGGGGTATTTTCACTTAAACATAGAATAAATCATGACTGATTTCCTCCTTTCCCCATTGCCGCTTGCATATGGTCCAGCAGCAGAGATGCAATCTCTAGATCCACAGCTGCATTATCTACAACTTGAGCTAACAGTTTAGTAGAAGTTGTTTTCTTCTATGTGGACCTGCTGCTAGAGGAGACAGAGACCCATATTTTGTCAGCGGGATTCAAAGCTATTTGCTAGATAGAAAAATAATGTTAAGACTCAGCAACCCTGGGTTCAATTCCAGCTTCTATAGGGAAATTTTCTCTAGTGGTTGCAGACCCTTCTGCACCTATCCCCTGCAGCCTCTTCCTGCCCTCGTCCCCTTCCCTCATATCCTGCCTATATTTCCCCCCCCCCCACACACACACACACACATTCTTAGCCTTTCCTCCTCCACAACTGCTGCCCTTCCACCTCTCCTTGGTCTTAGGGGTGCCTACTTTCTGATTGAAACTCAGAAAATCAAACACCATTACCCTACCCATTCTCCAAGGCCCCGGCCCTGCTCACTCCACCCCCCTCTCCCTCCCCCACCCTCACTCATTTTCACCAGTCTGGAGCAGGGGGTTGGAGTGTGGAAGAGGTGAGGGCTCCATTTGGGGGTGTGGGCTCTGAGGTGGGGCCAGGCATGAGGAGACTCTGGGCTTCCGGGTGGGGCCGAGGTGTTCAGAGTGTGGGAGGCATCTCCAGGCAGGGGCTTGGGGGTACAGCAGGGTGAGGAATCTGTCTGGGGGTAGGGGATTTGGTGTGGGGCCAGGCATGAGGGATTTGGAGTGTGGAGGGGGCTCAGGGCTGGGGAAGGGGGTTGGAGTGCAGGGGGTGAGGGGTCCAGTTGGGGCTGGGGCCAGGGATTCAAGGTTTGGGGTGCAGGAGGGGGCTTCAGGTGGATGGGTGGGGCCAAGGGGTTCAGAGTGTGTGTTGGGGGTGTGGGAGGGTGAGGGCTCTGGCTGGGGATGGGGGATCTGGTATGGGACTGGAGATGAGGAGTTTGGGATGCAGGAGGGGATTCCGGGCTGATGGGTTTGGAGCGTAGCAGGGTGGGGGTTCCGAGCTGGGGCAGGGGCTTGGGTTACGGGGTGCTGGCTCCAGGTGGCACTTACCTCAGGTGGCGCCCAGAAGTGGCTGGCATGTCCCTGTATCCCCTAAGGAGAGGCGTGGCCAGGTGGCACTGAACGCTGCCTCCCTTCCCCCAGCCACATGCACTGCTCCGCAGCTCTCATTGGCCGCATTTCTCACCTAGGGGACACAGGGGCATGCCAGCCACTTCAGGGAGCTATGCAGAGCCAGGGCAGGCAGGAGCCTGCCTTAGCCCTGCTGTGCTGCCGCCCAAACTTCTAATAGCTCGGTCAGCGGTGATGACCAAAGCTGCCATGGTCCCTTTTTTACCGGGCGTTCCGGTCAAAAAATGGATGCCTGCAACCCTACATGGTCTTGAGCCCTGTTCTCTCTTTTGGCTCCTGTTCCTCTCCCACCCTCTGGTTTTGCTTCTGCCCTCATCCCTCTGCATTTGAGTCAAACAGCTTCCTCCTCCTCCTTGCTGCCTTGCCAATAGCAGGGGGGCACTGAGAGCACAGAAGAGAGTCTTCCTGCTCTCACATCCTGTGGTGCGGATGATGCCACAGAGGCTTCTGGCCACTGGAAGCAGCAATTTCAGGAAAAGCCCAGCTCAGTTTCTAGGATTTCAAATTTATGTTGTTGCTCAGTGGGGACTGCACATGCTTAGCCTGATTGGGATGTAGGAGCTGTGAGGGGATGGAGCATGGTTAGTGCAGACTGAATCTTCAGAGATTTTGGTGGGCAACTCTAACAAGGCTCTACTGAACATGTGCAAACTGTAATTCTTCAGGGCTCATAGCTCAGCCAGATAGGGGCAGATTGTCACAGATGGCAAAAAACCACACCCCTGACCATCATGTGTAAGGCCCTAAGACAATCAGGGTGTTTTTGTTTTGTGATTGGTTTGTTCATGGCAGTGTCATGGATTTTGCAGAATAGACACCACCACCACATGAATCACATTGAGCAGAAGACCAGTGCATAGATGCCAACTTTAGTCTCCCCCTGTAGTACTGTCCACAGGAATGGAGAGATGGGAGATGTTCCCTATTGGCACCCAACATGGAAAATGTCAGTTTGAATGGTGAATATTTGGCAAAGTTATATGCAACTGGAAACAGGATTTTAGGGTTGTCTATACAAGCACTTATTCTGTGGCAAGCTGGCATATACATCTCACCTGACACATTAAATGTCCTTGTGGATCCTGATACCATGCACTAAAGATTTCTGTAGGGTGCTTTGATCTACCTCGCTTTGTAGGCCTCAGATATAGCTTGTGAAATCTGAGATCATTCCACCAATGTGGTATGGATAAAGGGCATTGAGAAATGTGCATTGCACTCTGGGATGCTAGTAATTTGAAAGCGGTAGAAGAAGGGAAGATTTGACGAGAGCTGTAGGAGCAGTGACCAGTAGATGTATTAGTTCCCACTTGCTAATTGCTAACTTCAGAACAAAGAGAGAGAGGTGTTTAATTTTAAGGAGAAGTTAAGTCTGTACCTATACCTATACCTATACATGCTTTGTTGAATCAGGGACTTTGTGCTGGATGAGGATCTGCTATAGACAATTCCAAGTCTCTCTCCAGGGACAACAAAAAGAATTGGTAAAACTTTTGCATGAACTTTGCCAGATTGTGGTTTGTAACAAAACCTGAGCATAATCACTTTCATCTTAATTAAGGTTTCATTACAAAAGTGTTTGCACAGCTCTAAAAGAAATAACATCTAATAAGTAAAATTCATAGCACTTGTAAATGACTATACGTTCGTTAATGTGCTGTGCAAACTTTAATTAATCCAATGCAATATCAATGCCAGATGATTAAAGCTGTTAATGTTGCAAAACTTTCTTTTAAAGAAGGCTAAGGACCATATTCTGCCACATAGTGAGTAATATTTTACTCCCTAAATAGTTCCTTTTGAATTCAGCAAGACTACTCATAGAATAAAGTATTATGTAATATGTGAGTAGAGTTGACAGAATCAGCCCTAAGTAACTTATATCATTCTCTCCCAGGCCTTGCAAAATGTTAGGTAAAACTGTCATCCAGTTTAGTTAATGGGAAAAAATAGCTGACTTAATTCATCTTTCATTTATAAAACGTTATGCTCTGTAAATTACGTTGTATCATTAGGTTAGCATCTGCTTCGGGATTCATTGTATTTTGAAGAGGAATGATTAAAGAGGTTATTAGTAAATCTACAAAGAACAGGACACACAGCATTTAAACACTACCCTATCATCTGTGCAACAAATGTTCAGCATCATTATGTTTCTACAATAGCAATTTGCTATTACTCTGTGGGGTAAGCAATCAATACAGGCAGGCAATGCTTATTATATCAGTAGAAAAGAGTACAGCTTAGTTTGTTACAGCCTTTGCAAAATCAATAAGCATGTCTCTTTATAAGGCAGACTATTAGTCTCAGTTGCAGATGCAAGTGACAAGGTATGAGCTATAATTAACACAGGAAAACCTTTCAAAATGTTCATCCCTATGTTGTTAAATGTCATTCAACTTTTTACTGAACATTAACTATAAACATTGTTTATCACTGCCTAATGCACGAAGAACAGCATGACATCTGAATTCTCTCACAACAAACCAGTCTTTTAAAAATTAGGTTTGTACGGTCTTTAATACAGTACAGCAAGTGTGCTTAATACCATCCTGGATCTGTGTGTGGAGAACTTTTTATATGCATAGAATAAATATTGAGGAGTGGGTTCAGATTCCTTGTAAGTTGTGTACAGCTTTGTCCCAGGAGTTGTCTATACCAGAACTTTCCCCTTATGCTGGCTCACTTGTTCCATTGGCTAATGTACTGTGGGGATGATGTCATGGGTCTACTCATTCCCTGTTCCTGCCTGTCTATTTTCTGCCCGAATGCAGAAGGGGGATTAGAGGCTTCATGGGGGCTATGCATCCCTCCATACATACCTGCAATGAACCCTCTTACTTCCCTACATGGTCATGTAGAGAAAAACCCACTCTTGCACTGAATTTGTATTTAACTATTGCTGTTAACCACAGCTAAATTGTGAAGCCAACAATAAAACAGTAACACAGGGATTGGCAACCGTTGGCCCGCGGCCCGCCAGGGTAAGCCCCCTGGCAGGTCAGGCCAGTTTGGTTACCTGCCGCGTCCGCAGGTTCAGCTGATTGCAGCTCCCACTGGCCGCAGTTCACCGCTTCAGGCCAATGGGGGCTGTGGGAAGCAGCTTGGTCCAAGGGATGTGCTGGCCACCGCTTCCCGCAGCCCCCATTGGCCTGGAGCGGCGAACCGCGGCCAGTGGGAGCTGCAATCGGCAAAACCTGGGGATATGGCAGGTAAACAAACCGGCGCAGCCCACCAGGGGGCTTACCCTGGCATGCCGTGTGCCAAAGGTTGCTGAGCCCTGCAGTAACGCATGCTTCTACTTGGAAAAATATCTTTTTTTCCCAGCAACACATTTTTGCAAAAGTACAATGTTTTGCAAGAGTCCAAAATTGTCATTCATAGATGTGAAATCAGGCAGCTAAATCCATGTATTATCTAAGTATCCTCAAGGAGAAAATCAGGCCACTTATTTAGGTGCCTAAATATGGATGTAGGAACTTTTGTAAGTCTTGGCCCTGAATTCTAGGACTGTCTTTTCTATAAACTTTGTGTGACCTTCATCAATCACTTAACCTCTTTGCCTCAGATTCCTTCTTGGCACAATACTGGCCTACCTCTCAGGGGTTGTGAGGCCAAATCAATCCATATTTAAGAGCTTTGAAATCCTAGAATGGAAGCAGCTACAGAAACCCATAGTATTTTTATTAAATAAACTGATTTATTAATAAGGCCTTTAATCCACATCAGGAAAACATAGCCTGTTTTAACATGAGATGACTTATTGGAAATTAGCTACAGATATGGATTGTCCGGAGTCATATTTTGAATGGGGGGCATAGCGAAGTGAAGACTCACCAGTGCAGCACCTCCTGCTGGTCGTCTTGGGAATTAGCTCTCAAGCATACAGAGCGCCTGCTACTGGCCAGTGTCTTGCCTGCTTTAAGGTCCGCATGTCCCTCTCGGATCACAGTGCCATTTACAGTACCCGCACTGTCTCTGGTTCTCCCCTCCCAGGGGAACCCCCAACCCTCTAATTCCACCTTGCCTCAGTGGCTATTGCCAGTCATCATCTAGCCCCCGCTCACTGGGGCAGACTGCAGTCTGTAATGATCACTCATCATTGGCAAGGGGTAGGACTGCTGCCTTTGCCTATCCTCACGCTGACCCTCTGCAGCCCCAGTGCCTTTTGGCCTTAAACAAGACCTGCAGCCTGGGGGCTTTCCAGTCTGGAGCTCCCCAGCTCCCTTTGCCCTATTCCCCAGCACTGCACCGCTTCAAGTACCTGGATCCCACATCCTTCTCACTCTATTGCTAGATAGAGACTCCTCAGCAACTGGCCTCTTATAAGGGCCAGATGTGGCCTGATTGGGGCATGGCTCCAGCTGTGGCTACTTCTCCAATCAGCCTCGCCTTTGGCTCTCAGCCCCAGCCCTCCCCAGGGGCTGGCTTTTAACCCCTTCAGGGCCAGAGCGGGTTGATGTTTCAACTTTTATTCTTTATTATTAATGTTAATGTGCACAGTCATGAGCAGGGTCTCATCACCACTAACAACATAATAATTTCAAAAATCATGTTGTTTAACAAGTGCGGGAGGGGAGGTATGGGTGGGGGAAGGGAAGACATACATTTTCTTTCCTTCTTATTTTAATTGATATTAGCGCAGGGAGGGATCTTCAAGGGCGGACAAAGGCTGCTATCTCCTTCCCCTTATTCCTCTGTTTGATCTCCCTGCCTTTACAATTGATCTTTCACTGAAGTGAGAGAACTACACAAGCTCTGTTTTTACTAACCATTATACTACACAGCCTGGCTGTTTCTGTGACACTGCTGCATCCCATAGGTGAGCTGGTAAGAGGAAGTGCCAAGGAAACAGCCACTGCTGTGGTCCTAATTGAAAAAGAAGCCACAGTGCTCATCATCAATGGGCATCCTATTGTAATGTATTGCTTTCCTGTAATCGTCTTTTATTAATAAAACACAGGTGACATCTAATTTATGTTATCTATGTACTGGCTAGGTATTATTATTTACTACTTAGTATTTGGTTCCAGGATTTGAATTTGAACTGCATGATGTGTTTAATTTTAATACTTGAAAAATTCAAAGCTTGTTTGCTGTGAGTAGAGCTGTGGAGCTGTATACTTCTTTTCATTCTGGGCACTCAGGTCCAGATCTATAAAGGAAGGTAAGTGCCTAAGCCCCAGATTTAGGCACCACTACAATCCAAGAGGCCCCATTTGGCTGTCACTTAACCCTGTAGGCACCTAAACTCACTCTGCACCTACATTTTCAGGGTAAAAGCTCCCTATGTGCCTAGTGCCATAGCTTCTTCCTCTGGGCATATGCTTCCTCACTCATGTGCCTGGATACCTACCTCATGCCTAATCCTAATGCAATCTACAAACCTAGGGGAGATAGGCGAAAGAGTTCCTATCTTATCTGTGGGATCCAATCTGGTAGGTGTGCTCAGAGCATAACATAGCATTGCAATGCTAGGTCCCTTTGTGGATGTGGACTCGCTATATAGTTCCTTTGGCACAGTGATAAACTTCAGAGAAAACAAACCCAAAATATAAACATTAGAGGGGGACATACTTTCAAAGGCACAAATAGGAGCTGGGCCCCAATCTTCTTCACTGCCAAAGGGAGTTAATCTCACAATTACCCGTTATGCTTTTGACAATCTCCCCCCTAGATAGTCAAGTGGAAATAAAGGCTAGTTATACAAAGCACTGGTGTCACATACAGATTTTATCTTGTAGCAGCATTGTTCTGGTCTTGTAAAATGTTTATCTCAATTTAACTTTATCAAATGAGTAGTCAAATGATGAAATTTATGATGGTTATGTAACTTTCTTGAACTTTCTTTATTTTTCTTCCAAACACTTACTGCTGTTTTTAAAAACATGTATTTTCTTACTTAATACATTTATTAAATTATAGGAGCTAGTTAACTATTATTTACATTCCTTAAAGCTCTTCTTACTTGCTACCATTTCAGTTCTAACTTTCTTGTTTCTCATACCTCCCTCTAATATCTTCCATTCTTCTCTTTACAATGGTTTCAGATGATCTATGATAACCATTTTCTATTTTTGCTATTTTCTTGTTTGTTTCATTTTACCTCAATTCCAGGGTCTCATCTGCTCTATAATGCCTATACTCATATTTAGAGAACAAATTTTTCTCACATTCAGGTAGCACTTCTATCAGGCTGGCCAGCAAAATAATAGTTCTGATGGCCTGTCTGGACCCAGAGCAGACAAAATGGTACTTATTCCCACTCCATTGTGTATATACTACTCTGTACTAATTTTTCTTCTACAGTCCCCCCAAGACTTTATATTTAGGCTGCTATGGATAGCTGGGTTCCCCCCTCTCCATTTCTTTCCTCTAAAAATGCTGAGCAGGGGTGACAAGATAGTTCATACACCATCCCCATTCACTTCTAGACCTCTCTGTTGAAGATACCAGTAAGTTTCTGATTAGTGTCTGTTCTAATGAGGGAGTTTAGATGTAAAACTTTCCCCACAGGAACTGGACTGAGATCACCAAATCATTAGATACAAACAACTATCCAATTGTAACTAACATTTCTATCGCTACTGGGTGGAACTGAATGAGGGAGCTAAAATCAAAAGTCTCAGTATCCATATTACTAATTCACTCAGTGCTGTAGTCCTAATTACAAATAACATGTTCTTTTACACCAAAATAAATTTAAAATATTTTGTCATTCTTAATATCAACTCACATCTACATTTTTCTATGCACTATTTTAGAATAAAAACATAATTAGGAGCATACCTTGACCCCAGCATGTGTATTTAGTTGCTCAGATCCTGGGCTGTAGCTGAGGAACCTTCAATGTGGGCTTTAGGCCCCTTTGCAGTTCCCAGGCTAGAGGACACCCAGACACTGGGCCCCAATTTACACAGCCTGTCACCATACTAAAGGGGCTGTTCCAGCAGCCAGAACTTAGCTAGTTATGAAGGACCACAGCCACTCTCTTTGTACTGACTGCAGGAAGAGAGTTAGTATAAGAGGCAGTAGAGTAGCTTTCTGCCATTTGAGTAAAATCACAGGTTGGGAGAATCTTCCAGAACTCAGCTAAATCATCTTTAGGGACAGTTTTGTGCTGACAGAGAAGCACAAAGCTGTTCCAACCTATGGGAGAATCAGCTCTAATGTTTTTTTGTTACATCGTTAATTACTACTTTATCATTTAATACAGTACCAACTGTGCATGTCATTTTAAAATGAAATGAGCATGATCCAATTAAACTCACACTGCTGGATGAAAGAAAGCTAAACTGAAAGGTAGATGTTAATTGCTATCTCCAGAGTTCAGGCCTCTATTACTTGACGCTTATGGCTAATTTTTGCATTGATGATGCTAATTTAAAGTGACTGACCAAGCATCCCAGTGTGATCAGAACAGTCACAGACAGTAATCGAATGTGCTGCTACTTCAGTGATTTTTACTATCTGTAAGACAAGTTAAGGCAGCTACCATACAACTTTCTAACCATATCAGCCTTGATTTGCAGGAAGATTCTCTGCAGGAGTTTTCAATGCCATTGTATAAAGCAGTTTCTAATTCATACTGTGATAAGAAAGTGAAGAGAAAAAATAAATGACTCATAGCACATTTTTGAACCTGGGTGGATGACCCAGATTATATTAACCCTGATATTTGTTTAATGGTCACTGGAGCATACCTAGAAAAATATTCTGGGTTGTTGTAAGGTTATGACCTATAGGGAGACATGAGACTTTTCTTGTTTCGTTTGTTTTTCCTAGCTTAATTGTGTACAGACTTCAATGGGGGTCTGACTCAGGTTGTGAATACAAGAAGTTGAATTTTGTGTAAATATTCTCATTCTTGAACCCAGAAGTTGTACATTAGTAATGGCTATGGCCCCAATACAGCAACTTATTAAGTATGTGCCAAGTTATAAGGACATAATTAGTCCAGCTAGCTTCAATGGGACTACTCAAGTGTTTAAAGTTAGGCACATGATTAAGTACCTGGCTGAATTCAGGCCTAGATGTTGAGCATAACTCTTTTTTCAACTCTAGTGTGTGATTGCTGCGTCCGTATAGCCTCCTAGGTGCCATGAAAACTGTTAGAGATGAGAGAACCCATCTGGTAAGTGAGTTTATTTTCAATAAAAATGATAATCCTAATCATTCAAAATAAAACATACTGGGATTGGCTGACTTGTTGACATAAGTGAGCTCTGCTGCAGTGTGTATATTTTGGAAGGGATTAGAGAAGCATAGAAATGGCTGTGGGAGTCCAAAGAAAATTAGGGAGCCTGGAATGGTCTGTCAAGATCAGAAAGGTAATTTCACACTGACAATAGAGAAGGACAATGACCTAGACACACAAAGGTACTTAGGCACCTAGACCTCAAATTTTGATGTCTAAGTCTCAGTTTTGGCTACACTGCAATCCACAAAACTACTGCTGAACCAATTAGGTGCCTTTGTTTTCAGAGTAAAAGCTCCTTAGGAGACTGTTTCAGCTTTGTGGATCACAGTGCTCTTCGGTGTGTGTTTGTTTTGTCTTTTTTTTTAAAGGCACCTAAAAGTTAGGTGCTCTGATGCTCAGCATTGGAATGCCTAAGTCCCTTTGTGAATCCTACCCAGTATGGATGTGGAAGATTTTTGGAACTGACCAGGGCTAATGGAAAGAGAGGCAGAATAAGAAATATCCCAGGATGGAAAGACGAGCCAATGAATTCTTATAGTAATGGAGTGATGGCACTGAAATTGTTTGGAGAGTGTGAGTTTGTGTGTGTGGTTGGTGGTGGTGGTGGTGGTGGGTGTGGGGAAGGAGATATCAAATTGGCCCTGAAATTGCCTGGAGAGTTCCTCTAGGACTAATTGGAGAGATCAACACATTCCAAATAGTAGACCAGAAAGGGGAAAGTCTGGATTAGCTAATGGGGAAATAAGAGATTTTACACAAGTTTTCCATTAAAGGCTTAATTTGCCAGATGTGCTCGTTTCCTTGTCCTGCATTGGTGGAGATGATGATGATGCTGTAATATGAAACATGTTCTGTTTTGTTAATTTCCTCTGCACCCTGCTCATTGCTTTTCCATTCCATTTTCCCTTTAAATTTTTAAAGATGCAGTTCCAGAAAGTTAAAATTCTGATTTCAGTCTCAGTAAGACACACAAATCAATCTACTCCCTTCTGGCCACTCAATCGATTACAACTTCCTTCTACACCTGCTATCTCTAAGGTAACATTACCATAGAGGCAGGGGGCTTTCACAAATGTTTCTACAATGTAAGCACCTTGCTAAGAGAAAAGAGTAGTAAAAAGTAAAATAAAAGAGAATTCCAGAAAATAATACCTAATAAAGAAGAAGAGAAGATGAACAAATACAAATAAAGAAGGGGGAAGTATAAAGAAAAGAAACCCTTGCAAAATCAATATAATTGTCTATAGTAATAAACCACAATGTGTTAGAATGTAACACTATTTTAAATTCAAATTTTGAAATGATCAGTAGTCAAATCAGTGAATAGAAATTTGGATACCAGAATGGACCCCACCTTTTGATCAGTCTCCAATCAGCTCCCAGCAACCAATGTATTTTCAGTGTTACTTTAATGTTTCTTGCAAGACCTTTTTAATCTCTCCTTCCTCTAGGGCTCTTTGGATTCATTATTGACATCCTCCATACTTCAACCAGAGACACTTAGAATAGACCTCTGTACCTTTGTAGAACCCTGCTGATATCAATGAGATGGCACACAAGCACAGAGGTCCACATTTCTGGCACTATAGCAAGATTGGAGCCATAAGGACAGGTTTTCAAAGATATTTAGGTACCTAATGTTTCAGGTGTGTGTTCAGACCTACATTTTTAAAGGTATTTGGGTCCCTAAAGATGGAGTCAGGTGCTTAGAGAGATTTTAAAAAGTGCTGAGATGCCTAACTCCTATTGAAATCAATGAGTCAGTTGCCTAGGCACTTTAGAAAATCACGCTAGGCACCTATCTGTATCTTTATGCACCAACACACATTTGAATATCTGGCCCTTAATCTTTTCCCCCTGTCTGCTTGAAGGCTTTGCTTGTAATATCATCCAAATCTTCAAGAATTCCCCTTTCATATTTTTGAGACTGGTAAAACAGGATTTTCTTAAAGGCTATTCCCATTCCAATGACTTTCATGTCTCTCACTTGCCGGGCTTTTCCAGCATCATAGGTCAGCAGAGCTTATTAGGACTTAGCTAAAAGCAAAAGAGATTAAAAAATTAGTACTGTACAGCCACATCTCTTAAGTATATTTTGTAATGGTTTCCAGATTGAATCTCAAAGCACCTATTGTTTTAAATGGTTTTTAAAACTATCTGATGCCTGATGAAAAATATTCTGTTTAGAAACTTCTCTGTCTTTCATGCAATAAGGAAATTTAGGCAAAATGCACTAAGTACAAGACTAGTAGAATAAAACATATGATGGCCCTTTAAAACAAACAAACAAACAAACAAAACCCAAAACCTCAGCATCCAAACTTTGGGGAAGTTCAAATCTGGATCCAGATTGATAGGCAAACTTTTTGGCTCACCCTTCTCTATAGTGGAGTGAATCAAAATCATGGATCCAAGCACCATTGTACTTTTAAGTTTAGATCTAGCTCCTAGCTTTGCAGCTCAAGCCCACTTCTAATTAAAAAGTTTATTTTTTAAGTTTCAAACTTGTTATACACTTAGTTCATAGACAAAATTGCCTGCAATAAAGCATTGTCTTAATACGAAGGTTTATTTAATACACTAAATGTGACAGCCCACATTAATGTCGGAGAAAAACAGAGTTCTCACTCTTTCTTTGGGTGCAGCAAGGCAGATACATTTTATTAACTCAAGCAATTGCACAGAGGGAGAGAGTGCACTAGGACACAGGGTTTCCCCCTCCTAGGCAGGTCTCTCAAAAGATAAACAATTAAGGCAAGCATTTATACTTTTTGTTACATACAGTAATGATCAACAGTTTGTTTATATTATGTCTTGCCCATTCCTGTATTTTCTCACTTCTGTTCTCAAAACATAGCTATCTCAAGGTTGGGTCACGTTGACTCTACTCTGCTGTCTTTTCACCCGCTTCTGACGTGAGCCCTGCTTCTACAACTCTCGCGTTATTACAGCTACAGTTAGCCTGACTCTTGCTCATATAGAGGCCTGCATCCAAATTCCCTCTACCGACTTCCACATTAACTTCAGTGGAGACAGGATTTCACCCTATGTCTGAGTTTTTATGTACTGACTCGAGGCCACTAATTTCTAGAAATCAGGATCTGCATATTTTTGTTTTGGCTGATAGTACTTGTTTTTGATGTCTGTTTCTGTCTCTCTCCTGTATTCTGCTACCATAGGATATTAGGCCATCCTGATTCTGCCTTACTGCTGTTGATATTCTTCCAGTAATTGCTCCTAATATTGCTACTGTTCTGTCACTATTTCCTTTTCGGTCCTATCTATAGTCATGCCACTGACTTATGCTATACCAACCTGATCTTGCTAGGCTGCTGAATTGACTTCAGTACATTTCCTTTTCTTTCTCTTCCATAAAAAGAAGGCATTCAGATGTCATGGTGCAATAATGGCATAAAAACATAGTTACAAAACAAAATCTTAAAAACCTTCTTTGTCTCCTTATACATCTTTCCGTGCCAAAATAAATACCCCACTTCCCATTCCTTCTATTATGAGCTGAGTGAAACCTTGTTATGGGTTGAGTTAAAACCTCACTGAGACTGATAGGTGTGTACTCACCTTCCGCTAACATAACAGTAAGCCTAAACCCCCACCTAAGACAAAAAGTGTATGAACCTGCTCAAGAAGTTTTGCTGAGCATTGTATTGTAAGGGAGCAGTTGGATGGAGATTGTGTGTGGGGAAGGCAGAACAGAAGAAAAACTGGGGAAGACTGATGCCTAGTGTATATTTAAATTTTAGGTTGATGTAGCTATGTTGCTCAGGGGTGTGAAAAACCCACATCCCTGAGTGCCAATTATGCCACTGTAGTCCCTGTAATGCAGGGATCGGCAACCTTTGGCACGCAGCCCGCTGGGGTAAGCCTCCTGGCAAGCCAGGCTGGTTTGTTGACCTGCCACATCTGCAAATTCAGCCGATTGCAGCTCCCACTGGCTGCGGTTTGCCGCTCCAGGCCAATGAGGCTGCGGGAAGCGGCACAGGCCGAGGGATGTGCTGGCCGCTGCTTCCCGCAGCCCCCATTGGCCTGGAGCAGTGAACCGCGGCCAGTGGGAGCTGCGATCGGACTAACCTGTGGACGTGGCAGGTCAACAAACCGGCCTGGCCTGCCAGGGGACTTACCCTGGCCAAAGGTTGCCAATCCCTGCTGTAGTGTAAACATGGCCTGAGAAAGAGAGCCTGAAGGTGCAGTTGAAAGTTGAAGATGGCTGACTCTGGAAAAAACATGGGGATACATTTTTGGGTCAAGAGTACAGGCTGAAAAGGGTGCTCTTGGTGCTGTGAAAGGAGTTGTTTCATAGTATTTGATTCTTTCTGCATTCAGAGACACAGGACTTTGTGCGTTCTTTGTAAATAAACTGCATCAAAGAAATAACTGACTGTCACCAGTATCTCCTCCTTCCTGGAACAACCTAGTGGACCCCAACTTTTGGCTAGCGATTCAGGACAAAATGGGCATAACTTTTCTTTAACTCTGTCACTTCTTAGCCCTTTAGAGTAATAGCTCAACATAGCCTTTTTCTTAGCTCTCTGATGCCCACACTTCCGTGTCTCTACCGTGTTGCCCATTTTTGCATTCCTACTGTTCAGCTGTAGTGTTGCTCCCTCCTTTCTTCAACAGAGGGTTGTAGGTTAGATTGAAAAGTCCCAAATTCTTCATTCTCATAATACTGCAACCCAGGCTGTCAAGCAACAGAGATGTGCTCTGATAAATCTTGTCTTCCAAATAGCTCTGACCCTGAGTATAGTAGCTAATACCATTTTCATATACTCAGAATGTCAGAATGGAAAATCAATCATATGTCATCATCATCATTGCATCATTAAAGAGTGAGACACGATGTCTCTGCAGTCTGAGGAAGAAAGGGGATGAGGTTAAAATCACAAACCGTAGCTAAAATTTATGATTTAATTAAACTATATATGGATACACACATCTGACAATATCTCTTTTGCTATTAGAGTGTTGTAGAGGGAATAAACCACAAGGGATATGATTAATTGAGCCTCAGCAGGTAATAACTAATCAGAGGGAAAACTGGAACAGATGCCCTGGAGATTTCTTATGCTCTAGATTCCTTCTTTCTCTCTTCAGTACTTTGTACAGTGCCATCCATTCCAAAGCAGCAAGGACTTGTAAGAAAAATTGTGCAAGTAGTCTAATTCGCACAACACTCCCCTTTTTAAAATGAATAAGAGACTAGCGAGTTCCCACAAGCTTCCGCACAGGTTCCCAAGACATTTATATGGATAACCATGCATATTTATCTTACAAAGGAAAATGGAAATCTCTCTGTATAGCAAAGATATATATGCAATGCTTGGAAGAGGTGAATTCCTACACATGTATTACCCAATTGCTGAATGGATATTAATCTTTTTAAAAGAAAAAAAATGTAAGTATGCTAACAAATATGCATGGACCACACATAGGTAGGTGTGCAGGTACCAAGTGTAGTCTTATATAGAGATTCTGATAATCTGCAAAGTATAGGTTACAGCCATTACCATTATAAGCCTTATTTTTTATCTTTCTTACTCCCCCTTAACTTTGGCTAGCAAAATCGGCTTGACCTGAAAATTCCCTGGTTTACTCTGAAGGCTGTATTTTTTTTTCCTTATAAAGTTGTGGAGGGGAAAGGATTCAGCAATTTTTACATTTGCAGGTTGTTTAAAACAATTGCCCTGAAGTGAAATTATAGTATATCTAACATTTAGTTGACTTTCCATATCATTAAATCTCCTTGATGTTTCATAAATAGGCTATATTTGTAGGAAGAAGAAGAAAGAAAAGGCAGTTATTAAGCAAAGATATTATTCGTTGTTTCCTCTGAAAAATGCAGCTTTAGTTGCTTTTGCAGTATTTACAGTCTGTATATATGATTAGTTTGTCTTTTGGTGGTTAAGAGTAGAGAGACAATTAAGTGTCTTTCTATACTTCATTGCTATAACACAGATTTATCTCTTCGCTTAAATGTTAGAGGCTGGTTTTGGAGCAAAAGAACCAGAATTTTAGTCCCAGCTTTGCAGGTCTATGTGGTTTATTCAGTAATTATGTTTTTTTCTGTTTGTAACTATGGATTAGTTGCAGAACAGCACCCAACTTGAAAGTATAAAGAACACTGGTCAAACTTTTCTGTTTGTTTGTTACAGAAAATTGAAACAGAGCTATACGTCTGTTACCTTCTTTCTTTTTATTGTTCCTTTATTAGCCTGGTTTGATTAATAGAGTATTCTGAGATCTGTGGCCTACTTGGGGAGGGGGGAGTATAGATTGGATGAAAGAGGCTGTGTAATCTGTATCTGGATTAGCACAAATGAGTATAAAGTATGATGTGGTGTTGCTTTGTTTGTTTGCTTCTCTTCATAGAATATATTGTCTTTATTGACTTCAGAACATAACCTTAAGAGGTTTTGTTAAAGCCCCAGTAATCAGAGCTCAGTGTTTGTTTGGATGGTGTCAACAGAACACTGACATGGGTCTCTAACTATGAGGGGATTCAGAGGCATATATCAAAACCAGGATAGAGTTTGCTAGTTCATTTTGTTTCCATTATTATGGCATACAAGAATGTTAACAGAGCTAAGGAAGGCTCCTGACCAGGGGAGATTGGACCAAGCTCCTTAGCAGAGGGAGTTTAGTGCCCAAACAGAAACACAAGCCTGAGGAAAATAAAGCAACAAAACAGGTTAGACTACATTTTTAATCCCAATAGGGACACTCTTTTCTCTAAAGAAAGTATTTTAAACCCATTTTCTTTAAAGCTTGTTTACAATAAAAGTCTCTGAGAAAGTATTCTCATTTTGAGTTTGTATAAAGTGCAGGCTACCATGTTATAATGATCATTTACATTAGAGATCACATCATGGGATATGTAGCTTTCCAGAAATTGATTGGGCTTTTCATTGAAGCAGGGATCTATGCTTATGATTCCTTTTGCAGAATTGGGGCATGATTCTTCTAAGTATTACATTATTTTCTTTTGAGGTTATTTTCTTAGCTCTTCTCATTCAAACAGATTTAATCCAGTGAATTCCCATTTTTGTTTGCTTATTTGTTTTGGTGACAATTCACGTCTGATCATACAAAACTCAGATATCAATGGGAGATTTTTTTCCCCTGGGGATCGAATGATTAGTCATTAATTTCTTAAATGAAGTGCCAGTTTCTGTGATGTATACCTCTAAAAAATGCAGTTTTGGTGGCTTTTGCAGTATTTTTGTTCAATCAATTATGAATGAAGCAAACTTAATTCTTTTCAGCAAAACTATACATTGACTTTTACATAATGTTTTTTTGTTCTTGGCATGGGCAGTGGGTAAAGCTTTCCCTCGGGGAGGTTAGCTCCCTACCCACCTCTTCTGGACAAGGCCCAGCTCCCAGTAGCGGTGCCAGGGTTTTTGCCGCCCTAGGCGGCAGCGCTCCTCCACCGTAATCGGTGGTGCTTCGGCGGCAGCTCCTCTGAAGCTGCGTTCTCAGCAGCGTTTCGGCGGCTGCTTTTCTTGCCGCCGAATTGCCACCGGGAAATGAGTCACCGCTGAAATGCCACCGAGGGCGGCGAAATGCCGCTCCCCAAATCCTGCCACCGTAGGCGACTGCCTAGGGCCGCCTAGTGGAAGTGCCGGCCCTGCCAGACCCTAATCACTGGTCTCAGTCACCCTATAGCCCCACAATAATACCTAAGCATTCATTTAACACAATGGACCCCAGATACACTTAAGCAGTGGGACACACATCTCCCAAGGATATTGCAAGAAATTGCCATATGTGTGAGATATGTTATGTGATCCTAGTATTGTTTGGATAGCTTTGAGTGTGTGGGAATGTGTTATACTGCTATTTAAATCAGGAAATTGGACAAAGGGTGATGAGAATGCAGGGGAGGGGAAAGCACCAAGCCTATATGGGAAAAGTGTTTTCTTCAGAGATGAAGGGCTAGTTTTCCAAAAGGGATTTAGATGCCTAAAGATGCAGATTGGCACCTAGTGAGATTTACAAAAAAAACACCTCAATGGGTAGGACACAAAATTCCCACTGACTATTCTTCTTGTGCTTACAAGAAAACTTGTAAGGCTTGTTTCACCTTGTAGTCAAACTAGAAAAATAAAGCTTCCTTGGGAGAGGCCTCTCATGTCAACACCTTCCTAGCTGATGATTCTTTACCCTAGAGAAGCTTGGTGCATGGGCCATTGAGACTTGTAAATATTAATGATTTATTTTTGCAACTGAGTCTGTTTATTGAAAGGGCAGAAACTGTAACTATTATACTTACTTGCAATCAGGAAGATTCTCCCCTCCCTCTCCTCCAACTGAAAAGGATAAGCTGTTGTTCCAGAAACATCTTTTTGGATTTTCTATTGTTTTACAAGGAGTGTTTATACCTAAATTCCCTAAGGTAATTTTCTTTTATTTTTTACTGTTTTAATACCTGCACTATAAATCTGCTCCAGACCTTTTCCTACTACATCAGAGATTGAAAATTAAAATAACTTAATGACTCACTGCCTATAAAATTATTTTCATTATATTACAAAGTGCAGCAAAGTCCCAGAGTGGATATAACCTTCCTATTTTGTGTTCTGAATTTAGGATTTCAACTAAATTAAAGTCTTCCATTTAGTCAGAGACTGTATTAATCTATGTGAGGAATCATTTTCAGAACATAATACATTGATGATCACTTGGAAAAATCTGGTCCATGGCTGACTCATATCACACTTGATAAGAGGAAGATTTTAAAAGATAGTATCTAGATTTATGTTAGTTAACTAATATGAAAGTGTATTTTGCAATTGTTTTTTCCCTCGTTCACACATTAGAGTTTCTCTGTTACAGTAATATAAGGCTTCTGGAATCAAATTCATGAAAATAAATAGGTCTGGAGTTATTTGCACTTAGAGATAGCCCAGAATCACTTTTCTGAATCCCCATGAATTTTGACTGGATTTGATTAAAGGGGGCATGGATGTGAACCATCTTGGATTTGTTTTTCTAAAACAAAATCCCATCTCTGAGTGGTGAAGAGAATAAAATAAAAAAAAATCATCCACTGTTCCTCCTCCCATTTTCATTTAAAAGAGAGCTGGGCCAAACTGAAAACTATTTATGCATCTGTCTCTTACTCATATCCACCATCCTAAACTTTAGACTCATTCTCTACAAGATGCTGAGTGTATCCTATGAGGTGTTCGATGTCATTGATTTGCAATGGAAAGTGTGTGCTCAGCACCTCGCACGACTGAGTCCTTTTGGGATCAGATGAATGGGAATTATGTCTTGAACCAGTTTTGGTAATAGGTTTTACAAAATCATCCTTGCTTTTGCCTTTGTCTGTTTGGCAAGATTACTTTATGCTCTTGCTTATCTCACTATACAGGGCAAAAAGTCCATTCCAGATGTCTTTAGCTTTGCAAAGTACTACTTAGAATGGTTGTTTTAATTTTGAGACAGATTATTTTCTCTCTTACTCAGATCTCATTTCCTGATTCATTCTTTATGAAACCAATCTACTCATTGCATAAATTGAACATACTGCATAATGAGACAATAATTGTGTTCAACTATAGACATTTAGACTAAAATTGTTTAATATTAAAGCACTGATTTGTATCTGACTTTCAAATGGGATTTTTTTGTTTCAATGTACTGTATCTAAAATAGCCTTAGTAACCATTTCCCCCTTATTTCTTCAGTGAGATGAGGCCAGCTGTACTCTTCAATCTAATGATGCTGATCTTTATCTATATCATTAATAAAGAAGTGCTGTTGGTGCAAGGATTATTCTCCATTTAGATTCAGCAAACAGAAAAGAAGTCTTTTCTCTGGGCTCATATCCTTTCAGCTAATTAAACTGGAGAAAATGGAAATCACACATATAAAAATACAACCAGGTAAAGCTAAAGGTCTGACTTAAACCCACATAGAGCTAGAAAAACCATAGGACACAAACTCTGTCCCTAACTATGGTCTCATTGTACTTATGGTTTTGGGGCCAGATCCTCAGCTGCTATAAGTGTAAACAGCTCCATTGAACTGCTATTATCCTCAGTTATGGATGTGGCCCTTCAATGAAAACGTATTGTAAAAACTGATGCAACTCTGATTCATTATTTTTATTTCTGTAGCACCCAGTAAATCCAGTGAGGATCAGATCTGCATTGTGTTAGTCACTGGACATACTCAGAGTAAGAAACTGTCCCTGCCCTGAAGAGTTTACAGTCTAAAAAACATGCACTGTTTAGAGATCTCTTGTAATGGAAGGTCTTTTCTCCTCTATGAACTTGGTACTACTGGCATTGAAGTTAATGGGCAATTTTACTATTGACTTCAATATGAAGAGGATTGAGATTTCTATGTACATGAGAATCCTTAAAATGATAAGAGTCACTTATGTTAAGCAAGTGGAAATAGTCCTAAGTAGGCAAAATGAAGGGATCCATGCTGTTGTTGTTATACATCATAATATAAAAGACACCGCTAAAATGGCAAATTAAGGACAAAATTCTCTGTCTGTTTTCTTAAGAGGAAGTGTTGGGTGTTCTTGCATGGAAAATTGCTTTTCACTCCATTTAGAAAAATATAAAGTCTGTGCATCACTGGAAATGGGAAGAGAGATGTCAATTCTATTTGCTGTGACACATTTTGCAGGCTAAAATATAGAACTGTGATCAGTAGTGTTTACGCCTGTAAATGATGCATCTGGGTAAGGGGAGGGAGAAAGATGGGGGCAGATGGAGAGAGTAATGGCATTCTTAAGAAAAAATATTTGAGATAGAAATATTGCAAAGAAATAGGAATTCTATATTTTGCATCATTTTCTTGTTCTTCCTTGTGGTTTTCACACTTCTTTTTAAGCTGTTTGCTTGGTTGAGTGAGTGAAGCATTTACATCAATTTGACTACTTTTGATCTTATGAATAGAGACACGGATCCTCTAAGTCAAATATGGAAAGAACTTCTCATTCAGTTAAGTTTTAGACATGGACAAAACCAAGCTAATGAAAACAGAGGCATCCAGTGAGGTTCAGGTTGTATTTAAACCTTGATACCCAAGCTGCTTACAGAAGGATCAAATCAACCTCTGGAAACAAACACCCAGATGGTGGGGGAAATGATCTGGATCTAAAGTCATCAGGTATTTTCTGATACCTTCACTCACACTGAGTAGTACCTTATTCTACAATCAATCCCTCAGTGGTCAAAAGGATGATCTGGGAAGTAACTTGCTATTCAGTATGAATAACAGCATCCAAATCTGGTCTTATCTACCTAAATACCTGAGCCAATACCTTGAATCCAGGTGTGCTGTTGACTGAAACCTGCCCCACCCTCCCTGTGTAATGATTCCAGTAGGGGTGTATAAAGCCTCATGGGGCTAGTTTCACAAAAGGGACTTAGGCTCCAAGTTGCAATGCCTAACTTTTAGGTGCCCTTCCACCTCTTAGAGTCCACAGCCCCAAGGTAAGCACACAGGTTCCCTATACAATGCATGGGAAGAGTTAGGCGCCTAATAATGGGATCCACAAAAGCTAGCACACTGAAAATGAGGCCACCTAATCTAACCAATAGGAAATGCCAAAGATGGGGTGAGACTTAGGCTGCACCCCTCAAATGGTTTTAGGTGCATAAATAGTTACTCACTCCCCCCATCCCTCCGCCCTGGCCTGTTAGTTGTGCTGAGATTTCAAAAACAGCCTTTCTAGTCACTTTCAGCAATGAGCATAACAACTGGCATTCCAGCTGCAGGCAATGGCCTAGGCATGTTATTGAGTTAACAAAATTTCCTCCTTACAGGTGCATAAGGTGGCAGTTAGGCACCTAAATCCCTGTGTGGATCTAGCCCCTGCTATGTTTAAGACATAGTTATGACCAACTGTGAATATTGTTAATCAAAGCTTGCTCCCACGGATCATTGCAGCAACCCAAAATAGGTTCTAGCCACTCTAGTGCTGTGGGCAGGATTGAATGCTTAACTATTTACTTGCCAGTCAGCAAAGAATGACTGAGTAGAGTGTATTTTAGGAAATGCTTCCTCTGTGATCATACCATCCAGAACTATGGAGCAGTTACTGATAAATGTGTGACTCCTGCATCCAGGGCTTCTAATACGTTCAGAAGCTGTAGTTACTTCATTGGCATGAAGAGTGTAGAAGTTGGATTCAGTTACTCTGTTAAAGCCTCAGAAGTTCTTTACATGTCAGTTCCTACTTTGAAATGTAAGGAACAGGAACTTTCTATGTCTGTTGGAAGCTCAGCCTCACACTCGGGAGAGAATGTTGTGATGCATTGTCACTTACAAAACCTCGAGAACCAGTCCAATTGCTCTTTGCCAGATGATAATTTGATGGTCTTGTATATTGTTAAACTCTCTAACGGGGCCAGTTCTTCAGCTGTCTTAAACAGGTGTAGGTCCATTTACATCACTAGAGCTACACCGATTTACACCAGATGAGGATCTGGCCCTTTTGTCCTAAATGGTCCTTTAGAGGGCCCCATCTGTGTACTGTTCTGTGCCCAGGGTAATTCGGAATAAGTCTGGGAGAAATAGTCTTCCAACACAGGCCACAGATTCATTCTGCAGGCTGGTCATTACTGCAGTCACAATGTGTCCCCTCCTCAGAGGGGAAAGGACAGGGACATACATGTAACAGTGGATCCTCCAGCCTAACCCACCATCTGTATTCTGTACTGAGGGAACTGCTGGTCTTCAAATCTCTTCAGCCTCCCTTTAAACGATGGAACTGCTCTGTTTTTTTTTCTTTCTTCCAAATAACTCTACATCCATAAAGAAGGAATCAGGATGCACTTCTATTTGTAGAATCAAGGTGGGTGAGGTAATATCTTTTATTGGACCAACTTCTGTTGGTGAAAGAAACAAGCATTTGAGCTACACAGAGGTCTTCTTCAGTCCAGGAAAGGTACTCCCAGCATCATAGCAAAATGCAAGGTGGAAAGGATTGTTTAGCATAACATATTGTAAGGGATCATTCAAGGTAGAGTATTCCACATTACTTTTTGCTGTGTTGCTGGGATTGCCTTTCCTTCACATGAGGAAGAGTTCTCTCTAACTCGAAAGCTTGTCTCTCACCAAAAGAAGTTGGTCCAACAAAAGATATTAACTCACTCACCTTGTGTCTCTAATATCCTGGGGCCAACATGGCTACAACTACACTGCATACTTCTATTTGCAGGAATTCTTGGACATTCAAAAGGATAGTTGGCCCCCAATAGTCATATCTTTATTCTTCCTATTCCTCATTGATTTTCTTCATTTCACTTGTTTGAATAAAATCATAGCTTCTGTTTCCAATGACCAGATGACACAACTGTTAAAAAAACCTATGTGTTAATGTTTGTTTGCCTGGTGGATTTGAAATGAGGTGTACAAAGTAGTACACCAACAATATGATATTTTGATCTGCAAACGTTAGGTCTTGGGGTTTCTTTAAATAAATTATATAAATTACTTTTCAATGCAGACTGCTTTCTTTCTTTAGTTGTTGAAGCCAAAAACTTTAGAAGATGAGCTCAAACATCTTTTGTGAAGCAATACCATGTGACCAATTAAGTAAAAATTAAATTAATTCAGGTTAATTGAAAATATTGATGTCTGGCAAACATGCACATACATACACACATTGGTTGCAAATTCAACAAATGATTTTGGGTATAATTTTGGATTTTGAATCAATAATAATGTATTATATTGTTTTTATATTTTGGTGACTTTGAAAAAACTTCGTTCATTCCTGTTGGTCACTGAATATTTATGTGGGTTATCATAATAGAAAAAGTAATGCTCTGTTGGTTTAATAAGGAATCCTTTTGAATGTTTTGTTTGTGGAATTGTTTTTCTAGGGGTGCAAATAGAATTAGGGGGCATTGGTTAGTGCAACGTCCATGTTCAAGTGTAACATTTTTAGATTTATTGGCGCTCAGGGGGAAGAAAGAAAGGAGAAATATAGATCCTAACATTGCCTAACTTTGGAAAAGTTGGGATCAAATTATGAACTTTAAACATCCTATAGAGCTTAATAAAAAATGATACATTTTCTGTTGTTTTTTTAATTTATGATACAAAATTATAATCTGGATTGGCATTATATTCATCCTATTATTCTCAAAGTCTGCAGGAAAGCCATCATTTGACATTACTGTCTGTTTTAAAATTAATATCTATAAGATCTCACTGGTTTCATCTCTTAATTTCTATATAACTGCTCTAGAAGGAATGGTTCCATATTTACCTTCAGTCTGAAACTGGCTCTGTTATGTGTAATAATGTCATTCAAACGAGTAAGCCTAAAAAATATTTTTAAAAGTGATGTAACTTCACAAAAATAGATAATGCTATGATTATATGTAGGGAAAAGCAGATTTGTTGAAAGCAAAACATTGTGTGGGAACATGTTGATTTAGACAAATCTTTTGAAGGAAACTGAGGAGCCAGGGTTTCCTGGGCAACCAGGCTGCTCACTTGGTGGGCTGCTGTGAATCTGGGGCTCCACATGAGCTTCTGGACTTCCTGAGAGACCAGGGAACATATTTTGTTTCTTTAAGGAACCTTTTGGTGTTTCCAAAACAAAACATTGTTATCTGCATTAAAATTTTCAAGGTTTGGGGTTTTCATCTCAATTCAGCATGAAAAAATTCCCCAACCCTCAACATTTTTCATGGCTAGCTCTACCAATAATGCCATTTGCAAATATGCTGTCTTTCACTAATGAAGCACAGAGTATCAGTTCTGTGTTCCCATTCAGTGTAATATCTGTGGGCACATTCAACACTGTGATCATTTTATGTTCTTGACTCACTATTACATTATGCTTATATCTGAATTTTGTGTGATGGCTGCCATCTTGGTTGATACACTGGAGTTTGAACTGGGGACCTCCAGAACTAAAAGCATGAGGTGCTACAGCTTGAACAAAGCAACTAGGAGGATCAGGCACAGAAGTGGTCTTGTAGCACACATGCACCAGTAGGTTACATTTACATTTCCATGTTTTTAGGAACTAGTATCTTGACTTTGTAAGTTTTACTTAAGAAAAAAATCTAAAAGAGATTCATTTTGTCATCTCTTTCCAAGTTAGATAAATTCTATTTTGTTTAAAATTACAAGTACTCTTTTCAGTTAGAACAGGAAACCTTTTCTCTTAATATGTGTGATATTGAGTGCCTCATGGCACTCAATTGTTTCTGGGTTTTTTTCTTCATCTAGTGCTGATGAAATTAAGATGGCCACTTAGCAATTGTGTCTTACCACCTGCTCCCTTGATCCCTGCCCTATGCAGCTGTTACAGCTCTACATGGATACTTTAGGTCTTGTCACTACTGATACTGTCATTTGTATTATTTAATGCTAGTTTCCATCGAGTTTGAAGATAGCTGCTGTTTCTCCTAATCTTCATTTTGTTTGTTTACCAATGCTACTTGTTAAAGTATAAAACATATCTGATCTCGCAAATACTAAGGTGAAAGAGTAACTTTAGTCATGTGAGTAGTCCCATAGGCAAATGCTAGCAGGATCTGGGCCATTTAACTTGTCAGAATTCAAACAAAAACATACAAAGCCAAGGATTGGCAACCTTTGGCACGTGGCCCACCAGTATAAGCCCCCTGGCAGGTCGGGCCGGTTTGTTTATCTACCGTGTCCGCAGGTTTGGCCGATCACGGCTCCCACTGGCTGTGGTTCGCCACTCCAGGACAATGGGGGCTGCGGGGAGTTGGCCTCTACTTCCCCTTGTAGGTCAGATTTTATATTCCTTCCATAGACATAGGGAAAACTGTTGTGCTGGGATCCTCTGATTGGTTTTTTTATCTAAGGAAATAACTTACAGAAGAATAATCATACCTATAACTTTGGCTGTACAAATCTTTCTGAGGAAGTGTGTGATCTAGTTTTACCTTACAAAATGATACTCACCCAAGGCAAAGAATTCTGTTTATAGGCAAGTAAAAGTCCATGAGATTTTTCCCTACCACTATCATCAAGGTGAAGTGTGGGTAAGCAGATTTGTGCTCATGACATTACATTTTCATGACCATCTCGAAAGATTGAAATAGTGGTGGGTGAACCCTTAGCATTTGAGATTGTATGAGCCCTGTAAACTATTTTTCACAAGTATTTGGATTTCACATTGAGTTTTTTGACACGCAAAATGTTTGAAAAATAGAAAAAAATATTTCCCATTTTCTGCCCTGTATTTAATATTTCTTAAACATACTGTTAACATGACTGAGCACTGAGTTATTCATTGCCTGCCACAAAGATCTCAATTGTTTGTTATGATTGTTACTTTGCCTTCTGTAATTGGATTTCTGTACTTACAGTCCTCCAGATTCTAGTCACTTTGCAAACTGTGCTTCCTTTTGAAGGTCAAATTTATACTTTTTAGCAAGTGGTGGTCAGAAATCTCCAAAAGTTGCATCTTCCAGAGTTTCCTTCTAATCATTTCATAAGTGTGGCAGGGAATCCTCCACCCCACAACACAAGGGTCTCTTGAGATCTGTGCAGCTCTCGGGACATTGACAGAACCCAGGGCTGTCAGCTCAGAGATACAGTGCCTGGAGAAAGACCTACAGGCTATATGCTCCTCCTGCATGTGGAAACATCTATAGATTGTGCTGCCATTTTGTTTTCTATCATTCTAGGATTTTTTTAGAGCCTATTGCCATAATACTTAAGCAATTCTCTGGTATATTGAATCCACATTTAGGCTCTTCAGTGGACACAAGAGAATCTTCTTTTTTGATTACAAAATGTCTGCTTGCGTTGGTGATTCTGTATATGCGTGTTTAAATAATTCTGATTATCATTCCATAGTATCTTATTTAAGAGTCACCATGTTAAAAGAGGGAAACTATCTATTAGTGAATGAGCAGATTAGCTTCAAGGTGTCTTTTGTAATCATAGGTTTCATTGTTCAGTACTTTCTTCCAGCATGGGGTACAACTCCATGTAGCCATAGAGAAATTAGGGAAGAGCTCTCTTTCTCTCCCACTCCTACAGCCCCCATTGATCTTACATTGTTCAGCTACAGGGACTCCATGCTGGGGCAAATGTTCACCCTTAACATGGGTATTTTATGGCATGTATGGCCTATTGGTTGGGTCTCTTGGGCTATTGTCTTAAGGAGTAGCACAAATTCTCATGCTCATACTGAAATAAAGATTTATTTCCTTTGCTCGGGCTGTCCTATTACAATTCAGATGATGCACATATTCCACACACACGTTGTGTTCCTTGGGCCAAATGCTGCTGTATTATACTGATGCAGTCCCTGTTGATTACAATAGAATTATGCATGTGTAATTGAGAGTTAAACAGGGAACATGTTTCCTGTTTAAAGGGTTCCAAAGAAAGAACTGAACATGATGTTATAACAATAACTATTTATATACTACATGAATACATGTTTTTTGATAACTTGGGAGAGGTATTATATAAGTTAATTCCTTTTTCCATTCATTTAGCTTCATGTGGTATTTAACACTGCAAAGCTAATTTACATATGAATCCCACACACATACAATTTCTAGATGAAGAGCTGAAATGCTTGAGAGTATTGGTAGTGATGCTGTTGCAGTGGATGGATAGTTAGCTGCATGTGTCATATATTAATCATACTGCTGGTTTCTCAGTAGCATGAGGAATAGAGGAAGTAATTGAAAGCATTGAAATATATTACACCACTATATCCTTTCTCTAGCTGACTTTTTAATTTAATTTAATTTTTACAAATGTTGTATGCCTTTGTTGCCTTATGCATTGATGTATTGGTCTGATTTCCACTTGAGAAGATCACAGGACATGCCCTGTTGTTACCTTCTTATATTTTAAAATTATTGCAAACACCTGGGAAACAGAGTCTTTCATATGTCATTTTGGAAGTACTGATCTGATTTTTCTGAGAAGTTTACTCATCACAATTTTGATATCTCAGAAGTGGCATGATCAATATGCTAGTTTTTAGTCCCATATTTATTCCATGTATGCCTCATATAGCTGTATTTGTTTGTGCATAACTACAAGGTTTTTGATTGTGATAGAATAAGACACATGCATCTCTTCACATTGCATTACATCAAGCTGTCTGATATGACAGGTTAAAACTGATATAATCTACTACAAAGAGATTACTCTTACTGGGTTTTCAGTTAAATATGTTTTTGCTTTTCTTTTTCCCAGTGGCAGCAAAAGAACTAGCTTGACTTTTTAAAAGTTCTCTCCACAGAAGTGACGAAAAAAGAAAATATCACATTATATTAATATTGTATCAGTGGTAAATTACCACAAAACCTTATTTCACCTTCCCCAACTCTGACTGGCTCAGCTATTCTGGCCACTGGGTAAGAAGAAGAAGCCAGGAGTCCACCAATTCCTCACCCAGTGTCTCTGGTGAGGCAGGAAGTGGGCAGGTAGCCTTGTTTATTCCTATACAACTGAATACAATGTCCAGGTGGCTCTCTTAGGGGACTAATGGTGGCTGACACCAATAATTGCATGCGAGGACAGTCTGTCAGTCTATTCTATAGACAATAATGAAGTATTTAAATGTTTCTAGTTTAACATTTCTATGTGTCTAAGAAGCATCTATTTGCTATGGTGATGGGTGCTACATAAATACCTCAGATAGATGCAGGTCAGTGGAAATATTAGGACTACAGACATCCTTAGGGCCCAAGTCACCTTATGACATCAATCTTTATATATAACTGGCATTGTGTTTCTGGAAAAAATGAGCTAGATGAGCGAGATGGCACTTCATAATGAGATATTGCACGCTGCATTAGCTATCTTAAACCTAACGACTTGGTAACAGAGAAAGTGCGCAGGTGGAGTGTGATCACTCTAGCCGTTGCTTTATTTAGCTGTTGTGAAACAGGATAGTGTGTGTCATGCTTGAATCTTCCTTGAAATACTTATTACATGGCCTGCAGTTTAATTAAAGGAGAGACCATCAGGCTGTCTGAGGAAAGAGGGCTATTTCAGATTAAGCGTTGTGTGGTGAGCTGAAAAACTCACAATAACTTTCTAAGGTGTTTCTGTTTCTCTTTTTTTCTACTGGGAAAAATATATTCCTCATGATGCTCTGTTCTTTTCATTTTGTATGCTAAGCTTGACTCATTAAAATGGAGGTCTTGTCTCTGGATGTGTTGGGTCTGGGGGGTGGAGTTTTAAAGCATCTGAAGCTGGTGGTATTACCTAGTGGCAAGAGTCTGTGGCTGGGTCCTCTAGTGGGGCTGGCAGTAGGGGAACCTGAGACCTTCCTGCTCCACCAGGCTCTGACCCAGGGCCCTGTGACTGTCAGGTCAGATATGCGGCCTGGGAGCGGATGCCACCCAGCTTGCTCTCTCGGTCACTTCTTACTCTGGCTTCTGCACCTCCAAAGTCACAAGGTCTGCTTACAGACTCTCCAGGGGAGGAGTTCTCCCTGACCGTGATCTGGAGGCTCTTTCCCCTCAGTCCCGGGTCTCCACAGGCACCTTTGGCAGCTCGTCAGTAGGGTCTGGTCCAGGCAATGTGGAGCTCCAGCAGCCTCCCTTCAGGAGCTCACAGTATGGGACTGTCTACTCTGACTGAAGTGGGTTGCTCCCTTTTAAGCTCTGCTTCCATTGTGATCGGTCCCAGCAGGTATGGCTGGGTGGGACCTTCTAGGCCCACAGTTGATCATTACTCCCCATGATTCCCTGGTGTTAGACTTATACACCCCATCACCCACTCACTCCCCCTCAGGTTAGGACCTGGAGGCAGGTCTTCCTCCTGCCACCCTCCTCCATCCCAAACAAAAGAAATCAGCATATTTATATGTCTTTCCTACTTGATGGAGTACCTGGAACTTGTAGGGCTGCAGGGAAAGTTACCACCTCATGATCCAGGCATTGGTGTCTTTCATGGAGTTTAGCCAGTGGAGGGCAAACAGGAAGGGATTTCCTACAAGATGACAATGAAGTGCCTCTATGGCCCACTTCAGGGCCAGAGCCCTTTCTCAATTGTTGAGTAGTTCACCTCCCCAGCAAACAGATTTCTACTCATGTATAGGATCAGCTGTTCTTTGCCCTTGACCTCTTGGGACAGCACACTCCTGAGGCCCACTCCTGACATGTCTGTTTACAGAATGAATTGTTTCATGAAGTCGGAGTGGAAGAAAACTGGCATCTGGATTAGCTAGTTCTTTGAGGTTCTGAAGGCCCTGTCACAGACCACTATCCTTTTCACCTTCTTGGTGCTGGTGCCTTTCAGCAGGTTGGTAAGGGAGGTGGCTATTATGGCAAAATCTGATACAATCCCCCTGTAATAGTTAGCCAATCCCAGGAAGTGTCGTACCTGCTTTTTGGTTGATGGTATTAAGCAATCTGTCAGTGTTTGGACCTTGTCCAGGAGGGGTGCATCTAGCACCGCCCCACAATGTGCCTGAGGTATGTCACCTCCCACTATCCATGGTGGCACTGGGCAGGGTTTGTTGTGGCCTTCCTGAGGACCCAAACAACCGTGATTACATGATGTAGGTTGTCTTCCGGGTTATGGCAATAGATGATTGTCACAGATATAGGTGGATGCATGCTAATCGTGGACCACAGCACCCAGTCCATCTGCCACTGAAAGTTGGCTGCTGCTCCATGGAGGTCAAATGGCATAGTCACACATTGATATAGGCCAAAGGTAATCGGGAACACCATCTTTTCCCAGGACTCTGCTGCCAGTGGAATCTGCCAGTACCCTTTGGTAAAGTTCAGCATGGAGATGTACTCACTGTTACCCATTCTCTCCAATAGCTCATCCACCTATTAGGACATTGAGTACATGTCAAACTTGATATTGTGTTGACTTTCTGAAAGTCTATGCAGAACCACACCGAGGCATTGTTTTTTGGTATAAGCATGTGACGCCTCTATTTACTGCGAAAATTTTTGATAACCCCCAGAGTTAGCATAGCTTGTAGTTCTCTGTGGACCACTACTCACATCTTCATTAACAGGGGTCAATGGCTCTCATGTATTTTTTGCGCTGGAGCCATCACAATGGTGGTGGAATGGGAGTGCCCTTCCTGGAAGGGCCAAGAACACTTTGGGGAATATCTGAATCAGTTGCAGCATTTGCACTCACTGCATTGGGGGATCTCTGGTCTCATTGGCATGGGGATGGCCTACGATGTCACAGTTAAGACCCCAGCTCTGGATTCAGTGGGTACAGTGTTACCAGTAGGCCCTCATGAGCCTTCTCGGCCTTTAGGAGGTTGATGTGATATATTTGCATTTCATTTCATCTTCTGGGTTGATAGATGTCATATCGACTGACCCTACTCTCCTTATCACATCAAAGGGCCTTTGTCAGCAGGGTAGTAGTTTTTACTCAGACTCAGGGGGTAACGATAGCATCTTATCAGCAGATTCAAATGTGCACAACCACACCCTTTGGTTCTAGGGGCATTCCTAGACTTGTTGGGCTTTTGCAAGTTTCTTTTTCATAGAGCTTCCTAGTGCTTTCAGCCATTCCTTTGGTGGAGCATGAATGGTACTGAGCCCAAGACCGTGGATTCTCATTCCTCCCAGGCTTCCCAGAGGTGGGGGTCCAAAATCTTCCTGGTCTGTCTTTGATACAACAGTTCAAAGAGTGAAAACCCCATGGAGGCTTGAAGGACCTCCTGTATGGCAAATAGCAGAGATGGAAGCAGTTGGTCCCAGTACTGAGGGCCTGTATCCACACATTTTCTTAACATGGCCTTCAGGATCCTGTTAAACCACTCCATTAGTCAATCTGTCTGTGGATGGTAAACAGATGTCTTCAGAACCTTGATCTCCAGGAGTTCACACAATTCCCACATCAGTTGGATGAAAAGTTGGATCCCTGGTCCGTCAGTATTTCCCTAGATAATTCTCACCCTCAAAAAGACCTTCATAAGGTCATTCACAATGGTTGATGCATTATTTTTGCGGAGTGGGATGGCTTCAGAGTACTGCATTGCATTAATAGGTGATGGTACCACGATACACTTTTCTTGAGGGCCGTCACTAAATCCATGCCTATCAATTCAAAAGGTATTCCCACTACTGGGAGTGGAACCAGGGGGACTTCAGCATCCCTTTGGGCCTTGCCAGCTGGCATTCAGGGGATGAGGCACAAATATAGTGTACTATTTTGTTTACCTTGAGTCAGAAGAACCTGAAAGCCATCCTCTCCAGCATCTTCTCTCTTCCCCCAAATCCTGCACACAGCACTATGTGTGCTAGATAGAGAACCCTCTGTCAGAAACCTTTGGGCACCAGGAACTGTCTCCTTATGTCTTGAGTTTGGAGGTCTTGTGTTACCCTCTGAAGCCACTCATTCTATAGCCCGAAGTGGGGCCACTGTTACATTTGTCAAGATTCACCCAGCTCCCCATTGAAAAATGCTATCTGCTTCCATGCCTGGGTCATAGTCTGGTCCTCCTGTTTCCACACAAAGCCTGATCTCCAGGTAGCCATTCAATTCCTGGCTGACAGGAGGGACTTTCTCCTGGATCTTCCATCTTGCCTAGGCCCATAAGCCCCCTCATTTTTGGGACTGGGATGGTTTCCACTGGGGTTCTTTGCTCTACCATTTCAGGACCTCATCAAGACATTTCCAGTCCTTCCCTAATATCATGGGATAGGCCATGATGGTATGGCAAGACCTGGTATGGCCTCCCGCCCTCTGCTTTACTTTTGTCATGGGGTAGGGTTATACATCCCTGTGTATGCACTGGAGGTAGGTAGGAGTGCCAAACATGGAATCATAGGGTAAGAAGGGCTCTCAAGGGTTATCTAGTCTAACCCCCTCTCAAGATGCAGGATTTGTTTGTCTAAACCATCCAATACAGATGGCTATCCAGTCTCCTTTTCAAGACCTCCAATGAAGAAGCTTCCACAACATCCCGAGGCAGTCTGTTCCATTGTCTTATTGTTATTATAGTTAGGAAGCTTTTCCTGAGATTTAATCTAAATCTGCTATGTTGTAATTTGAACTCCTTGCTTCTTATCGTGTTCCATTTTGACACAGAGGACAACTTTTCTCCATCTTTATTGGCAGTTTTTCAAGTGTCTAAAGACAGCTATAAAATCCCCCCTTAATTGCCTCTTTTTCTAAAGATGCATACCCAGTTCCTTCAGACTTTGCTCTCAGGGTTTGCATTACATCCCTTTGATCATCTTTGTCGGTCGCCTCTGGGCTTGCCTTTCTCGCTCGCCTTTCCAGTTTCTCTACATCCTTTCTATACAATGGTGATGAAAATTGGATACAGTACTCCAGCTGAGGCCTAGCCAGTGCTGAGTAGAGTGGTACTATCACCCTCCGTGACCTATATACTATGCCTCTGTTAATGAAACCTAACATTGCATTTGCTTTTTTTATAACCACATTGCATTGCTGACTCATGTTGAAGTTGGGATCTGAACAACTCTCAGATCCTTCTCAGCAGTGCTACTGCCAAACTAATTTCCCCCCATGCTGTATTTGTGCATTTGTTTTTTCTTCCCTAAGTGTAGCATCTTGCATTTGTCTATTGATGCATTTCATTTTGTTGTTTATAGCCCAGTTTTCCAATTTATCAAGATCCCTCTGATTTTTTTCTCTATCCTCCAAAGTATTGCCAACCACCATTAGCTTTCTCTTGTCTATAAATTTGATCAGTACGCTCTCTACCTGAATCAAGGTCATTAATAAAGATGTTAAACAGGACTGGACCTGGAACAGATCCCTGTGGAACACCACTTGAGACCTCCATCCAATCCAACATCATTCCATTAATAGTTACTCTTTGTTTGAGGTTATTTAACCAATTATATATCCACTTGATGGTAGTTCCGTTGAGCCCCCATTTCTCCAGCCCACTTATCAGAATGTAATGTGAGACTGTGCCAAAATCCTTGCTGAAGTCCTGGTATTTTATTCCCCCTATCCACCAAAGAAGGAAATCAAGCTGGTAAATCCATGCCAGCTGCTAGTGATCACCCATCCATCATCTAGGTATTCACAAATTGAATGTTTTATACATTTCTCTAGTAGCTTCCCAGGTATCGAAGTCAGGCTGATTGGTCTATAGTTCCCTGGCTCCTCCTTTCCCCCTTTTCAAGATGGAGACTATGTTAGCTCTTCTTCAGTCTTCCATGATCTCTCCTGTCAGCCATAAATTTGTAAATATTATTGACAGTGGCAAAACATGTTGGGGGATTCTATTAAGTTTTCTCACATGGTTTGTTTTGCTGAATCCAGAGTCTACCAGGCCGGTTGCCTCAGACCCATTGATTCATACTGGGATTATCATCTTGGTTGGGCCCCATCTGGGAGCCCTGGTGGATTATGTCTATTCCTGGTCAGAGTTGCAGTCTATAAAGTTGCATTCCCACCTAAAATGTCCTTTCTGTCCACAATCGAAACAGCTCCCCTTCGGAGTCGTGGTTGACTGTCCCTTCTCTGGGATTGTACAGGTTCCTGGTAGGGTGTACCTCTCTTATCAGGGACTCTGGTCCCTTCTCACCTCTACCTTGGTGGCTGGGCTGTGGACCCAAGGTGGTAGTGACCTGAAGAGGAGCAGCCACTTCAGCAGCTCTTGGCTTCCCCCGCTAGCCCAGCCTTTGCTAGCAGTCGGTGTCCTGAGTTTGGATATCCCAGTCCTCGGTGTCAGAGAGGCCAGACCCTGTGTGACCACATAGTTACCCATCAGGGCTGTGGCCTCCACCAGTGATGCTGGTCTATGGTGCTTCACCCCTTCTTTCCCACGAGATGGGAGAACCTGGAAGAACAGCTCTAGCATGATGAGCTCCATTACGTGTACTCTGGTCTGGTTGTTGAACTATAGCCAGCACCAACACCGTTCGTTCAGGCATTTTGCCACTACTTGTGGCCGGGCTCCCTGTGGGTATGTTTCCTCCCTGAATCATTGGTGGAATGTTTCGGGGTTGATATCCATGTAGTCTAAAAGGCTGCTTTTGCTTTGACATAATCCAGCACTTCTACAGAGTCCAGGCCCAAATAGGCAGCTTGTCAATTATGGGGCTATGAGGGTGGCCCAGTGTGTCTGCGGGCAATGCACTGCAGAGGCCACCTGCAAGAAGCTGACCAAGAAGGCTTCGGGGGTCATCACTGGGGCCCATTTTGGCAAGCTTGATGGGCAGCCTGGGAGGAGGGAGGAAACACATCACCAAAGGGTCTTTGTGCTGCAACGTTAGGAGTCCTCTGAGGGTCCAGGACTGCTGCTATCTGTTGAATAAGGTGTTGGTATTGCTCCTGATAGTGTGCCGCCTGCCCTCAGTGTATCTGCTGCATTGCTGTTGGGTCGCTACTGTTGCTGCTGGGCAGCTATCTGTGCAGCAGCTGACCCTGTGATTGCTGTTGCTGGGCTGCCTGCTGTTATTTGCTCACTATCATCCATATGAGCAGCTTTTCTGCGTCTGTGGTCTATGTTGGGCCAGTTTGTCGATATGTCTGCTGCCCTTCTGTCAGGACTGGGTTCTCCACCAGTTGTCAGAGGAGGAGGTGGTGATGGTGGGGGTGGGGGTGGGCAGATGTTCCAGCATCTGAACATGGTGATATTGCACAGTAGCGAGAGACTGAGGCTGGGTTGCCGGTGTCTGAGGCACCGGCAGTAGGGGAACCCGAGCACTCCCTGCTCCACTGAGTTCCAGCCCAGGGCCCTGTGACTGGACGATTGGGTTCTTACAGTAGAAAGAATTTCTGCAAAGTCAATTGAGAAGCAGATATTTGTAAACAGCACAGTGTACTTGATGAGGTGTTTTTCCAATTCATTTTATTTTGCTCTCAATGTGTCAGCATGCCACAGAATTTACTATTGGCTTGTATAACTGCACTGTAGTCGTTGTCAAGGGGAAAGATCAGAGGCTTTGGCAGCTGAATTATGGCAGTTGAGAATTTTCGCACCCAGGGATCAGGTGTTGGCTGGAGCTTTTGGCACCTGTTCTCATCTGGACCTGAGTGTGTATTGCAGAAAGTTATTCACAAATATTCATTCTAATTTTTAAGCATATTTACTTTGACTGTGTTTGTGCCCCTTCTGTGTTCGCTAAAATATTTATGGAAAGAGAAGAAGCCAGCTGGCAGGAGTGGTCATTGAGAAAATCAAATGTAAGTATTTATTGCAGAATATTCACACATCGAACTTTGAACTTGTAGTTATAAGTATATGCCCTAGAATCCTCGTTCTAAGAGGTAAACATTTAATCAGGATTCAGAAACAGCCCTTATAACCTATGTTGCCAGTCAACACAGTACACATTCTTAATGCTCACAGAAATGTTTGGATAAAATAGTAAATAATTGTGAACATCAAATCTGTGGTCTGTTCATGGCTAATTTGTGAACAGAAAGCGGGTATATTTGATTAAAAACTTGTTTCCTATGAATGGTTCAGCCCGTATTATTCATTCGGTCTTCACATGACAGTTCAATCCTTTGGATTATATTTTCACTATAAGGCCTGACCAATAATGATCTAGCCAAATAACTCTCAATATTGCAATACTAAGACCCTGATTGAGCAAGCATCTTAAGGGCCCCTTTGAAGTCAGTGGGAGTACTCCTGTGCTTAAATACCTCAATGAAACAAGGGCCTAAATCACCATGACAACTGAAATGTTACACCATAATTGTGAGAGTATTATATGAAGGTACAAATAATTCCCAAAACTTTACTCAGAACAAAGTCATCGCTTTGATGACAAGATGTCTGTTCATTTGCTCTGTAAGGGAGTCTGGAAATACAAGTATGTTATTGTCCACCATTTGATTTAAGCAAACTCATCTTCATTCAGATTGGACAAATTAATTTGGGGACAAAAACAAACAAAAATAGAGAAAAAGGAAAAAGGAGAAATAACACTGGTCTACAATTTTTGAGAGGTCGTCTGCTTCAGAGATAAAATGTGCTATTTAGTATGTATTTTGATGTGCTGAATTCAAATATGACAATTAAAACAACTGGCTACTGTTTCTAAGATAGTTCAGTTTTTACATTTTATGTCTATGTGTAGATAGTAGAGTTTTAATCATAAATTGTAAACCTAGGTCTTTTCATGTGTTTATGGTTGCTTTACATGCTACTATTTCACCTGTCCTGTTTATGTAACACTTTAAAAATCAGCAAAGGGGTTATATAAATAAAATGTATTATGAAACAAAAGGCAAAAAACTATTATGTACATAGTTTAGTCCTATTCAGTGTCTACTCTGCGCTTCTTGGCTTGTCTCTTGTATTCATTAAATGGAGCATCTCTTGTCACTGTCCAGCAATAGTCTGCAAGCATTGATGGGCTCCATTTGCCCTGATTGCGTTTCTCCATTGTTGCAATGTCCTGGTGAAATTGCTCGCCGTGCTCGTCGCTCACTGCTCCGCAGTTTGGTGGAAAAAAATCTAGATGAGAGTGCAAAAAATGTATCTTTAGTGACATGTTGCAACCAAGGCTTTTGTATGACTTGAGGAGGTTTTCCACCAACAACCTGTAGTTGTCTGCCTTGTTGTTTCCGAGAAAATTGATTGCCACTAACTGGAAGGCTTTCCATGCCTTTTTCTCCTTGCCACGCAGTGCATGGTCAAATGCATCATCTCGAAGAAGTTCACGAATCTGAGGACCAACAAAGACACCTTCCTTTATCTTAGCTTCACTTAACCGTGGAAATTTTCCACAGAGGTACTTGAAACTGCTTGTGTTTTGTCAATGGCCTTGACAAAGTTCTTCATCAGACCCAGCTTGATGTGTAAGGGTGGTAACAAAATCTTCCTTGATTCAACAAGTGGTGGATGCTGAACACTTTTCCTCCCAGGCTCCAATGACTGTCGGAGTGGCCAATCTTTCTTGATGTAGTGGGAATCTCTTGCATGACTATCCCATTCGCAGAGAAAACAGCAGTTCTTTGTGTATCCAGTCTGCAGACCAAGCAAGAGAGCAACAACCTTCAAATCGCCACAAAGCTGCCGCTGATGTTGGTCATAGTTTATGCACCTCAAAAGTTGTTTCCTGTTGTCATAGGTTTCCTTCATATGGACTGCATGACCAACTGGAATTGATGGCAAAACTTTGCCATTATGCAGTAAAACAGCTTTAAGACTCGTCTTTGATGAATCAATGAACAGTCTCCACTCATCTGGATCGTGAACAATGTTGAGGGCTGCCATCACACCATCGATGTTGTTGCAGGCTACAAGATCACCTTCCTGACGGTCACGGAACATGGAAACCCTAACATCACCTGCCAGGAGATTCCACTGCTGTAGTCTGGAGCCCAAAAGCTCTGCCTTACTCTTGGGTAGTTCCAAATCCCTGACAAGGTCATTCAGTTCACCTTGTGTTATGAGGTGTGGTTCAGAGGAGGAGGATGGGAGAAAATGTGGGTCCTGTGACATTGATGGTTCAGGACCAGAAGTTTCATCCTCTTCCTCTTCCTTGTCTGACTCAAGTGAGAATGATTCTGGTGCATCAGGAACCAGCAGTCCTTCTCCGTGGGGTACTGGGCGTGTAGCTGATGGAATGTTTGGATAATGCACAGTCCACTTTTTCTTCTTTGACACACCTTTCCCAACTGGAGGCACCATGCAGAAGTAACAATTGCTGGTATGATCTGTTGGCTCTCTCCAAAGCATTGGCACTGCAAAAGGCATAGATTTCCTTTTCCTCTTCAACCACTGGCGAAGATTTGTTGCACAAGTGTTGCAGCATATGTGTGGGGCCCACCTCTTGTCCTGATCTCCAATTTTGCAGCCAAAAGAAAGGTGATAGGCTTTCTTAACTATAGTGGTTATACTGCGCTTTTGTGATGCAAAAGTCACTTCACCACAAACATAGCAGAAGTTATCTGCACTGTTCACACAAGTACGAGGCATCTCTGCTCACTTTGGCTAAACAGAAATGTGTCCCTTTGCAAAATCAAACACTGACAAATAAGAGAGCACGACACTGTATGATTTCTAGAGCTGATCTAGGGCAATTTGTTCAGCAGAGTGATGTAAGCTTCGTTATGATTGCATCATCCATGACTTCTAGGAATAACATGATGCAATTCATATCATGTATGACGCAATACCAGCTTCAGATTGCATCATTCATTGTTTTGCCTAAAAAGCAAGTACTGTCCAAACCCAGTCATAGATTTATTCATCGATCCGGTCAAAGATGTATTTTAGTCATTTCTGGTTTAAATTGAGATCCCTTCCCTTTATAACTCACTTATCCTCCGCCATTCCCAAGTCAAGGGTCGTATATACTGACCCAATAGCATGTCTTGAAAACTAGAGCCAATCAACAATTTTAAGCATCATTTTCATTCTCAGTGACCCAGAATTAGTAAAGTTTGACTACGTTTATTTCAGAAGCATTTTGGCTGTAGAGCAGTGTTATTTGATGAACTCTGTCTCTGGTTGTAAGTTGGTCTCCTTTGGTCTCCAACCCACTCATTCTTCTGTTAGATATTTGTAGACCTCCCTTGGGGTCGACAAGCTGGCAGAGTCCTATTAACTCTTCAGGTTGACTGACATCAACTGTTCCTTTGTAAACAATACCTGATGTTTATAAATGATTGAAAACTTCTTTAGTTAAAAAATTCCAGGAAAGTTAGTTTTATGAATAGTCTTTCATTTAGTGCATTATAGATATCTAGCTAGATTTTCGAAGTTCACCATGACAAGAGACTAGTGTATTTATCAAAGGGAAAAGTGTATTGGGGAGAGGGGAGAAGGAAGTAATAGAATTCAAAGGTAAGGGAAGAAATCAACAGACAAAACCAAATAAGGAAAGTAATTTTGTGAAACTATAAAAAACCTATGTATCCTTTAAACTGTCCAATTGTACTGTTAGGGCATATCACACAGTAGCGTAGCCAGGGTGGGAGCAGGGGGAGCGGCCGCTCCCCCTATGAGGAAAAGCGGCGCTAAGGCGCCGCCAGAGCCTCGCTAGGGCAGCGCTTTAAAAGGCCCGTTGCTCCTGCTGCTGCGGGGAGCCAGGGGCCTTTTAAAGCGCTCCCCCACCCCCAGCTCCACTGCAAGAGCCAGGCGGGGCGGGGGAGGGGCACGCTTTAAAAGGCCTGCGGCTCCAGCTGCAGCAAGCCGCCCCTTGTCTCCCCGCTCAGCAGTTCAGCGGGGAGACAAGGGGCAGCCGCGGCAAGCCGTGCCTTGTCTCTCCGCTCACCCGCTGAGTGTGGAGGCAGCGGGCAGCTGCCTGCCGCCCCCCAAATCTTGGCACCCTAGGCGACCACCTAGGGTCGCCTAGTGGGCGCGCCGGCCCTGCCAGCGGCTCCTGCCGCTGCAGGGATCTGCAGGCCTTTTAAAGCTCCGGCAGCGGAGCTTTAAAGGGCCCGGGGCTCCGCAGCGGCTGGAGCCCCGGGACCTTTAAAGCGCTGCAGGGCGAGTACAGGGGGAGCGGGAGGCGCCTTTTTATAGCGCCGCTCCCCCTGTGCTCAAGACCTGGCTACGCTACTGATATCACAATCTTAGTTTTAGTACCAGGGTAAACAATGCCCTTCAAGATCACATGAAGACAGCTTTAACAGTTACAGTATTTAGTTCTCTAAAATGTTAGCCCCGATATTTAATAACAATTAGGAAATTATAACTGTTGTCCAAATCACTCAAAATAACCTTCATGCAGCTGACATAGTTTCTGTCATTACCTGCGAGGTCCAGCAATTTTGAGCAGTCTAAGAATCTGTGACCTTATAACTTCCTCCTCTATTTTTATTTCTCCCTTAGCATTCTCCAGAGATTCTGGCATACTACTGAAGCCCCAGAATGCACAAAGCAAAAATAAGTCACCTTCTTTTAGTGAATTTAGTGACTGCAGAGTCAGTAACCTGGGCAAAATATATAATACTAGAAATAAGAGATATATTTGTTTTTACTAATGTCACATACTTATCATGGAACAGATATGGCATAATAATTCAAAATCTCAAACATGTTCAAGTATGGCTCTGATTCAACAAGCCTTAACCAGGAATACAGCCTTCCAAGAGAGTTTTGCAAAGAATATAATCTCTTGGGGCTTGATCCTATTCCCATTCAGGTTAATTGAGAAAATCCCATGTAATAGGGCGGGACCAATCCCTTAGGCAGTTCAAACTATCAGTTTGCTATTAGAATGTGCCACATTTTTCCCCTCAACCCTAGAATTCTTGCTAGTGTGACCGATTTTAATCCTTTTTTAAGAGCTCCTTTATCTTTAGCTCCCTAAGTAAGTCTGCTCCATATCAATAGTGATAAGGACCAGAGTCTCAGTTGATATAAATCTGCATTGCTCCATTCACTGCAATGGAGTAATGCTGATTTACACCATCTGAAGATCTGACCATAAAAGACATTGCTATCTGTTAAGCATTCAGTTCCCTGCATCAAGTGTGATGATAGTCTTTGTCCAGTTTCAAGTAGGCAGGCATGCACACGAAACAGTTACATATAAATGAAGTTTAAAACAAATTCACTCAACCCTAAAGGAGAATAAACAACTTTCACTTCTAGAGGTGATCACTAGCTATTAGGACAGTGTGAGGAATCTTGCCCTGAATTCACTTTACTGAAGAAAAGGTATGGAAAAATAGCTTAGTTATTTAAAATAATTGAGATCTGGCATATGATGCTAAGCCCACTACATTTTTTATATATTTGTGTGTGTCTCATAGTATAGATATAGTGTATATATAGGCAGAGAGAGGTTTTAGTATCACATGACTAATCTTAATTATTTACAAAGATTAATTGGAGTTATGCATATTTCAAATACCATTAAAATCAATGGGAGTCTGGCCCTTTAAATATTAATAACATAACAGCAAATGAGAAAAATGATAGGGCAATATGCCATGACAGTAGCTACAAACTATCACACCTTTATATAAAATACTAGTCCACAATCATGAGACCCAGGTCAAAGTTTACAGCCTTCATTTTAGATTCGGCCACAGTTGTTTATTCTGTCCAAATAAAAGCTGCTTCTCGCAATGATTGCTTATGTCTCCCCTGTGAATAGCGCTCAGCCCTACAGGGACTATAAAGACATGTTTGTAGAATGGAAAATTAATTTATTTTTCTTTTCCTGAATAAATGAGGCAAAATAAATTCCTAGGGCCAGATCATCAGCCTCTGTTCCATCCTCTTTGCACTGCTCAGGCAGCTCAATCGCCTAGATATGGCCTCAAACCCCTGTGTGTAGCCATTTCTAGCTTCTGTGGCTGACCTAAATATACTTTGAGTTTGCAGTGGTCAAACAAGTGAGTACAGGAGATTTTGCAATGCCACTGTCTTTGAGACTGATTTTCCTCTGCCTTTCGCAATGACAGTGTAAAACGCTTTCAGATCAGAATAGTTGCATTTTATATTTACTTTGCACTCACTTAGCACAGATGCAAGGTCAATAGCCATATTTTAAAGAATCTAAATCTTTTTTGCAAATGTATTTTAGTCCTCTTGTCTGATATTTAGATTATTTCTACTTTAAATAAATTAGCACCAGCATACCAACCGGAGCTGGTCAGGACTTTCCCAACAGAACAGGGTTTTGCTAGAAAATACAGATTCGTCAAACCAGGAATGCTTTGCAGAAACATATGAGGTTTGACAAACTTCCAGCCAGCTGGTTCCCTGCCAGATTACTTGGCAGACTTCTGGGAAGCCCGGATGTCCAGGGTCCATGCCTCTGAGGCAGCCCCACCATGTGGAACATTACACGAGAATGGCCATGTGATGGTGTACCCCATAAGGGTTTATGGGGATATGCTTATAAATGTATATATGATATAACTGGAATATGTTTTATGCTATGTGTGCCATGTAACATATCTCTGTAAAAGTTATGATCTACTGAATCTATTCCTCCTGTTTGTATGCATGTATCATTTTTGTCGTGGAAGTTATGAATATGGTTGTATATTTGCTGGTTTTATACATAGCCTTAGTAAGAGTACTTAACCTGCACATTCCTTTCTCCAGACATTGATCAAGTGCCCAATCAAGAGACACTTAACAGACAAAAAGAACTTGCAGACACCAATCCACATCTGAGCTTGGCCAGGAATGTGGCTTGGCTCCTAAGGAACTGAGTTGTGTATAGACATGTGACTTGCCCACGTGACCCCAAATCTCCATTTTGTAACTGGATGCTACACAGGGAGAGGGAGGGGTGTCCACCTAGAGGAGACCCCTCCATTTTGTCTTCATCTGGCTAAAGAGAGAGCCTCTCCACCCTCCCACCCCCCAATGACACACCTGAAAGAGACTGGAACAAAGGACAAGAACAATAGGGGGTGGAAGTGATTGCTGGACCCAGGTTAGGAGGACCATAGCCTGTAAAATGAAGTTTACTGGAACTGGTGAGGTTTTTATCTGTATTCAGTATGGTTAGACACAGACTTGCGTGCTTTATTTTATTTTACTTAGTAATTCACTTTGTTCTGTCTGTTACTACTTGGAACCATTTAAATCCTACTTTCTGTACTTATTAAAATAACTTTTTACTTATTAAAAGACTATGAATGGCTATCCAACTACAAAGGCAGTTTCTCCTCCCTTGGTGTTCACACCTCAACTGCTAGAAGAGGGCCTCACCCTCCCTGATTGAACTAATCTCGTTATCTCTAGCCTGACTCTTCCCTGCATATTTATATCTGCCTCTGGACATTTCCACTGCTTGCATCCGACGAAGTGGGTATTCACCGACAAAAGCTTATGCTCCAATACCTCTGTTAGTCTATAAGGCTCCACAGGACCCTTTGTCGCTTCTACAGGTCCAGATTAACACGACTACCCCTCTGATACTTAACCTGGAGTATGTTTTAGTATCTGGAGGGGGGCAAACAGATGTGCATATCTCTCTATCTGTGAAATAGAGGGTGAACTATTTATGAGTTTACCCTGTATAAGCTTTATACAGGGTAAAACGGATTTATTCAGGGTTTGAACCCCATTGGGAGTTGGGCACCTGGGTGTCAAAGGCAAGAACACTTCCTAAGCTGCTTCCAGGCAGGCCTACAGCTGTTAGGGGACGTGCCTCAGACCTGGGTCTGGGTTTGCAGCAGGCTAGTGGGTCTGGCTCAAACTAGAGAGGATTCTGGAGTCCCAAACTGGAAAAGGCAGGAAAGCAGGGGCAGGAGTAGTCTTGGCACACTAGCTGGCAGCTCCAAGGGGGTTTCTGTGATACCAGCTTGTCACAGGCCATACTGGGTCAGACCAATGGTCCATCTAACCCAGTAACCTGTCTTCTGTTAGTGGTCAATGCCTGGTGCCCCGGAGGGAGTGAACAGAACAGGTAATCACCAAGTGATCCATCCATGAGAATCTCAGCTGTAACGGGCTCTCAGGGCTTCTAAGCTTTCTGTTGTGTGGTAGGGGCCTCCCCTGACTCCAGCTCAGGGAGTCCCTGGGAATCTGGCAGTTTGCTGCTCCTTTTTGGTAAAAATTGAACCAAAGCCATTTGATTTTTCCAAAACAGAAATTTTTAAAATTTACTACTACTAAAAATAATGTTAATTCTAAAGCTGCTGTTCCCAGTCTTGAATGGAACAATCTCTATAAAGTAGAGCTGATTAAATCTTTCAGACAAACCTTTTTTTGGCAAAAAGTGAAGATTCATAAAAAGTTTCACAAATGTATGTTAGTTTTGTCTAATCATTTCCCCGCCAAAATTCTGAAAACCTTTAAACCACTTTTTACCTTTTTGAAACAAAACATTTTGATTTTTTTCATTTCCTTCGGTTTTATATTTTTTAAATGTTAAATTTTCTAATTTTGAAACAAAATTTTTTATTTCACATGAATCAACTTTCCTCCCAATTTTTCAATTCTCTCTCTCAAAAAAAAATTCAGGTTGACCCCAAACTATTTTTGTTCTTTTTTTTGTTTTGAATTGCCAGCAAACTGAAATAAGTTATTCACATTGCTTTAGTATAAATACATCTCTATTGTTAAACTGTTGCAAGTGTCTATAACAGGAATCAGCAACCTTTGGCACACAGCCCACCAGGGTAAGCCCCCTAGCAGGCCGGGCCAGTTTGTTTACCTTCCGCATCCGCAGGTTCGGCCCATCACAGCTCCCACTGGAGCTGTTCCGGGCCAATGGGGGCTGCAGGAAGTGGCGGCCAGCACATCCCGCGGTCCACACCACTTCCCACAGTCCCCATTGGCCTGGAGTGGCGAACCGCAGCCAGTAGGAGCTGCGATTGAAAGGTTGCCAATCTCTGGTCTATAATATAGACAGGGTCTTAGCCAGAGCATATTTTTTCAACATCTGTAGAGTATTCTTAAGGCTTTTGTTATCATTCATTACTTCCATATCCAGGGCGTTTTGCACTTCCACTGTCAACTCCAGTCAAGAGATTTTCTCTTCTGTTCATGCCCAGTCTGAGCAGTAATTTCCTGCAGTGTGTTCAATCTCTTATTGATCAATCCATTGCCTAATATAATTAAAACTGAAACTCAAGGCAGACTCTAGCCACATGCATGCCTTGATGCTGTGTATCTCAATGTTTATCTAGTGTTTGAGACTGCTATGTTAGTTTCTACATAAAGGACAGTATTTTTATTATTTGCTCTATGTTTGCCTGTTTTTTTTCACAAGTATTTGCTATTGAGGATACATTTTTTAGTGAGATGCCTACCTTTTGATGTTTGTGTTTTATTCACTAGTATGATCATCCCTTGAGATGATTTAATAAGGCACATTTTTGTCAAAGCTAGAAATGCCATTTAATCAACTTCAGTCTTGGTTTTGGTTATTAATGCTTAAAATTTAAGATAAAATATTGCTCTTACTTCCATTTAAACATGGTGGCCATCCCATTGCCACATAAAAAAGCTTCGTCGTAGAGAGTTTTAAAAGTGACTAGTCCCAGCAGCAACTCTAGTCAAAATTTCTGGTTTTGACATTTCAGATTTCAGCATTTTGAATTGAGCGAAAAAAGTGGGATAATTCCGGGTGTGTGTGTGGGGGATGTGATTAATACTCTCTCTCCCCCCCCCCCCCCCACACACACACACTTCTTTCTCAACTCCCGCCACCCCCACATGCTTATGAACATGAAGGAAAAGTAGAACACTCAGACATTCTTTTATAGGGCACTATCGCTAATCATTCCATTCTGCCCCCTAGCCTTCCTGATGACAAATATTTAGTTCATAAATGTACTATAAATCATGTCCCCATACTTAGGTGTGGTGATTGAACTTGGAATACTACCTCATGACTTCCACATCTCCGTTTGCGCTCACCCCCTGGAGCAGTGTGACATTTTCTAGAGATCGGGTAGCTTACAGAGGTGCAATTTTTATCTATCTTGGAGCTCCTTATCTTAATCCTGACAGGGTATAGCAATGAGTTTATGAACTGATCATCAGGAGCTTGTACAGAGTTTGTTTTGGCTGACAGCAAACTATAGTTTTAATTTATTTTGATTCATTCTTGGTATGTACATTGTCTAGTTATAATTACTATGTATAAGCAATTTTTTCCAGGCAAAAAAAATGGCATCATTGCCATAATGTTTAACACATCTGGGTGTTTCCTGAAATCCTACATCTAGTCAATATATGTATGTTCCTGAATATACTGTCTTAGGCTGTGCAGCTAAGATAGGGTTCAACAGGGAGTTTGGCAGAAATCCTGACCCCACTATAGTCAATGGGAGTTTTCTCATTGATTTTACTAGGGTCAGAATTTCATCTTTAAGTCTTCTTAAGAAAGGAATTCTTGTTTTGTTTAGATTTTTTAATCAAGGCCTAAGTGTGTGTAATCACCAAATCAGTGAATTAAATAAAAAGGAAGCTGAAGCTCAAACTTATACCATCCATCTTTTGTCACTTTCATTCAGGAAAACTTAAATTTTCTGGCCTGCTTTATTGCTTTTAAGCATCTTTTGTCAGGGCTTATCTGTCTTACCTCTCTTCGTTTTTTCATGGGTGTTGTTCTTAGCCTCATTTATCTTCTTTATCATAGTTTCACTTGGTTACGCACTATTGCTTCACATTCCATTCAGTTTTTTTGTAGCTAAAGAGGCTATTTTAAGATTTAGAAAAATTGCAGAGGTGAGACACAGCCTAAATATTCCCACTACAAGCTGTAATAGCTAGAGGTTTTTACTCATAGTATTTGTCAATGCCTATACAGTATGTGGATTTTTTCTAAATGGGTAACAATGTAGAGACAAAGTGTAACATTGCCTGATGCTTCTTCCTGAGTAACTTCAAGCAGGGTATTATGCACCTGTCCTTTAATTTTCTTTGACGTGATTCCCAGACTCATTTATATGTATACACATCACCAGTGATAGTGTTTTCACTGGTCTGATTAGTGATACATTAATGAATATGTCTTTTCCAATGGTTGTTCTCCAGTACCTGCCACATATATTATGTTAAATATGATGTCATCCTTATAAATAGTCTATGGAGGGTCTTCATTCTTAAAGATAAGAAATTGAACCTAAGACCTCACCTGCTGTTTCAGGCCACAATACAGCAAAGCACTTAAATGTTTAAGACCTGGGAGCTGGGAGATAGAGGTTCAATACTCTGCTCTGTCACTGCCTTCCATTGTGACCTTGAAAAAGTCACTTAGGGCTTGTCTACTCTTGAAAGTTAATTTAGTAAGGTAGGGTGTGAATTTCAAACACAGGAATAACTTAAAGCCCTAATAATTCCATGTATGGACTCTCTTATCTCAGAATGAGAGTGCCTTATTCCTGTTTAGTTTAATACAATTTGAAAGTAGATTAAGCTAAATGGGAAAAAGGCTCTATTATTCTGGAATAAGAGTGTCCACACATGGAGCTACTAGGGCTTTTTCATCTGTAGACAAGCCCTAAGTTTCTCCTTGACTCAGTTCCCATCTGTAAAATGAGAATAATAATACTTCCCTATCTCGCAGGGGTGTTATGAGGAGAAATACATTAAAGATTGTGAGATGCTCAGATACTCTGGTAATGATGCCATAAATACCTACAATATATAGATATAGAAGTCAGTGGTACAGGTGCTTTGCTGTATCAGGGATTCAGTGATCCCGTGGCCTCAGCATTATGCCAGTGATCTGATTAATCGAACTGAAAATCTGAAGAAAGAATACTGTGATGAGTAAAGGAAAAGTAATGGATGAATTTAATTACACATGATAGATCTGCTCATGTAATCTGTACTAATATCAGCAAGTACTTCATATTTCACTTTGTTCAAATTCTTTAAGTGGTCCCCTTTAATTCCCCTCCAATATGTGCAATGACTCAGGAAAACAGTTTCCCTCCCAAAAAGGAGAAGTTGCTAAAGTAAAAACACATTGTGAGGCTGGTAAGCTTAGTGCCAGGGCTGGCCAAGGCCTAATCATCAGCTGAGAACTGACAAACCTGCAGCTGGAAGCCAGACCAGCTGACTTGTATGTTAGTATAGTTCAAAAAAGATGATATGTGTATAGTGTTCATAAATAACTGGTGAGTAGCAGCATGCATTGTTTTCATTTATCTGTATCCTGTTACATTATAACAGCAAACATTTGCCTTGTAAACTTTTGTGACTATGTAAGTCCTCAAACAGGGAAAAACCTTGTGTAATACAAATGTTGGTCTCTAACAAGAAGACGTTAAATCCTGTTCATTAAATACAAATGATCCATTGTACATGATTAAAAATCAAAGACTTTATGTGCATTCCTCCCCCTACTTCTTCATGAAGAAGGGACCTGTGTGGGATCTGTTGCTGTCAGCTTGGTTTCTGTGAGAAGAAGCTATAAATACGGGCATTAGGAAAAATTCTTCATCTCTTGGCTGTTTGGAGTCTAACAGGGCAGAAAACCAAACACGGAGGTAGAAATTCCCCCAGAGTTATTTTGGGTAGTCCTAAAAGACGTTTGAGAAACTGGCAGATTGCTACATCTCTGCTACCTTTTGAAATGATAGACTGGGACTCACCTGTACATATATTTTACCTGCTTTAACCTCACAATAACTCTCATTTATTTTTCTTATCTAATAAACCTTTAGTTGGTTTACTATAGAATTAGGATGATTTAGTTGGGGATTGGTCCTGCTTTGAGGGATGATTTAGTTGGGGATTGGTCCTGCTTTGAGCAGGGGGCTGGGCTAGATAACCTCTTGAGGTCCCTTCCAACCCTGAGATTCTATGATTCTATGATCAGAGTTGTCTTTGGTGTGACATCTGGGATGCAATCAACCTGGGTGAGTGATAGGTCATTTGGGACCAGTTACAACCTCAATATTTTGTGATTTTTTTATGTAAGTGACCATTTATCACACAGTCCAGCTAGCCTCGATTGCAAGATAGACTGGAGTGCCTAAGGGGACTGCCTGTGACTCCATTATAAGACTATTGTAGTATTTTGGGAGTTCACATTTGGTAGTGGGTTGCTGAAATCAATTTATAGGACCATGAATTGAGGTGTCTATCCTGCTTTTTAACAGTCTGCCCTGAGGTTGGCGCACTCAGTTGTGAGCTACTCTATACAGCGTGACAACTGGTATAGTTGTGACAGGATTCACAAACCACAGGTTGAGTGGGTTTATAAATCATAACCCCAGCATTGTTAAAACTTTAAATTTGATAGTGTGTATTTTGAAGTCTAAATTTTAGTCACAATGAGTGACTCACAGTCATATGATGGTCTTAACAGAAAAGGCCATGAGGAATTGTGCAAAAATAGAGGAATTTACTTTAAAAAGAAAACTGCAGGTCAGGAACTGAGAGCTTTGCTCATAAGTGTTGATCAAGAGGCTGGCAGAGTCTGAGCATCCTCCTGCTTCTTCTGAAGCACCTGGAGGTCCAGAAAAAATGTGAACACCAACAAACAATGGCAGAGCTATGTATCAAGGAGAACAGAGAATCTCAGGTTGGCACTCGGTCATCAGCTACTCCAGACAGCGTGACATGCCTGTTAAAAAAAACAAAATATCTAAGAGGATTTTAAATCAGTATTTTTTTCTAACTACATGAAAAACAGCAAAATTTGAGATTTGATATTTTCAATAATTAACACATAAAGTATGGAAATCTAAGGGCTTGTAAGACAATAATGGATAATTAAGAGTCAAATTTAGAGGTATTTTATATTAATATGTGATCAGCAAGGGGCAAAATCTGAGAGGATTCCATATCAATATTCAAGAACTGTGAAGAAACCGTGTAATACCTTAGACTATAAGTAATATCATATAACTATGGAAATGCAAAAAAAAATAAAATCTGAGGGGATATTAAATCACTGATAGATAATTAGAGAAAATTAAGACAATATTAGGAAATAGCATGTTGCCATTTTAGAACTGGGAAGAAAATGGGGCAAAACCTTCTAAACTGAGAATTTGCACCAAGCAACATGGCTATCCTTTGTCATGTGTCATTCCTTTCTTCCTTTTCTTTCCAATGAGAAACGTATGTGAGGTTAATTTACTGTATTGGCTGTGTTTATTTTATGCCTGGCATGCTCTGTATGTTGGTTATTGAAGGCGTGTCTTAGAACTGTACTTGGGACTGGGAACGCAAAATGGGGATATCTGAGGCAGTTCTCAGATCCTACAGGAGACTGTTGCACAGCCTTGTTGCAGAAGCTCCAGAGAAAGCTTTGTCATCTTTCCCCCTGCCATGGACTGCTCCATCCTGCCTGAGTAGCAGACCATGATTCTCATCACAGTGCTTCAGATGATGTTTAGGTATTTTGAGCCCTGACCATTGCACACTTGGAGTCTCTGGTGAGTGTGGTGAATTAAAAGGGAAAGAATAGGGCTAAAGGAAACTTAAAAAAAAACCATGTAGCTCTAGTAATAAGTAAAGGAGATGATAGAAACTAGTATTAAACCCCCTTACACAGAACCAGTGCCAGTTCAATTGCATTCAGTATTTCCCTGCTCCTCCAGGCTCTGGCAAAGCCTTTTTGGGAATATGGCACCTGCCAGCATGTAGCAGCAGCCACCATAACTCCTAGGAACTCTGGCTCTTAACTTGAGAATAGGGAAACAGGATTTTGAGACACTTTAAATGTTTTTGAGTAGTGTCTGGTGGGTTGTGATGACAGTGGATCTCCAGTGAAAAACTGTCTTTGTGTTGGTGGGGCTATTACTCTGCCTCATGGATGGTACATACACATACAGGAGAGCTTTCCTTCCATTTGTGTCATTTAATAAAGCCCCAGGATGGCTTGTCATCTACAGGGGCTGAATTCTGGATCTAAAAGTGTGAGCTTCTATTGCCTGTGCTAAAGGACTGGTTCCACTAGGTTGGAACCAACAGCATTGTTGTTGTTCTGCTCTCTTTGTTTTTTCTCCCCCTCATTAAGATTGTTCTTGATGAGCTTAGTATGAATGAGATATCAACCCACCAGGGTTGGTATCCATACTTTATTATATGGAAAGGAATCAATGACATTCTATGGCAGATTAAGTATTCCAATAAATCTCCCAGGGAAAAAAGCAATTCCAAGGTCCTTGATTGACAACCTTAGAAACAAGTCTTTTCTTTATTCATAGGACAAGTACAGTACAAACAGCTTTGGTGTGTGTGTCTCAGTCCTGACCTGCAAAGGACCACCTATCAGAGTCACATGATATCCTTCTTCCTTTGGTCACTTAGTCCTTTCCTTTGCTGAAACTGCCAATGAATAGTCAAGGGATATCAATAATGATTACTGTTCCCTTGCTGAAGCCCAGCCTATGTCTTAGCTGAAACACATACAAGTGATCTTATCTCTTCAGAAATTATGACAGTCAAACCATGGGGAGATTAAATCTGAAGACCTTGCTTTGCTTTAGCGGTAGATTTCAGTCACCTTCAAAGACAGATACCATATAATTCATAAATAAAAAAGTAGTAGATTTAATACAAAAATATATACCTACATCTAAGGATTTTCACCACTACTTTAACTACCTAATACTTGTGTTTAAAAGTTATTTAATAGAATTTTAACTGCTAGTGTATAGTTTCTATATCAACTCTTACAGAAACTCTTCTTGCACACTGTAGACATATTCTGGGCGAGATTCCTTTCTCTGGTTCCAGCACCTTCATTAGATTATAAATTATTCTGTTTTGTAACAGACCTGTTAAAATAAATATATGACTTTTGATGTTTACAAATATGTTCCATACAGCTGAAGTGAACACTCTATGGCAAATAGTACTCTGCTTGTTTTTGTTTTAGTTTAATCATAGTAGTCTGCCAAAAGAGAGATTCTGGTTAGTTTTGTTTGTCATGGCTGGCTCTGCAAAATTACTATCCAACGTGTGGTTCCAGTCCTCAGTGCTAACTACTGACTACCAAATGTGACTCAGTCTATTTTGTAGGGAGGGATCTTGACAACTTAATAGGCCTTTTTCAATCAAGTATTCCCAACTTTAGAAGAAATCTTTCCAGTTTTTTACAGCATTGCCAATTTATGCAGTCTTTTAGGTTTGCACTTTAAATCAAAGGTTAAACATGGAAGTGACAATCAAAATGTAAATGTAGTCTTTCCATGTTCTAAAAAGAATTATCAGACAATCAAAACTATGCCTTTTAAGAAAACTGCTTACATGTACAGTCGCACCAATAGGGCAATTTTTTTTTGAGTTTTGAATTTTTACATGAATTTGCTTTGACTGCATTTGCACCTTTTTATTTGCTTTCTGAAAATATTTACCAAATGAGTTTGATGGCAGGAATGTGCATGTAAACAGTAAATATTAGGCACATACTGCAAAATATGTATAGAGTTAACTTCCCCCATTCATGTATGCAAATATTAGCAGTGGAAATGTAATTAAGACTTGCATAACATCCAGTCATAGAATAGAAATGTACTGCATCCAATTAGAACAGCTAGAATTACAAAATACACAATGCCTACAATGAGTTGCTCACGAACAAGATACAGACCAAGAATTATTTGTGCAAATAGCTGCTTAGGCGTCATGGGGATGAGCATGTAGACATAAAATGTGGACAAATTAAGCAGCAAATAATGTTGAATAATACATTCACCAAAAAGGTATGATCTGTTCACAGAAAGAGAGATTTTTTTTTCATAAATTGTTCATTACTAATTAGATGCCGACATACGAGTTACATGTTGGGTCACAGAATTTCAGTAGATAGCAGCTGTTCATTATTTATATAGAATCTGTGGTAGGTCTAAAGTGCTCCCTGTAATACTGTGCCATGCATTCTTAACAAAAAGACATAAATCAGAGCAAGAAGTGAAGTACAATAAACAAATAAGCAATGTTACCGACTCCTGCAATTTTGTCACAAGTTTTGTGATATATTATATTTTTCTTAAAGTCCCAGCTCCATGAGTCAGGGGATTACATGAAAATCTGACCTTTATTTTTTAAGAATTTTCTAGCCATCGTGGTTACAGAGAAAAGCTTAAACATGTGAAATAAATAGAAATAAAAAGAACCCAAAATATTTGAGATATATCTTTTCAGTGCTTGGGATTGGCATTACTGTAACTATATCCTCATTGGTGACAAGTGACTAAAGCTCAATTTGGTACCTGTTTATAGGCTTAATCCTGTACCTTAATTCACCACATAGCAACGATTGGATCATGCTCTTAGTAGCACAAATAGCTTTCAGAAAGCAAACGTATAAGATCTGCCATTTTGTACCTCAACAGTTACAGTCTGGTCTTATGTTGTTGTAATCCTCTATGAACTATTTGTTATCAAAAGAGTGGGAGGAGTAGGAATCTGATACCTAGAAAAATTGGTTATGGCATACTGAGTTGTTTACCACAGGTTAACAGGACCAATCTGGATAAGGATGGAAGTAACAGAAAGATATTACTATTTGACAGGTATTTGGAGCTGACATTAAATAAATCTGTTGGCTCACTTGCCTTCCAAACAAAAACTACTGTCACAACTGACAAAATGTCCATATTAGTAGGTGTTACCCACTTAATTCGGTATGAGAGCATTTTATATTAAGCAGGTATAGAGAAAGAGGAAAGCAGCAATGGGGAGTAGAACAGGATTTGTTAATCATGTTTCTGCACAGAAAGCAAAACTGTAAGTACCCAGAAAATTCAGTAGAGGGAATGCTGGCATGAGAATGACTGTTGGGCATATTCAGTAGTAGCTCCAAGCCAGTGACCAGCCAACAACATTAAGGGGTGGGGGATTCATTCAGTCTAAATACTTTATTTATATGGCAGTCCATCTGATTGCCTTTAAAACCACGCATTACAATACCAATCTTTCTTCCCATCCTGTATGAACAGTAGTAACTTGATTTATTTGTGAGTATGAGTTCTATGTTATTTGTATGAGAAACCTATTGAGAGAAAAAGTCAAAGACAAGTTTTGCCTTTAGTTCTGAACATCAAATTTCATTAGTCTCTGCCTGCCTCACAAACCTTGTGCATAGTGAATGAGCCAAACAAACAAAACTGGCCCACATGCACATGCCTAAGTTCACACATGATCAGATCGGCTTTCCCACCAGGAGAATTCAACACAAATTAGAGTAGTCAAGAGAAAATGGTTTTGGGAATGAACAAGAATCCCTGTTTGCCAAGAAAGAAGCTAAGCATGGTGAGCTCGCCACTAAGTGCTCAGTCCTGGAGGGTGCCAAGCCTGATCTAATGAAGCATTTAAGCACATGTATAAATATGTGATTTGTCCCACTGACTACTTCAGTGTTTTACTGGATCAGGATCAGAGTACTGAGCACCTTTCAGATTGACTCCTAACATGATCATGGACCAGACTCTGTTTGCTGACAAGGCAGGAAAGATTGGATTTAGACAGGGAGAATGCAGTTTTCATTCCACATTCCAGCTCTGTTTAACAAATGAAGAATTAAGTGGACATACTATGGTTTTGGTCACAAAATGAATGAGAAATCTTTTCTAAAGGTATCAGAGGAAAAAGGATGTATTTGAGCACATACTGAAATAAGAGTGTAAATGTTATGCTGAAACTGTGATGGTATCACAAATCATACAGAAACGACAAAGAGTCCTGTGGCACCTTATAGACTAACAGACGTATTGGAGCATAAGCTTTCGTGGGTCGCTTCTACAGATCCAGACTAACACGGCTACCCCTCTGATACTTGACAAATCATGCAGTAACTTTAATTTACACGAGGGCCAAATTTTCTCCTATACTTAAGTCCACTTGGTACAAGGAGAAGGGGCAGAGGAGCTATCAGAGAACCAATTACAACTCCTTGATTCTCAAACCTTTGTGGACCTACCCCTGGAATAATTTAAACTAACTTATACTAGCTGGTTATGGCCCCTAAGGAATGACAAGAGCTGGCCAGGGAAACTCTGATGAAACTATATTCCATTGGAATATGCAGTTCTGGTGGAATTGCATCAATTTTACCAGAATTTCAGAAGAACACGGGCAAAATGTTTTAACGATGTTAAAAGGCCTGTTTTGATATTTTCTGAATTAAACATTTTGGTATATATGTTTGCTTCAAAATGACTCCTTGTTCTGAAATTTTTTTATGAAACAAAATACGTTGGAATAGGGCTGTCAATCACAGTTAACTCATGCGATTAACTCAAAAAAATTGTGATTAATCACAGTCTCAATCACACTGTTAAACAATAGAATACCTATTGAAATTTATTAAATATTTTGGATGTTTTTCTACATTTTCAAATATATTGATATCAATTACAACAAAGAATACAAAGTGTACAATGCTCACTTTATATTATTATGTTTGATTATAAATATTTGCACTGTAAAAATTATAAACAAAACAAATAATATTTTTCAGTTCACCTCATACAAGTACTGTAGTGCAATCTCTTCATCATGAAAGTGAACTTTACAAATGTAGATTATTTTTGTTACATAACTGCACTCAAAAACAAAACAATATAAAACTTTAGAGCCTACAAGTTCTCTCAGTCTTACTTCTTGTTCAGCCAATCACTCAAACAAGTTTGTTTACATTTATGGGACATAGGGCTACCTGCTCCTTATTTACAATGTCACCTGAAAGTGAGAATAGGCATTTGCATGGGACTTTTGTAGCCGGCATTGCAAGGTATTTACATGCCAAATATGCTAAATATTCATATGTCCCTTCATGGTTCGGCCACCATTCCAGAGGACATGATTCCATGCTGATGATGCTCATTAAAGAAAAAATGTGTTAATTAAATTTGTGACTGAACTCCTTGGGGGAGAAATGTATGCCTCCTGCTCTGTTTTACCCACATTCTGCCATATATTTCATGTTATAGCAGTCTGGGATGATGACCCAGCAGATGTTGTTCATTTTAAGAACACTTTCACTGCAGATTTGACAAAACACAAAGAAGGTACCAATGTGAGATTTCTAAAGATAGCTACAGCACTCGACCCAGCACTGGACTCAGATTCCAATGCACTTAAGAATCTGAAGTGCATTCATGAGAGGAACGAGGTGTGGAGCATACTTTCAGGAGTCTTAAAAGAGCAACACTTTGATACAGAAACTACAGAACCTGAAGTACCAAAAAAGAAAATCAACCTTCTGTTGGTGGCATCTGACTCAGAAAATGAAAATGTACGTGCGTCAGTCCACACCACTTTGGATCATTATCGAGCAGAACCCGTCATCAGCATGGATGCATATCTTCTGGAATGGTGGTTGAAGCATGAAGAGACATCTGGCTCTTTAGTGCATCTGGCACATAAATATCTTGTGACACCAGCTACAACAGTGCCACTAGAATGCCTATTCTTACTTTCAGGTGACATTGTAAACAAGAAGCAGGCAGCATTATCTCCTGCAAATGTAAACAAACTTGTTTGAGTGATTGGCAGAACAAGAAGTAAGACTGAGAGGACATGTAGACTCTAAAGTTTTACATTGTTTTATTTTTGAGTGCAGTTATTTTTTGTACATAATTCTACATTTGTAAGTTCAGCTTTCATGATAAAGAGATTGCACTACAGTACTTGTATTAGGTGAATTGAAAAATACTATTTCTTTTGGTTTTTACAGTGCAAATATTTGTAATAAAAATACTATAAAGTGAGCACTCTACACTTTGTATTTTGTGTTGTAATTGAAATCAATATATTTGAAAATGTAGAAACTATCCCAAAATATTTAAAGAAATGGTATTCTATTATTGTTTGAGTGTGATTAAGCGTGCAATTAATCATAATTAATTTTTGTAATCGCTTGACAGCCCTACTTTGGAAATTTCATTTAATGGTTAATTTTGACTTTTTGTTCTGATTTTAAAACGAAAACAAATTTTGAAACTTTGGTATTTCCTGAGGAACAGTATAATCACTTTTACTCCGAACACTCCTTGCTTTTTCCATGCTTTGATTCAACTGCAAACAAAGATCGAGGACAGCTCAGATGTGAAGCACATGATAGGAAAACTGGTTGAAATTATTGATGCAAAATGTTTTCCTGATTAAAAATATGGTTTCATTGAGACCAGAATGTTTTTGCAAAAAATATATATGTATATATTTGTAAAAGATTTGTTTTCCCATATAAAATATATTTTTTGTTTCGACTTAAAATATCACTGTTTTTGTTTTGATTTAAAAAAATGGAGTCAAAAGAAAATTAATTGAAAATAACAATTCCACATAGAAATGTTGAGAGATTTTTCTGGTTTAATGTCATCTTTTCAAACTGAAAAACAAAACCAAATTATTTTATTTTCAAACAAAATAATAGTTTATTTTATTTTGAAATGTTGATTTTTAAACAATTCTGTTTTGCACTAGTCAAAACTTTCTGAAGGAAAACTGAACATTTTTAAATCATGTTTTTTCTTTTGGTTGAAGTTTCAGTGGTAAAAATGTTGGTTCCCAATCAGCTCTAAATAACAGTAATTAAATGTTGTCAGTCCCCTAAAACTCTCATGTTGAAAGTGGTTTCATTTTAACATACCTCTGTTTCTAGCATGAACATGGCAAAGCAATGGTAGAAGTTGCATCATGATTAATTTCTGCCATCTTTAAGAACCATTGCCTAATATTAAATGGCTCTCTAGCGAAGGGTAACCAAACACAGGCTCTCTAAGTTGTGCTGAGTCCTTTTATTTTCAATTAACTCTATGTGCATTCACATTACAGTTCAGTTCTGATGGCCTTCTTCGGGGCATTTACAAAGGAAGCACAGCACAAGTCACAAATTTAAACAGAGCAAACCATGGGGAAATAAGCAGCTAATGATATAACAATTATCTCACAGATGAATAAATCTATGATGTTAACTTATCGGGGAATAGCTAAGCCAGCTGCTTTGAAAGTGGTTTCATCATACCCCATGGGAATCTCTTCCTGTCTAAGCTTTCTATTTGCACTGCATAAAAATAAATCATTGATCTCGAGAAACGGTTTGTTAAATGTCCTTGTTCACGAGAACAAGGGGAAAACAGAAAAGGTTAAGTAACAATGTCATACTGTTATGTAAATCATTAGCCACCACTAAACCAAATTGCTTATGCAGCAAGCTGAGCTTCCTGAATGCAAATTTGGGAGACTAGAGCAGCTGCTGCAGAAGCCAAAGAAAGTCTATTTTCTGTCTAAGGTCATCAGAGTGGGAGAACTAAGAAGAAGGGAGATGCTTCCATGACTGTCAAGTTCAGGAAGACTGCTTTCTGAACTAGTATGAACCATAAAGTATGTAGCTTACTTTGGTGCAATTCGGCCTTAGTTCACTAACTTTCTTCCAAACCAAAATTTCTTGGACTTCAGGAACGTCATGTGCAGCCTAAGATCAACAAATAATAGAGAGCTATTTAAATTAGATCAGGGTTTTCAAACTTTTTAAAATATTGTAGAACATCTCTTAATGGACTCCACATGGACTCCTCCTGAGGGTCGAAATGACAGTCTGGACCTATACGTCAAATCGTGTCCACGTCGAATCGTGGAAGTCAATGAATGGCTACGCAGATGGTGTCGGAGAGAAGGGTTTGGATTCTCTGACCATGGGATGGTGTTCCAAGAAGAAGGCGTGCTAGGCAGAGATGGGCTCCACCTGACGACGAGAGGGAAGAGCATCTTTGGAAGCAGGCTGGCTAACCTAGTGAGGAGGGCTTTAAACTAGGTTCACCGGGGGAAGGAGACCAAAGCCCCGAGGTAAGTGGGGAAGTGGGATATCGGGAGGAAGCACAAGTAGGTGAGTGCAAGAGGGGAGGGCTCCTGCCCCATACTGGGACAGCAGGACGATCGGTGAGTTATCTTAAATGCCTATACACAAATGCAAGAAGCCTGGGGAACAAGCAGGGAGAACTGGAAGTCCTGGCACAGTCAAGGAATTATGATGTAATTGGAATAACAGAGACTTGGTGGGATAACTCATATGATTGGAGTACTGATATGGATGGATATAAACTGTTCAGGAAGGATAGGCAGGGCAGAAAAAGTGGGGGAGTTGCGTTGTATGTAAGAGAGCAGTATGACTGCTCAGAGCTCCAGTATGAAACTTCAGAAAAACCTGAGAGTCTCTGGATTAAATTTAGAAGTGTGAGCAACAAGGGTAATGTCATGGTGGGAGTCTGCTACAGACCACCAGACCAGGGGGATGAGGTGGACGAGGCTTTCTTCCAGCAACTAACAGAAGTTACTAGATCACAGGCCCTGGTTCTCATGGGAGACTTTAATCACCCCGATATCTGCTGGGAGAGCAATACAGCGGTGCACAGACAATCCAGGAAGTTTTTGGAAAGTGTAGGGGACAATTTCCTGGTGCAAGTGCTGGAGGAACCAACTAGGGGAAAAGCTCTTCTTGACCTGCTGCTCACAAACAGGGAAGAAATAGTAGAGGAAGCAATAGTGAATGGGAACCTGGGAGGCAGTGACCATGAGATGGTCAAGTTCAGGATCCTGACAAAAGGAAGAAAGGAGAGCAGTAGAACAGAGACCCTGGACTTCAGAAAAGCAGACTTTGACTCCCTCAGGGAACTGATGGGCAAGGTCCCCTGGGAGAATAACATGACGGGGAAAGGAGTCGAGGAAAGCTGGCTGTATTTTAAAGAATCCTTATTGAGGTTGCAGGAACAAACCATCCCATTGTGTAGGAAGAAAAGCAAATATGGCAGGCGACCAGCTTGGCTTAACAGTGAAATCCTTGCTCGTCTTAAACACAAAAAAGCAGCTTACAAGAAGTGGAAGATTGGACTAATGACCAGGGAGGAGTATAAAAGTATTGCTCAGGCATGCAGGAGTGAAATTAGGAAGGCCAAATCACACTTGGAGTTGCAGCTAGCTGGAGATGTTAGGAGTAACAAGAAGGGTTTCTTCAGGTATGTTAGCAACAAGAAGAAAGTCAAGGAAAGTGTGGGCCCCTTGCTGAATGAGGGAGGGAACCTAGTGACAGAGGATGTGGAGAAAGCTAGTGTACTCAATGCTTTTTTTGCCTTTGTCTTCACAGACAAGGTCAGCTCCCATATAGCTGCACTCCACAGCACGGTATGGGGAGGAGGTGACCAGCCCTCTGTGGAGAAAGAAGTAGTTCGGGACTATTTAGAAAAGCTGGACGAGCACAAGTCCATGGGGCCGGATGCACTGCATCCAAGGGTGCTAAAGGAGTTGGCCGATGGGATTGCAGACCATTGGCCATTATCTTTGACAAATCATGGCAATCGGGGGAGGTCCCAGATGACTGGAAAAAAGCTAATGTAGTGGGAACTACAGGCCAGTCAGTCTCACCTCAGTCCCTGGAAAAATCATGGAACAGGTCCTCAAGGAATCAATTCTGAACCACTTAAAGGAGGGGAAAATGATCAGGAACAGTCAGCATGGATTCACCAAGGGCAAGTCATGCCTGACTAACCTAATTGCCTTCTATGATGAGATAACCGGCTCTGTGGATGAGGGGAAAGCAGTGGATGTGCTATTTCTTGACTTTAGCAAAGCTTTTGATACAGTCTCCCACAGTATTCTTGCCAGCAAGTTAAAGAAGTATGGGCTGGATGAATGGACGGTAGGGTGGATAGAAAACTGGCTAGATAGTCGGGCTCAATGGGTAGTGATCAATGGTTCCATGTCTAGTTGGCAGCCGGTATCAAGTGGAGTGCCCCAAGGGTCGGTGCTGGGGCCGGTTTTGTTCAATATCTTCATCAACGATCTGGAGGATGGTGTGGACTGCACCCTTAGCAAGTTTTCAGATGACACTAAACTGGGAGGAGTGGTTGATACGCTGGAGGGTAGGGATAGGATACAGAGGGACCTGGACAAATTAGAGGATTGGGCCAAAAGAAATCTGATGAGGTTCAACAAGGACAAGTGCAGAGTCCTGCACTTAGAATGGAAGAATCCCATGCACTGCTACAGACTAGGGACCGAATGGCTGGGCAGCCGTTCTGCAGAAAAGGACCTAGGGGTTACGGTGGACGAAAAGCTGAATATGAGTCAACAGTGTGCCCTTGTTGCCAAGAAGGCTAATGGCATTTTGGGTTGTATAAGTAGGGGCATTTCCAGCAGATCGAGGGACGTGATTATTCCCCTCTATTCGGCACTGGTGAGGCCTCATTTGGAGTACTGTGTCCAGTTTTGGGCCCCACACTACAAGAAGGATGTGGATAAATCAGAAAGAGTCTAGCGGAGGGCAACAAAAATGATTAGGGGGCTGGAGCACATGACTTATGAGGAGAGGCTGAGGGAACTGGGATTGTTTAGCCTGCAGAAGAGAAGAATGAGGGGGGGATTTGATAGCTGCTTTCAGCTACCTGAAAGCAGGTTCCAAAGAGGATGGATCTAGACTGTTCTCAGTGGTAGAAGATGACAGAACAAGGAGTAATGGTCTCAAGTTGCAGAGGGGGAGGTTTAGGTTGGATATTAGGAAAAACTTTTTCACTAGTAGGGTGGTGAAGCACTGGAATGGGTTGCCTAGGGAGGTGGTGGAATCTCCTTCCTTAGAGGTTTTTAAGGTCAGGCTTGACAAAGCCCTGGCTGGGATGATTTAGTTGGGTTTGGTCCTGTTTTGAGCAGGGGGTTGGACTAGATGACCTCCTGAGGTCCCTTCCAACCCTGAGATTCTATGATTCTATGATTCTGTGATACATAGAATGCTTCCGCCGACGTGCACAGGCAGAAATTGTGGAAAAACAACGCCACCTGCCTCATAACCTAAGTCGTGCAGAACGCAATGCCATCCAAAGCCTCAGAAACAACCCTGACATTATAATCAAAAAGGCTGATAAAGGAGGTGCTGTTGTCATCATGAACAGGTCTGACTACCAAAAGGAGGCGGCCAGACAACTCTCCAATACCAAATTCTACAGGCCACTCTCCTCAGATCCCACTGAGGAATACACTAAGAAACTGCACCATCTACTCAGGACATTCCCAGCACTAACACAGGAACAAATCAACATACCTTAGAGCCCCGACTGGGGTTACTCTACCTACTACCCAAGATCCACAAACCTGGAAATCCTGGACTCCCCATCATCTTGGGCATTGGCACTCTCACTGAAGAACTGTCCAGATATGTGGACTCTCTACTCAGACCCTATGCCACCAGCACTCCCAGCTATCTCCGTGACACCACTGATTTCCTGAGAAAACTACAATGCATTGGTAATCTTCCAAAACACACCATCCTAGCCACCATGGATGTAGAGGCTCTCTACACAAACATCCCACACACAGATGGAATACAAGCTGTCAGGAACAGTATCCCTGATGATGCTACAGCACAACTGGTTGCTGCACTCTGTGATTTTATCCTCACGCACAATTATTTCAAATTTGTTGACAACATATACCTCCAGACCAGTGGCACTGCTATGGGCACCCGCATGGCCCTACAATATGCCAACATTTTTATGGCTGACCTGGAACAACGCTTCCTCAGTTCTCGTCCACTCATGCCCCTTCTCTATCTATGCTACATTGATGACATCTTCATCATCTGAACCCATGGGAAAGAAACTCTGGAAGAATTCCACCACAATTTCAACAGCTTCCATCCCACCATCAACCTCAGCCTGGACCAGTCTACACAGGAAGTCCACTTCCTAGACACCACGGTGCAAATAAGCGATGGTGACATTAACACCACCCTATACCGAAAACCCACTGACCGCTATGCCTACCTACATGCCTCCAGCTTCCATCCCGGACACACTACACGATCCATTGTCTACAGCCAAGCACTGAGGTACAACCGTATTTGCTCCAACCCCTCTGACAGAGACCAACACCTACAAGATCTTCACCAAGCATTCTCAAAACTACAATACCCACATGAGGAAATAAGAAAACAGATCAACAGGGCCAGACGTGTACCCAGAAGCCTCCTGCTGCAAGACAAACCGAAGAAAGAAACCAACAGAACTCCTCTGGCCATCACTTACAGTCCTCAGCTAAAACCTCTCCAATGGATCATCAGTGATCTACAACCCATCCTGAACAATGACCCCTCACTTTCACAGGCCTTGGGAGGCAGGCCAGTCCTCGCCCACAGACAACCCGCCAACCTGAAGCATATTCTCACCAGCAACTACACACCGCACCATAATAACTCTAACTCAGGAACCAATCCATGCAACAAACCTCGATGCCAACTTTGCCCACATATCTACACCAGGAACACCATCACAGGACCTAACCAGATCAGCCACACCATCACCGGTTCATTCACCTGCACATCCACCAATGTCATATATGCCATAATGTGCCAGCAATGCCCCTCTGCTATGTACATCGGTCAAAGTGGACAGTCGTTACGCAAAAGGATAAATGGACACAAATCAGATATAAGGAATGGCAATATACAAAAGCCTGTAGGAGAACACTTCAACCTCCCTGGACACACAATTGCAGACTTAAAGGTAGCCATCCTGCAGCAGAAAAACTTCAGGACCAGACTCCAAAGAGAAACTGTAGAGCTTCAGTTCATTTGCAAATTTGACACCATCAGCTCAGGACTAAACAAAGACTATGAATGGCTAGCCAACTACAAAAGCAGTTTCTCCTCCCTTGGTGTTCACACCTCAACTGCTAGAGGAGGGCCTCACCCTCCCTGATTAAGCTAACCTCGTTATCTCTAGCCTGAATCTTCCCTGCACATTTATATCTGCCCCTGGACATTTCCACTGCTTGCATTCGACGAAGTGGGTATTCACCCATGAAAGCTTATGCTTCAATACCTCTGTTAGTCTATAAGGTGCCACAGGACCCTTTGTCGCTTCTTAATGGAGAGTGTCTCACGGGCCACTTCCCTTCACAATCACATGGACCCTATTTCCTTCCACATTCCCATGGTCCCACCAACAATTGCACAGCATATTTGTGACAGATTGTGCCACTACATGTTCCAGGTTCTGCTTCCCTTCCCTAGTTCTGAAGCTGAGTAGGGCTGGATCCTCAGACACCTGTGCAGCTCTGAAACTCAGCAGGACTGTAAATCCAGCCCAGCAGGAGGTTTCTGGAGTCCAGTTCCATGATTCTCTGCACTCACTGCTTAGAAATCTGTCTCTTAAAATCTCCTTCAGTACCTACTCCCTGAGCATCCCCCTTCCAGCACTCTTACTCTTCCTTCATCCATTCAGCCTCCCACTGTACACTCTCTTCCAGCACTCTTCCACTTGATGCCCCAGAAACTCCCCATATATTCCTTCCTCTCCCCCTGGCTTGTGGTGATAGTGGCAGGGGCAATCTACATCAAAGCCATCTCTTGGGCTGGTGAGGGCCCACAAACACCACCACTTCTTTTTGGGCAGGCTAGGGTCTTCTTTTCTCCCCACTTGGACAACAGCTCCCTGCCTTCCACCATATTGTACTCTGTCCTGGAGGAAAGCAGACTCATCCCCACAGCCACTTGAGCGGAGGATGTATATGGAGGTAGTTGCTGATACCACCCATTGCCATGATCAGTCGGTGGCAGTGTGCACCTACCCTCCCCCACACACAGTCTTCTGCCGGACAGATGATGGTCAGGGACTAAATAAATGTAGATACTCAGTAAAGGATAATTTGACATATTTCTAATACATTTACATTATTAGGAATTAACAAGAGCCTTTGTAGCAGCTTGTCTTTGAGCTTTGATAGAGTGAAATAACCTCTCACACAGTTCCTCAGTTTCCCAAACAGAGTGACGTTTTTGTAATTTCGTACTGTGCTCATGAGGTCTCATAGACCTGAGAAAGTGTAAGCATAAAATGTGTTGATGGGTACAGAAGAACTCTTCTAAGTCAAAGGACAATGGGTCATACATTATGACCAGAAAAGTGGCCAAGGCTTAATGCTCAAGAAGCCATTTAGGAGCCTATACTGTTACAGGGAGTTGAGATAATTTTGATGACAGCATCATCTCCTGTTATTCTTGTTTGGGGAAAACCACATGGACTTTTGAAGGTGAAAAGGAACCAGTACCCTAGGAAGGAAGGAGTGGACCAAAGGCCAGACTGACCTCATTTGACCAGGATTGGACAATGCAGCTGGGGTGTAAAGCCTGTGATCCCCTGATTCAGTCAGGTCACACCAGGGAGGTCCCATGAGATAAGAGCTTGATTTTCACCTTTAAAAGATTAGGTAAATGAGGAAGAAGAAGTCCTCTTGGGGTCACTCTGATGACAACCAAACAGTACACTCCTCCTTCCCTCCCAAGAAAAGTAGACACAAAGACACTGCAGACCAGCAAGTTATGTGGAGGACAACGCCTGCTAGTATGATGGTACCTGAGCCAGAAGTTATTGCCTGGTTCTGCAAACAGCAATTTTTAGCTGTACAGACCAGCCACAGCCATACCACAGATTTTTTATCTTTGTGTAGACATACCTTACAGGTCACCTGGGTATGTAAAAATTCCAGCCTTAACTTATTGTTTCCACACGGTATAAACTGCTTAGTAATATGCATAGACATAAAAGGACTGAGCCATTCAATCATTGGTGTTGTTAACTTTTTAAGTTGATGACTGATTGTGCTCATATATATGATTTGACCAATTGTTGCCTCACATTGTTTTTATTTGTATTATTGTTCACTCCTAGAGTAGACTAAATTGATTTATATTGTAACCTTAATCTAGTTTTCATATTGTTTAGTACTTTAGGGAAATGTTATAAAAAGTTAACTGTATAGGTATTTACGCTCTTGAAGAAAAGTCATAAAAACATCAAATTGATTTCCTCTTCTCAAATGGCAATGAAGTAAAAAACAAACTTAATTAAAGGGACTTTAATTAAGCCTGCATAGAACATTTGACTCAGGTCCTGAAAACCCTATTATTAGTACATTAGTCTGCTCTCAAGTTAACAACCCATTCCATGGTGGGGGCCAGTGGGTGGGCAAACTAACAAGCTTTCCAAGTTAACAACCCATTAAGCTAAATGTTTCGGTTCACAATCTTAGAACTATTGTTTCAAACTATCTGAAAACTCAGGGCTTGTCTGTGCAATGCTCAAAATAGCCATTCTGCACCACTTACCCAGATGGACACTGAATCTGCAGTTTAGCTCCAGGCTTGTCTAGCCAAGGGGTTTAGTCTACAGCACCACTAAGGTCAAGTCTGGTCTGACAATGCCTGCATACACACAATACAATTCCTTAGTGCGAACTATCTCTACATTTATCACAAATTTCGGAGTCCTCTTTCAAAATGTATGAAGTTCAGTGCAGAATAAGTTAATATAGTCTATTGCTTCTGTGCACTACTTTGGCAGTACTCCAACTGCTAGTTTATACTGCTTTGCGGGCATCTATGACCGACCACTCTAGCTATGAGTGCCCCCAACTTCTCTGGGGTCAAGTTGAACAGATATCCCCTCCCTGTTTAAAAGCTGGCATGGTTCCAAATACTTCTAGATTCTAATATATTGGCATTGCTGTGATATGCCAGGAATCTTCACAATATGTCTCAGGCAACTGTTTGGAAGCATGCTGAGACCTGAGATATAATTGCCATCTGGAGAAGCATTGGTGCAACTAGCTTTTTGGACCAGCCACCACAATAAAAATGTGTTTGCTAGTCAGATGTCCACAAGGGGTCACAGTTTATTCTGGTTTATTCTGCCCTGCACTGCACTGTGTCACTTAAAAGTTATGTTTCTTTGTTGTTTTAATTAAACATTTATTTCTTCTTGTTATATAATACATTGTTGCTTAATAATAAAAAAATAACATTAAAATTATTCATAAAGAGTCTTCAGTGCCTGTACACAGGAAAGCCATACAGCTTGCATAAGTCATCAACTTTGCAAGTACAAAGATGCAGGCATGAGATTAAAATAAGGATTGCCACAACATGCCACTTCTACTACCCAGAAAAGAGCAGTCACAATCCCTGCTCCCCAAGATAGTAGATGGATGTATTGCTAGGGTTGCCAGGTATCTGGTTTTTGACCGGAACACCCAGTGGAAAAGGCACCCTGGTGGCTCTGGTCAGCACTGCCGACCAGACCATTTAAAAGTCTAGTTGGTGGTGCAGTTGGGCTGGCAGGCTCCCCACCTGGCTCCGCACAGCTCCCAGGAAGCAGCCAGCATGTCCCTCCAGCTCCTAGGCAAAGGGGTGGTCATGGGGGCTCTGCGGGCTGCTCCCACCCACAGGTACCGCCTCCCAGCATGGCTCCATAGCTCCCATTAGCCAGGAACAGTGGCCAGTGCGAGCTGCGGGGGTGGCGCTTGAGGGTGGGGGCAGGGTGCAGAGCCTTCTTGCCGGTCTTCTGCCTAGGAGCCAGAGGGACATTGTTGCCACTTCCTGGGAGCTGTTTGAGGTCAACGCCACCCAGAGCCAACACCCCAAACCCCTTCCATGCCTCAAGCCCCTTCCCCAGTGCTGAACCACTCACACTCCCTCCCAGAGCCTGCATCCCAAACCTCTGCTCCATCTCGGAGCCCTCTCCTACACTGCAAATCCATTGGTCCCAGTCTGGAATCCCCTCCTGCACCCCAAACCCCTCATCCCCGACCACAACCCAGCCCCAGCCCCGCCCTGGAGCCCCCTCCTACACTCTGAACCCTTTGTCCCCAGCCCAGAGCCCCCTGCCACATCCCAACTCCCTGCCCTAGCCCAGTGACATTGAGCGAGGGTGGGGGAGAGTGAGCGATGAAGGGACGGGTGATGGAGTTAGTGGGGGCAGGGCAACAGTGTTCCATTTTCTGCCATTAGAAAATTGGCAGTCCTAGTACAGTCTCAGCCTGAGACTGAAAGTAAGAGCAAAAGGCATCCTTGCCCTGGCTGTTTCCATTTTTGAGTGGGGTGCTCAAATCACTGAGCAAGTCTTGCATCTCGACCTCCCACCCACGTTTTCCTCTTATGCTCACAGCTATTTTGCAAAATACACCATGCAGCTAAAGTCTTAGGCAATTTTTTTCCCCCTGCGGCTTCCAACCTAGCCCATAAACAGTACACTTTCCTTTCCGATGACAAAATGCATGCTCCTCTGTCAGTCTGCAATTCCTGAGGTGATGGAAGAAACTGTTTAACTTTCTGTCCAGGGTGGGTCTACAATGCATTTTAAAATGCACATCTATAGACTCAGGCTCATGGGGCTTGTGCTATAGAGCTAAAACTAACAAGGTAGACATTGTGGCTCAGGTTGGAGCTCAGACTCTGAAGCATCTCCCTACCCCAGCACCTTGGACTTCATAGCTTGGGCTCCAGCAAACTTGCCGTCACAGGTCTTAAAACACAATGAGAAGGTTCCCCTACTGGCCTGTGAATGGCTTCCTTAGCCAATGAAACAGAGGATAAGCCAGGTCTCCCAGGATAACCAGAGCAATGTCCAGAGTAATCCTTTGGACAAAGTTTCCTTTATTCATTAAGGTAAACAGAAAATTGAATTCATAAAGATCCTAGCATTGTGAACTCTTCCAGACCCTGCTGCATTTATGTCTGTGAACCTTCCACAGTGAGCAACCAGGTCTTGAAGAAACATGGAGTAATACCGCTTTCTGTTTATAAACTCCAAACCTTGATGTGGGGGTCAAATGATTGGGTCCCATCAATTACTCCAATACAATCTGAAAACCCCAGGCACGCAACGCCATCAATAAACTCCTGAGTCTTACCAGGCTTTATAACCTCCTGCAGCAGTACTTTATGTTTGCAATCATACACTTGCATGACACTGGGTCCAACAATCTAGTATCTCCCTACACTAAATGTGTTGGTTATGGACCAGTAGCTTTCAAGGGTGGCCAGGTTCCAGATGGCAACTCACATGTTTGTAGGATGTCATGGCAGTTTCAGGGGTCAGTTCATAACAGATCGCAAAAAAAGGTGCCTTCACAAGTCTCAAATTCTGTCACCCAAATTTTCAGAACAGTCATTTCCTACCAATTGATGCTGTTTCTTCAGCCCAGAAACAGTCTGGCACTGCATGAGTCTGCTCCAGGAACAAGTCATGTAGTAGCAGTTGCTCAGAATCATCCTCGTCTTCCTTGTCTTCCTGTCTTTACCACTACAGCTGCTACTAGTGGAGCAATGCTGCTGCCACAGCATCTTCTCAGTGCTGCAGCAGGTGATGTCCAAAGCCACCCTGCTCTGTGAGCACAAATTAAGATGAAATAACCTCTGCATATTTGCAGTTGCTAGCATAGTGGTGTGGACTAGTGCTGGGTCTATGCTGGCTGACAGCAATTCCAGAAATGGTGCTAGCATGCCCAGAAGGAGAAGCATGGGATGGCAGGAGTAGAATCAGGGGATTTTTTTTATTTGACCCCCAAGTCCCAGAATTCCACGGGATTCCACCTAACTTTTGCTATGTGTCCCACAGTGCACACTGAGAAAAATCCCAGAATGCACACATCTTAGCAGTGAAGCAAAGGACCATGGGATACCCTTCTGGAATGCCACATGTTTAGTGTGCACCAAGCCCCTTCCCTGTTTATAGGATGCGAATTGAAAGAGGACACAGATGTTCTCCCACTATTAGTACAGCATACAGGTGGCTCACCAAATAGCATTCATCAGCGAAGTCCCCTCCATAGACAAGCCCTTAAGCCACTTCCAGAGCGGGATTTTAAAAACACATCCTAGCTTATTTTGCAATAGCTTCCCTGGGTAGAAAAACTCTCAGGCAGCCAAGTGAGTCAATTTCAATCCATGGCTGCCAGGCTTTCTTCATATTAATAGGCCCAGAAAAAATAATATTTTAAGTGAAATCTTCATTTATGACAGGACATAGCATTGTAAACTGGCACCTTAAGCATATTGTTCCCACATTTCAGCCCTTGAACCACAGTCTGAAAACCACTCACCTTATCAAAAGGTATGCACATCACTGTGTCAATGACTCACAAAGCAGAAAACAAAACACCACCATAGTCTTTGACTGGCAAATCTCTGTCTTGTGCAGGAACAGCCTGATGCATCATTCATAAATACCATAAATCTAATCACCCACTTGGGCCTCTCCATACCCTTTAAAAATAGACACTTGTTTCTGTTGCTGTATTCTCCAACAGAAGTAATTTCTGTGCTAACCTTTCCCCGTTTTTCATCACCAGGTTCTTGCTACTTACAGAGCTGTAGCAAAGGCTTGTGATGGAAATGGGAAGAATAAAGAATTGCCTACCAGTAACCATTCAATAGTCAAAGTCCTCCTTGTCAGGTTAATTTCTCAATACCCATGTCTCAACTGTGTGAGCCATTTATCCTTTTTCACTCCCATTAATTTTCACCAGATGGCACAATGTTTAGTGTGGAACTAAGGAAAAGGGGTATTCAAATAGGTTTGTACTTGGCAATGTCTTGCTTTTTTAGGAGATGTAGAAATGTCCTCCAAATGTTGCTTTCAATAGTGTATTGATGTAGAAATAGCTTGTTTTGATGAAGATAGGATTGATAATATTTAGAGTCTTTTTCCCATATGTGTGTTGACTTGTTTAGTTTTACTACTGTTATGAACTAAGTTCATATAGTGCTGCAGAAGTACAATCTATAAGTTAATTAGATGATGCCATATCTACAAAGGAAGAATCAAATTTCCAGATATATCCACTTATATAATCATTTGCAAGGATAAAAGGTTCTTACATTACTCTCTCTGTCCCGATGTACCTCATTAGTAGTGTGGTCTACATGTTTGATGTGCTGGTAAAATAAGTGTTTTTATAGAAAATCAATGCCTTAACATCATTAAGATACTTTCCTCCAGATTTAATTCAATTCCTTGTATGGGCTACCAATAAACTTTAAATCTAGAGGTATTTGAAGAAGTCCCTATGTGAAATGCAGTGTTCAGTTTTCAGGCCCTGGAAGCAAGAGATTGTGTTCAAAGTGCAGAGATGTGACAATATCCACATGCCAGCATTCCTCTGATATCAAATAGCCAGATCTTTGTACCTTGCTGGAAGTAAACAGTTGTCACCAAAAGGCACAATGGCATGGAATGGAGACAGGTGCCAAGCAGAGAGAAGCAACTTGAGTTAGAATGACTAAACAAGACCTTGTTTCTTCTGCTTTACAGGTTAAACAGAGAAAATTTAGATCAGATGGCTCAGAGCATGGAGGTCTTCATAGCAGTAAAGCACACTGGTGTCAACTCTGGCTGAAGAGCAAAGGGACAATGAAAACCCTAAGAAATTATTTGGTTCTGTGTCCTCAGATGAACTTTATCAAATTGTGTCTCTTCAGTAGAGGAGAAAATGGATTCAGTGTCAGGGAAGCTATAAGCCATATGTTCCAGAATTTCCAACAACAGAGAATAAACTACGTGAAATCCGAGTTTCAAGAAGGACAGGAAACTGCAGCAGAGATGTGACAAACAGTCAGACAGTGACACAGGAGCCGGCAAAGAGAGCTGTAAACAGGGGAGTTTGAGTGGGAGTTTGTAAAGGGAGTTTGGGGGAAGGGTGGGTGTAGTGCTTTGGTGTTTGGGTTTTTTTGGTTTGGTTTTGTTTCTTTTTCCTTAACAGGACTTTACACAGCAAAGCTATAACACGTACAGAAGCAGCAGTGGTAGTGACCCCAGGAATGGAAGAGACAATGAAATAACTGGATGTGGAAGCATGAGCCTGAGTGGGTACCCAAAAAGAGCTTTGTTTGTATGAAGTGCCACCTAATAGAGCTGATGGAAGAGAAGATTGGAGGTTTGGAGATGCAGGTGAAAACTATGCTTGAGTTTCAAAAGGGATTCAAGCAGATGATGGCAGGAAGGCAAGAGGAGGCTGAAAAGAAAAGTCAAGACTCGCAGATGCAAGTTGGACTGAAGAACTCTGAGGGGAGACTGTTGGGTGAGGAAAGTGTCCAATGGAAGCATGTAACTATGAGAACCAGGTGGATGAAAAGACCAGCTAGTGTAGGAGAAATAGAGCTCAGGAACAGGGGGTTGCTGAATTGGAAATTGAGGTTGGGGCACAGCAGACAGTAACTGAAGGTGGAAGGGCAAGGAAGATGACAAGAATGGCTAGTTCTATAAAGAGAGGAGAAGAGTTAATTGAGACACCCAGAGTTCAGAGCCCCAGCAGGACACAGGAAGACTTGAAGATGATTGCAAGGGAGAATAAAAGACAAGTGGACTTGTAGCCATAAAGAACAGGAGGAAGGCTGGATAATCAGACCATCATTAGGAAAAGGCAGGTCTATATGATTGGTGACTCCCTACTAAGAAGAACAGACAGGACTGTCACCAAAGCTGATCCAGAGAACAGAATGGTGTTATGTCTGCCAGAAGCTAAGTTAGGGATGTGGACTTGAGGCTGAAGGTGATTCTAATGGGAGCAGGAAAGAATCTACTGAGTGTCTTTCATGTGGGAACAAATAGTACAGTTAGATTCTCGCTAGAACATATCAAGGGAGACTATGCCAGGCTGGGGAAGATGCTTAATGAAATGGAGGCTCAGGTGATCTTCAATGGTATTCTATCTGTCCCTAGAAAAGGAGAACAAAGACAAGAAAATATTATGATGGTCAACAGGCAGCTCAAGCAGTAATGCAAGACATAGGGCTTTGGGATGTTTGACCACTAGGAGGCATTTGCGGAGGACTGTTCTCATGGATGGACTCCACCAGAGTAAGGAGGGAAATAGACTTCTGGGATGGAGGTTGTCACAAGTAATAAAAAGAGCTTTAAACTAGGAACTCAGGGGAGACTGTTGGGAGATGCTCATGTAATCTCCACACCCGATTGTAATACTGAGTGGGAGGAAAATCAAGAAACAAAGGGTACAGCAATAGAGAAAGGAACAGCAGTTGATAGGAAAACAGATATTAAGAGGAAAGATAGGGCCGATACCAATGAAGCTGACAATCAGGTAGGTGATATTGGCAATAGCATGACTGTACCCAGTCGGGTGAGGAATGGAGGCAAACGAGGCAGAAAAAACTAAGATGCAAGTAGTCTGGGTAACAAAAGGGAGGAACTAGAACTACTGGTGCAAGAAGTGAAACCATATATTAAAGGGATAACAGAAATATGGTGGAATAGTAGTCATAACTGGAGCTACATGTAGTGAAGGGTATGGGCTGTTCAGGAAAGACAGAAATAAAGGTCAAGATGGTGGAGTAGCATTGTCTATTAATGATTAGGTAGACTGTAAGGAAACTATAAGTGAGACTTTCTGTTTGGGATAATGCTTGGGATATACTACAGATCATCAGGATCTGATTTGGATATGGATAGAAACCTCTTTAATGTTTTTAATGAAATAAATACTACCGGGAATTGTGTGATTATGGGAGATTTTAACTTCCCAGATATAGATTGAAGGACAAGTGCTACTAATAAAAATAGGGCCCAGATTTTCCTGGAGTTGATAGCTGACAGATTTCTTTGTGAAATAGTCACTGAAGCAACAAGAGGTGATGCTATTTTAGATTTGGTATTGGTGAGTAGTGAGGACCTCAGAGAAAGACAAAAAAGTGATCCAGGAAACTACAGGCCTGTTAGTTTGACCTCAATTTTATGCAAGGTCTTGGAACAAATTTTGACAAAGAAAGTAGTTAAGGACATGGAGGTAAATGGGAACTGAGAAAAATACAACATTTTTTTAGGTTTTATAGAAGGTAGATCATGCCAGACCAATCTGATCTCCTTCTTTGAGAAGACAACTGTTTTTTTAGACAAAGGAAATGCAATAGATCTAATCTACCTCGATTTAAGTAAGGTATTTTATACAGTTCTACATGGGAAATTATTAGTTAAATTGAGGAAGACAGGGTTTAATATGAGACTTGAAAGGTGGATAAGGAACTCATTAAAGGGGAGACTACAGCAGCTCATACTGAAAGGTGAACTCTCAGGCTGGAGGGAGGTTACTGTGGAGTTCCTCGGGAATAGGTCTTGGGACCAATCCTATTTAACATTTTTTTGTAATGACCTTAGCACAAAAAGTGGGAGTGTACTCATACAATTTGCAGATAATGCAAAGTTGGGAGGTATTGCCAATATAGAGGAGGGCTGGAATATCATACAAGAAGAGCTGGATGATCTTGAAAACTGGAGTAATAAAAATGGGATGAAGTTTAATAGTGAAAAGTGCAAGGTCATGCATTTAGAGACAGAATTGACAGAATCAGAGAAAGGTGTGCGTGTATTGGATGATCACAGGATGACTATGAGCCACCTGTGTGATGCAGCCATGAAAAAAGCTAATGCTGTCCTAGGATGCATCAGGTGAGGTATTTTCAGTGGAGACAGGGAAGCGTTAGTACCATTATACAAGGCACTGGTGAGACCTCATTAGGAATACTATGTGCAATTGTGGTCTCCCATGTTTAAGAAAGATTAATTCAAACTGGCAGAGGTGGAGAGAAAGGCTATTAGGATGATCCGCAGAATAGAAAACCTATCTTAGGAAAGGACATTCATAAAGCTTGCCTTGCTTAGTCTAACCAAAAGAAAGCTGAGGGGGAGATATGATCATTGCTCTGTATAAGTATATCAGAGGAATAAATATCAGGGAGGGAGAAGAGTTATTTAAGCTATCTGCCAATATGGACCCCATAACAAATTAATATAAATTGGCAACCCACGAGTTTAGGCTAGAAATTACAAGACGGTTTCTAACCATCAGAGGAGTGAAGCTGTGGAACAGCCTTCCAAGGGGAGCAGTAGGGGTCAAAAACCTAGCTGGCTTCAAGACTGAGCTTAATAAGTTTATGGAGGGAATGGTATGATGGGATTGCCTACAATAGCACATTGCACAAATGTGACTGCTAGTAGTACATTTCTCCAATGGCCAGTTATGGGATGGTAAATGGGGGAGGGTTCAGTTACTACAGAGCGTTCTTTCCCTGGTGTCTCACTAGTGGGTCTTGTCCAATGCTCAGGGTCTAATCCATCATCACATTTGGGGTTGGGTGGGAATTTCCCCTGGGCCAGATTAGCAGAGACCCTGTGGGGGTTTGCCTTCCTCTGCAGCCTGGGTCACTTGCAAGTTTGAACTAGCGTAAATGGTGAATTCTCTGTAACTTGAAGTCTTTAAAATCATGATTTGAGGACTTCAGTAACTCAGCCAGAGGTTATGGTTCTATTACAGGAGTGACGAGGGATGGGGGCGTTTATGGCCTGCAATGTGCAGGAGGTCAGAGTTAGATGATCATGATGATCCCATCTGGCCTCAAAGTCTCTGAGTTTATGAGAAAACAAAAGCAAACAAACAAAAATCCAGAAGAATAGAGGAATCATGCTAGCACCGCCCTATCTGATGTATTTAGAAAAGAGTGAATCCTGGAAGCTGCTAAATCCATAACAGCAACTGCTTATCAAGATAATAAGAAGTTATTTCTTGACCATGAGCCTTATCTCACAGGCATATGTTTATAAGTTTGTACCATGTAAACAGGCCTACAAAGAAGCAGGGGAGGTCACCACAGAACCCTCCAATCAGTTATGTTGTTAATTAAAAAAACCAACATTTTCAGTGTTTTTCATGAAAACCACTGGTTTTTTTCAGTTTTTCTATAACAATTGGATGTTTTGTTTTTCAGAATGAAAAAAATGTTTTATTTCCCCCTCTTTTCTCCCCCCCACCCCGCTTTGTCCGTGATAAAAAAATATCTGCTTTCACTTTAAAACTGAGCTAGGACTTTCCTACATCCATCTATGACCTATCAAGACATCCACACACCATGGGGGAGCTACAACTAGATTTGCCAATGTCAAGACCCTTGTACGTAAGAGGACAGAGTTTTTTTCAGTGGCAGGACCCAAGCTATGGAACACTTTGCCAGAGGGGATCATCAAACCAAGTCTGAGCCTGTTCAGGTCACCTCTTCGATAAGGACTTCACCCAATAGCAACCTCTTCCTCCCAGGAACAATCCACAATGGGCAAAAATGAGTCAAAACATGAATTTAAAACAAGAATAAGGAGAAGGAAGAGGATGAGGCAGAGAGACCTTCAAAGCACCACATTGTGCATGGTGATTATGTGTCTTGTTGAGAGAGAGAATGTTCCCCTTTGAACGTGCTCGGTGCTCTATAATTGTTGTGCAGTGCTTATATACGACAGTGATGCAAGCCTTAAAAAAATCTCACCTGGAATGAGAGATATAAATCTATCTACATAAAACAAAATTATACATTTAAGAAAATACACAAAGATGCAAGCTCGTCATCCTATCCTCGTTACCCTTGTTCACTTCCACCCTTATCCACTCTTTTTTTATTTATCTTCACTTGTATTATTTTGATTTAGAGTGTAAGGTCTTTTGGGCAAGGACCATCTCTTAATGCTATGAAGTTAAGTCCAAGGGCACTTTGGACAACAAATAGTTAAATAATTAACATTAGATGCTGAAGTAACAGAAGTTAAATATATTTTTGAACCATATTTTACTATAGAAGATATGAGAGAAATGTAGTCCAAAGGCCATTTCCATGGGATATTACAGTGTGAGAAGATTGAATTCTCTAAAGAGCAAGTTACAAAACTCCTTAAGGAACTCTAGGGAAATAAATAATCAGAACTGGATGTTATTCTATGGAGTTTTTTGTAATAAATAAAGTGTGAAACAGAGGAGAATATTAATAAAGACATGTAATATATTCTTTAGCGTGGCAGCTGTTTCTGAATCTTGGAGAGTTGCTAACAGCAACAGACGTTATGGGAATTACAGACCAATAAGTCTCACCTGTGTACCAGAAAAAGTGTCTAAGAGAATTGCCAAGTATAACACTTGGGCAAGCACAACCTAATAGTAACAAAAGTGTCACAGCTTGCTTAAGGGACAGTAGTGATTCTATTGTTTGTGCAATTAGGCAAACTTCGAATGCACATGTTACTTGACTTAGTTTTCCTTCTAATAGGGAATACATTTCCCTCTTGAAAAATAATACACAATGAAACAATACACAGTTACTCTGGGAATGGGCTCTAGTTGGCTGTCTAGGATATAAGTACAGGCCAATTAATGGACAATTGTTTTGAGTACCTTGTGTATACAAGGGGAGAGTACCTTTTCATACATGAGTATTGCAAATAGATATTTCATTAGCTAATTTAAAATGACTAGAATAGTGCATCGAAATACACACCACAGCAGTCATACATATTATATACTTTGCTAAAATGAGATAATATGTTATTCTGCACAACATACTTAAATTATATTTCTTGATTATTTTTGTACCACTACATTGTGTTACAGTTTTTGGACACCCAATTTGAGACACATTGATCTTAGTAGGTGTTAATCTGAGACCTAATGTTGACAATAAAATGCTGTAATCCAAGAACTGGATCGACACAGGTGAACCGTGTACCCACATGGGACCCAATTAACTTCACTGGAGTTCTGTGCTGGGCTACATCTACACTACCAGCTTGGGGGGTGATTCCCAGCTCACAAAGACATACCTGTGTTAGCCGTCATCTGAACTAACACACTAAAAAGAGTAGTGTAGCCACGGTAGCATGGACAGTGGTAGCACAGGTAGCCATGCTGAGTATGTAACTATGGGGCTCAGGCAGGTTTGTACTTAGGGTGGCTAGTCTGTATTGCCACTGCCCATGCTCCCATAGCTCTCTATATAATAGTGTGCTATTTCAAATGAGCTATGCATCACACTCCTAGCTCGCTGTGTAGACAGCCAAAGAGTCATCTTTATGAGTAGGACTTAAATGTTTATATTATTAACTATTTCAGCACTGATCCATTTAGAAAAAAAAATCATCCCAATAATAGTTTAATGCATGATCCCAAACTACCTTCAACACCTTCTTGAATGCCAAAAGCCTCAATACCCAGTCACCAAAACTACCAGCAACCTTTGCAACAGCATCTCCTTTATCAACACAAAATAATTGAAGCATATAGACCAGGGATTGGCAACTTTTGGCACGTGGCCCACCAGGGTAAGCCCCCTGGCGTGCTGGGCCGGTTTGTTTACCTGTTGCATCTGCAGGCTCGGCCAGTCGTGGCTCCCACTGGCCACAGTTCACCGCTCCAGGCCAATGGAGGCTGCGGGAAGCAGCGGCCAGCACATCCCTCGGCCCGCGACGCTTCCTGCAGCCCCCATTGGCCTGGAGAGGCAAGCCGTGGCCAGTGGGAACCGCAATCGGCTGAACCTGTGGACGCGGCAGGTAAACATGACCCTGGCGGGCCACGTGCCAAAGGTTGCCGATCCCTGATATAGACAATACAGGGGGAGAGAGATTAATAGAACTAAACAACACAAGAGCAACTGCACAGATTTTGTTAATCGTTTTCATATTTAGTTCCAAAAAACCCTTTTAATGTATGAGTATGTGCTGAAGAATTTCCGGTCAAGGGCCTCCCCCCCCCCCGCTCCCGCGTGCAGTGCTGTGGGAAGTTTTGCAGAAGAATTTAGGGCTCAATCGCTGATGGGCAAATAGAGCTTTGAATATAGGCAAAAAAAAAAAAAACCCTCGGAAAAATTCTGAGGACAGAAAGACACGCGGTAAGTATACATAATGGGTTCAGTCTTCTCTTTGTTACACCCATGTAAATCAATTATATTTTAAACTGCCTCAACTACAATGCACCATTTCTAAAATTGCCACAGCCTAATATTGTTAGCATAAGCAAATGATCCTAACTATATTTGGAAGGTAACACCTTCACTGAGATGAATGAAGTGGTAGGGAGAAAAATTCGTGTCTCATTTCATTCAAAGTGTTGGAGAGGGATTAGCTAATACATTAGCTATAGCTACTATTTCCTCGGGACCTGTTCTGAGCAAAGGTTGACTCACAGGCTTGCCGTGGCATTGAATTACATTGTGAAGCCCACCTTTGTCATGAAAAATGGCAAGTGATGAACAGCTAGATCTTCAAAATTAAATTGGTTTACACTAGGCTTATATTGATCTAGCTTAATTCAGTTTCAGTTAATTGAAACAAAACTCAATATAAAAATCTAATGTCAACTGAGTTAGGATCATCAATATACCAGTTTGCACTGGTTTAACTAAAACAGGTTAATTAATTAATGCAAGTAGCATGTGTAGGTAAGGCCAGATAAGGCCCAAGTATGTGCTTACATCTGTATTTAAAGGTCAGTATATGCTTAAAAGGCTTTGCTGAATAGGACTGATTTGCTGAATCAGGGCCTAGAGCTGGTCAAAACTTCTGCAATTACAAAAATGGATGAAAATTCTAAAGTTAAAAAAAATCAGGCAATGAACAGATGTGTTTGAATGAGTGTTCTTGGCAGAGCTGGTCAGATTTTTTTAAATTTTGAAAACTGACCAAAATTACAAGTAGCAAAATAAAACACAGGAAAAAAACAAACCCAAAACATTTTATTATCTTGTTATTATTTTTTTCAATTGAGAACAATGGCAGCTGCTGAGCGCTGAGCACTTTCGCAACTGTGGCTCAAAGTTTTGTTAAACAAAAGCTTAGATTACATGCAAAAGAGATAAATATAAGAAAAAATATTTTTTTACAAAATTGCTTGTGTCTATTACCTGTACTACTCAGATCTGCAGTGTGATAATCGGAAAAGTTAGGCCTACTCAACTGTATAACTAACTTCTATAGTTGTGCATGCAATTTGACTATTTGCACATGTTGGTGTCCATCCATTCAATTGGTCAGTTGCACATGCCAGTACTCAAATTGTCTGTGCATTAATAGTAGCTGTGTGTAAATTAGGTGTTGAAATGTGTGCGTTTTATATATGCTTGTTTGCCTAGAACTTTTGAAAATCAGGCCTCATTGCATTATTATTACATAGAATGTGTTAATTGTGAAACTACTAATTTAGCCAAATTATGCAATGATTCTGTGATGTCAACAGATGTCCACAAAGAACTAGAATAAGACCAGCTGTACCATTTACACTTCTGACCAAAACAACGTTTGAAGCCAGCAGTCTAGAGGTTAATGCACTTAGCCCACTGTACTGCACAGCATTCAACTTACATTTTGAATTCATTTACAGACATTTTTCTCAGCAACTGGAATAATCTAGAGCAGTGGTTCTCAACCAGGAGTCTGGGGCCCCCTGGTGGGCCACGAGCAGGTTTCAGGGAGCCCTACAACAGGACTAGCGTTAGACTCGCTGAAGTCCAGGGCAGAATGACAAAGCCCCATTGCATGAGGCTTAAGCCCGAAGCCCTGACTCCCACCACCTGGAGCTGAAGCAGAAGCCTGAGCAACTTAGCTTCATGGTCCCCCTGGTTCACGGGGCCCTGGCAACTGTCCTGCTTGCTACTCCTTAACACTGGTCCTGGCTTTTATATGCAGAAAACCAGTTGTTGTAGCACAGGTGGGCCATGAAGTTTGGGGGCGGACAGTACATCCCTCAGTCCACGCTGTGTCCCGCAGCCCCCACTGGCCTGGAGCGGCAAACCACGGCCAGTGGGAGCCTGCGGACGCGGCAGGTACACAAACAGGCCTGAGCAGCCAGGGGCTTTCCCTGAAGAAGCGGTGGACCACAGTTGAGAACCATTGATCTAGAGTATATGAACCTAGACTAAAAAAAAATCAAATAAACTAAAATATATATTGTTCCCTGGCACAAACCAGTGACTCTTCAGATAAATAAAAATAATTCACCTTGCTTACTGATAAACCATGAACTCAGAACATATGAGGAAAAGAAGAATCCAGTTAGGATATTATACTGACTTCACAGGAACACATAAAACACATAAAACTTTCACTGTCATAAATGTATCATTGCAGATATAGAGGAATAAGAGCTCTCCCAAGTCAATGTTAAATGCATTTAAAATATATATATATATATATTTCCTGTTATTTTGTGCACAAGCCTTGCTCTGTATGTATGGCAATGTGTTTGAGATGGAGGATGATGACCACGGGTGATTGGGATAAGGGAAGAAAGTAAAGTAAAAGTAATTGTTGGGTATGTGTCTTAATTTCTAATAGAAATTACTTTATTATTTTTACAGTCCACTTCCTTTCGCTTTTGCGTAACTTTTTTTTTTCTTCCTCACATGTAAAATTTGTAGTTTTTCAGCCAAAGAGAATGAGAATCTGACGTGACATCTTTGTTGCTGGTGACATCTTCGCAGACCTAAGCAGAGAGGCAATCAGAGCCCAGGAATTATAGAAGCCAAAGATTTGCATATTCCTTGTACAGTTAAGTTATCAATGCATTGTGATTATGCAAAGCCTTGTCATTTTATTATCTAAACATGTTAGTCAGCCAATCAGGGTTAAGGATTTGCATAGTGTATGGTACAAAGAAATAACCATCAAGGCATTATGCAAATCACACCCACTCCATTCAGAATGCAGGGATTTCCCTTCTGCCATAGTGAAAATAAAGGAATAGTTATACATCTGTATTGCTGCAATCTGATTAGCTGAGACAAATTCAATTGTCTATTAGTCAACCAACTTTCACTATCAATAAACTGTTTTGAACAGTACTTGTACTGTGAGTATTGCCTTCTGCAACAGTCTATAGAACTCAGTAGAAACTCAGTAGAGAATGATTTTCTTTCTATAGAATTTTTAAACCAATTCATGGAGTTTAATAAAGGATTATAAGCCAGATATAGGTTGGTTTTTAAAAATTCTATAAGAGAGTTATAATTCTTTATTATATTCTATAAACTGCTGAAAAGTTCTATAGTAAGAGTATTCTCTATCACATTCTCATAGTTTTTTTATTTTTTATTTTCAGAACCTTATTGGTTTCACCCCTAGGAAATCCTTCATAACAGATTTTCCCTCTGGAATATAATGCCAATGTACAGACCATTTCTTAAAGATACAAAAACTTGCTTTACAAAAGGAGTTAATTAACCAACTCTCTCCTCCTTTGTTAAGTGAGGCTATTGATTCACATCATTTTCTGGAAGAGGAATAGTATACACAAGACTCAACTTGGGCCTGACAAGGTCATATCACACAAGTATTCAACCTTCATTGCTATTTGAAGTCAGTGCACTGAAGTTTGAAAGGGATAAAAGATATCTTCTCTTAAAGCTTCACATGTGTATGATATAAAGCAAATGCTGTAGCTTCTCCATTAGTACAAATGGCTCACTGCTTCAGCAGTGACCTTTCCCAACTCTGCAGTTTTTTGTGACTACCAACATAAAACCCAACAGCTCTTGGGATGTTTGTTTCTGTGATACAAGTTGACCTGTCTCTTATTTTTTGTGTCACTTTTGGCAGGGAGCCATCAGGTTAGTTGCAACAGAGCATTCTTGTTGGGCTAACTAGCAAAAGACAAAGTCTTTTCTCCTCATGGGATTTTAACTATTCAGGGCAGAACAGAAAGAAATAGCTAAATGAAGTTTACCTGAAAAATAAAACTGATAATTTTTTATTCTGTTTACTGCTTTCCAATAAATCTTGTCAGTGTCCCTATAAAAGGTAGTGAAGAAAAGGTTGTATGAAGCAGGTCAAATTATAAGGGAAAATAACTTATAATTTTAAATACCTTGAGGTAGTGGCTGTGGTAGTTTCTCCTAGGATGTTAGTGTGCTGAACCGTGCAGACACATACAGTCCACAACATGTGTTCTTACTAGGCAGAGAAGCAGTTGACTGTTCATAAATGAATATATTCCTGAGTCTACATCAGTGGTGGGCAACCTGAGGCCCATCAGGGTTATCTGCTGGCAGGCCTTGAGACAGTTTGTTTACATTTGCACAGCCGCCCGCAGCTCCCAGTGGCCGTGGTTTGCCGTTCCTGGCCAATGGGAGCTGCAGAAAGCAGCACGGGCCGCAGGGACATGCTGACCACCGCTTCCTGTAGCTCCCATTGGCTGGGAACAATGAACTATGGGCCCTGGGAGCTGCAGATAGCCATGCAAATGTAAACAAACTGTATCGCAGCCCGCCAGCGAATTACCCTCATGGGCTGTGTGCAGCCCACGGGCCGCATGTTGCCCACCACTGGTCTATAGCTAGTTTTTTGTTTCGAAGATTGGATACATGCCAAAATGGAAGAATTCTTATCTGAGCCTGTTTCTTATCTCCTTTTCCCTGCATCATTCCTACCACTCCTCCCAATTTTTACCAAGTTACCAATTCTTCTTTCCTCTTTTCTCACAGATACCTCTCCTTCTAGCAATTATGTAATATATGAAGTATCCTCATTGAACTTTTTCTTAAGGACAATTTGCTCACAACAACTACTCGCTTCCTCATACTTCCCTGGCCCCAACTGTTATATGTCTACTGCCACTTTGATAGTACCTGGGAAAATTCTTAAAGGTACAGGCCTTGTTTTCATCATCATACTGTACAGGAAGCAGATTAGCACCATGGAGTCTAAAATGTAGAAGCTCAGACTAAAATCAGTAGGGAACAGGAGAAGCAGTGCATGGTTGGGAAATGGTAAATCAATACAGGCACAGAAACATTAGGTGGCGGAAGGAAGAGGGAGCAGGTGGGTGCAATCTTGGGGAAAGTAACAGATATATAGCAGTAGTTTTCAAAGTTTTCCAGACTTAGAGCCCCTTCCCAATTTAGCCAAATGAAAAACCCAGGGTGATCATAACGCCCAGTTTGAGAATCCATGATTTATAGCAGGCATCGGCAACCTTCGGCACACGGCTCACCAGGGTAACCCCCCTGGCAGGCCGGGCTGGTTTGTTTACTTGCCGCGTCCACCCGTTCGGCCAATCACGGCTCCCACTGGCTGTGGTTCGCCATCCCAGGCCAATGGGGGCTAAGGGAAGTGGCGGTGAACTGCCGCCAGCGGGAGCTGCGATCAGCCACACCGGCGGACGCGGCAAGTAAACAAACCGGCCCAGCCCACCAGGGGGCTTACCCTGGCGAGCCGCGTGCCAAAGATTGCCGATGCCTGATTTATAGTCTTAACCGGTATGTATATGCAAAGTAGCTATAAAGTGTGGCAGAGAAAGTCCACAATAGTTGCCTTTGAGATAGGGATGATCTTGTGGCATAAAAAAATATTTTAGTTATACAGCAGGAAGTAATTAATTATTGTTATTAGAAGAGATCAACTGCTTTTTAAGATCCACAGTTTCCTTGGAAAGGTGTGAAGGTTGCATTTCAGATTGGGTTGGAATCACCTCCTTCCCTTCTGAAGACAGATGCACTATTACCCAATGAACAGGCGCGATGTTTAACTAGAATGTACAACTCTGGATCAGTCTCTCAGAATTAAAGACACTTGGTAACTAATAAAACACCACACAATATTCTAGATGGGGTTTCTCTTGAGAAAGCTGATACTACTAAGACAAGAGATCACAGTATGCAATACAAATGATGCGTCACTTGGCAAAAATTCTGAAAAAAACTAGCAGCAAAACAGCTGTCAGATATAGCTTAAGATCAAACAATTTATTCTATCACTCTAAAGACTTTAGCTTTACATAGCTTTTATCTCATCTAATGTCAATCCAGTAAGATCTGAGGCTGTGGTAATTTTTCTGGCAAAGTGTCTTAGCTCGCAAATATTTTTCTGTGATTGGATGTTAGTCCATTTGGAGGGTTCTGCCTGATAAGCGCCATAATAAACTTCCATTTATATTTCTTTCAGTCATGCTGGGAATGCAGAAATAGGATTCAGCAACATAACTCACCGAAATCCATATTCTGCTTAATGTCAACAACTGTTTTGAATGCTCTTGTACGAGCTTACTTAAATCGTCCATTGCCAGACGTAATATAGAGTTTTTCTCTGAGCTAAGTGCAACTATCTAATTACTCTTTCTAAGTGAGGGCAATGATACTCCTTAGCATTCTTTGGAGTGCTTTCTGTTTCAGAGGCTTGCATTTTGGTTGCCATGGACAATGACGTATGTTTGTTACCAGTAGTTAATCAACTTACTTTTTTAAGAATCCTTTGGCGCAGCAGTTACTTTCAATCTGTTGTTATAGTTTTAGAATAGGCTTCCAGCGAGCTTTAAAGCAGAGAATAAAATACCTCATTTTACCTTCTGTTTTCCCATGCACACCACTGCCATCTTACAGTTTAGTCGGTTTATTTCACCTAATTCTTCATGTTGGTTGCAATCACTGGTCATAAACTGAACCTATTCCTAGAGCAAAACCTTCAGAAGCTTGCAGCAGCAGAGCCCTGCATAAATAACAGAATTTAAGGGCCCTCTTTGCAGTAATACCCATGTAACACTCATTGACCTTTGTTTATTCTTGAGGAAGGATTGCAGGATTAGGCTTAAAAGGATCAACAATATCAGTCCCAGTCTACACTACAGACTGTATAAGCTTTGTTGGCATAGCTGTGTCAGTCAGGGGTGTTTGAGGGATGATCTCTGACCAACAAAACTGTGCCAGTAAGAGCCACTAGCGTAGATGCACTTAAACCAGCAAAATTGCACTTTTGCTGTGATAGCTAATTTCACTTTTGAGAGGCTGAAACAAACTATACTGGAAAAAGCACAATTTTACTGGTAAAAGGTACGTCCATGCTAAGAGAGCTTTGCTGTGTTAGTATACAAGTATACCTGCACTGGTAAAGCCTTCCAAGTGTAGACCTGGCCTCATGTGAGCAATACCTTCTCACAGAAGTTCTGTAAACCAGGCCTTACCATTCTCTTCATCTTAATTTTATCAGAGAAATATTTTAAGACATTAAACATAGAAGCATCCAAATATTAACTGCTCCAGCCCCATTACTTCCTTTCTCTCCCTTATAGAGACTTTTTTATATTTTCTATTTTAAGACTGGCAGATGTTCTTAGTTATTAGCTAAGAGTAGGCATAAGGCATTTTACCAGGTTATTAACAAAAAGGACTCTCACACAAATTGTTGCTGAAAAACAAAACAAAAAGAACCAAATTACACCAATAAATGATTTCAAACACATTTATTGTCGGATAGGCAAATACTGGAGGAGCTTCTTCAAAAGTGGGAAGGGGCTTACTTTCACAGAGAAATTTAGTACAAAATTGTAATGTGATAATTAATTATTTTCCAGATGAATGTCTTTGATATGTGTTATTCCTGAAATGATGACATGGTTGCAACCAAGGCATTTTCCTGTTTCACAGATTGTCAAGGATTCCCAAATTAACTAGATACTGGAAAACTTGTCTGTAAAATGATCAGCTCTGTATCAGCTGCTCAGGTATCAGGGTCCATTTATTTTCAATGAGATGAAAGTGCACATCATCTTGTTGCACAATGGGCAGGACTCAAAACCCTTTGAAGTCAATGAGAGTTTTTCCATCAACTTCAGTGGTCTTTGGATGAGTTCCAATAATGGCACTAAAGAACCAACGGTTGAATACAACATGTTTTTTTCACCATGGGTGGGCTTGCTGGTCATAGTCTCGAGCCGATATATGGTCTTCCCCCCCACACACACTTTTCTCCTTTCACTGGAAAAGAATATTTCTTTCTTTCTTTCTTTCTTTCTTGTTAAAGTTTAAGTACAGTCTTAGAGTGGGTATACCTCCTGATGAAGTCAAGAGGAAATATAGCACAATCGCGTCCCCTGCTCACCTTGCAATTGAAAATGTGCACAGGTTACCTGGAATGAAATGAGGCAGAGGGCTGGTCCACACTAACCCCCCGGTTCAAACTAAGATACGCAATTTCAGCTACGTGAATAACGTAGCTGAAGTAAAAGTATCTTAGTTCGAACTAAAAGGTACTTACCGTTGGTCCAGACGCGGCAGGCAGGCTCCCCCATCGACTCCGCGTACTCCTCTCGTGGAGCAGGAGTACCGGTGTCGACAGCGAGCACTTCCGGGATCGATTTATCGCGTCTAGAGAAGACGCGATAAATCGATCCCAGAAGATCGATTGCTTCCCGCCGAACCAGGAAGTAAGTATAGACGTACCCAGAGATTATTATGAAATGAACATACTATTGCTTCATTTTACTTATCAAAACTGCAGTAATGGGTAATGTAATCAATATCCCTTACTAACTGACCAAAAATGTGGACTAATAATTCATAAATAGGCAGTTTAAAATAAATCTGCCGAGTACATTAAATTCTGTTTTTAATGTTTTTGAATACCACTCCTATAATGTATTAATTTGTACATTATATTTAATCACACACATCAAATATCTAGAATGTGCTACTTTGAGTTTATTCTATAAGAGCCTGAGCCTTCAAACCATTACTCCTTTGGGACTCTGTGGCAAGATGTGGCAGTGGTAGATTTTTATGTTTGTTTTAGAATTTTGCAGTTTTTTCCATTCAAATGTGTCTAAAAACTCCTGCTTACCACATATTATAAAACGTAAAAAGAACTTTAATATCTACATCTGGGAAAGGATCTTATAAAAACATAATCCAAATATTAAACAGGGCAAGCAAGAGTCTAAATTTGGACTTTTAAAAGAGAAGTCACAGGTGATAAAATATATTTTCACATAAATGTGTGCTGTAGAGCGCTCCCATAGCTGTTCAGGTCAGGGCTTCCCTGATGGTACTCCCTTTCAAAATGCAAAGCATTCCCTGCTAGGGCTTGTCTACATTTGAAAGTTGTTTTGGATTAAGGTGGGGTGTGAATGAAAGTGTAATGCCTATTCCTGAACAATTCAACGTGGGGACATAAATTATGAAATAAGAGTGCCTTGTCCCTGTTTAGCTTAATCCACACCATCCCTGAAACACTACACATGGTATTAATCAGGAATAGTTAAAAAGGACCAAACCTCAATAAACACTTAGGTCTTGTCTAGGTTAGGGAAATGGATACTGATTTAAACCTGGCTAAAGCCTAAATTAGACAGGCTTTAACACATTTAGCAATATTAGTAGATTGTGGTCATTCCTAGGCCCTTAGAGAATATATGTTTCTCTGAGTGTTGTCCCAAGACTCATTTGTATACTCCCAGACCTATGAAGGGAAATATTTTTGCCTCCCACGTGTATTCCAAAAGAGGATCATCAAACAACCTCCCTCTGCCTTAAGGAATCAGTCTCAGACCCAAGGAGCAAACCTCCCCTAGAGCAAACTCACCATAAGGTAAGATTCTTGAAAAAACACCCCCAGTCTCTTTCCAGATCACTCAGTCATACTGGGATTGTCACAGGCCTACTTCTGTACCTCATAAGCCAAGAGGAGGGATGCAAATGAAAGAGGGCGGTGAGGGGGGACACAAGCTTTACATTTTTACTTAAGTGGCCAGAACTCTCTTATATGGTCATTTTAACCGACAAAGAAAATCCTTTCTAAAGGCTACCCATCCTGCCAGCAGTGGAAGAGAGAAAGCAATTTGCTGCTCTGAGCTGTCACTGGCTTGACTTCCCTTTGTTTCCTAAATCCAGAGCAAATTAATTTAGCCAGAGGATGGCTCTGCAGAGTGTTTCTTGTGCACCTGCAGGTTGCAGGACCAGAACAGGAAGAGAGACATGTCTTCCTAGCACTGCCTTTTATGAACAGATTCCCATTGCCTGCTGGCCAATCACAGAGCTTCCTAGAATCATTTGGGTTGACTAATATCAGCTGTGCTAAAAAAGAAAAGAAACTTCTATTGTTTTCATATTTATTATTCAATGAACTACTGAAACAATCTAAACAAGTGAACTGCAGAACAAAATATGGCAGAGAAATAATGTGACAAACCTGACCGTGATCATTTCTATTCCAACTAAATTCTTTCTTCCCTTCTATTATGATATTCCAAGAAACTAACAACCACCATAGTCCTGTGCATCAGCGGCACTAGCACTTCAGCTGACAAGTGAACATGTGCTTACAGGGTGTTGAGACAGTTTGATGCTAGTGGAATTACTTAGCACATAGGCTGACTTGGAAGAACTTCTTATTAGCAACCCCTCAGATGCCAGCAAAATGTTGCTGTTATCCAGCAGTTGCTAATATACAGAAGGCAGGTTTGTGAGGGTGCAGTCAGGAAATAAACCAATGGGATATGCCTGTCTGGAGCCCCGCAAGCCTGCCTGCAGGCAGAGCAGTGGGGAGCAGGCTGCAGACCAGATGCAGTAGCGTAGCCAAGGGGGGGAGCAGAGGGAGCAGCTGCTCCCCCTGTGAGGAGAAGCGGCACCTTAAAAAGCACCGCCCGAGCCCCGCTGCCTGAGCCGGGCTCTGGCGGCGCTTTAAAAGGCCCGCGGGCAGCTCCCCATGGCTGCAAGAGCCGCGGGCCTTTTAAAGTGCCACCCGAGCCTGGCTCCAGCAGAGGGGCTCGGGCAGCACTTTAAACGGCCTGCGGCTCCCCCGAGTCCCGCTGCCAGAGCCCGGGCGGGGATTTAAAAGGCCCACGGCTCCCCGCGGCTGCAAGAGCTGAGGGCCTTTTAAATCCCTGCCCGAGCCCCGCTGCCAGAGCCGGGCTCGGAGGGGGGAGGGCGCTTTAAAAGGCCTGCGGCTCCTGCAGCCGCGGGGAGCTGCGGGCCTTTTAAAGCGCTGCCGGAACCAGGCTCCAGTGGTGCTTAAAAAGGCCCGGGGCTCCTGCCACTGCGGGGAGCCGCGGGCCTTTTAAAGCGCTGCCAGAGCCCCGCTGCCGGAGCTCCAGCGGCGCTTTAAAGGGCCCAGGGCTCCGCAGCGGCTGGAGCCCCGGGCCCTTTAAAGCGCCGCCGGGTGAGTACAGGGGGAGCCTGGGGAGGCGCCTTTTTATAGCGCCCCTCTCCCTGTGCTCCAGACCTGCCAACGCTACTGACCAGATGCTGGGGCTTTCTATGCAGAACAGGGGCAATGGAGGCACATAGGGCTGCACCATACCTCCCGCTTCATGCTCTGGGGGTTGGAGCCCAGCATATCCCATTGCTTCCTTCCCTGCTTGCAGTCCCCCAGCCAGGTGCAGCCTGGAGAGTGCACGGGGAGGTACTGTGCAGCTCCGGCATCGGGGTGCAGCCCATCTCCTCGCTGCTGCCCTGTCCACAGCGCCTTACTTCCTGTGTGGTCCCTGTGCATAAGCAGGTTTACCAGGCTGCAACTGCAGAAGGAATTGCTGGGACGGGATGAGCACCTGCTGCAGGCAGGTTTGCAGGGCCACAGCCAGGGAAAGCACATCCCAGCACCTCTTTCCCTGGCTGCTGCCTCACAAACCTGCCTGCAGGTGGGACCTTCCTTCCAAAAAAAAAAAAAGAAAAGAAACGTTGCTATTAAGCAGCATTTCATTGCCAATATTCAAATTCCATTAACATTGACGTTACTGGTATGGGGTTAGTTCCCTTTAACTGGAAGTTGCTAATATCAGGATTGCTATTAAGCAGAATTTATTGTAATACATTTATAGATAAAGAAGACCACAACTGCATCCCCCAGAGTTTGTCTAATGATGAGCAGGCCTCAAAACAAACAGAGGCCCTTTTTGTTTCAGATAATCCCCTACCAGGTTGAAAATTAAGTTGTAAAGAGCTCCAAACTTCTCAAGGTTGCTGAACTGAGATGAAAATAATTATATACTCTAGTACCAGTTGAAGTGAAAATAGTGTTAACTCTTTTTGGCTTACTTTGAAAATGTTGCTTCTGTTCCTGGATAGAACCAGCAAATGCAGAGGAATATGGAAATGAAAGTGTGTGTCTGTGTAAATTAAACCATTTCCATTTCAAATATTAGGTTCGTTCTAGGACAAAGGTTTGAACTGGATTTTATTTCACCGTATATAAACAGACTCACCTACCCATCCCCAGCATGTCTGATACGAATGAGTTCTGTGGGCAGGAATTTCAGCTCAGTCAAAAGGAATCAAAGATTGCTGGAGGCAAAGATTTTTGTCAGATAAATGTCTTGAGATACTGCTTAGTGATATTTGGGCTATTTGCCCAAATAGGTAAAACAACCTGTGTCTAGAAATCAATTCTTGCTAGATGCCAATAGCCAAAGTACAGAGTTAAGCAGATGTAGACTGCTCTTACATTTTTGCAGGCACTAGCTGATTACCTCCTTTCATAAGAATTATTTGTAAGGAACAATCTACCCATTAATAATAAATGTAATATAATGAAAAACTCATTTGTTATAGAGCCAAGGTATATAGTGCTTTCTTAAGGGAAGAAACAAACAACACACGCTTTAACGTTCTAGAACCAGCTTATCACCATGTATAATATGTAGAGAGTAAAGTATTCTACAAGAGATGATGAATGGTTCTTTTGATCAGAGTGGAAACAGGGAACTCCATACAAGAATGTGAAGTTAAAAGAGGCACAACTGTAGCTACCTCCTATATGTAGGAATGATAAAGATTAGTGATATCTTGGGAAAAATACATACAATGGTGGACAGTGAGAGCCAGGACAGCTGGACTCAATCTAACAATGAACTTAAGTGTGTGCTGAACTCTTCTGTCTTGAGCATGTGCAAGTGTGCTCATTAATATGAGCTTTTTTGTAGAAAGCCAGAATTTTTCCAATTTAATTGACTTTACTTCTTTTTATTTCCAAGTGTCAAAGTAACCACCAGTATCCTTTTAAAAAACAAGAACCAAATGCCCTGTAAATGAAAGGACAGAAGTATATACTAAACCACTCCTAATTATGAAATCAATTTCTTTAGTTTTTCAAAATAATTGACATAGTTTTGACAAAGCAAACTAATTCTTAATTATTGAATGTGGTTTTTTTTCAACTGGTGGCAATAATGACATTCCAAAGCACTGAATTCCCCATTTCTTCAATCAGGTGACAAGCTCACAGAAGTCATCTATTATTCTTCATTTAGAAAATTAGAGTGTTCCAAATATTTCATCTTCTCCACAAGTCCTTTGTTTGGGTATTTATATTTTCATTACAGTGGCATTTTACTTGTTGGGGGGGTCACCAGACTGCATGCCATGTAATAATACAGCTCACAGTAGACTAAGTTCACTACCTGATGAAAAATAAATCATTACATTCACAAACCAGCGGGGAAAAAATGAGAACAGGGCTTGTGACATTAATTGTATTTGTAGGTTGTTATAAGTCATACAGGAATTTAGAAGAGTTACATGAGCCTACTGCAAATTAAATTTGGTATTTGCAATATTTTCTGATGACTTTTATCAGGGCTGCACAGAGATTTTTGGGGATCCAGGGAAAATCTGAAAGGGACCCTCCACCACCACTTTTTCAAAAAAATTACCACTGAGGGGAGACCCCCCCTCTCCCCCGAGGTATGTGTTTAATAATGATCCTGCTCTGCACTAATCCCACAGTGGTTGTGTCTGTGCTATGGGGCTGGGCTCAGCTCCCCACTCTGGTTGTTGCGACCTGGTGCATGGGGTCTCAGCACCACTCTTGTTTGGCTTGCCTGCCCACCCCTCCATGACGGAGTGGCAGATGGGCCAAACTTGAGCAGAGCTGCAAACCCCATGTACCAGGTCACAATACTATTTGGGGGTTCCCTCAAACAGAGATTCTGGACCAAATAGCCCCCCATGTGGCCCTGCCTTTTGTTGAACATTCATGCTTTATCCTGTTTAACAGAAGAACTGAAAGTTTCACCGCATATTCGAGGAGTAAGATATAACTAATCCTTGAATGGATAGTTGGATAGTGGTGGTGGTTGCTTTTATTATTAATTAATTATTAATTATTAATTATTATTATTATTTTATTTGGTGGGGAGGCTGATTAGTCTTCATTCAAAAATCAGGTGGATTCTGTATTTGAATGGGATCCATTTGAATGGGGTTGGTCCTGCTTTGAGCAGGGGGTTGGACTAGATGACCTCCTGAGGTCCCTTGCAAACCTGAGATTCTATGATTCTATGACTGAGACACGAATTCTAGTTCCAATTATGCCACTGACTCACTCTCTAACCTTAGACAATTTCCCCCTGTATAAAATGGGAATTCAACTAATACTTACCTGCCTCCCTCAGATGGATGTTGTAACGCATGATTAGTTTCCAATTTGTGATAATCTGATGAATACAATACAACTTTTCAAGATGGAATATCCTACCTTATGAGCCGGCCGATGAGATTGCAGAGCCTTGGCCAATGAGATTGCAGAGCCATTGGCCATTATCTTTGAAAAATCATGGCAATTGGGGGAGGTCCCGGATGACTGGAAAAAAGCTAATGTAGTGCCCATCTTTAAAAAGGGGAAGAAGGAAGATCCGGGGAACTACAGGCCAGTCAGTCTCACCTCAGTCCCTGGAAAAATCATGGAACAGGTCCTCAAGGAATCAATTCTGAACCACTTAAAGGAGGGGAAAGTGATCAGGAACAGTCAGCATGGATTCGCCAAGGGCAAGTCATGCCTGACCTAATTTCTTCTATGATGAGATAACCAGCTCTGTGGATGAGGGGAAAGCAGTGGATGTGCTATTTCTTGACTTTAGCAAAGCTTTTGATACAGTCTCCCACAGTATTCTTGACAGCAAGTTAAAGAAGTATGGGCTGGATGAATGGACGGTAAGGTGGATAGAAAACTGGCTGGATGGTCGTGCTCAACGGGTAGTGATCAATGGGTCCATATCTAGTTGGCAGCCAGTATCAAGTGGAGTGCCCCAAGGGTTGGTGCTGGGGCCGGTTTTGTTCAATATCTTAATTAACGATCTGGAGGATGGTGTGGACTGCACCCTTAGCAAGTTTTCAGATGACACTAAACTGGGAGGAGTGGTTGATATGCTGGAGGGTAGGGATAGGATACAGAGGGACCTAGACAAATTAGAGGATCGGGCCAAAAGAAATCTGATGAGGTTCAACAAGGACAAGTGCAGAGTCCTGCACTTAGGATGGAAGAATCCCATGCACTGCTACAGACTAGGGACCGAATGGCTGGGCAGCCGTTCTGCAGAAAAGGACCTAGGGGTTACGGTGGACGAAAAGCTGAATATGAGTCAACAGTGTGCCCTTGTTGCCAAGAAGGCTAATGGCATTTTGGGTTGTATAAGTAGGGGCATTTCCAGCAGATCGAGGGACGTGATTATTCCCCTCTATTCGGCACTGGTGAGGCCTCATTTGGAGTACTGTGTCCAGTTTTGGGCCCCACACTACAAGAAGGATGTGGATAAATCAGAAAGAGTCTAGCGGAGGGCAACAAAAATGATTAGGGGGCTGGAGCACATGACTTATGAGGAGAGGCTGAGGGAACTGGGATTGTTTAGCCTGCAGAAGAGAAGAATGAGGGGGGGATTTGATAGCTGCTTTCAGCTACCTGAAAGCAGGTTCCAAAGAGGATGGATCTAGACTGTTCTCAGTGGTAGAAGATGACAGAACAAGGAGTAATGGTCTCAAGTTGCAGAGGGGGAGGTTTAGGTTGGACATTAGGAAAAACTTTTTCACTGGTAGGGTGGTGAAGAACTGGAATGGGTTACCTAGGGAGGTGGTGGAATCTCCTTCCTTAGAGGTATTTAAGGTCAGGCTTGACAAAGCCCTGGCTGGGATGATTTAGTTGGGTTTGGTCCTGCTTTGAGCAGGGGGTTGGACTAGATGACCTCCTGAGGTCCTTTCCAGCCTGAGATTCTATGATTATTTGATGAGTGATTTTTGTTGTGGCTAGGGGTGTGGCCTTATTATGGGGTGAATCATCCCATAGGAAAGGCAGTCAGAATGATTTCATAATTTAGTTGAGGCTCTAGTTTGCATGGCAGATGTTAATCCTAATCCTCTGAATCACATCTCCTAATCTCATTTATTGGAGGTGGGTATTATCTGTAATACCCAAATTTCTCCACTTCTAAGTATTTGTCTAAAGAAATCCCTGGTCTACACTAGACTTTTTACCCAGTGATGCAGCTTCAAATCCTTAGTGTCAACATGATGGAAAACTAGGGTAAACCCCACAGGTGCAAGTCAGAATTGACATCACTGCAGCACATCTACGCTAGTGGCTGCACCAGTGCAAACCCTAACAGTGGCTAATACCCCCATTGTAGATAAGATCTAAACCTGAAGATCCCATTGCATGATTACTTGTTCCATCAAGTCAATTCATTAATATATGTTTTGCACTATTGATCACTTCAGTAACTCGTCAGAGTTATAAAGAAATTCCTGATAAATGGGAAATTAAAATAAATGTATTTCAGTGATTTTATTACATGGTTTTCCCATTTCAAAAGGACCTTTGTGAATGGTTCAGCAGCCAAGAAAATGGACTCACTGGCTTAGTCCATATTTCTGGGACATCAGTAATAGAGAGATCTCTTCCCCTTTAAAATATCATTAAACTTTCAGCTCGTTCCTATAGCTCATGTTTAAATAAAATTGTCATTGACATAAAGGACACTTTTGTCTGATTACAGATGGCAGGCTTGAGGCCTTCATTTTGAACTCTAACCTAGACCTGTGATAAATGCTCTGGATTGATGTGACTTTTCCGAATTCCAGGTGTAGGCTAAGGAAAACATTTGTACATATCTAGATTGCTGATTACTGGGTTTTCCTTCTAACTGTGTTACAGTTGGGTGCAGTTTGAGAGCGAGAGACTGGGGGAATGGAAATTGAAAAAATGTGGGGCTTTTTTGAGGGAGGTATATTGCCCCATGTAGGACAGAGAGGTGGGGAGCTGTTGTGTAGGGGCTCTGGCTGCATGAAAAAATTTATTGCATTTTGCCAATTGGGTTTACATCTCTGATTTGGCATCCCCTAATTCTACAATATATAATGGCGCTTCAATGAAGCTGTGTTGATTGTCAAGAGTTGATGAGCTGATGGCAATAAGAACACAAGAACGACCATACTGGGTCAAACCAAAGGGCCATCTAGCCCAGTATCCTGTCTTCCAACAGTGGCCAATGCCAGGTGCCACAGGGGGAATTAACAGTATAGGTAATCATCAAGTGATCCATCTCCTGTTGCCCATTCCCAGCTTCTGGAAAACAGAGGCTAGGGTCACCACCCTTGCCCAATATGATGAAAATTAGACCTCACCCCACCCCCAAATTTTTCAAAATCCTACAAGTACATATGTCTGTGTGTCAAAGCATTACTCATATCTATTGACATTTTTGGATTGCCTCTTTAACTACATGTTGATTGTATGCTTTCTATTGTAGAGCACAATGTGACTGTTCTTAAAATTATATGGCAAGATTTTAGGAAGCGAAAAACACTGAGAATGTTTCCTGTGTGATTTTTAATCAGTTAAAATAATTGCAACATTTTCACAAAAAATCAAGTGCTACCGATTTCAGAGTCATTGAATTTGGTGTTAAAATCTGCTATTACATTATATTTAAATAGCTCAGCTGTTAAATTATTAACAATGGTTCTAAGGTGAAAGCAGAATATAATTACAGTATAAATGCTCAAATTTGATTTCCACCAAATCCGTTAATAAAGCATTCAGAGTTCATTTCCTGTTGATTGCAGTCTTCTCTTCATATAATCCAATTTGACTGTAGAATTAGGTATTTCAGTAACGGATACATGACATGAGTTCCAGGTAAATGCCAATGAAATCAATCATCTATACTTCCTATTAAGAATGTATGCATATTAGCACTTTGTAAACAGAACATTTAATGGTAAAAAACACAAAAAGCCATTATTGTCAATGCCAAGGATTCAAATATCAAAAGTCATGCCACCCAAAATGATAAGATTTTTAAAAATAATACATTTCGGGTTCCTTTTATTTTCTTTCAAACTTTTGAGTTAGGGTTCACATTTTCGAGACTTTTTCTGCAACCTTGAAAGCCAGAAACTTACTTTTAAAAAATATGATATTCTCATGTAATCATGTGACTCCAGAAGCCAAATAATCTGAGACCCATAAAATCACAAGAGCCAAAATGGTCAGGGATGCAACCCCATGCTTTGAATGTCCCTAAGCCTCCGACTCCAGATGCTGGGACTGGACAAAAGGGGATGGATCACTCAATAATTGCTCTGTCCTGTTCATTCCATTTGGAGCATCTGGCATTGGCCACTATCGGAAGACAGGACATTTGGTCTGACCCAGTATGGCCGTTCTTATGTTCGTATGCTGGCAACACTGTATACGTTTTCTATACAACATCCAAAAGTGTTTTGAGGAACATAGGAAATGTCAAACCAGCGCATGTCAGTGATACGCTATACACATTTGTTTTTCAGCCACAATGTCAAATGGGGAATTTATTCAAAATCAAGCTATCAAAAAAAATCAATGTAGAGTTAATTACCGGAGAATATTCTCTGACTGATTAACTCTTGCTACACTGATACATATGTACAGTGCACATTACACACACAGGGTTTGGGGAAATTGAACATTTGCCATTGAGTAGGCACAGTACATCTGGGGAGATTCAGTGCTGCAGCTTATCCACTTTGGCACTGTAGTAAATTTGACCATTTAGATGTAGGCTCACAGAACAACTGCTTGGGAAGTAGAAGTACATGCAGAGCTTGAATAACTTCTCTCTCAGAAAATGGGTGTTCTACTGTTATTCTCTTCCCCAAAGCCTTCTCATTAACTCAAGGATTAAGTATTTGTCTAAAGTACTACCTTCCCAGCACCTTAGTGAAACATGAAACTATCCACTTCATCCTGAATGGCTCCTTGAAATATGTGTTAACTTCTTATGCTGAAAAATGTGTTCTGCATTGCATTTAGTTGTGACACTCTACGTTTCCCAGACTTGAAGAAGAGCTCTGTGTAAGCTCAAAATCTTGTGTCTCTCACCAACAGAAGTTGGTCCAATTATAGGCACTGACTTCCTCTCTGCCCCGTGGGCACTTGACTCCCCCCACCCCTGGCCCCGCCCCTGCACCACCCTTGCCTCGCCCCAATTCCACCCTCTTCCCCCAAGTCCCTGCCCTTGCCCCACCTCTTTACCGCCTACTCCCCTGAGTGCACCTGGTCCCCACTCCTCCCCTTCTCTCCCGGAAAGTCCTAAAGCGCCGCCAAACAGTTGTTAGGCAGCAGGCGGGAAGTGCTGGGAGGGGGAGGAGTGAGGATGCGCCACGATTGGGAGAGGAGGAGGTGCGGAGGGGGTGGGGGCCAAGGGGGAGGTTGGCTGCCAGTGGAGCACCCACTAATTTTTCCCCATGGGTGCTTCAGCCCCGCAGCACCCAGGGAGTTAGCACCTGTCAAGGTTCCCTCCCCACTCTGAACTCTAGGGTACAGACGTGGGGACCCGCATGAAAGACCCCCAAGCTTATTTTTACCAGCTTAGGTTAAAAACTCCCCAAGGTACAAAATCTCCCCTGCACCCTGGAAAAAGATTTGAGCTGCCACCACCAAGTGCTTGAAACAGGAACCAGGGAAAGGGACCACTTGGAGTTCCCCTTTCCCACCCTGATCTCCCCTCAAGCCCGTATACCCCCTTTCCTGGGGAGCTTGAGAATAATCTCCTAACCAACTGGTTACCCAGTGATCAAAAACCCACCCCCGGGATCTTAGAACAATGGAAAACAATCAAGTTCTGAAAAGAAGGATTTTATTAAAACAAAGAAGGTAAAAATTCTCTCTCTAAAATCAGGATGGTAACCATTTTACAGGGTACTCAATTTCCAAACTCAGAGGGATTCCGCCTCTGGACAAAACCTTAAAGTTACAGAAAAACAGGAATAACCCCTCCCTCTAACAGCGGGAAAGTTCAAGCTACAGAAAACAGGAATAAACCTCCCATTTAGCACAGGGAAAGCTCCACAAGCAAAAACAAACAAAACCTATTTGCAATGCCTGACTAACTTACGTTGAAATAGTGAAGGTTTGGTGAGGCTGGGTTGGACAAGATTGATTTTCTGCCCAGTCCTTTTAGTCCCCAGAGATAACTCTGACCCAGACAAAGAGCCACACACAAAACCTTCCCCCCTCCCAGGATTTGAAAGTATCTTGTCCCCTTATTGGTCAGATGCCAGCCAGGTTACCTGAGTCTTAACCCTTTACAAGCAAGATAATTTTATAGTACTGGATCAGAGCTTCCCAACCTCTTCCCTTTATATTTATGACAGCACCTATGGGTCCAATAAAAGATATCACCTCACCCATGTTGAATCTTGGAAACTACCCAGTCAGTTTCACTTCTACTCAGAACATATGGCAGATACATATTAATTTCACTTTTAGGCTTGGGAAAGCTCTGAGCAGCCTAGAAGAGTGCAAATTATTTGAAGGAGAAGAGAAAATGGGGAAGTATGTCTCTTTTACATCAATCAGAAGGATGGGAGTTGGGGCATACAGTTTGAGAGGAGAGAATCGGAGAGAGGGAGGATCATCTATCAGACAATAGTTGGGGTGGGAGGAGAAAAGAGAATCCAGCATGTCCATAAGCATAGCCACACCTCAGCAATGATGTAGTAGTACAACAAAACCCACCATTTCCCCTTCACAAGAAATAGCTAAACCCTGGCACTTTCACAGAGAACAATACAAAATATAGCCTTAAGAAAGTATGATGATGTACACAGAAATCTAGGTATTGTACGTTGTATGACACTACACGTATAAGAAGAGTAGAATATATTTTATATTAATACTGAATTTCATTTTTATCCTGTATTGAGGAATATTGGGATATACACAGTACTTCATCTGCTAATTTACAACTAGATAGCTTTTTGTGCTCAGTATGGGGGAAAAGTCATCTTTTATAAATATTCAGTTCAAAGACCTGAAATTACCAGGTTCAAGTAATCTCCATCGAACATGAACAAGTAGCTGGCTTGATGAAAGCAAGAATAAAAAATTATATTGGGGCCTTTTGCTGGAAAACTGTAAAGGTCATATTTTCACAACTTGAGAAAACAACTCTTTGTCTTGTAATTTGATATTGATGTATTTGCCGAACAACCAATTATGTGGGGTACAAAAATTATAATATAAATTCTTTATTTCATCCAGTTGTTATGCCACCCACTCTATTTTTTGGGGGGAAAATTATACAATGAAGTATCTAGTTAATTGTCATCAGGTATCATGATGAATTCAGGGAAAATTGAATCATAGAAGTTCAATACAAAGCTTGAGCCAGCTCCCACTGATGTGAAATAGGGGTGTTAGCACTGATTTTAATAGGATCTGAATCAGAACCATATAGTGAAAAATTCTAGCTATATAAACATTATCAAACATCGAGCAAAAAATAAAAGCATTTTGATTTTTCTTTTGAAAGTAAAAATATATATATGAATGCTAATATTTCACATACAACATTTAAGATACAGTATGGAGACAAATATTTTGTTTTAACTATTTTTGTCATCCCTAATCTGTCATTAAGATTTGAGATAACAAAATCAAAAGTCATCTTGTTCAATCTTTGGGATTGGGCAAGCATGCAAGGTCAGATCTTCAAAAATGCTCAGCACCCACAATTGGATTGATGTTTTTTTCAGAAATGCTCAGCACTCACCAGTCCTGTTTACCTCAGAGCAGTCACTCCCTGAGAGTCAAACTGACTGCTACTAATTCTCCTGACCGCACGGAATGTGCTCAATTAATCAGGAAACCAGAGCCATTGCTATGTGAATGTCATAACCTATCACAATCAAAACAACCCTACTCTAAATTGCACATTGATGTAATGAAAAAAACAAACCACCACACAATTTTGTGGTCATACTTTTTATTTATTTTTTTAAATCATATAGTTAGATGCACTTTGTGAATTAGAAAACAGGACATTTTGTGAGATCACTTTATTGGTTATTTTGTATAAGAGGTAATGTAACAATATCTAAAAGTATTTTACATTCCTGTAGCCAGTGTCCAAAATGTTATGGTACTTACCAATGAGTCAGTGCCTGAGCCAAAAATAGAAGCTAAATCTTCTTACGCTCTGTCCTGTATTTCAACTTCATGGCCAGCCTTTCCCCTTCCTATAATATAAAATAGAAATCAGGAAGATGTCTGATTATGGATTGACAAGCAAACCCTTTAGCTTCTAGTTGTGAAAATGTGACAACAGAATCCTAACTCCACAGAAGCCACACAGAATGAGCACCTGTGTGAAACATCATGAACTTTGTTCAAACGCTTTCACAATATACAAATGGTTTGATTGGTTTTAGTCTTTTAGGCCATTATTGCTTTTAGCATCCAGAACTGTTCTGTAAAAGCAAACACACTAAGTAAGGCTGCAGAGCACGTCAGATTTAAACCAAACCAAAAAAAAAACCAAACCCCACCACCAACAAAACACAAACAAACATTCTTCTAGGGGATATGTCTACACTGCACACTTCTTTCAGTGAAGTATAATGTACATACATGTGAACCACCCCTCGCATGGGTATAAATAGTGTAGACTGAAAGGCAATGCTTAGGCAGGTAAAGACATGCTTGAAGAGTATAGGTATTTACCAGAGTACATACTTCACATGGTTATGTACTTGCCTAAATGTGCCTCCCCTTCTACACTGCTATTTCTTGCAGTGTAGTGTTCTACTTCATCCCCATTGCTGGAGCCTTCCCCTTACAGGAAAAGATTCCAGCAGCAGGAAAGGGTCTGGCAGCTGGGAAAGGCTCTGGCAGAGGCAAGACAGAGGGGAAAGTCTCCAGGAGCTCCCCATTACTGGAGCCCTTCCCAGCAGCTGGCAAAGACTCCGGCAGTGAGGAAAGTAGGGCTGTCGATTAATCACAGTTAACTCATGTGATTAACTCAAATATTAATCATCATTAAAATATTAATTGCCATTAACTGCAGTGTTAAACAATAGAATGCCAATTGAAATTTATTAAATATTTTTGGATGTTTTTCTACATTTTCAAATATATCGATTTCAGTTACATCACAGAATATAAAGTGTATAGTGCTCACTTTATGTTAGTATATTTATTACAAATATTTGCACTGTAAAAATGATAAACAAAACAAATAGTATTTTTCAATTTACCTCATACAAATACTGTAGTGTAATCTCTTGATCATGAAAATGCAATTTACAAATGTAGGGGTTTTTTGTTACATAACTGCACTCAAAAACTTCAGTGCCTACAAGTCCACTCAGTCCTACTTCTTATTCAGCCAATCGCTAAGAGAAACAAGTTTGTTTACATGTATGGGAGTATCAGAGGGGTAGCCATATTAGTCTGGATCTGTAGAAGCGACAAAGAGTCCTGCGGCACCTTATAGACTAACAGACATATTGGAGCATAAGCTTTCGTGGGTGACTACCCCGTGAATTCACCCACAAAAGCTTATGCTCCAATACGTCTGTTAGTCTATAAGGTGCCACAGGACTCTTTGTTGCATTTACGGGAGATAATGCTGCCCACTTGTTAATTACGTGACCTGAAAGTGAGAACAGGCGTTCGCATGGCACTGATGTAGCTGGCATCGCAAGATATTTACATGATAGATATGCTAAACATTCACATGCCCCTCCATGCTTTGGCCACCATTCCAGAGGAGATGCTTCCATGCTGATGACACTCATTAAAAAATAATGCGTTAATTAAATTTGTGACTGAACTCCTTGGGGGGGAGAATTGTATGTCTCCTGCATTCCACCATATGTTTCATGTTACAGCAGTCTCTCATGATCACCTGGCACATGTTGTCCGTTTTAAGAACACTTTCACTGCAAATTTGACAAAATGCAAAGAAGATACCAATGTGAAATTTTTAAAGATAGCTACAGCACTCAAGACAAGATTTAAGAATCTGAAGTGTTGTCCAAAATCTGAGATGGACACGGTGTAAAGCATGCTTTCAGGAGTCTTAAAAGAGTAGCACACTGATGAGGAAATTACAGAACCCAAACCACCAAAAAATAAAATCAACCTTCTGCTGGTGGCATCTGACTCCGATGATGGAAATAAACATGCGTCGGTCCGCACTGCTTTTGCTATCGAGCAAAACCCATCATCAGCATGGACGCATGTTCTCTGGAAAGGTGGTTGAAGCATCAAAGGACATATGAATCTTTAGTGAATCTTGCGGTGCCGGCTACCACAGTTCCAGGCAAATGCCTGTTCTCACTTTTGGTTGACATTGTAAACAAGAAGCAGGCAGCCTTATCTTCTGCAAATGTAAACAGATTTATTTGTCTGTACAATTGTCTGAACAAGAAGTAGGACTGAATGAACTTGTGGGCTCTAAAGTTTTACAGTTTTATTTTTAATGCAATTTTTTTACATAATTCTACATTTGTAAGTTCAACTTTCATCATAAAGAGATTGCACTACAGTACTTGTATTAGGTGACTCAAAACATACTATTTATTTTGTTTTTACAGTGCAAATATTTATCATAAAAATAAATATAAAGTGAGCACTGTTCACTTTGTACTCTGTATTTTAATTGAAATCAATATATTTGAAATGTAGAAAACATTAAAAAATATTTAAATAAATGGTATTCTATTATTGTTTAACAGTGCTATTGATTGCGATTAATTTTTTAAATTGCTTGACAGCCCTAGCAGCGGTGTCCAATACATTCGCCACTAGCCACGTGTGGCTAATAGGCTATTGAATTGTGGCTAATGCATGTGCCTTTTTTATAATGTGGCCAATAAGAAAAATTCAAAACCACAAGTGTGGCTAGCAGTGTGGCTAGCATCAAATTTCTATTGGACACCACTGCGAGGGAAAAGACATAGTATTTCCCTGCTGCCTCCCCTCCCTCCCCTCTTCCTCGCCTCACTAAAAGACTCTGGCAGTGGGGAACTATTGAAGCTTTTCTCTGCTGCCTCACCTCTGCCAGAGCCTTTCACTGACATGTGTAGCTACAAACCCCGGAGAGGAAAGTGGCGGGGGGTGTTTCCAGCATCTTCATTATTCTTAGGGTTGCCAATTTTGGTGGAACATATTCCTGGCGGTTTCATCACATGACAATCTTTAATTAAAGATTAATCTTTAATTCCTGGAGACTCTAGGACAATCTTGGAGGATAGGCAACCCTACTTATTCTCTGTACCTCAGTTTTCTGCCTCTGCAAAATGGGGGAATTAATTATTTATTGATACTACAGGTACTAAGGCTTCATTGGTCTGCATTTATAACATGTTTTGAGATCCTACAGTTTTAATCCTGCCCAATACTTACACATGTGCTTACTTTTACTACTGCATGTAATCCCATACAAATCAATGGGACTACACAGCATAGTAAAGTTAAACACGTACATAAGTGTTTGCAAGATCAAGGCTTAAGATAGAAGGCACTGTGAAAGTCCAAATTATTAATTTCAGAGTGGTAGCCATGGTAGTCTGCATCAAATTATTAATAGGAATCCTGAGGGAAGGAGATGATTTTTATTTTAGTTGTGTTTTTCCTGAATGTTTGATACTCTAGCAAACAATAAAATAAATAAATAATAAATAATAATAATATAGCAATACTGAATTTCTCAGCAGAAAGGGGTTGTTGTACAATGTCTCAATCAGGGCAGAAGAAAACAACTGACATACACAAGATGTGCTATTTGAAAGGAACATACAGATTATGTACAATATCATGTGTGTTTTTATTATTGACATGTTTTATTCAATTTCCTCCCACTGAGAACATATTTTATACCCTAAAACCTAGTATCTCTAGGGAGAAGAGGGATGGATTGCTATTTTTTGTTGTAATTAAGAGAAAACCATTCACATTATATCACATACCATGCCAGATTAGAAAGCAAAAACAAAGCTAGACAATATACCAAATAGAAGAAAAATAAAATTAATTAATATATAATGGTCAGGAAAGAGAAAACTATTAGTGCTTTTAACAGGAACTCATCTGTATAACTGTGCAAAGATGTTATTGTTTGTGCAACTGTCAAAAATAAACTGATTCTTTTTGAAGAGTGAAACATTTGTCATTTTTTATAGTGCCAAAACACTTGTTTAGCCAGTGAAAGCTGCCACGTCACCACAGTAAAGACGCTACATCCATAATCACTAGTGCACAGTGCAATGATTACAGAGAGTGGCTTGGCTAATAATGGAAAGGGGTTATACTTTTCGAAATTTCAAAATGAAAAAAAAAGGTGAATTTCTTGATTGCTTTTTCTAAAGTACTAGGAATTGGAATAAATTGCAGGGAAAGCCTGAGAAATCAATGTGAAATTTCAAGTGGACCCAGAATTTTACAAAATATTTCAAGTTTTACTGTGAGAATTTTAGTCCATGAAAAAATGGTAGCTTGCATATGTATTTGTTGACCACAAAATGGTACTACTCTCTGTATGTAAAGTCTAAACACATGCAAAAGCCTTTATGAGGTTTTTGTGTCTGTTTTGTAGCTGTATTTAAACCCAATGTTATTTCACCACATCCGCTCACTCTCGCAAATCCACATTGCACGGGCACTTCCTTTTCCTCCTCCTTTACCCTCTCTTCCTTGCAGACATTTGGCCCTCCCCTTATTCTTTCCTGCACCCTCTGTCATCATGACCTCCACTCCAACAGTCCCCAACCCTCCAGCCTCATACCCATCCCCACTTTCAGTCCTCCCTTCCCCTTAACTTGCTCCTTTGGAATGCCCAATCTATGTCTAGGAAAATCATTGTCATCCACTGTTGGTTCATTTCCTATTTTCTCCACCTCCTGGCTCTCACAGAAATCTGGATTTCTCCCACTGATCCTGCCTCAGTGGCTGCTTTCTTGGAGAGACTTTTCTTTTCCCCCCACTCTCCTCTCCTGTAAAACCTGAAATATTTGGTGAAAATCTGGGGCACGTCTCAGAAGTTACTTCCATGTTTATACACAAGATTTTACTTATCCTGTTTCATTTCATGTTGTTGAATCTTTCTGTAGCAGATAATAAACTCACACCAAATTCAGACACAGTGAAAGCAGGCTCATCTCCCATTGACTTCACTGGGAAATGCTCGAACAAGGGAAAATATTGATTTTAAAGTACTATTAGCTCAGTATTTGTTTCAAAAGGTTTAGATGAATATTCAGGTTGGTGCTTATTTCATTTTATTTAGTTTGGTCATCCCTAAGGGGAGATGCCTACATTACAAATAGTGCATCCTGGGCTTGTGCATGTGTGTATATCAGAGACTTGTGTAAATTTAATCACAATTTGGCTCAAAAACAAGGGTGTGGATAATTTTAAAAATGTGGACTTAAACCCCTGTTTTATGTGCAGTCCATTCTAATTATACTCTTTACTATTTTGTTGATGTTTTGTAGATGAATGTTTAATGCCCTGGGACTCCTTGGAAAAGAAGTCAGATTTTTTATTTAAATTACACTATTTTCCAAATTGAGCTTTTTATCTTTTTAAATTAAGTCTTCAAAGTTTAGTACTAATCCTACTTAGCACCTACACGGCATTGCATGTCTTGTCTTCATAGTGCTTTGTAAACTTATTTAATCCTTGCAACTCCTCAGTGTGGTAAAGTATTATCTTGATTAGAGACACAAAATGGGTGCAGTAGTATCTTTTAGTGGACCAATGTCTGTTGATGAGAGAGACAAGCTATCAAGCTTTACACAGCTCTGAATAAGCTCAAAAGGTTGTCTCTCTCACCAACAGACATTGGTCCACTAAAAGATACTACTTCACACATGATCATGTGTGTCTAACATTCTGGGACCAAGACAGATACAACAATATTGCATATTATCTTCATTATCATTTTACAGATGTAGAATCTGAGGCACACTGAGCTTAAGTGATTTGACCATGGCCACAGTAAGAGAGTGTCTTTCATGTGAAATGTAGTGACATAACAGATAACTGTGGGTAATCGCTAGTTAGTTTACAGTCAGTATTTACTGTAAGTAAATGTATTTACTGTAAAAGGAGTCAATGTCAATTTCTGTGGCTCTAGCTATTCTTATTCACATAGCTACAGCATCAACACACCTTATCTTCATTGTTAGTGTGCAGAACTCCTAATTAATATATCTACTTACAATTATTTCCTATGGAGATAATGGCTTCTGAATACAGCAGTGCAGTGTGAGAATTTGCATCCATGCACTGCAATTTTAATGTCCTGCTAGGATGGGAAACAAAACAAAAACAGTGCTTGTTAGCATTGTAGAGATGGTCTATATTTATACAGTACTCCATTAGTTGTACTGTATATTGGAGAAAAATAACTTCTCGTTTATATTACCAAATAGTTCCACAAGAAGCTCAGTTAAAACAATTTGGGGTACTGTTTTGTAGAGATAGCTAAGGAGGCTGGGAAACAGCAGTAGCAAAAGGAACCCAGGTTGACAGGTATTCATCTTGCTGCACTGGTCATGCAAGCAGAGTGCCTGCAGCTACAGTGTTGCTACTTCCCACAATTTTATTGACAATCTCATGGTATTTAGGGTTTTTCTTAGAAGTCCCAGCTTCTGGAATCATGTGATTACATGAGAATTTCAGCTTTCATTTCACTAAGGCTACGTCTATGCTGGATACTTCTTTTGGCAGTGTGTAGAGGATGTACTCAGGTACCCTGCAAGCACAGGCTTAACTAAGGGTACGTCTATACTTACCTCCGGGTTCGGCGGTAAGCAATCGATCTTCTGGGATCGATTTGTCGCGTCTTGTTTAGATGCGATAAATCGATCCCGGAAGTGCTCGCCGTCGACACCGGTACTCCTGCTCCGCGAGAGGAGTACGCGGAGTCGACGGGGGAGCCTGCCTGCCACGTGTGGACCCGCGGTAAGTACCTTTTAGTTTGAACTAAGATACTTCTACTTCAGCTACGTTATTCACGTAGCTGAAGTTGCGTATCTTAGTTCGAACGGGGGGGTTAGTGTGGACCAGCCCTAACAGTGTAGAAGAAGAGGCATAACTTAGGCCACTAGAGTATGGACGCACCTGAAGGCTACTCAGCTCTCTACTCACCCAAGTCATGCCTTCCAGTCTACACTGATATTTTTAGCTGCATAATGTCCTGCTACCTCTCAGCGGCCGGGGCCTTTCCCTGCCTCAGGAGAAGACTCTGTCACCAGGCGAAAGGCTGTGGTGGGGGAAGCAGCCAGGAAAGGCTCTGCCAACTCCCTTCTACTACAATCCTTCCGTGTCTGAGGGAAATACCTCTTTCCTGCCAAAGGTAAAGACTCGGGAAACAGGGAATTGCTCTGCTAGCTCTCAGCTGCTGGAGCCTTTTCCTACTCCAGGTAAAGCCTCTGTTGAAGACCTTTCCCTGCCGCCAGAGCATTTCACTGACATGTGTAGCTACACACTGCAGTGTGGACACAGCCTGCTTTCCATTGCAGCATTGAAAATGGAGTGTAGTGTAGATGTAGCCTAAAAGTAAGTTTCTAGCTCTTGTTGTGGAGCAAAGCTGGGAAACAGGAACCCTAAAGCCTCGAACGCTGGAAGGAAAATTAAAAAGAAACCAGAGTTAGTATTTTTTACCAGCCCCATTATTTTTAAGTCTATCTCGTGATTTTTAAATGCTTGAGATTGGTCAAGCTGCAGCTGCCCGCTGGCTCCGCAGTGCAGCAGAAATGCAGTCCAAGAGAAGAGCTCCAGCACTGGCTGGGGAGTGCTGGCAGTGCAATATGAAAGGGTTGCGATATATTGGGAGTGTTGCAACCTATTGATCTCAGCTGTCCCTATTGCCTCACTTTAGCAGCTCATTGGGATAAAAAGGTACTGAATATCGGAGAGAGAAGCACAAAATGTTTTTGGTCCATGCATACTCCTGGGGTTGATCCAACTCCACTGAATGGCTACATGAATGTGTTTCATAAATGCTGGGTGTTTCACAATAAAACAAACAAACAAACAAACAAAACCCCCTGATTATAGTATTAATGGGAATGGGACTTTTAATTTAAGGTTATACTGAGAATATAGAGGAAGCTCTTCATTTTAGTACATTTCTTTATTGTCAGTCTAGTGACAGAAAAGAAAGGCAAAGATAAATCAGACACTCTGCTGTTACTATCCTGGCTCTCCTGGGGTGTTCCACAATAGTTTGTTAAATATGATCTAGCATAAATGGGTGGCTTTAGGCAAGAGGGATACTGAAATGGTCCATCAAAGCATTTCCATAGCCCTGGTCATGTCCTCGGGGCTGTGTACTGTCACATGCTCTCCACTATGCATTGCTGATTGCTGTTCAACCAGCAACCACTCTTCCACTGCTGTTAGAGAACTTTCCAAGCTTTGCATATAATTATGAGACAACTCCATCCTGTGTAATGATTGCAGCCCATGTTTTCTCTTTACAGGAAATGAAGGCTTCTGCCTCAGGAGTGCTTGTGGATAGATACTTCTCATGCCTGCCTTTGACTTTACCAGTCCAAAACTGTGCCTTAGCACAGCTCAGTTGATCCATCAGATCAGACGCTCCTGGTAAACTCCCAGTGAAGTCAATGGAAAAGACTCCCTTTTGTTGGACTAGATTGATAACTGGTATATTTCTGATATGGGAAATGTTAGAAAGAGTGACTCCACAGCAGACCCCAGAATTTGGTCTGAGCATTAGAAAGAAATATGTTTCTCAGCCACCCTGCTGAGCCCGTGTTGATTGAAATTGCCTGTCAGTTTTACAAGGTCAGTGTTAATTGTAGACGCACATCCAGAGACAAAGAGATTGTTCTAAAAGTAACAAGATAACAGCTGTCTGTTATGGATGGTACAATTTTGTTTTCCTAAACTCCAGAATAAGATTTGTAAACCCCTCGCTCTTGCATGCTTATCTTTTTGTTTCCTTTTAGATATAACAAGTGGGATGAATAGACTTATTGAAGTCTGCTATGTCCCCCTGATTTTAGAATGGTTATGTTAAAGGATGGGTAGGTGATAAAATACAGATGTGACAGGATATACGTTGGAGTGTGAGTGTGATTGTATTATGTATGATTAAATGAGGAATGAAAGATTAAATGTTGAGGTGCCAGCCTTAAAATAAGACCATTTGGCTGAAGAATAGAGTGGACAAGATAGCCCAATAAGCCTGAGGGCATACTTTCCACAAGGATAGGAGGGGCCAAAGAACTGAAGAACAAGATACAGTAACAACATTCTTGTCATTTCGTCATTGCTGTGCCATCTGCATGATTAACTATCACCTCAAACATGAGAACAGTGATTGATTATCATTTCAAACATGAGATCAGCATGATGAAGCAAATCCTATAAACTTGTATAAGGATAAATCCCTATAAAAACAGACCCTGAAGACTGAGGACTTTGGGTCTGATTCTGCAAACCAACCTCCAATAGCATCGGATGCACATCTGACAAGGCCCTGCTTCACCCTTGTGTCCAGGCCACCTGGCCAGTGACATGGCACGAGCAACTCCTAGGCTGGTAACTATAACAACTTTGAAGAACTTGTGTGTGTATGTGTGTGTGAGTGAATGGGATGTTATAGCTATAACTGATTGCTTACTCTGATTCTTTCTATATTCACAATAAACATGGCATTTTGCCTTATCCCCTTTAATAAGATCCTACTGGTTTTTATTTTATTGATATAACACCTTGACATCAACATGACCAGAATTTCACCCATTGGGCTAGATTCACAAGGAGAATCTTGGTGCCCAGCTGCCACTTTATGTACTTACATCTAACATTTAGGCACCATTGGCATTCTCAAAAGCACCATTCATCTGTAGGCACCAAACTTTCTGCTGCTAAAGTCTTCCAGGAACTTACATTTCTGCTGCTGGGTATGCACAACCACCTAAGTCCTGACACCATCAAGCAATGTTCAGTATAACTCTCATTAGGATTCAAAAAGTAGGCATTCCTCCACCAATCTGAGCATGTTTAACCCACACTAAAGACAGGATGGTAGTGCCCCTTTTGGTGGTTAGCTTGGTGATTAGAATACTCACTTGAGAATCCCTTCTACAATGAATATTTATTTATACAGCTATCATTCAAAAGAATATCCAGATTTTGTCTCCAAATTTCTATTAGTGAATGAGCTTATGTCACATAATGTAAACACAGTTTATTGCATCAAAATGGCAGAATATTATGGCAATAAAATCAGAGACCCCCGGTCACTTAAATTTAGATTTAAGATAAAATAAAATAAAATATAATAAAAATAAAAATTCTGTCATCCCATTCAGCAATTTTGGGGTCAACTGATCATTTCTTTAGCACACTCAATGTTGGTTTAGTCAAAACAGTGGAATAGGCCAGGTAATGAAACAGCAAATAAAGTGTTGAAGTTAGTATTGTAGTCCAAGATGAGATACCATAGAATTGTAGCTCCAACAAATTAGTAGATTGTGGTCAAGACTGTGTTCCTGTGCAATACTTACAAAATTGCAATCTTTTCATTTTGGACTAATGTCAGTTTACCCATTTCCTAAATTACTTTGAAAATCACGATTAAATATATCTGATCAAAATTCATTTCCCAACAAAGACTTAAGGTCATGCCAAACATTAAGTTAGAGACTTGGAGTTGGGAAGAAAGTGTTTAATTTAGCCAACTGTGCACTAAATCAAAGAGTTAACTATGTAAATGACTAATGTTTGGCGCACTCTTGCAGATTTACAAATGACAATGTTGAGTGGAAGCTTTGATAAAATTTGACATGCAAGGTTGATGTCAGAGGCTAACCTCTAGTCCTCATAAACTGTGGCTCAGGAATAGATAATAGAAATTCATGGTTGTAAATAATAATGAACTGCAGATAGAGTACTGAGATGTTTTAAAGGATAATGTACAAGGGACAACAATAATTCACCCAATACAGATAAATAATATATGTCTTCAGAAAGAAAGGCTATGAAGACAAGTGGTGAGTATGCCATTCTATAAGAAATTTAAAAAGAGTCGAAGTCAAGTATGCGTAGCCTATAAACATGAATGATGAGAAATAAAATAAATGAAAGTCATATTTCATTAAATATGAGCTGGCAAGAAGTGTCAGCCCCAACTTTTGTCTAAAAGGTGCATTTGAAATAAAAAAGATAAACTTTGTTTGGCTTTGGCTTACTGAGTCAAAAGGGAATCAAATAAGCTATATTCTCAATTTAAAAAGAATAATTAATTACACTAGTTATTTTAAACGTATAAGACATTATGAATGTCATCTGAACTGAATCAAGAAAGACAAACAGAAGAGTGTAATAGCTGTCAAATATGAATGAGCGAGAGAAACTGCTAACAGAGGGGGACATTTATTAATTATGCCATTTTGAGCTTTGGAGAAGCACAGCTACTTCCCTGAAACATGATAACATTTCCAGCACCCAATTCGGTGCTAGAAATAGGCAGCCTATCATTAGAGCTGTGTGTGGATGCAAAATTTGTATCTGCAGCTGATCCACAAACATGATCCATGGACTTAAAGCGGATATCCACAGATTGGCAGGGCTCTAGATTAAAATTATAATTATGATCTGCATCCATCCACGATTGGCAAACATAGTCCACAGATATCCGCAGATTTGCAGAGCTGTACCTTTCAAACAGAAACATATCCCCATGCATAACCAGGCATCTAATATCACCCAGCCATGAACCTTCTATTATTTTATCTATTTAAGGGCTTGTCTACACTACCCTGCAGTTAAGACCACACGGGTGTGAATAGCAGGGCACCAAAGTGCTGAACTGTGACTCCCCTATATGGGCACTGTGGGCAGGCACAAAAAGGTTCCTAGTTCACATTAATGTAGTCCTAGAAATGCTAATGCTAACTAGGAACATTTTAGCTCTCACCCTCAGACATGAGAGGGTCACAGTGCAGCACTTTGGTGCACGCTGCTATGCACACCCCCATAGTCCGAACGTCAGGGCAGTATAGACATAGCCCAAGGCATTTATATAGTTCCCATCACTGTAGTATCTGAGCAACTCACAATCTCTAATAGATTTATCCTTATAACTCCCCTGTGAGGTAGGGAAGTGTGATTATCATTAAGTTACAGCTGGGGGAACTGAGGCAGAGAGACACTAAAGCCTTTGTCTCCATGGAAAAGTTCCACTGGTTTAACTAAAATCTGTTTTTAAAACAGTGGAGTTAGCCTGGCCCAAATCCCTTTGAGGACATGTATTTCAGCTGGGCAGAGACTCATTTCAGTTTAACTTAAACCTGTTCCAAATTCACTTAATCTAAACTGGAAAAAGCTACTCCTACACACAAATGATGTATTTTCCTTAGAATTGGTAGGTAGAAGCTGGTAAAAGCGCTCCATAATACCTGTAATGCATTACTCAGGTCACCAGAATTGTGAGCCACTCTGTTACTGCTCTGCCTCAGCAAAAGTGAGCTCTGCTGCTGCAGTTTCCTGATCCACCAATTTGTCTACCTCGCTAGCAAACTTCTCAGGATTCTGCTAGTCCAAATCTTGCCTTGCCAGTAACAATCAGTGAACCACAATCAGAGCCGTAACAAAGGCGAGGCGAGTGAGGCACTCTCCTCGGGCGTGCATACCTGAGGGGTGCAGAAGGGTCCTTCTTGCCTCGCAAGGGTGGCTCCAGGCACCAGGGGTGGCAAGGCACGGGGGGTGCACACCAGTCAGTTTGAGGGCGGCAGTCGGGCAGCATTCAGCGGCATGCCTGCAGGAGGTCCGCTAGTCCCGCGGCTTCGGCGGCAATTCGGCGGCAGGGACGCCGAAGGCGCGGGACCAGTGGATCACCCTCAGAAACGCTGCCGAACGCTGCCCGACTGCCGTGCTTGGGGCGGCAAAAAACATAGAGCTGCCTCTGTTGCCTTGGGTGCCAAAATCCCTAGTTACGGCTCTGACCCCAATTACTAAGTTCACTAGAGATATCTTTCTGCAGTATCCAGTCACTCTCACTCAATCCTCGCAGAAGTTATCAAGTTAGCTGCCTCCAGTGAGACAGTTCACACACCAGGCTGTTAGTTTGGCGGAGGCGTCTACCCTTCAGTTTAACACACAGCCTTGAGATGGTTTTGTAATAAAGCAAGAATAAGTTTGTTAACAAAGAACAGATATTTAAGGATAATAAGAATAGAAGTCACAGAAACAGCTACAAGTAAAATAAAACCAAACTAAATACACTTTACTACTGACTAAACCTTAACTTCAGCAAGTTACAATCTTAGTGTAAATAGGTTTCTCACCTATAGTCAATTCCCAAAGACTACAAACCCTGCTCCTCCTCCCCCCCGCCACCTCAGTTCAAGGATCCAACTTTCTCAGATTAAAACAGCTCTGATCTCTTTTGTCCATACAGTGAAGGATAACAAAATGGCTTTTTGCCTCTGCTTATATCTTCCCAAAATTCATTGATCCTGTTTGACGAGACCACCTGGTTTCCCACTCCCCCTAATTCCATTCTTTTTTTTTTCAAATTGAAATTAAAAAAGCCAATCAAGCAGACACATAATCCCATGCACCTGAGGCTGGAGTCGCCGTCCTTCATTAAGATTCAGAGGCCATCTTCCCCCACTTGCTCGCCGGATGGCTTTGTTTACCGTACATGTAAATGTGCTTTTGGTCTCATTTTGCTTAGTTTACATGTGAAACACAGTCAAGCCAGCAAATCAACATTCCTTTGTCTATGGCAGGCTGGGTTTATGCACTGCCTGTTAAACACATTTTAGGAACATATTGTCAGTACACTCCTATAGTTCTTAATTCCTCACCTGTATATACGTTACCAATAATTTAATGATCAGTGTTTAATTTAAATACCAGTTTACATATCACACCTTACACAACACCTTTTATATACAGATTATGACAACAGAGAGTTGGAGCAATGAGTGTGTCACGCCTGATGAGAGTATGATGTGCCCTCTGCCACTTGACATGGAGGGGCTCCCTGGGCCATAGAGCTGCAAAGACAGCTAAAGTTCTGTTAATAAATGGCATCAAAAATGAAACTTGCTAGACTTTTTTGTTTGTTTGGGGTTTTTTTTTTGGTAAAAATGGAAATATGTTCCTTTTTGACTGGAGGATATTTAATCATTCCAAAATAGGAATTTATTTCTTTCTGAATCCTTTATATACTGTATATATGCACACGCATATGTGTGTGTGTGTGTGTGTGTGTATCTGAAAATGTGTTGAGAATGAGCTATAGGCAATATTAAAATAGTTTGGTGATTACCTGGGGTTTAGTCACATTGCTGCTCACCTGACTGGCTACATTTACTTTCATACTGAAGATAGTGGGCCTGACTCACTATTTTGTCACCTCCATTTAAATCAAAGGCAAATTGGGCCCTTTGGCAGTGGATGATGTGGCATACGTTGGTGGCGGGGGGGGAGGGGCAAAAATAAATACTAACTAATTCACAAACTATAGGCAGAAATAGATTTTGATTAAAAATAAATCCATTGGGGAAGAGGGATCAGGACTATCTATCCCTCTTTATATTACAGGTATGTAGACCATCATTGAGTGTCTAAGAACAGAGTATGAGTGAAAATGATAGAGCCAGAAGATTGTGAATGGCTCGAGAATAGTGGGGAGGGCACAAGAAGGCTTTATAGAATCATAGAAATGTAGGACTGGAAGGGATTTCAATACGTCATCTAATCGATTTCTTTGCATTGAGGCAGGGCTAAGTATTATGAACATCCCTGACAGATGTTTCTCTAATCAGTTCTGAAAAAGCTCCAATGAAAGATTCCAAAACCTCCCTAGGTAAATTGTACCAGTGGTTAACTACCCTTACAGTAGGAAGTTTTTCCTAATCTCTAACCTAAATCTCCCTTGCTGCAATTTAAACCCATTACTTCCTGTCCTGTCCTCGGTGATTAAGGAGAACAATTTATCACCTGCCTCTGTATAACAACCTTTTATATACTTGAACACTGTTATCATGTCTGCTGCCCCCCCCCTCTCCCAGTCTTCTCTTATCCAGACTAAACAAACACAATTTTTCTTCAGTCTTTCCTCATAGGTCATGTTTTCCTTAATAATCATTCTTGCACTCCTCTGGACTTTCTCCCATTTGTACAAATCTTTCCCAAAGTGTGATGCCGAGAACTGGACACAATACTCCTGGTGAGGCCTTATCAGTGCTGAGTGCCCTGTTTGTATGTGCCAGAGACACCTCTAGTCTCCGCACTCAGAGGGAAGTGTATTATTCCAAGTGGGAGGGGATCAAGATGCCCTGCTTTCTTCTCTACTAATTCCTGGAGATGGATGGTCACACTGGTACAATCTCTCGCTGAGATTCTAGAGGAAGAAAGGGCTCCACTACATTACCATCCCAACCTGGGCCACTTTATAAATGGCATAATTTGGACAAAATAATAAAAATTGGTTCCTAAGTCTGGTGGTTTTCTGGACTATTATGCTTTAGGGAGAGAGAAAAGGCAAATAAGGCATTTGTCTTTCTTGTATTTTAATATTTATTTATTTTTTATGCTGCCATGGATATAAAACATGCTTTGTCATTATGTAAAAAGCAAACATCTTTTCCCCTTTGGATCTCATATTCTACATTGTATTAAGAATATAAAATATAAATGTAATATATACACATTAAAACAAATATTAAAAAGTGGCAGGTAAGAGCAGAGGAGGAGTAAGAGAAATATATTAATGGTCAAAAAGAAGGTCTTCATAGACTGCAGATCCAGAGCCATCTCAAGTCAATGGAAGTCTTTCCATAGACTTCAGTGAGCATTAGGTCAGGTCTATGCAGATCTCAGATTGACTCATTTAACTTTGCATGTTTATTATAGGATAATCTCTCTTCTTTTCTTTTTTTCTTCCTAATTATTATATTAATTTACTTCACTAAAGAACAATATCTTATACCTGTGTATACCCTCCCCCATATACTACTAAACTGAATGAAATGGGATACGTGCAAAAATTACTGCTTTATTAAAATTTTTAAACTTCTGTTTCTGAAAAATCTAATACAAAATCACATCACTGCTGCTTCTATAAAACAGTGTGAACAGGAATTCAGAGGGACAGTAAGTCATGGCTTTGGTTTTGTTTTGTGGTGGGTTTTTTTAATCTTTTAAAGTTAATTTCAAATTAGTGAAACATTTTACTTCGAAGATGCCTTTTCATTATCTAGGAGGCATCGGTAACCTTTGGAATGCAGCCCACCAGGGTAAGCCCCCTGGTGGGCCGGACCAGTTTGTTTCCTTGCCGCGTCCACAGGTTCGGCCGATCACGGTTCCCACGGGCTGCGGTTCACTGTTCCCGGCCAATGGGGGCTGCGGGAAGCAGCGTGGGCCGAGGGATGTGCTGGCCGCCGCTTCGCACAGCCCGCATTGGCCGAGGACGGCAAACCGCAGCCAGTGGGAGCCGCGATCATCCGAACCTGCAGACGTGGCAAGTAAACAAACCGGCCTGGCCCACAAGGGGGCTTACCCTGGCGGGTGCATGCCAAAAGATACTGATGCCTGACTAGACATTCTGGGCCATTACATTGTCTTTTAAGATCCCCCTTTTATTTTTTCTAATTAACATGGTTTATACTTTTATCATTGAGGCAAGCTTAAGGCCTCGGTAACTGAAACAAAAAATAAAAGCAACATGCTTTGCAATAGAGAACTTGGATGCTCTAAATATCATTCATTGCACTGGAAATGCTTCAGCAAGAGCCATGAAAGCAAACTCTTCAGGCTTGAAAGACTATCAGTTAAAGCTATTGTGACCTCATCTGTCACAGTAATATCTCAGTGGCACAAAAACTTCCATCTACATCAGAAATCCATTAGCCAGTGATCCTTAATGGCAGAACTAACATAATGGATGGATGAGCTTTTGCCTTGCTTCCAATATATCCCCTGCTTCCTATTGTAGATGTTGGTTTGAAACACTGACAATGCTTGAATGTCTAGGTTTAAAAAATAAAAGCCTCTAAAATTAAACCAAACACACAAATGACAAATGCTAATATAATGAATAATGGGGAGTGGGGACTGTGATTAAAAAGCAAGCAAACAAGAGAATGTTTGGCGAGTGTAGTTATGAACCCACGGGAGGGAAGGGGCAGTGGAGACCTGCAGTATCCCAGAAGGGATCCTAGAGGAATCTTGTCTCTGGGAAGCACCACCTCTCCAAGGCCTGACCCTTGTGTGCAGGATGTGAGAATCTGTGGTAATAGGCATCTTTCTCCCTCCAGTTAATTGGCTCCATACTATGCTGATGCAGAGGGGTGTGGGGCTATGTCCCTTCCTCTTACCCAACACCACAAACAAATCCTACATCTTGTCAAGCATTAGAGTAGATGACCCTTGTGGTCCCTTCTAACCCTATGATTCTAGGATTCTAAACCCCCTTTCAGGTGTCCTCTTCCCAGGGGAAGGCATGGGATGGGGTGGAGCAGACATGTACAAGCAGTCCCAGAATGCAGAAAGCACAAGAAACATTACCATGAGAAGTAATACAGGGGATGAAGGGGGTTTCTTGGACTCACAATCTTGCCCTTAAAACTAAATCTACCACTCTACAGCATCAATGACTTACATCATTATCCTAGGCCAGGCATCGGCAACCTTTGGCACGCAGCTCGCCAGGGTAAGCCCCCTGATGGGCCGGGCCGGTTTGTTTACTTGCCATGTCCGCAGATTCGGCCAAACGCAACTCCCACTGGCTGCAGTTCACCGCTCCAGGCCAATGGGGGCCGCAGGAAGCAGCGCGGGCTGAGGAATGTGCGGGCCGCCACTTCCCGCAGCCCCCATTGGCCAAGGACGGCGAACCCCGGCCAGTGGGAGCCGCGATCGGCTGAATCTGCGGACGCGGCAAGTAAACAAATCCGCCCTGCCTGCCAGGGGGCTTACCCTGGTGAGCCGCGTGCCAAAGGTTGCCGATGTCTGCGCTAGGCAATGCACTGCATAGGTTATCTTTCATCAGTATCCTAGGAAATTTCATAGCACTTCATGCTTTCAAAAATGTTGTACAAACACAAAGGGCAGGATGATATTCACCTTAGTAAGGGTATGCTGGGAGGATGTGGTACAAGGAATCTTCTCCTTTGCCCTTCTTAATTACAGCTGGGTACAAGAGCTGATTGAAAAAAATGGAGTAGGGAAAATAAAAACATTCAGCCAGTTATATATCTGGTAAAAAACAGAGCGACATGTCAGGAAAAAAAAATAATTGAAATAGTTTCTGTTTTTCTTTCCCCTAATTTCAAAATGTGTTCAACATTTTTAACTATTGACCAGTTCTGCTTGGTACAGATACGATCCCTGCATTCAGGAGAGGCATAATGGCTATGAAATTAGACTCCACTAGGTGAATAGCAAAGGTTATTAACAGTGATCCTAGCCTTCCTTCCCTTTTGAAGGTCACTAGTTGCTCATGGTGTGGCAGGGTAGTGCACATTTGATGCTTTCAATGAGTGTGATAGTTAATGCTTGACAAGTGTTTCAAAAGACGTGGTGAAATCCAGACCGCACTGAAATCAGTGATAAAACTCTGACATATTAAGCCAGGATTTTACTAGTGGTGTCTGTCTGAGGGAAAATGCCTCCAGGAGCAGTGTTCCATGTACCACTTCCAGTAAGTTCAATGGATGCACAGTCAAGATTTGGCACCTTACCAGCATATCACTAGAAGATTCATTAAAGAATGGGATTTTAGCCTTATGTTGCTTTTTTAGTGTGTTTCACAGCCTCGGTGTGAGTGTTTTCTTGGTCAGTAGTTTTACTGTGATGTTTACAAAAACAAAAGCAGTAAACACATTTTATACCTATTAATATAATGCAGCATGTTCATTGAAGGGTAGTTCAGTGTACAGGGGGCTTTACAGGGCTGAAAACTCTGTTAATAATTTAAAATAAGGGCAGGAGAGAAGAGAAATAAGGGAAAAGAAGGCAGAGACCTCAATAAAGTAAAGGCTGGATCCTGTAGACATATTTTTTAATATACCTGTGATTAGTCCCATTGAAAACAACAGGAGTTCTCATGTGTGTAGACTTCACCATGTGCATAAGCATTTACAGATTCAAAACCTAATTCTAAATGAATTTGATCACCTTTATTTTGACTTATTTTAAAAGCCTTCATTCAATTTGTGTGATGGTTATTGATAGATCAATCATTCCAATTTTATATATCACAAAACACAAAGAATACCCATCAATTGATGTAAAAATATTACATTGTTTCCTTGATTGACTGCAATACCTTTTCACTATCACAAAGTCTACTCTGCAACTGTTTCTGGATTTTAAAATGGAATATAAATTGGGTTATACTAAAAATGTTGTAAATCCACTGCAAATAATTTAACTGAATAATTTAGCCTTTTATGTTAATAATTCAGACAGGTTGTGAGTCCTCCAAACTTGTTTGTTTGCAGTTGTTAGTTTGTTTGATTAAAATTTGTGCCTACAAATTATTAGTCTGCTTATATTTTTTCCTGTGAACTGGTCTAGTATTTGTTGTTTGCTGTTTATGCTATATAACTGGTCACGTTAATCACGTGATTTGGTCTCAAATTGGCTGATTTAAGACCTATAAAGTGGATAAATCATTTTTCCTGTTTGAAAAGTATTAATAAAAACAAGTGATTTTGATTAATTTATTGTACAGTAAGAAATTGGTTATATCATTTTAAAAAAAAAATATATTCCTGCTTCCTTAAAAACTACTTTTTATTTGAGAGAACATAAGAGCTGCCATGCTGTGTCAGACCATCGTCCATCTTGCCAAGTATCCTGTCTCTGACAGTGGCCCACACCAGAGCTTCAGGGGGAGTGTACAGAACAGGGCAATTATGGGGTGGTCTGCCAGTGTTCCACTCCCAGCTTCTGCTAGTAAGAGGGTGAGGGTCGCCCTGAGCATAGGGTGCATCCTGATCATCATGGCTAATAGCAGTTGATGCATCTATCTTCCACAAAATTATCCAGTTCTTTTTTGAACCCAGTTATACTTTTGGCCATCACAAGATCCCTTGCCAATCCCAGATGTTCGGTTTTCCACAAACAGAAATACATTTCATTACATGCCAAGTGGGATGTAAACACCAACTTTGCCTCAAATGTTGAAATGTATTTTAAGCATTATGAAAGTGCTTAAAACTAAAAGAAAAATATAAAGTCCTAGTTACATTTTCACATGCAAAGTCATGCTGTATAATACTCATCCATATGTTTACTGTTTTACATTCTTTCCACAACAAATAATCCTGACAACTTCTGCTTCTGTCGGAAATTACTAAAAATGAATTTACTGTGTGCGTGTCCTCCTTGCTGTGTGTGTAGATATCATTACATTTGAAAATGGGGCATGAATTCCTAGTTTTATTTAAAAAATGGTGGCCTAACAATGTGATATTTCATATGAGGCCATTTTTAATGCCCTTTGATTTTGGTGGCTTTTTTGGTTTTCTTTCCATAATTTTTTATATAGAAGTCTTTGAAATTGGGCTCTAGCTGAAATTTATCAGTTACAGTCTGATTGTTCATTGGTGGCTAACTTTTTTTTAAACAAAATTTATTAGCGAGGTATTTTCTGAGTAACTGATTCACTGTGCAGCTTATGAAAATTGAATTCTGAGTCATTTTAGTCATAACTAAAAATGTACACCCCTGCTTGGGTGAGCAGACTTCTAGTTGTGAATTGAGAGGACCAGAGTTATGACAGTTGTGGTAATGTTAAAGGCATGTGCTAATGGGTGGAGGAGTAGAGTTTATGGACTGGTAGATGGCTTAACTTTCTATATTCATGATTTTGAGGGGGCTGTCAGGTTTCTTATGGGCGTAGCAGTGTTAACTGTTTCCAAACAAAGCTTTTGTATGCTAACTATACAGTTATGTTTTTCCATAAACTGTAAATTTATTTTCCATAGGAAAAAATAATGGATTAGATTCACTGGTAGTCTCTGGATGTTTTGCACTAGCTAGGCAAACATGCCAGCTTAAATGAACACCTGAGCTGGATTTGTGGCCATTTTGCATAGCCAAAGCAAGACAAAGCATCTGGAGTATACCCGTGAATCTGCCCCAATGTTAATAGACTAATGCATTTGCATAGTTAAGCATTTAAAGGTGAGGGAGTGGTTGTATGTAAAGCCATACTAGTCAGGAGCTGTAACTAAAAGTATTGACACTTCACAAACAGAATAGACAAGGGATCAAGGACTGATCTGTTACACTGGTGCAAATCAATTGGTGGGGTTGAAGGAGGGGGAACTGATGGATCTGGATATGTATAAATTTGTACTCCAGTTTGTGCCTCTATTTCCTCACAGCTTTTTGGCTTAGTTTCATTCTGTCAAATTGAGATTTTTACCAGAGTTGATGATAAAAATCTAAAACATTCTATTCTTACATTCTCCTTGTAAAGTAACTATTGTCTCAGAGGATACCTCTGAATGCTGAATAAATAAGGCACAAGTGGTCTTTGTTCAGATCACTAAAAATGAAAATTTCCCATTAACAGCTTGTTTCTACTGATGTAATATATATTTGGAGGTGAAATCTGCAACACATAAACCAATATGAGTCTGATTCAGCACCCTTTTACTCAAGCAAATTTGAAATCAATGGTAAAGACATCAACAGTGAAAAAGGAATACAGGCTCAGTGAATGAGGTGGGAAGTGGGAAGTCTTTGTTTTAGCGGCTGTTCTCTCTCTCTCTTTTTCTTGGTTACACTCATGTTGTTGCAGAATTTGAACCTGTGACCCTCATTACCACAGAATAGACTTCTAACATGCAGGGTAAAGGAGTGAACTCCATTAGCTGGCAGCAATAGCAGGCTCTTAACATATATCTGGACTAGACACCAGAAGGAAAGTAAGACATTTTTTAGCTGTGTTGCACTGATTTATACACTGGGCCTAATCCTCCCCTCCTTTATACCTGTCTAATCCAACTGAAGTCAAAGGGTTTACACTAGTGTATCTAAAGGCAGACTTTGGCCCAGTTAATTTTAAGGCACTTAAATGAGAAGGTACTTCTATTAATATTTTCATTAAAACAATAGATAAAACCAATAGATTAATAGATTCATAGATTCTAGGGCTGGAAGGGACCTCGAGAGGTCATCGAGTCCAGCCCCATGCCCTCATGGCAGGACCAATTACTGTCTAGACCATCCCTGATAGACATTTATCTAACCTACTCTTAAATATCTCCAGAGATGGAGATTCCACAACCTCCCTGGGCAGTTTATTCCAGTGTTTAACCACCCTGACAGTTAGGAACTTTTTCCTAATGTCCAACCTAAACCTCCCTTGCTTCAGTTTAAGCCCACTGCTTCTTGTTCTATCCTCAGAGGCTAAGATGAACAAGTTTTCTCCCTCCTCCTTATGACACCCTTTTAGAGACCTGAAGACCGCTATCATGTCCCCTCACAGTCTTCTCTTTTCCAAACTAAACAAACCCAATTCCTTTAGCCTTCCTTCATATGTCATGTTCTCTAGACCCTTAATCATTCTTGTTGCTCTTCTCTGGACCCTCTCCAATTTCTCCACATCTTTCTTGAAATGAGGTGCCCAGAACTGGACACAATACTCCAGTTGAGGCCTAACCAGCGCAGAGTAGAGCGGAAGAATGACTTCTCGTGTCTTGCTCACAACACACCTGTTAATGCAGCCCAGAATCATGTTTGCTTTTTTTGCAACAGCATCACACTGTGGACTCATATTTAGCTTGTGGTCCACTATAACCCCTAGATCCCTTTCTGCCGTACTCCTTCCTAGACAGTCTCCTCCCATTCTGTATGTGTGAAACTGATTGTTCCTACCTAAGTGGAGCACTTTGCATTTGTCCTTATTAAACTTCATCCTGTTTACCTCTGACCATTTCTCCAATTTGTCCAGATCATTTTGAATTATGACCCTATCCTCCAAAGCAGTTGCAATCCGTCCCAGTTTGGTATCATCTGCAAACTTAATAAGCGTACTTTCTATGCCAATATCCAAGTCATTGATGAAGATATTGAACAGAGCCGGTCCCAAAACAGACCCTTGCAGAACCCCACTCATTATACCTTTCCAGCAGGATTGGGAACCATTAATAACTACTCTCTGAGTACAGTTATCCAGCCAGTTGCGCACCCACCTTATAGTAGCCCCATCTAAGTTGTATTTCCCTAGTTTATTGATAAGAATATCATGCGAGACCATATCAAATGCCTTACTAAAGTCTAGGTATACCACATGCGCTGCTTCTCCCTTATCCACAAGACTCGTTATCCTATCAAAGGAAGCTATCAGATTGGTTTGACATGATTTGTTCTTTACAAATCCATGCTGGTTATTCCCTATCACCTTACCACCTTCCAAGTGTTTGCAGATGATTTCCTTAATTACTTGCTCCATTATTTTCCCTGGCACAGAAGTTAAACTAACTGGTCTCTAGTTTCCTGGGTTGTTTTTATTTCCCTTTTTATAGATGGGCACTATATTTGCCCTTTTCCAGTCTTCTGGAATCTCTCCTGTCTCCCATGATTTACCAAAGATAATAGCTAGAGGCTCAGATACCACCTCTATTAGCTCCTTGAGTATTCTAGGATGCATTTCATCAGGTCCTGGTGACTTGCAGGCATCTAACTTATCTAAGTGATTTTTAACTTGTTCTTTTTTTATTTTATCTTCTAAACCTTCCCCCTTCCCATTTGCATTCACTGTGTTAGGCATTCCCTCAGACTTCTCGGTGAAGACAGAAACAAAGAAGTCATTAAGCATCTCTGCCATTTCCAAGTTTCCTGTTACTGTTTCTCCCTCCTCACTGAGTAGTGAGCCTACCCTGTCCTTGGTCTTCCTCTTGCTTCTAATGTATTGATAAAAAGTTTTCTTGTTTCCCTTTATTCCTGTAGCTAGTCTGAGCTCATTTTGTGCCTTTGCCTTTCTAATCTTGCCCCTGCATTCCCGTGTTGTTTGCCTATATTCATCCTTTGTAATTTGTCCTAGTTTCCATTTTTTATATGACTCCTTTTTATTGTTTAGATCTTGCAAGATCTTGTAGTTAACTCAAGGTGGTCTTTTGCCACATTTTCTATCTTTCCTACCCAGCGGAATAGTTTGCTTTTGGGCCCTTAATAGTGTCCCTTTGAAATACTGCCAGCTCTCCTCAATTGTTTTTCCCCTCAGTCTTGATTCCCATGGGACCTTACCTATCAGCTCTCTGAGCTTACCAAAATCCGCTTTCCTGAAATCCATTGTCTCTATTTTGCTGTACTCCCTTCTACCCTTCCTTAGAATTGTGAACTCTACGATTTCATGATCACTTTCACCCAAGCTGCCTTCTACTTTCAAGTTCTCAACGAGTTCCTCCCTATTTGTTAAAATCAAATCTAGAACAGCTTCCCCCCTAGTAGCTTTCTCAACCTTCTGAAATAAAAAGTTGTCTGCAATGCAGTCCAAGAACTTATTGGATAATCTGTGCCCTGCTGTGTTATTTTCCCAACATATATCTGGATAGTTGAAGTCCCCCATCACCACCAAATCTTGGGCTTTGGATGATTTTGTTAGTTGTTTGAAAAAAGCCTCATCAACCTCTTCCACCTGGTTAGGTGGCTTGTAGTAGACTCCTAGCATGACATCACCCTTGTTTTTTACCCATTTTAGCCTAACCCAGAGACTGTCAACACTTCCGTCCCCTGTGTCCATCTCCACCTCAGTCCAAGTGTGTACATTTTTAATATATAAGGCAACACCTCCTCCCTTTTCCCCGTCTGTCCTTCCTGAGCAAGCTGTACCCATCCATACCAACATTCCAATCATGTGTATTATCCCACCAAATTTCGGTGATGCCAACAATGTCATAGTTGAATTTATTTATTAGCACTTCCAGTTCTTCCTGCTTGTTACCCATACTTCTCGCATTTGTATACAGGCATCTAAGATACTGATTTGATCTTGCCTCCCAGTTTTGCCCTGACCCTCCTATGTCTTTATTATTAGAGCCCATGCCCCCTCCTATTTCCGACCCATCTCCCAGGTCCCCATGTTCTCCACTTACCTGTGGGCTTTGCTCACCTGTCCCCGTCGAACCTAGTTTAAAGCCCTCCTCACTAGGTTAGCCAGTCTGTATTCAAATAGGGTCTTTCCCCTCCTCGAAAGGTGAACGCCATCTCTGCCTAGCAGTTCTTCCTGGATTAGCATCCCGTGGTCGAGGAAGCCAAAGCCCTCCTGGCGACACCATCTTCGCAGCCAGGCATTCACCTCCACGATGCACCTGTCTCTGCCCAGGCCCCTACCTTTGACAGGAAGGATCGAAGAGAATACCACCTGCACTCCAAACTCCTTCACCCGTACTCCCAGAGCCCTGTAGTCACTCTTGATCTGCTCAGTGTCACATCTCGCAGTATCATTTGTGCCCACATGGATGAGTAGCATGTGGTAGTAGTCAGAGGGCCGGATAATCCTTGACAATGCCTCTGTAACATCTCGGATACGGGCCCCCGGCAGGCAGCATACCTCCCGAGATGAAATGTCAGATAAAAAGGTAAAGCCCAAATGAGATCCTGTTTGATATACAGACCCATCCTCTCATCTCCTATTAAATCCATTAAGGATGGGATTGCTAATACACCATCATTTCTGTTCAAATAAGCAGATAAGACATTTGCAATTGAGAGTGGAAAGAAACTTTTGCTTTTATTTAAAATGTTGTATAAGTAAAAAGAGTGAGTTAGCTGGTAAATCTGTTTTTTTTAACCTCTCGGATTCACAGAGAATCTCAACTCTAATATTCAGTTCCTCATGTATTCATAGAGCATCCAAAAGGGAAGGAAGGATGTCAGAGCTTAGATGAGTCATTCTGATCTGAGGGCAGAGTTTTTCCTTAATAAACAATTTGAAATTTATCTAGTGTTGATTTCTATGCTCCAATAATATAGCAGCATTTGTGAATTCTTATATCCAAGAGTCTTAACACAGAGCCTTGTTCATGCCTTATGCAACATTTGACAGTGCAGGCAGAATTCAGATGCAGTCTTAATTGTAAAACCAGAGAGAGCGAGAGAGAGACAGACCCCACACACATATCTGTGGCAACAATTATTTACTGGGGTTCCACACCAGCTTTTAGATACTTAGATTTTAGCCATGCTAAAATGTGCTTACTGTTTGCCAGAATTCTGTACTAATATCCTGTGCATGTTTCCTTTACTTGCCAACCAATATATGTATTGAAAAGGCAAACAATTCTGGAAAATCATGGTCTAAAACCTTATAACCCTTATTTACATGACTAATCCCACTGAAGTAATACTACTTGTTTGAGTAAGGATTACTCAGATAAATAAGATTTGAAAAATATGCCCCCCTGGGTTCAATTATAGGAAATGTGAAGTATTCACCAGTTCAAAAATTTGACTGACTCAGTAAGTCATACTTGAAAGTCCATTGTATTTCAGGTGTGAGATTTCACTTATTATTGGATTATTGTTTGGTGCAAGATGATCCAATGAGGAAAAAAAAACAATATTGCAATTGTGTGTAGTGGAAATGTGGAGGACCCATAAAACTAGGCACCGTACAAGCAGTTTAAAGTAGAGCTCATCTGGAAACTGTTATGCTGTCTAGCAAGAGCTTGAGACTTTTAATGTTTTTTTTTTTCCTGACATATTGGAACAGTCAATGGCAAACAATTGTGGGTTTGATGAATTGGAACTTTCTGATAAACAATATTTTGTAAAAAAAATACCCTGACTAGCTCCATCTTATAGCTCAAAGAACTTACAGTCCAATTAGACAAAGTAGCAAAAGGAAGTGTGATAAATGAAGTGGGGGTAGCTCCTTTTTATGGACACCCACCCAGCCAGTAAGCTATAAAATTCCCCTTAGTAGCTGTTCTCTACTTGCTTTACCTGTAAAGGGTTAACAAGTCCACTGGTAAAAGAAAAGGAAGTGGGCACCTGAACAAAAGGGCCAATGGGAAGGTAAAACTTTTTAAAATTGGGAAAGAAAATTTCCCTTTGTTTGTTGTTCTCTCTGGGCTGCAGGGATGGAGCAGCAATGCTATAAGCAGGAATGTTGTGTGAGGTTTGAACCAGGTATGAAAAATTATCTCCCGTACCTCAAAGGAATCATTAGCAGGTAGAAAATGTTTAGATAGATGTGATCAGGATGCTTTTGTTTGATTGTAACCTTTAAGCTGAACCCCAAGAAAGCTATTTTGGGTGCTTAATTTTTGGAATTGCTCCATTAAAATCTAGCAAAAGTCTAAATTCCCGATGCATTTCCTTCCTTTTTGTTTTTAATAACATTTACCTTTTTTAAGACCAGGATTGGATTAGGGTTAGCAAGTTAAAGAAGTATGGTCTGGATGAATGGACTATAAGGTGAATAGAAAGCTGGCTAGATCGTCGGGCTCAATGGGTAGTGATCAATGGCGACATGTCTAGTTGGCAGCTAGTATCAAGCAGAGTGTCCATAGGGTCGGTCTCAAGTTGCAGGGGTGGAGGTCTAGGTTGGATATTAGGAAAAACTTTTTCACTAGGAGGGTGGTGAAGCACTGGAATGGGTTACCTAGGGAGGTGGTGGAATCTTTTTCCTTAGAGGTTTTTAAGGTCAGGCTTGACAAAGCCCTGGTTGGGATGATTTAGTTGGGGATTAGGGCCTGCTTTGAGCAGTGTTTACCAAGCCAAGGTCAGAGAAAAGCTGTAACCTTGGGAGTTTAATACAAGCCTGGAGTGGCAAGTATTAATTTTTGAAATCATTGCAGGCCCCCACCTTCTTTACTCAAAGTGCCAGTGTGGGGATTCAGCCTCAACAGGAAGCATTATTATCCATCGTCAGAGATAGGGAATGGAGGCACAGACAAACTAAGCGACTTGCTCAATGGCACACAGGACATCTGACAGAGGCAGGAACTGAATCCGATTCCCAGTTCAGTGCCTTAACTCTGTGTTAATTACAAATACTCCTTCCTTACTTCAGATATTCATTTTGTTTCCCCATTGAGGGAGAAGAGACAATAGAGATCCTCTGAAAGTGTCCTTCACTTTTAATTGACTTATTTTCTCTGTGCCTTTCAATTCTAATTATTAAAGTATTCAGAGTTCTTTGGAAGAGGACCTCAAAATCAGTATGACTGATATGCCCCTTTCAGGGTAACTGCACCTGTATTCCCCTTGACAGGACGCACTTAAGGTCACCAGCCTCCAGTCATCACCTCTCTTGGGTGGAGACCCGCATCTCTCACCCTCCTGATGAGGGGCTTTAAGGCTGTACAGTTCCCTGGTTATAGGGTACGTCTACACTACGGAATTAGGTCGAAATTATAGAAGTCAATATTTTAAAACCCGATTTTATGGAATCAATTGTCTGTGTCCCTGTTAAAGACCACTAACGCCATTAAGTCGGTGGACTGTGTCCACAGTATCGGGGCTAGCGTCGACTTTCGGAGCGTTGCATTGCAGGTAGCTATCCCACAGTTCCCTCAGTCTCCACCGCCCATTGGAATTCTGGGTTGCAATCCCAATGCCTGATGGGGCAGAAAACATTGTCGCTGGTGGTTCTGGGTACATGTCGTCAAGCCATCCCCCCTCCCTCCCTCCCTCCATCTATGAAAGCAACCTTTTTTGCGCCTTTTTTCCGGGGTTTCCCATGCAGGCGCCATACTACAGCAAGCATGGAGCCTGCTCTGCTCGCAATCACCGTACGTCTCCAGCGTGCGCCTGGACATTTGGTCTAGTGAGGATTCAGTCCCGCTGCAACATGAGCAGAGGGATAGCTCAGCAGTCTGAGCATTGGCCTGCTAAACCCAGGGTTGTGAGTTCAATCCTTGAGGGGGCCAATCTACCTGAGTTTGATAGTCGCGGGACTACACAGCAGCAGCTCTTTGCCTTCTGGCAGCAGACAGAGCAGTATGACTGGTAACCATCATCGTTGTCCCCTGTGTGCTCCTGGCTGGGTGTGGTTGGCTGGGGGCACCTGGACATAAGTAGGAGTGACTCTCATCATTCCCTTTTTTTACATTTTGTCTAATGGAGATTCAGTACTGCCTTGAACACTGGCAGAGGAATAGCTCAGCAGTTTGAGCATTGGCCTGCTAAACCCAAGGTTGTGAGTTCAGTCCTTGAGGGGGCCAGGAGATGATAACAGCTAGCAATCGTACTGTACTGTCTGCTGCCGAGCACCCAGGAGATGATGATGGCTAGCACTTGAACTGTCTGCTGCCAGCCTACCCTTTGCTCCCCCATCCCTCTGTGAAAGCAACTGAGGGGGGAGCAAAAAATCCTTTCGCGCCTTTTTCTGTGCGGGCGCCATATTGCTCGCCTGCAGACGCCATACCAAGGAAAGCATGGAGCCCGCTCAGATCACCGTGGCTGTTATTGCCATTATAAACACCACGCACATTGTCCAGTAGTATATGGAGAATGAGAACCAGGACCTGCAACAGCAGGCGAGGAGGCAATGGCAGCACCCTGAGGACAGTGATGAGGACATGGACACAGACCTCTCTCAAAGAAGGACCCACCGCAAGGTAGACAGCATGGTGGTAATGGGGCAGGTTCATGCCATGGAACGCCGATTCTGGGCCCGGGAAACAAGCACAGACTGGTGGGACCACATAATGTTGCAGGTCTGGGACGATTACCAATGGCTGCGAAACTTTCGCATGCGTAAGGGCACTTTCATGGAACTTTGTGACTTGCTTTCCCCTGCCCTGAAGTGCCAGAATACCAAGATGAGAGCAGCCCTCACAGTAAAGAAGAGAGTGGTGACAGCCCTGTGGAAGCTTGCAACGCCAGACAGCTACCGGTCACTTGCGAATCAATTCAGAGAGGACAAATCTACAGTGGGGGCTGCTGTGATGCAAGTAGCGAACGCGATCACTGAGCTGCTGCTACCAAGGGTTGTGAGTCTGGGAAATGTGCATTTCATAGTGGATGTCTTTGCAGCAATGGGGTTCCCGAACTGTGGTGGGGCGATAGACGGAACCAATATCCCTATCTTGGCAACAGACCACCAAGCCAGCGAGTACATAAACCAAAAGGGTTACTTTTCAATAGTGCTGCAAGCACTGGTGGATCACAAGGGACGTTTCACCAACATCAACGTGGGATGGCCGGGAAAGGTACATGACGCTCGCATCTTCAGGAACTCTGGTCTGTTTCAGCTGCTGCATCAAGGGACTTTCTTCCCAGACCAGAAAATAACCATTGGGGATGTTGAGATGCCTATAGTTATCCTTGGGGACTCAGCCTACCCCTTAATGCCATGGCTCATGAAGCCATACACAGGAAGCCTGGACAGTAGTCAGGAGCTGTTCAACTATAGGCTGAGCAAGTGCAGAATGGTGGTGGAATATGCATTTGGATGTTTAAAGGCTCGCTGGCGCAGTTTATTGACTAGGTTAGACCTCGGCGAAACCAATATTACCATTGTTATTACTGCTTGCTGTGCGCTCCACAATATCTGTGAGAGTAAGGGGGAGACGCTTATGGCGGGATGGGAGGTTCAGGCAAATCACCTGGCCGCTGATTACGCACAGCCAGACACCAGGACGATTAGAAGAGTACAGCAGGGCGCGTTGCGCATCAGGGAAGCTTTGAAAACCAGTTTCATGAATAGCCAGGATGCAGTGTGAAAGTTCTGTTTTTTTCCCTTAATGAAAACCCCCGCCTCTTGGTTCACCCTACTTCCCTGTAAGCTAACCATCCTCCCCTCCCCCCCTTGGTCACTGCTTGCAGAGACAAAAAATTCATTGTTGCTTAAAATTTATGCATTCTTTATTAATTCATCACACAAATAGGGGGATAACTGCAAAGCTTGGCTGGGATGGGTGGTGGAGGAGGGGATGAGGGAAGGACAAGGACACACAGCACTTGAAAACTTGTTGAATGTCAGCCTTCTGTTCCTTGGACAGTTCTGTTGGCTTGAGTGGTTGGGTGCACAGAGGCCCCCCCAACGCATTCTTGGGCGTCTCGGTGATGAGGTTATGGGACTCGGGGAGGAGGGCTGTTGGTTACACAGGGGCTGTAGCGGCGGTCTGGGCTCAGGCGGCCTTTCCTCAACCATACGCCTTTCCTCAGCCATAAGCCGGAGGATTTCCGTTTGATCCTCCAGTAGCCTCAGAATTGCATCCTGCCTTCTCTCAGCAAGCTGACACCACCTACTCTCTTCAGCCCACCACTGTCTCTCTTCCTCCCGCCACTCATTGTCTTCAGCACACCACCTGTCCTCACGATCACATTGTGCCTTTCTGGACTCCAACATTGTCTGCCTCCACGCATTCTGCTGGGCCATTTCAGTGTGGGAGGACTGCATGAGCTCTGAGAACATATCGTCTCAATTCTTTTTTTTTTTTTACTTCTAATCTTCGCTAGCCTCTGGGACAGTGATGAAAGGGGGAGCGTTGAAACATTTGCAGCTGTGGGAGGAAACAAACGGGAGGAGTAGTTAAAAAGACACATATTAGAGATCAATGCTCGTAACATTACATAGTACATGTGCATTCGGTCCAAGGTCACACTTTGCCTGTTATATTGAGGGTCTGCCGGTTTGGCGTGAGAGATCACACAAGCAGGGCCGGTGGGCAACAGAATTCTGTTTGCAGGCAGCCATGGTAAGCCAGAGTCTATTTGCTTCTTTAACCTTCATAACATGTGGGAATGGTTTCAAACAGCAACCCCCTCATTTCCTATTACAGACAGCTGTTGGGTTGTCCATTTAACATGGGTTGGAAATTGAAAAGGGAGGGTGGCAGTTTTCGGGTTAACGTGCAGTGCGAACCTAATCAGACCCCCCCACACACACACACATCCAAGATGATCACTGTTCCTCCTCCCCTCAGCGCATGGGTAACAGCGGGGAAGATTTCCGTTCACCCACAGGCAAACAGCCCAGAGGGAGGGACCCCTCTGAATGCCCCTTAATAAAATTCCCCTATTTCAACCAGGTGACCATGAATGATATCACTCTTCTGAGGATAACACAGAGAGATAAAGAACGGATGTTGCTTGAACGCCAGCAAACACCGGGACCATACGCCGCCATGCTTTGCAAAGCAATGATTCCAGACTACGTGCTACTGGCCTGGCGTGGTAAAGTGTCTTACCACAGAGCACGGGAGAAGGCTGCCCTCCCCAGAAACCTTTTGCAAAGGCTTTGGGAGTACATCCAGGAGAGCTTTCTGGAGATGTCCCTGGAGGATTTCCGCTCCATCCCCAGACATGTTAACAGACTTTTCCAGTAGCTGTAGCTGTACTGGCTGCAAATTAATCATTAAACACACTTGCTTATAACACATGTATTAAATTAACAGAGGTACACTCACCAGAGGTCCCTTCTCCACCTTCAAGGTCCGGGAGCACGCCTTGGGTGGGTTCATAGGGTACTGGCTCCAAGGTGGCAAACAGTTCCTGGCTGTCGGGGAAAATGGCTTCTCCACTTCCTTGCTGTGTCTGTGCGCTATCTTCCTCTTCCCAAAAATGCTCCTCGCTGCTTTGTGATGCTCGACTTACGGAGTCAAACCACATGGGTGGGTTAGTGCTGGCTGCACCCCCTAGAATGCCATGCAGCTCATCACAGAAGCGGCATGTCTGGGGCTCTGACCTGGAGCGGCTGTTTGCATCTCTGGTTCTTTGGTAGGCTTGCCTGAGCTCCTTAATTTTAACACGGCACTGTTGCGCATCCCTGTTGTAGCCTCTCTCCTTCATGCCCTTGGAGACTTTGGCATATGTACTGGCATTTCTTCTTTTGGACCGCAGTTCTGTTAGCAGGGATTCGTCTCCCAAACAGCGATCAGATCGCGTACCTCACGCTCAATCCATGCTGGAGCTCGTCTTCGGTTCTGGGACTCCATCATGGTCTGCTGATGAGATCTGCACTCACCTGCAGCTCACCACGCTGGCCAAACAGGAAATGAAATTCAAAAGTTCACAGGGCTTTTCCTGTCTACCTGGGCAGAGCATCCGAGCTCAGACTGCTGTCCAGAGCAGTCAAATAATGCACTGTGGGATAGATTCCGGAGGCCAATACCATCGAATTGTATCCACACTAACCCTAATTCAACACGGCCATATCGATTTTAGCGCTAATCCCCTCGTGGGGGGTGGAGTTGAGAAATTGATTTTAAGAGCCCTAGAAGTCGATGTAAATGGCTTCGTCGTGTGGACGGCTGCACGGATCAATCAATATAATGCTGATAAATTCGACCGAAACTGGTAGTGTAGACCAGGGCTGTGATATCCCAGCAACCCATTCTACATAAAGGCCAGCACCTGTACTTTGCTTTGTCTCTGAGGGCTACAAACAGTGCATTGTCAGCAGTTATGTTATCACACCTCTCTAAGCAAGCATATTTATTCTTAAGGTAAAAGCATTAAAAAGAAAACAAAACAATAAGAGTACCTATATGCATGCTAAAAGCTTACCAGAGATCACCCATCAATCTTTTGGGGTCTTAGTAGTTCAAAAACTTCCCAACCCTTCTGTAAGGGCTGGGGACCTTGGTCAGAAGGTGCTCTCTGTTTGTTGGATCAGAAAGAAGGCCCCAAGTCAGTTTAAATGCCATCTTTTTTATACCAAAAGCCCTTTCTTTGTCTGTTGGTCTATGGAAAATCTAGTATGAATTAATATAGATAAGTGGGGTGCCTATACACCCCGGGGGTGGTATATCTCTGGAGGTGTTTAGTAGATAGCTAATTTGTCTTAATCAACCCCTACTGTTCTTGGTTCCTAGAGAAGTAGAGATAACCTGCACCCCTAGAGTTGCATAGTTGCTGAAAGTAATTTTTATCTTTGTATCTGGAAACACAAGAACAACACAATTTTGTAATGACAGTGAATTTGTGCATATTGGCTATCAAGAAGTGGCAAGTTTTTAGATGAGTTAAATAGAGCACTGTAGATCTGTTTGGTGCAAGATGACCCAAGGGTTGAGAGAAAGACACAAATGGTAATAAAGTGTGTGTGTAACACATTGGAGAGCACAGTGAACAATAAGAATTGACAAGTACAAGAATGTATTCTTGTAACTGCTCTTGATGATTAATTCTAGCTGTTCTATCTTTACTAAAGATGTTCTGGTTCTTGTTATATACTGTGCAAGTGCCATTGTAACAGGAGGGAACTCCCTACAATATCCATATGCTTTCTAGGGATGGCTGAATCAGTTCTGAAAGACAAAGGAATAACCACAGCCTACACAGCCAAGTGAAGAAATTCAGACAAGCACCCATTGCCTTGCACCTTTCCTTTCTTTTTTCTTTCCTATTCCCCGTCCCCCATAGGCCTCCCATCTCTGCTGAAATACTTCTCATAGTGTTAGCAGGTTTGGGCATTTCTACTTTGCCTGGTGATGTCTTTCAGTTACAGGACTTTTCCAGGGTCAGAAGAGAAGCAATGCTTTACGGAACACTTCTGACATAAGAAAGCTCCAGATCCCAACAGAGAGTTTAAGGCATGAGATGCAATCCTCTTGCCCCATATACATTTCTGATTAAGAAGAGGGGGTGAGGTTCTGTGGTCCTTTTAAGTTTAAGGGGAGCATGTTCAGAGGTGGAAGAGTTCAGGCTGAGGGAACTGGGTCAGAATTGTTACATGTACTGGTGAAAAGTTGGAGGGAAAATTCAAGGGGTCTTGTGGGGTTGTTCTAAGGGAGTTGAGTAAACTTCAAATGAGGCTCTGATCCTTATCAGTTCAAAAAAGTTCATTAAATCTGTGATATACTGTGGACATATTCTTCCCACTGTAGAACATGTTCATTCTCAGACATCCCTTATTCCTTTCTCTTCTCTTTAACGACACTTAGTCAAACAGAATATCAGACAGTTTTTCCGTTGTTGTTTAATATCTAGGAACAATTAGTATTCATTTGTAGCAGCTGGATGTTGTAACCAGAATTGCTTGCAAACATTTTTGGAATCTTTCTTTTTGTGCATATGTGTACCTTTAATCCCTTTTGATCCTTGTGGCACAGCGGTGACCTTTGCCTGCAGGAGGCGAAGAACTTTGGAAGGCCCTCGCTTTAAGATTCAGTCGATATCTTGAAGAAGGAAGAATACCATGCAGCTGGAAGGAGTCGAAAACCATCTTGCTGCACAAGAAGTGCGATTGAGAAAATCTTAAGAACTATCGCCCTGTATGCCTGCTCTCTCACATCTAGAAGCTCTTTACAAAGGTGATAATGAACCGACTCTTGCAGAGTCTGGATGAACAACAGCCGAGAGAGCAGGCAGGCAGGATTCTGAAGGAATTTCAGCAAGATTGACCATTAGCCAGCTCCTAGAAAGAGCGAAGGAATACAAACTTCCGCTGTGCATTGCTTTCATCGATTATGAAAAGGCCTTCTAAAGCATCGAGTTCAATGCAATATTAAAGGCACTCATAGAGCAGGGAATTAACACTCAGTACATCAGTTTGTTGAAGGAAATGAATTCTGGATGCACAACACACATTACTCTCCTCAAAACTCCCCTCCGCATCCCAGTCGAGAAAGGTGTGAAGCAAGGAGATATGATTTCACTGAAACTATTCACTGCCTGCCTCAAAATGGTATGAACAAGATCAATTAGAGGAGTGGTGTCAACATAAATGGAGAATGATTAACTCATCTCAGATTTGCAGACGACGGGGGGAGGGATAGCTCAGTGGTTTGAGCATTGGCCTGCTAAACCCAGGGTTGTGAGTTCAATCCTTGAGGGGGCCATTTGGGGATATGGGGCAAAAAATTGGGGATTGGTCCTGCTTTGAGCAGGGGGTTGGACTAGATGACCTCCTAAGGTCCCTTCCAACCCTGAGATTCTATGATTCTATGACATCATGCTAATTGCCGAAAGCACGGACCAACTGCAGAGCATGCTACGAAGACTCAACAAGAAAAGTAGTCAGTTGGGCCTGAAAATGAACCGCTGCAAAATGAAATATATGGGATCGGACATCTTACAAAAAGCCCGAATAATGGTAGCAGGAGAAGAAATCAAAGAAGTGGAACAGTACATATATTTAGGCTAAGAAGTCAACATGCGTCAAGATTTGAACAGAGAACTCTCGTGAAGGATTCGAGCAGGATGCTGTTCATTCAGTTCCATCAAGGATGTCCTTAAAGGAAAAATTGACAAGACCACACATGCAAATATTTTCAATTCAATAGTGCTGCCAGCCATGTTGTATGGCTGCGAAATGTGGGCACTGACAAAGGGCAGGTCTTCACTACCCGCCGGATCGGCGGGTAGCAATCGATCTATCGGGGATCGATTTTTCGTGTCTCGTTAAGACGCGATTAATTGATCCCCGATCGCGCTCCCCGTCGGCTCCGGCAATCCACCTCATCGAAAGGCGGAAGCGGAGTCGATGGGGGAGCGGCAGCGATCGACTCGCCGCCGTCCTCATCGCCAGGTAAGTCGATTATGATACGCCGACTTCAGCTACGCTATTCACGTAGCTGAAGTTGCGTATCGTAGATCGACCCCCTCCCCTAGTGTAGCCCTGGGCAAAGAGAGAAGAGCAGCGGTTGTCAGTAGCTGAAAGGGCAATGGAACGAGCTATGTTGGAAATCTCCGTTCTGATTCGCATCCCAAACGAAATGATCAGAGAATGCAGTGGGGTGAGAGATATTGTCATGGAACGCAGACATAACAAGATGCGATGGGCGGGCCACACAGCATGGTTCACGGACAACAGGTGGACCACAATTATTGCTGAGTGGTACCCGCGAGAACAGAAAAGACCACTTGGCCGGCATCCAAGAAGATGGGAAGACAACATTGTTAAACGTTTCGGATGAACGTGGAAAAGAAAGGCAAGAGTGCGGACGTGTTGTGATCGACACAGTCTTAATGACAGCTGAAGACCGATCGATCTAGGTGACCAGGTGCAACAGAGACATGGACATTTACATTGTCATGTTCCTCCTGACTGCAGGACGAGGAGCAGGAAAATGAATCTCTTGCATGTGTTTTGGCTAGGTACAAATCAGATCAAAATCATGTTCAGCAAGCTCAGGTTATATTACTAACCTTAATTTGTCTTCTCCATGGAGATGGACAATTTACTGAAATCTCAGTGTGCCCACAAAGAGAACTTTTATTCCACCAAACTAGAACCTACATCGGCAAAAATTTCTTTCTGTGCAACTGAAAACTTTTCAAAGGTACAATGTTAAGCACATACCTGGTGGTGATGTAGAGGGTTTGCATAGATAAAAGATGGTGAGTCCTATGCTTACTTTATACCTTCAGGATTTCACTCGCTTGTCTTCTACTAAGCATGCCATTTAACCTCAGTATATGTGGAAAGTCTCAAGCTGCACAAAACATGTAACTCCCAAAAGGTTGGTTTTTTGGGTGTTTTTTTTTTGCAGGCTATATTTAATACAAATGTGAAGGATCTTAACTCAACAATGGGAATTATTTGTAAGAAAAAATCCACCAACATTTGCAGTCTTCCAGTTGCTAGTCTCACCTTCCCTCACCCACTAAACTCCATCAGTAACCACTTATTTGGGCTTACACTAAGGCTGAGAGATGCAGGTAGCTTTGTGATCCATGATTTTTGGCACTTTGCATAGGTAACAGGTGACTAGAGAATGTAGACAGCAGAGTCAACACCTGTTAATAATTATTCTTCATTCCAAGTTATTTTAGAGTTCTTACCATGTGTTGTTGCAGTTCTCAATTTTAAAAGCACAGCTGCTAGGAAGAATAGAGGTGATAGAATACATCCCTAGTGAGAATACACTCCTGATTCAAACCAATTTATATTTCCTTTATTGCTTCTCACATAACTTAACCCTCATACAGGTCATGTTTTATCATGACTGGTTTAAAGGAAAAACTTTGTCCATTCAGGATATTTAAAAATGATATGCATTACTCTCTTTTAGCAAAGTCCATTTAATTAGCCATTATCGGATTGTGGTGCAGTGATGCAGAGAAAAATCTGCAGCTTATTGGTTTTATGTTTCTTCTTTCCTTCCTATCAATGTCTAGAATTGTAAATAGGTGCTTAATAAAGCTAAATAGTGACAAAAATTGCTGATATCATAGAATCATAGAATATCAGGGTTGGAAGGGATCTCAGGAGGTCATCTAGTCCAACCCGCTGCTCAAAGAAGGACCAGTCCCCAACTAAATCATCCCAGCCAAGGCTTTGTCAAGCATGGCCTTAAAAACCCCTAAGGAAGGAGATTCCACCACCTAACTAGGTAGCCCATTCCAGTGCTTCACCATCCTCCTAGTGTAAAAGTTTTTCCTAATATCCAACCTAAACATACCCCACTGAAACTTAAGACCATTACTCCTTGTTCTGTCATCTTCTACCACTGAGAACAGTCTAGATCCATCCTCTTTGGAACCCCCTTTCAGGTAGTTGAAAGCAGCTATCAAATCCGCCCTCATTATTCTCTTCTGAAGACTAAATAATCCCAGTTCCTTCAGCCTCTCCTCATAAGTAATGTGCTCCAGCCCCCTAATCATTTTTGTTGCCCTCCACTGGACTCTTTCCAATTTTTCCACAGCCTTCTTGTAGTGCGGGTCCCAAAACTGGACACAGTACCCCAATTGAAGCCTCACCAGTGCTGAATAGAGGGGAATGATCACGTCCCTCGATCTGCTGGCAATGCTCCTACTTGTACAGCCCAAAATGCCATTAGCCTTCTTGGCAAGAAGGGCACACTGTTGACTCATATCCAGCTTCTCGTTCACTGTAACCCCTAGGTCCTTTTCTGCAGAACTGCTGCCTAGCCACTCGGTCCCTAGTCTGTAGCAGTGCATGGGATTCTTCCGCCCTAAGTGCAGGACTCTGCACTTGTCCTTGTTAAGCTCATCAGATCACTTTTGGCCCAGTCCTGTAATTTGTCTAGGTCCTTCTGGATCCTATCCCTACCCTCCAGTGTATCTACCACTCCTCCCAGTTTATGTCATCTGCAAACTTGCTGAGGGTGAAATCCACGCCATCCTCAAGATAATTAATGAAGATATTGAACAAAAATGGCCCCAGGACTGATCTTTGGGGCACTCCGCTTGATACTAGCTGCCAACTAGACATGGAGCCATTGATCACTACCCATTGAGCCTGATGATCTAGCCAACTTTCTATCCACCTTATAGTGCATTCATCCAGCCCATACGTCTTTAACTTGCTGGCAAAAATACTGTGGGAGACCGTATCAAAAGCATCCAGTCCCAAGGACTTGTGTTCGTCCAGCTTTTCTAAATAGTCCTGAACCACTTCTTTCTCCACAGAGGGCTGGTCACCGCCTCCCCATACTGTGCTGCCCAGTGCAGCAGTCTGTAAGCTGACCTTGTTCATGAAGACAGAGGCAAAAAAAACATTGAGTACATTAGCTTTTCCCACATCCTTTGTCACTAACCCTAACCCCGTTCAGTAAGGGGCCCACACTTTCCTTGATCTTCTTGTTGTTGTTAACATACCTGAAGAAACCCTTCAGGTATTTTTGGGGTTCATTCTCTCATTCTAATGTATGTTATTATCAACATGATCACCATTGTCTGTAAAAGTGTCCAGCATAAATACATCAAATGACTATCCATACTGCTTACCCTTTGCACAATGAGCCCAACTTTTAGCCTTGAGGCTGAGAAATAGTTGAAACTTGCTCTTTTACCCATTTCAAGTAATGGGATACTCTTACAGTTCTCCTCTACAGCCTGTAATATGACTTTTATGGAGTGTTGCTATATCCAGAAAAGTATGTAGGTCCATCAGTGGAACTCCATTAAAATTAATGATGGTTTCACCTTAAAAAAACAAAACAAAAACAAACACATTTCAGAAAAAGGGCAGAGATTTAAGATGAAGAGTAGCTGCAGACAAGTTGAAAAATCTTCCCTTCCAAAAAAAAAATGCAACTAAACATGAGAGGCATTAACACAAAGTCTCCCTGGGCTGATTTTAATTTATACGGTAAGTGAAAGCTAAAATTACACACATCATCCCAAACTCCATACTCAGTATAGATACATTCCATGAAATCTTCAAATCTCTGCTTTTTACTACAGGATAGATTCTACATCCTTTATTGATGCAGTCTCAGTGAAGCCAATGGGACTAAGTAATGATCCCTCTAAAGTCAAGAAAACTACTCTTGAGTTAGGACTGCATGATGTGGTGGTATCTCTAACTTAAATTCTTACATTGTTTTTCACACTGACATGCTCTTGAATAAGAAAACACATATATAATGCTAACATCCAAAGTACACAATGCTACTTTAGATACACAAAAGAAAATGGAGGTTGAGGGGAAAGTGAGAGGCTTCTAGTCATCCACCTTTCCATATACATTATATTCTACACATCAATTAGCTACTAAACAACTCCACCAACTTTAAAGTTTCCTACTAAAAACTCTAGAGAAAAGCAGAAGATGCCTGGGCATATAAAAAGACTACATAAGAACTGCTATATTGCTTTAGACCAATGGTCCATCCAGACCAGTATCCTGTCTCTGACAGTAGTCTGTGCTAGAGCTTCACAGGGATTGTACAGAGCAAAGAGGCTGGAGTGATCCACTCCTGTCTTTCCCTACTGGCTTCTGGAAGTCAGAGGTTTAGGGTTGCTTCTGAGAATGGGGTTGCATTCTTGCCCATGTTGGCTAATAGCCATTGATGGACCTATCCTCCATGAACTTTAGTTCTTTTTTTTTTAACCCAGTTGTACTTTGGGCCATCACAACATACCATGAGAATGAGTGAGTTATGTGAAAAAATACTACCTCTTTTTTGTATTAAGCCTACTGCCTATTAATGTCATGAAGTAATCCCTGATTTTTGTATTCTGGGAACAGGCAAATTACACTCCCCCCCCCCCCCCACCATTCATGATTCTATGGACCTCAATCTTCCACCCTTAGTCATCTCTTTTCTAAGCTGGACCTCCCTAATATTTTTCCTCTCTCCTCATATGGAAGCAGTTCTGTACTTTTGATCATCTCTGTCCTTCTCTGAACCTTTTCCAGTCCCACTATATCCATTTTGAGATAGGGCAACCAGAACTTGACCCAGTATTCAAGGTGTGGGTGCACCATGTGTTTACATAGTGGCATTATTATATTTTCTATCCCGTTGCTAATAGTTCCTAATGGCCTGTTTTCCTTTTTCACCACGGCTGCATATTGAGCTGGGTTTTTTAGCCACAGTGACTCTAACATCCCTTTCTGAGTAGGTAATATGGGAAGAGGCAATGCATAAGAAACCCATCAATGAGCACAAATAGACTCCTAAAACTTGGTTCCAAAGCTACTCATCTATACCTGACATATTCCCCAATTTATATTTTGGCCATTTACATGTCAGTAGTCTAGGACTTGCAGAGGGACAATAAAACTCTAGGGTATAGAATGGTATGTATTGTGTTCCTTCATAGTTGCTTTGTTTCAAAATAGTTGACGTGCATAAAGTCAGTTTGTGCAAGGAGTTACTTTCTTAAGTTATTTCACACTAATAAACTTCAAGTCTTAGGGCTGGTCCACACTGTGGGGGGAGGTCGATCTAAGATATGCAACTTCAGCTACATGAATAACGTAGCTGAAGTCGAATATCTTAGATCGATTTCAAAAGTACTTACCACTGGTCCACACCACAGCAGGCAGGCTCCCCCATCGACTCCGCTTACTCCTCGCGCGGAGCTGGAGTTCCGGAGTCGACGGGGAGCGGCTCTGGGATCGATTTATCATGTCTAGATGAGACGCAATAAATCGATCCCAGAACATCGATTGCTACCCGCCGAATCGGGCGGGTAGTGTGGATGTAGCCTTAGGCACACTGCACTCTAGACCCTCAAACATTAGATTTGGTGTTACAGAACAAATTGCTGTGAATGTTGTGAAGACACTGTGTGCCACCAGTATCTGTATGAAAAATTGAAAACAATGCATGTTATGTATTTGTTAACTGGGAAAATCTTGCTTTGTTGTAAATCATACTGCCAAAAATTACCTTTTTCTTGAATGCCTTTGTACGCAGTCACTATCATATGATTTCAGAAACTGAAAATACATTAGTTAGTTTCAGCATTACAGTAGTAGCAGATTGATAAAGTACTTTCATTATATACCCTGGGATTGGATTTCAACAGTTTGTGAACCTCTTCAATGTTTTTTTTTAATTAAAAAAGAAAATTATTTTCAGTTTGCAAAATATATATTCCCATAATTTAAATCTCTTCTCCCCTCTCCAAAGATTTTTTTTAAAGAAAAAAACCTGAGATTCTATCTTAATGAAAGTCTGTACTATGGATTAGAGATACAACAGCCCCAATTGCTTGTGAGACAAGTGCGTGTTCTAGGTATGGATTATATATATATTATTTATTTTTAATCATTTTTTCTGTCCCTCACCCCATCCTTTTCCTCCAGCAGTTTTAAGGACTGTTAATATACCCATAAGCAAATCCAACAATAATAGAGTTAAAGTCACACTTCTGAACCCACAAAGATTGAATTGGTTAAGTAACTAAGCAAACGAATTTAATCCATTCCTAACATATAAACCAATAAAAATGATCTGATTATAACTTTGGTGGGATTTGGGAACCGAGTCCGTGTAGCCTGAAACCTTGGCATCTTTGACTTTTAGGGGTGGGTTGGAAGGGGGAAGAATGTCCCCTTTAGTTAAATCTCCTTTAGTTAAAATGACTCCTTTTTTTAAACACAAACTTGAGAATTAATTACCAGTTACGGAGAATAGTGCTACTCAACAATAGTGTTTAGCTTCACACAGGAAGCCATTTGCAGTGCATAACAAAAACTTTATTGAATGTATAGATTTACGAACAATACATGGCACTCTAAACATACCTGCCAATAGATAGCACTCTTTATATAAACACTGTATACATATATGCAGATGTTACTTCTATTATATGTAGCTCTGGTAACACTGAGCAGTGCTCACCCCAAATAAACCTTGTTACTCCTATAGTGGGCATAGTGTGCTACTTCTACAGTGAGTATAGTAATTCTATAGTGAGCAAAGTGGGCATCTAAAGATGTCAAGCTCTCCTCCTTTTGTCCTTTCTGAAAAATCTGTTCCCTACTTTTCATGTACCCTTCAGATAACATAACATAAGGCCTAGTCTAGTCTACAGATAAAAATTAGATCAACCTAGCTATGTTGCTCAGGATTATGAAAAATATCACCCTCTGAGCACCACAGTTAGGTCAACTTACCCCCCTGGTTTAGGTGCAGCTGCATAGATTAAAGGATTCTTTCATTGACCTAGTTGCCATCACTTGGAGAGGTCAATTAATTATGTTGATGGAAAAGCCCGTTCTGTAGATGTGGGAAGCGTTTACATTACAGCACTACAGTGGCATTGCTGCTGCTCCATAGCTGTGCTGCTATGGTACAAACATACCTTAAAAAACAAGCACTGTTGTTAGTTACCAAGAACTCTGATTCAACAGTGCTACCATTAACAAATTACGAAAAGTTGCCACTACATTTAAATCAATGTTGATGGTAATTGACAACAGAATGTGCCTCTGAATCTCTGACTTTACCTTAAGTGTACATGAGGGGCAGGAAATGGATTTTCAGAAAGCACAAAAGAAGGAGACCTTGAGATCTTAGTGTATTATATTTAGAAAAAGCTAAGAAGCATGTTGTGCTGTCAATTACCATGACTGCTGATTTAAATATGGTGGCCACTTGTGGCAAACTGATCATGGTACTGATTCAGTGCTCTTGGTAACTGACAATGGAGCTCATCTCTTGCCTTTCAGATGCACTTAAGGTAATGTAATGCAAGGAATGAATTTTCTGAGAAGAGAAGGAAATGACAGAAAGGTATTAGTAGACTTATAAGTATTATATAACATACCCTGTAGAACTAGATACGGTTAATCTCAGTGAGCCTAGCTCACACATCGCCACCCTCATCAAGCAAAAATAACTCCATACACTTGTAGCTTTTCACCCATGTAACTGTGTATAAAAAACTGTAGACCTAATCATAAGCCAACGCATCAAATGTATAAGTATAAACCTTGAATGGATAAATATTATTTATCATTGTCACTGAGATTTGTAGTGACTTGTGTGGCAAATTGCTGGCACTACTATGATGGGTCCGGCGCTTTCTCTTCTTGTGGGGGGGTTTCAGGGCACCGTTTCTTGCCCCTGAACTGGGGTATCAGCTGTCCCACTAGTATCCCAGAGAAGGGGAATGGAGAGGGAGGGACCCAGGCCCGCCCTCTACTCTGGGTCCCAGCCCAGGGGCCCTAGGTTAGTGGGTAAACCACTTGTACTAGTGGTACTTTCCCCTGGGCTCCTTCCCTCTCCTGCTTGTGGGGCTTCCTGCCTTCCCTCTGCAAAAGCCAGGTGTCCTTTTACCTAAGGTCTTGGTCGTCTTAGCCCGCCATGGCCCTTCTCCAAACTCTCCTCTGCTTTCCTCCAAACTGCTCTCTGCTCCACCACCAATCCACTCTGCTTCAACTCCTCCAAACTGCTCTCTGCTCCACCACCAATCCACTCTGCTTCAACTCCTTCCTCCTCCTCCTCCTCTGTCTGCCTGAAGCAGGGGGTTTTAAAGGTTCCTGAGCGGGCCTTAATTGACTGCAGGTGCTCCAATTAACCTGTAGCCACCCTCCCTAGTCTCCAGGGAACCACGCCTTAATTAGCCTAGGGCTTATATATTTCCCCTCTCACACTCTACTACTGCTGCTCCCTGGCCCTCCTGTATCACACTTTTGATAGCAAAGGGTGTTCTATTACAAGGGTGATAAAAGAAATATCAGTTTGTGCCCTCTAACACAGATATTTGAAACAGGTTATTAGTATTACTACTAGGGAGTTTCTTCTGTAGCTCAGCAGCTACTTTAGAACCAGATCCAACTTTGCAATGAAGTCAAGGGAAAGTAACTAGATATTCATTTCTTAGAGACCATAATAGGCAAGTAGAAATTCAGTGGGATAACTGCCTGGGGTTTTTTTCCTGATAGCACATTAGATCTAGTAATTGGAGCATGTTCTCTCTTTAACCATTTTAATTTTTAACCAAGACTTTCAAAAGTGGATGCCTAGAAAGGCTCCTAAATCCATGTTTAAGATGCCTGAATACATGGCCTTCTGTTTTCAAAAGCGCTGAGCACCCAGCAGTTCCTATTGCATTCATACAGTCTGCAGGATTTGACCCATATAATGTAGTTTACAGTTCTTTCCTGTAATGTGAGACAAAATTAATTAATACAATTATCAAACAGAAGTGGAAGGAAAGAAACAAGCATAATGGGATTTTTTAAAAAAAGAAAATGTACACAAGAGGCAATATATCCTTGGATTTTTTAGGTCTTCTGTAATCTGGGCTAAGAATCAAGTTAAGGAACTGCCTTCAAATTGAAAATTCCAATTCAAATCGGTTTTTAACATGCTTTGGATAGAAGGTGTGTCAAGGAGCAAACCTTGATCTAATTAAACAAAATTCGCCCTTCTACACAAAAAGACAGCACAAGTTCCCATGTACCAATTAAGCCCCATTAAAACCTGTTTTGAGGGATTGAGTGACACGTTGCACAGGGGTTTAGCAGGCCCTATGCAAAGGCATGAATTTTACAAGATGCTCTTAGATTCATGCTAGAATGCAGTATTTAACTGAAGCTGCTAGAAACTGATTAAGCTGAAACCATGTTTAAAGTGGACGTAACATAGTTCACTAGCTCTTTTCCCAGTCCCCTATTGGTGAGGTTGTTTTATATATAGTAGAGATTAGAAATGTTTTACCTTGATTTAAAATAACTGTAACCTGCTTTTACAATGAGGATCAAGAACATAGTACCTATTTTTGCAGCTAATTCTCCACTGGGTTTTTGAAGATATGTGGTATGAAGTCTAGGCATAATCCTGATGGGATAGTAGATTTTTTAAAAATCTTTTAAAAACATTTCTACAGTATTGCTTTTTCACACCCTGGTTGTCAGAAAATTACATCTTTTCTGGCTGATACTGCGTGATGAGTCACCTGAAGCGACATTGTATCAGTAATGCCCTGTTTCACTGTGTGTCAAATAATGCAGCTATAGCTACCTGCTTCAAACAGACGGCAAGTAATCAGCAGGCCAGAAAGGTCTAAAAACACAGTTATGTAAAAAATTAAAAACTTTTCTTAGGAAAAAGCACTACTCAGGAAAAGATGAGGTGTGGGTTTTTTTGTTTTGTTTTTTGGGTGGGGTAACAGGGGAAAGGTTGTTAATCTCCACTGTGAATAAACAAACAAACAAACAACAAAAACCCAACCCTCCAAACAAACGCTAGTTTCAGTTTAGTGAAATATGTTTTTATAGATTAAACTTCAGGTCAAATAAATCAGAACCAGTGAGGTATCAGTTAAATTGGTATCTCCAGGCTTGGATAAATCTAAGATGTTTCCAAAGCGGTATGCCTCTCTTCTTAAAAAGCTATTTTTCAGCTCACCAGCTTCTTGGGTCTGGTTTATTAATAGATATTTCATCACAAATGTAGGCTTGTTCTGATCAAAATCTACACATTCCAAATTACGATGGAGGGAAAAGTGTAACAAACAAGGGCAAGGAGTAGGGGACTCTTTGTTGATCTCTTAAGCTTTATTTCAAAATGTAATCTTGATCTGATATCATCTATCTAGAGATCATATAGGTTATCAAATGCTAAAAAGCAAAAGCTTCAAAGACATGAGGATAGATGAAAAAAGTGTGTCACATAGCCTTTCAAGAAGTCATGCAACTTTTTAAATTGCTGCTTGTTATGTTTTTAGTACACTGGTTAGACAAGAATTTCCACTTCATTCGTTGTTCTGCTACATTGGTAACTAGGACTATGAACTTAGTCGTCAACATAATAAGCTGTTACAGCCATGATGCCAATTCTGTTTTAAAAGTCAGTAAAGTCCAAGAAGCAGTCCAGATGTAGGCATGAGGTTTATATTTAGTTAATCTCATGCTGAAATATAAATTAGAAGCATAAAAAAGTAAGCCAGGGAGTACAGAAGTTTAGCAAAAGAGCTTTGAAAGTCATGGCATCAACCTTAACACATATTTAAGCTATATAGTTTCGCTGCATATATTTGACAGATAAAGTGGCCAGTTTTTGTTAAAACAGACTTCAAATGACTAGATGGGAGAGAGTACGCTAATGAGATAAAGTAATATTAGTAGGAAGGTGACTACATGAATAGATGTATTAAGACTGAACATCCCCCATGTGAATTAGAGGGGGAAGATTCTCGGCTGATGTAAATTATAGTTCTGTTAATGCCAGTGGAGCTATGCCAATTTGCACCAGCAGAGGATCTGCGCTGAAGTGTCCGGGAGCCTGGAAAAAGTAAGGGGGCCCAATACAATGCTGTCTCTTTACACCTTGCAATACTGGATTAAACAAAGAACACAGTGCTGTTTAACAGGAAGAAAGATTTTGTAAAGACTAGAAACTCCATTTTACTCTGAGATATATTTTCCTAGGTCATTTGGAAAAAATAACGGTTTTCCAAATTCTTGAAAACAAATGCAAAATAGTCTACAGAACTGACACTTGGTCCAGAAGAAAGATGCACCAATACCAGGAACACATATCTATCTAATGGAATAAAAAAGAAAAATACAATTGTATAGAACACAAAATGCGATCCATGTGATCATTTATAATTTAGTAACAAAGCTTAAATTAAGCTTCTGGTCAGTATTATATTATGCATTCTATAGTATTTATTTTTAACTGATTAAATATTACCTGAATAAGGACTGCAGAATTGGGGAGTTTGCACCTTTTTTTTAAAAAAAAAAGAGAGAGATGAATTACTCAGATTGTTTAAGTCTATTCAAATGATGTTACAATTATTTCTATCTAGAGTCATAGAAAAGAGGTGTTTTACAGAACAAAATGAGGGAATTCCTACACAGAAGAGAGTCTAATATCCAAGGGTCAGATTCTACAGCCTTTTTTCCATATTGGGTAGCAAGTAGTGTCACTGAAATAAATACAAGGAGAGTATTAGTAATGAGTAACATTTTGAAATTAGCAAATATAATATAAAAACAACACTGCATTAGCACTGTTATATGACCCTAGGGTGAAAGCCCGGTACCATTCAATTCAGTGGAAGTTTTGCCATTGACTGCAATGGGGGAAGGGATTTCACCCTCTATTGTAGAATGCTGCAGTACTTTATCAGGGCATGAAGAGGAAGGGCACACGTTAATTGACAATAGTAGGCATAGGACAGGTCCAGGACTAAATGTTGTCTCTTTCCCCACTCAGCACAAGAGAACCAGTCATATAGTCTTGCATGTAACAGGTTACGGGTATGAGAAGTTACCAAGTGTTACAAACTATTAGTGAGGAAACAAAGCAAAGAGGAAATTCTCCTACAGGCTATTTATTAGAATGACTGAAGAGAATTTACAGACTTCTTCATTTCTGGAGCCTCTGGGTCCTGGGGAAAAGGGCGGCATATGCTTATTTGAGCACACTTTTAATTAAAGAATTCTGCAAGCTGTATTTATAATACAGAAGATAGATTTAAAGTAGTCGAGAACAACTTGATGTAGTGTTAATTCACAGTTTTGTATGAGAAGATTATTTGAACAAAGCCTCCATCTCCTGCATCATTTTTATTGTCTAGTGAGAAGCGTCTCTCAAAAGCTTCTTCTACTGGTTTTATTGGACACATTCTGGATATGGAGAAAGAGTGGGAGTGCCATCTGATTTTTCACATAGAAAAAAAGACAGAACCCAAAATAATAAGTTCCTGCAAAACAGTAATACATTACTTCTGGAGCACTTTTCATTTGAGGAACTCCGCAAGCTTTGCAACAACTTTGATTTTCAAGAGACCTATTGCTTATTATGAATCCCATAATATGAATGAAGAATGTGAGGCAGAGAAAGCATGAATGAGTTGCCCAAGGTCATAGAAGAAATCTGAGGGGGCGCCAGAATTAAAACCCAGAACCCACTTCCAGTCCTCTCCCCTAGCCACAAGGTCATCTTTCCTTGCAGAAAGTCAGATGTAACCATGAATCTGATGTTTCCCTTTTAGAGGGAAACATTTTATTACATTGACACCTAATCCCCATTTGTTTTATATACAATGCTTCATATAGTAGTTTATTGACTCCTAACTTATTGAAGCATGTGTCTAGGGTCAACATGTTAAACAGTCATCCTAAATACGCTCAGAGCAAAATGACAGAATATTAGAAACCAAGTGTATTCTTATAGTTTAACAACTATTGAGTGAAGAAAACACACACTTAGGGGGTCATAAAATGAGTATACTTATGCACATTACAACAGAATTTTTTGTTTACTGTGTGCAGGACAACTAAGCTATTGTGTGCCACAGTCAGAGAATAGGAAGGACCGAGGTGCACTAATGCCTAAGGCCCTTTCAATTGCTGAGAATTGATTGAACTACACCCAGATGATCCTGGCCAGTGACCCAGAGGAAAGCAACCACCTCCCCACACCACCTCATGGTCACTGCAGTTTGTCCTGGGAGAAAATTCCTTCCTGATCCTACCACATATGATCAGTTAGACCCTGAGCATGGGGCAAGAAGCAGCCAGCCAAGCACTCAAGAAAGATAATTCTTAGTCCCACCGCAGAACATCAGCGCTCCCCATCCCATGTTTAATCTTCAGCTGTAGCCACCTCTGATGCTTCAGAGAAAGGAGGGAAATTAAAGAGAGAATATATTGAAGGAAAAAAATATCCTTCCTGATAACTACAGGTGATCCACTAAAGCACTCACGCATGAGTGTCTTTGTAGAGTCAAAACTCTTACTGATGGTTTTGTCTCTCCAAGCATGGCAGAATCAGGACTCATGCAACTACCAGATGAGCTCCAACTGGATAATGAGAATTTTGCATTTACTTTTATGATAACAGGTATATTCAAACAGGAGATTTGGACCTCCAGTGGTATCAGGAATTGGACAAGTATTTAGATGCCCACTCATCTCTAAAGAACACAAAAATGAAGTAACAAACTAAGCTATCTACATATAGAGCCCATAGATTAGAAGGTAATATACGTTTTGGGTACTGGCTTAGTAAAAAAAAAAAAGAATACAAATGTATGGGATAATAGGAGTCTCTAGTGCAATAGAAGAATAGATACAAATTTTTGGCTGATCCTAAAAATAAAGTAGTTGGGGGTTAAAATATGCAAAGTATTAAATCACATTGTTATTAAATGTTTAAAAATAGTGGAAAATGTATAAACGTTTGTGCGCACAGAACTGAAATGTAGCTAGTGCACTTCAATATCTTTGTTTTAAGTTAAAATGTCAAATTTGTAGTTAATGTGTAATTATCATCTCCCATCTGAGGTTTTGGCCCTAACTCTACTTCCACTTGTCAACCTGTGGGATGCCTTTCTGTCAGATTCCCACCCCCTCTTGTCAGAGGCTCTACCATTTCACACAGACTTGGTCCCAGACTTTTCATAGCTTCAGTGTAAGAGAGTCTGATCTAGTCATTCAAGTTGGAAACCTGCACTCCCCTCCAAAAAACCAAAACCACAGCAAACCCCCCACAAAACCTTTCCCTTCTCATCTTCCAAGAAACCTTGTAGTTAAAAGATTGCAGACCTGCTCTAATCCATTGTTACTCTACTTCAGGAACAGGGCAGGTAATTTTATCCTGATTACTTCCAGATCAAGAGGAAAATTGAAGGATATAGACCCCCATCCTTTCTTGAGTCTATTTCAGGGCCTGGCTCCAAAGAACCATAGTATCTCTGTCTGATGGACTTAAAGGATTTATACTTGCATATCCAGGGCTGGTGCAAGGACGTTTCGCACCCTATGCAAAACTTCCACCTTGCGTCACCCCCATGCCCAGCTAACCCCGCCCGCCGCTCCCCCTGCCCCCCACGCCCCCACCAGAGGATCCCCCCCCCCCGTGGCAGCCTCCCCCCCCATCAGCTAACCCCGCCCGCGGCAACCTTCCCCGCGGCAGCTAACACGCCCCCTCCCCCGCGCGGCAGCTAACGCTGCCCAAGGAACCCGTCCCAGCTCACCTCCGCTCTGCCTCCTCCACTGAGCATACTGGCGCCTCTCTAATTCTCCTCCCCTCCCAGGCTTGCGGTGCCGATTGGAGGAGAATTAGAGCGGGGGTGGCATGCTCAGTGGAGGAGGCAGAGTGGAGGTGAGCTGGGGCGGGGAGCGGTTCCCCTGCGTGCTCCCCCTGTTACTGCGGGAGGCCCTCCCCATGCCCCAGCTCACCTCCATTCCACCTCCTCGCCTGAGCGGGCTTTTAGGCACCCTCAACCACTAGGCACCGTAGGCGGCCGCCTAGTTTGCCTAGTGGTTGCACCAGCCCTGTGTATATCACCATCCATTTCTCCCATTAGTTATCCTTCCATTTGGCTGTGGGGTATAGATACTTTTGGGTTCTATCCCTTCCATTTGGCATACCAATGGTTCTCAGGACTGCTCCCCTCCCCACAAGTCCTTTCTAGTATCAGTGGATCATACTGGCTTAATTTAATTCATTTATGTCAGTATCTGGATGACTTCCTGGTTGGAGTGAGATCATGTGATGAGCCACTCAGGATGGTACTGTTTCTGATGCAAGGGAGAAAAGACTAATGCATCGTTATTTTAGGTAATACGATATAACACCAACACGCTAAGAACTTCATAGATATAGCAGACAGAGCTGTCTCAAAAGGTACCTCTGAACTGCAGCTGGAGCAGGCATCCCAGCTCAGGTAGACAGACGTGTTCGTTTTGTGTGAGCTAGTGCACTAAAAACAACATTGTAGATGGGGGTCACGGGGATGGTGGCTCAGACTAGCTGCCTCCATATGTACCCAGGGTTCCAGGCAGATTTGTTCTCAGGCAGCTAGCCTGAACTGCTACCTATGTTCCTCCTGGCTACGCTATTATTTTTAATGTGCTAGTTTGATCGGAGCTAGTGGGTGTGTCTACTCAAGGTGGGATGCATGCAGTATGGATGTACCCAAAAGTGCTTATAGGTGGAATCTAAATCCTCTCTAAAGGTTCCTTTATCTGGAAGTTAGCCTAGGTATAATGCTGGGAAGAGGTTGTTGTTTTTTTCCACATCCCTGGGTAAGCTATCCTCTGAGTTTGCTTTTGTTATGTCCTTTCCCTACAACAAGTTTCATTTCTTTCTTTTCTCCACTGGTTACTTTGGAGAAGTAGCATGACTGGATTTCAGTTGTTGGGCACAGTTGCGCATGAGCCCTTCAGATAGTTTTCTTCAGGCATTATTGATATAGTCACCCATCCACAAAGGAAATCATCACTACTCTCTGGACTTGGGAAATAGCTTACTTTGTGGTACTGGAACAAGCAAATTTCTCAATGTTTCCTATTTTGAGAGCCTCAGTGTCCAAATGTGGTGATTAGAGATGGCAGTGTCATGGTGCTGACACTCACTCACCTTAGGAACCACTCATGCAAAGGCACAAAGCCTCCAGAGAAGAATGGGCAGATAATCTTCCTTTTGGGACTCAAGGCTGTTTGTTTGCTCATAAAGTGCAGCCTGGAGCTCTTATGGGACCCAGAAGTGATTGTCAAACAACAATTACCCAATGGTCACAAGTACAATGTTCAGGACAGTATCTAATTTGTGAATTTAGTTTGAATAATAATAAAAAAGACTCCTGTCATCAGTAATCATTGGATACATAGTCCTGATCCAATCTTTTAGTTCTTACACACACCACAACACTACTGAGTTCATGAGAGTTTTGCCAGAACAGGAACAGCCAGCTGAAGCTTAAAAACAAATGCATTTTCTAATATAAATGGTCTGTTTGGCCACATTTATGCTATTCTCTTTTAAGCAAAGTGGACAAATGGTCCTATAAATTGGTTTATTGCTAACTAATATAACAAGTAATACTTAGCAGCATTACAAAAAATGGCTTATACATTCATACAAAAATGTTAATTGGAGCAGTGATACACAATTTTTAGTGATGAAAAAAATGTACTTCAAAGTAGTAAAGCTGAATTAATAATGTGTTAGTTTTGTCCAAACCCCTCAGGATAATGGACACTAATTTTCTTTATGAGCTTCCAATAATTACTAAATTAAAATACTACTATTAATAGTCATAAGGCTCAACTGAAATTTCCCATGTGCACAAAGAAGATACAATTGTGGAAGCATCTCGTCGCTAAATGGAAAAATCCCAAAGAAAAGATAACAATGATATTTTGCTTTATCAGTTGCTCTTAATGATGAAAATGTTTTATGAACAACTTTGCAGTAATGGAAGTCACAATGATTCATTAATAATGAATGACAGGAGAAAATTGTATCTAAGGGCTAGTCTACACTACCCGCCGATTCGGCGGGTAGCAATCGATCTTTTGGGGATCGATTTTTTGCATCTAATGTAGACGCGATAAATCGATCCCATAACGCACTCCCCGTCGACTCCGGTAATCCACCCCGACGAGAGGTGGAAGCGGAGTCGACGGGGGAGTGGCAGCCTTCGACATTGTAGCGTCCTCACGGCGAGGTAAGTCGAGCGAGGTACATCGACTTCAGCTACGTTATTCATGTAGCTGAAGTTGCGTACCTTACATCGACCCCCTCTCCCGCCCCCCGCCCCCCCGTAGTGTAGACCAGCCCTTAGTGACATGTTTTAAAGATTTACATGTACAATAGCAGGGACACTTTAGTCCAAACTGCAGAAAAAAGGGCAGACAATATGTAAACTAGTTATTTGGACCTTTATGTGCTTCTGTGATTACAGAAGAGGGATCTCAATCCTACTTCACTTTATTCATTGATAGTAGGATTAGGCGGTAAGGAAATGTCAGAGCTGCAGCGTCTGGATCCAGGTTTGGATTGATAACACCCACAAATTTGGGGATGGTCAAGAGATTTGTCCTGAGCTTATGTTTTGCTTTAATTACCTTTGAGATCTTGGAATGAACAATTCACAGAAATGTGAATGATCATTCATCATTAGCCCAGTGAGAGTCATAAGAAGTATTAGAATCACAAAAGAAATAAAAACACTTTCTCCATGTTATTTCATTTGGGTTCCACATGATTTATAAAAGGATACCAAGTTTTAAAAGCACCCATAAGGCTATGAAGTTATTTTTCAGATTTATTTGTCTCAAAAATTGACTTTATTGATTTTTCCCCTAGTATACTGACAGCTAGTTGAATAAATGTTTCTTTTGTCCTTCCCCAGTTAAGGGTTATGATGAAATAGGACATAAGGTGGGTTTTTTTTCAGCCAGTCAAAAAGAAACAACTTTGGCAATTGTTGTATTAAAAGTTTTATATAAAACTTTCGCTTCCCACAGAACAAAAAGTTGTATTAGTACAACAGATTGATCAGAGGCAGGTACCTTTAATGAGGTTTAATAATAGAAACATATGGCTGGAATTATTCTGAAGAGGTCATCTAATCTTTCCCCCCATGCGGAAGTAATACCAAAATATTTATAGACTATTCCTGACCTATCTTCTTAAAAACCTCCAGTGATGAGGATTCGAGAGCCTCCCTTGGTAATGTATTCCAGTACTAACTATCCTTATAGTTTAATATGTAACCTAAATCACCCTTGCTGCACATTAAGCTGATTAATTCTTATCCTCTCTTCAGAGGACATAGAAAGCAGTTGATCACCACCCTGTTTATAACAGTTCTTAACATATTTAAAGACTTACAAGGTCCATTCAGTAGTCTCAAGACGAAACATGCCCAGGATTTTCTCTTTTTAAACCTTTCCTCAAGTCAACTTTTCTAAACATTTTTTTTAAATAATTTTTGTTGTTCTCCTCTTGACTTCCTCGAACTTGTCCACATCTTTCTTAGAAGGTACAGTTCTCCTGCTGAGGCCTCACCAGTGCCGAGCAGAGTCAAGTCTTAGATATGACAGTACTGTTAATACACCTCAGAATGATTAGGCTTTTTTTTTCTGGCAATTGAATCATATTGTTGATACATAGTACTAGCTACGTATTCCCCACTTAATTTGATTTTTTTCCTTTTTAAGTGTAGTCCTTCACATTTGTATTTATTGAATTTCATCTTGTTGATTTCAGATTGATTCTCCAATTTATCGTCATTTTGAATTCAAATCCTGTTCCCCAAAGTGCTTTAGACCCCCTCTCAGCTTGGGGTCATCCACAAATTTTGTAAGTGTACTTTCCACTCCAATATCTAAGACATTAATGAAAATATTGACTAGTGTTGGACCCCTGAGGAACACCCCTCCCTCCATGGGACCCCATTACATATAGCCTTAGAGTCTGACATGATGATTACTCGTAGTAGTTTTTCAACCAGCTGCAAAGCCACTTTATAGCAATTTCATCTAGACCTCATTTTCCTACTTCACTTATGAGAATGTCATGTGGGACAGTACCAAAAACTCTACTAAAATCAAGTTGATTGTTTTCTCCCCTATCCACTAGGCAAGTAACTCTGTTAAAGAAGGAAATTAAGTAGGTTTGGCATGATTTCTTCTTGACAGCTTCATGTTGACTATTGCTTATCACTCTATCTTCTAGGTGCTTACAAATTGTTTGTCCAATAATTTCGTCCAATATCTTTCAGGTATTGAAGTTATGCTGAATCATCTATAATTCCCTGGTTCCTCATCATTCCCTTTTTAAAGTTATGTACTAAGTTTGCATCATCCCCCACGCACGCCCCTCCCCCCCCAAAGAAATCTTCTGGGACCTCACCTGTCCTCCATGAGTTTTCAAAGATAATTGCTGATGGCTCCAAAATTGCTTCAGCTAGTTCTTTAAGTATTTTAGGGTGAATTTCATTAAGCTACTGTTCCTTCTCCATTGTTTTAACATTAATTGTGTTAAGTATCCCATTATAATTAACTTTTTTAGAGAAGACCAAAGCAAAATAGGCATTAAAAAACTTCAGCCTTCTTCATGACATCCATTATCATCTTTACTTCCCTGCTAAGTAGTGGACCTACACTAGCCTTCATATTTCTCTGAGGCCAAGTCTACACTAGGGGCGGGGATCGATGTAAGGTACGCAACTTCAGCTACGTGAATAACGTAGCTAAAGTCGACGTACCTCGCTCGACTTACCGCGCCGTGAGAACGCCACAATGTCGACTGCCCCCGCTCCCGTTGACTCCGCTTCCGCCTCTCGCTGGGGTGGATTACTGGAGTCGAAAGGAGAGCAATCGGAGATCGATTAATCACGTCTACACTAGACGTGAAAAATTGATCCCTGAAAGATCGATTGCTACCCGCCGAATCAGCGGGTAGTGTAGACCAGCCCCGACTCTTAATATATTTATAAAATCTCTTGTTCTTGTCTTTTATGTCCCTTCCCAGGCGTAACTCATTCAGTGCCTTAGCCTTTCTGATTTTGTCCCTATATGTTTGTGCTATTCTTTTGTATTTATCCTTAGCAATTTGTCCATGTTTTAACTTGGATTTCTTTTTGATTTTAAGGTCATTAAAGATCTCCTGATGGCTAATCTTCCTCTCTTCCAGTCACATTAGGATAGTCTGTCACTGTCTCTGAGAAACTGCCAGCTTTCCCAAACTACTTTTCCCCATTTATTTTCTTCCCTGGGACCTTACCTACCAGTTCTCGGAATTTGTTAAAGTCTGCTTTTTTAAAGACCATTGTCTTTATTCTGCTGTTTTTACTTCTTCCTTTTCTTGGACTCATGAGAAGTATCATTTCATGATTCCTTTCATCCAAGTTGCCTTCTATATTGAGATTAGCAACTAATTCCTTTCTGTCAGAATCAAGTCTTAAATTGCTGCCTCCCTGGTTACTTCCAACACCATTTTTTTTGCCAATAGATAAAGTGTTTTACAAAGGAGGTAAGTATCAGTATCCCCATTTTACTGATGGGGAAATCTAAGCACAGAGGTAAAGAAACTTGCTTAAGGAATCCAGCAGGCCAGTGTTTACTAACATAACTCCCGATCCTGATAATATTTAAGGATGAGTAACTCTGCTCACTTAAGTAGTTCTGTTAACTGAGCAGAGTTTGCACATGCTCAAGTATTTGGAGGTTCATGTCACTGTATCATAAGCCACCAGAAGAAAGGCCTCCTGCATTTATATATAGAGAATCACAGTGAAGTCAGTGGGATTTCACCTATGTACAGGGGTCCATGCCACTGGATTCCACGGCAGGATCAGGCTCACCATATACACAATACATTTAACAAAGCTGGCTCTGTTACTCTTCCCTAGCCTGCCAGTTGCCAGGGGTTGCCTTCTGTAGAGATTTTAAAGTAGATTACATTTTCATAACATTCAGGAAAGTATCTATATTGAAGAATCCCTTCTGATCTTCATTGGGCCAGCCCAGAAATATTCATATTAATTTTCTTCTAAACTTACACCAGTACATGCTGAAACATATGCCAGTACATGCTGAGAGATTCAACAACATGAATCCCATTGACTTTAATGGAATTCTTGTGATTAAATACTGTGAAGATTATTTACGTTTTGAAGTGATATAATTATTATTTATTACTAGTGATTGTGTCTGCTCATTTTAATCCGCTTGATGACAAGTTTATATTCATTTGTTCTTGTGTCCACATTGGTGCTTAACTTAAAAAAATACCATGGAGGGAGAAGAGTTATTGCTCTCATGTATTTATGTAGAGCAATCATATCTCCCCTCAGCCTTCGTTTGGTTAGGCTAAAGAAGCCAAGCTCTTTGAGTCTCCTCTCATAAGGTAGGTTTTCCCTTCTTCGGATCATCCTAGTAGCCCTTCTCTGCACCTGTTCCAGTTTGAATTCAGTTTTCTTAAACATGGGAAACCAGAACTGCACACAGTATTCCAGATGAGGTCTCACCAGTGCCTTGTATAATGGCAATAACACTTCCCTATCTCTATTGGAAGTCCCTTGCCTGATGTGTCATAGGACTGCATTAGACTTTTTTGCAGCTGCATCACATTGGCGGCTCATAGTCATCCTGTGATCAACCAATACACGCAGGTCTTTTCTCCTCCTCTGTCGCTTCCAACTGACAACAGCAGGAAGAGAGCCATTGCCAAGCTGTGCTCTGTGCCACCTATTTCTTGTGCATGTCACCTAACTATATCCCCGTCCCTTGTGCAGCCTCCTAAATCCTCCTTGCAGGACCTGGACTGGCAGGCTGATAGAGATGGCTGAACCTGTTCAGGTAGGGGAATGAATTACCCCAAATTCTTTATGTGCAATAAGAAACAGAAGTGTTTATTAAAAGAAATTATTTAACATATGTGATTTGTATACTCTATGGTTCAATACTTTAAATTATGTTTGGGTAGTTAAGTATCTGATTTCATGGTTATTAGTGTTGCGGGAATTTTCCCTTTATAGTGTTCACTGGTATTTACAGGCATTATTTTCTGAAGGACTATTGAACATAATTTTTCTAAATCTATCCCTTTTCCAATGAATGGATAAAATAGGAGTCACATTATTTATAAAACAGTTGGGTTACTTGTCCCAAATAAATAGAATATTATGAATACTAGTAAGTCCCAATTAAAGAAACACTACCAGTTAACTGAAATGTAGAATGTGACCCAAAAACAAACAATGAAATAAACTGATTCCCTGTCAACACTGAAAAAAATGGTACAACCTTATTTATCCACAGTTCCCTACAACAATTGTGTTAGCTCATATATTAGTTTGGTAAACTTAATGTATTACTGATTACTTTGTAGTAAAGCAAAATTTCCTTGTCATGTCACATCAGTTTTATGTTTAGGAAAGGACGGAGGAAAATGGCTTCGTAATTTAAAACAAAACATTAAGTATTGGTAGATTGCTGCTATGCATCTTGATGTCTCTTATGATTTATTACTGGAGCTAGGTAAATACCTTTAAAAAATCCATGAATATTCACTTGAATATAGAGGAAAATTAATGAACTTTGTGTATGCTTTCTTTGTGTTCACTTTGAAAGTGTATCTTTCTGAATAAGTTTACTAGCAGAAATATCTGCACATGAAAGCTTTGCATCAGTTGGAGAAAGTAATGTTAAATTCAGAGTACATGAGTTTGTGATGGACACCTGATTTGTAGAGTTAAGTTATTTTGATCAAGGAACTGAAACATATCCAATTAAAACTGAAGTATTTAGCCTTGACTGGTGAGTACTTAATATTCACAATAACCAGTTGTTCAAGATACAGACTAAAAAGTGGGGGGTAATTTGTATAACAAGTAATTTATGCAACAAATAATTTAGAACAAATAAATCTGAGAAGGTTGTAAGCTGATCTTTGAGAATTAATGATAAGAAAGAGGTTATAGACAAGATTTTCAAACTCCACTAGGAGACTTACCTACACCACTCCCATTAATTTCAGAGGTAGGTGTGCGGTTAGCTCCCCACACACACATTATATATATATAAAAATTCTGTAAAGAAGTTATTTGAAGGGAGATGGATTGATCAAATCTACTGACTTCCCATAAATATCTTGCAAATATTTTCTGACTTATTGGTGTGCTTGAAACACCTTTATTCTTTGTTCAGCTCCTGGAAAGTGTTGGAGTACTTTCAAATCACAGGAGATGCCAATATCTGCTAAAAAGGATGGATGTCCCAATGGTTCAGGGCTGCAATCCAGGATCAATTTCCTACTTTACCATAGATTTTCTGTGTCAAATTGGATTCTGTCTCTCAGTTGTCTGTCTGTCAAATGGGAATAATATGTTTCTAATTTACAGGGTTGTTGTTTGGATAAATAGATTAAAAATAACAGGAGCTCAGACATCATAGTAACTGGGGCTATATTGTACTTTAACTACATAGGGTTCGCTCTGATGCAACTCTCCATGCTAGGACAGGGGAGAATATGGCCATCTCGGCCTTAATCCAAATCCCCTTTGTAGTCAATAGAAAAAACCCTAATGGTTTATGTGGAGTTTGGATTAAGCTCCTAATGCAACAGTGGTGGTAGTAAAACACTTGCTCACTCCAGGATCTCTCTGCATTATACTAAACCAATACTGGATTTGTATAGTTGTCAGTATTTCCCCTTCTGTCTCTTACTCCACTGACTATAGAAACACCTCATCATAATCCCATACTGACTTTAGTAGGTGCAAATTTAGAAGAGTCAGTAAAGAAATAGATATACCAGGTAGTTCTAAAGTGTCCATCAAACACTAAAGTGTCCATCAAAACTCAAGATAAGATATCAGACTTTCACCTCTTTGAAGTGTTACACTATAAAAAGCATCCTTAAAACTATTGATTCTTCCTTTGCATCAGGAGGTGGGGAAAATGAAGGGGCAATTAATTCACCTTCCAGAAAATAACTCCAAGTTCATAAATCAATGCCTCATGAATGGTAGCCAACCCACCCAAAGACTGTAACACTCCATTAGTTGCAATTATGATAGCAGTAAATTTCCCCGCCCCAACATGGGGGAATGGAGGGAAGAGGAACACAATGCATATACCTATCAACCAAAAGACCTCCCGAATCAAAGGGCAAAATTCCCAAAGTCTATAGCACCTCAGTGTATCAAAGCCATGATATTAGCAAATCTCTCTTTCCCCCAATTTATATAAAGAACGAATTAGTAATATGCTGTGTAAACTATCATAGATATGCTTCTACTGTGTCAATAACTAAAATGTGCAAAATTCTAGGATAGAAAATAAACAGAGACTCAAGGGAAAAGTGGAGTTCCCATTGATCTTACCATTTCCAGTTGAAATAGTTCAAACAGTGGCTTTCTTACTAGTCTCTGGCAGTTCGATATCCTGCTCTCCAAGGAAAGGGTAGCACATTTAATGAATAGCTCTTTCAAAAGCTACAATCCTGACAGTGTTCTGCAAGAACGGAAACAGGTTGCGGACTAGCTGTGCTCAAGGGGCCTGAAAGTTATGTTTCATGGGAGAGAGTTCTGAAGCTATCAGTGCTGGCAACTCTCCCCACTAAGGGTTTTGTTCTTCAATGACTCAAAAGGCATTTACTCAGAGCTTTTTAATAAACTAATAGGTAACATAAAGCACCTAATATTAATATACTGCAACAAGTCTGTGTTTTCCCCTAAAAATTATTTAACCTGAAATATTTGAGATTCATTTTGCACATGAAAATACAGTAGACAAATATGCTAGCTCTGCTCAAGCTAGTGCACCAAAAATAGCAGTGTGAATATTGCAGCATGAGTGGCGGCATGGGCAGTGGCATGGGCTAACCACCCCAGTACAAGCCTGCTCAACCCCCTGGATCTGTACTTGAGTGGCCAGCCTGTGCCACCACCTGGACCACAATGTCAACACTGCTATTTTGAGTGTACTAACTTAGCAGAGCTAGCATGCATCTGTGTGCCTGGGCTAGGAGGCACACTTACCCAAAGAATGCTAAGCATCACGAGAGTAGTAGCAGCAGTTACAGGTATGGTTAAAATAGATATGCTGCTTTATAACAATACCCTGTTCAGGTGGTCTCATTTAGGTTTCCTTGCGATTGAAACTGTCTACCAGTTCTCTGCCCAAAGGGGATTGTTTTTGAAAATTTCAGAAGTATTTACAGAGTGTCTGAATTTGATACATGCCACTATTACCCCGTCAGCGGTTTTCTACATACATAAAATCCAGTAGGGATAGATAGGATTTTGGACGATCTAAAGTACAAATCATGATTGAAGAATATAGCTGGAGAAGTTTTGAAGGTATGAATACGCTATATGCATAAGTTGGATTTTATGCTCAAATTCTTTGCTCACTCTAAGCCTTGAAACATTGACCTGCTTGTGTATGTCATAGATTGTTTTCTTTAGGATCCCTTATGGAAAATAACCTTTCAGAAATTCCTTCTATTTTACAAGAAGACTCCAGCTCAAAAGCCCCTACTGACTACAACTGTGATAAAATCATATGCATACACAAATAATACTATATGTAGAACGAGGCAAGGCCAAAAACATTTGGGCTTTACAGGTCAAAAGCCAAACCCTGAACTCCCCCTATAAACCAATGGGCAGCCAATGCAGATACCAGAATATTGGTATCATGTGATCACACTGAGAAACTCTACTTACAAAGCCACCATATTCTGGCACTATACTGGGTTTTCAATTTGATTTAAGGTGTTGTTCCATGTACAGCACATTGTAGTATTTGAATGACAAGATGACAGACAAGAATCAGGACAGCAATGTCTGGCAACAGTCTTGATCAGACAAAGCGTAAAAGAACGCCATTCTGATCGCGTCTGCTATATGATCACGTACCAGCTCTTGGAGATCCCAAGAATGTGAACTCAAGTAAGAAGTGACAAGAACAGATGATAAAAAGGGGCATTTGTAGCCTTTGCCAAATCTTCCATTTGCTTCCCAAATCCTGCCAGCAACATGTTTGTCTTATCCATATCAAAAACTGGCCATAACCTTCTCCTACACCCCGATCTTTACCAAACAGTAAGACAGCGAACAGCAGGGCCGACTCCAGGCACCAGCTTTCCAAGCTGGTGCTTGGGGCAGCATCTAGAATGGGGCGGTAGTCCAAGTCCTGCGGCGGCAATTCAGCAGCAGGTCCGCCGCTCTTCCCGCCACCGGACTCAGACTGCAGCCCCATTCTCACCTGCCACGGCAGTAATTTGGCGGCGACTGCTTGGGGCGGCAAAATTGTTAGAGCCGCTCCTGGCGAACAGTGCTGCCTAGATGGAATATGAGAGAGGTTAGGGTTTTTTCTGCATTAGGATTTATGCACCCAGTGTAGTTTCATCAAGGATGTGCAGTGCCAGGTTAATATACGGCTTGCATCAGTTCAACTTACCTGGGTTTTACTGGTTGTGCCCAAGCTTTTAAATTTAGGTGCATGTTTGCTCTCTTGACCTCTCAATGACACCATATAGTATTAAACAAGAGAGGAGAGAAGGGAGTTCTACACTACTGAATTATCTGGGGACAAAAGGAATTGCCTCCAATCCCCCTTAGAGATTGGAACAAAATCACTCAAGAGAACAGCACGTACTATCCACTTTTGCTCGTTATTGTGAGCATTAGTATAGGAGACAGCTGGTATCCCTAACAATATCATTATGGACAACTGATCTTCGTCCATCATCAGGAAAAAAATCATCAAGTTAAGCAACCAGTGAAATCTCTGTACCTAGACTGACAAGGGTCAAGGAGATCTGTGGCATCTAGGTATTCAGGATTGTCTTGCCACACCCTTTGCACTCATCTTAACCAAAAATGGAAAATTAGAATACTGGACAATAGTTAAGAAGATTGTCAGAATCAAGTATAAGGAATAACATATAGGAATAATAGCATAAGGAATGAGCACATTGTGGGAGTTTAAGGCTCTTAAATTTGTCCCCTACATCTTTTGTGGTACACTTAGTGCTTTTATACCAATATAGAAACAGGATTTAGTTGGGTCACAATCCCCCTATAAAGCAGGTAAATATTATCACAAATGTACATATAGGGAAAACGAAACACAGAGAGGTTAACCGGCCAGTTCAAAGTCACATCATAAGCCCTTGTTTGCATATCATGTCAATCAGCAGCACTAGGATGAGAACATCTCGGTCCTCTGACTATTAGGCCCAGGCTCAGACCACAAGCAGGCGGTACTGTCTCAGAATCAAGTCATTTTACCTGGGTTTCAGTTTCCCCATCTGTAGAATGATAGATAGATAAAGTAAAATCTGAAAATACACCAAGTATCTCCAACTGTTGGTAGGAGACTATTATACTGTTATTCTCCCAATTTACCTAACTGGAAAATTGAACTCAAAGATTTAGTGAGTGGGCAAGAATTCTCTGGGGTCTAGAGGGTTAGACAAAACTGGGTTCTAATTAATAAAATTGGATAATTATATTTAGCTACTTCACGCTGAATGGTCTGCTCTTATGAGATGCTGAGCCCCCCCCGCCCATCTCCATTGAAGTAAATAAAATGCAGATGTGCCCTTCAGTGTTAATTCATCCCTTCGTGTTTGCTGTTAGCGTGACACATTTTTTTCCCAGTGAGATTGGGATAATCATTATCCTGATCCTATAACTTAAGAAAACCTTGCTTTGCAATGAAGATCCTCTGCAGATTTCAGCATATAAAGGGGGGAAATGAATTGGAAGAGACCAAAGAAGCAGAATTCTTGTCAAATGTGTCTGAATTGATAGAAGTTGTGAACTACAGCTGCTAATCCAATGAACCAGATGGTATAAATTGTCAAACCAGGTGCAGGAAATAGGGTTGTTAGCCCTCCTGCAAATCAATTAGACTAGCATGAAAAATCTATAAATGAAGTTTCCACCAAACAAACAGAACATACCAAAAACTGTCTAAGGTGTTCAGGTGGTTTATGAATGATTGATTCTTTTGCAAGTGGCAGCTGCTTTTAAATCTCTATTTCTGTGGTGAATAAATGCACAAATTTTTTAACATATCATTGGAAAATAAAGGATCAAATGCTTTGCTTTTTCCTCATCTTAGAGCTACATTACACGGAGGTATATGAAATCCAGGAATTTATTGCCAGACCAATACCTGCTATTCATGAGTCCCCTTTACTCCCCACAAAAAGTCTTACCTAGAGTGGCGGGGGAGGGAGTAGCAAGGGTGGAATGGATTTATTTCACTTACAAGTATTATCCCCCCAAAAGGTGCTTCCATAAGTTACATGGTAATATTAGCTAATGAGTTTTGGCTGATGCCTTGATATTGCTTTTCTGTTACTATGCTCTGTCATTTCCAACAATTGCCTAGGAACAATACCCATTGGTTTAGTGGTATTGTATGGAGGGCTGCTATATCAGGTATCCTAGTCATTTACCTGTGATCTCTAGTGTGCTTCTGAAGGAGTGGGAATTGATGTACTGGGTTAGCTCAATATACCATGTAGTAGCCAGTTCCAGATGCTTCAGAGGAAACTCCAAGGATCCCTGTCCATAAGGGAAATTTCTTTCTGAACTCCCTCAGTAACTAGATGCATTATATCTTGAACCATGAATGTTGATATCCCTTATTTAATTTTATCCTATCTACTTTAACTGTTGTTCTCATTGTCCATATAAGTACCTTTATATATACACACACATATACACCCTCTTGCTATGTGGTATAGGGCATTGGCAATAACAGAACTATTACATTGTGCTTCAGTTGCAAGCTGGATTTAAAGTACTTTTAAATGTTTTCTGTCTCAGTTGCAGATTCGGGACTTCAGTGATTCATAAATCATCTGAGACTGTTTCTCTCAGGCACTTTCTATATTCAGTAAGGTTTCTATAAATGTAAATCCTCTGCTACAAAAATGAATGGTACAGCAGCCTGGGTCAGGCAGAGGACTTCAGTTAAACATGTCTTCTGTAATTAAAAAATAATAGGAAGAATTAGGAAGGTGCAGCAATCAGTTGGTGTCCTGGTTAGTTTGGTGAAACGTCAATCTGGAAGGTTGTATAGAAGAGAAATACACAAAAGAAGCAAGAAAAAACCCCACAAAGACTCAGGAAATGAAGCCTGACCACACACACCTTAAAACCCTGTGTTGCTCAAGAAGGTACTGAACAAAAATTGATAGGAAAAAAATTGAACATCCAATCCAGACCACACCATCAGCAGTGTAGTCAACTCTTGGGGCCAGCACCTTGAGTCATGCAACTGTGTGAGAATCTCAGCTTTCCTTCTTTTACACATTTTTAGCCCCCATTGTTGCAGAGAAGTACCTGAAAAACTCCAAGAACTCAAAAGGCAAATTAAAAAAAAAACAAAACTTTAAAATTTTAAAAACATGATGGTTAAGCCAATTTCATGATTTTGATGGAGCTTGATTCAGTTTTGAATTCTTAGGATGCAATATTATGTCAAGAGAATTAGATCACTTAGTTGTTTAAATGCAGAGATTCTGCTGAAAGTACAAAGTTCCTGACTGATGCAAGAAATGATAGAAAAAAAGTCGAGTATTCCATATTTTAAACAGAATTTTGGTCAAACTTTGTATATTACATTATAATGGAATTACCTTGTAGTTAAACAGCAATTACAGTTCAATTCTACTGTTTTGCTTTTCAATACTTGTAATTACTACTAATTCATATAACTAGAAAGTTCACTAGATAGCTAAGAATAATGTAAGTGTAAATAGAATCCAGTTATATTAACTATGTTGTAACAGTATGTTCATTAAGAAAACCACTAAAGTGGTAACACATAATTCAGTCATGCAATTTACCATCTGGTTATAAAGAATTAATAGAAATTATTTAGGTCCCAATCCTGCAAACATTAATGCACACGATGAGCTTTACTATCATGAGTAGCCACTAATCACAGTAGTAACGTTAAGCATGTGCATACGTTTTTGCAAGAATGTAGCCTTACTGAAAAACAATAACTTGTGTATTTACAAGATGACAGCAAGGTAGTTAAGAGTACAGTGATTAATTACATCTTATAGAGCAGGGATCGGCAACCTTTGGCACGTTGCCTGCCAGGATAAGCCCCCTGGCGGGCTGGGCCAGTTTGTTTACCTGCCGTGTCCGCAGGTTTGGCAGATCGCAGCTCCCACTGCCCATGGTTCGCCGCTCCAGGCCAATGGGGGCTGCGGGAAGCAGTGGCCAGCACATCCCTTGGCCCGCGCAGCTTCCCACAGCCCCCATTAGCCTGCTCTTGCCAAAGGTTGCCGATCCCTGTTATAGAATATATCTACATTTGGAGCTAGTGATGTGATTCTCAGCTCACGTAAATATACGCTGGCTCTTACTGCGCTAGCACACTAAAAACAGTAGCTTAGCCACATTAGTATGAATAGCAGTAGCATGGGCTAGCTGGACCCATAAGGTCCAGATGGGTTTTTACACGAGGTGTCTAGCCCATGCTACTACTACTGCCTGTTCTACTGCAGCTGCACCAGTGGTCACCAACCAGTAGATCACGATCGACTGGTCGATCCTGGAGCTTCTGACAGTCTCTAGACAGTCCTGGAGCTTCTGACAGCGATCTCTGGCGTCTTGAAGTCTGGAGGTGCAGCGGGACTAAGGCAGGTTTCCTGCCTGCCCTGGCCATGCACCACTCACGGAAGTGGCCAGAACAACCCTGTGACCCCTGGGGGTAGGCAGGGGTCTCCATGCACTGCTCCTGCCCGGAAACACCACCTCTGCAGCTCTCATTGGCCGGGAATGGGGAACTGCAGCCAATGGGAGTGCCAGGGAGAGTGTCTGCAGGGAAGGGCAGCAGGTGGAGACCCCTTCCCCCCCTCCCCAGGAGCTGCAGGGGTGTGCTGGTCACTTCTGGGAGCAGTGTGAGGCCAGGGCAGTCAGGGAGCCTGCCTTAGCCCTGCTGCACTACTGACCGGGAGCCGCCCGAGGTAAGTGCCACCAGGTGGGAACCCACACCCCTCCTGCACCCCAACCCCCAGCCTTGAGACCCCTCCCAGAGCCAGCACCCCATATCCCCTCCTAGACCCCAAACCCCCTCCTGCACACCCCAACAATCTGCCCCAGCCCAGAGCCCGCTCCTGCACCCAAACTCCCTCCCATAGCTTGCACCCCTCACCCCCTCATGCACCCCAACCTCCTGCCCCAGCTCAGCCCAGAGCCCGCACGCCAACCCCCTGCCCCATCCCAGTGAGAGTGACTGAGGGTGGGGGAGAGCGAGCGATGAAGGGAGGGGGGATGGAGTGAGCGGGCCAGAGCGGGGTAGATCCTAGGTTGCACTTAAATTCAAAAAGTGATCTTGTGCATAAAAAGGTTGGAGACCACTGAGCTACACTATTGGTTTTAGAGTTTAGATTGATGAGAGCTAGCATGAGTATGTCTACCCAAGCTGGGATTTGCATCCCTTGCTCCAAATGTAAAGGTAGCTGAATGGTGACTTAGATCAAATAGCATCAAAGCTTATCATTTGAAAACAGTTTGTAGCTTTTTTCTGTAGGAGTCACAGTGAATATTATATAAATGAAAGACGTCAGTATTATCATATTTATCAAAATTATCCAAGGAGCTACTTTTAGGAATCCTGAGTGCTGGTGGAAGTTAAGCAATAATTCTCTCCCAACAGTCTCAATGGCGTAATGAAAATATTCAATACAGAGTTGTCATAAAAATTGCCAATTTAAAAGGAAAATACCATAAGAAAACACCAGTATCTTCCTCTGAATATCTCCGATAATAGATTTTTTCATCAAAATAATTCTTTAAGATCTGGCTTAACTTAACCTTGTCTTTCTGTATCAAGGTGTTCTCTCCCTCTTTTAGTTTAATGATATCATGGTAGACTTTAAAATATTAAACTTATAAACATTAAAAATTGCACAAAATGGGAAAGAATGTCATAAAAGTTCTAGGAGGCCCCACAATGGCTTGAAGGACAATCCTGCTCTACTAGCAAACAGTTAAGGCAACCAACATTGCATTGTCTTAAAGGTGGTGCCATGCTTTTCAGAATAAGTGACATCAATTCCTTTGGGAATGTAACAGCAGATGCTTGAACTCTTGACCAATTTCTGCTCCCATGGCCACACAGAGTTAAATGATGGAATAAATTAATCCATTTTTGTTGCTCTAGGAGTTTCTAGGCATTGACGCTAGAGAGGAATTTCCCCAGTATAAATGAGCCTAGATAATATCCACATATTAAGAAAGTCAATAAGCCAAATCCTGTTCTGCAATCCAATCCTTTGCACAGTGGTGGTGCACAGGGGTTGAAAAGCAGGCAGTTCTACATATCTGAAGATTCTCTCAGTACAGGGGAATTCTGAGCTCCAGAGGTAGCAGAATCAACTTGTCAGGAGAAGGGAGAGATATAGCCAGAGTATATTGTACTCTGTCTAGGGGATAGCCCTATGGCTGCTCTGGCTCCAGGATTGGAGAGCTGCAATCTGGCCCATAGATTTGAGGGGAAAAGTTTGGTTCCCAAGCACATGGCCTTTTGACGAGTCAGCTATAGACTAGCCTGTCATTAAATAGAATGGAGGCGGGTTTGTATGTACAGGGTAAATATTGTCAAGTGGGGATGGTAGGGTGGTTCCTAGACAGACTATGTGCCTCAGACCACCCTCCTGGCCCGTTTCTAACCATTGGTGCTCAACCTTTCCAGACCCCTGTACCCCTTTCAGGAGGCTGATTTGTCTTGTGTACCCCCAAGTTTCACCTCACTTAAAAACTACTTGCTTACAAAATCAGCCATAAAATACCAAAGTGTCACAGCCCACTATTACTGAAACATTGCTTACTTTCTCATTTTTGCCATATCATTATACAATAAATTGATTGGAATATGAATATGGTACTTACATTTCAGTGTGATACTTGAGCCTGTTTTTCACTTGTGAGCCTTGTCTGAATCTCAAACCCAGGCAGCGGGGCTGAAGCATGCAACTTAGCTTCATGGACCCCCACTGTGGTATGTAACCCTGGGCAGTTGCTCTGCTTGCCACCCCTAATGTTGGCCCTGCACTCGTGACCCCACACAACCCATCCCTCAATCCCCTTGAGGGTTGCAGGCCCCAGGTTGATAAACACTATCAAGATAAATTGATTACCCCCTGGAAGACCTCTGAGTACCCCTACAGGTACACACACCCCTTGTTGAGAACCACTGCACTAACCCACCCTGGACAGACATCAGTTAGCTCTAGGGATGAACATAACTCTCAACAACGAAGTAACACCTTTATCCAAGTAGGAGCGAACCCTCAGTCAGTATCAGGGGAGATTCCAGGAGGAGACCTCTAATGGGAGTTACACATATTCCCCCCGGCTATAATACAATGCATCCAGTCCCCAATATCTCAATAAACACAGATTAATTTTCTCTGACCAGATTAGAAGTCTAAAGAGCCCAAGCCCTAGTGTAGAGCTGGGGGAAATTTTTCACTGAAGGGGGAACAAAAAAAAAGCAGATTTGGGTAAACTGCACCATTACATGAATTCATGTCAAATACACCAAGTTTTCAGTTCACAAAACAAGTTAATTAAAATAATATTTTGTTTTGACTTTTCAAGTGTAAAAACTTAGAAACAAAACGTTTTGTTCAACCTCAAACAAACAACCACCACTTTTTCATTTCAGCTCAACTAGAAGCGTTTTGTTCTTTTAGGGAGTGAGAGGAAGAGGAGGTTTTTGGGTTCAGCCAGCAAATTAAAATCAATTATTCACACAGCTCCACCCCACTGCTCAGATCAGCACAAAGATACCTTGCAACCCCCTTGTTGTGCAGTCTGATGCTAGGGTATGATGTGATCTTACTGTACTGACTCCTTGAGTCCCCAGGTGAGTGAACTGACAAGTCTGCTCCCCATATTGCTGGACTGGTCTTGGCATCCCAGCTGTTTCCCACTTCTCCTTAGATTGGGAGTCATGGCTGAGCTGCTGCTCTCTCTAGAGACCCCTCTCTACTTTTTCTCCTACAGCACAAAGTAAAACTGCAGTCACTTCGTTCCAGCCCCCATCTGTCAGACCCAGAGCCAACCAGCTAATCTTCAGCCAACATACTGTCTGTTGTGGAATGACTTCCCTCCCTTCCAGTGGGAGTCAGGTCACCAGTCACCCGTCACTGCTCTGAAGCAACACTTCTCTCCAATGGGGAGCAATGAGCAACCCCACTCCTTGTTGCTGTCCCACCCCACCGTGGCAGACAAGCTAGCAGCAAGAAGCCAGAACCATCCCCACTCCCAGCCAATAATAGCTTCTGGGGGAATCTCTACACAGCTCCAAAAGAAGAGCCCTTACTGTACTGTGCCCCTGAACTGTATAGTCCTTGCTCCCCCCAGGGATCATTTCAAGCAGCTAAATAACATTAAAATTACAACTTGACTCATCTACATTAGGATTTTGCAATATATTAGCTACCATGCTGTACAAACACACCTTTTCTTTATCTAGTGCAGATGAGGCTAGAGAATAAGCAAACCAATCCAGCTACCACACAAACTAATGTTTTTCTGCCACAGCTGTTGCTGTTATAACTGAGGCAGGGCTGAAGAAATGAAGCAAGTAACTAGATGGAAAAAATATGTATTGGCTATTACTGGCAAGAAAAAAAACCCATGACAGCAATAGAATGACATATTGGAGAAAGTCTGAATGATTAACATGAATCTAGTGACAAACAGAGCATGACATCAATTACCAACACCTGTGTGCTTCAAAAAGCCAGTTTCACATCCCATACCAAACAGTGTTAACATCAGCCTTGAGAATCTGTGCTAGAACTTTTTATTCAATAACAACTAGATTTTCTAGAAAGAAATATCACAAAGAAAACTGAAACAATACTAATCAACACTACCTCACCAGACCCACCTTGTCTCTCTTCCTACCCCATCCCCCAGTATTTTAAACAGTATTTTCAAAATCCTTTATAGAAACCAGTATGCCATTTAAAAAATAAAAACAACAACACACAAACACACACAGAGAGAGAATTAGTTGTCCCTGCGAACCAAGCTGCTTCTTTTGAGTACTAAAGAAAACTAATTTCTCAATGAAATGGAAATAAAAAGCATACAGGAGAAACTGCAACAGTAAGCATTGCAGTCAATGAACCAGTCCATACCACCTCCTATCATATGACAGTAGTGAAAAAACAAAGTTTCAGTTTCACACTGGCATGCCTTTTTTCCATCTTTTATTATAGCAAACCTTTAACAACATAACTGCAGTGTAGACATCTGATTGGATTGTTGAGAACAAGGGACCAAATCTTCAGCTAGTGTAAATCAGTGTAGCTCCATTCAAGTCAGTGGTACTACAGGTATATTGATTTACACTAGCTGGGCATGTGGCTCAAAGAATCAAATATTTAAAGAAACATGATATTTATTTTGCATTAATCAATCATTCTCTTGGGGAAGTAGATATTTACAAAGATCCACAATATCTAAAGTGAAGCTTCCTACTAAGTGTCTATTTCCCAGTGAAGAGTGCATATAAGTTCCATTAGCATTAATTTAAAATAAGCATATTCAGAGACGGAAGAACAAACACCTTAATAATTGCTTGAGAAAAATTACACATTTCTAGAAGGTTACTGGACCTACTAATTGCCAAAATAAATCTGGTTCTGACATTCAGGGCCTGAATTAAGTACCCAGCAAAGGATATATCCCATCAGGATTGTCAACAGAAAATTTAATAAAGTTAAAGTGAAAATTAAGGTTCTTAGGCTATTTACTGTTATCCTAATGTCTTCTAGATAAAAGAGGCAGTGATTATGAGAACATTAAAAAGGATACAAATGACACAGAGAGCTGATATAGGGAAACTGTTGACTCCTTGTTTTCATAGGGAGTCTTTAATAGGAGTTCCTGTGAAAGAGACGATTAAAAGAAAAAAAAGAAAACTAATTCTCTTGAGAATTAGTGACAATTAATCACTCGTAAATCATTATTGAATCACGCATGATTTCCTTCATTCTCACTCTAGCTGTACAAATCCAAAAAGAAAACTATAATATACAATATAAAAAATATAAATCAAATTAATAAAACCGAACCCTCTCTGTAGCTCAGATAGTATCACTTTGCAGTTCTGCTACAATCATTGATTTTTGGGAAGCATTTATGCCATCTTTCTGCTGAGTTTCTCATTCCTGAGCTGATGAAGTGTGAATGAAAACAGCACTGCTCCACTGAATCATGGTGAGTTTATCCTCCACGTACTCAACAAAATCTCTCATTTTAAAATAATTACTAGCCTTCTTCAAATTAGTTGAAATCAGTGACCTTGGCAATGGGTTGGTCTTACAGCTGCTTGATCCAGCTTTTCTTGTTAGCTGGACATGGGAGGGAGCTATACCAAATAGACAGTGTTTTAATCTAAAACAGGCACTATATATTTTGTTTTTAAAAAGGAACATCTACACCAATATTGTACCCCCCTATGAATTTCTGCATGAGTTGGCCGCAACATGTTTTTGTCTAAAATATTGTGTGCTTTTCTGAATGCATTTGTTTTATTGTAACTTTTGTATTGAAGTCATGATGATACATCTTATACAAATCAAACTGATACTACACATTTTCAAGACACATTCATCTTATGCATTAATTTTGAATTTCTTTTTCCCCCCTTTTGACTTAACACCCTGTTTTCTATTTGTCAAATGCAGCTTCAAAATAAATAAAAATCAGAATACCGATTAAGAATGGCCATATTGGGTCAGACCAATCGTCCATTTAGCCCAGTATCCTGTCTCCAAACAGTGCAGAATAGTAGGTGCTTCAGAACAGTGCAATTATCACATGATTCATCCCTGTTGTCCAGTCCCTTCTTCTGGCAGTCAGGCTTAGGGACATCCAGTGAATAGGAATGCGTCCCTGACCATCTTGGGTAATATCCATTGATGGACCTATCCTCCATGAATTTAGGTAATTCTTTTTTGAACCCAGTAATAGTTATGGCCTTCATAACATCTCCTGGCAATGAGATCCACAGGTTGACTGTGTGTTGTATAAAGTAGTACTTTCCTTTGTATTAAACTTGCTATCTATTAATTTAATTAGGTGACTCACGGTTCTTGTGTTCTGTGGAGGGGTAAATGACACTTCTTTACTCACTTTCTTCACAACAGTCATGATTTTATAGACATCTATCACAGGGATTGGCAACCTTTGGCACGTAGCCCACCAGGGTAAGCCCCCTGGGGGGCCGGGCCAGATTTTTTACCTGCTGCATCCGCAGGTTCAGCCAATTGCAGCTCCCACTGACCGCGGTTCGCCGCTCCAGGCCAATAGGAGCTGCGGGAAGTGGCGCGGGCCGAGGGATGGGCTGGCCGCTGCTTCCCACAGCCCCCAATGGCCTGGAGTGGTGAACTGCGGCCAGTGGGAGCTGCGATCGGCCGAACCTGCAAATGCGACAGGTAAACAAACCAGCCCGGCCCACCAGGGGGCTTTCCCTGGTGGGCCGCGGGCCAAAGGTTGCTGATCCCTGTTCTGTCATATCCCCGTTAGCTGTCCCTTTTCCAAGATGAACAGGCCCAGTCTTCTTAATTTCTCCTCATATGGAAGATGTTCCATACTCCTACTCATTTTTGTTGCCTGTCTCTCTACTTTTCCCATTTCTAATATATCTTTTTTTAGCTGGGGCAAGCAGAGCTGCATGCAGAATTCAAGGTGTAGGCATACCATGGATTTATATAGTAGCATTGCATATTTAATATCTGATTAGGTGTCCCTGTCCTAATAGTTCTTAAGACTGTTAGCGTTTTTCCCTGACACAGCGCATTGAGCAGATGTTTTCAGAGAACTATCCAAAATGACTCCAAAATCTCTTTAAGTGGTAACAGCTAATTTAGACCCCATCATTATGTATGTGTTGTTGACATTATGTTTTACAGTGTGCATTTATCACATTGAATTTCATCTGTCATTTTGGTGCCCAGTCACTCACTTTTGTGAGATCTCTTTGCAACTCTTCACAGTCAGATTTGGACTTATATATCTTGAGTAATTTTGTATCATGTGCAAACTGTGCCACCTGATTGTTCACCCCTTATTTCTAGATCACTTATGAGAAAGCACAGGACTCATTTAAGTTATTATAACTGGCACAGATAACTCAGTGAATAATTTACTCATTTTTTCACTTGAGGATTATCTATAAGAAGATTGTGACTTCCTGGAACTTATTCCCTAATCAAATTTGATTAATTTTTGACACATTTGTGAATTATTGTGAACAGTTCACTGTATATTTATTACTTGATATTTAACATTCATGGGTAATTGTGATTGGTCATAGCAGTCACATGGCATTAGTTCTGACCTGTGACTCCTTTTAAGAAGGAGGGCTTGACAAAGCTGAGATGTTAAACCTTCTCCTTTCTAGTCACACAAGCTTCATGCTTCCATTCTTCCTCAACAAATATTAGGGTAGTCTAAGATTTATGGAACAACAACAACTTAAATTTAATTTTCTCTCTTTATAGTCACACAAAGTAATTCTGAGTACAGCTGAATGAGTTATTCGCCCAAAACATCTGGCAAAAAATGCAGAGACTTGGTGACTCTGAAATATTACATGAGATAGATGATGGCATAGAGCAGTGGTTCTCAAAGCCGGTTGGCCGCTTGTTCAGGGAAAACCCCAGGCGGGCCGGGCCAGTTTGTGTACCTGCCGCGTCTGCAGGTTCGGCCGATCGTGGCTCCCAGTGGCCTCAGTTCGCAGCTCCAGGCCAATGGGGCTGCGGGAAGCAGCGTGGGCAGAGGGATGTGCTGGCCACCCTTCCCGCAGCCCCCATTGGCCTGGAGCGGCGAACTGTGGCCAGTGGGAGCCGCGATCGGCCAAACCTGTGCACGCGCCAGGTACACAAACCGGCCCGGCCAACCTGGAGCTTTCCCTGAACGAGTGGCAGGCTGGCTTTGAGTACCTCTGGCATAGAGTACACTTATTAAGTTTGTGGATGATACTAAGATAGGTGGGGTTGCAAGTGCTGTAGAGGATAGGATTAAAATTCACAATAATCTGGACAAATAGTCTAAAGCAAAGAGAATGAAATTAAATCAGGACAAATGCAAAGTATTCTACATAGGAAGGAACAAGCAGTTGAACACATACAAAATGGGAAATGACTATGTAGGAAGGAGCACTGCAGAAAAAGATCTGGGTGTTATAGTGGCTCACAAGCGAAATATGAGTTAAAAATTTAACACAGTTGCAAAAAATAAAAGGCAAATAGCTTTCTGGGATGTATTAGGAGGAGAGTTGTAAGCAAGAAAAGAGAACTAATTCTTCTGCTCTACTCTGCCCTGATAAGGCCTCAACTGGAGTATTACGCCCAGTTCTGGGCACCACATTTCAGGAAAGATGTGCACAAGTTGTAGAAAGGCTTGAAGAGAGCAAAAGAAAATGATTAAGATCTAGAAAACTAGTTATGAGGAAAAATATGGTTTGTTTAGTCTGGAGAAGAGAAGACAGAGTGGGACACGATAGCTTCCAAGTATATAAACTGTTGCTACAAGGAGGAGGGCAAAAAATTGTTCCCCTTAACCTGTGAGGATAAGACAAGAAGTAATGGTCTTAAATTATAGCAAGGGAGGTTTAGATTGGACATTAGGAAAAATTTCCTATCAGGGTGAATAACCACTAGAACAAATTGCCTAGGGAGTTTGTGGAATCTCCATCATTGGAGGGTTTTAAGAATAGGTTAGACAAACACCTGTCAGGAATGGTCTAATTATTACAAACCAATTTATTATATAGTCCAACCCTGAGTGCAGGGGACTGGCCTAGATGACCTCTCGAGGTCCCTTTCAGTGCTGTTGGATTTGCTGAATTGTTTCAGTTGGGAAAAAAAGTGTTTCGTTCTGACATTTTTTCCACTTTGAAACAACTTTCCTTTTAAAAAAATCAAAATTTTTATAAATGGTCAAAATCAAACCAAAATATTTTGGTAAATAAACACTGTTTGTTGTGTTACCCATGTTCTAGTGCTCTAGTGACAAGTTGTGTGACTTCTGTTCTACATCATCATGTAGTGTAGCATCCTATAGAAAATACACAAAGTGTATTGTGCATACCAGTCTGAATCACAGTCACTGTGTCAATAATTTAAGCAAAATGTGTGTGATCAGTGAAAGGCAAAGTAAGATCTTTGATTAGCTTTTCTAATTGCTTCTGGGACATGTTTTAGGAGCTCAGACTGATTGTGTGACCAATGTCCCATTCCATGTAAAACAAAACACTTCCATGGTGAATAACTGAGTGTGCAAGTTTCACAGAGGATTTCCACAAGCTGTTATGCCAGTAAAATCTGGTGTATGAATGCCCATGGAAAATTAACACAAAAGGAGATGAGATGAGGACAAATAAAATCCATATAAACTCAAGGGAATACTTATGGTCAAAATGTTTGGTGCTTTTGACTCAACTATGTTTATGAAAGAACTCAAGAAAACTTTAGAAGAGTTGGATGCTAATGCTGCTAAACTGGCTAAACCCCATCTCAGGTAATTACATTTTGCTTGCCTAATTCCCCCATGCCATTATAATTAGATTCAGCATTCTTATCCTTGTTCTGAGCCATTATATAATGTGACATGGCAAAAGACATGCTGCCCCCAGAGATGTACAATAGTAGTGAGTGAAGTGATTCCTTCTGATAGAGCTTACAGTGATTGTAAAGCACTTTGTGATACTCCAGGAAGACCAGTATTATGTAAACATGTCAAGACACAGCTTGAGGCTAATTTAGTAGACCAACATATGGTCAGCCTAGTTCAGTGGTCTCCAAACTTTTTACCTCATGCTCCCCCACCCCACCCCCCCAAGCTGGGGTAAGGAAGCAGAGGCTAGGGGAAGGGGGCAGCAGGTGGAGTCCTGGGGCCTGCAGCAGAGATGTGCAGCCCTCCATCCCCATGGGGGCTGGCCTGGGTTCCAGCCATGCCCCCCCCCCCCTGCAACACACGTTCCTCCATGCCTCCCTAGGGGGATGCGCCTAGCTCCTGCTACTACAACAAAGCATTTAAGCACAAACATAGTCTTAGTGAATGCTTAAATGCTTTACTGGCACACAAGGGGAAGTAGAGGAGATCCCCACTGGTTTGAGGAAAGAAGAGGTAGAATGGTGAGAAAGTCATGTAACTGACCATTACTCCCTGACCTAACCCCTCATCTGAAGCAGAACACAAAAGCCCTTCTTTTGACAGGTAATAAGATTCACTTCAGCTTTAGTGCTACACCACTGCCACAGTTTTGGTTATTGTTTGTTGGGGGTGGGGATAAGGGGAAAGAGAGACACACACAGACAGACATTTTCACTAAAACAGTTGTACGTTCCCAAGGTAGGTGTGTGGGGAGGGGAAGATATCACTAACCCTCACTTTGATTGCTATTGTTGCGGGGTGGGGGGAGAAATCCCATTATCAATCCACAAATATTATTAAAGATGACAATAGTATTAGATTACACAATTATCTTTACTGAAATTTAGGACATAGTTTCAATTACTTCACACATACAATGCTTAGAGAATAGTGTGGTTCACATGCTGGTTTTGTCTGGTTATTTTATAAAACAAAGTTCAGTCTAACAAAACAAGTCTCTGGTTTTCTTTCAGTGTCAGGGAAGAAAAGGGTCAAAGGCAATGATACCTCCTTGGCCATAAAGTCATACCAATCAACTTCCAGGGCTGATTGTACTGACTCTGGAATACAGCTTTATAACCTCTATTTTGCTTTGAATATTCCATATTTTATAAGAAAGATCTAAGTATTATTGTGATTCTTTGCCTTGCATGGTAGTGGTAGGAGTCTTTCATTCTGAATGGAGGGTGAATCTACTGCAGATTATAATTTTGGGAACAAGTTAGTTAAAAGGCAAGCAACCAACGTAACTGTCTTCTCAAAGAGCAGGTCATCCCCTCCTTGTTAATGGATATGAAGCTACTCTTTTTCCAAGGGTAGTTGAAGGAGAGGTGATTTGTAGCAGATGGTGTCTCACAACCATGAAAGCTAAGCTAAGAGCTTCTTCATCACACCTTTTCTTCTCCTTCTCTCAGATTTCTAAAAATATTCTTCTTGAAACTGATTTATAAACACATTAAATTCTTCCTTTTTTCAACTTTTCCTTAAAGTTCTACAGTTGGGAAATGGTTTGGTTCTTTGTAACCTCATATTTCCATTTAAAGGTGAAAATATTACTTTACATACAATTTAAAGCATAAGCTCTTTTTGCAATGTTCATTTTTAAAGGTTTTTTTTAGCTAAAGGAAAGCACTTGATATAATAGCTTCCTGATATCATATGATTAGTGAGGTTTCTTATGTACCAATATAGATCAAGTGACCATGCTGTAAATTACAAAAATAAGGCATTTGAATATAAAATATTTACAGTAATTGAGGAACTAAATAGTTATCTGGAAATGCTTAAGAAACTTCAGGATACATTTTTAAAGAGTATTGGACCACCTAACGATGGATGTAGGATCCTCCAGGTGCTTAGGCATCTCTGCAGCATTAAGCAGCCAAAACACTTTTTTTTTAAATCTAGCCCTTCATTACCAAACTCAGAAAGACAAAAAAAATACTCTCCGAGGATTGTTAATAGGAAAAGTTATTACCTTATTTGTTGACCATTTCAGTTTGAAGACTAAGAATCATTTAAGTTGAAAGGACTAGTGTAAAAGCAAAGAGACATGGTAGGAGGGTAAGACCTTTTATTGGCCAGCTTCTGTTGGTGGAAGGTCTATAGCCTTTTGAGGCACTCAATGCTTTTCTTCAGGTCTGGGGAAGGAATTGGGTCATATCTGCACTACGTAGTTTTGTCAACAAAGCAGTGGTGGTGTACACACAACAATGCTCCTTCCACCAATTTAACTCTCCCACTACTCTGACCTAAAACCACCTTGATGAGCAGCATAGAATTTTTGTGACAAAGTTAGAGTAATGAAGTGTCAGTGTAGACACAGTGCTTGTTTATGTTGCCCTAAGTGGCCTCCAGCAGGTATTCCACAATGCCCATCATGACCGCTCTGATAAGCTGTTTCTATTCTGCTGCCCTGCAGCCAGCTACACAGGCATGTGCCCCTCCCCCTATAAAGGCCCAGGAATTTTTAAAACTCCACTTCTTGTGAACTGTCTATGCAGAGCAAACATCACATCTTTCCAGCTAACTTTCCACAGCAAACGGGTTCCTGCAAGGAGCAAACTGGAGTTGCTGGATCTGTGGGGAGAGGAGGCTGTGTATTCGCAGCTTTGAACCAGCCATAGGAACTTCGTATGTGTCATGATGAGAAGGGGCACAAAAGGGATGGACAGCATTGCTGTGCTAAAATAAAGGAGCTGAGGCAGGGGCACCAGAAGGCAAGGAAGGCCAGCCATTGCTCTGGTGTGGCGCTGAAAACATGCCGCATCTACAAAGGAGCTGCATGCCATCCTCAGCTGTGATCCCATCTTCTTCGAGCCCCAGGGATACTTCATGTGGGGACTGGAGGCAGTGGCCAGCAGAGTCAACCCCAAGAACAAAGTCGTGGATGAGGAAGTAGAGTTGGAGGAGGATGTGGGACAGGCAACAGTCTCAGCAGGTGCTGTGGTGAGCCAGTACCTCTTTTTGACGCTGGAGGGGTCAAACCAGTCCCAGCAGTCTGGCTCTGGCATGCCTGAAGCAGGAGAAGGGAGCTCCGGTAAGTACGCATTTTTCTCTGATAGTACATGGTTACATGAGGTAGAGGTGTCCTTTATTTCGTTAAATGGTGCATATGGAAGAAGGGATTGAAATTAACAACAGTAGCTACTGTTCTCATCTGCTTCTCATTCCCTTATACAGCTGTTTAGTGGGGGACCCGTGGTAAAGTTTGTTAATGCACACTGAGATCTCCCGGGAATCCTCAGTTTCCTAGAGATCTCTTTCTGCAGACTCTGCAATCCTGTGCCAAAAATTACTTGACCCAGCTGCCTTGTTTCTTCCCCCACTGTAGGAAACTTTTCCGTGCCAATCGGCAATTACTTCTGCAGGAACCAAAGCAGACCTGGTCTGAAGCTGCACGCATGCAGGAGATGCACCCTTGCATCTTCAGTTACCCTCAGTAGTGTGATTTCAGCTTCAATTGCCTCCACCTGTGGAAAACAGCACCAGTATTCAGAATAGTGTCCCAAGGCACATGTACTGATCCCCTTCTGAAACCACCCAGGCCCTTTGTCCTGTCTTGCACCCACTCCTCTGCCCCCCTCCCCACACTTCAGGCCAAATTTACCATGTTTAGTGCTCTGGCCATGCTGCATGCTTGCCAAGGGAAAGTGAGAAAGAGGTGCATGTAACTTATTATTCAATACTGAGTGTGCACACAGGATACTGTGTCCTGTTTCTTTTGCTCCTGCAGATGTGCCCTTGAAGGCCAGCTCCTACATACTGGCAGAGTGCCTCCATGAGATAAATTGGCGGACAACAAGGACATCTTGTTTTGGGAATTGCTGCAATAGTCAGATTAGACTGATAGCAAGCAGAGAGTGTGAAGGGAGACAACAAACAAAGAATTACAAATTGATAGCCAGGAGACAAGACATGGTCAGGAGCAGATAATAAAACTCATGGAGGACCAAACAGAGAGATTCTGAGGTCCCGGATTGTGCTGCAGGCAGAACATATGTGTGGTTTACTCTCCATGCAGTCTATACAGAAGTGAATTCTTTGCCCTCCCCAGACTCCCACACACTCATTCCTCACACACTCCCAGCCTGTCGCAGTACCCCTTGCACTCCACCCTAGGGGTATTTTCCAGAGTGAGAGGACGACTTACATGTTCCTTGTAAGAAATGTTAATCTGTGTATTGCTGTTTAATAAAAATTGAGTCTTACAAAGACAGTGATTATTTATTTGTGACCTAACCAGGGTGGTTGCAACAGAAATTCAAACAGTGGCAATCACCACATTTGGAGACTACAATTAATGCTCGGGCAGGAATCATTACAGGGGTCATTCAAGTTGGCAAGTAAATCATTCCTGGCTCAATTCATTACAGCAAGATGTTATTGGGGCTCATTGTCAAAATTCTCCTTCAAAGCCCCCTGCTTCAAATAGCTCCCCCACCCCGGTGTCTGGCTGCTCAAAATCAGCTGCCAGCTGACCCACCTCAATGCTCCAGCCCTAGGGAAACTTTTCCCCCTTGGCTACACAAATGTTAAGCAGAGCACAGCAGGCTGTGATAACCATAGGAATATTTTCCTCATTCAGGTCTAACCTGCTGAAAAGGCAGTGCCAGCAATCCTTCTATCTGCCAAATGCACAGTCTCTGGTCACTTTGCACCTGCTGAACCTGTTGAAGTGCTCCTAGCTGCTGTTAAGGTTCCTGGTGTATGACTTCATGAGCCATAAGAGTAAGGGGTAGGCTGGGTCTTCCAGGATCATCATGGGCATTTCCACACACCCCTTTTGAAATCTTGTGATCTGGAGGGAAAGTCCCTGATCACTCTGTGTTGATGTCAGTGAAATGGCCCCGGTTATCCACCAGGGCCTTCAATACCCTTGAGAAGTAGCCCTTTCTGTTGATGTATTCAGTCCAAGATTGTCTGGGGACAAAATTGGGATATGCGTTTCATCACCCTTCTGCAATTAGGGAAACCCATTGCCACAAAGCCATCCACTATTTCCTGCACATTGCCCGGAGTCTCAGTCCTTTGTAGCAGGAGGCAATTAATGGCCTTGCACACTTGCATGATTACAAGTTGCATGCCCATGGTGGACTTCCCAACTCCAAACTGATTGGCATCTGACCAGTAATAGTCTGGAGTTGTCAGCTTCCACACAGCGACCACCCTAGCTTTCCTACCATTAGAGCAGCTTTCATTTTGGTGTCCTTGAACCACAAGGTGGTGGTGAGCTCTGCACAGTTCAAGAAAGGTGGCTTTGCGCATATGAAAAAGTTCTGTAGCCACTGGTCATCATCCCACACCTGCATCACAATCTATACCACTCGGTACTTGTTTCCTGAGCCCAATAGTGACAGTTCACCTTGTGCAGCTTCTCTGTTAATGCCAACATCTTGCATTGTTTCTTTCCATGGCACACAACAGGTCAGCCAGCACAGATTCCTGTTCAGATTCACAGCTCATGAAATACGGCAGGATCATCCGCGTTGTGTTCATAATGCTTAGCACAATACTGGAGAGGAGTGCAGGATCCATGCTTTCAGGCAGAGATGGTAGACACAGAGTTTACAGGTGCAGTTGAAAAACAGCACAAATTGCAGTCGGAAGCCCTTGCAGTTTTCTCCATCCCATAATTCGATCATGGGGGCACTAATTCCATGCCCATGATGCACTGGGATCCATTCCCAGGACTCCGAGAGAAGGTGGTGATTTGCAGAGTGGGATATCTGCCTACGGTGCACTGCTCTCTATCGGTGCTAGAGCACCAATTATGGACACGCTCCACTGACACAAGGAGAGTTATGTACAAGTGATGTAATTACAGTGGTTTATAATCACTGATATAACTTAAATCAACTTAACTCTGTAGTGTAGACATGGCCTCAGTGTCTGATCTAAATACAAGTTGGGACAGATTGTTAAGCAGAAGAGGTAACACCTGTTGAGTCAGTCACTTGAAGTGGGCAATTAGGAGTTAGACTTATGCATTAAGGCTTTGAAATGGGCAGTTAAGCATAGCAGGCAGCGTGGAGTGTTACAAATTGTTGTTCTGAGCCATAAAACTAGTGTCCCTATTAAGTCTTTTTTGGTATCTAGCAGGGTGAGAGCATATTTACACTACAAACTTTTGCCAACCCAAGTTATGTCAGCATAAAGCCATTGCAGTTAGTATATCCTTGTGTGTGTGCATACTTGGCTCCTTGCATTGGCTCTGCAGGTACTCAACAGGAGTGCGTGTTTCAATCCACAGTATGGTGTACCATGGGTAGGTATCCCATTGTGCTTTGATGCCAGACTCCATGTGACATTCAGTTGTGGATCTCAAGCAAAGATAGCTACTTACCTCCAGTATGGGCTTAAGCAGCTAGTTACCTGAGAGAGGTAATTTACCCTCTCCTCAGCATTTTCTATTGTCTAGCTTAGGTGGGGGGCCACCTAGAATGCTGGCTTTTGTTTATCCCATTCTTAGGTGTCAACCTCTGTCTACCCCCATTCACTGTACAGGGAGCCTGGATGCCTAACTCTGGCTTTGTGGATTTCAGTGATTTTCTAGGCACCTATTTCCAAACTCAAAGTGTTCCCTCTCCCAACCAGCTCCAATTCCTGGTCATTGCCCAGCCAGTCCCAGTTCCCTCTGCCCCCACTCTAGCTGTTCACCAGATCTGACTCCACACCTTACACCCTTCCGCATTGGTTCTCAGTCCCATTCATTCCTGCCTCCCCTGTTCCTCATCCAGTCTGTTTCCTCCCAGTCTACCAGTTCCCCACTTATCTCCTCCATCTCTTTGCCCAGCACGTTGCAGTCCATCTCTCAGACTCCCAGGCAGTCTCTTTGCCCAGCCATTACCAGGTTCCTGTAGAAATTACAAACAGCTAGCACAGCATGGTTGGAGTGAATGCAAGATTGATTTTATTTCCTGTTTACAATCTTGCATTTACCCCAACCATGCTGTCCTAGGTCTTATATCTACATTCTCTCAGAGTAGGATTGAATAAAGATCCAACAGATCACAGAACACCTACAAAAATGGAAAAGGAACACAGACAAGCAAACCCTCCAACCCATCCAAGACCAGGACCAGAGAAGTTTCTGGGGGCTCAGGACAAAATCTGAAACTGAAGCCTCCCACCCTTTCAAAAAGCCTGAACCCCATCTTCCTGGCCCATTAGCTCCTACACCCACTTCCAGAAGACTCATCACTTAAAATGGAGCCCCCCCACCATCTTTTCCCAGGAGCCCCTGATGCCCCCACCCATCTCCTTACCTCACTCCTCCCTGCTAGCTAGGTATGCTCCTGGGTGATGGGTCCATCTTACTTCCCATCCAGTACCTGCCTCTGAGAGGAGCCACTGCAGTTTGACAGCCAGCAGGTCAGGGCCCAGGCCAAACATGAGTACTGGTGTAACCCTGTGCACAAGGTTGCAATGTCACTCACTCAAATTTTGCCCAACTGCCCCACTGTCATGACAGAGGGGCTGCCAGGCCAAACCTGGGTCACACTGTCCCCAGAAACCAGGTCACAATGACACAAACTCAAATTTGGCCTGGCCATGCCCCTATCATATTGTTCCATGGGTTTGGGAGACCCAAGGCTCTCTCTCCTCCTTTCACCCCCCCAATTGGCCCTGGCCCGAACAGCCAAAAAAACTGCATAGAACTAGCAACACTGAGAGCCTGGAAAGAACCACTATGGAGAGCTCAGGCTGCAACAAGGAGGGAGGATAGGAAAGTAAGGGACACAGAAACTAAGGCTAGGCCCAGTGCAACACTGGTTAGCTTCTGTAAAGGCCTCCTCTCCTAATTTGGCAGCTCTAAGCATTCACAACTAAAAACCACAGTTCCCAGACCTGTCATGGCCTGCAGCAGTCCCAAGTCACAATTGCAGGGAAAATGTTGCTCATCCTTTTCCTGGAGCACACACAACACAGGAGGATTCTTCAGAGAATGTAACTGCTAAAATGTAAGTCCATGATCATGTGCAAACTGTAGTTTCTCCAGAGGTTTGTGACTAAGGTGTCCACTCATGCATTACCAGAATACCAGACATTCAGATACTTCTTGGAACAGTGTGACCCTGCTCCCACCAATGTGTGCAAGGTCACACCTCATGGAAGATGCCATTTTGAAGAGTGCACTGCCCCACCCTCACCAGCATAACCTTGCATGCACAATACAGGACCAGGGTGGTGTGGTCTTCAAAATGGCATCCCGTCTACAATACCAAACAAAACCCATGTTTGATTTTGTTTCAGTACTGGACAGGGACAGCCCATTTAAAAACAGGATGAGTGGTCAGCCTATTTGTAATGGGACTAAATTTGGGCAGATAATTCACAAGGATAGCAAAAGGCACTTCCCTGCCACAAAGGTCACCTTTTGCCAAATTTCACATCCCTGCTGCAAAAGTATGGGGATGCTAGAATTATTCATGGGCAAAATCAGCATATTTGCCTAGCCACATTCTCATAAGAAAGCTGAACTGCCTCAGCTGAATTTTTCCAAACACATTAGCCCACATTCAGCTTTGGGTAAGAGAAGAGAAGGCAATTCTTGATCTTAATTATATTGTACTTTTACCGTGAAATAAAAACTTGACAGTTCTTTCTATATAGTATTCAAAATTGTCTAAAGAGTTCCTATATATTACAAAGTATGTTATGGATCATGAAAGAAACATACAATATGTTTTATACCTATTTGTTCGCTAGTATCACTAAGGGCCACATTTTGAGTTCTCTGAGAGGTACACTTCCCCACTGGATGTTTTTACAAATGGAAATGTCATAAAACTATAACAAAATCTCACACCCTAGAGAGGTCCAAGTGTCTAGCAATGAACTGTCAACATTTTCAACCTAATAAACAATGGGCAATGGATAAATCAAGTTTTTATCTAAAGGCTCTGCGCTAAGCTAGAGTGACACATTTGGAATCTATGCAAAATCACTGCTAAAAATACAGCATGCTTATAAGTGTTTATATAAATACTGAGCATCAGATCCATGACTGCACTCCAGTGACACAAGGCAGCCCTATAGCCATCTTACCCTACTTTTGAGGATTTCCCATGCATAGTGTAATTTTGAATCACATAGAACTGCCGTAGTAGATTCTACACTAATATTTTCCTGGGGGGCAAGTTCCAGAGACAGAATATGGAGTGTCCTATGACTCTTGATGGTTGTGGAAGGTGGACAACCAAATGCATACAGAACAGACTTTAGGACGGTCTAACTTGGGTGCATGTTTGCAGATGGCCAAACATTGAATCTTAGAGCTGTGAAGGAGGCACAGCTCAGCTGGCACTAGGATTGGCAAGGATTCCAAGACCTACAAGGATTCCTGTAATGGAGCAAGTCTTAATCATGTTTAAATATATCTAACGACATTCCAAGAGAAAAAGGGGAAAAAACCTTTATCATAGAATGATCTGCTATGTACTGCTCCACAAAACATTGCAGTTTTATCAAACATCTCAAATATTTGAAGTTCTGGACAACTGAGTTAAGGTTTTACTTTAAAAATGAGCAATAATCACAAAACCAGCAGCACCTTTCAAAGCATGTATGTGAACAGTTTTGTTTGGGTGAACCTCTTTCCCTCTGTCCCCAAGGTACAACCCTGAAAACAACCAGAAATCCTAAGACAACCTGATCCAGTTATCACACAGGCCCATTCAGTATAAGAGTAAGGGTACGTCTATACTACAGAATTAGGTCGAATTTATAGAAGTCGATATTTTAAAACCCGAATTTATGGAATCGATTGTGTGTGTCCCCACTAAAGAGCGTTAAGACCATGAGGTCGATTGACTGTGTCCACAGTAGCGGGGCTAGCATCGACTTTCGGAGCATTGCATTGCGGGTAGCTATCCCACAGTTCCCGCAGTCTCCGCCGCCCATTGGGATTCTGGGTTGCGATCCCAAAGCCTGATGGGGCAGAAAACATTGTCGCTGGTGGTTCTGGGTACATGTCATCCCTCCCTCCGTGAAAGCAATATTTTTCGCGCCTTTTTTCCGGGGTTTCCGTGTTTGCTACGGAAGCCTGCTCAGCTCACAATTACCGTACATCTCCAGCGTACGCCTGGACATTAGGTCTAGTGGGGATTCAGTCACACTATAATACGGGCAGAGGGATAGCTCAGCGTTCTGAGCGTTGGCCCGCTAAACCCAGGGTTGCGAGTTCAATCCTTGAGGGGGCCATTCTGCCTGAGGCTGGTAGTCGCGGGACTACACAGCAGGAGCTCCTTGCCTTCTAGCTGCAGATGGTGCAATATGCCATAAATGGTCGTGGTCGCGGGACCACACAGCAGAAGCTCCTTTCCTTCTCGCAGCAGATTGTACAATATGATTGGTATTCGTGTGCTCCTGGCCGGCGGCCTATGGTGTGGCTGGCCGGGGGCGCTTGGACATAAATGGGAGTGACCAGAGTGACTCTGGTCATTCTCTTTTTTACGTTTTGTTTAAGGGAGATTCAGTACTGCCTGGAACACGGGCGGAGGGATAGCTCAGCGGTCTGAGCGTTGGCCCGCTAAACCCGGGGTTGCGAGTTCAATCCTTGAGGGGGCCAGGAGCTGATGATGGATATCAAGCATATTGTACCATCTGCTGCTAGAAGGGAAGGCGCCTCCTTGCTCACCGCATATTGTACCATCTGCAGCTAGAAGGAAATGAGCCTAACCCTTGCTCCCCCCTCCCTCCGTGAAAGCAACTGAGGGGGGAGCAAAAAATGCTTTTGATGGGACTCCATCATGGTCACCTCTGCTGATGAGATCTGCGCTCACCTGCAGCTCACCACGCTGGCCAAACAGGAAATGAAATTCAAAAGTTCGTGGGGCTTTTCCTGTCTACCTGGGCGGAGCATTGGAGCTCAGACTGCTGTCCAGAGCGGTCAAATGTTGCACTGTGGGATAGATCCAGGAGGCCAATACTGTCGAATTGTGTCCTCACTAGCCTACATCGATTCGGCAATATCGATTTAAGTGCTAATCCCCTCGTTGGGGGTGGAGTGGCGAGATCGATTTTAAGAGCCCTAGAAGTCGATGTTAAGGGCTTCGTCGTGTGGACGGGTGCACGGATCAATAGAAATAACGCTAATAAATTCGACCTAAACTCGTAGTGTAGACCAGGGCTAAGTTATTGTAATTGTGAGACCTGTAAAGATATGGCGACGGTTGTCAGAGTTTCTGGTCATACTCAAGGTGCTGTTACATTTATGTCAAGACTCAAAATATTCTGATCCTAGCCTCCTACAATTTACGCAAGCTCTTGAGCTAGAGCAGGTACTGAGGAAGCAGTAACCTATGCTGTCCTATTACAACCGGTGGGGTCTCTGGCACTGTTCTCATGAGTCCCACCTATCTCTGTATGTTATACTAGTCTCTGTCACAAGTAATGGACCTGGCAAGGCTGTGTCACCTGCTGTTGAATACTACTGCTGCTTCCTGCACTCTATACAGGTTCATTGAATGGCTCGAGGGTCTATCTTACTATTTGGCCATAGTCAGTATGCTGTGGGAAACAATCCTGAGCGTCAGGGGAATATCTATCTATAGACAATAGTTAGACGAAACTACAGCTAGTCCAGCATGATGGAAAATGGGGAAAGAACACTTTTGGCTTGTATCAGAAAGCTTAAAGGACCTCAAGAATGGAACTGTATTTCAAGTAAGACTTATCCAAAAATGTTTCCGTTAGTTTACACCAGCTGAGGAGCTGGCCCATTAACTGTACAACAGCCTGATGAACTGGACAACAACATCTTTATGTTCAGGTTGTGTGGTCTGCAATTTTCATTACTGCACTAATCATTTAAAAGCTGTGCAGCATACAGAGTCCCTGTTTCAGTGCATTTATTTTGTCTGACAAATCTGGTAGCAGACAAGTAGTATTTATTCTCAACATAATTTAAGTGTGACAAGGCTATGGTTCCTGGTGGGAAAAGAACACAAAAGCAGCTATTGTTTTGACTCAAGTGCTCAAATTAAAAATAGTTATTTTACTAAAACAATGGGATTATGAAATGTCTGAATTATGATTTCAAATTGTTGAAAAGAAATAAGGACTGCTTTTAAATTACCATATTAAATTTGCAGTCCTAAATGTCATTACCCATGTATTTTCACATACTTCATCACCATTCTTTACATATAGCAAATGCACTATCCATGACTTCATCAGTTCAAACTGATAATACACTATTTGAGAAAGTTATAGGTCCCTTTTTACTTTAGTTTTACCAAAAAAAAAAAAAAAAGCAATCATTTTCCTATTTAAAAAAAAATTATCTCGCACAGAAAATTACATTCATTGTTTATTTTCAAAGGGACAGAATCTGAACCACTTACTGCCACTGGAGAGCTGTTACTCACATGAGTAACCATCTCACATACAATTATATTCATGTGATTAACTGCTTACAACTGAAAATAAGGTGTTCACAATATGGCCCAAAGTAGAAAGAGAGAAATCGAAATAAGGTACATGCACTATCTTTCTTGTTACCTCAACTCAAAAGGTAAACTAATGGATCAACACCAATGTATATCCTTGACTATAGGTTATGGCATTGATGGAAGCAGCTGATAATGGGTAATTAGTGGAGATGCAACATGGTAAAACACTGTTCAGTGCAAGAATGTGACTGCAGAACAGTGGGTATTTATCACAGATGGCTATGGTTAGGGATGTGGCTGGCAGCCCACAAAGCAGTTTTATCTGTGGATAAATGAAGAAAAATGCTTGCACCTAATTTTTCTTGTGTGACCCATGAGGTAAGTTTTCAATGTGTTATGCAGTATTCTAGACAGCTGATTCCTACTGACTTAAAATTATGTAGCTAAATCCCTGCTTAATGCCAGAAAAATGTATGTCTCACACCTATCTTTCAGTAAAGTATATTTTTAAATTTGAAAATGGAACAGATTGCAATTTAGTTTCTGGCTTATTACACAGTTAAAACCCTTCTTACTCATCCTTGCATTAAATAATTACTAAATATAGTAATTATACATCTAGTAATCTGCCATAGGAAGAAAACGTGCCGGGATCTAGCATACACTAATTCTCTTCTTTGGTTGATCAACGGCTAGATTGCCAGAGTTCTGATACTGCTACTTTCTGTGGCAAACAATTCTTTCACTTGCACTTTGTCATCTCTAGCTCCCTTTGTCTGCCCAGTCCCCCCATTCTAATTTAGGCAGGGTTTGTTGTTGTCACATGCTAGGACTGTAAACCCTTTTGGGTGGGGGATGTCTTTTTGTTGCAACTGTGTAAAGTGCCTAACAAAATAGAGTTCTGATCCTGATGGTAGCCTCTAGGCTCGGAAACAATGCTATTTGTATTTATATCTATTTGCAATCTCTATGAAGACTGAGAATTTTGCAGTACAGCTTCAAGAAACACAGCTTCACTATTTTTGAATCACAGACTTAGGTAGTGAGCCAGTCCTTGTATTTTGCTTTGAGGTTCCAGTCTAATGAACTCAAATCCTTAAGACAGACATTATGTCACTTCCCAGTCTCTAAATGGACCTTGCTTTTTATAGTGATGGGGCACCTAACAGCTTCCCTCAGCCACCTTGTTTTACCCACTGGCCCGTCCTCCATCTTCAGGTGGTCATTCCCTTTCCTAGTATGCTCTTCTAAGGAAGCAGGATATGAACAGTGGGCTATGTGGTGAAGTAGGAATGGAGAAATACTTCCAGCTCCAGTAACTTCCCAACATACAAGCATAAGGACAGAGTGGTCCCAGAGAGTGTGCAGTAGTGAATAAACAATGGAAAGGAATGCCTTGCCAGGAATTATGGGGTGTCTGTCACCCTTGCTCATTGGAGTTTTTCCCCTGCCCCCCAAGCAACTTCAAACACCTCACCTCAAGTGGTTTGAGTTCAATAAGAATTCTGTGCAGCTTTATTTTTTCCTCAGACTACAGAACTTAAAAATGAGCAACTCTTCAGTGACCTCTTTGTTCACTCCCATAATGTGTTGAATATCAAAATGCTTGTATTCTGCATTTTCCAACTTTTGTCCTCCAAGCCTACATGCCTTTGTTGCTGTCCAAGTGTTTAAAACCACATAGGAATGTGGGGCCAGGGAAAGGATACCTCCTCCAATTAACATGTCACCTACCAAGCAGATCATGAACTACATGCCAAGTTCATCACTGGTGTAACTTCTTTGCAGTCAGGTCAACGGAGACATATTTTATGTCCATCATCCACTACCCATCAGAAAGTGAAAGTCTGCCAATGCTACCAAAAAAAATGTAGCTAATGCATTGGAAAAGCCTCCTGGCAAGTTGTTGCCAATTGTTTATTTTTTCCATAGATTGATTTATTGCCTCTGATTGAACAAGCATGTGCCATCATTTATAGTTATTCAGATTCCACATTTTCTGAATAGGTGCCCAACAACTCCTAAGTGAAAACCAAAATGTATGAAAAATGCTAAAATTCTTAGTCATTTCAACCTGTCCATTATGGCTTATCATGCCTTGCAACACCTGCACATTCCAGACAGCCATTCTTGTCATCACCTGAAACAGAAGGTATTAGTCCAGTGAAATTCTATCCTGTTTATACTTGAATTCTTCTTTGAACCATACAAAGCGATTATTTCTAAGTTATTCTTGTTGTTTTCCTAGACAAAGCCCAGGGAAATCACAGAAAGATAACTGAAGATGTAAAAAGAGGAAGGTACACGGATGACTGAGTTTATTTTATGGAGAGTGAAGTAAACTCTAGCCAGCTGATGTTCAGTTGAAACATGCCCTATGTATTAAATTAGCTTCCTCCTGACTAAATCCTTGCTTATATTCATTTATATATACTGCTTAGTTCTGCCTAATAATGATGGATATCACTATTGACTTACAGAATCCTGTCATAATGTTGAAATAATTGGGATTTAGGTGCCTAAATACCTTTTGAGGATCTAAGACCAACTGACTTGTCACAAACATCTCCAAAACACGTTGTCCACATTAAACCTTCAGCAAATCTCACTTTCTTTTAGTGAAGCCATAAGACAACATGACTATAAAAAGCACAAAGCAAGTAAGGCTTCACACACACAATTTTCCTGTGTCTTTTCAGTCCTGATGACCACAAAAATTAGTCAAACGTCTCTGGCAATGAGAATGATACTTTCTAGTCTAAAAACTATTTAACACCTGAAATTGATTGCTTTGACCCTGTAAGCCTTTGCCACTCATGACATTCCTCTGTTCCTGGTCCTTGCTGCTGCAAAGGCAGAAGCAGCATCACTTAACTGGCTTTGACTCTGTCTTGTTCCCTTTCCCCAGTTCTTACAGGCCTGAGATTAGTCAAAGTGTTTCAGCAGAATACTACTAAGTACCAGCTTGACACAATGTTTTATTTTGTTACTAGTGATGCATTTGACCAGCTAATGTAACACCGCATTTGTCATTGGGTGGAATCAAACCCTGGGCTTTGGAGATTAGTGCATGAGCCTCTACTGCATAAGCTAAAAGCTATATGGCCTTATCTAAGGCTGTAGAGCAAACTCATTAATATCTCTCTCGGTGCCACTAGAGGGGACAGAACACCACACACAGGAGGAGTGTGGGTTACATTAGGTCATAAGAACATAAGAAAGGCCATACTGGGTCAGGCAAAAGGTCCATCCAGGCCAGTATCCTGTCTGCCGACAGTGGCCAATGCCAGGTGCCCCAGATGGAGTGAACCTAACAGTTAACGATCAAGTGATCTCTCTCCCGCCATCCATCTCCACCCTCTGACAAATAAAACAGAGGCTGGGGACACCATTCCTTACTTATCCTGTCTATTAATAGACTAAACCTCCATGAATTTATCTAGTTCTCTTTTAAACCCTGTTATAGTCTTAGCCTTCACAACCTCCTCAGGCAAGGAGTTCCACAGGTTAATTGTCTGCTGTGTGAAGAACATCTTTTTATTTGTTTTAAACCTGCTGCCCATTAATTTCATTTGGTGGCCCCTAGTTCTTACATTATTGGAACAAGTAAATAACTTTTCCTTATTCGCTTTCTCCACACCACTCATGATTTTATATACCTCTATCATATCCCGCCTTAGTCTCCTCTTTTCCAAGCTGAAAAGTCCTAGCCTCTTTAATCTCTCCTCATATGGGACCTGTTCCAAACCCCAAATCCAGGATCAGCAATCTTTGGCACATGGCCCGCCAGGGTAAGCCCCCTGGCCAGTCGGGCCCATTTGTTTACCTGCCGTGTCCTCAGGTTTGGTCGATCGCAGCTACCACTGGCTACGGTTCGCTGCTCCAGGCCAATGGGGGCTGTGGGAAACAGCGGCCAGCACATCCCTTGACCCGCACCACTTCCCGCAGCCCCCATTGGCCTGGAACGTCGAACAACGGCCAGAGGAAGCTGCGATCAGCCAAACCTGCAGATGCGGCAGGTAAAAAAACGGGCTCATCCCACCAGGGGGCTTACCCTGTAGGGCTGCGCGCCAAAGGTTGCCGATCCCTGCCCTAATCATTTTAGTTGCCCATCTCTGAACCTTTTCTAATGCCGGTATATCTTTTTTGAGATGAGGAGACCACATCTGTATGCAGTATATATAAGGGCAATAAGATATTCTCCGTCTTAGTCTCTATCCCTTTTTTAATGATTCCTAACATCCTGTTCGGTTTTTTGACTGCCGCTGCACACTGCGTGTACCTCTTCAGAGAACTATCCAGGAGGACTCCAAGATCTCTTTCCTGATTAGTTATAGCTAAATTAGCCCCCATCATATTATATGTATAGTTGGGGTTATTTTTTCCAATGTGCATTACTTTAAATTTATCCACATTAAATTTCATTTGCCATTTTGTTGCCCAATCACTTAATTTTGTGAGATCTTTTTGAAGTTCTTCACAGTCTGCTTTGGTCTTAACTATCTTGAGCAGTTTAGTATCATCTGCAAACTTTGCCACTTCACTGTTTACCCCTTTCTTCAGATCATTTATGAATAAGTTGAATAGGCTTGGTCCTAGGACTGACCCTCAGGGAACACCACTAGTTACCCCTCTCCATTCTGAAAATTTACCATTTATTCCTACCCTTTGTTCCCCGTCTTTTAACCAGTTCTCAATCCATGAAAGGATCTTCCCTATTATCCCATGACAACTTAATTTATGTAAGAGCCTTTGGTGAGGGATCTTGTCAAAGGCTTTCTGGAAGTGTTTTTTGGAAGCTTTCTGGTCAAGTTGTTTCCTCAGTTATGTATATGCAACACTGCTGAGATCAATGTATATGTGGAACCAGTGGGGTTGCACTGGCCTAAATGAAGGTTGAAGCTAGTTCAAGGAGTCCTAAAGACTTATCACCCTGAGTCAAGAAAACACATGCTTTACCTCCTACTACTTTAGTGCTACCACTGGGTACAGACTACAGCCTTTTCTAAATGCCTATTTAAATATTCATAGAGAACACATTGTTATCTTTATAGTATCTCTCAGAACATTGTGAACCACTGAATCCCATTATTAAAGCTATTTTCATGATATTTTCCTCTCCTGTTCTCTCTAACTTCACTTACAGCAGTTGATGAGGCTGAATGATGACTGAAATAATAGAAATGAATAGGTATTGTATGTATAGGTAGACAAGGTCATTGGTGTTTAGTAAGTAGCAGTGGAAGAAAAGAATAAGGCATATTATCTAAAGAGAGAGTAGCTTGAAAAAATTAGGAAATTAAAGCCATAGAGACAACTGGGGGAGGTGGGAAAGGGAAGTGTTGAGTTATTGGCAATGCAAATTGTTTTGGTCTGTCTGACTTCTAAAAGAAAATGGACATTGCTTCTGCAGTAACAGTCTTCATTAATTCTATTCCATCTACAGCTAATAGTAATTAATCTAAACAAGATATTTTTTTTTATCTATTTGGTCATGAGTTGTGAACAGATTGTGATTTTTATTAACTTGCTCTTATTAGAAATTTTTCATTGAATGTTTTGTTCAGAAGTACTTCAGCCTATGGCTTGTTCACAGACTGTTTGCTGTGACTAATTGTTTGAGTAGCCAGTATACTCAATGTGGTGTTTGAGATTTGTGCTTGGTGATTTAAGTCACATGATTTTTTTTCTGTTCCGTAACTGGGTGATCTAAACTTTATAACAAATTCCTTTTAGTCACATGATTAGACTAATCTTTTTTCCCCCATTTGTACAAACAATATTTGGTCCATGAATGTTCACAGAAGCCCCATTAAAGGGCTTCAAATATTGCTAACAACATATTACCTAGTCAAAATTATATGAATATTGAAAAAAAATCACTAAATTCAATCACTTACTAGTGCTAACCAATCAGCACAATGAACAAAATGCAGCACAATTAGTCATGGTGAACAGAGCTCAGGGAAGTATGATATTAAGATATTGAACTATGTGTGAGAAAAGAAAACAAAGGAGAAAAAGTGTGTCTAAAAATATCAACCAATACGCATTAGAACACAAACAAAAGACTTACAAACTGTCCAACAAGCTACATGGTATGGCCATCAAGGAGAAATGATAAAATGAAGGTGAAAAATCTTTGATGTAATCACAAACAATAAATTTAAGGGGCCAAATTTAGAATCGTAACCTGCAATTTTCCAATAAAACATTCACTTTGTTTTGAGTACTTTACTTGAAAACATAAGAGTCTACTTGGCATTGCTTTGATTAATTAATTCTCTCCAGGTATAAGTCAGCTCCTCAATACACAGACTCAGTCAAGTCATTATATATCTACCCTCCCTAGTACTAGAGAGCTAGATTCGGTATGTGGGTAGTACAACAGGGGGTTAAGCCCTCCCCTGCCCTCCCTCCAGTTACAATAATAAAGTGTAATACAGTAGCAGGATACAGCAATTGAAACAACAATGCATCATGGCCTAGATCCTCAACTGGTAAAAACTGGAGACTTTCTTGGAGCTAAGCTAGTTAAGAACTGGGCCTATATTTACCCAGTGATCCACTCACCAATGCAACATGCTGTTTGAAACAGCAAAAGTACTGCTCATTTTTATCTAGTGGAAAGGAGTGGGGGATGGGAGGTGTCTATATCTTAGCTCATTCCTTTTGTTCAAGAGGTATGGGAAGGCAACAGGCTGACATCAGTCATAATATTTCTTTTCCCTTTCTTTACCTCAGTTTATTTTTCTGCTGTGGTAGAGACTGGAGTTTAGTCTTTTCAGGACATATATAATCATATAGATCAGGCATCGGTAACCTTTGGCATGCGGCTTTCCAGGGTAAGCTTCCTGGAGGGCTGGGCTGGTTTGTTTACTTGCTGCGTCTGCCGGTTCGTCTGATCGAGGCTTCCACTGGCCATGGTTCGCCGTCCCCGGCCAATGGGGGCTGCAGAAAGTGGCGGCCCACACATTACAAACACTCTTATTATCTTAAAGTATTTCTTATTGTTTTAAATCAATTGCAGAGCTTGGTGAATGGATTTCTTCTTGTGGTACTGCTAACTTTTCCATTATAGTTCACCAGGTTATCCTTATTATTCATATTATATATAGAGATATGCCTATCTCATAGAACTGGAAGGACCTTGAAAGGTCATTGAGACCAGTCCCCTGCCTTCACTAGGAGGACCAAGTACTGCCCCCTGACAGATTTTTGACCCAGATCCCTAAATGGCCCCCTCAAGGATTGAACTCACAACCCTGGGTTTAGCAGGCCAATGCTCAAACCACTGAGCTATCTCCCCCCGGGTGGGGTCTTCCTCAGCACAGAGAAGACCTGTGAGAAGACCCTTGTTTTGCCTACTCCTATCCTGTCCCTGCTCAATTCACAGAGTCTGAAGCCCGTGGAGTCAATATAGGGGCTTCTGTGGGGTCTGCAGGAAGGAGAGAGCATATCGGAAAGATGGACCTTCACCCTTCTACATCTTCAAAACTGAGTCAGCTGCCATAGACTACATTATCTTATGGAACCAGAGAGTAACACAGGGGTCTTAATGAAGCAAGAATAAGAAATCACATCTCAAAGCATAGTTCAGTCTGAGACTGATTTGAAAATCTACTGGCTCCTTCTTTACATACTCTACATTAGTTTGTACTAGAGATAATCAGCTGCCTAAATATGACCCCAAGAATGTAAGTTCTCCTAGTTATACCTCTAAAACTCTACAGAAATTAATGGGGTTGCAACAATGTAATAGTGAACATAATTTGGGCCTAGATTCTCAAAGGTATTGAGTCTCCTAACTTCCATGGTTTGGCGCCTTGGTCCTTTAATTTTGTCCAACTAAACATGAAAAGAACATACTGGGTTTCCAATATTTGTCCTTTATTCCAGAAATTTCTCCTATTACATTCTCTGTAGTTCAATACTATTTAGATTGTTCATCCTTCAAATAAATGTTGCCAGAATATCTTTAACATTAGCAGGTATATTTTCTGTGCATGTGGCCACTTTGAAGGTTCTACATTTCTGCAGTCTTTGAAATTGGCTGAAACTCAGGTGAACTGTCAAAAACAAGCTGTTGTGTGGTAAATGATGACACTATCCTATATGAAACTTAATAACTTCTGCCTCCGTTCTGGTTAAATACATTTCTCCCTCTGTTCATTTAACTTGCATATCTCTTTGGGGGAAAGTATTTTCATTGTGATTACAGTGGACAACTGGTAAATGAGACAACAGCTAATTTTCAATTACCTTCATGAGAGTGCACTCAAAGCAGGTACAGACAGAAAGAAAATGGATTAATCTGTTTTCCCAGATGGCTTCACAAATGCTTACACTCTGGCTGCATTGTTCCTGAACAAAGAAGTATATTTTCCTAATCAGTTTTTGAGCACATTTATTTATTTTGAAGTAGATTGTTGCCAGAATAAGGTGCCAGATGTGCAGACATGGAAGATAGATATGGGCAGCATTCTATGTATTTCCTTATAATACTTTACTCTGAATAATCATTTTACTTCTTGAGAAATTTCAGTGCAATGACTGCCATTGCATTACAAACATGAGAAAAGTGTACTACTAAGATGTAACTGTGAAAGCAATCTTAGCTCAAAAATATGCTCATTTTCACTCCGAATTTTTTGTTGTTGTTGTTGATATATGGAATCCCTAAAGTTATGTGAAAAGTATATCACAAGCTTCAAGAGTAGACTTAGGTAGAGTTGTGTAAATAAATGTTTTTTTAGTTTGCTGACGAAACCAAAGAAGAGGGTGTCAGGGGATAGTTCTTTTTGGATCAAGCCAAAATGATTATTTTTTTTTAAATCACAACAAATAAAAAAAAAGTTGAAAAAAAATGTTGGATCATGCGTTCTGAAACAAACTTTTTGAATCTTTTTAACTTACATTGATATAGATTTCAAAACAAATAAGTTATTTCAAATAAAAAATTGAAAACATTTTGTTTTGAAAATGCCAAAATGAAATATTTCAACTTTTACAGATTTTTTTGTTAAACCAAACCAATTCTACTCACTTGATATGGATTCACAAACTATACTGTTTGAGACAAATATGCGGGTTTTGGTGAGGGGAAAAAAAAGTTTTGTCAGAAAAATTTCATCCAGCTCTAGTCTTGGGGACTCTCTTTAACACAATCTGTCTTTATCCTATCCTCAAAAACTATCCCTACATAGAAAAAGATACTACAATTTAGTTTCCATGCCCATTCAGTTATTCATATCTTTTGAACTGCTAACAAGAATGCCAATATGGTGCTGATGGTTTTGAGATACAGGGTCACATCCTGGCTCTGTTAAAATTAATTGCAAATGTCCTATTGACTTAATGGGTCCAGGATTTCATCCGCAGACATTCGTCTGCCTGAAGCTCAGTAGAACATTATTATTTCCATTTTTAAAATACTCGCATTACATAATTGTTTATGAATTATTTCAGCATAAAAGCTTATGCTGAAATAAATTTGTTAGTCTCTAAGGTGCCACAAGTATTTCTTTCTTTCTTATTTTCTTTATAATTGTTTAAGCAATTTTAGATTGTCCTTTCTCTTCAAAATTAGAAGCTTCCCCATATCCAAATACACAATAAGCAAGTTTTAGTATAATATTTTGTATTCATATCAATCATACATTTCATTCAAGAATCTTAAAGTAATGAGGAAATTGATTCAATTATATATTAGGTGACTTGTTTAAGAGGTGATGTAAAACCTTTTCTATAAAAAAGGCATTAGGCCCAACTACTCCTTTCACACAGGCCACCAAACCATCATTAGATGGTAAATATTGTTACTACCTGGGTGGGTTCAGATTAGCTATGTGGATGTAAAAAATTGTGTGTCCCCAAAACAAATTTTAATCCAAAGAATTGCCAACATTTATTGGATTGATAGATGTTAACGTACATTTATAGGAACACTCTACGCTCAGCTGATGTTTTTAGATAAATGTTTATGTCAGAGATTTAGTGCTATGGGCCACGCAGATGCTGTGTTACAAAGTATACAAATATACAATTTAACCCTTTTCACTTGAAATTTTCAGGTCAAGAGTTTCTAATATATTGGCTACAAAATCCTTCTTAAGAACTAGCTGAAGCAATGGAAAAATTAATGACCAGGACCTCAGCAAGTTAGTAATTCAGCACATCTCCATTGAAACTAGTGGAGGTATATGGATTTACACAGCTAAGGATTTAGCCCATCAAATTCTATTGTACATAAATATATTTTATTCTTTTCATCAACAGATTAAATTAGGAGCTTGCAGCAATGACCCTAGCACAACAATTGATATGTTTGGCACAGTTTAATCAGCCAAAGTCCCTGTAAACCAGTTAATGTGTATGTTCTCCGCGACTTTCTATTTTAGGATTTTCTATAGGGCTCATAAACATTGTATCTAAGCACTTTACCTTGGTAGCTCCAAGAATATTTATTTTGAGAACTTAAGTAATTTTTGAAGTTGGAGGAAGTTTCCAGACGGACTTTTTTTTATGTAATTGTATGTTTCTTGCACGTGTGAAGCTCTTTGAATTCAATAATATCTGCAGTTTAACTGGCAGAGGACAACCTTACCTGCAGCTCTTTAAGGAGAAAGTCCCTGATCAGCTGTTCAAACAAAGGAATATTCATGGAGAATTGCAGAACCGTTTGGTGGAGGTTATATTCTGACTATATTTCTCCAGCACTACAAAAAGATAGTCCCAAAGGAGCCTACTGAATGCCTTCTCTCCATCTAATAGAAGAAGGCTACTTTCTTGTTTAAAAGTGAAGATGTGTGATATTTGCAGAATATTATGATTTATTACTTTCCCTGTAACAAAGCCAAATTGGTCAAAGTGAAGTACTGGTTATCGGGATAAAGCTAGCCAGTTTTCAACAGTTTTACCAATATTTTATAATCTATATAGATTTATAACAATCGGTGTAACTCAGACTCATCTGGATTTTTTGTGGGGGGGGGCAGCGGGGGAGAGTTATTTTGGCTTCTTAACAGAAGTCAGGTATTTTTCCTTGATCAAAAGAGGGACTGAATATTTGGAGTATTTGAGGCTCTGAAGCTCACAACAAGATTTATAGAACTCACTGCTAAAGCTGTCCAGCCCTGGAGATTTGCAAGTTGGGAGGGCCCCTATAGCATTTTAAAATCTCTCTGGTCATAGTTCTACAACCAATTGTACAATTTTATTACTAGGTAATATGCAGGATGTTAGCTACTCCAAATAAGTATGTATTTATGTTGTAATATGAGTTCATGAGGAGGAACAGGGTTTGTTTTTGTTGTGTAGAATTTAAACAATGTGTCTGTTTTTGCTATTTATCAGTTTTATTTTTGTTACAGTAGAATTTCAGAAATAATTGTCAGTGCATCATGGAATGACATAGTTTTGCAACCATAAACTTGGTTTTATTTCCAAAATTTAAAAAGTGATCATGCTCTTGGAAATGAATTGCTTGTGTCATAGATGTGATAATGTATCTGACTTATGTAATTTCGAGCTTCTTGGGAGGTACCCATCATCAAGTGTTGTCCAAGTGGTATCAGTTTCTTTTCTAATATTAACTAGAAAAATGTGAAAAATGCTATTTTGGTTTCTATCATAGGTAATAGTCATGCCTCAAATACATCTCCCCGAAACCGATGGAAGACTTTCCTATTGTCTTTTGATTCAAAATATAATTGTGTATGTGCCCAATCTAATGCCCATTAAAGTCAATAAAAATCAATGTTAGTGAGAATTGGATGGGTCCCTTTTTCTGTTGGTAAACTGGACAAATGTTTTGGTTGGTTGGTTGGTTGGTTGGTTTTTATAGTATATTAGAAGGGAATTCTCATCTGAGTAGCTGGTCTTTGACATGCAATGTTTCTATCCAGGTGTATATTCGTACATGGTTGGCGACAGTTGTATTTATTTTGGAGGCTAAATAATTTATGACTGCTTTAGCCTCAAATCTATTCTAGATAAAGAATCATGAATTTTAGAATGGAAAATAAAACTTTACTGTTTTGGTTCAGAAGCCTTCGGACATCCACTAAGTCTTGTTTTGCTCCATGCAGTGAGTATGCCAGACCAATAGATGGTGGCAGAAGATGCATGTTGGGAACAGGGCCCCAGTCTGAAGTGCTGTAGAGGTTTGAAGACTGCTGCCTTCTAGAGCTGCTTAAGTTACAGCAGGGGCTATTTCAGCTCCTGAGACATCCCAGAATTGAGAGGGATGTGAGAGACATAGTGTACATGAGAAACAGAGTTGGTATAAATTTGTATTATCTTTATTTTAGATTAAGATTGAATTGAAGTTCTAAATAGCTTTTTCCTCATAAATAAGTTATGAATTTTACCCAGTGAAGGCTTTGAGAACGTTCAGCTTGTTAAGCCACTAAGTTTCAACTTCCCCATTCTTGGGTGGGAGAAAGATGACATTTTGTCAGGTATTTAAAGAAATATTGATGATTGCATGAGAAATTTGGTTGAAAATTTGTTTTATTAGTCAATTACCTATTTGCATGGCTTTGTTGAGGCCCACTACTAGATGCTGACATTGTACAGCATCCCATGGTTGTCTACTGCAGAAGATCAGTGAGGACAACTTCCCCAACCCCATTTTTAAAAACTTTTGGAGGTGCAATCGTATGATATGCAATAACTTGTATCTTCAGGAAATCACCACTCTAAGCTGGAATTTTACAGCATATTGTTTCTTAAGGATTGCATCATTTCAATTTGATTGGACCATGTGGTTGGAGGTCCAGGCATGTTCCATGGCTGATTCATTCAAAGATACAGAAGGGACGTGTTGTGAGGTGGAAAGAGTGTGAACCTCAACTATAAGAACAAGGATCACAACAGAAGACCTTTTGTTCTGTTGGACAGGGAAAAACACCAGAAGAAGCTGACTCCTCCTGTCTTCTAAGGCTGGCCACCTATGGATGGAGCTAGTGCAGACTAACATGATAGCCTATGGCAGCCTGATCAGTCTCTGCCTCCAAAAGATACCCATTAGCATGAAAGTGCCAAGTAGTTATCACCTTGCCATGTTCTTTGACTGCAGTTAACATTCAAAGGACACAAGTCTGAAGACAACAAGAACTAAAGACCTTGAACCCCATTTTACTTAAGTATTTTACTTTTACATTTTTTTAAAGAAGCTGGGCAGCAACTTGGCCTTCTAGAATTTTAGGGTGTGAATGTGTGTGTGTTTTTTGGGGGGAAGGTGGGGGGTGAGAATGTATGCGTGAGCACCTGTCAAATCCCAAGAGAAGGCACTAGCAAGAAATAGTCTGAAGGTTAAGTGACTAAGTGCTGTCTTTTTAAATAATACAAACGAAAGAGTTGTAGCTTTTGTGTTGCGTTAGAAACCCTGAGAAATTGTAAAAATGTTATATGCAAATTACTGATGCAAAAATTTGGCAAAGTTATCCAACACGCATGCGTCCTAAAGTGTTCATTGAGATCTTTGTTGAATGGGATGGAGAAAAACATTAGTCACCAGTAAATAAGCAAAACCCAAGGAGAAGTCTTGGATTGGCTCCAAGATTGAAATGAAATGTAATCAATTGTCTGATCAGTAAGGTATTAATATGTTAGGTACAGTTATTTTGCCATGAGTAAAAGTTCTTTAGTTGGTATATAACTAAAAGGATAACTCACTCCTTGTATTTTTGTGTAGGATTTATTTACTGTATTAATTCAGTGATTTAACTAATTTGATACTAATTACATGCATTTGTTAATCCATTAGTTTCTTAATTTCTTAAACAACTGAATTGAATTCATCCTTAGTTTAGTCCAAGTCATGTTTTTATTTTAGCATTTTAATAAACTTTAAAAATATGGAACCATTTTTCTTTTTTATATTAGCTGCACAGAATTTCAGCTACTGTGAGTGATTCTGCTTCTCACACTGTTTACACTTGTGTACCTACAGTGACTTCAATGGAGTTATTTTGGAGGGCAAAAAGGATTTGATCCAAAACCTTCTGAAGTCAAGAGAAGGACTCCTATTGACTCCAGCGGACTGGCCCCAGGCCCAAAGTGAGAAGGGTGGATATGAAATGGTTATGTCTAAAGGCAGGACAAAGGCAAAGCCATTAAACTTGTAAAGAACCAACATTACTAGCAACACATTTATAATGATTTTTTTACTAGATGATCATCAATCACAAGTAAGGTAACAAGCTAAGAGAGGGAGCTTTTCACACATTATGCAATTTTCTTGTTGTGTTCAATATTAAATAAGATAAATCATGTCAAAATAGGAATTAAGTAATTTGAACCTTTTGTTAGTCATTATTCATCAAGGTAAGATGTGTTCTTGAAAGGAGGAACGAGAATTTACCCCATTAGTAATCTTAATCAGATACTAGGAACAATGGTTGGGAATATCAGGCGCAGGAGGAAAGGAAAAGATATTGAAAATGTTTGGTGTGTGCATCTGTGGAGAAGTTATCTGCATAATATGGCATTTTGTATAGGCTCCTTAAGAGGTACATGGTCCTGACTGAGGTCAGTACTATCAAATATTAGTTTGCCATAAATCACTACAAGAGGTGATCCCTATTAATTAACGTATTTTTATAATCACTGAAGATAAGCATATACTATATGACTAAAAATCAAATGAATTATTTAGATATTGTTCATTTAGCAAACAATATTGTTATTCTAATCACATACCAGCCTTAGTTAAAAACAAAAACTGGTCTTTAGGTTTTTTTTTTTAATTAATTTTTCCTGCTCATGGGTCTTTGTAAATTTCAGAGTTCCTTTGAGGTTTTAAACAAAACATAAAAGTCATCAGGCTTGTTGTGTAAGATATTTAATATCAATATATCTAAAAAATATCAAATATCTAGTAATTTACTTGCTGGACTGAATGAAGGTCATCTTCTTCTTTCGTATGGCTAGTGTAGAGCAGCAACTACAATGTCACCTGAAGTTGATCGAGCCAAATGGCTACATCGGGAGTAGCAGAATTCTGCTAATGCAGGTCTTTGCTGCTATAAAAAGGTGAGAAAGGTCTTGGGAAAATGACATACTCAGTATGATGTTTTTGCCAGCCACTAAAATGGATTGCCTCTCTTTAAACTTATGTAGGCAAATAACTACAAGTTAGGATGAAGGATTCAATTTACAGCCGTGCTTGGCAGAAAAGGCAGTTCCCTACCATCTTCTCACTCCTGCCTTCCTCTGTCTTAGTCAATTTATTCCTTATACAATTATTGCAATTACTTTAATAAAAAATCAATGGAAATGTAATGATAGATGTCCTGTTATTCTTCTGGCTATCTCAAAGGATTCCCTAATATACTATTTTCTAATTAATTTCCCACTAACAGAATTGGTGTCCTCAATTTTTACTATGTTATATACATTTAAATCAAAACATCACATATTGCATGTGATCGTGTTTTGTGTTGTCTAATTTTCCTCTACACAGAGATAGACATTTAATTTAGTTATGCTAATTTCATTTTCTGAAGTCATGGAAACCAGGCCCAATATTAGAAAAAAGTATTCTACATTGGGTAAAAAAAGGCTTAAAGTATTTGTTTATTTACATTCTGAAAACAAATATTTCCATGTTATTTCAATTTTTTTTTAAAGCAGGGCTTTCAACTCACAAGCATATAAAACCCTCCAGTAAATAATTGGTCAGGCTGACATCAGTTAGTGACTTCATTGAAATGGTGGAACTACATGTTTTTATACCAGCTCCGGATCTAGCTCCATGCTTTTATATAGCATCATTAATTCTCTGTATCACAGTGTTTTGTTTTTAAAAAAATATATTTGTTTTTTTAAAAGTCAACCATGAACCTTAGCTACAGCATTTTGAGATACATCTCATCACCGGCATCCAACCAGCAGCTCTCAATATATTCACCATTCTATAGAACAATATGCAGATATATAACTCATTCCAAACTGTTCATGCCACCTTTGATTTTAGTATTTTTAACAGAGTACAGAAGGAATTTTACTCTACTTCTTTTCAGGAGGAATGACTTAGAAGTTCACTTTCTCCTAGACTAATCAATTTATGAGATCCTGCTGCTTCTGATCATCAATGAACGAAATTGTGAAGTTCTATTTCAGGCCTTATTTAGACCCTTATTAAGCAAGATATGTAAGCAAATGAATAGTCCCACTGAAATCAGTGGGGTTACTCACATGTTTAGAGTTAGAAAAATATTTAACTTCTTGCTGACTCAAGGTCTTAGCTCTTACACAGATCCCTGGATATTTGCCATAGTAAGAGTGTGATTAAGGAGACCAGGATTTGGCCCAATATTAGATGATGGACAATAGCAACAACAGGAGATTTAGCACATTGTTTTCCTCACAGTAAATAATGCTCCCATAGTTCCATTCTTTTTTTTTTTTTTACCACTGACTTCTGCCCACAGCACTCTTTCAATATTCATCCAGGCTATCATCAGCAGTCATTTTTATATTGCAACCTCTATGGGAACCCCACTGCTTAACAGATCTACAGACATCTGCCCTTGGAGATTCCTACACATAATTCACAATGACAGACTATCAAAAAGTCAGAAGCGAATGGCTAAAGGTACTACAGAAAAGGAAAGGCAGAGACAATGGTGATAAAGATAGGGGAGCCAGTTCAGAGGGGGAAATAACAAAGTGAAATAAGCTTTTGGGTTTTTTTCATTTTTTTTTTAAATTGAGGTTCTAGAAATTCTAAGTAACTTATTTCTCATTATTAATTTTCTCATGAATTCCCTGGCTAACTGTCCCTTTGATTAGAAGTGGGCCCAAGCTATTGGATTGTAATCCATTTTTAAAAATCTGAATTTACTCAAAGATTGGAGTGCCAGCTATTATTGATCAATGTTTTTATTTGGGTCCAACTCCAATTTTAACGTTCAGCCATCATATAAGGATGATGGATCTTAGTGATTTTGTTACAAGTCAGAAACAAGTAAACGAGGAATGAAGATTTCTCATCTCTATTTGTCATACTTGAGATAGCCAGAAGAATAATAGGACATTTATCATTACATTTCCATTGATTTTATTAAAGTAAGTGCAATAATTGTATGAGGAATAAATTGACTAAGACAGAGGAAGGCAGGAGTGAGAAGATGGTGAGCAACTGCCTTTTCTGTGAATGTTAAGCACTGGAAACAAAAAAAAAAAAGGCTATGAATTCTGGTAGAGATTTCCAGATTAAAATGAATGAGAACATGGTTACTTTTTCCACTGCTACTCTGTATGTTAGGTGATTTCATTAAATCACACAAGACAAAATTCACCCCAGTGCAGAGGGCTAACATAAGATCTATGTGTGATGGTGTACCCCATAAAGCTTTATGGGGAGAGGCTTATAAATGTATACATGATGTAACTGGAATATGTTTTATGCTACATGTGCCATGTAACATATCTCTGTGAAAGTTATGACCTACTGAATCTATTCCTCCTGTTTGTATGCATGTATCATTGTTGTAGCTGGAGTTATGAATATTGGTTTTATATGTGCTGGTTTTGTACATAGCCTTTGTAAGAGCCTGGAATCATGTCTTGAGAAAGGTATGTGCATGTAAAGAGACCAATCAAGAAACCCTTACACAGACAATAGGAGGTGCAGACCCCAATCCACATCTGGGCCTGGTCAGGAATGCAACTGGCTGCACTGGTTAGGGTGCATGGACAGGTGACTTGCCCATATGATCCCAAAACTCCAGGGTAAGATGATGCTACACAGGGAGTGGGGGAAAAGGCTATAAAAGCCCTTGGAAGACCCCTCCATGTTGTCCTCAGCTGGCTAAAGAGAGAGGCTCTCCACCACCCCAAGGACATACCTGAGAGAGACTGAACAAAGGACAAAGACAATAGAGGGTGTGAGCGATTGCTGGACCCAGGCTAGGGGTTCTACAGCCTGTGAAAGGAAGAAACATGGACCTGGTGAGGTTTTTATATCTGTGTTAAGTTTGATTAGACATAGACATGCGTGTTTTATTTTATTTTACTTAGTAATTCCCTTTGTTCTGTCTGTCACTACTTGGAATCACTTAAATCCTACTTTCTGTACTTATTAAAATCACTTTTTACTTATTAAGTTACCTGGAGTACGTGTTGGTACCTAGGGGAGGGGCAAACAGCTGTGCATATCTTTCTATCTTTGAAATAGAAGGCAAACTATTTATGAGTTTACCCTGTATAAGCTTTATACAGGGTAAAACGGATTTATTCAGGGTTTGAACCTCATTGGGAGTTGGGCACCTGGGTGTCAAAGGCAAGCGCACTTCCTGAGCTGCTTCCAGGTTGGCCTGCGGCTGTTAGGAGACCTGGGTCTGTGTTTGCAGCAGATCAGCGGAATCTGGCTCAAAACAGACAGGATTCAGGAGTCCCAAGCAGGAAAGGGCAGGGAAGCAGGGGCAGAAGTAGCCTTGGCACACCAGGTGGCAGCACCAAGGTGGTTTCTGTGACCCCAACCTGTCACACTATGCAACACTAAAAAGTCTCTTAAACACTGTTTTCAGGACTTAGATGGTGGATGATCCTTACACTGGCCCTCTACACAGGGGTGAATTTCATCCTCAGTGAATGATACATTTGAAAGTTCCCTCCCACTTCTTCTTCTCCTGTCCCCCTCCCCCCTCCAGTTTGCCCTTACATGTCTCTAGGCAGTCCTGATTACTATTAATTTCTTAAACACATGTAGCTACACTGACAGGTATGAAATTTGATTTTACAATTACCATTGAGGAAGATAATGGAATGTCAAAAGATTGACTGTAAAATTCCAGGTTTTACTGATAAGTGATATGGCTGGTCATATCTTTTATATGAATCGGCACAAATTTGTGTGAGAGCCATACATACTGAGATCATTTTATTTCAAATATGGCCCTCAGTTGTCAAGTTTTAGCATATAGTCTATACCTTACCATTAAAAAAAATCCTAATAATATGTTTTAATGGAAACGAAAAGTCCCTTAACTATATCGTCATGAACAGTGAGCCTACAGTAAAAAGCTAAAGTGGTACCTAACCTTAAGAATTTAGCTGGTGTCTGTAAGACCATGATAAGAATAAATGCTGCTTTCAAAGCAATAAATTATTGACTTAGAAATGGCTGTACTGAACATGGTAAAGTAATGCTGTCAATTGAGGTAAACTTCAGAATTTCAACCTCTAAGAAAAATATTGTCTATAAGGAAGCTTAATTTCTAAGGGAAGCAAACTATCACCCCCAAGCATACTTAATCTCCAAATCCTCTCTGATCACAAGATGTATGTGTGTAACTTTAAGCCTTTGTTTATAAAATAAGCAAAAAACAGTCCTTTGTAGGATATGAATAAATTTTGCTATCTAAAGAACAGAGTAGATGTGTACTTTACTTAAAAATGTAGAAGAATGAGATTCAATACTACCCTGATTAAACTGAATATTTATCTGGCTTCTGTTAATTTACACATGAACAATACAGATATATCTAACCCTGTCAGAGTATAGTTTTTAGAATTGACTTTTGGAATAATGCCCTCTGAACTAAAGACTATAGCAGTAGTAAGTAAAATGGACCCAATCCAAAACCCACGGAAGTCAATGGAAAGTTTTCCATTAGCTTCAATACTCTTAAGAGCCTTTAGATCAGGCTCTATGTGACTACATGGATCAGGGGACGTGAAAAAAAACCTTCCCTGATGAATTGTATTTGTTCAAATAATCTTTCCATTTGGAACAGGCTTCAAATGCAAATTCAAATTACAAGCAATAAGGCTACAGGAACAGTAACATATGGGAGTCTAAAAGACACAATTTTCTTTGTGGCAATGAAACGCATTGTTTATGCAGATGCTTTGATTGACAGCTTGGTTGAAGTACGAAGTGCATCTTAGACAGAAGGCTCTCGCTGTACAGCAGTGGCTTACCATGGTTTTTTTTCCATTTTAAATTGTGTTTTATAGGATTTTTTTCCCCAAAAGCAACAGATTTCTTAAAGCTATCACAAGAATTTTGTTTCAGAGAAGTCTTGCCTGGTAATTGATTTATGCAAAGCAAGTGATTTGTATTTTTCCTTCTAAATGTCAGATTCACAAATGTGTGTACTTATACATAGAAACTTTCATCTCTCCACAATAAATGGCTTTCTTTTTAACAGTTCAAGGCATTGTTATAGCGAAGAAAACTGAGAGGAATAAAACTTTCATATGTTTGTAGGTGTGACCATGACATTAAATTTAATAGAAATATGGTAATACATGACCTTATTTTAAAATGTAAATCTGTCCTTTCTAGAGGCAGTCAGTTTTTCAGTGTGTATAGTGTTCATTTGGTTCAGTGCTGTCCAACAGTGATTTAATTTAAGGACATCCTGAGAACTAAGACCTCTAAGAAAACCCATGTATAATCTAATAAAATTAGTAAAGTAATTCAGACACTTTGTTGACATGTGTAGCCTTTATCAGATGATTATCACAGGATTGTAAAGAAACAAAGGGTTAAGAGCGTGAAGAAGTGAAGCAATGAGTGTCTTTTAACTTTTCCTAAAATGTGAGTACAGGAATGGATCTACGTCATAAAATATAAACTAGATCTGTATAAAAGGGTTTGCCACAAGCACTGCAAAACTGTTAGCAGACCAGCTTCACTATACCATGAGCTAGGAGGAAGGAGACCTGGGGTTGACACACTTGAAGACCATGGCACTCCTCCTATGAGTAGCTGTTCACCACTGTAAAAGCTTCACATTAAAGCCCTATATAATCCCACCTCTTTGTCTAGCTAAAATGTATCTTAGCATCACACCTAGAGCTGGTAAGATTTTTTAAAAAATAGCTTAGAACAGCTTTAGTAGTGTTAGAAATCTTTATGGTATAGTCTACATAGTCTAGTTAGATGGTGTTTTTCCCCCCATTTCTTTCTCAACAAAGGTCTTCCTCCCATCCCCTGAGAAGTCTGGGATTATACCTAGGGTCCCAGGGTTAAAAAAAAAAAAGTTTCCAGCCCTTGTTCCTTTTCAGTGAGCGACGAACATCAACGCTGCCTCTACTGCCTGGGTGAGGCTCATATTTCTACCAAGTGCAGAATCTGCTGCTGTCCCACCCTCTTTCCCACGCCGCAAACTGAGATCCAGAAAACATCTCATGGAGAAGGAAATGAAGCCCCAAGATCAAGGCCAAGGACCGCCCCGCCCCGCCCAGTCTCACCAAGTGGGTAGCACCTCTCCAAGCACGAACTCAGGTATGGAGGACAAGATTGTTAAGCCTAAAGAGTGCTTTACATGAGAGCAAAGAGTACTCTGAGACCTGGTCTACACTACAGAATTAAACTCTATAAGTGTCTACACTACAATGTTGCTCCCACCGATGTAAGTTGTCCACTACACCAACTTACACCACACCGCAAGAGGTGTAGTGATTAGGTCGATGTAGCATCAGTGTAGACACTGCATTGCTTACATCTGACTAATGTAAGAGGCTTACAGCTGAAGCCAGAGACCCACCACCCAGGGCTGACAGCCAGAGACCTACAATGCCCCACACTCACAATAAAATAGGTGCAAGAACTCCTTGTGAGGATATGCACCACCGACTGAAGGAGCTAGTGTGGACATGCAAAACCAATGTAATTGCTGCGGTGGCTGTACATCCACACAACTTAAGTCAATTTAATTTTGTAGTGTAGACTTGCCTTCAGACACAACAACAAGTCATCTTCATCTAAGACTGCACTCAAAAGAAAAAAATCCCTCCCTGGCACCATCAAAGTCAGAAAAGTCAGTGTGCTAAAGAACTAAGCCAGAGTAAATCTATTTGATAGGAAAAGGCAGCATGTAATGGTATGGATCTGACATTAGTTCTGGTGTGGGAGGCTTGGGATAAACAGCTTCTTGTGCTCCCATCCACTTCTAGAACCAATGTGGTACCAGTAATAACATGGCACGAAATGGAACCAACCACCATGGTGACCAGGAAAGCTGTCACTCTGATAGTCCCTCCAATGGACGCTCCTCATACCCCAGGATATCAGAGACCCTACATCTCCCATAAGGACATCTTTGTGTTTTCCCTGTCCACATTCACCCTGTAACACTGGGCCAACAAAGGTTAAAAAAAAAAATCAGCAAGCTGAATGACCTTGAAGCAACTCTTAAGGACACATCAAAAGGGTATTGCAATGCTAAAAAGGGCCATTTCTTGAAGATAATTATCAAAGCCATTTAAAGTAGATTGGAACCTTTAACTCATTTTCTTGTATTCTTAGAGAATCAAAGAGTAAGTGATAAATGTGTATATGTTTACCTGAATTCTATTAGAAATCTAATAGTGATCTAATTAGCTCATAGATGCGAAATCCTGTTCCTGTCTTATAATGCTTCATTACAGTATCTATTGACTTGGAGATCAAAAGGGGATATTATCATTTAGAGGGGACTTGTGGTGTAATACTATAATTGTTCTAATCTTTCCTCGAAGCTCGTAATTCCACATAGTAAACCACCTGTGAACTGTCTTGATAGTTTGAATGGCTATTGCTAAAGACATTGTCTGAGATAGGACCCATTGCATAGAGATCACAAACTGTTGGCTCACTTTCATCAAAGCCCATGTGGTGGAGTTGCCTGCCAGCCTGATTCAACTATAAAAGAAATCTTTGGGCCTGATCCTCTCATCTCAGGTTTGCTTAAACTTTAACAGGGAAGGTTTAAGTAATAGGACTGAGGTTTCAAGGTAGCGGCATGGATTATCCTGGAACTCTCATGGAGAAACTCTAACAGACTTTACACATGATCTGCCTATAGGACTACAGCCCACTGAATTGATTCCACAGACACGTTTACAAGACAGCAGATATAGTAACATCACTGTTATTATCCTGATCTATAAATATTGAAAGTCATTTGTATGTGTATTGAACCTTTAACTATTTATAACTCTCTTCTTTCTTTTCCTTTTATTAATATATAGATTTAGTTATTAAGGACTGGCTGTAAGCGTGTATTTGGTAAGAACTGAAATATTCATTGACCTGAGCCCTGGGGAGTAATGTGTCTGATCGTTTGGGATTGGAAGAACTTGATTTATGGTGAATAGGGTTTTAATAACCTCTCACAATACATGACAAGTTGCCTAGGTGGGAACCAAATGCTGAGATGCAAAAGGGGACAGTGGTATTGGCTTCTTGTTAACCAGTGTGGTAACATCAGAGCACAGTTTTGATACTGGTTGGTGAATCCAATTATAGTATAATCAGCTAATTTTGGGAGTATCTGCTCCATTTCTTGCAGCCTGCCCCAATGTGGCATTCTCAGTGTGGCCCATCCACGCACTAGGGTCATACAACTCTCTTACCAGGGCCACACTCTATTCTGGTATATGGTTACAACAGAAGAAGAGGCTATCTTGATGATGCAGAGTCATACTCCCACTTCACCTGCCTACCTTAGGGAACAACCATTGGTACTGTCAGTTCCGCTGGAGATAAGGGATTTGGATGAATCTGAGGTCCCAAAGGAGCCTCTGGGGCATCAGACAATGATGCCCCAGAAGATTGGGGTTCCAGCCTCTGAGCAGATAGGATTGGCTATGTGACAGGTGGTACTCTATGCCATGGGGCCCTCCTGCACCAGTTCATCCATCCTACTCGAAATACTGAGGACCATGGGAGCCCTACCCAAGACACCCAGAATTAGTGTAGGAGTCCTATTTACCATCAGCCAGGCACCCACAACTGGCCAACCAGAATATTCAGAAGGAGAAGGTGAGCCAGAGCCATTGGTTCTAGGAGTGATCTTCTTGTCTTCACTGGACAAGGCGGTTACTCCACCATTCCCATCTCTGCCAGATGACTTTAAACAGTATGAAGAATTCATGCACAGAGTGGCTTCAGAGTTACAGATTCAGCATGAGGAAGACCAGGAGTCTCAGCACAGTTTACTAGACATTCTGTAGCCTTCTGGTCCTAATCAAGTGACCCTCCCCATCAACGAGGCCATCATGGATCCAGCAACAACAGTTTGCCACACTCCTGCTTCTTGTTTTCCCACCCCTAAGAGAACCGCTACTTTATTCCATCCAAGGAGAGAGACTTTTTGTTCTCTCATCCTCCATTTAACTATGGTGGTACGGGCAACTACAGAGCAGTCCAAGCAACAGCACCCATAGACTACACCAGGGCTCGGCAACCTTTGGCATGCGGCCCACCAGGGTAATGTGGTGGCCACCGAGGGATGTGCTGGCCGCCACTTCCAGCAGCCCCCATGGTTTGGAGCGGCAAACCGCGGCCAGTGGGAGCTGTGATCAGCCAAACCTGTGGACGCAGCATGTAAACAAACCAGCCCGGCCTGCCGGGGGCTTACCCTGGTGGGCCGCGTGCCAAAGGTTGCTGATCCCTGAACTACGCCCTCTGACAAGGGACACAAGCAACTTCACCTTCTAGGGAGAAAGATATGCTCTTCCACTTTTCTCCATTTGGGGATTTCAAATTATCAGGCCCTCCTGTCCAAATATGATTTCACTAATTATAAGTTTTTGGAATTAAGGTCAAGCTTCCTGAGCAGGACAGGACCCACTTCCAGGCCTTAGTAGATGAAGGCAGATTGGTGGCCAAAATTTTCATCCAACTCATGGTGGAACCAGCAGATACTGCACTTAGTGGTATGCAGCCATCGTTATGAGGAGAAACTCATGCTTACGATCCACAGGTTTCCCATGCAGAATACCATCCATGATCTGCTATTTGATATTGTTAACCTACTTCATGAGAAGACGGATGAGTCATTCCACTCCCTCAAAGTCTCAATGGACAATTCTTTGCTCACTGAGCACTTATACCCCTGCTCCCAAGAGAAAACACCAGAGACAGTGGGATAAGGCAAGACCAACTCCTAGACTGTTTTACACCACTGTCCTCAGAAACCACCATTCTAGAAACAGAGAGATTATGGACCTAGGAACACAGCCTCTGCAACATCCACTTCCACACCTTATTCACCCACAAGCAAAGAGTATTTTTGACAGGACTGTTGAGATCTACAATCCTTTACTGATGCCACTTCATTTCCCTCCTCTGACATTGGAGGCCACCTTACCAATTTTTCAAAAACTGGACAGCCCTAACTACAGACAAATGGGTATTGGAGTTTATTCATGGTGGCTGTTTGATTGAGTTTCTGGTATCTCCTACCCACAAACCCCTTTCCCAGTTCCTTTGGGGGACCACTCTCACAAGGAGATGCTATAACAAGAGGTAGACTCCCTTCTTCTCCAGGGAGCCACAGAACAGATTATTATTAATTTATTATTTATTATTATTATTATTAAAATTGTAATTGCAATAATATGCTAGATATTTTCCAGACCTATTAAAATAAAGAAATTGGGCCAGATCCTCAAGTGCTATAGGTTGGCTTTGCTCCACTGACTTCTATAACAGCTAATATTTATGCCTGCTGAGGATGGGGCACACAATCTCTATCCCTAAAATTGTTACTAAAATTCTTTGTTAATAAAGCAGTCTTTCCTTAGTTACAACTGAAAGTATTTGGCTAATATTTACTCTTCTCAGACTTTGTTGTACCAACGGGTAAGGGAAGATTTTTACACAGCTTTGCAGAACTGATTTAGATCTTAGAACATTCTGATAACTGTGCAATAGAAAGTGAATGAGAACAGTTGTATAGATTATCCCAGTTTGTAGTATATTTCCATATAGCTTTTTCAAGAGGATTTGAAAGAAGTTATACAGAAAAATGCACCGAAACACTACAAACTGTAGTAAAACACAACATATCAATTTTGCTACAATATAGAACTTTTTATCCTTCTGCTCATTTAATGTAATTTTTAAAGAGGCTAAGCATTGTTATACTGATCTCTTTAAATATTCAAAGCACAGTAAAGATATCTATTAATAAATGTCCTAACATCTCCCTGATGAAATGAGAGGTATTATCATCCTTAATTTGCATAGGAGTTAAGATAGATTTAGATTTTAATTGGACATTGCCAAAGCCATCTGAGAAGCCAATAAGTGTGATGAGATTAGAACTCATTTTACATTCGTGTATATATGTTCTGTGTTTTTCTAGAAACACTAGAAAACACTGTCCACAAAATTCAAACCTCTCCATCCAAGTTGTCAGGAGTGGCACTGATTGTGAATGCCCACCTTTTTAGATATCCAACTTGAGATATCTTGAGACTGATTTTAAACTGTTCTTGACAGACAAAAATATACTTTGGGGGTGGGAGGAAGGAATGCATTTCTGTGTATTTTTTTGAACCAAAACAAATCAAATATTAATTATTTGTTTTTCAGTCCCTCCTGATAAAGGCATAATTAGGTTTTGCTTTTTTGAGAAATATTTTAAAATTTCTTTTAAGAGTCTGATTATAATTAAACTTTGCTCTCATAATTACAGAGCAAACTGCTGCTTTAATTACCATCAAAATTGGATTTTATTCTCTGATGAGTTAGTTAAGGAAACAGGTAGTCCATTATTATAACCAACCGACATTTTATGGTGTTATATGGGGTTGCAAGTTACAGACCTCCCACTGAATCAGAACTAAAGTGCTTATGTAGTCACACAGAAGGGCAGAGGACCAGCAGTTAGAGTTTATTATGGTACAGAATGGATAGCATGAACATTTCCAAGCATAAAAACAGTACATTATGTATTCATGTAAGACAATATAATGGGACAAGAGGTCACCTGCCATGAAAATGTAGATTGATGAGGATTTCAATAGAGCTGATACAGATGAGTTACACTGTGGGATAAGTTGTGCCAAAACACATTCAGGGATGTGTGCGCAAAAAGACACAAGGAGCCTTCCTCCTGGCCCCCATTGCACAACTGTGGATGGGCCAGGGACAGTTTCAGGACTAGAGGAACAAAGGACACTAGAGTTGACAACAGTGCTAGAAACATCATGGAGAGGACAGAGTGATATACTGATGGCTAGGCCATAAGATGGCTGCCCTTGACACGGCCAGAGAAGTTGGAATTGTGTGCACAGGGAGCATACTGTAAAATCTAGAAGGGTATAGCAGCAGTCACTGCTGTCTGTCCCATCTTCAACAATACATTTAGAAGATGCTATGAATAAGTAGGCCCTCTTCATTCTCTCTACCATGGGCACAGGTTTATAAACATTCGAGTTCAATATTGGGAAGGGTAGATTATAACTTTCATATTATATATATATATATACACACACACACACAGAGTCAATTCTGCAGTTTTTCTTTCATAAAACACACACACACACACACACACACACACCCTACCTCTACCTGGAAAGGCGAGTAGAAATTATTCCCCTTTGGAAGTCAGTGTGAAAGCTCCCATTGACTCAAATGGTGCAGGATCAAGTCCATAATGCTTTTGTTTCCTCCCCAGTCCCCAACCCAGCAAAGACCATAAAGGAAGTAAAGATGCTGCCACATAACTCTGGTATAACTCAGGGGTTAAGGCCCTTTAAATACAGTCCATCAGGTACTACTTAAGATATTGTTGCCCAGCACTGTCAGAAACTGCACACCACTGTTTTTTTCCCCCTTCAACTAACCAAGTGCACTTCAAATCCCCTTCTACATCTAGGGCAAAATAATGTTGACACTGCAGCCTTACATTCTTAATTACTTACAATACTGAGAATTAACTTAACAGCAGTTGAAGGGTGCAGGTGTCAAGCAGGTGTTTCAAGTTCCACCTACAAAAAAAGCAGATAGCAAAGGCTGGGAAAAATAGATAGAGGGTGTTAGATTGCACTGTGCATATGTCTTGTCAGCATAATGTTTAAAAATTCTTTAATAAATAGAGACTCTAAAATGGAGGCAAACCTTTCAAATGTCCCTTGTTTCAGACCCACATTTACTACCTTTAAAACAGTTGATGGTACCACACTTTTATGTTTGGGAATTATTTACATCAGAAATTTGGAATCATGGAATCCAAGACATAAGTGCACCATCCCCTATTGAAATCAGTAAGTCTATTCACTCAAAAGTTAAGCATAATTATTTTGCTACCCAGAGATAGAGTATTATTCGTGCTAAAAACATTTAATCTCATTGCCTTAAACTTATCTGAATTTATAATTTTCTTTTTTCCTCCATTCTGGGTCTTTGTCAAACAACATGTCCCCCAGTTGGGCTTTGGCCAAGTGAAGTGTGGACTGGACATTTGTTAGATCTGAACCAGGAAAAGAATGCATGATTGGTCAGCCTATATGCTACAAAGTGCTAATACCATGCCAACAGCACTTTGTAATTAGAAAGTGGTACTGTACTTTTTGAACGTCCTGAGAGAGTCCTTAAAACAATGATTAAAAAAGATTCACTGAAACAGAAAAAAGGAAGTTTCTGGTGAAATATGGTATTACTTATAATTTAACCATATGGATGTGCTGGAGACAGAAGCAAAGGTCTACTTAAATAAGGTGTTAGATAAATGGACTGGATAGAGTCTTCTTTTTTAAACAGAATGGCCATTATTATTTCTGTAGAAAAAGGCCTGTCAGACTTTCCATTAAAATATTTGGGAGCTCGTAGGAATTCCACTGCAAAAATTCAATCCAGATGTAATTTGGCATACAATACTTAAGCATGAAAGTTAATTAGTTTTACTAATTCTTACCAGAAAGAAAAAAGTTTAACCATTTTTAAGATAAAGGTTTTTGTTGCTGTTGTTTTGTTTTTAGAAAAAAAAATTAGTTTTATAGTCCTTTAGGCATTTTCCTGATTTAAAATAATTTGGCAAACAATATTTGAAGAGATGGTTAACATTTTCCATTTTTTTAACTTCCAAAAGCATATATTCTTCAAAAACAAAGAGTCACTGGATCTTAACTATGAGTAGTAGTAGTGAGAATAGCAGTCATCTACTGGAAAGAGGTACTTTGTCGTTCTTGCTAGTATGTGCTTTAAAACATCAACACCTCCATAGACTGTGTGAGCTGATTGTTGGTTGTCCAGCACTAAATTTAAGATTCAAATACTTTCTTGAAGAAAAAAAATGTTTCAGCATGTACAAGCTTTTATAGGCACAGGAATTTAATTTCTCAAAGGGGAAAACCATTTGAGATTGTATTCTGATGGAGCAAAACAGATATAAATTTTAAGACATGTTAAGACAGCTGTTGGAAAAGAATATACTTTAAAGAAATGCTGGCAACTTTAGGTCCATGACGTCTTAACTTTTTTCCAATATGTGTACAAGCAAAGCCTAACTTTATTCTTACAAATTCTTAAGACTACTCCCCTGCTGTCTTGGAACTTTTAAAATACATGCAACTCCACTTTTATCCCTAGTCCTTGCATTTATTACAAATTGAAGCTTTTCACTGCAATCAATACCTCTGATTATTTAGCACCTTTGAAAATAAGGCCATTTCAATGGGGACCTTCAAATTACAGTGAAGTCAATAGGAGTCGTCTTAATTTACTCATTTTTCATTTACAAAACTCCTCTCCCCACAACTGGCACCAGTCCAACAGACTGATCACACTGGTCTACAGTTTTTGAGAAGTCGTCTGCTTCAGAGATAAAATGTGCTATTTAGTATGTATTTTGATGTGCTGAATTCAAATATGACAATTAAAACAACTGATTGGCTACTGTTTCTAAGATATTTAAGTTTTTACATTTTATGTCTCTGTATATTGTGTAGATAGTAGAGTTTTAATCATAAATTGTAAACCTAGGTCTTTTCATGTGTTTATGGTTGCTTTACATGATACATAAGCAGGACAGGTGAAATAGTAACACTTTAAAAATCAGCAAAGGGGTTATATAAATATAATTTATTATGAAACAAAAGGCAAAAAACTATGATGTCCATAGTTTAGTCCTATTCAGTGTCTACTCGGCGCTTCTTGGCTTGTCTCTTGTATTCATTAAATGGAGCATCTCTTGTCACTGTCTAGCAATAGTCTGCAAGCACTGATGGGCTCCATTTGCTCTGATAGCGTTTCTCCATTGTTGCAATGTCCTGGTGAAATCGCTCGCCGTGCTCGTCGCTCACTGCTCCGCAGTTCGGTGGAAAAAAATCTAGATGAGAGTGCAAAAAATGTATCTTTAGTGACATGTTGCAACCAAGGCTTTTGTATGCCTTGAGGAGGTTTTCCACCAACAACCTGTAGTTGTCTGCCTTGTTGTTTCCGAGAAAATTTATTGCCACTAACTGGAAGGCTTTCCATGCCTTTTTTTCCTTGCGACGCAGTGCATGGTCAAATGCATCATCTCGAAGAAGTTCACGAATCTCAGGACCAACAAAGACACCTTCCTTTATCTTAGCGTCACTTAACCTTGGAAATTTTCCACGGAGGTACTTGAAAGCTGCTTGTGTTTTGTCAATGGCCTTGACAAAGATCTTCATCAGACACAGCTTGATGTGTAAGGGTGGTAACAAAATCTTCCTTGATTCAACAAGTGGTGGATGCTGAACACTTTTCCTCCCAGGCTCCAATGACTGTCGGAGTGGCCAATCTTTCTTGATGTAGTGGGAATCTCTTGCACGACTATCCCATTCGCAGAGAAAACAGCAGTACTTTGTGTATCCAGTCTGCAGACCAAGCAAGAGAGCAACAACCTTCAAATCGCCACAAAGCTGCCACTGATGGTCATAGTTTATGCACCTCAAAAGTTGTTTCATGTTCTCATAGGTTTCCTTCATATGGACTGCATGACCAACTGGAATTGATGGCAAAACATTGCCATTATGCAGTAAAACAGCTTTAAGACTCGTCTTCGATGAATCAATGAACCGTCTCCACTCATCTGGATCGTGAACGATGTTGAGGGCTGCCATCACATCACTGATGTTGTTGCAGGCTACAAGATCACCTTCCATGAAGAAGAATGGGACAAGATCCTTTTGACGGTCACGGAACATGGAAACCCTAACATCACCTGTAGGAGATTCCACTGCTGTAGTCTGGAGCCCAAAAGCTCTGCCTTACTCTTGGGTAGTTCCAAATCCCTGACCAGGTCATTCAGTTCACCTTGTGTTATGAGGTGCGGTTCAGAGGAGGAGGATGGGAGAAAATGTGGGTCCTGTGACATTGATGGTTCAGGACCAGAAGTTTCATCCTCTTCCTCTTCCTCGTCTGACTCAAGTGAGAATGATTCTGGTGCATCAGGAACCGGCAGTCTTTCTCCGTGGGGTACTGGGCGTATAGCTGATGGAATGTTTGGATAATGCACAGTCCACTTTTTCTTCTTTGACACACCTTTCCCAACTGGAGGCACCATGCAGAAGTAACAATTGCTGGTATGATCTGTTGCCTCTCTCCAAATCATTGGCACTGCAAAAGGCATAGATTTCCTTTTCCTGTTCAACCACTGGCGAAGATTTGTTGCACAAGTATTGCAGCACATGTGTGGGGCCCACCTCTTGTCCTGATCTCCAATTTTGCAGCCAAAAGAAAGGTGATAGGCTTTCTTAACCATAGTGCTTATACTGCACTTTTGTGATGCAAAAGTCACTTCACCACAAACATAGCAGAAGTTATCTGCACTGTTCACACAAGTACGAGGCATCTCTGCTCACTTTGGCTAAACAGAAATGTGTCCCTTTGCAAAATCAAACACTGACAAATAAGAGAGCACGACACTGTATGATTTCTAGAGCTGATCTAGGGCAATTTGTTCAGCAGAGTGATGTAAGCTTCGTTATGATTGCATCATCCATGACTTCTAGGAATAACATGATGCAATTCATATCATGTATGACGCAATACCAGCTTCAGATTGCATCATTCATTGTTTTGCCTAAAAAGCAAGTACTGTCCAAACCCAGTCATAGATTTATTCATCGATCTGGTCAAAGATGTATTTTAGTCATTTCTGGTTTAAATTGAGTTCCCTTCCCTTTATAACTCACTTATCCTCCGCCATTCCCAAGTCAAGGGTCGTATATACTGACCCAATAGCATCTCTTGAAAACTAGAGCCAATCAACAATTTTAAGCATCATTTTCGTTCTCAGTGACCCAGAATTAGTAAAGCTTGACTACATTTATTTCAGAAGCATTTTGGCTGTAGAGCAGTGTCATCTATGCTCTACACTGGCTTCCCATAAAATTTCTAATCAAGTTCAAAGTACTCCAGGTTATCTAAAAGTTAAATGCTCCATTGCAAAAACCATGGTAGACAAATACCCTTATCTGACACAAAGGAAGTCACTACACTAAGAATATAGCTTTTCTGTGTGGAAGACTAACCTTTCTCCAGGGTTTGTCCATGACCGGAATGAACTCCTCCAGGAACAAAGGACCATCACAAATGTCTGCTCAAAGTGCAAGGCACTTCTTCTTTTAAACTTTGCCTTCTTTAACAAACACAGAGCAATAGGTGTATTTATATAAAAAACAAAACCACACATCATCAAAACAAGACATTCAACTCCACATGCTTCTCCCCTCAGGAAGGGACGAGAGAATAACCAACATGTCACAGATGTTTAGTTAAGTTTTCTTAATGCACTACTAGAAGGTGCTCAGATACTATAGTAATTAGCATGATGTAAGAGCATGGATTTTTAGAGCCTGATCTTGTTACCAAAGAGATCAGTGGGAACTTACCAATGAGATCAATGCGTACTTTCCTATTGATTTAAGGCAGGCCTGCACAACATGCGGCCCGGGGGCCGCATGCGGCCCGCATGGGCTCACTGTGCGGCCTATGGGGGGGTGAGTAGGTGGGCTCACTGTGTGGCCCAAAATCTGGGACTGTGTCCGTTGGTCCTTTTTGCTGCTTGTCTCTGGGCTGGGGCTTGTCCCAATGCTGCAAAGAGGGTGTTCCCAAAGGAAGGTGCTTGCTTCTAACCCCCGAGGCCGTCAGTATGTCTGCTCTTCTCTAGTCTAGTCTCTTGACAAGTTTGATTGTCCTTGGTCTGGTTCCCATTCCCTCTCCAAGGGTTGCAGCTGTCTGGAGGTGCCTGCATTCCACGCCTTCCTCATTCACACCTCATTCATTCAACAGGGCAATTGAATACAAAGTGGGGGGAAGATCTTATTCTACTTCTAGCAAAAAGACATCTGTCTTTTACCTTAATTATACTACCTTAGGGGCCCGCTATAACATATTACCAAGGTTCAATACAAAGTCATATAAAAGTTATACAAAAATGCATAATGCAGAGATTTATCTACAACTGCATTGATTAACTGTTGTGTGCAGTAATATAGTGACCCCTGGGGGGGTGAAGAGGAGTGTGATGGTGGGGCCGAGTGGGGAGGGGGCGGATCCTATTTTACTGCTGTAATCTGGTCACCATATGCGTGCTGTTTCTTTCCCCCTTTACAGGCTTCCACAGCCCAGCTCTGGGGAAGGAGGGGTTGTTTCCGCAGGGCGGGTGGCGCTGCGGGGACAGGGGTGGGGGGTGTTTCCACGGGGCCGGGGGGTTTTGGCCCTCAGCTGTTTTCTTTGGACTAATATGGCCCTCGCCGCTTTACGAGTTGTGCAGACCTGATTTAAGGAATGCAGGATCAGAGCCTTAAAGAACCAGAATATATTGTCTAAAGATGTAATAAAATAATGTTGAGTTTCTTCCAATAGTATAAACCCAGACACTATTAAGTGCTCAGAGAATCTTTAAGAGTTATGCTTCCTCCTGATTTCATCAGAGGACACAGATGTGACTCTTCTGTGCTTTCTGACCAATATCACAACAAAAATGTACTAAATTAAGTGTGTTAAGAAATTTGTTATGCTCTGCATGTGTACAGCTCCCATAAACACTAATGGTAGTTACGATAGACTGAAGGAAATAGACCCCTAAATGTGAAAACCCTTCACATTCACAGAAAGTAGTAGTTTCTTGCTCCCATCAAATGTAATTTGGCAGTCATAAGAAAACTTAAACAAAACAAACGATCTTGGACTCTGAAGGAATTCAACATATTTAGTATGAGCATCTACATTTTTCTTTTCCATTCCCAAACAGAACTACACATTTGCAAGGTTTAAAAAACTGTCTTTTCTTTTACATATTTACAGGTAATATTAATTAGACAAAGATATTGCTTAGATTCTAATCCTATTCCCATGCAGTCAATGGGTGTCTTTACCATTTGTCTCAATGGGGAAAGTAATAGGCTTATGTGGAATGGCTCTAATTTGGATAAAGAGTTAAAATAAAAACATTTCATCTTTAAAATTAAACAAAAATGCATGAAAAAAAATGTATAAGGTTTTTAATCATATACCTAACTTTAAGCATATTAGCAGTGGCTAAGTCAACGAGGCTCTTTATATATGCTTACATATTTTGCTGAATTGGGACTTCAAGGAACTGACAGGTTTAAGGAAATCCATTAAAACCTTCTCTCTTTCTCTCTCCCCCAGCACACACACACTTCAGAGGAGCTGCTACATTCTCCATGGTCACATTTTGTCTTCTCCTGCCTAGGGTGGGAAGAGACTACAGGCAACTCCCCTACGCAGGGATGGAAAACAGTCTCTCACTCTGCGCTCCTTGAACACGGGGAGTGGGCAAGAAGTAGAGTCAAAACTTTCAAGTGAAACTTAAAATTCCAGTGGTGTAGGGCTAGGCCCTTACATACTTCTACACTAGCGACCACTGATGGGAATGCACATTGAAACTTATTGAAGTTGCTGCCCCATGATCTTCCAAGAACAAAATGCCTCCAGCCATTACTGCTCCTGATCATTAATGCTGCGGTGACTTCTCAAGCTACAATCTCACCCAGAGCTGGAGTTCTCTAGTCTGATGCTTGAAAAGAAAAAAGGGACACTTTTCAAACTTTTAACTACAAAGAAAACTCCAAACGTTTGGTGCAGCCCAGCAATCTGAAAGTTTAAAGATTAAAAAATAAAAGCTTTTCTGCATGATTAAACTGCAGTGTATTTTGCTTTCATCTTAAACATAAAAGCATGTTTTGATGGCTAAAATAATAAAGCACATTGGAAATTGCTTTATAGTTTCTTATGTACAACTTTCATACTTGAAGTACTGCAAACAAGGGGCCCAAATCCTTCTCTCATTGAATCAAATTAGTGTTTACCACCAATGGAATCAGACCCTTTGTCAGTTATTCCCTTCAAGATGGCTGCCAAAAAGCAGTTGACTCAGAAGTGGCAGAGTAATTTAAAACTTTTCTTTGAAATCTGTTCCACTGTGTGTTCATGCTGAGAAATATTTCTTCCCTTTTGAAGCTCTAGACAGGTGGGCAGAGCAAGAGGAATATAATTTTCATTTAAGAGACAAATATATGAATATTTCTGATCACCTGGAGAGTTGCTGGGGGAACAAATGAAACACTCCTTCTTAGCTGAAGTACACAAGAATACTGCATACAATCACACCACAGTACAAATGGTGGTAGGGTTGATGTCACTGGACTGCACTTTATCAGAATAAAAGCACAACTTCCCCATATTCTCAGGGTAACAAGTAAAATAATGATGGACAGGTCTTTTCGTTGTTAAGTTTTAAAAATTATATATTCTGTCTCTACGTTTTTTCCCATGCTCAACGATATGCCAGAAGCAAAACTGAACATGAAACAATCAAGTCTAAAGGCTTCCAGTGCACAGTCTCATTCACTTTGCACCACATTGCTATGGGAGCTTATGTAACTTTCTGCTGCAGACCAGTGGCGGATGTAGAGTTAGTGGGGCCCTGTGCGCACATTCATTCCCCCCCCCCCCCCGGGACCCAGCCAAGAAAAAGAACGATCTCTTTTATCTCCCCTCCATTTTTCATTCTTTTTTTCTTCATCCTCCTCCTATATTATAAGTAATGGGAGGTAAATGAAAATAAAGTGAGGTACCTTGATTGGGGCTGGGGGTTGTTCAGGAGGGGGTGCAGGGTGTGGGCTCTGGAAGGAAGTTTAGGTGCAGAGTGTGGGCTCTGGGCTGGGGTGCGGGAGGGGGGCAGGAGGGGAGCACTTACATGGGGTGGCACGGCTCCCAAAGTGACCAGCACACACACCCCTCTGGCAGTGGTTCCTAGGCGGAGGGACCAGGGAGTCTCCACACACTGCTGTCTGCAGGCACCGCCCCCTCAGCTCCCATTGGCCGCAGTTCCTGGACAATGGGAACTGCGATGTTGGAGCTCAAGGTGGGGGCATGCAGAGATGGACCAGCAGCCGGCTACTTCCGGGAGCAGTGTGGGGCCACCAGCCATGGCATGCAGGCAGCCTGCCTGCCTGAGCCCGGCTGCGCCATCGGCCAGGACTCAGGGGCAGGTTGTCAGATGAGATTTGTCCTGCATTTGGGGGACCCCCCTGTCGTTGAGGGCTCCATGCTACCGCACACTTTGTTTTATGGTAAATCCGCTCCTGCTGCAGACTCAGTAGCTCCTCCATTGAGATTTAATTGTCTTACGTTTCCAGGCTTTAAACTGAAGCTTTGTGGACATCTTGAAGCAAACTGCCTACCCCCATGGAAACCTCAAAACACAGCTCAGCATGCTGAGCATTGCTTGCATTCCCCAACTAGATACATATACATTGGCCAGGATTCTTATGCCACTTTATCTCTGTCAGAAGCACAGGAGCAAGATTTGTACAATAGCAGCACTTAAGTTTCTACCAGTTTAAATGATTTTACTAGTTCTAATGATATTCCCCATTATGTGGGGAGGAATTATATACTGAACTGGTAAAAGTATTCAAGCCAGACAAAACCTTTCAAGTGCAACCACTATTACTTCCATGAAAGGGGAGAAAAAGAATTTCACAGATATTTTATATTTGAAATCCTAGAATTATAGCTGTAGATGGCTCCTACCTTGACAAAACTTTTAATTACACCACACCCCCGCCCAATCTAATAAACATCTGGTTTAGTTGCCAAGACAGCCCCACCTTTGCAACACTGCTCTGAGCCTGTGACCACAAAGTAACTATAAGCAAAGACTTGAGCAGCTTGACATGGGAGTCAGATTTACAGGTTTACAATGGCCGGTTAGGCCATGCAGTGGGCCTATTTCTCCAGCCGTGAAATTGCAAGCAAGTCAGCAGTAGAGACAGAAGCTTGCCAATTTCCCCCCCTGTTTTGTCACCTTATAAAAAAGGGTTCTTGTCCTCACTCTCATTTGATAACCTCATGCTGCAAGTTTAATTGAGGTTAATGAGCACTACTCAGATGGATTAAGTTAAGCATCTAAAAAAGCATATGCATCATCATCAATGGGAGCTTTGTCATTCACTTCAATGATCATAGGATAAGCCCATCGTTAATTTTATGTCAGTAAGCAAGGAATAAAAATGTGCTTTATTATATTTCTAACGGCAAATGAATTTATTATTTCTATTATCTGGCAAGCTGGTCATTATAAACATACACACAAAAGGGAACTAGTAAGTTGAGACATGCAAATGGTTCAGGCGCAACTCAGTATCTTTTTTGAGAGAGAAATTTGCATAACCACTTGCATCATATTAAAAACAACAGACTCTTACTGTCTAGTTTAAATTTGTTGAGTGAACTGATGCAAGTGTTTGCATTACTTGTGATCCACTGAGCACTTCAATTCACTTTTCTCCCAATTACTTCAAGACCAGTTTAGAACATCTCTATTCAGAACTAAAAGCTTTTGCTTTTTTTTCATTGTTAAATGCAAAGAGGTAGAAGGACATTGGAGACCACTGTGATTGTGAAGAAATTGGAAGGTGCATGTGAAAAGTGATATAAATAGAAAGCCAAAGACATAATAGAATAAATAAGATCTGGAAGAAGGGGGAATAGAAGATAAGTGAACATGATTAAAGGATAATTGGAGAATAGAGGTTAATGCTGAACACTGATGGCAAAGAGCATTCCAAGTACATAACTGCTGTTCAAGTTTGAAATAAACGAATAAATGGTTCCCTTAAAAAATACAAAGGTGCCGGACAAAAAGAATGGTGAATTTCTTAACCTTTACCTTGATTCTTTCCCCTTCCAGAGAGGGAGGAGGAAGACTAAGAGAAGAGAAAGATTTTGTGGTACAATAGGGGAAAAGCAAAATTGTGCTTAGACTACAGAAATGAAAGTGGGACAGGACTGCTCAGGGGATTGTAAATATCGTAAAGAATTTTCCCTTCCAGATTTCTGGTTCATATCAGAATACTTCTGTAATGACCTACGTGTGCTGCTGGCTCTGGTGACTGGTTGCTAGGGTGTCTGATTTTGCATTTGTCATAAACATACAGCTAAGGGAGCCTAGAATTCCTCCTTACCTGTAAGGAGTTAAGAAGCTCAAATAGCCTGGTTGACACCTGACTAACAGGACCAATGGGGAAAGGAGATACTTTCAAATCTTGGGAGGGGGGGAAGGTTTTATTTGTGCTCTGTGTTTCTGTGTGTGTCCTCTCTTGGGACTGACAGGTGCCAGACAGAAATCCATTTTCTCCAATCCATCCTAATCCAAGTCTCCAACATTGCAACCAGTATAGGTAAGCCAGGCAAGGTGGATTAGTTTATCTTTTGTTTTGATTGTGAATTTTCCCTATGCTAAGAGAGAGGTTTATTCCTGTTTTCTGTAACTTGAATTTTCCCTGTGCTAAGAGGTAGGTTTATTCCTATTTTCTGTAAATTTAAGGTTTTGCCCAGAGGGGAATCCTCTGTGTTTTGAATCTGAATACCCTGTAAAGTATTTTTCATCCTGATTTTACAGAGATGATGATTTTTACCTCTCTTTTTTTAATAAAGTCCTTTTTTAAAGAACCTGGCTGATTCTTCCATCATGCCAAGACCCAGGGGTTTGGGTCTTTGATCACTTTGTAACCAATTGGTTAGGATATTATTCTCAAGCCTCCCCAGGAAAGGGGGTGTAAGGGCTTAGGGGGATTTGGGGGGGGGGAGAGGAACTCCAAGTGGTCCTTTTCCCTGGTTCTTTGTTAAATCACTTGGTGGTGGCAGCGTTACTAATCCCAAGGTACAAGGGAGAATTTGTGCCTTGGGAAGTTTTTAACCTACGCCGGTAGAAATAAGCTTAGGGGGTCTTTCATGTTGGTCCCCACATCTGAACCCTAGAGTTCAGAGTGGGGAGGAAACCCTGACAGTATTCATTGAAGGCAATGACAAAACTGACTTGAGTGGAACCAAGAGTGGGATCCCAACAAGGCCCACTGACGTACTTACATTCTAAATTAGACAAACAGCCGAAGAATAAGAGACAAGAGTCCATGGGAGTGGAAAGACTGCAGAGAATAAGAAGGAAGTACATAGTTTTATTTATGGTTGACAGAGAATTCCTTAAGAGTTCTTTGGATAATGATTTATATTGTGGCAGAGAGAGTACCCTTATAAAGTCAGAGGATGATACCAAGCTGGGAGAGTTGCAGGTGCTTCAGAGGATAGGATTAAAATTCAAAATGATCTGGGCAAATTGTCTGAAGTAAATAGGATGAAATTCAATAAGGACAAATGCAAAGTACTCCACTTAGGAAGGAACAATCAGTTGCTCACATACAAAATGGGAAATGACTAAGTAGGAAAGAGCACTGCAGAAAGAGATCTGAGGGTTATAGTGGCTCACAAGTTAAATATGAGTCAAGAGTGTCACACTGATGCAAAAAAAAAAGGAAACATATTTCTGGGATGTATTAGCAGAAGTGTTGTAAGCAAGACATGTGAAGTAATTCTTCCACAATTCTATCCACAGATAAGGCCTCATCTGGAGTATTATGTCCAGTTCTGGGTGCCACATTTCAGAAAAGATGTGGACAAATTGGAGAAAGTCTAGAGAAGAGCAACAAAAGTGATTAAAGGTCTAGAAAACATGACCTATCAGAAAATACTGAAAATATTAGGTTTGTTTAGTCTGGAGAAGGTAAGACTCAGAGGGGACATGATAATAGTTTTCAAGTATACAAAAGTTTGTTACAAGCAGGAGGATGAAAAATTATTCTCATTAACCTCTGTGGATAGGACAAGATGCAATGGTCTTAAATTGCACCAAGGGAGGTTTAGCTTGGACATTAGGAAAAACTTCCTAACTCTCAGGCTGGTTAAGCACTGGAACAAATTGCCTAGGGAGGTTGTGGAATCTCTGTCACTGGAGATTTTTAAGAACAGGTAAGTAAAATACCTATCAGGAATGGTCTAGCTATTACATCAGGGATTGGCAACCTTTGGTATGCAGCCCGCCAGGGTAAGCCCCCCTGGCAGGCCTGCTGGTTACCTTCCGCGTCCGTGGGTTCGGCCGATCACAGCTCCCACTGGCTGCGGTTCGCCATTCTGGGACAATGGGGGCTGCGGGAAGTCGTGGCCAGCACATCCCTCGGCCCACACCACTTCCTGCAGCCCCCATTGGCCTGGAGCAGCAAACCGCAGCCAGTGGGAGCTATGTTCGGCCGAACCTCCAGACGCATCAGGTAAACAAACTAGCAGGCCATGTGCCAAAGATTGCCGATCCCTATATTACATAGTCCTGCCTTCAGTTCAGGGGACTGGACTAGAGGACCCATTGATGTCCCTTCCAGTCTTACACTTTAATGGTACATACCAATTCACTTAGGAGGCATCTGTATTGACAATAAGCCAAAAGAGAGATCAGAATGTGCAAGAGAATGAAAATACAGATAGGGTTGAATTTTTAAGGTGAAAGCCACAACTTTTTTTTTTAAAAAACCCACACTTTAATTGTGGGGCCAAACCAGGCCAAGAGGGTCCACCAATTACTTGCCAGATCTCTCACTCATGCTTGCCCAAAGCGACCATCTGCCAGATGTATGTCTGCACAGCAAGTAGACATCTGCAGCTGGCCCATGCCAGCCGACTCAGGCTCATGGGATTCAGGCTGTTTCATTATTGTGTCAACTTCTGGGCTCTGAGACCCAGTGAGGTGAGAGGGTCCCAGAGCCCAGGCTCCAGCCCAAGTTTCACAGCAGTGAAACATCTCCTGACTCTGGGCCCATGGTCCTCACAGGGCTCTTAGCTGTCATCTCCCCAGGGGGTTAAGGGAATCCAGGCGCTCACACTATACTGGGTTCCAGTCCAGGGTCCCTATAACCAGCAGCCAAGGTCTGCTCCAGAAGACTCCACTATGCTGCCTCTTGAACTTTTTCCTACCATAGCTTGTCAGCAGACCTTTCCCACTGACTCTCTAAATTCACCCAGTTTCAAGGCCAGGACTTGAAGGACTCTGTCATGAAATTCCCCAACAACCCTAAACCTAAAGCACAAACAAAACAATGTCTGCCCTCCTCAGATCTAACCTTTCATCCCTTGTGAGTTTCCATGGCTTTGTCAGGGAAAGAGCCCTGGGAGGTGTTAAGTGGAAGATGTCTCAATCCTATGCTTGGCTGTATTCCCAATCCACCACTACCTTCACATCAGGGCTGAGTTCCTCTATGATGAAACTCCTGCTCTTGGGTTCAGTGAGCTCTCCCTCTGCCTCAGGGTTCCCATGAACCTTCTACCTGACAGGGTATCCCAGCTCTGGCCAGTTCCATTACTACTGTAACACCGACCCAGACATGGGCATCAGCAGCTGCGATCAAACCTGGGACCTCTGGAGCTAAACACACAAGCCTCTACTGCATGAGCTAAAAGAGACATCTCTGTTAGTGAAGGCTGCAGCAGGCTCATCAATCTCTAGCTGGCCTAGCCACCACTAGAGGGGACAGAGTGCCAATCCCAGCAAGCAGGGGCTATGCTACCTTCTTTGCACCAGGTCCTCCTGCTCCTCCTTCCTTTACTACCAAGAGAGTGGCTCCAGAGTAATTTGTTCTCTCTCTACAGGCTCCAAACGTCCTGCCTTTTTAGCACTGCACCGCTGGGCTTCATCTTTAATTTGGCCTACCCTCACCCCATCCCAAGTGCAACTAGAATGGTTGACTGGCCCATCAGATCCACATTTACCCTTTCAGAGCCAGGATGGGGGATCTGCCATATCACTTAGTGATTCCCCATAAAAAAAAATTTCTGCTGAACATGGTTTAGCTGCAAGTATAGACAAGGACAAACCTGCAATTTCAATTGCAGTAGCATAGTGGAGAATGAGGCTCATTGTCTTTATAGTCTAAATAATTCAGAAACCACGCATCCCTTTTTTACAGTGAAGGATTCAGTAACTTAATGCTTGTCACATAGTTCATTGTGCTTATTTTGCAAATTTGAAACAGCATCATGAAGTATTTGATATCCGTTAAAATAGAACTATAATGAACCTATATTTACCCCAAACTGTCTACTAATATCCTAGTTTCCATTTTTTTCCAAGTCAATAGTTGTGGGGGGGAAATGTCCTAAGAAAACCTGGGCACTTTCAAGTTCTTGAAAGCCAATAAAAATATTATATATAGACCAATGTTACTGGTACTTCAAAATGTTCTTGTTCACTGTTTGGAGGTAAAATTGTTACTCGATTAGAAAATGAACATTTATCATGTTGTTTAGAAGCCCTTTTCTCTTCGATGACCTGACATCAGTTGCTTCCTTTTCATTTACCAAATACGCCTGTTGTTTATGTTCTTTAAGTCTAAATCCTAACGAACAAGTCAAAATGTATTTTTTTTTATTTTATAGTCTGGAATGTCCATTACACATCCTATTTTATTACTTTACTGTGCTATCATAAAAGAAGCAATTCCTTATGCCACACATATCAGGTATTGTTATACTATCCTATTTGCCTAATAATTTCTGTGTCTGTATTTTCATAAGTTGCTTGAGTAAGCTTCTGATTCATAGTTTTTAAAAAAGTCAATAAGCTTAATTTAAAAAAAAATGCATACACTTTTGTTTTTAAAGACAAAAATCACAGTATAACAACTGTTCCCTTTTGTACTGTATAACAGAGAGCTGGATAAGGGGGGGAGGGATTTTATAGCACTTCTAAGGTCCCTTCCAACCCTGATATTCTATGATTCTATGAAAAATATCATATACTTTCTTCAGTACAAAAATGTAAAGAAAAGACCTTTGTGAGTCCCTTGCCAAAGGAAAGCAGAAATGATTGTGGACAACTCTGGCATGTTTTTACAAGATGAACTGTAAAAAACAGTGGTGTGGTGTAGAGGGAGAAAAGGCAAGCATGAAAGTAGCTGTAGTGGGTATAAGTACCTCCTTACAGTGTAAATGAGTAAACTTACAAAATGAATGGTGTCAGGGTTCCCTCCCCACTCTAAACTCTAGGGTAAAGATGTGGGGACCCTCATGAAGAGTTCCTAAGCTTATTTCTACCAGCTTATGTTAAAACCCCCCAAGGTACAAAATTCCCTGAACCCTGAGAAATGCTTCTCTCACTGCCACCATCAAGTGTTTTAAACAGGAATCTGGGAAAGGAACCACCTGAAGTTCCCCTTCCCCAAAAAATACCCTCTCAAGCCCATACACCCCCTTTCCTGGGAAGCTTGAGAATAATCTCCTAACCAATTGGTTACACAGTGATCTAAAAACCCACCCCCGGGTTTTAAAACCATAGAAAACAGTCAGCTTCTTAAAAGAAGGATTTTATTAAAACAAAGAAGGTAAAATCATCTCTGTAAAATCAGGATGGTAACTATTTTACAGGATACTCAATTTCCAAACTCAGAGGGATTCCCCCTCTGGACAAAACCTTAAAGTTACAGAAAAAAAAGGAATAACCCCTCTCTCTAACACAGGGAAAGCTCACCAAGCAAAACAAACAAAAACCTATTCGCAGTGCTGACTACATTTACTTTAGAAAAGTGAGGTTTGTTGAGAAGACTGATTTTTCTGCAGGTTCTTTCTGTCTTCCAAGATCACTCTGACTCAGACAAAGAGCCACACACAAAGCCTTCCCCCCGCCCACGATTTGAAAGTATCTTGTCCCCTCATTGGTCAGATGCCAGCCAGGTCAGGTGTCAGTCTGGCTACCTGCATTTCTTAACCCTTTACTGGTAAGAGGATTTTATAGCACTGCATCCGACCCTCTCCCCCTTCCCTTTATTTTTATGACACGCCCCCCAAATCACCAATAGTGTGAAACACCGGCTGTGATTTCTTCCTGGAGCTCTAAAAGAAAACAAAGTTAATAAGACACATGCATCTCCAAATATACTAATAACTGGATAAAGACTAACAATATTTCCCACATTGCAAGGACAATATTAACCAGTTGGTTCTGGGAAACTTTTACGGGAGAGTGCATCAGCCACTTTGTTAGAAGCTCTCTGGCTCTTCCTGTAGCTGCTTGGAAGCAGGGATGGGGGAGAGGTTAAGCTGCTAGGAGCTAGAGTATCTACATATGAAAGCAGGTAGTTAACCCCTACAGGGAAAACCCAAGCAAGTTTTTTTTTCTTTTCTAACTCTCTCGGGTTAAGACAGATTAAACACAGAAAGGCTAAAATGACTGCCAGTGAAACAGCTATTAAACTGGCTAGCTAGACTGCAAGCCAATGGTTCAAAAAAAATCTCTGGTTCAATATATCCCACCGCTCTGCCACCATGTCAGGGTTCCCTCCCACTCTAAACTCTAGGGTAAAGACATGGGGACCCGCATGAAGAGCTCCTACGCTTATTTCTACCAGCTTAGGTTAAAACCTAAGAGTGTGAGAGTTATCCCTTGAGGGCTCAGCCAACTGCTAATTCTTTTAGCAGTAAGGCATTCCCTTAAACCCCACAAGGTACAAAATTCCCTGCACCCTGAGAAATGCTTCTCTCACTGCCACCATCAAGTATATCAGGCCCAGGTGTTCCTTAACTAGTTAATTACTGCCCAGCTACTTAGGTAATTAGTTATCCCCATATCAATGTTGCCTGGCTTATTCTTTTTAGCACAGCCTGTCACAGTTATGGTGAGCTCCTGACTGCATTTAAGGGCCAGCTACACCATGATAGTAACCAAAAGTACTCATTTAACCAAGGGTACTTTATGTCTTTCACCAATGTCAGAATGAAAATGCTAAAAAAGTAATGATGATGTGCTATTGGGTATCTCAGAGGAATCTAACAGCCAACCTCCCCTTGAATTCAATGAGAGCAGAACTGGGCCATTGATTTGATTATCTAAAAAGACTGAGAGCCTCTGAGGTGCTGAGTAACCCCACAGTTCGTTAATTTTTATAGAAGCTGAAGGGCTGTACTAAGAACGTCACAGGTTCAGGCCTTGTATAAAACAGCAATGCTAGTTCAGGTGCCACTACATGGTTAATGCCATTTCAGAAGGGCTTATCTGCTATGCCATTGCATGCCTGACTCATCCAGACTCTATCTTTTATAAAACTTAAGGAGATTTTAAAACTAAATAAATAAATTGCAAAGAGCTATAATCTTGGGATTTTATAAGCTGCTTTTTCTCAGGCATGAAGATATAATTAGCTAATAAGACTGCTTCTAGGAAAATGGATGAAATAGATCTAGGTCAACTTTGGATTTGTTTTTTTAATATGTTTCCTTATATGTGAAAAATTGCTGCATGCTGTTTGGCATTAGCAATTGCCTAAACTATATCTAGCTATGTTGTTTCCATTATATTTTTAGGTATTTATAAATTTCTCATAAAATTTCACATGGGGGATAACATATTGTCTACAAAGTCTCAGAAAAAAAAATTCCCCACACTATATTGATTTATGTCATTTTTGACAAATTTTAGATTAGATAGATGAGAAAAAAAGAGAGAGTGTTTTGTGGTTTTAAATGCTTTGAGAGCTCCATAACTCAAACAAGGCTTTGATTTATTAAGAAGAAATTTCAGAGCATTAGTCTATAACCCTTTGGTATTAAAAAAATGAGCTAAGTATGCAAGTTTAAAAAGAATACTGTGATTTATTTTTAAAGGTTAAACATGTCAAAATAGCACCTACTGAAACTAGCAGTTAAGAAATGCATAAGAAACTAGACAAGAAATAAGGAACTCTGGGTAACAACAAATCAAAAATTCTGTAATAGCTACAGAAGGACTGAAAGAGTCTTGGTACAGATGTAAACATAACCTTCATGTAACCAATATAATGTTATTTTAAAAAAAGATGGATCAGGGGACTGGTGTTCTGATAGAGATTTTCACAATTAGGTGCTGGCTCAAAAACTAAGCCATCTTATTTTACGCCATTACCATCAGTTTGACAGTTTGTTGTCAGAATCTGCTTGAAAAAGAATGTCTGCAACAGTTAAGATTAGACTGTGCCTTTAAGCACAACCTGAATATGGGATGGTGCTAGTCACACTGCTCCAGGGGAAACACAGGGAGACACTGTGCTTTAGAAAAACTCCTGTTAGACACAATTCCACCCAGCGGTCCCCTCTTGCGTGAAGAACAATATGGCACACATTTGTGAGGTTAGTTTACTCCTGCCACATGGCCAATCAGGTCTAGCATTGTGGCCCAGATGTTCAGAGGTGTTCAAAGCCAGATTAGTCAGATTTTTTTTAAAAAAGTTGGACTCCCATGTAGATACCTAAATAAGGGCCATGTTTTCAAGAGTGCTCAGAACCCAGCAACTCCCACTGTAACACGAAGGTGTTAAGCTTTAAAAATAAAGCCATTTATTTTGAAATATGTATTTGATAACTGAGCTCTTTGAAATTCTGATCCTGTAGTAGCTGCATTTACTCCCCACCCCTAAAACATCACTCGCTTACTGTGGGGAGCAACTGGCCACCAGCCTTTGTGCTTTCCCAGCATCTGAAGATACGATCTTGGTAGTCCTATCATACAGTAACTCCTCACTTAAAGTCGTCCCAGTTAACGTTGTTTCGTTGTTACATTGCTGATCAATTAGGGAACATGCTCGTTTAAAGTGCTCCCTTCTAAGGTCATTTGCAGGCTACCAATTGCCGGCACTTCAGCTGTCCTTTCCCCCACTGCCATGTGCTGCTCCCCGAGACTCCTGCCTGCTTGCTGTGTGAGGAGGAGGGGAAGAAGAGGGGGGCTAGTGTCAGGGTGCCTGCTTGCTGAGTGGTGGGGAGGGGAAGAAGGGGGCGGGCTAATGTCCCCCTGCTCCTGCACCTTGCTGACCCCAACTTCCATAGAGCAGGAGACAAACACGAGGGAGGGAGCTGCTGCCTTAGGCAGAAGCTACAGCTGCCGGGCTTGTTGATCTAATTAACAAGGCAGTGTACTTCTGACCCCACTCTTGATACTTAAAGGAGAAATCCGCATATCTATCTCTGAAATAAACACTTGTGTGTGTCTCTGTATGCTCTCCCTCCTTTCCTGCTGTCTTGAAGAGTGTGAGAGTTATCCCTTGAGGGCTCAGCCAACTGCTAATTCTTTTAGCAGTAAGGCATTCCCTGGGAAATTCCCACCCTCTGACTCCTCCACCTCAACCAAGCTTCACAATCATCATCACTGTGTTCCAGTATTCAATTGTTTAAAACTTATTGTCTGGTTATAAAAAAAATTCCCTGGAACCTAACCCCCTCATTTACATTAATTCTTATGGGGAAATTGGATTAGTTTAACATTGTTTTGCTTAAAGTCACATTTTTCAGGAGCATAACTACCACGTTAAGTGAGGAGTTACTGTATCCACATGAGGAACAAGGAATCATTCCTTAATCCGCTGTACCAGAATGCTAAAGCTAATCACAAGCCAAATCTGATATACCTGAAAGACACAGGTTCCAGTCCTGCACTTGCTCACATGGGCAGTTCTAGTAATATCATATTTCATATCTTTAATAGGCCTACTCACAACAGTAGGTGCTTGCTGGATCAGGCATGTGGCGCTGTGATTACACATCACTGAATGTGGATGAATATCTTTACAGCACATGGCTTCTGATCATTCGTTGAAAGAAAATAGCAGCAGCAATGGGAGATACACAAGGAAAACTTTTACTATTTGGTCAAAAGTTTGCTATCTCTACATACAGGAAACTGCAATCTTGTAACAATCAGCTTTGTCATTTAATAGGCTAAACTGAAACTTTCATCCTTACAAACCATTTTCCTTGGCTCTCAGATCACCTTTGCATATCTGAGTTATCTACCTAGGACAATTAATAGTGCATATAAAAAATCAAAATACTGTAATTAAACAGTTTGAGAAATTCCCTAGGAAATTTGGCAGGTCAAGACTGTTTTCCCATTAAGACCAGCTGAGTAATGATAACACAAAAATGATATTTTCTCTTTTGGAAACCATGAAGTAGCAGGAAAGCACTATTCCAGATATTATGAGATGTCATATTATTTCATAAACATAATTTACTGGGAAGTAGGCCTGTCAATTAATCGCAGTTAACTCACATGATTAACTCAAAAAATTAATCGTGATTAATCGCAGTTTTAATTGCACTGTTAAACAATAGAATACCAATGAAAATTTATTAAATATACTGGATCTTTTTCTACATTTTCTTATATATTGTATTCTGTGTTGTAATTTAAATCAACTTGTATATTATTTTTATTACAAATATTTGCACTGTAAAAATGATAAACAAAATAAATAGTATTTTTTCAATTAACCTCATACAAGTACGGTAGTGCCATCTCTTTGTTATGAAAGTGCAACTTACAAATGTGGATTTTTTTTATTACATAACTGCATTAAAAAACAAAACAATGTAAAACTTCAGAGACTACAAGTCCACTCAGTCCTACATCTTGTTCAGCCAACCGCTAAGATAAACAAGTTTGTTTACATTTACAGGAGAAATGCTGCCCTATTCTTATTTAAAATAGCACCAGAAAGTGAGAACAGGCATTTGTATGACATTTTTAGCCAGCATGGCAAGATATTTACATGCCAGATATGCTAAACATTCTTATGCCCCTTCATGCTTCGGTCTCCATTCCAGAGGACATGCTTCCGTGCTGAGGACGCTTGTTAAAAAAATAATGCATTAATTAAATTTGTGACTGAACTTCTTGGGGGAGAATTGTTGTCCCCTGCTCTGTTTTACCTGTATTCTGCCATATATTTCTTGTTATAGCAGTCTCGGATGATGACCCATCACATGTTGTTCATTTTAAGAACACTTTCACTGCAGATTTGACAAAATTCTGAGAAGGCACAAATGTGAGATTTCTAAAGATAGCAACAGCACTCGACCCAAGGTTTAAGAATCTGAAGTGCCTTCAAAATCTGAGAGGGACAGGGTGTGGAGAATGGTTTCAGAAGTCTTAAAAGAGCAACACTCCAATGCAGAAACTATAGAACCTGAACCACCAAAAAAGAAAATGAACTTTTGCTGGTGGCATCTGACTCAGATGATGAAAATGAACATGTGTTGATCTGCACTACTTTGGATTCTTATCGAGCAGATCCCATTATCAGCATGTCCCCTGAAATGGCGGTTGAAGCATGAAGGAACATATAAATCTTTAGTGCATCTGGCACATAAATATCTTGCAATTCTGGCTACAACAGTCCCATGAGAACACCTATTTTCACTGTCAGGTGACATTGTAAACAAGAAGTAGGCAGTATTATCTCCTGCAAATGTAAACAAATTTGTTTGTCTGAGCGATTGGCTTCACAAGAAATAGGACTGAGTGGACTTGCAGGCTCTAAAATTTTAGTATGTTTTTTTTAAATTTTAAATGCAGTTTTTTTGTACATAATTCTACATTTGTAAGTTCAACTTTCTCTTTGATAAAGAGACTGCACTACAGTACTTGTATTAGGTGAATTGAAAATACTATTTCTGTTGTTCTTTTACAGTGCAAATACTTGTAAGCAAAAATAAATATAAAGCGAGCACTGTACACTTTGTATTCTGTGTTGTAATTGAAATCAATATATTTGAAAATATAGAAAACATCCAAAAATATTTAAATAAATGGTATTATGTTATTGTTTAACAGTGTGATTAATCGTGATTAATTTTTTTTAATCACACAATCACAATTAATTTTTAATTGCTTGACAGGCCTACTGGAAAGTAATTTTAGCGAATTAATGGTTTCAGACAGGCTCTCTAGGACTCATATTGCATATGGATGTCATAGCCATAATCTCTACCAAGTAGTGGCTGATAAGCCTCTTCCAGAGCATATAACCTGAATTGGAGGGATACGTACTGAGCAGCAACTCTGGAGATGGGGTTGGGGCTGATTTTTCTTCTTCAGTCTGTGGAGTCACTACTCTAAATGTAAGACTTGAATAGCTTTATGTTGCATTTGCAACTCCTTTTCAGTTGCATTTGCTACTCCTTTGCAACCCCCTGTCATTCCTCCTTCACATCACTCTCCGCTGCACCCCTAGTATACAGTTACTTCTCTTCTGTTCCAACCCCTCTCCATACTTCTTGCCTTCAAGCTCTCTACTGAAAACAAAATAATAAATTATGAACAAATCTAAAGCAAACAAACCTAAAGACACAACAAATCAAACAAATACCACTGAACTGAGAAAATGCATACAAATATGTCACGAAATAGCAACACTACTGGGCTTTAAGTGCCATCCCCCATGGTCAATTAGTTCATTTGGGGCTAGATCCACAAAGGAGACAAACTCATCATTGCGGTATCTAACGTTAGGTACCCTGCCACTGAGTGGAATCCGCAGCCCTGAGTTAGGCACCCAGGCTCCCTATGCAATGCATGGGGAGTAATAGGCACCTAAGAATGGGATTCACAAAAGCCAGCATGCTAAGCAGAGAGCTGCCTAAGTTAGCCAAGAGGAAATGCCAAGGAGATGGGTGGGACTTACGCCCTGATCCTCTTAGAAGGTTAGGCACCTAACTCTGGGCCAGAGGGAGTTGCCTTCCTCCACTGGGGATTTGCAACCTTGAACACTCTCCGCGATTTAGATGTCTAAGCCAGGTCAGCCCTTTGTTGGGAAAAAAAACCCATGGAGAAGGAAGTGCTGCAGCTGCCACCTCCCATATTCCTGTAGTTAAAGCACCTGCTTTGGATGTCAGAGATCTGTGTTTAAATTCCCCACCAGCAGCATTGCTTGATTCATAGCAGGGATTTGAACTCAGCTTTCTCACCTCCCATGTGAATGACACAGTCACTGAGATCTCTCTCTCTCCTTTTTTTTTTTTCTTCCAGTTTTTCTTATTGAAGTTTTTCCACTTTGCATGAATTACTCTTTGAAACAGGGACTGGAACCTGACTCTCCCACAAGTGCACAAACCACTGGGCTGTAGAGTGATTTTCTCTATTCATGAATATTTAAGTATTGCATGTAAAGTGGGACAGCTTCAACAGGAGAGATTGAGAGGGACTCACCTTAAAATGCCCCATAGCCTAGTGGTATGGGCACTCACAGGGATACTAGAGTTCAAATCCCTGCTCCACCTCAAGCAGAGAGAGGACTTGAACCCAGTCTCCCAAGTCCTGGGTGAATAAGCTAATCACGGGGCTGTAAGGGGGAAACCGTGACTTCCTGTAGTGTTGGGGGGGTTTTTTTGGGTGCGGGGTGGACAGGGCACTATTCTGATAGATATGCTTTAAGGCAGCCTATTAGGATGTCTACAAGATCAGGCCTCGCAGGAGATTTTGGTGTGGGAATGCCTAGCTTGAGTATCCGGCCTGGGCTTAGTCATGAACTGGGCACCAGGTGTCAGGTGCCAGGTTGTTGTGTGCATGCCCAGCAGCAGAAAATGTAAGTGACTTCAGCAGTGGAAACTTAGGCCCCTACTGGATTAAGTGGCAGCTGACCAAGGTTTTTGAAGATTCAAATTTTGGCTTGGGTGCCTAACGGAGCAGTTGTGTGCCTAAATCTTTTTGTGGATCTAAGTTTAATGTACACTCTGGTTTGAAGACTTTACTTCATACTTGTCTGCAAAAAGCATGGTTGCTGCTGTGCAATGAATGTTAGCTAGTGACTGGAAGCAACAGCTCTATAGAAAGGAGTAGTGTATAGGCTCACTACTCTAGGGAAGCACATTGCATCCTGGAGCTGCAGAGGCTTTGTATCTCCTACTACACCCCTTTGTGGGATGCATCATACTTCACCCTCCCCCAGCTTGAGCAGCCAGCTTTGGTGGCAGGCACATGGGGCACTAGTATACAGCCAGCTCATATTTCACTTGTGATCACAGAACCTTTTAACTTGCTAAATCTAAGAGGTCACCTATTGTGGAAGAATCCTATTAAACATTTTTGACAAGCCATTCGTTTGATTTTAGCATATTCACCACATCAACACTGGTATTTTAAATATATTTGAACATAACAGTGAGTGTTATTCTTTTGAGCCTGCAATTTGGTTGGTGGTTGTGTGCAAATGTATGTTCTGTTTGACACATTGAATTAACTTATACCTTAATATTTTGTGACATACTCCGGGGGGGGGGGGATATAGTCCCAGACCTGAGGAAGAACTTTGTATAGCTAAAACGCTTGTCTCTTTCAAAAACAAAAGTTGGTCCAATAAAAGATATTACTTCACCTTGTCTTTCTAGTACCTTTTCTCTCAATCACAGGAAGACCATAGGTCTACTCTGGCAATCATAATCTGGAATTTGGAAATGCCTGTTTGCAAAACCCTGACAAAAAATGTATCCTTCCCCTTAAAGGACAATCAAATGCAGTAGTTTTCCAGTCAAACTCCTAAGAGACTCCCATAGAATTTGAAGTTACTAGTCTTTTGCTTCATGCTTAGTTCTTAATGCATACTGTCCAAGGGTTTCTATAGACAAGGAGGAAATCATTATAATATCCTTATTAGTATTGAATAGCACTTTACTTCACAACTAGTATAATTGATTTCAGACCTGTCCCTTTGTTTCTGAATCAGAATTAGACTTTACAAGAAGGACAGTGAGATGAAAAAAAATTGCTGCATAGATAGCTGTTGAAGGATTAGGTATGTAAAGGATGCTATTAATTTTCAACACACTCTAGGAAATAAACAGAACAATACTTCTGTATTTGGAAGTATGTTTATTCGCGTGTAGCTTTCTGAATTTTGCCGGGGGTGGGGGGAGGAAGTAATTTTACAACTTTGTAGATTTAGATTCACAACAAGTACATTTTGCTACCAAACTGCAATTACTCACTCCCTCACATTTGTTGATTTCTAGAAATATTTGCATAAGCTTATGAAAGTAATTACAATGAATAAGCTGTGAATCTTGTACTTTCAAAATATTTGATATACTAAGCAAAATTTGTACATTTAAGGGGTCAAGATATTTTCATGTGACAATTAGCCAATAGTGCATGACAATGCACATTTGGAGGTGATTACAGCATACACTGAATGGTGTTATTTTTAATCCTTCATATTGTTATGGTCTTGATAAAAAAGCACAGCGTATCTAAATACATTACACACATGAAACTTACAGAAATTATAAATGGGAGCAGAATCACCATATAATCTGCTATGACAGGGGAACCTGAAATGCTTGTGGGACCAGAGTACTCCAAGGAGTGAAACTTTCTTTCTTTCTTTTTCTCCCCCTATTTTCCTTTACTATTTGAGTGTAAGCAAAGGGTACAAACTCTATTTCAGCATTTATCATCTGGAGCCTGGATCTATCCTTTCCTGTTCTCTTTCTTTGACTTAAAAACACTTTCCTGCAACCCCCTTCTGGCTGGTTCCCTGCAACAGAGATTGGGCTTGATTCTCCCCTAACACTAGTTTACATCAGTATAACTCTGTTGTGGGACAGATCCTCACTTAGTGTAATTTAGTATAGCTCCATTTGTAGTAGTAGGATTTTATGTTTGTATTTTGTATAATTCTGTATCTGAGCTAATTTCAAGGCAATAACAGAAGGAATCGGAGACAAACGCAAGGGTTCCAGGAGGCTGCAATATGCCCCCTACCGAAATATCAAAAGAGGGCAAATTAACAACTCTAAAAATGAAACAGGCACTTATCAATGGAGACAATATAGCTGTAATCAAACCCAGCATGGAATAACTCCCTGAAAAACATACTAAAAAAACAAAAATAATAATAATTAAAAAAAAATGTTAAAAAACAAGGAGCCATCAAACAATAATTGGTCCCAATGAAGGAAAATCACTATATAAATAGGGGACCTTGCCATGAAACTTTGGATTCGTCCTGCAAAGACTTCCCCGGAGCATCGTGTCGCGACCGACAGAATCCGGCTCTTACCTACCTGTGCCCAACCTAGCTGGCCACTAGATTGATCCGAACCGGTAACTATAACATCGACTGGTGGGACAGTGTGTGTGTGTGTGCGTGCATATGCTAATTTTTGTATCTTCATTAAATGCGGCATATTGCCTTTTCTCCTGAAAAAAAAGCCCATGTGCTTCTTATAAGCATAACACATTGTCTTCTTCAATTAAGGATTTGGCTTTTAAAAGAGTTGCTCCTGATTTACATTAGAATGAGAGGAGGATCAGGCCCATTGTATTTGGTTTAGTAAAGTATCAAGGGGCAGAGGACAGAAAAACTATGAAATGTAAGGCATTATACCCTCTGGGCATGGGGAGGGAACTGGCTTCTGAACACAGTTATGGTTCTATAATCTTCATTATGGCTTTCAGGCAGTGTGGGATAGATTCCCAAGGACAATTTAGATGTGAGTGAGATAAGTAGGGGAATGCCTAGTCTGAAAATCATGCCAGGGGTTTAGGTGTGAGTTAAGTGCCATGCAGCTCAGGACTGAGGCAGCTTCTTTCATACCCAAATTTAGGCACTTACAGACTACGTTTAGGCAGCAGCTGAGCAGTTGTTTTGTGAATGACAGGGACACTTAAATGTTGGACTTGGGCACCTAAAAGGGCAGTCAGACACCTTAATCCCTCTTGGGAATCTAGCCCTGTCTCTTTCTGGTAAGAACTATCCCAAAGTAGGTTTTTCTCTGTGATGATGGGGATTGCTAGGAAACCACTTCAGGCAACCAGTCTCAATAGTGGCACTGTTGATTCCAATTTTCTAATACACTCCAGGAAATGCTGCGAGTGTTAGTTTAGGCCTGTCCCAAGAACATGTGACTCCTGAGTTGTCTCTCCTGCTGTTGATGTGGTGGCTTGTCCTGAGAAACAGGTACCGGGACAGCATTCCAACCAAGCCGATGTTTCTAGAAGTGTCAAATACTTAAACCTTCACCAGAGGTCATATGGAGAACTCGACAATATTGGCAATTGCAGTTCTTTCCACATGGTTTCCTTCACTGACAGATGGAACATCTGTACTACTAGGAGAGCAATGTAATTGCTTCCCAATTCTGCAAGCATTTGGCAGATAACTGGAAAGTGTTCTTACTGTGGAGGGCTGGAGACACTTGGTTCAACTTAGTCACAGCCACAGCATGCTCCAAAAATGTAGCAATGGTGGAACTTTGCTCACTCGGGACAAAAGAGAGAAACAAATATTGGTAGTTCAAGAACCACAAAATACCAGATACCCATCTAAACAGTCATTCAAAGCCCTGTTCATAGATTTTTAACAACAATGGATATTGTTAACTGGTAATTCCCGCCGCAGCTTCACCCAACAAATACTAAAACTTATCAATTGCTTTACACATCTGCTTTACTAGACTTTCTTCATTGTCCCACTCTCCTTTCTAGTATCTTTCCTCCCTTGTTAAGATTTCCACTCTTATTCTATCTGCATCATTGACATTTACAGCACTTGCCGGATCAGAATTATGATGGTCAAATTCAAAGCACAGTTGTGACTTTCTTCATCTTCTTAAGTGCTCCTTCTGTATTATTTCTATAAATAGCTAATTCTCAGATTATTGGGAGTCTGAAATTAAATGCTTGATTCAAGTGAGCTACATGTTTCCATCAATCATCTGCAACACACTGAACTGAACAAATATTGCCACAATTTCTTTAAGCTTTTCTAGATACTGAGATACTGCTTTTGTCAGCAAAGGATGGTTACTCCTGGATGGATACCCATTCCAAGATACCAGAAAGTTATTAGAAGTCTTCTACTATTGATATTTCTTTTCTAGTTCAAGGGTTTTGATTTCATGATGTCTGACCTCTTTATCAGGATACATTTTCTGCAGAATAACTTGCTATCCTTCTGCTGTCTCAACACTGAGTTGATTAGTCTCATTTGTGTCTGTCATGAATAGCTGATGGTTGACAGCATAGCTGGAGATTGATGAATTCCTGCTGTTTCAATAATCCATTTTGCCATTATACTACACATTGTCTATAGCAATTTTCCAGCATGAAGCATCTTTCAAAATTCTGTAGTATATGCTCAATAGAAAATTCACTTTTTTTTTATGCTCATTGTGTTGCATAAGGATAAATACTGTACTCTTCCTCCATTATCATCACAATGCAGGTTTTGTCACTAGTCCTTTTGTAATCCATGGGAAGTAAACACTCAGGAATACACACCCAAATAATTTCACCCCAGGACACTCTTACTTACTCTCAATGAGATATTGATTAGAAGGCAGTGCATGGATAACCAACCAGAGCAGGTTATAATGATGGATGAGGTTACACGGGCACTGAGTGAAATGGGAGTCTTTGTTTTTGTCTAAGCTCTTCTGAGACATCTCAGTAAGCTATGGTGAAAGGGAGTCAGAGAGATACTCTCCATAAAATGAAAAACATACTGAAATGGTCTGTGATGTTTTCACACATAGTTACAATTAAATAGAATTTCTCCACAGTAGACAAATGCTGGGTTGTTGAGTTACACTTTGTCTACATCTAGAGAGAGCAATCAGTGAGATGACAGAAGAACTCAGATGCATGCCCAACTCTTCAAAACCGTTAACCTTAATTTACTTCACTAACCTTTTTTTAAGGAAAGTTCTTATCATTATTAAAGTAAAAGCTGAAGGTTCTAAAGCCCCAAGAATTGGCATTGGAGGATTCAGGGGGAATTAAAGCAATGCTTATTGAGAGCTTTTAAAAAACAGAGCTCTCTCAACCACAACAAGTAGATTTAAGACTCACGCCCATTGTTTGGGAAGTCTTCCCCTGTTTGTCCCTCATGAAGTCACATAGACATAATGATGTAAAATTTGGAGATTTGTGCCTGTCTTCAAAAGAGTATTAATCTTGACTCCATTCTCTTGGCTTCTTTATGAATTAGATGGTGTCAGCAGACCAGGTCATAGGAGGTCAAGTCTAGTGGCTGGAGCAAGAGTCAGGCCTAGTGGTCAGAGCCCAAGTGCCAGATCCAAGGGTTTGGGCAGAGTCGAAGTCATGAGTCAGAGCCAAGGGTTGAGACCAAAATCAGAGTCCAAATGTCAGAGTCAAGGGTTGAAGCAGAGTCGGAGTCATGGCCGACTGTCAGAACTGGATTACCAGTGTCAGGGAAGGCAGGAGTAGGGTTCTGAGGCCAGAGCAAGTTTGGTAAAGGATGGGAACAAGGCTGGGTGCAGAGCAAAATCTGGGCTGGAGCCAAGGAGAAACAAAACATGAGCAGGGCTTGGAAAGACAAGCACAAGGAGGCAGAGAGTCTGTGTTACTGAGTAGCCAGCAAGCTATTGCTGCTGCTAGGTTTAAGAACCGGCCTGCAGGTAGCCTAGCTGGCTTGTTAGGGTGTCGTGAGTATTGAGCAGGTACAGCTGATGGCCTTACTCCTGACAAATGGTTCCCATGATACCATTGTCCTTTTTTGGCCTTCTAAAATACTGACAACTCTTATGCATCTTATCATAGGCTTAGGCACGCAGTGCAAGAGTTTGTCAGGAACCTGATATTTGGCAGCTTTTTCCTATCCTCTTCTCATCACATATTCTATTTTTCACAAGACTATAGGTGTAAAGAGGGATAATGTGTGGGGTATGTAGTGTTGCTGTCACTAAGAATTGACATCATTCATGCATAAAAGACGTTTGTTGTGTTTGTTATTATGTATTATTAAATGCACACACTGCTTTATGAGTAGGCACAAGGGTGTTTTAATACAATTCCAACACTTTAAAAATAAGGTGTTTGTCACACTGGATAGGGCACAGAGCTTTCAGTGCTAGTTCATATTTGCCTTGAATCTTAAATCTGCTTGAACAGAAACATTTGGGTTCAAGGTTCTATATGATCACACATCTCAGACCACGCTCGCCAAAGTTGAAAGAACAAGGCCTGAGCTATGTGCTTACATAGCTAACATACTTCCTCTTCCACTAGCATCCCTCACTCTGACCCACCAAACAGGACCTGGAATAGAAGACATTAAAGAGCAAAGGGTGCTCCTGAAGATGGCTGGGGGATAATGTGAAGCTATTATTACCCAGCAATAACGCTGTTACACAACACAATATAATGGATTTCCTTATCACATTTTAAAAATAATCTCATTGTGGTTTGGTAAGAAAGAGAGCATAGGTCTTGTAGGTAACATGAACAGCTTCCTAGGTTCTGAGTTGAATTTAGTCATGGGTGAACGGGAGAGCAAACAAGTGAAAATAATAAAGTATTTTCAGTATGAAAATCAGGAAATTAATAACCAGCTACTTATATGCCCTGATTTTGACCCCAATCCTGCAAATTTACACACATGCTTAATATTAATCTTGTGATTAAAGTCAGTGGGACTAGTCATATGACAAGCACACGCGTAAGTGTTTGCAAGTTCATTCCCTCTAGGGCACCTGGCATTGAACACTGTCGGAAGACAGGATACTGGGCTAGATGGACCTTTGGTCTGACCCAGTATGGCCATTCTTATGTCCTTATGTTCAAGTTTGGGGCCTATCAGCTAATACAAAAGAGAGGTTCTCACAATATAAATTTATTTCATGGAATGCTCAGTACTCCTGTTAGAGTACTGAGCATCCTTCCCTTTTCTCATGAATTAATTTCTCCATATTTGACTCATGTTATAGCCATTATTCTAGCTGAACTGGATTCTGGTTAAGGAGTGGTAATGATGAACATCAAGTAGCTGCTTCCCAGTTAAGCAACAAGACACTTTCCTTCTCCCCCATGGGCTGAGAGCACTGCCTGCCTGTGAACATTTAGACTTTAACATCTTTTTTATTGATTACAAAGCTACACATATAAATCACTATTGAGGACAAAAGCAGCCATAGCCAATCACCATTTGGATGGGAATGCTGTGTAGAATTAGCTCTGTTGCACTTCTAGGTTGTTGTGGGCAGGTACCTTGGGTTGCAGCTTCAACCACATAATGCTTCCTTCCTAAATCCTTACCTACCCACGCCTTTGAAGAGAATTATTTCCAAGGTGTATTGAATGAAATGTCTGCTTTCCAAAGTATCCTAGTCTTATCATAGTACAGTACCTGTTAGCAGTTCCTGTGGTGATTAGGATTATTGTGATTTTTTATCTACATGGCATTTAAAACCTTTTGCATTTTTACAAGGTGATTTATAAGGAACACAATATTTTGCCATTACTTCCACTGGATTGGATTAGTATAGTACTGTCATGTGAAGGCACTGAGAAAAGCCAACATGAAAGAAAATGTGTAATGGTGACAGCTGTATTGACATGCCATGCATTCTTCATAAAGCATCCCCTGTAACTAGAAATGCATTGCATTATTTTGTCATTCCATCATTTTAATACCTACAAAATGCCATAACATTAGTAGACAATGTAAAAATATTTCTTTTGTTGCTTATGCAGTTATGATTTATAGCTAATATCTGTTTAGAAAAATTGGCTTTGTATTTATATCTGCATATATATAGGTAATGTGTGTTGAAACCTGAATTTCTAATAGGAAGTCTAAAGCAAATCAGATTTTTTTCTTTCTGACTTCAGTAGCAACAATTTAGTTTATGCTTGAATAAGTGAACTTGTAATAGTCATGTCTTTCATACTTTTTTCAGCAGAAAGCACAGGCATATTGACCCAGACCCTGAACTATCATTGAGAACTGCTCAATGCAACTCAAGAGGAGTGTGTGTGCATGCATGTGTGTGAAGACAAGTGGCTTTCAGAAGCCTTTGTGCGTTCTCCTGATCCTTGGTGAATGCATACTGCCCTGGTACCTTAGCAATGTTGCCTGAGAACTGTTCTAAGTTCTGTTGATTGCCAGTGATGCTGAGAAGCTGAGGATTGCTGGGCAGTAGTGAAATTCTGGTCTTACCTCCTTTCTTCTAGCTACATTCCTGAGCCCTATCCAAAGGAATGGCATTGTTATAGAAGCTACTATGTATGTCATCAGAAGATACCCTCCCATAGGAGAATTCTCCAGGGGCTGCTTTTAGGGTGGCTTATTTTCTTAATGTTCACCTAAGGCATGTACATAGGCTATATTGCAACAATTCACAAAATAGTGTCTTGGATCTTCCCTTCCTGCGATAAAGTCCAAGTGAAGGAAATCTCTGTGAAGATCACCTGTGTTGTGGAATTCCCCTGTTTTTGTTTGTTTGGTGGGGTAGTGGAGTTTGCCAGTGACTAGGCCACAGGACTCACTTCTAAAACTGGATCCCCAAGAAAAGATGCCTGTATATCTCCACTGGCTCTACCCCTGGGTGCCTCTCCCATTGCTCTCATTACAATCCCAATGGTCAGGGTCAGCTGCCTCCGTGAATGGGCGTCCAGGCCCTCTCTCTGTACAGACTTCACTCCCACCAAGCACCTGTGGGATCCAGGAGGTGTGTGGGGGCTAGGAGGCAGGAGTAGACAGTGTTACAGAGGCACGTGTTGTTCCACTGCTACACAAAAGAGAGGAAATCTATGACTAGGATTCCCTTGATGCACACATATGGGAGGAGTCGGAGGAACAACCTGAAGCTATGTTGGTACACACAACACATAAGTAATCAATGATATATTGTGCAGCTCTTTGTTCCTTTGAGCAAAACGTGACCTTTCCACAGTATGAAAAACAAAAGAACCAGGGTTTAATGCCAACCTTCTACAAAATAACTTCCGTTCCTTCAGTATGTACTATTTATTAGTTTTCTTCAAGCCGATGCATGGCTTTTATGGGTGGTTGCAATTAAAGCAGATGCTAAATCTGTGTCTTTAAATCTTTGTCTCACATAGCTGTGTCTTTCATCCTGCTCCTTTTAAATGCAGAAGCATAGAAATATACATAGATATACTGCAATTTGTTTGCCTTTGTAGGTAATATGCAAATCATAGAATATCAGAGTTGGAAGGGACCTTAGGAAGTCATCTAGTCCAACCCCCTGCTCAAAGCAGGACCAATCCCCAATTTTTGCCCCATATCCCCAAATGGCCCCCTCAAGGATTGAACTCACAACCCTGGGTTTAGCAGGCCAATGCTCAAACCACTGAGCTATCCTTAGCATTGGATTAACACACTTTTTGTAATTACTATGATTTTTAGTTCAATATAAATTTAGCACAATTAGAAAACAAATTAAAAATGTAGATACACAGTTAGTTTGCTAAAGATTGCAATGTCAACATAGGCTGTAACAACCATGGTTACATGTTGTGTTGCAGCAGACTATCTACCAGTGTCCTACTCACATATTTGACCCACTGAACTTCAATAGTTAATTAGTATGATCCTAAAATAGCAAATTAAATGAAATATATATACAATTTGAATCACTAGTTTTCTTGATGCTAAACTTCAGCTAGGCTTATTTTTAGACGTCAGTATAGATTTATTTAAACTTTAGATAAAGCTAAATTCACCAGTGTCTACAAAGCTAAAGCTAAATGTACAAACAGTGAACAAACATCAGGTTCAGTTTGTGATGGTGGAGAGCAGCAAATTAATGTATGTGGGTTCCTAGAGGCTATTGTTATAGGAGTTAGCCCACACCAATATGGAATTAGTGTGAATTTTTATCAAACATTCTATGTTCTGTCTTTTGCTTTATTTCTGACTTTATCCACCCCTTTCAGATGAACAAGTGTTACATGATTCACACTGAATTAAAAGTATAACTATGTAAGATTCACATTGAATTAAAAGTATAACTATGTAAAATTGACCAATATTTTAAACATACAGATTTATCCCTTGGCCCCTGTTTATATTACAACAGTCAAATCAGGCACAATCAACAGCAGTATTTCATGTAACCTAAAGAAAATGAGGTATTTGAAGGTAATAACACACATACCTGTAATTGCTGCTATAATAAAGTATCTCCCTGTATTCTTTGACAAATCCCTGTGGTAAAACGGTTATGACCTGGCTATAAAAGCCCAATTTAGCTATCAATCAAATACTCTAGCCTGAATGTTAATAAGTCTCTAGCACTGAATCCAATATTTCCTTAAAGAACAAACAAACAAAAACCAAAAAACTAATGCATGGATTTTGGATTTGCTGTTCGGACGGATAATCAACTACAAAATGGCTCCTTTTTTCATAACAAGTGAATGGATTATAATTATCCTCCTTATGTATTATATTATAATATTCTGTGTTGAAGTAATTTACTGCATATTATCACCTGTCACTGTGTTGACTATTGAACATACAGAAAAAATCATAATTTACTAAAGTTTAAAAATTCAATATGAGAGCAGCTAAATGCTGAAATGGGGAAATGTACAATGCGTGCTTATAAGCACCCATTAGTTAGTGCTTACTTACAGTAAAGCAGAGAGAACTAGAAATCTCATGCAGGCTAATGGTGGAGGGCTAATTTACACCAGATGAGGATCTGGCACATCATATTTATAAAACTGACACTTAGTCTAGTTTTGATAACTAAGTTATATGGATTTAGAGATCACCTGCCATAAATCCTCTATGGATTTAGAGATCACCTTCCATTTCAGAACAATTCTGAGTGTAAAGAGAATAAAGGCTCTGCAGAAGTGCTATTTGTTGGCGGCGTTCAGGATGACAACACTGCATCCATCACACTTAGTTCATAGTTGGAAGATTATTTTTGCATTCATGAAAACAAGATTATTTTTTTAAATTGAAACCTAAAGGAGTTTCAGGGAGGATTACAGACCTGTGACTGGATTGGAAACATTGGAGAATCAGTGACAAAGCAAGACAGTTTAACAAAAGTCTTAACTGGATCTCAAATATTAGAAGCCAGATCCTAAGCAGTATTTAGGTAACAATCTTCCTTTCTAGGCACCTAAATCCACCATTTAGGTACTACTGACATTTTCAAAACCACCACTCAGGTGCCACTTGGCCCCGTCGGTGCATATGTTTCCACCAGTCAGCATTCACAAAGCCACCTAAGCCTTGTCACCATTACCACCCCTCAGGTAACAGACAGGTAGGAGTTTTAGCTCAAGTCAAAGTCTCAAAGGTCTGTAAGTGAAATTCTCAAATTAAGAGGAAGTAACACCTATCTCATCAACAGGCCTGATCCTGTAGGCATACTCTGAGCACACCTAACACCCACTATCTGTCGGATCCTGCTGCAGGAGGGACAGATGCAGGCTGCCAATAGGTGGAAATGACAGCACAGCACTTGCAAAAAAAGACAGCTGGAGAGGAGTACAGATAAGTGCAGGGTGAGTATGAGAGAGGTACCGAGCATGACCAGGAGGAAGAGATGGTTTCAGCTGAAAGGGCATAGAGCATAAGATGATGACCAGATTTATTTGTCTAACTTCAGGAGAGGGTTCATGGCTGAGGATCCTGACTGGAAGGAGGTGCCCATCAGTGACATATACCAGGTCTGCCGCGTAGGTACCTAAAATTGTCCTCTCACCTCAACATTTCACTCTTGCTTAGTTTAGGTGGCTCCCTGCTCAGTGTGCTACCTTATGAGGATCACTTTCTTAGGCACCTAACTCTCTCTATGCATCTTATGAGGATCCTGGGCACCTAGCTCAAGGTTGAAGATTCCACTAGATGGCAGGAAGCTTATGGGTTGGTCACCACATCAGTGAGCAGAGTTAGGCAGTCAGACATGGGCATGCAGTAATCCAAATCCATATCCAAATTTTGCAGCGTAGACTTTATTCCATTTTGAAGACTGAAAGAAAACTTCCTTGTCATCATCAGAGATACTAAAAATAATTTATGACTGCTACTTTTAACCATTGGAAAAATATGCAAAGAACTCAAGAAAGTGCTTGTGCAATTGAAATGGGCTTAAGAACTAAAATGAGCTTATATTTTTCCTCTTCCATCTCAACTAAAAGCTGATTCGCCCAACAACTGTATATTTTTGTCCCTAGTGGATGCTGTCCATTGCCCAGATGACTGCTGAAGCCCAGATGAGACAGGAAAATTTACTGATAGGTATTTCAATGTTTAAGAAAGACTGAACATGTATTTTAGAATGTTTTTTTTCCACTGATTGAACTTGTAAGGCTTTTTTATCTACTTGCCTCTCCCATTTTTATTTTTTTTTATTTACTTTTGCTCTGAGTAAGTTACTTTACAGTTGGCTGATTTAAATTGGATGGTTTAATTACTTAATTTTCAAAAAGCTATATCTTATCTGATGGTTTCTATATGCTTCAAGTTAGGCATACCAAGTTTCCAAATCCAGACACCTGAGGCCAGATTTCAGTAAAGTACCTACACATTTGTGCACCCAGTTGCAGTTACCATGCATGTGACTGGCCATTTGGATATGCAAGTGAAGTAAATGGGTATGCCAATTAGGTATGCAAACAAGTCAATAAGGCTCTCATTAGTTAGTGCTGGAGCACTGAATCCAACTAGAGCAGGAATGGCATCTCTTAAAAAATATCAGGATGAAAGTTATTTCACCTACAAAATTATGCTATGCAGGATGAAACTGAAGTCAATGAAATGGTGTTGATCTATAGAGGGCCAGGTCATCAGCTGTTGTGTATTTGCCCTGATTGTTCCCATCCTACCAAGTTTAGCTCATTATTCAGTCATTACTCTAAGACAGTGGTTTTCAACCTTTTTTCACCTGTTGACCCCTAAAAAATTTCAAATGGGGGTGCGGATCCCTTTGGAAATCTTAGCCATAGTCTGCGGATCCCCAGGGGTCCGCAGACCACAGGTTGAAAGCCACCGCTGAAATGATGCTTTACAGACTTATCTTAAACTTACAATCATTTTGTCTACTGATTTTAATTCTGTGGAAATGTTACTGTGTTTCAGCAATAGTGGTGCTTCCATCTTACATTGTCTGTTAAGAGATTCTTAGAGTGACGGGCTGGGTGAAGTAATATCTTTTGTTGGACCACCTTCTCTTGGTGAGAGAGATAAGCTTTCGAGTTTATACAGAGATGAAGGCCTCAGGAAGAGGTCTGTGTAAGCTCAGAAGTTTGTCTCTCTTACCAACAGAAGTTGGTTCAATAAAATAAATTACCTCACGTACCTTGTCTCTCTCATATCCTGGGACCAATATGGCTACAACAACGCTGCATTCAAGAGACTGTTCGGATTATTAGTGTTCATGCCATCCAATTCCTGATTCAGCTGCCTTAAAAATCAACAGGTGAACTCTTTAATTAGTCTCATAATTGCTCTCATCTATAAGGTTTAAATGTGTAATGCCAATTAAATACTTTTCTATATCTTTGCCCCGGTCTACACTAGGGGCAGGGGTCGATGTAAGGTACGCAACTTCAGCTACGTGAATAACGTAGCTGAAGTCGACGTACCTCGATCGACTTACCACAATGTGAGGACGCCGCAGGGTCGACTGCCCCTGCTCCCCCGTTGACTCCGCTTCTTCCTCTCACTGGGGGTGGATTGCCGGAGTCGACGGCAGAGCGATCAGGGATCGATTTATCGCGTCTACACTAGACGCGAAAAATCGATCCCCGAAAGATCGAGCGCTCCGGTGGGTAATGTAGACAAGCCCTTTGTGTCCACATGAACTCTCATTCCCTTCAGAACAACCTGATGAGGAGTTGGTTCAAGATTGTTTTCTTCCGTAGACACCTCATATATACTGGTGCCTTGCTGACCACTGGTATTTGAGATTCCCTCTTCTGGGTACCATACTACATGGAAAATGATGCATCTGTCTTTCTTCATTTGTGTAAATAATATCAGCATAACCCTTGAAAATACATTAATATATTTGCTAGAGATAACATGGAGCTTATTTTTTGCTAGAGATAACAATAGAGCTTATTTTTTGAGCATCTCTTCTGATCCAGATTCAGTCAATACGACAAGCAGTACAGCCCTGCTTGTCTCCTGTGTGATGAAACTGTTACTGTGATAGATCAGTTTGCTTCCTTTGTTTTCTGGCAGCAGGTTTATCTTTGGCAAATCTTTCAGGTCATGCCACTTCATTTTAAATTCTTCCATGCCTCTCTTAATTTTGGAGGAATCATTTATTTTTAGAGCAGTGTTTTGCCAGATTTTCTGTTTTTACAAGAATTAACTAGATGTGAGGCAGAGCCAAATAGCACTCTTTCTTGTTTAAACACTTCCATGACTAACAGATTACATTGTATATTGTATTTGTTTCCTTGTTTGAGAGATTTCTCTGGGCTGCTGAAAGCCATTCCTGCTTCGTGACCTGGAGCATAAGGAAAATCATGTTTCTAATAATGGTGTTTGCTTGGGAAAATCTAAGTGTTTGTCATCAATATTATGCTAACTGAAAAAAGTGAAACTACATACATAGGGTGCAGGTGTTAAAGCCTTGAACAGTTTCATGGAAAAATTGCCGAATATAACTACATACTTTAGCCACCTTAGGTATTTCTAAAATGTCAGTAGCTGGTATCAAAGTGCTAGATTTTTAAGGATTTCCTTTGTAAGTCATTATTACTCAATTAGACCAATCACTGTTTAAAAGGTTTACTGTTTATAACAAATTACAATATTTTAAATAAAATTGTTCAAATCTAGATTTTTCCATATTTTGGGCTGAACGGGTATGATAATGAAAAGGTTTCAGGGGAAAAAAAGCATGATCTGAGCTTTACAATATACAATCTAGACTTAAATCAAACCTTAGTTAGGTTAAATAATGTCTTGGGATTGGTTTGTTTGCTTTTAGTGTGTTTCAGTGTTGTGCATCTTTGCACTTCTTGATTCCTGGTTGGACCTGAAGCAGGAAAGCTTAAATATCATGCCATGGGTCTTCTTACTGTTTGTTCACATGGGATAGATGTAGGAAGTAAATCTTGCAGGAAAGCCTGTTCTCAAAAGATTTCTAGTTCAAAGCCCCTTTCCTACAAAGAATTATGGATGTGCTTTACCTCAGTGGACCTAAGCATGTCAAGTAAAGTGGAGTGTGTTAAGTGTTTGCAAGATCAGGGCCCAAAGCTGCAAACCTAGATGGTTGAAAATAATCATCACTAAACAACACCACCAAAGCTTTTCAGATTTACCCACCCCTATATGACCTTATAGTAATCTACATTTTGAAAATGCTGTTTCTCCTGTAACTTGTCCCACTGAGAAATTCACTAAGCAGAATACATTTACAAACATTAGCTATAGAGACATACTGCACCACAGAGAAAAATAAAAACTGTGTTCTTTTCTCCTTGTACTGCACAAAGCACATACATTGCTAGTGAGAGAGATGCCCAGAGTGAGGGGAAAATAAACTCTGGGATCTTCTTCCACTGGTAGAATTAATTTCCCTTTTATATTTAGAAAATTCATTTTCCCTATGCATTGCCTCTAAAACGTTTCCTTGACCTAACCCTATTTCTTCCATGGCCTGCTATTGTGTATTTTTAGCTCTGCTTTCTGTAGTGCTTATTTGAAATTTCTGGTGCCCCTCACAAGTTCATTGTAAAATGGTTCAAGGTTTCACAAGAATGGAATGTGAAGAATTTATGCTAGCAGAGGTACTTTTCTTTTTACATACCAAGATACTTGTGCAGTTCTAAGAATGAGCCAGAGGCTATAATTTGAAAACCTTATCTATCGGCTCTTCACAGAGCCAGCATTTGGGACTCACCGACCTTACAGTTGTAAGCAAGCCTCCCCTAATTTGGGGGGCCTATTAACATCAGGGCTAATGTCATCTTTCCTGTATAATTACTAAAGGCCAGAATCTGTTTCTTGCTATAGCCTCAGTACATAACTGTAGCACTGTACAGATAGATGCCATAGAGCTGAATGGAATACTATGGAGTGTATGAGACTCCACAACCTTCTCTATGCCTCCACCTCAAGCTTCCCGCCAGCAGTGGTGGAGTGGTGGGTGTATATGCAGCTGGAGGAGGAGGCGTGAACAGAACACTGTGGTGCGCTGCTGATCCCAAGCTTGCATTTGTAAGGGGCTATTACTGCCCGTGCAGTGCCCCCAAGACAGGGGTGGGGGAGGCAAGGACAGAAAGCCACTTATGATGCCATCAGATCTGGCCTAATGGTGCCTCACAACTGAGCAGAGAAATGTTAGGCTGTCCACAACCCAGAAGAGTTCTGCTGGAGGGCAGAAGTTTCTTCACCTTATCACAGCTGTGGCAAGATATTTCATTAAAGGGTAGTTTAATAAACAAAAATATTATGTAGTGTGACTGTGCCAAAGGGCATTTTGGAAAATGAAATGAATTCTTAGTAAGGTGTGATGACATTGTACACATTCTTATTAAGTCTGTTGAAAATATGGGTTGAGAACTCTGTTTTGTGTGTGCAAAATAAAGGGCAGGTGAACTAGCAAAGTGTGTAACTCTGAGATTCTACTGTGAAGTACATACTGAAAAATATGAAAGAATGCTACAATGGTTTTTCCAATGGCTTAAATGTTTCTATAAAGTAGTGATTTTAATGACCTCAATAAGAGCCCAAAATGTGGTCTCAGTATGTTTTAAAATTTGTCTTCTGATGTGTTAACTTTAATGTACACAACACTTTCAAAGGAGGTGGTCTGGCTTTTTTCTTTTATTTTAATGCTCCTATACTTCTATAGGATATTTTTTTATCTTTTGTTTTTCTGCATTTTTAACATAAGTTGCAAAGCAAACAAAATCCCAAAGCACAAAAGACACGTTTGTTGCCATAATTTTAAATCTGCTTAAATCATCAAAACTCTGAAAACTTTGCGACTGAAAGATTCTACCACTAATCCACTCCCTATTCCTTAGTCTGAAATCTGTTTGTGCTGTCTACACTAATTGGTATAGGCTAAAATTCCAGACTAAACCCAATCTTACATTCCATCCACACTCAAAACTGTATATGGTTCAACAGATGTATTCTATGGAAATATACTAGCTGTTCCCAATACAGAGGTACAATTAAGCAGAATAATTACCTAGTTTCTGCTTTAAAAGTTAATTCCTCTAAATCTTTAGGCTGCAAAGTTTATTCTGGTGCCTATGACATTGATGCACACCTTAATGGTATGTGAATGTGAAGCACAAGATGCACATCTTGGGTCATTCAGTTCATCAGAGGCTGCTCCATTAGGAGATTAATTCTACTCCCATTGATATCAACAGTAAAACCCCCTTAAACTTCAGTTGAAGTGGTATTTGGAACTGAACGAGTCGACAGTTGATGTAATTTTATATTGCAGTCATTCTCACTGAAGTCAATAGGAGTTTTGAATGTGAAAGTCTCGCATGGTGAGACTTATCACAGAAATGTAGCCTGTTGAGAGGTAGTCCTATTTTGCTGTTAACAGCATGAAAAACAGATTTTGTCCTGACTGGTAATCAGAACTTCAGGTACTGTATTTATGGTTTCACTTCCACTAGCCATCTGAAACAAACAATTTAATGAATGGTATGTGCATCACTCCTTCACTGAAAGGTAAATTGTATTTTATTTCTACCTGAACTTCCAATAATGACACACAGCATCTGCCATGGATTAACATATAAGTGATAACTGTTACTTACCCATAAAGAAATGCAAATTGGCTTAACAACATTGTATGACCATTGTGCCAGATCCAGCATCATTTGAAGTCAGTGGGACTCCTTAAGTGGGTTTTGGAACAGGACCTAAATCCATACTCAGTTTTTTACTTTGTTTCTTCTCCCCTGGGTTTGGTCCTCTGATCATGATTAAGGAAAACATATAGACATGTTAAACTGTTAAGTACACGCTGAAGTCCCATTGACTTCAGTAGGACTTAGTTCATTTTAAAGTTAAGCATGAGCTTAAGCACTTGCCTGGGTAACAGAAAGTTAGAAACAAAACATAAATATTCTTCTTCAAAAGTTGCAACATAACACCAGTCTATCTCTCAAAATTCAGAAATCTAACATGCAACAACCAAATACAAAGAGAGACTGAACAGGCTGCTAGCCTAAGGCAGAGAGGCACAATTCAGCCCACCTTGCTTCAGACTGCAATTTATTATTTTAATGCATACATATTGACTCCAACATTACACACATGCACCTACATACATATACATAAAATTCCTCCTGCTTGTAGAGGAATGTATAATGTAGTTAAAATGTATGGGAAGCATATTTCTTTATCTCTTTCATTTAAAAAAAATAAAAAGTAACAAATTATAATTTTATACTATTTGAAATGAATCACTGTTTTGGAATTAACTAAGGAAACACACTTATTTGAATATGATAAAATATGAAGTTGAATATAAAGGTTATTCTTTGTAATTCTCAGTGTAATTCTGGTGTATTAATTAGAAAAACACTAGATCCCTTCAGTACTAAACATAATACCTCTAAATTCCTGTGGATAGCAGCCAAACATGACATAGCTTAATAAACACAGTATGTACATCATATTACATAACAGATCCTATCTTTATTGTGCAGGTCAGATCCATTCCGTGCAGTGTAGTGCAATAATTTGGTAACATAGGATGTGATAGAAAGTGCATCATAAATGTTGAAGGCAACCACTGTATATGCTCCAGCTATGACCATCAAGTATTTAAGGATTCACTCAAGAATGATACTCGGTCAAAAAAATAACACACAGGGGTGTAGCTGGTTATGTCTACATCTACATATCCCGTGATCCACTCATTCATAGCAGTGTCATTCCATGCTGTTTCAATGCACGGGGTTTATTCCAGTGGTGCCCATCTCCTCTTTGGGCCCCTGACTGGTTACAATAGACCAGGCCTGCACAACACGCGGCCCGGGGGCTGCATGCGGCCTGCGTGGGCTCACTGTGCGGCCCACGTGGGAGTGAGTAGGTGGGCTCGCTGTGTGGCCCAAAATCTGGGACTGTGTCCGTTGGTCCTTTTTGCTGCTTGTTTCTGGGCTGGGGCTTGTCCCAGTGCTGCAAAGAGGGTGTTCCCAAAGGAAGGTGCTTGCTTCTAACCCCCGAGGCCGTCAGTATGTCTGCTTTTCTCTAGTCATCCTACTTGACAAGTTTGATTGTCCTTGGTCTGGTTCCCATCCCCTCTCCAAGGGTTGCAGCTGTCTGGAGGTGCCTGCCTTTCATGCATTCCTCATTCACACCTCATTCATTCAACAGGGCAATTGAATACAAACTGTGGGGAAGATCTTATTCTACTTCTCGCAAAAAGACATTTTTCTTTTACCTTAATTATACTGCCTTAGGGGCCCGCTATAACATATTACCAAGGTTTAATACAAAGTCATATAAAAGTTATACAAAAATGCATAATGCAGAGATTTATCTACAACTGCATTGATTAACTGTTGCGTGCAGTAATATAGTGACCCCTGGGGGGATGAAGAGGGGTGTGATGGTGGGGCCGAGCGGGGAGGGGGTGGGTCCTATTTTACTGCTGTGATCTGGTCACCCTATGAGCGCTGTTTCTTTCCCCCTCTACAGGCTTCCACACCCCAGCACTGGGGAAGGAGGGGTTGTTTCCGCGGGGCGGGCAGCACTGGGGGGGTGTGGGGAAGGTGTTTCCACGGGGCCGGGTGGGGGGGCGGTTCGGCCCTCAGCTATTTTCTTTGAACTAATATGGCCCTCGCCGCTTTACGAGTTGTGCAGGCCTGCAATAGACTGTTAATCTACTGAGATTTTTATCTCCCATCATGTTCAGGAGAGTGGATGGAAATCAATCTTTTGGTCAGGCACTTTCAACTACAACCCTTTCAAAGCAATCAGTGGAGGAGACCCACTTCCTTCTTAAAATGGTTCCTGGGTTCTGTTAATGCTGCCATTATGGTGATTTTTATTTAAATCATTATCCAAAGTGGTGTCCCAGACGTATACAATGCCAAAATTCTTTAATTTCTCAGAAGCGACAAAGGGTCCTGTGGCACCTTATAGACTAACAGAGGTATTGAAGCATAAGCTTTCGTGGGTCAATACCCACTTCTTCGGATGCAAACAGTATCCTTAATTTCTCAGTATCTTTTCAGCTGCTTAAGTAGGGTTTCCTTGCACAGTGTTACAGGAAGTTTTACCTTTTTATTTCAGTCTGCAGCTTCCTCTCCCCTCTTCATATCTTCACACACATATCTGAGGTGAAAGGCTCAGTATCACATTCTATGCTCCTTTATCCCCCATGCTGTGATATCTGCAGCTACTTTTCCATAATCCTTCCATATGCTCACTTCATCTTCTATCTTAATGACAAGCATGTTCTGAGGTTCCACTTCCTTGACCCAGTTATCAGCATCCTCGCCCTCCTGGCAGCTGTTGAAGAGCAGATCAATGAATACCAGCTTCTCTGAGATGGGTCTGAAGGAGTTGTCAAAGCATAGTTTATAATCTTCTGCTTCTGTGAGATCTATGGAATGTGTCCCCAGGTGCTCCATGATGTGATCTGTGAAGTACTCTGTCAGCGTTAGATTGTGCCATGGTTCTATACAGCTGTACAGGGGAGTAGGAAGGAGTAAGAACTCTTCCATCCTGTCTTATGGCCATATGCTTTGACATCAGTAGTACTCAGTGAGGAGCAGAGCTATGCCCAGGAGGCTCCCTGCTCCCAGAAGCAACTAGGTGGAGAGTTGGCAATGCGGAGTGAACACAAAGGTGATTGGTCATACACGAATGACATATGACTCAAACAGAAAAGCTCAAATATTGAGTACTCTAATGAATAGTTGCAGTGAACAGCTCACATGCAAATGATTAGAAAATTCTCTTTGAAATGTTCAGGTATCTCAGAACCTTACACACTTTCCCATCCCTATTCCCTCACTTTCTGCAGACCCCAATTGATGGTCTTTGTTACTACACAAAGACCACCAATTGCTCCTAGTTGTTTCAAACATCTTTTAACACAGTGTTGTAACAGAAATAATGATTTACACTGCACAAGATTTCAGTCCCAGTTCAGAGAGACTGGGTGGTGACACTATAGTTTTTTAAAAAAGGAAAGTCTCCATCCTACTCCAAGATGCATGTATGGTAACATGCTCTCTCTAAATGCTATGTGTTACTCTTTACTTTACACTTAGATAAAAAATTCCTCCAAGTCTGGTAATCATTATATCATAAAATACTGAGACCTTACTTTGCACCACTTTATCATCTGCTCCTATTTTTTGTATTCACATTTCATGTTCTACACTTGACATTTTGTCTCTCTAATTCCTTTCATTGAATGGCATAGTTGTCTGATATATTTCTTTCTAAATACTTATCTTTTTATCTGCCTGATTAAACTAACTTTGTCATCTATTTATTAGTCATTAGAAGATTTATCTTTTTCTGGGTTTAATGAACCGAAACAAGAAACAAAATTTTAAATTACTGTGGTATTCATTGCATCTTGAGAAGTGAAAATTAAGACTTTAGCATAAAAGAACAACTTGATAATGGAATAAGCAATTTATACTTTTGTTGTTTCTGCTGTGAATATTTAATTCATTTGCTGTTTTAATTGGATTCATACAGACTTTTGGGGGGAAGGGTATTGTTTAATGAAAATGAGCCATATTTTTGGGGCAGTTATTTATTAATGCAATCCACTATGAAAGCATCCATATTAAATGAAAAAAATAGCATTGAGCTTATTTGTTAGTAAAACCCCATCTGAAGTCTATACAGTCTAGGGAGAATAAGTCCTAAAGAAAGTGTAAAATTCTGTTAAAAGAAATTGAGAAACTAAAGTAACAATCGCCTAAATATGTTACACATTATGAAAAATAAAGAAAAGTGACCCAGATTGTGTAAATTAGAATTTTCTTGCAATCAATAAAGCTGCTCTGATTTACATCAGTTTATGTTCTGGCCCACAACATGTTGTTATATTTCCTTATTATGCTTTCTAGATTTTATGAATGATAAAAAAAACCCCAAAGAAACATAACTAAAATATGGCCATGTTTCAATTCAATTTGTGTGAAACATCCTTAAACTTAAAGCGATGGCAGAAAAAAATTAGAATTATGTTTCTCCTTTAGCTACCTTTGGATAATTTCACCAAAACTGCCATGAAACATAAGCCATTTTTCTTTGTGAAAAATTGCTTTTTGGAACCATATAGGCATCATACCGAAGGTCAACTTTAAAATACAGCTTGCTGTGTCAATATGTTCCCATTTCAACATTCTCCTTGCCATTCCAAAGTTCACTATCTCACTAGTAAGTACTTGGAAGAGAAGGTCATGAGGATATCAGAGGGGGAGAAATCATGAACAAAGCACAAATTAAATGTCTATAATAAATGACCTTTCCTTTTAAACATTTCTTATGCATAAATTCAAAACCTAGTTATATGTGTGTGAGAAATGTGTTTGTTCAATGACAGGTAGGGAAGCAATTGTGTAAGGGGGAGAAAAGGAACTGAGACAAAAACAGAAATATAGGGAATTAAGACTAAAATCCATAATCCACTGAGGCAAGGTGGGCATAGAGGGAGGGGGTTCCTCTGGGAAGGGAGACCCAGCACCCCAAGATAAGAGGCACTGGGGTCCAGGAGGGACACGGGGCCTGTGGCAGGCGAGACACCGGCCAGCAGGGGGCGCTGTGCCAGTGAGTGCTCAATCTGCTACACGTGGAATGTGGGCATAGATGGTCGAACCATCTGACTAACCACTGGGGCAAAAGGGATCCCTGCTGCATCTCTGGGGCAAAGGGGATCCGGGAGACCCAAGAGAGACTCTGGGAGGTGCAGTGGGCCTTCCAGGAGCAGTTGGGGCAGCTGGCAGAAGGGCAGCAAGCCCTCCTAAGACTGCTGAGGTGAGAGGTCAGGAGAAACCACCCGGAGCCGGAGGAGAAGCCCAGCGCCAGGGCCCGGAGGCCGAGCATGGAAAGTAGGGCTTGCTATGCCTGTAAAAGGCGTGGACATTTGAAAAGGGATTGTCCCTACCGGGCTGGGGGCAGGGTGTCTCATACCAAGCAGGGACAGGGGCAAGTCCCTAAGACAGCCTGCCTGGTGAGGGAACCCAGGGGGTTGCGGACCTGTTGGGCATGTGGGTATCACGGACACATACAGTGGGCGTGTCCAGGCCCAAGGTGGAGGGTCCAGGTCAGCCCTGGCAAGAGGGCAGGACCCTAGAAGGACCACTAGAGACCCAAGTAAGCAAGGAGGTGGGGAGCCTTCTGGGGCTCCCATGTACTGGGCCACATTAGGAGGCACTGCCCCCTCAAGGGAACAGAGGGGCCACAGAAGGAGGTGCCTGGGGACCCGGCAGGATCAAAAGTGGACAAAATCAAGGCCACAGTGATGATGGCTGACCAGCCGATGGGCTGCCAATGGGAGGTGGCAGAGGCAGGAACTGGGACGGAGGGGACCCAGCAGGAGGTGGGGACCCAGACCGTCACCGGGCAGATATCAAATAAAGAAACTGAGACAGAGTGGACCCAGCAAGAGGATGGGATCCAGGTGGTCAAGGAGTAGGCCACAAAATGGACTCACTCTCTAAAAGTGGAGGGTCAGGGGGATGCTGACCTGTGAGCGTGGCTGGAGGCAGCAGAGCAGGCCCCCAGAAGGCGGTGGCACACACCCAGGAGATGGCCCTAGGCTGGAAGACTTTAGAGATGAGGCGGGCAGCCCTGGAGGGGCAGCTATGGGGAGCCCAAATCAAGGGTTCCCCCTATTTGCAGGGGTGGAGAGTTTAAGGGGGGACGTATAGTGGGGCAGTTACCCCGCTCCTGGGAGAAAAGGTCGGCTGACTGGGGAATCAGGCCACAACTGGGGCCACAGGGAATCAGGCCACAGTTGGGGCCTGATAAGAAGGGCTAAGGGAGGACCTGGGTCACTCTCTCTCTCCAGCCTTGGAGGGAGAAGGGCCTGGCTGCCTGGGAGCTCAGGATACCTGAAGCAGAGCAGTGCTGGGGAAAAGCAAAAGAAGCTGGGGAGCTCCAGCCTGGCAACTCCGTAGCCTCAGGCCTTGGGTAAGGCCTAAGCAGGTACTGGGGCTACAGAGATGTAGCCTGGGGATAGTCAGAGGCAGCTGGTCCAACCCCCTTGCCCATGATGAGTGGCCATTACAGACTGCAGTTTTCCCCAGAGAAAGGGGGCTAGATGATGACTGGCAGTAGCCACTGAAGCAAGGTGGGCATAAGGGGAGGGAGTTCCTCTGGGAAGGGATACCCAGAGTGTGGGGTGCTGCTGTGGGGAAGCACCCTAAGATAAGGGGCACCGGCATCCGGGAGGGACACAGGGCCTGCGGCAGGCTAGACACTGGCCAGCAAGGGGTGCTCCAAGGCTGGAAAGAGCTAGTTCCCGGATTGACCAGCAGGAAGCGCCGTGCCAGTGAGTGCTTGATCTGCTACACTGATCTAAAACACAAATGGAACATGCAAATCTCTGGTGATTTCAAAATTGTGACCTCACCATGTTTTTTACTCTGCAAGGTTATTTGCGGCAAGTTTATTGTCTGTAAATATCAATGAATATAATAATGGATCTCTACAGAGTAGGCTATTAGAATGCTATTGTCACCAGGGATACAAGGAGGCCTTCAGGCTACTCAGAAATCATTACTGTGTGAAAAGATTCTACTTTAAAGTGAATGTGTGTCCAGGCCTTCTCTTGAATGGTGAATATCTTTTGAGAGGTGCCAGGTAAAACTGATTGTAAGCAGTATGAAATTCTTAATTAGCTTGTGTGTAAGAGGTGTTCTGTAGGTTCAAACAAATTCTTTGAACGCCTTTGAAATGCTCCATATGCAACCATGCAGATTAGGAGAAAATTAAATGAAATTGTATACACAGGGTTAATGAGCTGCATTAAGTACGGAGTATAATTAGGTTTTGAAAATTCTTAGTAAACACCACTTAAAAGTAAGCTATGAAAGATAATATCTGAAATAAATCAAGTGGACTGTAGAAATGGGGTTATTGTTGTGTACTGAGGTCTGAGCTAATAGATGAGGTTATGTACAACCATACACTGACAGTGGAGTATTCTGCAGTTACAAAGGGAGATTAAAAACCATGGGAGGAGGATTTATTGGAAATCAGAGAAGGACAAAGACACAAACATCTTGTTTCCCTGAAAAGGGGTACAGAACTTCCTAAAACGTAAGGTTTCATTTTGGTTAGCAAACATATTTTATAGAAGAGGTCAGGCCTTGGATAGCTCTGTTTCTGAGTGTGTTAATCTAGCTGGTTAATTCTGCTTAATACTTATGCTGATATTTTCTCTGATTTTCCAAATAAACTTTGCATTTCATATGATATCAAAAATTGGTGATGTTAACTCCAGTGTTTGGAAACAAGTACTGCTGGATGCTCCAGAGGGAAGAAAATTTTCTTTAGAATAAAAGAAGGATGCATAAGGAGTGATGTAATTGCCTTTGTCAACATGCTAAAAGGTGAGAGTATGATGATAAAACCAATAAATGCTATTTTCCCACATATCTTAAAGACTAGTAGTGGCCAGCCCTGTGTGCACACTGTGTCTAAATCTTACACACCCCACATTAAGCAATCACACTAATCAGGATGGCTAAAGATGGGTACATTCACTACTACTGTGCTTTATAGTCCAGGAATCATCACCAGTTTAGCCTTAACATCTTTAAGGTTATCATCACCGGTGAGAAAGGAAACCTGCTGCCTTGGAAATATATGGAAAGGCTCCTTTGATAATACACAGACCACAGAAATATAATTGTTTGTACAGGAACAATTTGTTCTGTTTTCCTCCTGTTCTACTAATCTGATTGAAAGATGGTGAGTCATTCAATAAAGGTTAAAATGGAATTAAAGCACAATTGTTTACCATCTGGCTAATAAGAATTTGGGATTACAATGAATGTTAGATCAACACTGATTATATGTAATGCCATGTACATCTGAAGATTAAGAAGAACAGTGACCTGTTCAGAAGAAAAGTCATGGTCTGGCCATACAAAAATGGCAAAATCACAAACCCCCACCCCCCCCAGAACCAGCCTCTCTCCCAATAAGTCACAATCATCATTTTAACCAAAATGATATTTATTTTATAACATCAATAGTTTTATAAACTATTAAGAGCAACAGACCATGCTAGTATGTCTTGGGAACTAAATACAAAATATATAAAAAAATAAAAACTGGATTTCCTTCTTCTATAGGGGGAATATTATTTTGAAATCTCCATAGCAAATCTTTTTGGGGAAAAAAACCATTCAAATAGGCTACTGTACACTCAAACAGAGAGGCTTCAGGCAATATTTATGATTATTTTAAACACAATAGCTTATTATCTTTCTATTATCTTTCAATTTCTTATTATCTTTCTATTTTAGTGTTTTATACTGCCTGAATTTCTGAGTGCCTCTGAGAAAAGGTGACAGCGAGAGGAAGTGAGCATTTTTCATGATGTCAATGAGAATACATATGCTTAAACACATGCTTCAGTGTTCACTTTTCTAGCCACTGCATTTGATCAACACTTATTGGCATCAGTAGGTGTTGCTTGCAAGCAGAGTTTGCAGCATCAGTCCCTAAAATATACACTTTTTTCCATTATTCCATCAGGCTCCCTTTTCTGTTTTTCTGTCTATATGTGGCAGTATTTGTAGGTAGCTGAATGCTGCTAGACCAGAGGTGCTCAAACTGGTGGGCAGACCTCCCCAAAGGGGGGTACGGAAGGTATTCGGGGGGAATGAGAAGCTTTAGGGGGAAAAAACTTACTGGACACATTTTACCCACAGCAATGAATAACTAGTAAATCTGAATCCTCCAGACATATCAGGTCTACAGATGATGTCGTGCATTTTGATGGATTTCTGTTATTCTTGCATAGCATTATACAAAGTTGTTGCCATCTGTAGGTTAATTCATTTGCTACAATGTGGGATGCACATTCTTCTTAAGATAGAAGGGGATCTTCAGATAGCTGTTTCAAGCATCCAACTGAGGATGGAATTGCTCTGCTCCAAAAAAGAAGGTGCACCATCACACTAGTAACAATAGTAACAAGTAAGCAGTATCTGACTTAAAATTTACATTACCATGTATTTAAATGGCTCTGTTTGAATCAATGCCTTAATGCTTTAAAGATTTAGTGAGTTGCATGTCGGTTTTTTATATGTAAATGTATTTGTGGTGTGTGTGTGTGAGTGTGGTGGGGTGTAAACTATTATAGACACAAAGAAGGGGACTGGGATCAAATAAGTTTGAGAACCACTGTTCTAGACAAACCGCTTTAAAGTTTTATCGTATATTGTTCCTCTTCTCATTTTCTGCCAACTTTTTTCCCATTAAAAGGATCCATCTCTGGTGGAAAATTTAGATGGAAATTCCCATTCCAACGCTGCTGCCTGATGTGTCAAGTGAAATAATCTAATTTCATTAAGTGACTATTTTAGTAATTGAATAAAAAATAACACAAAAATAACACTCCAGCTACAGTACATACTTGGTACCCATAGATTTTGTGTATAAACGGATGTGATACATCATTTATCATTTTATATAAAGAAATGTCTTGGATGTGTATTTGTAGCATTATTGTACTAGAACATGTACTTTGCTACTTTTCACCAGATAAGATTGCTATAAACTTCAGGCAGTATGCAACTATTTCAAACGCTAAATAATTGTAAGTAAGGCTTTTTATTTAATTTGTTTTACTGCTAAGAAGGCCAATATAAATAAAAATGCACATTCCCAGAAAGCTTATTTTATTGTTGAACAGGAGGATGTTTCACTGTAATTATTCCTCAAATCCTTTTAGTACATATTTAATTGTGTTCAATAAATATACAGCTAGTGCCCACTTTCTGTGAACAGTAAATACAGCTGGGTTTCTTCTATATATGTGATAGAAGCTTTTGCCTACTTTGGATCTGTGTAAGAAATTTCTAGATAGTAGATATATAAGGTATAAATGTTTCCACGCTTAGCACACTATTAATTCACTATGTGCTTTACTGTTTCAATTTCATCCAATCTATGGGTTTCCACAGCTGCTCATCACTGTAAAATTTGAGTATCAGAGGGGTAGCCATGTTAGTCTGGATCTGTAGAAGCGACAAAGTGTCCTGTGGCACCTTATAGACTAACAGATGTATTGGAGCATAAGCTTTCGTGGGTGAATACCCACTTCTTCAGATGCATGTATTCACCCACGAAAGCTCATGCTTCAATACGTCTGTTAGTTTATAAGGTGCCACAGGACTCTTTGTTGCTGTAACATTTGAGTTATTTCCACGTAAAATCAGTAGCAACAGTGAAAAAATATTGCCTTTCTTATATGATGGTATTCAAATCATGGGATTCTTTGGGTACTGACTGGTGAGGGGACCCATCAAGGATACACAACTGTAACTGCCTCAAGCAATGTCATCATTAAACCACCAGGCACAGGGGGGAAATATGGAGAGGCAGATCTTCAGGGAGTATAAATTGTCAGAGCCTCATTGATGTCAATGGGACTATGGCTATTTATACCAGCTGAGGAACTGCCCCAGAGTTTTATTTCCAATATTATCGTAATTACACCATACTTTATACAATAGAACAAAGTCTCCATGTGTACCACCAGCACAGTAGACATGTAGTTCTATTTATACTGTCTTAACATATAAGTAAAACTGTGACACTTGGCATGTAATAATTTTTAGCCTTCTGTTGGCCGCATAGAAAGCCAAACAAAATAATTTATATTAGTGCAATTTTGCTCATCTAACGAAAGCAAAGCCTGTGTTCATCTCAGTAGTGGAGAGAACTGATGGTCAAAGGTAAAATTCTGGCTGCTGTAAAGCATTTTTCCATGTCAGATGTTTCCCAGGTGATCAGCAGTACTCACAAAGCAAAAACAAAACAAAAACAAGGGGGGAGGAGGGATGATTACTTTGAAATCTCCATAGCAAATCTTCTGAGAAATACTTACAAAAATTCATTAAAATGGGGACAAAAAGTTTAATTAGATTCCTTAATAAAATCAGAGGGAGGGGTTAAGTTAGAAAAAAGGGCCACAGTAACAATAGCAACAGAATCCCCTGGGCTAATATATGGCAGCAGGGAAAGAGTGGGAGCAGTTATCATTAATGGCCATTCCCAGCTCAGGTCCTGGGATTTGGGTCAGAGTTGCTAGAGAGTGGGTATGAAGTAATCATATGAAATATTCAATTGTCATACCAGTACATAGCTCCTCACTACTCGATATTGTGAAATATCCGTTGTTCATGATTTAGGCCATGTCTACATTACACAGTTTTGTTGACAATTGCCTACTGCTGTAATTAAACTGCTTTTGCATGGCCACAAAACTCTCCTTGTGATAGTGGAGCACGTCCACAGTTGATATTCTTGCATTGACAGAGAGAGCAGTGCATCCTGCAACTCACCACTGTCTGCTGCTAGGTTCTGGGAAGGGATCGTGGTGCATCATGGGGGCAGGATCACCGTCCCATGATGTAGTTTTCTCCATCCCATCATACTATGGGTTTTTGACTGTGTTTCATGCCACTTTTCAACAGTCACTGTAAACTGTGTGCCTGCCATCTCTGTCTGAAAGTATGGATCCAGCACTTCTCTCCAGTCTTGTGATAAGCATTATGAACACAACACAGCTAATCCTACAGTATTTCATGAGCTGAAAAATTGATAATCCGTGGTGTCTGCCCTGCTGTGAACCATAGAAAGAAACAATTCAAGATTGCTTTTGGCATTCACAGAGCAGCTGCACATGGTGAATTGTTGTTACTGGGCTCAGGAAACAATCACATCGTGATGCGATCACATCGTGATGCAGGTATGGGATGATGAGCAGTGGGCTGCAGAACTTCCGGATGTGCAACACCACCTTCCTGGAACTGTGTGCAGATTTCATAGAATCATAGAATATCAGGGTTGGAAGGGACCTTAGGAGGTCATCTAGTCCAACCCCCTGCTCAAAGCAGGACCAATCCCCAATTTTTGCCCCAGATCCCGAAATGGCCCCCTCAAGGATTGAACTCACAACCCTGGGTTTAGCAGGCCAATGCTCAAACCACTGAGCTATCCCTCCTCCCTCACCCTTTTCCTCCAGCGCAAGTACAACAAAATGAGAGCTTCCCTCATTGTAGAGCAGTGAGTGGTGATTGCTACTGATCAGTCATGAATCTAGAGTTGCCAGCTTCCACACAGCAATCAGTTTGGAGTTGGGAATTCCACCATGGGGGTTGCAGGCATGCATGTGTGCAAGGCCATTAACCACCTCCTGTGACTCTGGGCAATGTGTGGATGGCTTTGTGGCAATGGTATTCCCTAACTGCAGTGGGGCGATAGATGGCCTGCATAGCCCCATTTTGGCCCTAAGCCACCTTGTGACAGAGCACATCAACAGAGAGGTCTACTTTTCCATGGTATTGCAAGTGCTGGTGGATCACCACAGTCGTTTCACCAACATCAATATAGGGTGGTTAGGGAAGATGCATGACACTTGCATCTTCAGGAACACTTGCCTGTATAGAAAGCTGCAAGCAGGGACTTTCTTTCCAAACCAGAAGATTACAATTGGGGATGTGGAAATTCCAATTGTGATCCTGGGAGACCCAGCCTACCCCTTGCTCTTATGGCTCATGAAGCCTTACCCTGGAAACTTAACAGCAGCAAGGAGCACTTCAATAACAGGCTCAGCAGGTGTAGAATGGCCATCTCACTCATCAGGGTAACCGAGGATGCAAGGGTGTAGCCCCTGCATATTTGTGGCTACAGATTAAGTCCATAAGATGCTCGACTGTGTGCTGCTTTGGTTTCTGCAGATGTAACTGCTGATTCACACAGCAAAGTTTCCTACTGCGAGGGGAAGAAACAAGGTTGCCCTCTCAAGGAATCTTTAGCAGAGGATTGCAGAATACCTCCAGGAAAGTTTCCTAGATATCTCTATGGAGGATTCCTGGGACATCCCTGTGTGCATCAACAAAGTTTCCCTCAGTGTCTCCTCTTCCTGACTGCACAGGGAAATGAGAAGCAGATGCAAACAGTGCTAGTGTTGATTATTTCTATCCCTCTCCAACCCTGGAACAACAAAAAAAGCAGAGTTCTACCTCATGTCTCCCTGCGGTATCAAAACACAATGAGTACTTACCGGAGATTCCCTCTCCTGCATTAGGCGTGTCAGAGCTGGAGTGCTGGTACTGGGTAGACCCCTTCTGGAATTAAAAATTGGTTCTCGATTGTCACGCCACCAGACGTCCCTGTCCCCTATTCTCCTCCAATTCCACTTCCTCATCCACCACTTTGTCCTCGTGGTGGGGTTCACTCCACTGGCTTCTGCATTAAGCACCCCACCCCAAAGTCTCCATGGGGCTCTCGGTGCTGGGGGCAGGGGTCACCTCCAAGGATAGTGAGCAGCTCCTTGTAGAAGTGGCATGTCTTTGGCAATGCACCAGACTAACGATTGGCCTCCCTTGCATTCTGGTACACATGCCTCAGCTCCTTGATCTTAGCATGGCACAGCTGCATGTCCCTTTTGTGCCCCTTCTCCTGCATGCCACGAACAGTCTGCCCAGAGGAATCAAAGTTCCTACAGCTGGAATGGAGCTGAAACTGCACAGCCTCCTCTCCCCACAGACCCAGCAGGTCCAACAGCTCTGGTGTACTCCAGGCAGGAGCACAGTTGCTGTGGGGAGCTGGCATGGTCAGCTGGGAAGAACATGTGAGCTGTTCATGCTGAGCAAACAGGAAGTGGAATTTCACAAATTACCAGGCCTTTAAAAGGAGGAGGGGGTGCATGCCTGTGTATCTGGCTGCAGCCATAGGCTCTGACTCCATGGGTGCTCCAGCCCTGGAGCAACCACAGTAAACAATTATTGGGTGTTTAGCACCCACTGGCAGCCAGCTTCCCCTCTCCCTCCCAAGCACCTCCCGTCCATCAGCGGCCCTGCCGATCAACTCCTGCCCCTCCCTCCCAGCACCTTCTGCCCACGGTGGATCAGCTGTTCCGCAGAATGTAGGAGGCATTGAGGTGGAGCAGGGATGGGGGGAGCTCGGGGGAAGGGGCAGAACTGGGCAGGAAGAGGCGAGGTGGGTGGGACTTTGGGGGAAAGAGTGGAATGGGGGCGTAACGTGGAGCAGAGTGGGGGTGGAAAGAGGTCGGCAGGGTTCAGCTTGGGGGAGGAGGTGGATTAGGGGCAGGGCCTGGGGCTGAGTGGGGTTGAGCATCCCCAGGCAAAGAAAAAAGCTGGCGCCTGTGGGCAGCAGAGGTCAAACTGGTGACCAGATTGGTCACGATGGGTATTGTGGGACACCTCCTGGGGAAGCCTCTTAGGATAACATAAGCAGGGCAGTGTCTACACTGATACTGTGTCGCTCTAACTATGACTCTCATTTTGCCTGCATCACAAAAAGCTCTATGCCCCTCGTCCAGGTGGTTTTATTATGTCGGTGTTGCAGGAGAGTTAAATCAGAGGGAGGAGCACTGCAGTGTGCATATCTCCACTGTATTGTTGGTGAAAGCTGAATTTGTCGAGAAAACTGTGTAGTATAGACATAGCCTCAGTCTCACTACTGCTATTTTTGGGACCAAACAAATAGTAGAATCTCTCTCTATATATATACAGCCACTTCCACCATTCTGAAAATCTGAAGATCACCCCCTTTTGAAATTCGACATTCTTGGTCTGAAAGATTCCTGGATTCATTAGCTGCTGATTCTCATGTACAGATTCTCTTGTCCTTCAGAAAATCTAAATGATGTATCAAAACTGTTGTCATGGAAGGCATCTCAGATTCTTTATCTTATATCATTTAAAACAACATCAGACTTCTTGTCCTGAGCATAACATCCTTTAGATCTCTCAAAAATGTAAAATTAAAGCACTTTGCATTTATAATATCCTTTAATGGGTCACCAGCTGTAAGTTAGATAGTGTAGTCATTAACACAGTTGCATTTCCCTTCTGAAACCTGTGTTTGATTGCCGCTTAGGAACCTATGAAGATTACAATCTCGTCATATCAGGCTGTTGTCTAATGTATGGATTTCTAATGTAGCTTCTTGTCAGTTGACAGAGGGAAAGCTGAGACTACAGATTACTATGCAAAAAATATTCTTGTTTGATTGTTACCACATCCACCCAAAACACCCGTGATTGTCTCCCTTATCTAACTGTTATATTAAATGTAGATTGTGAGCTCTTGGAGGCAGGGATCATCTTTTGATTACTTATTTGTACATAGTCCCCTGGGTTATATGGAGTTGTGCTTGGATCTCCTGGCACTATTGTCATACAAATTAATAAAATAAAAATTGAAGAAAACACACTACTAACGGTAGAAATCAATAGTTGGAAACCAGTGTGTGATGCGCTAAAGAAAAATATCCATTTTATTCCTTTCCAAAGGTGTGTGCCTGAGTGTGAATTGTGAAGTAGCATATGTTTTCAAATCACTTAAAAAATGTGAGAAGAATGACATATTTTATAGGTAAAGGAAACCAGGAACTACTTGTCCCATTACATAACAAAAAGTAAACAACATAAATTAAAATTTGACTTTCACCCGGCAGTTACTTTCTAAGTTACACAGTAAGCCAAACTGTATTTTGACCATAGATTAGAAGCAGCCAAAAGATAGAGTGCTAAATGAGCTTACTCTTTCTTCTGGTGTTAATCATATTTTAACTAATTGATCAAAATCACTCACTGTCATATTGAGAGAGAAAGGGGAAAAAGGATGATGGGGAAAAGAAAGCTCTAAACTAAAGGAGATTTATTTAAAAAATATTTTAAATCAATAGTTAACTTTCCAGTGTAAAATTAACAGTGTTTACCAGCATAGGACATGAATTATACATGTGACACAGGCAATCTGCAATTTCAATGTGTTGAGGGCATATCTAGAAATAACTTGAAAAAGCATCTCTGAAGGAAAAGCTCACGCTTGAGCATACCCGCTGCTCGGGAGCCAAAACTGAGCCAGATGGCACCAGAAGTATTTGAGCTCCTTGCCTTGTATGAGAGATTGTTTTGATTCAAGTTGCTGTGATTAGTTAAGAGAAAAATTCCCACTGAAGGAAACATCTGTATTCAGTAACACTTGGGAAAGTTAAATATGTTGAACATACATTTGACAATCTGGATTTGAATGTATTTCAGCAGCAAATTCCCACATGTTTCAATGGGAGTTAGGCAAAATATCTTTGAGGATCTGTGCTTCAGAGCTTTGTTTAGTGGTTACAGCAGGGCTCTGGGAGATAAGACTCCTAGGTTCTCTTTCTAATCACCATTTCTAATAATACAGGAATGGAGGGACTTTCAATGCAGCTGAAATGCAGCAAACAAACTAAATGAGAAGAAATATTGTTTTCACTTTTACTTGTGTGGATCCATGTACCTAAAATAACGAATAGTTATATATGCCCATTCATGAGTGTTATAATTTATACATATAATCGTGCTGTTGAAATTGGCTTTTTTAACAGTTGTAAAGAAATCTTATGACCTCTTTTTGGAGAATCTCCAGGGCACTGCTTAGATAGTGACAAATTCACATGTTCACCATGCATGCATTATAAAGATGCATCATCATTTTTATTCACTGGATTCATATTTCTCCATGGAGAAAGGGCAGAAAGTTAAACAAGACAGGGAGGAAAAGGACTTTATTCTAAAGGGTTGTGTATAGTTAATGTTTCTTCTCTGAGAACACAGACAGGATTTTTTAATCTCTACTTGCTATGATAACAAAAATCAATATTTCCCCCTACAATAAATTTTATTTTCCCTTAGTGTTGTGTTTTTCCCATAATTCCAGTGAGTAATAATTTTACCTGAGTAAAAGCTGCTGGATACAGACATAAAAAATGTATAAGGGTGTCATCAATCCAGATAATTGGACAAATGTTTACCTTGGATACTGAAGAGACCATGTAGTTAACAGGTTATAGGTATCTATGTGAAAGTGACATTTCATTAAAAGTTGAACTGCTTTTTACAGTGTGGAAATCCCACATACAGTACGTAAATTTCATTACATACTATACATCCCCGGTGCAACCCCACCATCCAAAACCTCCCTTTTTAGGAATAAACTTAAGATAGATGAGTACCTCAAGAAAACATAAAAACACAGAGCTGTTTCTATTCTTTCTTTTTCTGTTTCATAAGGGTACCATTACTTTGAAATTGTCCCGGCAGCACACAATAGAAAAGGCACAACTATTTTTTCCAGAAAAATTGGTTGAACCATGTAACTTTTGTCGAACCCTTCTGCAGGCTGTGCTGCTGTCATCCACTGAAATCAAAGAACAGTTATGCTGTAACTATTGGTTCTAACAGGGCAGAGGAAATAATCTACTTGGTACTACCTATAACATCCAGGCAAAGTCAAACGATTACATCTACTATGTCTGCTGAAAGAGGAAGGCACAAAAATCAGGCAGCTTCCTGAAGACTGAGGAGTGAGCTAACCGTGCAAATAGTAAGCAAATAACTGTAGCAATTTCCAGAAACATCTCCCTTCATTTAATTGGTTGTTTGAAAAGACCATATGTATATAACAAGAAGTAGCTGATGTGATATCTCAATTTTAGTAAGGTTTATGATAAGCAAATTAAAGATCTTGAAAAACTGGAGAAATAGTCTGAAATAAATAGGATGAAAATTCAGTAAGGACAAATGCAAAGTACTACATTTAGGAAGGAATAATCAATTGCACAAATACAAAATGGAAAATGAGGACTAGGAAGCAGTACTGCAGAAAGGAGGTAGGGTTTATAGTGGCTCACAAACTAAATATGAGTCCACAGTGTAACACTATTGCAAAAAAAGAAGAGAAAAATCCCTAACATGGTTTTGGGATGTGTTAGCAGGAGTGTTGTAAGCAAGACACTAGAAGTAATTCTTTCACTCAGTACTGATAAGGTCTCAGATGGAGTACTGTGTCCAGTTGTGGGCACCACACCATGGGAAAGATGTGGACAAACTGAAGAACATCCAGAAGAGAGCAGCAAAAATGATTAAATGGCTAGAAAACATGGCCTTCGGGGAAAGATTGAAAAAATAGGTTTGTTTAGTCTGGAGAAGAGAAGACTGAGAGGGGACATAACAGTCTTCAAGTACATAAAATGTTGTTATAAAGAGGAGGGTGATAAATTGTTCTTATCTGCAGAGGACAGGTCAAGAAGTAATAGACTTAAATTGCAGCAAGGGAGATTTAAGTTAGCCATTTGGAAAAAAACTTCCTAACTCTAAGGGTAGTTAAGCACTGGAACAAATTACCTAAGGAGGTTGTGGAATCTCTGTCATTGGAGGTTTTTAAGAATAGGTTAAACAAACACCTGTCAAGGATGGTCTACATAATACTTAGTCCTGCCACAGTGCAGGAGACTGGACTAGATGATCTGTCAAGATCCCTTCCAGTCCTACATTTCTATGATTCTATATAAACAAAGATTGTTAACTACACTGAATCGTTTTGACATGGTATAGTTTCAGAGAGGGTTATGGCCCAAGAAGTTTCAATTTACAATAAAAAATAAGAAACAAAGTTTTTACTTCTCATATAAAATACATATAGTACATGTCAGTAAAACTAATATATAGCAGGAAACCACTTTTAAATATGATGTCAGTATCAATACTTTAATAAATGAGTTTAAAAGATCATAATTTACATTATGTTTAAGTTGTGAAGCTAAGCACAATGATTACTTGGTAAGTGATGGAAACAGATAGAAACCTAGAAGATGTAATTGCAAGTTACAAATCAGGACAATTTTGGAATAATGCTCATTTGTTTTGCTTACATATATAAGTACTGGGTAAAGTGTGTAAATAGAGATTACAATGAAAAATTTAAAATTTTCAACAGTCCCTAAGTGACTTAGGAGACTAAGGACTGGTTTAAATACAGTTTGGATCAGTTTGATCATGTTAATTAGAGGTATGTTTTCCCCCGCCCCCCAACTATAGTTAAACTAACCAGTACAACTGATAGTGTTGAGTAGGGTGACCAGACAGCAAGTGTGAAAAATCGGGATGGGGGTGGGGGGTAATAGAAGCCTATATAAGAAAAAGACCCAAAAATCAGGAACATAAGAACATAAGAAATGCCATACTGGGTCAGACCAAAGGTCCATCCAGCCCAGTATCCTGTCCACCGACAGTGGCCAATGCCAGGTGCCCCGGAGTGAGTGGACCTAACAGGTAATGATCAAGTGATCTCTCTCCTGCCATCCATCACCCCCGTCTGACTGTCCCTATAAAATCGGAACATTTGGTCACCCTAGTGTTGACAAAGTTAGACTGGAATAAAAGTTGCCTAATACTGCAATAGCTTATTTCTCTTCCCTTCCTGTACAGAAAGTATGCTAAACTCGTAAAAGCACCTCTATACTGGTATAACTTTCTCCACACTAGGGTTATTGTACCATTTCAACCTCACAGGCAGTACAATTTTAACATGCAGACAAGGCCTAAGTCCCATTTGTATGACTTAGGGACTTGGGGACTGAAATCTCTTTAAAAATTAGTCGGACTTAGGCTCCTAAGTCACTGGGGTGTTTTTGAAAAATTATATCCCTCATTTAACAGGACAGGCAGAGTACAAGCAACAGCAGATGCAATGACACCTCACTCAAACTGTATATTGCTGTTCTTTGTTGTAATCCCTAGCTTTGACCTCACACTGTCTAGGAATGAGTGGTCATATAGCTTTTCTGTTATCTCAGTTGTGAACCTTTTCTCACCGGCATGATAGATTTCATAGTCCATTTTCTGTCCGGGTGGTACTGCTCACTGGGAACTGAGATAAGAAATATGTTCAAATCCAATTATTTGATTATGATCTAATTACACAGAAACCAAAATACAAAACAGGATCTAAACATAATTTTGTAAAACAATCATAATGTAACTGGATTGTTCCCAGTTGCATCAACTAAAAAAAATGCTAAATCAACAACAATTTTAAGCTACTTTTTTTTTTAAGTTATTAAAATATATAAAGGTCATGAATATACCAAGCATAAATACTGCATTGGTTAGGCCAGTATTAAATATTAGGCTCAGAAATGTGTTTACCATTTGATGTTGTAGGGCTTGATCCTGAAAGATGCTGAATACACATAATTCAAATTTATTTCACTGAGAGTTATGAGTGTTCAACACCTCTGGTCCTTTCATTTATTTGTTCAAGTTCAAGTTAAAAACATATCTGAGTTCTTTGCCTCTGGCCTGAATGAGAGCAGAATCAAGAATCAAGCTGGTGATGTGATCATTTCAGAGTCTGAATAGCAATACTAACAGGAGGGGTTTTTTTGTTTGTTTGTTTGGTTTTTGCCCCTTAAGGAAAGCAGAGCAGCAATTTTTGCTGCATACTACTACATATTTTCTCTTTCTAAAAAAGTTTGTATATAAATAAAATGCTTTTGAAAGGTGCCAGATTGACAGCACTGAAAACCCAATTCCATGGAACAGGTACAGCACAGGCAATCAAAACTTTCCACACACTGCCCCACCACCATACCTAAATCCTGACCAGTGTCTATTTTGTTGAAAATGCCAACAATGGAGCTAACTGTGGTAAATCATCTTAGTGATGTGCATGTCCAGGAACTAGATTGATCACACACAGCTGTTTGCTGGCCTATCAGTGGGTTACAAATTTAGGTCACTACTTACCTAGGCTAGATTTTTACCAGTAACTGTAAAGGTGAGAGGCTCCATCTCCACTATAGTATAGCTCTATTGTTAACAAATCAAAGTCAGTTACTATTGTTATTTAATACATGTAGTTTTTAGGATGGCGTATGATTCAGTTGTGTATAAACCAAGAACCCGCTGGAATGAGCAAAGTCACAATGGTGCAAAATGGGAATAATGCAGTGGTGAAGTAAGCCCCAAATGGTTGAAAGGTTTAGTGAGACAGGTTATTTTCTTAAGGCTACATGATTCCACTTGTGTGAATAAGTGAAGCAGGATTTACTGCCAGAAGTTAAAGGACTGTAACCTGTAATGGGCTTGATCCTTGGCCGTGGCTTTGTACTAAAACTCTACCCAGCTGTACTCACCTCAATGCAAAGTACGGGTTGGGGCAAAACAGAATGCCTGAACCTTAGCCAGAGCAGTGGTATCTGCGAGACTGCTGCAGCTGGAGTATCCCAAATCAGTCCTTAGGTTTGCTATAAATTACTCTGGTGGTCATTTTGGATCCAAGTTGAGATAAATGAAAGGAGGGGGGGGCACTCCATTTTATGGACTCCCAGTCAGCCATAGCTATAAGTCCCTCTTAGTGGCTGGTCTCTGCTTGCTTTACCTGTAAAGGGTTCAGAAAGTCCCCAGGTAAAGGAAAGGAAGTGGGCACCCGATCAAAAGAGCCAATAGGAAGGCTAGAGCTTTTTAAAATGGGGGGAAACTTCCCCTTTGTGTCTGTTGTTGTTCTCTGGGAAAGAGGGGAAGAGAGAGCAGTTTGCTATGAGAAGCTTTAAGCCAGGTATGATCATAGATCATCAGATCATACCTGGAACTACTTATTTGGAACCCCAAAATGTGTAAGTAGATCAGGAATGTTTAAAAAGATGCAATTAGGTTTATTTATGTTTATTTCTTATGTCTAGTGGACTCCTCTGTGCTAACCCCAGATTCTTTTGTTTGCTTGTAACCTTTAAGATGAACCCTCAAGAAAGCCATTTTGGGTGTTTAAATTTTGGAATTGCTCTTTTAAAATCTAGCAAAAGCCTAAGTTCCAGATTTATTTTCTTTCTTTTTGTCTTTAATAAAATGTACCTTTTTTAAGAACAGGATTGGATTTTTGGTGTCCTAAGAGTTTTGTGCTGATGTTGGTTAATTAGCTGGTGGCAACAGCTAATTTCCTTTGTTTTTTTTTCTCAGCTCTTCCCCTGAGGGGGAGAGGTGAAAGGGCTTTAGGGTACCCCACAGGAAGGAATTCCCAAATTCGCCTTCCTGGGTTCCAAAAAGGGGTTTGGCATTTGGGTGGTGGCAGCATTTACCAAGCCACAGTCAGACAATAGCTGTAACCTTCGGAGTTTAGTACAAGCCTTGAGTGGCAAGTATTAATTTTTAAAAATCCTTGCGGGCCCCCACCTTCTGCACGCGAAGTTCCAGAGTGGGGAATCAGCCTTGACACAAGCTAACTCAGGATCAGAGCTTAGAGCCACCTTTCCCCCCTCCCCTGCCCTACTCGTCAGCTGTGCCATGTGTAATCTCAGAGCATCTGAAGACCTGTCTCACTGTGTCCATTATTCATAGAACCAATGGATTTCAGCTGATACCATGAGCTGCTGCAGCATGGCATGCCTAAGACACCTGCCTCTAGTGTTTAAGGAGGGCCATCAGTTTTCTAAACATTATGATCAGAGTTGTCTCACTACCATGCTGGTCCTTAGCTTCTTACCACGAAGGGCAATCTTTAGATGTCAGTCCCCAAAAGGAAGGAATTTCTTTCCCTGCGGTAGGGTTACATAATTTGTTGTCTATGTAACCAAGCTAGCCTGTTATTTTAAAAGAGCTTTCATTTTGTTCTCAAAGAATTGCGGCAAACTCCACTCCACTAACTCCTGCCCTGTCAATCACAGCACACTTTGAAAGCTGGTTGGCTAACTAGATGTTGCTCATTACTAATCAAGCCAAGCGATCAGTTGATAGCTGTCTTTTGCTGTTCAAAAATCTGTGCTGTATTCCCTCCCATCCAGGGTGATTCAGCATGGAACGTACCAATTTCCTTTCCAACACTCTCACTACATAACTGTAGTTCACTGCCCCAGTACCTTCTTTAGTATGTATTGCGTAGCACACATCTAAATATTGTCTTGTGACCCTAATTAGCTGATCCAAACTTTACCTGTGTTTAATACACATAGAATTCAGCATCCAATAACTATATCTTTAATCTCTTGATTCTTTTCCTGCCACACACTAATCTCCAAGTGTGACAGGTTACGCAGGTAGTTTATCATCCCTTGTTATTGTCATACAAACACGATGTAATGATAGAGGGAAGAGGGAGGTAAGCAGGAAAGTGGGAGCATGTGTCTTCTAACATATATACCCCAAGGAGTATCATCTAACCATAATCCCCAGTAATAACCATATACATTTAAGGGAGGGACGCTAAATGGGTTTAAATTAAAAATAAATAAATAATACGGATTGATTCTGCACTGGAGCCCAAATGTTCCCTGGTTTTTACAGCCATAGTCTGTCATACTCTGACCTTGTTTTCACGGAACTACCATCGACATTCAGTATGTAGCACTGGTTGCCTTGAATGGCAATCTGTCTTGAAGAATCAGTGTTAAAACATACGGCCCTTTTTGAGGTGCAAAGTAACTGTATATCGTTTTCCTTGTCTATGCAGTAAAAACTACATTTTTATCTGGATGGAGAACAAAGTACTCGATGGTTAAAAAACAAAAGAAGGAAGTTTTGGATTGTATTATTCACTGTCTAAACTTTGTAAATGTAGATACAGAAAGGAAATGGAGTGAAGGACAAGAAATAATAGTCTGAATCAGTAAAATAAATAAATAAATAAATAATGCATGTACTGTATGTAGCCTAGAGCCAAGAAAAAAAAAACTTTTACTGAACTAGCCTGCAACATAAAGGCATATGTTTTAATATATCTATTATTCATTTTAGATAAAAAGTTGGATACCTAGGACATATCCTAAAATCTCAAAATGGTATTATACCCTTCATTTATATACAGTGAATAAGTAAACTGCTTAACTTTTAATATATTTGTGGAATGTTTAAATATGGTGCTTTACTGGCATATGAAAAACCAGTCCCTGCCCTGAAGATCATACAGGCTGATGACACAATTCTGTAGAGAACTCCCACAGAATCAATGGGAACATTAATGCATGGAGCAAATGCAGAATGAGACCTATGCATAGACATCACACCATACATAATAACTACATGCAAGGATAGTGTTAGAGGAAGGGAAGGGTGAAGCCAGTGGCAATATAACATCACATGATTACTTGATTTGCTACATGTGGATCTTGTTGATTCCACTTAAAAAACCCCCAAAATGTAGGATGAATGTAATCTTTTTAAACACTGAATGATTGTAGGGCCCATACCATAGTTAGAAAGGGGGATTAGGAGAAGAAAATACAGGACTGGAGTGGAATAAAGTAGGTAGTAGAGTTCAGGAGACAGCGTGATAAAGAATTAGAGGGTGGTACAGATGAAGGAATAGGTAACATAGAGGGGAGGAGCAGTAAGACAAAGTAGGCAGCCTAGTTAGACAAGGTTAAATCAACTGTCAACAGTGAGTAAATCAAAAGACAAAAGTTCAATTAAATGGCAGAGCTGAGTTAATGAAATGGCAGCAATGAACTAAAATCAGGCCAAAACCCAAAAGGCAGGGATGGAAAAGTTAATCAAATGGCAGCAATGAGGTGAGAAGTGGCAGAGTTAATGAATGGCAGCAAAACACAGACAGACAATCAAATGGCAGAAATGGATTAAAAACTGGCATGGTTTACAGTGGCAGATGACATGTAGGCTGTGTGAAGGATCTAGAAGATGGCAGTTGTACAATTCTGTGTAGGGGGCTAGGAAGCTACTCCCCTGGAGCCCAGTGCAGCTGGGAGCCAGAGATGGCTGCAGCGCTGTGCCTGAAAATGAGAGATGTTATAGTGTACCTAGGCAGTATTTCCTTGGTAGGCTATGTGGAATGACCATTTATACCAATTGAGGAGGAAAGGGTTTAAAGCTCCTGGGGTCTAGATATAACTATGATGCTCTGAGCTGTGGCTATTATAGGCCACCCACTCAGATTTCTTGATGCTGTACTGTACCAGATTATGCAGCACTTTATTCCCAATAGAGAGGGAAGCAGTGAGTCCAACCTATTCCCCAAGATCCTGGTCTTCTTAGGAACTGCAGGCAACCACTGTGCTGCAATTGGGGAATTTTAGAACCCACGCAGGTAATACTCTAGGGATTAGAGCATAATTACATGTATAGAGCTGTACTACTCCCTATTTATTCCACCACATCACGCTAATACATTTGGTCTATTAGCCATGCAAACCATTTTTCTAATATATGAGTAATAAAGAAGGGGTTATTCTATAACCTATATAATATTAAAGACAACTTCCAAGTTGCCCCACCCCTGCAACAACTATAAAGATCACAGTGGATGACCAAAGAAGTATGTTTAATGAAATATCCTGGCAAAAGACTAGAATAGTATAAATACCACTCCAAATCCATCTCGCAACAGCACAAGTTTCTTACAGGACTATTCCACTGTAACCCTTCTGCCCGTCAGAGTTGGCAGCAACAAGGGCCAGGTCCAGTATCTAGGGGTTCCGTTCCAATAACACAATGCAAAACCTGCTCGAGCCCCCATCCAGTGACCTGGGACAAATATATACTATCCCCACGGGCGCCTCTAAGAGGCAATACTTCCCCTCTCGCAAGCACAGAGTCTGAGTGTAGCAAAAGCCTTTTAATGACAGAGAGAAACAATGCAGCATTATGTTGGGAAAACACCACAAACAGGGCTTCTGGGGATGGCGAACCGCAGCCAGTAGGAGCCGCGATTGGCCAAATTGGTGGACGTGGCAAGTAAACAAACCGGCCCGGCCCACCAGGGGCTTACTCTGGTGAGCCGCGTGCTGAAGGTTGCCGATGCCTGTTATAATCCAAAAATCAACCGTTATGAAGAATTGTCATCCTAATGCACAAAAAAAGGTAGACCAACTATGGGATGAACTTGTTGAGGAATAAAACTCTATATTTGATTAGATGGTATTACTCCCCCCGCCTCTGACCAATTAGATGGTATTGAATTTGGTCCCGTTGCACATAATGACATGAAAGAAGCCACAAGAAATTTTAGAGCTAATACCAGCAAAACAGATCCATGCATATTCTGGTTAGTGAAAGATAGTTATAAACAATTGGTCCCATTGCTAATGGAAATCCTTCAGAGAGGTAAACCTCCCAAAAGTGGAAGCAACACAGAAGATACAGCTTAAGATGAATGTGGCACCAGCATCTTCAGTAGGCTGAACGATCGGGAGCAGCTCCTCCCTCATAGTCTGTACCCTTCACTGGTGCAGTTCATTCCCAGTTCACTTTTGATGCCTCTTCAAGGCTGAGTCCCATCTGCAAAGCCAATCAATCAGCCCTCAGCTACAACTAAAAGGCCCCTTCTATATTCCATGAGTTACACTCCTCTGGGACTATACAGTTTAATATATTCCTGAACTCATCAAATGAGAGATGGATATAAAGTGTTCTTATTCAAGAGGGCTCATTTGTGCAAGGAGAGATTAAAGAAGATGAGGGCAAATATGCTGTGATGCCCCACCTATTTGCTAGATCTTTCCAACCATAACCAAAATGGATTTAGAAAATAACAGCAACAAAAAACAGTAAGCAGAGCTTGCTGGAAACTAGGAAAAGTGAAGAGTAAAATCTTCAAAGAATGCAATTTTGGGCATTGCTAACACAGAACTAATTTATATGTTCAGAATTTAGAGCGTGATCCAAATGGCCATTGAAGTCAATGTGAGACTTTGTACTGAATCAGACCCTAAATTCTATGGTAATAGATACTATAGAAAGCTGGTAAGATTCTATAGATATATTATATAGACACTTTTATGCCAACATCCGCACCCCCTCTTTTCACATAAAAAAATCATGGTTAATGTGTATACCTGCGGTAAAATTCCAAGAACCAGGGGTTACTACGAGTACATTATACTAGCAAGCAAGTATTCTGGAACTGCAGTACAGATAATAAAACTTCACTCAGAAGCTTTTTTTAATGTCAGTAACATCAAATGTATTTTAAAATGCTTCCTCTAGACACCAGGTCAGAAGAATTCTTCTCAAGCGATTGCTTGGAACGACACAAATAAATAGGATTTTGATTAAGTAAAATTATCTGTCTACTTAAAGTGTCAGTTATAATATTTTCAAACACCAAGCATGTGTTGCATTAAAAATTAAATGGTTGAACAAGAGAAAAGCTTAAATGTTCTTGACATCTATTCTTAAACTATAATGCTAATAGACATTAAACCTGCACCTACAAGATGTGATTAAACTGCTTCTAAATTTTGTATGAACAAAAGTTAACTTTAAGTTAATACTTAAACATTTAAAAGTTTCAATTAAGTCAGAAAATCTTGATTACTTAGGGGCATATCTGTAGCTGGTGTAAATTGTCATGGTTAAGAAAGTAAAAAAGGAGGCTAGTGACAAAAAAGACATCCTTGAGAAATTGGAAGTGAAATCCTACTGTGGAAACTAAGAAAGAACATACACTCTGGCGGTCAAGTGTAAAAGTACAATTAGACAGTTTGTTTGTGGCTTTTGTTCGTGAGCCCTTCCCCATATTGCATGCCCCATAGTAGAGCCAAACACAATCCTTGGACTCAAGGGAACACAGGGAGTGATTTCTTGGTCAATCCCTGGCATCAAACAAAGGAGACAAGGAGGAAGCAAGCCGGTAGGACTATAGGGCTTGGCTTTCGCACTTCCACTATTTTTTTTTTGAGGGCGCAAGATACACTATTCCTGACGTTAGTACAGCTGCATATTCCCCTGCACACCAAGTAGGAGTTCTGAACAATTCTTATCCAAGATTGCCCTTGGGTAGCACAGCACCATACAACCTCTTATTCAGGGCTCTGTCTAGTCTCCAGTTCAGCAAGGTATTTAAAGTATGGCCCCCAGTTCAACAAAACACATGAACCTGTGCTAAAGTGATTTGATGAATTGAGGCCTATGAACTGGACACAGAGCCTATTGATGTACACGGCAGTGTTTCTACTGATTTCAATAGACTTCAAATCAGCCCGTAAGCCAGGTGTGGGCAAACTTTTAGGCCCGAGGGCCACATCGGGGTTGCAAAATTGTATGGAGGGCTGGGTAGGGAAGGCCCTGCTCCCTATCCGACCCCCACCCACTTCCCGCCCCCTGACTGCCCCCCTCAGAACCGCCAACCCATCCAACATCCGCGCCTTGTCCCCTGACCGCCCACTCCAGAGACCCCCCTGCCCTTAACCACCCCCGCCCGGGATCCCACACCCTATCTAAGCCCCCCTGCTCCTTGTCCCCTGACTGCCCCCTCCTGAGACCCCCCACCCTAACTGCCCTCACAGGACCCCACCCAACAATTCTTACTGAGACAGATTGCAGTGAACCAGCCAGTTTTAGACATGCTGTAATTTCTCAGCCACATGTATATTATTTTGGTTATAGTAGCAGCGTCTTACCTGATTTTATAAACAATATCCACCATTCACCTAAATGTGTGTCAGTCTTGCAGACATAAGGTAAAAAGTTTAGAAATGTGGGTATGGAAATTTTATTTTACTTTTGTCTCGTGATGCAAAACTTTACTGCAGCTTTAATGTAGGTAATAGCAGAAGACTAATTTAAAAAATGGCTGGAAATCATGTCTGAGATCCTTTTATGTCCTATGCACCTCTAAACAGCCAAGCAGGAAAGGCTTAATCCAAGCTCAAACAACTTTGATTAGTTCTATGAGAAAATGAGATGTGCTAATTTAAGTTCCTATATGTCAGAACGAAATTTTATGCAGAGCAGCTTCTTTATTTTGATGACTAACACAATAATTAACCACATTGTGTAGAAAATAAGGTCATCTACAGAAGTGTGCCAAAAAGTGAAGACTGTCTGACCTGCTAATTACTGAGAGTGACTTCTAATGTTCATTTTCATGTGAGTAAATTCCTTTCAACACTGTTTCATTCGCTTTTTTGAGCAACTATTCTTTTCCCAAACATCCCTTCACATTTCACCTTAGACGAGAATAAGTTCATTTTCACCTCATATAAACATACATAGAGAAGTATTAATGTAGTGAAATTAGCCTGCAACAATGATACTGTCTGAAAACAGTCTTAAAACAAACTGGAGCACAAAGTAAATGTGAATAAAAACTGAATTAAAAGTTCTTGTGAAGGTTACTTAACTGATTCTTCTTTATCATTCTTTACTTCAACAACTTACTTCTATTGTGAATGGGAGTTGGACAAGGGCCTTAAACTCTTATTTTCAGTTTTTCTTACCTGTAGAATGGGGATAACATCTATTTTACATAGTTATTTCGAGAATTGAAGAGTCAATATCTGAAAGTGTTTGGGTAAGTTCCAAGAGTTATCAATAAATTATGCCATTGTCTAGACCAGGCATTGGCAACCTTCCGCACGTGGCTTGCTAGGGTAAGCCCCCTGGTGGGCCAGGCTAGTTTCTTTACTTGCCGTGTCCGCCAGTTCGGCTGATCGCGGCTCCCACTGGCTGCGGTTCACCATCCCCGGCCAATGTGGGAAGCGTTGCACTGGGCATCGCTTCCCGCAGCCCCCATTGGCCTGGGACGGCGAACCACAGCCAGTGGGATCCGCGATCGGCTGAACCGGTGGATGCGGCAAGTAAACAAACTGGCACGGCCTACAAGGGGACTTACCCTGGAGAGCCACGTGCCGAAGATTGCCGATGCCTGGTCTAGACCCTGTTTCTCACTTGCAAAAGTGGCATGTGAGGAGGTGGAGAAAGCCTTCTTACACCTCTAATTTCTTTAATGCTATCAAAACCAAATCATAATGACGCCTTTCCCCATAAATATTCTTCAAGCCATTTATCATATACCATATTTGAATTAAATACCTCTGTAGGGACAATACAGAAAATATGGAGCTTATTAACAACAAATGTAGTATACATAGACCAGAATCCTTGGCATGTTTTAGGCCTAAGCCTTTAAAACGTGTCAAAGAGAAGATGCTTCTGTGTTTCACACAAAGGAGATGTAGGTTTATAACTACAACATAACTAACTAGACTTACAAATTATTGCTAATTTTTGAAATAACTTCCTCTGTTACTGTTTTCTTCTATTTTACATACTTTAGACCTATACATTTGCAAGAGATACAATAGGCTAAGATGTAATATTTGACCCAGAATCCTAAAACAAGTTACTGCTATTATATAAAATGAATTTTAAAAGGTCAATTAAGATCTAAGAAACTATATGAGAAAGAAAAAGCTGTATAATAATGGCATTCTGTAACAGACCCTTTCAGTTCCAGGAAATTTCACTGCCTACGCAACTTGACCACAAAATACTGCAAAGATTTCAAACCATGCTGTTTATTTTAAATATAAATGCAATCAATAAGATATAGAGATGCAAATAATTATTCATAATGTTTAATAAAAGTAAATCTAACAAAGTTTTTGTTGTTTATGTTAAAGAATGTGATACATTCAAATGATATGTTAAGAAGCCAAAATGAAGTGCATATATTTAAGCTGAACCAACCAGAGTGTTATAAGAAGATAAGGCATAATTATCTGTATGACTGGCAATTGGACGGGGAGTTTCATATATGAAACCATCATACTAACATTATCACAAAAGTGTAGGGAATAATCAAGTGCTGCATCTCTCATTAACTGTTATCTACTACTGGTGATTGACCAAACAAATGAGGCAAATGATTTTATGTTCTGCATGATGAACTAGTAACTAGGCCAGAATCATCCAGCATTGTGAAGGAAACTTTACAGAAAGACTCTGTTCTAAGTTTCTTCAGTGAACTGTAAGGGCAGATGGAAAGAGAATGGAGTTGTTCAAAGTTGGCCAAAGAACCTCACCACCATGGAATGTAATTTGTGGAAGCAGGTTGCTGACAATAGCTAAAACAGCAGGTGTTCAACTTGTGGCTCAACATGTTTTACAGAAGCTGGAATGGCACAAGATGGTTTTCACAGAGATACTTGAATGGTGCAGATACAGTTGCAAAAACTCCATAAAGGAGATGCTGCATTTTCTCATTGGCTCATGAAAAGGGACACAATTTGTATATTAGCTAGACATATCAAACCTTAATCAGAGGAATGGGTCGCTTCTCATTGGCCCATATCAACTTTGTCAAGAAGAAGTAGGTCATGCCACCCTGCAGAAAATGTGTAAAGTGCTCAGTGCTGATCAACATTTTGCCCCCTGAAGCCAAAACTTCTGGACAAGAGACTGTGAGCAGGGCCATCGTCAGCTGGCCAGTGAGAGGACCCCTTGCTTGGTAACAAAGTCTTGTCACTGACAAACTTCCTATTAACTCTGTCTTTGAAAGTCCTATCTAGGAAGACTGCTGCAAAATCCAGAAAGAGGATAGGAATACAGCTGTCATAACACCTTCAGTGAATTACCTCCATCTGTCACAAGAAACCAGTCATTGCACCTGTGAAGCTGAGCTGGAGAATCCACATTCATTCTAGTTCCAACTGATAAATATAAAATGAATTTTACCCATGCATTGTTCATCCAAGTGATGACTTGCTTACGTTAAGCAAAATCCTTCTCAATAAGCAGATACCTGAGTTAAAACCCTCTGAATGACACAAATGTATTATGTGCACTTGTATTTCACTAACAAGTTTAGTCTTAATTGTCTAGAATTTACGCCACCAATAAGAAATCAAGAGGATTGAGACTAGTAAACCAACTAAGATTAGAACTATTTGTAAGAGAATACTGTGCTTTCCTACTACAAATGTTAGCCACGCAACATCCTTAGTGTTTAAAAAAAAAAAAAAACACCATGAGCAAAAACAAAAACAAAAAACCCACTAAGCCTAGAAATCACCGAAATTTTGTGATCAAGTGACAAGAATAGGAAGAAGTTTTGAATTATCCCCTAAGCTGAAGATTTTACAATTAATTGAACCTATGGTTAGAGTGGGAAAAGAACTTACAATACTAGCTAGGTTCCAGAGAAACTGGTATAACGTTAATATTATTACCTCCTTATTTGTTTTTCGTTTAATGTGTGATTGACTTGTACATATACAGCCAGAAATGCTTAGCAATGAGTGTTACCTAAGCAAGATAATTTTGAACTGAATTGATATTATTTGAGTATTAAATAATGTTTCAATTCAACCAAAACGTGTCTACAGTGCAATTAGGCATTACATTAACAGATAGGCTTGAATGGAGATAAGTAAGGATCCACATGTAAGGATCCATTTTGATATAATAATCACCTGCCAAGACTAGCATAGCACTTGTATAAAAGTTTGCCTTTGTAAAAAGATTGCTATAGATCTTTAATTAATTGAATTGATGTATCTCCTGAACGTTGTAACATCCCATGCTAAGTTCATTTTTTGCCTTTCTGAACACTATCATTCAACCACCTTTATTTTTTTTCTGTAATTTCTTGTTTGCTTTTAAAGCTATTCTGTCTAGTACAATTCAAATGTGTAACAATTCTCCAGTATGTACTTTAAATAAGGAACACACATCAAAGGAACAGTGAGAAAGCTAGTAGAGGTAAACTCATTGAATTACTAAACCTGTGTTTGTATTAGATCATTCTTACACTGTTTCCTGTGTCATCCAGCCCTTAATAGTCAAACAGGTACTTAATTATTGAACTGAGACATAGGAAGCCATTAATTGTATTACAAATACTACAATCCACTAAACACATTTCCTTATAAAGAACTTATCCATTCAGAAAAAATATGAAATCGGAAGCTACAGTATGACCTGTGTTATTTAGGCATCAAAGTTTGACACCATTATGAGAAGTCAAGTTGTATGCTTTTCACTGCCACTCAAAGAGAGAGAGAGAGAGAGAGAGAGACCTACTTCTCTTTAGGAAATGTCCACACTGGCATCAATCAGGGCATCATTTACTGGTTCTTTCAAGGCCAGTCCTCAGAGTCTCTACAAGGACTATACCAGCATCATTATGTTGGCAAACCCCACAGGGTAGATGCAACCTACATCAATGGAAGGGCTTTTTCTGTTGGTGTAGGAACACCACAGCCCTGGAGTGATGGCCAATGTACAAACCGGACAGTCTCTATGCAAAAGAATAAATGAACACAAATCAGATGTCAAGAATTATAACATTCAAAAACTAGTCAGAGGACACTTCAACCTCCCTGGACACTCAATTACAGACCTAAAAGTCACAATTCTTCAACAAAAAAACTTCAAAAACAGACAGGATGACCAGACAGCAAGTATGAAAAATCGGGACAGGAGGTGGGGGGTAATAGGTGCCTATATAAGAAAAAGCCCTGAAAATCAGGACTGTCCCTATAAAATCGGGACATCTGGTCACCCTGAAAACAGACTCCAATGAGAAACTGCGGAACTGAAATTAATTTGCAAACTGGACACCATTAAAATAGGCTTGAATAAAGACTGGGAGTGGATGGGTCATTACACAAACTAAAAACTATTTCCCCATGCTAATTTTCTCCCTACTGTTACTCACACCTTCTTGTCAACTGTTTAAAATAGGCCATCCTGATTATCACTGCAAAAGTTTTTTTTTCTCCTGCTGATAATAGACCACACAATTGATTAGTCTCGTTAGAGTTGGTATGTCAACACCCATCTTTTCATGTTCTCTGAATATATATATATATATATATATATATATATATATATATATATAATCTTCCTACTGTATTTTGCACTCCATGCATCCGATGAAGTGGGTTTTAGCCCACGAAAGCTTATGCCCAAATAAATGTTAGTTTCCAAGGTGCCACAAGTACTCCAAGAATAATAATGTTTTTCATTTGCGTTGATGTTCACTATTTGCACTGAACATTTGTTTGTGCTTTATTACACTGTATTCCTCATATTTTTCTCAGCCCCATGACTCACTTGTTTTTTTTTGTCCTCAGACCCTATTTACTCACAGGCAGTAAGTGGTTATATAACGCAAGAACACTTAACAGGATGCTGCAGAAGAGCAACTCACTGAGTGTGTTAATCAGGTAAGCGCCAAAATGCCAAGTCTTTCATGAGCTCATTCAATGAAAAAGTAGCACAATCTGTACTTTAAGATCTATTCTAATATTAGTACACGGGGGATTTATGTGAGTAACTCATATCACTGTTAAGCAAGAGCCCCCAAGGTTTCTGTCATGAGAGCTGAGGTAATGCCTGGAGTAATTAAGTGTCCGTCAGCATTTCTATTATAAATCCAGATTTTAGGAAGTATAATATTTTACTCATTTCAAACTGCATCAGGCTTAAGTTTGATACACAATTTAAATTATTTTAATCTACACATTTAAGCTCCACTTGAAATCTGGAGTGGGAAATTTGAAAAATTACATAGTTTCATAAAGTATCATGTGTTTGTTTTTCATTTTTTCCATGTTATCTTTCAATTGAGAACATGAAAAATAACATTTAACACATTCAAGAAAATTAGTTTTTATGTAAAGATAAAATAAAGGTGTATTAATTATATACAGCGTAAAGAGTTTTATCTATTCTTTACCCTTGGTAGCTAGTTTTGTCAGTCTTAAATACTGAAACATTTATTTGCATTTGGAAGCAACTCAAAGGTATAATGACGTTATTGTATATTAGCAAAAAGAGAAGGACCACTGGTAACTGACAAGGTATGTTTATTATCACATGTGCTCGGTAACTGATGAAATAATGAACTATTGATTGATGATTAGATATCAAGACCCCAGTATTGAACCTAGGCCCACCACATCCTTAGGTAGCATCCTTAGACACTGCATCATGGCAGTGCACTGAACTGCTACCCCTGACTGATAGCCTCAGTGATAAAGGGCTACAGTCCCACATGGGGCACATCCCAGGCAACTGATTGAATGGACAGGGAGCACTCTAATGGGTACCTGGACTATACAAAGGCCCCAGTAGGCAGAGAAAGCTGTCTCAGCAACAGACCATTGCCCGCTGGTTGCTGCCTAGACCGCCTTGCCTTGTTACCTTACCTGACCCTTCCTTGTTGCCCTGCCACCTTGTCCGACCCTATCTTGCTGCCTCCCCCTACACCTTGTCTCCCCACCCAAGTGACCTGGCCCCATGAATTGGATGTTCCAGCTACTGAACTCGGTGATAATTCTGACCATTGCCCTGGACTGCCTCTGATACATATTGGCCTGCTGGCTACCTAACCACCCACACCTATTTGACTTCTGCTCTGGACTGTCCCCTAGCCTGCCTCAGCCATTACGTTAGGTCAATAAGAAGCACTTGTTGCCACAGCTGGTTTCTGTAATAGTGGTCCAATTGCAGAGGCCTTTATGTTATTGATTAGGTAAGATGAGATAGCTGGGGTAGAACTCATCGTGAGATCAGTCATGGGAACGGAATTTTGTTGTCCCAAATCATTATATGATGAGACAGTTTTGAGGAACTAGAAGTGAATTGAGCTGCAACCACTTCTCCAGTCTTCATATTTGTTGCGTAATGTATAAAACCTTCTATTCTGTATTGTGCTGCTTAATCTTTGACTAATCATCTTCAATTAAATGCATTCTGATTGAGACAGTTCTCTGACATCTTGTATCATCAACAAAATTCAAAGATACAATGTAATATGAAAATATTAAAAATCACTTCTATTCACAGTTAAATTAGATCTAGCTACAATGCAGAAGCACTGTTTGATATGGCTGAACTGGTTGTGACACTCAAGTGACAACACAATATATACGATTACTCAAAAGAAATGGAAAGCTTAATGAAGAACTGTAAGAGGATGAGATGATACTTCTGGTTCAAAACACCAAAGAAGTTATGATAAGGGATTGAAAAACAGAGCTCCCAACTAACTAGTGTCATGCCTGCTTTGTTGATTCCTTAGACACGATAGACTTAAACCTGCTTTCCTGTACACAGCCCTGTACTACTATTATGTGCAGTAAAGGAGCTGAATTCTAAGCACTTCAGCATAGCAGATCATGATTACAGAGCAGAGCTGAGCCCATAGTTCACTAGCTTAAACATTTTTGCATTTAATCTAGTTTAATATTAACCATTTACCTTCAGTATTCATCCTAGTTTACTTCATGCAGTCCATTACATTTGTTGTTTGTATCACACATTGACAGTTATTCACTCATCCCTTGTCAATTTTATTATATAGAATTGGTCACCCATGTATCTTTTCTACTCTAGCCTTTCCCATCTTTGTATGGTGTTCCTGCACTGAAGTTGCATTAACAATGTATTGTAATTAAGTAAACTCTTTGTTAGCATGTTGGCTCTTACGAAATATTCCTCATTTGTCAAAATGATCCAGCATGGTGGCCTAATGGGAGCCTTGAGATTGCCTGACTTGATTAGCTGAACTAGTGAGCAGCTGTGAGATAAATTTTGCTGTCTTGATGACAGCAAACAGAGCTGATAGTAAGGGGCACTATGTATTTGTCCCAATTTTGAAAAATCTTAAATACACACCTGTAACTCTGTGTGTGTGAGAGAGAGAGCGAGAGAGCGAGAGCGCAAAGTTAATACTATTTAAGTATAGGGTACAACTTTCATGACTAAAACAAGCATAAAGTACTAAATTGTTAAAGCAGTTTAAGCAATTGCCTGGCAGAGTCCCAGTCCAATGTAGTACATGGGCAGCTATTTTATAAAGACCCTAACAGAATACCTTTAGCTTATATTTCTTCATCTCCTAAATCCTGTTTCAAGAGAAACCAAGAAAACTTCAGAGACCATATATTTTGTCATTTTTCTGACTTTTATTCTTTTTAACCTTATTTCAGTTGTAGTATCTGGTTTTGCAACCATAAACTCCAAACCAGCAAATGGATCTTCTAATCCCTGTACAAAAGCACAAGTCAGTGGGGCATTGCACAGGCTCAGAGATCTCCCAACTGGATCCAACTGCATGAGTGGTCACAATGATTAAATAAAACTAAAGAACCTATCATTATTTCTGTCACAGTTCCGAAGATAGCTTGGGCCCTTCCAAGGTCTCCTTGAGGACACCCCACTTAGGTGACAGCTGGAGGCCTGATATCTTTCTCCTGGTGGGATCTTATGATCCTTCCCTCCAGACTGGGAACTTAGACTCCCAACTCCTTCAGTTCATTGACCCTCTCAGCAGGTCTGATTTTAATTCAGCACCTGCAGTCCTGTTCTTTCAGGTGCAATGACAGGGTTATGCAGTGACCAGTCAGCCTTCATATGCCAAAGTACTGTTTATTCAGAACAAAAGAAACTAAACAGAGAAACTACACAGTTTATATGCATGCCTTGCTTACCAGCTGTCACCCATTCTGCTCCTCTCATAGGCCTGCCTCACATTAATTCTTGGTTAGAGTGCCAGTGAGTGGCCTTTCACCATACAGTAGGGCGGTCACTTTATAGAGTCACTTTATAGGTAACTTTCAGTTCTCTGTTTACTAGGTCTCTTGAGTCAGGTCAAACTAGTATATGATGTTTCCCCAGGGTCTGACTTCTCTAGACTTGCTACCTGCCTAGGGATTTGTATTAATTATCCCTGTGATTTTAGTTCCTGCGGGAAGCCCCGTAACTCCCACATAGATCAAGAATACAATCCCTAGCCTGTAAAGATGCATATAAGCTTAATAAAGTTGAAACAATAGTCTTGATATTACATGTGACCATAGTATCTGTCACAATCCCCATCTTGCAGAATGGAAAAAAAAATGAAGCATGGAGACGTGAAGTGACTTACCCAAGGTCACCCTGCAACAAAGTCAGGAATAGAACTGAGGTCCCTTGAGGCCCACTAGGGATTATATATATTATATATCCTTGGGGGTGGGGGGTAAACAATTCTCTGACACTCAGATGAGAAGCTTTTTATTTTGGGACATTCTCATAACATATGAAGAGGATAACATTCCCTCCAGCATACCTATTGATTGATTGATTGTGAATTGAACATGATCAGATTTCTGGGTAAGAAATTGACTATCTTAATTACAAATTGTTCTACAGAGTTACCTGACTGTATTGTCAGTATGAGGCTTATTTGGGAAAAGGAAATGAACAAACAAATCTCTCCAGGGAACTTGAAGGATATAATGCTAACCTCGATGAGCAGTACAAGTTCCTTCTCATATAAAGAATACCAATGGGACACTAGGATTAGCTAATCTAGACCTAATATGAGTAAAATTAGTGAAATAATAAATTTTACATAAGATAAGAGACAGATAAACTTTGTAATTGAGTAGAAAACTCATGAGTCCTCCAAGACACTGAATGCATAATTCAAGAGTAGAAAGACTAAGTACTTAGCGAATGCTTGTGCTACATTTAAAGAACAAAAAGTTCCTTCAAGGACAGTGTTTCAGTAAAACGAAAATAAGAAAGAAAAACTTGTAGCACCTTAGAGACTAACAAATTTATTTCAGCATAAGCTTTCGTGGGTTAGTACCCACTTCATCGGATGCATGGAATGAAACCGGTGTTTCAGTGATTCACAGAGTAATGGGAGGATCTTGCCTCAAATAGTTGATGAGGAATGATAGTCAACTTAGGTCTGAGGGTCTGCAAACCTGACCCATACAAGAAGGGGAGGAAAGTGGGAGGAAGTGCAGTGGCCAAATGGAGGCTTTTTGAGATCTCCCGGGAGTCTTAGCAGGGAGAGTTCTTATAATCTACTCTACAAATATAGAGTAGAACCAGATTGGTACTGGGGATCTTATATCAGTTGATACATAGGGGGAATGTGGTTGCTTCCAGTTTCCCCCTGGCTTTCTCGCTCTAGGACCTGTATTGCTACAGAAAGTCCTGGCCCACCTCCCCTTGAACTATAGGAGTGCAAACAGCCAAAGATTTCCATCTGTCTGCATAGTTGTGCAGGCTGGGAAACAGGAAAGGTGCTCTTTGCATGGCCTCCTTCCTCTAATGCACCAATGCAGAATAGCCACATTTTGGCCCATAGGCACTTTATACCCCGATTTAGCAAAGTACTTAAGCATATATTTGAAGTTAACCGTGGAGGTCAGATTTAGAATTCAAAATGACCATAGTAAGTTAGAAAATTGGTCTGAAATCAACAAGATGAAATTCAATAAAGGCAAGTGCAAAGTACTATACTTAGGAAAGAAAAAAATTCAAATGCACAAATACAAAATGGAAAATAACTGGTTAGGCAGTAGTATTGCTGAAAAGGATCCAGGGAGAGTTATATATTATCATATATTAAATATGAATCTAGAATATGATGCATGGTGATGGACCATCATGATCATCTAGTCTGACTCCTGCAAATTGCAGGCAACAGAACCTCACCCATCCATTCCTGTAATAGGCCCCTAACCTCTGGCTGAGTTACTGAAGTCCTGCAATCATTATTTAAAGACTTCAAGCTACAGAGAATCCACCATTTACAGTAGTTTAAACCTGCACTTGACCTGTACCGCATGATACAGAGGTTATAGCACTACATTATAGGACTAAATTAAGATCACATAATGCGTACGCACAAGAGGGACAAATTAGGATTGTGTGGACAACGCACTGACAACCCACTGACAACAGCACTCCTAGCTGTCACCTACCATGCCACCCTGGAACCGGGATATCAAACAATTTCCATCCATATTCGATGGGGGCGATATCCTGAAAGAAATCTTTCCCAAACACCCTCTTCTGGACTTTGAATAGCTCCTACCTCATCATCAGAAGCAACCTCCCCATAGAACAGGACACATCAACTCTAAGTGGTACCAGACCCTGCCAGAACAGTAGATACAAACCCTGCAGATATATCTCCACTGCTATCATGATCAATACTCCACACACACCTTTGAAGATTCCTGGATCACATGCTTATTACAACATCTGGTGTACTTCATCCAATGCATCAAATGCCCCAAGAACAACTATGTGGGTGAATCCAGACAACCACTAGACTCTTGAATGAATCCCCAAAGAAAAATCAATAGACAAAAACACAGTATCACCTATGGGCAAACATGTTTCAGAAAGCTCTATAGCCGATCTTTCAAAACTTGTCCTCAAAGGAAACCTGCACAACACCACTTTCAAAAGGTGAGACTGGGAACTTAATTCCATAAGTCTGTAAGACATCAAAAGCCATGGATCTAACATGGACGCTAGTTTTATGGGTCATAATAATTTGTAGCGCATCACACTGCCTATTTTGAATTGCTCACTTCAAACCCTTAATGCATAACAATCTAACCCCCAGTTGCTCACTTCATTTCAAGTAACTGTCTCAGCATGTTACCCATTCTGCTTAACAATCTGTCCCAACTTGTATTTATCTCAGACACTCTGCTTCCTTTCCAGACCTGAAGAAGAGCTCTGTGTAACTCAAAAGCTTGTACCTTTCACCAACATATATTGTTCCAATAGGAAATATTACCTTACCTGCATTGTCTCAATCTTAATTCTGGCATTTCCCAACTTTGACTCTGCAACCTTAAATTATTTAAAAAATGAAGCGTTTAAAAAATGAGATATCCAGCCATTCTAATCACCCTGTTTCATTTAGAAGTTAGAAGATTGTACTCTACTGGTTCAGAATCTCAGAGTCAGTATGCAATAGCAGCCTATTTGATAAAGGGATTACAGTGAGACTGCTGTTCTAAAAGAACAAACTTTGAAATGTACTATTCAGCACTGTAATGAACATTTGATTTTAATCTCTGTTTGGGGAGTATATTTTATCTTCTTTGAATAGGCAATAGCACTCTTTTCTGTGAAAGATTTTCTTCATGTGTGTGGCTCTTCAGTTTGCAAAGCTGTTGTAGAAACTCGGCTATATTGCTCTAGACTTATGAATGAATTTTTAAGGATTTTCTCCTCTTGTATTCATACAGTTGATTCATATTCCATGATCTTTCATATGAAGATGTCCTATTGAACTCTCTGCGGATGCTGCACATATAGGAAAATGGAAGTGTCAGACTTGAGGGTCACTGGAAAGTTTTAAGAGCACTTTTCCCATTAGAAATTTTGTAACTATTTTGGGGGCTTGTTACATTTTTTCTAGCTCACTAGGATTCGCCGTGCACATTTTTCAATATGAAGAGTGCCCCACCCTGAGCTTTTGATTCATATAAAATTATTAGATCTGTATGCGATTTCCATAATAAAACCAAAGCCAAGAGACACATTTTCATACAAACCAGAAACCCATTCATGTACATGCATTGACTCCAGTGGAGTATTTCCTGATATACATCAGTGTAACTGTGGGAAGAATCAGAACCCTGGTGTATGTGTAACCCCAGCGGAAGACAGCAAAATGGGGACATGTCACAAAAAAAGGAGAGTCTGGAGTTGTGGCACAGATTTGTTTCCTCTTCACTAGGCCTCAATAAATGTGAAAGTGATTTCTGGTGGATAGGGATACATAACTAGCCATCACTATATGGTCATGCTAACTGGAATCCTTGCTGGAGAGCTTTACGCTTGAATAGCCACTATAATAGAAATACACTTTCAATCTTAGAGGATGTCCATTCAGGTCAGGGTTGAAATCACAATGGAACAATAGTATAGGGAGCTCAGATTGCCTTTGTCCATGATGCAACTGTTCTGTGGATATATAGGTTCCAGTTTCCAGGGCTATCAATCTGTTGCTTTTAGATGAGCTTTAAAGTTCCTTTTTTTAAATTTATTGTTTTTGCTTTTTCATATTGTTAAGAATACAAATAACTGAAAACAAAATATATTTTTTATTACTGCAATTAACAAGATAGTTATAGTTATTTCACTCAGATTTCAGAAGGGCTTGGTAGCAGAATAGTGCATGCTAGGTTTCAGCTTGATTCATTTTTCTCCTGTAAATCTATTAACCCTCAATTTTAGGGGGTATTTAAAAGATGTTTTGATTAACTGCATATGACTACAATTTAAGTAGAATAGCGTGAACCTTTCCATCAGACCTGACAAAAGGCTATCTGAGCTGTATTTTTAAAATAACTTTTTCAAATAGAATGTAGATTTATTTAGTGTTTACATGACATATCTGACCTACTTTAAATAACCTTCTTTCTTCTATATATCAGTAGGTGTGTGTAATTGGAGAATGATTTTGTTTAATGATGAAACATTGTGATACAGAGCAAGTGAAATTCAAAAGATGGACTTGCTTTGAGAAGGAGAAACAATGGTCTAGGAATACTTGGGAGTTCTGAAAATAAGGAGAATGGTGGAGAGGTTTGGACCTTCAGGACCAAATTATTTTTAAAAAATTGGATTTCATCCTTCTATTAATTAGCTGTTTTCTTTGGAATGCTTGAAAATTTGTGAGTAAAAAACATGATAGTACAGTGAAATAATTACTTGTTGAAAAGGCAAATTAATTACTTGATCAAAATCTACAGAAGGGAGAACCCAGGGCTGAACTTAGGCAAAAACCAATATAAATATGTGTATGAAATATAGGGCTTGATTTTTCTCCATTAAATCAATAGACATTTGGACTCAGTGTTCACCTTTTTCATTTTTAAAATAACGCGTGTTTAGGGCCCCAATTCAGCAAAACATTTAAATATATGTTTTGCAACATGTTAGCTCCTTATGCTTAACAATCTGTTCCACCTTATGCTTAACAATCTCTTACATTTAGCTGTTACACTGGTTACCTTTCCCAGACCTGAAGAGGAGCTCAGTGTAGCTTGAAACCTTGTCTTTAACCAACGGAAGTTGGTCCAATAAAAGATATTACCTCACCCACGTTGTCTCTCTCTTGACATGAAGCACATGTTTATGTGCCAATTCCTTTGATGGACTGTAAGCACATGCATAGATGCTTTGCTAAACCAGGGCCTAAAGGAGCACCAGTAATAGTATCCCTAAAACAGAAGCTGCTGGGTTTTTTTGGTTTGGGTTTTTTTGGTTGTTTTTGGTTGGGTGTTTTTTGGGGGGGAGGGAGGAAGAATTTATAGGAGTGGTCTTCCCATGAAAAAAATACCTAAGTGTGAGGAATCCTGCCTGAGCAGAGGTCCTCTAGAACTTATTGATTGAAGAAGTCCTGATGTCAGGCACCTGTGAAATGACTGTTTGGGGATGTACTCTTATTCTGAGAAAATACTGTAAGCGATTGGTGAGGTTGCACCACTTGAATAATAGATTAGGGTGCCAGATGACATTACATTGACTCTCAAACAATTCTCTTTCTCATTCATTATCTTACTAAACCCTTGCTGACCCCTGTGATTAAAATAGGGTCAGCTCCCCCTGTGCCAGAGCAGGTGCTCCTCAGTGAGCTAATTAAGGGAGCAGGGGCTACACCTCGCTATAAAGGGCCAGTGGGAGTTGAGTTAGGCCAGAGCTAGAAGAGGAACTGGAGGGAGAGATGGTCTCCTTCAGTGGTCCCTAAAGAATAGTGTTGGGGCTGGGGAAAAGTCTCAGCTGAGACATTACCTCAGGAAGCGGGGGCTGTGCCCAGCATAAGGCTGGGTGGAAGATTTATTTTACATTTGCTTCTTTTTGTAACTTTGTAAGTAAAGAAACCAGACCTCACAGAAGAACTCGATTGCATGAGAGAGACTGTGTGAGGTTTGTTTAAAGTGCCCTGAAGAAGGGGAAAAAAGGGGTGTGGCAGAGGCACAGTTGGCCATGAGGGGGCGCTCAGGTGGCAGCCACCATGTTATAGGAGTAAACACCAGAGAGGGGGAAGAGCTATTTAAGTTAAAGCTCTATTAAAGTTTAATGTTAGCACAAGAACAAATTGTTATAAACTGGCCATGAATACATTTAGGCTGGGAAATTAGAGAAGGTTTCTAACCATCAGAGGAGTGAGGTTCTGGAATAGCCTCTCAGTAGGAGTTTTGGGGGAAAATAACCTAATTAGTTTTAAGATGGTACATTTATCAAGATCTATAATTAGGATTGAAAGGTGAAATTGGCTGGGGTGATGAGACACTATACCTTGTGTTTCAGGGGGTCTGTTCCAGGCCTATGTTTTATATTCCTAAGGGCTTGTCTTTACTACCACAGTACATTGGCGCCACAGCATCAATCCAGTAGCGCCGATATAGTATGTCTGGTGAAGACGTGCTACGTCAACAGGAGAGTGCTCTTCCATTGACGTAATTACTCCACCTCAGTGAGAGGCGGAAGCTATGTCGGCGGGAGAGCATCCCCCAATGACATATTGCGGTGTAGACACCGCTTTAAGTCGATGTAACTTACATCGCTCAGGGGTGCATGTTTTCACACCCCGAGTGACGTAAGCTACATCTATTTAAGCAGTAGTGTAGACAAGTCCTATGTCTCATGTTTCAGTCAGTTACCTGAAAAGGTCAGGAAGGATTTTTTTTCCATCTTTCCTCTGAAACATCATAGGTGGACACAGTTGGAGATGGGACACCAGATGGTATGGGATGGTACTCTAAGGTAGTACAGAGAATTCTCTTTCTCAGATGGTTGGCTGGTGGATCTTCCTCACATGTTCCTCAGGGACATACTGATAATTAGGTTTGATGTCAGGAAGGAATGTTTCCCTCGGTCAGATTGGCAAAGACCTTGTGGGATTTTCAGCTTTCTCTGCAGCATCAGACACAGGCTGCTTCCTAGGATCAATTTGGATATATCTCACCAAATCAACTCCCTGCTGTAGCAGTAGCCTTGGGTATTGGTGCATCTTGGTCCCTCATTCTCTGCCTGTGGCACACAACAGTTTAGTCTCCTGAGAGCTGTAATATTTTAGTCTAATTTAGGGAATTGGGCTTAATCCAGGATAAATATTAGGGGGGTGGTTAGTGGTTTGAGATGTGCAGAAAGTCATATTACATGATCTGGTGGTTCCTTCTGACCTTAAATTCTATTAATCTACATCTCTCCTCTAACTCCCTGCCACATCTTGTCTTCATACTGTTAGTTTAATTCATTCTTGCATGTATCCCTTATGCTTGGCCGTCTCCCACTGCTGCATTTTAAGCTCCCTCTAAACCCTCATCCTGCATCAGTCCTCCCTGTGCTGGTCTCCTTACCAGTGAGTTCTCACCACTTCCCTTATATGCATTGTTAATCCATCTTAATTATTAATTCTTATTATACATTTTTGTGAAATGCCATGTTCATGTATGATACTATTTAAATGCTTAGGGCCAGATTCTGACAACCTTACTCAAACTGAGTAGTGCTCAACTCTGCAAGTAGTAACAATGAAGATTATTTGGGAACTGTCCAGTGCCAGTAAAGGGGACAGAAGGTAGCTCTCACTAAATTCATTAATAAAAATTAAAGACTAAGGATTATAAAACACTGTCAATACTTTCTATGAAAAACATGAGAGAAGGAGTGAAATGCAGATTTCAAATCCATTTATGATTTAAAATATATATTTTGACTCTACCAGCTTCAGTCTCCTCATGGGTACAATGCAGTCATCTTAGTGATGAATGGTATTGATGGTTGACATTAGGGGAAAAAAACGCAATTAACTTGTATCTTAAGGGGTGAAAAGAAAATGTTCTTTACACTTCAATGAAAGCCACATTTGTGACGTTCCACAAGCTCCAGTATCTAGGGTATATGTTTAATAACGTACCATCCTCCAGTTACTAGAAATAATGTTTTGTTTATTTAGTTGCAAGAAAATAATTTTTTAAAACATCCTCCTGGTAATTCTAGACTACATGCACAACTATATCAATGTAATACAAGCAATTTACAAAACTCCGAATCATTTAAATAAAGGTTTTCAAAGATGGCAACTAAATCAGTATTTCACATCCGAAACGTCTTCTCTGATTTAAGTACAACAATGGTGTGAGATTATTTACTCACCTTGATGAGGTACAGTAAAGTATGATGAATGAATATTAGTGAAGCACTTTCTAGTTTTACAGCATTTTTCACCCATGACACTCAAGGTATTATTATTAAAAACAGCAAACCGACATTATTGTGTATCAAGAGAAGAGAGGTACCAATTGACTAAAAATAAATAAATACGTATTTGAATGAAAGGGTTTTTTGGGTAATGGAGCATCCATATGTACTTCTAGTTTATAACTAATTAAACTAAGTTGCATTTTAATTAACTTATTAGAGCAATATACTCTGTGGCATGAACCCCTTGCTTTTTTTTTTAAGAACATCCCATATATCCATTTAAATAGTTTACAGGATCAAATTTCAAAAGTGATTCCTTTGTTTTATTGGCTTCTTGAATTAATTTAATCATCTACGTTGGGGAACTGGCTTTGTATGGTATTTTAGACTAAAGAGCAGTGTAATCCACTAGTTGGGAAGGGCTGATTAGCAGGCTATTACAATTTTATTGGCATGTAGTGGCGTTTAATACTACAAATATGTGTCTTCATTACCTTGCACCTCACGTTAACAGCTGACAATTTCACCATCTCATCTGTCTTCCAATTGATATATTGTACTGTCATCTATTTTGATCAATGTTTTTCAAGCGGTAAGCCTAGACTGCCTGGGGAACCATGGAGGTATGAGCAAGTCTAGGAAAGATGAAGGGGAAAAATATTTTCTTTCCTCCTGGATAGTTTTCACTTTGTATTCAGCAAAAGCAGAAGTACTACATATTCAGTAAATACTTAAATACTTGCTTTTATGGAGTCCTTTATGGAAAGCACACAGAGAGGAAAGACTTGCCAGATGGACCTCTAGGAAAGACTAAATATGTTTTCATGCCTTCCAGAAGAGTAGCTTTGGGAGTCTGAGAAGATTTGGGATAAATGGGCAAAAGAAAAAAAAAGAGAGAAAGTATAGTTCTCAGCCCATTGTCAAGAAGATTCCAACCACAGACATATGTCTGATTTAACTACTAATGAAAAGCATGTAAGCCTGTAAAATTTGAAAACAATGTATGTGTCATGGTGTCTGGATGGCTCACAGCCATGAGAGCCAATCTAAGATCAGACTGTCAGAAAACAGGGCAGACACCCCAAACTAGTGGTATATTCTGTTAATAGTTTTCACCAAACCAGTAACAAATGTGAACTCCTGGATCACTATATTCGTCTTATCATGGAGCCGCAGACATGGAGCCCTTAGGCTGTCCAGCCCCTCTTTGCCACCCAGACAAACTGGACTTTAAGATGGAAGGTCATTAAAACCAAAATTCACCACACATTAGGTTATTTCTGAGTCCAAGGGGCCAGTCACTTACCCCAGGACAATGGATACTCTTCATCTCATCAAAGACAATGCTGTAGCCAATTTCCCTAATAAACTAACTAAAGATTTATTCGCGAAGAAAAAGAAATGAGCGTTATTGAGAGGTTAAAGCAGGTAGAATAGACTCACCTGTAATGTAAGTTTGTAGTCCAAATGATAGCAGTTACATAATGTCTGCTAGTTCTCCAGGAGTCTCTCAGGGATACCCAAAATGGCTTTGGGTACCTCTGTCTGATCCACCAGGATTCCCCGTCAGAATTGAATCAGTCCAGAGATGCAGGATCATTCCCTTAAGCCAGTATATGTAGACTCTGCTCACAGAAGACAAGCTAACAGGTGTCAACCCACGTGGGTGCTGCCTTTGATGAGGAATAAGCAATGCGGTTATTCTATGAATTCCCATTGTTGAACTCAACAACCCTTGCTTTGAAGTTGGTCTTCTACTTCTTTTGGATTCACAAGTAACTTAGTTACAGTGGTATACATAATGCAATTGCCTGCCATTACTTTATAATAGGGATAGATAAGAGAAAAAAACCAATACAAGTATCATTCATTAGTATTCATGAAATTCTAACACCTGACTATACACACACTTTGATCCTGGGTTATTATCTAGGGACATACATAATATAATGCAATAGCACTCAACAAGTTTATAGATAAACAAAGACAATGCCATTAACATTTTACTAGTTTTCATGAATTTAGAGAAAATGTTCTTACTTGGGCATATGCCATGTAAATATAATGCGATAACATCCCCCTTTGCTCTATTTTAACAAGTGAATTGGCTTGAACACAGTATGAACTTTTAGCATTTCTTTGATATACACACAGAAATGAATTGCTCAATTGCTCTAGCCTGAGCTGGCAATCTGTTACAGCATCACAATACAATTTCAGTTTCACCTCAAAGTGTCAACATCACATAAAGAAGCTCTGTGCCCTCTGAAAGTACATGACTGGCTCATGAAGTTTTCTACTGTCCCTTCTACTCTTGTCAGTTTTTCACATGTTGGAAGGATGAACGCTAATCTGCCTGATATGTGAAACATCCTAAATGACATATATAATAATGTAAAATTGTATTGACTGGAATACATGAATCATGTGACGCATTTAAACACTATGTTAATGAGGTCATTCTGGATCACATAAATTATAATACAGAGGCAACGATAGTTTGTTAAAGTTCTCACATACAATTAGTGCTTCTCTGTTGAAGGGAGTAGAATTTGATTTTTTAAATATATTTTACTAGACACATAAAATATCCTTTTATACAATAAAGTTCTCTGATCCATGAGGAAATCCCTTTAATGGCTCATTCATTAGTTCCTCTGCTCATTTCATAACCGAGTACAGTATGTAATGGATCTTCTGGAAGTCTTTGAAATATTCCCAGTGTCCAGGGTATGGAGCTACAGAAAGATCCATCAGAACTGTAATCTTAATAAAACTTTAGGGCCATATTCTGCATGGGCCGTACACTAGTGTGTAGTGAGAAGGGAGGGACTAAATAATCTCTGGGCCTTGCATGACACACATAAGTTTCAGGCAGAATTCCAGTCCCTGAGCTCAAAAGACTGTTTCTGTCCTGATCCCTGCACCTAGTTCAGAAAGGGGAAATGATGAGAAGTTAGCAGAGCTACAGCTGCATTCCCTGACATGGGAATGGACAAAAATCGTAACGAGTTAGGCACTGTACAAACACAGAACAAAGACTGTTCCTGGCCCAAAGCACTTGCGATCTAAGCATGAATCAAGAGACAAGAGATGGACACAGACAGACCAACCGGAGAGCAAAAAGAAACATTAGACAGTACTGGTAAACAAGATAGGCAGTGATCACAGCACAGCAGCTGCCTAACTGTTGTCAAGATTTTTTCATCATGGCAAATGAATGATCCAAGAAGGGTTTAGAAGGAGGTAATTGTGATGCTGTATGATTGAAATGTGACAATTTATATCATTAATATTGCCACTGTTAGACAATTGCAATAAATCTTGTACAAATCGTGTATGTCATGTAAGGTGTTAATGGAAAAGTTATGATTTGCTGATGATGGTTATCCTATCTGTATGCATGTGTCATTTTTGTATCTGAAGTTATGAATATTGACTATATACCCGTATTTCAAGTGTGTTTGTTACTGGGGTAACCAGGAGTTCCCAAGAGTTCGTTTACGTCCAGCCTAGCCAGCCCATCGGGAATGGACCATTCAAGTTGATGGCCCATTAGGGAACACTTAACTCTCACAATGGATATAGAATCTTGTCCCCACCCAGTGAGCCTTCCTGTGGATGCTTTAGCCAGGATATGGGTAATGGGTACTCCTATGAGTCATCAAAACATTCAAAGTCATGTGACCAGCTTGTAATATTAGATATGAAAGGATGGCAAATAGTGTGATTATTGGGTAAGATCTGAGTCATATATTGACCTAGCCACATGGCTGATCTCTTGGGATTAGACAGACACCTTGTTTGATTAAACTGTTTTTAAATAACCACTCATCATAAAGTCTAGTGTCTGGGAGATACAACGAGTGCTGGAATACCTAAGGAAACAGCATTTTTTCTTATGTCTTACCACACTGGTTAACAAGAAGTTTACTTTTGTTACGGGCTTGGTATATCTTATGAAAGAATTACCACCAGTTTGGGTTGTGTCTGCCCTATTTCTCAACAATTCATCCTGAATTTGGCATCCTCAGCTGTGACCTCCTGAGGCATGGTGACCGTAGATTGCAGATGTTTATGAGCTCCTCCTAAGTATGAGGGCAGCATTGGAGAAATCATGAAGGTTTTTGTTTGAAATGTTAACAATACATACAATTCCATTCCCTCCTTTCCATATATCACATTAACTACTGGTACCTCTGACCAGCAATTTAAAATTTTATAATGAGATAATATATATATATAATATATATATAGACCTATCTTCTCTGTCACAAAGAATTGGCCAATACCTCACTGAATGAAGAAGAGAGTAGACCACAGAATACACTGCATGTCATACAACATTGGCTTGTATCTGTAAACCCAGTCATTGAGTCTAGGGGCAGGACATAACTAAATAATATTATGCATATCTTAATAAGCATATGTATCAATAAAAATATCATTTCATATTCAAGATACTCCCTTTTACGTAAAGCCTATTTTCTGCCCTTTTCTATCTAGATGGGATATTGAATTAATATGGATGATTGTGACACTATAGCTCAGTGCAGGAAGACACTTTTGAAATGGGACAAAAAACTCAATATAAAAATTAATAAAATATCCTTCAGAAAGGGAGGCAGTATCTTAAAGCAAAAGCACAGGGAAAGGTTAAGGAACCTGACATAATGATGACATTCTTGTCTCTTTCTATATGTGAACATTTGGTTCACAGGAATGTCATCATTATGTATACAACTCCAAAAACAAATCTTGTCTCCATATGTGGTTTTATATAAAACTAGGCTCTTATTTTATGTCTTCCTCATCAATTATCCTTCCTGGCCTTTCATCTTAATCACAAGAAACATGTAAACACAAAAGAGCTATGTAGCGGGGCGGTCACCCCGCTCGGGCCCTGAAAGGGTTAAGAGCCAGCCCTTGGGGAGGGCTGGGACAGGGAGAGCCAATAAAGGTAGTCTGATGGGGGAAGCAGCCACAGGTGGGCCACGCACCAATCAGGCCACACCTGGCTTAGGGAGGAGCTGGGTCAGAGACTCTCTCTTCAGTCTGGAGGGAGAAGGACCTGGCTGCCTGAGGTAGAGCAGTGCTGGGGAATAGGGCCAAGGGGCTGGGGAGTTCCCCAGGCTACAGGCCTTGAGCAAGGCCTCAAACAGGTACTGGGGTTGCAAAGGTACAGCCTGGGGCTAGGCAGAAGCAGCAGGTCCAAACCCCCCCTTGCCAATGATGATTGGCCAGTACAGACTGCAGTCTGCCCCAGTGAGTGGGGGCTAGATGGTGACTGGCAGTGGCCATAGACTGAGGCAAGGTGGGGAAAGAGGGTTGGGGGTTCCCCAGGGAGGGGAGACCCAGAGTGTGGGGGTACTTCTGGGGCAGAACCCCCTGGGCAAACGGCACCAGGGTCTGGGAGGGACACAGGGGCCAGCGACCGGCGATACACCAGCCTGCAGAGGGCACTCCAAGGATGGTGCAAAGAATTAATTCTCAGACGACCGGCAGGAGGTGCTGCTGGGTGAGTCTCATCTCGCTACAAGCTATTACAAAATAGTACCAAAAATCCCCTTGGTGTTAGAAGGATGATTTTATGCAACAGGCACAGGCCTGAAAGTCACTAGGCTTGTGCTGTATTCCTGGCTTTGCTACAGGTTCTCCGTGTAGTATTTTAGCAAGTCATTGTGCCTCAGTTTCTCCACCTATAAAATGAGGATACTGCTACTACTGACCTTTTCCAGAAGGATGCTGTGAGGTTGAAGGTGTGTAAGGGGTTGCAGTCACTAGGCTTTAATGGGAAAAAACACTTCAGTGGCTCATCCACTCTGTAGCATTTTCACAAAGCTTTCACCCAAGAACAGTGTAACAAGAAGTGTGTGGAAAGGGGAAGAGGAATAACCAATCAAAACCCATCAAATGATTTTTAAGGTTATTTTAAAAATATATATATTCTCTGTATTCCTGATATATCCCAGGCACGGAAACATCAGCTCTGTAGTCAGAACACTATGTTCAGGCCAAGAATGTAAGATGTTTTTAATGCCTTCCCTCCATCAAACACATTTCTGCTGCCACATTTCTCCCATCATCTTGTTGTGTTAGTTTCAATGGAATAAATGCGTCGAGAGAGTCCAAGATGTCAATATGACCCTTTGCTATACAATAGTAAACAGTTAAACATGGTTCAGGGTTTTGAGTACAGAGACCACAGCCTTCTTAGTCTCATGACAACCATCACCATTAAAAAAAAATCTTTTAAACCTTTTACTCAAAATACAGAAAGAGGAAAAAGCAGAAGCACTTGAAAATGAAAGCCTTAATGGTAGATTCATAGAGTCTAGGGCCAGAAGCAGGACCATTATGATTATTTAATCTGACCTCCTGTATAACACAGGCCATAGAACTTTCCAAAATAATTCCTAAAGCATATATTTTAGAAAAAACATTCAAGATTGATTTAAAAATGGTTTGTGATGGAAAATCCTCCATGACCCTTGTAAGTTGTTCCAATTATTAATTACTCTCACCATTGAAAATGTTTGCCTTTTTTTCCAGTCTGAATTTGTCTACCTTCAATTTCCAGCACTGGATCACATTATACCTTTCTCTCCCAGATTCAAGAGCCCATTTAAAAATATTTGCTCCCATGTAGGTATTCATAGACTAATCAAGTCACCCCTTAACCTTCTCTTTGCTAAATTAAATAGATTGAGCTTCTTAAGTCTATCTTTACAAGGCATGTTTTCAATCCTTTAATCATGCTTTCGACACTTGTCTGATCGCTTTCCAATTTATCCACAGCCTTGAAATGTGGGCACCAGAACTGGACCCAGTATGCCAGCAGTGCTCATACCAGTGCCAAAGACAGAGGTAAACCTAGCTCTCTACTCCTACTCGAGATTGCATTCCCTAGATTGCATTAGCTCTTTTGGCCACAGCATCACACTGGGATCTCATGTTCAGCTGATTATCCACTATGACCTCTAAAACTTTTTCAGAATCACTGCTTCCCATGATAGAGTCCCCCATCCTGTAAATATGGCCTACATTCTTTGTTCCTATGTGTTTACATTTAGCCATATTAAAACTGATCTTGTTTGCTTGCTCCTAATTTATCAAACAATCCAGATCAGTCGGAATCAGTGACTGTTCCTCTTCATTATTTCCCACTCCCCCAATTTGGGAGTCATCTGCAAACTTTATCAGTGATGATTTTGTGTTTCCTTTCAGGTCATTGATAAGTGCTAAACAGTATAGGACCATTCCCTGCAGGACCCCAGTGGATATAGACCCAGTCAATGACTATCCTGTTTACAGTTACATTTTGAGACCTATAAGTTAGCCAGTTTTTAACCCATTTAATGTGGGCCATGTTGATTTTATATTTTTCTTATATTTTTCTAGTGGTTTAATCAAAATGTTATGCTGTGCCTTACAGAGGTCTAAGTATATTATGTCAATACTATTATCTTTATCAACCAAACATGTAATTTTATATATATTAGTTTGTCAGGATTATTTTCCATAAACATATGTTGATTTGCATTAATTACATTACTCTCCTCTAGTTCATTATTAAATGAGTCCCATATCAGCTGTTCCATTATCTTGCCCAGTGTTAGTGTCAGGCTTACAGGCCCATAATTATCCAGGTCATCCTATTTACTCTTTTTAAAAAAATTGGCACAACACTAGCTTTCGTCTAGCCTCTAGAACTTCCCCAGTACTCCAAGACGTTTTGGGAAAAAAAAGTTAATTTACATTTAACAATCTTCCTTATACCTTTAACTCTAGAGAAGTTTTTAAATGGCGTGAAACCTCCTGTCTGACAGTATTTTAGATAACAAGAAAAATACCTGTGGCACCTTAGAGACTAACAAATTTATTTCAGCATAAGTTAGTCTCTAAGGTGCCACAGGTATTTTTCTTGTTTTCTTTTTGCTGACACAGACTAACACGGCTACTACACTGAAACCAGTATTTTAGATGTTATTGAAGATAACTATTAATTTAGGGGAAAAAGAAACAGGTGAGTTGCATTGGAGCTGTTGATAAAGCCCAATCGTGCTCCCTTTAAGACCAAAACAGACAACAGCACACAAGAAGAGGAAAGAAAAGAACAGCTGTGTACCCAATCATTCATACATTAAAGTGATTTTGTTGGTGGCATTTCAAATAGGAGGCTCTATCTAAACTGAATCTTCAGAAACATGCAGAGTTTTCAAAAAGTCTTATTTTTAAGAGTGGTCTTTGGTTGAATCCCCATCATTCTTATGTATTACTTAATGAGCACTGGCTGTCAGCTCAACGCTTTACAAAACAGAGACAAACTAAGGCCCTTACAATCCAAGTTTGAAGGAAGAGTTAAGAACCATAAGACACTGCTCATTATTGCTTAATTGCCTGACTGATTAATTGCTCATTATTTGCCTAATGAGCAATATGAAAAATGAGCAGTTAATTGCCTAATTGCTTAATTGCCATATTGCTCATAATTTGAGCATCTACTGCCAATTTTTTCTGCGTCTGAACATTTTTCTATACTTTCTTCCTTTTTCTTGACCTGTTTGCTGTCTTCACTGCTTCCCTTCATCTGTGCTTGTTGTCAATGACTCAGGCATCCACCCTAATCCTAATCTCTTGTCATCCTTCTTGCTGCCTCCCCCACCATCTCTCCACTTCTCTTCTTTCATGCTCCTATATTGCCACTTCTGTTCAATAGTATTTACTCTCTCTGACCTCCCCATCCCTTCTCTTTCCCCATTTATTTTCCTACATTCTCGTATTTGGTGCAGAGGTCTGTACTGTAAAGTGTCCAAAGTAACAGAAATCTAACTCAGCCTATTATATAACAAGAGTTGTTCGTAAGAGTCAGCAGAAGTTGGAGACAAATAGATTGGTACAAACTGGATTGTTTAAGTTAAAAACAGTGATAAGGGGGTGGTCTTCAAGGCTTCAGGTGAAGTTATGGATTGGCATGAAAATTAGCTGAAAGAGTCTGGAAATGGGAGGAAATGTGCTTTCAGGACTGGTTAATTTTAATGGATTGAGGTTGCCACCACTACTTCGGCATTGCTTATGTGCATCACTAAATGAAAGCTGGCCAGACTGGAAGAAGTAAGCTTTACTATGGCTGCTGCATCCATCATCTCCTGGGACCCACTTCACTGTTTTTGGCCAAATCCAGAACAACATCTAGAGCAGTAGCTTTCAAACTCGAGTACCCGTAGAGGTATGTGAGATCTTATCTGGGGGTACGTGAGAAAAATCCTGTATTGCCGGACAACACATTTTATTCAGTAAGACTCAGATGAGGTTACATGGTAGGCTACATTATTTGGAAAGGGTTACGCAGCCTAAAAAGATTGAAAACCACTGATCAAGAGTGTGAGACTTGTGTTCCTCTTATCAACTCTCCCTCATCCACCACCTTATTTGTCCCATTTTTATGTCTCTCCTTTTTGCCTTCTGTCTAATAAGAGCCCAACTTAGCCCTGGTCTACACTACGAGTTTAGGTCGAATTTATTAGCGTTATTTCGATTGATCCGTGCACCCGTCCACACGACGAAGCCCTTAACATCGACTTCTAGGGCTCTTAAAATCGATCTCGCCACTCCACCCCCAACAAGGGGATTAGCGCTTAAAGCGATATTGCCGAATCGATGTAGGCTTAGTGAGGACGCAATTCGACGGTATTGGCCTCCTGGATCTATCCCACAGTGCAACATTTGACCGCTCTGGACAGCAGTCTGAGCTCGAATGCTCCGCCCAGGTAGACAGGAAAAGCCCCGCGAACTTTTGAATTTCATTTCCTGTTTGGCCAGCGTGGTGAGCTGCAGGTGAGCGCAGATCTCATCAGCAGAGGTGACCATGATGGAGTCCCAGAACCGAAGACGAGCTCCAGCATGGACCGAGCGTGAGGTACGCGATCTGATCGCTGTATGGGGAGACGAAACCGTGCTAGCAGAGCTACGGTCCAAAAGAAGAAACGCCAATACATATGCCAAAGTCTCCAAGGGCATGCAGGACAGAGGCTACAACAGGGACGCGCAACAGTGCCGCGTGAAAATTAAGGAGCTCAGGCAAGCCTACCAAAAAACCAGAGATGCAAACAAACGCTCTGCGTCAGAGCCCCAGACATGCCGCTTCTATGATGAGCTGCATGCCATTCTAGGGGGTGCACCCAGCACTGACCCACCCATGTGGTATGACTCCGTATGTGGATCATCAGAAACCACAGAGGAGCATGATGATGATAATGATGCTGAAAATAGCGCCCAGACACAGCAAGGAAGCGGAGAAGCCCTTTTCCCCGACAGCCAAGAACTCTTTGTCACCCTGGAGCCAGTACCCTACGAACCCACCCAAGGCGTGCTCGATGCAGGAGAAGGGACCTCTGGTGAGTGTACCTCTGTTAATTAATACATGTTTTATAAGCAAGCGTGTTTAATGATCAATTCGCGGCCAGTACAGCTACAGCTACTGGAAAACTCTGTTAACATGTTCGGGGATGGAGCAGAAATCCTCCGGGGACATCTCCAGAAAGATCTCCTGGATGTACTCCCAAAGCCTGTGCAAAAGGTTTCTGGGGAGGGCAGCCTTATCCTGTGCTCCGTGGTAACACACTCTACCACGCCAGGCCAGTAGCACGTAGTCTGGAATCATTGCTTTGCAAAGCATGGCGGCGTATGGTCCCGGTGTTTGCTGGCATTCAAGCAACATCCGTTCTTTATCTGTCTGTGTTATCCTCAGAAGAGTGATATCATTCATGGTCACCTGGTTGAAATAGGGGAATTTTATTAAGGGGGTATTCAGAGGGTCCCTGCTGGGCTGTTTGCCTGTGGCTGAACGGAAATCTTCCCCACTGTGACCCACGCGGTGGGGGGAGGGGGAACAGCGAACATCTTGGATGTGTGTCTGTGTGTGTGTGTGTGGGGGGGTGTCGATTAGGTTCGCGCTGCACGTTAACCCGAAAACCGCCGCCCCTCCCTTTTCAATTGCCAACCAGTTTTAAATTGCCAGCCCAAAGGCTGTTTGTTATGGGAAATGAGGGGGTTGCTGTTTGAAAACATTCCCACATGTTATGAAGGTTAAAGAAGCCTATAGACTGTGGCTTACCATGGCTGCCTGCAAGCCGAATTCTGTTGCCCGCCAGACCTGCTTGTGTGATCTCTCACACCAAACCGGCAGACCCTCAATATAACAGGCAAAGTGCAACCTTGGACCAAATGCATATGTGATATGTAATGTTTGGAGCATTGTTCTCTAATATGTGTCTTTTAAATAACTCCTCTCCCGTTTTTTTCCTCCCGCAGCTGGAAATGTTTCAACGCCACCCCTTTCATCACCGTCCCAGAGGCTAGCGAAGATTAGAAGTAAAAAAAAAAGGAATCGAGACGATATGTTCTCAGAACTCATGGAATCCTCCCACACTGAAGCTGCCCAGCAGAATGCGTGGAGGCAGACACTGTCGAAGTCCAGGAAGGCAGAATTTGATCGTGCGGACAGGTGGCGTGCTGAAGACAATGACTGGCGGGATGAAGAGAGTAGGTGGCATCAGCGTGCAGAGAGAAGGCAGGATGCAATTCTGAGGCTACTGGAGGATCAAACGCAAATCCTCCGGCTTATGGCTGAGGAAAGGCGTAGGGTTCAGGAAAGGCCGCCTGAGCCCAGACCGCCGCTACAGCCCCTGTGTAACCAACAGCCCTCCTTCCCGAGTCCCATAACCTCATCCCCGAGATGCCCAAGAACGCGTTTGGGTGGCCTCCGTGCACCCAACCACTCAAGCCAAGAGAACAGTCCAAGCAAGAAAGGGCTGGCATTCAATAAGTTTTAAAGTGCTGTGTGTCCTTGTCCTTCCCTCATCCCCTCCTCCACCACCCATCCTGGTGCTTCCCTTCCTCCACCAGCTATCCCGGGAGACTGTGGCAGTTAGCCCCATAGTTCCCCCTCTTTGTTTTACGAATTAATAAAGAATGCATGATTTTTAAGGAACAATGACTTTATTTCCTCTGCGAGCGGTGATCGCGGGGGGGAGGGCAGGGCGGTTTGGGTAAAGGGAAGTAGAGTGAATGAAGGGTCGGGGCTTTTCATTACAGGGGAAAAACAGAACTTTCACACAGCATCCTGGCCATTCATGAAACTGGTTTTCAAAGCTTCCCTGATGCGCAACGCACCCTGCTGTACTCTTGTAATAGCCCTGGTGTCTGGCTGTGCATAACAAGTGACCAGGCGATTTGCCTCAACCTCCCACCCCGCCATAAACGTCTCCCCCTTACTCTCACAGATATTGTGGAGCGCACAGCAAGCAGTAATAATAATGGGAATATTGTTTTCGCTGAGATCTAACCTAGTCAATACACTTCGCCAGCGAGCTTTTAAATGACCAAATGCACATTCCACCACCATTCTGCACTTGCTCAGCCTATAGTTGAAAAGGTCCTGACTACTGTCCAGGCTACCTGTGTATGGCTTCATGAGCCATGGCATTAAGGGGTAGGCTGGGTCCCCAAGGATAACTATAGGCATCTCAACATCCCCAATGGTTATTTTCTGGTCTGGGAAGAAAGTCCCTTGCTGCAGCAGCCGAAACAGACCAGAGTTCCTGAAGATGCGAGCGTCATGTACCTTTCCCAGCCATCCCACGTTGATGTTGGTGAAACGTCCCTTGTGATCCACCAGTGCTTGCAGCACTATTGAAAAGTAACCCTTTCGGTTTATGTACTCGCTGGCTTGGTGGTCCGGTGCCAAGATAGGGATATGGGTTCCGTCTATCGCCCCACCGCAGTTCGGGAACCCCATTGCTGCAAAGCCATCCAGTATGAGCTGCACATTTCCCAGACTCACAACCTTTGGTACCAGCAGCTTGGTGATCGCCCTGGCTACTTCCATCACAACAGCCCCCACTGTAGATTTTCCCACTCCGAATTGATTCGCGACTGACCGGTAGCTGTCTGGCGTTGCAAGCTTCCACAGGGCTATCGCCAGTCGCTTCTGTACTGTGAGGGCTGCTCTCATCTTGGTGTTCTGGCGCTTCAGGGCAGGGGAAAGCAACTCACAAAGTTCCATGAAAGTGCCCTTACGCATGCGAAAGTTTCGCAGCCACTGGGATTCATCCCAGACCTGCAGCACTATGTGGTCCCACCAGTCTGTGCTTGTTTCCCGGGCCCAGAATCGGCGTTCCACTGTATCAACAAGCCCCATTAACACCATGATGTCCACCTTGCGGGGGGGCCTTTTTTGAGAGAGGTCTGTGTCCATGTCCTCATCACTGTCCTCAGGGCGCTGCTGTCGCCTCCTCGCCTGCTGTAGCTGTAGCAGCTCCTGGTTCTCGTTCTCCATATACTCCTGGACAATGCGCATGGTGTTCATAACGGCGAGAACAGCCGCGGTGATCTGATCGTGCTCCATGCTTTCCCTGGTATGATGTTTGCAGGACAGCAGAGTGGCAGCAGAAGCAGCGGGTGGATAACAATGGAGTCAGCAATATGGCGCCCATATGAAAAAAGGCGCGAAAGGATTTTTGGCTCCCCCCTCAGTTGCTTTCACGGAGGGAGGGGGGAGCAAGGGTTAGGCTCATTTCCTTCTAGCAGCAGATGGTACAATATGCTTGATATCCATCATCATCTCCTGGCCCCCTCAAGGATTGAACTCGCAACCCCGGGTTTAGCGGGCCAACGCTCAGACCGCTGAGCTATCCCTCCGCCCGTGTTCCAGGCAGTACTGAATCTCCCTTAAACAAAACGTAAAAAAGAGAATGACTAGAGTCACTCTGGTCACTCCCATTTATGTCCAAGCACCCCCGGCCAGCCACACCATAGGCCGCCGGCCAGGAGCACACGAATTCCAATCATATTGTACAATCTGCAGCTAGAAGGCAAGGAGCTTCTGCTGTGTAGTCCCGCGACTACCAGCCTCAGGCGGAATGGCCCCCTCAAGGATTGAACTCGCAACCCCGGGTTTAGCGGGCCAACGCTCAGAACGCTGAGCTATCCCTCTGCCCGTATTATAGTGTGACTGAATCCCCACTAGACCTAATGTGCAGGCGTATGCTGGAGATGTACGGTAATTGTGAGCTGAGCAGGCTTCCGTAGCAAACACGGAAACCCCGGAAAAAAGGCGCCAAAAATATTGCTTTCACGGAGGGAGGGAGGGAGGGATGACATGTACCCAGAACCACCAGCGACAATGTTTTCTGCCCCATCAGGCTTTGGGATCGCAACCCAGAATTCCAATGGGCGGCGGAGACTGCGGGAACTGTGGGATAGCTACCCGCAATGCAATGCTCCGAAAGTCGATGCTAGCCCCGCTACTGTGGACACAGTCAATCGACCTCATGGTCTTAACGCTCTTTAGTGGGGACACACACAATCGATTCCATAAATTCGGGTTTTAAAATATCGACTTCTATAAATTCGACCTAATTCTGTAGTATAGACGTACCCTTAGTCACCAGGACAACTCCATCTATGGCAACACTGGTGTGAGCCTGTGATGGGAAAGATCCTAAAAACAGTGCCTTACCCAACCTGATATTGGTGCACGTTTGCCAGGTCTCAAAGCGGTGTTAAGACCATATATCTGGGCCTGTGTTTCTCCAACAGTGAAGTTGCAAATGAAAGTCAGCATCAGAAATGAAAACTACATTTTCTAACTTGAATATTCTCCTTTTGTGTGCACAGCAACAACTCAAGACCATCTAACTTTCTCTTTTCCACCAGAAAGAATATTAATGCCATCTAAAAGACTGTCACAGCAGTGCTTTCCCCTTTAGAAAACTCTATATAGCTAAAGGGAAAGACAATAGGGATACTGTTAGATCGAAAGTCGTACTTAATACTTCACACTTCAAATGTTGTAACTGTTTGTCTTTTCCTGTATCTTTAATAAGAAGTTGGAAGAGAGTTTTAGTGGTGATTTTTATAATGGGAGTCACCAGAGAAAACTTGACAAACCTCAACCAAACTTAGCTGTTTTGGGTTTTAACAGTGAGCAAGGGTTTCATTAACATCCTATTCCTTGTTGGGCCTGAAATCTTCCCTGTTCAATACAATAGCCTCTCACAGCTTCTTCACCTCTAACATCGTCACCTCACATCCACTTTTTCCTTTCTCTCATTGCTGGTGAGATCTCTTATAACTCCTGCTCACATCATTCACAATCCTACCACCCCTTCTTGATCTATTCTCTTCCCATTTCCTCATTTCCAATTCTGTTCCCTTCATTCCCAGCCACCATTTCCCAAACTTCCTCTGACGTTCCCATTCCTGTTTTAACAAAATTAATGCTGTTCTCAGTCCTATTCATGTCCCCTTCCCTCCACTTCCTCACAGCCCCCTAAGCCTGGCTTTCGCTCTTTCTCATTGACTCTGCTGTTGTATTCCTTTCCTTTAGGAACTCTTCTCCCACATCTATATTCTGTTGGCCTGTTGTCATGCTGTCTTGAATACTTTTTTCGGTCTCCCACTCCACACTGAGATTTCCAGGCACTGTATTCTCCAACTGGCAATTTTTAAAGTCAAGACATGATCTACTTCAGAAGGAATTTTTGGAAAGGTATACAGGAGATCAGACTAGATTATCACATTCGTCCCTTCTGGCCTAGGAACCTGTGAGTATGTCTGCACAGCAATTAGACATCTGTGTCTGTCTCATGTCAGCTGCCTCAGGCTCATGGGGATAGGCCTGTGGGGCTTTGTTACTATAGTGACAATGTTTGGGCTGGAGCCCAGAGTCTGGGACCCCATGAGTGGGGAGGGTCCAGGTGCCTGGCCTTCATCCCAAGCCTGAACCTCTACACCAAGTAAATGACACAGGGCAGCCGTGGGTATACAATTGCATTGTAGACATATCCATCCTGTGACTGTTCTCAGTCAGGCACTATTAAAAATACCACCATCTTTTCCATTATCTCATATCAAAAGCCAGGCAAAATCTTGCCAATACACATTCTAAAGCATCTCCAACACCTTCCTTTCCACTCGATACAGAATCTCAATCCCAGCCAAAACTTGAGTTTTCAGGTGCTTTACATCAGGAAGTGGTTCCTGCTCTCCAGTGGAGCCTTATCCATAAGGAAGCCATGAAGAAAAATAGGCATCATTAGTCTGTGAAAGGGGAATAGATATGGAGATGCTTCCCTCAAAATAAGCCCCACTTAAGTTAGTAGTTTGCTTGAGGCCATAAATACAATTGCTTCCTTTGAGTTGGGACTCCGGACAGGGTGGTGGGTACTGTGCCAGACCTGACAGCCCAAGTTCACTCCTGTCAATGAGATATGTACTAGCAGACTTATCTAATTCCTGCCAAGTATTCATTGAAGTTTTCAATACAGGAGGCAAATTAGCATGTTGTGTATTAAAGCATGACACTGTTTGAATGTGATTGGGGTCACTGGATGCTCAGTAAGTTTACAGACTTGGTTAACTTAAACTGATATATGGGATGTATGTGAAGAATTTTCAAAGAAATTTTCAAAAGGACCTTAGGGTACATCTACACTGTAAATGAAGGTGTAATGGCAGCTTGGGTAGATTAAAATGAGTACTGGTCTATCTAACTAGTGTAGGTAGCAATAGCAAGGAAAATTCAGTAACACAGATCCCGGTGTGGGGCAGCAATCCAAGTAAGTACCTAGAGTCATTCTTGGGCTTTTAGTAGGGCAGTTAGCCTATGCCCAAATTGCCACTTCCCCACTACCACTATTATCCACACCAGCTAGATTAAAGCTAACAAGTCTGCCTGCCCGTGCTGCAATCAAAACATGAATTTGCAGCGTAGATGTATCCTCTCTGATTTAAGGTTAATCAATGGGAGCTGTGTGCTTAAGCTACTTAGGTCCTTTTGGAAATATCACCCTAAATATCCTAAGGCTACTAAGCTTATTGGTTAAAGCAACATAGTTCTATACATCTATACTTGCTGCTTCTAGACTACACATTTAAGTTATTACTCAGTGGAGAAATAATTAAAATACAATTGTCATTTTTCATTGCTACAAGCTCAGGAGTCTTTAGTACTCAGCTCTTATATAGGGAGGGAAATTTTTTTTTTCCAACACACAGACTCTTCCCTCTACAATAACATAAAAATGAGTCTTTGAAGAATGAGAACGTCCACAGTTACATTAAACTAGAACTAAAAAAAAAACATAAGGATCATAAGCTGTCATTTTTCAGGGCATAACCCAACACTAATGAATAGTTATTAGGAAGATGTTTTCCTTATAGGCATATTACTGTATTCCATTATGGGGTTCCTTGTACTTTCATCTAAAGCATCTGGTTCTGGCCAATATTGGAAACTGGAAACAGAACTACAGAGACCACTGCTGTGTCCAAGTATAGCAATTCCTATGCATACGTTATTTTTCCTGACCTTCAAAAGTTTCCATTACTGCCCTTGCATACATCTCCATGGCCTTCTTATTCCATTCCCCCTTTTTAAATTCACAGCCTTGCCACTTTACTGCCCCAGTCTGCTTACTAACGCACACTAAGTCTCCTCCCTACCTCCACCTTCAAGAAACTTCAGAACAGTGGTTATTGGTTTAATAATGTACACTGAACAACATATTTCACCAAAAATGCCAAAATTTGTTAATTAAGTTATTTGATTAATACTGCTTACATTGTTTGGTCAGCTCCAATAAAACTCATCTCTCCCCTGAAAAGCTCAAGTTGTAATGGCTAAAGGGCTATCCCCTAGTCTGTCTATGTTGTGTTGTGATTTGTTTGTGTCCTTCATGACTTTGGAGCCCAATCCAATGGTAATGGGAGTCTTCCACTGACTTCAATGGGTGTTGGGTCAGATCATTATATTGTAAGCCTGGCAGGGCATGGTCTGTCAGTTGCCAGCAGAGTACTTACAAAAACATCAGCATATCAAACCAGGTGATCAGATACTCCACAGCGGTGCAGTCATAAAAACTAATTTTAGGCCATTAGACAAATCCTTCCAAGAGGCATCTAAACTTGGAGCCAAAACTGCATAACTAATTGATTTCAAGCAACTCTGGAGTTGGAGAGAGAGGCTATTCTGGGGGTTGGTGTACAGACCTGGGACATCTGGGTTCAAGACCCTATTTCTCCACAGCTTTTCCATGTGACCTTGCACAAGTCAATTAGCTTCTCTTTACCTTTGTTCCTCATCTATAAAATGAATCTAGACTTGAGGTATCTGGCAATCTAGGTACCAAAGGCAAGAAACTGGCAGAAGTCAGACCTACTCAATCTGCATGTTGGAAACAGGAGATGATGAAATGTAGAGCCGCATGTAAATTATTCCTCTCAAAGTCAGCATGCATTTCATGAAACTTTAAGGCACATGTCCTTTAGTCCTGCCCTATGTTTTTTTTCCTACTGAAATTCTTTTTTAGAGCTATAATTACACTTTAAAAGCCGCTCTGTGGGTCCTTTGGAGTAGGCTAAAATGTTTTTCCAATTGTATATTGCAAAAGTGGAAGATATCAAGTCATATAGACAGAATGTAAAGCATCTAAAATATTGTTTACAAAATCCCATTAACCAATGTGTCACCTCACCAGTACTTCATTACATAAATAGAACTCTGACAACCCATTGAGGCATTTTGTGTAATCTCTACACTCCTCTCTCTCAGTGCATTGCATTTTAAATATTAGGACAAGATATTTGTTTACTGCCTTGAACTAAGCAAACATCCCTAATCCTCCCCATGGGATACAGGGCAGCAGTTTAGACAAATTTTAGTGAAACTTGATATCTGCAAACCTAGAGCAGGCCACACACACACCTGACTCATTTACCATGAAGGAAATAAATCCCCCTGCTGAAAATATTCATTTTGCTGTAGTCAGTCCCCATCTGTTTTGCCAGATCTGCTGTCTAAAGAGAGAGAGGCAGTTCTTGCTGAAAGTTAGTGTATAACAGTAGGAATGTTGCTTACAGAAAGCTGGCATTTTATCATTATGAGAATGCTGCTGCATTTAAAGCCTCAAATCACTTCAGACCTACAGTACTTCTTGTTAAGAAACTTCAGTTTACACAGTAATTTTCCTTAGTGAAATACGTGGCGAATCATGGAAGCTAGGGCACAGGTAGAGTCATATGTAATAGAAAGCAGGAAAGGTTTATCAGCATCTGAACTGTTAGCTCAAAAGTCTCTCTGCTCAACTTCTTTTAAAATCCATTTTACAGAGAGTTGGGTGAACACTAGACAGTTTGGCTCAAATTGTTTGTACACTGAAACCTGCAGCTTTGTTTCAAAGGGGCTGATACCAATCTAATCTCTGCTTGTTCTGTCCGATATTTAAGTTAAGCCTCTAGAAGTTCCCTTGTAAGCCCACTAGACACTTTGGTCTCTCCGTAGGGGCTCTGTAAATGAACTAGCTACAATAAGAGCTGAAGTGTTTGCCTACTTTTACCACCCTTTATTGGGATGGCGTGCATCTCACCATTCCCTTGCCCACTGAAGGGGACATTTGATTAATTAGGAGCAGCAAACTGTTTTTGGGTGATCTTCCAAAGAGTCAATGCAGGATGGAAACATTCAAAATCTCCTCACAGTAGTCTGAATAAACCCAGAATGGAGCAAAAGGGAGGCAGGATATTGAAAGTTCTGTTGAAGGTAAGGAGGGAATGTCTGGGCTCTCTGGGATAAGTTGGTGGATGCTTAGGGAGGATGAAAGGACAGCTGGGAGGAGGTGGGTTGTGCACATACAGAACTCTCAGCCTATGTTAAACCTGATAATGAACTTTGAACACAGAATATGAGCAAGATTCATTGTAAATATTTTACATAGGTTTCAATTAAAAGTAGCCCACATGTGAATGCATGCAACACAGGAGTGATAAGGTATTTTTGTAGGGTCAATCATACTGGTAAGTTAGTTTAAAAAAACTGCTATTATAAACTAAAGGTCCAGCCAAACTGAGTATACCACAGGACCTGAATTGTGGGGGGAGAAAAGGTAGCTGTAAGACATTACACACACCCTCCTACGTGAGTCTGGTGTTATTTCGTCATCAGTCTGGTCCCCAAAGTAATTAAGAGCACAAGAGCCTAAGGCTAATTTACACCTTCAGGAATGGTCCTGGATGCTACCCTCTGGGTACGATGGAGCACAGGGCACTTTGGCCACAACCTCTGTCATTCCTGGCCCTGGCAAGCCCCTGTGTGGAGAGCAGAGGAGAGAGGCAAATGGATGGTGTAGAGGTGAGTCTGCCAGTTTTAGCACACCAGCTGCCAGGTTAGAGCAGCTTTCTTGTTATGTTGCAGAATGATGGCCAGGGATCTGGCCCAAAGTTTTGAAGAATCGAAAACCAATATAGCTTATATTAAAAACAAACCCTCCATCCCACACAAAACACACACATTTAGGTTGGGTTGCAGAGCCAGTAGGTACTTGGAAATTTGGAAGTGCCAGATTTACTGTTGCCTGTGAAACCTTAAATCTGGCTCCTTGCTGGAGTCTTTTATAATGGCAGGCATTCAGCAACATAAATATAGGGGTCGACCAGCTCCTTCAATATATTAAGAAACACTTGATTTTAATGTACAGTATTGTAGAGCAATTTAATGTAGAGTAACAGAAAAAGGAAAAGGCATTGATCAATGTTCTGGCATTGATCTCTGAATATCCCAAATGAAAGACTTTGCTTGTTATGCTAAATCTAACACTAGTGTAAGGTAGACTTTCAGACTCCCTCATTTTGCTCATCACGGTTTAATTAATTTCACCTGGAACATTCACTAGGAAACACTGGAACAGAATTGTCTGCCTTGTGTAAACAAACTCTGTTCAGTTACTCCAAGTTCTTTAACATTTAGAAAATACGCTGCATAATTCTGTTAACTAGGCAGCATGGCTGGCAGCACAACACAGTATAAGATGTTTAAATGACCTTTGAAATGCATGTTCCTAGCAAGCCTTGTGGCATTGATATTTATATATAGGTTGGGTGGGGGTGGGGGTAACACAACCCCTCCTTGTTTTAATATCACTGAATAGGGTTGGTCAATCAAAAAAAAATCCAACAACAAAACCTTGTTTTGTAGAACCACCCAGGAAAAAAATCCACATATAATTTTACTTAGGTATTTGCTAGACTCATATTTAACCTCCATTGTCTTGGAGAACTCATCATCTTCTAAAATGTCCCCATGTGTTGCTACTCCTCCATCAAGTTATATAATTCCATATACCAGGCCCTCAGGTGATTATTTGCTATTTGTGCTTCCAAAAATATGCTAGATGCCTCACAACAAGTAAAAAAACAACAACAACCTATATCTGCCATGAACAGTTGTAACTTACCCCCCTCTCACCCTCCACCCAGACACCTCTTCAACTCTCACATCCAGGAAGTTGCTAAAAAATCAGTTTTTGTTTATTTTGTTCTACTTTGCAACATTTCCAGAATTCTTCCTTTTCTCTATTGCCAAAACTGTCTTCCACCTAGACTACTGCAACCTTTTCCTCTAGAACTGCTGGCCTATCTGCACACCTCCAGTCTATCCAAAATTCTGTAACCAAACTTGTTTTCCTCTTGTGCTTCAATGATTAATCAAACCCTCTAAGGGTTCCTTCATTTGTTCCCCCTCTGCATCAAATTCAAATGCCTCAGCCTCATCCTCATTGGCAAGGTTGCACTCGGCTCTATCACTGCTTGAATCTCACCACTTGTCTCCTGCTCAAGCCCTGCTCTCTACTAATTCTGATTCATGCTATGCCAATTTCTCTCAGAACATTCTCTGCCTTTTCCATTACTGCTCCCCGTCGCTGGAATGCCCTTCCAAATCTTGTGTACCATGTAGTCCTGTATTCCTCCTTGTAATCATTGCTCCAAAATCTACCTCTTTAAACAGATGTTTTAACAATGATCCATACGCCACACCACTCTAAATTAACAGAACACAACAAACTAAAGGCAAAAATGCAATTAACATAATGCAAGTAAGTGACCTCACTAATTTATTTTGAGTAAGCCACTTTGTTTCTGCATCTGGTCATATATAATCTAGACTATTTGGTATAAATGTAGGTATTTAGGAGTTAGACACATATGAAAGTTAGGCACCTTTGAAAAAAATATCACCTCTAGACTTTACTCTCTATAATATATGCACATCTGTGGCAACAGAGACCAAAATTTAATAATTTCCACTATATATGAGTGCACGATCACTGCTGCATGCTGCACACACCTACAAAATGAACTTATTTTATACATTTCTACTGCAAATTTCCTCCATTTAAAAAAGTGTAGAGGCAGCTAAAGGTGTACATTGATAACAGATCAGAAAAGGGGACCACAAGATGCCAGACTCCAGAAATATTGCTGCAACATTATGCAGTATAGCTGAGTTCTCTATTACTGCTACAGATTAAGTCTTTATCTGTGTTAGAGATGAGCAAGTGAAATCTTTCCTGAAGTCTACTTTTCACTTAGCTTTGATGGTGAAACATTTTCACTTTGAAAAGTATGGAAGGTAGGGAACACCAGCATCTCATGTCACCTGCATCACAAAGATATTGAAGGAAAGAAGCATTTCCTCATAATATAGAAAGTGCCAACGGTGGTGTTATAATAAATGCTAATAACTCAAAGTAATTTGCAGTGGTCACCATTAGAAACTACATGTTTATCTATAGCTATTGCCAGTGATACCTGAGATATAATTTAAACAGAAAACAACTAACAAATATGAGAGGATATTTGATGCCACTATAGGATAACTGTGAAAGCTTACTTCTTCATGGTAACTACTGAATATACCATATTTTGTTACAGAGTTTCCAAAGTTATCTACAACCTTTGAGCACTATGATGATGATGATATAATGATGATAAAAATATAAATTAAAACCACATCATCATAAGATCTATTAGGATCCAACATTTTAAGTGATCTGTTTATCAGCATTATGAGGGCTTATCACATAAACCTTTAACTAATATTTGTTTGCAGGTAGTACCATGGTAAATTTTCTGCTGCTTAGAGATACAGTATAAAAGTGTGTCCATGGGAAATTAAAATAACTACCAATATTTAAAGCCAGAATTCTCTGGGAAGTACAATTAGTTTTAGGAAATGAATGGCATGTAGACTAGCAGCTGGATGTGACTCATCCTATGAATATTTGGTATGGTAAATTAAACACACACACACACACACAGAAAGAGCTGTCTGAAGAAGAGAGAAAAGGAAAACTAAGTCAGGTGTTTTGTGGATTACTTACATAAAACTACTAGTAATCCCCCCACCAAGGATAAACAATATGATGTAAGAATAGGAAAGTTAACAGCTTTTAAAGTAAATATAATTACAACAGAAAATCTACTTATTAGCTTAAACATGAAAGACAGAACTCACATTAGAGTTTCAAGCACAAAGGGCAATGTGGGATATATATATAAATTACCTGAAAGGCTTAATCTCTCCATTAGTTAATAGATAATATTACACAATGTGAAATAAATACATATTAGTACAATTACATGAACATTTAAGGGTCTTTAAAGGCTTTGTCTGGTTGTTCCTGTGCCAGACAGCACCCTCTTGTGGCTGTGCATATCACAGCAACTCAGCCTCAGTCTCCCCCATTCCGCCAAGAATCTTTCAGTCCTATGTTGGGTGATTTCCTCTTAGGACTCCAGCCAAGTCATTCATAGTCTCTCCCCTTCTGGGAGAAGTGAATCTGATAGACCAGGAGTCCAATGACCCTAGGGAAGGGGTGATAACAGAGATGACCCATACTTGCCGATAGTGTGGGGAGGGGGAAGGGGGAGTGAACTCACCCTGTGTAAGCATGCTCAGTACAAGCCAAGCAGCAAATCTATCAGGGCACATGATCCCATGTGCCACCCCTCCCCAACATATTGCCTCTGGGTGATAATCCCAAATCCCATGGAGTTGTGGTCCCTTTGCTCCGAGGGATTTTACTATCACATTTGTTGAGAATGGAAGAGGAACCCAGGCAGGGGCGGCTCCAGGCACCAGCGCAGCAAGCACGTGCCTGGGACGGCAAGCCATGGGGGGGGCGGCGCTCTTCCCCGCCGGCGCCCGAGCCGGGCAGCGGGGCCATGGGCATGCCGCCCTCCCTGCTGGCACTCTGGCCAGGGGAGCACCGCAGCAGCTCCTTCGGCCAGGGGAGAGCGGGGCCGCGGCCGGGCTTGCCGCCCTCCCCGCAGCGCTCCTCTGGCCGGGGAAGAGTGGGGCCACGGCCGGGCTTGCCGCCCACCCCGTGGTACTCCGGCCGGGGGAGAGCGGGGCCGCGGCCGGGCTTGCCGCCCTCCTGGCGGCGCTCCTCCGGCCGGGGGAGAGCGGGGCTGTGGCTGGGCTTGCCGCCCACCCCACGGCGCTCCTGCGGCTGGGAGAGGCGCTGGGGGGGTGGTTGTTGCCGTGCAACACTGGGGGGAGGTTGTTTCCGTGGGTGCTGGGGGGGTTGTTTTTTTGTTTCGGTGGGGCAGCACTTAGGTTTTGTTTTGTTTTGGGTTTTTTTGCCAGGGGCGGCAAAAATGTTAGAGCCGGCCCTGAACCCAGGCCCACCCACTCCTCTGAGTTCCAGTTCAGGGACCCTGTATTAAGCAGCTGTACTGGTGCCTCACAATTCCTTGCTGCTTTCTTCCTCACCTCTCTTGTAGGCTTTTTCCAGACTCATGTTTTCTGATTCTCCTTCTTAGAAGCCTAACTTTCTGGGTGGCTTCCTCCAAGTCTGCTGCTGAAGGAGTCTCCTCTAGCAGCCCCACCCGCCCCCGATCTGCAGTTTTCATATCTCCCAGTGTTGCTGGCCCAGCAGTTAGGTGCGGATGAGGAGATATCTAGCCTATTTGTTAACTCCTTAAGGGCCGTGACAAAATGGGGTCTATATAGCCCATGACAGTCTCAGGCTCACATTGCTTGGGAGCATGAGTCTCAGACTAAAACTATTATATCCCTTAAAGATGCTGCCTTTCTATCTCAACAATAAAATGAGAAAAGAATTAGATATGCCCTGCAGAGGCTTTGGCTCTGATCCTATAGCAGAATCTGTGCAGGCATAAGTGTCTGCCCATACAAATCCCATATCTGGATTGGGGCTTTGTTTGGATCAGGTTGTGGTCCAGGATCAATGGCTGCAAAATTACGAACATGGAGCATAAAGTTATGTTCAGGCTGCAATAAAATCTGGGACACAAGAAAAAGGTAGAGTCAGGGTGGATAGCAATTGATAAGTCTATTATATCCCAAGTCATTTAATATTTACCTGGGCAAAATATTCTCTGAAATTTTCTTCTGTATACCTAATAACTTCACTTTTCTTAACCTCTGCACATTTATTTTTGACATAAATAATCCACACTGGCGCAGATGAAGCTTCCAATTATGATGATTCTAAGAGGTGTTTGGTTAACTTGTCATGTTAGTTATGCTATGCTCAGTTAGCCATGCTCAGTTAGCTGTGCTCAATATATAAAATACTCTTCCTCTCTCTGTACACACACACACACACACACACACTATTGACTTCATAGTTACATTAAGTGCAACTGCAGGTGTTGGTACTAATTTCTAGAGTCCTCTATTACCTAAGTCCTAACTACACTTTTAGGTTAGTATGGCTGGATGTAAGACCACCTTAGGGAAGCAGTGCTCTTCTGCTGACCTTCCAATTAGAAGTTAGAAACTTGGAATAAAGAGTAAATTCTTCTGGCACATTGTGATATGTGTAGTTTATTAACTCCAGAGGCAGAGAAATAGGTCTTGCACGAAGACTTAGGAACAGCAGCAAAGCAAAGGTTTACATTTGTTATTTATAACAAATAAAGCCAAGTCCCTTGGAAGGAGGTGAATTTTTCTTTAAATAAAGTCAATAGAAAGTAAGTGGGAACACCAACTATTCACACGGCTTCTCAGCTAAGTGGATTCCAAACTTAGGAAATGGGGGCAAGTTATTTGGTGGAGAGTTTTCAGCTGTGAAATGTCCTTTCAAGTTTACAAATGAAATATTTCAGTCTATTGGGCATATTGTCAGGCCTATCTGTCACCTCAGGAAAAAGTCAGGGTAAAGTCAGAAGTGAAATGTTGGGTTTTCATGGTCAGTTCAGCTAACTGGTTAGAAGTGCACTTGCTGGCAGTGGCATGATATTTTGGAGGATTAAAAATATACAATTGGTAGTATCCTAAATAAACAGAATTACATTCCCAGATGCTTAAAATGCCATATGCTCTTCACGGAAGACTGTTTTATTGATTGGGTTTTTTTTTTTCCATTTTCAACTCTTAACAGATATTCAATTAAATATACCCTGCAGAACAAGAAGTCTCCTAAAGGAAAGGTAGAATTTTGAGAAGCCAGGAATATGTAAATACATCTAGAGATTCAGGCAGTGGACATCTTTTAATCATTATGTGCCATGAAAATATGTATTTTAGGGCCACGGTCCTTCAAATCGACCCCTTTTACTTGTTAAAAAACTACTCACTTTTAAACATCAAAAGGAAGCAAACATAAAAAGCAAAGACTGCGACTGAGATAATGACTAAAGTGATTGAGTTGTTTCTTGACTCACAGGTCTTGCAAATTGTAGACAGAGCAGTAAACAGCTTTCAGCAGGAACTTCACACCTACTCAAAATTAGACTGGACTGCAAGGGTAAACTACAAAATACAGGAAAGACCAGTAGTGACAATTTCAACAAAAAAGTCATTTGTAAGGGTGATCTATAGCCCTAGGGGAAGACAGGACTAAATTATCAATCCTATTGGCCTTATTCTCATGCCGTATTAAGTGACTAAACGAGGAAATGAAAGAAAATTCTTTTTGTAGGTAGGGGTATAGGTGAGACTGATCCTTGAAGGAATGTAACTGTTAAAGAAGAAACATAGGTGTGAAGGGAAAAGGGCAACGCTACCTCAAAAGAAGAATTTTTGTTTAAAAACCAAACCATTAAGTAAGAAATCCCATACAGCATGTCAGGGTATGTCTTAACTACCCACGTGTCATTGTAAAGCAACTATATTAATTATGTTATAGTGTACAGCTACCATATGAAATTATTGCCGCTTGCCACCTTTGCATACATATATACCAGAAAGACAACACGGGTGAAGTAAGACCTTTTATTGGACCAACTTCTGTTGTCTCTAAAAGATATTACCTCACCCACCCAGGCTCTCTAATATCCTGGGACTGACACAGCTACAAAACCACTACATACATGAATACCATGGTACCAAGACTACAATTATATAACTCCCTCAACTGATATCACAAAGTCCATCTGTGTTAACTTAGGTGGGCATCTGAAGGATATTGATATAAGTATGATGTACATCTGCTCTGAAATATGCATTTGGGCAAGTTTCATTAATCAATCCATAGATAAATATTTTTGTATGCTGTGCCAGTTACCTTTTTTTTTTGTTTTGGCAAGCATGGTTCATATGGCACATGTGCATTAAGATCATAGGAATTCCCATGGTATATACAAGCAGTGGTTTAATAGCGGCAGTATCTTTTTATTATCATTTGAAATTTTGAATACTTTTATCATGGTCCCCCTCATTCACCTTCTCTCAAAAATAATCTCAAACTCCTTTCTTCACCCGAGAGTTTTTGCATGTCCCTAATCATTCCTGTTTTCTGAATTTGAACTGCCGCTAATTCTGCAATACTCTTTTTCAGATGGGGAGACCAGTATTGCATACAGTATTCCAGAGGATGCAGCACTATTGATCTATATAATGCTATAATATTCTCTATATTATTCTCCATCCCAATTTTCATACATCTGAACTCCCCCCACCCCATTTTTTTAAACACAGCAGATCTTCACTGACCTGTCCACAATGGTGCCCAGATCTTTTCTCTAAGATGATACAATTAATTTAGACCCCCCTTTAAGAAGTACAAGTATTTTTTTCCTGCAGTGTCCATTACTTTGCATTTAGTAACGTTGAATTTCATCTGCCTATATGTTCCTCATTGACCTAGATTGTCTAAAGGTCCTTCTGAAGCTTGTCCCATTAGCCAGTTATCTGATTACTCCAGGCAACATTGCTGTGACACCTGCAGACCAGGTGCCAACTAATGCCAAATTCCTTAGGCTTCAACTGAACATTAACCACTACATAGCTAGAAACAAGCCTGGCTCACCTGTGTGTTAGTATTGTTAAGATAGGTATTAGGTTTATAAAAATGTGTTTACTGTTTAGACTTTATGAAAAGTTTGTAAATTGCCGCGTGATTTAATCTCACTTATACCAACTGTATCCCATGTTATAAAGTGATATTTAAGTGTTTGCTCTGAAACTGTAAAGCACCAGTCAGGAGAGAAGCATTAGCAGTTTGAAATGTTGGTTTTCAACAGGAGGTATCTCCCACCCAACAAAAGGCAGCCCATTGACACCAGACAAACCATTGAGGAAAATCAGAAGACAAAAGACTTTATTGATTGCTTCCACACCCACCCATGAAGAGGAGACATGCGTGTGGACTTGTTACATCAGCTTGAACTCTGGGGGAAGGGAATCAAATTCCCTAACAAGGACAAATTGTATCTTTATGCTGCTTTGACTCGGAGTGGCAAGGATTACTAAGCATAGGCAAGAGATCCTCACTGCTTGGCCTGAAGGACATATAGAGCTTGCTTATTATAGAAATGTCTATTACCTTTTGAAACTTAAGACTAATTCATTTCTGTGTATATGTTTACTTGCTTTAACCTTGTAAATAGATCATTTCCTTTTCTTAGGTAATAAGTCTTTAGGTAGTTTATTATAGGATTGGTTACAAGCATGGTCTTTGGTGTGATATGTAAGGTGCAATTGACCTGAGGTAAGTGACTGGTCCTTTGGGATTGGGAGTAACCTGAATGCTGTGGTGATTTTTGGCATAGGGGACCGTCAATGTCAAAAGCAAGCTTGCCTATGTGGCAAGATAGATGACTCTAGGGGACTGTCTGTGACTCCATGTTAAGGCTCTTACAATGCTTGAGGAGTTCACACTTGAGGCTTGGATGGTGAAATTTAAGTCTAGAACTCACAACCAATTTGGGGTTTGTGCCCTGCTTCTTAACAGTCTGCCCTAAGGTTGGTACCCATGTTCTTGAGCCACTCCAGACACCTTGAACATTGCAAATTAGTTTGTCAAATAATAGTGTTTCACCTAATCAGCATGGAAACAAAATGGAAGGGTAGCAATTGTGTGCATGTGCGTGCACGCACTCTTAAGAGGGGAAATACCTATGGCAAGAAACATTCTTGGAATAAGCCTTCAAACTACATGGAGACAATTTTGACTTAGGAGCAACAAGACCATTCCCTAAAAATGCCTTATTCAGTACATCTGACTGCCACACATACCATGTATTTGGCAAGTTATTCTTCCTTAGTACTGCTGAGGTAACTTAAGGTTTTGCATTAGATACAATTTGACAAAATTGGGGTATATATTACATTCGATATATATTGAGAACATAAGTGAAAGACCTGTGAGATGCATTACCAATGTTGTAGGTATTATGAAGGTGGAAAGGAATGCACAAGTCTTTCTTCAACATTTTTTTTGTCCTTTTTAAAATGTTTTGGGTGTGTCCTGAGGCAACCTTGACTGCCACTAAATGTAGTATGCCAGTTTTTGAGGTTTTTGTACAGCTTTAGTGGACCTAAGTAAATAGCTCCCAGTCAGCTAATACTTAAAATACTGGGGGAGAAGGTGTTCAGAAGATCCCCCACCCACCACCTCTACTGTTTTCTATAAAGGGTTTAATTACTTTAGTCAATAATACAAGTAACAAATTACATGGGAATTTAAAGATCACTTTGAGATGAGATTTCAGCTCTTGGTCTCTTTTCTTGCTTGAAAAAAAGGTCCTTAAGGTACAGAGGTAATCAGCAGGTCAGAAGTATGATATTTTACTGTGGCAGCTTTCTTATCAGATTAATATTTTGTAGGTCCACTGTGGTGCCCATGTTTTTCACTATAGCTAAAAAGTTAGCATTTTCTATAGACAAACACTAATTATGTATAACTGATGTAATAGGAACCAGCACATGAGCAGAAAAGCAATGCCAAAGCTGAGGTACCAGAGGTACCCTTTTGGAAGAAATCTAAAGGACAAGTGAGACAATCCATTGTGGGGATGGGGGACTTGCCAAAAGGGGAGATTTTTTTAAAACTCATGTCTCTTCCTCTATCAATTTGGTTTGATTAAACCATGGAATATTTATGAGAAAAATTCAAATAGCCCTCAAAGTTTCAATTATGTGTTTTAGTTTTTGCCATTTCAATGTGATTTGTTTATTTATTTCTAGAAACTGCCCTAATCCATCCTTAACTAGAGGGCAGCTACCATTGTAAAGTAATGATGATAGAGCAATTGTAAGGAAATATTCTAGACTTAAGATTGCCTTTCATCTGTATTTTCAAATATGGAATAATTTTACTAATGCCACTCAGAAAAGCATGGTGTTGCAATTGTCCTATATTCTCTCCCCACCTCAATAACAAAGCCTATGTTAGTAAAGGTTTCAAAAGCCCCTATGTGACTTACAAACCTACATCCAATTGATGCCAATGGGAGTTGGGTGTCCAGTGGGATTTTCGGAAGTGCATACATGTTTACCTTTAAAAATCTGTCTCTGTCATTTCTGAAAATATGAGAAGCTCCTGAATCACTTGAATGCTTTTGAAAATGTTACCATTCATCTTGACTGTGTAATATTGGCCTACCTTTCAAAAGGTGACTTATGATTTCGGGCACCCAATACAGGCACCTTAAAGAGATATTTTCAGAAAGGGCTGAGCAACCTACCTCTGAAAATTTTAAGAACTTCAAATGAAGCACACAAAAATTAAGACCCTCTCTCCCTCCACCCACTTCAAGATCACCTATAAACTTGTGTAAGTTCAGGTTATTTTTAAATATTGTGGATAAAACCTATATCCCCAGCACAGAAAGGCACAGTGTGCAGGTTTTGCTTTGTATATTTAAACCAGGCAGGAAAAATATCTCAGTTCCTCAGCTAACATGGAAAGCCAGTAGAAAATCTTTAATGTTTGCATCTCACTCTAAAAGGCCTGTTTCATATGGGTGGCCCTGAATCTGATTTCCACTGGCATAAGTGTGACAGTGTGGATCATTTCCTCCCTTCTGTGATGGATGTGTGGTATAAGTGTTAGTTACCAGAAAATAAGTTTATCAACAACTCAACACACACAGATTCTCCACTAATCTGGGACGTGCAAACTGGTATTTTGCCCTTTGGTGTTTGGTTGACAGAACAGAATACTATTTACATGGCCCTAGCCCTCACTCAATTTCTGTTACAATTCACCAGACTAGTACCTGCAGCCTAAAAGTAGTTCACATATCATCTTAAAAAAAACAACTGGCTCAAGAAAAAAATTGCAACATACTTGCAACATACAAACTGACTTCCCAAGAGAGGAGAATTACAGGATTGCCATGAATTTTACCATGGATTATATTATGAAAGTCCATGGAACTAGGAAACCAACATCTTTTGCTACTCTTTCACCAGTTTATAACTCCATCTGTGTTCTCCCTTCTGTAGATAGTAAGGGGACTTTGCCCAAAGTCTAGCCTGAGTGTGAAAGGATAAAGTGGCACTGGAATTCTTTTATTTTATTTTCAATATCCGTCTATATACTTCTATTAAATATAGTTATTGCAGTCAATGGGGCTCCACTGAGGTTTTGCCATGCATAGTTTATTTCAGGATCCAGGACATGTATTCTAATTTAATTAATTCCGCCATCATGTTCTGTAAAAAGGATGGGTCAAAATTGGTTCTTGTATTTGTGGTTCACTCCCACTTCCCCATCTTCCCACCACTTTAAGTTATGGTGAAAAAAAGAAGCCTTTTCTTTGGTAACTGTCTTCCAAGTGTCAATGATCTCTCTCTTTTTTTTTTTTTTGGTTAAATACAGTTATGCATCTAGCTGTTTGATTATAATTAAAGGTATCTCCTTGAGCATCTGCCATAGAGTTAAAGGTACATTTTGTTTTGCCAGGGCAGGAAATACAAGCATATGCGGTGCATATTATTGACTGTACAGCATAATGACAAGTGTCACACAAAGTCCATCAGCCTACATAAAAAAAGTAACACTACGCAGTTGACCTCTTGACCTTCATAGAATACATTTGTGATGTCATATTCTTCCTCAGCTCAGATGAAATCCTGTCTTCAAATTGTAAACAAGGAAAGAAAATTTACAGTGAGTAGCACCAGCTTCCCTATCTCCCTCAAACTATTAAATGTGTAATTTGCAAAACTTTGATTACTAAAAATTTCCAGTAATGCATCAGAACATGAAATACTGTGGAAGTCATTGACAAATGGATCACTATAAATTGAAACTACATGTGTACAAATGAACACATTCTGAAGATAGATACCAGCTCTTGGTCACCAAAACAAGATACAGTAAAACTTAAGAAGTACTTCGGTACTTTGCTTTATGATATATAAGAAGTACAAAGAAATGAGTGCTCCATCATGGAGATGAGGCATCGAAAGGGCCCTGTAGGAAGTGGGGAGAATAAGTGCAAAATTTGGCCCTTTGCTTTATGGATGCACTTTTAGGGTAAAGTAACATATTAAATTCTTCAGTCTCCTGCATGGGGCAAGATTGTAATCAAGGTTGATTTTTAATTCAGTCTTAGGGAGTTAGATTCCCCACTCTAATTAAATTTCAGTGAGAAACTGGATGCCTAGCTTCTTTAAAATTCCAGCCCCAAGCGCTCAAGAGTGTGCTAAGTAATGGAAGTGTTTCACCCAGAGCACTTTGTGGAGGATGGGGAGAGGGGGCTGGGGCAGGCATGGTCATACACCCAGTTATCCAGCACACACACAATGGTTTGCAGCAAGGGGTAGGTAGTAGGAGTTACAAGCCTCCTTAGAAATGAATTTTTAAAACAGCAGTAAGTGTCCCTGCTCCCATAGCCCCCTTTCCCCACCAGTCATGCTAACCTATGACAACGAGCTGTCTGCACTCCATACTGTTGATTGGCTTACTGCTCTGCTCATACTAGACAATAACTCAATTTAGTAAGGGCAAAGGCTTCTATTCTTAGAGAGTTGTCTTTTACCACTTAAACCTGGCAGAGAGGAAAACTTGTGCATTTATGATACATAAGAGCCTCAAAGTTCCCCATTCCATCCCATTTCTTGTTTCTTTTTTACCTTATTAGGAGTAGATCATGTATAAGGTGCAACAAGTACTTTTGAGAAGCCGATATCCAAAGTGGCACATGCTCTAAAATAAAGATGCTTCCCCACAGGGGCAGACAGCAGAAACAATCTTCCTCCATGTTCTTGACTATATTTGCTTGAATCAAACAAACAAAACCTCTCTAACAAAATCAGTACTTGATGTGGCTACTGTTAAAATCCAAATTCTTGCTACAGAAGCCGTGCATCCTCCAGTTCAGAGTTGAGTTTTTGATCATCTGATATTTGAGGATCTGGGCCTATGTGCCTATAAACATGTTTGCACAGTTTTGCTGAGGCAATTTAAGATTTGGGGCATAATGTTTGCATTCTGCTGTATTTGTGAACTTGTTTACTTTGTGAATTAGGCAAATGAAGCTTGCTGGCTGTGGTATACAGTTGTGTGTGACTTAAATTAAAGGAGAAGATTAGTGCTTGTTTCCACAATCAGGACTGATTTATAATTAAGTATAAAACTGTTATATACACAGTGTTTATGGATGTTGTGTAGGAAAGAAAGGTAGGCTGTAATCTGAAGTATCTAGAGGACATGCTGCTGGCTATATTTATTTTCTTAGTGTTGATAAGAGAAAATAAAGATGCATTGGAGTTTAGCCCATGTTACTAGTCATTTTATGTTGGCTGAAGAATGATAACATCTGCCAGTAACAGAAAAAAAAATACTACCATATTTCCCATTCTTGCAAATGGTGTCTTGAATAGATCTCTTCATGTAATACTTGGCATTTTCCTCAGCTATGATGTGTCTCAGCTTCAAGACATCCATGTATCCCATTAAAAGTGTTCCAGCCCAAAACAACCACACTGCAATTCCCCCACGGAAGAGACAATGATATCAGTTGCAATATGGTTACATGTGTACAATACCACTGTAAAGACAGATAAGTCAGAAACATAATTTATCCATGAACAATTATTACCACAGCATTGTAAACAATACTGATAAACAAGGATATGTAAATTGCTTTAGCCCCAAGACATCAGTAATTTGAATGCTGACAAGAAAGATAGACTAAATAGGGAGGTACAACCTAAGTTAAATAAAAATGGTTCATTACTGTAGCAACCTCTGAGATACAAGAAAAGCCATGGCTTCTACTAAAAAAGAAACACTCCCTTGGGTCATGTGTAGGAAAACTGCAAGTGTCCCATTGATTTGGATAGGAGTTTCTCAAGTTTTCTGAGTCTTGCTCATGGGGATGCTGTTCAGCAGTCTGCACCATACTTCTGTTTGCAGAGAAGCTCATAGAATCATAGAATCTCAGGGTTTGAAGGGACCTCAGGAGGTCATCTAGTCCAACCCCCTGCTCAAAGCAGGACCAACCCCAACTAGATCATCCCAGCCAGGGCTTTGTCAAGCCTGACCTTAAAAACCTCTAAGGAAGGAGATTCCACCACCTCCCTAGGTAACCCATTCCAGTGCTTCACCACCCTACTAGTGAAAAAGTTTTTCCTAATATCCAACCTAAACCTCCCCCTCTGCAACTTGAGACCATTACTCCTTGTTCTGTCATCTTCTACCACTGAGAACAGTCTAGATCCATCCTCTTTGGAACCCCCTTTTAGGTAGTTGAAAGCAGCTATCAAATCCCCCCGCACTCTTCTCTTCTGCAGGCTAAACAAACCCAGTTCCCTCAGCCTCTCCTCATAAGTCATGTGCTCCAGCCCCCTAATCATTTTTGTTGCCCTCCGCTGGACTCTTTCCAATTTATCCACATCCTTCTTGTAGTGTGGGGCCCAAAACTGGACACAGTACTCCAAATGAGGCCTCACCAGTGCCGAATAGAGGGGAATAATCACGTCCCTCGATCTGCTGGAAATGCCCCTACTTATACAGCCCAAAATGCCGTTAGCCTTCTTGGCAACAAGGGCACACTGTTGACTCATATTCAGCTTTTCGTCCACCGTAACCCCTAGGTCCTTTTCTGCAGAACTGCTGCCCAGCCATTCGGTCCCTAGTCTGTAGCAGTGCATGGGATTCTTCCGTCCTAAGTGCAGGATTCTGCACTTGTCCTTGTTGAACCTCATCAGATTTCTTTTGGCCCAATCCTCTAATTTGTCTAGGTCCCTCTGTATCCTGTCCCTACCCTCCAGCGTATCAACCACTCCTCCCAGTTTAGTGTCATCTGCAAACTTGCTAAGGGTGCAGTCCACACCATCCTCCAGATCGTTGATGAAGATATTGAACAAAACCGGCCCCAGCACCGACCCTTGGGGCACTCCACTTGATACCGGCTGCCAACTAGACATGGAGCCATTGATCACTACCCGTTGAGCGCGACCATCCAGCCACTTTTCTATCCACCTTACTCAAATACATGCCAAGTAAACTTCTGCACATACATCACTAAAATTAAACATTTTAAATTGTTACCTTCTCTTCCTGAGCATAAAGAGCTGGAAGATTCCAGTTGTTGGTCAGTTGATCAACTGACTTGAAAGGGTGTAGGATCAGAACCTAATGCTGTAAAAAGGTACTTTGAGGAGAAAAATGTATTAAAAGAAAGATTTCTGTGAAAACCAAAGAAAGATCTTCAACTGGTGAAAGTTACCATAAATCCACTATAGTCTATTTACCCAAACTCCAGTCAACAACCTAAGGAAAGTTCCTCTTTGTTTCTTAGATATATGTGACTACCTCTTCTAAGCCCTTACCTACACTACAAACTTATGTCGGTATAATTATGTTGCTCAGAGGTGTGGAAAATCCACACCCCTGATCAACACAGTTATACTCACTGAACTCCCAGTTCTATGTCAACAGGATGGCTTCTCCCATCGACATAGCTACTGCCTCTCGGGAAGGTGGACTACTTATGCTGAGGTGAGACGCTCTCACATTGGCGTAATTAGCATCTTCACTAGGCACTAAAGAGACACCGCTGCACCGGTGCATCTGAGCTGCTGCAGCACTGTCAGTGTAGACAAGCCCAAGTATCTAGGCACCTACCATCCAACACTTATTTCAAAGACTGATCAGGCTGTCTCAAAGGGAATAAGAGATGAACATGTCTGTGGCTAGAACACAAGTAGTCATGTTATCCAACAGCAACCTTCTATAAGCACATATTTGGGGCAGGGAACACGTTTGTACAGTGCCTTGCACAATGGGATGTGCTCTAGGCAACACTAAAATAGAAATAAACATTATCCACAAGCTATATAGTTGTTTAACGGTGCTATTAAATGTAGTTGCTGGCCACATAAACTGGAAAACCCCGCATGTTATAAGAGTGATTCATTTGTCCACCAACACTCAACTTACGGCCTGGTCCAATGCTTGTTGAACTAAATGGGAGTCTTCAATGCCCTTTTGTCATTCCAAAGACCATACCATCTTACTATCTACACCCCACTACCTTGCTATACTGTAAGGTATGAGCCTGGTAAGTGCTGGAGACACCACCACCCAGAAGTAAAATATTTATTCGCCATACTCAGTTACAGCAAGTACCTTGAAACTTATTTTCCTTTGACTCTTAATCAACTCTTGCATCACATTCACCACAGCAATATCTGAGATTTTTGGACCATGTACTCTTCACTTAATTCAAATATCACCACCCTGAACTAGACAACACAGGGTCTAACATCTCAGCACCTTTCTGCTGCATTGTCTCTTGTAGAAAGAGTTGTAGGCATACTGTATGGAATGTCCATTCCAAAATCAAAGCCAAACTGGAATTCTTCTTTAAATCAGTGAGCATATCTTAAAGTCAGTGAGCATATCCGAATAGTTTGCTCAGTGCAAGATGGATTTTTTTAAAAGCTACATGTTTGATTTTTCAGCTTTTGTTTCCTCCTTGCTTCCTCTATTTCTCTACATTTCCCCTCGCCAGTGGCAAAAAAAAAAAAAAAAAAAAAAAAGTGAAGGAAAAGAAAAAAAAAGTAATTGGATTCAGATGTACTGATTTTCATTCAAGTGCCCTTAATCATAAGACTACCCTTCCAAGGGTAAGGATAGAGGGTTGGTGAGAGTCATTAATGGATTTTTTTTTTGTTTTAAACTCCCCCTTCTTTAGCTTGAGTACACCCAACTCATTGTGTAAGCAGCCAAATGTTGTTTTGGTAGTCCTCAACTTTATGAGTAATAATGTACATTAGCTAGGTGTGGACATGTTTCTTTTAATTGTCTGCTTCTTTATTATTTATGAAAGAGGTACATAGCATTTCTTTTGATCTTATTACTGAATTACATTTCACTTTCTATCTAAGTAATGTCCCCAAATACCTAATATTGTACAGTGTAAATACCAACTAAATGCTGGTTGAATTATAATGTTTCTCTTGGTGTCTCTGCAATTACAATACCTATCCTGTCACTATAGTAACTATAGCACAAGTTACTTGCTATGCCTCGTGCAAAAATATAACTTATAAACCCTTTACAAAGGAACACAGTTAAGTCAGAGAGGAGAAACATCATTAGAGTCCGAGGACTGCATAATAAAGGAAACAAAAACTTACTGTTTACAACCATGTATAGTATCAGAGGGGTAGCCGTGTTAGTCTGGATCTGTAGAAGCGACAAAGAGTTCTGTGGCACCTTATAGACTAACAGACGTATTGGAGCATAAGCTTTCGTGGGTGAATCCCCACTTCTTCGGATGCATGCATCCGAAGAAGTGGGGATTCACCCACGAAAGCTTATGCTCCATAACCATGTATAGTTTGCCTTTCAAAGCAGAGTATGTGAATTTTGCTTCTGAATAAAAGAGATGCCAAATATAACTCTTTTTTTCTAGATTAAGAATGTAGGAAATAATGAAAAGCAGAATCTTACTGTGAAGTAGCTTATGAGCCATATATTGCCATCAATCCAAGAACAGATCTTACTCTAACCTACAACAAAAAAGCCTGGTTTGCAGATCAGTGTCGGGAACAATTTTATTTCACAGCCCAGAATAGAGATTGTGGATTTAATTGCTGTTTTGTCACAAGATTTACAGAATAGGTTGAATCTAAGAGAGATCTAGTGAATCTGCAAGAGGTTGAATCTAAGAGAGATTCAGGCTTCCAAAGAAGATAGACTTATGATATTCTCTCTATCAATGAGATTTCATATCTCAAGAATATTTCTATTGTGGATCCAATTCTGAAATGTAGAAATTGCAGACCAAATTAGGCACACATATTTTAATGTACAGGTCTTGATTTTCATGAGTCTGGTCAGCTCCCCTTGATTTCAAGTCAGGTTGTGACTTCTAAGCCACTCTGCAAGTCAGGCCGTAGCTTTCTAAATATCTTCTTTAGCTACCTTACCTTCAGCAGCAAGGTTTGGAAGTTAGGTCCAGTGTGTTATAACCGACCAGTTCATCAGTTCAGAATAATAAGCAGCTCTGAAATGGTAATACTGGTGCATTAGGGAAGTGTATAGTATTCTACATCCTGTTAAGACTTCCCATCTGCATGATCAAAGGGTTCAGGTTTCAGGAAATTTACACTATATCTTGAGAATTAAGAGTACTAAGAAGAGTTACTGGTAGGCTCTAGAAGAAGTAGAGGATTATGGCAGTAATATGGGACAATAGGATAGGAATGTTTAAATGGGTGCATTCTCACAGATCTGTCAGGGGTAAGAAGGACCCTCAGCTCCTTTGTGGAAGAAGTTCCAATTTAAGAAATAAACTACATTAATCAGGAAAGCAAACAATAGGAAAGTTTGTGAACAACTTCAGTGTGATCCATTGTTATTAGTGGGATAAAACCAGTCATTATTCAAAAGTATTCAGTTGACTGCCAGCTGGTCCTGATAATACTCACAAATGCCAAAGGTTTCATTAGTTCATATTTAAGCACATTTTTCCATATCTGACATCCATAATTTTATCTCTTCCTGGTAGAATTCTCCAACCAAGAAGCAAAAATACATGTGACCAATATACACCACAAATGCTGAAGAGTCAAAGTGAACAGTTCATTAGCAACCCATAGTCTAAAAATTAGTTGTTCCATAAATAAAGGTCCATAAATGATTCATGAACAATGCCCACCCCTCACTAGAAGGGGCAAAAGGCATAATTTGCCAAATCGTAAGACGTTTACTTGATTAAAAAAAAATTACATGAAAAAATCTAGTGTCCAGGCTACTAGAAGTTAAATAGTTCTAATTCCGTAATTTTAAATTAAACCAACAAATACATTTCCCTTTTCAATGTCACTCCTTCCAAGTATTTGTCATGTTACCTCCATTCTTTGTAGAAATGTTATATCTTCTTGGACTCCCCACCCCCTGTAGTTGTTGTTATTATAACCGGGAGGTTATTGCTATCGTTAAAGAGGAGGAAGTTCTCTCTTCCTGTACTGTTTTCTTCTGCTCAGTAAATTGACACTCCTGCTTGTCTAGCCTCTGTAGAGTGAGAACTGTATAGTGTGTGTATACATATATACATATATATATAGATATATAGGTAAGTGCAATGTGCCCAGCCATTTGATGGTGTTGTCATCAGTCAGGTGGAGAGCAGGTAGCCCACGATCAAAATAAGTCTGTGGATACTCACCAAGGATATGTGACGTACTCTGAAGTTGACCGCAGCTGCATCTTGGGTTATTAGAAAAAAACTATTTAAAGATACTGATTACAAGGTTGCCCTGTCTTGTTCAAAACTGATTCAGAGATGACCACAGGTGCCTTGGAAGATCAAAACCTAGTGGACAGATGGTTGGGTCAATGGCAAGAGAGTGATTAACAACTGTCATCTCTGAGTCCACTCATTAAACCAAGCAGATTCCACCGTCATGTGTTATGGTGGTATAAATGACCATAAAGTGCATCTAGAAGACAGGTGAGTTGGCGGGTTGTTGAAGAGATCTGTGTACAAATCGAGGTCACTATTCTCATGGACCTTGGCCAGCAGCATGACAGAGGCCTTCTCATGGCGAATATGAGGCAGTGTTATGTTATTAAGTATCAGTAGCCATGGCAATGGAGTTGCCCATAAAGTCCCGGTAACAATATATACAGCTTTGTTAAGCACTACATCGATCAGCCTTGTGTGAGACAAGCGACTACAGACAGCAGCACAGTACTCTGCTATTGAATATCAGAGGGCCAGGGCTGATGTTCTAAGAAACCAGGTGCTTGCACTCCAGGCTGAATCTGCCAATTTTCTGAGCAAGTTGTTCCAAGTGCTGACTTTGGCTGCCATCTTCCTCAAATAGTCGTGGTACATTAATGATGTATCCAATATTACACTGAGGTAAACTGGGTTTGCATCATGTTGCAGGTATTGGCCATTGAGAAAAATGTTTAATTTGTTACTTGTGCTTGAATTATTCAGATAAAATACACTAGAAACCATCTTGGAGAAGCTCAATTACAGGCACCATTGACTACAATAGTCTGCTATAAGCTGTACATCATCCTTCAACACCTTGTCAATTTCTGAGAAGGACTGACCTTGATAGCCGCAGCAGATGTTGTTGGGATAGATAAAATTGTACATGAGTGGAGCTGGCAGGTTATTGATGTACACATTGAACAGTACTGGTGAGAGAACTGAATCTTGAGGATGGCTATTGTCCATGTGTACTCTAAACCACCTGTTTTGGAGAAAGAGCTCTACTATTTCGAACACTCAATGCAGGGAAATTTGATAGAGTTTATAAAGAAAAGGCCTTTATGCCAAGCTGTGTCACAGGTGATGGTCAGATCCAAGAAGATGGCTCCCATTTTTAGATTTTGTTGGAAACAAAATGTGTTTTTTTTTATTTTGATAAAGGTGGGCAAGGCCAAGACTTCATCATAGGTGTTGCGTCCTTTCCTGAGCCCTGTGTGCTCGACCTTCAAGACATCATCTATATCTGGAGCAATTCATTGGATGGATCAAATGCTCAAACACTTTGAAACACACTGACAACAAGGCAGTAACTTCACACAATGTAGGGGTTCTTGCCTGGCTTAAGAATTACAATAATTTGTGCTTGATGCCAAGTTCATGATAAAGTCTTCTCATTAATGACCCATATGTAGAAGGCAGTAAGCCACTGTGCCACCTTTAGTCCAAGGTGCTTGAGGAATTCCAGCAAGATGTTATCATAGCCTGCTGCCATGCATGGCTTGATGAAGTTAAAAGCCTTACCTAGCTCGTCGACCATGAATGTCTCTGGTTGACTCCTACCCACATTCTGATGTTGAAGTTGGCACCATTCATCATATACTTTGCATTTAGATGGTTTCTCCAGTGGGACCTTTGCTACCTGCAGTGAAAATTTGTTATTCTGGAGGCCAAAAGTTGCATCTGTTTTTATTTTAATTGTATCTGGGTTCAGTTCCATGGAAAGATGGTAACAATATTCTTAGTTGTATCAGCTACTTTTAAAAATTGACATTACTTGTGTTCCAGGACTGGACTAGACACTAGACTTTAATCCATGCTGCTTTTTGTCTCTCATTTTATCTGAAATAACCCTACATTACGGATCCTCTCCTCCCCCTAAGAAAACTGGGCCATCTATAGCTTTAATCAAAAGAATCCTGTTACTCAAATTCTGCACCTGATATTTCTGGGGTATTTTGCATATTGATTTATTTCCAAGAAATCAGGAGAGGACAAGGGGCTGATCTTTGATAACTGGAATCTATGCCACAGCCTCATTGGGCTTGATCCTGAGTGGCAATGAAACCCTACAGCTCCCATTGACTTCAACATTCTTCCAAACCAAGCCCATTATTCTGGTCCATAATCCCAAGATTGACTACATTTCAAGAAAGGCAGTGAATGTTTACACTCCTCCCACATCTTTATAAACAGAAAAGGGCTTAGAAGTCTAATTGGAGGTCATTTTGTTAAGTTATACTGTCTTTGAATTAAGTTGCTTAAGAAACCATGGGCATTTTTTGCTTCACTCCCATGTTTAAAGTATTCCTTTACCTCCCCTAAATATAATTTCCCCATTCTCTTAGAAAAAAATGGAGTGGAGGGGGAATTCTACTTCCCTAACCAATCTTCCCACCCCCTTCTCCTTTAGCTATGAAGCCTCTGCCAACTCCTTATTTTATTGAAGAATTGGTGAGTTATACTCAGCACTTGCACCTGCAGCTCTTTTGTGTGCACAATGCACTTTTCGACTAAGGTAATTATGTGACTCTTTAGTACTTTGGCATCTTTATTTTCAAGCCCACAGCACAATAAGTTGGGCCCCACCAGATGGTAGGCTCTGTAAAATATTGTTTATTTGTTCTGAGGCATGAATCAATGTTTCTAAAGTGTATAAACATCCAAAGCATAGAATTGGCAACATTGTTCAGAAACAGCTCCCACAATCTGTTATTGGGAAGAGGAAGTTTGTAATGTCTTTAGTTTAAAACTATTTGGTTTTGAAGATCTGGAGATAGATCTATACCCCTTTATGATATATAATTGCATACATAATATTTGATTATAATTATTTTATATAGACGTGCAATACATGCAGACATGCAGTACATGTTGTGCATAGGAAATTATTCTATATATAGAATGGTTACATGTGTTCAATACAATATAATAGTATTTTAAAAATACAGAGATAGTTGCTCTAATGACAGCTTCTCTCTCTCATTAACCATAGAATATTAATTTTATTCAACACAGAGAGAAACAAAGTATCTTGAAGTTTTATCAGAGTTAAGCTAATTATATTTATATTATTTTCTCTCAGATTTGGGAGTTATATTTCATGGGTGACTTTTTCATGTCTGGATTTTAGCTATAACTAAACACTAACATATCTGAAGTTTTCAGAGGGAGTGGGAAGCCACACAGATGTTACATTTTGGTACATGCCATAATATGTTTGTCGAAGGACAACACCATATAAGGAGAAGAAAAATACCTTCCCTGGTTTTAAAATTATGTAACTCTGTAATAAAGGAGTGGCCCCACTGCATGTGGGGAATACACTAGCTATGCTTTTAAAATGGGGCATATGGTTTGAACCACTAATCGCTCATATAATTGAAGATTGTTTCCCCTTATCCACTTTACAATATAACTATTAATCCCCCATGAATCTTAATCAGATTAATATTTGTTAAAAAAAATGTGCAAATTGGAAAAACAGCATCAGGCCACACCTCTGCTGCTCTCAATCTCAAATTTGCATATACACTTCTAAAGTGGGGGTTGGGATGGGAGGAGAGCCACATTCAATTACAGGACAATCCTTTGCCCACTATTCAAAGAAATTAAAGATAAAATAGTACACCTGAAGAAAAAAGCCAACCCTTTCCCCACCCACCCAAAATGTCTTTTGCCATTAGAAAAAAGTAAATAAATTAACCTGATGAAATTCTAATTTGTTAACAAATGTAAAGAGTGAAACAGTATCATTACAGCTGGAGCCCATAGCTCTGGGATAGTCTTTTCCACCAGAATATTCTTTCATTCTAAAGCATGCCAATATATCTCAAATAATGGGATACAAGTTGGTGGATAAGCATTACCAATATTGACTTGTTTTGCACAAAATTACACATGTGGTTAAAATGAGGTAAGACTATCATACCTCTACCTCATTTGTTATATATCTCAGGCTCATTTATTGAGCACTGCCTAACCTGTGAAATGAAAGAGGAAGGGATCCTACCAAAATAATAGTAAGTGGTCATACAGCTGAAGGCTCTAGATCCTCAGCTGGTGTAAATTTTCCTGGCTTCATTAATGCTAAGGAAGCTATTTATACAAGCTGAAGTTCTGTCAATAAACTATAACATGTACGCACAAGGTATCAGAAACAATGTTCCATATGAAACCTTAATATTGGTAATTAATGTTTGAGTACTTCATTTTGCAAATTTAATGTTTTTTAAATACAGTTTTGCTTTTTTTAAAAGACTGGAAAGTACAGCTTTTATACACGATAGTGACATAAACTGTAGAACTATTAACTAGATGACTTATTCACTTTGACTACCTCACCTACACTCCACCTAAAAATCTATTCTGATAAGCTGATTTCTAAAATGCCACATACTGCTCTAAACAATTGTCTTTTAAAAAAAAAGGCGTGCCAGAGAAGTTTCCTTCGTTCCACGTAAGTTTACATCGGTCTGAGAAGCATAAAGGCCAGTATTTAATTTGGCCACAATCACAGGTTTAAATGTCAGCACTATAGCTAGTAAAATACTGCAAAATAATTTGTGATCATTAGTCCTTAGTTTCAATTTGAGATTATTCAAGCACTTTAGTATCTACGAACTCAATAATTCCAAAAAGAGTCTCTATGCATTCACTGAGTAGGTATTTGACTGACACTAAGGACTCAAAGGGCCTATTTCAAAACCTGAAAGCCAGATACAGTACTTTGCAAATAATCAGACTTATCTTGTGATATTCACTGAATATCTTCAAATATATTCAGACTACATTAACAAACATGACTAGTTTGAGAATATTTTGCAGAGCCAGAAGAGCTAAAAAAAATTCAGCTAACTTCATTTGTACTATACATATAAAAGAGAGACCAAAAAAAACCCTTAAAAAAAAAAAGAGAGGGCTCAACCATTCCTAAGCTTTTGCTTGTTAACAATATAGCATATGTGTAATGGTATGGTATGGTTTTATCAGCATTTTTTAGGGATGACCTGTTTAACTCATTCGTGGCTTCACTATACATGAATAATGGAGCCATCCCAGACACAGCATGATCAAGTCTTTGTACCACACCAGCTGAGCTGGGTTCCATCATAATGAACAGATACTTTTCCCTAGTTTTTTAAAATATTTTTGTATGATTATAGTCTATTGTTATAACAGGATTTCCTCCAACCCCCCCTGCCTCCCATTCTCTCGTGTGTGTCCACACCCACCCCTGTTGCGGAGCAAGTGTGCCCCATCCCCTCTTGGGGCAGGGTGGAGTGGGTAATTACTTTCTTGTAGTCGCTTCTTTACGACCACCCCTTGTGTTGGGGTAGAGCTGACTAGTGGTAAAAATCAATATAGCTACTCTCTCTCTCTCTCAAGGCTGTGTGTCCTGATGGCCAGAGTTAGAGTGATGGCCTCTTCCCACAGTGGCCCGGGTTTCTATGGCTCCCTGGTTCAGCTGGGGTGTATGGCCTAGCGGCCAGAATCAGTATAACTTCCCAATTCAGGAGGGCTGTGTTGCCTAGTGGCCAGAGTCGCTAGGGCCGCCCTCTCTCAGGGCTCCATGACTCAATGGCCAGAGTCAGTACTAACTGCCCACTTCCATAGGGCTGTGTGGCCCAGTGGCCAGAGTCAGTATAACTGCCCCTTTCTGGAGGGCTGCATAGCCTAGTGGCCAGAGTCAGTATAACTGCCCCTGTAGGGCTGCGTGGCTTAGTGGCCTGTCAGGTGAGTAGGCCAGGGTGGGTGGTGGTCAGGTATGCTTCCAGCTCAGGGCCCCTTCAGTGGCAAGTGTGCCTGCCACTGGGTCAGTGAGGAATCTGCCCACAACACGGTGACTCCACTCAGCACAATAACTTGTCCCGCTGAGCTACTTCCTACCCAGTTTCTGATGCAGCGGGCACAGAGTCTCTGGAGTCTTTGGGCTCCTTGGTCAGTGCAGCTCCCAACAGCTCCATCACTCCTTTGGCGTCCTCTGGAGTCTAAGTGTCCCTGGCTTCTGCCGTACTGGGATTCCGCTGTTCCCAGGCTGGAGTTCACAGTGTGTATCCTCCCTCTTTGGCCGTCAGCCTAAATGAGCCGAGCTGCTCCCTTTTATACCTAGTCTCCAGCCAAAGCATGCCCAGCAGGTCCGCAGGGGCATGGCCTCCTCAGTACACAGAGTAGAATCAACCCTCACAGTACCAATGGGGGCAAGTGCTCCTCACCAGACAGTTTTTTTCTATTTTATTTCCAAATTGCATACACAGTGACATTGTTAAAGAACCCTCCCTTATAAGCCAACTTCCTGGAGTCTTAAGGGGCTGTCCCAGAGTAAATTCAATTACAAAATACAGTTCTGCTCCAACTATGAGATGATTATATCCATTAAGCAATGTACTCTTATCAATTCCATGGCCACACAAGGAGACAGTCATGCATTTGCTCCTTGTTAATATTTTGAACAAATCTGGACAAACCAGTAGGAAGCGTAGAAGAATGCATTCAGATGAAATTTAGGGCTTGCTCCAACAAAAGGCAAGAGGTGAACTCCTGCCCTCACTGAAGTCAATGGCAAGACTCATTGAATTCAATGGACCAGAATTTCACTCTAATTCTGCATTTCCTGGTGCTTCCATAGAGCCTGCTCTGAACTCCTGTGTTGTTTTTTTTCCATATCTTAATTGTAACATTGGAAGTCACCAGCTTGTGCTATTACTGGTAATGCTAAGCTGTTTTAAATGTACACAGGTTGATCCTGGAGAAGTGCCAAATTTTGCCTGTGATGCACTTTTTCTCTGCTGAGAATATTACAAATAAAGTTTGTTATTAGTAAATCCAGGTGTCAGTCAGAAGCATACTTACTGAATTTGAGGACCAAAGCTCTGAGGATGGCTCGTGTGCTGACCTCTCATCACCTGTTGTGTTGAAACACAAGATAATATCCACTTATTTAAGGAGGGTGACTGCACCACAATTAAAGGGGGGCAGAATTTGTCTGGGTTTACCAAAGAAGGGCAGCTCTGCTTTGTGGTTGGCCGGGGGGAGAGGAAGAAGGTCAGAAACTGCTGCAAAAAGTGCTTGGTGGTCAGCTTTGCAGCAGTGTCTCATCTCGCCCCTCCTGGGAATGTGCAGAAAGGTATGAAGCCTGGGTGGGGCAAGTCTCTATGTTCAAGCAGTGAGGAAGTCAGAATGTCTCCAGGGTAGCACAATCAGGATTGCTTAAGCAGCATGGCTTCAGGGGCATGGAGAAGGGTGAGCTTGGGAAAACAGGGGGCTCAGTAGTGTAGCCAGTGGGGGAGCAGGGGGAGCAGCTGCTCCCCCTGTGAGGAGAAGCGGTGCCTTAAAAAGTGCCGCCTGAGCCCCGCTGCTGGAGCCGGGCTGGGGGCGCGCTTTAAAAGGCCCGTGGCTCCTGCTGCTGCAGGGAGCCGCTGGCCTTTTAAAGTGCCCCACCCCCAGTCCCGCTGCCGGAGCTGGGCTGGGCGGGGATTTAAAAGGCCCACGGCTCCCCGCGCAGCCGCGGGCCTTTTAAATCCCCACCCGAGCCCCGCTGCCAGAGCTGGGCTTGGGGGGGGCGCTTTAAAAGGCCCGTGGCTCCTGCAGCCGCAACAGGGAGCTGCGGGCCTTTTAAAGCGCCGCCAGAGCCCCGGAGTTCCGGCAGCGCTTTAAAGGGCCCGGGGGCTCCGCAGCAGCTGGAGCCCTGGGCCCTTTAAAGTACCGCCGGGTGAGTACAGGGGGAGTGGGAAGGCGCCTCTTTATAGCGCCGCTCCCCCTGTGCTCTAAACCTGGCTACACCATTGAGGGGGCTATTTCCCCCTGACCCTGAAGGCAGAGGAAGACAGGCAGAATATGCACGTATAACACATGGGAGGTAAATTAACTGGGAAAGCTCAGCATCTTTTGGGAGTGGAAGGAAGCAAAGCAAGGGAGTCAGCATCTGAAACAATCAAGGTGCATAGGGGTGGGGGGAAGAACAGAGCAAAGCAAGGAAAACTTAACTGTTTCATGTACCAACCGTGCTGCAAGTGCATGTATCAGATTAAAATTCTTGGGTCCGCAGGCTGCAATCTGCAATCGGGGAAGGGGAATTGACAAGGACACCAGTCAGAGTCTCAAACAATCAACATGCATTGGGAGAGGGGAGAGGGAGGCACAAAAATTTAACTGTTTCATGTGCCAGCCGTGCTTCTTTTGGGCTGTGTGCTGGTTGCTGCTCAGGTGCCTGTACCTTTGCTGAAAAGGGGACAGGCACAGGCTACAGCTCAGGGCAGCCCCAAGGGAGCCCATGGACTGGAAGGGAACTCAAGACAGACAGTATTGCAGCAGGGGCAAGGGGGCTCACAAGTACGTGGACTGCTACTGCCACTGCCCAATATAGGTATTCATTTCAATTGTAATGAGTGATAGTTAGGGGAAAGAAACTGCAAACTGCAAACTTAGACTAGTCCAGTGCAACTATTCTTAAAGACAAAGCTGACCTAAGAATCCAAAAATGTATTTGTACTCATCTTTAATTTGCTATGCTTTATTCTTTTTCCTGCCTCCCGCATTTCTAAAATCCACTTTTATGCAAATAATAAGGTTCTTATAATTACATCAAACACAGTAAATATGAGATTTCTAATTTCCCCAACATGTGGACATACAAGGGAGCCCTGTAAATACCAAAGGTGGAAATAATACTCAGCAAAAAAGTAAGATTTGGAATTTTTTCCATCTTTGGCATACTTCCACTGAAATGTTTTGGATGTACTTGCCTGCAGCACTTTAAATAACATATAATAATATGGAAAGAAAAGAACAAAACATTCAGAGTAGGTTTGGAGGCACTATTGATGTACACACAGGTAGTGAAAGCATTTATAAGAACATTTTGAAGAAATGATTAAACAAGACTTAGTCTCTTTCAACTCAATAGAAGCTTTATCAGAAGCTCATATTGTATTTTATAATCTTCTACTTGCACTGGTTGGTGTTTTGCTGACTTAAATACTGTGCTCATTTTTAAGCACAAGTCACTGTGTATGGTTCAGAAATAGCACAAAAGTTCATTATTCAAGTAATTTCCCCCTCAACTTGTGAAGCTGAATAAGAAAGCCTAATGACTGTGTGAAAAAATAGACAGTTATGCTAGATAATTCAACTAGTTAGCATCATCTCTTAATATTCGTTTAGGTCAGGTACTATTTTTATAGTGACAGTTTTTCATAGTTATTTTACTTCTGATTAAGAAACCAAAGTTTTTGAAGGAGCCTAAGGGAACTAGACACTCATTTCCATTAAAATTCAATATGATCTGAATAACTCCCTTAGGCTCCTTTAAGAAATAAATACTGATTATATCAGAATTCAGGTATGTATACACATGAGTGATTTTATTATTTGAAGTTTCTATGGATGGAAGAAAGACAATGACACTGGCCATCCAATTATATCATTTATTTCAAGGAGAGCTGTAAAATATTTGTAAGATTAACACACTTGTTATCAAGCTACTCAGATTCAAACCACCATTTCCCTATTGGTCTTAAAATGGTTTTGTCTCAAAAAAAATTGTTCAAAAAAATCCAGGTTGTCAGGTTTTATGATGGGCTCTGAGACACAATAAAGAGAGGATGTTTGGACTAGTGTATATCGTTGTTAGAGAGTCTCAGGTGTAGGACCATTGGAGAATATTGAAGTTGTGAGAGGGATGCCACTGAATTGGAGGAGTAGGGAAGAAATGAAGAGAATAATGGAAGCAAGTTTGGCCCTATTTAGGTCAGCTACAAATCTAGGTATTGTAAATTGTGCTGACCAATAATGCTGTTCTTCATTCTCTTCATTCCTTGGCAGTATGGTCTCTTTCTACCAGACAACTGCTGGGAATAAAAAGGAAGCCCACAGTTGATACTCTATCTTTCCTTGAGAGTAGAGAGAAGCCCAGTGGTTTAACACCTATTTCTGGTTTTTTTAAATATAAGGTACACAAATTAATAACTTTTAGTAAAAAAAAAGTTTCCCTTCTCCCCCAAAGGAAGAGTATTACACAGTATTAGGAAGAAACAGAGGTTCTAGTTTCATATTTTAAAGAGTAAAGAAGTTCACACAAATATAGATTTATTAGTCTTTGTTAAAAGTTAAGGTGGACTAGAATGACATGTTGCCTTCTCCCATCTCAAACTGAACTCATATTAATAAAGTTTGTTGACTGGTTGATAAATAGTAGTGTTTGCACTATTTTCATGAAGTGAAATGAGCCCCCACACTGAAGTGATCCCCAAGGGCCTGTCTACACTAAAAATCAGTATCACTTTAAATGGTACCCCACCTCCAACCCCCCCATCTGATTGTAGACTCATATCATGATGATGGTAGTGGTTTCAGAATTTCAGCAGATGAAAATACACACAGATATAGATGTTTTCATTAAACCCACCAATTCCAACTGGATTTTACATACTTAGGGTCTAAGAAAAAACAAAAAGGTATCAGCAAAACTTATGAGTTCAATAGGCACATAATGCCATGGGAAATGCAAAGCTGAACAAACATTTTATAAGAGGGCTAATCAGATGACACAAAATACGTTTGGTTGTTCATTCAAAGCTCTACTGATATTCAAGATGTTTGACAATCAGACTTAATTTACTGTACTTGTCTATTTTGTTTAGACAAAACCCACAGGTAAAAGAAAAAGGATGATTTCCATGTTTTGCCATTAACTGGAAGGCCTATTTTTTTCAGCCTTTGCGATAGATACATTTGTAGAAAGAAAAAAAATGGAGTTTAATTTCATTACTCCAGCCCCTGCAAGCAGTGGTAGCTATGTTTTAGTCGGGGATTGGTCCTGCTTTGAGCAGGGGGTTGGACTAGATGACCTCCTGAGGTCCCTTCCAACCCTGATATTCTATGTTGGCGGGAGAATCTCTCCTGTTGAAATAGCGCTGTCCACACTGATGCTTAGGTCAGTATAACTTATGTTGCTCAGGGGTAGGGTGACCAGATGTCCTGATTTTTGGTTCTGTGTCCCGCGTCCCAACCGATGCAATTTGTCCTGAGATCAGGGCTTCTGCCATTTGTTCATTGTTTTTTCTCGGAGAGCTCCTCCGGCAGGTTTTTCTTTTTTGCTTGGCCAAGTCCGGCGGGGTTTTTTTTTGTGTGCTTCCCCCATGTGTCCCGATATTTGGGTCCTTTAATCTGGTCACCCTACTTGGAGGAGATGGCTTATTGACATCCTGAGAGACATAATTTATACCAGCATATGCTGTATGATCCTGTATTGAGTATAAATACTAAGTTTATTGCCTGGTTGGGTATTAATGTGATTTCTAACAAAGTACAGTACATCGCTGTACTCTGCTGTATTTCTTCTACTAAAGAAAATCACTAGTGTTTGCCCACTCTCTGTTATGTCAAAAGTAATTGCTGAGAAAATGTCATATGGGGTGTTGCAAGTAGCCCATAAAATGAGATAGAAATGGCAATGAGATGCTGTCTGTTTAAATTGGCATAGAGGAAAATACTTGTAAGGAATACCTAAGAAATACTTGAATGATCTACGTTGTTTATCATCATTAATCATGCAGAAGAGGAAGTAAAAAAGCATATTAACATATTTCATAGCTGATTCTCAACTAGGGACGGTCTGAACACCTAGAAATACAAAGAATGTAAGACTAGAAATACAAGCAAAATATAACACATTTAGATTAAACTTGAAAAAAATTCAATCTAATTGAATAACACAGTCAATGGGATATACAATGCTAGGAAGTGGTAATACAGAAAAAAACAGCAAATAAAACAAATTTGCAATGAGATATGAATGTAAAATGGCCCCATCATTTTACTGTGATGGGTTGGATCATAGAAACCCCCTTGGGGCTCCCAACTGATGTGCCAAGGCTACTTCTGCCCCTGCTTCTTTGCCCAACCAGCTTGGGACTCCAGAGACTTTCCTGGTTTGAGCCAGACCCACTATCCTGCTCCAAACCCAGACCCAGGTTTGAACCACGTCACCTCAACAGCTGTAGGCTTATCTGGAAGCAGCTTAGAAAGTGTTCCTGCCTTTAGCATTCAGATGCTCAACTCTCAATGGGGTCCAAACCCTACATAAATCTGTTTTATCCTGTATAAAGCTTATACAGGGTAAACTCGTAGATTGTTCGCCCTCCATAACACTGATAGAGAGATATGCACAGCTGTTTGCCCCCCCTCCAGGTACTAATACATACTCTGGGTTAATTAATAAGTAAAAAGTGATTTTATTAAATACAGAAAGTAGGATTTAAGTGATTCCAAGTAGTAACAGACAGAAACAAAGTGAATTACCAAATAAAAATAAAATAAAAAACACAAATCTATCTCTAATACAGTGATAAAAACTGAATACAGATAAAAACCTCACCAGTGAACTTCCTTTTACAGACCAGACTCCCTCTAGCCTGGGTCCAGCAATCACTCACCCCCCTGTAGTCACTGTCCTTTGATCCAGTTTATTTCAGGTATCTTTGAGGGTGGGGGGGGGGGCTCTCTCTTAAAAGCAAGCTGAAGACCACATGGAGGGATCTCCCAAGGGTTTAAATAGACTTTCTCCTGTAGGTGGACACCCCTTCCTCCTCCATGTACAATCCATTTGCAAAATGGAGTTTTGGAGTCACATGGGCAAGTCAAATGTCCCTGCATGACTGAGTCCCTTACCAGCCAAGCCACATTCCTGAGGAAGCTCAGATGTGGATTGGCATCTCCATGTTCATTGTTGGCTTAATTGGTTCTTGACTGGGCACTTATTGAGAATTGTCTTCTCTCAGGCAGCCGACCAATTGCTTCACTGAGGTTATTTAAAATTAACCAAGAACTTATCCAGTATTCATAACTTCATATACAAAAATGACACATGCATACAAATAGGATGAATATATCCTGTAGATTAGGCATCGGCAACCTTTGCCGTCCCCAGCCAATGAGGGATGCGGGAAGCGGTAGCCAGCGTGCTGCTTCCCGCATTGGCCGGGGACAGCGAACCACAGCCAGTGGGAGCCACGATCAGCTGAACCCGGCGGACGCGGCAAGTAAACAAACCGGACCGGCCCGCCAGGGGGCTTACCCTGGTGAGCCGCATGCCGAAGGTTGATGATGCCTGCAGTATATCATAACCTTTACAGAAATATGTTGCATGGCATATGTAGCATAAAACATATTCCAATTATGTAATAAATCGATTTATAAGCATATCCCATAAAACCTCATGGGGTGAATCCGTCACAGTGGTAATACAGAAAAAGACAGCAAATAAAACAACTTTGCAAGGAGATATGAATGCAAAATGGCCTCATCAGTTTTAGGCTGCATATAAGAGGGATATTGACATGCAGTAGAGAGGAAAGTGGCCATCTCTAAAGGACTCTGATGTGAATGTTGTAGGATGTTGCAGTTTCCAGAACATGTTGAGTGGGTAGTTCAGCATTTGGGAAGAAGCTGCCTCTGCTAAATAATGTTAGTGTTTAAATGATTTAAATTATGTTTTGACATTTACACCTTACTCCTATGGATTACAGTTATGGAGAGATGGTCAAACTTTTTAATGAGATTTTTCATCAAAATTTGATTTTTTATTGCAACTCCCTCAAAGTTCATGCTGACTTTACTTCATTTTTAAATTAGCTTTTCAGCTGATTTTATTATTTGAAAAGTTTCAATGTCAAAAAAGCAGAAAAACATGACTTTAAAAAGAAAAGTTTTTCATGAGTTCTACTGCTCTGTGTTCCTGAGCACAGCTTTCTACTAGTTTAAATTATAATGTTTGAATCTTTTCAATGGAAGATAGATAGATATTGGGGTGGGGAGGGGGGAGAGGGAGGTGCCAGGACAAGTGAAATCCTCACAGCATGGCATCTATGATTCTTCCCCTCGTGCCTATGATTTTCTCCTGATATTAAAAGTGATTTTGTGTATTAATATACTTTGTGTTCTCTGAATCACTCGATTCTCACCCCCATACAAATTATATGCAGCAACTTCTGTCCCTATCACACACACACACTTTGTTAAGCCAAGGCACTATGGGTTGATTTTGGCACTAATCTCCACTCTGGATAATCAGATGTGAATCCTCTCCTGGAGTTAGATGTATAAGCCAACTCAGTTCTTTCTACTGAAAAACCAGAGAGAGAAAGACATCCCTCTGCCCAATCTCAGTATAATCATCACCCAGGTGGATACAACAGTCTCCTGAACTGTGGGAGACCTGTTTTCAAATCCCTTCTCTGTCTGATTTGAAGCAAGGATTTGAACCCTGGTGTCCCACCTCCCAGATAAGTTCACGAACCACTGGACTATTGAATATTCGGGGAGATGCACATACACCAGACAACCTGAAAAAATCCTGACCTGCTCGCTGGTCTATGCAGATGTCTCTTGTGTCAGTCAGGCAAGCTCTGTGCATACCTATCAGATCTGACCCTGAAGACTAGATTGGCAGGGAATGTCTAGTTTGAGTATCCCTCCAAGGCTTGGGCACAAGTTAAACACTGAGCAGCCTGGAGGTGTCGGGACTTTGTGTATGACTACCGGTGGAAACTTAGCTGCCTATGGGAATTTAGGCCCTTACGGGGTTAGGCGAGAGCTGAATTGTGGTTTGAGGCTGTCAATAGCGTCTAAATGTTGAATTTAGGTGCTTAAATCCCTTTGTGAATCTAATGCCATGTTACTCCTTCCCTCTCCCCAAAGGAAAATTAATTTCTGTCCTGTCACTATTTTATAACCAGCTGAGGGAATTTTACTCAAACTCTAAAACATTTTTTAAATCATAGCCTTCAAGCAGAGAACAAACATGCAAAATATTTATTAAAAATTATGCATTTATAAAATTATGATCAAATGAGAAGAGTCAGATTACAATTCAAACATCTTGATAGCTAGTTATAGTGAATGCAACCAGGTTCCCATTATAATAAGTACACCTTGAACACATACTTGATATGAAATTAGCCTGTTTAATATGTTATTTTCCATTTCTCATTTCTATTTGGCATTTAATCTAAAAATGCATGTATGTGTATATGCTGTAATCTGTGCTAGTCATGATGTACGCTCCAAACCTACTCTTTTTAGTTTAATCCAACAAACAATGACTCCCTAGGTTAAGTGTACCTATGTCAACCTATGATGGACACAACCCTTTTTTCCAAGTATAATCTGAAAGGTGATGGAGTGTGTGGCCTGGATATTTTTGATTAACAGGTGTAGTTCTTTAATGAATGACCTCATATTCTCTAATAAAAACTTAGTTTTGCTGAGGACTGAGGATATAATATACAGGCCTAAAGGTCTCTATTAAAGAAAACTAAATCATTTATAATATTTTGGCATGATCAAACATTATTAAAACTTTTTTAAAGTGAAATATAACAGAATTAAATTATCCTTAAATTAAAAGGCTGTAATATTGTGTGCTCACATCTTTTATTCTTCTCTGGCTCTGACAGAGTAATCTCCTGATAATACTTTAATAGATAGATTTCCAAGCCAGTTCTTAGCAGAAAGTCAAAATCTACGTTGTAATTCAGATACATTATAGTTTAACCCCCCGGAGGCTTTAATTATCAATTTCCTTTTTATTGGATATCTATGTTCTACTTTAGTTCACATTTCTATTATGCTAATGAATGGGTGACTAGATGCAGGGTATCAATTTGCTATATAAGAACTATACTTGAGAGGCTTTTCAAGTTCACATAAAACACATTAGGGAATCTTGAGGCAGCAGTAAAAACAGCACAAATACAAAAGTGCACTTTGGGAGGTTTCCCATGTTTCCTACACTCATTTTTTCAACATTTTAGCTGCAGTGTTTAGCAAAGTCTTAATTTGCAAAACTGAAGGCCAGATAGTGCCCTTTTAACTCACACAGGGGGGGTACTTTGCCTGCAGAAATCCTCCTCCCCAGGCACAAGGGGTGAGCCTAATCGTGCTCTGCCCTATTTCCAAACCTCACATAAGACTCTCTGTGGATCCATGCCTGGGGAGGAGTGACGTACTAGAGAAGGTAGACTAGAGCCTCTTAATCTCTCGTAGCCCTCATTGCAAATACAAGAGAAAAGTCACCACAACCTCTCACTGCACTTCCCAGCACCAGCGCCAGATTTTTTGCTGCCCCAGGCAGCACCAAGGACGGAAAATGACAGGAGAGGGCTGCCCAAGACTGGAGCGGCGGAAGATCCCCGCCGCCGAAATGCCGCCGAAGACCAGGGCAGCCAAAGATCCTGCTGCCGAAATGCTGCCAAAGAGCGTTACTGCCAAAATTCCACCAAGGGACCTGAAATGCCGCCCCCCTAAATTGCCTAGTGGTTGCGCCGGCTCTGGCACTTCCTCAGGATCCTCTGTTACAGATCTGATGAACACTTGCCAGACTGCAGTTAGGGAATCGAAATGATAAATCCCATATGCTTGGCGTTGGGCACAGTTTAGGCAGTGTGTCTGGCTTTGGACCTCTTGGCAGGCACTCCAGGTACAGACCTCATGTCTGATATCCCTCTTAGCAGTTCGGACGTCATGGCCTCTATTGCTAGACCCTGAGAGTGCCCTCTCTGCCAACGTTCCCAAGTAGCTCTTTCACGTTTCCCAGAAGTCCACCAAAAATGTGAGCCTACTGGTTTAGTGTACCTCCTCAGGGGTATGTGTCAATGAAGGCAACCAAAGAGAGGTGCCCAGGATTCTAAACACCATTACTCTTTACTTAGCACGAGTAAACCTTCTTTTGTATGCATCTAAAACTATTTGAGCTGACTTGGTGAATAATTTTAGTTCCCTGATGTCACATTCATCAGCAAATAAAAAGTATTTGATTGAAAATTTTCACCCAGTAATAAATAGGAGTATTCTTATGAGTAAGGGTTACAGGATCAGGACTTCAGTCTTACTTTATGAATAACCTTACAAAATTCCAGTTGCTCACTCAGCTGGGACAAAAAATTATTATGATCAACACCATTATCAACTTTAGCAGAGTCTAATTTCCATTTTTGAAAAAAACTTTAAATTTCTAGTTTTAGGTTTATGAAGAAAAACAAAGTCAATGTAACAGATAATGCAGCTGCTGGACCATCTGAGAGCAGCTGTTGTTCTTACAGACTCAAGCGTGAAAGTTCTACTCACTTTGCAGCATTTCAGCAAACAAAACAAGCAAAGGAATAGCTGCGTACAACAGCCCCTGCTGAATACCATGGGAATCTGGCTCTCCCTTCGCCTGGGCATTTGGGAGTGCAAGTGAAGATCAGCAGCTCCTCCCCACTCCCTCTTCCCTTCCTTACCTCTTGGTCAGCTGAGGCCAGGTCCAAAAAAAAAGTGCTCTGCGGACTACTTGATGCAAGCCTAAGCCTCGTCATTGTGCCCAGCTCCACTGGTCTCTTCCCCATTCATAGAGAAGAAGACAGGAGGTATCCAGCTCCTTATCTTCCTTCAGTAAGGTAATACAGCCCAGCAGCTGTGATGGCCTCTTTACCTATCCACATGAGCATGCTTAGTCAAACCTTTGGTCTCTACACAAGAACTGGGAAGTGATCCTTCAAATGAAGTGAACAAACAGGGCACCTGACCTCAGGGGATGTCTTGAAATCTGACTAGGAAACAAGGGCTGAGACAGCTGCTACAACTTGGAAAATATGATGCAGAGACAATAGATTTGGTGGGGGAAGGGAAGTGGAATCAATTAACTTTGTGTGGAGGAGAAAAGAACTGATTAATTTGGTGTGTGAGAGAGAATCAATGAATCAGAGGATGACGAGTACAGTCAGCTTGTGGAAATCTTTGCCAGAGGATTTTGTGAAGGTATAAAAAAGTACTATATAAGTTAATGGAGGATAGGTCCACCAATGGCTATTAGCCTGGATAGGCAGGAATGGTGTCCTTAGCCTCTATTTGCCAAAAGCTGGGAATGGGTGACAGGGGATGTATCATTTGATGATTACCTGTTCTGTTCATTCCCTCTGGGGCACCTGTTATTAGCCACTGTCGGAAGAGAGGATACTAGGCTAGATGGACTATTGGGCTGACCCATATGGCTGTTATGTAGACGTATGCGTAAATAGAGTGGTGACTGAGTGGGTAGGGGGGAGAGATAGCTCAGTGGTTTGAGCATTGGCCTACTAAACCCAGGGTTGTGAGTTCAATCCTTGAGGGGGCCATTTAGGGATCTGGAGCAAAAATTGGGGATTGGTCCTGCTTTGAGCAGGGGGTTGGACTAGATGACCTCTTAAGGTCCCTTCCATCCCTGATATTCTATGATTCTATGATGTGATGGAGTGTGGGATGTGAACAGTGAGAGGTGTGGCTGCATGGTTCATGTGAGACAGACTTGTATTTCAGTGTGGAAGGTTGAGAGAGGGAGTAATGTGTTCATATATGAGTAAGGGAAAAAAGGGGTTTACTCCTCCAACTGCCACCTATAAACACACTACATCCATGCGAATCATCAAAATGAGACTGCTCACAGTAAATTGTGTGTAAATGCAAAATATGATTGCATGTTCTCTCTCAGCTCCACTGGGCTACTTGAGCTTGTCTCCCTCTTTGTGGGGCTCACTCTGCTAGGTTTCTTGGCCTTTGCTCTTTCTTGACTGGGAAAAAACGTGTGGTATTTCCAAAATACCATCTACTTGTGGCACCAAAATGAGATGCCAGGTACAGTAAATTGTATGTATCTGAGATCCTCCTTCACCTTTCTTTCACAAAGAATTCAACTGCTAACTCAGATAGCCAGTGATAATAATTTAGGTGTCAACACCTTGCTGAAATAATGAGGCAGTTCACACTTGGTAGGGAGCCTGGAACAATAGCTCTGAGGACTCAGACATCTCTGCATCAGTTACAGTGTGTCAAATATTTGAGTTTTTTTCCACAACCATAACAGCTAATGGCTTTCAATTTTCATTAAAATTATTCTAAAGAAAGTTGCTTCAGAGAGGTACAGTGCATGAACATGTACCATCTGTTTTCCACTCTACTATGTAAAAGTCCAGAGGTGTGTGTGCGTTCACATATAAATTTTTGTGTGTGTCCATAGATGTGTGAAACCACATGTATGGGCAATAAATGTGCAGAAGTTGCACATGTTGGTGTTTTAAAAATGTTGGGTTAGGGAACTTTTGCCTGGGCTGGTGATTTTTGCAAATGTTATGCATCTATAAGACCTGATATCAGTGGAGATCAGTGAGGTTACATAGAAGTAAAACTTCTGTTTAAAAGAGCATGCCTACTATGTAGTGCCCCCTGCTGGTCTAACATAGGTCTGTGGTGCCCTTCTGTGATTTCTCCTTCACAGGGTCCCTGGAATAATACAGAGGCTTATGTTCAATCACAAACCTCCTTCCTGGGGAATGGTTTATCAACATAAAAATAAACCCAAAGGAAAATCAAACCCACAGTAAAGTATTTGGCCCCAGTCTCCCATTCGGCACAGTCTCTTGCGCTGGACGTCTGTCTGGCTCCAAGCATCTTTGCTATGCACTAATGTGAGCCATCCTGTTGGCTCATGAATTAGGGCCAAAGTCCTTCAATCTTATCTTCCCCCTCACACACACTTTGGTCCAATCCTGATCCAAATGAAATAAAAGGGGAGTTTTATCATTAACTTAAATGGATACAGAAATGGATGCATAGCCTGTTAGCACAGAATGATGGAATAGGAGAAATGAAAACATTATTGTGCTGCATCATGAAGAACAGCTTGAAGAATATAATTTTCCTCAGGAGTAGTTACGAAGTACTGTAGTCATACAAATTTGGAATGCTGAAGGCCTTTTTCTTATAATTCAAATATGCAAATAGGTTTGTGTGTAATATTTATAAGTTATTGACACACCATTCTATACAAATAAACTACCGAATTTTACTGACTATATGCAAACATGAGGTTTTGTATTAATATCAATTTCAAAATTATGTGAAATAACAATATATTAAAAAGCCAGAATAGGTTAACTCCTACAGTCTAGAGTCTCTACCAATAATTTCAATAACAAAGACAACAATTTCATAATCCAGAAAGCATACAATTTCAATTCAGTTTGCCACTGACAAAAGTGGACTACATGTAAATACGGTGTACATCCAGATTATCTGAAAATCTGAATCCACAGTGTGTTCCCAGTATAGTTCTATAGTAGTTAATACTACTTCCATTTATATAATTGTCCAGTTAGTCAACACTTTTGAATGAACCCCTGGCCATCTGGATGAACTGGAATGTACTGTAGAAATTACCTAGGATAATACACAAAGGCTACATCTACACCTGGAGCTAGAGGTGTGATTCCCAGCTTCAGCAGACATAAAATTGTGCTACTTCTCATCGGACTAGTGTTCTAAAAATTGTAGTGTATGCATGGTAGCATGGGCTAGCCACCCTGAGTATTTACTCATGTAATCTAAAAGGGTTTATATTTGGAGAAGCTGGCCAATGCTGCTGTTCATCATTGTCCATGCTACGGCTGCTGTGATACTATTTAGTGTGCCAGCTCAATGGCAGCTCACATGAGTGTGTCTACCTGAGCTGGAATAACATATAGACTGGAAATGTAGACATAACCGAAACTGTGAAGCCTGATACACGAGAACTACATTTCAGCACCTTGGCCAGCAAACAACAGAATTTGCAAATATACCTAAACTGGTGCATAGATGTATACATTTTAGTTCCTTACGCCAGCATGAATTATTGGAAATATCAGGGACAGGGAGAGGAAACAGTATTGCTGACACATCCTTCATTATGGGTCACCAATGAGAGGAAGCAGCTTTGAAGTGTCCTCTGAAAAGTCCCTTTTTCAGAGGCTGCTTACGGGATGTGCGTGATCAGCTTCATCCTCTGGCTAACCTTCCATTCCCATTTTTGCTAGTCTTCCTCATGTCGACTGTGCTGGACCTTATAAACTTCCAAGCAAAGGGGATGTTGAAGACACTTTTCCTCCAGATTGGATGTCCTCAGAAATTCTGCTTCTCAATTTCCCTCCTGGATATAAACCTCCTGTTTCCTTCAGGTACCTGCAGCTTTGCGGTGCTTCTTTCTCCTCAGCTCCCTTTCTCCAATATCACTTTTGCCTGCAAATCTATCACCAGATCCTTATAACTGTCCCTGTAGCCACTTTTGCTTAAATAGTTATCCATGTCTTCATCTCTTTTCTATGAATTCCTCCAATTACAGCTGCCAAGCCTACAGCATGTGCAGAATGCTTCTGCCCAACTTCTCATACCTTTAAATGTAAGGAAATTAAGTAGTCTCTAAACTCATGATCAGCACTGAGGTGTGCTTAGCAGTTTCAGATTCAGAGGGAGAACAAACAAAACCAAAAATCAAATCTAAGACTTGTTCTCTGCAGATACCAGGAAGGAAAAGGAATGTCAATAAGTTCCTGGCCAGAATAGATAGGAAAGTACTATTACTGAAGTTTGGTGTAAATACTAGTTCTGTGTTGTATACTCCCAGTAAAATCCTAGATAAAAGCACAGATACATCATCCCATCCTCATACAACCCTGCTGTAGCATATCCATTTCAGGTCCAGTTCAGTATTGCCTCATAGTAATTTCTCAATCATTTTTGCTCCAGACCTCCCAGACGTTGTCTTCTTTTGATCTCCAGATCCATCTAGCTGTTCTGCTTTCTCTTTTTTAATATGAAATCTTTCTCCTTTACAGCTTCTGTTACCTGAATTAGGCCTCCACCACCTAGGTTCTCCATCTTAATTGGAATCTCAGCAGAAGAGGGTAGTATTTATTAGCACTCCCCCTCAGTTTTATCCAACTGCTACATTCTCATCTTAGACAAAAAGCTCTTTAGAGCAGGGCATGTCTTTTTTCCTTGAAAAACACAATGGGGTCCTGGTCTATGATGGGGGCTTCTAGGCACAGCTATAATACACATAATAAATATAATTCCATAATTATTATGTCTGCAAAGTACTTGGTGATAAATTGCTATGAAAGAAAACATGCTATATTTTATTGTACAGTGAAAAATGACAAAAATGGTTTGTTCTCAAAATCTTGAAGACACGAGTTGTAGTTGCCTAGAGTTTCGAAGGGATCTTTTTCCCATTAAACACATGTATTTCAATCCTGATTACATTCTAGTAAATAATCAATTATTTTCCAAAAAGAAAATGAACATTTACAATCACTGTATATCACTTACTAAATTTTCAGTGATGGGTGCACAGGTGCACTTACAAAAAATATGCATGTTTGTTGCAGGGAAAGAAGGCACTTGTATATGAAAATTGAGTAGCTCCACTTGTAACTGGGAAAACAGTATTCAGTTTGTGTGCAAATCATGGTTTCATCTGTGCTCATTTATACCACTTGAGAATCTGACCCATGTAGTTTCCACAGTTTAAAAAAATAACTGATTTTTGCCCCACTCTGTTACATTCACAAGTTCCCACGTGGGACTGAGCATCTTAAAGTGTCCAAACAAAAGCACTTTAGAGATGTCAAAACAAAGCTGATACCATCTCCTTGGAAAAATTCCTTTTTTATAGACAGATATGATTGATTCATTCAGCATTATATAAACAAGGCATTTTCCTATTCATCATTTTTAAATTATGCAAATGCCTGGCATCATTATCATTAGTTGGAAAGAGAAAATGTATTTGCTCAAATTTAGTTTTGATGGTATCTGTGCTTTCAGGATTTTATACTGTCATTTAAGAGATTTCTTTAATGAGTCATACCTATCAAATATTAATATATGTACCGGGTCTACAGAACAGATAGCCCAAAATTAGAAAGTAGTGTTAAACTGAAATTCACATAGTGGAAGACTTTCCAGAACATTTAAAGCACGTAGGGAAGTGTGGGGGGGAGGAGGAGGGAGTGGCTGTACCACGCAAGTGGCACTACACAAAAAGGGACTCTCCTTGTTAACCGTGAATAGGTTTTTAAGGGGAGAAGAGGGATGATATTATGGGCACTGATCCTGTGGCCCCAAAACCCCATGCAGGGAGTGGAGAGCACCAGCTATCCATCCCCTACCAATCCAGATGAGACCCCTGGACAAAGACTGTTTATTTGGGCTTTGCATGGGGGAGGGAGGATATCAACTTAAAGAAGAGTATAGGTCCTGTTGAAAATATGTGCTATCTTCATATTTACTGCTGTTAATCAAATAAAAATATTACTCATATAATTTGAAAGTTTATAATAAGTGCATTAATTGAATCGAAGGGCACAGTGTATGCCGATGAGATACCAAAATACACAGTTGTCTTTTTTTCCTCTCTATCATAGTTGGAGATGGGAGCAATACTGTAATTTTCTGCAGTATTACAATATCAGTAATGCCGACAGTTTGATTCCCTTTAAAATTTTCTTTTTAAGAAATCCCATTATTCTATTGCAATGTTTCTCCAATAATCACTGCAAATTTGAAAGCCACTAAAGCTGTTCAGCATCTCTATTTGTGATTAAATTAAGTAAAAACATTCAAATGGCATTTCACTCAGAGCTAAAACGCTAATTTCTTTGAATTCTTGCATTCAATAATTCTAGTCATTTTAGAAACAAGAAACAGAAAGTAAGTCTGAGCACATCTTTGGAGAATAGGACCTTATGGTTAAAGAAGAGCTCTTACATTAATATACTGTTCATCTTTCTTCAGATGACTTCCACCATCATAGTTCCCCAACCAAGTCAATAGAAATTTCAGACCTACGATACACTCCCTTTAGAGAGATCCTCAAATTGTTGGTGAGGTCCAAAAATAATGTTAGCGTGATAGCTAGTACTCAACAGCTCCAGTGGGGCTTTAAAGTTATGTTGCACATGGGACACGAGAAGAACAAGCACCAGCAGTCATGTTAGACTTCCTGACATATGGTATAGAATTCTTAGGCATGTGTGCTAGAGAGGGCAGACACTAAACAACTACATTCTGGAATGTGCTATTACTAGATTGGAATTAGAAATACTAATGGTCCTTAGTGCTTCCCAAGTACAGAATTGGGCCTATTTTCCTCAAATTTAAGAGAATGATGTACAATTGCCTATATTTATTAACTTAATCATGACAAGCATTTGCTTAGATCTTTCAGACTTCAAAGCAATGTACAAATATCAATGAATTAATCCTCAAACCCTTTGAGAACTAGTTAAGTGCTATCCCATTTATGACACTGGGAAAACAGACATATGAGGGCAAATTCACTTGCACCTTAACCAGGTGCAGTGTTGCTATAGTCAATAAAGTGACATCAATCTACTGCAATGCTGAGTTTGATTGGGAAAATGTTCAGGGTTGGCCACTGATTTGTGAGACTCAATTTTTGGGTGTCCAACTTGAGATATCCCAATCTGATTTTCAAAGATGCCGAGGACTTGCAGATCACATTGAACTCAGCGATTATTGAAAATCTGGATAGAAGTTATTTGTCCAAGACCACCACTAGCAGAGAAAGGAATGAAACTGCAGTTCTTGCCTCAATAATCTGTGCTGATTATGCGACACTGTCCCTTGGAGTCATTTTACACTGTAATTTTTGCAGCCAGACATATTTAATTTTGTTGCCATTCTTTGACAACATGAGTCTATTTTTTAAAATGTCTATAGGGTGTAATGTTTTCTGTATTCCCTGACACTGTGCTGCTTAATGTGGTGTTAGTGAATATAGTGTCAGGCAACTAACAGTGTAATAGTTATACCCCCTTGATCAACAGATCAGCTCTCTGGAAGGGATTCTTTCCCCCTCCACCCATCCAAGTCTCTCTGGAAGCATAAAGTGACCAAAAAGCCCAACACACAGTAGGGAAAGAATTCCCCCCGCCCCAGTGCAGGCACTGCATCCAGCTGCCAGAGGCTCTTACAGGTGCCTGTGCTCTTAGAGCGCAGCACAGAACCTCATCCAATATGTAATCTTAATCGTTGGTATGGGCATCAATGGGATTACTCACCAGATCCTCAGCCGCTGCTGTGGTTGCTGTGTGTTCTTCTGGTACAAATAGAAAAACCTCAGTGCAAACAAACCCCTATTATTAATGCAATATCTGTTATGAAATAAAGCACACACAAGGAACTTTACAACTTAATGAAAAATCTACTTGAAATCTAATCTTTTTTTTTTTAAGAGTTTAGATTTACTTTCAGATACTTAAACAAGTCTCCATGCTCATATTTATAATTTTACAATCACATTTTCCTCTTTTTAAAAATGTTTCTCTATACTCAGACACAAAACAGTGAGAAAATTAACTAAGTATTCCAAGAAAAATAGTGAAAACAAACTATGCGCATGGAAAATAAACTTTAAAAAAAAAAGGAGAAATTCAACTTCTCTCTGGTCTCTCCCAGTTATAGTAATCAGAGGCATCACTTGCAACAAATGGTAGATAAAAAGTTTGACAGAAGTGTGATTTTTTAAAGGAGACTGTGTCCCCTTTAAGTAGTCCATGAATGTTGTAGGAAAACCCTAAAATGTAAGGTGCTATTCAGCATAAGTGTTGCTGTAAATGATACATGCCATTTTCTATTTCTATTTCCTTATCAAATGTCCCATATTTGCTATTAATGCATATAATTAAACATATAGGTCCTATGATAAAGGAAAGTTAACATTCTAGGAGAAACTTTAACTTTCGAAATTTTGAGACATGAGGGTTTTTATTTTTTTTTTTTTTTCATTTAATAGAATATAACTGACACTTTGTGAAGCATTTTCTGATGCTTCTGTATGCCAAATTCTATAAAAATAAGTTGTTTTGCATGGCATTATGAAGATATAGTTATCCTCACCTACTGTTAGACTTTGACATCAGCAAGAGCAATTTTTTTCTATTATGGAGTTATAAATGAACCAGCTGCTCTATTAAATGCTATGCACTTAGTTACTTAAATTGCCCACTTTGAGCACACGTAAGAAATGTTAGAGGACACAGAATACTTTTATTTTTTCCTTCTTTCAGAAAATTGTTTCCAGTAGGTCACCTTGATTAACTCTCCCTTTTCATTCTACAGCAGTGATCTGGTTCTTTTAGCACTTTAACACCAGAATCTTTCTTTTATATGTTTTGAATTAGTTACAGAAAGGTTCGATAGATTGTTTTACATATGCAGTTTAAGACCTAGTAGTTAGACCTACCTGTAGGCTGACTTCTGATATTTTTGCTCATATAGAATAGCACACTCTTCTATTTATACTCTCCATAATTTCAATGGGACCATTTGTATCGTAAGGGCCTGTCTACATTAACAGTTAGTCTAAGGCAAGCTGGAGTGTAAATTTACTTTTTGCTACGCTGCTGCGCATTGTCCATGCAGACCCTGTTGATGTGCATTAACAGTTCCTCAGTGTGCTTTTACTTACCTTACTTTGAAATGGGTCAAGATCAATGTGCATTAAGGAACCATTAGGGTACATCAGAAGGGTCCACACTGACACTTAGGGCATGGCATGCTAATGTGAGGTAGATTTACACCCCAGCTTGCCACAGACTAAATGTTTGTGTAAACAATTCCTAAATTATTATACATCACAAGTAAAGATGCCAGAGTCTGGGCTTTAAAAAGGAATAGCTCAATGTTATTGAAAGATATTGCATAGTGGTTGTGTTGCAATGTTTCTGACACGATGTTTCACCCACAAATGACACTGGGTCTGCACTCTGATTCCATTCAGTGGCAAACTCTCAAATTCCTTTCTCCCTCCTGGTTCTTGTTCGTTTCTCTCTCTCTCTCTCTCTCTCTTCTGCTTACAAAGAGGGAAGGTGGTAAGACCTTTTTCTGCTGGTTACTAAAGAGACAGAAGATTGGTTCTGCTGGGAGAGATACCTGAAGAACCCTGGAACTTGAGAATTAACTGACTTAGAACCTCACCAACATGACTTCTTCAGCAACAGAGCTAAATTAATCTGAACATAGTTTTACTTAGGTTTCAGTGTAGTAGCCGTGTTAGTCTGTGTCAGCAAAATGAAAATAAGAAAGAAAAACTTGTAGCACCTTAGAGACTAACAAATTTATTTCAGCACAAGCTTTCGTGGGTTAGTACCCACTTCATCGGATGCATGGAATGAAACATACAGTAGACAGATATTTATACAGTCAGAGAAACATGATAAGGTGGAGGTGCATAGACCAACCTTAAGAGGCTAATTAATTGAGAGGAACCATAACAGCAGGGGAAGAAAAACCTTTGAAGTGATAAACAAGATGGTCACACAGGTGTGAATGAGGATCGTTAACTTAAGGGAAATAGATTCAATTAACGTAATGGCCGAGCCATTCGAGGTCCTTATTTAATCCTGAGGTAATGCAATCTAGTTTGCATATCAATTCGAGTTCAACAGTTTCTCTTTGAAGTCTGCTTTTCGAGTTAATCTGTCGCAACACTGCTACCCTCAAATCTGTCAGTGAGTGATTAGGGAGGTTGAAGTGTTCTCCTACTGGTTTTTGAATGTTATGATTCCTGATATCAGATTTATGTCCATTTATTCTTTTGCGTAGAGACTGTCCGGTTTGGCCAATGTACATGGCAGAGGGGCATTGCTGGCACATGATGGCATATATCACATTGGTAGATGTGCAGGTGAATGAGCCCCTGATGGCGTGGCGGATGTGATTAGGCCCTGTGATGGTATCACTTGAATCGATATGTGGACAGAGTTGGCATCGGGCTTTGTTGCAAGGATAGGTTCCTGGGTTAGTGTTTTTGTTGTATGGTGTGTGGTTGCTGGTGAGTATTTGCTTCAGGTTGGGGGGCTGTCTGTAAGCGAGGATTGGTCTGTCCTCCAAGATCTGTGAGAGTGAGGGATCATCTTTTAGGATAGGTTGTAGATCTTTGATGATGCGCTGGAGAGGTTTTAGTTGGGGGCTAAAGGTGACGGCTAGTGGTGTTCTGTTATTTTCTTTTTTGGGCCTGTCTTGTAGTAGGTGACTCCTGGGTACTCTTCTGGCTCTGTCAATCTGTTTTTTCACTTCAGCAGGTGGGTACTGTAGTTGTAAGAATGCTTGATAGAGATCTTGTAGGTGTTTGTCTCTGTCTGAGGGATTGGAGCAAATGCGGTTGTATCTTAGAGCTTGGCTGTAAACAATGGATCGTGTGGTGTGTCCAGGATGGAAGCTGGAAGCATGTAGGTAAGTATAGCGGTCAGTAGGTTTCCGGTATAGGGTGGTGTTTATGTGACCATCACTTATTAGCACAGTGGTGTCTAGGAAATGGACCGCTTGTGTGGACTGGTCTAGGCTGAGGTTGATGGTGGGATGGAAATTGTTGAAATCATGGTGGAATTCCTCAAGGGCTTCTTTTCCATGGGTCCAAATGATGAAGATATCATCAATGTAGCGCAAGTAGAGTAGGGGTGTTAGGTGACGAGAGCTGAGGAAGCGTTGTTCTAAGTCAGCCATAAAAATGTTGGCATACTGTGGGGCCATACGGGTACCCATAGCAGTGCCACTGACTTGGAGGTATATATTGTCCCCAAATGTGAAATAGTTGTGGGTGAGGACAAAATCACAAAGTTCGGCCACCAGGTTAGCCGTGGTAGTATCGGGGATACTGTTCCTGACAGCTTGTAGTCCATCGTTGTGTGGAATGTTAGTGTAGAGGGCTTCTACATCCATAGTGGCCAGGATGGTGTTGTCTGGAAGATCACCGATGGATTGTAGTTTCCTCAGGAAGTCAGTGGTGTCGCGAAGATAGCTGGGAGTGCTGGTAGCATAGGGCCTGAGGAGAGAGTCTATATAGCCAGACAATCCTGCTGTTAGGGTGCCAATGCCTGAGATTAGATAGCACACACCATACAACAAAAACACTAACCCAGGAACCTATCCTTGCAACAAAGCCCGATGCCAACTCTGTCCACATATCGATTCAAGTGATACCATCACAGGGCCTAATCACATCCGCCACGCCATCAGGGGCTCATTCACCTGCACATCTACCAATGTGATATATGCCATCATGTGCCAGCAATGCCCCTCTGCCATGTACATTGGCCAAACCGGACAGTCTCTACGCAAAAGAATAAATGGACATAAATCTGATATCAGGAATCATAACATTCAAAAACCAGTAGGAGAACACTTCAACCTCCCTAATCACTCACTGACAGACTTGAGGGTAGCAGTGTTGCGACAGATTAACTCGAAAAGCAGACTTCAAAGAGAAACTGTTGAACTCGAATTGATATGCAAACTAGATTGCATTACCTCAGGATTAAATAAGGACCTCGAATGGCTCGGCCATTACGTTAATTGAATCTATTTCCCTTAAGTTAACGATCCTCATTCACACCTGTGTGACCATCTTGTTTATCACTTCAAAGGTTTTTCTTCCCCTGCTGTTATGGTTCCTCTCAATTAATTAGCCTCTTAAGGTTGGTCTATGCACCTCCACCTTATCATGTTTCTCTGACTGTATAAATATCTGTCTACTGTATGTTTCATTCCATGCATCCGATGAAGTGGGTACTAACCCACGAAAGCTTATGCTGAAATAAATTTGTTAGTCTCTAAGGTGCTACAAGTTTTTCTTTCTTATTTTCATAGTTTTACTTGGTGACTACAGACATCTTTTATCCTCTGATAGTTTTAGCAGCAACAGGATGGATGAGGCAATATCTTTAAGTGGACCAACTTATGTTGGTGAGAGAGACAAGCTTTCAAGCTTGCACAGAGCTCTTCTTCAGATCTGGAAACTTACTGAGTGTCACAGCTAAATACAAGATGAAAGAGATTGCTTAGCATAAGTAGTTAATGCATATTTCAAGCGAACAGTCAAGATGAAGTGGCCCATTAACACCTCTCCAGTCACAGAGAGGAAAGGAACTTGGGGAAGGAGGGGAAGCAGCTGGGGGTGGGGGTCATCAGTGAGTTGTAAATAGTTGTAATAAGTCATAAATCCAATGTCTCTATTCAGTCCGTGATTTTTAGTGTCTAGGAAAGTTATGAATTTAAGCTCCCAGGCTTATCTTCTGAAAGTGTTGTGCGGGTTTCTTTTGAGGATAAGGACTGAGAGGTCAGATATTGAGTGATCACTTTGTGAAAAGTGTTCACCCACAGATGATATGGGTTTTTGGTCATTTTCCTGTGTGAGGTCATTCGAGAGCGTAGTGATTGTCTGGGTTCAGCCACATAGTTGCTATTAGGATGCTAAGTACACTAGAGGAGGTACACTACATTTTGTGATAGGCATGTGTAGGAACCATGGATCTTGAAAAGTGTGTTGTGGGGGGTGTTGACCAATGTAACAATGGAGATATGTCTGCAGGTTTTGCATCTGTTGTTCTGGCAGGATCTGGTGCCACTTGGAGTTGATGTGTCCTGGTCTGTGGGGAGGATGCTTCTGACAATGAGTTTGTAGAGGTTTGGGGTCTGTTTGTTTGAAGACCAGAAGTGGGGGGTGCAAGAAAGATTTCTTTCAGGATGAGGTCCCCATTGAGTATGGGCTATAGTTGTCTGATACCCCATATGGGTTCCATTGTGGGGTGGTAAGTGACAACCAGGGGTGTGCAGTCAGAGAGTGTTGTATTTTTGTATTGAATCAGGTTCTCTGAGGGTATTTGGGTGGCCCCTTTCAATGATGTGATGTACTTCTCTGCTGGAGGACAGGTTTCAGAGTGGCATCCGCAAAAAGAACAAGGAGTACTTGTGGTACTTTAGAGACTAACAAATTTATTTGAGAATAAGCTCATAAGGTGAGCTATTACCAGCAGGAGAAAAAAAAACGCGTGTAGTGATAATGAGAATGGCTCATTTCAAACAGTTGACAAGAAGGTGTGAGCAACAGCAGGGGGAAATTTAGCATGGGGAAGTAGATATCAGTTTGTGTAATGACCCAGCCACTCCCAGTCTTTATTCAAGCCTAAATTAATGGTACCCAGTTTGCAAATTAATTCCAGTTCAGCAGTTTCTTGTTGTAGTCTGTTTTTGAAGTTTATTTGTTGAATAATTGCCACTTTTAGGTCTGTTACTGAGTGATCAGAGGCCATCCTGATTATCACTACAGAAGCTTTTTTTCTCCTGCTGATAATAGCTCACCTTAACTGATCAGTCTCTTAGAGTTGCTATGGCAACCCCATATTTTCATGTTCTCTGTATCTCTCTCTATATATCAATCTATATATAATATATGTATATCCTCCTACTGTATGTTCCACTCTATGCATCTGATGAAGTGCGTTCTAGCCCATGAAAGCTTATGCCCAAATAAATGTGTTAGTCTCTAAGGCGCCACAAGTACTCCTCATTCTTTTTTCTTTACTGGAGTGTCCTTGTATAGCAAAGGTGATTTAGAGTGTGTTAAGGTGTGTATCCTGGACTTTCTACGCAAAGCATATTCTGTGGTATCTGAGTGCCTGGCTGTGGATAACAGTGTCTTTTGGGGATGGTTACTGGATGTATGAAGGTAGATATCATGATCTGTGTGGTTAGCTGCAGTGATCTTGACTACTATTGATTCATCTTCAATATATTTCACTTTGGTAAGGTGTTCAAAAGGTTTGGACTTGTTGCCTTTGTAAAATCAGCTAAATCAATCCACAGAAAAGATATAAAAGGGAATAAACATGAATTAAAATATAATGCAAACACAATAGTATAATTTTAAAGTTCAGAGTCTTCAGGGCAGACTACTTAAATGCATTTTAGGAACTTTTATCAGTATTAAATACTTCTCTAAGACTTCCTTTGCAATGGAAGAGGTAAAGCAGCAGCTTCCAATGCCATTTATTTATACTGAATAGTTAGTTACTTCATGAGACTTCATTAAAGTCAATGGGATTAAGTTGATAATCACTGTAAGAGCATCAAAATGAGTAGTATTTAGGTGTACAGGTGTTTTTGTACTAATCTTTGGCATATTGCTTATCAAGGACAATTCAGATAGTGAAATCAGAGAACAGAGATTGTTGTTATTAAACTATTTCTTTTCCAACCCTATTCTTTAGATGAGAGATTTTCTTTAAAGAACAAAAAAAAATGCCAATAAGCTTTTAGCATTATTGTCAAACATCCATTATTTGAGGCAGTATGGGCTGCTTGAAGAGGAGATAGTTTTATCTATAACTATAAAACCCTATTCTCGGAACTGTGAGTCTATCCTGATAAAGGGTATTTCATCACCACAATAACACTCTTTATTTCAGTGTGCTTCGGTTGTGAAGGATTTAGCTGCATTTCATCTTTTCAAGAGACAGGCAGTTCTTACAAAACGAATTATTCCCAACATAAATAAGATTTCCAGGTGCTTCAGATGCTTTTGGTTACCTCTTCAACTATGTCAGGTGTTTCTTTCAATAACAAAATTTAAAAGACACATTGCCAAAATTGATTTTTGTTTTCTTTATTTGCTATTTTGCTTTCCCAAAAAGTCTTTTTCATAGAGTTGCTCACAGTAACATGGCCTGAAAAAATATATAATTATTTTTTCTTATGATAGAACTTTACCTAAAGAACATTTTTCCACTGGTTTTTGGAACTGCAACTGCTACATTTCATTTAACTTTGGAGACACATATTTTGAGAGAGAGATTTGCCTTATAGCATCAAGATTTACAAGTTACCATCATAATTATCTTTACATTTCTAACAGGGATTTGATAAAGAAACTGTATATTTGTTAGGCATGAGTTGGTTCCCTAGTTGATTGACTCAGTGGTAGGGAGGTTGTACTTTTGAATCAGGAGGATCAAAACATGACCACTGTCACTGTGAAGTTCCAAGTAGACCTGTCCTATAGAATAATGGTAACCATTACTTTTTTAGCTGAGCATGGATCCCGTATTCTCTCTAACCACTGTTTCACAAACACTCACAAACTATCTTAAAAGAATGTTAAGGTTGCAAAACAAAGCACTCAGGAGTCTACAGATGTTGAAGTTAAGGTGGCCAGTGCATCTCCCCAAGTCTCCCCATTGTGTGAACACATGACCATTGTCTTTAATTACATTAGTATTACCACACGACCCTTGCCTTAGTCAATGCACTACTGGAGAGTGGTCAGTGTATTTTTGTATGTATTTTTATCCCCACTTCTAAATGAATGAATTACTGCCTTATCTTCTACATGCCATCCAACCTCCAAGTTGAAGACCAAGAACTTGTTTAAGCAGCATCCGTGCAAATTCAGAGCAATGGCACTGACTTCAGTAGATTTTACACTGTGGCAATTACAAAGAGAATTTAGCCATCCATGAAGGGGCACACCCTCACACTGGTGGAGAGGATACTAACGAGCACCTTTGGGCCTGTTCAACAACAAGGAGGTGCACCTGCAAGGCTTGTTCTGCTCGGAGGGGGGCGGGGGGGGTGCTTAAAAGAAAAAACCTGTCACAGGAAGGAGTGGTGAACAGGAACAAGGCTGCCCTGCCTCAGACAGCTATGAGGAACACAGAAGCAAGCCTCACTGCTCCCGAAGCTGCATGATGCAGCCTCAGAGCAGTCTGCCCCATGAGGAGGGGCTGGAGGTAGACCCAATTTAGACTAAGCCCAAAGAGTTGACCCTGGAAGACTGCCTGATATCCGGGTCACTCTTCCCTCTCTTTATTTCCCTACCGACTCCTCTCTTCCATAAGGGAAGAAAAAGGGGAGAGGACTTTTATTTTGTTTGTTTCCTCCAAGAACCCCCTTGGGTGTCTGATATGGGGATGAGACTGGGGGATGGGGAAGAGAAAGACAGTATAAGGACCTGAAGCAGATTCTGGAGGGACTGGAGGGAACCCCTGCCTCCCACACCATATTTTTTCCTATCCCTGACTTTGAGTGTACATACAATTCAGAGAATCTGACCCCATTTTCTGAATATGATGTTAGGGCCTAAATCTGCAAGGTGCATTGCATGTTATCAACTCCCACTGATTTTTAATAATATATTCATAGATTCATAGATTCTAGGGCTGGAAGGGACCTCGAGAGGTCATCGAGTCCAGCCCCCTGCCCTCATGGCAGGACCAATTACTCTCTAGACCATCCCTGATAGACATTTATCTAACCTACTCTTAAATATCTCCAGAGATGGAGATTCCACAACCTCCCTGGGCAGTTTATTCCAGTGTTTAACCACCCTGACAGTTAGGAACTTTTTCCTAATGTCCAACCTAAACCTCCCTTGCTGCAGTTTAAGCCCATTGCTTCTTGTTCTATCCTTAGAGGCTAAGATGAACAAGTTTTCTCCCTCCTCCTTATGACACCCTTTTAGAGACCTGAAGACCGCTATCATGTGCCCTCTCAGTCTTCTCTTTTCCAAACTAAACAAACCCAATTCCTTCAGCCTTCCTTCATAGGTCATGTTCTCTAGACCCTTAATCATTCTTGTTGCTCTTCTCTGGACCCTCTCCAATTTCTCCACATCTTTCTTGAAATGCGGTGCCCAGAACTGGACACAATACTCCAGTTGAGGCCTAACCAGCGCAGAGTAGAGCGGAAGAATGACTTCTCGTGTCTTGCTCACCACACACCTGTTAATGCAGACCAGAATCATGTTTGCTTTTTTTGCATCACACTGTTGACTCCTATTTAGCTTGTGGTCCCCTATAACCCCTAGATCCCTTTCTGCCGTACTCCTTCCTAGACAGTCTCCTCCCATTCTGTATGTGTGAAACTGATTGTTCCTACCTAAGTGGAGCACTTTGCATTTGTCCTTATGAAACTTCATCCTGTTTACCTCTGACCATTTCTCCAATTTGTCTAGATCATTTTGAATTATGACCCTATCCTCCAAAGCAGGTGCAGTGCCTCCCAGTTTGGTATCATCTGCAAACTTAATAAGCGTACTTTCTATGCCAGTATCCAAGTCATTGATGAAGATATTGAACAGAGCCGGTCCCAAAACAGACCCTTGCAGAACCCCACTCATTATACCTTTCCAGCAGGATTGGGAACCATTAATAACTACTCTCTGAGTACGGTTATCCAGCCAGTTGTGCACCCACCTTATAGTAGCCCCATCTAAGTTGTATTTCCCTAGTTTATTGATAAGAATATCATGCGAGACCGTATCAAATGCCTTACTAAAGTCTAGGTATACCACATCCACCGCTTCTCCCTTATCCACAAGACTCGTTATCCTATCAAAGAAAGCTATCAGATTGGTTTGACATGATTTGTTCTTTACAAATCCATGCTGGTTATTCCCTATCACCTTACCACCTTCCAAGTGTTTGCAGATGATTTCCTTAATTACTTGCTCCATTATTTTCCCTGGCACAGAAGTTAAACTAACTGGTCTGTAGTTTCCTGGGTTGTTTTTATTTCCCTTTTTATAGATGGGCACTATATTTGCCCTTTTCCAGTCTTCTGGAATCTCTCCTGTCTCCCATGATTTACCAAAGATAATAGCTAGAGGCTCAGATACCTCCTCTATTAGCTCCTTGAGTATTCTAGGATGCATTTCATCAGGTCCTGGTGACTTGCAGGCATCTAACTTATCTAAGTGATTTTTAACTTGGTCTTTTTTATTTTATCTTCTAAACCTTCCCCCTTCCCATTTGCATTCACTATGTTAGGCATTCCCTCAGACTTCTCAGTGAAGACCGAAACAAAGGAGTCATTAAGCATCTCTGCCATTTCCAAGTTTCCTGTTACTGTTTCTCCCTCCTCACTGAGTAGTGGGCCTACCCTGTCCTTGGTCTTCCTCTTGCTTCTAATGTATTGATAAAAAGTTTTCTTGTTTCCCTTTATTCCTGTAGCTAGTTTGAGCTCATTTTGTGCCTTTGCCTTTCTAATCTTGCCCCTGCATTCCCGTGTTGTTTGCCTATATTCATCCTTTGTAATTTGTCCTAGTTTCCATTTTTTATATGACTCCTTTTTATTGTTTAGATCTTGCAAGATCTTGTAGTTAACTCAAGGTGGTCTTTTGCCACATTTTCTATCTTTCCTACCCAGCGGAATAGTTTGCTTTTGGGCCCTTAATAGTGTCCCTTTGAAATACTGCCAGCTCTCCTCAGTTGTTTTTCCCCTCAGTCTTGATTCCCATGGGACCTTACCTATCAGCTCTCTGAGCTTACCAAAATCCGCTTTCCTGAAATCCATTGTCTCTATTTTGCTGTACTCCCTTCTACCCTTCCTTAGAATTGTGAACTCTACTATTTCATGATCACTTTCACCCAAGCTGCCTTCTACTTTCAAGTTCTCAACGAGTTCCTCCCTATTTGTTAAAATCAAATCTAGAACAGCTTCCCCCCTAGTAGCTTTCTCAACTTTCTGAAATAAAAAGTTGTCTGCAATGCAGTCTAAGAACTTATTGGATAGTCTGTGCCCCGCTGTGTTATTTTCCCAACATATATCTGGATAGTTGAAGTCCCCCATCACCACCAAATCTTGCGCTTTGGATGATTTTGTTAGTTGTTTAAAAAAAGCCTCATCTACCTCTTCCACCTGGATAGGTGGCCTGTAGTAGACTCCTAGCATGATATCACCCTTGTTTTTTACCCCTTTTAGCCTAACCCAGAGACTCTCAACACTTCTGGCCCCTATGTCCATCTCCACCTCAGTCCAAGCATGTACATTTTTAATATATAAGGCAACACCTCCTCCCTTTTTCCCATCTGTCCTTCCTGAGCAAGCTGTACCCATTCCTACCAACATTCCAATCATGTGTATTATCCCACCAAGTTTCGGTGATGCCAACAATGTCATAGTTGAATTTATTTATTAGCACTTCCAGTTCTTCCTGCTTGTTACCCATACTTCTCGCATTTGTATACAGGCATCTAAGATACTGATTTGATCTTGCCTCCCAGTTTTGCCCTGACCCTCCTATCTCTTTGTCATTAGAGCCCATGCCCCCTCCTATTTCCGACCCATCTCCCAGGTCCCCATGTTCTCCACTTACCTGTGGGCTTTGCTCACCTGTCCCCATCGAATCTAGTTCAAAGCCCGCCTCACTAGGTTAGCCACTCTGTATCCAAATAGGGTCTTTCCCCTCCTCGAAAGGTGAACGCCATCTCTGCCTAGCAGTTCTTCCTGGATTAGCATCCCGTGGTCGAGGAAGCCAAAGCCCTCCTGGCGACACCATCTTCGCAGCCAGGCATTCACCTCCACGATGCACCTGTCTCTGCCCGGGCCCCTACCTTTGACAGGAAGGATCGAAGAGAATACCACCTGCACTCCAAACTCCTTCACCCGTACTCCCAAAGCCCTGTAGTCACTCTTGATCTGCTCAGTGTCACACCTCGCAGTATCATTTGTGCCCACATGGATGAGTAGCATGGGGTAGTAGTCAGAGGGCCGGATAATCCTTGACAGTGCCTCCGTAACGTCTCAGATATGGGCCCCCGGCAGGCAGCATACCTCCCGAGATGAAATGTCAGGGCGACAGATGGGCACCTCCGTCCCCCTCAGCAGAGAGTCTCCGACCACCACTACCCTACGTTTCCTATTCGCAGTGGTGGCAGCAGACTTCCCAGCCTTAAGGGTACGAGGCTTCTCCTCCTCTGCTGTAGGGGGAGATTCCTTCTCTCCTGTATCAAAAAGGGCATAATGGTTTCCTATTACCACGGCGGCAGGGTTTGGAGCAGGGGCGGAGCACTGCCTGCTGCCAGAAGTAACCAGCTGCCAGTGTCCACCCTGAGCCATTTCCTCCTCCACCAGTGGTGTGTCAGCAGTCCTGTGTACTGGGACCTCAGCTGTCTCCACATGGAGACTGTCCAGGAATTGTTCATGGACTTGGATGCTCCTCAATCTAGCCACCTCCTCCTGTAGCTCTCCCACCTGCTGCCTGAGAGATTCCACCAGCAGGCACCTGTCACATTAGATGGTCCCCCCAGCCTGGATATCTGTAAGTGGGAATTGCAAGTTACAGTCCCTGCAAAACCACACCAGGATCTGGGTAATAGCATCCATGTTCAGGCGCTCTGTCTGGCTACAGGCGCAGGTGGAGGAGACAGAAGCAGTGCTGGCACAGGTGTTGTGGGCCTTCCTAACCATCATAGGCCTCCCTCTGTCAAATTCCCTCTCAAACAATCAAGGGAACAGGGTCAGGCACTCAGTCCCAACTGCCACAACAGCTGAAACTGAAATCACCTGAAATCAGAATAAAAAATTTAAATTCCAACAGTCAAACACACACACTCCCACCAACATCTAGTACTCACTCTCACCTGGTAGACAGTTCATGCCATTATTTATTATTGCTTGGCCCAAAAAGGTTAAGCATGGGTTTATTAAAGGTGCTTAAGGGTTCACAAACATTTTCCACAGGTGCCTGGAAATTGTCTGAAGATTTAGCAAACATCAAACATAACTCCAGAAATCAGACACCACATGTGGCACAATTCATGGGATACGTCAGTTTTTAAATTTATATATAAAGTATCCAAACAACTCTACTATTATTTGAGAAATAGTAGAAATTTGGATATTAAAGGCTGTGTCATAATACATGAGCCTAAAGGGGCGTAGTTACTCTTGCATGGTTAAGCTTAATTCTGGCATTCCTTCACTTCTAAGTAAAGCTGGTTGGGAATTTTTTGACTAAACAGTTTTTTTTTTGTTTGGCTTTTTTTTGGTCAGAAAATGCCAATTAGTCAAAACTGAAACTTTTGGAAAGGATCAGTTTTGACAAAACTTTTATCGGGAAGGTTTTTCAGTCCAGGATGAAATTTCTGATGTCAGAGAGGATATGCTACCTCAGGATAGCCAATAGACATATGGAGACCCATGTTTAAGTTGTTGCTGTGCCTGATTTAAAGCAGGTACTTGAACCTCCCATGTGAGTGCCGAAACCACAGGGCTATTGGCTAAAATTGGGTGCAGGAGGTCTCTTTCTCATATATTCTTTTTTCACAAAAAATTTTTTTGAGAAGGTTCAGCCTCTTCCCCGATGCAGAATGGGAATAACTTTGAAATCAAGAAAATGTTTGTGACACAGGAAAAATGTTTCAGCCCAATTCTACTTCTGAGTACTTAACTGTTTTACCATAACTGTCTTTCAACATAGGGTTTTTAAATGGAGTTATTATAAAAGCTTCGTGTCTGACTTACCTAAGAACATGTTTTAGATATTTGTTTTAATTGGGGCCTACATGCAACACAAGTATCTTAACTTTACTTCAAAGGAAACTGTCCCCAAGTCAAAAAGAATGCAGGACAGTGCTGCATCTATGTTTCCCTTCTGGGGAAGGAGTGCAAATTGCAGTATTTAGCAGCATGAATCCCTGCCCATTCAGTCTAGACTTTGTTTTGCTCCAAAAATTGGGATGGGGAGGGTGTCCTTGGATCAATTAAACCTCCCAGGTAGGGTGACCAGATGTCCTGATTTTATAGGGACAGTCCAGATTTTTGGGTCTTTTTCTTATATAGGCTCCTATTACTCCCCACCCCCTGTCCCGATTTTTCACATTTGCAGTCTGGTCACCCTACTCCCAGGCTGCTGTTTTGTGGAGACTTGTGAACACCAACCTGGGAACATCCATATGCATGTGTAGAGCATGGCTTACAGGAGCACCTCCAGAGCTTTCCCCAGAAAGGAGTTGTTGATGATGATATGAAAAGATAGATAAGCCTCTAAGTTTCCAGCAGAGCCACCCAAAATGCTGCACTTCCCAATGCACAGTATGTCAGCTAGGTTAATTCACACTCCCATGTTTAACAGAATCTGGAGCTGTTGCTTTTCTCACATCCATTATATAGAGAGTGAATAAAGGAAAATGCATATAGCAGTTGCATGAACATGATGTTGCTACTGGTGCAAAGGCACAGCATGTCAAACTCTCTCAATTTGCATAGCAATTAGTATATGAGAACAAGCTGTCAAACGGAACACAGACAAATCTGATCTGAAAATAAATTTCATGCTGGGGTTATTAAGGTGTTATTAGAAACATAGCTAAGTGAAAAACAAGATTCTAACGCAATATTGAGCCTGATCCACCACTGTGTTCCTTCAGCTTTACACTGGTTTACTGATTTCAGTGGAATTGCACCAGTATAAAACTAAGTAAGTAACTATAGTGATGAATTATATCATGCTTCAAAAGGGAAATCGTCTAGAAATCTCACAGCTGCCTGAAATGACAACCTCTCAAACTCTTCACACAACCTGAAGCCATGCCCCCGCCCCCCAGACAAACAGGAGCTGGGGTACAGGTGAGAACTAGTAGAAGCTCAGTTAGAGGGAATGTGACAACATGCTTTTTAAATTCTGCTTTCTGCTTATTCTTCTCATGTGATTTTTGGCCATAGTTCAATTTCATTGCAACGCTTGGAGGTTCTTTCCTGCTGTGCATTGAAAGGATGTTAGACTTGGTTGGCAAATAAACTTATGTTTAAAAGTACATGAATATCTGGTAGAAATTCACTAGCTAAACGGCTATTTAATATGCATGAGTATTCTGATGTGTCCTGGGACTTTCCTAGAAAAAAATATTGTTCATCACATATGACTGTCATGGTGAGCAATATATTTAAGTAGAGAAAAAGTGTTATTGCTAATCAGAACAGACAGAGGAGACCTTTAATGTAAATTACCATTTCTTACTCTCATTCAATGGGAAATTTTCAATCCGATGTCAGGTTCTGTGCGATGGAACATTATAAAATATTAAGATCTGCATATTAAAATTTCAAAACTCAATATGTAATTTGTACTTCAGAAAATGTCATCTTGTGTTTTATGAGTTTTCTCTCTATACTTACACATTTCATGTATTTTTAGGTGCATAGGGTCCAATTCTATCATTTACGATGTATCTGGGGTCCTGCGCACCCAGGCAGAGTTCAGCTGAAGTTAATGGGCCTCTGTATGGGTGTAGGAGTCCATCCATGTGTTCTGCACTGAAGGATCAGGACCATATTCTGTTCTAGGCTACATAAAATGTACATTATGTCTCCAAAAAGTATTTTGTAAATTTTAGATTATACAGTTCAGATATTTTTAGTTTTCTTTTGATTTGAAAGGCGGTATGACACACTATTCAAATCAGTTGAAACTTTTTTTCCTCTTGGGATTCAACTAGCTTTGGTTATTTGAGTAATGTACAGTAAATAATACTGATTATTTTCTTAAATATGTTCTGTTCATTACCCACTTCTGCATAGTTCTTTAGCTTGAATAGAGTGTGCTTCAAGTACCAAGGGTCAAATCCAGGCCTTACTGAAGTCAATGGGAGCTTTGCCATTGACTTCAATAGGAACAGAATTTCACCTATTTAATTTGAACTGTTGAATCAAATCAATTATATAACTTTTGTGGGACAGAGAGTTAGAAGGTCTAGTCATATATTAATCCTTTTTCAACAGGGCCAGAATTTCAACACAAAAAGATAACTGTTGAACAGAATCATTTGAAATTGCTAATAGACTAAGGTATTAATTCTGTGTATGTTGCTGTTTTGTTTTTGTAACTGTATAAAACAAAATTCCAAATAAGAATAGAATTTAGTCATTAGAAACTGTGCAGCCAAGCATAGATTTATTTGTACTCAACTCTTTTGCTGGAAGAGAATGGGAGAGTTTGAGTTCAATATTTAATTTCTGTAACTATATAATTCCTTGTCATTAAATTGCAGGGTATTATAGCCATTACGGCTAGTAAGGGGACAGTGAAGTGAAGGTAATCAATACTCTTCCTGAATCAATGCAAGTCAAACCCCCTATCATTTAACTATAATGATTCTCTGTGAACAATATTATTATTAGATATAGAAGCCTATAACAGGCTTATCAACATTAGTATTTACGTTCTTATTATCATTCCCCATTTGAGATCGCAGTAGGAAAGTACAGAATAAAAATATTTTCTTTACCTCTAAGAACATGATCAGAAGTAAAAAAATCAACCATCCAAATTTTGGGAGCTGAGGGTGGGATCCAGTTAGGTGTGGTTAGAAAGAGCAAAAAACATTATTTCTTAGGTTCCCTCCTCTGTAAACAGAAGTGAGGAGCTAAAGACAAAATGAGAGTGCGACAGTTGAGCAGAATATATGTAATTAAATATTACTGTGCTCCTACAATGTACATAGACAAATTGTTCTAAAAGGATTAACCAATACATGGAAATGCATGAGACATAAAGATGGACTATTAAGGGCCGCAGAGCAAGAGGACAAGTGGAATTTCTCTGTCAGGATATCTGGAGTGGTTCATGACAGTGAGTGCCATCCTTAGAGCTGACTGTCAAAAAGCAGGGAAGTGTTGTAGGTGGGTGACCAAAATTAAGAGCTGTTCTTCTGTGTAAGCTTGAAAGCTTGTCTCTTTCACCAGCAGAAGTTGGTCCATTAAAAGATATTGCCTCCCCCATCTTGTCTCTCTAAAAAGCAGGGCAGACATCCCAAATTGGTTGTATGTTCTAGAATTAGATTTCGCCAACCTAGTAACAAGTGTGAACTCGTGAAGCACTACAACAGTCTTACCACTGAGTTACAGACATTCCCTTTGGGCATTCCAGTCTGTCTTGCCACTCAGGCTAGCTGAACTCAGTGATAGCTGGTTGAAATACACCCAAAGTCACAAAAGATTCAGGTTGCTTCCAGTTCTAAGAGACCAGTCACTTACCCCACGTCAAGTTGTACCTCAGATCTCACACCAAAGACACTGGTTGTAGCCAATCCTACAGTGAATTAGCTAAGGATTTATTAACTTGGGGAAAAAAATGAGTGTGTTATTTACATGTTAAGGTAGCAACACATATACACAAATGAGTTATAGTCTATGATTCCAAAAGGTGACAGAGTTGTAGTAATCTGTCAGCACTGAATGTCTTTTAGGGCTAAGCCAGGTACCTCTGTTTCCTAGTGCCTGCCCTGTGAGAGTCCAAACAGCAAAACACAATTTTCATGTCAGCTATCTTTATTTCCTTCCTCAGAATTCAGGCTGATGGGACGAGCTTTCTTGCATGTAGCACCTTAATGGGTGTGAGAAAGCCATTAACTAAGTCTTTGTATTATGATTAAGGCTACATTTTAGTCAAGGGGTATTTTTAGTAAAAGTTAAGGACAAGTCACAGGCAGTAAACAAAAATTCACGGCCCGTGACCTGTCCATGACTTGTACTATAACCCCCTGACTAAATCTTGAGTGCTCTGGGCCAGGAGGCAGCCCGGGGCACCACGGGTGCTTTGGGGCACTGGGTGGCCTGGGGCACTGCAGGTGCACCAAAAGACAAGAGAGGTGAATAGTTGCTCTGGTTCTTAGCCACAGATAAGTCGCTTCTATGAGGAGCTGCATGTAATTTGAGATGGTGACCCCACCACTACCCCAGAATGCTCCATGGATACCTCCCAGGAGCCCCGGGCAACAACGAGGAGGACACTGTTGATGAGGAAGAGAAGGAGGAGGAGGAGAATGCACAGCAGGCAAGCAGAGGATTCATTCTCCCCGATGGCCAAGAACTTTTTTTTAACTCTGGAGCCCATCCCCTCACAGGACCAATTGTCAGCGGAGTATGATGCCAGGGAAGGCAACTCTGGTGAGTACGCATTTTCAATCAAACTGTAGGGGTTACATGCTATTATTTTTAATGTTGAATCTGAATTTAAAACTTGAGATAGATTACAAGTTATCGGGGGCTTCTCCAGCTATGTGGAGGGTGCTCTCCGAAAAAGACTGTTTTGTGTGGCCAGCGATGGCCTGGGAATCCTCCCTTGAGATCTTTAAGAAGCTTTCATGGAGATACTCTGCAATCCTTTGCACAAGGTTTCTGGGAAGGACTGCCTTATTTCATCCACCACAGTAGGACACTTTCCCATGCCACTCCAGTATTAACTCTTCTGGCATCATTGTGGCACACAGCATGGCAGCATAAGGACCAGGTCTGTACCCAAATGCTTGCAGAATCTGCTCCCTTTCTGCCTCTGTTATATGATACTGTATAAAATCACCTAGGGGAAAGGGCAGAAGTTTTAAATGCTAGCCCTTAAACTGCAAGCAATTCGATAAGTAATCCGCCCCTGTTTGTTGAACTCTGGGTCACACAACCACACTTTCCTGAGCTTGCCCTGATTGTGGTTGGAAGGGATCACCGCATATTTCAGCCAGCATTTAAAAAAATAGCGGGGGGGGGGGGGAGGAGGAGGGGCATGACACTTCCTATTTGTCTTCCTTCCATCTCAACCCAGTGCCGCTTTTGTAACAATCAAACTATTTGTGGGGCTTTACACTGGTGCCTGTCCTCAAGCACCATCGAGGTTTCTGTGGGAAAGGGGGTTGTGCTGAGGTTGCAACCATTGATTCCAAGGATGTCTTAACAAAGGCTGCAGCACAAGACCTCTCGCCCATGCCTCATGGCCTTACTCACCAGCAAACCGATTCTTGCAATAGCCAGTGGTTGTGATTACATTGTGGCTTACAGGGAAGTGCATTGAGAGGTGTTTCTTTTATAAAAAAGATTTAACCTTACACCAGAAACAATGTATGCACTGTCAATGCTACCCTTGTGCTTTGTATTCTTTGCAGCTGAAACCTTGTCCGTAGGCACCCGGGACAGAGACTTTCCCAGATTAGAAGGCAGAAAAAAAAGATTTGGGAGGACATGTTCAATGATTTAGTGCATGCCTCTGAGAGTGACAAGACAGAGCTCAGCACATGGAGAATTGCACTGTCGGAGAGCCTGCACAATGACCACAAAGACAGAGCAGGGAACAAGAGCATGACACACAGGATGAGATGGTATGACTCCTTTGCACTCAGCTCCAGGGGAGGGTACAAGGACCAGAAGGCGCCCATTCCCACAGCTTTGATTGTTATTGCAGTGCAACTGTAAGCAAGCTGTCCTTGTTTCTACCCCCCGCCCTGCAGTGTTATCAGCCCTTTTGCCCCAGGTTATTTTACTTTTCTTTGCTGTCTCTCAGTGTTTGTGAGCATAACACAAATTAATAGATTGAGGTGAAAAGGCTCTTTATTCATTGAGCACACAGTGGTTAGCAGGGATGTAGTTTACAGGGGAGTACATGAAATGAAGGGGACAGCTAAGTAAGGAACAACACACAAGTGTCACATTACTGTGGGTCATTGATGAAATTAATTTTCAAAGCCTCACAAAGATGCAAGATGCCTCAATGTGCTCTTCTTATTGCCCTGGGTCTGGCTTCTCCAAAATTGGCTGCCAGGCGATCTGCTTCCACCCCCAGCCTGCCAGAAACTTTTCTCCCTTTATTTCACACATAATAGCACACATCAAAAACAATGGGGATATTGCTTTCACTGAGGTCTACCCTAGTAAGCAAACTACGCCAACGGGCTTTTAAACATCCAAAGGAACATTCCATCACCATTCTGCATTTTCTCACCCTATGGTTGAACTGCTCCTTACTGCTGACCAGGCTGTCTGTGTACGGCTTCATGAGCCATGGGAGCAAGGGGTAGGCTGGGTCTCCCAGGATTACGATTGGCAATTCAACATCACCAATGGTTATTTTGCAGTCTGGAAAGAAAGTTCCTGCTTGCATATTTCTGAAAAGACTGGAGTTCCTAAAGATGTGTGCGTCATGTTTCTTTCCCGACCATTCCACACTGGTGTTGGTGAAACAGCCCCTGTGATCCACCAGCGCTTACAACACCATTGAGAAGTACCCCTTTAAATGTATGTACTCATTAGCACGGTGGTCTGGTGCCAAGATAGAGATATGAGTTCTGTCTATCGCTCCACCACAGTTAGGGAACCCCATCACAGCAAAGCAATCAACTATGTCCTGCACATTTCCCAGTGTCATTACCCTTCTTAGCAGAAGTGTTTTGATTGTCCTGGCAACTTGGATCACAGCAGACCCCATGGTAGATTTTCTCATTCCAAACTGATTCCCCACAGCAGCAGTCTGGCATTGAAAGCTTCTACAGAGCTATCGCCACTTGCTTCTCAACTGTCAGAGCAACTCTCATTTTAGTATTGCTGCGCTTCAGAGCTGGGGAAAGCCCTTCTCACAGTTCCATGAACGTGGCCTTGCGCATTCAAAAGTTCTGCAGCCATGGCTCATCAACCCATAGCTGCAGAACTATACAGTCCCACCAGTCAGTGCATGTTTCCTGGGCTCAGAAGCGGCGCTACACTATGTCAAGGTGATGCGCAACAGTTGCCAGCATCTGCTAATTGCTCCGCTCCATGCCTTCCAGAAGGACTGTTTGCAGTGGCATCACATTGCTCTGTGCGGCGTCTCCTGCTTCGGCTAAGCAAATACTGCAGGATAAGGCATGAGGTGTTTGCAATGCTCACAGCAACAGTGTACAGCTAGGCGGGGTCCATGCTTGCCATGCTATGGCATCTGAGTGGGTAACCCAGGCTTAGGAAAAAAGGAACAAAAAAGGCTTGGTTTGTTTGCCATTGACCTCAGGGAGCGAGGGAGGGAGGTGCATCGTGAGACGCTAATGCCATGTTCCCATAACCACCCACGCAAATGTTTTGGTCCCAGGAGGCATTGCAAGCCCAACTCATCATTCCACTTGGCTCCATGCACTGTGGGATAGCTACCCACAGAGGAGCACTCCGTGAGTCAATGCAAGCCCTGCTAGTGAGGATGCACTCCGACGACACAATGTGCATAGAGCAGACATGCAAAATGACTTGCTTAAATCAAAGGATCAGTGTTGACTTAAATAAAATTGATCTACATTTGTAGTGTAGACATACCCTTAGGATGAATCAGGTAGAGCAGGGACTTGAGCCTGACTCTCTAAAGTCTCAAGTGAAGGCCCTGATCCCTAGGCTACTCCTCTCTCTGCTCCACTTTGTAGAAATAGTTAAATATTCACAGAGCCAGAGAAAATGATTATATGTCCAGAACACTCACCTGGGTTAGGGGTGAGCTACATTCAAGACCCTACTCTGAATCAGGGAGAGCAGGGACTTGAATGTAGGTCTCCCACATCCCAGGTGGGTTCCTGAACCATTGAACTATTGGCTATACTAGGGTAGGGTACTCTTTCACTGGGAACATTTCACAGGTTGAGAGAGAAAGCTTTGCGCAAACCAATACATTTCTATTGAAACATTTCAGTATCAATAAATTGGCATTTTCTGCCCTTCTCTCCTTCAAAAAAGTTTAATTGAAAAATTCCCAACCAATTCTACTGTTAACGCACTGATGGCTTGCCATCATGTAATTTAAGAAATATATAGTAGTTGAAGTTCAGTAAAAATAATGGTGTGTGCTTCAGACCTCAGTTGAGCAAGATACTAACACAAAAGTCGTCCTATCAGTCATTTATTCCCATGTTTAAAATTAGTCACGTGATTAAGTCACATGCAGAATCAGTATTTTACACAGCACTTTTCATTAGAGGAGCTCAAAGGTCTACAGAAAGCAGAACAATATCCTCCTTTTAGAGATAGAGAAAACGAGGCACAGAGTGCCTGACTTACCCATAGTCACACAGCAAGTGAGGGCAAGGCTGAAAAGAGCTCCATTCCCTTGCTGTAATCGCCAGCCCACACTCCCTCTCCAAGACAGATTTAGAAAAATCTTATAGAAAATGGTGACATAAGCATACTGACTGATAACACACACTGAGATCTATTGAAGTGAATCTCTTTATTAACCTATTGGTCAAAAAAAATGGTCTCTGCTCCTGTCAGTTGTTTAAGAATTAATGTCTCCAGATACCCTTAAACTGCATAATAAAAGAGAGGCAAAGGGCATCAAAATAGGGTAAAATGCCTTGAAAATTGAACACTGTAAATTATATTTAGTACAGCAACAAAAAGGCTGGAGTTTATAAAAACAGCTGTGCTGGTCAAGTATTGGCGATTACTCCGCAAGCGGGGAGAAAAATAAATCTGAGAAAGCATTTTCTCCTCTGTCTCTCCCTTGGGCAAAGTATCAGCACGTACGTGAAATCCACTAGTTTATGGGCTTGTTCTAAACTATAAACAAGGAAAACAAAGCAAAAACACCCTCAACTTAATAGCAGCTCAAGTTGGAAATCTTATATATGCCAAATGAGTTAAAAAAAAAGAAGAGAATGTTGAGTAGATGGAGATTGCTGAGGAGAAAGGAAGCAGTGAGATTTCAGGATGACTAGGGGAAAGGAAATGACAACTCTCAAGCTACTGTGAGATGAAGTATGACAGAACAGTTTGGGTCTAATAAATCTGCAAAAATGGGTAAGACAAGTTAAGCAAAAGAAAGCAAAGCTCATGGAAACTGCAGATGCAAACAGAAACAAATGGGATTCAAAGTCACTTAAGGAAACTAGGTCTAATGAGATGACCTAGAGTAGCGGACCTCAAACTTCCTGTTCAAGAAATCTTTTAAATATGGTGCCAAAATTTGCAACTCATCTCCCTCTACTTACTCACTTAGTAATTTAATTAAAGTGCCCTGCCCCTACTCTCCTTGTACACACTTGCTGGGGTTACTCTAGCCAGCTCAGCACAGACTGGGATTTTCCCCCAGAAGAAGAGTCCAAAGAGTATCGTCCCTTGGGGAAAAAATATTTAAACACACATACTATTTTGTGCAATAGTATGGGGAGGAGGAAAGAATCATATTAAAATTCAGAGATAAAGTTAACCCTTGTAGGGACAGTGTAAGCAGCAACCAGAGAAAAGGATGACATCCACCAGAGGCTGAGAAATTCACATGCTCACAAGAATTTACTGTATGCAAGAAACTTTACATACATTAATTATTTTTAAATGCCAGCATATTATAACAGACATCTTACTAGCCCACTTTTTCATTTTCTCTTCCTTCTTGCCATGCTACTCCCTCATTCTATTTTTTCTATTGTATATCTTGTATTGTTTCCCCCTTCCTTTCAGTGTCTGTCATCTCATTTTTCCTTTCATCTTCCTCATTACCCTTTCTTTTTCTTCTGTACCCTTTGTGGCACAAAAGGAGAGGCTAATATATGGCCCTATATGCTGAAAAGGCTATAATGGCCATATTGTCTATGAACATATTGTAGTAAACTCAATTTTGAGTTCTCTCTGCCTGAGGCTACTTTATATATCACACTCTGAAAACTCTGAGAACCATGAGATTACAAATTTAAGATTGCAATAAGAATAGGTCAAGTTTTCACCACATTACATGCTTATTGTAATCTTTTCTTCAAAGGAATGAATCTGTGTTGTGCCATTTTCTTTTCCCTTTGAGATTTTGGTCACTAAAATAAAATATCAACATTTTAAATGTCTCAATCTGTGAAAGGTGCTTTATTATTTCAGCCTTTTCTAATAGTCCATATTTTGATTGCCCTGCCCCTCCACTCCACACACACTTTACAGGCTCACTAAACTGTGGAGAAATGTGCAGTGGCCAGCCCAAATGATGATCAAAGATTAAAAAATCAAAAGTTTCAAAGCCCACTTTCTTATTTAACATAATTCTTGAGATTATTAATTTTCCTCTGAGCTCATTCCTTCTCAGAGAGTGTAACAGACAGAAAAAGAGACTCAACATGATTCAGTGGTCTTCTAAATATTATTAGAAGAATGAGAAGCAATTCAAGGATAGAGTGCAGACTCAATGTCTCTGGTGAGTTACAACATTTGGGCAACACTTCATGCAAGAACTCCGCTCTGCTGAATTACTGAACAAAACTGGGGATGCGTTGCTACATATTAACTTTGCTGATAATCTTTTTAATCACTGTGTATACCTGCTGAACATAACATTGTAGATCATAAATTTGTCTCACCAAATCAAAACAATTCTGCTCTCCCTTTAAATGCAGAAGTTCTACTGCTGTCACTAGGTGATCTGTGCACACTGAAAGAAAAAAGTAGACTAGTACTACTTACACATCTGGAATAAATCTGCATTGCTCCATGGAAGCCAAAGCAGCTACACAGAATTATACCAGCTGAGGATCTGGTCGAGGGAAAAAAAGACAGATGTTATTGATTCATCGGGGGGAGGGATAGCTCAGTGGTTTGAGCATTGGCCAGCTAAACCCAGGGTTGTGAGTTCAATCCTTGAGGGGGCCATTTAGGGATCTGGGGCAAAAATTGGGGATTGGTCCTGCTTTGAGCAGGGGGTTGGACTAGATGACCTCCTAAGGTCCCTTCCAACCCTGATATTCTATGATTCTATCCAACGTCACAGAAAAAATTATGGGAAAGTGGGGAACAGAAGTCAGGCCTCTTGATTCCTATACCCCTTTCCGCTCTAACCATTAGGAAATGCTGCCTCAGGTTTCCTTCAGTAATTAACTCATACCAAGCCAAACAAATGGTAGGAGGCTATGGAGAGGTATCAGAAGGGAAAAAAATTGCAAGCCAGGTTCCAGGATTCTCCCTGATAATTTGGAAAATCAGGAGAAATGTCCTGCATTTTAGAAGTGGAATCATAATTCAGTGGGTGAGTTTCTAGTGGGGTCCTGCAGATATCAATCCTTGGTCCTACACTTAATATTTTTTTCTCAATGACCTGGAAGAAAACATAAAATAATCACTGTTAAAGATGGCAGAGGATACAAAACTGGGGAGGGGGGAGGAGGTGTGGTAAATAGTGAAATTCACTGACACATAGCGATCTGGATCATTTAGTAAACTGGGTGCAAGCAAACAATGTGTTTTTAATGAGGCTAAAGGTAAATGTACACATCTAGGTACAAAGAATGTAGTCCATGAATATGTTCCTGAATTAGGGATAAATCCATTCCTGTGGCAACCACAAGACTAGGCCTAGACACCACTTAAGTCCTATTTTAAAAGCTCGAGTGAGACTGAAGTGGTGCATAGTCCTTGTGCTGCATCTCTGCACAGGCATGAATGTCACCCTATTTGATCAGTTCTACAGCTGGTCAAATACTACTCTGCAATTATTTATAGTACATTCTATCTTTTCCACCAATAAGTCATTAGCTGGGAAATTCTCACATGCCCCACATCCCTCTTATTTGATCTGTTTCAACAAGATTCCTTTATCGTCTTTTCTACCTACCTGTGGTCAGTCTAAGGTACCTATCATCTGTCTCTTCAGTGGACACTCTCTGTGCAGCTTTGCTCTGTTTTATATACAGGAGAGTCGCATCTTAGGCACATTTAACATGCGCGAATTCAGCTTTGCGCGGTCAGCAAAAACAGGGAAAAAAAAGAAAAAAACAATTTTAAAACTGCATCGGTAGTGCGGGCGATTCCGCCCGCCATTCAACTCAATGAGTGTTTCACTATATGCGGTTTTCGCTTTACGCGCTAACCGCGGAACGGAACCCCCGTGTAAGATGATACTTGCCTGTATTCATGTGAACGGTCTTTTCTTTAAAACGTAAAGAGAAAGTTTTCATAGAGATCTTCTGCAGCCAGATTAGTAACCACGAATGCAAGTGTGATGAACAAGAATATAAGCAACAGAAGGCGGTAGTGTTGCAGCTGCTGGCCTCTTTTAGATTGTCCTTTTATGAAATATATGATGACTATAAGAACGGGAGAAATGACTGTTGTGTTCTCAGTCACTAACTGTGCTTGGCAAACAGAAAGCAAGCAATGCTTAAACTGGAGAGCTATGTATTTTATATGTTTACAAAGTTTTTGACTTGTTTCTCATATAATTGCCTCTCTTGATATTGCAGTTTGACACATTTAGATAGAAAGAGTAAAGCAGACACTCCTGTCGCAGCTGATTTTTTAAAAAATTATTTATATTTTATTTTATTTTATTTATGATGGAATCAGGCATTAGTTCACTTTTTCTTTAATGACTACACCATCCATCAGTGAAAAGTGAAATAACCACTTTTGATCCACTGCTGTTTTAGGCCTCTATCCTGTGTTAAAATTGAGCTATTTCAGAGAAAGCAGGGTAGAATGTGCCTATACTCTGTAGTCCTATGCAATATAATTCTCTCCCAGTGCAATTGGCCATTGGTTTTACCTATAACTTTCTGATGTTATTAAAACTAAAATACGTTAACAAGCAGAGGGCTAGATTCAGCCCGGTTTACTCACACCAAGTAGAACTTTACTCCATGAGCAATCCATCTATTCACTGTGGGAAAGGGTACTGGGATGTGATGGCAGAGATATTACATAAGATCAAACAAATCTTTAGCAAAAATTAAGTTACTAATTTTTTGTTCATAAAGAATACTGGGTTGGATTCATCAGCCTGTTTTGGCCATTTGCTCTGTTGAGCTAGTGAGACAGTATGAAGTGGCTATCTTCTGGCTGTAGCTGGCCAGAAGTAAATTTCCTTTGTGTTAATGAACTTTGCATTGGTGTAAATCTGATGGAGATAAAGCCCCAAACACCAGTGCCCCACCATGACCACCACCACTGCAGAGAATGGGAGGAATATGTCTGAAGCATTCTGCAGGCAAGGAGAAATGGAAAGAGAAAATGGCAGAGAACAGTTCCTCTATGCCCAAGACTCTACTGGCATAACAGGTCCCTGAGGGACCTTATGCCAATAGTTTAAGTCTTACCTGCTCCTCAGGAGCATCTGTAAGTTATACTGGGGCTGGGCATTGCAAATTCTAGCAACAGTGTAGAATCAGGGAGTGCTAAAGCACATTTAAAAGTCTGTCCACCTAGTTGTTATATTTATGGGCCTTAGACACATATTTCAAATGTTATTGCCTATGATAAGTGAGATACTATCACATCCCTACAATTGTTCTATGCCCCAGCCAACTCTTGAACCCCAAAACCTTCAAATAATTTTAATGAAGAGTAATTTAGCTTTGCCAATAATACTGAATTTCATGAGACTCCCCCAGAGTGGAAAAATATATCCTCAATCTCTCAAGTCTTGCTTGCCAAACAATCAATAGAATTCCAAATTATTTTGGGATTTATAATGTAACTACTAGAGATCCAAATAAAAGTTTTTTCTCATGGAGTATTTCAACAACATATTTTTAAAATAGTTTTTAATCAAAACCTTTTCATTTTTTCAATTAAAAAACATTTTTTCCACAGAAACCAGGCAGATTTTGTGAAAAATGTTGGTTACTGGAAAATCCAATTTTCCACCAAAAAAACAATTTTGATGAAAAGTTTCCAACCAGAACTACAGATGTGTTATTGCATTTCTTCAATATGGGCCTAAGCATTAGCATTAGTGGAAATGTTGCCATTGACTGCAGCGGGAGCAGAATTAGGTTCCTTGTGCATTTAGGGTAACCACCTCAATTAGTTCAGATTAAGTACAGTTCTGCCACCCTTTAGTTATACAAGAAGGATGATAACATGTCATTATCCCTGCATCCAAGACTTAAGGGTATTTTAGCCCCAAACAGCCAAAATGTATCACTTTGGCAAAGCATGTATGTCTGCTGATTATCTAGGAAAAGTAGGTGTGACAATGCAAACATGGTCTGCTCGTGAGGTCTTTCCCCGCATTTCATAAATAGATGGCAGGGAGAGCTAGTTCCAACCAATAGCTTACATATTGTAATGCATTGCTTTAGGGGCATAGGTGCCGACTCCGTGGGTACTCCGGGGCTGGAGCACCCACCGGCAGCTACCTGCCGGCCCCCCCTGCCCAGCTCACCTCCACTCCGCCTCCTTCCCCAAGACTTCGCTGTTCCGCTTCTCTCCCCTCCCTCCCAGGCTTGCTGCGCACCAAACAGCTGATTCTTGTAGCAAGCCTGGGAGGGAGGGGGGAGAAGCGGAGCAGCGGCATGCAGGGAGGCAACGCCGAGGTGAGCTTGGGAAGAGAGTGTTTCCACTGCACCGCCCCCAGCTCACCTCCGCTTCCTAGGGCCCTCCCTGCGCGCCCCTGCCCAGCTCACCTCCACTCTGCCTCTTCCCCCGAGGTGCTGCTGCTCTGCTTCTCTCCCGCCCCCCCAAGCTTGCGCGCAGCAAGCCGGGGTGGGGGAATGGGGGGGGAAATGCTGCATGCCTGGGGGAGGAGGCGGGGGGATTTGGGGAAGGGGTGGAATGGGGGCAGGGGCTGAGTGGGGGTGGGACCCGGGGCGGGGGGGGGGCACGAGCACCCACCAGCGCCAACGAAAGTCAGCGCCTATGTTTAGGGGTGTCATACTTTCACATCACAGGGGAAATTATTAAGTAATTACTTTTCACACCTCTATTTTTGTCAACAAGAGTAAATTATTTTACCTTTGAATATGAGAAAGTGAGACCTCTCAGCAAGATTTTTTTCCTATGAACTCATATTCATTACCGACCATGTAGCATTTAATACCCTGAATCCAGATTCTAGGTTAATCAGAGTCTTCAGTAGCTGGAGTTCAGTTTGAAAGGCACAGTATAGAAAATAAAAGCCTAAATATGGTACAAATTGACCTGTGCAGAGCTTCAGTCTTTAAGGAAAGTTTTCCTGCCACTTCATCAACGACTTGGATATTGGCATAGAAAGTACGCTTATTAAGTTTGCAGATGATACCAAACTGGGAGGGATTACAACTGCTTTGGAGGATAGGGTCATAATTCAAAATGATCTAGACAAATTGGAGAAATGGTCAGAGGTAAACAGGATGAAGTTTCATAAGGACAAATGCAAAATGCTCCACTTAGGTAGGAACAATCAGTTTCACACATACAGAATGGGAGGAGACTGTCTAAGAAGGAGTACGGCAGAAAGGGATCTAGGGGTTATAGGGGACCACAAGCTAAATAGGAGTCAACAGTGTGATGCAAAAAAAGCAAACATGATTCTGGTCTGCATTAACAGGTGTGTGGTGAGCAAGACACGAGAAGTCATTCTTCCGCTCTACTCTGCGCTGGTTAGGCCTCAACTGGAGTATTGTGTCCAGTTCTGGGCACCGCATTTCAAGAAAGATGTGGAGAAATTGGAGAGGGTCCAGAGAAGAGCAACAAGAATGATTAAGGGTCTAGAGAACATGACCTATGAAGGAAGGCTGAAGGAATTGGGTTTGTTTAGTTTGGAAAAGAGAAGACTGAGAGGGCACATGATAGCGGTCTTCAGGTCTCTAAAAGGGTGTCATAAGGAGGAGGGAGAAAACTTGTTCATCTTAGCCTCTAAGGATAGAACAAGAAGCAATGGGCTTAAACTGCAGCAAGGGAGGTTTAGGTTGGACATTAGGAAAAAGTTCCTAACTGTCAGGGTGGTTAAACACTGGAATAAACTGCCCAGGGAGGTTGTGGAATCTCCATCTCTGGAGATATTTAAGAGTAGGTTAGATAAATGTCTATCAGGGATGGTCTAGAGAGTAATTGGTCCTGCCATGAGGGCAGGGGGCTGGACTTGATGACCTCTCGAGGTCCCTTCCAGCCCTAGAATCTATGGAATCTATGAATCTACACAGCTGAGGGCAAAGATATGCAACATTCTGCTCTGTCTGAACATACTTTGAAATATTGCTTGAACAGCAAAAAATGCTAAAGGTTATAGATATAATGAAAGTATCTGAGAAGCAATGAACAGGAGTGAATTGACAATACTAGTATAGTTGTTTATGTCTTAGAGCAAATATTATAGTGGGTGGTTCCAATTTAGCTCATTGGTAATTAATATCTTCTATAGAGTAGAATATTCTGAAGTAACAGAATATTTTATTTTATTGTTTTATTGTTTTTTAAGACTAGCACAACAGAGGTGATAGATATGTACTAGCTGGTATGACACATACTGTGGCTAATTCTGACAGTATATGTATGCCGTGTTGCTTACCTGCTCAACAGTCAGTTACAGCTGTTTCTTAGTGTCTCTTCTCTCAGCCCTGGTCTACACTACGAGTTTAGGTCGAATTTATTAGCATTATTTCGATTGAGCCGTGCACCCGTCCACACGACGAAGCCCTTAACATCGACTTCTAGGGCTCTTAAAATCGATCTCGCCACTCCACCCCCAACAAGGGGATTAGCGCTTAAAGCGATATTGCCGAATCGATGTAGGCTTAGTGAGGACACAATTCGACGGTATTGGCCTCCTGGATCTATCCCACAGTGCAACATTTGACCGCTCTGGACAGCAGTCTGAGCTCGAATGCTCCGCCCAGGTAGACAGGAAAAGCCCCGCGAACTTTTGAATTTCATTTCCTGTTTGGCCAGCGTGGTGAGCTGCAGGTGAGCGCAGATCTCATCAGCAGAGGTGACCATGATGGAGTCCCAGAACCGAAGACGAGCTCCAGCATGGACCGAGCGTGAGGTACGCGATCTGATCGCTGTATGGGGAGACGAAACCGTGCTAGCAGAGCTACGGTCCAAAAGAAGAAACGCCAATACATATGCCAAAGTCTCCAAGGGCATGCAGGACAGAGGCTACAACAGGGACGCGCAACAGTGCCGTGTGAAAATTAAGGAGCTCAGGCAAGCCTACCAAAAAGCCAGAGATGCAAACAGCCGCTCTGGGTCAGAGCCACAAACATGCCGCTTCTATGATGAGCTGCATGCCATTCTAGGAGGTGCAGCCAGCACTGACCCACCCATGTGGTATGACTCCGTATGTGGATCATCAGAAACCACAGAGGAGCATGATGATGATGATAATGATGCTGAAAATAGCGCCCAGACACAGCAAGGAAGCGGAGAAGCCCTTTTCCCCGACAGCCAAGAACTCTTTGTCACCCTGGAGCCAGTACCCTATGAACCCACCCAAGGCATGCTCGATGCAGGAGAAGGGACCTCTGGTGAGCGTACCTCTGTTAAATTAATACATGTTTTATAAGCAAGCGTGTTTAATGATTAATTCGTGGCCAGTACAGCTACAGCTACTGGAAAAGTCTGTTAACATGTTCGGAGATGGAGCAGAAATCCTCCGGGGACATCTCCAGAAAGATCTCCTGGATGTACTCCCAAAGCCTGTGCAAAAGGTTTCTGGGGAGGGCAGCCTTATCCTGTGCTCCGTGGTAACACACTCTACCACGCCAGGCCAGTAGCACGTAGTCTGGAATCATTGCTTTGCAAAGCATGGCAGCGTATGGTCCCGGTGTTTGCTGGCATTCAAGCAACATCCGTTCTTTATCTGTCTGTGTTATCCTCAGAAGAGTGATATCATTCATGGTCACCTGGTTGAAATAGGGGAATTTTATTAAGGGGGTATTCAGAGGGGCTCCGTCCCTGCTGGGCTGTTTGCCTGCGGCTGAACGGAAATCTTCCCCGCTGTGACCCACGCGGTGGGGGGAAGGGGAACAGCGAACATCTTGGATGTGTGTCTGTGTGCGGGGGGTGTCGATTAGGTTCGCGCTGCACGTTAACCCAAAAACCGCCGCCCCTCCCTTTTCAATTGCCAACCAGTTTTAAATTGCCAGCCCAAAGGCTGTTTGTTATGGGAAATGAGGGGGTTGCTGTTTGAAAACATTCCCACGTTATGAAGGTTAAAGAAGCCTATAGACTGTGGCTTACCATGGCTGCCTGCAAGCCGAATTCTGTTGCCTGCCAGACCTGCTTGTGTGATCTCTCACACCAAACCAGCAGACCCTCAATATAACAGGCAAAGTGCAACCTTGGACCAAATGGACATGTGATATGTAATGTTTGGAGCATTGTTCTCTAATGTGTCTTTTAAACTACTCCTCTCCCGTTTGTTTCCTCCCGCAGCTGCAAATGTTTCAACGCCACCCCTTTCATCACCGTCCCAGAGGCTAGCGAAGATTAGAAGTAAAAAAAAAAAGGAATCGAGACGAAATGTTCTCAGAACTCATGCAATCCTCCCACACTGAAGCTGCCCAGCAGAATGCGTGGAGGCAGACACTGTCGGAGTCCAGGAAGGCAGAATTTGATCGCGCGGACAGGTGGCGTGCTGAAGACAATGACTGGTGGGATGAAGAGAGACAGCGGCGGGATGAAGAGAGTAGGTGGCATCAGCGTGCAGAGAGAAGGCAGGATACAATTCTGAGGCTACTGGAGGATCAAATGGAAATCCTCCGGCTTATGGCTGAGTAAAGGCGTAGGGTTCAGGAAAGTCCGCCTGAGCCCAGACCGCCGCTACAGCCCCTGTGTAACCAACAGCCCTCCTTCCCGAGTCCCATAACCTCATCCCCGAGACGCCCAAGAATGCGCTTGGGCGGCCTCCGTGCACCCAACCACTCAAGCCAAGAGAACAGTCCAAGCAAGAAAGGGCTGGCATTCAATAAGTTTTAAAGTGCTGTGTGTCCTTGTCCTTCCCTCATCACCTCCTCCACCACCCATTCCTGGTGCTTCCCTTCCTCCACCACCCATCCTGGTGCTTCCCTTCCTCCACCACCTATCCCGGGAGACTGTGGCAGTTACCCCCATAGTTCCCCCCCTTTGTTTTACGAATTAATAAAGAATGCATGATTTTTAAGCAACAATGACTTTATTTCCTCTGCAAGCGGTGATCGAGTGGGGGAGGGCAGGGCGGTTTGTGTAAAGGGAAGTAGAGTGAATGAAGGGGTGGGGCTTTTCATTACTGGGGAAAAACAGAACTTTCACACAGCATCGTGGCCATTCATGAAACTGGTTTTCAAAGCTTCCCTGATGCGCAACGCACCCTGCTGTACTCTTGTAATAGCCCTGGTGTCTGGCTGCGCATAACCAGTGGCCAGGCGATTTGCCTCAACCTCCCACCCCTCCATAAACGTCTTCCCCTTACTCTCACAGATATTGTGGAGCGCACAGCAAGCAGTAATAATAATGGGAATATTGTTTTCGCTGAGATCTAACCTAGTCAATAAACTTCGCCAGCGAGCTTTTAAACGCCCAAATGCACATTCCACCACCATTCTGCACTTGCTCAGCCTATAGTTGAAAAGGTCCTGACTACTGTCCAGGCTACCTGTGTATGGCTTCATGAGCCATGGCATTAAGGGGTAGGCTGGGTCCTCAAGGATAACTATAGGCATCTCAACATCCCCAACGGTTATTTTCTGGTCTGGGAAGAAAGTCCCTTGCTGCAGCAGCCGAAACAGACCAGAGTTCCTGAAGATGCGAGCGTCATGTACCTTTCCCGGCCATCCCACGTTGATGTTGGTGAAACGTCCCTTATGATCCACCAGTGCCTGCAGCACTATTGAAAAGTAACCCTTTCGGTTTATGTACTCGCTGGCTTGGTGGTCCGGTGCCAAGATAGGGATATGGGTTCCATCTATCACCCCTCCACAGTTCGGGAACCCCATTGCTGCAAAGCCATCCAGTATGAGCTGCACATTTCCCAGACTCACAACCCTTGGTACCAGCAGCTTGGTGATCGCCCTGGCTACTTCCATCACAACAGCCCGCACTGTAGATTTTCCCACTCCGAATTGATTCGCGACTGACCGGTAGCTGTCTGGCGTTGCAAGCTTCCACAGGGCTATTGCCAGTCGCTTCTCTACTGTGAGGGCTGCTCTCATCTTGGTGTTCTGGCGCTTCAGGGCAGGGGAAAGCAACTCAAAGTTCCATGAAAGTGCCCTTACGCATGCGAAAGTTTCGCAGCCACTGGGATTCATCCCAGACCTGCAGCACTATGTGGTCCCACCAGTCTGTGCTTGCTTCCCGGGCCCAGAATCGGCGTTCCACTGTATCAACAAGCCCCATTAACACCATGATGTCCACCTTGCGGGGGGGGGGCTTTTTTGAGAGAGGTCTGTGTCCATGTCCTCATCACTGTCCTCAGGGCGCTGCTGTCGCCTCCTCACCTGCTGTAGCTCTAGCAGCTCCTGGTTCTCGTTCTCCATATACTCCTGGACAATGCGCGTGGTGTTCATAATGGCGAGAACAGCCGCGGTGATCTGATTGTGCTCCATGCTTTCCCTGGTATGCTGTTTGCAGGACAGTAGAGTGGGAGCAGACGCGGCGGGTGGATAACAATGGTGTCAGCAATATGGCGCCCGCATGAAAAAGGGTGCGAAAGGATTTTTGGCTCCCCCCTCAGTTGCTTTCACGGAGGGAGCGGGGAGCAAGGGTTAGGCTCCTTCCCTTCTAGCAGCAGATGGTACAATATGCTTGATATCCATCATCATCTCCTGGCCCCCTCAAGGATTGAACTCGCAACCCTGGGTTTAGCGGGCCAACGCTCAGAACGCTGAGCTATCCCTCTGCCCGTATTATAGCATGACTGAATCCCCACTAGACCTAATGTCCAGGCGTACGCTGGAGATGTACTGTAATTGTGAGCTGAGCAGGCTTCCGTAGCAAACACGGAAACCCCGGAAAAAAGGCGCGAAAAAGATTGCTTTCACGGAGGGAGGGAGGGACATTTGATGGCTTGACGACATGTACCCAGAACCACCAGCGACAATGTTTTCTGCCCCATCAGGCTTTGGGATCGCAACCCAGAATTCCAACCGCCGGCGGAGACTGCGGGAACTGTGGGATAGCTACCCGCAATGCAATGCTCCGAAAGTCGATGCTATCCCCGCTACTGTGGACACAGTCAATCGACCTCATGGTCTTAATGCTCTTTAGTGGGGACACACACAATCGATTCCATAAATTCGGGTTTTAAAATATCGACTTCTATAAATTCGACCTAATTCTGTAGTGTAGACGTACCCTCAGTGCCTCACTTTCCAGTTTTGTCTGTGTTGCAAGCAATTCAGTGAAGTTTGGCCTTACAGACATATCAACATTGCTCTCATTTAGGGCAAACAAACTCCCAAAGTCAAAATAAATAGCGCACACACACACCCCTCAAACCAAAAACCATTTCTAATCATTTCCTTCCATTAGGGTCTGTCTGACTACTGCCCTTTCCAGGATATAACAATATTTCATCCTCAGGCATCTGCTTCCTTTCCAAATCCTTCCCTTTGTATTATTATTATTATTATTTTACACAGCAACACCAACACCCAGACACTCCCTCTACACCAGGATCCATGCGTAGGTCCCTGGACTATAGGCAGCTGTCAACTTTCAGTCTCCTAACTTGCCTACTTCTTTGCTTCTTTCTATGTCTGTCTCTGGTTAGGACCTTCACCCTAGCCTCTTCCCTACATTCTCTACCATACTCTTTTGTAGATTCTATTCTCAGCTCCCAGTCCACACAGACTCACAATGGTCTCTGTTCAGACTTTCAGCTCCTTGAGATTGTTGCAACTGCTGCTCTCTTATCTCTTTCCTGGATTTCTCACTATTTTGAACCACAGGCAGCTCTTTATAGCCTGGTCCCCTTCCCCAGCAGGCCTCACTTCCATCCTGGAGTCACATGACCCTGCAAGGACTACAATTCCCAAAAGAACTGGTTTTTAAAGGGATAGAACATGGAGGTGGGATGCACTGGCCCAGGTTGACCCTTAAAAGGGCCGTCCCATGCTGTGACAGCACAGCTTGGCATTAAACTTCTGAACCTTTAAATAGTTTTTATAGGCCATCTTCTGCCATTCTTACCAATTCAAAATTGTGCTTGGAGTCAATGAGAGTTTTGGGTGAATAAGGCATGAGTGAAAAAACAAGTAAACATCTCAGAATTTGACTCTATATAAATAAATTGTACTGGCACTCTTGAGAAAATAGGTTCCCCTAGCTAAACATGGTTGGGGACCTATATCCAAATATGTGGACTGGAAATCACTAGTCCATTACAAATGTATTATTGACAAACAGAACGTCTGGAGTCTGTGTGAGCTAGTTTGAAAGAAAGTTGCAGATACATAAAAAGAGATGTGTGGTCTGATATAAAATTGTATATAATATATATATATATATATATATATATATATATATATATATATATATATATATATATATATATATATATATAAATATAAAAGGGTCTACAATTCTCTGCAAGATACAAGCACCCCACCACTCACAGCTTAATGAGAGGCTGGGTTTAGCTCTAATAGTTTCCTTAGCTTAAAGAAAGAATAAAAATATATTTTTACTTGTGGAAACTGAAGAATTGTTACAAGTAGCACAGCAAATACTTTATTTCCATAGGAAACTCCTATATTCACCATCCTCCTTTTGGAGATTCCCTATTATAACAACCTGGAAATTTTTGGTCACAGAATAAAGGATGACAGGTCACCACTCCTGTGAATATACTGAGGAGGGATGGGTGCGGAAGAGGGGGGTGGCCATCCTAACCAGTCACCCCCCCTAAATGTAATGAGTGGGTGATAGATATGTACTAGGTGCTCATCTTTCTACCCTTCAAGATCTAGGAGGCTGAAAAGGATCATCCAGCTGATGTGTGTAAAGGGACCACCCCGGGCCCATTGGAAGGGAATGGAGTACTGAAGAAGACAAGAAATAAACGGCCAATTTCACTTTGAACTGAGTTGTTAATATTAGATTTTTTTCAGGTTTGTTCAGATTTGGGCGGTAATAGTGAACTATTATCAAAATATTTGGGGGGGGGTGAGGAAGAGGAAGGGAGAGAGAGAGAGTGTGTGTGTGTGTGTGTGTGTTTGAGAGAGAGAAAAAGTGCTAATTAAAGCAAAATTTCCAAAGAGTAACTGTAACCATTTTACAGGTATGTAACCATAATGTATTTTTAAAAAAGAATAATTGATGCAACTGGATTAAATGACTACATTTCACACACTTCCTGCCCAAATTAAGGCTTAAAGTAAATATATACTTTTTAAAATTTCCCATGCATAGAAAACCATGATTTAGCCATAGTGTAGCTCATGTCACTAAGAGGATTTCAAAGCCACTCTTCCATGCCAGAAGTAGATGGTTCAGTGAAAGTAAATGGCATGCTCTGACTATAGATTTTAACATTTTGCTCTTCCCTGAAAATAAACAACTAAAATTAAACAATTGCATAGCAAACACAACTAAAATTAACCTTCTTAAAATGTAAACAGATGGAATAAAATGGTGGGGAGGATTAGATGCCCTCCAAAATAAAAATAAAATGTGAAAGAGAATGGAAGGTAATAATAAATAAAGGACACAACAGTGGTCATTCTAAAAATATCTTTACCAATATAGCTCCCAAGATGCCTTGGCAAGACAGTTCTTTATAAATAATATTATTATTGCTCTAGTATAGCAACTTCCTGTTTGTCATCTGTTTCTAAAGGTCACTTGGTAATATTCCCTTAAAAGAAAGATTGGAAATATTTATTTGTAAATAAAATATATTCCAGGATAATTTTAATGACACTTAACTATCCATTGATGTGAAATCACCCCTAACAAGTGCACTGTTTCTACATACTGTAATTACAGTACAGGATAAAGGTCCCATATGTACAACTAATCACTAAGTAAATGATAGGCTATGTTGATAATTACAAACACTGCTGAGCTAACAAAATGAAAATGTTTTTCAAAGTTCCCTTATAATTTTCCCTGTAGGCAGTTCCCCTATTATATATGAACTATATAGAAGCCTGAAGCAATTGTCATAATGCTGAACTATTGGTTTGAATTGTTCCTACTGCCAGCAGCAAACAATAATTTATCACATTTGTGGATACACAAGTTGTCATTAATTCAAATTTCAATCCGAACATTGTATGTAGCTAGGTGCAAATAGCTACTCCAGTTTTGGTTTATAAATTTGTTCCTAGGTAGCTTTGACTCCAGGAACTACAATTCCCAGGATGCACCAGAGGAGGAGGCCGAGAGAGAGGACAAAGAAGAAAAGGAAAGGAAGAACATGAGCTCTGTGAAAGAATGACAGGAATAAACCTTACCTTTGCTGTTATCAAACTTCCTGAGTGTTCCTCAGAAGGCTTAGAGGCAAAACAAACTGGCAATGAGCATAAAAGAACCATGAATTTTTGTTTATTGCCAGTGATTTGTCCATGACTTTTACTAAAAATACCCATGATTATATCATAGCCTTATTTATAGCACATATTTGACCTACAAATTGTGAAGGAGTAAAGGTCACAAAGATTAAAAAGCTTTTTTCCAGCTGTAATCTCTGATTTTACTCAACCTCAGAATAAGCATAAAGTAGGGGATGAGTGCAAGAGAAGAAGAAATAGTGGACTACTCACCCAGTCAGATCAGCTTCACTTCCCAGCCCTTATCCTCTGAGGAGAGCTCCTTTAAATAGGAGAATAGGGTCCACCAGCCCTCCTTGAGTGGGCCCCAGGCCAACAATCCAAACACGGAGAAGGATGCACCTCTGCTCCTTTACCCTCTGCTGCTGGCTGCTTTCTTCCTTTCTCCCTGTGTGCATGTAGTCATTAAAATAAAGTCTGGTGTTTCCGGCTCTTGAAGCCTCCCTTTTGATCTCCAAAAGGCCAGTGCATCTTCTTTCATGTCCAGTCCTGCAAAAATAGTCTCAACTGCACAAGTAGTTATTACTCAAGTGAGTGCTCCCAATCATTTCTCTGCAGGGATTACTGGGTGAGGCTCTATGGCCTGTTTTATGCAGGAGGTCAGACTAGATGATCTAATGGGCCCTTCTGGCTTTACAATCTATTAATCTGCTCCATGAGTAAGGATTATTGACATAGTGTTCCATGTGCCTTAAGTAAGAAAGATAGAAGGTTCTATAAACACAGGAGGGGACGTGTTATTAATAGAATTCATAACTATTACTAATGTGCTTCCTGCCAAGTGCCTGCCAGATGGCTTTGTAAGGAAATAGTGCATGATACTGACAATCAAGGAAAGGAGAATTAAGCATAAACAGGGATATTATTTCTGATTCAGAAAAGAGATGCACACAATAGCATATGTTACAGAGTTGCCAACTCGTTCAGAGTCTCATGATATTTGGGGGCTTTCTTAAAGCCCCAGCTCCTGAGGTCATGTGATTATGTGAGAATCTCAGCTCTCTCTCTCTCTCTCTCTCTCTCTCTCACAAAAAGGACATTTCTAGCCCTTCAGAATTGCAAAGGAAACCTCGCAAACATGAACCCAAAAGCCTCAAAAAGCCAGAAGTCACATACCAAGAACCTACAATTAATTTTAAAAATATCATTTCATGCTTTTTAACCCAGTCTCATGATTTTGGATGGGGATGACTCATGATTTTTGAATGCTTAGAGTTGACAAGACTGTTAATTAGTATTATTTGATATTCATGGCTGGGTAACACACAAACTCACATGGTTCCGAGATTCCTATTTTACCAGTATTACTACAAATGCTACATGATCGTTATTATTGTGAACCAAGATCTGTCCTCCAAAAATTGAAAGCTTTCAAGATGAATTACGCCAAGCTATTTTTAATCTGGCTAAAACGTATCCAAAAATATGCACTTTACACACTTTAAAATCTACTAATATTTATAAGTTCACAAGGACATAATATGGAAACAAGTAAAAAAGCAAAAGTACATTGACCAACATTTCTGCACAGAAATAGTGTGTGTTTGATTTACAGGTTTTCTAATTTCAATAAACTACCCCTTACTATGAATTATTGAAACTGATAGTAATTTATAACAGCAATGTATATAGAAATAAAATCTCCAAAAAGTCCTTCATGGAAATATTTGCTCAGTCATTATTACATGTCAGGAGTACACACACCTGAAAAAACACATCTTGTTTGACTGTTGTGCCCTGAATACACTTACTGTATACACATACTGTAGAACAAAACTCTAGTGGTTTAGTAATAAGTTGTCAGAGGTAAAAAAAAGTATCTGTGGGTAATATTTTAATGTCTTCCTTCCTTTCTCTCTTACACTGGATAAATTATTCATTTGTCATTTATTATGCATATTCTGTGGAGGTTTTTAACGAATTAATTATTTTATGCAACTGAAATGTACATACTAGATTTAGATGAAGTTTTTGCATAATGCCATTTTAAGCAGTGTCATGTGAAATATTGCAATAAACTATTGACTGTGTCTAAGAGAAGGTTATAGAAGAGTATTTTAGTACTTGTTCTCTTATGGGGACTTTTAACTGGTTTTAGAAATGATTACAAATCATCCCACAAGCTGTTGTGCAGGGCAGATCCCCACACTTATAAGAAACCCCACTGACTTCATTGGGGCGTAGTGCAGTCTTGAGGATCCACCTTGCAGGATCACGGTTTTGATTGCATAGTGACTGGGCATGGTTTCACCCCACATATCTCTTGTAACATGCTGCATAAGGGTGAATCCTCTGCAATAGGGTGAATTTTATATGTAATACACAACGGACTATGCAGGGTAAGAGTTTTACACCTGGAATTGTATGAAATATTCACTGTGAAAGCAGAATCCATGTGAAACTTGCCTGATTTGGGGTTTAGTTACACAGGCAAGACTTAAGACATTGGAACGGTTAACCACAGGGATCGGCAACCTTTGGCACGCGGCCCACCAGGGTAAGCCCCCTGGCGGGCCAGGCCAGTTTGTTTACCTGCCAAGTCTGCAGGTTCAGCCAATCGCAGCTCCCACTGGCCACGGTTGCCCCCCAACCCAGGCCAATGGGGGCTGCGGGAAGCATCACAGGCTAAGCGATGTGCTGGCCACTACTTCCCACAGCCCTCGTTGGCCTGGAGCAGCAAACCGCAGCTAGTGGGAGCTGCGATCGGCCGAACCTGCAGACGCGCCAGGTAAACAAACCAGCCCAGCCTGCCAGGGGGCTTACTCTGGCAGGCTGTGTGCCAAAGATTGCCGATCCCTGGTTTACTATGAGTCACAGACTTCACAGAACCCAGATCTGAGTCCTAGCCCAGTGATTTATCCACATGACCATCCTTCCTTTTTGAGAGAATGTCAGCTGAGTTATATTGCATTTTAACTATTTGAAAATATTTCTTTACCATGTCAAATCAATCTGCCAAATATTAAAGCTAAGACCAAACAACAGTAAAGAGGGACCTGAACTAAATCCCCATATATTGACACTCCAATACATAGAGTAAATTAGGATGTGGTCCCTATCTTCATAATACAGGTCTGTCGCGTCTTACGCGGGGGTTACGTTCTGCGCTGAGCGCGTAAAGCGAAAACCGCGTATAGCCGTTAAAAACCCTTAAATCGCCCATTAAGTAGTTTTGTGTATACAACCCTGTACAGTACTATATATACACTATACAGAAATGTACATTATAGTATATAATAAAGAGTATACACGCAAAATATAATTGTACAGTACTTTATTTTTAACATAACAGACAGATGGAAGAATGAAAGAATAAAAAATCAAAACAGTACAGTACTGTACAGTACTGTAAACTTGAACAGTTACCAGTCACCCTGGATATTCTTGCTACTGTACACACTCCAGTGTACACACTCCATTGTACACACTCCAATGATTAGTCTTCCTCTTCCTCTGACAACACTATTAGGAGGTCATCATGGCTTGATGTCGATCTAGGACATGATGGGCCAGGCTCGGGTGACAGAGAGCAAGTCATAGATGAAGTGGTTGGCTCTGGTTCAGCTCGAGAAGTTGCTGCTGGTTGTTTTTTCTTGAAAAACATGGTGATTGGCAACTGCCGCTGTTCTCTCTTGAGCTCCTCAAACATTTCTTGGTACGGTCTCAAATCACCCATAATACTACATGTGATTTTGAGGCTTCGTTCCATAGAGGGATCATAGTCAGAAATTAAATCATTCAAGTGTTTCGCTGCTTGGAACACTTCAGAAAATTTATGAAGAGTCCAAGTTGCTGGCTCTTCCTGTTCATCGTCATGATCTTCGTCTTCTGTAGACGATTTTATCAGTTCCTCTAACTCTTCGTTAGTCAATGTTTCTCTATGGCCCTCAATTAATTCCTCAATTTCTTCCTCGAGGATGTCGACGAAGCCATCACCACCCACTTGCCTGGCCACCTGAACAATGCATTCCACTTCTTTGTCAATGGCCGGGAAACCCTTAAAATCATTCACAGTCTTTCCATAGGTTTCGCCAACATGCATTGACTGTTTCAGTCTTGATTGCATCCATTGCCTGTTTAATATAAGTGATGCAGTCAGCAATGTTGAAGGACTTCCAACACTCCATCACGTTAACATTGGGATCAGCATCCATAGCGGTAAGGATCCGTGAGAATGTAAGCCTCGTGTACATGGCCTTGAAACAGCTAATGACACCTTGGTCGAGAGGTTGGAGGATGGAGGTGGTATTGGGGGGGAGAAAGGCGACTTCAACGTCATTATGCGCAAACCGGAGTGCATCAGGGTGGCCAGGAGCATTGTCTACGAGCAGCAACACTTTAAAGTCAAGTCCTTTCTCTTCAAGGTACTGCTTGACCTCCAGAATGAAACACTTGTGGAACCAATCCAGAAATGTTGCTGCTGTCACCCAAGCCGTCTTATTTGATTGCCAGAACACAGGCAGGAGATTTTTGTTCTTGCCTTTTAGGGCGCGGGGATTTGCAGACCTGTAGAGCAAGCCCAGCTTTATTAAATGCCCAGCCGCATTGCCACAAAGCAACACAGTCACACGGTCTTTAGCTGCTTTGAATCCAGGGGCTTGTCGTTCTGATTTCGAAATGTAAGTGCGGGTGGGCATTTTTTTCCAGAAGAGCCCAGTTTCGTCAGCATTAAAAACTTCTTCTGGAAGATAGCCCCTTTCCTCTATGATTTCCTTTAATTGTTCAGGGTAGGCTTTTGCTGCCTCCTCATTGGCAGATGCAACTTCACCAGTAGTCTGCACGTTTTTGAGGTTGAAGCGGTTCCTAAAACTGTTAAGCCACCCTTGGCTGGCTTTGAATTCCTTCTTGTCAGAAGGCTGTCCGTCTTCGGTGGGAGGTTTGAACATTGCATAGATGCTAAGAGCCTTTTCTTGCAACATGGTGCCATTGATAGGCACACGTTTACGGTTCATGTCTTCCAGCCATAAGTTTAATGCCTTTTCAGTCTTCACTAAAGCCTTGTCACGCTCTTGGCTCGTCACCTTAGCAGTTCTTGAAGCACTTGATGCCACGGCTTCACGAATTTCTGTCTCTCTAATCTTGATGGCATCGATGCTAGATTCATTGTGGCTGTATTTACATGTGACACTGGCAACTGACATACCGCCTTTCAATAAGTCCAACACATCCAGTTTTTCCTCCAGCGTTGGAACAGATCGCTGTTTCTTTGGTGGAGCTCCAGATGAAGTAGCTGGCTTGCATTTAGGGGCCATGTTGCACTCAGCGCAGCAAGATGCACACAGAATGAGAGGCACAGGGGGACTAAGTATGCATTGGGAACAGCAGATTCGCGTCTCACGCTCACTCCGGGGCATACGCTGCTGGAATCGGCCGCACTACAGGCGGCCGAGTGAACTTTTTTTTTTTAAACCGCGAACCGCGCAAAGCTGAAATCGCGCAAGTTAAATGTGCGTAAGACGCAACAGACCTGTATTGATACAGAAAAGTCCTGTACTGCTTCAATGTCATGAACTAGATAACCCAATAGGTCTTCTCCTGACTTTGAGCTTACTCATTTGATGTAATACAGCTAAGCATCCTTACTGGCAACAGAATTGTTGTAGTAATTAGTAGTAACACCAGAATTTCCACCCTTTCTTAAGTGAGAAATATAAGTAGTCGACATTTCCAGAGACATTGCACTTGATACTTGATTGAAGATTCATTAGTATCTTATATTCTTAACTTTAGAATAGAAATATTCAAGTAGATCTCTAAAGAGACATTTGCTTCCCCCTTTTACAAAGTACCATACACATAGAATCATAGAATATTAGGTTTGGAAGAGACCTCAGGAGGTCCCTAGTCCACTCCCCTGCTCAAAGTAGGAGCAACACCAACTAAATTATCCCAGCCAAGGCTTTGTCAAGCTGGGCCTTAAAAACCTCTAAGGATGGAGATTCCACCACCTCCCTAGGTAACCCATTCCAGTGCTTCACCACCCTCCTAGAGAAATAATGTTTCCTAATATCCAACCTAGACCTCCCACCACTGCAACTTGAGACCATTGTTCCTTGTTCTGTCATCTGCCACCACAGAGAACAGCCGAGCTCCATCCTCTTTGGAATATCTCAACACATAAAATCTCATAAAAGTTGGTGACCTGGAAGGCCATTTAGGCCCCTACACAACAAGCGTGCACATAAGTTTGAGCATTTGAGTATGGTGCCATTGATTTCACAAAATTATTACTACAGACTCTGTAGTAGTCTACATGCCTTGTATGAAATATCATAACCATATACGATTGATGAATAGGGGGGCTAGAGGGTGTTACTCTGAGTTCCAATGAGACACAATGAGTCCAATGAGTCACTGAAAATGAAGACCTAATTTTGACTATGAGAGAAACGACTGACTTTGTTACTCTAGATTTATGTCAGTGTAACTATAACATAGTGGCCTGTTTGTTTTATGTCCCATTCCACCACCAGGGATATTTTTACAACTGAGAGCTTGAGAGCCCCCCCATGAGACCCCCACCACCTGGCCAGGTCAGAAGCTGGAGTCGGGCCATGGCAAGAGCTGCACAGGAAGCCCGGGCTGCTGTGGAGAGCCCCAACCCTCCACCTGTCCTGGGCCCAAAAGCAAGTCTCGGCCCGTGTCCCCGCCCACCAGGGCATGCTGCCCAGAGTAGGTGGAGGGTCCAGAGCTCCCCACAGTGGCCCAGGTTCCATGGGTGGCTCTTACCACAGTCCGGTTCTGATTTCCGGCCTGGCCAGAGGGCAGGGCCTTGGGGACAAGAGGAGGATCAGGGGGTGGGGCCAGTTACAGAGCCAGTGGCCCCTCCCCCAATTCTACAGAGGTTCCGGCACTCCTGACAGGGCCCCCAAATTAGCTGGAGCCCCTGAGCACATGGACCTGTGTGTTAATTCACTAATGATCAAATTGAAGGACCCACAGGATGATCTGGGCTGAATATAAATGGGTTCTGTTCTTTGCCTGTAATTTTAAGAGAAAAAACTATCTAGTTTAGCTTGTAGTGAAATGTAAGATAAGCTGAGACTAAATATGCCTAAATATTCTGTTTGCTGTTTAAAATCTGTATACAATGCTCTGTTCTAACTATTAAATAAAAATACTTTGTTTTAAGAAGCCTGTTGGTCACTATCATTGTGCACTAGCTTCCAAAACCCAGTCAGGCCTTCAGGGTGATAAGTGGTTGCTACACTGGTCCTTGTCTATGATGGAAGAATCATGAGATTCCATTCTGAGACAAGTCAAGGCAAGATGCCAAACACCTGAGCTGAGTGCACTCAGAGAAAAAGAAAGAGAACAGAGGTGCAGTTAGGATGACAATTATATTCTATTTTCTAGGAAGGAATTAGTTATACATTTGCAGATCTACAGCTAATGATACCATATGGATGAGAACCACAGTCTACTCAGTTGCTACAATTTAATATTTATGGTGTCCTAACGTTTCTTAATGTTTGCATACTGCTCTCGTTTTCTTATTCCTGACTCCTTCTTTCCCCATGACCCTTTTTTCCAAGTGTATTAAATTAAAGACCACAATAACTATAACTGAGATAGTAATATTCAATTGATTTTTGTATGCCCACATCAATTGGAAATCCTCACGAACTCACCTTTGCTGCCCAGACAACAACAAAGCTCCTATATTCACTACTGCTTCTCTAATGGGATTGAAATTGTTTCTAATATCCTTTTACCAAAATGTTCACCCAGTCCTTTAATTATATTTCAGTCCTGTGTTTTTTTTCCCTCGCAGTCTCTTGAAAAGCGATCTTCATTCCATTTCATGCCCTTATTTGTTTTTCTGCCTGTCTCCATTACACTTTGGCTATAGAGTTTTAAAAACCTTAATTTTCTTTTCTTAAATTCAGACAAAAGATTTTCTTTTCAATAAAATGCTTTTAAAACTTATTCTGAAACCTAAGTTAAGGCTGTAGAGCCTAGTTATTTTGTATGCTTGAGCCTATTAAATTTAGCTCACCATGTTTTGGCTTGGCAGGAACGTTTTAATGTAAGAGAAAAAAGAAAACAAAACAAAACAAGAAAAAAGAAAAAAAGGAAACGTTTTAATGTAAGAGAAATCCTTGGCTATTGTGCTTTGAGAAAATTCTGCTTTCAGAATACATTTCAGCTGAATACATTTTTATTGTCTTTGAAAGAAAAGCAGGAGGAATATAAATCACTTATTTTCATGCTACTGTGTGGCTTTCAGGAGGGGATGTAACTGCCCAAAACAATTTGTCGCAATTCTCACTAGTTCATGGAGGTGTTGTTTCCATTTAGTTTTCAGTGGAAAGTCAACACTGCCTCATTGAATAAGTGTTTGACTTTTTTCAAACTTTGAATTAAAATTATTGGATTTTTTGTAACCATTTGGAATTTAAGGGATAAATGACACTGGCTGCAGGTTAAATTAAGCAGAGCAGCTGTACATGCAGTAAATATGTCCACAGTTGAGCTGAATAAATGTACAATTGTAGTTCTATTACTTAATGAGATGTGTGATACTATGTAAAGTGTAAGGTGGCTGTCTACACCACAGGTTCCCAAACTTGGTTTGTGGCTTGTTCAGGGTAAGCCCCTGGTGGGCCGCGAGATGCTTTGTTTACCTGAGTGCCCACAGGTACGGCCACTCGCAGCTCCCAGTGGCCGCAGTTTGCTGTTCCTGGCCAATGAGAGCTGCAGCAAGTGGTGGCCTGGCCCGCGCTGCTTCTCGCAGATCCCATTGGCTGGGAACGGCGAACCGCAGCCACTGGGAGCTGAAAGCGGCCATACCTGCAACGCTCAAGTAAGCAAAGCGTCTTGCGGCACGCTAGTGGCTTACCCTGAATAAGCTGCGAATCAAGTTTGGGAACCCCTGGTCAACACTAATATGGTCATCATATTTACAAAATTGTGATAAATTTTGTACAAAGTATGGATTGTGAGGTATCATTGGAAAAGTTGTAATCTGCTGAGTATTATAATCTTGTTATAATGTACATATCAACATTGTATGTGGAATTATGAAAAGTTTGCCATATGTTTGTAACTCAAACATGTTTGTGAGTGTCAGAAATGCCCAAAGGCCAGTTCTTCTGGAATAACATAAGAACTGTAAACGAGAATCCCTGCATGTCAGACCTGAAAACATCTTAAATGGCAGGTACGCAGAATGTGCAAGCAAAATTTACACTTCATATGAAGAACTGATGGCAAAGCACGTATGCCATGGAACTGCCTGACCCCATGATGTGGCACAGATTTTTCCAGCAAAAAGGGTCAAGATGTAAAAAGGAAGAAGAAAGGCTTCTGGCCACCACTTTTCTACCCCATCTCTGGACTGGTGAATTTTGGCAGAGGAAATTTTAAACAAAAGGACTGAGGTCCCCCCAAAAGCTATTTGGGCAACCCAGAGAGACTTATAGAAAAATAGCAGATTTCATATTCCTGCTGTCATTTTGAATGACACACTTTGATCCAACAGTAATTCATTTTATTTGCTTTAACCTTTTAGTAATTCTTTTTTTTTTTGCTTAGTTAATAAATCTTTAGTTAGTTTACTAAAGGATTGCCTACAGCGTTATCTTTGGTGTAAGGTCCTGAGCATCCATTGACGTGGGTAAGTGACTGGCCCCCTGGGGCTGGAAGAACCTAATGTGTGTGATTTGGGTGTTTTAATGAACTTTCATCACATAAGCTCAGTTAGTCTGGGTGGTAATATAGGATGGAGTGTCTGCGGCTCGATTGAGGAGCACACATTTGATGCTGGTTTGGTTAAATCTAATTATAGAATATACTACCAGTGTGGGGATGTCTGTCCAGTGTGACCTGAAATTGACCCTCTCAGCTGTGATCCATACTGGGCATGGCAACACTCTGTAGTTTTCAAAAAAATTAAAAGTACATCCTAAATTATTCAATTTATCCTAACAAGATCTCATGGGGAAGCTGAGAAATGGGCCATAATGTTTAAATTCAACCTCTGATTCCTGTTTAAGATACTAAAAGGAACTGGTTTGCAGGAGGGTTGTGAGAGTGAAAGTGTGTGCGGAAACATGCCTGTACACAAATTCAGCAGACCAGCAGCCTGAACCAGAAGCCCACTAAATTCAATGGGAGTCTTTCTATTCAATTTGGAGGGCTTTGGTTGAGACCACCAGGTGGTATTTCTAAAGTCAAGATACTGTTGTTCTTCAAATACTGAATTTAGACCACAAGAATATTAAATGTATTAAATGTGGTATATTATTGATCACTGGAACGAATAATCCTAATCACATTATGCCCACCAGAGTTCTTTACAATGTTTCTATTAGGGTTGTCGGTTAATTGCAGTTAACTCACAAGATTAACTCAAGCAATTAATCATGATTTAAAATATTAATCATGAGTAATCACAGTTTTAATTGAACTGTTAAACAATAGAATACCAACTGAAATTAAATATTCTGGATGTTTTTCTACATTTTCAAATATATTGATTTCAATTACAACACAGAATACAAAGTATAAAGTGTTCACTTTACATTATTATTACAAATAGTTGCACTGTAAAAATTATAAAAGAAATAATATTTTTCAATTCACCTCATACAAGTACCATAGTGCAATCTCTTTATTGTGAAAGCGCAACTTACAAATGTAGATATTTTTGTTACATAACAGCACTCAAAAAAAATGTGCAACTTTAGAGCCGACAAGTGTACTCGGTCCTACTTCTTGTGCAGCCAATCGCTAAGAGAAACAAGTCTGTTTACATTTACGGGAGGTAATGCTGCCCGCTGCTTATTTACGATGTCACCTGAAAATGAGAACCGATGTTTGCATGTGTGACGGGGCAAAGCCAGAGGGCTATAGGAAAGTGGTAAGGAACCAGTATGTTAGCCCCAGGCTAAATAAATCCCTGATACCTTATGGCAGTTGCTCCAGGTTAATCATGACACCTGGGGCCAATTAAGAACTTTCCAGAAGGCAGGGAGGTTAATTGAGACACCTGCAGCCAATCAGGGGCTGGCTGAAACTAGGTAAAAGCCTCCCAGTGAGTCAGTGAGGGGCGCATGTCAGGAGCTGTGGAGGGAGGTTGCATGTGAGGAGCTGGGAGCAAGAGGCACTAGGAGCTGAGAGTAAGTGGGCGTACTGCTGGAAGATCCTGTGGTGAGGATAAAGAAGGTGTTGGGAGGAGTCCATGGGGAAGTAGCCCAGGGAGTTGTAGCTGTCGTGCAGTTGTTCCAGGAGGCACTCTAAACAGCTGCAATCCACAGGGCCCTGGGCTGGAACCCGGAGTAGAGGGCGGGCCCAGGTTCCCCCCAAAACTCCCAACTCCTGATCAGACACAGAAGGAGTTAACCTGGACTGTGGATTCTACTAGAGGGGAAGATCTCTGAGGCAAGCAGAATCCGCCAATAAGCGCAGGACCCACCGAGGTAGAGGAGGAACTTTGTCACACATGGCACTTTTGTAGCTGGCGTTACAAGATATTTACGTGCCAGATATGCTAAATATTTGTATGCCCCTTCATACTTTGTCCACCATTCCAGAGGAAATTCTTCCATGCTGATGACGCTCGTTAAAAAAATAATGCATTAATTTGATTTGTGACTGAAGTCCTTGTGGGAGAACTGGATGTCTCCTGCTCTGTGTTTTACCTTCATTCTGCCATATATTTTATGTTTTAGCTGTCTCAGATGATGACCCAGCATGTTGTTCATTTTAAGAACACTTTCACTGCAGATTTGACAAAATACAAAGGCAGCACCAATGTGAGATTTCTAAAGATAACTACAGCACTTGACCAAAGATTTAAAAATCTTAAGTGCCTTCCAAAATCTGAGAGGGACGAGGTGTGGAGCATGCTTCAGAAGTCTCAAAAGAGCAACACTCCGATGTGGAAACTATATTGTTTGTCTGAGCGATTGGCTGAACAAGAAGTAGGATTTGTAGGCTCTAAAGTTTTACATTGCATTAAAAAATAAAACAGTTATTTTTTGTACATAACTACATTTGTAAGTTCAACTTTCACATTAAAGAGATAGCACTATGGTACTTGTATTAAGTTAATTGAAAAATACTATTTCTTTTATTTTTACAGTGCAAATATTTATAATAAAAAAATATAAAGTGAGCACTGTACACTTTGTATTCTGTGTTGTAATTGAAATCAATATATTTGAAAATGTGGAAAACATCCAACAATATTTATATAAATAGTATTCTATTATTAACACTGAGATTAATCACGATTAAAAAAATTAATTGCATGCGTAATTGTGCGATTCATCACAATTCATCTTTTAAATTGCCTGACAGCCCTAGTTTCTATATAAATTAGTGAAACTGCTTTAACTTGACTAGTGTTTTTAATGCTCTTGTGTTGGCCCTGAATATATTTGAGACAGACTTCTTAACTTCTGTATTCATATATGTACACCCCCACTCCACCAGCTTTGTGTCTGAAGACAGTAGGTGATTGTGCTTTTGCTGTGGCAAGACTGTGAAATTTGTTTGTCTCCGCTTAAAAAAAACCAAACAAAAAACAGCTTTTTAATTTATTGTCTTTGGGGCTAAATTTATCAGTCCATTTTCTATTTTGTTGAACTGAATCCTGAGCATGTTGTCCAAGGATGGGCAGCACAATACAAGAGGTAGTTATAATTAAATCATACATTTTACAGAAACCGTACAACTACAGCAAGTAACAATGAGTTTGCTACTGACATCACAGAACACAACAGAGCAAAAGCCAGCTTTCAACTCATTCATTCAACCCCTTTGCCATCAATGAGATTGCATGAGTCAATTGAGGGTTGATTGAGCAGGACACACCAACTCAAAACGGGGCACCAGACCCTGCCAGAACAGCAGATTGAAAACCTGCAGACAAATCTCCACGGCTATGATGACCAACATCTCCCACAACACACCTTTCAAGATCCATGAGTCCTACATAAGCCTATCACAACATGGGGTGTACCTCATCCTGTGCACTAAATGCCCCAACAACTATGTGTTTGAAACAAGATAATCACTACACTCAAAAATGAACTCTTACAGAAAAATGATAAAAGACAAAAACACCATCACCTGTGTGAACACTTTTCACAGAGCAGTCAGTCTATATCTGACCTCTCAGTCCCCATCCTCAAAGGAAACCTGCACAACAGCTTCAAAAGACAAGCTTAGCAAAGTTGTGAATTTAAATTTTCAGACAATAAAATCATGGACTAAATATAGACACTAGATTTATGGCTTATTACAACCATCTATTACTAACTAATACCCTCACCCAGACACCCACACAAGCTGCCTTCTCCCCCTGCCCACCCTCCAAGCTTCCTTTCCCCCCTATGACTGGAGGGGTGCTAATGGGCCACATCAACTTGACTAGTCCCTTGAAAATTGTGTCTCAACTACTTATGTTAAACAATCTATTCCACCTTGGTTTTAGCTGTGACACTGAGTGTTTTTCCCAAACCTGAATAATATTTCTGTGTAAGCTTAAAAGCTTGACATTCTCATGACCATAAGTTGGTCCAATAAAATATATTACCTCACCCACAGTGTGTCGGTAATATCCTGTGACCAACATGACTACAACAATTCCTCACGCAGCACTCTCTGTGGCACTTCCTACTCCCATACTGGAGACAGCCATATAATCTCACAGAAGCTATAGTAGCTATCTTTCTCCCAGAGGTAGAATGCTAACACTCATATTGCCACTCAGTTCTACTTTTTTTTATAGTTCAGTGATATCAAGTACAGTAGAACCTCAGAGTTATGACTGACTGATCAACCACACACCTCATTTGGAACCAGAAGTACACAATCAGGCAACAGCAGAGACCAAAAAAATTTAAAAAATAAAAAGCAAATACAGCACAGTACTGTGTTAAACGTAAACTACTAAAAAATAACAGGAAAGCTAAAAAAAAGATTTGACAAAGTAAGGAAACTTTCTGTGCTTGTTTCATTTAAATTATGATGGTTAAAAGAAGCATTTTTCTACTGCATAGTAAAGTTTCAAAGCTGTATTAAGTCAATGTTCAGTTGTAAACTTTTGAAAGAATCATGTTTTCATAATGTATTCAGAGTTATGAATATTTCAGAGTTACAAACATCCAGTCCCAACATGTTTGTAATTCTGCAGTTCCACTGTAATGAGCAAGTTACTTTCTGTTCCCAGCTCTGCCATCTATCTTGTGTATGAACTTGGACAAGCCACTTTGCCTTTCTGAGCCACTCTGTTTTCCCTCCTACCATTTGCCTGTCTTGCCTAGGTAGACTGTAAACTCTTTAAGGCAGGGATTGTCTCCTACAAGGTGTTTGTACCTTCTCACGAGGGACCTCTAGATGCTCCTGTGGTACAAATAGAATCACAGACTATCAGGGTTGGAAGGGACCATAGGAGGTCATCTAGTCCAACCCCCTGCTCAAAGCAAGACCAATCCCCAATTTTTGCCCCAGATTCCTAAATGGCCCCCTCAAGGATTGAACTCACAACCCTGGGTTTAGCAGGCCAATGCTCAAACCACTGAGCTATCCCTCCCCCCCATGAGTTCATGAATTGTCTGAGCACCTTGGATTTATTTCATATTCAAAATAGTCAAAGAACAGTTTCTCTGAATAATGCTTAGTCTACTGATTGGAAGGCCAATGGGGGCTGCGGGAAACGGCGGCCAGCACATTCCTCGGCCCGAGCCACTTCCTGCAGGCACTATTGGCCTGGAACAATGAATTGTGGCCAGTGGGAGCTGCGATCCGCAGAACCTGTGGACGCTGTAGGTAAACAAATCGTCCCTACGCGCCAGCGGCTTTCCCTGATGGACCACGTGCCAAAGGTTGCCGATTCCTGATCTACTGGCATTAAGAATTTTTTTCAAAGTGCATTTTAGCAAAAACCTCATTAGATACTAAATATGCCACTATTCAACATGATTGTAAATCATCAAAGAAAAGATATTTCAGTTATTATTGATACATGGCCTATTTTCTCTTTGTCATGTGGTTTGATTGTAAACAGGATACAAACTTCTGTATTCTCCTTTTTTTAAGAATGCTATCAAGATCTGAGCTAGGTTTATGCAACAGTTTGTACCTATATATCTAAAAAATGAAGTTTTTCATCATTAATCTAAGAAACAACAGATAAAAATACATCAATGATAATCTGCATAGTCTGTCAGTGTGCATGATTTTTGGCACGACACATTAAGAGAGTAAAAAACTAGCACAATTAATTTGTTTATGCTGAGTATCTGAAAATAGTTATCATTAGAGAATATTCATTATGAAGTATCCACCAGCATTTAAAAGAATTGACGGACACCTTCATGGAAATTTGTATATCAAAAGGGCTGTGAATATTTATAGATCAGCAAATAAGCCCTGCTTATCTCTGTCAGCACCCTGTGGTGGGGAAATTATCCTGCTTTAGGCCAGTTCCCAAGGGAAGTCAAGAGCTGAAGATGGCATTGACTTAAATTACTGTCTTCTAAGCTTGGGAGTTACCATCATCCCATCCCTGTTCTTAGAAATGTCCCCCCTCCTCAGTATAACTTCGCACTAGAAGGGCTGAATTGCTCAAATTAAAGCACTCAAACAGTTTAGGAAAAACTTTGTTCACCTGTATCTGTAATATTCTGTCGACCTTGTCGCTAGCACTTATGCAGTGAGCCTAGCCCTGCATCAGGACTGACAGTTTTAGCCAAGAAAAGGAGACTCATCTTCAGCAAGATGTCAAAGTGTCCCAATTGTCACTCTAGCTGGAGAAAATCTAGCATTCATACCAAGTGTGACCAGTCCTCAGCTAAAACCTCTCCAACGGATCATCAGTGATCTACAACCCATCCTGAACAACGATCCCCCACTTTCACAGGCCTTGGGAGGCAGGCCAGTCCTCGCCCACAGACAACCCGCCAACCTGAAGCATATTCTCACCAGCAACTACACACCACACCATAATAACTCTAACTCAGGAACCAATCCATGCAACAAACCTCGATGCCAACTTTGCCCACATATCTACACCAGCAACACCATCACAGGACCTAACCAGATCAGCCACACCATCACAGTATCACAATAAGCTATTGTTCAGTAAAAAACAGTCTCCCCTCCTCCCCCCAAATTTGGAATATGGGTGTTATAAACTAGATAAAAGCCTCCTCCAAAATGGGGGCTTTGAAAGAGTCTAAAGCAGATGCTCCTATAGGTCTTCTCAACTTCTCTTCATGGTGTCAGAGTATGAGATTAGGGCAGGAGTTTGAAAGCAAAATTTGCAGACTCTCCCTTATGAAGTGCTGGTGAATAGTGCATGCCGTGGAGAAGGGTCCTAATCCAGACATTCTTCTGAGAGCTTGCTCTATGCTTCTTAGATTTAGGAGGGTGGAAATTCTTCAGGAAGCAAGGCTATGGCTAAAGTGGGAGGGAAGGAGCTCTCGGGTGGAAGATGCCCTCAGCCAAATACGCCAAAACTGTAGATGTGCAAGGCATGCTGCAAAGTCGATCTCTTCTCCCAAGCTTTAATGGAAGGATGATTGTGCTGAGGGCTGTGATCGGTGGATGAAGTGTGTTTCCCACCTTTCTTGATTGTGGGAAGACTGCTATGTTTTTCATTTATTTCTATTTGGAGTTAATGTCAGAGACATGTAGATGTTTGAACAGGTCCATTGAAATGTTTTGCATAAACAAATAAGTGAATACATAAAATCTGGATACAATCTCTCCATTATATTCTAATAGGGTATGGTATTCAGAGCCTCCTCCAATGCCTATCCATCATAAAATAATAAGTTATGGATGGAGAGGCAAACTTCAGTTTCCTTACTTATGTGCATTTATCTGTCAAGCTTTGTGTTTTTCATATTATTAGTTATTTTATTTATTAGCATTTTCTCTATTTTCCCCTAGAGCTTTCTGTCAGAAAGATTAGCTTTTCTTTCAGCACAATCCAAAATAAAATGTTGGTTTCAAAGCTCTATTTTACCTAGAGTTTTTTTAAAGATTTGATAGTAGGTTTGCATGCCTATTACTGCATTCCTGAGGTATTAATACCACTTTCTCCTCCACAAGTTACTTCAACTTAATGATTCTTGCAAGCTCACAGTGTAAAACTATGCAAATCACATCTTTAACATTATCTTTCGGAATGCTGCAGCGAGATTTGGGGGAATTATTTCAATCTGAAACAGTGATTTTCAGGTAGTATCCTCCTGAATCGTTGGTCACAGCCTTGTTCTCCATATGACAGCACAAGTTTCTGTAAATGTAACTAAAATGGTAATCAAAAGATAATTTACTGTTTCCCCTGACAAGGTACAGCCTAGAGGAAAATAGATCAAGGGCTATGCTACTGATCTTTGCATGCAAAAATAATAAAATCAGTTATGGTTCCAGTTGTAGAAGGTCGATAAGGAATATCAGACTTGGGCTGTGGCACCTCAGACAAGGAGGATAATTCTGTCTAAAAACAAAACAGGAGAAATCAAAAATTACAACTGTGGACCAAGAGTTTCTATTCCATTAATAGTTAGAAAGTTAGGAAGAACTCATCACCCTGCTCTTCTCCTTTCTGTATAGTGGCAATAACTGTAATAAACTACACTTTTGGCTATCTCCTTTCTATTCTGCCCCCTCAACCATCTCCAATAGGACACCCATCCTTGAATGAGTTCTACATGGTCAGACCCCATGACCTGTGCAGAGCTCCGTTGCCTTCAATAGGGCTACTTGTTGGTGCAGGGGGACTTCCTACATGGTGCTTATTGCAGGATCAGAGCCTAGAAATGTTTCTAACAATTGAGAACATTGGGGAACGTCAAACAACTACCATATTTTTAAAATTCAGCAAGCATAAAAATATTTCCTTCTTTACCTCAAATCTGGAACTTCTTCCCAAAATTACACTGGTTTGAGGTTCAGCAATATTCTGCACTATGTTAATGACAAGATTTAAGATCCAATAATTCGAGATGCATGGAAATAGAAGTTGTATGACATTGGAGAGTAGAGATGCCTAGTTTCTGATTTGATTCCAGCCATAAAAGGTTCCAAGATACCGGACCTTAAAATAATAGCATTATGTTATATACAAAATATATTTGATGTAAAGTTTAACATGTAGTAGTCATAATTTGTCTTTACCATAAAGGTTTCTATAGTTATCACTATGGTACTAAGACACCTAGCATGACAGGTGGAGGGAAAGGTAGAGTAGTACCAAAGCACTAAATTATCTAAAATATTTCCAAAATAGGTTAATATAATACATGTGGCATGTACAGAAAACATACCTGAGAGCATGGTGGGATAGAAAAGTTTTTTATCCATGAGAGTTTGAAAGTTTACTCACTTACAAATCTTTTTGGCCATCTCAAAAATACGCCTATATATAAGCAACCGCAGAATGAAGCAGATGAGATGCATTAATTTATGTGAAACTTATGGTAACTCTAAAATTGAAATGAATGTTTTAAGTGTTTCCTGTGAATACAGATAGACTTATCGTATACAGGCTTTGTGGATTTTTTCCATACTAAAATGCTAAGTAACAGTCTCATTCATGATGCAGTAAATGGAAATCAACCACCAGGCAACTGATGTTAATAATGTAAAATTAGTTCACAAACTTGACGGATATGGTGATACGTCAGACTGGGAGAGGGGCTGAAGTGTGTTTAAAGAACTCAGTCGTATTTGGCAAAAAGGTCCTTGTCTCACCAGAAGTGCCTTAAATTAGTTCCTAATATCATCTGAGGTTTACAGAGAAATCCCTTGATGATCTCTGGCCTAGACTCAAGAAGCCAACAGAAGGGGACTCTAGGATAGAGGCAGTACATTCAGGTTTATAACTGGTAAACATTAAGAATCTAAAAAGTTTTATACAGTTATTGTTTCAATTAAAATACACTTGCATAGTGAATTGGGCATGAATTAGAATTGCAATTAAAGGCCTCTCATAACTGGTGAAAATCTCAGTGAATGAAGAACAGAATCAAATGCAATCTGATGTTCAGATTTACTTGGGCCCAGTATAAGCATTTATCCAAAATACATACAAAATGTCAACATATTAATTTTTTTTCCCCACAACACATTTCTGAAACATTTCTATTTGGAAATGCTGAAGCACTTTTTTTTTTTTTAGACTGAACATGTTAAAATAGTCACGTGTGTTGTAATCAAAATTAAAAAATTACTTTTTAATCAGTTTCAACATTAAATGGAAGTTCCCTTATGGGAGTTGTAGTTCAAGTGCTTCCTCCCCTTATAGGCTGGGCTCACTGGCAAGACATCTCACATGATGGAGCACTCCTGTCCATGGTACATTATGGCAGATATAGTCCAGCCAAGGAACCCAGCACATAGGAGAGAATGGGGAAATGAAGCATTCATACTACAACTCCCATGAGACAATGTTGCATTATTAGCAAATGCAATTTAATCTCCTACTGATTCAAAATGAAATGTTTCACTTCAGTTCAACAAACCAAAATATTTTATTTTGGTCAAATGGATCAAATATAATATATTAAAAATTAGTTCTCAATGAAAAACATTTCAAAATGTTCAGCAAAATTAAATGGGAAAATACCACTTTTGTGGAAACTACATTTTTTATCAAAAAATAATTTTGATGGAAAATTCCCACCCAGATCTAATACGTAAACATGCACAGAGATATCACGTATACCCTTACATGTATTAAATAAATGCAATATTTGTTTATGGACTATGGTTCCAATGTGAGAAGTCATTTTCTGACATATTTGAACTGCAGCACACCACAACCTTCCCCAACCTGAGTAAAAGTGTCAGCTACAATAGGATTTGAATGATGGTACTGTAACTGAGATCCATTTTCAAAACTGATTAAAGGAATTACTACTTAAGAAAAGGGATATGCGCCTAATTTCAAAATTACCTTTCAAGAAAGATGCAGAAAATGGGTTTATCTATTTCAGTCAGCATGTACAGTCAGCTACGTCTTGTAGTTTACTTCTCCTTAGGCTAATAAGGTCTTCATGCCCTAGAACTCAAATGAGTCTCAAATTATGTTTTATCTGCCAGGACAGCAGGTCTTGAATGATGTTGCCTTATTTGTCAAGAATAGCTGTATTCATTACTGTCCTTATCTAGGCACCTTGTAGTCTCCTGCGTAATACTTATATAGAATAAGAGCAAAAGAGATGTGTTGTTATTAGGACACCAACGGGAACAATAACAACAAAAGAGTCTTTTTATGACAGCCCAATTCAATTACACGTATTGATCCATTAAAATAAATGCCAGAGAGCATTACATTGTTATGACAAAAAGAAGGAGGCCATGTTCCCCTTAACAATGGGCCAAATCCTTTTTAACAGCTCCCTTTTCTATCCTTCTCTTGCAGTTTCACAAACAAAAGGTCTCTTTGATTTAGCTGTTTTTTTGCACAGTTCTTCAGGAGAACAAATATTAAAAAACAGAAGTGATTTTTGTGAAAGCTTACAATTACGACACCATAGTGCATACGTCTATTCCAATGCTCTTAATAAAAATATAAATGCAGAAACACTGGGTTTGTTTGTAGGTTACTGTAAGTAAAATATTAGAATGGCAGGGTCAGGGTCTGAGCTGCTGAAGAAAAAGTTCAGAGTGCATTTGCATTCCCTTCCTGCAGTTTAATAGTCTGAAAAACTCCAACCAAATAAAAGCAATCCCAAACATAACAATATAATTGGGGTGACTCAGTGCTTTTAATCTCTATGACCTGACTATTAGTGAGCATAACAACTCCCCCGTTTGTTCATTCCTTACAAGATCCCAGCCTTATTTTAAAACTCTGATAATACCTAGCTGCAGCTGCACTCAATTACTTCAAGTGCATACAGGAAGCTGGAATTTTACCTTGAGAGACTCATATCTGTGTCTGGCATGATGGTTTTCAACTCTAGGACTGCAGTAGGTGGGATGCATCATGGCTATGAGGTCCCCAACAGGAGCCGCCAAATTATGAGTATACTTTCTCACAGTAACACATAGCATATTAAAATTAAACTTCTTTAATAATCCCAGGCTGACTCATGCTCCTACATGATTTATTGTACAAATCAGTGTGTCAAACTCTTAGCAAGTGCATTACCTGTGTGAAACAAGAAGTATGAGGTTGAAGGCCATTAAACAATATGAGCAAAATCATTCCAGGCGTAAGTCCATTAAAATAAATTTGGGATAGAAAAATTTGGCCCTGTGAGATTTTTTTTTTGTATCTATCTACTGATAGATAATCAAACTACATACAAAAACATTACAAGAACATTAAAGTTTGCAAAATCAAGCACTCAAAAGCTGGGAAATGTTAATGCTCAAGTTCCCCCTTAACTTGGTTTCCTTGAGTCTTGCCTAATATCCCAGAGGAGGTCTTTGGAAAAGTCAGGAATAGAACCTACTTCATCGGGGACGCATCCTTGTGCCTTGAACACAACAGCTTTTATTTTCTTGTCATCCTCCATCAGGAGTCATGTAGGGTAAGTATTGCGTGATTATATTATTCACAATTGCCTCATACCACATTTAATCTTTGTATGCAATTTCCTGTGGGTTTTTTCCCATCTACAAAAGAAAATCAGAAATTCCACCATCCATATTTCCCCCTTGCATGAGTCATCAGCAGGGTTCAAACCTATAAATGGTAGCAGTGTTAGGCTTTATCCTGTACGTTGACCAACCACTAGAAGGGTGTCTGACACATGCTTTGCCAGTGGCTTATACAACTATGTGTCAGACATCAGTTAGGAGCCAGTATTTCTGGGTTCTATTCCTCACTGCGGAAAAGAATGTGGTCTAGTGATTAAAGACTGCATATCCATAGCCATATCTGGAGTTAGGAAGGAATTTTTCCCAGGGTCACATTGGCAGAGACCCTGGAGGTTTTTTCACATTCCTCTGCATTATGGAGCATGGGTCACTTGCAGGTTAAAGTAATGTAAATGGTGAATTCTCTATAACAAAGTATTTAAATCATGATTTGAGGATTTCAGTTACTCAGTCAGAGATTAGGGGTCTATTGCAGGAGTGGGTGGGTGACATCCTGTGGCCTGCATGTGTAGGAGATCAGACTAGATCATCATTATGGTCTCTTCTGGCCTTAAAGTCTATGAGTTTGGCCAATCACATATATCTGGTACTTTCACTCTGAAAAACAATGTGCCTTAAAGTTTGAGACATGCATTTAGAGAAACATTTCTATTACTACCTCTACCAGAATGACGGTTCAGCCACTCAGTTATCTCACCTTTAAAATGAGGGTGTCATGGTTACACAGTGAGCTGTGTCTTACACATCCTTTACAGTCGCTCTTGAGCACACGCCTGAGGTGACATAGTTGCTACCTCCATACTTCTCTACATGGAACTCCACAGTTCTACCACTCAGTCTGGATCCCTGGGTTGCAGCCCCCCATTTTCCAATTGTAAGAACTCATCAACCCCAATCATATTTCACACCTACAAGAAATTTGCCTCCAGCAGCTTTTTGAAGCTTCAAAACAAATATATTGTTTATTCACCCAAAGGTTACATGGCAATCAGAGAAAAGGGTTAAAACAACAAATGCCTATATGCATTTGATCTTACCTAATCCTTATTTTTTCCTTGCAGCATTAGGTAGGTTCCACTTAACTCAGGAACCCTCAACTCTGGGCTGGGAGGGACAGATTGCCCTACTGCAGTCTTTTCCTCTGTCAGTGTCTCCCCTCAAGCAGTTGCTAATAACTCACCTCCCTCCCTTTCTCCAGAGGGTCCTTTAAACATTGATTCTTTGACCTCTGGGCTCTCAGCTTTACCAAAAAGGTGGTGTAACATAGGTGGGTGCCTGGAAGACACCATGTCCACTTCAGAATTACTAGCTTGTCTTTTGTCTTGCAAGTGTTTACTGGACTGTTATTTATCTCAGGCTTTTGAGCTATCATTCTGCAATTTTCCCAACAGACCACTATTAACTGAACCAGTATACATTCATACATTCCACTTACCCAATATGGCATCTCATTAGCTAGGTAACGCATTCGTAACATTATTATTGCAGATCAACTCCATGTTCTCCACAGTGGGTAACGATACTGGTCTGCTTCCTAAGGTAGGAACATGAGCCTTTACTCAGTAATAAGGATGGTGAAGTGCACAGAAATATAACCAGAAGTAAGAAGAGCTAAGACTAGAATTCATGTGAAACAGGAGGTGGGTGGGAGTGTCGTAGTAAAGGTAACTACAAAACAAATTATAGAAAATCATGTACTAACAAGTAGTTATGTATATTCTCAAATAATATTGTCATTTTCATGTTTAAATCGAATATATTTATTCAAAACAATTTTGAATTAGAGTCAGCAGGGGTATTAATTTATACATTACTAGTGTTGCTTATATAGTTTATTATATTATCTGTAAACAGGAAGGGAGGCATTCAATCTGAAAGCATATCGAACTGGCAGTGTAACACTGAAAACAGAAAAATGAGACTCGGGAAAGATTGTGATAGCCACCCCCATAACTACATTTGCTTATTGTTTGGAAGAGTTCTGTATTAATGTCATATACAACAGCTTTCCCAAATAAATGAAATTTTAATCCCACATGCCTGATAATATGATTTGGTCAAGACTTTGCAGACTGTGTCTGGAAAAGGCTTGCATGACCAACCAGAGTGAAGGACTAATATACTTCCAAGGACAACTTCTGTCCAGTACCCACGTTTGATTCCTTCTAAACGGAAATAAATCCAGTTAGCTCACTTGATCTCTCTTCTCTGGAAAAAAAAATCCACCCCTGAGCCGAATTCCTCTTGTGTGTTCGCCTCTGTTGTGATGATGCAATCATGGAAAGCAAATAATCAGGTAAGTGGAATTAAAATTTGTCTTTCTGTTCCTGGTTCCATGACTACACACATTGGATTTGTTATAGCTGTAGCCCAGAAGACACCTAGGGAGGAAGAGCAAATATAGTTTTACACATTTCTGTGATGTCAATGGCTCATAAGTTCTAGCCTGCTTGGCTGATGTCAAACCACAGACCCAAGGCCCCTATCTTGCTAATCTGATAGTAAGGAATAAGTCTCTGTGAGATTCTTGTAACAGCAATTCTGTTTCCTATGATATCAGTGAATGATTGTCAGGTTGATTCAGCCAGGTTACATCATGAGAAGAGATCAAAATGCTTCCCTCTGACAAGGTAAGGAAATCTGTGAACTAGACCATGCTCCTACTAGAGAAATGGGGGGGGGGGGGAGATTCTTCAGAAGTATCTAGATGGCCACCAATTTGTATTCTTCTCTGCCTCAGTTCCCATGACAACCCCAGTCCAATTGACTGTGGGAACAAGCACATGTGAGGAATCAGCAAAAAGCTCTCTTCCCCATCTCTCGAGCATGTGGCATAGTTTTACTCACTTGGACAACCTCTTAAACTTTACTACAGAGAAGAAAACCCAAGGGAATGGTTGCCGATGCCATAACAGAAAGAATGATGACAAATGTGAGGCCATATGGGAATAAGAGGAGGAGAGTGAATCTGTAGAAGAATGAGGATGGTGGATGTGGACAGGACCCATAAAAAGAAGGGGAGAGATGATTTTGAAAGAGTGAGGAGCAGCCAGTAATGGTGAATTAGGGTGTATTTTATCTGGATAATTCTGGATACAAAATAGCCCACTCTTGAATGCATGGTGTGTGTGTGTGTGTGTGTGTGTGTGTGTGTGTGTGTGTGTGTGTGTGTGTGTGTGTGTGTGTGTGTGTGTGTGTGAATATGTGTGTGTGTGAGAGAGAGAGAGAGAGAGAGAGAGAGAGATGCTTTGAACATTTGTTTGGACTCCAATCATATTGATATGCTTCTGAGACTAAGACAATGTCTGTGACGTCTCTCATTCCATTTCCATCCCTGTTGCAATCATAGCTCACATTTTGCACAAGCAATTTCCATTCCAGAGTATTTGACTGTGTGTTGTAAATCTATTAGAAAACTTAAACGCCATTAACTCATCCCAGAATCATGAAGTTTTGATAGATAATAAAACATCAACAATCATTCAATATGTGGTTCTTCACTCTTTCATACATAACAATTGTTTGTATCTTTTGCAATCTCAGAACTCTGGTCTATATGGGAAAAAAAGGGTGGCACAGTTTTCCTTTATGTAACATGTATAATGCTGAAGTGTTTATCTGTCACAGAGGGAATTATTTGAAAAAACTATTCTATGTATCAGAGTAGTCCAGGTTTATGACCCTGAAGTCCTTCAGGGAATAATCCACACAATGTCCCTGAGGATTAGAGTTTGCATCTGGATGTCTGATTTAGCTGACAGATGAAAAAAAATACAAGTAGCCAGAATACTCCCTACTGACTGCTTGACTGCTCAGCTGAGAATGTTGAATGCTGAGCTACAGGTTATTCCAGATAAATTCAGCATTAGCTTCCAATCAAAATTTTCCCTGTACATCTGCCTTTTGCCACTGATATAATGTGATTGTGGTTTTGTGCTGATTTGAAGGTTTTCCCAACTTGTTTAACAAGTGTGAAAAATGTCAAATTTGGAGAGCTATTCAGTTTGAAAGAGCTTTATCAGCAGATCCCAAATTAGTTGTAGACTTTGCTGGCAGTCCCTTAACTGTATGAACAAAGCCACACTGCAGCGCTCTACAGTACAAATCTGATAAATTTATATGACCCTTAATGGGTAAGGTTAAAATGCCATTCATAATAGAAAGAGACAGCAGCTCATGTTTTGAGAAATAAGTGTGACAGAGTGTAACAAGATTTGTCAAAACTAAAATGGATGGCAGCTGATAGCAGCTGTCAAATCTTGTGTCACAGAAGGCCACCTCTTTGTCTGGGAGTTTGTAGTGTGATAGAGTTATTGATAAAGCATTAGGGATTCGGTTACTAAGTAACCAACCCAGCCTGGTTCAAGGACCCGATCTTTAAACCTCTTTCCCTTTAAATTATGTGTAATGTCTTATATGATTCCCCTCCCCGTTTTTATTTATTCAGGTTTGTCCCAAAGCAGCACTTTTGTACAGTAATAGCTTGAGCCATTTTATTGTTATGTAACCCACCTGACATAATAAATTACATAAACTGTGCTGAATAGACGCAATTTAAATTGTGTGAAGATTAAGAAAATAATTTAAGATTAAACTAAATCCTGCAAGTGTAACTAAAATTTGATATTCATTTTAAAATAAATTGCTAGACAAGACAAGATCAGTGATCATTTTAGAATGCAGTAGTCCCTGAACAAGCCATCTTAAAATGAATGCGGAATCTGAAGGCACTGCATTCAATGTAGTTGGGTACATTTTCAGTGAAGTATCCAGGGAATTAACCGTGCAATTCTCATTGTTAATGAGTTATTCAGCCAAATCTTCATGCACAAATCACAATTAACATGTACCCTTTTTGATTTTTCTACCTCATATATGGAATTAACATAAGATAAGTAAACAAATTCCTAGCAGCTGCTAAATGCATTTGGCCTGATTCTGATGTCATATCAGTCCCGGTTCAGCTTTAGCATATACTGAAAGTTAAAAGAGTCACATACTTTAAGGTCAGAAGTGACCACCAGATCATGTAGTCTGACCCGCTGTACATCACAGGCCACTAAACGCCAACAAATTACTCCTGCATGGAGCCCAGTAACCTGGATTAGATTAAAATATTACAGCCCTCTGTGTACCACAGGCAGAGATTAAAAGGGATTAAGGTGCTCCAATGCCTCTGGGCCCTCCAATGGCAGGGAATTGTTTTGGTTAGGTATAATCAGGTGATCCTAGCAAGCAACCTGTGCTCTACACTTCTGACAAAGGCAAAAAACAAAACAAGGTCCCTCCCAATCCGACCAGGGGAAAATTCCTTCCTGATTCCGTTACAGCCTCAGGCTGGATAGTAACATTTTGAGAAAATGACAAAATTTATGAAAAGATCATCAAAACTAAAGCTGAAGTAAATACCATATTTCTATATTTTATATTAAATTCTTTACCCATCTGAGAATGCCAGTTGAAAGCTCATGATCTGTAGATGCCAAAAATTAATTAGCTGGTGACAAATTGTAACACACAAGAAGTTAAGTACTTGTTTTACCAGAAAGACAGTTTATATGTATATTTTCAGATCATCTAAGTATCTTGAGAAAGTCTGTCGATCATAATTATTCTTTGCATTACATTAGTAACTAAGATGTGTTAAGCACTGCTCAGACAGGAAAATACAGTTGCCTCAATGAAGCTTACAATCTTAAAGGAGAAAAAAAATATAAAATGGACTTCTTCATTCTATTAGCTTCTTTTAGTAGTAACAGATAAAAACAGATTTAGTAACAATGTCTATGAGCCAAGAATAATGGTAGGAAAATACACAGGTATTAACACTTTGGACCGTGAACTAGACGCTCATGAATTGACAAGCAGAATTGCTAGAAGCAACTATCACAGGAGGTCTACCTGACCAGAGCTCATTGCAGGATTGGGGCCTCAGTATACAGGGAAGCTGAAACAGCCTATGCAGAAAGATCCTCAGCGGGTGTAAGTGGACTCCCCATTGCCATCAATATAACTGCTCTGAATTACAGTAGCTGAGGATCTGGCCCTTGGGGCTGTCAAAAACACAAAGTAAACTATAAAACGTACTTTTTTCCTCTCTGATTCCTTTACCACATTAAAACACACACACATGACACTTGTTTTGTCTGCCCCTTTTACATTAAAAAAAAAGCACAGTTGAAATACTTCTTTGAAATTTTAAGCCTTTTTCTTTTCTTAAGCATAGTTTATGAGGGAACCTTGAAGCTGTAATTTGTTACTGTAGAAATGAGTCTCCTTGTCACACAAGGAGTGGGTTTTTCATTTGCAGGGTTGCTCGTAATAAGTGCTGTGCCTCTGGCCTTTAAAGAAAAAAAAAAGCGAGAGAGATTTGGAAACAAATGTAAATTACTTTACAAGAATTTTTAACCGAGAAGAACAAAGCAAAAAGTACAGTAGGTTAAATTGTGGGCCTTGCTAAACTGGTACTGTGAAGGTTGAACATGAAGCAAATAAAAAAGTCCAAAGTAATAGCACTTCAGGCTCATAGTTTAAGGAGAAGTGCGGTGTTATTGTGATAATTGAGATTTTGTGTAATTAAAAATTGTCATATTAAATGTTCAGCATCTAAGGCCTGCAGATGGGGCATATATCCATCCAAAATGAATATTTGTTTCCATAGTTCAAATATCTGCACTTTATTTGGGATACCTGCAAAACATATTCCAAAATATTTGCATACAAATGAAAATCAGGAAGATATCTTTTTGACCACAATATTTGAAACTTATTCGTAGGATTCTATTTCTCCGCTGTGACTGGTACTTTACCTATCAGTTAATATTTTGGGACCACCCCCTCCCCCAAATATTTATCACAAAAAGGGTGAGATTAACAAAAGGCGGAGACTGCATAGGGAAAACAAGGTGTGCTAATTAACACTTTTAAATTAACATATTAAACACTACTTTAGGAACTAATGTAGACAGACAGTTGTGTTTTAAAATGTTAGCCTGTTGTGATTAACCCTAGGAAGAACCCTATGGTTAACCATGCCCAGTGCTAAAATCTAATACATTAGATTATAACCCCCTTGGGACCATCTTTTTGTTCTGTTTTTACAGGACCTAGCACAATGGGGTCCTTATCCATGACTAGGACTCCTAGGTACTACTGCAATACAAATAACAACAAATAATACCTCATTTCCCCAGTGTGGTACCCTCCCAAACTCTGCATTTCAGGAGAGGGGCAGGGTATAGGAAACCCCTATCAAGCTCCAGAAGACTGCACTGGCCCTATCTTAATTTTAAAAACAAGTAAATAGACAAAAAATCTTTGTTAACTTATCTAACAGTGGACATTAGGGTTTTTAAAAAAACCTAAGAATTTAAAGGTATGGAAATTAACAGTTAAGACAAGGTAGATAAATATTCAAATGCTCGCACAGTTCATACAATCCCTTAAATAAAGGCACACTCACACTATATATTCTAAAAATCAATCTTAGGACTGCTTCTACTTACCCATAATCTATTGACATGTTCATGACATCATTATCAATATTTTGAAATTATTGACTACAAGTGAGAATGTAATAATCTTCCAAATCCTGATTTCCTTCTTTCCTCTATGGGAAATAAATAATGTACTAGCTTGTTTGAGGAATGGAGCACTCAGATGTGTGTCCTAGACATCTAGAATGGATAGGATTAATGTTGATATGTATGCTGTATCTGAAAGGGGAGTGTCTCACTCACAGAGTATATAAGGAAGGTATAATGTGATTTCTTTTCTGTATTTTATAGGATGGCTGGAATACAACATCTGTTTCAACATTTATTTTCATTTCACTTCAAAATGAAATTGAGATCCTTCAAAAGTTGTCATAAAAGAAAAGAAGAGAAGAGAGAGAAAAACACCCCCAGAAAAGCCATCATTGCAGTAGTCAGGGTACTCACTGAGGATGAATCAGACTCAGGTTCACATTCCTGTGCTGCCTGATTCAGAACTAGAATTCATAAAGGGTCAGGTTGGGCCACCCTAATGTCCAGTAGAAGCATACTTCATGATTTCAATTAACTAATCAGCATGAGTAAGGATAACAGAATATGGTCCATAGCTGTATATTGTGGGCAAAGATGTTGTTTATGAACTGTATATGGAGAATAAAATGTGATAATGATTGCAGAGATAGGTGAAGTTAGGGATCACCTATCCCAGAGCAGAGATGTTGAGTGGCCAACAGGCTGGTGGTGATAGAGAGCTAACACCCAGCTACCACAAGAAAGACTCTACTTCATGGAGGCAAGCGGATAACAAGGTGACTCACAGTCCTGAGTGCCCCAAATACCAACAGGATAGGGTCAAGTCTTTGATCTGTGGATTGACGAAAAGAGGTAAGATGTTGATGTTTCTGCACTGGTTAATTGAAGAATTCTGCGTGGGACTGTGTGCCATATGTTGTTGGTGATAGGAGTTTTCTTTTGTATTTGCATTTTGGTCTATTTTTAGTAAACATGTAAAGTCCTTAATAAACAAAAAAGTTTATTAAAAAAATCTAATTATTGAGTTGTACCTTTTTGTCTTTCAATCAGTTTGGGCAGTGAAACTGCAACTGTTTAGTTATACAATTACTCTTGTGAGTCAAGTTACATATGTCCATAAATGGGCCATAGTCAGATTTACTTTAGATTTTTTAAAACCCGTTTAAATTATTTTATAAATTCTATTCACTGCATATGTGTTTATCTAAAATGTGTAGGATTTCTTTAAATTATTGGACAATGTACCTTCACATATTTATGTTCAAAACAGTAAGAGAGAAACAGTAATTTATTTCCAAGTACTACATTATCTGACTGCAAACGAGGGGTGAAATTTTGGCTCCATTGAAGTAATGTGGCAAATTTTCCATTGACTTCAATAGTGCCAGCATTTTATACTAGTCCTTTTACATTTTAACAGAAAAAGGTGAATATTACTCTAATGGAGTGTAATTTTCTGGATTAAAAAGCAGAACCTATATGTCCAGCAGCTACAAGAATAAATCACTTTAAAGCAACAATGCATGGATCTTTTTACATGTACAAAGAAAACTCCATTTGGTTACAAAAAAGTGATAGTAACACATTGTTCAAGCCTGAGCATATAAATGTAGATCCCTAAATAAATAACTGATTCTGAAAGAGACCCAAAGAAATCAAAAGGACTTTTAATTACTCAGTTTTTCTGAAAACCAGGCCATTTTTATTAAGGTGCCTACATATAGGAGTTGGCTGGGACTTTTCCATCAAAATGTTGTTGGTGTTTTCAAATGGTGATGTGATAGGATCATAAATATCAATGTTAATTGCATATTTCAATCTCTATCGCTAAAAAATTTGATTTGTTTGCTTCATTTCTAAAAAATGGGATCAGACAGTTTCAAAACCTCCACCTACAGCAGACACAGTCTACAACCCAGTGAGACCAAATGGCTATAACTGCCCAAAATACGGAGCAGCCATCCTGGAAGTATTCTCTATGTTAAGCCCTGATTGATGCTCCTGCTATTTGGGAGGGGTGGGCAACAGTTTCAACAATGGGAGTTAAAGGCTACCTTCCTGAGAGGCTCACAGACCATTGCAGACTAGCAAGGAGAAAAGAAAAAATAGCAGAATATGAGGTCTGTGACGAGAATGGGTCACAGAAGGATCTAGAATTGCTAGGAAAATGTAGTGGTTCTATTTGTGCAGCTTAAGAGGAAAACCTAACAGCTTGAAGTAAAATGTAAGATAAGATGTAACTAAATGTGTGCCGGCTGTTTGTTGTTTTGAAATCCTATTTTTCCTCTCTTGTACTTTGTGACCAATGGCCTTTTTAAAAGCGTGTTTGTATTTAGCAGTTGGAACAATCACTGGTTATGGGTTCCCATAGGGAACACAGGTGTACAAAACCCAGTCAGACCTGCAGGGTGATAAGCTGTTGGTACATGTGGGGAAGTGTATCCAGATCCCAGACTACAGCTACATCTGGAGCTAGGGGTATGATTTTCAGCTCACATATTCATAATTTGTACTAGCTCTCATCAAGCTAAAAAGCATAGCCATGGTAGCAAGGGCAGTAGTGAACAGCAACACAGGCTAGCCACCCTGAGTGGTAACTTACCTGGACCCTGTGGGTATGTACTCAGGCAGCTAGCCGATGCTGCCATTCGCCACTGCATCTGCTACCCCAGCTACATTAATTTTAGCATGCAAGCTTGATTAGAGCCAGCACAAGTGTGTCTACTCAAGCTGGGAATCACACCCACAGCTCCAGTGTAGACATAGCCTAACAGTAGAAGAATTGTGAGATTCCACCTTGAGACAGGTAAAGGCAAGGCGCCTCAGATCTGTGCTAGTAAAAGGGGAATGAGGAATTTTTAAATTTTGCTGATTCTTTTTTATTTCCCATTTGGAAAACTCAAACAAAATATTTAATTTAAGTCAGGTCAAGATTTATCTATGCCCACCTAAGATGCTGCAGTGCCTCATTGGGAGTTGTAATTTGAATGCCTTATACCCCCTTCTCTTCTATTGGCCAGGCTCCCAGGCTGAACTGTATCTCCCATGATGCACTGTGGTCTCTCCTATTGGATTACTGCAATGAATCATTTGTCACATGACCATGGTGCTTTATGAGAGGAGTAGTCTGACCAGGTGCCTGACCTAAAGAGGAGAATACAGATATGAGGCATCTGAACTACTACTTGTCACCACAGAAACTCCTGCAAACGAAGCTCAATGTTGAACTAAGTTGAAATGGGACATTTCTGAATCAAAGTTTTTCAGAATTCAGGATGAAAACAAATGTTGAAACACAGAAATTTCCAACAGGATGAAAATTCCAATTTTTGAAAAGCTCTACTAAAAGTGGATCTAAGAATATAACTTTATATGGCCAGATGTTCTCTTTTTGGACAATTGATAATGAAACAAACACTAAAATTACAAACAGCAATAATTACAACAAACAGCTATATGAGCACAGCTCCTGCAAATATGTAGGCATGAAGATAATTTTACTTATATGAACAAAGTCAGGCACCTGTGTGAGTATTTGCAGGCTCCAGGCCATACGGCCTTCCAGCTGCAAATGTCAAAAGACTTTACTAGTTGTGATGCTTGCCAGAGTTATCCAGAGTGAGGCATCTTACAACCACTTGCCCTTCGCATGAGGAAGCTTTGTCTGTGCCTGTGAGGGGTCAGCTCCTCAACTCCACCAGCCATAGGCAACAGAAGCACACCCCTCTAGGCCTCACAGGCCCCACTGTCAATTTACAGGTTGGCACACTCCAATCATCAAGCCTTCTGAGGGTCTCCCTAGACACTCACGGTATTCACAGGTTCACTGTTTCCAAAGAAACTGTACACCCTAGCTTACAAGTTCAACATCAGATCACCACTCCACTTAACACACAGCACTGAGATGTGTTTATAGTGAAATTGAGTATAAGTTTATTTAACTCATAGAGCTTCAAATAGTAGCAAGTGGAATTATTGGAAACAAATGGTTACATATAAAGTCACAACATGCATTCTACAACCCAGATTTAATTAACAAGATACTCATGTCTTTTAAGAGTATTGTTCAACCAAAATCTTGCAGCACTTTACAGCCATGTTCCTTTCATGCTGTCAGTTTGAAGGAATCAGTGTCTGTCTTTGCATGCTAAGATTTAGCAGAACAATCCTTTGTCTTTATTCATAAACAGGACAATCCTGCTATTTGTTTCATTCTGAAGATTTCCTCTTGTGTAGATTTTGCAGTCTCTCAAGCCAGGCTTGATACAGTATGCAAATAGGTGAACAGTGGGAAGCATACAATAACCAAATGGCCAGACAGAAAGATGAGAGGCTGTTACCTCAGAAATATAACTTTTAGGTAGGAGATATATCACCTCCTGGTGGCATCCCTTATCTCCAAGACCTTAAGAACATATTTTTCCTATAGATGCACAAGTCTTTAGATATTATCCATTCATACATTTCACAATTATTATGAATACCAGTGGGCTACTGGCTTTTGCTAAAGACCTTGCATGCTATGCTTTGGTGAAATATTATGCAGATATCCAACCCAGGGGATCCCTGTAAACCCCTCTACATCCCCTGTGCCATCTGTCAGTCGGCATAAGGTTTGTATTATTATCTCCATTTTACAGATGGGACTCTGAAGCAGAAAGAGAGTAAGGGCCTGATTTTCACTGGTACTGAGGAACCACAATTTCACTTATCTTCAGTGAGAGCTGCAAGTGCTCAGCATCTCTGAACTTTCATGCCCCTATGACCTTCCTCCTCCAAAGAGGAACTGTGTAGATCAGGCCTGCACAACGTGTGGCCCGGGGGCCGCATGTGGCCCATGTGGGCTCACTGTGCGGCCCGCGGGGGCGTGGAGGGTTGCAGCTGTCTGGAGGTGCCTGCATTCCACGCCTTCCTCATTCACACCTCATTCTTTCAACAGGGAAATTGAATACAAAGTGGGGGGAAGATCTTATTCTACTTCTAGCAAAAAGACGTTTTTCTTTTACCTTAATTATACTACCTTAGGGGCCCGCTATAACATATTACCAAGGTTCAATACAAACTCATAGAAAAGTTATAAAAAAAATGCATAACGCAGAGATTTATCTAGAACTGCATTGATTGACTGTTGTGTGCAGTAATATAGTGACCCCTGGGGGGGGGTGAAGAGGGGTGTGATGGTGGGGCCAAGCGGGGAGGGGGTGGGTCCTAATTTACTGCTGTGATTTGGTCACCCTATGCACGCTGTTTCTTTTCCCTTCTACAGGCTTCTACACCCCAGTGCTGGGGAATAAGGGGTTGTTTCTGCGGGGCGGGCAGCGCTGGGGGAGGGGGGGGTGTTTTGCGGGGCCGGGGGTTTTTGGCCCTCAGCTGTTTTCTTTGGAGTAATATGGCCCTCGCCACTTTACGAGTTGGGCAGGCCTGGTGTAGATGGACCCCTGTTCTCATACAGAGTCCCGTGTTGGCGCAGGGGTCTGCCTAGACAGTTCTTCTTGGAGGATGGGAGTCTAAGTGTCTTGTCCAAGGTCATACAAATAGTCAATGTGGCAGAGCAAATAGGACTCATATCTCCTAGTTTTGATCTCCTGCCTTAAACACAAGACCCTCCATCACCTCAGCTCAAGCAGAAATCCTTTAAAAAAATAGAAAGAAATCTTTTGGAAGCAGACATATTCAGATTCTCACCCATTTGTCACTTAAGTACCACATATTCAAATAGATACATACAAAAAATGCTTCCCCCTACAACACAACAACTGAAAGTAATCGGCCTATAAAAAAAGACTTGCTTCTCCTAGAAATAGAAAATGAAACTGAAGACAGTGTTGCTCTGCTCAAGCATCTGTTAGTAATAGAAAACATATTTTGTCCTTGGCCAAATACCTGAAATATTGCTTTTTATGCTAAAAGCATTTTGCTATTTTATATTCTTCATATTTTGTTTTGCAGATTTCATGCTGTAGCCACAACAGTGTCATTAGCACCAGTAACTTTGTCTTCCTTAATAAAAAAAACCCTATGGTTTCAAATTAAAACACCACGAGATTTAACATTTACATAGTCATTGTAGAGGAGTGATTAAACTAATCAAAATTCTTTGATTAAAGAATGTTTCCCAAGTGTCTGTCCCTGATAATTACTATGCAACCACTACATTCGAAGATAGCGTAATTGAAGGTGCCGATGCAAATGTTAGTCTTTACAGAGCAATTTCTCTTTCTACTTTTCCTCCATGAATATAATTACATACATTGTATTTTATTTTATGCGATGGAATGAACTGCTTTACCCAGGAAAACATGACTGAATCATAGCATTTAGAGATGGAAGAGACCCATTATATCATTCAATCCCTTTCCCTGTCAATGTACTTAAAGCAACACCCACCCCTGCCATTTTTGATGCTATCCAATAAGACCCCCAATTCCACAAACACTTAAACACATGGGAAAATTTATTCAGGGTGTTCAATGGAATTATTCATGTGTATAAAATGATTCACATGCATAAGTATTTGCAGGACCAAAGCCTTAATGTCTGCATACAAATATACAGTAAGAGACCTTTCCTGATATTTGTCATGTGTGGAATTGAGCTAGGATCTACTGGTGTACAATTTGCTCAGTATGGGTCTTTTTGGAGCAAGAAGATGCATCTGTGTATAACAGTACCGCCAATGCTGAGCATTGAAAAAGTCACATGTCAAGCTCTAAACTCATGACATTGGCTTAAAAATCAATAGGTTTTTAAAAACTAATAATAACTGAGATTAATTTTGTTTGCCTTCTGGTTTCCGAACTCTTCGGTTTCATGGTTTCAACGTTTTGTCTATTTTTTTTCTGGAAACAATGAAAGATGAGATCCTGACAATCACATGACTTTAGGATCTGTGGTTTTAAGGAAAATTACTAAGTATTATCAGACTCGATACTGAGTTAGAAACACTAGCATAAGACAAAGTGGGATAGGTTTTATCGTTCATCCATTGCAACGAGGATAAAATAGTGTGGCAATGCCGCCATGTATTCTCTTTTTGTTAATTTGCATGACTGAATAGGAACACTGAAAATTAGTAGTCAACATTCTGAAGTCTATCTACCATGGGTACTTATTGGGCCCATTGTCATAGTATCTAAACACCTCATAATCTTTGAAGATGTTATCCTCATGGGAGCCACATGAAGTAGGGAAATGCTATTATCCCAATTTTATAGATGGGGAACTGAGGCATAGGCGGGATTAAGCCGCAGAGTTTCAAAAGTATTTAGGCACCTAACCACATTTGAGATCTAGACTTAAGTGACATAACCAGGTTCACACAGGAATTCTGTGATAGAACAGGGATTTCAACCCAGGTCTCCCAACTCCCAGACTAGTGCTGTAATCACAGGGTCATCCTTCTCTTCTAGGGTCAACATTTAACAACAGTTATAATACCGGGCAGTAACTGTTGCCATTTTTTAAAAAAGTAACCACTATCAAAAATCATCCCTATACAATATTTAAAGTTAGAGGGACTCAACTTTGTCCACTTTGAATATATGAATTATTTATCTAAGTAGGAATTGGAAATATGATTAAAGAAAGCTATCTGGAGGAAAAAGTGCACAACAATTATGGTGTTCTTCCTGTCCCATTTAATACCAAACTAAAATATATCTAAACTATGAACTGATGTCTGGGAAGTAAAACATACATATATATATATGAAATCATTGTATTAATTCAGTATTCAATTGACTCATGTTTGGTAAAGTCAACACAGATGTTTTTATGATGGATCATCATTCAAGGAGGACATCTCACTCCATTTCTATGTAAGCCAAAAGCAAGTAGCATTTGCATATTTCCAGAATATCTTGGTTCATACTGCAGGTTGCAACAGCAATGTGGTATTGGCAGAAAAAGAAAATCATTGGGAATTTTGTATCTGTACTAAAAACTGAAGGCTTGATAATTTGGAGCTGTCAGGGAGAAGTGCTGGTTTGACAGCTATCACTGTGACTGAATGTTGTAGGGGTTTTCTGGAAGGAAAGGAAACAAAAGCAAAAACAAAATGGAATCCACCCAAACTTTGTCACATTCATATTTTGGAATCAAGGAGATGATGACCCTGTTTAAAAGAATAATGAGGGAGGCAGCTGCATGGTATAATGGGTTAGTGAACTAGCCTTTTACTTCAGAAGCACTTAGCTAAATCCTGGGCTTGGTTACAAGTGAACCTGAAATTGGTTCTCTCATTGTAGTCCCTATGGACATTTATTCCTATTATAAAACCTCTACTGAGTTTAGCATAGCTGGCAATCTCTGCTCAAGATTATAGGTGAGATCATTATAGGCGAGAATTGAACTGCAAGTGTGTGAAAGCTTGCTTAGAGTCTGGCTCAGGCCAGTGCTATTAGTCCTGCAGGTTTTTTTTTCTTTTAAAAAACCAAACACAAATATTACCTTCCCTGACGTATTTCTATTAAGACACAAAGAAGAAAGAGTCCCCACCCCCACCCCCAGTGTTTCATTTCAAACTTTAAAGATTATCTTGCTACTTTGTTTTGTGTTTAAATATTAATATTTGTGGTTTACTGACACTGAAAAATTAAAATCTTTTAGCATGAAATTTAATTTCATGCATTACTTAATAAACATTAAAAACTATGCTTAATGTATTTGTATTCAAAAATACAGTATTTTATTACCACAGAGGTTAAAGGATATTAGCATATTGGAAAGTTCATCCGCTCATATAAGGCTTAACCCTGTGATTATTTGTGGCCAGATGTTGTGTTTGTGCAGTGTCTGTCACAGTGGGGAACTGATGATTAAGGGTTCAGGGTGCTACTGCAGAATAGACGACGACGACGACGACGACACTGGCTCCCAGATCTCACTCGTCCCATGCTGAAGGAGAGTCCAGCTATCTCTATAGCCCTGTACACTCCCTTGCCTCCTCAAATTTAAGACAACAATGAATGATATACCATGTAAAAGAAGTAAAGTAAAATACTAAAAGGCGCATTGATTGTTAATTACCCCTTTTGTCTTTAAATACACTGTTCCGGCCTCACCCCATTCCTCCCATTATAAATTATTCAGGATAGATTTCAGCCCTATTAGCTTTGATTCTGCACAGCATTTTTTTCTAACTTTTTTCTGCTTATACAACAAGGAGTCCTTGTGGCACCTTAAAGACTAACAAATTTATTTGGTCATAAGCTTTCATGGGCTAGAATCCACTTCATCGGATGCATGGAGTGGAAAATACAGTAGCAGGTATCTATCTATATCTACATACACATACACGAAAAGATGGGAGTTGCCTTATCGAGTGGGGGTTCAGCCTAACAAGACAATTCACTTAACAGTAAAATACCAAGGGAGGAAAAATCATTTTTATAAGGTAATGAGGGTGGCCCATTTCAAACAGTTGACAAGAAGGTGTGAGTAACAGTAGTGGAAAATTAGTATGGTCAAATTAGTTTTTGTAAAGACCCATCCACTCCCAGTATTTATTCAGGCCTAATTTGATGGTGTCCAGTTTGCAAATTAATTCCAGTTCTTCAAATTCATGTTGGAGTCTGTTTTTGAAGGTTTTTTGTTGAAGAATTGCCTCTTTTAAGTCTGTTATTGAGTGACCAGGGAGGTTGAAGTGTTCTCCTACTGGATTTTGAATGTTAGGATTTCTGATGTCAGATCTGAGACTGCATAGATACTGTCCGGTTTGGCACATGTACATAGCAGAGGGGCATTGCTGGCACATGATGGCATATATCACATTGGTAGATGAGCAGGTGAATGAGCCCCTGATGGTGTGGCTGATGTGGTTAGGTACTAGGATGGTGTCCCTTGAATAGATATGTTGACCGAGTTGGCACCAGGGTTTGTTGCAGGGTTTGGTTTCTGAGTTAGTGTTTCTGTGGTGTGTAGTTGCTGTTGAATATTTGCTTCAGGTTGAGGGGGCTGTCTGTAAGCGAGTACTGGCCTGTCTCCCAAGGTCTGTGAGAGTAAGGGATCATCCTTGAGGATAGGTTATAGATCCTTGATGATGCGCTGGAGAGGTTTTAGTTGGGGGCTGTAGGTGATGGCTAGTGGGGTTCTGTTACTTTCTTTGTTGGGCCTGTCTTGTAGTAGGTGACTTGTGGGTGCCCTTCTGGCTCTGTCAGTCTGTTTCTTAACTTCACCAGGTGGGTACTTTAGTTTTAAGAATGCTTGATAGAGATCTTGTAGGTGTTTGTCTCTGAGGGATTGGAGCAAATGCGTTTGTATATTAGAGCTTGGCTGTAGACAATAGATCATGTGATGTGGTCTGGATTAAAGCTGGAGGCATGTAGGTAAGTATAGTGGTCCATAGGTTTCCGGAATAGGGTGGTGTTTGTGTGATCATCGCTTATTAGCACTGTAGTGTCTAGGAATTGGATCTCATGTGTGGACTGGTCCAGGCTGAGGTTGATGGTGGATGGAAATTTTTGAAATCCTAGTGGAATTCCTGAAGGGCCTCCTTCCCATGGGTCCAGATGATGAAGATGTCATCAATGTAGTGCAAGTAGAGATGGGGCATTAGAATAATACTTCCTCAGCTCTCGTCCCCTAAGTCAGCCACTCTGAAACCTTTCTTCTGCTTACTATTTAGTTTGATTATTTTACCTGTGGAGCGTGGATTTCAATGTTAAAACTTCCGTTTACTTCAATGAGTTCCAGATTTCATCCCATGTTTTCTTTGTTTAGCTAAGACAACCTGAATTTGTCAGTACTGATGGTCAGAAACCCCTCAAGATAAAGAGCCTATCTTCTGACTTCAAGAAAGGCAGACCTTCACTCTTGTGAGCTGGAACTGCAGAGAACAGCTCCAAAAGTTACAACTGGGATGCAGTCAGAATAAGCAAAGGTGAAATCTAAATACAAAGATCCACGTGCAAGTGGTAAGGTGTTTTTCATTAATATCTCAAACCTGAAAATTTCTTAAATGAATATAAAATTAGGAGCAACATCTATACAGAAGGTTGAACAAATAATAAAGATTTAAAGAAACACACTAAGATGTTCAATTTTCAGCTTAGTTTGATTCTATTCATTAGATAGGTACTGAGCTGAAATTAGTATATAGTGAAGTAGTTGATATTTCCAGTATATAGCAGCTGATGAATAATCTAGTTCATTTCTGAGGGCTGGTCTATACTGAAAAGTTATATTGGCATAGCTAAGGCTCTCAGGGGGGTGAAAAATCCATACCTTTGAGAGACGTAGTTAAGCCAACCTAACCCCTGGTGTAAATAGTTGACATAGCTGGTGTAAACAGTTGTTAGGTTGACAGAAGAATTCTTCTGTTGACATAGCTACTGCCACTTGCGGGAGGTGGATTACCTGCAAGGATGGGAGAACCCCAGAGCCGGTGCGCCCACTAGGCGACCCTAGGCAGTCGCCTAGGGCGCCAGGATTTGGGGAGTGGCGGGTGGCTGCCTCCCGCTTCCCGGCTCCACAGGTGAGCTGAAATCTGAGGGGGGGGGCACGGCTGGCCATGGCTGCCTCCCGGCTCAGCGGCTGGCCGCGGCTGAGCCGGGGGGGGGGGGGGGGCGGCTGGCCGCGGCTGCCTCCCGCCTCCGCAGCTGAGCTGGGGGTGGGGTGGGGCATGCCACGGGCAGGAGGGAGGCTGCCGTGGCCCACGGGGGGGGGGGAGCCATGGGGGGGAGCTGGCTGCCGCAGGGGGGGTGGCTTTAGCTGGGGGGGCACAGGGCTGGTGCAAGGAAGTTTCGGCTAGGGCCTGAAACTTCCTTGCACCAGCCCTTGAGAACCCCTCCCATCACTACAGCACGTGTCCATACTGCAGCGCTATAATGGCACAGCTGCCATGCCGCAGCTGAGTGACTGTAGGCATAGTCTGAAATTAAAGTATGATTTTAGACAGGAATAGGTTATAAAAGGACAAAATAAATTCTCATAAATACCTGAAAACTTAACGTTCTATTCATCTACCTGGCCACTACCCTTTATGTCTAAATTAATGCTCCATTATTTATATGCCTATGTGTTACCTATAAATCCTTCAGACAAATCAGGCACTGATTTTTAATTGATTTTTGCCCTACACAATTAATTCCACTAAAGGTTTAAAGGACTGAAGTATCCTGGGTGTTAGACAAAATAAACATAACCCTGAGCCAAAATTTAAGGGATGAATGCTATAGACTACATTCAGATGAAAGCTGAAAGCTGGTGGATGGCTAGTATAAAATGGCATCCTGGATCCCAACAGAAAGCCTCCCTCTCCCCTCTCCATACCTCATTCCTGGTGCAAGTTCTCCCATGGAACAACTCTCTACCTCCTGGCACTGCTGGACCTTTTATATTTCATGGTACATCACTACTCATGAAGGACATGAGTCAAATCCAGCTGAAGTTAATGGGAGTTTTCACAATGATTTCAATGGGAGCAGGAGCAAGTCCTACAGGCTCCCCAGTACCATTTAGGCACAGACTTGCATTAAACGTATCACAGAGCTACACTGCCTTGGAGAGCACAGGGAGGCACTCTGCCTCAGATAGAATGCCTCCCTGGAGCCCCAGAACACCATGTTTGCTGGGCCTTATCTCATCCTATTTTACATTATTTATGCATATGATACAGATTTCTTTTGGCAGGGGGCTACCTGAGCTCAGGGATCCTATACAATTGGCTCCCCTTTCCCTCCCTCTCTCATCAGCCATGTGTACATTGCTAAACATTGTCCGGGGTGCAGCATATTTCCTATGGATTTACTCATTGCTCTTCCCTTCACTGTGCAGCACAGGGGCTGCATTTAAAGCTAGGGAAGCCATACATCACCATGGAGAGTAGGTGGCATGAGACTATCTTACAGGTGAATGCTTTGTTAATATGTTTGCCGCCACTTGGTGGTCTCATGGGCACTGGGCACAGTGCTTAGTGAATCCTGTAATAAAACACACAAAAAATTGAGATGCTGTTTGTACTCCACATCAGTAGTTGTAATCTAAATGATAACACTATAAAGTAGCTCTAGTTTGCTTCCTTTCTCCTGGGAAGTTGAGGTGTTTGTATGTCCCAAAAAAATAGAATAGCGCAGTTGCTCTAAAGGCAGGAAAAAGCAGGCTCAGTTTCCGAAGTAGTGGCCTTGGCTCAAAGTTTGTGTAGTATCTGTTTCAGTACACTTATGATATTCACTGTTTGCTAAATTATACCTTTCATTGAACTATGGTTGTTTCAAGGTGAGAAAATGGAAGATGCAAGCAGTAAATGCCTGGATCCTGATCCTTTTATTCCTTGTGCGTGAGTAAAAGTAAGGTCCCATTTTGTGGTGTAGTCCTGGGGTATTAGGGATGGGTTTGCTCTGACTCTCTCCTAGAGCCCTGTCCTCTGAGGCATAAGGTGATGAGGGAAGGGAAGAGAAGACTTGCAGCAGCAAACTACTTGCCTTAAAAACATATCAACCAACACTGCCCACTTTGGATTTAAAGGTTTAATTTTGTTTTCCATTTTGGATTCAATATCAAACAGCGAAAACTAGGGACAAAATCCTGATAATTATCTAGGGCCGGATTCTGCCCACCTTGTTCTAGGAGCAATCACATTGATTTCCAAGGAACTACTTGTGGATTGAGGTATTATTAAACATGAGCAAGAAAAACGGAATCTGTCTCAGTGGGGTTATTTCCAGAATAAGGTAGAACTCAACATGACCAGAGGTACAGAATCTGCCCTTGAAAGGCAAGTTTATATAAACAAAGTTAGGTAAGGCAACTAAACTGTGTCAGTCTAAGGAACACTCAGGAAGATAGTTTTTAACCACACATTTTTGAAATATCATTTGTCAAACAACAGAATGTCATTATGAAAGCTCTGGGCCTGGCGCTGGTGTAGTCTCTTGACTGGCATATTATTTGTACATCCATTCTTCAGACCATCCCACACAATCTAAAGCACATAAGCTACGCTATATAATATGTCAGTACCTACTAATTGTTTCCTGAGAAGGTTTTGGTGCAAGTTCAATGAAAGGTATAATTTAGCAAACAGATTTAGCAAGCAGCAGATAAAACAATTAGACTAAAGATCTTTTGTGAAAGAAGTGGCTGGCAGTACACCCGCAGCGAAGGCTGACTTTGTAATTTAGCAAACAGATTTAGTAACTGGCAGATACAACAATTAGAGGAAAAATCTTTTGTGAGAGAAATAGCTCACCAAATTCGCACAGGGCAGGTACATTTGCATTAAAGTGATGTGTTTAGATTTCACTTAAAAGTAAGCCATTTTTTCCACCTTTTAATTTTTTTCTCCCCTCTCCTCTCTCTGCCAGGGCTGGTAGCAGGAGGACATTGACAAATTGTGCATTTACTAATGGGATGAATTCAGAGTGAGGAATCTGGACATAAGCAGCAACCTAAAAAAAAAAAAGTACTCTGAGTAGAGATTTTTGCATTAGAAATCAGTCTCCCCCCCAACCATCAGATTTCTTTTTTTAGTTATGCTTTCTTGTTTTATGTTTGCTGTGATTTATTGCTATACTTTTTAACAAGATGTCTACAGTCAAGTGTTTGACTGAAACAGTCAAATGTGAAATGATTAGAAAGTACAGAACATGCTGTAATTTCAGTGTTACTGTGGGGAAAATGTTTCAAGATATACTATGAGATCTCTTGATATTAGGTTACAATTTATTACACTGCACTGTAAAATTGGGTACTGTGCCAAACTAACAAGCTGCTTCCCTAAGAGCTTATAGTCTTATTCACAAATGGGAACAAGAAAAACACAGAATAGTACAGTACAAAAAAAGAGTTGGAAAAATATTGATGTCTCTGAATAAACAAGATCATGAGATAGTCATTTTTCTGTAATAGATCATGCGACAATAATAAAACAAATCTTGCCCCCATGACTCTGAAGAGCCCTGACTCAGCAGAAGTTCTGCTGTGGAACTGCACAAGACAAGAAGAGGCCAGCACCCTATGTAGCCAGTTGTCATACCATGTAGGCCAGAGGAGTTATACTCCAAAGGGGCTCATTGCTCCCCAGTGCATGGGGCAAAATTCACCCTACACAGAGGGCCAGAAAAAGGCATACACACCATTTGGTCCCACTTAAGCCCTGTTTTGATGGAAATGGGGGAGACAGGTGGATCTGAGTCTCCATGGATGTCCTAAGGATTAGCTGAAGGTGCTACAGAAGGTGCTGAAGGTGCTACAAAAGCCCCGAGAGACTATGATAGCAGCCTCAAACACAACAGCTCCATTGCCACTTCCCTTGGTGGGGTGAATATTTGTTCCCCTTGTAGAGAAACCTGGGAAGTATCCCAGTTACTCAGCCTTTGGAATCAGCTCTATGAAATTATCTGTCACAAATGTTTAGAGTAGCTGCGGAAAAGGTTGTACATATATTGCAAACATTATTATTGCATTTCTGTACCGAAAAGAATTCAATTATGTCTAGGTTTAGATGGGATAGTCTGAATGCTGGTTTTTTGTGTGCGTCTGTTGTTTCTAAGGCCCAAGGCAGGACACTACTATTGATTAGAGTGAGGTTTCCAAATTAGTGAGACTATCATTAGCTTTTCTGTTTCCTCAAGCAAAAATCTTTAAAGAATTATCAAATAGCAACAATTGCTTTAAGTATTCCATCTGTGCAAAAGAATGCTGGCATCTCTGAATCTTCCCAATAAAAATAAAGTACTTAACTTGGGATACACTAGCTTTTCTATTGTTTTAAAACAAATACAACAATAAATAAGTATATCCGACCTGGTATTTTCAATATATTTGGAGATAAAACAATACGGGAAAGACTGACTTTTATTAAGACTTCATATGTCTTAGCTATATTTTATTTATTAGAATACCAGAGACGGATGTAACAATACATACATATTTGGGGTGTACATGCAACAGTAGAAAATAACTGGAAACCACAAACAGGGAGGCTCACATCCTCAGCTGGTGTAAATTCTCATAGCACCCTCAATAGAGCTATGAGAATTTACATCAGCTGAGTATCTGCCTCACAATTTCACTGATTAATAACAATTAGCCTGTCACCTACAAGAAAGTTGATCATAGGCCAGACCCTCTGCTGGTTAAGTTCTGTGGAACTATACTGTTTCCATTATGAGTCGGATTTGGAGCTCTCCTCTACAAACTTTATCTCAGTCTAAAAATTGGTAACCTAGTTCTGAGACCAAGGCAAAATTTTCCTAGAAACTCAAAGGTGATTCAGACAGTATTTTGTTAATTATGATATCTTAAAAACAGAGCTGTTAAACACAATTGAAAAACCTTCTTCTTACATCTTTTGCCATATGCAAGCATAAACATGAAAAAAACAAAAACAAATGAAAAATACTCTCCGAGAAGAGATCTAAGGTCTGTTCCAAAGCCTAATGAGGTAATTCCAAAGACTCCTATTGACATTACAGGATTTTAGATTAAGCCCCTGGCATTTAATACTAGTAGTTGATTAAAGTAAAAAGACTAAAATGATTAACGTTATTCTTTACTAACATCAAGAGGGAACATTAGCTGTATTGAGCTTAATGTAGTATCTTAAAGGAGTCCTGCTGACCTAAGCTTTCAGTTGAGGGAAAAAAAATTTGAGCTCCTTTCCTTGCAGAGGAAGTGTAAAGTGAAATAACCTGATCACATGACTGGGTGGTCAACAGAATAACAGACCATTTTCCACCAGAAAACTTAGAGGGCCATAGGGTGGGGGGAGCAATTGCTAAGTCTCTTTAGTCTCACAGAGTGGGAGTGTTATCCAAACAATACTCCTAAGTTGCAAGACATATCTGTGACACTGCACCCCATATTCTTTAGTAATATTATAATATGATTATGACATACATTATAATGTACTTTATGCAAGATAAGGCATGTGAGGTGTCATAGGAAAAGTTATGATTAACTCAATATGAGTATCCTATTTGTATGCATGTATTATTTTTGTATCTGATGTTATGAATATTGACTATGTAACTGTATTTCAAATGTAGTTACACCTGGGTAATGCCCACTAGACAAAATGCTTTCAGTCTAGATAGTGGGTGAAGAAGGGTCTATTCAGGGCAATGAACCATTAGGAAAAAACAATAGGCGTTAGTAGAAGCTTATCTCCCACCTGGGGAGCCTTCCTGAAAATGCTACAGACAGCCTCCAAGTAGTGGCTGCTATGACTCTCAAGGACATGTGATGAGATCACATGTCTCCAGACTCCATCTTGGGATGTCAGTATTTTTCCATAGATTGGTCTAGGAACCAAGCTTTCAAACAAAGGGTTCCTGCCATATACAAAAGCTATATAAGGCAGGGAGTGACATCATCTTGTGTTCGTCACTCCTCACCCAAGAAGACTCCTGAAAAACCTGAGGAACAAATATTAAATACTGGGGGAAGTGTTGGAACCATGCTAAAGGGATTTTTAGCCTGTGAATGAAACACCTGGGATTTCCAAGCTGTAAAGCAAGTGCAGCTTGCTCCTTAAGAATTTTCAGCCTGCTTGTATCATCATTTAGGGTGAGAATATGCTATTCATATCCAACCTATTTAGTAAATGAAGCTTAGTTTGCATTTTTTTGTTTATTTCCTAGGTAATATGTTTTGATCTGGTTGCTATCACTTATAATCACTTTAAATCTATTTTTATAATTAATAAACTTGATTTTGCTTTATCTAAACCAGAGAGTTGGAGTGAAGTGTTTGGGAAGCATAACTCAGGCTGTTGCATATTCCTCTCCACATTGAGGGAGGGGGTGCATTTTATGAGCTTGCACTGTACAGTTCACTGTGCAGCACAAGACAGTATTTTTAAGAAAGGGGAAAAAAGTGACCCCCAGTAACTACAGGCTTGTTAGTTTGACATTTGTAGTATGCAAGGTCTTGGAATAATTTTTGAAGGAGAAAGTAGTTAAGGACCTTGAGGTCAATGGCAATTGGGACAAATTACAACATGGTTTTACAAAATGTAGATTGTGCCAAACCAACCTGATCTCCTTCTTTGAGAAAGTAACAGGTTTTTTAGATAAAGGAAATGCAGTGGATCTAATCTACCTTGATTTCAGTAAGGCATTTGATACAGTACCACATGGGGAATTATTGGTTAAATTGGATAAGATGGGGATCAATATGAAAATTGAGAGGTGGATAAGGAACTGGTTAAAGGGGAGACTACAGTGGGTCATAATGAAAGGTGAACTGTCAGGCTGGAGGGAGGTTACTAGTGGAGTTCCTCAGGGATCAGTTTTGGGACCAAACTTATTTAATCTTATTACTGACCTTGGCACCAAATGTGGGAGTGTGCTAATAAAGTTTGCAAATGACACAAAGTTGAGAGGTATTGCCAATTCAGAAAAGGATCGGGATATCATACAGAAAGATCTGGATGACCTTGTAAACTGGAGTAATAGTAATAGGATGAAATTTAATAGTGAGAAGTGTAAGGTTATGCATTTAGGGATTAATAACAAGAATTTTAGTTATAAACTGGGGACGCATCAGTTGGAAATAATGGAAGAGGAGAAGGACCTCGGAGTCCTGGTTGATCACAGGATGACTATGAATTGCCAATGTGATATGGCCGTGAAAAAAGCCAATGTGGTCTTGGGATACATTAGGCGAGGTATTTCCAGAAGAGATAAGGAGGTGATAGTACCGTTATACAAGGCATTGGTGAGACCTCATTTGGAATACTGTGTGAAGTTCTGGTCTCCCATGTTTAAGAAGGATGAATTCAAACTGGAACAGGTACAAAGAAGGGCCACTAGGATGATCCGAGGAATGGGAAACCTGTCTTATGAAAGGAGACTCAAGGAGCTTGGTTTGTTTACCTTAACCAAAAGAAGGCTGAGGGGAGATATGCTTGCTCTCTTTAAATACAACAGAGGGATAAATACCAGGGAGGAAGAGGAATTATTTAAGATCAGTACCAATGTGGACACAAGAACAAATGGATATAAACTGGCGATCAGGAAGTTTAGACTTGAAATTAGATGAAGGTTTCTAACCATCAGAGTAGGCTGTTCTGAAACAGCCTTCCAAGGGAAGCAGTGGGGGCAAAAGACCTATCTGGCTTCAAGATTAAGCTAGATAAGATTATGGAGGGGATGGTTTGATGGGATAACATGAGCTTGGCAATTAATTGACCTTTGACTATCAGTGGTAAATAGACCCAATGGTCAGTGATGGAATGTTAGAAGTTACTACAGAGAACTTTTTCCTGGGTGTCTGGCTAGTGAGTCTTGCCCACATGCTCAGGGTTTTGTAATTTTGGGTGTAAATGACCATTTATCACTAATTCCAGCTTTCCTGGGCGACAAGATAACTGGAATGTCCAAGATGACTGTTGGTGACTCCGTGGTAAGACTGTTACAATGATCAAATTCACATTTGTTACCGGGTTGATGAACTCTAATTACAGAACCTACTGCCAGTTTGGGGTGTCTGCCCTGAGGTAGGTACTCACAGTCGTGAACCAGTCCAAGCAGCATGACTGTGCCATTTATCAAAAGTTTGAGAGCCTGTAAAACTTTCTGCTTGCTATTTTATTCCATGTCTCAATATACATTCTCCACCACACAAAATCCTCTTCTCTCTCAACTTCACAAAAACCAAAAGAAAACCCCCAAAACCAACCCCCCCCACCCGAAGATTTGGGAGAGCTTTATAAGGAATTTTCCATTCCCGCCGTATTTTCTAAATTTTTAAGCAAAATGTCTTTTGGCAGTGGGATCAGATGAAAATGCTGTCACAATACACAAGTCACTTTCAACCAGAGTCATGCCAAAGATATTAATTTGTAAGATGTCAAATCTATATCCAGAGGAATCACAAAGGGTTTGCTGTATATTTCTCCTAGGGTGACCAGATGTCCCGATTGCATAGGGAAAGTCCTGATATTTGGAGCTCTCTCTTATAAAGGCACCTATTATCCTCCACCCCGTCCCGATTTTTCACACTTGCTATGTGGTCACCCTAATTTCTCCCTAGAGGATACTGTTTATCCCCATTTAACTTTCACCCACTAAGGATCAGTCCTGCATGAGTGGACATATCCTTCTCTCTAGCAGCAACATCACTTACTTTCACATGTGCCCATGGATACTGGCATTATGTTCAGGCCAATATCCTTTCCCAACTCCATTAATGTTGAGCGATCAACAGGAGTAGCTATCAAAGTGATGTGAGACTCTACTTCTCTATTGGGGTTGATTACATATTCGCTATAACATTTAGCATAATAAATAAGAGATTTTACCAGGGAATACAATTTGGATTGTTGTGAAACCAATCAGTAATAACAGAATTTTAGGAAAATGAATAAGCATTTGTGAATTTAGCAAGCAAAGCAACCCTATGGGCATTTTTGAGAACAGAGGGTACGATGTAAAATTAGCTAGATAAACAATGTTAGCAAAAAAACAAAAACAAACAAAAAAGATATAAAAGCTCCGTAAGCAGAACTAATAGAACAGCTGCTTTTAATCTGTAAATAGGAATTTTAAATGTCTGACATTTTAAGCCATGATAATTTTGTCTACATCTAAAACAAGTTGTTCAAAGATGCCTCACTAGACATTGCATAAGGATTCACAATTCTGGCAATCTCCATTTTAGATTAACTCCATTTAAATGAGGATGCCATTTACATTCTAGTGGTAAATAGATCAGATGAGAGATGCAGAATCAGGAGTCAGCTCTTCATGGTGCCAATTGAAAAAAGTGTTTCCCCACCCCGCCCCCCCACCGAAATACATATAGGGTCTGATCATAGTTCATTGACATCAATGGAAAGATTCCTAGTAAGCTGTACAAGGCATTTCTTCACTCAATCTCTTCTGCAAGCATAGTATCCTGTTGAACTCTTCTATTGGAACTACTGCCAGTAATAGAAATGTATTCCCTGTTCAGCCCACACCATGTAGCCAAGCCTCTTTGCAGCTCCTCCATGGTTGTTACCCAACTGTGAGTAGGAGTAGTGGCAACAGTTCCTTTGCAGGTATTCGAGCCACTTGATCCATATAACCATAGAGCCATAATGGTCAGAACACACAGACCTATTTGATGCCAGTGAAAAGTCCTTCTCCATCAATGGCCTGACCACTAGCTTTATGTGGGGTATACGGCCTTACTTAGAACCTCAGCACCTGAATGAATTTGACCCTTGAATGATGATGTCAGAGTGAAATGGTAAACTTCTGCTTTTTTTAAAAATAGCAATTTGGATATCATTTGATTGTGTCAGAACTTTGAAAAGTCTTTATAAGTTTAAAGTCTGCCACTGAGTAAGTCAAAGATAACAAAAGTGGCTCACAATGCAAATGAGGATATATACAAATGCAGTTTGCTGTCACTCAAATCAAATGGACAACCTTTTGGACTAATTTGTATTTTGAGCTTTGGTTAATGTTGATTTTAATTGTCACACTTGACCAATGTATTATCATCATTAAAAATAAATCATCATCATAGCACCTAGGATCCCCAGTCAAGGACAAGGACCCCATTGTGTTAGGTGCTGTATAAACACCGAACGAAAAACAAATTTAACTATAAGACAGGAAACCACAGATATAGACAGATGGAGGAGAACAAGGAAACAAGGAGATGATGCTATCTAAATAGACAAGTCAGACACAGGGTTTGGCCACTGTTGGCTAGATGGACCATTGGTCTGACTCAGTATGTCCGTTCTTGTGAGTCTGTTACCTCAAATCCATATATTAAATCTAGATGCTCAAGCAGGTCTCCTTCACTAACCTATTGGAAATCACTTATTCAGCCTTTGCATTCTAGGTATAAAGAACTTTTTTTTTTTTAAACACATTTATACAAACAATATACGATCAATCATTTCTTACAGCTTCATTTAAAAAGCCTGTTCAAACATCCATTGAAACCAATGGAAAGATTTCAGTAGGCACCGGAACAGGCCCTTATATGTGCCCATTTATACTATTTTGTACACACACACACACACACACACACACACACACACACACACACACACACACACACACACACACACACACACAGCAAGCTACAAAATCACCTCTCATCCGGAAGGATCCCAAAATGGTAACAAAACAAACAGTGAATATTATACACCTCATTGACATGCAGCTGCTATGGGTTGGGAGATAGCAGCTGTTCAATAGTACACAGCAAAACTACATACAAATTGGTGAGAGGAAATGAAAATTGCCAAAGCATTCAGTTGACATGCAGGAGTTAAGGTTGGCAGAATGTTATCACCCACAATCGAATTTAGTCAGGATAGAGCCCCCAATGGAACCAAAAAAGGTAGAGACCTACGTTTACATACCATTTGAATAATGTGCTGAACAGCCCGGTGCCCTTTAAGACCATTGCTAGAAATTGGTTAAATACTGGCTCCATTGAAAGAGTGCTACCCATCAAATCACCAGCACCATTTCTGGGAGCACCTGCCATAAGTGTTCCTCAGCGATCTTACCTCCAACTATTATACTGCTTAGTTCTTTGCTAGGTGTTTAAAGATAAGCACAACACAGATGCCAATATAGTATCATATTAATCCAGTTCAGCATGGGAAAGTTGATAGTAAAACAAGAAACAATGGTATGACAATGAGATGAGTGAAGGTAGTTTCCCGCTGCCCCCAATACTACAAGTGCTTTGCATCAAAGGAAGTTTTCATCTACGAGCTACAGATTTATTTTGTTGCAACTTATTACACAAAATAAATGTGTAGCTGTTATCTGAAAAGGTTATTCTACTTATTTAAACGTATTTGCAAACCACCATTCTTTGGAAGTGGATTATGCCACTTCAAATGGCTATACCAAAGAGTTTTCCCTCTCTTTTAAAATTATACAGTACATTACTAAATCCCAAGTGTATTTCATACCATTTTTGAGTATCATTAAAGAAAGTATCCAAAATGAGTACATAAAAATCTATTTTAGCGTACTAAATTGCTTCAAATTGTTTTTATTTAAAAATAAAATTTGCAGTATGGAAAGAATCAAGGGGGAAAATACCATGATTTTCTAAAGTAGTCAGAGAAAAAGAAATTAAGAGGTTATATTTATCAGGTCACCATTTAAAAAGTCTGTCTTTGCCACCAAGAGATATTTCAGAAGGATTAATTTCCTATTCCAAGATGTTTTATTTATTTATTTTCTGCGGGAGGGAGGGGAGAGAAGACAGTATTTAGTAACAGAATGACATTATGTTGCAACTATTGACAAATGTTGACCTTTTAATGACGACCATCAGATCTTAAAAGAGACATTTCTAAATAATCAAAATACCTGGGAGGTAAGTTTGTTTTCAGGTCACTCCCTTTTGTTAGTTTTACGGTACTAAGGCACTGGCCTGACTCAGAGCTCATATGATTCACTGGGACTGTGTGTCCCTGTGTCTCTGTGTTTAGAGGTTTGCCCCAAAGAGTGGCTTGCAGGATCAGGGCCTACACTAATGGACTTATACATACATACATATGCATATACTACCTTTAAATCAGGCTGCCTTCAATATCTCTATTTGTCAGGTAGTTAAAAAAACATATCAGCCATTAACAAATAATATGATCAGTACAATTATCTCAGACCCTCTCAGTATAAGTAGTTATGTTCAGTGGTAATATTACTTGACAAGATTGGCTTCTGTTAATATACATCGAGTAGTAATAACAACCTGGATAATATTTCCCTTGAGGAACCTTGTTGACATAATACCCTAGTTTTCTGAAAGCAGATTAAGCAATTCTTTACTGTGTGCTGACTACAGCCGTGCATGTTTTCCAGCTGTTTTAGAAAATGAAAGGCCGTATCTACCCAAGCACAGTTAACTAAAATTTAGTAAAATTACCACTTCTACAAAAGCCTCCTACAAAAAGCAATAACTGAGATGTATGTTTTTATGCTCTCTAATCAAAATGAAATTACATTTTCTGCAACCACTAGCTCATGTATAATATGCTTTCAAATTGAATCACATTATCATTGAAGAAAGTGCAGCAGGTACCATAAAATAATCACTATCTGCCCTGAATTGCTTCAACCTAAGTATTTTCAAAAGCAAACACTAAACTTTGCTAACATATTGCTTCAAATGGACTGTGTCATGGGGGATTTAGGACACAGAGCCAGAGCCTCAGCTAGTGCAAATGAGCTCCATTCTATTTAATAGTGGAGCTGTGTGGGAAATTGTTCTCCTTTCCCACGGTCAGTTTTGAGTTATTGAAAATGTTTACCATCCCAAACTGTGTGTTGGGAATGGGTGTCAAAATCTTGAAAATTTTCTTGCACCACTAATCCAAATTTTTCAGGGAAAGGTTTTGTTTAGATTTTGACCTTTTTATATTTTTAAAACTTTTTTGGTATAAATTAATGAACATTTTGAAAGAAAAGGCATTTTGAACCAAAAAATTAAGCTTTGATTTGCAAACGTCAAAATGGAGTGTTTTGACCATTTCAAAAATCTCTTTCAAATGTTTTTGAAACAAGATTCACCAAAACTGACCCTTTTCCCATGAACAGTTTTGGCTTCAGTGAAACAGCCTTGTCTAATGAGCAAAATATATATTTTGTCTGAAAATTCCCAACCAGCTTTAGTCAACAGTTACATCAATTTATACCAGCTCAAGATCTGGCCCACAGAATGTTAACTGTATCCAGTTGTTTACATCCAGTAGGTGTGTACAAGAAGCACTCATTTTGGACCTGATGGCTATTTCTGCATTTTGGCAGTGCTGATATTTCTGAAATCACATTTTCATTTAAGACGAGAATTGACTCATGTTTCCTTTTGTGACTTAACTACAGTTCCAAGCAAAATAGCTAAGCACCCAATACTTTCATAGTTTCTGAACCAGGAAACATGGAGCAAATTAACATACAGAAACACCTGCTGTAGCCATGAGCAATACATTAGCTGAGTATAATAGCAGGGATCCTGTGCCTGATCACTTCTCTTCACTAACACTGGTTTAAAGTCATCAACAATGATTGGAAAGTTTTACAGACATTAAGTAAACATCAGCTCCTCAACTGATACCTGTGTGATTATGTTTTAAAAGAAGAGGCAAGGGTGACTCTAGGGTAGTTTAAATGCGTGAAAAACAAGCATAATTTCAGTTCCAATGAATATTAACCTCGACTGGTCTCACAATTACATTATTTATTATTTGCCTTACTGTAGCACTGTTCCATTGTGTCAGGCATTGCACATTATCTATAAGAGAAAGTTCCTGCCCCCAAGAGCTTACGGTCAAACTGGGCAAGACACACAAATGGTGAGAGAAAATATCATTCCAATTATAGGGAACTAAGGCCAAAGAGTAAGTGATTTACCCAAGTCACAAAGACAATCTGTCACAAAGCTGGGAACTGAACCCAACTCTCCACAGACTTCACTCAGTGCCTTAACCACAAAAAACATTCCTTCCTGTCACAGAAGAACATGAATGAAACGCAAAAAAGAGACAGGTATTATTGGGATTATTATTTATTTTCAATGCCATACCTCTTTGATATTTCTACTCCTATCATACATTTAAATATGTTACTATAAAATATTCCCTCTATTAGCGCTACATTAAATTAAAGGAAAATTTGGAATCATTTCCCTGCTTCATCAGCTTCCTCCCTGGATATTGCTAAGTAATTGCTGCCAGAAATGGCTTGTCCCTGTGATTTGTCTCAAAAATGTTTCTGAGGAACCAATTATTTGCTTTTGTAATGCACTGGATAGCAGATACTTTCTAAAAGTTTCACAGGGGCAAACTGCCCTTTCACATGACCTTCCTCTCAATTTATATCAGATGAAGACTGGGGTATGCAATGCATAGACTCAGTATAGTTTTCAGAAACAAAGTATATGATATTTACAAATTTTAAATGCATACTTTAAAAGTTTAATAAATTCCTCTCAAAGTGAAACCTAATGTTAAGTACAAAAAGTGGTGCCTCTTTTCCTGGTTCTGGGAGAGAAACATTTGTGTTTAGATGGGGCGAGACCAAATGAACAAATTGCTCAGTCCTTCACCCTTCCTTTCTACATGCATATTAGCTTCCTGTGATTTATTACAGGCAACGAGAGAATGTCTGTGGAAGCCCTCTGTTAAAATATTGGCAGCACATCTTCAATTCAGCCAAACTTCCATCACCCACTTGTTAAGTTTTCAAATAAGCACCTTCATGCTTTCTTCCATGTTGCCCTACAAACTTGGAAGGAAGTCCCTATAGACTTCTACAAAGCTACCTCATAATCCGCCTTCATGATGCCTTAAAAAATGAATGAGAATGGTTAAGCTGTCAGTGTGCTGAGACCACTGCCTATCACCAATATGGTCTTATTGTTTTCTTGTACTCTCCCATCTGTCTGTATCCACTGTTATTGCTTGTCTTATACAAAGATTGTAAGCTTCTCGGGGCACGTACCAACTTTTTGTTCTGTGCTCATAAAGTGTCTGGTACACTGAGCTCCGCGACGCAACAGCAATACAAATAATAGTAAATTGGAAATCTGTGCTTAGGTTTTGTTAAAACTGCAACATTTCAAATAGTATACATAACTGGATTAATAAATATCTTAGAAGCTTACTCTGAAGTACTTGAAAATAAAAAAAATTATCTGTCACACACAGAAAATAATTTAATCCAAAACATAGGAAGTAAGAGAAATGTGATTAACTAGACTGTTCTGGGGCCGAGGACTAACTTTTTCTGTTTGTACATCACCTAGCACAGTGGGAACTCAATCATCATTGTGGGCTTTGAGGCAATACCATAATATAAATGCATTATAAACTCTAAAATTAATACGTTTGAGCAAGATTTTTGCAACTGTGAATGGACAACTATACATGCATGAAGGGCCATAATCCATTTAATATAGATGTAAAATCTTAACTACAATTTCTGTTAAGAACTTTTCATATAGGCCCAGATGAGGGCTAGCTAACAAAGAACAATACATGGCTAAGAGAAAGCTGGGGAAAACAGACAACCTTGTGTGTTTCAAGTCAATGAGCGGAGTCAGCATGACTCCAGATGGTGAGTTGTAACTGGGTGTCCTTATTGCAAAATTATAGACACACGAAGCGTTGAGAAGGGCCTCTAAGTTAACTCCCTAGTACAGATGCCAGAACAGAGTTTAGGGGGAGATCTAATAGGATTGATGTGAGTAATGACACCCTCCCCTCATAGATGTATGCCAATCCCAGTTCACAAACTTGCATGGGTAAAACTATAAACAATTGTTATTGTTAGATACTAATTACTGCTTTTTTGCTTTAAGTTTCCAGGAATGTACCTGTTGGCCAACCAGGAGAGCTGCTACCTCATTCCCCTGGATCCCAAAATTAGGATTTAATCTATATACTTTAATAGAAATAGTTTAAGGGTAATTACCTGTGTCTTAGCAATATGTTAACTTGAACCATGGGCGGAGCCATTCTGAAATTTTTTAGACCATTGGCTTATTGTGCTTATCTTGTCTTGCTGCTAGAACCTATTCAGGGGCTTGGGAAATCCCATCCCCATCCCTTCTCTCCGCCCAATGAGCACCCTATATAATCTATTGTAATCCATTGCTCTGCAGTGTCTCTGAGTCTAATAAGCAATGTGACACTCCTCCAGCGCTGTGCATAATAAACTCCTGTGCTTGACTCTGCATGGAGTGCTTGACTCCATTTCTAATCCTTCAATGCATGTTAATTCAAATGTACAAATTGGCTTTTGCAGATTGAGGCACTCATAATGGACTCTCTGCATATGCAATCAGTAGTTTTACTCACAAATTAGAAGCAAAATTTTTGTGGAAGTCTGAAAATCTAATCCCCTTCATACCTTAATTCTTGGTATTTATCTAAACAAGCACCCATGAGGGCTGATCCTACACTTCTTGCACACCCAAAACGGCTATGGACCTCAATCTGCATATTGTATTCACAAGAAATGCATGATCAAGCTAAGTGCTCATGGATATTATTTATTATATGTATTATCATAACACCTAGGAGCTCCACTCATGGATAAGGACCCCACTGTGCAAGATGCTGTACAAACATAGAGCAGTAAGCTTTTGGAGGCAGAAACAGTCTTTGAGTGGGGTCCTGGTCCATGACTGGCATTCCTAGGTACTCTGGTAATACAAATTAATAATACTAAAATATATTCAACGTAATATCATAAATATAAAAGTAGTTACTGGCATACGCACCAACTCCATGGGCTGGAGCACCCACAAAAAAAAATTAGTGGGTGCTTAGCTAAGGTGGGGGTGGGGCCTGTAGCAGATCGGTAGTTTGAACACCCCCGGGACTCGAAGGAAGACGGTGCCTGTGGTTACTGGACTCAGTAGATGCTGACCTTGTCGTTTTATATGGCTATAACCTCCTATAACGCAGATCAAACAGAATGAAGTCTCCTGCAACATGCCTGTGACTCAAAGCCTTATTATAATAACTAATGTTGAAAGATACTAAAGCATTCCCCAGGGATGTCAGAATTAATTGGCAAGCCTATCTTTTAGTTTTGCTGTGAATTGCCTTTTACTCTGTGAGTTATTTATCCATGCAGTGTTTAAAAAAACATCAGGTACAGGTGTTAATGTGTTTCAATCTATTTAACTGCAAGGGAAAACCTGACTGATGATTCCTAAAGATGCAATTGACAGAATATTTTTGAAAATTTCCAGTGCATAATACTGGTGACACTGTAAGCCTGTAAAAAACAAGGCCAATCGAAAGTGAGAAGCAAAGGAGGTATTTAAAAACATTCAAAAAAAAAGTTGTGTCCTATTTGTGAGCTTACAAACCAATTTATTTTTTGCAATATGCTGGTCTTTCATGTCAGGCTTTTCATACGAATCTGGTGCCTTTAGGTCAGACTTCTACAAAAAGTGTTATGTCAATTGAACGTTATCACTTTTACAAACTTTTTAGCAAGTCAATTGCAAGTCACCTAGCTATATCTATTTTGGCAAACAAAGACAGGAGAAAGAGCCAGCTTTACAGAAACCTGTTTCTATAATGTCTGATGAAAGCTGCACACACAGGCATTTAATAATAATAATATATGGAGATACGCCTATCTCATAGAACTAGAAGGACCTTGAAAGGTCATCGAGTCCAGTTCCCTGCCTTCACTAGCAGGACCAAGTACTGTCCCCTGACAGATTTTTGCCCCAGATCCCTAAATGGGCCCCTCAAGGATTGAACTCATAACCCTGGGTTTAGCAGGCCAATGCTCAAACCACTGAGCTATCCCTCACCCAATACCAATTTCGGGTGGCATTTAATGTTAGCCTAACTCAGCTCCTACCAAAGCTTCTATTGTTTTCAGTGGGAACAGAGTCAAGCCAATGCTGTATGATTTTGAAAATCCAAAACTCTACAAGTCTATTATATATTGCTTGTAAGCTAGATATAATCAAACATTACCATGGAACAGTTTGAGAATAAAAAGTAAGGAGGATACTTTCTCCATCTAACTTTTAAAAAAAGACTTCCTGAAATGACATAGCAGTGGTGAAGGAAGGAAGTGGCTAAAACTGGCTCCCTATTCAGGCTGTCTGAAAACACAGACATGAGGTATTGCTAGCTGCATGGGACTAATGCAAGGGAAGTGAAAGACAAAGTCCTTCTTACGTGTTGGAAAAAGCCCATGGAGGTTTGTAAAAAACAAAAGCAATTTTGAACTAGATCCTAAAAATAATGGAAACCAAGGGGAATTGTTTGAGCATGGAATACTGGGGTTATGCTTCTATCTACAAGTGTGAAGTTGTTTATCGAGTTCCAGTCATTACTCTAGGCACTGTGGATAAAAATTTCAAAGCAAATTCCTGAATGGCATTTTCAAAAATGACTTCTGCAATTGGGAGCTCAAATCTCATTATAAATTAATGGATTTAGGAGACTAAGTCTACATACACTGGGATTAAAAAAAAAATCCCACAGCATTGATCAGAGCCTTGGGCAGCTGACTCAGGCTCACAGGGCTCAGGATGTATGGCTAAACATTTCAGTGTAGACATTTGGGCTGAACTTCCAGCCCGAGCCTTGAGACCCTGTGTGATGGCACATACTCCTCATATTAGTCCTGAAAGAGGTGAATTAAGACTGGTGGGTCCATCGGCCAATTAAGATGCAAACGAGACAGCTTTAAAGGCTCAGTAGATCCAATTAGAAGGAAGCTCACCTATGAGGAAATAGGTGGGGCTTCTATAAAGCTAAGAGAGCTGCAACAGTGGAACAGAAGAAAGGGGGCACTAAACTGAGCATAGCTAATCCCCCAAATCACAAGAAGGTGGCATCACCCAGCAGTGACTAGAGCACGCCAGGACAACACGGTGAAGAACACGGGCACGATAGTCACCCCTGATACAAGGGATCAGTGACTTAAAGAGAGATTGTACGGTGGTAAAATTTTGACAAAGGGGAGAGAGAGAGGGTCCAAAACTGACCAAAAAACCCTAAGGGAAAATGAAAATGGAGATGCCTACAGTACAGGTGTTTGTTTTTTTCTGAGGAAAGTTATCCCCTACTAGGGTAGATGCTGAAGTTGCTGCTCCCACAGAGGGGAGCCGCTAAGCAACATGGGTGGGTCCATGCCATAGGGGGACAGATACTGGAAAAGTCAGCAGAGACTGTGGGAGGCACACATGCACCCACAGGAGTATTTGGTAAGGATAACTGATCAACAGCAGTAGTTTTATAAAATCCTACAAGAGGGAAAGAGGATAGGTCGTAAGGGCCAGAAGATGTTAATGCTGTGGGTGCAGGGGACACCTGAAGGGGGAGCGCCCCTATTTATGTAAAGGCAAAGAGCCTTACCAAGAAGCAAGGACTGAGGCAAGGCCCTAGGAAGTCCCACCTAATAGGCAATCGCATAGAGGAGGAACGTCTTTCGTGTGTGGGGAAAAAAGAGTCATATAAAGAGACTCTGCCCTCAGAGATAAGAAAGAGGAAGAACAAGTGTCAGAGAAGAAAGAAGAACCAGAGGCCTATAATGAACCCATAAATGTTGTGGAGAAAGCCAAGAGGTGGCTAAAAAATAAAAGGTGAGGTGATACTGGGGGGAGGAAAGAGCCCCAGAGAGGAAAGTAACTGATGCAGGGACTAACACTGAGATCAACCACAAGACAATGGAGACTCAGAGGAGCAGGTGAATCAGCTGAAGGAGAACTGGTAGCTGCAGAGCAGGCATTGCAGGGCAAGATCTAGAGTTCCAGTGGGAAAAATTCAGAGATGCTATGCATCTGCCAGTGGGTGATTTAGACCAGGAGAGAGAGGACCTGCAAGCTCAGCTACAATGGATGCAGGGAAGGAGATACCTGTCCTCCCCTGGGTTGCAGTCTTGAGGGTGAGGGTGTGTGATGGCGATCCCGACACAAGCCCTGAAAGAGTTGAATTAGGTTAGGCGGGCCCAATCATCGAATTAAGCTGCAAACCAGGAAGATTTAGGCTGAGTGGAGGGTGCTAATTAAAAGGAAGTTCAACTGTGAGGGAAACGGCAGGGCTTCTATAATGCCAGGAGAGACGAAATAGTAGAGAAGAGGAAGCATCAAACTGCAAGAGCTAATTGCCAGAAAGGGGCTTCACCCAACGGTGAGTAGAGTGCACCATGAAATCCTCCCCCATCAGCACAAGGCCGACTATGTTCAGTGTCACTTTATAGCCCCAATGAGCCGAAGTCAGCTGATCGAGGCCAGCTACGGCTGTGCTGCTGGTCTTTTTTCAGAAATGAGAGTTAAGTGCCAAAGTGACTTGGTCACTTCTGAAAATTTTATCAGTGTGTCTGTCTTTGTTTTAAATCTGTCCACAGGCATAGTAAACTAAAGCCAATCTCAAACAAAACTAGAGGTATTTGTTTTTGTTTTAGGTTTTGTTGTTGTTCTTAAAAAAAACCCAGAATAACGTATAAATCAGGAAGTTGGAGGTACCTGATAGCTAACTTTTTTTTTAATTCTTAACTTTTCAGGAGTATTAATAGCATTTTTATATGAGTGAATTGTTATTATTATAAAAGATTTGTTTATCCACCGACCAGAGTGAATACTAAAGATATATGAACATTCAAGAAGAGCAGAGATAATTCCACTGTTTACACATGCATCTCCTAAATGTGAACAACTCCAGCTCAGTAATTTTCTATTTTTTTATTTCAGGCAGTTGAGCAGCTGCTACTTTATTGCATCACTTTAATTTTAATTGAATGTGCAGCTTGGAATATGTTAAAAATGATCCAAATTATCTATTTTAAAATGTCCTGTATAGAGACAGCTGAAGACCTATCAGGCATTCAAGCAAATGGAAAAGGCATATAATTTACTGAATAAACAAATGATATTTCTGACCATTCCCTAACCCCAAAGATTTTACTTTTTTCTAAATGTGTGGTATTATACTAACAGAAAGGAAATAGCAGTGCAGTGGGTAGCACCGGTGGTGTTATATTATTGACAGATCTAGTAGGAAAATAGGCATTTGAAATTACAGCTTTGGAAAACTTGTCTGTTTTAATCCAATGTGTTTTCCTCCCTGTGTTAGGGTTAAAAAGATATAAAAACAAAATACAACTCAACAAGGCCCATAACCACCATATTTTGTCTTGGTTGGGGAGCAAAGCTTATGTGTCTCTTAAAACTTGGCCCCACTTTGCTGAAAGATTTACAACTCAAAACATGGTCTGTGCTTCAACATGTGTGTGTGTGTGGGGGGAGGGCAGAATTATTTTCTACCAGTTTCCATTATGTTTTACGCTATAGAACAGAAGTTAAATAACAAAATACTCTTGCTGGAAAATTGCAAATAATGTTACTTTAATTTCCTAGAATTCTGAATTCTAACATATAAGAACCCAAAAAACAGAGAGAAATAAAACAATTATACTGAGGCACACAACTCATTCCACCTTACTCTAGGCTGGCTGGCTGCAAACTCTCTGCTGCTTGCCCCAGATCACATGCTTTCCTACAGAGTCCTATCCGACAAGCAAGACCAGAAAAAATATATATAAAAATGTAAGATATCACTTTAAATGCTAAGTTTTCCAATACACCAGTTTCAGGTTTTGTTAATAGATTATAGATCTTTCAGATTCAGATGAGGAGACTGCAAAAGATCTGTTCAGAAAAAGGTATAACAGATGCACATGTTGACTCTTTGCTGAGCAGTTAAAGATTTTTAGGTCTTTGCATGAATCAGTTTCTTGTTCAAAAGAAAATTGGTGACACTGATTGAGGGGATTTTCTAGGATAATATATTTACTTACAAAATGTATACAAGTTCTGCTCACCTGGGACAAAGGTGACCAAACCTGAAATATTTGCAGAAACCTCAGCTAAAAGTGAATTAAGTACTGTTACCAAGAAATGCCTTCTTTCTGTGTCCTTTGATCATTGTTTATAGCACACACTCTTCCTGCCTCTTCTCTGTGCTTGGTAGTTTTCTTCTCCAAAACCTCTTACCTCATAGAAGGGATCAAAAGCTCCAGCCTACTGCATTCTTACAACAGGGGACAAGATTTTGCACTGTGACTTAGTGTTGTAGAACATCATCTCTGATCTTTTATTTCCATAGATGCATTTTTTTTTTTGTGAAACATACAAGCACTTACTCAGGAGATTTACCAACTCTATGTACCAATTCTTTAGGTTGTAAGTAATTCAATGGCTTAGCCACTGAAGTCCGAACCCAATGGTAGCATTCAGCACAGAATGCACTCCAAGAACTTACACATTTTTTTTTATAAACCAAGACTATATGTAGGCTAGGAAGATAGGGTTTTAAAATGTGTAAGCCAAAACATTTGGAAATTGACCTGTCTACAGTAGTTTAAAAATAAGTTAGCTGGCAGTAGTCATCCTCAGGATAGCACACTTAGGCCTCATCCACACTAGGGGGGCGTGGTCGATCTAAGAGATGCAACTTCAGCTACGTGAATAACGTAGCTGAAGTCAAATATCTTAGATCGGTTTTTAAAAGTACTTACCGCGGTCCACACGGCAGGAGGCAGGCTCCCCCGTCGACCCCGCTTACTCCTCGCGCGGAGCTGGAGTTCTGGTGTCGACGGGGATCCCAGAACATCGATTGCTACCTATTTTTCTAGGTGGCCAAAATGAGTGTGTTATTCAGTAGGTTGTATTGAAGTCACTCGTACTTTCTTTTCATTCTGTAAGGCCATAAATCTATTGGAATGGCTAGAGCCCTACGTTCTGTAGAATAATATCCAGCATTATGTAGACTTGCATGTGCATGTATGAGTGAAAGCACATTTAAAAGAACCTGATTGAATTCCTGATAGGGTATACACATGTGCTTACTTGCTTTTTTCTCGCACCTTCAATTTCTTATTTTGAAGGCAACCTATTTCCCATTTAATGAATAATCCAATTTCTGAAGAACATTAAACATCTTGTTGACATTAAATTACTAAAGATGACATTGTAATTATCTGCTTATGACTTAAGTTGGGTTTTTATTATTGCATTGTCTTATTTCGGTCTCTCACAAGCAATATTTACATTGCTTTCCATCTGAGAAACTTTTCTTAATCTTTTTAAATGAAATACCACAATAAGAGGATATGTAATATTATCAGGATTGATAGAGAGCCCTAATGTCTTAAAATCACACCTGCCCTGCAGAAAATGAGTGATGTTTCTGTTGCTGTTTTGGTATTGATATTGAGGTGTGTGTATTTAACAGAAGTTTAATTATTATTTAATTAAATTTTCCTAGCCAGGGTAGGAAATCTTTTGTAGGATGGGTGGCATTTCACATCTCCACAATTGTATTAAGCCAAAAATAATATTTGGGACTACACAAGTTTCAGGTACTCTAATTTTTGTCAATGATAGATGCATTTATTTTCAGATTGAGGCAGAGCTAGGTAGATTCTATAAAGCAGTAGCTTTCAACCTTTTCAGACTTCTGTATCCTTTTCAGGAGTCTGATTTGTCTTGTGTGCTCCCAATTACACCTCACTTAAACTACTTGCTTAGAAAACCAGACATAAAATACAAAAAAAAAAAAGTGTCACAGCACACTGTTACTGAAAAAATGCATACTCTCATTTTTACCATATAATTTTAAAATAAAATCAATTAGAATATAAATATGCTTACATTTCACTGTATAGTATATACAACAGTATAAAGAAGTAATTGTCCATATGAAATTTTAGTTTGCACTGACTTCGTTAGTGCTTTTTATGTACCCTGTTGTAAAACAAGGCAAATATCTAGTTAAGTGGATGTACCCCTTGGAAGACCTTTGCATACCCCCTGGGGTACACATATGCCTGGTCGAGAACCACTGCTATAAAAAAATATATCTGTAAATGTAAAATAAAAGGTATTGTAAAATGTACCCCACTTCCTAAGTAGGAGACTGAGCTAGGTGCTTCTACTCAGCATATTGTTGGCACTTCTGGACACTACTAGAATGTGTAGCTTTAGTACTGCATTTGGGTCAACATTCAGCTTCAGCAATCAATGATGACCATAACACTGCAAGCTCAGGTTATAGTATTATATGTAAATCCAGATATCAAAAGGAGAACATATCCTTTCTATCTTTCACAAAAATATATTGCTGAGAGTTTTTGCCATTAACCTTTTCCTTGCTATGGGCGATAGCTCAATGTGTTTGGGTGATGATTATTTTTAAAGAAGTCAAAAATCAAGGCTCTATTTAACTTTCAGATGAAAACTGAATTTTCCCATACACGCAAAGAGCCCTTCAATATTACAGTATTAGTGCTAATTAAGCCTCCTGTTTTAACATTTTTGCTTTACTTCTAGTACTACTGATTAATCTCTAAGTGGATGCAAGTTTAATTTGGATATGGATCCAAATGATGAGATGGCTCATTAAGTTTATCCAGATCCATTTTGTCTTAGACATACTGTAAAAGAAGCCCTTTTCATGAGATATCCAGTACATTGTAAGATTCTGCAAGGCCAAAAGACACTGCAAGAACAGCCTTGCTCCAGACACAGTACCATGGCATTTTCACATATGCTCCTCAAAACAAGAATGTGGTAATGTGAGTAAAAAGTTATCTATAATTCATCAAATTTGTTTAAAGCTCAGAAATAAATAGTTTCAGTTTAATGGTTTGAGGTGGCTTTTATTTTATCTGAACTAGTTTTCTGCACCCAATATTGGGCCAGATTTGGGGAAAAAATGTTTTTGCTTGTACAGTTGAGCAGCACCTAACACTTAGGAATCTAAAATCTGTCAGGGGACAGTACTTGTTCCTGCTAGTGAAGGCAGGGAACTGGACTCGATGACCTTTCAAGGTCCTTCCAGTTCTATGAGATAGGCATATCTCCATATTATTTATTTAATTTACACACACACACACACACACATATATATATATATATATATATATATATATATATCAAGATCTTTGATTCTGAGAAACTCTAACCATGTTCCTCTTAAACGAATATGTAAAATCTTGTTCATATTCAAAAAGCCATGTGTTTATTAATACATTAACTAACATGTTATAATCCTAGAGTAGACAAGTTGATGGTAGTTTTAAAATGTGATAGCTAGTCAACATAAAACATATGGTCAGGACTAGGGCTTATTTTGACCAATTAACATTGTTAAAAGTACAACTTGCCTTGTACTTTTGCTAAACTTTCTAATTTTGCATAAGCCATTAACAATCATAGCGCTATCATAATGGCCTCCTCTTGTTAACTCCTTTTCAGCCATTTTTCTGTCCCCATTTGTTCCCAAATAGTTTCTTTCTCCAAGAATGATCATACAAGAACTACCTTAAGAAAACATGAGGCCATCTTCACTCCTTTCCCACATAGATGTGGGTTCAACAGTTGTAATTTCAGAGAGTGTGTGTGTGTGTGTGTGTGTGTGTGTGTGTGTGTGTGTAAGGAAGAAATCTGTATGTACCCCCTTATACCTCACTCACTATTCTTCCTATTTAAATTCCACATTAATTCTGTCTCATTTTTAATATTCCCAATCATGTACCTACAACTTCTCACATTTTCTTTTAGGACCAAATCCTGGTGAGGTACATAAATAAATGGCAAAATTCTCATTGACATCAGAAGAATGAAGATTTCACCATTTAGAACCAACATGCTTTTAGAGACAACTGAGAGCAACAGGTAGTGTGTAAATTGCAGCGCCCCACTGCAGGAGGCCTTGTCTCTTCTGAGGCACAATTCAAACCCTGCTCTCTCTCCTTGCATTATGGGGAGATGGTAGTAATTTGCTTGTGGCCTATACCAATAAAAAAGCTATGACATCTTTTGTGTTGGCTCATTTTCACTGGTCAACATATGTGGGACGGTGAGCAAGAGACAAGAGTCCACCACTTTATTCCCTTACTGGAGCAGGTGGGTAGGATCAGGCATACATATACATTGGGCATCCACAAGCAAAGTCTGGGTAGCTTGGGTAATCAAAGTCTGGGTAATCAAAGTCACACGATCTAGCTCTTAATATTTAGTGATTAGTTTATATAACTAATCTATATCGTTATTATTGAAACCTACTACCTCAACAGTGGGTGCACAAAATGTGTTAATAAGGTTAGAGTTATAAAAGGTCATAATGTAAAAAAATATTCCAATAGAAGCTGTACCTGACCTGCATTACATATGTTTCTAAATGCACAGAGAACAGTGATATCTTTCTAATTAACAGTCTGTCTTGCACTTTCAAACAACATTTTTAACAGAGAAGGGGGCCAGAATTTGTTTAAAATAGGAAAACATCTATGAATAATATATTCCTTAGAAGAGCTGCTGTGAGCCTCAGGGGTAAGTCATGTCTGCCAGGATGGTTGAGCAGTCTCCAGAAACACAGGAAAATAAACCTCACTTCCTATCAATTAGGTAGTAGCTCCATGGTAAAATTCTGCTGAAAGCCCTCAAGAGCACTTTTCCTGCATATACCACTATTCTTATGAAAACCTCATACCATGTAGTTCATTGTATTGAGCCAAACAGCTGCACAATACTTATCATCTGAGTTATATCTTTGGCTGCACCTGGAAAAAGTGCGCAGTGCAAAGATGAGGTAAACCTGACCCTTTGTACTTCTCCAATTCTGGGTCCAGCTCTCTGCTGGCCCATGCTACAGGAATCAACAAAAGCAGCCCGAAGACTGCTCCAAGTATCAATGGCCAAAACCAAGAATGGGATAGTCCAATGCAAGAGACCATATTCTTTGATACAGCCATACACCATATAGTGGCAGAAGTGATTAGATGACAGTAATAAAATACCTGAGCTTTGTTTACTTTACAGCTTTCATTGCTACTACAATTAGTAGAGGTGCATGATGAGAAATGTCTACTCTAAAAAGTCCTAGTATAGATACTACCTTAGAGTAAAGTAAGTAGACAATGCCTCAAAGAATGTATGATTCCATCAATGAATTAATAATCAGAATCATGTCCTTATCATATTTTGATGTCTAGATTAAGGTTAGGGGCTTCCTGTAATGTGGCATCAGGTATAATAAATTTTATTTATTTATTTTTTCCTCTCTCTGGATCAGCATTAATAAACATCAGCAGGATGCACACAGATCTGAACACAATTTGTTTTGTAAATCAGTTTGTATGATGGAAGAGAGAAACTAGGGCAAGAGAATATCATTTATACTTAGTCATAATAAAATAATGGATATTTAAAAATAAAATTTCTGAAGATGGTAATATTCAACCCAGTCATGTAAAATATGAGGCTATCCATGAAATGTATTTAATGCAGGGCCTAATCCCACTGCCAGTTAAGTTAAAGGGGGTGAATCTGTTTACTTTAATGGCAGTTGGATTATGCCCACATTGTACAATGGAAGAAATATGCCATAATTCACACATTTTGCCAAACATTTGTACAGCACACAGTTTTGATTCTGTTCTATCTAGCAGCTCTTACTTTTTACTTGTTTATTTTTATAGGATTCACTGCCAATTTGGCTCCAGAGTAGAAAACATTACAGCACATGCACATACAACATCTAAGAGATAAAACATCATATGCCTTCTTCCCTGTTTATTTTTAATTCATGTTAATTAAACATTTTCTGCAGAATATGATAAAATTACTTAGCCTCAAGCTAGGACCATTGTTTTCAGAAGCAGGGAAATAATGAACTCTGTCAGTGCTTACTCTAAAACTTATTGTAATTTTTGGTGGGGAAAAGTTTGCAAGGAATGGAGTAGCAGGAAGAAAGACACAATAAACACAAACTGCTACATAAATGTACTATTGTTAATATGCAGGCCAGATTCCTATTGTATTTGTAAGTGCCTTTATCCTTCAGTGAGCATAAAGAATTGGAGCAACAAAAGTAATAAAAGCCAGATCTTGTCTGTCTCCTTTTGAATGACAGTTTGCTTACTTGACTTCTCTTCTTCAGTAACCACAAAATGTGTTACAGGTCTTGTATTGCTTGTTTTGCTGGAGATTAAGTGCACATGGGCAAGAAAATTTCTCTGATATTACACATAGCAGGCTAAGTGCTAAGGTTGTTTGAGTGGCCTTAAACAATTTGTGGTATTGGTGAACTATATTGTAGTACATATCATGGATCTCTCTACTTACAACCAAAATGTACTTCTATCTTGCTCTCAGATTTGCAGTTATATGTTCACTATACTCCAACACAGGAGAAAGGAAAGAGGTTTGAACAGATAAAGTAATAAGAGGGCAAGTGGAAATCCAGAGAATGTGGAGGAGGAAAGAAAAGCAGAGAAGGAAAGGTGAGGAGGATTGAGAGAGATTTAAAAGGAGAACAAAACAATAAGACCTGGTGAGAAACTAAAGTCCTGACTAATGTGATGGCTTCACTTGGAGGTGACATATGACCGATTCCTTTGGGTTCACTTCACAGACAGCCAACTCCTTTGGTAATACCTGACCTCTCCACTTCCAGTTTGGATCATGGTCTTAAGAAGAATAAATGCTCAGAAATTTAGGTGAGACAAAGCATGCATAAGGAAACTAGGACTTCTGAAATCATTTGAAGTCAAATACTTGGGGCCTGATTTTCCATTGCCGTCAGTAAGTAATTTAGACCAAGTCACAGTGGTAACATCACATACTTTGTAGCACAGGTATAAATGGCTAAACAAGGTACTAGGCAGCTCAGCTGCTCTAACTAATGCCAAGGGATCAGACCCAGACTCAAATGATACAAAGAGCCTTAAAGCCACTTTTACAATTCAGAGTCATGCAATGCCAATTTTCTTCCCATTAACATTCATTACTGCATTCATATTAGAGCATTATTCTGACACAAAACAAATCTGTCTTTCCCTGATGATGAAACACAAGCAAAGCAGCTGATGTGTGGATTTATAAACAGCTTGTGAATAAGGGCTCCTAACTCTTGTGAAAGAGCATTGGTGTCAGAGGTTCCTCTCCTACCCTCCAAGTTAAATGAACTCTAGGAATATTTCTTCATTTCTTTGAGCTTGTCTACGTACAAAAGTTACATCAATTTAATTTAAATAGGTTTTAAAATGGTGCAAACCTCCTTGTGAGGTCTATAACAATAGTTTAAACCTGTTTTTTATTGATTTAGCATATGCTGGATTTCAGTAGGCATGGAATCAGATCATAAGTGCCTTGAGTGTATCACAGGCCCATGCAAAGAAGTGGATGCTTTCCAGGATTAGTAAAATGGGTGTTTATTATTGTCTTTTAGATTTTCAGGAAGGTTGTTTTTCATCTGTTGTTCCATTGAGTAAAGACGACAAACATTACCAAAAGAATTTTGTCATCTGCCATTAGTTATGAAGAGCAGAACTGGTTGAAAAAAACCAAAACAAAACAGACAATTATTTTGTGTGGGAAGTTTCCAATGAATTCCATACAGAATTCAGTTTTTCCAACAAAAACCCAAAGCCAAAACTCCAAAATCTGCTGTTCTCAAAATCGGTTTTGGACAAAAAAAGATTTCAGTAAAAAAGATTTGGCTTTCAAACAAATGAAGTTTTCCATAAAAAAAACAAAACAAATCCCACTAATTTTATTTTTTAAATGAAAGAACAAAAGTTATCAAAACTATTCAGTTTGTCTTTTCATCAAATATCCAACAATTTTGAACAAAATGAATATTTTTCTATTAAATTTTATCTTGGTCAAAAAACCTTTTAAAAATACATCAGTAAAAACATTTTGACTAGTTCTACATATGAGAATGACTCCACCAAACTTCATTATGAAACAGACCGAAGTGTTGCATTGTCCAGGTTAACCTCAGTACTGTCCCATACTGCATGTAACAAACCCACTAAAGGCAATGAAGATGCATATAGTGAGTCAGGGCAGAGTTTGGGACCTGTTCAGATGGTTAATATAGAAGAACGTCACTAAAACAAAACAAGACAAATAAGAATTGTATAGAGGGGTTAAAGTGGGATGTCCTAATTCCCATTGGATAGTACCTTACTTAGCAACCAGATCCATTGAGTATAATGGGACTGCCCAGGACATGTAAGAGTATCACACTTGGACCTAAAATGCTTATGTAATTTGACAATATCTATACGTTAGGAACAATAAAATAAAATTAATAATAAATAATAATACTATAAGCTACTGACACAGCACTGTGGAGTCACTTCTTATGGCTGCCAGCTGTCTCCCATGCTGGTTCACTTTGGCCTGGTTTTCACTTCAGACTTAAGAGGAAAACCTGTGGTGAAACTCAAGTTAACACACACTGCATTTGCACCTCTATATGCCTCTATCTGTGCCATGAGGTGTGGCAGCTACTATTTCCTGAGGTATAGATTAGACCCCAACTTAACTTTTGTGTTAGCAGTATGTAGGGTAACTTCTGTGAAAATGCACAGTCATGACCATCCACAAGAATTGATACATGATGGTCCCACAAGCCTCCTGAGCACCCATATTTGTGTAGTATCTTGCTATCTGTCTGTGTTCATTAAATTCTAGGGCTCTGTAAATATTCCCTGTCTACAGCATCCATTACATCCAGCTCTCCAGACTCAGCATCTGCAGAATACTACTGTGCTCTAATAGAAATTAGAGTGTGCTCACTCCTCCCTCTAGCTCAACTTTCCTTTAAGGATCCTGTTCATTACCCCTCCCTTTCCTTCTTTTAAACATACTTAACTTTCTTTGATAATTTGAAGGGTTTTGATCAAGCCCTACCATGAGCCTGGTCTCTCTTTGCACTCCATCCCTTTCACCCTATCCCATCACAGGTCACTACTGTTCAAAGTGAGGGCAACCACTCACTGAGCAATTAAAATCCCATTTTTATATAAATGCTTTTGTTTTCTAATCAGATATTCCTTATAATAGGTGAAGGCAACTGCAAATAGATGACATGACAGCAGAATAGAGAAAGTTTTTCAGGATTCTCCATAAGGTAGTAGCGGTTTTTTAAAGATATGCCAGATGAGGTTCCATGACTTGATGGGATGTTTTGATCAATAAATCACATGCCAGTTGCAGTTACTCTGCATATCAAGACCTCTTTCTACTTTGCAGTATTCAAACAATTAGACCACAACAAGTGTTGGGAGGCTTGTGTTCCTTTTTACCTTCTCCACGATTCTTTAATAGTTCTTAGTTTCATCTTATCACAATTTAAGGAAAAAAGTCTAAATTTTACTTATATCCATAAAAATAAAAAAATGATGAGAATCAACAGAAAACTCTAGCTGCCACCATCTGTGATTTTACTGGGAAAACTTCATACAGATCTCTTGCCAAGGATGCAGTTGACTTGCCATCATCAGTTGACAAGTATGAAAACTTCTGGACTATTTTGACACATACATAGTCTCAGCTTTTTATTGGTGTGTGTCATAAGGAGATAAGTTCATCAGGCAATATACTTTACAGAAAAAAATTAAAATTATTCTTATTTTTTAAAATAAATTGTCAAAGTGGAGTGAAAAGCAGAATTTCCACTCTGCAGCAAAATTCTTATATTAAAAAAAAAAATCCATTCAGGATTGTAACAAAAAAGTTGAAACACTGAATTTTCTTGCAAAATGAAAAATGTAATTTAAACACAGTAGAAAGTCTCATTATCCTTTTTATTAAACTGAAACCTTTAGTTTAATAAAAGGTTTTTGTTTGTTTGTTGAACTGAATTTCCCGGTGAAGGGGCTGCATTGCCTCATAGGAGTTGTATTTCAGGCATCTCATACCCCACATTGTCTCCTATGACCTGGGCACCCTGGTTGGAGTACATCTTCCATGATGCACTATGTGGCTCAGTCAGATGTGTGTGGGTCAGGGGCTAACTGCATTGCATCCTGGGTGTTATTCATAGAGCCCAAGCCCATATGGAACAACCAGGACAAAACTGCAGCTATCATGAGGCAAGATGAACATAAGAACAGCCAACCAAAGGTCCATCTAGCCCAGCATCCTGTCTTCTAACAGTGGCCAATGCCAGGTGCCTCAGAGGGAATGAACAGAACAGGTAATCATCAAGTGATCCATCCCGTCGCCCATTCTGAGCTTCTGGCAAATAGAGGCTAGGGATACCATTCCTGCCCACTCATGGCCATATAAGGAACTGCAGTTTAATGCTGAACTGACTCAGAATGAAATATTTGCAGTTTTGAGGAGCTACATTTTCCATCAAAAATTGACAGAAAATTCCTAACCATCTCTAGCAATAATGAAGATATGCAGGATGGTGCTCTAAGCTTCTTTCTAGAGAACAGCAGTATGCATAAACAGGGAGACTTCTGCTGTGAAGATTATCTTAACAGACAAACATCTTTCATTGTTTGTTTATGCTTATCTGTGCTATACCAACTGTGCTATACCAATGGATGTATTTAACTCTGTAGCTTGAAGTTCACATCCACCTATGGTGTACTACTCATGGTGGGGGGTGGGAGGAATCACACTGGCTAAATATCTGGTTCAATTTGCTATGGAGCTCATCCTGACACTGTTCCCACACTGGATTATATTTTACCCTGTGAACAGTCCAATAAGATTCCTACTGCCTCAAAATCGTTTATATCTACATTAGACAATATGCAGATGAAGGGCCAGATTCACAGACAATGCAAAGTGGTCAGAAAGCTGCCATACAGAGGCAGCCAGGAATTCCTCTGGGATATGGGAACCCTCCAGCGTAAAGCCAACGTATGCAGCTCTACAGCACTCAGTCTCCCTCAAACACTCCATGCAAGAGCAGAAGATCCCCATAGAAAGGCTGCAGCCTGTGTCACTTGGAGCAGCTTCAGATGATGCACATTAGGCTATTTTGGTCCCAAGCCTCTCCAGGAATGGAGAAGTGGAATGGTGACTTGCAGCCATCTTTTCCTACCTCTTAAGCTGAGTCAAGCATCAATTTAGTTTAGCGGAACATTCAACTCCATGCCCACTCTCCAGAAAAAATAAAAGGTTGGGTGGACATTGGTGGATGTGTCAAAAGACCTTGTAATTTGTATTGGCTAGGTTAGTCACATTTGACAGTTATAGGTTATTTTCCTCCAAACCTTTACCTCTCCTTCCCCCTGGCCAAATCAGATTACAGCTGAGTGAATGATTATTAAAAAAAAAAAAAAACCCAACAGTGGCATCCCCAAAAAAATCTAAAATGAAAATACAGTTAGTTTCAAACAATTTTAAAGTTTCTCTCACCACAACAATGGGGAAAACAATCTAAAATGTTGATTTAAAAAACATTTAATTTAAAATGTCATTTAAAAAAACTGAAAAAAGTTCATTTTGAAACATGTCAAGACAAAACACTTCAACATTTGAAAAAAAAATTAATTTGTTTTACAGCTGAAAACCATCTGTTAAACTTGATCAAAATTGGCTCATCATTTTGGTGTCCTGAAAAATGCAATTTTTGGCAAATTTACTGTTCATAAAAACAATTTTTGCCCACTTCTAAGATTAAATGTGGTTAGCGAAAGGAAATAAAGATGAGGAAGACGTGAAGAAGGGGATTTGAGGAAGCAGAAGAGCTTGTGGGAGGACAGAAAGAGATAGAGAGTGGGTGGGAAAGCTCAGGAAGCCAAGGGCAATGCATGATGATGAGCAGGTTAGTTAAATAGGGGCAGGATAGAAGCAGAGCAAGACAGTGGGAGACAAATGATGGATGTCAGTGAACTGTTGGGTCACTCAATGGTAGCGGGTGGGAAGGCAAAGTTAAAACAAACATAGCTAACAGCAGCTCAAGTATAGCCAAGAGCATTTTGTTTTCTTTTAGACATTAAATGTACTGACTATTAAATAATGAGAACTTCCAAGCTGGCCCAAAGAGTGGTTATATGGGAAATGCAAATGAGGAAGATAGCCAGTGACCTGTGCAGCTGGAGGCCATATCTGTAACATTTTACTTGGTAATGCACACAACCTGCATATGCATATAATTGAATGCTTTGCAGTCAGGGTAATTTATCTGGTTGTCAGCTGCTGGAATGATGAGAATTTAGGTGTTGTTAATGGCACACAGGACAGATGGAATCTGAGCTATATTGCAGAACTGATGATTTTCTGATGGTGCTCTGTTTCTCTTGGAAAACTAATATTTTGACTACCTCTGAGAACAGCAGTGGAAAAACTGAAATCTACAGCGGTAGATGGTTTAACTGTCTGACACCTGTGGTGTCTCCAGTGGAGATTGGGAAGGTATTCTGTTAACAGGATCCAAGGCTGTGTTACCTTGACAACCACAGATGATGCATCAGTATACTGTTTGACTCCCCAAACAGCATTTCTGCTCCTCCCTGAAATTTAATTCTTGTTTGTCAAACCTGTGGTTTCCTGAAAGATTATTCCAGTGAAATATTCTAAAAATGCTCCTCTGCCTATTTTCAGAGTAAAAATATCCTTTCATTCGTGGATATTCATTCTTCAAAAACAAACAAATGACATTCTGCAGTACTCCAGATTGCATGCCCCTCATGGTAGAAATTATTCCCAGGTAATGTTATGTGAATTATGGTGGGTGGATTTGCGGTCGTGACAAATACCCCCACCATAATTCACCAGGTGGAGAGGGTCTGCCAGGGAGGATGTAACAGAATATTATCTGCCAATAACTGCTATTTGATACAGAGTAGACATTGGAATATGAGCAACGTCTTTAAATCTAGAACAAAGACTGAGAGGAAGAATTACTGCAGGTTACACCTTGGACCAAATCAATGAGAATCTCATAAGCACCCAAAAAGGGAGCAGCGAGGAAGGAGAGATATGTTCACAAGTCATGGTGATGAAAAGAGAATGATAATTTCTGCAGGTATCAAAGCTTCCTGGACACCAATAACGATATTGGAAATGAGCCTAGCAATTTCTCACATAAAAATAAGCCAGACTCAATACAATAATTAATGTAATTGGAAATATGCAATAGGAAATTGTATTAGAATGGGAGAGAAAATACACATCTCCAGTCAGGACTCCTGTGCAAGTATCATTGGGGCCAATGGAAAATGTCAGGGTGGGAGAGAGACTGAATAGTGGCACAAATTGAGCATCAAGTGGTCACAGACTATCAGGGGCGGCTCTCACAATTTTGCCGCCCCAAGCAGGAGCGGCGGCCCCGCCCCCAGCGCAGGCAGTCCCAGTCTGCGGCGACAAGGTAAGAGCGGCGGACCTGCAGCCCCATTGCTGCTGCGGCGGGCGAGAATGGGGTGGCAGTCCGAGTCCCGTGGCGGCAATTCGGCGACAGGAAGAGTGGACCTGCCGCCGAATTGCCACCGTGGGACTTGGACTGCTGCCCCATGCACCAGCTTGGAAAGCTGGTGCCTGGAGCTGGCCCTGCAGACTATAAAGGCACGTGACTCCAGGGAGGGCAAGACTCTCAACATGACCTTAAAACTAAAGGTTGGGTCTCTGAAATTGCCTTGTAAAGGTCATTGAATGAATGAAATAGCTATGGGGGCGGGGGAGAATGAATTCTCTAGACATGCAAGCATTATCATTTCTGAGTTCAGTTCTTTAACTTCAGGCCAGATTAAACTGACTCAAAACTCTGAATGAATTTTAGATCAAAGCATGTATTTTACACCTTTCATTATGATTTCCCTCTCTGCCTTTGATGAATTATGTTTTTAATAAGACTACTTAGAATGTTTTGGATGAGTATTTACTGCAGCACATCCTTGCAGGAAAATGAGTTTCTGGCCTCTTATGGAGTGCTCAAAGCACCCAGAGTTGTGAGCCACCACTTTGCCCTAGCAAGAATGAGAACTCTGCTGAAGCTAAACTGTGAGGCAGACTGGTGTGGCAGGGAACTGTCTGCCTTGCCAGCAGAAGACTCTGCAAGTCAAAACCTTGTCTTTCTGGTAACAACCAGTGAACCCCAGCTTCCAAGTTCCCCACAGATGTCTCATCGACTGGACCACTCCCTCTTTCTGGACACTCACAGAAAATCACCAAGTTCTCTGCCTTCAAAGAGACAGAACACATTCAGCCTGTTAGGTTAATTGAAGATTTACACTTTACTTTAATACACATCACTGAGAAGGTTTTCTAATGAAATAAGAACCAGGTGATTAAACAAAAAACAGAGATTTAAGTGATTCTAACCGAGAGAGAGAGGGAGAGAGAGAGACAGGTAAAGTTCCATACAAAACAAAAAACACACTTTCTAGTGACTACAAACTTAATCTTAGTGAGCTACAATCTTTGTGGAAGCAGTTTTCTTATTTTCATCAAGCTACCAGCATCGCTAGCCCCTCAGACTATGGGATCCTGCTTTCACAGGCTCAGAGGGTGCAGTTCCCTATGTCCCCAAGTAATGGATTCCAAATGGCTTTTTTGCTTCTGCTTATGTTTCCCAAAACTCATTATTGTTTTGCCCCCATAGTCATGATGATCTACTGCTGTTCTTCCCTTCCTGTTGATTTCCCACCCCCCTCCTGATTTGTAGGTAAATGAGGCTTCTGGATTTTTTGTTTTTTTGTTTTAATTCCATAATGCTTAATTTACATTGGAGACAGGTAGTTAGCTGCCTTTTCTCCTGTCTGGGAGAAAACCTGTTTCTCTGTCTGTTTGGTAATAGACTTTAAAAATATATCATCAGTGAGTATCCATCATTCCTCATGTAGTATTATTAAATGCATTTCATAATGATATTAATCACCAGTGTATTACTGGATTTCGTAAAAGACCTTACTCTATACACTTTTTATAGAACAACAAAACTGTATACAATCACTTGATTCAATTGCCTCTAGGTCACACAATATGCTGGCCTGGGTGCACAGACAGGTCCCAGGCCCCCAGCACATATTCTCTAAGAATGTGCACCATGTGTCCTGTTCAGAGGCTAGATATTGCCTGGATTAAATTTCCCAAAATAATAATTAAAATGTTTGTGGTCATAATAAAATAGTTGATAAATTCAGAGCCAGGTAGAAAGTAGTCTAATAGTAGAAAGATAGGTAGAGATTCCATTATTACACTTCTCACTAACAGGTTTTCAATTTCACAGGACCTAGCCCACTCTTAGAACTAGCCAAACAAAGTCACTAGAATCAGCTGAAATTCTACTGAATAGGTTCATATCCTTTCACAGGGTTATGTCCTGTATATGCAAGGATCATGTGGGGATTTTAACTAAAGAGAGAGTCCAAATGATTAGCCATCTCAAGCAGTTGAAACAGACCTTTTATTTAGGTTTACTGAATGTATCTAACAATTATCTGCGTACTTATGTAAATGTCTTCACTTCCAACCACCATTCTTTGGAGCTTATTCTATTCATAACTCCAAATGTTTTACACTTAGAAAAGCTGAACACCAGGCTTCTCCTCTCTTTCGCTTTCAGATATTTGGATCCACTAGATTACAAAATGAGTGCTGCATGTTATTTTAAATAGTCTTTTATATTTCCAAACCAAGAACATGCTTGTATGAAAAACAATGTGTGGAAAATTAAAACCAAATTATTTTCAGTAAACACCCACCAGTTTATAACGAGCTACATCTCAGACACTCTGAACATCCCCTAGCTCAGGTATTCTCAAGCTTCATTGCAGCATGACCCCCTTCTGACAACAAAGTTACTACATGATACCAGGGCAGCCAGAGCCTGAGCCCCACCACCCCAGCTGAGACAAAGAGGGCTGAAGCCTGAGCTCAGGCATCAGCCTTGGGTCCCAGCAAGTCTAGTGCTGGCCCTGGCGACCTCATTAAAATGGGGTGGTGACTCACTTTGGGGTCGCAACCCACAATTTGAGATGTGCTGCTCTAGCTCTTCTCTATAGCCATCCAAGGTCATTACTACGACTACTGATTTCAGATAGATTAATTGCGTAATGTGAGTTTGTAGTTAAACTTTCCCACTCATTGTTCAATAAGATCAATCAATCGCTTCTGTAACATACTGATGCATCTATCAAAATAAAAATATTTAGAGAACCTCAAAATGAACATGAGTTGAAAAAATATATTTTTTTCAAACTATCAGTTCCTTTACTCTGTTTTCATCTTTCTATGCAGAATTAGCTATTCAACTCCAGAGAACTGTTCAAATCTGCAGTTAGAATGGCTGTTCCAAAGTTCATCGTAGTCAGTAGAAAGACTCTCCCTGGGCTTTGGATCATGCCCATTCTGCAGAGGGCCAACATGGACACAGTGAAATACTCACAGGTCATTAGGATATATGAGAAAAAAAATCTCCATTTGTGGATTTTATAGTGGGTTTCAAATCACAGCTGTAATTCTCCCAGTATTGCTAGAACAAAAGTGAGGCTGTTTTATAGCCACAGCTCCTACCTGAAATAACTATTCTTCAAAGGACTCAGTCACAGGATCCCTCTATCTTGGAGGTGTCTAGTCCCTTTAAAATCCTAAAATGGATACCGTGTATGTTTTCATTCAGTTAGAGGCACAGCTCTGACCAATTCTCACATCTGCTTTGGAGATTTGCCCAAAAGGAATAATAGAGAGAGGAAGCTCTCCCACCAAGCCCTATAGAGCCTATGCCCTGGTTATATTGATAAGTTTAAAATACTATTATCAGTACTTTGTTTTCTCCATAAAGATTAAAAAATTGTTACAGTGAGATATGGAAGAATAAGATAAGAAGTCACAGAGCTCTATAAAAAGAGTCCATGCACTTTAAAATGTAAAAAACAGTGTCTATGAAAGTAACCATTACTGCATGATTTATATAGCCTTGTTTTTGCCATGAATGAGCACTTACAAAAGGTTTTGAGAATACCGCATCCCTCAAAAAGAATTGTGTAGTCAAACATTTTACAGAATTCCTTAAGCAGAATTTCATCAGCCTATTCTCAGGGTATTTTGACATTCTTACATTCAATATTCTGAACATGACTTTATATAATAGTTCATGCTGCTGACTCTCTTATACTCTAAGGGCTTGTTCCAGTCAAAAAAATGCCTTTGCAGTTGTTGGCTCATGGATGCCCTGTACACCACTTCTAAAGCACGATTCTTCTGTGGGAATCTTTAAGCGCTTCATGAGGCCTTCTAAACAAACTAACTATCTTCTGAACAGCAATGTTTCTGATGCTATTATGCGGCATACTTTGCTAAGTATTAAAAATACTATACAAAAAGCAAAACTAATTTGGCCTATTACTGACACTTTAAAAGCTGGTTGTAATGCCATCTATGACAGATCTGATGCATTAAAGAGTGTGTCTATGAAATGTATACATTAAAAATGTTCAAATTCTTGTTAACGTGACATGACATAAGGTCTTAAGGGACACTGAACCATACATCATCATTGAGTTTGTCTTCATTTTGGTCGAAAGAATACCTGCAGTAGTTTTCACAAAGCTCTCAGCCGAGGAACTGGTTTAAAAGTGGAAAATCCAGGCTGACCTTTTATCCAAGAGCTGATGCCATTGTCCCTTGGTGTGGTTTTTATATTTACAGAATGGTTTATTTGTTGTTTCTTTTATAATGTCATAAGTTAATTCCAAGTGCCACACTTCATCTGAGCTCTGTCTTGTGAGTGTCCTTGCTTTTATCAGCCCTTTAATATTATTTGAATGTAGATTTGTGGTTTAATATACAGCAAGCTAACCTCATGTTACTTACATTTTTGGACAGATTTAAATTCAAATATAATCTTTAGAATCTATCAATGGATTTGTCCTCAATACTGAATAGTAGTTATCAGTCAAAATCTCTGCATTTTACTCAAGAATGAGAAAGCAAATTTCTAACTGATTGAATGCTGAAATAAACTTTATTTGATAGAATGGAGAAATGTTAAAGTTTAATGAATCACAACCTTGCCTTCTGAATCAGTAGTTCAGTTTCATCCCAAATACCAATCCCAATGTGAAAGCAGAATCATATTCCTAAAAAAGTTTGGCTTAACAAAAAGTGAGTACAAAATACAAATGAATGTCTTTGGTGTTTCCCTCCCCCCCCCCCCCCGCCCAAAAGGACAAAACAAGCTATCAAATAAAGCTAAATTAATTCTCATTTTTTACCCTCTTCAATAGAAGCTCATCCTATTTTATGCACCATATAACCGTAATCGTGACACCATAAACATATCACTATGAAGTAGTTTGTAGGAGTAATCAAATGAACTTCAAAACAACTCAGAAGATGGTGTATTTTTCCATTCCTACTGACTGTCAATTTACATTTTCATTCTCCTCTCATTTTTCCTACATTTTGTTTCCTTTTGTCTGGAACTTGCTCCTGATTAAATAAAGAAATGTGGAGATTAGTCACATGCATAATATACAGGGTTCATCAACATTTCACTAGGGGTCTTTGCAGTAGCGTAGCCAGGAGGGGAGCAGGGGGAGTGACCGCTCCCCCTGTGAGCAGAAGCGGCGCCACCCAAGCCCCGTTGCCAGAGCCGGGCTCGGGCGGGAATTTAAAAGGCTCGCGGATCCTGCAGCCGTGGGGAGCCCCGGGCCTTTTAAAAGCGCTGCCCAAGCCCGGCTCCGGCAGCGGGGCTCGGGCGGTGCTTAAAAAGGCCGGGGGCTCCTGCCACTACGGGGAGCCACGGGCCTTTTAAAGTGCCGCCCGATCCCCGCTGCCAGAGCTCCGGCGGAAGACCCGGAGCGCCGGCGGAGGCGCCGCTGGGTGAGTACAGGGGGAGCCTGGGGAGGTGCCTTTTTATAGTGCCGCTCCCCCTGTGCTCTGGACCTTCCTTCGCTACTGGTTCTTTGCAAGTTGCAGACAGACAAAGGGAACTCTTCAACTATCTCTACTTTCACATTGCTTCCATTCCTCAATGACAGCTTGCAGCCTGGTAGGTTCAGTGCCTGGGATTTCCCAATTGTAGCAAAATAATACAAAGTAAAGGGGAAAAATATTTTCATGCAAAAATCAAAAATAAATAGAGGAAATCTGATATATGGTCCGGAGAATGGAACTGGGAAAACCTGAGCATTCTTGAGTGCAGCACCACTCTGTCAAAATTGTGCTGCCGTTGTTTAAAACCATTGAGAACAAATACTGTAGGTTCAATAAGACTAATGTGCAAATTTGAGAAGGTACTGTGCAGTCACAAGCCAGTCAGAACACTGGCAAAGCATACCACAGCAATCAGCAGTGGCAAGATGCTGATGAGGAGTAGCATTGTAATTAGCAGCACTGCAGATTCCCCCTCCTGCTGTCTTGATTTTACTTTGTGTGCGTGCACGTTTCTGCATAGATTTGGTGCATATTTTCTGCAGACAAACAAAACATTTTGAAGTGAGGACACAGGCCCCCTGGGCTATTCTAAATTGTTAGTGGTGATGAAAATTCAAGTAGAGTGTTAAGTGTCAAACAGAATTACAATGCAGGATTCTCCTTGCAGCCTGCTGTTGAATAGTAATCATTTAGGGCCAGATTCTGACACCCTCACTCATGCTGAATAGCAGCTCACTCTACAATCATTCCCATTAATAACCTTCAGTTAATTCCAAGGTTAAGGGACTCCTTCAAGTGACATCTCTGACACAAAGGCTGTCAACCACCACCTTCTATCTTTCACAGTTGCAATTGGGTTGTACAGTTTCCACTCTCCAGTCAACCTGGCAATGTTTCCGACGTAGCTGGCTTTACTTAAGTAAGGGCAGCAGCAGAAGGTCCAGAGATATCCCCCACTAAGAAGATGGGTTTTCTCTGTATGCTCATTAGAAATGCACCTATCAAGGTGCAGTGAACAATCGGTCTACCGGTCTTGGAGAGAGAAGGAAAAGGCACAGTGTTTTCTTCAATCTTCTCTCTTTTTGAAAAGTTGAGCAACTGTTCCCCTTCTCATCCTGTTAGTGAATTACTATCAGATTTATACATGAAAATAACAGCACAATATGTATTAGCTGAGTTTGCCAAAGATGTAATGGACAGCAACTCAAAATAACAATGGAAAAAATGTATTAGAAGTTGTGTGCATAGCTCTGATTAAATTTAGTATGCACTTACAATAGCACATATTATATTTGTTCAGGACACTATCCAAAAGCTATTTCAAACTGCTTCTCAATCATTCTAGTCCCCACCAACAAAACACAATTGAATTGTTTAAGAGTCATGATGGAGACTTGTACTGATATACAACACTGAAAAATTGGTCTCTTGCTCTAGAACCTGAACGTGATCATTCTCAGAGTCAGTGTGTTGGTAAAGGGATGATGAATGAAGGTATGGTCCTATGCACAGCATACAGCTGGTATTTATAAAGTTAGCACATTAGCCATGAATGCATTACTCACTGCAAAAGTGTGAAAGCATTTCTTTCCCATCAGCAGGTTCGTAAAGCAACAAAAAAAAGAGTTATTTACTGTGGTGCAACTAATTTGTTACATAGTACAGTTGAAAGGCTTAGTACTTTTATGAAGGGTGAGCCCTCAACTCGTTAACCATCCCCTCAACTGCCATCTGTCCCTTTCCTTGTCATTTCCATTCCAAGTAACAAAATAATGTAGGAATAGCTTATGCAAGCTAAGCACAGCCTAGAGAAAGTGGCAGAGCAAAGACATGTCATCTCAGAGGATCATTGGACACCATTATCATTCTGAAATCAAGATGGCAGAACTAGAATATTCTACTCATAATTTCTAGTGAGTTCTGTCACTTGCCTGCCTTCCTGTTATTTGTTGTTCTCTTCACAGGGATCCAGAGGGGCCAGGAAGATTCAAGAAGTATAAGAGAGGGGATTTTGGGGAGCATGGGAAGTTGAGTGGGACCATTAGCCACCATGCCACTACCCCAAAGCCTTATTAAAAAAACTGAGGCAAAGTATTTGTGTAGGTGTTGGACCATGCCTAGAGTATCTTTAATCTCAACCCCATCCTCAGTGTTTAGCAGTCCCACTTCTTTCTTTGTTTTCTTTTTATTTATATGGCTATAGAACCTTTTACTAGTTATAATTTCATTTTTACGATCCACCTCTGCTTGGCTTTTGGCAGTTCTCACTTTATCCCTACACTTTCTGACCACCAAGAGGTAGCTTTCCTTGCTGATCTATCCCATCTTCCATTCCTTCTGGCTTTCTGCTTTCTCTTAATCACCTATTTGAGATGCTTGCTCATCCAGCTTGGTCGGCAACCTTTCCCTATGTATTTTTCCCCTTGCTTGGGATGGGATACTGATACTGTAAGTCAAAGTTGCAGAAACTAATTCCAAGGCCCCTTCGCATTCAGATCCTTGGTATGTATCCACGCAATAGAGATTGTGTTGATAGAATTTGCATTTAAAATTAAGTTAAAGTTAAAAATATTTTTGCATGGTATAAACAGAGTCAAATATCAGGCTTTTGGCATATTACAAGACCTAAAGTGGTTTGATATTAAAATCTATTTTATTAAGAACATACAAAACACTTTTTAAACTCAAAATTGCAGGTATTAATGTGCGTGTACACAGACTGGCAGACACTGTCTTTGGAGATTTTTTTTTTTAATTTGGAGCAAAGATAAAAGACAACTTGGAGTTTTCTCCCCAGTAAAGAGCAGGCAAGACAGAGAATGAAACTATGAAGATTGAGTCTTGTGTAGTTAAAGTGGAACATTCCTACTAAATCTATATATGTCCAAAAAGAAAAATTGTATAATTAGATTTCCAGCAGCTACACAGTATGTCCTCTATCAGTGGGTAGTAGGTAGACCACTGAGTGAAGAAGTTGATAAAAATAACTAAGGGATGAAAATTGGTAAATATATTTTTAAATGTTACATTTTATAACAAGAATACCGATAAATAATGATTCAATCTCAAATCATAGGGCAGTAGCAGCTTTGTGTCTGTCAACAATTCATAAAGCCTTTGATTAGATGGGATAATGATTTCACTATTTTGGTCAACACAAAAATAAGTCAGATGATAAAAGAATTGACACTTTTTCGGCAGAGGCCATGTTCTGAGGAGGGACAGAAAAGGAAGTCAATCTGAAATCAATTTTAAAGCTCTTAATACTCATTTAATTCTATCCACTAGCCTGATTTTCTTCATACTATTTGCATGCATGAAACTGCCAATCCCACCTCCTCTGTATCTGGTAGGAGTCTTTATCAGGGATAACAAAGGCTTGTAAAATTTTATCTGGGAGTATGCAGGGGAATTGATAATCACTGGATACCATACCAGACAGTACAGTAAAGCTCTAAAACATACCCCAAGTATTGAGAATCCATTGAGTGGCTTCTCTCATGCAAGAAACTGTTAGTACTGTCTGACTGAGAACTGGGTAAAACAGGGATAAGCAACCTTTGGCACGTGGCCCGCCAGGGTAAGTCCCCTGGTGGGCCGGGTCGGGTTGTTTACCTGCTGCGTCCACAGGTTTGGCTGATCACGGATCCCACTGACTGTGGTTCGCTGCTCCAGGCTAATGGGGGCTGTGGGAAGCGGAGACCAGCACATCCTCTGGCCCGCACCACTTCCCGCAGCCCCCATGGGCCTGGAGTGGTGAACTGGGGTAAAAGAATGTAGTTTATACTTAGTAAGAGACAATATAGCATCCTCTTTCCCACAGGTTTAGTTATAGTGAATAATGTTCAGATTGCACTGTAGTTTTTAATCAACCTGGATACTTCAAATATCTTTACTGTATAACTATATCACACAGTGTTTCACTAAATAATACAGAAAGTCAGTGCACACCTCTCAGAGCTTCTTGTCAGTTTCTGTAGAATCACAAAGAATATAGTATCTAGCTACATTTGGAAGGACATTTTTCCAACCAGAATGACAACACTAAGTGTAATTAGAAAGTAAATATTTCTCACTAAACAGCATAAATGGCTCTGCACTAAAAATCAGTAGAGTAGGAAAGTAATTAACATTTTATTATTGCTTAATGTAGAAACTTTTTTTGTGAAAGCTTAAATGCTGCAGAAATATTTAAGTACAAAAATAAACAAACCAAACAGTGAGGAAAGGGTCTAAAGGTAATTTTCGCTCATTTCTTTCCCTGACCTTTACTTTGTTAAAAAAAAAAAAAAAAAAAGCGGGGGGGGGGCAGGTCTGGGGGGAGAGGAGATCACTTACAATCTGCTTTAGGGTCATTTACAAAAAAAAAAAAGATGGTATACAAGACCCTCACCATCAGGGAGGTGTGAAAAGGTATACAGTATTTTTATTAAATAAAAACCTGTTTAATCTATCAAACATTCACTCCCCTGAAAACCACAATCTTATGTTGGATCTGCTACCATGAACTCTGTCCCTGCACATAGACTAGTGCTAGTTGGAGAATATTCATCCAAACAGTTTTTCCATTGGAAAATGCCATTCTGACAAAAACAAATTTTTTCCACAACAATTTTAATAAAGTGTCCTGGAAAAAAGTGTTTTTGAAAAAAAAGTGTCCGTTTAGAAAAATTCCATTTTTGGAAGGGGGGAAAAAAATCAAAAAAGTGTGTTTCAAAATGATATTTTCTTTTGATATTTTAATTATTTTATATTTTGTGGCATATCAGTAATATCAGTGCATAATATGTCGAGTCATCACATGAAGATGTGAAGACACATTATGCACTACACTACACAATGTGACATAATAAAAATAGTTTAAATATATATTTTTATTTTATGTTTCAAATCATTAAGGGTAACCACTACAGTTATTGGAAATGGGCCAGGCCAATGGGAGCCAATGGGGGCTGGAGCAGCGAACCGTGGCCAGTGAGAGCCGTGATACACCGAACCTGTGGACGTGGCAGGTAAACAAGCTCACCCATCCCACCAGGGGGCTTACCCTCACGGGCTGCATGCCAAAGGTTGCCAATCCCTGGTATATTAGAATATTTTGCCTAATAGTAGTAGTTCATAGGAGGACATGTAATGAATTGTCAATAATAATGGAGAACAGATAAGTATTTCAGTGTTGTATTTGAGAACAATGCCAGATGAGTTAGTCATTTCACATAATAATTAGGAAATTCTTTCCAATCCAATAGTAACTCAGGAGGATGTTAAGCAGAAGCTACTGAAGTTAAGTATCTTAAAATCAGTAAATCCAGATTAACTTGCATCCAAGCATTTTAAAAGAGCTGACTGAGGCACTCACTGAACTGTTAATGTTGATTTTCAATGTCTGGAAACTTTGGGAGAGTTCCAGAGGAATGGAAGAAAGCTTATGTTGAACCAGTATCTAGAAAGGGTAAACAGAATGACCTGAGTAATTCTAGACCTATCAGCCTTATATCAATCCAGGCAAAATAATGGAACGGCTGATAAGGTCTCGATTACTAAAGAATTAAAGAAGGCTAAAATATGCCTATCAACATGTATTGATCAAAACAGATCCTGTCAAGCTAATATTTTGATGAGATTATGACTTTGTTTGATAAAGGGAGTCGTGATATAATATACTTGACTTCTACAAGATATTTGATTCAGTACCATACAGCATTTTGAGGAAAAAACTAGAACAATTCAAAAATCAACATGGTGCACATTAAGTAGATTAAAAACTGGTTAACTGACTGGTATCAAATTGCAAATGTAAATTGGGACTGAGAGAGTGGGCGTGTTTCTAGTGGGCTCCCTCGAGGATTCATTTTTGGCCCTATGCTACTTAACACTTATCAACGACCTGAAAGAAAACCAAATCACAGGAAATATGCAGATCATAAAAATGAGGGAAGTGGTAAGTAATAAAGGGGACATCACTGAAGCAGAATTATCTGGTAAGTGGGGTACAAGCTAACAATATGCATTTCAATATGACCAAATAGAAAATGAAACATCTGAGAACAAAGAATGTAGACCATACTTACAGGATAGGTGACTTTATTCTGGAAAACTGTGACTCTGAAAAAGATTATAGAGTCATTCTGGACTGATCAGTTCTCAGTGTCACACCATAGCCAAAAGGGTCAATGTGATCCTCGGATGGGTAAACTGGGAATATTGAGTAGAAGTAGAGAGGTTATTTTACATTTGTATTTAGCAGTTGGGTGACCACTACTGGAATGGTGCATCCAGTTCTGATGTTTGCAATTCAAGAATGATGTTCCTAAATTGGAGAAGGTTCAGAGAAAAGCCATGAAAATGATTAATGGATTGGAAAACATGTGCAATTATGTTAGAAAAAGTTCAATCTGTTTCTCGTAACAAAGAGAAGAGGGGGTGATTCAATGATAGCATACAACTGTCTACATGGGGAGCAGAAAACTTCAGTGTAGCAGACAAAGTATAGTGAGATCCAATGGCTGGAAGTTAAAACTAGACAAACTCAGAGTAAAAATAGGGTGCAAATTTTAATAGTGCAGGTAACTAAACAGTCAAACAAATTTACCAAGGGTTGGGATGGATTCTCCATCCTTGGTCATTTTAAAATGAAGATTTGATGGTTCTTCCCCCTGAAAGATATGCTCTAGTTCAACCAGGAATTAATGCAGGAGATTACAAATAGCCTGATATTGTAACGTATCTATAATATAGCATACAATTATGTACTACCAGACATGTCAAATAATGTAAACATAAAAAAAAGACTAAAAAAAATTTAAAATCCAAGTTTTTTTTTAAAAACTTTTCCAAAACAAATTGCAAATATTTCCAAGATGAATTCTTTTCAAAGAGTTTGTTTCAAAGGAAAATTTTAACAAAAATAATTGGTTGTGTTCCAAATTGGGACAAAACCAAATTTGAAATATGTCAGAATTTCCCACAAACCAAAGATTCTGAGTTTTGAGAAACTGTAGCAGAGACCCACAGAAGAAATAAATGGATTTGCACTAGTGTACAATGATGCAGGATCGGGGCCTAGAAGAGTGAAAGTGTTTACAACTAGCAGTAATAACTTTTAATCTCTCTCTCAATCAGCCCTGTGCAGTTTTGTTTGTTGTATATCCAGGCAAGTCTCCAATTCCAATTTAAATATATATTTTTTCAGTCACAATTTATGGCCTTTCCTGTCCTGAAACAAAAGTTCCAAACACCATAATGTTGTTAATGGTATTTCTATTTGTCTTTCTCTACATTCTCTACATTCCCAATGTCCATTGCTACTAATGTTACTAATGTTATGTGAGGTCTTATGGTTACATTCTCATGAGGTAATGTGCCAAGTAGCACAACAGCTTTGTGTATGTGATCAATGAATAGCAGGCATTCATTCTTCCACAAACTGTAGGAGAAAACTCCCCTGCCTCTTTTCATGTACATCACCTAAAAATCAGAGCTAACCACAGCTACCCTACTCTGCAAACCAGCATGTCAGGAATTGAGCTGCAGTCATCAGTTAAATTAGCTCCTAGCATGCTGAGCTGCTATACTCTCAGATTATTAATTTTTCATAAACAGAAGTTGTTTCAAGGAAAACAATCTATACAAAAATCAAAATAACCCCTTATTTTCCATAAACACTTTTTATTAGTACTGTACTCAACTGCTTTACTATTCACAATAAAGCTGTGGACACGATTAACTTTATGTAAGAGATCTGTATGTGTCACTATCTTGGAGCTGCTTAAAATGAAATTAAATGGACATGCTAATGCTAATTGTAATTTTTCCCTGAATATGACCTGTTATTTTAATCAGCAGATATTCGACAATTTCTTTTTTATATTTATGGAAATGCCACTTGTGGTTCAATACTTATGGTGGAGTTGGAACACTTACAGCAGGAATTTAAATAGTTACATATGAAACACACACTGTACCCTGCCCAAAATGAAATGATTTACTCTTTGAGCACAGAATGATTCTTCTGAGTATTACAAGTAATTCTATTAATTTGAATTAAAATTAATTTAAAAGCAGGTCATTAAAAGTTAGCATCCTGTGTCAGACATTATTATATCCCAAATGATATTAATGGAAGACAGACCCTTCAAACTTCCCATATAATTAAAATTCAGTGAAATCTGTGTATAGGCAACATTTTAAATAATTGTTTTAGGATGGTCCTTTTTTGGCCATTGTTCTTCATAACAGAGAGGGAGAGAGAAATAAGGTTTATAAAGAATTTCATGTAGCTCTTTCAAAATGGCTGCCATTTCCCATTGTTCTTATTGGGATTGCAGCCATAGCTACCCTTTGTTCGATGGCCATTTTGAGACGGGACTTTCCCCTTCCTTCCCCTCCCCCCCGTGGGGCCAGGTGTCTTAGCACAGGTGACACTATCAGCAGTTTGACTTCACTTCATTTGGGAACAATGCAAGGTGGTGGCCAGTTTGAAAGACATGTGGCTAATACCAGCTCTGTAACCTGACCATCATGGAGAACAACAGAAGATAGAAGACATTTTGAGAGAGGGCAGTAGTTCTCAGAACAACCAAAATGACCATTAATTTGATGGACATTAATGACCAGAAATTTCTCAGTTCTACCTATTGTGCTAGATCTACCCAGTGAGAAGGGGAAAGAGAGAAACATTTGGAGGTGGCAAGCAGGAAAAATTGTGCTCAGGAGTGAGGAAGAAACTGATTAGTATGTGTGCATGCAGGGGAATGAGAGGGAAACCTAGAAAGGGGAAATATAGGAAGTCATACAAGAGAATGTTTGCATCAGGAGCAGGGTAAAAATTGAGTTAGGCAATGGGAATAGGGGAATATGAGGGACAGCACAGAGGGAGAAACTGGTGAATGTGTATTCAGGAAAATATGATCAAGAGCTCAGATAAGCTGGCCAGTATGGTCAACTGGTCAACTTCAACTGGTAAAAATAAAAAAAAAAAATAAAAAAAATAAAAAGGACATATTCAAGGTGGATGTTAAAAATGATGTAACTGATTAGAAACAACTAATGGCAACATTCTTTCTGGGGTTTCTTACATAATGTTCATGTATAAGATTTTAAATAGTTAAAAAGGATGCATGTGAAACTTCTTCTCACCTTAGTGTAGGGATATTGAAGAAGGTAATGAAAGTGATTCCCCAAGTGAAAGTAACTCCCCATAATTTGTCCCCCACAATTTAAACCTCATAGTATTACCAAGTAAAAGATCTCTTGGATCCCTTGTTAAACTTACAAGCTACTGTCTGTGTAAACCATTGATTGTATCTGTTCTCAGAAAGATACTGTATTGCTATGAGAAACTTGCAAACAAGTTATTTGACTTTGTTCTTTATGCATGCTTTGTACCTAGAAACAGCATAGAAAGACCCCCACCCTCTTTGATTAAAGGGCAGGGAGTCTCAAATAAATTAGTACACACCCCAAAAGTGTTGAAGACAGTATGTCTGCTGATGAATGCTTGGTGTACATGAATGAATGAGCAGGGAGGTGCCAGCCTAGGAATCCAGTGACCATCGGCTGAAGGCGGCGTCAAAGTGGCAACGACCAGACAACCCCCGGAGGGTAAACTGGGACCCACCCGATCATCTCAAAGGATGGGAAAAACAAGATAACATCTGACAGTGTGGAGCCACCAGGAATGCCATCAGAAATGTGCCATCTGCTGATTGATTCAGCAACAGCATGATGAAGCAATTCCCATAGACTGACAGAGGAAACAATTCCTATAAGAATGGCCTCTAAATACTGAGGACTTTGAGTCTGGTTCTGCAACCAACCTCCAGGAGCGTCAGATGAATCGGACAAGGACTCGGCTCCACCCTCATGCCCAGGTTACCTGGCCAGTAACTTGGCATGAGCAACTTCTAGGCTGGTAACTATGACATCTGTACAGAACCTGTGTGTGTGTGTGTGTGTGTGTGTGTGTGAATGAATGTGAAACTGAATGAAATGTTATAGCTATAACTGACTGCTTACTATGATTCTTTTTGTATTCACAATAAATGTGACATTTTGTCTTATCCCCTTTAAAAAGATCCTGCTGGTTTTTATTTTATTGGTATAACATTAGCTAGTGATAACATTAGCTAGTGATAACATTAGCTAGTGATCAGCAACGGAATGGTTAAAACAAAATTGTTACAATTCCCCCGTCTTTCCCCACACCCTCCAAAAAGCCCACAGGTATTACAAACCCAGGAAATTAGAGTTAGTTACATTTTAAAGCAACCCAAACATATTAAAACAATGGAAACATACAGTTAGGGCACCCAAGCAGTCTTAGCCCCTCCCTGTACTGATACCATGAGAGAAAAATCATGAATGTGGTTTTAGAAATCATGTTAATTCATGACTACAAACAAAAGGCATTAATCATACTTGCATATTTTTGCCTGGTGTTATTATAGAGCAAATAAATGGTTCTCTTTTCTTTTACAAATATTTTGGTTATTACTATTTTAAGTTGCATTAAAAAAGGTTATATAAAAGAAATATACCTACAATTGACCTACCAATTTTTCCAGGCACAATTACATGTCTATTTCCCAATCAGTGCATTTTGGCCAGAAAGTTAGATTAAAATATAGTATTTCATAAAAAAAACAAAAACATTGACTGAACTATTTCAATATAACCACCTTCATTACCTCTGTGGTTATGAATAAGAGAACTTTAACATTCCACTGGTTAAAGCATTTAAAAATAAATAAATCAGGAAATGCAAGTATAACTTTAACTCTGCACTGTTATGCACTGTAATTTAACTGATTTACTATTCCTTAAACAATCATTCTATTTTTCTATAACTCTTGATACACATGTAACTGTGTAATTTCTTCATTCTTTCTGATTTACTCTAATTTCTTTGCAAGAATTGTTTATTTTCCCTTTACGGACTTGTACTTTTAAAATATATACATATAAAAAGTTCTCTCTAAGACATGTGTAATGATCTTGAGGTTCCTTAATTAGCCAACCAACGAATGAGAAAGGAATAAAACTTTAACAAAGCAAACTGGAGCGCTTTTCTGGTCAACTGCTGCGCACAGCCATGCAGTATCCCAACTCCAGCCTTCAGAGCACAGATCCCATGTTCATAATACTGTCCCATATGAGGGAGTGTCTCTAAGTTATAATCTTCTACAAACATCTCTCTACAACATGTAGTTAAGAATTTATGCAGCAATGAAAGACTGCAATTTCTTTCCAAATAGTGCCAGTCTCTCTCAGGTGAAACTGAGGTAATGCGATTATAGCTAAGAAGTTGACTGAGCTAGACATATATGTGGAGTTCAGACTCCTTTAACTGCAGTTTTTTGGGCAACATTTAACTATGAAACTAATTTAGCTGGAAATGTAGGTATCCCATATGCAACTGGAAAATTCTTAATGTTCCTAGATAATTGAACCTAGGGAGTCTGTTGTCCATTTGCAACAGAAATCCAATGGGAGTTGGGCTCCAAGGACCAGGTTTTAAAAGTATTTAAGCTCCTAAAAAGGTAGAAGATGCCTAGAGGGATTTTTTCAAAGGCATCTGCACCTTAATACCTTAAAAAAACCCTGGTCCCAACTCCCTTAGGTCTTTTGAAATTCTTAACTTTAATCTGTACTATACTTTGCAAATACGATTTGCTACCTATTTTTCATAAAAATTACTTTAATGGATTCTAGTTGACACAAGAGATCAGTATGCATTATTACAAGATGATACACGTGTTTCTAGAATTGTAACAACCAATATATGATCATATACTTAAAAAGATTATAGGCAGGATCCTCAGCTGGTAAAAGTCAGCTGATTTACACCAGCTGAAGATCTGATCTTATGTCATAATGCATATTCATAACAGAGCAGAGTTAAGGTGTACAATGATAACTTTATCATTTCCTGACCTGAGGTTTTTTTGTTTTTGGTGGTTGGTTGTTTAAAAAAACCCCAGAGGACACACACCATAAAAGGAAATTCATTATTCAAATGAATAATACATTTCATACTCTACATTCTGCCTAGGCAGATCAGATTGCTGTGTCCCATTTCCATGCTCCAAGTTTAGGAGGTCTGGAGAAAGGAGCCCCCTACCATGTGTACTTTAAGAGATGAGAAGCTGCTAAAGGTGTCTCACAGCAGGGCTCCATTCTGTGCATCTTACAAATTTCACAACATCCCTCTCCCCCTCCTTTGTACCTCCCAAGGTCCCCAGGGTCTAAACCAAGGGTTCCTTTGAAGTTTTTTCCTCAAGCCCAAGTCCATCTTCAATGTACCCTTCTCCAAACAGCTAAGCAAGCTATGCCCACAGGTATAGCACAGCTTTCCTTAGCTGCTCACCTTATGAATTTAGACCCCCAATTCAGCACAGCACTTAAGCACTGCATAACTTTCAGCATGTGTTTAAGCCCTGTTGACTTCTATGATCTTAGTGAAAATCCTGTGCATGAGAAATTTCCCATGCACTTCTTTTCATTGGGCCCCAGTTTGGCCCATCAAAACTAAACTTCAATGAATAGTTCAAGCAAAATTTCATCTTTCTACCCATTGCTGTTTCATGTAGATAGCAATTCAAAAACAAAAAAGAGTACAGGGGATGGTTGCAAGATGATTTTTATAATGGGAAAAGTATATTTTTCACCACTTCCCTTATGTGCAAATGGCTGAACTTATTTCTGCGAATACTTTGTTTAGAATGTAACCTTCAGCCAAGTCTGGAAAATATCTGCATGAAACGTGAAAATTTCTAAACATAACCACCAAATGAAAACAGGTGAAGTTGTGAGAGGACACTTCACCAAGGCTTAGAACAGGCAAGAATGTATGCAAATGCCAGTCTAGCATCTTCATGGTAGTGTTCTATATCCCCATGTCAAAAAATTGAGTTCAGTTGCCAGTCTTAATCTCTCTCTTCCACCCCATCCCCAGGTCTCAGGAAAAGAGAGCATTTCAGAGGCAATACATTCATTCTCTGGGTGAGTGTGGAGGATGCCTCAGGTCATTGAAAAGTAGCCATTCCAGTTGATTTAGGAGCTTCCTTGAGACTCCAAAGGATTTCCTTTCTTGTCTTCTTCAGCCAGAAGGATGGTAGATGTAACATGGGAACTCAAGGCCAATGAAAGAAAAGAAGTTAAAGAAGGAACAAAGTAAAGATCTTCCCTAAGGTCCCCAAATCAGCAAAGCACTTGAGCCTCTGTTTTGTTAAATAAGAATGGACTAAACACAAACACATACTAATGTGTTTTGCTAAATAGCAGAAGTGCTTTGCTGACTCAGGGATTTACAGGGTACAGCAGCACAAGTGGGAAAAAAAATTAAACATGTCAGACATGTATTGGCGGCTTGTTACTGAGCTAGTTTGCTTGTCTGATATACCACAATTAAGCTACTCCAGCTACAGTAGCTGAGTAAAGGAGGAATTTGTTTCCTCTACATGGCAAGCATGGGAGAAATTGTTCAAACTGAAAAATAAATAAATAGCCCTTAAATGTGATTTTCTTTGTTAGCTTTTAGATAAATAAATCTGTTGTCAGTGCATATCAAGAGGAGATAAAATTCCTGGCAGACAGATCTAATATATGCAGAGTTGTTGTAGCTCTGTCCGTCCCCGGATATGAAAGAGACAAGATGTGTGAGGTAATATCTTTTGGACCAAATTATGTTGGTGAGAGAGGCAAGTCTTAAAGCTGACACAGAGCTCTTCAACTCTGTATAAGCTTGAAAGCTTGTCTCTCTCACCAACAGAATTTGGTCCAATAAAAGATATTACCTCACTTACCTTGTCTCTTGAGTCTCTAATGTGCTCAATCAAAATTAGCTTTTCGCTCTTACTTATTATTTTGAGGCTTGTTGTTTGTCCTTCCACTGCTGTATGGGCTATACAGATCTACTCTGGAGCAGATGGGTGGGAACAATAGGAAATGGCAGGAAACAGTGCAAATGAGCTGGTGTGGGGACTGAAGTAATTTTCTGCTGGTCTAGTTAATTAATACTCTTACTGGGCCCCTCCACTTCAAGCTGGCAGGGAAGCATGACTCTCAGAGTTAGTCTGGGTTGGTGTAGTTACCAAAACCCGATACACAGTTTCTGACAAAACCAACATCTGGACCTTAAAGATGTGTTCCATAGTTTATAACTGTAGTGCATGAAAATTAACTTAATGATAGATATATGCCTAAACTCTATACACTTTATTAGCCACTTCCAGCATCCTACACCACAGTCAAGAACACATACAGAGAAATATTAGGACATGGCAAAGAAACAGCACTTGTTCGTGGATAGGAGGTGATGACCAGTGCAACAACAGGTGTACATCTATACTCACCCTGCTAGAACTGTAATTTGATATTGTTGATCAGGAAATACTCTTGTTCCTTCTTCAAGTGATTGCAGAGGTAAAAAAACAAAAAACAAAACAAAACACACCTTGAACTACTTGGGTCCTTCTTCTCAAATCAAACACAGAGGGTCATTAATGAACCTCTATCTTCAGAGCTCTCACCTATAGAAACCACATAACATTCAATACTCTTCGTCTATGTAGCAAATCCACTGAGAGAGATTAGTGAGGCCTCTATATGAAACCAGTTAGGAAGACAGTGACATCACTTGAGTGGAAGTGCTAGCACTGCAAGGACATCACCCAGCCATACATCTCCTTTGTATCAAAAAAACAAAAAACAGACAAACAGCACCATCTTCCACATTTCTTAACATCTTGCTATGATCAGCAACTGAAGCCAAACCCAGGTAAGAAAGATAATATCTTTGGGAAGAGAAAAGTACTTCAAAGGACTTGTCTGCTCTATAATATGCCCCTTATCATGGATATGTGCCTTCAGACAATTGTTGATTTGCAGCCTTGGGATCCTTTTGGTCTCCTCACATATATGGGAAACCCAAATCATGAAAAAATGCCAGCTTATTTCCAATTGGTCATAAATTTGTGCCCAACCTACCAGGCAGAGACTTGGCCAGGATAATTCATGCTTTCATGACTTCCAGGGCTGATTACTGAAACTCTTATCTAGGACAGAAGCCACAGACCTTGAAAAACTTCAAGGAGGTAGAGAAAGCAGCATCTGCCGCTTAGCCATCCAGGCTGCCATGGACACATCCCAAGGATGCGCTCATCATCTTTATAATAGTATCCAAATCAAATCTGTACCTTGACATTCAAAGGTCTCCATGGTGTAGAAACTAAGCCCACAAAATTATGAATTACTATTTAAGAATTGCCCAGGAAACAAGGCAGTTTTAGAGTGGTAGAACTGAGGGTGAGGGAATAAAAAGTCAAGGTCTAGCAGATGGAGTTCCCTCAGATTGTTGAAGAAATCTTAGTTGCAGCAGCCTTTCACAAGAAAGTATCACTGGTGCAACAAAAGATACTTCCCCCTTTTTCCCTGTCTGTGAATGAATTAAGAACAAACAAACATTTAAGATAATCAAACGTTAAGAGATTATATGATGTCCTAAATACAGAGTGAAAATAAGGAATGCAATGGAATCTAATATTATTAAAATGTGTATAAAAGGGAAGTGACTATAAAGGATGCAGCTTTGGACAAAATATTGTCAGCATTAATGACAGGGCTTACCACCTAAACAATCTTGTTAGAGAAAGAAAGGGGTTGGCTTCAAAATGGTTTCATTTACTTCAACTGAAAAAGTAAAGCAGTCAGACTAATATCTGCAGTGAAGCATGTTTATTCTATCAAGTTAGTGAAATACTCCTGTGCTGAAATATGCAGTAAATAAGAGGCTCTGAAATAAATAGTGTTTTAAGAACCCTAGTTTATAAGAACCATTGAGCACAGAGTGGAACAATCAGAAATGTAATGGTCTGGTTAATACTGCATAGACTCAACTCAGCCATATATAGCCACGTTCCACCATTGTTCTTAGAACAAGGAGATCAGAAATGGAAGATTTATACAGCTGTTCCAGCTAGTGAAGATTCTTTAAATTACTTTGCATTGTATAATGGACTGTTTAAACATATTTTAAGAGCATCAAGGAATGTGGAGAGACTGTGTGTAGATAATAGGAACTTTAAACTCAGCAATTAGCTGAGTGCTGATGGAGAAAATGAAACTTGAACAAGTACAACTGCAAAGTTGGCTCAGGGATGCACTGCAAAGAGGTCCAGAGAAAGTGACTTCAAGAGGTTACAAGTATCAGAGGGGTAGCCGTGTTAGTCTGGATCTGTAGAAGCGACAAAGGGTCCCGTGGCACCTTATAGACTAACAGATGTATTGGACATAAGCTTTCGTGGGTGAATACCCACTTCATCGGATGTTATCTGCCCCTGGACATTTCCACTGCTTGCATCCGATGAAGTGGGTATTCACCCACGAAAGCTTATGCTCCAATACCTCTGTTAGTCTATAAGGTGCCACAGGACCCTTTGTCGCTTCAAGGAGGTTAGTTGCTGATCAGATCAAATCAGCCAGTATATCCCAAGATGGCTGGGCAAAAGTCTATGCCCCAACTTGTTTTAAACAAGCTGGTGTGACAAAGTGTGAAAGGCAGCACAAAGAGACTGGAAAATTCTAATTCTAGTTGCAAAAACTGAAAAGCTGATGGCTCGTTCCCTGATTGGACGGTGAGAGCATGACTCCTCATTTTGGTGGGACATTTCAAATCTTCGGCAGAAGTGTGGGGTCACCATCTGACTGGTCCATGCCAGCATGTCCAAGAGGAGGAACCATGTTTCATCACCCAGCAGAAGTGGGATGAAACAGCATCTCTCATTCAGCACATTGTTTCCAAAAAGCCAGAAGGGAGAAGGCCAAAGATCTGGCCCGGCCACCTGGGAGTCTTCTAGTGACATCAAGTAGCTATCTCAGATAGGAGAGAGAGTTAGGGTGTATTATTTTCCAACAATTTGGATGCCCACTAGCAAATCAGGAAAAAGGCTATAGAGGTCTGTCCTTTGCTCCACCTGTGTTTGTCAACTCCTTCTGTGAATGATAACCGGGCTGAAAGCTGATAGAGTAAGAATCTGGTGATAAGTAACATGCAGTCTCTCTCTTTTATGATGACTCAAATCAGACAACTGTCCACTTCCTGAAAATGGGTACCTAATTAATAAGTATACATGCACATATATGTGCTTTAAAGATTATCAGAGTTACAGTGTGTATCCTCATTTTGTAAGACCAGAACGATCAAGATTATTGTAAATAGATTGGAAACTGAACAAGTTAAGATTCTATAATACTGCACTTGTGCCTACCATAGTTAATGGTTTTATACTGCCTTTCACAGTTTAGGTGCATACAGACTTAGACCAGACCAAGCCTCATAAAGTTGTTGTAAATGTAGGAGTTTATCTTAGATAATTATCAGTGTTGGCTCCAAGATCTAATATAATTAACTGGGAAATAGGTTAAAAGGGTTGACTACTTCAGATCAATTCAGAAGGTGACTGGTGAATTACAGGTAAGCAACTGACCAAACTGATTGTGATCCAGATTGGGATTGTTTTTCCTCTGTTGTGTTAGCAACACCAGAGTTAATAACTATTTTGCTCAAATGAGGTCCTATTGCGAGGGACCCAGTAAAAAAAAAAAAAAAAAGTCACCTTCCAAAGACATTAAGTATGTGTTATTTTCTACTATGGTTGTGTAATTTGGTTCTGAAGAGCTAAATGGTTATTTTGACCACATTTTGTATTAGCAAATTCTATTAGTTGGTGTTAAGGATCTTTAATAAATTCTATACAAGTAAATCAACTCAAGTTTTTTCCTTTAGTGAAGTAATCAAAACTAAAAGAATCCTGAGAAAGTTGGTACAGGTAATCTGTTGCTTAACTAAGGTCTGTTTTAGACCTATCTTTCTTACAGTGGGATTGGCCCTAGCTAACTCCACTGTCTCCCACAACAGCGGTCATCCACTGGATCAGTAGAACTATTAAGTAATAGGGGAAAGCCTCTGATGCAGGAGACAGAACTCACAGGAGCTGGACCAAGGTAATTGAAGTCACTCCCACAAGAATGAAGAAGGACCATGGATTACAAAAAGTAAACTGAAAAACAAACCAAAAACAAACCAAAAAAAACCCAAAAAACAAAAAAACCCCAAACACCAAACACCACTCATTTTTTTGGTTTAGCTTTTTCAGCATTAATTCTTTACACTAAGGCCTTTTCTCTATGGTTCCTTTAGTCTAAATTAGCATCTGGAACACCAATTAGCCCATGTGCACCTTGCCAGCAAGCACTAATACATCCTATTGAGCATTAAAGTCCAGCTTCAAACAGTACTATGTTAATACTCATTTGGGAACTTTTTAGCATGCACCAAAAGGATACTCACGAGCCAGTTAGCAACATGCTAGTGCACACTAGAATTTACACCCCTCTTGTGAGGACTAATGCAGAATGTAGACAAGCCCATAAATGTTAAAAATTCTATAATCTAAACAAAATAAATAGCTATTTACTCCCTCTTACAAAGAGAAGAGGGAAGTGATAATTGTTATTTCTGTTTTTCCCCCAATACTGGTGATGCACTCAGATTCTGCAGTCATGGGTACATCATCATACTCGTATCAAAAGAAAATGTACCTTTTATATTTCTTTATTTTCTCCCTACTATAACAAATCTTAATAAATCACTTTGAACTTTCACCTAACTCAAGGGTACTCAGACAGAGAGGACCTGACAAAGGTAATTAAAATAGGGAGAAGATTCATCTGTAATGCCAGTTAATCTGGAAAACCAGGATAAAATTCTAGTTTGTAAAATCTTCTTAAATCTTGTTTGTCAGGGGAGGATGAATTTAAATTTTAAAATGGAGGATGGATATACCTCAACATGTTATTTGGGTGAAGGGAAATTCACTAGTAAATATATACAGAGCTCTTGTAGAAATCTTACAACCCATCTGCTGTATTAAAATTTGTATTGAAAAATCAGAGACATTATAAAATGCTATTCATTAAAGATACTAGGAAATGATGCATCATGTTTGTTTGTAAATAAATTGTCATCAGCATGGAGTAATTGATACGTTATACATAAGGTTTGCATTGATTTAGATTGTCCACGCTAAGCTTTCCATAGCCACCACAAAGAATAAGTTTAACAAAGGACCTGTCGGATATTTGATTATTTTTAAACATTTCCCCCCATAATTGCTAGACCAGTAAGCTCGGCCTGGATTCTGAAACTCAGGCAGGGTTCTTTTCATGACTTATCACCGGAGGCAGTTTGATTCACATATACCTCCTGCTGTCTTCATTTTAGGTTGTCATTGACACCAGTGCAATGCCAGTGCTTTGAATGGGGTTACACAGGTGTAACTTATTGGAACAGATGACTGTCTTCTAGCTGTTTGCAAGGAGACCAGGAGAAAAATGCAGTAGATGCAAAATGTGTCAGAGAGGGAGCTGATCTGCCAAGTTAAGAAGGTGCACATTTTACATAATCACTTTTCAAAGTAGAATCACATTTTAAGCCCAAAGGGAGGCTGATGCAGATGCATAAATATGAAATTATTGGAAATCTGGTGCAGCTGTTCACCATAATTGAAATGCAGACAGTTCAGAGATCCTCATGCAGTGTAAATATGGTTCAAGTGGAGTTGTGCTGTTACGCTACCTTTTCCCTGAAGACCAAGTCAAAAAAAAAAGGGGGGGGGGAGGGAGAGTTTGAGGCAACTGAAAAAAAGTCATGATTTTGGCAGGAAAATGATACTGCAGAAATTCTGAATTCCCTAAACTGAGGGGGAAAAAAAATCACAGTAAGTAGGAAGCATAAGTCAGAGAAAACAAAATCTTTGAGCAAATTCTGAATATTCCAAAAGAGCTCTCTGTTCCATTCAGAGATAGAGAACATGGTCCTCCTGAACCACAGGCTACCTATTTAAAATCTTCTGTGCACAAGCAACAGCATGTAGTATATCACAGAACCAACCTTTTTTGAAATGACCTGCAAAAGTGCCTCATCTGTACTGTAACTACATAGAAATCGATGTCATCCTCCAGTGGCCTTCTCAGATCTTTCAAAATCAAAGAGCTAGACAAACGCAACACAATTGTTCCACACACACTTTAAGGGGCATACCAGCTTCCGATCTAAGCCAACCTCTTACTGTAAAATTAATTGAATAAGTACTTTTATTACAAGTATCTCCACCACCACTTGTTCTGAAACACTGAAATGTGTTTGAAATAAATGGTCAAAATAACTTCATACATGCTTCAGCAATCACTGTTAATTGGCCTCTCAAGCTCACAGTAAATACTCCATCCTGGCTCTGAAAGTATATACACACCATCACAGCTCCCATGATGCCACCAGTACAGCCCCCATAACACCTACACTTCTGCTAGAGGGCATGTATGCAGCAACCTAAATTCTGACACTGCCAGTTAGCTCGGTGACTAGCTCATGACTAAGGTCCAGAGGGATTCACAAGCTAGGTGTTACCTGTGGGGCAAAAGACCACAGAGAAGGAGGTGCCCCCATAATATGCCAGTCGTTAGAGCACTGACCAAAGATGCAGGAAACCTGGGTTCAAAGCCTCTCTCTGTGGGATTTGAAGCAGAGGCATGAACCTGCACTGTCCCACCTCCTGTGAATGCCTTAACTGCTGCGGTAGGGCTCTCAATCCCTCCTGTTGAAAACCATTCAACTTTGAATAAACACTTAAATAGTCAAAGTTGTCATGGAGTCACCGGGCCATGCTCTGGAACTACTCCAAAAATGGTCACCAGAGGTCATTATTAATCATCATCAATGTTAATAGCACATATCACCCAAACTGATGTGATTTTTTCTTATTTTCTAATCTTGGTCTTTATGTAAATGTAATAAATCTCATGATCTAACTCTAGAAGTTATGTTTTGGTAGATATGCCAGTTCTGGCCAGGATTTCCCCAAGAAGTCTGAGGGACTTAGGTAGCCAATGCCCATTGAATTTTAATGTGATTTTGGATCCCTACTATTTTTAATGCTCCTTGGAAAACCCAGGCTTCTGTGTTTACTGATATTTCCTTAATTAGTAGTAGGTGGAATCTGAATAATCACACCTCACCACGATCATATCTTCATTTATTTTTCACAAATGTGCACCCAATTACTATGTTCTCAATTATACATATTATAACTCATTGTCTTCCTTCTCACCAATCTATTTTATCGCCACCATCACAACCTTTTCATTTCACAGAACCCAGTTCTATTACATTCTCCGGGCTCCTTTTCCCGATGTACAATTTCAGTCCAACCCTGTATCTATTCACCTTTGTCTCCTCTGCACACAGTTTATCTCCCATTATTTCTACAACTGTTAATTTTCACTAAGTTCTTTTAAACTTATCCATTTTTTCAATCTAAATGCACACATGTAGCTAAACAAAAATACAATTACTATTGAATGAGATCAAAACTAACATGTTAAATATGTGAGTGCTATCTACAACTCAGTTTGTAATGTGGCCATACAGATTAGTATGACCACCCCTACCAATGTAAACCTGGCCTAATTTACAAGGAAGAGGTATAATCCAAATGAATGTATTTGGCTGGTTACTTAGAGCATATATATATAATATATATATATATATATATATATATATGCTTTAGGATGCTTTACATAAACTGGTACAGAGTAACAAGCACAAAACTTTCACTTAAATAGGATTCTCTGTGTCATGTGCACAAATAGGACAAAACAGGAAAAAAAAGGCCTATTTTGGATTTACACCCATGTCAAATCATTTACACAAACATGCATTTTAAGCATGTGGATGTAATGTAAAGCAGAATGTTGGGTCTCATTTTGTAAAGGCCACTGTATTCACATAGTGATTGCACTGAAACGATCAATTCTGATTTGAAAGATTTTATGGAGTTATGATATTCCTGATAGTAACCTAGGGGGTACCACTAGAAATGGTGATATCACTAATTAATGGAATGACCTTTATAAATGTGAGGACCTTGTAAGTAAGAATTTGTAATTTTATGCAGTATACTCTTCTAAAAATCAGAAACAAGATAATTCATTGTTACCATTAGACGCTACTAAACATAATTCTTAACTTAATGCCTTTAATCAAAGAAAATATTTGCTTGCAAATGTTGGTCACTGTAATCCTATCTTGCATGTGTCACTTTCAGCAACACTATAACAAAGATATGTTTGACATATTGATTATATTATCAGAGTCTAACTATGGCTTCCTGTGTCACTGCTCATGGATGCTTGACCCCACCCCTGCCTGTATTTTCTGTTGCCCCACCCCCTTCTTCTCTTTATAAGCCAAACGAAAAGCTCTGGGATGTGTGTGTGTCAGGCCAGTTAGCTCACTGGAAACTTGCTAGGGTGTTGAACATCTGCACTCATTTTTAAACTCTCCTTTCTTACATGCCTCTTTGGAGGTTGGAGAATGGCTTGTGGTGTCAAAAACCGCAAGGGAGAGATTCAAGGGAGACATTTGTGACATTATATTCTGCTATGCTTTCTCTCTTTGTTTGATCAAGTTCTTTTGGGAACCTCCATTTTCTGCTATTTGCAGTCCCATGGGGGTGGATGTGAATATCTTTTTGATGTTCCTGCATGTCCAGGACAATAACCTTGATGGCAATCAGTCCACAGTAGACCATATATCTATATCTATATATGGGTTCTACTGTGGACTGATTGCCATCAAGGTTATTGTCCTGGACATGCAGGAACATCAAAAAGATGAAAAGAATGTCATTTAATTAGGCCACAACTTTAGTAACTTAACTCATCTGAGAACTACCTATCAATACCTCGTACAGTACAGGTCATGGATTCCTTCCTTAATCATTTCCATCTAATGGAGGGTTGCCATTAGCCTCCCACCCCTCCACAGCTGGTCCCCAGCCCTTGCTGAGACACCGTCATTCACTCCTTATATGTGGGTTAAGCAGCTGAGGAAAAGAGATTGTCTGCTCACTGTACAACTTTGAGCCCCTGCTTCTTTAGGGGATACCTTCCTTTAAGCCCACTTCCAGTTCATCAGGGAATCAGAGCCCCACCATTGGAATCAGTACCTGCACTTGACACCTGCCAACAGCAGGTGCCAATATGTAAGCTGGCAGCCTTCTCCCACTCCAAGCTGGGTTCTCAGATATTTAACACTGCCCTCCTTCACATCAGCCAAAAATACATTTGCTTCCTCATTGGAAAGGTGTACCTCCTTTCCCCCTGAATAACTCAGATATTTTCAGTGGGTCATTATCGATCCTCTCCATGCCAGAAGAATCACATCTTCTGGCCTTGTCAAAAAAGAGGTCTGGTGGCTCCCCATTCCACCCTCTATTGCAGCATTTCAGACCAGTTTACAGTTGCACTGGGAAATGAACCTGAATCTGCCCTAAATCTACCCTGATGACTAAATCAACCCACTCACAACATCCCAAATTGTTTTCACTCAGGTGTACAAACATACATTTCAGGTGGCTACTTCCTGACTTCAAGAGAGTGTGAAAGGGCCATCCACTAGCCCTACAGGATGCACCTTCTTGCCATGCTAACTCAAATTCACCAATGAGGCCTGGCTCCAGAGGAACTGGCTGCCCACCTGTGGCTCAATCCCCTCATATCTAAACACTGGCTCTTATGACCTGTTTCATGCTCCCCATAGTGTGCCCCTCCATCCATCCATGCCAACTCAGAGCTGCCTCACCAATTGTGCTGTGGATGCAACCAGTTTAATTCTGAATGAATGATCCCAGTTCACCAGGGGAAACCTCAACAATATGTAGTCTTTGAATTGCTGTGAACTGAAATTTCCTTCTCCGAGGAAACTCCCTTCTCCATGAAGAAAGACTGGCCTGGCACTAGCAGCCTCAAGACTAGGACAGACTATACTGCTTTAACCAGGCAAATCCCAGTCTCCCCACACTCCTTTAGTACTCTAACTCACCTTGTCATCACTTACCTGTCATCCTTCAACTGTATTTTTGACACTCAAAACGTCTATACTACAGAATTAGGTCGAATTTATAGAAGTCGATATTTTAAAACCCGAATTTATGGAATCGATTGTGTGTGTCCCCACTAAAGAGCGTTAAGACCATGAGGTCGATTGACTGTGTCCACAGTAGCGGGGCTAGCATCGACTTTCAGAGCATTGCATTGCGGGTAGCTATCCCACAGTTCCCGCAGTCTCCGCCGCCCATTGGAATTCTGGGTTGCGATCCCAAAGCGTGATGGGGCAGAAAACATTGTCGCTGGTGGTTCTGGGTACATGTCATCCCTCCCTCCCTCCCTCCCTCCGTGAAAGCAATATTTTTCGCGCCTTTTTTCCGGGGTTTCCGTGTTTGCTACGGAAGCCTGCTCAGCTCACAATTACCGTACATCTCCAGCGTACGCCTGGACATTAGGTCTAGTGGGGATTCAGTCACACTATAATACGGGCAGAGGGATAGCTCAGTGTTCTGAGCGTTGGCCCGCTAAACCCGGGGTTGCGAGTTCAATCCTTGAGGGGGCCAGGAGATGATGATGGATATCAAGCATATTGTACCATCTGCTGCTAGAAGGGAAGGCGCCTCCTTGCTCACCGCATATTGTACCATCTGCTGCTAGAAGGAAATGAGCCTAACCCTTGCTCCCCCCTCCCTCCGTGAAAGCAACTGAGGGGGGAGCCAAAAATCCTTTCGCGCCTTTTTTCATATGGGCGCCATATTGCTGACTCCATTGTTATCCACCCGCTGCTTCTGCTGCCACTCTGCTGTCCTGCAAACAGCATACCAGGGAAAGCATGGAGCACGATCAGATCACCGCGGCTGTTCTCGCCGTTATGAACACCACGCGCATTGTCCAGGAGTATATGGAGAACGAGAACCAGGAGCTGCTACAGCTACAGCAGGCGAGGAGGCGACAGGAGCGCCCTGAGGACAGTGATGAGGACATGGACACAGACCTCTCTCAAAAAAGGCCCCCCCGCAAGGTGGACATCATGGTGTTAATGGGGCTTGTTGATACAGTGGAACGCCGATTCTGGGCCCGGGAAACAAGCACAGACTGGTGGGACCACATAGTGCTGCAGGTCTGGGATGAATCCCAGTGGCTGCGAAACTTTCGCATGCGTAAGGGCACTTTCATGGAACTTTGTGAGTTGCTTTCCCCTGCCCTGAAGCGCAAGAACACCAAGATGAGAGCAGCCCTCACAGTACAGAAGCGACTGGCGATAGCCCTGTGGAAGCTTGCAACGCCAGACAGCTACCGGTCAGTCGCGAATCAATTCGGAGTGGGAAAATCTACAGTGGGGGCTGTTGTGATGCAAGTAGCCAGGGCAATCACCAAGCTGCTGGTACCAAGGGTTGTGAGTCTGGGAAATGTGCAGCTCATACTGGATGGCTTTGCAGCAATGGGGTTCCTGAACTGTGGTGGGGCGATAGACGGAACCCATATCCCTATCTTGGCACCGGACCACCAAGCCAGCGAGTACATAAACCGAAAGGGTTACTTTTCAATAGTGCTGCAAGCACTGGTGGATCACAAGGGACGTTTCACCAACATCAACGTGGGATGGCCGGGAAAGGTACATGATGCTCGCATCTTCAGGAACTCTGGTCTGTTTCGGCTGCTGCAGCAAGGGACTTTCTTCCCAGACCAGAAAATAACCGTTGGGGATGTTGAGATGCCTATAGTTATCCTTGGGGACCCAGCCTACCCCTTAATGCCATGGCTCATGAAGCCATACACAGGTAGCCTGGACAGTAGTCAGGACCTTTTCAACTATAGGCTGAGCAAGTGCAGAATGGTGGTGGAATGTGCATTTGGTCGTTTAAAAGCTCGCTGGCAAAGTTTATTGACTAGGTTAGATCTCAGCGAAAACAATATTCCCATTATTATTACTGCTTGCTGTGCGCTCCACAATATCTGTGAGAGTAAGGGGGAGACGTTTATGGCGGGGTGGGAGGTTGAGGCAAATCGCCTGGCCACTGGTTATGCGCAGCCAGACACCAGGGCTATTACAAGAGTACAGCAGGGTGCATTGCGCATCAGGGAAGCTTTGAAAACCAGTTTCATGAATGGCCAGGATGCTGTGTGAAAGTTCTGTTTTTCCCCTGTAATGAAAAGCCCCGCCCCTTCATTCACTCTACTTCCCTTTACCCAAACCGCCCTGCCCTCCCCCCCTCGATCACCGCTCGCAGAGGAAATAAAGTCATTGTTGCTTAAAAATCATGCATTCTTTATTAATTCGTAAAACAAAGAGGGGGAACTATGGGGCTAACTGCCACAGTCTCCCGGGATAGCTGGTGGAGGAAGGGAAGCACCAGGATGGGTGGTGGAGGAGGGGATGAGGGAAGGACAAGGACACACAGCACTTTAAAACTTATTGAATGCCAGCCCTTTCTTGCTTGGACTGTTCTCTTGGCTTGAGTGGTTGGGTGCACGGAGGCCGCCCAAACGCGTTCTTGGGCGTCTCGGGGATGAGGTTATGGGACTCGGGAAGGAGGGCTGTTGGTTACACAGGGGCTATAGTGGCGGTCTGGGCTCAGGCGGCCTTTCCTGAACCGTACGCCTTTCCTCAGCCATAAGCCGGAGGATTTCCGTTTGATCCTCCAGTAGCCTCAGAATTGCATCCTGCCTTCTCTCTGCACGCTGACGCCACCTACTCTCTTCATCACGCCACCTGTCCGCGCGATCAAAATCTGCCTTCCTGGACTCCGACAGTGTCTGCCTCCACGCATTCTGCTGGGCAGCTTCAGTGTGGGAGGATTCCATGAGTTCTGAGAACATTTCATCTCGATTCCTTTTTTTTTTTTACTTCTAATCTTCGCTAGCCTCTGGGACGGTGATGAAGGGGGTGGCGTTGAAACATTTGCAGCTGCGGGAGGAAACAAACGGGAGAGGAGTAGTTTAAAAGACACATATTAGAGAACAATGCTCCAAACATTACATATCACATGTGCATTTGGTCCAAGGTTGCACTTTGCCTGTTATATTGAGGGTCTGCCGGTTTGGTGTGAGAGATCACACAAGCAGGTCCGGCGGGCAACAGAATTCGGCTTGCAGGCAGCCATGGTAAGCCACAGTCTATAGGCTTCTTTAACCTTCATAACGTGGGAATGTTTTCAAACAGCAACCCCCTCATTTCCCATAACAAACAGCCTTTGGGCTGGCAATTTAAAACTGGTTGGCAATTGAAAAGGGAGGGGCGGCAGTTTTTGGGTTAACGTGCAGCGCGAACCTAATCGACACCCCCCCCACACACACAGACACACATCCAAGATGTTCGCTGTTCCCCCTCCCCCCACCGCGTGGGTCACAGCGGGGAAGATTTCTGTTCAGCCACAGGCAAACAGCCCAGCAGGGACGGAGCCCCTCTGAATACCCCCTTAATAAAATTCCCCTATTTCAACCAGGTGACCATGAATGATATCACTCTTCTGAGGATAACACAGACAGATAAAGAACGGATGTTGCTTGAATGCCAGCAAACACCGGGACCATACGCCGCCATGCTTTGCAAAGCAATGATTCCAGACTACGTGCTACTGGCCTGGCGTGGTAGAGTGTGTTACCACGGAGCACAGGATAAGGCTGCCCTCCCCAGAAACCTTTTGCACAGGCTTTGGGAGTACATCCAGGAGATCTTTCTGGAGATGTCCCCGGAGGATTTCTGCTCCATCCCCGAACATGTTAACAGAGTTTTCCAGTATCTGTAGCTGTACTGGCCGCGAATTGATCATTAAACACGCTTGCTTATAAAACATGTATTAATTAACAGAGGTACACTCACCAGAGGCACCAGAGGTCCCTTCTCCTGCATCGAGCATGCCTTGGGTGGGTTCGTAGGGTACTGGCTCCAGGGTGACAAAGAGTTCCTGGCTGTCGGGGAAAAGGGCTTCTCCGCTTCCTTGCTGTGTCTGGGCGCTATTTTCAGCATCATTATCATCATCATGCTCCTCTGTGGTTTCTGATGATCCACATACGGAGTCATACCACATGGGTGGGTCAGTGCTGGCTGCACCTCCTAGAATGGCATGCAGCTCATCATAGAAGCAGCATGTCTGGGGCTCTGACCCAGAGCGTTTGTTTGCATCTCTGGTTTTTTGGTAGGCTTGCCTGAGCTCCTTAATTTTCACGCGGCACTGTTGCGCGTCCCTGTTGTAGCCTCTGTCCTGCATGCCCTTGGAGACTTTGGCATATGTATTGGCGTTTCTTCTTTTGGACCGTAGCTCTGCTAGCACAGTTTCGTCTCCCCATACAGCGATCAGATCGCGTACTTCACCATCGGTCCATGCTGGAGCTCGTCTTCGGTTCTGGGACTCCATCATGGTCACCTCTGCTGATGAGATCTGCGCTCACCTGCAGCTCACCACGCTGGCCAAACAGGAAATGAAATTCAAAAGTTCGCGGGGCTTTTCCTGTCTACCTGGGCGGAGCATTGGAGCTCAGACTGCTGTCCAGAGCGGTCAAATGTTGCACTGTGGGATAGATCCAGGAGGCCAATACCGTCGAATTGCGTCCTCACTAAGCCTACATCGATTCGGCAATATCGATTTAAGCGCTAATCCCCTCATTGGGGGTGGAGTGGCAAGATCGATTTTAAGAGCCCTAGAAGTCGATGTTAAGGGCTTCGTCGTGTGGACGGGTGCACGGATCAATCGAAATAACGCTAATAAATTCGACCTAAACTCGTAGTGTAGAGCCAGGGCGTCACCTCTCTTTACACATCCCTTGCAGATCCCTAACACCCAAAGCTCTACTTCCTTGCTGAACCCTTTATTAGCCCTGGTAGATACTGTCCCTTCATAGATTGTAATATCAGCTTCTGAGAGGGCTCACCTGTGCCCTCAAGTGAAGCCGAGTGTATTCCTCCAATATACATTTGAATGTTCAAGATGCTAGTTGTTTTGCACCTAAGACAAAATTAGTCAAGACCCAAGGTTCTAGAAGTCTAGCTGTGCACAAATAGGCTCTTCATTGGTTCCAAACATCAACTCTTAAATTCTGCCCACTATCCGCAAAATGAAATTTTAACTTTAGAATCACCTCAGTTGCTCCTGACTTCATTCTTGCAGGTACTGGTACCAGGATGGGAAAGAGATCCAAAAGAGTTATGTCCCTATCCCCTCCCAAATACAAAGAGCACCACTTGTCCAGGTGGAAACCCCATACCAATGCCCCCCCAATACGTTCAAGTCAACTTTCAAGTCCAGTGTCTTGCTTCCAATCCACCCTTCAAGGAAACCCTATTGCACTGATTGTCCAACGCACAGTAAAACCACCATCTCTTAATTTTTCCTTAATACTAAATTGAGCCTAGCAGTGACTGGGAAGGCAGCTGATTATAACACACAAATTACCTATCCCAAGGGCAAAACCCAGGGTGCAAAGCTGAAGATGACCAAGTTTGTAGTTCATGCAAAGTAATAAGCCTGGATGCCCAGCCCTCCTAGCCAACTCCTGCAATCACCCTTATTTATTAAGAGCAAGTAGAGATACCTGCCTCTGTTTCGGCAGAGCAGGCTCAGGCTGGAGGGACAGGGCTTTTATACCCTTCTTCGAGTGTGCCGGGGCAAATAGCTTACCTGACCCCACCAGCCAGTCTGTCAGCTCAGGTGATGTCTTTTCCTCCATCCAACCACCCCTTTCTCCCCATTCCTGGGGGAGGGGTCTACTTAAAGGAGCCATTACACTTTTTTTCCCCATGCTATGCCACACAAAGCCTTTGAGGTTTTGGGGATCACAATGAAGAAGTTGTTTAACACTATGGATGACTCCTTAGGGTGGGATTTAGCCACTTCAGTAAAGGCAGATAGGAAGATTGTCTTGCCTTGCAGTATAGCTTCAGCATAATACTGATTTTTGTTTGTTTGTTTTCCTATATGTGTGTTTCATCTTTTGTTTTCCATCACCGGTAATCCTGTTTCCATCCCTGCCTTTATCTGGTCCTGGGATTAGAAAAAAAACAAATCTATCTATAAGGACATGGGGGAGTGAGGTGTTGTTTGTGAACCAGGAGGACAATAGTCATAGCTAGAGTTTTAGGACAATGTTTCAGGAGACCCTCAACTACTTGATCTGTTGGTGGTGTGCTGCTGTCCTTTAGCAGACTTTTGAATTTGATGGAGTCAATAGGCCTTCATGGATGAACCAGTGCTCTTGTTGCCTGAAGACCACTGGTGTAATGGGGATGGTGATCTGATCAAAATAGGGACTGGATTGTGATGGGATCCAACATGAAGACTAGGTTCAAAGTGTGACCAAACTGTGTAGGCTGGCCTAGAGATTACTTGAGGAAGCCCAAGGAAGGCAAGCGAGGAAACACCTCAACTGTTGAGTCTTCCCCTTTACTGCTAATTTCCTGAGTGTTTTCATTCTCTGTGTTATGGCAATGCGGGGGGGGGGAGGGGTCATGGTGGACTAGAAGTCTAGCCTGCCATTATCTGCCTCTCTCCCAGACAGCATAATAGCTGAATGCCTCTCTTGTATGGTTACAGTGTAGTAGCTGTGTTAGTCTGTGTCAGCAAAAAGAAAATAAGAAAGAAATACTTGTGGCACCTTAGAGACTAACACATTTATTTCTCTTGTATGGCTGTGCTTTCCAAGGAATCCAGTTAAGCTTGTAAAGCTATGCAGATATTTGTCAACGGACCTTCTTGAAACTAAGTGATACCCAATGATGTAAACTGGAAGTACTTTGTGGAAGTCAGTAGAGGGAATTTGGATGCAGGCCTCTATATGAGCAAGAGTCAGGCTAACTGTAGCTGTAATAACGCGAGATTTGTAGAAGCAGAGCTCACGTCAGAAGCGTGTGAAAAGGCGTGTGAAAAGGCAGCAGAGTAGAGTCAGCATGACCCAACCTTGAGATAGCTATGTTTTGAGAACAGAAGTGAGAAAATACAGGAATGGGCAAGACATAATATAAACAAACTGTTGATCATTACTGTATGTAACAAAAAGTATAAATGCTTGCCTTAATTGTTTATCTTTTGAGAGACCTGCCTAGGAGGGGGAAACCCTGTGTCCTAGAGCACTCTCTCCCTCTGTGCAATTGCTTGAGTTAATAAAATGTATCTGCCTTGCTGCACCCAAAGAAAGAGTGAGAACTCTGTTTTTCTCCAACAACTTGTTCTAAGCAAGATGGTGTTGAAGTTTATTGTTATTGATATGGTATATTTATCATCATAACCATGTTCAGCTACCTAAACACATTACAGTGCAACTTCAGAGCTGTCATTTACTGGGTTATTTTGAATTAAATGGTAAAGCTTATGGAACAAAATTGATAAGTCTTTTTTCCCCTTCTAAATGATAGAACAAGGAAAATTTCTGTGTGCGAGATGTGGTTGAGTGGAAGAATGATGCTCACTAATAGAGTGAATGAAATGAACTGTAGTAGTTTATGAAGTGACCTGCAATTACAGAACTCCCAGAAAATAATGCATTTTACACAAATCCCATCACTGCTGAGTCAATAAGTGAATTACAGTCTACAGAATATGCTGTGGATAGCAGAGATCATTGACTGTATAACAGGAGTATTGGAAAGGAAAGGATGTCCACATTACATGTAGTCAGGAGGCAATCTTTGGGTGAACTAGAGTATACTTCACTGCTCTTCTCCAGTGCCTAAAAAAACACAGCCTCCTTAGGAAAGGGAAGATGCAGAATTCAGTCACTGAGGATTTTCAGCAAGGATTGCACAGGGTCCGCCTCCCCGCAATCAAGTCCAAATAAAGGAATGAGCTTAATTCTTAGCTACTGGCATTATGATAAAGCAATATGATAAATAACAACTAAAGTTCAGCAACATAACATGGCTACTTTATAATCCATATACGCCATCTTCACAATATACATAAATTTAAAAAAAACTAATTAAATCTAAACAGATCAAATCACCGCAGAAACACAGTAAGAAGAAAGTCAGAGTTCCCAAAAACTTGGGTTTAGTTCACCTGAGTCTCAGCTACAGTCTATAGATTTTGGTGATCAAACAATCTATACAGGCACTGCAACAATATCTTCCTTCCACTTGCTTGTAGAAATCTTCAGCTGGAATCCATGTAGACTCTTCCTACTCCTATTCTGAAATCACTCAATTAGCTAACTAATTAGCCAGCCACTTAGATTAAGTATATAGATTTTAAAAAAAACTTACAAGAAAAATACAAAACTGAGAATAGCAAAATATTAATGAGTCTTTCCCCATCATCACATTCAAATAAGAGAAAAGTGGGTGAATCATACTCCTGGAAACAACTAAAACAGTCTGTCTTAAATCAAACAACATTCCAAGTATACAATTAAAATAAAAGAAATTAGTTTTCCCTCCCCATTTCTCCTTTCTATAATTAACACTGCCAGGGCTTCCCTGTTAGACACTTTAACAATATCACTAACCTGCTGCAACATGCTTAAGAGCTAGGAGGAAACAGCCTGCTTTCTGTTCTTGTAGCTCAGCTTCTCCCAGCCCACACAGGGTACATGGCCTTTTCTAAAGCAGCTGCTCTGACTGCTTGCTAGTTGCCCCCATGAAGTCTGACTTGAGTTAGAGGGAAGCTCTTGAGCTTAACCAAAACTACCACAACCAATTCCAGAAACTTCTAGGTGTGGAGTGATAATGGTGAATCAGCCTAGCAATAATGACCCAGATGCAACTCATTCGTACCCCTCACCCCCAGATCTCTTAAAGAGATATCTCCCTGTTAGGTACGTGGGTTACATATGGTCAACTAGGTGAACAACAGATCCATTAGATTAAATCCTTGAAGTTGTAGTAAGGTTGCAATGGGATGGACAATAATAGGTGATGAAACAAAATGAACTAGTACAGAAAAATTAATGACTAATCTAAATGTTTGACTAATCATATTTACATAAACTTGTCATGTTCTCAGCCATATATCCTCATTTGTTGTAAATACGCTCACTTGTATGTTATGTCTTAATCTAGATGGTTACTACTCTGGGGCAGGGACCTCGCTATCTGTGTGTTCTCTGAAACACCTTTGGGTGTGCTAATCATAAATAATAATACAGTTAAATTTGAGAAGAATTAAGTAAGAGTGTTGTATACTGACACTGGATGACAACATTGCCTGCTTACCAGGCCAAAATTTTCACCTTTGGGTGCCTACAGTTAGTCACTTAGGCCCAGATTTTTACAAAGCTTAACTGATTGAGGCACCCAAGTCTCATATTCAAAAGTGACTTTAGCACTTAGGAGTCTAATTAGGCCTAATTAAAATCAATGGGAGCTAGATACTTAAATATCTTTGAAGATCTGAATAAGGTGGCCAGGTGCCCTGTTTTCTATCAGAAAGTCTGATTGAAAAGGGGACCAGACAGTGTCATTAGTACAGACCAAAGTCTGTTTGCTGCTGGGTGGGGGTAGTGGGGGACATGCTGGATCATCACCTGCACCAGCTCCCAGCCCTGACTTCTCGGGCAAGTCCCTCCCAAGCCAGGCAGAAAGGAGGTGGGGAAGAAGGGAAAAGCAGCATGTGATGAGGGAAGGGGGAACAGGAATGAATGGGGCATGGCACCTTGGGGGAAGAGGCAGAGCACACACAGTGCCTTGGGGGAAGGATTGGGCAGATATGGCCTTGTGGGAAGAGGCAGTGTGGAGCCTTAGGGTAGGGACAGGGCCTCAATCGATGATGCAAGTGGGGGTGGGGAAGGTTCCAGCACTCTCTGGAATGTTCATTTTTTAAATATTACAAAGTTAACAATCATAGATCTGAGCCTGTCACTTCTGAAAATGAGACTTAGGCTCCTTTGTCACTTGTGTTAGGCTTTGCAACAGTGAGCAGGGTAATGCCTAAACACTTGTAAAAATCTGGGCCTAAGTCCAAGTGTATATTAACACACCTATATAAGATGCCTGGTTTTCAGAGATATGGAGCATTCACAACTCTTATTGATTGATGTAAGATGGAGTTCAGAAGCAATTAGAATCTTTGTTAAAACGGGCCACTTATTCAGACGCCTAAATATGGTTTTATGCACCTAACTTTAGTCCCCCACAGTTGAACATTTTGGACCCAGTTCTTATCTTTGGGTCAGTGTTGATGATAGGCCAATACCCTTTTGGCAATAACTTTTTTATTTACTTCCTGTATAACAAAATTACTTTTTTTCTACTTGTCAGAATCACTTTGTGTTATCGAGTATAATTTCTTTAAATTCTTGTAAAATTAGATGGAAATCTGAATGCTTCTCCTTTTTGTGAATTTCTATCTCTTCCTCTGATGCTGTTGTTTTCAGGGAGGTATAGGATTGTCTGCTGGTCTCTTCCTTAAAGGGACAAAAATCAGTTATTTATTAAGTGTGTCTGGGTTGTCAGGATTCCATGACTTTTGAGAGTAGAACAGGTTAATAGTACTGGTTAGTATATTCTTTTCCTGATTAAAAAAACAAATCCTCCACTCTGTGGTGTTGTATGGAATATAGGTGACCATTTTTAATATTATTGATACCAATATTACAAAATTGCAATGAATCTTACATAATATGCCATGTAAGGTATCAGTGGAAAAGTTATGATTTGCTAAATATGATATTGTTTATATATATATATATATATATATATATATCATCTTTGTATTATGAGTTATAAATATGTGTGATATATCTGCATCACAAACCAGTGCTGTGTTTCTAGGTGTCAAATGCAGACAGATTGGGATCAGCACTATATAGACTTTTTTTATGGCCTATCAAAGGCACTCAGCTATACAATAAACCTATTAAGAGACGCCAGGGGCTACGACTATGAGTCAGCAGGATATGTAGGGAACATCAGTAGCGTAGCCAGGGTGGGAGCAGGGGGAGCGGCTGCTCCCCCTGTGAGGAGAAGCGGTGCTAAGGCGCTGCCCGAGCCCCGCTGCGGGAGCTGGGCTCGGGGGGCGCTTTAAAAGGCCCGCGGCTCCTGCCGCTGTGGGTAGCCATGGGCCCTTTAAAGCACCCTCCCCACAGCTCCGCTGCCGGACCCGGGCTTGGGGGGATGCTTTAAAAGGCCCCGCAGTGGCAGGAGCTGCCGGCCTTTTAAACCCCCGCCCCCCAGCCCGGGTCCAGCAGCGGGGCTAGGGGGCGGCGCTTTAAAAGGCCGGCGGCTCCTGCCGCTGCGGGGAGCCATGGGTCCTTTAAAGCGCCCTCCCCTCGCTGCCGGTGCTGGGCTGGGGGTGGGGGGTGCTTTAAAAGGCCCACGGCTCCAGCCGCTGTGGGAAGCTGTGGGCCTTTTAAAGTGCCCCCTCCTCCCCAGCCCCGCTGCCGGAGCCGGGCTCGGGCGGGGATTTAAAAGGCCCGGTGGCTCCGCAGCACTGCCGGGTGAGTACAGGGGGAGCGGGGAGGCGTCTTTTTATAGTGCTGCTTCCCCTGTACTCTAAACCTGGCTATGCCACTGGGGAACATGCCTGTAAACAGGGGACTCCAAGTACTTTCCATGCCTATGTGCGGTGAGCTTGTGTTTGGAACAAACCATGTACAAGCTACATGGCAAAGGATATAAAAGGCAGGTGCATCTTCTCCATTTTGTCTTCAATCCTGCTTCTCAGCTCTGGAGTAATTTCTCTACAAACTGAAGCTTTGAACAAAGGACTGATAGATACATAGATTAATCAAGCTTTGGATGTGTTACAGATGGACTTTACAAGCCACCAAACTCACCAATGCAGCTAAGAACCTGATATATGGATTCTGAAGTTATATGTATGTATCTGATTGCTTTAACCATTTAACAACTCTCTTCTCTTTCCTTTCTTTTATAATAACTTTTAGTTTTAGATAACAAAGGATTGGCTGGCAATGTGGTATTTTGGGTGAGACCCAAACTAGTATTGATTTGATAATGTGTCTGGCCCTTTGGGGATCACAAGAACATTTTGTATAGTGAGTAGTTTTAAATAACTTTTCACTTTACTGGACCTATTTGCTGACTGGGAATCTAAGAGTGCAATAAAGGGGTTGTGTGATTTATTTTCGGTTTCTTGATAACCAGTGTGGAGGATCAGAAGCACAGTTTGTGACTGGTTGGTGAATCTAACTTCAGGGTTAACCACCAGTTTTGGGAAAATCTGCTCTGCTTTTTACTGCCTGCTCTGACCTTGGTATTTTCAGTGTGGCCTACCCTAGGCATCTCAGGTCTCACACACCCCGTTCTTAGTGCAGAGTCTTAACTTCCATCTCAGCTCTATGGTGAAACTTCACTAATGAAGCTCTCTTGGGGTCTTGGCAGTAGGGAGCACCCACTGCCCTTTCCTCCATCACGAGAGTGTACAGCGTAACTTCCCGTGGCTCTAGGATGTGTGAGCAGAAACAAACACCTGCAGTCAAGTAAGGATTCTCTGCCCCCTTCTGGAATGTGACAAGACTTATTTACTCAGAGTGAAATCCTGACTCCACTGAAGTCAATAGGAGCTTTGCCAGGACCAGGATTTCACTTCTAAAGCTTTATGCTAGGTTAAGAGAATTTTTCGTATGGAGGAGGGTTTCTGATCATTTAAAATGAAGATTGTTCCAGTAGGGAATGCCAAAGTGTGATTATAGTTAGAATGTGTCAGGAACCTGGTCATCACATACCCTGTCCATAATCTGCCCCCTTCTTCCACCCCCATCTCATCTTCAAAATGTAACATTGCTATTCCTCAGTTCTATAAAGAGAATACAGGCTGTACTTGGCATCACTGCTATATTATGTTATTTGTTGTTGCATACAACTCAGTGATACACAACCCATGTACAGCAAAAAAAACAACAACCCACAAACACTTTCTCATATAAAGACAAACATCTTTTAAAGATTTGCTCTGTTATTTCTAGGGGTTTTCTTCTTCCTTGTTTTCCTTCTTTTTAATCTCGCTATCTAACTCTCCTCCAGCAAGCAGCTACAACACCAGGAGAGAGAATGACATCTCTCGGTTACACCCAAAACCTTTCATCTGCTGCAAAAATGAAATAACATGTTACTAACATGAACAAGGTGATGTTTGTCTCACTGTTAGAGACAAACTCCAATGGCTTGCTGAGCCGAGATGTCAGACCTAAATCACATCACAAATTCAGGAAATGGTTATTTGAAGGCAATGGGGAGCTTTACTTAGGTTTTCCAGCTCTCATTGTCTTGTTGTAAGTCTGATCAGATGCACTGGAGAAAAATATCTCAACCCATCAATGTTAAATAAATGGCACCTGTAAGTAAGAGAGTGTCTTCATATTTGGGGTAACCAAACTGAGGAACTATATGCCACACTAAAAACAAAGGATCAGGTTCTATCATCCAATTATTTGTAAGAGGCCTATAAGACATATACCAATCAACTGAGAACTGTGTCCAATGACCTTAAACTCTGCTCAAGGTCTGCACATCTCTACCAGGGTACACTTGTCAACAAGTATAGAAAAAAAGAGAAGGGGAGGAAAGATTCTCTCTCCCTGTTTAAACATAGCCACTTCATTGATGTTCATATAGCATCTAATGCTGTCAGTTCTTATCAGTTCAATGTAACTGCAATTAACTTTGCACATAGCAAACCAAAGTACTGAGAGATGATTGTGATGAGAAGTGACTATGATACTATATGACCGTAATGTGACTGGGATGCCATAGTAGATTAGTGTCTATTCTTTATTCATAGACAGACACAGGGATGCAGTGTTTGTTAAAGAAAAGAAGGGAGGGAAGGCAGCATGTTAGCTTGAATAGTAATCTGTTCTGTTAACAGTACCACTTACTGGCATGCTGGAAAAGACTATGCTTTGATACAGCTTATCAGACTGTATGAGCTTTATTGTTTTCACCCAGCCATTGTTAATGTATTTGATCTCAATGCTTTCATTTACTGTAAGGAAGAGCCATTTTAGCTAGTACCCAACTTTTGCTGCTGTGTCTCTTAAACAAAGCTCACTAAGGGCCAGAGCATGGCTGGCTATTGTACAAGTGCACAAAGATGAATGTCTGTTCTGGGGGTGGTCTCTAGCATTACTAACTCCCGTCGCGCTCCGACCATGCACACTGCCCACACATGCAGTCCTCAGGCTACCATCTTAAATAATGCCTGGAGAAGGCAGGGACATGCTCTGTACCTGTAAAGAGAATGTATTCTGCAACTTCATAAGGGCTGGCTCAGATACTTAATACAACTGCACATGTCTCCCAGCGGTCACAACTGGGTGGTGTGGCTCTTGATGCTGGCCATATATCAGTTGCTGGAGAAGCTAGCAGACTGCAGATTCTAGACATAATCCTACAAAAAAGAGGGAAGGTCAGTTGAGCTAAAGGATTCTTTCTGGGTGAATCCTTCATTTGAAGTAGAAGCAAATTTCCATGCCCATCTATTGACCTAGAGGGCTGAGCACTTAGGTTAAAGGCTCAGTTGATTTCTCCAGGTCAAGCTGTGGATTTGACTTTTCACTGGTTTGAGAACTTCAGAACCTACAAAAACAAGCCTTAGGATTCCACATAGGGATTCTTCGTGCATGAATCTCTATCTCTCTCTCTTTCTCTCTCAATCTCTCTCTCAGGCCAGCACCCTCACCACAGAAGCATCCTTTCTCTGTACATTAATTTATGTGACGTGCCCTGACAACTTTTTAATATCACTCTATAAGTGAAAACTATAATTTTACTAATGCAACTTTTAATCAAATTCCCCCAAAAAGTCCATTTTAAAGTATTAAAGGAAAACAAGTATTTTCCTGTTTAGCAACATATATAGAAATTGTTTCCATATTAATTTTGGTCCCGATTTTAAGGAAACAATAATTATACCACAAAAACAGTTGTCAGCAGAAAGCCTATTTCTTTGCTGAGATTGAAAAAGTGAGTCTAGTTTTAATATTTGAGACCTTTGCAGTGTGAATAATGGTGAGATAATAAAAATCCATTTGACTGACCCACATAAATGGAAAATATGTTTTTATTTTACAATAGTCCACGTTTGGTCTTTTTTTTCCTTTGGGGCACTGAGCACATTAAAATTTAATATCGATGGTGGCCTGTGAGTTTATAGATTCATGGTTAAAGAATTCCCTGCAGAATGATCAATTTATCTACTGACGTTAATCTGATTCTGCATTAATTAGCAACATTTGATTTCTTCCCCTACTTCTTGCTCATGCAGAGAGCAAACCTTCATTCATTTCAATTACAGCACACAAGTTGGTTTTGCTTCTTATAATGGCAATATTTTTATATCACTATTTTCCCTGACATGTCCATTACAGAAGATGACAAAGATGTATAGTAGATAATTATATTAAAATAGATATTGATTAATTAGAAATCACCCATTCTTCAAACAAGTAGTGCAAATATTTCATTTGGACTAGCAAGTCTTTATTATGAAGAAGCCATTACCCAAAATCACAGTCTTTTTCCATACTTTGTAGTAGTAGCAAAAAATTCACCTTCACATATTTTGCACACTATAAATCCTCTGACTGTTTTTAACAGCGTTAATGAAAAAACAACAGTAACTAGATTTTTTCCTAAAGTGAGGCTTGTTTAAATCATCATCATCCTTTTATTATGCAGATTTTCCTTTTCTCATTTTTTTCTTATAGATTTTCATTAGGGCAAAATCTTTGCATTGAGAACCACTCCTCATCAGCACCATAATACATAGATTTCATAGCCCACAGCACAGCAGATTTTTATTCTCTGACTTTTCAAACAGTAACTATGTTCCTTTCAAATACAGAAAAAATTGATCCTTATGGTGATTTTATTCCCAAGAAGAAAGGCAATAAATATCTTCAATCTGTCATAGGATAAAATGTTGGATTACACGTGTTTATTATTTGTTCTTTTCATGACTACTTAGGGCTAGTTTTTTCAAAGATTTGAGTATTGTAAACATCAGAAAAAGTTAAATGACAAAATCCTGCTCTTCTTATACAATGAATAATTCCATTAATGCCATGAAAAATACTCAAATGAAGGGAAGAAAAAAAGGCCCTAATTTGGGAGCTCAAATTCTTGTGACTATCCTGAGTTAAAGAGAGTGAGTGTACAGAATTTCTGGTTACTATCAAGAATCTATCACTATCAAAATATTGGTGTAGATATACTCTCTCTCCAAACATAGGGCTTTCATTCAATAGATGTCTGAAGGGAAAGAGAGTAGAACATTAGAACTGTTTTATTCAAGTCAGAGCAGAAATGACTTACTGAGAAGACATTTAGAAAAAATCACACCAAGAGAAGTTATACTCTGTATATAGTGGTTCAGTTTTCAGATAGGCTTGCTGGCTATGAGACCTGTGAAGATTCCTAGAATAAACTTAACAGCCATCATCCAGGCAGACATGCAATTGCTTAATTAGTAGGTGCTATTCTGAGGAAATTGTATACATTCAATATATTGTCCATAGAAAGACAGCACACACAGCAAATGCTGTAGGAATTCAATGAAGGCTAAATTTTCATCTCTTCTCAAAACTAGAGATTTTACACAACTCTTCCTCCATTCCCATGGCCACATAAAAGAATAAAAAGACTGTTTTCATATTTCTGAATTAGTGTAGGCTCTTGGATGTTTCAGCCAAATTTTCAAGATCACAGCAGCAAGGAAAAAACAATTCTCCCACCTATAAAAGTAGCCCAGGCAGTGTAACCAATGTGTTCCTGCTGTGCCGGGGAGGGTGGGGGTGGATTTAGAGTTGGGGGGATTTGGAGGATACACAAAATGTGAGAGGTGTGTATATCTGTATATCAGCTCTGTGGGTGTGGCTCCTTGCATGAACGTGCACAAGGAGCAGGTGGGACAGGTTTAGGGTACGAAGATCCACTGCTGGGTGAAATCATCTGTTTTCTCCCCCCCTTCCCCCCCCCCCCAACATGCACACAGTGGCAAGGGAGTATTTTTTACCTAAGAGGGTTACCTCAGCATATTTCATTTCTTCTGCTCCTTGGTTGATTACTGGGAGAATGTACTGACTAGTTTGTGGGATGCTATTTAGAGGAAAAAAATTATAGGAATATTGTTATTCCAAATAGGCATAAATTCCACAGTCCTGTCTCAGGCAAAACTCCCTCTGAAGTCAGAAGTCAACTGGAGTTTTGTCTAACATGGGATTGAAGAAGAGCTGCAGGACTCATCTATGAACAAAATCTCTCAATTTAGGCTACTAGACCTTATGGGTCTCTTTGCTAGCTAAAATAAATTAGAATGAGAATGGGCCAAAGTTTGGGTCTGTTCTTAATTTCTCTGGTTGTTCTCCATTCATATGAAAACAAACAGTGTAACTGGAGGAAATTGAAGTATGCCTTATATAAATATTTATATGAGAGTCCAAATGAATTGCAAATAGAGATACAGTGTATTAAAGAGACAAAAATGAAAATGAAGTGTTTTAGATTTTAAAAAGAACCCACAACAAAAACAGAATTTGGTTAATAGCTAGTATATATCAATTTATGCCTGAAGTCTATAGATCATGACTCCTCCACAGTCTTACATACTATTACATGAGACTGGACAGTTTATCATACATTAGGCCTTACACCTTGAATTCAAGAAAGGAAATGCATTATACATCAAAAATTTTGTAAACTTCTCCCACTAGTGGCAATTCTATGTTGAAAACAATTTAGCAGAAGGAATGCTTTGCCTCACTAATCCTTCTCTCACTTAGGAGGCTGTTCGTCTTTATATAGACATGTGTGTATGATCTTTTTTTTTTCTAAGAAGACAGAGAATATCTTGAATGGCTCACAAGAAGAGGATGCCACTGCACAGGGAGTCCATTGGTGCTATTTGTTTGATCATATGTTTGCTAAATAGTAAAATATATACCACTTTCTTCAGCCTCATTGTGGTGGTATGGCATTATATTCATATGTGAGAGATATCTATCATAGATGCCTCAGAAGAATTCTAATGACAAAAAGAATAGCAGTTGGGTTCCCTCTCCCCGCCCCTTAAAAATAGATACAAGACTAGATTTTTGTCTGCTGTTGTCTTTGCAGTATATATGGTTCCTCTTTACTACTTTTTATAATAGTCACAATTTACTGCCCTCAAATGTGCTGTAATTATATAATAAATACAAATAATAGAATATCAGGGTTGAAAGGGACCTCAAAAGGTCATCCAGTCTAGCCCCCTGCTCAAAGCAGGACCAATACCAACTAGTTCATCCCAGCCAGGGCTTTGTCAAGCCTGACCTTAAAAACCTCTAAGGAAGGAGATTCCACCACCTCCCGAGGTAACCCATTCCAGTACTTCACCACCCTCCTAGTGAAAAAGTTTTTCCTAATATCCAACCTAAACCTCCCCCACTGCAACTTGAGGCCATTATTCCTTGTTCTGTCGTCTGGTACCACTGAGAACAGTCTAGATCCATCCTCTTTAGAACCCCCTTTCATGTAGTTCAAAGGAGCTATCAAATCCCCCCCTCATTCTTCTCTTCTGCAGACTAAATACATGTATTCTGGCATTTTTAAGGTGGTAATGGTGGGGTCCCCCTCCCCCATAACTAGAATTCACTCTGCTGACAGGATCAAAAGATTATCTATAAAACTGAGGTTTTTTTAACAGGAGGATCAATCCAGATACATGTTTTGGGCATAAAATATTGCTTGGTGCTGCTTAGAGGCAAACGATAAATTCACTGAAGTGCTATATTAATCAAACCATCCATGGCAGCTTTAATATATATCTCCTTAAATGAAACTCATTGCTTTTACAGGCACATAATATCGTCTCTCTGTCACCCTTTAAAGTCAGTTTTAAAGCTCTGCAGGAGATGCAGGTGTCACAACCAAACTTCTCATTGAATATTCATTATGCTGCCTGCAGTATTTTGAAATGAACATTCACTCTAAGCAAGAGAGAGAGAAAAAGAAAAAAATATTGTCTTCTTCAGAGGACTTATCTTAAGCAATAATGATCTAAACAGCAGGAGTTTTAATCTGCTACTGACTTCTAAATGTAGTTTCATCTAAAGGAAAAACAGGGTGGTTAATAATGTCTTTATGTAGTGGGAGGCTTTAAGGGAAAATGTGCACATGTGGATCATAAATTAACAATATTTGAATCTACACAGAGCTATAAGAAAATTCAGGAAAAATATATTTGAAGCAAGTGAATTGCTAGTTAACCATATTTTTTTTTCTTGTGGGACATTCAAATTTGGTCCAGATCCTCAAGAATTCAGATGGCTTCATTTATTATATTATGCACACTTTAAATGATGTCATTTGTTTGATGTAGTTCAGGACACTTAGCACAATGTAGTATGTCAGAGGATGTGTTGATTCATGAATTATTCCTGTGATATTAATATTCTGACCTACTTAGTTTGTTTAAACCCCTTGATAACTACACTCGGCATCTCCCACTCCAAAAAAAACACTAATGCATTTTGCATTAGTGATCAGCAATGGGAGATCCTGAATCTTACTGCCTTTATTACCAAGAGGTTATTGCTAACATTGCTCTTTAAGAAATATTTGCTACATCAAAAAATTTCCTATGTCAAAAATGTTCCCTCCATCCCTACTTTTAAGGCTAATTAAAAAAAAATAAAGAACTGGTATCATCTCAGTTATCCTTGAAAATATGGAGTGAAGTCCTTTCCCCAGGAGTTTTACTATTGACTTCAGTAGGGCCAGGATTCAACCCCTGGTGATTTAAGGTGCTTTCAAACCACTTTAGTGATATTCACATACCTGGCAAATTTTCTGACAAGTTGCCATAAGAGAAATAAAACTAATCAAATGCATGGCAAAATGCAGCAGACCTCACTTTTATGGTATTGTACAATAGCAGCAATACCTGTGCATAGAAATGAAAAGAATTATAAATCTGCAGGTACTCAGAGAGTTAATGGACATTTTGCTTCCTACATTATATCTTCATTCAAGATCACAATACATACAGAAATCACCAAGCAACGGGCTTAAGAATTCAAATGTTGAAAATGAAAATCTAAGGTGGAAAAAAGATTAGGGAAATCTAAAGTGGAAGGGAGAAGATGCTAAGGTCATATGTTCTGATTGTTTGTGGGAGTCCATTGAAGAGACACTGCTGAGGAAGAATTACAATGGGATCCTAAAAGGTAGAGATGAAAGAATTGATGTTGAGGGTGGAATAAGAACCAGAGCAGAATTACAAGCACCTGCCAAAAGTAATGCCAAATCGCTTCTCACAGTAAATACTAAGACAATAGGTCTTCTCAAAATTCTACTGAGCTAATGGCCATGAGCAAAATGAGAATTATGTCATCCTGCTGTGTGTCAGTCAGAACAATTCCTGCCACAGAAATGTCCAAGCATCACTTAGATAGCATATATGTGGAAAGACAATAAAGAGGACTAGAATAAAGGATGACGTGTGTGAGTAAGAGAGAGACCTACTGGCCAGATACCAAACTATGGACATGCTATCAAAACACACAAATGGCAGTAATATTCAAAGGGAGATGACACCTTTCAAATACGTATTGACCCTGATCATGCATATATTAGTTAAATGCTTTTTGCAATCAGTATAGATAAAAATAATGTAACAGTTTGTGTCAATCTGCACAATTGAAACTGATCTTGAAAATAAAATACACAATGTTCTTAAACTGCTAGTTACCAAAGATGAAGAAAAGAACATTTCTGTAGTTGATACATAGAGCGAGCATTCCAAATGCTGTTATTTCAAGGGAACCTTAAAAAAATGAACAGTGAATTTGTTTCTCATATCTAGGACCTGGGCTACTTGCCAGACATTCTTCTCAAAAGATGCTAGCTCATTTTTTTGTGAAGTATGCAGAGACTATGAAGGACATAAAAGCAATATGCTTCCAGCACTACTGCTCTATTTATCAGTATTTAAACAGTTCATTATACTGTGTGGCAACCTCATAGTAAGAAATCTGCACCATATGCAAAGTTCCTAATATTATTTTACAATGAAGAGGTTATTTGAATAAGACCACAGTATAATCAATAAACAGCAAAGATTGTGACAATATTTTAGCAAACTGTGTGTCTTGTCTCCAGGAAAACATTACTTTTATTTTATCAGACAATTCTACTAAAAGGTGGCAGCTATTTTACACTCATCATGCTTCACATGCACTAACAATTGGAGCATGTAAAATATTTTAGGTGAAGAGAGAGGCTCAAACCAAAATCCCAGATCTGAATTCCCATAAGCACCATAAAGTTCAGATACAAATCCATACTTTGCAGCTCAAAGTCTTCCCAATATAGAGGTAACCTTACAGTAATCTACATCGTCCCTGGAAAGCCACACATGGTGTGGATGCGGCGCGGGAAAGGACAGCTTGGCCACCTATGAAGTACCATCCCTAAAGACCTCCAACCCCACAGGGGCTTTGCCATAAGTCTGGGGTCCATAGTGGTGGAGGGTATAGGACTGGGTAACCCAGCCAGAATGGGGCATTCTGGGTCCAGGTAGACATTATTCCTCTCCATTCAAGCTGGTCAGAATTTTTTTTCTCCCAGAGAACATCAAGTTTTCTGTAAAAAAAATAAAAATGAGAAAATTTTGGCAAAAAAAACAAAATTTGTTGATTCTGCTATACTTCTGCAGTGCCCTTTGGGAGTTGTAGTTTTGGTCCCTCGTGCTGCTGTCTTCTAGCGGCTGGGCTCCCTAGTCAGACGACATCTCACATGAAGCATCACAGTCTTACCTGTGGTTGAGGTAAGACAGTGCACAACTGTAAACATTTGTCCATTGTGAGTAATGGGAGATGAAGTCTCCCAATAGGGTAAAATGAAGACCTTCAGTACCTAAACTACAACTCCCATGGGGCACTGCAGAAACTTTCAGTTTCTGGCTGAAATATTTTGGTTTTTACCAAAAGCTGAAAAGAAAACATTATTCGGGGCTAGGGGATGCATTCCTATTTTCAACTAACATTTTAAATTTACCAAACTCTTTTCATGAAAAAGTTTGTTTAGCTGAAAACCCAATCTTCTGCTGAAAAACAGTTTTGACAGAAAATGCGTGAAAGTCCCCTTCTCTCCACCCTCCATTTATGCAGGGAATGTCTGAAGATATTACAGCGTCAAGCGGTAGTATCTTTTCCATGGAGCCTATCTTGTGGGAGTCAGGGAGCTGCTGAGGTCATAGCTGGTTCAGGGGCTCAGTGGACATACCCTGACCTCCCACTGATTCCTGGAATCCAGCAGCTTCGGGGCCTGTCTAACAGTCTATTTGGCAGGAAGAACAAATCCAACATGAGAATGTGTGTGGTGTTTTGGTTTGGGGTTTTTTGGTGGGGAGAGGGTGAGTGGGGGTCTGCGCAATGTGATTCATGCAGAGATTTATTACTCAGAGAGACACTGCTCAGGTTTTACTGAAAGAAGAGATGACCTGGTCCAATATACTAAATCATTACAGGAAAGTAGGGTGGCAAAAGACACTCTTAAACAGCAGGTTCCAACACGTTGCATGTTGTTGCATGCTTGAGTAACTCCTGGAACAGCTGTGCATGAGTACTGAATGTTAGCAAGTACAAGATGGGGGGAAACTGCACTTTAATTAAACATCTTTTAAACAATTACATTAGCGTGTAGGATAATCCTCAAGAGATAACTTCCTTTTTTATTCTGTCAGTTCTCAGTGTTTTTCCCCTCAGATCTTTGAAGACAAGTTTTACTTCACAGCACTAAATCTTTCCTTTTTATTTCAGTACAGCTAACACTAAATTGTCATAATTATAACTACTTAAAGCAAAGTGTAGTTTTGAATATCAATTTTGCTTGCCTCTTAATCTGGTAATCTATTGTGGCAGTTAATCCGTGACTTCATGGGTCAGTTCCTCATCTGCATCTGAGCTGCATTTTATACAACTGTGGACAATGGAAGGATGTATGTGCAAAGATGGCTTCAAGCTACTTTTACAACTCCCAAATCCTTGAGTCATTAAGCGTATGTTTACACTACATTGTAAACCCAGGATTTGAACTCAGGCTCAAGTCTAATCCTTCTGTCTGCACACAAATTGCATTAACACAGGTCTTGGACCCATGGTCCCAGGACCCCTTGGGGGTGGAGGGTCCTAGCCCGAGTCAAGCTGGGACCCAGGGTTCAAGCCCTATTGCTTTGCAGTGTAGATGCAGTCCACTGGATTCATGCTCTGGAGTCTGCCAAAAGTATTCCACAGTCCCACGGGCCAACTTTCTTTGTCCTCTGGATAGATAAGGTTGGTGGTTAGTCAAACTTTCCCACCCTGCACCATGAACAAAGTGCTATATGTCCACATTTTGGGAGGTTGCCATGAAATCTGGGATTTGGGTGGCTGGACTCGGGCCCATATAATGCACTGCAGATGCTGGAGCCCCCCGTTGGAACCTGAGGTTACAAATGAGTGTAAACACTCAAGCCTGAAGCTAACAAACCCAGAGTCTGCTAACTCAAATTCTACTATCCCTGGCTTACATTGGAGTGTAGATATATCCTGTTTGTCAACCCTGACCCTAGCATAAAATAAAAGAGCCTCAGAATAGCTCCACACTTTACCAATTGCAACAGTTCTCTACAAGACCTATGTAGTAAATTTGGAAGTGTAATTATGGCTTTAGTAGCAAAAACAGAGTACTAGAAGACAGTTGCCTTAAAGATGCATGAAATGAACACTGAATGTGAAAGGAATAATTCATGTGGTGTTCTATATTTCATCATCATCTCCTGTTTCTAATACCAAGGTTGGCTAGGATTAACTGTTGTCAGTTTTTTTACTTTGGTAACTTGACTGTCAGCCATCTCAAGTTTAGGTCCATTTTACAGATGGGGAATTGAAGCACAGAGAGGCTAAGTTACTTTCCCATAGTCACACAGGAAGTCTGTGGAAAAGCAGCTACCTAGGTATCTCTGTCCTCATTCAGTGTTCTAACCAGCAGCTCATCCTTCTCCAGAGAAGCCCCTATAGTCATCTTCTTCCCCCACTTTTTTGGGGGGTGGGAGTGTTACTGAGAATCCCCACACATCAGGGAGATCCTCAAGCGGCCAGTTAAGACAGAGCACCTCACGCCAGACTTCTTGGGGCCAAGGATCTCTCTCATCCAGCAATCAACACATAGTTGGGAAGGATCTCTCTGATGCTGCATTGTATAGTGTATACCAGGGATCGGCAACCTTTGGCCCACAGCCCACCAGGGTAAGCCCCCTGGTGGGCCGGGCCGGTTTGTTTACCTGCTGCGTCCACAGGTTCAGCCGATCGCAGCTCTCACTGGCCATGGTTCGCCGCCCCAGGCCAATGGAAACTGGCAGGCTGTGTGATAAAGGTTGCCGCTCCCTGGTATATACATTCATGTTTGTGCTAAACATTCACATTTATTGTGCCATCATTAGGATACATTAAGGGAAGAGGGGCATGTTACTGAGACAATAGTGCAGGATCAGTCTCTGATTCAGATCAATATCAGATTAACATGATCTATGTGGAATAAGAAATACACGGTCATTGAATGTGGCTAGGGATATTTTCCATTCTCAACACTGGTGTAATACCATGGCACATATTGCTTTGATTATGGCTTGCCCTTCAGAAAGCTTAACTTAAAGGGGAGGCTTCTTGACCACTGGTATTTAAATTCTGTAGCAAACTCCTTGAGAGCATTAAGCCTGCCTTTGGTTCTATACGTTTGGATTTTTTACTCTTGAAGCTTTGACTCTTTGGCTATATCTGTATCTTTGGAGCTGGGGGTACGAGTCCCTGCTCATATTGACACACATGTACTAGCTATCATTGAATTAGCACACTAAAAATAGCAGTGGAGCGGTGGTAGCACAGGCAGTGGCAGTCCAGTCCAGCCACCTTGAGTACAAACCAACCCTGAACCTTTGGGTACATATCAGGGTCCCTAGACCATGCAACTGCTCACCAGCATGCTATCCTGATGAGAACTAGCATGAGCATGTCTCAGAACTGGGAATCACTCCCCCACCCCCAAACACACACACACACTAAATGTAGACATAGCCTAAGAATGCACTAATCTACATGACAACAGTTTTAACTTGACGGTCTCATTCATTAGAAGTCTATAAATGAAAGTTGGGAATTCATATTCTTTCCTCATGACATTTGATCTCTAGTATGTGTACCACATTGATGACATCTCTAATTCTATAGACATCCAGGCCCACACCGATGGTAGTGAGAATTGTGCATGTATATATGAGGACAATATTTTCCACTATTTAATTATGGATTTTGGTGCACTGCCAAAATATAGCTAAGCTGGTTTTGTTCCTCTGCTTTTGTGTGTGTTTTTCCAGAGTGTTAATGTCACATTCACAATAATTAGTCACTAGCTGTTTTTCCTTCACTCGTACTATCTTTACAATGTGGTAGACATTGATAACAACTGGAATGGGTTCCACAAATTCTATGTTCTGAATAGTATCCCATACAATTAAATACTACTTCAGAGTACCCAATAAAACTATTGAAACATTGTTTTAGAGTAAGTGGATTTGCATTCTGTGCTGGCTATGTCCTTCTATCACAGTTGAGACTATCCAATCTATTATGATAGCTTATATTTTTGAAGCTGTGCAGCATTTGCCACAGTGACTATTACATCCGCACTTAAAATATTGATTATACAATTGACTATTACAAGAGGATTTGCAGTTGAAGCAGCTCCTGTATGCAACATTTTTTCACATATCCTGGGGAATTACTTTGGAACTTGCAGAGCAAACACAGAGTAGCTTCCAATTAATTATGTTCACTTGCTATTTGCTGACCTCAGAAATAGATTATATTAGCTTAAGAAGATAATTCTCTCATTCTAGGCAGATACTCTATATGTTTTTCTGATTAATTCCATTTATTGGTGTTAAAGTAATAAAAAGACTTGGAAGGGCATATGAACAAACTTTTCCCAACATTTTTTTTTTAATTCCTGATTTTTTTCCTTATACTTTGTTTTATATATTGGTTTTCAAGCAAGCAGTAACAGTTATAGGCCACATGCTCATAAGAGATACATAAAATAGATATATCTGCTGGCAAAACACTCTGTCTCACCAAGAAACAAAATAATAAAAATATGAGGCAAACCTTCAACCAGTCAAACCCCTCCATTCACAAAGGGCTAAAACCTGTCCTGTGTTAAGCAGAAGTAATTTGTATACTAATTACTCCCATATAAGAATCAACCATGCCAGCCTGCCTGATCCTCAGACTAGTCTTAACTTCACAGAATGAGTGCAAAACAGTTCCATAAAGGTCTGTGATTGAGCCCTGGCCTATACTTTAGATTCTGATCGGCCTAGCTACATTGTTCAGAGGTGTGGATAATTCATACCCATGAATGCCATAGTTAAGCTGACCTAACCCCTGGTGTAGTCTACAGAGTTGCTGAAGGCAAACAAACAATCTCCTTCCCCCATCCCAACTGCTAAACTGGTCATCTTCATATCTCACAGCCTTCGCAACCATGTGGAGGTCCCACAGAGGTACCTTCAGCCCATGGACTGCAGTTATCCCTGTACAGCTACAGTGGGAGTGAAGGTACAGGGATACAAACTGTTCCCACCCAGTGAAGATTTAGGCCTAGCAAGGGATTCTTGTACCATTCTCCATGTGGACTTAAGATGTCCTCTTCTGGGATAGTCTGACTGACAGCTCCAGTCCAGAGGTGTTAGCCTGGACTCTGAGTCAAGCACTTCCGTTAAGGATCTTCCCATGAAGACTTCGCCCCAGTCTCTGTGGAGTTGGTAAAGCAAGAGAATATACATCAATCATTTAGCCTCATAGAAATAATAGCATCATTTCAAGGAAACATGGGAACAAGATCAAGTTTAATTCTGATATCTTGTCTGCCTTTTCCTAAGCATTTATCTAACATCAGGAGATAATTATCCTACCATCAGGCAAGTTCACTGATATTTCTTTATCATTACATCTTTATTCAGTTTAATACATTGAAGGAACGAAAATGGACACCGTATAGAATCAAGCATGTGGGTTTATTACGCACAGCACTGGTGGAATGTCACTTTGCTTATTAGGCTCAGAGACATTGCCAATCAATTAATTACAATGGATTATATGGAATTTTCATGGGCGGAGGGAAGTGACAGGGGGCGAGGCCCCGAGCCCCTGGATATGTCTAGCAGCAAGACAAGATAAGCACAGTAGGCAATAGTCAAAGATTACATAATGTCTCTGCCATTGGTTTCAGGTTAACATATGATATACAATTAGAACACAAGTGTTTTCCTTTAAACAATGTAAAAAGTGTATTAGTATAAAATATATATATGTTGAATTCTGATTTGGGGTCCATAAGAATGAAGTAGCTCCTCTGATTGTCCAACAGGTACATACCTGTGGGTTAAAGCAAAAAGACATTGAAAGGTATATGGCAATATAAATTGTTTTTCAGTTGCTCATTTGTGTTTCTAAAGGCAGGCACTGGTATCTGGGAGGAAGGAGGATGTCATATCTCACACTGACATGCTTGAACCTCTTCCATGAACTCAAAGTTGGCATGTGGGGTGAGCATGGCTATTTTTTTTTGCAGAGGAGTATACACAGACCCAGACACAAGGCGCCTTTCATTCCATTAGTCTGTTTGCAGCTTCAGATAAAGACACCAATTACTGCTCCCCACCTGGTGTTTTGCTGACCATGCTTATCTTACAAGAGACAACCTTGCTTTTTACTTTATTTTGCTTCTCTTAGCTAATATTGTCAATGTTTGCTAGGCCTCTCGGCCTCTTGACCAAACTCTGGACTTTGGACCTGTATCAGGATTTTACACAGCACATGGATTTTGGGCCTTCAGCGTAGAATAAAATCACAATACAGTTGATTTTTTTCTGAATTTTAACATTCTGCAATACTGTTGTGTTGGCAGCTAGTCCCCATTTTGTATTTTTGCATTTGATTTTTCCTTCCTAGGTGCAGTACTTTGTATTTTTCTTTATTCAATTGCATCTCATTGATTTCAGAGCAATTCTCCATTTTATCAAGAATATTTTGAATTCTACTCTTCTTCAAAGTGCTTGTAACCCCTCCCAACTTGATGACATCCACAACTTTTATAAGTGTCTGTAGACACCCTCCACTCCTTAATCCAAATCATTCATGAAAATATTGATTAGTCTTGGATTGAGGACAGAGGCTGTGAGACCTCAGTGGATATATCCTCCCAATTGACAACAAAGCATTGATAACCACTCTGAGTATAGTTTTTCAACATATAGCAATTTCATCTAGGCCACATTACCTAGTTTACTTATGAGAATGTCATGTGGGACTCTGTCAAAAGTCAGAAACTTCCATCAGCATGGGAATCAAAACTTTTTCAATCTATTCTAGCTGCCCTAGGATGGAATTTTCAAAGCACATTGCAAGCCCAAGAAATCAAATCGGTACATAATCAGGTACATACATGAAATACAGGCATGAAAGGAATTTTTAGAAGGGTGATGAGTGCATGCATGGCTGTTGTACACAGGAAGGTAGTGAGTGTGTCAATCATTTGAGCATTTAGTATGTAATTAAGGGTTTAAGTACCCAAAAGAGATTTCTAATCTACACAGGGGGTAAAGGGAGTAATTAGGTGTAGGATTTAATCGTGGGTAGGTGACAGTGCTGAACTACACTGACTAAAACGTCTTGGTCCAGCATTCCATCTGCTGATTCAACTCTTCACAATTGTATTTGAATATGATGCAATTGTGTAATGAAGACAAGTCCGAGAACAACAAATAAATGAAGAGGGAAGGGACATAGGTAGAAAATCAATATGCTCCAGGGAGAGGCAGAATGTTAAGAATTTCCATTTCAAATATCACAATTTCAAAGAAGCACCTATTCTTGTTTAACTTTACTTTATTCTGCAGTTATTAAGATGGCATATTTTTCCAGCAACTAGAACTCTAGAGTAGCAAGCAGGTGTCATGAAAGCACATGTTCCAGCCATGTCCTCTTCTTGCCCTGATACACCCTAGGCACACCTATTATGGAAAGGGGTTGAGAGAAGCAGCATATAGGACTCTTTTTGAAAATATATATGGAAAACAGCGTGCACATATCAAAGTACTTCATTTCTAAATTAGGTACTTAGAAAGGGAAAAATGAAACTTCTAGTCCTATTAGTCACATGCATTCATTTTCATAGATTTTCAGGCCAGGAGGGACCATTATAATCATCTAGTTGAACATCCTATATAGCACAAACTATAGATTTCACCCACACATTAGTATTGCTGTGGATATTGTCCATAAATAAATTCATAGATTATCAACTCCATTCCAAAACGTATATAATATTCTTTGATGTTACTTCTAACTATTTCGAACATTATTAGTATGTTGACTAGCAATTTCTAAGTATGGCAAAAAATACAATATTGAACTACAAAAATTCTACAACGCAGAGGAGAGAACACACCATTAAGTTTGGCTGGGGATCACTCAAAAGGGAACATGACATATTTTTGAATTGCCTCCCACCCCACAAACCTCTTAAGGAAGCCATACTGGTGGGGGCAACCTAGTTCCTTGAAAGTCTCACACACACACAACTTGCAAAGTAATACACACTGCTTCTCCCTCTGTCGACTGAAGGGAAATCTTTAGGAAAGTTCAGGAACCACTTTGGTTGGAGGAGCTCCAGACAGCAAGGCCCAGTGGAATCTAAGTGGCATTGCACCTGTTCATAGATGCTTATTGCCTCCAGCAGACCACGAGGCACATTAAAGGTGATAGATCCTTCAACTTCTTTTGACAAAGGGCAAACCATATTCCCTATCTTCCAACTCCCAACTGAACAATTATCAGGGAATGTAAGTTGAAACAGATTTTCCACTCTCCTATAGAATAACAACCCATAAGGGGTAATTTCCTCATGGAGACTACTTACCAATCAAGGACTATTTACCAATCAAGGTCTTCTCCTACAAGGATTTCCTAACAAATTTAACTTCATATATCGTTAGGTTGACTGACGTACATTTTAAAGCTAAGTCACTGTGGAGAATGCACATCTCAGAAAGTATAGCAATACTTAATAAAAAGAATGGGAAACATTTTTTTCGCCTTTGTACAACTCAGAAGCTGCAACCATACTTTTCAAAATTAGGCAAGATCACACAAACATGTACCCACATATCTACCTTTAAAGTCCCATAGAACTGCTTATGTGCTTGAAAATAAGCATACATACATAATTCTTTGCAGGATCTACACCTAAGTTCCTCTCTGTGAAGTTCTGTACCTCAGGGGGAACACCCAGCACATTCATGTTCATCCTTATAATATGATTGTGTGGTATCTAACGCAAAGTTTGTCATGTCGGGTGTCTTCCAAAGGTTCATGATGCACTGAGCATTGTTGTTATAGTAATTGTTGCTATAGTAATGTTCTAGGTTGTAGTTTCATGTATATAGTTATGAGGATGAGTATGTGTCCTCATGGCCTAAAGCAAGCTCAGGCAAAACCTCTGTGAGAGCAGAGGGGCAGTTCACACTTCATCAGGGCATGTATAGAACAAATCCAGCCCAGGTTCACAGGAACAAAGGACACTGGCCTAGGCAACAACAAAGGATATGTTGGACTCTTGACTGAGTCACTGTCCTTACTTTGGTCAGTTTGGGACTGTGCTGAGGTAATGCTCACCGGACTCTGAAGGGGGAGGAAGGACAAAGCTAAGAGGGAAGAAAGAACATGATAAAAGGGAGAGACGTTTGCCATGCTTTCTCTCTTTTCCACCTACATCTACAGACACCATACCAAGTGACTGAAGCACTGATCAAAGGGGAGTCTGGCTGAAGAGCAACCAGCCAGCCTGTGGTGAGAAGCATCTAAGTTTATAAGGGCATCAAAAGTGTTAAGATCAACTTAGAATGCGTTTTGCTTTTATTTATTTCATTTGACCAAATCTGACTTGTTATGCTTTGAGTTATAATCACTTAAAATCTATCTTGGTAGTTAATAAATTTGTTTATTCTACCTGAAGCAGTGCATTTGGTTGAAAGCATGTGATAGATTCCCCTTGGGATAACAAGCCTGGTACATATCAATTTCTTTGTTAAATTGATTAACTCATATAAGCTTGAAGTGTCCAGCGGGCATAACTGGACACTGCAAGACAGAGGTTCCTAGGGTTGTGTCTGGGACCAGAGATATTGGCTAGTGTCATTCGGCTGCACAATCCAAGGAGCAGCTTACATTCCAGAGGCTGTGCGTGAACAGCCCATTAGTAGGGGTTCTCACAGCAGAGCATGGTAAGGCTGGCTCCCAGACTCAAGGATTGGAGTGACCTAGCAGACCACTGGTCCAGATAACCCCAGGGGAACATCACTCTCTCTAGTCAAAACAAAACAAGCAAACAACAACATGGAAAAATTTAGTCCCAGGCATCAGTGTTTTGGAAAGTTGTGAATGTATAAGAAGTGATTTATAATTGAAACAATTTTGTAACTTGAACTATAATAATCACCACCTGGGAAGTGCTGTAATCAAGTAAAATTAGGGACAATTTTTACTAAAAGTATTTTTATATGTCTCTATTCAGACATAAATTTGTTAGTCTCTAAGATGCCACAAGGACTCCCCGTTGTTTTTGGTGATACAGACTAACATGGCTACCCCTCTAAAACCTATTCAGACACAGTATTTTTCATTCCCCCTTTTAAATAAGTCATTATTAAAGCTCTCCATTATCGGTATGGCTTCACACTGCATGCCCTTTTACATGTGTTTTATTCCCCTGAATTATTAGATCGTATATTAAAAATACTGATGGGCAGATTGTCGTACTTAAACTATCAAAAGATAAACAGCATGATACAAGAAGGAAGCATTTTAGTCCATTTTAGCGCTGTATAAAGAAAGCTGACTATAAAGTCAAAAAGTAGAGGGACTGAACAGCACATGAGTCTGTTGCTGTACCTTCTCTCCTATATGTCTCAAGGCCAGGTACAATTCTGCACTCTATTAGTACTTGAAAACATGTTGTTATTCAAAGACTAGTGGATTGTCTGAAAGGAATTTGCTTGACTTGGTCTAGTATCCAGCACACGTATAGATCCCAATAGGCTCTGAAAGTAACCATTAATGATCTATCATTTTGTCACAGAGATGGACTTCTGGTTAGAGTTGGGGCACACTTGTAAACTGTGAATAGGCCCATGCTGTGTCTATTTTGGGGATACAGTAAAGAATGGGCTTCAAATCTCCAGTATAAAAATAATATACTTGCAGAATCCAATATTATTAATGAGCTATATACAAAGATGCAAAACTAGAGACATAGTACTTGAAACAGACTTGAAAAAACAAATACCAATACAAACATTAAAACCACCAGACCTTAAGCAGAGATACAAGAGGGGACAGGGGGGAAGAGATGGTGCTAGAACTGTTACATATTTCCTTAGTTAAGATTATAAAGAGACCTAATTAAAAAATAGAAAATAATTCATGAGTTTTTTTGAAATTTCAAAGTTGTTTCCATTTCCCAGGGTATAAAATAAAGGTTGGAGGTGGAGGGGGATTATTGCTATTTTAAAAAATGCAAAATTTTGAATTTTCAAACATTTCAAATTTATTTAACTGGAAAAGTTAGGGTGACAAAAGGAAAAATGAAACATTGTATTTTGCTACTCTGTAACTTTTCAAAAGATTGCCTAGAAATATGAAGACACTATCCTTTGATAGCTCAGAGTCAACCATCCAGCCTACCCTGCTTTTCATTCTCTGGGAGGGACAAAACAGAATTCTTTGGCTGTATACTCGGCAGTTCAATCCACTAACCTGAGGAATCTAAGTCTTCGTTTATGCACTCATTTAAAAGATTACTCCAAACTAGGCTTAACTTCCTCTCCTTTCTCAGAGATCTTCTAAATCCTAAATTTTCTTGCTAGCAACATGGAAAAAGTGAAACATTTTGTGGCACATTTTCATTTAGCTTCACAAACAGGTGCAACAAAGTTAGCAGTAGTACATGCTTTTCCACACTGACATTCATTGCTGCTCAGTCATGCCCCATTAAAGGGCCACATCTAAGATGGCAGTTCAGATGCCACAGCCATTCAACCTTTGATCTCTTTGCTGCATAGAGAACTTAATTATCAGGCATTTTCAATCTAGCACATGCCAAGAGCAGAAACTTCTTTAAAATGAAATATAAGATTTACAATGAGACTCAGTCTGAGAATTCAGGTAATACTGCATTACAGGAGAGAAGAAAAAGAATGAAAAGTATCCAGCATTTCCTACCTGAATAAAAAGTGCTGCATTTGCCCCAACAGCATTAAATGAGGTAGACCTGATATATTGCTCTCAAATGTCCCCCAATATTTACTCACATTACCAGTATGTTATATTTTCTTTAAAAAATGAATGCATATGTTCATTTATTAGTGAAATTAGGGGGTGGAAACTAACATTGAATTATCATCTGTATCTCAGCAGGGAGGTCTGTATGTTCCAGTTTCAACATCAGAAGATTTGGGCCCAATATAGTGAATAATTCTGTAGGGGGGATCCTTCCATCCATGCAAACCCTATTGAAGTAAATTGGCATCTGTCCATGAAGAGTTGCTTGCAGGATTGAGGGCTTGAATATCCCATTGCAAACACAATAAAAGTTTAACAGAGGTATTTTTGGATTCCCCCCCCCCCCCCATTTCCATGTTTATACAATACCCAGCATAATAATGGCCTAAGCCTTTGGACACTATGATAATGTAAATATTTACTTTTAATTGTAAACGACTTCAGTGACAGCAACAGAAAACATGCAATTCAGTTTTTTTAAACTCAGATTAAAGATGTTTATGTTCCTTTCCATATTTTACTTTGAAAGCATCTAAATTTCTCTTCTCCTTCCCAACAAAAATCCTGCCAAGAGCATTACTGAGATGCTGAAGTGGTTTGTTCCTGGGTCTCAGTATCAATTTGCAGACTTCCCGTTGAGTCTGCCAACACATGTTAAGATTTCTTTCCTAACTCATCCCTATACTGCTCCCAGTGACATAGCCTCATTAAGGAATAAAATACTGCATACAGAAATTTGCTGATTTTTGTAGCAAAGAACCAATGCAAAAATAAGAGAATGATGCAGAACATATTAATTTTTCAGTGCCAACTTACAAACTCCTTACTCATGTTGAAAGTACCTTATTGCACAAGTAATTGCATTGAGCTCAAATGGATGATTTGTGGAATAAAATACTACTCAACTGTGTTCCAGGGTCACAAAATCTGGCCCTTATTAGTTTTAAAAAAACAGATTCATAGATTTTTAAGGCCATAAGACCCCATTAGATCATCTAGACTGACCTTCTGTATAACACAGTCCATAGAGTTTTATTCAGTTTCTCATGCTTTGAGCCCAACAACTTGAGTTTGGCTATATCACATCATCTGGAAAAACACTGAGTCTTGATCTGAAAACAAAAAGAGATCAACCACTTCCCTGAATAGTTTCTGCTAGTGTTTAATGACTCTTACTTTAAAATGTTTGGCTTATTTCAAATTTGAATTTGGCTGATTATAACTCTAACCATTGTTTCTTGATAAACCTCTCTCATTTCAGGAGTCCTTTAGTAACCAATGTTTTCTTTCCTGGAAAGTACGTATACTCCATAATCAAGTCATCTCTTATTCTTCTTTATGGTAAGCTGAACAGATTGATTGGTTCTGTACTACAGGAACTGGCTATCTATCAAGTTTCACAACAGCACTAAAGTCCATTTACTTTTTTTTATGATCTTGAATTGCAGTGGCCCACCTCACAAACTGATCTTGTATATTTTATTTATCTAGTACTTAATTTTGACCGCTTTACATTGCAGTCCCCAAACCTACAAATACTTACGTGTGTGCTTAACTTTATGCATTTGAGGGCTACTTATGTCATTGAAGTAGCCAACTAAGCCCAGTTAAGAGTTGCTTTTTGATGTCAGGCCCCGATTCAGGAAATTATTTAAGCATTTGATTAGAATCATCCTAATTGACTTCAGTGGGACTTAAGCACCTGCTTAAGTGTTTTCCTGAATCAAAGCCTAAGGAAAGCACAAAGCAACCTTAGCTGAGTGGAGAAAATAGTCTCTTGCTAGCAAAATAAGAAAGGATATGTGAACGTTAGTATCATATAATTGAATTATACATATGATTACTATGCTCATTTGTTGCAAACAATTATTTAAGGACCTCATCCTACAAACCTTTATTTATGTGCACCTTCCCATTGACTTGAATGATACTACCCATGTGAGTAAAAAAAAAATACTGCTATTTTACATTCAACATACTTAATTTCATGCTCTAATACAACTGCTTATTTGTTTTTTTCTATTGGTTAAATTGTTAGATGTTTTACAAAAGGGATGGAGTGAATTTATGGTACAGAAGAGAGAGAAATTGGTCATTGTACTGATGTATTTGGGCTTTGTTGTTTATTAATTTATCATAAATCTTTGCTTAAAATGAAGAATTAAAACATTAAACAGCTCTAGTTGCAAGGATAAACATGCTTATCAGATATAAAATCTTTCTGCTAGATAATTTCATTATGGTTTTGATGAATAATTTAGATAAATCAAGAAAAATGCTTTGCTGTTTTATACTGGAGTACTAAAAATAAATTATGCCTAATTCTATTACATGTGTACATTTTAACACTAACATATTCAAATGGTTTAGTTATAATCATTAACTTCATGATGTTCTGTGCCATAAGCCTTCACATTTCTGAATGTACAATACTCATCTGGCTTCTGCAACTTATTTGTTTTTTTAAATGATGTGAATTAAGGCTAGTGTGATAGTTTGGATGTATTATAATATACCTAATTTCATTTGTTTTCTGAGGTCATCAGATCTATGCAACTTATTTCCTATAAAAGACGCTTAGTTATATTTATTGTTTTCCAGCACTGATCTGTATAAATATATAAAGATTCAGACAGCATTAGCGATGTCTGACACTCAAAATATTCACTAGCTTTGAAAAGCTTTCAAGTGACTCAACACATATCTGATATTTACCTTACATTTTTGAAGCCCCTGGCCATTTACCCAATGCTCTTAAACAGGCTCCTCTTGTCTTCTTGCTGTCCCTTCACTGTCACATCAATTAATGCCTGACCTCAGAACAACCCCTGAAATACCGGGTCACTTATATCTACTAACTGAAATCAATAGTAGTGTTTTTCATTTCTATAAAAACTTATATCCAACAATAAATATTTTAACAAACATTAAACACGTGATTGTGGTAGACAAACATATTGAAAATATTATCATATTCATCAGAAAAAATATCCATTTAATGTGTAAATAATTGTCTTATGGAAAACGATAGGAAGGCTTCATTACATTTTATCATATTTATCATCATCATTGATATCGTATGTGATTTGTATTGGAGTATCACCTGGGGTCTCAATCATGGATCAGCTCCCCATTGGACTAGATGCTGCACAAACATATCTATTATTTACAACATTAAAAAAGAATACATAAACTTTAGATGTTTTGAGGTTCCTCTAAGCCGGTGGTTCTCAACTGTGGTCCACTGCTTCTTCAGGGAAAGCCCCTGGCATGCCAAGCTGGTTTGTTGACCTTCTGCATCCACAGGTTTGGCCAGTCACGGCTCCCATTGGCTGTGGTTCACCGCTCCAGGCCAATGGAGGCTGCGGGACGTGGTGCGGGCCAAGGGATGTGCTGTCCGCCGTGTCCAGGAGCCCCCATTGGCCTGGAGTGGTGAACCGCGGCCAGTGAGAGCCTCGAACCTGTGGACGTGGCAGGTCAACAAACCGGCGTGGCGTGCCAGGGGCTTTCCCTGAAGAAGCGGTGGACCACAGTTGAGAACCACTGGCTTAGAGGAACCTCAAAACCTCTAAAGTTTATGTACTATTTTTTAATGTTGTAAATAATAGATATGTTTGTGCAGCACCTAGCCCAATGGGGAGCTATGACCATATCCAGGTCATAAAGTTTCACATCTTTTGTGTTTTGCCTAACATTTCAGGCTCAAATAACTCCAAGGACTAAAAGCAAAGCTCAGCTAAGATTCCAAGTTTCCTATGGTTTCAGGTGGAAGTCAAGAGCACTTGTTCCCTTTGGTTGCCCTCAGAACCCCTTCCTCCAAGAGGCCATGAGAACCCCTGTTTGCCTTTTTCGGTGTTGTGGGGAGTAGCTTACAAACCATTCGCTAACCTACCAATACTGGGAGGACAGCCTGGCTCTTCTCATCCTGTGGTAATCAGTGTGGATGGAATGATTAACAAAGCCTTCCCCTCCTGTATGAGTATTAACCAAAGTGAAATGCTACAACAACACTCCTTTACCACTCCCATTCAGCAGTACTGGATTCTAAATAAAGAAGGCTTTCTGGAATTATTTGTTATACAGCAAATGTGCTCAGTACTATACATAACACAAGATAAAAATAGTCCTTGCACTAAACAGCTTACAGTCTAAAAGACAAACGTAATATACTGCAAAAGTCAGGGGAAAGAGTAGCAGATTTTCTCTTTAATATACCTGTTGTTTAGTCCTTGTCCTTCGTACCTCAAACCCTGGAGCAAGCCCTTTTTTCATAAATTATTCAACATTTCAATTTTATCTCCCCACCCGCCTAACACTGGTAGTGGCATAACATCATGACATGATAGAAAATGCAGATTAAAATAAAATTGAAACATGGTAATTTCTCATTTTTATTTACTAATAATCATTAGTAAATAAAGGGGCCAAGTCCATGCTTCTCTACCCCCTTAACTAAAAAAGAAACATATATTTTCATAGGTTTTGGTAATAATGTGAGGTTGGTGTGGTATAACACTTCTCTGTACTGGACATATTGGGACACATTCTGATTTGGTGCATATTAATGTAGTTCCACCGAGGTTATATTAGTTTACACCAGCTGATGATTTGGCCCATTGTTTAAACTCTGGCTACAAAATAGTTAAGCTAAATAGATATTGGCATAGACTACAACCTTGGTTTCAAATACCATGAACATGATTAGGGTATTTCAAATCTAGACTTAGATTTTTCGAATTGGGCCCCCTCTCTCTAAAGACAAAAGATACATGATAGGTTTCAGTGTAGTAGCCGTGTTAGTCTGTGTCAGCAAAATGAAAATAAGAAAGAAAAACTTGTAGCACCTTAGAGACTAACAAATTTATTTCAGCATAAGCTTTCGTGGGTTAGTACCCACTTCATCGGATGCATGGAATGAAACATACAGTAGACAGATATTTATACAGTCAGAGAAACATGATAAGGTGGAGGTGCATAGACCAACCTTAAGAGGCTAATTAATTGAGAGGCACCATAACAGCAGGGGAAGAAAAACCCTTGAAGTGATAAACAAGATGGTCACACAGGTGTGAATGAGGATCGTTAACTTAAGGGAAATAGATTCAATTAACGTAATGGCCGAGCCATTCGAGGTCCTTATTTAATCCTGAGGTAATGCAATCTAGTTTGCATATCAATTCGAGTTCAACAGTTTCTCTTTGAAGTCTGCTTTTCGAGTTAATCTGTCGCAACACTGCTACCCTCAAGTCTGTCAGTGAGTGATTAGGGAGGTTGAAGTGTTCTCCTACTGGTTTTTGAATGTTATGATTCCTGATATCAGATTTATGTCCATTTATTCTTTTGCGTAGAGACTGTCCGGTTTGGCCAATGTACATGGCAGAGGGGCATTGCTGGCACATGATGGCATATATCACACTGGTAGATGTGCAGGTGAATGAGCCCCTGATGGTGTGGCGGATGTGATTAGGTCCTGTGATGGTATCACTTGAATCGATATGTGGACAGAGTTGGCATCGGGCTTTGTTGCAAGGATAGGTTCCTGGGTTAGTGTTTTTGTTGTATGGTGTGTGGTTGCTGGTGAGTATTTGCTTCAGGTTGGGGGGCTGTCTGTAAGCGAGGATTGGTCTGTCCTCCAAGATCTGTGAGAGTGAGGGATCATCTTTTAGGATAGGTTGTAGATCTTTGATGATGCGCTGGAGAGGTTTTAGTTGGGGGCTAAAGGTGACGGCTAGTGGTGTTCTGTTATTTTCTTACATGCTAGTGCAAATTCTGACCCTGTGGACAATTCTACAATTTAGCATCGATGCTAAGTGTAGGAAGTAGTGAACTCAACACCACTTGTGTTACAGTGCAATCCCATTTACAATGCACCTTTTCATCCTTAATAAAGCAGATGAAAGAAGACAGTTAGGAGCAGTGGTATTAAATTGGAGGAGATAAAAAAAGTAAAAGAAAAATGTGAATAAGAGACACAGATAAAAAAGGAGATTAAATTAAAAGAGATAAGGAAAGTTGGGCTCTCTTTCTTTTCTCTCCCTCTCATCATTCCTCTTCTCTGTTTGAAAGTGGAAGCCACCTTTTCCCCACAACAGCCCTGGAATTCAACATTAACACTGCAGCTTCCTCTCCACTAGTTCTGCCGAATTAAATATTGGCAAGGATGTCGTTTTTCCACCAAGTTAGTTGGAAATGTGTTAACATCAAGAAATCCCAAATGAATGGACTCTGGAGGCCACTGAAAGCATCCTCCCCAGTCCAGTATGACAGCAATTTACAGAGCAAGCATTAATTTTCATCGTCTGGTACTACAAATCTCACTGTAATATCATTCTGAAGGGTCCCAATAAAATTCTTAGTCTTTCAGCACGTCTTTCTCCTAATCCCATATCAGTGAGTATGAAACTGCAATGAAGGGCTAATTCGGTCTGATTGCAGCTTCTTTTATTCACACACTCTTCTCTCCCTTTATCTAGCTCTTTGGGACAAAGCATGCAGAGAAGCCTTTACAATTTGTATTGTATCAGAAGCCAGATGTATTTTAAACAGAAACAGAAAAAACATACATACAACTATTGTGATACAGCATGGCCAGAAGGCAGCAGGAGAGTGAGGAGGAGGAGGAGGAGGAGGAGGAAGGAGTTGAAGCAGAGTGGATTGGTGGTGGAGCAGAGAGCAGTTTGGAGGAAAGCAGAGGAGAGTTTGGAGAAGGGCTGTGGCGGGCTAAAAAGACCAAGACCTTAGGTAAAGGAACACCTGGCTTGTGCGGAGGGAAGGCAGGAAGTCCCACAAGCAGGAGAGGGAAGGAGCCCAGGGGAAAGTACCACTAGTACAAGTGGTTTACCCGCTAACCTAGGGCCCCTGGGCTGGGACCCGGAGTAGAGGGCGGGCCCGGGTCCCTCTCTCTCCATTCCCCTTCTCTGGGATACTAGTGGGACAGCTGATACCCCAGTTCAGGGGCAAGAAACGGTACCCTGAAACCCCCCCACAAGAAGAGAAAGTGCAGGACCCATCATAGTAGTGCCAGCAATTTGCCACACGATGAACGTCTATGTACTCTCAGCGAAACCACAAGGTGAGTGGGTTGGGGGAGGCAGAGCCTAGACCCCATCCTACAGTGCAACTGGTGGCATAGTTTCACTTTTACACTGGGGGTATACACATGTCCCTGTTTACTCCTTGGTGTGGAGACCAAGAGGGAGACTGTAACTCCCCAAGTCACAATCTCACTCCTGGGCTGCTTCAGGTGCATTGCAGCAACCTGTTTCCCCTTACTAATGGCTAGACCACAATCTGAAGATCTAGTCCAATATAAAATTATTATATAGTATAATGAATTGCTTATCCCATTTCAAAGAGTAAATGTCTACCAATAAATAAAAGGCTCCTTGTGCCCTTTCATCCTGCCTACCCTCTTAAGAGCCAATCACACTCAAGCCCTTGATCTTTACTCAGAAATCACTCTTAAGCCCTTCAATCATAACTGCAAATCTACTCTGTGTCACAATTTTGGACTCTACTATACAGCTACACCATTCAGGTTACTTAATTTGTAACATTTCAGGGAGGTATTTACAGTGGTGCCAGTATAATGTTATAAAGGCCTGGTCCACACTGGGGGGGGGGGGGTGTCGATCTAAGATACGCAACTTCAGCTACGTGAATAACGTAGCTGAAGTCGAATATCTTAGATCGATTTTTAAAAGTACTTACCGCGGTCCACACGGCAGCAGGCAGGCTCCCACGTCGACTCCGCTTACTCCTTGTGTGGAGCTGGAGTTCTGGTGTCGACGGGGAGCGCTTCTGGGATCGATTTATCGCGTCTAGATGAGATGCGATAAATCGATCCCAGAACATCGATCGCTACCTGCCGAATAAGGCAGGTAGTGTGGATGTAGCCAAAGAGAAGAAACATTGTTGGCAATTTAGGTCACGAAGAGCAAATTGACTAGACAGAGGTCAAATCACAAAAGGCTGTATTGTGATACTGCTACTCACATTAAGCAGTATCTTACTACTGAAGTAGTCCAATTAATTTTAATGAGACTATTTGTGGGTTAAGGTTCTGTTCAAAATGAGTAAGGGGTTCACAGTCTGGCCCCAAATCCTGTCAACCAATAAAATTCCTGCTGAATTTGTCTTCTAATGTAGAAAGAGATTGTTTCTGCTCTTCTTTTAACAACAAATACACAGTTGCAATGAAACAATATGAAGCTGTACATACAAGATAAAGCAATAAGCAATAAATAAAGCAATAAGCTAACAGACAAGAATTTCATGATTTTTTAAAAACAAATATATGAAATTTTGTGCAGAATAAATAATAGACTATAAATATATTAAAAGACACAGTCAGAGTAGTTTAACCACATGCGAATCTGGCTCGTATTACTGAAATGTCCTTCACCTTGGCATATTTAGCCTTTTCTGAATACAAAATGTTGAAAAACTATTTAAAAGCTATTTATTGAAGCACTTTGTTATAATATGTTGCTTCATTACTTTAACTTGCTTATATAATTTTTGTAACTGTTGCTGGTTTTTAATGCTTGTCTTGTTCTTTAGTATAGTGATTTGAGTAGTTTTATTGGTAGCAGATTCAGCTGTAGTTGCAGTACAGTAGCAGATTCGGCTCAAAGTAGAATGCACTTTATTTTGTGTTAGGGCAATAATTGAAGGCACAAATCAAGGAGTTTATACATTTGACAAAGTATATGGACAGAAATTTCCATAATGACAGAGTTCTCCAACATTCACTATTATACAGCGACATCCTTTGTCCCATCACATGGTATCACACCATTATATCAAGACAAATCAGTCCATAATGAAGGAAGAATTACTCTATATAGTATATTCTAGGCTGCTATATATGAAACCAAATGGTGCAAAAAGCCTCTGGGCCAGATTTTGCATGTCATCGATCTTCTGCTGATCTCAGGAGAGCATGATGAAGCTGGTTATGTGTCAAATGAGTATTCTAGCTTGTGATAGCCAGAATTTATTGTACTCCTGCTACTGCTGGTACTCACACCTCTCTGGACCCTCCCTGGCACCAACATCCCTTGTGCCAAAAGCTGTGGGAAGGAAGGTGCAGAATACTCCATGTCAACTCTGTGATCAGCAGGGACTTGCCCATAGCAGAACTATTCCCTGTAGGGAAAATGTAGATGCTTTGCACTCCCTTTATACCAAGGAATCTGCCCATCTTTATCTGCACCCATATAATATAGTAACTACCTAATTAAATCATGATAGAACACACTAACAAGATAATATTTTCTTCTAGTTTCCACATCAAAAAGGGCTGGAATCCTTATTTTTGTTTCTTTGTTTGTTTTACGGTCCTCTAGACTCTGACCTGTTCCTCTGACCTTCTAGCACAGAAGCCAAATTGCCTTTTCAGCAGCAGTTTTTTACGTAGTCAAAATTCACTCATTTTCTTTTATGAAAATCAGTGTGGAATAAGAGTAAGGTTGCACATTTATTCTGAACAAATACTGTAAAGCCCTTAACCTGTTTAAAAGACATAGTGTAGTGTAATGAGCAGCACTTACTGGGATTACAAAACTATGATAAAAATGTCACTCTTCCTTTTGTGACTGGAGAAACAAAGTGTTCTTATTTCCTGTCCAGAAGTAATTTTAGGCAGAAAATATCAATAGCAACTGCTTTTCCTTCTTATTCTGTACTGTTACTCAAATGTGTCAAGTGTATTTCCAAGTATATAAATGAAACACGGATCTGACTTGAGCTGAAGAACACTAGTCTGGAACTTCACTACATATAGAGTAGTCACTACTCACTACATCATTATGCATCACTCTCTATTAAAGTCAATTTTCCCTAATTTAGAGTAAAGTGTTGAATAATGCCAAAGGATCATGGGAGAAAGAATGGAAGCGTGGCATATTACCTCCTAATCTTTAATGTCTTCTGGCACTTCATTTTTCACCTTACACTGAAATTAGCTTTACCTGCCATATAGTATAAGCATGGATACATAAAAGAAGACAAACATGAAGATTTAATATTTCCTTTCTATCATTCACAATTCTGAAGAAAAAAAACAACCAAGATTTTCAGGAATATAAGCACAGCAGTGAGGGAGAAGTAACCTTTATAGTTACATAAAATCGGTTACATTTTCTATGTGTGGGCCTGACCTGGCATACTGGGATGTGTGCTGCCTGCCAAGGGCCAATATCTGAGACCTTACGGAAGGATTGTCAAGGATTATCTGGCCCTCTGAATACTACTCCTTACTGCTCATCCATGTAGGCACTAATGATACCACAAGGCATGACCCACAACAGATCAGAAGTGACTATAGGACTCAGGGAGTGAGAACGAAGGAGTTGAGTGTGCAAATATTTTCATTAGTCCTTCCTGTCAAAGGTATGGGCCCAGGCAGAGACAAACAAATTCTGGAGGTCAATGGATGTGAGGACGATATCACCCGCAAGGCTTCAGATTCCTCAATCCTGCGATACTGTTCTGAAATGAAGAACTGCTTAGCAGAGATGTGGTCCAGCTTTCAAGGAAGAAGATGAGTATCTTCAAATACAGACTGGCTAACCTACTGAGGTGGGCTTTCAACTAGGTTTGACAGGGGCAAGAGACAGAAGCCCACAATTAAGTTCAAAACACAAAGACCTTGGTGAAGGGTCTTTATTTGGGAGGAATATGGGCAAACACCACAGAGACAAAGGAGGGACAAGAGGGAATACAGAGTGGAAATCCAATTAACATCTTAGATGCCTATATACTAATTCAAGAAGTATGGGGAATAAACTAGGAGTACTATAAATACTAGTGAATAATCACAATTATGTCATAATTGGCATCACAGAGATTGGTAGGGTAATTACATGACTGGAATACTGGTATAGAAGGGTACAGCTTGTTGAGGAACGACAGGAATGGAAAAAATGAGGTGTTCCTTGTATATCGAAGATGTATGCACTTGCACTGAGATTGAGATAGAAGTAGAAGGCAGACCTGCTGAAAGGTGTAAAAGGGATAAAAACAAGTGTGATATTATGGTAGGTGTCTACTATAGGCCACCTAACCAGGAAGAAGAGGTGCATGAGGCTTTTTTAAAAAACAGCTAACAAAATAATCCAAAACACAAGACTCGGTGGTGATGGGGAACTTCAACAACTCACAGAAGGTCTCTGAGTGATTTCTGGAGCAGAGCAGAGGCAGGACAAAGAGCAGCCCTGCTACAATCCTCAAGTGGTTTGACCAAATAAAACGTGGGGGAATGAAGCAAGACTTCCAAACTGATGAATCTGTTAGTGTTATTTAGTAAAGTGAAGAGAAGTTGAGGGACTGGCCTAACCTTAGAGAGAGAATTCTGTTCCACAATACACAAAGATCACCCAGATTGCCAACCTGAGAACAACCTGTCATATAAATATTATCCAAAGTGACTGAAAAAAAACCATAAGTACAGAGTCTGATCTACAGACTGAGTACTCCATGAGCCAAAAAGAAGACTGATAAAAACTAGGGCTGTCAAGCGATTAAAACAATTAACTGTGATTAATCATGTGATTAACCATGCTGTTAAATAATAGAACACCATTTATTTAAATATTTTGATGTTTTCCAAAATATTTAATACATTTCAATTGGTATTCTATTGTTTAACAGTGCAATTAAAACCATGATTAATTGCAATTAATTTTTTAATCGTGATTCATTTTTTGAGTTAATCATGTGAGTTAACTGTGATTAAATGACAGCCCTAATAAAAATATGTATTTTTTCCACTATTTCTACTACTGATGTGTGGGGGGAAAATGAAGAGGGCAGAGGAAAATCAGCAACCTTTCACGCAACAAGAATTTTTATACGGATGAATCACAGCATCTAAAAAGGTATTCTGGGGTGCCCAGACACTCAGTTTGTACAGATCAAAGTCTATATGCCTTTGCCATAGATACCATAGGCATTCAATAATAGCTGAATCATGAAACTGAGATGAGTAAATTCCTGGTTCCTGCTCCCATTTCTGCCATAGACTTGAGCAAACCACTTTGGTTGAGATTTTCAAGGGAGTCGAAGGGATTTAGACACACATCTTCCATAGAAATCCCCCGACTGCTTTAAAAATCTCATCCTAAGTGACTTGTCCAGAAAAACTGTGGTAGAACATTTATGAAGATGTGCGTCTAAATCCCCTAGACTGCTTTGGAAATATCAGACTTAATCTCTCTCAATCGTTGCCAGATTCTGGCCTAATGTTAGCATGTGTGCAATTCCACTGAAGTCAGAGTAATTTCACCCATTTACCCATCTAGATTGGGCCCTCTATCTCCTGTTCTTCCTCTATAAATTGGGAATAATGATGCTTAGCTATGTTGACAAACGTAAAGCAATGCAAAATTGCTAAGTATTATTATGATCACATTCAAGTACTCAGGCCATTGTAATCACTATAATAGAGTATAACCCTCTTGTGACTAGTGCCAGAAAGAGCTGAGTTCACGTAATAAAATAGGAAGTGTAATTTGTTTGTTTTTTTTTAAAGAACCCATGTACTTGACTCAGATATAAACATAAAGGAAGTAATAAAAAGAGGAGGATTTGGCAGGTAGCTAGAACTTGAGGTAATCTATGGTTTCTGTTATTAGCTGAACTGTGTGAAGCTTTCTGGATACAATTCGTGTAGGTCACACAACATAGACCCTGCAATGTCCATTCAGAGAAGCAGATAGTAAGCTAGCCCCTACAGATTATTTCTAAGGGTTAGGTTCTACTCACACTTACAAGAAAACTCTCTAAGCAGGCACAGGTAGGCACTTGGAATATTCCAACTTCACTAAAATACTTTCCTGGAGGCTATGCATTCTAGGTGAGGGGCAGGGATGTGGTGGGTAGGGCTGAACCAACAGTGTCAGCTCAGGTTTGGCACCCTCTTGCAATGTTTGCTGAGAGAGACACCAAAGCCAAACCCATCCCAATTTAAGATGGGTAATAGTTTCTAGGTGAACCATTTACAACACCTAGTTGTCATAAAACCCTAAGGGAGGAAATATACCTTCAGTTAGAAACCTTGTGCATTCCAACATCCCTCAGTGGGGCCGCACAGGATGAGGAGGTGATGTGGATTTGTTCCTATTTTTATTATATCTATTTCCCTTAAAATCACATTCTGTGCTCAGATACATGGATATAAAGGTCTGCTCTGCTTGAATTTTAAAACCTGACCCGACCTAACTAGACCCAGCCAATCTGAACCCAAGCTGAAGTGTGTGGGTTGTTTTCATACCTGACCTGACACTTGTAGCCAGGATCCATCAGGTTCAGTTCACATTGCAAGGGTCTAGCTGTCAGACTGGTCTCCATTTTCTTTACTATGTTTCCTCTGCAGAGCCACCTGGTTTAATTATGCCCCAGACACATTTTCTGTCCTGCAGCTGGATATTCCAGCCCAGCACCACACATCATCAGGGTGGCCAGATCCCCCTGAACCTGTCTCAGAGCCATCTCCCCATACTTGGGGTTTGGCCTGGTGGGGGCTTCCCACTCCCCAAACCCCATGCCCACAATCCAACTCCAGCTACCTCCTGCCCAGGGGGTCAGCACAGTGGTCATGTGACCCATTCATACTGGCTGCCACCACTTCACTGTGCTGTATGTGCTTGGAGTGTGCGTGTGCTTTTTGCAGCACTTATCACTCCACAGTACACACAGCACAGCGGGGCAGCAGTGGCCGGCAGGAATGGGGCACACAGCCACCATCACCCTGACCCCACGGGTAACAAAAGGTGATCAAAGACTACAACCCACGCTCAACGGTGTTGAGCTATTTTTATATCTGATCCAAACCCGACACTTGTTGTCAGGTCCCATTAGGTTCAGGTTGAGTTACATGGCTCTATGTGGATGTGTCTACCATTGAAGTCAATGGGATTTAGACCTGTGTATCAGAGGACAGAATCATGTCTAGTAAGCAAATTCATCTCTGGTTTATCTTTAATCCAATCAGCATAGTTACACTTGGGATGAATTTGGTCTATTTTAGTGACAATAATTAAGATGAGTCACTGAAATTAACTGAGTTGAAAAACAAGCTAAATAAGACTATGTATCTTAACAGGTTTTTAACTTTCAGTTTGAATCAGTCTATAATTAGCACAATGTCAAAGAGTCCCCAAGTACTAAATGAGTTATATGCCTTTCTTAGTCCTGCTACCCCTCCTGTTATTTACCTTTGTTCCTTAGTGTTGTGCTTTTATCTGTACATTTTGGCATCCTACTACACAGGGTCCATCTTTGAGGAACTAAGAGGTGATAAATAGTTTGAGCACTCAAAGGAATAAAAAAAAATATTTAGGGCGATATTCTACCCTAAATGTACGTGTGAAACAACTGTTAACAAATTGGACGTGGCTATTAACCTGAATGTATTTTTCAGATTAAAAAAAAATCACATGTGCTTAGTGGGAGGTACTGCTATAACTATTTTTGAATCTAATCCTTAATCTTTTTTATCCACTGTACAAAATACACTATCTTGGAAATTTAGGCTGTGCAAGGAGTACTTTTGAGTATTAGCTGTCCATTTTATGTGTGAAAGGTCCAGGACAAATCTTAAGGAAACTCTTTGTTTATAAGCCTCCGTTGAGGCTGTCAAATCCCATCCCAAGGAGTTATTGAGAGTTATAAACCAGTTCATTAATCCTGTATGCCTACAACCTGCATCAGAGCCAAGCACTAATTGATGTGAAGAACTATCATCCTACTTCACTGAAAAGATCTCACAAATTCAGGAAGTCTTCTCAAACATCATGAATCCACTCCATTTATACCCACCAACCAACAGCCCAGCTGCATTCCCAGAATTCAGTATGTTCACACATCAAGTAGTTCTGGATACTCTAAAGGACTCTTGAGCCAGGACTTGTGAATCCAACCAAGGACTCTGCTGGCTTGTGAAAGAGAGTCATGAAGAAGTGGTGCCTCTCCTGAAAAAAAATAGCCAATGTCTCATCCAGAAAAGGAATCTTCACTTCATCCTTCAAACATGCAACAGTTTAACCAACACTGAAAAAAAACCATGATAGATATTTCAGTCCTAGCCAACTACCACTCAGTGTCAAACCTCTCTTACTGGGCAATCTCACTGAGAAGCTAGAAAAAAGACCAACTAGAAGCTCATCTAACTGATGCTAACACTCTAGACCCAGCTTTATCTGGATTCAAGCCAGGACATGGAACCAAAATTGCACTGATGGATTGGCACTGATGGATGATCTCCTTCTGTCAATGGATAGGCATTCATTCTCATTCTCTCTGTAACATTCAACGTTGTTGACTATGAGACTATGCTACCTCACATGAGGGAGGTGCTAGGTATCCAGGGTACTAGACAAAAATGGTTTAGCCCTTTCTGGAGGCATGCACTCAATGAGTAGTGATGGGAAACTACAGCTCCACCATGAAACTCTTCACTTATGGAGTTCTACATCTATCAATTTTCTCTCTGGTCTTTCTGCACTACATACAACCACACCACCTCCATGATGGCCCAGTGCTTGGATGAGTTAAGCTCTTGGACCAAGAACAACTGACTGAACCTGAACCTAAGCAAATTAGAGGTAATTCTAGTGGGTGGAGGACAGTATTCTGAAGAGCTTGCAGTTATGATTCAGTCTCCATTAGTTGAAGATACATTCCCACCATTAGTCAAATTCAGTCCATCGTCTAGGAGTACACTTGTATTCCTCACTGAAGCTAAGATCTCAGATATCAGCATCTATTACTACATATCTATCATGTGATGTTTGTTCTCTCATCCTCTCCCAGAGGGAGACGCTTAGTTTCTCTCTCTCTCTCTCTCTCTCTCTCTCTCTCTCTCTCACACACACACACACACACACACACACACACACACACACACACACACACACACACACACACACCCCCTACTGCTTTGTGGTTATATTAGAAGGCAAGGTCAAAGAAATGTGCCACACTCTTGGACTGGGTAGTGGGGAGGTTTGTGATGGTCCTTAGTTCCTGGGGAAGTTAATTTCCAGGTCTTGGACCATCCTTGGAGAAAGTTCTGTCCTTCACACAGAAGTACTTTACTCTTATTGTTGGAAGTTCCATTGTGCCAGAGGAGCGTAGCTGTTGCTCATGGTCTTCGTCCCAGAGCTTAAGACAATCTTTTAGATATACTTGGTCCAGTCATGCAGCACTTTGAAGATAAGGATTGGGAACTGGAATATGTTTTGAAATTCTATCCAATGTTCTGAACTAGCCAGGTCTTCATCCACCAGAATGGGATGGAGTTTCCTTTCCAAAATGGAGATGGTAGAATGTGACTGCAGCACATCTCCTGAGCAACACAAGATACCGCAAACATATCAAACCTGTCCTCAACTTTCCACATCTTCTCATATAATATCAAATCAAGTTCAAGTTCTCAGTCTTTATCCAGGTGTCTTGCACCATTTTTTCCTATAGCAAATAGGAAAACAAAATCCTGTTTCTTCCCACAAGTTCTACCTAGGTGCACCCACCCTTGTGGACTTTATTTTCCATAAATTCAAAAATAAGGAAAACACAATTTTACTCTTTCTTCTTCCCCACCCCCAGAACATTTTCCTCACACGTCTACATGTTGTCTCATACTCCTGTGCTAACCTTTCCCACAACTATGGCTTTGAGGTACTCATTTGTTTGCATATTTATAAAAAACAGACAAATAAAATCATTCAGCTACTAACCAAGAATTACAAAATGACACTTGGAAAACAACAATGTCCTAGTTCCCAAGGACACAGAGAACAACCGGCCTTTACTCCATAAATATGGTCCTTATTTACACCAGTGCAACCACATTTTGACCAGCAGGGATAGCACAAGTATAACTGCTAGTCGAATTTAAACACTTGGTTAACTTTATCTACACAGAAAGTAGGGAACCGAGACAATAACTCCCTGATTAACCTGTACCCCAGACAGAAACATTATTTCTCCCAAGTGTTTTTAAAGTGACACTCCCCTCTCTGGGTGGGGGGAGTCATGAGAGTAAGAAACAGCTTGTAGAGAATGAAGCTGTCCCCTCCCTCCCCTTTTACCACCCTCATCTTTGGAGAATGAAAAGAGTTCATAGTACCTTTTCTTTACCAGTGTTTATAGCTGTCAGTGAAGATACTGATATGTTTTAGGAAGGTGATGAGGCTTGTTCCTTTCAACATTTTTATGTAACTGGGAATACCAAAATTGTAGATATCATGGAAGTGTAATATTTTCCAGGCCATGAAAAGGATCTTGCACTTAACAGTCTAAAATGTAAAGGAATAATGTTGACTTTACCATTTTAACTCTTTCACTGATGATCATTTTCCCTCAATATTGAGATAAGGAGTGGGCCATAACAGAGAAGAGAATAATTTATAACCATGTGTTTCTGAGACATTCTGGTTAATGGATGTGAAAATATTTGCAACTATCCCCACAGCAATTTTTAATGGATTTTTTACTATTTTAAATTATTAATTTTACTAACATGTCCCAATTTGTGAACACTTTGTGATCTCAAAAATAAGTAAATTTCAGTGGAAATATATTTTTGGAGAATTATTCATCCAGCTGTAATATTGAACTTCATCCTTTCTGTAGGTTTTAAGAAAAAATTGGAACAAGTTATAGTTAATTGTCACAGGTCTGTTTTGATTTGTATAGATTATACAATTGTTAATCATATTAATCTCATTATTTTCTTGTGTTTTCCCCGCTATATGAGCCACACTGAAAGCTTAGCTGTCAATTCATTAACTACCTTAGTTAGTGGCATTGCACATTTTCAGATGGCATAAGGAATTGGTGTTTGGTTCTGGCAGTTCTCCAGGAAGAGGTCACATTTAGGAATTTAAATGTGCAGGAGAAATAAGAATAAATGGTAATCCAAAGCAATAAATTGGAGAGTTATGAGAGACAATGGGATCACAAAAGGCTATCTAGTTGGTTTTAGCCACCTCCAGCTCTAAATAAGTTGAAGGGAGGAGAATCCCCAGTTGCTGGGAGTTTATTTTGGGAGAGGGAGGAGTTGTAATATGGAAAAAGTTGAGTCATCTAACTCAGTTTAAGATCAAATACGTTGCCACTAGAGATACAGAGAAACAGCACTGAGAAGTAGAAAATTTCAGGTTTATTTCCTTTCTAACCTCAATTAATCAAGAAATCATGAACCTTAACACACCTTTGATGTTCCACGGTCTCCAGTTGTCTTTGTTCCCCCTCATCCATCCAACTCAGCCATGCGCTAAAGTTATGCAATTTTCAATCCTTGTCATTGGGAAAATGACTGTATTTTAGAGATATTGGAATTCAGATGTCATTTTAGGCCACAGAAGCACATGCTTGGCTTTTTGCACATGTCTAACCATTTGAGTTCAATGGGACTAATCACAAGCATTAAGTGTTTGCTGGATCATGCCTAAAGACCTCATTCAAAACCCACTGAACTCAATGGGAATATTTCCACTGATCTCAGTGGCTTTTGAACAGGAATTCAGTGGGGTTAATCCCATCAGAGAATTCTATGGACACTAATACAGAGCAAAACTGGGCTTCAATTAATTCTATTATAGGCACATAAGATTCTGAGAACAAAAGAACAAGCTGGCTTACCAAATGGAATTTGTCATGTTGTCAAAGAATACTCAGTCCATAGCTCTCAAGTGAATGTTTATCTATAGGGTAAAGTAAAGCACAACATAATGGTATGGAAGAGACATGATGAGTGCCCTAAAGTTAAACAAAAAAGATATTCAGATGGGTTACATCGTTATTTATACAGGTAGCTAAATGAAGTAACTGAAAATGTCTATTTTGATGTTTTAGCTGAAATAGGATCTTTTGTTAGCTTCTTCAATAAATGCTTTAACTATTTCTCTATAAATTGGTATGCAATTTCTGTAGTCTGAACAGCATGGATCAAATTTATCCTTGGTGTAACTCAGTTAACTTCAGTGGCCTTATAGAGAGATGTAGGCTTAATTCTTATATTTGGGTTCATCATCTTTTAAAGGTTGAATGCCAATTTTCTACGTTTTTTTAAGAAACAAGGAGATTAGTGACTGTTTTAATAATGGTAGCTGACATCCATTCCCTATAATTCATATTGACCTTAACTAAAGTTTAGCTTTACTCCAGTGATAATCCCATTCCATTCTTAGGAAGGGCACAGAAAGGTAATGACAGAACACACGAGACAAATATTTCCCCTGTTTAACTTTTTTTTTGCTTTATTCGGCATAAGAGAGGTACTCATGGCAATAACCCAGAATACTTTTTGCAGATTGCTAAGCACTTGTCTGCCATAAAAATACATTTACTGTCTCATCCATCATGTCTGTGGTGTAATGCAAGAAATTGCTCTATTCGCATGGATAATGCAGCTCAGTGAATTTGTCACCTCACTTGAAATCTGTGCCTAAAAAGGATGACGATAATTTGCAACCTCCATTTTCAAACATTTAATACTGGAAATAGAGTTCACTACTCAACTGAATTTCTCTTGATGAGTGCTTGACTCCCTCTTAATTCATACCACATGAACTAGCGAGGACCTGCCTAGTACAGAATTCTTAATAGTTTTACATCACTTTTAGCCTATTCTTCAATGTGCAGGCATAGAGGCATTGTTGTGTCCTTGTTCTCTACACAACATTAAGAATATGGGGAAACCACAATGGCATAGTTGGATTCCAAATAAATATTATCTACATACAAATATACAAAACCTAGCTACCTGGGTATACTACTGCTGTGGCAGAGGTCTGAATAGCTTCTGCAACAGATGACAGGAAGGCCTACCTGATGACTTTCAAACTATTGGGATATTGCCCAACTCCTATATGCTACAGGCATAGCTCCAGACAGAAAAGGGAAAACATTTTCCATTGCTGTTTGCAGGTATCATACAATTATGCACAAGTAAACCCAAACTTACAGTATGAGATCAGTTAATCAGTATCAGTTGCTCTCTTCACTGTTTTAGGAGGCTACAAGAAACAGCTCCCACTGGCACTAGCCCAGAAGCAGCAGCAGTAGGGAAAAATGAGGAAGTAAAGTGTCTGCCTGGCAATACTGAGCAAGGAACTTATCAGGAGGCTCCAGAGAGGAAAAGGACTCCCACCTCCAATGTCAAAAATCTGTATGTCAGTCACAGACAGCTTGTGAGACTGGTCTAGGCAAGATGAAGTAAAAGAAGAACATGGCATTGCTATAACACCAACTGTAGGTTCAGGATAGCCTGATGGTGGCTGGGTCCATCCAGACATGTACTGAGCCCAGACAGGTATAGCATTCAGGAGAAAACATTTGGCTGCAAAGGATTGCCTTGCAGAAATAGAACATAAGAATGACCATACTGGGTCAGACCAAAGGTCCATCCAGCCCAGTATCCTGTCTGCCATCAGCGGCCAATGCCAGGTGCCCCAGAAGGAGTGAACCTAACAGGTAATGATCAAGTGATCATGAGGAAGTGATGCAGTTTCTCACTGCTCTCTAAGGGAAGGAGACCTGTGGAACAATGGTCTGATAGCTCAGAAAATAAGGATAGAACTTTGATGACTTTTTGCATTAGGTTTTCAATACTGAAGTTCCCTTTTTATAAAAAGAAAAGGATCTCCTGTAAGGCCCCGATCCAAAACCATTGAAATAAATGGGAATCATCTTTACATTGCATTTTCAATCCTGTTGCCATTGACAACTTATTTTAAAGAGGGCTGATTCTTCTATCACTATAAAGGTAAAATGCACATTGACTGAAATGAAAGTTTTGAACAGCATGAACATCAGGATCAAAGAGGGCTAAATAATGCTGGAAAATATATCATTTTATGGAGAATGTAGCATGGGATGATTGATTCTAGTGCATATGCAGCAAAGAGGCTAAAACAAAAATATATATTTAGCATGGAATAAAACCAAAATTCCAATTTTTAATCCCCGAAGTTGATTTATGTTTTCTGGTTGACAGTGATTCAAATGTGAATTAATGGGACCTGGATCAAAACCATTACTGAGATTTTTGCCTTAGAGGTGGAACCCAAAGCCCAAGTAGTGATGATGTATAAAAGGGAGGAAAAAATGGGGAGCCATAGTTTGAGGGGAGCAGTGGATGCTTGGAATATGAAAAGTGCTTCATATTTTTAACCCCTGTAAATCTAACTACATTGTTATAAAAAATTTGCTCTGTATCAGTTTAGAATTTGCATAACAAAGTGAAATTTCATATATCTGCACTATAGCAGGCAGTCTCTGTAATAGAAAAAGGCAAAGGAGGAAAAGCTCTCTATTTTACAACAGTCACTTTGTTGATACAATCAATATCTGAATACATTTATCATTCTGCTTCATCAATTATTGATTATATTGGTAACAGACTCCAGCAGAAATTCTCAGGATATAATTCTAACCAATTTAAAGAAATAGTCTTTTGACCTGCCAGCCTCCTCAAATCAAGTTTATTCATTTATTTTTATATACAGGACAAAATATAGTTATAAACAATTAATGCATTCATAAGAGAGATACTTTGAGAAATGTAGCTAGCTATCTTCTTAGATCAGCCAGCTCATTAGTTTGAATTTCACTGGATGCCCATGCAGACAACCGAAAAATAAAATCTATGCAGCTGAATACATGCTCATCATCCTATCTGACTGTGGCAATAAAATCTAACATCTGGTCCTTTCATTTAACTACTTACCATTGTAATCTAAGAGTAATAACTGTGAAATGTGGAGTTAGGCACCTAAATGCTGTTGACTTTGTCTACACTAGGGGTCCTAACAGTACTTACATGGCCTTAAATGGGCCAGTAGAAAATAGAGCTTCCTTTTTCACATGTATGTTAACACTTTGTTTTTTATGTAAAGTTGATAAAAAGCCATGGAGAAGGGTACTCAATTTTTTTCATTTGTTTTCCTTTCAAAATGAAAATTCAGAATTAAAAAAACAAACACATTTCTGATTTGCTGCTTAGCTAGATGGAAAATGGGGAGGAAGGGGAGTTTTTGATATAGATAGATAGATAGATTTTTTTTTTGGCTAGGTGAATTTTGGCCAACTCTACTTTTAACTGATGTTATGTGGGTGTAAATACATTTTACACCCAAATGGAGTCTTTGGAGTTCCTATAAATAGAGCTAACATTCTCTTCTTCAATGGTTTTCTTCATTTCCCCCCAAAGCCAACTTCACTGTCCGACTCTGACCACTTCAAACCACCTTTCAGATTTTCTTATCATGGAAGAGGAAGAGCTTATGGTTTACTCTTCCATGTTTTCCCTGGACTCCATGCCCAACCACTTCTCCAAAGCAGGGTCACCCATGGAAATCTCATGAAGAATGTGGAGGCTGAGTCCTCTGTATATTGAGGGGAAAAGGCCAGCAGGATTTGGCAATATCTTTGGTTGCAGGGAAGAAAGAAGTAAAAGAGACAGAGGTTGTGAGTCTGGAGGCAAAGATGACGGTGTTCTTATCAACCACAATTCAGAAAGGAGAAAAAGAAAAGGTATTAGAGCATGCAAGTTTAGTAGCTGTGTTCATCATATTAGGCTTGAGCAGGTTCGTAGAACAATCTTGACTTGTGTCTCAATAAGGTATAAATCAGAGATGGGGAAAAATGTATTTTCCCCGAAGAATAGTGTGTGAATCAAAATGTTTAGTTTATCATTTTCTGGTTAGAAAATAGAAACGTTTAAATGAGATCAATATTTTCCCCACAGAAAATTTTGATTAGACTACATGTTCAGATAGCAAAATGTTTTTTAGTTGAAAACTTCCAACTAGCTGTAGTGTAAATAGATAATTAATTATAGGGAAAGGTTGGGCTATGACAAGGGGTCAAAGTTAAGTTTAGTCTGGGAACCTAAATGAATTTCAATACCTTTAAATTCCATCAAGTTGAATGGAGATATCAAATGTCCAAAAAAGCCATAACAAATAATTTAGAACCAAAACACTCAGCGTTTTAGCCTGATCAATTATTGTACCAAGATTACCAATATTATTTTAGCAAGGGTTCTTTCTTTCTTGTTGATTGGGAGACTGATGGAATACACTATAGAGAGCAATATAAGATTTTATTTCCAACCAAATAAGTCCACTCATTAATATAACCAAACAACCTAAAGCAATATACAGAGATATATATATATATTTAGGACTAATAGCACTCTCACATATCCTTAAGCCTTATAGCAAAAAAAATAATACAAGAATTCAGTCAGTGAAGCACATTAGAGCAGACCACAAAAGTATTGGTATGGTTTTAGGAACTCAATGCACCAAAAATGTAGGAAACAAAGCCAGATCTCTTATACCTATCCTTTTTGTAACCATACAGACCCTTTTTGTAACCCATATCTGACCCTTTTCCATGACCATCATAAATTTTATTCTTTCCCCTATCCATATATGGCATTACAGGTACCCATAATTATACTTCTGATCATTGGCCTAAGCATTTGTGTCAATCATACAAAAATGCAGTGTAACTGTTTAGTTCCTATATTACAAAATCTTGCAAAACCCCCAAACTGTGCCACTATTTCAGGATAACTTTGCAAGCTTGTGGTGTACCTGTCTTTCTGCAGTCACTTGTTTATCACACATAAGAAGAAGAAGGAACAATTTTTGATGTGGGGTTAAATCCTAAGGCCCAGTCTGGCTAACTCAAAAGCCACCCTTAGCATAAGTTCATCACACTGCATCTTAGACTAATAAAACAGGCTGTTTCCAGCAGTTTTCAGAACCCCCAACAGTGGGAACTTAACTATTTCACTCCAGCCAGTGTCAGGAATAAATAAATGGGAACACAGCAATTCCATCTGATCAAAGATTTATACAAGTAAGCATGCTCTTGTCCAACACTTTTCAGTGTAGTAGCCATGTTAGTCTGTGTCAGCAAAAAGAAAATAAGAAAGAAAGAAATACTTGTGGCACCTTAGAGACTAACAAATTTATTTCAGCATAAACTTTCGTGGACTACAGTCCGCTTCGTTGGATGCATAGAATGGAACATACAGTGGGACGATATTTATACATTATATAACAGAATACATATATACATAAATAACAGAACACCACTAGCCGTCATCTTCAGCCCTCAACTAAAACCTCTCCAGTGCGTCATCAAAGATCTACAACCTATCCTAAAAGATGATCCCTCACTCTCACAGATCTTGGGAGACAGACCAGTCCTCGCTTACAGACAGCCCCCCAACCTGAAGCAAATACTCACCAGCAACCACACACCATACAACAAAAACACTATCCCAGGAACCTATCCTTGGAACAAAGCCCGATGCCAACTCTGTCCACGTATCTATTCAAGTGACACCATCATTGGACCTAATCACATCAGCCACACTATCAGGGGCCGTTCACCTGCACATCTACCAATGTGATATATGCCATCATGTGCCAGCAATGCCCCTCTGCCAGGTACATTGGCTAAACTGGAGAGTCTCTACGCAAAAGAATAAATGGACACAAATCTGACATCAGGAATCATCACATTCAAAAGCCAGTAGGTAAACACTTCAACCTCTCTAATCACTCAATGACAGACTTAACGGTGGCAATTTTGCAACAGAAAAACTTCAAAAACAGACTCCAACGAGAAGCTGCCGAACTGGAATTAATATGCAAACTAGATACCATTACTTTAGGTTTGAATATTGACTGGGAATGGCTCGGTCATTACGTTAATTGAATCTATTTCCCCCAGTTAAATACCCTTAACACCTTTGTGTCAACTGTCTGTAATGGGCCATGCTGATTATCACTTCAAAAGTTTCTTTCCTACTGATATCAGTTCCTTTCAATTAATTAGCCTTTTACAGTTGATATGGTTACTTCCACCTTTTCATGTTTCTCTGAATGTATAAATATCGTCCCACTGTATGTTCCATTCTATGCATCTGACGAAGCGGACTGTAGTCCACGAAAGCTTATGCTGAAATAAATTTGTTAGTCTCTAAGGGTATGTCTACACTACGAGAGTAGTTCGATTTTACTTAATCCGATTTTTTGAAACTGATATTACAAAGTCGAATGTGTTAGTCCACACCAAGCACAGAAATTCGACTTTGTGAATCCACAGTAACGATGCAAGCATCGACATTCCAAGCGGTGCACTGTGGGTAGCTATCCCACAGTTCCTGCATTCCCCGCTGCCCATTGGAATTCTGGGTCAAGCCCCCAATGCCTGATGGGGCAAAAAATGTGTCGCGGGTGGTTTTGGGTAACTGTCATCATTCCACCCTCATTCCTCCCCTCCCTCCATGAAAGCGGCGGCAGGCAATCATTTTGCGCCCTTTTCCCTTGATTGACAGCGTGGACGCCATAGCACCGCGAGCATGGAGCCCGCTGCGATCATTGCAGATGTTATGGCTCTTGTCAACACCTCGCGCCTCATCGTCCACCTTATTCAGAGGCAGATGTTGAGAAATCAGGCGAGGAGGCTACGGCAGCGCAGTGAGGACAGTGACGATGACATGGACACAGACCTCTCTCAAAGCACGGGACCACTCAAAGTGGACGTCATGGTGGCAGTGGGTCATGTTGATGCAGTGGAACGCTGATTCTGGGCCCGGGAAACAAGCACAGACTGGTGGGACCGCATAGTGCTGCAGGTCTGGGATGAATCCCAGTGGCTGCGAAACTTTCGAATGCGTAAGAGCACTTTTCTTGAACTTTGTGAGTTGCTGTCCCCTGCCCTGAAGCGCCAGGACACCAGGATGCGAGCAGCCCTGACAGTCCAGAAGCGAATGGCCATAGCCCTCTGGAAGCTTGCAATGCCTGACAGCTACCGGTCAGTCGCGAATCACTTTGGAGTGGGAAAATCTACCGTGGGGGTTGCTGTGATGCAAGTAGACAACGCAATCATGGAGCTGCTGCTATCAAAGGTAGTGACCCTGGGAAATGTGCAGGCGATAATAGATGGCTTCGCTGCGATGGGATTCCTAAACTGCGGTGGGGCTATAGACGGAACTCACATCCCTATCCTGGGACCAGACCACCAGGGCAGCCAGTACATTAACCGAAAGGGCTACTTTTCAATGGTGCTGCAAGCACTGGTGGATCATAAGGGACGTTTCACCAACATCGTCGGATGGCCAGGAAAGGTTCATGACGCTCGCGTTTTCAGGAACTCTGGTCTGTTTAGACAGCTTCAGGAAGGTATTTACTTCCCGGACCACAAAATAACTGTTGGGGATGTGGAGATGCCTATAGTGATCCTTGGGGACCCAGCCTACCCTCTAATGCCCTGGCTCATGAAGCCGTACACAGGCACCCTGGACAGTGATAAGGAGCTCTTCAACTACAGGATGAGCAAGTGCAGAATGGTGGTGGAGTGTGCTTTCAGACGTTTGCAGGGGCGCTGGAGAAGCTTACTGACTCGCTCAGATCTCAGCGAAACCAATATCCCCATTGTTATTGCGGCTTGCTGTGTGCTCCACAATCTCTGTGAGAGCAAGTGGGAGATGTTTATGGCAGGGTGGGAGGTTGAGGCAAATCGCCTGGCCGCTGATTACGCACAGCCAGACACCCGGGCAATTAGAAGAGCCCAGCGGGACGCGCTGCGCATCCGGGAAGCTTTGAAAACTAGCTTCCAGACTGACCAAGGTAACCAGTGACTCTTCCATTTGTTTAACCATGAGGTGAACCTGCCCCCGTTTCTTTACCCTGTTAATATTGCCTGTCCTCTCCAATTACCAACCCCCTTCCCCTCCTTCCAACACACCTTCCTTTAAAAAGAAAATAAAGGCAACATTGTTCAACAAAAACATATTTTTTATTAAGGGTTTTTCAGTAAAAGGAGGGAACTGGGACGGAGGCTAGGGTGGCGCGGGGGTGGAGGGAAGGAAAGTATGCTTCAAAACTTGGGGAATGACAGCCTTCTGCTACTTGAGCAGTCCGCATGGGTGGACTGCTTGTTTCCATGGAGCCTGCCACCCCTCGTTTTTGGGACTCTGGGTGAGGGGGCTATGGGACTTGGGGGCGGGGGAGGGCAGTTAGAGATCTCCTGAAGCGGGGCTCTGTCCTCCTGCCTCCGGTCCTGCAGGACATCCACCAGATGCCGGAGCGTGTCCGTTTGCTCCCGCATTAGCCCAAGCAGCGCCTCAGTCACCCGCTGGTCTTCCAGCCGCCACCTATCATCGCGAGCGTCCCTCCTCTCCTCACGAGCATCCTGCCTGTTCTCATGGGCATCCCGCCTCTCCTCCCGTTCGCTGACTGATCGCTTGTATTATGAAATGGTCTCTCTCCACTCACTCTTCTGGGCTACCTCAGTGCGGGAGCACTGCATGAGTTCGGAGAACATCTCGTCTCATGTGTGTTTCTTTCACCGCCTTATCTGTGCCAGCCTTTGGGAGGGAGATGTCGGGGGAACCCAGGAGACAGTTGCAGCTGTGGGATGAAAAAAAGGGAGTGAATTCTTTACAGAGATACATTTCCCAAAACAATGAATATAGTCTTTCACGGTGAACAAGACCATGCACACTACCTATCACAGTTGCTTTCACTACAAGGTCGCATTTAGAATCTTTATATTGAGTGCCTGGGGTCTTGGTGTGCAGATCACACAAGCGGGGCCGGTCAACGGAACTTGGCTAGCAGGCTGACATGGTAAGCCATAGACTTTTGGCTGCTGAAAGCTTACTTTAAAGCAGCGCCCTCCTTTCCCGTTCCAAGCAGAGCTCCTACAGTTGGCCAGTTACTGCTGCGCTGTGCGTGTTAACGTGCAGTGGCAGAGACCACAGTAACCCCAGCCATCCCATTCTGTGGGATGGTCGGTTTAGCCTTCACCTGAACGCTTGGCTGGTCTCGGGAAAGATCCCTGCAAGCTGCCGGCGAACCGCTCAGCATGAACGGTCCGCCTCCCCGCCCCCACCGCATGGCTGGTCTCGGGAAAGATCCCTGCAAGCTGCCGGCGAACCGCTCAGGAGGAACGTTCCCCCTCCTCGCCCCCACTGTGTGGCTGGAAACTGCAGGGCAGATTTTTTTAAAGGAACATGCAAACAGTCCCCGTAATAAAATTCACGTAATTCCAACCAGGTCACCATGACTAATATCACTCTGATGAGGATTACTCAGACAGAGAAAGACCGTATGCCGCGTGAATGCCAGCAAACACTGGGGCCATATGCCGCCATGCTTTGTCAGGCAATGATACCAGAGTACCTGCTACTGGCCTGGCGCGGCAAAGTTTCCTACCATGGAGGACGCAATAAGGCCGCTCTCCCTAGAAACCTTCTGCAAAGGCTTTCACACTACCTCCAGGAGAGCTTCATGGAGATGTCCCAGGAGGATTTCTGCTCTATCCCCACACATGTTAACAGACTTTTCGAGTAGCTGCACTGGCCACAAATGCAGCTAGAGCGCCTAGGTCAAATTAATCATTAAAAACCCATTGCTAAAATACCATGTCTATTCTATTCAAAAGACATGTTTTGAACACTCACCTACTGATCCTTCCCCTGATTCACGGTCCGGGATAGCGCCTTGGGAGGGTTGGTAGGGGATCTCTGTCAGGGTAATGAAGAGATTCTGGCTGTCGGGGAAATCAGCGTTCAAAGTGCTGTCGACTGCCTCGTCCTCCTCATCTCCTTCATCATCTTCCCCGTCCGCGAAAACCTCTGAGGAAGCGATCGATGAGAATACCCCATCATCAGAGTCCACGGACAGGGGTGGGGTAGTGGTGGCGGCCCCACCCAAGATAGCATGCAGTCCAGCGTAGAAACGGCATGTCTGGGGCTGAGACCCGGAGCGCCCGTTGGACTGTTTGGTCTTCGGGTACGCTTGTCTCAGCTCCTTGATTTTCACGTGGCACTGCATTGCATCCCGGCTATATCCTCTGTCCGTCATGGCCCTGGAGATCTTCTCATAGATTTTAGCATTCCGTCTTTTAGATCGCAGCTCTGATAGCACGGACTCATCTCCCCATACAGCTATCAAATCCAACACTTCACGATCAGTCCATGCTGGAGCCCTCTTTCGATTCTGGGATTGCATGGTCACCTCTGCTGGAGAGCTCTGCATCGTTACCAGTGTTGCTGAGCTTGCCACGATGTCCAAACAGGAAATGAAATTCAAACTGGCCAAACAGGAAATGGAATTCAAATGTTCGCGGGTCTTTTCCTGTGTGGCTGGGCAGAGCATCCGAGCTCGGACTGCTGTCCAGAGTGTCCAGAGAGTGGTGCACTGCAGGATAGCTGTCGGAGCTATTAGCGTCGAATTCCGTCCACGCTAACCCTAATTCGACATGGCCATATCGATTTTAGCGCTACTCCCCTCATCGGGGAGGAGTACAAAAATCGATTTAAAGAGCCCTTTATGTCGAAATAAATAGCTTCGTTGTGTGGACGGGTGCAGGGTTAACTCAATTTAACGCTGCTAAATTCGACATAAACTCCTAGTGTAGACCAGGCCTAAGGTGCCACAAGTATTCCTTTTTTATTTTCTTTTTGTCTAACACTGTAGCTTATTAGATTTAAATACACACAGACATAAGCAATAAGTTTAGAATATCCCAGATATTTACCTAAATTCGGAGACGGTATTGAGTTATCAACAATGTGTGAGCACTGGCTAAACACTGCTGGGGAGTAAAGCTGTCTCTCTAAGGATAGCTACATAGGAATGCTCCAAAGTACACTCTATTATCTAGACTTTTTACAGCTAACTTCTGCAAAACACATGGGTCATGTAATGATCCAGTAGGGGGCATTTTTTCCCTAACTTTCAATAAACTTCTACTATCAGAGGTGTCCAGACTCAAGGCCCTCCATCCACTTATCTTCTTTCATTCTCAGTTATTTAATTTTATCTCCCCTCCTCCGATTCTGATTAGTAGAAAGTGCCAGCTAGTTTTGACCTTGCCTCGTAAAGCCTGTTTTCCCATTAACCCTTAACTATGTGATGTTCTATTTCATTAATTCAGGGTGGTTGAAAGCACATAATATTGTTGCAATTAGTTTGATCACATTCTGGGGTATACATACCCCTCACATCCAGGGTAACAAGGTGTCTCTCTTATGGCAAAGCCTAACATTCCTATAATGTATGTTGTCCTACTTGCCAGCATGTTTCAAGCTAATAAAATTTCAAATTTATCCATATTATACCCCTATAGTATATTACAAAGGCAGTGCATTGGTCAACAGAATCCTCTAAAATATTTAAAACCTTTTGCTCTTGTTGAGAACAACAGAACAAACTAAACTCAGAAGTTATAGATAATTTTTATTTTTTTCCCCTTAACACAAGACAATTTTACAAAAATGAAATATTGTAATTGCAACTTTTCCAGACCATCTGAACTCAACTGTTTTGTTCAATTACTGGGGAGAAAAATCCCTTAGGATAGAGCACTTTGAAACCTGGAATTTCTGTTTTGATGGAAACTCCACATTTCAAGCCAAATGTCCTGAATAAAATATTATATATATATGCACAAAAAATACATAAAAATTGAAGTGAAAAATTGTTTAGTAATAAAAAATGTTCGGTTCCAATCAGGTCAATATAAAATTTTGTTGAAAACAACACATTCCTGCAAAATGTTTCAATTTCTATTAATTGGTATTTTCTGAATGAAAAGCATTCCATTAGAAAATTTAAGTTATGTCTACAGAACAAGAGTGCTCTTATCAACAGTTAGTTTAACAAGTTGACGATTCCCTTAAACTGTAATTACACAGGTACTAACATGGTTACAATTATGTTAGCTGGCTGTGTTCTAGCCAAAGAAAATGTAAATTGAAACTTAGATTTAGCCTAGTGACTATAATGTGATCAGTTAATAGAATGGAAAAAATGTTGAATTGTGTCTACGCAGGTTAAGGAAGCTTTTCAGTAATGTTAATCTAACTCAGTTAAGGTCTTGTCCAGATAAGGAAGATGGGGGGCATGTGTGTTTTTTTGTTGTTGTTTGGTTTTTTTGTTTTTTTTTCCAGTTCAGCTAGCTTAATTTAGACCTTGTCGTCACTAGAAAAGATGCATTCTTAAAACATGCTAATTGACATGCTAATTAACACAAGAAAAAACCCTAGGGGAAGACAAGGAAGTGTGTAGTTTTAACACAAGCCAGCAGGTCAAGTTAAACCCTAGGCTCTCCCACACTCTTTAACTCAACTTGCAACTCATGTTAAAACTACAGGCTGCCATAAGAGAAACTGCAGCATGTCATGAGACAGGTAGTTTAGCCAGGGAGGGAGCCCATCCCATAGGGGATAATGAGGCATCCAAACTATCACTCTCCTGAAGTACCCTGGCAGCTCAGGCAGACACAACGTGGAACTTTTCTGAAACAAAAAGACTTGATTAAGTTTGACAAACCAAAATGTTACAATTTCAGATGACCTGACACAGTTCTAAATATTTTGTTTCAGTTTTCCAATGGAAAATCAAATAAACTTGACAAACAACATGTTCTTAGGAGAAATGTCAGTTTTCTCAAACCACATTGCCCATCAACAACAAGCGTTTAGATGGAAAATGGTGAGCATCTCTATCAAAAATATGGATTCCATTCATTCAGTCTGTTGTAGTACTAATATGTACAGCCAATGTAAAAATCAACAGTCACTTAGGTACCAAAATCTGCAACAAAACATTTCTAAATGAATGCTGCAGCACGTGTACACCGTGCAATGTCAGGAGGACGCTGCAAAGGCAGCTTTGAGAGAGCCTTTGATGAAAACTGCTCTTAAGTTACACTGGCTGCCAAAAGTCCTGAGGTCTTCAAATACACTAACCCAAGGATCAGCAAACATCCCTTTTCCACCAGGTACAGCCCTCCTATTGAGGAAAGAGTGCCATGGCAGCTCTAGGCCACTGGGACACTCCTCCCCCCCCTCCCCATATTTGGGTGATTCTGCTTTAGCCATCCATGGTGATTTTAGAGTCAGTTTGCACCTGCAATGCAGTGTGAAGTGGGCATGCAATCCCAGCCCAAGAATTGACTGTCATGGTTTTCATCATAATTGTGCATGGCAGAAACATTATACAAGAATGAGAATAAAATTATATCAAAAATATACATATAGCCCCAAAGGCTGGGATTGCATGTTAACCTTACTAAACAAAATTCAGACAATGTGATATCAGCACAAACTGTTCTTGCTTTTATGTTTTAATCACTGAATTTAGAACACTTAGTTGCCATGTCAATAGTATGGCACAAACTTTACAAGAATTATAAAAAAATCCTAACCAAAAATGGTGTTCAAAGATACTACAAGGACATCAAGCTTCTACTGCCACCATAGTCTCACACACATCAGATAGTTTATCTGTGAAAGAAGACAGAAAGAAGTTGGAGATTTTTCCCCCATTAAAGAAACTATCAATAATAAAGTTAGATAATATTAGACTTTGCATTTATAGGTTGGCAGTTCAAAGTCAGTCCAGGACAGTAGCAATACAAAATTGTTACTATCTGCTGACTCTTTGGTGGCAAATATGAAACGAGTGGGTAGTTGCATCCCTGGTTCTCCTGGGTAAAAACACCATAATTAACACTAAATGGCACACTTTGCAATTACAAAGAAGCTGAAGATTTACGATCTATTACATCACACATATGTAACAAATGTTATTCATATTATTAGTGCACTACTGGAAGATGCTCAGGCACTAAGGTGAAGAGGGTGGTATAAGAATTTTATATTAAATAAAATGGGGTAGAATAACACATGGAGATTAAGCTAAAATCATACCCCAGAAGTGTTCTCTCCAGATTAGGGCTGAGGCACATGGGAAGCTATTTATGCATTTATACATCTAAATTTGTTTAAACTCTTGTTTAAATGTATGAAAATAGAAGAAAAGCTACAGTAACTGTCAATTTCCTTTTCACCATAGTCATCCTTTTGTAGTAAAACTGTAACTATCCATGTGTCTTTACTGTTAATTAACATGTATGAAATGCTTAACTATTATTTGGATACTGATGGAATCAGATGAAACAAAAATAAATAAATAAATAAATCACGTTTTGATTTTCCACATAGTAAGGGTATAATGACAGCTGGACCAGATTAAAGTAGAGGCATTACAGGCTTGTGTTCATGGCCCCAGATTCTGGAGTCATGTGATTACAACAAAACATTAGCTTTCACTAAAAAAAGGTTCCAGCCTTATGGTTGTGAAGAAAAGCTTGACAACAACATGACCCAAATGCCTGCAGACAACCTGAAACAATTTGACCTGGTAGGAGCCCCACTCATTTCAGTAAAGTGTTAACTCAACTCCACTGCTCTGGGACCCCTATCATCAGCACCCCAGCAAAGGATCTGTGAGTGTAGGAAGAAGACAAGAGTACAGTGGACCCAGGCTTCCTGCCTACACATTCATCACAAACAGACCAGCTGCTTCTGGGGTAAGTACTGGGGAGTTCCCCTGCCGGTACGCCTTCCCTTTCTGTTTGGTGGAAGGATTAGATGGTTTCCTGCTTCTGATACTGAGTTGAGTTTATAATCCTTATAATCCATATTGCCATTTATGGGAGGAGAAAGTAAACCCATGACACTGACTCTTTGGGAGGGTTGAAGGTGAGGGAGATTGCCACTGCCATGCCAATCGGGGTGCAAGATCCCAAAGCAGAGTCATAGGGGAGCACATGTTACCTTAATCTGGTTTGGACTGTCAGAGGTGCTAAAGAACAGAAGTTATAAATCAAGTAAAATGTTTGGGAGGGAAGTAGAAAAGTATTAAGGTATTAGAAAGAATTTAACAGGATATAGAACGTGACATTTTAAAAAGTGCTCTGTAGAATATCCACCAATACACATTTAAGCAAATTATGGTTTCATGAAAATAGGCTCACACTCGCAATTAAAATCTAATGAAACTGAAGATACAGTTAAAAATCCATGGTAATCTAATTTGTAAAGAATCCTCAGAAGATGTTCTGCTTTAATTTATGATCACAAATACGACCTAATACGTAGCTCAAGACAAAGTCCACAGGATGAATAAAACAGGCTTAACATTTTTATTCTTTTGTATAAACTACCCATGTTTCTGAGTCTGAGATTACAATGGCACAACATAACATGGTCTGTGCTAATTATAAGGAAAGTTTTACTGATTAAAACCCTGACCCAGAAAATACTTATGCAAGCGCATAACTTCACCCACATGAATAATCCCATTGAAGTCCATGGGAGCCACTGGGCTCTCAGTACTTATGAAAATCAGGCCATTTATTTAGGTATTTAAAGTCAGATTTAGAAGTCTGACCTCATGCATCCATTTCGTTAAAAAATCGTGGCCCTCTCTGTAAGCTTAGATTTAAATAATTTAGTGCTTGTTCCAACAAACACTTACTACTGGGGGTGGGGTGGGGTGGTACATATGATCAGATACAGTCAATAGCAAAAGGCCCCATCATAATTACGACAACCTGTAATAAGTTTTTTGAAAATTTGAACCCCTAATCAACTAGCAGTACTACTAAATTAGGTGTAATTCCAGAGATAAAGCTGTAAAATACAAAGGTAATTAACAGGACATGTAGGTGGCCTCTAAATGTGTTACCACAGTTTTTGCTATTGCTTTTCTTTGTTATATTCAATCTATGGTATGTTGTTTAAATACTGTTTGTGTGCTTTTCATAAAAATGTCTTTTCTTAGACTTTGTCTGCATAAAAAGTCTAGCATATACGCAGTGCTAAATCATACTGCATGTCTAAAATTCTAGAAGAATAAGTATATGAAAGGGTATTATTTGATAGTTAACATCCAAACAAATATTTGAAAACCATATTTTTATGGGCATGTACAAGTCCTATGTCTATACATATACATATATATGTCATTTTTGTAACTATAACTATGTCATTTCCTGACCATGCAGCCTTACCATTCCCTTAATTTAGAAGGGCTCTTTATGGATTTTTTTGTAGGGTAAAAAAAATAATCCTTAATTCTGAACAATTTGGAACCATTGGAGCACCTACGTCAACACCTTACAACACCCACAGAAGGAAGCCCCTCTAGTGTTGTATACATAAATAAATCTAAATATATAAAATATAAACCATAGAAGCTGTGCAGCTTCTATTTATTAATATCCTGAAAGGTAAAGCTGTGCAGCTTCTTCACTACTCACATTCATTATATTTTCTACTGCACAGTTATGTTAGCCATAGGTCCCATCTGCCATGTGACCTTCCTTAGTTATGCTTATTACAAGTACAGTGCTCAGGAAAAAATCACTAGGCACGTGCAGCGTACAATTTTCAAAGCTCATAACACAGATTTAAAAAGTCTTCATCAGAACATTCAAAAGCACTTCTCTTCAATCAGGGCTGCTTTAGTGCCAAGTGTCAACTTCTACTTCTAGCCAACTCTGCAGGATTTCTCTTATATGGCAGGAATTCTCTTGCCATTAAAGGATTTCTCTTGCATCAGATGTGCTGGACAACACAGCTAGATACATGCTACTGCCTGTGCATTATAATACCAGCTAGTTATAGGAAGAAAAGCTACAATGTTAAGATGGTTGTTTTCATGTTGATAATTATTGAAAAAAATGAATGTTATCATTAGTAGATGTAGTTCAAATGGATGAAATATGCCCTTTCAGCTGACATGCCTGCCTTATAAACAGGGCCAATTAAGCAAGAGTAAAATTAAACTCCAGAGAAATACATCACAGTAAGATCACGCACCTACTTGTATTCCCTGATTATTTTAAATTATGCCTTTCACTAGAAGCATCTACAGAAATAGGATTTCAATATAACCAACTATAAATATTTGTAAATGTCTTAACATTCATTCTTTTATTCCAATTTTGTACCATCTGTACCTCCTGCACACCTAGAAAATTTCTACTGTGCTCACTCTGCATACTATAACAAGATAAATATACCCTTGTTTCAGTGAAATCCAGAACAGTGTGTTTGACTTGCACAGGGGAGGACAATTAGTTTCCACTGATATTCATCAAAAGTAATTTCTAACTGAATTTAGAAGGGCATTTATTTGGAAAGTTTGCTCCAGCCTCAAAATGTAAAACAATAACAACAACAAAAAACCAAACCCTGTCATTGGGACCACGGAATCACATTTATTTCAGCATGACTCCGCTCCTAGGTATATCTTAAATCTAAAAGTTTATTCAAATTTTTTAAAAATGTGTTATTTTATGTAGGGCATTTTTAAAATATATATCGCTCTAAAAATTAACAAGAACCTATAAAGCAAGTTATGTAGGTGTTTTAAGCTCTTTCTCCGCCCAGTCCTTCACTGAAAACTATTTACATTAAGCTTGTTATTCAAATTTTCACTTTTTCTCCTTTTCAAAGCAAATCTTTATTTAAAAATATATAAGGATACTGCCTGACCATACAACCCTGATGCTAAAATATGGCAAAAACCTCGGTTAAAAAAATACACAAATGAATAACTAATTAGCACTGGAATTTGGAGAACCAGCTCCAAGTCACTGGCTGAAGTCCAGTCCAGGTCAGAAGCTAATGAAAATCATTATAGTCTGACATCTGTTCTGTGACCCATGTGAAAAGAGATGCTTCTGTTAGTCCAAGTTTCTAGTGGACAGGTGTCCACATAATAAAACTAACTATTATAACTAACAATAATTATTGCTCTGTCATCTCACACTCAGAAGTGTTGAGGAACACTGATTAGGCAATCTTGGGAAGCTTGCACAATTACTGCCTGTGGTGTGATTGATTGTCTTACTTGCATGAAAGTGTCCTACTCACTCCTGTGGAATAAGTTTCTACAGCCATCAATATAGGACTTTTCATAAGCACTAAATTAACCTTCAAAATAAAAAATATCACAGAAATCTTAGACAATGTATAACTACAAAAACCATAATAGTCAATCTTTTAGACAAGTGACTCAGATATTGGTCACTCCTAAATGAAGACTAAATTAGGCTCTGATCCAAAGTCCAGAGAAGTCAGTGGTATTCTTCATTGACTTCAATAGGTTTTGGATCACTCCTGACAGCCAATTCTGGCTCCCACTGATATCAATGATAAAACTCCCTTGAACATGTTGAGCCCGACACAGCAACAAAATGAGGACACATACATGGATGGATTTTAAGTGGCAGGCCACAACTTTTATTAACTTAAACATGGGAGTGGGGCATTACCTGCTCAATGCTCATACTCTTCTATACCTGACATTTATGTGGTTCCAGTGCAGAGGTTACAGGAGTTCTACCATGTAACCTGTAATTCAGAGTAGGCTCGCCTCAGCCTACCCCCCAGAACTCAGCTTGCTCTAAATCCTACTACCGATCCCTCATGAGGGGGACAGAGTGCTCAGAAAGGTGGGCAACTTGGCCTGTGAGGATCATAAGATCTGATCCTATCCCAGGATCCCAAGGCCTGTCACCAAATTTCCAAGTCTTTTACAAGAGTCTCTGCAAACCTTTTAATTGCACTGGAAACCTGCCACAGAGAGCCCCACAACTAGCTTGGTCTCTCTCTCTCTCTCTCACACACACACACACACCCCAACCGTGCCAACTGGCATGACAACTCCTGCTCCATCCATTCCCTCATGTTCTGTAGCCATATGTCGGCACCTCCACCTGACAAACATAGACCATCATCCCTGAAGAATTCAGGCCAATTGTAACAGACCTCCCCATGCTGTACCAGCAAACCCTCTGTCTTCGGGAATATTCTAGTGATCACCCGATTCATTTTCTTCTGAGCCTTCTCCATGCAGGCTGGATCTGCAGCTCCCCAACAAACCTGTCTTGTGAGCATTTCTGACCATAGCAACCTAACCTCTGGCCACAACTGCCTAATAAAATAATGAACCCTCTGGATTCTGTCCCATGCAGCCCCTGGTCCATACTGTCGATCAACAAGTGCAGAAGTGGCATGAGCTGATCTCACTGCATGCCTCTTCTGCTGAACAATTGTATGCAAATGGATTCAGCCCTGAAGCCCATCTGAGATTTGTTTGCTATCCTGGCTTCCCATTTGTGGGCCCAATGACTATAGGGCGCCCGCAAATCCAAAGATCAGATACCCTCTGGGAAGAAAACAAAAATACCACATCAGGTTAGCTACATTTTACTGTCCATCCCCCTCCCCATCCTTTCCTAGGTGCTAAAGTAAATCCAGTAACATTGATTTGCCTCATCCCATCACCTGCACCTTCCACAGGGGCCAAACCCACTTGTGGTCGCTGATGTCGCTGCCCTGATCGTGAAAGAATGGGTACCAAATGTATTCAGGTCATGACTGCAGTATTCCAAGGTTTTTCTCCATACCACAGCAAACTGGTACCTCATCATGAGTCTGCCATCACCATGTAGGAGCAGTGGGCCCAGCTGCTGGCCTCAGATTTCTAGGAAGATTTTTACCACCGTTATGGGGAGCACACATTCATCTGCACATTCTTTCCTTCAACACCACATAAACCTGCCTTCCCTTATGGTCCATTTTAAGAGTAATTTAAAAGCAGGGCACTGTTCCTGTAGATAGCCATCTATCCATTAATTCAATGCCTGCTGGGACCTGTCCATGGCTGCCAAAGGCCCAGCTCACCGACTCTAAAAGCGCCAAAAAAGGCAACAACAAATGCTGCCCTAAATAAAAATGGTCTCCCTCCAACAGCTCACAATAGTCCTGTCAGTTTCCAAAGTTACAGGTAACCTGTCATTCCTCCTGCACTCACCCCTTTTGGACTACTCTTTTAAGAACTTCCGTACTACAAAGCACCTTCATGGGTCTGAGAAACCTGCAAGCCTACTCTAGTAGGACAGGCCTTCTAGCCAGCAGTAGTGACAGGAGGGAGCCAATCTACACTGCCAAAACCACCACATATCACACCATCTATTGTGTAGGTATGGGCCACTGAGACAAATTCCTTCCTATGCCCTTAGAAATGTGCCCCAGCTCCCCTCCGCTCCACCTCCGCCTGCTCCCCTGAGCGCGCTGCCGCTGCTCCACTTCTCCCCCCTCCCTCCCAGGCTTGCCACGTGCGAAACAGCTGTTTTGCATGGCAAGCCTGGGAGGGAGGGAGAAGCCGAGTGGCAGTGTGCTCAGGAGTGGTGGTGGTGGTAGACTGGAGGTGAGCTGGGGCGGGGAGTGGTTCTCTACCCCCCGTTACTTCCTGCACTCCCCCATTACTTCCTGCGCCCCCCCACCCTCGCTCACCTCCGCTCCGCCTGCTCCCCTGAACACGCCGCCGCTCCCTCACCTGAGAGGGAGGGGGGAGAAGCGGAGAGGCGGAGCCTTGAGGGAAGCAGGCGGAGCAGAGGTAAGCTAGTGCAGGGGGGTCGTGGAGAGGGGGTGCAGGAAGTAATGGGGGGGAAATGCGGTATGACCAACGGAGGGGGTGAAAGGTTTGGGAAGGGGTGGAGTTGGGGTGGAGCTGGAAGCGGGAGGGCACAAAAAAATTGGGGGGTGGCCAAAATTTTTTTTGCTTGGGGCTGCAAAAATCCTAGCAGGACACAAAGAGCATGTGCTCCCATGGAAACTGCAACACAGACCCTCCTACATCTACACGCACACACACACACATCAGCCCCTGGGGCCCAGCTCCACCCCCTGTCTGCTGTAGTGTGTCCATGTAGCTACCAACCTCCCTACTCCCCTCTCACAAGCAGGCAGGGAGATGCAGCAACAGCCCCAGAAGCATTCCATCATCTGCCTCCTCAGGTGGACCCTGGATTCTGCCCTCCCCTCATGCTGGGAGGGTGGGGTGAGTGTGGGGGCCAGCGCTGAATCTTTCCTTGTGCTGATAGCAGACAGAGCCCTCCATGCTGGAGGGCAGAGACTTCTCCCACTGGACCAAATCCTCTGCCCCTAGGGTGAGGGGACCTAGGATCCTCACCTGTCCTCCTCTGCATCCTGGCTGCTGCCACTGCTCAATGAGTAAAGCTGCTGAAACAGCACTGCAAGAGACTTCACCTGGTTCATGCTCCAGGTTAACCCACCAGAGCTGGGGGATGTTAACCAATCAGCACCTCTCCCTTCCAACTGGCCAATGGGTGCCAGAGTTTCCAAGGCTGGGGGAGGAACTACCCAGTGTCCCTCAACAAGTGTCTCCCTGCCTTGCAGCTAGGGTTAATACCTGGCCAGTATTTGACCCACCTGGCTGGGTTTTTTTTTATGGATTGTCCAGTCGCAAGAAAAATAATTTAATCTGCCATTTTTTAACGTGGATCTAAAGATTTGCATTATCATCACAACACAAGGGGATATCTAAAGTTTCTGTGTCCAACTAAAGATGTGTTATCTCTCTAGATATTATAAGTGGCTGTTCAACAGCCACTTATAGTATCTAGAGAGATAACACATAAAGATACAATTTATCTTGTGGGTTGTGGGGTTGTGGCTGTGGCGGGCTTGCCTTGTGGAGGGTGGGGGGGTGGGGGAAAGAGTGCTTGTGTTTTTGCATTTCAAAGGTGCTAACTCTACCTGCTCTGGGGCAGTCCCTCTTGGCTGCTGGCCTAGTCAGCTTCCCCCACCCACTGAAGTGGGTAAGTGGTATTTCTATGCTGCAACAAAGCACCACATGACATTGGGGAGAGAGGGGAGTGTCACATAAAGGAGCTTGTTCAGCTCCCTAATTCTGAGGACTTGGCCTCAGCTCCTGAGCCACTTAGAGGTGCTGCAATGTAGTTGTATGTAGGACCCTTAATGAACACTGCACCAGTGGAGGATTGGTGCAGTGAAGCTCTAGCGTGCCCTCTTTCCAACCCCAATAGCAGGGGGAAACGGGTGCATGCTCATTTCCATCACCTCTTTGCCTAGCAGGGCAGAATTCCTACATCAGGGGAATTCTCTCCTGGAAATTTGCAGCCAGTTTTGGCCCCTTTTTGAGCCATACAAAGTGGTGTAGAGATCCCATAACTCACTTGAAAACTAGAGAGGTATTGGGCCTTTAGTCAACTGTATTGTATACAGTAAATTTTATAGTATAGAATTTTTAAACACTGTTATTCTAGGAAATGAGATATGGCTTTCTATTCCTCATCATACATTAACAACATTTTTCTTGCTTGTTTTGTCACAGACCTTTCTTCAGCTTAATTTGGTAACGCACACAAAATTACCTCTCTTTCTTTCACTATTTTGTTTTCTTTTGTTCTTACAGAAAGACTGCACTTCAAAAAAATCCACATTATTCTATGTATTAAGGTTTTCTTTGCTTTTCTATTCCTCATAATTTATTAATAATGCAGCTATGACTTCCATTTGACTCATCTACTCCTCCATTCCTCATATTTTATGAAATATAAAGATTCATGATAAAGAGACAAAGTCATCATTATTCTAAGATTATCTGCACTGAACTGTCTTTGTTATCTATTAGTCTTCAAATGGTTTAAATATTTTTTTCATCACCATCATCCCCTTTTCTTTTTAAACTGTCTGCATATTACTTCATTATTTACGGCTGTTCTAGCACTCCTTTTCTGAATAAGTTCTGTATTCATCATCTTTACACTTTTAAACATCCAATACAAAATATGAAAATTGTTCATAATTTTCTATGTATAATGACAGTTTTTTTAAAAAAAAAATAATTACTGAAAGTTTTAAAAGCTATTCATTTTCCACATTTATTTTCAACCACTTATTTCTTCACTAATTCTGGCCCAGTTTCCTGGTAAAGGTGAAAATCGCCATTAGCACTGCCACAAAACATCATATTCAATAGAACTCAGATTTGTTTTATCGCTCAATCTCATTATTCATATTTTATGATACATGCTCTTGACTTTTTGACTGTACTTAATTCCTTATCATTAATGGCACACACTTGTCTGCTATCCTTCTTTGTAAAGAGTGATTATTGATCCCCATTAATGTAACTGATGTATCTTTCCCCATCTATTAGCCATGTCTTTTCAAGCATATAATTTAACTGAATTCCTTCCTCTTATTATTACAGTTCCTCTGTCATCCATTTATGACACACATTGCACTCACTTTTGTTTCTTACTCTTTGTGCTTCATTTATCACAAAATGTACAATTATTCTATGCTCATTTTATATTACACTTTGTCATTAACTGTGGAAATGGAACTTTATCAACAATGGTTTCTTTAAATGAAAAGGTATGAATTCAGTACTTATTAAAATAATGAACTGGCACAGTAGCTCTGGCTAGAGCCATGTACAATGTGTACTTTTGTAATCTTACAGCACAGTTCTGTGCCCACCTACCGCATATCTGATATCCGTGTTATTCCAATCCTTAGAATTTTTAAATATCTTGGTCAGAGGCTGAATGATGTCAAATTTCTGAATGTTTGTTTGGGGCGTACATACAGTAGTCCCATTCTGCTCCTGCTTGCTTCTTGAACACCAATCTATACCTCACTGTGCCTTTACACCACCCTGGCAACATAAGGCAGCTGCAAAGAGGGCAGAAAGGCCTCCTGGGTAACGTACCTTACACAAAAGTTTCTTCTGACTTGTATAGGGCTTGCAGAGTATCACTATGCCACCTTCCTGCACAAGAGTGTACTGTGCTTGTTCTATTCTGGTCCACAGAGTGACCCCTAGGTGGCCATGCATTAACTTGGAGCAATTCCTGGTTTTTTATTCTAATTCACACTGGGACCAAATAAGCCCTCCACCAGATCCAGAATTCAGAGGATAGAAAGGTGGCATAAAGCCACTTTTGCCCTCTCACCATGTGGACTGCGCTTCTTGTGCAGTGCCAAACCTTGTCCTGGATTTTTAAAACAAACTTATTTTAGAAATTAAATTGGGTAGATGGTAATGAGGCTACATTTCCAGATCTAATGCAGACAAGTAACTGCATCACCGGTGTTAAATAAGGAGACAGGGCTGGCCCACAAAATTTTGGCACCTGAGGCAGGGAGTTCAAATGACGCCCCCATGCCCCCTCGCTTGGGCCCAAACTTTGAAAGGTCTCAATTCTGCCTTCTTCCTGTTCTACTCCTCTCATGGTACTGCTCTGCTCTCCCAATAAAGGAGAACTAATAACTTAAAATGCCTTGTTCAAAAAAATTAAGTAACAGTTAACTTTCAAATGCCTGAACAGCAAATGTAACTTTTCTTGTCTGCATAGTAAAAACTGCCATTTTTATCTGTTTGAATAATCAAAGTGGTGCTTTCCATGCCTTCTGGGTTGCAAAGATTTGAACTGCTTCCTGAAGGTCCACAGTCTGGGCCAGCTCATGCTCCACTGAGATGGTTGTAAGGCCGACCAGCCTCTCCTGTGTCATTGTGGAGCATAGATATGTTTTTATTAACTTCAGCTTGGAGAAGCTGCGTTCTCCACTGGCAACTGTTACAGGAAGTGTTAGAAGTATGCGCAGAGGAACAAAAGCATTTCCAAAGACAGTGGTCATATTATTTGTGCACATATATTCCATAACAGCCTTTGGAGTTAATCCTGCTGAAATGTAGTTTGAAAGGGCTTTCAGTTCATCACCTAAATCACTCACATCAATATCACACATGTTATCATGTGTCAACACTCTCTCTAGTGCCCTGCATTGCTGGTATAGGTCTTCTTCAGGTATAGTGAGGAGTTTTGGAATATCATACAACATCCCAAACATACTGCTGTGTTCCTTGAGCTGCATGAAACGTTCTTCAACTGACTGTATTGCACAATCTAGCACCTGGTTAAAGAATTCAACTTTGAATTGTTGTTTGGGGTCTCTTATGGGATTTTCCCCTGCCTCGTAATCAAAATGTCTTCTTCTTCGGTGACTCCTGTATTCTTGAATGGGTGGGAAAATAGCTTCAGTGTGAAGTTCCTCTGCCAACTTCTATGCACTCTTCAGAATGTTTTGAAATCCCTCATCTGACCGGTAAGACAGTAGGTATAACTTTGCTTTGTCCAGTTGTTCCACCTTCTCCAGATATATCAAAGTCAACACCTTGGAGTCCCTTGCTTACAACATTTATTTCAAACAGTATGTCATGCCACAACACTAAGCCACACAGAACTTTGAAGTTATGTATGTTTCTGGTGATTCCATTTCCCTCTGCCACTGTTCTCCACGAACAGTTCCAGTAATAGCATTATCCTTCATAACGGCAAATATGGCATAATCTATCTTCCCAATTTGGTGTTTGATAGGCTTTATTGCCTCCCCTTGACTTTCCCATCATGTGGCACTTGGTTTCAGTGTCAGAGAGGATGTTCCCAGATGTTGCTTCAAAATTTGCCATTGATGAGTTGATACAGAGAAAAATACTGAGATGCTTTGAATTACATTAAAAAATAAGCTCACTAGAAGCTGATGCTGCATCACTGACCACCAAGTTCAATGCATGAGAACTGCATGGGACAAAAAAATCTCAAGGATTTAACTCTCGGATACGTATCTGCACTCCTCTGTTCTTTCCTCTCAGGTTGGCACCATTGTCATAGCCCTGATCTCTCATGTCAGCTATCACAGTTCCCGTATCTTCCAGCTTTTTAAGAAGCACATTTGTCATACCAGCTCCTGTAGTATCATCAATGTCAATACTAGAAAATGCTCTCTGACAGTCACCATTGCAGTGACTTTTTTCACTAGGTTCTGTTAAGGTTACAAAATGCACCATTAAAGACATTTGTTCCGTATGGCTGATGTCGGGTGTGCAGTTCAGAAAACAGAGTAACATCTTGCTGACTTCACATCTGCCACAATCTTCGGTTTGACTTTTGTTGCCAGTAACTGTATGATCTCATTTTGAATTGTTTTTCCAAGGTAGTGGTGTGTGTACATTTCTTAGGTGGTGACTCTTCTTAGATGCTCCTGGAGTACAGCATCCACAAACTCAGCCATCAGCTCCACAATTTTAAGGAAGTTTCCATTGTTTGGCACATACAGCTGATCTGAAGTGCCACGCAGTGTGAGGTTTTGGGTAGCAAGCATTCTCACAATGGCAATGAGCCTTTTCAGAACATTTTGGCAGTAAAGAGACTCTGATGCAATCTTCTCTTGATGCTGATCATCTATGGTGGCCTTTAACCTCAGTCTCATCTTAAGCTCTTTCCACCTACGGAATGCTCTCTGGTGATTTGCTGCCTTCTGATGGCATGCCAGATTTCTAGCCAGATTTTTCCAGTCCTTTGTTCCTGTAGAACCCAATGTTGCTGGTACATTAGACTGGAAGAGTTTGCAACAAAAACAGTATGCAGCATTCTGGGTTTTTGAATACATAAGACATGGCCTCTCCACTTTGTCACCATTAGGGATTTCACGCCAGTAATGTGTTGGATGGAAACGTCTATTTTCATTGTCTTTGGGGAACATGACGTTTTTCACTTGCTGTGGCCCATGCAGTACAAGGAAGTCCCTCAGGCTACTGCTCAAGTGGGTCCACAGTCCTGGATCATCTAGACTTAAGGAACTAAACTCAGCAGCAGCTGTTTCTTGCAGCTCCACCACACTCTCTTCTGATCTACACTTTTCTTCAGGAATGTACATGGTTACATCCATTTGAGATGGAGATATAGATGCTGCAGTAGCTGCCAGGTCTCCTGCACTCTGACTAACTGCAAGATCAGGCATCTCCTCACCACTCACATCCTCACTGGGGCTGGAAGGCTCAACGTGAACATTTGTGTCTATGTATTTCAGGAAAGCTCCTTCCTGCTTAGATAGAAAAGCTTCCTTTGCTTTCTTTCTTTTTCTGAATGCTGCCCCAGAGGGGCGTTTTCTTCTTTCGCTCATGACTGCTATGTGCCAGCTATAGTGGCTCTCAACACTCAATTGAAGGGGACAAATAAGCAGGCTGGTATCAGGACCTGAGTGAGGGAAGATATCAGCATCTTAAGGGCCTAACTGGCTCCTACTACTTCAGTTGACTGCCTGTTCTCCTCGAGTGGGTTCAGGGAAGCAGCAGGAAGCTCCCTGAGAAGCTGGTGTTAATCAGTCCAGGCTCCCGGGGGTGCTAGAGAGGTACTTAAGAGGCTCCTCCTTCTCTCTCTCCCCGCAGCTCCTGCTGCTTTCTGTTATTCCCTCTCACCTTTTCTCCTGCCTGCCTGTTATGTCTCTGGTGTCCTCCTTCCTCCATCACAGCACTCCACCATCTCTGTGCATCCAGAGCAGAGAGAATACATATGCACCAGCAGCAGACACAATTTTCTACACTCGGGGTCCTAGTGGTGCCCCCCCTCACTACAGTCTGGCACCTGAGGCGACCGCCTCAGTTTGCCTCATGGTAAGGCCAGCCCTGTAAGGAGGATGCTTTGCGGGGAGGTAATGCAGTTCCTTTTCATCTGCGAAAAATCTCATCTCCAATTTGTCTGTGTAGCGTCTCCCCACCCCTAGCATTGCCTCCTCCAGGTTTGGTGCAGCGAGAGCTCTCCCTCCCATTTCAGTCTTTTACCATTTATCATGAGCATCACAATCTGACAGCTGTTATTGCCTAAATCTAGGGGCAAGTCTACACTAGGTAGTTAAATCTATTTAATTTAAGTCAATATCCAGCCACCATAGTAATTAAGTCAGTTGGGCGTGTCCACACCACACTCATTGTCAGTGGAGCGTGCTCTCATTAGCAGCGCTTGCAGAAGCAGTGCACCAAGGGTAGCTATTCCACAGAGCAAATAGCCGCAAGGGGTTTTAGGCTTTGGCTACACTCAAAACTTGAAAGCGCTGCCGTGGGAGCACTCCCGCGGCAGCGCTTTGAAGTGTGAGTGCGGTTGCGCGCCAGCGCTCGGAGAGAGCTCTCCCAGCGCTGCAGACACTCCATCTCCATGAGGGGAATAGCTTACAGCGCTGGGAGCATGGCTCCCAGCGCTGGGGCACTGTTTACACTGGCGCTTTACAGCGCTGTAACTTGCTGCGCTCAGGGGGGCGTTTTTTCACACCCCTGAGCGAGAAAGTTGCAGCGCTGTAAGGTGCCAGTGTATCCAAAGCCAAAGAAAGGCTTGTAATGCCTCATGGAACCAAAATATTGTTGTGGGGAAAATGAGACCATGGCTTCAACTTCCCATAATGCAGTTTCCTACCCCCCACTCTGATATCAATGACAAACAATCCATACTTTTTTACTCCTTTTTTCAAAAACCTGGCTTAGCCACACGTAGTCCATAGCTCAAGAAGCATGGATGCTGCTTAGCTGTGCACTATTATTGTGAGCATTACAAACACCTCATGCTTTATCCTGCAGTATTTCCAGAGCAGAGACAGAAGCAGCTGCATGGAACATAGCAATGTCATACAAGCAGACCTGCTGCAAGCCATAGAATGAAACAGTTCCTGGTTGCTGCTGGCATTCACACAGCAGTTGAACATGGTGGAATGCCATTTCTGGTCCTAGGAAAGAAGCACTGACTGGTGGGATTGCTTCGTTATATGCAGGGATGAGCCGCCAAAATCTTAACCACCCATTCCCATCAACCCCCCCTGCTCCTTGTCCCCTGACCAACCCTCCTGAGACCCCCCACCCTAACTGCCCCCCAGGATCCCAACCCCTACCCAACTCCCCCTGCTCCCTGTCCCCTGACTGCCCCCCAGAACCTCACCCCCATCCCAATTTTTCACACTTGCTATCTGGTCACCCTAGGGTGTGCACATGTTTGGGTCCCAGCTGCTCCCTTCCCCCCTCATTGAAGCAGGTGTGCAAGGTTACTGACCTGGGAACTGCAGGGCACCAGTGGACATGGGGCCAGCTGCAGACAGGGGCGTGGGGCAGGGCTGGCTGGAGGCAAGGGGTGCGGGGCTGGCTGGAGACCGGGGCTGGCTGCGGGCAGGGTGGCGGGTACTCACGGGGAGAGCGGCTCAGAGCAATCTGAGCAGCAGGACGCGGCCCAGCAGAGCAGCCGACACCCCCCCCCCCCCCCCCAGGCAGCAGCGGGAGCCCCAGGACCAGGGGAGCAGCAGCAGCAAGAGGGTCCGTGCCCAGGGCCAGGCGGCAGCCCACATGGCTCCCGCAGCGCAGCGCCCCCAGCGGCTGGAGGAGGAATTACACCACTACCCAGCCGGAGCCCATCAACGCCGCAGCGCCCCCTCGCGGGGAAGCGGGTTAACAACCGGTTCTAAAACTCCAACAAAATGTAACAACCGGTTCCCGCGAATCTGTGCGAACCAGCTCCGGCCCACCACTGGTTATATGTTGTGTGATGACTAGCAGTGGCTGCAGAACTTTTGATAGTGGAAGACCAGGATATTTGTGTGGAGCTTTCCACAATTCTGAAGCACAGCAACACTAAAATCAGACCTGCTCCACCAGTGGAGAAGCAAGTGGTGTTCACGCTGTGAAAGCTTGCAATGCCAGACTGTTACCAGTCATTGAGGAATCCATTCAGAGTTGGTAAATCCAATGTGGTAAATCCAACACTGGTCTGTCAGTGTCGGGGCTGGGGGCTGGTGGGTGGGGCTCCAGCTGTGAGCCCGGTGCCCAGCTGACAGCTAGGGTGAACGGGGGGGCTCCAACTGTCAGCCCCCATGCGAGGCTGACAGCCCTAACTACATCGACCTAAGCACTATGCCTAACGCGGAGGTGGAGTTATTAGGTCAGTGTAGTGGGTGACACATTGGCCGGAGCAATGATGTAATTTAGATGCTTACAGAGTTAGATCGATGTAAACTGCCTTATGTCCTCCTAACTCTGTAGTGTAGACCAGACCTAAATGGTCAGTTCCTGCATAGGGGACAGATAATTTAGCGAGAGTTTTAAATGAAGATCATCCTGTGAGAAGGGAAGAAAGTAGAGATCCACCGAAGTAATGCCTCTTTTTGCACACAGCATTGTTGCTATTTAGATTATCTATTAGTTTACATTACAATAGATATCTATCCCATTAATGAGCAGCAAGTAAACACAAGGTAACAAAACTATATTTTTCAGACCAAAAAAATACACATGCATAGAAGCCCCAAGAACGCTAACTACAAAGAGAGTTTTTAAAATAGTTCACTGATTAGTCCAATTATTCTCAGGTAATTTATCATCTCTCTAGGAATCCTCATTTTACACTTTGAAGTGAAAGAAGCTCCATTTTTGCATTACTATTTTCCTAAATTAAGTCCCCATGACTCTTCTGTTCTGAAGCCTCATCTCCTTTTAGCAATCAGTATTGGAAGGTAATCAGAACCCATTAACACAGTAAGATAAGTTAAAATTCATTAGTTGTTGCTCTCTATGAATGCTTATCCAAACTTCTCTGCTTAAACAATCATCTCCCTTCTAGATTACATTTAGGCTCAACAGTGGAAATGTTTACTACATAACTCCATTTTATTCAAGACAGTCTAGTGCTGTATGTATGCAAACAGTAACAGGTGTAAAGTATCTTATTTTAATTTTGGAAGTATTGAGACCCAGATAGAACAAATGAACCTAACAAAGCAGATAAATTGATACTAGTTTGCTAGTGCTTTTTAGACTTCTAGCCAAATCCATGCTTAGAAGGAAGAAGCGCTCTACACTTTCTATAGAATAAATGTTACCAAGTATACATTACCATTCATCTATGTTTTTGTAACCATGGTAAATATATTGCATCATCTGATCCTGTAACATCAACTCAGATTAATAGCAATCTAAGTATTGGACATTCACTGAAGTTGTATCTGTTTGAGAGAAAGAGAAAAAGGAAAGGGGACTGAGGTGCAATGGGTGTGGTTCCAGATGATCCCAAACTGATAAGGGAAACTCCTAATCATGTAATCCAACCAGAAGAACCAGACACTAGCTATTTGTGCAGGTACAAAGGTGGGAAGAGGCATTCTGCAAGTGGAATTCAGGGATGTGTGTGACATAGAGGCCTGGGAGCAGCTACAGACATTACCAGTGAATAGGGTATGAGAGTGGGAAAAAATGGCCAGAAAAAATTAGAAACCCTGGAGGCCATCCAAGAGATGCTAAAAAAGATTTTAAGTACTTCTGACCGTGACCATGTGGAGATGGATGAGATACAGAATTTCAGATTGAGCGATAAAGGAGTGAAGAGAGACCCAATAAGGTTTTAATTTTGTGCATTTAATATGCACACCTCAAGGCAAGATCCTCAGGATCATCTCTTTGTTGCCCAGCACAGCACAGGCAGGAAGTGGTTGTATTCCACCTTTGTAGTTCCTTTATTCTTCAGCAGCTAGCCACCAGTCTGGTTTCAAGCATCAACTTCAAGCATCCTGGGGGCTGCTCTAAATTGCAGCAACTGAAACAGCATCCAAAAGGTAGTTACGGCAATTGGAGATTGCAGTAGTGCATGAGCATTCTAACCACACTGCTTTTCCTCAGTCATGTCCCCTGTGCTGTGTGCTATACCTGGACCACAGTCAGATCTGCCAGCTCTATACCACTTGAGGAGATACCCATACATAAGAATAATGATCAGCTAGCCACTTAAAGAAGCTTTGCATTGTTGGAGTAATGCAACACAAACTGAATAAGACCAAGGTTCTGGACCACTAAGTGTACAAATAAACTAAATACATAAATAGAATATTAATATTGCGGTAATGCCCAAGAGTTCTAGTCCTGGACCAGGACTCTATTGTGCTAGGCACTGTGCAAACAGAACCAAAAGATGGTCCCTGGCCCAAACAGCTTACCATCTAAGAAGTTACCAGCAAACAATTAATATTGAAAAAACTCCATCAGAGGACTTGGCAAAGCCATTAACTGAATTACAGTGTTTTAAGATTACCCTAGACCTCAGCCTTAGCAGCAAAATAAAATGAAAGAAATTAAAAGCCTTTTTCCCAAAAAATATTATCATCACAAACCCTGCTTCACATGGTGTCTTCAGACAGCAAGAAAAAAAACTAATAAAAGCAGTGCAATTTATTCTAGAAGGAAGGACACTTTCTGAGGGGTTAATTAATTGGGGATAACAAGCAAGCTTTCATGTCAACATAGAAGCATTATTAATGTTAATACACAGCTGCTCTTAACACCTTTACTGAAACAACTGAGTTGGTTAAATAGTCAAGTGACAAGGAGACATTATTGACTGTAAACTGCTAAAATCCTAGGATTAGTTTAAGTAAATTCTAATGTTCCAAATTAATTAATCATGTGAAAAACAAAAAGGGTAAATATTTTCCATGTATTTAATGTGATAAGGACACTTGCAAATAGTTGATTTGTTGTATAACAATTGGTTGTTCTAGTTAAAGATCTGAATACTGAGAAGTTTAAGAAATAAGAATTCTACCATTTCATGATCACTCTCACCTAAACTTCCTTCCACATTCAAATTCCCAAGCAGTTCCTCCCTATTTGTCAAAATCAAATCTAGCACAGTCTCTCTCCTAGTAGCTTTCTCCACCTCCTGAAATAAAACAGTGTCTCATATATATTCCAATAACTTGTTGGATAATCTGTGCCCTGCTGTTTTATTTTCCCAACCGATGTCTGGGTAGTTGAAGTCCCCCATCACCACCAAGTCCTGTGCTTTGGATGATTTTGTTTGTTTAAAAAATAGTCTCATCCACCTCTTCTTTCTGATTTGGAGGTCTGTATTAGACCCCTATCATGACGTCACCCTTGTTTTTCACGTCTTTTATCCTTATCCAGAGACTTTCAACAAGTCTATCTCTTATTTCTATGTCAACCTCTGTCCAAGTGTATATATTTTTAATATATAATTCAACACCTCCTCCCTTTTATCCCTGCCAGTCCTTTCTGATAAAGCTGTACCCTTCTATATCAATATTCCAGTCATATATATTATCCCACCCCTGTGATGCCAACTATGTCATAATTGTGTTTGTTAACTAGCATTTAAGTTCTTCCTGCTTATTCCCTATACTTCTCTGTCTGCCTGGGCCACTACACTTTACCAGAAGGTTTGAAGAGAACACCACCTGTGCCCCCAACTCTTTCACCCTTACTCCCAGAGCCCTGAAGTCACTTCTGATCTGCTCAGGGTCATACCTCGAAATATCGTTAGTGCTCATCTGGATGAGTAGCATAGGGTAGTAGTCAAAGGGCTGGATGATCCTTGACAATCTCTCTGTAGCATCTCAGATATAGGCCCCTGGCAGGCAGCACACCTCCCAGGAAGCCACATCAATATCTTTTCATAATAAATATTTCACCCACCATTTTAGCAGTTCCTTAACATTGTATGGCTTAGTACTCCTCTCACAGCACCGTAATTCAGGAGTAACTCAATAAAAGTCAATTACATAAGGGGCACAAGAACTATAAGGCCCCAATCCAGTGTAAATTATTATCTACAGACTCTGATGAAGATTCCTATTTTGTAACCAAATCCTATAAGGATTGCCATAATTACTCTGGATAAAAGTTTCAGTTCCTGTATTTCTTGTTCCACTTGTTTTACCTATAGCATCTGTACTATAGTTAAAACAAGCACTATGAGCTTTAAAAATTTGGTGTTAAATATTGCAAAGCGAAGGAAGGCCCTGTTGCAGGAGCAGGAGGAGTGTCCTCCAAAGGAACAATAATTCTTTTGACAGGAAATCACTGGAGAGGTGGCCAGGTTGTTTGTCTTTATTTTTGTCAAATATTTTTAAAATATCGAGAAAATTTGTGAATGAACATGATAAGAGTAATCTAATTAAGACTACACATGATTGGGCATGTGTGACTGCAAGGTAGGCCTCAGGACACAAAGTGATTGTTTCACTACCATGGGACTTAAAAGCTCTGCTGAAGATATGCACAGAGAAGGAAAAATAATAAAGAATGTTAGAGCTGGGTCCAACCTCTAGTGATTGCATTTGGATCTAGACGTACCTATCCCACATTTTAGTTTGAAGGTGTTTGGATCTGGGAGAGTGGGGTGGAGCAGTTGGTTCAGCCTGTTAGACTATAGGCATTAGCTAAAAAATCCAGATTCACAAATTTCAACCTTGAATTCCTCAAAGTTTCAAGGAGAGGGGGTTTAGGATCAGAGTTTTTTTGTTTTTGTTTTTTAAATTTGGGCCCGTTTTACATTTACATACAATACCTCCATGCTCCTGTAGGTTCTCGACATGTTTTAAACAAACTAAGATCCTGATTCTGTAGCTGGTTTGTACAGAAGAACCTTGTGACACTGTGTTTTCGGTGCAGTTATGTATTTGTACCTGGTTCCATCTACACAGATCCAGTTTGGGGATCAGTCCATAAATAGATAGCCAGCCTATACAAGCGATTACTAATCCCACTGAAAAGCTTCCCCTGTACGGTGGAACACAGCAGCTATCAAGCACACTGAAATACAACTTTGGAGAGGAAGTGAAGCAGCATACTGAATAAGCCTGATTCTGCTATCCCAACAAAAAGATTCATGAGTAAATCCACTAATCTGTACCAGCACAGTGTCGTTTAAGAGTGATCACTAGCCTAGAAATAATGAAACTATGTAGTTCTGTTTCACAATTGCATTAGGTAGTGATGTGTAAAATTCAACTTTGTTTGCCACCAGCAGATTTTACAGCTCAGATTTTCAAAAGGGACTAAGGTTTCTGGGTGTCTTAATTTTAGGGTCACCTTAGATTTTCAGAAAATGCAGAGAAACTGTTCTCTAACAACCCAACAGACCCCTGTAAGTTATTTCAAGTTGGGTACTCACTGTCACTAGTCATTTTTGAAAACCCTTGCTTGATCTACTTTTTTGATTCTGAGATTCATTCTGTTATCAAGATTTGATTTTTCATCAAGCTGAAGTTTGCAACACTACATCAGGCAAAGATATATGTATCTTATTGTATTTATTTATTTGTTTAATTTTGCTATTTGCCACCCCCCACCAAAAAAAAAAAAAAAGTCAAAAAGCAAAAATCTTCCTTTCAGAACATTTACCTTTAGGGCACATGACAAATCATGAATTCCTTATGGGATTCCTTCTTGAACTACAGAGACATAAGAAGACACTCAAAAAGCATTCCCTCTTCCTCTTAACTTTAGTTTCCTTCCTTTCTACCTCCCCATCTTTTCCTTTCTCTTTCATTGCATGCCAGAAAGCCTGTCTGTTTGAATGGATATTAGCAAAGGGCTAAGGTAACAAACAGCAGGAACATGCTCTGACATTATGAACAATATAGTAACGCCTCTAGTAATGTGGATATAAACTGGTCAAGGGCCCTCAGAGCTTTGGATAAGTATGTTTGGGTGTCAAATCATTTTTTAGATCAAAATCTATAATTAATTTAATATTTGTTGTGGTTACCATGCTGAATTCACAAGGTTACCATGTGGCTTCCTTATTCTCTCTCATATGAGAATGCATTGGTTGAAATATTATATGAAAAAGGAAATGACTTCTAAAGTTTGTGAAAGAATCTTACCTCAGGAATCTCTGTATTTTCATTGTGTGGCATTTAGGAATGAACAAGTGCATCCTTATATTTATGTTTGTGCTGAAAAAATTATTATTCAAAAAATAAGCCTGGGCTGTGAAGTTTAGATCCCAGCTCTGATTTCCTCAAACTTCTAAAGAACCCTGAATTCAGGTTGTTTTTCATATGCCAGTTTAATGCAAGCTCATGCCATCTCTTTCCCAATATGCCTAGGAAAGAAAAATGGCAAAGAAGCCATTAGTAATTTAGGACTTGACCCAATTCCCTTTAAAGTTAATGGAAAGAATCCTGTTGGATTTCAACGGGGATTGGATCAGGGCCTTACAATAAGGTAAATTTGGAGTAACTCCACTGGGGTCAAAGGATTTCACCACAAGGGATGAGAATTATTGTCTCAGAGTCCTGACTGGAGGGTGAGGGGGCTATTTAAGGGTTAGTGAGTGTATTGCTTTAGGCTTAAATGTACAATAAACCTGCTCTAATGAAGGATTATTATTCTAATGCCAATGGTCATTGACAATGCTGTCTCACATATGCCAACATCTGTGAGTTGTCCCTTGACAATATCTGGCTAGCTATCAAGTACAAAAGCCTAAAAATCTATGCCAATTATGCACAGCAGTATGCGTGCCATTGCTGTTCCATCTGCACAAGCTGCACCATATGCCAGTTGCAGCTGAGTTGGAAGAAGTCTCCATTAAAGAGATGCTCCAGTGACTACTCAAGAAACATGATTCTTACTTTCTCTGCTCTAATTTTTCTTTTGTTTCATTTAAGAACTTCACTGCCTGCAATTAATCTCAGCTTCCTCAGTCTTGTAAGTCTGGATACTAAGAGAGTCTATGTGCCAGCTGGAAATTATCAACCTTTCCCAGCATGTCTGAAGGCATCCCCTCTTTACAATACAAGTTGGTAGACTGTAAGCCCCTTCTTGTCTCTAAAAGAACTTATTAATATTGTGGGTATATATGCTCTCTTCATTTTGATCTATACAAGCCTGGAATGTAAGCTATGCAGTCTCATTTATATAATAAAAGTTATTTATTTAAGCTCAGATTGCTAAAAACACACACCGCACAAAGTATATAATGCAGAACCCACTGAATAATCAATAATATCCAATCACTCACATATAACGTCCTATAATAACCCAAAATGCACATACCAGATTAAGATGCAAAAGCTACATTGGAATTATCAGATATCAAACAGCTAATATAGTAAATAAAAGAAAAAGGGGGAAGGGGAAGAATAAAAACAAGAAAAAAATCACATCCTATGCCAATATTTAAAAAAATCCCCATTTATCTCCATCACAAGTTGCTGGAAAACTCAGCTCAATAAAGATCTTGGAATGCATCTTATAGAAAATCATAACATTCAGTTTCCCATGCCTAGCATAAGGAGCTTTTCCTCATTTTTTTGCCCAGTATTCAGTAAGTAATTGATTCAAGCTGATTTGCATTTAAAGTTCTGGAGCATAACAGGGTGAACTATGTGCAGCAGCAGTTTTGTAGACAAAGTCTAAAGGCTACCCCTTTTCTCTTTATGAATTATCCACAAAGAAACTTTTGATAGTTACAAATTGGTATGATGTTCAGAATTATACAATAAAAGATCCAAAAATATATTCTAACCTATTGATTTCTCAAACCCGAGAGATAAAGTAAAGGACAGGTATGAGAGCACTTTTCCCACCTCCTCTGCTCCAAAACAGAGGGATAGCAACCCTTCTTTTTGCATCATATTGCTTGGTGAAATGAGAACAGGGCAGACAAGAGAATCTATAGTGGGAGCTGGAGGAGGAGCCAGTGCCAGGCTGGGGAGTGTATGGGGCTCCAAGCCTTCCCCCCAGTAAGTAGAGCAGCACCAGCACCTCATGGGAGAATTACTGAAGACTGAGAGACACACAATGACATATATTTTTACAACACATTTGTAATAACTCTCTCCATGCTGGATTTAAATGAAAGTCAATGGGAATTCGGCCCCTAAGTCACTTAGGTACTTTTGAAAATGTTACCCCAAGTTATCTCAAGTGTAAGCCCTTAATTGACTAGTCTATGTAGATATAACAGTCCACTGAGTGCCGTTAAAAACTGATGTAACTATGAACAGTAGCAATGCTGGAATCTGATTTAGCATGGATTTGAGAGAGCATCTGAGGCAGAGAGGAAGGAGTTCAGGATAAGAGAGAGAGGGGATAGCAGTTGGGTAGGGGCAGTTTGTGGTTTGAAAGTGGAAAACAGACCAATGATCTCAAGATCAGTGATGGGGTGAGCATGTGGGAAGTACTCTGGCTTTCTCCCAAGGTTCCCTTTTTCCCCTCCTTCCTCACACCAATTTTCCATCCTTTTTTTTGGTCTTTCCCTCTTTCCTGATTTATCTACCCCTTCCCCATCCCACCATGTTTAGTCCCCGTATTGACACCTATTACTCGTTTCCCCCCTTTCATCTCCTCTTCTCAGGTCTCAATTTCTGACTCCTCTTATGTTTCCACCATTCACAGCATTCAGAGACTTCAGGAGAAGCTTAGAGAAGGCACAAACTCCCAGCTGCACCTCAGCCAGTCAAGGAAAAGGAAAATAGGTTTGGAAATCATCTGCTGGGGGCTTGTACCCAGGCCCATTCTCTTTTCCCAGTTGTCTTCATAGGGCTCTTTTGTCTCAGGGTTAAATATGCTTGACCCTTGGCAGGTACCAGTCCAATAAAGTTGACAAAGTTAGACATGAAGACCACTCAAACGAACTGATGTCAGTGATAGTACCTTAGCACAGGCTTCCCTTAAGTGGGTTTGGACTTGTGGCATCGCACCTGAATAATGCACCTACATCCATTCTTTAAATGGGAGCTGGTCACTTCCTTACTCTGTGGGTTGCATTGGCATTCACTTACTCTGCTGGGAAAAACTGTTAGTGGACACTTCAATGTGGGTAGCTCTAAGCATGACTGCCAGGAGCTTTGACACCAGTCTGGCCATCCTACCTCGTGGCTTGCTGGTGCTGCAAAGGTTGGAGTCAATACAAGTGTCCTTAATTGCATGAATAATGGTTTGACACAGACACATTTTACTTCCCTTTATTTACTTGGATAATTTTTAATGTTTTAAGGAGAAAAATCAACTATAATTTGTAAAACTGGCCCTAAAGAATGGATAACAGCTGCCCTTTTTAATTTAACATTTTGGTGTAAGGCTGAGATGGCACTAATGTTCACAAAAAAAGTATGATTTCTCTCATACCTTTCTGAGCAAGTACTTGGTACGAGTTACTTTTTGAGAGCAACTTTAAAAAATCTCCAATAAAATAAGTTTAATAAAGAAATGAATTTCATTTGTACAGAGTAATATGAAGACAAAAGATGTAGAACAATACTCTTCCAGGTTAGTTTGCACTCACAGAACTCAAAGGGGATCTTTGCTTTAAGGCTTCAATGAATGATTTTCAAGAACTGTGTTCATGTGTGGTTGGTGCACCTTTAAGGCCTGGATTTTTCTGTGCAGCACATTCCAGAAGATTCATTAGTTGACAGTCATTTGTAGCTAGACACTGGACCCAAGAATGGAATGAGTTAGCTATTTGCTTCTAAATAAGTACGCATTCACTAAACTAACCCACTTCCTCTTTCTTGCTTTTCTTCTTTCTTGCTCTCTCTTCTTTTCTTTCTTGCTGTTATTTTGGTTTTTCCTTTATGTTGCTCTCAGTCAATTTCAAACATTTTGGTTAACTTCTAAAAAAAATTGATTGATTTATTTGCATTTGGAAAAATAAAGCAGTGGTATTTTCAAAAGCACTCAAAAGTTGTTAGTTGAAAAATAGGGTTTTAATTATTTTTTTTTGAAAAGTTTAGTTTCACAAACATTTGTGCGTGTCAAACAAAACTTTTTGGACTTTTAGCTGAGTTTTTTTTGGGGTGGGGTGGGGTGTTGGGTTGGTTACTGAAAACAAAACACACAGTATTATGTTGTTTCTACAAAAAACATTTTTGGCCAAATTTAATTTTCACAAAAAACTAAATTTCTCATTTTGACCATGAAAAAAATAATAATTTCCCAACCAGCTCCACTGAAGAAATTACCAAAAACAGCACTGCTAACTGCATTAGTTGTTGTGATGTATCTTGCTGATCAGTTGGCTGTTGTCTACATCATACATAACTCAAGCTAGCACATTCATTATTTATATATTCATTTATATAAATTAGTCATGGCATTACCAAATAAGGAACGGCTCTTACCCATTGGTAGAAAAAAATGCTCTAACAAATGATGCCAAAAATTGGGTGAAATAACAACACAGATGCCAATCCTGCAGACTTGGGTGAGCATAAGTTTACTCACACAAGTGGTCTCACTGAAGATGTGTGTGTAAATATTTGCAGGAATTAGTCTAAAGGCATTTTCCACAAATTCAGAGAGAGACTTCTTGCCTGTCATATGTATATATTTATTGAATTCTGACCAAATAATACAGACTGCTTATTGTTGCTCCACTGGTTTCTTGCCCTGAATATTCAGTAAATGTAGTATTTTGATTTGCAGTCATGATAATAATAAACACTATTGAATAAGCATAGAAAGAATTTAGTATTAATTGCACTTATCTTATTCTCACCAGTATTTTTTAAACAAACCAGAGGAGCCTATATAGGGTGTTCTATGAATACTGGATATTGTTGGTTAATTCCCCTTCGTTATTACAGCATAATATATCAAGACAGGTTTCATGGAGTCCACTCACTGCTAGGGGTGCTTCCTATTAGCCACTCTGGGGATTAGCTCCTCCCAGGTCCATGGCCCACTTCTGCTGCATGCCCTGCTCCTGCACTCTCTCAGTCTCTCCAACGCCACATGCGCCTTCATTATTTGGCCCTCCAGCCAGGTCACTAATCGTACTTCCCCATTCCAGGATATCAACATCTTTCCTCACTAGCACTCTTCCCAGTCACTGTCTGTACGGTGCCACTTCCCCAGGAATTAGCAGAAGAACCCTGGTGCACCCTCTACTACAGATTCCAGCTCAGGGACCTGTTAGTCAGCATCCAAGGTCTCTTCCCTCCAGGACCTTACTGCCTTTCCCTGAGTCCTCTCCTACACCTTCTGACACTTCCCCTCCACCCCATCGCCAAGTTTGCAAGCCTCACAACTTCCTCCTCCTAGGAAGTAACTGTAGGCTACTTGCCTATGTAGCCCCAAACACACCTCTCTTCTCCCAAGGAATGACAGCAGCCTACTTCCCAGCAAACCCTCTCTGCTATCAGCTCCCTCACTTTATAGAAGCCCCACCTGTTCCCAAACAAGTGAGCTTCCCCTAATTAGGGATTTCCTCTTAACCTTAATTCTCCCAGCTTGTATTTTAACAGGTTAATTGGCCCATGTGGTCTCCATGAACCCCTTCAGGGCAAGTGTGGGCTTAACACCCCATTGCATTAGGGTTCAAAACTCTAGCTTGGATTGCTAGGTGCCCAATATCTGCAGCAAGTAGGCTTGTCAGCATTTCCTGATTTATCCAGAGTCATTGCCAGCAGACAGCTGAGTCCCTGGAAAGCAGAGATACTGTTATAACTACTTATTTGTGTAATACAATACTGATGCATGGGGCTTAGTATGAAGAGCACAACTTGGGGACAGGAGACAAAAGTCCAGGGTAACTTCAAGCCATTCTTCCACAATCCTGGGTCAAGTCCCAGCTTAAACAGGAGCAGCCTCAGGTTTGCTCTAATATATATGGGCTCCTAATAGCCAGAGCCCATTCTGGCAGAGCTGGCCAGGTGCAGTGATACCTCAGACATGCTTCTTTCCCCGAGTCATGCCCTCTGCACTGGCAGCTGGGTGGGGGAGTAGTGCAGAAGGCAGTACAGTATCTTACCACCATGCCAATATTTCCTAATGCTGGAGGAATTTGTAGTACAAATCTACCACAATGAAGGGCCAAAGGGCGGTGCTCAAAGGGCTAATCATGCATTTCTACTCTGCCTTTAGGATCTAATTCACCACTATGTTCTTCAATTTTACGGTGTAACTCCACCGATGATGTTTGAGTGGCATAAAGCTGGAATATCGCAGTGTTGAACCAGGTCCTGATAACATGTCAATCACAATGATATCTAGATGTGTTTGGTTTTGACCACTGAAGGTTTATTGTAAGCCACCCTACCATTGTTTGAATGCAGCTTTGTCAAATGTGAATGTAGCAGAACAAAGTTGTGTTGAGATCCAAGATGGTAATGGAAACTGATATACAAAAATTTTGTGTAGACACAACCGTGTGGTGTAGACCTGTTCAGATGTGCTCAAATTTATTCCAAAAGTATTATTATTTTTAAAATTGCAGCTATAACTTCAGATGCCAGGAATATTACTTACACACACACACACACACAAATGTACTGCATATTTTAATTTTATTTTACAGAAAGCAAAATAATATCCTAGTTTGAGTATACCATAGTAGTTAGTTTTTTAATTAATTTCTTGTACGTGGAGTTGCATAGTTAGAGAATTTTCTAGTTTGTTTAGATTAAATAATTTTAATGCTGAACTCAGCATAAACCGAGAGTGCTATTAACCATGAGAATAAATATTTGGAAGCTGAGGTTTTTAAATTGCATTAATACCATTAGTCTACTTAATAATAGCTTTTTCATTGTAATTTAAAAGGCAGTTTATCTTGCAGTAAAAGTAATAAAATGTAACTGTGTATAATAAAAAAGCTTTCTCTAAACCACTGATTTAATTATATTCTGAGCTTGTAGTGAACTAGTTTTGTAAGTTTATTTTTTCATTGTGCTTTTACTTTTTTCTTAGCTGCATATATGTAGTATTTTAATAACATATTCAGATTGCATTGCCAAGATATGTAGATTAACATTTGCAATGGACTGAATTTTAAATGTTAAAAATAGTTTATAAGCACTTAGAATTCCCAATTCTCTGCAGAAATAGGTTATGCAGAAGTAATACAGTTTTCATGTACAATTTGTGTGCTATATATGGATTTTCGCATATAGAGTGAATGTATTGCTGAAATACAGAGAACTCTGTGAACTGGTTCCCTCAATAAAGCTCCCAAACTTCAATTTCTGAGCTAATATGTTGAACAGTTAGCAGTGTGTGTGTGTATGCAGATCATGGGCATGTGCACACGGATACGCATATACTCCATAGAACACTCCTAATTTCCACCTAATCAATGTCATTCCTGTATAACAGTTGACTCCCTACTGCTAATAAGATTGTATCTAGCACCTTCTTCAGTTCTCAATGGTGATTTTTCAGCCCATCATAGGGGAGGAGGAAACTCATTGTAAAGGCATTCCCACCCTGTGTTGTCATTCCTCAGATGAACAAGTGCATTACTTTAACTCTTTTTAATCTTGTGCCAAGAAGCAAACAAACAGAAAAAAAATAATTAAAACTCAAGTCACCATGCAGAAAATAAATCCAAACATCTGCTGATATTAAAGTAATAGTCCTCTTATAATATGTATGGCAATGATCAGAATATGACTTTTTCCCCAACTTTGCAGAGTGCAGCACAAAGTGTACGCAGCACTTAAGTCTCACTTTAGCCCTCACATTGATGGTCAAAGATGTGATAAATTGTCTCTCAGATTTAGGGTCACCAGATGACAAGTGTGAAAAATCAGAACCGGGGGTGGAGAGTAATAAGAAACTATTTAAGACAAAGCTCCTAATATCAGGACTGTCCCTATGAAATCGGGACATCTGGTCACCCTACTCAGATTGCTATCAAAATAGAGTTTAAGTGGAATTTAAGTGGGGTTTTTTTTGGATTCTCTGTACAGGGCTGAATTTCCCCAAATACTGATCTTGCATGTGGAGTTGCTCCCAATTTCCTCCTGAGTAAATGAAATCAATTTCAGGCCCATAGTGAATTCTGACACTATAGCTGTACTTGATCTTGCAGAATGCCTTTGACTAGGAGCCTTACCAATGGCTCTTAAGCAAAGTAGGTATAATGGAACAGGGAAAAGTCCTCTCATAGATCAGCAACCAGTTAAAAGACAGTAAACAAAGGGCAGGAATAAATGGACAGTTATCACATAGCAGGGTCCCCAAAGGATCTGTACTGGGACCAGTGCAATTCAACATATTCATGAATGATCTAGAAAAATAAATAATCAGTGAGGCTGCAAAGTTTGCAGACGATAAATATTACTCAGTTTTGGGCTAAATTATCCTGACTGTGAAGAGTTACAAAGGGATCTCACAAAACTGGGTGACCAGGGAACAAAATGGCAGATGAAATTCAATGTTGATAAATGCAAAGTAATGCACATTGGAAAATATGACCCAACTATAGCTGTTGCCACTCAAGAAAGACCTTGGAGTCATTGTGGATAATTCTCTGAAAATCAATGTGCAGTAGCAGACAAAAGCTAACAATGTTAGGAACCATTAGAAAAGAGATAGATAATAATACAGAAAATACCATGATTCCACTATACAAATCTACAATACACACACACCCTGAATATTACTTGCAGTTCTAGTGTCCCCATTTTAAAAAAAATGTTAGAATTGAAAAAGTACAGAGAAGTGCATCAGAAAGTGTTTAGGGGTATGGAACAGCTTCCATCTGAGGCGAGATTAAAAAAGACTGTTCGGCTTAGAAAAGGAGACTACTAAGGGGGGATATGATAGAGGTCTATAAAATCATGAATGACGTGGAGAAAAAAAATGTTGTTTATAGGGCTGTTGATAATTGCAGTTAACTCATATGATTAACTCAAAAAAGTAGTCACAATTAAAAAAATTAATCACTATGAATCGCACTGTTATATAATACAATTGAAATGTATTAAATATTTTTGGACATTTTTCTACATTTTCAAGTATATTGATTTCTATTACAGCACAGAATACAAAGTGTACAGTGCTCACTTTATATTATTATTTTATTACAAATATTTGCACTGTAAAAATCATAAACAAATAAACAGTATTTTTCAAGTCACTTCATACAAGTACTATAGTGTAATCTCTTTATCATGAAAGTGTAATTTACAAATGTAGATTATTTTTGTTACATTGCACTCAAAAACATAACAATGTAAAACTTTAGAGCCTACAAGTCCACTCAGTCCTTCTTCTTGTTCAGCCAATTGCTAAAACAAACAAGTTTGTTTACATTTATGAAAGATACTGCAGCCTGTTTCTTAGTTACAATGTCACCTGAAAGTGAGAAAAGGCATTCACATGGCACTTTTGTAGCCAGGGTTGCAAGGTGTGTATGTCCCAGATATGCTAAACATTCATATGCCCCTTCATGCCGCGGCCAACATTCCAGAGGACATGCTTCCATGCTGATGATGCTCATTAAAAAATAATGCATTAATTAAATTTGTGACTGAACTCCTTGGGGGAGAATTGTATATCTCCTGTTCTTTTTTACCCGCATTCTACTATATATTTCATGTTATAGCAGTCTCGGTCGATGACCCAGCACATGTTTGTTTCAAGAACACTTTCACAGCAGATTTGACAAAATGCAAGGAAGGTACTAATGTGAGATTTCTAAAAACAGCTACAGCATTCGACCCAAGATTTAAGAATCTGAAGTGCCATCCAAAATCTGAGAGGGATGAGGTGTGGAGCATGCTTTCAAAAGACTTACAAGAGGAACACTCAGATGTGGAAACTACAGAACCTGAACCACCAAAAAAGAAAATCAACCTTCTGCTGGTGGCATCGGACTCAAATTATGAAAATGAACATGTATCAGTCCATTCTGCTTTGGATTGTTATCAAACAGAACTCATCATCAACATGGATGCATGTCCTTTGAAATGGTGGTTAAAGCATGAAGGGACATATGAATCTTTAAAACATCTGGCACATAAATGTCTTGCGACACCAGCTACAACAGTACCATGCGAACGTCTGTCCTCACTTTCAGGTGACATTGTAAACAAGAAGTGGGCAGCATTGTCTCCTGCAAATTGTAACCAAACTTGTTTGTCTGAATGATTGGCTGAAGTAGGACTGAATAGACTTGTAGGCTGTAAAGTTATACATTGTTTTATTTTTGAATGTAGTTTTTTTGTACATAATTCTACATTTGTAAGTTCAACTTTCATAATAAAAATATTGCACTTCAGTACTTGTATTAGGTGAATTGAAAATATTATTTCTATTGTTTTTTACAGTGCAAATATTTGTAATCAAAAATAAATATAAAGTGAGCACTGTACACTTTGTATTCTGTGTTGTATTTGAAATCAATATATTTGAAAATGTAGAAAACATCCAAAAATATTAAAATAAATGTTATTCTATTGTTGTTTAACAGCGCGATTAATCAATATTATTTTTGTAATCGCTTGATAGCCCTAGTTATTTACTCCTTCACTTAAAATAAGAACCAGAAGTCACACCATGAAATTAATAGGCAGCAAGTTTAAAACAACAAAGATAAGGAAATATTTCTTCAGACAATGCACAGTCAATCTGTGGAACTCGTTGCCAGCGGATGTTGTGAAGGCTAAAACTATAAGTAGGATCAAAATAGAGTTAGATAAGTTCATGGAGGGTAGATCTATCAATGGCTATTAGCCACGATGGTCAGGGATGCAACCCCCCACTCTGAGTGTCACCAAATCTCTGTCTGCCAGAAGCTGGGACTGCATGACAGAGTATGGAGAACTTGATAAATTTCCCTGTTCATTCTCTCGGAAACATCTGGCACAGGCCACTGTTACAAGACAGGACACTGGGATAGATGGACCATTAGTCTGACCCCGTATGGCCATTCTTATGTTCTTAATGAATTAGGTACGCAGTACTTGTTTTCAGTGGGTGAATTAGTCCATTTCACCTCACTAGATGCCAAATTGAAAATACCATGTTTGCATGCTCGCAGGTACTGTGTTAGGTGCACTCATGAGGTCTCCCATTTGACCATTAATCCAATAGATTCATGGGTATTAAAAGTCACCATATTAAAAATAATGTAAAATATCTATACATACTTATAGATTTCATTAAGACATGTAGCATGGTGATGAAGTTTCTGAAATGTGTGCAATGAAATTCTTCAGAAATGGCAAGGCTGTAAATTGGATTAGAAAATGAAAGTGTATATGCCATTTTAAATAGTTAAATCTTACCTTTTAATCAAATAAGTCATTCTCTTGATATTTAAAAAGACTGGGCAACACCACAAAATGTCTAAATGATAAAATGCTGGCTCCTGTTGGAAAAACAGGAGAAAATTAAATTTCCGTTGGAAAGGCTGTGCTAATACTTCATATTGCTTATTTCCCCAGTGAAAGATTATAGCAAACTATATAGTACTAACCAAATGTTTACAACAGATAAGTCTCAACTATTCACAGATTAAACGTGACTGCAAACAGAAGGCATTTGGCTCAACTCTAGTGTAAAGAAAGCTGAGTTGGGAGCACATGAGTGATTGGAATGAAATATGAATTATGTCAAGGGTGGCCAACACATTTTTTATTGTCAATATAGCAGCCTATGTTTTAGGCCCCACAATATTGGAATATTTAAGTTTTTGTAGTGTGTACCTTTATTGTATTGTTCAAAGGTGCGATATTAAGATTTTCTTCTAAGTGGCTATAATAGTTTCAGGAAGTTGCAATCCAAATTACAGTCATTCCTTTTCAGGTATTGTGTTTAAAAGCCAAGAACACTGACAAGCTTTTCACATCTACCACTATTCCATGACACCAGGGCCAGCTCTCAGCACGAGCCTAAGAAGCACATGCTCGGGGTGGCATATTGTAAGGGTTGGCATTCAGGCCAATCTTAGGGTGGCAAATTTGCTTTGGCGGAGCTCCGGCGGTTTTTTGGTTTTGGGTTGGTTTGTTTTGCTTCGGCAGTGCTCCGGCCATTTTTTTTATTTATTTTTTTTGCCTGGGGCAGCAAAAAAGCTAAAGCCGGCCCTGCATGACACTTTCCTGTTCTACTTTATCAGCAAAAGGTCCTTCTTTTACAAGATGAGCAGTACAATATTGACCCCAGTCTAATTTTTTTTTAAGGCTGAACTACTTAGTGTAATACTACAACACGCATATAGGCTGTCAAGTCTGATTCTCCACTCTAGCACTTCGAGTGCAGAAGGTGGGGGCCTGCAAGGATTCTAAAAATTAATACTAGCCACTCCAGGCTGGTATTAAACTCCCAAGGTTACAGCTTCTCTCTGACCTTTGATGGGTAGATGCTGTCACCACCCAAATGCAAAACCCCCTGGAACCCAGGAAGGCACACTTGGGAATTCGTTTCTGTGGGGTACCCTCAAGCCCTTTCACCGCCCCCTCCAGGAAAGAGCTGAGAAAGGAAAACAAAGAAATCAGCCGTTGCTACCAGCTAACTAAAAACATGTGCACAAACCTCTTAAGACACAAAAATCCAAATCCTGTTCTTTAAAAAGGTAAATTTTATTAAAAACAAACAGAAGGAAAATAATCTGAAAATTCAGGCTATTGCTAGATTTTTAAAAGAGCAAATCCAAAATTAAGTACCCAAAATAGTTTTCTGGGAATTCAGCTTAAAGGTTACAAGCAACAAAAGCATCTGGGGTTAGCACAGAGGAATCCACAAGCCATAAGAAATAAACAAAATAAACCTAATTGCGTCTTTCTACACATTTTCTGATCTACTTACATATCTGGGTTCCAAATAAGCAATTCTAGGTATGATTCTGATTATTTTCATTCCAGGTCTTCAGCTTTTCACAGCCTTCCCCTCTTCTCCGGAGAGCAACAACAGATAAAAAGGGAAAGGGTTTTTTTTTCCAATTTTAAAAAGTTCTAGCCTTCCCATTGGCTCTTTCAGTCAGGTGCCCACTCCCTTCCTTTACCTTTGGATTTTTTTAACCCTTTACAGGAAAAGCAAGTAGAGAACAGCTACTAACAGGGATTGTATAGTTAACTGGAAGGCTGAGTGTCCAGAAAAGGGAGCTACTTCTCCCCACTTCATTTCTCACATAGGCTCTCAGAGCAGGTTTGAATGCCATGGGCCTCTATGTTTCTCTATGCGGCAGGGCTCACTTGCTTTTGCCTCTGCTTAAGTCCACAAACTGCTCAGAGACCTTTCTTACTAGTAAAACATCTGGTGCAGCTTATGTACAATATTAGTTTCCTCCACCCTTATAGACTATATAGCCTCACCCCTAAAGTCCTAGGGAGCCCTCAGATTCTGAGGCAAGTTTCTCTCCCTCTCCTTCTTTCTCATTCCTTCCATCCCACTTCCTTCTGGTGCCTTTTGTATCATCTGCCTAATGGCCTAATTAGCCTCTTAGGCCTGGTCTACACTAACAAGTTAGGTGGGAAGGAAGCTGCCTTAAATCGACCTGTTAATGTATGTGTCTACACTACTGGGTCCTTTACGCTGACCTAAGGGCAGGTCTTCACTACCCGCCGGATCGGCGGGTAGCAATCGATCTATCGGGGATCGATTTTTTGCTTCTCGTTAAGACGCGATTAATCGATCCCCGATCGCGCTCCCCGTCGGCTCCGGAAATCCACCTCATCAAAAGGCGGAAGCGGAGTCGACGTGGGAGCCGCAGCGATCGACTCGCCGCCGTCCTCATGGCCAGGTAAGTCGATTACGATACGCCGACTTCAGCTACGCTATTCACATAGCTGAAGTTGCGTATCGTAGATCGACCCCCTCCCCTAGTGTAGCCCAGGGCTAAGTCACCTCTACTGTCGACTTCTGTAATCCACCTCTGTGAGAGGCATAGCACTTAATTCGATTTTCATAGGTTGACTGAGAGGTAGTGTAGACGCAGCATTGTGTAATTTGACTTAATTGTCCTCCAGGTGGCGTCCCACAATGCTCATCTGTGACCGCTCTGGAGATCATTCTCAACTCTGCTACACTGCAGCCAGGTACACAGGAAACAGCCCCTTCCCTGCTAAAGCCCTCGGAATTTTTGATTTCCCATTTCCTGGTTGATCAGCATTGGGAGCATGCCAGATTGAGCACAGCTGATCAGGAAGACTACACCCCCAATGAGCTCCAGCCTGGTCTGCACAGGAAGTGGTGGATCTCATCGCTGTGTGGAGAGGAGAGTCTGTGTAGGCAGAGCTCCAATCCAGCGGAAGAAACACTGACATCTATGCAAAGATCATCGGCAGCTCCCCGTCCCGCCCCAGCTCATCTCCGCTCACCTCTGCCTCTGCCTCCTTCCCTGAGCACGCCGCCGCGTCCTGCTTCTCCCACCCACAGCACTTGAGCCGCGAAACAGCTGTTTCACACGGCAACCCTGGGTGGGAGGGAGGAGGAGGGGCAAAGTGGCGTGCTCAGGGGAGGAGGCGGGGCCGGGGCAGGGATTTGGGGAGGGGTCCAATAGGGGCAGGGAGGGGCAGAGTTGGGGTGGGGACTTTGGGGCGGGGTGGAGTCAGGGCAGGGGCGGGGCGGGGCAGGGGGCGGGCGAGCACCCCCCCACCCCAAATTCCATATCGCCAAACCAAGCGGCCACTAATGTGCCTTTACTGTGCTCGGCTTGGGTGGACAAGTAGTTTAAAGTGGCTGATAGGGGACTGGGGCCCCACATGAGAGATTCCACAATTTGGGAGTGAAAATATTCCACCACTTGCCCTGTTCATAAACAGCTTCCCATGGTGCTACGGGGAAGGGTCATTGTTCGACTAGCTACCTCTGCTCCCGACATTAGCCTCCCATAAACTTCATTAAAGTGTGGTCACCCATGACCTGGAGGGGCCTATTCACCATGGCTGGAGCAACAAAATGGCACAGGGAATGGTTACAGATTCTGTTTATGTTATGGCTTGCACCTAGTGTAATACGGGTCTTTTATTTAATTAAAATGGCCTTGCTATGAAAACATTTTATTCATGTACAATGGCTCCTTTATTTTTTCCCATGACTAACAGCTGGAAATGTGTCCTTTGGCCGGTCATCAACACCTGAAAGCAGACTTTCACTGATTAGAAGGAGGAGAAAGAGAATGCGGGAGGACATGTTCACTGAGATACTGAATGCCTCTGGTACAGCTGACACAGAGCTGAGAGAGTGGAGGATTTCACTCTCCAAGACATTAGACATGGACATGGAGAGCGGGAAAGCTTCCAATGAGCAAGAGTGTGTGGTGCAGGATAAAATGCTTTGGATTATGAGGGACCAAGCAGACATGTTGAGGCGTCTGGTTGAACTGCAGGAACGAAAGCAGGAGGGTAGAGTCCCTCTGCAGACGTGGTGGACAGCCAGCCAGCATCACCTGGTGCAGAATCACCCTCTCCCAAGCGTTCCCTGAGATGAGGGCAAAAAGTCCATTATCCTTTTCACTTAACTCAGGGGGAGGCTACAAGGAACAGAAGGCTCCCATTCACAGACCTTTGATGGTCTGGAATGCGATATGTTACACAGCTGAAAATGTTTCTCCCAATTGAACTTTATAACCCCTTTTCCCCAAGGTTACTTTTTTTTCTGTTCTCCCTCTTTACTTATGTTTGTTAAATAAGGTAAATGGATTCGAGAAATAAATGTTCTTTATTCAGTAGAAGTAGTGGGCTTGGGTTGGGGTTCGCTTTACAGGGACAGTGATACGAGGCAGCTGAAGGTTTGGGAAAGCACAATGCAGACAAGCAGCTCACATTACTGTGACTCATTATTGAAATGACTTTTCAAAGCCTTGCAGATATGCAGCACCCCTTGCTGTGCTCTTCCTATTGCCCTGGTGTCTGGCTGCTCAAAAATGGCTGCCATGCGATCCGTCTCAGCTGCCCGCCCCTGCGGAAAATTTTCCCTCTTTCTTTACAGATATTATGGAGCACACAGCAGGCAGCTATAACCAGGGGGATGTTCTCTTCACTAAGGTCCAACCTTGGTAGTAAACTTCTCTAGCACCCTTTCAAATGACCAAAGGCACATTCAACCACCGCTCTACACTTGCTGAGCCTATAGTTGAACCATTCCTTACTGCTGTCCAGATGGCCGGTTGCTGGCTTCATGAGCCATGGGAGCAAGGGGTAGGCTGGGTCCCCCAGGATAACTATAGGCATCTCAATGTTATCAATGTTCATTTTGTGGTTTGGAAAGAAAGTCCCCGATTGCAGCTTTTTGAACAGACCCAAGGTCCTAAAGATGCACGCGTCATGAACCTTTCCCAACCATCCTACGCTGATGTTGGTGAAACGCCCCCTGTAATCCACCAGTGCTTGCAACACCATTGAAAAGTATCTCTTTCGGTTTATGTACTCTTTGGCAAGGTGGTCTGGTACCAAGATGGGGATATGCGTGCCATCTATCGCCCCACCACAATTAGGAAACCTCCCAACTGACTTGGCTTGAAACTATTGTCAGCTTTGTGAAATTGGTCCTTTTAAATCACTAAGTGATTTATATCTGTATATTACTGCTTTGGACTTTATTCTGTCTATATTTTATAAATGGGACCAAGTCATGATTACTTGTACCTATGCTACCATTAATTTTTACTAGTTCGCCGATCAGTTCCTCTTTATCTGTGAGCTTAATATAGAATTTCCCCATGTCAGTTGTGACACTTGTTGAATTAAGAAATGTCAAGTATATTTAGAAATTCCAAGGATGTTTTAGTACTGGCAGCATGAGACCACCAGCATTTTCCCAGTTATGTTTCCAAGGAAAGTGTGTGTTTTTACCCTAGCAAGTCCTAAAGACAGAAAAATTAGGACTCACTCCTTGTAGATTGCTTCCTGGTTTCAGCCCCACTGAGTGTCCAAAAACTGATGTGTGGCTTAACTCAGCCAATTCATATATATCCTTCTCCTCCTTCTTTCTCCAAGTATCTTACTTCTTAGCTGTCTCTGCTCTCTTCCAAGTGGTCCTATTAGCAGAAGGACAGGACTTTACATGGTAGCACACTGGAATGTAATGTATTATATCCATAGTGCATCCCAGTCCATTAAACACTCATTAAATTCAATGTGATATTTTGTATCCTGAGTATAGAGAAATAATGCACTCACTTGGTCATCTGCATTTGCCAATTCTTTAATACTCCAAAAGCCACAAAATGTCCTGATCCCCTGTTTCAATCCTTGTTGAGTGGGATCAGTAAGTATAGATATGCCAATGTAGCTTTGCTATAGGAGGTTAATTTTGTGCACATTGCCGGAAAATGAGCTTTTAAAAAAAATTATGATTATTTTAATTTAACATAAATTGGGCACTAGTCTTTTTTGGAATATATTTCCTGTGAATATGTTGCACTCAGCTGCAGTACCTTATTTTGAAATTTACTTTGTATTTTATTCTGTTCTTACAAACCAATCTGTTATAGACCCTTGCTTTGTACATTTGAGATCCAGTAAAGAAATCTGATTATGATATGATAGAAACAGAGTTTTGACCCCCAGCTGAATGTATTGTGCTTATCTTTACACTTTTTCCTGAGTGTGACACATGTTTCCAAAAATGGTTGTCTTTACAAGATTCACAATACTGTACCCCTTTGCCTTGTGTTTACAGGCATTGCTTCTATATTCATTGTATATGACTCTGGTTTCTGCTGTTTGCTTACTCTTGTATTCTGTCTAGGTCTTAATATCTGTTTTTAATTAGATACATGTCGGTTCTTTCATTGCTTGCTAACATTTTCCATTTGGGAAATTCACATTTCACTAATCCTGCAAATATCTACTATTCTTAGCCGTCCAATACAGGAATACCATAATCATTATCTAATTCAATTCTTGTATCTTAAATTGATTTTGGAAATGGTTCTGCTTGTCATCCACTTTTTCCTAAGTAGGAGTTTGGAAGATCTGCATCTTCACTTCTCTGAATGGCATCTGATTGGTTTCCTGATACAATGAATGTTAAGTCCCAAAGAATTCAACTTTGGATATCTGCACTTGAGTACAAGATAGCAGAGACATCAGTGAGTATATTTTGAAATACACTATTTTATGCCTTTGGGCAAAGAATCCATGAGTAGCAATTATATGAGATGCTTTAGACACTTTCATCTCTTATCCAATAAGATCTTTGGTCTTTTTGGTCAAATAGGCTTTTGGCTCATCTATTTTATGTTGCTGCTCCTTAGGAGAGGAAGGAAAGAGTTCTAGAAACACATTTTGTTACCTATTAAAACAGTAAAATGTGCAGTAAACATGGCTTTGATGCATATGGAATGACAATAACAGCAGCTGTCGAAATAAATGCTTGAAAACATTTTGGAAGTATATGGAATCTGAAAGAACTGACTTTCTAAAGGGCAAGGGGATTGAACTTCAGCCTGCTTTTAAAAGAAGAGAAGGACCTTTATCAGATAAGGACACGTTATAATATTTACAACAAATAATAGGACTTATTTTTACCCTACTTTCAGTGGTCTCTATGGGTGAAATTCACCTTAGTGTATAGAGGCCAAGACTTATATTCTAAGGTCCTTATTTTGATCTGGTTATCAGTTATACCACAAATACTTTGGTTTCTATTGTCCAGTATTTAACTGTTAAAATAACATGGGTTATCTTTATTATATAGGTGTAACATAATGGCCACTCATTTCTTGATACCAAAATGTGCCTTTCCCAAGTAGTATTCTGGAATAATTTTGGCTAGCTATTTGCAGACCCCTCCATTGGAATGCAGTATTGTCAACTTCAAGCATTCAAAAATCATGAGATTTTTTTTTAAAGTGTGTGTGGGGGGCCTTATTAGTTGAATTTTGAGCCTTCAGGATACTCTGGGATCACATTTTCAAGCTTTTCCTCTACAACCATGAAGGCTAGAAACTTACTGAAAAAAAGAAAGCCGAGATTCTCACCTAATCACATGCCTCCAGGCACCAGAGTTTTAACATATGCACTAAAAATCACAAGAGATGGAAACAATGGGAACAACTTTCTCTAGTTCTCTGACAGGTTCCTTTCTAACCTGAGCAATTCATGTGGTTTCATTGCTCTATTTTTGCCAAAGATATCATTTACTTTTGAAACCACATAATTAAAGGTGAAACAGACAGGAGTGGCGGCAAGATATGGATTTTTATTTTCCTATTCCCATCAAATAGCATGGGTCAGTATCCATTTACTCCAGTGGATACAGTGACACCTATCACTTGCCACAAAACAAGGAGTCATATGTTCTGTCTTCTCTGCAATCACCTGGGTAGCTCCACTCACCCCCCGGCCTCTAATTAGTTAGGCTGAAATAAATTCAAAAGATAAGGTCCTAAAACATTTATTTGTGAATAATAAATGTGCTTAAAGAAGCTCAATTTATTACTTTTTTTGCTGGGAATAGATCACAACCAACTTTATAAAGGGTTTTAAAAGTGACACTGGTCCAAGAGTGAAGGTTATCAGTCCTATACCTCAGACCAGTGTAATTTGGGGAACGAACTTCCACATTTTGCATGATTTTTTTCCCCACAGAAAGTTAGTTTTATTAACAAGAAAATGAACAAACATAAGAAAAAGAAAGATTAGTATCTGAAAACTGTTCATGGGTCTGGAATGCAAGAGCTGGTGTTTCCCGCCAAGTTTGGGTTCAAGTCTCATCTCTCCAAAAGTTCAGAGTCTTTCATAGCTGATGTTAAGATGGAGGAAGAAACTACTGATGCTGCTAATGATTACTTCATTTTTTAATGGCCTGGTAAAAAACAACTGCAGTCATGGTCAAAGATTGATTTATTTCAAAATGCATATTTACGTAGAAAGGAGGAACCTTACATAAGGATTTTACCTCTTTTATACAGTATATCTAAAAATTTGAGAACAGAGGGGATCTTTTCACTAATTACAATAAAGCCAAGGATTTTTTAAAAAAAATTAATAGCATAAAATACCTTAGACAGAAGATGGTCTATCTTTTTGAGATTGTCCCTAGAAGTAAGATAGTTTCTTGTTCAACAAGATTTATTCAGATTACTCTTAGGACAACAAAAATTAAAACATACAAAGTTTAAAGTGAATCCCAATCGTTATTGTATATACTTACTACTTGCACTTACTTGTGTGCATTTACAGTTAAGAAGCTTATATTGTACTTGAACATTTTATGGAACTCTCAGGAAGAATTGTACTGTTATTGCTAATCATTTTTGTTTTCCCCTGCCATTTGTTGGGAGTTATAGAATATTAGTCCTTGGATCATTAATGATAATTGCCTGTCTGCTCCAAAGTTATAAAGCAATTTTAAAATGTGATTTTTTTTGTTTGCCTCAGCTGTAATACTAATGGAAATTAATTTAAGAATTTAACATTCACAAATTTCATTCTCACTTTGTATATTCAGACTGATGAAGAGGTTTAGTAATTTGTTTGGTATGAGATTAACCTATGTAGATTCATTCAGCTTAATTCCCAATGCCTGGATCATCTGTTTTAAATATTTAGTTTATCAATTATAGTATGTTAAATATAGCTGGCATAATTACACAAGATTATTGGTTATAATATACTTAAAATACAGAACCCTTAACATCTGTAAGTTTCAAATTACCCACATTACTTTTTAAAATATAATAATATTTTGTGGCTGTAGGAGATTAAGACTACACAGAAATGCAGTTTAAGTATTTAAAGATAGAATTTCTCTATCATCAAAAAGAAGGGACATGAAAACTTGCCCTTAAATATAGGCAGATACTATGTAAAATCAACACAGCAAATGAAAATATATCAGATTATATAGACCAGCACAAATAGCTTTCTAACATTAACATTCTCTGATTGGATATACCATCTATATAAAGAGGCTATACCCCTCTGCCAAGCAGTAGCAAATGTTGAGCTCAGAGGTTGGTTTCCTGTTGAAGGAGAAATCAGTTACATAAAGTATCTTTATGGTCTTAATGTAATTAATATACACCATATTCACCTGCCATGAACAGAAGTGGTCACAAATGGTGCACAAACAGCTCCCTCTTTCAGAAATCTCAACCCAAGCATATTGCCAAGTCCCAAGGAGTAACTCTGGCCATAGAATTGACTCTAGTTAGATTAAGTTATAACAGCTTCCACAATAAACTGCATCACAAAATTAACAATTGTATTTCTTCAAAGACTAAACAGACCTCAGACGCCAAGAAAAAAAAACTTGCAAGAATGTGTGACAGCACCCTTTTGTGACTACTGATATGGCATAACAGTATAATGAAATTGAGAAAGTTAAAGGTTATATTCCTGTGGGTCACAAAGGGTAGAAGATGTATTACGTCTTGTACTTCATGTCTTCTACAGAGTTTCTGTGGTGTTTAGCTAAGGGATGTGTTCCACTTGTATATTCCTTTGACATCTATTGGAGTCATATGCAAAAAGCACACCCCAGGATCAGATTCTTACTATATGACTCATGGCTAACAAGAAAATGCTTTTACTAACAGACAAGATTTAAGCTCATCCTGTATGAGTGGACCTCACCCTGTCTTCTAGAGACTTATTGATGTCAGTTGCTAATTCTTCAGTCCTCCCAAATGAAGGTTACATATCTTAAAAGATCCATCACTTAAAGCTTAAACGTTAGCCAATATCTCCAGGAGAGATTGTTTGCGCTCCATTATAACAAAAAAAAGTATTTCCTTTCCACAACATGGCTTTTTTTTAATGCCCTGAGACAATACTGAAAATGGCTAGGATGGAAGGATTTTGTGCAGGTGAATACATAACTTTAATAAACTCAGGAGAGTTTTGGCAGAGAAGAAGTTGCACAGTAGATTTTTCTGATTCACCTGCAGTACCAAAAAAAAAATACATCTTTAATTTCTGTCAAACTGAATCCAAAAATTCTGAAAAAATTTGGCAAAATGAAAAAGTGATTGTTTCAACAAGATGTCATTATAGAAACTGATACCATTCCACAACATGCTTCAATATTCCTAAAGAGTGAATTAATGAAAATAAACATTTTGATAATGTTTTCAATAAAAATTTCAAGACTTTTCCAAAGAAATTAAAAAATGAGTGAATTCTAAAACAATTACAACTATTTTTTTTGGCAAAGCTAGTGTTTCCAGTTTTCATCTCTCCTTACTAATGATTAAGAAGCTCATGGTGGATTGCAAGGAATGTAAACCTCAGATACAATAATGACACATGCTAATCAAATATTCATGAAAGAATGTTATGTGAATCTTTGTGCATCTTCATTTCAGTGACTATGGGTTCCATTAATGGGATATTTTGCATAAGGACACAGTCAGAACATATGGTAGGTTGATGAGAATGTGAGCATTAACCACATGTGTTGAGATGTATATTTGAGAATAAGGCCCATGTCACTTTCTCTGTACAAAGAGAGTGGTAAGGCTAGATGAAGATAAGTATAGGTGGACTGGGGAAGTGAAATCTAACCTCCCAACTACAGTCTATACATAGATTTGCTATTCAGCCTTTCCCACATCACCACAACTTCTACTCCATAGTTGAAGCAGTGGCTACAGTCCCTCCACATCAAGGACTTGGTGTGTTGGGACCACCAACTGTATCTGCATAAACGTAGGTCACACAACCCTTCACCCGAGCACTCTCCCAGATCATCCGTATTGCAGCCATTCATGGTGTCCCATATGACTTCAGTGCAAAGACCTCTGCAACGGCATACATCACATCCACAGGATACCTGTAGGATCACAGACTCTCCCCCTTTGGCTTTTCGACATAGACCTAATGGAAGATTCAGTTTGTGCAGAAGACCTTCCACTGGCTCTGAGTTTGAAGTAAAGAAACCTTTTTTTTTTTAATAAACCACCTTCTTCCTATCTGACCCAAACAAAGCTCTTTTCAATATTGAATGAAAGGGTAATTTAGTCCATCTTCTCTCTTTCTGAGTTATTTATGATGGCTAAAAGCCTCAGATGTTTTAATTAGGGTGTCTTTTTTAAAATAAGCCCCATCCACTTAATGCTTTTCATCTTTGGCATCAATATTTCAAATATGTCAATTACCAATCACTTCATAGCTGTATTAATTAAAGGGCTACAAGGAAATAGATTGTTATAGCCTCCTAAAAGTGCAAAGACCAGAGACAAACCATAAGATTCAATGAGCTGTCTCCACATTTGTGATATACTTTCCTCACATATAGGTCCTAAATGGTGCAAGCATCTCAGGGATGTAAGCATAAAGCTCAATAGAAAACCACCTAAGCTAGGTGATTTAGTAAATGTCAGCTTTTTAATAGAAAAGGGAATATCCTCACCCACAGTGGCCATGTACAGCATATTGCTACCTACTTGCAAGAGGATGCTTAACATGATATTCTGTAGAAAAACATCAACATTTTCATGTGAGAAATCTATCATTTTAACAAATTCTGTATATCTGTGCATAGGATGCAAAGGCTGATAGCTGCCTTTCTGGGGCATGACTTTTCAGCTTTAATTTTGAATAGCTATGCCAATGTATGTCTTCTTTAAACTGAATGCTACCCATTATAAATAAAAATGGATATAGATTAATTGTTCAACTTAACGTTTAGCTGCAAGACTCAACAGTACTGTTTCAGTTAGTAATGATTATTTGTTGGAATAATGATGGTTATTTATTTCCAATATTAATTCCATTCTGAAAATTTTCCATTTAATGCTCACATCAGTGCCAACCAACATTTTAGAAAGGGAACCTATGAAATCAGTGGAATTACTCACGTGGATAACATTGCTCATTTGGAAAATCAGGGCCTAAAGTTGCATCTATAATGTAATTAATTACTGAACTTCATCAGCATATCATTAAATGGATGAAGACTTTATTATCTGATTCGCCATTTTGTTACTACAATTTTACTTTTTGTTTAACATAAGAACATAAGAAAATAAGAACAGCCATACTGGGTCAGACCAAAGGTCTATCTAGCCCAGTATCCTGTCTTCCAACAGTGGCCAATGCCAGGTGCCCCAGAGGGAATGGAAAGAACAGGTAATCATCAAGTGATCCATTCCCAGCTTCTGGCAAACAGAGGTTAGGGACACCATCCCTGCCCATCCTGCCTAATAGCCATTGATGGACCTATCCTGCATGAATTTATCTAGTTCTTTTTTGAACCCTGTTATAATCTTGGCCTTCACAACATCATCTGGCAAAGAGTTCCAAAGGTTGACTGTGCGATGTGTGAAAAAATACTTCCTTTTGCTTATTTTAAACCTGCTGCCTATTAATTTCCTTTGGTGACCCCTAGTTCTTGCGTTATGAGAAGGAGTAAATAACACTTCCTTATATACTTTCTCCGCACCAGTCATGAGTTTATAAACCTCTATCATATCACCCCTTAGTCATCTCTTTTCCAAGCTGAAAAGTTCCAGTCTTATTAATCTCTCCTCATACAGAAGCCATTCCATACCCCTAGTCATTTTGTTGCCCTTTTCTGAATCTTTTCCAATTCAAATTGTTTGATTTAAACTCTTCCAGCAGATAGAATAAGCCAACAGTATTTTTAGTTATACAAGTTCATAATGCACTCTAGAACAATCTGATGTTTTCTTTAAATAAAGAGTTATTTGCATTAGAAAAATACAGCAAATGAACGATCTTCTCATCAGATTTTTTAAAAATGTATTTAATTGCAGACTATGAATATGTACATTGTAGGTACTATGACAAATGAAATCTGTTGTAATGACCTTGCTTATTTAATAAAATATTGCTGCTCAAATCAGGTTTCACTTACAGCATTTTTTAAGTCAGTAGTAACTCCTCTGACATCAATTGAATTATACCAGAGAAACACTAGTCACAATAAAAATAGAAAAAAGGTTAAAGGCAGAAGAGATCTATTAGGACATTGTAGTAAATGAGGCCCTAAAATTATGAGCTATTACCATTAAATAATTACCAAAGCTTAGAGGGTTTTTTTTAGAAAAGAGAGATTGGAGGGCTAAGAGAAGAAAACCCATGGTCTAATAGTTAGATTTCTTCAATAACTTAAGAAAACTGAGTTGTTGAAGCCTTTCATGAATTGTACCACTGTTGCAGCTAAAGAGACTTCCCCTTTTTCCCTGCCTCTGAATAAGTAAATTAATTAAAAATCACATTAAATTAAAATCAAAACATTAAGAGATTATATGATTTCCAGATAGTGTAGTAAAATAGGGAACTTGATGATATTATAAGTAAAATGTGTATAAAAAGGGAAGTCAACTATAAGTAATACAGTTTCAGGCAAAATTTTTGTAAACTTAAATGACAGGATTTATTTACCTCATGAGCAATCCTGTTAGGGAAAGAAAGGGATTGCATTCATACTGATTTATTTTAATTTAAGTGATAAGAGAAGTAAAGCTAATGTTTGCAATCAAACATTCTTATTCTAACGAGTTAGTGAAATATACGTCTGTGCTGAGAGAGGCAGAAAATAAAAGGAATTGAAACCAAATAGCATGTTTATGAAGACACTTGACCACAGAGTGTAACAATCAGAAATGTAACTGTTTGGTTAATAATGAACACACTAAGCTCAGTCATACCTACAAGTCCCTCCATTGTTATACAACCTAGAAAAACAGAAATAGAAGATTTGTATAGATGTTCCAGACTGCTGGAGAACCAGACTTCTTGACACAACTTTGCATTGTATAATGAGCTGTTAAAACAAGTTTAAATATTATCAAATAATATGGAGGGACTTTGTATAAATTATATGAACTTTAAACTGGATATTTCAGTAACTAGAAGAGTATTGATGGAGAAACTGCAACTTGAACAAGCATAACTACAAACATGGCCAAGGGATGCAATGCAAAGGGGTTAATCGAAAATGACTTGCAGAGGTAAGTTGGTAACTGGAACAAACCAGCTGGTATTCAAAGTATGTTCCAAGATGTTTGTACCAACAGCTATGATCTAACTTGTTTTACACAAGCTGATGTCACAAAATGTGCTGCACAGAGACTGGAAAATTCCAGTTCCATTTGCAAGAACTCAAAAACAGATGTTTCGTTCCTTGACTGAATGGTGAGAAAGAACAACTCTCATTTTGGTTGGACATTTTAAATCTTCAGCAGACGTATAGGTCACCATCTGATTGGTCTATGTCAGTGCCTCCCAGAATAGGAATCCAGTTGAGCTAACCAATAGAAACCATCTTGTCCCTTGCAGTACATCAATTCCAGAAAGCACTGGAAACAAACAAAAAACAAAAAACCCTATCGTCATGTCCGTCTTTCATTCCACCTGTGAAGGACTCCTGCTGTGAACGACAACAAAACTGAAAACTGATGTCTGAGCAAAAGATTTCAACATAAGTTACAGAGAGACTTTCTCATGAGTGATGATCCAAATGAGTCACTTTACTGCTTCCTGAAGTACATACTGTGTGCTTATGTATGTGCTTTAAAGACTGTCACAAAGTTACAGTGTGTGTCCTTGTTTTGTAAAATGTTCTAATCAGGATTGTTGTTAAGTAGCTTTAAAACTGAACAAGTTACTGTTAACTAGAATTACAGAACACTGTACATGTGTCTACCGTAGTTCAGGGGCACCAGAACAGAGGGGTCAGGGGCTTTTTACTGACAGTAAGGGCAAACAATGGGGAAAGGGGGGTGGGGGCGAGGAGCGAGTGTGGGGCTGGGCCTCGGGGGAAGAGGCAGAGAAGGTGTGCGGCCACAGTTCAGGTGCAGTTGCCCCCCCCCCCACACACACACACACACACTTTTAGGAAGCTTTTGTTGTTCCTACCATACTTGTACGGCACCCAGTCTATACACTTTGTCATAAATGTAGGAGTTTGTTAGATTATTAGGTGTGTTAGTTAGATCCTGGGGCTAACTATAGATCTACTCAGAAGGAGACCATGATGGCATGTAACTAACTAACAGAATTGTCTTGTGATCTAACTTTGGATTGTTTTTCTTCTGTGTTAGCAACACTGGAGTTGATAACCAATTGGCATAAGTGAAGCTCTGAGGGACTCAGTCAAAAAGCTAAACAAAGTCATCTTTCTAAGAGTGATTATGTGTTATTTTCTATTTTGGTTGTGTGATTTGATTCTTAAAACTGAATGGGTTATCTCGACCAATTTTCTAATTTATGTAGCCAAATCATACTTCAATACAATTTTGCCTTCTTGTATCCTATACTATTAGTTGCTGTTAAGAATATTTATTAAACTCTATACAACTAAGTTCAAGTCATTTTTCTTTAATTAAGCGATCAAAATAAAAAAAAAAACTAAGAAAAGTGGCACAGGCAATCAGTAACCCTGTTGCTTAACTAAGGTTTGTTTTATGCCCTGTCTCTCTCACATCAGTGTAGGATTATTCAATACAAAGTACTTTCTGTTGCATTGTCCAATGCACTATTAATTGTTTCTACTGGTGGCAATATCATAGCCCATGAGGTTAAAGCTAATTGGAAACTTTTCCACCACTTCTCTTTAGAGAGCAATAATACGCCAGTCCTTGCATGATATTCTTATGATGCAAGTTTTCATAAATTGGAGTCATTCTGAAGATCCTGGGAGAAAAATATTCAATACAGGCTACCATTTGTTTTTTGTTTTTGTTTTTTTGTTTGTTTTTTGTATTTTTCATCAAACACATCTCAAAAGAATGTAATACAATGGACTACATCAATATAACAAAAGAGCATAATGCAGCACTACAGCCTTATATTTCTCTGTAGTGCCTACATTTTGCAGTACAAGTGGTAAACAACATAATGCACTTTTCAGAGAGCCCTACAAAATTTTAGGATGAATGAAGGAGGGAGTGGGTGCTAGTGTTCATTTAGAATTTCCTTGCTTACATCAGCTTAAGGATTTTAAGATCCTAGGGTTTTTTAAAAAAATATAATAGGAGATTTGGTGATTTATCTGAGAATGAGACTGATTAAGGAAAGAGTCTATGTGATTCTAGAACAAAAGCATTGTTCTTAGGGTTCTCTCACTGACAAAGCCTACCCAGTGTAAAAAATTATAAAAACAAAACAAACATCAGTCTGAGATTCCTGACCAGGCTGGTTGGCTGGTGTGTTCCATGTTCTAGTCTACATAATCTAGTCAAGAGGTTCTCAAAGTGAGGTCTGTGGACCACTAATGGTCTGCAGGGAGCTAGTCGGTCACATTGCTCCTCCTCATTTTCCCTGCTATCTTGCTGCTTAAACACCTTCCTAACATTTCTTTTCCACTTGATCAATTACATAACATCTTGGTAGGAACTATAGCAATTACAAATGGGAGAGGAGATTGATCTCAGAAGGTATCATACATCTATCGAGTGACACAGAGCCCTACAGAAAGTGAGGAGAGCATACATCAGAAGTTTTAAAGAAAAAAAGTGCCAGCACATCCAGAGTTCTAAGTGAAAGGAGGCCGTTGAAATGAATCTCATATTTATGTTGTTTTAAGGTGTCATGTTATAGGAATTTTTCAAAATGTTTACATTAAAGTGTGGTTGACACTATAGAGTGTATATTGTGGACCACATGCTACAACTCCTGTTAAGGCCATCTGTCTTTCTCAATACAACTATAATCCTTCCAACAATAATGCTCATACACTACTTTGTTCAATCATTAATTTACTAATTTTTACAAACTCCTCTCTGAGGTAGCTCAGAGATTATGGTGATGAGTGTGGTATAAATGCCTAGATAGGTGGGAGATAGGTAAGGATTATGAACCCTTTGTGCAGATGGGAAAGTCAAAGTAAAAGGTACAGTGAATTTTACCTAACACCACAGACCGTGTCAATTTGGAGGCAGAATTTGGCACCAATGTCTTCTTTTCATACCACATGAGAGAGAGCAGTATTTAAAGTGAGATAACCTATGTTATAACTCTTGGGTCTGGGCTCTATAATATTTCTTCCTGCTTCTCTACAACAAATAATGTTAGTTTCTCACAGTAGTAAAATACCATTAAAAACCATCATCTATAGTGTACATCTAGAAGGTTGTGCTTTTAATTTAGTATTCCACATGCACCAATACTTAATATGAAGTAAAAGTCAAATTTAAGAATAAAGTACTTTTTGATTCATTTAATATCAGCAAAATTTTAGTTACATAAAGTTATTTAATGGAAAAAAGTTATATTTTTTCCATACTAGGGTTTTTGTTTGTTTGTTTTGAAGAACAAAAACTTTGCCCGCAGATTCATGTGTTTGCCATTAATTTCAATGGGAAACACATTAATGCTTTCTAGAGTAGAATTTGGACCCAATTATCTAAACTTTGAGACCCGAAACTGTACCATATTCCAACATGTTAGGGGCAAAATCCTCACTTGGTTTAAAATCAGAATGGCTCCATTAAAATCAGGGAGAAATACCAATACTTGAGGATTTGGTTTTATTTTCTTTAGACATCTCAAGTACATATGTCAATTAAATAAATAAAGTCTTGTTCCCTAGGTTGACTCAAAATTATAGGAGTAGCTAGCAGGGGCGGCTCTAACAATTTTGCCGCCCCAAGTAGGGGCGGCAGCCCCGCCCCCGATGCAGGCAGTCCCAGTCCACAGCGGCAAGGGGAGAGCAGTGGACGTGCCACCCCATTGCCGCCACGGCAGGCAAGAATGGGGCAGGAGTACGAGTCCCGCGGTGGCAATTCGGCGGCGGGAAGAGCGCACCTGCCGCCGACTTGCCGCCGCGGGACTCGGACTGCCGCCCCATTCTTGCCTGCCGCCCCAAGCACCAGCTTGGAAAGCTGGTGCCTGGAGCCAGCCCTGGTAGTAAGCTAGTAAGAACAAAGCTGTAGTATTCTTATGGCTATCATCATTGTTGTCTATAGCATTGAGCCAAGGTTTGTTCATGCAGTAGTGAGGCAAAATTCTATCAGACTTCATCCGGAGTTTGGTCTGGAAAAGGAATGAAGGCTTGGACACTTTGGGATTATACACACTATTCTTCAGTTCTCTTTGATACACCACCTATAATATTTCTGGATTTGTACTCTCTTGCATAAATATTTTCAAAAAGTTCCTAGGATACAATGAAAAAATGGCAAATGAAACCATCTCCACTCTTTCTTTTTAGTCCGTAAGAGGCTATGTAGTTTATAAAAAACAATTCTTACTGTACTGCACTTCTGCATGAAGAGTTTCCCTGAGAATACACTGCTCTGTTATAAATCTAAGCTTTAATTGCAGTGTCATCATCTTCCTTTGTGTTCTGATGGATTTATAGTTCCCACTGTGAAAGTGAACCAAATCATGCAAAGCTAATACAACCAGGTGGAATAACACTCTGATATAGGACAAATGAAAGACACCCAAGTTAAACAGCTTCCCTATGTGTTTCATCAAGTAGGTGAAAATGATCTTTTCCAATGAGAAAGTACCATATGGCATTGAACAAGGAAAATAATCTATTTACAAAGAGGAAATATGTACTGCCTAAAATTAATGTGCAAAAGCATTACTACAGTGAAGCAGATATGCATTCATTTATTTTCATATTACCATTTAACCCTTTTTTGGCTTCTCCCAGTTAGCTAAAATTCTAATGATCTAATAAGAGAGATAACCATAAGGTGCAACATTCCACGTTTAGTTCAAAATAATAATATACATACTCCAAGCTACTTTACAAACTAAATTTATGAACTGTGTATAGTATGGAAATGAAGAGTTGGTCAGGAAATGGGTCCCCCTTCCTCCCACCAAATATTTTTTAAAAATATTTGGTGAAACAAATCAAATAAAAGAATATTGAGTTGCAATACTACACAGTGCCCCATAGGAGTTGTAGTTCAGGTGCCTCATTGGCCTGGCTATTGATGCACCACAGTTTCCCTGTTGCTGAACTACAGCAGTGCACCATGGGAGATGTAGCCCACCTAAGGAACCTAGCCAATAGAGATAAATAGAGCATAAAACACTCAAATTATAAATCCCATTAAGGACTATGGCAGCATTTTCAAACTGAATTTTTTTAGTTTTTGTCCCAAAGCATTTTGAGTTTCCAGTGTTCAGTTTTATATTTTTCACCAGAAAACAGATGCTTCTCTCTCTCTCACACACACACAATTAGTACCGAAAAAATTCAATTTTAAATTAAAAGTTCAATAGATTTTTTTAACTGCCCTATGGAAATCACTTGCCAATCACTGAGACCATTTAAACAGCACACTTGAAAACTCCACAACTTTTAAAGACAGGGAAGGAAAAACATCATTCTAATTTAACTGCAGAGAGAGTTCAGGCAAGCTGAATATAATTACCTAAATTAAAATTTGTGAAGGTGAACACCCCTACTTCTTAGAATAACATCCTGAGCAGTTGTTACTTCCAACTAGCAATAGCCTAGGCAGTTCTTAATAAATTTTGCATTAAAACTACAAATGAGAAATTTTTCCATCATCACATTTATTTAAATGTGTAAGCTACACTCTCTCTCTCTCTTTATATACATATATATATATAAATTGTACAATATAGCAAAAGTGATTCCCTGCCCCCAAAATATTGGCGTGCAAAGGTATGAGAGTATTAATTAAATTGGGGGTGGAAAGGTAGTAGTACTCTTCCAAACCAAATTGAAATGTCAAAATAAGACACTGTTCTTTGTAGATGTTCCAAACACTGTGTTTTCTTCAGGCTTGGCTCCCCTCACCAAGGTTTGAAAACAGCAATGGGCTTTGTTGGGGCTCAGATGCCCTCCTCAGTTCCTTTGGATTGGCTAATCAGGGAGAAAATAATACATAGAATCATAGAAAACTAGACTTGGAAGAGACCTCAGGAAGTCATATAGTCTAACACCCTGCTCAAAGCAGGACCAACACTAACTAAATCATCCCAGCCAGGGCTTTATCAAGCTGGGCCTTAAAAACCTCTAAGGATGGAGATTCCACCACCACCTTAGGTAACCCATTCCAGTGCTTCACCACCCTCCTAGTGAAATAGTGTTTCCTAATATCCAACCGAGACCTCCCACACTGCAACTTGAGACCATTACTCCTTGTTCTGTCATCTGCCACCACTGAAAACAGCCAAGCTCCATCCTCTTTGGAACCCCCCGGGCCATCAGGTAGTTGAAGTCTGCTATCAAATCCCCCCCTCACTCTTCTCTTCTGCAGACTAAACAAGCCCAGTTGCTTCAGCCTCTCCTCATAAGTCATGTGCTCCAGTCCCCTGATCATTTTCATTGCCCTTCACTGGACTCTCTTCAATTTGTCCACATCCTTTCTGTAGTGGGAGGCCCAAAACTGGAAGCAATACTCCAGATGTGCCCTCACCAGTGCTGAATAGAGAGGAATAATCATTTCCCTTGATCTGCTGGCAATGCTCCTACTAATGCAGCCCAATATGCCATTAGCCTTCTTGGCAACAAGGGCACACTGCTGACTTATATCCAGCTTCTCATCCACTGTGATCCCCAGGTCCTTTTCTGCAGAATTGTTGCTTAGCCAGTCGGTCCCCAGCCTGTAGCGATGCATGGGATTCTTCCATCTTAAGTGTAGGACTCTGCACTTGTCCTTGTTGAACCTCATCAGATTTCTTTTGGCCCAATCCTCCAATTTGTCTAGGTCACTCTGGACCCTATCCCTACCCTCCAGCATATGTACCTCTCCCCACAGCTTAGTGTCATCAGTGAAATTGCTGATGGTGCAATCCATCCCATCATCCAGATCATTAATAAAGATGTTGAACAAAACCAGCACCAGGACCGACCCCAGCCTCACTCATTATCCACCTTTTAAGACATGCCCTGACCCCAAATGTCTTGGGTCTTCAAAAAGGGTGGAATCTTAAGATACGCGACACAGACCCTGGACTGAAGCATGCCCAGTGAGGAACAAATCTTTGGGAAATTTAGCTTCAGGGATCTATCAAGTCTCTACTGAGCTTGTGTGAACTGTGATTTTTCAGTCTTATAATGTGGCCAAATCTGGGCAGATTTTCATGGGAACAACCAAAGCACTTCTCTGACAAAAAGGACACCCCTGCCAAATTTCAAGTTCCTGCTCCAAAGCATGGGGCCACTCATGCTTCTCACAGAAATGTTTGACAGTATATACTTGATATGGAAAAGTTTAGCTCCAAATGGTTTCAGTTTGGCTAATTTATGAGCAACTGAAAAAAGGTCTTATAAGAGGAAGTGTAGGGAACTCATAATACAGGTAGGTAGGGCTGATAATGCTGCATATACTGATGTTTAGTGTGGGGGAGAGGGAGAGATAATGAGCACATGCATTTTCATTTGAGGTGATGATCAGACATCCAGAAAGTGATGTTTGAAAGGCAGGTGACAACTGGACAAATGGCGAAAGGTAAAGAGGCAGATTCGAGAGCTGCTGGCATAGAACAGGGGTACGTGTACCCTAGGAGGTACACAAAGGTCTTCCCGGGGGTACATCAACTTATCTAGAATTTTGTCTATTTTTGCAACAGGCTACATAAAAAGCAATGGTGAAGTCAGTACAAACTAACATTTCATACAAGGACTTGTTTATAGTGCACTAGATACTATACCCTGAAGTACAATATTTATATTCTACTTGATTTATTTTATAATTATATGGTATAAATGAGAAAGTGAGCAATTTTTCAGTAATAGTGCGCTGTGATACTTTTGTACTTTTATGACTGATATTGTAAGCAAGTAGTTTTTAAGGGAGGTGAAACTTGGGGGTATGCAAGACAAATCAGACTCCTGAAAGGGGTACAGTAGTCTGGGAATGTTGAGAGCCACTGGCATAGAGGATATATCTGATCCATGAGAGTGGATGCAGTGACTCAAGGAAAGCCAGGTCAGCAGACACAAAAGATAAGAAGTAGGAAATAGGAATCCCATGAGCTAACGGAGGATGAGAAATTCAATCCAAATATATATAATATTTTAAACCCTTTCAGTAACTAAATTTTATTAAGAAGTGTTTTATAACATAATTTTAAGAACAAACTAACCTGAGGATATCAGTGTACCACTGACTCCAGAGTAATAGTTTGGAAAGGTTAATGAATATAAAGTTTATTACGTAGAAAGAGTTAAGTTTTATCCCTGTGCCAGACCTCACAGGAAAGGAGTAAGACATGATTGTAGGACGATGCAACACAAAAGTCCAAATCCGTTTTCAGTATGTTGCATGGGAATAAATGACACATTTTTGGACAGAAATAACGGGAGCTAAACCAACCCCCCCCCACACACACACGAACAATACTAAAATATAAATCTTTAATTTGTTTTCTTATCTCAATAATATTAGAGCAGTGTATTGGTCACTATGAATGTTGGTTTTGTTTTGCAAAGAAAACTGATGAATTTTATCACTTGCTGATCATTTTTGTACTGGTTTCATTGTTTAATTCATGAACAAAAACTGAGCAATTTAAGTATAAGAGGGCCACTCAAACTTAAGTGATTTGTTTTAATTATAGTTTGAATAGCATTTTACTAAAGAAAATTCATGCACTGCATAATTTCATAATTTCTGTATGTTTGAATATAAGGTTCAAGTTGCTTTGATAAGACTTCAGGTTGGTATTCTGAAGCACTGCAACAAATCCAAAACCTCTAATAAAATGAAAACCTTTTATATGAGAGAGTGCTGGAAGAAACAGGGAAAACAATAAACGAGGGTGTATTGAGTCCTGTGAAAAATGAAAGGGCTTCTACAATGTAAAAGTATATTATATATTTTAAACACACTCTACATACAAAAGATCACAACATTCTACATGATGCAAATGCTTTTTGTATATAAATAGACACACCTTGAGCAGATTTCTCTTTATGCATGTTTTTCTGATTTTCAACTTAAAAAAAATTAAGACTGTCTCATCAAAAATCTGAAAGAAAAGAGAACACGGGTTTTTTTTAAAAAAACCATACTTTTTCTTACAGCACTGATGCTCTATATTCTAGGTTGTCATCTCACAGGTATGAGTGGTAGATGTGTATCTCAGAAAATCCATCACTGTGTGAGTGCACAATTTCAATAGCAAACTTTTCAGGATACACAGCAGTATAGGCTGCACATTTGTGGTGATCATCTAATCCATCAGTTCTCAAACGTTAGCAACCCGAGGACCCCCATTTTTAATTTAAAATGTATCGCGGACCCTCAACCCCACACTCAGCCCCTGGACCTGCCCCCACTCCATCCTTTCTCCCAAGGCTACTCACCCACCCCACCTCTTCCTGTCCTCACTTCACCTCTGCTCCTCCTCTTCCCCACCTCTTTCCACCCCTGCCCTAGTGCGCCCCGTCCACGCTCCTCCCTATCCCTCGAAACGCCTCCTGAACACCGCTGAACAGCTATTCCCCAGCATGCAGGAGGCACTGGGAGGGAGGGGGAGGACTTGAAGAAGGAGAAGGAATTGATCAGGTGGGCTGGCGAACCACCTGAAGGACCCCAGTTTGAGAAACACTGTTCTAATCTATTCTTCTTTTAAAGTTAAATTCTGCTTTCTCACATGTATGGACAAAAATTCACAACAGTCTCTTATGCCGCATGATTTTAACACCTCTTATTGACTTCATTGTAATACAAATAATTCACAGTAAGTCAGGCAACTCATTTTTGGTTAAGCCTGTCTTCACCTTTACCACACACCCACTTTGTACACCAAGTTAACCAAATGTGAAGACACTTATAATGGTATGTGTGTATATATAATATATATAAAATGGCAACTTTTAATGGCAAGCACTATTATTCATATATATATGGTGCTTGCCAACAGAAGTTAGCAGTGTACAGTTGTTATGGATAAATGTAACCATTACCCAACTTCCCATCACTCCTCAAAACTCCTTTGCTGTATTGCCTACAAACAGCTTGACAACAGTTAGGCTATCAGTATGCTGAGACAACTGCCTATCATACTAACCAATTATGTCTCATTGTTTCGTTATACTTTATTCGTTGTACTCTCCATCTGCTGTCTAATGTCTTATACTTCCATTGTAAACTCCTGGGGTAGGAACCTTCTTTTTGTTCTGTGTTGGTACAGTGCCTCGCCCAATAGGTTCCTGAAGTAGTGTCCAGGGCTTCTGGGCACTGTGGTAATACAAATAATTAAATGCTATTACCCTCTAATTAGGGAAGGAAATAATTGTTTTACCTCCAATATAACTGTTCATAATAACAAGAGAGTAAAAACATCGAGTCTTCACTAGAGGCCATTACCGGGAGCCTGCCACTTTAATAGAATTATAGTGAAATTAGATTTTGAAAAAAATCCTTGCCTATGGACTTGGCAATATTCTGCTATTTTGTGACTCAAATAAGCTAAAACAAATAATTTTAAAAGTTTTACTATTGAAAAAAATTATCTCCATAAAGGAAAAGTCATGAACAACTGTTGACTTTTTCAAAACTTTTATTACACATGAAATTTATGAAGTAAGACAACAACTGGAATACAAGCAATAATTACTATATTTTACATACATCCAGGAGGAAGAAAAACAACAACATAGAACAGATGTCAGTTACTCAGATGACATGGGAACTTAATTGAGACAAAATGAATGGTGATTGGGGATGCTCACTAACAGCTGACACCATAGCTAGGGACCAACCAAATTCATGGTCCATCTTGATCAATTTCATGGTCATGGGATTTGTAATTGTAGGGTTCTGACCCAAAAAGGAGTTGGGGAGGAGGGGGGGTTGCAAGGTCATTGTAGTGGGGATTGCGGTACTGCTACCTTTCTGTGCAGCTGCTGTCGGCAGCGCTACCTTCAGAGCTGGGCAGCTGGAGAGCAGCAGCTACTGGCCAGGAGCCCAGCTCTGAAGGCAGAGCCACCGCCAGCAGCAGCACAGAAGTAGCAATGGCATGGTATGGTATTGCCACCCTTACTTCTGCACTGCTGCCTGCAGAGCTGGGCCCTCAGTCAGCAGCCACCACTCTCTGGCCATCCAGCCCTAACCATAGTATAACTATAAAGCAGCACTCACTTCTCACCCTAGCAGCACTGGTAAGAACACTTTCATTAGCTTGGTGCTCCCACCTCAATAGTTCCCACCACTCTTAAAGTTTATCCACATACAATATCGCTTTCAGAAGAATTAACTTTGTTAGGGCAGGGAGGAACACACACACACACACATACACTGAGGAACGGCAGTCTATGAATTTGGCAATACATAAATTCCATACCTTTCTTCTTAGACATCTCCTAGTCAAGAAAAATCAGCTCCCTGAAGTGCTACTGTTATGAGACTGGAGCAGAGCCAAAGGATTCCTTTTCACTTTTATTGCAGCTTCTAATCCTAAAGTGAGAGTAACAAAACACCATTCATTGCTGTCAGTGTCAGCAGCTACACACATTTGGTATCTGCAAGCAGTGGCATGGTACTATTTTTCTGGATGAAATGTCTCATCTGTACAAGGGATTGGCAAACATCTAAACATTCAGTAGTTCAGTTTGCTTTCAAGCCAGTGAGGCCCACATCACCAAATTCCATTACCCCTTCCTTAAAAAGCGTGATTGAGCCTTCCCCTGATGGAGTTCTCTCTCTTCTGGGGAAGTGTCATTTCCTTCCCTCAAAAAGCCCTAGTGACCTCTCTGCACAGCTTCCTGACAATGCTGCATGTTTAAAGCATTCCAGGTTCACAGACTTCCCCAGCTGAACAAATGGTTCTTCTTAGGAGCAGCAACACTCAAGATTTAAATGTAGCAGTAGCAGACCCCAACCAAAAGGATGACAAATCTCATCACCAGAGGCAAGGTAGGGATAAGAGAGAGAGAACCTATCCAAACCCCATAAACTGTTTTAGCACAGCTCAGGGTGTTGGCAAAATTTGAGGTCACTTTTTATTTTGCACTAACTGGTCCTGTTAGTTATTATATTCTTAGTATTGAGGCTGGTTAATCAGTTGGACACCAGGTCCAGACAGCACTTACGCATGTGCTTAAGTTTCATTGACCTCAGGTGTTTACAATTAAGCCCACGTGTGATAAATGAAGGGGGCGGGGTGGTGGCTCTCTTTTATGAACACCCAGCCAGCCAGTAGCTATAAAATTCCTCTTAGTAGCTCTTCTCTAATTGCTCTACCTATAAAGGGTTAAAAAGTCTCACTGCTATGCATAGGTAACAGAAAGTGAGTGGGCACCTGGCCAAAAGAGCCAATGGGAAGGCTAGAACTTTTTTAAAATTGAAAGAAGACTCCCCTTTTGTCCATCTCTTCTTCTTCTCTGGGGGGAGACAGGGCAGAGCTACGCTGTAAGAGCTTGGGCCAGGTATGAAAAAATCATCAGCATCATACCTGGAAAAACTACTCATTTAAACCCCCCAGATATGTAAGTAGATCAGGAAATGTCTAGGAAGTCATGATTAGGTTTATTCCTTTTATTTCATTATGACTTGTGGATTCCTCTGTGCTAACCACAGATGCTTTTTGTTTTGCTTGTAACTTTTAAGATGGACATCAAGAAAGCTATTATTGATGCTTAATCCTTGTAGTGTTCTTTTTTAATCTAGCAAATGCCCAAGTTCCCAGATATATTTTCTTTCTTTTTTATTATTAATAAAATTTACCTTTTTAAGAACAAAATTGGATTTTTGTGTCTTAAGTGGTTTGTGCACATGTTGTTCAATTAGCTGGTGGCAACAGCAGATTTCTTTCTTTTTTCTTTCTCAGCTCTTCCTCGGAGGGTGGAGTGGTGAAAGGGCTTGAGGGTACCTCACAGGAAGGAATTCTCAAGTGTGCCTTACTCGGCTCTCAAAAGGGTTCTGCACTTGGGTGGTGGTAGCATCTACCCATCGAAGGTCAGAGAGAAGCTGTAACCTTGGGCGTTTAATACAAGCCTGGAGTGGACAGTATTAATTTGTAGAATCCTTGCGGACACCCACCTTCTGCACTTTTAGTGCCAGAGTGGGGAATCAGCCTTGACACCATGTTTAAATTCCATTCTGAATTGAGACTTTATTATGGATAATCTCAACTGCAGTGAATGTGCATTCTAGATAAACAATAAACAACTGATGCTTGGTTAAACTGAAGGTATGTCTACACTGCAATTATAAAACCTATAGCTGGCCCACGATAACTGACTCGGGCTCACCAAGCCCAGGCTAAGGGGTTCTTCAGTTGTGGCGTAGATGTCCATGCTCAGGCTGGAACCTGGGCTCTAGGACCCTGCGGGGTGGGAAAGTCCCAGAGTTTAGGCTGCAGCCTGAGTCCAAACGTCTACATGGCAATTAAACAGCCCCTTACCCCAAGCGCCGGGATCCTGAGTCAATTAGCATGAGTCAGTCGCCGGTGACTAATTGCGAAGTAGACATACCCTGAGGGGCCCCACATTTTGTTAGATTCAGTTTATAAAAAAACTTAGCACTTATGTAGTTCTTTACATGGTTAAAGCTCTCTCCAAAACGGACCATCTTCAACACTGAGGCAGAAAAATGAAGTAACTTGCCCATGGCCAAACAGCAACTCAGTGGCTAAACTGGGATTAGAATTCAGCCATTCCCAACCATACATTAAATCCTCCAGATTACATGGTCTGTCTCTCTCTGCTGTGTTGCAATCTTTAGCATAACTCTCTTTGAAAGCTGTTGGTGCACGGACTAGCTGGAGGTGGTGTTTGTTTATCTCTGTAGAAGATGCCTATGTTTTTTCTGGTAGTTATTTTCACACACAAAAAAACCCCCCACTCAATAAAGGGCAACTGAAAGATGAGCAAGAAGGAAAAACAAAAGAATTGGAGGTTACTGTAGGTTAAATGGAGCGAGGTAATTTTGTTGTTGTTCCTGTCTGTACATAATTCTGTGTTCAAGTCAACATGCTCCATTCACCTCTGTTTGCTTCCTGTACTTATTTAGAAGCAGCAAAACCTGAATAATTGAAAGAAATGTACCAACTATGGCCCAACATTTGCTGTTGGAAGGGGAAGAATTTAAGTCTAGTCTAAGCATCTAAGGAATATGAAAATGATCCCTGGTGTTATTAAACAACTGTAACAGAGATCCCCAAGAATGGCTTGCATCTGTGAGGTTAAAAAATTGCTGCTGTTGAAAAAGGCATTTTTTTGTTAGGAATATTCTTTATGGAAGTGGAATCAATAAGTGATATTCCCAACTTCCTACCCCCTGTCAAGACAACTACAAACATAAAGACTACTCACAAATGATAACATATCATACCCTGAAGAAATTTCTAATAGAATGCAATTTTCTATTTCCACTTACTATCCAGTCATCAGAACTTTGTGTAGATTGCATTATTTCTTTTTGTGTTTCAAACAGGAAAATAGGAATTGTGGTATCAGACCAGATCTGAGGTCCAGCTAATCCAGAACGCAGTCTTTCACAGTAGCCATTACCAGACACGTCAGAAAAAGGAAGAAGATACACTGTCTTGGGATAACTTGCTCACAAGAAAAGTTTCTTCCCACTCATCTTAAAGGTTTGCTTAAGTTTGAAGGATGAGGGAGTACACATCCCTTCTAAAACATTTGATTGGTTGTTTACTTTTTTAAAAAATCCTTGCCTATATCACTTGGGATGTTCTCGTTATCCATATATCGAAGTCAAATTCTTTTAAAACCTATAAGCTCTTGTATATAATTGTATATTGTGGAAATGAGTTCCACAGGGTAATTTTATATGTAAAAAAATCTCCTTTTAAAATGAGCAGTAGCCCTCCATTTGTGCACTTTTAGTCCTCCCCTTCAACTCACACAGGTATCTAAAGTCCCTTTCCCTCCACTAAGAAAAGATGGATTGGATTCTATCTGAAGCCCATGCTATACAGATACGGTTTTGTCAGTCAAACGAAGTGCCCCTGAAGACTCACACAAGGGGCTTCTTGCCTAGTTGCTCTGCCCAGTATGACCACAGCAATCTTGGGCCCTACTGCCTTGGGAGCTCAGTGCAGTAGAAACCAGGCCTAAGATATAATTAGCACCCACTCTTTTTGCCTTAAATTGCAAAAACTTGAGATTTTGTGTACAACATATCCATGTGTGGAAAGTTACTTTTGCATTACAGCCATGTTGTAGAACTTTTTATATCCTACAGGTAGCATTGCTCTAACCTTTAAATACATTTTTTTAATTCACACCAGATAAGTCAGTCAAAACACACTGCTTGCACCTCATTCATTCAGAGAGCTCTCCTACACTTCCCAGGCAAAATAGTGCCATACCTCTCAGCTGGACCATATTGATTAGTATGTATATTGCTGTAACATTTACACACCCCAGCTAGGGATCAGTGCCCCATTGTGCTAGGCACTGTGTACGCACACTGAAAAGAAGACAGACCCTGCCCTCAAAAGCTTAAAATCTAAGGCTCCCATCCTGCAGAAATATGCATGTGCATAGATGGACATACTGAGGGTAGGGCTACACTTAAGAGAACACACACTGCCCATTCAGCTAGCGCAGGTATAAATAGCAGCGTAGATAGTGAGCCACTGCTTAGGCAAGTAGAGACATGCAAAATTCTAGGGTATGTACTCTACATGACTCTCTACAAGCCCAATCAATGCCTCCCATGTCTACACTACTGTTTTTAGCAGCAGTATCTCACTGCCTCTCCCTGTCATTGACTTCAGTGGGACTATGCATAATGAATAGAGTGAAGCACATGAATAAGTCTTTGAAGAGTCAGTTAGAGCTGTTTGGAAAATTTCTGTTAAAACTTTTTTGGATGGGAAGTGCACTTTCAACCAAAACAACTTTCATGGTGGTCAAATTGTTTCCATGTATTGATGCAAATTTGCAAAATGAACATTTCATTTCATTTTGGGGAAGAAAAACCACACACCCCACCTTCCCCCCATTCCTCTGTTTTCCCAGTGTGTGTTGGGGGGGAATATTCAACATTTCAATATTTGTAGGTTGGATGCCAAAGTGCAAGGCAGATAATGGTGAAAATGTAGTTTTATGTTCATGGGTCCCTCCTGCAATTACTGAAAATGGCCCAATTGGATTTTTGGGAATGGGACTGGTTGATACATTAGTATTCCTTAACAGCTCAGTCAACTGTTAAGACAACACTTGTATCTTTTGGATTAAGTTGTTAATAAGTTGTGATGCTGGTACTCATGCTGGAAGATGTAGTAATCTATGGCCTAATGATCAACTACATGAGACTATCTGCTACCCAAGATCCATAAACCTGGAAATCCTGGATGCCCCATCATCTCAGGCATTGGCACCCTAACAGCAGGATTGTCTGGCTATGTGGACTCTCTCCTCAGGCCCTATGCTACCAGCACTCCCAGCTATCTTTGCGACACCACTGACTTCCTGAGGAAACTATAATCCATCGGTGATCTTCCAGACAACACCATCCTGGCCACTATGGATGTAGAAGCCCTCTACACTAACATTCCACACAACGATGGACTACAAGCTGTCAGGAACAGTATCCCCGATACTACCACGGCTAACCTGGTGGCCGAACTTTGTGATTTTGTCCTCACCCACAACTATTTCACATTTGGGGACAATATATACCTTCGAGTCAGTGGCACTGCTATGGGTACCCGCATGGCCCCACAGTATGCCAACATTTTTATGGCTGACTTAGAACAACGCTTCCTCAGCTCTCGTCGCCTAACACCCCTACTCTACTTGCGCTACATTGATGATATCTTCATCATTTGGACCCATGGAAAAGAAGCCCTTGAGGAATTCCACCATGATTTCAACAATTTCCATCTTACCATCAACCTCAGCCTAGACCAGTCCACACAAGCGGTCCATTTCCTAGACACTACTGTGCTAATAAGCGATGGTCACATAAACACCACCCTATACCAGAAACCTACTGACCGCTATACTTACCTACATGCTTCCAGCTTCCATCCTGGACACACCACACGATCCATTGTTTACAGCCAAGCTCTAAGATACAACCGCATTTGCTCCAATCCCTCAGACAGAGACAAACACCTACAAGATCTCTATCAAGCATTCTTAAAACTACAATACCCACCTGCTGAAGTAAAAAAACAGATTGACAGGGCCAAAAGAGTACCCAGGGGTCACCTACTACAAGACAGGCCCAAAAAAGAAAATAACAGAACACCACTAGCCGTCACCTTTAGCCCCCAACTAAAACCTCTCCAGCGCATCATCAAAGATCTACAACCTATCCTAAAAGATGATCCCTCACTCTCACAGATCTTGGAGGACAGACCAATCCTCGCTTACAGACAGCCCCCCAACCTGAAGCAAATACTCACCAGCAACCACACACCATACAACAAAAACACTAACCCAGGAACCTATCCTTGCAACAAAGCCCGATGCCAACTCTGTCCACATATCGATTCAAGTGATACCATCACAGGACCTAATCACATCCGCCACGCCATCAGGGGCTCATTCACCTGCACATCTACCAATGTGATATATGCCATCATGTGCCAGCAATGCCCCTCTGCCACGTACATTGGACAATCCGGACAGTCTCTACGCAAAATAATAAATGGACATAAATCTGACATCAGGAATCATAACATTCAAAAACCAGTAGGAGAACATTTCAACCTCCCTAACCACTCAGTGACAGACTTGAGGGTCGCAATTTTGCAACAGATTCACTCCAAAAACAGGCTACAAAGAGAAGCTGTTGAACTCAAATTGATATGCAAACTAGATAGCATCAACTCAAGATTAAATAGAGACTTGCAATGGCTTAGCCATTACGTTAATTGAATCTATTTCCCTTAAGTTAACAATCCTCATTCACACCTGTGTGGCCATCTTGTTTATCACTTCAAAGGTTTTTCTTCCCCTGCTGTTATGGTTCCTCTCAATTAATTAGCCTCTTAAGGTTGGTCTATGCACTTCCACCTTATCATGTTTCTCTGACTGTATAAATATCTGTCTACTGTGTGTTTCATTCCATGCATCCGATGAAGTGGGTTCTAACCCACAAAAGCTTATGCTGAAATAAATTTGTTAGTCTCTAAGGTGCTACAAGTTTTTCTTTCTTACGAGACTATTGTATATGTCAGAGGGAGCAGACGTAGCAGTTGGTAAGCCCCCTAGTGGGCCGGGCCAGTTTGTTTACTTGCCGCCTCCACCGGTTCAGCTGATCGCGGCTCCCACTGGCCGCTCTTCCCGCATTGGCTGGGGACGGCGAACTACAGCCAGTGGGAGCCGCGATCGGCCGAACCGGTGGATGCAGCAAGTAAACAAACCACCCCAGCCCGCCAGGGGGCTTACCCTGGTGAGCTGCATGCTGAAGGATGCCAATGCCTGTAATAGATTATGACGAAAATGTAATGGCCCCTTACACATCTGGTGCAATTACACCTCTGTTACCCCAGAGATAGATGTAGCCTGATAAACTTAGGGCAACAAATTCCTTTGTTCTCATAGTTGAAGAAAGCCCTTATTCTACGTGTGTTGAATACTTTTGGATTAAAAATGTCTGCCTAACAAAGTTAACATTAACTATGTCTTTTCCTGGTAACCAAAATTGCACACACATTCAAATAAGAAACATATGACCTGAAAACTTGATAATGTTTGTACTTGAGAAGTCAGGCCTCTCTAAACAATATCCTTCTATTTGCTTATTTCAATCAATAATTTTTAAGTGCAATCATTTGTGCACTGGAAAATTGAACTGTGGAGAGTAGATACCTTTACATCTGAAAGTTCGCTTTCATTAACCTATTGGTCATCATCTAACTTGTCCTTATAATGAAAAGATATATGTCCTTATCTTGCTCTCATTTCAAAAGCGCACAAATACATCACTTCTAAATTTACATGAAATCAATAAGCTTTTTAAGGTTTTGGGATTGGATCAGGTATACGTAAAACTTTTTATTTACCAATATCATTTGATCCGTAACCCCTTCCCCCCCAAAAAAATTACATCGCCTTATTCCCAAAACATGTCTCTTTTTTTAATTGCTTGTTTCTTTTTCTGATTAAAGGTAGTATATATTGGTTGATGGTAGACTGATCCTATTCTAATTGTTCAGGTATCATGGCGATGAGAGCAATATAAAAATCTAGATTATCATGAGTGGGCTAGAAATAGGAACCCACACACTAAAACTTGGGGTAGGATAATGTTGGCATTCTTGCCACTTATTTCAGGAAGCTGGTAGTAACCATGCATGCACTATGTGTATGATAATTATGACCTGGTGTTAAAGAGGGGTGGACTCTGCTATGTCTGCTCCCTCTTGTACTTCTCTAAGGGTAAATTTAATAACAGAGGGCCTATGCACCACTTGGGTTTCACTTAATGTCCTATCTTGGGCATTTTAATGGGACTGAAGTGATGCATAGGCTTGTAGGTGGGTGAAATTCATGCCTGTGCAATCATAGAAATGTAGGGGCTGGAAGGGACCTCAAGAGGTCTTCTAGTCCCTCTGTCATGAGGCAGGGCCAAGTATTCTGAGGCCATCCCTGACAGGAGTTTGTCTAATCTGTTCTTAAAAACCTCCAGGGACGAGGATTCCGCAACATCCCTTGAAAGCCTATTTCACAGCTTAACTGCTTGAAGATGAAAAGTTTTTCCTAATAGCTAACCTGAATCTCCCGTGCTGCAGATTTATCCCATTGCTTCTTATCCTAACTTCAGTGGACATGGAGAACAATTGATGACTGTTGTCCTATATAATAGTCCTTAATGTATTTGAAAATTGTTATCAGGTCCTCCCTTGGTTGTCTTTTCTCAAGACTAAACATGCCCAGTTATTTTAACCTCTCTTCATAGGTCAGGTTTTCTAAACCTTATGTCATTTTTGTTGCTCTCCTCTGTACTCTTTCCAAATTTATACAATGGGGTACTGCATTGGGGTACTCCTGTGGGGTACCACAACGTACAGGCAGTACCCCGTTCTACAAAGCATAATGTCTGACCCTAATATCTGTCTTCCATCGTAAAACCAAACTGAGAGTATTATTAATTTCTTGCTGTTCTTTCTGTTTGCTAGCATTTAGATTTTCCATAGACTTCTAATGTACTCTTCTTAAGCTAGTGAGAATGATGAACTTAACACATTTTTTTAGAAAAGCAGTGTACTCCCTGGGAAAACTTCTCAGAGTACTCGTAACTGTAGCACTGACACACACCATTGTACTGCATCGGTCACATCGCGTTAACCTTGGCAACCACTCTGTGTGATCACCTTAGGAAATAATTCATTTTTAGTTAGGTTGTTAAAGTCGTCTATTTGGTGGTGGAACGGTGCAGTGTTCAGCGTGTTTTATTATTAATTATCACCTATCAGTCCGCTGTTAACGTCCTTGTTGGGGTTTTCACTGATATTTTTTTCCCCTCATATCACCTTGGCATTTCTACGGGGCACCTTTTTATAGCAGCACTGGTTGTTGAGGGTCTGTCAGCATTATAAATCTTTATTTCCAGGGATATATAACTTGGCTATAAAAATTTGCTCCAAGGTAAATTTTAACATGACCTAAAAGTCTTAGCCCATTTTTATATAAATCATTTAAAATAAAAATGATTAGTTCAGCTATTTTAAGTTATGAACTCTGTCAAAAAATAAAACAATAAGAAAGTTATACATTTTATTGTGAGGGTGTATCCTCATCACATTTAACAACCAGTGATATACGTCTTCAATCATTTTAAAATTGGACCTTAAATATCACCGAGAAGATCATCAATATAATAACACATACTGTAACTAATATATGGCACACTGAGTTTCACATTGGATATCTCTATTTAAGAGATACTTATGGAATAGATAATGTGAAGGAGAGTTTTCATTTGTGTCAGTGTATATCTGAGTGCATAACTCATTTACCCTTTTTGGATTTTCAATTGGAAATCCAAAAAGCAAGCTAAACATTGTAAGGTATATGTTGCTATATTTATATTCTTTGACTGTTTATTCAGTGTTTCCTGGAGCTACTTATGCTGAGTAACAGTAGGAACACATTTCAAATGTTGCACAAGTGCTGAGCCTCATGTTCTAGGATGCAAATATGTGCCAGTTATCCATAACGGTGTTTCAATGGGTTGTCAGTTGTCTGGTATATGTTTTTGCTCTGAGCAGTTTTGGTTGCATATCCAACCACAGCCTGAGTGACTTAGAAGTGAAAAAAGCTGCAGCAAGGAGTGGTCTCTTCTTTTCCTTGCTTTCATAGTGGGTACGGGTTGTGAAGGTGTAGGAACCATTGGACCAGCTACTGTCCCTTTAAATCCCCAAGATCCTACAAAATTGAAGAATCATCAGCCTAACCTGGTGCCAGTGTGGCAAAGGGGGAGAGAAATTCGGCAGTGCCCCTCACAAAGATACTAGGAAAAGGGTGTTTGGGAATGTCTCAGCTAAGCCTTCTTTCTGATGAGCAGGTGGGCTCCAAACCTGGAAGCTCGAAACCATCATAAAAAGGTAGGATTAGAAGGGACCTCAGGTGTTTGAATCCAAAGCTAAAATCTGCCCTTTGAATCCAAACATCAGATGTTGGTCTAGATTTGGATCATACTCACCTTCAAATTTGGAGTGTGCTTGCATTTGGAGGCAGAGTTTTGGCCCACCTGTAAATCCTTATAATCCCATGTAGAAAAATGTTTTTCTAAATATAATTTAGAGGTGATTCCATAGGAAAGACTTTCAAAACTTTCCCCACATATAGGGAGGAAAGCCAGGATACAATTATCTGTTCTTGATCAGAGATGAGATGTGCGCTCACAGCAATTGTATTTGCCTAGAAGGGACATATAATTGAACTAAAAACAAATCCAGGAGAGGTCTCTCTGGATATAGCTGGGTACTGTGAGGAAGAGACAAGTGTTGCGCAATGTGTATGCACAGTATTAAGAGACAAGAGAGTGAAGTATGACTTGAAAAGTAATGAATTGAATATGGAATGTCTGAAGCATCTGGCAGAGAGTGTAATAAATAAGGTCAGTTAGTTAGAAAGTGCCCAATAATAATGTGGCATGGGTTGCTCTCTTCCAAGTATAGTTTGTCTGTCTTGTGGAAGGAATTAAAAAGCCTCCAGTGGCTCTTTAAGGAATTTCTGAGAGGAAAAAATAATACAGATGTATTACTTTTACATAAAACATTGTTTAAAGTCTTTTTGGATTTAAAAGTTACTGTGTACCCTGTGTTGATGAGCCATCAGACTGAATAATCATAAACGCAGAAAACATTGGACTATGGTGCCCAAGCCCATTCTTAAAGCAGTTTTCACAGGATAAGTCAAAGCTGATTTCTGGAAGTATTTAACATCTTTCCCATTTTGCATTTTTGTGGGTTTTTTACTTTAATTTCTGTGGAACATATTGTTTAAAGTAGGTACATCATTTTAGAGTACCTTTCTATTTGTGTGCCTTTAAACAGCAAACTGAAAGCCCACCATGCGGTTCTGTCCCACTCAGAACTTTCATTAGTTTCAATGTTGTGCCTGCATAATGGCTGCAAGGTACAGTCCAGAGGGTTTAGGCCTCAGATCTGCAAATACATGTCTGGTCTACACCATAGACCTATATCAGTATAACTACGTCACTCAGGAGTGTAAAAAATCCAAACCCTTTGAGCGACGTAGCTATACTGACCTAACTTCCATGTAGACAGCGCTGGATTGGTGGGAGAGCTTGCACAAGAGTTTGCAGGATCAGGGGCGTGGTCTTTTATATATTTTATTTGATTATAAGGAATCTTCATGTGCAGAAAAGCATTAGTGTTTGAGAGAAAAAGTTATAACTTTTGTTTATAATGTATGTATTGTACTTGGATTTATTGACACCGCAGCTTTTATGTATTCATTTAAGCAAAAGGAACTGGAAAACAGAAGCCATTAATAAGTAGCTATAAAAATGTCATAGTCTAAATGCTTATAAAGAAGAGATGTTGATATACCATATTCAATGTTGTTGTTGTTTTTTTATCATTACAAGGATAGCTATTCTTTCCATATTCCTGAATACATATGTATATTATTTACACACATTGTGAACTTGAGAATAAGAGCAGAGTATGCTTTTTGAAGCATGGAAAAGTAACTGGCACCAGTATTAGAATAAGTTTCCAGAAGTGTGAAAATACAATATTCCTTTGACAGACTTGTGATATCAAAAGGATATAGTATCTCCATACTTTTGATCTAAAACTTGTTTTTGGTGAATTTCTCTATTGCTTAGAAAATTTCCTTAGAGGCATTGTACTAAAATAGATTTGAAAATCTCCCTAGAGTGGGAGATTGTGTCTCTCTCACTATTTCTCTCTTCCTTTTGTTTGTTTCAGGAATGGACGGAGTATGTGGCTTCAGTACAGACAGGATAATTCTAACAAATAATGTCTTTGCACACTCTAGAAGGCCTTCTTTACGTTTCCATATCCTCATGCTAAAAGGTGGCTGTTATTTTTAAATGGTCTCTCTATTATCTTTGATTGAAATTATGGAAATTTGATTCTTTATATTTTCATGTCCTCATGCATTTAACGTAAAGGAATTAGAAAGCAGAAGCAATTAACAACAAATGCAAAGTTCACACAAAGCCCTAACTTGGCAGTCCTCCCTCGGTTTCTTCATCTGTAAGATGGGGCTAATGATACCAACCTCCTTTACGAGTTCTATATAAAAACTAGGGACTTTTTATTATTATTACTGAAGTTAGTGACACTGCACATGGTAGTCAGAAAAATTCAAGGTGCCAATTCTGCAATCTGACCTGTGCGGTAAACTCCAGAGCCCACTGACCTCACTGGGACTCCATGTGGTGGATTATAGGATCAAAGTTCAAGTAACAAAAATGGTCCCCATGCTGCAACTTGTTGCACATGCATGGAATCCCACTGACCTCTTTGGGGCTCTGCTTGTGTGTGCAGGGATCCACTTGAATATAACAAGTGGTAGGATTGGAGCCCAAGGGTTTGTAGAACTGCTCTTTTACACTGGGAAATCTTGTGTGTAACTCCACGAATGTGGGGGGAGGAGGGAAATCAGTATTAAAATGCCCACAAATAAAACAACAACACAGTACCACATGAAAACAGCCAAATGTTCTCATGAAAATTTCTGTAGCAATCTCCTATAAATATTCCAGTGCCAAAAATTTAGAAGTACTCAGTTTGAATAAGATATAATCTTGTTACCAAAAAGTGTAATGAGTGTAATGATAGCGATAGAATTCACAGAAAAAGTACAAATCAAAATTCAATTAGTGAATTCAACATAGGCACCATACCTTCATTCACATTTTCTTTGGGCTTCTGATCCAGTCTGGTATCAGCTTTTGTGAAAATTAGACTCATCATTGTCTTTAAATCCGATTCCATCGGATTTTACTGTATTAAATATAGAAAGTTTATCTGTAACATTAAAACAACAAAAAGTTACCCTGACACTTGCAAACAGGAAGTGATGCTTTCCCTGAAATTTGACTTCATGTTTGCAAGGAAAAGAGAGTGGGTGCTTCATTCTGCAAGCCTAACATTTCTTGCTTGTAGAGTAATATTTGAAAACCTTCACCAATTATTTTAGAATGGAGACCCAGCCATCGGAAAATTCAAAGGCCAAAAGAAATTGCACCACATGAAAGCTGCTTTACTGACATTTTTGGATTCCAGAAGAAGGAGAAAAGCTGCCACTTCCAACCAACCCCCTGATACCTGCAACATACTCTCAGTGTGTTGACCTGTGCACCCATTCATGGGCCTCTATGAAGACTTAGGTGTCTTGCTATACTGACCCCGTTGCAGAATCAGGGCCCAAAGCCCCAGTATATACAATTGCATATACACGTGAGTAATTTTACTAATATGACCATTTCACTGAAGCTAATGGGACCATTCATATGAGTAAAGTTAAGCACCTGCATAAGGCCCCAATCCTGAAACTGACTTCAAAGCAGCTCTGGGCAGGCACAGTGTCTACCTATGTACAGGCAGTTACAAGATGAGGAATTTGATGTTTGTGGGATTGGGGTTCAAGTGCTGTTTAGTCTTTGTCTATCAGAGGGAACACGCTAGCTAGATAGCAGTAGCTCATTCTTTTCCTTACAATAAATGGAGGCTCAATCCCCATATGATTAGGCAAGTACAAAACTTTCAGGTTTAACGAAGTTTTCCGGAATCACATTCATCCTGAGCATTACCCCAAGTTAAAACTTGAGCAGAACCCGCAGAATGCATTCTAATTTCCTGTATATCCTTTTACAAGTTTCAGCCAATATCTTCTAAAGTCTTCATGCAAAATGTAACATTCTAACTTACTTGAAAGGGCACCTTCCAGACCCTGCCCTCCCAGGAATGGAAAGGAAAGCTCCCTCTTCTGCCACTGAAGCTGCAAAGTCTATTTTGCTGTCTCTGGCATTAGAAACAACTGAGATAATAGAGGCCCCACCGACTTGAACTAATGAATCAAACAACTGGGGAATCCTCTGTGGTTGGGTAACACCAGAAAAAAAATCTATCCAGCCACTTAAAGTAGGAAGCTTTAGGAGGAGTGGAAAAGCTTTCTTTATATTTTAAAGAAAAATAGAGGACAACAAAAATCAGTGTTGTCTAGAAAGAACAGACTAGTTAAGCAGCATTTGTTTGATCCATCATCTTATTTAAAATTCTTCATAGAAAAATATGAATATCCCCTATCTGATGAAAAGCATGTTGAGATTTTCTGCATTCTTTTGGCCATGCACACTCCCATCTTCTAAAAATAAACATTTATTTAAAAAATATTAAAGTTTCTTTGAATATTAAAAGCATCAAGAGTTTTAAAATTCTAAACATACTACTTACTGGTGTAGCTAGTCAGTGTGTACAACGTAAGCAATACATCATTAAAACCCTGTTGCTGGATAATTTATTAGCATTTGCTGTAACTGGGACAGAAATATATTAAGGATATTCAAATTTATACTTAAGAAGAAAAGGGACAATATATCTAGAAACTTTTCATATTTAAAAAAAACAAAAGTATTATGCCAAGACTGAGCTGCACGGGCCTGGAACATTGGAAGGAAAGAAGCTAAAATGATCTTTCGATGAGGAACCACTGAGTACTTCAGCCAATCAATGGCATTGGCAACTCTTGGGTCTCAATGCCTCTGAAAATTAGGCCTCATCCTGCAGATTTATATCCCTGATGAATTTTATACATATTTTATACACTGACTTCTATAAGAATACTCACACGAGTAAATCTAAGCATGTGTATATGCTTTTGCAGAGACTTTATTTGAGCGCCTGAATGTGGACTTAGACATCTGAGTTTAGGACCCAAGTCTGAATATAGACAGGTACACAGACAGTGAAATTAGTATATCCTATAATAAAACACGTACATCATTCAGTGAAACTAAAATCTTTATTAAACGTATTAAACAAACTCAATATTAACAGTAACACCCACAAACACCAAGCACGATCAGGGTGTAAGACCTAATTCACCAACTTAATGCTTCTTTTCTCCCGCTCATTTAACACAGTTTAAAAACAGAGAGTATAAAACAAAGAGATTAAAGCCCCAATACTGCTAACACTTATGCACATGCTTAACTTTAATCACAAATAGTCCCATTGTTTAAAATTAAGCATGGGTGTTAGAGTTTGCAAGATCAGGCATAGGTGCTGTCTCCATGGGTGCTCCAACCCTGGAGCATCCATGGAAAAAAATTAGTAACCGCTGGTAGCCAGCTCTCCCCCTTCCCCTGCAGTGCCTCCCATCCACCAGCGGACCTGCCGATCAACTCCTCCGTCTCTCTTGCCCTCCCTTCTCTTTCAAGCCCTGCCAATGACTTGGGCAGCCAAACATCTATCTTCCCCTGGTTCGTGGATTGCTAGTAAAGATACTACAGCCTGGACTTAGGTGCCTATCTCTGCGATAAAGGCGGGGCTTAGCACACATCTCCCCAGGCTAAATTAGATGTTTCCCCATCTAGCATGTTGGCTTTATGAATCATATTCTAAGATGCCTATCTCTCCCCATTCTGTGTATAGGGAGCCTAGGTACCTAACTCAGGTATTCTACATTACAAGCATTGTAGTGCAGACACTTATTACAATGATAGAAGGGTTTTTTCAATTGCTGAGTAAATCCATCCCTTCAAGAAACAGTAACTAGCTCAACAAAAGAATTCTGTCAACCTAGTGGTGTCGACAGTGGGGTGTAGGTCAACTTAATGAAATCTGTCAGGGGTGTGACAGAGTGATGTAGCTAAGTTGACGTAAGTTTTAGCTGTAGCCCAGGCCATAGGCTTTATGGATCATAGTGTTATTCTAGCGATTTCTGGATCCCACCCTAAATTTCTTGAGGGTGTCATGTTAGAAGTGTGTCATTAAGAGCGCCATGATTCTGGGAGGGTTATGGTCTTCAGGACTCTACCTCAAGTCAATTTTTCTTTGAGAAAGAGGATTATTCACAAGAATTATAAGCATGCATAAGTGTCTGTCTCTTTTTTGTCTCTATGGCACATCCCACCCTCTGGATGCTATGTAAATAATAATTAAACATTAGAAATTAAATATAAAAAAAATTCTAGCCTTTGAAAGGGATAAAAAGGTAAGTTAGTACAAGTGGCTGTTTTGTATAAGGCTAGATATAAAATATACATATTTATTCAGAATTCCTGTCCCTCTTCTTGTTCTTGTTCATTCTGCCCACTCTCTCATCCAATTTCCATCCTATTTTTTCCTGCTCCATTTTTCTCTGTCTTGTGCCAGAAGAAAACTAACTGAGTACACTTCAAATTTCCAAACAGATTGGAGTGTTTATTAAATTACACAAAATGCCTTTCCATAACACTGAATTTCCTAAATATTTACAACAAATGACAGTGCAAAGGTTTATAAAATGCTAAATGTACAGGAAACTTTTAAAAGCAGACAAACAGAAAACCCATTTGTAATTTGTTTTTCACTTTAAGCATACCTGGCAAAATGAGTAGAAAATGTGCAATCAGTTGAAACTATCAAGTTCTGCTCAGTATTCATCAGAGAAGCTTCAGGCACTCCGTTTGGGATAATTTGCAAAAGGACATGATTCAGTAGAGTGTGATTGCATGAAAAAAGTCAGTCAAATAGTATTCACAAAGTAACTTGAAAACCAGGGTGGTGCAGTTTGAATGTGATTCTGTGAGGAGTTTAGCAGTTAGTGAAAATGTCAATTTCAAATGGGAGCTCATTCACTGTCAAAGCTATCCAATTGAAATGTAATACATATACTTAACATCCCAGGCCTAAACGTTTGGTATAATATGTCTCTAATTTTGATATTCAAGGAACGTTCAATTTTTTTAGGCCTTGTGTCATTTATTTAATTTCATACATGAACGGTAATTTGCAAAAGAACGTATGTGATCATGACATTCCAGCAGAACAAAGAGCCCCTTGTTCTTACGTCCAGCTTGAACCATCTATTCATTCCCTTCTTTTCTTTGTGCCTCATTTTGTGCCTCTAAAAATTTACTGAAAAGTAGATTTTCCACCTGTGCTGAGACGTCCTGGATAATCCATCTCCTCTGAAAATAAATCCCCTTAAAAACATAATGAGATCTGGATTCTCAAATAGAGCCCACACAATGATTTATCAACAAGGAAAGTCCTACCTCTGCTTACCATGAATTGCCAATTCTGCTCATACCACCTAAAGCATAGAACAAACAAAGGATTTTCCCCTGATTTTCAGAGCACTTTGTGTGCCCCTCATTCTCCCTGTCCCATACCAGCAGCTCTGTGTTCACTCCCTTCCTACTTCCCCCAGGTCCTCCATTCCCCGTCATGGCATGGGTTGTGTCTGTGCCCCCGTTTCCCTCTTTCCTCCATGCCACTCTCTACCCCATACCAGAGTCACCCATCTTACCACCGCCAGGGGTGCTGTATGCCCCATTTCCTTCCTCCCCCCACGCCAGGTGTTCTGTGTGCCTCCATGGCTCCTCCTCCACAAATTCTAGGGTCCCTCATTTCCCTCCCGTGACAAGCGTTCTGTGTGAACCCTCATTACCCCCTTTTCTCCCTTCTTCCCTATGACAGGGGCTCTGTTGGTCCCCCCACTCCCTCTTCCACCCATGATAAGGGTTCTGTGTACCCTCTTAACCCCTTCCCATATACAAGAATCCCCCAATCTCTTCCCCACCAGGGGTTCTGTGTCCCTGATTTCCCTCTACCCCCATACCAGGATCCCCAGTTCTTCCTGTCCTTCCTTGCCAGAGCCTGTGTGCATATCTGTCTTCTCCCCTTCTTCCCCCCATGGCCCTCACCCCCTCTTCCTCCTCAACTATTCTGCTTTATCTCTGGGAGATAAGTAATTCACAGTATCAAAATGTTATACTCCTTAGGGTGAGCAGAGATGGGGTGTTGTTTTGCTGGAAGGCATTAATGAGCACCATCAGGCAATTGTTTGATCTATGGACACATGCAGAGGTGCTTGAAGCTGTGGCTATAATAAAGAGCTGGCAGGGCTTCATGTGCCCCCGCTTTTTTCAGTTTTCCAGTCTGTGAAAGTGGAGGTGCTCAGCCCCTCTCCAGTTTTGCCCATGGATTTGACATTAAATGCAAAATCCTTGGTATTAATGGGGAAGAGGGAGCTATAAAATAATCTTGCAAGTCTTTACATATCACCTGTCTGCCTTAGGAATTCTTATATTTTTTCCTAACGGGCACCACATTTTAATAGACCATATATCAATTTTAGGAACATATATGGCTCCCACAGTATGTGAGTACTTCACACATTTTTAATTAATTTCATGTGTTTTCCCCCCACTACACCTCTGTGAGGTAGGGAAATACTATTGTCCTCATTTTATAGCTGGGAAACAGAGAAATCAAGTGACTTGCCCACTGTCACGCATTTGTAGCAAAGCAGGGAAATGAACCCCGTTCTCCAGAGTGCCACAGCAATACCTTAACAGCTGGACAGCCCTTCCTCCCAAAGGGACTGTCCATCTCTTCTATGATCCAGGATCACATGACATCCTTACATGGACAGCACTTGGAAACAAAACAATATTAGAAAATAATTTCGTGTATGTAGCTGTGTTTTAATTGAATTTAACAGCAGGAAACAAGGAGGGGAAACCATCATCACATTTCTAGCCAGCTCTCCTCCAACCACCAGCAAGTTACCTGCAGAATATTAGTTATTTAAACAGCATAGTTTGGCAACCTCTGTTAATGCCATTTAAAGTTCCAAGGAAGTCACATACCACTGAGAGAAAGAAATCTTTCACTCTTCAAGGAATATAGCTAACAGTACCACTTTTTAAACATGACTTTCCAGGATGATATTTCAGTGTCAGCCAATAAATGAGTACGTAAATATACATCGACATCACTCAAATGATGTTTCCAGAAGTAATAAATATGTCCCCAAAATGCCCAGTTCTACACTATAGGATAGCAGTTACTGGTATTCCTATAAATCCTTAAAAAGAAGAAGGTGTAGAGCTGGATATATTGTAGCAGTAGTCATGAAAACACCTTGTTATTGGAGAGGGCAGGAGACACAGAACTAATAGGAAGAACCAAAGAAGCAGATAATGGTAGAATCATAACACAGACAATACCATAAATTGCCTGTGTGCAAGACATTAATCTTTCCAAAGATGCTGCAGTGTGCCTTATAGATAATGATATGTTATCCAAAGTAATCTTTGCAGTGCTTTGTGTTGCATAGATGCCATATTAACAAGGAACACATTGGGTTCTTTCTCCTCACCTCAGCAAGTTTAATTGATGTCATGCCAGATTCTCAGTTTGTTACTGCTGATGAAGTCTAATATTTCAGTGTTAATGTGTTATCTCAAGAAAAGAAACTATTTAGAATATAGATGTGACAAACTACCTCAAATCGACACAAACAACCATATTTCGGAGTCATGTTCTTTCCTGTTAAAGTAAAACGTTCCATCAGCTGTACTGAAGGAGAGCTATAATGACATTAATTGTCCCATCAAAATCAATTACAGGTGAGCATTCCCTAAGGATATTGCAGATGATACAATATAGATCATGTTTCCTATGTAATTAAGGTAATCTGCACCCCAGCTATCCAGTAAAGTCTATATCCTGTGCAATTTTATTCTTCATGTAAGAAGTAAAGAAGTGGATTTTCAGTCAAAATTTCATGTTCACTTTGCAAGCAGTTCACATTGCATTGTTCCTGGACACATAAGCCTAAACAAATTGTATGACATCCAAGGACCACTTAAATCTTTAAACAAATAATAGCTGTACAACTCAGTATTGAATCTCTGGAAAAATATCAAGTCTGAAGAGCTCTGTGTAAGCTCAAAAACTTGTCTCTCTCACCACCAGAAGTTGGTCCAATAAAAGATATTACCTCATCTACCTTGTCTCTCTAAGGCTGCAGCATTATAGATAGGGCCATGGCCGCCTTTCTGAAGATAACATATAATGATTAATGTGTAATGCATTTACAGACATGTAGATTGTCCTTTTTTATGTGGTTTTATATTATATTACTTACAGCAGAGTAATTTTGCCACTGAAGTAAATGGGGGTATATCATTGTAAAACCTATGTAAGAGAAAAGAGAATCAGGCCCAAATTCTGCTCTCACTTACTCCCACATAACTTAGTAGAGTTACCCCAGATTCTCTTACACTGGTGTTAAGCAGGAGTGATACTATTGAAGTTAATGGAGTTACAGTAACTATGTAAAGCTCATATGAGACAAAGGAGAATCAGGCCAAGCTGCTCTCAGTTGCCTTGATTTGACCTACTGAATTTGATGCATATTACTTTGACTGCATATACTGTCAAAAATCATGGGTCAGACACTCAACATGTAAAAATTGTCATAGCTCAGTTGAAGTCAATGAAGCTATGACAATTTTCATCAGCTAGAGAACTGACTAGCAGTACCCAGTTTTTTCAGTTAGAAGTTTCTAGATGGTAAATTTCTATTCTGAACAAGAGTAGGGAGATAATCAAACTGATTATCTTGAATATAAGGGGGCAAATTATCTGGTCCATGATCTCCACTTTGTACCTCATGAGTGTAAAGTAGATTTGAAGCACTTAAAGCTGGAGATGGCCTCAGAGCATTTACTTTATACAGAGGCTCTCTCCTGCAATGAAAAGCTGATGTTCGCAGCTACGCATCAACTGCCACCCTACATAAAGCATAAGTGTGGGGAGTGGGTGTGTGAAGATATTCAAGGAGCAGGATAGAGCAGAGTTGGGGAGGGAGCATGCTAGAGCAGAACTCTGCTACACCCAATTCTCCCCAGCGTAAGGTTCCCAAGGGAGGGAGTAGCTCCTTTACAGTCCAAAATTGCATTGGAGATAAGCAAGCTTAGAATCAGTTACCCACAGCCAGCTCCCCACTACAGCTAGTGAGAAATTTTATGACAAAAGCTATCCTATGTCTACATTAGAGAGTTAAGTCAACTTACGTGATGTCGAAGAGGATAAGTCGCTTTAATAACATCAGTTGTGTACGTCCACACAATGCTCTTTGTGTCAGCAGACTGTGTCCACAGTCATTGCTCTTGCATCGACAGAGAGAGCATTCCATTGTGGGAAGCTATCCCTTTGTGCAACTTACGACCCTCTGCCACTCGGAACTCTGGGAATATGCTTGTCTTTCTGTGATACAGTTCTTTCCATCCCATCATTCCATGGGTTTCCTACTTGTTTTACACAATTTTCAACAGCTTTTTTAAACTGTGCACCTGCCATCTCTTCCTAATAGCATGGATCCTGAGCTGCTGACCAGTATGGTGATGAGCATTATGAACACAATGCAGCTGTTCCTGCAGTATTTCATGAGCTGTGAAACAGAGAGTGAATCAGTGGTGCCTGCTCTGCTGTCTGCCATGGAAACAAATAATTCAAGATTGCTGCTGGCATTCGCGGAATAGCTTGCCACGGAGGACTGTCGGTACTGGGCTCGAGAAACAAGCACTGTGTGGTGGGATCTCCTTGTGAAGTAGGTATGGGATAATGAGCAGTGGCTGCAGAACTTATGGATGCACAAAGCCATTTGCTATGTGGAAGTTGGCAACTCCAAACTGCTATCAGTCAGACATGAATCAGTTTGTAGTTGGAAAGTCCACTGGGGGGGAGGGGGGTTGCAGTCCTGCAAGTGTGCAGGGCCATTAATTGCCTCTTGTTTACGAAGGACTTTGACTCTCACTAATGGGCAAGAAATACTTACTGGCTTTGAGCAATGGGATTCCCTAACTGCAGTGAGCTGATAGATGGAATGTTTATCCCAATTTTGACCCCTGACCATCTTGCGAAAGTGTACATCAACCAAAAGGGCTACTTCTCCATGGTCCTGCAGACGTTGGTGGATCAGCAGGGCTGTTTCACTGACATCAGTGAGGGATGGTCAGGGAAGGTGCATGACACATGCATCTTTCAGAACACTGGACTGTATAGAAAGCTGGTACTTTCTTTCCAGACTGGAAGATTCCAATTGGTCATGTGGAAATACCCATAGTGATCCTTAGAGACCCAGCTTATACCTTGCTCCCATTGCTCATTAAGTCTTACACCGGGAACCTAGACAGAAACAAGGAATGCTTCAACAACAGGCTCAGCAGGTGCTAAATGACCATTAAAAGGTTGCTGGCACTGTCTTTTTGGCCGGCTAGACCTCAATGAGGAAAATGAGGTGGGGGAAAATTCCGATGGTCATTGTGCCCTGCTGCACTCTGCATAATATTTGCGAAGCTAATGAGGAAAAGTTTCTCCATGGGTGGACCGCTGAGGAGAATACAAGTGCAATTGGAGGGATACAGGGAGAGGCTATTCGAATCAGGGAGGCTTTGAAGGAGCATTTTGATAATGATTCCCCGTAATGTGTCTTTATGTGATTCATTCGGCCAAGCAATGTTTACTTGTCACCTTGAATTACCCCATAGTGCTTGCTTCCTGAGCGTTAATTGTAGTAAGCAATTCCTACCTATAGCCCCTGTGTTACAATATCAGCACTGACTGATGTGTGTATGTCACCAAAAAGACTCATTTTATTTCAAAGACTCAAGTTTTATAACAGGACAAAACATACATTTTTGGGCAAACAGAGGATATGGCAATGAAGAACAGTCTTGCGGTTAGGGCTTTCACAGCTGTGTGTAACTCCAACTTTTGTTGGGAAACCAGTCCCTAGGCGTATAGTGCACAGGGTACTGTGAGGGACCAGGAACACTCAAGGAATGTGCTGGGGAGTTTGTGGAGGGTATGTATTAGAGTTCTGTATTGCTTCAGGGGGAGACGTGCACAGATATTCTTGGATTGTAGGGTAATGCGGGACTTAATCATCTCTGTCTGGCCCTTCAGGAGCTTTATCATCTGCTCCTGCCCCCGAGTCCTTTCCAGGCTATTCAGCCTCGGTCTTTCATTAATTGTGTCCCTCCATGCTCTTGTTTCCCTATGTACTGCATCTGTTGACTGCAGCACTTCATGAAACATATCCTTACTCCTCCTGGTTCACCACATTATCCGCCAGTGTGGAGGATTGGGTCCTCAAGGGCACACCTGCAGAAGCCAAAGAAACAATGAACAGAGACAGTATTGTGAGTGAGTTCACAGCTGTGAATCCCAAAATTTACTCACACCTCTTACTCACTATCCCTTGGCTAGCACACAGATTGGTGAAAGTTGCAAACATGGTGAGAATATTGGAACCCTTTTCTGAATATTGGAACCCTTTTCCACAGGCTAGGGTAACCAAACCCGACATCTCACTCCTAAGGGTAACCCAGGATGCAGAGGAGCATCTCATGCACTAGTGCAGCTTCAGAACAACTCTGTACGCTGCTTGCCTGTGTTTCGCTTTGTTCCCTGCAGAAATAATTGCCGGTTGGTGCAGCAAAGTTTCATACAGTGTAGGGGAGAAGCAACATAGCTCTGCCAAGGAACCTTTGGCAGAGGATTGCAGAATACCGACAGGAAAGTTTTCTAGAGATCTCTATGGAGGATTCCTGAGACATCCCTGTGTACATTAACAAACTTTTTTGTCATGGCCCCACTGCATAGATGGACAGGCGCTGTTGTTAATTTCTATCCCTTACTCCCCCTCTGCCATATAATGAGGTACATGAGACCTCAATCTGCTCTCACCCTGCAGCGTCAAAGCAAAACTAGTACTTACTGGAGCTCCCCTTTCCTGCATTGTTCACACCAGAGTTGGAGGGCTAGGACCGGCTAGAACCCTCTGGAGTGGAAAAGTTCTGACTTGCCATGCCACCAGATGACCTTGCTGTGTGCTCCACATTGTTCTCCATCCCCACTTTCTCATCCACCAGTTCATCATTGTGGTTGAGTCTGGGGGAACCAGAGGCAGCAGCCAGTGAAGTATCCACGAAGCTGGTGATGGGGTCACCGCCAAAGCTGCCATGCAGCTCATTATAGAAGCATCATGTCTTCAGCACTGCACCAGAGTGACAATTGGCCTCCCTTGCCTTCTAGTACACCTGCCTCAGCTCCTTGATCTTAGCCCAGCACTGCTGCGTGTCCTTCTCATGCCCCCTCTCTTACATGCCTCTAGCAATTAGGGTGACCAGATGTCCCGATTTTATAAGGACAGTCCTGATATTTGGGGCTTTGTCCTCAATAAGTGCTTATTACTCCCCATCCCTGTCCCAATTTTTCACACTTGCTATCTGGTCACCCTACTAATAATCAGCCTGTAGGTATCAAAGTTACTATGGCTGGAGCAGAGCTGTGAATGCACAGCTTCCTCTTCCCATAGACTCAGCAGATCCAACAGCTCCAGTGTGCAACATACAGGTGAGTATCTGCTGTGGAAAGCCAGCATGATCAGCTGGGAAGATGCTGTGTGAACTGTGCATGTTGAGCAAACAGGAAGAGGAATTTCAAAAATTCTGAGGACTTTAAACAGGGGAAGGTCTCATACCTATGTACCTTCAGGGCAGCGGAGTTCAAACTGCTGACCTAAGCCATCATGAAGGGCATTGTGAGATACCTCTTTGAGGCCAATTAGGGTGACATATCCAAGCACAGCGTCTACACTGACACAGTGTCACTCTAACTATGTTACAAAAAGCTGTATGTCATTTGTCAAGGTGGTTTTATTATATTGGCGTAGAGCTACATCAGGGGAGCTACATCAGAGGAAGGAGCATTTCTGTGTGTACACCTCGACTGTTTTGTCGATGAGAGCTGACTTTTGTGGACAAAACTGTGTAGTGTAGACAAGGCCTCTCTGTTGTTGGAAAATGCCAATTCAAGGAGGCAAAGTTTCCTACTGGGCTGCAAGCACTCCAGGTTCCAGGGTCCACAACTCCAGGGCAGCCTCGTCATGGGGTCTGCCCTGGGGCTGGGGACTCCAAGGCTACCAGACTCCCTTGGCTCAAAACAGCCCCGAAAGGCTTCTGAGCTCCCAGCTCTTCCAGTCTCCCTGCCATGAAGTGGAGAGCCTAGATGCTTTAGAGCTTCAGCTCCACCCAGGGCTCCAGGACAGCTCCCCTGTTCAGGCTGAAAGCCTTGGGAAACCTGAGAGCCTTGGGAGCCCCAGATCCAGCTCAGGCTCAACTCTCAGCTCTGCAGCAGAGGCTGAGGTCTGGCATCTCAGGACTTCCAGGGTTCCTTCCATGCATCTGGGACTTTGGAAGTCCTGGGACCAGCTTACAGGATGGGGAGCTCTACCATGTACACTTGCCTGGTCCAGGGACCCCAGATGCTTCCAGATTTACAGGGCAGATGGCTCCTAGATCTGACCATTTTCTGAAACAAGTTTTTAATTTGCTGAGAAATTTCAGCAAATTTGTAAATTCCAAAAACCCAAAATTTCTCACAAACTGAACATCACACGTTTCAGCCAGTTCTATTCCCCATTCCAAGAATTTACCCCAAGGACTTTGAAATCCTTTTTCTGTCAATGTATTACAGGAAAAAACAGAACAAAGCAAGGGCCACCAAATAATCTCAGTCCAAAATGCTGTGTAAGGTCAAAAATGAGGAGAACTTTATTCTAGCTCACAGCAAACAGAGAGAAAGTTCCAGAACAGAGCACAATGAAGAAGAGGTGGGGAATCTATTGTCTCACAGGATTTCTTGCCCACACTATTTCTCTTTAGTTTTACTACCAAAATTCTCTTGATACTTATAATAAATCTCCCAGGCAACACAGTCTTCTCTTTTTCCCTTTAAAAGGGGATTTAGTTGATTTAGTTGGGGATTAGGTCCAGCTTTGAGCAAGAGGTTGGACGTGATGACCTCCTGAGGTCCCTTCCAACCCTGATATTCTATGATTCTATGATTAAAGGATTACATATAATATATGGATGATTCAACAATTGTAGTGCCTTGTATAGCAGACAGAAAAATAATTTTTAAAAAGCCTCTTTCATCTAAATGAAAATAATGCATATACAATTATGTGTGCATATATAAATGCATACATACTCCACTACCTGTTCTGCAAAATAGAAATACTTGCCTGTTTTATAAAATTTTGTAAAAGCAACAAATGTTCCTCTTTTACAAAACTGGAATAACACTTTTTCCCATTTGGCAAAACGTTGCATGATTTCCCTTATGCATTACTTCAAAGGTGGGTTCTCCCATTCACCAAAATAGGTGTTTTACAGCTTTCATCATAAAAATGCTGATTCAAAAGCAATTAATTCTAAACACATAAATGTGAAATATAACAGGGAAGTTCAGAAAATGTGGGAACAAAGAAATTAATGAAGAGGTATAAGATTACAGGGTTCATGGTATGGACAGTATGAACAGGGTTGATACTAAAGTGTTAAAGACGTGCTCATGCTATAGTATCAATATGGCACTTAGAATGAACTGTATGATGACATTCATAATGCTCACACAATTTTGTTTGTTTTTCCATTAAGGTTAAAAGACAACTTCTTGTCAGCTCATAAGTAAATGTATGTCAATGTGAAGAACCTAGAATAAATGTAGTTGTTGAAAACTTCTTATAAGACATAGTATTTAGTAAAACAACATTCAAATTTACAGCTATGTGATTTGTAATTGCATATGAATCATATATTTTTGTTATTGGATATATTGTTAAAATATCAACATGGGAGCTGGCCCTTTAAGAACAGGGTGGGACACTTGATGGTAGGGTATGCTTGCAGGTGTCCTTTAACACAGCATGCATTCACAAGATCTGCTTGTAGTCCCAGACTTGGAAGACTCAGTTTGTATGAGCTCTGAAGTCAGAACTCGAGTTAATAAACTTATTCTTCAAGAAAGTAAACCTCATTCTTGAAATAGTATCATGAGCTGAGTTAAAAGTACACAGCGCACTGTGAATTATGGTAACTAAAGAAGAAAAGAACAGTGTTACTGTCAAATCTTATGGTGCTCATTAAGCATTTGGATGAGCTCAGGTGAGTTTAATTATGGTTCAGATTTTGGAAGATAAATCTCAAAACTGCATACAAAAATAACAAGACTGCCTCACAAAGTTGGTGGCTTGTCAGTGACTAGCACTCATATATAGAATGATCTGCACAGAGCACTTGTGTCTTCAGTACTTTTGGGTAATGTGTTCACTGTCTGTTCATTCCATTAACTTGCTGATAGATCTTCTGTACACACCACTACACACGTGCCGGTTTCCTTCAGGCCCAGAGGTGCTCAAACCTCTCCCCCCCATTCTGCCCTAGGTCCCCCCACACACACACCTGATCACTTCCCTCAAGCCCCCACACCCGCCCTGCCTCTTTCTGCCCCAGCTCCACCCCAGACCCTACCCCACCCCATCTCCCAAGCCCTCATCCCTGCCCTGCCTCTTCCCCCTTGCTCCACCCCCGCCCTGCTCTTCCCACCCAGTTCTGTCCCCTCCCCTAAGTGCACCTCATCCCCACTCCTCCCTGTTCCCCACAGCATCTCCTGAATGCCATGGAACTGCTGATCATGGCAAGTGGGACACCCTGGGAGGGACGGGGAGGAGTTGATCGATGGGGACACTGGTGGATGGGAGGCGCTGGGGGTGGGAGGGAGGTGCTGGCTGACGGTGGGTGCTAAACACTATTTTTTGTCTGTGGGTGCTCCAAGGCTGGAACACCCATGGAGTCAGTGCCTATGCGCTACTAGAATACTATATGAACATTCTGAAAAAAGCCCTCATAACCCCCAGATGAAGTAAAAAGATGTATTCATAACCACATTTTCTAGATGGGAAAGTAGGAAAGTAAGTCAACTTGCCTAATGTCATACAGCAACTACATGTCAAGCCAAAGAGTAGAATACATGTCCTCTGGCTCAAGGGTTTAGGCCTATGACACCATACCAGAATACTGCCCAAATAAATCATTCCGTTTTTCTGCAAAGTGAGCAGGTGAGATTGCCAATGATACAGAAAGGTATCACATGACTCTAAATGTGCCACATAAGTATCTCCCTTCCTCATGGGGTATAATGCTGGTGTGTGTGTGTATTTTCAGTACACCTACACACTGTCCATAGGCCACATATATAGTGCAATTCACCTGAGGTCTGGAAGAGCATGTAAGGTTCTTTACCTTATGAAAGGCCCACATAAGTGCTGCATCGGAACAAGGTCCAACACGTAGAGCTGCTTTACTGGCATGGAAGACCACACAATGGCCTGGCCACATTTATGTAGGTCCAGTTGCCCCAGCTCCTCACACCACTGGTGCACAGGTGCTATAGTACACTGGTGAACAGGTGCATAGTTTGGAATAGTAGATTTGGGGAACAGAAGGTCTGAACCTTGAACTCTGACTAGAGGGTAGATTTAACCTCCAAATTTCACTCACATAGAGCCTGACTACCATGCAGGTAGAGTGAATTTCACCCATATAGAGTACAAACAGTGATTTTGTAGAAATAAGCCCATACAGAAATAAACTGCATTGTACTTTATGGCAATGTATCATTAGAACACTATTTCAATTGACTGTAAATTTGCCTTAGTACCAAGATGCAACTAAAGCACAGCACAAGCAGGAGACAAATTTGTCTAAAGCGAGAGCCCAGTGCTTAGAGCTTTTGAAAAGATAAATATGCTCTAAGCTTGTTATATCTGTAAACTGAGCACAGGATTAATTTTATGTCAGCAAATTACAGTTTTTAACAAGGTATACAAGGCACGGAACCATATAATTGCTCTACACTTGAAATATGCTCTCTTTCAAATAGAGGTAATGAAGTTAGCTGAAGGTGCAGTATGGAGGAGGGGGAGAAAACCTCACATCTTATCTGTTCAGTGACTTGTTCTTTACAGGTGGTTGGTTGGAAAATTAGCAGCTATTATTTTCTGCAGTGATAAATCCTAATATTTGAAGAAAGCTAGTACAGATGGATTGCAGTTCATTGCCACTTGCCACAGTACAATGAAGATTTAATCTTTATGATGAGCAATTCACTTCTTTACATGACTGCTATAGTGGCATTTAAATTTAATGTCATCGGTCCATTTTTAAGGCAGGTAGCAACTTAGTTTCCTGCAGTTCTTCAATATAAAGTTATTTTTGTTTTTTGCCACCACATTTCATTCAGTTTAAGACATTTTAGCATTAACCATGTTTATCACCCAAGTGGTAAAAGCAAAGGACAGGAGGAATGTTAGAATGACCAGAAATGCACAGATGTGTGCATGGTTATATTATGCACACAGTGCTATTTTCCAGGGACTATGTAAAAGACAAAATATACCTTTTGGTCAAAGCTTTCCCATGTTTTTTTATTTTGCAGAAATACGTAAAAATATGTGGCGCAATATTCTCAGCTGTACCCATGTGTCTATGGGGCACAAAGTAATTGGTTGTCACTCCCTGAGTCTGGGGATGGCCCCACACTGGCACTGACCTACTTTAGAGTAGCCTTGAGTCTGTTCTAAAATACAGCAGCTGGCTCTGGCCCCCAAGGATCAAATGTCAGATGGAGATTGCTGGAGTACAGTCAAACTCCAGTCACAGCTCCCTAGTATCGCCAATAAGCCACCCATATAGGGGACAATGCAAGCCTTATGCCTGCTGAGATACACGGGGTGAATCTACAGCTGTTAAAATCTATACCACCAGCTTTCTGGCCCCTTTGAACCACAAGAGCAGTACAAAAGGAACAGGTTACAGAAAATGAATCTTGCCCATTTTCTTCTCAGATCCATGCACAGAGACCAATTGCTGGCACAGGGAAACAAACACACATCCTCAACCATGTTAAAATGGGCAAACATGTTTTACACACTCCCTATTTTCACTGTCCTCACAACATATTTTAATCATATTTGTTTTCAAATGCAAGTTTCTCCGTACAGAGCCATTGTAGACTGTGGAGGCAAGTTGTTTAGTCCCTAGTATGTAACAATAGTGAAGAATCACAAACGTCACATTCTTCTAACACTGAACAAGCATAGTATAAGTAGAATAGTTATCCTGAAATCTGTTCATTTCTGTCTCTTCCTTTCTCTTTCTCCATTTGTTTCACTGTATAGCTTCTACCTAGAACTTTCCCCAGCCTCCCTTCTGCCTGACTTCCTGCTACAGTCATAAGGAAAAATATCTTCACAGGAGGCCTGCTATATTCCTGGGTACCTCTCTTTATTACTATTGCCTACTCTAAGAAGGACAATGTCGCAGAAAGCTAGACATTTTGTCTTCTAAGCATGTAACTTTGATCTTTGATCTCAGTTCTATCTTATACAGTCCAATATTTTGGTGGCCATGCTTACTGCATGGAATGTTTGCTGATATTATTTATAAATATTATTTGGGACCTTTTAAAATTAATGTTATTTCTATGAGAAATGGTATAGTGGTGAGCTGCTGAGTCTGAGTATGGAAGGGTGACCACCTGTCCTCTATTTGAAAAGAGAATCACTTATTTTGAGCCTAAAATTTCATGGCCTACATCCAATAAAGAACTATTAAAGCAGTGGTTTTCAACCTTTTTTCATGTGTAGAGCCCTAACAAATTTTCAGTAGAGGTGTGGACCCTTTGGAAATCTAGGCATAATCTACAGACCCCCAGGGGTCCACAGATCACTGGTTGAAAACCACTGCATTAGAGAATTAAGTGAGATTTAAAAGCTATATTTTCAAGAAAGGATCATACACAATGATACAAACATTTATTGTGGGGTTGTATCCATGAAAAATAAGCTTTGCTATGTATTTTTGTACACTTAACGTACATCTTAAGGAAATAAGACATACGCTTAGTTTAAGGCAACTAGAAAGTGGTTAAATGGCTGGAGAACCTATGCAACTAGGGTTCCTGGGGACTTTAGAGCCTAAACATCAGATGTAAATGGGATAAATAGGAATAAAGGGGCTGATGGTATGAAAAGCTGTTTTCAGCCTGGCAGAAGACGAAACACAACATTCTGATCCCCTCCCAGCAAGGAGGAGGAACTTTGTTCCTGATTTTCCCTGTCCCCCCCAGAGAACATTATGGCTTTGGTTTTCTGGTTTATATCCTGAAAGAGGGAGAAATTTTTTATATAAGATTAAGCCCTGGAAAGGGATAAGTTGAGGGTTTTATTTTTTGTCTGCTTATTGATCTGGTGAGTTATTTTCATCACAAGAGTGCTTTATATCTGCATATTGTAAATAATTAAAGTGCGACTGAATGGTTCTCAAGAATACATGGCATAATTCCTAGATTTTGTAACACCAATGAAACATCTTCTTGTTTTGCACTGCAAAGAGCTTTCTCTGTTTAGCTCTTTACTTCAGCTCCTAACAATTCTCGCAGCTGGTGAGGGCAAGCACTCCATAAGATTGGCCCATTTGCACATATTTTTTTTAACCTAAATGTTCATGTTCTTTCCTTCTAAACAGAGTTTCAAACTTTTCTTCAGATCTGTGACTGCATGACCATCTTCTGAGGCAGTCTGTGCATGAGAAACAAGCTGGAAAGCAATGTAAAATGAAAGCTATTATAAGTTTCAGTGAGGTCATGCTATATGATGAGTCATCTTTTGTTTTGTGTTTTCATTCAAGACACTGTTCAGTTATCATGCTGGAGGAGGTTTCTTGTCATAGAATTTGTGTTATTAAAAACCTGATTGCGATACTGCTAAAACCATATTACTGATTTGCTAAATTCAGCCAACATGAGAATACAAAATGTCTTTAGAAGAAAAAAAATCATCTCAGATGTTGCTAGCTCTTACAAGAAGGAAGAGAATTATTATAGAGACATTCACATTTTGAAACCATTAAAATAGGATACTTGCTTTTTTCAGTGGAGAGAACTTTGGCGGTTCACTTTCTGTTTGAAAACATGACTCTTTTAAACAACAACAAAAAAGAAGGGTGGTTAGTAAAATAGTCACATAATTTCATTTGCCAGAATTCTTTAAAATGATGTGAAATGTTGACTGCATAAAGGAAGAGGAGATGGAAGATTTGTTCATTGTGAATAAGTTATCTGATAAATTTAGTTCATTTTTGGTCACACTATACTTCACGTGAACAAATTTCAGCCTGTGGACTGTTCATGAAATGTTCATTTTAACTATTTGCTATTTGTACTGCTAAAGCACATGATGTTTCTACTCTCAGACTGGAGGACTGAAATGTTAAACAGGAGAAGAAGGAATAGCAAATAAAGAATTAATATTATCTGTGGTATTTGAACTAACAACAATTGTTCAGATAAGAATGGTGAATGAGAAACAGCCACTAAGTGATGCGGTTAATGTATTGGTCACAAATTTTGTAGAACATAGCCTGTAAAGGGAACAAATCAAACAAACTAGCAGATAACTTGTCCTGTGCAAAATGAAATCCTTGCCACTAAAGCCCCAAAACACAGTGCCTAACCCTAAAAATAAATGGGTATTTGGTAAGTCCTGAAATCCTCCTCAGTATGCATAAATATAAGGGCATTTTGCAACAGTTAAGCTGTTATATGTACAGTACATAGAAAGAAAAACATAACAACTGATCTGATTTTTACAGTTATGCATGTGCAGTTGTATTAGTACATGCACAACAGAATGACTAACTTGCACGTATAGTTCTTGCAACTGAGTGGACAAATCGTGTATTTGTGCATGCAAATGGAAAGCTAACTAGCCAGTATACAGTATGTGCTAAAAATCGTACTCACACAAATTTGAAAGTCAGGCCTTTAATGTAAGCCTTTGACACCTGCTGAATCCCTTGTTGAAATTTACACTGATCTGGCTAAGTGAATGACTCAATACATATAGAATACACGTGCTTAGTGCATACATCTAGAAATGTGAAGTCCAGTTTACTGATATTTTGTATTATGAATTGCCATTATTATTGAGTGGCATGCAATTTTCAAATGTTCAGACTTGTTAACAGCAGTCCTTTATAATATGGTCATAGATGTTCTCTTCATTGTGACAATCCAAAAACTGTTGAACGTGGTCAGTTGAAAATAGAGGCTTTGTTGTCTTCCAGTGGGAGCTCTTAACCCATTTATTAACAAAAAATGTTTGAGTAGAGCTCAAGTAAAGAAAATTTCAGCCTAAGAAGGAAAATTTGCAAGCAAGTTAAGTGTACGATTGGGGAGAAGGCAGTGCTTAATTTATGCCAGGATTGAGCCCGGCACTGTCGGCTGCCACATCAGTTATGAAAGTAAAAAAATTGCTTGAGCTCGGATACCTCTTTCATTACAAATTAAGCACTTGGAGGAGAGTGCAAATAAAACTATCTTGCAACCTGAACTACACAACATTTGTTCCTCAGCAAATGCTACACTAGCTGGAAAAAAACATTCAATATATATCTTTGTAAATAAAATATTCTCACTGGTCCTTCATTAAATGTAGTAGTCTAAGGACTATTTCCAGAAACTCTCAGCTCAGCTAGAACACTCTCTTTAGATGTCTTCCCAGCCAAATTAAGAACATCTCCAAGGCTCCCTGCTTTCTAAGGGGGAGTAGGCAAGCAGAAGAATTGACATAGTACAGAGACCTTGACCATCAGCTTTTGTCTCAGCCCTTCTCTTCACTTCAGATGGCTTCCATTGTCGCCAAAGGATTTTGCATAAGTTACCAAGAGCACACCTACCATCCAATTCAAGGACTTATGAACAAATAAAAAGGGAGAGAAAGGAACTGAAATAGAAAATGTAAACAGTGCAGCTGAGCGAGAAATAAAATTCAAGAACTTGAGCGGTGCCGGGAGAAGTGGTCTGAATGAGATACAAGTGTAAGGGCATGTCCCTAATGGATTAATTTTCCTACTTAAACTAGAATAATTGTCTTTACATAGAGCCACCATGCTTTCAAGAGCTCTGCTGTTCCTCAGGTGTGGAATAAAATCCATGGTTTTGTTAAAGTGTATTTGACATAGCTCAATTCCTGGCTCATACTGTAGCTCATTTTTAAATGAAAATGCTGAGTGTTGGAGTGTTCATGCTGAAATTGCTAAGAGCTGGATAGTTTACAACTTCATCTGTTACAGATCTTTTAATATTAATACTATTGCATTATTATTTTTCACAGGTTCTAAAGAAAGAATTATTGATTGCAGGCCATATATGGTATATTCTGCAGACAATTTCCGAGCCCCTTTCCTATGTACTCAACTCCTTTGTTGCCATTCCTGACATCGGCAATTGTTCTTTTTTTTGGTGTATAAATACTTGTATTCTTAATAAGAACTTGTTTACATGGAGAATTATTACAGAACCACTGTTCCTGAATAACTTCATGGGGTGACACTCCTATTCTGAATTATCTTAATACAATTCTGCCTCAAAGAGTCATACTCGTTCTCTCTGTCCCTGGCCCAATGACGGTTCCACTGTGAATAAATATATAAATAATCATTGGGCCACAGTGAGTGAGAGTGAGAATAATGAGGGCATTGACCTGGGAGGTGGGAGACCTGAGGTCCAGTCCCCTTGCTCCTATCACTCTTTCATTATTTATCCATAATGGAACAGCTTCAACAGAAGAGATTGAAAAAGAGCCCTCATGACACTGGCACACCAGGTGCCAGCTCATGCCAAGACCCCCGGGCCTCACTGAACTCTGACAAATGCATAGCTGGAAACCAGTCTCGCTTAACTGTGCATTAGTATTGTTAAAATAGATACTAGAGTTATAAGAATGTGCTTAATGTTTAGACTTTATGGAATGCTTGTAGGATGCTGAATGTTTTAATCTTACTTATAAAATGGGATTCCCATGTTATAAGGTAATGTTTAAATATTTGTTCTTTATCTATAAAAATGTTTTCTAAGACCGTAAATTCCCCACAGTCAGGGGAGAAGTATTACCAAGTGTGAAACGCTAGCTTACCACCAGAGATGTTATCTTCACCCCAAGGAAAGATGGCCTACAGACATCAGACAAGCAGTTATGGGGAAAAGACTTTGTTGATTACTTCCCCAATGCCCCGGCACACGCCTGCATCCTATCACAGCTTGAATGCTGGGGGAAGGGAATAAAAAATGCTTGTTAAAGAGAAATTGATATCTTTTTGCTGTCTGGACTCTGAGGGCCAAAGGTTCCTAAACATAAGCAAGAGATCCTCAAGCTGCTTCTTGGGTAGCCCTCAAGGACATAAAAGCTTAGTAACAAATGTCTTTGTATCATTTATACAGTGCATTTATATTTTAGAATATTCATATTTTGCGTTAACTTTGTAGATGGGGTCCTTTGCATATTTCAGTGATACAGGTCTTTTGTAAAATCAGTTCGGGTAGTGGGTGACTATAGTGTAAGTCAGGCATCGGCAACCTTTGGCACGCGGCTCGCCAGGATTTGTTTACTTACTGCGTTCGCCGGTTCGGCCGATCGCGGCTCCCACTGGCCAATGTGGGAATGTGCGCCGTCCCCGGCCAATGTGGGACGCGGCATGATGGCCACCACTTCCCACAGCCCCCATTACCCGAATTGATTTTACAAAAGACCTGTATCACTGAACTGGCGGACACGGCAAGCAAACAAACCGGCCCTGCCCACCAGGAGGCTTACCCTGGCGAGCCGCGTGCCGAAGGCTGCTGATGCCTGGTGTCAGTAATATTTTTTTCCAAAACTGAGACAGCACTGGCAAGACTGTTACTCCACAATATTATGCCTACTGCTCTGTTCCAGGATAGTAGTATTCCAATTAAAATCGGTGATCTTATGGGATTTTATACACTATCCATTTGTTTGGGCCCTTTTTAAAATACATGCACAACATAGAATGAAGACTGCAGTCTTCAACATAAGATAAGAACCATGAGTTGACAAAACAGAAGCTTGGCACTTAAAATTAAATTTTTATATTAATGATAGATATCTGTACTTTTTGAGGCAGAAGAGTGAATAAGTCTGAGCAGATACTAACCTCACAGGAAGTTTGGCATGCTGTTTAGTAATATGAGCTTTCAGTAATATAGAGAGTTCTTCCTTATTTGAAAGTCATTTCATATCATGAAATCTATATATGAAATCTCAAAGTTGCTTAATAGCAAAAGAAATGCCAGGAGACACTTATCAGCAATTGTAAATCTTGCATAAAATATACAGTTTGGAAATACACTTAAGAAAAATCTCCCAATATCTGGACATAAAATTGTGCATTTCTGATTCTCCCCATGAATACAGAGTATTTGAAGAAAAACAGCAAATATATTGACTGATAGAAAAAAATTAACTAAAGCACTCAGCTATCTCAATAGAGTTTCAGTTAGTCTTCTTTCCCCCTGTCCAATCCTTTCAGTAACTAACCTTAGAAGCCTGACATTTTCCCACTGTATTTTGCACATACTATTATGAGGTAGAAAGGAGTCGGATCCCAGGTAATTTTCAAAGTAAAATTACCGAAATAGAAAAACAAACAGTTATCAAAATTGATAATTGGGTGAAACAACAATACATTAGATGTAATTATTAATTGCTTCTCCTATAAGTAGTTCAGGGAAACCAAATTAAAAGTTGGAATTATTGATTATGGTTATTAATGAGAGTGCCCTCAGAGGTTAACCACATACATTTGATCAAGGATATTTTTCCCTATACATTAAAGGATGCCCAAAAATTAACAACCAAACTTGACTTTGAATTAAAGAAAACACCTATGTAATGATAAATGAAGCTAATACACCATTAAATCAACAAGGATTATGCAAATGAGATACACCAGATTAAAAAAGGTAAATAAAATGAGTAATACAATGTGTCAACTCTTAAAACAGCCTCAACTAAAACATGAAATTCTAAAATATAAAACAAATTAAAGCAAAGTTGATTAAGTATTTTTGCATGGACTAGTATTATAAAAGTGAGTATAAAATTCAAAGAGCTATGATCATAAACCACAGTGATATTTACTTAATTATTTAGGATGCTAAGAGCATCAACTGGTTGTTTACCCTAACTAAGATTAACTAGTAGCCAATCAGTATTTGCATAATTCTACAGTTAAAAGTTAAAGAAATAGTACCAGGCATAAACTAAATAAAGTAACCAGATTACAACAACTAAAATTCAACTTGATATCAAAACCCCTTAAACTAAAGAATGAATTAGGATGAAACTACATAGGTTGGCTAGAGCAACATAGTTGAAAATGCTGTCAACTTAAACAAAAAAAGACCATTACAATTTTTACTTCTGTCTTAGAAAATATTATTCTGACTCTAAACAAGATTTTTAGGCAAATTCACAATCATTTGATAACTATACCTCAAAATTAAGTAGTTTTTAGATATATGTGCCTAATTGAATGTGTTACTATGACAACATGGAAAGCAAAGATATAAACTACATACACAGTAAAACGAAAATAAGAAAGAAAAACTTGTAGCACCTTAGAGACTAACAAATTTATTTCAGCATAAGCTTTCGTGGGTTAATACCCACTTCATCGGATGCATGGATTTACTGTAACAGTCACTGTGTATGTAGGTTTCAGTGTAGTAGCCGTGTTAGTCTGTGTCAGCAAAACGAAAATAAGAAAGAAAAACTTGTAGCACCTTAGAGACTAACAAATTTATTTCAGCATAAGCTTTCGTGGGTTAATACCCACTTCATCGGATGCATGGATTCCATGCATCCGATGAAGTGGGTATTAACCCACGAAAGCTTATGCTGAAATAAATTTGTTAGTCTCTAAGGTGCTACAAGTTTTTCTTTCTTATTTTCGTTTTGCTGACACAGACTAACACGGCTACTACACTGAAACCTACATACACAGTGACTGTTACAGTAAAGTGCAGCATGAATAAAACAGTTTTGGGGCTGATGGCGTTAATATGCAATTGTACAACTGTGAAAGTTCAAAAAGCAGTTTGATTAACCAGTGTGTAGAATTAAAGTTGAAGCAAGTAGGTTGAGGGAGTCAGTCTTTAGAGAGCTAATAGGTGTACAGTGTTCTGCAGAAGATACTTAAGAATCCTGAAAATCTGCCGATATCTGCTTTGTATCCATGGACCATGTTTGCGGATTCTGGATCGGATATGAATACAAATTTTATTTCTGTGTAGGGCTCGAAAAATACCGATTTTTGAGTTTATTAGCATAAGAGAGAGAGAGAGAGACCTCTCTCTGGGAGATTATAAAAAAAATACCGCACACCAACCGTCAATACTGTAAGGTTCAAATATAAAAGATAAATATCACAAAGCCACACAGCTTTTGGTATTTAAAATTAACTAACACAAAATAGTAACTAGTTGCATTGCCACACTAAGATCGAAATCAGGCTGGTTTCCGTGTCAGGCATTGGCATGCTGTGTTGCCAACTACAGAATAACCCAACATAAGTGAAATTAGCATAAAAGTAATCTAAAGTTTCTAACACAAAAATAAGGGTTGAAGTGAGATTTTGAAATTAGAAGACAGCTTTAATCATTCACACATCGTTTATTACTGTTACAAAAGAGAGAGAGAGATGAAAAGGTGCTTCTCTCCAGGCAGGTAATTCTCACTCACACATGCAAAGACAGCACAGCTGAAAAAGAAAAAAGAAGAAAAAAAGGGGGATGGGGCCTGAGGGCGGTGGGGGTGAGTGAGTGTAAATTGCAGAGCAGAATAGCTACTTAAAGTTACTTGTTCTCAGTCAGGCTTAAAGATAGGAATTGAGTTTCAAACAACAAACAAAATTTAATTTCAAACAAATAATTTCGACAAAGATATGATAACACAGTGGAGATTTAGTTATGTACTCATAATTTAATGAAGCGAAAAAGGGTCCTGTGGCACCTTATAGACTAACAGAAGTATTGAAGCATAAGCTTTAGTGGGTGAATACCCACTTCTTCGGATGCAAGCAGTGGCTACACTTTAGTTAAGTATTCTTAAAGATTTTAAATTTTCAATAATGCTGAAAGGGAGACTGACAAGCCAAACATCCTGCAGAACCATGTTGCATCTTTTAAACAGAAAGCCTACATTTATACTGCTACTTGCTTAACCCTTCAGCACACAGAAGTATTCCCTTAGTGTAATCCACCTTTCATGTGCTTAACATGACAGGATGAAGTTTAATAAGGACAAATGCAAAGTGCTCCCCTTAGGTAGGAACAATCCGTTTCACACATACAGAATGGGAGGAGACTGTCTAGGAAGGAGTACGGCAGAAAGGGATCTAGGGGTTATAGTGGACCACAAGCTAAATATGAGTCAACAGTGTGATGCTGTTGCAAAAAAAGCAAACATGATTCTGGTCTGCATTAACAGGTGTGTGGTGAGCAAGACACGAGAAGTCATTCTTCCGCTCTACTCTGCGCTGGTTAGGCCTCAACTGGAGTATTGTGTCCAGTTCTGGGCACCACATTTCAAGAAAGATGTGGAGAAATTGGAGAGGGTCCAGAGAAGAGCAACAAGAATGATTAAGGGTCTAGAGAACATGACCTATGAAGGAAGGCTGAAGGAATTGGGTTTGTTTAGTTTGGAAAAGAGAAGACTGAGAGGGCACATGATAGCGGTCTTCAGGTATCTAAAAGGGTGTCATAAGGAGGAGGGAGAAAACTTGTTCATCTTAGCCTCTGAGGATAGAACAAGAAGCAATGGGCTTAAACTGCAGCAAGGGAGGTTTAGGTTGGACATTAGGAAAAAGTTCCTAACTGTCAGGGTGGTTAAACACTGGAATAAACTGCCCAGGGTGGTTGTGGAATCTCCATCTCTGGAGATATTTAAGAATAGGTTAGATAAATGTCTATCAGGGATGGTCTAGAGAGTAATTGGTCCTGCCATGAGGGCAGGGGGCTGGACTCGATGACCTCTCGAGGTCCCTTCCAGCCCTAGAATCTATGAATCTATGAATAAACAGCAACTTTCCTCTAGCAAAAGGCTGAGTGAGCAGCTGTTTCTGTAGACAACACCAATGTCAGTCTTTGTTCTTCTTGTAGGGGATGCTTTAATAAACTTGGAATTCTATATCTGCATTCCACTGCTTGCATCCGAAGAAGTGGGTATTCACCCACGAAAGCTTATGCTTCAATACCTCTGTTAGTCTATAAGGTGCCACAGGACCCTTTGTCGCTTCTACAGATCCAGACTAACACGGCTACCCCTCTGATACTCATAATTTAATGTTTGTCTACCCAGAGGGTTTGATCTACCGCTTTTTATGGCAATCAGGTAACATGCAATACCCAAGCCGCACTAACAGTGTACACACAGGACACCTGTTCCATCTTTCAACTAGTAGTATATGTATACAGTACGTGACAAGCTGCTGCCATAAGTGTGTGGTGTTCAAAGAGGGTACCCCCTGGTCCTTTGATTCTCTGCTGAGCGCTATGCATCCTGGGATTTTTCTTGCTGTAAAGTGTGGGATGCATAGCAGAAGCCAGACAGTTCTTTTTTTTTTTAATCCCACATTTCCACTGTCCTACCTCATGCTTCCTTTCTGGGTGGACTAGAGCCATTTTCAAATTGTGGTCAGCCAGAATGGGCCTGACAATGTACCACGCCACTATGCTGGGATCCTCAAATACACAGAGGCTGCTTAGAATGTATTTCAACACTCAAAGGGGGAAGAATTTAGCTTTGGACTCTACCCACTGTCAAGCCAATCAGGTGATACTATAGAAGTAGTGGTTCTTCCAGCATCAGAGGAGTTTCAGCAGTGGAGGAAGTGAGACAAGTATGAGGAAGAAGAGGAAAACAGTGAGCAACTGATACTAGCAGAGGAGTTCCTGGAGCATCTTCACACCATGCAGCACCATTTCACGGAAACCAGCATGGATTGGTGGGAAAGGAGTCCCAAATTGGATAAAAGAGTGACTCACAGATTCATGGATGTGCTTCTTGTTCTGAGCTAACAGTTGTTAGGAACTTGTGATCACAGTAATACCCCTTGGTGAGATTGTAAGAACTAATCACCTACCAGAGCCCCTGTGAGAGTGAGGAGATGGTTTCAGCTAAGCTTATTAGTGTGTGTATAGGTTCTTTTATTGTTTCTGTATGTTTTCTCTATAATGAGTTTACCTTAAGAATAAATGGGTTTGTTTCGAAAGAGTTGTACTGGGTAATTATGCTGTTTATAGCCTCTGGGAAGGCAAAGGGGCCCTGCTGAGGCAGTCTGTTTTGCAGGGGAATTCAGAAGGAATGGTGCAGCCTAGAAATGCCCACAAAGGAGAGAGAGAGACATGGGTCTCTACCCAGGAGGAGCCAGAATTCTGAGACTGCAGGGCCTTGATGGACTGTAGAGGAAGAATACAGGTGCTGTTCCTCTCAACTGTGACATTTATTATAGACACTCGGATTTATGTCTCACGTTACTGGCTAAGTGTTAATTTTATCATTTATCTATGTGGAACCTGGATATTTTTTGGTTGGGAAATACTGTCTGTATTGACACAGAGAAAACAGATTGTACCCTCCTTTATGTAGGTTGCCGTGTCACTTAGTAGGAGACATATAGAAAAATCTGGTTTGATACTAAGTATATTTGTGGTGTGCTACATCTTATTTCTGACTTTGTTAGCATTTTAGTTTAATACAGGGTTATTCAAAATGTTAAATAGAAATCTAATCAAAGAGAGGGGGAAGGAGGACAGGTCACTCTTTTTAGGGTCTGAAATGTGGGGACATTAATATACCTTTGTTTAGTTCATCCCTGAAGAAATGGACACCGTGTAGAGTCATGCAGAAGGTTTTATTACGCACAGTGCTGGCGGAGTGTCACTTTGCTTATTAGGCTAAGAAACACTGCAAAACAATTGATTACAATAGATTATGTAGTGTGCTCATTGGGCGGAGAGAAGCGATGGGGTGGGAGGTCCCGAGCCCCTGAGTAGGTTCTATTAACCAGACAAGATAAGCACAATAAGTCAATAGTCTAAAAGATTGCATAATGGCTCTGCACATGGTTCGGGTTAACATATTGCTAATACACAGGTAATTTCCCTCAAACTATTCCTATTACAGTATATAGGTTAAATCCTAACTTTGGGATCCAGGGGAATGAGGTAGCAGCTCTCCCGGTTGACCAACAGGTACATTCCTGAAGATTTAAAGCAAAAAAAGCAGTAATTAGTATTTAACAATAACAATTGTTTATAGTTTTACCCTTCCATAACTGTGGACTAGGATTGGCATACATTTGTGAGGGGAGGATGTCATAACTCATGTCAGTCATGTTAGGCCTCTCCCTGAATTTTGTCAGGCATCTGAGGAGTATTGTACCACTATCTTCTTTCTGCACTAGGGAGTTAACTTTGAGGCCCTTCTCAGCGCTTCGTGTGTCAATTATGGCTCACCATCGGGAGTTATGCTGACTCCGCTCATCAACTTGAAACACACAAGGTTGTCTGTCTATGCCAGCTTTCTTTTAGCCATGTATTGTTCTTTGTTAGCTAGCCCTCATGCCCCAGACCAAGCACCTATGCAATAACACACACTTGAATCATGTATTGTTGCAATAAAGCCTAACCAAGGCTTGATTGTACACCAAGTTGCCAGCATCTGAAACTTGGAATGCTTTAAAAGGTTTTATTATCCTTGTCCTTAGCTACCAGACATTTCTAACTATGAATGTTCTCTTGTGACCTTTAAGGGAAATAAGTGGTTCTAAGGGATGAACTAAACAAAGGTATATTAATGTATATTAATGAAGGGCTAAAATCCATTTAATGTGGATGTAAAATCTTAACCACAAATATTCAGAAATCATTTTATGTAAATTTGAAGGGGGAGATATGGTCTAATTTTTTGAATATGGGTCTAGGAGTCAAGAATTCTGGGCTCTATTCTGAACACTGCCAACGAAGTGATGCATAACCTTGCATGATCATTTAACTGCTCTGTACCTCAATTTCCTTATCTATGTAATGGCTCTAATTTGTGTGAGGCATATCTGCTTAGTATTAAGGACTCTGTTAAGACCTTCAATAAGAGACATCAAAGCTTTTTCCAATATATTAATATTTTGACAAACAAATCCACCAGAGAGTCTTTGTGTAGCAGATAAAATAATGACCTTTACAGAGAAAACAGTTCAGCTACAGCACATGAGCTTCAGTTTGTTTGGCACATATCTAACTAAAATGTCACCTTTAAATCAGTATGCACATCAGAATGAGAGCCTCACTCATTAAGACATTTGTATTCAAAATAATTGCAGAAGTTAATAACATTTGATACCCTTTGCTCCTCCAAAAGAATGTACATTGGCATTATAAAAACCGCCAATTTTTAATTTGTATGAGTCAGTTCAGATTCAACTGCCTTTCCAAACACCTAGCATTTTTACCCTGGGTGATCAGTCAAGGCCTGGCTTTTGCTTTTGAACACACTGAAGTCATCCAAAGGGCTTTCCTTAGGCACCTGAGAAGCCGCATGCTGTGGAAAAGCCCAGAAGAATTTTGTTCGTGTCTGCATTCACTATAAATTGTTTTAACATGTGTTTTGACTTTTCTGACATCTTTAAGCTTCGGTGAAACCTAAAACTACTTAGGGCCCCCAAAAGGAAGACTCTATTAATTCATTCAGAATAAGCTATTTATAACCAGCTGCCTTCAATTCTAACTATCCTGTCTAAGGAGCAACAGCATTCTATTCGCAATTAGATGTTGGTTTTCCCTTAGCATTGTACTCTCAAAGAGCTGTTATCACTCCAACTGTGGGGTGAAAAAAAATCTCTTAATTATACCAATTAAGTGGTGTGAATGTCATTTCTACATTTCCTTCAGTTTCAGGTCAGTAAGACTGCAGCTGGAAAACAAAGACATAACAACCTTAAAACAAGTTTATTGAAATAGTCCTTTGTGAATTGTCACAGGGGAAGGAGAGGGCACTGCACAAAATCTTAAGTGCAGAGAAGTCATAATAACAGTCTGACTCACAAAGGAACTGACAAAAGCCAGGGAATTCACAGAGAGAATTGCTATTCTATTCTTTTCTGATCTGACTCTGCCTAGGCAATACAAGATGTGTGATACATCATGTCTGCTTTTGTTTTTAACCCTTGCAACAGTTAGATGCAACAAAGTAAATTAAGAACAGAGTGGCAGCTGTCAATTAACTTTGTTTTATTTTCAATTATTTTAATTTCCACACATAATTAGTTTTATAATTACATTTAATAAGCTTGAAAATAACACTTCTCCCCTTATGCATTTTGGCCTCCCTTCAACAAATATTTGCACCTCCTCCTAATTTCTAATGGAACAGAAGTCAACGTTTCTACCTTTTGTGCAGTTTGTCTGTACACTAACATAAGTAGCATAACATAGTGTTTTGAGCATCTCTCTCAGAGCTTGGACTTCCCAGGCTCTAATCATGGCTTTCCAATTGCTGTGCAACACTGGAAAATCATTTATCTTCTTTGCAGGTGTGAGCAGGTGATGCTTCCAGAATAGTTGGCATATTCTCCACAGGTTCAAAACTCACCACCCTGCTGGGGATTTCCTTTATTAACACACACACAGACAACAAATTCCCACCTTAACAATTCTCCCTGGGCTTCACTGTTGCTAGAATTTTTCCATTAATACTGCTCAGAACCTAGATTCCTTGGAGCAAATTGTTTGCTCCCACTGTCCTTATGTCTGGTATAGGGTAATAAGCTGCACCTGCCCTGGTGAGCCAGCACGGCTTCATTAACCCAGCCAGTTCCAACTAATCTGCTGAGTGGCTCAACAGAAGAATTTAGCCATCCAGACCTTTCCTACTCTAGGAAAAATATCCAATGCTATCTGTAACTGGTGCACCTGAAGCAATGCTGAACTCATTTGAACTGCTAGTGCAGCAAAGGACAAACAGTGTACAGCACTGTTTCAGAGATGTGGTTAATACCTACCTCTGTTGATACTCACACCTTCTTGTCAACTGTTGAATGGGCCATTTCCACCCTGATTGAATTGGCCTTGTTAGCACTGATAATTACATGAAGAATTAAACAGTACTTTTTACATTTCAAGGACTACAATGACTTATAATGCAGGGACATTTTTACCCTGTTGATTCTGGGAAACCTTCCCAGAGAGTGCATCAGTCACTTTGTTAGAGGCCCCTGAAATGTGTTGCATTTCAAAATCAAAGTTTTTAAGAGATAAGCTCCACCGAAGAAGTTTTTTGTTAGTCTCTTTGACTGTGTGAGGCCACTTCAGTGCAGAATGGTCAGTCTGCAGGTGGAACTGTCGTCCCCATATGTATGGGCGTAGCTTCTTCACAGCATACACAATGGCTAACATTCTTTTTCTGAGACTGACCAGTGGATTTCCCTCTCAGAAAGTTTTTTGCTGAGAAAAATGACAGGATGGAATGTCTGATCTGGTCCTTCCTGCATTAAAACTGCTCCTACACCACGCTCAGACTTACTTGACCCTGTACTAAGGGCCTTAACGGTTAATCCTGCCTCCCTTATGCACTGGAAGACAGCTTGGAGGTGTTCCCTGTGTTCTGCCCATGAATCTGAGAATATAGCCACATAATCAAGGTAGGTGACTGAAAATTCTCCAGATCCAGCCAGAAGGTTATCTACCAATCTCTGGAAGGTGGCAGGTGCATTTCGCAGTCCGAAAGGGAACACATTAAATTCACACAGCCCTACATGGGTAATGAAGGCTGACCTTTCCTTGGCTGGGTCATCTAGAGGCACTTGCCGGTACCCCTTAGTTAAGTCTAAGGTGGAGATGAAATGGGCACCTCCCAGTTTCTCCAATAGCTTATCTGTGCATGGCATTGGATAGTTTTCTGGGTGAGTTACAGCATTTAGCTTATGGTAGTCCACACAAAAGAGTATTTTCCCATCTGGTTTGGGAACTAGAATCACTGGAGGGGCCCATGCATTCTCAGAGGGGCATATTACACCCACCTGTAACATGTCCTTGAGCACCCTTTCTATTATGGTTTTGGTTTGAGGAGCCATCCAGTACAATTGGGTTCTAATTGGGCAAGCATCACCTGTGTCAATGGAGTGGTACGCCCATTCTGTCCGTCCTGGGGTGGCTGAAAACATTGGCACGAAGCTGGTGCACAGCTCCTGGATTTGCTGTTACTGCTTACACCTAAGGGTCATGGAAAGGCTCACCTCTTCTACACCACCGTTGCTTTTTCCTTCATAGTAGACTCTTTCAGGCCACTCAGAGTCGTCTCTCTCCTGGGCTGTAAACTGGAGAACCTTGATTTCTCAGCAATAAAAGGACTTTAGAGAATTAACATGCTGCTTTACCAACTGTAATGGCCCCTTACCTTCATGGCCATAAACGAGTTTAAAGGGTGAAAATCCCAAACTGGGATGTGGTACAGCCCTGTAGGAAAAGAGTAACTGCTGCAACATTAGGTCGCAATCATTGGAGTGCTCATTCACAAATTTACGTATCATGGCCCCCAAAGTCCCATCAAATTTCTCCACTAGGCCATTTGTTTGATGGTGGTAAGGGGTGACAACCAAGTGGTTCACTCCATAAGCTTCCCAAAGACATTTCATGGTCCCAGGAAGTTAGTCCCTGAAACCATAAGGATGTCTGAGAGCCAACCTACCCTGGCAAAAATGTCTGCCAATGCCTGGTACACACTTTTAGCCCTGGTGTTGCTTAAAGCTATTGCTTCTGGCCATCGGGTGGCAAAATCCATGAAAGTCAGTATGTACTGCTTTCCTCTGGGTGTCTTCTTAGGGAAAAGACCCAGAATATCCACAGCTACATACTGAAATGGAACCTCAATTATGGAGAGTGGCTAGAGAGGGGCCTTGACCTGGTCTTAGGCTTTCCCACCCTCTGGCACACCTCACAAGACCAGACATAGGTAGAAATGTCCTTACCCATTCCCTCCCAGTGGAATGACTTCCCCAAACAGTCCTTGGTCCTGTTCACTCCAGCATGGCCACTGGGATGATAATGGGCTAAGTTTAAAAGCTTTTCCCTATACTTAGTTGGAACTACCAACTGTCTTTGAGGATGCCAGTCCTCCTTGTGCCCACCAGAAAGGGTCTCCTTGTATAAGAGTCCTCCTTCTATAACAAACCTGGACCTATTAGAAGGGCTGAGACGTAGTGGGTCGCTCTGTGCTGCCGTCCAAGCTTCCTTGAGTCTCTCATCTACTTCCTGCTCTGCCTGGAACTGTTACCTTGATGCTGGAGACATTAGTTTCTCACTGGGTTGCGGACTTGGGCGTGGTCCCACTGAAAGCGATGCAGGTGATGGGGTTGTTTCCATTGACTGTGAACTGCTCTCCGCTGGTGCACTAGGTGGTATTTCAGGCTCCGGTTGAGCCTCTTGGGCTGGTTTAGCTGCTGCTGCAGGTGCAGACTCTGTGGCGCCCTTTGGTGCTGGCTCGCCTGACTCTGGTGGTGTTGCAAGCACGGGCTCTGGTGCTGACTGCTCCACCAGTTCCGGTCCTTGGGCTGGTTCTGGATCGGTTCCAGGAACTGGATCTACAACTGATGCCATAGACTCTGGTCTGGAGTCTCGTTCCACCACCTCTGGCAGGGTTCCTGTAGGAGGCTCAGGAATGGAGTTAGGTGTGGAGGCCTGTTTAGCCTGGCTGCGGGTGACCATTCCCACCCTTTTTGTTAGCCTCACATGGTTGGTGAATTCTTCTCCCAGCAGCATGGGAGTGGGATAATCATCATAGACTGCAAAATCCATATTCCTGACCAGCCCTTGTATTGAACAGGCAACTTGACTGTAGGCAAGTTAAAAGAGTTGGACTTAAAGGGTTGCACTATCAATTGGGCCTCTGGGTTGATGAATTTGGGGTCCACCAGGGATTGGTGGATAGCTGACATCTGTGCTCCAGTGTCTCCCCACGCAGTAATCTTCTTCCTACCCATACTCACAGTTTCCCTTTGCTCTGGGGGTATTTGCGAGACATCTGGGCCTGAAGGCTCTTACTGGGACTCCGGGGGTGATGAGTTGTAGTCGGCTGGTGCTCTTGGGGCAGTTGGCCTTCACATGCCCCAGCTCATTACATTTAAAGCATCACCCAGCTGACTGTGGGCTGGGGTGAGGTGGATGGTTGGAGAGTGAGGTGGTGGGACAAGAGGGCATCTGGAGTCTCCGTGGCTGTGTGGAGGGCTCTTCCTTGTGAGGTGGGGCTTTGGGCTGACCCCAATGGTGAGGTGTAGATAAAAGGGAGCTATTCCCCCCCACCCCGCTTCATTTATCACAGTGGCAAATGTAATGATATTGGGGGGGGGGGTGCGGGGAAGAAATCAACAAAACTTGTATATGTAGAAAAATGCTATTTTAATTAAACCAAAAATGTTTTGCAGAAATTTATCAGTTTTGATTAAAATTTCACTGGGAAGGCTTCTCAGGTATTTCTGATCAAAGCCACAGAAAGATCCATCTACCCCTCAATAACCCAGTGGGTAGGGCACTCACATGGAAACCTGGGCTTAAGTCGCTACTCTGCATAGTTGAGACTCCCACATCCCATGTAAGTATCCTATCTGCTGGGCTATTGGATTTTCTTTAAAAGAAATCAAAAGGCCTCATTTTCATTTCACATCAGAACAAAAATTAATTTTGAAACCCAGTTTTATTTATTTGTGCAAAGGGAGTGATTTTCTGGCTGGCCCAATACAGAATCATTCTCTTCTCATCTTCTTTCTTCAAAGTTCAAAGCCACCCCACCCAACTCTAGACCTACTCACATTTCAAACTTCCAGACTCAGGACACAAACTATACCCCTGGCCACCCACAACTCTTGTGACTCAGAATCCTCTCCTCCTACATGAGGCCCTCATTAGGCTCAGAATTCCCCCTACATCCCATCCTCTTCCCAATTGTTGTGGTGTTGCTGTATAAAAATTGTAGCCTAATTCCTGTCTATCTTTTGTTGGTTGTAAAACTTCATTTCATCCTATTTATACTGTACAGCCCAGCCTGACTATACCAAATGTATCTACCATCACTTCCTAGAGCATAGTTGTGATGCTGGTATGCCAAATGCCAGCTCTGGCCAAGGCCATGGGCATTAGCTAAGAACAGACAAACTCAAAGCTGGAAACCAAGCCAGCTCACCGGGATGTTAGTTGTGTTCAGAATAACTATGAGTTTTATAAGAATGTATTTGATGTGTAGATTCCATAAAATGCTTGTAAGTTTCTGTAATCATTAGACTTGCTTGTAATGATTGTATCCCATGCTATAAAGAAATCTGTACATTTTGCTTTATAACTTTGAAAATATTTGCTCTGAACTTGTGAACCCAGGCACAGGGATCATTCCCCCTACCCATTAAGGAGGCCTATCAAGATTAAACATGCCATTAAGTAACATCACAATACAAAGGATTGGTGAAAGACCCTATCACATCTTGGAAATGCTACGTGCAAGGGAGCTCATCTCATGGACGGGAAAGCTAAATTTAAAGATGAAACAGGGTCACAGGAAAAATTTTCATCTCATTGCTGTTTGAACTCTTACAGAGCCAGAGACACTAAACTAAGGCAGATATTGCCATTGGTTGCCCCTAGGTTTGTCTTGAAAGACATTTTGAATTGACAGATTACTGCATCGCTATCATCTTTAGGAACCACAAGTGGTAACTCATTTGTGTGTATATGTTTACATGCTTTAACCTGTAAATAAACTTTCTTATTTCTTTTTCCTAATTAATCTTTAGTTAGTTTGTTACAGAATTGTCTCTAGTCACTGACTTTGGTGTGAAATCTAAGGTGTCAGTTGATCTGGGATAAGTGACGGTCTCTTAGGACTGGAAGCAACATGAATATTTTGTGATTTTTGGTGTAAATCACCATTCACCACTAAGTTCAATTTGCCTGGGTGGCAAGTTAGACTGGAGAGCCTAAGGGAACGGTCTGTGACTCCATGGTCAGAGTGTTACAGTGATCCAGGAATTTACATTTGTTACTGAGTTGGTGAAATCTAATTATAGAACATACCGCCAGTTTCGGGTGTCTGCCCTGAGGCAAATAGTCATGGTTGTGAGCCACTCCAGACAGCGTGAAAACAGTTGGCAGATATCAGTTGCATTCCATAGTTAGTGCTCAGTTCCTGTGAAGAGAGAAGGAGCAGTCAAAGGAGGCTTGTCCTGATAGCTTCTGAAGGTGAATTGCCTTCTCAGATTCAGTAGTGTCACACCTGTGGAGACCAGCACAGGCTTCATTAAGTAAGTATTTGGCAAGCATATAAAAGATCTTTTCCTTTGTGAGTTGCATTTATGCAGTTTCAAAATCATGTTGCCGGTGTCATTTTTTCTTAAACATTTCTTCCAATTAATGTGATGTATTTTTTTTCTAATTAAAACTGAAGTGTGCGATTATTACTGATTCATTAACAAAAATATTTCAAAGACTTTTTGAAGCTAGCTGAAAACATATTTTTGACAACTGGGAGTACTAAGAAAACTAATTAAGGAAATGGAGCAAACCTTAATGTTGTAAGGCTAGGTCTGTGAACCAAGTTACAGTTATTATATACATTGCATAACAGTATACACTTGGGTCCTCCTCCTTGAATTAGCTCTGTGCAATGGAAGTGGTCAGGATTTTTTTGACAAAACTCCCCACCCCCCTCAGAAAATATTGATTCATCTTTTTTTGGTGGTGGGAGGTGAGTGGGGAGGATTTACCAATTTAGGTGAAACTTTTGCTAGGAAAGCTTTCTTAGGTCCAATATAGAATTCTTCTCAATATGAGAGCTCATACTATCCTATAATACCCGATAGCCCAGCAATTATGAGACTCAGCTGGGATGTGGCAGACCTGGTCTTATTCAAAGCAGGGACTTGCACCTGGAGCTCTCATGTCCCAGTGGAGTATCAGAACCAGTAGCCAATAAAGTAAGTCTCTGTCTTTAGCCCAATTAATATTTAATACAAAATATAATAGCTCCAGCAGGAGAGATTGGGTAGAGAACAGAGGTTGAATTAATAGTCCAACAGTTTGTGCACTTGTAATCTTTGGATGAGCTTGAGTTTACTTTGTTGCCCTTCTCCAGTGCCTAATAAACCCAACCCCCATAGGAAAGAATCTAGAGACCCAGAACTCAGTCACTGAGGATTTTCAAAAAGGATTAAACAGGATCAACCTCTCCACAATCAAGTCCAAAAGAATTTAATTCTTAAGTACCAACTTTATAAAATCTTAGGATAAAGAAAAAATTATAATAATATTTTTTACAATATAACATTGCTACTTGATAAGCTACATACATTAAAATTATACAAAAACGCATAGAAAAATTAAATCTAAACAGATCAGTCCCCACAGAAACAGTGAGAAGAAACTCAGAGTATCCAAAAGCTTAGATTGAGTTTCCCTGCGTCTCAGCTACAGTCTTTGATCACCAAAATCTATACAGTCTGCTGAGTCAAAAGAAACGTCTTCCCTCCACTTGCTTGTAGAAATTTTCAGTTTGAATCCATGCAGACTCTTCCTCCTCCTCTGCTGAAGTCACTCAGTTAGCTAGTCAGCTAACTAGTTAACCAACCAACCAAAAAACCTGTTACAAGAAAAATACAAAACAGCATAGATGACTCTTTCCCTATCATCACATTTAAATAAGAGAAAAGTTGGTGAATCACACTCATTAAGACAATTTAATGAAAATGGACTGGCTAACTTCAAACATTCAACGTATAGAATTAAAATAAATATTTTCCCCTTCCTATTTCCACTTTCTATAAATAACACTGCGAGGGCTTCTCTGTTGGAGGGTATAGCAATATCAATAATCTGCTGCAAAACGTTTCAGAGTTAGGAAGAAACAGCCTGCTTTCTGTTCCTGTAGCTCAGCTTCTCCCAACCCACACAGTGCAAATGGCCTTCTGCAAAGCAGCTGCCCTATTTGCCCTCAGCACATCTGAGTCCAGCAACAGGGAACTTACTGAGCATACCCAAAACTACCACGCCCAATTCCAGAAACTTCTGAGTGTGGAGAGCTAGTTGTGCCTTGCCTAGCATCAGTGACCAGACACAACTCATACCTACCCACTCCCCAATAGATGTCTTCAGGAGATATCTCTCTATTAGGCACATGGGTTATACACTCATGTGGGAGACGGGTTCAAGTCTCTGTCTGAATCAGGCAGAGTGAGGACTTGAATGTGGGTCTCCAAATTCCCAGGTGAGCACCATAACCCTGGGGTTGTGTGGGACGGGGGGTGAGTCTCTGTCTCTCTCCCTTCACAAAAAACACCAAAAGGTCTCTGTTTTGGCCTGATGCAGATTGGGGAATTTTTTTGAAATCTCAACATTTGCACAGGATGGGAAAGCCATTTCCTGCCCAGCTCTACTGTGCAGGTGAACACCAGGTCAAGCTCACTGTAAGATGCAGAACCCAGGCTTTAGGTCCTAGTCCTGAAGGCTTCACTCAGGAATGAATTTCACTCTAAGGACTTCGTCCTGCCCAATGAAATCAATGGGAGATTTAAGTGATCTAAGTTCCGCTGGGCACCATTTATGTCTCCTGGAGCAGCCCAGAACTGGAAAGGCATAAATGGGACTTAAAGCAATCTTAGTCCTCCCAATCCCATTGGGATGTGATGAGTTCTCTGCTTCAAGAGGCACAGACCAAACTCTCACCCAGTGTTTGTTTAAATTTTTTTAAAAAGGCAGTAGATTAGCACATTACTAAGCAAACGTGCAAGGAGCTTTAACACTTACACCACCTAGTAAATCACCTGATTGAATCCACTTCAGTTTAGATGAAACTGACCTCTGAAGATGGAGTTAGAGTCCATCACAGCATGTCTGATTCCCCAAAGTTAAACAATGAGGCAACAGAAGCAAACCATAGCAAGACTAGTGTTGTTGCTGGCAAAATTTGTTCACAGTGTCAGCTCATCTATTCAATTTGTCACCCAAGAGCTCAGTTCACAGTACAAAAACGTGTGAGACTACCAGTAGATCAGCGTAGGATTAATTCAGTCTAACATATCTGCCAGGCTATTATGTTATGTTGCAATCATCCCTTTTCCTTAGGCAAATGTAGGGCATTTTAGGTGATTTTTTCTTTATTTGTTTTTGTTATTATGTGTAGCTGATGTATTCATTTGGACACTTTACTTACAGTTAATAGTTAAAATTATTTGGGGTTCAGTCATGAACCTGCTTGCATATACATGCAGCGGATTAAGGGGGCATAAGACAGAAGACTCTCTTACTCCTCTGCACTGGCTACTCACATCAGCAGGTCAAGTGGCAACACAAAGGATGGAGACAAACAAGGATTATGTTAGGTAATTTGTAAATGACGTATGTACCTTTAGGAAGGATTTTACTTCTGCTGTGTAATTTGATACACCAAAGAGATGATGGAATGAAAAACTCACCTCACTTGTGAGTTACTACCATCACAGAATGGTAATGGGAGGGAAATTTTAAACTCACTTCAATGATGTGGGCTTGAAATTTCCCAACAGAACTGAAGCTGGAGCATAATATCTTTGATGCTGTTTCTTTAAAGCCATCTGGGAAAGTGCTGTGAATTTGAAATGAGAGTTCATTCTTTTTCTCCCACTAGCCAATCAGAGGTACAAGAAAAGTAAAGCAGTAACAGAAGCACAGGGACAAAGGAAGCAGATGGCCACAGTTCTTTGTTTTTTTGTTTGTTTGGGGTTTTTTATTTTATTTGTTGTTGATTTTTTAAAAATCAGCTCCACCTTTACTGAGTGTGAGGAGTTTCCACCAGTCACAGGCATTGCTAGAGTTCAGCTGCCTTACATCTTCTTTTCATGTAGCTGCTACATTTAATTCATCTGAAAAATTGCATACCAATTCATAATCTTGGGGAATGACATGTTTTTCTTAGAAAATATTTATAATTCACCACACCTAGAACTCTCTAGGCTCAGTCAATCATTTTCCAGGCTAAAAATACTTCCTTTTCCTATCTACCTCCTATCTTGTTGTCGAATACGGAAAATTAAGAGCAAATGCAGGCAGCATATCCATGGCTAGCATCACAGTTGCCTGAATTCTCTGTTCTGGCTTCTTTATTGAGCCTCCTCTCTGCTTGCTTTTCTTCAATGTTTCTCAGGGACACACAGCCGGTGCTCACATTGCTCAGCTAACAATTCTGGGTCTTTAGTCTTTCTGAAATAAGTACTAAAGTTCCATGCCACTATCCCAGCATGTAACACTCATTAAAGGGACAGTATTTCCATATTTTGGGCATAAAAAGCTATACTTACTTTCATAGAGTTCTTGGAACAATATTTATTGAGCGACAAACAATCAGTCACTGAGGTAACACACAAATAAACTTGCAACATTTATGAACTGTTAAGAACCTCTGGTATTTTGGGACTGGGAAAATACGCTACAGTGATATAAGTTGTGTTTTTCATGCTACATAGTAAAATATTAAAACAATTTATTGAGGTTCTTCGACAAGAAAACATAATTTTGACAGCAAATCTCTGTAGTATAAGTACTTTTCCCCCTCTTAAAATTGGTTTTGGCCTTGGTTGTACTTGCTTATTCCTAAGTCTCCGTAATCATAAATCTTGATTGCTATAATTAACATACACTTAAGCACTACTTAACACACCAGTAACAAAACTTCATGTACTAATTTTGAACAAGCTTGTCTTTATAGGCACAAATATATGTAGAGTAACATGTAAATATGAACAAGTATGTTTTTTTTTTCATGGACTGTATTCCACTCCATAAAATTCTGTCTTCCTTTGTTTTGGATAACATATATAAAACCCTTTAAAAAAAAAAGTCACACACTTCTAGGTCTACCCCCTTCCAAGTCCCTTCCTGGATGGTAACACAGTTCAGTTGTTTTACCTGACCCTTTCCCCTCATCCTGCCTCAGAAGACTTTGTTTTCTTTGTCTCCACCTCCACTCAGCCCCTCTAGCTACCCTTACTTCTGGCTGTCAGCTCAACACTGTTGTTTCTGATGTCACGCAGTTATCCCAAGCTTTCCCTAGTTATCCATTGGATAGGACATCTGAAGCTTTTAATTTCCCAAACAACATTTCTACTTGTCCTGAGTTTCTGGGCAATAGGATTTTTCCAGTTTGGAATTTTAAATCAGGGATATAATTGAATTGGAATTAAATCAATAGGTTTTTTATAGAAATCAAAAGGATTTCTACAGAACTTGTTCTACAAACTTGTTCTAAAGAATGAAGTACAAATGATACTCTTTGTAGTTTTTTTTAAAACCATACTTTAGATTTTAATATTTTTTTCTCTAGAATGCTATAGAAATGTACACTCTATACTAAATTTTGTAGGATTTAGAAGAATTTTTAAATAATTCCTTTTAATTCCTGTATAATCTGATTGTCATAATTGATTATAAAGATAATTCTGTAAGTATTTACAAATATGATATCAAATTAGAACATTGTCTTGTCTTTGCCAAACTCAAGGAACAATCACAGCTGAGACACACACAGGAGATAATTATCTAACAAATATTTGTCTTTCCCCTCTCTCCAACAGCTTCTCCACTGGAACAAAAGAAATTCATTTTGATGGATTCTTACCATCATCACCAGTTTTTATGTTTGCTCTCCTCTAGAACAAACCCTCCTACCATAAACGACCTCACTGAGACACCATCTATTCTATCAACAGTCACTCCTCTCTCCAAAAACACATACAACTCCTTGTCTTTCACCAATGACTCTGTCTGCCCTTCATCCAAGTTTCACTCTCCAAGGTCAGCTGCCTTTCAGGAACATGCACATCCCAAAGACTCTGCTGTTCTACAAAGAAAGATGAGGTTTCTATTGCAAATGGGTGATTTTTACTTATTTTAATCAGTCAGATCTCAGATTATTACCAAACCATGTAGTTTTTTACAATACAAAGCAACCTATTAGCTTTCATTGTCCCATCATCTGTATCCATTTTCAAAGAAAGTAAGTACTGAACCTATTATTTACCATTTTAATAATACTGAGAATTGAACGTGTTGAATTGTTCTTATCTTGCTGTTAGTCTAACTTCCACCTTGATATTTACCTAAAAATCCTTTTATTGATGCCAATCCACAAAATCCGCAGTGATACAAATATAATTGTATTGTTGACAACAGCCTACAGACCAAGTCAGGAACTCCAACCTTGACTATCTGAGTAAATAAAATAAGGAAGCATTTTTAGAGAGTCATTGCTCTTTAATCCACTGTTATTATAGAGTGTAGGTTTCTTCGGCCAAACAGTCTAGATTTTGAAGTTTATAACATCTATTCACTTACAGAATAGCATTAATTAAACTTTCAGACTGTGTCAAACTTTCATAATAGTTCTCATTATTTAATACTTCATGATTTTTTCCTGTGTCTTTGCCCTTTTCCACTTAATCTTCTTTTATGCATGGTGATATATAGAGTCCCATTATCTCACCTTGTGTTTAATTATATCCCCTTGTGCTTAATTCTTTGAGTTTTTTTTCCAGAAAATGTTTCAGCCATTTCTATTGTTTTCTGTAACCTGTTCAATGTAGATGTGTTTATAATAATACAAGGACTCAAGCTGCAAGAACCAAAGATAGTAGATATGAAACATTGAAAACATGCAGGTAGGAGGGATGATGTTTGGGTGAGATCAAACTAAAACAAAACACAAAGTTCTTTCCCAAGTTACAGATGCTCAGGATCTGACTTATTGATTTCAGCACTATATTATCTAACATCTAGTGTCAGAAAGGCCTTACATTAGGACTCCTAATGTTTTTTAAATAGTGAGAAAATTTTCATAAATATCTCTCATGTAGACAAGGCTTTTTTGTAGGGGACACAACTACAGCTGCCTTTACTCTTCCTACAAATGGAGCAGTGAGAGAAACTGTTGTGCTTGTATGACCTGGACTGGTTATTTTCTTTTCTCCATCTACCTTTGGGTACACAGCACTTAAACGAAGACATGGTGTTTCTAATCCAAGATGGTTCCTCATTGAATCCCAAAGGGCTGGTACTCCCCGTGATGATGGATGTAGAGACAATGGCCCTGATTCAAAGCCTATTCAAATCAAAGAGAGTCTTTCCACTGATTTCAAGGGGCTTTGGATCAGGTCCATTGAGAAGATATAAATCCTATTTTTAGGGTGGGAGATGGAGGGGCAGAATCTGCTGCTAGTCACAGCATCCACCACCTTAGATGAATAAAACTGAAATAATTTCTAAAATGTAATTTATTTTCCAACGTTTTTGCTGTTTACATTTTGCACTTCACTCAGCTGTGAAACTAAACTGGGAAATTTTAATGTCTGGTTCTCATGAACAAGTATAATAGTGATATGTTTGGTTTTCTTTGTAGCACTTTAGAGAAATATTTACATTTTAAAGTTTTTAATTATAAAAATATTTCTATTAATATTTTAATTTGTATTTTCCCTCACTAATATAACACCACTGAACATATTAAGTATTGTACCCAACACCGATTTAATTAATTTTTAGCATTATTTTTGTTCTTTTACTACATGCCACACACCTACAAAATTCCTTCTGTTAGAGGTATGAATCATTGGAAATGTTTAGAATTCAAGCAAACAAGAAGTTAAAAGTAGATCATCATTTAAATGATTTATTCTGAAGTGAATTTTCTCCAAGAGAAAAGAACATTTTGTTTCACATAAAAGATCCATTAAAAAAAATACCTTTGAGAGTTTAATTCCAATTTTGGACTGCCTGGAAATAAAACTCTACACGAAGATCAAATCTTAAAACTTGTTTTTAAAACCTTGTCTGGAATGATGACACCTAACCGATCAGACAAATCAAACTTCCCTGTTCCTAGGTCTCTCTAGTTGGAGTTTTGATAGCTGTAATTAAAAAAGCACTTAACACTCTAGTGTAGTAGTTTAATTCCAGCCGCAGCAGCAGCTTCAACTGCATACTGGTACCTTTGTGATAAAGTGTCTTTGAAACATCTCATTAATAATGCAAAATGTTCTTTTGTACAAGTTTCCATTTGAATTGACATTGTATTTTGAGCAGCCTTACCTCAAGAGGAGCTTCACATATGCTGCTATAGGAAACCTCTTCCATACAAAGTAATTGATACAGTTTTCTGAATAGCGTAAAGAAATGTCTCACTTGGCAATCTCTTAACTTAGTCCTAAATTGATCTGGTCCAATCTTATAACCATGACTTAATTCAACACCATCTGAATGTTTCTATCTAGAAAAGCCCCAGGACTTAAAGCGGATTAACCCGGAAGTGCTTTATGAAGGAAACTAGTATCTGAATGTGCAACATAACAAGCATTATGGATTGGAAAGGAGAAGTGTGTGCGGTGGGGAGGGTGGATTAAGTGTGTGTGACAGATCCTTGTTTATCCTTAGAATTTCTGATGCCTCAGTTCTGAATGGCACTCTCAGCCCCTTCTACAGTCCAGGGTGAAGGCCACACACTGCTCCATGTCCTTGAATAGCATGGTGCATTGACTTTCATATTCACCTTTCTCTACCATCCCTGAAGACTGAGTTTCAGTTCTCACGAGAGAGCCCATGGAGCAGTTTTATTAGATAACAGTCAATAACCCCGTTCTGCATGAATATTTTAAAAATCAGGATATTACTTAGTTGCCTCTGTAAAAAAAACTTTAAAACCCATGCCTGAAAAAATGCTGTGTAAGTGACATATTAGTCAACAAAAAGGGGTATTTATTCCTCTTGTGCAAGTACAAAGAAAACAAAATGAATACATAAATACACATTGATTAAAACAGAGGGCCAGATCTTGCAGTCTGGCTCAATTGCACATGCCAGAGGTGATGGTACTACAAGTTGTGCTATTAGAGCATTAAAGCTCACTGTTGCTATCTCCTGATTCTAGAGTTACTATGTTCACAATAGAGCCTTTCACAGTCCCAAAGAGCTTGAAACTGGTATGATGGTATGTTCACAGCATCCACACAGAGAAGTTAGAGTTTAGAAAAAAACACATACAATTCTTGCTGGCAGGTAGCAATGTAACATTTTATTTCTTAGACTTTAGAACGATTACACACAAGAACCCAAAAACACACAGAGAAAAAAAACAGGTTGCTCCTTAAGGTAGAAAAGCACTGCTTACCCCAACTTGCTTTAATGTGATTTTCCATACTGACTCTGATTGCACACTTTCCTTGAGAGCCCCATAGCGTGCAAGCATGACCAGGAAACATCCCTCAAACACAGTCTTCAAGTGACACTGAAAATTTGCACTTCCAGAGCAGTGGACATCGGGGTGGGCGTGGGGAACAACGCAGGAGCCTCTGTGCTTCCTTTGTGTCATCAAAGGATCCCCTGTAGGTCAATATGGTATCTCTCAGACTGAGTCCTGTAGGATGCTACATTTCCTTTTTGAAGGCCTTCTAATTAGAGCTTAAACAGAGAACAGATTTCAAAATTAGTTTTAATTCTGGTTTGGAACAAAAACCCAATAGTTTGAAATTCTCCTCAAAAGAAAATGTTTAAAATGGATTTGTTCTGTTTCAATTTTGAAATATGTTTTATACTATAACATATAATACAAATAATAAATTCTAACTGAAAAGTCATTATGAAAGGAGAGCATGAAAAGCTTCATTCCAAAAATGTCGAAATACGAAGTTTCAAGATTGTCTGAATTTTTTTTACGCCTGAAATTAAATTTCAGCAAAATTGACAATTTAATTAAGCTTTTTCCTTTTGACAGAACTGCATTTTCTGTTCCACTGAAGTTCTTCCAACTAGCTCTACTCATAATCTTTACATTACCTTTGCTTTTACAACACTAATCACAGTATGCAACATTAGTATGATGATTGCTACACTTGGCTGAAGTCAATAAATAGCCCTGCTCATATTTCTAGACACCCATGAGCTATTCTTTCCCTAAACCAGATATCTCTAAATAATCTGCATCTCTAGGATTTAAGAATATCCCTAAAAAAGATATTGGTTCATTGAAAGTATCATTATTTTGTTTCTAATTATACTTTCCCCTAATATCAATGCCAATTATAAGGAAAGATTACAAAACACATCAGTGATTACATGAAAAATATTCTCTAAAACACACAAGGCGTTACTACCTTTTTTGCATGTGGGTCTCCTCACACCAACAAGTTAAAAGTGTGGAAACTGCTAATCCTTTCAGCAAAGCTCAACTGGATTTTCCATTTGTCTGATCGTGCATATCCTCAGCAGTAGTTTGGTTTGGTTTGAATATTAGTATGGTTTCAGTACATCATATTGTCATTTTTTTTGCATAAAGGGCACTATAAAAGGCAAACTGATTGATGGGTTCCATATAAAAACATACTGTCAACACTACTTTTTATTTTATGTCCTAATTTTAGGCAATTGACATTGTCAGAAAGCTGAAGTAGAGTAAAAAACACTGACTGCTCTTGCAATTTTTAAATAATTTATCTTCTGGATCCTGGAGGAACACTTTTCATTTTCTTAATGAAGAGAATTTTTTACCCAAAGACTGTAAGTGGAATGAGATTCCACAGAGCGAGGAAAGATTTAATACACCAGTCTGGTAAGCTAACAAGGAGATAGCAGAACTTTGCTGCTTTATATGTTTTTTTTTTCTTTTGCTGAAAGTAAATTGTAAAGATTTTTAATATAAATGAAGGGGTTTACTTTCTTTATATTAATCTGTTAGATACCCTGTGCTACACAGAGAGCAGAAACACTAAAATTGTTTTAAAATATATTAATTGACACTTACAAGCAAACCTACTAATGCAATAAAAAAGGCTCAATATCTTTTTGGTGACAGATATGTTTTAATTGACCTATTTCTCTAAATTGGAAACATCTAGGCCAAAATTTTCAAAAACAGGAACTGAAGGTTAGTCCCTTAAATCCATATTCAAGTGCCCACATAAATGGCAGACTGTCCTAATGTTAGATTATTTTTGGAAAACTTGGCTCTGTTGTCTTGCTGATGTTGATGAGACCCTCCTTTAAATAGTAAGGTATCTTTCACCTATCACTCTTGATTAACACTGGTACACTGCATGGTAAGCTTTCTTGTCTTTCATTTCTATCCACTTTACATTACAGCACATATACGTTCCTTCTATTTTATTCTAATTTTCATTTTGTTTCATTCTTTTCTCTTTTCTGCCGCATATAACCCCCACAACCGGCAGACCCTAAATAAACCTAACAAAGAGACTGGTCTTATTAAGCATCATCCATTCTTAGGAAATTGCCACCCCAGGGTATGCCTATACTGCAGCTGGGATCAAACATCCCACACCAGGTAACAGACTCAAGCTAGCAGGGCTCAAGCTAGCGAACTAAAAACAGCTTGGACTGAAGCTTGGGCTCTCAAGCCTTTGGGACCCCTTAAACTTGAAAGCCCAAGCTCCAGCCTGAGTTGGAACATTCACATTGCTCTTCTTAAAGCACTAGCTCAAGCTCCACCCAGCATAAGTCTGTTTACCCAGGCTGGAAGGCTCGCTTCCATATGCAATGTAGACATATCCAAAGTGTCCCCAAATGGACTGAGTACAATTGGTTAAAAAAATCAACTCAGTTAAGCAACCAGTTTTTGTTGTTGTTGTTGGCTTGAGTGGTTGCTGAAGACAGTTTAATTAGATAATGAATCTAAAAAAATAAAATGCCACACACTCAAACAAAAGAGAAAGGAGGAAGTGCTGTTAAAGAAGCTACAAACATTTTCAAACATAGGCCCTAATCCTGAAAATATTTACGTATGTGCATTGACTTTTATGGAACTACTCACATGAGCAAGCATACATATCTATAGTGTATAGGAATTGGATAGTACCTCTTTAAATATGCAAGCCCTCTAGTGGCCTTACTGTCTGCTACGCTGCAGAAGCCATCATGGGGCTCAGGCTAAGGAGTTGTTTAATTGTGGTATTGAGCTCTGGGACCCTCTGTCCCTTCTAGCTTGAGCCTGAACCTCTACACCACAATTAAACAGCCCCACAAACTCAAATCCTGTGAGCCCAAGTCAGTTGGCATGGGACAGCCAAGGATTTTTAATTGCAGTGTAGACATGCCCCTAATCCAAGAATCTTTGCAGGACTAGAGCCAAAGATTCCTATACTCAGTCTTTGCTTTTTCAAAGTACCTTCCTAAGATTCCACATCATCTTAATCCATCTCCTGTCTCTCTGAATAATAATCTAACTCCTATTTTCATGTCTGTATCTCATTTCCCTACACCAATAAGAGATCAAACTTAGTTTTTGTCAAAATCCTTTAAGCATTCTAACATTTTCATTACTTAGTGGAGAACATCATAAGAGTAAAATAAAATAAACAAATCAAAAATAATACTTTTCAGAAAATTAAAAAAAAATTGCTTACAACTTTGGCTATTTCATTCTCTATTTGATTCATTTTTTTGTGACAGCCACAGCAAGTCTCAAAGAAAGTGTTTGGCTCTTGTTAAATGCTAACTTGGTTAATGAGAATCTCCAATTCCTTTCTGTCAGTATTACAGCTATTTAGGGAGAGAAACCCTATTTGTTTATCTATGTCTTTGGCTCCTCAATGGACCATGGTGTCTTGGTATCTACAACACATGGCATTTGTTTCTGCTCCCTGCTTGGATGCACATAGGTGCTGGAACTAGGGGTGATATTGTGCCCCCGCCCCAGGTTGAAGTGGTTTCCATTATATATAGGGTTTACAGTTTGGTTCAATAACTTTCAGTACCCTCACTATAAAAATTATTCCAGCACCCTGATTGGATGTCAAACTGTTAAAAACAGGAGGGAATACTACTATTTTAAGGTGGCCACTTGCACAATTCTGGTGTGAACCCACCGGAATAAAAAGAAAACCAAATCTTTACACACATTTGAGGGAAATAATTTTAAAATATTCGAAAATACCACTGAGTGAATAGGTTTTTAAAAATTAGTGTTCATGGATAATTTTTTTGATGTTTTTAAACAAGTTCTAGCAATAATTATGCAATTTAATATTTCGGGGGGATGAGTTGGTATTTCTTATTTAAATAACTTCAGAAAATTACACACAAACACTCACACTCTAATGTGTTAAATCTGTGTGGCAGTTTCATATGCAGTAAGTTAAAGACTAGTATGGGAAGTTCATTATCCACTTTTCTTTTCCCTAAAGAGACAGTATGGCAAAGGAAGCTGCAAGATGCACATACAACAAATGTGAAAGAGATAAAAGTATGGAACAAGCTGTATTATTAAGGCACAATGCTTTAGAGGATCTCGAACATTGACTGCTTTGCCTTCTGGGCAGCCCAGGGAAGACAAAATAAAACTAAAAAAGTTCAAAAAAAGATACATTTTGACCTTCAAAATACTGTATCTCTAAAGCTTACAAATAGCTTTAGTATAAAATTGTACTCCTCCTGTACATGGAGGACATGACCGTTTGAGCCACTTCAGAATGTTTGTTCTTTGCGGCAGGACTGAGGAAGGTTCATTACTAGGTAATGAACATACACCTTTTCATTCCACTTAGAGCATTCAGGTGTGAGGGGAAGCAGGGAAAGTCAGAAACCTTATGCTTCAAGGTCTACTACAGCAAATATATAGCCTCATGTTACAGTAAGAAGGGAAATGGTACTCAAATTGGGGTTTACATCAAAATACAAATCATAGGCTGTCCTGCTAGTTTAATAATATTTTAAAAATCTATATTTGATCCTAAGTTGAAGTCTCCTACTTCCCATGTCTGTAAGACCTAGGAGTGTCATGGAAACAGCGTATACACTTGGGGACAGGTAAACCCCACACAAATCTGAGCTTGACTTGCTCTTCCTTGCTACACTCCTATTCCACAAACAATAAAGTGTGTTGAGGTTTTGAAGATTAATAAACAAATTTATAACAGATTAAATAATGCAAGAATATTGCCTAAAACAATTGGTTTTCTCTAGGATTCAACATTTCTCCCAGCTTTTTCAGTATAACTCTAATGCATATGTAGCCCATACTTAAGACACTGAGGGATTTTAAAGCATGTAAGAAAGAGGGTAGTATTTCCAGATTTTTTTATCCAGAAAATGATCACTTCCTGGGCCATGTCCATTAACAACTGTACTTTTGAGGTCTGTTTATAAGCCTAATCACTGATTTAGTCTTTGCCAATGCCCAGCAGTGCTTAATTGATAATGAAAGAGGTGCCAGGGCTCAAGCAATTTTTAAAAAATTCATAACTGTTGCAGCAAGCCCAGAGATGCCAGGGCTATGAACTGCCAAGCCTAGAGGTGCCAGGGCTCAGCCCTGGCAAGCCCTGGCACAAATGAAGCACTAATGCCCAGTAAATAATGGATTGAATGCCTGTGCACAAATAGACATGTGCTAGGTCCTGATGTGCTGTAACTCTAAAGCCTGGTTGGCACAATTTTTTTCAGATCAAAATTTTCCTCCATTTTTCTGGTTAACAGCTATTCATCAGATCTCCACACATAACCATGTTAGACAAAAACAGGAATTGAGTCCTTGGAATTTGTAAAGCACTAAGAACAGGGAGAAGGGGATGGTGGTGGGGATGACTTAAGGAAATACCAGATGTATCCATTTTTAAAGAAACATAACCTTTTATTTTATTTAAGGTAACTTCATTCCACCGCAGGAGGCAGAGCTCCTTGTTATGTGTATGCCTGTTATAATCAGATTAGAAAGCTGTGCACTTAAAAAGAAGTTTGGATAACTGAGTTAACTATAACAGGGTCATGATCCTGATGTCAATTCATTATACTGAAAATTCTCCCAATTATCTGAAATTATTCAATGCCCCCCATTACATTCAGCTAATCGAGGTTGTACTCTAGTTTCTGTGTAATCTTCATTAATTAAAGAGGTCAGTTTTGTTCACTACAAAGACAGAGGCTCTGTTTCTTGCCTGGATATAACACCATATAAGAGCTGTGGAAGAGAAAGAGATCTTACAGAAGCAAACACAGACATAAATATCCAAGGCCAAGATTCAGAATGATCACAAAAATACCCCAACTGTAGATGAGGAGGGTATATGTAATTGTGCCTTTAAAATGTACACATTATATTATATTATTATTATTATATTCTATGTTGCTAAAGCATTGATTCTTGCATTTTCTTCAGCCCAGTAATTGGCTCCACTATAACTGAACAAGATATCAGAGCCTATGCAGCATCTTCACACAATACAAAACAGATCACTTTCACAAATGATATGGGTATTCCAATCACACTTGAGAGGCAGGATAACTTGGAAGACAGCCCCAAGCACTGAATGAAAAGGAAGATGATGCTTCAGAGGAATGTTATGCAGTTGCTTCTTGAAAAACCCCAGAGGCCTAAACTTGATTTATGCCATCCTGCTAGAAATTCGCTAGGTGATGCACTATTTTCCTGACATGGCTTCCAGACTGCAACTGTTCATGAGCAACAGTTTCTCCAAGCAAGAATCTTAGATGAAAATGGACGAGTCAATGGACTGTATTTTTAATGGTGCTCTAACTAGTTGGATATCTAAAATTAGTATATGTGAATGGTTAGCATGTATCTTCCCTTATCTGGCAGTCTCCCAATATATTATCATTTCAATATCTCCCTTTTGTGAAAACAATGTTTTTTAAAGTTTTGCTAGAAATGACAAGGGATTTAACTGAATGTTGTTCTATTTTTACTCTTGAAGTACCATAGCTATTTTTCATTTGACTTTAGCGTCTCTTTTCTTGAGTACCTTTGGGGAAATGATAAAGAGCTAGCTTCCAGTACCTAACGAAGGACAGAATTTGATGAATGTAAAAGAGTAAGTCCAAATAGGTTGTATGCACTAAGAACGTTGTATAGAGTCTAAAAAATACAGGATAGTGTACTTTTTTGTTTTTCTTTTTAATGTTTTTCCTGTGAAAACATGACATGAAAATTGCTATTTGATCTTTGGAATGATTTCCAAACACAATATCACCATATTGTTTTTGTTGGGAAACAAACTGCAATATAAGGGAGTTTACAGCAGGGCAAAAAAAAAAAAAAACAGAATTAGAAAAAATAAATAAGATATATGTCATTTAAAAACTTTTAAAGCCATTAGTTCATTTAACATTGTGGTTCTAGTGAGACATGAAAGGTATTTTTAGAATACAGAAATAGTCTTCTTAAAACTTTGAAACTCCTTCCTGCCACCTAAAAATGTTATTGAGGACTTTACCTTCTCACATTTACTGTAGCTCTACATCCATGACAGAATACATTTCCACTCATACACACCTGAACAATCACAGGCAGAGAACTGCATTCCAATTTCAGCCACAGCAGATGATACTGCTGACAGCTAGTCAGATCTGATATCTTTCCTTTAAAACTTATCACTGTGGCGACCTTCTTTACTGGAAGAACCATTATATATTTTTATTTTCTACTGGCCTCCTTTTCTCACTCAGTATAGCCCTTTCTCCTCCTCCTTTGATCTTCCCATACCCTCTATTTCTCCCTATTTGGTGTCTTTTCTTCCCTATTTCTCTCCCTCACTTCCTGGTTTTGGTTTCACTAGCCCTTTTTACTATTGCACTTCTTCAGCAGAAGAGCATCAGGAGGCAGTCTGTGCCTTTCCTCCAGTCACTGCATACTTGCATAGAGACCAAGCCGGCTCATGAACTACTTGTGGTGTTTAGATGCTGCTTGTAATTATTAGGACTGGGAGCACTGGCTGTTGAGAGTCTGAGAGGACAGGAATCAGGAAGGAGGGGGAGGAAAGTTGAGGAGGCGGAGTGAGAGCTACTGAGGGTGCAGCAGCAGCAGCTTGATAAAGAGGTTTCCACTTTAAAATAAAGACCTGTTGAAGTTTGTTAGTACCTTGCCTGACTGATACAACACTACTGTCAAATCTGTTGTTGCATATTACATCAACGGATTATGACTAGCAGATTTATCCATGGTGAAACCAGTATCTAGCCAATGAGATTTGTGAAAAGGAGGAAGCACTAAGGCTTAGTGGCCAGAAACCTGTTTTCAAACCTCGGTAACAGATAAAATTGGATCAAGATTAGAAGCAAACTGTATTTGAGATTTTAATATTAATTTGGTTAAAAGTGTTCCCTCGGTGCTTCCAACCTGTGGATAGGTCACTCTGGGGGAGTCCTCACATGCTCAGCCTCATTTGACCAGTGACACCACTCTGCCTGCAGGACAGGGGTGCAAAAATCGAAAGAAAGGCTCACAGCTTCTTTCCTTGCTTCTGTCTCTGATTGGTCACCCTGTGACTGGGAGAGGGGAGTCAGTGTGACAGCTGGTGAGATCAGGACCGGTTAGAGGAAGCTATCAAATCTTTGCACCCTAAGGAAGCTTTGTCTTCACTGCCCCAAAATGGTGTGTTTTACCTCAGGCTAAATAATGTGTGCTAGCGATCTGACTGTGAAATCTAGTGGAGACAAGGCACTGAGGTTTTACTGCTATCAAATTAGGTGAGGTACACTACAGGCAGGAGATATAGTGTTGACCTTGCCTAGCTATGTTGCAGTAAAAACTAGAGATGCCTTGTTTCCACTAGGATATCACATGAGGATAACTACACATTAGCCTGCTGTTAAAAACAAAAACAAAAACACCAACTCTACCTTTTTTGCTGGAGAAGCTCTGCCTTAGCTAGGAGGCAGAAATCAGGGAGCACAAAAGGGCTTCTTTTAAAGCCACCTCCCTGACTTCTCATCCTTCCCCAAACTTTCCATTATTTGCTCTCCCAGAACACACAGGCGGCTCAGAGTTGCTAGAGGGGATCTTGGCTCCTTTGCTTATAGTTTGGATTCCTCCAGTGCGTGGGGAATGAGGACAAAATGGAAGTCAACAATATATGTCCTTGTTTAAGTCTTGGCTTTGAAGCTTTTCCAGGCCCAGCTGTCCCAGACAATGTCCCAGGACTGTATCAAAAGCAGTTACTCAGTGAACACTCTCCCCTATTCCCTGACAGTTGCTTCTCTCAGTTTAGCTTGAGCAATTCAATGAACTCATAAGGACCTTGATATGATTAATTCAAATTACTTCTCTTCACCAGTAGGTATTTGATATTGTTTTGAGTAACAACTGAGTGGAAAGGCTTTGGGGTCCCTGGCCAACAGGAGGCATTGGCAGTATAGACCCTGCTTCTGCCTTGCTGCTATGAGGTCCAAAAAACATTTCAAGAGGGGCACAAAGGAGCTGGATTGGGAGAAAACATCAGGCCCATATGGCTGAGATCCATTCAAAATTTACTATTTGGAGACACACTGAATTTAGGCAGGTGAAATTCAAATTAGTGAACATAAGCACAACAAAAAACTGCGAATTTACAACCTCAGAAGCAACATATTGTAAAACTTTCACACTAGCAACTGAAAGGAAACACTGCTAGATCTCATCTAAAAGTCTGCATAGAAACATAAAATGTTAATAGATACAGACAAGTTGTTTTTGCAGAGAGTCAGGCTTTGCAATCTTTACACATCAAAGTCTACATTACATTCTGCTCTTCCTATCATAATTGTACAGCATAGATGTTTGACTTGTATAGTAATTTTTCATAATTTATTCTCATGCCTTCCTGCTGCTGTTAATTTATTTGCTAAATTCCCCCTTTCCCTTAAAAAAATCACTTTTAAGAATAAAATTATACCATCCCATACATTTTGCTCATTTGATTGCTATCATTTTGAAAATTCTGTAGCGTGCAGGACTAATCAGAATTCACTTAATAGCTGCATTTGTTCCTTTCAGCACTTCTAAACTGATGATGCCTAGAAAGCAAGCATTTTGATGTAGTGGATTGGAATATTTAGGTGACCTTCAAGTGAAAACTTCAAAACGGAGACCTGTGGTAGTAATAAGCACTTCAGCATACCAGAGACACATAATTATATATTTTATTTATTCAAGTACTCCTGTATTTTTAATGAGCTGACCAGATTTCCAATTTACAAAGCCAAGAAGGGAGACTCCCTGAACAATCCTCAACATGTTATTTGTAGTTTTCCAGCTGTTTCTCTCCTCACCATGGGAATTTTGTTTACCAACATATTCACATGCATTTTAAATAGGCTGTGTTTAAAAATAAGGTCGTATTTGTTGATGAGGCATCAAAAAGAACAAAATGAACATAAAAGAGAGAGAGAGAGAGAGAGAGAGAGAGAGAGAGGACACTGCAAATGTTCATAAAGTAAATCATACAACTAACACCCCATCTACAATTGTAATTAAAAAAAGAGACCCAGTTACACCACCATTCTCCCATGACACAATTAAAACACAGTTAAAAGCTGAAGCATACAGGAAAGCTCACTGTGTTTCTGTGACTGGGTTAAATCATGACAGTCTGTACTGGAATCCTTCACAGGTTTCTGCTGGTATGTGAAGGCTTCATAGGACATTCTGTACACACAACACATCACACTTTAGTCAGCACCAGCCCCCCAAAGCTGTGAAATTTCGCATGGAAAGTTAAGCAGCTTTACGAATCTACCATATATATGTGGGGGTTAAATTGGAAAGAAATAAAACTAGGTACATTCCCATACTCCATTCATAGAACAAGCTCCACCCACCTGGGATGCCAAATCAAGACTCTACTCACCAGTAGATCTTAATAATATGATTGTCCACCTCCTTTTTTAGATGTTTTGGTTAGCAGTGAAATTGGGCACAATGGTGACATTTAAATGCTCATCACTGGATTTCAAAGTTTAGCAATCCTTGTAAAGAGAATGTGGGCAGATCACACTTCTCACACGACTATTGTTTCAGGCTATCTGTCTGTTTATATTCAACCCACATTTTCAGGAGTTTCTGCAGAACCATAAAAAGCTCTATCAGTTTAAAACAGTAGCAAATAGGACTCTGAATTCCATCAGATTTGACAGACCACTATGAACCAGCCCAATTCAACTGCTTCTGCAAAGTGGTGTGTATGCTTAGCTTCCATTACCTCCTTTTTATTATTAATCTCTTTAATGGATGCTAAGAGTACAAATCACAATATGGTATCAACCCATTATTTATGCCATACTTTATTTATGGCAGGTAGTGGACAAGGCTGTGGCTCTATTTTCACAGATTGTGTCATCTCACTATTTACCTGTCAAAAAAAGAAATATATGACATACCATACAATTTAAATACTCACTTAAACTCAAATTGACATGCATCTATATACATTGATCCTTACTCCTGGATTTAAAAAGAATATGTACATTATTCATACTGTAGTGAGCTAGTGCTTAGATCTGCAAAATGTGAACTAAGATCTGCAGAGGCAATATAGTCCAATGGATAGAGCATTGAAATGGAATATTTTTTCTACCTCGTGGCTTCATGATAGGCAGAGAGACACCCCACTCAGATTCATTGTTAGACTGTGGAAAAGGAGACACTTGACGAATGTATTTTACAGCTGAATTGAAAATGGGATTACTTGTGGCATTAGGTGTTACTTAAAATAAGTAAGAATGGTGCTTCAGGGCAGGGCCCACCTATCACTCTGTTGTTATAATGCCTTACACAATGAGACCCAGATCTCAGCTGGCCCCTACGTGCTACCATAATACATATAAATAATAACAAGAACAACAACAATAATAGCAGCAGCATCTGGACCTTAGACTGTTAAATCTTTGGGGCAAGAATTGGGATCCTCCAGTTTTTGTATAGCACCTAACACCACACTGACCTGACCAAGGACTAGCAATAACAGTAATGCTAATAGAAATACAGTAGTTAAATGTCCATAATACCAGCAGACGTGTCAGTATTATAGAACTGAAAATTGAGACTGGGGGACATGGAGGAAACCCACTGGAAACCCAAGGAGGAAAAACTATAATCATTGTGACAGAACAGAAATTGTTACTGAAAGCCACTTTCTACTTCACTGTACAAAATACAAATTAATGCAAGAAAGATACTTCAAGATATCATAAATAATAAAAGAATTCATGATAAAAAGGGAAGAAGAAAACCCTGGGAACTTGGAGAGAAAGAGGGGAAAAAATAAGTCAGGAAGAGCATTTCAGTGTGTGGCAAGCTGTCACGGGAGCAGACATGGATAGTAATATTGGACACATCATTTAAAATACCATTATCATTGTAAAAGAGTGCTCGAGTTCTAAAAAAAAAAGTAAGAAATGGGACACACTTCCAGTACTTCCAGTGTACCAGGAATACTGGAATGCTGCTCTGTCTCCCACAAAAAGTGTCAGAACGGCATTTCAGTGTGTTCCAGCACAACTCAAGCCCTGCTGTAAAATGTTGCCCTGTGTGTATACTTGATGTATTAACTTTGGCAACACTTTCATACTTTGTCATTCCATTAAAGTTAGTGAAACTGAACTGAAGAAGAGAGATTTTAAAATATTCCTTGTTGTTTGAAAACATTTGGGGCCCCATTTTCATTTATAGTAAGACTTCTTTACAACATTCTGGCAGTGAAAAGGGGCCTTAGGGCTGGCTGACCTACAGAAATTGCACCACTTTGACTACACCAGTATACTTAAAGCAATACAACCCCTTTCCGCCTCATCACCAACACCACCCACATACCACTTGTGTAGATGCAGCTAAACCAGTATGAAGGTGTTCAATACTGGTATAGCTATTCCAACACGGGCAGGGGAATAAGCTATACTGGTATAATGCACCTTTATATCTGTATGACTGATTTGACATGAGTGCTTGTACTGGTATAACTATTTCAGTGAGAAAGCACACACCTAACTGACATAGTTTCCCATAAAAATCTGTATCATATAGGAAGAAAATAGCCTTGGTTTTGAATTAAAGGACTTTGACAATTTTTTCGGTGAGAGAAACTGGTTTAATTATATGTTACTGTGTCTTTCCTTCTATTTGCATAATTTTCATGGATAAGACTGAGAAAGATAAACACCTTTTCTGACAGGTTTGTATAACAACAAAGTATAGCAATACACTGACATTCTCAACATTTATTTATTTGCATTTTTACTTACTATTTTCCTCTACTCTTCCCATCTTTCAAGCAAGCTTGACAGGAATGGTTGCTAAAGCTCTTGTCATTCTTGTTTAAGATGCAAGATCTGTTGTAGCATGCAATATGTGTTAATATAAGAGCAAAAGAGAAGTCATGCATTGTAATGATTTGAAGCAAGACTCTAAGGGTATGTCTACACTACCCGCCGAATTGGCAGGTAGTGATCAATCTTTCGGGGATCGATTTTTCGCGTCTAGTGTAGACATAATAAATCGATCCCCAGTCGCCCTGCTGTCGACTCCGGTAATCCACCCCAGCAAGAGGCGGAAGCGGAGTCAACGGTGGGAGTGGCGGCAGTTGGCCCTGCAGTGTCCTCACAGAGCAGTAAGTCGATCAAGGTAAGTCGACTTCAGCTATGCTAGTCACGTAGCTGAAGTTGCGTACCTTACATCGACTCCCACCCCTAGTGTAGACCAGGCCTAATGCTGTTTTCTGTTTTTCTGAAATAACAAGCAATACTTGTCCAAACAAAGGGCCAGATTCTAATACCCATACTTGTCTTGGGTAGCATCTTATGCCATGAGTATTCCAACTGGCTTCAGTGGAACTGGTTGTGGAGTAAGGTACTATTTAATAAAAGGAAGATCATAAGTCTCTGGCCCAAGGTGGGTCTAAATCATTGGCAAAGCTAGTCTGGAGTATCTAATTAGCTCCTAAAAGCCAAGTTCAGCCCTGAGGTCAAAAGGGGGCACTTCCATTAACTTTAATAGGAGTGGCACCTGCTTATGATAGTGCTGAATTTCATCCTGTTTCTTAACTCTGACTCCTCATATAGGCTAAGATTGTAACTTTACACTCTGCCCAGAGTAAGGGATGAGAAGGAATGGAATAAATTGCAATTCAGCATCACAGTTCCTCCTGTGTTACCATCTAGTTGTATGGATGGAAGGTAATTTATTTAATCTGTTGTTCTGAAACACTTCCCCCTGGTGATCTAGCCAGCTACCCTAGGAGGAGTGGAGCCAGAGCTCCTCCCACTTTCTGTCTCTTTGCTTGTAGAGGGGAGTAGCAACTGAGCTGTCTCTACCCTCATGACTGGAGTCAATCTGCACATGGCCAAGTAGAAGAGTAAGTGTAAAGCTCCCTGTTTGGGGGAGCAAAAGCTGTGACAAGCTTGCCCATAAGAATTACAGGCTGTCCCTTTCTCAGGGCTGAAGCAAAAAGCCTCAAACTAGCTCACAGAAAGGAAGAATTCTATGATTTCAGAGCATCGGGATCCTTAGAGATGAGGTTTTAGCCATGTAATTTTCAGGTTTAGCTGTAGCACCAGATGATCACTTCTCTGGCTGATCTGGCTTTACATCAGGAGTGTTTGAGGAGACCCCTTGTGCCCAAAACTGACATGACAATGGCTGTGAGCTGAGGAGGAAGAGGTAAAGAAGATGAGAAACAAGAACACACCACCCCCTGGTCCCAATTGTAAGGATACAGTGTTGCAGTGCACTGAAGTATTTTGTGCTAAGAACTCACCTATACTAGATACTGTCATTCTTAAGGCTTGTTTCTGTCTCTCTTCATTACAGCCATTAAATTGGCAACGCAAGTAAGGCTAGCGCCTTGGCATAAAACAAAGAAAGTGATTTAAACTTTGATTAAAACACAGGAATCCAAATTGCTTCCCTACAGAAAAAAAAAATCAATCTAAGCATGTCTTGAGGAATTCCACTGAGCGTCCAAATACAGGTGCTTCTAGGAGAAGCCGGAGAAAACAACTTGCCTATTTCTTACCTACCTGGGCCAAGCCTGCCTGTGCCTTTTGCTGCCCTGTCATATGCCCTTTTTAGAAGTGCTGTCTGCAGGTAGATAAAATGGGATACTTCCCTTACTGCTTTGCAGGCTCTGTCAAAGCCACAGTTCTCCCTGGTGAGTTTGATCTTCTCAGGCACAAGCAGAGGGGAGGCAGATCATAGTGGTGGCTCTTACAAGCTACTTCACAGACCTCAAACTGAGCTGGGTCTCCAGAATAATGAGAGAGGACTCCACCTGCTCTCTTCTGGCTGGAGAGTCTTTAGAATATTGTAAGACTCCTCTGTAGAATAAACATCACCCCTTCTCTGGAAGGCTGTGGAGGAGAAAGACAGAGTGAAGGCATTGCCCCACTTTCATTAGCCTTTCTTTAACATGCTCACCAATTTGTCAGACTTAAGGGGCAGAAATTGTCCACCATGGTACCCCAGAAAACTATTGCTCAATAACATTTTGACTCAAAGCTTCAACATTTTAATTAAGAATCTAGTTAACTAATTTGGAGTAGTTTTTGGAGATAAAGTAAGGTAAATAATGCAGATGAATGTGCAAGTGTAAGCTTTCCTTGCAAATACTCATACCAACTAGAACTGACAAAGCTCTCTCTTTTCCACAATTTGCAATAGAAGGGTTTGATTCACTGATTATCATGCTATAATGGACTATACTGTCACAGGACTTCACATAAAATATAATCTGGTACTGGGATCGGCAACCTTTGGCCCACGGCCCTCCAGGGTAAGCCCCCTGGTGGGCCGGGCCGGTTTGTTTACCTGCCGCGTCCGCAGGTTTGGCCGATTGTGGCTCCTGCTGCCCGTGGTTTGCCACTCCAGGCCAATGGGGGCTGCAGGAAGCCACAATCAGCACATCCCTCCGCCCGCACCACTTCCCACAGCCCCCATTGGCCTGGAGCGGTGAACCGCGGCCAGTGGGAGCCGCGATAGGCCAAACCTGCGGATGTGACAGGTAAACAAACTGGCCTGGCCCGCCAGGGAGCTTACACTGGTGGGCTGCGTGCCAAAGGTTGCCGATCCCTGATCTAGTAAAACCTCTTCAGCAGACATTGTATTGCACAAGAAAATAAGCATCAATCAGTCCCTCATTTAAGAAAGCCATAATCAATTATACAGATACATAGATTGTATTCTAACTTTTGCCAATCTAACTAAATTTAGAGGAAAATTCCAAAGATTTAAACTATGAAATGAATTTCAGTATATGTCCTTTATATAGGGACAAAACTGAAATTCCAAACATCAGTGCTAATATCACCAAATCTATCAGAAACTTAGTAACTAAAACAACTGTGAATCATACAGTTTTGGTAAAGAAAGTTCAGTTCTTTTATATCAAAGTATCTCAAGAGGGTTGAGTTCCTTAAAGTCCTCAGTCATAATTACAGGTAATGTTTCTGTATTTGAGTGCTGCTCTGGTAAAGAAACCTGTCCTCCATGTTGGAAAAACTGGAATCAGGTACAGAATAATTGCAGATGGAGATATGCTATCAGGTTACTATCCCAATTCTGTATCCCTCAGGATACTGGTCTCCCTGGCTGAATCTTCACTGCTTCCTATTTTGCAATATTGCAACCTATTTTCAATGCAATACTAGTCTACTGTGGCTAACAGGAGTTCCCCAGACCTTCCTAATTGCTCCCCATCTGGATTCTGTCCCTCTGGGGCAGGTCTATTCTTCTGTTCCCAACAGAAACATGCTCGGCATATAGTTAGAGCTACTTGGTAATTTTCCAGTGAAATGTTTTTAGTCTAAACAGAAACTAATAATGGGAAACTTAAAGGTTTGGTTTAGAAAAAATCCCAATTCAAACTTTTTTAAAAAAAAACAAAGTTTCAACATTTTCAAAATGAAAAGAAATGTGTCAGAATTATTTTAATTATGAAATTTTAGTTAATTTATACTAAAGAAGATTTAAAAATTTTAACAGGCAAAATCAACACAAAACATTTTGAAATTATTGAAATGAACAGTTTCAATTGACCCAAATGATTTCTTTTCCAGATTATTAGGTCACTAAAATGTTCAAGATGTTGCCTTTTCCCATATTATTTTGAAAACTTCCATGGGATGGTATATCTGTTTCCTGCCCAGGTCTACATACAGCACCTTATGGAGTGGCTCACTAATTGGTGCTCATCCACACAGGGAACCCCTATAGAATGCTGCCCTTCCCTCCCTCTGGCCTGCCATATGAATTCATCTTCATCATCATTATTTATTATTTACTTAGCCTCAGCCATCATGCAGGTCTTATCCACCCCCAACACAATCTCAATGGCCTAACCTGTAGAGCTGTTGAATAAGGCAAACAAGTTATTTTCAAATAATTGTTGTGAATCAGTGTGTCAAGTTCACTCTGCTACTATTCAAGGGGCCATATTATTGATTCCTTGCAAATATGGGGACAACCTTCAGTTTATTCATGAAATGTTCAAACATCCTAAACGTTTAATGATATTTTAGCTAGAATGATTATCCACTGAAAATTGGTACTATCAGTGCATTATTCATTGTTCCTATTATTCATTCTCCTGCTTACAAAGTTTAAGTCATCTGATCAGAAACACTGCTGTGTAACTTAGCCCTGGTCTACACTACGAGTTTAGGTCGAATGTATTAGCATTATATTGATTGATCCATGCACCCGTCCACACGACGAAGCCATTAACATCGACTTCTAGGGCTCTTAAAATCGATCTCGTCACTCCACCCCCAACGAGGGGATTAGCGCTTAAAGCGATATTGCAGAATCGAACTAAGCTTAGTGTAGACACAATTCGACGGTATTGGCCTCCTGGATCTATCCCACAGTGCAACATTTGACCACTCTGGACAGCAGTCTGAGCTCGAATGCTCTGCCCAGGTACACAGGAAAAGCCCTGCAAACTTTTGAATTTCATTTCCTGTTTGGCCAGCATGGTGAGCTGCAATAGGCTTGATATCCATCATCATCTCCTGGCCCCCTCAAGGATTGAACTCGCAACCCCGGGTTTAGCGGGCCAACGCTCAGAACGCTGAGCTATCCCTCTGTCCGTATTACAGCATGACTGAATCCCCACTAGACCTAATGTCCAGGCGTACGCTGGAGATGTACGGTAATTGTGAGCTGAGCAGGCTTCCATAGCAAACCCGGAAACCCTGGAAAAAAGGCGCAAAAAAGATTGCTTTCACGGAGGGAGGGAGGGACGTTTGATGGCTTGACGACATGTACCCAGAACCACCAGCGACAATGTTTTCTGCCCCATCAGGCTTTGGGATCACAACCCAGAATTCCAATGGGCGGCGGAGACTGCGGGAACTGTGGGATAGCTACCCGCAATGCAATGCTCCAAAAGTCGGCGCTAGCCCCGCTACTGTGAACACAGTCCGTCGACCTCATGGTCTTAATGCTCTTTAGTGGGGACACACACAATGGATTCCATAAATTCAGGTTTTAAAATATCGACTTCTATAATTTCGACCTAATTCTGTAGTGTAAACGTACCCATAGAGGACCAATCACACCCTATGGAAAGAGAATAGTCAATTAGAACAATACATGAACCATTTTTCTCCACAAACCATTCAACAAATTCAACAAATATATTAGCAGACATTATGATTTATTCACAAACAGAAAAAAGCTAGCTAAATCAGATAGCGTTTAATTTTCTCCACCTATTTATCTGCATAATTGATTGGTTCTGCAATAAATTCATTCCTTAATTGATTCACTGCATAACTGTTTGTCTACATAATTTATTCATTTTACTGTTCATCCCCTGCATTATTATTGCATATCATTGATTCACCACATAAAGGTTTCACGCAAAGTTAAATTGATTCTTTGCACAATTGATCAATAGCATACTAGTCCTGACCAGTCTCTGCTTATCTTCTGACTCCTCTCCTCAGCACCATAGAGGATTTGTTCTTTCCTTCTTATTCCCCCCAAAAGTGAAGACTATGCTACATGTGGTATTTCAGACATGATACCGATAGTCAGGATAGCTGGTCTTTTACGTCATGTGAATATGTCATCTAAAGGGGGTCTCTTTTAGCAGTAGTGCCTGTCAACCAATTTCTCTTCTGTGAGTGCCTCCTACACATAAAAAAGTAAATATACCCCCAAAGAAACCCCAAGCCCCAGGGGATGAATGTTAATGGACCACCCCAAAGGTAGCTCAATAAATTAATTATTCAATCCTGAATTACATTAAAATCTCTTGATTGTCAGTTACACATAGTGAAAAGGGGCCATTAATTGTAATATAGCCATAGTAACAGTTATCTCTGGTAGAAGCTGTAGGAATATATCTTTTGCACGTGTTAATTTTGCATTCCAGATCATCAGCCAATAGACAAGTCAGTCTCCAATTATGATATGAGCTTTTCCAACTAAATACTCATTTTGTGACTTTGCACATGCCTGGTATTGGTGGTGCCAATGATTTGTTCCATGGCAGATGGCATGATCTGAGACCACAGCATCAGAAACCAGCTTTGAACAGGAGATGATGCTGACCAAGCCATTGTGAGGATGATGCTCACTAATTATTAACTGGACGAACTGGGCTGATATTTTCTGAAAGGCATTGGTTCTCTGTTAAATAGCTATTTCCCAGCAGGCTTTGGTTGGGAACAATCTTGCTGGCATTCCTATGGCACGAGTCCCTTGCTGTAAAAGTTGGTTGTTGTGGCCACCTTTCCCATAATTTATTTGCAGGTTTGGGTACAGCTGTGTTAAGGACACAAGATACACACAAGCGGGCCTTATTACCATGACTAGGTACAAGACCCGTGTAGGAAAATATTTTCTCTCCCACTATTATAGTAGATTGGATATTGTATCTCCTTAAGATCCAGGACACGTGGCAGGTGCCCTCACATTTATAATTACTTACTATGACTAGGGACTACTGGCTGCGGGACAAACACTGCAGTATGAATTATTGCATTTCAAGAAAACCTGTAGCGTTGGCCTTTAATCCAATTGCCAATGCGTTGTGCTTTCCTTCTGCATTATTCAGAGTGGCATCAGAAAGGAGTTTTTGCATACATGCAATAAATCCTTTTCAAATGTAAATAATCTGACTTTTCTGAAAACATACAAACATGCAGAAAAACCCAAACAAACTAAAACAAGAAAACCTAAACCCGATATATATATCTATTTTAAAATCAAGATAGTTCCAGCATCAAAGACTAAATAAAATACCTGAATGTCTGTTCTTTAAATAAACAATTTGCAGTTTCACTAAGCGACAAATTGTACTTGACTGAAAGCACAACAAACTTCCTTTTTGAACGTGCTTAAATATTTCTTAACTGATTTAAGTAAATCTTTTCATATTGGTTGACAAATTATATGCCAAGTTTGATCTTAGTGCAAATTAATAAAATTGAAGCATAAATTCATGAAAAAATTGGTGTATAATGTAAATGACAACTATCCCTTAACTACAGCAGCCTGCAGGCTGTTAGTGTAGTACTCTAATATATCACCCATGAAATCAGTGTATTGTACAACAACATTTAACAATTAATGTCCAGAGAAATTATGCATAGTAGTTTTAATATATGTATCTCATGAATTTTACAGTTTGAATGTAAACGGTATATGAAATATATTTGACCATGGGTATATCCAGGCTGCATAGTTCCCTCCCTTCACTGTGTTATTCCCAGAACAGACAGTTTACCCAAGGACACCTGCTTCCTTTTTCTTCAATTATCAGAGCTGTAATTGCTACCATTGCAAGTTACCCGCACAGGACTTCCTGTGCAAGCCTACTTTATTCCTAAGGTGAAAAGCATTACAGAAAAACCATATTAAAAAAACATTAAGAACCTACATACATGCTAATAAGTTTGCCAAAGTTAACCCCAACCCTAACATGGGCTTTGGCAGAGCAGTCCTTCAAACCCCAACTCAAAGGGGATTCCTTGTGGTTACAAGTTCATCACAGCTTTAGGCAGAACAAGCACTCCATTATGTGGCCTCAGTAGGCCCAGTCCTTCCAATCCTTTCCAAAGGATTGGGCTCCTCTGTGGTCTAAGGGTCCTGTCCATTCGCTGCATCAGGAAGAGTCCATGAGCCAGTTTAAAACCAGGCTATTTATCCAAAATCCCTTTCTTTGTCCCTGGAGAATCCAGTTTGAACTAGTATATGCAAAGATCTCCAGGGGAAGGCTTCAAAGGGTTGATAATGGAGCAAGCACATTAGCATCCTGCTTCCCACTAGAGAAGGTATATTCAGTGCCAAAACAACACACACACACACAAAGGCATTTGTAATACAATGTACCTCAAAATTAGTAACTCTAATTCAAAAAGGTTCAACTTAATTCAACAAAATGTATCTTCATTCCGTAAGGTTTGTTCAGGACATTACAGGATATTGTTAGCCTTTCACACTACTTTCAGTAGACAGGGAGAACAACTGATCACTGTGATCTTTGTAACAGTACATTTGAAGACTGTTACCATGTTCCCTGTCAATTTTCTTTTCTTCTGACTAAACATATCCAGGTGTTTTTTTAACTTTTCCTCATAAGTTAGGTTTCCAAAACCTCCTCCTTTTTTGCTCTCCAGTTTCTCCACACCTTTCTTTCGAGTGTGGTGCCCAAAACTGGACACAATATCTAGCTGAGACCTGACCAATCTTGAGTAGAGTGTGATAATTACCTCCCATGTCTTACATACAACATTCCTGTAAATACAGCCCGGAATATTTGCCTTTTTTCCCCAACTGCATCATATTGTTGCTTCATATTTAGTTTGTGATTCACTATAATCCCCAGTTCTTTTGCAGCAATAACACTACATAGCCAGTTATTCACCATTTTGTAATTGTGCATATGATTTTTTCCCTCTTAAGAGTAGGATTTTGCATTTTTCTTTACTGAATTTAATTTAGCTGATTTAAAACCAATCCTTTCAAGGTAATTTTGAATTCTAATACTCTCCTCCAAAGTGCTAACAACCCCTCCCAACTTGGTGTCATCCACTCCTTTTATAAGCACACTCTCCACTCCATTATCTAAGTTGTTAATAAAAATGTTGAAAAGTACCAGACCCAGAACAGAGCCCCGTGGAACCCACTCCAGTCTGAAAGATAAGTGCTTTTGAGTACAGTCTTTGAACTAGTTATGCACCCACCTTATAGTAACTTCATGTATACCACATTTTCCTAGTTTCCTTATGAGAATGTCATGAGGGACTGTGTCAAAAGCCTTATTAACATCAAGATATATCATGTTTACTGCTTCCCCCCAATTATGAGCCCGGTAGCCCTCTATACACCCACACGAGTTTTGAATATTACCAAATTAATTTCAAAGATGGATATTCTTTGCAGACTAATAATTGAATGGATATCCTCTTGTTTAGGTTTTTCTAACTTTTGATAAGCCATTTGCTACTGTACAAATTTAGCAGAAATATTTGCTTTGTTCTGACAACAACTGACCTTTCTATCCTGTTTCTCAATCCTAAGAAGTTCTAATCATCATAACTATTTCCACAGCAACAAACTGTGATAGCGCAAACAGAGGATTATAACCACACACACACAAAAAGCCTTTTAGTACAAATCAGCAGGAGGAGAAGATGGCTAGTGGGAAGAATATTTAATGAACATTTATTCTTCAATAATTAGCCACTCTGGGAGTATGTTAGCCATGGATCCAAGAAAGGCAAATTGGCATTTACTTTATGAACATTCCTAAACTTTAACAGTAGCAAAAGAGCTATTTATTAGTGAAATTCTGAATCATAAACATAAACCAGCTGCTGCAAATACATTTGAAAGAATTTTGACACAGGGAGGCATAATTCAAATATTTAAATGTATAATGAATAATTTATGCCATTGTTGAACAATGATGGGATAATACTTCATTTATTAAATGTCTCCTTCTAGCAGCAGAATATGAATATGATCTTCGCAAGCATTTGGTTTATATCTTCTAACTAGGGCAAGAGTACTTACATTATACTAGGTCAACACAGGATTATTTACTGGGGAACTAAAAAATGACTGTGCCTAACTTTCTGTCAAATGGAATTTTATCTATATATGAAAAAAAAATTGGATTAGTACATATTGACACCTTGTGCGATAAACTGGAATACCGAAAGAATCGTACTTTAAGGAAGGGGGTGGCAGTCCAAAATGTTCCTTTCAAAGTCAGTGACAAAGCTCTCAGACTTCAATGAGAACAAGATCTGGTCTGTGGTGTAGAACTATAAAATAAATCTGTTATAAGATGCTCTCATTAAAATAAACATTCAAAGCCCTATCCTTCTCAGATTGAGGTCAATAGTAAAACTCACATTACTTCAAGGAAAAAAAGATCAGTTCTTCATTCTCTACAATACAAGATCTGCTCCGGTTTTCAAATGAAGCCATAGAATTTCCACTGCAGTCCACTTATTAAAACAACCAATGCATAGTCCTTAACCTTTACAATGGACCATACACATATTCCTAAATTTATATTACAGCTAAAAGAGCAGGGGGAAGTGACAAACATTAGCACTGTTGTTTCTGTGAACCTTACTTTTATATGCCATGATTGTGCAACCTATACTGCTATATAGGTGCAAGGTTAGATAGCACAATTAGGGCCTCTTTAAAAAACAACAACATTGGAGCAGTAGTTGCATTCCTTCTCGTATTCGCTTTCCTATAGGTCACTTGATCTGAATATAGCAGACCTAGTAAGGACTCAATTTTCTGAAAAATCAGGCCCTCTGTGTGTATGGGCACAACAAGTCAAACTATGTCATAAATGTTAACCTGGAAACATTGTTTCATATTGTGAACTAACAGTATATGTGAACATTAGATTGTTAAGTAATATTTGGCCCTCTTCAAACTGTGTGTATAAAAACATTTACCAACTTTGGAGGGAAAAACATTGTGATAGTTTTTCTGTCAAGCTCTAGCATAAGCAGCAGATAAGGAATTACTGCTGCAGAAGTCAGCTGAAACTTCCTTCTTGACAGCTGCTGTGCAAGCTTTGTAGGATATCATAAAGCTTATCTTCCCCTTTTCTCCCCCGAAGACTGCTCACATTATTTTACTCACACCATACTCCCAGTTTTGAGGTCATAATCACCACATGTGTGAAATCTGCAGATCGAAATTTGCATTGATTAATTTATCCAATATCATACTTACTTTGATAACAGTTCCTGCAGAATGAAAGACCTAAAAAGTTTTCATGGGTACACACTACAGATCAGATAGTAAAAGACAGCTTTTGTTCAAAAGTGATATACATAGAATCATAGAATATCAGGGTTGGAAGGGACCTTAGGAGGTCATCTAGTCCAACCCCCTGCTCAAAGCAGGACCAATCCCCAATTTTTGCCCTAGATCCCTAAATGGCCCCCTCAAGGATTGAACGCACAACCCTGGGTTTAACAGGCCAATGCTCAAACCACTGAGCTATCCCTCCCCCCATAGGAGAAGAAAGACTAACTAAAATACCAGGGGTCAAAAATACACAACAAAATTAGCTGAGGTAGATCAGCACAGCTCTATTAAAGTTCATGGAGATATGCTGATTTACACCAGCTGAGGATTTGGCTTCAGATGTTATTTTTAAATGAGATACTAATAACTTGAAGAAAAAGTTATCGTTTTCTTATAGTGAAATGGTACATAACATTCTTTGCAAAGATACCACTATACAAAACAGATACTTAATTTATTCTCATCTATTTTAAAAATGAAAAGCCAGAGATGGGTTGTATCATCTCAAAATATGAAAGTCTCTTCATAACCTGGATATACTTGGAATAAGTGATAATGTCAAATTATTTCTTCTGATTATTTTTGTAAGTTTAAATAATTGTTGTTTGTGAACAGTTATGTAAAATATTTTAAACTCATTGTCATTTACCATAAGAGCACTTCTCAATGAATAATGGATAAATCATTGAATAGCAATAGCTAATTCTTAATACAAACAAAATCCACCAGTATAAGCATTTATTTTATGTCACAAGGGTATAGTTAATTAATAAAGCAGACACAAAATAGAAATCACAGCCACAAGTAATTACATTATTCCACAGCTTCATTTGATAGTTTTTCTGAGACATTGCCATGAGAAGAAGAATAGCTATAAGCTTAGCTGATGGGGCTAGATGGTGCAGTGGAGTGTTATTACTGCCAAAACCCATTGGCCTTTAAGTTGTGTAAATGGGTTCTGTATTCCAGACTCCTGCGGTTGTAAAATGCTAGAAGTAAATTGAGCTAAAGGAATTTCTGTGAAGAACCAGTCAGAAACATATTAAAATGTTGTTTGAATAATTTATGATTTGTAATTGTAATGATGTGATGTATCATTTGTGATTATGACCAGCTTTTTTTCATTAGCTTATCAGAGTTAATTTCAACAAATGAATTCAAGTTTAAAGATCAGTGTGCTGTATAAGACTGAGGTTGCATCAATGTGGAACATTTGATGAGAAGAAGAGTTTCTGTTTTTAGTTGACATTTTATGGCCTAAGGTGATAACTGTCAAACAAATGGGAGTTGTGCTTGTTTGACATTCTAGATCCCCTTCAGCCTATATTCTAAAGCTGTCCTAATTTTTGAGATATGAAATTGTGCTGCCTTAAAGCAGGATATCAAAAAATATGGATCCAAGTGGCTGTTCTTCATTACCCTTCCTGCAGGATTGATTATATACAAAGTTTACAAAGGCAAAACAAACAATTAAAAACAAAAGCTTTATGGAATGCCTGTAGTTCTTAATTACTCTCAGCCATGCCTTTTTTTCTCTTCTTTTAAATCAATAGAAGTAGTGGTGTCGCAAAATACCAATTACATATTTTAATCAGAGACTTACCACCACTTCACATTTTGCTCAAATAAAGTTGGGCAATAATGGTGCAAACATGCTATAAAACAAAGAGTTACTTTACAGTGTTAAACCTGTGAAAAAGCACAGTGCTCCACAGCCTGTTTATCTGAGCCTTTTGCTCACTAGTGATGGGGCAACAGTTTTTATAGAATACTATAAGAACTAAATACAGCCCTTGATAAACTTGAGCTCAACTTAAAATAAAAAATGAGTTCTGAAAAAATTTAACTAACCCTGGTTTCAGTTTGCTTGATGCTCTGAACTTCCAGGTTATCACTAGGGCAAAAAGTATCAGTGTCATAATACTGAGAAACAGAATCTTCTTATAATATTTCAGGTCTGGCCTCAGATTGGTAGTACAGGAAATCCTGAAGAAAACAAAAAAGCCTGTCTGAATAAAGTATTCAGACCACTTTTTCAGACATAGCAGTTTCATACAGGTGAGAAAACTTTTGGACAAGCATCTGAAAATATTTCAAACTTGTAGCTGCTCAGAGATCACATGTTCAGACTTAGTACTTTGACACAGGCACAATTAGATAGTATTGTTCTGGGAGATCAGGGTTTTTTCAGCATGGATAGCTTCAGTTGTAATGTTTTGGGAGTACTGACTAGCTAATTGATGGAGTATATTTGAGTGAATTAAAAAAGCAGTGCCTCTGCACAGTAGAAAGCCACACCCACAAGGGGTGTTTTGCCTGAAGTTGGTCCTGATGCCTCACTCAGCTCTTGCTAGTGGCTCCAAGTAGCTGTGTGTGCACCACAACACCAGACCCCAAGACCTTGCCTCAGCTCGCATGCCAAACCTAAGGACAGGTAGCAAGCTATGACTGCTAGTGAAAGGGCATGCCTAGTGCTCCAACTGCATACAGTATCCTTTGCTGAAGCCAACAAAACAACTTCCAAAATATAACATTGATGTACCCAGCGCTGGAGAAAGCTAATGGATAGTTTAGAACAATGTTGCAGATGGATTATGATATACTGGTTAAGGAGAAAGCTAAGGAGTCATGGTCAAACACATGGCAAATACTGAACCATAGAAACTTAATGAAGAATGGAAAGAGAAACAAACGTATACCAGCTCAGTCATCGCCAAGACAAAGAAAGACTATGTTCATCGCTCAGAAACCGAGGCAGGAGCAAAAAAAAGTATGTGATTGATACAAACATAACAATATGCAGAACAAGGAATTAAATGATGAACACAAGGGATAAGACATTTATCAGATCATAAGAACATTCTACCAGGCTGGAACATTTCTAATAACAATGCACATGTTGAAAAGATGAGTAGGGAAACATTGGTTTAAAACAAAATGAGATGGGTAGACAAAGGAGAATTCTACCATGATGAACACAGGATATTGACACTGGGAAGAGAAGATGGTGGACACCAACATGGAGTCACATTTATGCTAAAGCTGAAGGCAAGCCATGCTCTTATGGCATTTAAGCAGATATCTCCTTGTATGCTGAAGGCAAATCAAATCCGGTGCAGTCATCATAGTACAAGTATATGTGCCTAAGGGAAAAAAAAGATTAATTTTATAAAAATCTGTAGAAAGCAATACAAGAAGTTTCAAGACCAGACATGCTGTTCGTGATGGGAGATTTAATGTGAAAGAAGAACCAGACTGGAATTTTTGGGCTGGAGCAATAAGCAGATTCCGACTCAGTGAAGAAAATGAAAAAGGGGAAGGGTTACTAAATTTCTGCTGAAATAACAATCTGGTGATGATGAACACACTATTCAACAAAGAAAGCTGCAGAAGAAGTGGTCCTGATGGGCAAAGAAAGACCATGACAGACTTTGTATTTGTGAATCACAGATGGACATCAAGTGTGTTGTTGTGCAAATCATTTGCAGACAATATTAGATCAGATCATAAGTTAGTGCATCAATCAAGTTGAGGCTGAGGGCAACTGAAATAGTGCTGAGAAGATAGATTTATGATGTGGACAAACTGAAAGAGACAGATGTCAGGAAAGGATACAAATAAATCATGTGGAAAAAAAATCATGACTCTTGTGAAAGAAGAAAAGAGCATTTAAGAGACAAGAAACAGTATAAAATATGGGATTACAAGAGTGGTTTAACAAGTATTGGGCTACAAAGCCAAAACGAAGAAACCAGTGTTGATAATGGATAAAGTGCCACTGCTGAGTGACAAGTGTAAGAAGTTGAAGAAGAATACAAAGGAAGATGCAAGTCTAAGATCTGAGTATAAAAGATGGTCCAGAAAGATAAATCAAAAAGTGAAGAGAGACAGAAACAATTGGATAAGTGAAAAATGTAAAGAAGACGTGAAGAGAAAATGCAACATAGGTTGTATTGAGTTAAAGATATCAACAGTGAAAGACAGACAAGCAACAGCAAATAACTGAGAGTGAACAAGAATAAGCAATAGAAGAAATATTTTGAAGAGGTGTACAATGTGCACAACACAGTAAATGAAACTGTCCTGGAGAAGCTTTCCAGTACAAGTGAGGGAGAGCAGATTCCAGGATTCTTAGAAGGAAAAGTAAAGATCTGAACAGAAAGTTTGAAAAAGGAAAAGGTGAAGGGAAGTGACAAAGTGTTGTAAATAGGTGAGGAACACATGGCAAAGGCAATGCATGGCAACTCCAAGAAATTGATAAAGTTTATAGAAAACATCTACAGCAAGTTGATGAGTGTAGTGAGTATAGACAAGAAGCTGATGAAATGGCTCGGGACAACCATAACAGACCAGAACAGATCTGTCCAATACACGCTATTGGACAGATCTGTTCAACTTGGTACTGGAAGCAGTATTCTTCCGAAGTCATGGCTGTAGGACTGAGAGATGAAATGAGAGGAATCATGTTATGTTAGAGGTATGTGAATAACTTTATATTTGCAGATGATATTGACCTCAGAGGATTGACCAAGTAGGGAATAACTGACAAGGTAGACCAGGAAATCAGAAAATCTGGATGGAAGATCAGCATGGAGAAGATCAAAACTTTGGCAATTGCAAGACAAGGCGAAGATGTAAACAGCAAAGTCAGAGACAAAACTGGAACAAGTAGAAGAATTTGTGTACTTTGGAGGACTAGTATTGAAGAATGGGAATTGTGAAAATGACATAAAAAAGAAGAATCGGACTAGTCACTACTGCATTCAGAAAAATCTGCAAGTTTTGGAAGATTAACATTTCAATACAAAAATTAAAATCACCGTAAATGAGACAATCATCGTGCTGATACTGACTACAGATTGGGACACTGGAGTATGAGGAAAGCTGATGAATGTAAGATATTTACTGCAGAAATGAATAGGCTACTACTGAGAGTTTCAGGACAACAGAATATGAAGAAATGAAGTGATAAGAAAATGGCTAGGACAAGAAATAATGCTGTTATTGAAGATTTGAGAAAGATAACTTCAATGGTTCGAACACATGTCAAGAACAGACCCAGAAAGTGTGTCATACATGGCAATACAAAATACAGTGCAAGGAACTAGAAACAGAGGAAGACCAAGGATGTGTTGGAAAGACATGGTGAACAATGGCATAGGACAAAAAGATTTAAAAATGAACAAAGCTGTGAAGCTAGTACAAGACACAAGGAGGCGGAAAGGCTTCATTCAGCCTGATCACCACTGCTGAGCTGAAAAATGGTGATCAGACAAGAAAAAGAAATTGCTGTAACATTTTTCCTAAAGAAACAGACTTGAGGAGTCAGTATACCTGGAAACAACAGAAAACCAGAAGACCTCATGGAGATATGATGATAGAGATGAAGGATAGGCTCAGAGTTGAGCTACCACATTGAGACTCAGGAGATATAGATTCAGTTCCTTGGTCTGTTGCAGATGTGTAGTGTGACCGTTGGAACATCACAATCTATATGTGCCTCATTTCCCCATCTGTAAAATGGGGATAAGAGCACTTTTTATCTGAAATGTCCTATGTTCAGGGGAACTGCATCTGTATTCCCCCTCTATGGTCCAATCCAGGAGTCCTAGTCAGTTCTCAGTCATCCAGCCATTACCTGTCTCTGGGGAAGGAACCCCTCCCATCAGGGGTTTAAGGCTGCACAACCTATTGTCATACATTGTGATATCCTCAGCAAGCCACTCTGCCTAAAGGCCAGCACCTGTGTGTTGCTTTCTTCCCAAGGACTATCAATAGAATGTCCCAGCAGTTACAAGTTACAATGCGGTTCTTTCTCAGCACAGTACCTTTTTTCTTAGGATAAAAATATCAAATAGAAAAGCTATATAAACAATACAAGTTCCTACATACTTACTAAACAAACCAGAAATCACACATTTTCAAAATGGAAATGTCCCCTCTGACCTTTCAGCAGGGCTTGGGGTATTTTTTTTGCTAGAACAAAAGGAAGACTGAGAGTCTGTTTAAACTCAGCTTTTATATACTTTAATTTTGTTCTGTGTCTCTTGGTCTCTGCAAAGCACAGTTTTCAATGAGCCAAAGAACCCCAAAACATATCTTAGCCTTAGACCACAAAGGAAACTCACAATCTACAGAAGTCTTAGATTTTTCTTTTTACATTTTAAAATGCAATGAAGAGACACTAAGTGAAATCATGATCCAATTGAAGTCAATGGCAAAGCTCACAGTATTTAAAATAATATTGTCTATATTATACTCAAAAAAGCATATCAATTAATAATTAAATCTAAAGGTCCATATTTCATCTAGACACAACCAGATGTTTAAAAGTCCTTAAACCTAAGGTGATCTTTCATACACCTTACATGCTGTGCTTACTCAAGACAACAGGTAAATTAATATAATCCTTTTTAATCTTCATTTCTAAGTTACCTGCTCTCGGTCCTTCAATTATTCTCTTAAACCACACACCTAAAAAAAAGTTTTAATATAAGAAATAGGCTGAAGGAAAATAAATGGATTAATAGATTTCAATACAGAAACTATAGTTGATTGTCATTGTTTTATGCAAATTCTAAACATCTGGTCTGGAAAAATATCCCATTGCTTATATATTGTAATGGTACAATGTGCTATTAGCAAAACCCTCAGTATAACACCACACAACTTAATCTTTTGGCAGAGTTGAATATTTTTAAGGCGACACTTTTTGGGAAGGGGGCGGGGGTCAGATACTTGTTTATCAGTTTAAACTGCAGGTGCTTGCTCTAAAATTATTGAGCTTGATGGGTGCCAACACAAAGTCTATGTTAACCATGGTGTCATCAATCCGAGCGCTAGCTGGGAAAGTATAACATCCTAAGTTTCTTGATTCAGAATTCCTGTCATGCTTGTTATTGCAATGTGCAAAGCATGCTGATACAGTGGTGGATGAAAAAAAGCAACATGATAAACTGATGATTTATTTCCTTTGAGATCAACAGAATGCAGAGAACTGTGACAAATGAGAGATCTAGTGGGACTGTGAAACATTATATTAAAACGTCAAAGTCCAGATTACCTTATCTGCTGTAATTTATCACTCTTTCCTCTCATGACTTATCAACATTGCAAGGCGATATCTGAGGTCTAGAAAATTCCTGCAAAATGGCCCTGTAATGCTGAAATATATAAGGTCTTCCCAGAATCATGGAAAGTTAGTGAAAATAAAAAAACTCTAATGCTGATATGGTTTCTTTCTCTTAAGAGGAAGTCAGTGAATAGGGATGTGCTTCAGACATATGAAACCTTAGTATCTGACTTTGTAAAAGTAATAAATATTTATTTCTGACAGCATATCACAAATTATATTTGTTTAACATTGTGGAAGTTGAAAGAGTACCGGAATACTAAGGGGATGAACATTATTTTTATTAGTCAAAAAATTGGATGTGCCTCAAAAAAAAAAATCACCCACCAGCTTTTTATGTATAGATATAGATATATAGGGAAATCATAGATAGATTGAGCCTAACTAGTTTAACTCCACATGAACAGAGTTATCCAAGAGTAAAATCAGATTAACACCATAGTGAATCAGGCTGAGGGTCTGCTCCTACTCCCACTGACATCAACAGCAAAACTCACATTAGTAGCAATGGAAGCAAGATTAGGCTCATAAGGCCACTTCGGCCTGAGCGTATGTCTACACTTTGAACTGGGGGTGTAATTCTCAGTTCGAGGAAACTTAACAGTATTAGCTTTGATTGAGCTAGTGTGCTAGAAATAGAGTGCAGCCATGGTAGTATAAGAGGCAGAAGGGGCTAGCCATCCTGATTGTGCACCCATCTGTGACACCAGGCACGTAGTGGGGGCAACTACTCCCTCCCGTTGCTCACAACACCAAGGATACACACTATTTCTAGCATGGTAGCTCAATCAGAGTGAGTGCAGGTATGTCTCCCTGAGCTGGGAATTACACCTGAAGCTCAAAGTGCAGACATAACCTTAGACCCTGTACTCCTTGTGTGGTATATCACAACAATTCTTCAGTTGAGCTACACCAATTTACAGCTGATAAGAATCTGGTCCATAGGCGCTGACTCCGTGGGTGCTCTGGGGCTGGAGCACCCACGGGGAAAAATTGGTGGGTGCTCTGCACCCACTGGCAGCTCCCCGCCATCCCCGGGGCCCCCGCCCAGCTCCCCGCCAGCCCCGGGACCCACGGCAAGCTCACCTCAGCACTGGGAGACGTTGCGGGGCCCCACCCCTGATGCTGGGTGACGTTGCATCAGCATCGGGGGCAGGACCCCGCAATGTCACCCGGCGTCGGGGGCGGGGACCGGCATCAGGGGCGGGGCCCCCCAACGTCGCCCGGCATCGGGGGCGGGGACCGGCGTCGGGGGCGGGGCCCCGCCCCTGACACCGGGAGTCAGCCCCCACCGGCACCACCGGAAGTTGGCGCCTATGATCTGGTCAATAAAATCTGCTAGCAATGCTTTAAGTGGCTGTTGCCCCACGAATCTATAACCTTCTAGTAATTTAAAGTCCCATTTTCTATTCAAGGAATCCATTTCCACAAATCAATTCATTTGTTATTTTGACCTTTGTGTATATTTTTAGTAAAGATTGGGGGGGGGGGCAAGTTAAATGTCGGAAGGCAGAATAAATTGGGTGGTGTGCCAGTGAGAAATGAAGGATTATAATGCAGTGGCAAACAAGCTGATCTCTTTATTGTTCATGGCAGACATTCTAATCTTTGGAATTTTTAAAAAGTGTCTAATTTAAAAAAAAATTATGAATTATAAATGTCTTCAATAATTATGACTGCAGATTCAGATTTCACTTCCTTACTGAACTATTATTGCTTACATGGACAAAAAATTACCAGCAGCTATGGTAACTAAGGCATGCAGACTTTAGGAGTGTTTGTTTCCTAGCAACAATGGCCAAAAAGATATAACCAAAAGTTTCCTTTCAATTCTGGATTGTAACAGCCAGAGCCATAAGGATCATTTTATATCTCTCAAAACCAGACTGTCATAATTAAGTGTTCAAACATGTAGACCTACTATGTAAACAGAAAGAGAATATAGAATTATTCAAATCACCCACAGTAAATACTATTTTTTAAAGGCTGTTATTTTGAAGTGTATGTATAATTTCTCTCAGGGTACTGAAAAACTAATTAGAAAAAAATGTATGGCATAATTCTACCACAATTACAGTGAAGAGTATTTTACAAGTAGAAGTCCTGTTGGTTTACTTGGAGCTAGCCATGAAGTAAAGTACAACTCAATTTGTGTAAAAGTGGCAGAATTTATCCCTAAATGAGTAAATTGTATGCCCTATATTAGCTGAAGGTAGGTTTTGAATTTGATAACATAGTGTACCACACTAATGCATTTATGCTGGTATATTTAACAAAATTATTAATATTTTAACTGACATGCCATTTTGTCTGTGTCACATTCCATAGTGCAGTTGTTTCCCACTACTCAGGGGGAGAGGGATAGCTCAGTGGTTTGAGCATTGGCCTACTAAACCCAGGGTTGTAAGTTCAATCCTTGAGGGGGGCCATTTAGGGATCTGGGGCAAAAATCTGTTAGGGGACAGTACTTGGTCCTGCTAGTGAAGGCAGGGGACTGGACTTGATGACTTTTCAAGGTCATTCCAGTTCTAGGAGACTGGCATATCTCCATTTATAAATATAATAATAATACTCCATCATTTTATACAACTGAGGACAAAAACTTAGTTTTTATGGAAAAAACTGTAGTTAAAGCACAGTCACTCTACACAAATAATTCATACATAGACTACAGAATTGCAAAGAAACAGCTTATAATTCAGCATGTTATATTAGAAGCCTTGTACATGCACAAAACATGCTCAGTAACATCCTAACTTTATTTGAGGCATCTTGCTTCACACAGCCTCCGCAGCATGGCAACAATCCCTCTGATCCCATGGTCTGAGAGGGAAAGACTTATTCATGGACAACAGTAGATGGAGATAGATGCTGTAGTCAAGCTGAAAATGGAGGTTCTATCTCTGGTAACTGTGATACAGCATGGCCAGAAGGCAGCAGGAGAGTGATCTAGGATGAGGAGAAGCCTTATTCCCTGTAGATTAATTAAAAGCACCTGAAACCAATTAGAGCACCTGAAGCCAGTCACCTGATAAAATCCCCCTGCTTCAATCAGCCAGAGGAGGCGCTGGAGCAGAGTGGTTTGGTGGTGGAGCAGAGAGCAGTTTGGAGGAGTGAAGTAGAGTGGATTGGTGGTGGAACAAAGAGCAGTTCGAAGGAAAGTGGAGGAGAGTTTTGAGAAGTGCTGCAGCGGGCTAAGAAGACCAAGATCCTAGGTAAAGGGACACCTGACTTGTGCAGAGGGAAGGCAGGAAGCCCCACAAGCTGAAGGTCAGGAGAGGGAAGTAGCCCAGGGGAAAGAATCACTGGTACAAGTGGTTCACCTACTATCATAGGGCCCCTGGGCTGGGACCCGGAGTAGAGGGTGGGCCTGGGTCCCTCCCTCTCCACTCCCCTTCCCTGGGATACTAGTAGGATAGCTGTTACCCCAGTTCAGGGGCAAGAAATGGCACCCTGAAACCCCCCCCCACAAGAAGAGAAAGTGCGGGACCCATCATAGTAGTGCCGGCAATTTGCCACACGTGGTGTCAGCGGTGGGATCTCCGCACTGGGGACTTAAACCAGGGTTAGCCCTTAAGATGGACGACATAATCAAGGCCCTAATACAAGCCACCGCAGCCCAGCAGGAGGCTACCCGGGTCCAAGCAACCGCCCAACAGGAGGCGACTAAGGTACAGCAAGAGACTAATCGTCTGTTGATGAGTCAGGCTGCCCAGGACCGAGCCCTGCTTTAGGAGCTGGTGAACCAGATGAAGGCCCTTATGGAGCGTAGCCAGAACGGCAATGGGACCCAGACTATACGGGCCAGCCACTGCCTACAGAAAATGACACGGGAGGATGATGTGGAGGCACACCTCCTGGCTTTTGAGAGAGCAGCCCTGCGGGAGGCCTGGCCCTGAGACCAGTGGTCCGGTATCCTTGCCCCGTTCCTGTGTGGGGAGGCCCAGAAGGTATACTACGATATGGCCGCAGAGACTGCAGCAGACTACCCTCAGCTGAAGGCAGAGATCCTGGCCAGATCTGGAGTAACTAGGGCATTGCGAGCCCAGAGGTTCCATGAGTGGCAGTATACAGAGGACAAGACACCCAGATCGCAATTGTTTGACCTGATCCACCTGACCCAGAAATGGCTGCGCCCTGAGGCCCTCAGCTCTGAGAAGATGATGGAGCTCCTGGTACTGGACCGGTATATGAGGGGGCTACCACCAGGCCTCCGGGCTTGGGTTGGCCAGAATGACCCCTCCAGCTATGATGAGTTGGTCTCCCTCATGGAAAGACAGCTAGCAGCCTGTGAACTGTTCCAGACCCCAGGGGGTGAAACACGGCAATCCAGGAAGCCAGCCCCAAACCCAAGGTCCCGGACCGCCGAGAACTACAGGAGAACTATAACTGGAAGGAAATACATTGAGGAATGGCCGGAGTCCAAGAAGGGACCTGGGGGTTTGGGAAGAGAGGGCTGGGGGGGGCCGACCAAATAGCCCCAGGCAGAGGGCGGCAACCGGGATAAGGGGTCGGTGTTATGAGCGTGGGGAATTGGGGCATATAGCAGCCCAATGCCCCAACAGGGAAGAGCCTATGCAGTGCAATCTGGGGGATCCTGGGGAACAATGTGGCCTAATTGGCCTGGTAGGGGTCGCAACAACCCCACATGGGTATACAAGGTCAGTAAAAATGAATGGTATTGTGACCACAGCATTAGTAGATTCCGGGAGTGCTGTCACGCTGGTCTCGGGGAAGTTGGTGGGGCAAGACCAACTAACCCGGGCCAAAACCACAGGGGTAACGTGCATTCATGGCACCGTAAATTTCAACCCCACAATCCCAGTACGGATTGAGATCCGGGGAACACTACCAGGGTAACTGCAGCGGTGGTCCCTAGGCTCCCCTACCCGGTATTAATTGGTAGGGACTTCCCTGGGTTTGAGAACTTACTCCCCCAAGTAGAGCCAAGGGAGGGTAGCAACCCCCGGGCTGAAATGGAGGCACCTACAGAGAGCTTCACCCCAATTTTTGCTGAATTTGCCCCAGAGCTATTCTCATCCCCCAGGAAACCCCGAAAGTCTAGGCGGGAAAGGAGGGCAGATAAAAGGCTAGGGACCAGGATCCTAGCAGAGAACCAGAAAGCCTCCCTTGTTGGTAAGCGAACCCGTTCAGGAGGCCAGGACACAATTCAGGCCAGTGAGGACTCAGAGGCAGTTCCTAGCCCAAGTAGGGGCAACCCAGGGGGCGGAGTAGAAATAGGCCCCCTGGAATTAGGTCAGATCGGTACCACCCGTGAGAATTTCAGGCAGGACCAAGCCAATGATCCGCTATATGCGAATGTGAGGGAGGAGGTAGTGGAAGTAAATGGCATACCGGTGGAAGGAAAGACCAAAGGCCCGGGGCCGTATTATATGATCAAACGTGATCTGTTGTACCGAATAGTGCAGATCCGAGGGGAAGAAGTAGAGCAGCTCTTAGTCCCACGGAAACACACAAGGGCAGTACTAGAGCTAGCTCACAGTCATTTATTTGGGGGACATCTAGGAATAGACAAGACACTGGATAGAGTCCTAAAGGTTTTATTGGCCAGGAATACGTGCGGAGGTCCAACGCTATTGTGCCTCCTGCCCAGAATGCCAGTTGCATAGCCCTCGACCTCACTTGCGGGCCCCATTAGTACCTTTGCCTATTATTGAAGTCCCGTTCGAAAGGATAGCCATGGACCTTGTGGGCCCGCTGGAAAGATCAGCACAGGGTCACCGAAACGTACTAGTCATCCTTGACTATGCCACACAGTATCCAGAAGCCATTCCTTTAAGAAACCCCACATCCAAGGCAATAGCAAAAGAACTACTCCAGGTTTTTGCCAGAGTGGGCATCCCTAAGGAGATCCTGACTGAGCAAGGAACCCCTTTCATGTCAAAATTAATGAAGGACTTATGTACCCTGCTCCGCATCCATGCCATAAGGACCTCAGTCTACCATCCTCAAACAGACGGCCTGGTCGAGCGGTTTAACCGCACCCTTTAAGGTATGATCCGGAAGGTGGTAGCACAGGACGGAAAAGACTGGGATACCCTTCTACCATACCTAATGTTTGCAATATGGGAAGTCCCCCAGGCGTACACCGGTTTATCTCCCTTTGAGCTACTATACAGACGCCACCCACGCGGAATATTAGACATCGCCAAGGAAGACTGGGAAGAACAACCCAACCCAGGAAAGAATGTCATTGAGCATGCGACACAGATGAGAGAGCGAATAGCTCGAGTAACCCCTATAGTACGGGAACATTTGGAAAAAGCACAAGAGACCCAGCGGACATATTACAACCGCCAGGCGAAAGTATGGAAATTTCAGCCAGGAGAACGGGTGATGGTGCTAGTGCCGACAGCAGAAAGCAAACTCCTAGCCAGCTGGCATGGGCCGTATGAGATAGTGGAAGCCATTGGGGAAGTGGACTATAAGGTCAGACAACCAGACCGCCGAAGACCAGAGCAGATCTACCATGTAAACTTGCTGAAGCCCTGGTGTGACCGAGAGACGTGCCTGGTCATTCGGAGAGCTCCATCCCAGACGGACGACCGACAGGGGCAGGTGAGGATATCCCCTGAGTTAGCCCCAGAACAACGAACAGAGGTCATTGATATGATCCAACAGAACCAAGATGTGTTCTGTACACAGCCGGGCCGTACGACACTGGTCCAACATCATATCGTCACCAAGCCCGGAATAAGGGTGACGATAAGACCATACCAGATACCAGAAGCTAAAAGAGAGGAAATTAGGACAGAAGTGAAGAAGATGTTGGAACTTGGGGTTATTGAAGAATCCCACAGCCAGTGGTCCAGTCCTATCGTCTTAGTACCCAAGCCTGATGGCACCTGGAGGTTTTGTAATGACTTCCGGAAGTTGAATGAAGTATCCCAATTCGATGCGTATCCAATACCACGTGTTGACGAGCTAGTTGATCAGTTAGGCAAGGCTCGATACCTAACCACTCTGGACCTGACTAAAGGATATTGGCAAATTCCCCTGGCCAAGAATGCCAAGGAGAAGACAGCTTTCTCTACACCTGATGGCCTGTTCCAATACACTGTCCTCCCTTTCGGACTCCATGGGGCCCCAGCAACATTCCAATGACTTATGGATAAATTGTTGCGACCCCATGCCAGGTATGCCGCCGCCTATTTAGACGATATAGTCATCCATAGCCCTGATTGGGAAACGCACCTAGTAAAAGTAGAAGCGGTACTAGACACCCTGAGGAAGGCTGGCCTCACTGCCAACCCTCTCAAGTGCGTGATAGGACTAGCTGAAGCCAGATACCTTGGGTATGTAGTAGGGAGAGGTTTGGTAAAACCCCAATGGAACAAAGCGGAGGCAATACAAGATTGGCCTTGGCCAATCCATAAAAAGCAGGTCAGAGCATTTCTCGAGTTAGTAGGGTACTATTGGCGATTCATCCCTCATTTTGCCACAAGAGCAGGGCCATTGACTGACCTGATAAAGGCTCGGGGCCCCGAGATAGTAAAGTGGTCTGATGCAGCAGAAGGGGCATTCGCAGATTTAAGGACAGCCCTTTGCTGCCATCCTGTACTCATAGCCCCAGACTTCAAGAAAGAATTCGTTCTACAAACAGATGCCTCGGAGGTAGGGCTAGGACCCGTCCTTTCGCAGATGGTAGGGGAGGAGGAACACCCGATCCTGTACCTCAGCCGGAAGCTCCTCCCCAGGGAACAAAAGTACGCTGTCGTTGAAAAGGAATGTCTGGCGATAAAATAGGCCATGGAAACTCTCCGTTACTACCTACTGGGGCGGCGATTTACCCTGGTGACAGACCATGGCCCACTCCAGTGGATGCACAGAAACAAGGAGAAGAATGCAAGCGTGACTAGATGGTTCCTATCTCTGCAACCTTTTCATTTCCGAGTACGCATAGGGCCGGAAGCCAACACGGCAACACAGATGGCTTGTCACGAAAGCATTGCCTCTCGTCCCAAGTTGCCCAACCCCATGGTGTTGAGCAGGGCGGGAGGATATGTGATACAGCATGGCCAGAAGGCAGCAGGAGAGTGATCTAGGATGAGGAGAAGCCTTATTCCCTGTAGATTAATTAAAAGCACCTGAAACCAATTAGAGCACCTGATAAAATCCCCCTGCTTCAATCAGCCAGAGGAGGAGCTGGAGCAGAGTGGTTTGGTGGTGGAGCAGAGAGCAGTTTGGAGGAGTGAAGCAGAGTGGATTGGTGGTGGAACAAAGAGCAGTTCGAAGGAAAGTGGAGGAGAGTTTTGAGAAGTGCTGCAGCGGGCTAAGAAGACCAAGATCCTAGGTAAAGGGACACCTGGCTTGTGCAGAGGGAAGGCAGGAAGCCCCACAAGCTGAAGGTCAGGAGAGGGAAGTAGCCCAGGGGAAAGAATCACTGGTACAAGTGGTTCACCTACTATCATAGGGCCCCTGGGCTGGGACCCGCAGTAGAGGGCGGGCCTGGGTCCCTCCCTCTCCACTCCCCTTCCCTGGGATACTAGTAGGATAGCTGTTACCCCAGTTCAGGGGCAAGAAATGGCACCCTGAAACCCCCCCACAAGAAGAGAAAGTGTGGGACCCATCATAGTAGTGCCGGCAATTTGCCACATAACATGTCCAGTTTGGGGAAAGATCTGCAAGAGAGAAATAGTGATATAATTTAGCAACTGTAAAAAAATATTAATAAGGATTATTATCCAGGAATATAAAATACAACTGAGATTTTCCATTAAAATCTCTTATTTTAGAAGCTTAGAGCTGGTCAAAACATGGTGTTTTGTAACCTTTTTAAATGAAAGAGAAAAGTGGAAATGTTCATGAAAAAGTGTCCATTTTTCCAAACCAGGTCCACTTACAATATGCTTTAAAAAAGACTCAAGGCTGAAATTTCTAGTGATTATTTTGTACTCTTTTAGCTATGCCAGTTCAGAAACAGTTATAGTTAAAGTGGTGCAAGAACCTCACGGCTAGTGGGGAGCCGCTGCAGGGGGTAGGGGGGAGGCGCGGCGTTAGCTAGGGAGGGGCGCAGGGCTGGTTTTTGCTGTTTTTGCTTATACAGACTAACATGGCTACCACTCTGAAACCTGCAACCTAAGTGTAGACATAGTTATCCCAGTATAAAGGTGCTTATATTGGTATAGCTTATTAACCTAAATTAAGGGCAATAAACTTTGTCAAGATAACACTGTTATAGTGGTATAGTTGCATTGTTCACGCTTCGGGGTTGCATCACAAACTATAGCTGTTTCTGAACTTATAAATTTAAATTAGTATAAAAACTGTGTGTGGACAGTGGGGAGAGTGACATACATATTTTTCTGCTAAACGTTTTTAAATTGGAGAATATTATCTAAGCTCTAGTAGCAATATGACTTTGCCTTTTCCATTGTGCCCAAAGGAAAGTTTCCGGACAAGTTTTCAAGGCAAGGTTAGGATAGAGAGATGTATTTAGTCAGTGGGCCTGTATGTTTAACTTTAAACTACCCAGTAGATGCCGATTTCAGTGAGACTCCACAAATGCTTAAATTAGAAATATCCTTAAGTATATTACTGAACCAGGCCCTTAAAGATTTGAGAATTACTCTTAAGAGTAACATTAGCCTAAAGAAGATAGCTGGATTCTCCCTCAAATTTAAAATTAAGGTACTGTATCAGTATTGAAGTTTAATTTTGAAGGTTGAGCCATAGGGCACCTTGTTCCAGGAAGAAAGACCAGTCATCTCTGTAGTGTTAGCTCAGAAGCTGCAGCATAAGCCCAGAGCAATCAAACTCCCAGAATGGGATTCAAAAAAAGTTATTAAGCATATGAAATGGGATTTACAAAAGTACTAACGTAGAGAACTCCAGGGTGACTTTCCACCTGGAACTCTCTTGCATTATGAAGTCCCTCCTACAGCACTCTTGTAACTGGAGGATCAATAACTCTATGTGTGACTCAACCTAACAATTTCTGTAAACAAAGGGAAAATTTGCCTCCTGCTCTTATTTTGCAAGTTACTTATTAAAGCCAATTCTTGGAGGCTACTAATTTCAGACACATTTACTAGATTTTTAAAATACTTTATTGTCATGGAAAGCAAAATAACTACATCTCCTTTCACAATTCAAGACTGATATTTCGAATCTTAGTAATTTAGCAAAGAGTCACAGATCATCATTACTGAAGTTCCAGGTAATGAACCTAGGTTCATAGGTAACCCCTATGAAATAGCATTCTTTATCCTGTTCTGTAAGACTAGGTGCCAAGCATGTACATCTTGCCACCAGTATACAAATTCACATTGGAAAGCTTTCCATAATTTGTCAAATAAAAGCTGAAGGAAACATTTTTTTATGTTCAAAATGCAGGAGTCAATGTTCTCAGTTTTATCTTTTGAGATTTTTGTAATTGACAATAATCATAACTTAATTAAAATACATTTTCTTCCAAGCTCTTTAGTTATGTGCTGTTCATGAGACTAAACTGTAATATATAGTATTACACCGTGCAGCTAAATATTCAGAAAAAGTTAAATATATTTGAATTATGCAGACATCCTTTTTATCATGCCCATTAGTGTTAGTTTGTAAAACTACGGCTTTATTATTATACTAAAATCTTTTATTTAGCATTATATAATGTGGAGCACCCTAGGTTTTTCACCTCCTCCCACCCAATGTGGTGCATATTCATCCATACCTTCAGACTTTTATAACATCACCGAATCAAAGACTTTTCTAGTTATTGACTTTTATTATAAAGAATTTTAATTCAATACCAAGTATGTATGATGAAATAACTAGATTTCTTACATGCTTTTATAGAAGCCAATATACATTATTAACCCCAGCTCACGATTCCCAGTAGCTAATAAGAAGGTCTGTCGTTTATACATATTTATAACGGGTTGGCACACCCATCTTTTGTGAGTGCCCCCTTGTTTGGGTATGTATCTGCACTTCTTTCAGTCCATGGTGACCCTTTCTGGAAATTTCTCTGGTAGTTTCTAGTGACTCAGCCTCTGGTTGGGGTAATAGTCCAACAAAGTCTTTAAGCCAGTAGTAGGCAACCTGCTGCTTTAAACATTCCATGGAGACTCTTCACCCATTCTAGTATGTTCTGGCCCCAGCTCTCCAGCTGGGCCTAACAGTTCAGACCCCCTTCTAGGGGTTTATCACTGTCCAACTGAACGGCACTTGCCCTGTGGCTTATGGGTTGGACTTGGGCCCACCCACTACTCCAGATACCAGGACAGGGACCCTAAAAATAGCAGCCACACATTGCCATGTCCCTTTAACAAAACTGCTTTCAGTTCTCTGGGCCACTTTCCCATGGCCCCAGCCTTCACCGGTGCTTTACCCTTACCTCAGGGCTCTTCTATGTTCAGGCCCAGCAACAAGCCGGGAGGGCTTCCTCACTTCCCCAGTCCCTGCCAGCACTGAGCTGTCCATGGTGCTGCAGTCCTTTAGCCCACTAGGAGCACCACCTTCATTACTCAGTCTCCAAGCAGCAACTGACTCTGGTCTGCATGGAAGCTCCTTTTACACTAGCCTTAATTCCTCTGATTGGCTGGCCCTTTGCAGCCTCCCCATGATTGCATAGGAGAGGCTGCATGAGATGTGGCCAGTTTGGAGGACTCCTCTACTACTCTTTTCCTGGGACAGGTGTGACAGGACCCTGAGGCCTCCAGCAGGAAGCCTATTGGCCTACTCCACCCTGTCATAATATGATTGTAGAGGTCAGAAATCGAAAAATATTAGATTTCATCTGCAGAAATGCAATAGTCTCTAACTACTTATATGTTAAAACAGTATATTATGATTTTTATAGTTCAATTTTCAGATTATCTCAGAATTTTTTAAATAATATCCCTTCAACTTGGTTTCAACTTGAACCTGCTGTATTTGTGTCAGGTAAATATATTTTATATTTTTCTCTCTTAATTTATATGTTTTTGAAATTATTTTATCAGAAAAGTTTTTTGAGATTCATACATCTTAGTTTTAGAAGGATCTCAGACACACAAGAATGGCAGCAGCATTACAAAGCTTCCTAAACATTAGATAAAGATAAAAGGATCCAAGATTCAATTCTTTTCAAGATTCCATTCATTTCCATTCTGTGTTCATCTACACAGGCTCAAAGGTGGAACTCTGAGGTGCTCAAAAAGCAGTTTGGTGATGAGGGATTTGAAACTGCAGTATTATAGTCAACTATGGATCTTCAGTAAGAACACTTTGGGGATAGCAGTCCAGCCACCATATACTGTACAAAACAAGAGCAGCTATGTGCTTAGAAAATATGGAAAGTGTCAAGCAGCTATCATGTCATGATGTGGGGCCACATCCTTATGACTTCAATGGAGTTATGCTATGAGGACCCCAATCCTGCAAACGCTTGGGCACATACTTAACTTTATGCAATGCAAGTAGGCTCAGTCTTCAAAGGGACTACTTTCAGTGCATAAAACAGATGCATAAGTTTTGCAGGACCAGGGCCTAGCTAAGCAACTGCTGTTACCTTTATTTGTTAAAAGTTAATTTGGATGAAACACCTGGTGGTCTTAGCACTCTATTCACTCTAATAGACAGATTCAGATCCTCATTTTGTCCTAGGGGCCAGGAGATGTTAGCATAAGGTGCACTTAAAATCTAGAATTTTCTGTCTTCACTTCTCTAATGCTAACCTTCTATAAATGTTCATATATATACTGACAGTTTTAAAGTAATCAAACAAATACTTGCCCTTATAGCTCACATTTCCCTGCTGAGTTTAGCAAATGAGAAAAAAGCAGTTAGATATAAAACCTTATAAGCTACCATAACACAACGGAACCAAACTTAATTTTGAACTCTCTCATAAACATCTGTTCTTTAAAAAAGTCCACCCTTTCAGCAATTATAAGATTACCAAGCAGCAAATAAACATCCAAATAACCTTTATTTCATTTCATCTCCCACAGAGACACACTGGGACATCTATTGTCATCTCTCTCTCTCTCTCATCTTCTCTGTTCCCTTCTGTTACCTCTAAATTGTTTACATCCTACACGTATGCTTCAAAGAAAAAGTCTTAACTTCAGCTGTTTCCCCATTGATGTGTTTTATCTTAGAAATCGACCCTAATCTGTGCCGGTTATAAAAGTGTTTTTTGTGTAAGTCACCGTAAAAGTTATCCTCTTGTTAATCGTCTGCTTCCTCCAGGGCTGATATCACTCAGCACAAATTAGGGAACTTTTCTTCTTGTTGTGAAAATAAATGTCTGTCTTTTTCCTTATGAAAGAAAACACTTTAGCTTTTCCCAATTCCAAAAAATGTAGGAACAATGAACACTTCAGCATTTTTATTTATACCCTGCAATTTCTCAAATGATGTGACTTCTTTACTGGACTTTGCTAGTGTTTTCATATTGTGATAGACCCAGGCCAGTTGGGTACAGCAGAGTAGTAGAAGGCAGATCTACTGGCCACTAGATAAGCAGTTTTCTGTTCCCTGACTGACCAGAGCAGGGGCTGCTCCAGGCTAGGGTGGACACATGACTCCAATTAGCCTGCAAAGAGTCAGTTGAAGCCATTAAGCTAATGTGAACACCTGACTCTAATTAAGGCCCCTCTGATACTATCAGGCCGAAGAGAGCCAGGGAGCCAGAGGAGAGGAAGTGCGGCTGAAGAGCTGGGTAATGAAGACACTCTCAAGCCACTGGAAAGGGAGCCCTAAGCTAAGGGTGAAGAAGAGAGAAGCGGGAGAGCTGTGGGGAAGTGGCCCAGGGAAATGTAGCAACTCTGCAGTGAAAGGTCGGCTGCCAACAGCTACTGTCATTAGGGTCTGTCATAAATATAGAAGGAAGGGGTTAAGAAGCTCTGATACAATACTGTAAAATCCTCTTACCTGTAAGGGGTTAAAAAAACTCCAGTAACTGGGCTAACACCTGACCATCAGGACCAATAAGGGGACAAAATACTTTAAAAATCAGAGGGGGGGGGGGAAAGGCTTTTGTCTGTCTGTGGGATGTCTCTGCCAAAGACAGATCAAGGAAGCAAGCCATCCAACTCCTCTAGAGTGAGTAAGTAATTTAGATAGAAATGTGTTAGGTTTTTCTGTTGTTTTTAGGTTGTGAAATTCGCTGTGCTGGAGGGAATGTGTATTCCTGGTTTTGTTGAATTTTTCTGTGTCTTTAAGGTTTTTCTCAGAGGGGGATCCCTCTGAGTTGGAAAATTAAGTACCCTGTAAAATATATACCATCCTGATTTTACAGAGATGATTTTTACCTTTCTTGCTTTAATAAAATCCTTCTTTTAAAAGCCTAACTGCTTTCCATTGTTCTAAAACCCCGGGGTTGGGTCTTTGATCACTTTGTAACCAATTGGTTAAAAAATTATTCTCAAGCCTCCCCAGAAAGGGGGGTGTACGAGCTTAAGGGATATTTTGGGGAGGGAGGGGAACTCCAAGTGGTCCTTCTCCCTGGTTCTTGTTTCAATCACTTGGTTGTGGCAGCGACTACCTTTTCGCAGGGTACAGGATAAATTTGTACCTTGGGGAGTTTTTAACCTAAGATGGTAGAAATAAGCTTAGGGGGTCTTTCATGCGGGTCCCCACAACTGTACCCTAAAGTTCAAAGTGGGGAGGGAACCCTGACAGGGTCCGTGGGCCAGAACCCAGAGTAGAGGGCGGACCTGGGTTCCCCCCAACCCGCCACTACAGAAACACCTCCTGGGAGGGGAAGACAGGACAGGAGGCTAAACTGTTCTGGAATAAGCCCATAGGGACAACAGAGACTGTGGGAGTTCTCTCACCAACCTCCTTGCTGGCTTATGATGAAAAGGGCTCAGTAGACTGTAACCCTGGCCCTAGAGAGAGAAGGGCTATGTGAAGGGTCGCAGTGAGCCTCTGAGGCTAGCATAAACTGCTTGGAAGCACGTGACCCACGGGGACAAGGTCGGAGTTCTGCCACAATATTAATAAAAATATTTTTGCATTATTGAGACAAAGGCTTTCCTTTCAATTCTACTAACTGAGAAAATGAATGTTTCAACGAACTGATCTGACTAACTGATCTCTATATCATGATCCATCAAAGGCCAGATTCTTCTTCCTCTAGGCCACATAAAGTATTCCCTTTTCACATAAAGTATTCCACAAGGAGTCCCACTGGCTTCAATGTCACATCTAATTCTGACATGGGTAGAGCACTTAGGCAAGCACGGGACTGAATTTTAGCCAAATTCAAGTCGAATAATAGAATATCAGGGAAGAGCGGCAGTAGTTGGAGCAGCACTATTCTTCTCTTACAGCAGGGTACCAAATCTAGTCCACTGAATTAAGTGAGTTTCAGTGACAGGTCGTATAATTGAAAACTAAATTAAAAATATATGCAGCCAATCAGTCTTAGATTTGTGAAACTACAAATAAAACTAGTATTAGTGGAACCTTAAATGATTTACAGATTGTTTCAGATAATAAGTTTCAAAATAGTATTGTTCAGACAACACTGAGATATGACTTAATTCATTATTTATTTTTTATTTAGTTGTATTGCCATAGCAAGTAGGAGCCCTAGTCATGGACTAGGACCTCACCTTGTTCCGCACTGAACAATAATAGAATCATAGAATCTCAGGGTTGGAAGGGACCTCAGGAGGTCATCTAGTCCAACTCCCTGCTCAAAGCAGGACCAACCCCAACTAAATCATCCCAGCCAGGGCTTTGTCAAGCATGACTTTAAAAACCTCTAAGGAAGGAGATTCTACCACATCCCTAGGTAGCCCATTCCAGTTCTTCACCACCCTACTAGTGAAAAAGTATTTCCTGATATCCAACCTAAACCTCCCCCTCTGCAACTTGAGACCATTACTCCTTGTTCTGTCATCTTCTACCACTGAGAACAGTCTAGATCCATCCTCTTTGGAACCCCCTTTCAGGTAGTTGAAAGCAGCTATCAAATCCCCCCTCATTCTTCTCTTCTGCAGGCTAAACAATCCCTCAGCCTCTCCTCATAAGTCATGTGCTCCAGCCCCCTAATCATTTTTGTTGCCCTCCGCTGGACTCTTTCCAATTTTTCCACATCCTTCTTGTAGTGCGGTCAAGAAGAGCTTTTCCCCTAGTTGGTTCCTCCAGCACTTGCACCAGGAAATTGTTCCTCCAGCACTTGCACCAGGAAATTGTCCCCTATACTTTCCAAAAACTTCCTGGATTGTCTGTGCACCGCTGTATTACTCTCCCAGCAAATATCGGGGTGATTACAGTCACCCATGAGAACCAGGGCCTGTGATCTAGTAACTTCTGTTAGTTGCTGGAAAAAGGCCTCGTCCACCTCATCCCCCTGGTCTGGTGGTCTGTAGCAGACTCCCACCACGACATTACCCTTGTTGCTCACACTTCTAAATTTAATCCGGAGACTCTCAGGTTTTTCGGCAGTTTCATACTGGAGCTCTGAGCAGTCATATTGCTCTCTTACACACAACGCAACTCCCCCACCTTTTCTGCCCTGCCTATCCCTCCTGAACAGTTTATATCCATCCATATCAGTACTCCAATCATGTGAGTTATCCCACCAAGTCTCTTTTATTCCAATTACATCATAATTCCTTGACTGTGCCAGGGCTTCCAGTTCTCCCTGCTTGTTTCCCAGGCGTCTTGCATTTGTGTATAGGCATTTAAGATAACTCACTGATAGTCCCGCTGTCCCAGTATGAGGCAGGAGCCCTCCCCTCTTGCACTCACCTACTTGTGCTTCCTCCCGGTATCCCACTTCCCCACTTACCTCGGGGCTTTGGTCTCCTTCCCCCGGTGAACCTAGTTTAAAGCCCTCCTCACTAGGTTAGCCAGCCTGCTTGCAAAGATGCTCTTCCCTCTCTTCATCAGGTGGAGCCTGTCTCTGCCTAGCACTACTTCTTGGAACACCATCCCATGGTCAAAGAATCCAAACCCTTCTCTCCGACATCATCTGCGTAGCCATTCGATGACCTCCACGATTCAACGGTCTCTACCCCAGCCTTTTCCTGCCACAGGGAGGATAGACAAGAACACCACTTGCGCCTCAAACTCCTTTATCCTTCTTCCCAGAGCCACGTAGTCTGCAGTGATATGCTCAAGGTCATTCTTGGCAGTATCATTGGTGCCCACGTGAAGAAGAAGGAAGGGGTAGTGATCTGAGGACTTGATGAGTCTTGGCAGTCTCTCTGTCACATCATGAATCCTAGCCCCTGGCAAGCAGCACACCTCTCGGTTTTCCCGGTCAGGGCGGCAGATAGATGACTGAGTCACCCTGAGGAGGGAGTCCCCGATCACCACCTCCCGCCTCCTCCTCTTGGGAGTGGTGGTCGTGGAACCCCCATCCCTAGGACGGTGCATCTCATGCCTTTCAATCAGTGGAGTCTCCTTCTGCTCTCTTCCCTCAGATGTATCATCCACTCCACTCTCTGCACTAGTACCTGTGGTGAGAACATGAAAACGGTTGCTCATCTGAATCTGCGTTGCTGGTACATGGACGTTTCTGGTACTCTTTCCTCTTCTGGAGGTCAAATGCTGCCAGTTTTCCTCACTGGCCTTCTGTCCCCGCTGCGTAACCTGCTCTGAGTCTTCAGAACATTGTGCCCGCTGAAGCATGTCCTGACGTCTTTCCAGGAAATCCTCATTCTCTCTTATGGAATGCAGGGTTGATACTCGTTTCTCCAGACCTAGAATCTTCTCTTCCAATATGGAGATCAGCTTGCACTTTGTACAGACAAAGTCGCTACTATCCTGCGGAAGAAAGACAAACATGGCACATCCTGTGCAGGTCACAACAGCTGTTCGCTCAGCATCCATAGTCTCTTCCTTCTAAGAGCTTCCTCAGCTGTGGCAGAAGCTACTCAGAGACACCTGCAAGAGGAAAGCCTCAGTATGCTCCCCACAGGCGAAATCCCAGGCAAACTCCCTCTGTTAGCCTCTCTGGTTTGAGCATTGGTCTACTAAACCCAAAGTTGTGAGTTCAATCCTTGAGGGGGTATTTGGGGATCTGGGGCAAAAATTAGGGATTGGTCCTGGTTTGAGCAGGGGGTTGGACTAGATGACCTCCTAAGGTCCCTTCCAACCCTGATATTCTATGATTTACATAATTTCTGAAATTATCCTGTATCGTATGCATATTACATACTAGTAGTAATAATTAGCATTTTCATAGCACTTTACATGATCAGAGCCTGGTACAAAAGTTAACTAATTTTCACAAGCCAACTGGTATGCAAGAATTATCATTCTGTTAGTACAGATGGAAAAAATCATGGCACTCAGAGTTTTAAGGCTTGACTCAAAGACTCTAATTGTCGTCAATGGGCTTTGGATCAAGCCCTTAGTAATTTATCTAAGGTTACTCAGTGTGGATAAAATTTTCTATGGTGAGCTGAAACTTGGAGAGGTGGTGTTTTTTTAAAAAAAACCACAAAACTTCAAAGACCCTTAAGCAGAATCTCACCTCATGCATCATTAGTAGAGCAGAACCGCATTTAACCGGCTCTCCTTTATCCCACTCTCTTTGTTAACCGAATCACCAGCCACCTTGGGCTGAGAGAGGCGGGGACCAGGGCTGACAGCAGGAGCTGCCGCCAATTCTCTGGTTTATCCAGATTGTTAGTTATTCGATCTGGCTTTATTCCCATTTAGATCAGGTAATAGGGGTTTCAGTGTATTTATAACGTCAAAGACATAGCCACAGACAGATCTGAATAGAGAGCAACTATCAATAAAGGTTGTAAACACTGCGCGGAAGACAGAAGTGAAAAACTAATTGAAAAAAGGCCCAACATCATGCCATGACTTCAGTGGGAGTCTTCAATTTCCTGTGTGATATTTGTACCCAATTTTGCTCTTTATGGATTGGACTATATAGGCACATGAGAACACATGTGATGCTTGATGTCATCATTGGACACAATGCACAACCATACTCAGCAAATCCAAATTAAAATAAAATAGTTTCTGATTCTCAGCTCCATATTTATTCTTCTGGATCATGCAGCCTTTCTGACTACCCATTTACAGGTAATTAATTAGTTTTATTTTTTACATTTTAAATTCTCAGCATATCTTTCTTGTGCTCTTTTGGAGCACATAAGAAACTGACACTAGTTCTCAACATATATTTCTAATGCCAATAACCCAGAGTGAATTGCAATACATTTCAATGTGATAATTCATGCTCAAATCATCATGCCTCAGTAAACAAATTATTATTTACAACAACGCGTTCCTTATTACATATAATCGGCAAAGCAACAAATCAATTGGTCAGGTCATAAAAACAAAAAACCCCTCACCATTCATGTCAGTTGCAAGATACTACCAGAAAGCCTTATAGTTCTTGTGATGATCTAAATGTTCTTGTAGTATTAGTCCTGAATCAGCAAAGTACTTAAAGTCGTGCCTAACTGTAAAGTGCATGTGTAGCTCCAGCGTAGTCAGTGGAACTGCTCAATTGCTCATGTGCATAAGTACCTTGCTGAATTGGTGCCATAATGAGAAAATGTCTCTGTTTAGTTATATTTTATTCTAGTTCCAATTGTAAGCCTATTTTTTATTTCTTTATATAGATTTATGTAGACGCTCATAAAAGAACACATTTTCCTGAGCTTTAGACATTTTAACATCTGCTAAAAATCATATAGAACCAGAACAGCTGCAAAGACCTCTCTACCCTGCCCCCCAATACATACAAGCAACAGGCAGCAAGACATTTACAAACCAAATCAAAATCTCCCCTTCCCTTCAAGTTTCCAGAAGAAATCCTTTCCCCAGTTAACTTAGCACTCCTCCAGTGTGTACAGTAAACAATGGTTTTGCAGCATATGTGGAAGGTAAATAAATTCTGGTGATTTTGGTGCAAGGGAGCAGAAAGATTGTATTCTAAAGTTATGGGGCTCTTGTGAAGAATCGCCTGGCTGCCGCTCACTCTCTCCTATACCAAGGGAACTGCAGGGTTCTAGGCAACATGGCAATTAAATTACTGGCAGCCATTGGTGGCTTGTCTATGTCACTGCTCCCACTGTTGCTGCCACTAGAGGAGTGGCTGTGATGAAAGCAATTGTAGGAGAAAAAAGGTCTAATGCAGACAAAGCTGTAAGCTGCACAATAGTCTTTTTAGTGAAGAGGAGGAAACATAATTGCTTGAGTTGTTTAAAAGTAGGCTGAACAAAGCACTGGAAAATATATTGTTGAGCTCAGCTCTCTACAGGCGAGGGGATACCTTAGATGACCCTGATAGAATCATAAACATTAGCTATGGAAAAGACCTATGTAAGATAAGATTTATATATCACAAAGAACCTGTTGCTACCTGGCAAGACTATTATTCAGTATATCAAAGTAACAATTATAACCAGATATTTTCAAATTTAATACATATTCTGCACCCCTCGTATTGAAAGCAACATAAGTAACATCTTATTTACTACAGGAGCAACACATCCTAGATCTCTTAGTTCTTCGGATTAAGGATCAGCAATCCCAGGAGTAATTGCTTCATAGAATGGATAAAAAAGCCAGCTGACAGCACTTTTGCTTGTAAAGAGTTTTCCTAAGTATCTTGATCTAATAAAAGTAACAATCAGCCACCTAAAGCAAGCTTTGGCTTGGTAGTAATCAGATAAAATACAACATTTGATTCTATAAAAGAGCCTTAGCATTGATGCATTTCAAGAAGAAACATCTTCAAATGCATACCTTGCTCAAAGAAAATATTGTTGATTAAAAACCCCATTGTATGATTCCACGTACCCTCATTTCAGCAGCTTTGTTTTAGATCTCAGGAAATGTCATCTGTAATTTTGAAAGAGGAGTTAGTTTGGTATTTTACAGTGATGTAAACTTCTGTATAATTTCTTTCTCTGATGAAAACATAAGCTGGAAGTCTGGAGACTTGGGTTCTATTCTCTGGTTGTGATATGGACCTTTATATGACTTCGTACAAAACACCTGAGACCGTTCAGTGCCTCACTACCGCAACTGTAAAAATGGAGCTAATAATGATTCTCCAATGTATAGTGCATTTTGAGATAATCAGATAAAGGGCAACCTGTAAATGCAAAACATTATTTTTATGTTGTTATTCACCATTCTGGGACCCGATCCATGCTATATGTGCATTTAGAAAAGCTGCATCTGCGTGATATTGTTGAAATATTCAAAATGTCTTCACTTTCCACTGGATTGCTGTGCAATCTTAAAGTCACCATGGAAAGCGTAGTCACCCTTATATATATTATATAATATATGTATACTATACAGATACTTCGTCTAGTGGGCATATATTCCAAGTGCTACATGTTTTCTGAGATTGCTTTGAAATCTCTGCAACTTCTCACCACAATCCTGTAGATTTCATCTATACATATATATCTATAACAACCAAAATTGTAGGATCTAGCCTTTATTGATTTATCCTAATCCCACCTTTTGCAGAAAATAATTTAGGTCTGTGACGGGGCAGGCTGGCCCCGCACTGGTATTGAGAGGATTAACCCTTCCCTGCTGGTAGAGGAAGTCCCGCCCCTGAGGCTCTGCTGGGCATGCTCCAACCGGGAGCCAAGTATAAAAGCCTGCAGAGCTGCTCAGTCAGGGCTGGCGGCTGAGGGAGGAGGAAGCCCAGCAGAAGCTCCAGCCCAGGAGCAGCAGTACCTCGTTCAGGAGGGAACTGAGAGACCGGGAAGTAGGACCAGAGACTGGCAGCTGTCAGAACCCCAGGGAGCATTGGGGGCTGAAGAATCTGAAGACCCTGAGGAGCCAGGGACTGCTACCTCCGGAGAAGGGGTAGGAAGTGACCCAGGGAAGGGAAGGGAGTGGTATCTCCCACCACTCTAAGGGCAGCGTGTTGCGGTAGGATTCCCCGCTGACCCGGGGAGGACCACGCTGTTAAAGACAGGGCCCTGGGTCGGAGCCCGGTGGAGGCGGGTGGGCCCCGGGCTCCCCTACCGGGGGTCTCTGAACCCCAGTCTCCATCAGTGTGGAGACGTACTTCACCCACCCCCTTCGTAACTCGAAGGAGATAGAGGGACTCCGGCCGCTAGGCCCCGTGATCCCCCGGGGAGGGGATTTAGAAGGACTTTGACCATTGGGCCAGACGGCCCTGACTACCAGGGAGGTAGTCGAACTGCCATAAGCGCAGGGAGGCGGGGTTAACCTCGTCCCCCCCTGGAAACAAAGGGGCGACAAGGTGCAAAGCCCGCCACAAGGTCCTGTTAACTTTACAGTTAAAATCATGTTATCCAGAGATGTGTTTTCATGGGTCTCTGGTCCATAGCATGGTATTTGGAAGTACATGGATATAATGCATTTGGCAGCAACTGCATTCTTGACAGCCTTGCCTGCACTCTGTCCACTAAGACTGGGTCTACTTTTAATATTCCCAATATATGAGAGGATTCAAACAGCTACTTTTTAAATCCACCTTCCAAATAATTTTGTCATCTTTTCCACAAAACTTATACTGGCCTGAGGCAGAGGATAGGCAATATTCATTGCTGAACTAGTGGGAAGTTTAAAGTATGCTTTCTTTTGATCTACTGAGAGCTTTATACCATTGGAATGAAGATGTGCCTTGATTCCAGTGAGACACACAGCACTTGCTTCTAGCCCTGTAGAAACTGTGACTAGTGGATCTGATCCTTTGGGGTTTGTCTTAAGATAAAATGTTCTAAAATTCTAGTGTGGACAAGGCAGTGTGGATTTTTAACTGTTAGTTGATCAGGCTGAATCCAACTTAGCATATGGTAAAGTATAACTTACTTTGTTCTACAACTCTAGTGTAGACATGTAATTCAAAAATTTCTAACTAACAGTCTAAATTAAAAAAACCCACACACCACCTTTTTATTCTATTCAAAACCAAGCCTTAGTGATCCAGCCGAGCTAGTGTTTATTAGGCCTGGTCTACAATGTTGATTGTTACAGCTATGTCACTTGCGCAAATGCCATAGCGATGCTCAGCTAAGCCCCAGTGCAAATGCAAGGTCAACAGAAAAATGTTTCCATCGACTTAGCTACTGAAATTTGGGGAGGTGGAATACCTACAATGATGGAAAAGAAACCTTGCCATTGCTGTAGGAAACAGCTATAGCTGCAGCACTCTAGCTGTGTTGCTATAAAGCCCGTAGTTTAGACATAGCTTTAGCTTTCTGGCATGTCTTTTTCTTACTTTACTGAGTTACAATGTAATGCTTATTTTATCCGTGATGTGGTCAGATGCCAGTGTAATGGGTGCACCATGAGTAAGTGACGCACATAATTAGACTTGAACCTTAAAGGATTTTAGCAAGCAGGGTATTTCAAAGCCCAAATGTTCAAGGGAAGGGGTGTGAAATTTACCAGAACACATTCCTAGCATCTCCAGTCAAAGAACTCCTGAGAATGTAACCAAATATATGGAACTAAAGCCAAGATTAAAAACAAGATGTCCTGTTAAATTAAGTAATTGATTTCAATATCAATATCTGACAATGTAAAGGAATTAGGATAGTAAAGCACGTTAAATATTGCTTTAGTATCCCTAAATCACTTAATTAAGCTTATCTTATAAAAAATCAATGACTTCACATTTTGAACTAGCCTTTCTCACCTAATTTGCTATTAACAATTGATTTCAATTTAACACAAGCAACTTGTGTCTCAGTAATATGAAGAAAATGGAAAGTACAACATTTGATGTGCAAGTAAAGGATTCATCAGAGGGGACAAACTTGTGCATTTTGTTCCACAACCAGTATATTTCAGGGTGTGGCATTTAATAAGTTTAACATCGTGTAACAATTCTTGACAGAAATGCATCAGTGCTATATAACAAATGCAAGGTATTTAAACAAAGTTTTCTTGTAGTGTAAAGAGAAAGCAGAAGTTAACTGTCAACCACCTCACCCTATGGTGTTCAAACATTTCAAGCAAGCAAGCAAGCTTTATCCCCCAAAGCTAAATGGATAAGGCTGACTTTTTAGAAAGGTTAATAGCATCCAGAGGTGCACTCTACTTCTCATTGACAAAAATAAAAATGACCAGTTGTGATAGAAAGAGAAAAAAATATTGGTGACCATCCTTCGGGGATAAGGACTCTCCAGGACTGCATGCTCTTCCATCGCTATGATGAAAACTGTTTTTGAAAGTGTCTCAGAGCAAAGCTGACAAGATACACATGAGATGGTGTGTGCCACCGGTCTGCGCTATAACAAAGAATTTTATGAGCAGGCTGCTGGTAAATTGCTCTCCTGTCTAGAGTTGTGTGAATTTTTTTGGCTTAAAATCATTTTTTGGCTAAAAATGCTGATTCAGTAGCACGGACATATTTTATGAATTCATGTCCATTTCACCAAACTGTTCATCAAAAAACAAAATCCAAAAGTTAAAATATTCTGTTTTGACATTTTCAAAATGAAACAACTTTTTGTTTCAAAATGTCTTTCAATTTTAATTCAATAAACTAAAAAAACCTTTTAAAATGCTCAAAATAAAAATGAAAATGTATTTCCAATGAAACATTTCATTTGACTCCTCTAAATTCATTTCTTCTACAGCTGCCTTGCAGCCCCACTTAAATAAACATATTTTCATGGAATGTAAGTCAAGGCAGAATTTGGACATCACATTCCCTATGTGCTCCCTGCATAACACTTTCCCTCATAAGTTCCTACTACTCCAGTAGAGACATTAGAGGTTTCCCCATGTTTTCTTTCACCGCAGGGCAGTTCTTTCTTCCTCTCCTCCACAATAAGAAGAACATGAGACACCATTTAAATTCAGAGAGCCAAAAAGGAACAGAAAAGGGATGGATGCCTTCCCCCCATCCTCCATGTATTCTAATAAACCTAGCAACAGAAAATGCAAGATAATTGGTAGCTGATGCAACAGATATGGATGCATCAGCTTTGGGGCTGCCACAGAACAAACTTTCCTTTCATTATTAATCTGAGTAGCAAACTGATTTATTTTACTTCAGCAGTAAACAGCTAATTTAATAAATAACATGAATAAATCATTCCCAAGAACATCATGCCTCCTCCCACCCACTCTAGGGCATTTTTTCTGTAGGTTTTTTCTCAAACAAACAAATACATAAATGTGTTCTATTATCACTACAATTCCAGGCTCAGCCAGTCTATGCCCCTAACATCTCTTTGTCTACAAAGTGTGCACACTGATGTAAGGGAGGAGTCTGAGACGTATATAGAAGATGTTTGATGGCCATGTTCTTCAAATGGTTCAAAAATGCACAAACAGTAAAAACAAACAACAAAATGAAACTAAAATTGTAAAATAAAAATATTAAAGACGTAAGTAAAATGAATTGTCAAGCAATTTTCTGGACATTTCCTCATATGGTCTAGATTGTACTCTGTTCTATGCACCAGTACAAGGGTGTAAAGGAGTGTAAAGTGACTCCTTTCTCCCTTGTGCCAGTATGCTGTTCCACCACTTCCAATGTGAAGGAGCTAAGAGGTTCCAGAGAGCCACTTCATCCTTACTCGTGTTACATTAGTTACTTGCGTCATGGTCTGACTTGGTTTCTGGGGGGATTGGAACACCTAATGTTAAGCTAATACAATACACAAATCCATACCTTTTATGGACATAATGCATAACTCAAAAGACAGAGTTAAGTGAGCATTCTAATTCCTTGTTATGTTTTCTAGTAAGGATAACCCCTCCATGAAAGCCACATCAAAGTCATGGTCCTGAAAATAAAGAAATAAAAGGGGAAGGGTGCGTGCGTGTGTGTGCCCGCACAGATATGCATGCAGATGTGCCCTCATATATGTAATATTTTTCCTCTCAGAACTCTTAATAAGCAGATTCTTCCTCCCAGGCCACTCTCATAGTCAACTCAGCCTGCACCAGTCCGGTTTATTTAGTCAAAGGAAGGCAAGAAATGCTTTAAAAAAAATAAAAATCAAGCAGTTCTTAATCAGTCATGTTATTTTTCCTCAGCTCAACTTTATCCTGCACACAATCAGCTTCCTTTAGGTCCCTAATTTGCCATGGTTCACATCATGTCCTGACAGTTTAGAATGGAAAAACAGAAACCATACACAAGTTCAAAGTGAAGGCAAACTCCTGTTGATAAGGGAAAGAGAAGCACTCACATCTACCCAACATGTGAAGATCCCCTTTCTGGACCCCTAAAACAAATTTAGCAATCAACAACAGGAAGACCACCTCTCCAGAGTCCACCTGTTTCCTTAGTGGGTTTCCCTGAAAGAAAACAAGCACCAAGCCCTCTTCCCAACTCTGTTTCATTAAGACTCTCTCTAAACCTGCCTGTGTTGCTGATGCCTTGATTGCTTCAATTATCTTTCTCCCATGATTACAGAATTCATCCCTCCCTCTATGCTGCTGCCATGATTGCATCTTCAGTGTGGTAATACATAATTTAGAGGTTTGTTTTGCTAAATGGCATTTTATTTTTCCCATGTTTTATTACTAAGTGTACCCTCATTAAATTGGTATTTTTATTCTTTGTCTATGTATGGCTGATGTGCACTTTAAGGGGGAAGAATGGCTGTGTGTTACAGCACATCTTGAGAACTTAGCCTAAAGTTTTAAAAGTGACATGATTTTGGATGTCTCTGTTTTTGTATGCCCAAACTGACACCACATAGGGCTTGATTTCCAGAAAGTGCTGAGCAGCCACCCTCTTTAAACTCGGCCTAGATAAGGTGTCTCAAGTTGAGCTCCCAAAATCAAAGTCACTAGTCACTTTTGAAAATTTGGACTCCGGGCTCTATTTCTCATTCTGACATCGATTTGTTGAGCAATCTTGGGCAAATCATTTAACTTCTCTGTGCTACAGTTTTCCCATTTATAAAATGAGGATCATAGCACTTTCCTATTTTACAGAGGTGGTGTGAAAAGTAATTAGTGTTTGTAAAGCACTGAGCATGCCTGGAATGGAAAGTGCAAAGCATTCTTATTTATTCTGTTGTGCTTCTTAACAATAGGATGTACAGAAGAACCAACTGAAATTCAATGTTTGCCAACCATGACCAGATGGTGATTATAGATACCTCCAGTTCTAAATAGTACCAACTGGATATGGGACGATGAGCTAAGGGTAACTTGGTGCTGACTTTTAATGGCAGCCAGTGCAAATGTCATTATCTGACCCAATGTAATTCTCCCCATCGAACAATATTAACATTGAAAAACTTCACTGTATTATTATGGGCACATGGGGAAAATGTGAACAATAAGGCCTCAATCTTGAACAGAATTCTGTGCAAGAGAATCCCTGTGTGGAATTTACTGCAGGATCAATGCCTGGGAAAATACCCAACGCAGTTAGCCTACGTAAAGGAGAAATTGCTCATTTTGAATTTCCAATCAGAAAATATTTGCATCTCTGATAACACATTTGTGTGTTGATTCTCCAATTTAATTATTTTCTCTTATGCTTTCTACAATCTGGAAGGCCACTTATGGCATGTTTACACTGAAAAGAAAAACTCATGGCGCCAAGTCTCAATGGAAACATGCCCCAAGTGGCCTTCCACATTATAGGCTGCAGATGCATTGGAACTTTAGTTTCCTCATCTTGTGTACAGGCTTCAGCAGTGCAAAAGGTTATTCTATTTTTGTTAAATTGCGCCCTTAAAGAATAATATGAAGCTTTCAACCTGACCAGAATTGATCCGTGTATTGATATTATTTTGCTTAGTTAAAATTTATAATACAGCAAAGAGTGGTTCTTTTTCTTTTTTCATATGAGAGATATGTGGATCAAATGCACTGACAATGTGATAAAAAGTTAAATCTTCAAAATTAATGCTTGTAGTACATTTTTGGTAACACTTTTTCCTAAGTGTCCATTATCCAGTGCTTAATTAAAGCTAAATAAAAATGAAACATTTAAAGAAATACATGTAAAATGTATATGAAAACTCAATGAATTAATTAAGTTGTGACACTTAAAACATTAGCTATTTAAACATATATGTAGGGAGGGAGAGAGAGAGAGAAAGAAGCAGAAAAATACAATTTAACTTTTTTCAAACATCAGTGAAACCATTTACTGCTACTTTAGAGACATTAAAAGACAGGACTAGGACGGAATGCAATGTTTTTAAAAATACCAATAATCCACACAAAGTGCATTATCAAGGCATTTTTTATTTCCTTTTAAAATTAGCAGTTGGGCTATCTGTTGCATGTTAGTAAATTACAACCCAGAATTTAGATTTTTAAAAGAATAGACAGAGTGTGGGAGGGAGGAGGGCATTACTACCTGGAGTTTCTCATGTTTAGCATTGAGGGTAAACCCAGCAAAACTAAGAATTTTGGTTGTCTTTTCTCTGTGATTGGAAAACACAGACTGAACATATAATGTTGTGGAAGCTCTATTTCCATTCTCATTTCTAACCTATAGCCTTTTCTCAATTACTGTTTCAATTAAATATGATGTACTCAAGATGGGTATTCAAATAAATGTAACATAATGAAATGCTGGGTTACTCATTAGGTTAACCTCATTAGCATGAGATTAATGTAGTGATAAATAGATCGAACTATTTTTAAGTGATGACAAACCCAAACAGATAACTAAAAATACTCCAATTGCTAATTACATAGAAAGAAATTTCATTTTTGAAAGGTATTTAATGTGGTATGACAACTCTGCTTCATCTTTAGTTAAAAAACTGCATTTCTCATTGATACTTTATAAGAAACCATTTTTTTTAAATTTTAAAATATCACATTACCTGTAATTTATGGTGATGAAGTGTTTTCTGAAGTAAAACCTGTGTAATGAACCTATTGTCTGAATTGGGAGAAGAACACGGGATAGGTCTGGATCATTATCTCTGCCTTTGTATATTGAGACAACAAAAATCCTGTCAATTCCCAGTGGTGAGGACCGAAGAAAGGGCAGTGCCACTTATGTGGCACCTCCACCTCACAGAAGCCTGTCCACAGGTGTTTGTAGGGATCAGGACATGTGGCAGGGGAGTGGATAGGGGAAAAGGCACCATCCACATATCCCCACATAAGCCCTGTGGTTAAAACCCTAAGCCAGCATTACCTCTCCTTCATGCTTTGGAAACCCCTCTGGGGGAATTCTGAAAGCACTGGCTAGCATTGCAGTCCCTGGCAACATGATTCTGACTGAGCCATGCTACCATAAAGCCAAAGAAGAGGGCTTCAGGGGGCAGAGCCAATGCAGGACCATAGGACCTCTGTGTTAATGGCGCTGACTTCTGAGAATGCCTTGAGAATAATCACCTGGTTGGTGAGGGCAAACCCTCTGCTCATTCCACAGCTGGAAGTAAGCCTCATCCTCTGAGAGAACAATGCCAGCAAACGTTCCCGAGTTTCCAGTTTCCCATGCAAGTACTTCACAATGCAGGGACACTCTAGCCTGTGGTTGTTCTGTGTGAGTTTAGTCTCATCCCATTGCCCCCGCCTCTTGAATGCCATTAATGATGCTAGCATTGTCCAACAATTTATCAGCTTTTCACCGAAGTGTCCCTGTTAGGAATGCCGTTCCTAAACTTATTCATATGGTGACAAGATTCAGGGTTTGGTGGTGGGGAAAAATGGGGAGAAATCCTTAGATTGGGAGCTCCTCAGAGAAGGGATCATTTTCCTTGAGTGGTAGGAAAGTTCCTAGCATGTAGGGGGTGATACCTTTAAATAAATAATATAAATTACTACAAATAATACTGATTTTTATATATGTATATTAATGTATATTCCCTTCTCCCCTCATCTGTCTTCTTAGATTAACAGTGACCATCTGTACTACTGTGCTTATATGAGCCTCACCTGGCTCAATGGACCCCCCACCCCATTCCTGAGTTAGCCTCCAGGCACTATTATAATACAAGAACCAAAAATATTAAAAATCCTGGTTATACTCCCCACAGTACCCAACCAGCCTACAGACACTGCAAGCCAGTAAACCATCCTTACTGTGACTTCAGTTCTAGAATCTTCCACAAGAAATGGGATCTGGGGTAAAATGCACAACATGAAACAAGAAGATTTTATATGAATGTCTGCTTTCATTTTGAAACGTAGAACTTTCAATGGTAGCACTCGGAATTAACGGCCAAAACTGAGATTGTAGCAGCGACGGTGGTTCAGAAATGAGTAGGATAAAAATAACATCCATCCTACTCATAAATAGATGGACATTTCCATTTTGATGGATATCTGCCTAGATTAAAAGTTATCTTGCCCATTTCTTACAATGAACTGCAACATGATCCCAACTAGCTTCAAAAAAGTGTATTTAGATTGACTAACACTCTATGGTCTTTATTAAATGAAAACCATGAGAATGGTTCTGAGTGGCCAATAGCCAGATCTAAACTCACATTTCAAGGAATTTGTCCAACAATCCTAGAGATAAAATACTCAGTTGCTTCATGAAGGAAGGAGGATAGTCTATCATTCTTTGCATTAAAAAATATTTACTGAACAATATTCAGCACATAATTATTGGTCGGAAGCTCAGCTTGTTGTAAGGATTCCGTGTTCAAAATCAGAGCTCTATGATTCGTCACTTAAGTTACCCAGCATATTTCTTCTCCCTTATTATATTTTTGGACCCAAGCTTCTTCATACATTTGGACAAAATTAGTTTAAATTTCACTCTCTGTAAATATTCTCCAATATCTACTTGAAGCTGACCATTTCTGAGAGCATTTTGCTCAATAAACTTTGTCAGCATCCCCAAGAGGCTTGCTAAACTGGCTTGAGGAGTCCTTTGTTGCACCAAAGCTGTGCAAAAGGATTGTAGCTGGACTAAAATCAATGTTAAGTCTTAGTTACACCTCTGCAACCCCATTTTCTCAAGTGAGATTGAATACATATATTTGAGGGGAAACACAGTGTTTGTAATTAGAATTTTGTTAATAATTCTGTTAGCCATGATGAACTAGAAGAGAATCCAATTTACTCTCTCTAAGCTTTGCTGGCTCTGTAGTACTGGTAGAAATAAAGAAAAGAAGTACAACCATATTTTGATCACCAAAGTAAACATCTATAATGCTGAATACACACAGAGAGCACATCTGTTGCCATACTTATATAGGCACTTTTCCTGAATAGAATTACACTTTAACATTGCCTCATTGGGTATATGCAGTACAATACAGATCATACATCTTATATTCATGGACACTGGGTAATAACATAAAATATTAAACAAATAAAAATCTTCTTTGGAAGTGAGCACCGAGGTATATAGAACAGAAAGATAAATACTGAGGCAAAGCCAAGCCGATCAGTAGCGAAGGCAATGAGTCAAAGTCTGTTCTCAGATAAGTATGCTGAACTCCAATTGAAAGCAATAGAAATTGTGCATTCTTATTTGATGGTGAATTTTGGCCATGAGTGTTAAACACATTATCTAGAAAATAAAAAAAATTCTCATTGCTATGAACATCATACAAGTTTCAGGGTGAAATCCTGACTCCACTGAAGACAATGGGAGTTTTGCCATTTAGTTCAAAGAGGTCAGGATTTCAACCACTGACTGGAGTGGGGAGGTGTCTTGGAGTACTGCTGCATGTACTGCACCCATGAGGACAGCTGTCTCCATGGCTGCAGATGACAGAAAAATGAAAGAAAAAAACGTATTTTCATGGCTCCAAGGATTATATCTAGAAAGAGTCATCAAAGCAGCATCTCATCCAATTCTGTTGTCTGAATGTTCCGATTAAACAAAAACTAAGCTATATTATGTTAATTCCTTCATGCCAAATCAAATTTTAGCCTTCAACAAAATGTTACTATATGCCCCACAGAATATCAAAGACCCATTAATACAATCAATTAGGAGAGACAAATATTTTTTTACCTCTGACCATTATCACCCATATCAATAAGAAAGACATAGACAGTCACCTAAATATGCCAGGTTAGAATGTTATTATGTGATTGACATTTGTCAAGACTTCCAACAGTGAATTAATTACAATCACTGCTGTTATTATTTCTGAAATATGACAGACACCTGTGATTTCATAACAAAGTATGAGCAATATTTTCCTGGCCTCAGGTAACATATTATCCCACATGGGAAAATGAACATTCAAAGGAAAAAGTAATTTCTTAGGTCACGGTTACACTAGAGAGTTTACAGCAGAGCAGCTGTATAAAGATCTTTAATGTAGCTGCTATAAGCTGATGGGCGATAGCTCTCCCATTGGCTAACTACTCCAGCCCCACGAGCGGTGGTAGCTATGTCAGCAGGAGAAGCTTTGCCACTGACATAGTGCTGTCCACTCCATGGACACTTATGTCACTGTAAATTATGTCGCTCAGGTGGGTGATTTATTCCCACCCCTGAGCGACATAAATTATGATGACATAAGATGTAACGGAGACATAGCTTACCTAAATATTTCCCTAAGGGAATTATTTATTCGTTTATCAGCTGCTAAAGAGCTGCTATAATATTAGAGCACAAATTCATCAAAATTCTCCTAGGATTGCCATAAACTGTGATTGAGAAATTTTGCTTTTATTTGTAGTCTTTCGTGTCAGGTAAAACTATATTATTCTATATTATTTTCTCATTTTTTCTTGCTTTGTTTTACAAAGCAGTTTGATCAAATTAAAGTCCATTGACTCAGCAGGGAAACCTTTTTTAAAAAAATATCAGAGTTTGAATTTAAAGGTGAGCACCAAAATTCTCCCTGGGACATTGGAGTCACATGAAACTACTGATTTTTGCTTTCCAAAGGTTCCTCTGCCAGAGCTGACTTTGTATCCCATGATGAAGTGGCCAGTAGCACCCAAACTGGTTATGCCTGCTTGAAAACTTTAATTTAGTAATGTTAAGTTGCATGTTTTTATCTTGATGAACCAGTGGTCACACAGGTACCTGGCCTTCATATCATCCCATCAAATTAGGATTGTTGAGTCAGTGACCTCACAAAAGTCTATGCCTTGGCAAGCTAGAGGAACTGAGAGAGTGACATCACAAAGACTTGTGCCTTGACTTGTGCCATCGGCCCAGAAAGCTAGAGGTGCAGAGCCAGCAAGTTCACAAGAGTCCTGGTATCTGCCAAGTAACTAAAGATACTGCAGCAGTAGCTCACAGATGCCCTTGTTTTATCAGCTCAGCATGCTAATCATGACTTAAAATAAGGGGGAGCAATGTGGGAATGCAGTTGCCTCTTATCTGCTAAAATCAGGAGAGTTTCCCTTCTCTCTTCTGATGGAGTGGGGGATGCTCATCTTTCCCAGCATAGTCCTCCTGATGCTTTTTCCCTTGCTGGTGAAATGAGGACTCATCGGGTAATCTAAATGGGTATCAACAGTAGGCAGCTGGTTCCTGGCTGGGGAGTTTATAGGGCTCCAAGTCTACCCATCATTAAGTGGGGCTGCACAAGCATCTGATGCAAGAAGAATTGTCCAAACTGGGTGTCCCCTATTTGCCTCTGTCTCCCTTTTATCTACAGGCAGATCTGTCCCTCTACTGATCCTCTCATCCCTTAAGAGAAGAGGGGAAGGAGGAGAAGCCTGTCACCTCCAGGTTTTCCTTCCCCCACAAGGAAAAAAAGAGGCCCTGACATTGGCTTCTTTTTCAGACAGAATCCAGTGGAAACTGGATCAGTTCCTTCTCCACAGCGTCCCCCGACTATGCATGTGCTATTTTGAAGATTTAGTAACAAGCTCTTGGCTAGTTGAAGGGATACAAAACAAGAGCTGAGACAGGAAAAAAAAATCCTAAAGGACCCATATTTAATTAACTATAACTTGAGTTGGTTGAAAATTCAACCGGTACTTACAGATCTTGCACTGTCAATTTGAGGAAGATAAAGCATATTCTGCACAGGAGAATCTCTGCTTTAAGTGAAAAACTCAGTGTCACCTTGAATATGGAACCTTGACCAACCCCTCCACAAAAGCTAGTTAGTTAGAATCAGAATTTATATTATTGTGTATTTGTTGTTTTCTTTAATAGTTTTTCTGTTAAGGTTTTCATGCCTTTGTGTATACTGGTGTAAATAAATCTTCTTTGTTTATTACCCTAGGAGTGAGATGCTTAATTGGGGAAGAGAAAGAGGCTAGAAAGATACTTACAACCTATTCTGTCTGCCTTCAGGGCCTGTTAAATGATCAGTGAGAGATACAGGAAAGATATCAAGAAGCTCTACTATATAAGGTAAAACAATTAAGTGGCAGAGACTGCATATAAATCAAGAGAAAAGACCCACCAATACAATTTGTTACAGACTCAGGCAGTACTAAAGGAAGTTGTCCGTGACAGAGCCATATTGGCATTTCCGCTGCGTTGTGCCCAGTGCAATTTATTCTCTACAGGGATTTTAAGTATCCTTCTATGCAATCATTTGACTGGCATTTTGGAAAAATGCCATTTTCCTAACAGTTGATAAAACTGAGGCTAGATTATTCAAAGAAATGACAGAGCATTTGTCACCGACACAGAGGTTACTGTTTTGGGCCAAGTTATTTAATTCACTATGGTGCACAAGTAAAATGGGAGGATCCTACATTTTTCATTCCTCTTTTAATTAGATCATGAGTTTTCAAAAAACTGCTAGTGAACACAGTTACAGAGGAGAAGGGTGTCAGAGCAGACAATACTATATCTCAAGTACAGTGGCCATTTCCATTGTTTTTAATTTGTTTACTGAGCTCTCTGTTCTCTCTTTTCACTTCTAACATTCTCATCTCTAGCAGCCAATGTTTTTTATAAACAAGGTTGTATTCCAGCTTCCATACTAATTTGCCCCCTATTTTCATTTGCTCATAACTTCCCTTATGGGCTGAAATTTTCCATGTTTGATCTTAGACATACATGTATTACTCAGTAGATATACTGGCTGAGCCATTTTTAAGTTGTTTGTGCAAAGAAAAAAAATACTGTCCATGTGTTGTGAGGAAACTTTATGCTTGCATTAATGACACACATTTGAGTCAAGACCTTGGTGCATTTGGCTTGTTTTAAAGGCCAGACTTTGATTAGACCTGACACAGATGTGCAGGGAAGTAAGGATTCCTTGACATTTATTGAAATGGCCTTATTAGGGCTACCTGGAAATTAGTTCTGGGCCCTTGGGGAGCACAGGGGCTACATGCTTCTCCTGGAAAGGAAAAGGGCCATAGACTTCAGGTAGACTCAAGCACATGCTTAAGTGCTGTCCTGAATACAGATGCTTTCCTAAATTGGGGCCAAAGTATGCAGCTGAGCCCTAACACATGAAAAACAGTCAAGTTCTTGACTCACTGCATTTTTAAACATTTGCATTGCATTTGAGTATGCAAATTTACACTCTGGCCCCCATCCAACAAGCTGTGCAGATGTGTCCATGCAGCCACACAGAGTCCCATTGATTTTATATAGGCATTCATCTATATGGAGCAGCTTTCAGGATCGGGGCCTCTATGCATAATTCTTAACAGTATCATTTCACACAGGTTCCTAATGCTGATACTCAGCCCAAACTTCTGGAAGAAAATATTTGTCATTATTTGAATTATTAACATTTGAAAATATTATATATAGTCATTAGACCTTAATGTTTCACTGAAATGCTTTACTTAAAAACAATCACTGAAGGACTGCAGTAGCTTTACAAAGTGTGTGTTTCAGTTCATTAAGGGTACATCTACACTACCCGCCGGATCAGCGGGTAGTGATCAATCTATCGGGGATCGATTTATTGCATCTAGTGTAGATGCGATAAATCAATCCCTGATCACTCTGCCATCGACTCCTGTACTCCACCGCGGCAAGAGGTGGAAGCGGAGTCGACGGGGGAGTGGCGTCAGTCAACCCCGCGCCATGAGGACGCGAAGTAAATTGACCTAATATACGTCAACTTCAGCTATGCTATTCTCATAGCTGAAGTTGCGTATCTTAGGTCGATCCCTTCTCCCATCCAGTGTTGACCAGGGCTAAGTTGCAAGGCCATAACAGCAGCTAGAGGAAGAACTACAAAGTTGCACAAAAATATTTTAAAGTCACCATATCTCCAGTCACAGAATCTATGATCTAAGAGAAAATAATAATAATAAAAAAAGATTTTACTGTTTGCATTTTAAAAAAGCCTCATAATATATATCAATTGGACAGCTTGTAGATGAAAAAATTTTCACTGGGAAAATGTTTTATAGTTTTTCATATTGTCTTTGATTTCTCCAGAATTTGAAACCCCTTCACACCTGTTTTCTTAAATTCTGTATAACCCTTGGTCATTTAATTTGTATAGGACTCTCAGAATACATGGAAATCTACCTATTTCAACTATAATAAAAAAGTGGATTTTGCACATGAAAGGGCAAAATAGATACACACTGTAATAACATCTCACAATGAAAGGAGCATCAGCAGCTCATCTATGACCAGTGTCCTATCTGTTTAGTGTTGGTACCCAGTTATGTTATTTCCTATCTCAACTGCTTGTCTTTTTATGTGGCCCTGGTGAATACGAACACTTACATTATATGACATGCTACTGTACAAGCTCAGTAATCCACAGCTTTTGAAGAATACACAAAACTTTTAGATAATGAGTTGAGCCCATTTTGGAGTCTCCCAACTTTGAACACAGACTTCAAAACTACCAGTTCTTCCATTTACAGAGCCATTAAGGTACCCATTAAAATATTGATTTTGAATCAATAAGCCCTGTAAGTGACCTGCAGAAGTCATCTTATAGAGAACCAATAAATTACACTGGACAGAGTCTTCCATTGCATGCGTCTCCCACTGAATTCAATAGGAGCCATGTGCAATGATACTGCTGGACTAGGGGGAGCTCATCTCCATAAGAATAGCCCTCCGGCTGCTTCTTTACCAGCTGGTGAAATGAGGACTCCACTGTGCCTTACTAGTCTCACTTTGCAGTCCATGACTCAACCCCTCTAAGATTTCCTTCCCAACATCATATCAGTCTGACTTTGTTTCCATCACTGATGTATGTAACCAAATGACTCTCAATCTTTTGCAGCACTGTATTGACTATCCTCCATTGTTGACAATGCACATTTCTAGTAGTGCTTTCCCTTCCTCATTCATAGTGCATATGCTGCATTTTCCTAAACACATTTCTTACCCCATTCTGTTTTAGCCTCTGTGCGCATTCAGATCACCCAGCACCAACAGCAGGCTCCTCAGAAGCTGCTGTGTCCACTAGTGCCTGCAAGTCTTGTTGGAAACTCTCCTTCTCCTCTTCATCACGTTCTTGTTAAGGTGCATGCATTGATGTCACACACGACACACTTTAACATACAACCATCAGTCTGTCACTTCCTCTAATAACTTCACACACATCTTTCCCCAGCTCTTCTCTCACCACCCCCCAACTCCTTTATGCTTCCTTTTGTCATCTGTGTAGGTTAAGTTGATAAGTGCTTGGGGTCCAGTTAGAAGGCCTCTTCATATGTTGATCAATCTACCTTGTGAGCTTAGAGGAACCTAACATTGACTAGAAAAATAGCAATTCCTCTTAAATCATTTCCTTTTCCTGTTGATAGAAGTCCTCTATTGCACTGAGACCCAAAAGTATCATTCTGCAAAGCATTAAGATGTGTGTGTTTGAACTTGAGCACACAGTAAAGTGTGCATGAATTCTGGCCTGTTTGACCCTTGTTCTTATTAACATACCTCATCTGAGAAGTTATATTACTTGACCATTAAATAACAGGATACATGTTTGTGTTTTGTTGCAACTATTTATTAATCCCAGGTAATCAAAGAAGCCATATTGTTTTTGTTTTTTTCTGAACTGTATATTCTTCTACTATTATATTCCCAGATTTTGTGCCCATTTAAAGATACATATTATTTTAACATAATTGAGAAATACTATTGTTTGTGAATGAATGAATGGTTATTAATTGATTAGGATATTAATATTAAGTGCTCTGATCTAAGATTACTGCCTGAATAACAAATACTTTACTGAACGAACCAGGTGTCGAAATAGTAGACAACGTTCCCTGGCTACAAATCCAAAAGCGCTTATAAAAATGAATAATAAGCCTGCAATAAATTACTAATAAATTAAAACATTATTATATCAATTTAGTTCGCTGGTTTCTCCCTAAAATCAACTGGCACCCTAATATGTATTAATCATTAGGCAACCCTGTCATCCCTTCATTAAACAGCATTAGATAATTATCTATTTTTCCCCTTAACTCATAGCGAATTGGTCACTGTACTGGCTTCCTTTTACAGATGCTCACTATATCTATCTTTTTCATGCATCATATAACCAAATACTCTGTTCAGCTGAAAGCCCTCCAGGCTCCTCAATCTTATTTCTATGTGATTCTTTTTTAAAAAAAATGTTGAAATGCAAATGTAATCCCAGTGCAGGAAAATTAATGCATTGCTTCCATATGAAATTCATAAGACATTTCACATACTACAGAGGTTTAGCGACAGCTCTTTTAGAAGTTTGTCTGTATACCTCTGAATGCTAACACAGTATTAGATATCTAACTGGAGATGTCTTTATATCTATTCCATCTGCTTATCTGTGGAGGAAGTAGTTGTAATCTAAAGAACTCATGTTTTAAATCAATTGCAAATTAACGGCCCAATCCTGAAATCTTTATTCACACGAATAGTCCTTCATGCAAGTAAGGACTGGAACCTAATTAATATTTTACAATTCCTTGCTCAAATACAATTACCATTTGAGAGTTGATCTCATTCTCTGATACAGATTCCTTGTTGTATTTACCACATTGGTTCAGTTTGTAGCAGTATTTCCATTATAAATGATTATTTATCAGGGGATCATATTTTTATCACAGAAATTCCCTTCAGGCTGAGTCTAAGCATATTATCACATTTGGAATAATATTTTTAAAAAATTTTTAAAGTTAAACAGGCTAGTAGTTCTATATATTTCTACTCTTTCCTCTTCCTCAGATTTCTGTAAAGAAAAAACAACAACCCACAAATATGTAGGGTTGAATTCTTGTCACAGTTACACCAGCATAACCAGGAGTCCACTGACTTCTACAGAGTTAATGATATAACTGTGATGTGTATCTAGGCCTATTTCTTTTGTCCACAAAAATGTTGAAGGTCGTGAGTTAAAATATGAGGAATTGCCTATAAATAATTTATTTAAATAATTACCAGTGGAGGGTTACTTTGTCCAGACACTGTCCAATGGGAGCAGTGGAGGCAAAAAACCTAATTGGCATCATGACTGAGCTTGATACGTTTATGGAGAAGATGATATGATGAGACTGCCTACAATGGCACATAGCAGATATCTCCAATAGCTGGTGATGGGACACTAGATGAGGATGGGTCTGAATTACTACAGAGAATTGTTTCCCAGGGTCTGGTTGGTGCATCTTGCCCACATACTCAGGATCTAACTGATCATCATATTCGGGGTCTGGAAGGAATTTTCTCCCAGGTCACATCTGCAGAGACCCTGGATTTTTTATTTGTTTTTTGTTTTTTTGTTTTGCCTCCTCTGCAGCATGGGCCCCAGGTCACTTACAGATTTAAACTAGTTACAAGTCTCTGTAACTTGAAGTCTTCAAATCATGATTTGAGGACTTCAGTAACTCAGCCAGAGATTAGGTGTGTATTACAGGAGTGGGTGGGTGAGGTTCTGTTGCCTGCAATGTACAGGTCAGACTAGATGATCATGATAGTCCCTTCTGACCTTATAGTCTATAGTACACTTTCTCCTCCTCCCACCCCCACCCCATCCTCTTCAGTGGCCTCTGCTTCTAATGGGTAGCAAAGAGAGGGGCTCTAGGTCTTACTCCCCCACACACATACCCTCTTCCAAGCTATGGAGAAGAAAGGGGACTTCAAGCACTTCTATTCTGTCTGTTGCCATTACTGTTTCTCCTGGCCACTGAGAAGATGCTCCCCACTCACTTGGAAACACTGGGAGATGGCACTCATTTTGAAAAGGGAAGTACTTCATGGAATTCTTTGTGGTGGAACATCAGCCACTGCTGTAGGAGAAACTTTTAGTTATGAAGAATAATAGGGGGAAATGATCATTCATCCTTAAAAAATAATTCAAATGTTGTCAATGCACAAGATTTCATCGAGTTTTAACTATATGGAAAGTTGAAAGAGTGTGTTTTACTGTTACTGAGATAACTCATAGGGTGGGGGGATTGAAAGGGAAGGATAAAAATCTCCAATTTTGAATGCTACTTTTCTTAAAAGATTCCTTTAAAAAAATCAAATCCTTCATGAATTAACAGATTTACCTGTAAATGCTCATAAAATATATTCTGTACTCTAAGAATAAGAGCCATAATTTGGGGGAGCATATTTTTTGCACACAGCAAAATGACTGAATCCCTGCTTTAAGCACAAAATTCAACTTGTCCTTAACTATGGAGTTGCAACTGATGCTTCACAGTGATTTGAAACCTACAAGATAAAGCATCTTCACTTGGCTCAGCATCTCAAATATTTTACAGTTTCAGTTTCTCTCCAGTTCTCTGCTGAGGAGAGGAGAGGGAAGAGATCTCTCCATCCAGAAATTCAATTTGTTCTAGCTCTGTTAGCCAGTCTCTCTTACCTGCATTTTCTTCCTATGCCTTCTTATACTACCCATGTTAATGGACCAATTTGCTCATTAGACCTCCCCCAGCCCATACTAATCCACTAATTAGGGTGAGTCAGGTCCATCCTAGGTGGAATTAATTTGTATTTAAGCAACCTGAGTGCTGGCTCAGCATTTGGCTCCCAGAACTCTGTCACAGAAGGCAACAGTTTTACTTCTGGAAGTACCACCTCTGATTTGCCAAATGCTTAATGTCAAAAGTACTAAAAAGAATAAGAATGACATCTAGGGTATATCTTTATACATGTACAGTTTAGCTCCCAGCAAGCCATATTACTCAATTTGTGTGTTTCAAATTTTAACTCACCTGGTTTCTTTCAAGAAGTATTTCTAATCCTGGCAGATTACCCACATCATCATATTTTGGAAAGAGATTTAAATTCAGTTCTTAATTTTATCCTGAAAAAAATCCATTTCTGTCCCAAGAGCAACCCATAAATGGCTAAAAACAATTCATCACTTTCTCCCAGAATTAAGATTAATTGATCTATTGCACTTCTTGTAGTCCAACATAAACATTTTACTATTTTTTATCTTTTACATAATTCCTACACAAGGACTAATTTTAACATCTAATTCACTGAGGAGCAATTTAAGAGATTGATCCAAAAATGAATAGGATTAAATGTGCATTCACCAGTATCCTTTATATTTTCCCATCCTTTGGAATTTATTACAAAATGGAACCTTTTCAATTAAAAGTGTGGGGTTTTTTTGCTTTGCTTTGTTTAATTTCTCAGGACACACAAATCTGTTGTTTAGTGTAATGCGAAATACTGAAAGCTAAGTAAAAAAAGACAAATTATCTCTTATTCCATTAAAAAAGGCAAAAAACACTCTCCCCCCTTTCAAAAAACCCACCCTATACTAAGAGAAATTTCAGTTTGCATGGTTTAGCACTCAAAACTCAGAGAATACCAGAAGTTAAGGTTCCATGCACAACCTTAGCTCTGTCTCCCTGTGCATATGCATTCCAACGCAGTCTTTGCCTGATTCTAGACACTTTTCCAGCAATTAAAATATATAATTAAAAAAATAAAGATAATTCAAAATTCAAATAGATACTGGGCTGCCCATAAAAAATCCACAACAATACTCACTCATAATAGTGCTAAGCACACACTGGAAAACTCTTTGCCTTCAACCCCACAGAATGCATCCTCTACAAACATATTAGGAAACAAACATGAGCTTTGCAGTATGCACTGAAATTTTTTTAAAAAAATCAGGGTTCTAGTGGGTGAATGGGAGAAGTGGATTTCAAAGCCTCGGCCCCTTGTAGGAAAAAACCCTCCCACCAGCCACCTTCCTTTAAGACAAATGGCTATATAAAATATTGCAGATGGACTAGACAGATGTTCCTAAGCCTTTGACTGCCAGAAGCTGGGAGTGGACAACAGGGGATGGATCATTCGATAATTGCCATGTTCTGTTCATTCCCTCTGAAGCATCTGAAGCAATATGATGACTCAGCAAGCACTTCTGTTTGCAGAGTGCTGCCATTTTGATGTGCATACCCTTCAAAAGACCTTTTTCTTATATTAAAGATTGCAGTGCCTCAGACTCATATCTTGAAAATAAAGTGCTCTTCCAATTTATCACACGTGTAGGGGAGGGGCTTCACTGAGTGGGCCTCCGGTAGCTGCAGGCTGCTAAGGAGACTCATGTTATTTCTGAGCCTAACACCCTGGCTATGATGTAAGTCCTTTAATGTATTTTTATTCACATGTTCTGTGTTACAGTGAAGTGACACCATTTTTTTTCTAAGCCCTTAAAGAATGGCATTTAGATATCAGATACATGTTCAAAACATTTTTCATTTACTTTCTGTTTTCATAGTTTTCCTGTAAAAGGATCCAATGTGCATCCAAGTTAACTAAATATTTTGATTCAAGCAAATCATTCTGAAAGGGGGAAGAGCAAAAATGAAGTAGCATAGTGCATGTAAAAATGCACTAAAATTTTAACTGCAGAGGTTAACATTTCTGGGCATTCAATCTATCTTGGGAATATGCATTGTTGGATAAGATCTTGGTACTACCAAATATGTTTCCCTAACAGTCAGTCACCATCATGATTGCCACTGTTGAACTGTAGAGTCAGTAACTGAACCTATCCTCAGAATTCAACATAAGCTGTCTTGATATTATATAGCCCCGTCATTGGGCCTAAACCCATTAAACTGTCATCTGTGGGTTTACGTCATTTTTACTTGAGGGGACTAGTGAGAGTTTGCAGTGTTTACTTGTTTTTAACATACATACATGACTAAACTATTGTATCCTGAAAACTCCATTTCACATCACACTTTGTCTCCTGTTAGCATGGTTGCAAAGAATAACAAATTTAATAACTTTTAAACAGCAGGGTATCAGAAATACCAGCATTAGAAATATTTAAATTAGACATTTGATATATAATTCTTCAGTCCCCATCAAATGCTATCTAGCTTTTGTTGCCCACTTCAATGGACAGGGATATGTGAATTGTATTTTTTAAGGTGCTTTCTTTGATGTGCAAATAAACAACGAAGTTCAGATAAGAAAATCCAATATACTTACTGTGTACTTCAAGTCAGCAAATGAAATAGATGAAGTGCACTTGTTTTATTTTGACGGGGGAAATGTCACAAGGCACATTCAAAATGAAATGTAATAATTGCAGGAAAATATACTTTAATGTTATTATAACAACAGGATACTGGAGATGAAAGAATGGAAATAACATTTCAATATCTCTGCTAAAGGATAGCTGAAAATTGTGCACTGAAACTGTATTTTTACCTTGATACAGGTCCAGTGATCAACCTTAAAACACTTTTTAGCTACCTGAGAGTTCACAGTATTCTTTCTTCTCCTTGGGCTGCCACCTTGATGTGGCGGAAACGTTTGCGCATACTTAAGACCCTAAGAGTGATGCCGTCGGGAGTCCTTTACTCCTGGTCAGGTCACCCATGGCGGTAAAGTCGAAGGCGACGTACCAAACAAAGTGCAGCACAACACAACCCAGTATAAGACCTCAACAGCAGAACAGGCGGATGAAGCAGGATCACCTCTCAATGGCTGTGAAGGCAGACGAAAGCTGCAATGCAGAAGAAACTCACAGTCGTCTTGGACCTCCTTGCCACTGGACACAGGTGCCTCTTCCACCAAGATTTGTGTTGTTGGTGCACAACAGCTCCCCCACATTAAACTAGTCATGCACAGGCTTCTTTCACAGGAAGAATTTCTTCCCCACCCCTACCCATAAAAGTCCTGTGGCGATGGGTGAGTGGTAATGGGGATAGGTGAAATGATCACCAGGTGTCCCTAGTCACAGACCCACACACAGGCAGTGACCACAAGATGGTTTTCATATGCCCCTGGACCGGGATAGGGGGGCATTTTCAGCAGCAGCGGTCATGACTGAGCAGGCTCTTTTAGGAACTCCTCTGTTCACCCCTTATGGGAAAGAGGCTAGAAAAGGTGCCCCAAACATAGTCTATCCCACCATATCTGACTGCATAACTGTGTCCAGAGGGATCACTCCCAATGCAGTCGTAAAACCAAAATGTTTCTTGCAACTTGGAATGTCCGTACCCTAGTAGACATATCAAAAATTGAAAGACCCAAATACAGAACAGCAATTGTTGCCTGAGAACTCTCGAGGTATAACACCGACATCCCTGCTTTCACTGCAACAAGGCGTGCAGATGAAGGCCACTTGAGGGAAGAGGGACGCAGTTACACTTTCTTCTGGAAAGGAAAACCAGCAAGCAACAGGCGAACACACAGTGTTGACTTTGCAATCAAAAACCTTCTAGTCAACTGCCTGCCTGAGCTCCCTGTCAGCATCAACAAGCACCTTATGACCCTCCCCATCCAATTGGTCAATAAGTCATTTGCCACTATCATCAGTGCATATGCACCAACACTTGACACTGAAGAACAGAAAGAATCCTTCTACACTGACCTTGATGAAATTTTGTCATTCATTCCAAAAACAGATAAGATAATCTTCTTAGGGGATTTTAACACAAGAGTTGGCTGAGACTCTAAGGTATGGAGTAGCACTGTTGGGAAGGAAGGAGTGGGCAAGACCAATTCCAATGGCATCCCTCTACTCAGCAAATGTGAGGAGCATGACCTTGTTATCACAAACACACTCTTCAGAAAAAGCAACAAGTACAAAACAACTTGGCAATACCCCTGCTCAAAACAGTGGCACCTCCTAGACTATTTCATTGTAAGAACACAGGATCTTAGAGATGTCTAAATCACCTGGGTCATGTTAGGAGCCGATGCTTGCTGGACTGATCACTGCCTGGTAAGGTCAGTCATGTCCATCAGGATTGCACTGAAACATAGAAAGCAATCCAAATCACATAGATGGCAATACAACATCCAAAGATTTCAATCCTAAGTGCATCAAGAGAACTTCCAAACACTCCGTAGTGAAAAACTGACCATGTACACACTTGGAAATGAAAATACAAGTGTCCAAGAAGACTGGGAAGCCCTAAAATAGACCATCCATTAGGCTTGTGGGGAATCCATCAGCCTTGTTACCTGCCGCCATCAGGACTGGTTTGACAACGACAACATTGAGATTACATCCATTTTGGACCAGAAGAGAAAAGCTTTCTGTGACTGGCAAAACCAACCACTATCCAGTCAGATGCAGAGCTCTTTCCATCAGCTCAAAGGTGAATTTCAAAGGAGGAGCCGAGAAATCAAAAACAAATAGTGGGAGGACAAAGCAAAAGAAATCTGAACATTTGATGACAGACATGATATGTGGAGCTTTTTTTGTGAGACAAAGATCCCGTATGGACTAAGCTCATTTGTCCTCACACCTCTGAGATCCAAAGATGATGGTACCCTTCTTAAAGATACCGAATCCATCAAAGAGCACTGGAAGGAACACTACCAAAAGCTTCCAAATTGAGAATTGACTGTCACTGATGACACCGTCGACTCCATCCTGCAACACCCAATCTGGAAAACTCTTGCCAACCCACCAACACCTGAGGAGGTCTTCAAAGCAATTAAACAAACGAAGAAGAATAAAGCACCAGGTCCTGATGGCATACCAGCTGAAGTAGTGAAAGTGGGTGGAGAAACCCTGACTGGCGAAGACTTGTCAGAAAGGGAATGTCCGATTTTGAGGAAAACCACCTTGCCCTGGTCGCAGAAAAATGCCAGAAAACAAAGAAAAGACAATGGTCATGCAGCAATCTTGGCCCAACCCTGTCTTCCAACACCACCTGCAACATCTGCCAATGAGCCTTGAGCTTGGCTCAAGGATCAGACTCCTCAGTCAGCAAAGGACCCATGAAAAATAAACTTGTGAAAGAGATCATCCTTGACCTCGAAGGATTGCCAGTTAGGATGATAGTATTCCTTAGCTACAGGAAATACTGAGACATTATCCAGTTACCTAATGCAGTTATTAAATTGTTGTTTTTCAAGAGTGATTGCTATTACTCAATCGCCTGTATTTTAAGCTGTCCAAAGCAGGTTAACAATAACAAAAGTCCTGCTTGACAAGTTATATAAAACTGTTTATAAAAATAAGCAAAATACTGGTACAAAATGGATGTGTTTCAGCTAAAAACTAATTAGAGATCTTCTAGGCTCCTGGTGAGGTCACAAAACTGCTATAGCAACAGATGGAAGCAGTGCTAAAAACAGACCGATTAAGCCATAATTGGAATCACCAGATAACTGGGTAATTTTGATGAGAGGAGGTTGCCACCTCTTTCTGGACATTGCTTTTCTGGGAGTAACTTGGTAATTAGCTTAAGCAAGCTCGTGGAATAAACAGTTTGAAGGAGCCAGTTTTACCTTTATGGCTGACACCTCCCCACAACTTGTTCAGAGCACAAGATTTATCATCATACTGTTGCACCTTCATTGTCCCACATGAAAAGACCACCATCATCAGATTTAGCTAAATTCCTGAGCAATCTTGGAAATATGAAGCTGACATTCCCGATGCTACCTCCTCCTTAGCATCCCTCCTAAAAGAAATAAAGAAAAGTGTTAAAATGAATTTTTTATTTTTTTTTTAATTTCAATGTTTTTCTGCCTTTATCCGTGTGTTTAGTAAAATGTTTAAGAGTTTTTGTCCCCCATTCCCTCCTAACAGCTGTTAAAATGGAAGGAAACCAGAATTAGCAAGGATTTTAAAACTACCTTATCTCAGTTGAGCTCAAGACATCTCTTCTAATCAATGCAACATCCTATAAGATTACAGATTTCATTTCCTAAATATATATTTTGGATTCTGTTCTATTCTATGCAGGTTCTTATGCTGCAATCATCACCGCAGGATCTGAGCAAATAATTTACAAGGAATAATTTGGTACATTTTGACTTTTTTTTCCTGTTCACATATTGTCCATCAAATTTCAAGATACTATTGTTATTAGAAATTATTCATTTCCCAGGATTTCTACACAACCCTTTGGAGCTTGGTAAATACTGCCCCTCGGTTTACAACTACAGCAACACCCCACACACACTGTAACTCCACGCATCAAATTAAAGCTCAGCAGCTTGTTTTGTTAAGGATCTAGTACTTCGTCTGTCTGTTTCACAATTGCAGGACGAGTTGGAGTGAAATCACGTAGAGCAGTCTGAGCTCACATGCTTCACCAATGTACTGAGAACTAACTGCATTTTAAAACTATTTTCAATTTCTAGGCAGAGAGGTGCTTTGGCTAGATGGTGTCATTTCACCTGAGGCTTACAAAAGTATCACTTCAAGCTCCATAGGAATGTCAACACACTGTAGAAATTATCAAACAGATTTCTTCTCTCTCCAAATGAAAACGAAGGTGAAATTAAAGAAAAGTAATAATCTGCAGACAGATGGTGCTGTGTAATTCGCAAGGGGGTATTCGTAGCTCTGTAACATCTTAGCTGCTACTTGTAATATAAATGCTGTGAAATAATGGGTAGAACAACATACCAGTTTTCAGCAAAGGTGGCCTAATTCTGCTCCCTTTGAAGTTGATAGCAAAATTACCATACAGGATCATATCCAGATGCATTAGCTTTAATGAGTTATCATAATCTTTATACTTCATTACTTGTACAAAATACACTACAGTGTATTTACTGTATCATCAATAAAAAACTATTGTCAGAATAAATTACTAGTAGAACGATGCAGACTACAGTGCTTTATACAGCCTCTGACAGATACTAAAGCTCACCTTTCCTTAATATCTAAACAGCAGGTGCACATTGTACCTTCTAAATTTCTGTGCAATCACTATCACACAAACTCCACCTACTGCAATTTACTACTGCGTAATAATAATCTTGGAATTATTGCATTTCATGCAGGAGAGTCTGGTTATAATTTAAAATGATTCAGGTTTATGCAGGTGTGTATCAGTTATTTTTATGCAACACTGCAAATATACAAGGAATGAGAAATTATAGTACCTGTTTTCAGTTTTAATGAATAAGACAATGCAATGATTGATTTCTATGCACATACTACTATACTGGAATGTGTGGAAGTACCATGCATTAGTGGTTAGAAGCCTCTTGTCAAATTACACAAATGAGCTGTGGTAACTTTGCTATGATTCTTTATTTGCTGACACATTACAAAATCAGGGTTGCCAGGTTTTTCAACAACTAGCCCTCTGGGCTCTCAAAACAATCTCTATAGAACTCACTTCTTAACCAACTAACGTTAAGCACTGCACTGCTGTTTAAAAGATATAGTAACATAAAATAGCAGCAATGAACTTACAGCTTGCATAATATAACAATGGTACAGAGGGTTTGTTCAGCTGATTTTTCTAGCAGTTGGGTATACATGTACTGAGAGTAAAATAGACTAAATGTTCATTGTGGTGCTACTTTTCATTTTTAGTTTAGTCGGCTATTACAATAGTACAGATCTCTATTTTTAGGTGGTTTTTTTTAATGTGTTGAAGTGGCCTGTGTATGTAGCAATTAAAGAAAAGTTCTCCACACAAAAAAGTAAATATGAGCTGAGTGTCTCAGCTTCTCAGACAAAACAAGATTTCTCCAATACTCTGCCTTTGTCTCTCTGCACAGTGTGCCGGCAGCTGTAGTTCTGAGCCCCTTGTCAGTTCTTCAACTTGCATCCTTCTTTATTAAACATATCACTACCATATTTGCAATTAGCTTCCCGAAGTCTTGTTGAAAACAACACGGCAACCTGATTTACTCATATTAAATAGCTGAAAGAGATGTGTCTTTACAGTGTGTTTTTCATTGTTGTTTATACTCTCTATTTTCTGGGGCATGTAAAACTACATATGGTGATGTGCAACAGGTTTTTTTTAAACAATAATTATACAATCTGTTTTCAATTTGCCCAAGGTTTATGACTTATATTAAAAGAGACTTTTTCCTGATTTGCTTTTGAATATCCTCAATCCAATTATAAAAAAACCTGCAGAGATGTTGAGCAATGCTGCAGAACGTGAAAAGCCTGATATGAATATCTAAATACAGGGGGGGAAACATGCACTAAGAGTGTGCCAGATAGGTGCCAAATTCTATTCTGTTCCATGTATGAGATACTGTGCAAATGATCTAATATGTTAATTAGCATATTTGCATATAACCATCAACTTAATCTCATGGTCAACACACACTGTTCCAAACAGTGGTGAGAGTAAAATTAGGACTTGCACAGAGTTGGTAGCTTTGGTGGAGATAGTTGGGTGGGGGAGTCTGAATAGAAATCTGGCGGGTAGCTGGGTGAGTGGCTGATGGGGCTGTTGGTACTGCTGGGGGTTAGTATGGTGCTAGTGCTTCTGGAGGGCAGGAATTGGAGGCAGAGGTTGTTGGAAGGAGCATGGGGCTCTAGATGGTGAAATACAGAGGCTGGGATTCCTGAGGCATAAGTGGGTTTCAGGGAACCAGAGTCTCTTGGAGAGGAGGTAGCAGGGGTGAAAGTAACTCTGAAGACATACCGGTACGGGTGCCGGGGCCGGCTATGGCCCTCGGAAGGGTCAGGGCCTCGAGCGGAAGGGGTGGGGCTCGGGGTCAGCATCCCCCAGACAGCGCTTGCAGGCCGCCTGGCCCGCACCACCCAGGACTCCAGTGGTGATTTAAAGGGCCTGAGGCAGCTGCTCCCTTTGCCCCCTGCCCCCCGGCAGTGGCCGGGGGGGGGCAAAAGGGGCAATGACGTTAAAGCGCAGCCACAGCAGCGCTTTAAGCAGGGTCCTTTGCCGCGGCAGTGCTTAACATCGCTGCTCCTTTTGCCACGCCCCCTGTCAGTGGCCCTGCTGGTAGAGACCCTGCTATCAGGGCTGCTTTGGGGGAGGCAAAAGGGGCAGGGACGTTAAAGCACTGCCGTGACAGCGCTTTAATGTGGGCTGTGTACGGGCAGTGGGCTGCGTACTGGCTTCTTAACGGCTCACTTTCACCCATGGGAGGTAGGAGGGTGATCAGGCAGCTGTGGGAAGCCTGGTACAGTTGGCTGCAAAGAGAAGGGGAAGGGAAAGTCTGTGGCAAGTGTGGAACACCTCACCTTGTGCTGCTACATGGGCCTCTGCTACCACCTCCCCCTTACTTGTTCCTGGCCCTCATCCAGCAGGGAGAGGTGGAGCTTGGTGGCTTGCTCAGCACAACAGCAGCCTGTAGTAACCAAAATGCAAAACTGCTGGTAAATGCTTGCGGCCTTCCAGAAACTCTGCAGCCTGGTGCATGAGAGTCCAGATGCAACTGTGCAATGGGGCTGCCCAATGTGTGACTGTCACTCCAGCTTTGTGACATTGCCTTGAACTATAGGTCTGCAACAAATGGACAGCAATATCCCTGTTGTATGCTATCTGCTGACCCTGGGCACTATAAACCACTCTATGGAAGATCACTGGGGCTGGATCTCTGCAAATCAGCTGGAAGAGATCTGGGGATGGTAAAAGTAGATAAAACATATAAGATTATGATGGCAAAAATCTGACTGTAGAAGATTTAATGAGCCAGCTCCTCAACCATAAAAGAGCCACATTGTGCCCCCATAAAGTTTCCCTAACTGGGCAACTGAATATCTCCCCATGGTATCAGAAAAAGCACAGCCTGCTTAATAGTCTTCCCCTTGCTCCCCCAGAATAGAGAATATGTTAGATATTCGCCTGGGGAAGGGTCATATCTGGAGTGCTGCTGCTCTCAATCAGTTGCTAGGTGATGAGAGGACTCTTTGGGCATCTTTGCAGGGCACTAGAGGGGACTGCTTAGGTGTTATACATCAAGATCTGCACTAGACATAGCTTGTTGGACCCACAAATTGGGCTCTGTGAGTCCCCCTTTTCTGTAATCTGTACAGAATTAAAAGATGAACACTTGATTATGATTTAGCTCGACCTTTAACACCGAATGCACAAATATGTGCAGGATGATTTTAATGTCCAAATGTCTAGACAGAAAGTTCAAATATGACTCACGATTGTTTTTAAAAGGAATCTGCCTGCATTTTGGAAACAAGGTTCAGCAACTCAATAATATTGTTCTGAGTAAGACCCCATGATGTGTGCCAGGATTATCAAATACTGTTCAGAACTATCACCGGTATCGGAAACCAACCAGGGCACATATCACAGCAAGTACCTAGTGAAATAGCTTTGTTCATTTGCACTGACGTATTGTATGGATAGTTGCAGCATAGGTGCAGGTCCCATATAGATTCTTTTGCACATGCTGTAGTTCTACTGAGATTATGCCCTTTTACAAAGAAAACTGGTGAGATGAAAAATTGACCAACTAACTTGCACATAATGGGTTTGAGATTGATCTATTGGATTTATTGCTCTGGAAAGGTTCTAGTTCAGCTTATTATACCTCTTGTTGTAGATTTCCCTAGGTTTCTATGTTAAATGTAAATTTGTGACATTTAACAACAGAGCAGTGAAAGAACAGAGAAACATCAATTTACAAACAAACAGAAGGGCCCTGTTTGAATTCCTTCAGGCAAAGAAACAACTTGTTAAAGAATTGAAAAATCAACATCTGCCCTACATAGCCTGATGGAATACATCTAAGGTAAAATGCCCTACCTATTATTCAAGACAAATATTTTCAGAATTCCTGATCTGAATTTCCTATGTTTATTCCTAATGGCAGTGACTTTTTAAAAACTTTAAAAAAAAATAAAATTAGATTATGTCTTTTCACAGTATTTTGAATTTGTTTCTGTGGTTTGCTAAGTTAAATTTTAAAATGCTTCCCAACTCAAAGTCTGCCGAAAGATCCCCATCAAACGAGTGTAACAGTGATTGCATGGTGAAGAATGGTTCCAATCACCCTCCCTGCTTTTCATCTTTCTAGGCTCACTCATATCATGCAATAAAATATGTCTGCATAGTTCTCTTTAAGCTGCAGTGGCGGGTAACCAAGTCTCCTATGCCTGAGTGCCTTCACATTGTCCACTCAAAGGGAGATCTCCTCCCTCATCTTCAGCCATGGGAAAGGACTCCCTGTGGGTAGAGCCCGCACAACAGATTCTACACCATCCCTTGCCACACTCCATGGTGAGGGGTGTGCCTAGAAAGTTATGAGGGATAGGAGGTGGAGTGGCCTGAGTGCTGTATGCTCCAGCAATCTTCAGCTGCGGCAGCACCCACTTGGACTTCTAAATTGCTCTAACTAGGAGCATGATACATAAACAATTTTTTGTCTCCACTCTCTTCAGCTGTGCTGAGCAGAACTTTGGCACAGCTAAGGATCTGGACTTCAGACCTGAACAATGACTCATGAACAGAATTTGCTTCACATCTTGTATGGATCCAGTCATAATAGCAACAGTCCTAACAGAAGGCAAGTTTGGGGCTGCGATCCCACCACCAACCAGCACAAAGGGACTTTCCTCATTCTTCTCGTTGGGCCCAATTTTCTGCACCTACTCTGCTTATAATGGAAATGATAGGCCTTATTGCCAGTTTCACCCATAATAATTTATTGTTTCTACAGCATTAGATACACATCACAGAATTACAGTCTACGTCATAAAAGAATAGCGCTTTCTTAAAGGAATGCCTATTTCATGTGTTCATTGTTATTAGCAACAAGGTTATAGGAGTTTAAATTATTTAAATTAATTCATTAATCTAAATGCACTGCCTCCAAGGAGGCATTTATTCCAGAAGTGCTGATTCTACATATTGGACAGGGGACAATGAGTGCTCTGAACTGGCTAACCTAACCCCTCACCTAATATTAGCTCATAATAAAAAAGGACATGTTTAATCAAATTATTTAAATTCAAATAGATGAGACCAGACACTGACTATTTCCAGAAATGCCTATTCAGCAGTGAGGAACAAAATGCATAGACAGATTTATAGGAGTCTTCGTGGCTGAGATAGGCAGTGCACTAAAAATTATTATTGCATTCTTTGTGACCAGGACAGGTAGCTCTGTTGCATGAGCTATAAACCCTATTATTTAACTGCTGCAAGAGTAGGCAGGTATGTACCAAGATGACCTAAGGGATCCAACACTGCTAACCTCTGTGGTTTTATTTGCTCATAGAAAGTTGGTAATTTATTTAGTACCCAGGAGTAGCTAGTCATTTATAAAACTTTAGCATTTGTATCTATTTATATCTCAATCTCATGTCATAGCTAAGGATTTCTGAGAAGTGAGTTAGTTGATATCCTTAGACATACTTGTCTGTATTTCTCACAAGACAGACATGGTGCTGTCATTCCCCTTCAGCTGCACAAAAACCACACCAGCTTCAAATAGCCCCTCCAAAAAGCCACATGCACAAAAATCTCATGTCTCATACAAATGGCCTATAAAATACTTATTATGAGATTCTAGTTAAAATATGCCTCTAAAGAACTGCATTAAAAATAATCAGGTTAGCAGTAGCATTTAGGGATGGCACAGCATGAGATTTGGCCTTCTCCTATGTTACCATTCTTGAGCAATGTGTTTCTAATGTGGTCAGTGCTTTCCTAAATATTTTTCATGGCAGAAGCCATTTTTTAAGTGGTAGTGCCAAAAAAACCTCTGCTAATTTCATATTTATCATAATTATTCTGCCTTAAAAAGTGAAAACAACATTAATGAAAATACAGCTTCATGGAAGTGTTTACTTAACCATGATGCAAATGCAGATTGTAACAAGCTTAGCAGGACTGATTTGCTTTTTCTCTGTACGTATTAACTCCAATATATTTCTTCTACTGATACAAATGACAGCTCAGCTTGTAACCCCCCCCCCTCACCACCATCTTCCCTGTCGTTGCCAACATCAGGAAGCTCTTCCTTTTCCTGTGCCTGGCAGTCATATACATGGTGCACCAGACAAAGGCAGCTATTTGAATCCACCTCCACTAGAAGGAACAGAACTAGAGTTGGTCAGAAATTTTCTGGCAAAACTTAATTTTTCCATTGACTCGAAGGGGCTTTAGATAGTACTCATAGTCAGTTATTTTATCTGGCTTGCTATGTTAACTTTTCCAGTTGAGCAATGGAGATGTCCGTTAATCAAGGTTACAGCTGTAGCCTTCCCAATCTCATGGGCTGTTGCCATGGCAACAAAAAGTAGCCTGTTTTTAGCAAAGAAAATACATCAGCCAGAATAATAATCATTGAAGTTCAGGATTAATCTGTGGGTAGGCCTTAAAATTTGCCCAATAAGGTTACTCAAATCTTTTCCAATAACGTGTTAGAACCAGGCAAAGTGAAAGCATTTGTAGTAAGTCAGACCTTTCACGTCTGGCTGTCTATCTAGATTACCCTTTCAGCACACCAGTCAGACTTTAAAATCAGTTTTATATAGCCTGTTGGGCACCCAATAAAGGGATCCTGCTCTCAATGAGAATTTTTCATATTGCTTTCATTGGAAGCAGGATTGGCCTCAAAATATAGCAACAAAATTTCGTCTTCTTGAAAATGAAGTGAGAAGCAGCAAGATGTAAACTTAATAATGACATATAGCAAAAGGTCGTTTTTCTATTTTATATATCACCTTCACCATTTCACTATCAGGGATAGCATAATGAGGAGACCTTATGTAGCGGTCACCTTTAACGACTGCCAGCCATTATTTTTATAGTCACACTTTATTATAATTGATTCTAGGGAAGACATTACTATTGATTCTTAGTACTCTTCAGTGGAGCAGGCAGTTGAAAGAAAGGTGGGTATATATATATAGTGGGTATCATAGAATTCACTACAGCACCCACTAAAATCAAGAATTATTTACATTTAAATTTTGATTATATTATTGTAGTGCTCAATGGCACTGGTCAGTAAAAACACATAAGAAGACACATTTTCCAAGCTGATCAGTCCCTTCCAATAGCAACCCATGATATATAACAGGGATCGGCAATGTTTGGTTTGCGGCCCTCCAGGGAAAGCCCCCTGTCGGGCCGGGCCGGTTTGTTACCTGTCGCATCCGCAGCTTTGGCCGATCACAGCTCCCACTGGCTGCGGTTCTCTGCCCCAGGCCAATGGGAGCTGTGGGAAGCGGCACGGGCCGAGGGATGTGCTGGCCGCTGCTTCCCACAGCCCCCATTGACCTGGAGCAGTGAACCACAGCCAGTGGGAGCTGCGATCGGCCAAACCTGTGGACGTGGCAGGTAAAGAAACCGGCCTAGCCCACCAGGGGGCTGGGTGCCAAAGGTTGCTGATCCCTGATATACAATTTAAAAAATAAATTCCATGGGTGCACTGATGCACTGAACATGATATAGTTTAGCAACCAAAGATGTGGTTCAAACAATTTTACAGATGTGATTAACATCAGATAAGTAGTCTCATTGACTACAATGGACTTTGCAAGTTAGCATTTCATGCACAATGCCCAATAGTTAAGACCTCTGGGACAGAGTCTCAAGAGAACTTAACTCCTATTTAGGAACCTAAATAAGTGGCAAGAGCTCAGCATTCAGAAGCTACCACTGAGAAGAATGAGAATGAGTGCTGAACTGTGGCCACTTATTGAGGCACCTCCATTGGAGCTGAGGTCTCTGAAATATCTGACCATCTATCTGTTGTTAAACAGTAACAAAAAGAAAGATTCACGACCCTGTGCAGACTAAAGAAATGTTATGACAACACATTTTCCATTACTCACTCTTCCCATTAACAATGCAGCTCACCTCTGTACACAACAAAATTTGCCAATACTCTGACTATACATACACACACTTTATTATAATATTGTGTTTCAGTTAGACACACTGACCTCTTAAAGTTGTCAGAGAGTAGATATTAATTATTGATCATGTAATAGGTCAGATTGGACATTGAACTTTATATGCAGGGTTTTATCTTTAAAGACAAGTTCAATTCAAGTGTTTAATATTTCTTGGTGGGAAAAGTAAGTAAATAAAAAAAAAATTTGGAAGATCACAATGCAGATTTACTTGAAACCAGAGTTTGCCAAATTGCTAGTGAATAAGTAAAAGCCCATACTGTAAGTATACGATTAGAGGTGGTCAAAGTTTTTCTGTCAAAGGTGATTTTCCATGGAAAATTTGGTTTTTGACTAAATGTTATTTTCTATGAAAAAATACTTTTCCTGAGTTTTTGGTAAAAAATGAACATTTGAAAATCCGATTTTTTTTTTAGTTTTCTTCTGCAAAACACAAATTTTCATTCAAAAACTGGGAAAAAAAAGATTCTGAATCACTGCTGCATACCACATGAGAGATATCACTCAGGTGCTTCATGTGCCTATCCTTCTTTAGGGGCTGCTCTTAATTTCACATAATGCACCATGCAACTGCTATGATGTACCATTACCTCTCCTCACCAAGGACAATATGGAGCATCAGGGGAAATTTAATCTGGCCAGGGAGTCCAGCCTCTCAAGAATAGGTTCATGCATCACTTGAACTCAACTCCCATGAGGCACTATGGAGACATTTCAGAATCAAAATAGTTTGGGTTTTGGACAAAATATTTCAAATTTGGGTTTTTTGGTGAAAACTCGAAATTTTCAGTGGAAAAAAATTCTGACTTGGTCTAATAGTAATGCACCTTTACTTTTGTATTATCGTAGTGTCTGGGAGCCCTTGTTTGGACCATGATCCAATCATGCTAGGCACAGTACAAACACAGAACAAAAATAAAGATGGCCCCTGCCCCCAAAGAACTCATGAAGATCTACACAATCTACGTTGAGTGACTGCCTCATTTGGGGTTAGCTTTTAACAACAAATGGCAGACTGAATGTTGTGTGTGGTTGGTTTCATTGACCCAAAGAAAAGCTCAGGATATGATGATTTAATGTATAAACAGAACTGTATCAAAAAAGAACTGTGTTTAATATGGCAATATAAGTAGCTAATAGGAGTGCAGAAATCAGTGGTGATGGAAAAATTTGTATAGTGGAGGTGCTGAGAACCACTGAACCAAACTGTAAACCCTGTGCATAATGGAAACCACTTCAAGCCAGAGGGTACTGCAGCACCCCCAGCACCCTAATTCCGGAACCTACGGCAGAAATTACAGAAAATAAATATGGAATGCATTACTCTCCCTATTGCATTATATTGGGTGTCATATGTAATTCTCATCCTAAACTCTAATATCGAGGAACTGTTCCATTCACATAAATGACAAAATAAAATTAGAATAAAATACATTTGCCCTCATCCCAAATTCTATGTGCTTTTCATGGTTATGCATTTAACACACAAATACTTTCAAATGAAGGCTCCATGAGACAGATGTTTCAGTGCCGCACAGTATATAGTCAGTGTCAAAGTGGCAGCAAGTCCAAGCCTTCACTGAATGGCCATGGTAGGTACTACATAACATTGACACCAAGTATTAGAGGCTGCCCTTACAGACAGCCCCCCAACCTGAAGCAAATACTCACCAGCAACTGCACACCACACCACAGAAACACTAACCCGGGAACCAATCCCTGTAACAAACACCGTTGCCTTCTCTGTCCCCATATCTACTATAGTGACACCATCATGGGACCCAACCACACCAGCAGGGGCTCGTTCACTTGCTCATCTACTAATGTGATATATGTCATCATGTGCCAGCAATGCCCCTCTGCCATGTACATTGGCCAAACCGGACAGTCTCTATGCAAAAGGATAAATGACACAAATCAGACATACAAAAGCCAGTAGGAGAACACTTCAATCTCCCTGTATTTTCAATAACAGATTTAAAAGTAGCCATTCTACAACAAAAAACATTAAAAAAACAGACTTCAAAGAGAAACCGCAGAGCTACAATTCATGTGCAAACTTAACATCATCAATTTGGGCTTGCATAAGGACTGAGAGTGGCTGGCTCACTACAAAAGCAGTTTTCCCTCTCTTGGTATTGACATCTCTTCATCAGTTATTGGGAGTTGACCACATCCACCCTGAGTGAATTGGCCTTCAACATTGGCTCTCCACTTGTAAGGTAACTCCCTTCTCTTCATGTGCCAATATATATTTATGCCTGTATCTGAAATTTTCTCTCCATGCATCTGAAGGCGTGGGGTTTTTAGCCCAAATAAATCTGTTAGTCTTTAAGGTGCCACCGGACTCCTCGATACCATTGATAGCTACTTTGAAAAATGAGTGCATGAGAGAATTAAGGTAAATTATAGCACCACACCTAACACTCTGATTTAGGAGTACCACTGATATGCCCAGATGTCTTTCAAAATGTACATGCACATTGCCATACAACTCTGCTTGGGATGTTAAGAAAACTAATACCAGATTTGAACAAAACTATACTTTTAAGAGCACTGAATGCAACAAGAAAAAAATATGATTAAAGCAAGCATTAATAAACAAAGAGTTACCACAAACAAGTTCAATTAAGCTAAATTAATATCACATTGAAGTAATGAGAAACCCTTTCAGCCTTGAACAATTAAAATAGTCAACAACCAACTGTGTCTGAATCTTTTCAAAAGCAGTGAACTCAGAATATGCAACTATTAGAACAGAACAAAATATAAATTATACATGAGAGAGAGAAGGGTGCAGACCAAAACATTAGTCTCAATTAAACTATAGCCTTTTAAGTAAACAACAAACTAATTGCACTGGGGAACAATTTCAAAAGCCATAAGAATTACAGAAATATATACATTAATTTACTAAAGAGGGTATGGAAGAAAATATTTCCAAAGTCCTAGAAAGTTCATAGGATTGATGATGGAATACAGAAACTTTTCCTTTAGGTCACTGGCTTGAATCCAGCCTAGACCAGTATTAAATGAAAGTTACCTACTTCTGATATTTGCTCATTCATCTTCAATACGTGAAACAAGTTGGTGGTCAGTCCAGTTTCTAGTGAACATATCTATGTAACAAAAATCATCATTGCACTATTAACTGATATAATATTTTTAGCATAGTCTATTGAATGGGGCCCCATTTCAGGAAAGCAACTCAGTTCAGGAAAGTACTTAATCATATGCCTAACTTTAAGAATATCTGTCAAAGGGATTTAAGCACATGCTTAACTGTTGTACTGAAGAGGGATGCACTTAAGCACATGCGTAAGTGCTTTCCTGACCTGGAACTTGAAATGCTACAGACCAAAAATTGCTTGTGATAATATCAGAGACACACTAGCAATGTATTTTCAGTCTATTTTAGATAGGGTGACCAGATAGCAAGTGTGAAAAATCGGGACAGGGGGTGGAGAGTAATAGGTGCCTATATAAGAAAAAGCCCCCAAAATCGGGACTGTCCCTATACAATTGGGTCATCTGGTCACCCTAATTTTAGATATTGCTTGTGCACCTTTCACTATCTAATTGCTGACATTGAAAAACATGTAATATTTTGCTAGCTTGGGTGAGCATAGCCTGGAGGCAGCAACCACACCAAAGAATAATGATTCAATAATTGAGAGAGAGAGACTGAGACACACAGGACTTATGCAGGACTTTAGATTGGCACAGCAAATACAAAGAAGTGCAGTATAGAAGACAATAGGCATAATAATCTCTCTAAGAGCCAACTGCTTATATATTCAGAGAGATGGAAGTCTGTGTAATATTGGCATCCATTGACGGGCTCCAATGAAAGGAAATGTAGCTTTCCCTAAAGCTCATTTAAATTTCCTTTTGCTTAAACTACTTTCCAAAGGCCAAAACTGAGGTACTGATTATTCTGGATAACCCTGCAGCATTTTATTGTTCAAAATATAAACAAATGGATGCCTCTGCCACCAAGAAAATTAACTACAACTACATGTGACAGTAGGCAGCCATTATATATTTTAAATGCTTGAAATACCTCACCCAGCAGCCTCATTGCCTATCAACTACAGTTCTCAGTATGCCACAGTCAAATCCATTGGTTAACACTCTTTTCTCCATAGTGCCAGAGAAATATACTGAATGTTTAGCTTAAAACAAAAGGATTTAGTATAAACACCACATATTTTAACAATAACTAATTTTTTAACATCAAATTAGTGGGATTTATATCTTTATACTCTTTAATGATGCTTCTGTAAATATACACTCTGTGATACTGCCAAACTAAATGCCAGCTCATGACAGGGACCCTATCTCTCAACTGAACACTGACAAATACATAGATGGAATTAGTCCAGCTCTACTGTATGTTAGTATTGTGAAAACAGATGTTACATTTATAAGAATGTGTTTAGTGTTTAGAATTTATAAAACATTTCTAGGATGCTGCATATATTAATCTAATTTACAACATCTGTTTCCCGTGTCAAAAGGTGATATCAATGTTTGCTTGGAATCCTATGTAATCGTAATCTCATTTACAACATCTGTTTCTCATGTCAAAAGGTGATATCAAGTATTTGCTTCGAATCCTCTGTAATCATGTAAGTCTTCAAACAAAAAATAAACATTAGTTAATGTAAAATGCTAGCATCCTACAGAAGGCCCATTGAAACCAAATGAGCCATTGTGCAACATCAAAGAACAAAAACTTTATTAATTGCATTCCTTCCCACTCCCCCCTGAAGAGAAGACATGCGTCTTCCATCACCTTGAACTCTGTGGGGAAGGGAATAAAAATTCCATAACAAGAAAAACTGTATCTCTATGGTGCTTTGACTTTGGGAAGGTAAGATTTGTAAGCATAAGCAAGGGATCCCTAGAGTCTTAACCTGGGTTATCCCTAAAGGACATATAATTTGCATATTATGGCAGCTTCTATTACTTTTTGGAACCTAAGACTGTAACTCATTTGTGTATATGTTTACCTGCTTTAACCTTGTAAATTACTCTCTCGTTTCCTTTTCCTAGTTAATCAATATTTAAGTAGTTTACTATAGGACTGGCTACAAGCATTGTCTTTTGTGTGATATCTAAGGTACAATTGACCTGGGGTAAGTGACTGGTCCTTTGTAACTGGGAGTAACCTGAGTATTGCTGTGATCTTTGGTGTAAAGGACCCTCTTTCACAAAGGCAAGCTTCCTTGGGTGGAAAGATAGACTGGAGTCCATAGTTAGACTGTAATAGAGCCTGAGGAATTTACACTTGTTGCTTGGTTGGTAAAATCTAAATATAGAACTTGCAGCCAGTTTGGGGTTTGTGCCCTGCTTCTTAACAGTATGCCCTGAGGTTGGGACTCTCACTCATGAGCCACTCCAGGCAGCTAGACACACACTATTTACCACATCCTGCAGGCCTTGCTCACATTAGTAATCCCATTGACTTCACTGTAAATGAACTAGGACGGTAAGATCATTTCCCTGTTCTGGAACATTGACAAACTCTATACAACAGTTCATTTGCTAGTTCAGGTGCGTAAATACGGTTGCTTATTAAACACCCAAATTAGGTCAAAATTTGACCTGTGGCATTGTGCTAGGATTTTGCCAGGCCAATGGTCTAATAAGAATGCAGCATTGCCTAATGACATTACTGAAATCATTGTAGGGTTCAGCATTTTATATACATTCTTTATTTAAAAAGGCAGAAACATCTGTGATTCAGAAGAATTCAATTTATTTAAAATATAATAAAAAAGAACTTATACTTCCTAGCAGTATAAGTGTATTACAAATATTGCTATGAAAGTTAATTTTTAGAGGAAAAATAGCTTAACTGTGATTTTCAGTCAAACAGCCAGCATAAACTCTGGTCTCTAATGTACTTCTCTTCATAATCCACTTCAGATAACTGATCACTGGATTAAAAACGAATTAAGTCTGTTAGAAAGCCCAATGCTAAAAATATTATACTTCTAAATTTAGTGTTCAAGTAAATAAATGCATATATATTGTGACGGGGCAAGGCCAGATGGCTATAGGAAAGTAGTCCTGTTGAGATCCAGGAAGTGGGCAGATGGAAGCCCGACCACTGCTAAAGGACCTCCCCCCAGCCTAAGGGGAGGATCCACAGGTCTGGGATTCCAAATAATTGCGGGGGCAACTAAAGAGATAACAGGAACGGGAGTGACAGGGTTAAACAAAGGGAACCTGATGGGGATACCAAGCAGAGAAGCCCATATAGGAATGTAGTGGGAGACATATATATTAGCCCCAGGCTAAACAAATTCCTGTTACCAGGGTAAGCAAATGGCAGCTGATCCAGGTCAATTAAGACACCTGAAGCCAATTAAGATCCTTCCAGAAAGCAGGAAGACAGTCAGGTTGATTGGGACACCTGAAGCCAATCAGGAGCTGGCTGAAACTAGTTAAAATCTATTTAGTCAGGTGGGGGCATGTGTGTCAGGAGCTGTAGGAGGAAGCCATGCTGCTGGAGAAACGGAGCAGTACAAACCCTATCAGGCACAAGGAAGGAGGCCTTGAGGTAAGGGTGATGTAGATATTGAGGAAGTGGGGGCTGCTGTGGGGAAGTGTCCCAGGGAATCATACTTGTCTTGTTTCCAAAATGTCAGCTATCAAGAGTTGCTACTATCAGGGTCCCTGGGCTGGAGCCTGGAGTAGAGGATGGGCCTGGGCTCCCCGCTCCCTTCCCTGTCTAATCACTGAGACTGGGAGACAACAGAGACTGTGCGAGGGAGGATAGCTTCTCCTCACCTCCCTTGCTGGCTTATGATGAAAATGGCTCAGTATGCTGAGAGAAGGGCTATGTGGAAGGTCACAGTGAGCCTTTGAGGTTAGTGTAATCCACCAGGAAGCATGGGACCCACTGAGACAAGGTTGGAGCTTTGTCACAATATGTATATACACAAATACATATATATATATATATATATATGTATATACACACACACACTTCTATTTCATATAACACATTCAATGGATCATTCTGTTTGTGACAACAAAGTTCAGAGCTATTCAATTCATTGTCTTGTTTTTGTGGCTTATTCTTTCATGAGGATTAATTGAGAAATCGTCCTCTCTCTGCATAGTGTGTCAATTTTTCACGCAGAACTCTGCATATGAACAAAGACTCTGATCTCACTTACACAAAATATCATTACTATGCCTCTATTTTAATTGTGCACCTGTAGTTTCAAAGTGGTAAACTGTTCCTCAACATGCAAATGCTGCACTGAGAAAAACATTTAACACATGCCCTGTATATAGCACTAGCCCCTATTTTTGCATTTGGTGAACTACTGGTTTAGTTAGCAACTTGAAGTCTGTGCACACACTGGTAGAACTATTGCACTTCACAGTATTCACATTATCTCTCAAATTTACACATAGAATCCTTGCTGTGTGGCTTTAGAAAGATACAGATCTCTAGCCCTCTGAATAAAAGCCCTGATGAAGAAAACCTGTCAGTTGCTATAAGAAATGTTACTCTGAAGCCCCAACATCTCCAGCATTTCTCCTTGACTATTTTCTTTTTCCACTTGACGAGTCTTTCAGGCTAAACTGTGCCTGTTATCCACAGTGGACATGGAGGTTGCGCAGTTCCAGGGACTAAGTGCTGGTAGTGTGCGTGTGTTTGTGTGTGTATGTGTGTGCAGGCAGAATGATTTGGGAGAGTTGTGGGGGAAGATATCATCAGCCACCTCTAGAGCCCCAATCCTGCAAGCTGATAATTGTAGGCAGACTCTTATGTCCAACGGGAGTCCCATTTAAATTGGATCTCCTCATGGAGCAGTGTGCAGTATCATGGCCGAGCTCCTGCCCCTGTGAATTGCTAGAGCATCTAGAACACCCAATAACTTCAGGTAGATGAGGGCACTTTGTACCTCTGATAAGAAACACAGTGCCTCACAGGGAAGGCTCATTAACAGATATATCTGATGCTCCCAGCATACCTTCTGTCAAAATGCTAGCATGTTTGCAGGAGTAAATCCCTAGCCTTGCTCTTAATCCACTACCTTCCCTTTGGGACACAGAGCGCCACCACCATCCATGGTAGCCAACCCTCTTTCATGCTCAAATAGTGCTAGTGGGAGCATTTGGACTGGGTCCTACACAGGAATGCAAGTGATGGACAAAGAGTTTTCCTCTGCCCCCCTCCCTTCCAGCACAGATAGTAAGAAGAGCTGCTCTAATGTGACCCTTAACATTTGTGCTTGCATAAAAAGTTGGGTATTCTCCAGCAAGAAATTAACATAGAGGAAAATAATATATCAACTGTACTCTTCTTTCTCAGTTAAGCACTACCACTGCATTTCAGTTTATACTCAAAAATCAATCACAATTGCCCCTATTTGTGTAGTGCATCTGTGATAGTCCTGTGCAGCAAGACAGCTGAATATCGCTGATGCTTTGGAATCCTGCTCCTGGCATACCTTCTCTGCTGTGAATCCTTATAAGGTTTTACGGGGGAGTTTGCTGTTCTGTGTAACACTCTCCATCAATGCTAATGCATATTTTTACAACATCACTTGCACAGACCTGTTTCAATCTATTAAATTAGACAAGTGAGACTTTTACCATCATCTTGAAGAAGGGATGCATCAGCTGTTTCCAAGTTCTAAATATGCCATCTAAGGTAAAGTCTATAGTCGTTATGTGAGGAAAATTTTTTCCATGTGCATGGAAACAAAAGATGCCCCATTGGTTTAGATTAGCAAGCAGTGATGATTCATAAATTAAGCTATATTCAATGGTTCTTCTTCCTGCATTTATGTCTGAGAACAGCATATATATGCATAGTAAGCAAGTACACATACATAAAGGTGAGGCACATATAGTGCCATAAATAGCTTTTTGAAGCTAAAATTTTATGAATTATGAATTTTCCCCTGGTGGAAAATTTACCTTTCGTAGTAAAGACGTATTATTTTTTCAGTGAAATGAAAGTATTCTACCTGTAGCATTTACTTTTCTCCTCCAGGCATTGTCAGCTTAGGTCCCCACTTTTGTCCTGTTGTTAGGACAGCTCAGAGAGCAGTCCCCTTTGAGACCACTCATATGAACATCCAGGTGCCTCTGGAAAGCAATAACCATTGGGGCTACGTGCTTGCTCCTTGTGGAACTGAATGTTCCATCCAGAGCTAGTTGAAATTTTTTTTGAAGAATATTTTGGTGAAAAAGGACCACTTTTTAAAAAAGTTCTTCTGTTTTTATAAAGAATTGGCCCCATCTTGTCACTACTTTTCATTTTTCACTAAATATTTTCCTGATACAATATTTCTTTATGCACACACACACACATATACACTATTACTGAAATGGTTACCAAAAACAGCGTTTCTGTTAAGGAAAAATTTGATAACATTTTCCAGCAACATTTTTGAACAAAATTCAACAGGAAGTTCAACGGTTTTGGAAACAAATTAAACTTGGGTCCATTTTGAACACTCTGAAATGAAAAAAAAGGGGGAGGGAGGGCAAAAAACCAATCTCTAATTCACTTCAAAGTAATACTTTATCAATAGCTATGTAAGGGCATTACACCATAGTGTCTATGCACTATCCACATATAATCAAAAGCATTAGGGAAGAATCTAGAAGTTTCTGTCTTGCCTCCCTTTTGTGTGTATATTTTTATGGTTTAAAACACACAAAATCAATCAGCTGTCCTCCCAAAAGGAGTTTTTTATGTTTTATCTTTTCTTGCGGGGTGGGGTGGCGGGGAAGGCGGATTGTTCAGATGGGGGTGTCGATATTATAAGTATCATTCCTATGGTGGAAAGGCTTTTTTTTTTTCCAAACAGGAAGGTTTTGCAGGTCTCATGACATCAAAGAGACTCAGGATTTGCTAAATCTCCTCTGGAAGTTGTATCCAGGTCCAGATCCTTTTGACCAGCAATCCTTTGTCTGTCTCTCTCTCTCTCTCATTTACTTTGCCCAGTGTTTATATAAGAGTATAAGGAACCACACTACTCCTGTTTTGTTAGACTTTGTTAGAGGACATCCCTGAGGCTCCTCCACGCATTTCATTTTTGCAGCTGTTTTTTTAAACTATATACCTCATTTTAGCTCTAGTGTATTTTTTTGTTGATATTGGCACTAAAAATAACTTTCCATGCTTATTAGTTTACAGAGCTCATAGAATCATAAAATCTCAGGGTTGGAAGGGACCTCAGGAGGTCATCTAGTCCAACCCCCTGCTCAAAGCAGGACCAACCCCAACTAAATCATCCCAGCCAGGGCTTTGTCAAGCCTGACCTTAAAAACCTCTAAGGAAGGAGATTCCACCACCTCCCTAGGTAACCCATTCCAGTGCTTCACCACCCTACTAGTGAAAACGTTTTTCCTAATATCCAACCTAAACCTCCCCCTCTGCAACTTGAGACCATTACTCCTTGTTCTGTCATCTTCTACCACTGAGAACAGTCTAGATCCATCCTCTTTGGAACCCCCTTTCAGGTAGTTGAAAGCAGCTATCAAATCCCCCCTCATTCTTCTCTTCTGCAGGCTAAACAATCCCAGTTCCCTCAGCCTCTCCTCATAAGTCATGTGCTCCAGCCCCCTAATCATTTTTGTTGCCCTCCGCTGGACTCTTTCCAATTTATCCACATCCTTCTTGTAGTGTGGGGCCCAAAACTGGACACAGTACTCCAAATGAGGCCTCACCAGTGCCGAATAGAGGGGAATAATCACGTCCCTCGATCTGCTGGAAATGCCCCTACTTATACAGCCCAAAATGCCATTAGCCTTCTTGGCAACAAGGGCACACTGTTGACTCATATTCAGCTTTTCGTCCAGTGTAACCCCTAGGTCCTTTTCTGCAGAACTGCTGCCCAGCCATTCGGTCCCTAGTCTGTACCAGTGCATGGGATTCTTCCATCCTAAGTGCAGGACTCTGCACTTGTCCTTGTTGAACCTCATCAGATTTCTTTTGGCCCAATCCTCTAATTTGTCTAGGTCCCTCTGTATCCTATCCCTACCCTTCAGCGTATCAACCACTCCTCCCAGTTTAGTGTCATCTGCAAACTTGCTAAGGGTGCAGTCCACACCATCCTCCAGATCGTTGATGAAGATATTGAACAAAACCGGCCCCAGCACCGACCCTTGGGGCACTCCACTTGATACCGGCTGCCAACTAGACATGGAGCCATTGATCACTACCCGTTGAGTGCGACCATCCAGCCAGTTTTCTATCCACCTTACCGTCCATTCATCCAGCCCATACTTCTGTAACTTGCTGGCAAGAACACTGTGGGAGACTGTATCAAAAGCTTTGCTAAAGTCAAGAAATAGCACAACCACTGCTTTCCCCTCATCCACAGAGCCAGTTATCTCATCATAGAAGGCAATTAGGTTAGTCAGGCATGACTTGCCCTTCGTGAATCCATGCTGACTGTTCCTGATCACTTTCCCCTCCTTTAAGTGGTTCCGAATTGATTCCTTGAGGACCTGTTCCATGATTTTTCCAGGGACTGAGGTGAGACTGACTGGCCTGTAGTTCCCCGGATCTTTCTTCTTCCCTTTTTTAAAGATTGGCACTACATTAGCTTTTTTCCAGTCATCTGGGACCTCCCCTGATTGCCATGATTTGTCAAAGATAATGGCCAATGGCTCTGCAATCACATTGGCCAACTCTTTTAGCACCCTCGGATGCAGTGCATCCAGCCCCATGGACTTGTGCTTGTCCAGCTTTTCTAAATAGTCCCGAACTACTTCTTTTTCCACAGAGGGCTGGTCACCTTCTCCCCATACCGTGCTGCAGAGTGCAGATGCCTGGGAGCTGACCTTGTCTGTGAAGACAAAGGCAAAAAAAGCATTGAGTACACTAGCTTTCTCCACATCCTCTATCACTAGGTTCCCTCCCTCATTCAGCAAGGGGCCCACATTTTCCTTGACTTTCTTCTTGTTGCTCACATACCTGAAGAAACCCTTCTTGTTACTCCTAACATCTCTGGCTAGCTGCAACTCCAAGTGTGATTTGGCCTTCCTAATTTCACTCCTGCATGCCTGAACAATATTTGTATACTCCTCCCTAGTCATTTGTCCAATCTTCCACTTCTTGTAAGCTGCTTTTTTGTGTTTAAGACGAGCAAGGATTTCACTGTTAAGCCAAGCTGGTCGCCTGCCATATTTACTTTTCTTTTTACACATTGGGATGGTTTGTTCCTGCAACCTCAATAAGGATTCTTTAAAATACAGCCAGCTTTCCTTGACTCCTTTCCCCTTCATGTTATTCTCCCAGGGGACCTTGACCATCTGTTCCCTGAGGGGAAGCTGGTTGAAATTATTCAAAATTTTGAAGAAATTTTGAAAATTGGTCAAAGGAACGTATTCAACAAGATTTTTGTGATTTGACCAAGAGTAGAGCAAGTGGAAATGTTTTGAATTATGAAATTTTGAAGATAAAAATTTTGAAAAAAAATACTATGAGAAAAATAATAACTGTTTTTTCACAAGAAGTTTGTCTCTGGGTTTTTAGACCAGCTCTATTAATTAGCGTTCCATATGGATATAGTGTCCAGTCAGTTCCAGTCCCTTATGATGCCAAACGGCTTGTTCTACTTCATGTTCTACTTCAATGAATATAAGTTCCCTCCCCAGTCAGGGTTTCAGCACCATGCTTTTTACAGCAGCAAGACGCAAGTTTCAGAGACAATTGTGTCCATTCTCTTCAATACTTCAGGGAGAGCCATTTCATGAAGTCTAGTTCTTCTGGTGAAGACATCGCCCTAAAGGCAAATGCTGATACATTTGATTTAAGACTCTTCTAACGGAAGGAGATTATGTCACAATAAGTTATACACGAACTTTTAAACCCAGTAGAACAAAGTGTGTCAGCTCAGGGAGATGTTCCAATGACTTTGCCAAAAGCATCTAAGAAATAATATAGAAATGATTCTCAGATCCAAAGACTGGCTCCAGAAATCCAAGAGAGAAAGCCAGTGAGGAGCTCAAGATCACCGATAATTACACTGCTCTACAGCCAAAATGCTTCTGAAATAAATGTAGTCAAACTTTACTAATTCTGGGTCACTGAGAACAAAAATGATGCTTAAAATTGTTGATTGGCTCTAGTTTTCAAGACATGCTATTGGGTCAGTATATACGACCCTTGACTTGGGAATGGCGGAGGATAAAGTGAGTTGTAAAGGGAAGGGATCTCAATTTAAACCAGAAATGACTAAAATACATCTTTGACTGGATCTATGAATAAATCTATGACTGGGTTTGGACAGTACTTGCTTTTTAGGCAAAACAATGAATGATGCAATCTGAAGCTGGTATTGCGTCATACATGATATGAACTGCATCATGTTCTTCCTAGAAGTCATGGATGATGCAATCATAACGAAGCTTACATCACTCTGCTGAACAAATTGCCCTAGATCAGCTCTAGAAATCATACAGTGTCGTGCTCTCTTATTTGTCAGTGTTTGATTTTGCAAAGGGACACATTTCTGTTGAGCCAAAGTGAGCAGAGATGCCTCGTACTTGTGTGAACAGTGCAGATAATTTCTGCTCTGTTTGTGGTGAAGTGACTTTTGCATCACAAAAGCGCAGTATAAGCACTATGGTTAAGAAAGCCTATCACCTTTCTTTTGGCTGCAAAATTGGAGCTCAGGACAAGATGTGGGCCCCACACATATGCTGCAACACTTGTGCAACAAATCTTCACCAGTGGTTGAACAGGAAAAGGAAATCTATGCCTTTTGCAGTGCCAATGATTTGGAGAGAGGCAACAGATCATCCCAACAATTGTTACTTCTGCATGGTGCCTCCAGTTGGGAAAGGTGTGTCAAAGAAGAAAAAGTGGACTGTGCATTATCCAAACATTCCATCAGCTATACGCCCAGTACCCCACGGAGAAGGACTGCCGGTTCCTGATGCACCCATATCATTCTCACTTGAGTCAGACAAGGAAGAGGATGAAACTTCTGGTCCTGAACCATCAATGTCACAGGACCCACATTTTCTCCCATCCTCCTCCTCTGAACCACACCTCATAAGACAAGGTGAACTGAATGACCTTGTCAGGGATTTGGAACTACCCAAGAGTAAGGCAGAGCTTTTGGGCTCCAGACTACAGCAGTGGAATCTCCTGGCAGGTGATGTTAGGGTTTCCATGTTCCGTGACCTTCAAAAGGATCTTGTCCCATTCTTCTTCATGGAAGGTGATCTTGTAGCCTGCAACAACATCGATGGTATAATGGCAGCCCTCAACATCGTTCACGATCCAGATGAGTGGAGACTGTTCATTGATTCATCGAAGACAAGCCTTAAAGCTGTTTTACTGCATAATGGCCATGTTTGGCCATCAATTCCAGTTGGTCATGCAGTCCATATGAAGGAAACCTATGACAACATGAAACAACTTTTGAGGTGCATCAACTATGACCAACATCAGTGGCAGCTCTGTGGCGATTTGAAGGTTGTTGCTCTCTTGCTTGGTCTGCAGACTGGATACACAAAGTACTGCTGTTTTCTCTGCGAATGGGATAGTCCTGCAAGAGATTCTCACTACAGCAAGAAAGATTGGCCACTCCGACAGTCATTGCAGCCTGGGAGGAAAAGTGTTCAGCATCCACCACTTGTTGAATCAAGGAAGATTTTGTCACCACCCTTAGACATCAAGCTGGGTCTGATGAAGAACTTTGTCAAGGCCATTGACAAAACACAAGCTGCTTTCAAGTACCTCCGTGGAAAATTTCCAAGGTTAAGTGAAGCTAAGATAAAGGAAGGTGTCTTTGTTGGTCCTCAGATTCGTGAACTTCTTCGAGATGATGCATTTGACCATGCACTGCGTTGCAAGGAATAAAAGGCATGGAAAGCCTTCCAGTTAGTGGCAATAAATTTTCTCGGAAACAACAAGGCAGACAACTACAGGTTGTTGGTGGAAAACCTCCTCAAGGCATACAAAAGCCTTGGTGCCACATGTCACTAAAGATACATTTTTTGCACTCTCATCTAGATTTTTTTCCACCGAACTGCGGAGCAGTGAGCGACGAGCACGGCGAGCGATTTCACCAGGACATTGCAACAATCGAGAAACGCTATCAGGGCAAATGGAGCCCATCAATGCTTGCAGACTATTGCTGGACAGTGACAAGAGATGCTCCATTTAATGAATACAAGAGACAAGCCAAGAAGCGCCGAGTAGACACTGAATAGGACTAAACTATGGACATAATAGTTTTTTGCCTTTTGTTTCATAATAAATTTTATTTATATAACCCCTTTGCTGATTTTTAAAGTGTTACATAAACAGGACAGGTGAAATAGTATCATGTAAAGCAACCATAAACACATGAAAAGACCTAGGTTTACAATTTATGATTAAAACTCTACTATCTACACAATATACATAGGCATAAAATGTAAAAACTTAAATATCTTAGAAACAGTAGCCAATCAGTTGTTTTGTCATATTTGAATTCAGCACATCAAAATACATACTAAATAGCACATTTTATCTCTGAAGCAGACGACTTCTCAAAAATTGTAGACCAGTGTAATCCAGCATTTCAGAGAAGCATACCGGTTCAAGCAACTCACCAGGTTCCTGCTCTGAACACAAGGACAGGAAGTGTAATGGCATTTACAAGGAAGATCAATACAGCTCTTGCATCAGCATACATTGAAATTCCAGTTCCTGCTGAGTCCCATCTCGAAATAAGACCTTTGGTTGAGTGTGGTGTTTTTTGTGTTTTGTTTTTGTTCCCTTCTCTTTTCCAGACTAACTTTAAATGAATTATGTTTATTTTCAAAAGTAGTCAGGAGATTTACAGCTTGACAGATAGAGCACTGCATAATAGCCAGATTCTTTGTACTGTAAATCCAGAGGCAGTAAAAATTTTTTTGAGTAATTCTTGTTCCTCTATCTGAGAAGCTGTTGGAATAATACAGAACATCTGAGAGGTTATGGAAAACAAATAAATTATGAACACCCTAAAATTATAACAACAATAAAAAAGTGTTATGGAATCATCCTCTGGACACTAATAAAAAAATCTGTCACAATGCCTGCAGTGTGTTTTTTATGTTTTTCATTGTGTCAGATGTAGACCTCATCCATAAACTAGAAATGTGAGCAAGTTCAAATTAAACATGTATTTTCTGTGTATCTTCTAATTCAACTGTCACCTTCTGACGTGTTTAAATGGAAGCTAAATGGAAAAAAACACTCTGTATCTGTCACTCGCTTTGATTGAACATATATATTAAGCAGTGTTTTCATTTTGCTGATGCTCCAGTCAATATACAATCAATGTTTCCTTTGTGTTAACCACAAGTTTGTGCTGGGCCCCTTCGGGGTGCACAATGGGAGGAAAGGGCATGCAGAATCTTTCACCACCTTGCATTCCTGTGCAGAGGTCCTGCATAATTACAGCCTTTTTGTTCCCTGCCCTGATTTCAATGACTGTATGCGAAGCTAGCATTCGCCTGGTTTGCTTGCCTACTCAAAGGAAAGTGCAGGAGCATCAGGACAGCAGGGGCAGAAACAGATTGGGGCAGGAGCAGTCTCTCAGACCTACCAGGCAGCTGGGTATATCTCCCGAAAGGTAGCGACATTAAACAGACTGGAGTGGCTGCTTTCATTACGAAGCTATAGCCTGCCTTGGGGTCACCCAGTTAGACCCTCGCTCGGAGGTGGGTGCTCCACCCTCAATCTCCTTGTGATAATCAATAGACAAGCTTGGAAGCACTGGATTATTAGTAAATGTCGGTTAAAATCAATTTCACTGTACGCACACAAACCAATGGAAATATTTCTATCAATAATAATGAAACTTTACAGACAGGCAAAGTGAGAAATATGTTACTTGAGAATTTATCAGAGCTTGATGTAAGGATATTTACTTTGTATATTTTGATATGATGTTGACAATTTGTGTTTTAACAGTTATAAATCTTTAACTTTTTGAATCTCAACATCTACTGTCATTAGACAATTATTGTCTGATCCCCACCACATAATTTCCCACAATTGTGAAATTTCAATCTATAAAAAGGAAAAAAATATTAAAACACCAATATTATGCATCAACTTATTACAAAAAAACATAAAAAATGAATTCTGCCAAGCCTATCAATAGAGATGGCTTCTCACCGGAAGGGAACGCATTCTGTGCCTTTTCAAAGTCTGACAGCAGCCACGCTCTTCCTGCATTTCTGGAGGCATTATGTTTATCTGTACTGCAATGCTTCCAGGAGATCTAGAACATATAGAGACACTCAAGGCTCTATTTTAGGCATAGGAAAAAAGACAATTTTTGAAAGTATTCTGCCTTTTTCCCATGGCATTTATTTACCACTAAGTACTTTATCAGCATTTTACAAATATCAAATAAAAAATAAAGTTGGAATGTACTTACTATATTTCCCCTGCAGCATATATCTAGCCTTTATTGAAATAATTTATCCATTACTCTTGGAGATTGAACTTTCAGTGCCAAGTGAAAGCACTGATAGTTTAAATAGTAAATATAGCTTTTGTGTTGCAACACCGGCCCTCATCTAATTTGTTTTCTATTTTTCACAAAATTACATTTACCTGTCCACATTTTTAAATTATCTGCGTTATGCAGGAAATGTTTATCACCACATGGGCCCCTGAGAAATAAAAGCCACCACATTTTCTCTGTTACCTATCAGTATAATTCCAAATTAAGGTGATATCAATAACAATTACATCCGAAAGCACAAATTGCTGCATTTGATAAAAATTAAATTATGCAATTTCCTCCATGATGTCTCCCATTTCCTCTTCCTTTCCAGGAATTTTTGAATTATTTATGTTGCCTTGTTTCTTTTGCAAATGTTTGAAATCTCAGTACAACCTAGTGCTCGCAACTGTCTGCTATAAATATACGACAAAATGTAGTATTAAGCTAATTATACCTTCTGCTACCTATACACCATCTCCTGAGTTTGTCCTTTTTGAGATTGTACAAACACAGTGTTGTTGCTTAGCCTGATTGTAACAGAAAATAAGTCAACATAATCAATGGAATATTAATCAGGTCAAAGGATTCAAATATGCTTTAGCAGAGGCAGAGCCATTATCAGCAGAGGGAGTAGCTACATTGCCAGAATGATGTTGCCTAGAAACACACAAAGAGGTGTCTCTTACGACATTTTCAAGAACTCCCACCATTACAGCCGTCTCACTGCCTGGGGTATGGGACAGCATGGCTTTGTCCTTTAGGGCCCTTTCTAGGGCTGTTACTTGGAATTCCCTGGGCTTGCAATAGTTGCCCCTTGGAGACTTTGTGGTGGGTTGGGTAATTTCTGGTATGTTTAGTAAGTGTGTAGGAATTTTTATGTGATGCTTTCATCCTTAAAATAAATCCACTCTGCTGAAAGAGAGCTGTGTCATGACTTATAAGTCCTGGCACACACTTTTCATAGATCTCAGAAAGCAACACACAAGTATTGGCCTTTAGGCAAACTGGCTTGTTGAGGATATCACAATGTATTGGAAAAGACCATTCAGCCTTACAATCCCCAGTCAGAAGGAAGTAGGACTTGGATCCCTGCTCAGAGACAGGTGATGGCTGAAGGCCTGAGATCTGACTTGGCACTCCTGGAATGGATCATAAAGAGGGGATATAGGTGCAATTACTCTGAAACTGTGACAGGGATATCAACATGGAAGTTGAAATCACCAAGGATAAGGGTGAGAGTTTGTGAAGAGAAGGAGAGCCAGAAGTCAAAATTAAATGAGAAAGAGGAAGGCAATCAGTCAGGAAGGAGGGTTGGGGGGAGGTGATGTTTACATATGAGAAAAAGCAAAGGGAATGTTGCTGGAAGAATGTGACCGAGAGAGTGAGGGGCTGAAAGAGGCCATTGATGGGAAATGCATAACAAAGAGTCACTTTTGTAAGAGAGTGGCTGTACAGGCAGATTCAGAGGTGGGAACCCAGGTCTCATTGAGTGCCCGGAAATGCAGGGAGTGAGAAGTGAAGAAGTTTTGAAGAGTAGTGATCTTCTCTGAGATGGGGTGGGCGTTCCAGAGGAAACAGAAGAAAGAAAAGAAGGGAAGAGAAAGGATGGGGATGGGGGTAAGGCTTAAAAGGTAGAGATGGTAACAGAGACAGATGAGGGGGGTGGTAAGAGTGGTGATGGAGAAAGGAAGGGCCGGGGTGTGGGAGATGTCGCAGTAAGAACATGTGGCAATACTTTGTAGGGTAAGGGAAGAGAGGATGAAAAAGACAGAATAAATGCAAAGTGGAGTGTAGAATGGAAGGGGAAATTAAGATATAGGGAGGGGATGAGGTAGATGGTGGAAGGAAGAGGAAGATAGGGATTAGGCAACAGAAGTGTGAGGATAATGGAGGCTAGTCAGAGATCTGAATGAGTAGTAAATCAGTTTAATATGAAGCAAATGACTGAGTTACTTACATATGCATAAAATCAAATCTAACAGCTGGCAAGATCAGTCAGTGAGTCACAAATGAGGTGGTTACAGTTTCAGTCAGTCAGCTGAGCTACAAGTTAATTTAGGAGGCAAAAAGAAATACTGGTTATTTCAGAGGATGTAGGAGTCACAGCTAGAGACTAAAACACCATCCCCAGGGAGGGGAAAGTGGGCTCCTGGCCTCACTGGGCACAGTCTGTGGTGCTCTTGGAATTTTAAGAGAGAAAGGGTTGAGGACCATGGTAACACAATGAACAGCAACATGACCACAGAGTGAAGCTCTAGTGAATGCCGTGGGAGGATACAAACCTTTGGTTCCATGAAGCAGATTCTGTCCTGATTGGCCACACAGTATGGATCAGTAAACTGGTGATAGCACCACCAGGTGATGGATATAAACTGGTGATAAACAGTTAAGTGCGAGCCAGGATTTCATGTCAAGTTTTCACTGGTGATTCCTATTGTAACAACCACCATTCAAAATATTTTAACCTTTTATTAAAAGACACAAAAAAGAAGGAAAAAAACAGTTAAATCATTAGGAGCTTAAATATTATGTAAGGCTTTTATTTTAACATTATTCCTCATATGTTTTAGCTGTATAGATTCTTTTATAGGGAATCCCATTTAACTGTTCAATTTCTAGAATTTTTCAGCTCATTATGCCAACCCATGACTTTACCAGGATCCTTGCAGATTCCTTGTTGCTGTTCTTTTAACTTAAATAGTTAAGAGAGCTGTGTGGTATTTGGCCACTTAACCCTCATTTTGTGGCTAAAACTCAATGCAGCTCTTTGGCATGCATAAGCAATGAGATGCCTTTGTATAAGTCAATGGCATGCCCTCTTCTTGAATACTGCATTTTGTTATGGTGATCCTATTTTATAAAAGGATATAGCAGGAAAAAGGTGGTTCAGAGACTGACTTAAAATGACTAGAGGCATTCCATAATATCCATATGAAGAGAGATTTAGAAGTTGAGACTTAATTTTGAGCAGATGCATTGGAAAGAATATGATAAAGGTATACAAAATAAGGAATGGTACAGTGAAGATAGGATAAATAGAAGTACACTTTCTCATACTACAATAGCAAAATTGTATGAAAAAATATTAGAGGAAAAATGTTTAAAACATACACTCAAGTCATGCAGGATTGCTTGTATATGCAGCTACTCAGGAAATTGATCAAAACAATAATCATGTGATTTTAATCTATCAGAATTGAGAAACCCTAATCATGATCAATCCATATATTAAAAATAATATTTAAATAGATTTGAATAACATATAATGCTAAGGAATTCATGATCTGTTTGTTGATATTGGATCAGAAGAAAAAAAGGCTACACTTGTCAAATACAACTTTTATTATCTATTTGTTCAATTCTACGTTTTTCAGCATTAAAGGTGTAGCTTGAATTACAGTATTTATTAAAGCGCTGCCTAAAAATGAATTAAACAAAAAAATAGCCACTATCTCCCAAATGTTAAAATCAACTGTTTTCCACATATCTTCCCAAGGATGTTGCATATCATATAATTTTCTACAAATTTTGCCTAAGTCACTAGCTCCAATCCTCAGCTGGCAGATAGGACAGCTACAAAACACCAAGACTTAATGGATAAATAAAAGGCTGACACTGAAGTCAGAGGCTCGAAGGGATAGCTTATCAGGTCTCTCAAAACTATCAGAAGGTCCCATGCTTCCAAGTGTAGTTCTGGACTCCTTGTTCCCCCTTGGTTGTTTAAATATACAAACACAGTTGTGTTGTATTATGTGATTGAAACAAGACATACCTTACAGTAGTCTAGAATCTTCTCAGAGATAACTTAAGTACTCTCAGCTCTAGGTGGTTTATGCAGTGAGCTTTCTTCTCCTTGCTCCAGAGTCCCTGGGCTTTTTGTATCTCCAAGTAAATTCCCCAGTCCTCCAGGCTAGAGTTGGTTGTGAGGGCTCTGGAAGACAGATAGGAATGCAGCCTCTACATCTACTGAAGTCACAAGTCCCCGTGGGACAGGAATGACACCATAGAGGCCAGGGACACCATCTGAAACTTTGTTTTCTTCATCCACTTGTTGAGCATTTTGGGGTTGAGAATGGCTCTGATACCTCCCCATTGTGCTTCTGTATAATAAAGATAGGTTCTCTACGTTCTACTCTTTCTACTGAGGGAACACTCTCTATCACACCCATACCCAGAATGAGAGATATTTTCATTTTAGATCAGATTATGTTTTATGCGGTCATTGGAGCTGGATGACTGGATGAAGAATGGATGGGGTGGAGCCCTCAGGTCTAGGGAGTATCCCTGGCTCACTATTTCCCTGAAGCACTTGTCTGTGGTTGATGAAAACCATTTCTTTAGGACATGGGAAATCCTATCCCCTATCTTCAGCTCTGGGCAGAGGCCTATCCAATTTTTACATAGAATAGATTCTGACAGGAGATGGACATCGGGCTGGGAGCTTCATTGCATCCATTGAGGCATCAGCTACAAATGCTGTTGGCTAGGTAGACCCTCTTCAAAGTGGAGCCAAACTCAGGGTTATATCTGTCCCTAAGGACTTGGAGATCCTCCAGTTAGGAAAAAGATGCTCCTGCAAAGCATAGCAAAGGAAGCTGCCAGGACATTCTGAGCGTGACAGAAAAGGCTTCAAATCCCTCTCTGAGAGCGTTCTCCATCTTTCTATCCATGGGTTCCTCAGGATGAAACTCTTCTTCTGAGGAAATAACCGTATCTCTGGTGAGGGACGCTATAGTGGCATCAACCTTTAGCTACAGTGGCATCAACTCTATAGTGGCATTAACCTCAGCAATAGAGCCTTTTGGTTCTTGAATGTTACAGAGCCTGAGGTCACTCTGGTTAATATGTGTAGCTTTATCAGGCTTGTTCCATTCATCCCGAATCACACCCTTGATGGAGGAGTGAAGATGTATTGCAGCCTCAGGGGAGGCTTTTGAGGGAAGAAATTTACTTTGAGGTTTACTCACAGGAGCCTCCTCAGGTTACAGAGCTAGACAGCTCACTTTCCTGAGTGGAGGAGGGAAAGGAAGAGTCATATCTCTTGGATTTTTTCTGCTTCTTCCCCCCCCTCCCTCTTTTTAGATTTCTTAACATTTTTAATACAGTTTGCGAGTGTGGAAGCTTTGCTGAAATTTAGTCAAGGCATGTTGTGGTTTGCCTTCCTTAGGGCCTGTAGCCCTCTCTTGAGGTTGGTCTCAGAATCCTGCCCCACTGGCTCCCATTCTCCCTGTGAGGGGATGGTGGGGAACTCATTACAGCCATCTTGTTTGGTTTGGGAGGGAAGGGGGGCTGGACAGAAGCCCTGCTTCTTTCCCCAGGATGCTCAGGACCTACTTTAAAATGGGTAGGGGGGACTTGTGACCTCACAAGCCTCCCCTCTTTGCTCTGCAGGGATCCCCTGGGATTTACCCCTAAATCAAGTGATCAGGGTCCTCCTCACTTTTGGAGCCTCTCCCTACTCTAGATTGGGGTTTCTGGTCCATTTTCTCCCCGTTGGAATCACGGCTGCCTTGGTGGGCTGGGAACCCTATACGCCTGTCTCATTCGTGGCCCTGGGATCTCATGGACTTAGGGATGGAAGGCTGGGTGCAGGCTGGGCACAGCTTGCTGTCTGCCAAGCTTGGAAAGGCTGCCTCACATATACAGGACCACTTGGATTTGAGTCTGTGCTTTCTTGGCTGCTCTTCCATGTCTGTATGGAACAGAGAAATTGGCAGGGAGACACTGAAGTGGAGGAGGCTCAGGGAGAGTTAAACCCATGAGAGATTAACTGACCCAGGGTGTGGGACGATCACCAAGGATGGAGAATACTGCTCCCACTCCCCCCAAAAATAGGAAGAAGAATTAAAATAAGAGTGATGGCAGGAGCAAAAGAAACCATCACTTTCTGCTGAGGCAGACAATTTGGCACCAGAGGGGTGTGTGGCCACCATGTGGAGCCAAACAATGATCTGCCTACCTAATCGGTAGAGAGAGGAGACCAGCTCAGATGTCCAGAACTGTGGGAGACACTGGGATGCAGAAAGGACATACAGTACATAAAATGTAACACATTTAATTTGATAATGCAAAACCAAAGCTACTCGATCAATCAATACTGATGAATATCAGTGATAATTACAGCTCTGTGGAGTGACAAGTTACCATTTTTCAGTTCAAGGTTTGACAAACTGAGTCTAAGGTGAACTTTTTGCTGTTGCTGCCAGTGAACAGAGTTTTGAGCAGAAAAGTAATGACTTGATGTGCAATGTGCAAATAATGAATTTGCCTTCTTCATTGCTTTCACATTTTTTTTCTTCCTTATAATGGTAAACAGAGCATTCTGTGGGGGAAGTTATAGGCTGTTGTATTTTTGGAGGTGGAGGGAGGTATTTTTATTTATAAGAGACCCAGTCATAGAAAGACTTCAGCATACTAGGTGCTGCACAAACACAGAACAAAAAAGAGGGTCCTCACCCCAATGAGTTTGCAATCTAAGTATAAGACAAGAGATAACAGGCAGATACAGACAAATGGGGAGCTCAAGATTCTTCTGTATTTAGCAAAATGCATATGGAGAGGTAGAAAATATTTTGCTGTTTTTATTAATCTCACAAAATTGAAAATTTTCCATAGATTCACCAATATGCATCTCTAACTATTCTGGTGGAAAAATGGTCTTATGATTAAGACACTGCACTGTAACACAGTATATCCAAAACTTTTTCATAACTCTGTCACCCACTTCCTGTGTGAACTTGGCTAAGTCATTCATTAATCTGTCTGTGTGGACTGACACATAAAACCAGTGCTGAATTTCACCTTGTGTGCCTCATTTCTCCATCTATTAAATTAATATTACTTCTCCCCTTCACAGGAGAGTTTTGAATATACCTTTGTTAATATCTGTGAGGGTCTGAGACAGGATGGTGATGAATGCCATAGGAAAGCCAATACATTGTAGGGAACAGGGTTGTTGTAACAAAATCATTGAAAAGGTTGGCTGTCAAAAAACAACTATTCATAATGCCTGTGTAGGTTGTGAAGCACCAACAACATGCTTTGTGATGGAGAAAACACATCTAATGACATGTTTAATTCCTCCACCTTTGCAGGATATTAACAAAAAACCTCAACTTTCTCCACGTCAGTGTAGCATTATAAATAGTAACAATACTTAAGAAAAAAATGGCCAGTAGAGTTGGGCATACAAAGCTTGACCCATCCTTTTCCCTCCCTAGTCTTCAGAGCACAAACCACACTTCAAAGCGCTATCAACACAGCTATTTTTAGAGTGCTAGCGTGAGACCCACTAACCCCAGCCTAATGACCCAGGCTGGGAGGCTTGCTTGTGAGAGCTCCAAAATGCTGTGTAGATCTATCCTTTGCAAACAGATTCCCAACCAGATCTAATGACCAGGCACCTGTCAGCCAGGAACTTACAACTCAAGACTCCAATCCTGAAACTACTTATGCATATAAGTAATTTTATTTTCATGAATTAGGTAACTTGTGTGCATAAGTGTTCACAGAATTGAGCCCTGTCTCAGACAAAATCGGCTTCTGTACCCAATGACTGGAAGATAGCTAATGTAACACCAATATTTAAAAAGGCTCTAGAGGTGATCCCGGCAATTACAGACCAATAAGTCTAACATCCGTACCAGGCAAATTAGTTGAAACAATAGTAAAGAATAAAATTGTCAGGCACATAGAAGAACATAATTTGTTGGGCAAAAGTCAACATGATTTCTGTAAAGGGAAATCATATCTTACTAATCCATTGGAGTTCTTTGAAGGGGTCAACAAACATGTGGACAAGGGCGATCCAGTAGACATAGTGTACTTAGATTTCCAGAAAGCCTTTGACAAGGTCCCTCACCAAAGGCTCTTACGTAAATTAAGTTGCCATGGGATAAGAAGGAAGATCCTTTCATGGATTGAGAACTGGTTAAAAGACAGGGAACAAAGGGTAAGAATAAATTGTAAATTTTCACAATGGAGAGGGGTAACTAGTGGTGTTCCCCAAGGGTCAGTCCTAGGACCAATCCTATTCAACTTATTCATAAACGATTTTGAAGAAGGGGTAAACAGTGAGGTGGCAAAGTTTGCAGATGATACTAAGCTGCTCAAGATAGTTAAGACCAAAGCAAACTGTGAAGAACTTCAAAAAGATCTCACAAAACTAAATGATTGGGCAACAAAATGGCAAATGAAATGTAATGTGGATAAATGTAAAGTAATGCACATTGGAAAAAATAACCCCAACCATACATACAATATGATGGGGGCTAATTTAGCTACAACTAATCAGGAAAAAGATCTTGGAGTCATCGTGGATAGTTCTCTGAAGACATCCATGCAGTGTGCAGTGGCAGTGAAAAAAGAAAACAGGATGTTAGGAATCATTAAAAAAGGGACAGAGAATAAGATGTAGAATATCTTATAGCCCTTATACAAATCTATAGTGCACCCACATCTTGAATACTGCGTACAACTGTGGTCTCCTCATCTCAAAAAGGATATACTAGCATTAGAAAAGGTTCAGAGAAGGGCAACTAAAATGGTTAGGGGTCTGGAACGGGTCCCGTATGAGGAGAGATTAAAGAGGCTAGGACTTTTTAGCTTGGAAAGAGGAGACTAAGGGGGGATATGATAGAGGTATATAAAATTATGAGTGGTGTGGAGGAAGTGAATAAGGAAAAGTTATTTACTTGTTCTCATAATAGAAGAACTAGGGGCCACCCAATGAAATTAGTGGGCAGCAGGTTTAAAACTAATAAAAGGAAGTTCTTCTTCACACAGCGCACAGTCAACCTGTGGAACTCCTTGCCTGAGGAGGCTGTGAAGGCTAGGACTATAACAGGGTTTAAAAGAGAACTGGATAAATTCATGGAGATGAAGTCCATTAATGGCTATTAGCCAGGATGGGTAAGGAATGGTGTCCTTAGCCTCTGTTTGTCAGAGGGGGGTGATGGATGGCAGGAGAGAGATTACTTGATCATTACCTGTTAGGTCCACTCACTCCGGGGCACCTGGCATTGGCCACTGTCAGTGGACGGGATACTGGGCTGGATGGACCTTTGGTCTGACCCAGTACGGCCTTTCTTATGTTCTTATGTAAAATACTGGGACCTGATCTTACATTAAACTAAATTACTTTAGTGGGTGCAGAATAAGACCCCAATTAAAGAGCTGAAGAATGGGATAAGATGAGATAACACGTATTCATGGTTCAAAACTTTTGTTTCCTCATTGCAAACTATTTTTTTCATAAGGAAACGGAAGTGTTTATGGGTATTTTCTTACTTCAAAGGATAAAGACTGTTTAATTTTAAGCATGGGGTTTTCAAAAATGCTCAGCATGGGCCTAACTCAACGTACATTAAAGTCAATGTTGCAGCTCCCAATGACTTCACTGGGAGCAAAGTTTGACCAATGACAAATGTTTTTGAAAAGTCCATCCCAAATTCATCTTGCATCTTCAGCTGGTTTCATTCTGCTTTTGAGAGTTCAAGTGCCTCCTTCATATTAAATTACTAAATTTGAACATTCAATATTCCCATTGTATGAGAAATTCCTGTTTTCTTTCTTGTTGTCATCTATCCAGCACACATTATGTTCTTTTGCAGGATTCTTACTTTTATCTACTGACATTGGTGTAGCCCACCCAAAAAAATATACAACGTATTTAAAATTAACAAACTGTTACCTTGATAAGAGCTATGCCTTAACACTTGATGATTGCACAGCTGTTTACTTTTTTCCCCGCTTGCTTCTGAAAGTTACTGTTTTGCAACCTCTGCTGAATAAATATGTGAGAATTTAGTATTTTGCTAGTTTGGAATTCTCAGTTCCCAGCTGATCTTAAACAATCATTATAGAAAATAGGAAAGGTTGACTATCATACTCCCATGGAAGTCAATACTGTAGAATCAAGCCCTAGGTCTCTTAGAACTATGTATTTGCCAGTGCTAGATTGTCCCTTACGATATAATTTCTAGTACTCGTTATAAGCTTTCTTTTTAAAAAGTGTGTTGAGCACTGCAGTTTCCTAATAGTGCCATTCCCCTCCCCCAACTCTTCCTACCCATTCTTAATAGTTATTAATGGCCTTAAAATATTTATAGACAAATATCAGAGCCTTCCTGAATTATCACTTACTTACATTGGACCGATTTCTTTTAGTCTTTTCTTCATAACTCAGTCCTTCCAGTCATCGAAGGACTATTTGATGCCCTTTCCTGTACTCCCTCCATTTTCTTTACATCTTTCTGGTAATCTCGTACTCATGAAATAAACACAGTATTCCAGGAATAGTTTTGCCAGAATCACAAAAGGTGAAATTCTCTTCTGTCCAGAGGGCCAATACAACACCCGTTTCTCTCTTTAGCACTTAAGTCCGATTGTAAGAACAAAAGAATGTACTTGTGATTAAGCAAATCCAGATAGATTTTTGCACCAAGACAGTCATACTCTGTCAGAGTCTGACGACAGGAAAAATCCAGTCTCTAATTGTGACAAAAGAAAAAAAAATCCCTTGACAAGGAAATAATAAATAAAGTTGTTCCTTGAGAAAGAGAAGTTGTCAATACTTTACTGCTTAGGGAGCAACATCTCTGCTGAATGGATCTGCTTCCACCGAGACGAAGGATACAATAGCACTCAACCAGTCACTGCATGCAAGGCCATCTTACAAATCATGCCCTCTGTGGTCAAAGATTTTAAAAGTCATTTTAGATAATCACACAGCTCTGAGAGTCCGCATTTTCTTGGCTTTGTGTACAGTTATTATTTATTGTTTGCATTAGAATAGCAGTGGAGAATTTGACCCTGCATGACTTACTTAAGGTCATGCAATAAGGCTACGGCAGAGTCAGGAATTGAGACTCAGCTCTTCTGAGTCCCAGTGCAGCATCTTTTTTTATTACTCATGTTGCAGTGCTGCCAAGGCTGAGACCCCATTGTGTGAGTTGCTGTATAAACACAGAAGCTCTGGCACATAAAAGCTTACAATATAAACAGACGAGACAGACGGCATGTGAAAGGAAGAAAAGGCACAAAGGTGAGGGGATTTGCCCAAAATCATATAACAAATCAGTGGCAGAGCTCGGAATAGCACCAGAGGCTCCTGACTCCCTGTCAAGTGCCCTGTCCATTAGACTCCACTACCCCTGTCTGATATTTGACATACATACAGAATACTTTTTCTTATGTATTTTGCTATGGCGGCCTATGAAAATCTCCAGCAAGGAGAACGAGATGTCAACCTAGTAAATTTAATAACAGGGCTGGAGGAGGGAAATCAGTAAAACTGTCTGTGAAACTTGTTCAACATATTTTCAGTTCTTTTTTCTTAAATGCTCTTCCTGTCAATCTGCTCAGGGGTAAGGAACACTATTTAATTCATAGCTTGTGGGTGGAGATGGAGCAGGTGTTACTTCATGTGCAAATCTCTGTTGCCTACCAGTATGTGATCAGAGGAGCACAGATCAAGTTTAATATCATCTAATACTCTCGTATCTGAACTCATTTTTACATATCTTTGAAGTGTTTGTTCTAAGCTTTGATGTCAACATAATAGCTGCATGTTCTCCCAAGTTGCAACTTTTAAATCACACAGAGATGTTCCTAATCTGTGTGATATTGGAGAAAATTGCTCTCTAAAGCTTTGACCTTGACAAAGCTAAATACTACTGGAAAAATAAAAACATTCAATGGAAAACATTCCATCCAATCATCCTCTGTTTTAGTTTAAATTCAGTGCAGGAGCACAGCTATCCCAGGCAAAAGAGTGGACCTAGTGCTCAGGAGTACCTGATTCTGAGAGCACCAGCCTTACATGACTGGAACCCCTCCATTGCAGCTGCATTTTCCTCCCTTCCCCCACCAGCTTCTGAGTACATTATCTTTAGGAGACTGAAGTAACACCTATTTTACCTCATTTTATAATACCCAGGAGCAAACCTATGTCTACCCTTCTCAGTACCTATATGTGTCCTCACTACACCACTGTAAGGCAAGGATCTACTATTATTACCTTTTTACAGATGGAGAACTGAGGCACAGAGAAAGTAAGTGACTCAACCAAGGGTGGCCAACCTATGGCTCTGGAGCCACATGCGGCTCTTCAGACATTAATATGCGGCTCCTTGTATAGGCACCGACTCCAGGACTGGAGCTACAGGCACCAACTTTCCAATGTGACAGGGGGGTGCTCACTGCTCAATCCCTGGCTTCTGCCACAGGCCCTGCCCCCACTCCACCCCTTCCTGCCCCCTCCCATGAGCCTGCCATGCTCTCGCTCTCCCCCTCCCAAGCCTCATGCATGCCACAAAACAGCTGATTGGGAGGTGCGGGGAGGGAGGGGGAGGTGTTGATCGGCGGGGCTGCTGGTGGGCGGGAGGCGCTGGGAGCGGGGAAGCTGAGGGAGAGCTGCTGACATATTACTGTGGCTCTTTGGCAATGTACATTGGTAAATTCTGGCTCTTTCTAAGGCTCAGGCTGGCCACCCCTGGACTAGACCAAGGTCATACATGGAGTCTTTGGCAGAGTAGGGATTTGAGCCAAGATCAGAACCTGAAGGAAAGCTCCTGAAACTAAACACAGACAAAACATAAGTGAGGACAATGGAAGCAAATAAACACTGAGGAAAACCGCTCATTATACTTCCTGCCACCTTCCTGAAATTCCTCTGCCCCAAATTCAATCCCAACATCCTCATTGTCCTTCATAGTATTTTTACCTTCTCTCCCTATCCTCCCCTATATTCACCTGTTCCTCACAGTGTCACGCTGTCTCCTAATAGCAGAAGGGAGTTAGTGGCCTCATACCCTCTGATAATAATGGGCTATGATGGCCATTTTTAAAAAGAGCAATGCTTGATGAGTTCCTTTACAGGGAAAGAGTTTTATGTTTCAACCTGTAGAATACGTCAGGTTGAAGCTTCACCATGGGCAGCTATCCATCACTGTATCCTATGCTCCCACTGAGGAAGCTATAGATACCAATAAAGATGAATTCTATTAGCAGTTAGCAGTAGCAATGCAATCTGTTCTGCCACACAATGAATTTATTATACTCGGAGATATGAATGCAGCACTAAATTGTCCCAAAACTGGCTTAAAAACTATTCTCAGGCCCCTTTTTATTCTGGAACAATAAATGGCAACTCTGGGGATATTACTCTCCCTTTGTGCTTCTCACAACATTACCATCACTGGCAGTTGATTCAGGCATGTTAGAAATCTATCGGGAAACCTGGATATTCAAGGATGACCAGATAAGGAAGGAGATGGATTGTATATTGGTCCAGAATCATAATATAGTACGGTCATACATGGTCTATAGAGGTGCAAATGCTGGTAAATACTGACCATAGTTTCTTTACTACTAAAGTGTCAATTGCTCTGATTTCAACATAAGAGTTCACCTATTATGGTACATAAGGAACAACACATCTGTGAAAATTCAGTTCTCTGTCACAGTGAAAAACACATTTGAAGCACTTGGTGCCTTCCTGGCTGATGTAGAATTAGCCTGGATAGCAATAAGCACAAGCATGTAGATGCCATGTATGTAGAAGCTGTAGATGCCCTCACAGAAGCAATCCCAGATGCCATCCAGATGCAAAATGCTACAAGTGTCAATGTTGACTATCCAAAGAGAGATTTCATATTTGCAAAACAAGCCGGAGGATAGACAATGCCATGATGATGCTGAATGTAAATGTTTACAAGGTATTTTTTGAGTGAGAGCAAAAGTGGATAGTGAAGCTTCTTTTGAGAACATGGCAAAAGAGACAGAAGAGGCAATAAGATCTAATAAATTACTAACAGCATTCAAAGCTATTTAGTCACTTTACAGTCAAAATTGGACTTTGCACAATATCTAGGCCGATAAACAAGGCTGATGGTAAAACACAAGAAGTAGTCTTGCAAAGATGGAATGAATATTTTGAGTGCACATTTAACCATCCTGGAGACATTAATGTCCAGATCTGGATGCATTATCAGAAGATGCAATCCCTAAACCTGAAACTTGTGTAGGTGCATCTACACTGAAAAGGTTCACACTGCCATAAAGAAACTGAAGAAACAGACCCAATGCACACCACCTTAACTTCTCAGAGCACCATAAAGCCCATAAGCATAGCATTACACCAACTATTTGTCTGGGCCTGGACCATTGGGAAGGTACCAGCAGAGTGGAAGGAAGAGATCATTATGCCTCTCTATAAGGAGGCACTGTGTGGTAACGACTCTCTACTCTCTGTCCCTGGAAAAGACTCTAAATGTGTCTACTGGTGCAACTCCAATGTCAGCTTGTGAAATGCCATCACCCAGAGCAATCAGGCATCACTGCTATACAGTCTACAATGGGCACTATACTTACTCTCCATCTTTTATCTGAGATCCATCATGAATTTAACTGGTCTTTGATAGCAGCTTTCGTAGACCCAAAGGCAACAGAACTGTCAACAGAGATGCCTTGTATAAAGCCCTATAAGTGTAGCCTGATCTATAGCGTATGTATTAATTATATTGATTACTTAAGACTTCCCAGTTATCACTTTGAGGATAGTTATCACTTTGGTCCCCAGATCAGGCCCAATATTATTATAATTACTATATAGTTGGGAACCCCAATGTGCACAGTTTCAACATTCACACCATAGGAACTCTTCTATATTTACAAATAGGTTATTAATGTATTTAGAAAAGTCATAAACACTAACTCAGTAAGGTAGATAGAGACTACAGAATGTACATCTGCATATCCTCACACCATCCCTTGCAGAATGACCTGAAATGTGAGCAATCATCTTCCTCATCACCATCACCTTCCCCTTCATCGCCAGTGGCCATCATTCCGCCACTCCCTGGGGCTACACATATCTCTCTCCCTCTGCCCATAGGCTAGGATGTAACTTTTATAATATACACTGATGCCCACTATGTCTAATACATATTTAGTAGAGGCTTCTCCCCTCTTCCTTATTTGTATCTCCTCATCCTACTAATATCGAGGTGTTTTTCTTCTATAGTTTAGTATATTAATGATATCAACTTATTATCATATACATCAATCTGTTGCCATGGCACTCTTGCAGTTGGATGGTCTTTTCAAAACTTTCCCAAAACTGGTGGTAACTCATGTTTCTGTGGTTGGCTGGCATCATTATGGACAAAGTTCCCCCTTACACACTCTACTTACAGTTCCCCAAAACTTAAGGGTTACTGTTAGGCCGTTTATCTGTGCCTCAACCCTCGTGCTAACTGCTGAAGCCAGTGTCATACAGGATACAGGCCTGTAGGTTGCTTGCATTACTGCTGAATATAATAAATGCAAAATATAATGAAGGCAAGGCAATGAATATAATAAAGGTAAGATAGTCCTATGGGCTACATGAGGAATCAGTGTTTCAGACATCCTCCAGAGGCTAATTCTAGATCTACATAATGACTCAGGGGTATAAATGCAACGGGGGTCTCAGAGATCTGACAGGTTTTACACTAGCTCTGGAGTGAAGCAGGGATGTCCTGGCCCCAGCCCTGTTCTGCTGCACAATGGATTGGCTCCTTGAACATATCTCCACACATACCAGTATAACTGTCAGTTCAAACTCTTTTACCAACCTGGATTATGCAGATGATGTTGTTCTCTTTGGTCAGGATGCATATGATCTCAAAGTTGCACTAGAGAGTTTCCAGCACAAGGCAGCTGTCCTTGGGTTAAGGGTTTCTTGGGCAAAAATAAAAATCCAGAGTATCAACACAAAGGTTGTGATACAAGACACCTGTGCTTCTGGACAAAATATGGAAGTAGAGGATGACTTCATCTACTTAGGCATTAAAGCATCATCAAAAGGGCTCAGTCAGACAGACATCCTGAGGAGACCTGGTTTAGTTGCCTCAGCCATGAAGAACCTGCATAGGGTCTGGAGCCAAAAGTCAGTGGAACTATATACAAAAGTACAGATTTATCAAACTCGAGTATTTCCAGTCCTCTTAAATGGATCTAAAAATTTGGACATTGCTTAAACAAGACATCAAAAGGCTGGAGGCATTTCATATACATAGCCACTGGCAACTACTGGATACAACATTTGACTTTATCAGTAATTGTGATATATAATTGAAAACTGGCTTTGAGAGGATTGAAATTATCATTGGCCACAGCTGGCTGGCCCTTTTTGGTCATGTTGCTTGCCTTGGAAACAAAGTCCCCATACATACAGCTTTGAAGATCAGACTTGAGATCAGAAGGTGACACTGCCCGATTATTGACTGGCCATGGTCACATGGTCACCTACTATTCACATGGCTGCATCAGGTCTGTAAAAACCTTGTGGAAGCTCCTAGATACCTGGAATAAAGTTGTCCAGTAGGGTCATAGACACTTGGTGCTACAGATCTCTGTTCTCTAAGTATATTATTGCTGTGCTAAAGGGTAATCTTTCATTTATGAAGAAAGGCAAATGATTAATCCTAAATATTTAATTTAAAAAATTAATGGAACTACTTGAAATTCACCTCTGCCACTTTCTATGTAAATACAGGTTTTTTTAAAAAAAATACACGGTGACATAAACATGAAACCCTGAAACATTTCCTATTACAATGCACACAAAAACAAAACAAACAAACTACAGAGAAAATGCAAAGGGAATAAAACTTAACACTGTGTTAAATTTCACACTGAAATGTGTGTTTGTGTGTGTGTGTGTGTATCAATATGTGTATTGACGCTAATGAGGGAGATAAGGTAGGTGAGGTAACATCATTTATAAGACCAACTTCTGTTGGTGGAAAGGACAAGTTTTGGCTACACAGAGCTCTTCATCAGGTCATTTCAGAATAAAACGTTAATTCTGTAATTCTATAATATTAACAATACAACTTTTTCACCCAATTTATTTTAAACGGCCTGAGCTCAGTCTTACAACTTAGCTTTGGAAGTTTCTGATTGGTGCCTTCAGAGACAAAACTGATCTGTGCTCTTGTAGAAGGTAGAGTCAGCAATAGGTACAAGGGCTATGGCAGGAGGCTATGATCCCCCTCTCTAAATCATTCAACAGAAACGCTAGCTACACACACTGAAGGCACACAGCGAGCACAAAGATCTGAAGATACAAAGTTCCATCACATTATTTCTGCTTTCCCCATGTTTCCACCAAACTAATTTAACATTAGTTTCTTACTAGCACCCCAGTGTGTCCTTTATCACAATCCTTCTGTCAGAGAGTGGTACTGTCCCTTTTAGAGTGTACCTGTGCCTGGTCACCTGATGTCAAATGGGCTATAAGAATAGGTACCTGGGCAAATCAGGCTTAAGAGTCGTTTAGGAAAGGGGCAGAGAAAGCAGATACAGGGCTCTCACTGCCAGCTCCCTGGGAACAAGGAAACACCCTGCAATCTGGAAGACTCCCTGCAAGTGATTAGAAGGGAAGGAAGTGGGACTGTGCTGGGGAAAGCCCTAGGTGGCAGCGCTCAGGGAACAGAGCATGGAGTTTTCCTGAAGGAAGCCCTAAAGCTGGAAGGATTGAAAGGTAAAGGGGAAAGATCCCTGGGAGCTGTAGCCCAGGGTGGGCTGAGGAACTGTTTTTGTTGTATGTGCCTATGTTTGGAGAAATAAAGCTACTTGGAAAGAGACTCTGAGCATGGCAATTGTTTCTTGGGAGCTGGGGAGAGGGACAGCTTGTTACACCTTCCATATTTTCATTTCTTAGTAGTCCTGCATGAAGATGCTAAGAAGCAAGCTTAAATTGTGCAGCTGCTAGTTTACATGGTAATATATATCCAATGTTGGCACCACGGTAAAATGACTCAACATCTGGAGCTCAGAGACTAAGGAGCTAGGCAAATCTATTTCAATGCTGGAACTTCTACAGGTAGCTGTCCACAGCTGGATCAAACCTCTGTCAGCACATGATTTTATAGAACAGAGCAGGATGAACCAGAGGAGTGGAATTTCAAGCAATACAGTATATGCAGACGTAAAATTCTCATCTGATGAAATATATATATGGCAAGGTGAACATGACCATCTCTATTGTTTTTCTCACTCCCACCGCCTGAACTTGCTGTAAAGCTAAGAGTGGCTCAAAAACAATTCTGTGACTGCTTTGAACTCTTTCCTATCAATGCAACTTTAATGTGCCAGTGAAATGTGTGCGCCTAACTTTTGCAAAATATCTTTATCTTTTTTTCCCTTTTCTTTGTGTGAAGGATGTGCACTGATTATCTTAAATCACTTCAGAAATATGTAATAGATGTAAAAATAAAAGTATCTATAAATCGTGTGAAAACAATCACAGTTAAAAAAAAAAGCAAGGCAAATGCACTGTTATCCAGCTTAGGAGCATAAGTACAGAGACTTAACATATGAAAAAAAAATGGCACATTCAAAAAAACAGCTATGATAAGCTCTTTAATCACCAAAAAGTTCCATTAAGAGATATAAAAAAATATTAGCAAGGAAAAATTACGACAAAAACAGGGGAAACATGTTTGATTGAAAAAACTAAGGTGGTGTATCCAGTAATGTACATGGCAAAACATCCCACATATGGTCAAATTATTTTCCCATGTACAGAGGGTTTAGATAGTTAAATGTCATCGGAAGAGTTGGTTGGGATTTTTTCTAGTCAGTTAATCAGTTTTGATGAAACTTTGGTCTGGAATGTTTCCAAGGTCCAGCATGAAATTTCTATTGGCGACTGAAAAAGAAACAGGCCAGAATAGCCCAGTGGGTAGGGCACTCACTGGGGATGTGGGAGACCCAGGTTTAAGTGTCTACTGTGACTCAGGCAGAGTCCTACCACTGAGCTATTGGCTATTTTGGAGGAGGAGGGAATGCCAGCTTTTTTTTCCCACAAAAATTTTCAAAATGACTCATTTTCATTTCAATGTAGAATGAAAACAAATGTCAAAATCTCAAAGATTGTAGCAAAATTAATGTCTTATTTTCTAGGAAGTCCTAGTAATTAGTCAAGTATCGGGGGTAGCCGTGTTAGTCTGTATCCACAATAACAACAAGGAGTCTGGTGAAACCTTAAAGACTAACAGATGTATTTGGGCATAAGCTTTTGTGGGTAAAAACCCCACTTCTTCAGATTTTTACCCACAGAAGCTTAGGCCCAAATAAATCTGTTAGTCTTTAACGTGCCACCAGACTCCTCATTGTTTTTCTAGTAATTAGTGATGCACTGTGCTATTTGCTGTAATATTTAGGTCTGAAGCAAGCAAATAAAAGCCTAACAAGGCCCCACAGCAACACTCTGCCCACAAAGGATTAAATAAAATATTATATATTTCTTTTTTCCTTTGAGGACATCCTTGATGGAATTAAATGCACACCATCCTGCCCGAATCCTTCACGAGAGTTCTCCGTTCAGGTCTTGGCGCATATTAACTTCTTGGCCCAAATATATGTACTGTTCCACTTCTTCGATGTCTTCTCCTGTTACCATTATTCGGGCTTTTCGTAAGACGTCTGATCGCATATATTTCGTTTTGCAGCGGTTCATTTTCAGGCCGGCCTGACTACTTTTCTTGTCGAGTCTTCGTAGCATGCTCTGCAGTTGGTTGGTGCTTTCGGCAATTAGTACAATGTCGTCTGCAAATCTGAGATGAGATAATCTCTCTCCGTTTATGTTGACACCACTCCTCCAATTGATCTTCTTCATAACCATTCTGAGGCAGGCGGTGAATAGTTTCGGTGAAATTGTATCTCCTTGCTTTACGCCTTTCTTGATTGGGATGCGGAGGGGAGTTTCAAGGAGAGTAATGTCTGTTGTACATCCAGTATTCGCTTCCTTCAACAAACTAATGTACTGCGTGTTAATGCCCTGCTCTGCGAGTGCCTTTAATATTGCGTTAAATTCAACGCTATCGAAGGAAAAATTGACAAGACCACACGTAAAAATATTTTCAATTCAGCAGTGCTGCCAGCCATGCTGTATGGCAGTGAAACGTGGGCACTGACGAAGAGAGAAGAGCAACGGCTGTTGGTAGCTGAAAGGGAAGTGGAACGAGCTATGTTGGGAATCTCCCTTCTGGATCGTATACCAAATGAAATCATCAGAGAACGCAGCGGTGTGAAAGATATTGTCGTGGAAAGCAGACATAATAAGATGCGATGGGCAGGCCACACAGCACAGCTCACGGATAACAGGTGGACCGCAATCATTGCTGAGTGGTACCCGCGAGAACAGAAAAGACCCCCCGGTCAGCCTCCAAGAAGATGGGAAGATGACATCGTTAAACGTTTCGGACGAACGTGGAGAAGAAAGGCAAGAGTGCGAGAAGAATGCCAGACGTGTTGTGATCGGCGCAGTCTTAACGACAGCTGAAGTCCGATCGATCCAGGTGATCCAGGTGATTATATATTTATATTTCTCTACAAAAATTGCAATTTAATATACTCACAACAGTCAGGCCACATTCAGAAACTTAAACCTCAATCCTTGTGAAATGTCAAGGTTGGTGTGAGGCATTTGATTTGAATCCACCCCTCTGCTTTGGGTTCTATGTTAAATACAAAACCAGAAGGGAGTTATTTTATGATCCTCTTTCAGATGCAGCTGAAATCCTATGATAACAGCTTACAAGATATTGGTACCACTGATTCCAAACCTGACTTTTTATCCTTGATTCAGTCTTGGAGCCTGACCCTTAAAGCTAGTACAAATTCAGGTGTGAACATCACCGTTTTAAACTTTCTTCATAATACTGTAGTGAATATAATATTTTACATTTATGTAAGTAATGCCATTCATCTTAAAGCATTTTAAAATTATGCATGTATACGTCCAACACAGAGCATCCACCTCTGAGTTAGTGCTTAGCAGCAGTTTTACAGAGTACAGCAATGGGATCGGGTTTAAAGGTATCCTATAGTTCTTAGAGATTCATATTCAATACCGGTGCTGTATTTCAGAACAGGAAACTGATTATAATTTGGAATATGTAGAGTTTTTGTTTGTTTGTTTTACTACTGACTAATTGTAGGATGAAGAGATTCTTGTGTATCACATGGTGCAAAACCTGGTCACTCTGTAGGTTATCTTAAAAATACAGTTTAAAATTACTTTAGAAGTAATTTGACATTATTAGTAACTTACAGCAATCAATCTTTGTAATGTAACACCTACTGAAAATAAACTCGCTTACTCCTACAGCTCTTATTTGCATGGTTGCCACACTTGAAATACCATTCCCGTTAATGCCAGACATCACCTTGCTTCAAAAGAACAATATACTAAGGGTAAAAAGATGTTAATATCCAAATATTAGAGATAATGCCTATGCCAATGTATACAAATCAAAACCTCATTTGAATATTCATTTTGCTACACTGTTGCTATTAACAGTATTCTATTGAACATTTTCTGACTTCTTAAAAAAGAAAATTATTAAAAAGACAAGACACAAACTAAAGTAACAACATGAAGCCAGAAAAAGTTTATCTAGAAAATGCTAGAATACCTACTTCACTGCTAGCCGATTTTTCTCATTGTTCTTTAGAACAAGTGTTGCAATACCATATGAGCCAACATCATCAAAAAAGTTCTTCAGGTAATACTGGAATTTAAAGACATTTTCTTTCTATGAAAATAGTAGAGAGCAATCACATTTTTTTCCCCTTCAGACTGCTGTATATAGTACATAATTGTTGTTCCTCACAATCATGGCACTAATTATATATCATCACTCCAGGAAGGAGGCATGCCTTTCAACTGTCTCTAATTTGGCTCAAAAAATACTCCTTGTTCCTCCTCCATCTGATGTCTGCAATTTATAATGTAGAAAATAATGTCAAACGTTAAAGTAACAGGTGTGGGGTTTCCTTTTCAAAGTCTCTCTCTCTCTCTCTCTCTCTCTCTCTCTCTCACACACACACACACACACACACACACACACACACCTAAATGCACAGTCCTAATTACTCCTTTTCAGAAAATGTTCCTTCATTTTATGAATATTATCCCTGATGTCTGCTTGACAGAGACGAGAGAGAAATATGGAACACTGCTAAACTACATATGAGCTGAGTCTTTATTTGTACAGGATGACTATCTGGCAAATGTGCTGAATATATATTGGTGGTTTCAGCAATATCTAAACAAGTATATTGACAATAGCACTATGCTGCTGTTAAAAAAAACTTGTATGAGTCACTTACTCTGTAATTTTCTGTGCTGAATGTCTCAATTACTGGAGGTTCTGTTTTGCTCCTTAATGATCTGACTTTTGCAAATTCATGGACACAGACTTGCAGCCACAGAATCACTAGTCTTGCTCTCTAATCCACTAATAAAAAAATTAAACCAGGTAGAAAAAAATTAGTTGATATAAAACAGGAAATGTAGTTTACCTCTGGTTACATTAGCAGTATTCACAGAAACAAACAAGTACAATGGGATCCTGATCTTGAATGGGTCTATTAAGCGCCACTGCAGTACAAACAATATATAGTGTAACAATAATAATGAGCAAATGAGCACTTATAATTAATGTTATTTACTGTATTATTTTGAAATACAATCAAAAGGAGGATGCATAATATATTACAGCAATTACTTAGTTGAACTGCTGACACCTTAATCAAATTCTGCATTGAGTAATAACTCACGGTAGTTTCTCAGTTTCCTCCCTGACTTGCCTGAATCTCACAATATCTTATAACATATTACAATAACAAAGATGGAAAAAATGGTGAAATTTGAAAGTGACTCCAGAATGACAGACCACATGGATGATGAATATCTAAAGTACTTACATGGGCCCCATTACCATCATATCTGTGCATCTCAAGTTTTTATTTTTATTTTTTTATTAAGGCAAAGTTACAATGAAATGTTAACAAGCTACATCATGCATTACTTATTATTCAGGATCAAGTTAATATTCAAAGAACCTGGCTAAAGATTCTGGCTTGCAGTCTGGGGAGCCTTCTTCCTCTGAATATGCTTAAATGTGACCACATTTCTATACCTATAATCTTTTTGGTGCCTCTCCATTCCATTACAAGACAGTCCATGTTTTACTCTAACACAGTTCCACAGGAAGAGAAGTCACATTTTTCCAGTAATGTGCAATACAGAGTCTTGCTGCTAACTTTAAAAAAAAATTAATTAATTTATCATTCTGTTTAAAATGTAGATCCTTTACTTGATCATTAAGTAAGCAGGCCATGGAATGTCCGGAAAGGTGGTATTATGTCATAAAAATGAATCATTTAATAATTTCCTCCCAAAACCATCTAATCCCTGGATACAACCAGCGCATGTGCAAGTATGTTCCCCTCTCCCCGCAGTCCCCAGCCCGCCAAGACTGCCACACCTAGTAGAAAAATATGATGGATCTTAACTGAACTCAAATGCTGTTGATACAGTAATTTATAAAAAAAATTATTTATGAACTACACAAACTGAAGATGTATATTTCCTTTCCAATATAGAGACCAACTCACTTATCCAACTGAATTTCTTTCTCCAAATCCATCTTCCATCTGGGTTGTTTTCTTATCAGCCAAACTGTATAGATCTGAAAAATTAAACTTTTTGTTCCATCTTGCTTCTGGCTCAACTCCTCAAATGTGATTAAAGGTCTAGACAGAGCAGTTTTGTATCTAGATTTCACAAAAAATGTTTCACAAAAAAATGTTTGACCTGTAAATATTAAAAATACAGGATCCTTATATTTACATTATTACATATTCCTTGGCATGATTTTAAATCAGGATCCAGGAAGAGCAGACCAAACTGAATAGTCTCAGTCCTTACCCATAACAAATAATCACTTTTATCTTTCCTAGGGATAAATTCCTGATTATCAATTAAAGTAACTAAGGGAGAAGGCTTAACATGAATTAAAAAAAATTTTTAAAGCTGCTAAAGTGATCTGCATGAAAGGGGTATTTTATTTTTGGTGATCTAAACATCTTTTTAACTGTATAATTAATTTTTTTGGGGGGAAGCTATATTTGAGAGCCAGGTTTGTTTGAGTTTTACCCAGTGTATGGATTGTTTAGTGATAACCCAATTGATCACATCTTTTAATTGTGATGGACAATAATAAGCTAAATTAGGGAAAGACAGTTCACCCCACCTTGGGGGATTATACAAACATTTGTTTTGGGTCAAATGATGCACTTTATTTGATCCAAAGCAAAACGTTTCAATTTCAGGCATAAAAAAAGGAAAGGAAATTTAGCAATGAAGGGCTAGATTCAAAAGGTAATTTAGATGCCATTCACAAACTGGTGGTGGCGCCTGCTACCTCTTTACACCCAATATTCCAGGGGTTAGAGCACTTACCAAAGATGTGAGAGATGTGTATTCAAGTCCTCCCTTTGCTTGATGTGGAGCAGGGACTTGAAGTCAAGTCTCCCATCTCACAGAAGACTGCCCTAACCACTGGACTATAGACTGTTGTAGGATGTGTCTCAGGCTCTCCTGTTGAAGCTGTTCCACTTTGTATAAATAATAAAACATTATTTGGGCCTGAGAACGACAGTGACAATGACTTTAGAGCTTAGTGATTAGGGCACTCGCCTGATATATGAGAAACCTGGGTTCACATTTTTGTTTTAGAGCACTTGACTACTGGATATAAATGCAGCAACACATCTACTAACCTCATTTTGTGAATGGCATCTAAGTTCCTCTGTGACTTGAGCCTGAAAAATTGAAATGTTTCATTTCAGAAATGTCAAAATGGTTCATTGACATTTCTATTTTTTTTCAGACCAAAACAATTACCTGAATTTTACACACATTTGCTAAATGTTTAAGTCTACCCAATTTTCAGTGAAAAAAAGTTTCAGCTGAATAGTTTCTAATGTATTATTCTTCAAAACCAGTTTAGAAGAGCCATACTGGGTCAGACCAATGATCCACCTAGCCCAGTGTCTGGTCTTATGCCAGTGGCCAATGCCAGATGCTTCAGAGGGAATGAGCACCACAAGGCAATTATTAAGTGACCCATCCCCCGTAACCCAGTTCCAACTTCTGGCAGCCAATATCATGGTTTTGGAAAGCCCAGTTCAGGATTTTTGAACATTTAGGACTGGCTACATTGTCTATTTTCTTTCCTTCCCCAAACCCTATAAACTACCACCTACGGTGATGAGATAGAGTTGGTCACAAAGTGAACATAATTTGAAACTGAATTATAAAAAACAACAACCTCTGCCCATATCATCTGCTGCTCCCTTAAGTAACCAAAGTTCTCTTTCTAGCTGTATCCACTATTCTGACTGAAGGTAGGATATGACTTCTCAGTTATTGGAACAAGACTTCCTTACAACTCCCCTACCACAGCTTTGCAAATTAGTTCTGCCTCTCGGCAGGCTTGCATGTTGTCCTCCAACCTGCTTCACTTCTACAGACCAAGACATGTTCTTTCCTTCTCGGTTTTCAACCAACTTTTCTTTGTTTTTAGTTGATGTCCTCTTCTGTTATTGGAGGGATATTAACCTTCAAGGAGGGGTTTACCAACAGTAGCAGTTTTTTCCAGTGAAGATGGACTCCAAAAGGGCAGACATTCTGCTGAAGCAAAAGACCAGAGACAGAAGAAGTTTGTCCCCCATCAGCATTCAGCTCCGTATAGAATGAGACCGATCTTTCTGTTGATAAGTGGAAGCCTAGGGTTACAAACTTTCTAATCACACAAAACCAAACACCCCTGCCCCACTCCTTCCCCAATGCCCCTCCCCTACTCACTCCATCCCTCCACCCTCCATTGCTCGCTCTCCTGACCCTCACTCACTTTCACTGGGCTGGGGCAGGGGATTGGGGTATGGGACGGGTGAGGGCTCCAGCTGGGGGTATGGGCTCTGGGGTGGGGCCAGAAATGAGGGATTCAGGATGCAGGAGTGGGCTCTGGGCTGGGTCAGGGAGTTGGGGGTGAGGACTATGGATGGGGGTGTGGGCTCTGCGGTGGGGCTAGGGATGAGGGGTTTGGGGTTCAGGAGGGGGCTCAGGGTTGGGGCAGGAGTTTAGGGTGTGGGTGGGGGTGCAGGCTCCAGGTGGGGATGCGGGGTCTGGGGTGAGGCCAGGGGTGAAGGGTTTGGGGTCCAGGAGGGGACTCCGGGTTGGAGCCAAGGGGTTCAGCGTGCAGGAGGGGGCTTAGGGCTGGGGCAGGTGGTTAGGATGAAGATTCTGGGAGAAAGTTAGGTTGGGGTGCAACCTGGGGCAGGGGGTTGGGGTGTGGGGTGCAGGCTCCAGCCGGTCAGTGCTTACCTCAGGTGGCTCCCGGTGAGCAGCACAGCAGGGCTAGGGCAGGCTCCCTGCCTGTCCTAGCTCTGCTTAGGTTCCGGAAGCAGCCGGCATGTCACATCGGGAGCTGCGGGGGCAGTGCTGGAGGACAGGGGTAGCATGTAGGGCTTCCCTGATTACTCCTCCGCCTAAGGGCCGGACATGCTGGCCGCTTCCAGGAGCCGTGCGGAGGCAGGAAGCCTGCCTTAGCCCCACTGCACCGCCAACCAGACTTTTAATGGCTGACTGGAACTGACAGGGTCCCTTTTCGACCAGGCGTTCCGGACGAAAACTGGATGCCTGGCAACCCTATGGGAGCCCCTTTCTCATAAAGTTTCTGTTTCACTGAGCATCATCTCCTACTACAGTCCCTTAAAATGAAAGACTGGAATTCACAATCAAACTTATGGATCCAACTGTGTGGCAGTCAACAGGGTTACATTTGCTTACATCAGGTCTCAGTTTGGAGCAATCTCTAAAAAGGCATTGCTACTATAAGATTAAATTTATGAGGAAATATTTAATGCAAACACATTGAGTGCCTTTTTAATGATTAGCTATTAAATATTTAAGCATAATCATGTAGCATTTGGATTTTATTATTCTCACTGTGTTCTTACAAAACATAATAAAAATGTCCAGGTAAGAGGGGGAGTATTCATAATAACTTGCAACCATTCATAGCATACTACTACTGATAATTTTATTATTGCTATATACTTAATAAATCAAATGACTTTTTCAGAACCAATGTTTTCTTGGGGTTCTTACAGGGAATGTAATTTGGCTTTGGCTATTTTCTTTCTTTTTTCACAGATCCACAATGTAGCAATAGTTACTGTAAAAATAACAAAGAGGACTTAATTCAGCTCTCAGATATGCTGCTGCTAATTATTATCTTATAAACAAAGAATTGCCATGCCTTCCTACACATCCCTAGGAACTGATTGTTCAAGATATGCATCATGTGCACCTGAGACCTGGCTTGAGCCAAAGGATCCATCTGAAATCAACACAAAGCAGGAAATTCAGAATTAAAACTGAAGCTTTAGGCCAGATCCAGCCAGTCTTAACTGCTAGCTGAGGAGTGCACAGTGCAACTCAAGAAGGGTGGGGCATGCGAAAACGAAATGTCCTTTTTCTGAGTAAGGACAGTCAACCTGAACATTTTCAAATTATAAAGGTCTGCCATTTCTGAGCTGTGTGGGATCACACAAATTTACTTAAAATAGCCCAGTAACTGGGTCTGATTATGTCAATAGATTCTAGGAAGAAAAGGAGTACTGTATAATTTAGATAATTAATCTTTAAATACAGACCTCTGTATGGGTGAGGGTTAAAATGAACTACATTCCATCTACTACCTAAAGGAAAGCATGGGGCATTGAATGATCAACACTATGAAGGTGATAGACAGCAATATAAAATACTCATACTACAATAAGGATGATAGTTGACATGAAAGCATCATAGAACGAGCACATAATTCATAAAGATCTTTGATGCTTGTTACACATTCATGTTCTCAGATGGGTACTGCACATTTATGACAAAATTTCCCCTTTTATTATTGTGATTATTAAACTAGTGATAAGTTTCAGGATGGATTATGCCCAGCTTCTCTTCTAAAACAATAATTGTTCATTCCACAAGCTGGCTTAGGCAAAAGTTGGTTTATCTGCGGTTTATATGTTATATACACTTTTAACAACAGCTACTGAATTACCTTATAGAATGTAATTGCACAATGCTTCAGGAGAGAATGCATTTAGAACTTGCATAATAAAAATAAATGTCAAGAGTTACTGTGACTATGCTCAGTTAAACATAATTCCCCTCCTCCCCCCCAAGTTCCACAAGCAATTAGACTAAGCTATTTGTAAACTGATGTTGGATGGGAGTTACTGAGAGACAAAAACAATCTTTACCAGTTTAAGTTCTTTTTTTTCCATGGCTGTATAATTTACTAAATATGCTCCTTAGGCTAAGAGCTTGTATGTTGAGTTTCAGTCAGGAGTGATTTTATAACTATATATATATAATCTAGCTGCAAAACCCTTGGGAAACTGATTTTATAAAATGTGACTAACTATAGTGAATCTACTATCACATGCTCCTATTAATGATCTATGTATTTCCCCCCCAAAATTATTACAGAAATCCCCTATTAACTTCTTACAATATATATACAAATGCACATTGAAGCTTGCCTGTGAATAGTATAATACTGGAATTGCAAATGTTTTTCTGCAGGCAGTAGATGATCTCAGCTCTTAAACCTGCATGTTTCCTATTAGAAAAAAAACAACCTCATCTGTGATTGCACAGTGGTTTTTTAATTGAGTTTCTTTACTGAATACAGTAATTTATGTACGTTCTGTACTGTCATGCTCCATGTTTAAATGAGGCCATCTCTGAGTCCTTTCTTGTTTTCTGGGACAGGTTTCTCCAGAAATCTCTCTTCTCTTGTGAATAAAAGTAGTATTGAGTTCATTACAGAAGCTTAAACACCACAGACATTTTTAAGGTTCATACCTAGCAGAAATGTGCCAGCCTTGTACTTACTTACTTCAGTTGAGAAAACAAGGAGCTATGCTTGTTTTCAGAAACTAAGGACCTGATCCTTTCCCCATTCAAATCAGCAACCAAACTTCCATAGACATCAGTAATGCAGGATCCAACTGTAAATGTATCACAGAAGAGAAGGCAAATAGCTGCAAGCATCCTGTTTCATAAATGACTTGATGGCGGTGTTATTTTTCCTGCATGAATGATCCAGTGATTATTTCAAGGTATTACATCTTGTGAACCGGCAGGGATAGAAAGTAATGATATCCGCCACTGGAAAGTGCTGAATTCTAGATTTCCAAGGTGTGCTGTCAGTGCTTTTCAGCTTTGGTAGACTGTGATATCAGAACTTAAAAATGCATTATTAGGATCACACTGTTGTTTATCATCTACCTGTGAAGAAGAAGGCTGGCCAGTGACCCAGCCAAAGTTCCCTCACAAGGAATGTCCTAAAACAATGTGAACAGTAATACATTTACAGACAGGGAAAGCATGCAAGTGCAAAACATACAACAAACCCAGCAGCATTAAAAACAAGCAGTTCCATATTGAAAACATGGCATATCATGTACCACATCATGTTTTCCCCAGAGAGAGTGTTCTTGTTTATGCTTTAGGCAGAACATCCTCAAAGATACTTAAACAGAGTTTCTTCATAAATCCTATTATCAACCTTCTTAATTGGAAATTTGTGCAGTGCCTAACATAGTGAGTAGTGAGGCCTGATCTGGATGCAGCTTCTAGGAACCGCTGCAATATTAAATAATATTATAATAAAATAATGAGAGTTCTTTCATGAGTTGCCCCCAAAACAGAACTTTCCCAGTATAGATCACCTGGTCTGAATCATCTGATTTAATGATAATGTAATTGTACTGAATTTTGTTTAACTATAACCTTTGCATACTCTTTCTGCCTTTCCTCTTTTAGGCACAACATTCTACATTCAGACAAAGCTGCTTGTTTTCTGGAACTAGTCAAATATCATTGCAAGTTTTTGCTCAGTGATGGGTGGTGGGTCACTTTGTCATAACATTAAATACTTAATGTGTATGGCATGAATTTTAAAAGGTTTAGTTAGACATTAAGCCAGTTAATTAAAAATGGAATTAACATCTTATTTTAGAAATCCTCTCTGTCAAGGACATATTTTATATGGTATATTAAACCTTTCTCTCAGGAGTGCCTTCTTCGTGAGTTCCAATGGACTAATACACACCTACGTACAGAAGAAATAAGTAATTTTTTCCTGCTCTTGCATATCTGTAGATCAAAGAGATTTAGTTCTCTTTACCCTCTGCTGTTTAATATAAGCAAAGCTGCAGGTAACATAAACCATAGTTCCAAATTTCAGTTTATGGGAGCTTCTATCTGCGAGTTTTGCTTTTGAGTTTCAGATCTGAAAACAAAGGCACAGTTGCTCTCAGAATTCCCAGGCACTAAGGGTATGTCTAGACGATCTATTGGGGATCGATTTATCGCGTCTAGTGTAGATGCGATAAATCGATCCCCGATCACTCTGTCTTCGACTCCTGTAATCCATCAAGATGAGAGGCGGAAGCAGAGTCGATGGGGGAGCGGCAGCAGTTGACCCCACGCTGTGAGGACACGAGGTAAGTCAACCCATGATACATCGACTTCAGCTACGCTATTCTCGTAGATCAAGTTGTGTATCTTAGGTCGACCTTCCCCTCCTCCCCACTTAGTTTAGACCAGGCCTGAGAGTGGTTGGTGCAATAGGCTTGCTCCACTTTTAACCTGGTCATCTCAGCTGGGTCTTGAAGTCAGCAGACTCCCATTGACACTAAATGAGCATTTGAAACAGGCCTTGGATCATACAAAGGAGGTAAGATTATGACCTACCCTCTGCCCAGCCCTTCCTTGTTCTTTTTAGGTGATTTCTGTAACCAGAAAGCATAAGAACGGTGATTATGCCTTGCTCTTGAACAGCAGGTATGTACAAAGAAAGCAAAACATTATTTTCCTCTTGCCTCTCTTTGGACTCCCTAGCAAAGGCTGGTCAGGATCTAGGCTTTACCTTGGAAATGCTTGTGAAATAAAATATGACATAAGCCTTCCTTCCCTTATTCCCTTCAAAACCTGTTTTCATGAAGCATTCTGGCTGTAATGAAAGCTACTCCCTGTTCGGTATTGAACCTGTTCAGTCTTTAGGAGCTTGTGGTTTTACCTAGGAGCTCTTTGAGGCACAGATTTCTCTCTGTTGTCTGACACATTCTAACTATTGTAAATACCATGTCTACACTAGCTTGCTTACAATGGCACAGCTGTACCAATGTAGTTGTGCCGCTGTATGATTGCTCGTGTAGACGCTCTATGCCTGCAGGAGGAGAGCTTTCCCGTCAACATAATAAAACCACATCCACGAGTGGCGGTAACTGTGTCAGCGGGAGTAGCTCTCCTGTGACTTAGCGCTGTCCATGCCGGCGCCTCTGTTGGTGTAGCTTATGTCGCTCAGGGATGTGTTTTTTCACACCTCTGAGTGACATATGTTATACCGACAAAAATGGTAGTGTAGACGTGGTCTTGGAGTGCTATGTAAATAACGATGATCGTAAAAGTTCCAGAAAATATATTATGAGGAAAACCAGAGTGTTTAAGATCTTTATAGAATGCATCCAGGTACACAAAGAGTAAGAAGAGAACACAAAATAGGACATGGATACTTAGTACCACTGTTCTTCGTAATGCAGAAAGGCCAACACTTTCAAATTCTAGTGCCTAACACCAGGCACCTAAAGCTATATTTAAGCATCTAAAGAAGTGACCTGGTTTCATGTGGATTGAGTTCTTGTAAGTCCCATTGACGTCATTGGCATTTGTGAACTCCTGAAAATCAAACTGCTTCAATTTAAATTAAACTACTTAAACTACTTAAATTTAAGTGCATAAATATGAATTTAGAAGCCTAAATGTAGGCACCCATATTTGAAAATATTGACCCATATCTTTCTGGACTTGTCTGAGGCTATACAATATTACAGTGTGCTCAGATATGCTCTGGCTGCCTGTTGATTTCTGAGTAAGAGCTAAAGTTCTTAATTTGATCTTAAGTCCCAAATGAATCTGTCTAGAGCACAACTATCTCCCAATATGATTCTGTGGCATTTGTGATCAAACAAGATTCTCAAGTGAGTATTCCTCTGGGTTAAATGAAAGAGGGTTGGTAGCAGGTTGTATTCTAATTGGGGTCCCTGACTTTGGAATTCAATCTCCATCTGCCTTGGTCTGCTCGTGCCCAGATTTGATTACCCAAAGGGTATACCTAGGCATGTATAGCAGGGTACAAAAGCATCTAATTAGCCCCTGCCCGGTCAGCTCCAATCAAGGGAAGTCGATTGAGACTGATGGAAAAGGCCTGATGCCGGCCTGAGGATTGACAATTCCTGCTGGCCTGACAAGCCAAGGGCTATAAAGGCTGGGAGGGAGCCAAAAGGCAGGGGGCAGCCAGGGAGACATCAGTCAAGGAGGGAGCTGGAGGCCTCCTAGCTGAAGGCTGACTCTATCTGTAAAGCTTGTATATAGATGGACACTGGTGGTGGACAATCTTAAGTAAATAAAGACATGGGTATTAACCAACCCTGAAGCCTCTCTGAGCGTTATTGGGGAGAGCAAGCGGGTCCCAGGTAGAGGGGCGGGTCATGAATCCTGTTTCAGCATGTTTTCCAAGGGTTTTTCCAGATGAAGTGGTGGATGTTGGGTAAAGATGTGGGGTGCACAGCTGGGGAGATAATTTGACATCACTGGGCTAAACTGTAAAGCATTTAATAAGTCTTTTGTTCCTCTGCTTTGTTTTACACACTCCTCCCTTTTTCATTTCTCATAATTTCAGTTCTGGCATAAACCACTCTAATGAAACTTAGAATTAATATCTCAAGTGCAGTCCCCACTGCCTGCATGCAGCATATCCTGCTCAAAGGCATTATTTGCTATTGATTCCAATGTGAAATGACTTCACAACTCTGCTCTCCAAAGGTAAACATTTGATACAATTTCAAATCATATGCATAAACTACCCGCTAGCAATATTACACTTCTCACAAATGTCATTTTCACTAGCACTGATCTTATTGAGTGTGGCAGGTGTGAAGTAAGTGGCCCTGGTACAGTAAATCAAACTGAGGGAACTGCTTGTTTTGTGTTTGTCTCTGGTACGGTTGTTTGGGTGCTTTTTTGCATTCTCATTAGCCTCGTCAGTTCCCTAGGTGGTTACTGAGCATTTTCTAACACAGTGAATACATTAGTTTCATAGGTAACATTATAATATCTTGTGAATACATTTATAGAATGCTTTATATGACTAGTTTAAATAACATATTTTAAAGTCACTTTAATAGATTTGAGTCAGACAGTGGTAGCAACCACAAACTTACAACTGTTTGTAAGGGTTTTATTAACTCACCCTGATATAACAGAAATCAACCTTTGTTAGGTTAATACAAGAAAAATCTCTTTTAAATGGTAAAGTCCCACATTATTATCTCTGCAGAAACTACCAGCTACTTATAGCTAAGAATGGAATTTCTGATTTTCAAGGGGGAAAAAAATCAATGTTCTCTTGCTTTTTCTCGTGTCAAGAGTTACTGTGACTATGCTCAGTTAAACATAATTCCCCTCCTCCCCCCCAAGTTCCACAAGCAATTAGACTAAGCTATTTGTAAACTGATGTTGGATGGGAGTTACTGTTTGTTTGTTTGTTTGTTTTTGGGAGGGCGTTCTGACTGATTTACAGACCAGGTGTGTGCATGCACGAATGCGCACACAAACACATACATAGGTGCACATGCATATTAACCCTAATTGTCTCAGGTTAATTTAAATATATACAACTGTTTAAAATATATTAAATCTGTCAATTCAGCAGTTTGGCAACAGGAATTATTTCCAAAATAAGATGGATTTGCTTTACAATTTTCAGATGTCTTGTAGTTTCCTTGCCTTTCATATGAACAAACCTGTATTATTTGAGGAAGGAAGAAGTCTTAGGTTTCAGTGAAATGGTTTTAAAAACTACATAAACAAGATTATGTACAAAACCAGAGTCAGTATCTTAGGCAGAGCACTTCTAAACTCCATCAGTCTCCACTGGTATGTCTACACTGCAAAGAAAAACGTGCAACACCGAGCCTCAGAGCCTTGGTCAACTGATGCAGGCTCATAAAGCTAGGGCAGCAGGTCTGAAAATAGCAGCATAAATGTTCCTGCTCAGCTGGAACATGGGCTCCAAGACCTCTCCTGTCATCGGGTGTGAGAGCCCAGGCTCCAGCCCAAGCGGGGACGACTATACTGTTATTTTTGCCACTACAGCATGAGACCGACTCAGTTGACCTAGACTCTGAGACTCAGTGCCCTGGGTTTTTCTTTGCAGTGTAGACACACCCCATGACCCTTTCTAGTGCCTATGTCTGGTTGCTATGTGCCTGCAGTATCCACAAGATGGCACTGTGCCACATAATCTATGGCCAGTTGCAAGATATGACCATTAAACTCTGTGGGATGTAGGCTTTAAAACAGAAAATGATCTTGGGTAAGACTTTCCATGCTTGCACTTCAAAACAATGGGGGAAAAGTGTAAGTTAAATTATGTAGCAACATTAGCTATCTCATCAGTAAAAACACTCTTGTTTTAATTGTCTCATATTAAGGATATGGATATGGTCGAGAATATTCATCACATTGGCATGGAATATTGTATTCAATACCATTCATTTAAACATTACTGAATTACAGTATTTTCATTATTATTTTATTATTATAGTTATTATGTAGACCATACAGTGTACTATGTATTAGTCATTTAGGTGCCAAGTAACAAAGGCACTTAGCGGACTACATTTAGGCAGGTAAACAATCCAATTGACTTCAACAGGATTATTCATGTGCTTAAATTTAGGTACATGCTGAAGTGCCTCGAGGAATCAGGGCCACAATATACAACATTCACTCATATACTATTTTATGCTAAAATCTTATTGATAATCTCTTCATTGGTTTGAGGGCAGCTACAAAGCTTGCTCAAACCAAATGCCTGACCCATTGCTTACCTACAGGCCTCTATCCAAAGCCCATTGAAGTCAGTGGAAAGACTCCCATGGATGTCAACAGTCTTTGGATCAGGCCTTATGTGGCATGCTCTCTGCAATGGAAATCTTGCATGGCTTAGGAAGAAGCTGGCTGTGCATCTTTGGTCACATAGTGGGGCTAAAACTTAAACTTTGTAGGTTGGCTGTTCCACTTCTCTCCCCTTCCTCTTTCTGTAAGGGTCTGGCACACTGGAGAAGTTGTAAGGAACTGGATTTTATTTTCAACACCTGTCATATGAGTTAACACCTCTGCAGTGAGATTAAGGGACAGTGGAGGCGGATCCATAGCTCTCAGGTTCACTCTTTCAGGCTGCCTGCAGACTCAGCAAGGCAATATTGCATTGGTTACATTCTGTTCATATCTGGAAAGCTACCTGCAACCATAAGTGTGAATAACTTATTTTTTATTTAAATTAAATCTTAGAATCTGACTGCCAAATATCCACATATACACATCAGGAAGGTCAGATTCGGTCCACAGGTAACATGACATATTAACATTGAAAACATATACCAAGATGGCTCCTCTGGAGATGGGGCTATAAACAACCACACATTTTTGTGTGACCTTGGATACCTTACTTGTCCCCACCTCCATACCTCAGTTTACCCATATGTACAACAGGAATAACAATACTTACCAACAGGTTGGAACTGATTTGTGCAGGGCAGCGAAATATTATGAAACAGCCCCATCCCTAAGAGGCTTACAATGCAGACATGGTGTCATAATGTATTAAGTGTGAGGATTATGCACTAACAGAAATATCCTTCTCTAGGTCCAACATGTTTAAAATGATAAAAAAATACAAAGTTCCCAGGAAAAGCTTTAGTAATGTGAATGTTACTAATCTTTATTTATCCTGCAACATTGATCTTATTGAACACAGAAATGCTTCCTTCAAAAACTTTTGGAGACTAACCACTTATTGTAAAGCATTTATTGTTCTGGTTTGTTTGCTTGTTTATAAGACCATTTGTGTTCATTCACATATTAGCTTACATTAAGATATTCAGCTTGCTTTCCTGACAGAACGTGAACTAGAAAGCAAGTAATACTTACTCACTGTCTATATACGGACACTGAAGTTCCCTCGGAGGCAGTTTATTTGGGGGAGGAGGATTGTTATTAAATCATCTTGCAATCTAGCATTCCGAGAGCAAAGTAAGCCAATTTTTAATATTGTAACTGGCAGCTTGGAAGCAGTCATTTTAAGAAATAAATGCAGATCGTGAGACAAGCCTAGTTGGTATTCCAATCAGCCTTCTCAAATGGCAAATGACAAATACTTTGAATCACGAAGAATGCATTTAATGTAATGAAGTGAAATAAAAAAATATCAGAAATCATGCATAATTAATATGTCCGACTAATAACTTTGACCTAGAGGACTTGAGACAACCACAGGACCCCAATAGCGTGCTTTCAGTAGATATCCCTGAATGGAGCTACGTTAAGAAGATAAAAAAGCAGGTTATTTGGGAAAAGCCAATGAAAATCATTACTTCTCTGTTACTCAATTAGGGAGATTTTCATGAGCCCAAAAGATGATGCACAGTCGATGCTTCTTTTAGGAAATCTTGTCTCTTGTTTCCCCTTGCTCTCACATCACTAAGTCAAGGAAGAAAACAAGAGACTGTGGATTCCAGACAACTGACGAGCTTTCTATTTCACTCAAATCCCCATAAAGTTAAATCCCCTCTGAGTAATATTGTGTTTCCAGTCAAATATTCATTTTCAAAACACCCCAGCTCAGTTCATGGTGCTGCTCACAACTTCTATGTCATGATGCTTTTATTTATGTATTTATTTATTTTTGAAACACAATGTAGATTTTTGGTATCAGTTGTGTTTGTGTTGAGAATATGCTCTTCCCTATGAAACAATTGTTTCAAATATATGTTTTTTTTCAAATTATTGGTAGGTAACAATTAAAACTGATATTTGGATCATCTTAATGTCAGACCGAGAGACAGACTGACACAAACACACAGGACATTTTAGTAATCCACCCATGTAGGGATGCCAGCCTCTGCACCCTGAAATTTGGAGTGAGCCTTGCCTGTCACAGCAGAGTAGTGCAAGATTCAGGGTAAAATTTTCAAAGATACCCAAGTAATTGAGGAGCCTAAGTTGGCTAGTACAGACTGCAGTCTGCCCCAGTGAATGGGGGCTTGATGATGACTGGCAGTAGCCCATAGGCTGAGGCAAGGTGAGGATAGAGGGCGGAGGGGTTCCCCTGGGAGGGGATACCCAGACTGAGGTGGTACCTCCAGGGGGCAGCACCCCAGACAAATGGGCACTGGGGTCCGAGAGGGATATGAGGGACAACGGTGAGCGAGACAGCAACCGACAGAGGGCGCTCCGGAGGCTGGAAACACTAATTCCCTGGACGACCGGCAGGAGACACCACTCGCCCCCGTTACACTCCCACAATCCATAGAAATGGACAAGCAAACCAAATTATCATAGGGTTAGCAGTCGAAGCTCAAACTGAAACAGTAAAACCATAAATGTTCTTGGCAAAAATATCTGCAGTGCCCAATGGATAATACAGGCAGGTAACTGTGTGCAGCCAGAGTAAAGACTGCAGTGTATGTCTGTGGTGCTCACTAGTTATGATAGTGGTAAGTGTAGTAAGATGAGGCCCTGATGCATAAACCCTTGGTATCAGAGGCCCAGTATGAGGCCTAAGGCCTGAGCTAAAGTAATGGTCAAGACTTTGCTAACATAAAGCAAAGTTAAGCTGTACGCCAAAGGCAAGCCCTGCTCAAAGAATTTGGCAAGGAAAGGGCTGATGTTGCAAAAGTACACAAACCTAAAAGGTACCAGAACACTTGTACATTCCACACAGATAACAAGGAACAGGCTGGCCCATCCTAAAGACGGGGCAAAAGAGTAATATGATGGATAGAGTTGTTTTGTTCGAACCAACATGTACAAGGTGGGAGGCGGCACCTTACTGCGTAGAGGGGTTGTACCTTGTTCCGTACAAGGGTTGCACCTCAATACGTCAGAAGTGATGTGTAACTTGTTTGTACCTGTGTATACGAATGCAGCCCTGGGGCGGTCTCTTTGTCTAGCCTAGGGGGCAGTGGAAAGTCCCACCACTGACTGAGCCGGTCCATTGTCAGGGAGCATAAATTCGTAGTATGCTTGGTAGAGTCTAACAGGAACTATCACTGTGCTTCGTTTTAACAATAAACCTGGCCGACGTGCCTTCGTACCTTACTAGAGTCTGTGGTCTTTGGGGGTTCTCTCGGGTCTGCTGTGTTAGCTATCTGCGCAGAGCTGGGGCAGCATACAGAGGGAACACATGCACGCAGCCGACTGAGATCAACATTGAACAGAGCAGAGCAGAGCAGCACACTGGTAGCCGTCTGACAACAGTAAGGTCTATGCCAGTGGCTGGGAGAGTAGAGTACAAAGTGCTAGGTGGCTTATTATATCATTTCCTTGCTTTTGTGATTTTGGTTAGATACATAACATGTGCATCAAACAATTGTTGCAATGACAAACACGCACAGACACAGAGGCAAAGAATGGAAAGAAGAAAGTAGAGCATTTTTCCCCAGAAATTGTGTATTTTATTTGTATTTAAGCTGTAGCTTAAAAGTGTTTGAATGAATTGGTAAGAGCAAAAGTATTTCTAGTGGCACACAGTCTAATATTAATTATAGTTTTTATATATTTTTTTCAATTCATTTTAGGATTTTAAGAGTTTATTTTCAAACTCTGCCATTACCAGAAGTGTATAATGTTGTTTGAGAACTGGGAAAAGTTCACAGTAAGCAAAAAAAAATTGTTTAATATGCAAAATTGATTAGAAAAGTTTCCCTTCTTCAGATAGTTCTATAAAGCCCACTCACTATTAGTGTATCAATTTTATTTTTCAATCTCTATAAACCTCATCTTGTAAAGTACTTCTTGCAACTTCCATCTCTGCCACCACTTGGAAGAACAGTAAAGCAAGAGAGGCAAGAGATTGCAGTAGCATATGGCAGGACAGACAGTACAATATCAGATTTATAGAAATTGCAAAAATAAACTAATACCAAACAGTTCTTACAAGAGTGTGTGTAGATGCGTGCTTGCTTTGTTTATTTTTACAGATATTTCATCATCCACATAGAACATCTCCTGCTGCCTTTCAAAGATAACTGATGATGACGCACAGTATGTATTCAGTCTTTTGTGACATTTATCATAGAATATGATTCTTAAACCTTTGAACCAGTGAAATAAAAATCATCAATTTGATTTAGATCATTATTCTCTAAAATAACTGATGCATTCACCCGACTTGTTTGGATGTGTGCAATTCAGAAAGCAGCATTCTCCCCTCCCTTCTCTGAGACGTGAAAAGTTTCCAAAGCTCTGTCCACATTTTATTTGGGTTCCATGGACAATAACCACCTCTTTGCCCATCCCTGGGTAGGACTCTACCCCATCTATATAGTGCTGTGGTTCCCACAAGGAAACCTTTCCCAAGCCCTCATCAGTTACTGAAGTCCCACCCATGTTCCACTTAGGTTGCTGCACTGTGATTTACCGAGCCATGGAACCTGCATGAAATGTTGCTTTAAGTGTAGTGGGACAGTAATGCACACATTTCTATATGTATGTAAAGGTCTTTTTGTCTATTATTCTTAAATGGGAAGATCTAAAACCAGATTTCTGCCAAGCAATCTGGGCATGCCCAACATAAAAAAAAAGCCCAGGAAATTTGTATTTTCTAAAAGCAGTGTGTGTGTGTGTGTCTGTGTGTGTGTACGTGCACATGCACATGTGCACGTGGGGGATGGGGTGGAGGGTGTTATTATAGGACTGGTCAGAAATTTTTGTTGAAACTATTTTTCAATTATACGATTTTTTTCATGACGTGTCTGCTTTTCATGGAAAATTTTGATTTTTCATCAAAAAAAATCAAGACACCTGAAAACAGACATCTTCTGCCTTCTGTCGGTCCTATCAAATAACTAGGTCTGCTATGAGAGTCCTCTTCCTCCAGTGTGCTCTATCCAGTGCCATATCCTCTATCACAACACATGATAATAGGTCTTCTTTTATGACATCCCACCCCCATTTTCCTCTAATTTTTGACAGGCCGTGTGTGTAAAAAATTTCTTCCGTGCAAATTGTTGTACTTCTGTGCAAATTTTTGTGCGCATGGTATTTCGCCATGTGCGTGGGTTTAGGCTCTATGTGTGTGCGCACACGCGCACAGCTTAGAGGGAATAGTGCCACTTCTTCTTGGGTTGGCCTCCCTGTCTTTTCCCTTCCATTTTGTTGGACTCTCTTACATGCATAATAGTCAGGACTGTGCTGTACATGAGCAAACCATATGAGCCCTGCACACCTTCCTTTTCTTACTTATGGGTGTTACTTTAAGCATATGTCAAACGTACAGATTCCTCATGTGGTCTTTCTTGCTTACACTACTGTTCCATCTCAATGTTCACATTCCTATGGAATAGGTCATCTGCTCGTTTCTTCTTTGTTGCCCAACATCCAGCACCATATATTCTCTCTCTCTCTCTATTTGAGCCAGGCATTTATTATCCTAGCTCCAATTTTGTCCTCCATTTCCCAAGACCAGGGATCAGCAACCTTTGGTACATGGCCCACCAGGGTAAGCCCCCGGTGGGCCGGCCCGGTTTGTTTACCTGCCACATCCACAGGTTCAGCCAATCACAGCTCCCACTGGCTGTGGTTTGACACTCCAGGCCAATAGGGGCTGCGGGAAGCGGCACAGGCTGAGGAATGTGCTGGCCACTGCTTTCTGTGGCCCCCATTGGCCTGGAGCGGTGAACCGTGGCCAGTGGAAGCCGCAATTGGCCGAACCTGCGGATGCGACAGGTAAACAAACCAGCCTGGCCCACCAGGGGGCTTACCCTGGTGGGCCACATGCCAAAGGTTACCAATCCCTGCCCTAGATTCAGGAACCCAGTTATTTGAAACTTTCCCTTTTTGGTATTGTCTGCCCACCTGGTTCTGTTCTGAAAAAACAGAAATATTTCACCCCAAAACTGATTTTTTTGTTTTTTAATTTTTTTTCTGGGGATATTTTTATCTAACTATTAAAATCTCACATTTTTAATAATATTGATGAAATGTCCACACTGGTAAGTACTATGCAAGCATTCCTCAACTTATGGTTAGCCATTGTTTTACATGTGTTATTAATAATTGCTTCTTGAAACCTACTGATAAAGAAAGCTTGTTCTATCACTTATAGGATATCTTAGGGACTGACTCTGATCATTACTCCTAAAAATAAATTTCTTCAAATGTAATTTATATACAAAATTTAAGTGAGTTTTCACTATGTGGGAAGATAGAAGAGTCTGAATTATTGCATTACTAAGATCATTTATGACACAACAAAAAACAAAAACCCACAACTGACAGGGTACTAAATTTCTTAACAAATCAATTTTAATTAATTTTGACTTGTAAACTAATTAACAAAATTTCCTGTGAATTTTCAGAAAATTCATTTTATATTCAAAGAGTAAGCTCCACACATTTGGCAAGTATACCCCCCTTTTTTTTTCCAGATATCACACAGTCCAATCCCTGTTTTAGGTGGAAATTTCTGTTAGCAAAACTGTCACTTTTCATAATGTAGAGAGTCTTATACCCAAAACATATTATGACCAGATCCTGCTTACCTCAGAGGGACAACTCATGCAAGTAAGATCTGCAGGATTGGAAATTCGTTTGGTTGCAATCAAGCAAAAAATGATTATTTGTATTTAAAACATAAAAGGGCCACATGAGAGGCTTTTAGGATAGAATGTGCTGTCATTTTTCTATAATAAAAAAAAAAAGCCGCAGGAACCTTCAAAATAATACCAGTTCAATTAGGGAGATGGTAAAAGGTCAGTTTGAAAATAATCTCATAAGGCTGCATATTTAATAAATTACCTAATTTCCTTTCTTAGTTTATTAGATATTAAAATGCTATATTTCAAAGTCCACAAAGAAAACTTAAATGCAGCTGAAGTTGATAAACGTAGGAATGTGGAGCCATTTCAGGTCTCCTTTTAATGAAAATAAAACTGTTCAATGTATAGAAGATAAAAATTTAAGATAAAAGCTATACATTATATTATGTGTGCATATACATAATATAATGCATATTACACACACATTTCACATATTAAAAGCTTAACTTAAAAAGTTCAGATCTCCTCTCAGTAGGTGCCTCTGGGTAGATCATTCATTTCATGTGCAACCTACATAGTACAGACTGATTAAGCAAATCAGATTGGAAGACATACCATGGAGAAGCCTTGATGATATTCCCTTGCTTCAGTTCCAGAACCTTCCATTATAAAATATGAAACACATGAAAATCATGTGGTGTCAAACTTCATTACAAACACCAACACTCAACCCACTTGTCAAAAATTTCACTGAACCACCCCAAACCTAAGGATATATAAAATATATTTTCACACCTCAAGAGGCAAGGTGGGTGAGATATCTTTTATTGGACCAGCTGCTACTAGTGAGAGAGACGAGCTTAGACACAGCTATAACTATACAGCATATTCACACCTTCATATTCATGTATGCACATTGCACACAAAGAGGCCCTAAGCACTATGGTAACTCCACCTAAACTGAGCCAAAAAATAGAACCTCCCACTGAGCTGTGGAGAAAGATAACAAATCCTATAGTCACCAAGACTCACAGGAGTAAAGACCACATGGATTCCATCACCAACCCTAGAAGAAGGGGGAAATGCTGTATTGTTCTCATTCCGAAGATACTCCATGAAGATTTGTAATAGGATTAGGCAAGGCAACAAAGACAAAATGAAATATTAGATGCGCGAAAGCTACTGTTGTCTAGAAAAGTTTGCTCTCTTTTCCAAAACAGTGTCACTCTGTCATGAGCTATTGATGCCACAGGACACAAGAGTAAAGAATTTAGAAATCTGGCAGGTGTTTTAAATTGTTTCACCAAATAAACACTGAACCATTTGCTCATTTGTCTTGAGGGAATGGGAAGCAATAACAAACTCCACTGAGTGCTAGTATAGAATACGATCTGGAAATCGTTAGTGAAATAGTTACAACTGTCTATGCTGGCCGGCCATAATGTGTTTAAAATGTGTTGGCATGTGCTATATTTAAACTGTTTACAAATGAATCAGCTAACAGAGTTTCATTGTCACAGCAGTGTTCTGAGGGGACACATTGGTCCCAGATATCAAAGAGCAAAGAAATCAGGATGCATACGTGGAAAAGATGCCAAAGCTATCATCAAGAGAGCAGAACAGAAATAATCACCATCTCTTCTGAGACCTAGAGAATCATCTGTGTTTTATATCCAATTGTTTTCTGTCATCCATATGCTCAGGAGCACTCTCGACAGTGAAACATATGTTTTGTAATATCCTGTGAATAGCAACCCCAGAGTTGTTTGCAGCATAACTGTAGTGTGAACGGTTGAAAGAAGAAAAGTTCAACTGCAGAAAATGGTAAATAGTCTGAAAGAGAGAGTACAACAAATAAAAAGAGCAATGCTATGAGTTATGACAATTTGTCAATCTTGACTTTAAATTTCCTGGGGCAGGTTTATTAATATATGTCAAAACCCTACCATGATTTCAGTTTTGAGTTTAAATTCTTTGTTTTGGGAGAAAAGGAAAAAATAAAACCAGGATCTGTTAGAAAACATGTACTAAGAAGATTAGAAAGACTTTGTGGGAAATACTCACTGAAGTGGGATTTTTCAGGTTTACACAATTGTTGAGCAGCTAACCTAACAGGGTTGAAGGAGTCAGATGAAACAATGGTGCTGGCACAGTCTGACAGAGGACTTCTTTGGTCTAAAAAATCATTAGGAGAAACTAAGCTTATCTGGTATTTATTAACACAATATCCCCTTTCTGAGTCATGAGAGTGACTCTCAGTCAAAGAAAATATCTGCTACTTCTCAGTGGTATTTCTAGCTCTGGTAATGTTGTCCAACAGCTAATTCTTGGGAAAGCTCAATGCAAATCTCTCTCTACATAGTTCTTGAAAGTGGAGATTAATTAAGTAATGATTATGGAAAGGATGAAAGGCCTTTAAGTATCTGAACAAAATATAAACATGGAACCTAAGTGCAATGAGTCAAATCTACTCCTCACTCAAAAGAATGACACAAGGGATGAACTTGCTCCTGCTAGACAAATCCTCCGCTGCTGAAAATCAGCATAGATCCACTGAGCTGCAACCCCTGAGGATAGCCTTAATTCTCTAAAAGCAGCCATTACTCAAAGTTTTTCCTAGAGAATTATTATTAAGAATAGAGTTGGCTGGGAATTTGACCATATTTGCGTGGGTGTCAGAAAATGAATATTCATCAGAATCAAAACTTTTCACATGAAAGTATGAGTTTCAGTAAAACTTTTATTGGGAAAGGTTTCTCAAACCCAGAGTGGATTTTCTGGTCAAAATCAGAAGGGGGGGGGGGGGGGCGACAGAGAGAGAGAGAGATTGAGCCACATTCCAGTAGCCCAGGGGCATGTCACTTAACTGGGGTGGGGCAGACCCAAGTACCATCTCAGCCCAATTAATATTTAATTATTTATATGAAGTGGAACAGCTCCAACAATAGAGACTGAGAGAACTCCATCCCAGTAGTCTGGTGATTAGGCCACTCACCTGGGATGTGGGAGAATGGCAGCACAGCAACGTCAACTGGATCTCCCACATGCCAGATGAGCATTCTTACCACCAGATTGGTTTACTGGGGGTGGAGCTCTGTCTTGTTAAAAAAATAAATTGAAAAGATTGTGGTTTTATCTCCGTATGGAACAGAAACATTTATGAAATGTCAAAAATGTTTGTGGGATCAGAGAACTGTTTCTTGTCCAGCTCTAAAATGTATTTTTTTAAAAAACTGGATACCTAGGAATGCAGAACCAATGGAAAATTTATTCACTATTAATAATCTTAATTTTAGAGGTTCATGAAAACATAGCAGTGCCACAGAAAGCCAGAAATACTAATCCATAAACTAATCCAGAATAATGGAACATATTCCTTCCACGCCTCTTTTGAAAACTTGTCACTGCAGAAAAATGTTCAGTTTAGATTTCCTACAGGATTCATAATCGAAGTTCCAGTTCTGCATTCTGATTCATGTGGGCAAAGTCTTATGAATTAATGGAGAACATATAAATCCCTTTAAGGAAAGTACACACACCCCGCACACAAAGCAAATCTCTTACCTAAAAATTGTTATTTTTAAGGATATGATTTGGTCATGGAGGTCACGGGTTCCATGACTTTAATAGACCTCTGACTTCTTCAGCTCAGGCTTCCAGCCCCAGGCAGCAGCGGGGCTGGGGCTGTCAGCTCCCGCACATCATACCCTGATTTTCTACCTTTTTACTCCCACCTGCAGCTTGGACTTCGGCTTCAGCCTCTTCTCTCCCCACCACTCCCCCACCTGGATTTTGTAATTTTTTACTGTGACTATTCTGTGAATTTTTCTTAATTTTACCATGACAAAATCTTATCCATAATTATTTTTAATGCAAGTCATTGTAATTTGGCAGTCTTGGTACATATAAAGCAAAAACAGCAAGGTTCCATTGCCAAAAAATCTGACTATAGTTTAAGGCCCCAATCCTACATCAAGATCTCCTAGTGAGGACCCCTAGTGATTATCCCATTTCCCTCACCGGGACTTGAACAAGCCTAACTCTTCAACTAGAATCATTATAAAATCTCATTGCAATGGCTGTAGATGGGGATACTTTCTTCAGGGTCTTGCTTGACCCTTTTTAAAAGTAACTGTATCCAATTTCTATTTGTAGTAACAGATCTAGTGTCCTATTATGGAAATCTCGCTCATTCTCCTCCCCATTGTTATCTGAGGCTTATGGATCTATCAGTAGTAAACATATCTCCGGTGCCAGCTGATGTAATGGGTATGTTGCACCACTGAACTGAGATTTCAATGGATGGCCAGATCATCAGCAGAATATTGTTGCAACACAGATGTTGGAGGGGAACAAGCAGCTTGGCAGTTAATGTCTTTATTTTTAAAACTACACAAACCTGAAAGGTCTTATCTCCAATTTCCAAGTCTTTCTGGAAGCAAAGGTAATAAAAGTAACACAAATTCACACTGGACTTCTTAACCTAAGCACTATGGCACCTATAAGTGAGAGGTATCCATCAGTAGTCAAACCAAAGAGACAATATAAACAGTTATTTTCATTAAATTTTCCCATTGCCATTTCATCCAGTGACATATTTCACTATGGCTCTCTGGACTCCTGAATGCTATATTCTATCCATTCCCACCTAGGTTTGAATTTTCAGCTGTTGGCTAAATTTGATCCCAGCAGCCTAGTTAGTTAAAACACCTACAAAGAGTCATATAATATCTGACATTTACAGAGGTCACCATTAAACAGTCAACATATAGGGTCAAATTGTGCCTTTATAACCAGCCCTGTGTACCAGGGCTTTGCAGCTTTGTAGTCCCAGGAGCCTCTCAAGGGCCATGTTCTCTGGGCGAAATCCTGGGAGACCATAATCTACTTTTGGCCCATACTAGTCGTAGTTTACTCCTCCATAAGGCTGGCTGCCAAGGCTCCACCCACTGCCTCCCCTGCTCCACCCACCTGTTCAGTGAGGAGGGAGGTAACAGCCATGGATCCTGTTAAATATTTTCTCTAGGGCCTGCATTGGCTAACTGGGGAAGCCACACAGGGCACATGGGGTTAGAGGGGAGGAAACCTCTTACTGGGCATTATACCTTTGTGTGGCTGTGCCATGATTTAGCCCTTTCTGATGTTACTATGCTATCTCACATAAGGCAAGCTGGTTTTCTCAGAAACAGGGCATATCTTAAAAACCATAGAATCAATCATAGAATCAGGGAATATCAGGGTTGGAAGGGACCTCAGGAGGTCATCTAGTCCAACCGCCTGCTCAAAGCGGGACCAATCCCCAACTAAATCATCCCAGCCAGGGCTTTGTCAAGCCTGACCTTATCAACCTCTAAGGAAGAAGATTCCACCACCTCCCTAGGTAACCCATTCCACTGCTTCAACACCCTCCTAGTGAAAACGTTTTTTCCTAATATCCAACCTAAACTTCCCCCACTGCAACTTGAGACCATTACTCCTTGTTCTGTCATCTGCTACCACTGAGAACAGTCTAGATCCATCCTCTTTGGACCCCCCCCCCCCCCTTTCAGGTAGTTGAAAGCAGCTATCAACTCCCCCCCATTCTTCGCTTCTAAAGACTAAATAATCCCAGTCCCTTCAGTCTCTCCTCATAAATCATGTGCTCCGGCCCCCTAATAATTTTTGTTGCTCTCCGCTGGACTCTTTCCAATTTTTCCACATCCTTCCTGTCATGTGGGGCCCAAAACAGGACACAGAACTCCAGATGAGGCCTCACCAATGCTGAATAGAGGAGATTGATCACGTCCCTCGATCTGTGGCAATGCTCCCACTTATACAGCCCAAAATGCCGTTAGCCTTCTTGGCAACAAGGGCACACTGTTGATTCATATCCAGCTTCTCGTCCGCTACAACCCCTAGGTCCTTTTCTGAAGAACTGCTGCCTAGCCACTCGGTCCCTAGTCTGTAGCAGTCCATGGGATTCTTCCGTCATAAGTGCAGGACTCTTGATAAGTCCTGATAAGATAAGTGCACCACTTGATACCGGCTGCCAACTAGACATGGAGCCATGGATGACTACCTGTTGAGCCCGACGATCTAACAAGCTTTATATCCACCTTACAGTCCATTCATCCAGCCTATACTTTTTTAACTTGCTGGCGTGGGCATGGCAAGATTTGGTAAAAGTTGATTTTTTAATGGCAAACACTATATGTAGCATATTTAATTCTGAAGGGTACGAATGTGCTTTAATGGTGAAATATCCCAAGGCATCTATGTAACGTAGGAGCTTAAATCCCATTGACTTTGAACAGGATTTGTGCTCCTAGTATATGGATGGTGGAATTTTTCTAAACTACACTTGGATCCTTTAGAAAAATCTCACCTGCCATGTATCAGTATCCATTCACCTCCACAACGATGCAGCCATATTTGTAGTTTGAATGTGGCAGATAATACAGTGCTATCGGTATTACAAAATGTTTCCTGAACTTGAAGGCTGTCAACAGACTAAGCTAGACTCACTCCAGAATATAGACTGGCATTAACTTTAGTGGAGGTCCTCAGGGAGGAAAGTTTGTCAGGAGACTAGATTGTGATGGCTTCAAGAGAAGAGAACCTCACTTCTTTTGCCATGCAGCCACAGGAAGCTAATGCAACCCAGAAAGTGAGCAGTGTGATTAAGAAGGGGGCCAAAGATGACCACAGACTGTAAATGCAGTGTTTCCCCTCAGCAGCACACATCAGCATGGCTCTTTGGAGCCACTGGTAAGAGTTAAAGCTGCTCCCAACAGGCAGAAATGCTGTCAGAGAATGGAACCTCTGCCTGCCTTCTCTTTGGGTGAATCCCCTCTGAAATGCAAGGGAGATAGCTCCCTGGCACAGTGAGTAATTAACAATGATCTCTTCAAAGAAGAAAAGAAAATTTGAGATTGAGGACAAGACCTGCCAGTACTTGAGAATGAACACAACTGAGATGTGCAGAGAGAGAGTGTGCCAGAATCAGAGAGAGCTTTACTGTAACCCAGTAAGTCAATGAGCTAATACTTTGCTTCACATAAGTAACTCCTTTAGATTTAATAAGGTAGTTATTGTCTCTTAATAAAATATCAATTAATTCTATTTTGTTAAATGACAGTTAAAAGGGCACTATAATAAAAGTGCTATAATAAAAGTGCAATTACTGCTTATTAAAGGCCCAGCCCTAAAAATACTTAGCGTATTATTGGGGCACAGTGCATAGAGTCACGAGAAATCCCCCTAGCTGCCCCAGCCCAGTGGGGAAGGGGGACTCTGGAGGATGATGGAAATGCTCTGGAGGTGACAGAGTAAGTAGAGTGCTCTCCAGTGGTCTGTGATCTGTACAGGAGAGGGGGATGGCAATGAATTGGCCGAGGGGGGAGAGACACATATTCACCCACCAGTCCCAGAGGGGTTCTTCTGAGATATTATCTTTCTGCCACTTCCCTCCGTTGTTGGGAACCCAGAGAGTAATGGTGGGACAGGGGAGGCACAGACAGAGTGAGACTCTATGTTGAACTCATAAGGTACCTTTGTGCTCTCCTGATTCAGGGATGCTTTTAAGACTAGAGGAAAGACGGGGTATCCCGGGGGCCTAAGTTATGGAACCTTTCCTGGGCTGCCCGGTAGGTCACAGTGTTGCCTGGAATCTCCACAGTGCTCTACACTGTGGAAATCCTACCCACAGTCAAGAATCAGTGGTTTTAGAGCCCCCTTATATAATTCTGGTCTCTCTCTATGGTGCAAAGGGGCCACCGTGGGGATGAATTTGCAGTCACAGGTTCTCTGTACAAATGTCCCTGGACTGCCACAGATTCCCGAATAGGTAAGTTTTCAGGGCTGGCCCCAACCCTAGTTCTTTAGGTTGAAAGAACCCATCCCACCCTAAGGGAACAAGTAGGGAGAAAAAATTGTGAGAAGCTTGCAGAAACTTTCCTTCCCTTTAACCCCCTCTCAGAGTGTTTCCTTCAGGAGGGAGTGATCAGGCCCTTTGATCCTATAGAATGAAATTAAGATACCATATGCTCACCTCTAATGCTAGAAACTTTGGCTCAGTTACCCGCTACTGCTGAGACTTCCTGCATGTACTAGGACAAGATATTTAGGCTCTCTGTGCCTCAGTTCCCAATTTGTAAAATGAGAATAATAGCACATCCCTTCCCCACAAGGATGTTATGAGGATAAATCCATTAGATTGCAAGGCGCTCTGATATGACTATAACGGAGACCATATAATTTGTAGATTTAGAACTACCACAATCCAATAATTTTATATAACTTTAGGAACAGTATTTTTTATTATCTGAAATTAGTTCTGTCCTATACTTCAGCACAACACATACCCTGAAAAAGCCCTGTGCGTCTGTCCTCAAAATGCCATGAAATTGATTTATCCACCTGAATCTGCATGAAGCTAATGCCTTTCTCGTGATGATTTGAGAGAAAGCATGTCCAAGACTATTTAAAATGTTGTTCACAGCAAAGTTCTGTTCAATAGTGAATTTCCAAGGCTTACATTTATTAAACAATGTCTATGTTCTTAGAAATTTAAAAAAACAACAACAGATTCTAAAGCCAGAAGGGACAATTATGATTATTATATATTACATAGGCCAAGCAAGATTAAGTCATATGATCAGGTAAGAGTCAGTTACCAAGTAAGGCAGCATCCAGCCACTGAAGTATAACTGTACTTCAGGTAATAAGACAGCTTTATCTAACAGCTTTAAAAAAATGAATCCTAAACAGAAGAGCTCTTGTGTCTAATTATATGAGGCTAGTCACTGTATTTAATTTATGCAGAAAGCAGTTAGCTGTATTTTCCATGAGTTCTCTGTGTGGTTAAATTGGTGCATTGTTTGCATTGTATTCATTAGAGCTGAATGAATAATTCACCGTTAATAAATTATTTGACTAATGAAGCCTCTACTTCTGCTTGGGGAATAGCCAATAGCAGATCACAATTTCCTTGAGTTTTTCATTTGAGGGTTTTTTATAATATCATTTTGAATTTTTTACTCTGTGGATTGAGCATACATGTTCAAAATTCAAACTCTGTTCCTTGGACAGATAAAACACACAGATTGTGTTCCCTAATTAGATAACAGTGTAAGCACTTCTGATTTGAATGTATGTGAATTTAAAATTTTGGTTTCTACAAATCCTAGTGCATCTGACTTTGAACTTTGTTTTCCATTAACATTTGTATTATTAAATAGCAATCATTTGAATGCATGATGGAAAGAGAATGTAAAACAGCACAAAATGTCTGACATGAACGCATTTAAAAATCCAGATGAATACTAACAGATAGTATTTTGCATTATTCACTCAGCTTTAATATTCATTTATAAAAAAAATCCATAAATGCACAATGATGATTGAAAGCCTTGGCAAGATTTGGCCAACTAAGCAGCCGAGCATAAATTTAAATTTCAACATGGACAGAGGGAATGCCTTTTTCACTGCTCATGAAATGTTACTAACTGTGCAAGTCAACACAGACTATAAACTTTCTTCATCTTCTACAGAGAAGTATTTGATAGTGACAGACTGCTTTGTTCATGGCACACAATAGCGAGACTTTCAGAACACTTGCTGCTCATGTTGATAATTCTGATACTGCCATAGCTGATGTCCTAAAACTGGCTGCCTAAAACTGGCTGTCAGTGCTATGACACATATTTTGGCAGTGAGACAAAGGGCACATGGTGAATTTTTATATGAGAAAAACAGAAGGTTATGAAACACTGGCAATTGCTCTTTGGCAATGCAATATTGATGTGTGGAGTGGACCAACACACAGATATGGATTGGGAACAAAATTCTGTGGCTTTTGACAGTACATATAGAGACAGGGGGACCCCTAAAACAATTGAAAAGTCTAATTCTCCATACACACCACAGAAAAATATGCCCATATATAAAAGTAGTAGTGACATAAAAAGATATGTTTGCATGTTGTTGGAATAAATATCCAAAACTGTACATTAAATAACTTGCTCAACATATATGTTTCCAATGAAAGGCATTGCCATCTTGGTTCTATAATGCAGTTAATAAATAAAAGACCTGCTCGGGAACTAACATAGCCATTAGAAAATCTATTTTAATTCTGCCTATACATCAACAACTCTCGCTCATTTTAACTGTTCTCTGTTTGTTTATGATTTTATTGTTCATATCATGTGCCAGGTGACAGCCTTGGGAACGTCGCTCTTCTATCTCTCAATAGAGGACAATGTGTAGTGGCAGTAGAAGCATTAACATATTATATTCCCAATGTTCCGAACAGGCTGTGATCTCCAGGACTTATTTATCTCTTAGCCTGCTAGCAAAGCTTGAAAATTTGCCAGTTATGATGATGACTTTTGTAGGCATGGGCCCACTACAAACTGGACTAAAACTACCAATTCGTTTCATACAGATCACCAAGCTGTGAGAACATGGTAATGACTGTGTGTCACTCTGAACCTGCGTAGAGTTCGAACTACTCAACGTTGATAAATGCAAAATAATTCACATTAGCGGGAAACATTTTAACTACACATATACTTCTCAATGGGTTCTAATTTAGCTTTATCAAATAAGTAAAAAGTCCTGGGCCTATTTGTGGGCAGCTGAATGAAATCCTCTGCTCAACAAATCAAACCTAATGTTAGAAGGCAAAATGGGGCACAAAATAATACAGAAATTATAATGCTAGTTATATATATATATATATTCCACAGATGAGGGAGAGCTGTTTATATATATATAACAGCTCTCCCTCATCTGTGGAATATTGTATTCAGTACCTGTTACCCCATTTTAAAAAGAATATTGCAGAATTAGAGAGCGATCACAAATGAGTGAGAAGAATGGTTAGAAGCGTGAAAAAACTCGAATGAGGAGAGATTGTAAAGATAGATTGTTTATTTTCAAGAGGAGACTTTGAGGGGCAGAACAATGAATGCTACTTGGAAGGTTGATCAGGAATGGCTATTCTTCTTGTTTCATAATACAGGGAAAGAAAAAGAACATTCAACTAAATTAAAAGGCACAAAACTGAAAACTGATAAAAAGGTAAGATGTTTTCACTGAATGCGTGGTTATACTGTGGAACTCATTGCCACTGGATGTTCTTCAGGCCAAGGATTCAGCAAGAGTCAAATTGGACATTTATATGGATAACGAGCATAGACCATGTTATAATAGTAAATACTAAATCACAGAATTTTAGAAGGGATATAACACCTCATGCTTCCGGGCTTAAACTGAACTCTACTTATTAGCGATTAGGAGGAGACTCCCTTGGTAAGCAGATAATACCATCCATCTACTTCAGGATATTGGTTTTTTGCATCTTTCTCTGAAGCATCTGGTATTGGCCTCTAATGGATTTAGGATACTGGGACTACATGGACCATAGGCCTGATCCAGCATGGCAATCCCTATGTTTTTATTGAGCTGCAGGGGAAAGACACCATAGAACCTATTAAGTACTTTTCTGAGTAATCTGGCTTCATGTGCATTTCTTTCATATTTCCCCCTATTATCCATTTCCTTTCATTTGAGAACACATTCCAAAAATAACACACTACATAACTGTCCCTTTGTACATTACAGAAGTCAAGTTGGTGAATGCAAATTAGATGGTTTTTGTTTTATTTTTATGCATGAGTCACAACCCAAATTTGAACTGGAGCAAAGCTTTTAATTCAGGAACATGGCATAGTCTGCTCTGTTCTCCAGCACAGTGCCAAAAAACAAAGAATGAGAAAAACCTAAAAACTGTCTTGCTTGTCCCCTCTAAATTTCGCAAATTTTGTTTAAAAATTATGTTACTAGTGTGTGGTTCTTTCCCCTATTGATGCCATAAATTCTATTAGGAGATGCACCACTCTGTAGAACCTGCAACTATCCTTGTCCTCTCCCCCAACTACTTTGTTCAGATGCATAAGTCTTGAAAAGCAATGGTTAGGATGTGTAATGGAGGTTTCAAAGATGCCATGCACAGTGAGCTGGAAGCAATGTACTAAACCAGAACACTCTTCCGTAGCGTGCTTGTAGGTCTGGGAGACACAGTGGGAAGTGACGGGGCAACTATGCTGATTCACTCTCCAAACCTCCTAGTATTGAAAGCAACCATGTATGCAGAGGCAAATAGCACAATTGCTATTTGTCCCATCCTCTGATGTTTAGTGTGGGGGGGGGGGGGGGGCAATAAAGGAGAAGATTCATTTTCCCCTCACATAACCCATTTTTCTTGAGCTTTGCGTAGGAATCAAGATTTGGCCCTACACCAGTTAAATACACAGACACACGCCACAGCTGATGTAAAGACACATAAATCCATTGGAGTCAATACAGCTACACAGATTTAACGCAGGGAAGGATCTGGACCATAAATTAGTCATAAAGGGTAAGGCAGGAAGGGAGAACCAGATCATCTACATTGTCACCCCACCTTCTCACATTGTAATATAAAACTGAGAAGAGCACATTTGAATTGTTTTGTTTCTTTTCATAATTAAATGTAACAACATTTTAATTTATATTTAAGATTCCAGTTATTTTTCAAGTCCATTTTATTTAGTTCAAGAATATGACAAGCCATAGTCACAATTCTTTTCATTCAGATTAATGAATGAAAATGATTTAAAGCATCATATGTCACAGAAACACACACTGGAATACATTCACCCATTATTTATCTCCATGTGAAAAGGAAATAAACTATTTGGACTAACAGAATATGAGAAGAAATTAACAAACTTGTGGGTGTACGTGTAAGGGAAACTAGGACAAAGAGAAGTAAACTTGTAAAGGCAAAAATGTTGAATTCCAAGAGAGCCACGGTTCATAATAGAGATCAATATGGATGAGCAGCTTTTCACTGATTATGACAGAGAGGAATAGGAGAGCAATAGAGCCACAAAATGTAGGATATTTATGCCCCCTTTGAGAGTTTCAACTATGAAAATAAATAGATTAACTTATTAAGAGGTGCTCTTCCATTTTTTTTGTTCACTCCATGTGGGGCATGGACCCCCTCTAACTAGCCACCTTTCTTGTATTTATTTGGATTTAAAGGCTTCTTATAACTATGGTGTAGTAATTGTCTGGATATATTGGTAGAGATACATGCAACAGGTCAGAGCATCTGTGGGGCATGTGTGTAAACAAACAGATGTGTAGTGTTATTTCCTTCCTACCCCCATTTTGCTAACCAATGGGTTTCTCCTTTTGTTTCAGTGTGACCTGCTGTAATCCTTAAACACACAAGGTTTACTCTGAGAAAAGCCCATTGAAGTCAGTGGGAAGATCTAATACCACTGAACTATTTCACCATTGATAGTTTTAGGGGAACATCAGCTAATCTGCCTATTCAACTGTCCCAAACAATCTCCTATTCCTGATCCAATGCCTGAAGCCACAGCTGTCCTCTACCCTGCTGCCAGGCTCTCCACAGCATTCCCTTAATAACTTCTATAACACATTTCTGATTTGCCAATAGAAAAATATGAGACCCCTCCCCAACCCATGCAATCTAAAGCAGCCACACTTCTACACTAAGTTATGTTCAGCGTACACACACACACACACACTAACTATATAGGCTTACCATTGTTATCATTAATTTTGTATTCTTTCAGTAAATGTAAAGTTTGGACTTTGCATAAACCTGATAGGGTTGAGAAATACTTCGTTAAACATTCAGATTTGTCAGTGACTGCACTTATGCCATTTTAAACCAGTTTCTTTGTTATTCTAAATCTGGTGACACTTTTCAACCAATACTGGGAATAGATACAACTTGTTTCATTGTAATGCATGCTACATAATTTGGTTTTAAAATACATTTGCGAAAGATGCAAAGACCATGACAAGTACAGTCAGTCATCGATAGCTGGTGTGAATTCAAAAGAAACTGTTTAACTGGAGAAAAGGGCCAGGGATTTGTCCCCAGAGACATCTGAAGGACACTTAGACCTCGTACTTTGCCATTGAACATCACTGTTGTTGCACATTAAATAAAGATAAAAGGGCCAGTATACCTTTCTTTAAGAAAAAAGTGGCTCAGCTATGAAAAATTTTATATATGTTGGCACCTCTCCAGAGAATGCTTCTGGAGGAAGAAAGAGTTAAACAAGTGGAGACCGAAGCTATAGAACAGTCAGACAAATTCCCACGACAAAATGAGAAAAAGGAGACTTGGGAGGAAAGGGGATAATGGAAGTTTCATCAAGAGGTTATAATGCTCATTAGAAATGACAAATATCAGTCTCTCTCTGTTTCTTTTAAAGGGACTTATCACTTAACATAAGCTAGTGTGGACTGTCACTGTTCATGGCAACTGTACCTGTATCTCTCCTTAGTGGCCCAGCCAGAGCACCAACACTCAGGCTACCAGCTCCCCAGCTGTTGCTTCTCTTGGATAGAGACATGCATCCCTTTCCCTCCAGACTGGGGTATTTCCAGGCTACACAGTTTCCTGCCTTCATTGTGCATTTCTCAGCACAGACAGATTGTTCAAGGACACCTGCTTGCTTTCTCTTCAGAGACAATTAACTGGTATAATTGCTACAGTTATACGTCACCACACAGCTCTTTCTAAGCAAGCCTATTTTATTCATAAGGTAAAAGCAGTACAGAAAAAACATTAAAGACAATAAAAGAATCTACACATATACTAATAAGCTTCCCAGAGTTAACCCCAGCTCTAACATGGGCTCTGGCAGCAGCAGTCCTTCAAACATCCCACACTCAAGGTTTCCTTTGTGGCCACAAGTTTATCACAGCCTCCGTTCAGAACTAGCACCTAATCCTTTCAACCCTTCCCTAAGGACTGGAGCCCTCCATGGACCAGGGGTCCTGTCCATTTGCCATATAATAAAAAGGCCCCGGACCAGTTTAAAATCAGGATATTTATCCCAAAACCTTTTGTGTGTTGATCCCTGAAGAATCCAGTAAGAACGAATATATGTGTACCTCTCAGGTGCGGGGGGCGGGGGTTGGGGAGTTGAAAGGGCTGATAACAGAGGAATTACATTTGCATCCCCCCTTTACTAGAGAAGGTACATACAATGCCACAACACTGCATACACAATTGCATTTTTAAATCAATATACCCCAAAGGTATTAACCCTAATTCAATAGTTTATCTTAATTCCACAAGGTTTATTCAGGTTATTACAGGATATTGTCAGTCTGTCACTTGGGCATTCAATGAGTCTGGAAAAGCCATTAGAGGTTTCCTCTAGCTACAGCTCTGCAGTCTGCCTTATCAAATCAGAAGCAAACACTTCTTTTTTTGTGTGCCAGTCTTAAGGAAGCCCGTACACTACATCTGACAGGTGAGCAATGTGTTTCTATTGACTATGAACATGGTTTGCATGTGATGTTCTAAAATACTTTTTTTTTTACTATTAATATTTTGGTTCGCATGGTACTTGTCCACACTGGTCAAGGACCAGACACATTTTACTTTTTGCTTTTAGAAATATCAAGAACTGACTAAAAAGCTCTCTCTTTGGGGAACAGAAAAGTTGGTCGATTTAACAGTGTCAGTGCGGGGATCATCACTGCAATCCCTTCTTCTCTCATGATTAGTTTATTGGGCCACCTTTCCTCTGACACTAAAAGGGGGAGGAGTTTTGGCAGCTCTAACAACATCAGCAAATCACCACTCACATAAACATCCCTCAATGCTAGGGAATAATCTGGAATGTTCCCCTTACTGCAAGCTCAACCCTGCTGTGGGTATGATGGTAAATAACCTGTGATTGTTAAGGGGGAAAACTACCAATTTCCATCCTCACAATTAGTTTACATTTTCAAAACTATAATCAAGGACAAGGGGAAAAAAGAGAGATTAAATCTTATATTCGTATACTTCTAGGATTTCAAAATTGGGAGAAGTTGGGGAGTTGGTACAGTCGTAGAATTCTTAGACCCTAATGTCCAACTATGACACAGTATTCAATATTGCAGTGTAACAGGGCACTGGGCCCTCAGGCACTGGCTTTGGTACGGGTCCATAGGTGCAATTACACCCACCGAAATCAAGACTGGATTAACCAGTGTGCACTGGGCACATTTGGACATCATGATGGATTAGTAGCCAGGCCAAATCTGAGTGGCACTGTTACCCCATGCACAAGGTCACAATGCCTGGAGTGGGGAGCCATGCCTGGCCTTATAGAAAAGCATCCACTGCTGTGGGGGCAGTGTGGAGCAGGCCCACATTCCAGCTCTGACCCTCCCTCCCCAGGCATTCCGCCCACATTGGTTTTTGGGTTGTGATGTCATAGCAGAGAATGTTGTTGTGTGTGGTCAGTGCTCCCTTAACAGAGGGAAGAGGGAGAGCAGCAGCAGCAAAAAAAAAAAAGGATGCAGACCTATGATTTTTGGTCCCACACCACATTTATACTAGAATTTAGTATAATGCACTCATTGACTCAGGAGGTTACATCTGCTGTCTTCTCTGTCCATTTCTGTCTCTCTCTCACATACAACTTAAATTCAATTAATCTCCTACCCCTCCTCTTTTTTGGGGAACACCTTGCCCCTGCATGGTTCAACATCGACTCCCAGCCTTGCACATGGCATGTTTTTTTGGGTGGTGGCTCCATTTGCTTCAGCTATCTATTCCACAAAGGAACTTTTTGCCTTTATCATGAACAAAGGGAAAATGTTACACCCACCAGCTTTAACCAGGTTTTTCCAAACCCCTAGCACAACAATATATAGCATAAAAGTTAGCAAATATATATACAACTCCTGGGGGAATTCTGTGCCAAAAAAATAAAAATTCTGCACACAATATTTTCACATTCTGAAAAATTCTGCTTATTTAATTTGTCAAAATAACACAATATAATCACAACAGTTTCAATTATTTTTGGTTATTTATTACAAAAACCTGTCAGCAAGTATGTCTGTAATAATACAGACAACAAAAAAGATTCAGAAAATGTTTTTTGAGAAATAGATTCCTTACTAGGCATATTAATATAGAACTCTGATTCAAAATTCATTTAAACTACAACACAGAACCATATTTCCCACACATCCCAGAAGCAGTGCAAAGGCTGGGGGGAGTCATGGGTAATGGAGGAGCTGAGGGAGAGGGAAATAATTGCTGGGAAGGAGCCTGGGTGTGCACTTGGAGGGTTGTTGGGTATGGGTATGAAAAGTATAGAACAGGTGTTTTGGGAGGTGGGCAGAGATTGTTATGGAGCTTCCCCCATGCAGACCCTGGCTGACCCCTAGCCTCTCCCATTCATTCAGTGTCCCTCTACCTCCACACAGACACCCAGTCCCCCCATTCCCATATGGCTCTGCACCCCCTCCCCCTGTCCCAATGTGTCTCTGGCTCCACTCAGCCACTCCCCCATCCCTATGTGGCCCTGAACCCCCTCCCCCATTACCATGTGGCCCTGCACCTCCCACCCTCTGTGGCCCTGCATCTCCTCTCCCATTCAGCCCCTGCCCAAGTTTGTCCTCCCACACTAGCCCTTATGAGCCCATGTGACCCCACCCCCCCAGCACCTCACGCTGTCTGTCTCCCCATATCCCCTGTCTCCTGACCTGCCCTGACAGGCACTGTGAAGAAGGCAGGGTCTTTCTCTTCCCTAGATTGCTGGGAGCTGCTGCTGTGGCCAAAGCACCTCTGGTGGGCAAAAGGTGGAACTGCAGCAACTTTTCAGCAGAAGCCTTTTTCTGCGCAAAAAAATAAAAAATGTGTAACTCATTAATTATGCATGCATGTAGTGGTGCAGAATTCCTCCAGGACCAATAAACTTCTGAATACACAAGAGCAATTTTTTTGCATAAATGTTACACTAAAATAAGATCAAGTTGAGTTCTTCATGAAGGTCATAGAAGGGAGGCCAAAGAAAAAGGTGACAGAATAGACTGGTTTCATTTCTGAGTTGTCATATTATTCCCAGCTTTACAGCAATGTTCCCGAAGACCTGTTGTAGAGTCTGTGTGTGCGCATGTGCATCTATTGAGAAATAACACTAAGATGATTATGCAAACACCTGATCTCTGACTGGTTAAAGGCTATTGGCCTGTTGGTGTATAGGGATCTGCATAATACACAGGTACTGAGAAATAGTTATGTAGTAATTATTTAAATCAGGTTTGCAGAACCAGACTATAGGCAATTGCACATGTGGGGGGAAAAACACTGTACAGTTATGCCTCAGTAACTCAAGACCATCCCTATTCTTTGACTGGCTAAGACACCTTCATTTCAGTATAGCATTTAAATAATCTGAATTAACGCTAGTTTTGAAAGAGAGAATGATCCTTGCCTATGATGCTCAGCAGGAAGCATTTGTTTTCCATGAGAATTTCTTTGGTTCTGCTGTGTTAGAGATTCTCAAGGCTTTATGTTTACTTCTTTGTAAACATTTGCATTGTTCTGTAAAATGCTAATAAAAGTGCAATTTTCAAAACATTGAAAATCAGATACATAAGCAACCCAGTTATTTCTGACGTGAAACTATTTTTTTAAAGGGTGCTTATGAAGTTTTTGTTTGATTTTGTCTCCCAAAAGATCTCTCTTGCACACAACTGACAGAGTATTTAACATCAGCTAACACCGCCAGTAGCACTGCTCAATTAATTACATTGTTACTAGGCAGAACAATGACTGAGTCACACACAAATTAATATTATCTCAATCCAGGACATAGCCATTATTTCCCTTGACTGCTATGGTGGGATAGCTATATTTCACAGCAAAACAAAGCATTTGAAAAGAACTCAATCGACAGTAATGCTGCCATGAGAATGTGATGTATCTTTAAAGAGCACTCATTGTGTAAATACTTCCTTAGCATGAAATTCATGTCACTTTTATGTTTGTTTTTCGGGATTTGCTGCTCTAATTTTCAGCAGAAAAACTGTTGTAATAGATGGAAGCTTTGAGGACCTGTGTTCCTGTTCCATGACCTCAAAGCAATATCCATTCTGCATCCCTAACTGAAATGAGCAAGGCACACAATTATAGACACTAATGAATCAGATGTCCAAAGGAAGCAGATCATTCAGCAACCATCAGTGAGATGGAGCCGGTATTACAATTAGTAAATTAATCAGGCCACTTCTGATGTTCAAAAACACGTTCCCTAACAGTCGGATAGTTTTCCCAACTCTCTTACATAAGGCCTGAATATTTTCATTTTACCAATGTCTTAAAAACAAATAATGTCAGGAATTTAGGAAACCTAACCAGAACATTTTAGTTTTGTTGAGTGCGTAGCAAAGTATAAGGTGATATACTCCAGTTAATGTCCTGGTCTTCCTTCAGGTTTATTTATTTTTAAACAGTTAAAGTTATATATAAGTCATTACTGTAACTTGCAAAATTACCGCAGAGAATATTTTTGTCTGAAATTTACTTTCAATTTTTTTTAATGTATCGTCTCTAACATATTGTTAGATTTCTTTAAACATTAAGACCAAATAAATACTTTGAGCCTGTTTGATCTTTATTTTGGAATGACAAAAGTAAATTCTGCAAGAAAGACAACTGTGTTTGTTTCCTCTGAAGCCTTGCCTACATCAGGGAAGAGTTTTGCAACGCTTCTCAGGGTCACCAATAGTGTTTCAGCTCCAGCAACATTAGCAACATTGCAGTCAAAGTACATATGCTGTGCTGGCTTCAACTGAAATTGTAAATATAAAATGCTGGCAGGAGCTGATGACCTATCTACACTAAGTCTTAATGTTGCTATCACAAGTGGAGGTGAAACAGCATTAATAACGGGAAATCTAGCAAAAAAAAAAAATTCACTTAGTGATAGAAAAGTCTTTAGAGTCTGTGCTTAACACTAAGAAAAATGACTGCTGAATGTGATTAAAAAATGAAATGTGTTTTATATGAAAAAAAATAAAGGCCTCATAGTGTCATAGGTGCATACAACACGCATCAAACTTGTTCATGCCATTCATGGCAAGCATGATGCGTCAGAATGGGAAACTCAAAACAGCATATTTTTTTGTTTGTTTGTTTTTAAGTACGGAATGGGTCAGACTTGTACACTGTTAATATTCCTACCCTGCAAAGGCAAACATGATTCCTGGTACTGTGCGTGGTGAAAGGTTCGATCATTGGCGTGAAACATTCTCACCTCCCAATCACTCAATGGGATGAGGACAATGCATTTCCCTAGAGGTGTGCAGCACCTTTCATGCTGCCATTGACTCATGGCTTAACTCTAACAAGTAGGAACTAAATTCAAGGTCCAGATTTCTGCTGTTCTTACAAAGACCTGCCAATGATTTCAGTGGCAATGGTGCCTGCATTGAGACTGCAGGATCAGCCTCTAGATCATTGATGTACAGCATCAGATACTGTGTGATAAGCAAGAAATGTATTCATTACTTTATCATATTTATTTTCATTTCTTTTGGGGGTTTGTAAGCAGGTAGCTTGAAGCTGGTAATGTGCTCTTCCTTTCCTGAAGTATAAATAATTCAGCCTCTTCTTTTTGTAATTACACATCCTTTATTTTTGCCAGAGGCTTATTATGTGGCTTAATTCCATACTAAAAATCATTAGTAAAATTAAATACAGAAGCCAAGTAAGATCTTTTTGAATTCCATATAAATTTACCCTTCCAGTTTTATAATTTAACAAGTTATGATTAATTGCACATACAGTAGCTGTAGTACTATGCCTAGATTTCCCAACTGGCTGTTGGGACACACTGAGATTATTACTAATAGCCACTTTCCTCCCCCCACCCCCCCACCCCCATCACAATAGAAGCAGCAGCAACAACACAAAACCCTTACAAATTACTTAGTATGGATGGTGTCATTTATCTGCAGTAATATGAAAACAAACTATGAAACAGCCTTCATTGCTATGGGGTTTTTTTTGCTGGAAGGGTGGCAGTGGAGGTGAGTCACATTTTTAATATTGTTCAAGTTGAAGCATTTATAGACAGCATAAAACTACTTTTTTTCTTCCAGTTCCTTACCTCCAGCAGAATGGTTTTAAGGTGCTCTGACTGCATAGGTACAGATTACGTATGTCACTATGGATTGTGGCATCAGCATGAGGAAACAAAGGGGAAAGACAATGTACATTAGTATTATTATATAATATGAGGCATTTACAAATGCATGCTATCACTGACAAGTGATAGTAGTTAAACAATAAGCCAGCATTGTCAAATTTTGTTGCCTAAATTTAGACACCTACATGTAGACACCTACATGAAAGTGGTCTGATTTTCAGTCCTTCTGACTATCCAACAATGCCCACTGATTTCAAGAGCCTCGATGTGCCCAGGACACTGACCCTCTGCATGTTGCTGGGAGTGCTATCACTGGGGAGAATGCATGCTACGCTTTTTCAAAAGGAGCAGCAGGAGCCAATGGGGAATGTGGCTGCCCCACTGACCTTAGGAGCTATTGTCTCCACAGGTATAATGCTCACAGTCATCGACTCTTGGGTAGCAAAGTTCATTCTTCCCTAACTGAGCTCAGCATTGGTGCAATTCTCAGAGCGGTGGGGGGAAGATTCTTGTTGTTTGCACAGGGGGTTGGGCAGTAGAAACCTCACACAACTTGTGTTACCTCTACAGGGGCAACCTGGATACTGGAGCTTCTGCTACCTAAACACAACGTCCCAGGAACAATAGCAGCACCAGAAGCACTAGACTCATCAAAAGACAGTATGATGTGGCTAGGTATAGCCATAACTACTCCCTACTCTGCTATATCCAGTAGTGTCTTTAGGGTTGTTCTTGATGAGGAAAAATATACACAGAACCCTTTTCACTAGCATTAATGGCTGATTTATCTGAGTGTGCTCCCACACTACTTTCAGAAATAGTAGTGTGCCTCTGCCTCTGTTTTCTGCAGGCGTAAAACAGTAGTATCCTGCAGCTCTGCACCCCACTAATGTAATTGTGGCTTTAAGGGCTACAAATCAGCCCTTAACATGTCCCTAAATTTTAACCTTGAAAGTAATGTAAGAACTCCCATTAATGTTTACAGGAGTTACACATGCATGCCATGGGGAGACTAGACCCCTAACTGCTTTTATTATAGGATTTAAAACCTGATTAAACTGAATGCTGTGGTGTTTTAAGGCCCAGTTCTGCTTTTCTCACTCACGCCAGACTCTCATAAGAAGAGAATGTTTAAACTCAGGAAGAGCACTGAAATAAAGCCAATATAAGAAATAAAACACTTACCATCAGTGATTAGAGTCAGAAATGTTTCAAAAGGGAAAATCTAAGACCGCTTTACAAATATTTAATGCCAGCAGGAGGTAAAATTCCCTGTGAAGATACTAACTTTGCTTCATGTCTTTCTAAAGAATACTATGTGAGGGAACCAGAAAACTTACTGGTGTCTTTCCTTTTCATATATAAACCAAATATCTCCCCACTTTTTGTTCTCACACTTTCAAACACTCACCTCACACTCCTGACGCCGGAACGCACCCACATGTGCATGCATGTTTCCCCTTAAATTTTGGGATTGTGAACCCTCAATCTTTTTAGTCCAGATTTTTTGTTATCTTTTCTCCCCTTTTTTCTTCAAGAAATCATTTATCAATCTGTCCTTTCTTCAAACTGTAATTCCATTCTGTGACCAAAAATTTGAGAAATCATGTAATTATGTTTGGCTTATTGTATTTTTTGGACGACAGTGTCATGTGGTAGTTTAACATGTCATGTTACACTGCATTCTGTCTGCGGAGACATTTGAAAGCATGCAATTTTACTCAAAATCATAAAGAAAAATATCCTGAAATCTCTACAAACTGGATTTAAAACAAAAAAACCTGTAAAGTTTCAGGGCAAATGTGCATTTTATTATAAACAGTTACTCTCTTTCTAGACAGAAAAAAACGTTTTAGTATCATACAAAGATAATCAGGCATTTTTATATCAGCCATTATTATATTTTATCCTCAGTTCCTATTTTGCCCTTTTCAAACATGCCACAGTTAGATAAGGCCTAATTCATTTTCCCTGCCTTTTATAATTGCTATATTTTTACTATCTTCCATCTTTTCCTGGGCTCCATCATTGAATTCTGAAAATTAGAAATGTCTTCTTCATCCTTTGCATGATATCTTGAATGATTCATTTTCATATAATTATATTTTCAACATCATCAAATCTTTAGTTACACTTTTTACAACACACTGTGAGAAGCCTCTTTTGTTATAAACCATGTACTTCTGAAAGGGATTCATTTTTTAACCAACTCCTTAAATTGTATTCATTTCTCTAACTAATGAAAGTCACAATGCACTGTTAGAATACCAAAGCACTAAAAGTTCTTGAGGGGGTCCAACTGAAAAGTCAAAGCCTTTCAGAGAAGGCTGCCACATATTTTTCCTCCTGACCAAATATCATAACAAATAGCATATCATAGAAGCTGGAGCCCTAAGAAATACTCAAACCACTTCTTGCAAGGAAGAACCATATCTCTTGTCCGGTGAAAGCCAGTGAAAAACAACCCACTACTTGTGGAAACTATCAGCACCTATTTCACAAGAACAAACCTGCTAACCTCTCTGAACAGTACTATAGTCCTCAATCCTCAAAGCCAACCATCCATGCGGAACTATCACTCTGTCTTGAACCTCACATTCCTAAGCCAAAATAATTGAGAATATAGTAACAACCAAGCTCCAAAAATGTGTGATATCTGTCAACATCCTGGATGCTTTGCAAATGGATTTATGACAGAGGAACAGCATGGTAACAGCTTTGGTAGCATTAAAAGACGATTAATAGATTCACAGATTCCATAATCTAGTCTGACCTCCCATAACGTCACCAAAATAGTTCCTAGAGCATATCTTTTAGGGAAAAAAATCCAATCTTGATTTTAAAATTGTCAGTGGTGGAGAATTGCCCATAACCATTAGTAAATTGTTTCCATGGTTAATTACCCTTACTGTTAAAAATCCACACCTTATTTCCATTCTGAATTTGTCTGGCTTCAACTTCCAGCCATTGGCTCCTATTACAGCTTTCTCTGTTAGACTGAAGAACCAATTATTAAATATTTGTTCCCCAGCTAAATACTTATCAATTGTAATCAAGTCACCCTTTAATCTTCAATTTGTTAAGCTAAATAGATCGAGCTCTTTGAGTCTATACTATAAGGCATGTTCTCTGAACCCTCTCCAATTTATCAACATCCTTCTTGAACTGTGGACACAAGAACTGGACACAGTATCCAATCAATGGCCATAGCAGTGCCAAATAGAGTTATAATAACCTCCCTACCCTACTTGAGATTCCTCTGTGTTTATTCATCCCAGGATTGCATTAATTCTTTTGGCCACAGAGTTACACACTAGGAACTCATGTTCAGATGATTATCCACCATGACCCCCAATCTTTTTCAGAATCACTGCTTCCCAGGAGAGAGTCCCCTAACATGTAAATATGGTCTACATTCTTTGCTCCCAATGATGTTCTGTCCATTGCCAGGATCTCCACATTTCAACAGATAGAGATAATGTCTAAGAAGTCACACTGCTCAACCCCTCCTCATCTTTTAAGGCAGTTTACCACAAATGCTGCTCTTCCATTTGTATGACCTAGTGAAACAGATGATCCCCAGTCTATCCCCACCTATCTGACCCAGCAAATGGTCATGGGTAATTGGTCCTCTCCTCCAAAAGCTCTCAATCTATAGGGTTTGCCAGGGATCCATTCTGTGTACCCTATACCTTCAATATCCATATAAGATCACTTAGAAAAGTGATGTAGGACACAAGCTCTATTGTCAATAATCTGCTGACCCCTATCTGTATCTCTCATTTTTTCACAGATGCAACCAACAACACCATCATAAGGTTGTCACAATGCCTCCAAGAGATTGGCTCAGACTAGACAAGACCAAAGTGATGCAGGAGAGAAAGGGGAAATGTCAAGGAATGAAGCACACACCGTCCTCCCTCTTTGACAAAGTTTTCTACCCCTGCCCCCATTTGGGAAAGTGATGTGAAGCCTCAGGGTTTACTTAGCACTTAAGCTAAATTATCTGTTAACATCATTGGCTAAAATCATTTGTGTCCTGCAGCAGCTTACTTGGAACCAATACTCTTTCCTCCTGAAAGAGGGTCTTGACAGTGACCCAGATATTTGAAGCCAACTCCAAAAACTGTCCCCACCAGCGCTGGTTCAGTTTCTGCAGTTTTCTTGGTACGGTCATATTATTAAAATAGAAGACCAACGAATTCCATAGCATGTAAACCAAGGACTGTCGGTACATGGCTGGTAATCACATGGGCATCAGAATATCTGGTGGCATGATAAGATTGTGTGTTGTGGACACAAACTGAATATATAGCCTGACCACCTTAAGGACCTAGCTAGAGATGGATCTGGTTGGTGCTAGATCTGCGAGGAGGCCACATCACTTTGGGATTTGACATGCTGCTGATGATGATGAATCAATATTCAGTGTTATAGCATCTAACAACAAAAGGAGTATCCAATAAAGGAACTAGTTGGTTCAAGTTAGCCAGTCCTGTTGGACTTCTCCACATTGTCTCCACTGGGGCTGTAATGCAGAAGACTAAAGATTTGCAACTAGCCACAGGAAGGAGAAATTAGGTGGACTGTGGGATCTTTGATTCAGCATATCTTTGTTTCTATGGACTTTAGTTGGAATCTTAATGTTGCCTCACATAGAGTTGCTGTTTTCTTCCTTTTAATTCAATGCCACAATGCACTATCACATTTTAAAAATATTTTAAAAATAGGTATCTTTGGGGAATTAATGTGAGCAAAAACACCTGAGCAAATTTTTTAGAATTGATTTCCTCTACTATTTCGGTTTCTCTGTTATTTCCCCAAATTTACTCAAAACCAGGCAGTGGATGCATGTCTGACAAGCTGAGAAAGGAACATAAGAACTGAGAGAGAAGAGGATAAAACAGACCAAGGAATAAGATGTGAATTTTTCATTACTGCTGAAATTCACTAAGAATAAAAGGATAATAAATTTATGGTATTGTGACTCAAAGTATACCTCACAACAAGCCCTTGGAGTCCTGATTTCCTCAGAAGTTTACAAACTTAATGAAAAGTATTTTTATTGAAATCCCTCAGGGCAAGTTATAACTATTGAGTCCGAAGTCTGATATTTGAAGTTTGAACATTAGGAAGGCTGGAAAGATTTTTTTTTTGTTATGTCTGTGAGCCAAACAGTTCCAACTTGGAAGTAATCTTCACATGAACACACTCTTAATACTTATACCATAATTTTAATAAAACAATCGACCTTGCATGGCCTTTGAACTCTACCATCTCATTTGAACTCTACCATCTCCCTCTAAATACATCATCTTGTAGAATAGATACTAGGCTCTTTGCTTGTCAATTACCATTCGCTAAAACCAGGAATTTCATATAGGCAAACACATTGGATAAGCAAGCAGCCATCTGGAGCAACATTAGCTATAATAGCAACAAATAATACTTAGCACTTATATGGTGCTTTTCATATGTACATTTCAAAGCACCTGTCAAAAAGGTGGATTAACATTATTATTCCCTTTACACAGTTGTCAAAATGGAGTCACAGGAGATGAAGTGAATTGCCCAGGACCAGACAGTAAATCAGTGGCAGAGCCAAGATTAGAACCTCGGGCATCCTGCAGTCCACTCCTGTGCTAAATCCGCTATTTGACATAATGAAATTTACCTTGCCAGAACTGAGGATGCCTATATGCTATATTTATTTATATACAGTGCAGTTAGAGATGTACACTATTCCCTTTCTCTTGGGGCTCTGATGGGGAATGACAACCGTAAAGTGAAGTTGAAGCTTAAACGGAGAGCTGTCACTGAAAGACACCCATGGGATGTGTTGAATCATTGCATCATTCAGGTCACGTCCCCTGACCCACCACCACTTGACATTTCTGAAGCTGAGCTGGCCAGCTGAAAGTTGCAACACCCTCTGGCTCTACTCTCTGTTGCTGGAGGCCTTTCATAATACTGGTGGAAGTCGAGCCCAGCCCGTAGAGTTATATTATCTTTCATAAAAATTCTGCTTACTTCTCGATATATTTTTCCTGCTTTGAAAGGAAAATTGCAGTTTATGTTTGGTAGCATTTCAACAAAATTAAAATACACTTTCTAGAACCTGAAAGCACAGCTCTCATTGGCTTCAAAGGGAGCAGGATCAAGGCCATAATTATTCACCTTTTCAGACCTGAAATGTGACATTTTAAAAAATGGTTTACAAGAGAAATGTCAATTGAATCATCAAACTACAAGTCTTCTGGTTTTATGCTGCTGGATATATGTGCAAGTGAAACATCAATAAAGACAACAGAGATGGCTTGGGATTAGCTAACCAATTCTTCTTCATCTAGGTGCCTACAAGGAAGGTTTTTATAATGTTAGATTTTGTCTCTCCCCCTTAGAATTATTGAGCCTCAACGTGAAAGCTAACATATTTTATCCTGACCATGACACCCTCCCCATCCCCAGAGTATCACATCTCTTTAGTGGCTCCTTGAACTTTTTTGCATCGAATTCAAACTTCTCATCTTCACTTTCAAGACTCTGCACAATTCCAGGCAGCCTTATTCTCAGACCTGTCCTCCTGTCAACTCACCGTCTTCCATCCTGTGCTCTGCCAACACTTCTTCCCTGGTAGGTCCCTTTTCCCACCCGTACCTTCATGTGCTCTCTTGGTTATAATCATGTTTGCTCTTCAACTAATTTAGGACACAATCCTGTAAGGTACTGAGCCCCTCTTGCAAGGGGCTGAATGCTTCTACTATTGGTGGTAGGTCAGGGAGCTCAGCTTGTTGTTGGATCAGGCCCTTAGGTTGTGACCTCTTTAAGGTTGAGGCTTTGGGTAAAAAATTTGGAAGACTTTGGGCCTCAAATCCCACTGATTTTCAATCCAACTCCAGTGCAGATCCACAGCTGGTGTAAATTGTCATAGACAATGGAGCTGTGACAACTGACAATTTACACCAGCTGAAGCTCTGCCCCTTAACCTCCTAAATGCCTAAGTCAGGGATCGGCAACCTTTGGCATGCAACCCACCCAGGAAAGCCCTGGGCAGGCTGGGGCAGTTTGTTTACCTGCCACATCCACAGGTTTGGTCGATCGCAGCTCTCACTGGCCGCGGTTCGCTGCTCCAGGTAAATGGGGGCTGCGGGAAGCGGCACGGGCCGAGGGATGTGCTGGCCACTGCTTCCCGCAGCCCCCATTGGCCTGGAGCGGCAAACCGCAGCCAGTGGGAGCTGCAATTGGCCAAACCTGCAGACACGGCAGGTAAACAAACCAGCCTGGCCCGCCAGGGGGCTTACCCTAGCGGGCCGCGTGCTAAATGTTGCCAATCCCTGGCCCAAGTCATTTTTAAAATGAAACGTAGGTTTCTAAATCATGTGAGTTTTTGAAAAAAAATACCCTTTGTCCTTTTCAATTACAATCAATAAAACACCAAGCATATATAAGGCATATTGTATATACTGAATAAATCATCACCCTCAGTAAAACAGCACTGTTAAACACAGTGTAAATACTGAGCCACCACCACCATGCCCACCAGCACACACTTTTGCTGATGTTAATGCATCACCTGATTTCTTACTTCTGGAAATGTGATACTGAATACTGCCATACCAGTTTGTTATGCAGAAAGAAGCCGCACATACTGTGGACTTAAAGGAAAGAGGCATCAGAGTCATGAGTACTGGCAAGTCTCAACCAACAGATGTGCGTATGATGTAGAGCTGTCTCAGGGACAATAGGCAGCATAAGGATAAACCGAGGGAGATGTGGATTAACATATAAATAAATAATATTCTGAGTGGTGTGTAGTGACCCAGGAGAGAGAATGGCAGAATATTCTATTTAAAAGGAGCATATGAACAGCATGGTTGATCAGAAAATTAAGCTGCTGGGAATAATGGCTGAAATCCTAGTGCTGTTGGCCATGTTAACACATTGTTCCTGGTGTCGATGGGAATGTGTCCAGGTCTTGATCATCCCTAGTATTTGCTCCATGGAAAGAGGTAAAATGGCTCAAATCAAAGACATCTGCTAGAATCGCTGAGTACCTTGTTTACTAAATCCAGCAAGAGGAAAAGCCTGCAGTAGCTCAGCTGTTCTCTTGCTGCTGTAATTGGGAAATTATATCTGATTTCATGGGACACAAAGAAAACAAAAACAGCATGAAACATCAAAATGTAAAGCCCCCAATAAGAGCTGAGGTCAGGACATTTGTTTTATTTTGCTACAAAATAGAGCACAAACAGGGGCAGCAAACAGAAAAACTCAAATTTCAATTAAAAAAATGTACGGTATCTGTATGTTTCAACCTAAAACAAGTATATATTTGTCATTGTTAGCTTCTAGAAACACTCTTGAGAAAGCATGAAAACAGTGAATATGATTAAATGGTGAGCATTGTCTCTTCGATCAGGAATGAAATATATTGTTTCCTTTGTATTGTTGCTTCAAGATGTATTCTGCCATACCAGAAATGCATGAATAGGGTTCTATGGTTTTACAGGTTAGTTCTTTACTTGCCTTTTCACATTATGCACATAAGAAGAAGAGAACAGAATCAGGCCTGGTCTATACTAGAAACTTTTTCTGATATAGCTATGCCAGTTAGAGCGATATATATTTGACATTGGAATCAATGTTCCCTCTAATTTTTGACAGGCTGTGTGCGCAAAAAAATTTCTTCTGTGCAAATTTTTGACAGGCCACGCAGTGTTTGCAGTGTTTCGCCGTGTGCGCGGGGTTTAGAATCTGCACACGCACAGCTTAGAGGGAACAGTGATTGGAATACCAGCATAAAGGAGCTTTTGACTGGATAGCTCCTTTCACTCGCTAACTGGTATAAGGACACCACCAAAACAGCTTTTTTTTTTTCCCGATGCTAGTACAGGAACTCCTCACTTAAAGTCGCCCCGGTTAACATTGTTTCGATGTTAAGTTGCTGATCAATTAGGGAACATACTCATTTAAAGTTGTGCAATGCTCCCTTATAAAGTCATTTGGCAGCAGCCTGCTTTGTCCACTGCTTGCAGGAAAAGCAGCCATTGGAGCAAGCTGGTAAGGGCTTTGAATCAGGGTGGACCGGCAGTCCCCCTATCAGCTGCCCGCTCCCCTAAGTTCCCTGTGTGGCAGCCACCCAGCACGTTATCAACTGCTGGCAGCTCAGTTGTCCCTCCCCACACTGCATGTGCTGCTCCTGCCCTCTGCCTTGGAGCTGCTCCCGGGAACCTCCTGCTTGCGGGGGGGGGGGGGGGGGGACAGGGGAGGGGGAAAAGGGAGGGACTAATGTCAGGGTGTCTCCCTCCCCCCTGCTCCTGCACCCCACTTACCCTTTCTCCATATAGAGCAGGGTGGGGACACGGACTGAGAGACAGAGAGAGACATCAGTCCGGGGCAGCAGCTGCTGTCTCAACTTCCTGATCCACTAAAAAAGACAATGTACTTAAGAGTGGGGTCAGCACACTTAAAGGGGCAATGCACATCTCTCTCTCACACAGGGTGTGTGTCTCTGTCTGCCATGCTGTCTTTTAGAATGTGAGGGTACATTAACAATGTGTTAATCCTTGATGGCTCAGCCAAAAACTAGTTCATCATTTATCAGTAAGGTATTCCCTGGGAAATATCACACTCTCTAACTGCACCACCTCAACCAAGCTTCACAGTCATCATCACTGTGTACAGTATTAAGTTGTTTGTTTAAAACATATACACTGTGTGTGTATATATAGTTTTTTTGTCTGGTGAAAAAAAAATTCCCTGGAACCTAACCCCCCCTGTTTACATGAATTCTTATGGAGAAATTGGATTCGCTTAACATCGTTTCGTTTAAAGTCGCATTTTTCAGGAATATAACTACAGCGTTAACCGAGGAGTTCCTGTATAAGCTGCTGGTATAGGACATGTTTTCTTCATCAAGAGCTGGCCTTAGTGACATTTCCTATCATATAGTCCGATGCTGTTACAATCAACAGAGTGTAGTCTCCCTATATATTTTCTCATCTAATTATTTAGCCCAATTAAAAATGTCTCGACTAACTTGCCAACCGTTATTTTTCTTTTTATCTCACATATAGCACCGCTGCTGCCTTTTCCAGTGTCTCAGAGTTCCCTAATTCCCTTCTTCTGATCTCACTTGTCACCCTTCTGCCAAGAAATGGCAGATGTTGGGGCCTCACAGGTCAGCTTTGGATTGGAGGAGAATCAGTATCTATTTCTACGCTTAGTGCCTCTTGTTTATTTTAATCTTATATACTGCCCTGGAACTGAGAGGATCACAGACAACACACAGGCAATCCCATCTTCCAGCATCCGTTCCCAGGAGCACCTCTGATCTCACTAACCAGAGTAAATTCCTAAGAGAGAGAGCAAATGCTCTTGCTGATTTTCTGAGCTCCCCACATAGAACCTGTATCAGAAAAAAAACCAACCCACAGCATTTCTTCCAAGACTAACAACTTACTTGCACGCTAAGAAAACACCACTATAACACAATGTAAAGTTCCCCCATTTGCCACACCATTTTTATTATTTACATAAACTTTAATTTCTTAATTTGCTGTCTACTGTTATGTCAATAACTTCAAAAAGTGCTGTACAATAATTATTAAAACCATTCACAGTTTAAACCTCAAACAGTCCAGCCCTTCATATACTTCCCTGGGTGGAGACATCCAATTAATCAGAAAGAACAAAAAACAAATCAGTACAGCAACAAAATAATGATCATCCAAGAGCCTGCCTGGGGTGGGGGTTGGGGGGACAAAAAGAAGAAGCCTGAAGCTCACTAATTTCAGGCTCTGATGGAGATCACAGAAGAAGTTCCAACAAGGACGAAGGTCTTCAACTGAGAACACCCAGACCTAACCTCAGAAGGAAGAAGGCAATCTCTTAACTATATGGGTCCCAGACCGTCCATTTTTTTTTATTTAAATACATAATAAGAGAATGCATAGCTAATACTCTACAGACAGCTGCCATCTATTCAAGTCAGAGTAGCAAAAATAATTAAGACCAAAACAGCAACACATTCTCCACCCTATCACTATACATCAATCACCAGAATTGGAAAAGGTGCAGAAAAGGGCACCAACAAAAATTATTAAGGGTACAGAACAGCTTCCCTACGAGGAGAGATTAATAAGGCTGGGACTTTTCAGTTTAGAAAAGAGATGACTAAGGGGTGGATATGATAGAGGTCTATAACATCATGTCAGGTGTGGAGAAAGTAAACAAGGTAGTGCTATTTACTCCTTCCCATAACACAAGAACTAGGGATCATCTAATTAAATGAATAGGCAGCTGGTTTAAAACGAACAAAAGGAAGTATTTCTTGACGCAACACACAGTCAATCTGTGGAACTCTTTGCCAGAGGATGTTGTGAAGGCCAAGATTATAACAGGGTTCAGAAAAGAACTAGATAAATTCATGGAGGAGAGGTCGATCAATGGCTATTAGCCAGAATGGGCAGTGATGGTGTCCCTAGCCTCTGTTTGCCAGAAGTTGGGAATGGGCGACCAGGGATGGATCACTTGATGATTACCTGTTCTGTTCATTCCCTCTGGGGCCCCTGGTATTAGCCACTGTTGGAAGACATAATACTGGCTAGATGGACCTTTTTTCTGACCCAGTATGGCCATTCTTATGTTCACACCCCGTCCAAACATGTGTGAGTGGCGTTGTGAACTGTTGCAATGTCACTCACTCAAATTTGGCTCACCTGCCTCTCCATTGTGACAGAGGGGCAACTGGACCAAACTTGACCATGCGTGCCAGATCACAACAACACTCACTTACACTGAGGTGGCCAGGCAAAATCGGAGCAAGTGGCATTGCAACCTGGCACACAGAGTAGCAGCACCACTCAGGTCTGGCCCAACCAAAAAGTGGTTAGGCAATGGGCCGGGTGCCCCCTGCCAGTTCCGTGGCCTATGCACCCAGTCCTTACAACTCTGAACTCTCATGGACTTCTATGAGAATTTGCCTGAATAAAGACAAAAAATAAAAAATGGAAAGGATCTCAGGATTTGCACCACTGTGTGTTTCTCAGTATTGTTATATTATCAAATGCTGTCTGGTTCCTCTTTATCGGTAACAAATCAAACAATAACATCTTCCATGAGACTCTCAAAGCATTAATATACTATGGCTCCTCGCACTCCTGCAAGTGATTTGGGGCAGGGACCCATGTTCTTGTTTGTCCATCACCTAGTACAGTGGGGTCTAGGTCCATGACTGGGGATCCTATGTGGTACCACCATACAAATAAATAATAATGTCTTTAAGTAATATTGTTTCCATACTGAAGATACAGAACTGAAGCACCGATGGTAACATTTTCAAAAGTGCCTAAGTAAAAAAAAAGCTTCAGTTTCATTGACTTTCAAATGTCTATGGGATTCTGACTCCTAAGTGACGTAGGTGCTTTTGAAAACTTGACCAGGAGAAGTTAAATTCTCCACACCCGCACTCTCCATGGAGGCTCCTCATCAGGTCTCATGCAAGTTGAATGTTTCTTGTTTCTTTCAATACCTGTACATGTCTGCACAAAGGCCACATGTGATTTGGCCTTAAGCTGAGTTGGGTGCAAGTGAAAGGATTTTGCCCTGCATGGAAAAGGCACATTATACGTTATTATTGTTTGTTTGGGGGTGTGGGGGATGCATTATGGTTCATATAACACCACCTTTATTTTTCCCCTAGGTATTTATGGAAATAATTGTGTTTCAGGTACATAGAAACTATACGGAATGAAAAATGTGCACAATCTTCAGGAGTGTAGGGGAGAAGGCATATGGCAGACGTAGTTTTGGTATTAAATTAGGAGAAAGACTTTTTGCTGTTGATTTTACAAATAGCTACCTGGCTCAGAAGGTTTATACAGCCTTTGTCTGAATCTGACGTGTGTGTGTGTGTGTGTGTGTGTGTGTGTGTGTGTGTGTGTGTGTGTGAAATAAAAAGATAGGCACCATTTGAAATCTGCTTGAAAGGCTCAGAGCATGATTAGCTGGGGGAGGACGAGTTCCATGTCAGGTTGCATTGGCAGAGCTAGGTTCAGTGTCTGCTTGGACTACACTTGGATGTTGCCTTGGCCTATCAGCCTCTCACTTTCAACATTAGTGTCCCAATTCAGAAAAGTACTTAAAGGAACGTAGTCCCATTGACTTTAATGAGACTAATGGCTTAAAGTTAGGTATGTGCGTAAATACTTTGCCGCATTGGGGATTTAAAGATTATGCCGCAAATTCAGGAAGGCACACCCACTCAGAGTGCTGAAGCACATATTTAAGTCCCTAAGCATTTGTTTCAAGTTAAGTATATGCTTAAAATCAGTCCTGAAGAGAGATGGACTTAAGCAAGTGCTTAAATGCTCTCTTTAGGGCTCAATTCAGGAGAGCATTTAAGCACATGCTTAAATTTAAGTATGCGCTTATGTCCTTTGCTGAATTGGGCTTAAATTCTCCATAATATTAAATTAACAAGCCATTCACCAGCCAGAAGAACACATATTGCAAGCCTTTTGTTTCTTATTCCTGTAATTCAAGTCACAAAATATACATACTATAGTCATAATATTTTTTTAAAAAATCCCTCATCTTTCTGATTTGTAATAGAAGAGGAATTTGATTAGCATATTGGCATAAAAGGAAAGCCCTTTACGTTGCTATGAAGGTGTTCATAAAAAAGGTGAAAATGAAAACATAGAAGGACAATAAAATGTTATTACCAGGATGAACTACTTTACTAGAGCTGAAAGTCAGATGAAAGTTACTGAAAATATGTAGAAGTGGAGCAGTAAGGAAAAATAAGATCTATTTATAGAAAGTGTTGAAAAAGCAAAGGGTGTTTTCTGTGAAGGGTTCTTGATTTGGGGACCTACTCCCCACTTTGGTCTGCGAGAGATCAGATTTGTGAATGTTCAGGCTTCCCTGCAAAGTCCATCTTTATTCCCTTGTTGTTCAGACTGCCGAGGCCAGAAGTGGCTATATTTTGGAGGGGGTTGGGGGGAGCCAGGGTGTCAGCCTTTTGCTTATGTTATGATTTTTAATTTGGGGGTAGGTGCCCAGAGCGCTGGATGGGCCCCTAGACGTATATTTTTGGAACATGGATAAATAACTATGAAATCACAGTTTGAAATCAGCAGGGAGAGGGAATGAAAATATTACTTGGGAGAGAGAGTTACACAATCAGAATGATAAGACATGAATGCTCAAGAGAACAAAAATAAAAGATAATCTCCCTCTCTCATGCTGGGTCTCATACAGCCTTATTTACCGTTGTAGTGACACAAGCTAATTATACAGTTATCAAGAGATAACATGGCACCAATAGCGCTAGTCACCCCACACTGTGTAATTACCATAGTTTCTAATAAAATTACTGCCGGGGGCCCCAACCTCTCCAACACTGAAGTCCACATTGCCTACTTGCCAGGAGAGGAAAGGCAGTGCCTCATCTTCATGTTAGTGTACTTTTAAATAAAAAAATAACCACACACAATTTGCTTGTTCTGGTATCTCTCAAATGAATACAAATTGCTTGTTTGAGTTCAACAATAAACATCTGCAATTACACCTTGTCTTATCCTTAGATTGTCAGTGTTCTGGGAAAGAAACTCTCTCTTTGTTCTGTTTTTTAAGTGCCTAGCACAACGGGACCCTGGCTTGTGACTGGAGCTCTTAGGTTCTACTGCAACACAAATAATTCATTAGTAGTGTAAGGGTAACACCTACATATGTCTACCCCCAAAATCTTAGTCTAAGAACAAGTACACATAAAAAACAAACAATCACAAGGAGTAAGGGTAGGAGACAAGAAAAACAGCAATTAAAACATGCTTCTGCATAGGCCAGATATGTACACAGCTAGATGGTTTTCAACTGGCTGATTTTAAAAGAAATATATTTTAAAAGATATAAAACAATAAGATAAATACCCAAGGTCCTTTTGGCCACACATCTGTTATCAGCTAATGGTTTCCCACTTGCATTACAACAGAAGCATCCTGAAGAAGGATTTGACGTAGTACAGGTTTGGTGTCTCCACTGACTAACTGCAGAAGGATTTCCATGTATAAGAGGCAGCACAGAAGAAAGCACAATTTTTCTTTTGAGAGAGGAATAAACACAGGCAATGGAGGCTGGCATCAATGGTGGAGCAGAGAGGGTGCCAGGGGACATAATAAAATAAAGTGTATAAATGAGGGGCTAAGTTTCAAAGGACCCTAAAGGTAAGATCATAAACTTGTAATTAATGTGGTAGAGAAGGGAAATTAGTCACCAGACAAAAGAGGGACAACATCATTGATACCAGGATCACAGACCAGGAAGATGTTCAGAACAGACCCTCTGCACTGTGGTCAAGTTTATTCTAGAAGCAGTAGAAGGGCTTCTTGGTTGGAAACTAATCCGCAAATACCATCTAACTTCATCAATAAACACACACACACCTGCCAGCATTCACACTGGCATCCCAGCTCTATGCATGCAGCATGAGACAGGGCACCCATTTGCAAGGCCAAACACACCTCTTTTTGTGTGGACTTGAGGTGAACCCTTATTGCTGTGAGCCCTATGTGTGGCCCAGGATTACGGATAACCTCGTTTCCACATTCTATGCATTTAACCTAACATCATGAGCCTCATTCCTGATCTTCTGAAATAAAAATTCTCCGTTATAGGTTCATCCTGTGTGTGTTTGTGGGGGACAATGTCCTTACTCTCTCTCTCACACACTTGACTCTAGCACAGTTTTACTGGCAACAAGAAGCTCACCCTTCTTGTGGATAACAGAGTGTTATTTAATTAATATCTCTGTGGCACTGGAAAAACAGAAGATACCTATGCTGGAGACCCAGGTTTCATCTGAGGCAAACTTACAAAGCAAGCTGTTTTTTCTTCCTACATCCTGAATACAGGAAACACACAGAAAGAGAGGGTCTTTATAGCCCAAATTCTCAAAAGTGGCCTCTCATTTTGGGTGCCCAACTTGAGCTACCCAGATGGTAAAGTTGCACAAGCAAAAACAAAGGCACCTATCTTTAGCAGTAGCCTGTATTATCTTGAGAACACATGGTGACACCACAGGAGGAGAGAGCAACCCTATAAGTGTTTTTTCATTCACTCTCTCTGTATCTCTACTTACCCACCTTCTGAAATGGATATACCTCACAAATGTACTAGTATTTATATGGCATAAATAAACCTTAAGAGAAAGACATGATGTAAGTAAAATGTATTCTTTTATCTATCCGTGTATACGCTTTCAAAAGCAATCTTACTGATTGACACAAATTGAGGGCAATTTACCAGATTTGATCGTGGATCTTCAAGGCAAAGAATTAATAGATTCACATATTCTAAGGGGAGATGAACTATCAAAGAGACATACCACTCTCCCTCAAAAAACCCAAGGTCAGGGCTTGTTCAGATCTTAACTTATGGTTCAACTCATCTTAAGGACAGGGGATCATGTGCAAAACTAAAAGATAGTTTCTGACTTGGTTTGGGTCCAACTCTAATTGTACAGAATTGGTTTTTAAAACATTTTAAAACCTAGGCAGACACTTAAATTGTACTGTTACATTTTGGTTAATCAAAATATTGTTCACCAAAGTAGTAATTGAGAGATGCAGCAGAACAAACTAGAACAAATTCACGTCTGTTCCATCTTGCCAAGACATTGTGCAATCATCTTTAGAAGGGATTTTAGTAGAATAGACTGTTTACACTATATAACTTGTCACCCCTAATCATCCTTCCTCAGTTTGACACTAATGTATCCTACAAGGACAGCCAGAAGTTGTGTAAAAATAAAGATGCTTGGCAAAGGGCTGGGGATGTCAAAAATCTTGTAAGTGATTCAAGGTGGCTGTGTCAAATAATGTACTTTAGCCATGGTAGAATTACAAATTGATGTAGAAGACAAATATTTTGTCAAATTCTCCCTAACATGCCTACCTCCTCTTCCTTGTCTGTTTTTAAGAGTGAATTTCAGGCAGCTTTAATTCTCTGTTGTTTGGAAGCAAAACAAACAAGTATCAATTTACCCATCAGTTGCTTCATTTTTCAGTAATGCCCCATAAGTTAGGAGAGAAACAAGATGGGTGAGGTAATATCTTTTACTGGACCAACTTCTGTTGTTGAAAGAGACAAGCTTATCTTTTTCATATCTGGGACCAACATGGCTACAACTATACTGCCAACCATAAGCTAGAAGTGAGTCAACAAAACAGGGGTGGGAGGGAAGGGATAATGAGAAAGAATTCCAGGGGCAAAAAAAAAAAAAAAAAGATCTTCCCACATCTCAGCTTGGGAACACAAGAAAGGAGTTCAGAAATTGTGTGTGACATTATATTATTTGTTAACTTCTTATAACGCCTAGAGTTCCCAATCTGAATTCAGCTCTCATTGTTCTAAGTACAGTGCAAGTTTGCTCTGAAAGCTTAAATTTGATTGTAAGATCAAGGCACAGTAAATGGTCTTAAACAATAGGACAGAGAAGGGACAGGGAAAGTGAGGATAATAGCGATAAGGACATATAGTTACAGAGTTAGCTAGTGCACAACTTAGTTAGGCAATCATCGTGGCTCAATCTGTCAAAACTAAGTATATACTAGGGGAGGCATCGGCAACCTTCGGCACGTGGCTTGCCAGGGTAAGCCCCCTGGTGAGCCGGGCCGATTTGTTTACTTGCCACATCTGGCGATTCGGCCAATTGTGGTTCCCAGTGTCCACGGTTCGCTGTCCCAGGCCAATGGGGGCTGCAGGAAGTGGCACTGCCTGGGGGATGTGCTGGCTGCTGCTTCCCGCAGCCCTCATTGGCCAGAGACGGTGAACCACGGCCAGTGGGAGCCACGATTGGCCGAACCGGTGGACGCGGCAAGTAAACAAACGGGCCCAGCCCACCAGGGGGTTTACCCTGGCGAGCCATGTGCCAAAGGTTGCCGATGCCTGTACTATAGGAAAAGAAAAAATATTTATTAGGCTACCGGTTCAGCTGAACAACTCTCTGCAAGAGTCAGTTCTCAACATTTTGGATGTTTTTCTAAAAGATATATTCTAGGCATTATTTTGGGGAAGCTCTATAGCCTGTGTTATACAGGAGGTCAGACTAGATGATCACAGTGGTCCCATCTGGCTTTAAAATCTATGAATCATGGTAAAATATGGAAGAGCTGAGAGCTTTAAGGTAAAAGAGGCTAAATCTACACTTCAGGCTAGGAGCATGATTCACTTGCTTACATACACATACTAGTTCTAGATGTCATTGAAGAACTATTGGCATGTTTCACCCTGCTGTAATGCAACATGGCCCATATGTCCAGTCAGTACTATCAAATCTTGCTAAAACAGTGAGCATCAAATATCTGTGACTTGTTTGCAAGCATTTTGTTACACACCAAGAATTATTAGGAGAAATCATTAGGTCAATATTCCTGAACAAAACCATTTAAGAAAATATTTATCACATTGTGATCAATTCACAGACAGAAATAGGCAACATTCATCAAATAAAGCATTCAATACAAATTAGTCACCAAGCTCTAGTGTAAGAACATATGGTATGATGTTTCTTTTTCATCTTCCTGGTATGTGTACACCCTGCAGTCTGTCTCTGGAGACTCATTCAATTTAATGTATTAAAGTAACAAGACGCCTTCATTTACCCCGTAAGCGGAGGATGGACTTTAAGTAGTCATATGGCTGGGTGTGCTTATTTTTATGATGATGAGTTTATTGTAAGGCTTTCTTTTTCTAAAGCTTGTTATTGGTTAATGTAAAGCCACCAGAAAAACAAAAGGATAAAGTGTCATTCATAATGTATTCATGTATTTTGGTAATATTTAATGTTAAATTAAAAAAAAACAGAAGAAAAAACTCTGATTGGCAGTAGAATATTTCTATCTGCACTACAGACTTCTGTTGAATATTCTGCATGCAGAACAAGAGCTAACTAAGCTGCAGAGATCTTTAATGGGGACTGGAGAGGAGAACTTTCCCATTAGATAGGATACTGAGCTGCCAGTACCATATGAATGCTCATTTAATTTTTCCAAATATTGCAGCTTAAAAGAGAGTCCCATAGTTCAAAATTATACTACTTATAATTTAGTGGAAGTGACACTATACTTACCTATTGACCTGGGGCTGTTAATCAGGACTAGATTGTGCCCGGCAAACTGCCAGGTGCCCAAGTTTGGAGGAGGGCACAAGAAGCCTTCTTGCTTGGGTCTCTGTACAGCAGCAGGTAACAATTGCACTGTTTTCCATGGAGAATAGAAGCTGCTTCCTCCGGGATGCAAATCCCAAACAAGATGAGGAAGAGGGTGGCTTATGCCACCCACATACACACAGGCCAGAATTGACTGGGTGTGCAAAGGACAATACATTTTGCTCATTGAAAGAGGATTAGCAGTAGCTGAATTCTACTATACATCATGATATTTCTGCCCAAGCTCCCCCCGGGGTGGTACTGAACTACACTGTGAGGTTTAACAGGTACAGGACTAGAATCCAGATCTATGGGGTGCAGGATGGCCAAAGTCTCCAAGCCCACTACCCAGCAGCCATGGCAGGGCCATATGGATTACCACATAGACCTGGTGGAGCTAAGCACCATAGGAAGTACTACCTTGTAAGGATGGACTGATGGCTTCCCTCATGGCCCCTGACTGGTCCAGGCATCCTATTTAAAAACAGGAGCAGTTCCAGGAAGAGCTTGTGCAAGGAGGTAGACTCCCTGCCAGCTGTAGCTATGGACCTGCCTATCAGCTCACTCTTGGACTCCCAACCCTGGCTTGGAACCTTGAACTCCAGTTCTGATCCTGACCCCTGGCTTCAGAATGTGGAGTCTGACACTGGCTTTGATATTGGAACTCCAACTTTGGCTTTTGACCCCTGTTCTTGCTGCTTGGGCTCTGACTTTGACTTTGACCCTGGGCTTCAGCATGTGACTCTGGCTATGGACCCTGGCTTTGCCCCTTGAACCCTGTCTCTGTTCCTGTCCCCCAGACATCAGTACTAGAACCCTGACCCTGACCCCGACCCCAAACTCAGGCTGTCTGTCTTGGACTCTGACCCTGTTTCTAACTCCTGACCAAGGCCATTAGCTGTGACCACTAGGCATGACTGCTCAAGCCCCTGTAATGACACACTCTGTGTCAAATGAGAGACTGTGCCTTAAGGGTACAAATGAACCCTACACTTTACATAACTGTGTGGAATGACTCAGCAGCAAACTAAGTTGGCAAGGACAAGGGGTAAATTGATTAAATTAAAGAGCAGTCAGTTTAGAACAGATACAAGTGAATTCTACAATACCATTCCATGCTGTATAAAACACAAAATGAAGAATTACATAGGAGTGGGATTAACTCTAAAAGAGAGCCAGCAAGAGAACATGAAAACTGCCTTCTCCAAATGAAACTAGACAGGAAATTTGGTTAAGCCATAGTTGGCCTGATATGAAAATGTCCTTAGCACTGCTGATGTATCTGACTTAATATAACTACCCAACAGGAATTCAGTCAGTTACACTATGATCATCCTGTCTTCTCTTATTATCTGCACCAACACTTAGGTTTGATCTACGCTTAAAACTGAGGTCAACCTTACTACAGCATTCCATTCTGGAGCGGGAAAAATCCACACCCCTGAGTGCTGTAGTTATGCCAACATAACCTCCAGTGTAGATGGAGCTAGATCAATGGTAGAATGCTTTCGCCAAGCTAGCTACAGTCGTTTGGGGAGGCTGTGTACCTACAGTGATGGTGGGGGGAACCTACAGTGATGGTGGGGGGAACCTTCAGTCACTGCAGGCTGTGTCTAGACTCTACATTATGGTTGTCTGCCAACATAGCTATGACTCCATAGCTATGGTACTATTGTCTCCATAGTGTAGACACAGCCTTCGCTCCTGATCTGTCCTGAATAAAAGTCAGAACAGCTGACTATGCTGCCAGTGGCAATTAGTCCAGCAAGGTATGTCCCAGTGGAGAATCTTATGACCAGTAGATATGTTAGCAGCCAATAAAACCTATTCAAAACCTGTACGAAACTATTAAATGAAATCAGTAACAATAAAAAGGCAAACAAAAGATTATCTGAACAAAACATCAAACAAAAGCCTAGTTCAAAATAATTCTAATGAAAAAGCCCACACATCTTCTAAATGAAAAGTGCATAATTTAAATCTGCCTGGAAGCAGCTGTAACTTGCCCTCTGGCTATTTCCTCTAGTATTCATTGTACGTGGCTAATTCCTATTTAATTCCCCAAACAAGTCTGTATTATGCCTCAGCCTGGTATACACTGCATGATATTACAGCAATGCAGAACTATTTTTAAAAGAATGTATAATCGAAACACAGGGGTTGGTTATGGCAAAGGATAGGAGGATTTTTATTTCCATCTACGAGCCCTGTTCCACTCACATCAATGTAACATCATTGATTTCAGGGGAGTTATTCCTTATTTACAGTGGTGTAACTAAGAATAAATTAAGCAAGAGATTTTAGTAACTCAGGATAGCCCACCCATTGTACACCATGCACAAGGATTCACTGACTTCTTTGTCCCATAACATTTTTGGAGGCTCACACAAAACACAGTTACCAGAGTACACTCTGCCTAATTACCTATCTCCCTCCACATATGGGGGCAGAAGAATTACTGTCTTTCCGGTTATCCATTCCTGAAGAAAACCAAGTTTGGCATTCCTGAATATAAAGCTGATTTTGTTCTGTATTTCTCCCTCTTCACTCTTTCAGTGGAATAAAAGCTTAAAATAAACAGCCCTTTTTTAACCTTACCTGCACATTTCCCCTAGGGTGCCAAATTTCTACTCACACAAAACTGAACACCCTTGTCCAGCCCCTGCCCTGCCCCTCGAGGCCCCTCTGCTCCCCCACCACTTATCCGAGACCGCTCTGCTCACTCCACACACACCCCGGTTGCTCGCTCTTCCCACCCTCACTCACTTGCTCATTTTCACCAGGCTGGCTCAGGGGGTGGGTGAGGGCTCCAACTGGGGGTTTGGGCTGTGGGTGGGGCCAGGGATTAGGGGTTTGGAGTGCAGGAGGGAGATCCTGGCTAGGGAGTGGAGCTGAGGGGTTCAGAGTATGGGAGGGGGCTCTGGGCTGAGGCAGGGGGTTGGGTTGTGAGAGGGGGTATGGGCTCTGGGGTGTGGGTTCTAGGATGGGGCCACAAATGAGGGGTTCAGGGTGCAGGAGGGGGCTCCGGGCTGGGGCAGGAGTTTGGGGTGCAGGGTGGTGAAGGCTCTGTCTTGCGGTTCAGGTCCTGGTGTGGGGCCAGGGATGAGGGATTTGGGTGCAGGAGGGCAGGAGGGGGATCAGGGCTGGGGGTGCAGGGTCTGGGGTGAGGCTGGGAATGAGGAGTGTGGGGTGCAGGAGGGTGCTCTGGGCTGGGACTGAGGGGTTTGGAGGGCAGGAGGGGGATCAGGGGGTTGGAGTGTGTGGGGCAGGGGGTCAGGGGTGCAGGCTCTGGGCGGTGCCTACCTTAAGAAGCTCCCAGAAGCAGTGGCATGTCCCCGCTCTGGCTGCTTTGCAGAGGCACTGTGTGCTGCCCCTTCTGCAGGTGCCGCCCCTGCATCTCCCATTGGCCACCGTTTCTGGCCAATGAGAGCTCCAGAGTGGTGCTTGGGGTGGAGGCAGCACACTGAGCCCCCTGGCTGCCCCAAAGCCTAGGAGCCAGAGAGGGGACATGCTGCTGCTTCTGGAAGTCGTGCAGAGCCACGTCAGGCAAGGTGCCTGCCTTAGCCCAACTTCACTACCAACCGGACCTTTAATGGCATGGTTGGTGGTGCTGACCAGAGCTGCCAGGGTCCCTTTTCAACTGGGCATTCCAGTCAAAAGCCAGATGCCTGGCAACCCTAATTTCCCCAGAAAATGTCAGGAGCTAAACTAGGTCAAAGAAAGCATATGGGCATGAGTTCTAAGTTTTCTCCCATGCGTTCTATTAAAGGTGTTGGTGTTCTGTTAATATGCTACCATATACAGCGGAAGTCACTGAAAAGATGAAGGGGATTTTTGTTTCTACTTCCGTGTTTAGAAGAAAACTGGAAACCATCTACGGTATAAAGTTTTATTGAATTTGAGAGATATGGGCCAAGAGTTTCCAAAGTGACAAGTGACAATTTTTGAATTTCCAGCTTGAGACATCTTAAAAGAGACCTAATTTTCAGAGAGCTGACAACTAAACCTGTTCATAAAATGGGATGTTTTTCTATGGAAAATTTTAGATTTTTTTTTTTTTACAAAAAAATACAAACACTGATTTTAAAAAAATGCCCCAAATTTTGATTTTTCCAACAAAATATTGATTTTTTTTAAATGAAAGCAAACACTTTCTGCCAACATTTTTCTTTGGTTAAAAACCCATTTTTATTTTGAAAAAAAAAAAAAAGTTTCAGAAAAAATGCTATACCAGCCCTACTGAGCACTCTTACTCTGAAAATTAGGCCCCTTCAAGGTATCGCAAGTTGGACAACCAAACACTACGGAACCCAAACTTGCTAGTCACTTTTGAAAATCTTGGCCATGGAACTTGAGCTTACTGAGACGTTTAAGAGTTAATCACTCAAGAAAAAAAAATGTAAACCATCTTTTCTTCCAGCAATTTGGATGCGACTTGGAATAAATCAATCTGATTAGTAAACAAAGCCACACAGTGTGTAGTTGATATGAATTGCATAAAATGATGTATTGTTATTCCTCCGATTGCATTAGTTCTGTCATAACAAATGACAAGTGTTAATTATTCACCCAGAAAAATATGGAGATTTCAGTTTCATGAGCACTAAAAGTTTTGAAAGTTCTACCACAGATGTTGTAAACATCAAAAAGTTTTAGAATATTCAAGAAAAATGTTTAAGAAATTAGTAATTTCTCTTCTATCTCACATTTAAATGGTTCATAAACCTGAATATTTTCTCAATTATCTTAAATTATAGAATGCATAACCATAGTATTAAAAATAACTTTTCATTCTGCCCTGTTAAGAAAAATGTTAAGATATTTATGATGCTAAACAGAAATCAGCAGTGTCCAAATAAAAATTGGATTGTTGACTGACCATTTTAATAGAGGTGAAAGAAAGATGCATTTATTATCTCTCTCATGGATAGCATTTACCAACATAACTATTAGCACTAACCAGCATAGGAGAGGAGTTATTCAATGGTGAATCAGGCCCCATTATTATAAGCCAAAAAGCTAATGTACATCTTAACCATCTCAACCATCTTGTAATATTGGTTAGCATAATTCCCTTGCATTTGTGGATTTTCTAGCTTTAAGGCTTTTGATTTCAGAAAAGCACTTAACACGTGCTTTAATGTAAGAACATGTACTGATGACATAAATGGTATTCAGTTCATGCTTATACGCTTTGCTGAACAGCAACATGGAGCTATATGGGTTTTGGGGGAGGAGTTCATCTTTAAAGCTGCCTCCCTGTGCCCTACAACATGTGGACGAAGAAAAAATAAAGCCCCCGTCCTCACAGCTTTTCTGTACATGCATGCAGATATTAACAAATTAATAGAAACCACTATGTGCTCATGAACAATTTGCAACAGAAATTTGCAACAATTTGCAAAAGGTTTGTCAGATAAAGTATTTGTTGCCACTTGTTTTCCCAACTCTAGTAATGAAAAAAGACCATGCCCAACTTTAGAGTGTAAATAAAATATATATGAAAATATAACAATATTTACAGAATGTTTATTTGTCTACATATTTAAGGATCAGCAGAGTGCAAAGGAAGACCCAAAATTTCAAGAAAAGCCATCATTCTACACATTCAAATTCCTAGCTATGCCAGGTTTTCCCACACAGCTGTTTTGGCATAAAGCGTGCGCGCTACTCGAGGATAACAGTTTCACCAGTACGGGCACCTCTACTGAAACCAATGGAGTTTCAGCAGTTATGAATTTGACCTATTAGTCAGAACCATCATATGGTGTTTGATCTGCATTCAGATCCTGAGTCTTTTTTTTTTAACTATGACAATTTAAATGCACTTTACTGAAATCTTTAGGGACATGTAGATTCAGGCATCTTTCAAGATCCTTCTACTTTCACATGTATAGTTACAAACCTGGAAACTCTACAAGCCAATAGCAGGCTTGCGTGGGGAGATCAGAACATCTAGTACCTGTAGACCTCAAACAAAGCCTGGGCTTCATGGTGCTAGGTGCCATATATACTCATAGTAAGTGAAAGTCCCTGGCCCAATCTACATAGACAAGTTGGGAGGAAGGAATTGATCTTTTTCCATTGTACAGATGGGGAACTGAGACACAAAGTGATTAAATGTCTTACCCTACATCACACAAAAAGTCTGTGTCAGAGTTGGGAATGGAACCTAGCTATTCTGAGACCCAGGGCACTGCTTTAATCAAAAGGACGTCTTTCCTGTCATCTTACACTGATGATGAATTACAAAATGGGCTCAGATATCTCTGTGCCATAGGCAGGCTGGGGTGAACATGTGACTTTGAGGGTAAACAGAAACTTCAGGGGAATTTAAATTATCTATAAAACTGGTTTTATTTTCTATAACTTGAGTCAATCCAGCAAAGCAGTTCAATAGTTCCTCACCTGTAGCATTTAAATTACATTAGCATAAAGAAGCTCTAGATTTAGGTTTGAAAAGAACTGATGTGAATTAAGAATTATGTACCTCAGGACACATGATTGGTATTTTTTTTTTAAATGAGCCTTTCAGGGCAGGGGCTTACGGTGTGGGTGGTAATAGGATGCAAAGCTTTTTGCTCCCAGGTCACTGTTCTTTATGCAGTCAACAACAAGTGAAAGTTAGTGCCTGGCAGTTGGCCAACCTGTGTGAAATGACTTGGTGGTTAACTAGGAATTGGACCAAGGAAAGTGTCAGCATCAAAAACCCACCTCAACTGGTTCCATTGTTGGCCATCTGAATAGGGAAACAAAGGAGGAAATTAAATGGTGTAATAATTGAGTGACCTGCTTCATCCCTAGAGGTGGTTCCTCCAAGTCAGGTTGACATGTTTCTGTGGCAGTGTGGAGAAGCTGCTTCTGCATGAGCTTCATTTGTTTTGTGGACAAATAGAAGACTTCAGTCTCCAGGCTGTTAGCCTAGCACTTCCCACCCTTACCCATCACCAGGAACTACTGTGATTAGCCGATTTATTTTTGGTACTACTCACTTGACCTAAGGGCTGGTCTACTGAGTACCAGTATCCAGCGGCTGAGTATCCAGGTGCGAAGGTCAAAAAGGCCAGCACCTTCCATCAATACTAAAGTCATGTTAAATAACCTTTTAAATCTAGCTGATTTGAAAAACTTAGTTCAATTGAAATTTTTACACAACTGATTTTAAAACTTACACTGAAAAGTGTAAGAAAGAATGTTAACAAATCATAGAATATCAAGGTTGGAAGGGACCTTAGGAGATCATCTAGTCCAACCCCCTGCTCAAAGCAGGACCAATCCCCAATTTTTGCCCCAGATTCCTAAATGGCCCCCTCAAGGATTGAACTCACAATGCTGGGTTTCTCAAACCACTGAGCTATCCCTCCCACAAATTTGAACTAGGAATTTGCCTAGTTGAAAACATGTGAGAAAATTTTTCAGGAGTTGGTGTTTTGACAGAGATAGTGATTCTGTGATGTTAGAGGCAAATTGGTAAAAGTATTTAGGTGCCTAAAAGAATGCAGGTAGGTGCCAAGTGTTGTTTTCAAACTTGTTTATGGGACATGGGTGTTTTTTGAAAATCCCACAAGGTATCCATTTGCAACTTTATGTATTAAAATACCTTTAAAAATCTGACTGTTAGTGCTCAGAGCTAGTATCAGTGATACTGTATCACAGAACTGTGCTGTACATGCTTCTTGTCCTTTTCCTCCATAATACTAGTGTACAGCAATGCTGCCCTGGTGCTCTCCAGCTCATTTGTATGAACTTGGCTGGGGGTGAGGAAGAGGGTTAGAACAGAGGGAAATCCAGTGTTCCTGGTCCTACTGACTCACATAAGTGTTGCAGGATTGGGTCCTTAAACTGTCAATACTTGTTTGTTTATTTGTGGGTCTTTGGAATAACAAAAAAAAAATCAATAGCATTTCTTTTAAGAAGGCAAGATGTACTTGTCTGACCAGACAGTATCATTCTTTTGTCAAATTAATTTATCTGTTATTCTGCACTGATTTGAGTAGCTTGTCAGGAGATCAGTGGTCATTTCTTAATTAAAGTAATTTCTCTTCAGGTGATTAGACAAACTGCAGTCTGAGTAGCCTTCAGTAGTTTTCTTTCCAATAACAGTCTAAAAATTACCAACGAAAATCAAGTTTATGCTATGGGTGGGATTCACAACTTTTAGGTGCCCAACCCTGAGTTGTATGCCCAAACTCCCTATACAATACACAAGGAGAGTTAGGTGCCTATGAATGGGACTCATAAAAGCCAGCAAACTGAGCAGGTAGATGTCTAAGCTAGCCAACAGGAAATGCCTAAGTCCCACCTCTCCAAGGGAGCTGGGTGCCTCCCTCCATTTGGGATTTATAGCGTGAACCCTCTCCTGAAGTTAGACGTGTAAGCCAGGTGAGTGTTATTCATAGAAAACCAAGGCGGGGAGGGGCACTACCCTTTTATCCAATAGTCAAGTGGTTAGAGCACTCACCCAGGCTTTGGGAGACCTGGCTTCATATCCCCTTTCTGTCTGATGGGGAGCAGGGATTCAGTCCCCCACCTCCCAGGAGAGTGTTCTAGCCACTGAACTATATGTCTCTCAATCTCTCCTGCTGAAGCCGTTCTAGAGTATAATTAAACAGTTGCATTTAAATAGTCTTTGGAGAGGGGGATGGGAACCTGGGTCTCCCACCTCTTGCATGAATGCCCTAACTACTGGTTATAGAGTCACCCTCACTGTCCCAAGAAACAGGTCACATATTCTGTCCCCTCATTTTCAGAGGCCCTTCGCATTATCAAATTGGTGGGGTTCCACGGCACCGGGGTAGCAGGATGTGGGTGAGGTTTGTAAGGGATCATCACTGACTGTGCTTTAAGCACAGCTCCACAGAGGTCCAGTTGCAGGGCAGGAGATGAGCGGGGATTAGGATGGTGGATCAGCATGAGGAAGATTTACTGACCATTTCCCTTCATGCTCCTTCAGAGTGAAGGCACAGCAGCAACAGAAGCTGCTAATTCCCCATGTTCTTTGGAAAAATAAAGCTTGGAATTAGATTTGGCCCTGTAAGAGTATGTCTGCACTACGGTTGGGAGAGTGTCACCCAGCCCGGGGCCCAAAGATTCGTGCTAGGTTTGCTGGTCTCAGCAGCCATCTTTGCTAAAAAAAAAATAAAAAAAATGTTAGCACTTCAAGTGAAGCCAGCTTGAATCTGTCTACCCAGGCTGGGAGGCTCACTCCCAGCTGCCGTGCAGCCGCACCCTGAGTGGAGTGAAGCTTCTCTAAAAATAGGATGAAGGTTCCTTTGGAATACATTCAAGCCATTCAGAGCTTTCATTCCACCTCACTCTCAATGGGTCCCGCTGTGTCTATTGAATATTTTTGTCAGATATTGGTTCTAATCGCCAAGATTATAGAGCGGGATGTCTTAATCACTAGTTCCCTTTAGTTGTATTAGAGACTGTGGCTCCTTAAGTCACTTTATCGTGTGAAAACTATTGAAACCCCAGCTGGGACTTCACACGTTGCCATTTCCGTTCCTGCACAACACTGGGATACATATCACAGATGGTCCATCCTTACAATGATTTATCTGTGTTTGTATCGTCTCAGCTGTTTTGGCAGCACTGGCTGGGATGGGGCGTTTGCCTGGCAAAGACTTTCAAGTGGGTACAATATTCTGATCAAAGGGATGCGACTGTAATGTATACTTCTGGAATGTTTTCTAACAATGGCACATCTGTGTTTATTCATATGCAAGTGTGTATTTTCTAACCTGAGAAGTGGGGAAAATACCACAAATGCCTTATGGTACTGTATCTAACATTAATGGAGCGATGATGTGTTTCTTTATAATACAGTGGTATCTGATCTTTTTGCATTTTAACATGGACCCTACACAAAGTGCAGAGGGAAGACTGTACAAACTGTAATCTAACATCTCCAGATGCAGAATATGTAGACATAAACCAGTACTTAAATTATACTTTCATTGTCATTTAAACCCAACCAGAATTAACATATAAAATCCAGATATATGGCATATCTTCATTTACAAACTGCAGCTTCTATTAGAGGAAATTACTTTCCCCTGCAGTTTTAAATTTTGGAAGGTTTCAAAATGAGGGCAGCTTCTGTATCAGCACAATAGAACAAAGGTAATCTCAGCTACCTTGCTACAACTGCTGCTCATGCTATTCTGCTGCATTATTGTATATCTCCAACTAGCACACACCAAACCCTCTGAGGAGGCAGACAATCACTTGCCAACAGCCTCCTAAAATGATGAGAATAAATGATGGCTAACCTGGCTGCAAAGGAGATGTTATAGGGAAATTAACTTTATTTGGAATGTGTGCAGGGGGTGATTCTTAAAGGGTGTTTGTACTTGTCAAATGGATGAAGTATTTTGTTTTGTTTTTACCTTTTGTGGCTACCAAATGTGGGTAGCTTCCATTAATAACTGAATGGTTATGGTATGGTTAATAAAAGGGATGTTATTAAGAGAGTGTTTCTTCCCTAAGGAGCTATTTGGGGCCTGAATCTGGACTCATTTACACTGGTGTAAATTAGGAAGTGTAAAACAGGTGCAAAGTCAAAATGAGTACACATGGTACCCCGACAGGAGCCTATGTAAGGCCCAGATGAACTCAATATACTGGGAAACAGGACCAACTGTCTTCATTTACTAAATGGATTTTGGGATATTTTGCGATATATTGGGAAACAGGATCAATTTGGGATATATTTGGGATATAATTTGGGATATATTGGGAAACAGGATCAACTGTCTTCATTTACTAAATGGATTTTGAAAAGAATCGCATCAACTACTCACTCCTTTAAGGATGTCTGGCAGTAGCTGAATAAAAAGAAAACTTGCTAAATACCATTTCCCTGCATGGAAAAGGTTTGTTCCAATAAAATAGCAAATTGAAATAAATCACTTAGAGAGCTTCTCAGACAGCCAGTACACAAGTAGTTCACTATATTGCAGTCTTAATCTGCATCCCTAAAAATTCAAACTGAAGAAAACATTAAGTCTGGCAGTTCACCATCAAACACATTTCAGTCATCATGACAAGGCGTATACATCTGCCAGAAGCAGGAGCTGCTCAAAAATGCACAAGACAGTTCCAGACAACTCCACCTCATGATAGATGCCCTCTATTGTACTGAATGTTGCTATAATCTGCATGCTATTACAGCCAGATTTTTAAAGGAGGGCCATAAAACACACCTTAAAAGCATCATGCATATCTGTTTTTCTGAACAAAACCCTACATTTCAGAAGTCTGCCCTGAAAATGTGGTTCTTTACATTAAGGTATAGTCTGTGATTGGTATATGCCAAAAGATACAGTGCATGGTCTAGTGGTTAGGGTCCCCGCCAGGGATTTAGGAAACACGGGTTTCAATACTCTGCTACAGACTTCTTGTGTAACCTTGGGCAAGTTACTTAGCCTCCCTGTGCTACAATTTGCATTTTAAAATGGGGTTAATAGCACTTCCCTACCTCAGAGGGATGTTGTTAGGATATACATTAAAGACTGTGAGGTGCTGAGGTACTACAGTTGATGGGAGCCATAAAAATACCTTAGATACACAGTTATAGCAGCATTTTTTAGCCTCTATTTTTTAAGTCCAATTTTACTGAAGAAAAGCTTGCCTCCTGCAAAAGTTTCCAGATACACAAAAATCTTCTCTCTCCAGTCTACAATAATTCTTTGATCATATACAGAGCTGGGAGGGAGAATTTTTTTTGGACTTTCCCAAGCCTGGCACCAGGGCAAGTTTTTATCTGGTTGGTGGAGGAAAGGAAGAAGCAGCCAGAAAGAGGCTTTCCCCTCTCTCTACTGTACTCTCTTACGGGCCCTGAAAGAGCCAATCATAACTGCTGTCCCTGCATTCAGAGGACAAAAGTGATTAGAAGCATGGAACATGATGAAAAATCGGAAAGATGGACTGTTTAGTTTAGTGAAGGAGACATGCTAGAAGTATACAAAATGATTAAAGGTATGGAGAAGGTAATCCAGGTGCTCCTACTTACTTTTTCTCATAAGGGAATAGCCAATGAAAACAAAAGGCAACAAATTCAGAAATGATAAAAGGATGTTTTTTAAACACAATGCACCATGTGAAACTCATTGCTACAGTAGAAAAGGGAATCCACAATTTTAACAGGAGGTGTCCAAAATGGATTAGTTATTTACACATAGAATGAGAATACTTACCGTCATATTAGATGGTATACAAAAAAAGAATATAAATCCTCATGCTACAGGGCATATAAAGCCATCATTTGATGAGGGTTAGAAGGAAACTTCCCCTGTCAGCAAGTTAATCCATAATTGTCAGTTACAGGGATTCTTACACCTTCCTCTGAAACAACTGGCACTGAGTAATACTGGAGACAAGGCACCTGATTAGATATGGTATGGCCATTGCTATATTTCTATGCCGCAAATTACTGAGCATTTTCAGAGGCTAGTGTTAAAATCAAGTCCCTGGTTCTATAACAACCTCTGCATCAACTTAAAATGCAACTAACACCAGTTAAAGAGAACCTAAATAAAAAAAACCAAAGAGAGATCAGTAATATAACCAAAAATAATGCAATATCCCCATTTTGCACCACAAAGACTTCAGCGTTGTTGCATGCATTTCAGTAATGGCTAGTGGCCACAATCAGAGAGCAGGGCTATATTGAGCTAGGCACTGTATCAACACTATGAGAGGCAGCTGCTGTCCCAAAGAGCTTACCATCAAAACAGGGAAAACAGATGATTGGTAAGAGGGGAAACAGAGGCACAAAGAGGTGAAGTAGTGTTGCCAACTCCAACAATTTTACCATGAGTCTTCTGATATATGGTGTTTTTCTTAAAGCCGTAGGCTCCTAGAGACAAACTTTCATGAAAAAAAAGTTTATTTCTAACCCTCATAGGGGCAGAGAAAGGCTCAAAAGCCAGAAGGCAAGAACCCCATGATTATTATTTTTAAAATATCATGATTTTAAGCCACTCTCTTGTTTGGGGGGCTGATTCAAGATTTTTGAATGCATGGGGTGGGCTGGCAATACTGTGAAGTGACCTGCCCAAGGTCACCCAACTGATCAGTGACAGAGTCAGGAATAGAAACCAGCTCTCCTGACTCACAGTCAAGTGCACCGACAGCTAGACCATACTACCTCAGTTCTACCAAATTTTAAACAACCTTCTTTGTGTTTGAGAGGAAAAACATTGTGTTAACTGTATAAAGAAATACAGACCATGTTTCACTCACATTTTTAATACCAGCAATATTAGGATGAGTCCTGATTATATGAATCAGTGGCTCAGAGATACTGTTAAATAAAAGAGGAGACAAAAGGCAGCTTTGCCATTATTAAATGCAATGTTTGAGTAGTTTCACCATTCATCAAGGTTGCAGCATGGAAGAGGTGTGTGTAGAGGAATTCCTCCCTCCCCCCCAGATGTTTTTTTAATAAATCAAACTATAGCTCCCTATAAGATCCTGTCAGTGCTCACCAAGGTAACCGGTCTGGGTTGGACCAGTACTGAGCTGAAAGTCTGCTAAGGAAAACCTAGGCACACTCTTCTCTTTGAGCAGCCCTGCCTCTAATCAAGCAGGAAACAGGGACAGGGTGAGAAATTGCAAACAGGCAGGGGAAAAAAATCAATGAAGAGGTCCAAAGAGCTCTCCCAGGAAGGTATGAAGTATCAGGAGCAATTTCCTGCAGTAAAGTTTTGCAATAAAAAGTTTGTACCTAATAAGAATTCATCTTGAATCTACACACAACTAATTCAGCAGTGTGGTAAGCCAGGGTTTGTTAAAATACCAGTCCTTCTATCTCACCCAATTCCACAGCGCCTGGTAATCACAGTAGATTGTTTTACATCATTTTCTGCCTGCTGTTTACCTCAGCCTCCTGCCTTCCTTTCTTTCTTTCTTATTTCAACCTTCATCTTCAATGCTCCTCTTCCCAATTCCCTCACCCTTGTATTCATTCATCTCCTCTTGACAGCCTCCACCACTTCCACTCCTCCCCAAAATAAATTAGTGAACCAAAAGGAAATTAACAGGTTTAGTTCCCAACATAATTATTACCCTGTTTGCTGTGCTTGCATGGTATGTCCTTTTCTCCATACCCTTTGACAGGTGAGGTTTTTTTTTTTTTTAATCTTTTCCCATTACAAAATGTTAGGGCCAAGCACCATGTCTTTCTATGTGGTAGGAAAATTCCTTACACAATGGCGCCTCAATGCTGAACAAACCCTGTGGGTGTTCAAGTGCTATAAATAATAGCTTTGTTTCGCTGTATGTACCTCTAATCATGATCCATTCACCTTAGGGACAGGAGAGGAAAACGTAGTAGGAGCCAAGATTACTTACCAGCTGAATGGCAGGGAGACACAGCAGGCAGTAACTGTTTACAATTTGGCCCCTTTAGGGCTGCCATTCTTTGGCTCTGCCAAATTTAAAGGGCCAGACCCAGAAACTCCCTGAGGTAAAAGTAGTTCTAATAAGAGTGTAATCCTGCACTAGGGACATCTAGAAGGAATCAGGTAGTTGCCAAAGGTGTTTCTGGGAAAGGAGCTGTTGCTTCTCAATTGGTGTTTCACTTGGTATTTGTTGTGTCATTTGATAGGTTGCTTTGGTGGGTGGTGTTCTCTGGGGAAAAAAGATGTATTTCTCTGTACAGCATATTGGCTGGTTGTTGTGCTTCATACTAGAGATAGCAGCATTTCAGGGATGTACTATATAGAGAGAGAATAATTCTGCTGTCAGGGCCGGCTCCAGGCACCAGACGAGAAAGCACATGCCTGGGGCGGCTTCTTGTAAGGGGCGGCAGCCCGGGGATTCTTGGGGCGTCTGCTATTTTATTTATTTATTTTTTTTTGCTCCGGCAGTTCAGCGGTGGCCATTTTTAATATTTTTTTTTGCTTGGGGCGACCAAAAAGCTAGCGCCGGCCCTGCCTGCTGTTCTCGAAGTTAATGGTAAATCTTCAATTGCGGTTAATAGTTCTAGCACTTTGGGATCCTTTTGGATAAAGGAGTTATATAAAAGTTGTCATTATTATTATTACTAAAAATGGTCTGGTTTGACTTTTCCAACTTACCAATGGACTCTTATTTATTGTGGCTCCAAAAGTCAAGACTGATGGTCAGACCCAGAATCAGGGTATGCTTTTTTCATCCTCCCAGTTAAGAGTCATCGCTTTCAAAGGATACAGTGAGCTAGTTAACCCTTTTGTGATTCTTTATACTGCAGGAATGTTTAGAGACTCCAGCAGCAATCACTGTCATATTCAGTTAGGTGCTGTACATACATACATACATACAGTAAAAGACATTCTAAGGCCTCAACCCTGCAAACCCTTATACACATGCTTAACTTTAATACAGTGAGTAGTCCCTTTAAAATCAATAGGGCCACTCATGGTAGTAAAGTTAAGCATGCGCATAAGTGTTTGCAGGATCAGGGCCAAAGTAGCCATGCCAGATAAAAGGTGTGAGTAAGGAAGCATTACTCTCCCCTCTGTGCAAATGGAGAATTGGGCCACAGAGAGATTAAATGACTTGCCCAAGCTCACAAAGGGATTCTGTGACAGCACCAGAACTGGAGCCTGGATCTCCCGAGCCTCAGCCCAGTGTTTTAACCACAGGGCCATCCTCCCTTTATGTTGATTTGATAGCCCTCTATTTGCTAGCAAATTATGAATTAGGACCTGCTTCCCTTTTAAGTGTAAATGGTAATACAGCTTTACCGAGAAAACAAACGTAAGACAAAGTGTTTGAGTGATAAAACTTCACTGAATAAGTCCTGATAGCGTTGGTTGGCTTGTATTGGTGAATGCCAAGGACATAACCTTAAAATGATGGAGGTGAAACAATAATCTTCATCTCAGTCACAGACAGCCTGAGTAAAGATATTTTCAAGAAGCAGACCCACTCTTTTACTTGAGTTCTAACAATATATACACTTCTCTCCTGAAAACAAATCTTCTCCGTGGCTGTCTTTAAACATTACCAAAGCTCTGATGATTATTTTTAGCATCCTCTCTCTTCTTTTTAGGCATCAAATTCACATCAAATTCATCAGTAAACCACACAGTGGATCCTATTTACTCTCATATTTCACCACTTCTAGTACCTCCCTTTAATTTTGATTTGATTGCAGATTTAGGATGAGATCTTCAAAGGCATCCAAGTGGTTTAGGAGTACAACTCTCATTGAAACTCAATCTGGCTTGTGTACCTAAGTCACATTTTTTAATTCCTTAGCCCCAATCCTTCAGTGAAGGTTTCTAGCATGGACATTGCCTTGGCACTCCACATGGTGCAGGGGTCTGCACAAGCAGATTGTTTCAGGATCAAGGCCTTAAACTGTTTCAGCAAATACAAGTGTGGCTGTTTAACACTGCCAAGTTATCCACTAACAGAAAGTAAATTACACATACACTCTCACTCTCTCTCTCTCTCTCTCTCACATAAGAGGATGTTGTGATCAACAGCAAAAGAAAATATTTCTCATCCTACACTTGGGAGTCAAGATAATGGTCTACACTTTCAGCACATTATAACCTGTCTACTGCATATGCCCTTTTAAAAATATAGGCAGTACAAAATACTGCAGCCAGACATGTCATGCATACCAAGAAATCCAAGCACATTATGCCAGTCTCACAATTAACACAGACTTCCCATTAGGGAATGAATTGATTACAAAATTTCGCTGAAGACATAAAGAGCTGTGTATAGTAAAGCTCCATCATCTATCACAGGTTTAGTTCTGGCCTACTTATCACAACATATTTTCCAATTCATTGCAAGTGGTCTTTTAATTAAAATTGCTGTATCTCATGTGCAAGAAGCCTTTTTAGCCCAGACAAGCTTTTACTTTCTTTTTAAGACAGCTGTAGGTCTTGAGTCCATTTACAAGAGTTTTTTCAATAGTTGAAATGTTTATTTCTTTTATTGCATTGGAAAGTGTCCTAGCAGCACATAATATTGTCCTTCTGTAAAGTGCTGTATGATAACTTGGTCTTATACTATGTGAGTGATTGCTTTTCTTCCAGAGGTGAACGAGGATGTTCAAACACAAGACTTGTTTGTTACTGAGCTAGCCCATTGAACACCTCAAAGAAATGCCCTATTTGGTCTGAGATTAAGAAATAAAGTATCCCTCAACAGAACAACTAACTTCTGGTAGATTCATTAAAGGAGCATTGTCAGGTCATGTCTGGTCCAAATTTTCATTGTGTCAAAACAAATTTTACAAAGTTAAGATTCTACTCTGTTCCAGTCGCTGCAGCTTCTTTTGCGGCCTTAATCATATAACTAACTTCTGCCACATGTGGTTCATTCTGTCTCTTCAGCAGAATTCTTGCTATGGTGATTTTTTAAAATTCCAGTAAAAGACTATTTTTTGTTTAACAAAAGACTATTCTCCTACAGTGAATGAAACCCAAAGATGCAGTACTGTGCTAGAGCACAATTCAGGAGAGCAGCTTTAACAAGGAGAGCACTTAAATGCATGTATAACTCTAAGCGTCTGCTTCAGTGAGACTGTGGCTATGTCTGCCCTTACATTGTAATCACTACATGTGAAGCTACATGCCTCAGTGAAAGGCTCCCCTTCAGAGTGAAAGACGTACCCTTCAATGGGTCTTAAGCACATGCTTGCAGTTAACTAAATCAACTAACGGAAGACAATGCAACTGGGTTTTTACTGCTGGTATCATATATTAAATTCAATAAATTTGGTCTCAAATCCCATGAGGATATTAGGATCTGCAATATCCAAGGCAAAGGGTGTCTGAATGCTAACTGTGCTCAAACCTTTCTTATCCCTGTCACTGTGTACAAAGTACTCTGCAAATTTTAATAATAGCAGTTTTATGTTTTCTTTTTGGCTACAGATGAGGGGAAGGCTGGTCCTGCACTGATTTAGATGCAGGAAATTTGGGTTCAGTTTCTGGCTGGGCTACAAACTTCCTCTATTACTTTGTCAAGTCATCTAATTCCTCTGATCCCAGATCAGGGGGTCGTTAAGCACATTTTTTTTAAAGTTAGGCACATGCTTATATGTTGCTGAATCTGGACCTCTGGGCCTCAGTTTCTCATGTGTGCAATGAAGATAATAATACTTTCCCCTTTGTCCGTCTTGTCTATTGCGGCCCTGTTCCTGCAAACACAGAGATGCTTAACTTTGCATATGTTGATGGTCTCATTGATTTATTAAATCAGCACATGCTTAAGTGTTTGCAGGATCAGAGCCTGGCTGGAAGGTGGTGGATGCAGCTTTACTGCATGGGTATGGTCATTCATGGTGGGGTAGCAGCAATGCTTAGGATCCAATGGTGCTTAGGATAATGACCTTTAGGTGCCAGTAGGCCAAAAAGCAGCCACTTATGGGATCACAGGCAGCAGGGGTTAGGCAACAGCTTAGCGGCAGGTTTGAATATACCTGTGATGCCTACTTGGTAGACCACACTAACCCCCCAGTTCGAACTAAGATACGCAACTTCAGCTACGTGAATAACGTAGCTGAAGTCGAAGTATCTTAGTTCGAACTACAAGGTACTTACCGCGGGTCCACACGCGGCAGGCAGGCTCCCCCGTCGACTCCGCATACTCCTCTCGCGGAGCAGGAGTACCGGTGTCGACGGCGAGCACTTCCGGGATCGATTTATCGTGTCTAGACAAGACGCGATAAATCAATCCCAGAAGATCGATTGCTTACCGCCGAACCCGGAGGTAAGTATAGATGTACCCAGCACCTATCTGCCTCTTTAGGTGCCTAAGAACTTTTAAAAATCTGGCCCTATGCTCTTTGGGAAAGGGCTATTTCTTATCATGTGCCTAGCACACAAAGGGGTCCCATTCTTGGTGTTACTGTAATAATACTAATCAATGCTATATTTGAGATAAAGGAGTATCGTACACTGTAAGTTTACTGGAGCATTTCTCAGCACTGCTTGAAGGCACCATAACAAGGAGGACTAAATCATGTATTTTATTTTTTGGCAAAAGCACACAATTTTGGTTTCTTTCAAAAATACTGTAAGGTTTTAAATGTTCTGAAAAGGTGAATGTCCTTGAATTAATCCTGCCTATAAAATCAGCCCCTTGCTAGCAGATAGACACTTAGCAAAAAAGTAAATGTAAAATGCAACACTTCATGAAAGTAAAAGTATCTTTACTATTAATATACAAATGGTGAAGAGTGACAAATAATTGATATACTTTAAGCCATACTTTCTATTTCTTTCATAAATACAAAACTTCAGCATTTGCAGTGTTATTAATTATTATTGTTATTATTATTATTTTTACAGTTTAGATATATATACAGCATTTCATAGGGACATAAGATTTTGAAACAATAAACAAACTAGCCCCACTGGTAGCTAACTCATCAATATGTAATTCAGGTGGTGTATACCATAAGTGGGCTGTTGACAACGTGTGGAATAACAAAAACAATATATGGTATCCCTTAGCTTATACTGTACACAGCATACAAAATACATACCAAGTGCTCATTGTAGCAGGAAAGCTATTTTTTTTAAAGTCTTGTCTAAATAATTTACATATTTGTAGCAAGAACTCTATACCATTTGCAATAACATTTCCTGAAGGAGTAAACTGTTTTGTTTTATTTCTTGTATTGACTTATATACATTCTGAGGGGTTATACTACCCCACTCCCACCCATAGTTTTTTTTATTTTTTAAATATAGCCTAATTACATGGCAGAATTATAGGATCTATCTGGGCTAATGTTCTCCCTTCAGTAGCTTTCACAGTTCAAAACTCCCCTGATTTGGGCTAACCTCTCCAAAGGCTTCTGGTTTAGCAGCTCAGTTGCTCTGCCACCACCCTATCTATCTACAACCTCTCATCTTAGCAGCTGCTCCCTCTTCTAGATTGCCCAATCCTTTACACCCGCTGCCTCTTTTGCTGGCTTTCCTTATTTTTGTCAGCTTTCTTGCACTGCATCAGGTCATCCTGCCATGTCTCCAATCCCAACTGTGATTTAAAATCTGCCAATACAAATTTGGCAGACTACATTTATTTCATTATCTCGGGCTAGAAAAGGCCAATCCAAGTTTGAAAGTCAAACAAAATTGGGCTCATAATGTCTTTTAAGAGGAAAGATACATTGGTAAACTATGGTCTGTAAAGGGCCTGATCCAAAGCCCATTGTAGTAAGTGGAAAGACTCCTGTTTGTATCAAGCCCAAATCAAATCTTGTATCAATTGCTCATTTACATGTACGGTGGAAATTTTGCAAATCCATTAAAACTTGGTGGTTTTCCAAAAGCAATCAATTTGATTAGGTGCTTCCTTAAAATTATATTAATATTTGAAAAATGTTGCAGTGAAGTGTGAAGGGACTTTTTTTTTCTTTACAGGGCTGTTAAAAAACAAAAACAAAACAGAAATATTGACTTAACCATGGTTGTTTTCCACTTAGCGCTGCTCACTGCTGCTGTCTGCAGCAAACCAAATCGAGTTTAACCACCCTCGTCCCCCGAATACATATTTTACCATTTGTTACTTAGAAACATTTCTTCATCTCCTTACTAACTTTGAAAACATGCTAAGGTATGGGATAAAATTGTGATGCAATTTTGAGATAAGTACTAAACCCTAATAAGGAAAAAAAAATCCCCTATGAAGAGAGCCAGTACGAGGCTGATATACCACAAGTCCCATGTGTGTCCTAATGGTATGTCTACACTGTAATTCAGTGGTTCTCAACTGTGGTCCACCGCTTCTTCTGGGAAAGCCCCTGGCATGCCAGGCTGGTTTGTTGACCTGCCACATCCACAGGTTGGGCCGGTCGTGGCTCCCACTGGCCGCGGTTCACTGCTCCAGACCAATGGGGGCTGCGGGACGTGGCAGACAGCACATCCCTCGGCCCGCACCATGTCCCGCAGCCCCCATTGGCCTGGAGCGGCGAACCGCAGACAGTAGGAGCCGCGACCGGCCGAACCTGCGGACACAGCAGGTCAACAAACTGGCCCGGCACGCCTGGGGCTTTCCCTGAAGAAGCGGTGGACCACAGTTGAGAACCACCGCTGTAATTAGATACCTGTAGCTGGCCTGTGCCAGCCAACTCCTGCTCGCAAGGCTCAGGCTAAGGAGCTTGCAGTGTAGACATTCGAGCTTGAGCTGCAGCCCGAGTTCTGGGACCCTCCCCCTTCTCAGGGTCCAAGAGCCAGGACTCCAGCTCAAGCCTGAACAAGGGAAGACTGGGAAGGGACTTGGTAACAGTTTTCAAGTTACAAGGAGAAGCGAGAAAAATTGTTCTCCTTAAACTCTGACAAGTACAAGAAGCAATGGGCTTAAATTGCAGCAAGGGCAGTTTAGGTTGGACATTAGAAAAAACTTCCTAACTGTCAGGGTGATTAAATACTGGAATACATTGCCTAGGGAGTTTGTGGAATCCCCATCATTGGAGATTTTTAAAAGCAGGTAGACAAACACCTGGCAGGGTTGGTCTAGATAATACTTAGTCCTGCCATGAGTGCAGGGGACTGGACTAGATGATCTCTCAAGGTCCCATCCAGTCCTACGATTCTATGATCTACAATGCCATTAAACAGTTCTTTACCCCAAGTCCTGCAAACCTGAGTCAGCTGGCATGGGCCAGCCACCGGGGTTTTTAATTGCAGTATAGACATACCCTCACTTCTGATTCTCCAAGGTGATTCAAGTGGGAAGATCCTTGAACAGATGTGGAGCCCATTGAAGTCAATAGATAAAATCCTGGTCCCCACTGAAGTCAATTGGATTTTTATCATTAACTTCAATAAAGCCAAGATTTCACACAATGGGTTTCTACACAGGGATTCCCCTCCACATCCCTGCAGGACAACTTGCAATATTTGGGTCTGTGGGCTTATATAATACATTGGCCTGGTGGTGGTTTTCTACGCAGGAGTGAATTTCACCCAGTACCTGTAGCAAATACTCTAAATAAATAAGTTATTTCCAGGGACAGCTATAACAGAAACAGTAAAGCCATGGATATTTCTGCAGGTAACATTCACAATGGTTTTACTCAAAGTAAAATGGTGGGACGAGATTCCACGGTTCCTTTCAGATCTGAAAGCGTTTGTTAACATTTTAGAGGGAATGGGAGGACTAATAACAGTGTGGAGGATCCCTAGATGAATCTCAAAAAAGCTTCAACTTGAGTCATTTGGTCCAAGTATCCACACACAAGGCAATGCCTTCCCCTACCTAAATCTTGAACACCATTCTCTATCTACAGCAAAAGCATTTAACAATGACTCCAGCAAATTGGAACAAAAGTGCTACCTCTCCACGTCTTTTACAGGTTTGGGGGTTTTAAATATTAAAGTGAATTGAAAAATATGATTGCCAGCTTAACTTAGATACATTTTACATTTCTGAGGAGGAAACAATATCAATGTAAAGATTTCATATCTTCTAAACAGGATTAGTAGGCAAATTATTGAAGGAGGTTTTTTGTTTTGTTTTTTTAATAAAGCAGAGTGGCATGCTATTCAAAGGCACAAATACATCGTGATTATCTGCTCTAAGAAACGGAAAAAATGACATGATTGTAATACTACAGTTCAATGATTGGCACTTAAATGAATAAGGACTTGATCGATTTCATTACCATCATGAAAAGAAAGCCACTTTTCAAATAAACATCAGTTCCAAGATTGAAGATGTCAAGTGGAATTTAGTATGCCATGAACTGTTGTCAAAACAGCCTGTCTACATGAATGTCATATGCTAAAGTTGTACATATCTATGAAGAAGATAAAAACTAGGCCCTGATCCTGCAAACTGTTCCAAGCAAGTAGAACTTTCTGCCTATGCACATCCCCACTGAAGTCAATGGGGTGCTGCATGGGTGGAGGGTCTGCCCACCCTGCAAAACAGCTTGCAAGATTAGGGCTTAAATAAATTAAGCTTTGTCACATCAGGCATTACCATCAACAGAATAGTAAATATTTCTGGCCCCACCATGAAAAACAATAAATCATTGGGGGCGAGGTGGAAGGGACAACAAAAATACTCTCCATAATACATTTTTAGAATAAATCACAAAAATTTAGTTGCAAATAATTTTTTTAAAAATATTGTGGTAAATCAAAATGCATCTCCTACTTAAAAAAAAATCTAAGCAGTTTTAACTCTATTTCTCTTTATCTGTTGTTGAATAGAGATTGTCTTTGCCATGTTTCATGTAACCTGCCAAGAACTGCCATAAATGTAAGTGACTTCTTGGCCTCCTTCCCCAAACTAAAGCAGTGTAACAATTCAGGTTACTTTTACCAATAGTTATATTCAGTCAACCCTTCTGACATTTCATACTAACACTTAAAATTACTTTCAGACAGTAAAAGTGACATTTATACAGATATGTTTTCAGTCTATAATAAGAAAGAAAAACAAAAAAAGGCTGTTATTCCAGTGCTACACATATCTTACAATTTAAACTACAAGCTGTCCCTCATTTGGAAACATTAGCAAGGAGAGATATTTCGGCACATTCTTTCATAATGTAAAACAATGGTTATAGTTTTGCCTTTCTCCTTCATGGCATTGATGACAAGAGCAAGAGAAAACCTATTAATCTTCAAATTAAAGCGAACACTTGGAATAGCCTATCACTAATTTAGCTCCATCTTATTCTCAGACCATCACACAGCACCCCGGGCAAGAGACATAACTTCAGGAAAAATAAATACTTCTGGGAATATGAGTTGATTTGTAATGTAGTGTACTCAGACATGCTTTTGCTCCAATTACTATACTGAATAACAAAATATATTTGTAGGGTTGTTATTTTTTAAACTTTTTAAAGAGTTGTACAATCATAGTAATAATAAACATGCTGTATAGAACCTTTAGATTTTCAAATCCCTTTGCACTTGTTTTTGCCCCCTTACTTCTCTCCCCACAATTTAGAGCCATATCGAAGCAAAATTTGCCTCCACAGATGAAGGACCAAGGAAGCATCCTGGGGCTTGCAGCCACAGAAGCCACTTACAAGATTCAGGGGGAAGTAACCCCTTGGCAAGCAACTGTAGTCTGGCCTGGATTCTGCCACCCTTGCTTACAGTACAAAGGTACCTTATTGTGTGAATCATCCCACTGGTTTCACACTGGATTATTTGCATAGTGAGGTTTTACTTAGCATGAGTGCAAGTGATGGGATCTGGCACTCTAATGGCAGAAGCATGAAGGGAATGGCGTTCCCTACTTCCTTGATGAGCCTGGAGAAACTACTGTTGGGGACAGTGACAGTGTAAAGTGGAATACACAAATTATATCCCACCAAGAGGATTAACTATTGTCCTCCCTGCCCCAGCCCTCGATGCTTGAGCCCCACCAGCCTACTCTCCTACAATTGCTCGAACCTTGTGTTTCTCCTCCCTTTACCTCAAGCTATCTGAACGGTCCAGGACACTGCTTGGTTACACACTCACACAAAAAAGGGCTTCAGTGGAAAAGAACTCAGGCTCTGAGCATTTTTTCCAGTGGGAGACACTTCAGCTGCATGTATGTACTCTGTATGGGGAGTGGCTCTCAGTTACAGACTAGGAGCCAACCCCACTCACTTTACTAAGGATTCTCACTGACTACCCAGTTTCAGAAAGCAACGAAGGAGAAAAAAAATTAGCAGTCTAATTGTGCAGCTACCTGCTCAGTGCATGGGAGCAACAAGGTGGGCTTCTGAGGAGCCACCCCTTCAGCTTACCTTGACCCAGAGGCACTGGCTGAGGATTGTAAGTGACAGACTTGCAACAGAATCAAAGATAATCTTTCACAGCCTCCATATTCCAGTGCTACCTCCACTACCCCATTCTTCTCTCATGATTTAACCTATTTCCCCAACCATACCGACCATCTGCTCTGACATCTTGACTCATTGTGCATTCTTCCCTAGGTGATGGCCAAGAAGGATTTTAAAGGAAAAAAATCACAAAATTGTTGGATTCTTCTTGACTAATATATCAATTTCAGAAGCAACCCAAGGAAAGGAAGCCGGGGCCATGAGTTTCAACACCTCTGCAGCAGGAGCTCCACTAAACACATTAGTGATTGGACCAGTAGGGAGGCTAAATAATCATTCTCCCAATTTACAGGTAATTTCCCATGATTTTTTTTATCCTAGTTGACCACAAAGTCATTTGCCTGTATAGGACCACCCCATAGCAATTAAAAGTTGCATAACCTTCTCCTGGAGAATGGACAGCTAAAGTACTATGACTAAGGACCAAATTTAGATGTGGGTTAAGTGGGTGTCACTCCACTGAGTAGACCTTCATATAACAGGTCTGTATTCAGTTATGGAGCAGTTCTACTATGGGATGATCCACAATTTGCCCCTGAAGAGTAGATATTTTAGTTAGTGGTCATTTGCTGTCTGCTTCTTCCAAAGTCAGGGCTTGATTAGTATAGAAGATGATGGATACTGAGAGCTGGACTGGGCACAAAATGTTATTCCTCCAATTGGTAATAATGAAAAATCAATTGTCAATAAAGGAGGATTAATTTTTCACCAAAGGAAGAAGATTATCTGATCATAATAGTTTCTATCTATTACAACCAGCATAAGTAAAAGTGATTGTCTTGGAGACTGTGCCCCTTAAAAATATTTAGACTATTGGATACTGCAAATTTAATAATTTTAGAATGTTCTTAACCATTTAGTCAAAGTTCTTCTCTTCCTCCTTTCTTGATGTGTTTTTTTATAATACAAACGATATGCAATTATTTTTTCTATGCTACAAAACAAGTGCTGTGTTAAGGACAAATGTTTAACACCATGCCTACTGGGTTGGGGCGAACAACTCTTTTGTTACATTGAAATGCAACACTTTATTCCTTGACTAGGTGGTTAAAACTAAGAAGGAATGATATATATCTATAAGTACATGGAGGCAACTAATTTGAGCTCATGTTTATTTTAAGATTTCACTTGAAGCCAAAAGCTATTATCATAAATCAGTTTTCTTTTCACACAAAAAAACGTTTCCACATTTTAGTTCACACATGATCTCCCAAACATTAACACAGAATATCTGAAAATCTAGTAGCCTTTCAGAGCCAAACACTCATATAGTTCAGACGAGACCAATTTTTTTCTGCAAAATATTCAACCATTTTTGTTTTAAATCTGTACATCATGTTTATTAACCTTGTACTATATTTTAAAACCAATGTGCAGGTCTGTCACCATCTAACAGTCGGTCTTTCTATTTTGTGTCAAATGACAAAACGTAGCCGAGGTGGCTATTCAACCTTTGGCAGCTCTCTGTCTCAAGTTTCATACTGAGATTGATTTTTTTACCCTTCTTCTTTTAAAGGCCACCTAAACCTTTTGCTCTATTACCAATGAAAACAAATACAGGAGTATATGGCAATTTCTTTCGTGTGTTTAGCTTGCATTGTAGGATGTGGAGCTATTTGTTGTATTTTCTGCAGCTGGGGGTAGCTTGGTAAAAGTGGTTTTATAAATAGATCACCTTTGTAATATAATAAATTACAGTACTTTTTCTGCAGATTCAAATTGATACCAAGGGACTGTGGTCAGCCAGAACTACATACTAAAACATTAACAAAACAAAATAGAGAGGTACTGGAGACAGAAGTAGTTTGATCATATGTACACGTGTACTAACTATTCCAAGCTTAAGTTGCCCAAGAAATTAAGGTCAGCTGTAGAGTTTTGGTCACGGGGTTACTCCAATCCAAATACTTTTTTCAGACAGCTGTAGTCATCTTTTTATGCTTTGCTATCATCTTCTTTTGACTGGATGATGTCATTAGAAACTTTGATTTCTATAGTTTCTGGATTTAAAGCTTCTTTCCCATTTTCTTCTTTTAGTGGCAGTTTCCTGTGGCAAATGAGAAAAAAGACATGGTTTACTTAAAATAATGCATCAAAATGTTTTTTAAAGAACAGTTATATACATATAAATAACTATATTATAAGCACCAAACTGTTTTTAAAGAAAATGTAAGTGCAGTATCCATTCAGATAAAGCCTCTAAGGGCTAAATTGTGGAGGCTTCTCCCTGCAATGCAGGTAGCTAGTGCAGGTGGACAGAGGCGCAGACTTTACAATGTGCCAGGGGTGCTCACCCCCTGGCTCTGCCCCAGAACCTGCCCCCACTTCACCCCCTCCACCAAGGCCCCACCCCACCTACCTCTTCCCACCTCTGCCCCGCCCCACCCCACCTCTTCCTGCTCCATTCCACCCCCTCCCCCGAGTGCGTCGCGTCCTCCCCCTGCAGAGCCTCCTGAGCACTGCAAAACAGCTGATTGCGATGAACAGGAGGTTCAGGGAGGAAGTAGGAGGCACTGATCTGCAGGGCTTGCTGGTGGGCAGGTGACGTGGGGGAGGGTGGTTCTGATAGGGGGGCTGCCAGTGGGTGCTCAGCACCCACCATTTTTTCCCTGTGGGTGTTCCAGCCCCAGAGCACCCACGGAGTCGGCACCTATGCAAGTGGATAAAGGAGTGCCATGTGCACTGTTACTTCCCTGTGTGGTAGCCTGAGACAGGTATCAATCTGGTCCTGTACTATCAGTGGATTAAGATATTCCTCATTAATCCAAACAAAGATTCAGAAACAAATTGTGCACTTCTAAGAATATTGTTTTTTTTTTAACATGTATATAGAAGTCTTTCATGTCCTTGCATCCAGAGAGTGAAATCCTGGCTCCATTGAAGTCAAAAGCAAAATTTGCACTGACTTCAGTAGGGTCAGGATTTCACCCATTGCAAGAAGAGAGCAAGTGTAAAAAGATCTGACAGACAAAGAGTTTATTTAGGAAGTTTCAGAAAATGGAAGGAAACACCAGAAAGCTGACAGAGGCCCTGATTCAGCAAAGCACTTAAGCACATGCTCAATGGGACCTAAACACATGTTTAAGTGCTTTGCTGAAAAGGGACAAACCTAGATCAAGCATTTTGCTGAATCAGGCCCTAAATCAAACTTGATTTTATAGAAGAATTAGATCTGTCCTTTGGGGGTTCAGCTTGTGACTGATCATGTATGTTATATTAGAAAGGGAAATGGAAATTTGAGTCATCATTACAAGTCAGTTCATTATATCAAGCTTGTTTTAATTGACAGTATCTCTTCAGGATGACTGACTACTCAAATCTTCAAGCACAAAACACAAAGACATTGATCATCTTCACTTCTCCCATTGATGAAAGCTGTTTTTATTTGAAAGCTATGCAGGGTGGGATTTTCCAAAGCATTCACTTCTGACCTAACAAGGCATTGGAGTTGTTTAACTACTGATTCCAATGGTATAAGAGTTAGGAAAATGCTAAACAATTTTTAAATTCTTTTCCTTAATCTACAGAATAGACAATAGACCAATCTCATCTTGAGTGCTCTTGGAAATAGTTGCTACTCCTATTGCCAGTGGTGAGGTGTCAAAAATGCATGTGGTTTACCCAAAATATTCCTGTAATAAAGATTACCAAGCATACTGGTTGCTAATCATGGTTCTGTTTTGAAGAATATTTTTAAATGGAGAACATGAGACATCTGATTTTATTCAAGAAAATTGCAAAATATTTTAGTTTGGATTGCATTGTTCTAGGGGCATCAAGGTAATGTTCAAAGCCTGTTTGAAGAACCTCTTAGGAAAACCTTATAATCACAGTATCTAATATCAATAAAGACAAACTAATCCCCCAAACCCTGGTTTTATTAAATTTAGACTTGCTGAAATGAACAAGGACAAAACAGTTTATCAAAAGGTTAAACAATGAGCACAAACTACCTGAAAGACAACAAAGACAAGACAAGACGGGGATTTGTGACTTTGAAGATCTAAAATAATTTTTGCGAAGCTGAAGGAAATGAAATGCCTCAACACACAAGTGACTGGGCAACAGACAGATGGATTAGGTGAGATATTAAATAGAAGCTGATTATGCACAAGTAGTAGACTTGGAGTATGTCACTAACTATTGCAAACTACTTCAAATAGAAAAGTTATTGTAACCCCATGAATGTAGGGAAATGAACTCCAGATAGCCACGTTTTTAAAGATTGGTGTGAAAAGATTACAGAATGGCTATACAAAGGAGAAAGAAAGAAACATAGAAACTTGACAAATCTAAAGAATCCCTTCTTTGACTTCAAAGTCTTAACCAGCTTGTTTTTTAGGTTTGATATATACTTTAAAAATCCACAACTCCAGTTGTAATCAGTTTAATAAAAAATTAAATCTCACATGATATTGACAAGGTTTAATTTTATTTTAAGTGCATGCAATATTTTTGTTGGTTTGCAGTTTTCCTGTATGCCTTAAATTACTTTCAAATGTTAACTTGTAGTTGCAAGAATTAATATTTTTCCCATTTGAATTCAAATGCTTTTACTTGAATTAACTTGAGACTGAAAAGTACAAAGCAATCATTAACTTTTTTTCTAGGCTTGCAACCTATTATGATGACAAAAAGACTAACATGGCTATCTGCAATAGTTTTTCAATTTCCTTAGGTAACTAAATAATGCTACCTGCGTAACAGTCATAAAAAGACTCATTTACTTCATTGGGCTTTGGTTCTGGACTTAACTGTGTAATTCCCATGGTATTACCACTACAAGGGAGATAGAATTACTGAAAAATAGTTTTCAACTCTTTCAGGACTGTAACCGACCCATCACAAATGACTCATTGGTATGACAAATTATATTAGAACTCTTCCAATATTATTAATATACACAAAATGGTTATGTTGCACGTGTTATTGCATTCATATAAAAAAAATTAAGTACACTTTACTTTTGACAAAGAAACTACAATTGTAACATTTAATTAGTTAGTTCTTGAATTAGAGAGAAGTTTGCTCTTGCTTATTTTTGAATATTTCAGAAAGCCTTTAAAAAGGTCCCTCACCAAAGGCTCTTAAGCAAAGTAAGCAGCCATGGGATAAGAGGAAAGGTCCTTTCATGGATCAGTAACTGGTTAAAAGATAGGAAACAAAGGGTAGGAATAAATGGTCAGTTTTCACAGTGTATAGAGGTAAATAGTAGGTCTCCCAAAGATCTGTACTAGGACCTGTGCTGTTTAACATAATCATAAATGATCTGGAAAATGGGTTCAGCAGTGAGATGGCAAAGTTTGCAGATGATACAAAATTGCTCAAGACAGTTAAGTCCAAAGCTAACTGTGAAGAGTTATAAAGGGGTCACACAAAACTGGATGACTAGGCAGCAAAATGGCAGAAGAAATTCAGTGTTGATAAATGCAAAGTAATGCACATTGAAAAACATAAATACCAACTATAACTACAAAAAGATGGTGTCTAAATTACCTGTTACCACTCAAGAAAGAGATCTTGGAGTCATTGTAGATAGTTCTCTGAAAACACCCGCACAATGTGTATTAGCAGTAAAAAATGCTATCAGAATGTCATGAACCATTAGGAATAGGATAGATAATAAGACAGCAAATATCATAATGTCACCATATATATATCCATGATATTGAATATTGCATGCAGTTCTGGTCACCCCATCTCAAAAAAGATATATTAGAATTTGAAAAAAGTACAGATCAGGGCAACAAAAATTATTAGGGATATGGAACAGTTTCCCTATGAGGAGAGATTTAAAAGAGTGGGACTGTTTAGCTTGGAAAAAATACAACAAAGGGGGGATAGGATAGAAGTCAATAAAATCATGATGGGTGCAGAGAAAGTTAATAAGGAAATGTTATTTACCCCTTCACATAACACAAGAACCAGGGGTCACCTGATGAAATTAATAGACAGCAGGTTTAAAACAAACAAAGGGAAGTACTTCTTCACCCAACACACAGTCAACCTGTGGAACTCATTGCCAGGGAATATTGTGAAAGCCAAAAGTACAATTTGGTTTAAAAAAGAATTAGGTAAATTCATGGAGGCGAGGTTCATCAGTGACTATTAGCCAAGATACTCAGGGATGCAACCCCATGCTCTGGGTATCCCTAAGCCTCTGACTGCAAGAAGCTGAAATGGGACAACAGGTGATGTTTCACTCAATAATTGCCCTGTTCTGTTCATTCCCTCTGAAACATTTGGCACTGGTCACTGTTGGAAGATAGAATACTGGGCTAGATGGACCATTAGTTTGACCCAGTATGGCCATTGTTATGTCTTTATCCTGGTGGAGCATAACTGAATTAAGAGTCGTATGTGACTAATTTTCAATCCCAAACCTATTCAAATACCATGGCTTAATAACTTTTCATGTGACTGATGACAATACTAGCTCACAAAAACATATGATTGTGTGTGGAAGTAAGTAGTTCCTTTCCTTATTAGTGAGAGAGGTCAACCCTGGCACAACTCCAAAATCAACTAACGGAAGACAATGCAACTGGGTTTTTACTGCTGGTATCATATATTAAATTCAATAAATTTGGTCTCAAATCCCATGAGGATATTAGGATCTGCAATATCCAAGGCAAAGGGTGTCTGAATGCTAACTGTGCTCAAACCTTTCTTATCCCTGTCACTGTGTACAAAGTACTCTGCAAATTTTAATTTCAGCTTGGTTCAGTATTCAATTAGGATTTCTTTTGTAGTTGACAAATTACATCTTTATAATCTTTGGAAAAAATGATTTCAAGACAGAATGAAACTAGGTTGTGATTCTCAGCCCATTCTCCCCACAAGGTTTTTGAATGTTATTATTTCCCCTCCACCCAGTCAAAAATAGTGAAGCATTTGTCCTGCATACTTATATTAAGATCATTCAGGAGAAAACATATCTACCAAGTACTCTGGCTTCGACAACTAGCTTTTGTCATTCTATAAAGTGATTTAACTAGAACAAGACTTTGATTCCTTTGTGCAGCTCAAACTCTATTTGCAACACTTTCCTCCTTGATAACCAGAGTACTTGTGTACAGAGAAGAGTGTAATCTGAGCCTCTTCCATTGCCATACACTAGACTTTGAACTGCCTAGCATTAAACACTTTTATCCTGGACCCCACTATGATTGCTTTGTGCTTGTCTGTAGTCAGAAAGCGGCTGGAAAGCCTGATTAGCTGACTACCTGAGGATTAGGAAATACCCAGTTAGCATAGGACTGGTGCATATTTCATGTGCTCTGTTCTGGGTAATAACAAGAAAGGACTGCATGTTTTTAAAATTAAACTGGCTCATTACTGAGATAGCTATTTACAGGGATATTGTAATTGCAGCTAGCATTATAGCCATGACTGACTGATTCCTCCAAACTCTTCCTTCCTACGATCTGGGCTCCTTCCTTCAAGTTCCATGCAGGTTGCTACATCTTTTCTATAAGATTTGTTTTTGTGCTTGTGTGCAAGCATGTGCTGATTTGCTTGGACCAGAGGTTATTAGTACAGAATCCACCCTAGGGACATGTCCTTTACTGCCAGTCCATTGCAGCCTGTTCGGCTTCATAGAATCACAGAATCGTAGAATCTCAGGGTTGGAAGGGACCTCAGGAGGTCATCTAGTCCAACCCCCTGCTCAAAGCAGGACCAACCCCAACTAAATCATCCCAGCCAGGGCTTTGTCAAGCCTGACCTTAAAAACCTCTAAGGAAGGAGATTCCACCACCTCCCTAGGTAACCCATTCCAGTGCTTCACCACCCTACTAGTGAAAAAGTTTTTCCTAATATCCAACCTAAACCTCCTGCTCTGCAACTTGAGACCATTACTCCTTGTTCTGTTATCTTCTACCACTGAGAACAGTCTAGATCCGTCCTCTTTGGAACCCCCTTTCAGGAAGTTGAAAGCAGCTATCAAATCCCCCCTCATTCTTCTCTTCTGCAGGTTAAACAATCCCAGTTCCCTCAGCCTCTCCTCATAAGTCATGTGCTCCAGCCCCCTAATCATTTTTGTTGCCCTCCGTTGGACTCTTTCCAATTTATCCACATCCTTCTTGTAGTGTGGGGCCCAAAACTGGACACAATACTCCAAATGAGGCCTCACCAGTGCCGAATAGAGGGGAATAATCACGTCCCTCGATCTGCTGGAAATGCCCCTACTTATACAGCCCAAAATGCCATTAGCCTTCTTGGCAACAAGGGCACACTGTTGACTCATATTCAGCTTTTCGTCCACTGTAACCCCTAGGTCCTTTTCTGCAGAACCGCTGCCCAGCCATTCAGTCCCTAGTCTACAGCAGTGCATGGGATTCTTCCGTCCTAAGTGCAGGACTCTGCACTTGTACTTGTTGAACCTCATCATATTTCTTTTGGCCCAATCCTCTAATTTGTCTAGGTCCCTCTGTATCCTATCCCTACCCTTCAGCATATCAACCACTCCTCCCAGTTTAGTGTCATCTGCAAACTTGCTAAGGGTGCAGTCCACACCATCCTCCAGATCATTGATGAAGATATTGAACAAAACCGGCCCCAGCACCGACCCTTGGAGCACTCCACTTGATACCGGCTGCCAACTAGACATGGAGCCATTGATCACTACCCGTTGAGTGCGACCATCCAGCCAGTTTTCTATCCACCTTACCGTCCATTCATCCAGCCCATACTTCTTTAACTTGCTGGCAAGAACACTGTGGGAGACTGTATCAAAAGCTTTGCTAAAGTCAAGAAATAGCACAACCACTGCTTTCCCCTCATCCACAGAGCCAGTTATCTCATCATAGAAGGCAATTAGGTTAGTCAGGCATGACTTGCCCTTCGTGAATCCATGCTGACTGTTCCTGATCACTTTCCCCTCCTTTAAGTGGTTCAGAATTGATTCCTTGAGGACCTATTCCATGATTTTTCCAGGGACTGAGCTGAGACTGACTGGCCTGTAGTTCCCCGGATCTTCCTTCTTCCCTTTTTTAAAGATTGGCACTACATTAGCTTTTTTCCAGTCATCCGGGACCTCCCCCAATTGCCATGATTTGTCAAAGATTATGGCCAATGGCTCTGCAATCACATCAGCCAACTCCTTTAGCACCCTCGGATGCAGGACATCCAGCCCCATGGACTTGTGTTCGTCCAGCTTTTCTAAATAGTCCCGAACTACTTCTTTTTCCACAGAGGGCTGGTCACCTCCTCCCCATACCGTGCTGCGGAGTGCAGCCGCCTGGGAGCTGACCTTGTCTGTGAAGACAGAGGCAAAAAAAGCATTGAGTACACTAGCTTTCTCCACATCCTCTGTCACTAGGTTCCCTCCCTCATTCAGCAAGGGGCCCACACTTTCTTCTTGTTGCTCACATACCTGAAGAAACCCTTCTTGTTACTCCTAACATCTCCGGCTAGCTGCAACTCCAAGTGTGATTTGGCCTTCCTAATTTCACTCCTGCATGCCTGAACAATATTTTTATACTCCTCCCTAGTCATTTGTCCAATCTTCAACTTCTTGTAAGCTGCTTTTTTGTGTTTAAAACGAGCAAGGATTTCACTGTTAAGCCAAGCTGGTCGCCTGCCATATTTACTTTTCTTTCTACACATCGGGATGGTTTGTTCCTGTAGCCTCAATAAGGATTCTTTAAAATACAGCCAGCTTTCCTCGACTCCTTTCCCCCTTATGTTATTCTCCCAGGGGACTTTGCCCATCAGTTCCCTGAGGCAGTCAAAGTCTGCTTTTCTGAAGTCCAGGGTCTCTGTTCTACTGCTCTCCTTTCTTCCTTGTGTCAGGATCCTGAACTCTACCATCCCATGGTCACTGCCTCCCAGGTGCCCATCCACTATTGCTTCCTCTACTATTTCTTCCCTGTTTGTGAGCAGCAGGTCAAGAAGAGCTTTTCCCCTAGTTGGTTCCTCCAGCACTTGCACCAGGAAATTGTCCCCTACACTTTCCAAAAACTTCCTGGATTGTCTGTGCACCGCTGTATTGCTCTCCCAGCAGATATCGGGGTGATTAAAGTCACCCATGAGAACCAGGGCCTGTGATCGAGTAACTTCTGTTAGTTGCTGGAAGAAAGCCTCGTCCACCTCATCCCCCTGGTCTGGTGGTCTGTAGCAGACTCCCACCACGACATTACCCTTGTTGCTCACACTTCTAAATTTAACCCAGAGACTCTCAGGTTTTTCTGCAATTTCATACTGGAGCTCTGAGCAGTCATACTGCTCTCTTACATACAACGCAACTCCCCCACCTTTTCTGCCCTGCCTATCCTTCCTGAACAGTTTATATCCATCCATGACAGTACTCCAATCATGTGAGTTATCCCACCAAGTCTCTGTTATTCCAATTACATCATAATTCCTTGACTGTGACAGGACTTCCAGTTCTCCCTGCTTGTTCCCCAGGCTTCTTGCATTTGTGTATAGGCATTTAAGATAACTCACTGATCATCCTGCTGTCCCAGTATGGGGCAGGAGCCCTCCCCCTTGCACTCACCTACTTGTGCTTCCTCCCGGTATCCCACTTCCCCACTTACCTCGGGGCTTTGGTCTCCTTCCCCCGGTGAACCTAGTTTAAAGCCCTCCTCACTAGGTTAGCCAGCCTACTTCCAAAGATGCTCTTCCCTCTCTTCGTCAGATGGAGCCCATCTCTGCCTAGCACTCCTTCTTCTTGGAACACCATCCCATGGTCAAAGAATCCAAACCCTTCTCTCCGACACCATCTGCGTAGCCATTCATTGACTTCCACGATTCGACAGTCTCTACCCCGGCCTTTTCCTGCCACAGGGAGGATAGACGAGAACACCACTTGCGCCTCAAACTCCTTTATCCTTCTTCCCAGAGCCACATAGTCTGCAGTGATACGCTCAAGGTCATTCTTGGCAGTATCATTGGTGCCCACGTGGAGAAGCAGGAAGGGGTAGAGATCTGAGAGCTTGATGAGTCTCGGCAGTCTCTCTGTCACATCATGAATCCTAGCCCCTGGCAAGCAGCACACCTCTCGGTTTTCCCGGTCAGGGCGGCAGACAGATGACTCAGTCCCCCTGAGGAGAGAGTCCACGACCACCACCACCCCCCTCCTCCTCTTGGGAGTGGTGGTCGTGGAACCCCCATCCCTAGGACGGTGCATCTCATGCCTTCCAATCGGTGGAGTCTCCTTCTGCTCTCTTCCCTCAGATGTATCATTCACTCCACTCTCTGCACTAGTACCTGTGGAGAGAATATGAAAATGGTTGCTCATCTGAATCTGTGTTTCTGGTACATGGACTTGTCTCGTACTCTTTCCTCTTCTGGAGGTCACATGCCACAATTATCCTCACTGGCCTTCTGTCCCCGCTGCGTAGCCTGCTCTGAATCTTCAGAACACTGTGCCCGCTGAAGCCTATCCTGACGTCTATCCAGGAACTCCTCATTTTCTCTTATGGAATGCAGGGTTGATACTCATTTCTCCAGACCTTGAATCTTCTCCTCCAATATGGAGATCAGCTTGCACTTTGTACAAACAAAGTCGCTTCTATCCTGTGGAAGAAAGACAAACATGGCACATCCTGTGCAGGTCATGACAGCAGAAGGACTTCATAGTCCTTCAAGTTGGCTGATTTTCAAATCAGTCTCCCACTGGTTTGCATTACTGCTGTTGGCAGGGGACTTGCTTCTACTCTGAAGCCGCTCGCATTCTGTTGGATTATGTCTTGTTGGTCCTGTTATTCATATACCTCAATTCTTGTGACTCTCCTGCATGAAGTGAGCTGAAGGCTGAGGCTCTTCTATATCCTTTTTGTCCTGGCTGTCGGCCCAGCCTTTCTCTGGATGTGCTGGCTGTCTGCTGCTACTCTGCAGTTATCATCGGTTTTGGTTCCATCACTGTCCTGAGTCTGTAGCTACCTCATATGATTGGTGTCCCACTGTAGCCTGGACTGTTGCTTTGTGCTATTACTTTGAGTGGTTATTTGATGGTTGGACCCAGACCTGCTCATCTGTGCACAGTGGCATCAGGTCCTTGGCTCCTTTGTAGTAGCAGGCTGCCTGCTTAGCTTATCATTCTCTTAACTGCTTCAGTGTACTGCGATTGTTCCTCTACGTGGCTGTAGCAGGGCACCCCTCATCGGAAGCAGAGTCTTGATTCTCCAACTCATCAGCCTCTGTGCTTGGCTATTCTGTAGTCCCTGGGAGTGTGTATTTCAATGAGCCAACATTGCCAGGTATGGATCCCTTCCTGCCTCTTTGCCTTTGCTATCAGGCTCTTGGCTGTCTTTCTTGCTGACTCTGCTTTCCTATTGGTTTGTGAGTATTCAGGGGGAAGACCTCTTGTGCTCAAATTCCCATTTGGTGCTGAATCATTTGAATTCTGCTGCATTATAAGGCATGGTGTTTGGGCCACGTATGCTCTACCTTACAAAATGCACCTTTCAGAATTCTAGTCCTCCAGACAGTCCATTTCTCAGAAACTGGAGTAATAATCTCAAACAATTTCTCTGTACAGTTTCATTCTGTCTGGGATCAGAGAACTCAAGATACCTTATTTCAGCTGTCCCAGTGTTTCAGGCATTATTCTTTGCAGCAATGGGCTTGTTTAGATCAGTGCCTTTCAACCTTTCCAGACTACTGTACCCCTTTCAAGAGTCTGATTAGTGTTGTGTACCCCCAAGTTTCACCTCACTTAAATATTACAAAATCAGACATAAAAATACAAAGGTGTCACAGCACACTATTACTAAAACATTTCTTATTTTCCCATTTTACCCTATAATTATAAAATAAATCAATTGGAATATAAATATTGTACTGCCATTTCAATATATAGTATATAGAGAAGTATAAATAAATCATTGTCTATGAAATTTTAGGGTGTACTTAGTTCGTTAGTGCTTTTTATGTAGCCTGTTGTAAAACTAGGCAAATATCTACATGAGTTGAAGAACCCCCTGGAAGAGCACTGCGTACCCTAGGGGTACACGTACCCCTGGTTGAGAACCACTAGTCTAGATGGAGAGTTAGTGAACAGCAAGACAGGGTACAAGTCTACAGTGCACTAGCTGGCTGTGTGGACCCTGGTACCGCATATTGAAAGTTCCCTAGTGTGCTTTGATCTAGTCCTGTTTGAGGCAGGTCTAGACCAAAGCACAGTACAGAACTTTTACTTCACAATAGCAGGATTGACATGGTCAGTTGGTGTGCAGCTTACTGTGTACTAACTTTCCATACTTCCCCTCCCCACCCCCTGCAATGAGAAAGTAAAAAAAGCTTTACCTTCATTTCTCATCTTTGTCCCCCATGGTCAGCTCTGTATAAAGACACAATTCCTGCTTCCACATGCTTATGCAAGTCTGGCCTGAGTCTCTCCAAGCTGCCTGTTAGCTCTATTTCTAGGCTCTGCGTTGTTTACCTGTCAATCACTCTCTTACTTGCTGTGGGTCTCATTAGACTGACTGCCACCATGTTTCACACACCATGTGCTGTGTAATATATGAGAGAGATCCATGTTTCTACAACTAAACAGCTCTTTATTAAGGGAACTATTTATGGACATATTGCACCTGCAGCTAGCATCCTAGCCAGGGGCAGAGACTGACTTCTGGCTTCCCTTCCAAACTATTCCCTCCTGCAATATGTGCTCCTCCCTCCAAGTTTCAGGCAGATTGGTGCAGTGCTGCTGGATCTATGCCACTCTCTTGAACCCCACCCCTTGTGTAGGAGATAATGGTAAGAGGACAGGGCTGTGCCTAGAGTGTCCCTTTGCTACAACTATTCCAGGCTACCAAATGACCCATTGGGGGTCATTGCAGCCAGAGGAGGTTAGAGCTGTCTTAAGGGTGTTCTAACTTGGGCCGAGACCAAATCAGCTCCCAGGATCGGGGATGGGCATGAAGTGATCTTTGCCTCTTTCACATCATGTTTTGTGCAGAGTGCAGCTCAGCTGGGCTCCAAGATCTAGTCAAACAATTTTTACTGTACTAAGCCTATATTATCTTTTTTGTGTAACAGTACGTACTCTCCACATTACTTTACACTGTCAGCATATCATTGATGAAGTCCCATCAACTGTGTTCTATCTTAAGTATTTTTATAATGCTCATCACAGTAATACTCTATAACTGCAGTAATATTATATAGTTACACAGTTATGCCATAACATGATTCAGAAACACAGAATTATCCAGTGACAAATTGTGCTGCAGTTGTTTTGTGTTGAAAGCTTTTCACTGATGTATTCCCAACAGAAACTGACTATTTGGCTAGGTATAGGTTTTCTATAGCACTCCTCACTGTAGTACCTCTTCCCCCAAAATGGCAGCCAGTAGCACCAGATCTTCCCTGGTTGAGTAGGGACTTTTACATTTTGTAGTTCTAAGTGATGGCAAGCAAGATGTCTTTTCTGTATTTTCAGAAACAGACGATTAAGAACTTGCTTTCCTTTACAAAAGTTATTTTATTTTCTACAGAAATATTGTTTGCTGGTTTCTGTCTCCACATCATTTACTATTTAAGGGTCTTTGCACAGCAATGAAAGATTTTTTGCTCTCATTCACCCAAAGATCACAGAGGCTTTGGCTCAGCCTCTTCTTCCATAAATGTAAATCCATATTTGAGACTCATGGGTCATTACTTTCTGGATGAATTTCTTTAGTAATTGATCTCTCTTCCTTAGATTCACATGGTTAAGACCCCAGTACCAGTAATTATGCTGCCATTATAACTATTTAAATATCAGTCCATTTTCACAAGTAAACCCAATTTTCAAGAAAAGGAAAAAAAATAAGATATGCACATCACAAATACTCATCACAATGAATACTCAGTGGCTGACTTTGAATAGCATCACACTCATTTGTGATCTACCATAAAACCAGTCTCACACACTACACACATCTTGAAGAGATTATTTAAACTGGTAATAGCAACAGTGCTGCTCCACTGAATTTGCTCTATTGGCTATAATAGGTAGAACGGAGGCCAGAATCTGGTGCCCATCAGAATTCAGACTTTTGGAGTCTACGGAGCCAATAGCTTTCCCTCCCCCTGTAATGGGGCAGATGCCTCTAGAGAACCTCCTGCTGGCAAAGCATAGCTCTGCAATGCCCTGCCTCAGTTTCCCCTTCTGGGCAGGGCCCCTTAAAGAACGCCATACAATCCAGAAGGTATGAGACAAAAGTCTCCCACTGAAGTTCTACTTTATATAAGTTCAAATACATTCAAAATAGAGTCTCTTCTGCCCAGATTCCAGCTGGGCCCAGCCCCTCCTCCCTAAAGGACTGTCTTGTCCTGTTCTCTGAGCAACTGGAGAAGATGCAAGGCCTGTCTGTACCCTCTCCCTGCTCCAGCCTCTGACTCTTACTAAAACTCCTCACTCTCCTCTCTCTTTGAGTCAGGAGCCCATTAATCTTCTTCCCTGGAGCTGGGTTCAGTCTCTCTCCTGGAATTAGGAGTCCCTAGTCCTCATCCCCAGAGCTAGCATATAATCAAACAGACACTTTTACTTCCTGCAGGAGCCATTCATACCCCTTGCAGCACTCACTGCTTTTCTCCAGGCAACTACAACTCCCAAGGCTTTTGTTCTGCCTAACACTCCTAGCTCAAATATTACACTCTTACTCCAGCTCCCTTCCCTAGGGACTACCCCATGTGTCTCTCTATTCCTTCCTGATGTAAGCAGTCAGGATGAGCTCCACCCTGACATCTGGTGGTGAGTCATGGCAAAGCACTCCAGGGGCTGATCCAATTTGCATAGGCACACCCACCCTGCCTGGTACGAACCATAGTGGCCCAAATGGGCATTTTGGGCTGCTGTAGGATCCTCAGTTTTCTGTATTGGGGCAGGAATTTCTGTTATTGGGGCAGGAAGAATAAACTGTTGTTATACTGCTTATGTAAATCATGGCCAGTGGAACTGTACTTGGCCTTTTGTCATGTTAAAGGGGAACTTGCCATTAAGTAAACAGCACTCACCAGCCAAGGGACATGGGTTCCAAAGCCCAGTGAATTGAGAGAGGCTGGGGACAGGGGATTGCTTCTTGGCCAAGATCAAGCATAATACCTGGTGGTGTAGGACCCTTGTGAGGGTCTGAGACACCAATTGCAGCATCTCTGCCTCTCTCCGCTGTGGAATATCAGAGCTAATGTTGAGTTCCTTGAGAGTCTGGTTTCAGACTGCTGAATTGAAATCACTCTGGGCTAATAGTGCAACTGAGCACTAGGGCTCCCCTAAACTACAAGCTGAAATCACTAAAGTGCTAACAGCCTTATGAGCTGAAATCACTAAGCTGAAATCACTGAGCACTGTGTTAAGTAGTGGGGGAGCCTGAAGATAAGTGGCTGGTGGAGCAGTTGGCAAGACAGCTGATGGTGTGGTGCTGCTGGCAAAGCAGAGCAGTTCGTGAGGACAGTCGGAGTGGTGCTGCTGGCAGAGCGGAGCAGTTCGTGGTTGCAGTTGGAGCAGCTTGCAGGATGGCTGGTGGAGCGGCGCTGTTGGTGGGACAGAGCAGTTCGTGGGGACAGCGGTAGCGGCTTGCGGGACAGCTGGCGGAGCAGAGCGGCCGGTGAGACGGCTGGCAGAGCAGAGTGAAGCCCCACGGAGGGGTGAGGCAATCATCTTCACGCCACATAAGGTGCCCCTTACCCCCCACCCCTTCCCATTGCTGCCCAGGTGGGTGGCGTGTAGCACCCTGCAGATGAACTTTTGAACTCTGGGACTGGACTTTTGGGTTCTTGGACTTTTGGGGACTTTGGGTGACGTTTGGGTTGCTGGACTCAAGAACCCAAGGGACAGGGCACGGCCCAATTGGCTGGGGTGGGTCTTGCTCACAGTTTGGCTTATAGATCCTAGTTGCGGTGTTTTCCCAATTTAAGGCTGGTATCGTTTACCTGCTGCTATTAAAGATTTCTGTTACACTGAGGCTCTGTGCTTGCGAGAGGGGAAGTATTGCCTCTTTGAGGCGCCCAGGGGTGTGTATAAGATTTTCCCAGGTTACTGGGTGGGGGCTCGAGCCAGTTTTGCATTGCATTGTTGAGAAGGGAACCCCTATGTACTGAACCTGGCCCTTGCTGCTGTCAACTCATCCTGGCAGAAGGGTTACACTTACATCCCCAGACCTGGCCTGAATTAATTAACTCATTCATCGCCACCCATCTGGGGAACTGAGTGGATCTTGGCACAGGTGCACTGAGGCCCCATTTCCCCTTCAAAGGGCCAGCCACCCTGTGACATTCCCTTGATTCTTGAACCCACCCCAGACTGTGAGGTCCTTGTAGCCATCTGGAAAGCTCCTTCAGCTGCCCCTCAGCATGCAGCTTCCAGCAATAGAGCTGAGGGGTGGGAAGTGAGCAACTCATCAGAGGAGCCAATACCTGAGCACAGTTCCACCAGCTGTACCAAATGGCCTTGCACAGACTGCTGGGCTTCGAGTTATACAACTGTAGAGTATGTGTGGGGTGGGATGATGGGGATAACCAGAGAAGACCTAGGTTCACAAAGGGCACAGAAGCAGCATTAGGATGCAGCTTGGGAAAGACAGGATTAATTTGGAGTGTATCTCTAGGACCACTGGGCAACAGCAAAGGGAATGTGGCCTGCGATTTTCCTAGTTCTTTCCACCCTCAATGCCAGAAGCAATGAAAAGAAAGGCAGGGGTCTGAAAATTACCACTGCACCCTCCCATCTCACAGCAGCAGGGAAGGGCTGGACAACCCACAGCTTCTGTTATACTGTGGGTTAGGCAAGTGAGTGGGAAAGGGATGGAGATGCTCACTCCTTCCGGAAGCTGTTGCTGCTAGAACAAAATACTCTGATAAACAGAGCGTGCCAGCATATCCCACAATGCTATCAGTGCTACTTTTTTTTCTTGCACATCGCTGAAAGTCTACTCATTGTAATCAGGCAGTGCATAGTTATTGAAAAGTTGTTTGAAATACCAGGCTACATACTCAGGTTCTGTGAGTGGTGTTGTTTCATTTGGCTCATTTACTGGACTCCCGTCTTCATGATTGGTAATTCTTTCATCCTCTGTTCTCATTTCCACTATTGGCTCTTTTGATCCATCTTTCCTAAAAAATATGAAAAGAGTCTTAACCTCCATCAATATGGTATCAGAATATATTACACTTTATTAATTACCATGGTCCCTCCTTTCAAAAAGTCACTGAAGAAAAAGCAAAACCAATTAGCAATGATTAACATTGGAATACGTTCAACAGTTTTGCTCTTGATTTCTTACAACCTTCAAAGCAGTCTGTTGCTGCGGCTGCTTATCTGGCCTAAAAGCACATATATGTACCATAAAATCTCAAAAGAGCATTTGTTTATGAGTACATAATAAATGGACAGCTTCTCGCTGCCAAAAGACCTTTATAGACCTCAGCAGAAGCAACAAGTAAAACATAGGGCTTCAGTGTTATTTGCACTATGCCCCCTTTACAACACTCTGGTAGGGTACTGAGGCTTAAAGTGGGTATAAATATAAAGCTATGGCCATTCTAGGACTTCTCTCCACTGCTGTGGCAATGTAAAGAAGGCTTAGTGCAAAATGAAAATCTGGCCCTTATTCATCAGACCTGAATAGCTCCCACCAAACATTTAAATCATCTTGAGAAATATATACATTTTTTCTATCTCACACTTCCCTTGGTTATGAACAGATGAAGACTCCTCGCCCATAAACTACTGATTTTTTTTTCATAAAATCAGACAATGAATTCTAAGCAAGTTGTGTGTGTGTGTGTGGGGGGGGGTTGCTCGCTATGCACTCTAACAGTGTCCAGCACAACGTGGCCCCAATCTGGGCCAGAGCATCGAATCACTACAGCAATATAGAAAATAATGATAATTAATAACTAATACAATTTTCTATGTTAGAAGCGCACATCATTGTGTACCCAAAAATGTTGTGATCTTCCAATGCAGAAAGAACCAAAACATCCCTTTCCTCTCCTTGAGATCACATCCTGAATCAGGTTCCTAGGAACTGTAATCATTTGAATGCGGAAAACCCAGGACAACCGACATATAGGTTGGCAATCATTCATCTTTAGCAATCTGATTTCTAGACCTGTTGCAGTCCAGAAACCAGCCTGGTTGCTAGCTCCTTGAGCTTAGCCTGGGTCCCATGACAAGGGATATGTCTTAGCTTACCTCATGTCTTATACTTCTATATTGTTGCCAAAAAATATAATATAATTCTTACACAGAGACTTTACAAATGCTCTTACCTATCTATCTTCAATATGGATGGAGAGCTCTAACTAACCCTGAATGACTAGATATTCTCAGAAAGAGTCCTTCTTTCCTACCTGCTATGCAGACTGCTAGAGAGACAGGTAACGGGAGTGTAGTAGAAGAAAATGTGTAGGCCATATTGACCAGCTAGGGATCTCTGTGTTACAATAATACTCCACAGCCCTTTACATTCTGTAAAAATGATGCTTAACCAGTATTCATATACTTGTGAAAATGACATTCAATTTGCAATGCATTTAAATTAGTCAAACATTTATTTTTTAAGGCATCAACTGGAAGTGATCAATTTAGGAAACATTTGAGTGCTAATTAGGAGCTAGCTAACTGCCAACCTTTCAGTATAGGCACACGTTAGAATGAGGCCTACTTCAAGTACGTGCAACAATTATGGATCATAATGAGATTGATGAAGTGTCTTATAATTTCTACTGATTTTATCCTATATATTTAGAATATATATTATTCCCAATGAAAAAAATTTATATATCCAAATCCTAGAAAATGTAAGTTTATTAGAAAGCAGAATGCATGTAGAATGTGCTCTTCATTTATAAAGACATAATTTATATACACTATGCAGAAAAAAATACTAGTTGTAGGAAACACCTTACTTTAGTTCTATCTCAGTTGCCTTGTAAAATCTGCATGAGCTATATTTCTACAATCAGTACATATGGAACATAGTTCTCTGCAATACATTTCTCAGAAATCAAACGATATTAAAAAAAATAAATTGAGAGTGCTACCTGCCCCACTGAAAAATATGCAAACATCCAATGTCTTATTTTAAGATGTCTGGTTGATGTGAAATAAATGGAAATTGAGACTGCTCAAGTTTGTCTGGAAATTTTAGATTGTCTTGCATTACACTATATATGATATAATGCAAGGGGGGAGGGATAGCTCAGTGGTTTGAGCATCGGCCTGCTAAACCCAGGGTTGTGAGTTCAATCCTTGAGGGGGCCATTTAGGGATCTGGGGCAAAAATTGGGGATTGGTCCTACTTTGAGCAGGGGGTTGGACTAGATGACCTGCTAAGGTCCCTTCTAACCCTGATATTCTATGTGTTGAAATATGCTGCAATACTGCTGTAGGATTGGGATCATAAAAGAACAAGACAAGATTTGCATCCCAAGAGAAAAATAAATGTACCAGAAAAGAGTCTTGAAGAAATCCTAGCAGAAATATCTTTTTCATATGTGCTTACTGGTCATCTTTGTATTTTCTTGAAGCTGCATATTGTTGGTAAATCATATATTGACTGATCAAAATAAATCTGGGTTTGCTACTTAGATATCAAATGCTTATCAGTGACATTTGAAACTTCAGCACATTAAGGTCCTGATTCAGGAAATTACCTAAGCACATACTTAAATCCATCCCCATTTAGCCAAGTACTTATCCCCAAGCCTAAGAGCTTTGCTGAATAGGGATGAATTGCTAAATCAGATCTCTTTTCTGTCTTTAGATGTTGTATCTATTGAATCTGAAGATTCGGTGTTATTAACAAAAAAAACCAAGGCTATTGCTGTCTCTTATTGTAAGCCACATAAAGATAGTACACCTGCAGAATTTGTTAAATGTCTACTCAATTATGCTAGGTGGACATGTGTGAGAAGGAATGTTTTCAGATCTAAAGTTCAAGGGAGGAAAACATTTCAAAAATGGGAGGAAGGTAAGTTATGGGTATTATCTCCTTCAAATGCTTTGGAAACTGTAAAAATTGGGAACACAAATTAACCTTGACTTATATGACCAGGACATACATGGATGACTTCCATAGCTCTCGTAGATCTCTCAGCATTAAGGACATTTCCTTCCACATAAATGAACTGTTCCTTCGTATACCTCCAATGAACATGGCTCCCCCCACCCCCTCGTTGGTAACTGGCATGCTGTTTTTTCTTAGTCAAATTTATTTTATTTTTAGCAATTATCTTCAGGAGCCATTACATCAAAATCCTGCTTTCTATTAATTTATAGTTCCACTATGTCCTTCTTATAACATGTAACCTTTTTTCCTTTCTATTTTTTGAAAATGCCCACAAAAAGCATAATGTCAAACGTCAGTGGCAGCAGCTGTTCAGCTTTTCTCGAATTAGTTCTACTTGTTAAGATAGAATGTTCTTTCACATACTTCACAACAAGCCAATGTACCCTTGTCTCTTTTCCTGGAGCTATTCATTGGCACCAGAATCGGAGGATGTACAGGAGTCAGAATTTTGGCATCACAGGTCACTGCATTAGGAGCTCCAGGACGAGCAGTGTGTGTGTGGAGCTACAATGGCTCTATCATCCCCGTGAAAAGCTGTTCCTGTGCATATTAATCACTCAGGAACACTGTCCCTTTTATGGCAGAATAGTTTAAATAGCCAAAACAGATCATCTTAAAATCTTTTAAAAAGCAACATTTGCCATCAGTTATCATACATCCGATATACCACCATTGTTGCCTTACAGTGCAAACATCAGGATAACATCAAGATTCATTATAAAACATGACTTTTGTCATATCACAAACTTAACACCAAGGTAATATACACGTGTTGAACACACAAGCGTTTTGTTTTAAGCATTTTCCTGAGTTATATTATTGATACTCACAGGTATGCAGCTTTTCCTTCTTCTAGTTCTTTACTCTTTCCACTGGAACCACTCTTTTTCCCACAAATTCTCCTAGTGATGCACATTAGCAATCCACATTGCCGTAGGAAGAAGCAGCTGACGTCAGTCACAACAAGGATTAACAAAAGGGCTGCTACTCCTAGGCCAATGACTGCACCGAGCCCAAGGCCATTAAAAAGGGTGTCTTAAAAACAAAGAAAATATTAGATTTTGTAAATAAAGTCTCTATCGGAATATAACATTTTTCTTCTAACAATTTAAGGAAGTCTTGGACTAAAAAGAAAAAGGAAACCCCAGTCTCACTAAGGAACCAATTTTAAATCAATGTGACTAATCAGGCACCTAAAATTAAGCATGCACATAAATTGCTGCAGGAGCATGGTCCTAAGTATATAATTTCTTTAGCTTATAATGTTTTCCTGTGAACCAAATTCTACACATGTGTAACTCCACTTGATTTAAAGGGGAGTTGCCCATGTGCAAATGAAAGTAGAGATTAGAAATTTAGAGGATCAAAAAGTTTAGCCCCAAAATATAGATGATTTTGAGATTACGTTCAGCAGGTGTTTGAGAACACGCTTTAGCTGAAAAATAAAGAAGCTTTTTAGAACATGTGTTATCTAACTGATCATTCATTATATCATAGCATTCCACAACAACAAGGAATCAAAACGTTAACATGGAAACCCATTTTAAACATGATATAAAACTGAAAATTTAATAAAACACATAAATTGCAAAGTTACTTATCTAGGATTATTTTATATTGAGAAGGAGGCTTCAAAACCTGTATTTTCCCCTTCAAAATCCAGGTTTGAATTAAAATTGAAAGAAATGTGTTAAAAGAAGTAAACATGGGCCCTAATCCTGCAAACACTTACACACATGAGTAGTCTAAGAGAAGTCAATAGGACTACTCGTATGAGGAAAGACATGTGTGGTCTTTAATATTTGCAGAATCAGGGCTTTGTTTTGCCCTCATCTGCACCTTAAAAAAACACTTAAAAATAATTGTGAAAAAAGTATTTTGCAATGGATTTGAATGCCTATATTCTAGAGTCCGAGGCAAAGCTAATTTCTGGATGTACACATCTTTGGAGAATGGCTTTTTAATGAAAATGCAGGATAAACTGAATTTTAGACTAAAACCTACCAGGCGGCATGTGTGTAAGTGTGTCAGATTTAGGAAGGTCATAATGAACTTTTTATCTGTGTGCAGAAGAAGTATCCCTCCGTCATGCAGAAGAGGAATTGTGTCTGACGTCTGAGGTTGGAAAGCACCTCAACAAGAGCTCACAACATGAGGGCTAAGGGATCTAGAGCAAAAAATGGGTAGTGGTATTCTAGCCAGTGACAGAATCCATACATAAATTGATTATTGCTATGCTTCTCATGATAGAATCCATGAGTAAATTACACAAGGGAGCACGAAACAGCACACAGCAGTGTGTTGTTGCTTGCTCTGTGCTATCTTGCCTAGCAATGATGTTCCAGCTATCCAGTCAGCAAAGTTCTGGTTCCCTCCCAGCTGCTAGAGTAAGGGCAGGATTTTATTCAACAGTAGTATAAACAAGCGCTGTGATGACACAGAGCAAAATGTCTAATCACAAACTGACAAAGACACTGACAGTGCTTTCAACTTTCTCTCTCCACTCCTCTCCCCCACCAACACTGCCAATTTTAGTTAAAGCACATATTTTGTAGATGGATTTCTATTTTTTGCTTAATTAAATTCTTTAACTACAATACAATGTATTTGGCCTTTATAATAAGTTGATGTTGCTTGTATATACTAAATCACTGCATTGTTTTAACAGGAATATGTTCTTCATTAATGTATGTTATGGAGCTCTAAAAAGGCTGTTTTAAAGGGAGCTGGATTTTTCTAATTCTGTTGCAATCAATGTCATGCCATTTTGTATGGGTTATTTTATTATATAACACCGTTATTTAGAAGTTTATCATGCAATAAAACAGAATTCAGTATTTTTGCCTTTGAAGTCTTTTCCAAAAAACCTTAACATAGAAAGGAAAACACTAGATAACAGCTACACTGCTGGCATAGCCCCAATAAAAATAATGCATCATTTATGCAATGTCCCTGCCAGCAGTCTTGGAATCCTGACATTTGAGATGAATTAGTTTCTTTATTTTTGATGTAAAATTTCCAAATTAAATGTTGCCAAGCGTGATTTCTGATACCTGAACACATTAGATAAAGACTGACATGCCCTGACTTACAATACCCCTGTAACTCTGAAATGCCTATACATCCAATGAGTAACTTACATACAAATATATTTTGAATTAATAATTTAATCCAGATTGTCAAAAAGACTGAAATGTGCACACACTCAGACCTTATGGAAGAATAGAGATTTTAATAGTGATGAAACCAGCAGAGTCCTATAAAATGTAATGAGGTTCTAGAGAAATGGCTCTAAATACCTACAGAATTTAATATTAAATTAGATCATTTCTATACAGTTTTAAACCATCCTATAGAATTTTGTGGAGCGGAAATTGTGCTCAATAAAAAAACAAACAAACATCCACCCATCTCTGGAAAGAATCTCATTTTATAGGTCTTTTCCATAAGGAGCTAAAACTCCCACACAACTTTATTTTTAAATCTTAACCAAGCATCATTATTATGTCACCCGAGGATAATGTGTGTCAAACTTTCAGCCAGCAAAGACAAGCAGGCACCTAGTGATTGAGGAGGCTGCATAATTAATTCTTCCTGGTCACAAAAACCCAGCCATCTGAGGGAAATGCCTATTACAGCAGCGTTGGTGTCCTGCACAAGGAAATTCTGGCAATTGTTTATGATTCAGGATTGGCTGAGACATCTTCTGAGTCATTAATATTTGATTGATGTATAATTGTCTGACTCTTTGTGTTAGAGAAGTTTCCCTTTCATTTTCAGCTGCCTCCCCCATCTGAATGTTTGTAAATAATTTAATGTTTATTCCTAAAAGTGCATCTGTTTTTGCTGCTTTTTTTCTGTTTATGAATTATAGTTTAAGGATGAGATTTTTCAAAAGTGACCAGCACTGGTTTAACTCTGCTCCCACTGAAGTCAATGGGACTCAGCATTAGCCTAACGCAGCTTCCAGTCAAGGTAACGGGACACTTTTCAAAATGTTCAATAATGTATCACATGGACTTAAAAGTGCTAGTTGCCTTCTGTGATGAGCTACAATAATAATATTTTTTTACATTCTTTATGTGCATGGCTTTCCTAGTATATTGCACATTAAATACACATCCTATTCATTCAATGTTAATTTGAGTGAACTGAGTCTGAACATATTCCCTGAAAGGTTTATTATATACCCATCTTTAGTAATCGAACCATAACCATACCGTTTAAAACACCGAAAACATGAAAAAAAATCTATATTTGCCATGCATTTTGATTGTCATTTGTCAAATCAATGCTGCTTTTAGTATAATATGCTTTTAATTGCACAGAATGTGGCATAAAGAATATGATATACATTAAACGTCATGATAATGAAAGGAACTGCCAACTTCAAAAAAGCACCGCGTGCATCCACTTCTCCAAATAAGTACTTATCAGAGGACAATGATTCATGAAACTTTCAGGATTTTAATAATAAAAGTGGTGCAAGTTCTTAAAATAAACAGTGGAAAGTTTTGGCAATCTCTGAACTCTTCAATACTGAACTGTATGTTCAACATCTAGTAATACTTTTGCTTAGCTTCAGAGTAAAGAGTGTCAAATAAAGTAGGTGGGAGAGAAATAGAGGAATTTGACAGTTAATTCAGAACTTCTTCCTAAGTGGGGAGAAATGAGTGGAAATATTTAAGTTTGTAGACTCCAACTGAGTATTTATTGATTCCAAACCTTGTGCTTTATGTCCACCCCTGTAAGTAGTGACTACAGGTATTCTGAAGGCTGCTTTCACTTGAATATGCACACACAGCTGTACAAGCACAATTCATATACTGCCCTCTACATGCAGAACATAGAATCTATTGCTTTGTCCACAAGCGGATAGCATTCCTACATGCAAAACTTGCGTATCAAATAGTTTTTGTGTGTGTAAATTCTATTGCTTGCATGTCCACGTATCACTTGTGTATCATGCCTTCTGTGATAGAGCACAAAAAGTAAACATGCAGGTACTTATGTGCAAAATTGTACATACAAATTGTACATACACAAATGATACTTGAGACCCTCCCATAGGAAAAGCCACCTTTGCATTTACAAGTGCTTTCATTATTTTTTCTTCAATTGCAGATTAAAAATATTGCAGCTGATTCTCCATTGCCCTCAACTTTGCAGTTATTTATACCAGTGCAAAGTGAGTGCCATGGTGTAAAAGCCTACCATTCCGATGTAGCATTTTATACCCATTTTGAACTGTGTCAATGACTGCACAAGATGTAGGGCAGTGGAGAGTCAGGACCATTGTGTCATGCCTAGAATCCACAAATTCCTTCAAAATACCCCCCCAAAAATAATTGAAGAGTCGGGAAGCTAAAGGAACTGATAACTATGTGGTAGAGATATTTTCTGAAAATACTACCACAGAAGGTGGCTGGTGGAGAGGAATTACCTTGTTTGTCCTCTCTTTCACACTGCCCTCTTCTACTCATTGCAATAGATGTTGTCCATGATGCCAAATGGCTGGCATCCCCACATCAAATATCCTTAAAAACAGCATCTAAAGTCACACTGGATATTTTTCAGAGTAGCAGCCGTGTTAGTCTGTGTCAGCAAAAAAACCCCCAAAAAACCAGGAGTACTGGTGGCACCTTAGAGACTAACAAATTTATTTGAGCATAAGCTTTCGTGGGCTACAGTCCCACTTCATCGGATGCATAGAATGGAACATACAGTAAGCAGATATTTATACATTCTCTGAATGTATAAATAGCCCACGAAAACTCACACTGGATATTGTTATTGCATCTATAAAGGCTCTGTGGCTTAGTTTTGATTTAATGGCTTCCAAGTCTTTTTTAGTTCATTAAAAACTCTTGCTTTTGATTAAAAAATAGTATCTTTTGACAGGCATTCAAATAGCTAGAATATAGTATTGCATTATTTCAAACATATAGGATGCTGCTGAATATAATCCTTTTCTAGACTGTAAAACTGGAAAATAATATCAGAATTTATAAGATTCATGTGTTAGGATTTAGTGGTTTAGGGCTAGACAGTGCAACTCTTACTCAGGTTGGTGAGTAATTAATGAGTAGTACAATGAAATTCAGTTGGTACTATCTGTGTGATAAAGTGTTCACCAGAGTGAGGAAGCCTTATAGAACTTAATCTTTTACATTAGACTCTTATAAATTATTATTACTTTTTTTTAGAATTAAGATTACATATTCCATGTATTCCTCCTCACTAGAGGCCTGCTCCTGCCCTCATTGCAGTCAATAACAAAACTTCAATTATATAGGACTGGGGACTAGATTCTTAAATACCTTATATTTCCATTAAAGAATAAAGCAACTACTGTCTAGCTATCTAGTCTCTGAGCCGCTGCACTTCACTATCATTCCTTACCAATGTAAATTGGATTTTCCTGTGTCTTCTATGTCCAATACTAATAGAGACACAAGTATACAGGGTGTACAGAAGTGCAAAAGTATTCTAATGATGGGCCAAGAAGGAAATAACATTTATCCAGGTCCAGTCAGTCAAATAAGAAAATGGTTTTGAATCTTCAGTTTCTTCTACTGGGCATTAAAGCATCAATACTACTTTTTTTCTGGTCAAATTCTGTGTTATCGTTGATGGAGAAGTATATATGAGTTTGCCAATGCTGTGACATTTTGACATGAATATCAAAAGAAAATGATGTGGCTGAGTTTAATTTGAATGGCTCAGATAGTGAGATTATATCTTGCTCAATACTTCATGAATATGAATAGTTTGGAGTCTGAAAGGCCAGTACTTGGACATTTATCACAATTTACTCTTTCCTTTCACAATCATGTATAACTTTCATGAGCAAATCTACAGAGACAAGGTGGGTGAGGTAATATCTTTTATTGGATCAACTTCTGTTGGTGGAAGGGACAAGCTTTCTAGCTTACCCAGATGTTTTCTTCAGGTTTGGGACACATACTCAGTGGCACAGCTAAATATAAAGTGGAACAGATTGTTTAGGGTAAGTAGTCAACACATATTCTACGGGCCCATTCAAGGTGCAGTGGCCCATTAACACCACTGTAGTCATAGGACAAAGAAGGGGTTTAGTGGGTTACAAATTGTTGTAGTAAGCCCTAAAATCAGTGTCTTTATTAAGACCATAATTTTTAGTGTTGAGCAAATTTTTGAGTTTAAGCTCCCAGGCTCATCTTTTGAAAGTGTTGTGCAGTTTTCATTTCAGGGGTTAATTTACAAATGGGCATGGTAACGTAGCAACATTTATTAAGAGTAAAGATTTGTGGCTTGTCCAAATTGATTTCATAACCTGAAAAAAGACTGGATGGCAGAAAATCGCATTGAAGGAGGGTACTAGGGTCTTAAATAGGGACAGATCATCAGTGTTAAATGCTAACACAGAAACAGCATCTTCGAGACCTGAATGTGTTCATGTCCCCTTGACTTCATTGGGAGTTTCAATTATGCAGGGTTTGCAAGATCTGGCATTTAATATTGATGTCTCTTCAATGCAAATCCTTACACCAGCTCATGCTGGATGAGGATGAACATGAATTCAATCACTAACACAAAGACTTGAGTTTTAGGCTTGGGTTCTCAGCTGTGCCAGAACTGCACTCAGCACAAGAAGGGGCAAAGATGGCTCTAGGCCATCTATATGAACTTATGACCACTAGAGGCTGCCCTTAGTTACACCCAGCTGCAACAAGGGCCATTCTTCAACTGGGGATCTTTAGAACACACCCGGCTCTCGGAATGCCCTCTTCTCCTTCCTACATGCTTCCTCCACTGGGAAGCTAAGAGGGGATAGCGTAGCACCAGCTCAGAATTCCTCCATACTGTATCCAATTAGGGTAGTTTTTGTGCCATGAACTCTACCACTGACTTATTATATAGCCTTGGGTAAGTGACTTAACTTCTGTGCTTGGTTTCCTAATTTTAAATTGGGAACAATACCATTTACCTACCTATCTCATTGAAGTGTTGTAAGGATCAGCCAATGTGTGTGGAGGGCTTTGAAAAGGTATGGCTTTATTTAAGTGTTGTATTACTATTAAATGAAGAAAAAGGAAAATGCCTTTGTCTTGCCAACTGTTGAACCTAAATCATGGTGTATGCACTCCATGCAGTTTTGATTAGCAATCTTGTACCAGCTGACAGTATTATTCAGAGAGAATACAGTCAGAAGGCCTGAAAGGTGAAGATGACCTATGTTAATTAGTCACTATATTTGGACTGACAAAGCATTTAAGGGGTCAGTGGGATTTTCTGCCTGTTCACTGAAGTTGAGGCAAATACAAATACAGTAATTGTGAGCTCATCAGCACAATTTAAATTCTAAATACTATTGCACAATTACTGTAAAACCTAATCTACACAGTTTTTGTATTGTATAACTATTTTGGCTACAGAGGAGATACAATTCTTTCTGGTTTTAGGGCCACTGAAACCATCTCAAGGAAGAGACCAGTAGTAGCTACATAATTGCTCTTCTAAAAGAGTACTATAGCAGCCACCTAACATAAGCCAAAATAAGAATGGGGGAAATGGTATAAATGCATTTTAGTGATAAAATATTGGTGTTAACTGTTGAAACGAAAATGTTGTCCATGAAGTTCAGAATTCTAGTCAGCCAACTATGATATAAAGGAAATACAGGACAAGGACAAGAGGTTTCACCAGTAAAAAAGAAAATACAGATAAAGATGCTTTCATTCAATTTTCTTTATTACAAAAATGGAGACAGAAAGGTTACATAAAATAAAATGGACATTGAACAACAAATGGAAGACATGCATAAGGTTACATATATTTCTGGACATTATGTTTGTAACGATGCACACATTCTTCAGGGAAAAAGCTGAAGTGGAAGGAAAAGTCAATGGAGCAGAATGTCAGTGAAACAAGAAAGGGATGGGGAAAAAATTAAAAGTTAATGTTTCATAAATTAATTATTAAAAACCCAGAAACTGTTTGTATTTAGAGTGGTTTTAGAAAATAGAAGTTCACAGAGATTGCAGCACTTACAGTATTTTTCATACTAGCAGAGTGAACACATAGTGTATAATATTTTCAATGAAATAGTACTGAAAATACACAACTGATCAGGTTTGCTTAGCTTGTGTTACAGTTCAGTTAACATGCATCCTGATAAAAATGGCATGCTTAATAAAAATAACTATTTTCCCATGCAGAAAATGTGCACATTGGATTTGTAAAATAAATATTCTATACTATTCATTTTAATAGCATAAAATCCAGTGAGCCCATAATGCCACATAACAATGCCAATTGTAGTTTTGCTCAGGATTATGTACTAATATATACTGTATAAAATAAAGGTGTACAAAAATGGGTGTAACTAACACCAATTTTCAAACCCAGTGCTGGAAAAACTGTTAATTATCTGTAGGTAAGTTGCTAAGGTCCCAGTCCTGCAAACATTTACATATGTGCTGAATTTAAACATATGAGTAGTCCCATTGACTTCAATGAGACAACTCAGATGCTTCAAGTTAAGGACACACATAAGTGTTTGCAGGATTTGGGCCTTATACAACTGCTCCTTGCCTACACACTTTTATTTAATTGTATAAATTGTTTTTCGAAATATATTATATGACAGATTCTAGTTTATAATCTGCTGATGTTTACCAAGTAGATTTCTAAAATAATCATGCTATTCATGTGTTAATTTCTCAAACCTTAAAATGCCTGAAATTTCAACTATTACATATAGCATATGAATAGTAAGTTGGTACCCATCAAAAGGAGACTGTGATATCATTCATTTGCTAATTTATATAAAACGCATAGGATGATATCACAGGTATATATACTATTGTCTGTTAAACTCGTATCCTCTAAATTCAGATTTGGTCAGAACAATAATGCCATGCTCATCTCTTACAGATTAATATAATTACACTTAATTTAATAAAGTAATTTTACTCTTTATTTTATAGAAAGAAAACATTCCCGTCCCCTCACCCCCCGTAGAAATCTACGTACACACATCTACACCACTGTACAGTCTCATATATGGTATTACAATTTCTACTAGTTTTCTATGGAGTGATATGATTGGAAGTCAAAAACAGTTGAACTATTTCTTATAAACAAAAAGAGACAATTTGGAAAATGCAGTGGTTAAAGGGATAGTTTTGGAGGGATATGTGGCCTTGCACCATTAAAGTGATTCCTGCAAAGGTGAAATACACCCTTCTTCATAGTACCCATGAATGGGATATATTCTACACAAATGAATTGTGTGTTACAAAGAAATTTACTTATATAGAATAGGTTTAGGGTTATGAAGAAATATTTACCTTAATGGCCTATTTCTATTATCTAAATACAGTTAAAATTTATTATTAGAGAATAGTTAGAAAATATACAGATTTTCTATGGGTAAAATCCTGGTCCAATCAAAATCAACAGCAACATTTCCATTGACTCCAGTGGAGCCAGGAAATGTGTAATTTAAAATGTACATCTGGGGAATAACAGCACTGGCTGCATTATATACTTCCACAGGGAAGGCAAGGCCCAGGCAATAATAGATTACATTATGCTGGTTCTTCTGAGATTTATTAGGAGCTGAAAAGAAGATGGGGTGCAACTATGCAAGAAGAAAGCACAGTCCAAACAGCTGACCATGGAGCCTCAGACAATGTCTGACTACTGTCATCAGGGTACATGCTGAACATGCCACTGGTGTCAGGAAAAGGAAGCATGCAAGTTGGGATGGTAAAATGAGGAACAACAGCTGATTTAGAATGAAAATGCAGATGCTAAACATCCTGGAGGGTGGAAGTACATTCTGAATGTGATTCTGAGAAGTATTTTCCTTGTGTGAATCACTGCACAATGTATGTCCAGTACAGAGGCAAAGCATGAGAAAACCCAGAGAGCAATCTCAATATTTTGACCATATTAAACACTACTTGAGGTCTCCTCATGTTTATCATTTCATGAAAACCTTTTGTCAAACAGGTAATAAACCATTTAGTGCTCACATTTGTGTAGCTTCTTGATAGAAAGCTGGAGATAATTCTGTAGAGTCAGTTAGCTACATACGCTAAGGGCAGGTCGACACTACCCGCCGAATCGGTGGGTAGCGATCGATCTCTCGGGGGTCGATTTATCATGTCTAGTCTAGATACGATAAATCAATCTCCGAGTGCTTTCCCCATTGACTCCGGAACTCCACCGCCGCGAGAGGCGGAAGCGGAGTCGATGGGGGAGAGGCAGTGGTCAAATCGCCGCCGTGAGGACGCCGAGGTAAGTCTACCTAAGATATGTCGACTTCAGGTACGCTATTCCCATAGCTGAAGTTGCGTATCTTAGGTCGATCCCCACCCCGAGAGTAGATCTGGGCTTAGTGTCCAATTCTGCAGATGTTATATGTGTATTTCCTACTGCAGTGAATAGAAATGTTCTATGCATAATGACCACAGCATATCAAGGATTGGGAGAACATTCTAGTAGACAAAATAAACCATGTTTAATTGCAATAAACAATTGCAATAAATGTCATGAGAATGCAGTCATGTAAGTGCAGGCTTATTCATTGTTTTCCCTCTGTTTTGCTTTGTACATTTGAAAAATGTGGCAAGACTTTAACAAGGAAAACACATAGGCCCAGATTGTTGACCCCGCAGAAGCATAAAGCAGCCTTATATTGCCTTAATGGCAAGCTGGAGATTCCCCCACTGCTCCAACGAATGGGGTGGGAGTGGCCATGGCATGAGCATGGTGTACTCAGATGCTCTCCAGAACCCGTAGAGGTCCCTAGGAGATCATTGTAGATGTCCACAAGACTTAGCAGCACTGAGACTGTTCTAACTACTTTCAAAGGCCAAACCGTCCCGCAAAAACCCAAAGGATTGAAGAAGTTAAAAAAATAGCATATAGTCAGTGCAGGAGATTGGAGCCCATATCACATAAACCATTACAGTATATGATTCCCTTTTGCCCTCTCTTTCTTGTTTATTTAAGATTATCCAGTAGAACCTCAGAATTAGAAACACCAGAGTTATGAACTGACTGGTCAACCACACACCTCATTTGGAATGAGAAGTATGTAGAAGGCAGCAGCAGAGACCAAAAAATAAAATAAAAGCAAATACCATATAGTACTGTGTTAAACGTAAACTACTAAAAAAAAGCTTTTAAAAATGATTTGACATAGTAAGGCGGTTGTTCTCAACTGTGGTCCACCGCTTCTTCAGGGAAAGCCCCTGGTGTGCCAGGCCGGTTTGTTGGCCTGCCGCGTCTGCAGGTTTGGACGGTCATGGCTCCCACTGGCCACGGTTCGCCGCTCCAGGCCAATGGGGGCTGCGGGACGTGACACGGGCTGAGGGATGTGCTGTCTGCTGCGTCCCGCAGCCCCCATTGGCCTGGAGCGGTGAACCACGGCCAGTGGGAGCCGCGACCGTCCAAACCTCAGGATGCGGCAGGTCAACAAACCCGCCTGGCGTGCCAGGGACTTTCCCTGAAGAAGCAGTGGACCACAGTTGAGAACCACCGTGGTAAGGAATCTGATTCTGTGCCTGTTTAATTTAAATTAAGATGGTTAAAAGCAGCATATTTCTTCTGCATAGTAAAGTTTCAAAGCTGTATTAAGTCAATGTTCAGTTGTAAACGTTTGAAAGAACCATAATGTTTTGTTCAGAGTTACAAACATTTCAGTTATGAAGACCCTCCATTCCTGAGGTGTTCATAACTCTGAGGTTCTATTGTATTAGCCCTCTCATTAGCTGGTTTTACATGTACAGTTGTATTTCAACACATTATGAACAATGACAGGAGGACATTGGGTGATAGGATCATGATTCTGGATTGGATTTGGCTCAGGAAATCATCATGCAGTTGAATTTGGTTATTTGCATACTATATATCTATTATGTTATTCCATTAGTTTAAATGTTGTAAATGTCATTCTCTGTTTTTTATATAAAGTTTACATTTCCTCAAATTTACTTCAACGTGGTCAGCCCTCTAAATCCATTATAGCTTTGAAATGGGACTTTACTGTGGTGTTTGTTTATCTTTAGCTAGCAACAGAATTTGGGTATGTCCATTATACATACAAAAACGTAAACATACAAAAATACGGATAAACACATTTTATTGCTAATGTATAAAATATACGTAGCTTTTAGTGTGTATTATTATGCTGTTTTTATTTCTCTTTTAAATCCAGTGTTTTATATTCCAATATCTCTATTATTATAAATAAACCATTGTACTCTGGCTTGTACTATTATTATATAAATCATTTGGCTGATAAATTATTTGCACATGTTTGTAACTTGTCAAAATTCAGGAAGCAAAAAAGATACAAAGGAAACCTCTTTGGGGAAGAATACAGTCCTAGACTTTAAAAGTTTTTAAACTGTAGCACATCTAGAGTGAAGAATACTAAAACTATTGTTGCTTTGAGCTGCATCACAATATTGTGGCGGTTTTTGTTGTTGTTTTTTAAGTTCTCTGGGTCACTAATTAGGATTTCAGGCTCAAATTCAGTAACAGTGTAATTTAGGACTTTAAAATTATGTTAAATGAAACAATGTCTAGGTACATGACAACACTGAGAAAATGTTACATTTTCAATCATAAAAGCTAAAAGCCTTTTTAGAATTACTATATTTCAAGAACAAATTTACTTACCTAACATTTAAGTCCTAATGACAGCAATGTATCAAATTAAATCTGTGCAGATCTATATATCACTTAACTTAAATTTGAGTTATAATCTGAAAGCTGGTAAGTATGTATCTGGCAATTATTTCATCTGTAAGCACTTCCATTCTCTCTACTTCCCTGCTCCTTCTTGTGAGAAGGCATGATATTACAATTTACTGTACAATAATCCTACTTTACTAATATTTTAAGGATAGGCTTCTCAAACTATATTACAGACGAATACATACATCTCTATATTATTCCAGGAAACTGTGTGACACAGTCTGAGTTATAGACCAAGAATACACTGGGCTTGATTCTCCTCTTACTTGCACTGGTTGAAAGACAATGTAACCTCATTAGTCCAGATCTCTGATCCTACTCTGGTGACCCAGAGCAGCTGTAACAACAGCGTAACACATCCTTATTCATCCCTGCTGTAGAAGGTATGACCAGGGGAAAAGTAGTGGGGTCAGATGTCCTTATGCCCCTTGAATCCCCAGCTGTACCCGCCAGCTAGCTATAAATTACCAGTAGCCCTGAGATTTCTCTAATTTAACCTAGTGATTGGTCCAGTACCTAGTTGATCCCAGGACCCTTTATTTTCCAGGGTGGAAAATGTTTTCAGTGCCCACCCACCACCCAAATGGAGTAAGCTAAAAAACAAACCCACCCAAAACTCCATTATCACAAAGAAACAAAAATGGGGATTTGGTAACCGAATGTGATGATTTGGTGCCCAGGAATGTTGGTGCCTGGGGTGATTGTCCTGATTGCAGGCCCCTAAAGCCAGCCCTGGTCCCAGGATCAGGGGAAGAAGTACAAGTGACATAAAGCTTTCTCATTGTCGCCACTCCCTATGGGAACTATGACATAAATATGCTCCCTTGGGGATAATGGAATCCAGCTTGCCTCCTAAGACACAGATTTAACTCCCATTAAAGCTTTACTAAGTTTTCCATGAAGCTTCAGTGGGTCTTTAAATAGCTTCGAGTTAATCAGATTCTGTGTGCCTGCTCATTATTTTTCATTTGTCATCCTAAATGTCTGTCTGCAATATTAGAATTGTTTGTTGTGATAACAGAGGAATACTTCACATGGGGAACAAGGAGAAGGCAAACTGGTTAGAAACAAACATTTTGCTTTTGCACATATGTCCTTAGCAGGGCCGCCCAGAGGGGGGGGGCAAGTGGGGCAACTGACAATTTGTCCCAGGCCCCGGCCCCGCAGGGGCCCCCACAAGAATCCCGCTGCGGCGCTTTTAGGGATGGGGTGTCGCTCCAGGTTTTTGGCGGCACTTCGGCGGTGGGTCCTTCACTCGCTCCGGATCTTCGGCGAAACTTCGGCAGCGGGTCCATCAGTGCTGCCAAACACACCTGGAGCGAGTGAAGGACCCGCCGCCGAAGACCCAGAGCACCGCCGGGTGAGTTAATTAATTAAAGCGCCCCCTGAAATTGCTTTGCCCTGAATCCTCTGGGAGGCCCTGGTCCTTAGTAGGTTTTTGTTTTGTTTTTTAAGAGGGAAGAACAAAGAAAATAGATGATATATTACACACATTAAAAGAATGTTAAGGTTGTAAATCAAGCACTCAAACATCAGGAACTGCAGAATTAAGTTTGCCTATGCCTGTCCTTGTGTGCATACACTATGATAGTTTTTAATAATATGATCACATACTATTTTTTGCACAGGACTCTTGCCTCATTCAGTGCAGAGAATGGCTAGTGCTCACTAAATAAGCAGCTATTCAAAATTTTGTTTTCTCTTTCTTGTTCAATATGTGGCCCCAAGACTTATTTACTGCACACTATTTAAATCCTGCTTTGAAGACATAGTTATTAATTTCCTCATGAACTATTCTATGGTGCTCATTAATATAATATCTGAGCGCTTCACAAAGATTAATAATTTATTTTCCTAACATGCCTGTGTGGTATTATATTCATATTACATATGGGGAACAGAGGTACAGACGATTAAGGCAGGTTGCTATTGTCTATGTGGATTGTCACTAAAGGGACACTTTTTGCCAGTCTGTTTCACAACTGTTTGCTGACAGAAGAGGAAAGCTGAAATGCAGGCATCTCCGGCTTCATCTGGGATAAGCATGCTCTAGTGGTCACAGATTTCTCTGACCTTTCTCCCCACCAAACCTGATCCCTTCTGCCAGGTGCCCTCCCGCCTGCCTCTGTCCTGTCTCTCCCACCCTTAGCTCTTCATCGGAGTTTCCTCCATGCCATTTCCCTTTCCCAGTCCCAATCACCTTCTGTAGGCAATTCCAGGCTCCTCATCTGAGTCACAGTCTTCCCTCAAACATGGTTTCCAGGCCCAGTCTCCCTCAGCTGGGCTCCTCAGCCAAGAACTCTCTTGGTACCTTGCCCAATAAGTCCTAACATCCCATTCACCTTGGATCCTTATCAATCTTAGTGTCCACTCACATCCACTTAGGTCTTCCAGTATCCTGGTGCTCCTGTTTTTCTCTTACTCCCAGTCCCATTCTCCAGGCCCAGCCAGTCCTGGATCCTCTCCTAGTTTTCAGTCCCAGTGCCCTCCTCCCCACCAGCTCGCAGCCCCATTCTCCTTGTCCCAATCTATTTCCTCTGACACTGCTCATGCAGCTTTTGCTCTCTGCCTTCCAGTCAGTTTGCTTCCTCCCATGCAGGGGGAGCACTGAGAGCACAACACAGAAAGTCTTCCTGCTCTTAGGTCCTGTTCCCCAGGACCAAAAAGGCCACTGGCCGCAGGAAATAGTATTTTCAGGGACACTCCAGTTCAGACCCTGTATCCTTGGGCTGAAGTATGATCAGCAGAAACAGACTCTTGAGAATTTAGCTCCCAAACTCAACAAATCTCTACTGAACATGTGCGGACTGAGATTTTCAGAAGTTTATAACTAGGCCAAATTTGGGCATTTCTTCATGGGGACAGCAAAAGGCACATTCCCGATACAAAGGCAACATGTCTACAAATTTCCAGTATCTGCCCCAAAGCAAGGAGGCACTAGAATTTCTCAACAAAAACTTTGTACCTTTTTTTTTTAGCATGGGAAAAACAATATATTTTCCCCAAATTTTGTTTTCAGAAATGGCTGAAGAAAACCTGAAACTTTCCCTTCCCAAAAATCAGCCTGAGCCAGACACTCATTTAAAATTTTAGAACAAACTGTTAGAATTTGGCAGTTATAAGCAACTGAAAACAGGTTCTTAGACTGGAGTGTGCTAGGCAACCTTAACGAAAATTGGTGCTAACAACTCCACCTATATTCCAGATAAATATAATAGTTTCTATGAAAAATAATCTGCTTTTTCAGGGCCAGATCAAACAGTCATTTCTTGCTTCGGGCTCCAACACAGCACAACACTTAAGCACATGTTTTGCTTAAGTTAGGGGGAATCTGAAGTGTCTTGCTGAATTGCGGACAAAATGCTGAATTACCATGAGTAGGTATATTGACGAGAAAGTCTGATTCTCTACTCTTTCACACAAATTTTATGCTGGTGTAACTCCATTCAAATTAATGAAATTACACTGATATAAAAAGGATGTAATATAGTGGGGAAAACAAGTCAAGGGATGAAACCATGGTTCCACATAAATCAGTAGGATTTTTGCCATTGACTTCAGGGGGGGAAGGGATAGCTCAGTGGTTTGAGCATTGACCTGCTAAACCCAGGGTTGTGAGTTCAATCCTTGAGGGGGCCATTTAGGGATCTGGGGCAAAAATTGGGGATTGGTCCTGCTTTGAGCAGGGGGTTGGACTAGATGACCTCCTAAGGTCCCTTCCAACCCTGAGATTCTATGATTCAATGGGGCCAGGATTTCACTCAAAGTGGTTTCTAGATCAGACCTTAAGATTCCTAATTGTAGTAGATATTTCAGAGAGGGATGTCTTTCTATAAATGCATGTAAGTCAGTCTTGGGAGTTACACATATGCATTTTGGGAAAAGGATACCTTCTGAAGAACTGCACAATTTCAAAGTAGTAATTTTACTTTTCGAAAAGAGTTCTTAACACAAAGCTGTAGTTTCTTCCTTACTCTGGAACCACATTGCTTTCTAGGATTATTAAATATGTAATAGGATTATGAGTTCCACCTCTTTAGTCTCTGATATTGCGATCAGATCTATATGGGTGAACCTTTACATACATGTGGATCCTCACCATGAATGAATTTCTATGCACAAAGAAAAGTCTGCCGATGTGGATCTAACTGCATGATCTGGCCTACTTTTTTAAGTTCATATGAGTCATAACTATGTTTACTGTTCTTTGTTAAAGTTCAAAATAAAAAAACTCTGAACTTGTCTTTCATGACCAACACATGCTAAGGAAATAAGGGTTGGGAATGGCAGCTTTCCTTTTTCAAAAAGCAGGCACAGGGGCCGTAAGTGGTCATCACCTTGGGATATAACTGTGTAGGACCTATTATGTGGATAGAGGCATTTTGGTAGAGAGGAAAAAAGAATGTAAAATAGATTAACTAGGGAAATTTACAAAGCTTAACTGAGACAGGGATGAATACTTTAAAACAATCCTATATTGTTAAAGCATAAAAAAGTGTAATATGCATAAAGTTTAGTATTAAATACTGCAAAAGTAGCTAATGAAGCAGAATATTTTATAGAACAAATAATATATAAATACTTTTTAAAAGGAACTACATACAGAGGGGCAGATATGGGATCAAAATGCTCTCATAAAAGACACACATGACAAACATGAGAACCCACTGCACCCACAATGACATATAAAAGTCTATGCACGTTTCTTAGGTAAATAAACTATAACTGAGCAAAAATGAATAAAATCATGAACACAGAAGAACAGCCAATCATTGTCAGTTTGTGTTTGCTATGAGACAAATGGTTTCTGTGTTCATAAAAAAGCCACTTGTGAGAATTTTTCGTGCATAGATTGATCAATTACCTCCAGTATGATATTAATTGGAAACGTATACTTTAGAAGCGCTCCAGAAAGTCTAATTTTTATCCAGGTCTTTATTTATTTCCCCCTTAAAAATAACATTCTCATGCTGCTTGTCTTAATAATATCAAAACATGCACAACAGACTTATGGCTACAATGAAAGAAAAACTAGCAGCATTTTGCTGCCATGATTGGCTTCCATTTTCACCTTTAGTGGCTTCGCAGCATCTATCTGCATTGATGAAGATTGTTATAGAAAATGAGGAGTGTAAGAAAAAAGTAAATTTGAGAAAAAAGTGGAAAGGTTGTAAAATATGTGAAATAAAGTAAAAATTAAAAGAAAAAAAGCAAGAGTGGGAAAGAAAAAGAGAAAAAAATAATTAATGCAATATTTACACAATATCAAAGACAGTCACTCAAAAACAGTCTAACAGTTAAAAACAAATTATGTTGAAAAGACTGACAAAAGTTGTACTTTTTAAAGTGAAAAATGAGTTCCTCTGAAGTTGTAGAAATGACAAAACTGAATACCAAATGTTTAATTCACAGAAGAAGTAACACCTCTATAGTAGCAACGCATGCTTCCCCACAATGGCCCAATAATCTGTGTCAACATTACTCTGTTGGAAACACTTTCATGGGCATGAGGGATAGTCACTCTCCTTGCTTCAGGACCTAATCCAGGACAGTACTTATGGACATTCTTGGTTTTAAGCATAGAAGCAGTCTCATTAAGCAAGCCTAAGTGTTTTGCTGAATTGGGTCCTCAATCTATTGTCTCTATACTGAGCAAGAGCTTAGTGAACATTGGGGTGGGGGGAACTGAAACCTTTCACTTCAATATATTCATTACCCCTTTTATTCACTTCCACAAAAACTCAAATGAGTTCATCTTTGTTTGGAAGCATGTGGAAAGAGAAAGGGTTATAAATGCTCATGTAAAGATGAATTTACCTGAGTACTTATGGTGCAGTGTTTGACAAACATCCTAAATCAGGAAACAGTCACCTGATTGAGGAAATCAAACACCCAGCATGAATTACAAACTGTGGATACTTGAAGCAATTGTGAAGAGCAACCCATAAACTGAAATATTTTCACTTAGATTAATTGTTGAACAATTGTGAAAAATGAACAAATTCATAAAAATGAAGTGTCTGTTCATGGCTCATTCACGCTCACAAAAAAACCCAAACCTATGCTTGCTAAATAAATTGGCCGTGCAAATTCACCCAACTCTTATGTTCAGACTGCCACAAGAGTGCCACTTCGTGTGACTGATCTTTGTAATATTGTTTACTTGAAATTTGAACGAGACTGTTGAACTCATTTCAAACAGGCCACTGAATTAATATTAGAGGCTATAGCCTTCCAGACTAGTGGGAATATGTTCCATGTCCAATTACTCATCTTCTTAGACTTTTAGTCATCACAAATGCCACTTTCAATGACCTTTTCAGTGTATTGTGTGAAGCATTATGTGTACAGCTCCCATTGGTATTTATGGCTGTGGCAGAGCTAATTTCAGTATATTATGCTGAATATTTACTTTTCTGGCATGTAATCTATCCCCCTAATTATGTAACTTTATCTGGTAATACAAAATGTTTATATATTTGAATTTACACAACTGCACATTAAGATTTCTGAGAAAACATGATGAAACAGCAATTAATATAGGGTTATGGATATTGACCAAAATAAGAAAGGTACGTGGATTTATAGAAAACAATCCAAGTATAGAAAATCTGGTCTAGAGACAGCAATATCACTGGACACGTTAAATTCAACTGACTTAAAAATGTGAATTTTCAAGACTAGTAATCGTGAAAGTAGGAGGAAACCACAAGAATCAAATAAGACTGTTTACATTCCTTATTATAATTATTATTGCCATTATTTCAATGACAGTAGCACCTACAGGCTACAACCCAGATGTGGCCTCATTGTGCAAGGTACTGGACAAACACATAGTAAGAGATAGTCCCTGCTGTAAAAAGCTTGGAGTCTAAACAGACAAAAAAGACAGAGGATGGGAGATAGGATGTATCCCCCCACTTTTTGCAGATGTGGAACTGAGGCACAGGAAATATAAGTAACTTGCCCAAGGTCACACAGGAAATCTGTGAAAGAGCCAGGGCTTGAACCTGCATCAAGTGTTATCAATACACTTTAAACTTTGCTTACAACATTAATAACCTTGCTCTCATGTGCATATATTTATAGAAACAACGGACATTCTTCAAATATTCATACAATCAAAAACCCATTTCCATGAGAATTCTTGTAATAATGAGTTGAAAAGACATCATGTGATAAAACCAACCAGTTACTGGGAATGTGTCCAGATGTTCATGAGACTGGGTCTGCAGTATGTTATTTTACACAGCATACTTTTTTCCCAGTAGTCATGACTATCAGACATTTTCAAAAGCCACATTTTTCTTTATGAAATATAAAAGAAATCAACCTGGAAAGAAACAGGTTTGTTTTTTTTCTTGAGACGCGTGGAAGTTACTGTGCTAAAACTTTAATATCTAAGAAAATCTTTGACCAGCTTAATTGATTTCTGACAGCTTTTTCATATAAAGCTTTCAGATATACATTTACATCAGAAATATTATTTAAAATGTCATGTCTAATTTGATACAGTAGTGGACTTTTAAAATTGTAAAGCAACATGATAGCAATTACATTTAATATGACAGCTAACTTTTGTGAATGAAAGTATTGTATATTTAAACGGTGGTTAAGCATTTCAATGTTCTGCTATGCCCAAAACGCCTATTTTTATTCAAATGATAAGATAACTTTTAAGAATTGCCCCATTTACAAGGAAAAAAAATTAAAAACTATTATGCATATTTTTGTTGAAGTGGAAGTTTTGTGCAATTTGAGTAGGGATGTGCCCTCTATTAGTCGTAAGAGTCTGTGGCAGCAGCCCTCCCACTCCACCAGATTCTGATCAAGGGACGCTCTTGGGCACTGTAAGAAAGGCATCTACTACCTGCAGTCCAGCTAACATACTTCTCTAGGTCTCTTCCTACTTCTCTGTCCTTCCTGGCTTCATGTTGCAGTCCTCTTTCTGGGGATACTGTCCTGGTATAACCCCTCCATAGCAGCGAGCGCAGATCTGTTTCTCTGCCCGCCACCTTGCTGTGCTGAACAGACTCCCTTTTGAGCCCCTCCTCCAACTGCAGCATACCCAGCAGGCCTGCCACGGTGGGTCTGCCTGGGTCCACAGGTGTTCCTGTCCCCCTCTCTCTCCACTGGGGTCTATCTACCCCAAGGACCTCTCCCCTTAAGTTCAGTGCTGGGGTGTCCAAGTCCAAGGCTTGCATTCCCCTGCCCCAAGAAAAGAAATCTGCATTCTGATGTTTATTCCCTGACCTATGGGCTACCTAGAAGGTGTAGGGCTGTAAGGCTAAATACCATTTCATAATCTGGGGGTCGGTGTCTTTCATGGAATTTATTCAGTGGTGGGATGTGTGGTCAGTTATCAAGAGGATTGAGGTTTCCCAGTAGGTAATATCACAATGCTTCTATGGCCCACTTCACCATCAGTGTCTCTTTTTCTATAGTCAAATAGGCCTTCTCTCTGAGAAATAGTTTCTAGCTGATATAGAGGATTGGATACTCTTCCTCACCCAAATTTCAGGACTACACTGCCACTAACCCCATGTCTGAAGCATTTGTGTGGAGTATAAACCATCATGTGAAGTCAGGGGAGCAGAGGACTGGTTCTTTGTTTAAAACATCTTTCAAGGTCCTAAAGACTGTATCGCAGACTTTGGACCAGGCAACCCTCTTGAGGCTAGAGTTCTTCACTAAGTCAATGACGGGGGCCACTAGTATGATAAAGCTGTGTATGAGTCATATATAGAAGCCAACCAGACCCCCAAATCCTCTAACCTGTTTCTTTGTTATTAGAATAGGGCAACTGATCAAGGCCTTGGACCTTCCCAATCAGAGGTCTAGGCTTGCCCCTTCTAATGGAGTATCCCAGGTACATTACTTCATGAAACCCCAACCGACTCTTGGCTGGATTTGCCATGAGGCCATCTTTCTCAAGGGCTTGTAGGGCCACCCATATTTACTTGAGGTGTTTCTCCTATTTGTAACTGTCGGCTGCCATGTGCTGACAATGTGGTCGCAGGACTATGTCCATCACACACTGGAAAGTGGCCACTGCCTCATGAAGGTAAAAGGAAATGGTTTTAAAATGGCACAGTCTGGCCAAAAGGACTTGTAAAGGCCATTTTCTCTTGAGATCCCTTTGTTGGGGTGGATCTGCCAGTAGCCCTTGGTCAGATCCAACATCAAGATATACTTCATGTCCCCCAATTGCTCCAACAACTCCTCGACTTGATGCATGGGTTATGCATCAAATGTAGATATCATGTTCATTTTTCTGACGGGACAGAGTTGTCCCATCTGCCTTGAGCACCAACACAACGGGGCTTTGTCACTTGCTGTGAGATTCTATCATCCTGCGGTGCAACATCACTGGCAGCTCCTGACATACGGCATCCCACATTTTCCTAGGCAGGGGATCAGTGGTTCTAGTGGATCTTCCATCCGAGCACCACAGTGATTTGGTGACAAATCAGCCAGGTGTGTCGAGTTTGTGACAAGAACACAGAAAAGAAACATCAGACCACCTGTCTGAACCCATTGGGCCAGAGCCCTTCCCCCAAGGGAATTGTGTCTGAGACCTGCAGTAAGGTAATCTGCGGACCCAGCTTTAGATTGTGTGGGAAGGGTGTTATGAATAAGCTCTTGCTGCCTCGCCATGCCTTCAGAAGGTTTATGGGGTAAATCTGGGTCTCTTTCTTTTCTGGGTTTCCAGATCTCATAATTCACTGCTCCTATCCAGCATACCACCTCAAAGAGCCTTTGACACCTAGCCATTAATTTTGATTCTGAGCTGGGCAACAACAGCAGTACCCTGTCACTGGGACAGAATTCACATGGGCAGGTGCCCCTGTTGTAGGCTTGCTCTTGAAACCCTTGGGCCTTTAAGTCTTTTTCTTTTGCTAAAGTCTTTAGAGTCTTCAGCTTTTCTCATACCCAGAGCATGTATTGTACTTTCCGGTGCCTCTGGGCTCTTGCTCCTCCAGGTTTCCTGAACTAGGTCTAGGATCCCCTGGGGTTGTCTCCTACATAACCACTTGACGGGTGAGAACCTTGTTGATGCCTGGGGTACCTTGGGTTCTGCAAATAGGAGGGGCCGTAACAAACAATCCCAGTGGCAAGAATCTTCAGCCATGAACTTTCTCAGGATTCCCTTCAGGGTCCCACTGAAGCATTTGAGTTGCCCATCTGTTTGTGGATGGTAAATTGACATTCTCTGAGATTTGATTTTCAGTAGCTAACATAGATAGATAACATAGCTTCATTAATCATGACACAAAGTTCATCTTCTGATCTGCAATTATTTCATTTGGAATTTCCACCCACACAAAAACCTTTGAGAGTTCTGTTGCTATGGTTGCTGTGTAGGTCATTCAAAGTGGAATGGCCTGGTGATAAGTGTCAGATAATCCATGATTACCAGCATGTGTTGCTGTCCATTCATGCTCTTTTCAAAACAGTCCTATCAAATCCATGCCAATCCTCTCAAAGGGGATGTCTACTATCATTAATGGGAGGGCCCTTGGAGTGTTCTTGGGTCCTGCAAACTGACACTCTGGACAGGCCATGCAGTAATCCCTTACTTCTTTTTAGAAGCCTGCCCAATAGAACTGGTAGATAATTCTCTCCAGGGTTTTCTCCCTCCACAGGTAACCAGTGCACAAAACCAAGTGCACAAGCCAAAGCAGATCCCTCTGAAAGGGACAAGGTACTAGAAGTTGGGCCCAAAACTTGGCTTCATGGTCGCGTATAATCCAGTACAGTCATTCCTCTCTCAACTCAATATATGCCCATTGTTTTAGTTTCTGTCAGTTGTTTACCTCTATGTTGACAGCTGTTCATATGTCCGGGACAAGGTTGGGTTTCCCTTCTGTTCCCCTATGAAATCCCTGTTTTGGGTCAGTCATTCCCTATTCAAGGGGTCTTGAGTTAGCTGGTCCTGGTGGTCCCTCAGGGGTCCTTCAGCAGGTTCTGAGATCCCCTACCCTGGATCTTCTTTCACTCCTGCAAGCCCAGTTCCATGATTCAGCCCCTTCTCTGACACTGGAAGTACAGTCATCCCCCCACAGTCAAATCATTTTCCTGTGCTTGCGTTCACAGCCCCAGACCACTGGGTAGTCCAGAGACGCCACCCCTTCCCCCTCCACCTCACAGAGAGTTTTGGTGTGGTTTCCCAAGGTAAACTGTAACTTCTTTGTGGGGTATGAGGGGATGTCTTTGTGTATACAGTGAAGGAAAATAGTAGCAGTTAACATGACCTCAGCCAGCATTTCCCTTATAAGGGCCTGTCTGCATCTTGAATCTATTAAGCTTCTCACTTCGGACCCATAGACCGTCACTGGGCTACCATCTTGGCTGGACCCTTCTTTCAGGCTCTGGGGGGCAGCTGTCCAGGCTTGCCCCTAGCTAAAATCCATGAAGGGGTAGTAGTGTTGAAAATGACTATGCTGCTCACACTTGAAACAACTGCCTGCCTGTAGGGCCTCTGTCTTTCCCCTCTACATTGGGGATGTCACCTTAACTGCCACACTCCCTGGCTCACTAGGCCTCTGTGAACTCAAGCATTCTTATTCAGCATCCAAGTCTCTGTTGCAGAAGAGATTTGGGTCTCGGCCCAGCCAGCAGTCTCCTGCACCCTGTTCCCTCCACTGCACTTGGTCTTTCACATTCAGTGATGGCCTAACCTCGGGGCTCCCACCCTTGAGGGTTGGGGGCAGGGGTGCCTGTTCAGCTGCCACGAAATTTTCAGTGAGGCCTACTGCCTCTGACAGACCATCTGTTTGGTGTCTCTGCACCCACTCTCATCTCCCGACCAGAACTATCTGGATAAATTACTTAAGCACATTATCCTCTGCCACTTGCACCCCAGTTCACCCATCTGGGATTAGCCAATGGCAGCAATAATATTTCAGGCACTGGGCCATGACCTGCTGGTAGGTACCTTTCTCTCAGGAAGCGTTGGCAGTACATCTCAGGGGAGATATCAAAATAATCTAAAAGAGCAGTCACAATCAGATGGTAGTCTCAAGCATCCGTGGGCACTTTGGGATGGCCCGGTCAGGTATGAGGGCCAGAAGTATGGCACAGTGGTCTGGCAGTCACTCCATCACAATAGCCACATATTCAAATGTCACTAAGAAGGCTTTGGGGTTATCTTCTGTGACCATATTTGTTAGCTTGACCAGGATCTGTGACATAGGGACCCTCCCAGAGGACTCTGGCCTCTGCTTAGCGGTGGCTCCTGAAGGTTGTAGGAGTGTTGCCATCTGCTGGACCAAGTTTTCTTGCTACCCTTGAGTTGTGTGGTCAGGTCTCGAATGAATTGCTGCTACTGCTCCTATGGCTGTTGATCTGCTTGCTGCTGGTGTTGTGCATCCAGCTGTTGGAGTAATTGGCTCTTTGGCAGATGTGGCTTGGTTGCCTGCTGACGTTGAGTCTCCACGATCCATTTCAGCAGCTTAATATTCATATGTTAATGTCTTTTTGTGGGGGGGGGTTGTTTGTATTTTTCTCTGCTGGCCTTCCTTATGTTCTTCATCAGGACTGGGCTGTCATGCCCACATTCTCCACCAGCTGTGAGCGGGGGCATGCCTCCTCACCCATTGGTAAGAGACTGTTGCGCCAGCTCCATCTAGGTAGGGGAACCCGGGCCTCCCACTTCACCAGGTACTGACCCAGGGGCCCTCTTGGGTGCCATAAGGGAGGCATCTGATATCTAAGGTCCAGTAACACCATCCCTTAGGTCTCTTTGTACTGCTCTGTCCCTCCTTGGCATGTGTCATGGCCTGCGGTTGTTCCTTGCAACACGGCCCATGAGTGGGGAGTCCTGGCTTCATGGATAAATCTCTCCCCTTGGAATTATTTTCCTGACATAATCCATCTGTAGCAGTGCATGCAGGTCTGTCTATCTATGCCTGACACCCTGCTATGCTGAAGAGACACCCTTTTAAGCTCCTCCTCTAACTGAAACATGCCCAGCAGGCCTGCCGGGGTGAGGCTTCCTAGACCCACAGTTGTTCCTGTCCCCCTGTCTCTCCACTGAAGGGTTTATCCACTCCATCCCAGGCACAGAACGTAATTTTTCAATTGTTGAGAGCTTTTCTTGTCTTTAGTGACGTGTAGTTCCTCTGGCTACATAGGTATCTGGATGCCTATATTTCAAAAAGTGACTAGAGATACAGAGTGCTGAATTTTTCAGTGTTCAATCTGAGACACGAAAAAGGGTGGAAGCTTAGCACTTTCTGAAAATCAAGCCTCTTTAAAAATGTCTCAAGTCAGGCACCCAAAATGGTGCACCGAAAATCATTAACAACTTTCGACAACCTAGGGCTGAGTATTCTTTATCTTGTTTAGTTAATGTTCAGATTTAAAGGCCCTCCATTTATGAGTACCAGTGAGGGGTTAGTATGTTATTATGGTTTGTTATCAGACATTTGGTTCGCCTCAAAGAGGAGATTAGTAACCTTGAATGCAAAGTTCTTATTGGATAATGCTGTAATTTCATTATTGTGATTAGATATGATTGTGATCACATTATGATGCAATTTTTCTCTATGGACTTGGAGTTTGATTATGCCGTGCTCACTCAAAGTAATAAATATCCCCATTGGAATCGATGGAATGATGTAGTAAAATACTAATGAATGTGAGTAAGAATGATGGAATCTGGCTCACAGAAATCAATGAGACTACTCACCAAATAAAGTGCTACTCTATGTGAGTAAAGTAGGCAGAATTGTGATCTTACTGACAGACAAACCTCAAGATGCTTAGCGATTCGGTGTGATTAAACAACTAAAAGACTGTACCTCTGGGTCTATCTATACTCTGGGTCATCAAAACTGTGCTGGAAATCTGCTAATACTAGCAGTCTGTGTGATATTTCAACACTTCTGCTTTCAGACTTGGACGAACAGAAGTGAAGATGCACAGAAATGAAAATAACAGAGAAAACTTTTTTACAGGTCAAAAAATGTTAATTTCACTTTCAGGTGGCTTTTCCCTTTGTTGAAACTAGTCGCTCCACTTCTCATCTAACTTTCTCACTGTACAGGGATAGGAAAGATATTGGTGTATTTCCACTATTGTTTTCCATTACTGTAATCTTCACATAGTTTAACATTGTTATGAGCCACCATATGGGAAGAATTTAATTCTTTTGGTAAGGATGTGCAAGCCTTTTTTGACATTTCTCTCAAATGTCCTACTTTCTCTGGCTGTGAGTGTGGCTAATAGTAACAGTGTGAGGTTGTTTGTAAATTTGTCTCTCTCTGGAGTCACATCAAGTGCTGTTCTGTCAAAGTCTGTTAATGATTTCTAGCTTCCCCAGTATAAAACCATTAGAGTTTCCTCAGGGAATGGAGTATACAGAGCTCTTCCTACACTACACTGAGCGCTTGCCATTTCAGTTAGAACAATATGTAAATCCTGTCTGTAACTAGATAATATTCTTATTCAACATATTTTTAGTATTCTTTTGCAGGATTCCCTTAAGTGCAAAACATGGCATGTTTGCTATGGCTATTACATCACTGTTTTGAGGGGGCTGTCAACTTAGATATATTTCTTGTTGCCACTTTGGATAAGCATTTCTCTAAGAATACAATATTGATTGGATTCCTAGCCATAGATTGTATATTCATAGCATAAAACAGGTATGAATTCACCTAGCTCTTTAAGGTCTCACTGTCCTCTAGACTATTCTGCTCCTCTTCAGCTCTCTTCTGATTGTGGTTGACAAAGACGCTTCTGATTGGAAATGCACCAATGTTGCTATTTCTAGCTCTCTACTTCTCCTGGGGACTACAGATTTGTTTAGGATTACACTTTGCGTCCTTTGTATTTGTGTGCCATATTCTCTGAAAGATTCTCAGGGACCTGGTGCAAGTTTTTAGAGGTACTAGTTTTTTCCTAGCCTTCTGACTTTGGGATCACATAATCTATCAAACTATTGATAATTGGTTTCAGGTAACTTGGTAAAGCTGGGAGGTTTGTTCTGCCTTGTATAAAATGCACCAATATGGATGGCTGCTTACAGATTTACTGTTTCAGAGAGCACCTTCAATGCTTCCTTTAGGATTACATGCCTTTTTTTCAGGGGTGAAAGTAAGTCTAGGGACTTACTGGTATTGGGCTGGGCTGGGGCCAGCTCTGGCCCCTGGAAGGGGCGGGGCCTTGGGTGGAAGGGGCAGGGCTGGGGGTCAGAGCCATCCCCGGCCCACCCTGTACCGGTGAGTGCCTCCTTCCCCCTCTCTTCCCCTCCCCCCCCACCGGGGTAACAGTGGCAGCTGGGGGCTCCGGAAGCAGTTTAAAGGGCCCGGGGTGGTAGTGGCGGTCAGAGCCCTGGGCCCTTTAGATCGTCCCCAGAGCTCCACCGCTGCTTCCCCAGGGCTTTTAAATCGTCCCTGGACCCTGCCGGAGCCCTAGGGAAGCGGCGGTGGGGCTCCGGGGATGATTTAAAGGGCCCAGGGCTCAGCCGCCGCTACCACCCCGGGCCCTTTAAATCACCGCTCCAGCCCCTCCACCGCTACCCCAGGGCTCCGGCAGTGGGGCTCTGGCAGCAATTTAAAGGGGCCGTGGCTCAAGCCACTGCTGGGAGCCCCAGGCCCTTTAAATTGTGCTTGGGGAAGCCGATCCACCCCAGTATGGCGCACCAGCTCTTTCTGGTCCGCTGTACCAGGGAGTACCGGCTTACTTTCACCTCTGCTTTAGTTCTTTCTTCTAGATTTGACTGAAGACAAATGAGTAAGGGATGAAAAGGCCTTCATGGATGCACTGGAGAATCTTTCTATCTTGGAAAAATCACCCAAGGCTTCTAATTAACACTGGAACACCTTAATTCAATTGAGGCCTCCACGTAAGACAACACTAGCTAGTTCAGGGTGCTTTGTGGGCCTCTGGCCTGAAACAGATTCTCAGGCCCAGCATCCGGAAAAGTTGCAGACTTGCAACTAGGGCTGATGAAGTGAGGTTGAACTTATTGGCACACACAAAAATCAAACGTAGGATATGAACAATTTTTCAATGAGTTTTAACTGTCTGGGAAATTTAACAATTCTGTATTATCATTATTAAGATCATAATGGACTAAGAAAGGTTGGTTCAGGGCACTAAATTTCATACATGACCCATTTTAAAATTATTTACTCAAAAAAATTGGTGAACAGATTTACTTCTAAATTTTCAGATAATTTATTTTAAACTCAAAGAGTAGGTACTGTAATTTTGAAGAAGATACTCTTCATCACAGATAAAGTAGTTGAATCCCTGCTTTAAATGCAAATCTCTATTCAACTATGGAGCCAGGACCAGGATCTTCACAATATATGACATACATTTTTCTTAGAAATTAAGGAACAATACAGCACTATGTCCCTGGTGACACTGAGGCACAGGCAGTTGGTTTGGGGGAATTGCCAGGTCTAAAAACCTTTGAGAATTATAGGAGTTCCCACCTGTCTTGGACTAGAAGCATGAAACCAAAGAGTAGAAATCCAGCCAAATGAAGTTGAATTTCAGGTAAATAATTTATTTTTCTCTCCTCAACCATTTCTAGCTGGCTGACATCAATGAATCGTGCTCCATTTAAATAAATTCTTAGTAAAACATTAACAATGTGGCATCTGGGTCCAAAATATACATCAGCAATCATAGCTAAAGGCGTCTTAAATTTCAACTTTCTTTATAAAATCAGCATTATATGAAGAGAGATCTGATTTGTTGTCAAAAGATCTGATGATGTTGGTATGTAGTGACCTAAATGCAATGGTTAGAACTTTTTAGCAAATTGCCCTTCAAAAGACCATTGTACTCATTCTGGGAAGAAAAAAAATGGTTGAAGACATCCTGTTAAAATATTTTTGCATTAAAAAAATTCCCTTCAAATTGAAATACTATAGAATTCTACTGTCCTTTTACTGGAGTTATAAGCAGGCAGCTGTTACTTGAAAGCCACAAGTAAGGACTCTTATCCTTAGCTAATGCTGCCACCGATATCCTTTCCATCTTAGTTCCATGGGAAAGGACGGGTGGGGCAAAAACACATATGTATTTAAAAACCTATTACTTTATTTTTACTGATTAAACATACATTTCCCTGGAAACAAGAATAAGTACTGGAAGCCAGCAGCTGACTTTGATACTGCTTCTTAGGGCTGCTCCACACTAGTGGGGGGGATCGATCTAACATACGCAACTTCAGCTACATGAATAACATAGCTGAAGTCGAATATCTTAGATCGATTTCAAAAGGTACTTACCCCGGTCCACACAGCAGCAGGCAGGCTCCCCCGTCAACAGCGCTTCCTCCGCTCACGGAGCTGGAGTTAGCTGAATCTATTGCTTAAAAAGTGGTCTCATTCTGAACATAGCATAGTTTCATTCCACAGATCTCCTGCCTGAGTGTATCTTGAGTTACACGTGCTCACTATTGACTAAAGTAAGTTTTTACTAGTTTTTGGTTGCTGGCAGCTCTGAAGACCCAATACAATTCAGAAAGGCTGAACTGGATTCTGTTCCTTCATGTTCATTATCTACAGATTTGTTTAATAAGTTTTAGCTACTCGACCACAGGTGCAAACCCAGTGAGGGCAATTTTCATGTAGGTCACTGAGCACATAAATGAAAGAAAATGGGGTTAAATGCATATAGCTGAGGGCCTAACGTGGCCTGAAAAATATTTGTTACAGGCAATGATATAAAAGGTGATAGCATGGTTTTCATGGAGGCAGATTAAGGCCTGTAGCTGGGCACTTAGAAGAAAGGCCAGGAAGGCAGCACTGAAGAATGGAAATCCTCCCATGAACACTGTCAACTTCCTTGGCAAAAAATAAAACATGTTTAAAAGAACTGAGTAAAATAAAATCAACAACAACCTACCATTTTTTGTATGCTGAATATTTTCTTCCCCCCAAAATCACTTTATTGGGCTTTTCTGTAGGTTGAAACCCTGTATGACATTACATTTGTGACTTTTGATGTTGTGGTGTTAAATGGAAGGAGTGATTTAAAATCTGCTAGAAATCTGCAGAGACGGCTTTAATGGATATGAGAAGTTCCTAGGATTGTCACTATCCACTTGGGGGAATTATTTATGTGATTTTTTTATGTTTTATTAAGAGTTTTAAACCATATCTGAAGCAGAAAACCTCAAGACATGCTTATCTGTGGGGCCAGGAAAGTGCCTACACAAATGTCTTGGACGCAGATGGAAAAAGAGGCTATTGTATTCATATTGACTTCCTAACTCTGTTAATATAAAAAACCTGTTGCATCAATAGAAAAATACATTGTAATACATTCCCTTCGAGATGAACCTTTAGATCTCATAAAGCTGTCATTTCTAGTCAATACTGACGATATAAAGTATCTGTTTGGCATAATGAACACTGACATCTTTGCTGCTATCGGGCACAGTGTGAAAATCAGAGAAAATATCACATATTAAATAGATTGTCCATCTTTGCCCATCACTAAATGACTTTGGTCAGGATGAGTGAAGGTGCCTTAGCACAACTGACAGCCATTTGTTTCAAAAGGGTAAGCAAGATGCTCAACACTGACAGCAAAGGTCATTCTGTTTGTGGGAACTGCACAGAGATTCTGACTATTCCAAGGCTGTTAATACAACATATCAATATTGGAGGCAGCATTTAAAATAAAAATTGCTCCTGAAACCGGTAGAGTAAAAATTTTGATATATGAAAGGAAAACAAAAAACAAAAAAAGCTGCCAAAGCTGCCAGTCATTTTTCTCTTAGATGTGAACATACCCACTGAAGTTAAGGAGATTACTCATCTGCTTGAAGTTAAGGATGAATGTAAGTTTGTGTAGGGATCAGGGCTGAAGTTCCGAAACGTTGCCTTACTATTAGTGTCACAGGGATTAAAAACAAAACACACACACCCCACACACATTTCAAAACTAGGTAACATCTTGTACTGGAGGATGGGCTTCCAGAATACTGTATAGAGTTTGAGAATCTTCTGGCAAAATATTCAGATCATTTAAAAAAGGTTCTACAGAATTCCTATAGGATGTTAATTTCACACCCACTTTATGCTTTGCAAAAGTAGTTGTCAAGGAAACTAATTAGTTGCATAATCATAATTGCTATAATTACCCGTATCTAAGGGACTATATTCTACATGTTCAAATAGTTGCAAAAGCATGTGCATAAAATGAAAAATGCTCCATCTCCATTTAGATGTTGGTTACCTGAATTGCCTTTTATACACAAGTATAGAGCTTTGTTGCCACACGTGCAGGTATTTTGTGTTTGTGTCAGTTGTTGCAATTATGATTTTAAACAATTATAAACAATTGTAAATGGGTAAGCTTATGTTTCATTAGATATACCTATATCTAAGAAGTATTAAGATGAAACTTTCATGCTGTTAAACAATTCCAGATATATCAAACGTATAAAGGAAATTGGTTTGCCTTTCTTCTGTTTTCATAAGGCTCTATCACATTTTCTACTTGCAAAAGTTTTTTCATTGAGACGAAAGCTTTTTCATAGAGTCATATGAGCAAGGCCATATGAGCAAGGCCAGAAGGGACTATTATGATCATCTAGTCTGACCTCCTGCATAGAACTTCCCCAAAATAATTGCTAGAGCAAATCTTTTATCCTTAAAGCCCACATCTCCTTCTCCATTTTGTCCTGAGGTGAAATCTTAATGCTGAACTGTGACACCACAATGTTTCTGTGGCAAACAGATTGATGTCATAAGGCATCCCCTTTCACTGCACAATCAAACAGAAGTATAGGACTGTGAGGGAACTGAACCCCTGTCAAGACCCAAACAAATTTCCACTGACTTACACCGACCCAGGGCACAAACCAACACCACAGTAGGGCTTGATTTGATCCTAAATTATTCTTACTAAGTTATGTGACATGCTTCTTAACTGTATATAAATTCCAGAAATAGCACTTTTAATATCAACAGATCATTTCTGATAATATGGGAAAAGCCATTCACATAGATGCCTAAGACACTTCTCTTGAAAATACGTTTTCTAAAAAAATCCACTAACAATGGAGCGGGTTGATTGTTTTTTAGCAGTCGATCAGGTAACAGGAGAAAAAAACAATGTGTTAATTATTTGAAATATTTCCAGTTGATTCCAAGTCTATAGCTCATTTGGAATCAACACCAGTTAAACAAGTGCTGTTCATACATTCAGACTCCATAGGAAACACAGGTATTGATACGGTATTACTTTTCTCCTTTTTTCCATTGGCCTTGATATATATTTGGCAACTTTTAAATTTTAGTGTAATACATTATCTGTGTAATTTATAGCATACATAAAACCTCTGTGAAAATTAGATGCTGCAAAAGTTTAGCACCTGATTTATAAATTTAAATGTTACTGCCATAATCTGAACTAAAACCTTGAAAACTCATAGTTCTAAAATTAAGATTTGTTTTGGTTATAGCAGTTCAGAAAACATCTGAAAATCCTAAAAACTAATTTATGTCCATTGCGTAAATTAAATTAATCAAATTAGACTGTTGCTGAAAATGATGCATGGGAATTGGTAAGTTTTGCCTCAAATTTCAGTTTGAAATATTTTTTAAAGATTACATTTTAACCCTCAAGAAGTTAATAACTGAAACACCACTAGCCCTGAACTACTGTGTATTTTTGCTTTTTTTAAACTGTTAACACCAAATTACATAAGCACTTATGCACATGAGCAACTTTATTTATAGGAATAGTCATGTTTGAAGAGTTGGAACTTTAGAACTTTATACACTAAGTTCCTTAAAGAGGAACTAAAGAGATTAAATCAAAACAGCCCTATTTAAAGGCTTGATCTTGTAAGGTACTGAGTATGGAACCTGCTCAAGCAGAGCCCTTAATACCATGCTTAATTTAAAGCATGAGTAGTCCCATTGACATGTACTGAACCCCAGGATACCAACATATGAATAGATTTACGACAGACAACATAAACCATTAAAAAAAACAGCTTACAAAGATACAGCAAGTGCATTTCTGAATAACAACAATCTCTCTTATTAACTGCCAGTAACTGAGTTTGGGGTTCTGTGTTTCTTCTGCAATTATGGATGACTTCACTAATACCAACAGTAGCGAAAGGAAAGGAACTTTGACTGAAAGTCCTTTGGGGCAGGGACCATCTTTCTGTTGTGTGTGTACAATGCATAGCACAATGGGGTCCTGGCCCATGACTAGGGATAAATAACAACAACAAACTTCTCCAGTGTAGGGGTTATAAATCCAATCTTTGCTGATAATAAAGAGTACTGGGATCTCAAGTCTAGGCAGTTTAAAAGGTTTTCAGTTCTCAATAAGCTTAAGTTCAGAAACTGCAGCAAGAACCAAAGAGCCAGGGCTGGTGCTCCCATTAGGTGACCCAAGGCGGTCACCTAGGGCGCCAGGATTTGGGGGGCGGCGACTCCCGGCGGCGATTCTAAATGCCGCTGAGAGGAGCTGCTGCCCCTGCCGCCGGCCCGAGGTAACCTGCCGCGGGCGGGGAGCCGAGCCGCCGCCGGCCCCCGCCGCAGTCCACGGGGGGCGGGGAGGGGAGCCGAGCCCAGCGCCCCCGCCGCGGCCCGCGGGGTGGGGAGCCCAGCCGAGCCCACCGCAGGCTGCGCGGGGCAGGCTGCCGCAGGTGGGGGGGGTGGTTTGCCGCTGGGGAGGGTAGGTGCGGGGGTGTGTGTGGAGCTGACTGCTGTGGGGGGCAGCGTTAGCTGGGGGGGGGCGCAGGGTTGGTGCAAGGAAGTTTCGCCTAGGGCGCAAAACTTCCTTGCACCGGCCCTGCAAAGAGCACACATGTTAAATACTATCAGCAGAAAACAACCAGTTCAATATTAGATTATATTTTAAAATTAACTTACCAGTAATAATGTTGGGCTTTGGTGGCATGCTGAACTCATACAACGTTGGTTCGGAATAACCCAGTCTATTGGCAGCAGTAATTTGCACTTCATAACCCATGGTCCATTGCAGATGCTCTAAGATTATGTGGTCTCTACTACCCTGTACTTTTTTCTCTAGCCACTGGTCTTCTTTATCTTTCTGTAAAGATGCAAATATTACATTAAATAATCACAAATTCATATACTAAAGCCAAAATTGTTAAGGTTGTATAACATAAATTAAGCCCCAAATCTTTTTCAAAGGTTATGAGTTCTCACAGTCCATTTTGCCTTCAATATGAGTTGTAGGTAATCCGCTCCTCTGAAATTAGGGCATTTTTTACTTTGGTCCCTAAATATGGATTTAAGAACATATCATTAGGCTCCTGAGTTTGAACATTTTATTATAAATTTGTATTTTGTTCAAGTACTGATGCCCGTTTCAAAGCATAGAAGAATCACAATTTATATGTTCTTGTAAAGGTACGAAACTGCTTCATTTAAAATAAATGAAGTTTCAATGATTTTTATTACAATTAATGGTTTTTAAAAGAAAATTCTCAATATAAACAAAAAGTACAAGGAGTACTTGTGGCATCTTAGAGACTAACACATTTATTTGGGCATAAGCTTTTGTGGGCTAAAACCCTCTTCACCAGATGCATGGAGTGGAAAAATACAGTAGGGAGATATATATATATATATATACAGGGAACATGAAAAGATGGGTGTTGCCATACCAACTCTAACGAGACAAATCAATTAAGGTGGGCTATTATCAGCAGGAGAAAAAAAATGTGTAGTCATTATCAGCAGGATTAACACTACATTTTTTTTCTCCTGCTGCTAATAGCCCGCCTTAACTGATTTCCCTCGTTAGAGTTGGTATGGCAACACCCATCTTTTCATGTTCTCTGTTGTGTGTGTATATATATATATATCTTATATCTATATAAGATATATCTATATCTATATCTATATATCTATATATCTCTTCCTACTGTATTTTCCACTCCATGCATCTGATGAAATGGGTTTTAGCCCACGAACGTTTATGCCCAAATAAATGTGTTAGTCTCTAAGGTGCCACAAGTACTCCTCATTCTTTTTGCTGATACACACTAACACGGCTACCACTCTGAAATATAAACAAAGTTGACCAGTTACCAAAAGTAATAAATAAATGCTCATAAAAACATAGTTGTGACTGCATCTCTCCGTAGTCTCAGTGCAGAACTCTGAACAATGATGGAAATTCCGTGGCCCTATGTTAACACTGAAGCAAACAGCATATCCCACTCAAGTAAGTTATGAAGTAATTTATAACATCCTGTATGATATATATCATACACAATATATTTTACAGTTTTCTGAATTCAAACCTTTCATGATTATTAACTTTCACACGGAGCATATAATTTAATTACATGTAATTAAATAATTAGTGTAAATCTGCCTTATTTTTATTGAAGTTAAACATGTATGTAAGGCCCTCATCAGTGAAAGTATCAAAAGTTTTTTGATAGAAATTATATTACGTTTAAAAGATGGATATATAAAAATATTATTTTGAGATCTGAAGGTACAAACATAAAAAACAAAAAATGAATATAGAAACACATTGTATTGGAATATTTTAGGCAGCACTAGAAGTGCTGCCCATAGTTACAAGGAGCCAGTGGGGCTTAGGATAGAAATTAACTGGCTAGGCAAGGAGACTGAGACTGGAAACAAAGAGTTGGGTGGGATCAAATGAGGAGCCAAGTATAGTGGCAGGAGATATTGAGACAAGGAGATTTGGACTGTATGCTGGGAGAGGGATCAGATGAAGAGGGGCTAGCTGGGCAAGAAAACTAGAACAAGGAGCCTGAGAATGATACTGAAATGATGAGTTTGGGGAGGGAGACTAGGACTGGGAGCAAAAGTGGAGGAAAGACTGGGACCCAGACAGGGAGCCCAGAGTTGGACTGAGATTAGTTGTGGAAGGTGATTGGGACTCGGACAAGGTGGTGGAGAGAGAGATAAGATTGGGACATGGATGTATTGGGAGGGTAGGAGTAGACTGGGTTAGTCTTGGGAGAAAAGGGACGGAAAGGTCTGAGTCCAGTAAAGCACCCTCCAGAACCTGAAATAGAACCCAACTTTCCTAAATCCCAACTATCTGCTGATGTCAGCTAATATCTGTGAAACTCACTGGCAACATTTGTCCTAATCTTCATTTAATGGCTGGTCCACACACAGAGTGACAAACTACATTGCTATTAATTACTCCTTTAGCGAAGAGGCAAGGGGTCTGTTTGGTGGATCTAAAGGTTCAAATCCTGCTGATGAATGATGTGAGAGTCAATATGACACTACGTGTTAGAATTGCTGGTTTTTAGTGGGTTTTTTAAAAAAAGACCTAGAAAATTACACCCAATGAATTATGTTAAAAGAATGTTATGATTGCAAAGTTAAGCCCTGAAAAGTTAAGAAATTAGCATTATATATAGTATGTTATATGTTGAAAGCTCCTATTGACTTGCAGATATGTGTGCTCAGCACTTCCGCAAATCAGACACCAGGGTCTCGAGTTGGGCACCCAGAAAAAAAGGAAAATGAATTGTTACCATCTATAAAAAGTTTGGTTAAAGTGACTTGCCTAGCATCACACAGGAACCCTGTGGCAGAGGCAGGGATACAATCCAATTCCATGGGCTGCATTCAAATTCCTTAACCAGAACACCATCCTTTCTATTCTTGCAATCCCCTACCTCATTCACTACACACGTTTCAATTTCTGCAACAAATGAAGCAGAAGTTCTACAAGCAACAGCCTCTTTCACTACAGAACCCTCATCCATACCCAGAACAGGTCTATCGTGTAAACTGAATGAGGCTGGGGTCCTGTGGAAAAAATAGCACGTGATTATGTAGTTAAAGACTGTAAAATAATATATATGCACAGTGGGGCTGAATTAAGATTCACAGGCAATCTTAATTCTGGAATCTCCTGTCTTTTGAGTGTTTGACTTTGTAACCTTAACATTTTAACATAGTTTTTGTATGTAATATATAATGAAATTTTGGTGATCATAGTGTATAGCTATAGAAATCACAGCACATTTTGTATATGCTATATATATATATACACACACACACACACACATATACATATTCATACACACACACACGAGTATATGGGCTGTAGGTCTTTTTCCTAAAGTCTATATCTGACAGACCCAGATGAGTGGGGTACAGAAGTCTGGTAGAAGGCAAATATACTGGCCATTGGATGAATAGTTTTCTATTCCCTGAGTGACCAGAGCAGGGGCTGCACTAGAACAAGCAGGAACTTGCTGGAACCAATTTAAGGCAGGCAGGCTAATTAGGACACCTGGAGCCAATTAAGAAGAACCTGCTAGAATCAATTAGGTCAGGCTGGCTAATCAGGGCACCTGAGTTTAAAAAGAACCTCACTTTAGTTTATGGAAGTGACAAAGGGTCCTGTGGCACCTTACAGACTAACAGAGGTATTGAAGCATAAGCTTTCATGGGTGAATACCCACTTCTTCGGATGCAAGCTGCTTGCATCCGAAGAAGTGGGTATTCACCCACGAAAGCTTATGCTTCAATACTTCTGTTAGTCTATAAGGTGCCACAGGACCCTTTGTTGCTTCTACAGATCCAGACTAACACGGCTACCCCTCTGATACTTTAGTTTATGGTGTGCGTGCGAGGAGTTGGGAGCTAGTGGCACTAGGAGCTGAGAGTGAGAGGGTGTACTGCTGGAAGATCCTATGGTGAGGATAAAGAAGGTGATGGGAGGAGTCCATGGGGAAGTAGCCCAGGGAGTTGTAGCTGTCATGGAGTTGTTCCAGGAGGCACTCTGAACAGCTGCAGTCCACAGGGCCCTGGGCTGGAACCCGGAGTAGAGGGCGGGCCCGGGTTCCCCCCCAAACCTCCCAACTCCTGATCAGACACAGGAGGAGTTGATCTGGACTGTGGGTTCTACCAGAGGGCAAGATCTCTGAGGCAAGCAAAAGTCCGCCAATAAGCGCAGGACCCACCGAGGTAGAGGAGGAACTTTGTCACCCTATGCTCTATGGTAACATGATCCATGCTCTGTGGAGCCCATTTCAATATTGAATAAGTACATGAATACGCACCAGGGCTCAGGGCCAATCCTGTCTCTACTCCCTAAAGCCCATGTAGCAACAGAAACCCAGATATAGAGGCACTGCAATGGGATATCCACCCCACACAAGGCAGAGCAGTTCATTCCGGGGTACAAAATGTATCGGAAGGACAGAACAGGTCGTGTGTGTGGGGCAGGGGGGTGGAAGTGGCACTATAGGCAAAAGAAAATGTAGACTCAAACGAAGTGAAAGTCTTAAATAAATCCACATCTTCCATAGAATCTCTATGGAAAGTAATTCCATGCTCTAATAAGAATATAACAGTAGGGATCTATTATCGACCACCTGACCAGGACAGTGATAGTGACAATGAAATGCTAAGGGAGATTTCAAAATAAAGAGGCTATCAAAATAAAGAACTCAATAATAGTGGGTGATTTCAATTATCCCAATATTGACTGGGTACATGTCACCTCAGGACAAAATGCAGAGACAAAATTCCTTGATACTTTAAATGACTGCTTCTTGGAGCAGCTGATACAGGAACCCACAAGTGGAGAGGCAACTCTCGATTTAGTCCTGAGTGGAGTGCAGGATCTAGTCCAAGAGGTAACTATAACAGGACCACTTAGAAATAGTGACCATAATATAATAACATTTAACATTCCTGTGGTGGAAAGAACACATCAACAGCCCAACACTGTAGCATTTAATTTCAGAAAGGGTAACTATGCGAAAATGAGGGTGTGAGTTAAACAGAAATTAAAAGGTAAAGTGACTAAAGTGAAATCACTGCAAAATGCATGGACACTTTTCAAAGACACCATAATAGAGGCCCAACTTAAATGTATACCCCAAATTAAAAAACACAGTCAAAGAACTAAAAAAAGCCACTGTGGCTTAACAACCATGTAAAAGAAGCAGTGAGAGATAAAAAGAAATCTTTTAAAAAGTGGAAGTCAAATCCTAGTGAGGTATCTAGAAAGGAGCATAAACACTGTCAAATTAAGTGTAAAAATGTAGTAAGAAAAGCCAAAAAGGAGTCTGAAGAACAGCTAGCCAAAAACTCAAAATGTTTTTTAAATACATCACAAACAGGAAGGCTACTAAACAATCAGTGGGGCCTCTGGACGATAGAGATACAAAAAAAAAGCACTTAAAGACGATAAAGACATTGCCGAGAAACTAAATGAATTATTTGCTTCAGTCTTCACGGCTGAGGGCATTAGGGAGATTCCCAAACTGAGCCGTCTTTTGTAGGTGACAAATCTGAGGAATTTTTACATATTGAAATGTCACTAGAGGAGGTTTTGGAACTAATCGATAAATTTAACAGTAAGAAGTCACCGGGACCAGATGGCATTCACCCAAGAGTTCGGAAAGAACTCAAATGTGAAATTGCGGAACTATTAACTATGGTTTGTAACCTGTCCTTTAAATCACCTTCTGTACCAAATGACTGGAAGATAGCTAATGTAATGCCAATATTTAAAAAGGGCTCTAGAGGTGATCCCAGCAATTACAGACCGATAAGTCTAACGTCCGTACTGGGCAAATTAGTTGAAACAATAGTAAAGAATAAAATTGTCAGGCACATAGAAGAACATAAATTGTTGGGCAAAAGTCAACATGGTTTCTGTAAAGGGAAATCATGTCTTATTAATCTATTAGAGTTCTTTGAAGGGGTCAACAAACTTGTGGACAAGGGGGATCCAGTGGACAGAGTGTACTTAGATTTCCAGAAAGCCTTTGACAAGGCCTCACCAAAGGCTCTTACGTAAATTAAGTTGCCATGGGATAAGAGGGAAGATCCTTTCATGGACTGAGAACTGGTTAAAAGACCGGGAACAAAGGGTAGGAACAAATGGTGAATTTTCAGAATAGAGAGGGGTAACTAGTGGTGTTCCCAAGGATCAGTCCTAGGACCAATTCTATTCAACTTATTCATAAATGATCTGGAGAAAGGGGTAAACAGTGAGGTGGCAAAGTTTGCAGATGATACTAAACTGCTCAAGATAGTTATGACCAAAGCAGACTGTGAAGAACTTCAAAAAGATCTCACAAAACTAAGTGATTGGGCAACAAAATGGCAAATGATATTTAATGTGGATAAATGTCAAGTAATGCACATTGGAAAAAATAACCCCAACTATACATACAATATGATGGGGGCTAATTTAGCTACAACTAATGAGGATAAAGATCTTGGAGTCATCGTGGATAGTTCTCTGAAGACATTAACACAATGTGCAGCGGCAGTCTAAAGAGCAAACAGGATGTTAGGTTACAGTGTAGTAGCCGTGTTAGTCTGTGTCAGCAAAAAGAAAATGAGAAAGAAATAAATACTTGTGGCACCTTAGAGACTAACAAATTTATTTCAGCATAAGCTTTCGTGGGTTAGAACCCACTTCATCGGATGCATGGAATGAAGCATACAGTAGACAGATATTTATACAGTCAGAGAAACATGATAAGGTGGAAGTGCGAATACCAACCTTAAGAGGCTAATTAATTGAGAGGAACCATAACAGCAGGGGAAGAAAAACCTTTGAAGTGATAAACAAGATGGCCAATGTGGACAGCTGACACACAGGTGTGAATCAGGATCATTAACTTAAGGGAAATAGATTCAATTAACGTAATTGGACGTTAATTGAATCTATTTCCCTTAAGTTAACGATCCTCATTCACACCTGTGTGTCAACTGTCCACATTGGCCATCTTGTTTATCACTTCAAAGGTTTTTCTTCCCCTGCTGTTATGGTGCCTCTCAATTAATTAGCCTCTTAAGGTTGGTATTCGCACTTCCACCTTATCATGTTTCTCTGACTGTATAAGTATCTGTCTACTGTATGTTTCATTCCATGCATCCGATGAAGTGGGTTCTAACCCACGAAAGCTTATGCTGAAATAAATTTGTTAGTCTCTAAGGTGCCACAAGTATTTATTTCTTTCTAAATTTTCTTTTTACAGGATGTTAGGAATCATTAAAAAAGGGATAGAGAATAAGATGGAGAATATCTCATTGCCCTGATATATATCCATGGTGCGCCCACATCTTGAATACTGTGTACAGATGTGGTCTCCTCATCTCAGAAAGGATATACTGGCATTAGAAAAGGTTCAGAGAAGGTCACTAAAATGATTAGGGGTTTGGAACAGGTCCCATATGAGAGGGGATTAAAGAGGCTAGGACTTTTCAGCTTGGAAAAGAGGAGATTAAAGGGGGATATGATAGAGGTATATACAATTATGAGTGGCGTGGAGGAAGTGAAAAGGGAAAAGTTATTTACTTATTCCCATAATGCAAGAACCAGGGGCCACCAAATAAAATTAATGGGCAGCAGGTTTAAAACAAATAAAAGGAAGTTCTTCTTCACACAGCGCACAGTCAACCTGTAGAACTCCTTGCCTGAGGAGGTTGTGAAGGCTAGGACTATAACAAGGTTTAAACGAGAAATGGATAAATTCATGGAGGTTAAGTCCATTAATGGCTATTAGCCAGAATGAGTAAGGAATGGTGTCCTTAGCCTCTGTTTGTCAGAGGGGGGTGATGGATGGCAGGAGAGTGATCACCTGATTATCTGTTAGGTTCACTCACTCTGGGCACCTGGCATTGGCCACTGTCACTGGACAGGATACTGGGCTGGATGGACCTTGGTCTGACCCAGTACAGCCATTCTTATGTTCTTATGTTCTTAAGTGAATTTAATTAACTTGATAGGCTGCAACTGAGGAAGAACCAGGGATTTTTAAACTCACTGAAGACAGAACCCAGCTGAGTAGACAGGGCTGGTATAAAGCCAGGAAGTTGTCCGCAGAAAGGGGCTGCAGGGAAAGTAGGCTGCAATCATCCCCTGAGTGTAAAGAGGTGTGTTTGAGCTACAGAGCTGAGTAGTCTGCAGTTACTTCCTGAGATGAGGGAGTCAGGGTGGGTAAACTCAGAGGAGGTCCAGAAGATCAAGAAGGAAGTTGCAAGGAGTCCAGGAAAGTAGCAGCAGGAGCTGGCAGACCACAGTTACCAGATATAAGGTCCCTGGACTGGAACATGGAGTAGTGGGCAGGCCCAGATTCCCCTACCAGCCACTAGAAAAGCAGCAATGGAGCTGGGCTAGGACTGGAAGGCTGACTGGAACGGCAATTGGACTGCTGATCCAGTGGGACTTTGATACCTTGGAAGGGGAGGGCTATAGTGACCTGGCCAGAGAGCTTAGTCACAAAGAAAGTGCACCCTGAGTCTCAGAGAAACAGAGAGACCATAGGGCAAGGAAAAGGGCATCAGACCTAAGTGCAGCAAATCCCCAGATGTGGTCACAAGGAGACATCCTAGTCGTGAGAGTACACTGTGACAGGCATATTCTTTCCAAAATAAGAAATCCAAGGACTGAACTCAACGACATTATGTGACAAAGATTTAGCAGTATGTTGCTAACACAAATTGGAAACAATCAGAATAAAGGAAAAATTGGGAGAGTGAGCTACCTGGGATTCCATCAAGCTTTGCTATCTCATCTTTCCCTAAACACAGATAAACCCTGTGTTTAGAGCCCACCAGTGGCATCTTAGGTAAACAGATAAAAAGAAGAGCAGAAGATTCCTTCACTATCACTGATATCTCATATGAATTTTCAAGAGTCCTTTACTCAGGATAGTACTAAGCAATATGCTCAGGCTAATTTCTTTGCTAGAGTATGTGTGCATGTATGTGGGAAACCCACTCACTGTTTCTATAAATCTCCCTGTTTATACTAAGTCCCTTTAATTGGTTACTTTAGAAGCAGAAAAACAGAACCATAAAGAAAGATTTCTACCTCGTTAGGCCTTTCTTGTTATTATAATGCTAATTATATTTATTATTTATAGAATCCTGTACACAGTACTTTACCAACACATAAAAGACAAGAAGCTCCTTTAAAGCAAGGGCTTGCAATCTAAAATCTGTTCCTTTAGGTACAAAGGCCTCCTATTAGTACTACTATTAGCAATTTCGTCTCTAATATACATCAAGAAATGTAAATCTTCAGACGTTAGTTAGAACAGCAGTAGCTTCAGAGATTGCACTGTGTTTTTTGTTTTGTTTTCTGTAATACTGCTTATTAAGTAGATCACAGATGTTGTAAGCCTGGTCACTGGGCACTACTATGACTGAGATTATCAAAGCTGTCTAGGAGAACTGAATGCCAAGTTCCATTAAGTTTAAGGTTAGGGAACGAGTTTTTTTCAAAGTATAATCTCTTTGCTGAAACAAACCTCACACAAAGCCATAGACCAAAGAATATTATTCACTATATGTATAATGCCAACTCCTTGCTAAGTGTTTTACAGACGGGTATGAAACCAAATGGTAAAATTTTCAAAGATGTCTAAGTGTCATATTTTTAAAGGTATTTTGGTGCCTCCAGATAAGCTCCTAATGGGTTTATGAAAAGCACCTAGGAATCTAATTCTCATTGACTGACTTAGGACTTGTCTACATTAAAGAGGAAATTCGATCTAAGCTACGCAATTTAATTGATGTGAATAGCGTAACTCAAATTGACTTAGCTTAGATCTACTTACCAGGGGGTCCACACTATGTGATATCGAGGGGAAGACGCTCTCCCATTGACTCCCCCTACTCTTTTGGATCCAGTGGAGTACTGGAGTCGATGGGAGAGCGATCTGCGGTCAATTTAGGGTACGTCTATACTTACCTCCGGGTTCGGCGGTAAGCAATCGATCTTCTGGGATTGATTTATCGCATCTTGTCTAGATGCGATAAATTGATCCCGGAAGTGCTCGCCGTCGACACCGGTACTCCTGCTCCATGAGAGGAGTACACGGAGTCAACGGGGGAGCCTGCCTGCCGCGTCTGGACCCACGGTAAGCACCTTGCAGTTCGAACTAAGATACTTCGACTTCAGCTACGTTATTCACGTAGCTGAAGTTGCGTATCTTAGTTCGAACCAGGGGGTTAGTGTGGACCAGCCCTAAGTGGGTCTTCACTAGACCTGTCAAATCAATTGCCAATGCATTGATCACCACTCGTCGATCGCCTGGTAAGTGTAGACTAGCCCTGAGACTCCTAAGTGTCTACTGGTCAATCGGGATGTAGAGACAGATGACACCATATACATTAGTAAAATACAAAGCAAATTAAAGAAACTGGCAGTCAAAGTGGAACTCTGAGAAACCAGATTCAGGTACTCAACTGCCATGTGGTAGGTGTCCCAGAGGAGGAAGAAAGAACAACATCCTGTCTTTTAAAATATTAATATAAGTAAACAAATATTTTCTAGTGCAGATAAAAAAAACAGAACAAAATTGAATTGTATCCCGCCACAGACTTCAATCCAAAGTCTTGCCAATGCGAAAGCTCAGAGCCTTAATATCAACTTTGTGACAAGTAAAAATAGGGAATAATTCTCAAAAGGAAACAACTTCCTTTAATCCTGAGATAACTTTATGGATACACTGAACAAAAGGATGTAAGCCTTTGAAAAAAAAAAGACAAAAAACCTTAATTTTTCATTATCCAGCCAAACTGCAAATAATTTACAAAGGAAAGCCAAAAATGTACGGTACTCCAGTGGAACTGATGGATATTTTTGACTTCAAAGAGACCCTAGGTGAGTCTTTAAAATCACCATGGGAACTAAGCAGATAACCAGTGTGAAGTAGAGAGATGGGAATAGGAAATACCAGAAACCTTCACGAAAGAAGAAAGAAAAATGCATGGTGAATATTAAAAGATGTGGACTCCCCTTGATTCCCCAAAAAGCAGAGAAAATAAGTTAGTCAATATTTGGTTAGCAGCATCTTTGAAACGACTATTGGTGGGTGACTCACACTTGTTTCAGGCAGCTGGAGACTGCAGGTAGGTGGTAATGCTCTACAAAGAGATTTAAACAATTCCTGTTTTAATATTGATGTATTAGTTTCTTTTATAATATTCTTGCTCTTATTGGGAACTGGCAAGACAATACACCACCAAGGAAGCAGGGTCTGAGAACTCATTAGGAACAAGCCTTGCAAAATAGGGAGGAGAGGCCTTGGACCAGCAGCTATGTAGGCTGTTACTTACTGGATATGGCTCAAAAATTCAATAGGCCAAATTCCCGGCTGGTGTGAATGGTCAAAGCTCCACTGAAGTCAGGGGAGCTGCACTGTTTGCCAACTCTGACGTTTTTATCACATCTCACAATATTTGATGCTCTTCATACAGCCCCACCTCTCGGTGATTACACTGGTCTACAATTTTTGAGAAGTTGTCTGCTTCAGAGATAAAATGCGCTATTTAGTATGTATTTTGATGTGCTGAATTCAAATATGACAATTAAAACAACTGATTGCCTACTGTTTCTAAGATACTTAAGTTTTTACATTTTATGTCTATGTATATTGTGTAGATAGTAGAGTTTTAATCATAAATTGTAAACCTAGGTCTTTTCATGTGTTTATGGTTGCTTTACATGATACTATTTCACCTGTCCTGTTTATGTAACACTTTAAAAATCAGCAAAGGGGTTATATAAATAAAATTTATTATGAAACAAAAGGCAAAAAACTATTATGTACATAGTTTAGTCCTATTCAGTGCCTACTTGGCGCTTCTTGGCTTGTCTCTTGTATTCATTAAATGGATTATCTCTTGTCACTGTCCAGCAATAGTCTGCAAGCATTGATGGGCTCCATTTGCCCTGATAGTGTTTCTCCATTGTTGCAATGTCCTGGTGAAATCGCTCGCCGTGCTCGTCGCTCACTCCGCAGTTCGGTGGAAAACAATCTAGATGAGAGTGCAAAAAATGTATCGTTAGTGACATGTTGCAACCAAGGCTTTTGTATGCCTTGAGGAGGTTTTCCACCAACAACCTGTAGTTGTCTGCCTTGTTGTTTCCGAGAAGATTGATTGCCACTAACTGGAAGGCTTTCCATGCCTTTTTTTCCTTGCCACGCAGTGCATGGTCAAATGCATCATCTCGAAGAAGTTCACAAATCTCAGGACCAAAAAAGATACCTTCCTTTATCTTAGCTTCACTTAACCTTGGAAATTTTCCACAGAGGTACTTGAAAGCTGCTTGTGTTTTGTCAATGGCCTTGACAAAGTTCTTCATCAGACCCAGCTTGATGTGTAAGGGTGGTAACAAAATCTTCCTTGATTCAACAAGTGGTGGATGCTGAACACTTTTCCTCCCAGGCTCCAATGACTGTCGGAGTGGCCAATCTTTCTTGATGTAGTGGGAATCTCTTGCACGACTATCCCATTTGCAGAGAAAACAGCAGTACTTTGTGTATCCAGTCTGCAGACCAAGCAAGAGAGCAACAACCTTCAAATCGCCACAAAGCTGCCACTGATGTTGGTCATAGTTGATGCACCTCAAAAGTTATTTCATGTTGGCATAGGTTTCCTTCATATGGACTGCATGACCAACTGGAATTGATGGCAAAACATTGCCATTATGCAGTAAAACAGCTTTAAGACTCGTCTTCAATGAATCAATGAACAGTCTCCACTCATCTGGATCGTGAACGATGTTGAGGGCTGCCATCACACCATCAATGTTGTTGCAGGCTACAAGATCACCTTCCATGAAGAAGAATGGGACAAGATCCTTCTGACGGTCACGGAACATGGAAACCCTAACATCACCTGCCAGGAGATTCCACTGCTGTAGTCTGGAGCCCAAAAGCTCTGCCTTACTCTTGGGTAGTTCCAAATCCCTGACAAGGTCATTCAGTTCACCTTGTGTTATGAGGTGTGGTTCAGAGGAGGAGGATGGGAGAAAATGTGGGTCCTGTGACATTGATGGTTCAGGACCAGAAGTTTCATCCTCTTCCTCTTCCTCGTCTGACTCAAGTGAGAATGATTCTGGTACATCAGGAACCGGCAGTCCTTCTCCGTGGGGTACTGGGCGTATAGCTGATGGAATGTTTGGATAATGCACAGTCCACTTTTTCTTCTTTGACACACCTTTCCCAACTGGAGGCACCATGCAGAAGTAACAATTGCTGGGATGATCTGTTGGCTCTCTCCAAATCATTGGCACTGCAAAAGGCATAGATTTCCTTTTCCTGTTCAATCACTGGCGAAGATTTGTTGCACAAATGTTGCAGCATATGTGTGGGGCCCACATCTTGTCCTGATCTCCAATTTTGCAGCCAAAAGAAAGGTGATAGGCTTTCTTAACCATAGTGCTTATACTGCGCTTTTGTGATGCAAAAGTCACTTCACCACAAACAGAGCAGAAGTTATCTGCACTGTTCACACAAGTACGAGGCATCTCTGCTCACTTTGGCTAAACAGAAATATGTCCCTTTGCAAAATCAAACACTGACAAATAAGAGAGCACGACACTGTATGATTTCTAGAGCTGATCTAGGGCAATTTGTTCAGCAGAGTGATGTAAGCTTCGTTATGATTGCATCATCCATGACTTCTAGGAAGAACATGATGCAATTCATATCATGGATGACGCAATACCAGCTTCAGATTGCATCATTCATTGTTTTGCCTAAAAAGCAAGTACTGTCCAAACCCAGTCATAGATTTATTCATAGATCCAGTCAAAGATGTATTTTAGTCATTTCTGGTTTAAATTGAGATCCCTTCCCTTTATAACTCATTTATCCTCAGCCATTCCCAAGTCAAGGGTCGTATATACAGACCCAATAGCATGGCTTGAAAACAAGAGCCAATCAACAATTTTAAGCATCATTTTCGTTCTGAGTGACCCAGAATTAGTAAAGTTTGACTACATTTATTTCAGAAGCATTTTGGCTGTAGAGCAGTGTTATGTGAGAAGCTTTCAGTGGACAAAAAAAAAAAATGTTCCCGGTCCTCATGGTTTCAGAGAAAAGCTTAGAAATGTGACCTGAATGCACCATAAAAGCTCAAAAACCAGGAGGAAAATTCAAAAGGACCCCAAAGATAGTTAGGTATTCTAATTCCCAACTACAATGGGATCAGGGGTGTCAGGGAAAAGCTTTGTTACCTGAACAATTTTTTCTTTTCAAATCCACTGGCATTCTGTGGCCTGGAGGATTTCTCCCTTCCAAATCGCTATGGAAACCCCCCCTTACACTAAGCCTACCTACTTAGGCTTAAAGCAGTAGGTGAGGCTTTGGGCCTAAAACAATAACCCAGAAGTGTTGCAAAATTTGTATTCAAAATTATATACTCTTCAATATATAACAGAAAGATCTGTGCTTCAGAATTACTTGGTTACGTTTATGAAAGTTCATGGAACAGAACAATTCTCTGATGCAAAAACTGACAGGAGTAGAACAGGCAATTTACATAATACAAACTGAAAAATGCCCTGGACCAGATGGCTTTGCTGTGATCTTTTATGAAGACTTTCCTCAGGCTTAGCAAGAGTCTTTGTAGAAATATTAATAATGAAGGAACTGATCCCTAGTATCAAATAAGCGATTGTAAAACACTGCTCCCAAAGAAGGAAAACCTGTTGATTGATGTTCATCTTATTATCTAATATACTTGTTAAACACACAAGCAAAGATGTTGATCAAGAGGCTGGTAATGAGGCTGGAGGGAGTTATAGGAAAGCTAATTAAATGGGACCAAAAAGGTTCAGCGAGGGGAAGCATTCAACAGATAACTAAGAACTTTAAATAGCATCCATTCATTCTGATGAAAGCATCATGAACTTATGATTGTATTTTTTGTTGCGGAGAGGACTTTAGGCATCCAGTGGGAAAAAGTCATTTAACTGAACTGGAGAAATATGGACTTTGGCCAAACAAAAGCAATATCTATCTATGGTTATAATCCTCCAAGGTACTGCTTTAATAGAGGAGGGGGTTGCAGTGAGGAAAAAGTAGTTGCACTACACACTGGTCATGTTCTCAAGGCTACCTCCCCTAGTTGTTCCCCCTCTGTCCTCTTCCATTCTCCCTAGTGCATGTTGCATTTCCCCTTTCTTGGTAGCTTTCCCCTCACTTCTCTCTTCCTCATTTCATCTCCTTCCCGTTTACCAGATTGCTGTTGTCTCTCTTTACCCTTTCCATAGAGGCTCACTTCAAGCACTAGGAGTAATGGAAGAAAATAAGAAAAGAAAAATTTAGATGGTCAAAACCAGGTAAAACTTCCCTGTAGTAGCTCTATTGAATTGTTGAATTTTCTCCCAAGGGAAGTGCAGGAAGGTTCTTCATTTAGGAAGTTTAAAACTGGACTGGACAAAGTGGTGTAGGGAATAATCCTTCATCAGCAGGGAGATGATGTGGATGACAGCCTTTTATTTCTATCCTCTTCAACAAAACAGGATGAGAAGATTTTCTCAATGTTTCTGCTAAAATATCTAGCAATAACATAGTTAACAATGACTTTATCTAAACTTTCATCATAGGCTTGATCGTTAATATCCTATGGAGATGATACGATACTACACTTATTTGAGGCAGCTACGCTGCAGAGATGAGTACAATGGCTCACACTTGGGAGACTTTATTGGCAGGCATAAAGGATAAAAAATGATCTTTTAAAATAAAAACATATTCTGCACAAAGTGAGAAGGCCAACAAAAATACAGAAGAGATGCTGGGGCTCACTTCAGACCCTCCTCACAGATGAAATAAGATTTGGTAATGACACATGTCTGGGATACATCTTGTGACTACTGCAGTTTCATCTAGTTATACATACTTAGCTGAGCAAATATGAATTAATAGAATGAACCCAGGACTGCAGTTGTGAACTACAGAGCATAAAATTGCTCTGTAAGCTGAATCTGTATTACTGTTTTTCACTCAGCCTCTAACATCTGTACCTAAACTAATGTTAGAATTGGGTCGATTTAGCTTTGCACCTAGATACAAACTAAACCTATCAAAACAGTGATCCTCTCAGTAGGATCAACCCCTTCTAAAATCAGTGAAATAAAACCAAACATCTGTTTTTGTTGGCATGGAACAAAATTTAAATACCTATAAACCCAGAATATAAACCAGATAAAGGACTTAAACAAAGGCAGCTCTTTTGCTTTGACTTCAAATATTATTCACAATAAGGGCTGAGAATAGGTATGAGGTGGAGACATGAGTAGAATGTACTATATTAGAACTGATTCTCAGTTCCCTACCCCACTGAGAACACCTGCAAGGTCTCCCCTGGAAAATAAAATGAATAAATAGACAAGAAATACAACTTAATGCAGTTTCTTCTTTACTAACATTCATTCATTCTTGCATAACCATGAGGAAAAGAAGACTCAGATTTTTTTTAAACCTGGTATGTCACAATTTCATGACATTTCATAAAATAAAAATGTAGAAACTCATACACATAACAATATGGACAATATCAAATATTCTCTGGGGATGGATGGGTGTGTACATATAGTATACAGGATATGTGTGTATATATATAGTATTCAGTATACAGGAATGATGTATGAATGATGTTTTGTGGCAGCTTGGAATTGTTATTTAAATCAAAAATTTTATATGGACTCTGTATATCATATACTTAGTAGTCACAAATTACATAAAACAGATGTTTTAAGCAAGTGTATTATATTTTGGCCAAAGGGCAGACCAAAGAACATGCAACACACAAACTTAAAGTTCCAGAATTTTAGGCCCAGAATTATAGGCCCAGAATTAAGTAATATAGGAACATCTCAGATCATGTAAGTGAGAAAAATTAAGGTCTTCATAGTGTATACATGCATTAAATCCATATCCTGACCTGACATTTTTAACATGTATTTTATATCGTTCTGTACATAAATATCTAGACACACTATATTTTACTGGGAAACTCAACTTCACACAATTGTGTTATATCTTAACAGTCCTTTGCTCATTTTACTACCATGTCTCTTCTAGACAATTGCTTCCCCCCACACCCATCTCCACTGAGATATTCTATAACCCACTGGACTCCAAGTCACTTAAATAGGTCAATTAAGATTTAGGGATTTGTGATATAAACACTGCTGTCAGGCTATTACTGCAAGATCTGTCACCTCACTCTCAATTGATTTTGAACTACCAATCTTCTTTGGCTATGGTTAGTCCAGGAAAATCACTTCACATGCCAAGTTTACAACTTGTATAATTCCACGGCTATCATCAAACAAGAAGTTACATAGTAAGAAACACGCATGACAAAAACTATTTATAAAATAATATGTTTGCCTATTGACAGAGCTAACACTAAAGGTAAATAAAAAATAGCACTTAAAATATCTTCTTGCAGCTTGCTAGTTTCTATATAATGTAGGGTCCTAGCTATCAGCTGTTTAATGTATCCAAATACACAATTTCATGCCCCTGGTTTCTTTCATACTGACAGTCCATCTGGACTCGTACCTCTCCTTTTATATTCCAGTGCTGGTAAAATGACCTCCTGGTTACACCTAGTGAGGTAATACTGGGCTGATGGTAGATGGTATGGTCACTCATAGCATATGCAGAAGTTAAGACAAGTGCAATGATAAAACTTACACTCATTGAGTCAAATTCACTACTTTTGCTGGTGGTAAATTTGTCCCCCCCGCCATGTTTAAGTATGCCACAATAAGTTAGGAAAGGAAATACAGTTTTAAGTATCTTGTTAGCTACTTTTTATCCTGCTATTGTAATAAGTAAATAAATACACAATTTCAAGTCCTTTTCCCTTCAAATGAAAGTCTCAGGAAATGAACGACCACTGTAACGTTGCTAACAAAATGAATGACCACCCTGAACCTTTAAGCAGGGTTTTTTGGGGAACGGTGCTTTATGGCTGGGGGTGGTATAGTGTGGGGGGGTGATGAAAACTGCTGCAAAAGGGACAGAGTGGTCACCAACTCATCCCTTGGGAATGCAGGGTTTGAAAAGGAGCAGCAGGGTGCCGGGAGCCTTCCTTTTTACACAGACCAAAGCCCTTCCCCTCCTTCAGTCCCAGGAGAAAAGCAGGAACTAACAGCAAGTCTCAGTAGGAGTCCTCTGGGGTACTACAGATTAACTGGGCTCCACTCCAGGTGGAAGCAGAGCAGTGAGCAATGAGAGGGAGGAGGGAGAAAGTCCTCCCACTTCAGTCCCGACTCCCGAAATGGAGAAGCAGGCACTTGTCCCAGCATGGCTCCAGGAAGACACAGAACAATGAGAGCAGGGAGGATTAATTCTTCCTTTCCCTTGGTTCAGGCAGGGCAAGGCAGCATAGCAGAGTGAATTCACAAAGGGAGGTGCAGTTGAGTAGTGAGGCAGCTCGGAGTCAGATTCTGTCCCTAGGTATACAGACAGGAGAGGGAGTGGGAGAGCAGCTGTGCGGTGCACAGAGGTTTAGGGAACAGGGTTTCTGGTTTTACCTGCTGTGGGCAGGAGACAGCAGAGGGGTGGAATTTTGCTTCTCCCTCCCAGTTAGTGTCAATGGGACAGGGAACTGGTGAGGAATCAAACCCTGCACAGGGTGGACAGAGTACAGTGATCTGGGCTGGGGTGAGCCACGGGCAGGATCCTTGCAACAAGGGTGAGGGGTTGGGAGAGCCTGGGATAGTGCCTTTCATTACAAAGGGCAGCCTATCAGGCGTGGGCAAGGGGGGCTCAAGGTGAAGCACTCACCCAGGCATGTTAGCTGATGGTGGGATAGTCAGCCGGGATTTGATACAAGTAATCAGGGTTATTGTGTTTGAGGTTGTTTCCACAGCTTTGCAGGCCGTATAAGGTGTAATGGCTCGCCCAGAGCTAGGACATTCCACTCAGGTGATTGCAGGAGACGAGCAGACACGGAGGGAAGGGGTGAGTTAAATCAACAATGGATAAAGGTTCCTAATTGCAGAGGTGTTTGGATCTGCTTTGGGGAGAGGTACATGAGGTGGTTTAGGGTCCCATACCAAAATGATATGGTAAAGGTGAGGACTGTGGGCACTAGTGGTTCCTCTGAGGCTTACCTCATCATGTGCTGTTTTTTTTTCTGGGTAATCACATGGGCCAGCCAGAAACTGTCTCAGTTTGGGAGGCCCACCCCTGTAAGCAGATGCAGGGTATTGCACAGCTGATACAGGCTAAGTTGCACCAACATGGGGACAGCCATGGGAGAGGTGTCTTGCTAAGGCTGCATTCTTTAGCTATGCTTGTGTTACAACTGAAGCTTACCCAGAGAGAAGCCTGGCCTTATTAGATATATAAATATAATCGGGCGGACATGCAATACATTCAATGGCATACATCTAATCACAGCAGTTGCTGTGGCAGCATTGGGCGGGCATGCAAAACATTCACAGGCATACATTTCTTTATAGCAGTCACTTTCGCAGCATCTGTAAGTTCAGGCATGCATGCAAACCATGTTTTGGGTCTCATACAGCACATTCCTGCCACAGTGGTGAGGGGAGGTACAGGAGGCAGGGTAGAACAAATGCCACGTGTAGGTAGGCCCTGTTTGAACAGGGTGTGGGTGACAGAAGGCAGGCCGGTGCAAGGGTTCAACTTCAAGTATTGGAATGGGCTAAGGCCTCCAGTGGGACTACTCCAGCAAAGGCAATGAGTCAAATGTATGTGCTGGGTTTCTTATCCCCTTTATATACAATAATAATCATAGAATATCAGGGTTGGAAGGGACCTTAGGAGGTCATCTAGTCCAACCCCCTGCTCAAAGCAGGACCAATCCCCAATTTTTGCCCCAGATCCCTACATGGCCCCCTCAAGGATTGAACTCACAACCCTGGGTTTAGCAGGCTAGTGCTCAAACCACTGAGCTATCCCTCCCCCATTTAATCATTTAATAATGATTAAAGTCAAGGGTGGGGTTTGGCCATGTTGTTAAGGCAATAATTCCTCAAGAATGACTTCAGGGTACAGGGGCAGGGCCATCCAGCCAATTGCCTGTGGACAAGTCGTGGGTTTCCCCCAAGGCTAGCTTCAAGCAGCAGTGGAATAGGCTATGGCCTCCGGTGGGACTACCCCAGCAAGGCTGTTGGGTCAAATTTGTGGGCTGGGTTTAATGGAGGTTCTTATCCTTTTTATGTACAATAATAATAATTAAAGCCAGGGGTGAGGTTTGGCCATGTTGTTAAGACAATAATTCCATGAGGAGGAATTTGGGGGTATAGTGGCAGGGCCACCCAACCAATTGCCTGTGCACAACTTCTGTGTTCTGAGGGTTGGCCACCGGAAAGGCTCCAGGGAATTGCATTGCTTCATAACCTCTCTGGGGTTGACAATGGCATAGCACACGCCTTGTCTCATTTTCAGGTCCATAGATTTCTGGAGTTGGCACCAGGAGCCAACCAGGAACCCAAGCAGATGCCACTAGCACTATAGAACCTGGGCACAGAATAGCAAAGAGTCCTGTGGCACCTTATAGACTAATAGATGTATTGGAGCATAAGCTTTCGTGGGTGAATACCCACTTCTTCAGATGCATGTAGTGGATTCCTTACCACCATATTGGCTTGGGTGCAGTTGGGTTTTTTTTCACCTTCCCCACAGCAGATTTCAGGAAGGGCTTTGTTCATGCATGGCATGATAGGCAGTAGGTCATATGTCGCAACTCATTACTTAAGTGTAGGGCGGATGTCCAGTGAAAGTACTCCAAAGGAAGAATATACAGTGACCGGATAAAATGGTTTGGAAAAGGACTTAAAAAGAGGTGTTTACTAAAGAAACGAATGGGGGGCAGTTGGGAACTCCTATGCTTGGTACGGCAGGGAGCCAATCCCCATTCTTATAGCCCACCTTAACCCTCCTGTGAGGCGGGGGTGGATGGATTTTCCGGAGGGACCAGGTGGGGAAAAGAGGTAGAGCTGGTAAAAGCCCCCTGGGTAATTATGGAATAAACATGGGGTTACCTGCACTTTTATCTGCCGGGTAGTCCCAAACATCTAATAATAAAGTTGTAGCCTGATTAAACCCAGGTCAAATATCTCCTGTCCTTCTTTCAGCATAGGCAGACAATGGTTTCTTGTTTAACTTCTGTGCTTAAAACCAGGAAAAAATAGGATGGAATGGGATGCCGTCACTTCCTGCAAAGAAGCCATGTACTTTTCTTCTTCTTTTGACTCCTCCAAATTCTTATTTGTTTTCAGTAAGAAATGGTGGCATGACCTCTTTCTACCTAACCTTAACTGAAGTGTGCTTCAATTTACATAAAACAGTGTAGTAGATGGGGTGCCTCCATACCTTTTACATCATGATCTTTTTTAACACTATGCTTTATTCAGCAACATTTATTAATAAGTGGTAGCACCTACTTCGTAAAATATATTGGGAGGATCATAAATGAAACTGAAACATCATTGGAAAGGAGTTGATCTGTGTGGCAAAGAGGAGTCAATTGTTTAAACCTGCTAGATTTGAAAAGAAATACTACAAATCAGACTTCCACCCAACAGAATCATATAATTACCTATTAAAGAGCTGGTACATTTACTACGATATATGAAAGTCCTTCCTCATTGCAATCTATCTGTGGGTCAGAATTTCTAAATTAAACTTTAAATGTGTAGAAAAGGTAGAAAATACACAATGGAAGACTACTTCCAACAGTAGTTCTGGTAACCTAGAGAACAATTAAGCTGATTTACGTTGCATTCACACATTAGGATGCCCTTACATGTCCTTACATGTGTATAACACCACAAATAAACACAATCATAAAAGGCTAATTATTTTGTTTCAGAATATTCTTTAATCACATACTGTGGAATCTAATACCACCCTCTTATTTACTTATTATACTATCTTACTAAACGTTTTAGATTTGAAAACAAAAAAAAACATTTTTACTTACCATATAATAAAACAAAATCTCAGAAAGTTTTCTTGTCAGTTCTGACTTTTCAGTCACACATTTAGTACACTAATCTGGCATTAAAAACCAGATCAAAAGGAGTAACAATAACTAGTATACATTTCAAATATACAAATGTTCCAAATTTCTTCAGCTGTATAATAAGCAATCTATTCTAAAACAAAGTATTGATATTTTACATGAAACCTCTTCTCAACATTCAAAACAAATACTATAGATCAAAACATTCCCCAGTGATTAACGGAATACTTACACTTCGGTATTTCACGATATATTCCAATATGGGGGCTCCGCCATCATCCTGTTTAGTTATACTAAGTTTAAAGCTCTTTCCACTGCCTGGTTGTCCATGAATTGATGGAGGGCTTGGCTCACCTGAGCATTGGTGAGGCGGGGGGAGAGAAGAAGAAGAGAAATTCAATATTTCTATTTTATATGTATTATTTTTACTGTTTGTTTAATTAATATTATTAAACAAAACCTTCATAATCAAAGAGGATGTTTTCAAGCTTTCTGTAACATACTTAATTATACTTAATGATCATCCTGGCATTAATGCTGTCATGTTTGTTACAAAACATATCAAAACCTTGTACACTAAAAATAAAAGGGATTTGTGATTTGATATCTTCTTATCCTTTCAAATTTAACTTGTTTAAGAATTGACTCCTTATGCAGACACTAATTTAGAGAAGCAGCTGGTTAATTTTAAGCACGGAAGTAATCCCATGCTATTCAGCAAATCGTTATACACATCCTTAACTTAAAGTATGTGCTTAAGTCCCATCGGTGGAATCTAAATCATTATTAACGGACAATAAACTGTCATAAACAGCAGCAATAAACTGTCCCAAAGCAAACCCGAGGCTCTTTTAGATTACAAAATACTATCATTTTATTAAGAATGAATTTGAAGAAAAGCATTTTGTAAGATCTTGAAATGTATGAAATTTTACTTCAAACAAACTCTATTTTTATAATAAACCCACCAGGTTGTTTCTTACAAGGAATATTTATGCTGAAATTTTGATCAGAAAAAAACAGGGCACTGCCATGTAAAAGAAACTTACTCCTGGAGTGCTTCAGAGGGCAAGATTCTTGTATATTTCAATGCTAGACCTGTTTAAAGTTTTGCCTGAAAGCTGTTTTTCAAAATATTTTTGTTTTTTAAAGTAATCAATTTTTTCTTTCAAATTGTTGAGATTTTTCAACCAAGAAAAGGAAAAAAAAACTGTTTTCTAAAACTTATCATTCTTACTCAAAATATTTTTTTTAAGTTTTGGTTTTTTACTGAAAATTTGAAAAAAAAATCAGGAAATTTGGGGGAAATATTTTCTTTCAAAATTTCCCTCAAAAAACGATTAGCATTTATTAACTACCTCTATTCAATACCTTTTCTTCACCACAGAATGGAGAAGGTTGGCTGAGCAAAAGGGTGGGATGATTGTGCAATTGTGAATGTAAAAATAAAACCCGTGTCTTAGGCCTGATTTTCTCAGGTCATCAAGAAGAGAGGCTAGAAATGTGTTGGAGCTTTCTTGAGAGACCTGCTGTGAAAAAGAACTGGAGACACTGGATGTAGTTTAATTAGTTTGAAACTTTATTCCTAAATGTCTGGGAGTATCCAACTGATAAAACTGTACAGTGCAGGTAATTCCATAATTATTTATATATACCCAGAGGGCTGCTGGTAGCTCTTTCTCTTACCCATCCTGGTCCCCAAGCAACTTGCTGCTGCAAACTCACCACACTCCCTTGGATGAGGAGTAAGGGGGGGGGGGCTAAAAATGGAAGGGGGTTGACTCCCGACATACCAATCATAGGAGCCCAAGACCACCACCCTGTTTTCGCTCCTTTAAAGAATACCTCCTTCAAATTCTTTTCCAATTCATTCTGTCTGAGCACCATATCCATTCCCTATGGAATTTGTGATGAGACATATTCCTCACACTGGCCCTGAGAGGGCTGAATTAGGCCAAGTGGGCCCAATCAATCAATTAGGATGCAAATGGGGGAGACTGGCCTGGGTTCCTCTACCAACCACTGCAGAGTGATACTGGCAGTGATCAGGAAGACTGACTGAGTCATTGTGGGAGTGACAAGGTCAGAGCAGCAGGCATGAGGACTACCTGATGCCATGTGGACAGAAGAGACTTTTGAAGGGTTCCCAGAAAGGGAACTCAATTAGTGATCTGGCTAGAGGGCTGAGTCACAAAGAAGCAGCAGCAGCTCCTGGAGTGAGAGAGGAGCTGCAGACCAAGAGAAAGTGACAGAGAGAGAGGGTGCAACTGCAGGAAGGCGCTTCTACCTCACATTGCTAATCCCCAGAGTGGCCAAGAGGACGCATCATCCAGCAATGAGTAGGAGTGCCCTGTTACAGAGTTCCTGCGCTGGATATCTCCCCAGCTTACATAATGAGTTGTGACTTCATAGCCTAACCCCCTTTCGTTTTTTTGTCCCCCACTAACCCTCCAACCTGCTGTGGGGCAGGTGAAAAACCCACTTCATCTTGGTGAAGGCAAAATTCCTTCCCAGCCCTCCAAGAAAGGAGCATCTAGTGTAATGCTCACACAGCAGGTTCTGAAGAAACCTAGTATTTTAACTACTGCCACAGGTGGGAGCTGCTTAGCCTGGTCCAGGTAAAAAGGGGACCCTTTGCTGCACAGACGTGGGCATAAATAGTTCCCCTCTCTTCATCACCTGGTGGGAGGCATGGGTCAGTGTCTCCTCACTGACCTGTTAGGGAGCTGCCTGAATCCCAACCAGGTAGCTCTCTAGCCCTTAAAGGGCAACACACCTTCTCTGACAAGCCAGACAAAGGGCCCCAATGCTTAACGTGTGGTAAGGTCATTATCAAGAGGCCAGTTTTTTTTTAAAGTACTTTAAAGGCAGGTTATAGTTCAGGTCACTCAACTTTGACAGTGCCCTTCTTTAAAGATAGTGTTAGAGCAACGTAATAAAATGGGGAATTGTATCCGTAAAATCATTATTATTCTGAATATGTAGATAACTCGTGTAAAAATGTATTAAAAATTAAGCATATGAACCTTCCCTGGGGTATGGAGGTAGGTACAGTAGTATATTTTAAGAGAAACAGAAATATGCACATGATGGGACAACAGAAAAAGGAGTCAAAAATGGTTATGTTAGATTATTCAGTTCTTGCTCTTTAGCACTGCATATTTAAATTTGAATTCAATTGTTTAATACTGTTTGGTAGTCTAATATATTGTACCAAACAAAAACGTCATTTACTTTGATGTAGAAATGAGTGCACTGATAATTAGTCATAATTGCTGTGAACAGTTGCACTATATAACTGAACCACACAACTCTGAATTTGAAAAGCTTTCTATGAAACTGCTACCAAAACCAATGCTGTCTTCACCAGCAGTGAAAAGACAAATGGGTCCTAACTACATATACCAAAGTACTAACAAATCTATTTAACCTTTTCCCCATAGCTTTGCAAACAAAAGTGCACTCATCACTGTGGCATCAGAGTGCATATAACATACCTTAAATTGTAGGGATTAATATTTCCAAACTAAAGGCCTGATCCAAAACCCACTAAGATCAATGGAAGTCTTTCCAATGTTATCAATGAGCTTTGGACCAGGCCCCAAGTAATTATAAACAATTATATAAAAGCTGCTGCTATTCAGAACTACTTTAACTTTACATTTATTTTGAAATGTTTGTGAGATTGCAAACCATACATGATTTTATGTATCCTAGGTGTTGTAACCCCTTGGCAGGTTGTGATAATCCTACTCAGTGTGAATAAGCATGGCAAAAAGTGGCCTAATGGCAACAGTATATGCCTTTTGCTATAACTATCTATCAAAGAAACAAACACTGTACATAGCCATCTGTCACTGGGTAGCTTCTAGGGCCTGGTCTGCCCGTGACTGCTTTACGAAGTACCTCCCTGGGGGTAATTGACAGTTGGCTTATTAGTAAACAAACAATTGGATCTGATAAAGGTTACCCAAGCTCAGCCAGAGTGGACTCCAAAGGGAGACAGGAGACTCCTGTGGAGGAAACCCCCAAGGGAAGCCTGAGACAGAGGGCTGAAGAGGGAGCCAAGAAGGAGAGCTCTCTGGGGAACCTACCAACACAGGCAGCCTGTAAGAGAAGTTCCTGGAGAGGGGAGCCTTCTAGATAGAAGGTTGCAGTCACAAGGCCTTCAAGGGGACCTGGTCTCAGTCAGGGGTCCCACGGACACAGGCCAGAATCCCGGCCTGACAAGGATCACCTGCTGTCTCTGGAGAAGAGTCGCTGTGGCAGACCTCTCCAGATTCCAGAGGACATATTTCGGTATGGGTAAGAGCCCTAACACTGGGGGCAGAGATTGCAACTAAGAGAATAATCTTTGCACAAAGTATGCCTTGTAAAATATCATTTGAAAACTCATAATTCACTGGTCAATAATAGCGTGATGAAATGTGTGCAGCATCATTTAATGTAAATTTATGAATTGCCCCCGAATGACATTGGTGGGGCATGTTCAAACTCACGTAGCAACAATTAGCCAAAATGGGTCAAGAGGGTCTTAAATAAAGGGATGTGTTTACCTGAAATTTACATATAAACTATAAATAAACTCCTCAGACAATGAAATGGGGAAGGCAGGGGACAAAGGATATCTGCATTTCAGTGAACACAGGCAAGGATAATTTGCTGGGGGAAATGTCTACTGAAATGGCCACATTTTATTTTCATTAAAGTCAGCGGTACTGCATGGGTATAAATGAGAACACAATTTAGGCTCATATGCTTTAATATTATGTTCTCCAGCATAAAAATTTAAGAGATTTTTCTAATATTCTGATAAATATAAATAAATGACCTGAAAATGAGATTTCAGGGATCATCATAATCTAAAGAAATGTGGTATTGTAAATTATGCATTTTACTCACGGTGAATCATTTTTGAAATAATGAGTGGAACTAGAGGTAAAATAGGCTTACAAGAGTACAAATAAACTAACATTTCATTTAAAAACAAAGGCATTACTCACGAACGGGTAAAGTCTGAAAGATCTCAATTTTGCTATACTCTCCTTGTCCTTTTCCATTTACAGCTGCAACCTTGATTTCATATGTTGTGTTCGGTTCCAGATTGCTAAGAAAAACCATTGCTAAAAGGAAAGGAAAGAAAGCGATGAAACAAAAATTGATAAGATGATTGATTAAGACAATAAAATTTCCAAGGCCATTTTGTAATTCATTTGCTTTGAAATTAGGAGTCTAATTTTACAATGTTTTATTTAAAAAAGTGAAAAATATTCATCTGGTTCAATGCTAATAGTTCCAAATGGTTTTATTACTACACAAATTTTGCTGCAATTAAATAAGTTATGCCATCTGTGGACACTTAGTGTAGGAGTTACAGAAGTCAGGTGCAAATATAAAGAGCTTGGTAGTGCTTCACGTTTCTATGAGATGCTGGGCCTGATTCCCCAGTAAGATTGGGGCACTTTTGCCCCACTCCATTGACAAACAGTTGCCCTAGACACCATTGGATGATACCCCCGCTGAAGGGACACTCAGGCTATGTCTACACTGGAATAAAAGACCCCGGGATGGCCATGGTTGGCCCACATTGGCTGAGGCAGGCTTGTGCTGCAGAGGTAAAAATAGCTGTATAGACACTTGGGCTCACTCTGGGACCATCCCCCGTTGTGGTGTCCCAGAGCTTGGCCTCCAGCCTAAATGTCTACACAGCTATTTTACAGCCCTGCAACATGAGCCCCATGAGTCAACTGACCCATGCCAGCCGCAGGTGTTTAATTGCTGTGTAGACATACCGTCAGGTGGCGTGGGGCTGCTTCAGTGGTTATTCTGGCATCCTCCCACTCCAGGCCACCTGTATGGAAGATGCAGATCTGGAAAAGAGGTCATGGACTCCCTTAATTCCAACTGAAAACTGGCTGCTGTAGCGCCTTCCTTGGAGCCATTATCAGCTGCTGTAAATTGAGCGGGACAAGTAAGCAAGTGAATGACAAACACATGGAAAGGGTTTAAACGGCAGGCTGCAAGTTTATTAATTATACCTTAGGGAGGGGGACTACCCTGCTCACCCCTAACTCCAACATAACAGGGAGTTATTTGATTAAAGCTAGTTATAGGGCTTTAACCACAAACCAAACAAAAACTTGGGGAGGACCCTCCTGGTCTACCACATAGACTCAGTGCAGCTGTGAAACCTCTTACCACCACCTCACATAATGAGGAGGATGGAGAAACAGGCCACAAGGCTGGGGGGGGGGGGGACTTTATTCTGCAAAGACTTCAGGCTCCTCCTCCCCACATGTGCAAGATCCAGCAATGAAATCCAAGGTCTCATTTACCTCTGAGAGCTGGCCGGTTTAGCCTGTACTCACACTGGATACCGGCTACTAGTTGCAACAAGTCAGTAGTCTTAACAACACTTTGAACCCTATTGTTCCCAATCCAACTGTGCCTCCAGGAGGCTGCAAGAAGGGCAAAACAACCCACCAAACCACATGGGAATTTGTTCCTATGAGAAAAATTCCTTCCTGATTCCTAAAAATGGGTGATCAATCAGGCCATAGCATCACACGCAGTACAGCCTCTAACCTACAACTGGGGAGCGGGGAGGGCAGGGAATGAACTGGAGAGTAAGAGGCTTTTGAAAACCCTGAGATAATTTAAAGAGGCAAAGGGGGGAGGCACCTGGCAGCCAGTCACCTGACCCCATTCCCTCTTGCCCAGCCACTGGCTAAGCAAAGCACCAAAGTTGGGTGGGGAGATAGCACCCTCCTTCCTGTATGCATGTGTTTTGGGCTTCCCTCATTGCCTGCTGTCCACACCAGGTCCTCCCCGACTAAAGGTATTAGAGAAGTTTTTCAGACATGTCTGAATCCATCACCAGCTCCCCCAGAATGTGAGCTTAACCATGCGCTCCTCAGACAGCACAGCGTCCTCCCTTGTCCATTGTATGTAAATTATCCATTCGCCATGCTGTGGAAATTGCACAACATTTTACTAACAAACCTCTAAAGAGAGAAGATTCTTGTCAAGAGAAAAATACATTTTTAAGCCCTAATAGCAAGAATTTGAAAGTTAACTGATCCCATTCGTAGATCCTCAAAGAGAGGCCTATGGAATGCCTACAAGCCAAGGCACTCAGGGACATTCTCAGCAAATGATTCAGAAAAGAAGGTTGGCACCTTAACCTTAGAAACACAAAGCCGTCACCTAATATCATCAGCAAGCTGTTAAAGAGCACTTAAAAGAGCAAGAGTTGATTTCCCAAGATGCGCATCGGCAAGTGCCATGTATTAGAAGGGAAAATCCAACCTAAGCCTGAGTATTCCATGCAACCCAAGCTTGGCTCTAGAACTGTAGCTGTACTTCAGGATGAAATTATAAGCACATGCTTAGAACAGTAAAAAAGTTGCATGAAATGAACTATACTCCTAATAATACAAACATACAGACAAGGTACAGCAAATGAGCAATATAATCTACAAAAGAGTTGGATTTCAGATTCTCTCTGGAAACACAGTACAGTATATTATTAAAAGACTTGGCATGATTGATGCAAATGTTATTGATGTCACATATGCGCCTTGAGACCTGAACACAACAGGGATCCACAGAACATGATTTCCCTGCTCCTACATAGAAGGGGTACTCAGCTGCCTCAACAATAAAGTTCCCTGTTCCCTCCCAGGCCCCTGGGTTCAGATCCACATGGGGAAAAAGGATGGAGATTCGATGTGCTGCAGGGGAAGCACCTCAACCCTCACCTGCCCTGTAGAGCTATGGCTGTGTTCTCTTTACTGTGCAGCTACCTTTTAGGGGCAGCTGCAAGTCTTTAGTAGTGCAACTCCACTGGAGTCACTGTGCCAGGGAGCCTTTTTTTTTTTTTTTTTTTTTTTTTGCAATGGTGAAGTATTTCAACGGTTGATTTAGTATCATTTTTTAAAGTTTTATTTTTACTGAACAGAAATTGTTTCTGTTATTACTTTTGTTATTTTATTGACTCCGTATTTATTATCCTATTTTGGATGCCTCTTGTTTTCTGTAGTAGATAGAAGCCCCATTACAAGTGGAGCTAAATGAGTTTAATTAGTTTTGGAAAACAGGAATTTACACATTTCACACTTTATTATGAGCATATTATATGAATTAGTCATTGACACATGGTGATCATTTTCTCACAAACAAAGCTGCAGAGTTATGTCTGACAGCATTCCTTAGTTTTATCATTCTTTCATAATTTTTTTTTAAAAAATAAACTAAATTATCTATTGAAAAATAAAGACACTTGATGAGAATTTTTATATTTTCAGAACAAGTGAAATTCTACAATATATAGCATTCAACTATAGCAAGATGAAATGAAAAGAGTAGAATAAGCAGCAGCACTGTTTGATGTGCCTTTGAGCCATGACTGCTTTCCACATCTGAATAATGGCATTCAAAATAAACCTTTGGGCATACAAAAAATTAGTGGCATGGCAAATGTTTTTAAATTTTAAACAGCATCAAAGTGTGGCTATGAGTCTGCTCTTCATAAAATCCTAATGTGTTAATAACCCCATAAAATCTAAGGGCCCAAGCCTACAAACACTTATGCACATGACTGAGCTTATGGGACTACTTAAATGAGCAAAATTACTCATGTCTTCAGTGCTTAAAAGACGACGGCCTACATTTGAATCCCCTACATATCACCGTGCATCAGATACCTTGATCTGAAAAACAGCTTTATGAAAACAATATGCTTGACATCTGACAGCATAATCTGTCCCCAAGCATTGGCATCAATGGAAAGTTCTTCTTAAAAAATCTGAGGGTATGATGTAGCCCTTGATTGTTTTATGATTGTATTCTTAGAAAAAAAAGGAAGAAATTAGGACAAACCATAATATTTCGTTGAACCCCTAACTTACTTCAAGCAGAAAAAAAGAACTAGAGTAATAGTTAGGTGGTGATAAGTACAGGAACTATCCAACTACTGAAGGGTAGAATGTCCAGGGCTGAATAGGATCTAAAAAAAATGATGGACTTTTCATTGCCAGATAATGCAATTTATTGCTTTGTAATGAAATGTTGGGGATAGGAGAGCATTATTAAATACAGTAATTATCAAAAATGTGTAATGTATGCACCCATTGCAGTGGAATCTGAGTAAAATAATGCCCACTTCCTCTCTCTCCAACTTCAAATTGATCTTGTTCCTAAACAGGGTTTACAGTCTCTAACGGCAAGTCCTAGGTGACTGTGAATGACTCAGGATTTTCATCAATGGTCACCCGGGAAAACTTCCAAAGTCATCACTGCAGTGATAAGGTTTACATTTGAAAAGCATCTCCACAAACTAAAATAAACCCAGGAGGTTTACTAATGTGTGCACAATTTATCATATACATGCATGATACTGTTGGCAACAGGATCATGTCCCGAAGAGCAGCAGTAATTTAGGGCCATCTTCTGCCACCCTTACTTCTATTCTATTCTATTCTATTCTATTCTAGTGAAGGTTCTTATGTTGCCCACCTCCCTATAGCCTCTGAGCATTATCCAGAAGTGCTCTAAATGATGTGACTAGCATTTGTCATATATAACTCTCAAATAGTGTAATGCATTAAATAGCACCTTACTCTGCTCTACTGGCAGACTCGTTCACTTTGCTGGGATTACTAACAGAGTAATTGCTCAACACGGGAAGGCCTTATTCATGTCAAGTCATATACGCTGAGCAATTACTTTGCTGAGGGAAGAAGAGGTTTTCAGGTTTTGAAGGCATTATTGGACCTATAAATATGGTACAGACACCCTAAACTGCCCAGGCCTTGTTCTTCCTACTGGTAAGGAGCTAGCTATTGGTGAGCAAGTCATATGGTGCCAGACAATATTTCTGAAGGATTAGAAAGGCCTTGTGCAAGAGGAGTGTGACCCAAAATTGTAGGAGAAAAGCTGCAAGGGATGTAACACTTGAAAGAGAGAAAGCAAGAAAGGAAAAAAAATCAGTCTCTGCATGTAAAAGTCAAACAATATTTCAGCTGCAGTCCATAAATATTTCAGCTTGAGAAGTCTCATTCATTATCACCAGATTTTAACGGCTATCAAGCAGAATAGTGCATTTATCTAAAGTGCAAAGAGTGCTACTGCAAGGTTTGCAGTGAAACAAATGGTATCATAAATCTAACCACATTTTTGAAAAAGATTTTCTGGTACCAAGATTAGGTTGCTTATATTGCTTGGTTATCATAATAGGATATGAGAATGGAATTATCTAGGTTTTATAGTCATATTAAATTGACTCCCTCCCCTCACAAGACTGCATAGCATCAGGGCTCCCTTGTGATTGCCACGGACAACATAAATCACCACCCAACAAAGGAAAGCTAGGGTACAAATAATACAGTTATAGTACATTTAATCCCACTGTAGATACTTTTATGAGGACAGTTAATAGAAATATTGTGTACATTAATACACTGAGAAGACTGTGGAGTTAGCTGTTGCACAGAACAGCTTTCTTCTTGTCTCTGTTTCTAATTCACTGAAGAAGTAAATATCATAAAAAATCCTAGATAACGGTTGAATAACTGCTATGTGAAATTAATCTTCTGTTTTGATAACTTCCAGAAGCAAGTGGAACCTGTCGCTAGCTCCAAAATCAGAGTCAGATCATGCTCTCAGATGCATATCTTAGAAGGTGGGAGTACTGCAGAATTTCTATTAAATGGGAGAAATTTCTGTCACAAAGAGGATGGTTGATCGTAGGACACATTATCTCTCCTATCTCCAGGTATGATTCTCCATTATGTTGCACCTTGTAGTGAGCAAGCATAAGAGAACTACCACCAGTATCAGTATGTGGAAAGTTCTCATTTAGTAGTGTTTTACAGCCTGTTTGCCCTCACCTGGTAAGTGACTACACATGGTGCAAGGCAATAGGGAAACAGGACCGCTGAGTTCTGAGACAATTGCTTTTCTCAAACTCCACAGTGTTGGGGCAGGAAGAAGGGAAGGCTGCCCTCCACTGCATCATCTCCCTTGAAACCTGTGTTGCCTCCACTTTGTAAGATTATGGAGACTCACATAATCGTAAACTGGTTCTATGCTGTGAAAACCCCCGAGGGTGAGGGATCTAGGGAAGCAACTGGAGAAGAAAAGGGAGCAAAGGATTAAGAATGGCCCTGGGGGGATAGTGTTGAAGTACTGGCAGTCTGAACAAATGCTCCTGCCTTCTGTGGATGTCAAGACATTTGAGGAATTTCTAGGCAATCCTTGGGATATTATGGGTTTGGAGAATTATGTCCCCTATCTGATCTATGTATGCATATGAGAGGGAAAGGCTCAAACCCGCTCTCTCTACCACTGATCCACAGTTCTAATAAATTAGCCCTCAGAAGTTTGATCCTCTGATCTAGGCCATGGAAGTTTTGCGAACCAGAGAGGGGATGTATTCTGATTGGAAATAAATTAGAAAGAAAAGAAATGTAGGGATTTTGCTTCATAGTAAGAATTGTGTTGATTTATATTCAGAAACTGTCTCATTGTCCCAATTCCATCTGTCTGCCTTGCCCAAATAACAACTAATTTAATAAATGATGATTCAAGCATCTGGCTGTAAATGTCAGAATTTGACTAAGACTATGTGATGCACTTTAATAATGAAAATATTTCAAGCTGCACACTAGATTGGCAGAAAAAACATAACTAAGGGTCCAATCCTTATCCCATTGAAATCAATGGAACAACTCCCATTCACTTTCATGGGAACAGATTTGGACCTTATGTTGTCTCTGTTTAATAAAAATTCAAAACTAAATGCAGACCTTATAAAAATCAGTGAGATAATGGCTCTGTCAGAAAGTTGCACCAGTCTGTAGACTATAATGTAAAATTATTACAGTGTTGAAATAAAAGAAGTGACAGCTTAATTACCTGTGAATCAAATATACTGTTAGGTGGATCATTTCATTTTAAAATATAATTTTCTGTAACTGATTAAAAAACTGCACTTGGCAAAAGCACATTAAATGTTTTGTACACAGTCACCAAAACACAATTACCCTTTAAATATTTTCTTCCTCCACATATTTAATTTTCATTTTTATTAGGTAATTTAAGGATTCCAAGATGTCAGGTACACAAAATGAATCTAAAGAAACTGCAGGAATCTCATGCCTGAAGATACCTCAGGGATCATCTTTGATACATCTTTTTATTGAATTAAATCTAATAAGAAATGCTAATAATACAAGTGCGAAGAACAATGTTAGGACCTGATCCAAAACAAAAAGAAATCAGGGTAAGTCTTTACATTGACTTTGATGGGCACTGGATCAAACTCAATGTACACAGCTAATAATGTTTAATGAACAATATGTTTTATTTAGAGAGGGCCCAATCTTTATTTAAAAATCACAACACTGAATTCCTGAGACAGTAGATTTTTACTCAATTCTAGCATTTATCTGTTTTCTCTATATACCATTCAAGGACACCACCCATATACTGTGAAGCAAACACATGGAATAGCACAGATATCAATCCAGAATTATCAGGACTTCATAATGGAATTGAAAACAGGGGTTATTCCACAGTTGCCAACTTTGATGCCGTAAATAAGCATCCCAAATTTCACAATAAGCCAAAAATCAAGCTAATACCATTTTAAAACAAGGCCAAACCAAGCCAATCCCTAAAAACCCCAACACTCTATGTGACTAGATCCTCCCGGTGTGCAGTCTGGGACTGTGTTGGGCCTGCTGTGCACCCCTGACTCTCTCTGCCCCCTTACTCCTGCTTGTGCCCCCTTGCCGGGCGCTGATCAAAAAAGAAGAAGCAACAAGCTGCAAGAAGCTACAAGCCAAACAAACAACAAGTTATAAGCCAAAAACTAGCCAACAAGCAACTCACAAGCCAAATTTCTGTTGGTTTTTTTATTTTTTTTATTTTGCGGGTTTGGCATGTCTGGTTCATTCAACACAACTGAGTCAACATTAGTATCAAGAAAGCAATTGTGCTGTCCATAAAACATTCTTTAGGATATAATTTCTCATTAGCAAGGATTAGGTTTGCACGAGGAGACTTATTTATATTCACATTTTCATTTTCCATATCATTTTGTTCAAAGAACAACTTTCAACTACATGTAATCCAAATTATAGCTCAGCAAACAATTCAGTGAACCTGGAGACATAAACAGAACCATAATCTGAGAACAGAAATAAACCTATTTAGATGGATCTGTGTTATATGTTGTCAGTGAATTGTTCAACTAGCCTGGATGAAATACAAAAAATAAATTCATGAGCTGCATTTCAGATGATGTGTTTGGAAAAGCCAATAATAAGAAAAATGAGGAACCATACAGTTGCACCAAAGGTTTATAGAATATGGACTAAAAATAAAATGCTGCTAATGTTCCTTTTAGTCATGTCTCATATTATTATCAGGTCTTTTTTTCAAATTAAGGAATAGTAAGGACAGTAAAATCAATTAAGGACAGTAAAATGAATTAATGGTTTAGAACTTGATTCTGCCACCCTTACACTGAATAGTAGTTTACTTGGTGAACAATCCTATAAACATAAATGGGATTATTTGTGTTGTGAGACTAACTCAGAGTAAATTTAGTAGAACCTGACTCTTAATGGTTATTGTAAAGAATCACATAACTGGAGCATCTGACTTTAGTTATCCAAGGACATTTAGATACATATTCCAAATTTAACACACAAACATATTGAGATTTCCTTTCAGTCACCGCCTTTCATGTTTTGCAGTTCCCCATTGCTTTCATCCTTAGTGAAATCTTTTTGGAGCAGTATTAAAATATTTCTCGCAAATAGGAAACAGTCCCTTCTAGGTATCCACAGTTCACTGCTTCCGTTGTTTGTTGGTGTAGGTTTTCTTAGCTACTGCTTTCTTCATATCACTGTACTTGATTTAAATCACTTGACTGGGAAATTCCACATGGGGAATTATTAGTTAAATTGGAAAAGATGAGGATCAATATGAAAATTGAAAGGTGGATAAGGAACTGGTTACAGGCTTCAACGGGTCATACTGAAAGGTGAACTGTCAGGCTGGAGGGCGGTTACTAGCGGAGTTCCTCAGGGATCGGTTTTGGGAGCAATCTTATTTAATCTTTTTATTACTGACCTCAGCACAAAAAGTGGGAGTGTGCTAATAAAGTTTGCGGATGACACAAAGCTGGGAGGTATTGCCAATACAGAGAAGGACCGGGATATCATACAGGGAGATCTGGATGAGCTTGTAAACTGGAGTAATAGTAATAGGATGAAATTGAATAGTGAAAAGTGCAAGGTCATGCATTTAGGGATTAATAACAATAATTTTTGTTATAAGCTGGGGATGCATCAGTTGGAAGTAATAGAGGAGGAGAAGGACTTCGGAGTATTGGTTGATCACAGGACGACTATGAGCCGCCAATGTGATATGGCCATGAAAAAAGCTAATGAGGTCTTGGGATGCATCAGGCGAGGTATTTCCAGTAGAGATAAGGAGGTGTTAGTACCGTTATACAAGGCACTGGTGAGACCTCATCTGGAAAACTGTGTGCTGTTCTGGTCTCCCATGTTAAAGAAGGATGAATTCAAACTGGAACAGGTACAGAGAAGGGATACTAGGATGGTCTGAGGAATGGAAAACCTGTCTTATGAAAGGAGACTTAAAGCGCTTGACTTGTTTAGCCTAACCAAAAGAAGGCTGAGGGGAGATATGATTGCTCTCTATAAATATATCAGAGGGATAAATACCAGGGAGAGAGAGGAATTATTTAAGCTCAGTACCAATGTGGACACAAGAACAAATGGATATAAACTGGCCACCAGGAAGTTTAGACTTGAAATTAGATGAAGGTTTCTAACCATCAGAGGAGTGAAGTTCTGGAACAGCCTCCCAAGGGAAGTAGTGGGGGCAAAAGACCTATCTGGCTTCAAGACTAAGCTTGATAAATTTACGGAGGGGAGAGTATGATGGGGTAGCCTAATTTTGGCAATTAATTGATCTTTGACTATTAGTGGTAAATATGCCCAATGGCCTCTGATGGGATGTTAGATGGGGTGGGATCTGAGTTACTCCAGATAATTCACTCCTGGGTGTCTAGCTGGTGTGTCTTGCCCACATGCTCAGGGTTTATCTGATCACCATATTTGGGGTCGGGAAGGAATTTTCCTCCAGGGCAGATTGGCAGAGACCTTGGGGGGTTTTCGCTTTCCTTTGCAGCGTGGGTCACGGGTCACTTACTGGAGGATTCTCTGCCCTTTGAAGTCTTTAAACCATGATTTGAGGACTTCAATAGCTCAGACATAGGTTGGGGGTTTATTACAGGGGTGGGTTGGTGAGATTCTGTGGCCTGTGCTGTGCAGGAGGTCAGACTAGATGATCATAATAGTCCCTTGTGACCTTAAAGTCTATGACTCTATGACTGTGATACCAGTAAGGAAAGACACATGAATAGAGCCAGCCAGCTCTCCCTGACCTGATTTGACTCTGTGTCTGTGCATACTAAGTAAATCTTGAGAGGGGCCCCCTCTTCTGAAGCTGCCACTCTCTATGTTGTGCTGCTGCTGCTGCCCACTTCCTTGCTTCCTCCCTGGACATCTAAGCCCGGGGAATCAGAATTTCTCAGGTTGTTACTTAGCTGAGGGACAGATGAGTGGTCTGGAGAGAGATGGGAACCAGCTTTCCATTCTGAAGCTGAGCCATCACCAAGGGATAATGGACCTCTTGGGGCCAAACATCTCTCCCTATGCCAGGGTAATGGAGCGGGGGCAGAGAAGCACTGCACTCAACCCCCAGTGGAACACTTTCTGGCCCCATTGTCAGGCTTCGCTGTACTCTCACAGAACCTTGGGATGGTAAGAGGACATAGACGGCCAGGGTTACTGCTGCTTCACAGTAACTCGACAAGACTTCCACAGGGAAGAGAGGGACTAAGATATGCAAAAGGGTTGGAGTTCATATGTATGAACTTACTCCTTCCTTCTTCAGCTGCATGAGACCTGAGTGTTGCAGAGCCCCTGAAGGTCCCTTTCTGCACTGTTCTAACCATTCCTAATATCAATCACACTGGTGCAGAGCGCCAATGTGTAGAAATAAGGGTCTCTCAATTACCCTTAGGATTCTGGTCACAATCTGCCTTTACATTGAGAAGGCTTGTAGATATCTCTGTGTTCTTGTCCTGATTGGGGGTGGGGGGAATCTTATTCCAATGGGACCATTTGTGATGCTCCTATCTTTTAATCTTCCTTTTATTATACCATTAGGAAAACACAGCTTGCCAACACTTTCAAAAGACATACAGATCTATGTCATAACACTACCTCCACCATGTTTAACAGCATGGACCCAATCATCCTTCTTTTAGGATTTTTCCATCCCTTCTCCATATGGAAACTTTTCCAACATGTATATTGATATTTCATAAAACAATAAAACATTGTTCCATAATTTTCACTATGTCCCACATCACTTGAGTAAATTTTAATTAAATTGCTTTGTACTTAGTGTTAGTTTCAACAGGCTAGTCTCACATTCAATTCGTTTCTCCTTATCACTTTCCTCACAGTTTTTGAACTGATATTAGCAGTATTTTGCTCCTTAAGCAATTTTGCAACTTCTCAGGCTTTACACCCTTCTGATTTCTTCAACTATTTCTATACTGTTCTTTCACACAATTCTGTAGCTCGGTAAGTCTCATAATTTGCTGGCTTGACAACACTCTTCCTATTTTATAGCAGTTTCCATCGTCCACTTAGGTACTCAGAGATATTGCCTTATACTTTTCTACAACAAGGACAGAAACTAGACTATTTTTATCATGATTACAAGATACTCCTATTCTTCACCTCAGTTGAAGCAACAACATGTGCGAAAGCACATCAATCCCTCTTTTCGCCTTATTGAATAGCTGAAAGGTACCTGTTTAAAATGGTTCACTTTCTTTTCTTCTCCCTCTCTCTCTTTTTTTAAAAAAAATTCAGTATGCCTCTATAAACTTCCTGATGACTAAAATTTGGTGCTCAGTGACATAAATGTTTGCCAGTACAATTAATATATTTACCGATACTGGTGGCTTTTAATACCTGACACATACAACAAGAACAATATAGAAAACATTTATCAAGTACAGCAGCGGCAGTCCACTGTCTATACATTTTAGGGCCAAGCATACACAACTGTTAATGTATCATTCCACAGGAACAAGAGTGGTAAGTGAAACTAGGACGTACTTGATAAAGCTGAGTATGTATAGAAGAGCACATACTAAAATAGAAATACATGTGCAGCTTTATGCAAGCAATTTAACTGCATTTTAAAGACAACAGATACTTTGCATCATGTGATATCATGTTTTCTGGTGCAGAAACTCCATGTTCCTTTCCAACAATCACTAGCCTTTCATTCTCTCTTGGTATTTCTACATATCATTTTGTGTAGTCTTTCATGAGAGAGTTAGCTGGGTTGAATTTTTCTGTGCATAGGGTTTTCTGTATTCTGAATTTGTTCAAGTTTAAATGATTTCTTACTTTTAAACTTATCTCCTTTGATTGCTTGTCATTCATGGTCCTAGGAATAAAGACCCTGATCCAAAGCCCATTGAAGTCAGAGTCTCAGAAAGACTCTGACTGACATCAATGACCTTTGGAAAATTGGGTCCATAGAACCCAGTTCTGTTTTCAGTTATGCGAATGCAAAGATTTCTGTTCTTCCTTCTCTGGCTGGTGTAGGGTCTGAAGGGAGCTGCATCCAACCCTCAGTTAGAAGCACAGTTCTCACGCTGCAGAACCTTGAGAGTAAGACAATGAAGCCAGAAGTGGATGGAGATTCCCACTATTTCCAGAAATGTCAAAGAAAAAAGACTCCCAAGCCACGCTGGGATGGGGCAAGCAGGCATTCTTACATATGGTTCCTTCTGGGGACATAACAAGTGTCCACAATAGATAATTAACAATTGTTTAATCGTAATACAGCTTTGATTGTCATTGCTATACTTTCAATAGAACCAGTGTTATGGCAGGATAAAATTATTACTAATATATAATCTGAGAAGGTTAAACCTTTTTCGTAAATCAAGTTCAGATCATGGTTTAATTTCTTTTAAAGCTTTGATGTAACAAATAGTTCTGGGCCAAATTATGCAGCTGTTGCTCATGAACACTCTTAACTTTAATTAGAGATATGAGCACATAAGGGCTGCAGAGCTGGGACCTCTATTTGTAAATCAACGTTTTACTGAATGAATGTACTATATAATAATAAGTGATAAAGAATAGGAACAAACCATATTATCTTACTATAACAAGGCATTGGCCCTTTAAGGGACCAGCATTGCCATTACCCCTTGTTATAATGTCTCATCTCCCTTAAGGCAAGGCATTCCATTCCTTGTTGTTTTTATGGAGACTGATCATGTGGCAGAGAGCAATGCCTGCTGGGAGAAGAGACAGGAAATAAAAGGCAGATCTTGGAGAAGGAGAATTCTCTCCATTAGGAGACCTGAAGGGAAACAGTGTAGCTGTTTGGTCTGTCATGGTAAGGGCCTGCCGAAGGAGCTTGAGGATATCTACAGCAGTAGTTCCCAACAACATGTGAACCCCCTTTCACTAAAATGTCAAGTCTCACGAACCCACTCCTAAAAATGAATATTTCCAGGGATTTTCTCCTTTACCTGAGTATAAATTATAAAAGCAGTGATCTTGGAAATATAAAATTTGTTTTTGACATGCTTATTACACACTATTTATTATTAATTATTATTTATCATTACAGTATTTTGATTACATTATGAAAACGGTAACACTCTTTAAAGATCTCTCTTTTGTAGCTTGTATTACTTTGAATAAGCCTTTTATATGACAAGGCTCCTATGTTTCAGAGTATCAGATGTGAAACAGCATGAAGGTATTTAAGAAGCCAACTCAAAGAGTTCCTCCTACAGAAGCATTCAGGTCTTGAGCAGTCCAGGCAAACAATGCACGTTACAACAAAGCTTAAACTTGTTCTTCGTAATAATTTTAAAAAACAATAATAGCTGCCTTTTTAATTTTAAAAACAGCAAAATATATCCACCTCCCTTTCCACTTGTTATTAGGAGTCTTGAAGTTTAAATCTCTTTAGTGTGATAGTTATGCCTGCTTTGATCTGCTTAGCTCTTGGAAGTCCAGGGGCTCCGGGCTGCTGGCCCAATGCTGCCCGGGGTCCTTAGGGACAGCTCTGTATGACATTAGGGAATTTTTTCCCAAGAACACCCCGTAACATTTCACGAACCCCCAGAGGTTCACGAATCCCAGTTTGGGAGCCATTGGTCTACACTGAAATAAAACACCCATGGCTGGCCTGTGTCAGCTGACTTGGGCTTGTGGGACTCTGGTTGAGGGGCTATAAAACTGCAGTCCTCTGGGCGTCAGCTGGATCTGGGGTCTGGGACCCTCCCCCTTCTTGTGAGTGTTTGGGACGTCTACACTAGAATTTTATAGCACCACAGTTTGAGCTCTGAGAGCCTGAGTCAGCTGACATGGGCCAACTACAGGTGTTTTATTGCAGTGTAGACATATCCCAAGTGGCCAGAAGCTAGTGAGAAGGCCAATAAATGTCTGAAACAGGTGTAGACCTCTGCAGCTAAGAGTGGTAAAAAGGACTATTCACAGACCCTAGTGCTGGAGGACTCCTGCAGGCAGAACAGGTAGAATAGCCAAGTTGAAGGCCTGTTGTGATCCCTGTGTTTCCCTGTAACATGGGGTAAAACACCTGATGCCAGACATGGATGGGAGCTGGAATCCTATGCAAATATTGGAATATAACTTGCATATTAATAAACTGGAAGTTAAAAGGGGAAATTTTAATTTGGGACTCCAGCTGTGTTGTGTGTGATTACTCTGGAGGTGCAGAGTGAGGGGAAATTAGAGCTGGCTGAACATATGATGGAGGAGCAGGCAAGATGATCTTTTAACATGTTCGCTTCCAGAATAATATAAAAATACGACAGTAATATTTTGTGCATTATTATTGTGTATTTCACCTAAAGAGGTCATCTGAGACTACCCAATGCAAAAACCTTTGATATTTCCTAAACAAAACAGCAACAAAAAGTCATAAGAATAAAATTAAGGTTTTAAATATGTATCTATTAACTTAAAATATTATTAAAACTATCTATTGTAGCTATAAATAAAATGCATTTGTATAAAAGTATATAAAATATACTCATATGTCTCTTTATACAGATGTTATAGAAAAATATAGAATATAAAATTTATTATTAATGATCAAGTTTGTTAGAGCAATGTGTAACGACCACCCAAGAATGAGGCCTCCTTGTGCTAGGCACTGTACAGACACAGAGATGTAGATGTTCCCTCCTCTGAGGAGCTTACAAGCTAAATGATAAATTCATAGTATTACAAATTCCACTAGCAAAAATAAAATCAACTGCCTCACACAGCCAGTATTTTACATTTATCAGCCCGAGACAGAATCCATGACCACCATCCACACTTCTCCCCAAACTCCTGAAAAAAATAGTTGAGCTTTGCAACATGTCAAAAGTTTAACAGATCAAGGTTTGAGTGGAGCCAATTCCTAAATTGAGGGAAGTTTAAGGGGAAGGTCCAGTTTGAGCATAACTGGCAATTTCAGCTGTGACAAAATAGTACAGGGTCAGGAAAGATGGGCTTTTAGGAAGCAAAATCCCCAACTGCAGACAACCTTATTCAAACCTAATACCTTGAACTCCACGTGGAAGCCAAGAGGAGTCAGTACAATTCATGGACCACTTGTGTTATTCCACTTAAATGCAGAATTCAATTGCGGTTCTTGTTATCTTACACTTCCAGGAGACCTCAAGATGTTGCCTCACATACGGGCTTGATTGAAAGCCCACTGAAGTCAATGGTTATCTTTCCATTAGCATCAATGGGCTTTGGATCAGGCTGAGAGATCATTGCAGTAATGCCTAAACCTGAGGTGACAGAAGCATGAATCACTGTAGCAAATTCAGCCTCTGACAAAATTAATGGCACTTGCCCCCCTTACCAAATTAGTCTGTTTTATTGTAGGTGTCATCCAGCTCTCCATTAGTAGACAGGGCTCAAGACTCCTAAACAGAGAACTTGAGCCACAAATAAGATTTGCATACCTTCCGGCAAGGCTGTTGAAATTATATTGCAAGTGCTGCGGATGTTCCTCCCTCCCTGCCTCCAGTCTAATAATACCTTTGCCTCATCCAGATTAAGTGTGACCTGTCAGCTAGCCCTCATCCAAGATGTAATTTATTCCAATATCTTAGTAACTGCACAAAGACACCTGCTGTATTTCTCATACTAGAAAGGAGTGAAGGCACTCAAGGGGTTAATGCATGGACTGCTAGATGGCTATTGTCATATCAACAACATCTTGAAATCAATGATATCAGAGGCTGCTGACAGATCTAATAAAATCCAGCCTGAATACAGTCTACTTCAAAAAGATCATGGACCAGTGATAACAACCATTCCTTGTCCCATAGCTGGGTCTGAAACCAGAATGACTGGAGTCAAGGAAATCCATAATTCCCAGATGCTACTAGAGGTGCTATTCACTCACATATTATTACTGTATATCAGGGATAGGCAACATTTGGCACGCGGCCCACTAGGGTAACGCCCTAGTGAGCCGGGCCAGTTTGTTTACCTGCCGCGTCCTCCGCAGGTTCAGGCGATTGCAGCTTCCACTGGCCACGGTTTGCCGCTCCAGGCCAATGGGGGGGGGGCGGGAAGCAGCGCGGGCCGAGGGATGTGCTGGTCGCCGTTTCCCGCAGTCCCCATTGGCCTGGAGCGGCGAACCGCAGCCAGTGGGAGCTGCAATCGGCTCAACCTGAGGATGCGGCAGGTAAACAAACTAGCCTGGCCCGCCAGGAGGCTTACCCTGGCGGACCACGTGCCAAAGGTTGCCGATCCCTGCCGTATATGCATGTGTATGTATATGAAAATGTATAATTTAAACTCTATTTTCCATATTTTTACATTTTCTGAAGGTTCCCCCCTGCCAAATATCCTAAACCCCCCACCTAAAAAAAAAGTTCAGTTTAAAAACATCAAACTTACTGTAATATGATTTTGTCTCCGCAAAGGACATACTATATATACAGGAGCAAAACCATACTTACTGCGTTTTCTCTCTCAGTAATCACAGTAATGATATAAAAAGTGTCAGCTAAGGCTTCAAATATACATTTAAGTATTTCCTTCATTATATGGATGCTGTTACTTTCAGGTCTCATGTACAGTATTTGAGAAGTGTATTTTATTTGTGAAGGGAAATTATTTTCCCTTCAAGGGGGAAAACAGTCTGCATGATTATCATGAAAATTTACCAGACCTGGCAGATAAAATTATATATATTATTTAAGTAGATGTGCAACCAGTATAAAGCTTGTATTACACATCTGTTCAGAGAAATGTAGCCTCTGGGAGTGGAAAATGAGATTATTTATTCATTACCAAAAAATCAGTGAATTCTGAAGCCAAGAAACATTAAAACTCATATTATTAATTTTTTTCATTTCATACAGCCCTTTCAGATATGTAAAATCATTATATTTTCTTTCTGATACTTCTAATGCTCAAAACCTAACCAGTTGCATGGAATTTGTTTCACTTAATGCTCCTGAATTGTAATAAACAAACACTGTATGACTTCCAGCAAATAGTTACATGTAATAACTCTACCCAGATGTACAGATTCTCTTTGCTCAACCTGTGTATTATATAATGTTAAAATTAACTTTAATATTTTTTTAAAATACAGTATGTAGCCCACAGTACCATTCAGTCCTGAGGTAATGAAGATGAGTATGCCTTTAGAACTCCTTTCCTCTCACCTTAACAACAAAAGTACAGATCCCTCTCTCATTCTTCCATCGAATGTAGCAAGTCTTTACCCATTCTCAGTCCATATGTTGTGTGCCAGAACACAAAGCTTCCTGCCCTATGGCACTACTGCTAACTGCAGAGCCAGGCTGCTGGCTTTTTACCAATTATTCCTGTACCCCCAGATTGAACTCCTGATGTGAACTAGCTCCACCTTTCTAGTCCCAGTCCAAGAGTGTGGTTGAAAACAGATAAGAAGGTGGGTCATATATTTGGAGCTCAAGACAAGAGAATGAGAGAAGGTTATATGCTGTGGAAAGGTGGCAAGAGAAGAGAGGAGATGTAGTGAGACTCTTAAGGTAAGGGAGAGTTTTTCCTGACCTAATCTTCCAGCAGACAAAACTGTTATTTCAGGACTGGATAGAGAGCCTACAATCGTTTCTCCCCAGCCCTTCCCTCTCAGCCCAATCGTTAGGAACTAGTCACATTTATAAATGTTACATCAAAAATCTCCCACAGTATCTAAGGCCCCAATTACTACAGCACTTGAATACCTCACAATGTCTCTGTGAGGTAGGGAAGTGCTATTATCACCATTTTACAGATGGAGAACTGATGCATGGGGAGACAAAGTGACTGGTCACACAAGACACCTATAACAAATCAGAGAACTAAACCCAGATCTCCCCAACCTAACACCCTAACCACTAAACGGTCCCCAACCTAACACCCTAACCACTGGAACAATGATCCTTGATGGTTTTCACACTGGAACGTTCCTTCTTGCACCTCAACTAAAAAAAACACTGGCAAGAATGCACTTTTAGCCCACCTATCTATTCTTTTTTGCAAGTCACAATGTGCTACAAGCTGCAGGATTACAAATTAGGTGACTATTTGACAAGCTCCCAGTGATTTTTTTTTCTTTTGAGACCTTACAATGATTTTTGCTCAACAGTCGATACAATTCTATAATTTCTTATGATGTTACAGGATTGCCACTTTCTTAAAGACACAAAACCCCAAATAGGGGAGCCACTTCCTTAATCAGATAGCCCAGGATTGCCCAAGAAAAATTGTTCTGAATTTGGCTAGAACTCTGCATATAGTAGCAGGAACAAACAAAACAACATGTATAAAATCCCAATGTATTTTTGCCTGTTTTTTTAGTTTTGGAGAACTGTGTACTATAATGCACAGCTGTATTCACTTTTATCCATGATCCGTGGTTGATTTATTAAATTTGCCCAATCTCCAAAATAGGCACATATTCTTAAACCACACAGTTAATTTGAAAGGCAATAAAAGTCATGAATTTCACTTCTCTGGATTTTGCTTTTCCCATCTTCTGATCAGACTCCTAAATGTGCATCTTTTATAACACTAATGATGCCCCTTTTATGAAGCATAATTGTGCTGCCCCAGGAGCAGCCTAAAAAGCAGATTGTGACGTAGAGTGTCTATGTCACAATCTGCTTTCCATTTCCTTCCCTCATCCAGGGGAGTACATACCCTGTGCCCATCCACTGCCTACTGCAGCATAAATATCTCTGAATGCTGGCACACTGAAGGGGACTGAGATGAGAGTGAGGTGAGACTCCACCCATTCTTGACCCCCACACAAGAGAAGTCAGGGATGTAGCAGTCCCCACATGTGGGAATGATGGAGGATGTAGTAATCCCCTAGAAGTTGCTATCTGCCTTCATCCAGCTATCTACAACATGGGTAACTAGCAGAAGGGTAGTAAGGGGTTGATTTGCGCTCTCTTACTCTCCTGTGCAGGTATACAAAATGTGTCATAATCTAACCAGTAGGATGAAATTCACCATTGAATTTTATGTCAAGGGTCATCAAAGGTAGTAAGAAGAGGTCCTTTAAATACATTAGGAGCAAGAGAAAATTAAAGGAAAGTGTAGGTCCTCTACTTAGTGAGGAAGGAGCACTAATAACTGACATTAAGAAAACTGAGGTGTTAATGTTCATTTTGCTTCAATCTTCACTAAAAAGACTAATGGTGACCAGATACTCAATACAATTAATATTAATAACAAAGGGGAAGCAACAGAAGTCAAAAACGAGCAAAGAACAGGTTAAACAATATTTTGATAAGTTAGATATCATGCCAAAAGAACCTAATTTCCTTCTTTGACAGGGTTACTAGCCTAGTTGATGTGGAGAAAGAGGAGACATGACATATCTGGATTTTAGTAAGGCTTTTGACACAGTCCCATATGACATTCTCAGAAGCAAAGTAGGAAACTGTGGTCTAGATGAAATTATTATAAGGTGGGTACACAACTTTTTGAAAGACTGTATTCAGAGACTAATTATCAACGGCTTGTTGTCAAACTGGTAGAACTGGCATAAAGAGAACTGTGATCAATTGTTCCCCATGTCCAGTGAAGGTAGGAGAAATAATAATGGGTTTAATATGCAGCAAGGGAGATTTAGATTAGATATTAGGAAAAACTTTCTAACTATAAGAGTAGTTAAACTCTACAATAGGCTTTCAATGGAGGTTGTAGAATCCCCCTCTTTGGGTATGGTTTAAGTTTATTTGGTCCTGCCACAGTGCTGGGGGCTGGACTTGACTTCTCATACTCCCTTCCAGCCCTACATTTCTATGATTCTATGATTATGCAAAGGGGCAGCAGAAGGCCTGTGCGGCACTTAAAACCTCACAATACAGCTTCAATGGCACTTAAGTGACACAAAGACCTTGCGCTAGCCCTTTGCACAGGGATGAATTTCATTCATTACATTCCTTCGACATCCCCACTGCATGGCAATGCTGCTATACAAGGTGGTGGTTTGCATAGTTATACCAGGCTCCCATTTCTTACTGCTGCCAGTTGGGAGAAAGAAAGGGGGAGGAGATAAGAACTGAGAAAATGTTGGTTCATGTAATTATGTTGGGAATTTGTGGTGTTTAGAGGTTTCCACTTTAAAAAATAAAGACCTGTTGAAGTTTGTCTAAACATTTTTTAAAGTGGAAACCTCTTTACAGAGCTGCTGCTGCACCCTTGGTATCTCTCGCTCCGCCTCCTCAACTTCCCCCCTCCTTCCTGTTTCCTGTTCTTTCAGACTCCCAACAGCCAGTGATCCCAGTCCTAATAATTACAAGCAGCATCTAAACACCACAGAATTGTAATGGAGGAAGGGTTAGACTATCCATTCCATCCTCTCCAGTTTTGTCACTGCTCCACGCAGCAGTAAGAAAATCTTGGTAATTCCATGTCAGTTAATCACTTTGAAAAGTGTTTGCTTGCACAATATTACACCTGCCAGAAAATCTGTTGTTTTATATTACAAAATACAGCTGAAGTTTATCTAAGCATAAATATTCGATGTGTACTTTACAGTTTATAAACAAAGTGGAAATGTAAAATAGATGCAATATTTCTGTGAAAGGCAAAATCTGCAGCTGCACCATGCTTTCCATTTATCAGTTATTCATATCCAATATTGCATTACATGACCCTCTTTCTTAACAAGGTTAATTCATATGAAGCAAATCAGCAAGTCTGTCATAGATGATCAGCATGTACACTGTGAATTTCTAAATATCAGGAGCTTACTTTAGATTATATAATGAAACAGACCTTAAAACAGGTCTAAATGTGCATTAGCAAAAGTATAGTGGGAAAATATGAGAAACACAAGTGGTAATAGCATACCATATATAGTGAAATTTGTTTTGAATAGTCCTACTTTGCTTAGTCAAACAAATTTGTTACACAAATATTTCTTACGAAAAAAGAACTATTTTATTTGTTTTTAGAGGCTTTCAAATATTTTTATCCTTATTCTTAAAGAGCAGCACAATATAAATCAAAAAGAATGGCATATATTTTGCAATGTGTTTTCACTCCTCCATTGAAGGCAGTAAGACACAAAATCACAAGCTACAGAAGAACAAGAACATCAAAAATTGACAGTGGTTATATCCACATAACACTGAGTTACTTTTAGCTGTGCACGCAGGCTGTGAAATGGATTTGCTGGGTTTTCTTTACTTCCCAAGTCATTTTATTCACCTTTGATAATCAGAAGTATATACACTTTCATCCACTTGAGGATTAGGTTCTGTATAAAAACCTCCTGAAATATTCAGACGTAGCATTCCCTTTACTCACATGTCTTCTGTATAAATGTAGCGACTGGCCTTAAATGGCCCTAATCTACCCATGTAGTTTATTTTAAAGTATTTATTTGCAAATCAGAAACAAGATCAACCTTTTTCTGCCATATAAGACATTTACATTATGAAGATGAACATGAATGCAGACGAAGAATAGGTTATAGGCAGAGTTACATGAACTAAGTTGCATATGTGCGTGCACGTGCACACATACACATAAAAAAACTAATGAATTTGAGGGTTTTGCTTATTTGGAAATAAGGTTGGGAAAAAAACATTTCTAACACACACACACACACACACCCTTCCCTTTTGGTAATTATTTGTAGTTGTACCAGGTTTTTTAGTGCTTCGTGTATTCTGTACCGTTATCTGTTTGCTTTTATCCACAGAACTTAAATTCACGAGAGTGGAGATTATAGTTATAATGTCTATTCTTAAAGTCGCACATAAAAGACATATAGGTGACACCACCACTGGCTGCTAATAGTACAAAACTACGTAAGAAACTCAGACGCTCAGGCAATGAACTGACGATAATACTGCTAAGCCTAGTATTATGGGCCTACCTTTCCAAACTGATCAGTGATTTTAGGAGACTTGGTGCCCAATTTCAGACACATAAGTGGTCCTGATGTTGAGAAAGGACTATGTACTCACTCTTTAAAATCCTTTAAAATCCCCTCAAATTGGACACTCAAAACAGTACTCCAAACTCCTAATCGGTTTTGAAAAAAGTCTAAGATCTGACCAATATGCCTCCCATAACCAAACTCAGTTAAACACTCTGGCACCAGAGTCATACCAGCATATTTTAATTTTAAATGTAATATTTTATGGGTGACTGCCTTCTATTTTCTCAATTTCAGTTTTGATTAGTACCCTTTGTTATACAGTTATAACTGAGGAAAAACATTTAACTACCCATTAAAAAATCTCTCCCCCAACATGGATCAAACTCACTGTGACACTAAGCACACCAGTATTTACATCCCACGTGTTGTTGTAATAATCTTTGCGTAAAATATGCATTGTGATGTATCATTTGAAAATTAATAACACATTGATCATTAATATTCTTGTGTGGTGTATGTGTGTGGTGTGAATTAAGAGTTATGACATATGCTCTAATGATTACTAAAGCGTGTTTAAACCAGGCATGCTGGAAGGTTGGTAAACAGGTCTGCCCCAGACAAAACAATTTGTTTTCCCCACCTGGGAGTTACTTTCAAAGTACTCTGAAAGACAATGAGATGTATTTACATATCATGTAAACACACCCATCAAGTTAACAACAAGTGGAGGCAAACCTCACACTAACTAGTGTGGGAGAACACAGCATGGCATCTGCACCCAGCAGGAGAGAATCTTTTTCAAGAGTTTACTGGTCTACTGGCTGAACCTCAAGTGATAAGTACCCGAATCATATGATTGTATACAATATTACTGTATTAACAAATGTGTAGAGTGAAGTCTTTTATGAAAGTTAATTACACACACTGGTTATTGATATCATTGTGAAATGTATGCATTAGCACTATATAAGGAATTACTGTACTCACTGATATTAGGCTCTAAAGTTTGCCCAGACAGGAGGGAATGTCACAGCTGTCTACCTGTCTTCTATGTAAATTAAGCATGGTGGAATCAGAAACAACGGAAGCACCATTTACATAGAAATCATATAGGAGGTTGGGAAGCCCACAGGAATTGAAGAACAGCATGGGGGCATCCTTCCTCTTGAAATAAAGTCACTGAAATTTGGAACATGTAAGAAAAGACAGAAGCCATCTTTGGTATCCATCAAACTGACGCAAGAGGCTAGAGCTCTTGCAAGTTGAAAAAGATGGTCCTTCAACTAAGGGTGTGTGGGAGTGTGTGTTCAAGTATCTGGAGATGAATATGAGTAAGAATCCAACTTAGGTAAAGATTTTTCACCAAAGGTGGCAAGGGAAGCCAGCACCCTGAACTTCTGTGGAATGTCCTGACTGATCTAAAGTCAGCCATGGCTGGGAAGAAGAATGACTGGTGAGAGAAACTATCTTGAATAAAGCCTGTACCTTGCTAGATTAAGTTTTAAACTTTTAGAAATGTATTTTGTTTTCTTTTACTTGTAACTCTTTCTTTCTTCATTCCTTATACTTGAACTCACGTAATCCTGTGTATATTTTGTTAATAAATTTATTTCAGTTTTACCATAAAGAAACTCAGTGCTGTGTTTAAAGGGAAGGGTGTACTTTTCAGGAACAACAAACCTTATTATTTCTCTGAGCTATCCAGGAGAGGGCTGGACAGTTCAGGGCACACAGTTTTGGGGAAATTTGGGACTGGGGATTTGTTGGGATCATTTATTCATTGTAACCAAGGCTGGTGGAAGCCAGAGTGTGACTGGCGTGGTGCTGACAGGGTGCTGGGGTCAGTCTAACGGACCAGGGCTGCAGCTATACACAGTCACTTCAGGATGTGACCTGCATGCTGGTAGGCTGCTTGTGAGGGAGTCAGATTAGGAACTACAGCCACAAAACACTGTGAGGCACTCAGGGTTACAGGGCAGGCAGTAACATGACCCCTCACTGGTCTGAATTGCCCCCCAAAGACCATGACATCCTTAAATATCATGGCATTAATGAAACTTCTCTCTTTCCAGCAGACCTACAATGGAGGAGCAGGAAGGTCCCAAAATACTAGTTCTAGTGTCACAATTAAAGTGCACATGTGATAAGAGTTCATTTTGTAACACGTGTAATAGTAAGTTAAAATCAAAGTAACTGTTTTAGTATTAGGATAACAAACCAATTCTGCTTCTACTATATATCCTTAATCAAGTATGAACGTTTTCCTCCCACAATGTAAGTTTATAGTTATAACTTGTGGAACTTTTTATGGTTTGCACTGAAATAACTCACATACAAGGCAGGCAATTCCACTGATTAAGCATTCATGGGTAGCTGGCGGGTGCTGTGGCAAGTAGAACAGAGTGGCCATAATGATTAGTGGTCACAGGCTCACTGCCTGCACATGCCATGGATTTGAGATCCCGGGATTTAGTGCTACCATGAAGACTGATACTTTCTAAAATGCCCATTTAATTCATTTCAAGTAAAATACCTACCTGGGATTTTAAAAATAAAGGGTCTGATTCTCCATTACCCTGCATCTTGTGCAGCCATTTACAAAATGCAACCATAGTGATTTGTTAGTATTTGACACACAATCGTGCAGTCATTTTGAATTGGTGTAAATGACTGCACATTGGGAGAGTCAAGTCATAAAAGCTAGTCTCTAAACCCAGACGTGTCTTTTGTGTAGCTTGGAGTATCATTTACAATGTAAACACAAAAACCACCACTATGATGACTTCAGATCCTTTTAAGTTCCCACAGTATGTTCATAATATATAGTTATCACTTAAGGAAAAAAAAACTAAACTAAACTAAAACAGTGTTGTCTTGGAACAGACATCTGGCTATATCAGAGTAACCAAGCTTTCAAAGATTTTGGATTGTTCTAAGTGGCTTGCACTGTACCAGGCCTTTATTTACCATTTTTGCTCATTGGAATGGGCTCCTGAGTTACACATCTCTTGCCATGAATGTCCCAGATGGAGATCAACTGCACGGTCTTTTTTCTACATGGTTCAGAAACGAAGAAATGGCTAATGCAGAACATACAATCTAAGAAGCAATGGGCAATAACTATAAACAATCAGACATTGGATGACCTCACTACGAAAATGCCATGATAATACAAAGATTAGATTTCAGCACAAAAAATGACACCTTATCATAATATGTTTTTCATATAGAGATGTGGATGAGACCTCCATGGAAGATCACATAACATAAATGTATGAAGTCTCTTGAGGGTACATTTATTTGAATTATGAGGCACCTGTCAAGTAAGTCTAAGCATTTGTTTGGAGAAAGCAAAGTGAAGCTGAGTAGTTTTATCCTGAAGCTTGAACTGCATTCAAAAATTACTACAATTTTACTAGAGGTACTCTTGGAACACCATATATTATGAAAAGTAAAACAGAATAACACCATAATAAATTGATATACCACCTTTTATCCTGAAGGATCCCAAAGAGATTTACAAATTACACACATTCTCTCTCTCTCTCTCTCTTTGATACAGCCACCTCCAGGGAGTAAAGGCAACACCCACGTGTATAACTTCAGGGGTTCAGCCATTTCATCAGTCACACATACACAACTCCCATTCACTTTAACAGGATTTACAAGTAATGGGAGGATCAGCCCCAGGCACGGCACATAGAATAACAGTGGACAAATATTTGGGTAAGGGCAAACCCCTAGTCTATTAAAATGTCTATAGGAAAGCTTAATAAATGTTTCCAGACCAGATGTGGCCTTTATTTTTAAAATCTCATGAGAAACTGTTCTCACAATAAAAGGGATGGAATTCAAGGTACCAGTTTAGGAAGGATGCAAGAGGAATTGACCCTACTGGCATTTGAACTTGGGAATTTAGATATTTCAAGCCTGAGATGCATGGCCTCAAGAGCCTAAAGAAGGACTGATATTATTTTAAATGCATTCTCAAGATAGATAATAAAGTTAGCCATGATACTTATAACTTGAGAACTATTTGGGAGAAATCTGTAAAAAGCTACATATTTATAAATGCAATATAACTTTTTCCTTACAAATTGTTCCTAAAGAAAACATGGTTGAAACCTAATTATTAAGTGTTACATTTCTCTCTGTGTGTGTCTTTCTGTCTCTGTTTAAAATCATCCTGTTGTACCATTTGTAGCCCACATACTGACAAAAAAAAACCACTTTTGTAATAATGAAACATGGAACTAAGCATTTTTATGGAAATAAACATATTATTCCTCCTTCTATTTTACATTATAATGAAGCACTGCAAGAAAAGCATAGAAATTAGGAGATCATACCCTTCTTACGGACAGTGCTGTTTAGTATAGACCCACAGGATATATTAAAATGAATGAAATTTAGTTATGAATGATAATTTGTTAATCTGCATTCCCTTTGGGAAAGTGTATATATAGCAATCTATCTAGCAGAACATGAATAATATGGTTTACATTTCATAACTAGGGCAGCACCAAGATAGCTGAGGCTTGATTCTTCTCTGCCTTGTACATTGTGCAGACATTTATAGTCATGCAAAATGTGAGGGAAGGGAATGTGAAACACTACATATGAGGGCCTGGTTCACCTTTATTTTGCACCTAATGCTGTCATTTGGACCTGAGGTCAAAAGAGTGTAAACTCTACCATTCTGCTTTCATAGCATTTAATACCAAGTTTTCACAGATCTAAATGACTGCAGAAGGTGAAAGGCAATAGAAAATCATGCCGTGACTTTTTGACTTTTACCGTCTTATAAATTGTAAGGAAAGTTTGCAGATATGTGGTACACACAGACAATGGCTTGTAGCCGATCTGTAACTGCTACCAGCAAATATCTCCAATGGCCAATAATGATACACTAGATGGGGAGGGCAGAGAATTCTTTCCCAGATGTCTGGCTGGTACGTCTTGCCCACATGCTCAGGGTCCAACTGATTGACATATTTGAGGCCAGGAAGGAATTTCCCCCAGGTCAGGTTGGCAGACCCTGGTTTTTTTTCACCTTCCTCTACAGCATGGAGCATGGGCCACTTGCAGGTTTAAGCTAGTATAAATGGTGGATTTGCTATAACTTGAAATCTTTAAATCATGATTAATGGACTTCAGTAACTCAGCCAGAGGTTAGGTGTCTATTACAAGAGTGGGTGGGTCATGATAGTCCATTCTGATCTTAAAGTCTATGAGTCTATTCTCCACTGAGGAGCAGGCAAGATAGCAGGGGTGAAGGCTTAAAAGAAAACTGGTTATGAATTATCTAAGCACACAGAAACAAACAGTCTCAAGATTTATTACAGTTGAAGACTTTTTTCTCATTCAAAAACTCAAAAATGGGAGAAAGTTTTTTCAATTGGGGGGGGGGGGAATCAGCAGCTGCAGTTGTAGGCTGATAAAAGCAGGAGAAACTGTAACCAATCTCAAAGATTTTTTTTGAAAAAGTTCTAAACAACTGAAAATAGGGATTTAATATGGAAGTGCTATCTAAATGTTAACTACAATGACATTGCAAATGGGATAACAAGTAACAAAGGTAAGTTTAGAAAGACTTTTAGAAAACATGTTGAAACAGTCTGAAAGTAAGCACAGAAGGAATGAGGTAAAGGCCCGTATCTTTATACTGGGTCCTGCAATGTTAGTTGTCACCTGTCATATAAGATCAAAAAATAATATTTTATGGTGAACTTCTTTCTCTCTGTCTCTGTAATGAAGAGATTGTCAATAGAGGGATTTGTGTTTTGTGACTACAGTTCATCATTTAGAACAGCCAAAACAAAACTGAAATGCAATACACTTGCAATATCTGCACCGTTTTACAATTAAAATAAATCAGGCACATTTTATTGCTCTGTCAGACAGTATAGTATAGGATTACCAATCTGTGTATGCTATAGGCTGTTAAAAATGAACATTTTCCTCCAGTGGTCTCAGAGATATTGCAGTAGTTTCTTATATTTACAATAGTTTCAAGGACTTCACTTTGTATCCATAAAATATTTTACAAATCTTTATTAAAGTCCTCAGTATACTAGCAGAAACAATGATTTACTATATCATTCTCTGTTAACTATGGATACATGATGATATTTTTACTGGAATCAACTGCAAACTCAACTCTCCATCATATGGTTAGACATACAATTTTTCATCTATTTACAAAGCACAGAGTCTCTCTGAAGTTCAAAAATGATTCTTCAGGTTTTGGAGAGGGGGACTCCAAATTGTTACTACTAGCACAAGTAGTCACAAATATTACCTACCTCTGAGACATCTGAGGATAATCTGACTTTTTTTTCTACCTCTCAGTGTTGCAGTGTGGGGCAGAGTCGCACAGTCGAATGGAGTGTAAAGTAAGAGACCCAAGGGAAGTGGAGCTGGATAGTTGAAAGGAGACAGAGTGTGACACTAAGGGCTGGTCCACACTGGGGCGGGGGATCGATCTAGGAAATGCAACTTCAGCTACGAGAATAGTGTAGCTGAAGTCGACGTTTCCTAGATTGAACTAATTACACTTACTGCGGGTCCACGCGGCGCAGGCAGGGTCCCCCATCGACAGCGCTTCCTCCTCTTGGCGAGCAGGAGTTCCGCAGTCGATGGGGGAGCGGTTCTGGGATTGATTTATCACGTCCAGATGAGAAGCGATAAATCGATCCCAGAAGATCGATCTCTACCCGCCGAATCGGGCGGGTAGTGTGGACTAGCCCTAAGGGAAAGAGAGGGGAAACTGTGGAGAAAAGGGAATAAAAAAAGGAATACAGAGGAAAAAAGGGGACAGCGAGAAAAAATGGGGGTCATTATGAGGTTTAGTGTCCCATATGGCCATTCATTCTGAGGGGCTGTGTACCACATTGCACCAGTTGAGTGGTATGGCTATGCAGATCGAAAAAATGGCAGAGTCTTGTTCACAGAAGTGCTGATCACAAACAGCAAGTACTTGTGCTCACCAGGGTACTCTCAGTTTTCACAATGAAGTAATGTACACTTCAAAGAGATATTGTACTGAAGCAATCCCAGCAATCAATAAGCCTTGTTCCCCTAACTCAAAACACATGAATCAGCTATAAAGTGTAATGCCAAGAAAAATCTTTCAAAATCAAACAGTGGAAAACATGGCAAAAAGACAACTCCGGGAAGTACTGTTAAAAGGATCAGTCAATGCAATTACTTTTTTATGTAATCAGTTCATCTCTGTACACTCCCAACATTAAAAACAAAGAATAACATTCAAATAAAGTCATTGGGGGGGGTGTCTTAACATACTGTGATACACAGTTCATGCTAATTAATTCTCTTCTTTAACCTATCCTTCAGCTTAAATTAAGCATCTTGCTAATGTCACACCCAGATGCCCAACTGTATTGTCTATGGTAACAGGGTCCAGATTACATTTCACTATATCACAATCTGCTACATAGCAATGCAACTTAATTTTTTTCATCATTGAGTGTTTAGTGTGTTGTAATTCTCACTGCAGGCTCCTAGTCTAAGTCCATTGCATACCTCTTGCTCGAAAACAAAAGGAAAAATAGGATGGAGAGAGGAGGAAGACCATCCACACACATGCCATGCTACTGGAGGAAATGGATAGTCTTAATACATCCTGTTTTCCCTAGACCTGCAAACATTCTGAGTTCTGGAGGCTAAATATTACTGCTACCACCCATGCTGTGGTAAGATGCACTATGGTCAAGACATTATCCAACTTACAAAAAAACATTGATGCAATACAGTGTGTTCAAATGAAAACAAATAAATAAATAAAAACAACACTACTACCAAATACCAAAAGTCTATTCTCCCTCTTATTTTCTCTTCTCTGCTAAAACTTCAGGAATGAAGAACAGCTGGAGAACAGGAACTAAAAAAAAATGCATCATACTACATATGCGACAGCAGAAGCAACAGATTTCCCATTGGTATTTCAGACTTTGGAGCCAAACCGGACTAATGAAGCTCAAAAGGTTTGGTTCTGATACAATATGCATCTAAATGTTCAGCTACTTTTCTAAACTTTTTTAGTCAGGAAACCAGGCTGCAAATCTGGCAAGATCACATTCTTATCATGAAAGTTGCATCAGGCCAGAAATGTAGTAGTTCTAATCTTTTCTCTCATGGTATTTTCACTTAAAATTATGAAGAGCAAAATCTTGCAAAATTGGAGGGGTGGGAATAACTAGAGCTCTGAGATATACTTGTTTTTCTTTTCTTTTTTGGGAATTCATTTTATTTCATTATATCCATTAACATATTTTATTTATATTATTTATATTAATAAAATACCTCAAATCACCATATACAAAGCCCCACATCCAACCCTGCTACCCACTTTCTGCCCCACATCCAGCCCTGTTTGCCTTCCCCTGACAGGGTTCTCCGAGAGGGAGTTGCCATGACAGCCTGGACCAGGCAGGACTGCATGGATCAGGCATCCTTGCCCCAGTGGTGGCACCATCTTCTCCCATCCCCTCACCCTCAATTCCCTACACAGCCAGGCTTCTGGGGACTCTTTAGCATCACCAGCACTTGAATGCTACTGCCAGCGGCAGGGACCAACCACTCGACAGCCAGCTCCATGTGGTTCTGCTCCCTGCCAAGAAGGAGAACAGCCTGGCCTGAAATGGTGTCCCCGTTGCTACCCTGTGTTCCAGGTCAGAACATCATTCACTCACATTTGACCTCAAATTGGGGCGAGTGGTGTTGCAGCCTGGCACGCAGTATTGGAACACAGGGGTGCCATTCCAGGCCATGCTGTTCTCTTTGTCAGTGGTGAGGCAGGGAGCACAAGAGCACGGAGCCACTGCAGAGAGGAACAGGAGTAATTGTGGCACCTTAGATACTAACAAATGTATTTAAGCATAAGCTTTCATGGGCTACAGCCCACTTCACGCTTATGCTTACATAAATTTGTTAGTCTCTAAGGTGCCACAAGTACTCCTGTTCTTTTTGTGGATACAGACTAACACGGCTCTGAAAACTGCTGAGAGGCTGGTTCCTGCTGCTGGCATCATCCAAGGGCAGGTGGTGCTAGAAACTGTGGCAATTACAAAAGGTGCATTTTCATTTTATTTCACTTTATACACTGGTTTGTTTTATTTCATGCTATTTCATATTTGTGATAAACACAGAGCTCTAGAATAACCAGTCCTACCTGAATCTTAAAAAAAATGCAAAATGAAAATAAGAAAGAAAAACTTGTAGCACCTTAGAGACTAACAAATTTATTTCAGCATAAGCTTTCGTGGGTTAGTACCCACTTCATCGGATGCATCGGATGCATCCGATGAAGTGGGTACTAACCCACGAAAGCTTATGCTGAAATAAATTTGTTAGTCTCTAAGGTGCTACAAGTTTTTCTTTCTTATTTTCATTTTGCTGACACAGACTAACACGGCTACTACACTGAAACTTAAAAAAAATGGTGGATTTTGTTCAGCTTTTGAGTGAAGGCTTAGGTCAGATCTTATTTAGAGATCTGTAGTTTAATGCTAGATCTCACACTGACTTACTGCATGTCCTTGTCAGGAATTGAGGTGGGAAAATAATTCTGGGGCAGCAGTGAGACCAACGGCAGTGGGGAGAAAAATAACTATTTTTAAAAGTAATCCTTAAATACCTAGATAGACTCAATTGACTAAACTGAGAGATATTCAGCCATTAAGAAAAAGGCCAGCACAGGTTCAGGCACCACTTAAGACCCATTCAAGTCTTAAGACAGTTGTGAACATTTGCACAATACACCTGGCTTTAAGATCAGCATTGAAAAATTAATGACATTTTCTACAGTAGATGTCTTATTTTTTTCAATACTGCTCATAATTTTTGTAGTTTACAACCAAACTGTTAGAGCTGGATGGGAACTGGATTTTTTTATTTCACTGGGAATTTTGCAATTGACAAAAAAGGTCTAAATTGCCTGTAAAGCAAAATTCTAATGTTGTTAGAATATATATATATAGGGCTGATCAAAACATTTCACTTAGATAACATTGAAATGTTTTGTTCCATTTTTCCTTTTTTATGTTAGATTATATAACATAAAACTTTCAAACAAATATAATTTCAAAATGGAAAATTTAAATGTCTGATTCTGAAAAGGTCAAAATGGAACATTTAAATGACTTCAGAACACTTTTTTCCAGTTTTTCTTTTTAACAAGCTTTCATCAATATTGACATATTTCTGCGAATATGTCTACTATAGACAAATTGGCATGTTCCAACAGAAAAATATTCCATCAGAAAATTTCCAAACCAGGTCAGCAAATTGTTTCCAGCTGTCAAAATCTCATCCTTAAATCCTTAGTATCTGTATCATTTCAAGTTCATAAAGTTTTAATTTTAAGATATTTCCATTTGAAAAAGGTGAACATATATAAAAATATATATAAATATATATATATTTACAATGGGAAATGTGTGTGTGTGTGTGTGTGTTTGCACACGCGTTCATGTGTGATCCTTTCATATCTGGAAAAATTGTCAAAAAGATTGTGTTCAAACTTTCAAAAATTCACCTTCGGGAGAGTAAATCTGGAAAATGTGAGAAACAACAAGTGAAGGTTTTATGAAGTGAAGATGTGGGAAAACAGGATGTTTTCCTACATATTTATCATGCACCCTTAACTATAACAGTCATTATTTGTGACTACTAATTGACCAAAATCTTATTAATATATTTCTGGGCAACAAAATAAATGAGCCACATTCTGATTCAATAGCTATAATAATACCATACTAAAGATTAAAAGGAGATGATTTGGGGTTGAACCCCTCATCCTGTCCTCTTGATTTGACCAGACTATGCTCAACACAGAACATCTGTGTGAGAGTCAGAGAGATTGGACACATTTGTGTTCTTCTGATCCTGTAGACAATGGAAGTTAGTTCAGCCCCTGTGTAAATTAGGAGTCTCGGGGCTACTCTAACCTATACCAGCTGAGAACAACACCCAAGGGCAGGGCAGGGCAGGGCCTGACAGGGATTGCTGTACTGCAACACCTTCTGGCCAGCACACCTGTATCCCCTCTAGGCAGGCACCTGACTCGCCGATGCCAGGGGAATCCTCAGGTGACTCTATTTAGATGAGGCTTATAGACATTTTGTGTCTTCAGAGTGGTGCAAAGTGGCCACAGGGTTGGCCAAGTTCTGGCCCATCTGTTCAGCATCTCAACCATGCAATATCTCAGGAGATTTATTTTAGCACTAAAGAGACACTAGTTATTAATATTTTATAAATATGTTTTAAAACATATGTAACAAAGATTAGCAAGTATATAAAAGGTTATAGAGTAGCTAAAAATCAATAATTGATCATCAGGAGTTAAATATCATACTGTAGCCCTCTTAATATTTCTTAATTAAATGCACAGTGAAGCATATTCAAGACTCTTAATTTAATTCTTCTGTGATTTCCCTTCTTTGTGATTGATCACTTTGCAAACTGTGTCCTTCATATTGCATAACTGGCATAATAAACAAATCTAAATCACTGCTCTTTGAATAACTTTGAGTTTGTTAACCAGACTTCTGTAAAACCAAGAAATAATGTCAATGAACTTTTAAAAGACTATAAAAGGCCAGATTCTCAGCTTGTGTAAAAAGGTTTAGTTCCACTGAAGTCAATAGAATTATCCACAGTAACTGAGGATATAGCCCAAGAAGTAATATTGATAGGTGAGACAGACTCAGTTAACAAGAATTTATATTATTACTCCTTGATAGTCTCTTAATATTTTTGTTTTACTTTTTGTCAGACTCACTTTGAACTCCATGGGAGCGCACTATTTTCCAAGTTTCTGAAGCAACTTCTTTCACATCCACTTGGTAATGATGAATGGGCACGCCTCCATGTGAATCTGGCTTATTGAAAGAGACCTTAGCAATAGTCTGTGACAACTCTATAATTCTTACTCCGTAGGGACTGGATGGCACATCTAGAAAAGAACAAACATCAATTTAATTCAACAGTGGTAATCGGTAATCAGATAATCCACAGAAAGCACTTGATAATCCATCTCAGCCTGCTCAGAAAAAATAGGTTATACAATATTTTAATGCATATGACTTCAGGTTCTGTCTTCAACAGTTAAGTCTACACTAGAGTCCAGTGATATGAAACCACAGGTAAAAGAAACAAACTTTCTTGTATGGACAATTAAACGACATTAAAGTGCATATAAACATACTCCATTTCACCAAGGAAATGGTTCTCTTCTGTCTTTCTTTCATAGTACAAGCCAGCTAATTTAGAGGAAAACAAGAGCTGATTGACTTTTTTTGTTCACTATTAGGGCTGTCTATTAATCACAGTTAACTCATGCAATTGCTTCAAAAACAAATTTAATCACGATTAAAAAAATTAATCGCAATTAATCACACTTTTAATTGCACTGTTAAACAATACATTACCAATTGAAATTTATTAAATACATTTCGATGTTTTGCTACATTTTCAAATATATTGATTTCAATTACAACACAGAATACAAAGTGTAGAGTGCTCATTTTATATTATTATTACAAATATTTGCACTGTAAAAATTATAAACAAAAGAAATAGTATTTTTCAATTCACCTCATAGAAGTACTGTAGTAGTGCAATCCCGTTATCGTGAAAGTGCAACTTACAAAGGTAAGGTTTTTTTGTTACATAACTGCGCTCAAAAAACAAAACAATGTAAAACTTTATAGCCTAAAAGTCCACTCAGTCCTACTTCTTGTTCAGCCAATCCCTAAGACAAACAAGTTTGTTTACATTTACTGGACATAATGCTGCCCGCTTCTTATTTACGTCACCTGAAAGTGAGAATGGGCGTTTTCATGGCACTTTTGTAGCCAGCATTGCAAGGTATTTACATGCCAGATATGCTAAACATTCATCTGCCCTTTCATGCTTCGACCACCATTCCAGGGGACATGCTTCCATGTTGACCATGCTCATTAAAAAAAAAGTTAATTAAATTTGTGATTGAACTCCTTGGAGAAGAATTGTATGCCTCCTGCTCTGTCCTACTTCTTGTTCAGTCAATTGCTCAGACAAACAAGTTTGTTTACTTTTGCAGGAGATAATGCTGCCCGCTTCTTGTCTATAATGTCACCTGAAAGTGAGAATGGGTATTTGCATGGCACTGTTGTAGTAGCTGGCGTCGCAAGATATTTACATGCCAGATGAGCTAAAGATTGATATGTCCCTTCATGCTTCAACCACCATTCCAGAGGACATGCGTCCATGCTGATGACGGGTTCTGCTTGATAATGATCCAAAGCATTGTGGACCGATGCATATTCATTTTCATCGTCTGAGTCAGATGCCACCAGCAGAAGGTTGATTTTCTTTTTTGGTGGTTCGGTTCTGTAATTTCCGCATCAGAGTGTTGCTCTTTTAAGACTTCTGAAAGCAATTGACTGAACAAGAAGTAGGACTGCGTGGACTTGTAGACTCTAAAGTTTTGCATTGTTTTATTTTTGAGTGTGGTTAGTTTTTGTAAATAATTCTACATTTGTAAGTTAAAAGTTCATGATAAAGAGAGTGCACTACATTATTTTCATTAGGTGAATTGAAAAATACTATTTCTTTTGTTTTTACTATGCAAATATTTGTAATTAAAATAATAATATAAAGTGAGCACTGTACACTTTGTATTCTGTGTGGTAATTGAAATCAATATATTTGAAAATGTAGAAAACATCCAAAAATATTTAAATAAATAGTATTCTATCATTCTTTAACAGTGTGATTAATTGCGCGATTAATCGCGATTAATTAATTGCTTGACAGCCGTATTTATTATATAACTATGTAAAGGAGAATAGCAGCTTTTAAATCAAACTTAAATCAGCTGTGCCTTCTAACTAAATGTAGAATTCAGATTCTGTATTTCTATAAAAAGATTAATCTGTCATAATAAATAAAATATTAAAGCAAAATATAAAAATATTCATACAAAACTATTTAGCCATTTTTATAATACTCTGCGGTGCAGTCAAACATATACACATTTCTTTTTGCTGGATTGGACTCCAAAGTATTGTCAAGGATCTTTATGAAAGGTTTCTGTTCTATTTGCATTTTAAGGATTAATTTGCACTCTAACTTGGAGATGAAATATTTTCTCTGTAATAAAAAACTAGTGCACAGTTGTCAAAGCAGAAAAGAACAATAAAAAGTATTAAACACAGGTGTTTGTGTTGAGATTCTATGATATTAAATATAAGTGAGAAATTTATTTCAGAGTCTCTATATTTTCAGAAGCAGAAACTTGGCTTTATATAACATGGCCCAACTAACTAGAGAGTCTTTTCTTTCTCTTTCTTTCTTTCTTTTTTTTTTTTTTAAACTCTCCTGGTCCTGTAGGTTTTTCATGTGGTTCAGTAGATGAGTATTGTGCATGGGCATTTTATATACATAGTAGTACATGACAAGTACTGGCAGGCATTTTTTGTTGCATATGCAGAAAACAAAAAATTCAGATGTGATTACAGAGAGTTTCTTTTTATATATTTGAAACTGGCCTCTATGCAATTTGCTTCCTACTTGCATATTTGACATTCTGCTATTCATTATCTTACAATATAAGAAGAAATTATTCCTCTGTTTCAGAGTGGTATGTCTAGGGAGACCAGACAGCAAGTGTGAAAAATTGGGACAGGGGGTGGGGGTAATAGGAACCCATATAAGAAAAAGCCCCAAATATTGGGACTGTCCCTATAAAATCGGGGCATCTGGTCACCCTAGGTATGTCAGAGACATTTACAAAGCTGTGCAGATGTCTGAAGATGACTAAAACTTATCCATGTACTAAACTATTCACATAAAATGAAGTCTTCATCTACGAATGATCAAACCATCTGGGATGAAGTAAGAAAAAATCTGAACTTCTGCCAGTACTTAATACAATTTTCAATTCGTTTTGACACAAGATTCAAAAAGCTGTTTAAAGACACATTTATCTTCCTAACTCTCATTGAAAATGGGGAGATAGTGGAGACCATAAGTGACTGCTGTACCTCTGTGGAGACAAAGGATGACCCAGTGGTGAAGGTACTAGCTTGGGACCTAGGTACAATTCCGTGCTCCACCACAGAATTCCTGTGAGACTTAGGCCATGTCTACACTAGCGAGCTTAGAGCGACACAGCTGTACCGATGCAGCTGTGCCACTATAAGATCACTCATGTAGCTGTTCTATGCCGATGAGCAGTGGTAGCTATGTCAGCAGGAGATGCTCTCCCGCTGACACAGTGCTGTATACTACCACTTATGGTATGTGTTTTTCACACCCTTGAGCGACATTAGTTTTTCTGGCACAAGTGGTAGTGTAGTCTCTCTTTGCCTCAGTGCCCCACCTGTAAAACAGTGGGGAAAGCACTTCCCTACCTCACAGAGGTGCTGTGAAATACAATAAAAAGATTGTGAGGCGCTCAGGTATTCTGATGATAGGTGCCATATACATTTGTAAAATAGGTACCTTCCCTTACCTTTATCCTCCCGTTGGCTGTAGGAAACACATAATTCCACTCTCCAATCATCCTTCCTCTCCTCCAAACTCTGTTAGCCACTGCTGCTTACCCTCTTAAAGAGACTGTTACCCAATAGAGCCTGCTGCTAATTCCCAAAACTATCCAGTGGGTTACTCTGTCCTACTCTTTTAGTTTTGTATATGATTCATTATGATAAATATGGCATATAGGAGGAAACATCATAGGTGCAGAAAAGAATGTTTTTTTTTCTTTCTTACTGCAGATCTGAGTATAATTTCTGCCAAATGATTAATGTTCAGTTTCTTTTTTGTTACTGAGCATCAAGTGAAGCTCTTGTGAAGACCTAGCAAAATATTTGGCATGATAGCTAACAACGTGCCAAAATGTTTAAAAGAGAACTACTTAGGAAAATGCGAAACACCTTCAAACTCATAATGCACATTAGAGGCACATCCTTTAAAGAACGCTATGCATGCATTTCAAATAGTAGCAAAGTTCTATTCCGTTACAGAATATGGAAGTATAGAGAAATGCAATACACTTTAGAAAAAAAAAGTCAGTCATCCAAAGAAAGTAGAACAGGAGACTATTACTGGACACAACCAAGAAAACCAGATTATTATTTTCCTTTAAATAATACAAATTACAATATCTAGTATCTCCTTCAGAATGGGTAATAGCATTTTTTTCCCAATGGAGAGCAAAAAAAAAAAAAAAAAAAAAAGAGCATTAGCAGACTAATGAACTGAGTCCAGTTTTGCAGTTAGTTAACTAATATGAACTCTATTCTGCAAAACGCTGAGCATTCTGGCCCTGATCTACCTACACATTTATACATGTATTAACTTTAAGCATGTGAGTAGTCTTCCAATGGGACTACTCACTTGGGGTCTGACCCTGCAGCACTTAAATCAATGGGAGTTTTGCAATGAACTTCTATGAGAGAAGGATCAAGCCATTGTTCAACGTTCAGAATGTGTTTATTAACTGCTTTGTTGGATTGGGGTCACAGTACTCAACACTTTTGCAGGATCAATCTTTGGTGAGAGGGTCTCTCTTTCTCTCTCAAAAAATAGTGACGCTTGTAATTATCAACAGCAATGTTAACCTCTACAATCTATCTCGGGAAAGAGCCTGGCTCAGAAATCTCATTTATTTCAGCAGGATTTCTCAGAGGATAAGGAACAAATCACCATGAATAAATGCGGCCAAATCTGGCTCTAACAGTTTTACTGAAGCTTCGTGTAAAAATAGAATGAGGACTCAGGTACAGATATTTAGATAGCGACATTCAATTTTTTTCTTTCTTTTCCTCCAGCTTTATTCTCTCCTCACTAGTCTTTCACTAGTAAAACTCCATTTACTTTTATAAATTCATTGTGAATGATCAAAAACATCGATGGTGCAAATTCAAGTCGAATGAAGAGATGTGTTTTCCAACTAAACAGTCCTGCTCTCTCTCACTCAAACGGTTTCCCAACCCTCTCTAAGGTGGGATGGACAACTGCTTCAAATACCTTCCACTTCCCTGCAAGAAATATCTTCAACTTTGACCCAATAAACGCAGATTTGAAAAGACAACCCTCACCCCCCACCCAACTGACAGGGATCTGTAAGCTGTGAAATTTGATCACATGATAGGTGTCACTGTTGGATGAACCTTACCCTGCTTTGAGCATAACTTGTCTCTGCAACAGGAGTCTTCCCTTCACCTCAGGCCATGGCACTCTACCTTTTCTTCCCCTTCACTTTTCATCTCATGACCCTTCATCTCACCTTACTATCATAATGCTTAAAGGCATTTTTGGTGAAATATGATAGCATGAGAAGTCTCACTATTCTCCATGCAAGTACAGAGTATATTTTAACCCTAATTTCATTTCAGAATCCCTATCCTTGCATGTTAACAAAGGGATTGTATAGTCAATCTCTCATTGTTGAAGTTACACACATTACCTCTTCTAAATACTGTTAAATGTTTTGTTGAATATCGGTGTTCTGTAGCATTTTTATGACCAACACTATGTTGTGTGTGGTTTTGCACAATAACAAGAGCTTGGCAAGTCAAGTCTAAAATTCACCAGCAGAGCTGTATGAGGTAGCCCAACTTGCAAATTACCTATGTGCACTATTCACTGTTGTAGCTACTGCTATGTTACTCATGTCAGGGCCAGATTAAAGCATAGGCACAATAGGGCTATGTGTGGAGCTGTAGCTCCTGGAGTCATGTGATAAGATCAGACTCTCAGCTGCCTTTAAAAAAAAAAAAAAAAAAAAAGATAGCCCTCATGGATGCAAAGAAAAGACAGACAACATTAAATGAATGTAACTCCTGCCTGTCTCAATCTGCAAACAGACTGAACCAACAGCTCCAAGAGAGGTGAACTGATCCATTCATCTGAACTGTGAACCCTACTGCTACACCAAGAGAACTAGGAGGTCTTGTGTAGGAGTGTGGCTGGGGAGCCCCAAGTGAGTTTTTTCCTGGATTGCCTTAATTCAGTCCAACATCATGCTGATAAGCACCAAATTCATACTGATCTTTCTTCCAAAATCCTTGTTTGTCTCTTCCTGTCACAAACTTCACATACACCACTTTTTGTTTTAAATAAAATATTGACTCACATGATAAATTTCAAGATCACTGTTGGCAATGCAACTTTCTATTCACGTTTCACAACCATTTGAAATAATACTACTAAAATCTCAACAAAAAGGTAGAATATGTGTTTAATAATCAATGTCTTCTTCCTGCACACTAAGATTTCACAGAATACTATGCTTCAACTGGACCTGGGCAAATCCAGGAATGGGTGTGCTCACCTCAGGCTCTGAAAGCCAATGGGACAATCTGCCAAGCTCACCTGGTTTGTCAAGCCTAAGCCTGTCCTAGGAAAAAACACACAGTTTTGGTAGACTTCTGTATTAAAAGTTGAGGCTAAGATGTGAAAAAATGTATTCAGAGTGACAAGAGATGAAAAATAATGTGGCTTTTGCATTCTAAAAGTTGTTTGTTCAGCTATTCAAATACTCAGGCTATGAAGAAGGGGAAAATACAAAGGGCCTAGTATTGCCAGGAGTTGAACACCTCCTGGGAGGCACAAGGCAAGTCCAAATTAGACTGATTTAATGGGAATTGAGGATCCTCAGCACCTTGCAGGATCAAACCCTAAAAATAAGGTAAAATAATCCAGTTGTTTGTATACCGGTAAATAAAAGTGTCTGCAGTATAGACTGGTTCAACAGTTCTGTATAACTAGGGTTAACCATAAGAAACGGTACAGCTGCAAATTGCATTCCTCTTTAGAAGAGGAACTTTTTGTGTCATCACCGAGTCTAATATTTGAAGTTTGGCAGCAGAAAAAAGACAATGGCATTGTGCCTCAGGAGCACTGGCCAACTTACAGTAAGTACAACACAAATAAAATAATATTATCTTACTGTCTGGGGAAAAAAACAGCCCCAGAATAGCACACCAAGGAGAAAGTGAATCCTGTAGTGCTTTAACAGAAAACAATTCAGTAAAACAATAAGTGTTTGGGACTTTTACCATAGGAGCAAACTTTGTTTAATGCTGTCTGCCTAATAGAAATTTATATATATATATATATCAAGTTACACACACACACACACACACACACACACACACACACACACACACACACACACACACACACACACACACACACAGTACCCCAGGATTAGTGCTTCCAATTAAAACCCCAGAGGGTGAAATCATGGCTGTACTGAAGTCAATATTACAGCTCCCATGGAATTTAAATGGCCAGGATTTCACCTAGAATGAGCATTGTTAAGAGGACTCCCTAATCAACCAAAAGTAAAGCAGTCTGGACAGTAAAACTAGCAACCAACCAGCTGTCAGTGATCTGAATCCTCTGAGTGCTCTGCTCTTCTTCGGAGGGAGGGATAGCTCAGTGGTTGGCACATTGGCTTACTAAGCCCAGCATTGTGAGTTCAATCCTTGAGGGGGCCATTTAGGAATCTGGGGCAAAAGAAAATGGGGATTGGTCCTGCTTTGAGCAGTGGGTTGGACTAGATGACCTCCTAAGGTCCCTTCCAATCCTGATATTCTATGATTCATTATTCTTGGATTTTCCCCTCCTCCTTCTCACCTACTTCTCATCCATGTGTTAAGTTGCATAAGTTCAACATATTTTTTTAAATCAATTTAGTTAAACTGAAGCATGTTGTGTGTGTAGACAGGACCTGAGATTGAAACTGTTTGAGGCAGGGACTGACTTTTACTATATCTTTGTACAGTATTTAGTATACTGGAGCCATGACTTGGCTAAAGCCTATAGATACTACTGCAATATAAATACTAAATAAATACTAATTAATTAATAATAGCACTGAAACTAGAGCTACTGGCAGAAAGTGGGTATCTAATACAATATGAATGTCACATTTTCTCATTTGTTTTGCCATTTACAAAGGCCAAATACAGTATATGATTAATAATGTAACTGAATACAACATTTTTCAAAACTAATAATAATTATTTTTTCATATTATTGTTCCTCACTAAATGTGGCTTGATTTATCTTGATTTGAACAGAACTTTGCTACATATTTTTCAATAAGTGCTGGTTAATGACTGTACAGAAGCGATTGAAACAAATTACTGCCACAGTGGAAAGGTGCTAATCTGAAAAATTGACATCAGTCTTATCTGTGATATAAATGAATAAAAAAGTAGAAATAAATCAGTGGTGCGAGTATAGCGTTTATGCAATATTTGCTTTGCAAACATTTTTGCCTTGACTTGAGTATGTTTCTTATACTGAATTTCCTATGTCTGTCAAGTAAGAATTCACTGCAACAAGTACATACTTATAAACGTCAAAATTTTTCTTAACTAATATTTTGAAGCTGATATTAAGGGCCATTTTTCAAAAAATTAGTAAAGTTAATGATAAAACAAATGTTAATTTCTTATGACAGTGTAAGAATGACTTGTAGCCAATATAGTCAGCCTTTAAGAGCTGATGAGCAATTGTAGCAGGAAGTGAAGTTGGAGAGAGAGCCATAAAACAATCATTCACCATGCAACATTCTGGGTTTGTGTTGTGATGTTGTTTTGTGACTTTGAGCCAAAAACCTCAGCTGGTCTGAACTGGTGTATTTCCATTGGCTTTAGGGTGACCAGACAGCAAGTGTGAAAAATCGGGACAGGGGGTGGAGGGTAATAGGAGCCTATATAAGAAAAAGACCCCAAAATCAGGACTGTCCCTATAAAATCGGGACATCTGGTCACGCTAATTGGCTTCCAGTTTATATCAGCTGAAGCTTCGGACCTATGTGTGGTGATAATACAGTGTAATCACATATTGGCACAACATTACAAGGAAAACATCACAAAGCAGTTCTATGACATGACATTGATTAAGTTGAAATTCTTTCTGATTCTGCTAGCTGCAATTTTTCTATCTTTCCCTCTTTTCCCCTCCTGGAAGGAAGGAAGACCAGAGATATTTTTTCTCTTCTCTCTTCCTCCTTACCTCCTGGATTCATGGAGTGAAAGAAAGGTTCTAGCAACAAGTTTTTTTTGCATTTAACAGTAATGGGAAAGTGGTTCTGACAGCTTACCTACTGCCGTACCAACTGCCCTGTTCTCCCGGTGAAAATATACCTGAGATCAGTGTTCTGCTTAGTCTACCAGAAACACAGGAATACCCAGTAGGACTGTTGAATCAAAAGCTGTGTATGTGGCCCTGAAGATATACATTCTGAGGAAGAGTCATATGTTGAGTATCACTGACTTAACATAGGACCCAGGTATGTTTCTTAATGCTGTGAGGAGCCTGATGGACTTCAATGAGACTCTTCAATGTAGAACGGACTTTGCCTAGTAGTGAATGTTTATAAGACTGGGGTCTAATGTTGGATGACTAAAGAATTTGACTCAGAAGAAACACGTAGATGAGTGTAAGTAGTTTACCTATTACAATCTATGGTAAATTTGGGGAGGAGGGATAGCTCAGTGGTTTGAGCATTAGCCTGCTAAACCCAGGGTTATGAGTTCAATCTTTGAGGGGGCCATTTAGGGATCTGGTACAAAAATCTGTCAGGGGACAGTACTTGGTCTTGCTAGTGAAGGCAGGGGACTAGACTCAATGACTTTTCAAGGTCCTTCCAGTTCTATGAGATAGGCATATCTCCATTAAAAAAAAAAGGGGGCATATCTTCATTTTTTTTTTTAAAAAAAGGTGTCTTCCTGGAAGACTTGAAGAGCTCAAAAGCTTGTCTTGCTCACCAAGAGAAGTTGATCCAATAAAATATATTACCTCACACAAGTTCTCTCTCTAAGGGACCGACATGGCTACAACAAACTTACAAATCTTCCTGCAAGCATAATTCTTAATATTGGTTGTGTTTGTTTGATTGGTTTTAAATAGAAACAGGTCAGTTTGCAGAGGAACTAGTTATTAAAATTATATCACTTTAGGACCAGTGCTGCATAGCAAGCACATATTGTCTTTAGGAACATTTTACAGGATCGGGTCCATATTGTGTATTTTGAACTTTAGTAGACATACGTACTGAAGTAGCATTAACTGCAGCAGGTGATGCAGTAATGGCAAAGGGAACTGCAACATGTTTTTAATACAAAATACTATAATCTGAAGTACACATGGGATTATTTTTTTGGGCTGCTATAATTTATGCACCATTGGTTTTCATCATTTTTCCTGACCATATGTCTGTGATATATCTAATGCAAGTACTCCCTATGTGAGATATTAGCCCCTTCTTTATGCCTTCCTTTTAGAGTAATGTACAAAACACTACTTTAGGAAACACAATATATGAGAGATAACTGCTTCTGCATAGACTGCAGGGAAATGATAAACTGACTTTTAGGAAATGGTATATAGGCCGTGATTTAAAAAATAATACTGAGAATTTGTGTGGCAGAGTATCTCTAAGTACATAGGCAGGAGAACTAGATTGGGGAAACTTCATGAATTTAAGACTCAGTTTGAGAATGTATATCTTCCACACTTAGCTTTGGAAATGAGAACTGATGTGGTAAAACGTCAGTAATTGTCTGTCAAGCCTATAACACCAGCTTTAACTTTGACTCCTCCTTTATGAAAAACTGCAGCATTTTACAGTAAAGCTCAAAAGACTGCATGACATGATTGTAAGATATGGGGATGTGGACCATTACTGTAGGTACTATTATCACTGATTTGGGGAGGTTGCTGACCTGTAAATGGGGAGAAGGGTTTGAAAGGAGGAAATCAATGTCTTGCCATTGGGGAGGAGGAAATAAGAGTGCTTAACACCTGGGAGAGTGTTACTGGTTTGTTATTACAATAGAGGAAGTATTAGGAGCCAAGAGAATTGGACATTAGTGTGTGTGTGTGTGTGTGTGTGTGTGTGTGTGTGTGTGTGTGTGTGTGTGTGTGTGTGTGTGTGTGTGTGTGTGTGTGTGTGTGTGTGTGTGTGTGTGTGTGTGTGTGTGTGTGTGTGTGTGTGTGTGTGTGTGTGTGTGTGTGTGTAGCGATATTCATCTTGTCAGATTCACATTTCATTGCTAAGCCCATGACATAACACTGGATAACCAGCATTTCTTTATGCCCTGTCCTGGAGTCACACCCTCTTCACTTGGGAGGTGCTGTTTTTCTCTATTATTTCAGAGATTTGGTCCTGGAGTTGGATTTCTCTCTTTTACTATTTTATATATCTAGAGATGTGACGTATTTTGGAGAGCTGGTCATTGAAAGAGCTTAAGGGAATAGATTTACTGTGCAAGTACTTTTGAATTTTCAGAAGTACAGAACTTTCTTAGTTATGGACTAAACTTTTCACATATCAAATGTACTATTTTAACTGAGGACTAGTCTAAAGTCTTGAAACCAAATAAGTGGGGACACTAGAAGATAATTAGATAAGTTGCTAAATGTGTGGTTTTGGCCTAGTTGTGGAAGCTTACTCACACAAGTAGTCCCATTATATGTGACCACTTCAGTAAATACTCACCAACATGAGTAAAGGTTCCACAAGCAGATCTTTTTCTGTTTTATTTCTACACAATTGAGGTAAATTATTTTAGTTTCTGGGAGTGGATTCTAAGTTGTGGGCGTTTCTGAGTTGTGGAGAGGTTGAGGTAGGGCAAGGAATTCTTTATGGTTAATGCTTGGAGCCTGAGGGTGTTTCTATGCAAAAGATAGATGAGGAGGTTGAAGGAATATATATTTTGATTCAATGGCAGGGGGCAAAGGCAAACCAAAGTAGGATGAAAAATGTTTTTCTCGAGTGTTTACCAAGCTCACTTAAAGTTGGATGGAAAATCTGCTTGGTTTCTGATAAATACTACTTTCAGCTACTATTGGCAGCACAACTGTTTTGATAATTGTTACAAAGGAGAGATGTACCACAACAAAAAAGATAAAATATGTTTAAAATCGTCTTTTCTTTAGAGGCAACGGGATAAACTTTCAAAGCTGTGCATGGTTTCTACACAATAAATCCCCCTAATAAATAACATAATTTGCTTCTGCAACTCTTGAAGCACTGAAATAAAAGTGTAGCTTATTGTGCAATGTGTTATAAAAGTTTAAAAGTAAAGGAAACATCAGACAGCCTCCCTTAAGTCTGAAAATGCATATTGTAGCAATAATACCAAATATATATTACCACTAGGATTGTAAAGAGTATATCTTATTCTTTAGCCTTACATTTTATTACAGTTGCAACAAAGTAGATTGCAGAAAAATATCATATAAAATAATTCCTTACACTACTAAAAGACAAAACAAAAACACCAAGACCTCCTTTATATAACTCTGGTTAGCTAAAGTAGAAAAATGATCTATGACCAGCTCCTCAGTGGTTGTAAATGGAATGAGTTCAGTGGAACTGTGCTGATTTATATCATCTAAAGAATTGGCCTCTAATGTTTTTTGATCCTGTAAACTTGGGGAAGGTTCACTGCTCTATTCTGGCATTTGACATGTGAGAAGTGAAAAAATGCTATGAAACCAACTCTGGTGTATTCTTTTAGTCATTCAACAACAACAACAAAATCCTTCCATATAATCCGTACTCTGCAAAACCAAGCATATTCATCAGCACTGCCAAAGGGTAAATATACAAACTTATTTTTAAATTATCTACAATCCTCTAGATGAATTTAAACACATTCAAAAGTTCTGTTGCAATTAGCACCCAAAAGTCTGACAGTTTGAATGAATTTAATCCTAAATCCTTGGGACAAATACTGCTCTAAATTACATCTGTGCAACCCATGGATTTAACGGGACTTCTAAAATGAAGGGAAAATTCTGCACTTTTAGTTGGCAAACCTGGATTATACATCTCTTGAAAATAGGCTTTGCTGCAGTATTTCAGCACTTTTGTTTTTGCTCCTGGTCCTCACAAGGAAACATCGGATGCAAAAATGAGAGAGATGGACCTGATTCTCCTTTTCTTACACTGGCATAAAACAAGAGTAACCCCATTAAAGTTAATGGAGTCTCACTGACATCAAATCAGTGTAAGTGAAAGAAGAATCAGGCCCATTGTTTTTTAGAAAGTTAACTGCATTTTCTCAAGTTTCAGTAAATGTTTAAACTTCAGGGCAAAAATTTTGGGGAGATCTTATTTTGTGAGAACCAGTTGTTATACCTATACAATGTCACATTTTATGAGGGCTAAAAAGACAGTTCTAAAGGCTCCAGTGGAATTAAGTGAATGGAAAAGTCCAATTGTACCTCACACCGGTGAAAATACAAAAGGTATGGTTATAGTAACTTGGACACAATATACTCACCGGCTTGCCCAAGGGTATATTCCTGATGTCTTGTTCCTAGTCTGTTAGTAGCTGTGCAGTTGTATCGCCCAAAATCATTGTCAGATGTGGGAGCAATCTTTAAAATAAGCATAAACAAATTTTAAATATTATTTTCTAATGATTAATTACAAAAATACCATTGACCTTCTCAAAATTTAAATTCATTCTGCTTAAACTGTATTAGGATGTCCCCTTATTTTACCTTGCCAAATACATTTCACAAAATGGTGACATAAATGTGGTAGATCTGTGACAAATTCTCTCTTTTTCAAAGCTTGTATGAAAAAAAAATTAAACAACACTAGGACATGGTGAAATATGTCAAATACACAGTTTCACCACTGAACGGAAAACATCCTCTAGGGAAGTTAAAGGCAACATGACCCCTCCTTCTGTCCATAATATGCAAAGGAGGCCACTTTGTCCCAGGAAAGAGGAAGGGACCAGGCTACGAGCCCTCTGAAAACATTTAACCTAACATTAGGGGTAGGTGGTGGCTGAAAGAGGTAGGTGAGCTGTCATCCAGGATATCTGGGCCCTCATAAATGGACACTGCAAGATTAAGGGTATGCGTAGCCTTATTTGTGATCACTGGAAAGTCGCATGGCTGTGAAATATTGGTAGGGGAAAGGTGTTAAATGTATTTCCTAATTTGAGTAATACTACTTTCATTTAAAACAGTGTTTCTCAAATGCAGCCACCAGAGGCTTTCCTTCCGGCCACAGCCTCTTGGGCTATGATGGAGGGAGAAGGGTGAGAGCAAAGCAGCAGCCTCTCTCCCTCCTTGTTGCTCCTGGATGCACCACCTTGATATTGGTTGCTATGGAGACTCCTGGGGCACAATGCAGGAGGACCTGGCAGCCAGTGAGTGTCCCCACCTTCACAGGGCTCAGGCTTTGGGTTCAGCCTGGAGTAGTGAGGCAGCAGTCTTTTCACAACAGACTTCTTAGCTAGCACTAAATCAATTACAATGATTTGGACATGTATTTGTGCATATTTGTTTTTCCTACAGCTAAGTAAGTATTTTAAGGAAAAAGTGTGAGAGCAGCCACCAGCAAGAGTTGGTGGCTGCACTATGAGGCCACCAAATAATTTGTCCTGAGAACCCCTGATTTAAAACACTGGATACTTCATACTTGTCCATATGGAGAGTTAGTGCATGTCAAGCTGAGGTATAAATCTGCAGCATACTAGCAGTCACATAATAAACTGCAGTGTGGACACAGCGACTGTGCATTAAAAGTTCCACAGATCACTTTGACCTACTGTTGTTTGAAACATCAATGGGTCAAAGCGCACTATGGAATTTTTAGTGCATGGTAGCAGTGTCCAAATGGCTAGCTAGCATGTGGCATGCTAGAGCACTGTAGATGTACACCACAGCTTGCTATACACTAACTCTCCATATAGACATGCCCTTAGTGGTCATTCTTTTAACAGAAGTTGTGACATTACAATTTATATGAATAGAGAGAGATCATAAACCTCAATATCTCCTACGTATAATGTAGGGGCCCAATCCTGTCCTCCTCTTTTACGCAAAACTCCCATTGGTGTTAATGGGATTTTTGCCTGAATGAAGGACTCACATTCAGAGTTCAGGCAAATTTATAGTCACCATTATGTAAACCACTGCACATTTTCCTGATTACTAACTTATTTTTGCAGTACACCATTGGTTTCAACACTTCTCTCCCCTAGCAATATAAAAAAAAAATACTATTAGAGTCAGTAATGGCTATACCAAGCAGAAACAGATTTGCTAAACCCAAGATATCATATTCAGAACATTTCTCATTACCTCTTCAAGGACTTTTCAATCATTCATTGTCATTATTGATACACTGGAAAGGGAAGAAAGATCCAATAGGGAGAATAAGCAGGTACATAAATGGGAAGGAATGTCAGGAGGGATTTCTTTCTGGGCATTAATTTTTAAGTTGTGCAGCTCTCATTTGTTTAAAACAGATATTCTAAGACACCACAATGATGCATTTTTCAGTCACCCATTCACAGTGATGCTTGAGTTCTTACTGCTCAGGAGCCTCAAACAAACAATCAGTGTTTTCATGCTTTAAAATCACACTTCATCTATGAACCTCCTTTTCATGTGACATAACTACTAACTGAATTTTAAAAAGACAGTATAAAGATAGTGACATAGAATATCTAGCTAGCCAGTAGTGTTTGTTTGAACCCATTTTCTCTTACAGTCTCTTAAAATCTTGTTTGCATGATAGTAAGCAGATATTATCCTGCTCCCTATGACCTCAAGGGAAACATGATAAGGAGTTTCGCTGACCTCAAGGGAAACATGATAAGGCCCACTGACAACTTGGAAGCATGTGTCAACAATAAGCACTGCATTGTATTTTATAGACTACACTGATTTGCTGAAATTACACAGGAAACTGTCCCACGATCTTTTCAGCACTAAATTATCAAAGAATTAGAAACAAAGAAACTCATTAGGATTAGATTTAATGTAAAGATATATTAGCAATCAGATATAAAATAAGTTTGTTTTACTCACACAAATGGAAAATCTAAAACATTATGTCTCGGGTAATTTCATATATGCAATACTGAGAAATTATCCCTCCCGAGTAGAGCACTTTTCATTCAAGGACACCAAAGCACTATATATATATACCTTCACAACACTCTTCTGAGGAAGACTCTGTCTGACTCTTCGGGGGCTGCCGTACTGTAACTCTGAGCCAAATGAATGTTAAAAGTTTCTCACTGTTTTCTACTGTCTTTATAACTTCAGTAGAATAACTAGATCAGATACTTATTTGAAATAATGTACATGTTAGCAATGTTAATTCATTCCTTTAATTTTACATATTTGTTATGTATTTTGTTGTATTGCATCAGGATGCCAGTATATAACCTTTATTTCCATATTTACTAACTTCACTGGGGTCCATTTCCCTGATAAACCAGAACTAGAAATAGACTTAGGGAAAGGCATTCCCTAAAAAAGGCAGGAAACAGACTGGGACTCCTAGTGTCTGGCACAGTGAGGAGACAATCCCCTCTTCTCCACCTCCTCAACCCCATATGAGGAGAGGGTGCTGGAGTCCAAGCAATGGGCTAGGGACCAGCCGTTGAGGGGGGAGGGACTGACATCAGCTCTGCCCCAGGTGAAAATGATTAAGGAAGGAATCATGATCTCCACTGTACGAGTTATTGCAGGATAGTTCCCAGATGTGTTAAGTTAATAAAGTTGTTGGGGCCTAATTAAACCACATCCTTGGCATCTTCTTTTTCCTCATGTGTTCCAGACAATGTAGCTTGTTCCTGACTTATTGGGACTGGCTCTAAGAGATAAGAAAGGACTTTAGTCTCTATATGACAGCCTTGTTATGGAGACTGCCAACAAGAAAGACAATTAGTTTTGTACTGCATATACCTATCTGCTTTGAGCTGGACTGAAATGGCCAAAATCTTTTCATGCAGGCACTAAATCATTGATAATATCAATCTACTGAATCAGTTTTACTATTTTTTACATGTTCATATTTTATTTACTACTTTGTAAACAACTCAGATTATATTAATGTTCACTGAGAGTGATGAACTGAAGGCAAGAAAATTGATTGGAACCAAGGACTTCTTTCTAGCTGATCACAAGGAATATGGAGATAAATACCTCATACGATTTTTTTCCCCTGAAACTTCTTTATTAAATCATAGATATGATCCGCAAGTGTTTTATACAACCCCAGTAATAATTCCTGACCGGTGAAGAAATTAAATGACTCCCCACTGATAAATGTAATTTGCTAATTTACATTTAAAGCCTTACCTCTAATATCAGCTTTCTTCCTGCACTGTAAGTCTTTAAATGGGTAGTATTTTTTGCAGGTAAAACTAATTTTCCTCTTCTCCAGTGAACTGAAGCTATTGGATTAGATAGTACTTCACAACTTATATTGATAGGATTGCCTTCCCAAGAATAATACAATGTCTGATTTGACACAAATGTTGGAGCATCTGTAAAAAAAGAGAGTATTAAACAAATATGTTATCTGCCTCTGTTTCCATACAATATGCAACACATTTTTATTCAAGTATATACTACTGAGTTTATCATGGAAATTTGAATTTACAAATGTGTCATTTCATAACATGGACTGCTACAATGTCAGTTCTCATCTAAGAGTTTCTCATGTAGGCATCTTGGATAGTTCTCTGAAACCATCCCATCAATATGCAGTGGCAGTCAAAAAAGCTAACAGAATTTTAGGAACCATTAGGAAAGGAACAGATAATAAGACAGAAAATATTGTAATGCCATTATATAAATCCATTGTATGCCCAGACCTTGAATACTGTTGAATACTGTGTGCAGTTGTCCAGCTATACCAAAAGAAGGACAGGAGACACTTGATATGGATTTAATCAGGCCGCAACTTTATTATTAGATGTCTGGAACTATCCAGCAGATAAAAGTGTACAGTGCAGGTAAACCCTGTTTGTTTTGTAATTAACCGGGCAGGGGGCTTCCACCAGCTCCCCCTTTTTTCCATCCAGGTCCCACCAGTAAATCCATTGTCAGGACCTTACCATCCATCCCCCCCACCGCCACATAGGAGGGGTAAGGTGGGCTATAAGAAAGGGGGTTTGGCTCCATGCCATTCCAACCATAGGAGCCCAACCCCCCACTGATCCATTCATTTAAACAGCACCACCTTTCTAAGTCCTTTACCAGGCCATTTATCTGGTCACTGGATGCCTTCCCAATGGAGTACCTGCACTGGACATCCGCCCCGTACTTACCAAATAAGTTGCAACATATAGCCTAGCACACCTTCCGTGCTCACCATAATAGGTCTTCCCTAACACCTGCTGTGGGGAAGGTCGAAAAAACCCCACTCCACCAAAGCCAATATGGTGGTGAGGGAAAAAATTCCTTCCAAGCCCCCTTAAAAAGGAGCGACTAGCACAATGCCCACCACAGGTTCAAACACACCTGATAACTCCAAGGGTTTCCTGCTGCATGGAGAAAGGGGTTTCCACTGCCAGAATTTGCACCTTTAAAGGCTTCCACGCTTACATTCCAAGGGGGTGAGTCAGTGCTACAAAGCTGACCAACACCACCTATTTGAAGCAGTTTCTGATCTTGTTCTCTCCTCCCCTCGCCTGCCACCCTGCTCGCCATAAAGCACTATTTTCTTCCTCCAGCAAGCCTGGCCAATGCCCCCACCCCCCCGCTTTCAGTGCAGGGCAGTCATTCTGGTTGACCCATCTATATATCTAATCTATATCTATCTATATTAATCTATGTATCTATCTATAAACTGGAAAAGTTGACGAGAATGGCAAAAAAAAAAAGATCAGAGGGATTGAGCAGCTTCCATATGAGGAGAGATTAAAAGGACTGGGACTATTCATTTTAGAAAAGAGACAACTAAGAGGGGATGTCATAGATGTCTATAAAATCATGAATGGTGTGGCGAAAGTGAATAAGGAAGTCATATTTAGCCATACCCACAACACAAGAATCAGGGATCACCCAATGAAATTAATAGGCAGTGGAGTTAAAACAAACATAAGGAAGCAGTTCTTCACACACTGCACAGTCAACCTGTGGAACTCATTGCCAGGGGATGTTGTGAAGGCCAAAAGTATCAGTGGCTTCAAAAAATAATTAGATAAGTTATTGGAAGATAGGTCCAATAGCTATTAGTGAAGATGCATCCCCACAGGGATACTAGGCTTGATGGACCTTTGGTCTCACCCAATATGACCATTCTTATGTTCATGTTGGATTCTGGATCTCTTGTTTTGGAAGAATTCTCATCTGGTAATACTGTATTAGATGAGGCCCTAATCAGTCTCTTTAAAAGTATTTTACTTGTTACTGCTTTAAATAACTCTTCAGAACTCTGACTTGACAACCTGCACATAACTACCTTGCTGCAGGTTTGCTGGAAGGAAAAAATCTATATACTTAATTTAGAAATTTTTTTTACTGATATTGGCTGCAGCTTTATTATGGCCAAGAAATGATGAACAATTAATGGCCAGTAACAAGGAATCCATGAAAGCTAAATCTCACAAATGCAACGGAGGGCCTGTCCTATTTTCCAGACCTACAACCTGAAAGAAACTAAAGCTACACCCAGTATAATAAAGTGCACCATGGATCAGATACCCAAATGTTTATGTATATTATGAAAGCAGCCTAGTCATTGTACTGAGAGCATAAACCATCATCTCACATGGCAAAACTTTCATCAATCCCTTGTGGTCAGCTTTTTTGAATCCCTCTCTTGCCTGTAGTCTAAAGTGGCTGACCAGGGTAAGTTATGACACAAAAAGGAAAACCCAAAGCATCACAAGAACGCATTTGTAAAACCTGAGGTTAGAGACAGTGACATGTATTACCCACTATCCACTGTATCCTGAATCCTGACGATTAGTAGCCTTGTATTTACGATTATTTTAATCCTAGTCTCTTAAGAAAACCTTAAGGGAACGGGCAGGACAAAAGAAGGCTGCACCACTGCTGCATACATGCCTTTAAAATTGCCAGGCTAAGCAGGTGGCCAGCTGGGGAGCGTGCATGCCTACCTAGTTGCCATGTTGACCCCAATAGGGATTGGCAGACTGTGACATGACCACTACAGTCCTGTCTCCTCCCACTTAGGTTATCATGTCTACACTTGGAGCTGGGGGTGTGATTCCCAGCTTCCAAAAACATACTTCTGCTCACCCTCAAAGAGCTAATGCCCTAGAAATAGTATTGTAGCTATAGTAGAATGGGTATCGGCGAGTGATGGCACGGAGTAGCCACCCCTGACTAAATATGCACAGGGTCCATGTGTGCACAGCATTTGTTCTTAGATTGCTGTTTGCCACCGCCTATGCAGTGATCCAATCACTGGAAGTTGAAGGTACACAAATTCAGACTGGAAATTAGGTGTACAATTTTAATAGAAATTAACCATTGCAACAGTTTACCAAGGGTTGTGGTGGCTTCACCATCACTAACAATTTTTAAATCAAGATTGGATGTTTTTTCTAAAAGACATGCTCTAGGAATTATTGTGGGGAAGTCCTAGGTTATAGAGAAAGGCAGACTAAATAAGCACAATGGTCTCTTCTGGACTTTGAATCTATGTTGCTGTGGCTACACTACTATTTGCAGCGTGCTAGCTGATGAGAGATAGAGTGAGTATGTCTACACAAGCTGCTTCAATCACATCCCTTTCTCCAAGTATAGACGTAATCTCAGTGTTCCTCAGGGAAAACCAGGCATCCAATGGCCCCTACAAACCCCTGTGGACAGGCTTCTGTGAGGTGGAGGTGCCTCATAGGCGGCACTGCCCTTTCTTCGGTCCTCACCACTGGGAATTGACAGTATTTTTGTTGTCTCAATACCTAGTCCATCTCCTGCTGCCATAGGTAATCCCTGTCAATCTGAAGGGGTTGGATGAATTTTAATCTCATTGTTGCTAGTAAATTTTTTAATCACACTCTTGTTATATTTTAGGGGTATTAAAGAAAAAATCAGCGTGTTAATCAAAATCACAATTAAAACTTTTAGTCTTTTTCATTTTGGAAGAAAAAAGAACATATGTCCACTGAGAACATATTCTAGAAGCTGATCACGTAGTAGTGCCATCTCTGGAATCTGAATGTCTGAAATGTGGCTTTGTTTATATATGCAAATGTTTGTTAGGTGGCTTGTAGCCCAGTGGGCCAGCTTACCTCTATTATATTCTGCTTTCCATTATATTCTGTTTTATTATATTCAGCAGTAATACAAGGAACCTACAGGCTTGTATCCTGTAAGACACTGGCTTCAGCAGTTAGCATGAGTTTTGAGAACTATGAACTTTGGCATAGATAAACTTAGGTAATTCATAAGTTTTGGGGAACTGGAAGTACAGTGTAGAGTTGTTGTTGTTGTTTTTCCCATAATGACATAACCACAGAACATAAACTGACACCAGCTTCTGGAAGGTTTTGGATGGAACATCCGACTGCAAGAGTGCCATGGCAACAAATTGACATATATGATAATGGAGTGAAATCGTAAATACACTAATCTATAGAAGAAGGACACCTTAACACTGGTAAGGGGAGGAAATACAAATAAGGAAGGGGGGAGAAACTCCGATTAAATATGCATTTGACATAGTAACCTCAGCGTAACATATTATAAAAAGTGGCATCCCAGAGCAGTAGGGGAGAGAAATGTAGCCCTTAGGAGGGGCCAGAATGATGGCTACTGGTGAAGATGAGGAAGGTGATGGTAATGAGGAAGATAATGGCTAACATTTCAGGTTGTTTTGTAAGGGATGGTGTGAGTATGGATGTTCAGATGTACTTTCTGTATTATCTCCATCTACCTTACTGAATTAGAGTGTGTGTGACTTTGCTAAATGTATTAATACAACATTTATTTGTAAAGATAAAGGAGTTCCTATAGTGTGAGTGTTGCACTTATGCACATCAGGGTTCCCAACTATATAATAATTTTTAATAATACTGCACCTGATCTTGAGACAAAAACCTGTCAACCCTCAAAGTGATAACTGGGATTTTTTATTAATAATCTATAGATCGGGCTACAGCCTCTTCAACTAACTGAATGAGAGAAGATGGTCTTGTGTTTATAACTGAACTGAGATCTATGAGCACTGGGTTCAGTGCCTGTCTCTGTCAAAGACTTCATATGTGACCTTCAGCAGGTCACTTACTTTCTCAGTTCCTGGTGTGTAAAATTGAACAATTAATATTCCTGTGCCCCACCCATTTTCTGTTTAGATTTAGATTGTAAGATCTTTGGAGCAGGAATAGCCTTTTCCTATGTATATGTACAGCACCTAGCACAACAAGGCTCCAATATTGACCGAGGTGTCTAAACACTACAGTAATCCAATAAGTAATATTTGAAGATCCAATAATACACTGTCACCCTACTGAAAAAGCAGAGATGGTATATCCACATATCTTCAGCACGTGTGCTTGAAGTCTCCTCCGCAAGAGTGTAGCATGGCTAAATGTGGGTAAAATTACCTTGAAATCAATACTAAAATGTATTACGCTATTAGAAAATGGTGGATCTGGAGGGAAAACTAAGTCCACGAAAAGACTAAAATGATCAGTTTATATTTACATAAGAAAACTAAGAGGAGTGTTAGGAGCTTTGAGACCAGAACAAATGCTGAAATCTAGCCTCAGGAATGGTTTAACTATGTGTTTTTTTTAAATGCAAATCTACAAATTCCTTCCATATTTGCCTTTGTGAAAGAGCATCATCTTTTGGTATAATTCTGCTACTATTACAAGTGTATATACTGGCCTTGATTGATATCACTGGGAGCTCTGAACGCAGTAGTCAAGGATGATATATTACTGAGAGTAAGCAAAGATTTTCAGAAGTATTCAGCTTTTTCTTCTTCCAAAAGGCAGCAGCTGGCTCTAATTTAATAAGGAGTGAAAGATGTGTGTTCTCATGGCCATATTTGAGTTTTGTAGTATAAGCAGGAGCTCATCTTACTCTTCCAAAGGTTATAATACTGAGTAATTTAATCACACCTAGGTTTATGCAATACTTAAATACTTAAGTCAGAGCTATGGTACTTATATGTAACATCTAAAGGGCAGATTTTGGCCTGAAAGTACTTTTACACGAAGGATGGAAGCACAGAGGAGCTGCAGAATTTGATATTTCATATTAACAGAGCTTTGTGAATGGGAAAGCTTGCCATAGCATCTGCCTGCATTATGATTAGATGTGTTCAGCACTCTCACAGCACTAAACCTGAGTGCAATGGCAACTGCTGGGATGATGGGCTGATTAGAGAGACTGGTCAGGAGGGTAACAGAAAAACTGGCACTCCCCCAGCAGGCAATCTTTGCATACCCCTAAATATATGTAAGAGTGACACTGCATACTAGAGCCAAGAAAGTACATGTGCACCATGTCGCACCACAGCAATATGTGCCACAAAATGCAGCAATCCCATCATGCATTTTAGACATGCAATTTCTTATTCCATAGCACATAATTTCTCAAAATTACTTGATATTCCTGAACTAGTGGACTTTAGCGTGTATGCAGAAGGTGGCAAGTTGTTCTGTCTGGTCAGCAGTAACTTTCCCCCCTCAAGATCTGATTTTTGATAGTGATATAATCCAGGCTGGTGTTGTGTGCTGTTTTTAACTCAATTTTGATCAAATCACGTTCCCTGTATGGGAGGTCTTATAAGGCAAATGAGGAGGTTGTGAATTTCTGTAGGTACACACATCTTGGAGAACAGAAGACTACCGGGGAGACATCTATCAACCACTTAAAAGCAAAGGCAAATCAAGGTTTCTGAGACCTACATTATTTACTCACTTATGTTTTTAAAAATGGACTGAATCTTATGTTCAGGGCACATACACTCATGTTTAAACTGTTATGGGAATAGGGTGGCATAGAGAATAGCAGAAACAAATCACAAATAGGACCAGATGTCCCTCAAACAAAGTTGCTTCTGAAATCAACAGCTCAAAAATACTTGGCATTCTAAACAACAGAAGGTCTCTCAGTTTTCCCAACCTCCCAGAAGCCCTGGAAAAAGGGATGAGCCTTTCAGCATAAATTCCAGGTCAACAGATCTGGGCTTTGGCAAAGTGATGTGGGAATCCAATTCCAAAGTCCATGGCCCCTCATGGTAAATTCCCTGCTTTAAGACCCTTCATGAGCCCCTTCACTCTTACCAACAGGGAGGAATTGGTTGCAAATCTGAACTCTTGGAGGATGGCTGAGGGTCCAGATGACTGAAGAAGAGCAAACATAGTACCTGTCTTTAAAACTGAGAACAAAGAGGACCTAAGGAATTCTAGACCAGTCAGCTTAACTTCACTGGAAAGATATTGGAACAAATTATTACAATCAATTTGTAAGCACCTAGAGAATAACAGGTTTATAAGGAATAGCCATCATGGATTTGTCAAAAACAAACCACGCTAATTTCCATCCTTGACAGGGTTATTGGACTAGTGGGTAGAGGGGAAGCAATAGATGTGATATAACTTGATTATACTAAGGCTTTTGACACAATCCCACATGACATTCTCACAAAGAAACTAGGAGACATTGCTATAAGGTGAGTGGCACAACTGGTTGAAAGATGATACTCAGAGAATAGTTATCAATGATTTACTATCAAACTGGGAGGATGTATTTAGTGGGGTCTCACAGGGATCAGTCCTGGGTCCGATACTATTCAACATGTTCATTAATGGCTTGGATAACAGAGTGGTAAGTATGCATATTAAATTTGTAGATGATACCAAGCTGGGCGGGGTTTCTAGCACTTTGGAGAATGGGATTAGAATTCAAAATAACCACAACAAATTGGAGAATCGGTCTCAGTTCAATAAAATGAAATTCAATAAAGATAACTGCACACTGCTGCACCTTGGAAGAAAACAAATCAAATGCACAACTACAAATGGGAATAATTGGCTAAGTGGTATCACTGAAGAAAAGGATCTGGAAGTTATAATGGATCACAAATTTATTATGAGTCAACAATGGGATGCAGTTGTAAAAAAGGCTAATATCGTTCTGTGACGTATTAATGGGAGTGTCATACGTAAGACATGGGAGGTAATTGTCACTCTCTAGTCGGCATTGGTAAGGTCTAATCTGGAGTACTGTGTCCATTTCTGGGTGTCCTACTTTAGGAAAGATATGGACAAATTGGACAGAGTCCAGAGGAGAGCAACAAAAATGATTAAAAGTTTAGAAAATCTGACCTATGGGGAAAAGTTAACAAAACCGGGCATGTTTAGTGTTGAGAAAAGATAACTGAGGGAGGACTTAACAACATATTTGAAGACTGTTAAGGGCTGCTATAATGAGGACTGTGATCAATTTTTCTCTATGGAGCTAGGACAAGAAGTAATGGGCTTAAAGTGCAGCAAGGGAGATTTAGGTTAGATATTAGGAAAAACTTTCTAGCTATGAGGGTAGTTAAGCTCTGGAACAGGCTTCCAAGGGAGGTTGTGGAATCTCCATTATTGAAAGATTTTAACAATAGGTTAGACAAACACATGTCAGGGATGGTTTCAGTTTACTAGGTCCTGCCTTTGCACAGGAGATTGAACATGATAACTCCTCAAGGTCTCTTCTAGCCCTACATTTCTGTGATTCTATGATTTAAATAGGGTATTGAATCATAGAATATCAGAGTTGGAAGGGACCTTAGGAGGTCATCTAGTCCAACCCCCTGCTCAAAGCAGGACCAATCCCCAATTTTTGCCCCAGATCCCTAAATGGCCTCCTCAAGAATTGAACTCACAACCCTGGGTTTAGCAGGCCAATGCTCAAACCACTGAGCTATCCCTCCCCCCAAAATATGGAATGCTTCACGAATTTGCGTGTCATCTTTACGCAGGGGCCATGCTAATCTTCTCTGTATCGTTCCAATTTTAGTATATGTGCTGCCGAAGCACATGAGAAGAGAGCAGTGGTCTCTGAGATAAGCAGGACCCAACCACTTAAGATCTTAAAAGACTATAACCAATACAATAAATTGCATCAGGAAGTGAATAAAAATCTAGTTCAGATTGTACAGCAGAAGGTGTACTATGCATTTTCTTCAAAAAATGCTCCTCAAATGGGCTCCCATATTCTGCAGAATCTGAAGTTTCCCAGTGATGTTAAGGTGCATCCCAAATGAGAGGGCATTACAGCAGAAGAGGGTGTCAAGGCTGAATCCCCACTCTGTCACTCCAAGTGCAGGAAGTGGGGGCCCGCAAGGCTTGTATTAAACTCCCAAGGTCACAGCTTTTCTCTGATCATGGCTTGGTAAACGCTGCCACAGTCCAAATGCAAAAAAACCCCAACCCTTGGATCCAGGAAGGAGCACTTGGGAATTCCTTCCTGTGGAGTACTCTCAAGCCCTTTCACACCCCCTCCGGGGAAGAGCTGAGAAAGAAAACAAAGGAAATTAGCTGTTGCCCCCAACTAATCAAACAGCATACGCACAAACCTCTTACGACATCAAAAATCCAACCCTGCTCTTAAAAAAGGTAAATTTTATTAAAAACAAAAAGAAAGAAAATACATCCAGAACTTAGGTTTTTTTGTAAGATCTTAAAAGAAACAATTACAAAAATTAAGCACCCAAAATAGCTTTCTGGGGGTTCAGCTTAAAGGTTACAAGCAAACAAAAGCATCTGGGGTTAGCACAGAGGAGATCCACAAGCCAAAATAAGAAATAAACCTGGAAGTGTCTAACTAAACATTCCCTATCCAAATTATTTCTTCTAGGTATGGAAGATACTTTTTCAGACCTGGTTCAAACCTTACATAGCATTCCTGCTTATAGCATTGATGCACCATGTCCCTGCAGACCAAAGAACAACAGACAAAGAGCAAGTTTTTTCCCAATTTTAAAAAGTTCTACCTTCCCATTGGATCTTTTGGTCAGGTGCCCACTTCCTTTTCTTTTACCTGTAGGCTTGTTAACCCTTTACAGCAAGAAGAGAACAGACCAAGAGGGATTTTACAGCTAACTGGATCGCTGGGTCCCCTCTCCCCCTTCATGTATCACAGAGGACATTACAGCAATCCTATCTCAAGGTGACAATGGCAGTGACCACTGTGGCAAAATCCACATTCACAACAAAATAATGTTGACATTCGAGTCAAGCACAGATTCATATAAGTGGGACTAGATGTCACATGGAGAATATAACCCCTATAAATTGCTTTTTTATAACAAAAAAGGACCAGGGGTTACAGTGGACGAAAAGCTGAATATGAGTCAACAGTGTGCCCTTGTTGCCAAGAAGGCTAACGGCGTTTTGGGCTGTATAAGAAGGGGCATTTCCAGCAGATCGAAGGACGTGATTATTCCCCTCTATTCGGCACTGGTGAGGCCTCATTTGGAGTACTGTGTCCAGTTTTGGGCCCCACACTACAAGAAGGATGTGGATAAATTGGAAAGAGTCCAACGGAGGGCAACAAAAATGATTAGGGGGCTGGAGCACGACTTATGAGGAGAGGCTAATGGAACCGGGATTGTTTAGCCTGCAGAAGAGAAGAGTGGGGGGATTTGATAGCTGCTTTCAACTTCCTGAAAGGGGGTTCCAAAGAGGATGGATCTAGACTGTTCTCAGTGGTAGAAGATGACAGAACAAGGAGTAATGCTCTGAAGTTGCAGAGGGGGAGGTTTAGGTTGGATATTAGGAAAAACGTTTTCACTAGTAGGGTGGTGAAGCACTGGAATGGGTTACCTAGGGAGGTGGTGGAATCTCCTTCCTTAGCGGTTTTTAAGGTCAGGCTTGACAAAGCCCTGGCTGGGATGATCTAGTTGGGGTTGGTCCTGCTTTGAGCAGGGGGTTGGACTAGATGACCTCCTGAGGTCCCTTCCAACCCTGAGATTCTATGATTCTATGAAAATTAAGGATCAAATTATAATTGAAAAAACACTGATGTATGTGTGTGTGCTTTTGCATGACCTGTATTGCCATTAATTGCTTATTGTATTGTATTATGTCCTGATGAAGGTTCAGTAGTTAGCATCTGCCTCACAAAAATACACACAGTATCTTACAAAAACATTGTGTGTGTTTCAGAAAAATAGTAATAATTAAAATAGAAGCATATTTTTGAAATTACGGAGGCTGGAGCACATAAACTATAAACTGGTGCAAAATCAAATCTGGTAAAAACTACAGTATTCTAGAAAACTGAGGAATAAGTTAAATGCCCTCAAATTCTGGTGGCAAAGGAGAATACCCATCAATTGAATAATAAAGCACATCTAAGTAGAAATGAATGGAAAGGCCTTCTCATATTTAAATATCTCCTTCAGCAAACACAGAGATGATTAGAAAAGTTCAACTAATTGCTACATTTTCTTTGTTGAATATTTTACCTAAATCCATTATGCAGAATTTACAGAGGATTTGAGATATACTAGTATTTAGAATACCTATTGTCTTTTCATACATAAAGAATAGTTCACAGATATATAAGAAAGTTAAAATCTTTGGAATACAATTTATGGCTATGCACTTCTTATACAGGTATAGCATGGATGCATTACAAACCAGCGATTAAACAGATGTGCAACATAGGTTTCATTTGTGCCTGGCAGAAAATAGATCCAGAGCTGACCTTAAATACATTACACCTGTTTCTGAAAGATATGCTTCCCTAGACAGACAGTGAGTTGGTTGCAAAGCAAAGCAAGCACTGTCAGTAAAAAAGTAAAAATTGAACTTTTGTAGTTTAAAATACAGATGATCCAGAACCTAAATTCCAGATCTGAATACACTGAACTTTGGTTAAGTTCAGATCAGGGGCCAAGCTTAATGGCTGGTCTGTAACACTATCACAGACTGAACCCCAAAATCTAGATGCAATCCCCAAAGACTCTGGGGAACGTTGGAAACAGATTAGCTTTCAACTTTGTGGATCTCTACTGAAAAGAGAGCTGTAGATAAGCTACTATTGATAGTTACTACAGATGGACTAAAAATCTTATAAATCTGAATGGTAAAATGAGGAGGAGTATCTCTGGGAGGCAATTCAACATACAGTGAATAAGAATACACAGCACAACATAGTAAAGGCAGGTAGTTAAGCTAACATCTTCTTTTATACTAGGAGCCTTTAAAAAACTATGTCAATCTTACAGTGACATTTTAGAAGAGTTCAGAATAGGGTGAAAAATAAATTCATATTGTTCTTGTTCTTTTCAAATAGGAAAAAAATAGTCTTAAGTCAGCATTGCAACTAGGAGAAGGTGATCTGCATAAATTATGTAGAGCAGGATAGCCTTGGCTCAAATCTGTCTCCATACATTTGATTATCCCCATTAGGCTTAATGCCTCAGAAATCGCAAGGGGAACACAGACTAATACATCACTTGTCACATCCAGAAGGTAATTCAATTAATGATTTCATAGATCCAACCCTAGTGTATGTTCAGAGTCATATGCAGAATTGGATATGGCAAATTACCTGATTCAGCATGTGTGCCGAGGGACCTATAACAGCCAAGTGGTACACTGAATCACATTTTTGCTTGTTAATAGAAGACCAGAGGTTTTCAAACTTTTGGCTATTTTTTTTTCAAGGAAAAAAATATTCAGTACAGCAGAATGACACTATAGATACAGTGGACCAAATTTAGCCTAGGTTGATGCTGGCTTTATGCCCAGGCAGCTACCCTGTGGAGTGGTAGAACTGGATTGCATTAGCTATCCTCCTGATGACTGGAGGATAGATAATGTGACACCAATTTTTAAAAGAGGCTCCACAAATGATCCTGGACATTACGGGCCAGTAAGCCTAACTTCAGTACCAGGCAAATTGGTTGAAACTACAGTAAAGAACAGAACTATCAGACACATAGATGAACATGATTTGTTGGGGAAGAATCAATATGATTTTTGTAAAGGCAAATTATGCCTCACCAATCTATCAAAATTTTTGAGGGGGGTCAACAAGTGTGTGGACAAGGATGATTCAGTGGATATAGTGTACCTGGACTTTGAAAAAAAAATAACATGGTCCCTCAACAAAGGCTCCCAAGGAAAAAAAGCAGTCATGGTATAAGAGAAAAGATTCCCTCATGGATCAGTAACTGGTTAAAAGACAGGAAAAAAGGATAAGAATAAATGGTCAGTTTTCAGAATGGAAAGAAGTAAATAGTGATGTCCCCCAGGCATATCTACTGGGATCAGTACTGTTCAACATATTCATAAGTGATGTTGAAAAAAGGGGTAAACAGTGAGGTGGCAAAATTTGCAGATGATACAAAATTATTCAAGAAAGTTAAGTCCACATCAGACTGCAAAGAGCTACAAAGGGATCTCACAAAACTGGCTAACTGGGCAACAAAATGGTAGATGAATTTCAATGTTGATAAATGCAAAATAATGCACATTGCGAAATATAATCCCAACCATACATCCCATATGTTGGCACCCAAATTAGCTGTTACCATTAAAGAAAGAGATCTTGGAGTTATTGTAGATAGCTCTCTGAAAACACCCGCTCACTGTGCAGCTGCAGTCAAAAAAGCGGACAGAATGTTAGGAACCATTAGGAAAGGGATAGATAATAAGATAATAAATATAATAATGCCCCTATATAAATCCATTGTTACACCTACACCTTTAATATTTGCGTACAGTTCTGGTTGCCCCATCTAAAAAGTGTACATTAGATTGGAAAAGATATAGAAAAGAGCACAAAAAATGATTAAGTCTATGGAACACCTTCCATATGTGGAGAGATTCAAAAGGGTGGGCCTGTTCAGCTATGAAGAGACAATTAAGGGGGCATATCACAGAGGTCTATAAAATCATGAGTGGTGTGGAGAAAGTGAATAAGGAGGTCTTATTTACTCCTTCATATAGAATTTACTCCTTCATATAGAACACAAGAATCAGGGGTCACACAAGTATTTCTTCATACAACACATCGTCAACCTGTGGAACTCATTGCCAGGGGATGTTATGAAAGCCAAAACTATTGGTGGGCTTAAAAAAGAATTACATAAATTAATGGAGGAAAGGCCCATCAATGGGTATTACTCAAGATGGTCAGGAATGCAATTCCATTCTCTGGGCGTCCCTAGTCTCTGACTACCAGAAGCTGAGAGTGGACAACACGGGATGTTTCACTCAATAATTTCTCTGTTCTATTCATTTCCTTTGAAGCAACTGGCATTGGCCACTGTCAGAAGACAGGATAGTGGGCTAGACGGACCATTGGTCTGACCCACTAAGGCCACTCTTATGGTTTTAGAGCTCCTGATCCTCCATAGTTACCAGAGAGGACTGGGATATGTGGCACTGGGGATCACTAGAACTCGGAGGGATGGGGAGAGTTCACAGACATTTTCCTACAGACCTTTAAGAGGTCTGCAGCCAGGGAAGGCACCTACCCTGCAGTACCTTTAACAGCTGCCTCCTATTACAACTCCTTTGCCCCTTCCTGAAAAATGAGAATTGCACAGTACGGGAAGCCTACATGCTGACTGAAATAACAGCCTCTATCTTCTCTACTTTGTTTCCCTTCATCCTTATTTTGTAAGATGCAATATTTTGAGATCAACTACTTTTTCTATAAATTTAAGTGGAAAAGCCACTGGTTGACAAACTGACCCTGCCACCACCAACTTCCCTTCATCATGAAATAGCATCAGTGATATCTGAATGACAGAGGTAAAACCATGTAGTCTGAAACAGTCCTTTAATGCAACCAGAGCCCTCACACAGAAGCAGTGTTGCCAACTCTTGTGGATTTTATCCCCAGTCTAGTGATATTGGTGTGGTTTTGGTTTAGTTTTTTCCTGAAAGCTCCAGCACCAGGAATCAAAGTGAAATAAACCTGGAAATAAATATAAAACAAAACAAAACAAAAACCAATTTGGCTTGCAACTGTACATTGTCAATCATGTAGTTTGTTTTTTTCTTTCAGATTATAGTAAAATGTAGGTGTCCAGTCATTCCAAGGTGTGTCTTTTGAAAAAAATGAAGGAGGGGTTGGAGAGGAGAGAGAAACAACAAAGAACTCAAGCATATTCAAAAGTTACAATTATAAAGGTTATGTGCCGAATATTCCACTTAAACGTTCTGCATACTGCTATTGCTCATTAGTTCATTATCTAGGTCACAAAGTCCTCACAAGCCCTCCTCCAGTGAGATGCCACAGCTGGAATCCTGATGGTGATGTTACACATACCATTGAACCCTACTGGATTTCCAAGTCTGCCTATAGTATTAAGGTACAGAAAGTTCTACTTTTTTCTGCATATAATTCTGTAATTTTTTTCTTTGTTTTATTTTCAACAATAACGGGGAGCTGCGTACCAATCAGTGGGCCACGTGACATATGTAGATTCTTTGGATGGCCACAATATATAAATCACACTTCAGTTGTTATGCTGGGTACAAATATAGTATGCAGAGAATGTAGCTATCATTGAGAAATGGCACATCCTCCAGCCTTCTTTGGCAGGGCGCTCCTGAACCATCAGGAGCTGAAGGCCCACAAAAGTATTGGTGAGGTACTAAACTAAGACTCTTTTAGTTTATATGTTTTAGGATGGTTGAGGAAGCCTTTAAAGAATACAGGGAGCAGTCAGACAGAACTGAATGAAGATGAATGATTTCTCTCTTTACATGTTTAGAGAACCTTCTAAGAGGCATGTGAGAGGAATTAGTATCAAATATCACAATTATGCCCTCACTTACAAGGAGTCTCACTCCTAGTAATCCAGGGCTTTCTCATGATTCTCCTGAGTGGAGAGCATGGCTATGCTGAGTGAGAGCGGTCCCACAGCAACAGGAGACAACTCTCATTTGGACTACCATGTGCTCTCATTCAGTGGAATGACCTGATAGTAACTAATTCTCTCTTGCAGTTGACTCAGTGCTCCTGGTGATCTGTCTTGATCAGACCATGAGATAGGGAATCTGATAAAGAAGATCTGATGCAGATACTTGTACCGCTTGTGGTAGTGAAATCTCAGAGCAATATGTCCCAGGCTTCTTTTAGCCCTGTTTGCCAGGTGTATGATTGTGTATATAACACTACATTAATGTCTGTCTCCATGGTTTGTTTTTTGTTTTCTTATTTGTCTTCTCTCCATGAATCAAATTGCCCAAGATAGCTGTCTTGATACTTTCATAAAAAAATTGAAATGTGTAAAATTGTGAAATGAGATAAACTTCAGGGTAGAAGTAGATTTCTCAATATGATGTGAAATAGTGGAAAATGTACAATGACATATCACTGAAAAAATATTTACTTTTTTTGCTTAGCTCCAAACATGGTCACACAACCACATGAGGTAGCTAAGTACCATGCTCTGGCAACCCATAATATCCTCTTAAAGAAAAATCTAAGAATTATGCATAAAAGAGTCAGATACCATGATGAAAAGTGTGAACTTAAAATGTGAACAGAACAGAACAAAGTATTTCAAATTGATATTTGTAACCCTGGTATTTACTGAAATGTGATTGGAAAAGAGCTTTTCCTTTTTTCAAAGATTGTTTTACTGGATATTTTTATTACTTTATTAGCTGTTCTTTTACTGCAGCAAATTTGATATTTCCTAGAAGATGATACTTTAAAGTAGGTTACATGAGCAAACTTCTATCTTCAGTTACACCAAGGCAATCTCAATAAAGTAACTGAGTTTGCACATAAATAATAGAAAATAGAATGTGCTCCAATATTATTTAGCATTAGTTTGTCACAGTGAGCATATGAAAAAGATTGTATTGTAATATTTAAAAGTATCACTCAGGTCAGCTGCATTAATTTTAATATCAGGAAAGGTAACCACCAAGTTACAGTGACAGTGACAAAGGAAATGACCTGCAACATTCTTATTACATTTTTGAAAAAAGTATTAGATTAAAATTATACCTTTGCACTTCAAATTTAAATTTTGCGATTTAAAGAGCATCATATCTTTAAAAGCCACCAACCAGGAGTTGGTTTTAGCCCATTAGATGTAACATGAATCCATAGAATAGAAAAACTTGCAAACTATTGTAAGGAAAGAGGGTTTTTTGCTTACAGAATACTGAATTTAAAAATAGCCTGATACCAGTCAGCATTGTTGAGGGAAACACACAAACAAATAAATTTCATCTGGAGGGAAACAGAATAGCAATTTATACAAGTGTAGCTAAAATTAATGCTTTTTTTTAATCCTGCAAAACTACGTTCTTCTTGTAAAAAGAAAAAAGTCACCATGTTATTAAAACTTCACTTTAAAATTACATTATGCTTGCGGGAAAAAGCCAACAAAATCCATAACTAAAATTCACATTTTAACCTTGTGCTTATAAGGATTGTCTTAGAACACTCACATGAGCTAGGACAGTTGTTACCAAACCACTGGCTATGGCCAATGGACCGCGACTCAGTCCCAGGTGATCTGCTGGCGCAACTGCATTCTCTAGTCAAGTTCTTAGTACATCTTTAACTCCATGTGACTCATGTAAACTTGTTCAGTTTTATACAAAACTGTGTTTTCCGTGTTTGAATGCCACATTTTGCTCTCAACATTTTTTTAAAGTGTAGTTTTTCAAAAACTGTTTGGTTTCAAAGATCTTAAGGAATTTCTTTTAGTGCATATTGCTAGGGATTTCTACCATTAGAATTGTTTACATTACAATGAAAAGGAAACACATACATTGTTTATTTACAGCTTATATGTATGTAAAAATTTAAATTAACAATTTTCCTTAATAAGTGTTAATAGTGGGCCATAGTGCCTGATGCAGCTGCATAGATGGGCCTCAAGGAAAAAAGTTTGGGAACCCCTGTCTAGGGAAGAGATAACTCCATTTTACAGATGGGGAAATGGAAGAATGGAAAGGTTGAGCCACTTACTTCCCCAAGATCATACAAGGAGTCTGTGGCAGAGTCAAGAACACATCTCTTGAGACTCAGACCCATGCCTTAACCACAAGACCATTCTTCTTCTCTGCTTAGGTACTAAAGAAGTCTTGGAGTAGTGTTTTTATAGTTTCTATGTAATGTGCCTGATCCTTTCCTCATGCACCTAAAACTTTTAATTCCCTTTAGGTCTCCTTTGCTTCTATAGCTGTGCATAATGGTCAAGGTTAAAGTAAAAGTTGCAAGTCTCAATCATCAGAAGTCTCAATCGATTTCCTGGGTTTTCCTGGGTTTTGTTGTCATGTTAAAACCTCAACATTTCTTTAATGTAGTTAAAATTATATTTTACATCAGGCCTGCACAACATGTGGCCCGGGGGCCGCATGCGGCCTACGTAGGCTCACTGTGCGGCCTGCGGGGGGGTGAGTAGGTGGGCTCACTGTGTGGCCCAAAATCTGGGACTGTGTCCGTTGGTCCTTTTTGCTGCTTGTCTCTGGGCTGGGGGTTGTCCCAATGCTGCAAAGAGGCTGTTCCCAAAGGAAGGTGCTTGCTTCTAGCCCCCGAGGCCGTCAGTATGTCTGCTCTTCTCTAGTCAGCCCACTTGACAAGTTTGATTGTCCTTGGTCTGGTTCCCATCCCCTCTCCAAGGGTTGCAGCTGTGTGGAGGTGCTTGCCTTCTATGCCTTCCTCATTCACACCTCATTCATTCAACAGGGCAACTGAATACAAACTGGGGGCGGGGGGGGGAGATCTTATTCTACTTCTAGCAAAAAGACATTTTTCTTTTACCTTAATTATACTACCTTAGAGGCTCGCTATAACATATTACCAAGGTTCAATACGTCACATAAAAGTTATAAAAAATGCATAATGCAGAGATTTATCTGCAACTGCATTGATTGACTGTTGTGTGCAGTAATATAGTGACCCCTGGGGGGGGTGGGGGTAAAGAGGGGTATGATGGTGGGGCCGAGCGGGGAGGGGGTGGGTCCTATTTTACTGCTGTGATCTGGTCACCCTATGCGCGCTGTTTCTTTCCCCCTCTACAGGCTTCCACACCCCAGCGCTGGGGAACGAGGGGTTGTTTCCATGGGGCGGGTGGCGCTGGGGGGGTGGGGTGTTTCCATGGGGCCGGGGGGTTTCGGCCCTCAACTGTTTTCTTTGGAGTAATATGGCCCTCGCCGCTTTACGAGTTGTGCAGGCCTGTTTTACATTAAACAATTATGAGCATAATTTGACAAGGAGCTGCATAACCAAAGTCAATTTTATTTCAACAGTACCTGGTTTGATGGGGTGCTTTGAAAATATTTTAAAATGTTTTGATACTTGTGTCCTCTTGAGTGCAAATGATATCATTTAAATGTCACCCATGCCATATCTCTGGGTTTAACATCCTATTCTCTAGTCCTGTATGGTTTACACCATTAAGACTAAACTGTGATTAATCCTGACCTTTTCCTTTCTTTTTAATGAAGAAGTTTATTTTATCAACCTCACCCTAACTCCTAACCTAATCAATGTAATCTCTAATCATAGGATACTTATTTACCCTTCCTCCTCCCCACAGCTCATCCTAGACATCTTAAACCCCATGTTCACAAGTGGCTTAGGCTCTTAGGGCCAAATTTGTAAAGGCATTTAGGTGCCTAAAGATACAGGTAAGAGCCACATTGGATTTTCAAAACTGCTTAGGTGCTTAATTCCCCTTAATTTCAATCCCACTAGACTCCTATCTGCATATTTCAATCACATTTCAATTCAATGCCTGAATACCTTTAAAGATCTATCCCAATAGACGTTTTTTCAATGGAAGTTAGGCTCCTAAATTCCTAAGGCACTTTTGAAAATGGACTTAGACTCCTCTGTCACTTAGGTTCTTTTAAAAATGTTATGCCTTGTCAGCATGAGCATGTTGGCTATTTTGTCTTCATTCAGGTTGTTAACAGTTCTTCTTCACTTCACTTCATTGCCATGTCAGTGAAGTGACCCAGTAGTATTAAGACTTTGCAAGACTATCATATGATGTATAAGATTCAGATTATTCAGGAACGAAAAGAAAGAGGAACACAAGTGAGCCTAGCACATAGTAAATCCTATAATGCTAGGCAATAGTATGTCAATATATAAAAGTTTGTGGGGAACGTGGTATATGATTGATGCGATGCATAACCATAATTAACATATAAGGAGATAGAGCCAGCCTATCATAACTTTGCTTGGAGACTAACTACTAACAAGAAATTCTTGCATCAGCTTCTATGAAAAGAAAGTGAATTTGAACAATACATTTCTACTCTCATTAGTAATATATAACAGTACAAACATAACTTAGATGGAATATCAATTGGAATCAAACATACTAGGTCATTTGTTCTAATTACATTAAACCCTGAATGGCTGGGTTTATCTGCACTGCTTTTCAATCAGTTCTCTAGGCTGGACCTCATTTGTAGTTCAACTTGCCTTTAGGTAATGCAATGCCTTTGAAAAGCTTTAAAGTGAAATGGCATTGAGCCAATGAATTTGCATAAACCGCAACACAATACAGTTCACTAACATAAAAGAAGGTGAAAAGGTCCAATGTAGTGCTCTTACATTAATGAGGTTGACTTCAGCTTGCAGACAAAAACAATGACTCTATTGCCAATAAGAAATGTTATTGACAGAATCATCATAGGCACTGTATGGGATTTTTTACAGATAAATTTTGTAGTGTGTTGTAATACCATTTCTTTGTTTATTCTGTAGCACAGAACACAATGTCAGGAAGATGAGAGACAAACTATGCAATGATAATGTTTAATGTAATTTGGAAGAAAAGCAGCAATGCATAATAAAGAAGGTTCTCTAATGCTTTAATGGCGATTTCTTTTTTTTCTCCACAAAGTAATATTTTGCTATGAAAGCACATATGTCTGGAAATCACTTGTTCAGATCTCATTACTGCATAAAATAAATGCCACGTTGCATTCAGCACCTTGGTATTAAAGTTTATGGTGCTAGGTAAAACAAAATGAAAAACAAAAACCTCAGCTGTGCACAGAGAGTCCTGGTTGTTTGAACATGCCAGCACATCATACATCTGTAATCTCCCTTATCCATGTGGTCAGTGCATCATTTTGATTACAATGAGGATAGAGGAAGCTTCAGAGCACAAATAGACTATTAAAAGGGTCATTTGGGGTTGACCAAATTCTATGCAGTCTTGATTGCTCTCCAAACCACCCCACTGATGACAACCCAGTACAAATAATGTTAATTATTCTGCTGAACACTTTGTAACAATAATTTAAAGAAATCAGTGTGTGCCATTACTAGAGCAGGGAAGATTTCCATCTTTTGGTCAGGATTCTGGTTTTTTTTTTAGGATTTCTTTATGTTTCTAGACTTCCGTTTTTTTTCAGAACAAACATGGGTGGCAGGTGAACACCCACCACTAAGGGGGCTAGTTTTCCCCCTGCCTCTTCTGCCCTCTTCTCCCATACACTGGAGTCCTGAGTGCCCCCCCCCACCGCCACCATGGCCGGAGGAGCCCCGGCCCACTGGGAGCATCAGACCAAGCCGCTGGTTCCACCAACACCCACCCGCTGGCCCCAGCACCATCCTAGGCCACACCAGGCTGCTGGCGGGCCAGAGCTCCGGGCCATTGGCTAGAGCTGAGTCCTTGCTGGCTTCAGGTAGAGGGGGAGGGAGGGCAGGGACTCGGGATGCAACATGGGTAGGGCCATTCCTTAACCTGCCCTGGCCTATGATACCCGCCACCCATGAGAACAAACAGAGTCTCATAATAAAGAGATTAAAAAATATTAATTAGAAACACCAAAGTGTTAGTTGTGTAGTAATCTTGGAATTTTAAAAGGAGCCTAATGGTATTAGATGCCCAAATCCCATGGAAATTCAATGGGATTTCCATGCCTAACTCCTTTAAATCTTTTGAAAACACCAGCCTAAAGATTCTCTTGCTTATGCTTTCTATATTTTTTGTGAAATTTTCCATGGAATATTTTGTTTTATTGGAAACATATTAGTAACCACAAGGGAGACTCTCTTGATGCTTAGTAAGTAATAGACATTGTAAAAAGATTAAAATGTTACAGCCAGTGACGTCAATAAATCTTTCTTTTGATATTTTTTTCTTCTATAATCAGTTAATTTTACCTTACTAAGTTTACCTAAACCTAAACTTCCTTGAGGTTCTTTGTTATGAAGGTAACATTTGCAAGAAAACCTGTGTTTGGAATGGCTCTAGGCTCCACTATGATTTCTGTCTATGCAGTGAGCACTTCAGATAAATGGGAGGGGCAGGATTAATCATGCCAGGATGGTATCAGATCTAGTAATCTTTTACCCTCCTCAAGAGCAATTTCTTTTATCATTAAAAGCAACCACAACAGAAAGCATGGATAAAATGTAGAATCTCCTACCAGTCACACTGATAGTTAAGTCTCTGATGATGGTCACTAAGAATAAAGTGATGAGACAGAGACACTATGAAGCTATGTATTTCCATTAGGTCTGAATGTAATATACTGGAAGGCTGTGACACGAACATGTTCTTTGTGACTGTACAAACTACCCAAATCAATGAAAAAAAGAACAGGAGGAAACACTGTTAAGAACATTAATTTATGGAACGCTATTGGGCATGGTTATGAACTAGTATTAGGAACAACACTAGTATTAGTCATGAAGTACAGTGTAGCATACATTTATGTCTCTGGCTTTAATGAAAAAATGAAATGGCATATGCTATTCTAGTATATAAACCAAGGAATTAAAAACTCTGGGATAATCCCAGTGTGTCACTGGTAGATTACTACATTGACTCAGGGATTCCTGAGAATCCCTCTATAGCCTTCAGCAAGTTACTTAACTTCTGTATCTGAGTTTCTTCATCTGTAAAATGGGGAATACTATGTTTTCAGTAAAGTGTGCAATGCAATAATTATAGTACCTATTTCCAAGAATTGTATGGGGATTAGTACATTTGTTTTTAAAAATACTTAGAATGTGTAAAGGACATTGTTGTTATTACTACTGAACTGCTGAAAAGGTTGATCAATTTAAGTAATCTGGAAAATCACAAACATTCTACAAAGAATCTGTTCTATATAGACTTCACAGAATCTCATAAAGTATCACTCCTTTTCACCATTTTGCAGTGGGAGTACAGCATAATTTACTGGTGGAACAGTAGGGTTGTCAGAGAAGATCCCCAGCCCAAATATCATCAAGTGACTGGAAAGAAGAGGCAGCTACTGGATATGTTACATCAGCTACAAAGAAGGAATTTATTTGTGGATGAGAGAAGTACATTTTGTTCCTGATGATTTTGACAAGATTGTTGTATGTAAAAAATAGTGAGAGTGAAGAGATCATTTTGAAGAGATAATTTTGTTAAAAAAAGTTTTATTATGGGAACTGGATGTCTTGGGAGATTGATATTGGAATAAAGAAGCTTTCATCCCTAGGACACTTATTTAAATATGGCTAAGGTCAGTAGAAGTCATTATCATTTGACAGATCTCTATGGTTTGGGCAAATTAAATTGTGGTCTCAGTTCATTTGCTCGTGGACAAGTGTTCCCATGATAAAAATCTTCACTACGAATGGCAGTCTAATCAGAATGGGCATGAAGATAGAACTATTCTCACATCACTAGAGGTGTACCCTTCATGTCATGAATAAGTCTCACTGTTTAGGCAATGTGGAGGAATTTGCACTCCTGCTACCAGAGAGCACTTGCTCTGGAAATAAATATTGTACTTCAGTTATCAGTCTCAGAGAACCATTCTTAAGTATCATAGTCCCTTACAAATATTCAAAAAGTAATATAAAATGTGTAAAGAGTCAATAAAACAGTCAAAGTGATATAGCATTTTCATTAGATCTAATCATATAATGCTATGTGAGGTCAAAACAACAAGTCATGCATTATACATTTGAAATGTTGTCATCTTAAATGGTGCTACCAGATTAAGTGTCCAAAAAAAAAAAAAAAAAAGCCAAACCAACCAACCAACCCACCAATTACCTGCTGATGGGTTCAAAGATGTTTCAATTTGAACTGTAGAAAGTTTTCTGGCATTTCAAATTAGTTTGAGCAGTTAACCACATCCAGATTTAACAATAAATGCCAATAAATTTTCACATTTAATACCTTCTCATTAGTTCTATTTAAGTGTTAAAAGTAAATCTACCATACTACTGCCTCTCATTGAGAAGGAAGGCAGTACTACAATTCAATTTAGGACATCTGCTATCATACTAAAACTCATACTTTGACAGAGACCTTTGACTACATTATTCCATTGTATTAATCTAGAGATTATGTTATTGTGCCCTTCAGTATTAATGTTGTGCTTCTAACATGCTCTTAAGTTTCTGTAGGTCATATGTTTCATATAATGTGGCCCAAGAACCACTTCTATAATTGGATAACCCTTCACTGGACACAGAATATAAAAGCAGAAGTAAAATTGATTTTTTTAAAAAGAGTAGCCACTTTATAATCTCAATTGAACAATATATTTCATGTCACCTTAGATCTGTATTACAGGAAACAAGATCTTAACTACAGGATTTTAAAGGAACACATCAGAGTATTCATTTTTTGTACCTTACACCAGCAACACAGCAAAAGCATTTTAAATTAAAATGAATACAAAGGAATAAATTTTCTGTGCACTGAGGGGTAACACTGAGATGTTCAAGGAATGCATCTTTTAAGGGAGTACACTCTCAGAAACATAAGAGTATTTCCCAAACCTCAGAAGTCTCCAAATGAATATTGTTCATGAATAACTGCATTAAAGCTATTTTTCATAATTCAGTTTAACAGCTTCTACTGTGTTTGTTTAGTTCTATTTGTGTTGGCAAATCTCTCCATCTCCTGTATCCAGTATAAATTATTTGCTCCAATTCTTCAGGCTGAATATTTTTCATTTGTCATTTTAGACTCATTTCCTATCAGAAAGGTGGCACATGCAGTCTACTGTGAGATCTCCATCAATGCTGCTTTAGGAGTCACCCAACTGGGATTCAGCAACAGCAAAACAATCATTACTCATCTTCCCTTCCTCCCCACTATAGACCCAATCCAATAGCTACTGAAGTCAATGGAAAGATTCCCATCGACTTCAGTGGATTTCGGATGAGGCCCAATATACCAATCAGTCTCAGATACCGATGAACAAATATCACTAATGTCGCTTGTGAAGTTTCCACCAAACAAAATTTTGATTGGAAGTGGCAGGATCAGTGGGGGTGGGGAGATTTGTCACATGTTTGAACTCCAAGAATGGTTATAACAAAAGTAGGAGAATAGTTGGGGGGGGGGGGCAGTTGTAATGGAGAGAGAGGTAGAGAATATTCCAGACATTTTTAACTTTAGAAACTTCAATTCAAGACTGAGATGCAGCTCAGATGAATTATTACTTTATTCCCCAAACCATTTGCATTGACAGCTAGTCTCCTAAAAGTTACCGAGCTCAGTCATAAGGTATGGCAGTGAGGGAAGTCACCAAAATAACATTATAGGTGAAACTCTGATCCTCATGAAGTCAATGGCAACATTTCTCATTGGCTTCACTGGAGCCAGGATTTCATCCTGTGTGCTCAGAACTGCTAACTTTGGAAGGACACTTTTTCTTAAATTATTCGAGTTTAAGTATGAATTACCAGTAAAATGTGATCTTCTAAGAATGTATTTTTTTTTCTTTCAAAACAAATTTAAAGAGAAAACAAAGTGTTAGAACTTACATTCAATATCAAGGTACATGCTCTTTTGATGCCCACCAATTCTACTTGCAGCTTCACAGTCATATCTCCCTGAATCTGACAACTTCACATCTTTAATATGCAGTGACGATTTTCCATGCTGCCCTTTGACTTCTATACGGCCATCTGGGCTCTGTTTACATTGATTCAAGAAAGAGAAAGGGTTTTGTATATAGATATATATGTAGATGTGTATTTGTTTTATATATAATACACCATTAATAATTATAACTGAATGTACAGTATTTGTTGTGAAAACATCTCATCATGTACGGTGAAATAAATATTAATGACTAAGCAATTTCAAAATCTGTCAAATATACAATTTTAAACAAAAATCTAAAGAAAAGAAAAGCTCTGATTCTAAACTCCATGGTTAAGGGAATAAATACATGCTTAAAGGAACACTGTCAAGTAGTTAAACCCCAAAATTACCATTTTAAGATTGATACAATCTGTCTGTTCAATTCTAAAAGGCCTGATTCTGATCTCACTCACACTATTGTAAATCAGGAGTAACTCCCATCGAGTCAAAGGAATTACACTGGTTTAAAATCATTGTAAATAAGATTGCACAGTCTTTCTCACAGTTCTCTTTCGTGTCAGTGAGAAAATCTCCAAATGAAAAAGCAGCTATTGATAGCTTTATTATTTTTACTTTTCTGCTAGAAGCACAAATAAACTGAGAAACCATGGTCCGGAAACACTCCTGGAACCACTGGATTTCACTGGTGATACTTATGATAACATAGAAGTATAACATAGAAGTAAACTGTGACAAACAAACAAACAAACATACATGTTGGCTTCTGCTTTACCAGGAAAAAAAGTTCAATATTTGCCAGCCTGGGGGTGGGGGAGGATGTATTCATGGTGGGCAGAACAGGTAGGAAGAAAAATATAATTTACAAGCCTATAAGAGTATGAAAAATAAAATAGACATTGAAAAAAGTTTTTAAGTACTTGAGAGTGGCATTTTAACTTCTGTGAAGTAACATGGTCCAGAGGAATGAGCAAAGGGTTAGGAGCTTGGAACTCCTCAATTCTAATCCTCACTCTGCAGTTTATTTGCTTTACAGCCTTCAGCAACTCACTTCACTTCTTTGCCTCAGTTATTTCATCTGTGAGATGGGGACATGATACCTACCTCTCAGGAGTGTTGTCCGGAGTAATTAGTTAATGTTTGTACAATACTTTAAAAATCTAAAGCACTCTGAGGTCCTATTCTGTAAACACTTACTGTCGGGCTCTGCTGCTTATTCCTGGAGTGTTCCTATTGTGGCTGCTAGTGTTTGAAGGATTTTACCTCATGTCTACATGATTATTTTCTGAATTAATGAAGGAAAATGACATGCAAATGAGTTTACAGAATTGTTCACATCAACACAATATCAGCAATATATACGCCGGAATCATTAAATAAAGAAACCTGTGGTCCTGATGCCACCTCTGAATCCAATAGCATAGACCTCATTTCTTGTGCACAGTCCCATCAAACTCAATAGGATTCTGCATGGGTGCAGGGGTTTGCTATAGCAGATGCCAGTGCAAGAATATGCCCTAAAATCCCTCAAACTGATAGAAATAAAACAAGATCACTATCTCCTACTATGTCGATCTTAAATGCTGCAAATTATATTAAACAAATGCATATCTTCACGTCATCAGTAAGATTCATACAAATGACAGAATTTACAGTCACTAGTGAACAAGTATTTGACTAAAAAATCTTGATACATCATGCTTTGTATAGATTTTTTTGTTTATTGGTTTGTTGTAATCTTTTTAAAATTTTTGCTTTTAAAATATTTTTATTTATTTATTTGCAGATCTCGTGTGTTTTCAATTTTTGTTTTAATATTTGTTAAAGTTGATGGCTGTTGTTACTTGTTTGGACACTGCTTAATTGGCTCTACTTTAAAAAGTGAAATATGCAAATGGATAATTCTACATTAAGTTTGTTCCTGTTTAAATAATTATTTGAAGCTAAAGTGTTTTAGCAGTTTACAATACATTAAATGACTACTCTTTCTGATTTTACCTTGAGAACTGCAATTGGATCATATTGGGTAACATTTAAAATTGCTATCAGAGACTTCCTATACTGAAATGACCTTATGACTTGTGAATGTAACTTTAAGTTTAAAAAGTCAGAGATACAATAGGGAGTAGTTAACAGCACTACCCATTCATTAACGACTATTATCATACAGGAGTAAGGTAGTTCAATAGAAGGGAAAAAATGATTTCATTGATGCACAAGATGTAAGACCTGATGTTAGAGTTAATACCAGGGGGCAACATTCTCGTTCAGGACCATGAAGCTCTGATTGAAATATAGGTCTCATCATTAAACATACACCTACTTAATTCTGATAAACATAAAATCATACATTTGTTCCTTAGAAGAATCTAAATCTATCCTTTCAGATACAGCAATACAGAGGAACGAGAGATAGCATAAGAAAAATATTGTCTTTGCACTGTTGGTGCAAAAGCCCTGCAAAAAGAATGCAATTTTTTAAAAGAAAAGTTCCACTTAATCTATCATGAAGAACCTTTTTATTGTACAGTGCAACAAATTCTCCCTGAGAAATTGTAATGTGTTACATTATCTCTATACGAACATATCTTTTGAAATTATTTTACTCTCTGACTTTTACAAACAGATTGGGGCAATGGTTTCCAGTTTCCAACAGTGGCCATTACCACATCTTTTGGGGAAAAGATACAAAAAAGCCTAAGTAAACAATTACAGAATTAAAATGTTTAGAGCAGAAGTTCATCCATCAGTTGGTTTATGTCCTGAAGGATGGGGGTTTGCATCCCTTCCAATTCTTGGGGTTTTTATTTTATTTATAATATTATCTAATGAAACTGTGAATGTTTCCATTATTCATATAAATCACAGAATCATAGAAGATTACGGTTGGAAGAGACCTTAGGAGGTCATCTAGTCCAACCCCCTGCTCAAAGCAGGACCAACCCAAAATAAACCATCCCAGCCAGGGCTTTGTCAAGCCGGGCCTTAAAAACCTCCAAGGATGGAGATTCCACCACCTCCCTAGGTAATCCATTCCAGTGCTTCACCACCCTCCAGTGAAATAGTGTTTCCTAATATCCAGCCTAGGTCTCCCCAACTGCAACTTGAGACCATTGCTCCTTGTTCTGTCATCTGCCACCACTGAGAACAGCTTAGCTCCATCATCTTTGGAATCTCCCTTCAGGTAGTTGAAGGCTGGTATCAAATCCCGCTCACTCTTCTCTTCTGCAGACTAAACAAGCCCAGTTCCCTCAGCCTCTCCTCATAAGTCATGTGCCCCACCTAATCCCTTTTGTTTGTTTATGATAACAAATAAAAGTGAAGATTTTTTTATTAAGTAGCAGTAGAATAGATTTATTAAGTACCAGTGTCACTCCTTTAAACCTGCCAAAGCTGAAATTAGGGACTTGGTGTATAACAAAGAACCAAGATGAGGAAAAAGAAAAAAAAATATTCACAGAGGAAACTTAAGATGATGTCTGATTTATTCCTCAAGCGTAAATAACTCCTACAGTAACCTCAGTTTCCTGATTCTTTATTTTGGAAGTACATAGATTTTAATAATGTTTCACACTACATATGTCCAACATCAATCTCTTTGGGGCTAAAATGAATGATGTTCTTCAAAATGAGAAGTATGACTATCCAACACAGAAAATATTTCTGCAAAGTGTTAGAATAATCCCAATGAATCCAAAGCATATGTTCTTGAAATCAATTGGAACTTTGCCTAAGGACTTCAGGTTTCTCTGTGTATTTATGGCATCATGGTTTCAGAAAAGGAAAATATATTACACACACGCACACCCATCAGCATTATATACAATGGTAAACATTATAAAGGAAACATTTAATTTAGCATAAAGTTAGTTTTATTGTAATATTTTTTATAATTGGACTGTAATGCCATGGCACGATATTCTGTGTTCACACATTATAGTGATTATCACCACAGAAGTATATAATAAATGAAGCAAAGATTTTTCTTTATAAATGTTGACCACCATACCTCATTGTTCTAAGTTTCAGATGAATTTTTTCTATTTACTTTGAAGAGTAAGAAGTTATGACTATCTCCAAACTACCAGAAATGGTCAGCAAGGCCATATCTCCATATCAAATTCTAAATAAGTTTAATAGGCCAAATTCTTCTCTCTATTACACCTGTGCAAACTCACTATAGTCAATCGGTTAAACAGGTACAACTGAGAGCAGAATTTACCCAAATATGGATAACTAATCAAGATATTACAATGTTTTGCAATGCTAGGGCTAGAAACAGGGTAATCAAAACTACCTATAAAAGTGAATATTCTACTCTGATCCTCTACTGCTCTGATATTCAGGTCCTCTACCGTATGTAACGAGAAGCATAAGACTATTTGAATAATAGTGAAATGCCTTTTTTTCACCTCAGTGGGCTTTATCAGGGATTACTTTGTTTACTTTTCCTTTATAAGTCACCAGTATGGCTTTATTAGGTTTAAAAAGGATATAGGTGGAGGAAATAAAAATGCTATGGGAATATACAGTATTTCAAGAATAAACTGATATGTCTATATATAAACATTTCTAGTTATTAAACTTCATTGACATAATTTGATAATTAGAAAATATATATGATAGTGTCTTGTTCATTGCTATTTCAATTCCATTGTGTTTCTCAGGAAATTAATTGCCAACTCTTTAGGCCTAGAATAGTGGTTGAAGATGCTGTTATGTCACTGCTACCAACCAAAATTAGTTTACTCATTTACTCTCAGTTTATTGATGTTTTAATGTACATATAAAATACAGTGTCTCCTATTAAAATAGCCAGAATTTGTCCTGAGATATGACATTAATACCACAGCTATCTCCTATACATAGTATAGAGAAAATCTATGTGGTAGCTGAGATCATTATGCAGTAACTGTTGTCAAATGATGACTTTAATATGACCACTGTACTTTGTATTTCTTAAACATCTGAGAGTGAAAGTCATCCCCATTTGAAGTTATATTGTGGCCAACAGCAATCAGTTGTACAATTCAATGCTGTAATAGTAAACTCTTATCTAGGGGTGTCTTAAAAGCTAAGTTGGGGCACACATTATCAAAGTCAGCTAATCAACTTATTAATTAGCCAATAGATGAACATAAACTCAGTCTGGAACTTTCCGGCAAGCAAATACCTGCTGTAAATTGTTCATGATCAGCAATAGATTATGGCATAGCAGTAACATTTCCAATTGCTGAAAATGGTAGGTTCTCTTCTCAGGAGAGCCAATATGTAAATGATAATTATAATTGCTTTTTGTATAGCCTCTTTCATAAAAGTAGCATAAAATGTAATTGTTATCCAAAGTTCTTCTCCCAGGTAAAACCTGGTAGATGGGGAAAAGAAACTAATATATGTATTTTAAATAAACTGCACTCATCCCAGTTCTCTGGGATCACCAGAGGAGTATAGAGGGCAAGCGATCCCAGAAAAAGCAGTTCAGACAATCCCATTATCTATCTAGGTTTTTATACAGATGCCCATCACTGTGTTATCTTTCTGGATGGTTTCCAGGGCTTGAACACTTCAGATCCCCATGCAATTATGTAGAGGCACTATCCTGCTGGGCTTGTCTGACCCCAATACCCATACATAGCCACAGCAGCATGGTGGGATTAGTCAACACACATGGTGATGCACAAGTGTGGGTTGCCAACCCAAATGTGGACGCTCAGCTTGTGGGAGGATATCACCAAGAACACACAGGAGAGGAATGCTGATTCAAGTAGCATTAAGCTTACTGCATAACTCCTTTTAATGTGGTGTTCTACTGTTATTGGATGGGAATGTACTGTCTAGTGTAGCTCCTCACAGTCTCTTCTCTACTCCAGGCCAGAACCCCCTTTTTCTACTTGGCCCATTTTTTCTGGAAGAGAGTGAGGCTACTATACAGATGGGAGAGTGTTATGCATAGCTGACTTTTCCCTCCATGTGGCCCTACTCTGGCTTATTCTGTTTCAGTCACACACACATAGGAGAGCACTGTTCCACAGAAATTTACAAACTAGTATATTCAGACACAATAAAAATGTCAGAAAAACAGGCTAAATTTGGAACACTGTATTCTTCAAAAATACACCAGCTTAATGAAAGTAATTTTAAAATTGATGTAGTAAAACCTGGGACAATCCAGACAAGGGAACACATTCTGTGGCATTGGCTACACTGGAGTTTCACCCACTTATGGGCGGTCTCAGTATGGCCCTATGACCTCATACAATAATGCTGACTATATTTCCAAAATCTTGATCTATGACACTTTCAAAATGTAGTTAAGTAGGACTAGAAGCTAATGATCTGATAAATGAGAGTTCAACAAAGCAATCCATCCCAAGAAATCTGACTGAAACACGGAAAACCTATTCAGTGAACTGGAAAGTTTAACCTCTCACAGCATGACAGCCCTAGCATTTTGAATAGTGATAGCAATCTAATTCCATCAGCCTTATTTACAAAGACCTAGAGATTAAATATTCAAGGTACAATAAACTGTCAAGAGCAAAATGAGATTGTTCTTTATAGATGCTGAAGTGAGCTCAAAGTTAATAACTGTGCAAGCCATGATAAAAAATAAAAATCTTTCCAAACAGAAACCAAGTTGAGAGGTTCTCAACATAAATATAATACCCCTGCCCCAACATTCAGTTCACCCTTAGTGAATTCTATCAAATACTTTAAGATGATGACATCAGTGTGGTTACCTGGGCTCTGCAATTTATTTGCTACTTGTATTGCTTTATATATCATCTGTTACCTGAATATTCCTGCTGTGATCCCTGGAATTTCCTCCTGATATTTGGCGTCCCATGTATGCAATTATTGTCACGCTGCTGGGTGGAAAACATCTTCCGAGCCTCCCAAGAGAGCAGTGGGGTTGATGAGAACCTCATAGCTAAGGGTTCCAGAGGAGACATGCCGCTTTCAGGAGTCTCGAGGAAATTGCTAAGAGAACAGTATCCAAGGAGAGAAAATAGCTGATTTTGGTGTAAACCAACTTTGAGGACTAATCATGTTCTCTGATACAGAAAATGTCTCCAGGGGCATTATTCCAGTAATGTTACAGATTCAAGTGTACAATTTCTCAGTTGTTTTGTGTTGGCAGATAGTGCACAATGAGATGATGGTTGGAAACTCTTTTCTTTTCTTCTTGCTTCACAATTGTAGCAGGCTGAGACTGGCATGACTTGGGGGCATAGTTGTTAGTTGAGTTTGACTGATCAAACCCTTCTCTAACTCCAACTGTGGGATTACTGGACCAAATGAGATGGCATTGTACATTTGCCAGAATGTGCATTTTGAGTTGGCTGGGAGTAGTGTGGCAGGTGAGAACAGCTGCATGAAATGGTGACTGGATTGTGGCTGGGCTTTGATAGTATTGTTTGTCTAGTGAGAGCAGCTGTGACATTGTGTTGATTATCTTCTCTCGTATAGAGCTCAGTGATCATGCATTTGGCTGTGAAAGGGTCTATTTTATATTATTAAAGGACAAGTACAAGATCTCTAATAAAATCCCTAAATTTAACATCTAGACAGGTTGAAATTACTTTATTTGTTCTCATATTAGAGTTTAAAACTTGTTTTTATGACTAAAGGATCATGACTCCCCATATCACTCTATTAGAGTTCAGTGCCTGTCACTGTATAGAGACATCAAGCATTTCTCACTGACAACTAACAACTTCTGTGATATGCTTCAGTGTTGTTTTGGATACAAAGAATGCCATGTTTCTGCTACCAAAATGATGAAGGAACAAGGGTCTAGTATTTAAACTGTTTTTTTCTTAAATACATTCCCATAATTGTCCTGAAAACACATAAAAGCCTCTGCGGCACTTGAAATATTTCTGGTCTGAATTCTTCCAAAGTAGCAGTCACGGATGTCAACAGTAGCAGAGCCCAAACAAGAAGACACACTAACTTTATGCTTAGTTCTTCATTCTTCCATTTTCTGCAGTCAGATGGTTCCTAACTATAAAAGCAAGGACCCATTACTATATGGTCTAGTGATATTTTGAACATATGATATTGAATTTTCAAGAAGAGGCACAGTAATTGAAGTTGATGAAGAGAATCATCTTTGGAATTTCATGAAACAAAACCATTGTCAGGAAACTTCCTGCTTTTAGTTTCTATTGAATTGTCATCCATGAAAAAGCAAAAACTTAAAACCAGACACTTGTGAGTCATTCAGTCTGAAGCATCTCAACCAGCAGATATAGAATGGCCTTGAAGTAACAAGGTAGAAGAGAAGAGTTGCCAACTGAGTTGAAGGCATTGGGTTAGGATAACATTCCAGAAGTCCAACAAAAATAGGTGATGGACAATTCCTAGTCTGAGAATCTACCTTTGACGATGAGAAAGGGCTGTCATTCACAACAGCCATCAACGTGCAGAAGCTGATGGAAGCTCCCTTCTGGATGGTACATTCACAACATTCCCCATACTCTTCAGGTAAATGTATTCTATCCATGCACCTGTTGAAAACATGAGAAAATTCCAGAGTATTGCTACGTGTTTATGCCTTAATGTCCAGTGAATCAGAATAATGCTACAGCAGAGTCTTGGACTTGAATCATTTTTATGGAAGACCTTGGGAGTCATCTAGAACAGCAGCTGGTTTATTACAGATTTCAAGCAGGTAGCAATCATTGCAGCATGCTACAAATTTCTGAAGGGTTTGAAAGCTGCTTATTCCACATGGGAGAACTTATTCAGACTAAGCCATTAACTGAAGGTCTACAGTGTAACACATAGGAAGTCATGAAAAACTAGTCTTGAAGTAAAGGCATTTTGTTGCTTTGACTCTCTTTCCATCTGCAGACATAGCGGCTACTTTCAATGAACTCAAAGTGGAAATACAAGCAGGTACTATGCAGATTTTTATAATTCAGGAAAATTATATTCTTGAGAGCTCCAGATGGCATTTAAGAAATGACAACACTATATAAACCTTTATTGCTTAGTGCTGGTGCTTACTTGCAACATTTTAGCTGGTGAGTAGTCAGGTGACATAGCACACTCCACATACCAAAATCAAACACTACAGCATAAAACCGGTCGGGCTGCTGTTCTTGGAAGAGCTCACTTTGGTTTGCTTGTAATCATGAAGGCATATGAAAGGGAAATGATGAAGAAAGAACATTGTAGCTGGTCATTCAAATCATCTCCTATAAAGTGCAAATCACTAAGGGGAAATGGCTGATGACTAATAATGACGAGTATATTAGCACCATGCGATAGAATCTTACAGAGAAGCTGGGCAAAACATGCCTCTGTGGTAATAAGAAGGGGAAAAAACAAAACAAAAAATTAAATAAAATTTTTCGATCATCTGCACTTTGTTATTAGAGGCTCCATTCCTGCAATAAACAATTTTATTCAGATAGAGTTAGTTCTACAGAGCAGGATGAGCACGATTCACAGAAATAAGACCATAAAACATAAGTCTTATCTAATATAGACCGTATTTAGTACAACCATCAAAAATAATAGTTTTACCACAGAACCACATCTAATCTTAAATGCAGTTACTGAGATAAGATACTCCAGCTACAAAAGGATCAGCCACAGGTGGCTATATTACATCTTTGTGCTCCCGTTGGAACTGCTGAGTCCCAGTTCAGACTCCAGCATAAACTGGAGTAGCCAGAGAATCCATTATGCTAGTGGGAGACTGCCAGAGCACACATAGTCCCAAAGCTTGTGCAGATATGTGGTCTGATCCTGTTTGGATTCTAATACCTTCACTCATCAGAATCTAGCTACTAGTGATCAGTCAAACCCTATGCATGTGAACAAGAATCACCAGTATGAACTATCCATGGCAGCAGTTGTGGCAAGTAAGATCACTCTGCTCAAGAACTTTGACTAGATGCCGTTTTTACTCAAGTCAATAGCAAAACTGTCAAGATCAAACCTCCATATGTTTTGTAATTGTCTACAGGAAACTATTCATTCAAATAAAGCACTTTTTAAAAACCATAATATGGGGTACAATTCTGTATGGTGAGGTCTCAGAGAAAGTGGTGATAACATGGCTCTAGATATGTTTTCTGCTTGCTACAATGATATTAGAGAAACACTAGAAAGCTATTTCATCACCTTACTTATCTATGGGATCCTTTTTAAAAACCATACACTCAGAGCAACATTTAACTGTGGCCATATGTATTCCACTTCCCAGCCCTCCTCTGTTTGATTTGGTGTTTTTTTCTCTCTTTTTTAACTCTAAAAGTATTTTGGAGATGACACATATGCTGATGATCGCCACACAGGATTTCTGAAGGCTGTCATAATGCACTCAAAACTCAACAGTGAATGTCAACAGTCTTCTACACTGAGTAAGGATATGAATGGGCCAACAGATTGTAGATCCTGGATCTGTGGTAAGACCCAGCACCAAAAAGGTCAAAATGCCATATGAGTTTATTTATTTGATTTTATTTCTTTTTAATGTGTTACACTTTGGGAAGCTGTAAGGTGGACTGAAAAGTGGAGAGCTATGGGAAGAGATCTCCTTCTCTCAGGGAAGATAGTTCTGAGTTAACTTAAACTTTAACACATTACTCCTCATTCACAGAGGCACTGTACATTTATAACTATATATTTTAAAGACTCCCACAGCAGCTTCATTCATTCTGGCAACTCTCCTAGGCACAATTCTACAAAGCACTGAGCACTCCCATGAGTGCTGAGTTCCGTCAATTCCCATTCAAGTCACTAGTAGACGAGAACACACACTACCTCACAGGTGTGCAAAACGTCCTGCAGGATTGAGAAAACACAATGGGGCTGGAGATGGGCTAGGCAGGCCATCTTCTGCAAGGCACTTCCCCTCACCCCACAGATAAGCTAATCGAATACTTGGAAATGCTGAGAGTTGTGGAACATTGGTGCAATTATGGGTGGGTGAAGGGGCATATTTCTCTCCATCTTTCAGCGTGTGGGGACCAAGAATGTTTTTCTCCTCTGAACTTTCAGCTGGCTGATAGACAACAGAAAGCAGGACCTATTGCTGCTGAGTGCTGCAGCCTCAGCAAACTCTTCCTCCACTGCTCTTTCCTCTTGCCACAGAGTTGGAGGGGCACAAACCATGTATGTCATGGTATCTTAAGAGGAGTTTTTATACCAGGTAAAATCATGTTTTTTACTGCCAAGGGGAAAAAAACAACTTAATCCCAGTGTAAGGCATTTTCTGTTTTTAAAACTGTTTTGTTAATGCACACCACATCACACTTAGTTTTAGTTACATATTCAATTTGTGGTCCTGTATCTTATCTGACAGTGGCAAGCATACAGAGAAAGAGAGAGAGTGTGTGCGTGTGTTAGTACAAATTAACTTGCCTTGCTTGCTTGTGGCTTATGTTGGAGGCTATGTGCTGAGCCAAAAGGCTTGCTAGACTTGGCAGAATTTAGAGGCTTGCTAGGCTTGGCTGAGTTTACTAACAAGGCTCTAGCCTGCTACCCTTTGATCCCTAATCCCCAAAGTAATCTCCCTTTGAGAAGGAGGCGGGACCAGCTCAGTGAGAACAGGGGTTTAAAAAGACAGGACCTAAACAACCAGATGAGCTAGTGAACATGGGAGATTTGCAAAGGAGGCTAGAGAGGATGTGTGAGAGACAAACTCATCTAGCAAACATACTTTAAGCTTAGGCCAATAACTCCTCCCCCACCTCCACCCCAAACCAAACAGGTAAAAACACCTACAAGAATAAAAATAATGCAGGAAGAACTCCAGAAGCAGAGATGGGGCAATCCAGTTTACTGCACTCATTGAAGTATGTATGATTATCTGCCTTCTGGGTGCAAGCAACTCATGGCCCTCAGAGATCAAATATGGGTGCTTTATACCAGAGTAGTTGAACTGAAGGAGCTAAGGGAAACAGAGATGCACATAGAGGAAACTTTCAGGGATGTGGTCCCACCTCCATTCTGTCAGTTTCTGTGCTCTTGAGGACAACTAAAGTCTTGGGGAATGAGAACATCAAGCTGGAGCACAGGGAAACAATCCTGTAATTGGGACTCCCCTTCCAGATGATGTCATGGTATCCTTTCACACTGGAGGACCCCAACATTAGGAAGAGACAGGTAATAGTAATGGGGGATTCAATTATTAGAAATAAGGATAGTTGATTTTGTGATGACCAGGAGAACTGCATGGTGAATTACCTGCTGGGTGTGAGGTGCAGACCTCCTGAGACATCTGCACAGACTTATATAGAGTGTTGAAGAGGAGCCAGGGGTGACAGTACCTATAGATAACAGTGACATAAGGAAACATAGGAGAAAGTTCCTGGAGGCTAAACGTAGGCTGCTAGCTAATACATTAAATTCCAGGACCTTCATGTCAGCATTTTCTGAAATGCTTCCTAATCCATGCACAGGACAAGTTAGGTAGGCAGAAGTGCAGGGTCTCAATGGGTGGATGAGACAATGGTTTTGGGAGGAGGGAGTTAGGTTTACTAGGAACCGGGAACCTTTTGGAAAATGAGGAAGCTATAACGGAACCAGATTTCTGGCATGTAAAATTAAAAAGGTCATAGATGAGCTTATACACTAAGAGATGGGGGAAAGTTGATGGGTCCGGAGGAGCACACAGTTTGGACAAAGACATATCCCCAATGAGTATTTGTGTGTGTGTCAATTACCATGTTACCAAATTTTGCAATTTTACTGTGAGCAGTGAGATTTTGCCTCCTGCTATAGGAGGTTTCACTTGAGGGACCAAACAAGATCTAGTCCCCATTGCTCTAGGCATTGGACAATCACATAGGAAGGGACGTCCCAACCCTGATCAGTTTATAATTTAATGCAAAGAAGAGTTAAGTTTGTGATGAGAGAGCTGGAACTGGGCCCACCAAAGTCATCCCATTTAATGTCATCGAACATCCATTGGATTGGAACAATTTTTAATCTCTGTTGATTCTAACTACTGGCCTACAGTCAATGGCTCTGCCATGCACCAGCAATGCCCGGAGGCATCCAGTCATTTATAAATGCTAAAGCTAGACCCTCAAGAATGAATACGTTTACGGAATTAAGTTCTGACCTTTTAAAGTTTATGCAGACAAGATCTTCCACTTTCTGGACACACAAGAAAAATCTCTTACACCTGGCGCTCAGCCCCAAACAAATCTTACGTTAAAGTACCCCACCCTCTTCTTGAACAAACACCTCCTATTAACCAAAATGCATATACTGAAAATAAATTAAGCCAAATATTAACAAAATCTCCAAACTCACTTCTAAGCACAGTATTTTGCAATATAAAATCATCCCAACATTTCAATTATTCCAGGGTCCTTAGTCTGATTTTATACATTTATATATAAATTTGAAAGTTATGGGAAACTTATAGATAAGTTTGAACTCATAACTTTTCAGATTTACTTCAGCTGTAGTGTGATGGGGTGTCCACCCCATTCAAGGCTTGACTGGGTTAAGGTGGCCCCGTGGGCCAATTAACTCCCCAGACTGCACCTGGATGAGGAGCCAGAGAGCAGGAATTGATTAAATGAGTCTCAGCTGGGGAGGAACAGAAAGGGCCTGTATAAAGCCCAAGAGCTGAGAGCAGAAGGGGGCTACTTTGTAGTCACTCCCTGGGAGAAGGGAGGTGCATTTGGGTCTAGGATAGGTAGCCCACAGTTACTCCCTGGGAGGAGGAAGTTGGAAGCCTGGCCAACCCAGAGAAGGAGGAGAACCAAAAAGGCTATGGGGAAAGGCAGTGAGGTATGGGACAGGGCAGATCCTTGGCTGCTGAGGAGAGGGCCCCTGAACTGGAATCTGGAGCAGAGGGCAGGCCCAGGTTTCCCTCCCAGTCACTGGGGAAGTGGTGCAGCCCAGATAATGGAGAGCAGTCTGCCTGGACCAGTTACCCTGAAAGAATCTGATGCCTCACAAGGGAAAAACATGCAGTGACCTGGCTGGAGGGCCAAGTCACAAAATTGAAACTGCAGCTCTTGGAGCGAGAGGGATGATGGATCAAGAGGCCACCAGAGGAGGGCACAGCACCTGGAAAGAGCTAATTCCCAGAGCTACAAGGACCCAGTTGCCACTAGTGATGAGTTGACCCCGTGATATGTAGGAATAACTTGTGGGGGGGAAAGCATGCTGTTATCTGCTATGTGGATCAGTCCATGTTGAGAGACCCATCAACCTCCTTTGCTTGTGGGTTACACAATTACCTCTAGACAGCAATGAAATGTTGGGCATCAGGATTCCTAGTGTCTATTCCTGATTCTGGGAACAAAGTGTGTTCCAGTGATAATAGACAGCAGCCACATATAATCTCACTCCTGTTTGGATCATTTCCAGGGTTTGAACCCATGACCTCTGGATGTAAAAGCTTAAGCTGATATCACTTCAGGTAAAGACCTACATGTACTAGCCTGGAGATAGTAATAGTCATAAACCTCTAGAACGTGACAGAGAGTGAAACTGTGTTAGTGCATTTGTCATGATCCTTCTAAAGGGAAATGTGGCAAAGCAGATGAGACTTGGCTCTGTTATGTTAAAAGCTTGGGTTCTATTCACAGATCTTTACTTCCCAGTGAAAACTCTGCATTATCTTACCTGTAAAATGGGTGAATGAAAATTATTCACTTAAAGGTAGCAGTATGAGGTTTTAGTTAATAGAAGTGTTGTGAAGGGCACATAAATGTTGACAAAATGTCAAAAAAAGTACTGGGACTAGAATTCTCAGTTTTCCATTTTATAGTTCAGTGCACCATTTCTCTAAGTTTCCCCTAAATCATAGAGAGAGAGGACCTTAACACGTTGTCATGAAACCTCCTGCAGCAGGGGCCAAACTCACATTACTCATAATACACTTGTGAGAGTTTCAACACTCCACTTCCTGGCTGACAACAGGAAAGGGCCCATCACGGAAAAGTCATAACCCATGTAAGAACACTGAGGGAGATTTCCTGAACATGCTCAATTCAGTATAGTTAACATCGTTGTAAAGACCCTAAGTGCTATATATGATAATCAGATTGGGTCGAGTTGTTGCTGTAGATTTGAGGAGTGTATATACCCCGGAATGTGATAAAGCTAATTGCAACCATATTATGTGCACTCAGCAACTATGAATTCATGAAATAGAACACTATATAGTTAAGGGTTAATTTAGAGACAGGCTTTCAGAAGCAAGGTCATAATTACTGGCAGTTTTAATCAGTATGGGAGGAGGAGAGAAAAAAGTAAATTAAAGTAAATAACTGAGAGTGAAAGAAGATATGTGGATGGATGTCTTTGAGTCTAGACCAGGGATCTCAAACTCAAATTACCACGAGGGCCACATGAGAACTAGTAAATTGGCCCAAGGGCCGCATCACTGAAACCTTTTCATACAATGATACAAAAGTATAGACAAAAATGAAAAACATGAAGCGTAATATAGTATTCTATTAAAAGTCAATGTATTAACTTTTTAAAAACTGTAATGCAAAGAGGGGTTTTAATAAAATATAAACACTCAGTAATGTTTAGAGCTTCACTGCCAGTGGAGTCGGCTCCTATGGCGGGCCGCAGGAAATAACTCCGTGGGCCGCATGTGGCCCACGTGCTGCGTGTTTGAGACCCCTGGTCTAGACACTTCTGATAGTAAAAGTTTATTGAAAGTTAGAAAAGTGATGATTTAGTAGGGGTCATGATGACCTATGTGTTTAGTAGAGGTTAGTTATAAAAAGTTCAGATAACAGAGTGTATTTGGGAGCAGTCCTCGGGAGCTATCCTGGGAGACACATTTTCCTGAGACCTTTACTCCCTGGCAGGGAGGCGTTTGTTCAGTAATGACCTTTTGTTGATTACTCAATACGTTCTCAGAATATCTGTAAATATCTGGGATGTTCTAAAACTATTGCTTATGTCTGTGTGTGCTTAAATCTAATAAACTGCAGTGTTAGGCAAGAGCATGCTTACTTGCATTACTCCTTGATCAGACAGAATTGCTGAGTTCCTGTTGATTTATTCCTTACACCGTCTGGAGTGAAATAGTTAAGTTGCCCCTGTTGGGGGTTCTGATAATCCCGGGTAACAGAGTCCATGGGCAAGATTCAGCGTTGGTATAAGTGGATGCATCTCCCACTCATTTAAACAGAAGTCAGCTCTGCTTACACCACTATTGAATGTGTGACCATCTTGTTTATCACTTCAAAGGTTTTTCTTCCCCTGCTGTTATGGTTCCTCTCAACTAATTAGCCTCTTATTAGCCTCTTAAGGTTGGTCTATGCACCTCGACCTTATCATGTTTCTCTGACTGTTTAAATATCTGTCTACTGTATGTTTCATTCCATGCATCCGATGAAGTGGGTATTAACCCACGAAAGCTTATGCTGAAATAAATTTGTTAGTCTCTAAGGTGCTACAAGTTTTTCTTTCTTATTTTCGTTTTGCTGACACAGACTAACACGGCTACTACACTGAAACCTATCACTATTGAATGTTATCCCATGTGGAAAGTGGGAGGTTGCAGCATAGCAGCACAGAAAACTGATGTGGAATTCTGCTGGTGTGAATAAACATGACATCTGTACAATTTTCTCTGATCAACCTGATTAAAGCACCAGAACTCATGAGATTTACAGAGGCTTTTTATTATTGAATTGAGTTCAAAGAAGCAATCATACTGTATTCAGCCTAAGAACTAGAAAAACAACAAGTGAACTGAAGAGAATGTTTGCATGTGTCCTTCTCCATGTGAAACTGCCAAGTTTCACAATTCTGAAATTAATTTCAGTGGCAGATAATGTTGCCATGGTTAAGGTTATGTAGTGTTTTCATTATATGTTATTCTTCTTTGTGGTTTGCATTTTAAAATAAAACTTCTTTTAGACTACAACTTCCCAAAGTCCAGAAACAAAGTTACTCAAACAACTCTCAAAAGAATGTTTGTTCAAGTGTAAATTACATGAGTGTTAAAAAAAAAAAAAGTTTAAGAAACACTTTTGCCCCCCCACTTTGCTAAATGGCTCATCTGTAATACAGTTTGATTGCTTTGGGTATTTTAACAAATAAAATAGCCCAAAATAGTGTATATGCAGTAATTTAAAAAAAAATCATACACAATTTTACAACATGAGCAGGATACTTTTGTTGAATAAACTGGCCTATCAGTTCAGTAATTCTTGAACACAGAATTTCCATGAGTCTCAGAGTCACTTAAACTGAGCATATCAAACATCCACAAAAAATTTTAAGGGCCAGATTCTGCCATTACTCACATTGAGTAGACAAATACAATATGAGTAGTCTCATTGAAGTTAGTCTGAACCTGTAAGATACTATTCAAAATAAGTGTCGGAACATCTGGACCTAAGTAACTAGATATATTTCATACTGGAAATATGTTTTCAGAATCAACACACATACTAAAGTACTGTTTACTTGCTAAAGTATAAAAGCTCATAAACAGAGTCATTATAGTTTCTGCTTATGCATTTTCATGTTTCCAAAATTAACAGACATTAAAAATATGTATTTGATCAACAGATCATAACTCCAAATGGGGCCACTGAAATGCATTGGTTAAACAATACTCCTTCACATAAAATTAGTCTACAATAGCAATGTTATAAGGCTGTTATGTTTTTTGAATGTAAATTCCCACACTAAACATTTCCTCTTTTTTATTACGATAAAAAGTGAATGTTATGTTCAAAGAAATATTAAGATTATGATAAATAATGGAAAACCAAATAAATTATAAGTTAAGATTCATAGATTATAAAACCAGAAGGGACCACTGCAAACATCTAGTCTGACCTCCTGTTATAAGACAGGCCATAGGCTATTTATATAAATTAATTCCTCTTTGAACTAGAGCTTATATTTTAGAGGAGAAAAATCCAATCTTGATTTAAAATTTTCCAGTGATGGTAACCACAATACTCAGTAAGTTGTTAATTACCTTCACTGTTAAAAAACATGCATCTTATTTCCAGTTTGAATTTCTCTAGCTTCAATTTCCAGCTATTGAATCTTTTACCTTTGTCTGCCAGATTGAAGAAACCTCTATTATAAATTTTCTGTTTCCTGTATAGGTACTTATTGACTGTGATCAAGTCACCCCATTCACCTTCTTTTTGTTAAGCTAAATAGATTGAGTTCCTTGAGTCTGTCACTACAAAACATATTTTCCAGTCCTTTAATCGTTCTTGGGGCTCTTCTCTGAACCCTCTCCAGTTTATCAAAATCCTTCATGAACTGAGAACACCAGAAATGTACCCAGTATTAAAGCTGAATCTCTGTCTGTAGATTGTAATTCCATCCTTAGCTCATCCTGTTTTGCCTGTGTATTACAATCCTTTCTGTGTGGGTCTTGACACAATAAATTATATCAGCTGCCTCTAATGTATAGTGAGGTATGTTAAAGGTCTAGCAGCAATAAATTAAAGAGTACTCCATAGTATTAATTCCCTCTCCTTTGACATGCGTGTCACATCCTTGCAAGTACTTGCACTTGGTTTGTAGAACCAGAGAATTACATAAATTGAAGATGAATTTTAAAAGCCTGTTAGGTCACTTGCCCCATCTTCCGGCCAATACAATATAATCCTCACAGTACGTGTTCTAGTTCTTTGCCTAATTTAGTTTTAAATGTTTTAAGGAATGAGGCTTCAAATATTTGCCTTTAAATAATGTTCTAGAATGTAACCAGTCTCTGTTTCAGGGAGTTTTTTCTTCAAATTTAGGTTATTTACCTATGTTTTAAATGCCACTTAATTACTGCTACACCCTCTTGTATCATGATAAGTAAGTCCTCACCATGTGCATATGTACATACCTGTGCTAGGTTTGTGGAATGTAGCAATAAGCATATGTGCATGGGTAGGGAATTTTATATCCAAAGACCACTGAAATAAAAACTTGGTCATAGAATGACCCAAAACATGAGTCTGGGACCGCCAAATCATTGATGGTATCAGAGGGCAGATTCCCCCTACAGGATGAGGTTCAACAAGGAGGTCTCAAACAAAGACAGATCCCTCCCCATTATACTGTGTTTTTTTTAAACAACAACAGAACCAGCTTTATAAGTAGTCAGTATACTAAGCAAAGATAAAGCTTAATAAAGGACCACTTATATCTTAGTTAGCACCGTTTTAGGTCTACATTTCAAACCGTTTCACAAAGGTTAGGTAACAATTATTGATATATTATTAACGAGGTAACTGATGCACAAAATGTTTAAGTGACTTATTAAGGGCCAGATGGCAAAACAGTGGCAGAGTCAGGAATATAACCCAAGTTCCCTCACTCCCAATGCTGCTCCCGGTCCACTATATCACAGCTCCCTTGGTGAAAACAGATTTTGGAAAATGGACTCCTATAGTAGATAAAACTCTGAAAGGATACATATTTCAGAACTTTCTGGGTGATACCTTACAGTACACTACCTCATGTCTCCTATCCTATGCTCATTGTGTGACTGTAACAACTGAATGCATTTTCAGAAACAATATCCATCCTTAGTTAAAGAAACAATAGTTATTGAAAAACTATATGAAAATCACTGGAACATAAAATAGCTGCTGCTTACACAGAATTCCACAAACCAATACATTGTGCTATTGTGTTTTTTGCTGTAGCAGCAGTTAACTAACATTCATTTCCAAGCTTTACTGATATGATAGGAGATGCTGGTGCATAAAAAAGCTTAAAAATTAAAACTTGTTAATTTCATTCTGTTAGTGTAACAGAGGGAAAAGCATCAGTGAAGGGTAAATGGGAAAAAAAACTATATTTGTAGGGAAATAAATTAAAGGTGGGGAAGGTAATATCTTTTATTGGACCAACTTCTGCTGGTGAGAGAGACAAGCTTTCAAGCTTACGCCGAGTTCTTCTTCAGATCTGGAAAATGTACTCAGAGGGTATGTCTACATTGCAATTAAAAATCCATGGCGTCCCATGCCAGCTGATTTGGGCTTGTGGGGCTTGGGCAAAGGGGCTGTTTAATTGCAGTTTAGATGTCCGAGTTTGGGCTGTAGCCCAGGCTCTAGGGTCCTGCAAGGTGGGAGGGTCCCAGAGCTTCTGCTGCAGACTGAGCCCAAATGTCTACACTGCAATTAAACAGCCCCTAAGCCTGAGCCCAGCAAGTTGGAGTCAGCTGGTGTGGGCCAGCCCTAGGAGTCTAATTGCAGTATAGACATATGCAGAGTGTCACAGCTAAATACAAAGCGGAAAAGATTGTTTAGCATAAGCAGTTAACGCATATTTAAGACAAAGTGGCCAGTTAACACCTCTCTAGTCATGGTGTGGGCCGAGTGGGGGGCGGAAGCTGGTGGGGGGGTGTTTATTGTGTAGACTGAAGACTCACACTGGATTGATGGTTTATTACAACAATCTATAACCCACTAGCCCCTACCCCCCAGCTACGTTTTGTTCTTTTGCCTTCCGTGTCCCCATATATTTAGCTGTTACACCATAAGATAGCTTACTACAACCTAACTCTGTAAGCATCTACACTAAAATGTCACTCCCACTGATGCAACTCGCGTGCTATGCCGACTTAATAATTCCACTTTTTCGAAAGGCATAGCTTTTTGGTTGACGTAGTTAGGTCAACATAACATCAGTGTAGACACTGCATTCCTTACATCAACTGTTACTGCCTTTCAGAAGGTGTTCTACAATGCCCCATGCTGACAGTTAAATCAGTGCAAGGGCTCCTGGTGCTGACACGCACTGTCAACACAAGGAGCACACTGTGGACATGGCAAAAGCAATATAATTACTCTGGTGGCTGTACGGCAACATAATTTAGGTCTATGTAATTTTGTAGTAAGGACCCTAAGGAAAAGTTTTGTGTAAGTTTGAAAGCTTGTTTCTCTCAGCAACAGAAGTTGGTCCAATAAAAGACATTACTTTACCCACCTTGTCTCTCCAATATCCTGGGACCAACATGAACAAAGCAACACTACATATAACACAGAGAAAGAAATGTCATTTACAAGCTTCTGGAACCTAATTGAAAACATTACATGAAATATTACAACCCATAAAGTACTTGACAGCATCCATTTCATGTGCATTTAGCACATTAGCAGGATTAAATGGCTGACATTTCTAAACGTGAAATTCAACTATACAGGATATATCCATTCATTTTCATTATGTATTAACAAAATGTAAACTTTGTATTTAAGTAAGTTTAGAGATCAGGTCAAAGAATAAACTAAATTAGGGCTTGGTACAAACAAATAACTTTTTATGAAAAGAGAGAGACCCACAAGCCTCAGAAAATAGCCAGTAGTTAGAGTACGCACTGGAGGTAAGGGAGCCGCAGGTTTAAGTCCCTGCTCTGCCTGATATAATCTGTCTCAATGTCTCCTGCTGAAGCTATTCCTCTGTGTGTAAATATTCATTGGGACACAGAGACACACATTAACTCTATACATAGGTGGTCAGCACAGTTCCCTGGGCTGTGGGAGACCCCGGATCACATCTTTGCTCCAAATCGGGCAGCATGGGACTTAAACTTGGGTTTCCCAAAGTTCAGGTGAGTGCCCTAACCATAGGGCTGGGTGGCCTTTTTCTCTTTCTCTAAATTCCATCCTGGACCTTACAATCATTTCCTGACCAAATGTTTGTGGAAACTTGTTGTGACGTTATTGACAATAACTGGGACCGTATAGAACATTGTTGCAACCAAGGTCCTGCAGTGGCACCAAATCTTATAAAAAGGGGGTCAAATGAGGTGTCTAAGGCCAGGTTATGCTTGGCTGGTTATGATTATGTCATTTATCTGTATGTATCAGTTTTGTAGTTGAAGTTATGAATATTGACTTTATACTGTCTGTTTTTCAAACTGGGGCTGTGCTTCTGGGACCCCAGACAAGCTATCTGCTCTGCCAGGCCTGCTTGATGGCCCATTAAGGACCATCAGCGATACAATGGACCCATTGAGAGAAGGCAGACACCCCTGTGACTCAACAAGGTATGCAGGGACATGCCCATGTGACTCCCGACTCCATTTTGCTGTGATTTTCCACAGTAAGGACAAAGAGGTGTCTTTACACCTAGAAGAGACTATAAAAGGCAGCTGCCTCTGGAGCGACTTTGCTACAAATGGAAGCTCTGAACAAAGGACTGAAGGACCCATCCCAGCTGTTGATGTATTCCAGAGACTTGATCTGAACCTGCAGTTTATCCCATCTCTGCTGCAAGCCTGAACCATGAACTTTGCCATTACTGTATGTAATTGATTCCTCTTAACCAATTCTAGCTCTCACCTATACCCTTTTCCTTTTATGAATAAACCTTTAGATTTTAGATTCTAAAGGATTGGCAACAGCGTGATTTGTGGGTAAGATCTGATTTATATATTGACCTGGATCTGGGGTCTGGCCCTTTGGGATCGGGAGAACTTTTTTCTTTTACTGGGGCATTTGTTTTCATGACCATTTGTCCCCATAATGAGTGGCACTGGTGGTGATACTGGGAAACTGGGGTGTCTAAGGGGATTGCTTGGGATGACTTGTGGTTAGTCAGTGGGGTAAAACCAAAGTCTTCTCTGTCTGGCTGGTTTGGTTTGCCTTAGAGGTGGAAAAACCCCAGCCTTGGGCTGTAACTGCCCTGCTTGAAGCAATTTGTCCTGAATTGGCACTCTCAATTGGGTCCCGCCAGAACCAGCATCGTTACACTCGTATTTCCAGAAAAAGTTGGTTTCAACAAATCAGTATTTTACAATGAAAAATGTTCAGTCAAAAAATTCTCAACTAGATCTACTTACTATTAAAAAAAAATAAAAACATGCCTTATTTCGAGTCTCAATTTGTCTCAACTTCCAGCCACTGGATTTTATTATACCTTTGTCTGCAAGACTGAAGAGCCCTCTATTACCAAATATCTATTCCCCATGTTAGCACTTCTAAATCGTGACGAAATCAGAACTGAACTTTCTCTCAATAAGCTTAATAGATTGAGCTGCAAGAGTCTTTCACCCCAAGGCATGTTTTCCAATCCTTTAATCTTCTCCAAACTGTCTAATTTTTCAACATCCTTCTTGAATGATGGACACCAGAATTGGACACAGTATTCCATAGCAGTCACACCAATGACAAATACATAGGTAATATAACCTCTCTAGTCCTGTTTATTCCTATGTATTCATCCAAGGATCACATTAGCCCTTTTGCCCACAGCATCTCGCAGTGAGCTGATGTGCAGTCGAATATCTACCATGACCCCCAAGTCTTTTTCAGAGCCACTGCTTCCCTGGATAAAGTCCCACATCCTGTAAGTATGGCCTATATTCATTGTTCCTAAATGCATACATTTACATTTGCCTATATTAAAATGTATATTGTTTGCTTGCACCCAGTTTACTAAGCAGTCCGTACCAGTAACCTATTATTTAACACTTCCCAAATCTTTGTGTTGTCTGCAGACTTTATCAGTAATGATTTTGTTTCCTTCCAAGTCATTGATAAAAATGTTAAATAGCATATGGTTTACAACCAATCCTTGCATTACACTATTACTTTTATCTACCAAACCTGTAATCTCATCAGAAATAAATATCAAGTTAGTTTTGTCAAAGTTTTGGGGTCACTGCATCTCTGACCCTTTTGTAGCCTCCTTGAGAGTGCCCCCACTAAGGTCTCTGGCCTCCAGTTGTCACCTCTCTTGGGGTAGGAACCCACATTCCTCTTCCTCTAGAATGGGGGTGTAGGCTGCAATTTCTCCTGCCCTTCACTGTTATCACTTTAGCAAGCCTGAGGTTACTTCAGCACTTGTGGTCCTGGTATCTCCCAAGGTCTATGACAGATTTTACCAGTGACCAGCCAGACTTCATAAAGCCAAGTATTTATTTAGAACAAAATCATTAAAGATAAAACATAACTTGAAAACAATGAACAGCTTATATGCACGCCTGCCTTGCCAGTTCGCACCCATTTTCTATATCGAGACTCTGGTAGATTTCAAAGTCTTTCAACCTTTCCAGCAAGGTTAGACTGACAGATATTAAGGCCAGACGGGACCATCGTGATAATCTAGTCTCAAGTTCCTGCACATAGCAAGCCACAGAACCTCACCCACCCACTCCTGTAAAAGACCCATAACATCTGGCTGAGTTAACAAAGTCCTCAAATCGTGATTTCAAGACTTTACTCCCTCTTGGTGAAAGTCTCATGTCAGTATTCCCTTTTTAATTATTTATTAATCAAGTCCCCTATCATTCATTCGATTATATTTCCCAAGATCAATGTTAGGGTGATAGGCATACAGTTACCCATGTACCCTTTTAAAAGGTTGGCATGTTAGCTTTCTTACAGTCCTCTGGAATTTCTTCAGTGTTCCAAGACTTATTTCAAGTCAACACTGACACTCCAGAAAGCACCTCAGACAGCTCTGTTGAAACTCATTATCAGTTATCCCTCATCTGTTATCAACCCAGATACCCTCAATAATTCAACCTCATAAGATTTCTGGAGGCTGCCAGAATCTGGAATGACTCAACGGAGGCTTAGAGACTGGAAAAGGAGCTGTCTAGTGTGCAATGGTTGGGACAGGTGTTGATAAATCTGACAAGGAACTGCTGTGCAGACAAGTGGGTATGGAGCAGACAGGCCCTAGAAGAACCACTACTGCACAAAGATCTTAATCTTCATCTATCATTAGAGGTAGATCACTGACCAGTCATGTTAACATGATTAACTGGGGTCAAGGAAGTATGAGGACCACAGAAACCTTAGAGCAGCCAGCTACAATCTTTTATGGGTTTTTTTTCCCCAAAAAATATTTTGGACGTGTCAAAGTTTGCAAGATTGTCAGCACCAAGAGATGATTTTGAGCCGACATCACACACTAGCTTTCTTAAAAGAAACCAGGACCCTGCAATCCCAGAAGGAACTGTTGCTTGTTTCAAACATCAATAAACTCAAATACTCCATTACTACTGTTGGCTAGCCAGGAAGGACATGGATGCTATTCACAAGTCATGATGGGGGCACTCCTGAAACTTTCAGAAGCTTAGACAGTCAAATTAGCCACTGCTAAAATAAACTCAGCCTTTGCGCCTCAAGATATTGACTTGCCTTTCTGATAGTTGACTGCTCAGTCGAGATCTGAGCAATGTGATGTATAATGTAGCAAGACAACTCTTTAGAGAGAGAAAATGCAAACCTGTAACTCAGTGTCAGGACCCCAGGTTAACTAAATAATGCACCAGCTGAAACTATGCTTCACAGATTCTATGATGGTAAAGGCAACGTAACTTATCCTCACCTTCTGCATAGTCATAGCATAAGACTTCAAAACTCTTTACAGCACAATTGTTTGAACTCAACATTAAACATCTGCAACCAATGCTGTAGCATATTTGCTATCACTTCTTTTGTCAAAGATCTTCTATAAAGTAAGTTGACCCATGAGAAAAAAAATCTCGCAGAAGGCATTCAGGCACCACTATATGTTGACAGTTGGGGATAAAAGATTTGTATGAAGTTCTACCATAACATAAAATCAGTGGTATTTCAATATTCTTCCTCCCCAGGTTGCCTGGAAGTTCAATGATCCATCAAACTCTGAGGGCAAATCATGAAAACAGGTCAGTGTCTTGACCTTAAATAGAGGAGGCAATGACTGGTCCATAACAAAGGTGTAATTTCCACACTGCCAACATCTTGTCCCAACTCCAATATGAGATCCACAAAATCCCACAGAGTTCCAAAGCTAACCTCAGCCTAAACCCAAAATAAGTGTATACAATTCTGGCATCTTTCAGCTAAATCTCAAGTATAAAAGTGGATTTGGGGTTTTTTAGTGTACTGTATGCAGCTTCCGTGGGACTATCTTTATCTCCTTTGACAGTTCCAAAGAATGAACACTTTCCATTGTTTTACCATGCAACATAACAGTAATATGAGCAGTAAATATTTTAAATCTTTAAGGCCTTTCATATTAAAGTGAGATTATTTCTGCCTAACCCTTGTTTTATGTAATCCTTTTTGTATGCATAAAACATGGTTTACTTTCAAATTTACAAAAAAACCTTCAAAACATTATTGGAAATAAATCTCCTTTAACTATAAATATAAGTTTTCAAGAGACAAATCTCTAGGATATTTAAGATAGTTAATTTAAGCTTGAGGGATATTGTTTGTACTGTCTCCATATCTGTGATAGCTGGCAGATTCTGTGAGTAAATACAAATAGAATTGTTTTGTAATAGGTTGGTGAGTCGTCTTCTTTTTTTTTGTATAAAGAGATCTTAGCTAAATTTATTAAATCAACTGAACATGAGCTCCCGGAGTGGTGATGTGACAAAAGGGGCTAATATGTTCCTTGGATGCATTAAGAGGAGACTATCGAACTGGAATATGGAGACACTGTATTTGTATATGGCATTGGGGAGACCACTACTGGAATAGTGTGTCCAGTTCTGTGTCCACTCTTTAAAAAAGGATGTTGAACCACTGTAGAGTGTTCAGAAAAGAGCTACTAGAATGATTAGTTGTCTGCAAAATATGCCTTACACTAAGCTTCATTTATATAGCCTATTAAGGAAAAGGTTAAGAGACAACTTGATCAGTTATTTAAAAAGAGAGGAGACACCTGATTTTAGAGAGCTCTTTATTTTAGCAGATAAAGGCATAACTTGATCTAATGGCTGGAAGTTCAAGTCAGCCAAGTTCAAACTGGAAATAAGATGAACACATTGGGGGACAATTAATCATTGGCAACAGATTACGAAGGGATGTGATAAATTTTCCATCAAAATGGAGTCTTTCTTTGAAAGATGTGATTTTTTTTTAATGTTCTATATCAACTGTAGGTTCGTGGGCTAGATGCAGGATTCACCGGGTGAAATTCTATGGCTTGTATTAGCAGGAGGTTGGATTAAATAACTATAATGGTTCCACTCTGTCCTTCAAATCTATGAAGAACTGTGTGGGTCAAACAGTGGAAATAAAGTCTGTCAAACAACAAACAAAATCAAAAGTAAGGAATATCTAAGACTGCCACAAGCACGCTTAAATAACCCCTGTTGTGCCTACTTACTGCAGCACACATTTTATCAGAAGATCTTAAAACAACTTAATCATGAACAATGATGTTCCTTTATTTATAGCCTATACAATTTAATCCACCTATAATGCATATACTGTCTGGGTTGGTTTGTTTATAAAGGATATACCCATTATATTTTCTTTGTCATGACTGGATTCTGTCCTGGCTACCCTTCCACCATGGCTGTAGTGCACTAATGGGGTGACACCTGAAGAGACCCCTTGGATAGGTGGAAAACCACAGGCCTCGTGGGCATCACAGGCCTCACTACTGCTTCTCCACACATAACTTCAAGGGGCCTCTTGAATGGCTAGTCAGCTATACAAGCTGAGGAGTTAAAAAGGAATGACCCTTGGTTTCTCAGTATATTTTAATTGTACTGTATAACATACAAATCAATTCTGTTTCATAGTAATTGTAGTGGTCTATTTATATACTTTGAAAAAAATCAATTAAATATTTTAATGTAAAATAAAAATGTTATCACAAGGGTAAGCTACTTACTTGATAAGGCTTTTGCACTGTAATTACAAACCTGGATTGAGTAAAAGGGGCAGCAAAAGCTTGCAATAAAGGCCGAGGAACTAGATATTACGCTCTTAAAAGCATTTGCAGCTTAAGAATCTCTTTATGAAGACCAAATTTATTGTCAACTCTAATATTTTAAAGAACTACTTTCGATAGTTTGAACACAACCATGTTTAATGTCATACATTTTTAGTAATATAGCTATATCTACTTAAACAAGAGCTTTATCCAAAGCCCATTTAACTCAATATGAGTTCTTTACATTAACTTCCATTGGTTTTGGATTAGGTCCTAAGTGTCTGTGTAGTGTGTTAAATAATTGTTTTTTTAATGTATATCTATATCTATACAACACTCGTGCTATTGGCAATTTTAATATGTTTCATAATTTAAAATATTTTTATACTCTGGCTTCTAAATATTATTGATGGAATCTACAGTTATAAATTTCCCCATGTACATTCAGAAACTTTTTGGAACTAGATTTGATTTGCAAATGTTGAACAAGAAGTTTTAATATTTATTTTCAAGGAGATGATTCATCTAAATAAAAAATGCTGAACAACCTTCATATTTTTAATTTATTCTCAATTATTCATTCTTAATTAGAGATAATTCAATCAGATTGAAAAAAACAAACTACTGCACAGCAGTCAAAACTCTATCCATGGCAGAATAGTGGATCAAACTTAAAAAAAACTCCACTTAGTTAGTAACGTTTTTTTAAAGATTACATTCTGCCAAAGAGGATGGTACCAGATCTAGAAACAACCAAAAATATATGGCATGCACAGGAATTCTTCTACTTACTATTATTGAGAAGAAATAATATGTCATTACTAAAAACTTTATTTTCTCATTCACTTTTAGCTCATCTAATAGCATGAAGTGGAACAAGCAGAACAAATTAAAAACTACTACCCAAGAGTCACATTCTTGCGTATATTGGGTTGATTTTGTAGCCCAGGAGCCCTGTAATCTCACTCACTATACATGTTTGTTGAGAAATAAACTTGGTGAAAAAATTGCTAAAAACGGTGGCATCTTTCCATTCTTTTTTTAATGAGAAACAGATGACTTGTCTGACAAATATAACAAATGGAAAAATGATACTGTCTATCAAGAGACTTTCATCTGTAGCCAAATGTACTTCTTGTCTAGTACAGGCTAAACTGGCTAGTGATATAATACTCCTATCACTTCCAAAGGAAGGAAATAGCTAACTTTATATAAATAAAGCTAACAGCCACAATGTCCTACTTGCTAGCAATATGAGACAATTGAGACAATTTAGCTAGAGTCTTTCAGTGAGACAGAAATGTAATTGGGATACATACTTATGCCCCCAGTTTGTGAATGTGGAGCTGATGTGCTTAAAGCTGTGGTAGTGATTATATCACAGCAATCTATGCCAAAAATGGGCTAAATTTAAAACTAGTGACAGTCACTCAAGTGTCCTCTATTTATATATATATAAATGTGTGCATATATTTTTCAAAGGAATTAGAACTTTAGAAGAAGTAAAGTCATAATACGCATTGGGGCAATGTATTCCAATATTAGTATTTAGCCGGTACAGATCAGTGATAGAGTAGGCTCACCTCACTTACAGTGCAGGTAACTCCCTGAACAGACTAAATAAATACTACCCACAAAGCTGAACAATAAATTATTGGGCTCAATGCAGGAATTGTTGAGACATTTAAAGGAATTATGGAGACATTTTTATAGTCTATGCTATGCAGGTCAGAACTGTTGATCAAAATGTTTCATTTTGGTTTTACAAGTAATGTACCTATAAAGGCTCTTTAAAAAAAATAAACTCCCTTTTCAGGATACAATCCAAATGTAAATGTAAACAGATACAGAGAGGACACACCGTTGGTTATTTAATTTCCACCATGCCACTGTAATAAGGTTCAGGTACAAGTGAGTTGGGGAAGGTATAAGTAAACTCCAAACTGAATAGCCAAGTTTCCAAGCTGGTGACTTATTCTCTGCCCCATCAAATATTGTCCGGATGAGCAATGAATGAAGTAAGAGGGACATTCAATGGTAAAACCAAAAGACAATTGTATAACCCTCTTGATTCCCATTTCTTTTGACCCTTTATGTACAGTGTGTCAAGCATACAAAAGGTAGCTGAACTGAGTTTGCTCATCACTACCTTTTTAGGTTGATGCACAATCTAAAAAGACAAAGGTGTAACATGGATCAATACTGACACAGAGAGTTTTAAACTTCCATACAATATATGGAAAGCATAATACTGTATGAAATATAGGGAAATACTTTAGGCCCAGATTGCACAAAAAGTTATCAAGCTATTAATGGAATTTATTTGAGTTCACTGGTTGATGTGGCAAAGCTATCCTAAGATACATTCCAACACCAGAAAGTTTGCCCTTTGTACGCGCAACAGAAGGATGCTACCATAGGCAAAATTTAACCCAAAATATTTCAGTTGGTCTTTTGCTTCTGTTTTAATTTATACTTCTTGCAAAGATTGTGATATAAAATTATATGTCTGAGTGCAAATATTCATCTATGGTATTACTGAAATGGGAATATCTCATCCAATCAGAGTGCAGTGAGTAAAGGAAGGGCCTCAAGCAAAGGTCACGTGAAGTCAATAAAGGTCTTTTCATTACTTTATTTTCATTTTAGATCAGACCCTCGAGGAGGCAAAAATGTGCATTTTTCTTCCATTCACCAATTCCCTGAACTCTGTTTGGCTCTGGGAGAATCTGACTGGCAGAATCACTGTACAGTTATTTTTCAGTAATGGTACTATGAATATGGAAATATCTCTAACCTGAGTGGCTACTACAATCCATCTGCTCTGTTTCCTGTACTCAATATTCTCATTTTTGCCACCAATCAAGATGCCATCTCACTCCCTTCAAATGAAGCAGAGAAACTCCAAAATGTACATGAAAAAAGAAAAAAATACCAGCAAGCAAATAGCATTGTGAAACCACTGAAAGGGAAATTGTTAAATGTTTGACTCAGTCCCCTCCTGTGGCCCTACTTCTGTTCCTATTGCAATCAACTGGAGTCTTGCTGTTGACTTGATTAGGGACAAAATTATGCTTTTTTTCTAATACCTCTCTGCCCTTCACCACTCCCCTCCTGTACAGTTCTTGTTCCCACAATAACTGTCATCTATTTATGTTTTTGTTTATATTGGAATAATCTTATCCTTTCCCACCCCATTCAGTTGTGAAAGAAAACATTGCAGAAACAAATGTATTGCAGTTATGGTGGGGTGAATAGCCTTTCTGAGCTGTATGAAGGAAAGTTGGGAGCAAAAGAAAAAAATGAGGAGAGAAGAATAGATAAGAGGAGTAAAGAAAAGGTGCAAAAGGTTTAGGCCAAAGTTTTCAAAAATGTTCTTCATTTTGGCTGCCTCAATTTTTGGGTCCCCAACTTTGGACACCTACAGATTGATTTTCAGAAGTGTTGAGCACCTAAAGCTCCAGCTAAAGTCAATGGGAGCTATGGGAGAGCCGCACCTCTAAAAATTGGGTTACATGTCTCAAGATGGGCACCAAGAAATTAAAGAATCCAAAATAAGAGTACATCTTTAAATGTTTAGCTCTAATTTTTGACAGTTCGACTTTTAGTAATTTGACAGCATATTTTGTTTCATATTTTCATTTCTTTAATTTAAAATGTTTGGATTTTTATAGCACAGTGCTATGACCTTGTACACATAAAGAATCCTCCAGTTCTAACAGAAGCCCATTAATAACTTTCTACATTCATTTTCTACTTATAAAAAAAGACAATACATATTTAGACTTTTTATCTCTAATCTTATAGAAATATACATGAAAGGCTGCTTTACCTTGTCACCTTCAGAAAAAGTTATTCCATCGATGGCTCTTTTCCAAGTAATTTCTGGGATAGGTTCTCCTTCTGCCTCACATATCAGTGTTGTTTGACCATTTTCAAATGTGGTTTCATTTTTAAGATGTATTATCTGAGGCTGTACTGTTAAAAGTATAAATTATATTACTCATTGTGCATCAGAAACATTATATAGCAGTCTATTTTAAAATGTCCTTTTGGTTTTAAAAGTTAATTCATGTTTATTCCATTGGGATTATCAGCAGCACTATTTCAAAATCCATGGATAACCCAGCAAAATGAATTGCAGAGTGGGGCTTATTTTTCAAAACAATGTAGGTCAAAATTGAATACAGACCTGCAGTATTAACAAGTTAAATACATCCTATGAAGAAGAAACAAAAAACAAATAGCTTTAACATAATATTAAGGCAGAGAAATCAAGCACTCAGGAGTGCAGACATGAAATATTCAAGTTGAAATCTCAACTTTACATCTGCTTCTTGTACTTATGCCTTACTGCTTCTTGTACTTATGCCTTAAAACACGGATATTGAAATGATCCCGAGTTTGAGGCCTGCTCTACACTTAAAATTTAAATGGAACTGACCTAGTTACTGCAACTTAGGGAGATGACTTACCTTTATTGACAGAAAAAGCCATTCTATTGCTGTAGGAAGCATCTACCTATGGGACTGTAGCTGTGCCATGGTAGCACCTGTAGTGTAGCCATGCCCTGAGATCACTCAGATATTAAGACAGATCAATGTCCTATACTACATTAACTTTGAATCAGTCTAAACCACAGGGGAAAAAAGATTTTCGCCTGCTGAATTTAAGCTTTCATAACTGCAAAACTATTGAAACAATTTTCTCCAAATTGGTGCCCTGGTCCTGAAGAGATCCATGCAGGTGGACTCTTAACCACTGGAAATCCACATGGATGCAAGGGTCTATATGCATGGACAACATTACAAGACCAGAGCCTTTACTTCTGCCAAATTATTGTGTGCTAAAGTCTCAGTCAGAATACAAGTCCCATTTTGCTTGGTGCAGTAAAAACACAGTTCCTGCCCCAAACAGCACATTTTAGAAAGATAAAAAACAAAAACACAAAAGTAGATAATGGTTGCGGTTAAGGGATACAACATATAAGCAAAGTGATTAAGATAAAGATGGTCACAGATCTTGTTATTTCCATTTTTTCTATATATTTATACCAGGGATCGACAACATTTGCCACGCGACCCGCCAGGGGAAGCCCCTTGGCGGGCCAGGACGCTTTGTTTACCTGCCGCGTCTGCCGGTTCGGCTGATCGCGGCTCCCACTGGCTGCAGTTCGCTGTTCAAGGCTAATGGGGGCTGCAGGAAGCGGAGTCCAGAAAATCCCTTGACCCGCGCTGTTTCCTGTAGCCCCCAATGGCCTGGGACCGCGAACTGTGGCCAGTGGGAGCTGCGATCGACCGAACCTGCGGACGCGGTAGGTAAACAAACCGGCCTGGCCCAGCCTGCCAGGGGGCTTACCCTGGCGGGCCGCATGCCAAAGGTTGCCGATCACTGATTTATACTACCATTAGGATTTTGCTGAGTCCTCCACACACACAAATCATCTTGAAGCAAAGACTATGCATGAAAAATTTTAGCCTGATAGTTGAATAGTTAAGAAAGTAATGTGTAAGAAAACAAGGTTCCAAAATTATTTCCATGATTTTCCCTAACTATAGTGATCACTGCTATCTATTGCTACCATCCCATACAGCCTCTTTTAAGGCAAACACAGGTGGTTACAGTGGTGACATACACCACTGTGTCAAGTATATTTGACAAAGCTAACAAATTTTAATACTCTAAACATTTGCGGCTTATTTTGGGACAAACTTTATAGCCTTACCCTTGGTGTAACCCCAAAGAAGTAAATGTGATTACACGTGGAACAAATTGGTGAAGAATTTCATCCATGATCTATCTTTCCTGTTTATTAAATTCAGTGACCACTGGAACAATACAAGACTGTTTCATGTTAAAATTTTAGATATGGAACTACCCATAAATAAATGAATGAATACATAAATTCTGTTTCTACTAAGGATGTTTGCAGCCATGCAGGAAGAAGATAAGACATGGTCAAAAGTTTAGAGGCATAAAATAGGGGCAGGTCTCTAATATTACTTCATTTTTAACCAGATTTTCTCAATTTGGTTCTCAATGCAAAATGTGGTATCTAAGTGAGAACCACTGAACTGCATGTCATACATTCTACAGTATTAGTAGCTGCTGTAAAGTCAGGGCTTAAGTCAGTTTCCCGTAATAAAATCCTGATTTTTAACTCACACATGCATGCACACACCAAATTCCCCCCAAAAGAAACAAATCCCCCCAAAATTTTACATCCCCAGAATAGGGATTATATTTAAGTTAAAAAAATAATTAAAGTGAATTGTAAAATTACAATATTTAAAAACGTTCTATGCCATTAAAAATTTGAAGAGCCCCCTAACTTTTCTGTCTCATCATAATTCCAGAAAGGCTTACACTGCAAACTTCAGTTCTGTTTAGTTTCCCTTGCTGAGACGTACCTTTTAGTTTCTCTGCAGGAATTTAGTGGGAGAGTTATAAAAATGTTACATATTACAAAAAAATATTATAAGAACACTGTTTCCATAGCCAAGCACACTAAGTTAGAAAATGCCAAATTTAAGGTTGCCTGTTCAACCTTAATTCACCTCACCATTCCATATACATTATAATAATTCAGCTTTTAATTATGTGATCACATGCTATTTTTTCACAGGATTACTGGCTGATTCAGTACATAGGATGGATAGTGCTTCAAGAATAAGACAGATGTTCAGTTTTCTTGTTATGCTCATCTACATGTGACCCCCATACATTAGTAACTGCACACTAATTAAGCCTTACACTGAATATGGAATTATTAATGTCATCATGGACTTTTCTATGGTGTTCAGAAGTACTTGGGTGCATGAAACATTAATTAATTTACTTTCACAATTTGCCTCAGAGATAAGAGAGTATTAATATTCCCATTTCACAGATGGGTAAACTAAAACAGAGTATTTTATCTAATGCCACTGAGTAAATATGTGACAAATCCAGGATATGAACTCAGGATGAGCTCTGATTCCAAGCCTTGTGCTCATTCCTTCAGACCACACTGCCTGCGGTGCTGAGCATCCACAGCTCCCATTAACTTTGGTTGCAATTGTGATTCTGCTTTAGGCAACTTGCCTATATAGCATCATAAAGGATTTCTGCTGCAGACCTAGGGACCAAAAGAAGTTCTCTTGGATGGCAATCAACTACGTTAATTACAAGACTATCCTTTCTCTTCTTACAGTCCTTTGATTCATTATCTTCCCACCTTCCAAAGTAAATGAGAAAGGGGTCCTCTAGCCTCATTTACTACACAATCCTGGTTCATTCTTGGAACACCATCGATCTTGTATATTGAATAAGGCAGGGGGTCTGTTGGAAAAATAGTGTGTGATCATATAACTGAAGGTTGTACCTTCATGCATATGCAACAGTAGGCACATTTATGGCTGTACTAGTCACCTTAATTTTGGTCTCTTTTATGTTTGAGTATTGGACTTTGCAACTTGAACATTCTTTTAAAAGACTGTAGTGTTTAAGAGACAGTATAAACCAGTGACACATTTTACTATTGATTTGCACAAGTATTTGTTAGACAGGAGAAAAATATTAGATTGTATTGCTGGCTTAGGAGGGGAATGCTATCCAGTGGTTACAAAGTAAGATCTAGATCTAGGCCAAGTACCTAGAACTACTTCAGCAAAGCAGTGTCACTAAGTGGGTGGATCGTATTTGCCTGCTTCTTAAAGTAAGCCCTAGGAGGTCTTGCCCAATAGCAAGAACCATTAAGTGCACAGAAGTAACACCAGTCAGTGGAAGAACTGAGACTAGAACTCATAATTTCCTCTAGGACGCTGGCATAGCACATCTTGAGCTAGCCCAATAATGCCAGCCATAAGAGTTCAAAACTTATGAGTCAAAGCCAAAAATGAATGATTGTAAAAAAAATAAAAACTTCAGTGGGGGACTTTTTTCCCCTCCTTTATCTGGACTTTTTACTTTTTAGGGGAAGTTCCCGCCGCCAATATCTATGTTTCCGTTCTGGTTGAAAAGTCAACCTTAAATGTATACACAAATATGCCTTCCTGCCCCACAATGATACTCAGAGGGTCAGTAGTTACTCTCTTCTAACTTTAATGGCGGGAGACGTGCCATTCTATTGCCCTCAAAATTCTTCCTCTGTCTCCCTCCTGCCACCTTCCCCACCCACCAACCCCTTCCCTTCATAATCTCTTATTCTCCCACATTTTCCAAGCGTGCTCTCTTGGTCTCTTTATGCCTAAAAGTACCTGTGGCTGATAATGGGTGTACCAGATCAAGTGCTAAACATGGTCTAGCTGCCAGGCATGTCCAGTATCATTTCAGAAAACTAGGTTCAAACAAGGCTTCATTTTCTTGCATCCAACAGACTCTTTACCGCCCTACCACATCCCCCTCTCCCTCTTTATTCCCCAGTCTCCATTCCTGATCCCTCCACATTCCCTATCACTATCTCTACTCACATTCCTTATTCCCTCCACATTCTCCCTCCCTGCTGCCCCTCATCTTCCATATACCCACCTCAGTTTCATGTCCTGCATTTGAACATTCCCCTTTCCTCCACCTGGATCACATGTATAGTGACTAAAGGGCCACATTCTTTCTGAATGGCAGGATGGCTTTTGCCTCATTGGACACAATGGGATGTGGCCACCTTTACTAAGGGAATCCTCACTTTTATCTGGTAACACTGTAGGGAAATGGTGGCCATCTTGGCTGAGGGCAGCCTGTGGCTTCAGTCCCATTGACAAGAATGAGAGATTATGTCCATTTTGGCTAAGGGCAAAACTGTGTCATTGAAGATAGAAGAAAGTCATGTTAAATCTCAAAATAATCCCCATCTACCACTCTCCTATTCCTTTTTTATAGGAAGGATATAAAGCTTGATGTTAATCAACCACAGAGCTAACCTTACAAATTGTGTGTGCCCGCCCTTTGTAGAAGTTATTCGGATTAGCACATTAATGTTTTCCTAAATTTATACATGACAACCAATTCAATTTTCCCAAAGGGATGCATGTTCTAAACCTTACATCTAAAAAGCCTTGGTCTTTACAGGTTCTACTATTCTAAATTTCTTAAACACCTTCTTCCAGTGGGTTATTATAAGAGGCAAAAATCTGCTTGGCATTTTAGACAAAAGGAACGGACGTTTAATGGACTAACCACTGATTAATCATGGAATATTCCTAGCTGACAATTATTACTGATTAGGAGAAAAGCTTGAAAGGGAGAAAAGGATACTATTTCATTGCCCTGTTTTTATAGGCCATAAGATCATAACCCACTATTGACCAAAAGGTCTGCAGTGCATTCAATAATAAATAATTATAATAAATAATTGTTGATATGGATGTCAGGATAGAGATCACTTGATCATTACCTGTTAGGTTCACTCCCTCTGGGGCACCTGGCATTGGCCCGTCGGCAGACAGGATACTGGGCTGGATGGACCTTTGGTCTGACCCAGTATGGCCATTCTTATGTTCTTATGTATTGTGGTAGTTGGTTACCTTTTAATTATACAGGTAGGATAACAAGATAGTATTTTTTAAAAATGAGTAATATGTATCTATGCCACAGTGAAGTACCAGACTTCTGTGGATAGGAAAACTAGAACAGACTTTTTAAATCTGTACATGTTCTTACTCTGATTGGACAAGGCCATTCTCAAATTAAATTGATACTTTCTTACAGTACTATTGATCAGACAAGCAACCAATGGAATAAAAGAATTTTGGTACCAATCCAGGCCTGCCACTAATGAAATTATGGAATCTTGGGATGCAAATCCAGAAAGGTTGAAAATTTATGTTAGTTTCTTCTGCTAAAAATACAAAAGCACTTACAATAAAATGTACTAACAAGCTTTGATCTTGCAGAGGTATCTGTCTGAAATGAAAGAAGAATCCGAAAAGAAAGGACCTGCATGCAAGCTTAGTTAAAGTGAAAATGTTTAGGCAGAAAACAAATGAACAGTTCCCTATAAGAAAAAAAATATATCCACAAATGGGACACTAACAAAGAGAGTAAACATCCATCAGAGAAACAGCATTTAAAAGTAAGAAAAAATGTCTCGTCTGAGCAGTGAAGGTCAGTAGTATTTTAGCAATAAAGGTGACATTATTTCCCCAGAACATAAAGTTTTATCTACGGAACTATAATTGTCCATCAGAAGTATTCATGGAAGATTATATGGAACCTTTTCTAATCTGTGAGACTAGTTAAATAAAATATTGGGTTTGTTTTTAGTTTGCTTTGTTTTTTTCATCTTTTAGGATTCAGGTTTTCAAGCTTTTATCTGCAAAAGAATGAGGGCAAGAAACTTTATTGTTAAGATGAGATTTTCACATAATGAAATAAATCTAGGCGGTGGCACTTTAAGAAAAATGCCAAATATTGGAAGATTCATAATAAAAATCACAAGACCTGGCAATAATGTAATGTTGTTGGTTGTCCTTTTCTTTAAAGTCTTCAAAAGAGCCCACAGTTTTACCCAGGGTCAGAAAGTTCCTGTAGGATCTTCGGACAAGGGGGTAATAAGACTCAGGATTAGGAAAAAGTTTAAGATCAGAGACGTTGCTGCTGCTGGAAAGAACTACCTCAAGCCAGCTAATCATCAAAATATAGCAAAACTGCAATCCCCTCTGCTTCCAGAATGGACTGTGAGTTTGGTAAATATTCCGCAGGCTAATGAGAAGCCAAAGAAGAGGCAGAACTACTTGAGATGTAGGTTCCTGAGACAGCACTGTAGGTTCTGAGGTAATCAGGACTTACAGATACACTTGTAAGGAAGGACTGACTTGGACAAGTTTATCTTGAACTCATGGGACGTAAGGGAGCAATCTCCTTCTGAGCAATTCTTCAGTAGGAATCTAAGACTCCCTCTTCTGAAAGCACTGATATCACTGTCTTTATATAAAGGCATACTGGATTGTAATATTTTTTATCTCTTTTCTAGGAGAGTGAGAGAGAGGCAGAGGAGTAATAAGGAAGGCAAGAGGTAAATTTGGCAAATGTATAAACTATCTATGGGTGACAAAAGATCTTAGCCAACTCATGGAATTAGACAGGTTGTATTGCAGGTGGAACTTGATGCTGAGTGGAATGAATTGGGTCAGAGATAGTTAGAAAGATGCCTCCTACGGCACACACAGGCCTAGCCACTGGTCCCCCTGCCTCTGGTACAGAACACTTTTGCTTTGTGGGAAAGATAAATACCTGAAATTAGATTTAGGATACTGATAACTCCTGGGTGTGCAGAGTTCACTTTTCTCCTCTGTCGAATGCATGGAATTCCTCCTCTAGGTAGATGTGTAGTGTTTAATCAGGGAACTTCCATTGGGTATTGATAGGCCTCTGTTTCTGAAGTTTATTAACCAATGTAATACATACAGAGAAAACATTACCCACTTGGACTGTATTCACTATAAAGGCTTCAATCAGCATGGATGATAAGTCTGGAGGTAATAAAGGAAGTGGGGGGGGGGGAGAATCGTGTCCCAAAGGGCACGTCCCATTTTAGAGCTAAGGCAGCATATCTATTTAGTCCTGAAACGCATGGGTAGCTAAGGCTCCTTCTTGCAAAATGCCTTCAGAGCAATGGGTTTGGAATATGTTGGGTTAGGTCTAACAAAGGTAGAATAGGAGATGGTAGTTGCATCCTCTCACTTGCCTGAAGAAATGGGGAGACAGCAATAGCAGTAATATAGTCTCTCCAACACTGCCATGCATCTCTTCTGCTTGAGGGCAATTGCCAGGAACTGTGTAATGCCAATGAAAGCTTTGCTAAATCTCTTGCACATTGAATTGATAAAAATTGGCTTTTTTATCTTCCTTCCAGGTATAACATTTAAGCAGAACTTGGTTAAAAAATAAGAGTTGGGGAAAAAAATCTATCTTAGAAAGTTTTGAAATGAACTGAAATCAGAACTTCTTTGGATTGTAGTGTTTGTTTTTATTGGAGAACAGGAATTGAAGTCCATAATCAACACCAAGACTTTGCTGTAAATGGAATTCTGATAAAATCTGTTGACAATAGCAAAAATGGAGGGAGCTGCAAACATGCAGAATGGCAGAATCAAACTGCCAAGTGACCTAGTGAGGTAACAGCAGTGATGTCCAAGAGCAAAAAAAGAAGAAGTAATAGAAACAAAATTTAAGTCCTTTACTGGGAGAGGAAATATGCATCACTGATACAAAGCATGGGCACATACGTAATTAGAGTTAGTATTTTTTAATCTGGTCCCATTAATACACTTACTTTAGGTAAGCAAATATTGCAGTCCCCATCTTTGAGAATTAATGATTCAGAGAAGGGACTTAGGTCTGTATGAGAGGATGGAGAGATTTGCAGGGGTGCGCTAGGGGGTTGAGCTTTGTTGGCTGACACGGGGTGTAGCAGGTAATTAGTACTTGTGCTCTTGTAATATATGTCAGGGCACCTACAGCTTTCGGGTAGTAACCTCCTTTATATATATATAAACACCACACAGAGACAGAGATAATGGCCTCAACAAATAACAAGTAGAACTGTAAAGTAAGATTGAAAAGAATGAGGCCTGGGTTATGACAAGAAAGGAGACAAACAGAAAAATAAAATCTTTTAAATCAGTATGTAACCAGGGATGTCCAGATAGCAGAAATATTGGAAATGACAAAAACAGGGGGGAAAAAATCAGTTAACAGTCATGTTTCCCAGCAGGTGTGGAAGGATCAAATAGAAATGAATTTATGGTAAAAACCTTGGCACAAGTCTTAAACATTAATTTGGATGAAACCTCCTAGATGGTATTGAATATCAATACGGAGTGACACTATGGCAGGAAAACAGAATGACAGAGAGAGATTACCAAGACTGGCTCATGATCAGCAAGAGATCCTCTATGAGGGAAATAGCGTGCTTCTGATATCTTCCTGATATAAGCCTCATCACAGAGAACAGATATAAAATCCTAGCAAAGATCAAAAAATATTGTGTTCCAGAACGTACAGGTAGAAGTTCTGTAATCTTCCAATGTTCGGATTTTATATAAGGAGAAAACATCTTTTGGGGAAGTGGAAAACAGCACATAATTGTTGAATAAAATAAAAAACTGCAGCCCACATAACTAATCCAAACATTGATATTTATAAGCACAGACATAGGCATGTTAACTCAGAAAACACAGCAGTCTAAAACCATTACTACCCTCTCAGCTACATCTTCTGGAGTTTAAAAGTGCTGAGTTGTAACTTATTATATTACTACTTAACCTTTATATTGCACTAATGACAGGCTTCAACCAGATCAGGACTTCATTGTGTTGCATATCCTACAAACATATAGTAAATGACAGTCCCTGCCCCAAAGATCTTGCAGTCTAAAGAAAAAAAATAAATAGCAGGTGGATGAGACAGACAAGCAGGCACTAGGGTTTCAAGGACAATAAAAAAACCTGATAGGATGTTTTAGCATAGATTGGCTGTGTGCACAATTCTGAGCAGTAATCAGAAGTTATCTTCCTAATCATTATCAGACTGCAGTTTTCTGAATGAACTATGCCATTTAAGAAGGGATTTGAAGGAGAATAGGTGTTGTCTTCACAGATTATGACTAGGAGTTTTCCTTTGTGTAAGGGACAACATGGAATAAAGGGCAAAGGGTCTTGTGGGAGAAGAGGGATATCCGGCAATTGAAGCTGGCATTGCTAAGAGTGAACGCAAGGTGTTGTGAAAAGGTAGTATGATAGAGATTGTGCAGATACTTGTAGGTTATGATAAGGAATTTGTGTTGGATGCAATGGTTCTCTCTTATTTTCCCTCATTTCTTGGAAACAGTAGAAGGGTGATTATAATTAAAATACACCTAGTAGATCATGTAGCTATTGTCATACAGGAGCCTCCTACACCTGCCCATTCAATCCCTACATCTGGTGAGGTGCTGCAGCACTCTGGTGACTTGGCCACTGTGGACCCTAATTCTACTCCTCACCCCTCCCCTTGTCTGTCCCATGGTACTGTCAACCCCTTTTTGGGGGGGATGACACTGAGGAGGTGATATTTGTATTCCCCTTCCTTGCTCCACTGTGGGCTGCTGTGCTCCCTCTGCCACTCACTCCCATGCAGTGACAATGCAGTGCACAGGGTGCTGCACCAGTGTTCTGCTACCATTAAGGCAGGAGTGCTCATGCCCCTGCCCAAAGGCCACTAATGGTGCCCAGCTGGAGAATGATCAGGAGTCTGTGGGCTCCGTTGAGGCTACAGAGCTCTCAGGCTCTACCATGCTCTGGGACAAGCTGCACCTGTTGTTGGCAGACACACGTGGCTCCCAGGGGAAGGCGCAGCTCACTCTCCAGCGGTAGGGGGGATTTTAATCTTTTACTCCAGGCTGTGAGAGCTGGGGAGAGTGGTGGGGGAAGGCAAAAGGACCAGGAAACAGGATGCCGCAGCCTGCCAGTGGGCCTGCAGCTTCTGCAATTCTCTGATTGCATTTGGGATCAACCACGGGTGACTGTGGGGCTCCACGGGGGTGGACAGCAGCTGAAGAGTGAGTCTCCACAGGTGCCAGGTACTCTCCTTCCTTTGGGCGGCGGGGGGGGGAGGAGGGGTTTCACCGAGATGTTTCTGGAGGAGACTTGCACTGATTCAGCTGCCAAAGAGGATGAGGAGTACTTCAGCAACTTCACCAAGCTCTCAGGTGGGGTGGCAACCCTATTTCCCCCCACAACTATTGTCCAAGATACCGGGGGTTGCCAAGGTCATGCCGGGACGCCTTCTGCACATCCAGGTCTGTGTGGAGGGGCTGATTCTCAAGCTGGCTAACATCTATGCCCTGATACTGGGCCCGGCGGTGCAGCAGGCATGAGTTCCTGGTCCTTGGTGGGACTTTAACACCACCCTGGACCACAGGACCACCTTGGGAGACAGAAATAGACATTCTCAGGAACACCACTGACTCTCACTCTCTGGTGGATATCTGGTGCAACCACCACCTGAATGACTCCACCACCTTTGCTTATGTCCAGGTGCAGGACACTTGGTCATGCCCCTCAGAGTTGGACCTCATTTATGTTTCCTGATTTAACATCTTGCAGGTGCACTCCCCCAGAATTAGGCTGGCCCCATTCTCGCACCACCACCTGGGGGCCATGACAGCCTCAATGACATCTGAGAGGCTAGAGCAGGCCTACTGGCATTTCAATAACAGCCATTTTGAGGATGTGGGCGGGCTTTGTGGCATCCTTCCAGGAGTTCTGGCTGGCCTGGCAGAGGCAGAAGCAGAGGCACACCTTTGCCTTGGCACAGAGGTGGTGGGACCTGTCCTTCTACAAAGAATGTCAGGAGAATTGGGATGAACTCTGGGCTGTCAATGACTATATGGTCTGGGGTCCCTTCATTTGATCCTGCATCTGGCTTCTTTGGGAGATGGATTGTGGCTCCCACTTCTTCTACACTTGGAGAAAAAGAGATGGCCAAAAAGCACATCACTGCCTCCTGGCAGAGGACAGTATCCCTCTCATGGACCCAGTGGAGATGTGGGGAAGGGTTAGAGCCTTCTATGCCAGCCTCTTCTCCCTGGATCCAACTGATGCCAATACCTGTAGGGTCCTGTGGGACAAACTCTTTATTGACAGTGTAGGTGACTGGGACCAGCTAGAGCACCCTCTCACTCTGGCGGAGTTCTTGGAAGCCCTCCATCTGATATCCATCAATAAATCTCCAGGCATTAACAAGCTATCCATGGAGTTCTACCACTAGTTCTGGGACATTCACTGTCTGGACCTCTTCACCATCTGGGACAAGTCCTTAGGTATCAGGGAGCTCCCCATGACATGGTGGTGGGCTGTGTATGAACTGCCGCCTAAGAAGGGCTACCTTCATGACCTAAGGAACTGGCATCTGAGTCTGCATCTCACTCCTCAACACAGACCAAAAGGTCATAGCGAAAGCCATCTTGCTGGGGCCTGTGCTAGTAGACATGACACACCAAAATCAGACCTACATCGTCGTGGGAAGGACCATCTTTGATAACCTCTATCTGGTCTGGGACTAACTCTATCTTGCGTGTCAGGATAGTCTGTCACCCGCCCTCCTGTCCCTGGACCGGGAAAAGGTGTTTGACAGGATAGATCACAGTTATCTCATGGACACTCTGTGGGCATTCGGCTTTGTGGGCTTTCTCCAGGCACTGTACACTTCTGTCAAGCTCAGCTGGTTCTTCACCGAAGCCATCACGTACAGTTGAGGGGTAAATCAGGGCTGCCCGCTGTCCAGCCAGCTCTATACCATTTGCATCAGCCCTTCCTTTGTCTCCTCCGCAAGAGGATGATAGGGTTGGTACTGTGGGAGCCAGATTTATGGGTGGGCCTGTCAGCAGATGCCAGCAATGTGCTCCTCGTAACCAGGAACCTGGGAGACTTGCTGTCGGTAGAGGCTTGCACCAAGGTCCTCATTTGCCCAGGTAACAGGCTCAAGAGATCTGGCCTGATGGCTGGGGACAGGTGGCAGGCAAGCACCTTCCCACTCGCACTCCATGCCATCTGGTGGGGTGTGGGTGCGCTGCTCTATCTTTCTGTCACCGATCCCTCTCCACTGGAGAAGTGGCTTGAACTAGAGGCCAGCATGGCTGACCACTTGCAGAGATGCATGGGGCTGCTCAGGTACCTTTCCTTTTGAGGATGGGTGCTGGTGCTCAACAAGCTGATACTGTCTATGCTCTGGCACCAATTCAACACCCTGAGCCTGCCCTCAGGAATTCTAGCCAGCATCCACACAAAAATCCTAGGGTTTTTCTGGCTGGGGCTGCACTGGGTCTACGTAGGGATCCTGATCTTCCCCCTCGGGAAGGGCGAACAGGGCCTCATCTGCATCCACAGCCAGGTCCACGCCTTCCATCTTCAGGCCCTGTAAAGATTCCTTCAGTGTCAACTGTCCGAAATGGGCCATCTTGATTATCACTTCAAATGTTTTTTCCCCTGCTGATAATAGTTCCTCTTAATTAATTAGCCTCTTACAGTTGGTATGGGTACTTCTACCTTTTCATGTTTCTCTGTATGTATAAATATCTTCTTACTGTATGTTCCATTCTATGCATCTGATGAAGTGGACTGTAGCCCACGAAAGCTTATGCTGAAATAAATTTGTTAGTCTCTAAAGTGCCACAAGTACTCCTGTTCTTTTTGCTTTACACTACAGGCAGTCAGGCATGGAGCATGCTGGCACACGCCTTCTTCCACCACCTCTGAGAGCACCGATCTGACTGGCAGCTCTTTTTTCTCCACCCAAAAGGTCTCCCCCGAGACCTCTCTGAGTTGCCAGTCTTCCACCAGGACCTCCTTAGGACCTGGAAGACAGTCTCCGTGACCAGGTCTGCAGCATCTGCCGATGGGGAGAACCTCCTTGCAGAAACCCTGCTGCAAAATCCCCATCTCCAACTACAGGTGGTGGAGTCCCACTAGGTGCATTGGAAGTTGGTCCTAGCTGGTACCACCAGTCACAGTCCTCCTGAACTACGATGAGAGGGATGAGATGGGCCCATTGTGCTTGTTCAGTGCCTGGGGAGGCTCACCCTGTGCAGGGCCGGCCTTAGCAAGTGCGGGGCCTGATTTCAACGGGGCCCCCGCCGCCAAGACAGTGCCGAAGTGCCACCGACATGCATTGCGGGGCCCCTCTCAGACGTTGCGGGGCCCCTCTTTGGTGCGGGGTCCGATTCCCGGAATCGGAGGAATCGGCCTAAAGCCAGCCCTGACCCTGTGTGTCCAGAGTTGAAGGCAGCCTTGTCTCCTGCTTCTCTTGCTTTCCTCAAGTTGGCCCTGCAGGATGCTGCTCCCTAGCCCTCCTGAACTCATCATATGGCCCCATCCCTGAAAGCTTCCCCTGCAGCCCCGACTGAACTCATCATATGGCCCCATCCCTGAAAGCTTCCCCTGCAGCCCCGACTGAGCCAGCTACATAACATTTACCTGATCTGCCTCTGAACTGTTCCCCCGAGAACACTTGTGGTTCATAGCATCCATTTCCTTGCCCTTCTGTCCCGATCACCAAGTGGCAGGGCCTGTTGCAACCTGCAGAGGGTGAGGAACCCTGTGGGGCCAGTCTGTGCTCTACTCTGTTTCCACAGCCCCCTAGGGATATTAGTTGCCAGATCCTCCATGGAGCCATGAGCATTGCCATTTACCTGGAGTAGCTGATTAACTCCTCTGACACCTGTCCCTACTGAAGTGAGAGGGAGAGCTTAGTACTAATCTATGTAGTGTGTGTCAGGTTGCAGCTCCTCCAGACCCATTTACTGAGTTTCTGGCAGCACTTTTTCCTGCACCTTCTGACTCATGCACACCCCATCTGTGGCCTGACAAAGTCGCAGGACTGCCTTGTTAACCTTCCCCTGGCACTGGCCAAGAGGGCCATCCATCATAGCAGGAGGAAGCTGGACAGAGGGATACTGTGCAACTGTGAGGCTTATTTCCGATCCCTCATCTAATCATATCTCTGGACAGAGTTCCTCTGGGCAATGTCCATTGACTCTTTGGATGCCTTTGATGAGTAGTGAGTTCAGTTTGGGGTTCTCTGCTCAGTTTCCCCCTCTAGCGTCCTCATATTTAACTTTTGACCTCACTCCCATTCCTGTTTTCTCCTTTTTTGTCCTCAGTACTCAATTGTGGCCTGGGCTTAGTGGTTCCTCCCCCTTAGTTAAGGAGGTGGGCCATTAGTCTTGGGTGGGCCTAGGCTCACGTGCCCCAGTCCTTCAAACAGTAAACACCTTCCAACTTCTGAGGAAACAGAGGAAGAAAGTGTTCTATAGACAACGGTCTCCTTCACTGTCTAACCCTCATTAATCCACAGAGTAGGTCCATCATGTGTACTGACTGAGGCAGGAATCCTGAGGAAAAAAATCACTGGTGATCATGTAATTAATGACTATCATAATGCATATGTAGAAGAGGTCTGAATTACGGTTGTACAGAAAGCCTAAATTGTGGCATTTCCTACATTTTGAGTGCTTGATTTTGTGACAATTGTGTTCATTTATAACAGTTTTTGGTGTGTAATTTCTTAGGATTCTTTAAAAAAAACCAACACACAAATTCCATCATATAGCATTATGCTGACACTCACATGGGTCATCAACAGGGCTGAAACCCTTAGATCCACTGTACAGACCTCTGCCACTTGAGCTAACAGAGAACCTAGTATACTTGGCTGACAGCCTCTTTGTAACACAGCACTAGAAGGGGATGAGACACTGCCAGCGGGTTTCACTGATATTTGCTTACAGCAGAGGACTGGTGAGACTTAGGAATCATGAATTCCCTTCTAGACTCTGCAGATGAGTGTGATCAAGTGGACACAGACCCTCTTGCCCATTCTTCCCAAACTTAACTCCTGCCCTGCCCCTGCCAACCTATCTTACTTCCAGTTCTCTGTCTTCATAGCTCATCGTCCAGGCTCCTCATCCCAGTCCCATTCTCCTTGCCTACCCACTACTAATCACCACTTCTCAGGCTTCTCATCTGAGTCCCAGCTTCCTTCCTCGAACAGTCTGAGTTTCCATATAGGATTGTTTGTGCACGAGTCATGCCAATGCTGTATAGGCTGATGCAGAAAGCCATTAGACAGGCCAAGGCAAGTTTAGGCTGAGGGTTAGGGTTATAGATATGCCATTTACACAGACCAATGTTCCCAACATTCTGCAGAAGCGGTGCATAGGGGTCATGGTTGATGATTGGTTAGGATGTGGATTCCACTTTCCCAAGCCCTCCTCATGCCATCCTCTTAGAGTCAGCTTTATACAAATGGAGTGGATTTAATCCTTAGTATTACTTCTATCAAAAGGTAGAAATTAGCCCCTTTAAAAAACAAACGAACAAACCTGGACTTAATAGATAAATTGAAAAAATACAGTAGTGCATTTGTTTTCAACATTGTTGCCTCAGTCATTTCAATTCTTAATATTTAGTGTTAATTTCAATGAATATTTATTTATAGTTTTTGTTTTAGTTATGTGTTTTCAGGATTATAATTGTCAAGTTCTTTCATATTTCCCCCCCAATGCCAATGTAAACAGAAGCTTTGCTCTACTATACTATATTTTTAATTTAACAATTTAGAAGACATTATTTTATGGTGGCAACATTACGTGCTGACATAAATGTGAGAATTTTGTGTGTCTTCTCTGGGGTTTATTTTTTCCCCTTCTATCTTTATCTGACATTATGCACCTGGGACGTTTCTTTACTTAGGGCTTTAGTGAACAAATTATAGCCTTGATCCTGCAGTCTGATCCTGCAGTCTTGACCTTTTCATCAACACAGAGCCTTAGTGTCTGCAAATGGGCTCCATCTACATGGAACTCCATTGAAGCTAATGGTATTACACCTGTGGAAGCAGAAGGGTCCGCCCACATAGGCTGGCTTGGAGGAACAAGGTTCATAAACAATAAGACTGTTGACTTTCTCACTTAAAAACAAAACAAAAAAAAGTATATTAAGATCAACCAATACACTTTAAAAAATGAATAAAATAAATAATGATAAAAACCCTGCCTTTGTATGGCTTTGTCTGGCTTAAAAAAATGGTATTTAGAAGGCTAAATATCCTGTTTTTCACTCCCAAGTTTTCCTCTCCTTCTGGCCCTTCATTTTCTCACAGTCCAACAGCCAACTTTTAGAAGGAAACCAGAGAAAATTAACAATTTACCAGTTCAGTGTTCTGTATCTGAATTGTAGAACAGTAGATGCTGAAGATAAAAGAATTTCAAAGTCAAATTCAGGAGTAAAGGTTAAAGTGGCCAACAGCAGGGAAAGCTTTCCTTGTAACCCAATGCCAAAAGTTGGCTGCTGCATCAATAGACACCTCTGGGGACACGATTCCATATAAACTCGTGAATTATAATTTCAGTCACTACTGTTCCTCAGTAACTGTTGCTTGTATTTAACAAATCAATAAATAAAAATAAACTTAGCTGACATTTGGACCTTAAAAGTCAATGCTATATAGCCTCACTTGGGCTTCTTGATACTTTATTTTCCTCCATGGATTGATGTCTACAAAACAAAACTGTGACCTCAATATGCTCCACTGACTTCATTTTATACCCAGTGAGGATCTATCCCAATATGTCTTTTTATATCAAATATTACAACCAGCTGCAATCAGATAACTGTGACAAAACAAAAACAAACAAACAAAATATCATGATAGTATATGCCATGAAATACTTACCAAAAACTTGGAGGAATGTCTGTTTTTTATCAGTTCCTGCTTTATTTTTGGCTCCACAAACGTAAGGGCCTGCATCAATATTTTTGATATCTCTGATTGTTAATTCTGTATTGCTTCCTCTCAAAATATATTTTTCATTTTCATCAATAAGTTTGCCATTCCTGAAGAATAAAAGGGATTTATAATCACACAGTGTATCTTATAATCTGAAAGACCACATTCAGTTTTCTGATTTAGAAGGGTCAGTCACTTCAGTGATCTCCACTGGAGGACGTGACTATTTTGCTACCATAAAAAGCACACAGAAAAATGTGCAGTAGGGACTGGCATTATATTTGGAAAGCAGTTGATTTCACTCTGATGTAAATTGTTTGAGTGGGTAATTGTGTGTCTTTATAAATGTGTCCAAATTCTGGGCATAAGGAAATCATTCTGGATTGTATCTTGATGCTCTGAAGTCCTTGCCATATGATTTTATTACCATGTTCTAAAATACAAATAAATTAGAAACAGAACAACATTTTCATTCCAATAAGTTTTAACACTGATTTAATGACACTACTATTCACATTACTGCAATAATTTATAAAAATGGTTTCATACTACTTACACATATACTACACACACATAAACAACTTGTGTCAGTTTTTTCTTCTCAGCTGTTGTTGGCTATTCACAAATCAGTAAACAAACAAACCTCCAGCCACTGGGATATGTGCAGTGCATATGGTTAGAAATAATGAAACCTGTGAATACTCTGATGGTTGATCAGTACTTGACCAACTCACTTCATCACCCTGGCATATACACAATTATATTATGCATTCTTTCTAGTAGAATGTAATCTTAACTTTATTTCTCTTCACTTTGCCATATTTTCTCTAAGCATCCTTTGACCTGTTTTTCTGTTGCTCAGTCATGCACCTTCGTTACATAATAAAATTAAAAAAAGTTTCCTGATTGTCACAAGTGCTGAGCTCTCTCTGACTTCAATGGGATTTGGGGAACCAAATCAGGCCATTTTTTTTAGGTGAGTACATATGATTTAGGAGCCCAGTTTTAGGCACCCAAGTTTAAAAATCAGGGCCATGGTGAGTTTTAGTTTCTTTCTGATCATTTTATGGTGATAGTCATATTTATTAAAACAAATTATAAAATAATTCAAAATATATTTTATTTTAAGTAAGAATATAGATCCTTTCTAGGGAAGATTGATTTTATGCTAGCAGCAGTCCATTCGTAGGGTTATCTTTATGCCTTATATTTTAAGAACAAAGTTAAAACTCACTCCAAAGTTAAAACTCACAACCAATTTTAATCCATTGATGCTTTCACTTTATAAACTTTATGGTGACATTCATTCATCTCCTTTTCAATGTGAGTTACTTTATTTGTTTAGCAAATTATAGCAGACTTACTTATGCACTCAGATACAATTTCCAGTGTTATCAGTAGGAGATGCAAAGGAGTATCTGAGGTAAAAAAATGGTTCCAAAATGTTTCTTGTCACAAACATTTCCTACAGCCAGGATGATTTGAAAGTAGAAACTGGGACTTCCAGGGAATGGGACAGACTTAAATTGATACTTATATTAGAGGACAAGCAGATATGTGTTACACATTCGAAGATTATTTCCTTTGTCTGTTAATTCTAACCCCTGTAATTAAAGATAAAGGGCTTGATCCTGCAATTAATTGCATTGCTTTAAATGAGATTACTCACCTGAGTATGGCTTGCAGGATCGGACCACACTTATCTTACAAACTTGGGAAGTTTAATTCTGTTGGAATTCTTCACTCACTTTTTCTGGTTTTATACTAGTGTAACTCCATCAACTTCAGTGGAGTTACCCTAGATTTACACCTGTGTGACAGAGGAATCAGTCCCTCATAGCAAAGAAATTTTAATTGAGTATATTCACATATTAAATAAAAGAAAAACTATTTTTTGCTTATCTTTCTTCTTATATACTTCCAAAAACTAATATGTAAGTGATCTAATGGACTGGTAGGGAAACACTGACACATTAGCTCAATTCCCTTAATTATGCATAATGTAATCCAGAATGCTACAGGAATTTAAAATAATGTTTACTTATACTCCCATATGAACATAGATGAAACAATTGGCATAGACAGATGATCAATACATTAAAGCTCTATCGTATAAATACCATACAAAGGAGGATTTGGTTCCAATCCTGAAGCTCCTGGTTTGGTCACCATTTTGCTTACTGAGTAAAACACCACAGAGGGACCTTACAAGAGGGCTAAATGTTGTTGGTACAAAGTTAGCCTGGCTGTAGCTCAACTGACTTCAGTGGTGAAGCACCTGTTGTGCCAGGGCTGAATCTGACCTTTAATTGTAACATCGTGTGGGAAACTGAAAAGAAAATCCCAGGGGACAAATTGAAAAATGAATTTTCAACTCAGTTGAAATCTGGCTCTATTCATCTGAAAGGAAGAAAAGATTATACCATAATAGACCTAAATCTTTCAGTCCTTACCGAAGAAAAATGTCCACTGATGTCAATGAGAGTTTTGGTTGTGTCAGGATTAGGTCATAAAATATATTACAAAGAATTTTGTGAGATACGAGTAATTTAAAACAACGAAACAGGACTAACACAATACTTCAGCAAATCAAAACTCATTATTTCATTTGAATGGTTGTCATATGAAATTCCTATTGTTTTAAAGCTAGTATTACTCATTCAACAGCTGGTTTGGCAAAAAAAAAAAAAAAAACTCCATATAAAAATCGATACTAATTTTTACATAAAATGTGAACCCATTACTCACAGAAGTCAATGGGGATTGAGTAATGGGTTCCCGATCTGGCCCTGTATGAAGAAATAGTCCTGATAAACCATATTTACTGACAGTAATGCAATGTAGATAGAGATTTATTGGGAAATCCCATTGGAATTTGTGTAATGAAGGATGTCCAGTGCCCAGTCTCCCAGGCTAGCAGGATTTTCCCCAGAAAATCCCTGAAAATCCAGTACACTTCTACAGGATACTTAATTGTGCAGGTTATCAGTAAAAAAAGTAATATTTATTATTACTTCAGTTTGTGGAATCATAAGTACTCTGTCCTGTACTGTAAAAACCTATAGTATTGTAAAAAAACTATTTCTTCCTTAGTGAGTGATACCCTAGCATGTAGCATAAGTGTGTAGATTTCTTGGCATAAACACAAATCTTCTATTCCTTTTCATATAAGTGGTAAATCAATTATAATAATAGTACTCTGCATATTTCTAGCACTTTCTACCTTAAGAGGTTTTTAAGGTCAGGCTTAGAGGTTTTTAAGGTCAGGCTTGACAAAGCCCTGGCTGGGATGATTTAGTTGGGGTTGGTCCTGCTTTGAGCAGGGGGTTGGACTAGATGACCTCCTGAGGTCCCTTCCAACCCTGAGATTCTATGATTCTATGAAGATCTTTATGTGCTTTTTATATAGTATAAATTTTACAGATAAGTAAACTGAGGCATAGAGAGGATAAGAAACTTGCCCAAGGTAACAAAACTCAATGGCATAGTTGGAAACAGAATGCAAAGACATGGCTCCCAAACAATAGATCACATTTGTTCCTATAGTCTACTTTAAAATCTAATTAAATCAAACTCTGGTGGGGGAGTGAGATGAATATAAATAACATATTTCTGATAACTTTGGAAAACAAAGGCCAAAATAACATTGTTTCACCAACAACAGAAATAGCACACAGTACTAAACAAGACAAAATAACATTCTAACCACACACCTGAACAAAAGCTCTGTGTAGCTCTAAGCTTGTCTCTTTCACCAAAAGAATTAGGTTCAATAAAATATATTACCTCACTCAGCATAGCTCTACAACATCAATGAAGCAATAATGCTGAGGAAACAGTTTGAATTAAGTCCCAAATATAGACCTATAGATCAATCTCTTGTAAAAACATCATCATATTGCTACAAGGGGCAAGATTTTGGTGGCGTAAACTTTAAAATGAACTTATCAGAAATAATAAGAAAGGTAAATATTTTGATCTGGTTTTTCCTCAATACAGTCAAACCCACTCTATTAATTTCAGAAGAAACAAAATCTGAATGGATTTTTTTGGTTCACTGGCAATTCCAAAAATAAAATAAAAATAAAATAAAATAAAATAAAATAGTTTTGAGTCAACCTGAAAACATTTTTTTTTAAATCTGGCTAATTGAAAAATGATTTAAAAAAAACAATGCTTTGTTTAATCCAAAACACAAAAATTTTCATTTTAAGCATTTTTTCACATTTTTATTTAATACAAATAAAACTGAATATTTAAAAACAAAAAGTTGATTTGAATCGAGAAATCAAAATGTTTAATTCTGAAAATGTGAAAATGTTTTGATTTTTTCACAGATTTTTAAAAGATTTTTTTCAACCAAAATAAGGTGGGTAAATCAATATGAATTTGTAAACTATTGGGGTCATCAAATCTGGATTTTTTGTTGAAAAAAATAATTCAGCTGAAAATTTTGCCCAGCTATACTTAAAACCCATCTTGAGATGTCTCTGAGATGAGCATGAGAGCAAGGAGAAAAATATTATCAGATTTTGAGCTACATCAATTCAAAACCAAGGTGTGAATAATAAGGAAACTGATTAGCCAATGGAAGTGAAATCAGAATTGAAATTGGCTATATGCATAACAACACGTGGAATCAAGTTTGCTCCATCCAATGAGGAAATAGTTGAATTCCCACCTCCTATTATTATTACTTATTTGTATTTCAGTAGCATCTAGGTGCTGTCACCAAGATCAAAGCCCCATTGTAGCAGGCATTGTAATAACACATAACACTGCTCTACAGCCAAAATGCTTCTGAAATAAATGTAGTCAAACTTTACTACTGAGAACAAAGGTCACTGAGAACAAAAATGATGCTTAAAATTGTTGATTGGCTCTAGTTTTCAAGACATGCTATTGGGTCAGTATATACGACCCTTGACTTGGGAATGGCAGAGGATAAGTGAGTTATAAAGGGAAGGGATCTCAATTTAAACCAGAAATGACTAAAATATATCTTTGACTGGATCTATGAATAAATCTATGACTGGGTTTGGACAGTACTTGCTTTTTAGGCAAAACAATGAATGATGCAATCTGAAGCTGGTATTGCATCATACATGATATGAATTGCATCATGTTATTCCTAGAAGTCATGGATGATGCAATCATAACGAAGCTTACATCACTCTGCTGAACAAATTGCCCTAGATCAGCTCTAGAAATCATACAGTGTCGTGCTCGCTTATTTGTCAGTGTTTGATTTTGCAAAGGGACACATTTCTGTTGAGCCAAAGTGAGCAGAGATGCCTCGTACTTGTGTGAACAGTGCAGATAACTTCTGCTATGTTTGTGGTGAAGTGACTTTTGCATCACAAAAGCACAGTATAACCACTATGGTTAAGAAAGCCTATCACCTTTCTTTTGTCTGCAAAATTGGAGATCAGGACAAGAGGTGGGCCCCACACATATGCTGCAACACTTGTGCAACAAATCTTCGCCAGTGGTTGAAGAGGAAAAGGAAATCTATGCCTTTTGCAGTGCCAATGATTTGGAGACAGCCAACAGATCATACCAGCAATTGTTGCTTCTGCATGGTGCCTCCAGTTGGGAAAGGTGTGTCAAAGAAGAAAAAGTGGACTGTGCATTATCCAAACATTCCATATGCTATACGCCCAGTACCCCACGGAGAAGGACTGCCGGTTCCTGATGCACCAGAATCATTCTCACTTGAGTCAGATGAGGAGGAGGAAGCGGATGAAACTTCTGGTCCTGAACCATCAATGTCACAGGACGCACATTTTCTCCCATCCTCCTCCTCTGAACCACACCTCATAAGACAAGGTGAACTGAATGACCTTGTCAGGGATTTGGAACTACCCAAGAGTAAGGCAGAGCTTTTGGGCTCCAGACTACAGCAGTGGAATCTCCTGGCAGGTGATGGTAGGGTTTCCATGTTCTGTGACCGTCAAAAGGATCTTGTCCCATTCTTCTTCATGGAAGGTGATCTTGTAACCTGCAACAACATCGATGGTGTGATGGCAGCCCTCAACATCGTTCACGATCCAGATGAGTGGAGACTGTTCATTGATTCATCGAAGACGAGTCTTAAAGCTGTTTTACTGCATAATGGCAATGTTTTGCCATCGATTTCACTTGGTCATGCAGTCCATATGAAGGAAACCTATGCCAACATGAAACAACTTTTGAGGTGCATAAACTATGACCAACATCAGTGGCAGCTTTGTGGCCATTTGAAGGTTGTTGCTCTCTTGCTTGGTCTGCAGACTGGATACACAAAGTACTGCTGTTTTCTCTGCAAATGGGATAGTCGTGCAAGAGATTCCCACTACATCAAGAAAGATTGGCCACTCCGACAGTCATTGGAGCCTGGGAGGAAAAGTGTTCAGCATCTACCACTTGTTGAATCAAGGAAGATTTTGTTACCACCCTTACACATCAAGCTGGGTCTGATGAAGAACTTTGTCAAGGCCATTGACAAAACACAAGCCCCTTTCAAGTACCTCCGTGGAAAATTGCCAAGGTTAAGTGAAGCTAAGATAAAGGAAGGTGTCTTTGTTGGTCCTGAGATTCGTGAACTTCTTCGAGATGATCCATTTGACCATGCACTGCGTGGCAAGGAAAAAAAGGCATGGAAAGCCTTCCAGTTAGTGGCAATCAATCTTCTCGGAAACAACAAGGCAGACAACTACAGGTTGTTGGTGGAAAACCTCCTCAAGGCATACAAAAGCCTTGGTTGCAACATGTCACTAAAGATACATTTTTTGCACTCTCATCTAGATTTTTTTCCCCACCGAACTGCGGAGCAGTGAGCGACGAGCACGGCGAGTGATTTCACCAGGACATTGCAACAATGGAGAAACGCTATCAGGGCAAATGGAGCCCATCAATGCTTGCAGACTATTGCTGGACAGTGACAAGAGATAATCCATTTAATGAATACAAGAGACAAGCCAAGAAGTGCCCAGTAGACACTGAATAGGACTAAACTATGTACATAATAGTTTTTTGCCTTTTGTTTCCTAATAAATTTTATTTATATAACCCCTTTGCTGATTTTTAAAGTGTTACATAAACAGGACAGGTGAAATAGTATCATGTAAAGCAACCATAAACACATGAAAAGACCTAGGTTTACAATTTATGATTAAAACTCTACTATCTACACAATATACATAGACATAAAATGTAAAAACTTGAATATCTTAGAAACAGTAGCCAATCAGTTGTTTTAATTGTCATATTTGAAGTCAGCACATCAAAATACATACTAAATAGCACGTTTTATCTCTGAAGCAGACGACTTCTCAAAAATTGTAGACCAGTGTAATCAAAGACAGTCCCGCTCCCCCAGAGAGCTTATATTGTAAATAGACCAAAAAAATAAATAAAGGGCAGGAGGAGAAACAGAGAAGTGAATTGACTTTCCCAAGGTCTTATAACACAGGTCAGTGGCAGAGCTAGAAATAAGTCCACTGGCTCAAAAGCAACTATCACATTCACTAGACCACATAGTCTCTCAGGGCCTGAGTAGGGCTTTATCCACTAGAGGTATTGGAAGGTTTACAACAATCATTTTCCTCAGTGAAGGGTCATTATTGCTACTGAAGGAAGATCTGGTTTACTAGTACCAGATTAGTTGCATAGGGCCTTCTGTAAGGTGTTCCATTTGTTTGTATATTTTATTGTGATACTTTCAAATTAAAGTACACTAAAGATATGGCACTGAAGACTGACAATTCTAAACATACAGCTCCCCAAGACACAAGATGACTGTGTCCATCCTTTTCATCTTGAAAATGTAAAACACCATGTTGAATTGTCTTCTTGCAGCGAGGCAAATGAGGCTATCAGATTTCTGATAAACTTGAGAGAATTCTGCTCAGCTGGGAGCTACATTTTATAACATGACCTCAAAGTTATACCAAGTTCCCAAAGTGTGAAACTTTTGTTTGTGAATTCCACATCACTACTTAAAATAATTTGGGTTTTGCAAGATTTATTTTATTTTTGTTTCATCTGATAGAAACTGACTTCTCATCTATATTAGTGAGTGGGGCAAAGATGACACTTATTTGCACCTTCTGCAATCCAAATGAATTCATGTCAGACAAAGTCAGCACACCATTTGACACAACATGTCATAAAGCAGGTGTCAATCAAGGGAAACCAACATCTACCTAAGATGAATCTAACAGAATCTCTTAAGTTTCAAATGCTGAGTAACAATGAGAGAAGATAGCTGAGGAGAATCCCTACAGAGTCCAGTGCACTCTGAGAGAAGTTCACAAATCTCTTGATCCCTTTGAAAGAGCACACCGGGGGACATTCATACAAGCCCCAAATAGAAATACATAGCCATACAAGGAACCTGAGCTATTTCACACCCTGACATTGGACTGCATTCTTTGTGAATAGATCAGGCATGGAAAAGCTGAGAAACCAATGAAAAGCTTTCAGAGTGGTAGCCATGTTAGTCTGTATCAGCAAAAACAATGAGGAGTCCTTGTGGCACCTTAGAGACTAACAAATATATTTGGGCATAAGCTTTCATGGGCTATAACCCACTTCAGCAGATGAATGGAGTGAAAAATACAGTAGGCAGGTATAAAAGCTGAGATCCTTAAAGACGTTATGTGGCAAATTTTCAGAATTACACAGTTTTAATCATATAAATCTCACTGACTTCACCTGGAAGATAAACCCCATATCCCCCAAACAGTTTTCTGTTTTTAACCGATTCAGATTTGCAAGAGTATTCACAACTTGTCTGCAACTAATGGAATCAAATATCCAGACAAACTAACACAACACACACAGAAGCCAGACCTGTTACTGAATATCTGGCTGCACTGGAAGATCAGATGACTAAAATCAGCTTAAGATAGATCTCTTTTTACCAGATGTCAGGGTAGAGCTCATCCTGACTCTGCTTACATATTGATGTATAATATGATACCGTTACTCTGTGTGTTGGACATGTATTTATAGCATTACATCTGTATTCTGTGTTATTTTAAGTAGTTGTATATGGGATTGGAGTGTGAAAATTTATTTGAGAAATTCAGAAATACATCTGTTGCCTTTTTAAAAGTCATAGGTTCTTCAGCTTCATTTGTTTCTCCTTTAATGTGAGGCACATTAAAATATAAGTTAGATGTTTTCTAATTTCTCTTTCTTGATGATAACATAGTTTGATCAAATGTGTGTTATTTAATTTGTTTAGCAATTCCCTATAAACAGCCATAAACACAATGGAGGTAGTTTATTTCCGTCTGATACAAACTCGTAACACATTTCAAATCTTTCTGATATACAGATCTAAACTGAACTTACCTATGCCAGCTGATTTCAGGTTCAGGAGAGCCAGTGGCTCTACAGAATAAAGTAATTGCCTCTCCCCGATCTGCTGTAGCATTAAAGGACTTCTGTAGCAAAGTAATTGCTGGAGGAACTGAAGCAAATGTAAAAAAAATACATGTGAGGTAAACTAATTGAAAAAAATATAGTTTCAATTGCTTCTGCGGAAATTTTGAACAGAGCAATTCTTAATAAGCATTCATTTTACAAATACAAAATGAAGTCAGCCTACAGTATCAGATAACACTAAGATATTTGCATGGTTGTATTTCCTTCAGATAACATTACCCATGATTATCTCATTGTAATGTTCTCAAACCACTTGTGTACATTTTTTTTTAAACTAAACTAACAACAAAATGAATATAAGCATCTTTTTCTCCTGATCTGTTTTATTAAATAAGATTTAAAAGTAGCTGAAGGACCATAGCTACTGTGTGCATGTCAGTACAGAAAGACTGATTAGTGTTAATTAAACTACCTGAAATGAAAATGTCTTTCTTTTCTCCTCCCTCTTTGACACAATCGTGCAGCTGACAGGCAACCATGCACTGATATGAGACAGCACTTTCAAATTACGTGTCAACCCATAATGTTCTTCTTGATTAAACATATGTAATTCTTCTAAATAAACTACAGTATATTTTCTGGATAAGAATATCATCAGCTTAAAATGATACATTGTGATAGAGTTTTGCATATACAATCCATATCTGAAATTACATTTCAAAAAATTCTTACTAATTATTGTGTCCTGAGAATTGCATATTTTGCCTTTTTGACATAATGCAGTTATTACTAAAACAACAGTAATTTGCACTGAACATCTCACCAACAGTCATAATAAAAAGCAGTTTCAAGAAACAATAAAGAAGAAGATGTAATTTAATATCCCCATTCATGATGATAATGTTATTACTCTTGTGATACAGCATGGCCAGAAGGCAGCAGGAGAGTGATCTAGGATGAGGAGAAGCCTTATTCCCTGTAGATAATTAAAAGCACCTGAAACCAATTAGAGCACCTGAAACCAGTCACCTGATAATATCCCCCTGCTTCAATCAGCCAGAGGAGGAGCTGGAGCAGAGTGGTTTGGTGGTGGAGCAGAGAGCAGTTTGGAGGAGGGAAGCAGAGTGGATTGGTGGTGGAACAAAGAGCAGTTTGAAGGAAAGTGGAGGAGAGTTTTGAGAAGTGCTGCAGCGGGCTAAGAAGACCAAGATCCTAGGTAAAGGGACACCTGGCTTGTGCAGAGGGAAGGGAGGAAGCCCCACAAGCTGAAGGTCAGGAGAGGGAAGTAGCCCAGGGGAAAGAATCACTGGTACAAGTGGTTCACCTGCTATCATAGGGCCCCTGGTCTGGGACCCGGAGTAGAGGGCGGGCCTGGGTCCCTCCCTCTCCACTCCCCTTCCCTGGGATACTAGTAGGATAGCTGTTACCCCAGTTCAGGGGCAAGAAATGGCACCCTGAAACCCCCCCACAAGAAGAGGAAGTGCGGGACCCATCATAGTAGTGCCGGCAATTTGCCACACTCTACTGCAGTGCTTCCCAAACTTGGGACATTGCTTGTTCAGGGAAAGCCCCTGGTGTGCCCGGACGGTTTGTTTACCTACCGCATCCCCAGGTTCGGCCAATCGCAGCTCCCACTGGCCGTGGTTCGCTGTGCCCGGCCAATCGGGGCTACGGGAAGAGGCGTACAGTATGTCCCTCGGCCCATGCCGCTTCCCGCAGCCCCCATTGGGCTTGAAAATACTTATTCTTGAAAATAAGAATTTCAAGATTATGGACTCAATTCAGAAACTTGTTTAATCATTTCAAATTATCAAAAAGAGATAGAATGAAGTAATTTTATTCCAAGCCTCATTCTTTCTTTGTAGGCCCGAAGCTTGCAAACATTTGAGCTTCCCATTCATCTTGATTGATCTGTAATTTTATTTTTGGTCCATGCCTATTAGGTACCATTAGGACAAAATGGAAATAAAGAGGGTGCCTAAGAGAAAAACAACGAACTCAAAACTCCAGAAACTAACATTTATATATCAAACACATTTTCTTTAAAGAAAAATTGCTTTTAAACTTTTGTTTGTTGACCTGAATTTTGTTAGCATTTCACCTATAGTACAATAAAGTCAAGTGTGGTAAACCCAGGACAAACAGCTACAAAGTGTGTGTGGGGGGGGGGGGGGGCAGTAATCAGTCCCAGCAGGTTAAAAGGCCCCTCTCTAGCCACTGAGGAGAGGTAACCACAGGGTAATAAGGTTCAGCTGGAAAAGGGGTTGCTAGAGAACCAATTAGGTTCAGCTGACTCCAACTGCTTGAGACCTTTTTAAACCCTCCCCTGTTAAGGGTGGGGAGTGAGAGAAGCAGGGAAGCTGCCAGTAGGCTGAGTGCAGCAATACACAGAACCTTTCCAGGAAGGAAGGCTGCATTCTCTCCCCAAAAGGGAAGGAAAACAGGCACAAGGGACTGACTGAGGAAAGGAATAGCCTGACCTTGTGCTACCTAGAAGGACTGCCTTGCCCAAACCTGTGTCTCCAAGGCTAAAAAGGACTGAGCCTTCTGAGGTGAACAAGGTATTTTGCCACACAAGATAACCAATCCACTGAATAGCCATTGAATGCTAAATCAGCTCTTGGAGGGTTCAGAATACATATTTCCCTTGTCAACCATGAACACTAATTAAAGAGAATAATTTGTGGAAGAGAGATCATCAGGAAACACATACCTTATAATTAGGCTTGGAAGGATTAGTTTTTAATTGGTTAATGTCAGTATCTAGATATCTATATCTATAACACCGATTAAAAACTTTTTTATTTATATAATTTTGACTTCAAAACTAGAAAAATAAATGAACTGAAGGATGTAAGATCAACAGGTCCTATGAATTCCCATTAACCAGAAGTTCTTACTTCCAGCCCTGCTTTCAAGGACACCCAGAGAAGTGAGAAATATCTCAGTAATCAGACTGAAATAAATTGCCACTAAAAAATTCTAACACTAATGTAAGGTACAAGTTCAGCACAGAATTGTGTTGATACTATACTGATGGGTGGCAATATAAAATTCTAAAATACATATGTGACAGTGTCCCCATAAGACTTTATGGGGAGATGCTCATAAATGTATATATTATGTAACTGGAATATGTTTTATGCTACATGTGCCATGTAACATATCTCCGTAAAAGTTATGATCTACTGAATCTATTCCTCCTGTTTGTATGCATGTATCATTTTTGTAGTTGAAGTTATGAATATTGGTTGTATTTCTTGAGAAAGGAATGTGCAGGTAAAGTGCCCAAACAAGAAGCGCTTAACAGACAAAAAGAAGTTGCAGACACCAATCCACATCTGAGCTTGGCCAGGAATGTCACTGGACTGGTTACTGAGTTGTGCATGGACATGTGACTTGCCCATGTGATCCCAAAACTCCAGTTAGTAACTGGATGCTACACAGGGAAAGGGAGGAGTATCCATGCAGGGGAGAAAGTCTATAAAAGCCCCTGGGAGACCCCTCCATCTTGTCTTCAGCTGGCTAAAGAGAGAGCCTCCCCACCCCCCAAGGACACACCTGAAAGAGACTGAACAAAGGGCAAAGACAATAGGGGGTGTGAACGATTGCTGGACCCAGGCCAGGAGGACAATAGCCTGTAAAAGGAAGTTTGCTGGAACTGGTGAGGTTTTTATCTGTATTCAGTTTGATTAGACATAGACTTCAGTGTTTTATTTTATTTTAATTAGTAATTCACTTTGTTCTGTCTGTTACTACTTGGAATCACTTAAATACTACTTTCTGTGCTTATTAAAATCACTTTTTACTTATTAAGTTACCCGGAGTACGTGGTAGTACCTGGAGGGGGGCAAACAGCGGTGCATACCTCTCTATCTATGATATAGAGGGCAAACTATTTATGAGTTTACCCCGTATAAGCTTTATACAGGGTAAAACGGATTTATTCAGGATTTGAACCCCATTGGGAGTTGGGCACCTGGGTGTCAAAGGCAAGAACACTTCCTAAGCTGCTTCCAGGCAGGCCTACAGCTGTTAGGAGACGTGGTTCAGACCTGGAAGTATATTAGGCCTAGGGTGACCAGACAGCAAGTGTGAAAAATTGGGACAGGGGTTGGGGGGTAATAGGAGCCTACATAAGAAAAAGACCCCAAAATTGGGACTGTCCCTATAAAATCAGGACTTTTGGTCATCCTAACTAGGCCTGCTTCGTCTCTCATTGAAGTCAACAAGCCTGTTGTCATTGACTTTAATGAGAACAGAATGAAGCCCTTACTGCCCTTTGGTACTAGTATTCATGTCTTCTGTCAACTGTAATTCAGTTGCCCTGTATCAGCATGTGATGTGAAAATAAATTTACTTCTTACCCCTTCATGTTTGCACAATATACAGTGGGCATAAATGGCAAAAAGTATAAGCACCATTTCAGGTATTAGAATAATCCTGAGAAAAAGCAAGCTCCAGCCTTATTCTATGACACCTACCATACTGGGTACACTATGCTCTGAGGGAACCTCTCTCTTCATAAATCAAAGTGAAATCAGGTGCTGATGTGCAAATGTACATTTCAGATGTTCTCTTTTTAATATATTTCAGACAATGCACCTGACTTGCTGTGAAGAAAATTCTGGAGAAAAGGTATGCATCCATAATCAAATATTTGAATGTAATGACTGAAGACAGGAAGATGATAATGAAGATTTTGTCTTCAGACAGATAGCTCCAGTTATACTGTTTTCCTGGTCATAGAGACAAACTACATGAGCACAATAACATTAGCTCTTTCTATCACAAAGTACTGCATTATTTTTCTGAGCAGTTTCCTGAAATGAGATATTCAAACGATGCAATAATAATATGCCAATAAGTTATACTTATTATTGTAGCATATTTATGATTGGACATAGAAATATTGTATTCCCAGAACAAGGAACCTCCACAACTGACTGTCAATTATCTAGGCAGATATATTACAAAACTTTTTTTCAGGAGATTAACTGCATTTTCCTCTCCTCACAAATTAGAAGAGAGGATTTTTATTTATTTTTAATGTAGTTTGAGAACCAAGCTATCAAGATATTCAGCAGAGGCTTTCTGTCATCCGACTGTGGCCAGAACATTGAATACTATATAGACTTATTTTTTTCCATAAGCAATTGACCTGACATCCATGTGTATGAAGAGATACTGTTGGGTTTCAACTTATTCCTTCATTGTAGTTTGCCATTTGCATCTATTCTACCTGTGAGTAAGGCAACGCTATGACAACCAGCCTAACACTTGAATTAGTCTCCTCTATGACTGCAATCCCTCTCTCCATTAGCCACTAAGGGGTGCCGGGGATGTGGAGGGAAGGGTCTTTCAACAGATACACCATTCATCCTCTCCCCAAAACAGAGGAAATCATCTCTACAACACAATCAACCCAAGCTATGAGAGCCTAATATTTATATTCTAGCTCTAGAATATTTCCCCTTATGCCATAGTTACAAAGCAAGAAATTTGCATTTTCAATTATGCAAAACTCATTATGGAAAATAAAAAAAAATGTTATGTTCTGATCCCCACTCCCTTCCAAATTCTGTCATTTTGGTTCAAGAAGCCTTTTTTAGTCTGTAAGGCCTCAATTACTGCTCAGGAAAATATCACTGTTTTATCCACAAAACCCGTCTCTGGCATGCCTTCATTATAACTCTAGTTGGTTTGTTGAGTATTTTATTTATTTAAATACATATGTATTTACAAAATACTTATACTAAACAAAAGAGCAACACATTTCAAATCTGGATATCCAAAATTAATCTCCTGTTAAAGTCAATGACAACTGCAGGTGTTCAGTAACTCTGAAAATCAGGCTATGCATTTAGGTGCCTAAATATGGAAGCTGATGCCTAATTTTAGGCATACAGGTTTGACCATTTGGGCCAAAACTGCTGTGTGTCTCTGGAACAGCTTAAGGGATGACTTAAACCACTTTACTTTCCCCATTATTCGATGGATGACAGGCACCAGCCTGGTCCTTCAGTTTACAGTGGATGTTCTACATTACAATAACTGTGAACAGTCTCAAGAGACATTTCTGGCTGCCACGAATCATCCAGGTGGGTAGAGATGATGTGGCTGCAATTGAGTGGTCCTGTTGGTTTGTTTTAAGGCTCCTCTGTGTTGCCCCAAGATCTGTGCAAAAATGACACTATCATGCAATTTTCATTCTCCCTGTGAGTTGCTTGTTCCTCCATTAACAAGCCTGAAATAGTAATAAGCATATCATTCTTCTTGACTGCACAACAGAATCAGAATGCAAAATCTTTCTATTGTATTCACAGTGACATTTTCTAAAATAGTTTCTTTACTTGGTGCATTTGTTCATATTTGCAATGAGACCGAATTCTGAAAGAATGATAAATGGAGGGCATAACTGCTATATAGCAATTATTAATTTTGAGAAAGCATATGACTTGGTTTTGTGGGAGTTAGTATTTGGACTTTTGAGGTGGATGGAAGCGGAGCTTTAAGAAGTGGATATGATAAAGGAAGTGTATAAAGTCTCAAGAGTTAGAGTGGTAACAATACATGGAATTTCAAAGAGTTTTGACATAACAGTGGGATTGAGACAGAGCAGTCTGCGGAGTCTACTTCTCTTCATTCTAGTTATGGAGTTAATTAGTAGGAGAATCAAGACTGTGGAGACAAAGAGAAAGCAAATGTATGCTGAGGATCTGGCCCTTCTGATTGACAGCAAAGAGGGACTGGTAAATATGGTATCAGAGCAGGCATCTGTTTCCGAAGACCATGGTTTGAAGGTAAGCCCAAAAAACCATGAAGTTATGCAAGTAGAGACTGAAGAAGAAGAAAGCATAGGAGAAAGAGGACAGCAGGAAAAGATGTGGAAGACCAAAGATATATGAACGACTTTGTCAAGTTAAGTTTGAAGAGAAAAGGACTAGAATCACAAGATCTACAAACTTGTGCTATAGACCAGAAGGAGTGGCAAACGATTGTTGGCACTCCAACCCCATGTACAATGGAATCGGAGTTGAGAAGTGAAGTGAAATAACATGCTGTATATTTTTAACTTGACAAATTTTCCTTGTTATTTCTTTCACTCTACCAGTCTCAAACATGACAGCAGACTTTTATATGGATAGTTTAAAATGTTCTGGAGACAAACTAAGAGCCCACGATCCATTTTTAAACATAGAGGGTTAGATCCCTAGCTGGTGTAAATTGTCAAAGCACCATTGATCTAATAGGGATTAACTGATTTACACAAGCTGAGGATCTGGTCCAAAGTTCCCTATATTTCAGCAAAGGACCAAATCCTACAGGAGGCTGAGCCTTGAGAGGTACTGAGTTCCCTTGGCTTTTACTGAAGCCAATGTCAGCTCAGGGTGCTCACTGCCTTGCAGGACTGGACCCACAGTTATTACAGTTATATAAAATACTAAAAGGGGCGAGGGGTTAATCAATATTGTCATCTGCATTTCTAATCTATGTAGTTGTCAGATATTCAATGAGATACAAATCCATATCCCAGGCTACCCTAGTGGTAATGCATAGGACCCAGATATTTTTTATGGTCTAAAAAATGTACTGCCAGCTTTTGAAAGATGCTCAAGGTTAACCTCTTCTGGTCCAAAAGAACTTATAGTTTCCATAAAGAAGTAAAAAAATAAAAATACATAAATTAATTAAAATTAAATTTAAAAAATCACAATAGAATATTGCATTTCCAACAACCAGAAGGACTAATCATTCAGTAATTAAACCTTAAAGCCCTGGAGGTTTCATTTTCATCTACAGTGCCAAGCTACGGAAGTGTTAAAACAAATAGGTATTGTGTTGTATGCAGAGCCATATCAATGCCCCACTTTCAGTTGCCCATCCAACACCTGATCACAAGCCCTTCTGCCAAACCATCCCTTTACCTCCTTCTCATTCACACACATCAACCCTCTTACCCCATATTCATCTTCTGAACTTCCCTACCCTGTATGATAAGTGCCTCCTAAAGACTCCTTTCTCCACTATCAAACACTACTGTCTGCTGTGCTCCTGTTACCTGTACATAATCTTGTCCTCTCTGCTTCCCATGAGTCAATCTCACAATCCCCAGCGTATCTCTACCTTGATCCAGGTACTCCTATGGCCCGCATCACCTTTTCTCATTTGCCAAACTCTACTGTTATCCCATTCCCTACAAGTATCGAGTCCTAACCTGCTAGCTACATGACTCAACTATTGTATCTCCACTCCAGACTAGCACTTAGTACAGCCCCCTGAGTATGAAAGGACGACTGTTAAACACTCTTCAGAGCAAAAACTTTTAAACACCACTTTTGATAGCAGACCTCACCCCTGCAACCTCAGTATATCTTTCAATTTATTGTCAACATCTAAATATTTTCCTTACTTGAATATATCTTTAACAGGTGAAATTATTTTTTCAGGAAACATAAGATTGTTAATTCAAAATATGTAGGCTTTGACTTTTTATTTAATCCAAATCAGTATGAGTGTTACTGTCTCACAATGAGAATGATCTTCCATTTATATAGTACTTTTTCATCCCAAAGGGAATCCAAAACACTTTACAAACAATCTTTACACTGTGATCCCTTCAAATAACATACAACTGATATTTATCCACCTCCCTCTTGAAATTCATCAATGATTTAACAGCACTCAGCAACACTAAACAACATTTTAGACCAGTATGTGAAGGAGAAAATACTTTCCAAGTGAAATTGCAGGGAGAATTTAGGTAGGTGGGATGTAATTGCTTCCTGGGTCAATATTTCATTAGGGACACTTGATTTAATAACTCTGCTCTTAGGAAAAGTACTATGGAATCTTTAAAGGTACCACGGGACAAGCACCTACATTTTGTACCTCCTCTGCTCATATGCTTATTTGTCTGTAATGAGCTATGCACACCCACAGAGCTGAATAAATTATAACACTGACTTAGAGGGACAAGTGCCATCTCCTGAATTCCAAATACTTCACATAGCTTCCTGGGTTTCCTTAATGGCTATCCAGTACCAACCCAGTCAAATCCTTCTTAGTGTATGTGATTTCGCAGGATAGCTTGGAAACTAAGCACTTCCCTAGTACCAAGAATTCAAATGTCCAGGGAGCCACTGGAAGGGTAGGGCAAGAGAAGGATCTAGAAAACAATCAGGGGGCTCCTGCAGCAAAGGATGGGGAGGGACTCTATATAGGTGGAAAAGAGAGATGCTGGAGGCCAGGATGATTAAGAAGAAGGGGGGGAAAGGTGAGTTAAAGACAGTGTCAGCCATTTCTGCACCCTCTGCTCCCTAGTTGACCTTTCCCTGAAGAACTCAATTAAAACAGTATTAAAAATAAAATTGAAGATTTCACAAAGCTCCAAAGCTGGACAGTATCCATGCACAAAAAACCCCCTTGCATAGCTCTCCTACCCTTTTTTATTATTATTTTAACTATCTGACTATCCTCAAAGTCATTTTTATTTTATGGAAGAGGGGAAGGTGCAATGGGGTTGCACTTGGGAAGGTTTTACAGGCAGAGAAAATTGATGCATTTTTGCTGAAACAGATTCATAGACATTTCCCTTTCTTGTTAGGTGTCATTGCAATTTATTTATTTATTTGTAACATTACTTTATAGACCAGTTGGGAATAGATTTAGTACACTTAGCTTCATTGTACAGAAGCCAGTCATCCCGATAAATCAAGCAGGAGATGGCCTTAATCAATATCACTCTACAATGTGAAATACTTTTAGTGTTGCTCGGTTGGTAACTCTTTTGCCTCTAGATCATAACACTGAGTTCAAAGCTGGAAGTGTTCACTGATAAAGATGTTGGACCAGATTCAGACTGAGTGTGAAGAGGTACAACTCTACTAACATTATTTACTTACACAAGGTTAGAATTTAGCCCACCATTTTAATGCAATACATTGTGCCAGACACAGCCTTCCTCTCCATCTCTTTTTAAAAGTGCAGTATGAAGTGAAAGATTTCATAGCACTCTTCAAAATGAGAAGGAGATAACTCCGTGTTCAGGTCAACAGGTACCTGGCTTGATAAATTATGTTCTAATATCCATACTGTGAGTGAACTCATTGCGTAATGGTTGCTCTTTTTCTGTACCCAGTTATGGGACTAACAGCATTATCTCATTTCCTTTGTGAAACACTCAAGGATAACTGGAGCATTCAAACATTATAGGCTGTAAAGCTTTTTTAATCTCTTCAAATCCCCTTTATTATATATTATAGTCAAATTTTTTTTCGAAGTAAGAGATACCCAGCCATATAGGTTATGTCTACATTTGAGGTGGGTGTGTGTGCTTCCCAGCTCATATAGACTTACCTATGCTAGCTCTGCTTGAGCTAGTATGCTAAAAAACAGCAGTGTAGACAGGTAACATTGGTGGTGGCCAGGCTAGCTTCCTGTATATGTGGTGGGGCACGGTGGATATGTACTCAGGCAGCTAGCTCAAGTCTCTGCCCATGCAACCCCAGCTATACTACTATTTTTAGCGCACTAGTTTGAGCCGAGCTAGCACAGATAAGTGTATGTGAGTTGAGAATCACACATCCCAGCTCAAATGTAGATGTACATATAGAAATACTGTGATATAGTAAATACTATAGGCTAGACTATGGGAATGCACATAGCTAGGACTCAGGAGTACTGCACACCGAGAAAGCAGAGGGAAACATTTCCCCTTGTATACACAGAGCATGCACACTCGTATACTCTTTAATTGGGCACAGCACAATCTTCTGCTGTCCCTCCCACTCCCTTTCTGTGCACTATTGATAATCTAAAAATGTATTGCTTTAAATATCACAGCTATTGTTTACCGCTATGAATTTAAGGAATGCCTGTGCAACGAGTAACCTTTACTCACACGAGCAGTCCAGACGTCAATAGTTTCATTGTTACTCAAGTGAGTAAGGGTGTGCATGACAAGGCCATTCAGAAACAAGACATTAGACATTAGAAATGGCACTTAGATACTAAGGAGCTAGTGTAATAGAAATACACGTTAGATAGAACCTTGCTGGCCAACAAATGAATAGAGACCCCATGTAGGGATATTAAAGAAGGTACGGACAGTGATTCCCCCAAGTGAAAGTGACCCCCATAACTTGTCTAAAATCCAACAGCTTCACCAAGTAAAAAGATCTCTTGGGTCTCTTTTGTTAATTTACAAACTACTGTCTGTGTCTATGAAAAGCTTGTAAATCACTGATTGTATCTGTTCTCAGAAAGATACTTTATTGCTATGTGAAACTTGCAAGCTGTTGATTGTGTTAGTACATCCTAAGACAAAGAGCCTGTTCTCAAAGCAATACTTTCTTTAACAGTTGTGATAAAGAAAGTATGTTGATGAATGCATGATATACATGAATGGCTAGGGAGGTGCCAGCCTAGAAAGGGAGTATCCATCGGCCGAAGAAAGGTTTCAAGTGGACCGATACAACCCCCGGAGGGTAAAACTGGGATCCACCCCACCACCTGGAAGGATGAGAAAAACAAACTTTGGACAGCGTGGAGCCAGCAGGAATGCCACCAGGAATGTGCCATCTGCTGATTGAGTTAGCAACAGCAAGATGAAACAGTTCCCATAGACTGACATAGGAAATAATTCCTATAAGAATGGTCTCTAAAAACTGAGGACTTGAAGTCTCTGGTTCTGCTGCCAACCTCCAGGAGCATCAGATGAATCTGACAAGGACTCAGCTCCACCCTCATGCCCAGGTTACCTGGCCAGTAACTTGGCATGAGCAACTTCTAGGCTGGTAACTATGACATCTTGTGTGTGAATGAATGTGAAACTGAATGAAATGTTATAGCTATAACTGACTGCTTACTATGATTCTTTTTGTATTCACAATAAATGTGACATTTTGTCTTATCCCCTTTAAAAAGATCCTGCTGGTTTTTATTTTATTGGTATAACACCCATTCACTTATGTTTTATTGTGCTGACACTGACTTTAACAGTGAGGTCAACCTACATATTCAATTTTATGCTTGCACTTTCATATTCCGTGTTAAAATTTATAATGACTTAAATAATAGTGGCAATGTTCAATGGCATATCCAGTTAATTCAACTGTAGTCCTACAGTTAAAAATTATGTCCATGGTGTTTAACCAGGTTTTAAATACCGGCAATTCATAAAATAACTGTACTACTGTGAAACTGAATAACTGCATAAAATGAAGTAGTTTGTAACAAAACATGACACGCATTGAAAGATATACACCTAGCTAAATTATTGCATGATATAATCTGAACTCTGATCTTGGTGTGGTTGGCTATATCCTGTGAAGGATATTTTTTTAAAACCCTGCATTTACACATAAAATTTACATACATTTATTCCATTAAAGGTGATATGAAATCTCCTTAACTACATAATTATATTAATTAAATTAAACATAAAAACCCACATAGGGTAAACCTCACAATGTACAAATTGTAAATGGTAAACAATACAATTTCTATTTAAAGAAAAATAATGCAGCTTCTACAGTATGTAGCGATACTGCAATACGTGGCCTAATTAAGATTTCGTAGAAGATGATAAACCTTGTTTATATAACGTTATAATGAAAGACCTCATTTCAAATTCAGAAAAATTACTGTACACCTTACCATTCACGATAACTGTGATATCCCGAAAGTCAATTTCTCCTCTAGCTTCCACTCTTCCTTCACATCTATATATTCCTTCATCACTTTTATTGATATTAAGAATTTGGAGATTGTTGTTTGGTAAAATCACAAATCGATCTAGAAAGGCATGTAAGGAATAAAGTGATATCAGTAAATTAAGACAGTGTTGGGAATACTAATTTAAATTATTAAGACTAATGAACTTCTCTAATGAGATCAAATAGTTCACCAACAAAACACTTTCAATTTAAAATTAAAATGTAATATCATAAACTAAGTTATTTCACCCCAAAACCGATTGCTTTATCTTTTGTTTAAATTCAGTAAGGATTTTTTTCTATATAACATGGAAATGCAGTTGTTCTTCTGTACATTCTTATTCCAGACTTGTTACTGCAGTGCCACTAGAAGGACAATGCACATATAGTACATTCAACCACATATTAAATGCTGTGCTTTTTAAAAAAAAAAGATATATTACATGCATCCTCCCTCAAACCCTATTCCGTTCTTGTCAAGGACCAACTACCTTGAGAACCTGGCTTTTACAAATTAATGTTAATGGGTGAAATCTTGGCTCTATTTAAATCAATGATAAAACTCACACTGGCTTCAATATGGCTAAGATTTCACCCAATATGACATAATTTATGTCCCAATTCTGCAACTCATTATGTGCAGGTAGACCTCACAGAACCTTGCTGACTTCAATAGGTGTCCACCAATATGAAACAAGTTGCAGGAGTGGGATCTTATTGTGGATGATATTGTGATAATATTGTGAAAAAATGTGCAACTTCTATTTTTCCTGTTGCCAAAAACAAGATATTGTAATAGGTTAGCCCAGAAGTAGAATCCTTAGCTAATGTTTTTTGTAAAACTAAGAATCTGACTCAAATTATTACAAAGTGAATGAGATGCTTATTTTACCTAGACTGGTAAAAGGATTAGAGAAACAACATTGTCACACATCAGACCTTACAGTTGTACAGATGGAACTAGATAATGTTCTTTTATGTACTAGTTGTCTCTGTTCTTACTAAACAACTGTTCTTATTCCTGTTTGTACAGGATCTTTCAGTTTCACTCAAAAATATATATATAAACTATTTTTCCTATATATTATGACCCCTGATCATGTATCTCACTGAGTTTAGCATTTCAAGATGCCTTGTACATCACCCTAATCCAGCAAAGCACTTAAGCACATGTTGAACTTTAAGCAAGTGATTAAGTCTCATTGACTTTCAAGTTACATAGCTTAAGTGCTTTGCTGAATCGGGCCTAAGCATGCACTTAAGTGTTTTCTTGGATCAGAGACAGCACACTTAGCACCCTGCAGATATAAGAGGCAGATGGATTTAACTTTTCAAGCCCCTCAGTCTAAATCAGCCATTATCAGCTCATGCCTTTTGAGAGACATATAGCTCCTTAGGTCACTATATGTGGTTCTTGTGGTATCTGCATATGTGAGCCTCAACTCAGCAAAACACTTAAACAGGTGTTTAAATTTAAGCACATGCTTAGGGATTTGCTGAACTCGGGTCCTGGTGAGATCTAAGTATATCATGAAGAAAGACACAGGCCATTAAGATCTAATCACTGATTTTAAAATCAATAAGAGTCACAATCCAATACACATAGAAGTAAAACCCAATTCCTGGTGTGATCCTCTGGCAGTCACACTTCAAAATGTTCTCTCTCTCAAAACGTGTGTGTGTGTGTGTTGGGGAGGGGGGGGGAATGTCGTTTCTCTCTCTTTAAACTTGTTAGCTTTTTATTTGTTGAAACAATTCTTAGATCATAAAAAAAATGTACATTTTAAAACATTTGGAAAGTGCTGTTTAAAGGATTAATTTAATACAAAAAAGCTTCATCCTTGCTGGCTGGATGTTCTGTCAACCACCAGGCCTTTTCAGCTAAGGAGGTTATTTCAAGTTCATCAAAGAAAATGGAATGAAAATTAACTCTAATGTTGGGTGACTGCGGAACACCATAATTACCCTAATCTTGTCATGGGATATACTGGAGAAATGTGTGTATAATAACAGGAGAAATTCTTATAAGTAAATTAGGTTGATCGGATGAACAAAGCTCTTTCTACATCCCATACTACCTAGCATTTAGGCAGACAGATTAATACGCAGCACACACAATACCTATCGAAAAGTTGAAAAAGAGTGGAAAGTGAGTTGCAATGATTTCTCAGAAAAGCCACACAGCACTCTGTATGACTTATCCACTGACAGAGCTGTGAAGGAATTACTGCCTTTCAAGACATAACACCAAATATTTAAAAGAATTGTTATCTACCTTGCATAGTAATGATGTAAAGTCAGGCTGAACCAGCAGACTCAGCAGGTTCAGCAGACCTGAACCTTTGCAGTCATGCATTAGGTCTGGATAATGTGATTCACGTAAATAACAGTATGCTCAGAGCAAAGTTCAGAGCATCCAACCTCTCTAGCGGACACCGTGTTTATACTAGTAGTACATTATGATATATCCCATGAAGTACTATATATGATATACCCGTAGGTACACTGATATATAAACTATGCTTTTGTAAGGGGATCACAGTCAATGGATGTGGGCAGTTAACAGCCACCAGGCAATGCCAGCTCATCACACATGACAGTCAACAATGTTCACCATAACCTAGGACACTAAGGGTATGTCTATACTGCAATTAAAAACCTGAAGCTGCCCCAGGACAGCTGACTTCAGCTCACAGGGCTTGGGCTAATGGGCTATAAAAGTGCAGTATAGATGTTCGGACTCAGGCTGGAGCCTTGGCTCTCAGACTCTCCACACTCACAAGATCCCAGAACCCAAAGTCTGGCCTGAGCCCCAATGTCTACATCGTAATTTTATAGCCCCACAGCCTAAGCCCCTTGAGCCTGAGTCAGCTGACCTGGGGCAGCCATGGGTCTTTTATTGCAATGTAGACGTACCCAAAGTAGGATGTGAACACCCATAGCTAATTGGTAGACAAGCGTGAGGTCCACACAAAAACGTGCTGGAGAGCTAGCAAGGCCCCCCTACCAAAAGACTTGCTGAGGACAAAATGCTGGAAGTACTTGAAACCATTAGGGCTTCCACCGGTTCTGCCACTGATGCAGCTGAAACAATGGTAGTATGAGTGTTTTATGGTCCCCCCCGCCCCAGCCCTAAAATTTCCATTTAGAGGCAGGGCCTAAAAGTAGCAGCCAGCTCACCCTGGGTATAGTAGTTTTCCAGAGACAGGGTGAAATTCACTTCTGTGATGGCAGCCAACACAAGCTATATGCACTACTAAACTCCCACTTCAAAGGACTTATGCAGGCTCTCTGAATCAGGATGAATTTCACCCAGAGTGCACACAAGAATGCAACCTTTTCCTTCCCATAGCAGCACAGTTCTAATTAGAGGTTTGTAAACTCTTGATTTAAAGCAGAAAAATATGCAAAATCATCCTAGTTTTGTGTTCAGCTTGTTTCCAGGAAGCAGCGAGGGTTTTCATAAATGTTATTTCTTCAAGCTATCAGCAGAAGCTTTTTATAACCTCAACCTTCCTCTCTGGTTATTGGTTCACTTTCTGGCATTCATAATGTAATTTGAGCCAAGATCACCGAGATAGGTCATCGGGTGCAAATCACATGGCATTTCTTCAGTGGCCCTAAATTATGTTGAGCCTAGCCAATATGATCAGTCCAATAAGGTCAACCCCGTTCAATAGAAGTCTTTTTCATTTGTAATCGCCAAATGAGAGAGGCTGTCGTTTGTTTAAGCTTTTTGATTAAAAAATAAAGTTGTCATAATCTATCTTGAAATGTCAGAGGGAGAACTCTAGAAAGCAGAGTCCTAGCATACTTGTAATTCCACCGTTATTGGAAATTTGTCCTTATATTTTATATACTGGCTCCCATATTTATTTCTAGATTTCTGATTGGGAAAATCTCTTGAAATCAAAGTTGTCTTGTTGTATCAGGCCTAGTCCCTTAGAATATGTTCCTGGAGCAGGCCCTTATAGTTCTCCTGTAATTGCCCTGTTATTAGGCACTGTCTTATTATTTTATAATGTGGCTCATGTATCATGTTTATCATACTTTTAAAAGGAGGAGAAGTTTTCCTCTCTGAAATAAGAGTTCTGTTGTAACATCAGGATGCAAGCCTACTTCCTGTTTCATGTTTTGTGAAGCAGTGATCCCGTATAAAGAAGTATGAATGTGTAGGAGCTGAACAGCCAAACGAACCAGTTTCCACCAAAAATCCTGCAAACTTTTTTTGAACTGAACTTGGAATGGTTTGCACACCTGTAATTCTAACAGTCTGAAGAATCCCTTACAGACCTAAATTGTGATGGTGTTGAAGAGAGTTACACCCCATATTGAAATGATCAGGAAAAAAAACCCAAAGGAACCAGACAAAAAGGAAAATATATAACATAACATATATAACTTAATCCAAATCAGTATGAGTGTTACTGTCTCACAATGAGAATGATCTTCCATTTATATAGTACTTTTTCATCCCAAAAGGAATCCAAAACACTTTACAAACAATCTTTACACTGTGATCCCTTCAAATAACATACAACTGATATTTAAACATATAACATATGTTAACATAACATATAACATAACATATATCTTAATGACCAGCAGGAGGGATGTGCAAATTCAACCTTGCATTTTAGTACATTTAGTGCCAAAGCTGCGAGAGGATAGGCAGGTAGGCAGATAGCTCTCCAAAGATGTTTTCTGTGCATTGTGAGGTACATAATTATTTTGTTGACCCACAAAGGCAGAAAAAGCAGTATTGGGACAGTCAACAGCCTCCTAAAGACATCACAGGTGTGTGTAGTGGATACTGAAGGCCACTAGTACACCACATCCCATGAGAACAACAGGCATGGGGGAGAGAAGATGATCCGGGGTTTATGGTTTGGATTGAAAATCATACACAACTCTATAGACCTAACTGTACAATCCTTAAACATGTTGGTGAGAACTCACTCACTCACTCAAGTAGCTCTATTGGTTTCAGTGGGATTACTCATGTGAGTAACTGCTCACAAATGGGCTGATAGTCCTTGGCTGAATTTTACTTTAAGATTATTGGGTTAATATGAAAACAAAGTGAAATTGAAGGAATATCCTTTATTAAGATATCTAGTCTTGATTTAAAGCTTCAAGTGATGGAGAATCCACCACATCCAAAGGTAAAATTAAAGTTTACATTTAGGAACTCTTCAGTGTTATCCCACATTACAGTATTGATATATCTTCTTTTAAAATAATATTTTAATATATAATTAGAACATATAACTTAAAGAGTTACCAAAATACTAACTGTCAGCAATAGTTGTGACTTCCTCATTTCGATACAACCAGCTGACAACAGGTGCAGGTGAACTAGTAACACGGCAAACCACTTCAGCATCTTCTCCTTGTCTGAATTCTTGTGGGGTTATTATGTCTCGGAAAGTGAGCTTCTCTAAAAAGAAAGAAAACTGAATTAACAAGCTTTTCCTGTTTTGTTTAGCAGTCCAAGTTACATGCACAGTTACTATGAACACAGCATTAAATCATAGAAATTAGAGATGTGAAAGCTAGTTTATTTTTTCTGTGAGTGCAGTAGAGGACTGTTTCACTGTATTTTCTATGGCTTTGGCCAGCCTAGGCATAAATGTTCCTGGTAATGAGAATTCCACTATTTCCCTTGATAAATGATTGCATAATATCTTAGAATCATAGAAATGTAGGGCTTGAAGGGAGCTCAAGGGACCTCAAGAGGTTATCTAGTTCATTCCACCACCACTCCCTGTTAGGTAGCACCAAGTAAGATCATCCCTTACTGGTGTTTGTCCAACCTGTTTTGTTTTTTTTAAATAGCAATGAAAGGGATTACACAACCTCCCTTAGTAACCAATTCCAGTACTGAACTATCCTTACCGTTAGAAAGATTCTCCTAATATCTAACCTAAATCTCCCATGCTGCAAACTAAGCCTATTACTTCTCCTACTTTCTGTGGACTTGAAAAACAATTGGTCACCATCCCCTTTACAACATCCCTTAACATATCTGAAGACTTATCAGGTCCCCCATCAATGTTCTTTTCCCAAGACTAAACATGCCCAGGTTTGTTAACCCTTCCTCACAGGTCAGGTTTTCTAAACCCCCTTTAAAAATGTTTTTTGTTCTCCTGTAGACTTTCTCCAATTTGTCCACATTTTCCTTAAAGCATGGTGTCCAAAATTGGACATAATAGCACAGCTGAGGCCCCATGAGTGCAGAGTAGAGTGGTATACCTACTTCCCTTGTGTTAAGTAAAACACTCCTGTTAATATGTCATAGAATGATATTCACTTTTTTTTTTTGCAAATGCATTGTATTGTTGGCTCATAGTACTACTGCCTCGCTAGTTATTCCCCAGTTTCTATTTGTGCATTTGATTTCTCCTTCCTAAGTGTAGTGTTTTGCACTTGTCATTATTGAATTTCATCTTGTTGATTTCAGACCGATTCTCCAATTAATCAAGATCATTTTGAATTCTAACACTGTCCTCCAAAGTGCTTGCAATCCCTCCCAACTTGGTGTCATCCAGAAATGTTATCTGCACACTGTCAACTCCATTATCCAACTAATTAATTAAAAGATTGATTAGTGCCAGACACTTAGGGGACCCCACTATACATGCCCTCCCAGTTTGATAGCAATCCATTAATACCTAGTCTTTTAGTATGGTATTTCAATCAGTTATGCATCCATCTTATAGTAATTTCATCTAGACCAGATGCCCCTAGTTCGTTTATGAGAATGCCATGTGGGACAGTGTCATAAGAGTCTTTGAAGTAATCTCTTCAGTTTGAATATACAAAATAATTTCTGACTTTCTTCTTGCTTTCAACATTTTTGGGCCCAACTGTGGAACTCTTACTCATATTGTGAGCATTAATTACCCCAGCGAGTAGTCCTATTGACTCCATTATTTGGTGTTTTTCTTCAAGTCCTGGCTGCTGAAGGCAAGTGATTGTGAGAATTTCAGTTTTCAGGGGGGAGGAATAGAGAGGGGTTGGACTAGATGACCTCCTGAGGTCCCTTCCAACCCTGAGATTCTATGATTCTATGAGGGGGGAGGACTTTCTAGCTCTCAGGTTTGTGGAGAAAAGCCTGACATCATGAACTGGCTCAAAACCCAAAAGGCAAATAATAAGAAACCCAATTATTTTTAAATCGTGTGATTTTTTTTTTAGTCAATATGACCATTTTTTGGAGGTCTGATTTTTGAATACTTGGGGTTGGTAATACCATAAGTAAGTATTCAGTTGTGTGAGTAAGGGTTGCATAATTTTAGCTGTTATTGCAAAATAGCTCAACAGCTACACTGTGGCTTTTAATCTACCACCTTCTTTAGGCACCACTGCGGAACTATACAGACCTAAGAAGAGCTCTGGAGGAACTGCTTCTCAGTGACACATCCTCTCCCTAGGCAACTCACTGCACATGGGTAGTGCATAAACATGTGCCTCCGTTAGACAGAGAAGACTGATTTGCTTTCCTCCAATCCATCAACTCTAGTTTGTTGCTGCCATAAAAGACAAGAAGAAGGCAGCCCTACATCTCTGCCCCCTCTCTCTCCCTGTTCCCTTTTCAGAGATGTGAGAGCTGGAGTAAACAGTGCATGTGCTACCCAGAGCACAGAATGCTATCATGTGCATTGCTTGTGAAGGTGATAAATAATAAACTGATCCAATGTCCATTGAAATCAACGGAAAAACTCCCATTGACATCAATGAGCTTAGGACCACACCAAGAAGGAAATCATCTTGCTGATCCTCTGCAACATATCATCTAGCCCTAAATGTGCTAGCTTTCAGGCAAAATTTCTGTCAAACTTCACATCTTGTGTCTGGCTTTCTATGATTTTTTTTTTGTTCCATCCCAAGAACTATATTTTTTGAAAAAGAACTACTATGTCTCTTTCTGACATATTTCAAAGGATTTCTACCTTGCACAGTAGTCAACCTGTATAGTGACTAGCAGCTTTAAGCATAAAAATGATGACTTTTACAGAATATGAAATCCTTTCTTTGAACTACCAACTTTGCAACCATCATGTAATTGCTTGTAACTGTCATCATCAGCCTGAATGCTGTTTTTATCAATTACATGTATTTTTTAAAATTATCTATCATTTCATATCTGCTGTACCGTTAAAGCTGCAGTACTTTACTATTTTATCTTGCATTTACCTGGCATACTTCAGTTCATAAGTCTTGGCCTGACCATGCACCACATCCTGTTATGAATATTTAAGCAAAAGTCACCATTCAAATCAATAAGGAATTCTGATTAAATACTAATGGCACAATATGGCCCCTCTTTTTGATCTTGTGTTAGCCTTAAGCCTCTTCTGGATTATGCATTTTGCCTATTACATATTGCTAACTGATGATGTAAAGAATTCAGTTCAATATTCCTCTACTTTTTAAAGTGATGTCAATTACAACTTGACAAAGTTTCTGTAGGATGCTTTTACATATTCATTTTGCATCATGCAGTATATTTACATTTGAAGAAATAATCCTCCATTACTTGTTTAACTCTATTTTAAAAATAATAGTACTTTGGTGGCTTATAAAGATGTATACATCATCATATATAGGGTTTTATGTCACATAAGTCCCTTATACAGCCAAGAAGAGGAAAAGATTAACATAAAAGCCATTGCAAACTGTTTTAAACAGTATATGTTGTGTCTCTTGCACTTCAAATCAATGCACAATTTGACTATTGCAAGAGGCTTTATTTTGGTGCATATCTCTCTCTCACACAAACACATTTTCATAAGAGAGGTATATATGGTGCATCCTTATGATAAGACTTTGTATTTCAAGACATTAGGTAATTGATGCTATACCATACTGGATTAATGTACTCTGGATCTCAATTCCATTCAAGCCTTTTTCACATATGCTTGACTGCAACAGATACAATCTATTGCTCCTAAAATGAGATTTAGAGAGAAGGGGTATATATTTATTTAGTGTTAATTTTCTGTATAGCAAATGGAATTCAAAATAGATCCTCTTTTTATTGTTAGTTTTCCCTTTATGTTTCACTTACGATAAATTTCCAAAACAACAGTAGCTTCTTGAGTCTGTCCTTTTGCATCAGTTGCTTGACACCGATATATCCCAGCATCTTCTACATTTGCACTGTAAATGGTTAGCCGTGATCTAACACCTTCTTTTTGAATGACCACTCTTTGACTAGACACAATCTTCTCTCCTTGTGGATTGTACCAGTCTATACTGTCTGGCTCACCAATTGCTACAAAAAGCAATATAAAAAGGAAAGTTCAGCTAGACACTAAGTAACATTCAGTTGAGTTCTTTCTTATTGTTCTTTCAGTTGAGTTCTATTCTTTCTGCAATATCCAGCTTGCCTTGTCTGTAGGAGGAACACAAGTTATAAGAAAGACAAAAGAGAAGCAAAAAAGTCTGATGTCCATAATTTAACTATTTTGAGATATTAATAAGAATTAGGAAAATGTTTATATAGCCAGCTGAGACAGATATCACCAAAATGTCCATATTGTCCAGTAATTATTTGGGACATCTGTGGGTATTTTAGAAAAAATGATTTGGATCAAACCTTTGCCCAAAATCCAAACTACCTTTTTTACAAGACTCAAAAACCAAAATCAGATAACTTTCCCTCTTCCATGACATAGTCTAATGTTCAATGTAGCAAATTTGTCCATCTTGGTCCCAGCCTATGTTCAAATTTCAAAAAAGATGAAAACAACAGAAACTGTCACTTTTTTTTTTTACCTGCTCTACTGATTTTTCTCTCACAGATGTGTTTTCACTATATTCTATCTGAACCAAAAGCAAGCTTTTGGTTATGTGTCAAATTACTAAGGTGTACAGCCATGGTAATAATCACATTTGTAGAAAGAAACAGATTTTGAACTAGGATTACAACTTCATTTTTCCAGTTTTTTAGGAAAAAAAAGTTTCTTTTTAATAATTATCTATGGAACAAAAGCATTTTGGCAAAAAAATGTGTAAGAACATTACACAACATTATAGATGCAATCAGATACATGTTAATATATTTGTATTTAAGAATAAATATTTGCATTTTGCCATATTTAATGGTTACATTCTAGTTTTAAGTTGCCATTGGACTAAAGTTTTTAAGTGAGCCAGGAATTTGTGGGCAACCACTGGCCTATATTCAAAGAAAAGTCCTTAAAACTGTTTCATACTTTTCAGAACTATCTGATTTCCAGCTGGTTGAAGTTGTTTTTTCCTCTTTTTCTGTTTTAACTCACAATGAATAAACTGTAATCCATTCAGCTGCCTGAGTGGTTGGCATAAATCCTCTCAGATATAACTATATGCTAGATATTCAGATAACATTGGGCAAGATTCAATATCAAATCCTGGAACTACCACATTCTGCATAACAGAGTTACATACACCACCCTCCGACTTGGAATAAAACTAAAATCCCAAGGCGGAGAGGTTTACTTCTCCGCAGAGGTTGTTGTATAACAGCTATGTGACATCAGATCACATCCCTGCCAAGGCAGGAGAGCCTGGAACCCTTCTTGTCCCGATGGATTATGAAAATGACATTGGTGAGGCTCCCAAGCAAGTGAAAAGCCTCCCTGGCCCTATGGCTGTGGGGACTGGTTTCTACAGGTGATTGACAGTTAGCTGTGGAGAGCTCAAAGAGGGTGCATGCCTCAATGAGCAGCGACAGCTGAGAGTTCCACAAAGGTTCAATGGACTTGTTTGAATGGACAGGAGGATATGCCAGCAAACCTAAGACGTCCCCCAATGAGACAGGAGTGGGAAAGGACACAGGATCAGTCTGAACAAACACAAGATCCTGATCTGGCCCTTTGCTTTTGTCTGTTTGGAGTTCTAGATAGTTGTTGTTAACAAGGCTTATGAGGACATGTATTTTGCACAGTATGGGTCATCCGCTGACGAGTCCTTTGAAAAGAATAATTAACTCTTACCTAATAACATTTAAAAGATCCAGCAGTTCCACTGTTACCACAATAAAACTGAAACATTGTTTACAGACTATTGATTAAGCATGTTTACAAAACAAGTATGAATATTCTCATCTCGATGCATGGATAATTTTGACCACAATGATGGCATAACTCTAAATGCACATTTTATATTATATATAAAATTATCTCTAAGAAAAAATACTGGCCTCATCTTGAGAGAAGCTGAGCACATCAGTCACAAATTTGATTTATAAAACACAAACTCCAGGTTCCCTGTTTTTTTTAAACACGGTCAATTAATAGCAGAACCATGACTCCAGCAGGTAACTTAGTCCCATCCATAACAATAAAGCAACTGTCTCACCTATGCAGGTCTCAACCTGACACTGGTTAAGACCTTGGACCTCACTAATTGAATATGATAAGATAGAGATACAAAGTGAAATCCTGGCCCTTTTTAAGTCGGTAATAATTTTCCACTGACTTCACTGGGGCCAAAATTTCACTCTTAGAGCTGGATGTCAGCAGCAAACTAAAACTACCTCAACGCCACAGAATGAAGCCTGGCTACACTTCCATTGACTTAAAATGGGTCAGGATTTCATTGCCACCTCCACACTAACCCTCTTAATAGCTCCACATACACCTTCAATTAGAGATGATAAAATACACCCGTGTCAAAACCCACATGAGAGCATCTTTGATGCATGAAATTTTTTCAGTACTTTTCAGGTTCAGGTCCTATGTTTGAGAAATAAACTTTTTGGCAAAGTTTACTAAAGTACTGCTAAAACTTTCCCTGGCTAAAAAGCAGATTTTATGAGAAAAACTAATTCTAACTTTTCAGGTTACATATGCTCTCTTGGATACTGAAACAGTCACTCAGGTGTAACTTCAGAGCAGCAGGCTATATCTAATTTATTCATTAGCTATTTACCCAAAATGATTCAATTATGATCTTATATATTCATTCTAATATTAGTGTTTAGACAAGTAACATTATTTTAATAGAGCAAAAAAATTAACATACATAAATAATTTATACTAATAGAAATCAATTTCAAAATAAGTGACTTAGTCTGTTTGGCACCTGAAATCAACAGTCTGTGGATTGAAAACATACATTATGTGAAGCCAAGCAGGACTTGCTATTTATCATAACATTCAAACAGTCAGAATTCAATGCAAATATTGAAACAATATATTTTATATATAAATATTTCTAAGCCAATTAATAGCATTCAAATTATGCAAAAGGTTGATCTGAAAATTTAGCAAAACATACCTGGAGATATAATGAAATACATACCTGTGCACGTAAAGAATTTGGATTCGCCCACACTAAGCTCTACCTTGTTAAGTGAAATCGTCACTTGAAGAAGTGCTGAAAAATACAAGGTAAATACAACATGAATATATTTTGCATGTATCAGTTAAAAGATGCCTACACACAGTATGATATGTACTGTACAAACTGCACAAAAAAGATTCAGTGTCAGCTAAACGGAGTATCTCCCAAAATAGAGTATTTATACTCTATATTAGAGATCATATTTTAGATGCAAACTATAACATCTCTGTAAAGTTAACTTGATGGGGAATGTCCTGGAGATCCTAAGAATTCTGTTTCTCTCTCTCTCTCACACACACACACACACACCAAGAGATAAAAAACTCCCTCAAATACATAGCCACTCTGTATGAAGGACCTAAGCAATTATTGCAGATGCAGCACCGAAAGCACAAATGAACTAAGAAACACTTTTTTTTCAGAGATGTAATACAATTAACACAGGGCCTTACTGAATCCTAGAGTAAGTAGGTGCATCTCTACAAGTCAATTTGGCTTACATATGCACACACACCAAAATGGAATACTAAAAGAAAAAGGCATACTAATTTCAAGTTCTGCTAGAAACAGAAAAAAGTAAAACATCTCCTAGATGGAAAAGAACCAAAGTTTTAGGGAATGAAATTTTATTTTCAAAGTTCTGAGAGTATTATAAACAAAATAATTAGAAGGTGATTGGGGCTCTAAAAATATTATATAGTGTCCTCTCAACATTTTTTGTAGTCTTGAAACACATGATTGATTCATCTATCTCACAGGTGTGTGGAAGTGACTGTACCACTGTGTACAGTGAATGCTAAAGACTGCAAATAGACTAAAGATTTCACCTCACTAGCTCCTTGGTCCACCATTATCATGGCAGTCTTAGTCTAGAATTAAACACCCATGGCTGGCCCGTGCCAACTGACTTGGGCTTGCAGACCTGGGGCTAAGGGGCTGTTACACTATGGCATAGACATTTGGGCTTGGGCTGAAGTCCAAGCTTTGGGACCCTCCCCCCTCGCAGGGCTCTAGATCCCAGGCTCCAGCCCGAGACCAAACACCTACACTACAATTAAACAGCCCTTCAATCTGAGCCTGGCAAATCTGAGTCAGCTGGCACAGGCAAGCTGAAGGTTCTTGTTTGCAAAATTATTTTATATGACAAAACCTCTCTCTTTCATGAATATGTTACCTTTTATAACACTTTGAAAAACTCTGTGTACAGTACTGACTGTACTGCTGTTAACTACAGAAGAAAAAATGAAAGCATAACCCGAAAAACAGATTTGAAAGAGTATTTCATACATAATAGCTCCATATGGCTCCATAATAGCTTCATATAGCAATTATTACCATCAATACAAGACCATCCAAACCATTATGCAATACCTGTTCTATCTCTACATAAACAGCTTGGGTAAGGAAAGACACAGACCACATTTGAATTTATAGACTAATAACCCATGTCATGTAAGAGAAAGTGTTCCCCTTCATAGCACTGCAACACTAAAAACAATTACAAACCTAAAACACTTACAAACCAAAATTCTTCTAAAACCCACCCTAAACATTCCATGCGTAACAAGTGGGGATGATTTAAGTCATTATCTACTTAACTACTTTTAATGTATTCAGTTGTGAACAAGAATGCAATGTTTGAGTGCTGGACTTGGGGTATTCCCTGTGAGGGATCCTCAACTATGGAATCCCTTTGTTGATGGCATCAGAATGAGCTCAAGTCTCCTCATTTTCATAGGCTGATGCCAAACCCATTGTGACAGGATCCCTAGGATGCAACCTGGAACTAGGGTAAAGCTGCTCCCCTGTAACTCTCTAGCCTGGGCTGTCACTCACAATGCTTTGTCAGTGACATGTATAAAACCCCTCTGGGAACTGTTATCACTCAGTATAACAGCATGTGCAACCCCAAACCCAGCTACATTCCACGAATGCTCCCTGAGCCACTCGCGAAACAGATAAAGACACCAGCAAATCTGTTAACTCCCCAGCTTTGCACCCTTGGAATATACCATGCCCTGGTCAGAATCCTGACCAGTGTAAGTTTATTACCCAGTCATCCCTCCTTCCATGTAGAGAAGACATTCACTAGCCTTTGTAAACTGAGCTGAGATTTCCCAGGCACTTCAAGGAAAACTTGAAGTGCTTGGGAAATCTGTTTTAGGTAAAATATAAAACTGATTTATTAACTACAGAAAGAGATTTTAAGTGATTATAAGTGGTGAGCACAAAGGTCAAAGATAGATACCAAAGAAAGTAAAAGTTAAGTGCACTGTCTAAATCTTAAACCTCATTAGACTTGGCAGTATTTGGATCAAGCAGTTTTCTCAACCCTCTAGATATTGCAGTTCTTAATACACAAGCTTCCCCTTTAAGGTTGGGACCAGTCTCCTCAGTTCAAGTCTTTGTCTTCTCAATGTTCTTGTTGCTTCCAGCATAGGTGGGGGAGGAGAAAGGCCAAAAACATGATGCCACTGTCCCCTATTTTATATCCTTAGTCTATGTGCCTGGAAAATATGAACCCAGGCATGTCCTGGTGGACTTTGCTGAGTCACAGGGTTGAGCAATCTCCCACTATGTGATGCTTGTTCAGCTCTCTTATAGTATTGTAAATTCCTTGTTTATAACTCTCCTTCTGATTAATGTTTTTTTAACACCTTCCTGAAAGTGTATCACAACATAGCTGATAACAGTTCCTTTCAATTAATTAGCCTTTTACAGTTGGTATGGTTACTTCCACCTTTTCATGTTTCTCTGAATGTATAAATATCCTCCCACTGTATGTTCCATTCTATGCATCCGACGAAGCGGACTGTAGTCCACGAAAGCTTATGCTGAAATAAATTTGTTAGTCTCTAAGGTGCCACAAGTATTCCTTTTCTTATTTTCTTTTTGCCAACATAGCAGTAGAGACTCTCAAACTTACAAAATATTTCAGCAACAACTATACAGCAAAATCTCGTAACTTCATACACACTAATCATATACATATTTGGACAAAACAATGGGTTTCAGCAGATCATTACCTTCCACATGATATCTCACATGGCATGGTTTGTATGAAACATACCATAATTATATGACAGGGGTGAATATGGGGCCTCCAGGGTGCTGCTCTCAGGGACAGAGTGCCTCCCCATCTTTTCACAAAATTTCTCACACAATAACAGAGGAAGACTATATTAATAATATTAATAAAATAATAATAACATGTCAAAGTATAAGTGGTCAAACCCCAAAATAACAAGCACACAGCCCATTTCAGGCTAAATTATATGCTAATCTAAATACTGCATCTGACATTCCATAAATATTTGGCAGTCCTTAAAAAAACAGTGAGACAGTGAGAAAGGTTGTACAAACACAAGTTTAAGCTCAGTTTGTTGAAGAGGCTGAGAGACTTATTGATCTGACAAACTAAATCAAGACACTATATGTTCATACATGTGACTACTAACAAGACTCAGCAAACAAGAGATGAACTAGTTATCTAAAATGTTAAAATGTTAAACCCATTCTTGTAGAGTTCCCTTTTAAGTTTCATTGCATGTGCATTTTCAAAACTAAAATCCATGTCTGCCGCTCCAAAGAAACTAAACACATTGCTCCCTAGCTTGGATGACTATATTGCAATTCAATGGGGAAAATGCCCTGTTGCTGCAGTACATAATTCTCATTAGATATTCTGTTTCCCCTCCTTCTCCAGAATAGAGCACCTGACCCTTGAGAATAAACTGGGTAGACTCCTTTGAGTAGTTTCCAGATGCAGCCAACACCCTACAGGGTTAAGGGAGATTCTTACTCACAAGACCAAACATCAGCCAGAGATCACCAAAGAGGTTGTAGTTCAAAGCTATCATCCTTTTACTTGGCTAACAGATTTTATTGGTTGTTGTTTTATCAAAGCCAAATAAAATTAAACTATCGAGGACAGGCCACTCAGAATGACTGTCATGACACTTGCTGTCATACATTAAGCTATCAGCTATTCATGGCATGGACTTTCTTTTTTTGTGCATTTGCACAGTGCCTAGTACAATGGGAACCAGTTCTCGGTTGGCTCTTATACATATATACACTACTCTTGTTTAGAGCTTGAATAACTTCTGTTTAATGTAGGACAGTGGTAAGGTGTAGGGATATTAAAGAAGGTACCGAAAGTGATTCCCATAATTTAAACCTCATAGTATTACCAAGTAAAAGATCTCTTGGATCCATTGTTAAACTTACAAGCTACTGTCTGTGTAAACCATTGATTGTATCTGTCCTCAGAAAGATACTGTATTGCTATGAGAAACTTGCAAACAAGTTACTTGACTTTGTTCTTTATGCATGCTTTGTACCTAGAAACAGCATAGAAAGACCCCCACCCTCAAAGGGCAGGGAGTCTCAAATAAATTAGTACACACCCCGAAAGTGGTGGAGACAGTATGTCTGCTGATGAATGCTTGGTGTACATGAATGAATGAGCAGGGAGGTGCCAGCCTAGGAATTCAGGGACCATCGTCTGAAGGCGGCATCAAGTGGGAACGACCAGACAACACCCCCTGGAGGATAAACTGGGATCACCCGACCATCTCAAAGGATGGGAAAAACAAGATCACATCTGACAGCACAAACATCAGGAATGTGCCATCTGCTGATTGAGTAGCAACAGCAAGATGAAACAGTTCCCATAGACTAACATAGGAAATAATTCCTATAAGAATGGCTTCTACACACTGAGGACTTGGAGTCTCTGGTTCTGCTGCCAACCTACAGAAGCATCAGATGAATCTGACACGGACTCGGCTCCACCCTCATGCCCAGGTTACCTGGCCAGTAACTTGGCATGAGCAACTTCTAGGCTGGTAACTATGACATCTATGCAGAACCTGTGTGTGTGTATGTGTGAATGAATGTGAAACTGAATGAAATGTTATAGCTATAACTGACTGCTTACTATGATTCTTTTTGTATTCACAATAAATGTGAGATTCTGTCTTATCCCCTTTTAAAAAAGATCCTGCTGGTTTTTATTTTATTGGTATAACAAAGGGAGGAGGTTTAAGCAAAGCCAGAATCCAGCATTTTGGTTTGCAGGATCAAGAGAATGGGTTTCCTGATGGTGAGTGCAACTTCCAGTTACAAATGGCACTGCATTGGCTTTTCCTTCCTCTTCCCTGCCCCCTGGTTCCCATGCCTTTTTTTAACAGAAAGATAACCTCTATAATGAACAGGTGGCCTCCCTTAAGGTCAGGCTCTGTGACCTTCTGTAGACATATATTCAAATATTGTCTATTGGATGTGGTCTTACAAATATGAGGCAATGCTAATAATGGACATGTCTACACAGGGCACTTAGTTTGCACTGAGTTGACATACACTAGTTGGTGATCTATACTTAGGCCATGCTAATAATGTGCACTTGGGATGACTGTGCTCCCTTTCAATTTGCATCATTGTGTACACACATCAGGGGCTTGGGGCACAATAACGGTGTGACATTTTGGGAAAGTATCCCATAGTCCTTTGCTTCGCTGCTGAGCAATGTGTACTCTGGAATTTTTCTCACTACATATTATGGGATGCATAGGAGAAGCCAGTGGAATTCTAGAACTTGGGGTCAAACTCAAAAAAATCCCATGATTCTGATGTCTCACTCCTATGTTTCCTTTTTTTTCCTGGATTGCTGTCAGCCAGCATGGACTCAGCAATGATCTGCAGAACTATGCCAGTAACTGTGAATACTCAGAGGCTGTTTGGGATTTATCTGAGCTCTTGAAGCAGTGTGGCTTCGGTTTTGGACTTCGCCCATTGCACCAAGCAGATGCTATGACTGCAGCAGTGGCTTCTCCAGCAGCAGCAGCAATGGAGAAAGGAGGATGACACTAACCAACTTCTACTGTGGTAGCAGTGCAGCACCATTGCTTGGGCTTGCCCCAGAGCCACGTGGCAGTGTAACAACATACCACACTCTCTACATGTTGAGAAGCGGGTCATCATTGCCATCTGGAAGCTGGTCGCCCTTGAACATTAGCAGCCCATAGTCAACTAAATCAGCCCAGGGAGACTGATTGTTGGGGCCATTACTGTGTGCAGTGTTGTAGCCATATCAGTCCCAAGATATTAGAGACAAGGTGGGTGAGGTAATACCTTTCATTGAACCATTTTCTGTTTGTGAGAGAGACAAGCTTTCAAGGTAAACAGAGCTCTTCCTCAGCTGTGGTGGGCCTGGTTTCAAGACTGGGGTCCTGACACAATCCTCAGGTATGCTGGGGCCATTGCCATGCAGGTGCGTGATGCCATGCATAAGGTACTTTTGCACTAGGTTATAAAACTTGCTAATGCTCAGGAGATTATTGATGGCTTTGCATGCCTGGAGTTCCCAAACTGCATTGGGGCAACTGATGGGACCCATGTGCCTACAATTTGCCTCCTCCCGGAATCAGGGCTCAGTGTTTATAAATAGAAAGAGATATTTCTCCATGGTGCTCCATAGATGTAGGGTGCTCTGGAAAGGTCCACAGTGCTAGGATCTTTCACAAAACAACTCAATTTGCCTTAATGAATAAAGAAATTTGCCCCCAGGATCGTTATGGTCATTCATGATATGGAGATTGCCCTGGTTATCCTGGGAAACCCAGGTTATCCTCTGCTTCCCTGGTTAATGAAGCCATTCACAGGCCATTTGGGCAGGAGGAAGGAACTGTTTTACTATTGCCTCAGTAGCTGCAGAATGACACTGGTGTGTGCAATTTGCTGTCTGAAAAGAAAGCGGCACTGTTTATGGAATAGGCTGAAAGCTGTGTGAGGGGGAGGGGACATGCCCAAGATTATACCTGCAGGTTGAATTTTGCAGGGTATAATGAGAGTAAGAGAGAAAGCCTTAACAATGGGTGAGAGGCTGAGGTGCAGAAACTTGTTCAGAGGTTTGAGCAGCCGGCAAAGCATCCACTAGAAAACAGAAACAACCAGGGCAATACTATCAGGAATGCCTATTGCTCACTTTCAGTCTCAGCTCTGCAACAGAGAAGTTGTACATCCAACTGTTATCCTGGAGGTGATGGGGGGAATGTATGATGGGCAATACTGTCTCTTATGCATGTTGCAAGTAGCACGTTGTGCAATCCTTATTTTATCTCTCTTGTGTTTATACCGTTGTCCTTTTGTAAAAACCTATGACTTATGCAAAGCTTATGTTTTTTTTCTGATTCATTAAAAAACGCTTACAATCATTCATAAATAACAATTATATAACAACCAGAAATATACATTTAATTCAAAGAAGAAAGAAACACAGCTTTGAAGTGACACAGTGCAACGGAGGGCAGTACACAACAATGGGGCAAGTGAAGCTCAAATTCACAGGCAAGAAAACATCTAAGTCTTTGCCTTGTCTTGTTCTTAGGCCTTCTAGAGTTGAGTGTCGGGTCTCAAAGTTATCAGGGGAATAAAATGGCTTGAAAGAGTTGAGATCCCAGTTGCGATTGTTCTCACTGCCCTGAGCTGGGGCCAGGGAGGGGAATGGCCTCTGGAAGCACAGCTGTGGAGGTACAGCAGGGAACATATGCTGGTGTTTCCAGTACTTTATATTGTCCAGGAGCTGAAAAACATGGCTGGGTCCTGGTTGAGGGCATAAGATTGTCTGTGGGTCCACTAACTTTATGCTCTGCAGAAGAATATTCTGCCTTCAGAGTTGCCTCTGCATGTTCCTGTCTTTCTCTACAGTGTCTTTGCCATGGCAACAATGTCTCTGGAGAACTGCCTGTCTTTTTCCCCTCTTCAGCCTGAAATACAACCTCCACCTCTCCCTTGTATTCAGTTTGGGGGAGAAGGGAGTCTGCAGTGAGATCTGTGAACATTTCATTCTGAATTCTCCATTCCTTTCCCCTCAGGTTAGCCAGCTGTTCCAGCCATTGATAAAGGCCCTGTCCTTGAGGGTCTGGGTACTGCAGGTTTGTGGCTGGGGGAGTAGGAAAAAAAACCCACCACAACAAGCAGTAATTGTTCATATTGCAGGGAGACTATGCTAACATTTTTTAAAAAAACATGCATTTCTGGTTTTCCCTCCCTGAGATTCTTCCCAGTCTTGGAGGAACCTCAGAGATAGGGTGTGGAGGAGGGGTCTAGAATAGGATTTTGGGGTGGGCGTGGGCAATATATACTGTTTGGGTTTGCAGTTGTGCCTTGGAAGCTGAGTGTGGGTGTGAGGGAGCTGGGAATTACGTTCTCAGTTTGGCTTTGCAGTTTTGCTGTGCCTTGGAAGTGCTTATGTGGGGCCAAAAGGATTAGCAGGGGGGCATCTGGGGGCAAGCTGGATAACAATCCTCTCTACATCCCCTTTATGTTGTCCTGACTCTTGATGACATTAAATAGAGGCAGGTGACTAGGATGCAAAGAATAACCCTTTTGAAAAAGGCTAAGGCACACCAATGAGATATGCTGTGAAGCTATTCACCAGAATGGTCCCCCTGCCCCACAGAAGAGCTGTAGGAGAGGAAGTGAATTGCAAGCTATACTGGAGGCAATGACCATTCTGTTATCCCACAGAATGTCCACACCAAATGAAAACAAATTATCAGTGTTAAATTCTGCTTATCTCCCCTGTAGACATGCTGAATGTGCCGAGAAAAACAGACTGGATTCTCCACTGATTGATTGAAGCCAGTTCCCAGTCTCTCTCTGTGTAGGTCTGTGAAAACCCATTAAGAGCTATACAGCTATGATACCTCTAAGGTAAACTTCTTGTCCCATATGAATGCTTGTTACTGGACATATATATTTCAGCAGAGAGCGGCAGCCTTAGTACCTTTACGCGCATGCAATGCCCTAGTCTATGTCATGTAAATTGATTACACTAACCAAACTCCTTTTCCTGGAACCATTAAATCCAAATCAACCGTGTGAATTTCACACAAGTGAATGTTTTCACTAGTTGAATATTCTGTGGGAGGGGAGGTGAGGTACAGACTGCAGTTTCACCATGCTGCCATCTGCCATTTTGAGGAAGTGAATGGGTTTGGGGGGAGCATTTGCTGGGCTGGGGAGAGGAAAAGGAAAATAGATAGATGGGTGTGTCCCCTCCAGGGCATTGGCTTGTAAATGGTTGATAGTCAGAGCTTTAGCAGGAGAGAGAAGCAGATTGCCAGGCGGGAGCAGCCACCGTTTCGAAAACGTGTACAGGGAGGAGCGAACAGAGAATGTGGCTGAGTGAGGAAGGGAAGGAGGCAGATAGGGGTGGAGACTTGGAAAGGCCCCAGCTCACATCTGCCAAAAATAAACTGCAGCCATGCAGCAGCCAGAACGGAACTTAGCACAGCTGTATAGTATAAGAAGGAATTGTGAGGATAGACACTTACATGCTGAGGTATCGTTGATACATCTTTATTCCAGTGACTGGCCTCAAGAGCTTGCTGCACCGACACTTCACCCCACACGGAGAGATCTAGAGTCTCAGCATGACTCCAAGTGGGTGCTCGAAACATGGTGTAAAGGCTTCTGGAGTAATAGTAATAACTGAATCCAGGAGCAAATGGGCAAATTCTGGCTCCATGCCAGTTTTGAAATGAGGGAGGGGACATCCAGTCAACTTGACATTAGAGAAGTGGCAGGCACGCAGGTAAACAGACTGGTCAGTATGTTACACTCACAAAGCAGTGTGGGATAGCAGTTGGAGGGCTGCCAAAGTAGTGCTATGGCAGCTTTGCATGCACACAAACAATGGACTGAACTAACTCAATTTGCATCAAACTTAATACACTTTGAAAGAGGACTCCAGAGTTCTTAATAAAAATGTGGAGTAGGTGCACTCTAAGGAATTGTGTTGTGTATACAAAGGCATTTTCATAGTAGACTAACTCAAGTTACAGCAAATGAATGCCTCCCTCCACATACACAAGCCCAGTAAGTGATATTCAGTATAACACATTTTCAATGTGATAAAATGAAAATTGGATTGGAACAAATCTAATTTGCCAAAATGGAAATACATGTGCTTAGTTCCCCAGTTACTGCACAGCTGAAGGTTTGTCCAGAGGAATCACAGACATACAGGTTAATATGCCAGAAGACCCATACATTCCAGCTCATAGTTATTAACAAGGAAAAGGGGTTTGTCTCTTATCTATTATGCTGAATACAGTACAAATGAAACTAAGTTTGTATGGCATAGCATGAAATAAAATGAAGTAAACTGTTAAAAATGCCTATTGAAAAGGTCAGAAATAAACCATTTCACTAGAAAAGTTTGTCTTCTGAGACTAAGAAGCAAGTATTACATCGGAAGAAACTGAAGAAAACATTTAAATAAATTTATTCCAAAAGAGTCACCAAAGTCTTCTTTTGCATATGTCTACCCTGCAGCTGGGAACATGCCTCACAGCCTGGGTAATCAGATATGCTCTATTTCTGCTCAAGCCAGCGCACTAAAAATAGGTATGTGGAGGTTGTAGCAGGATGGGCTAGCTGCCCAAGTATAGTCTCAGGATAGTGGACAGGCTTGCACTCAGGCATCTAGACCATGCCGCCGCTCGTGCCACAATATCTATGCTGCTATTTCTAGAGTGTTAGCTTGATCATGCTTGTCTTCCTGGGCTAGGGGGCACCATGCCGGCTGCGATGCAGACATACTTTTGTGGACAGATTTGCAAAAGAGTTAAGCTCCTAATGAGGAACCTAAATGAAGTGACTATATTTTCCAAAGTTTTCAGGATGCAAACGCTTCCATTGACTACTCTCTTGTGCAGCCAGAGGAAATGCGAATCGTGCAAGGCCTGAGCACTTACTCATTTTCTGCTGAGTGGGATCAGGCAATGGCTGTGTAGATGCTCTCACCCAGACTGGTTGAGCTCCTCAGAAGTGGGCCTGTATGACCATGAGGCTTACCTGCGGAGCCAGTGACAAAGTCCCATACCATGGCTATTAAGCCAAAGAATAACGTTCTGGTTTTCAGATGGTTCTGATGCTCATGGAACCAGGAGCAGGACACAAATACAGGCACATCTGCTGCTCTATTACCAATAGCAGATTCTTGCTTTGACACCACTGTCAGTCCCAGGACAGCGATCTAATTTTATCCTTCATCCCTGCAGTCCATGGATATGAGGCAGCCCCCCTGAGATGGACAGTTAAGAAGTTGTGTGATCTGACAGACGCATTGTGAAGCAAAGGAAAAGAGTTTGAGACCGAGTGTAGAATGTGTATTTTTGTTATAGTATATGGAAGCAATAAATCATCCAGAAGTCCATGATGTAGCCAACACATTCTTCTTTATATTAACCTGTCCATAATAACTACAAGAGGGGGTGGGAAGTAAATCCTAGGTTCAGTTAGCCAAACTCTGTAAAAAAGCAAGTTAGCCAGTCTCATCATAAGTTACACTACAAAGAAATCTGGTGATTGAAGGATCTCAAAAAGTCAGAGTCTGGATGCATATCCCAATTATGAAGAAATGTATAGAGCTCCTCTACCCCCAACACAAGCCCCATATACATTTAATGTTGTGGTAAAAAATCAGTCTTGGCGATTTTCTTCAGGAATTAAATATCTTAGCATCTCAATAACACTGTTTGGAGAGTTTAGTTACACAGCATACCCTTGCATTTAATAAACTGATGGAACTATGCAAATTCAATATATTAAGTAATATGTTCTAGATAGGTTATAAAAATAACACTGTGCTATGAAAGGTCAAAGCAAGAATAGAGGACGTTTTTCCTCCAAGAATGAAATATACTTTTGAAATAGTCCTATCTCTTCTCTATCTTAAGAGCTTTAGCAAAAATGCTTAACCACATTTATAATTCTAAGCATAAACCCAATAATAAACGTTATAGAGATATAGTAGCTACATCCCTGAAATCAAAATGAAATCAGTTTCTACATATGGTACTTTAATATTTACAAAATAGGAAAATATCAGACCATCTGGCCCATTTTTCCAGCCTAGCCAACATTGCCCTTTCCTGGCATTGCTTTATGTAAATAGGAATAGAAAAATATTCCTTTATGTAAATTAGAACAAGAAAATATTGTCCAAGTGATTAGTCTAGCAATCTGTGCTTATGAGGTAGTCAAGCAGAGAGTCCATTACAAGGCTAGCAGAAGCTCACTCATCACTTATTTGGAGTGTGACATTTAATTAAAACTAAAATATTGTGAAGAGACTGCACAGCACAAAAAGTTTTATGGCTCATCCAAGTTTATTTCAGTGGAAGCCACTTAGACATGTAAGGTATTAGGTAACCTGATGATACCAATATACAGCAGCATGCATATTTTTAAGTTATTGCTGTACATCAACAAGTAATAAATTAAATTACAGGCAACAGTTCATATCAAGACTGGTTTCAAGGTCTCTGGATGCATGAGTGAATGCTTTGCCCATCAGGTCAATTAAGCTGTTCCACAGACTCAAGCCAGCAGAGAGTATGTTTATAACCGTGTTACAGAGAAACCAGAATTCAAACATTTGCTACCTGCCGGTTCTGAAAAAACACTGCTTCTTCCCATGTTTCCAAGGATATTACAGTGCAAGCCAATGAACATTTACAGTGCATTCCTGGGCATACCACTTTCAGGGGAACATGCTGTGAAAAACACTGCTACCATAACATCAACTGCTGTGGGGAAATAGTGAAGGAAGTCAAAATACCCACTCAGCCTTAGGGAGGTGTTATTATACAGCAGTGAATAAAGTAGAATTTGAGAGGAAGCTGGATGGGATATACAATCTCTCTCCTGTACAATGGTGTCAGTAGTGACAAAGAGTTGTTACCATTTGTAATGGGGTAGCAGGATTCTGATGTTGAGCTACCTGCTTAACTGGTTTGGGAAACATCCTGGGTGACACTGATGCAAGAAGAAACTAAGAGAGGGAAAGACCAGAAGGGCATTCCCTAGTCAAACTCCAGGAGGAAGCTTGAGATCAAGTTTACATTAAGTTACTGGAGGATTTTGTTGTGGTTTTAATTATATAGTCGCACCTGAGGAAGAGTTTGAAGACTGACAGAGGGTCTGTGTGTTCTGTCAAGTATGGGGAGAGGTTAAGCTCATCTGTATCATCCAATAACTATTGAGTAGTCCCTTCCATGATGACAAGATCCAGGGCAGGACTGATGGGAGACCCTAGATATTTCAATAGGCAGCAAAGGCTGTGTTTGTAATTAGACTGTTTGCTAAAGAGAAGGTCTCTGAGTTCAGTGGCCTGAATAAAGAATCCCTGTTCTATTCAGTACAACAGAGTCCTAACTCTTCTCTATCTTAAGAGTCATGATACAGTCCAATTGCAGGATTTCAATTAAGAATACTTCAGTAACCCAGACCCACTTAAGTAGGCCAGCAGAAGTAGTGCAGCTCCACCAGGCAAGAGAGGGCGCAGGATTTGGGGAGTTTGCCATCTGAGAGCATATTATCAGGGGATACTTTCAGAGAGTTTTGTTGGGAATGGTGGGGGTAGACTGATGAAAGGGAAACGTTGGTGAATCTATAACTACACGGATCCACTGGACAATCATCCCTAAGGCCACTCCACAAGCTGAAAGAAAGTTTCATTCCACCACCACCCAAATCGTCAAGTGCTTGCTGAGTGCGACAAGGACTTGCCTTCAAGTGAGGTTTCAGGAAAGATTCAACATAGGCATGTCCTAATCCTTACATCTGCCTCCATTTTCATGATTACCTAATGATCACGCAGCATTTGAAAAATAAGAGGGGGAGGGAATGTACAAATTTGGACAAAATCTATTTCAGTGAGGTATGAAAATATTTTGATCAACTATACTCCAGATAATAATTTTAGCAGATGGCAGCTTAATTCATTTTGTGTCTTACAATTTACAAAACCTTACAATGTCACTCATTTATTTATTTTTACTTAATTTCTGTTGCATTAAAACATTGTAATTTGGAGAATGTTGATTTTAAAGAGACCCTGTATGTAAGAATATAATTTCTTATGACGATTCTATAGCATACACTCAAAGAACTAGTTATTAAAGAAATCCAATACCACTTGAGCATAGTTGGCTTGTATATCCAGAATGAGACTCATTTAAGTCTGAGGCTGAACATTGATTTCAGTTATGTTCGTACAGTTTTGTTTTATAATAGATTTTGTCCCTATTACCCAATGGATCTGTTTGGATCTGTTCGTTTTATTAAAGAAAATCAAGCCATTAAAAACATACAAAGAACAACAAAACAATGATAAAGTTTGCTCAGCTTCTCAAAATACTGTCACTTATTTCCTGAATACAATGTTGTATAGGTGTATGACACTATACACAGATAGTAAAAACATTGGGTCAGATTCTGTCCCAGTTTCACCAGTGTAAATCCAGACTGAGTAGAGATCAATGGGTTTCCATTGGACTTATACAGGAATGCAGCATATGACCCACCATCCTTATTCTGAAAAGTGAACAATCTAAAACAAAAATGAGACAGGGTGCTGGAGGAGAGGATATCAGCAAGAGGGGTACGGAAGAATACACAGATTAAGGTTTTGCAGTTACTTGGTAAGCAGAGTATGCACCATATTCATTAATGGTTTTTGAGGTCATATTTGACTGCTGAGCCTCAAGACTAGTCTGAGATCACTGCTTGCAACACTGTATTGTGTGTGTAGTACACACCTAGAACATTGGTTGTATCTAAACTTGAGTGGTGAAGTGTTGATTGTATACGAATGTGGTTCTGGGTGAATTAATACATTGTTGGCCAGTTAAGAGAAAGCAAGTATCCTGAATTGAGAAACACTGTTCTTGTTAAAAGCTGAATTGAAAAGAATCCAGAGTTAAAATAAGGAAGCTGAAGCTCCCTGGACCCAATACAAAGGGGTTATCCTATTAGATTCCATTTTATATTGGCTATAACACTTATTCAATCAGGAAACCTAGTTTGATAGATTTTGGCTATAAAATGTAACTGGCACATCAGAAAATTCATAAAAAAAATATTCCCTTTTATGCTTACAACATCAAGATAACTGGGATGCAGGCAGGGGCAGCGATGTGCAGAGCCTTGAAAGTGAGAATAAGGAGTTTGATATGGAATCAAGGAAAGAAGCCATGGGAAGGGTAACTTAGAGGAGCACGAAGGAAGATGAAATTGTCAGTGGTGTTTTGGACAAACTAGAGAGGAACAAGGTAGTGTAGTGAGGGGGTGCGGTCTCCTTCAGAGACTGATGGGGAGGAACCCCTGCACACCGCTTGTGGGTGGAGCCAGGACACTCCCACCCACCCCAGAAGCTGGAAGCAGAGCGGTGTGACAGGAAATATAAAAGGTGGGTCCTGCAGCTCAGTTGGGCTGGATCCACTGGAGGAAACACATACGTCCTGCCCACTGCTGGGGCTGGAGGCTGAAGAGGACCCCTGCTTCGCTGAGGACCTACCAGAGCTGCTGGCCAACCAGGGCACTGGAGGATGATCCCGAGCCACAGCTCGGGGAGTGTAGGAAGTAGCTCAGGGACACCTGACAGTAGTTTGGTTGTGTTGTTGCCTGAATCCCGATCACCAAGTTTCAGCTGGATCCCTGCTGACCCAGTGGTGGATCCATCTGCCACTTTTAAGGCCCTGGGCTGGGACCTGCTGCAGTATGGTGGGTCTGGGTCCCCCTAGCTCCCTGTGACCAACCCCATCCCATGTTGGCAGCCTCCACACCTTAGGCCAACAGGCCTGCATTTGTCTGCTGTCTGCCAGAGCTAGGACGTCAGACTGCCCTAATCCCCTAGACTCTTTGGTACTCTACCCTGCCTGAGGGCCTGAGACCACAGACCTGTTGTTGCTCCATCCTGCCTGAGAGCCTGAGCTCAATAGACTGTTTGGTGCTCTGCCTGGCGGGAGGCCAGAGCCCTGGACTACTTGCTGCTTCACCCTGCCTAAAAGGCGAGGGCATTAGACTGCTAATCTCCCAATAAGCCTTGCCTAGAAAGGGAGCCAAGAGCAAGTGGGTGTGGCCTCCCTCCAAGACTGATGGGGAGAGACAGCCACACACTCTTACAGTGACTATGAGATATCAGTCAGAAGGAGGAATGTCCCCTTTAAGCAAACATATAGGTCAAATTCCCTGATGGTATAAGTCCACTGATCTCAACTCGGTCTTAAATATTAACTAGGCTTATATAAATGGTATGTTTTTTCCCTTTAGGAAACTATTACATCACAACTTTTCATCCAAATAGGACTTGTTTCTTTTATGCTGGAGCATGAAGAAGTAAATGATAACATTATTTTAAGTTTCTTTCTTCTTATTGTCCCTGGCTTTTTAAATCCTTTTTCAAGCCTATGATACTCCATGTAGCAATGGAAGAATCTTTAAGGACTCTGAGTTTAAGTTAAGTAAACAAAATTCAGATGCTTAAACTATAAAAAAAACCTGGTAATTGCTGTGAAAATTCAGGCCTTCCCTGAGATTTCTATTACTTCCTGGTTTTACTATAGTTAGGAACATAAGAATATGTGGTTGATAGCTGTTGTTGGTTTTTTGGGGATATATTATTTCCATTCTGTATCTTGGCTTAAATTAGGAAGTAGAAAGGAATTGTTAAATGTTAACTCAGCTTTTTGTACATGAGATGTTTCAAAATAACTGAATGTAGGGCAAGTGTTCTAGTTGGTTTTTATTTTTATCTGAACCACTGATTCATCTCTAGGATTAATTCAGCAGAGAGAATTATAAAGATGTTATACAAATGACCTATCAAGGTTATAGGTTGGAGAAAACGAGAAGATATGAACAGAGCAGTTTCTGTATCAGATCAAACAGCTAGGAAGCACATATATGTATGCCGAAGAATTCTATTTTCAAAGCTCCAGTCCAAAATAGAGCTGAATTAAAGAAAGGCCTTACGGATGCAAAATGCTAAGTAAGCCTTAGTGAAAAGCAGGAAGTAACTTATTTAGTTCAAAGATAAATTAGCAAAGGTTGTAGGCTTCCTTCTATAATGCAGTTAGCAAGCCCCCAGCATTTCCCCACTTTCAAGAAGATTACAGTATTGTCAGCTTGTAACAGGGTGCCTAGTGGTTGGCATGCCTGACTTCTGCTTCCTTGTTTCTCTGGTCAAGGTGCCTCCGTTTTTCAGGCAGAGGGGTAGGAGGACCTGGACCCTCCCACTTCACTGTGTCAACTTACCCAGGGCCAAGTGTAAGTTGATCCCTGAACAGGACGCACTCAGAGCAGAGAGTCTAAATCCATTACCCTGGCTATTTCCTACCAGACTCCCTTCAGTTTGGGGCATGGTCATTATGGTCCCATTTGCTGGGATGGCTTGTCTCCTGTGGTGCCCTCTTGAGGATCTTTGGCAGCATGCTGCTGTGGTCCTAGGCTCCTTCAGGTGGGGCAGCCATGAGTTTGGCGAAGTCAAATGTGCCAAGTTCTCTGGACTGCAATCACACAGTTACCAGAGGCTCTGAGGCAGTGGTGGGCAAGCTGCGACCCACGGGTCGCACGTGGCCCATCAGGATAATCCGCTGATGGGCTGCCAGACAGTTTGTTTACATTTGCACGGCCGCCTGCAGCTCCCAGTGGCCGCGGTTTGCCATTCCCTGCCAATGGGAGCTGCAGGCGGACGTGCAAATGTAAACAAAATGTCTGGTGGCCCGCAAGAGGATTACCCTGATGGGCTGCGTGCTCTGAGGTCTCCTCCATAGTATCCCTTGGCTGGGAGACAGAAAATGCTTCCTGGTGGCTGCCTTGGTCAGCAAACTAGTGATCCTTCCTTTCAGGTAGGGTGGTAGCTAGCTCTTGCCTCTTTACCAGTCAACCCTGAAATGGGGCCAGCTCTCTCTTTTTCTCGCACCTCCAGACCTGGCATTGGCTGCAGATATAAGAGAGCAGTGCAAGATGGGCCAAAAGGCTCTACTTAACCCCTGCCATGCTGGTGGGCAATATCTCAGCTTCATCAGACAGCTATTAATATAATAGTCACAAAGGGAGACTAACACCATCATTATTATAGAGTACCAAACAAAAAACAAAACAACAAACAAATGAGTAAAGGGGTATTTTGCTGCATACCACCGCACTGCCTTTTTATCTTCCAAAATTGCAATCTCTTTGGGGCAGGGACCTGTCTTCCTACATGTTTTTAAAGCACCTAACACAATTTTGGCACTAAATAAATAAAAAGTTATTAAAGGAATGAATGAACAAAGGTCCAGGAAAAAGGCCCACACTAGAATTTAATCGAAAAGCATGTTATCTTCTTCTAGCTAAAATTTGTGTCAATATTTCATAAAAAGAGGAATCATTAAAATCCTGATTGTGCCTATTTTAGCTATCCTAAGTAAATAGACATCTTGCATAATTATTAGTCAAAATTTTGCTAAGTAAAGTAAACTAATCAATATAAGGTAGGGTGTCATGGTTGACCCAAAAAATCTGAGAGTTAAAAACAAGTAATTGGTACTCTTCCTGTTAGATAAAGGCCCAGCTAATTGCTTTTTCTATTACCTAATTTCACTCCTAATAATTAAATATTTTTAAAAATCAGTTGAAAAAAAAGTATCTTGCCAAAACTATGACATTTCAATCAGCACTTTCCAAGGGGCTTCATTGGAAATAAGTTATTCCACTGGACATTGAAAAAGTGTTTGATAGACTTCACGGGGCCTTTTTCTTCTGAGAGCTGGATGGGTTTAGCTTTCTTGCTACGTAATGCAAACAGAATTGATGGCTTATCCAACTACACTATCCTGTAAGAAATTCAGAGCACATTTCATCTTAAGTTGGAGTGTGGCTTTCTCCATTTTTATTAACTCAGCATTGTGTTAACCAGTTAATGATATTTTCAGAATCTTCTCTCTTAGACTTCTGTCATATGCATATAGCATTATATAATAATTATCTGAAATTTTCAAAGTTTTAAAAAAGTTCTTTGGCAAGTCTAATGTCCCATGGAGTGATGTAGCACCATATTTCCCAGTGTTGTACTCAATGAATGAAGTCTCAATTGGGCTAATGATAATTTATGACATCTATACAAGTGTGTAAATGGCTTGATCATCTGCCTGCAATTTGGTTTGTGCAAATATCTACAAGTCCCATAAACTGCACCTGCAGTTTCAATAAACAAATTTAAACTCTATTGATTTTAACTGCATATTGGCAGGACTACTGGCTTGTTATGAGTTTCTTCTCTAGAGTGTTAAGGTACTGAGAGATGTTTGCTACATTTTTAATTGCTTGCCGTCAAGTTTCAGGATTAATTAAAGAGTACAGGATAAATTTCCACTTCATCATTTTATCATTAAGGACATTTGCTTTGGATTCATCAGCAAGAAATAGAGTCCTGATATGAAGTTCCTAAGAGCGATTTTCACTTGATCAGTAAAGATTATTAGTTCATTATACCTGGTGCCTTGTGGAATAAGGAGTGCATGATTTGCAGGTAAACATGGGAGTTTGTGCGTCATAGCATCTACAACTTCTACATCTGTTAAAATAAGCTAGTTTTCCCTGATGAAAGATCTAGAACTCACACAAAGTTCATGTTGCCCCATTGGACATTACAGATGGCTCAGGTTGGTGAAAAGGTTGATGTAAGAGACCCATTCTGATGTAGTCTGTAGAATAACAGCTATGAATTCTGAAACATAGTCTGATCAGTAACCATGGTAACACTGTACTGAATATTGTTACCTACAACCTGGGCGGCATACAGTAAAATTGAAATAGATTAGCCACTATTGTGTTGGAGCAGAGACAATATTCAATTTTAATACATTACATTCCTTGAACAAGGTTTTTTTGTTATGGCTTCTCAATTGTACAAATATGTCAGGCAGGGAAAATGCTATAGTTTAATATAAAGAGTAACTCACTAAAACTATTTTTAGTGGTAAGACCTTTTTTTAAAAAGGATGCCTAAACCTAGGTTCTATTTAGGCACTTCTCTAGGTCACCTGATTTTCAGAGAGGCTGAGCATCCAGCAGCATCCATTAACTTTAATGGTTGCGGCTGGAAGCTCAGCACTTCATAACACCTCTGAAAACCTGGTCACTGATTTAAATGCCTAAATATAGATTTAGAAGCCTAAATTTAGGCACTTGTTAAAAAACATCTTCAATCAATATTTCAATCTTATCTACTGTAGCATCCTCCAGTCAAAGCAGCTGAAAGCAACTTACAAAACAAGAAGAAAAGCCAGGTCGGAGAGGTCTGATATGAGTTTTGATTTAACCAACTTAATTGATTTGGGAAAGCTCGTGTGGGATGACAAAGATTTTCAACTGATGGAGTGTAATAAATTGTAGAGGACTTCATCCATTCCTAGCTACAGAAAGGACCTTTTCAAAGCAGCTATTTAAACTACATGTAGATACTTAATTCTATTTAAGGCATTTTAGTTGGAATTATAAAACATGATAAGATATATAAATAGAAGGCATGTGAGGTTTAAAATAAAATAAACTGCTTAGTAGAATCTCATTGATGGAGAAATATGATGGGGAAATCTTAATTTTAGATTTAATGTTAAAAATTGACTTTGCAAACACTGCAGACAATGTGGAGTAACCACCAGATAGCACAGGATTATAACACATTTAGGCAGATGAAATAAATGAATAGTCAGCTGAACACAATATTGGAAAAACATACAAGTCTCTCAGCCTAGAAATGTTCCTGTGAGCAAGAGCAGGGGAAAGGAATAGAGTCTTAAATATTTGTGATATTCAACAGAACCATATTCCAAAAAAATGTCGCATGATGGAGGCAATGATTAAGACCCTGATCCCACAAGTTGTTCCATGTCCATGCAAAAGCCTTATTGAAGTGAAAGGTCTGCCCAGGCAGAAAAACGTGCAGGATCAGGATCTAATTTACTGTCATCAAAATGCATTGTAAGCAGGTGACAAGAACAAGCCCAGACACTTTCTGTTTACTCTTCTAAGGATTTCAAATAATTTGCAGAACTTCAGGAAAGGATATGAGGCAAGTTGAAAGACTGACTATAACCTGTGGAATATTGAGTATACAGTTATGGATGATATCACCCAAAGAAAACATATTCATGCAAAATAAAACTGGGCACACTACAGAACTTTAGGAGACTTCACAGTCTACAATCCCTTGGCATTCAAGGAAAGTAGAATCAAAATGTAAACTATGGGCCTGATTCAATGCCTATTACAGTAAATGGGAAGAATTCCTTTGGACCAGGTTCAATATCAATTTACAATTATATTATTTCCAGCAGCCTAAGACATACTGAAAGATATTCAATCAATTCAAATGTTCAGGCACTGCATAACCCCACTATATACAATTTTGCTGAAAAAATAATTCAGCCATTTAAGTGTGGATAAGCAAAAATAAATTAGATTTAAGAGCACAGCAGGCTTCAAAGCTAGACGATTATCTAGAATAAATATCTGAAACAGCTAGCAGTCCACTTCAAGGCAAAAAAAAAAGTTGGAAATGAGTTATCTATAGCATACCAAACTACAAGGAGATTTCATACCCTGAAGACATTCTCTGAACGTCCTTAGTTTCCAAATGAGCTTTAAAAGTTTTATTCGAGAGTAAAACATAGGAAGAAGATATCAGGAATATCTTTTGATATAGGACTAATTTGATGAAAAAACGTGTTTTCATTTATTTTTTACAATTAAGTTTAATAGCTGGAGTATATTATATGGACTCAGCTTGGTGCTCTCTCCAAAGTTAAATGGAATTAACTTTAAGAGTGACAGATCCCTGGGACAAATTCAACGCTGACTAAAATGAACAATCAAACCTCCATCAAAGTCAATAAAAGTAAGCACCTTTAATCCAAGGCTGAATTTGGCCCAGTCTCTGTGATGATCAATGGCAATGATGAATGATGACTATACATTGTTTACCACTAATAATATATTCACATGAATCAAAATATGACCAAATAAAACAGGAAAGAATTATAAGGGAGACTTAAGAAAAGAGTCAAAATAGCCTCCACCTTCCATTTTTATGCCTGCCAAACCGAAATTGGATTAAGCGCCACTTCCAAATCAGCATTGTTCCTGTAACAACTTGTTTCATATATTACAATCAACAATCACCAGTATAAGTTAGAACCCAAAGACAATTGAGATAATTGCATAGTGACGAACACTATAGGAGTACTTATAATGGTGCCAAAACCAAATACTTCAAAGTCTATCCATCGTTACAGGCACTGAAGGCGAGGGAGATAGAAACGATATTGCATGCTAGAATGTTTGGTTATATTTTAAAGTATTTTAATGATTTCTGAGCATGAGCAAACAATAAAATATTAAAATGTTAGCATCTTTATGATTTAGGATTAAATTGTGATTGTAGGCACTAGCACAAGGGATAATGCATAAGCTGCACCACCTGTGAGTTATTGTGACACTTTTATGACACATAATTCCACCTCTGCGTCCCCCTTTTTCCTGAAGGATATCAATTAATTGTTGACCACAAAATGGCAGAGAAAGAAAAAGGAAGTGGAAGAAAAAGGAAAAACAATGGGAACCCTAGCAGTAGAGAGCTTCTGTAGGAAGTTGGGGAGTGAGAGTCGGGTCAAGATCCTTCCCCTTGTCTACATCCTCAGCATATGGACCAAGTGTCCCATTCCCTTGTTTAGGGGGTACACTGGGAAGTAGCTCCTTTCAAGCGCTTGATTTTTCAACCTCAATAATGTTTTTCAAACTTAGTTTTTTGCGTAAAATAGTTATTGTATAGTACAAAAATTCTCACATAGCCTATGGAAGAAGGAAGAGAGACTGGAATAGATCCCAGTTATCATGGATTAATTTCTTAAACATATATAGGAAATTAGACCTTTTTTATTAGCTTCAAGTAAAGCACATATAACCCACAATTATAATAAATGCAAATTAAAAAAATCTTTCCTTGTTGTACAGGGCCAGGTGGTTAAGAGAAGGGAATCTGCACTTCAATGTTTTGTGTCATATAATTAGCTTTCTTACATATCAAGGAGAAGACACTTCAGCTTTTATACAAAGGATACCGAAGTATGGTTATTAGGGCAACCTGTGGTAGAACAGGTTCTCTTGATATAACTATGAAGAAAGGACTACTACATATTTATCTTGTAAACAGACGAAGAGACAGAGATTGTCTATTCTTTATAGACACCATAACCTGTATTTCTAGTCTGTTTCACCAGAGAGGTGCATAGTACTCCTTTCCAACTATTTTATTTCCTATATTTATATTTTTAAGTAACCTATTTTAAATCCTATTGTAAGTGACCATTTGAAAGACAAAATTTGGTTGCATAAAGAAAGTGGCCTTCTAATAAAGACAGAGCAGAATTGTAGACAGTGGATTAGATCATCTGCTGGTGAAAATCAGGATAGCGCCATTTACTTAAAAAAAATGCATCTTCATAACACAAGGTGCTACACTTAGTAATTGGCTACCACTACCTCAGCATACAACTACCACAAGTAAGTAGACCTGGGCAATTTTCTTTTTTGAAAAAAAAATGTAGATTTTTGCATGTAATAGTTCCTGTATAGTACAAAACTTCTCACATAGCTGCTGCATTTTCACAGCTATGGTAGAAGGGAGGGCAAGAAAAAATGCAGTTTCAGTGACATTAAAAAGTTTTGTGAATTAATGTTAATTTAAAAAAAAACCAAAAATCCAAAAAATAGAAGTGTTTTGTTTCAAAATTTTCAACATGATTTTGTTATTCTTGGTTTGAACTTTTCATTTCAAAATGTACTTTGATTTTTTTCAAAATGAAATTAAATATTTTAAAAGGATCAAAATTGAAATGAAATATTTTCATTGAACTAAAGTGATTTTTTTTGTAAATCTCACATGTCAAAAATGTCATTTTCAGTCTGCCCCCAAACTTTTTTTACTTTTTGAAACTGACAACAAACAAAAAATGTGCATTATTTACTTAACAAGCAAATAAGACCTCACTATTCATCCCTCTTGAAAATACAGTGATCTCTATCAGATGCACTAGAGGCATAAAACACCACCATGACAACAATAGCCCCAACACATTGCCAGTCTACTGAATTACATCTTGAACCCATGTCTGGTGACTGACCAAGCCCTGCACAATTGAATGGGGATTATTTTAACTCAACCTCCAAGTCCCCCTAAATCATCAGTCATACAGAAGCAGCTTTGCACATGGAATAATTTATTTTTCTTCCCCAAATATAGCCTATGCCAAACTGACCTGTTTTAGAAATGTAGAGAAAAGAAGCAAGGGACATGAAAGTTTTCTACCAGCAAACATGTAAGCTGTCTATTTGGCTGGCTCTTTTTTAAGCCAGTTTAGTAGAGCTCCTTGAACCAATCCAGAGTGCACAGGGTTACATTAAAGCATGGCATTGTAGGCCCAAGCTACTTGAGTCTCAGTCTGAAATCAGAATCTCAGTTTTCATTGGGAGGGGAAAAAAGAGTTGCCATCCCTCTCTGACACTCAGAATATTTTGAAAATGTGACCAAGTGTAACTGATGTCTGCATGAGTCTGCAGAGTGATGGAAACAATATCTACAAGAGATGTGAACTGCCCCATTTCAGGAACGTACATTAGGGTTGCCAACTTTCTAATTGCACAAAACCGAACACACTTGCCCCACCCCTTCCCTCAGTCCCCGCCCTCTGTTCACTCCCTCCCCCTCTCTCCATCGCTCACTCTCCCCCACCCTCACTCACTCACTTTCAATGGGCTGGGGCAGCGGGTTGGGCTGGGGTGGGGGACAGGGGAGGACTCAGGCTGGAGCCAGAAATGAGGAGTTCAGGATGCGGGGAGGGGGCTCAGGGCTGGGACAGGGGTTGGGGTGCGGGAGGAGGTGAGGGCTCCGGCTGGGGGTGCGGACTCTGGGGTGGGCTGGGAATGAGGGGTGGGGGATGCAGGATGGGGCTCAGGGCTGGGGATTGGGGCACAGGAGGAGGTTCGGGCTCTGGAAGGAAGTTAGGGTGCAGCAGGGGGTTCCGACCTGGGGCATGGGAGGGGGCTCGGGGTGCGGGCTCCAGCTGAGCGGAGCTTACCTCAGGTGGCTCTTGAAAGTGGCCGGCATATCTGGCTCCTAGGTGGAGAGGCCAGGGGGCTCTACACACTGCCCCCTCCCTGAGCGCTGGCTCCACAGTTCCCATTGGTCGCAGTTCCTGGCATGGACTAGCCTCTGGACATGCCGGCTGCTTCTGGGAGCAACGCAGAACCAGGGCAGGCAGGGAGCCTGCCTTAGCCCCGCTGCACTACTGAGCAGACTTTTAATGGCTCGGTCAGTGGTGCTGACTGGAGACACCAGGGTCCCTTTTCAATGGGCTTTCCGGTCAAAAACAGGACACCTGGCAACACTAATGTACATAGGGAACCCTGGTTTCTATTTTAAGTAGTGCCAGTAGGCCTCTGGATTGTCTTAATCTGGTGTTGAAAGCCCCCAGTAGCTTTTTCTGTCTTCATCTGTCCAATGTTAGCACTCAGAGGCACAAAGCCCATGGGTAACTCATTTGCATAAATAAGAATGGATCTTGGTGCCTATTTTTCTGTGTAGAAATTGTTTTCTCCTCAAGAGGAAAGGAGGGCCTCCTAATTATCTACATCCTGCCACCTTCCCCTCTGGCACCTCACATAGGGTGATTCCCCAGGGGGAGAGTAGGAAATCTCCTTTTTGTTTCATTAAGTGTTTCAGACCACTTTTAGGCAATTTTTTAGATATATCACCTAATCACCAGGTACCCTATTGTGTATGTTTTGAAAACATAGGAATTGCTTGGACATACCATCCTACACTTAGCTGCAATAACATTTTCTGCAGCTACAACTTCACCCTTTAACATCTACTTTGCTTTGAGCAGTTTTCTTCCTTCTCCCTCATGTCGAGGTATACACATCTCAAACAATATTTGTTTCTTCTATAAAGTACAGTATTTCATGCCTTTCTCAATTCTGGGTGTTTGCAGAATCTACACTCAGACATTAAAATCCAACAACAGTCACCAATTTATTACCATTGTTTTCTCATTTTTGCTAATATATCCACGACTTAATATTATTTTACAACATGAATACGTAGAAATTACCTTGATAGCCTAATAAAAAAATCTCTAGAATAAATTAAACTCTAACAGCAAAAAAGGGCTGACCCTGAGACAACTGAAGTGGAAGCTTTCCCATTAATTTCTTCTTTAATATAGACATTGGTAACTATCTGTTTCTCTAAAATAAATTCAAAGTTATAATCCAAACAAAACGTTAACAGAAATACAGGAATATGTGTATACTTAATAAGCAATTACCTTGTTATATTTATGTGCATGTAATACTCTTCCATAATATAAAAATATGATTCAAATAATTACTATATCATTTCTGAGATGTACAGTTCTAGAATTATTGACTTCTATGCTTTCTTTATTTTTTTTTTAATGTTTCCATAATTATAATGTGTAAATAATTTAATCTGCAATGAGTCTGGAATTCCTGCAGTGAGTCTGGAAATTCTGCGTTTAAAAAAAAAAAAAAAAGACTATTTTTTTTAAGTTAGTTTTCGTGCTACTGAAAGATGACAGTTTGAGAGCACCTGACTCTTACTACATAGAAGAAAATACAAATTCAAGACCCCTGTCATTCCAAAAGAGTAATATTTTAAAACAATACTCTTCCATCACAACAACCAACTCTGTTATAGTCAAAACTGACAACTTTTGTGACATCCCGAACAGAGAGGTCAAGGACTGAATGAATATGGAAATTGATCTAATGCTAGTCAACTCAAAATTGGCTTGAGACATGCAGAGGGGAAAGTGTGAGGAACTTGTACTACTAGCTCAAATGTTGCACGTTTTGTAGCTAAGCAGAGAACTTCAGTAACCAGGACTGCCAATCCAGCAATTGAAAAGATATGATACTCTTCAACACTGACCCTGAACGTGCTGAGTGTTCTCAATGGCTAGAGAAATAAAGCAGCCACAGGACTCTTTGAGGTGGGGGGGGGGGGGAAGGAACATTCATAGGAATCAGTATGTTAAAAAAAAGTTAAGGATAAAGATCAGCTCTCAAAAGAAGAGCTGGGAGAACTATTCATAAACTAGCAATGTATTCAATAGATTTGTTCAGTTTTGTTTGTTCTAACTTTATTCTTTATTTGTAATTGTTCCATGAACAATCTGTAACCTTGATCATATGCAAACACTTATGCAGATAAGTAACTTTATGTACAAATAATTCTTTTTAGCATAATATTAGACATGTGCATACATATTTGCAGTATCATACAGCACCTATTCTAATACATTCCATCGTTTGGGTTGCTTGTGATCTAGGTTCTTTTCTTTACTATCATTGTGGGATTGGGTCATTTCAGTCACATGGCAATGTTTTTCTTTATTGATTGAATGCATGTAAATGTAGCAAAGAGGGGGATGAAACTATCTAGTCACCGGACATTTGATTCTCAAAAGGAAAAGGGTAGAAATGATGGCATTAGAAGGAGTTAGGGTGACTGGAAATGAGAATGTTCAGGATGTTTAAAAGCTTTTCCTCTTCAAGGCACCTGAGTTAGGCCTTGCCCGGGAAATTACATCTAAACATATTTGGTGATCTTATTGGCTGGGATCAAGTTTAATCATACATTTATGAAACAGAAGACTGACTCTTAAAAAAAATCTATTATAAATAGCATGTTCTGATTTATCTTAAAGTCTCTTTAAAAGTATAATGATTCTTCCCTGATAATGTTTAGAAGGGTGTTTGGGAAAGACTCCAGAGTAGCATCGCTTAATCTACAAACCTAATTTAAAAAATTCACAGAAAAAAATATGTTTGATGGAGAAAAATATTTTTTAATGTCATAGCATTCAGAATAAATAAATGCAGATAGTTTAGCAGGCAGCTCTGGGAAATATGCTTAAATAAACTCATAGGAAAAGTTTACCAAACCTAACATTCCAAAGAATCTTATGTATTTCTATCTGTTAAAATCTATCCCTTAAATCACTTCCTAATACAGATCAAAGACCCACACAATAACTGAAAATGGAAAATAATATTTTTAGTAAGATTTAATGGGTCCAGATACACTCTTTAAAAAAAAAAAAGGAATTTCACAGTACACTTGACATTCTACATCATCAGGGTCTTTTAAACTAAGTATTGTGGCAAATTGCCGGCACTACTATGATGGGTCCCACACTTTCTCTTCTTGTGGGGTGGTTTCAGGGTGCCATTTCTTGCCCCTGAACTGGGGTAACAGCTATCCTACTAGTATCCCAGGGAAGGGGAGTGGAGAGGGAGGGACCCAGGCCCGCCCTCTACTCCGGGTCCCAGACCAGGGGCCCTATGATAGCAGGTGAACCACTTGTACCAGTGATTCTTTCCCCTGGGCTACTTCCCTCTCCTGACCTTCTGCTTGTGGGGCTTCCTGCCTTCCCTCTGCACAAGCCAGGTGTCCCTTTACCTAGGATCTTGGTCTTCTTAGCCCGCTGCAGCACTTCTCAAAACTCTCCTCCACTTTCCTTCGAACTGCTCTTTGTTCCACCACCAATCCACTCTGCTTCACTCCTCCAAACTGCTCTCTGCTCCACCACCAAACCACTCTGATTCAGCTCCTCCAAACTGCTCTCTGCTCCACCATCAAACCACTCTGCTCCAGCTCCTCCTCACTCTGCTCCAGCTCCTCTGGATGATTGAAGCAGGGGGATTTTATCAGGTGACTGGCTTCAGGTGCTCTAATTGGTTTCAGGTGCTTTTAATTAAGCTACAGGGAATAAGGCTTCTCCTCATCCTAGATCACTCTCCTGCTGCCTTCTGGCCATGCTGTATCACAGTATTAATATCAATTTTGCATTTTCTCCCTTTTGGAGCAGAAGCTTCTCACTTCTATCTATAAAACAAACAGATGGATGCAATTTTTGGTGCACAGAAGGTCACTAAAGGGAACAGAGTAGCTAGAATAACAAGTGTAACTTGTTTCCCAGTATTATTATTGCTTGGAACCTAAACATCAGAATACTTTTCTTTCTTTCTTTTTTTTTTTTTGGTTAATAAAGTAGAGTTGGGAGGAATCAAGGGAACAAGTCAAGGTTCTTATTTGTATCTTTGTTTTTTGCCCCCTCCCCAGCCCCCCATCTCCCCAACATTATCATGCACAGAAACATATGGGACTAGATCCTCTGCTGATGTGAATGGACATAAATAATTTACATTTGGTGAGGATCTAGTCCATGAGGTAAATAGTAATTTTGTAAGCTAATGAAATAAAGATAGGATTTTGTCAATATAGCATGTTTTACAGCCACAAAATAAGTTATTGCACATTGTTCAGTTGAAAACTTTAACATAATGCTTCAGATCTTTTGAGCAGTGCAAAATATTTCTATCACAGAAAAAGCTCACTCCTTATTCCCTTTGCAGGAACCTGTCCTGTGAATTAGCAATGCAATATTGCCTCTAAAGAGCTGTAGAATCATCTAGGAAAAAACAGAGCTGTCTATATGAATCCCACAATCATTCTCTATTTGTGAGTGTTCAGCATCCACTTCAGCATGTTTTAAGACAACATACTGCTAGTATATACAAGCTGGTTTATAGCCATATATGTATGTAAACATTTAATATTTATTATCTTTTTACAGCTGCTGTCATTCTTGCTTTCCCAGGACCCTTCTGAAAATGAGACATAGGACCGCTAGGAACATTCTTTAAAAAGCTACTTCATGAAGTGAGAAGCACATACTGGGTATGAAACACATTTAAAAGTCTCTTAATCCTCAAAACCTTCACTTCTAATTATTATTAAAGTGCTTTTTCCATCCTACTGGTGATTTTATTGAAAATCCAATAATTTTTAAGGGCAGCATAGTAGGGAAATGTTGTGCTTACAGGTACATTGGGTTTTTGCTCATTAGATGAATCTGGAAGGTAGGATTCCAATTTGGCTTACTTGGACAGGCAGAAAGACCAGATGCAAGACTTTAATACTGGGCACTATTAATCCACTTTCTGAACCATTCAATCTTTTCCAGTATACACTGCCTTCAAAATCAGCAATTAAATATAATAAGCAATTACTGCACTCACATAACAGAGAACTATCTAGAATAAAGCACAAGGCAGAATTCCAGATAATTTTAGCTCCTATTACTAGAAACTTCACAGAGAAGACACCATTCAAAAGCAGATTCAGGATAAAACAAGTTTGCCCTGAGCAAATAGAATATCAGTCTGGGCATCTGATGTGATCAAGCAGAACTTCCATTGGCTTCTACAGGAATTGCACCCACTTATTCCAGGTTCAATTGGTAACAAGTATTTAAGAGACAGTTCCACTATTTCCAAGGACTAACTGAAGCTAAGGGAGCACTTTCAGTATATTTTCTTATGTCTGCTATGTAAAACAAGGCTTCCACTGATTATGAAATTTGTGTAGTGTCCCTCAGTGAACATCCACAATAAGAACCTTGTGAGTTAGGACATGGCAGAAAGTGTTAATGTCTCTACCAGGGAACGTTGTCTCAGCAGCATGATAGTCTTATAAAATAAAACAGTCCTTCCACTGCTTTGGCAATTCTGTCCTGAGTGGTAACTATGATCCTTCTTCAATTATCAGACTGACCTCCAGCACAACAGAAGGGCCAAGAGGGAGCGGTGGATCTCTTATTTAGATAGATCAGTTACCCTGAATTGGCCCCACATCACTTGAATTTGTGACCAGAGTTCATCTTACTATACATCTCTGTGGAATAGGTCTAGCACAGCTGCTTCTCTCTTTTTTTTGAATTGTAGGAAAAAATCATTTTAAAACAACTTGCAAAGCAATATCCAGATACTCTGTAAAAAATAAAGTCTGACCTCTAACAGGAAGATACATCTTCATTTAGATGCAAAAATCACCAGTCACTTTTTAAGTCACAGACCTCTTCTAACTAAAGGCTCGTCTTCTCTACCATGATAAATTGATACCACTTCATTGATGCAGTGGTGCTGATGTAGCACGTCGGGTGAAGATGCATTACATCGATGGGAGAATGCTCTTCTGTCAACACAATTACTTTACCTCAACGAGAGGCAGAAGCTATGTCGGTGGGAGAGCATGTCTCGATGACATAGCAAAATGCAGACACCACTTTAAGCTAATGTAACTTACGTTGCTCAGGAGGGTGTTTTTTTCACACCACTGAGCGACGTAATTTGCATCAACTTAAGCAGTACTGTAGACAAGCCCTAACTTGTAAAGAAGATATCTGATAAAAATAATATGTCATCTATGAGGTATTACATCTATGAGGTATTACAAAGAAAACTGTCCCGAGTGCAGTGAAATGTAAAGATTTCTGCATCTCTCTGGGCAGATTTCCCTTTTCACATAGTTTGCATGTGAGCAGTTCCCTAAACTAGGCTTCTTTGGCCTTCAACTTCCAGGAAGAGTGAAAGGAAATGCTAAGCGCCCCAAAGAAAACTCAGGTCAGCATCCATTAGTCTATGAGTAGTACCTTTATAGAAACTTTACCCTGAAATGGGAACCTGTAACCAGGCCAGCCACCTCCCGTAGATCCCCTCACAGCCTATGGTTCTGCTACAGGCACCCTGCCTCAGTTTCCCCCTTGCATTGTTGTAAAAAATAACTCTTCTTAGGGATTAGTTTTATAAATGTAAAACAAATTGCCCATGCAACTCAAAATTCCCAAAGTCCATTCCTAAGGCCACAACACACAAGATTTCTCTTCCACATGTCCCTGCCTGAGGCAACTCCCTTAGTCTCAGGGTCTTCCCTGCAGGAACCTTTTCTCACTCTCTGCAGCCTCTGCCACAGCTCCTTGGGCTTCCCCCTTCACTGCAGCCACCTGCTGCTGTGAGGTAATTACTTGATTCAACCCAAGCACTTTTTTTTTAATAAGAGCCATATGGCTTATAATTTCTATAATTCCTGAAAAATTTCTTTGACAATTTAAAATGTGTTTCACTTCTGCTTCAAATGTCTTTTTTCCACATGGTTAATCTTCTTTACACTGAAATGTGTTCCTTCTCCTTACTTATTCTCCTTGGCCACAGCCCAGCCTGCAGCACTGTGGATCCCTCCATCCTGCTTTCTTCCCTAGGCATCACTTATTTCCTCCTGTCTGCTCTTACCTATCATGTTCATTCTCTCTCTGGTGTTTTTTTCTTACACCTAAAGAACCTATCTGTATCGATTAATAATCGGCCTATTGCTCTTTTCTCTCAGCCTTCTCGCTCTCTGTGACAGAGATGACAATTTCCTGCAATATCCTTGAAAAACTCTATTGAACTACATTTAGGTATCTTTGGAGTCCATTATATTAAATCAAAGATTATGTATTAGTGGAGGCCTGGATGATTAAAGGGCTATAATGAGTAATGTGGCTGATAAGAATGGAACGTGAAATAGATTTCCTGAGGAATCTCTAGGAGGAGGTGAATGCAAATTCCCCGCCATCAGTTATGCAAAACCCAGACATTTGAAACTACGCACTGAGGAGAAGACTGTCTGATTACCTGTTCCTGGAATCTCACGATCAAAGGCCCAAGCTGCATAAAGGAACAACTGAACTATTAATGGTTGTGCTAGTTCTGAGCTAAGGCTGTAATGAATTTGTTATCACAGAAAAACTCCTTTGTGGGGTGTGAATGACTGACTTCTACGAGAGCCCTTGTTGGAGTTGGGGGGTGATCTCTGGTAACTTTATTAGCATGCATGTAGGTTCTTTCATTATTTTAGTATGTTTTCTCCGTATCCTTTTCACTTTAACAATAAATTTGCATGCTTATAAAGGGCTGCATGATAACTCATAACTGAGTTGTTCAGAGCCTTGAAAGAGAAAGCAAAATGCAGATGCTGGCCTCTTTAGACTGTTTGTCTTGCTGGGGATATCACAGAGTAGGCAAGGAACTGCAGTCTGCAAAATCTCTGGTCAGGACGGAGAGAGACCTGGATCTCTACCCAAGAGACGTGATGATTGAGGAGATGGGAGACTACAGTGGGTGCCCTCAAGGGACAACAGAGGGAGCACACAGGTGCAGTTGCCCTTAAATAGTGGAATGGGTGGGATCTATGACAGTGTGAATTGACATAAGCGCCAACAGCAATGAAAATAAGTACCACAGAAGGGAGAAGCACAGTGGAAAGTCTCAATCCTTTTGGGAAAGGAATAGCAAAAAGAAAGACAGGGGAAATGAGTTTTGAACAGTTGAAGAAAGGTCAGCTGCTCCAGCTATGCAAAGAATGGTAGTAAGACACTGAGGATGGACAAAGACTCGGTTAGTTGACTTGCTTTATTCTGATGAGCAGAAGAGGATGGTCCATGTTTGCAGGGAACAGCCAGCCAATGCCAGGGGAAATTCTGTAACCAACACCTTGGAGAGAAGCAGGGAAGAGGCTTAATTAAATTCAGTGCAGCAAGGTTTTTCAAGGATATTGCAAGAAACGTATCTGTCACACTGTCTATTTTCTATCCACTTCTAAAGTTAGCTATTTGGATCAGGCCCAGAATGAGTAACTTACTCAGTACAGTGAGTGGTGGTAACCAATTCAGAATTCTTGTGACTCGTCTAACTGTCAAAATGAATTGAGTAGCAAACTCAGCTCTCCAGAATGGTTTTCTAATTACCTGTAAGCAGTTTATGCCCATGTATACATTTTTAATCAACAAATTGCAAAAAAAAGATAAACTAATCTTTACTGGCTCAACCCCCCAAAAACCTATTAAAAAGTAAATATAGTATTTCACAGAACTATTTGTTTATTAAAATTCTATATAAACCAAGTTAATGTAACTCATCCAATAAAAAACAGTCAGCGTTTTAAATTTTAGAGGAACAGCCAAACAGTCCTCATGAATCCTTTTAGGAACTATTTAAAAAAAATGGTTCAGGTACAAATATTCTTTCATTTCAGTTTATGCTTCTAAAAATTAAAGGTTCCAAGAAACACTCATGAGATATAACCTGTCTGCAATCATAATGAAACAGACTGACTTTGGAACCCCTTTCATTTAACCCCTAAAGCCCTTTGATCTTCTAGTGCTATTGTATGGGTGCTAACAAGTTTCCATTTCTAATTTTCCATCACAGTTTAGGAAATTAATTTCCTTTCAAAGGCTTGTTTTGAAGGTTTTCTTAATTAAGTAGAGAACAGGGATGCAACTGATATGAAATTAGCTAGACACATTCATAAGCAAATAACCTGTGGTTCCGGACAAACGTAGGTGTTAAAAATCAATCTCTTCGCGGAACTGAATATGTATTTATCAGTGCTGCTATAGTTTCTTTAATTAGATCTTCATCTGTTCAAATTATGATTAGCTTAAAATGAAATAAATAAATACACAGAACCTTAGAAAATGATGCTTTTCCATGAACAAGAACAAATAAACTCTGGATCGAAGACTGAAAAAGTCTTTTCCTCTGATCATGCAATTGTGTTCAGACTGAGATTATTATGAATTATAAAGACTTTATGGAGACCATCCTGTTTCTGTTGCTCAGTAGAATATTAGAAGAATGTTAAATTTCCATTTATGCTTGTGTCATAAACATACAGCTAAGGGTAGCATAAAATCCCTCCTTTACCTGTAAAGAGTTAATCAGTTCAATAACCTAGTTGGCACCTGACAAGAAGTACCAATGGAGAAAGAAGATACTTTCAAATCTGGGGGGGAGGGGTTTGTTTGTGCTCTTTCTGTTGCTCTCTCTTGGGACAGAGAGAGACTAAGCAGGTAACCAGCTCCTACTGAAATCATACATCTAAAATTACAGAAATTGTAAAAGCGACAAAGGGTCCTGTAGCACCTTATAGACTAACAGAGGTACTGGAGCATAAGCTTTCGTGGGTGAATAACCACTTCATCGGAAAATTGTCAGTAATAACAAGGAAACGTGTTAGATTATCTTTTGTTTTAGCTTGTAAATTTTCCCTATGCTAAGAGGGAGGTTTATTCCTGTTTTTGTAACTCTGAAGTTGAGCCTAGAGGGAAATCCTCTGTGTTTTAAATCGTTTTATTACCCTGTAAAGTTATCTTCCATCCTGATTTTGCAGGTGTGATTCTTTTACTTTTTTTAAAATAAAATTCTTCTTTTAAAAAACTGATTGATTTTCAGTGTTCTAAGAACCAGGGATTTGGTCTGTGCTCACTTTGTTAACCTTTTGGTTGGGATATTATTCTCCAGCCTCCCCAGGAAAGCGGGTGAAGGTGCTTGGGGAGATTTGGGGGAAATAGGAACTCCAAGTGGTCCTTTTCCTGAATCTTTGTCTAAATCACTTAGTGGTGACAGCAATACCGTCCAAGGACAAGGGAAAGAATTTGTGCCTTGGGGAAGTTTTTAACGTAAAATTGAATATAAGATTAGGGGGTCTTTCATGCGGGTCCCCACATCTGTACCCCAGAGTTCAGAGTGGGGCGGGAACCCTGACAGCTTGTCACTGAACTTTTTAAAGAATGACACTTCTTCACAAATAGCCATGAGTTTTACTCTCATCATGCCCTAATTTGAGATATGCAAATTAGTAAGAATCCAGTTCAAATTTACTTTTCTTATACTATGCAAAATAAATCCAAGTCCATATAAACAAAAATATTCCACTGATATTATAATTAAAAATAGGGGGACATGTCTGACCTAGGCAAAGGAGCATTTTCTAGCGGTTGGGTAGTAACAGTCACATTGGAGTCAGGATTCTTAGGTTTTATTCCAGCCTCTGCTACTGACTCATCATTTGTGATATTGTACAGGTCACTGGATGGCTCTGTGCTTCAGTTTTAACATCTGAATGAAGGGTGATATTTTTGTCCAGTATATCACCTTTTGAATCACAATGTTATATATTAAATTATGGGGTCAGGCTTCTAGAATCGTACATTCTGTGACATTCAAAAAAATGAGTAGTTCCAGAAATGGAAGAAAACAAACATTTAATCCTGTCAGAACCTTTTTACACTTTTAGTAGCAATTTGCATTTACTCTTTTTTTCTAAAACCAGAACCACTTCCCAACATAAAAGTAAATTACATCTGAAAACCCCTTCTATGGATATACAGAAATGGCAAACATCAACTTGCTTTTAAAAGTGAAACACCAACAAACAGGAAATAAATCAATTGACTAAACATAGGATGGTGATCAGCACGAGAATACAAATTATATTTTCATTAGGTAGGGATGACCTATTATAATCCACTTTGGGATCTGCTTTGCTGTAATCACTGCAATGTCTTCACTTATTTACTCATGCAAATATTTCTCACATTGCACTTCCCAAAACTGAATTCCATGGGGCAAAATCTGCATATAGCACATCTCCCCAAACAATCAGGATATACCTGTTTCTGCTGTTACAGGGGCAATGCCACCTTCATGGAGACAGATCCAGTGTCCAGTGAAATCAGTGGGAGTATTTCCCATTTGATTTCTATGGGCATTTGGATCAGACCCAAATGCAGAGGGAGTGATGGTGGATGGAAACAATACCATTAAGCCACATTTTCCCTCCCCACACTGCCCCTTTCCTAATTTTTCTGCAGATGATTAGGAATCTTCTACTCCTTTCCATGCCACATAAAAGGAAGGTAGGTTATGATCCTATTATTTCTCACAAGTTTAAATAGCATTTTCAGGGCTCATTTAAAATTGGGAAGGAGTGGGAGAAGACAGTGCGAGCTGATCCTTTAGGACTCGCTACATGATTCAAAATTTTAAAGAGTAAGAAGACTTACTAATGAAGAGGATTAAGGAATTAGGTAGTCATGCTTATTAGAAATTATATTCTTTAGTTCATTCCCCTACAGAAAAAAAAATACATATTCCTGGAGAAAAATGGGATTAAATATCAAGTATTAATAAACCATAAAGGAAAATTATTATGGATAGAGACAAGGGGAGTTTAGTAGATTTTAGAGGTTTTCTGTGGCCCTTTAAAAATAAATAAATACATAAATAGCTTTATTTAAACTTAATGTCTTTCATGCTTTAAAGATATCCCAGTTGCATTATTATATGTAGTTAAATTCTTTTTTTCTATTTCGGCCAGTTGTTTTAAAACCATAAAATGTAGATAAATACTGGGGGAATAAGCAGGGGAGAGACAGTTCAATAGGTTAATGCACCAACCATCCACCTATAAATAACTGGCCTTCAATCTGGCGCATTTCACAAGTAAATGGAGATTACTTCAGATGTTGGCATAGTTCCAACATTTATTTTCATTTATATCACATAATTAACTACAAATGACAGTCTCTCTTCAAAGGGTCAATGGTGCTGCAAACAAGGAGCTAACTCTATTTTCAGAACTTTGTAGAAAAGCAAAATAAGCACAAACTTTGGCAGATTAAAGTCAGGAATATCAATATCACGTTATACAATGTAACAATGATAGTCCTTTAAATGTGTTACAATTATAGTACAATTCAGTTCAGTGGGAATTTACTGGCGAGTGTTCCCAAACTATAAATATGAGACAGACCCTTTCAGTAGATGTTAGAGGCAAGTATTATCTCCACAGGATAGGGTTATACATGATATTTGGTGTTTTATCCCCGGTGTCTATTACATTTATTACAGAAGATTGCTAAGGGCACTATGTCTTACTTGCATACAATCTGATAAAATCTATGTAGTGTCCACCATTATAAATTTCTAATTGTTAGGTTATATCTTAAAGTATGCTCTGCTCAGAAAGGAGAGGATTAAGAGCTGAACTTGTCCCTCTTCTACTCTACCACCTCCCTACTCTATTTCTGCCTCTGCTCCCATTCTATGTCCCTTCCATCTTCTCCAGCAATATAGAAAGGACTCCCAACACCCTCCCAGCATTATGCCACAGGCCTGCTCATCTGATTCCCCGCTTGCTTCTCACTGAGGAACCACATTAAATCTGGTGTCAGATTCCCTCCTCTTTGGCTTGCAATTCTGATCCAGGACTTCTCTACCTTGTTATTTCTTTTGTAGGAGATTAGTTAGGACTCCGCAGTGAATGGGAGGAAGACACAGGTAAAAGAAGAGGGGCTTTCTGACAGGGAAAGATTCCAAATCCTGCCCAGCCTCACTGGGCAAAAATGCCTCCATCCTTCCACCACAGTGCCCTACCTATAAGGGTTCACATCTCTCAAATTCACAATATAATTTGACATTGTAATTTTGGCACATAAGTTATCAGCCATGCATATGTTTATAACTAAGTATATGCAGTCTTCATTGTGTTTGTAGGCCAAGCTCATTACATATACCAAGGGCTCCTTGCATTCCTGCCTTCCTCCCAACATGCTCCTTGTGTTCCATCCTCCCATCCCCCATGCTACTCAAATAAGAAAAGAAATATGGTATTTGATATGAAGAAACTGTCTGACCCAAGAAGCAGGAGGGATTTTAAAGTCCAGCTCTCAAATGGATATCAGCAATGATGGGTAAGAATGATGATAGAAAGGAACAATGTGCTTTCTTTGAGATATTTGCTGGGAAGCAGCCACAACTTCACTTGGACCAACAGGACAAAGAAGAGAAGAGTAAATACAGCCACACACATGGAAATGGATTGAGGAAAGAAAAAGCCTTTAAAAAATTAGACAAGCACAAGTGACACAACAAGAAGAACAACACATGCTACAACAAGAATATGTAGAAAAAGATAAAGATGAGAGAATATCTCCACAAAAATAGTGAGAGTAGCTGAAGATGAATCACTAAGCCGTGGCTCCAAGACACTATTTCAGGTGGGTAAGCAATTGTCATCACAGTTCCACAGTCACAGTGGTATCATAAAATTGAAAGATGGAAGATAGTTAAAGGAAGCAGAACAAAAGGAATGATGATGAGGACAAGTACTCAACCAACCAACGCTAACAATTGCAACTGGTGGATGTGAAGAAGATGAAAAATTAAACATCTCACTGCTAGAAATTTCAGAAGCAGAAACTGAGAAAGCAATTAAGCAACTAAAAAAATGGCAAAGTTCCTGGTCAAGATAAGATCACTGCTGAAATGCTGTAGTAGTACATGAAATACATAAACTTTGTAATATAGTTGGGAAGAAAGAATTTTGCCCAGAGGAAGAAAGGTGTGATAGCTTGGAAGAAAGATGTTATGTATAAATTACCAAAGAAAGGTAAGCAACTGGTGTATGATAATTGGCAAGGAACAATACTACTTTGCATATCTGGAAAAGTGTTCTGTAGTGTACTATTGAAGAGAATCAGATTGACGAAAAACTGTGTACTGAGAAAACAGGCTTTAAACTAAAAAGACTGTGTATATCACATCTTTACCCTAAGATGATTGATTTAAAAAGAGTTTGCTTAACAGAAAAGATTTCATAGATTTCACCAAAGCTTTCAACTGCATTCATAGAGATTTCTTATGAAAGTTCTTGCAACTATTTGGGCTTCCTAGAAGCATAGTGTTACTGGCAAGATTCTGTATGAAGGTTCAAAATGCTGTGTGAGGACAGAAAGTGGAAAGACTGATTGGTTTGAGATCATCACTTTAGTACAGCAGGGTTACATTTTATTACCAATTGTTTCCTGTGCTGTGATAGATTTTTTGTGTGCAAAAAGCAACATCAAAGGAAGATACGAGTATAGAGAAATTTCAGGATCTTGACATTGTTCTGTTGGACACATACAATGATGCCCTGAAAAAAGAGCATTGCCAATGTCAAATGTGAGGCTGTCAAATAGGATGAGAAATCAGGAAAAAAAATGCTCATCATTGAAAGAGAAGTCAGTATGTGACTAATAGTGAAAAATATGGCATGGTTAATGAGTCTGTGTATATTGGAAGCACAATCAGTGCTGATGGATAATTCCATAAAGAGTTGGAAGCAAGAACTTGGAGGGCAAGTGGAGGCTTTTAATGATTGACAAATATCTGGAAAAATAAGGAGATTCACAGAAGAACCAAGATAAAATTATACAATGTCATTATGATTCCCACATTGTTATATGCGTCTGAAATTTGGCAAATGCTAGAAGCCCAGAACAGGAAAATTAACACATTCCATTAGAGATGCTTATGAAGAATACGTGGTGTCCATTGGTGATAGAAAGTAATCAATGCTAATGTATTACAAAGGGCTGGTGAACAGATTGTAGAAACAATGATTCAAGAAAGAAAGGTGAAGTGATTTGCACATGTTGTACAGATGTCAAAAAATGGTATTCCTACACAAGCCCTTAAATGGGTACTACCTAATGGAAGACAGAAAAGAGGAGGATAACAGATGACACATAAGAAAACCATTGAGAAAGATGCTGTCATGGAAAAAGACTATAATGCAGCAAGAAATGTGGTATTAAACAGACAGTGTTGGAAACACTGGGTTACAAGACATCAGAGCATCTAATAAATCTAATAACCCCCCCTCTTTCACTGACTCCCCGCAGCCCCCTTCACCACTTCCCTGCGTGTGACCCCCTGCCCTCCTCCTCAAATACCATTGCCCCTCATTCTCCCCTATCCCCATTACAGGGGTTCTGTGTACTCCTGCATTCCCCTCTTCTTCCATAACTAGGTCCCTCATTCGCCTTCCCCATGCCAGGGATTCTGTGTCCCTCCATTCTCCCCTGCCTCCCCATGCCAAGGGCTCTATGTGCCCCCATTCTCCCACACCAGGGTTACCATTCTCTCCCCATGCCATGGGTTCTGTGGCCTCCTGATTTTCCACTTCCTTTTCATTCTCCTCTTCCCCCCATTCCAGAGGCTTTGTGTGACCCCACATTCCCACTCCATGTGCCAGAGGCTGTGTGCACCCTCAATTCCGCCTTCCAGTATTCCAATTTCCCACCAAACCAATAGGATTCTTCCTTTCGATGCTGAGAAAATCCCTGAAATGTTGGAATTGATCAGTTATGGCATTGAAAATTTATTGTGTTACAACCAGACAGACATGAAAGAGGGGAAAATCCATCAAGCTGAGTATAGGGCCTTCCTTTGCTCAGGTAATTAATCAGAGCTGCTAAGGAAAGCTGTTTATCTATTGATAAACTGGCAAAGAATGGGATATAATACTCCCAGAAGCTGTGAGATTTACTGTCTACTGTAGGTCATGTTGGCAACCACGGGAATAAAGTTTCCATGTAAACTTAAACTCCAGTCTGTGCCAGCTTTTCTTATATCATTTAGAAATACCCTTTTCACCTTAATAGAATGGCTGCCATTAAAAAGACAACATTTAACAATTCACTCCTATTGCTTTCCTATACTTAGAATAAAATAATACAAAAAAAGATGCATCTCAGATATTGTGGTGTGGTTACTGCTGATAAAATGTTGATTTTTTAATGCTAGTGGTTGTATACCATTGTTTCTTTCACCACTCTCTGCTGAAGCTTGTCCAATCTGGTGTACAGTGGCACACAGAAAAGGCAAGAACTGTTTTGAATCAGCATAATCAAGTTAAAAATCTTCCTTAGTTTTTAATATTTCTCTGCATGAATTTAATTTTTATTCAGAGAAATGTGAGCTGCAGTTCTGAATGTCCTTGATGTGGTGAAAATGCTGGTGGATTTTAAAACTTACTTTCCTTACATTTTTCTTAACTTTTCCGAAAATATGCACGCCTGGTCATCCTTACAAAAAATAAAAAAAAATATGTATTCCCAATCACTCTAGAAGGAAGAAAATTAGTTTTAGGAATGAATTGTCAGACACATGGTCAATTAACCTAATGTGTGTATATGAAACCTGAGGCCCAAACAAACCTAAAGACATAGGATGTTGCTGTGGTCAGGTTATTCAGCCTCTGAAACTACTGCTTCTTTTCAGAATTCCACCAGCTAAATTTAGAGTGACTTAGGTTACACATTACAAGATAGTCATGATCTTGGCCGATACAAGCCAAGATTCAGAGATGGACCAGGTGGTATCTGATCAATTCTTTATTGGTAACTATGCTAGCAGTTGGAGTAGGGAACACAAAAATGCATTCATACATCTGTATACTCTTGTAACACTAACACATACACCTTTTAAACTAGATTAAATATGTTACTTGCTGAAAAAATATTTAAAAAACCCAAGTAAAATAATGTTAATAACATCAATACTTAGAAGTTGTTTTAAGTCCAACATTTTGCTCTGAAAACTCAGACCATATTTAAGGGGAATAAGTGAACACTGACAACAGCTGAATCTAACCTATGTGGCACTTTCAGTCTCTGTGGTCCAGTCTTTCAAAAGGGCTCAAAACATTGGGTGCTGAGTTCTTTAGGTAATCTGCCATAAGTGTCACAAAAGCAGCTTCTGGGTTCTGAGCACCCTTGACAATCTGAACCTTATATGAATGCCTCTATGAGAAATGAAGCCCTCTGAATATCTGTCATCAATTGTAGGTGCTATATGCATGAAATCTCATCCTCAACTCTGGTCCCACAGCAGAGTTCATAGAGCCACAGAACTGATACTGGCAACTAGTGTGTTTCAGGCTCTGACGTTGGAGGATTTAGAGCTGTGTGTATAGCCATTCCCTAAAAGTAAATTAATTGCTTTGTTATTCTGGGGAAAAAAACACATATTAAAGTCTTGCGCTTTATCTTTGAAAATCAGCTAATGTAAGCATGCACCAGATCAACCTTTTCATGGTATTTTTAATGCAAATTCCTACTCCTGCTGCTTAAAGGTGGCCAACACATAAAACTCAGTTTTCCAGGTGAGGAAGTTCTTCTTATTCCTTTCAAATCAAGAAAGGCTCAAATACAATTAATGCACTGTAGCAAACCCACATTCAAATAGTTTTGGAAAGCTTTATGTAAATAAGTTAAACTGTTACTAACTCATATGCAAAGTGGCAAAAAAAGATCAGTTTTTGATACTTTTTTTAAAAAAAGGTTCTTTGGCTCAGAGAATGATTAATCATTTCAACTGAATGTGATCATTTGTTATCTCAATGTCTAGTGATGCCAAGGCATATTTTGAAAAATGTCTTCAATAGGTTAAACTGAAAAGTGAAAATCATTTTCTTCTAGAATTACAAACTGTACAATAAAAAAGACTCAATATTGAATTTCTGCAAGCCATAGTAGAATAAAACAAGGTGTTTCACAAGTAATGAACTCTGAAAAAAAAGTTATTTTAAAAGATAGAAGTAAGGCAGTTGAAGACCAGAAAGGAATGGAGCCACCTGCAGCACAGGTATGAAAGTTATATGGGAATTGTTGATGAATTTGAAATGTGACCTATTTTCCAAGACAATTGTCTCCTTTTACTACTGATTTTTAGCTGCTACAGTAAAACACTCCCGAAAGCAATGAACTATATAATCCTGCACTAATGCCAGTAAATATTAATGCTGGAAGACAGGGATAGGACCTACACCCATTATTTATCTATTTGTTCCCAAAGAAAATAGGCAGCTTTAAAGAACAATGAGACATCCCTTGATGCAATAGAGACTGTCATAAATTTGTCATCCTCTTCTACGAGTGTTCACCATTAGGGATTTACAAGGTTTGCAATTGATATTATTAATATATTGATGAATAATATAATTTGGTCCACGCTGTGTACTTCAAACTGACCCCACTCTCAGCGCTCCTGGCATCAGCACACTGGAACTATCACAACACTAAAAAAAGATTACCGTTCTCTACCTCTAATCAAATCAATCCTGCCATAATACAAGGTTAGGGACTAGAATAGTAGATGACTCGAGGGAGTTTCCAAAAATACACCAGAGATAGAATTTAAGATGTGCTTGGAATTTAGATGAAATAAAAGGGTGAGTTACTCATAACTTTTCTCTTTTGCTTTTTTTTAAAATGGTGTCATTTTAACAACTCCTGTGGTCAGACAAATATGCTAACATTTTGCCTCTTAGTGTGAGCTTTATAGCCCTTTGGATCACTACCAACTTCTGTCACACTACCTATGGGCCAAATGATCCCCTATATGCAGTATTCCACTGTAGAGGACTAGAAACACCATGAGTTTGAACTCCTGTGCTTACATTTTCAAAAGTGAGTAGTGATTCTGGTTCCTCATCTTTTGGGTGCCCAACTTGATACACCTTAAAAGGACGTAATTTTCAGAAAGTGCTGAGCACCCACCTGCTAAAAGCCACACACCTCTAAAGATGGTCTTATGTTGGCCATCAAAAATTGATAATCACTTTTGGAAATGTAGACCATGGAGTTTTCACATCATTCCTGGGAATCTGAGTATGAGGAAAGGAATAGTTTACCATACATCCACACATAGAACTGCATTCATGTTATTGGTATTAGCTAATAGATGTCTTCCCTATTTTCCATCAATTTCTCAATTGGCTGGCTAGATTTCTTATGGTTCCCAGTTCATGTTGTCTTTACTTCATGGTTCTGACCTCACTACAACTTACTCCTAGTCTTAGTTTCTGTCTCTGAGTTGTTTGCATATTACTGCAAAGCAGGGGAGGGAAAAGATCAGTCCAGTATTCATTCCATGGGATGTAGGTTTCTGCTAGATGCTAAATTAGAGCTGTATATGTAACACACTGATGCAGCATGTGTCACATCCTCCTCTAGTATCTGGTATACATAAAAGGATAAGAGCCTACTACTGTTACCAGATGATGCAATTAAGTGTTCAGTACTAAGGCTCCTGGATATAAACCTCACTGAGGATACAAGCAGGGGATTGTAACCTATTCAGTTTTATCTCTCCAGTCTGCTCAAGAAAATTTAAAAGCTGATATACTTTAAAGCAAAACAAACAATCCCCCACAAAAACCAAAAACATAGACTCTCGTTAATTTAATTGATTTTCCAGAAAGTTAAAGTATGGCCAAAAATATGTCTCTAATTTGCAGTGTTGTTATAGCCAGGTTGGTCCCAGAATATTAGAGACTCAAGGTGGGTGAGGAAATATCTTTTATTGGACCAACTTTTTTTGGTGAAAGGCACAAGCTTTCGAGATACATAGAGCTCTTCTTCAGGTCTGGTGTCTGGTCAGGGACAGAAGTTGGTCCAATAAAAGATGTTGCCTCACCCACCTTCTCTGTAATTTTCTTAAACATTTATTTTGTCTCTTGAACTAACAAATTAATAACTAATTACTGGTTTTATGTAATTTGTCCTAGCCATTATATTTAGTACAATGATTGTGTGCAACTGCATTGCATTTTTTCAACCCATTGCTTGATGAAGTCCAGTGAGATCTAAATAGATACATAGTCCTTCCCTCTCCACTAATCAGAAGAGTCACATATCAATTACTGAAATGAGTTCCATGCCCAGATTATTCTTTACACTACAAATGGTTCAGTTTATGTCAGATGTAAATATTAACATGATTAATTTGATATTTATTGGGTTTTTAATGGAATAGGCAAGTGACCATCAGTGGGAATGCAATGCTTGAGTGAAAAAAAGCAAACAAACAATTTCCTATTCCTAAATTACTGGTATTATCTATATCACTACTTAGGATGACTTTTGGCCTCATTTTAAGCACCTGCAATTCCCACTGACACAACACATCTTAGGTTCAGCTCCTCTGATGAGAAGGACTGATACCTATTCAATACTGCTGAGAGCTGTTATAAAATGGCAAGTAATCTCCTCCCTATATTTAATCTCTCACTCTCACTGTCTATTTAAAGACTCCCATCTTTCCAATTATTGTCATGAAAAATCTGATTTAATTGTCATTTAATTCCTTGATTATGTAACTGAAAATACACATGCATAAGGGTATGTAGACAAAAATTGTTATTCACTGTGACAGCAAACTTATGCAAGTAAATGCATACAAAATAAAGATGGCCTACAAATATGGTATGATTTAAATTTTAGGAATTGCATGCTAATTAAATCAATTAGCTCCAATGGGTACTATGGTCCAAGATGTCTAAAGTTATCCAAAATGTTATATCAACATGGCACTTTCATTTAAGCTTATGTTTATGTGAAAATATTTTATTAAAAATATGACCATACTGTTTTCTTTCCTACTGTAATGTACTAAAAAAGTTAATATAATAAAATTGAATCTTTTTAACCATATATCTTCACTAAAATGTTACCACTTGAATAAACAGCAGTTGTTCATCTTCCTGAAATAATTATGCAGTCTTGCCTTAGGCACATGAGAAACATCAAGTAGTTAAACCTAAATAAAGATTTAAGAGCAATTATATTTTTGCACTCACATAGACCATTGGGGTTTGTAAAAATTCAAGCCCTTTGGTAGTGTATCTTTGCTGCTAATGCTTAGTTTGTTACAAACATCAAGAGAAATGTTTCTAAGTGTGAATCCGCTAAAAGACAGATGTCTGACAAATTTAAGAAAAAATCGTACAAAGGATGTGATACAGAACTGAAGTATTATTTAGTTTTCCATTCAACATACCATTGACTTCTCTGATAAAAATGTAAAAGCATATTTATTTCCATAAATTACATTCCTGGAGATAAGACAATATGCATATGTTCTTCACTGAATTGTTCAATTTGACTAAGGGAACAGCCTATTATGAAGCTATTACTGCTTAAGAAAACAACACAAAGCAGAGACTTATCACATTAAGCTAATTCATTTTTATAACACCAAATACCATATTTGATCAGTATTTATCTAAATTTAATTTGGTTTGTGTTCTGGAGATTCAAAAAACTTCAACTGTTGAGACAAGAAGAAGAGCTGTGTAAGTTCAGAAGTTTGCCTCTTTTCACCAACAGAATTTGGTCTAATAAAAAGATATTACCTCACCCACCTTAGGACCAATAGGGCTACAAGAACACTGAAAACAACAATGGAAGATATTAACTGCTGATGTTGTTTGTATCTGTAAGCTAGTACTAATATTACAGAAGGAAGGAAATTAATTAGATTCTGAAAATTGATTAGCACTTTTGAACCATTGCAACAATTTGTGTGGCACAATTTGTACAAAAAACTGATTCATGGTTTGTTTGTTTGTTGTTGTTTTTTGGGGTGGGGGGGGGTTAAAGTGTTAGATTAATTAAGGTCAGTGTGCCAGAGATAGCACTAGTGCAAACATTGTTCAGCAGATGACTTCAAAATGTGAGAGATCTCCATGCCTACATATTTAATCTGTGAATATTTGATGCTGAATGTCTTCTTTGTTAAGTACTTTATACTATCCTCAAAAGAAGCCCACAATACAATAAAACCACGTTTTAAGTTAAAAAATGACTCGGTAAAAGTAGCATCATAGGGGTTCCATTTTTTTGGTCTCGAAGTCTATGTAAAATGTGAGTCCATTTCCAAGTAAAAAGGTGTTTTCTTTCAAATTGGCAGCCCTTCGAACTCCATGTGGGACCTGGCAGTCAAGCTGGGTTCTTTCTGCTTATCCATCATTTATAATAAAGGAACTCCAGGGCACAGTCAGCTACAAATGTGAAACTCCATTGTCCCTAAATTATGCCTTCGGTGACATTGTGAAATCCCATTTCATTCAATGAGTTTGCACAGGTGTAAATGATTATTACATTCAAAGAACAAGACCAAACAAGGTGATAGATGTTCAAAAAAGAAGGACCTGGCTTCTATTCTGTCTTAGCTGTGTTGGTTCTTCAGTGCTAAGGGAAGTAAAAAGTGAAAATAAAAATTTTAAACTTGCCTTATTCTCTAAAAGCAGATAAGTCTCTGAGTACACATCAGGAACAGATCCATTCACAGTAAGAAGGTGCAATTTTACAGTCACTCTTCAGAGAAGAATAATTTTAAGTACTGCCACGTCCTTGCTTAAAAAAAGATTGCTTCATACACAGATGATAGCAAGGAAAAATATCATGTTCCTAGTAGGGTGTGACTATGTTAGTGAGATAATGTTATATTACCTTGGGAATGACTGCTAATACATACATTAACTTTTTGTCCAAGCCTAGATGCTTCCAGAAGCCTGAGCTGAATCAGTGTTGAGCATTTCTGCAGTTAATAAAAGTGCTGTGCTTTCTCTCATTGCAAACCTGAATTCTTAATGCTTACATAATTTGGAGGTGTAGACACTAAGATCCTTAAAGGCTTCTTCTTGTATGACATTGATTGAACCTTGGAACCAGAACTGGAATCTGAGACTGTTTTAAATCTTAAACTATTATCTGCAATATCTGCTTCCTAACATCAACCAGGCAAGGCGCTTGAGAAGATTTAGGAAAAGAAAACACAGTATATAAAATAGATTAGCCACACCTGTGCATACAGTAGCTTATCTCCAGCAAAATACAGCTTTACATGACATTTACTTTACAGTTTGGAAGTGCAAATAATCAGTTCTGAAACAAAGGACTAAATCTAAACAGTAAAGTTATGCAGGGGGTGTTAACCAATTTAATAATCTTTCCAGTTTTACACCATAACCACCCTGTGCAATATGATTTACATTTAACACATTCATTTTGTATCATGTTCAAGAATTTTTAACAGAATATCAGAGATTATTTTGCTTGTTAAATATACATTTTTGATTTTACTCCTTAGAAAGAAAATAAACACACAGTTATTATCATTGTACAATAATACAAAACATGCAAAATATTGAAGATAAAATGAACGTGTTCCTATAAATTGTCTACAGAAGCAAAAAAATTATAGTGAAGAATCTATATAAGAGGATTATTGATTAAATCCCTCTGGTGTAGCAGACTAGTTATTCTAGCTACCTTGCAATATGTCTAACCCATGTAAGCAGCTAAATTGACGGCACTTTTAGCTACTGAATCAACTCTATCTCCCTACAAAAATGAGACAACAAACTATTTGTGACATTTATTTTGTTTTAGTGCAGATCAATAAACAGACTTCAGATTATCAGAGATGAGTTTTTACCTAATCATTCAAAAAGACAGGCAGCTAATTTTGCTATTACCCTTGGTATCTCCCTTGATTTAGTGATGGTATTAACACATCTGAAACCTGAAGACAAGGAGGCTAATTTTCTAAAGGTGTCCAGATACCATAACATGCCAAATTCCACTAATAAATAAGGTTTTTATGGGTTCACATATGCCCTGTGTTCTTTTGAAATTCTGTCTCTTTGACATTAGCTGAAGACACTTGCACATATAAAGTGCTACTCATTACTGCAGAGCCTTCCACCTAATTTAAGAAATGCTTTACAAATGTTAATGATTAAGCCTCAAGACCACTGTGAGATAGGTATTATCTTCATTTTAATAATATTACTTTGCACTTATATAGCATTTTTCATTTAAGATCTTAAAGTACCTTACAAATACAGATGAGCATGATTATCAATATTTTACAGCTGAGGAAATGGAGGAAGAATAAAGTGAAGTGACTTTCCCAAGAACACTGACTCTGACGCCAATGATTTCACCACAAGAACATTAAGTGGATTTTGTTCAAAGTGTATCTGATCCTGTGGACGTCTCCCTTCCCCGCTTTTCATCCTACTCCCTCCCATGTTCCAGCCCAACCAGATTATTTCCTCATCCTTCCATACCACGAATGCCGCCAACTCCTCTACCCCCATCTTAATCTCCATAACTCCACCATGTCTTCTGTGCAACAAAATGCCCTCTGCCTTAGAGGAGGTCTCAGATCTGGAACTCTGCTGTTTGTTTCTTTTTGTTGTCTCCCCACCCCACTTATTTAAACCTTACATTCACACGGACCTCTCCAAAGCAAAAGCAAAGTAAGCCAACAAAAAAATGCATTCTCCACACTCTGATCTCCTATAATTCACAAAGAACATACAGAATCCATAACATGAAGACTCACTAGAGTCACTAGGAATAAATTAATCCCTGCATGTGAACAATATCCCACCCTGCCCACCCGGCCTATCAACTTGTTCGGCATTTCAGTGGGTGAATGATGCAGGGAGCAGATATCTTTTAGAGGATGAGGAAGAAATTGAGCATTAGTGGTATGGAAAGATGAGGAAAGAATCTGGTTGGGCTGGAACATGGGAGGGAGTAGGATGAAAAGCGGGGAAGGGAGACATCCACAGGATCAGATAAACTTTTAACAAAATCCACATAATGTTCTTGTGGTGAAATCATTGGCCTCAGAGTTGCTTTATTGCTTTAGAGTATCAGAGGGGTAGCCATGTTAGTCTGGATCTGTAGAAGCGACAAAGAGTCCTGTGGCACCTTACAGACTAACAGATGTATTGGAGCATAAGCTTTCGTGGGTGAATACCCACTTCTTCAGATGCATGCAGTAGAAATGTCCAGGGGCAGGTATAAATATGCAGGGAAGAGTCAGGCTAGAGATAACGAGGTTAGTTCAATCAGGGAGGATGAGGCCCTCTTTTGGCAGTTGAGGTGTGAACACTAAGGGAGGAGAAACTGCTTTTGTAGTTGGCTAGCCATTCATAGTCTTTGTTTAATCCTGAGCGGATGGTGTCAAATTTGCAAATGAACTGAAGCTCAGCAGTTTCTCTTTGAAGTCTGGTCCTGAAGTTTTTTTGCTGCAGGATGGCTACCTTTAAATTTGCTATTGTGTGTCCAGGGAGACTGAAGTTTTCTCCTACAGGTTTTTGTATATTGTCATTCCTAAATATCTGATTTGTGTCCATTTATCCTTTTGCGTAAGGACTGTCCAGTTTGACCGATGTACATAGCAGAGGGGCATTGCTGGCACATGATGGTGTATATTACATTGGTGGATGTGCAGGTGAATGAACTGGTGATGGTGTGGCTGATCTAGTTAGGTCCTATGATGGTGTCCCTGGTGTAGATATGTGGACAGAGTTGGCATCCAGGTTTGTTGCATGGATTGGTTCCTGAGTTAGAGTTATTATGGTGCGGTGTGTAGTTGCTGGTGGGTATATGCTTCAGGTTGGCGGGTTGTCTGTGGGCGAGGACTGGCCTGCCTCCCAAGGCCTGTGAAAGTGAGGGATCATTGTTCAGGATGGGTTGTAGATCACTGATGATCCGTTGGAGAGGTTTTAGCTGAGGACTGTAAGTGATGGCCAGAGGAGTTCTGTTGGTTTCTTTCTTCGGTTTGTCTTGCAGCAGGAGGCTTCTGGGTACACGTCTGGCCCTGTTGATCTGTTTCCTTATTTCCTCATGCGAGTATCGTAGTTGTGAGAATGCTTGGTGAAGATCTTGTAGGTGTTGGTCTCTGTCAGAGGGATTGGAGCAAATATGGTTGTACCTTAGTGCTTGGCTGTAGACAATGGATCATGTGATGTGTCCGGGATGGAAGCTGGAGGCATTTAGGTAGGCATAGCGGTCGGTGGGTTTTTGGTATAGAGTGGTGTTAATGTGACCATCGCTTATTTGCACCGTGGTGTCTAGGAAGTGGACTTCCCGTGTACACTTGTCCACGCTGAGGTTGATGGTGGGGTGGAAGCTGTTCAAATCGTTGTGGAATTGTTCCAGAGTTTCCTTCCCATGGGTCCAGATGATGTAGATGTCATCAATGTAGCGTAGGTAGAGAAGGGGAGTGAGTGGCTGAGAGCTGAGGAAGCGTTGTTCCAGGTCAGCCATAAAAATGTTGGCATATTGTGGGGCCATGCGGGTGCCCAAAGCTGTGCCACTGGTCTGGAGGTATAGATTATCACCAAATTTGAAATAACTGTGCATGAGGATAAAGTCACAGAGCTCAGCAACCAGTTGTGCTGTGACATCATCAGGGATACTGTTCCTGACAGCTTTTATCCCATCTATGCGTGGGATGTTTGTGCAGAGAGCCTCTACATCCATGGTGGCTAGGATGGTGCTTTCTGGAAGATCACCGATGCATTGTAGTTTTCTCAGGAAATCAGTGGTGTCACGGAGATAGCTGGGAGTGCTGGTGGCGTAGGGTCTGAATAGAGAGTCCACATATCTGGACAGTTCTTCAGTGAGAGTGCCAATGCCCGAGATGATGGGGCGTCCAGGATTTCCAGGTTTGTGGATCTTGGGTAGTAAATAGAATAACCTCGGTTGGGGCTCTAAGGGTATGTTGATTTGTTCCTGTGTTAGCGTAGGGAATGTCCTGAGTAGATGGTGCAGTTTCTTAGTGTATTCCTCAGTGGGATCTGAGGAGAGTGGCCTGTAGAATTTGGTATTGGAGAGTTATCTGGCAGCCTCCTTTTGGTAGTCAGATCTGTTCATGATGACAACAGCACCTCCTTTATCAGCCTCTTTGATTATAATGTCAGGGTTGTTTCTGAGGCTGTGGATGGCATTGCGTTCTGCACGACTTAGGTTATGAGGCAGGCAACATTGTTTTTCCATAATTTCTGCTGGAATTTTCCAGATTACCAGTCATTCCATCTGAATGCTTAGAACATGTCCATGGAATACATTCATTCCTATGCCCCTAAGAAGGTCCACAGCTATGGAAGAAGGCTTGCTGTGCAGGATAGCTGCCTAGCTTTGCAATCATCTCTCTGGTCAATGTTGTGCTATGCTCCCGCAGCTGGGCAACAAAATATTTTTCAGCCTCTGTAGCACAAAAGTATTTTTGAGAAAGCAACTTTAAAAGAAGGACAATTATGAAGCCATTTGCACAGCTCCATAACTTCACTGTTCTGCAAATCACTGCCTGGTCTAGGTAAAAGAGCATGGTCCTGCATGAGCATGGACCTAAATAGTAAGCCACTCTTCTGGTCACCTGAGGGGCATGAGACAGCTTTCCCCTGCTTACCTGGTCTGAAGCTGCTGCAGCAAGTCACCTTCAGGTTATCGAGCCCTTTAAGGGGCCACACACCTTTTTCTACAAGCCAGAAAATGGCTCCCACCAGTTAATGTGTGGTGAGGTCATCATCAAGAATCAGCATCAAGTTTGAAACATTATTGTATTTCATTCTGCTGCATCCCATACTTTATGTTACTACCATCTCATTTGATGGATATGAATATACTGTGTCAACTCTAAAAATGCACACTGTGTACCAAGTTTTAAAACAATAGAAACAATTTCACAAAAAAATGTATGAACCCACCTGTAAACAAACCAATTTCAGGAAGAGATTCTGGCAAGTTCTTTTAATACACAAAAATGTATTTGTGATGTATGTGTTATAAAAGAGTGCTAAAAATGCTAAAAAGTCTACCTCACTGTGGAATTAAATTCAGAACCCAGGCACTGACATTCTTCTTGTTTATTTAGTAGTTTTTATCATCTAATTTGTAGCGTCCATTTCTTGGCTAATAGGGAGTAGGAGCTGGGTAAATAGAGTAGTGAAACTTTCCTGAGTATTTACTTGAACACTTAATGGATTATGTTGTGTATCTGTGTGGCTGCACAGGGTAATAAGGCTCCAAAACCCACTCACCTGCACTGCTGTCTACTATCCACCCATACTGTGTCTCTGGGCTGAGTTCTCCAATGATCTCCCCAACAAGCAGAAAAGGAGTGGGCTAGAAGTACTCTATGTATTATCTAGCGCAGCTGGTTCCACTAAGGGTTTTGCCTAGAGGCATAATCTAACTCTATATGAATTAATTTTGGCCAAGTTTCCCCTCCTTCTTTAGTTTGCTTTCAATAAACCTTAACAGGGATTAATTTTAATGGAACAAATATTTGCAGAAAGAGAAATTCAAAGTTGCATTCCATAAATACTCATGAAAAAGAAATGTTAAATGTGTATATATGAGGTTTGTGTCCCAGAAGTGATTGTGCACTCGTCCAAAAATTGATCACTACTTATCCACTGTCAAATAATGAATACATTTGAAGAAGTTGTGTTCAGCTCATGGATAATTCCAGAAGCAGAAAAGTAAGGCTAAAATGACTAAATAAATTATTCATCATTCTCAGCTCTAGTAGGCATGACCTTCACTCATTCATCTCACATTAAGTTCAAATATTTTCCTGAAATAACCTATACCCACACAGTCTATAGGGCTACAACCTCTCTCCAACTTTCTTAAGGTACATTTCATAGTTTAATTTTTAGAGGAAAAACTAAGTTCTGATTATGCATCTGGATGTGTTCAAGCACACGTGCCTTCCCCATGAATGCAATGGCAGGAACAGGGTCTTAAAGGATAATCAAGATTGCCATAGTACCTAAGCAAAATAGATTGTCTTTGCTATGCCAATAAGACTATGAGCACCCTCTGAGAAATATGCAACTTCCACTGAGTAGTAGTTACTTCTAATTTATATGTGCATTTTTGGCTCTGATTCAGTAAGGTATTTAAAAACATGCCTAACACTAAACACAGGAATAGTTCCATTGACTTTAATCTTGGAATCAAGGCCTTAGGGTGGGATTCTTAAAAGCACCTAAGTGATTTAGGAACACAAGGAACACATATTGAAGTCTATAGGATTCGTGTTCTTACCTCAAGTAGACATGTTTGAAAATCTGAACCTTAGTTTATAGCTTGCTCCATGGACTCTAGCCATCTATCTTAACCACACAGGACTGCCATCGACACAACGGGAGTGCTATGTTTAAAGACTGCAGGATCAGGCCCCACATTAGTGGAAGACAGAAAGATTGGCAGCTTCTCTAGAGCAGTGTGTGATTGCTAACATGAGTCATCGTGAAACATTGTTTCTTTACAAAAAATAATTTCACACTTTAAAAATGAGGCTCCCCCCCACAATTCAATACACCTATATAGAAATTATATTAAAATGAAATCTCTGACACAATCCAGCAAAAGCAAGAAAATGTAATGACTGCTAAATTGGACTATATACAAGCAAGAAAAAAAAGTAATGCTCTAACACAAAGGGCTTACTTTTACTGTCAGATACATTTTTTCATATACTGAAATGCAGGGTGTGCCAATATACAATTGTGCAGAAACTTAGTGTCATATTTGTATTGCTCAGTATATGGCGTACCTCAAAGCAGGAGCAAGTATCCAAATATTTCCTCAGGATTTGACTTTATCATAGAGCCAGATTTGGTGAAAACTCTTTCTTGCTTCCATACTTCATCCATATTTTATACTGGGGAAGCCAGATAGAACTTTTATAGAAGCTGGCCTATATTTAGGCAAGTTTTTAAGAAGTGTTATCCATCTTGAAAGGTCAGAACAGTTTCAAGGGAGTCCTTTCAGTCTATCAGTTAAATACTCTGTACAACATGTGCTTTTTCATATGCATTATATAAAACAAGCATTTACCTTCTAGACCAGGGGTGGGCAAACTACAGCCCAAGGGCCACATCTGGCCCATCAGACCTTTTGATCTGGTTCTCAGCTGGGGAGCAGGGTCGAAGGCTTACCCCGCTCCATGCTGCTCCCAGGAAGCAGCTGGCATGACCTCCCCCCCTCCCCCCGACTCTGATGGATTATGTGGAGGTGTGGCCAGGCGGTTTCCGGCCAATGAGAGCTGCAGGGATGGTGCCTGCGGATGGGGCAGCGCGCAGAGCTGCCTGGCCGCGCATTGAAGATGGAGGGAGGACATGCTTCTGGGAGCTGCTTGCAGTAAGTGCCGTCCGGAGCCTGCACCCCTGAGCCCCGCCCCATGCCCCAGTCCCCTGCCACAGTCCTTATCCTCCTCCGGCCCTCTGAACCCCTCGATCCCAGCCCAGAGCACCCTCCTGCAGCCCAAACCCCTCATCTCCAGCTCCACCCCAGAGCCCTCACCAAGAACTTATTTCTGGCCCCACCCCCGAGCCCGCAACCCCAGCTGGAGACCCTCACCCCCTCCCAGACCCCTACCCCTAATTTTGTGAGCATTCATGGCCTGCCATACAATTTCCATACCCCGATGTGGCCCTCAGGCCAAAATGTTTGCCCACCTGTTCTAGACCAAGACTCAACCATTTCATTCTTTTGGATATTTACATAATGAAATGTTTTAACAACTTGACAGAACATTTTTAGCAATGTATTAATCATCCACAGAATGGCCATTCATATTGGTAATGCAAAGATGCAAAATTAAATGTTTTGGGTTGGATGAAAATAGTTTGTGTGTAAAATGTGGGAGTTTAAGATGTTCTTATGCAGGTATTTTATATAACATTAAAATAACAAAAAAGCCAAATTCATAATAAAAAATATGAGATTACTTTTCTCCATGGGTTACTCCTTGGGGAATGCTGCGCCAAAAAAATTCTGCGCCCCGCCCCCCCCCCCCCCCCAAAAAAAATTGTTCACATTTTAAAATTCTGAAAAATTCTGCAAATTTTGTAAAAATAACACTACATAATCACACAAGTTTTGATTATTTTGATTACTTATTTCAAAATACCTGTCAGCTAGTATGTCTGTAACAATACAGACACACACAAAAAAATCCCCCAGGAGTAGAGAGATAAAGAAAACCTATGACAATACAGTTCCTGTTTCTCTGCCCCTTCCCACCCCCACCCCCAAGCCCAGCCAGGGGTCAGGACACCCACAACCACTTCCCCCTCCACAGCTCAGATGCAGAGTCACCCCAGAAAAAACCTCCAACCCCCGGAGAGCCCTGCCATGTCCCCACAACTGATACCCACACCCCCTCCCCCCACAGCCCAGCCATGCACCCACCCCTTGCCAGATACCTGCATACCCTCCCTCCTAGAGCCTAGCCGCAGGGTCCCCCAGGCCCAGACACTTGCACCCCCTACCCCCCAGAGCACAGCCACATGGCCCCTCTATCCCAGACACCCACCCCCTACCCCCCAGAGCCCAGTTATCCAAAGGGAGAAACAGCCTGAATGCTTGGTCCCAGACTTGTGTGGAGTTGCCAGCACACCGCCACCTCCTTCCCTCTGGGTGCACGGTGAACTGCAGTTGCAAGAAACGCTCCAGCTCCTCCTCCCCTTCCCCCACCCTCCAGCAGTGTCTTCTATGTGCAAGCTGTGCTCTGCTGGATCCAGGGACCCCTAGTGGTGACCAGCAGCACTGTGAGGGAAAGGAAATTCTGTGCAAATCCCATTAATTTCTGCAAAATTCGGTGTTGCGCAGTGATGCAGAATTCCCCCAAGAGTAATGAGCTAAATTCTAAATTCCGCACATTATTGTCATGTGTTATTTCTATGGATATAGTACCCAGTGATTTTGATCAGGGACCAGGGTTTCACTGAGTTAGGTGCAGTACATACACATAATAAAAAGATAATCACTGCCTGAAAGAGCTTATTCTGTATAATGGAGCTATAACAGGATGTTAATGGAGTTATGCCAGATTTGCACCAGATGGATGACTTCACAATTCTGGCCTTTTGTTTCTGAGTGACTCCTGTTGCTGTTAATAGGAGTATTGCATGTGGAGGGAGAGAATTATACACTGCTATGTAGGATGTGTGTACAATTAAAACACTTAATTGAACTGAGAAGTTTATGCATTTCTTTAAATGTTTATTAACTAGAGCCATAACCCTGTTCCTCAGTTCCTTTACCACTGCTGCAATGAGCATTTGTCCCCCACAGCAGCTGTCAGCAGAATACCTATTTCATTTGTGAGGAACATAAGAAAATACAAGTACATCAGCGATAATAATAATAATAATACCTGACACTTCTATAGACCCATTCCTCTTCTTGTCCTTTACAAACTATGTACTGAGATTATTTCACTCACTGTTGAAACAGTGACAGGGAGTGGAAGGTAAGAAGACTGTTCCATACCAGCAATGTTTGTTAGGTTTGAAGGGCTATTTTCTCAATTACACTGCAGTCAAGAGGTCAAAAATTGTATAATGTATTGTTTGAAGCACTGGTAAAACAAAAGTGTGCTCTCAGGCTAGTTCCACTTATGACACGTTTCAGCCTGAAGCAAATGTGTATGGCTGAGTTTTAATCCTTGAAAATAGGTTCTCAAAATGGAAGTACTAGCATAAAGCATTGCTATTCTAATGTGTGTTTCTGTCTCTCCCCTTGACATGCCACTGTGCTGAAGTGATTGCTTTCCACACTCTGGTTTATTTTCTTGATTATATTTGAAATAGGATTATTCTGAATGCTTTAGCTAGTCCTGCTCCTCCTCTCCCTCCAGTTGCTGGAATTTGTTATCTTTTCAAATGAGCTTCTTTCTCCTGCTCTTTGTTTACCATGTATTTAGCTTGGCTTTATTTATTTTTTCTGTATGCAATACTATATACTGAAACTCCAGTGCCTCTATTTTCACTCTGCAGTTAGCCTTTTCCTCTCATTTGCATGCCTTAACTACATACAAGTGTAAAAAACAATGATCAGAACAAAGGGCCATTCTTACCGTGGTGACCTAGCTGTTGACTGTATTGTACAGACACAGTACTACCTTGGCCATTTCCATTGTTTCCTGTTGGTTTATGGCAGTTATCACCATGCACATTGTTGTGATTCAATCAAAGTCAAATGATGTGCTACCACTGAAGTTCAAATATGTAAAATAGGAGAGGATTTTCTCTTCAAGATTTAAAATGCATGTGTTCCTTCTCACAACGTACAGAGTGTAAATTAGTGAACTATATTGCCTTATCCACTAGAGTCATTTGGTTCATTCTGGTTCCATGATCTATTAATGAAACACCTTATGTGCCCTCTCCTTTGCAAACATGATCAGAAAGCAAATCAGCACAAAAACTTTGCACCTTTTGAGTCAGCACATTCAGTTTTCCATTGCTCCTTTAGACAAGTAGGTGTTCAGAGTGGGCAGGTGGGAGGGCATATGGCCCAACCTCAAATGAATAGACAGACTTTTCTTTATTTTTTAATCCATCCTCAGCCAGAACCACCAGGCTCCACCAGTAGGTATGCTCCCAGTGACTGGCCAGTGTATTGCAGTGTGCTGTGACCCCTCTGTGGGTGGAGCAGCTGCTATGGTTATGTAGAGGTATAGGATGCAGCTGGAGAGCGCAAAGGGCTACCATTCACATAGCAGTGAAAGGCTGAAAATGCTAATAAGAACATTGAGCTACCTGCTGCAGCTAGGAGGTGGCTCTGGCCTGTCTTCTGTTAGGTGGACACGCAGTTATAATGGAACCTAACTGTGTAATACAAGCGTTCGTTGCATTAATGTGGAGAAAACCACCACACCTGGGGAGCATGCATAATCAAGCATTGGGTAGATCACCCATTATGCTACACTAACCCATACTTGCAGCTGAGATAGCCCTCTGCTGGTCCTCAGAAAGTGTGAGCTGCAAAGACAGCACCAAGACACCTTTATCCTTTCCCCGTAAAGTCTAGATGGACCTGAAAATTGGGGCCTGTGCATTTTAAAAGAGTAGATTTTATGTCTCAGTATGAAGCGCATAATATGAGTCCAAAATTATGAACAGCTAATTAAAGAGATTTTTTTCTTGGCAGCAGTATTTGAGAAAGAAGGAAGAAATCCAAGGTTTCAGGAGTCAGGGGAACACTCTATAAAGCAATCCAAGTACTTAAGTGACAAAGAAATGATTAGAAGTTAGAAATTAAGTTCTGCAGTTGTCTAGTCTTCTGCGCACATACTGCAGTATCCTCTTCTGAATTAGCAGTCAGTATGCTCACCTGGGTGGCGACTTCTTTCAGTATCTCAGGAATGATTTCATAATAAAGCTCCCAGTCATCATTGTCTCCTCTTTTGTTCATTGTCTAATGGTTTGCTCTCATTAAGTTATACATCAACTTGCAAGGGAAAGCCTGCTTGGGACTCCCATTGCTGTGCACTACTCACATTCATCTCTTTTAGAAAATGAATTCAATTTGTTCTGTTAGCTTAATCATGAAAATCTGACCTACCGAAAACTCAGAACTGCACCCAGAGAAAGAGCCATTAGTATTCATAAGTGAAACTGTGGATGTCTTTATTAGTGAGCATTAGGACCTGTATACTGCAGTCTATAATGCATCCAATTCTCATAATCTTAGCATGCAGATATATTGGTAAGCACCAGATAAGTTCATGTAGCTAGCTGTCAGACAAGTTCAGATAGGGCATTCTCACTATTGTCCGGCTATACAGAAGGAGGACAGGAGACATTTGATATGGTTTTAATCAGGCTGCAACTTTAGATGCCTGGGACTACCAAGCAAATAAAAGTGTACAAGGCAGGTAATCCCATGTTCATTCCATAAGTACATGGAGGCTTCCACAAGCTCCCTCTCTTTTTACATCCAACTCCACAAGCCAACCCATTGCTGTGATCTTACCATCCATCTTGCACTCCCACCCCGCCCCGTAGGAGAGTTAAGGTGGGCTATAAAAAAGGGGGCTTGGCTCCCTACCATACCATTCATAGGAGCCCCGATCCCCCCGTTCCTCTCCTTTAACCAACACCTCCTTTTAAGTCCTTTACCAAGCCCTGTATCTGGTCACTGTATACCTTTCCTACAGAGTACCTGCACTGGACATCCGCCCCACACTTACAAAATGAGTTGTGACATTATAGCCTAACTTTCTTCGTGCCTCACTTTAACAAAGCTGTCCCCGAACACACTGTGGGGAAGGCACAAAAAAAAAAAAAAAACAACAACAACCCGAACAAAGCAAACAAAAACCCATCTCTACTCCACCTAGGCCAATCTGGTGTTGAGGGAAAAATTACTTTCCAGACCTCCTCACCCCTCAAAAAAGAAGAGGCAGCTAGCACGATGCCCAAAGCAGGTCCTGACCAAACTTGGTAAGTTGCCACCTCAAGAGGAGGGAGGATGGGTTCTGCCTCGCTTGCTCCATGGAAAAGGGCTTCTCCTGCTTGGGCTTGCCCTTTTTCAACTCTTACGCCCTTCCAGTCCCAGGGGATAAGTCAGCATCGCCATGCTGACCCATTCCCCATTTTGCAGCAGCTCCTGACCCCCTTCCTTCCGCACCTGTAAAGCGCTGTTCCCCTTCCCTTGGCCAGCTGCACTATTCCCCCCTTGCTTAAAGATGCAGTGTGGAAACATTTTTTTTTACTACACAATATCTACATGATTACATATTCAATAGTCACAAATACTGAAAAGCATTCAGGAAAGACAACAGAATTCCTGTATTAAAATAATCACTGCAAATTATCTGTGTTTAAATAATGTTAGATTCTTAGACAAATTGAGAGAAACCCAATAGATACCTCCATTGCTCCCTCATTAAAGAATATTTCTCTTGAAACAGCCAGTCAGTCTCATGCGCATTTTTGTGATTCCAAAAGTAGAAATCACTGGGATGCACTTTTTTCTTCGTGGTCTGTTTTTAAATTTAGCTCTATTTATAATGTTGTGGATCCCTTTGTGGAGCTTATTAGCACTCCTATGGAATAAGGGAAGTGTTCCCTTTATGCCCCACAATTTTATGGCAGGACTAGGGAGTGACAATGAATAACAGGCCATCTCTGGGAGGCAGAGAACAGCATGGGTAGAGAGCACACATTCTGTCCTTCAGAGCCAGTGATGTCACCAATTGACTGCCATGGTTCTGATCAAGGGAAGGGAGGTTGACTAACTATGAAATGGCTGCATTCAGACCTTGGGATGAACAAAGCATGAGGAGTCAAAATAGGTGCTTCGGGTACTGGGGGAGGGCATATCAACGGGCCCAACCCTGGACCCAACCACCTCCTCCTATGTGATCTATGCCCCCTTCTGTAATCCTGCTACCTCGGGGAAGGAAAAGGCTGTCTAAAGGTGCATTGAAGATGATATTATTGCTGCTCTTGGCCACTGAAGTGGCACCTTTGCACTGATGGTATATACACCCCCAAGGAACCTAGGGCATCCCTAAAATACTTGAATGAGTGCAGGATCTCATCCATCTTATTCAAAAACAACATCCAACCCTCAAAGTGCAAATCTTCTAAGGCCTGTTGCACATTGAGAGCATTGCCTGAAATCTACAGCCAGGATGTCCTTCTCATGGTCACCAGAGGACATAACTCTGGCCAAAGTGTCTGCGACATCCAGCGCAGACTGCAGTGACATCTTGGCCACTAAACAGCCTTCATTGACATATACCTGAAATTCCTCTCTGGAGGTTTCAGGCAGCTGGTCCGCAAACTTAGACATAGCTGTATAATTTACAAAGTCATACTTGGACAAAAATGACCTCACCTTAGAGCAAGTGGAGGAGTGTGATCTCCATGACCAAGGGGCATCCCATGGATTCCACAGAGTGCACTGAAAACAATAGGGAATTGGTGGGCCAGGGCCTGAATCCCAACCATGAGATGAGTGGCAATCCTGGTGCACAAAGTGCTCCATAAACAGTCCTCAGTGTTGGTCAGGTGATTGGGGGGCAGGGGAGAAGATCCCGACCTTGACATCAAGGAGCCTTGAGTTTCTGGGGATAAAAGTGGAGACAGTCTTGAGGGAGTGAGTAAATGCTCATCAGCCAGAATGAGAGAGGGACCATCACCAATGAAGGAAGTGGTACCATTCCAAGTACGCCAGTGCTAGAAGCAGTGTTGACCCAGAAGTCAGCAGCAGTACCGAAACAGCTGACTGTGCCAAAGTGGAGGGCAGTGAAAGCTGCCATGGTAACATCCACAGGGCCGACAGTAATGGTGCTGAGGTCCTTTGTACCGAACCTGTTGCTAGCCCTGCTTCCACAGACTATGGAAATGGCACATTGGTGTCCGGTGCTGACAGACCCAAAGGTTCAGTGGCCTATCCAGCCAACAGGGCTATAAACAATGCAGCCTTGGCCAAGTCCTGGACCAAAATAAGTCAGGACAGAGGTCTGGTACGCTGCCAATGAGGAAACAGCTGGTGTTGGCATCATCCTCGTTGGTACTGGACTCAACCGGTACCCTGGGGCAAGAACCAGAGCTGATATTACAGGGTCTCTCAACTCCCCTACTCAGTACCAGGGTGCAGTTAGAGGCATTCGTGCCATCCCGTACACTAACCCTGTGCCAGTCCACACTCTTCCTAGGGGAGGTGGGAGAGTCCCCCTGAGACCTAGAGTGCTCTTGATTGGTCTTATGCGACCTTCTCTTTCGTGCACTAGAAGGGGAATGGCTCCTCTGTCTCTTCAAAGAGATACTCCTGGGCGTGAGGAGGCAGCACTCATGGAATCAGAGGGAAACCTCCAGTACAACAACTGCCTCAGTGCCAAAGCAGGCCACATGGCTTGTTTGAGTAGGTACTGTGTTAGGTGAAAGTCCCTAGCCACTTGAGTCTGTTTTGTGAACAATCTACAGGTTGAACACCACTCCTTGATGTGGACCTCACCCAAACACAGAAAGGGCAGCATGAGCGGATCATTGTTAGGGATTGATCCATGACATAACGGACAATGTTTAAATCCCGGTGAAGGCATCACAAGGGACTACATAACTAAATACAACTAACACAGAGTTTAATTTATAAATTTTACTTACCAACAAAAAAAACCCCAAACAAAACAGGTGAACTACACCCAAAACCAACCCAAAACAAAACAACAAAAAACATTTTGGGTTGAAAGACACATTTCATTTGACATGAAACAATATTTGTTTGTTTTTGTTTTGGTTAAAAAAATATTTAGTTTCTAACCAACTGTTTTTCATATTTTTTCCATTTAGCCCACAAACTGGAAAAAAAAAATCATTTGCCAAGCCCTAGTTCTACCGCACAGATTACTTCACCATCACAGAGTTTCACTGACAACAGTGCTCCAAACAGGCATATTGTTCTGCTCAAGGATTGCAAATTGCAGAATTAGGCCCTAAATTTGTACAGCACATAGCATAACTGGATTCCAATCCTAACTGGAGCCTGTAGGCACTACTGTAATACAATAAGATTTAGTTATATCAGAATTTAACTAGTTCTTCTAACATTCAACTTTTCCCAATCATTCTCCAGCACTTTCCAGGTTGTAATGATTCATTTTAACTTTATAATGCATCTATCCAAGAAGGGTCCTTAAAAACAGTGACAACTGCAATAACTAATATTTCAACTTGAAATATTCAAAACAAACTATAGAAGAATAAACACTAGCTGAAACCCTATCTATTTTTATGCATATTAACAGGTATAATTTATAGCACCATTTTTTTCTCTCTACAAGCAGTGGTAAAAGCTACTAAATATGCTCCCACAATTATAATTTGAAGTTCTACTTTTCATCAACAGATTACAGTAGCAATGTACAGATACACTACAATGTACTAGGTATGTCCAAGATAGCTACAGGACCATATACAGAGTACCAATATTGTATGGGTGAATGTCCTATTTGAATTTGAATAGACTTTTAAAAACACAACAGTCTTAAAAAAATGTTCCAACTATTTTGCTACCTCTTCACATGTGTATTGATTTCAGAATTTAGTTAGCAAGTTGTCACCGGAGTATTGTCCTGACAACAACGGGAGCTGGAAAGATCCTAGGGCAATCAGTTGTGTATTTTTGCATCTGATTTAATAATCTAAGTGCTTAGATGCTCTAGACAGGTGCTACAGAAAACCCTTAGATTTAATAACAAATAGTGCAGTGCATAAACCGTGAAGGAATACTGGACAACATATACATTTCCTTTTCCTAAATAATGTATTTATCCTCCTCAAACTAAAGGTTTGAGTCTGATTTTATCTCTGCACATACACAGCACTAGAAATGGAAATAATCTATGCATCTGAGAAACAATGTTAGCTGAGAGCACGCTGTTAAAAATGCTGTTGTGCCAGGATACTGCCCTTTTCCCAAAAGGTGTATTAAACCAGGCAAGCATGTCTGATGTGCTTCTGCATCAAGGTGATAAAAAAAAATGAATCAGAGTTTGATGGAAAGTGAGAAGCGGAAACCTTATGTGCCAAATAACCACACACCCCAGTGTGAAACTAGTGTATCATTCAGGAGCAGATTTCATGAGCACAATATATAATAAACACACAAACCTCATCAGAGGCTAGATTCACAAAAGGATTTAGGTGCTTAACTGTCACTTTAGGCACTTAAATCCCAGAATTAGGTCCCACTGTGATTCACACAACCTCCTCTCAACTGCTGCCAAACCCTGTAGGTGTCTACATTGATTCAGCACCTAAATTTTTGCATTAAAATCCCCTAGGTGCCTATGATTCTGCCTGTGTGTGTGGTCACTACAGCCTTACTCTAGCCATCTGGATGCTTAAGCCCCAGTGTGATGCATGAACTGAGGGACGAGAGGTATTCCTCCACCTAGCTCACCTGTGTGGCCCAATTTGGCAAGCATATTCAGTACTCACCTACCAGATTGGGCCCAAATAGACAAGCTTACACAAAACAGAGGTGAGAGGACAAGAAGGAGCTACTTCATAACTTTTAGCTTAGTGGTTAGGGTACTCACCTGGGAGATCCAAGGTTAAAGACTTCTCCTGAGGGATCTACCATCTGACAGGTGAGTGTCCTCGCCACTAAGAATCCCAAGCAGAAGGAGGTGGTCCCCTGAGAGGAGACATCCCTCATCTTGGCATAGGGAGGCCACTTGTCTGGTTTTATACTGGACAGTCCTCTTTTTGAGAGGTTTGCCCGTCTAGTACCACGACAAAACCAGATGTGGTTTTGCTCAGTACTGGACAGGGGAAGCCATTTTGAACAGCACGCTGCTCCACCCCCACTGGCGTAATCTTGCATGCATGCTGCATGCCAGATCAGGTCATCAGGGTAAGACGTTCTTGAAAATAGCATCCCCTATGTGGTGTGTCATCTCTCTATGCAGGGAGCCACCAAATGATCTGGATTTGGTGAAACGCACTCTGAGGTGCCTATCTTTCCCCATTCATTATAGTGGAAGCCTAGGTACCTAACTCAGGTTTTAATTCCAGCAATTTCCTAGGTACCTAAAAGTTCGGTGTGGTGATACTGGGTATGGCCCTGTCTAAGTTCCTTTGTCAATCCAGCTCCAGATATTTAGTTATTGAGGAACTGTTTACCTACATTCGATGCCCAACTCACGTACATCTTAGTCATTCTTTGCTTCATACTGGTCCATACCAGTACTTTTCCTTGACAAAGACCGACGGTGAAAAGGAGTAGGGACAAGCAGGTGACACATAAGCACCGTGGTGGTGTAGCTGCTGTATTGTGGATGCCTAGCCTCCTTTCTACATATTGTGGCATTATCCTGGTTCTAATACTATTTCAGATTAACATGAGAGCTGAAACTCCAGAGATTTGCACAGAAGCTATAAAAATTTATTTGCAAATCCAGCATTTAGAAGACCAGAGTCTGGATCAATTCTTATGTACAGGAGCTTAAATGGTTTATGGAGCTTTCTCTACATATTGGGAAAAAGATGTTTGTTTGGTAGGTTACTTCTTTTTTGTTTTTTTAAACAACTCAAAACAAGGTTGAAGTTATTTGTTTTCCAAACAATTCCTCCCTTCTTTCAACATTTTAAAAACTTTTATTCAATTTCTAAAACTTAATTTCCTGATGCAGCAGTAGAAAACTGGTTAGAAAGACTGGAGGGAAAAAACGGTAAAATAAATCTAAAGGTCGAAGAAAATAAATAAAGAGGGGGCAACGGCACATTCCAATCCCAAAGGCTGGACGTGTTTTGAGCATATTATTACTTTTCCTTCTCCACTATTTAGACCATTGCCAAAATGTGATTTTACCTATGCTTCACCTAAGTAAAAGAGCTACATTTAAAATTAAGCACTGAGGGACATTATGTGGAATTTTAACAGATGATGGGTGCTTTGAGTTCATAAACAAAAAAGGGATAGTATTATTGTGACTACTTTTCATCTGAGAGAAATATATTCATGGTAATATTAATTTGGGTCTAATTCTTGCCCCTTTCCTCACAAGCACAGGAATCACTAGCTGCAATGGAACATGCCAGGGAGGCATGATTTTGGGAAAACGTTTAAGGTATGCAAATCCCCTGTACACAGCACAGCCTTGCCCTTTGGGGGGGTCTTTCTGTATGAACCTGAACAGTTGGATTTGGGGTGGGAAAAGAAGGGTGTACATTAGGATTCACCTAACATAACAGAAGATTCCCTGACTGAGACTTTCACAAAAGAGGTACAGAACAACTTGGTTTACACAGTTTTGGCTAGATAGCAGCTCTATAGCCAGGGGCACGGGCATGATTCTCTGTCCCCTATGATAAATGTGGTTACTTGGGATTGGTAAGTGGGTGCAGGGGGAGGACCTGGCTTTAATCCAAGTATTATTCAATGCCATATTAGTATAATTTAGAAATACTTTTGTTCAACTCTTCCGGAAGAATAGCATGAGTGGGAGAACACAACTGAATGGAAACAGCTTATACAAAATGTGAAGAAATGCTGAAGTCCCTTTATGACAAGTAGCACACCTCTTGGTGAAATGAATGAATGTCATGCTCTTGCTTTCCGTGGAGCTATGACATAGCGTAGGTGGCCTGTCACAGCCAAAAAGCTACTTGATGGAATGCTTTGCACTTAATTCGGAGGTTCGCCAAGTGTCACAAAATACATAAAATTCTTACCGCAAAAGGTTGAAATATTGCAATCTATATTCTTAATCGTGCTTTCTCTATAATAGACATAGGTAGAATTTGAGAAACGCTGCATGAGAGAGATTGCATGCATACTATAGATGAGGCGGTTAGCATTGCCTATTGTTAAGGTTCTCCAATATTTCATTGATAAAGGCCATGTTTTCAGTTTCTTATGACTAAAACTGTTTGGGCTGAAATTAGGCTGAATTGTTTCAGTAAATTTCAGCCACAAATGGCTGAGATGTTGACAAGATTGAATTTAGAGAAAATGTTGTTTTTCCCATGTTAAAAATTTCTTGTGACCATTTTTGAAAAGCTCTAGCATGAACATGTGCTGAAACAGAGGCTTGAAATTTGTCTGGGGCTGGCCTTTGTGTCAGGAATGTGCCTTTTGCCACCACCCATGATAATCCACCAAAATTTGGAATTTGGGAGGAAGGGGGGGAAATCAGTTTGCACATACTTGGAAGAGATTTGCTAGAGTCTTGGAGCTAAATTTCCAGAAGAGGCCATGTATATGGAACATATTCCAGCTCAGGGCTTTAGGCAGCTCAACAGGCCTTTCCCTTGACTTCTGTGGGTTGGGCTGAGTTGAGTCCAGGTCGCCACTGCGGTTCCCGGGAGAGCCCTGCAGTTCCCCAGGTACCAATTTCTATCCATGGATATCCGCATTAACGGGTATCAATTTGTATGTGCACAGGGCTCTAGTCATGGAACATTTTTTGTGAGGTGGGTCGGGGCAGGGGATCAGTACCGTATTGGAAAGAGTTAAAATCTACTTGCGCCACTGGGAAAGAGACAAGACAGGACATGTTGAAGGAGACAAGGCAGAAAAGATCAAGCATGGGAGAAATGGGTAGAAAGGTCTGATCACTAAAGCATACTCCTTCCAGAGTCTGGAATGGAAACCAAGGTTCCCAAGTTCCACCATTCTTCTGCTGTCAGTAAATACTGGTGACGCCCACTGGCAAAGTGCCCCTCCCCTTGTAGTGCTGGTTCACATAATGGATGACAACATACTATTGCTATTAGTTACTCCATTAGGTCAAGTGGCAGGGGCTTGTGTGTCGGATCTAAAGGTTCCAACCTGGTGACCTAAGGGAGTGTCAATATGATGCCAAATGATTGAATTTATGGTTTTTGCATTTTTTTAAATATCTAGGAAATCTCTCTCTCTCTCTCTCTCACACACACACACACACACACACACACACACACACACACACACACACACACACACACACACACACACACACACACACATATATATATTAAGGTTGCAAAGTTAAACACTCAAAAGTTAGGATATGCCAGAATGAAGATTACCTGTAGAACCTTAAATTCAGTCTCCTTGTGCATATGCATTATGATGCAATCTTTAATTACATAAGCATAGTTATGCTTCCCCTCCCCCCGCCCCCACAGAACCACCTATGCTCAGTGCACAGGATGGGCCTACTCTGGAATTAATCAGGGGTATATAGCAAAGAAGGCTGTTGTCTGTAGAAGCCCTGTCTCATTTATTGCATTAATTAGAACATGTGAACCTATTATGCTTGCTGGGAGATGGGGGATGTGGGGGACTGAACCTGGCCATAGCCAAAGGCCCTCTCCCTTAGCTGGGGTAGGGACCAGCCAGCGTACCCAGTCTATAAATGAATACTGGGCACAACATATGAAAAAAAAAAAACACACACACAGAGACAGGAGTGAAGGTCATAGGGTGACAATTAGGGAACTAGAAGAGGGCACTGAGCAGAGAGCTCCCCGCAGCACCCACTACTTCTCAAAGGCATTTAAGGAGGCAATGGATACTGCCCAGAGGAACTCTGCCCAGATACATGATCAAACAAGGGATCAGAAATAGGCCCCACAATCGCAGAGTTCCCCTATGCATCCAGCTTCCTACTCCTAGTGTGGTGGATGGTTGTGACGGCCTGCGACAGGAGGAGGTTGACGAGGTCTCATGACTTTGTGAGGCCACAGATGGGGTGTGCAAAACTCAGGAGGTATGGGGAAATGTACAATAAGGATATCAGTAAGGAGTTCTGGAGGAGCCGGAAGAGGGGCTGCAGCGTGACGCACCCTAAATAAATATGCACCAGAGTCTCCCTCTTGCTGCAGAAAGGAAGCACGTATCTGGGGAGTCCATGAACCATGCAGGTACTCCCAGCTGATATCCCTGGCAGGCATCTGGATTCTATCCTTGGCTCTGCCAAAGAGTTCCTAGGTGTTGGGCATGCCACTTAAGCCAAACTTTTCACAGATGGTCACTACTATAAATGTGTTTTCCTCATTTTCTGGTTGCCCAACCTGAGGCCCTGGGGTCTGATTTGCAGAAGTACTGAGCACTCACAGCTGCAACTGAATTCAGTGAGAGGTATGTTTTAAACAAATGCAATGCTATATAATGTTAATTTCCAAACTTTTCAGTGCTTGACTTTGCAACCTTAATATTTATGTAGTAGTTTGTAGTGTAATTAGAGAGAGAACAATCAACACAAGTGTAAGGTGGAAAATTCAAAACTTATAAATACATTTTTCCACACAATGCAAAATTAGTCTGTGGAACTGACTGCCACAAGATAATACTGAGGTTACGACATTAACAGGACTCAAAAAGGGATTACAATTGTATATGGATAACAAGGATACCCAGAGCTATAACAGCAACAACAACAAAAAAGTTTTGGAAGGGATATATGTCCTCATGCTTCCAGGCATTAGCAAATCTCTATTCGGGGGTTACAAGAAAACTTTCTCTTGCAGCAGATTATTCCATAACATCCTACATAACAGTGTTTCTTGCATCTTTCTCTGAAGCACTTGGTATTGGCCACTTTCAAAGACTGCATATTGAACTAGATGGATCCTTGACCTGATCCATTATGGCAATTCCTATCTGTCACCTAGCACTCTTCCTGGCAGTTAGAATTTTTCTATGCTCAACAAAGAAAGCCAGCAAAATCAAAGGCATATTTCAGGACATATTTTTCTGGTCCCTTGGCTTATAATGAGTGCTTAGACAGTGACTTCCTATGACTTTGCACTCCCCTTCAGGTCAGAGAGAAACCTTTTACCTCCAAAGTGCCCAACAACAATAATCCCTTATTATGAGTGTTGCCATTTCTCATTAGTTTAATTATATTAAGGTTTATTTGACAGGGAATACCCAGATAATCAAGAGAAAAAATTAGACCAGACGTAGTCTAACCATTGATGTGCTTAGCTACACAGGTCAGATCTTTTACTTACAATCTATTAAGCCAAAGAGAGAGAGAAAGCCTTAAATCGTAGCAAGATCTATTTCTCTCACAAGCAGCAGCAGCATTCCGGCTGTCTCTGCTCTTGCATCTTTCCCTAGCTTCACTGATCACAGCCATGCCTTCCTTTCAGATTCCCTGTGTAACTAAAGAGATGTGGTCCAGACTGTACCTAATAGAACACACCAATTTCCTCTCTCCACATGGGAAGGCGGCCAAGCCACCTATGTAGCATTGTTCCCCTTCTTTCACACAAGCTTCTGGACACCATGGAGGTGGTTATTTCAGGGAACGGATCATTTGATAATTTCCCTGTTCATCCTCTGGCATTGTCCACTGGCTGAAGACAGGACACTTAACTAGACGGACAATTGATCTGTCCTAGTATGGCTGTTCATATGTTCTCCATGGAGTGGGAGGTCCATTCTGTGTGAACGGGAAGAGCATGGGTGACATGGGGGAAGATAGTAGGTAGGTCAAGGGATACACATCATCCCCTTGTAGACTGTTATACATAGGTGGTAAAAATAATACACACAAGACCCTGACCTTCTGTGAATCACTCAGAGGATCTATCAGGTTTGGTGCAGGAACGAGGACCTTTTCTGAAGGGGATGGGGTAGGCAAGTGTCACCAACATAGACAACACCCTAGATTTCCTCCCCCCAAAATCACCTCTCACAGGTTTTTCCATTGAAGAGGGTGATGTTTATAGTCCTTCAGGTCTACTGTTTTCAGCCAGGTGTTAAACTCTGTCATGAGTATGTTAAATGTATTTCATCTGCTTATCTCAGACAACAATAGACATGTAACACAGAACTGTATCTTTATGCTACAGGACATTTGATTGTTATTTATCTTTTCAAAGATTCTTTAGATCCCGTATATGACAAAACTCAAATGGATTACACATACGTTGGATCTTTTCAAAGGTGAGACCCTCCCATCTGTTGTCTGAACAAACATCCCTGTTAGGGGGGTTTTAATAGCTTCCTCACCCGAGGAAATGACTTTTTCCCTGACTAACTTGTCGGTTTAGTAGATTATTTAATAGCCCCAATAATAACCTCATTATATTTTATGCACAACTACTACAATTCATGCTGGATAGCCAGGTTTAGACTGCCACACTATCGATGCATGATATACATATTTTGTCCTTGTTAGTTAAGCTGTTTGGCGCCTCTTGACTGTGTAGCAGCTAATCTATCAGAAAATGGACACTACAACCCTATAGAAAACTGTGGCCTATGCCTTGGCAAGGTTTTGGGCCAGATGAATTGCTTTGTTCAATGTCTGCTGGGAACAAGTGGAGGCTGATCATCAACGAGTCAGTTGTGTCTTCCTGATCTGGGCCTTGGTGCAATTTAAAGGACACTTGGCCTGCTATCATCTATATCAGTTAACTATGGAATTCAAGAAGCCATTCACCAACAGAGGATTGTGGCTGCCCCAGTACTGTCATGTTCTGGCCACATTTCCTTTCCCTAATATCTGCCCCTGCAGTCTCCTATGATGAAGCTTCAGAGCGTTCTGGCATAGATCTAGAACAATGTGTTAACAATGAACCACTCTGATATAAGCTGCAGTCAAAATATGCAAAAGGCATTTTCATTACTTTATTACAAAGACAGATTAATAATCATGGATGTGTAATCATGGGAAATAATGTTGTATACTGTTTGAATGTATGACATGAGCCTATTACATTAACATATATATAAATAGTAGGAAAGAAAAATGCAATTTTTCATAATTCTCCTAGTTAGAGACAAAATGCAGTAATGTAAATATTATACAGGCACATTATTAAATTGTTACTGAGTCACTCATTTAATTTTCTCTGTGTATTAATCTACTTAATCAAATTTAGTTTAAAGCTCAATTTTTTTTTCCCCCAGAATGAAGATCTGATGAAAAGATATCCGAAAGGAGAAGATTCCAAAGTGCATAAGATTACCTTTATATTTGCTTGAATGTAATTTGTAACCTTAGTAATATTGTTCCATTGCAATGGATTTTAAATAGAATATTGGGCAGGGGAAGGTTTGTAACATACAGCAATTGGGGGCACCATTGTAGTCCTCAATTGTGATGACTACATTAATGAAGCCAATCAACAATTGTTCGACACTACCCACTATGAAGAACTCAAAGATGACTCCATGCCACAACTTACTCAGGAATTTAAGGATATCATAAAATCCTTCCCCAAATAACTCCAAACTCATCCCCCAAGAACCCAACCTGGGGACCTTCTACATGCTTCCCAAAATACACAAACCAGGGAACCCAGGCAGACCCATCGTATCTGGCTATGACACTCTTACTGAAGAAGTATTGGGACTCATGGAAACCATCCTCAAACCACTCCCCACACAAAGGATCAGTTTCTTCCAGGACACAACTGAATTTGTCCACAAACTCTACAACATTAACAACCTCCCTCAGGACCCCATCCTTGACACACTGGAGTCATTTCCCTCTACACCAGCGTTCCTCACAATGACAGCACTGCTGTTTGCCTCAAGTATTTACAAGACAATGGATAACCCTCAGATATCCATTGTCAAACTCATCCATTTTATCCTTACCCATAACAATTTTACATTCAACAACAAACACTTTGTCCAAATCACAGAACAGCCACAGGTAGTAGGATGCCTCCACAATACGCCAACCTATTCATGGGCCACTTGAGGAATAATTTTTGGGCAAATGCACCATGAAACTGATGATATACCTGACATATATTGATGATATTTTCATCCTCAGGAAAGATAACTTAAACTCTCTCATAGATTTCACCGCAATGTCAACAACCACCACTTGTCCATTTAACTCTTTCTGGAAAAGTCCCACACTACCATCAACTTCCTAGACATCACAATCAGCTTCAACAATGGAACTCTCCAGACAACTATATAAAATAAATCCATGGAACGCACAACTTACCTTCACAGATCCAGTAGCCACCCCAAACACACCACAAAATCTGTTCTCTACAGCCAAGCACTCACATACCACAGAATATGCTCCGAGGAGAAAGTCCGGGATATATATTTTAACACACTCAAAAGTGCCTTATTCAAACAAGGACACTTCACCAGAGAAGTAGACCATATCATGGAATGGGCCACCCAAATAACTCGAGAATCTGCTTCAGTAACAAAAATCCCACCCTTTAAACATAATATTTGTGATAATTTTCCCCTGTGATGCAGTTTTGCTCTTAGGTATAACTGGAAATAAAGTAAAGTATATTTTTATTAAGCTGATCATCTCATTTGAGCTTGTGTACAAACAAATTAATTTGAAGCATATGAGTAATGGTGGTTTATTCAGAATAATAAAGAAAAGTATGCTCTTGAAAGCCTATTATATAAATCTATCATTTTCCATTTTCTTTTTTAAGATTTGTTGTAAATCTTGAGAAATGCTACATTTTCCCATCTCAAAACATAGTGTCTTTTTGGCATATGTGAGGTAGTAATAAGACTTCAGAAGTTTTTGTCTAGACCAAATCATGGATGATTAAGGAGAAATATTTTACTTACAAAGACATCATCACAATGGGTGACAGCAAGTCTGTAAGATTTTTTGTAGCCCTTTTGTCAGTTTTCGCTTGGGCTACACTCTTACTTAAATTTATCATGCTGACTTTAAAAGCAAGGAAAGAATCAAAGATTTAATTGAATGGTTTTGTCTACATAAGCAATGTACAATTGCCAATATAGCAAAGAAATCAACAACAAAAAATTCTCCTTGGTTTTCTTAACTTTTCCAGTTCTGAAGCCTAGAAGAGAGACTGAAAGAAAACCAAAGTCAAATGCCAAAAAATGAAATGCAGGCTTAGATGTGAACATGTTTTTTTTTTTATGGGATGGATAGTTTCTGCCTATAAGTTAAATTGAGAGGAAGAAATCTGGTCCACTCAGAGTTGCGAGAACTGAGTTCAAAAATACATGAACTACTTCACTGTAATGCTAAATGGCAGTGTCTGTGCTGCAGTGAAATCTTGCAGCAGCAATCTTCAAGGGCCAAAATTTTATTCCACTTCAGCAAGCACATAGAATTGCATTTTTCCCCAGGCACCTTATTACTGATTATTGATAATGGGAGAATTTCTACTGATTCCAAACGAGTTTACATCAGATCAGGGATCGACAACCTTTGGGGCCAGACTCCTTGTGACTACACCTTCCTGGATTTTGAGAACTACCTGGAGTAACATATACAACTTTACTAAAGTCAGTTGTCAGTATTGCACAATGTCAGAGTCTCTTAGCGCTCAGCAAAGGGGCCACATTATTAGATACACCAGGGATCTATTTGTCCTTAAGTCACTATCAAAATATGCAACCTTGTACGTAACTGGCTGTCACAGTTTTCAGGCTACATGTAGATGGATAGCACTGGTGATACCACCATTGTAAGCTGTTTCATTCTTGTTGGCAGAAGATCAGTCATAATAGAAGTGAGGGTAACATTCTCTTATAACTTTAGCTTGAGTGATGACAGAAAAACCCATAAGAATGAGGTCTGGTAGAGTAGCTGTACTGTGCTCAGCTTCTGTGATTGCAGATTTCCCCATTTTCATTTGATGATGTTGAGGTCAAGTGACTTTTCAACACAAACTGCTACTGACTTATGGAAGTATATTGTTGAGCTGACTCTTCACCTGATTATAGATCACACAAGCAATATATGCACATTTGAAATCACAAATCTGTACTGAAGCAGTTTGTGATGATGAGAAATGAAACAGATGCATCAATATGCCTAGACACTATACAGGATGTTTGATTTTAAAATGTTCTTTTGTTGTTCTTTGCTCTTTTAAAGATCAATGACTTTGCTGTCAGTGCAGCCCTATGAAAAAGAAATCCATTGTACTCAGCAGTTCAATGTGTTCCTAACCTAGGTACTAAATACTTGTGTTTGGGGGGGGGGGGAGCATTTCTTTTTATCTGAGCTTGTCAATCAATTCTGTTCTCTTCTCTCTATGGTTATATTTAGCTTAACGGTTCTACAATTCTTTCAGTGTGGACCAGTCTCCCTTCCCTTGTACTGTTATGGGATATCACCTCTATTCCCATTTGTCATTACGCAACTGTGTGGCAACTAAGCAATAACTTACATGTATTACATGCATGCATCCGACAAAGTGGGTATTCACCCATGAAAGCTTATGCTCCAATATGTCTGTTAGTCTATAAGGTGCCACAGGACTCTTTGTAGTGTCTTCCAACAGTGGCTCGTGTCATACGCTTCAGAGGGAATGGACAGTAAAGGGCAATTTATAAAGTGATTCAGACCCTGACATCCACTCCCAGCTTCTGGCAGACAGAGGTTTAGGGACACCCAGAACATTGGGTTGCATCTCTGACCATTTTGGCTGAAATAGTCATTTGATGAACCTATCCTTCATGAACTTATCTAATTCTTGTCTGAACCCAGTTATACTTTTGGCCTTCACAACATCCCATGGCAATGAGTTACACAGGTGGATTTTGTTAAATAGTACTTCCTTTGGTTTGGTTTTAAACCTGCTACTATTTAATTTCATTGAGTGATCCCCTGGTTCTTGTGTGATGTGAAGGGGTAAATAACAATTCCTCATTCATTTTCTCAATATTATTCATGATTGTATAGGCCTCTATCATACCCCTGCCCCTTACTCATCTCTTTTCTAAGCTAAACAGTCCTACTAGTTTCAATTTCTGTTCATATAGAAGCAGCTGCATACCCCTTATCATTTTTGACATCCTTCTCTGTACTTTTTCCAATTCTAAATATACCTTTTTTTGAGATGTGATGACCAGAACTGCAGGCAGTATTTAAGTTGCAGGCCTACAATAGATTTATAGTGTCATTATATTTTCTGTCTTATTATCTATCCCTTTCCTCATGGTTACTAACATTTTGTTAGCTTTTTTGACTGCCGCTGTACACTGAAGTAAATGGGACCTTAAGCAATTTGCTGAATTGGGGCTATAAAACCCCAAGAGAAACTATCCTTGACATTTCATATTCCTTCCAATAAATGGTACCTACCATCAAGTTTTATTTTAGTATTGTTCGTCCAGGTCGAACAATGAGTTTGTTTTGATGAAACAATTACTGTGATCAAATTAATGCGTTATTACCTAATTTTTATAGACATTTTTTCATTATGTAAACATCTAGATTGCTTTCCCAACAGGGCTTTTCAGAAAAGCTGCTGTTCCAGGAACCTATTCCATGCACCATTTTTTACCTCATAACTTTGATTACAGTGGTGACACTGACTCCCTGTGCTGACTAGGACACATTGTGTTTTATTAGTCTGAAGTCAATGAAATTTATTTGAAGTGCTAATTAAAATGTTACTCTATTTTCCCCCCTATTTTACTCATCATTACACAGATTCAAGGTCACTTTATTTGTCCAGTACTACATACTTCCACTTAATTGGTTTGTCTTTTATGTGTTTTCAGTATACCTCAGAAAATGCTACCTAGCAATTAAGTGTAATTAACTTCAAAGGGACTTATGAACTACTGCTGCATTGTTATCTGGTCATGACAGCCTAATAAATGGTTTAAGCAGAATTATTTCATAACTCACAGGCACTGCTTCTGCTCGAAGTGTTTCACTTTTGTTTTAAGTGACAGTTAAACATTTATGAGGAGCAGATTAAATAAAGTTACAAATAAGGTTTATTGCAATATTTTAGAAATTCCATGCATAAAAGGTAAAGTAGGAGGAAAGATTTAACATATCAGAAATTTCTATTTGTGAATTTAAATTACATCTCAGCAGGAGTCAGCATAAAAGAAATTCTGAGTTTTGCATTCATTGGCTCCCCCCCCCCCCCGCCCCCGCCGCTCTGGGCCTCTTAAAGCCGGGAGGATCCATGGCACTTAGCCAACATAATCACCTCCTCATTACATAGCCATGAGAAGTCTCCAGAGGTGAGACATCTCTATCAGGGGCAGAATACTGCATTTGATAATCCACAGCAGCTCCTCTCCTTGGAGGGGAAGGAGGTCAGATCACATAGTTTGATTGCATCCAATGTGATAATCGTATAAGACAATAATGAAAGTTGATTAAAATGACATGGAGGATACAATTGCATACATTTTCCTCTTCCTCTCCCCACCCCCCCATCTTGCCCCATAATGCTCTAAAAGGCTAAAGAAAAAAAATAGCTAGGGAGAATTCAGAAGAAGTCAAGAACCCCTGAGGCATTTTTGAATATCAAGTCAAACTTTCTAAAGCATTCTAAACAACATGCCACACTGACCAGAAGTATTGAATCCAAGTAGGAATAATGAGGGACAACTTCTGAACCCCATTCCTGCCACCTCACAAACCTGAAGATTATTCATCTATTTATAACTGAGGATCTGAACAGAATTATGATTTTTCAAGTTTCTCCAGGTCTAATTCCACTTCCTAACATTCTAGGTCATCAATTTCATTCATAAATTCAGTAATGTATTAATCCACAAGTATTTGGGCTTCTACAAAACTTTATATGCCAAATTTCCTCACCTCCCCAGAATCACCCTTGCTCCCTATTAATATAGATAATGTATATCCATAAACATACAAAAAAAACAGATGTTAAAATATGTTATTAAGGTTGCAAAGTTAGGAAATGTCAGATGGATGCTTAAATGTGTCCCCCTGTGCAGCCATCCTGAGTACTGAGTCAGGTAGGGATTGAAGGGGCACCAGACAGCTGCCCTACACTTACGTCATGTATTGGCACATCTTAAACTAACACCCCTTTTGGGGTTTTTTTGCTCCCACTAAGACCCCAACTTCTGTGTGGGGAAGGCAAAAAAACCCCAAACACCTTGCTTGGGCCAATCAGGTGAGGAGTGAAAATTACTTCCCACAGTGTATCATGACGAAAAAGGAGTGACCACAGTGTATCATGACGAAATCTAGTATTTTAATTATTTCAAGGGCTAGGATGCTGGGTGCTCCTCAGCCTGGTCCAGGTGAAAAGAAGAGAACTTTTTACTGCACAGATGTGGAGCTAAATAGTCCCCCTTTCTTCCAGTCACCTAGTGGGGGAGGAATGGGTCAGTGTGATCAGCTATGGACTTTCTCTGGCTCTCTAGCCCTTAAAAGGAACAAGACACCTTCTCTGACAAGCTACAGAAAGGGCTCCACCACTTAATGTGTGGTGAGGTCATTTGCAGTAACATGACACTTAGTTATGAAATCATCATTTTGTTGTAAAAAAAGGCACCATCAGTCTTGTTCTGGTTCTGGCTACTATGGAGATTTAATGGTCAATATTGCTCCAAGTAAAGCTCCTTTTTCTGAAAGGGTTGGAATCTCCCCCACCAGGGCCAGTGCAAGGAAGTTTCGCATCCTAGGCAAAACTTCCTTGCACCAGCCCTGCGCCCCCACCGCCCCCCGTAATGCCGCCTCCCCACAGCCGTGGGCACTCAGCCCCCCACCACCACCCACAGGCGCTCAGCCCCCCCCCCCCCCCACCCCACCACCCACCACCCGCGGGCGCTCAGCCCCCCCACCACCCGCGGGAGCTGAGCGGGAAGCCGGGGGCAGCTCGCCACGGCTGCCCCCCAGCTCCCTGCTCAGGCTGGCAGGGAGCTGGCAGGGGCGCCCCCCGCCGTCCCAGCTTACCTGCGGGGGGTCCCTTCCGCCGAAGCCACGGGACCAGCAGACCTCCCGCAGAGAAGCGGCTTCGGCAGCAGGGTGAACGTGCTGCTAATAATACCTTCCGCTGAAACCACTTCCTGCGGGAGGTCCGCGGCTTCGGCGGAGGGTTTAATTAGCAGCACTTCCACCCTGCCGCCGAAACTGCTTGCTTGCGGGAGATCCGCTGGTTTTGCGGCTTCGGCGGCAGGGCGGAAGTGCTGCTAATAATACCCTCCACTGAAGCCGCGGACCTCCCATAGGCAAGCGGAAGCGGTTTTGGCGGAGGGTATTATTAGCAGCACCTTCGCCCTGCCGCCGAAGCCGATTGTCTGCGGAAGGTCCGCTGGTCCTGCGGCTTCGGCAGAAGGGACCCCCCGCAGGTAAGCTGGGGTGGCTTCGGCGGCGGGAGAGGACGGGGCACCCCTGCCAGCAGTGTGCCCCATTACGGCCCTGCCACGGCGAGTCGTCCTCCCGGCTCAGCTGCAGAGCTGGGAGGGCGGGAGGCAGCCGCGGCCAGCCGCCCCCCGGCTCCCGGCACCCTAGGCGACTGCCTTGGGTCACCTAGTGGGCGCGCCGGCCCTGTCCCCCCCCCCCCACACACACACACCAAAAAGTCTCGTGGATGATCTCCAGTCCCTCTGTTTCTGGGAGTAGTATGATACCAGAAAGAAGCAGAACATCCAAAATTTTATCATCTATCTTCTTGGGGAAGAGCAGTAAAATGTATTTCTCAGAACAGGGATCATGCCAACATATTTCCAAACGGTATTGGTCTTCAGTCTGAAATCACACATTCACTCTCAGTGTCTGTTATCAATGGAACTTGGTTCACTAGAGCCTGGGCAATCATCTATATTCTGCTTATATCTGCTCCCCACTGACCAGGGCCAGTGACAGTTGTATGAAATCAACATGCAATATCTCATCTCTGGATTCAGTTTTACTTTGCTTGCTTTGTCAGTAAAATGGTTATATACTAATGGTAAAATCTGTATGTTGGCACAAATGCTGGGCGATCTCTATATGCATGCTCGTGTCCACTCCTCCCACATAGTCAGCTGGCTGGTGGTTGGGTTTGTCATCCTCTCTTGTGCTTCTTGATTTCCTCATGTTTTCCTCTCACATCCATAATTCATATTCCACTTTGCAGTAAGCCCATATGCACTCTTTTATTTTTCTCTTCACTTACACTTGCACCTGCAATTTTACCTATTCTGCCACTTTGCAGATCAGTATAACTTAAGAAGTCAGATCAGTCTCTCAACAAATGCTGATCTACCTTCCCATCTCTGCATCCCATCACCAGTGTCTGTAGTCTGTGAATCTCTTAAAACTAGCTCACAAGCTTCATATCTAACATTTTTAATACTTTCTTGTTCCTTCTGGATTTTCATGTAGAAGAGGATTCTTTCATGGATTTCATTCTTCCTGGATACACAATCAGCTTTAAATTCGGCTAGGATCTTATCAAAATAAAAATATATTGAAATCTAGGACCGCTGTGTCAGCTACAGTTAACAATAAGGACACTTTATACTGCCGGGGTTCCTTCACATTGTCACTGAACCTTAATTATGGAGGTGGTTTGGAACATAATTTGTGTAAATAGATAACTATTTTGCATACCGAAGACACTAAATCTACACTAAGTCACATCAGAAATAAGTCCTAGGACCTTTTTCTCCAAAATTATGGTCCTTTACCACTTGAAATGAAGGACAATCTCTATTACCTGACAGTAGTTGTAGGGTTTTAATCTTCTGTAGGGAGCGAGTAGTCATCAGAGAGCACACTCTCTCTCTCTCTCTCAGGCACCACCATACAGTCACCTATTTTTCAATAATAATGTTGTAATCATAAATAATTTCTGATTTTGTATGAGTTTTTATTAAAACTTTAAGCCTTTATAAGGAGAAATAAAAAGTCTAAGAATTAAAAAAAAAAAAACAGTAAAATACATTATAAAAAAGTGCAGTAAAATAAGCTTACACTATCGATACATTATTCATTTATTGGGGTAAAATTTTCAAAGGCACCTAAATGACTGAGAAACCTACATAGTTAATGAGACAAGCTCCTAAGTCACTTGTGCACATTTGTAAATGTTACCTTGTATCTACTTCTGAACTGTTTGCAACACCTAAACGGCTTGGTGCTGAAATAAGTTCTGATGGTTCAGCTTCCCAGATTCATTCAATTTTTGTATTTTGAGAAAACATTAGAAATGTACAATATAAAATTAAACATTTGAACAAGTGAAATGATATTCTTATTCACATCAACTTGTTTATTTTTCCATAAAAAAATTCAGGACTTTATTCTCCCACTGGTGTGAATACAAGTTATAAAAGTGAAAGATTTAGTTTTTTTAGTTTTGTTGTTTGCACCAGTTTTTAGATTTAAATTCTCCTATTGAACCTACTGGTTAAAAAATAAACTGAGTGTTGTTCTCCCTCAAAAATTATCTACATCAAAAACTTGGGCATTATCATCTTGAATAATATATCCTAGGTAATATTCTAAATTAGTAAAGTTGATTGTGGACTCCAATTCAGACTTTTTAAAATGTAATTTATCATTCACTTTTTGCTTCTTTTGTAGCCATTTATACTGTTCAAAATGGGTGTAAAATGCCATCAAATCAGAACATTTCATTTATAATGGGAGTAGTATTTTACTCCCTCTTTGCACATGAGTAATTGACGCATAAGTTGCAAGGCAATTAAGAACCAGTCCCAATTTTTGTTGTTGGTATTGGGCTTTTTGCTTGAGTAGAGAGTGTAGGGTATGGTCGTTTAAAAATGTGTTCATAATGGTATGTAAATCCTATATGCAAATCTATTTGAATGCCTTACATTTCCTTAGCTTTTCAGTATAAATCCCATCCGTACATAAATCAATCTTATTCTTGTTCCAAGCTTCTATGTCCTTTGCTGTTCAGCTGAAGTCACATTTGTTCTAATATTGATTTTTATCTTACTTCCAGCTTCCATGTCCTTAGATTTAATTTAAATGACAACTAAACTTAAGCTTCACTATTTTTAGCCATTATTTTATTTTATACCAGCGTTCTTTTCAATACCCCCAATTTTTCATTCTGAAATATATCTTATTTCTTCCCAGGGGAAGAAAATCGAAGGGAAAAAGGAGTGCAAGAAAGTGGGCTATTTCTCTAAGAAACAATATTATAGGCACAACAGCAAACTATCCCACCTTAAACAGAAATGGGGAGTAACTGGCTAGGCAGTAGTATTGCTGGGGATTATAGTGTATCACAAATTGAACATGAGCCAACAATGTGATGCAGCTGCAGAAAATGGCTAATATCATTCTGAGGTGTATAACCATCAGCATCATATATAAGTTCTGCTCTAATCAGCACTGGTGAGGCATCAGCTGGGATATTGTGTCCAGTTCTGGGCACCATACTTGAGGAAAGATGTGGAGAAATTGGGCAGAGTCCAGAAGAAAGTAACAAACATAATTAAAGGTTTAGAAAATATAATCTATAAAGAAAGGTTTAAAAAAATGGGCATGTTTAGTGTAGAGAAAGAGTGAAGGGAGACTTGATAACAGTCTTCAAATAGGTTAAGGGTTGTTATGAAGAGGACAGTGATCAATTGTTCTCCATATCCGCTGAATGTAGGACAAGAAATAACAGGTTTTATCTAAAGCAAGGGGCTGTAGATGCACCACTTCTATGTGGGGGAAAGTTGTGGAATTCTGCCTTTGCAGGCTTTTATGAACACGTGTCAAGAATGGTCTAGATATACTTGGTCCTGCCTCAGAGTGTGTATGGGAGGGGGGGAAGAGAGTAGACTAGATGACTTATGATTCCTTGACACTGATATTTACACAGTACGATTGACCACAGTGGTCAAACCTATTATAAAAGCTTTCTGAATGGATTTTTACATACCCAAATAATAGACATAGTTTGACTTTTTTCGGGGGGAAGGGGAGGGTAGAGACTAACTCCAGCCAGGCAGACGTGGTTGCACATGGGGGGCGGGGTGCAAATTCCATGCCTGCCTGAAATTTGCAGTTTGGGGAGGGCAACACCTTCCCTGCCCCATTGTTCATTTAGCCTTCTCCATCAGTAACTGGCCTTTCATTTCTAAGATTTATACTGTGCTGATGTAACAGGCCAGTGGGATGCTGAAGTAATGTTATGTATAACTCTACCACTCTCCTTGTTCCTGAACCTCAGCTTAACTCCTTACTGAAGCAGAACCCTGAGTTGTGTCTTTTCAGGACTTTCTAGAAAGCATTACACAGAGTTAAACCTCAAGGCTATTGTATGTAAAACCCTGACAATGAGGTGTTAATAGTTCCTGGTCAACTCCAAAGAGAGTCCCATAAAGTTTCTTAAATAGATGATTGAAGTACCCAAAACATGGGGTAAATAGTATTTAAAATACCATGAATAACTTTTTTTAAATTAGAGCTAATAGACAGTAAATCTAATAAAAGTAGGTTTCAGTGTAGTAGCCGTGTTAGTCTGTGTCAGCAAAATGAAAATAAGAAAGAAAAACTTGTAGCACCTTAGAGACTAACAAATTTATTTCAGCATAAGCTTTCGTGGGTTAGTACCCACTTCATCGGATGCATGGAATTACTGTATGTTTCATTCCATGCATCCGATGAAGTGGGTACTAACCCACGAAAGCTTATGCTGAAATAAATTTGTTAGTCTCTAAGGTGCTACAAGTTTTTCTTTCTAATAAAAGTGTTTCTTATAAAAACTCCACCCCCCCTTTTATGACTGTTACATATTTAAATTTAAACACAAGGTTTCAGCATTACATTTCCTTTTCTATAGTTTTGCACACACAAACACAACCCACTCTGATCTTCTGTCAGAGATCATTTCTCAGATTTTATATAGTGGCCATAACATGTAATGTGTGTCACCAGGACTTTTCAAAGTTTAAGAATGGCAGAAATTCACTTTTCCAAACACTTCAGAACCCTGCCAGCAAACCAACAGCCTGGGATCTACAGTCAGCTGCACTCCAACCCTTTATGCTAATAGTTGGCTGGCCCTCTCAGTTGCTGGTGAAACAAACAAAAACAAATCTGTAGTCTGTATCCAGAGTGTACAGGTGTTGGGATCAGCATTTAAATAATGTATTCCCTGGATTACTATAAGATCTCACTCAGCAGGCACTGTATTTTCCCCAGGAGCACAGATAAGTGAGGTACAAATGTACAAGCCCTCACCTCAATCAGTTCTGCTCCTGTTCTCTCTTTAATTGAAACAGAATCTCAGTTTAGAGCAGTGAGCTGCTACTAAATGCATGTTCCACAGACTCGGTTGCCTCAGTCTAGAGGCAATAATTGCTTCCCTCCCAACTCTCCTAGGTCCCTGCAACACACTGTAGACAAAACATTATCCTTAGAGAGGGATTCCTTAGTAAGTAAAACTGGAATTACCCTGCACTCTGCACCTCTGCAGAGATACAGACTATTCCAAATTAAAATCCATTGATCTTTCCCATTGCATCTCTCCCTTTCTTAGGTCTTGAAGAAGGGGGGAAGAGGGAAGAGAAGTGATGAAAAACATGTGGGTTACCCCAGTTTCACTGTAAACTGTGAGATACCTTTAAGTTTTAGCTCTTCCATTAGTACACTTCACAGAGGGTAACAAAAGTATCTATATTACCCATACTCTCAAAATAGATGTAGAATGGATAGGATCAAGAACACAGCATCAAAATACTACTACAGTCACTCACAGCGTCCCTTCCATTTACATTCATGCTATTGCTCGTTTTGATGAATGAGGGCCTAACTTTTCAAATCCAGGCATGGAATTTTCACAAATGCTCAGAGTGCTGGTAGAATTCCACTACCATGGAAATCAATGGAACCACTTGCTTCACCAAGAGCAGAGTTCAGTTAGTGATGTGTGCATTCAAAAAAAGAAATCCCACCTTCAGTGCCTTTAGAGGGTTACAAAAGAACTCAGGAGTACAAGTTCAAATGAAAGCAAATTTAATACATTTTAAATCATTCTAGCTCGGGGATCGGCAACCTTTGGCACGTGGCCCACCATTCCTCAGCCCACGCCGTTTCCCGCAGCCCCCATTGGCCTCGAGCGGTGAACTGCGGCTAGTGGGAGCCGCGATCGGCCGAACCTGCGGACACGACAGGTAAACAAACTGGCCCAGCCTGCCAGGGGGCTTACCTTGGTGGGCCACGTGCCAAATGTTGCCGATCCCTGTTCTAGCTTGTTGTGTTGTAACCTGGGGAAAGCCATCACAGGGAGGGATCTTCCCCATGTACTGTACAATAATTAATCACTTATTATGACCTAAAAGCCTACATTTGTATTTTGAAGGGATACTACACATCAGGGTGAATGTGAGTGAAAGTTTCCAATCACACCATCTTAATTTCAGGATTCTTCTCTCAGGGCTAGTTTACACTAGAAAGGCTTTGTTAATACAGCTAGACTGACAGAGCCCCCTAGTGGATATATAGCTTATACCACGATAAGATCTTTTGCCAGCATAGTTAACACCTTCTTGAAGGAAATAAGATACTGGTGAAAGAACTCTTTTGCTGATATAGTTGCATCTACACAGGGTTCTTTGCCAGCATATCTAGGACAGTCGGGGGGGGTGGGGGTGGATTTTTTCACACCTCTGTTTGACATAGCTATGCCAGCAAAACTTGTAGCATAAGCCTGGCCATAGTCTTTAACTGGTCACGCAATAAACTCACCTCTTCAGCAGTAAAACCAAGAACATTTGCACTTTAGCAAATCTTGGGGTTTGAGGAGACAGCTCTCTCCGGGAAGCACACTCCTTCCCTAGTGCAATCAATTCCTTGTTCTTTTCCTCAGGGCACTTATTTTCAACTGTTTTCCCAAAATGGTCATTTAGACAAAGCATCAGCTGTTCTACCCTTTTCCCCAGGCCTCTGTAAATCATATCCCTTTAGTTTCTCCAGCTACCTAGCCAGTTGCCTTAGATACGTGACTTTAAAGAGGCATTGTAAAAATGGAGTGTCCATCCTGACTACAAGTTTTCTCCCATACACGTAATGGCCTCCGCATCCCTGGTGGTGATTTTTAAAAAAAAATTTGTTTGGTCCTCAGCACAACTTAGACTTTCGCTGTAATTAGACACTAATCTTTCAAATCCTCCATATTTTTTGTGCCAATATAGCATTCTCTCCATAAGCACTAATATCTGGTTCTAATATGAAAGAAGTTTAGGAAACATGGATATGTTAAGACAATAGTAGTCAAATATTTTTAATGCTGTAAATGCCAAATCATATGCTAGTTACACTGAAATTGGTTTTCTTTCACAACCAACCTATGCAATAGTTTTGCTATGGTGATTACCCTGGCAAAGAACCTTTTGTAGTAAGACTGGGACTTTAAAAAAAACTTTGAACATCTACAAGTATGTGCAAAGTCTGTTAAATTCTGTATCTAGACTTTTTGTCAGTGGAAATTCCCTTCTTATTAACTGAGTGCGTGAGGTATGTCTCCATTTATTTGGATCCAGTTTCAAATTTACAAACTAAAACATCAATAAGGCTCCAGGATAAAGACCATGGTCAACGCTGCTCAGGCACAACAGAACATTCTACGATAAAGGTGAAGATCATCAGTGTCTGTGTATGTGAGAGAGAGAGAGAGAGCTTTCTTGGGGGCTGGCCCAAGACTGTGGTATGAACAGGAGACCATTACAAACTCCACTGCTTTCCACTCTAAGTGTAAGATGCATTTTTTTGACCATGCCTCCTCTGACCAACATAGCAATGTGTGTGGATAAAATATCCCAAAACAAACACAACTACATGCACTTCTTCACCTGGGGAGTGAATGAAAGAACAAACACGCGACAGATATTAGTTACATTGCCTAAGGCACTACTGGAAGGCATTCTATGGTGATGAGTGTGCAAAAGAATGTGTATATATAATAGAATAAAGTAGAAACTTAAGTTGATCAGACCTTCCAGGATATTGTTGGAAAATATTGGCATGTTCCAGGAACTCCTCTATGTACACTAGACAGGCTGAGTGGAACATGGCATACAATACTCTTTCCGTAAGTCTCTCAAAGGTGAAAGTGACACATTCCACAAGCCTGCCTTTTGGATCCACTTCCACACAACCCACTGTTAATATTTAGTGTGGAAAGGTCAGACTGAACCAACTACAATACACAGAATATCATCTATTCAAGTCAAAGGGTAAAAATTATCTAAAACAACTGCAGATTTATATAGTCCACACAGAATGTTGTGCTGCCATCTTTTTTCTTAACCAGAATTATGGGTGAGGCCGAAGAGCAGAATGAAGGCTCATTTCTACCTTCTTGATATGCATTTCTCCAATGGTTTATAAATCTCTTCTTTTTCTGAAATTGATAACTGGTGAGGTCCTTGTATAATAAGTTGGCATCCCACTATTGTGCTGTTCTAGTGTAGTATACCTTTATGGAATTAGGAGAACAACTTTGTACCAGAATCATTTTCAAACATTGCTGCTTCCCATTTAAATGTAAAGAAACTCTTGGAGCTCACCTTCACCCCTTTCTCCCTGTGCCAACATTTACTCAACTGACTGGTAACTTCTTTACAATTTGCAGCTTTGTTAGAAAGATTCAACAAGGGATCAGGTGCCTGTTTCTGTTCTATATATACACACATACATTTCAGCAGCTGTTCAGTTCCTCCTTTTCCTTTACTGGAAAGCTACCCAGTAATTTGGTGGTAATTACGGTTTCAGACTCCGGGGCTAGGATTACTTACTCCCTGCAGAACAGTCACCTACAAAGCATTTGTTTCACCTGGCTCACTTCTTTAATGGGAATTTTCACAGACAGAATTTGCAGAACACATTTACTGGCATCTATTATATGGTTATTAGCCATAATGAAATCCAAGTGAACTGTGAACTCATCCACTATCACAGCTCTCCAGACCTCTCGTTCAAGTTCCAGGCATTCTTAAACCCAGTTTTCCCCATTTTTGAACAGGCTCATATTCTCAATGTCTGCCTCCATTTGAGACCAGTCAGGCTCTCCTAGGCCTTTCAGCAAATCCAATCTAATAATTTCTATACTGAGCCTAGTGCTTATAATTCCTGTGCATTTCATAGTCTCCATTACATATTCAATAGCTAAACTCCCATTCTTGTTACTTAACTGTACAGATTTAAACAAAGGGCTGTGGGGTTTCACCCTGTACCTACGAAGTATGCCTTGCTTCAGGCATAATCTGAAATGCACGAGGGGCTCTCATTAGGTACTTAAGCTTGCCTTAAACATGTAACAATCCTTTTCATGGCCAATCTTTTCACACTACCTGAATTTAAAGTGAACTGGTTACATTAATGTGGGCATACTTGCTAATTTCACTTATTTTAATACCACATTTAACATTCAGGCTGTCCAATTTACTCTGGGGAGCAGCCTGGTAGTCCCAGATAGACCGTAAAAGGGGTTTTAACGCCATTTTTACCCAATCTGCTCCTGTCTTGGGCAAAGCACTGCTCAGGCAGATAGAGGAACCTGGCCCCAAATCTCCAATAATAATTCTGGCATGCCCCAGTCCCTTCTTCTGTGTATTACAGATACTCCAGGAAATTGACATGATGAGGTAGAAAAATTCAATTACATACAGTTTGACAGAATGTAAGATCCAGTGACACTGCTGCTTAAACAAATGCAAATCTGTCTGTACTGCAGCAGTAGGGAGGGCTGATGTTATCCTTTTTGTTCTTTCTTAACAAAAAAGTAAGAAGGTAGAGAAAAGAAATAAAAGTGATACTAAACTAACACAAAAAGTTATTAACATGGAAAAGCAGTCAAAATGAAATGTCAATATGCTTTGTAGCTTTGGAGTTTATAAGAGTTCTGGGAATACAGTATACCTACAAGTTATTGTTTTAATATCAGATAACCCAGTAGTAAGCAAGAAAGATGGAGTTAAAACAAAAACAAAATTGATATTTTTTACTCTAAAGGCCTGTATGATTCAATGTTCTTAAAAGGAGTGCAGCTTGAGTCCCATCACATTTTGTACAGGCACACAGGAATTAAAATAGCAGAACCAACCAATGGTTCACTTAAATTCAATCACTTTTCTCTAGTAGTTGCCAATGCTGGATGTTTCAAAGGAAGCTATATATTGTTCAGTGACAAACTAACTACACAATACGACACGGAGAGACGTTTCTTTTAGACTCTATCATGACACAGGGACTCACAGTCCATCCTAAACAGGAAGCATTTAAGAAACAACTAAACTGTAGATACAAAAAGACTTCCACAGAGCTTCAATGCCAGCTTTCGCTCCCTTGTTGTTTGGATCACATACAGCACAGGCACAACTACTGGCTGAACAATGTATTGCTAGTGAACACTGCCACAGACACCAGTCTGTAATCCGGTTAAGCACTCAAAAATAAGGATTTCCAACTCTTATCTTATCTAGTATGACTGTAGGTCATTATTTTTTACTTCTTTAAACACTGGAATTTAAAAACCAGTTAGGCCATTTGCTTCCATAATATTGTTCAGTATTGAGTTTTTTAGTTCCATTGGCTGCTTTTTTAAAACCTCTAATTTCAATTTGAGACCAATACCTGTGTTTCTTAGTAATTTGTTAAAAACCGAATTAGGGAATTCCATCATTCCACTGAGATTTTAGACAATGAAATCTAGTTTTAACTGAAAGACACTAATTTCTTATTGCCGTTTTCTTCAGTGTATACTCACTGCCTAGTCAGGCAAAGCTCCTATTGAAGTCATTAAGTAAGGGGTGTTTAATACAGCTCTTAAATCTTTTCTTCATTAATATGTCTGCAAAAGGGCAGTCTGGTTGCTATCTTTAGACTGTACTGCAATTCCATTAAATTAATCAGGTTGCATAGTAAGATGTTACAGGGCCTAAATAAGCATCTTTTTACTAAAATATTTTAATTATTGCACATTCACTGGATAATGTTCCTAGTTTTATATTATCTTAGTGGTCTCATGATTTTCAATTATTGAGTCCCATCTTCTGTGATTAGCTCTTACAGTATGCTGCATAAGAGTACAAGTAGAAGCCACAGTGGCTTTTTAAACTACATATTAAGCACTGAAGGGGGCGGAGAACAGCTTTTTTAAAGATGTTGTAATTATAATTTGCTAATTAACAGTTGAATTTTCTGCTAAAATTCTAACTATTTTTCCCTTTACACAATTATCTTAATACTACCTTGTACCTCTATAGTACATCTCATGAGTAGATCTAAAAATACTTTAAAGATGGGTGAAATATCATCATCCACATTTTATAACTGGGAAATTGAGGCATAGATGTTAAATTACATAAGTCAGTTGCAGGGTCAGGACCAGAATCTATGCCACCCTGTCTAGTCCTCTGTTCATTGGTCAGTCCTGCTTCCCTTAAAGAGGTTTGATATATCGTACAAATTTTCTGTAAAAAGAGTATGTTAAAAAAGAGCAGATTTCACTACAGAAACTTTAAAGGGGGGGGGGGAGATGGTTTGTTCTGTAACTATTACACAAATCAACTCTAAAATTTAGAGGGTTAAATCCAGCTGAAAATCTTTGATGTCAATAACCCTCTGAGCTGCAGAATTCCCAGTTTAACTTATTCCAGAGCAACTGCAAAATGCAAAATGATTACAGCATTGTTATACCATTTACTCTAGTATTATAATTTAAAAATATAGGAGTAAATTTAAAAGCTGTGCAGAACCAGAAATGTTACCTTAAATCTGGTAGTAAAGCAGTAACAGCTTTAATATACTTCAAGTTAAATGTGTAATATAGGAAACTACATTCTGTTTAGCCTCTGAAAAATAAAGATCATGCCAAATACTGCCATCAGTTACACTGGAGTAAATCTGAAATTAATCAATTTAAGTAAATTGAGTTGCTTTGGATTTACATCAGTATATTGAAGAATAAAATATGTCTCTGAGTGGGTGTGAGAAAATTTTGAAAACATTAACTAAAGCCACCATCTGGTATGCAATATCAGAAATACACACACACACACACAAACCCAATCTTACTGTCACTGTGCTGACACATTAAATATAAGATAAGCTCATTCGGTGCCAAATATTCCACTTCTTGTGCACCCACAAATTCCATTCAAGTCAGTGAGAGTTCTGAGAGCCCAAAATATGGAGGAGTTCATGAATTAAGGTTAAATATCAACAACCCAAAATATGATCAATATCCATACAAGAAACTCATGCATTGTCAAGGTCTTTGATTTATGGCTGACATAAGAAGCTATTCCTTTTAACTTTACCAGCACCAGTGTAACAATAAAAAGGTAGATATTGAAGAAAGACTGTTGAAATATCAAGCTTTTAAAAAAAAAAAACCCCACACACAATAAATACAATTTGGCCATTTTTTTTCTTCTAGATAAATAGCTGTTAAAACTTTAATTTTTCATGTTAACTATGACTCTGTGGAACAAACTTACGTGCTAATCATCGCAAGCTTAGACAGTTGAGGTAGCATTTGTTACTGAAAAAGCCAGCCACTTGTTTTTGTTGACCTTTTTTTTTCAACACGCTTGAGCCACTATGTCTCTGAATGACATGTTTTCCCAGGTGGCGAATTTAGCTCTCATATTTTTACAAACAAGCCATCAGCTTCTAGGTCACATTCTTTCCTATTCCATCTTATTCTTTAAACTCTGCAAATATTGTTTTAAAAATATTTTATATACCTGTCATACAGACCCTTTACAGATACTAGCACATCTCCATCACCATATTAATAAACAAAACAAAAAGCTTTCGATGTTTAGGGTAGTTACTGAAGTTTTGTTTGTTTTTTTTAAAGACCAGAGGAAGACTTAGAGCCTTCCCTAGGTGAGGAGTTTGGAAGACCAGAAGCTTCTTCCAGAAGGGTCAAATCCCAGTCTTCTGCACAAAGCCTTAGTAAGAATCTTCATGAGATTTGGAGGGAATGGAATCTTCCTTCTAAACTTAGACCATGGACCATCAGTAGAGCCACTCCACACAGGCTTTACAGGATACTGTGCACATAGGGAGTCTTGACTGTGGGTTTCAGCTTCCTAACATAACCAGCCACTCTTAGCCACTCAAGCACTTCTCCTCTGGGCTACAGCATCCCTGTTTTTGCCTTGAAGATTGACAGCAGATGCATCCAGACCCCCAACTCCCTTCAAAGTGCCCCTGTGGGATCCAGCCCCTGATCCGCGAATAACCACTGAAATCCCAGATGTTCTGTTCCCACAGGAACAGTGTTCCACGATTTGCCAGTTTTACCTTAGACCATTGGTTGTATAGTAAACAGCACCTGAGTTCAACTGGAAAACAAAAAGAATTTAAAAAAATAATAGAGATTAAAATAAAAACCAGTGTGAAAGATGGAACCAAATGGTTACACATACATCATCATAACAAAAAGAAAATAAGAAAGAAAGAAATACTTGTGGCACCTTAGAGACTAACAAATTTATTTCAGCATAAGCTTTCGTGGGTTAGAACCCACTTCATCGGATGCATGGAATGAAACATACAGTAGACAGATATTTATACAGTCAGAGAAACATGATAAGGTGGAAGTGCGTATACCAACCTTAAGAGGCTAATTAAGTGAGAGGAACCATAACAACAGGGGAAGAAAAACCTTTGAAGTGATAAACAAGATGGCCATTGTGGACAGTTGACACACAGGTGTGAATGAGGATCGTTAACTTAAGGGAAATAGATTCAATTAACGTAATGGCCAAGCCATTCCAAGTCTCTATTTAATCCTGAGTTGATGGTATCTAGTTTGCATATCAATTCAAGTTCAACAGCTTCTCGTTGTAGTCTGGTTTTGAAGTTTATTTGTTGCAAAATTACTACCCTCAAGTCTGTCACTGAGTGGTTAGGGAGGTTGAAATGTTCTCCTACCGGTTTTTGAATGTTATGATTCCTGATGTCAGATTTATGTCTGTTTATTCTTTTGCGTAGAGACTGTCCGGTTTGGCCAATGTACATGGCAGAGGGGCATTGCTGGCACATGATGGCATATATCACACTGGTAGATGTGCAGGTGAATGATCCCCTGATGGCGTGGCTGATGTTATTAGGTCCTATGATGCTATCACTTGAATCGATATGTGGACAGAGTTGGCATCGGGCTTTGTTGCAAGGATAGGTTCCTGGGTTAGTGTTTTTGTTGTATGGTGTGTGGTTGCTGGTGAGTATTTGCTTCAGGTTGGGGGGCTGTCTGTAAGCGAGGATTGGTCTGTCCCCCAAGATCTGTGAGAGTGAGGGATCATCTTTTAGGATAGGTTGTAGATCTTTGATGATGCACTGGAGAGATTTTAGTTGGGGGCTAAAGGTGACGGCTAGTGGTGTTCTGTTATTTTCTTTTTTGGGCCTGTCCTGTAGTAGGTGACTCCTGGGTACTCTTTTGGCTCTGTCAATCTGTTTTTTTACTTCAGCAGGTGGGTATTGTAGTTTTGAGAATGGTTGATAGAGATCTTGTAGGTGTTTGTCTCTGTCTGAGGGATTGGAGCAAATGTGGTTGCATCTTAGAGCTTGGCTGTAAACAATGGATCGTGTGGTGTGTCCTGGATGGAAGCTGGAAGCATGTAGGTAAGTATAGTGGTCAGTAGGTTTCCGGTATAGGGTGGTGTTTATGTGACCATTGCTTATTAGCACAGTAGTGTCTAGGAAATGGACCGCTTGTGTTGACTGGTCTAGGCTGAGGTTGATGGTGGGATGGAAATTGTTGAAATCATGGTGGAATTCCTCAAGGGCTTCTTTTCCATGGGTCCAAATGATGAAGATATCATCAATGTAGCGCAAGTAGAGTAGGGGTGTTAGGCGACGAGAGCTGAGGAAGCGTTGTTCTAAGTCAGCCATAAAAATGTTGGCATACTGTGGGGCCATGCGGGTACATGCCCCTCTGCCATGTACATTGGCCAAACCGGACAGTCTCTACGCAAAAGAATAAACAGACATAAATCTGACATCAGGAATCATAACATTCAAAAACCAGTAGGAGAACATTTCAACCTCCCTAACCACTCAGTGACAGACTTGAGGGTAGTAATTTTGCAACAAATAAACTTCAAAACCAGACTACAACGAGAAGCTGTTGAACTTGAATTGATATGCAAACTAGATACCATCAACTCAGGATTAAATAGAGACTTGGAATGGCTTGGCCATTACGTTAATTGAATCTATTTCCCTTAAGTTAACGATCCTCATTCACACCTGTGTGTCAACTGTCCACAATGGCCATCTTGTTTATCACTTCAAAGGTTTTTCTTCCCCTGTTGTTATGGTTCCTCTCAATTAATTAGCCTCTTAAGGTTGGTATACGCACTTCCACCTTATCATGTTTCTCTGACTGTATAAATATCTGTCTACTGTATGTTTCATTCCATGCATCCGATGAAGTGGGTTCTAACCCACGAAAGCTTATGCTGAAATAAATTTGTTAGTCTCTAAGGTGCCACAAGTATTTCTTTCTTTCTTATTTTCTTTTTGCTGACACAGACTAACACGGCTACTACACTGTAACCTATCATCATAACACACATTCTAAAGCCTAAACTTAACTGACAAGTTATCCTCCTGTCTAGAATCCACCCAAAGTTCTTGTTAGCATTTGCTAAAGCCCTCTTTTACCTGGCTGATCAGCACCCAGCCTGGCCATGGTGGTAATTAAACACTACGTCTTGTCCAGGGTTGAGATCCCTTTTTTTCATGAAGCAAACTATCAGATTTCTTCCTAGGTAAAGGATTCCAGAGTGTTTCTTTGCACCCAAAAATATGTTTGATGTTCACTTCAGACTTCCAGACTCCCTTCCGCTGCAGCTGTTTACCTCTTCCTATAAGTTTCTTTCTCAAATCTTCCCCCAGTTCTTCATTAGCATATGACTTAGAATGCTAATACAATGATTCCTCTCCGCCCCCCAACTCGGAGATAAGTGTCTGCTCCCTGTCTGGAGGAGTTTGTCTCAAGGCATTCTATCTTTGAGTGATCTTATTCAACTACAGCCCTAGAGAACATATTTTTAGCATATACACACACAACTCCTCACATTTTCTGTACATGCATCTCAATAGTCATGAGGACCAGTGTGACACAGGCTTTCATTAGAGACTTTACATGACATTCCCCTACAGTTGTGGGTGTTCAGCATATCTGAAAAGCAGGCCGTCACTGAGCATAGTTTTGTGCTTGTTTTCCAGTTAAAAGATATCTGTATTTACCTCCTTTCTTTCTAGAATACACTGCTTCCCTTTCCTAAGGCCATCAAACCATAACAAATGTTTTGTATTTTTACAACCCCTGTACATTATTTTATTCCCACAGTCTGGGTGAGGCTCTAATTAAATTGAGATGAGTCAGTAGTCAATTTGCTGACCTAGTGGAACCATCATGAAGTCAAGTCAGGAATAATAATTGTACCCTACAATTGAGATCCAGTGAGTAGGATGGTATGTCTGATTTTTTTTTAAATAAAGTTCACAATCTGAGTTTCTTTTGGGACCCTCATCTACACCTGCTGCTGCCTCGGTATCCAGTAGCCAAGAATGGTTATTTCCCCTCCCTGCATCTGCACCTGCTTTTCATAGACTCAGACTTTAAGATCACTAGGGACCATCATACACATTGTAGGCCACAGAACCTCATCCATCCATTCCTGTAATAAATCCCTAACCTCTGGCTGAGTTACTAAAGTCCACAAATTATGGTTTAATTACTTCAAGTTACAGAGAATCCACCATTTACACTAGTTTAAACCTGCAAGTGACCCATGTCCCATGCTTCAAAGGAAGGCAAAACCCCCAAGGTCTCTGCCAATTCCTTCCCAATCCCAACTATGGGGGTTAGACTCTGAGCATGTGGGCAAGACTCATTAGCCAGACACCAGGGAAAGAATTCTCTGAGTCCTCCCCCTTTAGCGTCCCATCACTGGCTATTGGAGATATTTCTTGCTAGCAGTCGTAGATCGGTTGCACACCATTGTAGGCAATCTCATCATACCATCCCCTCCATAAACTTATCAAGCTCACTCTTGAAGCCAGTTAGGGTTTTTTTGCCCCCACTGCTCCCACTGGATAGCCTGAGAGTTACCTTTACCACCTCCATATTAGCTCATTCAAATGCTATGTATTTCAGACTAACCTGAATAGCTGCTCAGAAATGACAGATAGTTCAAACATGCTGTAGTTCACTCACATGCCCTCTATACAGACACTATGCTCAACACTTCTTCCTAAACTGCAGTGACTACCTACTCATTTCCAGATGTTGACTTTAATCTAGAAAGCCCTATATAATTTGCTTGCTGGCTACCTTTGAGAGCACTTTTATCCTGCTGCTCCACCAAGACAGTGGACATCAACTGAGACATTCCCACTTATGGTCCCCCTATTGAAGTTTTGGTAGGGTGGAGGAAGAGAGCATTGTCAGCGGGGTGGGGTGGGGGGCTCAATTCTGGAATTTATTTTTTGCCATGTCTAACAAAATCTGTGATTGTTGACTGTCAGTGGGGTAGGCCACCTCCAGCATCCCCCCTCGCAGCATTAGGGCAGGGGAGAGAAGAAAGGAGTAAGGCTTGGCTGCCTTCCCTCATCCAGAACACACATGGAGTTCCTTCCTGAGCAGAGGAGGAGGAGGAGTCTGTGCTTCTCCCTCCTCTCACTGCTTAGACTGTGTGGGTAAGGTGGGATGAATGCAGGTGGGGGCAAATTCCTTCCAACCCACCCCACTTGTGAAGCCCCTGGAGCATACAGCACCAAGGCTGCTGTGCCCTGCCCTACAATGGAGTTATAGTTAGAACTATATTTCCAAAATATTGTGGGTGTGATAAATGTACTATTGTGCCACACAGTTTAACTGATTTTGTGCTGCTTTGCCCCCCCTTTTTTTTAAAGGCATCAACACAGAAACCTATTCCAAATTTGATAGAATGATACATTTTTCTCATAAGTTCAACGTGAAAAGAAAAAAGTGAGCCTTATGGAACATTGTATCCTGTGAAGACTCTATTAATGATTAGAGAATGACGGATCCCTGGAAACAGACTAACAAAATCTCAAGAGTTAAGAAAACATTATTAGCATGACCTCCAGTGTATTAGACAAATTTTAAAACTCTCATGCCATTTTCTTGAAATAAATTATGTATACAGCCAAATGTCATGTATGATAAATATACATAAATATAGGATACAAGCACTTATACAAGCACATATGGCATGATCACCTGGAAGATACAGGATTTAAAATTAGGGAGAAACTGTTTTACAGCATTTCAGTAATAATCACTCCTGGGGGAATTCTGTGCCACTGGGTGTGCACATAATTAATGAGCCATGCATACTTTTATCTTTTTCCACAGAAAAAAAGCTTCTGCCATAAAGTTTTTCCCACCAGAGGGCACTATGGTGATAGAACAGAGCAGCTTCAGCAGAAAATAAATTCAGCTAGATATTTGCTGCAGTTCCACGTTTTGTCCAGTAGAGGACATTGTGGTGCTACAACAGAGATGCAGCTCCCAGCCAGCTAGGGAAGAGAAAGAGCCTGTAGTGACTTCTTCACAGCGCCTGTCAGGCCAGGTCAGGAGACAGGGGCTATGAGGAGACAGACAGCATGGGGCTGCTGGGGGGATCAGACGAGACCTCATAAACACTAATGGGGGTGGACAGATTGGAGCAGGGGCTGAATGGGAGTGGAGGTGCAAGGTCATAGAGGGGAGGGAGGTGCAGGGTCACATGGGAACGGGGTGGCTGAGTGGGGGCATAGAGACACATGGGGACGGGGGAGCATGTGCAGTGCCACATAGGGATTGGTGGAGTGCATATATGAGTGGGGGTGGAGGGACATGTGGACAGGGGGTGCAGGGACACATGGGGATGGGGCAGATGTGCCTGACTGAATGGGAGAGGCTAGGGGTCAGCCAGGGTCTGCATGGGGGGGAAACTCCCTAACCATCCCTTCCCACCTCCCAGAAAACCTGTCCCATACTTTCCCCATACCTAACAATTCTCCAAGTTCACATCCAGGCTCCTTACCAGCAATTATTTACCTTTTCCTCAGCTCCTCTGTTACCCCTGACTCCCCCAAGCCTTTACACTGCTTCTACGGGGTGTGGGGAATATGGTTCTGTATTGTAGTTTAAATTAACGATTACTTCTCAGAGTTCTGTATAAATACCCAGTAAGGAATTTATTTGTCAAAAAATATTTCCTGAATCTTTTTTGTCTGTACTGTTACAGACATAGTTGCTGACAGGTCTTTTGAAATAAATGACCAAGAATAATTGAAACTGGTGTGATGTTATTGGTTTTTGGCAAATAAAATATGAAGAATTTTGAAGAATTTGAAAATATTGTGCACAGAATTTTTAATGTTTGACACTGAATTCCCCCAGGAGTAAGTAATAGTAAGTAAGTTGAGGGGGGATTTGATAGCTGCTTTCAACTACCTGAAAGGGGGTTCCAAAGAGGATGGATCTAGACTGTTCTCAGTGGTAGAAGATGACAGAACAAGGAGTAATGGTCTCAAGTTGCAGAGGGGGAGGTTTAGGTTGGATATTAGGAAAAACTTTTTCACTAGTAGGGTGGTGAAGCACTGGAATGGGTTACCTAGGGAGGTGGTGGAATCTCCTTCCTTAGCGGTTTTTAAGGTCAGGCTTGACAAAGCCCTGGCTGGGACGATTTAGTTGGGGTTGGTCCTGCTTTGAGCAGGGGGTTGGACTAGATGACCTCCTGAGGTCCCTTCCAACCCTGAGATTCTATGATTCTATGATTCATCACCTGTCCTGCTATTGCAGGATTGTTTCTTGCACTATATTTGCTAGTACTCTGCCCAGTCTACTTTCAAATATTCCACACGATGATTTCCCACAGATTCTACTGGGAAATTAGTCCTCCTTTTAATAGATCTCATTTTCCTCTGTTCCCCTCTTTCCCACACGCATCCATCAGCACTCCTGCCAGCTCCCCTATTCCCTTCCTCTGTTCCATCAACAGGAAACTCTTCCCGATTCAGGACCACTTTATCTGTTCATCCACATCTTTATCTTACACATTCCATCTCTTTGAGCTCAGACCTGTCAGACTGTGAGCAACACAGATTCTGCTGATGTTCTTGCTTTCAGTGGTCTCTCCTCTCACTCTTCTCCCAGATCCACAGCTGCTTCAGTGGAACTGGACTCCTTCTCACTCCCTGTTGATTAAAGCCCCTTTCCAGACCCACATATTTTCCTCCTTTGAAGTCCATTGTATTTTATAGCTCCTCTCTCTCCAACTTAACTTCTATTCACCTTCTCCTCCCTGACATTACAATTTGACTGATTATCCTTCTTTTCTCCTTAATTCCCTATCCACAGTTTTTGTGCCTCGCTTTCTGAAATGAATTCAGTCCAGTTGCCACTGGCAAATGCTCCTAAGACAAAATTCCAAACAAATTTCTGCCAAACTTACATGTTGGCATAAATTTGTTTGTTTTCTAATATATGAAAATCTCACTTTCAAGAAGTTACATGTGGCTTTTCATGCCCCTCCTTCCCCTCAGGAAGGGCACACATTTCATTCATTCATTCATTCACTCATTCATTCATTCATGGCCACAGCCTCCTTGATTTTATTTAGCTCGCTACACAGATGAATCTTAAATATGTAGCTGTAGAGCATTTCAATTCTGAATACACTGGAAATATTTACTAAGACAAATTAAAGGGGAACTTCCTTTGGAATTGTCATGTAATTAGAAAGTCAACATCTTCTGCTTACCCACTAATTATAGAAAATTGTATTTGATAGCTGCATAATTATTGAAAGACAATTTCCTATTCCTCTGAGATTTGTTCATCTTTGCAAACATTTCCTCGTCTTTAGTGCTGTTTAAAGGATATTTCAAGATGTCTGCTCAATTCTTCTGCATTTAATTTTAATGTATGCATAGTGTAAATAAAGCATACTGTATGCCAATGGATTGCTTCTATGTATCTGCCAATTTAATTTACATTGCATTAATGCTTCTGTTGCATACAACTTCCTAAAGTTTAATCTCTTTCAGCAGACAAACATTTATGATCTCTCTTTAGAATGATGTCAAGTGAGGACCAAATAATACGTTATGCCAATTTTTTGATCCTTGTATATAATGTGACTTATTTTCACGTATTATAAATCCGAACTAGACATGAATAGAAAACAAGACTAATGCACCTCTAAAGGAATATATTTATTATCCCCAGCAGGCAAGAAAATTCCGTTAACATTGCAGAGAAAAAAGCAAAGAAAAAAGTGTGTGTGTGTGTATTTTGAATAGTAAACATTATCAAGAAATTTCCCTAGCATACACTGACCATGTTATCTGAGAATATAAGGTATCACTGGATATTTTATGCCCAAAATTCAAATCCATAATCTGAAGAATCCAATTAGGCATTATTGAAGTAGAAAGGACTCTTGTCTTCATTAGGCCTTAGACTCAGGGGTTGGGTTATTTTTTGTGGTCGTCCTACAAGGGAAGACAGGATAGGGTAGAAATTTAGCTTGACACAAACGAAGTAAGATAAAAATATTTAGTGTATGTGAATGGGAAAGACATACACTATGCAGATAGTCTAGGTATAATACGAAGATAGGAGGAAAAATGAAATGTGTCCCTAAAAATAAACAGAATTAAATGTTCTTAAAAGATACTCTGTTCTAATTCATCAGAGCATGATACCACATTATATTCCTACAACTGAGAGGTACTAAATTCACACGAATTGCAGGTGTATGTCTCATCTGAAGGCCTCTAATATTTTATAGAAGTCTTGTCATCAGGCTTCAGGTAGTACTATACTCTAAAAAAAACCAACACTGTTCCTTGTTCTCTACTACTGCAGATGCCCCTTTCATGGGACAGACTCCAGCTTGGACACTTCTAAAACAGTGTTTCTCATGCAAAATTTAATCCAGACCCTTAGGGCATAAAAGTTAAGATACCTACAGAGAAATTCAGATGTCACAATGAAAATATATAGATACTTCTCTTCAATCCTCAGAACATTCAGGACATTTCTGAACAGGAGGGGAAGGACTCATGAATTATGCTTATCTATGCTATATAGAGCACAGTGAAGGTAGAATCTGAGCTGCAGTTTTTCCTAGGCAGAAGATATTCAGACCCTTTAAAATCTTCATTTAGCCAGGTTTTATTGGTTTTTACAAGAACCAGTTTCAATACATCAGGGGTCTAGGCAAAAGGGTCGTAGCACATAAATGCATTTAATACCTTGCTCCCTAATGCTGCAAGAGTTGTCAGCTGAGGTTAAGCGGTTTAGCTAAAGAAAGTCATATTTAGGCTTCATTGATTTGTCCAGGAAAGAAGCTCTGTCTATCATGCCAAGCTCCTTAGTTCCAGTTACTCTAAGGAAAACACAAGCCAATACAGGAATACACACTTAATCCTTGAAGAAGATTCATCATCTGCTATTTTGCCAAATGATCCAGAATTAAAGGCTTAACTCTGGAAAGATAATTCTGTCCACACTTTGATTTTGCCCATAAAACAAAGTCCTTATGGGATTCACTTGTAAGGCTGTTATATAGTGCACTGTCCAAACTGAAAACAAGAGCTGACAGCTTGTTCATGAAATCCCACATGAAGGTCGTGTGACAGAAAGACATGGTCTTCAGGCGAACTCTTTAATGAGGTATAGTCTCTATGATTCCCATTAATTTTGATGGCTATGCCCCATTTTCTGAGCTTTGTCAAGCCGGGCCTTAAAAACCTCCACGGATAGAGATTCCACCACCTCACTAGGTAACCCATTCCAGTGCTCCACCACTCTCCTAGTGAAATAGTGTTTCCTAATATTCAAACTAGACCTCCCCCACTGCAACTTGAGATCATTGTTCCTTGTTCTGTCGTCTGCTACCACTGAGAACAGCCTAGCTTCATCATCTTTGGAACTGCCCCTTTCAGGTAGTTGAAGACTTCTATCAAATCCTCAATCACTCTTCTCTTCTGCAGACTAAATAAGCCCAGTTCCCTCAGCCTCTCCTCATAAGTCATATGCTCCAGCCCCCTAATCATTTTTGTTCTCCTCTGCTGGACTCTCTACAATTTGTCCACATCTTTCTGTAGTGGCAGGCCCAAAACTGGATACCATACTCCAGATGTGGCCTCACCAGTGCTGAATATAGGGGAATAATCACTTCCCTCAATCTGCTGGCCATACTCTTATTAAGGCAGCCCAATATGCTGTTAGCCTTCTTGGCAACAAGGGCACACTGTTGACTCATATCCAGCTTCTTGTTCACTGTAATCCCTTGGTCCTTTTATGCAGAACTGCTGCTTAGCCAGTCAGTCCCCAGCCTGTAGAACTGCATGGGATTCTTCTGTCCTAAGTGCAGGACTCTGCACTTGTCCTTGTTGAACCTCATCAGATTTCTTTTGGCCCAATCCTCTAATTTGTCTAGGTCACTCTGGACCCTATCCCTACCTGCCAGCGTATCGATCTCTCCCCCCAGCTTATTGTCATCCGCGAACTTGCTGAGGGTGCAATTCATCCCATCATCCAGATCATTAATAAAGATGTTGAACAAAACTGGCCCCAGGACCGACCCCTGGGGTACTTCGCTTGATACCGGCAGCCAACTAGACATTGAGCTGTTGATCACATTGAGCCCGACGATCTGGCCAGTTTCTATCCACCGTATAGTCCATTCATCCAATCCATACTACTTTAACTTGCTGGCAAGAATACTGTGGGAGACCATATCAAAATCTTTGCTAAAGTCAACGTATATCACGTCCACTGCTTTCCCCATATCCACGGAGCCAGTTATCTCATCATAGAAGGTAATCAGGTTGGTCAGGCATGACTTGCCGTTAGTGAATCCATGTTGACTGTTCCTGATCACCTTCCTCTCCTCCACATGCTTTAAAATGGATTCCTTGAGGACCTGCTCCATGATTTTTCCAGGGACTTCAGGTGAGGCTGACCAGTCTGTAGATCCCTGGGTTCTCCTTCTTCCCTTTTTTTAAAGATGGACACTATATTTGCCTTTTTCCAATAACCTGGGACATTCCCTAGTTGACACGAGTTTTCAAAGTTTATGGCCAATGGCTATGCAATCACATCATCCAACTCACTCTGCACCCTTGGATGCATTAGATCCATACCCATGGACTTGTGCATATCCAGCTTTTCTAAATAGTCCTTAACCTGTTCTTTCACCACTGAGGACTGCTTACCTCCTCCCCATACTGTGCTGCCCAGTGCAGCAATCTGGGAGCTGAACGTGTTTGTGAAGACAGAGGCAAAAAAAGCATTGAGTACTTAAGCTTTTTCCACATCATCTGTCTCTAGGTTGACTCCCCCATTCAGTAAGGGTCCCACACTTTCTCTGACCTTCTTGTTGCTAACATACCTGTAGAAACCCTTCTTTTTACCCTTTGCATCGCTTGCTAGCTGCAACTCAATTGTGCTTTGGCCATCCTGATTACACCCCTGAATGCTCGAGCAATACTTTTATACTCCTCCCTAGTCATCTGTCCAAGTTTCCACTTCTTGTAAACTTCCTTTGTGTGTTTAAGCTCACCGAAGATTTCTCTGTTAAGCCAAGCTGGTCGCCTGCCTAGATGGTTTGTTCCTGCGCCCTCAATATGGCTTCTTTAAAATACAGCCAGCTCTCCTAGACTCCTTTCCCCCTCATAGCCTCACAGGGGATCCTGACCATCAGTTCCCCGAGGGAGTCAAAGTCTGCTTTTCTGAATTCCAGGGTGCGTATTCTACTGTTACATCTTCTTCCTCCTTAATCCTGAAGTTCAATACCAGATAATTAGAATATCTTAATGTTTGGGAAGAAAGGGAGTACAGTTGGAGAGTCAGGATGCTGTCTGAGCTCCTGCTGTGACTGGTTGGTTAGGAGCCCCAGCAGGAGAAGAAAAGGCAGGTATAAGATTTCCCATGAGTTGACTGCTGCTATATATTCGCAGTGGGAGTTGTGACGGATCCAGGGCATGTGTCTTTTTCCATTCCCACTATTACACTCTGCACCCCTGTCTTGTACTAACCCTGCCCCTATCCAGGAGGGCCCGTACCCCAGCTGAAATATTTTTTCTTTTATAAAGGTTTCTCACATTCATATGGGGAGCACACCAACAGAAAAAGAAACAGAGGTAGGGAAAGAGAAGGCTCCAGCAATGGAAAAGGTGAACCCAGTTATTGGCACAATGACAGACACATGTATTTTTAAATCATAATTTCCCTGGATTTGAAATTGAATTACTGGAAGCAGAAGGCCCCTAGCTTTTCAGTTATATTAGCATTATACATTCCTTGAAATAAGGCACATTGTTAAGCTAATGGGATTAATAGGCACTAAAAAATAGATACACCAAAGTAGAGCATAACAGCCAGTTTTAATACTGAGCACACACCAAGTCATTTCCTTAAAAAAGTGCCATCTAAGTCCTCAGATAGCTTTTAGACCTGAAATGTGAAACATTTAATTTTCTTTGTTATTATTGAAAATGGCAATTAGGGTTGGCAATAGGCACCAGCCTAGCAAGCAGGTGCCTGGGGCGGCAATGGGAAAGGGTGGCTTCCCAGGCGGTCTTAGGGTGGGATTGCGGCAGCATGGCGGCAGCCGCTCCTTCGGCGGCATGCCGGCGGCAGCTCCGCCGGTCCTCCCTCTTCGGTGGCATGCCGGCAGCAGCTCCTCCGGTTCCCTGTTTGGTAGCACGGCGGCGGCAGCTTTTTTTTCCCTTCGCTGCTTGGGGCGGCAAAAAAAGTAGAGCTGGCCCTGATGGCAATGTATGTTAGACCAAGGAAAACTCTAATCACCACACCTACAGCGCAAACCCTCTCTAGTTCATGTCATTTACAAATTATGTTTACTTGGCTTGATTTTTACATACAGTATTTCTCGAATGTAGTTTTCACTTCATCAGAATTTAAAAAAAAAAAGAACTGGTCTTTTCTCAGTTGCTGAGAGACATGAAGTGCACTGGGCCAGGGACTCTCAACCTTTCCAGACTAATGTACCCCTTTCAGGAGTCTGATTTGTCTCGTGTACTCCACAGCCCGTTTCACCTCACTTAAAAACTACTTGCTTACAAAATCAGACTTAAATAAACAAAAGTGTTAGAGCACACTATTACTGAAAAATTGCTTACTCTTTCATTTTTATCATATAATTATAAAATAAATCAATTGGAATACAAATATTGTACTTACATTTCAGTTTCTAGTATATAGAGCAGTATAAACAAGTCATTGTTTGTATGAAATTTCAGTTTATACTGACATTGCTAGCACTTTTTATGCAGCCTGTTGTAAAACTAGGCAAATATCTAGATGAGCTGATGTACCCCCTGGAAAACCTATGTGTACCCCTGATTGAGAACCATTCCACTGGGCAATTAACCCTGTATCATCCACCATTTCACGTGTTACTTCACAGGCAATGTCCTGGTCAGCAGGTTAGGAGGAGCCCTTTACTTTTAAAGGCCTGCCCAAAATTTTCAACCCAAGTGCCTGAAGTCTTAATACTATCCTAAATCCATATTTGGGCACTTTAAAAAAGGCTTAATTTTCAAGAGCGCTGAGCACCTGCTGACTTCTTGACAGTCACAGCCTTTACTTGGTTGCAAAGTGGAGAAAGAGTTGGTTCTGCTTAGTTTACAACCTTGGCCTTGTGGAGGGTGCAAGCAGAGCCTACTCATCTGATTCTATTCCCTATGAATAAGTGGGCAGAAAGGGGTTAGAGAGGCAGGGAATGGGAGGAGCCCTGGATTTATTCGCCACCTCCCGCACTCAGTCCAGGGGTAGATCCAGGCATCAGCGCAGCAAGCGCGTGCCTGGGGCGGAAAGCCGCGGGGGGCGGTGTGACGGTTGCTGTGAGGGCGGCAGTCAGGAAGCCTTCATCAGCGTTTCTGTGGGAGGTCCGCCGGTCCCACGGCTTCAGCGGCAATTCAGCGGCAGGCTCACCAACGGTGCGGGACTGTCCGCCTGCAGGCATGCCGCCAAAGGCTGCCTGACTGCCATGCTTGGGGCGGTAAAAAAACGTAGAGCCGCCCCTGACTCAGTGATTAGGTATATAGTAGGGAGTATATTTCTCCATGAAAAGGAGTGAAGTAACTTACTTCCTGTTTCAAACAGATGGACAGCAAGGAAGGAACTGGGTCTGAGTCACACTTAATTGTCATGTCTGATCCTATGGCAGTGTAGCTTTATTTTGTCCCTTACTCAGGATAGATTGCAAAGTTACAACTAAGCCCTGAAGGATTTGTGCGTGTTCTGCACATCTGAACATCGGACTACCATTTTAGGTACTAAAACATGGATTTAGAAAATAAACATCTCCTCAGGTTACAGACACCCAGGAAATGATGCAGCCTTTCTGTCATATGCATGTTCACTATCCAACTGAGGGAAGAGAGAAAGGAAATCCAAAAATTTCAGTTTCTACCACTTCAGTGTCCATGGCCTGGCTTCCAAATGTCTCAAACAGTGCTCGTATGAAGTCAAGTTGCTCAATGTTTTAAATCATCTATAAGAAGAATATGTGTTTATCTTTTCTTAAAGTCACCAATGGTTCTAAAAATATAATCAATAGAACCCAAGCATTAGTGGACAAATGAGAAAATAGGCCATCTTCTCTAAATTACAGAGTTCAGGTTCAGTATCTATTGGTTACTCCCATTAAATTAATGTATTTATTAAAGATTAATGTTTTGTGGATAGTCTCATTAGGGCAGAACAGTAAAACAAAACTTTTAGTAAATAACATTTGGATTTTTAAGCCTTCCTTTTCATTTGTTCCAAAGCAGGGGGAAACAAACAGGAGGTCAGAACAATTTCTGATAAATATATCTGGATCCAGTTTCTCCATGGGGGTAAAAGATGACATTACACATCTTTCAGCTATAGAGTATCATAGGTAAATTCTCACACCCAGGGACACCATATAGAACTGTGGTTCTCTTTGGGGAATTAAAGTTCAATATTCCACTGCACTGCATCAGTGCTTCTCAACCAGGTGTCTGGGGCCCCTGGTGAGACAAGAGCAGGTTTCAGGGGGTCTCCAAACATGGTCAGTGTTAGATAGAAAGCCGAAGCCTCACCGCATGGGGCTGAAACCCGGGGCCCTGAGCCCTGTCACCCGGGGCGGAAGCTGAAGCCTGAGCAATATAGCTTCGCAGGGCCCATGTGGCATGGGGCCCCAGGCAATTGCCCACCTTGTTACCCCCTAATGCCAGCCCTGGCTTTTATATGCAGAAAACCAGTTGTTGTGGCACAGGTGGGCCATGGAGTTTTTATAGCATGGTTGGGGGGGGGCTCAGAAAGGAAAATTTTGAGAACCCCTGCACTACATCATCCTATTATAATATGTATACTTCTTTCAATATCTTATACAAAAAGTATTAAATAATCAAAGTATAATTTGCATGTATACATTCAAAATACTGTTGAATTTATTTAACTGTTTCAGAGCACAAATGAGTAAGACCTCCTTATTAATTTACAGCGGGATTTTCTGACCCAGGGCATAAGTCAGGTTTGTTTGTTTTTTTATGTGGGGGGAATTGTTTTTGTTTGGTTTGGGTTTTACTACAGCTTACGTGGCATGTCAGCACCAATAAGCCATTATATAGTAGGTCTTTCACTTCATGTTGCACGTGCCACAAAAGACTATAACCATCATTTTATTCATTTATATAATGTGTATATGCGCGCGCACATGCACACACACACACATACACACAGAGAGAACTGATAGCTGTCTGCAATTTGTGACGGCAATACTTATGAACACAGAGAGTGAAATGGAAGAAAATATTATAGATGTCTTGTATCTCCTAATAATATATCCTACTAACATGTATATGTTCAGTATATTCTTTGGATTTTGAAGTTTCAACCCTACACTATTTCTGATGCTGGAATTTTAAAAGAGTGCTGTTCAGAGATTGCTCTAGTGGTCAACAGTGACAGACTTTAGTAACTGATTACTTACTGATAGCAAAAAATTACTAGCAGAAGTGACAATTTCCACATACAAATGTCTAATATCATAAGATGCTGAGTATATCCTAAGAAACTTTAATGGAAGATAGACCAGCTCAGAAGCTAGGGATGTGTTAGTGCTTGATCTGCATACCTTAACTCAGGAAAGACCACTACTGAGTTCATTAGGAATTTTGTCTGAAAAAAAAAAAATTAGCAATGAATCCTCTGAGTAATACATTTACTGAAATTTGTAACTCTTTTTCGTAAGAGGGGAACAGAAGCCACTGGTTATAGAATGAATTATAACTTTGAGTGACATTATTTTTTGTTTATCTTTGCCATCAGTTTTTCCAATATCATATCAACCTAACCTAATTCAATATAATGAGTCAAAATTATTTGAAAAACTATAGCATCGTTTTGATACCATACAGTGAAAGAAATATTAAATATTATAAAGGTTGAACATTTTCTCACCTTATAATTTTATGTTATTAGATTTCAAAATTTACAATAAAATTTAAGCTAGAAGCTCCACCTGTGTAACACAATCCTTGGGTGTCAAAAAGAATTGCTACTGGAAAAAATATACAAATTGGAACAACATTTCAACATTCATAAATAAAGTATAAAATACATACAGAAGCAAAATAAAATGTTAATTGTATTCTGGTCAAGAAGCATTCTTGTTTGGGTTTTGTGACAGTCAATAAATAAAGGAAATTTAATTGAGAAATATGAAAAATAGTTAGGTTTGATTTCAAAAAGTGAAATAAAAAGACGTATGACAAGAATTATGTAAAATAAGTTAAAAAATCTCTGAAACTTGATAAAAGTATCAGAAACCAACTGTTTTAAATTAAAATCTTTAAGACACCATGCATTATGGAGCCCATCAAGCAAACAAATATTAGACTTCCACAGTGGCATACAGCAGGAATAAGTTAAAGACATAATAACAATGCAAGGTCAGATTTTACTGAGAATTGTATCGGTGCAACTCTACAGACTTCAGTGAAATTGTACAGGTGTATATCAGGACAACATTTGGCCCACAATATTTACATTACATATAAAGCACTAATCCAACTAAAATCGGAGTACTGACCTTTAAATAGATCTCATTGTGCTACTATCAATCTGGAACTTCAATCCTGTATCTGAACTAATTAAAAATTAAGCAGGACATTTTCTTACCTCTAAATTGAATCTCTGGGATTTATATACACCATTCTGCACTGATGGACTTGTCCCTTTCTATTTTATCAACAAACAGATGGACCAGTCATATTAAAGCATTTTCCACTGAGAAGTGAGACATAAAAATGAGTGTTCTGGTTCAGTGGATTTCTACAGAGTTCTTCTCTAAATAAAATAAAACATTAGAAAGAGGAAGCATACATAGACCTAATTATAGGATAGTCTCCAGATTGGTAAATCAGAGTCACTGAAAACCAATTTACTACTAGAGAAATGTCATTTTCTGCTCACCAGATGAGCCAATCAGGAATGATTAGTTCTGATTAGTACTTAGTGAGGACAGAGAAGCACTGTCAGATGAAAAGACTTGGCATCTAAACATGTATTGTGATATTATAATGAGTTCAATATTCAGGAAACTGACAAGTCACTAAAAGGCAAATATCCAGAAGACAGAGTATGTCTTTTCATCTCAGGAGGATGGACAGAACACAGAAAGTGTGTGATATAGTGTAAAGAAGTTTTGCTTTATAGGCCTCTTACACATCAGATCTAAAAAACAAATAATAATCTTAGAACAGGAGATGTTAATGTATGCTTCCACATGAAAAAAAATATCTGTCACCCAGGCTGAGTAATCAAGTTACAGTGGAGTTTCTCCAAGGACAGCAGATGCAAAGATATAGGGTTTTTTTTTTTCAATATATTTAGCTATTCTCAGCTTTTCTTTAGTAGTTCAAAGTTGAATTGGTAGCTGAACTATAAACATATCAAAACTGCACATCTTTGAACATCAGTTTTTAATGTCAATTTGGTGCTTATAAAGAGTTCTGGATTGACAATATTTGATAGTGAAGATATTTTGGACCTGGCCCAAAGCCCACTGAAATCTATAGAGATACTTCTATTGATTTTCAGTACACTTTCCATAAGAAGTCTGATGCAGAGAATATAGAGTGTTGTACATGAAAACAAAAATTACTGTAGAGAGCAACTAAGTAAATGGAGTAGTGGCCTCACAAATTCTTTGCTGCTGAAGCTACTACTCCAAAGCGGAAAACTAGCCCATAAAAGTAAAAAAAAAAAAAAAAAAAAAAAAAAAAAGGGACTGAAAGACAGATAACAGGTTATCTGGAAAGGGGACATTTTGGCTAGTCTGAACAAATTTGTTTCTTTTGTTTTCATTTCACACAAAAAATTAGATGCTACCATAAAGGGTATATGAATAATAAGACAGATATAGGTCAGTGTGAGTATGAGGCGATAGAGATAACATTATCCTAATGGAAGGATAAAAAAAAATGATTGCAGGGGAAGACTCACATTGTCCGGCTATACCGAAAGAAGGATAGGGGACATTTGACACGGATTTAATCAACGTTATTATCAGATGTCTGGGACTACCTGGCAGATAAAAGTGTACTGTGCAGGTAACCCATGTTTATTCCATAATTACCTGGGAGGATTCCATCAGCTTCCCCTCATTTTTCCATCCAGGTTCCTCCAGCAAATCCATTGCTGGGACCTTACCATACCGCGGGGGCTTCCAACAGCTCCACCTCTTTTTCCATCAAATGGGAGGGAGGGTGGATGCTGCCTTGCCTGCTGAGTGGAGAAATTCCAGGGCCAGAGCACCCACTAGGCGACCCTAGGCGGTCGCCTAGGGTGCCAGCATTTGGGGGGCAGAGACTCCCGGCGGCGATTCAAAATGCCGCTGAGAAGCCCATCACAGCCTGGCAGGGAGCCGAGAACAGCGCCCCCCCCCCCCCCCCCGCGGGCCACGGGGAGCCCAGCTGAGCCCGATGCGAGGGGGGCGGGGAGCCCAGCTGAGCCCGCCGCAGGGGTGGGGAGCCGAGCCCAGCCAGCCGCAGGGGTGGGGGCAGGAATCCCAGCTCAGCCCGCCGCGGGCGTGGGGGCGGGGATCCAAGACCACTGCGGGCCGCGGGCAGGGAGCCCAGCCCAAGCCAGGAGGTCGGGAGTGGGGGCAGTGAGTTGAGCCCAGCCCCCCTGCTGCGGCCCACGGGTGGGTGGGTGGTTTGCCGCTGGGGGGGCGGCATTAGTTGGAGGTGAGGGGCACAGGGCCGGTGCAAGGAAGTTTCGCCTAGGGCGCGAAACTTCCTTGCACCGGCCCTGTCCAGGGCTTGCATCTTTAAAGCCTTCTGCCCTTACATTCCCAGGGGTTGAGTCAGCGTTGCAAAGCTGACCACCATCCACCTTTTTACAGCAGTTTCTGACCTTTTGTTCACCCCCACCCCCGAAACCATAAAGCACTATTGCCTTCCTCTGGCAAGCCTAGACAACATTTCCTCCTGCTTTAGGTGCAGTGCGGAAATTTCAACAATACTTCTAGTAAAAAAAATTGCTACTTTTTAAAAAAGTCTTGTGTATAAAGAAAATCTTCCATCCACACAAAATGCTGTTGAAAAAAGTTCTAGAGATTGTCAACAAATAAATAAAATATAATTTAAATGGAAACGCTTTCATTAAGAGGAAAGTGCAGCTAAATATGAGGATTCTTCCATAATTGCTGTAACAAGTCCTGTTACGTATCTTGGAAGCTTACCAAGTCAAAATATTCGGGTTCTATAGAAGCTAATACTGATTTTTTTTTCCTTCTGCACAATCACATGTATTCATCAAACAGAGGCCTACACTCTTAAAACTTCTGGAATACTGAGAATTATATATAACTGCCTCAAAACTGGTTTTATGAGAGCCACTGAAATAGATCTGGTAAAAAATGTGTTCTAAAATAGAAGAGCTGATGATGTGGAAGTTTTCAGGAAAAAGTCTACAGTTTAAATGAAAATATTTGTGTTTCCTATTTTGAACTAAAATCCAGACAAATTTGAAAAATAAATTGATTTTCCCTAGCATAACAACAAAACAACTTAATTTGCTCCACTGGGTGCTGAAAGGGGAGGGTGTTGTCAGATAAAAACATTTTTCCTTCTGAGCAAGACTGTAGCTTGACTAGCTCTAAACCTTTCAGAGAGAGTGCTACCCTATATTCTCTTCTAGTAGGTGGAGGCTTCACTGTACCTACAAGGGTATGGTTCAAAGAAGAGAGGCGGCTCACTCAGAACAACTTCTAATTTTGTTGAAAGGATGAGTGCGCCTACCACTGTCATCTGTGGCAATTATAGCCAGATGGTGCAAGTCAAAGAGCAGAGAGATAGACAGAGATGAACCTAGTTCCTGTCACTCTGTTCATCTTCTTCCAGTTTATGTTGCTGAACCCTGCATCTTGCCTGTGCCCTGGAGGCATGCAATCATCTTGCTCAAGTTGTTAACATTCAGATCAATGGGCAGTAGGCATAGAATATAAACAGCCACATTCCCATTGAGAAAGGGCCTCTCTGCCAAACAGTGCCCCATTACTTTCACCACTGATGTTTACCTTTCTTTGTTCCAGAAAAAATCACATTAACAACATCTCACTGGGTACACACTGTCTCCATTTAGTTGCATTGTAAGTGCACTGTTACTCATCAAGACTATCATCCATCTGAATAGGTGGAAGCCACCAATTTGATAAGGCACATTATTATTTTCCTGTAACAGTGCACATTTGCGTAGCTCTACCATGAACAATAATTCAAAGAGATAGTATTTTGACACTTGAATCTCTGCCTTGTTACTGTCTGAAACACCTACCAAAAAAGGTGTTATGAAACACTAACACTATATATCTGGAGGAATTCAATCTTCACCCCTCTCTCGTGTCGGTTCTGGTAAAATGGCATGTACCTCCAGTAGGTGTTGTATCTTCTGGATACTGATTTATGTTGTGACTCTGACGCAGAACTGAATCAGCTGAACACAAACCCAGGGAGACAAATCAGCATTGACCATTATCTGCCACAGAGTGTCAGCTACGATATCAGTTTTCCCATGTAGTTAGAACAGCGAAGAAATGTGATCTTCACAGAGAAAAGGATGATGGAAGATGTGTTGTTGATATCATACTTAAGGTACTAAAGATGGATTCTCTGTTGTCCATGAAGATGATACATCAAAGAACACCTTTATTTGCCACTATAGCAGAGATGGCAATGCTTTGTTCTTCTTAGAAGATGGTAAAGAAATGTCAAGATTAGACTAGATGGTTACACTTTTAAAAAATCAAAAGCAAATATATTTTGGATAGAAAACCCTCTAGCCAGGGAAGCAGTGGTGGAAGGATGGGTTCTCTTTTAGCAGGTGTTCGTGGGCATAAAGTTTGCAAGGATTCTTAATACATCTAGATTCTCATTGGATTACAATCCTACATCCTAAGAAACTGACTGCTTTTGGTTCTCCTACCTGGTGTTTATTAGGTATTTCATCCCCATATGGGGTAGCTGTACTAAAACTGTTCATAGGACATTTTTTCAAGCAGTGTGAAACTCAAGTCTTTAATACTTTGTTGAACCACTGATTTGTGTAGCAATATATCCTTTCATTCTGTCATCAGAAATCAAAGTATAGCTTCCTGAAGTAGAGAAGATAAGTTAAGAGTACTGTACTGTCTGATCTATCACATTAATCTATTTGGCCATGAGGTAAATAATATGTTTAAAAAATAGCTAAGGGAAAATCATGAGGCATGGGCTAACCATTTATCTTGCACGATTTTAACTTGCAATTAAAGGCCCAAAAAAGGCAAAGGGGAATTTGTTCAGAAATTAAATTATTTGAAGTAAGAACATAAGAACATAAGAATGGCCGTACTGGGTAGACCAACGGTCCATCCAGCCCAGTATCCTGTCCACTGACAGTGGCCAATGCCAGGTGCCCCGGAGTGAGTGGACCTAACAGGTAATGATCAAGTGATCTCTCTCCTGCCATCCATCACCCCCTCTGACAAACAGAGGCTAAGGACACCATTCCTTACCCATGCTGGTTAATAGCCATTAATGGACTTCATCTCCATGAATTTATCCAGTTCTCTTTTAAACCCTGTTATAGTCCTAGCCTTCACAGCCTCCTCAGGCAAGGAGTTCCACAGGTTGACTGTGCGCTGTGTGAAGAAGAACTTCCTTTTATTTGTTTTAAACCTGCTGGCCACTAATTTCATTGGGTGGCCCCTAGTTCTTTTATTATGGGAACAAGTAAATAACTTTTCCTTATTCACTTCCTCCACACCACTCATAATTGTATATACCTCTATCATATCCCCCCCTTAGTCTCCTCTTTTCCAAGCTAAAAAGTCCTAGCCTCTTTAATCTCTCCTCATATGGGACCCGTTCCAGACCCCAATCATTTAGTTTTGTGAGATCTTTTTGTAGTTCTTCACAGTCTGCTTTGGTCTTAACTATCTTGTGGATAGTTAAGTGGATTCAGTATTTAGATGCATAGAAATTGCATTTGTTTATTGAGATATTTTTGACAGATAACTCCAGGAAATGAGGAAGGAAAATCTTTACTTTCTCTTTCTGAGAAATAGGAATAGGTTTGTTTCAAATTCAAATTCCAAATCCAATTCAGGTTTCCCCAATAGCAGTACCAAATTCAAAACAAATCTTGAAGCTAATACTATTGTAACATCAGGGCATACCTAAAAATACTGCAAGTTTGGGGAGAGCGGATGGTAATGTACTAGGAGGGCCAGTACTCTCTCTATTTTAAAACATCTGCATGTATGTCCAGGATTTCAGAAAGACCTATTTCCACAAATCAAGACGTGCTTGCCATGATCCCAGTGCTTTTTGGCCTTTAAAGAGTTAGCTATGTGAGGATGACCTTGATACCTCTTCCCATGTAATCCTATCTATAATAAACATTCTGGCCAGAGCGCACAGATTGCAGCAGTATACAACAGTAGTCAAAAACAGGACATTCAGCCTCTCAGGGTATACGTTGACCATACAATAAAGACAATGGGTGGCTTCCTAAAGGTAGAGAAAAGAAAACACATCATGGGAATCGGATATAAAAATAAGTAGCAATTAAGCAGCTGCTTTGAGAGTAAACAAAGTGTTTTGGTGAGTCTGTTGTCACAAAGGTTGGTAAAAGTTTATTCAGGTTCAAATTAATCCTCACAAACTATCCTGGTGAGCTTTACATGTACATGTACAGAAAGTTCACAAGTATATGAGGTTTGGATCTTTATTATGAAAGAGTTGGGAGGCCAAAACAGCAATGAGTAAGGTGAGCCTTATACATCTTCATTAGAGAGAAATAAGATTCCTGCTATGGAAGTGTGAGGGAAAAGTTAGAACCCAAGCATTTTCTGCCACTTCCTACTCTTGCACCCAATTTTTGACACATTACAAGGGCCCTACCAAATTCATAGTCCATTTTGGTCAATTTCACAGTCATAGGATTTTAACAATTGTAAATTTCATGATTTCAGTTATTTAAATCTGAAATTTCAGAGCGTGTAATTGTAGGGGTCCTGACCCAAAAAGAAGTTGGGAGGGAGGGATCGCAAGGTTATTGTATGGGGGGGGGTTGCATTACTGCTACCCTTACTTCTGCGTTGCTGCTGGTTGTGGCGCTGCCTTCATTGCTGGGCAGCTGGAGAGCACCAACTGCAGCCTGGGAGCCCAGCTCTGAAGGCAGAGCCACCGCCAGCAGCAGTGCAGATATAAGGATGGGATGGGATGGTATTGCCACCCTTATTTTTGTGCTGCTTTTGGCAGGGCGCTGCCTTCAGAGCTGGGGGCCCAGCCAACAGCCACTGCTCTCCAGCTGCCCAACTCTGAAGTGAGCGCAGAAGTAAAGGTGGCAATACTGCAAACCCTCTTAAATAAACCCCCGGCTTACAACTCCCTTTTCGGTCAGGACCCCCAATTTGAGAAATGCTGGTCTCCCCCATGAAATCTGTAAAGTATAGGGTAAAAGTACACAAAAGACCAGATTTCATGGTTCGTGAGGTGTTTTTCACGGCCATGAATTTGGTAGGGCCCTATACATTACAAATCAATCATCTGTAAAAATATAGGGAACATAAAATGCAATCCTACTGAAATGGACTCATAGCACTCATCTCCTAATAGAGGAAAAAACACAACTTTAATGCGATTGGTCCTCCTGCATGCCAGTACAAATGAAGAAGGGAAAACCTATCCATCCAGATTAGTGGATCTAAGGAGCAGAAATGAGGTAAGCATGCTGACTGCTGTGCAAGGAAAAATATATATTAAGTATGGATAAATTGCCTGTTAGTACGGATAATCTGCATTGATTAATAGACACAAACATTTTTTTAAATATTAGAATGGTTAAATTATTTATTCATGCTACATGTCAAATAATACTGCATATACAATTTCATTTAAAAAAATCATTAACTTACCTATCTGCAGTATTAGGCAAAACACAAAACAGATCACACTCCAGATGAAGGAAATATAGTTGGTTAGGTTGATAAAAGCCAGTTCATTTGGTTTAAAAAAAAGGAAATTAATATGCATATTTGCTCTAGAAATTTGTAAAGATTCAACATCATTTTCCTTAATGAAGTGTCTCTTATTTTACCTCATTTTAAGATTTAGGATTTTTATTTGTAGTTCGGTAAAAAAAACAAACCAAAAAAACAGCAGGGACAAAGGCAAACCAGAATGATTCATATGCTTATACCCTATATAAGACCAGCTACTTTCTGCACAAAAGTAGTCTAATAATTTATTATGTTGCAGTTTTATAAACAGCTATTAATATTTATCCCATGGGTTGTAAGACTGCAATCACAAATGGCAACATTCAAATTAATCTAAAAATACATAAACGCAAGGCACATATTGTATAGTGGCAAAAACTGAAGTCAACAAACACAGGGGCCCAATCCCATAACCACTAAAGTTTAATGGCAATATTGGTACTACTTTTAGTGGGATTAGGACCAAAATCCATAAAATTTATACCTAGATCAGTGGTGTGCACCATGGGGACACAGCCCCGTGGGGAGGTACTAGAGAAACCAGGAACCCGCTGGTCCTGCAGGACTCGCTGGCATAATAGTAGCAGTGGTATAAAAATAGAGTGAGTATTGCAGAGCGGGGGTTGGGGGGAATTAAAAAAATTGTCCTCCTGGGATGCAAACAACATGAACGCCCTGGCAAGCAGCTGCCACAGCAGCGCAAAACTAAGGGAGGCATCAAATTCCGTGAATGGTAAGGAGGGGGGCACAACAGGAAAAGTTTGCACATCACTGACTTAGATTATACTTAACATTTAGATTGTAAATTCTTTGGGGTGGGACTGACTTTTTGTTCTGTGTTTGTACAGAGTCCAGCACCATGTGTCTAATCAAAGGGGCTGACAAAGGAGGTGCTGTAGTCATAATGAACAGGTCGGATTATGAACAGGAGGCTGCCAGGCAACTCTGGATTCTGTCCTTGCCTCTGCCACACAGATCCTATGTAATGCAAGGGAACTCACGTAAAGCAGTGTCTCCCAATCTTTTCAGTAAGGTGACTCATCAACTGCATTTTTTTTTGCGCCCCACCCAGGATCCAAATTTGCAGGTGACAGGTGGAACAAAATCATAGGCCAGTGTCTTCCTCCACCACCCCTGTGTTGTCCTCCTCGCCATGTAGAGGGGGTGTTGACTACCTGCAGCAGCCCCCTCCATCCTGGCATGCAAACCCTAATCCTGGCCTGGTGTGAAGGCCTGTACTCCTCCTGCAGCAATGGTTCCTGTCCCGCAGGATGGGCCATGCTCCCCACTCTGGGCACTGCGACCTGGCGCACGGAGTGGCAGTGGCACTCGGGTTTGGCCACTCAAATTTGGCCCAGTCACCCTGCCATTGCAATGGAAGGGCAGACAAGCCAAACCCGAGTCACACTGCAACCCCATGCATGGGGTTGCAACACTCGGAGTGAGGAGCCAAGCCCAGCTCCATGGGACACGAGCTGCCACTGCATGGTGAGCTCACTCTCCAACCCCCCACCCCCACCACCCGAGCCTCCACTCATACTGGGCCTGCAACCCATCTATAAACTTCCCTTGCAGAATCCACTGTTTGGAGTATACAGACTTAAAATACTCTTTTCATGGTTGGTCACTGTGTGCTCCCCTTGTGTGTGCCCCCTCCCCTACCCCCACAGACAGACACCTATCTCTTCACCCCAACACTAAAATGCAGTGGTTGTTAGAACTATCATGGCTCTTTTCTGGGGAGTCGAGTTTGGTGGCCTGAGCAAATTAGCCAGTTTGGATAATTACAGTATACTTTATGTATGATACCTACAATTGCAACTGCAAAAATATCAAAGGGAACATGTATTTTTTACTCCTCTACTATGCTTTTCTGCAATGTCCCTGTGAGCTTTAAACATCTTCCAAGTATGATACCCAAAGGTATCTCTCATACAGAAGGAAGAATGCCACTACTGAGTTTCAAAAACCTCTCATTCTGGCACCGTTTAATACAAATGTCTCCAATCTAATACAGATCAGCCCTTCTTAGGTTGCAAGAGCAAACAAGGTCACAACCACAGCTGGAATGAGCTAGGCATTTCTTTTGTTAAATAGCACCCCACCTTCAATAAGTCAAAGACTTAGAGAGAAAGGCATCCGCATTAATGGGTACAGTTAATATGCAAGATACAATGGACAGAAAAACAGATATAATCAAAAGAGGTAATTTACATTAATTACACTGATTCAAAATCACTTTCTCTATTACATCTGTGCTTACAAAGCTTTAGCAGGCTGGCAAAATTGAAAAAGGTTATTGCACAGAAACAGAAACCCTAAAGCAATGCATTTGCATTGTTGTTTCAGACATCTAGAGTGCTATTGTGTATTAATTTCCATAATACTATACTGTGATGATACAGAATTTAATACTTTGAGAAGAATAGTCCTTGAAACAATGTCATTTTTAAGTTAAGTTTAAGTTTTACATAAAAAACAAAACAAACCTGTACACTAATTTCTTATGAGACCAGACAGCATGAACATTCTGGTTTACTTGACAACATAAACTTTCTCCATGCCCTTAAACCTAACAGAATGCCTGCAGATAGCTTGGTTCCATGGATATTCAGAGTATATTGCAGCAACTTGTGTGCTCATCCTAGAAGTGTATTAAAATATGACTTTATATTCCTTAAACAATATCCTGTTTCACTTCATAACAGGGTCAACGAAAAGACTATTGGAAAGTAAAAATTCTCAAGATATGTTGCCTTGCACACTATATGCAGCAAGCTGTAGTCAAGGCTGTGTGTTTCCTGGGTAACTGTTTTCACCTTCAGTGGACACAGAAAACAATTGTTTAAAGTTCTCATCCAGTAACTCAATTCACAAATAATCAAAGGCTGTTTTCAGGTGGAATTCACTGGTGTGTTTCACCACCTTTGCACTGGAATAGTAGGTGTAAAAGGGCCATAACCCCCCACACACACCCCCGTGAAGTACCCCAGGTACAGGTGTCCCTCTTTGAGAGCTGCAGAACCAACTCTGTCTCGGCTCCACTCCCCCACCCCCAAGCACAAGGTAGAGTCTGTTGCATGTTGATGGGCAGAGAGAACATTTCTCATGGGCAGCATGGGGAGTGGTTAGAATGCTTTGTGTCACAGGGACTCCTGCAGCCTGCATTCAATTTAGAACAGCCTCCAGGCTGCTCTCCCCTGTAGGAGAAGCCACGCTGGCCCCCCAGCAATTCCTGAACAGAGGAAAGTGCAAGCTGTCACATCTTGGCTCCTGCACTAGCCCCAGGAACAAATCTGAGTCTTAAAGCATACCATCTAAAAAATACATGTTCAAGGGAAGACTTTGGGATCAATATATCTAGGACTTTATTTTGTTGTAATTAATTATTTTTACAAGTCACTAAGCCAGTTTTAAAATAGTTGTTTATTTTAGCACCTACAAAATATACAACACTGTAGGTTTGCTCTGTTAAACACTATTACCAATGCTGTGCTGTATTCAGTGATAATATTGGGGCACCAGCAGAAGGTTAGGCAGGATAAAAATGGCTGGTTTTGAAACAAACATTTAATATGAGGAAAAACTCATTGTTTACCATGTAAGAATAATACTTTCAAGCTCCTAAGAAACCACACCAAGCGAAAACAACCAACACACCAGGAAATAAAACACATTTTAAACTCGCCAAAGGGTCTAGGGTCTGAAATAAAATGTTATGAAATTTTGGATTTTAAAAATGCCTCTCAAAATGGATAGTTGTTTAATAGCTTTTCAGTGCTTTCAGGTTGTGATAAGGAGTATATCATCTTCTTATAAGTACTCACTATCATTGAATTAATTTGGTTAAAAAGCACCCCTAGTGGTCATTTAGTCCTGGTTGATGGCAAGTCCAAGTTCATTAGCAACTCTCCCTGATAGAATGATGTCATTGAACATATCCGCTTAAATTGATTCTGTAATTCCCCTTTCACAGCTCATTATACCATCAAGTTGTTCCTGTATATTTCCCACCACCCACCTGATTTTTAATCCACCATGCTGCCTTTTAATCCTAATTCTACTCATCTGTTCTTTACTAACTAATGCAATATTGTTCCCATCCACTTTAACATATCCTTTTGTACATGTGGACAATTATCCGCTCTCCCTTCACTCTTCTTTTATGTAGGCTAAATGTGCACGATTTTCGCTAGTCTGTCCTCAGAGGTCTTATTTACCAAATCACATCTATCATTTGAGTTTCTCTCCACTGAACTCTAATTTGTCTTTTTAAATTGCTGACCTAAATAAACACTGCACTCCAAATGCTGCCGAGTCAGGGTCAAGAGCAGAATTATTTCCTTGCTTGTTTTACACTGATACCCCCATTAATAGCACCTAATACAACATCTCTCTCTCTCTCTCTCTCTCTCTCTCTCTCTCACACACACACACACAGTCTTTATAAAATAGTTTAACTCTCATTTTATTTATTGTATACTATAACCTCCCAATTCCTCTCAATACCACTTTACTAATTTCTTTTTGTTAATATTATAATATTAATAACTATAAAATGTTCTGGGTATATGTAGAATTTATAATAAAACAGTATTATAAAATCTAATCTGTCAACTGCAGCAACATCAAAACTAGTCTACAAAAACTGAAATACATCCCATTTCTCTATTAATCCTTTCTTCCCTTAAGCACCATGGTTAAATGTGGGTTAAGGAAAGTAAATGTGGTCTTTAGACTTCTCCTTCAGCACACGTTGTACATTGTGCCAGACCAGATGGAGAAAGATTCCAGAGAGAGAACTCTCTTCCCTATCACTCTGTTGTCTGACCTCAGATGTATAAATCTAGACACTTTCATCCCAGGTGGATTGATTTAAATCAAAATGATTTAAATCACCAATTTCATTCATGATTTAAATCAGCAAGCAGTATATAATCCATTTTAATTGTGTTTTGAATTTTATATTTGTAGTTATTTCCCTAAAGAAAGTTGGTTTTCATTAAATCATTAAGAAGCGACATCCGACGAAGTGGGTATTCGCCCACGAAAGCTTATGCTCCAATACCTCTGTTAGTCTATAAGGCTTGGTCCACACTAAGCCCCCAGTTCGAACTAAAATACGCAACTTCAGCTACATCTTAGTTTGAACTAAAAGGTACTTACCGCGGGTCCAGACGCGGCAGGCAGGCTCCCCCGTCGACTCCGCCTACTCGTCTCACGGAGCAGGATTACCGGCGTCGATGGTGAGCACTTCCGGGATTGATTTATCGCGTCTAGACATGAAGCGATAAATCGATCCCAGAAGATGGCTTGCTTGCCGCCGAACCAGCCGGTAAGTATGGACGTACCCTAAGGTGCCACAGGATCCTTTGTCGCTAGACTAACATGGCTACCCCTCTGATACATTAAACCTTTAAAACACATTTGCAACCGAATAGAGCCTTTACAGTAAATTTGATGCTTCTTCTTGCTAACCAGAAGCATTTCTTACCTTTGAATGAACTAAATTATTTAATTGAATAAGTTGAATAAACTGAAATGAAAAAAATATTCTCTTTGCACCTTCAGAAGAGGCTACTGCTGTCAAAAGCTGGTTGAGCACTTCCGCAAGCTCCGGTTCCAGATGCTTACCCAGTGACTTGCACCACTTCAGTGGCTTAACTTTTGTTAAAACTTGGCAACAGACGTATTGCTTAATATTATTTTTATACCAAATTTAAGAAATTTTAGAACATTATCGTAAATTAAAACCTTAACAGAGGTTGTTATAATTTCAAATGTATTTTTACATTACAGGTTTATTTATTTCTTTTAAATCTTCCCCCCTTTTTTTTAAATCTACCCTGTTTTCGCATAGAGCATCCCATATATTGTATAACATAAAAAAGAAGGCAGTATTTCTGGCAAACAGGACCTTACAGGGTTTATATATTAAAATCAACTGTTTCAATTTGATGAATTGGAAGGAAGATGATGGGTGCCAGCAACAAGCACGGTTACATAGGAATATAGGACCGAAAGGGACCTCATGGTTCATCAAGACAAATCCCTTACTATCATAGCGTGACCAGACAGCAAGTGTGAAAAATCGGGACAGGGGATGGGGGGTAATAGGAACCTATATAGGAAAAAGACTCAAAAATCGGGACTCTCCCTATAAAATTGGGACATCTGGTCACCCTACTATCACAGGCAAACCTGTCATATAATCCAATTTATGAACTGAACTGAGCAAGTTCCTTTAACATATCCTTTTGTACATGTGGACAATTATCCGCTCTCCCTTCACTCTTCTTTTATGTAGGCTAAATGTGCACGATTTTCGCTAGTCTGTCCTCAGAGGTCTTATTTACCAAATCACATCTATCATTTGAGTTTCTCTCCACTGAACTCTAATTTGTCTTTTTAAATTGCTGACCTAAATAAACACTGCACTCCAAATGCTGCCGAGTCAGGGTCAAGAGCAGCAGAATTATTTTAAAACTTGTTAGGTTGTTTGCCCATCTGCACTACTTCAGAATCTGTGGCTAAACATTCCTGCTAACTGCATTTTCTAATCACAGTTTGTCCTTGCCCATAGTTGAATCTAAACCATATTCATTAGCAGTTTGCTGCACTCATTAACCAGCAATGGGTAAATTCAGGTAGGCAAGACTCCAGAAAGTTGTCCTGAGAAGCTGTTTATTCTCTTCCCTTTCTTCCCTCAAATTCTACAGAAAGAAATAATGTAATTTGGTAGAGCTGTGAATTATTCCCATTTTCAAGTGATATTTCATTATTACTTGCATTAAGGTAGCACTAGTAACTCTATCTAAAATCAAGGCCTCATTTTACTAGGAGCTGAACCAGGTACATGGTAACACTGTACGCTCTCAGAATGGGGGACTATACATAAATTGACCAAGAGTGGAAGGAAGTATCATCCCCATTCAGAGAGAGATTAGGCAATTTTCCCAATGGCACAAAGGAAGTCTTTTGAAGGGCCAGGAATAGAACCCAAATATCCTCAGTTCAAGGCCCTAATTACAATACCATCCTTTTCAGCCAATTTTCTAGCCAACAAAAGTGTTATCCTCAGGGCTGCAGATGTATAACTGACTACTCCATTTTCCTGAGAGCCTTGCTGAAGTAAAGGCATTTGCATGAAAAAACTTTAGATTGTTCGTGCTACTTTTACCATAACTTAGCTTTTGTGACTTTATTCTATAAACCTACTAGAGTCAGGATAGTGGTTACATGCTAAATTCCACACACATTCAGTCACATTATACTTCCCTCAGAAGCACATTTCTCAGATTTAGAAATCAATAAATATAAGTATGGTTATATCTGGGGAAATTACACCCAATGGAAACCACACTGACTTAATGAAGATCAAATTTCCTAGGGACCCTGCTAGCCAGTTATTCAGAAATACACTCAAATCTCCTTTTCAAACAGTCTATGAAATGCCTCAGATCTGCAAGATATTAATTTTAAATTTATTCTCAGCTTCACTCCCTTTGTACTGTATCACTTGTACTTCTACAAACAGCCTCAGCTGAGGAATCATGTGAAAACCTTATTACACTTTCTAAGTCTTGGTGACTTATTGGTTGAAATAAATGGCATTATGCCCAGTTATAAGCAGTGTTATATATTTAATATGTTCTGTTCAGCAATTACTCAGGTCTGTGACATTTAAGAAAAATACATCTTATTTAATGCCAACTTTGCTACCACTGAACATCCTAACAGAACAAACTGTTTATTAATCAAAAAGACCACTACTTTGAAAACTTCTTAGTTGCAAGATGGGAAAAAAAATAGACAAATTGGCTCTGGACAGCTATAGCTTTTCCCCGTGCCAATTTCCCATCTCCTCAATCAGCTGCTGATGCAGCAAATAGAAAAGGGAAATATTTCCTGTGAAGCCACTGCTTTTCAATATGTCAGGTGTCAAGGGATGTCACAAAAGCAAAGCAGCCATCAGTCTTGCATCCAAACTGCAAAACGGGGTATTACTATAATCTTATTGTCACTTAATTTAAAAAGTTAACGTGCCGAGGTCACTAACAGACTTGGGGCTATCAGCTGCCAGTGACGTGTGCCCTCCCACATACTAGTGTAATTATGAACTTTCTCCCACTTTTTTAGAAAGTAGCAATCAAAACGAACAATTCTACAGATACACAGAAAAGGCTGGAGCTCTTAAATCATTTGTCAAATACAAATGTGATTAAATTACCAATGTACAGAATTTAAAAACAATTCTCTCTTTATCTTACCTGACAGGAACCATATTTCTCCTGGAAAAGTTAAGGACAGCACACATACCTCACAAACTGTACAAAATACAGCTCCCCTATGGTAATGCAGCAATGGGTTTACACTGCCATTAAGTTGACAACAGTATTCTAAATGCAGGTATTGGAAGGCAATAACAATGTATTTTCCTAGATAGATAGACAGATAGATAGATAGTCTATCTGACACACATATACACACACATATGTGTGTGTGTGTGTGTATATGTATGTATACACACACACACACACACACACACACACACACTTCCAAATTTGCTAGTACAACAATGGCAATACAGTTATATTACAAATTTAACAAAATCAGAAAAGATAAGTGGAAAAGAAAGGGATAGTAAATTTCTCCACGTAAAAGAGGACATATAACTCTGGGGGGAAACCCCAAGCAACTACATACTAGATAGATGAAATAAATATGTAGCTTTAAAATATATTTGTGATTTCAAAGTCAACCCAGATATACAGCTATGTAATAGCTCAAGCTCTAGTAGCTGAAAATTATTCAATTATGAAAAAATAATCAGAATTTGAAGGTAGAATATCCTTATCAGTTCAGTATATATTTGAATACTCTACATATAGTAATGTGGAGCATGTAAGTATAATTCTCTCATTTTACATCCTAGATTACTTTTATTTTGGATTAAGAAAAAGCAGCAAAGAACAAACAAATTTAAAAATACCCAGGATGAGACATCATACATTTAGCATTGCGGTATATAGAAAACAGAATCACAGCGACATAGACCATGAGTAGAATTAAATGAATCATCTTGGAGGATAAAATGTACATGTAAACGGCCAGTGGAAATAGGAAGAGACTATTTGGTGCACAGAAAGATTATTCAATTACTGGACACCATATACTCCTTACAAAAGAAAAATCAAATCTCTCCCCCCTTCCTTTCCCCCACCCCTCACCCTCTGGACTCTGTGTTGAGCACCAATACTGTGCTGAGCAACATACAGTGCAAGATAAAGGAAGATACGGCTCTGCTCAGAAGAGATTACAGTTTTAATATACTATTTTCTTTTTCTCCTTCCTGAATACTGCTAACTCATCTTCTGACATAATTATTATGCTAAAAGATATTGGGTGTACTCCTGCAGTCTTTTCTCTAGCAAGAGACCTACTGAAATGAATGGGAGTTTTGTTGGGGCAAAGTCTCCAGGATTCCTTTAAAGTGTCTTCATCATTCTTTAATGTCCTTAGAATTACCCATTTTGGAGCGCCAGCAAGGAATGCGTCAGCAGTCATTATCAGGAAATCCAGATTGCTAGCATCAAGAGGTTTGGTTTTGTGCAAATGCAGAGTATTAGAGTTGGCATCACGTAATAAGGACCCAGAAAATAGGGTTGTCAGCTTAACTGGGATGAGTGGCCACGAGCTGATTACTTGAAAAGCATTTAAATTCTGTTTTATTGAGACCTCCAAGACCTTATGTTGGATTGTTGGGACAGCTGGATGCTGATTTGGCAGTTTACCACTCAATTAAATCTGAGGATAAAAGTCAAGTTAACAAGCAGCAAACCAGAGCTGCTCTAAGCTATATTTGGTGCAAACAGTAGCTCTTGCCATGTTCTCAACATATACAGAATGAGCCTCTGCAAACTAGGAAAACAAGGATTCTAGATGCACTTGACTCTCCTAAATTCTAGCTCATGCAAATTGACAAAATACTTGAAGTATCTCAAAGGCATCAAGGGAGGAAGAATTAGTGATGAAAATAGGACAATTTTGTTCTTGTGGTCTTTCAATAGCAGGGGATCCATCACCAGAGTCAGTCTATTGCGTAGTTTCATCCAAGAACGTTCACAGAGAGATCAACAGGGTACTTTTTTGTGCAGAATATACAGAACTGCAGAAATACTCCAGAATAATATCTCCTGAAGCAAATATAATCCTATTACATAACATTAATTCCCCCCTCTTTAGACTGTTGAATTCCCTGCCACAAGATGACAAATTTACAATTAAGAACAAAATTGGCCTGTTCTCATGCCCAGATTCTGTTCATCTCAAGACAGACTACTGTGAAATAACAAGCAATCCACAAATGAGGAAGGGCAGGAGAAGAAGAGACAGGAAAAAAAGACTCAAAGAAGGATGTTGGTGGCTTTCAAGACTTGATGACCAAATGCTTCAGTCAATGAGATGGCCACCTTGTAATGAGTAGAAAGACCCCCCAAAGTTTGCAGAACTCCTTATGCAACATTCTACTCTATCCCAATTAAGTGGAAATTGACCTACGAGTGAGTTTCTAACCTGAAGGAGTTTTACCCCATCGGCTAAAGACCCCACAGATGGCTGTTCAGACAAAACTTGAAATGATGGACTTTGATATTTTAGCTCCCTTGTTCTTTCCTGCATATGCCACAAATAAAACATCCGTCTTTCTGAATACGTTTTTTTCTGTCCAAATAGCTTTTGTTTGTCAGCCTTATATCAAGGTGAGGTTATATAACCTCCTTTAGCGGAGATGATTTTAAACATAACAAGGGTAAGTAAAATGGCTTAGTTAATGTGATATGGAGGAATAATTTTGAAAAGAAAACACAAGTTTCAGCCAAAGTACAACTTTATCGGGGGAAAAAATGGTTCTTTCGTTGACAGGCATTCAGTTTGTTTAGAGCATCAACTTCTGAACTTATGCAAACACAATAGAACAGCTCAGAGGCGTGTTCTTTCCTGGAATATGGAAGCAAGTATGAGAGTTATGTGTCTAAAATTCTGAACTGTGGCTCAGTTTTCTCTACTTTATAGGTGGTTCATTCAGCGCTAGAAATTACCCAGTTAATCTACCTCCATTAAAGCTGTGGATATGGTAGTCAGACTCCAGAATCATTAATTTCTTGGACATCAGACAATCCTAGTACAGTGGATACCTGGATCCAATTTTAAAGTGCGCATATGACACAGCACTGATCCATTTTTCTTGTTTGGTTTCTGCCGACAATAACAATGTAGGTGGACTATCAGGACCCATGTTGCCCGATCCCTTAAAGTTAAACAAAAACTAGTGGCTGGTTATAGATGAAGAAGTCATGTTGTTACAACGCGTCTTCAAAGGAAGCATAATGATCTTTCATATCTGGTTATCTGTCAGGTCACCTGATTGTGTTTCACATATATGCAAACCTACCAGTAAAGAGAAACAAAATGGGTACTTAAGTAAATGGCTAAGTTTTCAGAAAGATCTCAAAACATTTCTTTGGACAATCTAGTTTCACAAATGCCAATATTTGTTTTTCCCCCCAGGAATGGACTTCAGGTTTAGAACAATGAGAGTCAGGGGAAAATGAAAGTCCAAATGATAGGATGTGGAACAGCAGCTTTGTCACTGCACCCTTACATAAAGGCATATTGGCTGGCTACGGAAGGATCACTCCTGTACAGAGTATCCCTTGGTGATGTATAGTCCTTTTAGCAACTCCTATACCAACCTCACTCTGCGCTGCCATTGTAAGGGCATGCTTTATGTGCCACTGATCTGGGTGCATTTTCAACTTCTCAGGATCAGGGTCATTTAGAGCCACCTGGAGGCAAAATAATTAATTGTTTCAGACAAGCAGAATGCACTTACTTGCCCACATCTGCAGAGCTATTTCTCAGTTATGCAATTCCTGCACTACAGTTGGATGAAAGCTAGTCTAAATTATACTAGCAGACCAGGCAGGCACACAGCTGGCCCAGGATCATTGTAATGAAAGGGCCACTTTTATATATAACTCTCCTTAGCTGTGCCAGGCACTCCTTGACAGTAACAGGATATGGGGCAATACAACCATCGACAAAGAAGCTCCCACGCAACACCTTAAACAAAAGATGGCAAAACAAAAGCTTACTGCTTCCTAAAACACAACCATACAAGCAATATGTTTTTTCTCATGTGTTCTCTCTTTACAAAGAGTCATTGTCTGGCCATACAGAAAGGACAGGAGACATTTGACATGGGTTTAACGCAACTTTATTATGAGATGTCTGAGACTACCCAGCAGATAACAGCGTACAGTGCAGGTAACCCCATGTTTATTGTATAATTACCTGGGGGGGGGGGGTATCAGCTACCCCTCTTTTTCCATCCAGGTCCCTCCAGAAAATCTATTGCTGGGAGCTTACCATCCATCCACATACACCCCCGTTCAAGAATAAAGTGGTCTATAACAATTGGTGTTGGCGCCCTGCTGTACCAATCATAGGAATCCCCATCCACCCCCCATTCATTCCTTTAACAAACACCTCTTTTTAAGTCCTTTCCAAGCCATTTATCCGGTCACTGTATATTTTTCCTATGGAGTACCTGTACTGGACATCCGCTCAACACTTAAACAATGAGTTGTGACATATGGTCTACCGCCTATCATGCCATGCATGAAAAGAGCCCTTGTTGAACCTGCTGTGGGGAAGACAAAAAAACCCTAACTCCTCCTAAGCCCATATGTGTTAAGGAAAAAATTCCTTCCCGTTCCTCCCTAAAAAAGGGGCGGCTAGCGTAATGCTCACAGCAGGTGTTGACCAAACCAGGTATTTTATCACTAAACGGGAGGGAGGGTCAGTGGGTAAAAGGGAGGCTTCAGGCGCAGGGCTGCCTCTTTTAAACCCTGCATTTGCTGGGCGACCATGCTAACCCCCCTTTTGTGGCAGTTTTCATATTCCCCCACTCCCAGCCATAAAACACTGTTCCCTTCATTAGGCCGGCCGGGGGTGGGGAGGGGTTAAAGGTGCGGTCCGGTCAAACTCAGACTGACAAGATAAAGCAGAGTTGCCTAAATATGAAGATAGATTTTAGAAAACACTGGCAATAATAGAAGCAGTCCCATTTCAATCTATACTAATTTTTATAACGTCATTCGTTGATTCAGACTACTGTCCACTTTATGAACTGCGATGACTCAAAAATAATTTAAATGATTTTTTCAACATGAAGTCAAAATACTACAATTGCTCATGTCATGTCTCTCTCAATACCATTAAGAGAGAGGAAGGACAATTGTTAATTACATACATTATTTTATGCTCAAGGACACAACAAGAAATCAAGCCCCAGCTTTTTCTCCCTCCCACCTCCAAAATGTCGCTCTCTCTCACTGCGAAGCACTATGTTGGCATAAATGTACTGTAAAGTGAAAAGAGCAATCAATCCTATGTTTAATAAGGAATCATTAATATCTCAGTTTCTGTATGGGTTAAGTTTTTCCCTTTTCTTTCTTCTGACATTAAGCATACTTCCAGAGACCAGGCTTGGTAGCAAAATTCACCCTTCTGCAGAAGGCCAGCACAAGGTCTTTGCACCATTTCAGTCTCCAGACTAAGGCTTAAGTAATTTAAGTAGAATATAAGCTTCATGATAGCCTTCTTCCCAAACTTGGCTATTCTCAAGGTTTCTCTCACTCTGTTGAACTACAGTTGGGAGGTGCAACTGCACCACACACAGACGTTGAGCTAGCTTTGACTGAGCTAGCTTGCTAAAAACAGCAGTGTAGCTATGGTGGTGCGGGCAGCAGCACAAGCTAGCGGCCCGAGAACAATCCCAAGCAGAATGCTGGGTATATAGTTGAGCCGGCTACCAATGCTGCCAGCCCATGTCCTCACAGCTACACTGCTATTTTCAGTGAGCTAATTCATCAAAGCTTAAACATGCTGCAGTTACACCTCCTCATTGAAGGATAAACATAGTCTCTCACCAAGTCCTTTGAGGGTAACAATATCCTGAACAGACCTCATAGAATTAAGATAAAGTTTACTGAAATAAATTAAACCTTAATAAATTAGCGTTAATACTTTGGGGGTCCGTTCTATTAAAAATGCAAACGTGTATATGTTGTTCTGGCATTGTCTGTACCTTCTCTAGTAGGGAGTGGAATGCTCATGTAATTCCTCTGTTATCAGCCTTTTGAAGCTGCCCCCTGGAGAAGTCTGCATATTCTAGTTCAAACTGGATTCTCCAGGGACCAACACACCAAGAGGGGATTTGGATAATTAGTCTGATTTTAAACTGTCTCATGGCCTTCTTCCTGTTCCAGCAAGCAGACAGGACCCCTGGGTCCACAGAGGGTAGGGTTGGAAGGACTGGGCCTACTGTGTCCTCAGAGGACTAGGTGTTCATTCTGAGCTGAAACTCTGAGGCACTTGTAACAACAAGGAATCCCCTAGAGGGGTGAGGGGGGTGGTTGAAGGACTGTTCTTGCTAGAATCCTTGTTAGGATGAATTCTGGTAAGCTTATTGGCATGTGTGTAGGTTCTTATTTTTTAATGTTTTCTCTGTAATGCTTTATACCTCAAGAATAAAAGGTTCAGTGGCCCTTAGCTGACAGACTTCTCAGCTCATATGATAGGTTGGTTCTCTCTAAATTGCCATTCCCACCTCTCTTAAAATGGGAGTAATAAGACACTTGCAACAGTGAGTTAGCAAAGCATACTTAATTTTTCAGCAGGATCGCTACCTGATAACAGGATGCGGCTTTCAGGCAACATTGCCAGCTTGTTATTCTCTCGTTATTACTTATTTTCTTCACTAAAGAGACACTTTCGCTAAATAAAACTGGGGGATGGGTGGAGAGAATCTTTCCTCCATGTTCACATTATTTGTTCCAAAATATTTTACAGCTTTTTAAAAAGACAAACCCAAAACAAAAACCAAACTCAATGTCACTCATCCTAAGAAATTAAACCATGTGTGCACTTTTCCAGGTGAAAATCTAATAAAGTTTTGGTTAAAAAGCAGTCTGAAAGAGATTGTTGTCCCTGCAGAGAAAAGGTTTCAAGTTAAAACCAATAGTGCATTTAAGGGATGACTATCTAGACAACCATTGACTAAAATAACCCTACTTCCCCACCTCTACTCCCTTTTCATGTAGGAAAACTACAGAAAGGGTTTAAATGCTGTAGTCTCATTTTTTATACCAATAATGCCAGTGCAAAGTCTCGTATATCTCAATCTGTAGTTTGTACATTTTCTGTCCCGGATAAAGTAACAATGTATGAATGCCAAACATAAACTGTTAATCTTTGCTAAAAGTCCCTATGGAAGTTTTTAAAGTGTAAATCCTAAAGTTGTGCTGATTTGTTCCAATATTCCTTGCCACATTCAGTTTAACCCAAGAACTGTATTCTCAGTAGTATACAAGCTCTCCAGACTTGCACTTTGCACTCCCCAGCCACTGCTAAAGATCTGGGCCCACAATTTTAATGGGCATATACTACATACACATACTTCAAGTCATTATGAAAATATATTTCCTTTTTCTCTAAACATAGGAAGTGTTCCTCTTCATGTAGACATTGTTACTTGTATGGTTTGTGTCTAGCAAATAAATATTAAGTTGGAGAAAGATAAAGTCTTGTTTTAAGAGTGCAGTCCTGATCCAAAGCCCACTGTGGTCAACGGGAGTCTATTGACTTAAGGAGGTTTTTGATTAGGGCCTTAATGAGAAGGACCCCACTTAGCAAAAGTAAGGCAACCCTGATCTTAATCTAACTACCAAGAAGGTTACTATTACTTATAACATCTAAAGAATTAAAAATATTACCTTGATAATTTTGTAATCTTTTTCTTATAAAATATATATGATGGCACCCCAGCCAATGGAATAATCCTCCAAAAAACCAATACCATGCTTTCTCCCTTACAACTGCACTGTCTAAAAGCGGCAGCAGCAGCATCTTGTTACAGGTGATTCGTTCTGACAGCTTACATGCTGTACATGCTCCTTTATGAAAAAGATACTATTTCAGATTAGCATTAATTCCTGTAACATTTATGAGGTTCTGGTTATTTGCCTGGGTAGGTCTTTAGGTTAATCTAGCAGAACATTTTGACTTGCAACTTTTTTAAGTTGCATAGGTTCACATAAATCATTCAAAAGAAGGAAGTGTTCACTTTGAAGCACTCCAAGTCACAATTCCCTCTCCTCGACAAGTTGCATATATCCCTTGCTTGCGACAGGAACCAAAAAAAGTTGGGAAGGTCACTGATTCCAAACTACCTATTCCCTATATTATCGGCTGGGTTTTGTTTCCTAGGAGACAGACTTCCCCAACTATGCTTTGAGAGTTATGCTAAAAAGGGGAAAATATATCAACATGCTAAAATCATTAGGAAAAAGATATAGTGAACACAGTTCTTTGTTTTCCTTAGCCAGTAATGTTTTAACCACAACAGACAGGAATATGTATAAATTATGCATTAACTAATAGATGTCCAATCAGGTGCTTGAAAATTTATAAAATGTACCAGACAAATATGTATTTTTATCCATTATATAGAAAGAGGAACTAAAGGGATTATACACCAACCTTAGTAAGTGTTAGCAAGTATTAAGCAATCTTCTATGGAGTTAGTGAGTATTTAGATAATGCTTAGGTTTTTCTATTGTTTTTAGCTTGGGAAATTCACTGTGCTGGAGGGAATGTGTATTCCTGGTTTTTGTGTGTTTTTCTGTAACTTTAAGGTTTTGCCATGGGGGGGGGGGATCCCTCTGACTTAAGAAATTGAGTACCCTGTAAATTATATACCATCCTGATTTTACAGAGATGATTTTTACCTTTCTTGTTTCAATAAAATCCTTCTTTTAAGAATCTGTTTTCCATTGTTCTAAGACCCCGGGTGTGGGTTTTTAATCACTGGGTACCCAATTGGTTAGATTATTCTCAAGCTCCCCAGGAAAGGGGGTGTACGGGCTTGAGGCGGTATATTGGGGGAAGGGGAACTTCAAGTGGTCCTTTTCCCTGGTTCTTGTTTAAATCACTTGATGGTGGCAGCGAGAAGCTTTTCTCACGGTGCAGGGGAGATTTTGTACCTTGGGGAGTTTTAACCTAAGATGGTAGAAATAAGCTTGGGGGTCTTTCATGCGGGTCCCACATCTGTACCCTAGAGTTCAGAGTGGGGAGGGAACCCTGACAAGTATATTCTTTCTAAAAAGGAATAAAAATAAACACACAACTTCCCTTCCCTTCCCCTCCCCCATATGTATGGTTGATTATGAGAATGTCCTTTCCACTGATGATTGAGCCATCTACAAAGAACTACTGATCATTAAAATGTCAAGTGATTCCTCATGCACTATCCAGCACAAATGTCACCCACCTAATTTAAAGATGCTTGGGAACATCTTCATCCCTGCACCTGAATTTTATAAAGTAAATGGTTCCAAAAGTAAAACATTTGGATTGTTGACCCATTTCTGCACTCGTGGCATACCCAAAGTACCACCACACCATAGTCAAGTATTTTCTTCCTAACATCATGTTCATTAAAAAAGATAATATCTTTCTAATATGCCAACATATCTTCCCTAAAAAAGGCATTTGGAAGATAAAGCCAAGTGCCACTGGATTATCCAATATACAGAAAATATTAGCATACTGTATTCTGTTTAGCCGCTGAGATATAAGTGTGTGATTTGTGTGTACCACCACAAACATACCAACACAAGAAGCACAATATCTATTCTTCAGTTCAGCAGACTATGTGATCAATCTTATGGCATTCTGTGTTAATTGTTCACCAATGCCTAAGTAGAAGAAGTCATTAGGCTAAGTTCTCCTTCCCTCTTTTGGCCACTCTGTACATCTTAAGACAGGTGGCACTAAACTGAAGAGTCTGATCTTAACTAACCAAGTGATTATTATCCCTGCAAAGGAGAGCTCTCAACAGCCATACAGGGGTTGGACAGAGCTCTTCCCATTGGCTGGGAATGGCAAACCACGGTCACCGGGAGCTGCGGGCGGCCATGCAAATCTAAACAAACTGTCTGGTGGCCCGCCAATGGATTACCCTGACAGGCCACAGGTTGCCCACCACTGTTCTAAGGGTATGTCTACACGGCAATTAAAAAGCCTCATCTGGTTCATGCCAGCTGGCTCAGGTTAAGGGGCTGTTTAACTGCGAGTTAGGTGTTTGGGCTCAGGCTACTTCCTGAGTTCTGGGACCCTCCCCCCACCTTGCAGCACCCTACTCCCAGACTCCAGCCCAAGCCCAAAAGTCTACACTGCAGTTTAACAGCCCTTTAGCCTGAGCCACACAAGCCAGAGTCAACTGGCACGGGCCAGCCGCGGGTGTCTAATTGCAGTCTAGCTATACTGTAGGATTCTCTATGTTATGCTGATGGGCCAGGTCCAGACGCACTGTGAAAATTATGGAGATGTCCCATTGCAACATGATGGTTCCACTTCCCATTTCTTGCACCAAGTGAGTCTTGGCACATGAGATAATCTGGGCCATACTTTCTCAGTGACAACTGAAGAGAAGGCATGATTTTCCTAATACCTTCTGTCAGCACTAAATCTTCCAAATTTACAAAAGTTTCTTTAAAGTCTTAGATTTTCAAGAAGTTACAAAAAGTTTTAACTATGCAGCTCCCATTAAATCTGGTTCCGATAGAGTCAGGCAACTAAAACCTTGTGAAACATTCTGAAAAGTCAGGGATGTAGTCGATCAGCAGTTGCACATTTCAGCAATCTTCACACTGAGTTGGCGGCAAAATAAAATATGTTCCTCAATAAATGTACAGTCATCTTAAGATTCAGGCAAAATTGCTACAGATTTTTGCAATCTAGAAATATATCTTGAGTTGTACTGGGATTAGAATTCCTAGATTTAGACAAGGTGTTTTTCCAATTGCCACTGCTTAAAACTGTATCTTCGTTTTCTCTTAAAGTTCATACATAAGTCAGGAAACTTGCATTGCAGATTCCGAACATTATTCTGCCAGTGACCTCCACTGGTAGCCTCTAGGGATAGAAGAAAAATTCAGTTTCCACACTAGCTCAGTTCGGGGATTTTTCTCAGCAAATAACTGTCAAGCACACCAAATTACATATGATTACTTTCTTGGTTTTGTTACACAGACTACTGCCTATTGGGAACTCAGCTTATTTCACCTCCTTCACAAGACTGAGTTCTTCAAACCACAATAGCAATTAGGGTAAAACTAAGTGATTTATCCATCAAGTCACAATTCCCTCGTGTCCAGCTCTGCTCAGGTCAAGAAGTTCAGCATTATCTTTGATCTAGTATTGTAAATTTAGTTGTCACTACATCAGACACTAATTAAACTATGCTAGAACTATATCACACCATTATTAATCAATCTTTCATGCAGATAAATTCTCAATTCACAAACAGAATGACAGCAACATTTAGTCAGCTAACATCAAAGAAAGAAGCATTAGTTAGAGCCTCAATTCCCTATGTTTAATATCCATGGTTTTAATCTCTCTCCTTATAGATATGGAGGCAGCTAACACAGAGAAATAGCTCACAATGTTACAACAAACATGTCTTTCATGCATTTCCCTCTGGCTCAACTAGATTCAGTAGACTACACTTCCTTGTAATAATTGCTTCTAGGCTTCTTAAAAGACACAAATCACTATGTTGTTCTAGAGTATAGCTAGAAATTAAGTGGTTCTTTTTACTACCTCTGAGCACCACTTGTACTCAGATACCAAGAGACACCACCATGCATCTCATAAGGATCATCCACTGAGCCCACTTGTATGGTCTCACACCCCTATGTTATAGCATCTCCCTACCAGAACTCTGATTATTCATAATTTGAGAACTGAGCCATTTATGACTCCTCCCACCACAGAAAATTACTTTCCAGTTGATGGGAATATACTCATCTGCTCAGCGTACATAGCCCTTGCTTATGGACAGTTCTGGGTACTTCAGGTAAATCGCTTTGTTCTGTCCTCTTCCAGGTTTACAGAGACAGATACGAGCAAACAGAAATCCATTACTTTCTCAGCTGCCTCCCTTCAGTGCAAAAGGCAGTGGGTTACATTAGCAGAAGTTTTGTATTGTTGTATGTTCTTCTATTTTTCTTGGGGTGTGGGTGGGGTGGGTTGTAACAAGGGAGAAGAAGCTGCATGTATAACCAGAAATGAGCAACACTGGTGTCAAAGCAGGACACTGAGGGAAATTGACAACATTCTTCAGAGCACAGCCTCTAATGTTGATTCCAACACTTGGGAATTGGAGGGAAAACTGCCATGGCTGGAGGTCATAAAAATGACCCCATTTGGAAAATATTTTTTTTTAATTCCTGTACCTCTGGGTTAAAAAATAAGAAACATTTGCCAAATGTAAACAGTGCAACAAAGATGGAAAGCCTGGTTGGTTGTCAGAAGTAAACATTATGCAAAATGCTCCCCAGAAGACAAGGACTTTGAAGATGATGATATGGAAATGGATATGTCTGCACAATCTGGATCAACAGGTTAGTAAGTTTATTTTTGTACCATTCTTATGGATTGCCTACCATGACTTAGCATGCTAGTAAATAATTTAGATTTATATTTGTGTTTTGGTGGATTACTTATAAATTTCAAAATGTTTGCATTCAAAATAGAATTTTCATTTTAGTTTGTTGTAGGAGTAGTTATTAATTATATTTTTACTTTTACTATTGGACTTTTGAAATTATTTATTATTACTTAATAGCAACAAACATCCTAGGTGAAGATTTCCTATTTAAAATAAAGTGTTATTAGGCATTTATGAATTTTAACATTTAAAAATGTTTTTCCCCCCAAGATGTTTGGTATGTTTCTTGAGATAAGGGTTTAAATATATTTAGATAATACTTATGGTTTATCAACTATTATTCCTATAACACTGGGTGTAGCATAAATTATTAAATTTAAACAATAGCACAAAGTTACAATAGGAGGAATTTTTCATTTACAATTTTTTAAAGCCATGCACAGAATAATAGTGATTGAGAGTAAGTAGTTTATCATTTTGTTTCAGGGTCCAGCTTAGACATAAAGAGTTATGAATGTCCAGCATCTGCAGTTTCTTCAGAGTCATCTGCTGGTACCACCAGCAGTGCTGAAACTAAACATACATCAGCCAGTAAATTACCTATATTAAAAAAAAAACTACAACAAAAAAAAAGGACTTTCGTCATCATTCAGTAAAACCATGGATGAGTTCATAACCGGACCAGCAAAACTCCACAGATGAAACAATAGCTTGGTTCATTTAGGCAATACATTCTCTGTTTCATTTTGTTCAGAACAAACATTTCATTGACATAGTTCAGTCATTATGACCAGGCTACACTCCACCTGGCAGAGAAGACATTGTTGGAAGGTTGCTGGTTACAGTGTAGGAGAAGCAAACTGAACAGTTTGCAAAAAACAACTGAGAGGAAATTTGTTAATCTGAGTCTTGATGAATGGAGCAATGTACACAATGATTCAGTAATATGTGCTTGTATGACAACAGAAGATAGACAACCCCATCTTACAGAAACAACTGATATATCAGGAAATGGCCATACAGCAGAATACCAAAGAAGCACCAATAAAATATATAACAAACTGAAAAAAATACATAAAGTACGTAGGTTTGTCACAGACAATGCTCCAAATGTAGTAAAGGTAAAAAGAACTCTAGAAGAAGATTGTGAAGGGAACCTGAAACTTATAGCATATGGATGCAGTGCTCATTCAATTAATCTTTTAGCCAAAGACTTAAATTCCAGGAATAAAAAAACAATTGTTGAAATTGCAAAATACTTCCATAACCACCACTTTGCTTCAGCTTCACTGAAAAGAGAAGGCAGATCAGCCAAACTAATTCTGCCCTAACTTTTGTATGACAAAATTTGGTGGTTGGTTGTTTTGTGCTATTTATTAAGAAGTAACCTATGTTGATGACAACTTGTGAAGAATATTGTGACAGAAGAGATTGAACTATCACAGCCAAAGAAATCAACATTGGACTAAAGTGAAATGTAGAAAATATGCTGAATGTACTGAAACCTATTTCTGTACACTTGAACAAGCTGCAGAAAGATTGATGCTATTGACATTTGGAAAGAACTTCAAGAGACACTGAAGAAAGAAATACCTGACTACAAAGTTGGCAGACAGTAAAGCAGATGGATCAAGTACTTACTCTATCTTATTCTCTTGCCAATATTCTTAACCCAAAGAACCAGAGTAAATGTTTAACTTCTGAAGATGCTGCTGCTGTTATAATATGGCCAACTAATCATCATGCCAACCAGAATAAATTTGAGGACTAGAGGTAACCCATTCAAGCAATACCATGTTTGGTGATGATGTTTTAAAGAAAGTCACATCACTGAACTGGGAGAGGTCACTAGCTAAGCACATGGAACCAGAGATTGTTGAAGTGCTAAACCAACTTTTGACAGCAGTAACCTCTTCTACAGTGTCACCGTGTCTCCATGAGTCACAACTTAATATCGAATTCAGGACAAACTGCTGAGAAATAAGGCAAACACACCCCAAAACTGGTGCTTATTCTCCCATAAGATATGCCAGCCCAGCAACAAAAGTAAACTTCTGTTTCACCACACTTGCTAACAAGAAGTCAGAAAAAAAACCATGTCTCCTTAGGTATTCCAGCCCTTGCATCACCACCAAAACACTAGATTAGTGGTTATTTAAAACCAGTTTCATCAACCAAAGGGTTCTTCTGATCCCAAAGGATCAGCCACATACACAGGTCAACACGTAACTTAGATCTTACTCAATAATCATGCTGTTGCCAATCCTTTAGTAACTAATATCTAAAGGTTTATATATAAAAAGAAAGAAAGGTAAGAGTTAAAATTGGTTAAAGGAATCAAATACATACAATAATTTTAAAGTTCTTGAATCAGGCTTCTAGCACTGATGGAATAAACTATTGGCTTGTTAAGTCTGTGGTTGCTTCCAAATCATTGGAATATCCTCAGTCCTTTGGTTAGAATGCCCCATTGGTATAAGTCCATAGTCCAGAGGTTTGAGCAGAAAAAAGGCAAAATTGAGATGCTTCCAGGGCCTTTTATAGCTTCTGCCATGTGGCAGGAAACCCATTGTTTCAAACAAAGCCCTCCACACAGCTTGTAGAAAGTACAGGTAACAAGATGGAGTTTGGAGTCACATGGGCAAGTCACATGTCTATGCCTGCTTCACTTAGTCATAACAGAGGCCATTACCCATATTCTAGTTGGACTTTCCTGTGAAGGTTCTATCAGGTTTGGATGGGCATCCTCCATATCCCATCGTGAGTTAAGTGTTCCTTGATTGGCCATTCAACTTGAATAGTCCCTTCACAATGTGCTGGCTAAATACCTTCTAGGTGTAACCACACGAGCAAACATATTTGAAATACAGTTACATAGTCAATATTTATAACTTCAGATACAAAAATGATACATGCATACAAATAGGATAATCATATTCAGCACATCATAACTTTTCCATAGAGACCTTACTTGACACATTTTGTACAAGATGTGTTGTGATTATATAATAGTGGTAGCAACAATGATCTACATAGTCATCTTTTAATCAGATAACTTCACATACAGGGACAGAATTTTTTATTCAATTGGACTCCATTCAAAGTTGAGAAATCAACTATGAGCTGAAAAAGCAGAAAAACATTTTTCCCCCTCTTCCAGTCCATGAATAAAGACGAGGGATGGAAGGAGAGAGGGGAGAAGGGAATGAGCTCTGCTAGTTTGAAAAGTCTGAAGGACAGCATATGTAATTTAGCAGATTGTTGTGTCATTGTTAAGAGATTTAGGCAAGTACGAACTTAAACTCTAGTCACTTTCACTTAGGCATATTTTAATTTTTTCCCAGGCCCACCTGAAATAATCAGTTTAATTCACTGACTACAGTTAATCCTTCTGTTCATTTAAGAAATCATTGGTTATAAATGTGAAGCATTTTCATAAGAGAAGTTTATGTATCCAAAAAATATTTAAGATTGTTTTAATAAAAATAAATATTATATACTGCTTTGGGTGTTTAATTAAATTCCAGTTACCATCTTAGTGCAGTTTAACACAAATCAGGAGCAAAAAAGTTAATTATCTAGTAAATAAGCAATATATCATTCACCATTTTCTAACACTAAAAATGTACAATTAAGAATCTGAAAATATTGAGCTACATAATTCCTTAAATAAAATGTATATGGTATACCAGATGTAGTGTAAAGATTCTATTTAGCTATAAAATGTAAATCAATGTGTTTTATTAATAGTTATATCAACCAATGAGAATGCACATTTCTTTAGAAAATAACTGAAGTACAAATGGAAAAGTTGATTAAAGTCAATTATTTAAATTGAGGCTGGTGATTTAAAATCGCCTTGATTTTAATCGATCCACCTGACACAGCACCTTAGTGCACAGCGGGCTAGAGCTGTAGATTTACACCCCAACTTGCCATGCACTAACTCTCTGTATAGACAACCCTTAGATTCCTAAGTCTTCATTTAGGTACCTGAGCTGGATATTTTAAGTGTCTAAATTATTTAGGCGCATGAGTCCTATTGAATATCAAAGGCAAGTTCTAGCAGTCAATACAAGATATTGTATTAGGACATAGAAACAAAGTATGAAGACATTGAAATCACTAGCCAAAGATTTTCAAACGAAAGGTTGTAGTCCACAGAGTTAGAGTTATCTGTTGGTTTCACTTCAACTTTTCTACGGCGTGCAGCATGTATATGGCATCTGCTTTTAAGTGAAAGATTCTAAAAATAGCACTACAGTATATAAGCTTTCATGTGTCCATTTCAAATTGCTTCCCCTCCTACAGAGTTGAAAAATTTGAAAGCTTTAATTTTGTCCACTGTGACTCTGGAATAAAATTGCTAGAGACTGGGCTGCATATGGGTAGCTACTATATGCAAACCATGCAACTTTTTAAAAATAGGAAAAATACACTACCTACTGGAACAAGTTTTTTATATATTCATCTCACTGCTAGGTATAACCCAACTAGTACAATGAACAAACAACTTTTAAAAAGGAATGCAGTCTCAGGTGGGTTGTGTTGATTAGTGTTATATCACAGAAGTATTAAACATGAAAATGAGAGTACTTCCACATTGCTTTATCAAACAAATGAGAAGGAAAAATAAAAGAAATGGATTACAAGGGTTTTACATGTAGACTTGTGATGAGACACAGCACAGATGGAGCAAGCATAAGGTTTGAGTTATAAGGATTTCTTGAAGGGTATTACCTGCCTAACTCCTAATTCATGTTCAATTATTTATATCTAGCAGAATTTCCTATCCCATTTACAGTTGGCAGGCGTCCAGTTTTTGACCGGAACACCTCGTAAAAAAGGGACCCTGGTGGCCCCGGTTGGCACCATTAAAAGTCCGGTCAGCGGCACAGTGGAGGGCAAGGGCTAAGGCAGGCTCCTTAGCCTGCCCTAGCTCCACACAACTCCCAGAAGCGGCCAACAGGTCCCAGCAGCCACGAAACATATGGGCAGCCAGGGAAGCTCTGTGTGCTGCCCCCGCCTTGAGGGCCTGCTCGGCAGCTTCCATTGGCTGGGAACCATGACCAATGGAAGCGGCAGGGGGCAACGCCTGAGGAGCCTCACTGGCCGCCCATACATGTAAGAGTTATAAGGACCTGTAGGCCATTTACGAGGAGACGTGTATTTCCATGACAGCAAACAAAGTACTATATAACCACTTTACAAATCAAACACAGAATAAACAAGTAAACCTGAGCAAAAAAATACAGGGCCAAATTCTGCTACCAAATGATTTTAGTTCATATTGTTTCAGAGCACTGATATATAACAAAAATGAACAACATTAAATGGATAAATATCAGCTGAGATTCAACCACAGAATACAGCCCATCACCACCCCCTTCAGTAAAATCCCTGAGTAAATTGAAAAGTCTTGTAGTATTCTTTGAAAAGCAACTTATTTTAGATTTTTCAGATTGCAACAGGGGTCATTTGCCCCCTTAAGGGCAGGAAGGCCCTGGAGCCAACCAGCCCTGTTCAATCATTCAGGGACATCTCGAAGGGATCAGGTGCTTTCTATAAGCATCTGACTTGGAGAGCACCTGCGGAGGTGGAAGCAGGGAGATCAAAGAGAAAAATGTGCCCTCCTTTCAGCATTCAGAGCGGCATGGGGAAAAGCCTCTGAGAACTGTAGCCCTTGGTGGGCAGAGAAGTTTCTGTATTTTCATGTTTTGCTTAACTTTCATGTTTGAAGAATACATGGTGTCCTGGAGAAAGAGACTGAAAGACTCTGGCTGTGGCAGAGAGTCCCTTTTGTGCTGGCGAAAACAGACCAGCAGCCCTACACGGGCCAATGAGTGCAAGTGAATTCCAGACATATCCAACCTGCAAGCCAAAGAAATTCAAATTTGGTGACCACATCCAGAAACACTTAGGTTGCTTTCATCTAATGGAGAGGTTCAGACTCTGACTTTAAGACCAGAAGGGACCAACATGATCATCTAGTCTGACCTCCTGCACACTGCAGAACCTCACCAACCCACTCCTTTAATAGAGTCATCGCCTCTTGTTGAATTACTGAAGTCCTCAAATCATGATTTAAAAAGACCCCAAGTTACATAGAATCCACCATGTACACCAGTTTAAACCTGCAAGTGACCTGTGTCCCATGTTGCAGAGGAACCCCCTCCCCCAAGGTCTCTGACAATCTGACCTAGGGGGGAAATTCCTTCCTGAATCCAAATATGGCTGTCAGTTGGACCCTAAGCTTTTTAGCAAGATGCAACAGCCAGACACCAGGAAATAATTCTCAGTAGTAACTCAAGCATCCCATCACTAGCCATTGGGGATATTTACTACTAGCAGTCACAGCTCAGCTATATACCATGTATGCACTCTCATGATACCATCCCTTCCATAAGCTTATTAAACTCAGCCTTGAAGCCAATTATTTATTTTGCCCCCACTGTTCCCCTTGAAAGGCTGTTCCAGGATATCACTCCTCTGATGGTGAGAAAGTTACATCTAATTTCACATTGAAGCTTGTTGACGACCAGTTGATATCAAACAATGTCCACTGACTTAGGAGTTATTCAGGCAGATCTGCAGGGGCACACAGCACTGCAGAAGGAAAATGGCAATGACCCTGAAAATGCACAACAGACTTCAACTACAATAGTCTTTGGAGAACTAAGAAAGCAGGGGGAAAAAATAGGGGTGCAAACAGATTCTAGTGGCAAACTGATGAAAAAGATAAACTAGTTTTCATGATAAAGGAGTCTAAAAGATGTCATTTACACTTGTTCAAATCTCAGCTTTTGAATTGTTGCATCTGAGATCCACACAAGAACCAGTGAACTGGACTAGGCAGATGGATATATAGCTACAAAGAGCAACAATTGAAGAAATGCCATTAACTGCAAGTAGGGTTGGGAAGGAAATAATTTTCCTATCCCATGAGAAATTTTGAGATCTCAGGTTTTTTTCGTATTCCCAAAAGTGAAATATCTCAAATTTGTGAACCAAAAAAAAAAGTTGAAACAAAGATGTGGGGGGTTTCAGATATCTCAAAAAATTTGAACTGTTTTCCTTCTGAAAGCGTCAAAACACAGCATTGACCATTTTGAAATCTTTTAATTCGTCCCCTGCAAAAAAATGAGAATTTTTTTTGAAACTGACCATTTTTTGCATATATTTTTAGGTTTGACAAATCAGCATTTTCCAAAGTTTCAAAATAAAAAATCCCCAGCCAGCAATAACTGCAAGTAAGCACTTATCACCAAATACAGCTTTAGCCATTCTACTATCAAGATTATTCTTCAATATTCATATAGTGATAGGGATTAATTAATTCCCGTGGAAAAAATGTGATCATATAATTTGACTATGTTATAATACACATGGGGAGCACATAAAGCTTGCATGGCAATTTTAATTCTTGCATTTCTTAACTTTTTAGCGCTTGCCTTTTTTACCTTAATGTTCTCTTAACCTATTCTAGTGTGAAATAATTATGTTTGAGTTTAATCTATATATCATTTATTGAAACTGCCTAGTATATTTGACCTTCATTGAGGTGATCAGGAAACCCAGTCCCTCCCTCTTGGTGGAAGAAGATGGAAAACAATGATATTCCTTTTCCTTATTTTGGGGCTGGTATAATTAGGATTTGTTGTTTTAAACAGCTGATGTTTGCTAAAAGCCACTAGGTATATTAAGGGCCCCCATGAATTTCAAAAGACGTCCCCAGCAGTACTGTTCTTCAAAGTTAGATATCAAGACCAAAGACAAACACAAACCCTGGCAACAGTCACGATTCTGGGGGAAAAAAAAAGAAAGCTATGTCCATAGCTGTATTTAATCATTTACCAAGATGAGGAAAAAAAGTTTATACAACACACTTTTGATTACATCAGTTGAGAGCAACTGCTTGCAACATCTACTAATCAACTTCAAAACCTTCCATTCTGTTTTACTCTGTGTTAAACCTTTTATCCTAACAAAGAAGATGAAACAACACAAAAACCAAACAAACAAAAACCACCCTACAATTACCTATAAATAAAGGAAGTCAGATATGATAAATGTTACTGGAAATCTACAGATTCACCCTGGATAGTCATGGGCTTGTTAAGTGCTTTGCATACATGTTGTAATAGGTTTCCTTCTCTCTTACATAATGTTCCTGTTTGCCTTAAAAATACCCAAAGAAACATTATTTGGTATCAATGTTTAACTATACATAATGTGTTCATACCTGTTGGCTATTATAAATGATAGACCATGGTCCAAAAAACAATGCTGAATCTGAAGACACTGTAAACTTTGGATCTAATCTATGAAACTGAGGCCTCTCTCATACACGCACATACACTGATCATAAATAAGCAAGAATTTACCTAAAGATTCCATATGGTGTCTATTGTAGCAAATGAATCTAATTTCCTTTGACAGCGTTACTTTCTTAATGAATAGGGGAGAAGCGGAGTTCAGGAGGTTTTAAATCAGAGTTACTCCAGGCAAAACACCGTCACCGAAGCTGCCCTCAATACTGTGGATGATTTTCCCATTCAAACTGAGCTGGACGAGAAGCCCACCATGAAAGAACTGAAGAAAGTCACTGAGCTTGTTCACAGGAAAGGCTCCAGGAAAGGATGGCATCCCACCGGGAGTTATCAAGTGTGGCATCAAAGTCCTCCTAGAACACCTCCACGACCTCCTCTGTCAGTGCTGGGATGAAGGTGCAGTACCTCAGGATATGAGAGACGCCAACATCGTGACCCTCTACAAGAACAAGGGTGATAGAAGTGACTGCAACAACTACAGAGGCATATCGCTCCTGAGTGTTGTGGGTAAAGTCTTTGCACGCGTGATCCTGAATAGACTGCAGAAGCTTGCTGACAGAGTTTACCCAGAGTCACAGTGCGGGTTCCGAGCAGGGAGATCCACAACCGACATGGTTTTCTCCTTAAGGCAGCTGCAAGAGAAATGCAGAGAACAGCACAAGCCGCTATTCCTTGCCTTCATAGACCTGACCAAAGCTTTCGACCTTGTGAACAGAGATGGGCTGTTCAAGATCCTGGTAAAGGCTGGCTGCCCACCGAAGCTGCTGAACGTGATCCAGTCTTTTCACGACAACATGAAAGGCACAGTACTGTATGATGGCTCGTCTTCCGATGCCTTCGACATCCACAGTGGAGTAAAACAAGGCTGCGTTCTCGCTTCAACACTCTTCGGCATCTTCTTTGCAGCATTGCTGAAACGTGCCTTTGGAAATTCCACAGAGGGAGTCTATCTCCACACCCGGTCTGACGGGAGACTTTTCAATCTGGCTCGACTAAAGGCCAAAAGCAAGGTACGGGAGGCAACAATCAGAGACATGCTGTTTGCAGACGACGCTGCCCTGGCCACCCACACAGAAACCGATCTCCAGCATCTGATTGACTGCTTTTCCAGAGCTTGCGAAGAGTTCGGGTTGGCAATCAGTCTTCAGAAGACCAAAGTTATGGCCCAGGATGCAGAACATCCAAGCATTGCCATCAATGACTATTGCTAGAGGTGGTCAGTCAGTTCACCTACCTTGGATCTACCATCACGGACAACCTCTCACTGGACCCTGAGATCAACCGTAGAATCGGCAAGGCCTTTACAATTTTGGCCAGATTGTCAGAGTATGGAACAACAACATGCGGACCATCAACACAAACGTCGCTGTGTACCGTGCATGTGTGTTAAATACTCTTCTCTACGCCAGCGAAACTTGGACCCTCTACGCTTCGCAAGAAAAGAGACTGAACACCTTCCACATGCGCTGCCTCCGCCGCATACTCGGGATCACTTGGAGTGATCGAATAACGAACAACGAGGTGCTGGAACGTGCCAAGATCTCCAGCATGTTCACTCTCCTCCGTCAACGCCACCTCAGATGGCTTGGCCATCTAAGTTGCATGGAAGATGGACGGATCCCCAAAGACCTGTTGTATGCCAAACTTGCCTCTGGAAACAGAGCTACAGGATGGCCCCACCTTCACTTCGAGGATGTTTGTAAGAGGGACCTGAAGACTGTTCAAATCGACAACAGCTGGGAAGAGCTCGCCCAGGACAGATGCAGATGGAGACACGCTCTGACCACTGGATTGGAAACTGGCGAAGACAAGCTGTGGCAGCTTGCCGAGGAAAAGCGGGTTCAACGAAAAAGGAAGCAGCGGCTCCAACCCACAGCTGACACCGCCTTCAAATGCAGCAAATGCAATCGAGATGCCCACTCTCGTGTGGGGCTTCACAGCCACAACAGACGCTGTACAACCATCAACTAAACATTCCCCATGGGTGCATATCCATCGTCTCGCGAGACTAACAGACGCCAACAACAACAACAGGGGAGAAGCAACAAATGTGTTATCTTGACTTTAGTATGAAATTCTCAAACAAACTAGGGAAATGTGGTCTAGATTACAGCAAGATGAGGGCAAAACTAATTGAAAGACTGTACTCAGAGTAGTTACCAATGGTTTTCTGTCCAACTGGCAGGATGCAGGTAGTGGCATCTTGCAGGGGTCTGTCCAGGGTCCAGTACTAGTCAGTATTTTCCCTAATGACTTGGACAATGGAGTGGAGAGTACACTTATGAAGTTTGCAGTTAACACCAAGATGGACTGGGTGACAGGCACTTTGGAAGACAAAATTAGAATTAAAAACGACCTTGGTAAACTTCAGAACTGGTATGAAATCAACAACATGGAATTCAATAAGACAAGTGCAAAGTACTGCACTTAGGAAGGGAAACAACAATCCAATACACAACTACCAAATGGAGAATAACTGGCTAGGTAGTAGTACTCCTGAAAAGGATTTGGGGGATATAGTGGATCAAAAATGGAATATAAGTCAACAATGTGATACAGTTGCGAAAAAAGACTAATATACTGGAGAATGTTAACAGGAATGTCTTATGTAAGACACCAAGGGGATTGTCTTGCTCTGCTCCTGGGCATTGGTGAGGCTTCTACTGGAGTAGTGTCCAGTTTGGGCACCACACTTTGGGATAAATTTAGGAGAGAGTCCAGATGAGAAAAATGATAAAAGCTTTAGAAAACATGACCTATGAGGAAAGGTGAAAAAAGCTGGGCATATTTAGTCTACAGAGAAAAGAAGACAGAAGGGGGACGTGATAACAGTCTTCAAATATGTTAGGGGCTGTTACAAAGATGATGGTGATCATTTCTCCATGTCCACTGAAGGCAGAACAAGAAGTAATCAGCTTAATCTGTAGCAAGGGAGGTTTAGGTTAGATATTAGGAAAAATCTAATTATAAGGATAGTTAAGTACTGGAATAGATTACCAAGGGAGGTTTTGAAATCCCTGTCATTGGAGGTTCTTAAGAACAGGTTACACAAACAACTGTCAGGATGGTCTCGTTATACCTGGTCCTGTTTCAGCGCTGCAGGGGAGGGGGGGGAGATGGACTAGATGACCCTTTCAATCCTTCCTTACTATGATCTTATAGAAAATATGTCAGTATTTCACTTTACTGACAATTGGGAAATTATGTAATAATTCAGATGTCACTGTGAAGTAACTGGAAGTAAATCTTGATTTTTTAATGGCTACCAATATGTTTGGTTGTTCACACACACAACACACACTTAGGTAAAAATGAGCTTGGTGGTCTTTTAAATGTGTTTTCCTATCACATGATATATTGTCACAAGGACTGAAATGCTGATTCATTATTTTCTCAGAGCCAACCCAGACTATCATGGCTAACTTAATATTTGGATGAGTTGCACTGGCATAACTATGTGAGTAAGGTTGCACAGTGCTTTTCTATATTGCCTGTTTCTGGATTATACTAGCAGTCATTCTAATGATTTCATTGTGGGTCTCCCCTCCACAAAAATGATAAAGATAATAAAAGAAAGCTTTCTTTTAAGTTTTTGCCTACCGCTGTACATCTAACAGATTTCGGGCACAGTTCAACAATAATTCCACTTAAATGGTAAAAATAGGAAATGGTGATACAAAAAAACATTAATGAAAATGTTTATCCAGTGCCAGTAAGTATTTTGGATTTGTTTAAGTTGTTAAGTGTTGCTTACATCACTTCTGAACTCATCTGAGTTCTCAACAACATTTAAGTAATTTCTCATGGAAGTAAGAGACAGATGTCAAGTTTGTTACAATCTGTGCAAACCAGCTGTTCTCGAATGTAACCCTGGATGCTAGTTACAACCACTGGGGGAAACAATGAATAACTACATGCAAAGGGCAAACCTTTTCTGTAGGGCCATCATTCCACTATTATGGCTAAAATTCACCATCTGTTCTAACTCTTAAACAGGTTTTTTGTTTGTTTTTTTCCTCAGGCTGATGTTTTCTTGACCTGGGACATCTAAGTATGCCTCCAGCATTACAAGCCTTTGCCCGAAATACAACAGGGAACTACATCACCTTATTCCAAGATTTTTACATGCACAAGCTAATGCTAAGCAGGAATTCCAATCACTTACCACCAAACACACACAAAAGAACATTTACAAAGTGACGCATAGGGATTTTTAGCTGTGAAAATCCCATTAATAGGATTCATGAAAATAAATCCCCCAGGTAGTGCCTTAAAAGTGGATGCCAATGAGTTATTTTTAACTTTACAAGTCCTTTTGAATGACTAACAATTCTACCACTTTAATGACATCTTCTGAGAGACTATGTACATATAAAGTGTATAACCTCAAAATAAGTCATATGGGTGGAAGTCTTTCTATGCCAGAATTCTGTGAGTTAAAATGAATCTTCTAGAGGCAGCATATACTTTTTCCATTGTAGACTCCAAGTTCAATATTTTTATTTTGAGGTAACCAGTTTGGAAGCCTATTTTTTAATGATTACTGACTCATGCCAACAGACATCTTCTTTAAAATATCAGAAGATAATTACCTTTAGGACAAAAACAAACAATGAATCCTGATGTAAGAAAATTCCCATTGAATTTAAATTAATTTTAGATTTCTAAAATGAGCCTTTCAGCAAGGCTCATGTGCACAATTTAATACCAGCCTGCATACGTTCCCCTTCACTCTACCCCCAGCACTGAAGATTGAGGGGTGGGGAGAAGAGAAGAGAAGAGAATATAGAGCTTAGAATGGTGGGAAACTATGAATTTATAAAACTCCTCAGAATGATACCAAGAGCCTACACATTCAATCAATGAAACAGATTATAAAATACTACATCCAAATAAACTCCCATCTACAAAGTCTGATCAGCCAATCACACAGGGCCAAATGCAGAATTCTTCTTTTTGGCAAAACTCCCATTGAAATAAATGAGGATTTTGCTTGAGAATGAATTAAAGATTTATTCCACTGTTACCAACAGCCTCTGAAAGCTTCCTCATCAATTAACTCTTTCACCACACCAACTATGCAACACTTAAGTCCTTGCCCTATCTACGTCACACTTCTTGGATACCCTCTACTTTACTTTTCATTCCCAGGAGAAACAAAAGTTTAGAACTGAGAGAACAGTATACTGGCCACATACTAGTACTTTTAAAACTATATGCACAATAAAGTCTAATTTCAAGAAAGGTGTGCCAGAAACAGTCAGTACACAAATAGTCCCATTGATTCAGCTAGCCATACAGTTAAATCAAGCCCACACTAAGAACCTTGCTGAATCAAGCCCCAGGAGAGAATGAAGGAGCTTTGCTTTAGTAATGACTGCCAGATAGGACTACCAGGTCCAATCCAGCTCCCACTGAAGTTAGGGGGGAAACTCCCATTGATTTCAATGGAAATTGAATTGGAGCCTCAAAAGTACACTGTGGATATGAGAACTAGTCATCCCCCACACACTTTTTCCCATCTTGAGAAAATATTAAAAATTTCCTTAATTTACTATCAAAACACGTTGGCAGGTTCCCTTGGCAAGTGTTTTGGGGACCTCAGGGTTAATGTACACAGCATTTTTTGTATGCTTGATTTAGCTGACATAAGCAGATTGGAAGAAATTAAAAGAACCCCCACAACCTCAAAGGTTGCAGTGCTTTGTCTGGACTGGTGGGAGGATGGGGGAGAATAGTTGTTCTTTTAATGACTTCTCAAGGGTTGGGAGGAGGAAGCATCACCAGAGATAGTGGGAGACTCTGGTGCGGCTCTGGTAAACTCTTGGCCCTTGAGCACCCAGAGCAGCCTATATAATCCCTGCCACCTCCCATCTGAGCCCCCCTCCCCTGAGATTCTGGGACTAGCTGGTGCCCTTCTTAGGCTGTTTGGCAGCAAGGAAGCAGGCACCTGAAATGATTATTGAACACCTGGGTGAAAACAATTTGGGATTTTCTTAGTGGGTTTACTTAATCATCATGGCAGAGAGGGCACATCCAGGACCTTTTCCTGGGAGAGACTGTAAACTAGTCAAATGCTGCAGCAAATGGTAGGATGGGGAGCCACCAGGCCTCCATGGATTATCAAGGCCAGAAGATGTGGGAATCAGTAGGAATGGCGAGGATCAGTTATTACCCACCAAAACTATATTTGGTACCTGGATTATTCAGGGACAAAGGGGTACACCTCTCTGACTGAGGATCAGATAAGTTTTTGACTGATGATAGGAAGGGAACATGGGTGGTGGGTGAATGAGCCATTGGGGGGAGACTAGTCACCAGCCCCTCCCCTTCTTCCCAAGACTCCACCCCAGCTTCCACCTCCCTTCTCCATGGCCACTGCCCACCCCCTGTGCGCGCCCAGCCCCAGTACGCCAGGCGGAAAGATGGCCCGGATGGAGCACCCTCAACCACAGCGCCGGCCAGACCAGGAGCATGGTCCCAGTGCCCCCAACTCCAGCCCCCGAGCACCGAACGGGTGGCATGACATGGTCCCGCCCCAGCGCCACCAGCCCGGGGCGTAGTTAGCAGAAGCCTCACCCTGCCCGCTCCAGCCTCTCTGCCACAGAAGAGCGTCGGGAAGGGAACTGGAAGCAGTCAGGAGGAGGCGTAGGGGCAGAGCGTGGGCGGAGCCCATACCAAGTTGTTTGAGGAGGCATAGCCTCACCCATCCTATGGTAACAGTTCCCTTCCACGGGCAGAGGGTAACTATCTGGGAATACAGTAGATAGTAGGGGGGATAGTCAAGCTAATTACTGGCACCTCCTTGTGGCTGATGTCTAATGCAGGTACTCATTACCCAGGGGTCTGGAACCTGAAAAAAAATGGAATTGGAAGTGGTCTTAAGGTGAGGCATCTCCTAGAGAAGATGGAAACAGAATTGGGGCTCTTAACGTCTCATACAGCGAGGAGACAACCCTCTTTCCCCAGTCCTTTAACCTCTACACAAGAGAAGAGTGGTGGGGTCCCGGCAACAAGCAAGGGACCAACTGTGCCAGGGTGGGGGTACTGACAACAGCCCTCCACCAGGTGGAAACAATTAAGGAAGGAATCATGACAGAGTTATTTCTGGAAAGTTAATAAAGTTACAGCCTAATTAAACCACATCCCTTAAACTCAAAATAATGACTGTGAAGCAGTATAGTTGCTGCCCCACCCAAACTGAGAATATAAATACACTAACAGCCAAGCAAGGAGCCAGTGCTGAACATATTAAATTAAAATGTACTCTGGGATATCTAACAACATTTTATGTAAAATATAAAAGTTAATATTTTTATTTTATTGTTTTAAATTAAAACCCCACTCTGTTCAGACAGCTTTACTAAATGTTTCTAGGCCTATAAGAGGGTGGATCTAGACACAGGCGCCACCAGAAGTTGGCCCTAGACGCCGGGCTCCGCCCCCGATGCCGGGCGATGTTGCAGGGCCCCGCCCCCAACGCCGGGTGACGTTCTGGGGCCCCGCCCCCGATGCAACGTCGCCTGGTGTAGGGGGCGGGGCCCCAGAACGTCTCCCGGTGGTGAGGTGAGCTGGGCGCGGGCCCCGGGGCTGGCGGGGAGCTGGGTGCGGGTCCCGGGGCTGGCGGGGAGCTGCCAGTGGGTGCTGAGCACCCACCAATTTTTCCCTGTGGGTGCTCCAGCCCCGGAGCACCCACGGAGTCGGCGCCTGTGGATCTAGACTGTTTTCAGTGGTACCAGATGATAGAACAAGGAGTACTGGTCTCAAGTTGCAGTGGGGGAGGTTTAGGTTGGATATTAGGAAAAACTTTTTCACTAGGAGGGTGGTGAAGCACTGGAATGGGTTACCTAGGGAGGTGGTGGAATCTCCTTCCGTAGAGGTTTTTAAGGTCAGGCTTGACAAAGCCCTGACTGGGATGATTTAGTTGGGGATTAGGTCCTGCTTTGAGCAGAGGGTTGGACTAGATGATCTCCTGTGGTCCCTTCCAACCCTGATATTCTATGATTCTATATATGCAGAGAATCTCCTTATTTGCTTTTTACATACAACATCACTAGTACAAACTAGACACTTAAAATGTTAAGATTCACAAGGTGCCATCTAATGTTCTTAACATGCTATTAATAATTTTGCTTCAAAGTGATACCTCACATCGAATATTATAGAGCAGGGGTGGCCAAATTGTGGCTTGGGAGCTGCATGAGGCTCTTTTACAGTTGAAGAGTGGCTTGTGGAGCCACCTCCCCACCCCCTCATTCTCCACCTACCAGACTGGGCGGGGGAAGGCTTGAGGCTTCTGCCCTGTGGTAGAATGATGGGGCTAAGGGGCTTCTGCCAGAGACGACTGGTGCCCCTGCTACACCTTGAGTCATGCCCCGCTTCTTACCCTCAGTGGCTCATCCCTGCAGCTCCCAAATGTTAGCGCCTTGTGGAAAGGTAGCGGCAAAGAGCTGGGAGCTGCAAGGAGGGGCTGCTGCTTTATCTCCATGAGGAGAGGCACCAGCAAAAACAGTGGCTCTCCTTGCAGATCCCAGTTGTCTGCTGCTGCTTCTCCCCATGGCCGCAGCTCCCAGCTTGCCAGCTCCAGCAGCTGCTGGCGGCACCATGTGACTGAGTGGGGCCAGCAAACCATGGCAAAAATCTGGGGGGGCCTCTGGCTTCTGCCCAGCAGGGAGGGCAATCTCGGGGCTTCAGGCCTGCTGGAGGCATCTGCCGAGGCTCCGAGCCCCAGCAGGCGCGCCCCAGCTCTCCAACATCTGAAGATTGTCATATGCAGCCTGCGCGATAAGTAAGTTTTGCCACCCGTTATAGAGTGCCATGATACATCAATCTACACTACCAGTTCAATAGCAACACTTTCAAACAGCTGTTCTTTTTCATGCAGTAATTTTTCCTTGTGTACAGTACCTTCCGCATTACATTCTGACAGGCCAGATTGCTTTTAGGTTCTGTAAAGAAATACAATTTATTGACCCCACTGTATTTTTGAAGTACTTTATGTTGGATTTTCATATATTTTGTTCAATAAATGGTAACTAAGAGTGGGTAAATTATAAGCAATATTCTTGGAATGGATTTTAATTTAATTATTTCCTCTCTGATCTACCTCTCTGCTCTACTCTATACATCGGGGTGGCCTACCTGAGCCTGAGAAGGAGCCAGAATTTACCAATGTACATTTCCAAAGAGCCACAGTAATATGTCAGCAGCCCCCCTTCAGCTCCCAGCCCTCTCCCACCCCCTCTCCCAGCACCTCCTGCCCACTGCTAGCTCCGCTGATCAGCACCTCCCCATCCCTTCCCCCACCTCCTGATCAGCTGTTTCGTGGCATGCAGGAGGCCCAGGAGGGCGAGGGCATGGCTGGCTCAGGAGAGAGGGCGGGAAGGGTGGAGTGGGGGCAGGGCCTATGGCAGAGCCAGAGGTTGAGCAGTGAGCACCCCCTGGCACATTGGAAAGTTGGCACCTGTAGCTCCAGCCCCAGAGTCGGTGCCTGTACAAGGAGACGCATATTAACTTCTGAAGAGCTGCATGTGGCTCCGGAGCCACAGGTTGGCCACTCCTGCTATAAATGTTCTTATACCTCCCTCTTCACTGTAGAATCTGTGCATCTTTTAGTAGTGCATTAATCAATATGAATAAAATCGGTCACATGTGGTTTGTTGTTTTCTACCTCATTTCCCGAGAGGGAGAATCATGTGTGTTGTGTGGGGTTCCCACTCCCCCACAGCCTTTTCCCAAAATTTACACCCTGCTATGTGTTTCTGGTAGAAAAGGCAGATCCATGTTCATTAAAAAGTCTGAAGGAAATCATATATGACAAATTGCAACCCTAAGATCCATCATATATATTTGTTCAAAGTGACATTGATAAAGAGAGTCTGAACCCATATGTTGAAAGAAGTTCCTGCAAAAAAGTCCAAGCAAAGAAAGTTTGGAATTGTGTATAGCTTAATTTGCAGCAAAATGAAGATGTCTGCTCAGCATGTATCAATAACGAAATAAGCAAATATGACGTTTGGGTACATTAGTTAAGACAGAGGAGAAAGAAAACTAAATGTTAACCATAAGACCAATTTTAAAATATTAAAAATTATGACATCTGGAACTCAGCCCCCCGTGTAACAAAATCTCACCTGCTTACTTCAGTGACAGTCCTCTTCTCTCCCTCTATCCCTCCCCCACCCCGCTAGTTTTTACTCACTAGCCCAGCTGAGAAAAGACAATTGTGTGTTTGAGCTGGGCACGATTTTAGCTCACACATTACAGTATCTATACTGCAATTGCAGACACAAATTGTGGTGACTTTCTTGCCACCTCTTGACAGATTTGCACCTGCTTACACCTAGGCTGAATTTAGCAAAACAGTTAAATTCTAGGGCTGGGTTTGAATTAGCATTACCATTGCCATCACAACTACTATTTTAGTCATGCTACAGTAGAGAGAGCAATCCATTCTTCTTCTTTCAGCATCAGCTGATTTGCCGGGGAGAGAAAGGAATTTCCCTTCCCACCTGTAGCTGGCCAATTGCCTTAAAAGGGCTTCACCTTTTCTGAAGCATCAAACATAGGTCCTTCCTAGAAGGCAGGAAATTGGATTTCACTGACCAGTAGTCTGACCTGGTATGGAACACTATGTACACGTAGGTTACACGCATGGGCTGCTCAGTCTTGGGTGCTGTATTTCAGCATTTTATATCCTTTCATGCGCAGATCCTTAAGAAGGAAACTAGGATTAATTCTTTAGATGATGCGTTTGTGCAATAAAGACTATTATACATGCCAGGGTATATTATAATAGTTGACTCTCAGCATTTTTCCCCCCTTAGTAAGGAGAAAAATGGCAGGCTGATCAACAATACTGGCATTTTAGGAAAATAAAACAGTCTTTGTCTAGTGGGACTCCCTTCCTATCGGAAAAAGTGACTGCATCAGAGGGGGGCATGGATCAGCGTTCACATTGCACTCCCCATCAGTACCCGGGCCAAGCCAGGGAAGCTAATGATCCAATCAGAAGAACATTGTGTATACACTAAGAAGACTACATTGGGAGAACAGATACAGATTTTCATTTTCCTTTACCTTTCTGCATTAAGTTCCATAAAATGAATAGGACCATATATTAAGTTGTCCATATTTGAATAAGACATCTAAAAATGCATTCAAATGCTGAAAATGGCACCAATATTATTTAATCAATTTAAAAGTTGTATATTTCCAGGCATTTCTGTGCTGTACAAAAAAAATATATTTTAATATACCTTGTCCAGATCAAATGAAAGCATTTTACTTTAGGGAGCTATATATAGGTTAATAGTCCCTGTTTCATATAATAGCTGTTAAACCATACCAGTGCAGCCAACTAGCACATAAAAAAATGCCTCTTTGGGTCTACAATATATTTATACAGTGCATGATTTGAAGGAAATACATTTCTAAATAGATTTCCTAAGAATCCCTGCAGAAATTGTAAAGGAATCCCTACAGCAATCTATCAGTCTTGTTTACTAGCATTATACATTTTGATACTTATATATATTTGAACCACTCCTTTAATTAGGAAAGAAACATAATACAGTATCTTAAAGATTAAACCTTTTTTTCCCAGATTAACACATTCCCCCCCCCCCCACTAGATGGAGATACATACTTCCTTAAACATAGTTGATTCCATTTTTAAAATATGTCCTGTTATAAATAATTAGTTCTTATTTCTATATAAATGTGGCCTTGAAAAACAAGTAACAATATCTACTATCAATACAATTTCAATATAAATTTAAATCAAGCCTGAAGCATATACTCCTAGCTGCTGCTGTTTCTATTCTCTCAATTATGTATTAATAAAGTGCAGTTATGAATAGATGCTAGTGACTAAGAATACTGGTATTTTGCATTAGCTATAAGATGTCTTTATCCAAGTGCGCACAGTTTAAAGTATTATAATAAGCAATAATAGTTGTAATGAAATGAGGGACTTCATTTTAAATGGCAAGAAAGATATTACTTTTGCCTTAAACTGGAATCAGACACTTTTCTACATTAAAATTTGCAGTTTTATCCTGAGCTGTTGATAGCTGAATTTGCTTAGTTCCTCCTTCAAAGAAATGCATTTTATGATTTTTTCTGCAAACAATATACTCTCAACAATCTGTGGACTAGAAATGTTCACATAGTCTTCAGACAGAACCAATTAGTCAATATTTGAGAACACACTAGTGCTTTTAATGAGGAACTGGGATGCGGAAAGAGGAATTAAAGCTCTTGTATATAAGAATATTCATACTGGGTCAGACTAATGGTCCACCTGGACCAGTATCCTGTCTTCTGACAGTGGCCAGTATAGAATGGAATATGCTTCCTTGAATTCCCTCCCCCACTCCCAATAAATTTGCTATTTGATGCAATCTAATGTATTCCAAAAGCAAGGGCATTTATCTACAGATGCATCTTACTTACATCCAACTTTCTCAGATAGGTACAACATTTCTAAAAAGAAGCTAGAGAATAGAGTTGGGAGGTTTAAGCTAGAGCACTCCGTTAGGGTGAAATCCTAGCCCCACTCAAGTCAATGGCCAAACTCCCATTGAGTTAAATGAGATGGACTCTGGTTTCTTACCAACCCAAGCACTTCAAGACTACTGCCCTGTAGAGTGCAGATGTAACAAAAGAATTTAAGCTGTGAGTTTAAAATCAACATTTAATTCTTGTCACAGCCCATCAATTGGGCACTGGCCAAGTAATGGTCAGAAGAAGTCCAACTATTCTGACACTAGCTCAAGTCTTCCTGAAGGTTGTTCTGTTGCAATCAACCAGAACCAGTCTGCTTCTTTTTAATAAAATAACCTCTTGGTTCGGCTGTCGAGGAGTTAAATAATTCAGTGGAGAGGGAGACGGGTGAGAGATGGGAAGAGAGAGATAGAAAACAGAGGGGAAGGACATTGTAAATTTAAGGGACAAAGGCAACAATGCAGTCATCCCTGAAAGCACTGATTTGGCACAATATCCAGAGAAAGGAGCAAATACTCCATTATAGGGAAGAAAATCCCTCCCACATCTCCCCTCCATTTAAGTACTGTATAAAGCAAACATTCTTGGACTCAAACAGAATAGTTGAGACACTCTCCGTAAATAACTTCATATATGAGAAAACTGAGGCATAGCTCCAGTTAGGTCAATATAATACTTCCTTTTTCACCCAAAAGGGTTTATTTGGGACATGTTTGTAAAGCACTCTGGAAGCTCTCCAACAGATGGACACTAAAAGTGTGATTGCTTGTGAGCAGCCAGGAAAGAATTGTACTCTATGAATAGGCTATTATCATACTAGAGGTGAAATGGAAATTGTCAGGATACTATATATTAGTCTAATGTATCAATACAGTTGGAAGTAAGTAAACCCTTGAAGAATATTAGAATAAAACAAAATTAATCTTTTAATTCACAGTATTATTACTAATTGCATTGTACTTACATTTAGAGGTCTCAGCCAAGATCAGGGCCCCATTGTACTATGTATTGTACAAACATATAATAAGAGACAGTCCCTACCTCAAAGAGCTTATTACAATTTAATTAGACAAAGGGTGGAAGAAAGTAAGCATTATCATCCTGCAAGACACTGAAACAGGGAAGTCTGTGGCAGAACTGGAAACTGAAGCCAGCTCTTCTGAGTAGTGGGTCTGTGCCTCAGCCACAAGATCATCCTTCTTCTCAACAGTATGGTAGCACACCACATTCAGCATATTTATAGCACGGCCAGACTCTCTCTCTGCTGCTTTCAAATACTGTTCCAACTACCCACCCTCTATCACATCACATTGGCTCCTGTGTAACACTAATCAAAACCCATCTAAATTCAGTGTTCAGACCTACTTATCTTAGCACATGGATTTAATGTCAAAGGCATGAGATTTGAGCATTATTTGATTAGTTTCTACAGAATCCAAATTCCTTTGCTCCTTCTCTTCCAGGCCATTCAAGAGATTTGCAAGGGTACTCATTTCACATCAAAACATTAGAGCTGTGATACATTTTTATTGCCATTCATGCACTCTGTACTCCAGAAAATAAAGCAAATGTGCTGGCCCTAATCCCTTTTCATGCTACTTGATGGGTCCAGTTAAACAGCTCCACACCTCTATCAGATTGTAGGTGTCCCATTATGGTGCAAGTTTTGTGGATTCCTAGTATTTCACAAATCTGATTAAACAGTTTGGAATCAAAATTTATCTCCTGACCTTGCATACTTAAATGGATGTGCTAATTTCCCCCACACAAAAATGCAGGGGGGTTTTTTGTTTGTTTTTTTGCATGAACAAGCATAGCAATTTCTGCAAGGTTTTTCCAGACCAGGTCCATTCTGATCTTAGAAGCTATGAATAAGAACAGAAATCTGTAAATAAGAACAGAAAAATCTGTAAATGTATAATCCACCCCTACATTTCCTTCTTTTCATTGTTCAATTTATTAATTTCTAGAGTAGTCTATAAGTTTAATTGTCTAAGCCATTTCTAACATTCTTAAATCTTTTCCATTAAACAACTTCCAAGGTAGTCAATTTTGTCTCTTCCATTTTCTGTTAAAAAAAATATGGCCAACATATATATGTAATAGAGCGATCAGGATACTTTGTAACTGTGATTCTATACCTTTTCGTGGAATCTCAGTGAACTCACACATTGGATTTTTTTTTTCAATTGAATATTTTCTCTATTTCTTGAAAATGAATCTTCCTTGAAACTTCACTTCACCTGTTTCTCATAGAAGTGTAGGACTGGAAGGGATCTCAATAAATAATCTAGTTCAGTCTCCTGCACTTAACGCAGGACAGGTTCCTTTCTGTGTAGTTGAAGGCGACTGCTTTTAGCCAGCTTTAATTTTTTTCAGCATGGTAGCTACATTTACAATTTCATTTCAGGCAGGAACCACAGGTCTTTCATAAAAACAATTTTATACCTTGGACTGTTACTTCATACTTTTTAAACCAGTTGTCCATGAAAGTAAAAGATTTGAACTCAAGTTCAGCAATGGAGTTTCTGACTGGGGCAGCAATGTGTCGCTAAACGTAAGATATTACAATCCACTCTAGTTTAGTTAGAAGAATGTACAAAGACGGTAGATGGCAAAAAAGAAGTTATAACAAAACACATCTTATAATTCACAGAAGTTTTGTACTGCATCGCTTTCAGGTCATTAACCAACAAACACTCCTATCTTGACAGTTTATCTGCTTCTTTATCAAAATACATTTACTGTTATCTAGTCCTAAAAACACTCAGGGCTAAAACTACCCTTCTCCTGTATCACATACCTTTGGATGCTTTACAGCTTAGGAGAAAGCCAACCTCAAGTCAGGGATTGGCTACTCTCCCTCTAAGTTTTAAGTGTCCAGCATTATTAGTTCATTGAGCTTTAAAAGCACCATTGACTCTCACTGATTAACTTGTGATTATGATCCCACCCATTTCAATTGATTTTTAACATATTTCCGTGGAAAATGGGGACAATTCAAACTTAACATAGTCCAATCTATTTTCAAACTTGTTACCACAGTGAGTAAGGAAGGGTACATTATCAACAGACGATTGGTAAACTAAACTGAAGACACTTCATGAAAAACTTTGGATAGAAAACTATTAGAATCAATTATGCTTGTATAGTAGATATTAGATGGATTTTGTCCCCTCTTTTATTGTTTTTGGGGAAACGCTCATATTTGCTTTTAAAGAACACTTTTTCCCTGCTGCTTATTCCTTGTTAAAATATGCAGGACTTGATTCATCACTGTGTTACTCCAGTTTCACAAGCTTTTAGTCTATTCACAACTTGTTTCCATGGGGGGGGAAATTGTGAAATCAAGCAAAATATATACACCTGATTAATCATAATGTATCCATGACTTTCCAGGCAACAGCTTACGGTTCGCCGTTCCAGGCCAATGGGGCTGCAGGAAGCGGCGCAGGCGAAGGGATGTGCTGGCCGCCACTTCCCGCAGCCTCCATTGGCCTAGGACGGCGAACCGCAGCCAGTGGGTGCTGCGATGGGCCAAACCTGCGGATGCGGCAGGTAAACAAACTGGCCTGGCCCGTCAGGGGGCTTACTCTGGAGGGCTGCGGGCCAAAGGTTGCCGATCCCTATCCTATAAAGTTCAACTTGCTTGTTCCATAGCAGGCTCACCTTGAAAAACAGTGAGTCTGCCGCTTAATCTTCCCACAACAAATTTATGTCACAGGAGTGAACTGCAGTTTCCTACTAGAAAATGCTTATGGGAAATAAGATTCCTAATTTAGCTTTGGGATTATTTATAGTAAATAAACAAAAAATGGATGTCTCTAATGAGATTTCTGGAGAGTGTTGGAGCACCGTTTGGGGCTTCACATCTATTTCCATTGTGTTTTTGGAAGCCTACCCACCACTTTGGGGATCTTCTTGAACATTCCTTCTCAAAAGGTTTTATTCAGAATGCAGTTTTTAATCTTTATCCCAGAGATGGGTCCCTTTTCCTCACACTGCTGATCATAGAGTAATGGGTTTGTAATCCAGTAATATATGGACAATTGAGAAAGTGGCTAAATCCTCTCCTTTATTATCCCTACAATGGTCCTGATCTATTGGAGTACTTAATGTATGCTTAACTTTAATCACATAACAGTACCATTGATTTCAGTAACATCAAATGTGTTCCTGGATTAGGACCAATAAACCGGAATTCAGTTCGGCAGAATTTGGGACCCTATTTTAGCTAGTACAGTGGCAGTGGACTACTTAGTTAGGCATTCCACTGCGACTAGAGATGAGAGTATTTCGACACCCTCTCAGATGATATAGCCTTCATCGCTGTAGAAACCACACCCAAATTGCTTGCATGACCTATGTAGGCTAAACTCTGCAGAAACTCATTTCATATTGATTGGAGCCATTATGTCATCAAGTGATAAAATAAGCAGTAGAAACACAAAGCCTACAAAATTAAGAGATACAGTTTTCATGTAAGTGTCTCATCACTTTTTGTGAAAATAACTATTATAAAGAAATGTATGATACATAGCAGTATTGTTAAATTATTCAAAGTTTTCCATAAAGCATGACCAAGGTACCTTACAGGGCTAAAATTACAACTTAAATGAATTAAGCTATAACTTAGTGTCCACCACCATTATTATGTATTATGATATGCAAATTGTTGCAGTCTGAGGGGAGATTATATTGCTTGACTAAGAAAGCAATATGTACTAGATTAAAGATAGGTAGTTTTCTGATTTTTTAAGAGTCTCTAGATTTTTGGTGTACATTTCAATGGATTGCCATTCCTTTACTGCATAGTAATTTTAATACTGTGGACAAAATATCTTAAAAGACTGGTCTTTATTTTATATTGTTACTCTTTTTATCCAACTGGAGCAAAATAAGCCCAATACTTCTTTTTTGTTAATGGCCAATTTATGACCAGAAAGACAGCGTGGGATTTGGTGGGGAAGCTTAGATAACAATAAAACAGAGGTTAGCAGGAAAGCAGACATCATAGGTCACACCAGAAGTAAGTTTTAAGGAGGGATTTAAAGAAATTTAAAGGTTGCAGGGCTCAACAAATTTTGATGGGCGGGAGCATGGGAGTAAGCGCAAAGGTGCTTGAGGGAGAAGCAGATGGACAAGCGAGAGACTCCCTTTCTTAGTAGCGTGAAAGTAGTCAGGGGAGTCACTGATTCAATAACCAAGTAGATCGGTGTGCAGATAAATGGGAAAGAGCCTTAAAACGACTTTTGTGTTTGATGCAGTGGAGGAGGGGGAGCCAGTAGATGGGTGCTAAGACTGGACTACTGCAAGATCTTGCATATCATATGCTAAATACCATGATTCAGCTAGGAGTAAGATAAGGAGAAGAAGCCAATTTCTATGTTGAGACAAGTGTATGCACTCTGCCTTGAAATACTGCATGTGGAATGTTCAACAAGTCAATTTTCAAATTTTTATAGCTGATTTTCAAACTTTTATAAAAGCGGAATATATATACCGTATATACTCGATCATAAGCCGGTTCGTTTATAAGATGATCCCCACAAGATGGACACATAAAAATGGAAATGTGTTATGACCCGTTCATAAGCCGAGCCTATAATTCAGGGGTTGGCAAACTTTGGCTCCTGGGCCATCAGGACAAGCTGCTGGCAGGCCGAGACGGTTTGTTTACCTTGAGTGTCCGCAGGCACGGAGGTAAACCTAAGTAAACGAAGTGTCTCCGCCCGCCAACAGTTTACCCTCACGGGCTGGGACAGCAACTGGTGGGGACATTTTTTTTTGGGGGGGAGAGAATTGGAGGATCAGGGGAGTAACCCCTGTGACCACCCCCACATGACCCCACCCCTAGCCCAGTACCCCCACACTCTCCCCATCCCAGCCCTTCCAAACTTAGCTGGGGCGGGTCAGGGGAGGATGTCTCTGGCCTGGCTGGAGCTGCTCTGGCAGGCTGGGTGGCGCGACAGCAGCCTGCTCCGACGGGCTGGGTGGGCGGTACAGCTGCAGCCTGCCAGCCCCGGAGCTACAGCTGCTTCGGAGGCTGTGGGGAGAGCAGCGTGGCCAGAAGCGGAGAGACTCTGGCCCCGCCTCTTCCCTTCTGGCTCTGCTGGCTGTGCTGCCTCTCCTTGCCCCCTCTGTTGAGGGGTGGGGCTGTGTCCCAGCTCTCCCTCTCTCTATACCCGTTCATGAGCCCAGGGCTTTGGAGCGGAGCCCGGAGCTGGAGCGCAGAGCAGTAGGTTTATACCCGGAGCTGGAGCGGAGCCAGTGCAGAGCAATTCAAAAATTTGATTGCTCCAAATCCCTGCATAAGCCGACCCCTTTTCTTTTGCTTCCCTTTTTTTACTAAAAAATTTGGCTTATGAATGGAGTATATACAGTAATAAAAATGCAGACATAACCACAGAAAAGCACACTATTCATAATACTACTCCCCATTTAAATTGTGGCATTGAGAGGAACTGCTACATCACATATAGTCTCTCTCTTGAATCCAATCTCTTTAGCCTACTAATGGAACTTGGGTTAAATTCTATCAAAATCTACTATAATTATTAATCCAGCATTTATACACAAATACACACGATGGTTCAGCAATTGTGCATAAATATCATTAATTCATTCTCTAGTGTAACTACAAGATTTTGTTGGCAACAAATCATGGAAATATTTATCAAGTTATTTCATTAGACCCGTAAACACTTTTGATCTCTTACACAATGAAATACATAACTAGAATTTTACAACTTAATTTTTTGATATAACTTCCAAACATTATCTCAGTGATCACAAGCAGTCATTAGAAATTTTTTAATCCAGCCTTTGAACTATCACTGTTGGAACTCCACAAGGATGTAGTTCCACTGCTAGTATACACCAATGACCTCCTAAATACACAACATGAATGTGAAATCCCTAGGTACGAAGAAAAGATATTCCATCTCTTGATCCTAATTCCGCATATTAATAATTCTGATATATTTAATATTTGCATGGCTTTGTAGTAAGTAGGCTATTCTTTACAAAATGTTACTCCTTATGTCAAGGGCCTGCACTTACAAACAGTACTGCAATTCTAATAACTCACTATTGTTCTAAAGGTAAAAATCATTATCTATTTCATGAATATTTTATAGATCCTTTTTACAGTTAATGAAGACTTTTTTTTGTATTTTACACAGGATATAGTACTAATGAATATTTTCTTTTACTCATGCCCCAAGGTATCTTCATTTTGAAGCTTATTTTCATGGGTTAAATTGATTAAATACTATAACCACCATCATTCATATGCATAGCTGACTGATTCATAATCTTGCCTTAATCATGTACAAGTATATTTTAGAACACAACAGGATTATGGATAGTGTACGCTCTATAGATATATTCTTTCAGTGTCCTTGTGATAAAGGCAAATGCAAATAACATAATTTAGATGCAGCCTATAACATGTTCTTTTCACTCCTGAAAGGCCAAAATCCATCTTGCATGTGTAATTTATTATCTTGGTTTTAATGAGGACTTTGACAGCTGACAGGAAAAGTATGACAGTTTCCTTTTCAAGTACACCTAAACTCTGATTAAGAAACTGTGATACGGAATGTTAAAGGCCATTTTTGTTGTCCTGTGCTGCTCATTTTGTACAACCATTGTAAATGGCGTTTATTAAGTTTATGTAACCAAACGTGTTATTAAAACTTGATGCATACAGCATATATTAATTTCATTTACGCTAGAGAGGAAGGTTAACTGCTTCTGTGGTAAAATTTGACCTTTGAATTTCAGTTGAATAGAAGAGCCCATTATTCATGCAGTCTGATTTTTCCCCTTTTGTAATATAAAAATCTGTTTAATTTGAATTATTTTATTATGCCACAAAATGCAAAACTCAGAGGAATAGATAAGGAAATCCTTATCGCTATTGACATTATGTCTTGTTTCCGCACAGTGCTCTGTGTACCACAATACTGTTTTTGTATTTGTATTTAACAACAAAGTATTCCTTGGATGTGCTAAGCAATGGCATCGTGAGACACGTTTTTATTCTGTGTATTTTTTAAAGGAATACTTCACAGGAAAACAAAATGTGTAACAGACAAAGTAGAAAAACTACGCAACTTGCAAAACTGTCTATTTTGAGACATTATCCCGTTTCCAAAGAGAGAGCATATACATCTGCTCTACTGGCTGGATTTTCAGAATAAGACACATCCAATCATAAACGTAAGTATTTTTCACACTTTATTTTTCACATTTAACTATTTGCATTCACAGTTACCAGTCTGTGTGCACGATTACAATATTTGTGGGCTCAAATTACTTGTGCAATTGAGCATGCCTAATTTAGAAAAAACTGGCTCATATCAGTGTCATAAGGCATTCAGAATGACTATCTTAAAATGAATAAAAATACAAGCTGCTTTTGAGCATTAAGTCTACTGGACTAACTCTCCACCAATATTTAGGAGGAAAGTTAAATCAAACAGCACATTGTTATTTCTTTGCGGTTTCATTCATCATCTGAAAACGGAGTAAATATAAAAAAAATCACATTTATTATATCTGAATTGATTTTTTAAATTAATAAAATACTAGTTCTTTATCTTCTTCCCATCTTGTAGTCTTAAATTACTAGAGTGGATGCTTATTTGTTTCTTTAGTTTCCTAATTATTAGTAGAATTTCAGATTTTATACAGATTTTTTTCTACTAATATTTCACACAAACTCATTTATGTTTTAATAAAAAGTCCATGCTTACTGTGAGAACAAACACAAAAAAGTGATAAGGAAATAGCTAGTGCTACATCTGCAGACACTACCACCACCTTCCGATATATTGAGCTTCCACAAAAAGGCTGAAATGCTTCGAATAGGCTATGCTCCTCCATCTGTCTTTGCAGTTTGAAGTCAATGCAATGTGTGTCATTTGTGCCCCTAAATAGAATCAGTACCTAACTTTAGGCTCCTATTTCTAAAAAATTTGGCCCGTGTGTATAAAAACTTCACAATAAACTTTGTCAATGTATTGAAAGTCCAAATCACTTCATTAACACCGAAGCAATTTTGTATTGAAGTGACAAAGCTTTTATGCCACTAAGAAAAAATATTTGTGGCCTCCGATACATGCACATACACACATGCATATGCTTACTTTAAGCTTTTGACTAGCCAAATAGAAGTCAAAGGAACTACAATAAGGCAATTGCTGCCTGGGGTGCCTCAGCACAATAGATGCACCTGCCTTAGAGTCACCTTTATTCATTCATGCAAAGGAATGTCATTTCGCAGCATCAAAAAAAAAATCAAACCCTTTTATTCATATGATGTGCCACAATCTGGAGATCCTTCATAGTAAAAACAGTTCCTCAAAACCCCAAAGTAAATATGCAGCAGCGCTTCAATTCGATTCAAAGGTAAGCCAACCCACAAAACATTAACCATTCTGTCCCCGTTCCTTTAGGCCCTGTTCCAGGGTCTCAGGCCTTCTTACCTAGGAGTTCCAAGACCTGCTTTTTCTCCCAAATCTGGTCTCACACTACAGGGCTCTTTTCAGAGTTTCTCTCCTCCAGTTTTCTTCATCTGTGACTCCTAGCGACACTCAGGGACCCTCCCGCTGGAACCAACCCCATTGTTCCTGGGCTCTTCATGCATACCTCTGTATAACAGGCAAAGAGAGATACTGAAAGCAGGTTAAGTTGAACAAGTAGAACTTTATCAAACACTGTGTACTGCTCTATTCGTGTGTCTGAGTTGCTTCCAGCCTAACTCCCTGCATTCCTTGTTCCTCTGGTGTCCACTCAATAACTATCCCTCCAGGGAACAGGTGTCTTCTGTGTCCAGTTCTTTTGATCATGATTCATCTTCCCTATTTTACATTAAAAATAAATAATGGATGCCCAGAACTCCTACCCTGTGTCACCTGGGACATAGGTTGCTAACACATTGCCAAATTGGAATCTCATCTTTACCACAGACTCAGCTGGCTCCATAATCTGAGATACTCTGCTCAACAGGCAATCACACTGGAAGTGATCGATCTCTGTCTCCCTGTCACCTGTTTCCAAGTCTAGCAAAACTTTCTCTCTCTGGAGTCTCCTCCCTCCCTCTGGGGTTGGCCTCCCAATGGTTCCCTGTCTCTCCACTCTCTGATTATCTCTCTCTAGGTGTTGTGTCTCCTTACATGTAAGTAAGGCTATGTCTACACTGTCAATTGAATGACAAAAGTTTTGTCTTTCAGAGGTGTTAACTCCCCCACCCCACCCCCAGAAAGACAAAAGGTTTGCCGACGACAAGCGCTGGTGTGAACAGCACTTTGTTGGCAGGAGCCTTCTCCTGCTGACAAAGCTAACCCTGCTCGTTGGGGGTGGAAGTTTTTTGCCAGCAGGAGAGCCAACAAACAGCGGCTACACTGCACAACTTTTAGCGTCATGGCACTAGCAACACAGCCATGTTGCTAAAAGCTCCGTACTGTAGACATAGTTTAAGTCTATCCTGTTCCTTCACATCACTTTTCCCCCTTGCATAGTTATCTCATATGGCTTGGGTGCCACTGAGTGCATCATGATTCCTTTAGTCCATTCCTTCTGCAGTATCTTTACTGGCTGGATCCTCGGAGGAGTGCCTGTCTCTGGGCCTGATAGGTCCTTGGCTGACCTGCTGTATTCTAGTGCCTTTTCCCCGATTGTTGGCCATCTCCTCCGAGCTGTGTCCTCATCCTTCTGGATGCAACAGGTCTTCCCTCATTGGTACTTGGGTTTTGGTCCTTCGTCTTAACAGCAACTGAGCTCAAGTGTTTTGGCACTCCTGTGTACCAAAAATGCTAATAAGGAGTCTGAACAAGAAGAAATCACTTTGCTTAACAGTCTCTTGGCAATTTTCACAAATGATTCCACTTTAACTTTACTCTGTGGGTATGCTGACAAGGTAGTGTGGTGGTCAAAGTCCCATTTGAGTGCAAATTCACTGAATTCTTCCCAGGTAAATTAGGTCTGTTGTTGGTGAATACACCATCTGGAATGCCATATCTCACAAAGTGGGCCTTCAATTTGCCAATCACCGACTTTTTTGTTGTATCAGGCAGGGCACTGACCTCCCAATTACACTGACTGGACTGTTATCAAATACTGCTTTTTCCTTGAAGTCCTCTCCCACCTTTTCTTATGGTCGGGCACCTCATGTAGTAATTGTCTCTTCTGCTAGCAGTTATCACACAGCTGGCACATATCACACCCTTCTATCAGGGAACAGAGTCCCACAAAGGACCTCCAGGTCAACTTCCTCCTGGCTCAGGGCAAAAATGGCCATCTATAAAACCAGGGTGAGGAGGTTGGCCGATGGAGTCTCCTGTGACTGTGGGGCCTATTTCCAATCCTCCGTCCGTTTATGTATCCGGGCATAGTTCCTCTGGGCAGCGTCCACTAGCTCCCTTGACGCCTTCAAGGAGCAGTGGGCGCTGTCTGGGGTTCTCTGCTTGGTGTCCCCATCTGGTTCCCTTTATTTGACCCTTTGACCACACTCCTGCCCCTGTTTTTTCATTAGTTGTCCCCCATAATCATTTGGTGTCCAGGTCCTGAGGATCCCTGCCCTTAGGCTGGGGGGGGGGGGATCCTTTAGCACTTCCCGGATCCCAATAGGATCAGGGAGCAGAGTTGTGTACCCATTCCTAGCCAGTAAACACACACACACACACAAGCCCATCGTAGAGAGCGGTCAGTGCGCAGGTGTGAGGCATTTTTGTTGTTGCTGTTTTTTTGCATGGCGTTCTTACATAATCAGGCAGTGAAATGGTTCTCGGTCTTCAAAATATGATACTCTCCTGCATTCTTGAGCTCATCTTTAATCCAAAAAGATGATTCTGCTCCTACTATTACTTAGCTTTTGTCTTCTGGTCACTCTGCTGGTATTGCTGTCTTGACTACTGTTGTTGGATGTTGTTTTCTCTAGCCTCTTTGAGTTCCATCAGCTTCATTACTGTAACTAGGAGACTGAAGCATGTTAATGGATTCACTATGTCCTGATCCCCCTCCCCCAACTTGCTGATGCTGGCTACATATGTCCTGCTCAAAGAGTCAGCTAACACCAGTAAACATCCTAGACAATATCTGATCTCTATCTGAGAGCACCGGCGGCTCATCAACATGTGCTGCAATCTCTTTGGAGCACTAAGAAGGGACTTTGCCATGATCGCCTCTATGGGTTTTTGGTGTGATTACACTGTTACTGTGTAGTCATGGGGTAGTGTACTGATGGACTCGCTCCATTCCAAATATTACAGCCAGAAGCTCTTTTACTATTTGAACATAGCCCTGTTCAGTCTTGCACAAGGCCATGCTAGTACAAGTGACCAGTTGCTCCTGCAAAAAGAGCTACACCCAATTCTTTCTCTCATGCATCATACTGGAGTCTCAGGGGCTCTCCTGGCTCTCTTCAGGATAAGGGCATCAGTTATTTGTTCCATTGTGTCTAATGTTTGCTATTGGGAACCTGCAAAGTCCCACTCAACTTTCTGCCCTATGAGATGCCGAATGGGTTCTGCTAATGCAGCCAGGTGTAGACAGAAAATTGATCAATCCTATGATGTGCTGTACCTCTTTTACATCAATTGAAGCTAACATGTCTGACTCCCTTGATTTTGTTGGGATCTGCTTTCAGTACTTCTGCTGTGATTAGCTGCCCAACATCGCTCATCTCATGCTGAGCTGCATTTTTTCTGGGTTGAGTTTTATGGTCTTATCCCTGCATCACTGTAGAAAGAGCTTGTAGTTCTCTGTGATGGTCTTGTTCAGCTTCTGTATCAATGCTTCCTTCACCTACAATGAGGATATAATCCGCAATTATTTTCACACTGGCAAGTCCTTCCAGTGCTTGGAAGAGTCTTCTCTGGAAGACCTCTGGTGCTGGGCTTATGCTGTTTGGCAGGCTCATCTGTAGCAACCAAATGGTATTTCAACATTTGTCGGAATGCTGGACCCTTCATCCAGGCTTATGTTGCAAGACCCATTCCTCACATCACAGCACATAAAGATTCTGGCTTTGGAAAGCTCTGGCAAGAGTCATCCATTGTGGGCAGTGGATAGTGGCATCTTTTCAATGCCCAGTTCAGTGGCTTTGGGTCTATGCAAATGTGTAATTTGCCTGATGGCATCTTTACCACCACCATGCTTTTTCCAGATGGTACTTTATGATTTACTGTCTTCTTTGAAAGGTGAGCAGGCTAGACGTAGGGTGCATACTCTCTCCTAAATTTTGCTGCCTTTTACTATTCTGTTATGCTACACCTTTCTGGCTTCTGATTGCAATCTGTTCCAGGTCTGACTTCAGTTTCAAAACAAAGAAGTTCTATTTATGTCTTATTTATGCATTAGGCAGAGCTACAGGATACCCTTGATCGGCAGACTGTCTGCTTGCGCACTGAATTACATAGGCCACTGGAGTTTTCCTTCCTGGGAAGCACAGCTTCCACTGTAGGGTCTACTTCCAATCACAACTTTCATTGGAGGCATTCATTGCCTTTGAAAACATCTGCATATGCTTTTAAAATTCTCTCCATTATCATGGGACTCTCCATTTTGCTTCTTGCACTGCACCTATATATTTCTAACACTGCGCCTTACCAAATTTATGGTGTGCATAGCTGTATTCCCCCAAGAGGGATCTGTGGTGCTTGCCATCCACCAACACCACAAGATTCAGTTGGTACTGTCTCTTATTTTTTGGGTTAGTTACTATACGGTCACATTTTGTCATGGTCTGCATTATGCTCTCAGTGTACATTATTAGAATGTGCCTGCTCTTTGTAATGGATGTGCTCAAGCCCAGTTCCCTCTGAGGAATCGCATTGCAGGAAGCCTCGCTATCCAGCTGAAAATGCACAGCACGTTTCCTTAGTAACATCATTGTATGCATGAAAATCGGTATTTTCCCTTGTTGATTTCCTGTTCCAACAGCTTGAACCTGATATAATCTTAGACTTAAGGAGAAAGAATCATGATGTCATCACCACTGTCTGATGAGAGTGTGTGTGTATATAGTTTGCCTAACAGCTTTGCACAACTCAAATATATCTTACCTATAGTGACATTAACATTAAAATGACTAAATAAAAATAGCATTTATAATTCAAAGTTGTAAAAACAAAGTATTTTCAATTAAGTTCTACACAGCATCAACCAGATTTACAGTGATTTAAAGAAAAACAAGTGAAAAATATATAATTTACATTGCCTTGATTTAAAAAAAAAATCAATCCATGTTGTGAGAAACTCAAAGAAATTAAAATCCAAAGCAAGACAAAGAAGCAAGATACCTCTTCACAAAGATTTTCTGTCTCTGTATAGACACATGAACTGTGATTACAGAAAAATACAGTGTCATAGTTAAAAATGGAGTTGTGTTCTTCACGTAAAAGTAGAGATTCAACAATTTATTACACACAAAGAATACATAAAACAGTACTTACTGTTTGGTCACAGAAATATTTCATTTTATTAATTCCAAGAATTTGCAAATAAATGTTATTTGCAGAGTAAAAATTCATATAAAATGGGTCCTTTATGAAATTATCACCTAGTGTCAGACCATTTTTGCCCCAAATGATCTCAGGAATAAAATATAGACTCTTCAAACTCCCTACACAATTAAAACTCACTGATATACTATGTACAAGCTACATATAAAAACTTAGTTTTAGATGAATAGTCATATTTTGCAGATATTCTTCATAGCTGAAAGTTTCTGCTTCAGCTTGGGATGATTAATAGAATAGAGTTCCACAAAGAACAGCCCTTTTTCAAAATGGTTATTCGTTGTATTGTTCCCAACAGCAGTCAATCCGGACTGCCCTCAACTGAGATGGCCCCTTACAGCATAGGCAGACAGCAATTTGGTTCAATTTTGCCCTTTAGTGACACCAAGAAGCAGGGGGAATGAAAAAACAAACAAACCCTCTTTAAAATGAGACAAATTTAACTGAGAACTATAAACAGTGTTACGCACTAATCAAAACTGTATGTTTATTGCATAGTCTGGGTGTTGTCCTACTCTAACATGTCTGGACCTATTAAATTTGGCCCTAACTCTTAATTTACTGGGTTTGTAATGCTCGTTTTGGGGATAATTACAATGTTTTTACCCTTACATTACTGATATATACTCTCAACCTTAACTCCAGTGTGTATTTGAAATGTGTTTTATGTTACACACATTTTAATTGTATTACCAGGATTTGCTCACAATTAAACTGTGGGAAATTATTGCTGTCTTTACCTTCCTAATTCTTGGTATTTCCAATCATTATGTCATGTCAGATAATAATTTGGTTTGTTTTTTTTTTGGGGGGGAGGCACTCTTCAGTCTATGCTATGCTTCCACTAGGGTTCTACTATGCCATGGTCAACGAATAGGAAAGCTGATGCTCTAGTCTAATCACTATGACAGGGAGTTCTGAGATGTCCACATACCTGTGGAAGTGATTTAGTGACACTTTGATTTACTGTCTTCTTCTTTGGAAGGCGAGGAGGCTAGATATAAAGTGCATATGCTCTCCTAAATTTTGTCTTCTTCTTTTACCATTCTGTGTTCCCCCACACCTTTCTCGCTTCTGACTGCAATCTGAGTCACAAATGTCAAATCACAATCCATGATTTAATTAACACTTGCCATGACAACTGATATGCTCAAAAATCCAAGGGCAGTGGAGGTTTGGGGTGTGCAAGGAATAGAGGGTCAGGACTTTTAAGTACCCCATAAATTAGACACTCTTCCTTATCAATAGCATAAACCCTAAGAAGCTAACATGATGCATTACGTTTTCCATTTAACATTTCAAAACACCAAAGTAGGTGCATTACAACACGTTCTCCATTCTGAACGGGAGATCAGGCCATTCATAAGTCCAAAGAGGGACCCAACTGATGCAACAGCTGAAGCATCTGCTCAAAAGTGTTAGGGCATCCTGCTGTTCCAAAAGTTAGTCACACACAGCTTTCCTAATACAACAGGCCTTTGCATGAAAAAGGTAGGCATGCTCTTCCCAAAAGCAGGAGGTGCCTGTTGGCCCTGTACACAAGTTATGGACATACTCCCACCCACAGTAGGTATGTGTGCTACATGTCATGTTTAAAAAAGATTTCACATAGTTTCAGGGACAAAGCACAAGAGTCTCTGATCTACAGTCAGAGAGCTCTCTGACTAGCTGTGGTTTTAAACATCTTCCCACTGACTCAGATCTAAATGCAAGACTTAGCTCTCAGAGACCCCACATGGATTTTTGACATACAAGAACTATTGTTGGTCCATAAAAACAAGTGAATGGATTAAACTCCTAAAAATGTTAGTTTATTTCCCAATCTCCATTACAAAGATGTATAAATACAATCCATTGTGACTAATACAGAATAAAAATAACTGTACATAAGTTGTTTCTAAAAATGTGAGGGCAGCAAAAGTGATGTGACACGTTGCATCCTTTTGAGTGAAGCAAATGGCACAACACATTCTGGATTGTCTACCATGCTACAAAAGAAGTGGCACATCACAGATTAAAAGCCAAGTTTTTAAACTGGAAACACTTTTAAAAAAACTGCTTTATTTTGTTTTTTTTAAACAGATTGAGTTAGTGTTTCCAGAACATGCTATATATATTATTTAATTTCCTGTTTAGCTAAACAGTAGTTTAAGCAGCCTAGATATTTAGACTAAGATTTTTGGCTTCACTGGAATTACAGAAAATCTGCCCCTTTATATTTGTCACAGATATAATATCCTCAGTTGCACCCATTTATCCCCAAAAGAATCGTTTTGGCTGCAGGGATAAGAGGAAAGGCAGCGTTTAGCTATTATTGTTTGTCGCTATTGTGGGCAGTTATATACCACATGAGAAATTCTCACCCCATTGGAATCAATGAAAAAACTCCCATCAACTTCAGTAGGGCCAGAATTTCACCTTATTAAAGGTTAAGAAGTTGGTCTTAGGTTGTATACATAAAATTCATTTCATTGGCTTCTCTCTCTCATTATCATACTATCAAAGCACCAGACACCTGTTAATGAATAAATATTTCCTAATAACACCTCAGTGTGGTAGGGTAATGTGGTAGGTTACTCTCCTTTTACTAAAAATTAACATGGACAGAGGACTTCTCATGTTCACAGAGGAATTCTTCTGACAGAACTGGAAATAGAATACTGATCTCCCAATCCCAGTCCAGAGCCTTAACAAGAGGCTTTCTTAACAAGATTCCTTTCTTCTACAAGGAATATGGTAGATACAAAAGAAACATCCTTGTACAGAGACATATTTGGGTATGATCAGGTGGGACAACACAATATAAAAAATGGCCGCAATGTTAAAGTTTCCATTCCATTTTTTAGACATTCAGAATTCTCTTATCAGATGAAAATATTCATACTATGTATCTGCTTGAAGGTGATCTTTTTGGAAGTCTAAGCAACACTGGTTCAGCTATTTTTGAGCATGAATAGAGTAAAAAGAACAAAAAAAGACCACCCTTATCCAGCCTCTGCAGCTGAAACAGCCGGGGTTCCATTTTGAAACATCCGAGTTAGGGTTTTGAAAGCTGAAATTTAGCAGGAAAATCTCTCTCTATGAAGAGAAGTGTCCTTGGTTGTTCTGATGAAAATTAGTTTTATGAATTATGAGCCTTCCAAAAAAATTGCCAACTGAATATGCACACTAATTTTTTTTCCCCTAAGCTTAAGAAGTACTCAACTAAGGGAGGATTTCCTGAGCATGTATGTTTGGCTAAATTAGCTATGTGCTGAAAAATGTAATGAAAAAGGTTACTGCAAATTGGTTTGGACAGCTGGGGCTGAGAGAAAAGTCCCTGTTGCCCTTCCTGCACATTACAAGATTAAGGCATAGGCACTACAGACTTGTGCATAGAGCCTAATCTCCTGGAGTCACATGATGAGATCAAAATCTCAGTTCTAAAATATGTTTCTTGCCTTCCTGGATGTTAAGAAAAGCTTGAAAACATGACTCAGGAGTCAATGCTTGTCAGAGTTTGCAGATAGCTGGAGATACCAGCTGTGAGAGGTGCAAACTGCCCCATTCATCTTTCTGAAAATTGCAGCCGCCTAACAAGGACCAGTGCTGGCGCTCTGTGGGTCAGCAACATTGCATGGTCATTTTTGTTCAAAAACTGAAAACAGGTCAGTCAAAAATGCAAGGAAATCTTTCTGATTAAATGTAGTCTCAGATCTATACTCAATACTGAGCCCACACTGGTACAGTTTAAAAAAATAACAACAGAGGATCCAGATGTAGTAGGAACTAGTTCATACCCATTACCTTAGCTAAAAATGAAAAGTTGGTATTTGGCAAAGTTAATATCAAAAGAAGTTTGACTGAAGAAAAAAAAAACATTGGTGAGCGTTGCTGGTAGTTTGCCCTCCTATAGGGAGGCATTAACAGCTCTCGTAAATAATGAGTCTAATGACTCTCCACTGAACTCTCAAAGACTGTAACATTCTATTACTGACTATTTTGTCACACGATGTCATATAGACAACATAATGCCAATGTGTAAAACAAACCTGTCATCACTTGAGTTATGTTGCAAGACAACCTTTTTCCAGTATTCAGAAAGCCTTATTTTATGGGGTTGGTATCGAAAAACTCAAAACAGATCATGTATGTGTAGAAGAGGACTGTCTAACAATAAAATTAGAAGCATTAGCAGGATTATGAGCACACTCGGGCCTGGTCTATACTAGGGGCGGGGGTCGATATAAGGTACGCAACTTCAGCTACGTGAATAACGTAGCTGAAGTCGACGTACCTCGATCGACTTACCGCGCCGTGAGGACACCGTAGGGTCGACTGCTGCCGCTCCCTTGTTGACTCCGCTTACACCTCTCGCCGGGGTGGATTACCAGAGTCAACAGCAGAGCGATCGGGGATCGATTTATCGCGTCTACAGTAGACGCGAAAAATCAATCCCCGAAAGATCGATCGCTACCTGCCGATTCGGCGGATAGTGTAGACCTGCCCTTGGATAATTAGGTTTTTGGGGGTTTTTTTATGTAAATTCTTCATCTCAATCTCTGTAAATACTTAGGATTATGGGGGACCCTGATAGTTTTACTTTGCAACTTAAATACTCTCAATGTAAGCTATTTTAGTAGAATGTGCATATATATTTCAGCCTACTATTGGTATAGATATATTTATACCAATAGTAGGCTGAAATCTTCAAAAGCATACACTAGAAGAAAGCAACATTGATTCCTTTCTATACTCAAAAGCACAGGGGGAAAAAACAATACAAAAAAACCACAAAAAATCTTGCTGTCTACTGTTTCTGAACAAAGTAAGCAAAACAGAGCCCATACCCAGAGGAAATAGCTTCCAAAGTGGAATTTCACTAATGGTATATTTTCCAATGAAGCTCTCCACTGTAGAGATTCAACAAAACTAAACATTGCTGAATATCAAAATTTCCTAAAAGTTTTTTTTTTTGAGTTTGCAAACTTTTAGTTGTTTATTACTGCACCATCTTTATATGAAAGCAGTGCATAGTGTGCTCTAAATTCCCAAGTTATGTTATACATTAATCAGTTATGTGAAGTGGCGCAATACATTACATAACTGTTCTAGAAGTGTGGGGATGCCCTCCTGGGGGCAGAAAGAGAGGGGAGGAGAGTGTGAAGGACTATCTGGGAAGACACAAAGGGGGACAAATGCTTCCCAGAATCTCAGCTTTTTTTTGTGTATTTGTGTTATTAAAAATAAATCTCTGGCTATATGGTTGCAAAGAAAAACATTGAAAATATGACTAAATGTAACGGACGCACAGTGAGTTTGCAGAGAAACTGAAACAATAGCTCTAGGTGTGTACTGCTCTTCTCACCTCTGTTGGTACTAACACACATTCCAATTATGATACTTTAACTATCAACATTGTTAGCCATTTCATCGCTTATAGAAGCATGTAAGAAAGGAAAGATATATTGGGAAGATCTACAAAATCTGTTTTTGAGGGACTGCTTATTATGGATAGGTCTTTTGTAAGACAGAGATGCTGAGGGGCGATGTGATTGGTTTCATTTTCCTGAAGTGGTCTCAGCTAAATTTGGAAGAGGCTGTTGTATTGTATACTTTATGTCAATCTACTGTTGACAGGATGAATGCAAGAGACAAAATGCGTGAAAGATTAATGAATTCAAAATTATTAATTTTGGCAGCTGAAGAAAAGCACGCCTTCCTGGTATATAAAATAATGATGCTGAGTTTGAGAAGAAAGTTTGAAGGCTAAAAACTTACAAAGTAAGAGGGGAGCAGAAGAGTGAGAGGAGCATGCCCCCCTGCCCAGTGCCCTTTTACAACATGGTTCCTTTGGGCTTCAGTACATATGTATTTTAATCAGAAAGGGAAAGTGAGGCTTTCAATCACTCATGAAAAATTGGAAAGAGAGGAGAGGCCTACACACCCAGGTCAAGAAAGTATCCTTTATTTCAGCACAGGACTTAAGCATACAGTTGACTTTTAACATACGGTTTAAATGATTTGTGCAACTGCAAATCCACTGAGACAGGTTGGTAACCAATAATGAGAGAGAGATTGTGAGCACATGTGTGCAAAGGAATGTACTCTCACTTTTGAGATTTTTGGGCTTCTTAAATGCGCAAGTAAGATTATGTTAAACCATTTGTTCAGGAGACTCACTCAAATGAAAGACAGCTTTAGTGGCAAATAGTGGAGAGATACAAAGAATCTTCAGGAACATTATGAATATAGATGCCTCATTTTTTATACACCTACTAGGATTATTTATGATACTACAAGAAAAGGATCAGTTAAACTTTGAATATTGAAGAAGTTGAAAATGGTGTGTTCACTACAAATATTACACAACAACATTTCTTATCTAATCAATTGCTGTTAGCAGTGTGATTTGAAGACGCCTGTGTATGCTTAAATATTACCTGGCAGAAAACAAAACAAACAAAACAAACCTTGGTCCTTTCCCTGTCTTATCTGCATTGTGAGGTAGCCCATGGTTGAGCATGTGTGAGCTCTCAACATTACCCAGGAAAAATGTGAGCACTTCTCTAACAAGAACAATATTGAAGCACAATTTGTAACCATCAACCATCTGTAATTTGTTTACAAAGTAATGCCAAATACAGACTGAGAAATGAAAAAAAAATCTCAAAATAAATGTAAGTTGTTTATTTGATACAAACCAAAATAGATCTTCAATCTGTTTGTGTCCAGGATATGCTGCTGATATAGATCCAATAATGGCAAAATAAGTGATTTCATTTCTTTCTTAGGAATAACAATAAAGAGCAGATCTGTTGACTTCATATAGCACCTTGTTGAAATATATACATAAAGTAGGAGGATCTGCAGTGTCAGAGAAAACAAAGAAAAAAATTCTGTTTGTCATATGCCAGCCAGCTGCTGTTTGCTTCATTTTATGAGAAGTAATCCTCCACGATTCTAGCCTTGTGTTACTACCCAGACATATTTGAATTGTATCCAGAGTTATAGCTGCTCTTCTGTTCCCATGCTGATTTTCCCTATGCAGTTTTACTTGTAATTAACACTACAGGCACATTAATTATGCTACACTATAGAGTCTAGCTGATATATACCACCAAAAATAAAACCTGAAACCTTTATGTGATGACATTCCCTGACAACTAAACTAGTATTTCAGATATTGACATTCAAGAGTACATTCCCCTCCCCGTCCAGAAATGGGTATGGGGATTCAGCTGTTCATTATTCATCAAAACCTGAGCTGCATAGCTAGAACCTTTTTGCATGTTTACAGTGCAAATAGAAAAGTGATCAATAGTGTTACTTAAAAAGAGTTATTCAATAGAATACATTCAATAGGGCTTTATAAATATCAGTATTAATAAAAATTATGAAACTATGAACCATTTTACATTACAGAGTTTAATGTTTTGGTAGTTAACTATTGCACTCTACAGGGTCAGGTTTGGGGAGAAAACTATTTTAACTTCGTTTTTATGATGTAAGTCAATAGATAGATTCAGACGCAGCCATACTCAGAGCCCTGCATGGATACAAAATTTGTATCCGCATCTGAGCCACAAATATGATCCACAGATATCCGCATCCATATCCATAGATATACGCGGATATCCGCAGATCTGCAGGGCTCTACATATTCAGACCTCCAAGTAATGATAATTATTTTCCAGATTTGTTTTTATCAGCATGAATATATTAGGTGTCGAAAATTTATAAGCTCCTTTGGAATAAGATTGTTTTTAAGTCATTTTAACAAAAGAACTATTTTGTGTAACTCCCTTTCCTAAGTGCTCTGTCAACATCTTTCAACATGTCTATATCAACCTATTATATAAACAGATACTGTTTCAGTTGAGTTTTTTTAAGCACACTTTTTATATTTGTTCAGGTAACACTGTGCTTTTGTTGAAAGCTGAAAAACCCACCAAAAGATCTTTATTTACTACATGATATATTAATGTCCTCTTTATTTACAAGGTCTGAACAAGTTTAGCACAATACAATAACATTAAAGTTCTAGCACGAGCTAACACTGCCCATCTGAGTAACCTAAAGGGCATTGCTTCAAGGAGTTCATTATGGCTATCAAGTGAATTTGACAACTATGAAGTAATAAATTGATAATAAGCAACATTAATTTGGACCATTATCTACATTATTGTGTTAGAGCATTATGCAAATCAAAGCATTTATTTTCAGATATTATACTTTTTGTTGCTATTCAGTACAATATAATTTCAATTAAGTATATGAATCCTTTCTGTATATTGCATTCTTTTAAATTACAATCATTAAGTCATAAGAATTGATGACTGAAGTATATTTTGCCTTGTATATTTAAAATCATAACCAAACTGATAAGAGTGCAGGAAAAAATTGATTTTTAGAATACGAGAGCAAAATCCATAAAGAGCAGTGACAGAGAGAGAGAGAGAGAGAGAGAGAGAGAGAGAGAGAGAGAGTTATACAACTACTAACATGATAAAATCATCTTTACCTTGTACAATTATGGTAAAAATAGCAGCTTAAGTTCAATATGTTCTATTGTTTTTTCAAGTAGACTAAGGTCTTGCATTAGGATCAGGACATCAATTGGAGTATTGCCCCAGACTTAAATACTTAAATAAGTGCAAGATTAAGCCCTAGATGTCAAGATGTAATTCATTACAAGATAATATTTCCACTGAATCACTGTAAACTGTAATTATTTTCCAAACAATTAGCACAGAAACTAAACTATTCCAAGGCAAGTTACAACATCTCGCGTAACTGAACAAAATAATAATTTAAAAAACCAAACTTACACTACAACTTACTTTGGAGGAAAATAGTGTAAGATTTATTTGCCATATTGTGAATGTACTGTCAATCAATACTTCTAAAAAATACCCATTCTGAGTTAGGAAGGAGAGTTTGAGTACTCTGGCTAAGAGAATTGCTACCAGCACTTTTAGCTTTACTCATAATATCATCAGCACACTAATTTTCTACTAACTAATTGTCATGCTTCCTCTGTAAACTTACGGCTCCAGGTATTTTAGCTTTAACAGTCCATTTTCCCTCACCATGTTTTCTTTGGATAGTCACTTGCGAGTTGATCTTGTGAGGGGCTGAAGAACTCAGCTCCCATTGACTTTGACGGAAGTTGTGTGTTCTGAGCCCTTTCTGAGATTGGCCCTTCTGGCAAGATGATTCTCCTCATCCCCACCACCCACCCATGTCTATCAACTCTGCTTCCACTCACAAATAATTTTTAGTGGGATCGGGATCAGGTCTTAAATCTATTCTGGAATTTAATTTGACTTAAACAGCTACAGACCACCTCACACACAAACCACAGAACCTGAAAAAAACTCAGCTGCTCAAAACACTGGCCATCGTGGGTTGGGAAGGAAATGGAGGAGCCAGAACTGTGCTACTTTCAAGTTTGTGTTTAGAAACACAAATCATGATACTGAACAATTCTCCTAATTTAGTTTTTTAAATGAACAGGAACTTTTAGAAAGAAGTCTACTTGTATCTAAAGTGCTATGGCATGCAATGGCCTGAAGAGGGAGAAAATCATTTCCCTTTGAAATTTGACAGCTTGTGGCCAACAAGAAGTTCAGAACTGGCTGAACTTCACAAAAAAGCTGTGATTCTGCTCCCGTACAGCTTCTTTTCCCAACAGATCATGAGACAGCTGGGCTTTCATTGTTTTTTTTTACCTTCACTCAAGTTAAGGGTTTGCTTACCAGCTTGTGAGAGGTGTAAAGTTGCACTGCCCCAGGAGGAATTTTGGCTCAAACAGGCAGAATTCCATTGAGTTCCCCCAATATTCAGGAGATAGCATGTTTGTTGTTAACCACATTTCAGAGCCTGAAGAATGACTTCCCCCAGCCCTACCCCGAAGCCACTGTGCACACGGCCATTGCTGCTGACTAGTGGGGAAGAGAGATGAGGTCACATTCCTTACTCCTTTCTGGCCTTCCCAAACCTTTAGTCTGATCTCCCACCCCCCAAGTCTCTAGTAAAGAGAAGCCCCTAGTGCAGGGACTGCCACTAAGATCCAGCCTCACTACTGGCATGCAAGGGTGGGCGAGACTCCTTGTCATGTTGGGTGTCTTTGGAAGGCTGATGATGCACTGAGCATTGTTGTTACAGTAATGTTATAGGTTGTAATTTCATGTATATAGTTATGAGGCGAAAAATGTGTCCTTGTGGCTTAAAGCAAGTCCAGGCAAAAATTCTCCAAGAGCAGAGGGGCAATTCACACCTCATCATGGCATGTATGGAACAAACCCAGCCCAGCCTCACGGGAACAAAGGACACTGGCCTAGGCATCAACAAAGGATCTGTTGGACTCTTGAGTGAGTCACCCCCTTCCTTTGGTCAGTTTTGGACTATGATGAGGGGTGGGGGGCAAAGCCAAGAGGGAAGAAACATGATAAAAGAGAGACATTTGCCATGTTCTTCCTCTCTTCCACCTCCATCTACAGACATCACCACCAAGCGACTGAAGCACTGATCAAAGGGGAGAGCCTGGCTGAAGGGCAACCAGCCAGCCTGTGGTGAGAAGCATCTAAGTTTGTAAGGGCACTGAAAGTGTTAAGATCAGCTTAGAATGCATTTTGCTTTTCTTTCATTTGACCAAATCTGACTTATGCTTTGACTTATAATCACTTAAAATCTATCTCTGTAGTTAATAAATTTGTTTATTCTACCTGAAGCAGTGTGTTTGGTTTAAAACATGTCAGACTCCCCTTGGCATAACAAGCCTGGTACATATCAATTTATTTGTTAAGTTGACAAACTCATATAAGCTTGCAGCATCCAGTGGGCATAACTGGACATTGCAAGACGGAGGTTCCTAGGATTGTGTCTGGGACCGGAGATACTGGCTAGTGTCATTTGCTTGCACAATCCAAGGAGCAGCTTACATGCCAGAGGCTGTGCATGAACAGCCCAGGAGTGGGGGTTTTCACAGCAGAGCGGGGTAAGGCTGGCACCCAGAGTCAAGGATTGGAATGACCTAGCAGATCAGTGGTCCAAATAACACCAGGGGAACATGACAAGCGGAAACACTGCATTTCCTTTAATAGACTTTAGAGTGTCATATTATAGTGTCTGCCAGCAGTGAACGCTCTCGGTAAGTTTGCAAAGGCACTTTCACATTATTTTCATTCATGTTTCAGAATTTATACCGCAGGCATGAGAGGATTACATTTCTATAGCTTCATTCCCCACAGGACTTGGTGGTACATTAGTAGTGCCCAGTCTTCCAGTACTTGAGCAGACCGAAGGAAGCCAGGTGACATTCTTATTGTGATTTGGCATTTTCATAAAGGATTTGTTTGGCTACTTTTGAAATTGAATTGTATCACTTTATGTAAAGGAAATCCAGCAAAAAAAACATTAAAATGTAGCAATACATTCATTATTTCTTACTGTATATTAAAAATGGGGAACATATTGCTTTGAATTCCCTGCTTCTTAAAGCCTGATTATGAATAGTGCTCATTTATTTCTTTGAGTTTAAACAAATCCAGGATTTTCTTTTATTAGATTAAATGTATATCGCATCATGAACCTACATGCATTATGTTTATGCTGTGCAATTTACATAATCTTTGGGAATTAAACAGGTTCCACTCACTTTCCTTTGTGATAGTTTAGAGCAGTTAAACATGCTAATATGGAAGTTATAGTGTAATAATTCATAACTAGGCCAATTTTGGCACACAGTTATAGGGTGAGTGCAGTTAAATACACAAACGGTACGGTATAACTCTCACTCTTGATTGTCTTGTTATTATTAAGTGATCTTGTTCTACTGAGTTAAAGATTAACATTAACCAACAGTCACCATACTGTTGTATCTGAGATATAACAATTTTCCTTAACATTGTGCTTTTCCACCACATGATAGCATGAAAAATATGCAGAATTTTTAAAACTACTCTAGTTTCTTTTAATAGCATTAATCACTATGCAAATACTGTACTTATTTACCATGGTATACATGAAGAAAAGAATACTAAAACTATACATGAGCATAGAAGCCCTAGAGTGTGAAAAAGACAGATGGCACCCTATTACGGCACAATAGAGAGTGCCTTGGCACTAATAGATGGTCGCATAACATAATGAAAGGGCCTCAAATACCTACATACATATAGATGACATATTAAGGGATACATAATCCACTGCACACACACTACCATCGGCAGTAAGTGTTACTATAACTAGCAGCAATTTTAATGAAGAGGTTATCCCTGCTGAGAGCAGCAGAAAATGTGTTTCATTACTCAGCGAGCTTGGAAAATGGCAACCTGCCCTGTGATGGAAACCTGCATCTTGTGTTGCATATATTTCATGGCATACCTTACCAACCACCGCTATACACATTGCAAGTATTTGGCCCACATTTACGTGTCAGTATATTGTTCTACTGAATAATATCTAATCCTATAATCTCCCTCACCTCTAATGACAGCATGCCCACCCACAAGACAACTCTAAGACAAGATAAATAGAAGAAAAATAATATCATATAGTGTAATTATAGGGAATTGTTCATCTAATCAGTTATTAACATATATATTGGCTCTGTGTAGCCCAAAAGTTCACACCAAAATTAATCTGGGGAGGGGGCGGGTGAACCTGGAGCTATGGACACAGGTAAAATCTCCATACTCACACTGATGGACCCCTTTGCAGCTGTTGGCACAGGACCACAAGGTCCTAACATACCTACATAATATAGCAGGAATAAATGGGGTTCATAGAATCATAGAAAATTAGGGTTGGAAGAGACCTCAAGAGGTCATCTAGACCAACAGGTCATCTAGCTGCCAACAGTATGCCAAAGACGCTCAACTACATATCTCATTCTCAACTGATGAAATCACTACTAAGATGTCAGAATGCCCACAGGGAATGAAGCTGTTGGACGACCAGCAGCTGGCTCAAGCTGAACCAAGGAAGATGAAAGTGATGCTGGTCAAAAAGGAGAAGTGCTCTCAAGAGCTGCCAAGACATTGCCTACACCTTCCATCAAAGGCATACACACTAGTCTAAGCAATGCAAAGCCTCAGGACAGGGTCCTCTTTGACTCTTCACTAAGCTTAGTTTCCAAAAATGCATCACTGGCATCAGTTTCCAAAAATGCATTCTTTCATCTCCATCTTACCAGGAAACCTTGCCCCTTCCACCCATATAAAGGCCTGGCCACAGTAATCTATGCATTTATCACCTCCTGGTTGAGATACTGAAGCTGAGTGTGAAGAATATGCACAGGCCCAAGGGGGTACAGAACATGGCTACCCACCTTCATGGCTCAGGCCACAGTGAGCACATCAATCCTGTCTTCAAGTCCCTGCACTGTCTCCCAATCAGCTTCCAATGCCACTTTAAGGGACATTGCTATTGCTCTTACATGAACAGTTCCCAGAGACAACAATGATGGGAGGCAGCATAAAACCCTGTTATAGACCAAAAAAAAATTGTAGGCAAGAATGAAGTTATTAAAAATAATAAATTTTAACCTCTTAAATTAGGCAGTTTCCTAGAATCACAGGACTGGAAAGGCCCTCGAGAGGTCATCTAGTCCAGTCCCCTGCAATCATGGCAGGACTAAGTATTATTTAGACCATCCCTGACAGGTGTTTGTCTAACCTGCTCTTAAAAATCTCCATTGATGGAGATTCCACAACCTCCCTAGGCAATTTATTCCAGTACTTAACCACTCTGACAGTTAAGAAGTTTTTCTTAATGTCCTATCTAAACCTGCCTTGCTGCAATTTAAGCCCACTACTTCTTGTCCTACCCTCAGAGGTTAAGAAGAATTCTTCTCCTCCTCCTTGTTACAACCCTTTATGTACTTGAAAATTGATATAATGTCCCTCTCAGTTTTTTTTTCCAGGCTAAACAAACCGATTTTTTCAGTCTTCCCACATAGGTATTGTTTTCTACAACTTTAATCATTTTTTTTTTGCTCTCCTCTAGACTTTCTCTAATTTGTCCACATCTTTCCTGAAATGTGGCGCCCAGAACTGGACACAATACTCCAGTTGAAGCCTAATCAGCGCGGAGTAGGGCGGAAGAATTACTTCTCGTGTCTTGCTTACAACACTCCTGCTTATATATCCCAGAATGATGTTTGCTTTTTTTGTAACAGTGTTACACTGTTGACTCATATTTAGCTTGTGATCCATTATGACCCCCAGATCCCTTTCCACAGTACTCCTTCCTAGGCAGTCATTTCCCATTTTATATGTGTGCAACTGATTGTTCCTTCCTAAGTGGAATGCTTTGCATTTGTCCTTATTGAATTTCATCCTATTTACTTCAGACCATTTCTCCAGTTTGTCCAGATCATTTTGAATTGTAACCCTATCCTGCAAAGCACTTGCAACACCTCCCAGTTTGGTATCATCCGCAAATGCAGTTTAATGGTGCTGAATCACGTCCTTAATTTTGTGATGTCAATGGGAGTTCTGCTATTGATTTTCCCCAGAGTCCTTCTCTGCATCCATCATTCCAGCACAAGCCTGAGGGTAAAGAATCTAACTTGTTGTATCTACCCTTATTACACAAAAAGTTTACAGATTAGTCAATATAATAAGATTACTGGAGGCTGTATTTCAACAAACATCCACTTGAGTCCAAACTTCCTGCTCCGAAATGATAAAAATCTCAATAACCTCTAAAATCAGTTAGCCAGATTATCCCCCATCTGTCCCTTTGTATAGTCATTGACATTTGGGTAAAGTGAGTGCAAAGGGGGTGTGACCTGCGCTGGTAACTTTTTTCCATGGTTGCAGAAAATGACAAGAAGTGAGGCAGAGGAGTAGCAGATCCACTATTTTTGAAACATGAAAATAAATAACCTCACAAGTAAAGTGACACTCCATTTTGTATCAGTCACTAGTCCTGTACTTCCCTCGGGATGTAAACTTTAGCACTCTACAGTCTGCTACTGAGTTAACTAACTGGTTGCCACAGACAACATTTTGTTAAGTTCTCTTTCACAGATGAATTTCCAACTAGATAGGAGGGAAAAAACAAAACAAAAAACAAACAAAAAAAACCCTCTTTTGCAACAGGATAGAAACAGTTCATTAAAACTTTCTGCATATCTTCACTCAAATGGATATATTTTTATTATTAAATACCATTCATCATTGAAAGAAGCTTTCTAAGCACTAGTTTAAGTACTTAGGAGAGTTCTCCAGATTTTTTTCCCATCTTTCTTTCTAATTGGATATTCTTATTATCCCTCATTAATGATTCTCTCAGCTTGTAAAGACCTAATTTTTTGGTGTTTGTCTATCCACTATTTTCTCCCATACAGTAAGTGTTTTGTTCACGCTCACAATGCGGAATTTCAGTTCCCTTCAACCAAAATATAGATTGCATCCAATTTTTGTTTCATTCTGTTAAGGGCAGAAGAGTCTATTTTTATATCCCTGGACTGTGTTTTAAGTTAAGATTAAATTATCAGGGTTGTTTCCTCGGAACCAATGATGTCTGCTTCAATATAAAACTTCTGCAGCTGTTTAATTCTGTGTTTCCAAGTTACCAGAGAATCCCATTTTCTAGAACAGGTTGTATTCCTTAAAAGCTAGTCTAATGATACTAGCAGTATTTCATAGGCTTGAGGAGACTTTATATGAATTTCTCCTACATGACTATCTGCTCTAAAATTCAAGGTTAACCTAGAATTCCTTGTTTGTTCCTTTCATTAATTTATAGTGAAGAAATCAACCTTATTTCATCTTATTTAACCTGAATTACAGGTTTCAAACCGGAAAGGAGAAATAGCAGTGTATTGCTTGCTTGTTGATTTTCAGCTCTCAAAGTTTCATGCTATGTCAACTTTCTCGTGTTTAATTCTAAACACAATCCCCAACATTTTAAAATGTGACAAATGATTTTTTGGGTGCATCAATTACTGGTTGCCAAACCTGATGCACCTTAAAAGGGACCAGATTTCAAAAACTTCTAAGCACCCACCTTCTGAAAAATCAGACCTCTTTAAGGGGCCTGAAGTTGGGCACTCAGTAATTGATGTACCTAAGATTCACAAATTCCTTTTTTTTAAATATTGGTTTATAATTATTAGATTGTGTCCTCCTGTCCTCAGCTCGTGTAAACTGTAATAGTGCTATGAAATTAATTGAAGCTATGCCAAATGACATCAGCTGTGGTTTGTGGCCTTTGCACTGCTCTGTAGTTTCTGTATCTACTCATTCATACTAAAAATGAACTGATTTCCTTTATCATCTTCTATAACTTTTGTGACCTATGAGTGAATGGCAGTAAATTAATTGATCCTGTATTAAGGAGTAAATATCCTACTGGATCAGTAACTAGATTTACAATGATTATTTTAAAGGATACTAAGTCTGTTTATTAAACCTTAGTAAATGCAAAGAAACCAGCAGACATCCGCCCACTCCCACCCCAATATACTGTAGCATTAGAAAAATCTTAAATTAAAAAAGGAATGACAGGAAAAGTTGTCTTCTTACTAAGACAAAATTTCCTTAATTATTTTAGCACAAGAATAATTTTGTGTTGCACATAAAATGGGTGTACAGTGGATCAGAATAATCCTCACTAATCTGTGAAGATCTGCAGAAACATAAATTTGATTGGTAAACAACACCATAAATACAATGGAGAAAACATTAAAGTAATGTTCCTCATCCCCAATAAAATGAAATACTGTTATCGCCTGATATTGTGATACACATCACCATTTGGCAGAAGTCAAATGCAGAAATTGACAAAATATTTTTTTTTTTGTTTCTAAGTGCAGACTTATTAAAATACTCTAGATACAGATTTCCCTTTTTGGCTCATTTTACCAACTTTGAAATAGGAACTGCAAACATCTGACTACAGTAGTTTCTCTGAAGAAAGTACTTTGTAATGTATCTGTTGAAATGCTATATTATCACAATACACCCACAGTAAACCGCACAAGGTAGTTTTATGCCTGCTAGAATGACAATAGAAATGGGGGGAGGAGGGGAGAAGGCCAGTTATTCTACCTTCTTCTTGGTGGAAGTACACTAGTGTTTCAAAAGTCTGAGCTAAATAACAATTCTAGTTTCCCGCACACACAGACCAATAGATGCTGCATGTAAAAGTCAAAAATAATGGCCAAGTTCTACTTTTGGTTATATATGTCCTTCTCCCTTTTATGCCCACTGGATTACATGATGAATAATTAATGGAATTATTTGATCCTAAATGGCAATACCAAACCAGGAAAGGAAAACAATATTAAGTATTAGAGGAAATCATAAAGACAGGAAGCTTTTTATCTCTTTGTATAAGAGAAGCATTCTTTTTTTCACATATTCTATATTGTATTTCTGTAATTTGTTGTGAAAACGGACATTTAAAGAAACGTACATTTTAAGAGTGCTAATGATTGAAGTTTAATATCCATTTTTATTTAATAAAGAAAAAATCATATTTAGCTTAAATATAGTAAAGGTAGAAGCTACTGAGGTAAAAAGATTATTTGCTAAATTATTGCCCTATGATTTTACATACACACACACACACATGCACTGTGTGTGTGTGCATAGAATAAATTAATAACTAACTCTTAGGGAGTAGCAAGTATCAATGATTTTAAAACGCTATAAATTATAGTCATAATCTACAGCAAAAATATTTAGAGTTGAAAACAGATCCATACTTATGACTTTTATTAATTCTTCTTAGACTATAGTTCTATACTCTAAAAACAGAATCTAAAAATGACCTTGTGATGTTCATTATTTGTGTCTCAAACTTTCAAAACAAAGTGTTCTCAATTTATAAAATCAAAGTGAGGGTGGTTTTATAAACTGCTATTCCTGAAACTCAACCTAAGAGTCATGCAAGGTTCTTTCCTTTTCTCACATAGTCACTATTAATAAAAGCTCTGTTGGTCAACTTGCTTCTAAATGAGTTCCACTGGTGTAACTACTTTAAACTCACCAAGATCTGGATTGTGACACTATAGTCTAGCCTAAGGGGACACTGTAGTAGGGGCAGGAACCACATTACGACCCATTCATTCACAAACTGGTCCCTGCTTCATCCTTGCGCCAATGAGAAGTCATCTTCAAACACTCACCCACATACTTTATTTTTTTTGAGGGAGGGCATAGATTTCTTCACTCTTCATACCAACTCCAATTTGCTCTGCCTACTCCCCTATTGCCACTCCCTCTCACACACCCACTCCCTGTGTGGAAGAATCACAATCCAAAAACAGCTGCTTCTGCCCATGCAGATACTGATGATGGGATAACCTGTGCAGGAACGTAAAGGGTCTCCTTAAAGCCCCCACACTCCTCTGCAAGGGTGAGCAGCAGGGATATGTTTAGGGCTCATGATAGAGCCCTAAACAGTGTTGTTGATGTTGCACAATGTAATCCAGTTATAATACAGTTTACTAAACAGGAAAATGGAATGGGGAAAGCAGGATGTATTAGTGAAGTGGCACTGGGGAGGAAATGAAAGTCCTGCAGCAGAGTGACTTGACAAATTCAGAGAAGCAAGAGCAATTAACAGCAAATCAGCAAAATGTAAAAGCACAAGAAACAACTTTGTTCTGTCAACAATATTCTTTAGTATGTACGAAGCACTCTTCATTTAAATTATTTTCTAGCCATTTATAAATGGCTATCTACCACTACACTAAACATAAAAGTTAAAAAACCTAACAGATTCTAAGCTTTTACAAGAATTTATCATTAATATCAACATCTTTCCTGTTCTTTGGTGTGAATATCCCTTGTTAAATGTTTACCATTTGAATCTATCCCTTTTGTGATCATGAGCTGATTTTCTATACATCCATTTTACAGGCAGGTCTTCACTACCCGCCGGATCAGCGGGTAGCAATCGATCTATCGGGGATCGATTTTTCGCGTCTCATTAAGACGCGATTAATTGATCCCCGATCGCGCTCCCCGTCGGCGCCGGCAATCCACCTCATCGAGAGGCGGAAGCAGAGTCGACGGGGGAGCGGCAGCGATCGACTCGCCGCCGTCCTCATCGCCAGGTAAGTCGATTACGATACGCCGACTTCAGCTACGCTATTCCCGTAGCTGAAGTTGCGTATCGTAGATCAACCCCCTCCCCTAGTGTAGCCCAGGGCTAAGACCAAACTTTTTAGAAGTGACATGTGATTTTTGATGCTCAACATGAAACACCTTGTAGGCAATTGATTTTTCAGAAGGCAAGTGCTCAGCACTGTCTGAAAATCAGGTTCTTCAAAGGTGGGCACACAAAAATTTGCCACTTGAATAATTTGGGCACTGATAATACCCTGAAAGTCACTTCTAATTTATATGAGCCTTGTTTCTTTCCATCCTTGTCTCTTGACAGATACTTATATAGTATCCTCCCTAAATGGAGAGACTACCATATTAGGTCAAAAATATCTGCAGGGAATCTTATAGTTTAAATATTTATGGTCTTATTTCTTCTTTGTCTTCCTTCCTTCCTTGTCCACACAATTCACTGTACATATCATTACCTTATGTGTTAAACCAAAGTATCTACACTACAGGGATGTAGAGCCCCACCCATCAGAATAAAATGGTGGAAATGACACACTGCACCAACATGATATAAATAGCCTCAAGAGACTCATGTAAGTTCCCACTATGACAAAAGCATTATTACTCCAAAATATACTAACCAGACACTAATTGTTTAAGCCATCCTTGGAAAATATCGTCCCCCCTTTCTCTCTCCCTCCTCCCCCGAGTTTTTTCCAGGATTTCACTGAAGTGCAGTGCACCAAAATACTTTCTCCCTCAGGTAAATACAGAGGTCCTCCTGACTGATTATGTAAGAAAACTCATAGCATGCATTTGAAGGTATGATTATACAAGGAGAGAGAAAAATTATAAATATAGATGGTCCATCAAAAACCACAGTAAGCACTGTTACACTTTGGCAATTTGCAGTGTGACAAGGTGTCCTTCTTTCAGACTCCCTTGAAACTTCTATTTCTATAACGAATCAGAATATACTTCTGTCTTAATTTCATTTTATTACAAATATTTTGATCCAATGTAAATATTGCACCAGAATCCTTTTAGTTTGAGAAAGCACATCTCTGGGTGAGATGTATAACTGACAGTGAGTGTTGAAGTGAGTCCACCAGGCAGACTCTTTTTTTCTTTTGGAAGAGAGGTAAGAATATCATTTTTGTCATAGTGAAAAAGGGAGGGGAAGGGTGGACTCTTTAGATCTCATCACCACAGATGTTTATAAAAAAGCCTTAGGTAACTAATGCAAATAAGTAAACTTACATCCACTTGGGGGATGAATTTGAAAGTTATCTTTAGGGATGAGGTGGAAGAACATGTGGTAAAGCACAGTTTGATTAATGATACCCAGCATGGATTCAGACAGGAGAGGTCATGCTTAACTAACCTTCTGTAGTTCTTTGAAAACATTACTGCCATAATAAATAAGGGAGGGGGGAAATCAGTGGTTATACTATATTTAGGCTTGCAAAGAACATTTGACAAGGCTCTTCATCAGAGATTAATGGCCAAGTTCACAGCCATACAGTCAATGGTAAAACAGTGTTCTAAATACGAAGGTATTTTAAAAAGTAAGAGAGAAAGGAAATCCATTGAAGACTTCTCCGATTAAAAACCTATTACAACTAGATTGTCCCAGAGGTCAATCATCAGTAAATGAGCAATTTAAAGTCTGAAAACAACAAGTCAAATTCAGACCTCTAATGAGAGGGTGCAATTCCAGAAGCATCTAACTCTAAGTTAGAAAATGAAGAATTTGGATCATTCAAGTGACTGAGCTGGCAGCTGGGAAATATTGTTCAATACAGACATATATAGCACTTAGTGTATGAGCAAAGAACCAATCTCGGAAATTTACTGCTTCAGCTAGCATGTTCTAAATGTTGGACACAATGTGAGACAAATATGCAAAATGATGGATAAAAGGAACATGTACAAGGAAGCTGAAGATGGAGTGTGATTGATGAATATATATCACTTTCTGTCAACCTCTTACACTCCTCCCCACCAATAATTTCTCTCTTCCACCACAGAAATTCCTTTTAATGTACAAGTTCCACCAATTCTGTCCTGCCAACCCAACACAATATTTTGTATTAAAAAGTAATTGCTGATGATGGCACAGAGAAAACTAGAGCGGGAATGATGGGAGGATTCAAGTAGGAAGTACAGGAGTAAAAGCATTTCTCAACTGCCAATGCTCAATCTGCTAAATTAGATTAAAACACCATACATGCATAAGGGGAAAGAGGAGGTACTTCAATAGGTAAGTCTTGCAGTGTAGCTTTTAAAAGTTAATTTTACTTTAAATCTGTCTAAATTCAGGCAGTAAAAGTTCCAATGATAAAAAATGGGCCTTCAGCAGTGTCATGACTTTGCTTCAAACCAACCTAAAGTTAAACTGACTTTTCTATTCAACAGGGTTCACCAAGAGCCACTGAAAAATATTGCCATGAGAGTAGAAGCACTATCAAAGTTTCAGAGTGGACACGTTACCTCCTCACTTTGGGCCATCTCCCACAGTTTTTAACTGAGGTAAAACTTCCACTAACATGAACGGAGGTTTTAACAGACTCAAGACTACAGGAAGAGGCTTACTCTGATTTTTTTTATACAAGGCACTTAGATAATAACCAGTTTGTCTTACACATGTATTACCTACATTTAGCAGCAGCACGTACAATCTATCTAATGCTGGACAGGGACGGGGAAAAAAGGAGCAGGGAAGTGAGGCATACCACTGGATGAATGATACCGTCTCTTTTGTCATAGCTACCTCTCTATTCATCCATTTTGACACAAGAAATCATGACATCTCCAGTTCCCAGTGCAAGGAGATAAATTAGATTTTAAGGGCTGACATCTCACCTTTGATATGCTATTGGGAATTCCCAGATAGCTTGTAAAATATGCAAATACATTTATGCCTGCATAATAATTGATTTTATATATTGCAGGGTGATGCTTAGGAAACAATTAAGTCCTGTGATTTAAAAATCTTCTCATCGCCTTTTTTACTTAAGAAAAAAATAGAAACTATTTTTTTTAAATCTCTGTAAATTCTTTGACATACTGGAACCAAAATAAGTTTATTTGATCCCTCCTTTTGCCAGTGCAAGATTGCTCCCTACAGTTGTATTAAACACTTTGTCCAGCCCACTTTTAAATGACTAAACACTTTTCCTCCCATGTGTCTAGTAGATCTCACTGAAACAGGATTTCAACCTTATTACTTTAGAACAAAGCTTATAAGGACACAGGGAAAAATAGGAGTAATAGAAATAGAGGGAGGAGGGGGAAATAATGCATCATGCCATGCAGCTCTGAACTTGCCTAATATATAAAGAACAAGGACAGTGGATTTTTTAAGACTGGACTAAAGACACAAGGATAGCAAAATGCCAAATAGTTCTTAAACTGACACAAGTCCCCTTCTTCCCCTCACGGCCCTCCTTCCAGTTTTCCTCTGCTTTCTATTTATATCGCTGCTCTAGTTAATATTTTCCTTGCCTATCATTGCAAAATGTATATATACACATGCACGCATTTTTTAAATAAATTCTTTCTAACCTTTTCTGCTTCCAAATATCTTATACCCCTAAGACACTTTTTCTCAAGGCCAACCAAACAAAAATGTAAAATGTGTAGGCCAACTGATTCGGGATACATAGGATATGATCCTGGTTCGTAATTAGGTATGGAAGAATTATATTTTTAATAGGTAAATGTTAGCAAGCATTGATTTCACCATAAGCACACAAAATGACAAAAAAAGTGCTTCCATTGATAATAATCAAAACTTAGAGATAGGCAAAGTACAAAAAATGCTGCTTGAGGATGTAAGAGATTGATTTAAGGCTGTTTACTCTGTATATTTTGACATGTGATGTTGACAATGTGTGTTTTACAGGTAGTAAAGCTTTAACTTATTGAATATCATCTACTAACATGAAATAATTATTGGCTGATCCCCCCGTCCTATAATTTCCCATAACTGTGAAATTCCAACCTCTGAAATTCCGGAGGGAGTGATTTCTTTTTGGGAAGATGGCTCAAATATGCTTGAAATTAGGGCTTATTCTGGGAAGTAAGATTCAGTTTTAAGTATGAAGTAGCTACAGCCCCTCTATCTGGATGGTGTCAGAAATTCATGCACATTAAATACACTAGTATCAGAGGGTTAGCCGTGTTAGTCTGGATCTGTAGAAGCGACAAAGAGTCATGTGGCACCTTACAGACTAACAGACTTATTGGAGCATAAGCTTTCATGGGTGAATACCCACTTCTTCAGATGCATTTTCACTGCGTGCATCTGAAGAAGTGGGTATTCACCCGCGAAAGGTTATGCTCCATTACGTCTGTTAGTCTATAAGGTGCCACAGGACTCTTTGTCGCTTCATTAAATACACTGTCAGTATCAGATAATATTTTATTGTTTTGGTTTGGGAATTATTTTTTGCCTAACCATAAAGATTAATTCTCTCCACTGTGCTTACGTTTTGCAGGGGTATCGGCTCAGTGCCCAATACTATGTACTTTGAGTGAAAACTATAATAAATGGTTGTACTGTAACTGATTCACGTATCCTGTTGGACATGCAGTGAAAATACTTCAAATTAAGGCATTTCCAGGACAAGGTCATTACTGGAATCAAATGGCTCTGAACATTCAGTTGCCATGGGGTTCATATTTTTTATCTACTGAATTCTTCCTGGAATCTCCAGGGATTGTGGCAGATGCAGTAGCGTAGCCGGGGGGGAGCAGGGGGAGCAGCCGCTCCCCCTATGAGGAAAAGCGGTGCTGAGGCGCCGCCAGAGCCTCGCTAGGGCGGCTCTTTAAAAGGCCTGCGGCTCCTGCCGCTGCGGGGAGCCACGGGCCTTTCAAAGCACCAGCCCACCCCCAGCCCCACTGCCAGGCTGGGGGGGGCACTTTAAAAGGCCCGCGGCTCCAGCCGCAGCAAGCCGCCCCTTGTCTCCCTGCTCAGCAGCTCAGCGGGGAGACAAGGGGCAGCCCCGGCGAGCCGCCCCTTGTCTCCCCGCTCAGCAGCTCAGCGGGGAGGCAGCGGGCAGCCGCAGCAAGCTGCCCCTTGTCTCCCCGCTCAGCAGCTCAGCAGGGAGGCAGCGGGCAGCTGCGGCAAGCCGCCCCTTGTCTCCCTGCTCAGCAGCGGGCAGCTGGCCACCGCCCCCCAAATCTTGGCGCCCTAGGTGACCGCCTAGGGTCACCTAGTGGGAGCGCCGGCTGCTGTGGGGAGCCGCGGGCCTTTTAAAGCACCACCGGAGCCCCGCTGCCGGAGCTCCGGCAGCTCTTTAAAGGGCCCGGGGCTCCGCAGTGGCTGGAGCCCCGGGCCCTTTAAAGCGCTGCAGGGTGAGTACGGGAGGCGCCTTTTTATAGCGCCACTCCCCCGTGCTCAAGACCTGGCTATGCTACTGGGCAGATGGCTTCTGAAAAGTCTTCTCATGGTAGTGGAAAATGATTATCATAAAATGGAAATTATCATCTACACTTCACAGTAGTGACTGATATTTGAAGTTATCTGAGCTACAAAGAGTATCTGAAAATTCTCAAAATATTTTATTCTTTTAGCGGAATATGTTCTAGAATTCAGAAAAAACAAAGGCCTGGTCTACACACAAAAGTTTTAATACTGTAAACTATACGGTATTGTTCTAGCAGTAGAACCCCCCACCCCGCTTCAAATCCAGTGTGGATGCCAATGTGAAATTGCGTATACATGTGAGTGTATATTATACACACCTGATAAAAGCATATATATTTTATTTCATAGGATGTTCACCCCACACCAGCCCTGAAAGGGTGAAGGAAGCTAAGAAAGGGGCCAATTAGTGAGATCGGCCTAAACCCTTCTTGTGTGGCCTGAGAAGCAACCCCTGACTGGAAGATGGAGCTCAGCTGAGCAGACGGGGACTAGGCTAGTATAAAGCCAGGAAGCTGGCAACAAAAATGGCTGCAGTGAAGAAGTCGGCAGCCATCCTCTGTACATTAGAGGGAACTCAGGGAAACAGCAGAATGCTGGGAACCTTGCCCTGAGGGTAGGGCATACCCTGAAGAAAGAAGGATGGAGGAGAAAGTCTGTGGGATAGGCAAGTAAGAAGAAGTCCAGGGAGAGAGCAGCAAGGTGGGGGACTGAACAGATCTTGGCTGTGTTGTAGGGTCCCTGGGCTGGAATCTGGTGGAGTGGGTGGGCCTGGTTTTCCCTACCACCCACAGACAGCATGGCAAACCTGGACAGCATGTCCAGAAAAACTAAATCCTGGAAGGGGAAACCACATAGTGACCAGGACAGAGGACTGGGTCCTGAAGAGGAAGCTGCAGCTCCTGTGGCAAGAGAGGGGGTCGCAGAGTGAGAGAACAAAGGAGGGGAAGAGACTGTCTGACGTGTAAGCTATTCCACAAAATAACCAAGAGGAGGCACCACCTGCAGTGAGTGAGTACCCTATGGCAACTATCTACACACTGGTGTAACTGCTTCTACACCAAGGGTTCTACAGGTATAACTATTTGGTTTAAAAAACAACAACAACAAAAAACCACACACCTCAACCCACAAATCACATTTATAACCAAAATAGTTATACTAATCCCAGAATTTGTGTAGACCAGGCCTCAGTGAGAAGTGAATCTTGAGGAATGTCAATAAAGGACATATGTAGTGAAGTGACAAAAGTCAGTTGGAATTAACTCACAAATCTGAAGCATTTAGGCTTTGCCATGTGGGTTTGAATGGCTCAATCCATGAAAAGTTTACACAAAAGCTTTTGTAGTATATGGACAAAGCTCTGGCAGCATAAAGGGGCCTTAAATTGTAAGCAATTCACCTCCAGGACCCTTTACACTGCCTTAACAATGGTGTTAAGGGTCCTTCAGGTAAAAGGAAAAAAATCACATCTGAAGGTCTGTGGCCATAACTATTTCCAAGTGAACTGTCAGTGAAGTCTCCGAGTAGAATGTTTAATCAAAATGTAATAAAAATAAAACCACAGTAGTCAGTTGACATATTCCATAGCCACTAGCTGAGTTTAAAAATCTCAGAAGACAGCTCTCCAATGTGAAGTCATCTGACAGAAGCTTCAACTTTTTAAAACAAAACAAAAAAACCCATGAAGGTAGAGAACATCTAAAAATGAAATGTGGTATTCTACAAAAAGAAATAGTTCTGCAGGATATCTAGAAAAAATAGATGTTAAAAGGAAACCACTATGTTTTCCCTGCTGCACAGTAGCTGTAAGTTACATAATTATGTAATTTCTAATATTGCTTGGTAGTACTTGTAATCATGTCCTTTAGCAGTACTATAGCTATCTTCTTCTAATGGAAAGAAAACAACGGAAGTTGATAATGATTTTAGCTATTTCTTTGGAATTACTACTAGGAACAATTGTACCAATTTTGCCTAAATTTTCCACTTATTCAGGCTCATTTTGAAGCGAGACTGTACTCAAGCTTTCCTGACTTTGCATTCCACACCTAGATTTGACAAAAAATGGTCTTCTGCCTGGTTGGTAAATTGTGTTTATGTTCTGATCCAAAATCAAGTTATCTTCATGATAAAAACCCTAAATGGGCTGCAAATGTGTATTGTGGGCTCTCAATATTTTTGTCCCAAATAAAATTGAAAGTGCTCCAAAAAAACAAAAATCAAAAAAAAAAAAAACCCACAACCACACAAACAAACAAAAACTAAGAAGAAAACTGAAAGGAAGGAACAGAAAATAGAAGACTTTTGAAAAAATAGATGCTGATGTTGGGGGGGGGGAGTGGGGAGAGAAAAGAAAGGAGACAATGTTTCTTAAATGCAGAGATTGTATAAAAGGAACACAGGAGGACAAAAATATTTATTCAAACCAAAAACACAGGATAGAAGAAACTAAGAAAAAAGTTTCAAAGGGTATGAAACTAATCTAAACTTAGTCTACTATATGCACTTCCCCCCCCCCACCCCCCAAAAAATGAGTTTCTATAGAGAGCTACCATTTGTTTCACTCTAACGTACTGGCTCAGTTTTCTTTTGGTCTCCTCAATACTGTACTATGAAACACAATGAGGTACTTATGGTACTATCAGTTACACTGTTATGCTGTTGATAATCTGCTGGGCTGCAGCTGTAAATATGCAATACAATATTAGCAATATAAGAACAACATATTCTGATTTTATATAAGTGTAAATCCAGTGTAACCCCATGGATGAGTGAAGTTACTTTGGTGTGAGGAAGCTCAAAATATGTTCCAAAGGGTATACAGACAGTACACACGTGTATAAATCTAAGACTTTGAAAAGAGTCAGAGCTTCAAACTGTGATCATCTACACACTAGTAGTACCACCTATTGCACATTTTCTTCCAGCAGTTGCCCGTTATCTAGATGCTATGTATACATTTGTTCAATTAAGCAGAGCCGCTATTGCTTTTTATTTTGTGTGGTTGTATTCTTATCTCCCAACCTAAAACAGACATGTCCTGTGCTTCTGGTTTGGATAGACACTTTCTGGCTTCAAAAGTTATATACAGTATTTCCCTTAAATTAGGTGACCTGTATTTGACCCAAATGATATACCTGCCTATGTTCCTCTGTCCCCTAAGACCAGTATTACATGAGCTTTTCCACTTATTTTTATCCTACCATATGTCGCTTATTCTGCACACCATGTCAAAATAACGTCTAAGACTGCATACACTAACTATGATGTCTAGAATACATTTCCTGCAAGTCAATGCTACCCCTACATTATAAAGCTACAGATAATTTATAAAAAGTTGCTCCATTAATAATGGCAATCACTTGGGCCACTACTATTTTTTCAGGGTGGAAGGTGGTGGAAAGGAAAGTCTGGGGCATATCTTTTTTGCTATACCTAAGGCTACACAATTGCTGTCCCACATACTTCATACTGCTATTTACTGCTATGATGTGTTTCAAAGCTACTATTAACATTACAGGACTGCTCAATTCAGACGTGACCGACTTATGCTATCACTTCCTTTTGAGGGAGTCTTGACTGTTTATGCCTGTTACAGGGCTTTTGAGAGAATCATCCTCCCCAACATAGAATATGTCATTTTTCCACATCCAAGAAAGACTACTGCATTATTTGTTGATAGACAAAACCAGAAATGCTATGTGGGCACACACATTATTTATTCCATTCAGGTTTTTGTACAAAAGGAAAGGTTGGCTATTGCTACAGGTAGGACGAATTTGATAATGTAGTGCAGTAGGGTGCTACGGTGGTTGTTTATACTGAAAAGGAGATAGGAACACTCGTATCAAAACAACTTCTAAATCTGAAAGCCAATGATTTGGAAAAAGCCAAAAACCAGGAGACTTGCCTTCTGCTGCTCTTGCTACAACATAAAACTAGAAGTACTCAAAATAACAAAACGTTTGCCCCTTTACAGGATATGGTGGTATTACTAGTAATTCATAGAGGAGCACTTTCATTTCTGCAAGTAAAGATCAGAATCAACTAACAGTACCCTCCTCTGCAACCTTTATTATATCAGTTTTAGACGAGTATATGAAGCTGAACAAATTCTACCCACACTATCATTCTGCCTGTCACACCAATTTCATTGTCTCTTCGTGATGTGGCCTACATAGTTAAGCCTTGTCTATACTAGGAAATTGACCCATTACTGACAACTAATGCAGAAGATTGTTTAACTGCAAGTGGAGGCAAGACCAAACCACGTTTAGCAATATTTCAGAAAGTGTGGTTGAGACTCATTCTGACTGCTTCATTATACTAGAATATTTCTTCAAAATGTACCATCACTTCTCTTCCTCTTGTGCACCTCCTTCTGTGGTAGCAATCGTGGAAGGTCCCATTTAGTCAGGCTGCTGGCATCTTAACCATGTGTCAATTAAACCTGTTCAGGATTAAAAGACAAGAGGCCTCTTGTGCTCTGACTACACCAGCGCTCCAACCAACCCTACCACCTATGGAGCTGCACCAATAATGGCTATAAGGGGAGAAAGTTTAGGAAAAAAATAGATACCATTTAGACTAGGCCTTGCAGATTCAACCATAGTTACTGAAATAGTGCTGGACAGTTGGTCCTGGCTACACTTGCAGTTACACAGTCTGGGTTGAAGCAGAACCCATTTCCTGGAATTGACACATCTTATGGTGAAATCCTGGCCCCACTGAAGCCAGGGGCAAAACTCTCTGATTTCAGTGAGACTGGCAATTCACCTTTTGTGCATAGTTTACAGTGTTACCAAATCCAAATGATCTAAAATCATGGGTCAGTGCCCAAACAATTACGAGATTGGCTTAAAATTTATATTTTAAAATGTTGTGCTCTTTGCCTACTGTTTTTTCAGCTTTTATGTTATACTAATACTTTCAAGCATGTTGTCAAGCTTTCTTCTGGAACCATGAGGGCTAGAATTGTATCTTTGTATTTTAAAAAGTGAGATTCCCTCACACTCACCTGACTTAAGAAGTTGGGGCTTTAAAAGTAACAAGAGTTGGTAACTCTGCATTCATGTGAACTGACAACAACTACTACTACTGTACCATCACCACAAAAAAAAGTCATGTGTGGTAAGTCTTCTTGGTTAGCAAAGTTGGCCTTTGCTGTATCATTACAGCTAAAATAAAATAAAAATAAAGCAGAGGTAAAGAGTCCTTCATATTCTTGGAGTGTTACTCAAAAACCATTAAGCCACTCACCATGGATTTCTGATGCTAAGTAAACATCGCGGAAAGAGATACATTATGAAAAAAGTAGAGTTATGGTTAACATCAACCCTTTCTTAGCTTCATCAATGTGAAGAGTCATGGTCTAATTAATTCCTTAGGTCACTCCTCTTCCAATACAATTCCTTATTTTTATATATCCCTCTCTCAATCAGGTCACAAGTCTTGTTCATGTAGGCCAGGGATTGGCAACCTTGCGTTAATATTTGACCCACTGAAAATGTGCTCACAGCAACTATATGTGGTGGGTCCTTTGGCCAACTGGCCAAATGAAAAAGGTTTGCTGCCTGGTAATGGCTCCTTTTGAAACTGATGGCAGAGGGAAAGATTTACTTGGATGGTGCAAGGAGAAACAGGAAGTGGCCAGACCAGATGGAGGGGCACTGCCCTTCCATGTGACCAGAGGCGGGGTGGTATTTCTACAATGGGGCAGTTCTGGAGGAGCCCTCTCACACTGGGATCAGGCTGGCAATACCCACCCTCCCACCTATGTAGTCAGGGTAGAACTGGTTTCTTCATGATTTGTGGGGGTATTTTGCTGATCGTCCTGCTTCCTTGGGGTTGTGTTAGGAATTTTTCCCTCACAGCCAGGTTGGCCAATGTGTGTGTGGGGGGGTGGGGGAGATATCTCCCCGCCCAGTACTTAAGGGATGTTAGGTCAAAATGTTGCAACTTAACCAAAAATGTGACAGATATCCAGTGCACGATTATGGAAGGGACACTGATCAGATAAAATGGATTGGAAGGGGATTTAGAGGAAAACAGCCCTTAAGGAAGCTAGAGAAGGAGGGCCCTGGGCCCCTGGGCTCCTAATGTCTGGTACTGCAGGGAGCCACTTCCCTCCTTCCTCTTCAGCTCCCTTAACGCTTATACAAGGGAAGGGTGGCAGGGGGGCAGAAATGGGCTGGCTGACACCATGTTGGGACGGGGAAGGACTGACAGCATACCTCCAAAATAGTTGGAAATGATAAATAAATAATGATGACCTGTGCTTTACAGTTAATTGCTATGTATTCCCAAATATTTTAGGTGAATAAAACTATGGCCTATTTAAACCACATGCATTGCCTCATGTGTCTGTGTCTTCTGCGTGGCTGGACAATGGCACTGCTGCATCTCAAAGCCCCTTTTTAAAAAAATCAAGAGGTTTCAACCTGCAAGAGCATCAACTACGAATAAAAGAACGGATTTCTTCTTCATCAAGTATGTCAACAGAGTACATTGTTAGAGGCAATGGTGCAGACATTGTTAAAGTAGTAAGTCCTCCATTCCTAACAGGTGGCAACTTTCACATCTTGTACTTAGTTTGTGAAAAATGTCTGGCAGTCTCAACTGCCAAGAAAGAGTCTTCTTCAGGCTGAATATAGTTTAACTTAGAGGCAAAACAAACTGTGTCAGGATGTGAATACAAGGTGGAATTACATCTTTCTGAACAGAAATAAATACATATGGACATTGTTTAAAAAAAGTATGTATCCTTTCTTCAGTGGAATTTGATTCAACACATATGTATAGTCCTTTGCCTAAAAAAGAGAGACCTTCTAAGTCAGCTTCCTTGAGTCACCTAACACAATAAGCGTCTGGAACCTCAAATTGATTTTGATCAGTTAATTTACCTGAAGCACAAATATTCATTAGAGATCCCAAGGTTAGCTTTCAGAATGTGACTGACCAATTGTAGGGTAATGTCTAGTTTAGCAAGGTGATCAAAACCCTTATTTTATGTGCTTGTCACACTAATAGCTTATGTTTCCACAGCTTGCATTTGAATTGAAAGACATACATTGCACTGTGTCTGAAGCTTCCTAACTTTCACTTAGGCAGGATCAAAAAACAACTAAGTAAAGAATAATCTTTTGACGAATTGGACACACCATCAGCAGCAACTCCTCCAACAGCTTTCAGTTCCTTTCTCTGCTTAAGATTTCCCAGAAGCACTAGTAGGAGCAATTCCTAATTCAAGAGTTCACACGTCAGCCTTTGGAGATGATTTTCACAAACTTCTTCAATGGTATGCCAGCCACAAAATGAGCAATTTGTTCTCAAAATGTTTTGCTCTCCAAATGCTTTGCTGTTCCAGTCATGAATAACTTCAATATAACGTGAGCTATTCATTTTATTACTGGAAGGGGTCATATCGACCTGATCTTGCCAGTTCACTTTTTGAATTCTGAAATTCTCTACCAACAAGAGAATGTTCTGAATGAGTCTTACATATCAGAAGACGACTTTGCAGTCCTAAAAAAACAGATTGGTATCCAAAGAAGCAGAGAGTATATCATTTTTTTAAGTAAACCCCAGTTGATTTACAGACATGAGTGCAGCCCTGATAGAAGTGCTGAGTCTAATGAACTGGATAACGGCTAGAGCAAGTTATACTGTCTGCCAGGATTGACTACTCTTACCCTCTTGGTCCTTGTCCCATGTGACATCTACTGTACCTTTCTCTTCCTCCTCCCCTTCTTGATATCAGTGTTATATTGTTGTAATTAAACATCTGCTGACAGGGCCGTCCCTAGAGGGGTGCAGGGCCTGGGACATCAGAAAGCTGGCGCCTATCTGCTGGTGGGTGCTCCCCCCCCCGCTCCGCCCAGGCTCCGCTCCCACTCCATCCAGTAGGCACTGGGAGGGAGGGAGGGCGTTGATTAGCAGGGCCTGCCGGCGGGCAGAAGGAGCTGGGGGGAGGGGAAGGGTCTGGGACGAAGGGAAGAGTCTGGGAGAGGGGCTCTTCCTCGCCCCCCCACCTGCCTCTTGCCTCCCTGTTTGCCTCCTCACCCCTCTCCTCCCGTCCCACCACCCTGCCCATGGGGCCCCCCAAAGCACGGGGGCCTGGACGGACACCCAGATTCGCCATACCCAAGGGATGGCTCTGCCTACTGATATCTTGCTTTGTTCACTGTTGGACAGCTCTCTTGCTCCATGGCTGCAATGCATCAGGGAGAAAGAAAGGGCATTCTCACACTTCTATGCAGGGCAGGATTAACTCAAGAATAAGCCTCATAATGTTAGTCCTTGATGGTAAGAAGAGCAGAGTAACAAGGAGCATCCTAAATACAGAAGAATATATTTGGATTCTGTTTGACAACTGTAATGGTTTTATCTGGAACCAGTCCATACAGAAATAACTCTGGATAAGAAAAAATGCATTAATATATGTTCCATGAGGCCCAAGGCTGGCAACAAGAAATAATAAAACCAGTTCCCAGACCTTACTGTTTTGCACAGTGCGTGGGTGGGTTCTATTGGACATATACTCAATTTAGTACATTTTTCATATCACTATGTGTGTGGCAAATTAACTTGTAGTGCCTAAGGCATCTGTTCATTGGTTACAGCTTAATTATTTTCCTACAAAGAACAACAACAACATACAAAGGTAACCTTGTATTTTTGTAAACACAGTTTCCATAAAACAGGTTTCATTTTAGGTACAAATAATATTCTTTGTACAGAAAAACAGAATCTTTGTAGGAAAAAAAAGAAGGTCTAATCTATGGAGAGGCTTCATGAAATTCATTTGTGAAGTGTCAATTGTCTGAAAAAACATTTGTGAATACAAAACTTAATTCCAATGCGTTCACCCACTCCTAGTAGAAATTTTAGAAGTATATAAACAAGCATATTTAACCTTCTCTTGTATTTTTACAGTTGAAATGATCATTTGCTTGATCCTGGTGATTCTGGTATAAGCATAGCAGGCTATCAGCTAGGACCTAACTGCCAGCAGATGTTTCCACTCTAACTTCACTATTCATTACTAAGTGTTTAATTTTTTACATTTTCCTATTACATTAAGAGTGGGAATTCAAAACACTTTTTGAAAAGATATTTTATATGACGGAAGAGCACAACCAAAGTTTTAAGGCAGTTGCAGTAAAATTTAAACATTAAGCTCACATTTATACTCACATTTTATTTAACATACGTGTGTAAAAATTCCAAGAGATGCATCTTCTCTCTTAAAAACATAGTTCATTTTTCATGAAAATACAACTTTAATTAAATTCTGCTAGAAAGAAAGTAATAAAACTGGAGGTTATTTGACTAGAAATAGTAGTGCAACAGTACCCCAGTAATTTGGATGAATGACTGGCATTCTAAACAACATCACAATATGGTGGCTAAATAATACATTTTGGTAAAATAAAGATAATGGAACAGTTATTTTTTTCTGCATTTAGTAAGAAGTGGTTGATTCTTGATAATGAGATTTCAACAGAGCACTCTGCTATTAAATCTCTGCTTAGAAGCTGGGGGGAGGCTGTCATAATAAGTGTGCAATTTATGGGACATGCCAGTTAGCTAAATGCAAACTGGTGAGGCTCTATGGTATAACACTTTCATTAAAAACAGATGAGTTCTTCTGAAATAAGAGCAAATATAGTAATACATATACATTCAAAGAGGATGGGAAATAAGCAACAATAAATACCCTTAAATGATGGAAATTATACTCTAAAACAAAATGAAAACTTGGTGACATAATCAGAAGGTTAAAATGTACAAGAGGGAGACAGAGTAAATAGGTGGAGGATGGATATATAATTCCCCCCACCCAACATGTTCTATCTTTTCTATTTAGATGTTAAGTTCTTTGGAGAGGGATGGTCTCTTACTATGTATTTATACTCTTCATAGATCAATGGGGCCCTTGTCATAGTTGAGCCTTCTTCTCACTATAATACAAATAATTAGTAAATGGTTTATTACCTTGTCAACATTTTAAAAATGGCTTTGTGATCCTTCTGTCATGCTTAAAAGAACTCTAAACAATTTATGTTTGTGCCAAATAATATTTGCTCTCAGCTGTGTTAAATACTGGTTCAGTTTGATTGAGTTTATTGCCAGTGTGGACTTCAGTAAATAGGTTTCATTGAACGAGTTCAGATACTCATCCCATGATGCATATTTTGCTTTTGCTGTCTCCTGGAATCCACCGTATGTGGAAGCTCTGCTGGGAACTCTAGGTAGGTTCCCAGAGAGAGTTCAAACTGCAATGGTTTAGAGTATTCCAGTGTGGACACAGTGCAAAACTGCAAATTTTCAGGGCACAAATCAATATAACTAAATGTCAGAGTGAACTATTTGTGCTAAAAATTTGTACCATCTCACTGGTTCAATCAGGGACGTTTCAGTTATCTTGTGTAGACTGCCTAAATATCAAAAAAGGTCTCAGGGAGCTACATTTTGACCACAAAATGGTGGAGAAATATGTTGGAAAATGATGGTGGGGTAATGAGTTATTATAGACCATCAGGAGAGAGAGAACAACAACAACAAAAATCCTGGGACCAACTCTCAAAGTATTCTAAAAATCACTGGTTACTCTGTTCATGGGGTATTTTAAGTACCAACAGTTAAACAACCAGGCAGGTAACATCAAAAGAGTTTCTTAATTTACATAGAAGACACTTATCTCTTAAGTGTCTCATTTCAAGGGAGATCACTCATGTTAATCACAAGGTTACTTATGTTCCATCCATACTATTTGGAATCTCCTAATTTTCATTGTGCATTTGCATTAGAAATACACAATCATGAAACTGCAGTTATAAAAAGAGTTCTTTAAAACAGACTGCATTTCAAGTTTACTGAATGAAAAAACACCTTCATTTTGTGTGTTTGTGATCTATTCCATCTCACATCTGCACCTTGGCAGGTTAAGAGGAATAATAAATGATGACTTTCTAGATAAACTGAGACACCAACCAGAGTAGACATAATCCAGGATCTACTTCTTACTGATCACAAGTAACAAATTGCAAATATGGGAATAATAAGAGAAATTTAGAACTACTAACGACTCTATTTGTTTCCAGCGTCATAAGGAAATGAACAACAGAATGCAGCAATGGCATCACACATCAGGAAAGTCAGACTATTCAACAAGTGACATATGTGAAATTAGTCTGGTATTTTCAGTCCAATTCCCAATGGACATATGTGATGGTTTTGTGATCTGGACAACTGGCACCATTGACAGTTTCAGCAAAGAGCCCAATCATTGAATGGAAACTTGCAATTATTTTGCTTGTTCTGTGGATAGAGGACTGCAGCCTCTGAAGTTGTCAATAAGTCACCTTTCTCAAACACTACATTCAGATGAAAAATCCAGATACGTTTAAAAAAAGAAAAAAAGGAGAAAGCCAATAAATGGAGAAGTGAAAAAATGAGTCATCTAATATAAGAAAAAGCAGACAATCACAGAGTCATATCTTGCTACAATATCTTACTAACCAAGCATTTATATAAAGTCATAGATCAGCACAGCGACCGTGATATTTTGTCCTATTACAACTTTGAAACCTACACCACCACCACCACCCACAAGATGAAATTCTAAGAAGATATATTCTCATATTAGCACATTTGGTCATAACTTGCAGGCCTTGGCATGCTGTTCAGTGCACAGCACAAAGATGCCATTGGATCACTGGCTTCCATTTTACACAAAGCCTTTTATGTCAAGGTGCTTTATCACAACTAGAATGTCATCTCTGACCCTAAAATTGAGAGTAATACTATAAGCAGACAGCCAAGCCCATCTGTCAGTTTTCTCCTACACATCCAGGGGAAAGGCTGCAATTCAAGCACTAAAGGAAAGATATATAGCCTGATTCTGTCACCTCACACTTTTATGTATTCATTTATACCTGTGTATTGCATATCAGAACGATAGCATTTTACTGTAATATTATAAAGATGAAAATGACCACATAAGGAGTAAAACAGTATTAACCTTGTTGTTTTAGTTATTACACATAACTACTAGGCCTAATTATACATCTACCCCACTACGCCTTCTTCAGCCAGCCGATCATCCAATCCGCACAGACTCTTTCTACCCAGTTTCCTTAAACTTCTAAAGATAAAAAGTATTTTAAAAGAAAGTAGAAAGAATACCAACTATAAGATGGTATTTGCTGTATTTTATTAAAATAGCTGTAACTTTGTATTGTAATGATATTTTCAAAGTGCCTCATTAGTGCAGTATGAATTCTGTTTCAATCATAGTTTGAACATTCAGAACAGAGGCTTATCATTTCCTTTTAAGAAAAAACACAAGGAAAAACTGGTCTCTGGGAATGACCAGTTTCCAATATATACCTTAGGACCTGTCTTCACCAAAAATAAAAACCTACAGCACACACCGTATCATGTTTGAACACTAGTATGATGAGCAGGTTTAGGTGAAATGGTGCTGATGACACCTGACCAGCCACCATACTTCTGGGCAAGTGTTCAGCATTGTGTCAGTTGATCATGATTAAGCCCTAATCTCATCAAATCTATCTATTTCCTTTGTACATTCTGTCCAGGGCCAGTTACATTCTGTGAATGAAGTTGGTTTAAAAGGTCAATCTATATTTATATGGTATATATATTTATATTTATATGGTATTTATCTGGTTACACAAGTTAGCCCGATCAGTACAGAAAATCTGTATTCCCAGATCACTTTCCTGCTTTCTACTAATCACTATATTACTCATATTAAACTAAGGTAAGGTTGAAGCTTTCTTTCTGCATCAACTGCAGACTTTCCAACAGATTACAATTTGACTAGACAAATCAGTAACTTACCCTTAAATAACATCCTATTTATAAATATCTGCAGTGAGGAGGCCTATGAATGTGATAAGTGAAGCATAGTCTCCCAAAGTAAATCTTAAATTCATTCCTGACAAACAGTAGCCATATCAATGAGGAGACTAACATCACAACGGGACAGAATGGAATGGGGCACATTAGAACAGACAGAATTGGGAGGACTGAAGAGTAGACTGGCAAATGCCAGCTCAGTCAGAATGGAGGTAATACTGAGTCAAGACAATGAGGATGGGGTCTTTCAATCATCACATGTTGCAAGCGGTGCCTTCTCCAACACAATTATTCACACCTAGAAAAAGTAGTGCTGGTTCTGGCCTGGATGTGTGGATAGATTTCATACATACCTGTTAGGAAAAAAAATCAAATTTATCTCAGATCACAAGCTATTATAGGTGACTTTTTCACCCATATCTAACCTCTGAAGCGGTATAAAGGTGGGTAATATGCTTTTTCATCCCTTATTGCTTTAATGTACAGATAAGGCTGAAACCAAAATCATGGACTTGAACAGTCCATAACACTGGTGTGACGTTTTAGTAGGTTGACCCAGACCTGAGTATTTAGAGGCACAAACCAAAACTCCAGCGTTAAGCAATGGGGATTTCAAAATAAGATGCAGACCCAGCAACTCATGGTCTATTATTTACCACATAAATTTTGGCAATACAGCAGATGACCTGCCTGAACTATCATGAATGTGATATAAACAACATAACATAGTAGATGAGCATGTTTGTTCAATTCCTTGATCAAGGAATTTAGTTTTGGGTTCTGTGGTGAAGCTTCACCTATCCATATGCACTTGCTGTTGGGACTGCATTTACTGTGATTAAAAACAGAGTAAGAACATATTTGAAACAAGCAAAGAGCAAGTTATAGTGGGGAAGATGGTATGTTAAAGAATTAAGTAATTATGCCTAAGACATTTTGGGAAATAGATTAAAATAGATCTTGGAATTGTAAGAATTATTCTTTTTTTGTGGAAAAAAGGCACAGAGACCAGAAATTGATAGATATGTGGGGTAGGATGTCCATGCATGCCGTGGGAATCAAGTGGTGGATCATTCTGGCTAACGACTTGTGTGATTTGCCTAGTCACAGCTGACTATTATTAAAAGGCAAGAATTTTAGGTACTTATATGATCATATCACCCTCCAGACACCCTGCCTCTGTGATCTGCTTCTCCCCAATTACCTTATAGTAGCATTTTTCAGAGCAAACACCACACAAGAGGATTCTGTCCTCAGTCAGTTAAGAGAAAAAAAGTGAAATAGATGCACAATTCAATGGTGAGACAAGAGTTCATTAATTCCCAAAAAGTTCACTATACAAGTGTTTTTAAAAAGATGTATGCAGTGTTGTAGTAGCTGTGTTGGTCCCAGGATAATAGAGAGACAAGACCAGCTTCTGTTGGGGAAAGATACAAGCTTTCGAGCTTACTCAGAACTCTTCTTCACATCTGGGAAACTAACTCTGATTGTCACTGCTAAATGCAAGGTGGAAGAGATTGTTTAGCATAAGTAGTTAACACATTTCAAGGGACCATTCAAGGTGAAGTGACCTGTTAACACCCCTCCAGTCACAGGGAGGAAAGGAAGGGGGATTGTTAGTAGTAGACTGTCCATAATGAACCATAAATCTAGCATCTCATTTCAGACCAATTTCTGTTGGCCTAATACAATATGTTACCTCATGCATCTTGTCTCTCTAATATCCAGGGACCAACACAGCTACAACAATACTCTGTGTGTGTGTGTGTCTATATTTTTAATATATATATATATATATGCGCTCCACCTGCGTGCCTGGCAAGCCAGCATAAAGGGAGCAGCCAGGGGAAAGATCAGGGCTGCTGACTGAGGGCTGGCTGCTTGGGGAAGAGGGAACAAACCCTGTAAAGCCTTGTATATAGAACTCAATGTTGGGGGTGGGCGAAGGTGTATAAATAAAACCACAGGTGCAGCACAACAGGAAGCCTCCCTGCGCTTTATTGGGCCACCCTGCAGTGGCCTGCCGGAAGAGGGGGGGGAGGGCGCGCGCACACACACACACACACACACACACACACACACACACACACACACACACACACACACACACACACACACACACACACACACACACACACACACACACACACACACACACACACACACACACACACTCACTCTTTATATTGTAAGACACCAGAGCAAGTGCAAGTGTCTAAGCTATTTTTTCCAGTCTGGAGGTGAAGCCAGACAAGTCCAAAAGAAATCGACATGAACAAAATATCTTGAAAAATTCCGTTCAGAGATACACTTGCAATTTCTGTGGGGTTACAGGAATGAAATTCACAACTGAATTTTGTCCCCTGAGCATAGAAAGTATTTTCTCCCCAGAATGTGAAACCGCTGTTGTATTAATGGTGACAGTCAATTCTAAAAGAGTCATGTCAGAACAACACAACTGAATTAGAAGTGTAATCTTTCTAAAAAGCAAACAGATGAAAGATTTCAATAGTCTAGCTCCAATTATGTCAATGACATTACACCTGGGATAAATTTGGCCAAACATCATCTGGATAATAGAAAAGTTGTTTGTCTCTGTCAGCAGTTTATATGAGAAGAAATCAATGCCAAGAGAGAGAATGTATCAAGATTTCCTGAGAGAATAGTTATAATGATTTAAAGCCTTACAATCTTAAGCTTTTTGTTACCCTCCTACTGCTCTAACAGACTGGAAGCAAGGAAAACTGGTAGAAAAACATTTCCATTCAAGACACCAACATGTGCATCTTTCAAGCGGATCTTACATGCCACACTCAAGTATTAACACTTTAAATGGTTCAAGGTTAGCTCATAATATCATTTTAACTATTTCTGTCCTAACAAATACTCCCTACTGCCAAGTAGATGTCAATCCAAGGGCTTCAGCTAACAACATGAAAAGTGTTCATTTCTTGTATGGTACTGTTGCCATTAAGACCTTTACAGCTCCTATTTGTAAGTAATTAACATTAGCACAGTTTACACCATATACTTTTTACAAAAAATGGTGCACACTATCAGTGTGATACCATCTGTTAGAGAAAAGGCAAAACTGTAAACATTAGTTGTAGAATGTCATGAGGATTCCATCCCAAGCAAGCATTATCTGCTGAGGTCTCTATAATTTGATCTGTTCTTCATACATTGGGAGCCCGATCCTGGCACTGAATCTGTGCAAGTGTCCACAAGGCTCTCTGCTGGCACAATAATCTGCACAAATGTATGTGATTACCGGATCGGCCTCATGGTATGGATAATGCAGACACTTATGAAAATGATGGAAAACTGCTTCTTAAGACAGTAACCACAGTAATTTTTGCTCATGGGGCTTCAAAAATAGAAAGGAATATATAAATAAATCAAGATTTACTATGTCACAGTTTCTGAGTTGGCACAATGGTTTCCTATAAAAAATTAGTAATTCCCCTTTAATTAACATCTGAAGTCTGATCCTGTGAAGATACCAGATTAACTTTTAACTTGAAAAATTGCTGCCACTGTTAAGTACACTCTGATTTGGTGACTGTTGGTAAACATATACTCTGCATGACAGTTTTATGGAAACAAAAATTCCCTTTATGCTATGACCCAAGGAATTCAGAGGAGGAGTGGAGCAGGCCAGAAATAGGGCCCAATCATGAACTATTTACTCACATTGGTAAGCAGTTATTGACACAAGTGGCTGCACTGAAGCCAAAGTTTATAGGAGCACACATGTAAGTGCTCATCAATGTGAGTCAGGGGTGCAACACTGCAACTATTCCCCCCCCCCCCAAAAAAAAATACCAGGAGTTTTACAAGGTTGAACACACTGAAATACAAAGAAATAAGGGTTCACTTTCCCCTGTGAAGACCACTGTGGTTGGTTTGCCTTTAAAAATTGTACTCATTTTTACTATAGAGATTGTAATGGGTGTATGTGCACAGACAGTCACAGTAATGATCTATTATCTCTCCTCTCCCCCACAGGTCACTTGGCTTATCAGTTAGTACAAATGTGGGAGGTACAGAATTGAATAAAGTTTACTTTTCAAATAAAGTACAAGCCATATTTCACTGTTTCCTGTAGTTGTAAAGTAAAATAAATTTTAGGCACATTATAAAAAGACCCATGAACTATAATATAATACAGGATAAGTACTTTTTGAAATACAACACAAGTGTTATTTAAAACTAAAAGGAAACAGTGATTTGAAGGATTTATTAGAACTATGAGAAATAAACCAAAATCATAAAACTTCAGACAGGAAGCACTTAGTGAAACCATCTGGAGGAGGCTGCCGGCACTCAAGGCGTCCTCACCTACTTCCCAACATTAGGATTGGCTCTGGTTAAATCAGCCTTAATTAATCAGTGCTGGCATGGGAGGGATGCTCAACCACGGCAACAATGGGGTGACCTGAGTTGGTGTATCTTTTAGGAAGCCTCTTCCAGCTAGGCCCTTGTGGTCCCAGATGCAATGTGAACAGGGCCGGTTCTAACTTTTTTGCCGCCTCAAGCAAAAAAAAAACCTGAGTGCCGCCCCGCCCCGCCGAAACAAACCCCTCCCTCCCCCGAGCACCGCCCCGCCAAAGTTAAAAAAAAAACAAAAAAAGAAGGTGCCGCCCCAAGCACGTGAATGTGAAACTACCCTCCTTTAGTTGAACACCCAGGAGAGAGCACCCATGCAAACATCTGTAGGGCTAGAACACCCTATGTTGTCCACTCTGCAGGGGACAGCAACAACTGGTGGATTCATACAGAAACAGATCCACCTCTTCCCCACTCCTTTCTTCTGTCCCCCGCTTTTCCCCTCACCCCACACACACTCTGTCTGCCCAAAAGAGCTGCTGCATGTGACCACCACACAACGCCCTCACAGAGCTGGGCTTGGCATATGTAAAAGTGCTGGCATCCCCTATACAGGGTCCTGAAGTCACACCCTCACACAGCAGAGGAGTGTCAGTCCTACGGAATCTGGAAGAATTGATGAGGTTAGCCCATAAGGGTCTAATACTCCTTCCTTTGATTTACTGAGGGCAGGATCAGACCCTAAGCAATATGACAATGTTATCTTACAGACAGTGACCAACTGGCAGGACACCTTTCTGATGTACTCTGAATCAGATTTACAGTTTAACAGAGTTTACTTCAGTTTATGCAAAGTCAACAGCGGTGCATTCACTTCTGCAGACTATGAATCTGACCCTCTGTAACTCAGATTCTGTCATGAAATGGGGATACTTGTTAGCTCACAAAAGGATATTTTGAGTATTAATCAGAGATAGCTGAATAATTCACTCAACGTCTTCCTGCTCACAGAATGTCCACAAGCATAAGACAATTTCCTTAAATTATTCACTATTCAAATGTACTTGGATTTTTTAAATATTTTCTTTATTAGTTTAAAATATGTATGTAATTCCAAATACTCAAAACTGGTTAGTTGTGACAGACCATATAGTCTGATTTCTGTTCCCTAATTAGTTGAGACACATTCTTTTAATCAGGAGGAGAGTTTGAAGACTACCATGGCTTAAAATGTCTCAGGGAAATTTAATAATTTAGAAGAGCTGCTACAGAATCAGGATTGGGATTGAATACAACTGACTGATTCCCCTCCCGCACACCCTTCAGCTAATCATTATTCTGTATACCACGGAATGGTTTATTGTTTCAGTGCAGAAAGTTTAATATTCTCTTGTCACATTCACCCTAAATTATTGCAGGTGCATGAACAATCTTAGGCAAAAATGGTGCTGTAAGCTGCTTTTCTGGCTTGATTACCTCCTCGCTAAGGCTCTGGTGCGATGTTTTTAGGAATCCTGTCCTTGTCATAGCATTTACTAGAATGTGATTCTCTCACATCATCAGGGTCACTATGTAATGGCATTTGTGGTCCAAGAAACAAAGAGTGGAGGCTAAAGTATAGGCAAGGGTCTCTAGGAACCGTCTGCCTGCTGTGCCAAGCAGCACCCTGTTCAGTATCACATGTATTTGTACCAGAGGTTATATAGGTTTAAAGCTCACTGTCCTCAACTACTTCAGTGACTTTAAAATGAATGAGTTCCAGCCATGCTTCCATGCTCTTTTCTTCACTTTTTGCAAGCTGAGTGATGATTTTGCTCCTATGAATACTTGTGGAAAATGAATTTTAAAGTCAAGCTAATACATGAGTAACTTCCTGCTACCCTAATTTATTAATTAGCTAATATTTTACAGTGCTCTCCCTCCTATGCACAGCTTTGGCCAGAAGCAAACAGCACAGAATATAGACTAGGGGGTGCAAATGCAGTGAAAGCTCACCTTTGCACTTCTTTGTCCTCGACAGCTCCATACCAGCCTAGAGCACAAGCATAGGAGCAGCCTGAAGGTTACCAGAAGTTACCATGGCTTCCAACAGTGCAAAGGAGTAAAAAGGGCAGGAGGGGTAGAGGAGAGGGGATTTAGGGAAGCTCTGCCTTTGCTTGCCCTCTATGTTGACACTGGTCTCGTGAATGGGTGAGTAGTATAGACGTCTCTTTCACAGTTCTATGCTATTGGATGTTCCCCCTTGATAAAAGAGGAGTTCTCGAGTGGCCTTTTCCGTCTCTGCTTGCTTCAGGGAGGAGAGCAAGGTCCATGAGTAGAGGTCAAGGTTTTCAAGAGATACTGCTGATTTTGTATGCCAACTTGACATGCCATAAAGATTTCTCATTTTCAGAAAATGCCAAACACCTGCCCTCTTTAAATCCGGTCCCATTTAGTGGGCACCTAAAAGTCATTAGTCACTTAGAAAAAGTCTTGCCCATGAGCTCTAAGAAGTAGAATCATAGGGTTAGAATGCCATTGTTTGAACCTATTGCCTCTTGTCCTGTCCTCTGTGACGAGAGAACAACTTTCCCCTCCAAAAAACTTTTAAACGGACAACTGTATTGTCTCCTTAAGGTCTAATAGAGACAATTGTAGTAGTTAAAAGAGAGGCAGGGTTGTTGATAGAGTGCTTTCATTCGATGACTTACAGACTTAAGAACAAACTCCACTGCAGCTAGTCCCAAACCCACTTAAAAAGGAAGTGGGGTTGGCATCAGGCTGGCAGCATGCCATAAAACTTTGGCAAAGAAACACAAGAAACGTGTCCTTTATACACCCTATATGAAACGAGGGTGTTCTCTGGAAGAAGGCATAGTGCTGTGGTTGTGCATTCTGGACACATGTGGTCAAAGAAGAGTGTCCAGAAAATAAGATGTGTAGCTTGGAATACAGCGACATTAACTGGCAAAAGTGCAGAGCTGGCTTGGACACTGAAGTAAAGGAAAGTACAGATTGCCTGTGTTCAAGAAATTAAATGGGAGGCAGCAAAGACAAGAGATATTGGGGAAGGCTAAAAGTTACTATAGTGTGGCATGTTGAATAAGAAAAATGTAGCTGGTATAGTTTTAGACAGAGTGATCCAGGAATGTGTAGTAGTTGTGGATAGGAAAACTGACATAATAATTTTGGTTAAGATAGCTCTTGGAAGGGCCCCCTAAACATTATATGGGCCTATGAGCACAAGTGGGATGTGACAAACAAGGAAAAAGAGGATTTCTACGGGGCGGGGAGGGGTGTGTGAGAGAAGGGACACCGTTGTTCAGGTGATAAAGAAAGTCATAATCGGAGGCTGACCTTAATGTCACATGGGGAGAGAGGCTAAATTCTTCAAAAGATATCTCAGCGGCTGTGGATATGGCCATAGGAAGAAGGAAGGGGCAACTATTTTACAGGACACCTAGATATATGATTTGGTAGTTGTTAGTGGACAAACTGAACCGTTTCTAGTAAGAATCAGAGCACAGCAAGGTTTAGTAATAAACCCCATTTTGTTCCTATTGGTACTCAATGCACTCACAGAAAACATCCAGAGAGTGGCACCCTGCTACATGTTTTTTGCCACCGCCAAGAGCAAAGAGGAAGTGGAAGAAGATTTAAAGAGATAGAGGTGTGTACTTGAATGAAATGGCATGAAAGTCAGCAGAAATAAAAACGGAATTGATGATACCTTACAGGAAGACAACGGGAGTGTAAGTCTGGGGGGCCATCCACAACCAATGGTACAGAAGTTCAAGTACCTAGGTTTGATAGTACAGGATAATGGTGAACTCAACAACCAATTTATAAGCAGAATAGGAAAGGTACGAACTAAATGGCGAGAAGAAGCAAGTGAAGAATGACTATCACATTGAAAAATAAGACCTACAAAATGGTAGTTAGGTCTGCACATGTGTATGACTCTGAATCCAGGGCACTGAGGAAGAGACTGGGGCAGATCTTGAATACAGTGGAACTGAAAATGTGAAGACAGATGCTTGGAGTTACGAAGATGGACGATAATTAGAATGAATCAAACACAGGAAATGTGAAGATGGTACAAATCAGAGAAAAGTTAAGGGAATCCAGAATAAGATGATTTTGACATGTGAAGAGAAGAATGGAAGAATATATGGGAAACAGAGTGTTAAACTTAGAATTGGAAGATAAGAGAAGGGTTGGAAGACCCAAAACTAGATATGGGTGGAGTTTCTGAGAAATTGCTTCAAGCCAGACTGGAATGAAGCAGAAGGACTCAAAAGAGCTGACTCCATATAAATGGGACTAAGGCTAGAATAAGAATCAGAATTGAGAGCTAAAAAAAAAAGGTGGTACTTTAAAATGCTATGAAAGGCAATTTCTGTGTATACGAAGAGAATGTTGGAATTTGATTGTGACCATTTTATACTATGTTTAGTAGAGAGTATGATCTAATAGTTAGAAGCTGAAGCTAGACAAATTCAGATTAGAAATAGAATCATAGAAGATTAGGGTTGGAAGAAACTTCAGGAGGTCATCTAGACCAACCCCCTCTTCAAAGCAGGACCAACGCCAACTAAATCATTCCAGCCAGGGCTTTGTCAAGCCGGGACTTAAAAACCTCTAAGCATAGAGATTCCACCACCTCCCTAGGTAACCCATTCCAGTGCTTCACCACTCTCCTAGTGAAACAGTTTTTTCCTAATATCTGACCTTAACCTCCCCCTCTGCAACTTGAGACCATTGCTTCTTGTTCTGTCATCTGCCATCACTGATAACAGCCTAGCTCCATCCTCTTTGGAACCCCCTTTCAGGTAGTTGAAGCCTGCTATAAAATCCCCCCTCACTCTTCTCTTCTGCAGACTAAATAAGCCCAGTTCCATCAGCCTCACCTTGTAAGTCATGTGCTCCAGCCCCCTAATCATTTTTGTTGTCTTCTGCTGGACTCTCTACAATTTGTCCATATCCCTTCTGTAGTGGGGGGACCAAAACTGGACACAATAGTCCAGGTGTGGCCTCACCAGTGCCGCATAGAGGGGAATAATCACTTCCCTCGATCTGCTGGCAACGCTCCTACTAATGCAGCCCAGTATGCAGTTAGCCTTCTTGGCAACAAGGGCACACAGTTGACTCATATTCAGCTTCTCGTCAACTATAATTCCCAGGTTATTTTCTGCAAAACTTCCGCTTAGCAAGTCAGTCCCCACCATGAAGCAGTGCATGGGATTCTTCCTTTCTAAGTGCAGGACCCTGCACTTGTCCTTGTTGAACCTCATCAGATTTCTTTTAGCCCAGTCCTCCAATGTGTCTAGGTCACTCTGGACCCTATCCCTACCCTTCAGCGTATCTACCCCTCCCCCCAGCTTAGTGTCATCTGCAAACTCGCTGAGGGTGCCATCCATCCCATCATCCAGATCATTAATGAAGATGCTGGATCCCTCGGGTACTCCATGTGATACTGGCTGCCAACTAGACATCGGGCCGTTGATCACTACCTGTTGAGCCCAATGATCTAGACAGCTTTCTATCAACCTTATAGTCCATTCATCCAATCCATACTTTTTTTTACTTGCTGGCAAGAATAATGTGGGAGACCATATCAAAAGATTTGCTAAAGTTAAAATATATCATGTCCACCGCTTTACCCATATCCACAGAGCCAGTTATCTCAACGTAGAAGAAAATCAGGTTGGTCAGGCATAACTTCCCCTTGGTGAATCCATGTTGACTGTTCCTGATCACCTTCCTCTCCTCCAAGTGCTTCAAAATGGATTCCTTGAGGACCTGCTCCATGATTTTTCCAGGGACTGAGGTGAGGCTGACTGGTCTGTAGTTCCCTGGATTCTCCTTCTTCCCTTTTTTAAGGATGGGCACTATATTTACCTTTTTCCAATCATCTGGGACCTCCCCGATCGCCACAGGGTTTTCAAAGATAATGGCCAATAGCTCTGCAATCACATCAGCCAACTCCCTCAGCACCCTCGGATGCATTAGATCCGGCCCCATGGACTTGTGCATATACAGCTTTTCTAAATAGTCCTTAACCTGTTCTTTCACCACCGATAGCTGCTCATCTTCTCCCCATACTGTGCTGCCCAGTGCAGCAGTCTGGGAGCTGACCTTGTCTGTGAAGAATGAGGCAAGAAAAGCATTGAGTACTTCAGCTTTTTCCACATCATATGTCACTAGGTTGCTTCCCCCATTGAGTAAGAGTCCCACACTTTCTCTGACCTACTTGTTGCTAACATACCTGTAGAAAGCCTTCTTGTTATCCTTCACATCCCTTGCTAGCTGCAACTCCAATTATGCTTTGGCCTTTCTGATTACACCCCTGTATGCTCGAGCAATATTTGTATACTCCTCCCTAGTCATCTGTCCAAGTTTCCACTTAAATAAATAAAGTCTGCATCCTTAATAGTGACAGTAAATTCACATTGCAACAACTTAACTAAGGATAGGTTTCAGTGTAGTAGCCGTGTTAGTCTGTGTCAGCAAAAAGAAAACAAGAAAAATACCTGTGGCACCTTAGAGACTAACAAATTTATTTCAGCATAAGCTTTCGTGGGTTAAGCACCCACTTCATCGGATGCTAACTAAGGATGTGGCTGATTCTTTGTCACTTGAAACCTTTAAATCAAGACTGAATATCTTTATTGTCTAGCATAATTGTCAACCAAAAGTTATGGTCAGACTAGAGGATCACAGTGGTCCCTTTTGGCCTTAATCTGTGAAATTGACACATTGGTTAAGGCATTATTTTCCTGAATATATTCTCTTTGATTTGAGTGGACAATTTGGGGAATTATTTTTCCTAATAGTGCTTTGGCAATTTTTTTTCTAGAATGATGTCTGCATTTATCAATAAGATTGTACCGCAGTTTGTGTATTCACTGGATTTTTTGTCCTTTTAATATTATGGTCAACAGACCAATACATAAGGACAATAGCAATTTTTCTTCCAGGACTGATCTTTGCAAACAGACAAATCAGATTTCTGCTGAACCTGGCTGAATCCTTGTAGTTATACATACAGATATGGCCATTTATTTTGATTTTTTTTCTTAATATTTGTGTAATATCTTGATTCATTTTTGGATGGCATGTGCAACGGGTGCATTTCAAAAGTTCTTTCCAGTTCCACAGGTATTCCCCATGTTTAGTATTAGGAATACTACAAGAATGGGTAATCTTTAAGGAACCCACGATGCATATTATGGGGAGGTATACATATTTTAAAAACAATTCTAAATGAATGTGTGGATTAATTCTTTTTATGAACTAAATAATTAGTTTGCCCTTATTATCAGTGTAATAATTAATTTCCAGTGATCCAATTCAGGAAAGCATCCTTATTGAGGAACAGTACATATACACGTGCTTAATTTTAAACACATACTGGAGCACTTTCCTAGATCAGGATACTTTCCTGAACTGAGCCCTCAATTAGTATTTTCATGTGTTGATGTGTATATATACAGACCAAAAATCGCCCTTCTTTTTTGATGGTTCCCCAAAGTTTTTTGGCTATTGCTTAACACAAAGCATATTCATTTTTTGCAGTTACAAATATATCAGTTTTCTATCTATCTTTGAATTAAGGTCTTCTGAATATTAATTGTGCAAAGCCGCCAACCCGGCCTCCCCAATTTTTTTCCCCTCAGAGTTCTTTTTGTTTTGGAAGAATAAAAGATAATTATTCCTCTAATGTCTGCCTTCCGGGCATCCCCACCACATAGAATAGCTTGGGGCTCCTTGTTCATTGAATTCTAAAATTGACTCTGTTTCTACTCGTAAGAAACCATAAAAAGATTTCTTTAATGTGAGAACTACATTCAGACTCCATCTAGAATTGCCTTTGGGCATGTCTAGATTGGCAATAGCTTGTGTAATTTGAGCATTCTCAGATATACAGTATATGTACATATACACACATGCATATATTAAAATGTATATTAACATGTCTACTATGTATATATTATCAGATGTTTTGGGATAAGAAATCTATTCTTAAATCCATTCTATATGTGTTGTGTTAACTAACCTCCTAATGTTTACAAACCATAGGTCTTTAAAAAGATTTTAACTCTGTCTTATGCCTGACTTAGCTCCATTGCTCTTTGGCTCTCTAACAGGAGGCCAATCACTTGATTAAAAGTCACTGTCACCAGTAGATATTGCTGAAACAGTATTTATCTCAGAAATGCATGGGGATACATTATGGATAAGTCTGAGGACTTCAGACTGAATAAATATACATTTCCTAGTATAATTTTCTGATTATATAGTGTGATATTATATTGGCAACGATACTACCATATGCCATGATTGACAAACCACTTAGCAAGTTAAAAAAGACATATATTAACTAAGTAGCAATATAGTCAGTCAACTATTCTATTATCAGTGTCATTCCTGTCTTCCTGATTCATAATTTCAGTGTTTCATATTACTTTTGATTCTTCTCTTTCCTTCTAACCCCATAACCGGTCTCATGTTAATTCTGTAGCTTCTTCATGGATTCAGCGATTTTAATGCCAAACACGACCACAGCGATCATCTAGTTCTTCCTCTCTTACATGACAAAATCTGCTCTTTCTTTCTACAGATCCCATTGTATTAGTCATCTTTCATCTTAATTTATATAATCATTGGACCTTCTAGCTAAGGAACAAAACTATTATTGTTATGAGACCTTAAATAGAGGTATTTTTCTTAGTACCATTAGGACGAGAAATGGCAAAGGAGTTCTGATCTACACATATGGGTCCTTATTAGCCAGTGTATGTTGGCCTTTATGCTTTAAGTAGTGCATTTCTGCCCAGGAACATGACATATATCAAAGGCTTAAATACTCAGGTACTTATTGTCATGTATGCTAACTCGTGAAACATCTATTGTGCGTGAAACCTTAATTGAAAAAAATAATTGTGAAGCCAATAAATGATCTCCACAACAGCAGTTCCAATTTAAAATCCCTTGCTGATTATGGGGCACACTGGAGCAAAGACACTCAGAGTTCAGTAAATCTTGACGAAGATCAAACATCTTCTCTCCATACAACTAGTTAATAAGGTCATTTGATACAAATACTTAGCTTTTGGGAGGACTTAATTTTTATTAACAGAATAAATCTCATTAATTTAGCAAGCCAAAAGTCTAATGGAAAATAAATTATTTCCTCATGTCTAAATTGCATATATGGTATTTGTTACAGTTTATTGGCCTTGTATTTCTAGAAATATCACTTATGTGATAAGAAAACATGTTAGCATATGAATCATCAGTTCAGCAATCACGGACCTGCTTAATCTTGGCCAGTAATTAGATCTCAGCCTTTAGCAATGAATGTAACGTTACTGTTGGTGTTCAAAAAATCAATGAATCTTCTAGAGCAAAAGAGCAGTAATCTAGCAGAATTGTCTTTCATTTTAAATCAAAATTGTGTTAAACAATTATTTGAGTAATATATTAATCAAACTTAACCCAAAGAAAAGAATAATTATCCTTAAATATTAAATAACAGGAAATATTTTTAAACAATTCTATTTACTTTAGGGGAAGTTAACCACTGCCAAAAGCAGATGCTGCTCAAATTCAAGTCTATGGAGTTGCATCCCATTAGGCACATAGTGAATTTGAGCCTCTAGTCTTTAAGCCACCTTTGCACTCTACTGATCCTGGGCTTCTCTGAGGACTCTGGCTCTGCCCGCCTGCTACCCTAACATGATGTCTCCCACTCCTATGCCACTATTTCCTAGGGAACCCTTGGAATGCAGACTTGCCAAATGCATAGTTCCTGCACCAGGGAATCCTTACCCCAGCAGGAAATGGGGCTTTTAGAGACTCTTTTTGCCACTCCTGCCATTTTACCAAGCATAAAGAGGCTAGAGTGGGGATAAAGGTCACAGTCATTATCCTTGCGTATGACACCACCAGAGCCACAAAGCTCGAGAGACACTTCCTCATTTTCAGGAGATCTGAATAGTCTCCTCAGATTTACTGGTGTAGTCAGCAGTGTGGTAGAGATACTTATTGTACACGTCTCTCAACAATTCGCTTTGATCCACCTGTCAGACTGGGAAGCCAAGCAGAGAATCAGCTGTGCAATTTAAATAAAGTACTCTCCCAATTACCAATTAGTGCCTCACTCTGCCTTGTGCTTCAGAGGAGCTGAAGTGTTGTTATACCCATTTTACAGATAGGGAATTTAGACACAGATTGAGTGACTTGCCCAAAGTCACACAAGAAGTCTGTGTCAGAACCAAGAACTGAACCCAGACCTTCTGAGCCCTGGAATGGTGGCAGTATGCAGGACCATGGCTACACAACAGACTTCAAAGAGAAACATACTGAATTAGTATATTTCATATGGATGGACACATGGCTCACCAAATTATGTGTTGACAAACGGCAGAACTCCATTAACCTCAGCAAGTAGTGAATTTAAAGTGTGAAGTTTATTTTGTTGGGCAGCTGTGGATTTCAGCAGTACCTCATGACCAGATGTGTTCTGAAGCTCTAGTAAGGAGGCAGGAACGGACATGGGACAAAACTCCTGCATCTGGTGAGAGTCTTGACAGCTGTCCATCACAGTCAGTTGCTTTAGAACAGAGATCCTCAATCTGTGGGGTGCACCTTCGTAGGAGGGCATGGAGTAACACTCAGGAGGGCATGGCTGGGGCCTGGACTGGCGCCCACAGGGGGCAGGGAGGGAACATTGCACTGCCTATGCCTGGGGGCCTCAGCTGCCAGCCCAGGTCCCTGGCCTTGGGGCCCCTGGCCAAGAGTCTGTTCCTGCCCCCACCCCCAGCTGTGGCCCCAGCTTTGCTCCTTTTCCCGTCCACGTCCCTCCACTCCCAGCTATGTGTGGGGGGTGGACAGGGTTGGGGGGGGATGTAAGGTAAAATGTTTGGGGACCCCTGCTTTAGAAACTTAATTGTGGTAAAGGTGTAAGAGGAAGAGGCGCAAGAAGGCAGGGGATCAGCAAAAATCAGCAGATGAGCACTTCACAAAACAAAGATCAGGCAAATATCCTTAGCAGCAAAAAACAGAAAGAGCAATCAGAAAATATATGGTAAAGAAACAGAGTATTTTATAGATTACTATGTTCAAAAAAATTTCCATGAGTTCTTTATTGAACAAGTAAATAGTAAAATCTATTTAAGTGCAAAGATTACTGAAGTAACTAATTATATACCACTATGTCTTGACAGCAAAGACTAAAGTTCAAAAATGCTTTATATTTTGGATTACAAGAAGAATATTTCCTAAACTGCTGTAAGCATCTTAAAATGCAAAACAGCTTCCCACTAATAAATTCCAGTCAGAGCCAGTTGCAAAGTTATGAAAAAAATGAGTAATGTAGTGCACTCAAGAATGGGAAGTTTATTTTTCCCCAGTAACATTGATCCTGTATCCAGGGCCAGCTTTAGTGGGTGCAGGGCCCCACGCGAACAACGACGGCGGGGCCCCGCACCCTCCCACCGAGCAAAAAAACAACAACCCTCCAGAGCGGGGCCCCCTGGGGCGCGGTTGAAGCTGGCCCTGTCTGTATCTGAACTAGAACTACCAAAAGAAACAAACTTCTTTGCGTTCAAGAATGCTCTAAAGAATCTATGAAGCGTGATATTGACTGCACCACAACTAAAGGGGGGCAGAATTTGTCTGGGCTTACCCAAAGAAGGGCAGCTCTGCTTTGTGGTTGGGGTGAGGGAGAGGAAGGTTCTCGGTGGTCAGCTTTGCAACAATGACTCACCCCACACTCCCAAGAATGTGCATAAAGGTACGAAATCTGGGTGGGGCAAGTCTCTATGTCCAAGCAGCGAGGAAGCCAGCACCAACCCTCCCTCCCCTAGTGAGGCGAGTGACAGGCTGGGTTAGGACATGCTGTGGGCATTACACTAGTCACCCCTTTTAAAGGGGGGGCTGGGAAGGAATTTTTCCCGCACCACCAGAATTGGCTTCAGTGGAGTGTGGTTTTTTCGCCTTCCTCACAGCAGGTGTGAAGATGGACCTTTTCTGGCGAATAGAAAAGGTGGTAGGCAATATGTCACAACTTATTTTGTAATATCGGGCGGATGTTCGGTGCAGATATTCCATAGGGAGAGTAGCCAGTGACCAGTAAAATGGCCTGGTAAAGGACTTAAAAGGAGGTACTGGATAAAGGAACAGAACGGGGGAGGAGGTTTGGAGACTCCTACGATTGGTACGGCAGGGAGCCAACCCCCACTCCATTCTCCTAGCCCTCCTTAACCCTCTTACGAGGCTGGTGGATGGTAAGATCCAAGCCATGGTTCGACTGGGGGACCTGGATGGAAACAAGGGTGGCTGGTGGAAGCCCCAGAAAATTGATTTGAATAAGCATTGATTTGCCTGCACTGTACACCTTTATCTGCCGAGTAGTCCCAGACATCTATATAATAAAGTTGCGGCCTGAAATCCCTTCACAAGTCTCCTGTCCTTCTTGCGGTATACCCAGACAATAAAACTGCTGGAACTATCTGCTATGAAGGATGCAAGACACCTTTCAGCCTTAACCCTGACTGAGCACCTTGTCCAGCTTCCATTCATTTCATTTAGCTCTGGATCAGGTCCTGTGTAGCTAAGGTGAAATTTCACCCAGATTTAGAGAACCCACACCAAGTTGTCAGCATCACCTAAGCCCTAAATTAAGTTTAAGCGACACAGATATTCAAATTCCCTCTTGAACTTTATGCCCGAATCGTAATTATATTTATTAGTGTTTCAGTATTCCACTTTAAAAACCCTGAAATTTTACTTTTTCTTCTGTATTAGTAGCATTTTATAGTGTTAATATAATTAATAACAAATGTCGAAGAATTACTGTACTCTCAAAGGAACAAAGTCCTTTATATATTATGATTTATTTTTCCTCCCTCATTTTTTCATATCCCATTTACAATGAAGAAAGCACTAGAGACTAAAGATCTTTAAGACACCATTCTGTCTAGTTTTAGCTGCAATCAGTCTTCAGTTTGAAGCCTGTGATCCAATTGCATCTTGGCTTAAAGCCACTCAAATCAGACAAAGACAAAATGGCACTTTAAAAGAGTAATAAACCAAATATTCTTTTCATAGCTATGTTTAAATTTAACCATGTGTAAAAGAAAAGATTGGGTGTCTCCCTCCTCCTCCACACAAACTGGTAGTTGGTTTGGGCTGCTATTACATATTTAATTTTAAATTGATTTCAATTAATAAAAATATTGAGAGAATCAGATGTGCTTTCATTAGTACTCTCTATTTCCCTGGGGATTTAGGCCCCAATTCAAACAACAATTACATATTTGCTTAAATTCATCCCTGTTAAGCCCAACATTTATGTACATGCTCAACTTTAAGTACATGCTCAAGTTCCATTAAAGTCAGTGAAAGTTAAGCATGTGATTAAACACTGAACAAGGATGGTTTGATGAATCAGGGCCTTATATCTGAGGGAGACCATAGCTAAAACATTACACCTAATGGCAAACGTTGTGACAATTACCCTATAGACAAAGTTGAAAATTTACTCAGCCAAAACAAATCCTCCTTTCTGCAACCTACACAAAAACCACTAAAGGGCCCACTCCTGTAATTGGATCACACAGGCTCACTCTGTTCTGAGCCTCACTGAAGTTCATTCAGCTCTGCTTTGAGCACAGAGGGCCACCTTCATGGATCAGCGACCAAATGAGTACAAGACTTTTCCTGCAAGTCTGTTGTTTTAATTAATACATAAAACAAGAAAATACCCATGACTACTCAATACTGCCACCAATTGTGTAAGAAATGGTAATCGTGGTTTGTGTTACATACCAGCTCCATTAGTTTCCAAACAGAAACCAGGCACAATGCATCTGTTCAGCAGCTTTAATTACACAAATGTTAATATAAAAAAAATAAATCAATGGATTACTATGTTGCAGTTTGTCCAAAGTTATAATTTCCCCATTTTTCTGGTCTGATTAAACACCAATACTGCCTAAAATGCAAAGTCTTAAAATGTCTTTTCATTAGATATACTACTACTTAGCATTGTATATAGCACTTTATGCATTGAAAGTGCTGTACAAAGAGACTGGACACAGAGGTTTTGATGGGGCATTTTGACAGCCATGTGCAGTGTGTGACTACAGACTTTATTTCAGAATTAACGTGTTTTCCATTCACAATAAAGTTTCATGGAAACTATTCATATGTCTGTTACCCAGGGCTAATATCCAGAGTGGATAAAGTAAATCATTGTTTTCTCTTTTTAAAAATCTCTTTTTATTTAAATTAAATTAAATTCAGGGTTTTTTAAAATAAACTTTTTTAAAGCTAAATTTGAAATTGACAACCTATGTTAAGGCCTACACTTATAATCAATTAAAATCATTTAAATTAAATTCAAAAATAAATATTAAGTAGTACATGTTTGCAGCCAAGTTTGAAAGAAAAGCAAACAACTGATAGAAGTCACTGGCTAAGCACCTAGAATCAGGGTTTCTTAAATCACTAAACCAGCTTTTGACAGCAGTAGCCCCTTCTGCAGGTGCAGAGACAATATTTTCTCTCTTTCTTTTACTTTACTCAGCTAGTTCAATTCAATGACTAGTTGATTCAAAGTTAAGAAACCAATTTGGAGTTGAAAAAGCAGGAAAGCTTGTTTTTCCTCTTTCAATCTATGAATAAAAACTATATATGAGAGGGTGAAATCTACCCATTCTAAAATCTGAATAGCCTGGTTACTCAATTTAATTCACCAACTATACTACACAAAATCATTTAGTTTTAAATGCAAAACATATTTTGATCAAACAAGTATTTAAGGTTTTATTTAATAAAAGCATTTAAAATGCTGTTGGTGTTTTTCAATTTAATTCCCAACAAAATGGAGCTTGACAAAAATCAATCACCATCCAACAAATAAGAAATCCATAATTCATCATTTTAATATAACAAACATGTAAAAATTAAGCATCTGAATAAATGCAAAGTTAAGCTACGTGATTGCTTAAATATAGAGAGAGTTAGAATGTCCTCCTGGTTAGCAAAAAGAAACACCAAATTTTGTGTAAAGGCTATATTTAATTGCAAATAACATGTTTTAATGGCTACCAACTCACGAGAATTAATCTCTCTTTAGGAAAATAACTAAAAGGTACAAATGCAAAATACGGTTAAAATCAATTATTTAAATCAAGCGACAAAGGGTCCTGTGGCACCTTATAGACTAACAGATTTAAACAGACTATTTAAATCAAGGTTTCTTGCTGCTGACTTAAATCATGATTAAATATCTCCGATTAAATTCAATCCACCCTGCTATCATCCTGGCAGAACACTCCATCCTGGGAGCAGGAGCCACCTCATATAGAAAGAATACTGATCAGTTGAGACATCACTCTAGTCCAGGGGTGGGCAAACTACGGCCTCTGGGCCGGATACATTTTGCCAGCCATTTTAAACTGGCCCGCAAGCTCCCGCTGGGGAGCAGGGTCTGGGGCTTCCCCTGCTCCAGACGGGAAGCAGGGTCAGGGTCCTCTTTACGCAGCTCCCAGAAGCCACCACATGGCCTCCCCCCGGCGTTCCAATGGGAACTTCAGGGGCGGTGCCTGCTGACAGGGCAGCGTGCAGAGCTGCCTGGCCGTGCCTCTGCGTAGGAGCCAAAGAAGGGACATGCCACTGCTTCCGGGAGCCGCTTGCGGTAAGCGCTGCCTGGAGCCTTCACCCCTGAGCCTCTCCCCACCCCCCAACCCCAGCCCTGATCCCCCTCCCACCCTATGAACCCTTCGGTCCCAGCCCAGAGCACTCTCCTACACCCCAAACTCCTCATCCTCAGCCCCACCCCAGAGCCCACACCCCCAGCTGGAGCCCTCACCCCCCAGCACCCCACTCCCCTAGAGCCCCCTCCTGCACCCTGAACTCCTAATTTCTGGCCCCATCCTGGAGCCCACACCCCCAACCAGAACCCTCACCCCAACCCCAATTTTCTGAGCATTCATGGCCTGCCATACAATTTTTATTCCCAGATGTGGCCCTCGGGCCAAAAAGTTTGCCCACCCCTGCTCTAGTCAATGAACCAGGTCCCACAACATTTGATATGGTAGACATGTTTTTTACTTATTTCAGGAGGAAAATCAGAATAATTTTAGTCTTTGATATTTAATGGCAAAGGTGCACAAAAATGTGTTACTCTGCTGACTTCAACAATAGTCAGCAGTATGGTAATGGCTTGTTGTTCAAAGAAGATATATTCTTACCCACTGAACCTTCTGCCCTTGACTATTTTTTCAGAACAATTAACTCATTTGATTTCCTGTAAGGCATTTTTCCATTTCTATTGTTTAGTTTTGATATGTAAAGGTAGCTTTGCTCATTTATTTAGACAGAGGCTTCCAGTCTTGCACTACTGGTGATTTCGGTAAACACCTCTAGAGAGGAAAAGTACATTTTGATTGCATCACCACAAGGTTATTCTTGTCATTGTAATACTGGTTAGTGGAGCATCAATGTCTATTATACAACCCGAGACAAGACATTTCTGGCATAAACAAATGAAGAGTTCAGGTAAGTATCCACAATTAGACTGGAATTCATCACAAATAATTATGCAAGCAATTCTGCCTAATTCATTACAAATATATTACATTTCCAACCATATGATTATAAAAACTTAGCGCTAATATTTTTCCTTTAACAAACAGTGTAGTGAAACTGGCCCTTTGTAAGCATTTAAGATTCCAGGCAAATCCAGCTGCATAAAAGAGATGATTTTATACTTCAAAATTAACGTAATTATACTGGAAATCTTGGGATTACCTAAAGCAAGGTTGTCAGCACACCTATATGCAAATCATTATAGTGACAAGCTGGTAAAGGACACCTCTCTGGAAGGTTATCATTAGGGAGGAGATGGTCATATTTTTTAGTGCCTAACTTAAAATATTTCCATTGGCAATAATTCCTTCATAGGATAGCCAAAAAGAATACTCATTGTAACTAGATACTTTATTTTCTTACAGACTAGATTCTACTCTCACCCACACTGGTGTAAATCAATGATGCAGGTATTGTAAATACAAACTGCACTTCAACATACTATCTTCTATCACACCTTAAACAGTCTCAGACTTCGCTAAGGGTATAATAATTGTTCAAGCACTAGCAACAGAGATATGAAGCTATGTCCAATGTTTCTACAAGGCACAGCAATATAAAATTGCATTTGTCGCTGTACCATCTTTCAGATAGCACCTCCAGAATAATGCTGACTGGCATTTGTCATGTATGTACATCCACTGCATTCTTTTTAAATTTGAGTTAAGCAAATTCAGTGCCTGTGAGAGGTGTCCTTGTCCATATCAGCACCTGTGCAGACTGAAGTAATCATCAGTTTAGTCACAATACAGGTACAGGAGGGGCAGCAGTAGTGAAAGCCTCCCCACACTGACTCGTCAATGTCTCAGTCCTGACCTAGAGGAACACTAAGTTCATGCATGCCTACTCAGTCTTTATCCTCTGCTATAAATACCCATTCAATAATGAAAATTAGTGCCAAGAGTAATAGTACTTCTTTGTGATGAGGATTTGTGCCCACCAGAATGTGGACTGTGATGATCAAGTCAATTTATACATTCCACTGAAATGAAACCTTCTTACGGTCAGAGTCAGCCTGGGTCTGATGAATATTAGGGGCCTAGAGTTCCAAGACTCTACATTATATATCAACCTAAAACAAAAGAAGATGGGGAAAAAAAGATATTTCCTACTCCTCTCATGCAGGAAACAGATAGTGAGGGCTACTCCTTCCTAATCCCAGTGGAGAACAAACTTCAGTGGAAGGCAATAACTCTATCAGGGCCTCTGCAAATATGTCCTGGGGAAAATATTTGTTTAACCACTTCCTGGATCACATGTTCCCTGTCATAAACATACAGATAAGGGTAGCATAAAATCCCTGCTTTACCTGTAAGGGGTTAATCAGTTCAATTAACCTAGCTGGCACCTGGCCAGAAGGACAAATGGGGAAAGAAGATACTTTCAAATCTGCAGCGGCGGGGGGAGGGGGGGTTGTTTGTGTTCTTTTTTTTTTATTTGCTTCCCTCTCTAAACAAAGAGAGAGGGACCAAGCAGGTAATCCAGCTCCCACTGAAATGATACATCTAAAATTACAGAAATTGTAAGTAATAGCAAGGAAATGTGTTAGATTATCTTTTGTTTTTGCTTGTAAATTTTCCCTATGCTAAGAGGGAGGTTTATTCCTGTTTTTGTAACTTTGAAGTTGAGCCGAGAGGGGAATCCTCGGTATTTTAAATCTTTTATTACCCTGTAAAGTTATATTCCTGATTTTGCAGGTGTGATTCTTACACTTTTTTATATATAATTTTTTTCTTTTAAGAACCTGATTGATGTTCAGTGTCCTAAGAACCAGGGATTTGGTCTGTGCTCACTTTGTTAACCTTTTGGTTGGGATATTATTCTCCAACCTCCCCAGGAAAGGGGGTGAAAGGGCTTGGGGAGATTTTGGGGAAATAGGAACTCCAAGTGGTCCTTTTCCTGAATCTTTGTCTAAATCACTTGGTGGTGGCAGCAATACCGTCCAAGGACAAGGAAAGGAAGGAATTTGTGCCTTGGGGAAGTTTTTAACCTAAGCTGGTGGAATATAAATGTAGGGGGTCTTTCATGCGGATCCCCACATCTGTACCCGAGAGTTCAGAGTTGGGAGGGAACCCTGACACTCCCTGACCAAACAAAAAGTAAGATCTATAAAGGCATATTTGTGCACTCTCTTGCCACCACAACAAAATATATTTCAGTTCACATTAATGCACTTCTGTAGATTCAGATTACAAAACACTGGAAAACAATTTATTTCCATCATCACTTCATTTATGTAGAGAAATACATCTCAGCAAAAAGGAGGATTATGCATTATTTAGAGCCATCATTTTTGCGCTCTTATTAGAGTACATAATAAGGAAGCAGTCCACATAAAACTACCCTCCTCAGAAAGAGCAAAACAGAATCACATTCTCTAGGAGTAACTGTGTTGTTGTTGTTTCCATTAGCAATGGCAAATGGAACGCAGCTTTGTTGATTAGTTCATCACATCAATATCAAAACACTTTCCCTATTATCACCCCTCTTCCCATTTTCCTCAGTTTTAACATTGAAGAAATCCTACCATTATCAAAATTACTCTATTTTTTGTTTCCTTGTGTAAGAGTCCATATGCACATGTTCAACTCAAATTTTGGCATGTATGGTTTCTTAAATAGCCCATATTTTAGGTCAATTTTTGCACATTGACAAGAATCTGGGACTCCCAATGAAGTCAGTGTGCAAATTCAAGAGTAGAACTTGGACCTTTACTTTTTACTCTATTAACCTGATCCTCTTTGACGATATGGTTGTTTAGAAGCCTAAACACAAGAACCATAAAGACCCTATTCATTCTTCCACAGACTCAAATTAAACTGTTCACCTTCTTATTTGTGAGCAAGGCACACAAGCAGGACAACCAGTATGCTCCAAATGAATGGAAGTATACTTGCATTTAGCTGTCACTCTCTAGAGAAAATTACCTTACAGCAGAACTAGTTAGCTTGTATCCTGCCTTTCTCGGACCATTAATTGCTAAGATGATCCATACTTGTTTGTCCAGCCTCTGTACAACATTCACAATACTGAGCCTCCACTTTTCATTGCAACATGAATTTATCAATGCCATGCCAGTGGCAGTCTTTCTTTCACGCCGATATACTTTTGATTGAAAAGGTAGTAAATTCCTAGGAACTGCAGAGACTGATTTAATTTATACCTCTTTGTCTTGTGCTGTCATGTCCTATGTAATTCTATCGCATTCAATTAGACTGACATATCATTAACTTTATGTGAAAGTCGGGAAATAATCTGTGTCCATAGATTTCTTCCTTGTAAAATTAAGGCCAACTCTCTAGTCACTTCCCTTTCACCATGCTTCCAGAGAAATAATTTCTTATGCTTATGTAACAATCCACAGGACAACATTCAGGTTGTTATGCTTCAAAAAGTTAAGATGATTACTCCGGAGGACCAAATCTGCAAGATTGCCTGAGTCATCATCTGAATGGCAAACCTTGAATGTAATTATACTGAAAAATACCATCTTAAAGCAGAAAGTAAGCTGGAAACAGTTTCCAGTTTATCATCAAGCAATAGCAACACTGGTCTATTAACAGCAAGACTACAGTAAGTCCTCGCTTAACGTTGTAGTTATGTTCCTGAAAAATGTGACTTTAAGCGAAACGATGTTAAGCGAATCCAATTTCCCCATAAGAATTAAATAAGTTTTAAACAAACAATTTAATGCTGGTACACAGCGATGATGATTGTGAAGTTTGGTTAAGGTGGTGAAGTTAGAGGGTGGAAGAGGGTGGAATATTTCCCAGGGAATGCCGTACTGCTAAATGATGGACTAACTTTTGGCTGAGCCCTCAAGGGTTAACCCATTGTTGTTAATGTAGCCTCACACTCTACAAGGCAGCAGGAATGGAGGGAGGGGAGACAGCATGGAAGAGAGAGACAGAAACACACACCCTGTGTGTGGGAGAGAGAGAGAGAGAGAGAGAGAGAGAGAGAGAGAGAGAGATGCACATTGCCCCTTTAAATACGCTGACACCACTAAGTACATTGTATTTGGATCAGGAAGTTGAAACAGCAGCTGCGGCCAGCAAGCTCTGTCCTGAATCCTGTCATGCCCCCACCCTGCTCTATATGGTATATAAGCGGGGGCAGGAGTAGGGGGGAGGGGGACACCCTGGCATTAGCCCCCCTCTTTCTCCCTCCCCCGCACAGCAAGCAAGAGGCTCCCGGGAGCAGCTCCAAGGCAGAGGGCAGGAGCAGCACATGGCAGTAGGGTAGGGTGGCCAGACAGCAAGTGTGAAAAATCGGGACAGGGGGTGGGAGATAATAGGAGCCCATATAAGAAAAAGACCCAAAAATCGGGACTGTCCCTATAAAATCGGGACATCTGGTCACCCTACACCCTACCTAGTGGGGGGAGGGACAGCTAAACTGCTGGCAATTGATAGCCTGCTGGGCGGCTGCCGCACAGGGAACTTAAGGGACCGGGGAGCTGATAGGAGAGCTACTGGTCCATCCTGGTTCCAAGCCCCCACCGGCTAGCTGCAACTGGCTGCTCTTCCTGCAAGCAGTAGACAAAGCAGGCAGCTGCCAAACAACTTTATAAGGGAACACTGAGCAATCTGATAAAGAGAAATATATCTGAATTTAAGCTAATTTGTTTTGACAAAAAGTAAGTAATTTATAAATAACAGTTATTTTAGACATTTGACTGAATGTGAGAAAGAACAACGGTACACTCATTCAGGATTACAATTTTTAACCTGAAAAACATTGCCTGCAGTAGCTGAGGATTTTATGAGGGAAAACTAGTATAGAAGACGGTCACACAAGTCACAGATGTTAATAACTGTCTAAAAACATTTCTGCTTTAGCATATGCTTTATAGAATGCAGTATAGCATACTTTAATTGAGCTGATCTGCTACCTGCTGAGCTTGTTATGCTTACAGATGAGAGTGCTGTCTGATTAGCTATATTTTATTATACCTACAAATTTAAAGGTGACAGCTCACTATGGAAGTGTTATAGGGCACACAAACCCATGCAGCAATTTACTGTTTTGCATATTTTAAACATATATTTTCTACATTCTAAACTATGTGGATCTTTAACACAAAATAAGAGGCAAATAATAAATAAATAAATTCAAAACTCATACAATCTCTTCAGCATTATCCAGAGTTATTGTTCATACCAGCTTCAGTGTTATCTGTTTAAAAATATATATATCAAAACTCTTTCCTAAGATTTAGTCTAAAACTACTGTCAAACTTCAGTTTATAAATAAAACACAGTTTAGACTGGTTTTGGTATTTGATTCATGGCATAGCTATTGTTCAGGGTTATAAACTCAACTGGAACATGACTGTCTCTGCAGCCATATACCCACCCTCCTTAGCAACTGCATGCAGCAAGTTTTTGCTGACACTAACAAAAATTTACAGCTTCACAAAGTTACAATTTGTAAGTATTACCTCTGTGATTATTTAAACTTTATATCATCCCTACAAATGACAACATTTCATCTGAAAAAAATTAGAATACCTGGAAATTAAAAGCACAGCTCACTAGTGTCACATGAGAGCTCAAAATACTTCCTGCTCTCCAGAGCTTTGCTGAGTGACCCTCACAGACAGGGATATAGTGGGTTTCATTCAAATATAGAGCTCTAACATTTTACCCATTTTGTAGTAGTAGTACTACAGAACAACAACAAAAACAGCCTACTTATATAAGAAAATAACATTAAAGTGCACAATATCACTTTTGAGTGCTACAGGTTTACCATGAATGGTCAAAATAGTTCCATTTGTTTCTATCATTCACATCTTCCTAAATAAATTAGGTCAAATTCATCTAATTAAGTACACATATGTATCCCTAGTCAAGTCATGCATGTAAAAATAACCAGTGAGACAAGTCAACAAGGAACTCACCCATTGCAATTTTAGCTACTAACATTTTAGAATGAGGAGGAACAGAGGGGAGCTGAAAAAATGCAAACCCTTTGATCAGAGAAAACTGTAAAACTGAGGTCACCTTCCTTCTCACCCACTGTTCCCTCCACTCACTTGCCCTCCCAGAATGTTTCCTCCTTCTGATATCCCACTTCCCCCTTTGCCCTCTCTGCACACAGGAAGGTGTTCACTCCTGCTGCAACTCAGCCTTTACCTAGGAAGCTCCAACACTGTTGCAAACAACACTCACAATTTAATGACAAATCTCATGTGTGTGTTGGGGGAAGCGATCCACCTCCTGGATTCTTGTGATTACATGACACTCTCGGTTTGCCTTTTTTTTTTTTCTTTTTAAGGTTCTAGCCATGATGGTTCCAGAGAAATATTGAAAATATAACTCAGATACAGTCCAGACCAGAAGTCAGAAACTAAAATGGAATGAACCTCTAATCTCATGCCATTATTGCTTCTCTTCACACTATTATTGCTTCCACCTTTCAATCCTCCTGCACAGCTTCTTTCCAGCTATTCCCTCTTCCTTTCATTTTCCCTCCAGGCCCTGCCCTAAGGGTGAAAACTATCCACTGACAGTAATGGGAATTGTATCACACCTTGTTAGGTATTATTTTTGGTCCTTTTCTCTGGTAATACATAGGTTTAGAGCCTGATCCTGCCAAGTGCTAACTTCCGCTGACTTCAAGAGGAGTTGAAGGCACTCAACACACTAACAGATGCTCACTAAATTTACTGTTTGTGATCATGTCCCCCACCATTGACAGGCCCCAGCCAGGATAAAACCCCACTTGTTATTGGTATTTAACAGTTACTCCTCTACTACAATTTGCAAGGGCTCTAATTTTTTGTATACCACAATGCGGAAAATGCAGGTGAAGACAAATGATTTTCAGTAGTTGCCCCTATAGAATAAATTAATTTCTGAAACTATCATTTTCCATCATTTGGCCTTAATAAAAAAAAAGGCAGACCTCTTGATCAATTAAAACTTATAGAAAAATTATTTCTTGTGGATAATTTTTAAAAGGACTTAGGCACTTAAGAACAGATTTTCAAATATGTTTAGGTATCTGAAGATGCAGAGCGACACCTAGTTGGGTTGACAAAGATGCCTGAGTTACATACCTAGCTCCCATTGACTTTTAATGGGAGTTAGACATACAACCTGCTTTGGCACTTTTGAAAATCCCACTAGGCACTGCCTTGCATCTTTTGAGGCCTAAATAGCTTTATAAATCTTGTCCTTAGGAACCTAACTCTAATAAAAAGTCAATGACTTACACTCCTTAAGTTTTAGGTGCTTTTGAAAAAAAAAACCTGTGTGCACCTAATGCTGGACCTGTAACAGGAATGACTGAACCAAAACTGAGTATTGTCTTGCACAACCACAGGAAAACATACCTCAGTATAACCCAGTGCCCTTCCACAAAGCAGGAAGTGAAAGTTGATTGGGGTCACCACACTATTAAGGCTACAGAAGGTAGCTAAAGTACATACTGTAAAAACTTACTCTCTCACCCAAAGATCAGGATAATAAATATGTTATGTCTGAAGTTGGTTTTCAGATACCTTTCTGCTTGGTTACAAAATCATGTCTTGTAAATCACTTCAGGGTAGAGATTTCATTCTCTGTGAGGTGCTCAGCACATATAGAGCACTGTACAAATAATAAATAACATTGTCTTCAGATGGGTTAGGATAGGATTTGAAGACTCTTTGGATTAAACTTGACATAAATCAGAAAAACACACAAGCAACCTAATGCCAGTTAGAACTGAGAGCCTGATTCACCAGACCACAATATTACACCATCTTTATGCCAATGTAGTGGAATTATGGATGATAACAACAAGTGGAAGTTTTGCGTGAGTAAGGACTTCAGGATGAGGCTATTAGCCACCATAGGCTAAAGAGGGAATTCCTCTCAAAATTAAAATCTACAGGGAATTGTCCCACTAAGTTTTATTGGGCTTCACTTCTGTTATTATCTGCCCTTTCTATTGTTTTTCAATACTCTAGTTAGGATCTGATTCGTCAGAAGGTGTGTAAGTGACTCCTATGAAGTGGTGATAGAACTTCACTTCTCACTGAATTTAACAGAATTACACTGGTATCAACTTGGTGTAATGGATTAGTGATTTAAGCTCTGGATGTTCAAATGCTACAGGTTGGCATTGAGTAGGTCTTTTCCCATGCTCTGAAGTGGTGTCACTTCCATATAACTAAACTGTCAGTGACACCTGTTTAGAGAAAGGTCTCCCCTGTGTAGAGAATGGCAGTGGAGGAGAAAGCATTTACTATTTTAAAACCTTTCTTCTTTTAATTCCATGTTGCCAAAAAGGAAATAATTCAACCCGGTTACAATAACCTAAGCACTGAGTTCATTTGATCATTATTCATTTTAGTCACTGCCAAATATAAAGGCATGCAGAATGGGCACAAGTACAGACTTCAATACCATGACAAATAGTAGCTAGCTGATCAGATAATGTAAATAACATACAGACAATGTTATGTTTGTTACTTATATGTCCTTATGTAAAAAAAATGAGAAAATAAAGACAATGTTATATAACAACCATCCCCCTTATTACATTTTTACTAACCTCTAGTTTACAAGTTGTATAGGTCATGAAATATATCGTAATTTCATCATCCATAGCTAAATATCAATCTAGCACAACAATGAATAATGTGTATGTCACATTAACTACAATTAGTTTATTTAATTACACAAAACATCTAATGCTGAATGGCAACACATTTAGTCATCTAAGAGCATCCCAACACACTCACTGTTCTCAGTTTGCAGCTTCTAAATGTAAGAATTGAGAATGTGGAAAAGGCTAAATTCCCTGCCAATTGTTTTGCTTTTTAGAAGGCACTTAGGGTCTAATTGCCCATGCTTTTGAGGGACTGGAAAGGATGTCTCACATTAACACTAATGAAAATAAGAAAGAAAAACTTGTAGCACCTTAGAGACTAACAAATTTATTTCAGCATAAGCTTTCGTGGGTTAGTACCCACTTCATCGGATGCATGGAAGTGAAGTGGGTACTAACCCACGAAAGCTTATGCTGAAATAAATTTGTTAGTCTCTAAGGTGCTACAAGTTTTTCTTTCTTATTTTCATTTTGCTGACACAGACTAACACGGCTACTACACTGAAACCTATCATTAACACTAATGTGTGTTATACTCACACTTCAATTTGCACATGGATCTGAAAGCAGATTCTTCATAACAAGATGGTGGCTTTCCATTGTGTCTTTCCATTCAGTGGCTATTTACTGAATGTTAGGCATTAAGTTAGATGGAGAACTTTTTCTTAATACTTCAGAAATATTTGGAGAATTTGTAAGGGTGACCAAAAGTCAAATTACAGTACTAATTAAAACTGAAGCTATGAAGGATGAATACAGCTCTTTGTGGTTAAGAACAGCCATCAGCTGGTCAGTATCAGCTGCTTCAGAGAGAATACACAGAACAGGGCAATTGTCAACTGATCCACCCTCTCATCCAGTCCCAGCTTCTGGCAGTCAGAGGTTTAGGGACAGCCAGCTGCAGCCCAAGGCCAAATGTCTTTGCAATTCAGCAGCCCCTTAGCCCAAGCCTCAAGAGCCCAAGCCAGCAGGCCTGAGCCAGCCACAGGTTTCTCATAGTAGTGTAGACTAGTGGTTTTCAACCAGGGATCCAGGGCCCCCTGGGGACCACAAGCTGGTTTCAGGTGTGACAGATGAAACTAACTTTATTTTAACCCTTCCTAGCTTGTGACCCCATCACAAGCCAAAATCAAGCAAGGTACATAACCCAATTCAGTGGAACTACCCAAATGCTTAACTAAGTGAACGACTCATGTGTCTAGAGTCAGGGCACTTACCTAACTCGCTGAAAGGGCTGTATTTTTTAAAAAATCACTTCAGCCATTCTCCTTGCTCCTTTTTGAGCAAGTGTCACAGAAAGCAACTTTCCAAATTGGATGCACAAGTAAATAAGAAAAATTAATTAAGGACTAACCAATCAATTAATTAAGGACTAACCATCTAACAAATCACAACACTGCTTGGATTTCAAATATTTGCAATCAATCCAAAAAATAAAATAAAAAATTATTTATAGATACGTTATTAAGTGAATTTAAATAAATAAATTCAAAGAACTGTTGATCTATTCACATTTATTCGATGGGGAGGAAAATAGACTAAATTCATCTAATAAATTAATTTCAGATCCAGGTTGTAATCAAATAGTTTAAAATCCAATAAAATCATTTTAAAAGACAGCAAGAAATATTAAGGTTTATTATTATTCCCAGATTAAATGATCTGACTGACACCAGTTTTACTCTTTTTATTATCCATCTTTGGATAAGTCTATTAATACACTTGGGAGTTATATTAATGCACAAATATTAATGGCAAAAAAACAACAACAACCCACTACTATCATTTCATCCAACCTATTTTCCATTAGGTTTATCATTTGCATTGAAGTGTTAGATTATTCAGTGCAATGTACAGAATCAGGTATTCGACATTTTTTTACATTGGGTTTTTACTGGACTATTTGGTGCACAGTCTATCCTGGACCACCATAAATTATTCTTGTTCAAAGGCGAGGTAAGGGAGAAATTTAATTATTTAATTATGCAGAGAGCATTTTCAGGAAGAATTGGAGATAATTGATTTCCCTTTGGCTCTCAGTTAAACCAAGACAAAATCAGAACTACCACACTCCCTGGAACTTAATTATACTTACTTTTAAACTTTTGCAAGCTATAAAAATCAAAAAGAGAAACTTTAAAGTAATTTCAATCCTTGTGTGGGTTATTTTAACTCTGAAGTACAAATTACTCCATCAGGCTGGATATTTTCCCAGCAATGGCAGGAAATGCAATTATAACATGCATCTGAGTAGGATAATGAATGTCCAAAAAAGGACTTAATATTGTGGCTATCCTTTGGTCACAATGTAATGCTGTAATCAATCTGCTTTTCTTAGCAGGATGACTTTAATCTCTTTAAAGAAGCTGAGTCTGGAACTGGGAAATAAGGGGTAAAACTGTAAGTGTCTCTTTTGTGAGAGACTGATGTACTGACCTCTATGTTCAGTCATGCCTAGGTAAGAATAGTATCTTTTTAGAATTATTTCCATTACAGTATTTCTAAGCAGCTACTGTAAGCTGTTGGAAAGGCAGATGTATACTTCAGCTACAAAGGTTCTAAGTATGCCTGCAACCAAGTGGCCCTGAAATCCCAAGGAACATTCCTATTTTCAAGGAACATACCAGCATCCCCATCAGTTTTAAAAGAATGCTTGTTTAGGGTTTTTTTGTTTGTTTTGGGTTTGGTTTTTTTTGTAAATTCCAACAGATTCTTTTCAACAGGAGTTTGCAGATACAGGCTTCATCAAGAAACCCTTACTTTTTTTCTAACTATTCAGAAAATATCTAGATACTGCAGTAATGGATATCCACCAAAGTTTTGAACAGGGATCCTAGAAATCCATTTGCCATGGAAAATGGAGTTTGTGTTTTTACAGAGCATTTTTAGTTTTTACATTTTCTGAAAAAATAAAAAGATATAAAGTAGAACCCTATTTTTCCGAACCTCCATTAACCAGCTCCCCATATTAACCAAATCACCAGCTGCCCAGGACTGACAGCGGCTGGGGCAACCAGACCCAAACAGTCAGCCCCTAGCGGCTCAAGCTTGGGTAGTCAGCCCTGGACATCTGGTAGTTTAGTTAATGTGGAGAGCCAGATAATGAAGGCTTGGATAAATGGGGATCTACTGTATATCAATAAAATGTGTTCAACTGATGCCTATATATTCTAGCTAGGGAAACTAAAGTTCAGTGTTTCATTTTAATCATTTTTATTTTTTTTAAGGAAGAATTTTGTTATTTTATCATGGAAAACAAGGATCCTGGTTATGAAGTATTTAGCTAATGTAGCTTTATTTGTCTCTCTTCCTTTCATTCAGCAGGGACTGAACTTGTAATTTTTATTCATGTGATTATTCACAATAGGCTTCAGCTGAACAACTGCAGTGTAATTTAGTTGGCTGAGAGTATATAGTGTATATACTCTAGGATGGGCCACCACCAGCCATATATTTTCACTCTGACAAGACTTCCCATTGTGTCCGGATGTCCTCTACTCCCCTAGCACAATTTCAAATCCCATATTTCAGCTACATTTATTTGAATCCCACCAGTAACAAAAAACTACCACTGCCTTTCCCTCTTAAAGTTATCATTAGGGCCCTACCAAATTCACGGTCCGTTTTGGTCAATTTCACAGTCATAGGATTTTTTAAATAGTAAATTTCATGATTTCAGCTATTTAAATCTGAAATTTCACAGTCTTGTAATTGTAGGGTCCTGACCCAAAAAGTAGTTGGGAGGAGGGTGTTGCAAGGTTACTGTAAGGCGGTTGCGGTACTGCTACCCTTACGTCTGCAGCGCTGTCTTCAGAGCTAAGCGATGGCTGCTGGCTGGGAGCCCAGCTCTGAAAGCAGAGCCGCTCGCAGCAGCAGCATAGAAGTAAGGATGGCATGGTATGGTATTGTCACCCTTCCTTCTGTGCTGCAGCCTGCAGAGCTGGGCCTTCAGTCAGTAGCTGCCACTCTCCGGCTGCCTGCCCAGCTCTGCAGGCAGCAGCACAGAAGGAAGGGTGGCATGGTATGGAATTGTCAACCTTACTTCTGCGCTGCTGCTGGCGGGACGCTGACTGCAGAACTGAATGCCCGGCCAACAGTCACCGCTCTCTGGCAGCTAAGCTCTGAAGGCAGCACAGAAGTAAGAGTAGCAATACTGCAACACACCTAAAATAACCTTGTCACCCACCTTCCCCCTGCCCACAATTCCCTTTTGGGCAGGATCCTCAATTTGAGAAATGATGGTCTCTCCCGTGAAATCTGTATAGTATAGTGTAAAAGCACACAAAAGACCAGATTTCATGGGGGGAGACCAGATTTCACAATCCGTGATGCATTTTTCATGGCCGTGAATTTGTTAGGGCCCTAGTTATAATGATTGGTCAGAGACTGGTGCTCTGTTAGAGAAGTTTGTTAGTCATTTTCCAGCAAAGTCTAACAATTGCTTTCAGCTCCAAGCTGTAGCTGGGTATCAGAGCATTTTAATCCCAAAAGTAAGCATGCATCCCAAAAGTAAACATTCCATGTTTAACTCCTGACTATTTGCATAGACAAGTTTCTTTCTCTGACTCCCTTTGTATGCAGGAAAAATTCAGAAGCAGCTGGAACTCAGTAATATAGGTTTTCCCACCTGGAACAAAAGAATAAATATCTTACACAATTGCTGCTCTATAAAAGTAGCATATGTTTTAGTTATTGGATGTAGATGAGATTGTATGTTGAGTGACTTATATAAACAACTACAAACGTGGCCCTTTTGAGTATTACAGTACGTACATATACACCAGAATTTTCACAAGAGGTCAGTTCCCATTTAGACACTGACATAAGTCACCAGATTTTCAGAAGAGCTCAGCATGCAATGTAGTAAACCTTTTAAAAAAAAAAAAACCTAGGCCCTTATTTATTTTTTTCACATAAAGATTTCTTTTTAGATAATCTGTTCACCTTTTTTGTTGGCTGCCAATTAAAGATGAGGCTGTGAAGCTATATGTACAAACAAGCTGATCTTCAACGGTGTTGAATTCTCATACAGCTTTTAGGATATATCTCAGCATTTATACAACAGCCATTGTATTGGGCAATATGGAGCTATACTCAGAGGTGAAAGTAAGCTGGTATGGGCCAGTACAGAGTACCTGTAAAAAAAGGTGCAGCAGCCTACCGGCATAAGTGGAGCATTCAGTACTGGTTTACTTTTACTTTTGGCTGCACAACAAATAGTTTAAACTCAAAGCTAATAAAAGCTTGGCAAGGGAAAACACACTGTCACATTGGTTTCTCTCCTCCTCCAGCCAGGCTGCCGACGCGGCTAGGCTCCGCGTTCCCCCGACCCCCTGCACTCAGCAGATGCTGCAGCGGTTCCCCTCTAGCTTGCAGCAGGGAGCAGGGGGACTGACTGAGGGAGAAGCCTCCCTAGGACACCTGCTGCCTGCATAAGAACAGTTTAAATTTAGCTGTTCACTCCGCGGTTCAGATCGCGGGATTAGGGGCCATTTTTGACATCCTTGTTAATTTAACTCACAGTTGTTGGGGGGGGGAGGGGGGTTTGCGGGTGTGAGACCAAGGCAGGGCCAGAATAGAATAGGCATTTGGCTGCACATCTTAAATCCAGAGCTAATAAAAGTCAGTGGAAGGGGAAAACTCACTGCCACATTGGTTTCTCTCCTCCCTCCTCCTCCAGGCCCAACAACTGTGAGTGAAATTAACAAGGATGCCCAAAATTGCCCCTAATCCCACAGGTAGAACCACGGAGTGAACAGCTAAATTTATACTGTTCCTATGTAGCAAGTCCCCCTGCTCCCTGCTGCAAGCTAGAGGGGAGCTGCTGCAGCCCCTGCTGAGTGTGGGGGTCGGGGGAACACGGAGCCTAGCCATGGCAGCCTGGCTGGAGGAGGAGGGAGGACAAGGAGAAAAATGTGACAGTGAGTTTTCACTATTTCAGGCTTATTCCAATATTAAAGTTTTATTATAGACAGTACTGGTAGTAGTAGTAGTAGCTTGATTTTCTATATCGAAGTCATGCAATGGGAGGCCATGAAGTAGGTAGGAGAGGTGGGTTGCTTGAGTTTGGGCTGTACCAGTAAGAAATTTAACTTATGTTCACCCTGGCCCTGCCCCTTCTGCCTGAGGCCCCGCCCCTTTTGTGGGGCGTGGGGGTGGGCCCCGTACTGGTAAGAGCTGTATTTTACTTTCACCCCTGGCTATACTTCCCCAATAGGCACACCAGGGACACTACCTCAATCTCTGCCAGGGCTGCCCCTTGCAAATGCCATAGTGCATTTGCTCCGTTCTTTAGGAGGGAGCATATTGCTTCATCTAGTGTGCCAGCCCAGTTCTGCCATGACCTCATCTCCTCTCCAAACCTTCTAGGGACATATGTACACTGCAATCTCACAACTGATTGAAGCATAGGTAGGCATACCCAAGCTAGCTATATTCATGTTAGTATTACTAAAAATAGCAGTGTAGGCATGACAGCACAGACTTCAGTGCAGGCTAGCAACATGCTTCTACAGCCCATGCTGAAGCCCACGCAACAGTGTCTACACTGCAAATTTTTAGCAATGATAGAGGAGATAAAATTAGCACAGATATGTCTGCCTGAGCTATAATCACCCCTCAAACTGCACTGTAGATATATCCTAGGAGTCTTGCCCCCCAGGGGAGGAAGAGAACAGGAGCAAGATGTCCCAGGACTCGTCAGAACACAGGGTCTGCAATTATGAGAGGCCTTCACAGTCCAGGTGCTCTGCGGATTTCTGCAGAGCCACACAAGGGAAGCACCTTACCCCACCCTCTTCACCGTAGCAGCTGTACACAATCTGGCCCTCTGACTTCAGTTTCATTTGTGAGCACTCAGCACCTCTGAAAATCAGGCCATTAGTATAGGTCTCTAAGGTGCTAATCAAATCTGGACCAAGCCTCAGTTTTTATATTTAAACCACTGTTAATTATATTAAGCACCCAAATATCTGTATAATTGGTATACAGAGGCAAAAGTGGCCAGGGAAAGCTGATCTGTGTCTAATAACGATACAGATATACACTTTCAGCATGCTATGGGACTCAGAGACCAGTCCTGTATCTTTAGAGCAAAAATATCCACAATGACCTGATTTCCAATGACCACCTCTGCCTTCCACTGACTTTTAAGAGGATTTGAAAGTCAGGCCAGAAATGAAGTTCTGAAGTTCATTTTAATAATAAATAAAATGAAGTCATTAGTTTTAATTTTTTCCCCAGCAATGTGTGTCAGCTGAGGTGTTCAAAACTTCTCCCCCTTGATTTTTCCTTTACATTCATTATTTACAGTAGGTAAGCTTAAGTGCATACTTACTAGAACACCTGAATTCAGCAAATTAAAAAGTTGCAATGTAAATGTTTCAAGCAATTTTCATGCAATTATCCCTAGGGGACTGCTAGAAGCAAGAGTTGTAAACAAACCAGGAGTGAAAAAAAATCATTTTAAAAGACTGTATGATCTAATTAAACAAAGGCATACTTCCCTTACTTAGGACTGACAAATTCATCTCAACACTTTAAATGTGAAATTAACAGGGAATATAACTAATTTCTAAAAAGTTTGATTTACATGTATCTTTTAAAAACTACAATGTTACAAATACTCTAAATGACACGTTTCATATTATTGCATTTAGTCATGTAAGAGCTCTGAAACGTTTTCTTTAGCCCCAAATGCTGGGTTTTCTGAAAATCTTTGTTTCAAAGCCAGGTTGGAAAGCCACTTCTCCCATGAGTTTCAATAACCACACACATGCACAACACTGACAGATACACAGAAATACACTGGGATGATCTCCAGGATCCAAGAATCTAAGGAAATGTGACTGAGTGAATAATGGCTATTTTGTCTGTCTTTCTGACAGTCTGAAGTAAGTCTTCCAAAAAAATAAAAGCAGCACCCTGGCAACAATAAACTGTCAATCATATTATTTCTTCTTCTAATTAAGAATAATAGAATAATGTCAATTCAAAATTATGCCTTATATCTTGCAGGAGAAAGGAAGGGGATGAAATGTATGCATAGATTATTATAATCATTAACAAAATCGGGCTAACAATATGATTAATATAAAGAAAGGATTAAATTAATATATAATGTAAGTGGTTTTGTGCTAGAAAATACTAAGCACACATTTGTATGAAAAAAGTGGTAGTCAAGCACACGCCTCAACAGTTTCAGTTAGCTAATATTGCTTTGAAAAATGCTGCAACTCCTGATGCTCTCATGTGATTGGAGGAAATAAAAAGGGTCTGCTATGATGCTGAATCCAGGAGAAATGTTCTTTATCTCAATAGAGGTAACTTAAACTATGAACCAACTCTTCCCTGGTGTAACTGGGCAAAGCACATCTTCATTGATTTCAGTGGAGATGTGCTGTACACTAGGCCTAAGCACATGGCACTTCAATATCATCACATATTGCCACAGGATTCGATTATATAATGCTAAGAAAGGACAATCAAAAGTACATATTTAAAGGAACCATAAAGAAATGTGGGCTTCATGTACTATATATATACTTTACTCAGATATGCCTGGGATTCCTTGCATCTCCATATTAACTTGGGCAGCTATATTTTAGTTTTTTCTCTCAATGAAGATATAAGCTATTAATATCTGCTTCCTCTTCCATAGTTTTACCAGCACATTCGCTGTAGTGTTTAACCTCTTCAAAGGAAGACTGGATCAACTGACTTTTGGAAGTCATACTATTTCCCATATTCTCAATGCAGTCAAATTCCTTCATGCTGACTTGTAACACATACATCTTCCAAAGCTGAACCTTTTTTTAGTCAGTATAGACATCATTTATGTAACAGAAAGGGACAAAAAAAACCCCACTTCAATATTATTCTTAATGTTTGGTCTCATTAGATTTATTCTTTAATGCAAGAGAGAAATTACTAAACTATTGCAAAAGAATAATGGGGGCGGGGAGGAAGTGGGTCAAGATTCAAGCAAAAGCACCAGCTCTTTAATTAAGGGTGTTTCCACACATTTATCTACAAAGTCCAATTAGATTAATGTCTACTTGCAGGATTAGATTTATTTATTCAGGTTATGAGGGGGGACCTTTAATCCTCCAGGACTTCCATATGCTTATACAACATTTTCCTTTATCTGATGCATGAGTAACACAACCTTTTAGTTTTTTTCTTTGGCATGAAATATATCCTCAGTAGTGGACTTAGAGTGTGAGCTCAAGTTCTCTAACAGCTAAGTTATATTTATTCTGATTATTTCTCAAAAGTCATTTGCTTTCAAGAGTATAAGGTAGATGGGAGGCACTTGCCATCCTCTGCAAGAAAGAATAAATAAGTCTATATAAGTCCTTGCAAAATGTAGAACTTTCCTTATACACGAAGGGGAAGGAAGCACAGAAGGTAACAGCACCATAGAATTATTAGTGAGGAAACAGACCCAAGAAAGGCATAAAATAAACCAGACAGTGCCAAACTTACTGAGTTAAAGTTCATATTTCAGTACTATCCCCAGATTCCAACATCCAGAATATTAATCTATGATTCCCATGCCAGTTTTCATTTGTTGTTTCTTATGTCAAGAGATCATATAAATTCCCCACTTTTGGAGGGAGTACTGTCTCAGTGGAGTTGTCTATATATTGTATAGAAAATTAAAAATAACCATGAATATTAATTTCTGAAACTATTTTCAAGTCAGATTACTTGCTATAACACTAGGCCAATTTCTCAGAAAATGTTAGTCTATTATGTGTTATTATAAGAGAGCCTTATTAATCAGCTATCTCATTACCCCTCATCCTACTGTAATTTAATAACAATAAAAATTAATAATAATAATACTTTGAAAACCTCGGTTCAAGATAAAAGTTCTATCTTCTCATCTGGTACACCCACTGTGACACAATTTTCTAGTTAATTTTTTTCTTTTTGTTTTAGTATTTGTGATTGAAATCAAATGTGTCCCTCCTGGCAATGTGAAATCAAAAGCTCTTCTGTTCGCTGCTGCTGCTCAATAAAAATCCACTTTTTAAAGGCCAGAGTGTGAGCCACTACCTATATCTGTACAAGGGAATTAGCAGACATATGGCATACCATTACTTCTCTGTATTGGCCATTCATATTACAAGACATGGAAAAAGGAAGAGAGCAGCTACTATTCTCTCACCTGTACAAGTGGGGAGGGAGTATGCAGGTGTTGAGAGGAGGTCTTGGCTCCTTTACCCAGCACACCAGCCAGCTCAGCTGAGGCAGCAATATCCTGCACCAGATATAAGGGGGGGAACCAGGGACCAGATTTGACCTGATCTTGTCCTGGAGCAGTGCAACTGTACAGGGGCATTTATTTAGGGTTTCTGACAAAGCCACAATACACTCTTAAATATCTCCCAGGTATTAGAACCTTGCAGAGCAAACAACAGACCCAGCTCTGATTCAGGATGCATGTGTAGTGTATTTTCAATTTCTCATTAGTTACTAGTTTTGAAAAGACAATACAATAGCAAAGGCTGAAGATTAAACACATCATAATGCTTCATAGCAAAACTGTCTGCAGTTCCTTTTTTTGCAACACATTCCTTGCCACTTAAACTGAACTTCCATCAATGAAAATAGCTCTATTTAATTATGGTATCAGCCATGAAACACCACTTATCTACTGAGTTTTAGCTGTTAACTGATCAACTTGAGGATGTGATATATTGTTGAATGAAACAGAGCAAGGAAGTGGATCCACACCATGTAATAATTGTACATAATCTCTACAGCACTCAAAGAAAAGGAAAAACCTTGGTCAGCTACATGAATGCAGAACCTATTTCTTGGATCACTTCATTGAGTCGGATGCCATATGGGCACATGCCTACGTCATAATCAAATGCACTTAGCTGGGAAACTAATTAGTGAAGTGGTTATATCTATTTCCTTTCTAAGATATAACTTAGAAGAATGAGGTCTCATTTTTCTTAATGCTACATTTAAAGGAAAAGAGGCCTACTTTCTGCTAGTTTCACCCTGAGTAATACACAATTTATCCTTTTGAGCAAGTTTATCTTCTGCAAATTATGATAGCAGTACTATATTTCATGCTTTGTAAGGGAGATCCATTGCTTTGGTAGGTAAGCTCCATTTGTTTGCTTTAGGTTACTTCTTTCCCCTTCCTTTCAGTGTTCATGTTTTGTGTATCTTTCTGCATAGTAATTCAAGGAGAGCATAACAAACACTTTTTGTTTTAACTTTCAATACATAAGAGCAACATCTATTTTAATGGAAGTATTACTAAGTTGTGCCCTTTACTTTTTATATTTAATTCTCAGAGGCCTTGGTCAGGTTCTGGGTGCTGCTGTGCTTGGTGGACTGCAAACAGGCAGAATCCTAAAATCAAATCAGCAAGTGTGGACTCATGCCCTTGTACAGGACCATTGACTTCAACAGGTCTCCATGTAGGCACAGGAAACAGGTTTGGGCATAGAGGTAGGCATAGTGCCTGCCTTTACAATCCAATAAATAAAAACAATAATAATTAGGTTTTGTCTGCGCTTTCATCATCAACCCTGATTTTGTAACCTTGATCACATTTTAACTTTGCTGTAAAAAGTCCTCAGCTTGTGAATGATTTTTACATCAGTTTTAAACTAAGAACAGAAGAGCTCCTCCCATTCCACCGTATTGTGAAAACAGCAGTATTAAAATTTATATTAAAAATAAAACCTGCTTTAATTGAAGAAATATATAGACTCGACCTAAGTGCCAAGATTAAAAAGATATCCCTTCCTCAGGACAGAACATATGCTACTTTGCAAAAAATAAAAAAATAAAAAAGCCAAAATCACCAGGTGTATCAGAAATAATCAAGAATACAAATATGCCACAAGACTGGACAAATTAAAAAGAGAATAACAGATTGAACAGATCATAGAAAACAATTGTGTATAGCAAATATTTCTCCTGATAATGAGAGCAAATCAGAAAAGCAATTCAGATATACATGTATACAAGGATTTTAAAAAGTTTAAACAGCTCTGCAGGTTTTGCCAAGACTTTCCACCTCTCCATGTAATAGGGTGTAATTCCACTCTGTAGAAGAAGGGGTTGAAGAGCACCTCTGGTCCAAGGCAGCCCTACCCTGCCGCACTAGCAAAGCCTGCACAAGCTGGAGGCGGGGCTTAAAAGGGGAAGCAGAGCAGCTCAGAAGGAGGCAGACAGTGGAAGGCATAGGTGCTGAACGAGGGGTGCTGCCAACCATCCCCTGGCTTGAAGTAGTAATAACAACCCACGTGCATGGATTCTGCCTTCAGCACCCCCACTATACAAATTGTTCCTGCACCGCTGGTGGAAGGGAGCAGACCTATGCGCTGAGCTTTTGTGAAGGAGTATCCCAGGAGCTCTTGCTGCCTGATGCTTGAAGAATCTGACCAGACCAAACCTGCAAAGGAGGGACTGGTGACTTTTGAAGGTTAGAAACTTTATTTTTTGTGTGTTCAGATCTTTATTTTACCCTGCGGGAGGAGGGGACTGTGATGCTGGAAAACCAGGTCAGTCCAGGGCCACAGGCCAATTCACTTGTATTAGTGTAGATCTAAGTGAGTATTAATGTATAAGTGGTTTGGGTGTTTAAAATTCATAAAACTAATGGGATGTTTCTTGTATTGTTTTCACTTTTCTATTCCTGTCATAGTGTAACAGCAAACATTTACATGATAAATACCCTTGCAACTAAATTACCCATAAAAGAAATCTTGTGAAATGATAATGAAGGACTTAAGGACTTTTAACAGAAAATGCTAATTTCAAGCAAGTGGCCTTTATGTATGTGGCCAGAGGTCAAAAGTCTAAGTGCATTCCTCACACACCATCATCAGAGGAAAGGCCCACTTGGGTAGAGAGACTGTCAGCTTGTCTTCTGTAAGAAGAAGATATAATATGGATTCAAAGAAAAATCCTTTATCACTGGACTGTTTGGATTCTAACAGGGCATAATAACTGAACAAGAAGTCAGAGATTATTCTGGGTAGCCCCGTATAAGACTTTTGGGAAACTGGCAATCTTTTCCATCACTGTGTTACAAACTGTAATTAATCTGTTATTATATTTTACTTGCTTTAACCTCTCAATAATTCTCATTCTTTTTTCTTTAGCTAATAACCCCAACACTACTGGCTGCCAGCATTGTCTTTGGTGTAAAGATCTGGTGTACCAATTGATCTGGGGTGAGTGACTAGTCTCTTGGGACTGGGAGAAACTTGATGTGGTGTGATTTTTGTTTAAGTAACCTGTTATCACAAAGTTCAGTTTGTCTGACCAGCAAGATAGACTGGAGATACTAAGGGGCTGTCTGTGACTCCATAGTAAGACTGGTATTGTGGCCCAGGAGTTCACATTTGTTACTGACTTGGTGAAATCTAATTATAGTTTGTTTACTTGCCGCGTCTGCAGGTTCGGCCGATTGCAGCTCCCACCAGCAGCAGTTCGCTGTCCCAGGCCAACGGGGGCTGCGAGAAGCGGCACGGGCCAAGGGATGTGCTGGCTACCCGCAGCCCCCATTGGCCTGGAACGGCGAACCACGGCCAATGGGAGCTGCAGTCGGCTGAACCTGCGGACGTGGAAGGTAAACAAACCGGCCTGGCCCACCAGGGGTCTTACCCTGGCAGGCCGCGTGCCAAAGGTTGCCGATCCTTGTTATAGAACATACCATCAGTTTGGGGTATCTGCCTTTGTTTTCTGACAGTTTACCAGAGTTGTGAGCTACTCTAGATAGCATGACAGGGACACTAGTAGGAAGTGATCCAGGGAGGCAGCCAAATAGCACCACAAGGTGCATATTGTAGCTGCCTGACATTGGGCCCTGGTTTGAAGCCCTGTGGAGATGGTGGGCCTGGGCTACCTTACCAACCTCTAAAGTGGGGACAATGACATAGTTGGGGAAGATCCTGAAAGTGCAAGGCTAGAAGGCTGAGTTGCTAAAGTGGATCTGTACTGAGAAAGGGTAACATCCAGGAGGAAGACAAGTTGCCATACCCCAACCTGAGCACTAGGTGGCACTGCGGGTGAGTGTTCACCTTCACCCTCTGCCACAACACTCCAAAGCCCGACATTAGGACTGGTCAATAATTTTCCATCAAAAAAAACTCTTTTTTGCTGAAAAGTTGGGTTTTCCACAAAATGAAAGTATATATATACACACACACACTTTAATTTTGTGGAATATATATATATTTTTCTGATATATATATATATATATATATATATATATATATATATATATATATCAGAAAAACAAACATCAGATTTTGTGTGGACTTTGGCAGTTTCTAACCCCAAAAAATTGTTTGTTACAGTTGAGTTTTGGGAAGAAATTCTGAAGTGTTTTTTTTTCCCTTCAATATTCATCCAACATTTTTTGTTTTCATTTGTAAAAAAAACCAAAAAAAAACCCAACAATTTTTTGAGGGGGTGTTGCTTTGTGTTTTTTGCTTCTTTTGATGAAAAGTCTAGATTTTCTATGGAAAAAAATCCATTTTCCATCCACCTCTCCCCAACATTGCAGTAACATTTGTCTATAATCAGGAAAGCTAGACAAAGCATTGTATGTTAATTGACACTGCAGCTTCAGTTCGTCTAAAGGGGTCACACAAACACATCAAGAAGTCCGTATTTCTTCCTGAAAGATGAGCTCCCGCCTGCCACAGAGTTTTAATACATATATCTTTGAAAAATGTAGGCATATATATGCCATCCTAATGGCTGTCAGGGTGGTTTTATTTTTGAAACATAATCAACACTCAAAATAGACATAGAAGAAATTATTTTTTCGTTATAAAAGCTTAACCATCTGTGATACTTTTCTCAAATTATATAATATGTAACTTTATAGTCATACCTTGCACTTCAGACATAACTCATACGGATAGCTTTGTAGTTAGAGGAAGACACATTCATTTGATGAGATAGGTTGATTCTTGTGCCTACTGTCTGGAAAGGCTTCCTTTCTTTCCTGTGGCAAATTGGCAATTCAAGGAACATTTCTTTGCAATGGGCTACAAAATTATGCTTGAAGAAAGTACATTATGCTAACTTTGAGCTGCCAAATACATATTTTATAACTAAAGCAATATGCAGAATATGAATGTGAAACACTTTAGCGGTATTTTGATGGCTAAAGTCAACATTCATTGTTCTTTATAAACGGAAGTAATGTACCCATTAATACAGCTATGCTAATGGAGAATTTGGCAATTGCTTCACCCTTTGAAGGTGCTTATGCATTGGATCCTTGTAAGTTGCACACCCATCCTGGCACTTATGTGACATGAGATACAAGATGAGTAAAAGCAGCTTAAAATTAAATATAATTCACCTAAATGAGGAGATGTTTTAAACATTAAACAACAACAACTTATCTGACTAACAAACTCTGGCATCCTATTTGGTTAAAGGAAATAAGGACTTTATCTGAGCGCACTAGTTCTATCTATTTAGTTGCTGGCTATGACATGCTGCCACCAGGTGGAGATTGCTTAATGCAGGGATCGGCAACCTATGGCACGTGGCCCACCAGGGTAAGCCCCCTGACGGGACGGGGCGGTTTGTTTACTTGCCGCGTCCACAGGTTCGGCCAATCGCGGTTCCCACTGGCCGTGGTTTGCTGCTCCAGGCCAATGGGGGCTGTGGAAAGCGGCATAGGCCAAGGGATGTGCTGGCCGCTGCTTCCTGCAGCCCCCATTGGCCTGGAGCGGCAAACCGCGGCCAGTGGGAGCTGCGATCGGCCGAACCTGCGGACGCGGCAGGTAAACAAACCGGCTCGGCCCACCAGGGGGCTTACTCTGGAGGGTTGCGTGCCAAAGCTTGCCGATCCCTGGCTTAATGAGCAACTACCTATTTATCAACAGAGGTATAAGAAAAATAACGTGACAACATAAAATTGTTAATGGAAATAAAATAGTAAATTATTAAAATCATATTCTACTTTCTTCTATGTGTGAGGTAAACTTAAACTGAGCACAGAAATTTGACAAAAAAAGAATCTGACTATCATAGACCATAAAAATTCAGATTGTACTGAAATGTATTTAAAATAATCCAGTTTGGTGAGCAATGCTGAAATATGCACATCCCTTGAAAATCTTCTCTGCAGACTGTTAGCACTCCTTTGTTTGAATCATGGGGAAGAAAAGACTTAGTGGAAAAAAAATATGTCAAACATTAATATGCAGAGACCTACATTAGTACACTACCAGCCAAAGTCAACAGAATTATTGCTTCTTACCTATGTAGAAAATAGAAATGCTGCAAGTTCTTTTTTAACAAAAAACAAACAAAAAAGAAGCTGCAAGTAAAATAGGATTTGAAAAAGTATGCCAGTTGTTTCCTCAGACCACAGGACTTCAGTATAAAATGGAAAGAATATGCCATTCTCCTCAGTCAGCTCTACTACCTGTGTCTTTAATATGTAATGGAAACATTACAGGGACACAGTTAACTTAAAATAAATAAGTCACACTTTCTGAATGTGATGTACTTATGTTGTGGGATTTTTTTCACCCTCTTCCTCAGATTTACACATGGCGGGGGATCCTCTTTATATGGGTCTCCCTCTCCAGTGTGAAGGGAAAGTGGGGTGATCTGGTCAACTCCCCCATAGTTGGGCTAGGCAGATTTCTAAGTATTTAATACTGCTTACAATATTTCTTGTGATGTCATATAAGGCCAAGTCCAGAGTCATGAGATATCAGCGTTTTCTGCTTTTTTGTTGTTGTTGTCTTTTGAATCATGATAGTATGAATATAGGATTTGTGTTTTACTCTCATATGCTCCTCTTCCCTAAAATGAATCCTTCCTTTGTTCCTATTTTGCATCTTTTTTTAAATAAAACTCTCTACTAAAATAAGTAGGATATGTTATACACTGATCTGTCTCATGACCCCGTTACATTTCAACATGCTGCTAAAATAAAACACAGCATTATGATTACTGTAGGTGGAAAATAAGCAGGATCAAATTAATTTAAAGAAATAAGAATCTTCTTTTCACACAAATACAACACTGTACGTGAGAGGTAATAAAGAGAGAGAAAAATTCAGCCAATGAAGATTATGCTCATAGAAGTGTTTTTAAAAATAGCTTATTGACTTAGAAATCAATTATATGAATCCAAAGAAATTTTTAGACACATTTGGATAAACAATGTTGAGACTGCTCAAAGAATTCTGGACCTCTATGTTCCATCTAATCTCACTGGTGGCAGGTAACTGGGGCTACAGGGAGCTTAGATTTCCCAAATCTATTATCTGAGCCACATCGTTGCCCTGACACCTGTCCAATTTGGTGGGAGATCCTCCACGACTGATGAGGTTAGGGCCAGTGGAAGTAGGGAGCAGGGGAGAAATCCTGGGCAGGGCAGGGCCGGTGCAACTACTAGGCAAACTAGGCGGTCGCCTAGGGTGCCAAGTGGTTGGGGGCGCCGAGCCCAAGCGCGGCGAGGGGTAAGCTGGGGGGCGCACTGGGGCCACCGCCTGCATGCATCCACTGCAGGAGCTCCTGGGGGGGGGCGCTGGGCCGCAGCCCGGGCAGGCACCCCCCCCCGGCTCCCCCCTCACCGTGCTCGGGTTCTGTGGCTCCCAGGACGGAGTGTGAGCTGCTGCTGCCCCTCCCGCTGCCTCAGCACTCTGCGGGGGAGGGGCTGTGCACAGGGCAGCCCGGCAGCATGTTTTTCCTCCACGTGGAGCCAGCGGCTCCAGCGGCCTAGGCATGGTAAGGGGAGTCCCGGGGGGGCAGTCAGGGAGCAGCGGGTGTTGGAAGGGTTGGGAGTTCTGGGAGGGCCAGTCAAGGGGCGGGGCATGTTTGGATGGGGCGTGGGAGTCCCGGGGGTCTGTCTGGGGGCAGGGGTGTGGATAAGGGTTGGGGCAGTAAGGGGACAGGTAGGGAGTAGGGTGCTAGGGGGGCAGTTAGGGTGGGGGTCCTAGGAGGGGGCAGTTAGGGACAAGGAGCAGGGGTATTGGGGGTTCTGAGGGGGGCAGTCAGGGGGTGGAAAGTGGGAGGGAGTGGATGCGGGCGGGGAACCTGATCTGGGGAGCAGCCCCTGGGCATGGTTCGCCCCTGGGCACGGTTGGCCCCTGGGGTCTGTAAAGGCTCGTTGGGATTTGCCCCTCAATGAACCGATGTGCGGGGGGGGGGGGGGCGCAAGGTGGAATTTTCGCCTAAGGCGCAAAATATCCTTGCACCGGTCCTGATCCTGGGGCCCTGCATCTGGTGACAACAGTAAGGAAGAAAGTTGGGGGTGGGGACCAGGCGTCACGAGGAGAGGGTCCTGCCTGTGTGCAGATGTGCTCATCAAACAGTGCTGTGGCAAGCTCCTCAAACTCTACAGCCAGTGAGAGCCAGTGGACTGAGCAGGGAGTCAGGCCCAGCCCTGCAGAACAGGAGCCACTGCTACAGGACAGTGTGGGGCAGACTCAGCCCCTACACTCCCCCAGAATATTTTCACCAGTCACCTACATCTAACTCCCCTTTCTTTTCCATTCCCTCCCTAGTGCCCCCCTTCCCATTTATGTATATCTTCTCCTATTTTACAACTGTAACTCCCCACCCCTAATGTGTTATATCTATGTAGTATTATTTGGTTTTGTATTGTCAGGTCTTGCAGCTTTTATGAGTTGTAAAACTGCATAATTCTATTGGAGATCCTGTGATGCATGCAGTATTCAGGAACATATGGAAGCTCTAAGTCACTTATCTTTTTTTATATTTTTTATTGTTTCTATAAAAAAAATCAATACAAAAGTCATAAGGCAAGTTACGTGTGATTTAAAGCTCCCACCTGTCTAACCTGTGTTTAGGACCATACACATACAGCTTTTTATAGTGTGTGATTTTTAAAAAGCCAACACTTACATATACTTATAGCAAAGGGGCATTCTCTTACTAATATTGGAGTGATTATACTAAGGGATAATAGAACGTTGGTATGGAATAGATTGTGCTAAGCATATGAACATGCCTAGTGTGAGCTAGATGTTTCCAGAAGCCTGAGAAGACTTAGTCCAAGATAAATGCTCACGGCAGTAATGGTTGTAAAATTTTTGCAATGGTAAAAACAGGTGGGTGGAATCAGTATGCAAATGAGTGTTATGTAAATTAGAATTACAGTGAATCTAATGCTTTACAAAAGAAACAGTCTTCAAGGACCTAGCTGTCTTACAAAGCAGTCAACTGTATTTTCTGTCAATTTGTCTGTATCTCAGGTCATCTCCAAAATAAACACCGAGGCTAGTCCATTCAAACAATTATTGACACTGCAGTGGGTCAAAAGCTTTTCAGGCAAGCAAGACTGAAAAAAAATGTTTCCTACACTTATAATTACAGAGTAATAAATACCTTTAGCAATATGTGGATATTGAAAAAGATTACCAAGTCATACTTAAATAGAATTTCAATAACCATGTCAAGCAGAAAACTCTTTTCTTTGTAAATATTTCCTGCACTGCTGGTACTCCACAGAAACCAGATGTTTCTCATGAGATAAATTTAACAAGTAGTGGCTAACCGATTATCCATGTTAATTATGTTTGTAATTGTTGAAAAATGAGTGGCAAAGCAATGAAAGCTTTTACAAGTTTTACTGTAAACTCCAAAACTGTCACTGATCTGCATGAGTAAAGCAACCATAAATGGACCATAAATGGAAGTGAACATTTATACTATTGCAGTGCGGAATCTGATGATAGATTCTGCTAATGTTGCTGTTGCTCGACAAAATTGCGCACTGCAAATTCTAGGCCAACATCATTTTCCATACGTCATTCTCTTAAAAAAAAGATTGTTGACTTAATCTTAATAAAGTTCACGAGTTTCGCGTCAAAATTTGTATATGGTTGTTGACCACAAGTCCATTTTTAGAGCAGTTTTTAAACTAAGAGATGGGGGAAAGCCAATTGCTGCAAAGAAGCACATGCATCGGACAGAGACTTCTCTTACAGGAGGGTCTACTGATAGAGATTCTCTAGGTTTTAGTCAGGAGGAGAGGGTGGAAAAGGATAAAGGAGGGGCCAGATCAGACGAGAAACTTTCACATAAAAAAGAATCTCACACATCTGAAAAAGGCAGACAATTAAACAGTGACCAATTTTTAAAGTGCTTGTACACAAATGCCAGAAGTATAAATAATAAAATGGGTGAACCAGAGTGCCTTGTGTTAAAGGAGGATATTGACATAATAGGCATCACAGAAACCTGGTGGAGTGAGGACAATCAATGGGACACGATCATCCCGGGGTATAAAATATATCGGAAGGACAGAACAGGTCGTGTGGGGCGGGGAGTGGCACTATATGTGAAAGAAAATGTAGAATCAAATGAAGTAAAAATCTTAAATGAATCCACATGTTCCATAGAATCTCTATGGATAGTAATTCCATGCTCTAATAAGAACATAACAATAGGGATCTATTATCGACAACCTGATCAGGACAGTGATAGTGATGATGAAATGCTAAGGGAGATTAGAGAGGCTATCAAAATAAAGAACTCAATAATAGTGGGAGATTTCAATTATCCCAATATTGACTGGGCACATGTCACCTCAGGACGTAATGCGGAGACAAAATTCCTCGATACTTTAAATGACTGCTTCTTGGAGCAGCTGGTACAGGAACCCACAAGGGGAGAGTCAATACTTGATTTAGTACTGAGTGGAGCGCAGGATCTGGTCCAAGAGATAACTATAACAGGACCGCTTGAAAATAGTGACCATAATATAATAACATTTAACATTCCTGTGGTGCTAAGAACACATCAACAGCCCAAACACAGTGGCATTTAATTTCAAAAAGGGCAACTATGCAAAAATGAGGGGGTTAGTTAAGCAGAAATTAAAAGGTAAAGTGACTAAAGTGAAATCCCTGCAAGCTGCATGGACACTCTTCAAAGACACCATAATAGAGGCCCAACTTAAATGTATACCCCAAATTAAAAAACAAAGTCAAAGAACTAAAAAAGAGCCACCGTGGCTTAACAACCATGTAAAAGAAGCAGTGAGAGATAAAAAGGCATCTTTTAAAAAGTGGAAGTCAAATCCTAGTGAGGTAACTAGAGAAGAGCATAAACACTGCCAAATTAAGTGTAAAAATGTAATAAGAAAAGCCAAAATGGAGTTTGAAGAACAGCTAGCCAAAAACTCAAAAGCTAATAACAAAACATTTTTTAAATACGTCAGAAGCAGGAAGCCTGCTAAACAACCAGTGGGGCCCCTGGACGATAGAGATACAAAAGGAGCACTTAAAGATGATAAAGTCATTGCGGAGAAACTAAACGAATTCTTTGCTTCGGTCTTCACGGCTGAGGACGTTGGGGAGATTCCCCAACCTGAGCTGACTTTTGTAGGTAACAAATCTGAGGAAGTGTCACAGATTGAAGTGTCAGTAGAGGAGGTTTTGGAACTAATTGATAAACTTAACTGTAACAAGTCACCGTGACCAGATGGCATTCACCCAAGAGTTCTGAAAGAACTCAAATATGAAATTGCAGAACTATTAACTAGGGTTTGTAACCTGTCTTTTAAATCGGCTTCTGTACCCAGTGACTGGAAGATAGCTAATGTAACGCCAATATTTAAAAAGGGCTCTAGAGGTGATCCCGGCAATTACAGACTGGTAAGTCTAACGTCCGTACCGGGCAAATTAGTTGAAACAATAGTAAAGAATACAATTGTCAGGCACATAGAAGAACATAAATTGTTGGGCAAAAGTCAACATGGTTTCTGTAAAGGGAAATCATGCGTTACTAATCTATTAGAGTTCTTTGAAGGGGTCAACAAACATGTGGACAAGGGCGATCCAGTAGACATAGTGTACTTAGATTTCCAGAAAGCCTTTGACAAAGTCCCTCACCAAAGGCTCTTGCGTAAATTAAGTTGCCATGGGATAAGAGGGAAGATCCTTTCATGGACTGAGACCTGGTTAAAAAACAGGGAACAAAGGGTAGGAATAAATGGTAAATTTTCACAATGGAGAGGGGTAACTAGTGGTGTTCCCCAAGGGTCAGTCCTAGGACCAATCCTATTCAGCTTATTCATAAATGATTTGGAAGAAGGGGTAAACAGTGAGGTGGCAAAGTTTGCAGATGATACTAAGCTGCTCAAGATAGTTAAGACCAAAGCAGACTGTGAAGAACTACAAAAAGATCTCACAAAACTAAATTATTGGGCAATAAAATGGCAAATGAAATTTAATGTGGATAAATGTAAAGTAATGCACATTGGAAAAAATAACCCCAACTATACATACAATATGATGGGGGCTACTTTAGCTACAACTAATCAGGAAAAAGATCTTGGAGTCATCGTGGATAGTTCTCTAAAGATGTCTATGCAGTGTGCAGCGGCAGTCAAAAAAGCAAACGGGATGTTAGAAATCATTAAAAAAGGGATAGAGAATAAGACGGAGAATATCTTACTGCCCCTATACAAAAACATAGTGCGCCCACATCTTGAATACTGCGTACAATTGTGGTCTCCTCATCTCAAAAAGGATATACTGTCATTAGAAAAGGTTCAGAGAAGGGCAACTAAAACGATTAGGGGTCTGGAACGGGTCCCATATGAGGAGAGATTAAAGAGGCTAGGACTTTTTAGCTTGGAAAAGAGGAGACTAAGAGGGGATATGATAGAGGTATATAAAATTATGAGTGGTGTGGAGGAAGTGAATAAGGAAAAGTTATTTACTTGTTCTCATAATAGAAGAACTAGGGGCCACCCAATGAAATCAGTGGGCAGCAGGTTTAAGACAAATAAAAGGAAGTTCTTCACACAGCGCACAGTCAACCTGTGGAACTCCTTGCCTGAGGAGGCTGTGAAGGCTAGGACTATAACAGGGTTTAAAAGAGAACTGGATAAATTCATGGAGATGAAGTCCATTAATGGCTATTAGCCAGAATGGGTAAGAAATGGTGTCCTTAGCCTCTGTTTGTCAGAGGGGGTGATGGATGGCAGGAGAGAGATCACTTGATCATTACCTGTTAGGTCCACTCACTCCGCGTCACCTGGCATTGGCCACTGTCGGTGGACAGGATACTGGGCTGGATGGACCTTTGGTCTGACCCAGTACGGCCTTTCTTATGTTCTTATGTTCTTAATTTCAGGAGACCATATTTCACTTCTTGTCTCAAGCAAAGCAGCTTCTACAATGTTGAGTAAGATTATAAATGTAAAACATCTAGAAGAATATTTGCATTTCTTGGTGTGTTCCAATATTTGTGATCTCTTGAGTGTCCACAATATACGGATTCAAATTTATGGAAAGTATTCACAGTGTCATATAAGTGAACAAATCAACTGTCAGTGCAGTTAAGAGCCATTGACTTGGTTTGTCTTTAGAAACTCTCTTGATATGAGGTTCTGAACAGGTCACTCTTTAGGCTGAGGTTAATGATGAAAGTTTTTTTTTTCTGGCAGTTAGACCTCAACAATTATGAACTGCAGAAACTTAATCTGATTTACTGATCACCAAGATTAGATAGTGACTTGGACAATGGACAGAAAGCACCACTGAATACTCACTGCAAATGAGTGCGCAAGTTCCAGAAATGCTTCCTCTCATTTCACAAATGCTATCAAACCCAAAACCACAAGTGAACTGTGATACATTTCTATGGTTTGTGGCTCAATCAATATAATCTCTGCTATGCTTCTTCCAGTCATCTCATTGATTTCTGTAAACTGAAGGACGTCCTCTCTGGTGAGATTACTGTGCAAAAACCTTAAGCAAAGGGTCACATTCCTTTTACCCACATTGTTCATTATCTCATCTGTAACCATATTAACTAACCTTGAATGATTGATCTGTTTCATAAGTGTGACTTATTTCATACCCAATACACTCTTACTGCCTTTAGCGGGGATAAAGGAACTTTGGACAGTAAAGGAATAAGGGAAGTCCAAAGACATGTGTGGCTGGATACGGGGCTGCTCCCCCGCAGCCCATCCCCCTTTGGTTTTGTCCATAGTCATGGCCTGGGTAAATGGGGATGAGGTGATCTAATAGGCAAGGGTGTGCATACAACAGCCAAACTGAGCCAAGCCTGGATTTTGCAAAACCTCTTATCTCTGGTTAGCTCTCCTTTCCTTTAGTTGTAGATTAGGAGCTGTGCCACACAGATGCTACAGGTCTGATTCATCGCCTATTTTTAGAAGTCAGGAAGGATTTCTTCCCGTTAGGCCAAATTGTCATGTAGCTCAGTGGGTTTTTTCACCTTCCTTGCAGCCTCCAGGTAGAACAGCTGGGTTAGAAGCAAGAGGATTTGTGGCTTTCAGAATGCTGTTACAATTATTGACTGATCACAACTTGAGGCCAGTGTCCAGTGTGGGGAAATGCTAAAAGGGACAGCTCCTAAAGTTAAATGAGACCTAGGATTGTGCAGTTGAACCTTATGCTCATGGGAGAAGAGGAGCTTGAAATCTTTGCAGATTGAGGGGCCTCCTCTTGGAGGAATTCGGTGCAAAAAAAATTAAAAATTCTGCACACCATATTTTAAAATTCTGCAAAATTCAGCATATTTCGTTCATCAAAATAACATACTATAATCATGCTGGTTTCAATTATTTTATTAATTGATTTCAAAATACCTGTCAGTAAGTATGTCTGTAACAATACAGACAACAAAAAAGATTCAGGAAATGTTTTATGACAAATAGATTCCTTACTGGGCATATTAATACAGAAGTTTGAGTAATAAATCATTTAAACTACAATACTGAAATGCATTTCTTGCACAACTCAGAAGCAGTGCAAAGGCTTGGGGGAGTCAGGGGTAATGGAGGAGCTGAGAGAGAGGGAAGTAATTGCTGGGAAGAAGCCTGGGAATGAACTTGGAGTGTTGTTGGGTGTGGATGGTGGAAGTATGGAACAGGTTTTCTTTTTTTTGTTTGTTTCTTTTTTTTGGCAGGGAGTGATTGTTAGGGAATTGGGGACTTTCCCCCATGCAGACCCTGGCTGACCCCTAGCCTCTCCCATTCAGTCAAACACATCTGCCAGTCCTCATGTTTCGCTGTACCCCCTCTCCTGCATTCCCATGTGTCCCTGAACTCCTTCCCCTATCCCCATGGGTCCCTGCCCCCCTACTCAGCCATCCTCTCCCCTTGTCCCCATGTGGCCCTTCACACCCACTCCCATTCAGCCCCTGGCTCAATGCTTTCACTCACTGGCTCCTATGCCTCCACCCCACTAGCCCTTTTGACCCCCAGTCTATGTGACCCCCCAGCATACCCGTGTGCCCTGCTCTGTCCATCCCCCCATATCCAGTGCCTCCTCACCTGGCCCCGTGGGCAGGGTGCTGTGAGAAAAGCAGCCTCTCCTCCTCCCTATCTGAAGCTGGCTTTTCTGGCCCATGAATTAGCTGCCTTCTGTTCTAGCACCACATCAGCCCCTAGTGGGCGAAATATGTAACTGCAGCACATCTCCCCCATAATTTATTTTCTGTGGAGAAAAAAAAACCTGGGGGGACATGAATTCTGCATGTGTGTAGTGGCCCAGAATTCCCCCAGGAGTAACTGCAACCAATTAAATGCACGGCGCATGACAGCTGGGCAGGCAATTTAGTGCCCCTCCCCAGGATATAATTAATAAAGTTGCAGCCTGCTGTTTAAGCCCATCCCATGTGTGTGTTAATCATTCTCCTACTTCTACTGGTCAAACTGAATCAGCTGAATATAGTACATGTTGGGCACTCTAACAGGGTGGCTTGCCTTTAAGGGCTGGACAACCTAGAGCTAGCCAACCCTGATTACAAGGGAGCCACACCTGGTTTCATTATAAGAGCTACAGGAAGCTGCAGTAAAGGGAATGAAAATGGGAGCGTGAGAGTTGCTGAGATTGCCAGAGGCAGGAGGCCTGGCAGTAAGCCATGAAAGACCTTTGAGAAGAGAGATCAAGATGGCTACCACATTCTTGTTTTCAATTTTGGTTTGCTGCACTGGGAAAATGAAAAAAAGAAATAAAAGCTTGGCCAGAAGGCCCCAGACTGTTTATTTGGTAGCAATGTAATGGGAGAGCCCAGGAGAAGAAGAATTTTTTTGTAGAGAACTACTCAATTTTTAGTAGGGAAGTACAGCCATCTTGTTTTATGTGATTCTCTAGCACATTATCATCAATGTTTAAAAAAGGCACACAAAACAATCTCAAATAGAATTCCATCATCCTGAGCTGAGTCACTCTCTAAACCAGCAGAGTCATCTAGATGTTCAGAAAATGATGCTTCACAGTAACAGAGAGCAAATATTGTAACAATGCTAAAATATATATTACATTTTGAGCATAGTAACTGAGCTAGAAGCTACTAGAAGCCTAGAAAGAGTGGACACAGTACAAAAAATGGATGTGCCTTTTCTTTTGACAAAAATGGCTCCTGCCTGAGCACTTGCTGAACATAAAACAAAGTGGTATATAAAATACTATAGTAATTGCATCTTCTAAATGCATTATAGGAAAATGCTTTGATATCCCAAATACCATTGTTTGGTAATCTTGGGCAAAGGCCGGCTTTAAATTGCTCCAAGCTGGGGAGGGTGAGAAGAGGGGGGAGAGAGATAGGTGGGAAATGGGTGGGACGATATCCATGTAGATCTATAGTCCATACCCCCTCTAGATGAGAGGAATGCATCATGTGCAAATGCTGTTACAACCAATAGGCTATAGTGGTGGCCAAAATGTAACTGTAATGGTGTTCCACACCTTGACAACTGAGTGGGAGGATTCCATTCCTCCAACTACTGCACAGATTACAGGCACAAAGTTGGTTTCCTCTGGGAAACCAACCAGCATTTTGTCCAAAATGACAGCCTTAACTTTGTTAAAATAGACCTGAGCAAACAGTGGAAATTTCCATCATTTTTTCTCCAAAATGAAAAAGCAAACTCGCATCGGTATTCATAACTGTAAAGAGATGGGGTTCCTACTCTGACCCAAACAGATTTTACATACACAAACTGTAGTTCAAATTTACCCCTCTCCTGGAGTTTGCTTTTTATTGTTGACTTACAGTGCAATATAAATATCAGAATTAGCTTCCTCCTCTGCACATTTCCTGCACTGTTTCTTTTCAGGGCCTCCACTGTCTGATGCTCAAAACTTTTATTGCTCCCAGATTGGAATTAATAGGGCTCATCTAATCTAACAGAGTGAGTCAGCAAAAATAATTCTGCATCTCCACAAAGACTTCTAACACCAGACATCAGTGTGACAAAGACAAACTACTCTGAGGTTCTACGCAAGATCCTAAAAATGACACCATTTTACAACGATCCTTTTGTATCTGCTTACTATAATTCCAGTGTTTGAGCTTTACTAGCAAGAATACTCACAAAGCGCATTTTTAAGATCTCATGGTAGAAAATTCACCTTATGTGAATTATGACTTGTATATTTCACCACAAAATTCATAATTTGTAGTATTTCATTGCATGTCATCAAATCTAAAACACAAAAACATTATTCAACTAATCAACACACTATAAACTGGAAATACAAATTGTTCACATGCCATCTGCAAACTAAAACTTATTTGCTCAAGAAATAATGAGTTAATTATGAATGACAAATACATTTTTAAATGTTGATTTGTTTGACAATTTGCAAACAGAAAATATACCAATAATTTGAATAAATTATTTGTTGTGTATTATTCACTCAGCTCCATCTAAAGGTGTCATGTACTTTGTTCTCGATTGACAGCTGCTGCTTGATCAGATTTTTCTGACATTAAGTATTGTTCTATTTTTACAATACTTTTTCTACCGAGAGACTCAGATAATGTTATCCTAATGATTACAGCCAGGCATGTGGGGTGGGGGAGGGAATATTTTTGTTTTCTTCCCCTTTTGCAAGAACACAGAAGAATTGGAATAATCATGCAGTACATCTTCTGTAAAGAGTACCTGAAATCTACTACAGTTTTATGTGTCACTTTTATCAGTCAGCAATCCAGCATGCTATTATTTGAGAAATTAATCAAAGCTGTTTCTTAAAAATCAATCTTAAAATAATTCTACAAATTGAATGTTCTTGCACTCTCACCCTCTCTCCCTCTCTTTTGAGATGTTAAACAGCTTGAAAATTTCTGTGAATCCAAAATATACCCTAGCACTATTTCATGAAAACAGTTCATTTGTCTTAACTAGTTAACTAGTCAAATTACACTGAAACTGTATTTGTTACAGCTGACATTCAAAAGTTAATCGCTGGCATAGATTTGGCATCTATCCCAGTACAGAAAAAGGGATGTATGGATTAAAACTACTTTGCATTCTGGTCAGAAACGCACACTAGCAACATGACAACGAAGAACTTGGACTCAGAAAGGATCTTTTTCACAGGATTGCAATAAGGGCTGGAGATTAAATAAGAAATCCACCTTGTCAAAGTGACAGATTTGCTCTGGAAAAGTTAACAATTAATATTAGAAAAAAGAGATATATATATTTCATGTGACAAGTCATAGTTTGTAATACAAATAGGGTTGTCTTTGTTGAACAAGCCATCTTAAAGCAGAAGCAACTGTATTTAAATTCAAAGCAAACAAAGAAAGATTAATTTTACTCAGATTTCTCTCATCTGCAGAAAATGTTTACTCAATATACAATGCTAACAACCACCCACCACCCCCATTCCCTTACAATCCTCATGAAAACTCCTGGTTTTGCCTATGGTGGATACAGGTTATGGAACATATATGTGCAAAGCTTAAAGCCTTTCAAATGTAGTGTTAAAGTTAAAAATCTTTCCAAAATTCAAACTTGTATTTTTGGAGATTACCGTACTATCTACAAGGCTGTGTAGTCTAGGGACACAGAGCAGGTGAGTGCTCTTCCTGGCTCTACCCCTGAATCGCTTTGTAACCATGGTCAAGTCTGATTATCTTTCCGTGCAATCATATTACTCAGGTGGAAAACAGTGTCAATAGTAACCATTTCATTTAGAGGTGGGAGAGAGATTATGTCTCCCTAACAGTGTAGACGCAGGGAGTTATGCTGCCCCAGTGCACCTATGTTGTGTGGAGGAGGAGAGGAGAAGAGAATGGAGGCATAGTCTCTCTACTTCCCAGTAGTATTCAACACACGACAGGAGTGACTGGTATTACTTCCGGAAGCTCTAGAGGCCCCGGAATAGGTGTCCCTGTGTTGGACAAAGGCAGGGACATGCACTGGGGGGCACTAGCATGGCTATAGCAAGGGGCACTTCCCAACATACTCAAAACACAGGAGGCATTAGTGAAATCCCTGCCCCACTGAAGTCACTGGAAGTTTTGCTATTAACATCAGTGGAGCCAAGATGTCACCCATTGTGTCTCCAGCCACCTCCATTTAGGTGGCACATCATCTTCTGCAGTGCAGCTCATCTGAGCAAGAAGCATAAATCAGCCCTTATTATTTTGCAATCCTCAGTTGAAAGTTCCTAGATAAGTAATATTTATGATTGTTGTTATATGGCTAATTCCAAATAGCACTTACATCTAGGTGAAAAACCTAGGTGAGCTGGGACTCAAAGCCATGAGTTTGTGCAGCTGGGAATTGGCAGAACATGCTGAAGGAAGGACTGTTATGTCTAAATGTCCCCAGTTATAAGCATGAACATCACATGTGCTCCACAAGCAAAGCTGTATCACGAAGTCTCTGCCAGCCACCCCAAACTTATCTAATATGAAATACAGGCTATTCTGAAAACTACCGTGACACTGGGGCCCCAGAATGAACCCTCCTTGGCAATTTACCTCTTGTTCCTGTTCCTCCTAATAGTTCCTCTTCTCCTATCACCAAGACCTGACCTGAGATAGGTTATACTGATATTTACAGAGCTTTTCCAGTTTGTTGCAGTGGATGTTCAGTATCATGTGAATATAGCTATGGATAGAACACACCCATTTTCTCTCTGATTGCTCCTTCAGCTCCTTTGTGTAAGGAGATGTTTTTGAAATATGTGTCGGAGCTGGTATTCCAGAACTCTCCCTGTATCATAAAATATGGGTGAGAGCATCCACCTGGATAGTAACTTCCACTTTTGTAGGCAAATATTGGCTATTTGGTTCTATGTACAAGGTTCCTCCCAACATGCCCTCTTTTAAATAAAAGTATTCCCTATCAGTTACTTTTAGGATTTCCTTGATTTTTCTAATCAGAATTGTTATGGCTTTATTGTTTGTTTAATTCTTGAACTAACATTACCATTATGATAAAATCTAGCACTGATATATTGTGTACTTTTTTAAAAAAATCCATAGGCCTCAAAGCAAAATACAAAGATTATCATCCCTATTTTAATTAAAGAGAAAGAGTACTCCAAAAGTGACTTCAAATGACCGATTTGAAAAATCAGTACAGAGTAGGGAACAGAACCCAAGTATACTGACTCCTAGTCCAGCAACTTTAGTAATAAGGCTTGTTAGAGAGATATACAACACCCAGGTTGCTGGGGTCATAGGGGTCACCGGGGTCAAGAAGCTGCAGAAGGGATGAGTTCACTTGGGAGGCAGGAGAAGGAGCTAAATGGGGTTGCGGAGGGGGAGCCAGGGGCTCAGATGTATCTCCTCTCCACCCTCCCAGCAGCATACCTCCTACAGTGCTGCCGCCACTCCACCTGCTACTGCTCTGCCTGCTGTGCAGCCGCCCACTGCTCAGGAAGCAGTACTTAAGGGGCGTCAAAGAAAGTTCATCGGGGTGCCGTTTTCCCTAAGGCCAGCCCTGGAGAGAAACAAAAGTATTGGTAGGCTCAAAGTATGACCTCCCTTTTTCTCATATAACCTATTCCAAAACAATGATAAAACGTTAGCAGTCCCACACTCAAGACCAACCTGGAATAACAAAATGGTCTGTTTTCCCACAGAGGGAAAACAATTTGGTAAGGAGACAGAACTTGCTTTCATCCTTCAAAGAGATAAACCATGAGCAATTATTTAAAAACTATGAAAAACAATCTTGACTGTATCTTATTTTATTGTAATTACTGCTACAGAGCCAGAGTACTGAGCTGAGTGCATAAAGCAATGTTTGTATCAAGGTCTTATGAAAACTCTGGCAATTTTTCTTAAATTTCCCAGCAAAGAGAGTGTTTCCTTAGTTGTTTTTTAAATCAATGACTACTCAGAACAGACTCAAGAGGATATGCTTCAGAATATAACAGATATATACTTTTGTATGTCCTGTGCTTAGTCTTTTCACTAATGTAGGGACGGCATTTAGTCAGACATTAATACACATATTTTGGGCCAACTGCAGCCCTTGGAGTAGTTGCACTGGAGAGGAATTCATCCCCTGGGGCAGGGCAGATGGTGATACTGCCAGGGTCCTCCCTTTGGTACTCTGCAATGGGAGGGGAGATTTAGGTTCCAGGTGGGTATCCACAGAAGCCCCGGGAGGTGTGTTGAATCACCATATTGACCAACCAGTCTGGCCCCAACTCCCTCATGCAAGTCTCAAGGCCCCCAGAGATAGAGGCTGAGGGAGTGGAGGATATTCTTTGCTCTCAGAGACTGAAGGAGTGAGATTAGTATACTAATCATCACCTTTGTGCCAGTTTTGCTACTATGTCTTATCACAGTGGTTCTCAACCAGGGGTCTGGGGCCCCCTGGAGGTCCACAAGCAGGTGTCAGTGGGGGGGGACAGGACAAGCAGGGCCAGCATTAGATTTGGTGGGGCCCAGGGCAGAAAGCTGAACCCCACCACATGGGGCTGAAGCCTAGGGCCCTGAACCCCACCAGTGCCCAGGGCTGAAACTGAAGCCTGACCAACTTAGCTTCATGGGGCTTAGTGGCATGGGGCCTGGGCAGTGCCCTGCTTACTACCCTCTAATGCTGGCCCTGGCTTTTATATGCAGAAAAAAAGTTGTTGTGGCAGAGATAGGCCATGGAGATTTTTTATAGAATGATGGGGGGAGGCTCAGAGAGAAAAAGGTTGAGAACCCCTTTCTTGTCATATAACAGAGGCAGGATGATCTTGTAGATAAGACAGTATTGTGAAAATCAGAAGTCCTGGGTTCAACTCCTGCCTCTACCATGGATTTCCTCTGTAACCTTGGGTACGCAGTTAGTTTATGTTTGTTTCATTTTGAATTAGTAAAATGCTGAGATTAATACTTCCTTTCTCCTACCCTTTGTGTGTCATGTCTATTTAGGTTGTAAACTCTACAAGACGGGGACTATCTCTCAAGAGGTGGTTTGTACAGTGCCTACAACAATGGCCAGGAATTTCAGCTGAAGCTTCTCGATGCCACCATAATATAAATAAATAATAACACAATAAACTTTGCATAAACCATGAACACAGAAACAATGACTTTGACTATGCCACAAATGTTGCTGATTTGCTTCTAAGTTGGTAAAATGTTATCACAGTTTATGTGCAGAAAAATAGTTATCCTTCAGGACAACTAAGAAAAGAAACTCCAGGCTTGATTTTCTTCCTTAATATCACAATACTTCACACTTATAGTGGCTTTTATGTAAGAATATCAAACCACCTTACAAAAAGTGGCTAAGTACTTGTATTCTCATTTTATAGATTATAAAACCGAGGCAGGTGAAGTAACTTACCCTAGGTCACAGGACATGACAGTGGGAGAACTAGCAACGGAGATCGGGTTTCCTACTTCCTAGTTCCTCTGCTCCAACCACTAGAAAATGTTGCTTCCCTTACCTCCTTTCTGAAATATTTCTTCCCTATTAATAGGCCCTCTGTTTTCATGTCAACAGCTGGATCAGAGACCACTTTATTCCTCTGTTATTATGAAGAACACCAATGGTTATCTTGACCAGAGATGATGCAACAATTGTTAATTTAACAAACCTGAGATATCATTTCTTATGAGAGGATACATTTTCTCTGCTGTCTAAAGAACATCACTTCTTAACTGACTCACCACATAACTGGCTAGCATATATATTTTAAGACAAATAGTAAATAATATACCATAGCACTTTTAACTGTACTGCTTACAACTTGTAGCGCCTTTCAGTTACGGATGTCAAAACACTTCCCAAACATGAACAAAGCCTCACAATATCCCTGTAAGTATTATTGATCCAATTTATAAAAAGGAAGAACGTGGCATAGAGAGGCTAAGTGAAAAAAGTCACAGTCACTCAGAGTAAGAGCCAGGGGCAAAAGCCAGAATTCCTGACCCCCACTCTTGTGCTCTACTCATTGGACAATGATCCCTTCCTAAATGTAAGTTTTAGACTTACATATCCAACAGATTCCAATTTTGTTTTGCTTTTAGACAGAAATTATGTGAATTGTTTAGATTGGCAGTGGTGCATCTACATCCCCAAGTGACATTTGCTGGCTAAGATGGTGTGTAGGCTTGACCCCAGTAGAGGATGTATTAAGTAGCTCTGTGGTTTTCCCCATCTTCATAACTTCTGTTTCTCTAGGTCTGAGTGGCCTGGGAACTGGTGATACACTCCCAACCCTTTCATGTCTCAGTCATACCAAGTCAAATCCAGTCTGGGGCTGCAACCATGAACGAACGGCCTTCCAAAATGTTACAGTATGACTTTTAATATATGAATACTAATAATTTGGTACAATAAGTTATGTGGACAGTCTCAGAAAAATGTCATATATTAAGTAACGCTAATAAAAATAGTAGAAATTTGGTCTGTGTGGGAGTCCAGACTGGCTGGCACTATAATTAGTATTTTTAAAGATGGTCCAGTCGTTAGGGTACTAGACTAGGACTTGGGAGACCTGGATTCAAGTCCCTTTTCTGTCACAGATCTCCTGCGTGTGACCTTGGGTAAGTCACGTTTTTCTCTGTGCTTCAGTTCCCGTCTCCCTACCTCCCAGGGGTGTTGTGTGGATAAATACATTAAAGATTGTGAGACACTCAGATATTATGATAATGGGGATCATACCTAAGACAGATAATTTTAGTGCTCATAACTGATACTGGATGGACAGGCCTAGAAACTGTATTTTTTTTATTTATATATAGTAGAGGTAGAACTTCTTACAGGAGGAATGCAAGCTCCCCACAACATCCTACAATACTGATCCTGAGACACCACTTCTAGTGCTAAAAGAAGGAAGGAAAGATTCCACTCTCACTTAGTCTTTGGCATCTCTCCTAAGACTAACAACAATGATGTCAGTTATGAGTGTTGATTTCAACAGCTGGACACTCTTGCATTAAAAATTGGATAGAGATCACCTACTTTGAAACAGACTTTTATATCTTTCATGTATTGTGGGAAAACCTGTTTTATTTATTTATTGTAATTATTACCAGCAGATCAAGCACTAAATTTCTCAGTTAAACCAACTGTTTTGATGCCACTTGGGCTTGTGGATCACTAATGTGCTACTGTAACACCAAACCAGCCCTCCTATATCTAAAAGGTGAGCAGCTTTGAACTAGACAATTTACCCCCATTAAAAAGAAAATAATACTGCAGAAAAATTGAGCTCAGATAATGCAGTTACATTCTATTCTGTCAGTGAATGGAAGCACAGCTCAAAGGAAAGATTTGTGTCAAATGGGTGTAGGGCAAAGCTCAGAGTCAACTCGGTGAATCTTTGAGAATGACCGCACCGCACCCCCGAAGCAGGGGGAACATTGGGCTTCCCGAAGGAAGACAGCAGTGCTTTATGGCGGGGGAGAGGGGGCAAAAGGAGGTCAGAAACTGCTGCAACAGGTGAGCGGTGATCAGCTTTGTAGCACTGACTCACCCCCCTGGGAATGTGAGGTCGGAAGGCTATAAAGGTGCAAGCCCTGGGCATTGAAAGCCCCTTTTTCCACACAGCAGGCCTCATGGGCTGAGGGATGGAGATGTTCATGGGGAGGCACCCATGCATACAGGTGGGCAGGCTGTGTTTGCTAGTGGGACCATCAGCAGTGCCATGCGACAAGTGGTCAGTGAAGTTGTTTCTGAGGTTGTTCATAGAATCATAGAATCTCAGGGTTGGAAGGGACCTCAGGAGGTCATCTAGTCCAACCCCCTGCTCAAAGCAGGACCAAACCCAATTAGATCATCCCAGCCAGGGCTTTGTCAAGCCTGACCTTATAAACCTCTAAGGAAGGAGATTCCACCACCTCCCTAGGTAGCCCATTCCAGTGCTTCACCACCCTACTAGTGAAAAAGTTTTTCCTAATATCCAACCTAAACCTCCCCCTCTGCAACTTGAGACCATTACTCCTTGTTCTGTCATCTTCTACCATTGAGAACAGTCTAGATCCATCCTCTTTGGAACCCCCTTTTAGGTAGTTGAAAGCAGCTATCAAATCCCCCCTCATTCTTCTCTTCTGCAGGCTAAACAATCCCAGTTCCCTCAGCCTCTCCTCATAAGTCATGTGCTCCAGCCCCCTAATCATTTTTGTTGCCCTCCGTTGGACTCTTTCCAATTTATCCACATCCTTCTTGTAGCGTGGGGCCCAAAACTGGACACAGTACTCCAAATGAGGCCTCACCAGTGCCGAATAGAGGGGAATAATCACGTCCCTTGATCTGCTGGAAATGCCCCTACTTATACAGCCCAAAATGCCGTTAGCCTTCTTGGCAACAAGGGCACACTGTTGACTCATATTCAGCTTTTCGTCCACCGTAACCCCTAGGTCCTTTTCTGCAAAACTGCTGCCCAGCCATTCGGTCCCTAGTCTGTAGCAGTGCATGGGATTCTTCCGTCCTAAGTGCAGGACTCTGCACTTGTCCTTGTTGAACCTCATCAGATTTCTTTTGGCCCAATCCTCTAATTTGTCTAGGTCCCTCTGTATCCTGTCCCTACCCTCCAGCGTATCAACCACTCCTCCCAGTTTAGTGTCATCTGCAAACTTGCTAAGGGTGCAGTCCACACCATCCTCCAGATCGTTGATGAAGATATTGAACAAAACCGGCCCCAGCACCGACCCTTGGGGCACTCCACTTGATACCGGCTGCCAACTAGACATGGAGCCATTGATCACTACCCGTTGAGCACGACCATCCAGCCAGTTTTCTATCCACCTTACCGTCCATTCATCCAGCCCATACTTCCTTAACTTGCTGGCAAGAACACTGTGGGAGACTGTATCAAAAGCTTTGCTAAAGTCAAGAAATAGCACATCCACTGCTTTCCCCTCATCCACAGAGCCAGTTATCTCATCATAGAAGGCAATTAGGTTAGTCAGGCATGACTTGCCCTTGGTGAATCCATGCTGACTGTTCCTGATCACTTTCCCCTCCTTTAAGTGGTTCAGAATTGATTCCTTGAGGACCTGTTCCATGATTTTTCCAGGGACTGAGGTGAGACTGACTGGCCTGTAGTTCCCCGGATCTTCCTTCTTCCCTTTTTTAAAGATGGGCACTACATTAGCTTTTTTCCAGTCATCCGGGACCTCATTGCAGAGCTTTCAAAGTATATGTGGTCGCCCAGAACCAGGATGTTCTTCTCCACTGAGGGACTGTTGGCACAGGTGATATCCTGCCTTGCAGTGTGGCAACAAGTGACGGTTGCAAGGGCCTCAGGGAGGTGTGGGGTCTGGGCTCAAACTGTCCCTCTGTGGGGTAATAAATAGTCCGAGTCTGGGAGCAGGAGTTTCAGAGACCCACGACAGACACGTCTGGGGGGTGCACCCCTGATGGGGATACTAATGGTGTTACCCAGCTGCTTCAAGCTAATTTGCAATTGTTCAACAACTTCAGGCATCTCTGAGTGAGGGGTCTGGCCAGGGTGACAGGGTAGGCCCAGCATGGGCTCAAGTTTGGGAGGCAGGAGTTGGGCAGATGGGGCAGTCCCCCTGCACGGGTATGGAAGCCCCTAGTGGGGATGAAGCCCATGGGCACATTTTGACTCAACTGCTGTTAGGAAATACAACTTAATGGGATAGAGTAGAGGTTCCTGTGGGGGGGCTAGGGAGTGCAGGGCACCGAGGATACCCCATAAGTCAGTCTCGAGTATGGTTATGCCGGGGTGGCTGACCTGATGGGAGTTCACCTGCTCAGTACAACTAAGGATAAAATCCTGAGAGGAGAATACATGGACATATTATCCTTGTTGCACAGGGAGGTGTTGACAGAGAGTAAGCATGGGCAGAGCAAGCGGAATAGGGAGCTGCCCAAGTGGCCAAGCGTGCCTAGAACATGGGATAATTGGGAGGCTGCGCAGGTGTGATACTACAGGCTTACCCAGAGAGAAGCCCTCCTTTGTTTAAGTGTATGGACATAATCAGGTGGGCATACAATATGTTTAGGGGCATGTCCTGGTTTAATTATGATGAGCAGTTTCAATTGAAGGCAGCAACACAAACTGGGATCTGGTGGGACATACCTCACCGCACACTGTGATTGGAGTGGATGACTCTGAGGGGACCAGGAGTTCACACAGACAGTAGGTTGTTCATCCCATAGGAAGCTCGGTAGGGGCCTGAGTCATGTAATGATATTTGCGGTCATTTAATGACTGTGGTTGTTTTCGCAGCACCTGTAAATTTAGGCATGCTTGCAAGACATGTTTTGGGACCCATTCAGCCCATTCTTGCCAGAGCAGTATGGGACGGTCACAAGGAGGAAACAGGATTGTGGGTGGCTCAAATGCCAACCACAGGTTTGGTTCTGTGGGAACAGGTTATGGGACACAGAACACAAGCAGGGGAGGGGGGCAAGCTGGGAGCGGAGCAATGGGCATGGGCACCAACACCAGTTAGGTCAGAGGTGTTAAGGGTTCTCCTCTGAGATTACCCTAACAAAGCAGATGGAGCATATTTGTGGGAGGGGATTACTGTGGGATTTCAGATCCCCATTTCAGGGAGTAGGACCCATGTGATGTCAAAAAATTTGAAGACAGTATTTGGGATGGGACATATTGTTCAAGAAAAGATTACACAGGAATTAAATGAGGGCAGGGTAGCAGGGCCATTTGATCAATTACCTATAGAAAACTTAAGGGTTTCTCACCTGGGTTTGATCCCCAAGAAGACTCCAGGGACATACCAATTAATTCATCACCTCTCATACCCACGAGGTGGCTCTGTTAATTATGGGATAGACCTGGCGCTATGTTCGTGTGCTATTCCTCCATTGACGAAGCCGTTTGTATGATTAGGTCTTGTGGCCCAGAAGCACTAATGGTTAAGCGTGATATCAAGTCTGCTTTTCGACTGCTGCCGGTGCACCCACTGAACTTTGACCTTTTGGGTTTCTCTTTTGAGGGACAATTTTATTGTGACAAGGCTATGCCCATGGGCTGTTTGGTATCCGGTTCAGCATTTGAAAAATTTAGTACAATGTTGCAGTGGTGCAGGCAGCTGGACTATGCCAAGTAGTGTATTATTTAGATGACTTTTTGTTTGTGGGACAAGCCGGGTCAGATGGGTGTGTTCACCTGTTGGACACATTTCAGGTGCTGGCTAAACGACGGGGTACTCCTAGTAGAAGAAAATACAGAGGGCCCTTCCACTACGTTGACCTACCTGGGGATCAAGCTGGACACCAGGGCAGGCATAGCGTAGCTCCCTCAGGATAAGCTTCTGGAGCTATTGAGATTACTCAGAAAAGCTGTAGGAGCCAAAAAACTCATTCTGTGAGACCTGCAGTCTATGCTGGGGCACCTGAGCTTTGCCTGCATGGTTGTTGCCCTGGGGCGAGCATTTTGTGCCTGGCTTGTGGCGGCAACAGTAGGCATAGCCAGGCCACACCATTACATACGAGTTAATAGAGAGATGAAGGAAGACTTGAAGGTGTGGCAACGTTTTTTGAGTCAATTTAGTGGGGTGTTATTGTGGAGGGAGTAATGGTTATTACAGGACGGTTTAAAAATCCATTTGGATGCTTCAGGGGGTACAGGTTTTGGGGTGTTTTATCAAGGCAGGTGTTGTGCCCAGAAATGGCCTGCTATCTGGAGGCAAATTGGGGCTGTGCGTTATATGACTTTCCTGGAATTTTTCCCCATTTTAGTTGCAATGGTTATTTGGGGACTGGCACTGGCTAAATAAAGGGTGTGTTTCTGGTGTGACAACAGGGCAGTGGTACAGGTTATCAAATGCCAAATGTACAGATCACACAGGGTTATGAAGTTACTGAGTTCTACAATGTTTAAACCTTAACATCAGTTTTTCTTCCAAACACATGCCAGAGATGAATAATGGTATAGCAGACGCCTTGTCTCATTTTGAGTTTGACAGATTTCGTGAGCTTGCACCAGGAGCTAGCAACGAACTCGAGCAGATGCCGCTGGCTCTATGGAGCCTCAGCATATGATGTTATCGGTGGCATGGAAATTCTTGGCTCCGGGCACACAGCTCAGCTATAAAGGAAGTTTTAGTGAGTTCTTCCAATATCAGTATCTGGAATGCTGGTCACAGATGTTGCCCACTACAGAGGGGCGAGGGTTGCAGTACCTGGTCATTGACAACCCAGTTGCAGGAGTCCTTGACGATCCTGGCATAGTGCAAGGGACAATGGCTTCTTTCGGGAGAATGGGGCTTCACATATTTGAGCTGCTATAAAAGAGGCCATTGGGTGATGTCTGGGAACTCGACTGGGTTTGTGAGGGAGGCAGACAAGCTAATTGCTCACACCTCCTGGTGGCGGATGTCCAGTGCAGGTACTCCATAGGGAGGGCAGCCAGTGACCAGATAAATGGCCTGCTAAAGCACTTAAAAGGAGGTGCTGGATAAAGGAACATAACAGGGGAGGGGGTTGGGGACACCTATGATTGGTACGGCAGGGAGCCAACCCCTTCCCATTCTTATAGCCTACCTTAACCCTCCTACGAGGGGGGGGGGGATGGTAAGGTCCAAACCATGGATTGACTGGGGAACCTGGATGGAAAATGAAGGGGGTGGAAACCCCGAGTAATGATTTGAATAAACATGGATTTGCCTACACTGTACATTTTATCTTCTGGGTAGTCCCAGACATCTAATAATAAAGTTGCAGCCTGATTAAAATCCATATCAAGTGTCTCCTGTCCTTCTTTCGGTATAGCCAAACACAGTTAACTATTCCCAGTCTGTTCATACTTTCTCTGAGACATTAGTCCCCAAAGATAATATAATATAATATAATATAATATAATATAATATAATTAATATATGTGCAAGACAAAATTATTTTTATCATGACAAATATTAAAAATACACAAAAATATATAGTTCATAATATCTTACTCTTTTTAATAAATATGTAAACCATACTCTAGATGATGTATGTAACAAGAATATTTGTGTGTTAAAAAAATATTTTGCTTTGCTCTGCAATCTTGCTAACAATCGCTTAGAAAGGGCTTATACTTTCATTTTCGCTGGTTTGGTAATTCTTTACCCTGGTAACCTACATCTACAGAGTTAAGGGACATATCTGGAACTTTATACTCTCTCTGGAGTTACCTTTCAGTGAATTTAGTAAACAAGCATGTTAAAAAGTTGCCTCTTTAATTATCTAAACATGCTCTAATGAAAAAAAATCACTGAAAAATTGGGATCAGTATATATTTACAGAGATACATAATGTTGTAAAAGGAATGTGAACTGAAGATATAGAAAATATATTTGTTAAACCAAGTTAGACTTGTGAGAAATGACATGATACTGCAGCTCTTATCAAAGTTTGACAATCTCTCATTTTAGCTTATTTTTTGGATGCAATAAAGGTTACCCTACAGACAAACAACAGACACATATAATAGATACTGACATCACAGAAAATGACATCTCAACAATGTTCACTCTGTCTCCAGGAAATAGTCCTATTGATCTCTGTTCAGTCCTTAATGGAGAGAAGTTCTTATGACAAAAGCACAACCCACAGTTAAGCCCAAAAGGCCAGTCTTGCATACCATGCATCAAGCTAACGATGCTTTTCCAGTGTTAATACTTAAATCTTTCAGAACCATAATGAAAAACACTATGTGCTCAAAGTACACCTGAACTGTACAAATATGGTAAGAATAAGATTCTGCCTTCCAAGTTTGATGTGTCCCTTTTCTGGCAGACCTCTTCATGTCCTCAGAGATGCTAAGGTCTCACAAGTTGTGCCTTGAGCTCTCCTCACATTTCTTTCATGTGCTGCTGATTTTCAGATTAAATATTCACAGATGAAGTTATAAAATTCATTGTCAGCTTTTCCAGCATTGTTTTTATTAGTAGAAATAGGACACCTATCCATAAATGTCCACATACCTTTGTGTTAGACCACCAAAACCTGGAGCTAGGTCCTTTGAGTTGCTGAGCAACCCCCTGGACACCTGCCCCACATTTACAAAATATGTTGTGACATATCGCTTAACCACCCTTTCTCCTCACCAGAAAAGGTCCTCCCTCACACCCACTGTGGGGAAGGCGAAAAAACCCCACTCCACCAAAACCAATATGCTGTGAGGGAAAATTCATTCCCAGCACCTCATAAAAAGGAGCAACTAGCGCAATGCCCACAGCAGTTCCTAACCAAACCTGACATTTGAAGCTCTAGGGGAGGCAAGGTGGGTGCTGCCTTGCCTGCTGCTTGGAGAACGGGCTTCCAACACCCAGGGCTTGCATCTTTAAAGCCTTCTGTCCCTTACATTCCCGGAAAAGAATCAGCACCACAAAGCTGACTGCCACCCACCTTTTTGCAGTAGCTTCTGACCTCCTTCCCCCCACCACCATAAAGTACTGCTACCTTCCTTTGGGAAGCCTGGACAACATTCCCCCCACTACAAGTGCAGTGCGATCATTTTGACAAAACAGAAAAATGTCTGAAAATGTCTGGGTTGCCATAAAATGTTAAGTTTTCATCGAGAAACCAATTTCCACACCCACCCCCTATTTTTGGCTTTTCAGTTTTGTGATACTTGAAAAAATTCAGACATTTTTCTACAAGAACAAAATTGTTTTTGTTTTCATCAACAATTGTCACAGCAAAAAATAATTTCTCCAATCAGCTCTACTGTTAACATATAACACAAAGCAGAATGAGAATCCGACCACCCTCCCAGCTAACGGAAGATATCATGAACTGAGTATTCATAGGGGTGAACAGAATAAAGGAAGAAGTTCCTCAGGTGTCAGTCCAGATAAGTCTCTTCTTACACTCAGATGTCTGGAAGCATGACAGAAAAAGTACACACTCAACAAAATATATAAAAAACACACAACAAAGAATAGTTTTTAAAGCATCAACATGCCAGCGAATAGAATTTTCAGCTAATAATCTCGGCACAGCAATAATACTGGCAAGAATTAACTCCCATGAAAAATAAAGGATACTTATGAAATCTCATTTTGCTATGAATGGTAAAACCAGGCTACTTCAACAATGAAGTTAGGAAAACTGTAAAAATTTTCCACTCTAAAAAAGTCCAACAAGCACAATAAGCAACTGTAAAGAGAATCATATAAATCATACAGCATACATGATCAAAAATATGCACAGAATCTAATACAAACCCCATGGATGGGTGGGGGGAGAGGAAGTGAATTTTACCCAAGTGCTAAGAAGCTCTTGGACTCAATGCCTGGCACATAAATTGGCACAAATCCATTTAACATCCAATCATTCAGCCACAATGCTTCAATGACTTAGCAACATGATCTGAATACTGAATGCCTTAAAAACAATTTTGACAGGTGTCACAAAGCCACAGACCAAACCAAAAAAGAAAATAAGAAAACCTCTGAGACATGCACAAACCACAAACAGTGCATTTGCCTGGAAAGGTAAATTCCACTACAATAATATTCTACTTTCAACAAACCTTTGACCTGGGCAATGACGAGCTAAAGCTGTTTAATGATTAAAAGACACAAAGGTAACATTTTCTCATTTGTTCCAAAAGTTGCATAGAATACCTATGGGATCTATTTTATTTTGATTTTATAAACATAAATAAACCACCTTTCTTGTAATCAGTGAGCATGATTTATCTCAAAAAGGATCAGTTTATTACATCAGCATGTCACTTGGTCCTCATACTATTATAGAACACTAATGTTCCCGAGATACTCACCTGAGAAGCAAAAGTATACCCACTATTTAGACTCCATAAAGGTACAGCTTGATCTTGTATTCTTTACTTGAGATTTTTGCCTAGTTACTTAGTAAGGTTTGCAGAATAAGACCCTTATGGTGCATATTATTCACAACTGTGAATAGATCCTGAAAGCTGCAATTGAAACAACACCTGAATCTGCAAGCCTCACTTGAGAACAAAACTCCCATTGATTTGAGTGAGAGTTCTGTGCATGGAAATATTGCTGTTTCATACCCCAAATTTAGTCAGCAGAGTTCCTCGCATTAAACAATTTCCCAAAGTCACTAAATAAGTATAGAGATAAATAGAGAGTACATTCAGAATATATTACTATAGATAGTCCACATGAGAAAAACTAGGATATGAATTTCAAACACTCAAAACAGGGTGCTGACACTGACAACTCTACACACATACAGAGTGTGTATGTGCATTATTGCATTTTATATAAGACCCTTTATTACTGATGATTCATGTTCAAGAAAAGAGACAGGCTTGACTTTCAGATCACAGGCTGAGTATAAAACACTGAAATTTAGAGAGGAAAATCATTTTTACTTATAAAGTCATCATATCTCATACAGAGTCATTGAGAGGCAATAACATCTTGATATAACTGACTTTCATCTTTGTAATTTTCAATTATTTTTGAATATGCAAATCAATAATTTAATGTTGAATTTTCAAAAAAGGAAATTCCTTTCATTTATATCAAAATATAAATGCAATTAACACATTGAAAACTGATTGAAAACATGCAGGTATTTTAAAAATGGAACATGAAACATTAAGAGCCAAGGGTCTGTAGTACTGAAGTCCTCACATGAGTACCAGTAGTAGGGTCAGGCCTAAAATTTTCCACTTGTATATGCAGATGCAACACCCAGTGACTTCAGTATGGGTTGCACGTGTGTAGGAGAGTGGAGAATTTGACCCCATAACCATAATAAATGAATACAGTAATATACGACTATTCATCTATTATGTCTCATACACAGTACATTCTAGAGCAAAAGAAATATTGTAATTATCTTATTCGCCAGAAAGTACTATTCAACAATAATTTTTCTGCATATCTAAGGAAGCATTATTTGAATGTGAAGTGCTTGGAAAAAAGATTACTTGTCAACAACTGATCACTATGCCCAAAAATTATGAAAGTTTATGTACAATTAGCCACCTGGGCATCAACCTAAAATACAAGAGTCCATACTTTTACTGGTTGAACACCATTCTAAGCATACTGCTAGTATCTAGTTCATGAACAATATGTGAATGTTCAGTGACTCCAAAGAAAATGGTAGGTACTATTTTATTTCTACCAATCATCTTTCAGCATGTCATAAACAGAAACAAATATTTGATTAGTTTTTGCTTAGATTGTTTAGTAAAAATAAGTACAATACCTTTTATGTTATAGTTTAAGAGAAATTCTAGAGTTTGCGTTATTCATGAGCAAAGGACAGAACCACCCCTCTTTGTGATTTATTAAAGTGGCAATTCAGGAGGTACTCTGGAAACACCTGTATGCAATCTGTACCATCAGGGCAGAAGTGCTGTTATTTCTCATTGCTCTATACCTCTCTCTCCAAATACCGCATCTCCATTTGAAATTCCTCATTTGAAATGTAGGCCGGGTTTAAAGCCACCCTCACAAAGCTCTAAACAATGTAGGCTGAATTCAGCCCTCCTGCAACACTCTTGAAATTAATGGATTTGAACCTATCTATATACCAGGTCTGAACATGGTCCAGTGTGTTTAAATAATGAGAACACTAATGGAAATTTGTTTCACTCTGGATTCCATGATACATTCCAAAGAATGCAATTTGAATAAAACACTGAGGACACCATCATTTTGTCTAGTATAGTGCCCATCTACTTCCATTTAAGAATTTCAGTCTACACAAAATGCCCACAATTCTTCTTGGTATTTAAACTAGGGCTGCATTGTAAATATTCAGTGTAAACTTCATTGATTAGAAAAGGGAACTGCAGATGCCAGCAACAAAACATATTATTATTAATATCTTATATTTATGTATCATTTCTCAACCCAGAAAATTCAAAAGAGCTTTAAAAAATGATATATCATTAAAGAACCACTTCATAAACTGCTGAAATGCACCCACCTTTGGTAGTTGTTTCTGAGTGCTCAGCAACATTGTACAACTGTTTAGAACAAGAAATAAAAAATAATCTACCCAGCTGAAATTACATAGAGAATTTTAGGTAGGCAAAACGCAAACAAATTTAGCCAGGATATAAAGGAAAAAGGCTGCCTTATTTTTCAGAGAAGTGTTATGGTACTATTGATAACCATGAACCATTAGAATCCCATTTTTATATCTTCTCTAAAAGGTGGTACTTGTCAGTTCTAATTGGGAAGGAATTATGCCCAAACCTACTGAATTATCATAATCACTTCCTGCAGCATCCAGATTTTCTTTGGATGTTTTCTGTGCAAGTGCTGATCAGACCTGACCCTGCTTACAGTATGAGAGCTGAGGAGAGTGCAGCCTGTCTTTAATATGACTGCAGGCTTACTGAAAGATCTATCAATGCATTATTTGACAGACCTATTCAGAACAAAGTTCCTCTCTTAATCTTATTTGCAATGTTCTCAACAGGTTACATTAAATCATACAGGAAATCAATAAACAATATATTTCTATTCTAAAAAAATGAAGGATAAGGGAAAACATTACAAAAGTATTTTACAGTCATTTGTTTATGGATAGGTGTCACATCTGCAGTGTAGCAATTGCAGATAACCCAAAATTCATCATACAGAAACACGGTTCAGTGCATAATCATTCCTTACTGAAATTAATCACATTGGAAACAAGAAGGAAATTATTCCTCTTAGAAGGCCAAGTGCTGTTTGTTATCCTCACACATATAGTCTCAATGAAGTCAGTGGAAATACTCATCTGAGTAAAGTGAAAAGGATTTGGTCACGGAGCCAACAGTTTTCTAGAAATTAATAATTACAGTACACATATCTCACTTTGCAGTAGATCTTACTTTAGACTCAAAAGTTCAAGTCACTGCTTCGGTGCCAGGTCATTAAGGCTGTAAATTCTGAAGCATAGGTGTATCACTATGTGTGTTCGGTTAATTAAGTCCTTAAAGAAAGTGTGTTCCATAAACCACATCAAAAGTTATCCAACTAGATGGTATCTTCCCAATCTATATTTCTTCAAAATCCAAACTGTTCGTTGTGGCTCCAAATCAGAAAGGTACTTGTGCAGGTCTGATCCAAAGCCTGATCCAAAGCCCACCCAAATCAGTAGAAAGACTCCAATTAACTACTAACTACTCTAAGCAGTAGATCAGGCCTATGATGCTTTAGTGTAACTACTCACAGGCTGAACTACTCACATGCTTAAAGATCAGCATGTGCTTATGTACCTAGCTGAGCAAGGGCTTATAAAAGTATATTTGTATATATTTGTTATTGTTTCTGTTTTACAAAACAATAGAAACTTTTCCAACAGAAAAGATAAAACACCTGTGATTTTTGCTTGGTAATGTGTTTTTTTAGGGGGCAGTGTTGGTTTTGGCAGGGTTTTGGTTTGGTATGGGCAGGGATGGTGTCCCTAGCCTGTTTGCCAGAAGCTGGAAATGGAAGACAGGGGATGGATCACTTGATGATTACCTGTTCTTTTCATTCCCTCTGCAGCACCTGGCACTGGCCACTGTTGGAAGAAAGGGTACTGGGCTAGATGGACCTTTGGTCTGACCCAGTATGGCCGTTCTTATAGTTTTTTTGTTGTCTTGGTTTTGTTTTGCTGAGTGTTAAGTATTAAATTATTGAATCTATTTGAATATGTATTTTATTTTCAGTAAAATAAAGGAATTTTGAAATCATATGTCTGTCAGCATAAATAGCTATCGTCAATCAATGGATAGCTATCTTATGCTCTTTTGGGTCGTACTGACTAACCGGCTATAGTTACTTTCACTGCATAAGTTAAGAGACAGATTCTGATCTGTTACACTGGTGTAAATCTAGAGAAGCTGCCGTGAATTAATGAAGTTATGAAGTCAGTGGAGTTACTTTGGACTCACACCAGCGTAATTGAAGTCAGACTCTAGCTCTAAGGAAGAAAAACAAGTATCTCAATTTTCTGTCTTACTTTTGAAGGTATCTGCTTCAAAAAAACATAGTAATATAAATTAAAGTGGCTGGAGAGTATTTAATAAATAACAATAATAATAATTTGTATAAGACCAGTTCATAGTACTGGACAACTTAAAAAAAATAACATTGGGCTCATGGGTTACTAATGTAAGAAAACTATTCAAAGTATTAATTTGTTGAAGTGAAGCATTATCTTGGTGAAGCTGGCCATCACGAGATTACTGAAGTAATACCAAATAGTGTTCTAAATGCTGAACTTGTAATTGGAAATTATTCTGAGTTTAAATTTAGTCAGTGAAAAATGAATTATTTTATCAACAGGCTAGAGGATAGAGTTGTGGGATTTTTTTTTTTTTAAGATTTAGCTATCATAATTGATCAAATCTAAAATGCTCGATATTAATAAGATACCTTTAAGATGACAGGCATAATTTTAGTCTTTAAGTCTTAAATGTGCCTTCAAAAATCTCGAACCACTGCAATTTAATATAATATCCACATTTTTCTTGCCAAGCCACTTCACTTTGTGACCTTCAAAATCATTACATTGGCCCAGTCCAAAAATTATAATTTGTAATATAGGCAACCCTAGGATATGCTTCATTAACCACATTACCCTATTATATAAAATAAATAAATGTTATAAAATAAAAAATGTCCTTTAATATGCGATGGGACAGATCCTTAGCTGGAGTAATTTGGAATAGTTCCATGCTTAATATCTGGATATAAAGGACTATCTGAATTCCATAACTGAGTGAAATATGTGTCCTCATCTCTCATACTGTACCTTACAATGCAGGTAAAACAGCATAATTAGCCACAAATTGTAATGTAAACAAAATTATAAGTCATAACTTTCTAAAATGTCATCATTTTAATAACTTGACCTTTTTGAATGGGAATCTGTGGCATCAGCGGAATGTAAACATCCTTCAGTAATTTAAGAAAACCGTGTACAAACATGATACAATCATCAGGGCTGGACAACCTCTGCGGAAAGGTCACAAAAAGAGGCAAATAAATATAGTGTTCATGTTCCAAGGTGTTTCTTAAAAAAGCAGGAAGTGCATTTTCCCTTGCAAAGCATTTATAATTTGGTCATTTCTCTATGTTAACACTCATCAAGCATGATAAAAGTATTATTAAATAAACAAACAACTACCACTAGAAAAAAACAAAACAAAAACGTTAATTCAACCTCTTACGATTCAACAATCCATTAATTCAACAATCTCTCTAGTGCTTTATTCTATAAAAGAGCTCCTGGGAGTTCCTCTCCATTTTTCCACTTCATAGCGCTATCAAACTAACTAAAATGCCTCCAGCCTCCAAATACAGGGATGTTTGTTTGTAAGAAACGTTCCGTTTCTTCACCATCCACCTTCAGGTGACACTTCTGAAACAACCCCTTCTTTGGTAAAAGATCACTCTGTTGTAGCTTCCAGGTATCCTTGTAACAACCCAAAATGGGACTCTTCCATCAGTTGGTGAACAGTTGACTCTCAGACATTCCGGGTTGGCTGCAGTGCACTTTCTTTTTGGAGAGATGAGGGTAGGAGTGTATTTTATTTTTATTTTGTTGCTGATGTTTTATAAATGTGTAACTGGGAGAGAAAGGAGATTTCCCAAAACCTTGACCCAACCAGACGTTGACATCTGGGGTAAAATCCTGGCCCTACTGAAGTCAATGGCACAATTCCCATTGACTTCAGTAGAGCCAGTATTTCATCCCTGCAATCACACTCAAAAACAGACTGTGTGACACACCTGGCCTCTATTTTGAGAGATGTTCCCGACTGATGAATAAACGCTTATTAGAACTTCCTGGAAGGAAACACTGCATGTGGTTAGCAGGAAGCACAGCAGCAGAACAGATTAACATCTGCATAGGCAACACAGAGGTGAGAACTAAAAACATGCTTCTTTCCCCATATTACATCAGGGAAGGATGAAACTTCAAGCACAGGGAATGGCAGAGAAAACCATTTGATAAGCATCTCTTACCACAGCAGCATCATGTGTGCATTTAAAATAACTGAAATTCAACCGTAGCAGTTTTTGTATTCCATCTTAATAAAAGTGAAGGATTATAGTGTGGCAACTCAGAGAAAAGTCTCCTAACCATACCAGTAAAATTTTGAACATTGACATCTTGAATGGTAGCTGCTTCATTCACTATCAATCAGTGTCCCTAGTTACTAGTAAAGACTGAGTAAGCCTACTCTCTTTTGTTCCCATATTTCTATACCTGATAAAAGATCAGCTTATATATAGCCTAGTATTGTTGGGGGTATTTTTGTTTTTTTTCCCCAGTCCTAATTTAATGTGGGCCTTTCCACACTGGAGGATTGTCTAGGCATCTATGAGAGATTACAAAAAATATATCTTTTTTAGTTGCAGTTTAATGACATTACCAGTGAAAAAGAACTCACTTCTCTGTGATGAAAGTTAGGAGTGGGCGTATTTGGCCTCGTTAGCTAATTATGACATTGATAAGCACTTAAGTTAGTCAGTTTTTCACTTCTGTCATTTGCTTGCAGTCAGCTGCTTAGTTTCAAAACGTTTTGACTGCTTAAAAGGGAATACATCATCATTTCCTTTCCCCAATCTAACAGCACTTCCCAATGAAATAGTTTCAATCATGCTTCATAAAATCCACTGCAACTATATCGCTGGAAACATAAATCCTCAAGCTATGTTTTTAGTATTTCTAAAGAAAATGACCCCAGTGATCATTGCCTGGCTTATTTTTGTACCTAGCCTCCTTCTCTATTAAGAAAATATAATGTACAGATGATTCAGATTTTTTTAAAAAATACTTGTGCTGGTGATGTGAATGTCCTTGGTACTGCATCCCCAAATACTCAGACTGAGTAGAAGATAAATCCCCAAGTGTCCACAGCGCAGCCTTTCAGATTGTGAAAGGCATTTCAAGAAATCCTTCAGTTTTTGTCATTTCCTTTGAGTAAACTTTTATCTATACATTCCTTGCCCAGACAGTGTTTATTTTTCAGAAATCCTGATTTTTTTTCTCCCGTACCAACCTAAATAGAGAGATTTTCATTACACAGATGCTTCTCTCACTCCCATTCACCATTTATTGCAGCCGATTGAGGTTGTTTGTTCCTTCCACATCTAGTCAGTCTCATTCTTCCTGATTTTGTAATACAATTCCCTTGATCTACAAAATTAGCGGTTGTCTGTTGACAATGCCACCGGATATTATATTTTATATGTACCAAACACACACACATACATACACCTCTCTCATTTGTCATTGTTAAAACTCTCGTTCAGCCTCCTTTAATGGTATTTGTAAATTTCACCCCCACTGTGTAACTCCTGGCATCTGCAATGCTAGATTTCATGGCTATGCAATCCTTTCCAAGCGCAGCTAGAGAATAATCACAATTTGAAAACTTGCTTTCTTCCATTCTCCGCCTTCCGGGCACTGCAAACACCACCTATATACCCTCTACACCTAGCTGGATCAATGCAAATTCTGAAGGATGCTTCTCTTCCCCCAGTGTATGGCTATGGTGAAAATCCTCCAGACTGTTACTGAATTGTTAATTGTGATAGCTCCAGAGCTCACTCGGAGATGGTGAAAGTACAGCGGCATTTCTGCATAGCTCGAGAGCATCTGATGGCTCTTTGCTACTTACCACTTCTTAAACAAAATGTTCTACGTGCCAGGAGCTTTAAACGTAACTGCAATTAAGTGGGGATTTGCAGTGCTCTACAGCCCCAATGCCTTTTTTTTTAAGTGCAACAGTTCGCACAGGCACTTTACAACCTAGTGTATAAAATCTCTCTGCTGTAGATAGTCATTCCTAACACTCCCCAGTCTGTGTGTGCATGTTGCTAATCTGCATTTGATTGTGTCACTTCAGCTCCTATGGAGGGGAGGGGGAGAGACAGGGAAATGAAGGCTTCACATCCAAAATGTCAAGCTGTGCTTGAAGAATGATAGAAGACAGATTCTCTCTCTCTTTCCTTAATACAGTCAGATACTAAGAGGCACAATCACCTGAATGGAGCTCTACCACCCCCTGCTGGCAGAAAAGCAATGGAGGGGAAAACCGTCTGGAGCATCAGCTCCAACACCGTCTCTTAACTGTTTTTTTTTCTTTTTCCCCCTAAAAAGAATTGCATGCGACACACATACACACAATCATTTTTCACCAGGTCCTGGAATTTACTGTGGTGATTCCAGATGTAATTTGTAGATCCTTGCATGGGGGGATAGAGGGGAAGGAAGAGACTGGTGAAGCAATCTAGTTCAGTTTTAAATTATTGCCAAAAACTTGTCTGAACAATTTGTAATAGTGTAATTAGTTTACACAAAGGGACACGGTCAATGTGTCACAACCACAACCCCTCCTCATCAGTCCCCCTCGCCCTTCTCTCTCCCTAAAAGTAGCATAAATCCTGAAATAAACGTATAGGTAATATACAAAATACCAAATCTATATCTTGGGGACAACTGCTGTAGGATGTGTACACTTGTACTGAGGGAAATTAAACCAAATAGTACATACAGGTGTAACCTTGGTATATTTCACTTCTCTCCAAACACCTGCCTTTTTAGCATTATTTTATTTTAAATGTTATACACACGCCCCTATATTCAGAGATATAGATATTCACATATTCAACTCACTGTCACAGATACCCTGATTTACTGATCACAACAATTCGTTTTCACTTTCCAATAGATTGAAACGAACCATCCTCAGCCACTTTTTACAGAAGGAGAAAGATCTTGACAGGCAGACTTCAAGTATTACTTCTCACTGACAACGGGGTGCGTAGGGGAGCACAAAATCCTTTTTCTTAAAAATAAAGCCCACGTTGGCTGCACACAAAATAGCAGACCTGTATTTCAAAACATGCCTCGGTTTGCGGTTGTCTTTTTTTTTACTGACACAAACTCTTGCCAAAAAAAAAACCAAACAAGCAAAACACACACACACACACACAAAACCTACCAGCCCAAAACACATTCATTATTGGAAAAAAGACTAGAAGAAATAAAAGACAAGATCCCAAGTAAAGCAGCTAAGTGCAGTTAGCATCTTCTAGCTCTTTTTCTTTTCTATTTAAATGACATTTTTTTCTTGGAGACATTTTTTTAAGAGATAACAAAATACAACTTTGGGGGGTGGGGAGGTTGAACAGGCTTCCCCCCCCCCCCCCCGATGGCCTTTGGGGTGAGAGCTTTGCTTATTTTTGGTTACTGTAATTAGGGCGCATTCTGGTGTGGAGGGTAGCCAGGAAATGCAAGAAAGCCCCGCTCCTACCTTGCCCGCTACTGAGGAGCAATCCGAGCAGGTAGAGAGAGAGGCGGCTCATGTTCAGGAGCTCACGCTGGTGGACAGTTCCCAAGTTAGAGGTGCCGAGCACAGGAAAACCCAGCCGCCGCCGCCGCCGCCGCAGCTCCCGGCTCGCACGCACAGCCCGGGCAGCGCCGCTCGCCAAGTGACTGCCAGCGCCGCTCCGCGCCGCACTATATCAGGGAGGCAGCGGAGGAGGAGGCGGGTAGGCGGGGAGGGAGGGTGTGTGTATCCGTCCGCGCGTGCTCTCGCTCTCTTTTTCTCTCACGGACACACGCGCCCGGGAGGGGAGTCCTCCGTCGCTCAGCCCGCGGACGCTGCTGCTGCCGCCGCTGCCGCGCGCCCTTCCCCGCCCGGCCCCGGGGGCTGGTGCAGCCTGGCGGGAGGGAGGCACCGGCCGGGCCTCTCAGAAGCAGCCCGGGGGAGCAGCTGCGGGCGGCTGGGCTGAGGAAGCTGCCTGGGGGTTGCACGGGGCGGCGAGGCTGCTCCTCGCTCCCGGGAGAGGCGGGGGCTGCCGGTGCCCGGGGCGTTGCCGGGGAGCGGCGCGGGGGCACTAGCCGGGCTTTGCCGGGGGAGCCCCCAGGACGTCGGGCGGGGGAGGTGAGCAGCGCTGGGGTTGCAGCTCGCTCTTGGCTCGCAGCCGGAGCTCACCTTTGCAGGGGGGGCTTGTGCCTGTCACCTGCCGCCGGGTTCGGGCCAACGTGCGTTGGGCTGGCTGGCCCGGGGGCGGAGGTGGGTGCCTTTGGTCTTTCATTCGTGGGGCAGGCATGGGTGCTGGCGCCATGGGGTGCTGCTGGGGGTGCTGCCACACCGCTGGCTTGAAGTGGCTCCCATCATATACAGCTTGCTTCAATGGCTCTCGGCACCCCCACTGTACAAATTGTTCCAGCACCCCTGGGAGCAAGTTCAAAGGCGTTTGCATGGGGTTTGTGCCCCCTCCCCCTGTTGTGAGCGTAATGCTGTGGTTTGTCTCGCTCCTGTTAGCCTTTCTGTGTGCGTTACAATATTGTAATATTATTAGGCAATGAGACATATGGGAGCCTCATTTATGTTTTTAAAATGTCACAGATCTTTACACCCATTCATTTACGTGTCTAGGAAATTTCCTGTTTTGACTTATTAGCCAAAAAAGGCGGGGGGGGGGGAGATTCTCTATGATTTGTAGGAGTCTATTTTGAAACCATTCTACACTGAAGCATACCACTTGCACTCTCTAGGTTTCCTGATACTATGGTCAGTACAGTCTCATTACAGACCTTGCTCTAAAAAGAGTCCACTTATTTAAAAAAAAGAAGAAAAGACAGGAATTTTTAACCAGCATGACTTTGAAAAGGTAAAATTCATCCTGTTCTCCGTCGAACTTTGGTCTCAGGAGCCTCGTGTATGAACTTACCACCTTATTCCCTCTCTGAAAACTGCTGGGACATAGAAGGAGATTTATTTTGATAGACAGGTGTGATATGCAATTAACAAAAGACTAGTCCAGTTTAACACTTACATAATATATGAGATCCTTTTCCTTCCAGCCTTTTATTGGAGGGAGGAGGGGCTGTTTATAGAAAACTAACCTAAAGTAACACGATAAAGATCTTCAGCCTGACACTTGCTGGGAAATATTCATAAAAAATTGGAGCTAGAGGAAAGGAAGATGATACCTTTAGCCAAACCTTGCTGGACACAACAAGAAATATAATAAAACTGAGTGGTTGCCTTTAGTGGATGACATTTAGAATCCTCAGAAATATATTCAGACAATATTAATAGAGAAAAAAGTGAGACATTTGTGGTCATTGGTTAATCTTACTATATTAATCAAATATGTAATTATTCCAAGGATATGTTAGGCTACCCTGCTCTTAAGAGGAAACATTTTTGGAGCATAGATTACACAATGAAAAAGAAGCAGCTCTTTGTACAATGAAAATGAGCTTGGTGACTGCCATTCTGTATGAAGTATTGGTGAAACCAATATATGGCAGGTTCAGCAGTCTTTGACATCAGTAGGCTATGGATCTAATCCAAGCCTAAAAGGGAAGACTCCAATTGATTCCAATGGACTTTGGGCCCTGATTTAGGAAAGCACTTCAGCATATGCTAAATCCATATTTATGTGCCTTCCTGAATAGGAATGTTTTTCTGAAACACAGTCTTCATGCCCAGAAGACTGAGAAGAAGGTGGGGGGGGGGGGGTTAGTAGAGATTACTGCACAAGGCAAGAACCCCTTTGGATTAAGCAGATTGGATCCCATTGCCAATTTACTTTACCTTTGGTTTTAATTTTATTTTGAAAACACTACCATGCAACAACTGTATATATAACAGAACTTTGGTTATCAATATTAGAAAAAAAAGCATTAAAAAAACAAGACCAGAAATTAAAACACCAAAACACAGCACGCGCATCTTAACATCCACACTTAACATAGAGATTGAAATCATATAACAGAGGTTCATGTAACACATAGCCTATGATCTTAACTTACAGTAAATGGCAAGAAATCACACATGAACTTCATATTGGTCATTTAAAATATCTTGCTGATGATTATATTCAAAAGATACTACAGTACAAGAGGAGGCAGGAGGTCAGTGGTCACAAACTCCAATTAGAATGCCCCAGTTGGACAGATAAAATTGTAATCCTTTATAGATTCATATGACCCCAGATTTTTTGTACTTTCAGTTATAAACCTGCTGAGAGTTTCTCCATCAGTGCTGTGTCCAAGTGTACAGTTGTTATTGCACTGAACTGGGATTAGAATACCATTTTCTAAATCTGACTATTTATTCTGACACTTTTACTAAAATAGATTTTCCTGAAGCAGCAGACTGCTCAGATATGTGCTGTTTGAGCAAATAGAGCTAAAGGGATGGGCATTTTTTTTAATTGAAGAAAGATCAACAATGAAGTAAGATGTGACAGAATACCACACTCAGAACTTGAAAATAAAGACTAGAAGACTGTGAGAAATTATCATACCTGCTACAATCCCCACCTAGTTGGTTTTTGGTGATCGTGACAGCATCTTAAATGAACAGAAGATTGGAATTTTGAAGCACTGTAAAACTTCAATCTACATCAATATAACCATAGTGTCTGCCATTCCTTGGATAAAATAAATACTGTTCCTTCAAGAGAATGGACCATACTGGAACAGTCATATGTGAGTCTTTTACGTAACCATTTCTTAAACAGTAAAGACCTATTTTCTGAATAAGATCACGTGCATAACAAGTGCACTAATAACAAAAAAAGTTCAGTTGTTCATGATTACATGCTGCTTACTCAACATGCACATTGTTACATAAGGCCTGTAAAGTAACTACCATCAAATGTAACACCCCCAAAAGGTGATGAGAATGCCCAACTCTAAAACATTCTGAAACACAGTAATAATCAGTCTCAGAAGTGGCTTTCATGTGAAGTCAATGTTGATGTGTCACCACAACATTTAAAGAACAAAACAGCAGTCACTGGGGGAAAATAATGAGAAGGAAAAAGGTCATTGTCATAATTTAGGGGTAGCCATTATTCACTGTCACTGATCAGTCCATCAGCCCTCACCGAGAGAGCGCCGATCACAACACATCAGATGCGTTGTTCTAGCCAGTCCTCCAACTACCCGCTGGCCAAGCTGTCAGTAGCACCGGACACCTGATTGACATAGCACACAGCAGCCTAGAACTCCTGAGCGATCCGCCAACCGCAGCCTCCCAGCAGCTGGGATTACAGGCGCGCGCCACCAGCCATTATTAGATCCATATATTATTATTTATTATTTGTGTTATCTTAGCACCTAGGCACTCCAGTCATGGACCAGGGCCCCATTGTGCTAAACACTGGACAAACACAAAACAAGCCAATACATTCATCTAATTTTCAGTAAAGGTGATAAGTTTTATAAGACAATGTACAACGAATAACATGTCTCTGAAACTTGCATATTACTATTTATTACAAAACTGCAAGGGAGTTCAGCAAAGCTCTGGATTTTGAATATTCAAAACGTTATTAAGTCATATGAATGCTTTATACAAGGATGGTTTGGCTATAACATTGTATAGGAAGAACGGGGAAATATCAAGGGCTAAATTTTGCCACCTTTATTCAGGATGAGTACTTAAGTGGTGCCATTAATTTCAATGGGATTACTTGTAAACTACTAGTCAGCACGAGTAAGAATGGCAAAATTAGGCCCTGAATACATGGTGGCAAAATCTCAGCTGGTGTAAGTTGTCATAGCTCCATTGACTTGTGTAAATTGTCATAGCTCCTTTTGAGTCACTGGAGCTATGAAAATTTGCATCAGCTGAAGATTTTCCCTCCCTTTGTAAGCTCTATGAGACATGGACATTATTTGTAAAGGCTTCCACTTGCTATTTGATTAATAAAGTAACAATTATTTTTAAAATATTATTTGATGCATGCACATACTACACAAATATAATTAAACACTAAAACTTAAATTCTGCTGATAATGTTGTTGTATATTGAATTATGGGGTTCTTTGTTCACAATCCAGCTAGTAAGAAAACCAACTAACTTTGCCTAGCTATCTTCTACAGTTTGAAATTTTCATGAAGTAACTTGAAAAATCAGTTAAGTACCTCTAGGAACATATGATCATGGTTGGCAATGATTTCAAAATAAACCATGGCATTTATAGAACTAAAGATCCTCATATTTAGAAACACTGACGAACAATTGTAAACCAGTCAAAATGTTCTAGAATTGCTTAACACTCCAGTAGATGAAAATGAAATTTTTTGTTTGTTTGTTTGTTTTAAACACATAGTATCTTTGTCTTGGTAGGAAACTGTCTTCTTCAAACATTTTGACTAATTTTCTGAAGTGTATGTGAGCCAAATTGCTCATCTTCACTAAAGTAAGTAATTATCCCCAAAACAATGCTTTTTTATGAATACCGAAAACACAATTCAAGAAGCACTAACATAAATTATTCAGCAGTGAACAATAGCATTACAATGGTGAGGAAATGATATACAAAAAACAAAAGACAGTTTCTTAAGTATTTGCACTACTGTTATGTTTCAAGTTCTTAACATCTTACAAAGATTTTCATAAAGATCTAAAATTGCCACCATTTAGATTAAAACTTTGTGGGTAACAGTCACTTAAAATTATAACATTGTTTTCATTATATTTAAATTCTCCTTAAATAAAGGATTCTCCTTTCAGCTAGAGAAATTTAAATGGTTTGGAAATTACTCTGATGCATGACGAAACTTACAGGCGGCCATTATGGAGATAATTGCCTATTTTATTCCTGCATTGGAACAAAGGACAGGGGATATATTTAAATAATTTTGTCCAGTTAAAATACTGATTAATATTTAGTGACAGTGAGGCTGTTTAAAGTAGATGGTACTAATTCTGATACAATACTAAACACTGTACTCACACAAGAATCAATAATATGTTGCATTTATATAGCACAGAAACTACTGTTACCCCTTTTGACCTGAGTGACTAGTCAGAGTTCCAAGTCCTTTCAGTTGGACGTAGAAATTGATAGAGTCTGGTATTTTCTTTCATGCAATCTTATTTATTTACAAGGAGCGTACAAAGTCCTGCTTCTCTGAATGCAGGAGGAATGAAGAACAAAATAAATAATTTTTTTAGCTTACAGCAACAAGCCTCTTTAGCCAACACCAGTCCCAAAAGCTCTCTCTCTAGCTCTCATGCTGTACTCACAGGATGCTGTTTGGCTCCCCCCGCCCCCGGCGGAGTTTCTCTCAGTTTCCAGCTTGTGTGACTGACTCTCTCTCTCTCTCTCTCTCTCTCTCTCACACACACACACACACACACACACACACACACACACACACACACACACACACACACACACACACACACACACACACACACACACCCTCAGCAAGAGTCCTTTGTTCACAATCCCCTTTGTCTTAGGTGGTGGGCTTGCGATTAACTCATCCTAACAGTTGTATTAATTTAAGGTTGTGTCCAGCCAATCTGAAAGAGGTTTGTGATTTATGCAGTCACCAGTACCTCTCAGCATCTCAGTACTTTTAATGGGTCAAATGCAGCCCAAGCAGAATCTGAGGCATGGAACAGAGCCATACATTTAAGTGGATCATGACATGAACCTCACATCCCCAGAGTTGACTGCTTTGCACTTATATGGGCCACCCAACTTCTTGTCACCCAAATAACCCTAGCTGGAGATGGACGTTCTTTCCCACATACTGCTGACTAGTAGTCTGTATCTCCTCTTGTCAGAGTCACACCTGGATGTGATTATCAACTCATTTATGATTTCCAGGCTTAGTTACAGTACCTAGGAGCGAAAGAGCCAATCTTAAAAAGAACCAACTCGTTCAGACACAGCTGTCTGTTTATTCAGCAACTCGCATCACCCCAGTATTCCACTCTCCATTAGCTTGTCATTGAATACAGAGTGAAATTCAAGATTTTGGTCATGACATTCAAAGCTCTCCATGAGATCAGCCCATGTTTTAGCTCAGGGATCAGCAACCTTTGGCCCGCAGCCCGCCAGGGTAAGCCCTCTGGCGGGCCGGGCCTGTTTGTTTACCTGCCATGTCCGCCGGTTCGGCCGATCACAGCTCCCATTGGCCGCGGTTCGCCACTTCAGGCCAATGGGGGCTGTGGGAAGCGGCGGCCAGCACATCCCTTGGCCCGCGCCACTTCCCGCAGCCCGCATTGTCTTGGAGCGGCGAACCAGGCCAGTGGGAGCTGCGATCAGCCGAACCTGTGGACGCAGCAGGTAACCAACCGGCCCAGCCCGGGCCACGTGCCAAAGGTTGCCAATCCCTTTTTTAGATGGTATACTCTTTGAGCCAAGGATTGTGTCTTTTTCTGCATTTGGGTGTTTTGGGTGTTATCATGGAAATCATAAATTATAAATTATAATAAGCTATGTTACATCAGGTAACTTGATCATGACCTCCTATGCTGCACTAGCCCAATGGAACTGTCAACCTCAAGAGTGAAACTTTTGCATGCAAGAACTAGACGAAATAGTCTACAACTGTAGAACTTACTTCCAGAAGTGCTCAGAATCACTACAAACTTCAGAACCTTCAGAAAAAAAAATTACCTTTCCACTCTTCCTTTAATAACCAAAATCCAAATCATGTTATAAAGACACAGAACAAAACAACAGACTTCCTACAGAATATAGAAGATAGCCTTCTTGATTTCACATTAGTAAGGCAGTCTGATCTCATGGTGCTAGACATGGTGTAAGAATTTAGAGAGATTAGATAGGTATTATTGGATTCTGCTCAATTTAAGTATATCATAGGCCTGTGTCTCCGCCTTCCTTTTTCTGATGGAACCTGTGCAAATGTTAACTCTCATAGTCCTACCTAGTCAGAGAGACCAGGTCTTGTCCTACAATTTGTGCAACTTGTACGGAGGCATTAGATCGGTGATTCTCAACTGTGGTCCACCGCTTCTTCAGGAAAAGCGCCTGGCGTGCCGGGCCCATTTGTTGACCTGCCGCATCCACAGGTTTGGCTGGTCATAGCTCCCACTGGCCGTGGTTCGCCGCTCCAGGCCACTGGGGGCTGCGGGACACAGTGGACAGCACATCCCTCAGCCCGCGCCGCGGCCCGCAGCCCCCATTGGTCTGGAGCGGCAAACCGCGGGCAGTGGGAGCCGCGACCAGCCGAACACGCAGACGCGGCAGGTCAACAATCTGGCCCGGCGCGCCAGGGGCTTTCCCTGAAGAAGCGGTGGATCAAAGTTGAGAACCACCACCTTAGATAGACATCCAGAAATGAATAGGATTGTTCATTTGTTGGGGGAAGATTTTATGTCTGGGGAGGGCACAGATGGAGAATATTGGCATTTGGAGGAATTAGGAAGTCATCTTCCTAGGTTTATCTTTCAAAGTGGAGGTGAGATCATATGTGAATTCTGAGAGAGGGTGCCGAAAAGCAGTAAAGGAAGTTCCAATGAATGAAGTCTTTCAAACGTCTACGTCCTGTGAAGTGGAAAATTCAGAATGTGCTTAGGGTTGATCGGGGGAGGGGGAGGGGGAGTGGGGAGGAAGGGGAAGCGAGAGAGAGAGAGGCTGCCTATAGTGATTGGGGTAGTAGAGTTCATTTTCATGTCCTCTGGAACATAGAAGTTGCCATGCTGTGTGAAAGCAGTGGTCTATCTAGTCCAGTATTCTTTCTCTGAGAGAGGCCAGTACCATATGTTTTAGAGGAAGTTGTAAAAAACCCATAGTTGACAATTATGGAATTACCTGACTATTCAGGATGTTTGTTTTTATCCTTGATCAGTTAGCGGGGGGCTTGTGGCCTGAAATATGACTTTATATATCTAATTGTTTTGAATTTTGGCTTTTATCCTATAATTGTGGATGTTCTCATTACTCACATCAAAGTCTAATCCTTTTCTAAAATCTTCTAAGCCAGTGGTTCTCAAACTTTTTTTTTCTGCAGACCACTTGAAAATTGCTGAGAGTCTCAGTGGACCATTTAATGATCTTTCCAAATGTTGTTTGTGCCATTAGTTAACTATGGTAAAGTGCTTCAGATAAAAGTGCTATATAAAAAACAAACTTAATAATAAACATTTTTTGTTTACAAATAAAAGCACACAACTCATATTTTAATATCAGTAGTCTTTCCTTTCTAATGCGATGGATGTGCCCTTTCTCCCTCACCGTGGCAGCCCCCAAGCTGGGGCTGGGAAGGAGGGGGGTATCTCCCCTGCCACAGCAACCACAGAGCTGCAGCTTTGGAGCTGGGAAAAGTCGTCTCTTTCTCTGGCCGCTGCAGTCCTGCACATCCAAAATTCCCTCCACCCCCTATTCTCACCCCACTTCCCTCTCCCACCTATCTCCTATTCCCCCCAAAGCCACCACCTAACCTTACATGTGCATCTTCTCCAGGGTCCAGGCACCTAATTAGTGGAGCTATGCCTGCACAGCTCCACTAATTAGTTGTGTGGCACTTCATTCTCTCGTGTGCGGCTGCCCAGGCGCACACCTTAAAAGGAACTATCCGTGGACCACCTGAATGGAGATTGTGGAACAGTGTTGGTCCACGGACCACAGTTTGAGAACCTCTGTTCTAAGCTCTTGGCCTCAATGATACTTTCTGGCAAAGGGATTCATAGGATAATTATGTTAGTTGAAAAATTATTTCCTTTTAGCAGATTTACATTTGTTGCCTTTACATTTCATCCCTTGCTCTTGTATTATGTGGAAGGATAAATAAGAGAACCCAATTTGCTTTCTCTAGACACTTCATTACTGTATAGGCTACCATGCTTGTTTGCCTCCTTTCAAAACTGGACAGTCCTGGTCTTTTCACTATCTGTCTGTCTTTACATGGAAGTCTTTCTGTGCCTCTAATCATTTTTTTATTATCCATCCATGGGCCTTTTCATATTAGTTATATCTTTTTGAGATACAAAGACCAGAACTGAACACAAAACTCCAGACGAGGGTGGACCACTGATGTATATAGTGAGATAATAATATTTTCAGCATCCGTTTGTATATACCCAATTGTATATACTCAATTTTTATATACCCTAAGATTCTGTTTGTTTGTTTTTATCACTGTGCATTTACCAGGTGGTCTGTCGGCTCAGTACACAGCCAGTCTACATGGCCATATGGATCTGCTGTATTGTGTAAAGTTACCTAAACTATGGCAAGTATATCATTATTTTAAAAAACCCATAAAATACACTTTCATTGTCCTTAACTAGAGCCAAGAGATTTATCCAGAATTTTCCAGAATTTATGTCAATAATGTACTTCTTTTATAGTAATGTAAATACCAGTTGAGTTAGCAAATGTCAGGGTGTTCTGACTATTATCCTGAGCCTGGCTGAACATATCTTATACTGTAGAGGATAAGTGTGTAATCCAAAGTACTTTTCAATGTAAAATTGTTTCTTCCCTTGCAGATACATATCACATTACTGAGCTCATTTAGACACTTAGGAAGAATTTGTTTTCCCTTAAGGCACTTCTGATGTATCAAGAACAGTAACAATTTATCATTAAATCTTTGAGATGTCTGACAAATAAGAACTCACTTAAAATAATTAATTAAAAAAAGCATACACAAGTTTACAGAACTTGACTACAGCCAATGGAAAATTAAAAGTGCCATAAATATTAAGGCAGAAGAAAATCTAGAAAGTATTTGAGTCCATTTGCTGTTTTTAGAATGAATCAGTATAAAATGGGAAAGACCTATGCACTTTGTGTTCAGATATATTTTCTAAATGTAATATTAATAAAATGTTGTGATTAAATGACAAAAGGTGAAATCCTGACTCCTTCGAAGCCAATGGGATTTTTGCCATTCACTTCAATGTAGCCAGGATTTTACGCAATACATTTACGAGCTTCTTTGTAACAATTGCATAAATCATTCTTTTTTCCTTTGTGTGCATGTGTGTGTGTTTTGTTTTTTGGTTGTTTGTTTTTAATCATACAAATAACACTGGTCTACAATTTTTGAGAAGTCGTCTGCTTCAGAGATAAAATGTGCTATTTAGTATGTATTTTGATGTGCTGAATTCAAATATGACAATTAAAACAACTGATTGGCTACTGTTTCTAAGATATTCAAGTTTTTACATTTTATGTCTATGTATATTGTGTAGATAGTAGAGTTTTAATCATAAATTGTAAGCCTAGGTCTTTTCATGTATTTATGGTTGCTTTACATGATACTATTTCACCTGTCCTGTTTATGTAACACTTTAAAAATCAGCAAAGGGGTTATATAAATAAAATGTATTATGAAACAAAAGGCAAAATACTATTCTGTCCATAGTTTAGTCCTATTCAGTGTCTACTCAGCGCTTCTTGGCTTGTCTCTTGTATTCATTAAAGGGAGCATCTCTTGTCACTGTCCAGCAATAGTCTGCAAGCATTGATGGGCTCCATTTGCCCTGATAGCGTTTCTCCATTGTTGCAATGTCCTGGTGAAATCGCTTGCCGTGCTCATTGCTCACTGCTCCGCAGTTCGGTGGAAAAAAATCTAGATGAGAGTGCAAAAAATGTAACTTTAGTGACATGTTGCAACCAAGGCTTTTGTATGCCTTGAGGAGGTTTTCCACCAACAACCTGTAGTTGTCTGCCTTGTTGTTTCCGAGAAAATGTATTGCCACTAACTGGAAGGCTTTCCATGCCTTTTTTTCCCTTGCCACGCAGTGCATGGTCAAAGGCATCATCTCGAAGAAGTTCACGAATCTCAGGACCAACAAAGACACCTTCCTTTATCTTAGCTTCGCTTAACCTTGGAAATTTTCCACGGAGGTACTTGAAAGCTGCTTGTGTTTTGTCAATGGCCTTGACAAAGTTCTTCATCAGACCCAGCTTGATGTGTAAGGGTGGTAACAAAATCTTCCTTGATTCAACAAGTGGTGGATGCTGAACACTTTTCCTCCCAGGCTCCAATGACTGTCGGAGTGGCCAATCTTTCTTAATGTAGTGGGAATCTCTTGCACGACTATCCCATTTGCAGAGAAAACAGCAGTACTTTGTGTATCCAGTCTGCAGACCAAGCAAGAGAGCAACAACCTTCAAATCGCCACAAAGCTGCCACTGATGTTGGTTATAGTTTATGCACCTCAAAAGTTGTTTCATGTTGTCATAGGTTTCCTTCATATGGACTGCATGACCAACTGGAATTGATGGCAAAACATTGCCATTATGCAGTAAAACAGCTTTAAGACTCGTCTTCGATGAATCAATGAACAGTCTCCACTCATCTGGATCGTGAACGATGTTGAGGGCTGCCATCACACCATCGATGTTGTTGCAGGCTACAAGATCACCTTCCATGAAGAAGAATGGGACAAGATCCTTTTGACGGTCACGGAACATGGAAACCCTACCATCACCTGCCAGGAGATTCCACTGCTGTAGTCTGGAGCCCAAAAGCTCTGCCTTACTCTTGGGTAGTTCCAAATCCCTGACAAGGTCATTCAGTTCACCTTGTGTTATGAGGTGTGGTTCAGAGGAGGAGGATGGGAGAAAATGTGGGTCCTGTGACATTGATGGTTCAGGACCAGAAGTTTCATCCTCTTCCTCGTCTGACTCAAGTGAGAATGATTCTGGTGCATCAGGAACAAGCAGTCCTTCTCCGTGGGGTACTGGGCGTAGCTGATGGAATGTTTGGATAATGCACAGTCCACTTTTTCTTCTTTGACACACCTTTCCCAACAGGAGGCACCATTCAGAAGTAACAATTGCTGGGATGATCTGTTGGCTCTCTCCAAATCATTGGCACTGCAAAAGGCATAGATTTCCTTTTCCTGTTCAACCACTGGCAAAGATTTGTTGCACAAGTGTTGCAGCATATGTGTGGGGCCCACCTCTTGTCCTGAGCTCCAATTTTGCAGCCAAAAGAAAGGTGATAGGCTTTCTTAACCATAGTGCTTATACTGCGCTTTTGTGATGCAAAAGTCACTTCACCACAAACATAGCAGAAGTTATCTGCACTGTTCACACAAGTACGAGGCATCTCTGCTCACTTTGGCTCAACAGAAATGTGTCCCTTTGCTAAATCAAATACTGACAAATAAGAGAGCATGACACTGTATGATTTCTAGAGCTGATCTAGGGCAATTTGTTCAGCAGAGTGATGTAAGCTTCGTTATGATTGCATCATCCATGACTTCTAGGAAGAACATGATGCAATTCATATCATGTATGATGCAATACCAGCTTCAGATTGCATCATTCATTGTTTTGCCTAAAAAGCAAGTACTGTCCAAACCCAGTCATAGATTTATTCATAGATCCAGTCAAAGATGTATTTTAGTCATTTCTGGTTTAAATTGAGATCCTTTCCCTTTATAACTCACTTATCCTCCGCCATTCCCAAGTCAAGGGTCGTATATACTGACCCAATAGCATGTCTTGAAAACTAGAGCCAATCAACAATTTTAAGCATCATTTTCGTTCTCAGTGACCCAGAATTAGTAAAGTTTGACTACATTTATTTCAGAAGCATTTTGGCTGTAATTGCTTCCCAGCCTGGTCCTAGAGCTTTGAGACCTTAAGAAAATTCTGCTAGACAGTCAATTCTTTAAAATGTAATTAAGGCCCCTATCTTGCAAATTCCTCTGTGCAGGTAGACCACTACACCCACTCAGAGCCTGGCTTCAGTTAGGCTCTGCACTGATGCAGGGTTCTGCCCTCATGGAATAAGTTGCAGAATGAGGGCATATAAAGAGTCAATTTTCAGAATGTCCCTGGTCCGATTTATCTGTTTGCATGCCCAATTTATGCCCACAAAATTGTGCAGTTTCTGGTTGGCAACAGACCTGTTGCAGGGTGGGGTATCCAGCTTCCAGCTGTATATAACAACCCGCTTTTGGACAGTGAAGGGTAACCTCATGTGTGTGTCTTTACACTTAAGGGTCAGGACAAAGTTCTCACAAAGGTCCAGAAATGTAGCTTTCTTCATGAGAAAGTTCTGGACCCACTGCTGGTCATCACAGGTCAGCTAGATGGTGTGATCTCATCACTCTGTGCTTGTGACACTGCACCAGAAACACCAGTCTACATAGGGGGCATCAGCAGCTATGCTGATCGTATAGATCAGCATCTACCAGTGCAAGTCTGCAATGCCAGTGTGTTTCTCCTTCTCTGCCTTCTCCATCGGGAAATCCATCAGTTACCTTTGGTGGGTCAGAAAACACTGCTGAAGTGTCCACCAGCACCTCACAGAAGTTCTGTCTGTTTCCTGACACAGCTAGGAAAGTGCAAACAAGATAATTTCTTCAAACAGCGCCTCCTTCATGTTGCTGGGTCTGGTAGCTGGGAGCACACAGACCAAAATGACTCCCTGGCAGGTTGTTCAAACTTCCTGTAATGTGCAGAGTGGGCAGTAAAATTTTTCCCACAGAGCATCATGGTAAGAGAACTCCAGTGGCTACACTTTGAGAATGCTTCAGGGTCTCTGGGATGTGATTGGTTTGACTTGGGTTAGCATACAGTGTGGATGCCAGAGAGCCAGGTTCAAGCCCGGGTTAGAAAAATTTTAATATAGGGTTAAGAACCATTTCAGAAGATCAAGCCCAGGGTTCTCTAATGTGTGTCAAGTGACTCAAATCCCACTAACCCTGGGCTTACATTGCAGTGTACACACACCCTTAGTGTCATGATTCCCAAAGATGCAATGGGAGGGATTCTCCAAATCCCCCTGAAGGGCTTCCTCTTCCTGTTGCAGTGTGGAGTTATGCTGCCATTGCCAGACTCCTTCTGTTTCTGTGCTGTAGCAGCCATGCGGAGGGACCAACTTAAGTTAATGGATGTGTCAGGCACATTAACTCCCTATTGACTTTCCAGGTGAAAATCTACAGAAAAAAGATGATGCCATGGAGAGCATCTGGTCCCCTTCTTCTCTCCTCTTGGCTTTGCCCTTGAAATTCCAAGGTCTCAGGAAGAATGACACAATGCCAGAAAACCATGGCAACCCCCTCCATATGCTCCCACAAAGAGAGCCCACCAGAGCTGGGGCCCAGTTTGCAAAAGAGGAAAGGACAATCAACACTCCAAGTCAACATTATCTTGGGCTGTGTAGGCCACTGCAAAGTAAAACCACCTTTTCTTTAAGGGTGATTCTGGGGCAGGGATCAACAAGGAAACTCTTTGACTAATCTTTGACTATCAACTAATGGACTCTTTTGACCTTTGGGTCTCAGTCTAAGCTCTATTTCACTATATCCTTCTCTCAGATGCTTTTTTTATATATATTTATTTATTTGTTATGCCCATGTCCACTTCCTTTCACTGTCCCTTTGATACTTTTGTCACTTACCATTCTCAGAAACCCATAATGATGTAATTTGTTTACTATTATTGTCTTGGTCTATGGTTGCTCCTTGTCTGTATGCTGCTAGATATCAGTTTCTGGTGTGAACATATACACAGTCACAATTGGAACACACAATGGGATTTTTTTTCCTGATTATCACCTTATAGTGTTAGGAACTCTATCTAACACCAGCACATTGCATTCTGAAACTTTCTGGTGGCCCAGGGATGTAAGAAACTTTTGATTACTTTTTGTAATAAACAGAACAGACAAGCAGTGAGTTACTGGGTATAAATGGGGGCTTGTTGCTCCCAGCACAATTCCCCAGTATACAACTCAATGTAGCTCCAGACTTTGAACAAGTTCAGAAGGAATTCTATTTAACACAATTCCTAAGCCAAAGCCAAACACTTCATTTCTCACTCCTCATTTATTCAAAAATCTAAAACGCCAGAAACCTGCCAGGAAGTGATATGTTCCAGAGTGGTACTGAACTTTTCATTTCCCTCTCTTACATCAATTCACAGGGGAGGCAACTCAACGATATTATTTAGGATTTAGTTTTTAATTTTCATATAAGGTGGGTCTAGATCCTACTCTGCATGCTCAGGTAAACCTCCTATGGTCCTCAGTGGGATTGCCTACCTAAATACTATTCATTGTGAATGAGGATTGCAAAACTGAGCCCTGTGTGTCTTTTTTCTTTGGCGATGGACAGTCTATTACAGTGGTTCTCAACCAGGAGTACATGTACCCCTGGGGGGCATGCAGAGGTCTTCCAGGGCTACATCAACTCATCTAGATATTTTCCTACTTTTACAACAGGCTACATAAAAAGCACTAGTGAAGTCAGTATAAACTAAAATTTCATACAGAAACTGACTTGTTTATACTGCTCTATATACTAGACACTGAAATGTAAGTACAATATTTATATTCCAATTGATTTATTTAATAATTATATGGTAAATGAGAAAGTAAGCCATTTTTCAATAGTAGTGGGCTGTGACACTTCTGTATTTTTGTCTGATTTTGCAAGCAAGTAGTTTTTAAGTGAGGTGAAACTTCAGGGTAGGCAAGACAAATCAGAATCGTGAAAAGGGTACAGTAGTTCGGAAAGTTTGAGAGCCATTGGTCGGTTAGATTTGATACAGCAATCCTTGTTTCCCTGATTGCTCTAGCAGTCTGGTTTCTTCAGGAGCTATGCTATCATTGTGATACCTCTGTGGCATAAAAGCCAGGGACAGGCTCAGGAGAAGGTAATGCTGTTTAAATTGGACTATACGCACATAAGTACTTCTCAATGTGATTAAAAGTTGCAGACCCAGACCCCTAATGCATTTAATGTTGTTGTTTTGAAAGGTAGTTTAAATCATTGAGATAATTGCTGCAAACATATGCTAGCCTCTTGCCATCAAAATTGTCTTGTAAAGGGAATCAACAGAACTTTATAGTGGGGGTCCATATACAGGTTTATGCAGTCTCCTTCTTTTGAATATAGTTTTTCTACCTTCTTTCTCCTTATGTGTACCCTTTCTATAAGAGACAGACAAATGCATATAAAAACACACCCATCTTTGTACAAAATGTGATGTATCTACCCTCTTTGCTGTTTTTGATATTGAAAAGATACCTGATGGTTGTACCTATCTGATTCATAAATGTGATTTGTTTATATAAATATTTTATAAAAATACAAAATTGTATAATTTCCTAAAAATCTCCAATCCACAAACAATCCAGCTTCCACATGGCATACAAATATAATATACAAAAAACATACAAATATAATAAAGAGAGAGAGATAGTTGTCAACTAGAAAGATGAATGCTCTGGCAAAAAAAGAAACTCAGAGTCCATGAGATCAGTTATGAGAGATGTGTCTGTTACACCCACAATATTTCATTGTAAGATACTATAATTCCAGCCAAACATTTCACTTCCCTGAGTGCACAGCTAGTTATATTCAAAGAATGAGGGAAATGACTGTCTACTACACTGAGGTATTTATAAAGTCGTCATCCCCATAGTGTCTGAGTGTCTCCAATCAGGAAAGAAAATCTCTCTCTCTCTTTTTTCTGCAAGTAGGGATAGCTTAACGGTAGCTGAAGTGTATGTATGCATGTGGGATCAGCTACCGTGGGGAAAAAAAACTAGGGTAAAGAGGTGAACTTTGTATTTAGTTCTGAATGCATGAGAGGTCTGGGATTATTTTTATGTCTACAGGAATTCCATAGTTTATGTCCAGTTCCTATAAAGTTACATGTCCTGCAGTCATGAGCCTTCCCATATTGATCAACAGCTTCATAGTCCAGTAGAACATAGCTATCAGTCAAAGTTGTGGAGTGAGGCACATTGATTCAGATAGCCAGAGCCAGATTCAATGAGAGATTTTAATATTAAAACAGACCTTTAATTGGACACTGTATCCAGTGGAGAGAGAAGCTCTCTAGGGTGATGTGTTCATGACAATCTCTGTAACTGGGCACACATTCTGTGCCAGCTAAAACTTTTTCAGATTACTAGACTTGAATGACATTAAATTTAAAAATAAATAGAAACATAGTGTATTAGGTGCAGCAGACATCCCTCCCGCTCTGGGTCAAACCGAGGCCACACTGCCTTACTACACCATCGGGATAACTGCCTAGTGTATGGGGGAATTAGCAAATAGGCCTTAGCGTCCTAGCTGGTCCAGCAGGGTTGAACCCCAGATAGTCCATGGGCTGCAACCCTTAGGCAGGAACAGGGCCTCCCAGGAGTCCATATGCTCTGACCCTTAGGCTGGGGCAGAGCAGGCAACAGTCTTTAGTCCCTAGGCCCTTTTAGCAAGGACCAAAGAAGACACCGCAGGCTGTGGGCTCTGGACCCGTTAGGCTGGGGCCAGCGGCTGGAAGCTGATGCTAGACCAATTCAGACTGGAAATAAGCCTTCCTCCAGCCTTCTCAACATTGTAGTGAAAGATAGTGTACATATCCCATTCCTCCCTCCACCCCCTGCAATTTCCAGTGCCACGATGGCTGGTAAATCAGACAGTCCTCAGGATTATGGGAGGCTTTTATACGAGAAGTACAATTTGGAATTCCACTTGCTGAGCAACAGGCAGGCTCTCTGACATACTGAATGTCACCGACTCTCACAGGGAAGACTCTTTGAGCCGTCATGCTGTCATATTCTACTCTTTCTGTGCTCAATCTGCGGATTTCAAGAACAGCTTCAAATAGGGCCCATTACAGTCATTTAGCCTGGTGGGGAGCTGTGGTAATATTTGTACAATTATGCCCATTCAATAGTTTGTTTTACATTCTGAATTTGAGTCCTTTTTCTCTTGTACGTTGTCAATTCCAGCTAGTGTTCTTCTCCCCCCCGCCTTTCCCCAAAAATAATAATAATGAGGCTCAGGGCTTGCTTACCCTTGACATGCTACACCAGCAGAGCTGCACTGCTGTGAAGCACTTAAGTGAAGACACTATCAATGCTGATGGGAGGGATTCTCACATCAGTGTAGGAAATCCACCATCCCAGGAGGTGGTAGAATTCTTCCATCGACCTAGTGCTGTCTACACTGGGATTTAGATTATCTTAATCACACCACTCAGGGGCATGGATGTTTCAAATCCCTGACCAGTGTAGTTGAACCAACCTAATTTTCTGGAATAGTTCAGGCCTTAGTTGAGACATTTCATTTCTGCTCATTTTGCCTGTTACATTTCAAACAAGTCCTCCAGTGGTCACAGAGGCTGTCATTAGAGGAATATTGTTTTTCAGCTGTGCAAAATTAGTCCGTCTGTTTTAAAAAAAAATGCTAACAAACTCTTAACAAAATCGTGACATTTGTTAAAAAAGTCAGAAAAGATTTATACAAATGGTATAGGTGTCTGTCATAAGCAAATGTTTTATACAGGGTCAACTTCACAGATCTTTTCCTTTTATTTAACTTAATCCCTAATATAAATACTAGATTTTTTAAAAAACTGAATACAAAATAAAAGTTTATTTCAGTTCACTGTAGTAACTAGATGTTTCCCCACATTTGCAAACCTGTCACTTCAAAAGTCAATTTGCAAAAAACACACTCGCCAAAATCTTCAAATCTCTATAGTTTAAATTGGGCTCCTGAGTCCTTTTTTAGGCAAAAGGTTGTCATTTTGAAAAAGTATTGAGCACCAGGAACTTCCACTGGGCCATATTGCTGCATAGATTATGAAACACAGCTACCCAGTATTTGCAAGAATGAATTTGACTCTAAATTGATTTAATGATATTGTCCTTTGACTCCAATCGCGTTTGTGGATGCTCAGCAATTCTGAAAAATGAGGACACTTAAGTACCTAAATATAAATTTAGAAGTCTAACTTTAGGGGCTCAAATTTTGGCCATTTCTTTTAAGTAAATAGACAGTTTGCAATCCAGAATTCTTAGGCATCAAAAACACCTTAGTGGGAGTTCAGGTTGCATACTCAATGGCCTTGGGCTTAAATAACACGATTTGCTGAAGAACATTATGAAAAAATATATCTCCTGCCTTACACATGGCTACCAGCCAAGAGAGGGTGGCTGTGTTTGCAGGAACTGTTTTCATTCCTTTACAATGGCTTCTGAAACAGGAATAAAACAGAAAAGAGCAAGTTACTATCATTACTAAAGATGAGTTATCCTCTTCATTAATTTACCAGACAGTAATATATGGTGCATTTAACAGGAACACTAATGACTGTCCTATAATTCTAAGAGGCTGACCTGACAAACACATACACATGTGAGTTTACTAAAGTAGGTATATCATCAAACCCAAAAGTTTTTCAGACACATAAGTGTTTTCTGGATCAGGCCCTAAATTTAAACAAAAAACAAATACCAGCAATCAGGCTTTTCTTTCTTTCTTTTTTTTAATTTAGGGCCTGATCCAGAAAACACTTATGCACATGAGCACATTTTGGTACAGCTTCAGCGCCTTGATTTATAGGCATAATTCTGATTGCCAATGACAGGATCTGTGTGCTCTATTCCCTGAGCACTATGCTGAATGTTTACCCCTTCGAGTTCTCTCAGGCTCTGGCACACAAGTAGAACAGGTGGTTGCCATAGGCAGCAAAATATTAAAAGAAGCAAAACATTTAGTAACTGTTGATTGGGTGAATAACTGCAGCCTGTGAGAAGTATATATTTTTTAATTTCTTTTGGGCTGCAAAAATCTGAGTCGGAACTGGCTAGAGGCAAGACAGCAGGAGCGTATGTGTGCGTGCTTGGGGACAGAGAAGAGAAAGACAGATGTAAATATCCCTCAGTACATATCAGCTGCACCACTTAGCCAGTTATTTTTAAATAGCATATCAACATTACATCAAAGACACAGAATCAGAATAATTAACACTGAGTTAGAAACAAACTGTTTTTAGCCTAGTCTCTTTTATTTCTTATTGAAGAATTGCTTGATTACAAAACATACAATTGAAAGAGGTCAGAAATCCTTAAATGGATTTCTGTAAATTTGCACCCAATCCTGCTCCCACTGAAGTCAGTGGGAGCTTTGCCACTGACTTCAGTGAGACAGAATTGGCCCCTTTGAAGTTTTATGATAACTTTTAGTTGCATAGGGCTACTTGGGTTTCACAAAACCCTATCAACTATCTTATTTATATTATATTTGCAACATTTTACAACCACAGAGGTTGAGAAATTATTATTCATTTGAAAATTGACAGGCCTCTAGAAATCAGGTTATAAGTACACATGTTTATATTATATTTAAAAAATAAAAGAGGACTCCCTGGTCGGGAAGAGGGGAAAGTGACAAGGTGCTGTCCATCAAAAAGATTGCTGGCAAAGTAATATGATTATTTCTGGAGTGATTCATGAACTGTGAAATACCATTTCTTTTTCTCTGCTCACACACAAATATTGCACAAGCTCCAGACCAGAAAATATTAGGAAAAATAATTTAATATGCAAGTTAATATGCAGCTTCCAGGAAAAGAGTAACAGATTCAGAGCCATCGTTTTATATGTTGATGTTTATTATATTGTTTTTACAATGGATTTTACCATTTATTTATTATGAAGTTATTGCACAGAGCCTCAACCATGTTTGTGGGGGTTGGCAGATGCTTACTTGATGGCCAGTGATTACTTCTTTAGATTTTTACAGCGTTCCTCTTCAAAGCTCAAGGCACTTGTACAAACCATTTTGAAAATAGACAAAATTTCCCATTGGCCCACAAAGAGAAAGATCAAGAGCTTGTCAGGAACAATTTTGATCAAGGGTGTGTGTGTATGAGGATGTGCAATTTCCCTCCAGAAAAGGAAACTAAGAACACTAACCAGCTGAAATGGAAAGAGATGTAACAAGCAGCAGCCAGTTGCACATCCAGTTAGTTTGTATTTTTTTCATGATAACTTTAGAGTTGCAGCTTTTTGTCTCTGCCAAATTGAAACAGCCATGCTGGGTGAAATGTTTATAATGAAAGCATCTCTGCATTCGGGAGAGTTAGTAAGGATCAGGAATTCACCAAAGGAAGTGTTGTTGGGGAAGAGGCTGCCTCTGTGTTTTGAATACTACCAATATGTTACAGTGTCAAATTTAGTACATACACTCAAAGTCATTTTTTCACTGTGAAATAAGTTAATGTACAATGGCGGAACTTGATCACTGTTTTCTGCATCACTGGTAGTAGCTCTGTTGTCTCCCTGTTGGATGAGTCATTAAGGGAGTGTGTTGGGGTATATAAAACCCACACTGGGCCACAAGGGGTTAAGGAGAGGCTCTGGGCTCAGCCAGCTCCACCCCACCTGACCTGCATTGAATGCACAGACTGGAGGATGATGTTAAAACGGGAGCAGATAAGTTTACTTTTGGGCAGATTGTCAGCCCTCAGCTCCTGAAGAAAGAGCTGGCTGAAGGCAGGAGCTTCCCAGATGCCTGGTGCCTGATGGCCCCTCCCTGAGAGACAGGAGGGCTTGATTCTGATGCACCCTGAGAGGGAATCATTCCCCTCTCTTTCCTATTCACTCTGTATATTTGTATTAGTTCCCCTTGCTTTTTATTCATGGACTCCCCTGGAAGCGGAGAGACTTTAAAAGTGACTTGGCCGCAGGAAGAGACAGACCACTGCAGCAGTGCAGCGGTGGAGTGACCGTTGCAGGAGACACCCAATAGGGAGGGAGGTGTTATGACATACCTGGCCACAAGGAGGAGCTTTACACTATAGGTACTTTGCACTACAAGTAAAACACGAGCTATAGCCGGAGGCTGAACTCTGATACTGCTAAGTTACCTTTGTGAAGGTTGCTGGTATACAGAAATACCGTAGTTGGAGAAGGGGGGAAGGTGACAGTATCCGGGGCAGCTGCTGTTTCTTTGACAGTGGCAATGATTTTAGATTTACTAACCCCTGTGTCTTTTTCCTTTCTCCTACAAAGGAAATCTCAAATTTCAAAAGATGGACATACTTTCAGTCTCTTTCCATTGGCTGTATGGCAAATGCTGCTTGTTGCAAAGGAGGAGATTTGTAGTTTTGCAGGGTTGCAGTGTGAAGGGGAAGGTTCTGTAGCTTCTATTTCTCTCCTTGTTTCTATGGCACTTCCCCTAACCAAGGCCTTCTCACTTAGGCCTTGTCTCCACTGGAATTTCAGCCACTGGTATAGTAGTACAAAACCAAACCTCCAGTGCAGTTTACATCAGCACAGCACAATTTGCAATCATGTCTACTTCAGAAGCCTACACCAGTGCAGCTACAGTGGTGGATGACATTCCAATGTAAACAAGGCCTCAGTCCTACTACCCAAGCTATATCCTGATGTTTCCTTATTAGGGGGACCCATAATAAACTTGCAGTTCAGTGGTCTGGCTAGAACCAATTGTCTCCCCAGCCACTGTAAGGGGGCTTTCGCCTCTTCTGCTTTATCTTTTTTCCATTTCAGAAGGATTTTGCCTAAAAAGGCAAGAGTTATAAGCCAGATTCTGTCAAACTTTTTTCACCCTGAGTAGTACTTTATGCAGTGAGTAGTCACACTGGTTTCAATAAGACTATTAATGGAGTAATGTACTGTTCACCATGAGTCAGAGTGACAGAATGAGGTCTTGTTAATAGCAAACTTCCCTAACAGAAGCTGCATTCCTTCCTTTCCTCTACTCCTCCAACTAGAACAGGGGTGGGCAAACATTTTGGCCCGAGGGCCGCATCTGGGTATGGAAATTTTATGGTGGACCATGAATGCTCACAAAATTGGTGGTTGAGGTGTGGGAGGGGGTGAGGGCTTCGGCTGGGGGTGCAGGTTCTGGGGTGGGGCTGGGGATGATGGGTTGGGGGTTCAGGGTGCTCTGGGCTGGTACCGAGGGATTCAGAGGGCAAGAGGGGGATCAGGGCTGGGGTAGGGGTTAGGGCACAGGAGGGGAGCAGGGGTGCAGGCTCCAGGTGGTGCTTACCTCAAGCAGCTCCCGGAAGCAGCGGCATGTACTCCCTCCGGCTCCTACGCAGAGGTGCGTCCAGGCGGTTCTGCGCACTGCCCTGTCCTCAGGTGCTGCCCCTGCAGTTCCCATTGGCCCCCTGGCTGCCCCTGCATGTGGGAGGGATGTGCAGCTGCTTCCGGGAGCTGCGCGGAGCCCCAGCATGCGCAGAGTGGGGCAAGTCCCCAACCCTGCTCCCTAGCTGGAGCTCGAGGGCCAGATTAAAATGTCTCAAGGGCTGGATGCAGACCCCGGGCCGTAGTTTTTTCACCTCTGAACTAGAGAAACATGTTGAAATACATGTAACTAATGCAGTATCCTTTGCCACAAATGAAGGGTAGTTTTTTTGTATGACAAAACAAAATAAACTAAATTATTGAGAAGGCCAGTTCAGATTTGAACAAAGCAGTGCATCTTGTTTGCTCCCTGTACTACATTTGATGCAGATGTAGTCAGCCATACATTGCCTACATTAAGAGCAAGGGAGCACATCTCTCCACAGACATTACCAAATTCATAGGAAAAGGGAATCAGATTCTGTAAATTGGAAAAAGCTGGCATCTCAGAGTACAGAGATAGGGGATCTTAGGAGAAACTACCCATGTTGTGAAATCTCCGTGGCTCAGTATTTGATAACAAAAGGAGAAGGCTGTTGATGAAAATTTGCTATAGAACAGTCATTCTAAAAAGCCCAGCAGATCAAGGTACTGAAAGCAGAAATGTAAAAAGGGAATGGAAAGAAGACATATACATATATATTGCAGTAGTGCCCAAACATAACATTCAGGATCAGGTCTCATTGTCCTAGGCACTGTACAAGCACTTTAACAAGATCCAGTTCCTGCTCTGAAGAATTTATATTGGCGATAGATATCAATTAATCAGGCATAATTAAGGGAATAATTGTGTGTGTTGTGCACCCCCATATATTTAAATTGCCTGTAGAACATACAGTATACGATCATGTAATTAAAGACTGTATTAGTGCATATGCACAAGGGGAAAGAATCAAGATTGCAAGTTAAAACACACATTTCCTAACTTCTGAGTTCTTGCTTTTGTAAACCAAATAATGTTTTAAAAATTGTGTATATAACATACCCACAAACACGAATATATAAACTGAGCTGTAGTTTTGTACAAGAACCAGTTGTGCAGAACACGTGAAAAACAATTCTCTTCTTGCTCCTAGTGACTGATACGAAATAACTGATGATATAAATGTGGAACAGCATTTTTAGCGTTAGCAATAATCCTTCATGTTAGGTTTCTAATCAAGATTAAGGGGCAAACCATATCCCACATTGGCTATTGCCAGGGAAGGGAAAGCAATTCCATACATTCTGCAGCAAGTCTACGCCAGGAATAATGATTAAAAAAGAGTATTGAGAAAAACAACAGAAATGAACAAATATTCCAGCCTAAACTGAAATCTGTTCTTTTTATCTTCTCTTTTAGACTTGATATTTGACCTTCAGCAAGTCATTTAACCTTTCTGTGCATTAGTTTCCCCATCAGTAAAATGGAGATAATACACTACTTCTAAGAAGGGCACTCAGAGTCTTAACTCATTAATTATGGTAAAGCACGTAGGTCCTCAGATGGAAGGCACTATGAATTGCAGAGTATTATAATATAGGAGGAAAAAAGTGTGAAACATAAAACACTTCAGGCATAGAAAAGGATGGGAGGTTTATAGAATGAGGCTAACAGAATCCAAAAACAATTTTAAAGAAAGTTGAAGCTGACAGTGAAATGAATATTACAGGAGAAAGTAGGCTTCTGAGGAGTGGGTAAAACCTTAAACCTTAACAAGATAGTGGGGGTAATTTATTGATAGAAGAGACAATGCGCACAATTTAAATGAATGTGTTCCATCAGTATTCTCAAAGAAGGAAGAAGGTTGATGAGAGAATTGATGACAGGGACGCGTTTTTACCAGGTCACACACACACACACAAATACTGAAGAAATGCAGTATCACATGAGAGATAATTATCCCCATGAATCTGACAATGTTAAGTCATTGTAACCAGACTAGTTCCATCTTAGAGCTGGGAAAGATCTCACAAATTAGGTGGAGGGAGCTGTCACAGTTTCAGGGTAACAGCACCAGTATTTCCATTCTGTGGTCCTCCCACGGCACCCACTTGGGTTCCCAGCTACTAGCCATCACCTCTTTTTGGGCAGAGACCTACATCTTACTCCCTTCTGACCAGGGTTTTAAGGTTGCACAGCTCCTTCAATTTATAATGTGATATTATGATATCCCCAGCAAGCCAGTAAACAGGATCCAGCTTCTGTGCTTTGTTTTCTCTTCAAAGCATATGACCAGTATATATCTGTGATGGGTTCAGTCACAGAGACCCCCTTGGGACTGTCACCTGACATGCTGACATTACCTCCGAGCCCATTTTCCCTGCCAGCTTGGGACTCCAGAACCCTGCCTTGCGGAGCCAGACACACTAGCCTGCTGCAACCCAGACCCAGGATCTGGTCCACGCCCCAAAGCTGCAGATTTTAACCAAAAACTGCTCATCAGGTTACCTATCTCTGGGACCCAGACAACCAGTTCCCAATGGGATCCAAACCCCAGATAAATCCGTTTTACTCTGTATAAAGCGTATACAGGGTATACTCATAAATTGTCCGCCCTCTATAACACAGACAGAGAGATATGCACAGCTGTTTGCGCCCCCAGGTATTAATCACTGACTCCGGGTTTACTAATTAAAGTGATTTTATTAAGTATAACAAGTAGGATTTAAGTGGTTTCAAGTAATAACAGACAGAACAAAGTAAGTTACCAAGTGAAATAAAGCAAAAACATGCAAGTCTAAGCCTAATTAATTAAGAAATTGTTTGCAGGTAAAATCTCACCCTCAGAGATGTTCCAATAAGCTTCTTTCAGAGACTAGACTCCTTCCTAGTCTGGGCGTAATCCTTTCCCCGTTACAGTCCTTGTTAGTTCCAGCAGACATCTTAGGTGGAAAACAGGGGTGTTCTCATGACTGGCAGCCCCCTTTGTTCTGTCCCCCCCCCACACCTTTTATAGCTTTGGCACAAGGAGGGAATCTTTTGTCTCTCTGGGTCTCCAGCCTTCCTTCTAAATAGAAAACCACCAGGTTTAAGATGGATTCCAGTATCAGGTAACATGGTCACATGTCCTGTGAGACCCTAGCATTCATTCTTCCAGGGCTGGCCCGTACACAACCAGGAAGGTTTGCAAGTAAACAGACCGTTTATAACCAATTGTCCTAATCAATGGGAGCCATCAATATTCTAGACTATCATCAATGGCCCACACTTTGCATAATTACAACAGGACCTCAGAGCTATATTTTATATTTCTAGCTTCAGATAGAAGTACATGATACATACAAAGAGGATGAACACACTCAGTAGATTATAAGCTTTGTAATGATACCTTACAAGATACCTTTTGCCTAAAGCATATTCCAGTTACATCATATTCAAACTCATAAGCATATTTCCATAAAACATTATGGAGTGCAATGTCACAATTGCCTTCATTTATAAGTTACCACACTGCCTTTTCTAAGCAAGTACATTTATTTTTCAGTTGAAAGCATTATAGAGAAAACATATTAAAATAAAGGAACCTTTATGCGACCCTAGTAGTTCAAGTAGTCCTTCCAATGCTCCCCTGGACAGAAGGTTAAGAAAATAAGAACGGCCATACTGGGTCAGACCAAAGGTCCATCTAGCTCAGTATCCTGTCTTCTGACATTGGCCAATGCCAGGTGCCACAGAGGGAATCAACAGAACAGGCAATCATCAAGTGATCCATCCCCTGCCACCCATTCGCAGCTTCTGGCAAACAGAGGCTAGGGACACCATTACTGCCCATCCTGGCTAATAGCCATTGATGGACCTATCCTCCATTAACTTATCCAGTTCTATTTTGAACACTGTTATAGCCTTGGCCTTCACAGTATCCTCAGGCAAAGAGTTCCACAGATTGACTGTGCATTGTGTGAAAAAATATATCCTTTTGTTTGTTTTAAACCTGCTGCCTATTAATTTAAAAAAACCCTAGTTCTTGTGTTATGAGGAGTAAATAACACTTCCTTATTTACTTTCCCCACACCAGCCATGATTGTATAGACCTATATTATATCCCCCCTTAGTCATCTCTTTTTCAAGCTGAAAAGTCCCAGTCTTACTAATCTCTCCTCATATGTCAGCTGTTCCATACCCCTAATCATTTTTGTTGCCCTGTTCTCAACCTTTTCCAGTAATATCTTTTTTGAGATGGGGCAACCATATCTGCACGCAGTATTCAAGATGTGGGCGTACCATGGATTTATATTTTCTGTCTTATTATCTATCCTTTTCTTAACGATTTCCAACGTTGTTTGCTTTTTTGACTGCCGCTGCACATTGAGTGGATGTTTTCAGAGAACTATCGACAAAGACTCCAAGATTTCTTTCTTGAGTGGTAACAGCTAATTTAGACCCCATCACTTTATATGTATAGTTCTGTCCCTTTGCGGCATCAGACAAAAGTCCCTGCATCAGTTTAAACTCAGCCTATTTTTCCAAAAGTCCCTTCTTTGTCTTTTGATCTCTGGTCTGGTTTGAACTAATATATGTGAGCCTCCCCAGGTGGTGGTACTTCTCTGGAGGTGTCACATCCTATGTGAATTTACCTAGTCACCTCAGTCCTCCCCTACCCAATGTGTTTAGTTCTTGGAGGAGCTGCGATAGCTTTCCCACATGGAGTAGAACAGTCATACTTAATCTATTCATTTAAATCAATGGACCCCAAAGATACTGTGTGGGGTTGCAATATCTGGCACATCTCTCCTCTGGAGAGGTTATATACAATCCTGACCTACAATAATACATAAACTTAATACAAATCAGATCTTTCAAGGACATTGCAGGAAATTGCCATATCTGTCATAGGCACCACTGACAGAAATCCATAAAAATGTAACAGGAAAGAAAGCTAAGTCCTACAGAGAAGTAACTATTATCCACATTTTAAAGATAGATTCTAGGGGAGATCAAATAATAATAATAAAACTCCATACAAACCTATATGCTTGACTGCATTTTTGTGGAAAAGTACAGATAATTCTGATCAGAGATAGATTAGGACAGCACAAAGGGAGACATGCATTGTTTAAAGATTATCAGCATGATTTCACAAAAAGAAGACCATATATGACAAACCTGATAGAATTTTGGTTGAGCAAATAATACAAAGAATTGACAGGGAGAAGTTGTGGACATAAATTTACCTCCCATAGAAAAACTACAAGAAAACTTTTAATACACAAACATACAAAAGACTACATTCTACAAGGTCAGCAATATTGTAGGAGATGTGAGCTGCTTATAAGGATAATGAACTGTCTTCAACAATGAAGACAAAGAGTAGCAATGAGAGGATACACTGAAGAATGGATAGACGTGACAAGTGCAATGCTACAAACATCAGTAGTAGGTCCTATTGTGTTCACTTTAATATCTGTTGCCAGGAAGAAGGATGCTTAAAAAGTTTCAAAATCTACAGATGGATCAAATCTGGATTGAAGAGAGAAATGTAAAGTCTACACAGAAAAGAACAACCATATTTAGGATAACCTGAATAAACAAGTGTCTTAGATGCAATTCAAATTGGAAACATTATTATGTATTCCCAGAAATATCCACAATGTGCTAGGAGCTTTTATAGTACAATTGGAATGGGGAAGGTCCACCAAAGAGGAAAACAAAAATAACTATTAAAAATAAATGTAGTTATAGACAAAGAAACTAGGTCTCATTTCTTAGAAAAGAGGAAGTGACATGTTTGAAGTACACGTAATTTGGAAATTATCCTTTCTACCACAACAAGGATGAACTCCTGTCATGTACTTTATATGAACCTAAGAACCAGAAGGGAAGGTTGCAGCAAAGAGAAAGGTGTTTTTACTATACAAGATAAACCACAGAAGTTAGTACTATCAAATTGGACATAAATATTTAAATAATGAAAACAATGTTTTGTTAAAAAAAACTTTTAAAATAGGTTATTGCTAATTTAGTATGACAGGTTGAACTTACTATAGGTCAGGGATGTGCTGCAAATATTTGAAATAGGAGTATCCTTATGTCAAGGGTCTGTGTCCTGGCAGAGATGGGGTGAAGGACTGAAGAATCTATTCACTTAAATAACATTTTCACAAGGCCATGGATTTGGGAAACGAGAGTATTGAGTTTCATGTGCTGGGAATGTTATTCCTGAAAAACGTATACTGACAGTATATTACACATTCCAATGTGTACCATGTGAAGGATGCTGGGGTGGTAAAATGCTTTTTTAGGCATAATTTTTTTTCCTACCCCACAAACATTTCTTGAATATATGTCCCACATTGTCCAATCTGATCTGTTGCAAAAGCAAAACAATGGTTCTTCACACATATTTTTATTACCTGGAAAGATCTCGCACGCATGGCTTTACACAATCTAGAGGAGTCAAAATCCATGAGGGGCAGGGAAAATTCACATCCACTTTCCCTTCACTTTGCTAGAAGAACTTTTCTCATAGACCCCTGGAAACTCCTCTAGCACTTCACTTCCCCATATTAAATGTCTGGTCCTTATCAGTCTCTGTTAGTCTCTTTGTTCCTTTGAAAGGGAGTCTCCATCAAGTGTATGAGAAAGTGCAGTGAGAAAAAGAACACAAGAGATACTAATAGTGGTGCATTAAATGGACTAAAATGATGAAGCCCAAAACCAAAACAAAACCACCATGTTCTGCCAGCTCCAGTTCCTGACAAACAGGATCCTCAGTGATTGCTCACCCCCTACTTATCAATAAAATCATTAAGGCTAAAGTCATATTGACATTGGGACAAAATAATACAGCACCATATTAATAGAGCAGCACCAGCAATATCTCCTGCTTGGCTATAGGGGGAACAGTTCTTGAAGGACGCTCCTTCCCACAAACAATCCCATGTCTAAACCTTAACTTGAGAAGCAGGTTATTTTTTCGTATGTCTCACCACATCATAACCTAAATCAAAGGCAGAGAAACATACCCCTCCCTCCCCAAAGGGAAGTCCTGCGATCAGGGTGGGGTGTGTGATGGTGGTAGGAGGATTCTAACAGGCTCTCTCTCCTTTCCTTGGATGTTCCTGCTGCTGCTGAGAAAGCAGCCGGCTCGGCTGAAGTGACAAGGCCAAGCAGCACTTCCTTATACAAAAGGGTTGTGTGGGGGTTAGAATCCATACGAATCCACCTCAAGTAGAATTCATTTACACTCTGTTCTAGACTGGAGACCTTTATACCTCAGAAACACATAGCTGTAAAGAAGTAATTTCTGAATTACTGCTCTTAATTTCCACTGAGTCATAATTGCTATACTTCACGGTATCTGTATGTCGACACATTCTATTCATGATACAGGAGTTAAAATGGCCCAATTCTGCAGATTACAAGCAATGTGCTCTATCAGTTTTTAGATGCAGTGCCAATATTTATTACATAAAATATCCTTTTCCTCTCAAGGCATCAATACCTCTCCTGTTAGTAGGAGGATTGACCCTTGTTGACCCTGTCACATTTTAGAAGCAGAAGAAAATGTCCTGCTGCTCAAAACTTGAAATTTCCATATAAAAATTATGCAGTTGTAACTAATTCCAAGAAATGATTGCCCAATGGTTAAACAAAAGATATGAGGATAGATTTTACTTAACTAATTGATTCTTCTTCTGTTTCTGCTGGTCCATTTAATTTGTCAGGAAAATACAAGAGCACATAAGGTCTGTGATAAAGGAACGTTTACAGGTTTGATCAGTTTAAAATGGTAAAATTAGCCATATTATCACAGTTAACCGAATCATAGAAATTAGAGATGGAAAAAGCCTATTAGAGCTTTTTTGTCAAGCTCTCAGCCAAAGCAGGATTGTTTCCTAGATTGCTACTCACAACAGGTGATTTTTAGTGCTGTTAAAAATCAACTCTGTTAAAAACACTATATAAATTGTGAATATGTTTCAATATCTCTGTGAAGGTGAATATTATATCAATATTTGAACATAGAAAAAACCCACTTTTATATGCCAGCACTTAAAACTAGGCTTCCTTTACCCTAGATCTGCATGTACTAATTACATTTAAGGTCCTACCCACCACATCATAACCTAAATCAAAAAAGAGGTAAATAGCAAGGTCGCAAAGTTTGTAGAAGATACAAAATTACTCAAGATAGTTAAGTCCAAGCAGACCGAAGAATTACAAGGAATTGCAGAAAACTGGGTGACTGGACAACAAAATGGCAGATGTTGATAAATTCTGTTAATATGTGCTTTATTTGTGGCCAAATTCTATGTGAAGTCAAAATAGTATAAATCTGGATTGAACTAAAATTTGGATCATTGTAGCCAAAAACACATTCACATTTAGGCCCTGAGTGGAAATGTCTGATAGTATATAGCAAAAATATGTGGCACTATATATTATGGTAATGGAAACAAGACAGGCTAAAAAGAGAAATGAGAGCGGGATTTGATAGATGGATAACACTGCTCTACAGCCAAAATGCTTCTGAAATAAATGTAGTCAAACTTTACTAATTCTGGGTCACTGAGAACGAAAATGATGCTTAAAATTGTTGATTGGCTCTAGTTTTCAAGACATGCTATTGGGTCAGTATATACGACCCTTGACTTGGGAATGGCAGAGGATAAGTGAGTTATAAAGGGAAGGGATCTCAATTTAAACCAGAAATGACTAAAATACTTCTATGACTGGGTTTGGACAGTACTTGCTTTTTAGGCAAAACAATGAATGATGCAATCTGAAGCTGGTATTGCGTCATACATGATATGAATTGCATCATGTTCTTCCTAGAAGTCATGGATGATGCAATCATAACGAAGCTTACATCACTCTGCTGAACAAATTGCCCTAGATCAGCTCTAGAAATCATACAGTGTCGTGCTCTCTTATTTGTCAGTGTTTGATTTTGCAAAGGGACACATTTCTGTTGAGCCAAAGTGAGCAGAGATGCCTCGTACTTGTGTGAACAGTGCAGATAACTTCTGCTCTGTTTGTGGTGAAGTGACTTTTGCATCACAAAAGCGCAGTATAAGCACTATGGTTAAGAAAGCCTATCACCTTTCTTTTGGCTGCAAAATTGGAGATCAGGACAAGAGGTGGGCCCCACACATGTGCTGCAACACTTGTGCATAAATCTTCTCCAGTGGTTGAACAGGAAAAGGAAATCTATGCCTTTTGCAGTGCCAATGATTTGGAGAGAGCCAACAGATCATCCCAGCAATTGTTACTTCTGCATGGTGCCTCCAGTTGGGAAAGGTGTGTCAAAGAAGAAAAAGTGGACTGTGCATTATCCAAACATTCCATATGCTATACGCCCAGTACCCCACGGAGAAGGAGTTCCCATGGTTCCTGATGCACCAGAATCATTCTCACTTGAGTCAGACGAGGAAGAGGAAGAGGATGAAACTCCTGGTCCTGAACCATCAATGTCACAGGACCCACATTTTCTCCCATCCTCCTCCTCTGAACCACACCTCATAACACAAGGTGAACTGAATGACCTTGTCAGGGATTTGGAACTACCCAAGAGTAAGGCAGAGCTTTTGGGCTCCAGACTACAGCAGTGGAATCTCCTGGCAGGTGATGGTAGGGTTTCCATGTTCCGTGACCGTCAAAAGGATCTTGTCCCATTCTTCTTCATGGAAGGTGATCTTGTAGCCTGCAACAACATCGATGGTGTGATGGCAGCTCTCAACATCGTTCACGATCCAGATGAGTGGAGACTGTTCATTGTTTCATCGAAGACGAGTCTTAAAGCCGTTTTACTGCATAATGGCAATGTTTTGCCCTCAATTCCAGTTGGTCATGCAGTCCATATGAAGGAAACCTATGACAACATGAAACAACTTTTGAGGTGCATAAAATATGACCAACATCAGTGGCAGCTTTGCGGCGATTTGAAGGTTGTTGCTCTCTTGCTTGGTCTGCAGACTGGATACACAAAGTACTGCTGTTTTCTCTGCGAATGGGATAGTCGTGCAAGAGATTCCCACTACATCAAGAAAGATTGGCCACTCCGACAGTCATTGGAGCCTGGGAGGAAAAGTGTTCAGCATCCACCACTTGTTGAATCAAGGAAGATTTTGTTACCACCCTTACACATCAAGCTGGGTCTGATGAAGAACTTTGTCAAGGCCATTGACAAAACACAAGCAGCTTTCAAGTACCTCCGTGGAAAATTTCCAAGGTTAAGCGAAGCTAAGATAAAGGAAGGTGTCTTTGTTGGTCCTGAGATTCGTGAACTTCTTCGAGATGATGCCTTTGACCATGCACTGCGTGGCAAGGAAAAAAAAGGCATGGAAAGCCTTCCAGTTAGTGGCAATACATTTTCTCGGAAACAACAAGGCAGACAACTACAGGTTGTTGGTGGAAAACCTCCTCAAGGCATACAAAAGCCTTGGTTGCAACATGTCACTAAAGATATATTTTTTGCACTCTCATCTAGATTTTTTTCCACCGAACTGCGGAGCAGTGAGCGACGAGCACGGCGAGCGATTTCACCAGGACATTGCAACAATGGAGAAACGCTATCAGGGCAAATGGAGCCCATCAATGCTTGCAGACTATTGCTGGACAGTGACAAGAGATGCTCCCTTTAATGAATACAAGAGACAAGCCAAGAAGCACTGAGTAGACACTGAATAGGACTAAACTATGGACAGAATAGTTTTTTGCCTTTTGTTTCATTATACATTTTATTTATATAACCCCTTTGCTGATTTTTAAAGTGTTACATAAACAGGACAGGTGAAATAGTATCATGTAAAGCTACCATAAACACATGAAAAGACCTAGGTTTACAATTTATGATTAAAACTCTACTATCTACACAATATACATAGACATAAAATGTAAAAACTTAAATATCTTAGAAACAGTAGCCAATCAGTTGTTTTAATTGTCATATTTGAATTCAGCACATCAAAATACATACTAAATAGCACATTTTATCTCTGAAGCAGACGACTTCTCAAAAATTGTAAACCAGTGTAATACCCTTGGTTCTTTCATTCAGTACACAGTATAGAAGCTGTGCACCAAATGAGGCAAGGACCACTTTTTGAACAGTGATGATAAAAATAAATACTAAACAATTGCCTTAGTCACCGTGCACCATCCAGCATGTGCACTGAGGTTGAATCCAGCTTCCATTGAGCTTTGTGGGAGTTAGTTCAGGTATGGAGTGAGGCAGGAGTCATACAGAAAGAGTAGTACATGATCATGTAGTTAAAGTCAGTATTGCAAGCCATGCTCATAAGGAGACAAACAAGTTTGCATAGCAGCCTTAACTTCAGCATTTCCTCACTTTTGGGCATTTCACTTTGCAACTTTGCAGCCTTCAAATTCTTTCAGCAGAATGTGTATTCAAGTTAAGTTTCTAGAGTAAGTTATGTATACAGTAGAAAATAATAAATACCAAGTATGGCATACCATGTACTAAGAAGGAAATTTAATTCAATATTTTCCTGATCATCTTTATCTCACATTATTTCCCTTGCACATAAAATTTCTGAACAAAATACAGTCCAGTTTGAAGACAATATGCAAGACAAATGTGTAACAAAGCTTATACAGTCTGTGCTGCAATATAATCTATGGTTCTATGCAGTTGCTGACACAACATTGCCACTCCAGGTTTCATTTATCCTTTTTCAGGAACTATTGATTTGGGATAGGGTAGAAAGTTCTTCTGTATTCAGTGCTAAGCAGCAGAGTATGAATGCTGTTACACAGTAGAGAAGCAACTCCCTGTCTTAGGAAGTCAGTAACACTTACACTTCAGTGGTAGAGGCTGGTACAGTGTCAGGTTCAGTTTGTTAAAACTGCAGTTAGGTAACAACTGAATTTCCAAGGCTTTACAGAAACATAAGGGCAGGCCTAAAGGTCTTCTTATAAGAAGATAATTTCTACTTTTTGTTGCTAGAATTCATGTAGCTTTCACTACTTCATTTTCTACTCTTTCTTCTGGTTCACAGAACATATAATCTTCCTCAACAGCTGTCTCTGGCAACAAGAGAAAAGCCTGTGCCATGAATGCCTAAGGGATATAAAATTGACTAAACTTCCTTCCATCTCTTTTGTGGGCTACAAGAGGAAAGAACTGAACTAAGTGGTGTCAGTACTGAGCAGGAAGCAAAAATAAACTAACTCACTTTTCCCCCTGGACCACTGCATCATATCACACGAGGAAAAGGTGAACAGTGCCCTTCCTGTTAGATGTACCAGAACAGAGGGTCTTACAGACCCAATTATGTTCAAATATATTTGTTGTTCTGAATAGAGAGATCAAGCACGGCACTTGGTAATACACTTGCCATTGTGTATCTAAGTTTTAATCTTATGAAAAAAGCAAAACACTTACATTAGTTCTGTTTTCAAAGCAATGGAGTAGGTAAAACTGTATCACTCTGAGGCCTGGATGTCCTTACTCTGTTTGGAATACGTATTTTGAAATGTTGTGCTTAAATACATATAGTCGTCTGTATATTGCATGTTTAAGGTCTCTATTAATCAAGAATGTGCTATGCAACACATTTCTTTGTTATGCTAATTCTTTCTTCCCGGCTATTTCTGGAACATCTGTTATGTGTTGCAAATGTAAGGTCGACAGACCCCAGTCATCAGTGGGCAGGATTGAACCTGGGGCCTCTGGGAGCTTACTGCATGAGCCTCTACCGCATGAGCTAAAAGCCAACTCACTCTTAACTAAGGCTGTAGAGCAGCCTCATTTAACTCTCTGTGTAAGTGGTTTCGGTGTCACTAGATGGGACAGAACACCACACCCAGGAAGTGTGTGGGTTATACAAGGTTAGAGCCAAGTACCCGATTATACATAGTAACACTAGAGGGCAACCCTTGATTTTACTATCTGTTAAAACATTTTGCTGCATCTGTACATGATATCAACAGAGGTCTCTTTGCTAATACAAGGGAAGCAAAGGGCCTATAAGTTAACTCATTCGCAGTGCACATAAAACATTCTGGGCTTAAGCATTGTGTAGGAATACTATATATTGCATACTGTATGTTCCCTAAGATTTTTACATGGAATATAGGAACGAAGAAATCAGTATAACATGGTTAGCTCTGGGAAACAGAAGCATAACAAGAACATTCTATAGCAGGGATCAGCAACCTTTGGCATGCGGCCTGCCTGGGTAAGCTCCCTGGCAGGCTGGGCCAGTTTGTTTACCTGCTACATGCACAGGTTTGGCTGATCTCAGCTCCCACTGGCCGCAGTTCGCCGCTCCAGGCCAATGGGGGCTGCGGGAAGTGGCAGCCAGCACATCCCTCAGCCCGCGCCACTTCCCGCAGCCCCCATTGGTGGGCCACGTGCCAAAGGTTGCCAATCCCTGTTCTATAGTAAGGAATACTAGAAGCAGTAAATGTCAGAGTATTAGTACGCAGGATACTTCTAGACACGGGTGCACACTTCTTCTCCACTTGAAGAACACAAACCCATAGCAGGAGTGTAAAGGAGAGAGGAGTGGAGCCACAACAGTCAGCCAGCATACAGCGAAGAAGAGATGCATTATAGAAGTTTGTCTTTCATTCACATGAAAGTCAAACCAGAGACAGCAAGATAATTTTAAGCTCACTCAACTGGTTGAAGAAAATATATTATTTTTATTACAGGAGTGCCTCGGGGCCCCATGGTACTAGGCATTGTACTGAGATACAGTACACGAACTGGAAATCTTAGTTCAAAACAAAACTAGCAGGTGGATAATACTGTTAAAAGAGGGCTGGGGATGGAAGGGAGGATAGGATAACAATAATAAGAGTGTTTATTTTCATCCAGTAGAGGACATGGATAGCTTTGTGATCAAATGAGACTCTGCCAGCCTGTGAATGATCACAAAAGAACATGAAGATTCTGAAACAGAAGGCAACCACAGCAAGGAAATACAATGTTAACACACGGACACTATCCTTTACTTATGTAAATACATATTTATGGATTTTCCCCCTCAATCAGTCACTCTCTCCAGTTTACATTTACACAAGGAGTCCTTAGCAGAACTGAAAGGCATTGAACAAAATCAATATAAAAAGAAATAGGCTTAAATATTTAAAATTACACATTTAGCTGCACATGCTCTCAGGTCAGCTTGAAAAACAGGTATGGATTCTGGGGGCTTACGCCAATCACATTAAAGAATTCATAGGATAGGTACCACAGTGAAGGGCCTGCTAGAAATGCATTTGATTAGATAGATACAGAGCTGCATTAATGGTCAAATCCTCTATCCAGTGCCTAGGTCAAGTAGTCAGGCTGCATGATGAGCAGATGAGCAGTGGGATAAATGGAAGAATTCTTTCCTCCCAGGCTGTAAACCTGCTTCCTAGGAGACACTGCAGCCTAATGAAGTCCATTATGCAGCCTCCATCACCAGCTCATTTCCTGAGAGTGGTAAGGAACAAGGATCTGCAAATGGTCTCTTTACTGTTGTGGAGAGCTTGCTCTGAGGTTTCCGGCTACAAAGGGGGACACAGTCCTACACTGCATCTGGCAGGCAACCTCAGCGGAAACATTCTGATTCCACTAGCAAGGGGCCCCTTCTGTCTCTAAAGGAGGGGCCTTGATTTGGCCCAGAAAATGCACAGTGAAGATGTTAATTAAACAATATCACAGAATGACACAAACTTGTAATGCTCGCTCTCTCTCTTTACAAAAAAAAAATTGCATTCTCAGCTTTTAATTACAAGGTTCATTACTGACAAATGAATAATAGACAAAGTCAATGACAGCATCTCTCATTCTGGATGATTTGGCCTGCTATCTAAGGTTAATCCCTGATAAACTGGCCAATATATGGCTGAAGGTTATCCACTATGGGGCTATTCTGCATGATTTAACAAAATTTGTGGTAGAATCCTCAAGTAGTTTTACAGCAGACTTTAGAACTTTTCCAAAAATACTCAGTGAAATATTTCCAGACATCAATACAATGGTAAAAAATATTTTTTCATACATATACATACATACATACACATACACACTGAACACACCCTGAACACCAGTGCCAATCATAATAATAATTATTTATAATGATTGTGTTATGTCTTTTGTCTGTGGGTGAACATCAGCTACAAATATAAGATATTTAGGGTTCCTTGGAAGATTCTGAGACACACCATGCAAGCTACCGATACAGCTCAGTAGGATCACAGCATCACAATTATGAAGCTGTGTTTGAAGTGGAGATGACACTTCCATTCTAAACTATTTTTCAGTGTAACTTTCTAAAACAATTATTTTTTGTGCTTTAAACTTCTTCTGCTTCTTCTCATTCCCTAAAAGCAAAGAATTTTAGAAAACTTCCTCAAATTCCATTCAGCAGCTTTGGAGTTATTCATATGTGAAGACATCTTTTGTCAGTAAAGAAATTTTCTAAGTCACTTTCTGTGAGCAGATAATTCAGAAATGCATTTCCTTTGAAAACTTCTATCTTGGTATGTATAGAATCTGGAGTGAGCATTTTGCTTTGTTTAAAAGAACAGTTTGCTTTTGAATTAAAGTTATGAAATACTTTAAAATAGCAAAGTTAGCATGTCCTACTGTATTGCACAATCATAGAAACCCAATTTTGAATTGCCTTGCTTTTGTTCAATTAAAATCTCAATCTAAGTACTGCATATAGTTTTTTGGTTTTTTTTTCAAATTATGTAAATTCACTTGATTGGAAACATTCTTCCAAGCATTTTCCCCCTTAATTTTAATCAGTACCATATTTACTGATAAATGCATGAAGTCTAGGGTGAAGCAGTGCTTAGGGCACCATCTTGGAGTGTAAGTTCAGAAGGAGGGAAAGCATCAGCAGCAAAGTAAAATAAGCAGAAAGGAGGACTGGGAGTTGTGTCTTGTTGGCATTTAGTTGCTGCAGCCATGCCAGACACCCTAGAGGAAGGGATATAACTGCAGAATTGTTGTGAATCTCTGAACTATTAAACAAGACTTTCTTAGTAAAATCTTCATCAAGCGGCATGAGAAAACCACAAAGCCTACTTTCTCCCCTCTTAATTCCAAAGAAGAAACCAATAGGTGGTCTGATTTTTACAATTATTTTTTAAAAATAACTAAATCCAGTCTAGAGACCCTTTTAAATTATTTAAGCCTGAAGGGGTTTTTTTTGTTTTAAATTTTGAAAACTTGTTTAGAATGGAAATACTGACAAAACCTTAACTCTGGCATTGGAAGTAAGATGCTGCAATAAAACTGATATCCATAAATACGGAGCTACTGTGATCTCTTTTGTAAATATGCATTCAGGACTTTTTAAAATGAATTTAAATACTATTTAGTTTTATTGTGATTCATATTTCAATTAACATATATTTTGAAGCAAAAACAAATCAGGTACAATATCAAAATTGGTGTTTAAACCATGCAATTTCTTTTTGTGAAAAAAGCAAAAAGCGATTGCTTTATTTGGAATGACAATTTAAAAGGAGAGAATGTTTGCTGAAGTTTTCATTTTTTCAGCTCATGGGTTTCATTGCTTGAGCTCAATGGAAACAAAACTCAGAATGTAAAAAGAAGCAAAAAGCTGTCTGAGTGAGCATATTCAAACTGCAGCAAGATCTGTTTATAAATGGAATCTGTGTTAAAATAGTTGATTATATAAGTGGAAAAGCTAATAGACCAATCCTGGCTGCCATTTATATCTACCCGAATCAAAAAAAAAAAAAAAAAGAATCATTGGCCAATGCAGGATGTGTGCCACCTCAATTGTGGCTCCTGGAAAGCTCCTTCAGTGAAGGGCTTCTATGGATTCTTAGTGTATATCTACCCTGCTGCAATGAAAAAACCAGCAGCACTGAGTCTCAGAACATGTGTCAGTTGACTTTGGCTTGCGGGGTTTGGGCTGCAAAGCTACAAATTTCAGCGTAGACATTTGGGCTGGAGCTCAGGCTCCATTGCAGGGTTTCAGATCTTGAGCTCTAGCCCATGCCTGAACATATACAGTGCAATTTTGAGCCCCGCAGTTTGAAACCCATAAGCCTGATTCAGCTAAGTTGGTCTAGCTGTGATGCTGCAAGTCTTAGTGTAGCTGTACCCTTTGTGAGTGGAGGTAAAATGGGACATTCTGGGTAGAACATAGGTCAGGAGATACATATATTAGAATGTTCACATACTGGCCTATTCCTGGTGGCATTAATTTGAAGAAGGGGTTGTGTGTTGGGCTATGGCTAGTCAAAATTCAGATTCACAACAAGCTGCTCCTGCAGTGTTAATATGCAATTTTTTTCTGGCCTCAGAGGAAGATTAACAGACATTGTATGAATCTGTTTCCATTTGTGTCATTCAATCTATGGCATCGGTTCCAGTGCTTTCCATAACATCCTGATTTTACTTTCCTTTCAATGGCTAGGCATAGTGAATTTGGCTTAAGTCAGCAGGTCCTTTTAAGACCATGAGGGAAATAACCTATATCCACAGACAAATCACAAAGGGAGGATATGGACATAAAGTCCAGGGTGGTAAGTATGGGGGAGGTAAGTTGAGTATGAGCAGGTGGCTTCATATAAGCTTTAGCTGGTCAAAACCTACCTTCTTCTTTGAGTTTCGTTTGATTTCCTAGGGTAACTCAAAATTAAGCATACAAATCCAAGCCTTCTCCCCAAATTTGGTTGCTCCAAGGTCCTTCTGCACTCATTGTTCGGCCTACCCTCTTTAGGGAACGACCCTCACTTCCCTAATATCAAGGTGTGATAATGAGCCACCTGCCGCAGTGAGTCCACAGAATGAACATTAACATTTCCCAGCACAATCAACACCTCCCAACAGGGTGAAGTGTTTTAGGCAAATGCTGCCATCCTGTCCCACCAAGTCATGGAATTTTTCATTCTTTATGATGTCATTTGAGGAGTACTTATAAAAACACATGTAACTAGACTACATAAAGTGCAACATTGGTTAACAAAATGGATTGCAACGTGGATTTTATGCAGGGGACCTGACGTTCTTTAAGGAGTCTGGGGCAATGTGGTGGCTAAAAGGGAACATCAGACAGATGTTCTGAACCTTCTCACTTTGAGAAGCTGCTGTCAAATCAAAGGAACATCATGAAAGGACAGGATACAGTAAACAGGGAGGCTGTGTTGCAGCAAGAACCACTAATGCAAATAAGGAGATTACAACTGACTTTTTCAGTGTAAATGGACTATATACATAAAGGATTTCCATTCATTTATACCAAAATATAAGTAATTTAATATGAAATAATTAAATACAGGGAAATTGAAGTAAAATAAAAAGAGAAGTGTGTTCTATATAGAGAAGACTGGAATTGTAAACACCTTCACTGACCTGCTATGAGTTAAGGGCAATAAATGAGTATGTATTTGAAGGAAATAAATGAATCACTTCCGCTGACCAAAGTTTGGATTTTAGAAGAGTGCTTACAAATTAAAAAATTTTCTTTATTGTACAGTGGAAAATATTGATGGAATATGGATTTTCATTATAAATGCTTTGGTAGGGCAGTCAGGAGGGGTTTGTGCTCTGGGCACAATCAACTCCAACCCAGAGCACCTGTGAGGTTTGTCATGCCTGGAGATGGGCAGGTCCTTAAAAGGGCAGATCTCTGCTCAATGTAGGGTGGATATTGAAGGAGCAGAGCTGCAAATTAGAGCTCTCTGGCACCAGGAAGCAGGGACTGCTGTCTAGGGAAACAGCTTGAGAGCCTTGAGTGCCAGTTCTTTGCTCTCCTCTCCCTTCCCCTGCCCCCCCCCCCCCCCCCCCCCCCGGCTTCCCAAGGCCTTTTGTAGACTGCAGAAGTATACTGACACTTTTTTTGGTTTATTTTATTGCCCCCACAGCTTTTAAGAGAGCAGATGCCCTGGAATGCACAGCACCAGACTCTGAGAAAAGAGCATTTCCCACCCTCTCCTCAAGGTAGTGCTAGAGAGGTATATCCTTCTCAAAAACCTGATGTATAACCACCATATACTTCCAGCAAAGTGTTCTACCTTTTTTTTCATGGAAATTCCATAATAAGCCATTTTTTGAAGAACATTATTGCCACATGAATTTCACTGTAGTGTGCTGGGCATTGTTTATTTTATTTAGATTAAAATACCCAGCATGATGTCTATCCACTCCTCTAGGTGTCTTGAGAATTATTTAAACTTATGTTCAAAATAACCTCCCAACACTGTAACAATGTTTGCACACAACGTTGAATTAAATTTACCAGACAGTAATTTGAATCTGCAAAATATACCCCACCCAAAATGCCATTCCCTCAGCCTTCCCCCAAAGCTCTAGCATATAGGTGATTTTTTGCAGCATATTCTGTAGGTCAACTAATTCTAGCTATTTTTGACCAGTACTCTAATCTGGAGCTGACAAAGGTAGTAGCAAGATCTGTGTTCAAAATAATAGGTTTGTAATCTCCTAGCCAGGCACAGTTGATCAAAGTTCTCATGGGTCTCTGCTGTAATATGATCATTTAAAACCACCCATGATCTAAAGCCACCCATAAATTGCAATCTCAGGGGACCCAGGGTGGATGAACCCCCCAGTAGTGTAGGCAGGTCCGGAGCACAGGGTAAGCGGCGCTATAAAAAGGCGACTCCCCAGGCTCTCCCTATACTCACATGGCGGCGCCTCCGGTGGCGCTCCGGGTCTTCAGTGGCACTTCGGCGGTGGGTCCTCACTCGCTCCGGGTCTTCGGTGGTACCCGCCACAAAATGCCGCCGAAGACCCGGAGCGCCACCGGGTGAGTGCAAGAAGCGGCACTTAAAAAGAAGCAGCACCTTTTTTTAGCTGTGCTTCTGCTCACAGGGGGAGCGGCTGCTTCCCCTGCTTCCCCCCTGGCTATGCTACTGGAACCCCCTTAATCAAAGGGACTAATGCCATTTTAAAACCAACATATTTAGATTAAGATTATTTTGTTTTCCCTGATTCATGCTCTAATCCCAACCAGTCATTGGGAAAGATGTCTCAAATAGAGACAAAGCTGGGTATCTACCCCATAATGAAAATGCAACATTATTAACCCCTTAATAATCCCATAATTCACTCGGAGTGTAAGGGATAACAGAATGGCACTCTACCACACCTCATACTCTAGAGCCATTAGGGAAGTGAAGCAATGTCCCACAACTACCTCTTGTAATTTCTGATCAAAAAAAAGAAAGCCACAGTCCTATCTACTTTGAATAAGGTCCTCGGATGTTTACAGATTATCTGATTATTAATCACATTGAAGAAAGCTAATAGATCAAACGATTAATACTGCTTTAAAATTTCCTGTTGAAACTGTTTGAGAGAAAATGGGGGGTTAATGCTTTTTTTTGTGTGTGTGTGTTTGAAAAATATCCTGCTTTCCAGGGAAAACTTTGATTTTCCATTGAAAACAATGAAACCTCTGAAAGCCAAAAAGTTTTTCATTTTTTGCCCAAAGGTGGAAGAATTTGGGGCAAAACAGAAAATAGTTTGACTCAGGTATGCTGCAGGAGTGCCTCATGGGAGTTGCACAATGATTGCATCATATTCTTAGTCTTCTCCATGGGTTGACCTTCCCAGCTAGATTTTATCTCCTATGTAGCACCACAGCCATGGGACTGCCCTAAAGCACTTCCTTCCCTCCCCAAGAAGGAAGTACATGGTGTATCATGGGAGATGTAGAGTAACCATGGAACCTGGCCTGTAGAGGAGAAAGCGAGCATGAGGCAGCTGCGACAATGAGGTAGAATTTCAGATGAAAAATATTTTGGTTTTCAGATGAGATATTTGGTTTTTCAATTTTTCATTGAAAAGTGAAGATTCACCCGGGGGTGGAGAGGAGAGGAGAGGAACTATATTTTCTGTACTAACAATATCAACAAACATTTGATCTTCATTAAACAATGCTGTTTCTATGTCAGAGCCAGGTCTGTAATTCAGACTGACCCTGGTCAGGATGTGCAGAGGCACCTAGATATTGTGAGGTTTGTCTTGTCACAGCCTTCTCAACAATCTTATTAATATAGGGAGGTATGGCTATGAGATAAAAATTAGCCAGATAATCAGTGTCAAACAATGTTTTTTTCAGTAAGGGCCACAAACATGATTCTTTCAAAGCAAATGGCAGTCTGCCCTTCCTAAGAAAGGTGCTAACAATCTCTACGGACACTGGACCTGGTACTTCCACACTAGGCTTCAACAGACAGGAGGTGCATCACTCCAAAGCTGTGGTTCTAGCAAAAAGCTTTAATACCACCATTACATGAGCAAAACACAGGCTAAATTTCTAGCAGAGAATCTTTACTATATGTTCCCCCAAAATCTTGCTCTATACCCTGACCTGAGACTGTCTGATCCACACAACAAGAAGTTTCTATAGCACTTCAGTTTGGTTTCTGCACTAGAAACTTAGACAATCTGGAAGTTTTCCTCATTGAAACTTGATGCTTTTCGGCCATGACTTTTAGCCTTCATTATAGTTCAATTTAATACCCTTTGGACATTCTGATAAAAGTCCAGGTTGAATTTAGATGAACAGCCCATTTGTCATACCAACAAAAGGGAGTTAGATATTGATTTAAGGGATTTGGAGAGGGTTGGGTGACTTATTCTTCATCCAACTAACTGATTGATATTGTTAAGACATGCTATATGTTTCTGTAATGGCAAAAGGATTTATAAAATGTGCATTTTTAGTTGTTAACGTGAACCTGGATAACTTTAAGTTTAAGTGTCTGATCCAATTCCCACTGAAATGGATGAAAGGCTTTCAATTGATTCAGTGGGAATTGGATTGGGTCTTAAAGATTCCATCTTAAAGCCCATATACACCAAAGTCAACAGGTGATTTGCATGTATAAGATTTAAGGATTTGACCTCATATTCTTAAATATTATCCTTAAGGCTACTTTAAAGCTCTAAGGAAAAAGAAGAAACTCCTTCCCTCATCCTGCACTCTCTCTGCCATAGAGAGGAACAGCAGCAGTGGCCCCAGTGTTAGGAGAAGCATACAGGAAACCAATTGCAGAGCATAAGAAGAACTTTATTGAATCTACACCAGGGATCGGAAACCATTGGCATGCGGCCCACCAGGGTAAGCCCCTGGCAGGCTGGGCCAGTTTGTTTACCTGCTACGTCTGCAGGTTCGGCCGATCGCAGCTCCCACTGGCCATGGTTCACCGCTTCAGGCGAATGGGGGCTGATACACGCGGTGCGGGCCGAGGGATGTGCTGGCCGCCACTTCCCGCAGCCCCCATTGACCTGGAGCAGTGAACCGTCGCCAGTGGGAGCTGCGATCGGCTGAACCTGTGGACGTGCCAGGTAAACAAACCAGCCTGGCCCGCCAGAGGGCTTACCCTGGCTGGCCGCGTGCCAAAGGTTGCTGACCCCTGATTTACACATTAATTAACAATGCTGTATATTTTATATGCCAGTAGATGGCACTCTTTATATTAACTATTGACAAATATACATATCTTCTGTATAACCCTGTTAGTAACACTAAGGAGAAATTTTACCCCCCCCCCCATCCCCAAATCCCCTTTCCCTAGATTACTTTCCCACTCTCTTTCCTCTCTTTCACAGAGGTTATTAGCTCGTGTACCTGTAGCCCCTCAAATAGCAGGACTATGAATGTGGGTCAGTAATCCCCATAATTACTGAAATTTGCCAGATTTTTATTTTAGCTACTTGAAATTGCCTCTGTTGTTTTCGAAGGTCAAGTGAAGCCTACTTCTTTAAAACATACAGCTAACCAACTAAAATCACCACACTAAGCAAGACCAACTGGAGATGCCAAAGCCTCAAAATGAGAGCAAGAAATGATGACCAGACCTTCTGCCATATCAGACACCATACCTGAGAAATGGATGCACAACATTACAGCTAGGGAAGTATCAGCTCTACACTGCCAAATTGATCTTATTTCCATAGCAGTCACAAGTCATCAAGAATCTAAACCCAAATCTGTCAAAGTGGTTTTGATTGACACCTGGATCAGATCACATCAGACCCAGATGTTGCAAAAAACTGAATGGGTTGGAGGTGTTCAACACAGCAGGCCAGATTCTCCAACTGAGATGCACTCAGTACAGGAATGGAGGAAGGGGCAGTCAAGATTATTTTAAAACCACCTTTGTGCCTTCTGTACTCTGAAATAATGTACAGCAACTTTAAGGCTGCTCTGGTGTAGACTTGGGCTTCTCATGACTTTGTAGTAGCTGCTGACAGTAAATAACAGCCATAATGCAGTTGTGCTCTGGTCCCTGCTTCTTCCCTCCCCTTAGCATGTTCCTTGTTGCTTGGTTCTAGGGCTCCCACTCTCCCTTACAGTTATGTTAAAAGAATTATTAGTATATTAGCCAGAGTTCCCATAGAACTTTGTGAAGTAAAGGTAAGAGAGAAACAATGAAAATTAGTAGTAGATACATTTATAACTTGCTTATACAGCAAAAATATGATTTTTATAAGCCTATTTTTGTGACGGCAAACAGAAAGCCAGTGCAGAGACTTGAGTGCAGGTGCAATATATTCACGCTGCCTTTACTACCAAGAGTCGCATATCTTCCCTCTGCACCTATTGGAGTTTCATTTCTTAAGATAAAGACAGTTGACTGATTTATAGAGGAAAATATAAGATATATGGCAACAGTAGCCTGTCCATTTACAAATGATCAAAGTGACCACTGCAGGTCTCCTACTTAAATCTTTTTATTTACTTATTATTGTTATTATTATTTTCTCTGGAGTCTGGACCTTGATTATACCTTGATCAAGACATTTGGACTTTGACAAAAAAATAATTGGCTATCCCTACTTTAGGTCATCTGTATGCCATGGTGACCTGCAGTGATGATGCACTAGGGGGAGGTGATCAGGTGCAGTAAGTGTGACATTGTAATAATCATGGAATACAAATATTTATAATATCTCGGTGGGAGGGGGGAGGGAACGGGACAATGGCTGAGCAGTGCATTTTCACAGAGTACTCTAGAACTCTTGCAAGCTATAGCAGTGTCCAAGGACAGATCTTGGAAATAGAACCATATAAAGGGGCAAAGGCCATGACCTCAATACAGAGGAGATTGGACCATAGAGAAAGTGTGTTTAACATTATTTCTTTCTCATCCCAACCCAAATGTCAGTTCCAGGATGGGCTGAGCCAGAAGCCAGCTGACAGTGTCCTGTGGGTACCAAGAAGCCATGGACTCTTGAGCAAATGCACAAGTGGGGCTGATTTGAAACTGTTTGTGGAAAAAAGTTTAATCAATTTTTTCATAAAAAAGGGAATCTTTCAACCAGCTCTATTTACAAGACACAGTGTAGATATTAATTTCACCAGTGTGGCCAAACTCAAATGTTGAAAAAAATCACAAATCAGAGAAAGATTCATGGAGTTGGCTTAAAAATAATGAGATTTAGGGGAACTGGGGGGGGGGAGAAGCGCTGTTCAACCCCACTTTAGGTATGATTATTTCAAGCTAGAAGTGCAACCTTAACGTGCACAGCAAAATATGGGCCCCCCATGTTGGCTGTCAGAAAGGGCCTTCATTTACTTTCTCCTAACTCCTGAGTGTCATTCTTTCCCACTGCATCCCCTAACTACATTACTCTTCTACATTCCTCCCAATTCTCCTGCACTTCTCCTATAAATTTTTCTCTTCACTCCAGTCCAATATCCTGCCACAATTAAGTTTTCCCTCCATGCTCCTTCAGAGTCCGCTGTGCTACACCTAACCCACTTACATTCATTTGCCATCAATATATGTTGTCCTTTTTCCACAGTCTCCTAAACTTCAGATTCACCATAAGTGTCCCTCTTTGCTCAGTTTCCCATCTAGTTTCAAAACAGAACAGAGGCAGTTATTATCTCCATTAATTACATCCCAGTTTCTAACCCAATGAAAGTAGTGGGAGATTGCTACCATTTTCACTACAGGTAACAGTTTGTGAGAATACTTCTGGATACCAGAGGACCATGAATAGCTGTAAACTGATGCAGGTTCCACTCAGCAGCAAATAAAAGCTGCATACTCATTGTAGAGTCAAAAAAGCCCCCCTCTTGGGGTCTGATTTACTAATCCAATGATAATTCTAAAAGAAACACTACCTGAACGCCAGCCTAAGCCTTCTTCTCGGGCTTGGATGTTTCTAGGATTTCCTTTCCCAGAGACTGCTCCCATCTTCCTTATATTCCAGTTGGAGTCCTACTGGACACTCCTATCTCAGTATGTCAACAATAATTAGCTTGTAGGTCGTTGCAGGGCTCCATCACCACCAGCTAACAGACTGTGTAGCAAGAAAATTCTGACATTCTGTTACTGACTCATGATAATATCACAAATGTTTGACAATTCTGAGCCAACCTGAACAAGAAGTCTTGATGTCTCCAAAACCGGACACAAGAACTCAATATGTACTGATATTGATCTAATTTATGGCCTCCATCACTATAGTATGTGGGTGCGACACAAACATTGAATTTATCCCCCCCAACTCCTCATGTGAGGTAAGGAGATATTATTAATTATTATTATTATTATATTTTACAGATGGGGAACCAAGAAATTAAATTACTTGCCCAGGATCACAAAGAATGTCTGTGGCAGTTATGAAATTTAACTCAGAGCTCTTGAGTCTCTTGAGTCCTACTATAGTCCATACTCTGAGGAAGAATAGGCTTCTGGTTAAGTTGGGTGGTCTGTAAACAGCCAAAATTCCCTAGTTGAAATTATCTTTGCTCTCATATAACAACAATAACTCAATAGGACTATTTATTTGAGCAAATTCCATTCAACAACCAATTGCAATCTACACATCACATTTAGACTCTATGCAAACATGCAAATGAATGCATCCTCCACAGTGCATCTTATCTTGGTGCAAGGTATAGATGCTGAAACAGAACAGCTTCATGCCATCTCTTGTTCCTTCTTGTCCATGCTCTGCCAAATACTTCATCTGAGGAAGCTGAGCCAACACAGGGCAAGTTAAGAATTCCATGAAGTTCTACTGCATGTTTCAATTTAGGAGTTTCATCCATGTTATTAATTCATTACTGTCTTCTTCACTAGACCCTGGTGAATGGGGTTAGCTGCAGACAGGTTCTAGTCATACTGTGTGCCCAGTGCTTGGAATCAATACTCATGATAAATTTAGCAAACAAACTAAATTTCACATATGCTTGAGAATACATTGGATACTGTGATCAGAGGGCTATTCACCAGATCATAACAACACACACAACCGAGTTAAATTAGAACAATGGAAACAGTTTATGAAAATTTATGAAAATTCAGCAGTGTATTCATTTTCTCTCCTGCATGCTGGATGATTTCCCTGATTTACTGTTGCCTCAAGCAATAGCTCATCTGAGCCTTAGGTAAATACAGCATAGCAGTAAAGTCACAGACATTAACGGTGTCCTGAAGAGGCAAACAGAAATTATTCTTGTTTAGAAGTTATAGGCAGACACATTTGTCCCAGCCACATCACATTATCCACTCAGAGTATAATCTCTAATTGCTTTTTATTTTTTTTGAGTGTTGGGTATTAACATTGCTGTTTGGGGACACTTCCAGTATATCAAAAGCAAACCTATAGTCTTCTCTGGCTCACTTTCTCTGTGATTCCCAATGTGATTTCCAGCATCATGTGACTTGTACTGATAAAGGACATTAATTGGCTAGATATTTCAATTTCTTCTTACAATAATACTTAGCACTTATATAGCCTTTTATGCTTTCAGATCTAGGCAAATATTAATGTAATCCTCACAACAGTCTGTGAGGTAGTTAAGTATTATTATAATGATTTTACAAATAGGGTAACCAAGATGTTGAGACATTAGTGGCTTGATTTTTCAGAGATGCTGAACACTCATTTGACTTTCATGGAACTCCACAGGAGCTGGAGGTTGCTCTGCACCCCATCTCTGAGAATCCAGCCATAAGTGATTTATCCACAAATAGAGAACAAATCAATGACACAGCTGGGATTAGAGCACAGTACTTCCTAGCTCCCAATTAGAGCTGGTTGAATACTGCAGATATACAGTAGTTTGATATGTCTATGTTCATGATCGTTGTTACTTGCTATTGGTAAACATTCAAGTGTCTGTGAAACAGTTTTTCTTTGTACAAATACCCATGTGGGAATAAAAGTATTCACTATTCAGATCCAAAATACAACATATTCAATATTCTCTGTTTCCAAAGTTTGTCTCCAATCAGTAAAGAGAAATAATACCATGTGATTTAGGTGACTGATCATACAGAATGAATCAAAGAGTGAATAGTCATTAGCCAAAATGACAGCTTGAAAACAACCCATAGGTTGACATTTATTGAAATCAGACTACTCAGAAGTAATGAACACAAAATCTGTCTAAATTCTCAATGAATGATCATAGTGACTAATTCATCCAACTCTGCTCCCAAGCTAGTGTTCAGACAAGTGCACACTGTCCTCCAATGGCAATTCAAACCAAACAAATTAATCCTTTAACTCATAGTAAAGATGGATATCATGTCATTCATATTTATCTCTATATATCATAGAAATATAGGTCTGGAACAGAGCTCAAGGAGTCAGCAAGTCCAGCCCACTGCACTGAGGCAGGACCACATAAACCTAGACCATCCCTGGACCAGTGTTTGTCCAACCAATTTTTTTAAAACCTGTAATGATGGGGATTTCACAATCTCCCTTGGAACCCTGTTCCAGAGTTTAACTCCCCTTACAGTTAGAAAGTTTTTCCTAATATCTAACATACATCTCCATTACTTCTTGTCCTGCCTTCAGTGGACATGAAGAACAAGTGATCACAGTCCTCTTTCTAACAGCCTTTAATATATTTGAAGACTTATCAGGTCCCCCTTCAATCTTTTCTCAAGACTAAACATGCTCAGGGTTTTTGTTAAACCTTTCCTCATAGGTCAGTTTTTTCTAAACCTTTGATAATTTCTATTGCTCTTCTCTGGATTCTCTCCATTTATCCACATCTTTCCTAAAGTGAGGTGCCTAGAATTGGACACAGTACTCTAGCTGAGGTCTCATCAGTGCCGTGTGGAGTGAGACAAATACCTCCCAGGTTTTATGTACAATACTCCTATTATTACACTCCAGAATATTAGCCTTTTCACAACTGCAGCACATTGTTGACTCATTCAGTTTGTGATCCACTCTAACCCCCACATATTTTCAGCAGTACTATCACTTCACCAGTTATTTCCCATTTTGAGTTGTGCATTTTATTTTTCCTTCCTAAGTGAAGTAATTTGCACTTATCTTTATTGAATTTCATCTTGCTGAATTTAGACCTATTTTCCAAGGTTGTTTTGAATTCTAATCTTGTCCTCCACGGTGCTTGCAATGTCTCCCAACTTGGTGTCATCTGAAGATTTTGTAAGCATATCCTCAACTCCATTATCTAACTAATTAATGGAAATATTAAATAATACTGTATCCTTCACTGACCCCTGTGGGACACTACTGGATACACCCTACCAGTACGACAGTAAACACTTGATAACTACTCTTTGGCTATGGTCTTTCAACCAGTTGTGCACACACATTATAGTCAGTTCCTCTAGACTGCATTTCCTTACTTTCCTTATGAGAATGTCAAGTGGCACTGTGTCAAAAGTTTGGCTAAAATCAAGATATATCACATCTACTACTTCCCTGCATCCATGAGGCCAGTAACCATGTCAAATAAGGAAATTAGATTGGTTTGGCATGATTTGTTCTTGACAAATCCACGATTATTCTTTATAACCCTATTATCCTTTATGTACTTACAAACTGATTGTTTAATAATTTGTTCCAGTGTCTTTCCAGGTATCAAAGTTAGGCTGACTGGCCTATCGTTCCTAGGGTCCTCTCTGTTCCCCTTCTTAAAGAGGGGTACTAGGTTTGCCTTTCTCCAGTCCTCTGGGACCTCACCTGTGCTCCTAGACTTTTCAAACATAATTACTACTGGTTCTGAGATTGCTTTAGCTAATTCCTTAAGTATCCTAGAATGAAATTCATAAGGCTCTGCTGACTTGAATGCATCTACCTTATCTAAATATATGTCTGTGTGCACTCACACACATGCATGAGTGACTCATGTGTATTCACAATGACTGACTTGCTAGTGAGCTAAATGTACTTGTGAAACTTGTTAACCCTTTCTGCAAATACTTATGAACAAAAAAATTGCTAGTTCATCTTTACCACTTACATAAAATGTTGTAGTAAGTTTGTTTAGCTATTTAAAGTGATCTCTTGTCACATTGGTCCATGATCTCATTAGCATATTGCAAGTTGTACTGACAGAACACGTCTATTTTTAAACACAATGTAAAGTAAAATAATACAGTATTTTCTTTTAAGTTTCTGTCTATGCACACTGCACATATTTCCTTTGTTGACTGCGTTGTTACAACTACATCAACATCCTCAACACAAACCTCTCATTTCAATGCTTTGCATTTCATTTCAATGGGTGTATTTTATATCCCTTGTGAAATCTCACCTCCCACTCTGACGCCTAAAGGTATCTCTGTATGAAATTTAGTCTTTACACTGTCAAATTAATGTCAAATGATACAAGAAAAAGTTGGTCAATAAATTAACATTTTTCCACTTTCAATCTGAAAAGCTCTGCAGGTTGGTTTGATTCACCAATTAAACCTCAATAAGGGATAGGATTTTTCTGGTTTACGGTGATACTGGAAGTATTATAAAGTATGGTAAAAGTATACTTCTTAGGGAAGATGATAATGTTATTGTTGGCTTGTTGGTAAACTGGAAGTCCAGTCATGTGGCTGAAAAACTCCTGTTGCCCTTTTTTCCTCTGAAAGAGCAAAAGAGCAATGGCAGATTTTAGCTGACTAATGCAAATATCCAACAAATATTTATGAATGATGATCACTATTGTCAGCGTATTCATGAGATTAAATTAGATTATCCTCACTGGATCATGGAAGTTGTACTTTCTAGCTGCCATGATTTTTAGAGGAAACATTTTATCACAGGGTTCATTTACATCATGTACAAAGTTATGCACTATAAGATATCACAAATGTGAATTATCAGCATTTAGTCCAACAGAAGTCTGGAAAAAATGCAGTCTAGAAAAAGATGCAAAGCTTATTAGAAAGTGCTTTGAACAATTCAAGTTTTCAGTGAAAAAATTGAAAACCAAAGTATTTCAGCAAAACACTGAAAAAGTTCAATTGAGAAATACTTCCATGGTACCTCTTGGCAGTTTTAATTCACATGCCTGAGGCTCCCATTCTCCTTTAGAGGACAGACTCCCTGGTTGGGCTACATCTCCCATGGTGCCACACATTGGTGAAAGAAAATGGGCATCATGGAAGTCCCATAGCTGCCATACATCAGATGTCTGGCTGGTGATCCCAGTTTATAGAAAATGATGATAGAAGGCAACTGAACTATAATTACCATGAGGCACTGTGGCAATATAACTGAATAGAAATATTTTGTTTTGGGGCCAAAATATTTCCGTTTTGATGGAAAAATCTAATTTTTCCTTAGCAAATGGACACTTCTGGTGAAACAATGTTTAATCAAAAACCCAATTTTCTATTGAAAGATTATCTTGACAGACGTTATTTTTTACTATTCGTAGTAAATATTAATCCCATCATCTAATGCACAAACAATAAAAGACCATATGAAGCAGGCAAGAACATATTGATAATGCATATAACTTTTTCTTGGCAAACTATGTGATCTATGTTGTTTTTACCTGGAAAAATAGTATATGATCTATGAAATATACAAAATAAACATACAGATACGTTACTATGAAGTAATTTAAACCCCTTGTAAGGACATGTTCTCATATACATGACCTTGTGAAACGCGTTGGATTGTGACTTGTGAAATATTAGTTTGTTTCCTACGTCTTCCAGTTATTCTGTGTGACCTTGAGTAAGACCCATAATCTCTCTGTGCCCCAAGCCTCCATTTGTTAATGTAAGATAATATTTAATTTTTCTCACACTTTGCCCATCTTGTTCTATAGGACAGGATTGTCTCTTAATATGCAAAAATATAGCTCCTAGCTCAATGGAGCCCCAAACACACTGCTAATGCGATACAACAAATAAATAATAATTCTAATAACTTGTAACGTGTCCTGTTATACATTTTTTTTTACATTGATCGTTATTGAAAACAAAATGCAACACTATAACCAGCACTCCTTCCCCTCCCCTCCACCCATCTGATTTATTGGGGTGGTGGGAAATAATTGCAAGTCATCTGATTTATTGGGGTGGTGGGAAATAATTGCAAGTTTTCACATGCTATACAAGTGTAATCAATGCATCAAATAATAAGGGTTGTCAAAACACCACTTTTTGTTCCTGAGTAACAGAAACTGAGTGGTCATACATATTAAGGACAGATTAATTGTTTAGCAAGGAAAATGTTCATATGTTCCTAAATTTATTCATGACAAAACAAAAGAGCAGTAAAATTGAGGTTTTGAAATCAGAATTGATTAGATTAGGGGCTTTCCTGCCAAATTAAGGTTTGTTATTTGTTGAAATAAGTAAATAGCCCAAATATTGATGACACCTTCACTGGCAAATGAACTGACCATTTCACTCTTGAAGCAATGTGTGTATCTTTATCACATGTATATGTGTCTTTATTATGTAATATACATTTGAACTTTTTGACATAGATCATTAATGGACAACTAAGTTGTTTGCAATCACACCTTTGTTAACATTAAACATCCAATTCCTACTTACTGTATATCTTCCTAGGAGAGAGCTATGTAGAATTTTCTCAAAGGCATACCATCCTTGAGAACATTCAAGCCAGAATTGCCTTCTTTCACCCATAGTTGGAGGCTCCTCCCTCCCCCTGATTGGGTTATATGGTCTATATGGCAGTTTCACAAATCAGGAGCCAAAATGACTGAGCATCCTCCTCTCTCTGGAGCTATAAAGCCAATCTCCAGAATTTACTAATTTTCTGAATGCTGCTAGGAAACCAGTCTTTCACCCACTCAGAAAAGTAAAATAGAAACATACATAATGTTCTATGTATCGAACAAATACAATGTGGCTAGTAACATCAAACCATTTATAATTGCAGTTGTAGTCCTGTTTTAATATAGTCAGTTTAAGCCCAGTCCTGCTGCCTACAATTACTAGCAACATTGCCTTCAGCTGCACATTACCCACAGAATAATTGAATTAGACCCAATGCTAGGTTAGAAATAGCTATTTGTAAGAACTTCTTTAAGTTACAGCTTGCAGCTGAGAATGGTAATCATCACTGAAAAGAAAAAAAAAGAATAAGAGAAAATGCATCACAGCAATAGACTGAAAAGAAATTATTGAAAACTGTTCACATCAAGAAGCAATGAAATCCCTTACTAAAAAGGTTTTTCAACAGTCATAACATAAACCACAAAACTGTGTGAAGGACCTTCCCAGTTATCAGTGTGAGAGGGTTAAATTATGCTGTGAATCAGAAGCTGCCACGCCAATTCACTTCTATAGTGGCTAGAAGGGAACTCAAAGATGTAGCAGTGATGATGAAATCACAATATTTTTATTTAGCAGATCAGTCATTTTATTTAACAGAAGAATTTATAGAGCAGTAATATGGCAGTAGCTTGGCATTTTGACTGATGGGGTGTTTCCATTTTAATGTAATCCCAGTTAAAGGGCATGCACCAATAGGTCTCTAAAACAGATCTGAACTGTTTCATTATATTTAATATTTAGCGATATTGTTTTATCACTTAAGTAGCAGTTTACGATAATTGCATTCACCATGTGGCTGGAAGGGCTGTCAACCTAAAGCAGTGGTTCTCAACCCTTCCAGATTTGTCTTGCAAACTCCAAGTTTCACCTCACTTAAAAACTACTTGCTTACAAAATCAGACATAAAAATAGAAAAAGTGTCACAGCCCACTGTTACTGAAACATTGCTTACTTTCTCATTTTATCATATAATTATAAAATAAACCAATAGGAATATAAATATTGTACTTATACTTGAGGCAGTTTTTTACTTGTGAGCCTTGTCTGAAGCCCAAGCCCTCCCACCTGTGGCTGAAGCATGTAATTTTGCTTTGCATGGCTCCTTGTGGCATGGGGCTCCATGCAATTGCCCTACTTGTGACCCCCTAATGCCCACCCTGCACTTGCAACCCCCCAAAAGCCATCACATGAACCCCCTGTGATGGTGTCTCCATAAGATTTTATGGGGAGATGCTTATAAATGTATATATGATGTAGCTGGAATATGTTTTATGCTACATCATATATACATTTATAAGCATCTCCCCATAAAGTCTTATGGAGACACCATCACACACACACCCGGTGGCTGCAACCCCAAGGTTGAGAAACAATGACCTAGATGAGTTAAGTACCCCCTGGAAGACCTCTGAGTTCCCTGAGGGATACACATACCCCTGGTTGAAAACCACTGCCCTAAAGAGTGTTGTGATAATTTACAACTTTAAATTAAGGAGCAGGAAGGCAAAATGTCCAGTCCCTGAATATTGCCCCCAATTTCCACAATCTGAAAGTTTGCTGCCCCAGTAAACAAGGAGTAAGGTCCTCAAGTCAAACTTGAATCAAGGTCTCCCATCTTTTCACCATTAATGGCACTCAGAAGTGTGGGTTTCTTTACTGGATGCAAGAAAAAAGTCTAGTGGTTAAAGATGAAAAATGGAAACGAGAACTCCTAACACATCTAGTATCATAGTAGCTAGATCCTATGTACAAAAATGTGACCCACATCCATTCTGCTCAAAAAGGCCCAAACCCTTCCTACAGTTTAGCCACTTTTCCAAGTAGGCTAAATAGTTAAGGCTTTCTGCTCCCATTCAAGTTGATGGCAAAGCTCCCGTTGACTTCAGTGTGAGAGGATCAGTGTTGGTTTTCGTGGTTGTCACCCAGGAAGTCCCCGGCAATCATTGTGCATCTTTTTATTGGCAGTAGGCTAACTCAGAAGGATAGGCCTTAAATAATTTCAAAAAATGGCAAAACTCAGGCTCAAGATGAGTAGAGTTCAACCGTGTAGGGGCTACCACTCAGTGTATCTGGCCACAGCCCTTACACAGCCCTACTGGAAGCAGAACATTTTAATACTCCCCAAAAGAAATAAAGGCAGAGACTCCATGAAGTCTACTGACTTAACCATTGCTATCAATTTTATGTGGAGGGAGCTCAGATCCTATGATGATGAACATAAGAAAATAAGAAGAGCCATACCGGGTTCCTGCCTTCCAACCATGGCCAATGCCAGGTGCCACAGAGAGAATGAACAGAACTGGTAATCATCAAGTGATCCATTCCCTGTCGCCCATTCCCAGCTTCTGGCAAACAGAGGCTAGGGACATCATCCCTGCCCTTCCTGGCTAATAGCCATTGATGGACTTATCCTGCATGAATTTATCTAGTTCTTTTTTGAACCTTGTTATAGTCTTGGTCTTCACAACATCCTCTGGCAAAGAGTTCCACAGGTTGACTGTGCGTTGTGTGAAAAAATACTTCCTTTTGTTTGTTTTAAACCTGCTGCCTATTAATTTCATTTGGTGGACTCTAGTTCTTGTGTTATTAAAGGAATAAATAACACTTCCTTATTTATTTTCTCCACACCAGTCATGATTTTATAGACCTCTATCATATCCCCCCTTAGTTGTCTTTTTTTCCCCAAGATGAAAAGTCCTAATCTCATTAATCTCTTCTCATATGGACGCTGTTCCATACCCTAATCATTTTTGTTGCCCTTTTATGAACCTTTTCCAATATATCTTTTTTGAGATGGGGCAAGCACATCTGCATGCAGTATTCAATATGTGGGCATACTATGGATTTATATAGAGGCAATATGATATTTTCTGTCTTATTATCTATCCCTTTCTTAATGATTCCCAACATTCTATTAGATTTTTTGACTGCCGCTGCACATAGAGTGGTTGTTTTCAGAAAACAGTGACTCCAAGATCTCTTTCTTGAGAGGTAACAGCTAATTCAGACCCCATCATTTTATATGTATAGTTGGGATGATGTTTTCCAATGTGCATTACTTTGCATTTATCAACATTGAATTTCATCTGCCAGTTTAGATCAGTTTCCTCTCAAGTTGAAAACTGTGGGAGAGAATGAAAGGACAGAAAAATGTTGGAGGGATCCTTTTGCAGAGTTGCCTTCAGTCATTGAAGGGGGAGAAATTTGTGCCCCCAGTGCCCATAAAGTTCCACACCCAAAACACCCAGATTCCAAGGAATCTTCATGAATCAAAGACTATTTGCTGGTAACCTTCCTTACTCTCTGGCAGCAAAATTCCAAAGGATCTGTGTAACTAGGACTTATCCCTGCTGCAGGCCTCCCTAAGGGGATTTTATCCAGTGTAGCGAGGGAATACAGAAAAGACAATATAACTTTGGGCAGTGTTGTCTTTTTTGAGTAATGTCTATGGGGATAGTAGGTGCTGAAGCCCTTTCTGGATGTGATGAATGCATCATTCAGGATGATCATACATGCATCAGAGAAGAAGGGGTACATTGTTTTGGTCAATTGAAGACAGAATCAGAGTATTTCTAGCCACCGCAATTGCCTTGATTTGAAGTGTTGCAATGAATGCACTAGGCTATTCCCTTGATTATCAAAAAGTAGATGTCCTCAATAGAAGATGAAGCCATAATTCCCACCACTTCCTCAAAATATTTTCCCTTCCTTTTAACCATCAACATTCATCTTCAGATACAGCTTGATCTAATTGGTTTTCATCAAGACTTCAGTTTCTCTCAAACCCTAGGACAGCTGTGAGACAGCAGGGAAGAAGAGATATAGAGCTGAATATGCTTCAGTTCTGTTCTTGCTATCAGTATTGTATTGTATCACTTGTATAATCTTAGGCATGTTACAACTTTTCTGTACCTCATTTCATCCATTTTTTCAAATGTGTATAATGCAAATTTTACAGGGGTTATGTATGGCGGGATTGTTCGTGAAACATGGCCATCCATGGATGAAAATAGCTCAACGAGAGTAAAGTAGTGTATTGCACAAACAGAAAATTCAAGCACTAATGCCTGCAGAAGAATTGTGAATCCAAACATCCTCCTTTGTGTTTATATTTCTGAAGAATGCTAGTCAAAAAGAAAAGTATCATTTACTTCTAAATATCTCTGCAGGGCTAATGACTTATTTACCTTTTGTTGACTACAGTGTGTCAGTGTGAGATTATCCTATTCAGTATAATTAGTGTCTAAAAAGGTGCTGTGCATATGCACATTGCACATGAATATATAAAGCAATTGTAGGTTTCAGTAAAAACAAAAGCCCTCGTACAATGAGAGATTTCTAAAGAAAATATTAGATAAGATGCATCTCCTCAGGTACAGTCTCAAGATGGCACTTAGGGAATTAAGCACAGAAGTCCTGTTATTTTTAACAAGCTGCAAAAACAAATCATTTCATGGCATATTGAACTTGTTTTGTCCCTACCTGATCTGTGTATAAATGATGGATAAGCTTGGCTATGTACCTCAATTTGTTTAGACAGCTAAGGGAATTCAAGAAGAGGGGCTAGTGACTCTATGGCTTCCCTATTTGGAAGCTACTTTTTTTATTGGGAAATGAGGGGAGAATACAAGCAGCATTCAGAGAAGACAGTTAAAAATAAAGCTCAATGATTCTTTGCTCGACTTGGATTCCAGAACCTCATTACTGGTGTATATTATTGTCACCACCAGCCAACATTGTGCGTATTCTTGTCCTGAAAGATGTGGAACAACTAATACTCTTTCATAATCACTTACCAAAAGCCAATCAGTGAGTGACTGGTACTCAGGACCAGTCATTTCTCCAGCCTTTTTCTTTAATCACTAACTCCCCATATTGATACCCAAGTCTTCTCTAAAGGGTAGGAATTGTGAATAGCACACGAAAGAAGATATGGGAAATTGAGAGGGAAATGAGGTGTAGGGAGAGATGAAAGAAGTTGGTGTCAGTGAATAAGATTTAAAGAGAAGGAAGCTGGTTGATAGCCTGATCTCTCATGTAAAGGAGTAATAAGAAGAGACAGGAGAAAAGTTAAGCAGGGAGTCTGCAAGAGGAGGCGGGGAAAAAGATTAAGAATGTTCACTGGTGCTTATGCGAGGGCTGACACAAATTTAGGGCTAGATTGGGCCCTGTCCTGCCATGACCACACAAAGGCATAAGAGGGAGTAAGGAATATTCTTCCATGTAATTCTCTTAAGGGATGGTCACAACTGCAACCCTTGGCAACTTAGATTGCCAATTCTTTGAAGCATGGACCTTCTCTTCCTATGTGATTATACAGTGTGCAGCACAGTAGGGGAACCTGACTGGGATCTCTGAACACCACAGTAACATAGATCATATATAAATCAATAGTAATAACAGTGCATGCTCACACACACAGTTCTTCTGATCTGACATAACCCCTAGAGCCCTAACCAGACAGTTCATCTTTAAAAAAAAGTACCACAAATACTAAAGAATAAATAAAATTTCTGCTAATTTATCATTTATTTTAAAAAGGGTATGGGGATCTGGTGCAGAAGCTGGCAGTGACTAGTGATCAACCACATCTCAAAACAAGGCTTTTCAAAATGGGGAGTCTTAAAATGTGGCAGGTATGGGAGAGTGTGTAAGGATAACGAAAAATAAGCTCCACACCCTAGGTGCCACCTCTACTAAAGCTCAATCATCTTTCAAGCTAAAACACAATAGTGGAACTCCTAGGGACAGGTGGTGTCACTTCTCATAATACAGTAAATGTATTTATATATTTGGACTGACTAGTTAAATTGTGAGTTCATTCATGATGTTTTAGTGTAAGTATCGAAGCTAGGGTTTTGTTTTATTTATTTTTGGTGTCTGAGAAGTGTTTCCTGCTCAAACGAATGCAGATGATATAAAATACTATAAATGTTATTTGGCATTGAAATATGTGGTTGAAATTGGTGTAATCCTGAATTCAATACTATTTCATAGCTCAGATGCTCTAGCTCTAATTTTCTTGTCTGTTATTGTTAAGCCATGCCGGCAAGGCTAATTCCCCACTCTACTACTTTGAGTGCAGACATTGGGAGCCCACAAGGATTCTAAAAAAATAATACTGGTCACTCCAGGCTTGTATTAAACTCCCAAGGTTACAGCTTTTCTCTGACCTTGGATTGGTAAACACTGCCACCACCCAAGTGCAGAACCCCTTTGAGAGCCCAGGAAGGCGCACTTGGAATTCCTTCCTGTGCAGTACCCTCAAGCCCTTTCATCCCCCCTCTGGGGAAGAGCTGAGAAAGAAAGAAAAAAGAAATCAGCTGTTGCTACCAGCTAATTAAACAACATGCGAACAAACCTCTTAAGACACAAAAATCCAATTCTGTTCTTAAAAAAGGTAAATTTTATTTTTAAAAAAGGAAGAAAATACATCTGGGAACTCAGGCTATTACTAGATTTTAAAAGAGCAACTACAAGGATTAAGCACCAAGAATAGCTTTCTTGAGGTCCATCTTAAAGGTTACAAGCAAAACAAAAGCACTTGGGGTTAGTACAGGAATCCACAAGCCATAAAGAAATAAAAGGGCTAAACCTAATTGTGTCTTCCTACACATTTCCTGATCTACTTACATATCTGGGTTTTCAAGTGAGTAGTTTCTAGGTATGATATGATGATTTTTTCATACCTGGGCCAAGCTTCTTACAGCATAGCTGCTGCCCTGTCTGCCTCTCCATGGGAGAATAACAACAGACAGACAAAAGGGGAGTCTTTTTTTCAATTTTAAAAAGTTCTAGCCTTCCCATTGGCTCTTTTGGCGAGGTGCCCTCTCACTTCCTTTTACCTATGCATAGCAGTGAAACTTTTAACCCTTTACAGGTAAAGCAATTAGAGAACAGCTACTAAGAGGGATTTTATAGCTACTGGCTGTCTGGGTGTCCATAAAAGGGAGCTATCCCCCCACCCCTTCATTTATCACACATGCTATTTCGCTCTTCTATATTTGAAGTATAAAAAGTTCATTCCTTATGACATGTTTACTGGTTAAAACTTGCATAGAATAATATACAAATGAGAGAAGGACAAAAATGGAAATGCTCTACCACGAGGTTATTGAGAAGAGAATACAGGTCTGTCGAGTCTTACGCGCATTTAACTTGCGCGATTTCAGCTTTACGCGGTTCGCGGTTTGGAAAAAAAAAAGTTTAATCACCCGCCTGTAGTGCGGCCGATTCCAGCAGCGTATGCCCCGGAGTGAGCGTGAGACGCGAATCTGCTGTTCCCAATACATACAGTACTGTACTCAGTCCCCCTGTGCCTCTCATTCTGTGTGCATCTCGCCGCACTGAGTGCAACATGGCCCCTAAACGCAAGCCATCTACTTCATCTGGTGCTCAACCAAAGAAACAGTGATCTGTTCCAACACTGGAGGAAAAACTGGATGTGTTGGACTTATTGAAAGGCGGTATGTCAGTTGCCAGTGTGGCACGTAAATACGGCCGCAATGAATCTAGCATCTGTGCCATCAAGATTAGAGAGACAGAAATTCATCAAGCCGTGGCATCAAGTGCTCCAAGAACTGCTAAGGTGATGAGCCAAGTGCGTGACAAGGCTTTAGTGAAGACTGAAAAGGCATTAAACTTATGGCTGGAAGACATGAACCGTAAATGTGTGCTTATCAGTGGCACCATGTTGCAAGAAAAGGCTCTTAGCATCTATGCGATGTTCAAACCTCCCACCGAAGAGGGACAGCCTTCTGACAAGAAGGAATTCAAAGCCAGCCAAGGGTGGCTTAACAGTTTTAGGAACCGCTTCAACCTCAAAAACGTGCAGACTACTGGTGAAGTTGCATCTGCCAATGAGGAGGCAGCAAAAGCCGACCCTGAACAATTAAAGGAAATCATAGAGGAAAGGGGCTATCTTCCAGAACAAGTTTTTAATGCTGATGAGACTGGGCTCTTCTGGAAAAAAATGCCCACCCGCACTTACATTTCAAAATCAGAATGACAAGCCCCTGGCTTCAAAGCAGCTAAAGAGCGTGTGACTGTGTTGCTTTGTGGCAATGCGGCTGGGCATTTAATAAAGCTGGGCTTGCTCTACAGGTCTGCAAATCCCCGTGCCCTAAAAGGCAAGAACAAAAATCTCCTGCCTGTGTTCTGGCAATCAAATAAAAAGGCTTGGGTGACGGCAGCAACATTTCTGGATTGGTTCCACAAGTGTTTCATTCTGGAGGTCAAGCAGTACCTTGAAGAGAAAGGACTTGACTTTAAAGTGTTGCTGCTCGTAGACAATGCTCCTGGCCACCCTGATGCACTCCGGTTTGTGCATGACGACGTTGAAGTCACCTTTCCCCTCCCCCCAATACCACCTCCATCCTCCAACCTCTCGACCAAGGTGTCATTAGCTGTTTCAAGGCCACGTACATGAGGCTTACATTCTCACGGATCCTTACCGCTATGGATGCTGATCCCAATGTTAACATGATGGAGTGTTGGAAGTCCTTCAACATTGCTGATTGCATCACTTATATTAAACAGGCAATGGATGCAATCAAGCCTGAAACAGTCAATGCATGTTGGCGAAACCTATGGAAAGACTGTGTGAATGATTTTAAGGGTTTCCCGGCCATTGACAAAGAAGTGGAATGCATTGTTCAGGTGGCCAGGCAAGTGGGTGGTGATGGCTTCGTCGACATCCTCAAGGAAGAAATTGAGGAATTAATTGAGGGCCATAGAGAAACATTGACTAACGAAGAGTTAGAGGAACTGATAAAATCGTCTACAGAAGACGAAGATCATGACGATGAACAGGAAGAGCCAGCAACTTGGACTCTTCATAAATTTTCTGAAGTGTTCCAAGCAGCGAAACACTTGAATGATTTAATTTCTGACTATGATCCCTTTATGGAACGAAGCCTCAAAATCACACGTAGTATTACGGGTGATTTGAGACCGTACCAAGAAATGTTTGAGGAGCTCAAGAGAGAATAGCGACAGTTGCCAATCACCATGTTTTTCAAGAAAAAACAACCAGCAGCAACTTCTCGAGCTGAACCAGAGCCAACCACTTCATCTGTGACTTGCTCTCTGTCACCCGAGCCTGGCCCATCATGTCCTAGATCGACATCAAGTCATGATGACCTCCTAATAGTGTTGTCAGAGGAAGACTAATCATTGGAGTGTGTACAGTACAGTACAAGAATAGCAAGAATATCCAGGGTGACTGGAAACTGTTCAAGTTTACAGTACAGTACAGTACTGTTTTGATTTTTTATTCTTTCATTCTTCCATCTGTCTGTTATGTTATTAAAAATAAAGTACTGTAAAATTATATTTTGTATGTATACTCTTTATTATATACTGTAATGTACATTTCTGTATAGTATATATAGTACTGTACAGGGTTGTATACACAAAACTACTTTATGGGCAATTTAAGGGTTTTTCACGGTTATACGTGGTTTTCGCTTTACGCGCTCACCGCAGAACGTAACCCCCGCGTAAGACGCAACAGACCTGTAAATTGGGATTAACCAGATAACAGAATTCACCTAGCATCTCAAAATGATTATATTATGAGGGTGCCAGTACTGTTGTTGACCACAAAGGAAAGATTGCCTGGAGAAACACCAGTTTCTTTGTTACCTTTATTCAGTTACCACTGTAGAAATATGATAGGGCATAGGCAATCAGAAATTATTAGAAAGCTTGTCCTGATCAAGACAGCCCAAATGACAAGCACTACAAGTTTTTCGATTTTATTTTGTTTTTAAATGGGCTGATGTGTTTTATACATACCTGATCATGCTAACACATGTTGCAATAGATTTTCTAGTTATGGGGAAATTGCATTGCTAACAGGAGGGCAAAAAGCTTTTTATAACTGATATAGCGAAATACAATAAACTTTGTGATGTGTGCGTGCATGCACACTCTTTGTACTAATGAAGGAACAAGCTTTGTTTATATCCCTTAGATCTTATTTGCTTTCTATTAAATTACTACCTTTGAAGCGGCTTCTGTTTTATTGAGTGGAAACCTTGTAATTGAATACCCAATAAGAACCATGTTTTTTACTCAAGTTAAATAGCTGTAGTTACAAAATGCCTACTTTAGATTGCCAAAATAGGTTTAAAAATGTAGGGGTAAATCCTGGGGTGGGGTTATATTTTTATTACACTTTCTTAATAGATTTTACATCTGTGTCAAAAATCACTTCATGTTCAACACTTTGGGATCAAACTTGCCAACACTCACTTTGCATCGTGGACTTTATCATGAAGAACCCCACAAAAATATCTCTGGTACACATGGACAGTTTTGTACCCATAACTTTACTCAAAAATAGGAATTCCGTGTCTTCTCGCTATCTATCTTTATTATTATTATTGTTATTTATTATTTTTGTTACTAATTATTTGTATTGCAGCAGCACCTAGGAGTCATTGGAATGAACGGGAACCCCATTATACTAGGTGCTGTATAAACCCATGTGTTTATACAGCATCGCAATCATAGAATGGGAGCACCTCAAAATCATTAGTAGATTTTACTCTCAACATGACTTGAAGGCAGAAAAGTATTATCCCCATTTAACAGATGGGCAGCCCAGGCACACGGTAAAAAAGGTCACATTGGAAAGTCTGTGTGTGCACCAGAAACTGAACCCCAGTTTTTTAGTGCCCCATCCAATCCTACCCTTTACTATTCTAGCTATTGTCTGAATAATACCTTCCTCGTACATATATATATATATATATATATATATATATATATATATATATATATATATATATAGTCTGAATACTTATGCTGTGACTCTGAATGGGAGAAAAAATAACCCTAATGTGATGGTTTTTCTCCATCTTTATGAGTAATTATTTTGCTTCTATTCCTGTTTTGTGATAAAGGGTTAGAGGGATAGAAACAAGGCAAGAGAAAGCATAGAAAAGCAAATTTGAGTGATTTGAGGCATCAAGGCATTATTCTTAAAGTCCTGTTGTTCACCAAATGCAAAATACAAGTGACAAAATATGAACCAGCCTGCAAAAGTAGCAATATAGGTTCGCCTGTGCTAAAACTGATTTTAAACATTGTTAATAAATTGCTTACATAAATCAAAACCTATCACATTTAAAGTGGACAAAAATCAAAGATCTCACTTACAAAGTTTTAGAAACACTTTTACAATGTTACTTATACAATACATTTGTTTTATACTTTTCATAACTTCTTTTTGCCATTTTTGCTAATTGGCAAAAAGGCAGCAGGCGATTTCATCTGTCATTTTTAATTATCTAAATGATATTCACAGACAAAACCTTTCCCATCCATCAAAGATATTTAGGGTAACATTTTCAGAACTGCCTAAGTTTCATTTTCAAAATTAAGTGAGGTACTTGGGAGCCTAAGTCCTATTGCCCAAAGCTACATCTAAACTGCAACTGGAGGCGTAATTTGCATCACGTGTAGACATACCTTTGCTAGTTGTACTCTGGCTAGCTTGCTAAAAATAGCAGTGAGGATGTGGCAGCATAGGCTAGCAGCGTCTGTACGTACAAGGGGGAAGCTTTGCTCTTCTGTAGAAAAAGCAAGAGGTTCAGACCCCACCCCAGACCAGTTGATACCCCTGTACCATCTCACAGCATAGGCGCCGACTCCGTGGGTGCTCCGGGACTGGTGCTCCGCCAGCCCTGCCGCGCCCAGCTAACCTCTCCACCTCCCAAGGCTCTGCCCAACGCCAAGCCGAAGCCAATTTTCCTGGCTCCAGCTGTTCCTGGCCTGGGGCAGCGCCTCGGGGGAGGGGTATGGGGAGGAGGTGGAGGCGGGGCCAGGCCCTCTCACATTGTAACTATTAGCCAGACCAACCCTGCACTGGGGTACCAAAAAGCCTGGGAAAAAGTGCAAGAAATTTACATTTGTGCAGTTCAGCATTTTAAGGCCCCCCCAAATAGGAGTCCCAATTGGCAACCCCCAATATGTCAATTATCACTGCACAAATATCTCTCTCTCTTCCCAACAGTTTATAGTAATATCCCTCTCCACAGTCTATTTCCTTCTCCTACATATCCATCCATTCCTCTTCCCTCCAAAACCATTGGTCACTCTCCCCTTCCAGAATCAACCTCCTTCAACTTCCACTAAGTAAGGCTGGGCAGAGCGTTAGTTCAACATGATTTGTCTATGTTGGAGATGTTCCAGATCACTTTTCTTCCATGTTTTATCCCTTCCCTACCTCTTGGTTATGTTTTAGATTATGCACTCTTGAGGGCAAGGACAATATCTTTGTCTAGGTTTGGAAATAGCTTAGCATAATGTGGATATTGCTATAATGCATCAATGATGATAGAGAAACTGGTGCAAGCTGCTACATTGTGTTCATGGCTATTTTATTTTTTAAGACTATGTTTGTGACAAAAGAATCCACTTGTTCATGTTAGGAGCAACTTGCCAGCTAAAATCAGCAACACAAGGGCCTACAGTTCATTGATTCTGCTTTCATTAATAGGAGTTATTCACTGAAAATTATAAAGAGTTTCCCGGGATATTATAATAATGTATTAATCCCTCAACAGGATAAAATATTTAAGGTGCTGGGAAAACAAGCATGGACGTTTTTAAGCTTCAAGAAATTTATGAAAAAGAAATGGAAATATAGATTCTAGGCAAAGGTAAATCATAATTTTTGGCCACTAGATGATCATTAAAGAAAGTGATGTGTTCCTTCAGAATTCTAATACGAGTTGCTATCTTATGTATATCTAATCATATTAACATATTATTCAATATGATTTAATATTTTAAACAGCATTCAAGGTGTGGTAGGCTCCTCCCAAAAATAGACAGCAGATATGATCCCTGCACCAAGGAGCTTAGAAACTGAGGGCCAATCCTGCAGACACATTGGGTGAACTCCCGGCCCCTTTGAAAGTTTTGACATCAACTCAGTGGAGCCAAGATTTCACTCGAAGATTCTATTGGAGTTAATGGAATTGTTCCTGTCAGTAAAGTTACTCTTACAAACATTTAAAGGGTTATACCCGAATATTAGGTCTCATCTACAGGGACAACAAGACAGTAAGTAAAGAAGGAATAGGCAGAGGTAATACCAAGATAACACTGTTAAGAGCTAGTATATTGCATGTTGAGGTTATTTTTAATCAATTATTTTATATATGAAGCAGATTTTTTTTCTATTCAAGAGGGAGTCCATATGGGACAGTGTCTTTAATTTCTGGGAATTAGGTTATCATAGGGCAGAGCTGCCTGAAGTGCCCTCCTGCAGTAGACATCAGCATGACAGACTTGCTTCCTCCATTTCCCTTCTTTAGAATCCCCAGGAATACTCCAAGTTATCTTCCTGAATATAAATATAGCCCTTGTGGGATTCATTTATAGTAATGGTCTATGCACATAAACCATAACTAAACAAGTCCTAGAAGTCCATCAACAACCAGCCCCAGTGCCACTCACCACATGCCAGCTTCAGAGTCTCATCATACTTCTTCCCAGCCTTCAGCCCTCTCTGTCCCTCCAATTTCAGCTTTCCAGCTTTGACAACCAGCATCTATTTCTCTCAGCCTTCAGCTACCTCTTGCCTTCTCTGTCCAGGGCTTTCTAACTCAGAAATACGAGCATACTAGCCCCTGACTGGCTTCCCGATAATTCCTTCCTCTTTCCATGGAGGGCAAGCAAAGAGCCTTCTGCTCTCTGCAGCTTTCCCCAGAAATATCCTCCAATCTCCTACTTCCTAGGTAGCTCTCAACTACACTTTCTCCTTATTGAGCCCGCCAGCTCTAACTCATGAAGTATCTCTCTTTCCTGGGTCCAGGTGTCTTCTTTTAAGTTCAATTGAAATGAGCTGATGAGTCACAGTTGCACTTGCATTGCTTTCTGTTAAAAGGCCAGTCTTAAATAGTGACCCAGAAATCTAGTAACAGATTATAGTTACAGAAGTCTAACATAGTGGCCCAGTCAAAATAGAAAGGAATCAGTGGACACATATACAGTGCACACAGAATATTTTGCAAATAAAAAAAAGTTAAAATCAAGAATTACTTGTATTATAAAATGTAAAAGCACAATTTTCTAACTATTTACTTTTTCTTAGGCCCTTTCTTGCAACTCCCATCAGTAAAGTTGCACACATTAAGTGCTTAATTATTTTCAGAATCAGATCTTTTTAGAGAAACAAAAAAATATGGTGTCTGCAAACTCTCTTGACATGTAGCTCATACAATCAGTGAACCAGAACAAGTACCATGTGATCAACCAGGACCAATGAACCCAGCTTGCAAATCCAAAGTACAAATATTTTCTAAAACAATGAACAAAATCAGCACACAACTTCAATGATATTTTTTAAATCTAAAATCTTTTCTAAATGTGATAACATTTTGTTTGCAGTGTTGTTGTAACTATGTTGGCACCAGAATATTAGAGAGAAAAGATGAGTGAAGAAATATATTTTATTAGACCAACTTCTGTTGGTGAAAGGTACAAGCTTTCAAACTAAAGATCTGGGAAAGGTTTTCAGAGTGTCACAACTAAATACAATGGAATCTTACAGACAACTATATATAAGAAACCCATAGGTCGCTATATCTACCTTCACAGATACAGTAATCACCCCACGCACATCAAGAAATCCGTTGTCTACAGCTAGGCACTCCAATACCACAGAACAGGATACACACCATAGGAAAAAGCTGTTTTGGGATTTGAAGGACTGACACCTACTAGAGCCTGAGACTGGAGCTGGGGTGGTCTCTGCTAGGTTTTTTTTAGCATGCATGTAGGTTCTTCTATTGTTTTTAATATGTTTTCTCTGTAGTGCTTTCACCTTAAGAATAAATGTGCTTGCTTATAAAGATCTCTGTGTGGTAACTTGTAACTGTAGGTCATTACACTGTTCATTGTCTCTGAAGAGAAAGTAAAGTGTAGATGCTGGCCTTTCTGTGCAGTCTGGGTTGCTGGGAATATCACAAGGAACTGCACAGCATGGAAAAATCCCAGTCAGGAGGTAGATGGATGCGGTTCTCTATTCAAAGAGGTGATGGCTGAAGATCTGGGAGCCTAGAGTGGCTGCCCTCAGTGGACCTCGAGGGGGAAAATACAGGGCAGTTGCCTTGAACTGTGACAGACAGCTTTCTGGGTGATTTTATTCTTTAGTTACAGAAGGAATTGAGAGACAATGGTGATGGGCACATTATAAATACCCTAAACAGACAGACCATTAGCATCACCTCAAAAGTATCTTCTTCCCAGAAGAGCTGAACTGAACTCCCTTAAAACTGTTTTTGAGGAATCAGAAGGTGATACTGTTGAGCTGCAAGAGGTTCACTGTCCTTCTGGGAGCTAAAAGCAGTACCTCCCTGCAGTCCCAGCTCCTACCAGCTAAAGTGAGACACTGAGAGCTGGTCTACACTAAAGCTGTAGGTCAGCCTAAGTTACCCTACTTCAGTTACGTAAGGTACGTAACTGAAGTCAATGCAACTTAGGTTGACTTACAGCGGTGTCTACACTCTCCCACCAACTTACCTTTTGCGTCTCAGGGAGGTGGAGTACCAGATGTCGATGGGAGAGCACTTTGCCATCAATTTAGCTTGTCTTCAACTAAATCGATACCGCTGCATTGATTGCACAGTACTGATTTAGCCAGAAGTATAGAAAATCCCTGGGTCAGATTTATCCTAGAGTCAACAGATAATTTGGCTCACTACGCCTGTGATTTGAACTTGTGCCTTTTACTTAATGGTGCACAATATCACCAACAGATGGACAAAGCAGCCCTTCTATGGTTTAACATATTTTACTTAAGTAAAGATGATATCAGGTGGTGGATGCCAATTCAGTGATTATACATGCTTTGAGGTTAGAAGAATAATGTTTTCAATCGCTGCATTATCACTGTGATTCTTTCCTTACATTATGTTTGCAGATCGGTGCCTGTTTGTGTATCTCAACAGGCGAATACTATATTTAGCTAATTTGAAATCACTTATTTTGTCACTTAATTTAAGTGAAAAGCTCCCTTGCATATTATGCAAATACACAATACAGCCTTGTGACGAGAAAAGAACATCACATTTTTTTCTCTTCTAATTTGTCCCACTGGGACAAATTGAGAAGTCTAATGAAATGTACTTCCATCCCCTTTTATTTTTAAAATAGCATAGTTGTCAACACACAGAAAGTAAAATAATTTTCTGTGTCATACACGTTAGCAGGAAGTCATATTTGATGTTATCTGACCATTACTACCTTCCTAGAAAGATCGAATGGGTACAATATTGCCTTATTTATACTATGAATTTAGTTAAAGCACTGTTGAAATTACTGTGTTATTGCATCTCTTATTGCCCAGAAATAGCAATAATGTTATTACATTTCTTCTAAAATCACCTTATAAGAGCATTCAAGCAAATGTGTCTGGCTCAGATAGCTTTCTCCCATTTCCTCTCAGAATGGAGCTCATGTGTAGAGAACAGGGATGGCCTGGACACAAGAGATCCTGGCTTTGTTCCTAGTCCTGACAAGTAAGTGTACTTCCTCTGTGCCAGTTAATCTCTCTGACCAAGTCTTCCTCATAATGTGGGGGAATAACACTTTCCTACTACATAGGCAAACTGGGAGGGTTAACGTTTAAGGTTCCAAAGATAAAAGTGCTAATTATTATCCTTATTATCTGAATCGTTGGCTGCTAGCCTCAGTAAGTTAGGACTGGACAAGGCAAATGCCAGGCCTTCATTCCCAGCAAAAATATCAAATGGTTGAATATTATGGACCCAGTCCTACTCAGCATGAAATTCCCATGGACATCATTGCAAGTCCCATTGCATAGAACAGTTTCAGGAGTAAGCCCAACATGAAGGAGCCTCATGGTCAGCGTTTCCGTGTGGTATACTTCTGTTGCACCACTGACAAATAAATAAAATAAATAGATAGGCTTCCAGTTCTACTGCATTGTTTGATGGGGCGGTGTAACATGTAAGCTGAATGGCTGCTGGAAGTTAGTTTTCTCCTGTTAACAAGTAAAATGGGAAAGAAGCCAAATATAATCATTGAAAGACTGAAAGCCACAACAATCTTGTCTGGTGCATAACTAATCTTTACTGATCACAAAAACATGCTCAGTAGTTGGAAGTACTGTATTATTTAGTGGTACTATTGTGTTATTAGCTGGGGACAGAATCTTGTTCTTCCAGTTTTAGTCACAGTTTACTGATAACTGGATTGAGGTGGCTGGGTTCGTCCCTTCATATTCAATAAATCGCTTCTTTATATTGTGACCTGTTTGAGAAATTCAGCTTGATACTTATGTTGACAGGTGGCATTAATTTGCAGTGAAATCATGGTGTACAATTACTAGCAATTCACACTGGTCAGGGGGCATTTAGTAAACAAAACGAAGCTATATTAACTGTGCTGTAGATACCAAGTTTATGATAGTTGACTTAAATCTCAGTTAGTAAAAAAATTTCAGTTATAACTGAGGTTAATAGCCCCCTCAATGGTCAAGTTACTGTGTTTTACTGCTATAACTGCTATAAGGGATTTACTGCTATAACGATAAGAAAGAGCAAAACTTTTCATACTAAATTTTCATACTAAATACTAGGTTCTTATACAGCACTCATCACCATGGTATCACCTCTGTATATGCCATCCTCTTTACTACACACACACTTACACATTGCTGTTTTGTTACACACTTTAGTATTTAGTGTTTTCTTTTTAATGTGTGTCGTTTTTATATCAGATCAATTTAACTCATACCCAAAGAAAGGATTCTGCAGTTTTTGTTTTATACAATTATAATTTTAGATATTAATATTAGACTGTCAGAAGTGCATTTTTAAAAGCTGCTTAGGCTACTTCTATACTGGCATAAATGCTCAGTTACTTGACTGTGTACATGCTTACATGTGTTCCCCATACCTGCACTGAGCATCCAAATATGGTGTGCTGGATACAAGCATAACATTGTGTACACACATGACCCCTGTCCACACTGCTGCTTTTGTTACGTGATGTTAGTGCTACCATTTTGGGGATGGTATCCCAGGTTTCTGTGCATCGCAAGGCGACACCATAGGAACCATTTTGCTGTGTGTTGTAGATACTTTCCCCCGCCTTCATACATATGCCGATGGCAGTTCCTGCTCACCTCTCCCTCCAGCCAACTTGGGTGGAAGACATGGAGCAAATGGATGATGATCTAGTTCTGCTCCTGTTCCTTGTTGTGAACAAATGTTTGTGCACTGGGGTAGGCGATGAAGATGCAGGATGGAATCTGGGCAGTTTTCTAATATGCTGAAGACAGCTGACTGTGAGGGTGAATAACAATCCATTCTGGTTCCCTGGGACAGAGATGATGAATGCTGGAATTGACACATTATGCCCAAAGGTGGACCATCACTTCTGGTGCAGGACAACCAGCACAATGTGATGGTATGGCCAGCAGTGGCTTCGGAACTTCTGAATGAGGAAACAGACTTCCATGGAGCTGCACGAAAAGCTTGCACCACATCTCCAGCACCAGAACACGCAATTCAGACTACATATTGGTTCAGAAAGGGGTGGCTATTGCCTTGTGGAAGCTGGCAACCCCAGATAGCTATCAGTTAGTTGCAAACCACTTTGGGGTTGGAAAGTCCATTGTTGGGGTCATGGTCGTGCAGGTGTGCAAGGCAAACAACACTATAATCTACCCACGGTGGATACCATAAGCAAAATTCCAGAAATAGCTGGATTTCAGAGGATGGGACGTCCAAACAGTGCAGGGGTCATCTATGGAATGCACATGCCACTACTTTGCCAACCAAAAAGGGTGAATGAGTGTGTGAACTGGACAAGTTATATTCACCACAGAGGCAGATTGATGAACATGGGAAACACTGGAAAGGTTCATGATGTCAGGCTGCTGAGGAGAACAGGATTGTCATAGGTATGGGAATAATGTACTCCCCCACCCCCTGAAACTACATTGTTCTCTTCTGTGTGTCTGTGGCAACAGTTAGGTTGGGGGACCCCTCATATCCACTCCTAACTTGGCTCATGAAACTATACCCTGACATCAATGGGCCTGGAAAAAAGGGAATTCATCTACAGACTCAGTAGCTTTAGAACCATCATAGAGTGTGTTTGGTAGCCTGAACTCTCATTGGTGCTGCTTAAACACCCGTCTGGAAGCCAGTGTACCCACTGTCATTCACATAATCATCACCTGTGGGAAAAGGGGAGTGCTTTCATCTGGATTGGGCACAGGACAAGTCTGGTTTAAAAAACTTTGCACAGCCAGTTAGATCCCACCCACCTGCACAGTGGTCCTCATGCCCAGCATGCAAGGGACATCAGGGATGAAATATGTTCACACTTATTGGAACAACAGGGAGGCAGAGGGAGACCTCTGCCTTTGCCAAAGGACATCTTCACATCCTGTGCAGCTGCTGGAACAGTGCACATGAGAGAATGTTGGCAGACACTTTTGGAGCTGCATAGCTTTTGGAGGGTTTTGTTATTCTGTAGCCAATGGTCATTAGCCATTTGTTCCTGTGACTATTCACCCATTATAGATAATTACAGGAGGACACTATAACTATATAATCACTGGGTTAACACTTTAGGGGTTGGGTTTATGCTGTGGATGATGGCAGGCGAGTTGCAATGCTATCATTATGCAATGCTTTTGCCTAAATTGCCCTCACTTGTTTACCAACCACTGTTATCAGAACCATTTAATCTCTCTTAACATCCTTATGAACATTGTGAGGTGATGGTCAGTTAATTCCAGGGGCTATATTGCCAGTTTGTAATGTTGTCTGTACAGGCTGGTGATTTTCAAGATACCAGAATGGAAAAGAGAGATGGCTTTCCACTCCTGTGGAGGAGATCCAGCAATCTATGTCAGAGAGATATTCCGGCTAATGTTCACCATATTGATGAATGGAGGAGTTTGGTCAATTATGAAGGAGGACCAAGCAGATTTGCACTGCTGTGGAACCTCGAGATCTAGCTGGAGTTTCTACCACACCAGAAATTTGCTGAAATATTCTTACAGGACTGGAAAGAATTTTGAATGAAAATTGACTATATTCTCAGCTAGCAGATGGAGTTTCCATGGAAAGGGAGAAGTGAACCATGAACACCATGCACTCCCTCCACCCGGCACCACCAGAAAATCTGGCCCTTCTGCCTGCCTAACAATCGTAAAATCATAGAATTGTAGTAGTGGAAGAGACCTCGAGAAGACTAAGTATTATCTAGACCATCCCTGGCAGGTGTTTGTCTAACCTGCTCTTAAAAATCTCCAATGATGGAGATTCCACAATTTCCCTAGACAATTTATTGCACTGCTTAACTACCCTGACAGTTAGAAAGTTTTTCCTAATGTCCAAACTAAACTGCCCTTGCTGCAATTTAAGCCCATTGCTTCTTGTTCTATCCTCAGAGGTTAAAGAGAACATTTTTTCTCCATCCTCCTTGTAACAACCTTTTATGTATTTGTAAACTGTTATCAGTGGTGAAAGGGACAGGGAAAGAAAGACACTCCACAACTGAATCTCATTCCCTGAAGTTTCAGATCAGCACCACAAGCCACCTGCTATCCACAGGGAACTTCACTGCATTTGTCCAACTACCAGACTGGATCCTTTTCCCATCCCCACGTTCCATTTTCACTGGCTTGCACAGAATGGCTTGGTGCAGGGAGAGGCTAGACAGCAGGCAGAGGGACGGGAACAGTTTTTGAAATCTTCCTGTGGAGAAAACTGATTGTTTTGATAGTCCAAAGAACTTTCTCTTCCTGGATCTTATTCTCCTCCATCCCATTTCACATGTCTCCAATTTATAAATGGACAGTACGATTGGGGGTTGGGATGGGGAAGCACTGAAACTGTGTAATCTTCCCAGGAATAAAAGCCAGCTGTTACTAACCTTAGACAACCAACCATACTTTTTCTACAACTCTCCCATCCCCATTCAAGACATTTCTTAACCAGCCTTCTCCCTTCTCCCAGTCTGTGTGGCCCCAAGACCACCACTGCCTGTGTGCTAGCTGAGAAATGCATTGACCCAGGGGCACAATGATTGTTCCTTAATTGTTCTGTTTCATAGCTTCTGCCAAATGTGTAATAGGAATTCATGGGAAATCAATAAACTAATTGATTTATAGTTGTGTCTTGCTCAGGGACCATTTCAGGGTGGACCAGAGCAGGGGCTGCCCTTAAGATCAGGAATGTAGCAAGAGGGGATATTGGTGGGGAGGGTCCATTGTAACATACCAGCCTCCGGTTCTGGTTCCAGCTGTGGCGTGGGGTCCTCCTCAGGTTTGTCAGGGAGGGTAGCGGCAGGGCTTCCTCAACTGGCTCCTCCAGTAAAGGTGCAAAATGACATGCTCCTCACCCTCTGGGTCTTCCAAGGCATCCTCCATGGTCCCTGCTGTCTCCAAGCTCTGGCCCTCATTGGCATCCCATCAGCTGATGAGGCCAGCAGGGTTAAGGAGAGGGTCATGAGGCTCTTTAGTCTCTGTCCTGGGACCCCTTGACAGCACCCAGTCCAGCTTGGTGTAGGAGGGGCATGTACAATAAAGCTTCCCAGAACCACTGTTAAGATCATCTTTTGTCCTCCAGTACAGGAGCCTCAGGTGCTTGATATGTTCCTGGTTCTGGGCCAAAGTCCACTTAATGCTGCCTGCTCCAGCCTCTGTTAAGTTTCCCAGAACTGGTGAATGTTCCTGCCATTCAGGTGACGTCTTGGAGTTTGGTGTACTCCGACCACACATTGATCAGCACTTAGATGTAGTTGATGGGTCAGGGGGCTGCCCACAGTGTAGGATCCATATTCACCTGTACTGGCTGGTGAGTCTTGCCCACATGCTCGGGGTTCAGCTGATCGCCATATTTGGGGTCGGGAAGGAATTTTCCTCCAGGGTAGATTGGCAGAGGCCCTGGAGGTTTTTTGCCTTCCTCTGCAGCATGGGGCACGGGTCACTTACCGGAGGATACTCTGCATCTTGAAGTCTTTAAACCATGATTTGAGGACTTCAATAGCTGAGACATAGGTGAGAGAATTATTCCAGGAGTGGGTGGGTGAGATTCTGTGGCCTGCATTGTGCAGGAGGTCAGACTAGATGATCATAATGGTCCCTTCTGACCTTAAAGTCTATGAGTCTATGAGTCTAAAAGAGCGCAGAGAAAAGCTGTTCTGATGTGGTCAGCGCAGCTTGCTATGACCAGTGAAAATGAGTGGACAGGGAACTTTATAGATTGGTTAAGGGTCAAGCAGAAAAGAGTTTAATGCATTGTGGGAATGGAGGTGGAGGAGTATTGAAATATGTCACCTGGCGCATGCCCCTTACCCCCTCCACACTGGTATGTGTATGGGGCCATGCTGCAACCCTCAGGCACGCTAGCTTACTTGCCCTGTACACTCTTTCAGACACATGCTTCTGGGGTTTTAAATGTGGACAGTAGGGGGATTATGGTACAACCAGGCACATGGACACATGTACGGTCACTAGTGTAGATGTGTATGCAATAACTGATTTTTCAAGATTGAGTTTTTCATGAAAATGTTTGCAAAAAAATTGTCATATTTTGTCAAAAAGTTGGAATTTGAAATTTTTCGATCAGCTCCAGCAGAGAATTATATCTGAACAAAAGCAATTTCTCTCTTCTCTTTCCCCGCCTCTTTTTTATAATGTATGAGGGAGCACAAAACTCCTGAGGCGAAACACTCAGATAAGGAAAATATCTGTTTCCACCCCTTCTAATCTATATTGCACAAGAAATAAAAGAGATTCTTATTCATTGCTGAAATATTTTTTTAATGCTTCTAGCATTTCTTATTGGCGTCTCAGTCAGCAGACTTAGCAGCAGTAATGAAAAGTAGAAAGGTGAGAATGAAAAGAGAGATGAAAAGAGAAATGCTTGAGCAATAAAGGAACATATGTAAGGCATACAGGTGGGATTGCGGTGGTTAAAGGTCTGTCAAGCTTTCCATTACCACAGAAGTATAGCCCTAACTGAATGTTAATATAAGTGAACCACGTGGAAGACACCCTTGAAAGTCTTCAGAAACTGTTGAGAAAATAAGAGAAACTAAAAATACATGAGAAATAGACGAGACATAAGGAAGGAACAGAGATAAGCGATGCCTGAATGGTAGGAGTAAGAAATACACCCATATATGAATGAGAAGCAAGAAAGAAAATTAATGCACTTATCTCATCTATTTCTCTTTTAGAGGCTCAGCAATAAAACAGAATTAAGTGAGCCAGTTTGAGAGCTCCTCTTTTTAAAGAATAGTTTTATTTTATTGTCATGTAATGATAAATGGCCAAACTGGTTAATTTAAAATATGTATGAATGAATGTGTGGGGGGGAGCACTTTTAGGCTAAAATTGTATATACCGAGTTTCATTCTTATGGCTGATTTCCAAATAACTGAAGAATGGGATTTACAATGGGAAAGTTGACAGGACCTTAATTATAATGGCATTAGATGGGTGCTACTATAATTAATTTGTTCAGATAAGGATAGCAACTGAAACAATGAGTTTTGGGCTACAATTAAGACTGTTTCCGTACCGCCCATTAGACTTTTGATATTGTAATGGAAAGGTTACAAAACTAGGAATACTAAATTTTCTTCCTGGCTTATATCAGCCTTAAATACAATTGGAAAATCCAACAAAATAGAAAGCATCTGCTCTTCTGACAGATAATTTTTTTAACATTAAATAAGACACTAAGTGCTGTAAAGTAGACTGGTGGGCTTTCATTCAGCACATCACTTTTCTCCAGATCCGGGTTCCAAATTACTCTGTCACCTTCCATTCACTCTCAGTGAGCCCCCTTAAAAAATTACATTTTGAAAGATCAGCCCAGGAAGTTCCCGCATGCAAACACTCATTTTAAACTGTAGCCAAAGCAGAAATATAGCAGTCTTAATTTCTGCTGCAAAATGGAAAGGGAAGGGTTAGGCTCACAGAAACTTTTGAAGAATCATTCATTGGTCATAGTGACGGGGTAACCATCCCACACAAAGCAGAGCAGGTTAAATTAGGCTAATTAGCCTGATAAACTGCAGCTCGGGGAGAGCCAGGGCTTGAAAGGCTAACTGATGATGAAGACCAGTTGGGCAGGGGCAGGCTGAGCCAGCAAACTGGGAACAGAGGAGGGCTACAGGGGAAGTAATCTGTAGTCACTGGGAGGAGAGAGTTTGGGCTGGAAAACCTGGGGGACAGAAGAAAAAGCAGAGTGGTAGGAAGGGGTACAGGGTAATAGCTATAAGTTCTAGGAGGAAGGAAGACCATAGCTGCTAGACAGAGTCCCTGGACTGGAGCCTGGAGTAGTAGTGGGCGGGGGGGGGGCGGGTGGTTTCCTTTAGCAGCCTCTTGAAAAGTGACATAGGACCTTGCCTTGGATTGTAAGGGTACCTGGAGTGGCATGAGGACAGCTGATCCAGTGTGATTTTGATACCCCCAGAAAAGGAAATGTGGATAGTGACCTGGCTGGAGGGCCAAGTCACTAAGGGGGGAGCATGCTGAATCCTGGGAAGTAAAAGGGGATGCAGCAAGAGGAAATGGTGGAAGGGGGTGTTAGATGTGGCTGGAGCAAATCCCTGAGCAGCTAGGTGCTCGAGCAGTGAGTGAACCCCATTACAGTCATATTCTAGAACTTGCCAACCATATTCCTTGTTTTCACTCAGGGGGTACCATTCTCAGATGACTGACATACTATTCATACTTATTCAGATTCTTGAGTTCCTTTCTATCAGTTAACATAGTGGGAATTCAATAATACACTATGTGGGCTGAGAAAACATTAGCTGGATATTGCGAGTAGATAGAATAATTATATTTCCTTTGTTCTGACAATGAATCATCATTTCTTTTACATTACATCTTGTTGGATGCATATCTGGATGATTGTAGTCTGAATCTAGAAAAAGACTTCAGGCAATTTTTATGTAAAGCTTACCAGACAAAAAACTTGGTCATCTGTAAATTTCCAATTATATTTTTGTTTGGTATGAAGTTCTGAGTCAATGTGAATATTGTTTTGAGGATTTTTCAGCTCATTCTCAAGAGAAACTATTCCAGGTTTTTCAATGTTCTTTTTTAGGCCAAATGCTGAATTTTCAATTATTACACTGAGTTCCTAGGATGCAATATGCATCCTCCTCCACAGAGAAGTCATGTAAATGGAACTCATTATCACAAGAGCACAAAATGGCAAGAGCTCTGGTTATTCTAAGGATAAAATGTAAGATACTTCTTTGACTTAGCTTCCCTACACATCAGCGAGACAGTTAAATCCTGTCTGTCCAGGGGCAGGAATTATCCCCTTGCTGGAGTTTCGCAGTTCTGTAGGAGTCTCAGACATGATACAAATGACTGGTTGGAAGATGGTAGGTAGACTGTTAAAACCAGAATTTTAAGGTTCCCCTTCATGTTGGTCTGAAGCCTCAGGTTGGTTTTACATTGGAGGAGGATCCATAGCACTTAGCAACAGATATTATTATTGATACTTAAGATTTGCACTACAGTACACCAAGTTTGGCCCAATTATACTAGGCACTGTATAGACTTAAAAATAGACCTGGTCTGAAAAAAAATATGAACACACTTGCATAGAAAATATCATTAAAAACATTAAATAAGAATATTTAGGTTGCAAATTCAAGCATGTAATAAAAAAATGCCAGATTTATGATAGTATAACTCTAATTCTGCCCCTGTGTGCATCCAAACAGCAACTTCACTTGCAGTACAAGTGAGAAAAGGAAAATGGTACTTCTCAACAATTTATATCTCAGGAAAAACCTTACCAAAATGTTGTGGGCCAAGGAAAAGGCACTTTTCTAGTCTTGAGGGTTTCTCCCTGTCACATTTCAAAGGTCTGTTGCAGACAACAGAAGTGTTGGAACGTCCCCAAAAGGGTTGCAAGAATCTTTTCTAATGGGAAGCATTGGGCAATGTAAATACAGAGTTGCTACCACTTCCAAGTATAATACAATTTCTTTATTGAAAGATATAAAACCAGTAAAAAGGAAACTGAAGGAGAAATGATGAAAGACATGTTAAAACTTCATTAGCATGAAATTATGCTGTTGTTCCTATTGAAAATAAAAAGATGATATTCACAAAATACAGATCAGAAATAGGATTTTCTAGGTATCTTAAAATTGCAGCTTGATTTTAAAACTGTTATAAAACACTTTGTTCCTCTGCTGCAAGAATGTGACCTCAGAGGCAAATAGGAGATAGGAAAAGAGAATCAGAGAAGTTAGCTGCCAAATTCAATGGGGTTACATAGGATGTAGGTCAGGGAAGAATTTAACTGTAAGCAACTGCACAGCCAGAGAGAGCATGAGTATTGGAGCTTTGATAAGAACTGAAATCTGAATCAGGTGGTCTTGCCTCCTAGTCCTGTGTGCAGACCACTAAATTTTGCCTTTCTTGCTTTCTGAGAAGTCAAGTTCTCTGCCTTTTTTCAAAACTATTCAGTTAAAGAGTCTAGGTTAAATGCATAGCACACAGGCATGTAAACACAGGCAGACTTTTACATGTCAAAAAGAGGTGATTTAAAATAAATGAGAATAGGTTGACCTTCTCATTATAAATACTCTTGTATTGGCTGAAAGAGATGCCTGGAGGAAAGCTGCACACCCTGGCAGAAACCATTGACCATAATATGCAGGTTATATTTCAATCCAAAGAGAGATTCTGACAGTATAAAAAGCTATATAGGAGATAAATTGATTTAACTTGTATTTTCTTTGTACTGCTAAATATAAATCTTTTACAGACCAGTGCCTACATTGTATTTATTGTATTCCTTTACTACAATATTTGGAATAGTTTACATGCTTAATTTTTCCAGTATTGTAGTGTCATGTTTATGATGTTGACGGAATTAAACTTGTCATCCTGCATAGGATAAGTGAATGGTGGAACTGTATTGTTAAGTCAATCATACATATTTTGTAAATTTTATAGGTCTTTAAATTTAACTCACATGTAGCAAATTGCCTTCTGATTATCCTCTTCACCAATGGATAACAGGGACTTTAATAGTTTGTATCCTCTTACCTACAATGGTTTGAAGCTGTTACTAAATTTAGAGTGTGTGAGGTACTGTAGCTACTTTATTTGTCTTCCACCTGGAAAAGGGTGAGAACTATAAATAACATTTTTGAAGCTTCCTGTTTTTGCTAAAAGTCAAAATGGGCAAAATGTTCCAGAGCACTTAAGTGAATGAGACTGAAGTCACTTGGATGCTCTCGAAAACTTTGCCCAATATGCCTAATAATCATGATAACTGGTTGAATGACAAAGGTCAGAAGCAGGGAAGACACCACTTGGTTTTGTTGATGTCCTGAAAGATGCTGAGTCACCCCAAATGTCTATTGTTTTCAGCAGGAATTGGGGGGTGCTCAGCAGCTGTCAGAAACAGACCCTTGGTATGTCTACGCTACAGCTGGGACCATTCCTCACAAAAGGAAGAAAGGAGAGTAGCAAAATATGGACCCTGGACTCCTATCAAACTTCTCGTCCACTGTAATCCCTAGTTCCTTTTCTGCAGAACTGCTGCTTAGCCAGTCTGTCTGGAGCAGTGCATGGGATTCTTCCGTCCTAAGTGCAGGACTCTGCACTTGTCCTTGTTGAAGCTCATCAGATTTCTTTTGGCCCAATCCTCAAATTTGTCTAGGTCACTCTGGACCCTATCTCTATCCTCCATCTTACCTACCTCTCCATTCTTTTAAGGGAATTCTTAGCACTCCATTCTTTTAAGGGAATTATTTGGCTGTAGTAATGTACAGAGCTGGCTACAATATTTTTAAGTAATTGACATTTTGAATCTTTGAACTTTAAAAAAATGCAGCATTGTGATTGTTTTGACCAGATCTAATGATGTTTGAGCCGAAAATTTTAGAGTAAATATAAAAGGCAAGTCACAAAGAGGCAGAGCTTTATCGTTGAGCTTTCGGTCTTATTGCTGAATTTCTTGACTTTTGAAGTGCTTGGTTTCACAACTTTAATGGTGCAATACTGCTATAGGACTTTTACTGCATGGAATTATATACACATTCAGTTATACCATGCAAAGGACCATATCCTGAGACATATTCGGTACCTAGAAACTGATTGCGAAGAGTCATTCTCAGTACTTCTCTAGGGTTGGCCAATAGAGGTTTTATAAATCCCCTCATTTACACACACACACACACACACACACACACACACACACACACACACACACACACACACACACACACACACACACACAGTGATTTGTGGGGCCGTATATTCCAACAGCACATGTCTATTCTTAAGGCCTTTCTTTCATAAATAAATAAAGACCACTGGGGTGCAAAAATTTTCCTTGTGAGTCAGGAGTAGAGTCTACAGACTCTCTGCTGTGAAAACAATTTCTCATTTACACTGTACTGCTGCATAAGGTGTTTCTTTACAAATAAGGCTTCAGAGCATAAACCCTGTGCCACTGGTGCATGGAAAAACAATCATGGAACTTCAAACATATTCCAAATATAAATGCTGCTATAAATCAAATACTGCTACAAGCTGCTTATTTTCCATGTCAAACACTGCACACAAGTGTATCTTTGTGTGCTTAACACCTGGTATTATGTTGTCTCCGCCAGTAAACTTATCTTTAAAAGGCACACAGCGATCAGAGTTCATTTCCTCAGGCATCTTCTACGCTCTGAGCAGGGCCCCAGCATTCACCCAGGCCACTGCTCTGCAATGTTTAATGACTTTCCCTCACCAGTGCCAGTCCTAAGATACTTGGCCCTTTGGCTGGGCCCCAGAGAGTCTGCACCGTCTCTGGTTGTTAATAAACAGAACAAAGGGGGAATTAATACAAAGGATTCATCCCAAAGCTAAGTTAAGGCTCTTTTCCTTCAGGGAATGCTTATTGGGTTGTAACCCTAAACTACGTTCACAAGTAAATAGAGAAGAATAGTCCCCTCTCAAGGTGAGTCAGAATCAGGCCCACTCTCCCTTCCAGAAGGGGGTGTTAGGCAGTGGTCATCTGAAGCCCTTCAGCTAGCTCTCCCTCCAGCAGCTGAGGACTGAAGATCTCCTTTCCTCCCTGGAATGCCAATCAACAGACCTGGGTCTCTCTTTTTTTAAGCTCCTTCCTCCAATTCTGACATTTCACAGCTATGACAGGGCAAGGCCACCTCAGCCCACATTAGCTCATTAAGCCAGTGTTGCCCAATGTGCATTTATATATCACAACACAGCGCTTTGCATTTTCATTCCTCTAATTTCTCTTTTCGAGAGCCTATTGTTTCATGATTAGTGAAGGTTCCAAAATCAAAGTCTGGAAACATGAAATTCTTCATTTATTTATAGAACAGATGTAGCATAAGCACTGGTGATGCAGCTTGCCTCTCTATCTTGATGAGGAGGGAGCAGCTTTATAAAGGGGAGAGAGTTCAAGATGGTAAATCAATATCCATGACCATTTGTTCCTCTCCTCAATCCGGTGAGACTGCTGACAGGGTTGCCACTTAGTGCTAATGTGGTGATCTGGACACCTTTTCATGAGGAACTGGATTCAGACTATCAAATCATTTCACAAATGCTACAAAACAGCTCTGGTAGATTTGGTTGCTGCTGAACTAGATTTTTGAATTTGCACTCTGAGCAAAACTCTCTTTGATCTGTGCATGTAACAGAGAGGACTCACCGGTGTGGCACCTCCTGCTGGTCGTCTTGGGAACTAGCTCTCCAGCGTCGAGAGCACCCCCTTCCAGCCGGTGTCTCGCCTGCCTCAGGCCCCCATGTCCCTCTTACCCTGGGGTTCTGCCCCCTGGCAGTATCCACGCTGTGAATCACCCCTCCCAGGGGAACCCCGACCCTCTATTCCCACCTTGCCTCAGTGGCTACTGCCAGTCATCATCCAGTCCCCGCTCACTGGGGCAGACTGCAGTCTATAAACCACTCATCACTGGCAAAGGGGTTTGGACCAGTTGCCTCTGCCTAAGCCCGGGCTGCACCTCTGCAACCCCAGTACCTGCTTTGGCCTTTCCCAAGGCCTGCAGCCTCGGGAGTTGCCAGGCCGGAGGTCCCCAGCTCCTCTTGCCTTTCCCGAGAACTGCTCTATCCCGGTACCCTGAGCTCCCAGGCAGCCAGGTCCTTCTTTCTCCAGAGCAAGAGAGAGATTGTTTGCCTTGTGGCCTGGCAGTTCCTTTATAGGGCCCAGTCCGGCCCTGATTGGCTGTCTCCCAGTCTCTCCTTATTGGCTCTCAGCCCCAGCCCTCTCCACCCCGCTACAGTGCAGCAGATAATTTCTCCGTAGTGAATCTGTGATATTTTGCATTAGTTCTGTATGCAGAGCTTACACACCAGTAAGAGCTCTGACAAAATGAGGGCAAGATTTGCAACAGAATTACAAGCTGTAAAAGAAAGATCTACAGCATGTGAACTTCAGAGTACCGTTTGGTTGCAATAGGCTCCATATGCTATTACCCCTGAGCAATCTACTCTCCTCCTTATCTGTTTTCTTCAGAAATATGGTCGTTTAAAAAAAATAGAAACATTGGAGACAATTTTGCACTCCTCCAAAAGTCGTATTTGAGTCATATTTATGTAAAATAAACCCTTGTGTCATAAGTACTAAAGGAAAAAAATGAACTTTTGTCTACTTGTTCCATCAGCAGACTCAGCATGCAGTGCCACATGTGGGCTTAATAATTTATAACAGTATGTAATTGAAGTTATAAAAATAATTTTACAAATGTATATTTACCAAGATTATCTAGGTAGGTCTGGATGGTTTGGAGGGTTTTTTCCCCTCTACTTTTCTTTCCCTTTTTGTGGCAACAGGACACATAGGACACACATGGCTTCTACGCAACTGCATCAGAATTCTATTTAGTGTTATTATTTAATAGACTGCACTGATAAACTCAAACTGTACATTTTACTGTGCAGACCAGCAGATAATAGTTATGGATGTTTCATTTCAAGAGTCTCTTATCATCCAGATTTTTGTTGCAACCTAGGAGTACAAAAAACAACAGTAAATGGAAAAAGGAATGTTTTCCCAGTGCGAGTTACCTAATGATTTTGGGAATATTCTTCACTGGATCAATTTTATCCAAGACAAACAGTTATTTACATAAAAAGTTAATAAGATGTAATAAGTCAATGTCCTATTATTCTGCTTCAACTTGACGACAAAGTAAATGCCTTCAAAAAGTAGCTGTTTACAAGCTTTACAGACATTTCCAAATGATTGTATCAAGTGCTTCCTTTCTTCTAAGGTGTTCTTGAAAGTAGTAGTGATTGGGGAAGGGAGGAAGGGTGAAATAAAAATAAAAATTACTCTAATTACACTGAAATTACAGCTACAATGCATAGTCAACCTGTGGAACTCTTTGCCAGAGGATGTTGTGAAGGCCAAGACCATAACAGGTTTTAAAAAAGAACTAGATAAGTTCATGGAGGATAGGTTCATGAATGGCTATTAGCCAGGATGGGCAGGAATGGTGTCCTTAGCCTCTGTTTGCAGAAGCTGGGAATGAGCGACAGGGAATGGATCACTTTATGATTACTTGTTCTGTTCATTCCCTCTGGGGCATCTCGCACTGGCCACTGTCAGAAAACAGGATACTGGGCTAGATGGATCTTTGGTCTGACCCAGTAGGGTTATTCTTATGTTCTTTTCATGTTTGATAAATTGCTCCAATATTTCAGTTTGTTGTTAGTGTAGTTATTAATAATGTAGCTTTTTATTGGTCATTGCCATAAATCCTATACAAATCAGATAATGCATATTTCCATGATACTGGAAAATTACAAAAGATGTGAGCACATGTGCATGTGTGCACACGCATGCTGACATGTTTATTTAAAACAAACACAATATTAAATTTGTGCTAATGTCCTCTATTGTGGCCAGTAAACACCATCTGATAGCAGTGAAGTCTAATGGGTACACAGGCTTGCAGAGGCAGAATAACACTTGTTGAAATCCTGCCCAAGCTTAAAAATAGTTCTTTCAGCTGTGCATATTGCTTAAAGCCTTCAGCTTCAGGCAATACACTGCAATCACATGATCTATCTTGGGCAATATTTTACTGCTGTCACCCTTCAAGCCAATACCAATATGTACAGCAGGTAGGTATATGTGTATTACAGACAGTCATGTTCTAGCACTATTAATAGACTGAATCCAGCTACCAGATAAAAACTTCGTGACTGCATCCAACTTCAAATATTTTCCTCCTACCTTTTGACCAAAGATTGTGGCAAGATTTCCTTTTCTGATTTCCCAGTTCATCAGACTGTGGCTTCTTGTTGAATAATCTCTGCCTCTTTTAGATAACCAGAAATCTTTTGAAACAATGTTGTCTTCAAAGACAGCTGTTGCTCATGGAGAGACTGCTGCGTTTTTAGGTTTTAATACAAATTCTAGCAAAATTTTGTTGAGACAATCTGCTCATCATCTGTAGGAGATGTGCAAGTTCTAATTAGAGGAGACCTGTTTCTGCAGGAAATTCAGCTTTGAAAAGGAATCTATCCAGAAGGTATATATCACTTCTGTATTCCTTCCATAGCTGAATTACATGCAGAAACAGATTTATATAACTCAATTATGTATATGAAAATATATATTAACATACATAATGAATTATATTAAAACTGGTAAGTTTTCTAGAAATGAGAGTTGGCTTCCTATTCACTGGTGTAGTAAAGTCTCCTGCAAGAAAATGATTCTTCTTCTAGTATAATGGAGTGTTCTAGTATAATTCAGTGGTTTTTAAAAATACTCAAGTAAGAGGTCTAATACTGTGAGGTCCTCTCTTGCAGAGTTCCTGACCACCACACTGGAACAATTGAAGAAAATTCTGGCCGATGCTCCCATAGAATCCAACTCTAGTTCTGCCCTGAGTTTAGTATATGCTGAGACAAGACCCTGAGACATTATACACATGGCCCTTTTTACTCCTACAGTGCAGCTGTGCTTTGTGTATTTTTTTAAAAATTTTTTTTTAAAGTCTTTGTTATGTGATGGGGTGTTTGTTGAGCCATGCTGCCCCCATTGGCCCAGTGTGGGCTGGGTATCCTCCAGCACCAGTCGTGATTCCCTATTAGAGGAGGTAATTGCAGCCCGGTGGGCTCCGGACCCCTGGCAGGGCATTGCAAACAAACAGTCCGTACCCCCTGAGCCTCCAGGCTGGGGTCGATAACAGCAATTGGAGTTCCAGCCCTCTGGGCAGGGCAGAAGACTGATCAGCCTGTAGCCCCAGGGTGGGGCTGAGGCTGGGCAAAGAAATAGCCTATGGCCCTTAAGCCTCCTGGGTGGGGCTGGCAGTAGCAATTGTGGAATTGCCCCCTTGGGCAGAGCAGAACAGGAATTAGTCTGTAGCTCCTGGGTAGGGTAGGCCAAACAGTCTATGATCCCTGAGCCTCTGGGCTGGGACCAAGAGCAAACAGCAAGCACACTAGTGGCACGTGGGGTGTGGTAGGGGAACCCAGACCCTCCCAGTCCACTGGATTCCGACCCAGGGCCCTATGAACCCTTCTAAGGGTTTAGGCATCGGCTTCTACTACATCCCCTGGGTCACTTCCTACTACAAATTGTGTTCCAGGCATCTCCTCGGCTAGTGGTGGCCTGGTGTCCCCATCGGTCAGCTAGTCATCTGCAGTGTAGACCATGTTTTCAGACTCTGCCGCCTGGAGCATCACCATCACTTCTGGAGAAGCCTGCAGTACGCATTCTTCCTCCTCCTCAGGCAGCCCCAACTGAACTGGGCTGCCTCCTTTTTCTGGTTGTGTGTACTGTTCCAGCAGTGTCTTGGATCCAATCCTGATGAAATCTCTTGCCTTTCGCTTCACAGCTATTATGCAGTGCACAACAGGCCACAATAACGTGGACTGCATTGACAATATTGAAATCTAGATGGCACGGCCATGAGAACCATTTGGATGCCAATCTGCCTAACACAAATTCCATAAGAACATAAGAACCGTCATACTGGGTTAGACCAATGGTCTATCTAGCCCAGTATCCTATCTCCAACAATGGCCGGCACCAGAGTTTCCTGGGGAGTGTAGAGAACAGGGCAGTTGGAGTGATCCTTCCCTGTCTTCTGGCAGTCAGAGTTTAGGGTCACCCTGAGCATGTGATAGCATCACTGACCATCTTGGCTAATAGCCATTGATTGACCTATCCTTCATTAACTTATCCAGTTCTCTTTTTTTGAAACCAGTTACACTTTTGGCCAGCACAACATCCCATGGCAATAAGTTACACACGCTGACTGTGCATTCTGTGGAAAAATTACTTCCTCTGCTTTTGGATTAAACCTGATGCCTATTAATTTCAATGGGTGACCTCTAGTTTTGGTATTCTGGGAAAAGGTAATAAACCTTCTCTATTCACTTTCTCCACACCATTCATGATTTTCATAGACCTGTATCAGATCCTGTCATAGTCATCTGTTTTCTAAGCTGAACAGCCCTAATATTTTTAGCTTCTCCTTATATGGAAACTGTTCCATACCCTTGATCATATTTGTTGCCCTTCTCTGAACCATTTCCAGGTCCAATATATCTGCTTTGAGTTGGGGTAACCAGAACTGGATACATTTTTCAAGGTGTTGGGTGCACCATTGATGTATATATTGGCATGATATTTCCTATCCCTTTCCTAATAATTCATAACATTGTTAGCCTTTTTGACAGCTGCTGTGCATTTAGCTGAAGTTTTCAGAGAACTAATATATACAATGACTCCAAGATCTTTCTTGAGTGGTAATAGATAATGTAGACCCATCATTTTGTACGTATAGTTGGGATTATATTTTCCAATGTGTATTACTTCATACTTATCAATGTTGAATTTTGTCTACCATTGTGTTGCTCAGCCAGCCAGTTTTGTGAGAACCCCTGTAACTCTTCAGCTTTAGACTTGAACTATCTTGAATAGTTTTGTATCATTTACCAACTTTGCTACTTCATTGTTTATTCACTTTTTCAGATCATTAATGAATATGTTGAATAGCACTGGCCCCAGTACAGATCCCCCTTTGGGGATACTGCTGTTTCTCTCTCCATTGTGAAAACATTCCTATCTTTTTAACCAGTTACTGAACCATGAGAGAACCTTCCCTGTTATCCCATGGCTACTTAGTTTCTTTTAGAACTTTTGTTGAGGAACCTTGTCAAAGGCTTTCTGGAAATTCAAGAACACTATATCTATTGGATCAGCCTTATCCATGGGTTTGTTGACACCCTAAAGAATTCTAATAGAATTCCATCCTGCAGCTAATGTGTGTAGCTGAACCTTCTTTTGCTAGGCCCTCTGATATCAGGGTACAGTTTCATAAGCTATGGCAGAGCAGGGTATGTGTGGTTCCATAGAATAACAGTGGGAACAGTGACTCCATTCATAACAATTTCTTTGGTGGGAATAATGTCCCAGCTTGTACATGCAGGTTAAGTCCCAACCTCTGCAAAACCCTAGCATCGTGTACTTTGCAAGTACATCTCACGTTAGTGTCCACGAACCTGACTGCACTGTTGACCAGGGCCTGCATAACAATGGAGTGGTGTCCTTTGTGTACGCATTGGCTCCTTTCAGCAGGGAAACTATGGACACATGAGTTCCAGCAATAGCCCCGGAGCAGTTTGGAAAGCTCACTGTCTCAAAGCCAGCAATTCTTTATTTAGGTTGTCAACAAGCATGTGGCTAAAGGTGTTCCAATAAACATAATTATCTCAGTAACATTGCTTATGGTCACCACCTCTGGGTAAGTCACAGCCCTGATCACCTTATAAGCTTCCACCACCATAACCCCCAAAGTTGACTTGCCAACACCAAACTAGTTAAGTATGGACCTGTAGCCAGTCTGGGGTAGCCATCTTCCGGATGGCTATTGCAATCCACTTCTGTGTCCACACAGGCTCCCTCCTGCATGTGTCCTATCAATACACAGTCAGGGCAAGCTGATCACACAGTTCCAGGAACATATGCCTCTTCAAGCAGAAGTTCTGGAGCCACTGCTGGTCATCCCAGGTCCACATGATAATGTGATCCCAACAGTCTGTACTTGTGGCCCTGCTCCAGAAGCACCAGTCTACATATGTGGAATGTGCTGCAGCACGCATGAGCAATATCAGCTGGATCACAGCTGTCATGTCTGTATCCCACCCCCTTCTAACTAGTGCCTTTGATAGGGCAAATACCATTGATGAAATGTCTATGAGTGTCTTTCATATGTTGTGCCTGATCCCTGAAATAGGAGTGACAGCATGAGCAGCAAGAGTTCTCCCATCACTGCTGAATCAGTGTTTCAGTCTCTGTTTGCAGGAAGCATGCAGACCCCAAAATGGCTAAAATTGATGTATTGAAGGGCTAAGAGCACTTCTGGTCAAGTGCAGCAGGACAGACAGTTATTCCCAAAACACACAATTAACCAAGTCACAGAGTGGCTACAGTTAGGAAGGGTGCTAAGAACCCTGGGATATGACTCCCAGAACCAACCATGTCTGACTCATTTCTATGTAGTAAAGTGTGGACATGTCAGCACAGATGTCACAGTTTAGAGCAATTTCACATGAATTTCCCCTCGGTGGTTTAGCAAGGGTACCTCCTCTCAGCTTCCAGCTGCCCAGCCCTTGCCTGTCTTGGGTGGAGACCGGCATCTCATTCCCTTTTGAGTGGGGTATTTCCAGGCTGCACAATTCTCTGCCTTCACTGTGTTATTCCCAGAAAAGACAGGCTGCCCAAGCACTGCTGCTTGCTTTCTCTTCAGGGATTGATAAGAGTCATTGTCAACAGTTATAAGTTACCCCATAGAGTACTTCTTATGCAAGCCTATTTTATTCTTGAGGTACAAGCACTTAAAACAAACAAAAGAAACTATGTGTATACTAGTAAAATAAATAAAATAAATTAAGGAGATATGCCTATCTCATAGAACTAGAAGGACCTTGAAAGGTCATGGATCCCAGTCCCCTGCCTCCACTAGCAGGACCAAGTACTGTCCCCTGACAGATTTTTGCCCCAGACGCCTAAATCGCCCCCTCAAGGATTGAACTCATAACTCTGGGTTTAGCAGGCCAATGCTCAAACCACTGAGCTATCCCTCCCCCCATATGAGCTATCCCAGAGGACCCAAATCCTAACATGGACTTTGACAGGAGCGGTCCTTCAATACCCCATCCATGCTGTTTCCTTTGTGGACACAAGTTCATCACAGATTCAGCTCAGAGGAAGCTCTCAATCATATGAAGCCTCAGCAGGCACTGTCCTTTCAACCATCCCCTAAGGAGTGGGGCTCTCCATGGACCAGAGGTCCTGTCTATTTGCTGCATCAGGAGGAAGGCCCTGAACTGATTTAAAACCAGGGTATTTACTCAAAAATACTTTGTCTGTTGGTCCCTGGAGAATCCAAGGAGTGGCTTCAAAAGTCTGATAGGAGGAAATATATTAGCATCCCCTTCCTAATAGAGAAGGTACATAGCATTCCACAATAACACATACACAATTACATTTTTATACAATGGACCCCAGAGGTATTAACCCTAAATCAGTAAGGTTCAACTTAATTCAGGATTTTTTATCTTAATTCATAAGGTTTGTCCAGGATATTATCAGTCTGTCACAACAGGTATGAGGCACGTGTGTACGGAGACAATAGGTCTGCAGGTGCCAGACCCTCAGACCACATTTACTATGCAATGTAGACAGACTCTTGTTACAATCCCAACCCAGCCCCGATGCCACATTTAACAGCAAGTCTTCAAGGTAAACAAGCTAGCTATGATATTAGAGATAAAGTCTCCCTTTTCATAAATGGAACCAGCTTCAACTAACACTAATGAAATATTGAGACAAAGAAAATGCTTCTGTATTTTCTCCAGGCACTTATACAGGATATATAGCTTTGTATTTACTGACCATTTTTATACTTTGAAATAAATGGAGGAATATCTGCTGATATCGAATTGAGATACAGTTCCTCTAAATTTGTGCACTGTCTTATTTCTTTCTTTGCTATAGATGAAAGGCATAGGACATCAGAAAGATTTCAATATCATATATTTCACAATACTTAAAGAACATTTGACTAATCACCTTCTACACGGGGCTCTTTTACAGTAATAACATGCTTTTATTTTCTTACAGCTATACCTTGGAATGGGCCTTTACCAAATTAATAACCCAGAGTTGTAGGTCTTTCCTTTCCATTCATAGAATTTAATGTCCCATCTGAAATGATTATTGGTACCATCATGACATTATCTCATTCATTGAAATAAAAAATGTTTTTTGGTTTATGTATTAGCTGGAGGAGAAAAAATATTCATTTCTTGTGACTCATTTAATTTTCCTTCCCTGTTTTCCACAGGTAGTTGGTGGGGTGAGAAACATATAACTTTAAAAGCACAAGCCTCTACCACTTGAGCTCAAATAGTAACTTGATTATCTGGTAGCAGTTGTAGGTCCTTATCACCTGTGAGGGGTTCCCGACTTGTTTTTGACTGATGCACTACCCATTTGTCTACCACCACCTACATATATCATGCTTTGACACTAATGTAACTTCTCACATACTGTTTGCCCACTCTCTCCTTTCTGTCTGTTCTTTTCTATGCACATTTCTAATTTTGCCTTCCATGCCTCTATATTTTCTCTCCTGAGTATCTTTCTCCTAGCACTTTCCTTCCCTTCTGCCTTTGTGTGCTCTCTCCCTACCACAGTTCTCCTTTCCTTCTATGTATCCCTCCTTCTGCATCACCCATCTCCAGTGCTCTTCTCACTGTTTTATCCTCCATTGTTATCCCCATATTCCATCTCTCCCCTAATACCTTTTCTGTCCCTAATATCTCCCTCCACGTCTCAAATGTTGTCTCGTCTGTGCCTCGTACCTTCTTTTCTCCACTTCATTTTGGGACTTCTGCCTCATTATAGAAGATTGCCACCCCCTTCACATACAGTTGCTGCTGCTTCCACATCTGCTCTCTCACTAGGGTGACCAGACAGCAAATGTGAAAAATCGGGACAGGGGGTGGGGGGTAATAGGAGCCTATATAAGAAAAAGACCCAAAAATCAAGACTATCCCTATAAAATTGGGACATCTGGTCACCCTATGTCTCACTCTCACAACCTCTGTGTCCCCAGAGTTAAACAATGCTGCTCAATTCCTCTTGTCTTGAGACTACAGGGAATAGCTTTTTGCAGTATCACTCAAGGGAGGGGAGAGACCTCAGTGGAACAGCAGCAGCTTCTGAGGAGGGAACAGAAGCACGCCTCATTAAGGGGGTATTCCAGAGGCTGGGAGTCCTTGCTTTTTTGTGTACTAGCCACTAGATGGGGAAAGTGAGCACATATGCACATACACACACACTTAGGCGCTGTGTTACACAAGCTCAAACCAACATTAAAAAAACCCCTTGACATTGCAATTTCAGGTCTAATTCTGTCCTTTGTTACACCCAATTCAATCCACTAATTTTAGTCATGTGTGACAAGGGCAGAACTGGGCCTTTAAGAACTCAATTTTTGCCCACACTCCGTAATAGTTCCATGTAAATTTATGTAAGCAGAGTTCTATTCTGAAAGCTGGTGTCGAATATGATGGACAGCCGTAGTGAGTAAGCAGCAAATTATGTGAACATCTGTGTAATGAGCGGTGTGTGTGTGTGTGTGTGTGTGTGTGTGTGTGTGTGTGTGTGTGTGTGTGTAAAAGAAGTTTAGTGTTTTTGGAAGGTGTACACTGAGGCTAAAAACAACTTGTTATGTTTTCAGTTAAAATACTGTATTATCAATATTTTATTCAAGTCAGAGTATATCAACTATTTACTACACTGAATTTATCTCTGCTGTAGATGAAGACCACAGCTATTTTACCATTAGCAAAGTGAGAAGGAAAATATAGTGAATGCTAGAACTGCAGATAATTTGTATTAGGAGATACCAGTAAGCATTCTAGAACGTTTACTTGATTTTGTGACTGTAAAAAAAAAACCTGTAAAGAAAGACAAGTCAGTATATATCAATGCTGTGACAGACCCAGACGAGTGGGGTACAGAAGTCTGGTAGAAGGCAAATATACTGGCCATTGGATGAATAGTTTTGTGTTCCCTGAGTGACCAGAGCAGGGGCTGCACTAGAGCAATCAGGAATGTGCTGGAGCCAATTAAGAAGAAAGTGCTAGAATCAATTAGGACACGCTGGCTAATCAGGGCACCTGAGTTTAAAAAGGACCTCCCTTCAGTTTGTGGGGTTGCATGTGAGGAGCTGGGAGCAAGAGGCACTAGGAGCTGAGAGGAGAAGGCATACGGCTGGAAGATCCTGTGGTGAGGCTAAAGAAGTTCTTGGGAGGAGGCCATGGGGAAGTAGCCCAGGGAATTGTAGCTGTCGTGCAGCTGGTCCAGGAGGCACTCTAAACAGCTGCAGTTCATAGCACCCTGGGCTGGAACCCGGAGTAGAGGGCGGGCCCGGGTTCCCCCCAAACCTCCCAACTCCTGATCAGACACAGGAGGAGTTTTACCTGAACTGTGGGTTCTACCAGAGGGGAAGATCGCTGAGGCGAGCAAAGTCCGCCAATAAGCGCGGGACCCACCAAGGTAGAGGAGGAACTTTGTCACAATGCACATTAACATTTTTGTGTACATAGAGGATTCTGTTTGTTATAAACTCAAGACTGCTGGATATATTAAATTAACACATTCAGTGCTGTGATGTTGTGAATCAATGCTGCATAATTCATGCTAAAATACCAGACAAACTAAGAGGCTGAATTAATCTTTTTCACATTCAACTCTTTAACATAGCTATTTACATTTCTAATATGTATTGTTAGCTGTACTTTGCTGCTTTTATTCATCAGTTTCTAATTTCCATATACCAAGTCCTGACAGTCTCAGAAATATTGTAAGAAGCGAATATTATTTGTAAACTTAATCTTAGTTAATATAATACCTAAAAAGGTATTCAAAATACTCTCAAACTTCTCTTCATTGCCTCGAAACCTAAGAAGTTACATTCTCAAGAGTATTCCTTCCCAAAATGTGACATTAGTCACTCTCTTTTTTTTTCATTTCCAGTGTCTCAGAATTATTAACTTGGCAACCAGTAAACTTATATTAATCCAGATGATATGTTCCCTTGAAACTATTTTTATCTCAGAAATATCATGTAGGTGGAAAAATTTATGTGGCAGCACAAGCACAATCTCATAATAAATTAAGTTTCCACTGTCACATGGACAACTCCTGTACAGTTTAGAAGGACTTTGCTCTAAACCATAATGTATTGGACCTTACAACTCACTCCTGAGCCATTTGGAATCCAGAAATTGGAAACCCAAGATTGTGAATGGAAGCTCTACTACAATTTTCCATATTGACATCCTAACTTAGGCTCTGCTCTGCATGATTGTGTGTGGATGTCCACTTTTGCAGGACTGGGATCCTAGTTCACCTAGTAGATCTTTTTTATCTATATATGTATAGATATGTATAGTTCCATGTCTTCTTTCATTTAAAGTTGAATATTTATTTCTACTTCTAAATCCAAAATGTCTCTTTCTGCTCAAATCATTCCTCCCACCCCCCAAACACATACACATGATTACCATCACTCTCTGCTTTTGATACAGGATCTATCACTTGGAATCACAATGCTTCAGACTGTTAAAATGACATGCTACCACTGATTTTCATGTCATTATTACTTGTAGCACTTTTATGTCCTGGTACTCATATTTTTAGAATATTGAAGATCTCTCCAGTATAATTTAAATCAGATGGGTATTCAGTGGCGTAGCCAGGTTTAGAGCACAGGGGGAGCGGAGCTAAAAAAAGGCATCGGGAGCAAAAAGCGTCGGGAGCAAAAAAAGTGCCAGGAGCAAAAAAAAAAAAAGCTCCGCTCCAGCTGCAGCGCAGGAGCAAATGGCATTGGAGCATGAAAAAGGCACTGCTTCTGCTCAGTGGGGGAGTGGCCGCTCCCCCTGCTCTCCCCTGGCTATGCTACTGTGGATATTTTAGTAAATAAATAGTCGCCATGATAATCCAAAGGACACATAATGTTTTATTCCTTCCGCATCTGAGGATGATAAAACATATCCCCTGAAATTTAATTATTGCTCTTTGCCTCATTATATAGCTGACAAAAAATGACTTTCATGCTATGTGTGCATGTCAATACAGTCTGAGTAACTCTCTCTTATAAAAGAAAAAAGAGCGACATTTCTTTTAACTGCATTAATTTAACCAGTCTTTTAATGCAATATTCTAATCTTATCAGAATTATGACTAAACCTTGAAACAAATATTATCCTATTAGAGCCATCTTTCCTACTTTGAGTTATAAATCATTCTATCATGACATTTAGCCCTACATCTGAAAAATGATAAGTTCTTTTCACTTATAAACTCTAGCTAAAAATTGTTTATGCATACCTAGATTTCTCTTATCACATAATGGAATACATTTTCTTCTGGGCCTATACCTGGTCTCTTCTTGGTGAAAATTTTGAATATACATTCTTGAGCCTACATGTTGCATGTGCAAATACTTAAGTTTCTGATACTTGGACACGCTGTTTAAATAGCTTGACAGTTGCATGCCCTGCTCTATATTTGCATGAATATACTTTAAATAGTCCAAAAGTATTAGGTTCAGATTCAGGAAAACACTAAAGCATGTACATGAGTTCATCCCTACTAGGAAATTACATAAATACATGTTTAAAGATTAACATGTGATTAAGTGCTATTCTGAATAGGGATGCTTTGCTGACTCAATGCCTATGTTTACACAAAGGCAATGCAGGCAAAAGCATATGTAAGTGACTTTGCAAGTGCACATTGGAAAGCCAAAGGTTCTGTGTGTAGGGGGGAAGGAAGGGAGATACATGCCAATGTGCTTCTCTCAGTTACACAGTGAAAGGAAGGTACACTTCTTTTTTAGAAATTTTTGATGGTTTTTTTGGAAGATCTATAATTAAACCACTGCCCTCTTTTCAATATTATAAAATCTAAATAACTGCTTCCTTACTGAATGCAGTCAGGCATTTAATTTTTTGATAGTTAACATTCTAAAACACTTCAAATATTTTTAGTTTTTCATTAGTACTACCCCTGATTAGTTATTTGCTTTGTCTCTGTGGCAATTGAGTATATTTTAGCTAATTATTCATGATGTAAAACCCCTTTTCTCTTTAGATAGATTAGCATTAAAGATCTTTGATCCCTTAATATTATTGTGCCCTGTTTCTAAAGATAAAGATTTTGAAACTAAAGTATTCTTACGTCACATAATCACTGAGAAGCAAATAAGAATATTTCCATCATTCAGTCTCAGTAAGACCTGCCCCATCAATTTAATCCCCTCGTGTAGAATATTCATATAAAAACTAAAGGTATGGAGTAAATCTGTGCATTCAAGTGATTTCTGGGTAAATTCCCCAAGGTGATAGGAGGGTACCACAGAGTGTGTACAGTATTCATTCAAGAATCACTTCACCAACCCCTGAAATGTGGAATCTGTTTCTCAGTACACCAGAGACAGAGAAAGGAGGAATACCATATCTAATAGTAACTATAGGCACAATTTAAGGTGGCAATGGCATATTGCAATTACTGAAGCTGGAATCTGGCTGGGACAGCAGAACTAACAACACTACTCTTGCAAAAAGTGGCATAAGATATCTAATGACCACAAAGGACCAGTACCTCAGCTTTAAATTATTCAAAAGACAAAATAAGTACATGCTATTGTATAATAGAAAAGAGAGTTTGTTGTCTAATACTTCTCTTATTAAGATGGGGGGGGGGGGAACCTCCACAGTTTAACAACTTTAGAGTTGTCCACCTCAATGGATGAATGACATTTTTAAAGAATACTGAACTCCAACCATTTTCTTCTGTAAAGCAGTCCTCTAGTCAAAAAAGTGAAAAGCTATCTCCACCATGATAACTGTGCTATGTATTGGGAAATAAAGTTTAATTTCAGTTGTCATTTGTGAGCCTACTACTAATGACGACCATTAGGCATAAAGAGTAACAAATCTCATTTGTGATAATAGGAGCCTAGGAACTCATTGAGACTACAAATAAAAACTACAATTCTAAATGCAATCAGAGATTGTAAACCATTTTCCATCTTGTTTTAATATTGAGTAATCAATCACACTAAAATTTTAATATATTAAAGTTCAATATATTTACAGTGCTGGTGTGACTCCCATTACTATAGAATCTGAGCATCTCACGATCTTCAATGTATTTCTCCTTGTAATACCCCTGTGTGGTAGGGAAGTGCTTTTATTCCCATTTTACAGGTGGGGAACTGAGGCACAGAGAGAATAAGTGATTTGTCCAAGGTCACACAGGAAGACTGAAGCTCAGCAGGGAACTGAACCCACATCTCAAATTCCAGGCTAGTATCCTAACCACTAGTTCATCCATTGTCCTTAATCAGATAACATATATTTTAATTTTAAAACCCTGAAGTGGTTTATGATTGTTAAAGCAGGATGGAAACTTTTCTATAAACTCTCACACACGGACAATGACAAATGATTTATATTTATTGGCGATACTAAATCAAGCTGTTAAGATCTAATTTAAATTAAATCAACTAAGAGCTAATTTAAATTAAATCAGCTAGTTCAAATATTTTTCAAGACATTTGCAATAGATATCAATCCTTCTTACTTCAGCCTCATTTGGAAAATGTATACATCCCTTTAAAGTCAGTTGGTTTAGATTAGAATAAATAGAAGTATCGAAAGCAGAGACAGAAAAGGAAAAAAGAAATGAACAGAGAAACTGTGAAAATGTTCTTTGCTGTTAAATATTCAAAGAAACATTTAGAGATGAATGTTAAAGTTAATAAAAAGTTCATGTCCTACTCTATATTTAATTTATCAATATTTTTCCTTACAAAGTCAAAAGGAACGTTTGGAAGGTCATGAATTTCTAAGATTTTATGCAAACTGTCCTTCGATGGTTGGGTTTAGTGCGTGGATACTGGGTGGTGTTCATGGCCTGTGATATACAGGAGGTCTGATTAGGTGATCTGGTGGTCCCTTCTGGCCTTAAACTCTATGACAGGGATCTGTAACCTTTGGCCCGCGGCCCGCCAGGATTAGCCCCCTGGCGGGCCGGGCCGGTTTGTTTACCTGCCGTGTACGCAGGTTCGGCCGATTGTGGCTCCCACTGGCCAAGGTTCGCCGCTCCAGGCAAAGGGGTGCTGTGGGAAGCGGCAGCCAGCACATGCCTTAGCCCGTGCTGCTTCCTGCAGCCCGCATTGGCCTGGAGCGGCAAACTGAGGCCAGTGGGAGCCACGATCGGCCAAACCTGCGGATGCGGCAGATAAACAAACCGGCCTGGCCCGCCAGGGGGCTTACCCTGGTGGGCTGCGTGCCAAAGGTTGCCGATCCCTGCTCTATGACCTAACACACTTTTGGGTATTATAGAATATTGCAACAAAAGGGAGATCAACAGACCACCAGGATATGGGTGATTTTACAGGAAGTCAGGAGCAGCTAAGACTACATTGTCTCCTTCACTGAGAGATTACTAGAAGTTCCTTAAAGGCAATATCTTTCAAATGCTTATGATAAGTACCTGTAGTTACTCAAAAGCAGAAGTAACTCCTTTTGATATTCTAATGGCTTTAGAAGTAACTGTTGAGATGTCATAAGAATTAAGTGTAGCTGTCCCTTCAGGTACCAGATTTTTAGTAAGTAAGGGCCTTATCCAAAGTCCATTGACGTCAATGGAAAAACACATTGGGATTTGGATTAGGCCTAAAAAAAATTTCTGGGAATTTTGAGAAATTTCCAAAATCAACACTAGGCTGTGGGAAGTTAATGACACACCCTTGATCTCGTATAGCTTTGTGTCAGGCTTTTTGAATTTTGGGCAGGAGTTGTGTGCCTCTCTTATCACCAATTCTCCAATTTAAATCACAGTAGCTTCTGGAACATTGTTTTATTGTAAACATAGTTTACGGACCCCAGAAATCAATACATTATTATTACTGATTTATAAAAACACATAAGTAATCTTTTATAATTAATGAAAAATTAAATCAGTTGCAATCCAAAATACACAAACTTGTAATTTTTTGAACCTACTATTTTTTTGGAGCAATAATGACTTATGCTGTTCTCTAGCTGGTACCCCTTCTGTCCAAATAAGCAATACATATTAATGTTTCTGTATGAATTTAACAAAACTATTTAACAAATTACACCTAAACCTTGAAAAGTATTTTTACAATAATATGTCAAAGTATTGGAAAAGTAATTACATTACTTCTGAATTATTAACATTTATGGATGAAAAAACAGAAAACTTTATGTACAATCAGTATAAAGGTTTCTGAGTCCTGACATCAGATTTAAGAAGTACAAAAGCCTACAAAACAGACAAGGTTACCCCCCAAAAATAATCTAGAGAGTAGCTAGATTAAGTGCATTTAATCGCATACCTTGCTGTACTGAATCCTATTCCTTGTAGCAAATCTCTCTGATTTCTCTCATTTCTCCTAATAACTGTTTCCTTAAAGCAGTGATTCTCAACCAGGGATACACTTACCCCTAAGGATACACAGAGGTCTTCCAGTGGCAACATCAGTTCATCTAGATATTTGCCTAGTTTTACAACAGACTACCTATAAAGCACTAGCAAAGTCAGTACAAACTACAATTTCATACAGACAGTGACTTGTTTATAGTGTTCTATATACTATACCCTGAAATGTAAGTACATTATTTATATTCCAATTGATTTATTTTAAAATTATATGGTAAAAATGAGAAAGTCAGCAATTTTTCAGTAATAGTGTGCTGTGACATTTTTGTATTTTTATGTCTGATTTTGTAAGCAAGTAGTTTTTAAGTTAGGTGAAGCTTGGGGGCACGCAAGACAAATCAGACTCCTGAAAGGGGTATATTAGTCTGGAAAGGTTGAGAGCCACTGCCTTAAAGGACAAACAAAGTGTTAAATCCTGACCCCAGGTCAATGGTGAAATTCCCACTGATTTCAGTGGGGCCAGGATTTCACCCAAAACAATTACAAGGGGGGAAAAGTCTTCCTAAAATATATAAAAAGGAATCTATTAGTAGCCCCAGTTTAACTTTTAAACACAAGTGTGGATCTGTGAATTACATGCCACTTTTATATGGCCAAGTTCAGAGCACAACTTCATGTAATGCTGTTTGCTTTTAACACCAGCTTTGATTAAAACAATTTGTTCTTCATCAGCATGGTCATCATCATTTTCCACAGTGATTTACAACTTCTGTATCTCAAGCAACTCTATCTCCAATTATTCTCACGTCTAACCAAAAGACAAGAAAACACTAAATGAATCCAAAAATGTTGGACATACTCACTTGGGCCCTTGGCACTATAATATTCAGGAGGTTCCAGATCCTGGTATACATTCACACACCTAGCCAAATCCCCTGAAAGAAAACCATGTGTACAATTTAAACCTCTTTGCAGCCTTTACAACTCCCTTACACATACCCACAGGATACCTACACTTTAATTAAAGTATTAGAATCCTCTCATATTCCACCTCACTGCTGACTATACCTTTTATAATGAAAGCCCTACGCAGCGACACAATTCTGCATAGAAATTACATGAGAGGGTGCAAAACAGATCTAGCATAATCACAGCTGTCACGCACCTCAAAGTAATGCATACAGGTTCTCATATCAAACATACCTTTATGAAGCAGGCTCAACTACTGTCTCCACCATTTAGTGCAGATATACCTAACACATTGACTACACCTGAATTTAATTCAAATAATTCCCCCTGGCTACTGCCAACTCCAGAGGAACAGAGGGAAAGTGGTGTGGGCTACTTTTTTGGGTCTTTAATAGTGTTAAATGGAATCTTGTGGGTGAGAGTGAATGTGTTATAAAAGGAGATGAAGAGCTTGTACATTTCAGGATCTGTGGGGTTGGCAAAGTTACGAGTCTTAACATGGGATATTGGGGCACTGCTGAAAGAAGGCAGAGTTCAGGTTGCAGGGCAACTTTAATTGTGCACTTGCTGTTTTGCAAAAGTTTGAGTTTTGCTCAACTCAGTGTTCCGCAGTGGGATGATATTCCACCAAGCAACTTTAACTCTGAGTTAACAGTTTTTGGTATGAATGGCTAGCCAACTCCAAAAGCAGTTTCTCCTCCCTTGGTGTTCACACCTCAACTGCTAGAAGAGGGCCTCATCCTCCCTGATTGAACTAACCTCGTTATCTCTAGCCTGACTCTTATTTATACCTGCCTCTGGAAATTTCCACTGCATGCATCCGACGAAGTGGGTATTCGCCCATGAAAGCTTATGCTCCAATACGTCTGTTAGTCTATAAGGTGCCACAGGACCTTTGTCGCTTCTAGTTTTTGGTGTTGAATTTCCTATTTTTCCCCCACAGCAAAAGATATGTTAAGAGTTTGTAATCATTTAGGTAGTTGAACATATCATGTCCCACATTTTGTATACCTATCCAGGCAGCCTCCCCTGTGGTTTCCCCCTGCTCCACACCAGCTGGGACCCAAGTCCCTTGCTTTATCACACCTACCCAGCCATGCCCCTGACCCATTCACTGCATTTTCCTTACAACCTGGCCCACTCCCCACTACTATACCAGTCCCCCCATCCCCTTCAAATAGGGAATACTTGTCTGTAAAGTTTTCACTCTCTGATATACAAACATTTCTATTGCTGCTACTTCCCCTCCTATAACCCGACTCACAGGCAGTACTTGGAGCAAAGGACAATGATGTTCAAATGGAATGGTGTTCCTCGTCATGTTTGAGAATGGTTGGAGGGTGGAGTTTGTGGCAGGACTGGTGAGAGAAATCACAGACAGGGTTTCTGTTCCAAAAAACTGAGAATTTTATGTTTGAGAGAGATCTTCTGACTTCAGTCCAAGAGGTGTGCCCATCTCCAAGAAACAGTGAGGTGTCAGAGCGTGTAATGTTTTTATGCCATACACAATACATTTTCTAGCCAGCCATGAACCCTACAATTTCCCCATTAATGTTCTTCCAATACTTATTAATAGCTTTCATATTGGTGCTGTAGCAATTATTCAGATGCTCAGCCAAGTCACAGAAAAGTGTCATAGGTCCTGGACATAAATCTCTGACAGACCCAGATCTGCTCTCATACATTGTATGAGCTATGCACCAGGATATGAACCATGTCATTTCCTCCTGAATCAATCACCACCTCTTAAATCATCAGTTAGATGCTACAGACTGGGCAATACGTGATGCCAGTGTGGGCCACCTCTTTCTTTCCAAATCAGCCTGTTATCAGCAATCCCCATGTCATGATGTACTCCTTGTTCTCCCGTAAACTTCTGAAACCTTGTGGTCCCAGGTGTGATGCTTTGGGGTTTAACCAAGACCAGTAAGAGGTTGTGTCGCTGCCTGCCCTGCAACTCTGGGTGCATTAAATGTTATGCTGCTGTGCCTTGCAGCCCTAACAGAAGCAGGCAGCATACAAGCATCCAGCTTCTTCCAGCCATTTACTCTTTACTGGTGACCCCCCAACATCCTCCCAGTCCTGAACTTCCCCCAAATCATCTGCCTATATGAGAATCTGCTGAGGTTCCCAGAATTATGAGTTATTGTGTTACCCCTCACAGCCTCAGCAAGTGAGAATTTTGCTACTGCTAAACTGTGTGACACCTCCCTGACTCCAGCTTGTCTGTCTTGCCAGACAACTTTTCAGGACTCTGCCAGGCCCAATCTTGTCTTCCAGGTAACAAACAGTGAAATGCTATTCCCAAGCTCCCCAGAGTCATGTCTCTGCAGTGTCTAGTCCTCTCCTGGAACACACACAGGAATAATTAAGTTTGTTACTCCTTTAGAGAGACAATACTCTGCAGCTCATTAATTTAACTGGGTTTGACAAATGCTCTTATTTCAATCACAGAGCTGAATTGGTTTATAAGTAAAAGTAAAACAAGTTTATTAAACAAAAAGTCGCATGTTTAAGTAAAAACAAGTATAAAGAGTAGAGGTGGAAAGAAATGGATACAAACAAACAAAAGTAAAAAACATGCTTCTGAAACTAAAACTTAACATCATCAAGTTACAATCTTTGCCTAAGCAAGTTTCTCATCAAATTCAGTTCCCAGAGACTTCAACCTCCTGGGCTGAGGGACCCAATGTTCTGTGATTTCAAGAGCCGAGGCCCCTTGGAGCCCTCAAGTGATGGACAATGATGGGGTTCTCTCTCCTTTCTGTTTATAGCCCAGTAACCTTTGAAATGTATTCTTTGAAAAGTAAGCCCAGAGCTTCTTTCTCCTGCTGGGGTATAGATACCATGGTGTCTTTCCAAAGTTCATTAACCCTGTTTCAAGAGGCAGGAAGTCTTGTTGGAAGTCATGCAGTTTCAATCCCTCTTGTGATTCTTATGTAAATAGGACTTCCATTGTTTTGATTCCACACTGCTTAATTTAGAGTGGATACTGGTTGGTAGTTGCCTTCCGTCCTGTCTGGGAGAAACACTTTTTCCTTGTTATTGGTCTCTTTAAAAGCATATAACTGAATATCCATAATTCGTCATGTAGTGTTAATGTAGACATTTCACAATGATATTAGTCACTAGTGTGTCACAGGCTTTCATAAAAACCTTTATCAATCCACTTTTATAATGCAGTAATGTTGTATTCAATGAGCTGATTCAATTACTTATCATTTGGGGTTCATACCCTCTTCACTATAAAGACAGGGGGTATCTCCCTCACTTGCTAGGTTGATGGCTTTGGATACATTTTATGTAAATATACCTTCATTGTCTCTGCTTGATGGCCAGGCTGGTCAGAGAAGCAAATATATATTCCTCTGTCTAAGGCAGACTGTACTTATGCATTGCTTGCCAAACAGATACATAATTCTAGCTTGCCAAACACATACATAACTCTTTTGACACATCCTGTGCATACATCACAAAAGAAAATGATCAATGAGTTATTAATTTTTCAATGATATATTGCATGCCAACTTTTTGGTCTGTATCATGACCACAGTGCGTTAGGTGTGCTGAGTATATCAGGCCTGATGAGTTGCTGACACAACGTAGTTACTGACACTGGGCCTCTGTGTCACATTAAGAATCACCCAGAATCCACCCGTTAGCAACCTTGACAGCTCACATATTTCTTTTTTTCCTGAGCTGTCAAGGTATCTATCAGTTTGAAACCTCCATGCAATCAATGGTGTGCAATAACAGAAGTGTTGTATGTAAGACACGGGAGGTAATCGTTGGACTCTATTCAGCACTGGTGAGGGCCTCAGTTGTACTGTGTCCAATTCTGGGTGCCACACTTCAGGAAAGATGTGGCTAAATTGGAGAAAGTCTAAAGGAGAGTGTGACGGGGCCTGTTTACCCCGCACTAGCCCAGACAGGGCTGAGCCCATGTTATTGACACAGAAGTCCCGTCTCCCCGGCAAGACTGGGCATGCTCCAAGTGTTCTAGTTGTATAAAGGGAGGGAGCCCAGCTCATTCAGGGGAGGAGACCGCAGGGGAAGGTCCTGCCTGGGGAGCTCCTGCAGAGGGCCACTCACAGCCGCTGACTGCACCAGGAACTGAAGCCTTTCATGGCCCGCCTGGACGCCCGTGACTGGAGAAGCCCCTGATGACGACTGACCCTGCTGAACACGGAGGACCCGACACCTCATGGGATACCCCAATGCAGACTCTGGTAGGGAGTGACCCAGGGAGGGCGCCGGAATGGTACCTCCCACCCCAGAGAAAGTCAGCATGTTTCGGCAGGACCCCCCCGCCCCCGCTGAGTCAGTGGCGAGTTGCTATGCTACTGTTTGGGTCACTAGGCCACGCTACCCTGCTCCAAAGGGTGGTGCTAGAGACTCTGGCCGCTAGGCCACGCTACCCTGCACCAAAGGGTGGTGTTTCAGACTCTGGCCGCTAGGCCACGCTACCCTGCACCAAGGGGTGGTGTTTTAGACTCTGGCCGCTAGGCCACGCTACCCTGCACCAAGGGGTGGTGGTATAGACTCTGGCCACTAGGCCATGCTGCCCTGCACTGAGGGGTTGCGTCAGAGACTGTGACTGGTAGGCTGCGCTGCCCTGACCCTAGGGGCATGGACTGTCACAAAGAGCAACAAAAATGATGAAAGGAAAGGTTTAAAAAAACCCTCATATTTTAGTCTTGCAAAAAGAAGAGTGAGGGAGAACCTGATAACATTCTTCAAATATATTCAGGGCTGTTATAAAGAGGACCCCTCTGATAAAGAGGACTGTGATCAATTGTTCTCCATGTCCACTGAAGGGTAGCGGAAGAAGTAATGGGCTTAATCTGCAACAAGGGAGATTTAGGTCAGATATTAGGAAAAACTTTCTAACTATAAGGGTAGTTAAACTCTGGAATAGTATTTTTTTCTCCTTTTTTTTTTTTTCATCTAGTAATGGCCATAGATCTAATCCAGTCTTGTAATTTTTCCTAATTTATTTTATTATTTAACGTTTAGAGCATTGTTTCCATGTTTTATGGTGCTTCATAAAAAAGAAATCTCAAGCAAACAGTCATTCACAGAATGGAAACAAAACAAACTGAAACTTGAAAAAGTAGTCTTCAGTTGGGTTTGAAACAAACTCTGGTATCAGCTAAACTCAGTTTCCCTTGAAAGCTTAGTCCATCAGGCTTTGACCAGATAGGAAAATGCATAATACAGAGAAAACAAAGGAACGTTTGGGAAACCAATAACAACTTGTGGATAGACCATAGTGATCTGTTGATTATCCATTAGTGGCCAAATTCTCTCCTAGCATATCTCCATTCACTTTAATTGTCCTTCTGTACCCAATATTGTCACTAAACTGGTATAGAGGTAAGAAGACTATAGACAACAGAAACATTTCACTTTGATCTCTAAATGTATTGGCAGAGAATGAAGGTGAAAACAGAGGAGTATGATGTGGCAATAAGAAAGACAAGGAAAGATTAGTTCAGTAGCTAATTATGAACGGACTAAAGTCCATTTCTGGAGGAAGCAAGTAGTACATTTTGAAGATTATTACAATAAGTTCCAAGACAAAAGTTATAATAAAGAGTCTCAAATTTCATGAATGGTGAAAAGTAGATTAGATATTTAAAGTATCAGAGGGGTAGCCGTGTTAGTCTGGATCTGTAGAAGCGACAAAGGGTCCTGTGGCACCTTATAGACTAACAGAGGTATTGAAGCATAAGCTTTCGTGGGTGAATACCCACTTCTTCGGATGCAAGCAGTGGACATTTCCACTGCTTGCATCCGAAGAAGTGGGTATTCACCCACGAAAGCTTATGCTTCAATACCTCTGTTAGATATTTAAAGTTACTTCAATTTTAATAAACTAATATATTACCAATAGCAGGTCAGAATATTTATTTTTAGTAAGGATTTGTGACCCAAGAAGTTTAAAGTAAGACAGGTCTTTTTTTAAAAATGGACAAGATACTCTTGGGGGGCAGGGATAGCTCAGTGGTTTGAGCATTGGCCTGCTAAGCCTAGGGTTGTGAGTTCAATCTATGAGGGGGCCATTTAGGGATCTGGGGTAAAAATTGGGGATTGGTCCTGCTTTGAGCAGCGGGCTGGACTAGACAACCTCCTAAGGTCCCTTCCAACCCTGATATTCTATGACTCTTCTAATTTATTCCAGTTTTACATGGATGTAACTCTCTTGTGTTGGAATTATTCTAGATTTACATCAGTTTACATAAGAGCAGCAGAACCCTTAATGTTCATTTAGAGAAAATATCTATCTGTCTGTGATTATTTACATATGGGTTATATTATTTCATCCTGAAACAGCACTCAGGGTAAATTTCTGGCCCTACCGAAGTCGATGACAAAACTGCCCGTGATGTCAGTGGCATCAGAATTTTACACATACTCTTTTTGGACTTTGGTCAGGGTTGCTTCAATAGCTATGGCTGTTTGAGTCTCACTTTTTTCCATTTCAGTGTCTCTTATATTTTGTAGATTAATCCTGTATACTCCACAGGTCAGACTGTGGCCATTCCTTAGCCAAATGCATAGGGTGGGTGACTCAAGTCCCAGCACATGGGCTAGCAACAGTTGTGATCCCAGCACTCTGCTGTGCACAGGGACTCTTCCTTTCTGTCATGCCCTAGTCTGTAAGCCATCCCATAAAGGGCAGGAAGGAGGCAGGGCTGTGGCCCAGCTCCCATCTGCAATGTCCAGTAGAACTGCGGGAGCATGATTTACCCTGCTAACAGGTGGTGCATTCATCATACATGCTTGTGAACTCCAGGAGAAATCATGAATCATGGAATATCAGGGTTGGAAGGGACCTCAGGAGGTTATCTAGTTCAACCCCCTGCTCAAAGCGGGACCAATCCCCAACTAAATCATCCCAGCCAGGGCTTTGTCAAGACTAACCTTAAAAACCTCTAAGGAAGGAGATTACACCACCTCCCTAGGTAACCCATTCCAGTGCTTCAACACCCGCCTAGTGAAAAGTTTTTCCTAATATCCAACCTAATCTTCTCCCACTGCAACTTGAGACCATTACTCCTTGTTCTGTCATCTGGTACCACTGAGAACAGTCTAGATCCATCCACTTTGGAACCCCCTTTCAGGTAATTGAAAGCAGCTATCAAATCCCCCCTCATTCTTCTCTTCTGCAGGCTAAACAATCCCAGTTCCCTCAGCCTCTCCTCATAAGTCATGTGCTCCAGCCCCCTAATCATTTTTGTTGCCCTCCGTGGGACTCTTTCCAATTTTTCCACATCCTTCTTGTAGTGTGCGGCCCAAAACTGGACACAGTACTCCTGATGAGGCCTCACCAATGCTGAATAGAGGGGAACAATCACGTCCCTTGATCTGCTGGCAATGCTCCTACTCCAAAATGCTGTTAGCCTTCTTGGCAACAAGGGCACACTGTTGACTCATATCCAGCTTCTCATCCACTGTAACCCGTAGGTCCTTTTCTGCAGAACTGCTGCCTAGCCGCTCGGTCCCTAGTCTGTACCAGTGCATGGGATTCTTCCATCCTAAGTGCAGGACTCTGCACTTGCCCTTGTTGAACCTCTTCAGATTTCTTTTGGCCCAATCCTCTAATTTGTGCCTCAGAGAGTGTGGTTCTGCATTGCCCCCACTGTGGGACAATACCAGTCAAGCCCAATCTGGCCTCTGTGCCTTTTATTCAAAGTGATAACAGAAATATGTTGCTATTTCCACAGTGTTCTTAATTTAGACATGGGGCCCTCTTCCTGGACTGCAAGGGATGAAACAATTAACACACTAATCCTGCAATATTTAAATCATTAGCATATGTTCTCACATTAAGGTGAGCAGGTGACCAGGAACAATTGTTAGCCTATGCTCCCCATATGATGGTATGTGCACTGGTAGTGCTTTATTAATATTTTTATACTTGCTATTTAAATACCTCCTCTAACTCAAAATACTCATTAAAATGATTATGATTTAGGTTTTATGGATGAGAAGATTTAGGATCAAATGCATCACCTTAGGGTTAGCTGTCACTAAAGAGACTGAACTGCTTTCCTGTTAATGTATATAACTTCTGACTACCAATATAGGTTGTTTACCTATGTAGAAAATAAAGCATGCTTGCCCAGAAAGCAATGTGAGAACACTTTTTATATGAAAATGCAGAAGCAACTAATATAGAAAAATTAAAAATGTATGAATACTTTTAAAACAAGTTCGCTATTTTTCAACAGCTGGTGAGCAAGCATGTGTTAATTTGTGTGACCTATTATCTTCAATATCTATTTGTTTGTGGTCTCTGCTTTTAGAAGAATTGGCATTAATTATAAGTGTGGAAGTAATTTAAAATGTCAGTTCAGACTTTTACAGCTTGAAACAGTTCATCCTTCAATAATTAAGTCAATAAAATTAACTTAATTTAATTTAAACAGTGATGCTTCTTTTTTAGGCCTTGTGGAGTGATTACAATTAGTAATTCATAATTAGTATTTCATTGATGTCCATACACCGGATTGCCAGGCATCATCAAGATACAGTGATGATTGGAGGTAATTTGATAAACATTCAGAACTGTTGCATTAATGGCTTGCTTCCCAGTTATGTCTGGAATTAATGAATGCATTTAAATGTTATGGAAATGAATTTAAAGGACAGCTCAACCTTAATTATTATACATTTCCCCCCCAACATTCTAATTATAACTTCACTAATTATCAGATTTTAGTATAAAAATAAGATTTATCTATAAATGTAAAACTGGAACGTTGATAAACAAGTGTGTTTGCTAAAAATGTACTGACCATGTTAAAATAACAAGGGGTGCCGTTTTAAAGTGATTTAGAAAATAATTAATGTCTTTTTCACCCATTCACATTTAATTTTCTAGAAGAGTAATAGGAGAGTGAGTGAACAATGAAGGCCCACTTCACTAGTTTCTAATTTCTTACCTTAGCCCTTTCTTGATACTATTCAGGGACTGAGGGGCTAATCCTACATTGGCTTGGTGTTTAAAGGTGTGTACAGTGAAGACAATGGGGCCAGTTCAGCTTCCATTTAAATCAATGACAAAGCTACCATTGATTGCAATGAGAGTAGGAGTGGGTTCAAAATGACATTTGTTCTTGAGAACCCTGAGTGCATAAATCTGCTTCCTTCACACATGGAAGATACTCATCCCTATATACCCAATTGCTGCTACCAGAAGCACTTTTAGAAAAGTGGGAGTATTTGGGGGTAGATTGTGATATTGACCTGGGGAAGAATAGTTGTACTATGATTCCTCCTGTGAGGATGTGCAAAACTTCAGTTATAAGAAAAGGGGGAAACAAATCACCAGGTTTAAGAAGGAAGGCAGATGCAGCTGTCAGCTACCAAATAACTCATTTAGGGCTACTCCTTTTTGTCTGGCAAATTTAAATTGCCCAGCTGTTAGAAATGCACTCTAGGAAAGGTTCCTATACAAGGTGGCCTGACACTGCGGAAGTTTAATAGCAACTAGATGGTTATAAAGGAGAAAAAAAGGCTTGAATTACTACTTTTAAAAGAGGACAACTGATCTTTTTGATAGATACTCCTTAGGTCTTTAAGTTTGGTGCTTGGTATTTGGGGGTGGGGGGGACAGTTTGTGCACTAAAACAAGGATACAAGCTTGACTTCATTTCTCTCTTGCATTTAAGTGTGGTGATACATTCACTCAAGGTACAAGAAGTGGGATTTGAATGTATGCATATATATGGCCATTTGGCAGCTGTTTGCTGCATCACCCTACTTTGCAGCTATCAAGTATTCCTATTTGATTTTTCCTCTCTCTTATAACTTACAAGTTGGAACATCCTCATCCATCCACAAGCAGACATATACCAGAAAGCAGGCTTAAACATCAGTATGTCCACACATGAGATCTCTGCAGCATAAAGAATAGCACAAAGCAGCCAGTCCATCATTGATATCTGAAGGGAGCAGGGCTATGCAACATCTTAGGGATCTGATGACGTTACAACATACTCATAATATTCTGTTATGGTTATCAATACTCTTTAAAATGTGAATAGCTTGATGGTATACAGTAGTCTTTACCTGTGTGGCATTATGAAGAACACAACACAGAATCACTAAACTTGCTTATAAGCCCATGTTTTATATTTTCTGAATCTTTGTAGGGGTTCAACTTCTCAAATACAATTCCTCTCTATCCTAGACATTTAATTTGTTTTTAGCTATTTAAGAGCGCTTTTCACAATGCCCTCAGATACAATTCAGCAGGATTTCTTAAACAAATTACTAGATGTAAATTACTGACAGTGAGAACTGAGAAGAGACAGGTACATTTCTATAACTTAGCATGGTGCCAGAGGCAGTTGTGTGGCTTCAGACTGAAGCTACTAAATGACCTAGATGTTGCCCCTAGAAAGAGATCTTTAAAGACTCAGTATTTCAGTCCTAGAGCTGCCAGAGTCAAGCTGTCAGTGCTGTGAGCTGATAACTCTGCTGCTGGAGAAACAGCATGTGGAAGACAGACAGCTACGGTGAGGGACACCAGTAACAGCAGGAGCCCGTACCACCTCAGCACTCTGTTTGACATGCCCATTTAGTTTGTAATTGGGTTATCTAACTCTGAAAAAACAGAATATGTGCCGCGACTGAGAGGCCTTGTATGAGTGGATATATATTGGGACACATTATCCTTTATTGGATCTGCGCGACATCATTGATTTCAGTAGGGATGGGAAGGGTGTGAGTGAGCACAGAAATGGGCCATTCTAGTTTATTGAGTTTGTGACAAATGCGTTGGGCATTTGTTCCTATTTAAGCATTTTACATTGTAAACACAGTCGCAGTTTTATTTTCTTTGAAAGTAAAATATTACAGTGGTTCCAAAACTGAGCGTGCTCTCTTGACCTTTCTGCAAAGAGGTACAAGAAGAAGAAAATGGATATAAAAGTGAAGGACAGCAACAACAGCATAAGTTAGATACACGCTTTTAGCTGTATTGCAAGCCTTTTAAAGGAATGGCAGGCCAGACTTTCACAGCTATTTAGGCATCTAACTCCCATGGAAATCAATGGGAGTTAGGCGCCTATATACTTTTGAAAAATTGGCCTTTCCTGGTTCAAAATGTAAATTAACAGATTTGTGTACTAGCACTGCCCTCTACTGAATGGACTCAGAACTGTTCAAATCTGTATCCATCTATGGCCCCTATTACCATATTGGAGTAGCTACTACAGGATTCAATTAATAAAGAATTAAAGGAGGGTAATATAATTAATGCCAATCAACATGGGTTTATGGAAAATAGATTCTGTCAGACTAACCTGATATCTTTTTTTATGAGGTTACAAGCTTGGTTGATAATGGTAATAATGTTGGTGTAATAGACATCTGTAAGGCATTTGACTTGGTACTGCATGACATTTTGATTAAAAATCTAGAAAGATATAAAGTTAACACAGCACACATTAAACTGACTAACTGATAGGTCTCAGACTGTAACTAAATGTAGAATCATCGATTGGAGGGGTGTGTTTTTTCTAGTGGAGTCTCACAGTGATGGATTCTACGCCCTGTACTATTTAACTTTTTTTATTAGTGACTGGAAGAAAGCATAAAATTATCACTGATAAAATTTGCAGATGACACAAAATTGGGAGCTTGGTAAATAATGAAGAGGACAGGACACTAATACAAAGAGATCTGGATCACTTGGTGAACTGAGTGCAAGCAAACTATACAGTTTAATACAACTAAATGTAAATATATACAGGTAGGAACAAATAATGTAGACCATACATAGAGGATGGGGGACTCTATCCTGGGAAGCAGTGACTCTGAAAAAGATTTTGGGGTCATGCTGGAAAATCAACTGACATGAGCTCCCTGTGCAATGCTGTGGCCAAAAGGGCTGAGGCGATCCTGGAAACATGGAAATATCAGGTAGGAGTACAGAGGTCATTTTACTTCTGTATTTGGCACTGGTGCAACCACTGCTGGTGTCCAGTTCTGGTGTTCATGATTCAGGAAGGATGTTGCTATATTGGACAGGGTTCAGAGAAGAGCCATGAGCATGATTAAAGTATTAGAAAATCTGCCTTATAGCAAGAAACTCAAATAACTCAATCTATTTTGCTTAACAAAGAGAAAGGTAAGGGGTGACTTGATTACAGTCTATTAACACTTATATGGGAAACAAATATTTAATTATGGGTTCTTAAGTCTCGCACTGACAGGTATAACACTATCCAATGACTGAAAGATGAAGCTAGGTAAATTCAGCCTGGAATTAAGGCTGAATGTTCTTTTTTAACAGTGAGAGTAATTAACCATTGGAACAATTTACCAAAGGTCATGGTAGATTCTCCATCGCTGACCATTTTTAAATGAAGATTGACTATTTTTCTAAAAGCTATGCTCTAGGAATTATCTGGGGGGAAATTCTGTGGTGTGTGTTATATAGGAGGTCACATTAGATGATCATAATAGTCCCTTCTGGCCTTGGAATGTATGAAAACCACAGTATCTGAACACCTCACAATCTTTTAATGTATTTATGTTTGCAATAGCCCCCTGAGATAGGAAAGTGCTATTATGCTGAAGAGGAGAGAGACTATGGTCCACATAGTCAAAGGAGCAAACAATATTTGATGTTTTCTTTAAAGCCCCATCTCCTTGAGGCATGAGATTAGGTGAGAATCCCAGCTTTCATTAAAAACAAAAACAAAGCAAAACAAAAATATATATTTCTCTAGCCCTTGTGTTTGTGCGACAAATATCTTGAAAATGTGACCCCAGTGTACCCTAAGAGCTCAATAAAACAGAAGGCAAACAAAAAGAACCCCAAATTTATTAAGAGAAAATAAAAATTGTAATTGCTTCATGATTTTTGACTGTTTAAGATTGGCACTACTGCTATCCAAACTACTGTGGTGAAGTTTGGAATGGCCATAGTCAGTTTTCTAGATGTCCACTCTTGTAAAGAAAAAATGGGGAAATATTTCTTTTGGGGGCACAAACTAAACTAAATTAAGTAATATATTAAAATTGTGTTACATTTTTTCTGATGAATAAACACAGTTCATATCCCTAACTGTCACTATCAATATACCTGAATATATATTTTTATTCAGTTTATAATTTTTTTTCAATTAGGTGGTAGCTTTAAACATTTATTTTACAGTGAGATGATGTGTAATATCTTTGGAGTTCCCGTGAGTAGGTATTCCTTCTGGTTCATTGTCTTAAACAGTGCATTTGGAAAGTGATTGACAAGAGGCTGTGAACGCTATTCTTCAGCCTTACTCACAGGTATAAAAAGGTTAAAGAATCAGTATGTTCCTTCTCAAAAGATACCATAGGTCTTGATTTTACAGGAGAGACTTGTTTTTCAAAACATTGCTCTGGTACCCTGAACATTTCTTCTAGGACAGCTGAAATATCATAGTTTTTCATTTCAAACAGTTTTTAAAAAATATATATAGCTAATGAATGTATTCCGTGTTTACCAAGAACTATGTCCTATGGAGCAAGTGTTCAGCATGATAAACAGTGTCTAGAGTGATTAAAAAAAGTCAAATAAGTGATGAAACTATTACTGCTGCTCTCTTTCTCAAAGTGAATGCAGTTACTGGAAAGAATCCTCCACTCTGCTGTTTATGTAATCCAGTGTAATCCTTCTGCCAGGTGGAGTAGGCAGCAACAAAGTCCGAGTTCAGGGGTTCCTCTTAACAGCACAAAACATAAGTGGCTTGTGCCCTCCACCTACTAATCTCGGAAAACTCAACCCCACTTCTGGGCACCCGTAAGAGGCAATACTTACCCACTCACAAGCACTGAATCTCTGTATGACAAAAAAGGAATTTTAATAAAGGGGAAGGGGAACCAAGCATTAGTTTGTGAAAACACCACAACCACTTCAAAAGCATGCAACTATAAGCCAAACCTGACCCACAGTGCATTGGGCAATGTCCTTTGCCTCCATTTCCCACCGTGTGATGGGAAAGTCCCTTTAACATATCACTCCCCTCTCTCCACTGCACCCCACTCACAGTTGGATGTCACTGGTTAGTGAAAATCCAGAGTTCAGAGATGTATTCACAGGGGTTCACCTCCTACCCGAGAAAGGGGAGAGGGTGTCAAGCAATGTCTCTGTGGTTGTTGTGCACTTCTACAACTGGCTGTTCGCTATTGCTACCACTGGTTTTCTCTGTCGCTGCTTGTCACGTGCTGCTGCTGGACATTCACTGCCACTGCTGCAATGCAATGTCATGAGGCTCCACAGATCTTCAGTGATGTCACTGTGTAGCAATGAATCTTACTGCTTGTACTGCCTCTGCATTGTATTTTCTTTCACCACTCTCCTGACACCAGGTCTAATGCATAGCCCCTAGACCTGCTTATCAGTGATTCAGCTCTGGTAATCACTGAACAGAAACAAGGACTCTCAATTCACTCTAATAAGCTCTGTCTTTAAACACTGGAGAGGAGAAAGTCAAATGGAGTCTAGGACTCTTTAGGCCGAGCCCCTCTCCCCAGATAGGAACATCCATCCCCACCCTCTTTTCTTTCACTAAGATTTGGCATCCCTACCCTCTGCTTAGTTAGTAAATTTCAGTTTAGGGTGGCCCCCTCTATCAGGGCTATCTAAGTAAACTTCCGCTTCCCTTTACTCATAAAATAAGAATAACATTTTTTTAGCCCTGCACTCAATACTAAAGTGATTTGTAACCCAACACCAGCAAAAAATAATAATTTTGGCCAAGCAGTTTCATCAAGCTGTGTACGTAGGCAGAGTAGGTGTGTCTATGCAAACATGGTCTGTTCCTGAAGTCTTTTCCCCCAGCTCATCACTAGATGTCAGGGGAGACCTCATTCAGACCCTGCTTACACTAGCAAATACAGCACTTACCTGCATTGAAAAACAGTACTTTTGTCTTATGTCTGAGTATTTCATTACTCTAAAAAGGTTGCCAGAAGGCCTCTTGATTTAGAAAATCGTACTCCTTCTGGAACATCGGATTCATATTCTGAATTCAGACTAAAGGATATAATATTATTCAGATGATCATGAACATTCATTCTAATTTGTGGCCTAGATTGATTTTGATTTAAGCCAACAATCCCATTGAAATTCAAATTCATGAACAGGGGAATGCTCTATATAGTGGTAACAATCTTTTAAAGACCAATAAGGAATTGTAGTTTCCCAACTGTTAAAGGGTTTAAATAAATTGTGAATTCTGTGAGATACCATGTAACCAGCTGGCCTCTGAAGTTTTAGAAAACCAGTTTTGTAAGGGGAGATTTTAAGAGCCCAGTAAAGTGCCTAGGCCACTGCCATTAACTGGAATATCAATTGCCACAAGCAGCTAAGCTAGAAGGCCTTTGCACCAACCTTAGCATAGCTAGGCAGGCCAGAAGGGGAGGGGGAATGACCATGAAAATTGAGGATTATCCTGTGCCATCCTGCTGGGCTTTCTTTTAAACTGCTGAAGTTTGCGGTTTTGAAAGACAGGAAGTCTAGCTATATTTAATTTCTGGTGTGTGTTTGTCAGGACCCATGAGACTGAAGATCCTACAAAAATACATCTGTATAACGGCTTGAAACTTCTTGCTTAACAAACTGCTTGCTCTGTGGTTATTTTTGATTGACAAGCTATGTAGCATTTACAAGAATAAAAAGGGGGAAAAGGTCTGAGTTGGGTGGACTCTTCGTGGACACATCTCAAGATCCCCAGCAATAGACGGAAGGCCGGTCACTGGAAATCTGTTGATGACTCACTTGAAGACCCCTCCAGACTTTTGGCCTAACTATTGGTTCGGGGGGCTCTAATCTGTTGCTTATGTGTGTATTTGCTTGAGACTAAATAAAGTGGAAGTTGTACGTGAAAGCACTCATGTGTTGTGCTGCTTGTGCCATCAATCTATCAGACAGACATGCTGTGTCCCCATTGATTTATTTCCTGACACCACCTCTCAAAGATTAAAGTTACCAAGAGCTTTGGGTTCAGAAAAACCCCAGGTAACAGTATGTGCTTTAGTTTTAGTCCAGTCCATACAAATCTGAATGCAATAAAATCCCCATGGGGAAAATGTCAGCCTGTCTAGCTACTGTAGTTACTGTATCTCACTGTGTTAACCATACTGCTAGCAGTTCAACACTGTCAAATGACAGCATTGGCATGAGTAATATGTAGTTATGGCTCCATGTAATGAGAAAAAATGTTCTTTCATTGTCAGAAAAAGTATCATTTCAAAATCTTTGTCATAGGGGCATCTGTGACAGCTCAGCAGGCTAACAGACTAGCAAACTAGATAAAGACCAGTGTAATGAAGGGTGTTGTTACTGTATATTTCTGGAATATTACAACACAGAATGAAACCCTATTCAGTAAGCTCTGAAAATGAACTTTAAGAGAAGCAGCTGCAAGTCTCACTGATGTGGACATAGCAGCAAAATTAGGTCATACACATGCATGGAATTAAATGGCAGGCTGCAACTTTTATTGAACTTTAATATGGGGAGGGTCGCTACCCTCTCATCACCCATACTTTCTTCAACCAGTCATTGGTTCTGGGGGAGGGGAGAGGTTACAGAGCTCTTAACCATATAACCCATAACTAGTGCCAGGGTTACAGGGCTCCTTACCAGATAACCCATAATATGGGGTAGGCTCTCCTCAGCTGACCCACCCAGCACTCAGCTCTCTCTGAGTCCTAGCTCCCTCCCACTCCATCCCATGAGGGGGACAGAGTGCGCAGCAGGGTGGGGACTTTGGCCCATGAGGGCCACTAGGTCTCACCCTATCACATGAGCCCAGGTCTCAACACCAAAATCCCAGGTGTTTGACCTCTGGTAACTGTTCATTTTATTCTCTTAAGCAGACTGGAAACTGGCACAAGTTGTGACGAATAAACAACTCCTCCCCAGTACCTCAGTTAGTCACTAAGCACCTTCCTACTCAGCCCACTGTGGCTTGAAGGTACTGTGAGGAAGGCAAAAGACTCTCTGGTCCTCTGCCAGCTGGCCCATCGGAGAAAAAAATCCTTGCTGACACCTTAAACAGGCAATAGGCTAGACCTGCAGCATTTGTCAGAATACTTCCCTTTCTGAGGTTTGGGGCCGGGGGGGGGGGGGGGGGGGCGTGCTAACTGAAGGGAGCCGAAAGAGGCTCCACATGGCTCTTGCACTGTGCTAAATCCTGGGAACAGTGGCCAATCAGCATCCTTCTCCCACAGCTGATCAATGGGTGCCACAGATTCCCAGGGGGAGGAGCTGTCCCTTGTTCATTGGGGAGCATCTCCCTTCCTTGCTACTGGGACTGTCCCCCTTTCAGCGCTGGTCCCATCAATTTCCCCCACCATTTGATGCAGGTTTGTGGCATTTCATCCTGGTAGGTGCACTGGGGAGTTTCATTCTGAGAAACATTAGTAATGGGCTGCCCAGACTGGCAGGTATGCCAATGTCAGTGCTAACACATATGCAGTTGATGAAAAAGTGTAATGAAAAAAATAAACAAGATTATTTTGAGTATAGTTGAATCATTTTTTTCATTCCCTCCAGTTTCAGTGTAAGCCTGAGAAGTCACTTTCCTTCCTTTATTTTAATACAAAATACTTTCCTTACATAACCTGCCAATTTTTTTTCCAAGTCAGATCTCCTGAAGTTGGTGTCAGGAGGTGGAATTTACATTTCCTAACAGCAGATTTTTCCTGAACTTCCGTCGGGGAATTTCCCCTCACACAGAGAATATAATGGTACTGTCAGCACACTCCCTTAGAGTTTCACCTATGGGGGATGTACATTGAAGTTACAGCCAGACTTCACAGGAGCACAGCCAGTGAATGCTACTGAAGAAAGTGCTAAAATCAGCACATAACCTAGCTGCCCTGTCTACACCCCTCTCCTGGCCAGTGACGTGCACTTTCTGGGTGGTATTTGCTCCCCTGTGATGTCTCTGACAGAAGGGTGGTTGTGATTGCCTTTTTGACACCACAAACTCCCCCTTACTTCCACTACCACAGACCTCTGTCAGAGTCTATACCAGCTTTCAGCAGTATAGATCCTAGGATGAGTCTAGCATCATATCAGAATCTACACAGTGGGCCACATTTTGCTCTTAGGTAAGCCTGCGCATCCCCACTGAAATTCGTGGGGTGCATGTGTGTAACTGATGGCAGAATATGGCTTTTTCCCTACAGGGCTTTACAGAGTTAAAAATTCCTTTGCTGTTCATGGGAGAAAATTTGGGTTTTTAGCTGTCTGTTTCATGCAAAACAAATTCCTTCTTAGTGAGTTATGCATGAACACACACATCCCTCCTCCCCTGGAGGAAGTGCACTCAAGTAATCTCAAAGGATAGTTGATACAGGTTGTTATTTTTTTAAGTTGGCTCTGAGAGTCACTTTCCATGAAAATTTAAGCTGAAAGCCTTTAATGTGGCAGCACTAATATCACACTGCAAGCAAATTAAAATACAAACTAAACAGTGTTAAGCATAGCATAGATCAACCTGTAGAAACTCACAAAATTTGGATTTCTAAAGTACTGCGAAGTTGGTTTTGTCTCTGTAGTGATCCCTCAACCTCATGTCCCTAGAAATCCTTTTTTCTATATTTTAGCAACATCATCTGTTCCTTAATCTGGAACCCACCTTTCCACACAGTGTGTTACCATTATTGTCCCTTGGGTGAAGGAACACGTAGCTGGACTCCCCTCAATTGTGTATATGGACAGGACAGGTGTTGAGCAAAGCAAACTGTTTTTCAGGTGTTGTGCGCTTTATCTCTGCAAGTGTCCTAACTAACCACTGTTAGCTGGGGACAGAGGGACCAGGAAAGGAAGTGAACCTATCTAGCAGAGTATATGGTATATCTGTGTGTGCACATGTGTGTGGGGGGAGCTATGTAATGGGGTCTGCTTACCCCGCACTAACCCAGACAGGATTAAGCCCATATTATTGACAGTGGAAGTCCCGCCTCCCCGGCAGGACTGGGCATGCTCCAGATGCTCTAGCAGTATAAAGGGAGGAAGCCCAGCTCATTCTGGGCTGAAGGCTACAGGGGAAGGACCTGTCTGGGAAGCTCCTGCAGAGGGCCAGCCACAGCCCCTGACTGCGCCGGGAATCAGAGCCTCCATGGGCCCACTTGAACTCTGGCAACTGGAGGAGCCACAGGAGGCTAGGTCTCCAGGGAAGGGTCTGCTTGTACACACACCGGAGGCAGACCCCGGGAAAGGGTCGTGTATGGCTGGGAAGACGCCCGCCAACTCCCGCGCAGCGAGGCACGCATCCGTGGAAGTTGTGCAGGCGGAGCTGGCGTGAGATATAGATTTTGTGCAGAAGCAGAGAGAGGACCCAACCCTGAGTAGGGCCTGGGAGCAGGCCACAGTCCCCGTCCCCAGGGAGGACACACCTTCGAGACCTCCGCAGGGGCCCCAATTTGAGATCAGGTGGGATTGCCCTTATTGGGTGGTACAGGAACCACGGACGCCTGAGCCGCTCCATCAGCTGTTGGTCCCCCGGAGGTTGCAATGAAGCCTCGTACAGTTAGCACATGCAAACCCCTGGGCGGGACACCTGGGGAGGGAAAAGACCCTCCAAAGGGTGGCCCGCTGGTTTTTTTGGCCTGGCATTCACCTAGAGGTCTGAGACTATTGTGCATCTTGCTCGGAATGCCAGAGGGCTGGACCAAAGAGTGTATCCCGGACACCCCTGATACCCCTGCCAGTGGTCAGCGTCCCCTTTGAATGCATCAGGATGGACCTGGTTGGCCCCCTGGAAAGAATTAAGACAGGGAATTGATTTATTCTAGTGATCGTGGACTACGCAGCACATTATCCCAAAGCTGTTCCCCTTCGAGTAGCCATGGCGCTGGTGATTGCCACCAAACTCATGAAGGTCTTCACTAGGGTCAGGATACCCACGGAGATCCTGACTGACCAGGGCACTAACGTATTCTCTAAACTAATAGCAGACCTGTGCCACCTCCTGAATATACGGACACTCCAGACGTCGGTGTACCACCCACAAACAGATGGTCTAGTGGAGCACTTTAACAGTACCCTGAGGTCCATGTTGCGGAAATTTGTGGAGGAGGACCCCAGCCATTGGGATGCATTATTGCCAGCCCTGCTGTTCACCATAAGGGAGGTGCCCCAAGCTTCGACTGGGTTCTTGCCCTTTGAACTCTTGTATGGTAGATAACCCAGAGGGATCCTGGACTTCCTGAGGGAAGACTGGGAGGCTCAGGAGACACAAGTACTTGGGACCACCCAGTATGTGTTACACCTTTGAGAGTGGTGCCGAGCCCTGGGTGCTTTTGCCCGAGAGAACCCTATGCGGGCCCAAAAGATGCAGGAACGGCTCTATAATAGAGGAACTAAGCTGAGGAGTTTCGACCCGGGGGATCAGGTGTTGCTCTTGTTGCTCTCTGCAGAGTCAAAACTCCTGGCCAAATGGCAGGGGTCTTATGAGGTGACCCAGTGAGTTGGGCCAGTAGATTACGAGGTCTGATTGCCAGGACGACAGAGGGAGACCCGTACGTATCATGTGAATCTTTTGAAGGCCTGGAAGGCCAGAGAGGCCTTGTTCATCACCCCATCACCCCATCCGAACTTGGAACCCTAGTGTGGGGAACCCCCAGATCCAAGGCCGGCTGCGCTCGGGACAAGCCTCATCACGACACAGCAGGATCAAATACACCATCTCATAAGGGACTTTCCTGATGTTCTATCAACCCACCTGGGACGAACCAACCTTAGGAGCCATCATATCGTGACAACACTCAGTCAGAGAGTGAGGGACGATGAGAGACCGCTGCTCCGGAAGATGTGGGCCACAGAATGACAGGAACTGGATACAATGCTTAAGATGGGGGTTGCTGAGGAGTAAATGGCGTAGTCCAATCATTCTGGTCCCAAAACCTGATGAGACTACTTGATTCTGTATCAATTTCCAGAAAGTCAACGCTATCTCCCGGTTCAATGTGTACCCAATGCCCCATGTGGAAGAACTCATAGAACTTGGGGGAGCAAGGTATTTGTTGACCCTAGATTTAACCAAAGGGTATTGGCAAATCCCCCAATACCAAAATTCCAGGGGAAAATGGCCTTCCCAACACCATTCAGCCTCTTCCACTTTGGAACCATGTCTTTCAGGCTACATGGAGCCGCGGCTACTTTCCAGCGGCTGATGAATAAGATCTTGCTGCCTCACAATCAGTACGCCATGGCTTATATAGACGACATTGTAATCTATAGTTGTAAATGGGAGGACCACCTACGACACCTTGCTGGGGTGTTCCAGGCCCTCAGAGCAGTCGGCCTCAGGGCCAACCCAGAGAAGTGCCATCTTTGGCAGGAAGAGGTGACGTACCTTGGGTACGTTGTAGGAGTAGGAAAATTGTGCCCTCTTATCAATACGGTACAAGCCCTTATGGATACACCCAAGACAAAGAAACAGGTACGCTGGTTTTTGGGACTTGCCGGGTATTATCGCTGTTTCATACCAGACTTCGCATCTATAGCCGCCCCCTCTCGGACCTGACGAAGAACTCTCAGCCACTACAGGTGCAATGGTCTAACGAGTGCAAAGAGGCATACAAGACTCTGAAAGAGCGATTGACACAGGAACCGGTCCTGCGACACCCCGACTTTACAAAGGAGTTCATACTCCAAACAGATGCCTCAGAGGTGGGCTTAGGGGCTGTACTCTCCCAAGAACTGGAGGGGGAAGAACACCCAGTACTGTACCTGAGCCACAAATTACTTCCTCAGGAGTGACATTACTCAACAATAGAGAAGGGGAAGCCCATCTCATTATGTGCTGGAGGCCACAGGGGAAGGACCTATCTGGAAAGCTCCTGCAGAAGGCCAGCCACAGCCCCGGGAATCAGAGCCCCCTTGGGCCCACTTGTACTCCAGCGACTGGAGGAGCCACAGGAGGCGACTGGCCCAGCTGACCATGGAGAATCTGAAGTCTCATGGGAGACCCCAACGCAGACTCTGGAAGGAAGTGACCCAGGGAGGGTGATGGAGTGGTACCTCCAACCCGGGAAACCTCAGCGTGTTTCGGTAGGACTGCCCCCTACTGAGTCAGTGGCAAGTTGCTACGCCACTGTTAACCACCTGGGTCGGGGCCTGGTGGGATCAGGGGGCCTGGTCCCCACCACCGGGGCCACCACACCTCTTGGTGGATGCCCCACCCCCATAGACTATGGCTGCTTGGCTACACCGTCCCTGACAGGTGTTTGTCTAACCTGCTCTTAAAAAGCTCCAATGATGGAGATTCCACAGCCTTCCTAGGCAAAATTATTCCTGTGCTTAACCACCCTGACAGGTAGGAAGCTTTTTCTAATGTCCAACCTAAACTGCCCTGGCTGCAATTTAAGCCCATTGCTTCTTGTCCTATCCACAGAGAACAATTTTTCTCCCTCCTCCTTGTAACAACCTTTTATGTACTTGAAAACTGTTATCATGCCCCCCCGTAACACTGCACCCCATAATGCTTTATGGAAATATGCTTATGAATGTAAACATGACATAACTGGAATATGTTTTATGCTACATATGCCATGTAACATATCTCTGCAAATGTTATGATCCACTGAATATATTCATACCATTTGTATGCATGTATAATTTTTGTATTCAAAGTTATGAATATTGGCTGTGTACTTGTTTGATTTTTAAGTAGCCTTAGTAAGGCATTTGGGCAGCTTTTTTAGAAAGGAATTTGCAAGTTAAGTGCCCAGTCAAGAAACACTTAATGGACAATGGATCTTTGAAGACTCCAATCCACATGAGAAGTCTACCTCAGGACGTTCAAGGTAGAATGTGAACAATGGCTGCCACTTGTAAGGAACTGAGTCATGCATGGACATGAGACTTGCCCATGTGACTCAAACTCCATCTTGTAGCTGGAATTCTACACAGAGGGAAGGAGGGGTGTCCACCCACAAGAGGAAAAACTATATAAAGTCCTGGGAGACCCCTCCATTTGTCTTCAGCTGGCTCAAGAGATAGCCTCTCCACCCCCCAAAGGATACCTGAAAGAAACCAGAAAAAAGGACAGTAACCACAGGGATGTGAGTGGTTGCTGGACCCAGACTAGAAGGAGGCTAGTCTGTAAAAAGAAGCTTACTGGAACAGTTCTGAGGGTGAGATTTCATCTGCAATCACTTTCTTACTGTATTAGGTTTAGACTTGCATGTTTTGTTTTATTTTGCTTGATAATTCACTTTGTTCTGTCTGTTATTACTTGGAACCTCTTAAACCCTTCTTTTTGTAGGTAATAAAATCACTTTTTACTTATTAATTAACCCAGAGTATGTATTAATACCTGGTGGGGCAAACAGCTGTGCATACCTCTCTATCACTGTTATAGAGGGCGAACAATTTATGAGTTTACTCTGTATGAGCCTTATAGAGGGTAAACCGGATTTATTTGAGGTTTGGACCGCATTGGGAACTGGGCATCTGGGTGTTGGAGACAGGAACACTTCTTAAGCTGTTTTCAGTTACGCCTGCAGCTTTTAGGGGATGTAGTTTGGACCTGACTCTGTGTTTGTAACAGGCTAGCGTGTCTGGCTCAAACTGGCAAGGTTCTGGAGTCCCAAGCTGGCAGGGAAAATGGGTTAGAAGTAGTCTCAGCACATCAGTTGCCAATTCCCAAGGGGTTTTCCGTGATCCAACCTGTCACACCCCCGTCAGTCTTCTCTTCTCCAGACTAAACAAACCCAATTTTTTCAATCTTTCCCCATTGGTCACGTTTTCTAGACCTTTAATCATTTCTGTTGCTCTTTTCTGGACTTTCTCCAACTTGTAGACATCTTTCCGGAAATGTTGCACCCAGAACTAGACACAATACTACTTTTGAGGCCTAATCAGCATGGAGTAGAGCGGAATAATTAATTCTTGTGTCTTGTTTACAACACTCCTGCTAATACATCCAGGAATGATGTTTGCTTTTTTTGCAACGGTGTTACACAGTTGACTCATATTTAGATTATGACCCCCTGATCCCTTTCCCCAGTACTCCTTCCTAGGCAGTTATTTCCATTTTGTATGCGTGTAACTGATTGTTTGTTTGTTTTTTCCTAAGTGGAGTACTTTGCATTTGTCCTTATTGAATTTCATCCTATTTACTTCAGACCATTTCTCCACTTTGTCTGGATATTTTTGAATTTTGATCCTATCCTCAAAAGCACTTGCAGCTCCTCCCAGCTTGGTATTATCTGAAAAATTTATAAGTGTATTCTCCATGCCATTATCTAAATCACTGATGAAAATATTGAACAGAACCAGACCATAACTGATACTTGCAGGACGCCACTTGATATGCCCTTCTGGAAACACTGATAATTGCTCTCTGGGAATGGTTTTGAGATTGATATGTTGATTTAGGTTCATATGTTATGATTACTCAATCAACATAAATTGAGCATTCATGGCACCATCCCTGGCCCGTCCTCACTTAAATTCCACAACATGCAGTGATGTACAAGAACCTTGCATGGCTGTGCCATTTGTGATGCCTGCCTCGCCCCAACACATACATAATAGTCTCCAACAGAATCCTGCTGGAGAGTTAGTGAAAATACTTACAGAACTTAAATAGAAAACAATGCAAAGCTTTGTCTAATTTTCCAGTAATATTTGTATCTTTAGCTAAGAGCAGTCATAAAGAGCACACATTTGTACTCTATTCATTTGTAGCCACTTTGTGGTGATTATTTTCATCATAACACTCAACATGGGTCTGATCCTACCAACCCTGTCTGACACAAGTAATCTCATCGAGGTCTTTTTTGCATTTGTAGAAGACAAAGAATTCCTTTAATGGACAAAGTAACTTTTCCAGAATCCCAAGGCCCTATGGTAAAAGTTCCTGGCCCATGTGTACCTCTCCTTTTATATATACTGAAAGTACTGTCCAGAGGACAAGGCAAAAGGACTAGTTAATCCCCTCTCCTCTCAGGAGGTCCTACACAGGACCCCCAAGTGCCAATGGTCGGTATTCAGGGACGAGATGGTGGAACAGTGTCTTTTGATGATACATTTTCCTCTCCAGGAGTGATGGCCAACTTAGTCATGGGACAAGGTTTAGTCTTACATTTTCCTTCACATGCCAGTGATGTGGTTCACCAACAATCTTAACGTAAGTCACCATAAAAGCCAATGATAGCACCTGACTAAGACAGTTTAGTTGCAGTTCCCAATTTTGTGTAAGACTCCCATTGGAATGAATGAGATTATCTGAAAAATAAGGTACTACTCAGTGGGAGTAAAAGGTGGCAAAATTGAGCCCTATACTTGCAAGAAACCTGATTTACTCACAAAATAGGCATATTAATATATAATGAATGAGTTAAGTGGTGTATAAATTATGCAGCCCTTATGCCATAGCAAGAACATATACAACAACTTTTCGCACTTATTAGCATCCTTTTAAACAAGAAAGAACGATAAATATTAAAAGCCTATTTTTTTAAAAAAAATCTTCAAAATAGCATGTGTATGTTGTGGCTGATTTACACTTAAAGACTTTTAAAAAATTCTTCCAGCACAAACAGCTATTTTGCATATGTTACATGATTATCCTGAAATAATCCTGGGGGACCACAAATAATATGAATTAGAAAAGTGAAGTATAAACCTGAGCTACTTTTATACCAACACTCCAACATTGTTTAAATTTTCAAGTAAACTGTCAATCAGCAAAGGAAGAACAAATATAGCATTTAAGGCAATGCTGAAACAATTATGAATTTCTGAGAACTATTTAGAATCAGATAACATTCTAGAATCTTCCCTTAATTACTGCACACCTCTAAAGAGGTCCAAGCCATTAATGGACATCCAGTGGGAAAAGCTGTCTCAATTACTTTTTGCAAAATATGACTCAGCACACTTGAACCATGTCCCTATGCAAGTGTTATTTTAAGAAGATATGTAAAACAATTGCATACTACCACCTCAGATGTCTCTTAAACAAATTCCCTCAGTGGACTGATAAGAAGCTTGTTTCCTGGAGAGCAGGTGTAGGCAGGTGGAATCCACACCTATTTCCAAATCTACACAGCTATAATAGACACTTAATAGGCTCTTAAGGTCTTTCCTGTGGCAAGAAATTTTGCCTCAGTTGCTGAAATACCTTACAACACTTTAAATTGAAGGTCTGCAGAAAAACCTCAGAAGGGGTTTAAATTTGTGAAATTCATAACTTGTTTAGTGATACATAAAAAGAGTGGTGATGGTGTCAGGACCCTTTGGGCTGCTTAGATTAGTGGTTATTTTTAAGAATAAAGCCTTAATTAAAAATAAATTAATAATAGTTTAAATTAGAACATTCAGTAATGGTGGCAATAGGGTAAGGTAATTCCACTTTCTGTGGTGAATGACTAATGAAAACTCCATAGAAATACATTGGAGCCTATAGAGATACATAGGGGCTTCCAGACAGGAAGTAGCTAGGGGTCATTCATAGGTTAGTTAAGAGAAACCCCATAGGAATACATAGGTGCCCATAGGAATGTATGGGGATGATGCAATCGGGAGGTAGGATTGCACCACTTCTGGGTATGATTCAGCAAAATCCCATTGAGATTCATTGTAGCCCCATAGAAGTCTATGGAGTGGGAGAAGCTGCCTGTCAGGGGCGGAGCCAGCTGAAAGTTGGAAGCTGATTAGTTTTGTTTTCAAAGATGTACTGCTTACTTGTCTATTCTTGGTCGGAGGGCTGTATCTGTGTCCTTTCAAGGGAAAGCTAGGTAGCTGCAGCTTCTCCTATCAACTCCTTTAGGGCGGGCCACAATCTTGTTTACCAACTTAGATAGTTACAAAGGAAAAGTTTTAAATTAAAAGAAGTAATTTTAGGCAACATCATTGGTATAGGCTTATTAAAGCAAATCTTCTGGTAACATTTCCACAAGACCTCCATGCCCACAAACACCACTGTTACAGCGTGGAAGAGTTTTCCTATTGCTCCAGCCTGTTAACAGAATCTGGAATTCTGTAGCAAGCTGAAGGTTAATTACAGCTGAGAACCTGAAGTAGGCATGGCAACACCCTTAACTACAAGGGAGGTGAGAGCAGTGTATGAGACTTCAGCAAAAAAGGAACACATAGCTTGATTCTGCTCTTTATTTTAAAATAGATAACTTGATAGTCGATCTAGGTGAACTTTTGTTGGAGAATAGTACATTTGCAGAAAAGTGCATATTTCAGGGTACAAAACTTTGCAGATTCAGGTCAGATTTCACAAGTAGTTTCAGTGCCCTGAAAAAAACAATTAAAAAACCAAACATTTCAGAAATGTCCTTGATTGGTTATGAAAACATCAAATTGCATTGATATTTTCATTTTTAAATGTTGCTTTCAAATTGACATTCTAAACATTTTTATTTTTTTTAGTGAGAACAAAACTCAAAGCAATTCAGTTTAATTTTGAAACAGATTTTTGGACCAGCCACTGAACCAAAAAGTTAATTATTTACTCAGCTCTAAGTGTGTCTGTATACTAGTCCTGAGAGGTTCCAAGCGCTCTCTGAATCAGATTTCTCTTGTATATCTCACAAAATGGTGGCTAAGTCCAGCTTGTGTTTTGTGCATCTCCAAGTTTTCAACTTCAGGGGGAACATGTCTTTAAGCGCCTGATCTCACAACAACTCCTGTGATGTGCCAAGTGCCTTCAACTCCTAATGAACTCAAATGTAAGGTGTTCAGTTTTGTCCTTGATGGGTTTAAGCTGACACCAGGAGGAACATCAGAAAGACAGGCAGAGAGCTGGAATTGAGTAGAAGTAGACTGGTTAGAAATGGAAAAAAGTAGATCCTTGAGTTATCAGTAAAAGAGATGGTAGTTCAAACTGTGTGAGTATATGAGATCTTACAGAGAGAATATAAAGGGAGAAGAAACGGGGCCTGAAATTAGAACCCTGCAGGACTTCCATGGAAAGTGCAGAGGGAAGAAAGAAGAGGACCCACTGAAAGAATGATTATAGAAGCTGGAAGAAAACCAGGTGAGAATTACAAAGTCAAGGGAGTACAAGATTTCAAGAAGGCATTTGATCAATGATGTCAAAAGCAGAAAGATTAAGGAGGACTGAAGTGGAATACAGATGTTCAGAAAAGGTTATTAGAAACTATTGGGGGAGCTCTTTCACTGTAGTGAAGAAGCTAGAAGGAAAGGGATCCAGAATGGAGATGGAGGAGAGGAACTTGAGGTAAAAAATGTGAATAAGCTGTTCTGTGAGTTTAGAGGTGGAGGAAGAAGGGAGAAGAGGCAGTAGCTGGAGAGATTGGACCAAGGGTAATTTTTGAGGATGGGAGACATCAGGGCTTGATTGTAATTTGAAGGGACAAGGGTAGAAAACATTGAAGGGAAAAAGGGACGGAGCCTGAAGATTTTCATCATTTTTTCAATTAGATTTTATCTTTTGAGTATACAGTGTGCAAGGAAGATCATGCATTAAGATTTGCCTCCATGGTTCTGTGGCAGTAGGTTCTTTTACCCCAGATATGTAGGTGTGTAATTCCTGATTACATTAATGGATGTTACAAGAGAAGAGGCAAGATTATTGACAAGATAAATCTCAGGGGAAATAACAAGGGAGTTATCTTCTAGATAGGTCAACTTTCAGAGGAAGGTTTTAGTTCTGATATGTGTTTGCACAGTGACATTTGTCTGCACACCTTTGTGCAAACTAGCTACATTACACTTTCTTCAGAATATTAAAAGAAGGAAACTACACGGTTGAGAAAAAAATCAAACAATTAGCTGTTAAGAAAGACACTTTTAAAGATGTCATTGCCAAATAAGCAGAAGTTTTCTGTCCTTCGCAGAAAACCTGTACATTGAACCACAATCCCTAAAATCTTGTGACTTTTCTAAAAGTAAAATAATCTAGCCTGACATACATTAGCGGTAGCTTTTATGCTCTATGAATATACTTGACGAAATCAAACAATATTTTACCTTGACTCAATCAGAAACCCAATCTAGACAAAATCCTACATTTCAACAGCATTAAAACTTTGTTGAATATTGACATTGAATATTTGTTGAATATTGAACTAGCAAATTCAAAATTAATAGGATCTCAAGATTCACATTTAAGTCTAATGACCTTTCGTTTATTTTGTTTGAGTGTTTTGCATGGTATTTCTCTTTTGCTTGACACTAAAGTACAGTAACTTACACACACACGGTTACACAACAGACCTTATTCAACAGCAGCTATTCTAGTCTTACTGTCTGAAAAATAAATACATGATTCAGAATGGCTGAATATATGTGGAGGCATTTATAAAAGTCTGTTTAGCTAGTTAAATATGAATTTTGTTAGACATATTATCTAAACGGGCTATTAAGTACACAGATTTTGGTAAACATACAAATTACAAAAGTACATTTACCAAGATGGACAATAACAGCTTCCATCTATTGTCTAAATTCTTTTCATTTTGTGGATTGTAAATCCCAGAAAGTAACTAGTCTAAAGGCAATATTAAGGTCTTTTATGGTGATTCAGTTACTAAAATGATTTGCTAAATATCTTTATGAAATTGTAATTGCACAGAAAAGGGCATTTCTAAATGAAACAGTGTTTTTCATTTCCAACATACCCAATGGCAATAATCCACATGTATACTAATGGCCTATAGAATCTATAGAATTAATCTTGTTGACTGCTAAATTCAGGCAATGGGTTAGGACATGAAAAGCGTCTAAGTACTTTATCTGGTCTAAATCCTCTTCTTCAGCTGCGGACCCTCAGAAGATCCATAAACTCCCAGGCTAACTTCCAGGGTCTGCTTTTGATTCTAAATGGGAATAGCCCCCAGAGTAGTGGTTGCTGATTGAGGTACCTCACAGCAGCCTATGGTCATTGTTGTTCTTGAGACAGTATTTGTAGATCTACCTGCCATAACTGATTGGTGTGCATACCAGTTAAACACTTGGGGATGATGCTTAGGGATTCAGTATACATCTTCATATCAGCAAGTGTAGTGTCATTTTTTATTTTTATTATGGTTAGGGGCCTCAAAAGCTGGAAGTGGCCCAGGCCTCTCTGGAACTTTGAGAAAACCTGCATGTGACTCACTTTAGACATTCATATACATTATTTTCTAACAAAAATCCCCACATTAATACAATAGCAACATATGTTTCTTACAGAATCTTTTTCTTATTAATTTGTCATTTGTCCATAGCAGATTTGTTCAACAACAATATCTCACACAAGACAATCATTAGTATGACATGATTTTTGATATTTAAAATAAAATTCCATAGGATGCTTTTATACCATGTTTTAGTCCTGGGCAGTTTAATTCAGATAATCACATTCAAGTATCAGTGATACAGAGCTGTGCTTGTGAAGAGAATGTCATTGTAAAAGAAGCAAGCATCTGTTACTTCAAGTTTCACTACAAATGCGTAAATAAAGATTACTATGAAAGAAGAGTTAAGGGGCAGATTTGCAACCACAGAAAGCAAAGAAATTCAGTTCTCTCTTATTCTGTTCTGCCTAACTATTGCGCTTGTCTGTGTTCAGTGTGTGTCATGATGTTATGTGCTGTATGGTATATTCTAAAATGAATAGGGCAGGTTATAGATGGATGGGAGGTTTTAACTCCATGTTGTTGCCCTTCTGGGTTGTCATCAACAAATCAAGTGGGAGTTTGATTATTCTGCATTTCAAAATATTTTGCTTCTCTTTTTGCAGTTATTTCTTTATACACTTCTCTCTCTCTCTCCTCCCCCCCCCCCAACACATAGATAGCCTTTCTATGGTCATCAATGGGCACAGAATCAGGCCCTTAGCTCTACTTTCATCTCATAAATTAACCCCCGCCATCTACGATAACATTCTTCTCTGAACTTTTACATGCCCAGAATGTAATGCAATATTTCCAGGTGTAGTCAAACCACAGCTCTACAGAGAGTCTCTGCTCTGTGATATATGGGCTATGTATGCAGCCCCCAACCGTGTTGATCATTTTTGCTGCTATAACAAATACACATGAAAACTGCTATTCACTAGAGCTGGTCGAATAATTAATTTAGAACAACAATAAATGCAAATGTTGACATTTTCTTATGGAATGACTGATCATTAGTATTTTGATTATGCAGCTAGCTGTATTGTCCACTATCAGTCTGGATCTGTGTTAGGCTACTCCTTCCTATTCTCTCCTTCCCATTGAATGCATGTCTTAGCTAATTTTTCCTCAGGTGTATTCGCATGTATTTGTTATTTGCAGCTTACTTCTCTTGTTCTTTCAGTCTGATTTTTTTGTTGTAATTAGTATGTGCAACTCTTCTCAGTTAATACCCATGAATTTCATGAGTATTGTGTTTATTCTCTCTTACATAGCACCTCCGTTAGTAGATTTGGAAGTGCCTAGTACTACACAACTGAAGGCTTTAGCATTCACTTCAAAGGATGCAGAATCAATCCCTAAAACCAGACACCTCACTCCATTTTGCTATTGAAATAGTCACTCGTTGTTTATGCTTTTACCCAGTTCTCCTACAAAACGCTGCTCTTACCTAAGCCATTTTGTAATATTTTTTCAAGTGAGCTTTTCTGAAGACCTAGAATCAAATGCTTTATAAAAATCTAATTATGTTAGGCTAGACTTTCAAAGCTAGGTGCTTGTATTTGTACTTGTAGTTTTGTGTGGGCCTAATTAATGCATACAAGTATCTACTTATACATGTGCAAATCTGCTATTTTGCACACATATGGTTGCTTAGCCTTCAAATTTGAATTCATGTAGTTGCATCTGTCTAGCTTAGAAAATCTGGACTATTATATCTACTTCATTCCTTCCACACACTTTGTAATTCTGTCAAGAAGAACAATCAAGTTCATTTAGCAAACATTATTCTTTATGAACTCACACTCATGGTTCTCTTATATAAAGGATATAGATGTATAAAATCTAAAGGATATTATTTATCTTACAGAAGCACCAAGAGGCCACAACCAAGATCGAGGCCCCATTGTGCTAGGCACTGTTCCAATACATAAGAGACAGTCCCTGCCCTGACACACTTACATTCTATATAGGCAAGATAGAAACCAAGAGAAAATGACTTGCCCAAAATCATACAATCAGTCAGTAGCAAAGCTGGGAATAGATCAAGGGTCTCCTGAGGCCCAGTCCAGTTCCTGGTCCTCCAGACCACTGATTAATATCTTTGGCTGTAAATTTTGTTTCAACCAGTATTCCTGGTACTGAAATAAGGTCTATTGGTAAGTAATTCCTTGGATTATTCTAGCATCTCTTTTGAAGATAGGTACAACATTTGCTATGCTTCAGTCTGCTAGTATTAGAGTTGATTTTAATGAGAAATTGCATATTGGTTAACAGCTCAGCCACCTCATTGTGAAGCTCTTTCACTTTAGTTTACCAGTTTGTTCCAGCATCTCTGACCATTCTGCGTCATATTTGCTTGAAATAATTAGGTCTATGGTATTATCTTTGCCATCATCCTCTTTATTAAATGATTGATACAAAGCAGTCATTTGGCTTCTCTGCAACATCCTTTCCCTCTTTATCTGCACTCTTTTCTCCCTGATGGTTCATCGGAGCAGTAGTGTAGCTAGGGGTGGAAATGTGGGTGGGTCCCAAGTTTTGGGTATACTGGCAATGACAGATTGTGCTAACTCAGCTTCTCCCCTGGCACCACGCCCTGTTCCTATCCCTTGTGCCCCCAGAGACAGGGCTTCACTTGCCAAGCTGGACACGTGCATGGGGCGGCTCAGAAAATGGCCAGGCAGAGCTGCTGGGGAGTAGGTTTCTGAAGGGTGGGCACATGGCTCTGTCCTGGATTCCAGGTGCCTGAGTAATGCTCCAGGCCAGTGTGGCAGCACTACACCCCTGCTCAGATTTGGGTGGGCCTGGATGCTAAGTGGGGTGGGCCTCCACCCACCCACGCCCACCCGTGGCTACACCACTGCATCAGACTGAGGATTTATCTCAGGCTTTCTGCCTTGGTATTGTTAAATAATTTCTTGTTGTTGTATCCTTGGCTATTTGCATTTCAAAATTCCTGTTAGTCTTCGTGATGTCTATCTTACATAATAACGGTCATAGTTTGATATTTTCTAATGGCTTCATGAAGACCAGATTTCTGTTTTCATAAGCATAGCTACTCGACTCAAAAAAACTCAAACCAAATTCTAATCAGTTTATAGTTCATGACTAAAATTTGAGTCAATTTGGAGCTAATCGGGTTTCACAATCTCTAATTTTGATTAGTTTTTAGAAAAATAATAAAATTTTAAAATACTGCAATAATATTTTCACTGTTCCTACTAACTAAAATCATGGCTGTGAAAGGAAGGAATAGGTGCATTGACTCAGGCAGGGAGTTTATTGCACCTGAAAGAAAAAGCAAGCTCCTCCTTCCATTAGAAAGCAATTTTGTTAAGAAAGAGTATAACATTTCTTTGCATAAATGTATTTTGCTTACCATCTGAGAAAGGGAATAAACTACATGAGGGATAATATTTTCTGTATGCCACCCACTTATGTACTCTATCTTCCCATCTTTACAGATTCCATGTTACTAATATGTACATTTTTCTAACCTTCATTGTCTTTTGACTACTGGAAAAAACAAAAAGAAAAAACCCCCAAACAAAACACAGGCCAAGTTTACTACTGCCATGAATGTGTGATCAGATCTGCTGACTTCACTTAGGTTGTACCTGCTTATGCCAGTAGTGAATATGAACCCCAAATCACTTCTACGTCACAGGAACATAAGTGCGCAGGATAGAAGTACACAGCATGTACTGTATTACTGTAGTGCCTTTAGCATAAACTACATGTAGTATGTGAAATGTATCAAAGTTGTCATTCTTTCACAATATCCTTCTTCAGAGAACTATTGTTTTTATTGAGTTGTGAGAACAAGAAAGGCTCAAGGCCTAATTATATCCATAGAGTTCCTATTTCACTCACGCCAAAAAACTGGCCATTTCACTTCCTCAGCCAATGTTTCCAGGACAACTGAACCCCCAAAATCTGATGCAGGGCTAAGGAGTAGCCATTTCTAAACCAGGAAAACCATTACAAGTTCCCAAAAGCTATCAACCCATCTCTCTCCAGTGTGTCACATCCAAGCTTATGGAGATACTGATTCTGATATGCATTAATGAGGTTATCAAGCCACAACTGCCTTTTGTTCAGGCTGGTTTTAGACAAGGATGGGTGTACCTAAAATCAACTCATTTGCCTAACAGAAGACATTGAAGATGGCTTGGAGAATGACAAGAAAGTTGATGCCCATCTGGTGAATCTGTCAGCTGCATATGACACAGCATTGCATGTGGGGCTGACTGCCAAGTTGTTGCCAACTATTTCCTGTATGCCCATGGTGCAATTCATTATGAAAATAGTAACAAATTGGTGCTTCATCTCACAAGCTGGAAACAGTCTTCTAGCTTAGAAGTCTCTGTAACAGACTCCCACAAGGATCAGTTCTAGCTCCTCTCCTTTTCAACACCTAAAGCCGATAAGTAGAGGTATAAGCAGATGACACCTGTCTCACTGATGTGGGTAACAATCTGCATTATATCGAAGGATCAATCAGCCAGGACATGAATGCTCTGGCCACTTACCTTTGTCAGTGGAGACTTACATTAAAGGAGTCTAAGATGGTGGCCACAAATGTTCATCTGAACAATTGCCTTGCCAATCAATCCCTTATAGTCTGTGTTGAGGATACACTCTGTCTCTAGCTGCTTGTCACTTATTTAGGAGTTAATTGGAGTGTAGTCAAACATACCAGTCCAATATCGAACATTTAAAGATAAGATCTCCTACCACCACTTTCTTCTTTCATGGGCTTCCAATGAGAGCTTAGCCATTGGACTACTATAAACTAGTCTTGAGCCCTTTTCCTTGAAGTGTACCCTTGCAATGATCAGAAAGTCAAGGTTTGGAGTCACTGATTGAGATGACAACAGAAACTGGAATAACCTGGGGACTTATTATCTAAAAAAGCAAGAGAGCATTACCATTGGTTCTCACTTAATGGGAACCCCTCTGCTCTCTTCCACCCCCCCACCCCCCGGGGATGCTTTTCTTTCAAGGCCTTATCTGGCAACCCTTACTTCATGTGAATAGTCCTTGCTTACCTTAATGGAATCCTTTATGTTAAAACTACTCATGAGTAAAAGTTTGCAGTACTAGATTCCATGATGACAATAGCCCTGTAATGTTTACCCTAATGTAGTAGTTCTCAACATTTTTCACCCTGCTGGATCCCCTCTTGGGATGGAGTGGCAGATGGGTCATTCTCAAACTAGTTTGTGCTATGTGCTGACAGTTGTCATAATCTCTCCTTTTTCCTGTCTATTTTCTAACTTCTTTTGATTTACCTTCTTGTCTTTCACCGCCTTTCTCTTGGTCTATTTGCTCCTTTCCTATTTTTTTTTAAATAGTTTCTTCTTCATACTCCTCCTCATCTCCTCTCTGGTAACTCTGGGTCCCCCTCCATGTTCCATTAGCCACTAGAAGACTGCAAACTGATGGGGAGCCATGATAGTTCCAGCTGAGTTGAGTGCTGAAAACCAAAACTGGGGCCAGCAGGTTGGTGCCTGAGACTGCAGCCCTATAGATGAGAACTATTCTTGTATCCATCTACATTAAATGCCACAGCAACAGCAGGGAGGAGAGGGGTGTGGCTTTCAAGGAGCCACCTGCCATTTTACCTGTTTGTAGCCTGAATCCTGCAGCTTTCTCCCCCGGCTCTGAACCTCTCTTCTGCCACCCATGCCCCAGCTTGAGAAACACTGCTATAATGATATAAAGTTACACACATACATATGACACATTTTAGGGGCATTGGAAACAAGCATCAAATAATTCTGTATTGCACCAACATTTTGCATTGGACCAAGGACAGCTGTACTCCACAAGGGGAAAATCCTCAGAAGCAGAGTTGCTCAGATAGTATGTCTCTTGTGTGGAGAGTTCCTGAGGTCAGAAACACTCCTAGGTGAGGATCTAAAGCTTAGTATAGTACCAGTACAGCAGAAGAAAGCATCCTCAACTGCCTGAGAACACAGCAGCTTATGAACAGAGCAGAACTATGGTGTCTGCACAGTGAACAAGGAAGTGCACTGATTTTCATTTCTCTGTCCATGTAACACTAGTTTTTGCTGGGATCAACATTCCCCACACAGGAAAAGGTACTGTGGAACTGCAAACCTATTTTCTGTTTAAAATGCATCATCAGGGCCACATAGATTTAAAAAGTAAGTACAGACAAGTTGGTGCTCTCACACAGGGAGAAGACAGCTGCATTTTTTCTATTAATTAAAGACGGTTACTAATGTAGATGTGCACTGTAGCTGCTTAATATTGATATGTTCGTAATATAGAGACCAGAAACTGACAAGTTTATGTATTTCTCCAACCATCTTACAACGTGCCCTGCAAATGAACTCCCCGGATTTGCAATCCCTTTTGTTTCAAAGAAGTTGGAGACAAGTAACAGACCTTGAAAGGCCAAGCAGAACAGTACGTGTACCATAATAGAACAAAAGGCTGACCTGTGTTCTTTGTTCATTGCACCACCTAACGCAATACTACCCAAGGCCAAGCAGCTCAAATATGATCCAAAAAATTTGTATTTGTACTGCTGTAAAACTCTCAATAATTCTTTGTATGCTTCAAAACAAGTACCATTGTATCAGTTCCCTTCAAAAGCCTATTGCAAACCAGTTATTTTAATAGTGTGCTGCTTTGATTTTAAATGCATTAAATATCTATCAATACACCAAAGTGGTCAAAATAAGACCCTTATTGCCTTACTATCTCAGCAAACTCACAAGAATTTCTTGATATATTCAAATCATTAATGAATGAGGCAGATCATTATGTATATAATATAGTAAACATTTGGTTGTCTCCATTACCATTCTTAATAGGGAAGCTAAATAGAAAACTCGTTCATCGTTCAGTTCCAAAGTCTTCTCTCGGAATTAACTACACTAGTTATAGCTTCCAACAAATATACCATGGTAAGAGGCTGCTGGCAGCACCTGTCACTTGTACAAGGAACTAGTGGCAGGCAAAATGGAGACAGCAATGTTAACGTTTAGAATTATAACAATGTCATTGATGCTGTTACCGTAAGGATTACTAGGCATTAGGACATGTCGTTCAAAGAGGGTCTTCATGTTCAGCTAGCAGTGTGGCACACATTGTTTGTTTTTTTGTTACAGGGTGCTACTATTCAAGATTGTTCTGATTAGTACCCAGAATGGTATGATAGTGCCTCTCTTTTAAAGCTGGGCTCAATTTTTCCACTTAAAGCAAGGATTAATCCTCTTTGTTTTGTACAAAGAATACAGTATATTTCTGCACTGTTACCAACTTTCATGATTTTATCATGAGCATGAGTCTTGAGATAGTGGGATTTTTTTTAAAGCCTTAGAGACTGTCATCCTGTGAACCACCAGAACCTCAGCTCTCATTTTAAAATAAAGTAAGTTTCCATCCCTCCTGGTTGCAGAGAAGAGCTTGAAAACATGAACCCTAAAGTTTCAAAAGCCAGAAAGAAGAGAACCCCAAGAGTACTATTTTTTAGTTTTTCATTATTTAAGGCAATCACATGATCTTGGGGGCCTGACTTATGACATAAGAATTCCTAGGGTTTGCAATACAGCTATTATTGAGGGAAACTTTTCTCATCTGGTGACTATTTTCATGAGTTTAAAATCACCCACCCACCCTGAAATTTTGAATACGAATGAAAAGTCCAATTTCAAAAACATTTGCACATCAAAACCAGATTTTTTTTTCCATTTTAGAGAAAAATGTTTTATTTTTTTGGTTTTGACCTTTTTCAATTGAATTAGCTTAAATTTCTAAATGAAAAGTTGTTTCAAACTGGAAAGCCAGAATATTTAATTTTGAAAGTGTCAGCTTTTTCCTGAAATTTGTTCAAGCTGGGAAATTAGAAAAGCCAGACCTTATTTCAGAAACAGTTTTGATTTCAAGAAATCAGCATTTTTTGACAAAAAACAATTCACCAAGAAGTCCCAATAAGCTCTAGTTGGCAATACCTCTTCCATGAATTCCCAGTACATAATCTGTGGGGAAAGATAGAATTTCTGTAATTTGCAAGTTCTTTTGTTAATTAGTTCAAGAGTTTAAACTGTTACAAAAATTGTGATGTCCACAGTGTGGCCAACTCATGATTTTACCGAGATGCTTGTGATATTTGAGCTTTTATTTCAAGACCCAGCTTTCAAAGAGACGAATTTCAGCTTTCATTTAAAAAAAATCCTAGCTCTCATGGTTGCAGAGAAATACTGGAAAATGTGACCCAACTGCATTGGAAAGGCTCAAATACCAGACAAGTAAAAGAAAAGAGGCAAATAACAACGCCCAAATCATTATTTTTTTTAAATCTCATGAATTTTAAGTCAGACTTGTGATTTTTAACATTAGGGCTTGAAATTACGACTTTTAATATTTTTTTTCTCTAGAATCTCACCTTTTTCAGCCTCCTTTTGCTAACAAATAGCTAGTTCATTATCCTGCATACTTTCCATATGGTTAAAACTCAGTGCAAGCCAGTGATTAATGTGATTTTGAATAAGTTAGGATATAATTAAGCAAAGTAATTACTGATTCATCCTCCTCCCCCCATCTTTTCCATTATGTTAATGAGTTTCTTTTGCTCAAAATAGCTACCATTTCCCATAATTTACAGTAGGACTGATGCTATCCACTGGGATTGAAGGTGCAGACACCCTCGGTAAAGCTGGCCACACTTGTTGCCAACTCACGATTGTTGTTGTATTTCTTAAAGCCCCAGCTTATGAATCAAGAGATTGCATGAGAATCTCAACTTTTTTTAAAAAAAAGAGCTTCTAGCCCTCATGATTGCAGAGAAAAGCTTGAAAACCTATGTAGCAAGTGCAACCTAAAAGCTAAGTAACCAGAAGGTAAATGAAAAGAACCCTTTAAAAAAACAGATTGACCTGTGATGTGTGTGTGTGGGAGGGAGGGGCTCGGGTGTATTTATGACTTCTGTATGCTTATGTAAGTGTTGGGAGAAGAGAAGAAGGAGCAGATCCTACCCTAAACCTGTGGGGCTCTTTCTGCTATTCCTCCTGTGGAAAAATGGCATTGGTTCCTCCCACCTCCTCTCTGTTCCTGCAACTCCAGACTTGTGAATAACACTGAGAGGCCCCTGATGGAGGTTAAGCTCCACATCTGGAAGGGATGGGGAGAGAAGAGGCACCACTGGAGCTAAGTTAGTCACCTCTTTTTTTAGCAGAAAGTGATGCAGCAGGCAGGTAGGGTATTAGGAAAGATCTTTACTGAGCATGCAGAGAGGTCCCTGAGCATGCTGAGTACTACATGCTGAAGCTCTAGAGTTTGAGTGAAAACAGGTTGACCCCAAATTGCACCCAGGGCCCTTGCTGTCTCCCAAATTACATCCTGTGACCTGCTGTGCCTAGGGCAGCCCTCACTGGAAATGCCAACGTCAGGGCAGGCTGCACAAGGGGGAGCTGACACGCCCAAAACTGGTGGGTAACACTCAAGTTATACTCTTCAGCCAGTCACAAACTGTGCTCCTGATCTCCCACATTGGTTATCAAGAAGCAAAAAAAGAAAAAAAAAGAAAAAGAAAAGAAATCACACAACGCCCTTTATTGCATTCCAGTTCTCTGGCTCCCAACCAGCCCCTAGCTGCAGTAAGGTGAGGAGCTATTTAAAAACTCTTCTCACTATACAAAATGTTCTTCTGAACCCCAAAGGGCCAGCCACATCACCAGGTCAATATTACGTTGGATCTTACCCAAAATACCATACTGCCAGCCAGTCTAAAACTAAATGTTTATCATAAAGAAAAAAGAAAGACCAAGAAGAGAGTTGTTAAATGGCAAAGCAGTCACATATATACAAAGACTTCAAAGTCCATATATGAGGTTCTTAGCAGTATTGGTGAGTTTGCTGGCTTGAAAGTCCTGCTGGAACACATCCACAGCTTGGAGGGTCATTCAGTCCTTTGTTTAGAGCTTCAGTTTGTAGAAAAGTTACTCTGGAGGTAAGAAGTAGGAATGAAGACAAAATGTACCCCTGGGTGTACGCAGAGATCTTCTGGGAGCGGGTACTCAACTCATCCAGATATTTACCTAGTTTTAAAACAAGCTACATAAAAAGCACTAGCGAAGTCAGTACAAACTAAAATTTCATACAGTCAATACTTATTTTATACTGCTATTTATACTATACACTGAAATGTAATTACAATATTTATATTCCAATTGATTTATTTTATAATTTTATGGTAAAATGAGAAAGTAAGCAATTTTTCAGTAATAGTGTGCTGTGACACTTTTGTGTCTGATTTTGTAAGCCAGAAGTTTTTAAGTGAGGTGAAACTTGGTATATGCAACACAATCAGACTCCTGAAAAGGGAGTTGCTTGCCTTCTGTTTTATTTTTAAATAAGACTATTTCATTTGAATGTTCATCACTGTCTCCCACCTATACTTACCAACTTCTTTCCTATCATCTTTATTAGCATATAGAATTCCCCTTTAATAAATTCACTCCAAAGGGATATCTCTACCTAAACTGGGTGCTCAGCGACCTATTTCATCTTGCTCCTAGCCCTTAGTTTAAAAAAATCCTCTACAACCTTTTTAATTTTATGTGCTTGAAATCTGGTTCCATTCTAGTTTAGGTGGAGCCCATCCCTCTTGTATAGGCCACTCCTTCCCCCCAAAGTTTCCTCACTTTGTAATAAAACTTAAATCCCTCCTCCCTATACCATCGTCTCAGCCATACATTCAGCCTGGCAGTTCTGCCTCTCTCACTGGACCTGAATTTCAGAGAATGCTACCATGAAGATCCTGGTCATCACAAACCCAACTTACAGTTGAATTCCCCACTATTATTGTCTGTCTCTTCCTAATAAATGAGGTTCCAGACCCTGGAGGGATATTGTTAGTACAACAGGATATCATGACATCATCTGGAATGGGTCCCAACTATGGGATTATTTCCCTCTGTTCCATCTTAATGGTCCCCTGCCCTAAGACTTTCATCCTCCTTAACTGCCCAGGAGCTGTTGGCCAAGTGGTGGGACTGCTCTACTATGCCCTGAAAGTCTCCTCTCTATATACCCCTCTTTCTTTGCTTCTCTAGTTCAGCCAGCCTCAAGAGTCTGTACTCTATCTCTGAGGGCCATTAGTTTCTTGCACCATATGCACCATATGCACATATATGCGACCTGCCTATGAGGCAGGTAATGAATAACACTGCACTCAAGGCAATAAACTGGGTACCCCTGTCTATCTACTGCTTCTTCTTTTTTTTTGCTTTCATGTTGACAGGTATGTGGGCCCTCTTCTAGAATACAACAGCAATGAGAGTGAGTAACAGAAGAAGTTGATGAGGGATGGGTGTATGAGGTGCAGAGAAGCTTGAGAGTAAGAAGTGGTGGAAATCATTTGAGGACTGATTTCTTCATAAGGTTTCTGCCATTTTGAGTAGGATGCTAGGTTTGAATTTGGATCCGTGGTGCTCTCAGGTTTTGATAACAAAACTGAACCTGCATACTAATTTTGCTAGCATCAGGATCTTATTTCGGACAGTGGGGCATCAGCCTATCTTTAAATTCAGTAACGGGCCTTCTTAGGTTGCTATGCTATCAGAAAATAGAAGCAAGAATATATTTAGCAACCATTGTCTGCTGTGTAAAACTTTAACTGTTTTGAAAGATAGAACTTGCAGGTCACCTTTGTCTGGGAGGCAATTCATTAATTACAAAGTAGATGGAGTAAAGTTGTGATAAGGAAGCTAGGTTAGAAAAGGTGAGGATAAATTAAGTGATTAAGTATATTATTTCTGCATGCTATCATTTAGTAGGGTAAAAACCTCTATTTGTATTTTTTTAAATGTACATTCCAGCCCTAAAGGAAAATGTATCTATTCCTGAATAATCCCAATTGCATTCAAGTCAATTACATTTATGTTAGTGCAACACTTTTCTATTTGAAAGATCACCTTATCTGCAAGGGCAAAAAAAAAAAAAGGCTTAAAATGTCTAACATCAGAGATATGGCTTAGGATAATAGCAACTTCTTCCAGCAAATGCAGTGATTTTCTCATTTTATTGTGGAGGCTGGATATGAGCCTGTACAATACCAGGTGCAACAATATTTAACCTTATGAACTAAAGCTCTTTGCATTAGCAAGCTTGATCGGGACTGTTCCTCAGCCGATAGACTTATGGAGGAACACAGAAATTTTCAAAGCTGTTGAAAGCTCTGTTTTTCAGTGTATTTTTTAAAGGATTAATTTAACAGCCAACTAAAATAGAGTGATGTGTACAGTCTGATTGCCTCTGCTGAGATACTTTCTGCATCAGAGGGTTAAAATGGCAGCTCCCTATACATTCATTCTTCTTTATTAAATAAAAGAAAAAGTTCAGTGCTATTTCAACTGATTTACTGTCCATTGTCATTTAGATTTAGTGATCAGAATCTCCTGTTACATATGCAGGACACACTGAAGGTCTCTTATAAACTGTGTCTAAACTTTCATTTTTCTCTGCTCTATGCCAAGAGTAGTGAATGTTACTACTGTGAGAAGGCCATAGGGGTACACTTGCTTCTCTGATCTGTTCTCCACTGTTGATCATCTGTATTTCTTGGCTGACCAACTGGGAGCAGGACTGAAGTACAGAGGATGGGAGTTGCAGAAGTGAGATACTGTGGGGAGATGTGAAGGAATATGAACACGGCTGACCATAGGGAAAATGGCAGCCTGGACTAAGTTATATTTTGGTGTTCCTTTCCCTTACTGCCTCTTCATCCATCTCCCTATTGCCCCTGCTGCCTCCCCATCCACCACCTGCATCTCCCCCAGGCCCTGCTGCCTCTCTATCAACATTCCCTGGCCCCCGCTGCCTCCCTGGACTCCCCACCCATTGCCCTGACCACCCTGTCTGCCTGGACTCCCAACCCACCCCCCATTGCCCAAAGTTCCCTTTCGTGGCCTTGCACCCCAGGCCCACCCTGCTCCTTGCCCCTTGAGCACATTGCCCCCTGACCATGGCACCCACATCCCCCACCTGTAAGGCCCGACCTGAATACAAAGGAAGGAAAGGACTAAGGGACCAAGACGGAGGAGCTGAGGGAGTAATGGAGGAGGAAGGGACTAAAAGTACTGACCAGAGAATTAGCAAACAGGGGAGGATGTGAAATTGGTACAACCAGAGGGGAGAGGGGCAATTAATGGAATATGAAGTGTAAGGGAATTGTGTAGTGAGGTTTCCACTTTGGCGCTTTAACACTAAAAGATGTGTTATGCAAAATTCTTAAGCTTTTTAGGCAGGTCTTGCAGAAGACTTCCTTTCTTCTAGGGCTTTCTTCTCTTCAGACACTAAGGTTTTAAATTGTCCAAAGCCAACAGTTTGTTGTAGCAAAGCGAAATATATGGATTAATCTCTGGATTAACTGAGTCTTCACTTTTCACTACAGAGATTTCCTTTTTGGCCATTTTCCAGATCTTCCTTGCCCGGTGGACTTTACACTCAAGCACTATCTACAAGTGCTTTCAATTAAATGGAAGCATTCTGAAAGACCCTCTTGTTACCGTTAGGCTTTTTTTTTAAAAAAAAAATCTTTCATCTATATTGGTAGCAAGTGCTTTCAAGGGAACTGCTCTGCAACAAATTCTGGAGAAAACTAAACACTAAGCTGCTTTTGGATCTTGAAAAGCACTGGATCATGGGGTCCAAGCACTTTGTAATAAAGTAGGAACAAAAGGCTCCCAATGTGAAGAGGGAAAATGTTATAACTAATTTAAAAAAATCTGGTAGGGTTCCTGTAGGTCAATGTCTGGATATGTTTGTTTCTAAATAAAGGCACCCTATGCTGAGTTTCCTCATGCTGACACCTTCTAAACCATAAGGCTTTATTAACACACCTACACATTCTAAAAAATGAGCTTACACTGGCAGCACAGCAGAAGCAATGAAGCAAACAGACAGGGGTTGCAATATGGAACTATGGCACTTCACCCAGCTTTGTTCAGAACTCACATTTTCCTTCCCCAAAGCCATTACATTTGAAGCTTTGCGAACAGGAGCTGCAAACAGGGGAGTTTGAGAGGGAGTTTGGAAGGGGAGTGCGAAGGGGGCAAGCTATCCTTGCCATTCCTAACTACTTTAACCCAAACTAAAGGCAGAGGCAGAGCAACCAGGGGGCTGCGGACGGGGGAGTGAGTATCTGTTGTGGGGACAGTTTGACCGTGTGCTTGATTGTTTGATTGCCTGTTTGAATAATGTGAGTTGGGAGTGCTTTGATCCAGGCGCTTCTAAAAAGACAGTCAGTCAGCTGCGAACCAGCTGAGCAGCGAATAGCAGAGAAGCAAACAGGTGGAGTTAGCCTGGGAGTTCGCCTGGAGAGAGCCTACTGCGGCATCCCCCTTGCAGGTTCCCTGAGTAGCTTCTGCCACAAGTGAGGAAACTCTTCGAAGGAAGGGACTATGGATGCTGAGCGATCCGCTGTCGTGACCTGCACAGGATGTGCCATGTTTGTCTTTCTTCCACAGGATAGAAGCGACTTTGTCTGTACAAAGTGCAAGCTGATCTCCATATTGGAAGAGAAGATTCAAGGTCTGGAGAAACGAGTATCAACCCTGCGTTCCATAAAAGAAAATGAGGAGTTCCTGGATAGACGTCAGGATAGGCTTCAGCGGGCACAGTGTTCTGAGGATTCAGAGCAGGCTACGCAGCGGGGACAGAAAGCCAGTGAGGATAATTGGCAGCATGTGACCTCCAGAAGAGGAAAGAGTATGAGACAAGTCCATGTATCAGAAACGCATATTCAGATGAGCAACCGTTTTCATGTTCTCTCCACAGGTACTAGTGCAGGGAGTGGAGTGAATGATACATCTGAGGGAACAGAGCAGAAGGAGACTCCACTGACTGGAAGGCATGAGATGCACAGTCCTAGGGATGGGGGTTCCACGACCACCACTCCCAAGAGGAGGAGGAGGAGGGTGGTGGTGGTCGGGGACTCTCTCCTCAGGGGGACTGAGTCATCTATCTGCCGGGAAAACCGGGAAAACCGAGAGGTGTGCTGCTTGCCAGGGGCTAGGATTCATGATGTGACAGAGGGACTGCCGAGACTCATCAATCCCTCAGATCGCTACCCCTTCCTGCTTCTCCACGTGGGCACCAATGATACTGCCAAGAATGACCTTGAGCGTATTACTGCAGACTACGTGGCTCTGGGAAGAAGGATAAAGGAGTTTGAGGTGCAAGTGGTGTTCTCGTCCATTCTCCCTGTGGCAGGAAAAGGCCGGGGTAGAGACCGTCGAATCGTGGAAGTCAACGAATGGCTACGCAGATGGTGTCAGAGAGAAGGGTTCGGATTCTTTGACCATGGGATGGTGTTCCAAGAAGAAGGAGTGCTAGGCAGAGATGGGCTCCACCTGATGAAGAGAGGGAAGAGCATCTTTGGAAGCAGGCTGGCTAACCTAGTGAGGAGGGCTTTAAACTAGGTTCACCGGGGGAAGGAGACCAAAGCCCCGAGGTAAGTGGGGAAGTGGGATACCGGGAGGAAGCACAAGTAGGTGAGTGCAAGAGGGGAGGGCTCCTGCCCCATACTGGGACAGCAGGACAATCGGTGAGTTATCTTAAATGCCTATACACAAATGCAAGAAGCCTGGGGAACAAGCAGGGAGAACTGGAAGTCCTGGCACAGTCAAGGAATTATGATGTAACTGGAATAACAGAGACTTGGTGGGATAACTCACATGATTGGAGTACTGTCATGGATGGATATAAACTGTTCAGGAAGGATAGGCAGGGCAGAAAAGGTGGGGGAGTTGCGTTGTATGTAAGAGAGCAGTATGACTGCTCAGAGCTCCAGTATGAAACTGCAGGAAAACCTGAGAGTCTCTGGATTAAATTTAGAAGTGTGAGCAACAAGGGTAATGTCGTGGTGGGACTCTGCTACAGACCACCAGACTAGGGGGATGAGGTGGACAAGGCTTTCTTCCAGCAACTAACAGAAGTTACTAGATCACAGGCCCTGGTTCTCATGGGTGACTTTAATCACCCCGATATCTGCTGGGAGAGCAATACAGCGGTCCACAGACAATCCAGGAAGTTTTTGGAAAGTGTAGGGGACAATTTCCTGGTGCAATTGCTGGAGGAACCAACTAGGGGAAAAGCTCTTCTTGACCTGCTGCTCACAAACAGGGAGGAAATAGTAGAGGAAGAAATAGTGGATGGGAACCTGGGAGGCAGTGACCATGAGATGGTCGAGTTCAGGATCCTGACACAAGGAAGAAAGGAGAGCAGTAGAATACAGAGCCTGGACTTCAGAAAAGCAGACTTTGACTCCCTCAGGGAACTGATGGGCAAGGTCCCCTGGGAGAATAACATGACGGGGAAAGGAGTCGAGGAAAGCTGGCTGTATTTTAAAGAATCCTTATTGAGGTTGCAGGAACAAGCCATCCCGATGTGTAGAAAGAAAAGTAAATATGGCAGGCGACCAGCTTGGCTTAACAGTGAAATCCTTGCTCGTCTTAAACACAAAAAAGCAGCTTACAAGAAGTGGAAGATTGGACAAATGACCAGGGAGGAGTATATAAATATTGTTCAGGCATGCAGGAGTGAAATTAGGAAGGCCAAATCACACTTGGAGTTGCAGCTAGCCGGAGATGTTAGGAGTAACAAGAAGGGTTTCTTCAGGTATGTGAGCAACAAGAAGAAAGTCAAGGAAAGTGTGGGCCCCTTGCTGAATGAGGGAGGGAACCTAGTGACAGAGGATGTGGAGAAAGCTAGTGTACTCAATGCTTTTTTTGCCTCTGTCTTCACAGACAAGGTCAGCTCCCAGGCGGCTGCACTCCGCAGCACGGTATGGGGAGGAGGTGACCAGCCCTCTGTGGAGAAAGAAGTAGTTCGGGACTATTTAGAAAAGCTGGACGAGCACAAGTCCATGGGGCCGGATGCACTGCATCCGAGGGTGCTAAAGGAGTTGGCCGATGTGATTGCAGAGCCATTGGCCATTATCTTTGACAAATCATGGCAATTGGGGGAGGTCCCAGATGACTGGAAAAAAGCTAATGTAGTGCCCATCTTTAAAAAAGGGAAGAAGGAAGATCCGGGGAACTACAGGCCAGTCAGTCTCACCTCAGTCCCTGGAAAAATCATGGAACAGGTCCTCAAGGAATCAATTCTGAACCACTTAAAGGAGGGGAAAGTGATCAGGAACAGTCAGCATGGATTCACCAAGGGCAAGTCATGCCTGACTAACCTAATTGCCTTCTATGATGAGATAACTGGATCTGTGGATGAGGGGAAAGCAGTGGATGTGCTATTTCTTGACTTTAGCAAAGCTTTTGATACAGTCTCCCACAGTGTTCTTGCCAGCAAGTTAAAGAAGTATGGGCTGGATGAATGGACGGTAAGGTGGATAGAAAACTGGCTGGATGGTTGTGCTCAATGGGTAGTGATCAATGGCTCCATGTCTAGCTGGCAGCCGGTATCAAGTGGAGTGCCCCAAGGGTCGGTGCTGGGGCCGGTTTTGTTCAATATCTTCATCAACGATCAGGAGGATGGTGTGGACTGCACCCTTAGCAAGTTTGCAGATGACACTAAACTGGGAGGAGTGGTTGATACGCTGGAGGGTAGGGACAGGATACAGAGGGACCTGGACAAATTAGAGGATTGGGCCAAAAGAAATCTGATGAGGTTCAACAAGGACAAGTGCAGAGTCCTGCACTTAGGACGGAAAAATCCCATGCACTGCTACAGACTAGGGACCGAATGGCTGGTCAGCAGTTCTGCAGAAAAGGACCTAGGGGTTACAGTGGACGAAAAGCTGAATATGAGTCAACAGTGTGCCCTTGTTGCCAAGAAGGCTAACAGCATTTTGGGCTGTATAAGTAGGGGCATTTCCAGCAGATCGAGGGACGTGATTATTCCCCTCTATTCGGCACTGGTGAGGCCTCATTTGGAGTACTGTGTCCAGTTTTGGGCCCCACACTACAAGAAGGATGTGGATAAATTGGAAAGAGTCCAACGGAGGGCAACAAAAATGATTAGGGGGCTGGAGCACATGACTTATGAGGAGAGGCTGAGGGAACTGGGATTGTTTAACCTGCAGAAGAGAAGAGTGAGGGGGGATTTGATAGCTGCTTTCAACTACCTAAAAGTGGGTTCCAAAGAGGATGGATCTAGACTGTTCTCAGTGGTAGAAGATGACAGAGCAAGGAGTAATGGTCTCAAGTTGCAGAGGGGGAGGTTAGGTTGGATATTAGGAAAAACTTTTTCACTAGGCGGGTGTTGAAGCACTGGAATGGGTTACCTAGGGAGGTGGTGGCATCTCCTTCCTTAGAGGTTTTTAAGGTCAGGCTTGACAAAGCCCTGGCTGGGATGATCTAGTTGGGGTTGGTCCTGCTTTGAGCAGGGGGTTGGACTAGATGACCTCCTGAGGTCCCTTCCAACCCTGAGATTCTATGATTCTATGAAGGAATAGTTTAGGGTAGAGCATTATTATTAAGTGAAACTGTTGCAGAAAAACATGTATCATCGGGCGTGGTGGTGGATGTGATTCTGTAAAATTGAATTAAAACCATTTATATAATTAATATTGCCATTTTAGATAATTGCAACAAATCTTGTACAAAGTACTTCATGTAAGGTGTCAATGGAAAAGTTATTATTTGCTGAGTATGATATCCTGTTTATATGCATGTGTCATATTTGTATCTGAAATTATAGATATTGACTATGTACTGGCATCCTACATATATGCTATATTCCTGAGTAATGCCCACCATGTAAAATCTACATTGAAGCCAGACAGCACGTTGTGAATGAACTTTTCAAGTTGGTGGCCCATCAAAGAATACTTAGCTCTCAAAATGGGTCACAGAAGAAGTTTGTCCCTATTTGGTGAGCCTTCCTGTGGACACTTTAGCCAAAATATCGGTAATTGTGATAAATGGGGGGGAGCTCTCTTTTATGGACACCCAGCCAGCCAGTAGCTATAAAATCCCTCTTAGTAGCTGTTCTCTAATTGCTCTACCTGTAAAGGGTTAAAAAGTCTCACTGCTATGCTTAGGTAAAAATAAGTGATTGGGCACCTGGCCAAAAGAGCCAATGGGAAGGCCAGAACTTTTTAAAATTGAAAAAAGACTCCCCTTTTGTCTGTCTGTTGTTGTTCTCCAAGGGAGAGGCGGACAGGGCAGCAGCTATGCTGTAAGAAGCTTGGACCAGGTATGAAAAATTAATCAGTATCATACCTAGAAACTAGTCATTTGAAAACCCAGATATGTAAGTAGATCAGGAAATGTCTAGGAAGACATGATTAGGTTTATCCCCTTTATTTCATTATGGCTTGTGGATTCCTTTGTGCTAACCCCAGGTGCTTTTGTTTGCTTGTAACCTTTAAGCTGGACCTCAAGAAAGCTATTCTTGGTGCTTAATCCATGTAGATGCTCTTTTAAAATCTAGCAATAGCCCGAGTTCCCAGATGTATTTTCTTTCTTTTTTTTAATTAATAAAATTTACCTTTTTTAAGAACAGAATTGGATTTTCGTGTCTTAAGAGGTTTGTTCACATGTTGTTTAGTTAGCTGGTGGCAGCAGCTGATTTTCTTTTTTTTTCTTAGCTCTTCCCCAGAGGGGGTGAAATGGCTTGAGGGTACCCCACAGGAAGGAATTCCCAAATGCACCTTCCTGAGCTCACAAAGGGGTTCTGCATTTGAGTGGTGGCAGCATCTACCAAACCAAGGTCAGAGAAAAGCTGTAACCTTGGGAGTTTAATACAAGCCTGGAGTGGCCAGTAATAATTTTTAGAATCTTTGCGGTCCCCCACCTTCTGCACTTGAAGTGCCAGTGTGGGGAATTAGCCTAGACATGGCTGCTCCTATGAATCATCAAAGCATGTAAGGGTATGTGAGTTGCTTATGTGACACTGGGCTCCATCTTGTGCCTGTAATTTTCCACAAACTAAGACTGAGAGTATCCCCTCCACATGGTAAAAGGTATAAAAGACTCTGGAAGCATCTCCATTTCACCTCTTTTCTGCTCTGATCTCTGGACTATGGACTTACACTAAAAGGAGAATTCCAATCAATGGACCAAGGACCTTCCAATCTTTTGGAAGTTACCAGAGACTTTACAAGCCAGCAGTCTGTAACATCACTGCTTCAAACCTGATACAAGAACTTTGGAATGACTATAAGTGTATGATTTCCTTAACACTATAAATAAACCTTTAGATATTAGATACTAGAAGAGTGGCAACACTGTCATTATTGGGTAAGATCTGAGTTATATATTGACCCACCTATGTGGCTGAACTCTTGAGATCAGAAGAATCCTTTGTTTCATTAAATTGATTTTAAATAACCACTCATCATAAATTCTAGTGTCTGGGTGCACAGGCGCTGCCTTCCAGTGGCACCGCTAGGTGTGGTCGCCTGGTGTCGGGGGCGGGGCCCCGCAACGTCGCCTGGTGCTGAGGTGAGCTGGGCGCGGGCCCCGGGGCCGGTGGGGAGCTGGGCGCGGGCCCCGGGGCTGGTGGGGAGCTGCCGGTGGGTGCTGAGCACCCACCAATTTTTCCCCGTGGGTGCTCCAGCCCCGGAGCACCCACAGAGTTGGTGCCTATGTCTGGGTGGTGAAATGAGTACTGGAATGCCCAAGGAGACTTCATTTTTGACTTCTTGTTAACCAGTGTGGTGAGACAGAAGTTTACTTTTGTTACTGGCTTAGTATATCTAATGATGGAATAACCACCAGTTTTGGGGTGTGTCTGCCCTATTTCTCAGCAGTTTGTCCCGAATCTGTTATTCTCAGCTGTGACCCACTGAGGCACAGTGACAGTGGGAGAGTGGAATCTTTTCTTTTCCAAGCCTCCAAAGTACAGGTAGACCCACATAACCAGTTAAATTGTCTGCAATTGTGATAGCACTTTGTGGATGATAAATGGCCCTATCCTCTGCAACCAGATCCTATACCTGGACTTTGAACATCTTAGTTTGCTGCTAGAGGAGAGTGGATGTACACTTTAAGTGAGCCCCTCCATTTCTCAATACACACTATCTTCTGTTTTTTGTTTTGTTTTAAAGAATTTATTTTTCTCAGATGTTTCCTGCTGTGGAGAGTGCTTTGGATATGCAAACAAGGTTTATCTCCACTAGGAGTTCAGTTTGGCTGCATGATGAGTCTGACATGCCAATGCTTACAGACCTTCTCAGTTCCTCCTTCACTGTTTTTTTCTGAATCTGTGGACTCTTTTCTACTTTGTCACTTAATCTTTAATCTGTCTTCCTGACCCCATTCTATTTCACTTCTGCCTATAATCCTTTAACTGCCTTCTTCTTTCAAGATCAATTCTCTCTGCCTACAAAACACCTTCCCCTAATTCTAGTTGCTTCTCTACCAAGCAGTCCCTTTGTTCACTTGTCCAAGACAAGAGAACTTGTGGGCAGTGCAGCACATTAAAAGGAAATATTAAACATCTACCCATTAAATGAGCACCAAACATCCCAAACACTCACTGAGACAGGGGTCCTGTGGGACAAGATACTATGATCATTTAATTAAAGACTATTCTAATTAGAGATGAGTGAAATTCATTATAGCTTTTTGGGGGGCCAAAAATGCAGATTGGATTGACCAAAACAATTCATGAATACAGATCGATTTCAGCAAATTGTTTTGGTACCAAAAACAAAACTAGAAATGCTCAAACAAGCCACTTTGACCTTTGATTGTAGCCTTTCCCTTAATTTTAAGAGACCATCCATAAATGTTTTTAAAACCTTGACATCAAAACAAAAATGTGACATTTCTTTTTTCTGAAACATTTTTGTTTCAGGTTGACTGCAAGTTGAAAAAAATGTTTTGGGGTGTGAATCCAAACAAAATATTCATTTATTCACATATCCTAGTTATAATGAATATGCACAAGGGAGCCAAATTAAGGCAGTACAGACAACTTTAGTTCTGGCATTTCCTAACTTTTGTGTGCTTGACTTTTGTAGCCTTAATGTTCTCTTGATGTAGTGATATATATAAAGTGTATAAAGTAGAAATAAAGTGTGCTAGATGCTTTCTAAGCACTCCGGAAGATACAGACCATGCTCTAATAAGTTTATGATCTAAATGTACAACATGTAGAGGAAAGGTATAGAGCCCATACAAGATGATTATCGGGGGGGATGTTTGGAACACGTCTTTTTAGTTACATGTTTGGTTATTGATTTTTTTTCACAACCCTTCCTAGCTCTCACTGGGCACATTGTAACTTATATTGTTTCTTTATGTGACAAATAGCAAATCGTCCTTAAACAGAACTCTACATACCAATTCTCTCTGGGCTGAATGATATAGTCAACTTTGCTGATTAATTCTTGCCCAGAAAAAACAAATTCCTCTTCCTAAACTCAAAAACTCTCAAAGGTACAGGGCTGTTTAGATATGTGAATAAGTGACTATGAACTGATAGATATAACCACCCTCACACACACACACATTAGCATGCATGACCTACTACATGCATGACTAACCTTCTCTTCTAGTAGTAATCTTGGGAGGCACTCAGAGATAGATTCCCAAAGGATATTAAGACATTGCAATGCAGGACTAACACCACAAAGGGATTTAATCATGTCAATACTAACGGTTACAAAAGCTAACTTCTAGGGACTCCGCTGCCCAGTGGAATTCACAGCCCCAGGTTAAATGTCCAGGGACCCTGTGCATTGTATGGTGGAGAGTTAGGTGGGGATTTTGAGAAGCCAGTATGCTGACCAGGTAGCCATCTAAGCTAACCAAGAGTGAAATGCAGAAGAAAGGAGTGGGTCTCAGGGCCCAGATCCACAAAGATACTTTGGCATCTAGCTCTCATTGATCTGGGCCTCTAGGCACCTGACTGAGACTGGAATGAGGCACTTCTCTTCACTCAATCCTTTCCTAGAGGTGGGCAACTAAACCCTTTCTCATGGGGTGAAGGTGGTTTGGAAGCCAGAGAGAGAAAGGAAACACCCCTCCCCCACATCTCATTATGGCCATTAGCCCAATGGCTAGGGTACTCATCTGAAGTGTGGGAGATCTGTTCACAAGTCCCTGCTCTGCCTGATTTGAAGCAAGGATTTTAACCCAGGTCTCCGACATTGCAGGTAAGTGCCTCTAACCACATGGATATTGGGTATTCTTGGGTGGGTCTTCCTCAGTTGCTCCTGTTGAAAATGTTCCAGTTTGTGTAAGTAACTAAATAGTCACTGGGAGAGAGAGAAAATGTTAGGGCTTGACTTGGTAGTCAGGGCACTCAACTAGGATGTGGGAGAGTCAGGTTTAAGTCACTTCCTCAAATCAGGCAGAGTGAGACTTCAAACCTGGGTCTCCTATACCACAGCTGAGTGTGTTAACCACTGGCCTATTAGGGGCTGTGAAAAAAACCCAAACTCTGCCTTTTGAGAGTTCTATCATGAGCAGAAATTGCTGTCAGCCTCCTCTGTCTCCTCCTTATGGGGATGACAGTGCATGCCCAGCTGCCTGGGGCTGTCAGCAGAAGCTCCTCTTTGTGGGCTGTGGCTGTCATCCCCGGGCATGTTGGGGCTCTGGTTTACAGCCCTAGATGGCTGCTCCCCTGCCAGCCTGGGAAGTGCGAGAGGGGACCCCACTGCATCCCCCCCTCAGGCCTGGGGAGGGTAAAGAACCCTAAGAGAGTAGAGGTGAGGCTGAACTATGGCCTGGGGACTGCAGGAGGCCTGAAGTGAGGAGAGTGGGGCCTGATGGTGGGTGCTGAGCAGCTGGGGTGAGTGCTGGGATGGTGAACTGAGGGCAATGTGAGTTAATGGGATCTGATGGGGCTGTGGGACTGAATTGACAGGGGGATGAATTGAGGAGGGTTGGGTGGCAACAAAACTGATGGAGGACTGGAGGACAAGATTAATTGCTGGGCAGGAGGTGGGCAGACATGGGGGTGAAAGCTCCTGCTGCAGGGCCAAAATCACTTTTTCCAGAACATGTGAGAGTGTGGGCAACACTAATTGTCACATGCACACTCCTGGGGCTGGGTAGAGGGAGTTCAAAAATCAAGAGACAAACTCAACAATATAAAAAAAAATCTCATGATTTTAGATCTCTTCAAGTTAGCAATACTGCAGTAAAGTCCCACAAAACAGTTCAATGACACTACACCAGGTCTTCAGCCAACCCTGGATTCATTATTAGGAGGTTTTAATGCCATCTTCCTCAGTAAGCCAGTAGAGAAACCCATTTCCTCCTTCTACTTTAGGTTCCAACCCAGCAATCTACTCCCTCAGACTCCTTAGGCCACTACCTACATCAGCCTACCTTGAAGCCTTTTCCCCAAGGTACTCATTCCACCACAGACTCTTCACCCCTTCCCAGATTGTGCAGAGTTCCTTCCAGCTCCTGTACTAAGCAACACTTTCTTCCTAGAGACCCAGTTCCTGTCTACTTCACCCTAAGTTCTCTCTGCATGTATCTCTTCCAGAAACCCAGGCTGCCTCCCTAGGATCTTACCCTTTTACCAAGGCTAACCAGAGGAGTTTGTTCTGCCCCTATGATCTCCCCATATCTTTTCTAACCCTCTAGCAGAGCTTTCTGCTCAGAAAAGGATACTAAGGCCTACTCTCTTCCCTTCACTCTCCTGTCTCCTTTCTACAGCCCTACATTCCTTCCCTTATTAGTCAGCCTGCTCCTTTCAGATGAGACTCATCCTTAATTCAACCACCTAGCCCCTCTTTAGATAATCCTAATCCTAAATTGAGCCAAGGCCACCCTCCGGGTGCAACTGGGCACACACATTGCTCTTTGGCTACAGTTAACTCTTTCACTGCCAGTGGGGATTACACACCATCTCACAGACTGTCTTTGTTTTATTTGTTTGAATGACTGGCAAAATGAAGATCTGATTGGGTTCCTTAGCACCTGAAATAATAATGAGGGGTCAAAATAACTGCATACAGAAACTCAGAGTTATAAAATACCGATGCATACAATCTTAGAACAAATCTAGGCCTATGACTAACCTGGGGAAGAATCCAAGATTTTACTATTTGTCCCACAGTATGACAAAAAGCCTGGGAGAAATTACTTATAATTTCCCACTCTGCCTCTGTTATTTAACTTATTGTCATGTGTTGTACAAACACTATTCCTGCTTGGTATTTCTTGTTTATTTTACTCCCATTTATATTGGTCCTAGTGTAATTATCCTGGTACTGTATGCCCACCCAAATTATTACCTTTCCTTCTATTTGCACTCTCTTAAGCAAATATCCACAATATTAATGATATTGATAATCTAAATATGTCACCATTCTTACCTTTCAATGTCTCAGACATTCTTTAGTCCAAGACCAGAATGTTAGTAACATTTTGGCTTGTATTTAATCTGTTGGAGGTTATTCTAACTCTTCAATCATTTGATGGTCAAATGGCATCTTTTAGGGCCAAACTGTCAGCAGGACTCAGTTTTATGTGTGTGCTAACCCATCTGTCCATGTAAAAACTGCAATTGCCCGTACAAGTAAGCAGCAGCCTCTGGGGCCTATAAAACTATGGCCATGGAACCTCCAGATTTCAGAAGCTCATAAAATATTATGTTTAATCTCAGTTTCTATTTTTTAAAGTATGTTTCTAGACCTTTTGTATTGCAAAGAGAGCCTTGATGCTTAATGTCAACCAGTCACTTGAAAATATAGACCAGTCTCTAGGATTGAAACTTGCCAGTGATATTTTCCACCCCCTCCCTAAAAATCATAGGTTATTCTTGTCCTGCTAATCTCCTCCACCCTCCTTTTCCACACATACAGCTATTCAAGGCCGGCCTTTAGGGCTTATGGTGGAAATCATGTCTGTGGGTCCTCTGATTAATTTGTAGAATCCTAGACCAGTTTCCTACTGCATGCTGAATATAAAACTAGAGCCACCACATACTTGCTCCCTTCTGGCTGCAAGCCAATTTTCTACAGCTGAACCAGATCCTCTCCTGAGCAGTTAATATAGCCTCTAGCCACAAGGAAGAAAAACCTAATACTGAAGAGCAGTCGAGGGCTAAACAGGGAGTGAAAGCTAGTAATTCCTACATTCTAATCTTGGCACTGACACTGATTGCAGATGTGGTCTTGGTAAATCAGTTAACTTTTTTTCACAGTTCTTCCCATCTGCAAAGTTAATCTAATAACACTTACTTGCTACTTAGATAATGTTTGTTACATGTTGCATAAGTGCTAAATATCAGAGTTTGAGCAAAATAAACAAAAGAAATGGGGAGACTATGTAGAAAAAACTGGAATACAGGAAGAAGGAAAAAGACCAATGTTGCAAGCTCTCATAGTCTTGTTGTGTTTGATATCTTCTTAGAGCCACAGCTCCATGATTTAAGTGATTAAGTAAGATTCCTACCTCCTTTTCTTTTTTCAAGTAATTTTCTAGTTCTCACAGTTGTGGAAAAAACTTGAAATTGTCCCCAGAGTATGACCTACAGACTCAAAAACAATAAGGCAAATAAATAGGGAAACCAAAGCTTTTTGAACAAGTCATGATTTTTAGGCCAATCTCACGAATTTTTGATGGATGACTTGTGATTTTAGATCCCTTGCGGTGGGCAATATTGGGAGACATAGCTGAGACTTCAGAGAGCAAAGGAGATGGAGAACAGCAAGAAAGGAAGTGATTGAGATAGCAGAGGATGGAGTGAATGTTGTAAAGAACCTGCTGGCTCATTGCTGGGCATTATTAACTCTCAGTGCATGCAGCCAGCAGGGAGGTCCTTAATCCCTTCAGCACAGGAAAGGAAAGTACTGCCAGGGGTGATAGGTGACCTGATGCAGAAGGGAGGCAGGGGCTGTGTGGGAGCAGTAGTAGTAAACCAGAGGCAGCAGAGTAGGGGTTGGCTGCAGAAAGACAGCCAGGGATTTTGGAAACTGGTGCTGAAGGCCTGGCATCCAGGCTGGGAAGGGGACCAGCAATGGCCACAGCTTGTTGGTAGCTAGGACAAACAAAGGGGTTGTGTGGATGGGTCTGAACAAGACTACATGTGCTGAAGCAAAGGACAAGACTCCAGCCAGGGACTTTTGTGGCCTGTGAATGACTGCCTCTGGGAGGAAGGTAGCGTGCAGTGAACATCTCTGGAACTAGGCTGAAGGAGCCCTTAGGGGATGGATTGGGACCATGTTTCACTTAAAGCAACTGAGCAAAGGGTAAATGCAGTGTTTTTCTGGTACCCCCAGTAAAGCATCCTGTTGTGATAAAGTGTTTATGGGAACCCACTGAGAGCTAGAGCCTGAAAGGCCTTGTTCTTGGAGCATCAACAGCAGTTCCCTCTCAGCATGTGTTCCACCCAGCCTGTTACCAAACACTAAGGTGACCAGCTAGCAAGTGTGAAAAATCAGGATGGAGATGGGGAGTAATAGGTGCCTATATAACAAAAAGCCCCAGATATTGGGACTGTCCCTAAAAAATCTGGTCACCCTACCAAACACCCAGGGTGCAGTGGGGCTGGTTAGTGTGAAAGAGAATGAGGTAAGGTGATGCTGCTTTTCTAAAGAGAAGCAGTGACCATAAACATACAGAAATGAGAAGAAATAAGAGAGAAATATCAAGATGGGTAGACTGGGCTGGACATTGAAGGAGAAGAGCTAAAGAAATGAGAGAAGAAAATGAAGGTGGAAAAATTGACACAAAACGTAACTTAGTGAATTTATTACATCATACTTCCCCACATAAAATGTATTATACACAAAAATTATGTAAAAGTATATTAATGTTGCAAAGTCAAGCTCTGAGAAAGTTAAGTGCTTGAATTAAGGTTGTCAATGCAAACTTAATTATCCCCCATTGTGTGTATGCATTATGATACAGTCTATAATTACACGATCACAAACAATTATTTTTTCCACAGGACCCCAGCATCATTCATTTAGTGAACAGGATGGATGGTGCGCACTAAATGAGCAGCTGTTCAGTACTTTGTTTTTTCTTTGCTAAATGTCTGGCCCTAGGCCTTATGTACTGCACTATTCAAACCCTGCTCTGAAGACAGAATTATTAGTATCCTCATTGGCTTTTCAATGGTGCTCATCACTATTGTGTTTGTGTGCTTCACAAATATACATATTTTATTTTGATGATAATCTTGTGAGATGTATGGGTATTAGCCCCATTTTTGCAGATGCAGAACAAAGCACAGATAAATTAAGGTCAAAAGTATCTAGAAATGTTGAGTGCCCAATTTGATGCCCAGACCTATTTTTTCAGAGTAAATAACAGTATAAAGTTATTTATTGTTCAAAGCACAGCTCCCATTGATTTCAGTTGCAGCTGTGAGTGTTCAACATTTTTGTAAAGTCTCAAGCCGGTCACCTAGAAAATGAGGAACACACAGTTACTGACCACCTGTGACAAGTTTTATTTAAGTGACTTGCCCAGCATCACAAAGAAACTCTGTGGCTGAAGCTAGGATAGAATCCATTTATCCAGGCCAGCATTCAGTTGCCTTAAGCATAGGTGCCGACTCCGGGGGTGCTTCAGGGTTGGAGCACCCACGGGTAAAAATTAGTGGGTGCTCTGCACCCACCGGCAGCCAAGCTCCCTCCTCCCCCCCCCCCACCGAGTGCGCCACGTCCCCGCTCCTCCCCCTCCCTCCCAGCACTTACCACCCTCTCACTGCCTAACAGCCAAAAACCAGTTTCCCAGAGACAAAAGTCTAGTCAACTCCTCAGCCAGGTGTCCGCAAAATCAAATGGACTATCATCTGGTTAAAATGGACATTCTTTGTCAGGAAAGAGGATATGGGTGAAAAGCTATATCTTGACAAAGAAGCAGCTGAGTAGTACAAGATGTATATTTCTGGATGAAAGTCTGGGACTGGGAACTTGCTCGTGTTGCTCTGCAATATAATACATGAGTGCCTGGTTATAGCATTGGAAGTAAATTGCATGCTGGAGGCTATGTGTAAGCAAACCAGGATTGGTAGCTCTTACAGCAAAGCTGTGTAAAAGGCACCCCAGATTGGAGAACTGAGGGAACACAGCTATTCAACAGTCCTGGGTAATATTACACTATCATTTGCTTCTTTTTAAATTTTCAGGATTTGTGACCCACAATGTTTCGGTAGCGAGTGATGTTTTAATCAATGTCTGTTGATATGACCTATCTGCAGGAGGTGCAACTATGAAATAAGTTTGGCCACAGAGAAATGTAGATATAAAAAAAATATTGGTGACATATTAAGTAGCTGAAAAGAAGTTCATCACATGAGCATTTCATCAAGAAATAACTGTAAGTATTAAGATAAATAGAACTTGTAAGACCCTATATAATGCCATCTGGTGATGCCCAATAATATATGACGTAACTTGTACTGCAGTAATGTCACATGTATAACAATTATTCTTTAAATGTAGTCAAGCAGTAATAAGAAACTTTGGAAATGAGTTAGACTGAAACAATCTACTGTAAATATAAGTGGCTGACAAGAATTGAGGCATCTAATCGTGAGACCATATGGGTCAAAACTATTTAGCTAAAAGCTAATTAAACGTCTTTTATAAGTACAGATACAAGCATTTTATAAGTACAGAAATGACACATATTACTAATTACACAATTACTTTATTATGGAGGAGTAGAAGGGAAAAAAATCACTCCAAGTCTAAAAATGTCTAGTAAAGAATTACTTACTGGTAAGGTTGTTAAAGTCACAATATGACTTACATAGATTGTTTTAAGTGTTTATAAATTCTATGTATTTCCTCTTCAGCAGGGAAATTTTAGGTTAAGTATTAGGGAAAAAACTTTGACTAAGTATGGTTCGGCAATTGAACAGGCAGCCAAGGAAGGTTATGGAATTGTCAACAATAAAATTGTTCAAGGCTAGACTAAACACCCACATATTAGGGTTGTGTGGAAACAATGAAATCAATCATACCGCTGTGCTGGGGCTGGACTAAATGACTCACTAGACTTTCAACTGAAATTATTCTTAATTAACAGCAGTAAAATGCACCAAGTAATTCAGCTCTTCACAAGACCCCTGAAAACCCTAATCCATAACAGCAATCACACATTCATCAGCAACCCTTCAGTAGAAAAGCAGATGTATGCATACAATGATGAGTGGGCAAACAAAGGACTATATAAATAAATATATTTTAGATTCAGTTTTCTAAAGAATTAGTTTAAACATTGAGAATTAAAAAAAATAGAGTAGATATTTTGCCATTGTTCTTTTAATCTATTTATTCAGGCAAGTAATTCAGTAAAGTTTGCCCCCAGACAAAAGCGTGCTTATTAAAAAGTAGTGCCACAAAACAACACCATAAGATAAACAGTAATCGGTGATGTGTGTGTGTGTGTGTGGGGGGGGGGGGGGGGCGGGAAGAGAGAAAGTCAAAGATAGATTAAGTGAAACAATTATAGGTTTTATGGCCCATGTGAAATATATAAGTAGTCTCAGTCCAATTCCTACACGTGCTCAGATCATAAAAACAATAAAAATTGCTACTAAATAGCACAATTACTGGCAATGTCGGAGGTCAGAAAATGAATCCGTGTGAAGACTGAACTACCCTCTAGAACAGTGGTTTTCAATTGATGGTCCATGGTGACTTTTTCGGTGGTCCACACAAATATTGTCCAAAGTCAGATAGTGTGAGCAGGCGCTGCCGTTAGGCTGTTTTACGCTGTGTTCACAAGCACGCAGCGTGTCATCCATTGCGTCATCTAGGACATGACCACGTTGTGTTGCCAGTAACTTCCGTCTAAGGCTCTGAGCGTTAGTGTATCTCCCGCCGTTGTGCTGAGTGGTTGTCATATCGTTCATTCTGTGCTAAACGGGACATCTATATGAGTGATTTATAATTACTATACATCTCCCAAAATAAATCGTCCGTTCGAAAAATTGTTGTTGTAACCCCCCAGATCTGAGATAATGGCAGGAAGGAATGTCAAGTGCAAGTATTTGAAGGTCTACATCAAATTTGGCTTCACTTGTCAAGAAAAAGAAGGCATGGATTTGCCACAATGTGTTATGTGTTTCAAAGTCTTGGGCAATGATTCAATAAAGCCGGCTAAGCTGAAACTCCATCTCGAAAAGTGTCATCCAAAATTGTTGCAAAAGGGTGAAGATTATTTTGAGAGGCGGTTATCAGGTCTGAAACGACAGCGCCTCAATTCAACAGGTGCATTCTACAAAAATACAAGCAATACAGTAACCGCTTCCTACATTGTTGCATAAAAAGTTGCATAGGCAACATTCCATTGTAGAGCAACTTCTGCTCCCCTGTGCAAAAGAGATGGTGCGGCTAGTTCTTGGCGAGGAAGCAGCAAGGAAGCTGAATGATGTATCTGTCCTAATGACACAATATCGAGACAGATAAATGAGATATCACAGAACATCAATGAACAAGTTGTGGATGAAATAAAGACATCTCCATTGTTTGCCATTCAATTGGATGAATTGATCGACGTCACATTGTGCTCTCAGCTATTGGTGTTCGCACGATATATGGTTGAGGGAGACTTCAAAGATGAGTTTCTTTTTTGTAAGACTCTTGATACCACCACAAAGTCTCAGGATGTGATGGAAATTGTTAACAATTTCTTTGAAGTGCATGGTCTGGATTGGGCAAATCTTGTGGGTGTCACCACTGATGGTGCACCTGCCATGCTGGGCTCAAGATAAGGCTTCCAAACGTTGGTGAAACAGTGCACTCCAGTGATAACCGGAGTTCATTGCTTCGTTCATAGGGAAGCTTTGACGTCAAAAACATTGCCTGATCAACTCAATGCCTTTTTCAAAGGGTTGGTGAAAGTGGTGAATTACATCAAATCATTGGCTTTGAACACCAGGCTGTTCAAAATATTTTGCCAGGACATGGGTTCTGACTTTGATGTGTTGCTGTTCTACACTTCTGTGTGATGGTTGTCAACAGGGAACGCACTCAACAGAGTTTTCCAATTGAGAGAGGAGTTGGATTTGTTTCTCCAGGCTCAAGGGAAAGAGGAATTCCAAAATGTGCTGATGCAGTCAAATTTAGAATTTGTGTATCTTGTTGATATTTTTGGAAACTTGAACAAACTGAATCTTCAGCTGCAAGGGAAAGGTGCTAATCTGTTCTTTCACCAAAACATCATCAAGGCTTTTCTTGACAAAGTGGAACTCTGGATCGTAAGAGTCAAAGGCAATAATTTGGTTCAATTTCCATATGTGGATGCCATGCTCGGGGAAAAAGAAGTCATTTGGACGCAAATTCTTAATCATTTACAGAAGCTACGAGACTAATTCCAATGATACTTTCCGGAGTTGGACAAGACAAAGGATGGATTATCTTTCATCAGGAATCCATTCCCAACAGATGTTAATAGTGTTCCAGAGGATCTGCAGGAAGAATTTTTGGATCTGAAAAATGATTTTGTGACCCAAGATGTGTACCAGTAGTCTACCATAGAGAAATTTTGGGCCAGCATGACCGGGAGTTACCCAAATCTGTCAGCACATGCAGTCAGATTTCTTTTGCAATTTGCATCAATTTATATGTGTGAGATGGGATTTTCGTGTTTGTTGCACGTTAAGTCCAAACAGAGGAATCGGCTTGCAGTAGAAAGCGATATTCGTTGTGCATTAGCAAGTACCACTCCAAACATTGAAAAGCTTATCAGTGAGAAGAGGATCCAAACATCTAGTAAGAAATACATACATTTCAAACCAAAATGTGTTTGCTCTTTTTAATCATGTCTCAACAACAATAACAAAAATAAAAAAAGGAGGTAGTCCACGAAAAATTTTTGATTGGCCTGGTGGTCTGTGGACTGAAACGAGTTGAGAAATACAGCTCTAGAAGTAGTATCTAAAGATCAGGGTTGAGGCATATGTTCTACCTTGTCTTTGGAGAGAGAGAGAGAACTTTAGTGTTCAGAGCTGTCCATGGAATGAAACTTAGACACAACTAACTTCCTGTATTTAATATATTGGCGGGATATAAAGGAGAATCTTCACAATGTAACAATTTGCTGGATTAAAAAAAGGCTTCATTTTCTAGTACTGAAAATCTAGTATGTCTCAGGAGTACTAACTTCACTTCATAATAAGAGGTATGATTAAAGGTCCTTATTGGTTTTCTTGGAGCTCTCAGATGTTTGTTTTGAATGAGAGACTGGGGAAGTGTATGGTAGGCAGGAAAATCAATTGCCTGACAATGTTAAATATACCAGTTAGGTCCTTGCTCTCCCAGTAACTGAATCCAAGATAAGTGCTCTGAGCTTGAAAATCTCCTCAAATACTTCCAAAGTATTACTTATCCATGGGAGGTGGAGGAAACATGATAGGTTTTGTTCCCCTAGCATAAAATAAAAAAGGTGAAATAAAACATTAGTTAGAAATAATGCCATTACTAAAGAGGAGATACCCTTGTGAAAGTAGAGAACATAAAAAACAATATAGATTAAGGATCCAGTTGTGCAATGGGATTTGCTAGTATAGACCCTGGCACGTGTGCAGAATCGCCTTGACTCTGCAGAAGACCAAGGTGCATGTTAGGAATTTCTGCTGCAGGATGGGGCCTATAATAATTAGAAAGAAAGCTAAACAAAAGAAATCTAGAAAATTCATAGATACATTCCCAGTGTTGCCACCTCTTGTTGTTTTATCAAGAGTCTTGTGATATTTTGGTGTTTTTCATATGGCCCCAGCTCCTATAAACAGATTATTGAGTTTCTACCCTTGTGAATGTAGACAGGAACTTGACAACATGACCAGAACATATCCTAATAGTCAGAAAACAGAAGACAAATTATTTTAACAAATTCTATGATTTTTGAGGGGCCTATTACATGAGTTTTGAACACCTGGGGTCAGGGCTGGTGCAAGGAAGTTTTGCGCTCTAGGCAAAACTTCCACCTTGCGCCACCCCTCTGCCCAGCTAACCCCACCCGCTGCCCCCCCCCACAGCAGCTAACCTTGCCCCCCCACCTCCGCACCAGAGGAGCCCCCCCGCATGGCAGCTAACCCCTCCTGCTGCGGCAGCTAACCCAGCCCGCCGCCCCCAGAGCCCGGGGAGCCCGCCCACATGGGAGCCGCCCCCCCACAGCAGCTACTCCCCACCGCTGCAGCTAACCCCATCCAGGGAGCCCCCCCCTCCATGGCAGCTAACCCCGCCCGGGGAGCCCACCCCACGGCAGCTAATTCCGCCCCCCGCCACCCTCCGAGGCAGCTAACCCCACCCGGGGAGCCCACCCTGTGGCAGCTAACTCCGCCCACCTCTGCTGCTCCCTCTCCCGCCTGGGGAGCCCCCCCTCACCTGGGGAGCCCCACCTCGTGGCAGTTAACCCCACCCCCTGCCCTGGGAGCCCCTCCATCTCTGCGGCAGCTAACACCGCCCGGGGAGCCCGTCCCAGCTCACCTTTGCTCCGCCTCCTCTGCTGAGCATGCTGGTGCCACTCTAATTCTCCTCCCCTCCCAGGCTTGCAGTGCCGATTGGAGGAGAATTAGAGCGGGGGTGGCATGCTCAGCGGAGGAGGCGGAGTGGAGGTGAGCTGGGGCGGGGAGTGGTTCCCCTGCGTGCCCCCCACCTGTTACTGCGGGTGGAGCTCCCCCCATACCCCCCGCCCCAGCTCACCTCCACTCCACCTCCTCACCTGAGCAGGCTTTTAGGCACCCTCTACCACTTGGCGCTCTAGGCGGCTGCCTAGTTTGCCTAGTGGTTGGCACCGGCCCTGCCTGGGGTTCACAATATGGAATTTCCAATGTCAATTTTCACTCTGTCCTCACAACTCTTCCACCACCTTCCCTCAGTGAGCTGGATGAACGCACTTAATGGGAGACCCTCAGGAGGACAACTATATATTTTTTTTATTAAAATAACTTTCTTAATCTAGATTAAGAAAGTTAACAGTACCCTGTGAATAGAACTGAAATATGTATATATATATTAAAGCTTTCCTTTCTCATTTTTCTACTATTTACATTTCTCTTAGCTTTGGTAAGGAATATGGACTAGTAAGTTTTATTGTTATTTACAGTCAGTTTAAAGTTGGTTTCATTTTCTGCCTCTGTTGCACTAAGACAATACTGCTGTGTCTTTTGTAAATACTGTGGGCCAATATTTTGTTTTTTGGCTCTTATGTTTCTTAAAGACAAATATTTGTATTGATCCTAAATCTTATAAAAGCTTACTTGAACAAAATTTAAATTCTGGACTATTGACAGAGTCACAGAGGCCACTTAAATCTGCCCTCTTGAGTTCATGATTGTAGCAGGGTGCTGCTGCAAAGCACCTAATTAGCCCCTGCTCAGCCAGCTCCAATCAAGAGAAATAGATTGGGGCTCGTGGTACAGGCCTGATGCCTGGCCTTGGGATCGGCTCCACCTGTGGGCCTGACAAGCCAGTAGCTAGAAGGACTGGGAGCCAGTATAAAGGGAGTCAGCCAGGGGAAAGGTGAGCCTCCTGGCTGAGGGCTGACTGCAAGAGGAAAGGGGGATCAAACCCTGTAAAGCCTTGTATATAGCTCAACATTGGTGGTGGGAGAATGGTGTGTAAATAAAGCCACGGGTGCTGCATAACAGGAAGCCTCCCTGCACTTTATTGGGCCAGCCAGTGGCCTGCCGGAAGACGGGGGGCAGAGGACCTGTTACAATGGTGTACAAAGTCTGGTTTTTTAGCTGTAAGAGAGGCAATGTGCCTAGTGAGTGAAGCATTTGCCTAGAAGCCAAGCACTCCTAGTTTTAATCCAGGTAACACAACCATGTTTCTTCTCTGACCTTGGCCAAATTGCTTATCTTCACTCTCCGCTTCAGTTTCTTGTCTACCTAATGAAGATAGTACTTAGACTGAAGGGATATCATAACAAATTAGTTATTGTTTGCAGACTTCTCTGTAGAAGTAATGTGGTAAGTTAATAGTAAATACTGTGTAATTCCATAGAAGATATTGTTCATAGAACATTGAGGCATCATGTTCATAGAGTATCGAGGACTCACTATCATGCAAATATTGCCTGGTTTCATCTTTTTTGAGAAATAATCTGGGATCTTGTACTTAAAGACAGTAATATCACACACATGCATGGGGCTGAAGTTAGGATTGTCCATTTACACAACATTGACATGTCCTGACGTTTTTAACACAATTGGCCTCAAATTTTCTAAAACTGATTTTCCTGAGGGCAGATGTTAAATGTAACAAATTTCAGGCTCAACAGGAGTCCTACTACCCCTCTTGAGAATGTTGGAGGAAGTGACAAAATGAGGCTAGGACTAGAATTGAACTTTAGGTATCAGTTATACAGACACTAATCTGATTCCATAATGTGGATTATAGTGTTAAACTGATATTGCATCTATTTTCCAAAATCTGTGGTATTTAAAAAAAAATCCAGCAAGTAACCAACAAAATAGAATAAGAGGTAGGTAAGGGAGAGCAGAGGTTGCAATGAGTGCTTCCCTGCAACTGCCTGTAGTTCCTATGTGAAAGGCAGGATGGTGAAGTGGGAATTGATTGATTTTTTTGTATTGATAATCAGTTGATTTGTATGACAAAATATGTGGCTCTTCCTGTGTAAGGCTTTTGTTTTAAATAAATACTTTGCTTGATGAAGGCTGACTGAACACTGATTAGCCCTGCCATGCCCCTGGGAGATAACAGGACTGCACGTGCTGAAGTAGCCTCAGGCTTGCTAAGGTGATCACAGTGTAAGTAGGTTGCAATTCCTCATGCCCTATTTGGTCTGGAGGGATAGGAACACAGGTTCCCTCCCTTTAGAGAGGAGAGACTGGAGGCCTTAACCCTGAGTGGGGAGTACTCTCAAGAAGGCCTTGAAGGGGTCAGAGGGGCAGTGACCCCAAAAGTATGACAGCCCTCTGTGTGTATTTGATAGGTATGAACCACAACAGAGTAAAACAGAGATGAGGCTTTATAAATAATGTTCTATTTCTTATAGCACCACAAACAATTCATATTTCATTCACTGTGTTGCTCTCATGCTTTATAAGGACAGATGGTTACATGGTGTGACAACGTGCTAAGGTTGTTTCAAGGGCAAGTGATAACCTTATTTGGCTGGGGAATCTAACTTTTTTTTCCCTGGGCTGATGGATTTCAAATGTAACGTAGGCTTGGTCATCGCCATCAAATCCAGCTATATTGAGAGTGAGACTTATTAGGTATTTTATGTAATATATATTGGCTTAGGTCAGATATGTCATTTATCTTCACTTGTGAAGCAACCTTAGAATTCACTTTTTGCAATGTCACTGGTGACTTATTAGTCTCACAACTTGTGAAGATAAATATCATATCAAACCTAAGTCATTATGTCTTCCGAATACATATGAATCTAGAGAGAGAGAGAATAAGAGGATATTCCTCCCAGGTGGTATATTGTAAAGGGATATTAAACTTTCTGTTGTAGAAATTGGACAGTTACTTTAATAAACTTTGTTGGTACATTTCTTCTTTGACACATCGCTTCTGGTAAAAGCTATTAAAACACTCAGGTGCTTCCTTCGGACCTTCTGTGTTCTAGTGATATCAACAGTGATTGGTAGAAACCCTTTCCCAAGACTTCAAGCCTTCCTAGAGGAAATTGAACTAGGAGGGAAGGGGGATGTGTGTGTGAGAGAGAGACTGACTGACTCTTATTTGTCAGATTCACAGAAGAGCACAGTCCCCATTAGGAAATGCAACTTGAACACGACTTAAGCGTGTCTTTTGTCCAATTTCATGGACTTTCATATATCACTCAATTTATAGGAAAAACCCGAGGAACCATGTAGAATAAAACAAGATTAAAAGTTGAACGTCCTCCTGGTACCTCTCTTGGGGAGGCTCTGTGTAGATTTGGTTATGAAATACCACAAACCAGGTGAATGTTGTTTTCTGTTTTGATTCCTGGTTGCTGAGAGTATTCCTGTGATGTGTAGTGTACAATGTCTGGAATTAACTTAAGCGGTGGTGTGACAGCTTGAATTAGAATCAGTTCAGATACAGCGTTTGACATGACGCAGATTCACAAGAAAGTCAAAAGGGGTATCAATGGTGGTGTCATAATTCAAATCCCCATGAAATGCTCTAACAGCTGGATATGGGTAGGTTGTCAAGATACCTGCTTTGTCAGACTGTTTTCTGGTAAACAGAATGCCCTCTTTTTAAGTACTGAACACTTTCTCTGTGCCCATAAAAACAGATGGAGTTAGCATACTTTATTTGGATTGATGGACTACAGCAGGAAATCAGTGCCTGTAAAGCAGGTTTAATCTTGAGCTTGATTTCAATAGAGAGAAAATCTAATTGCCTCCCAGGCACATGTTTATTACATTGAAACCCATCATGTTCTAGCATGACAGTTAAGGTCAGCTAAGGGGTTCAAACTGGCAACTTAGATTTAATTGTCTCAGCTGGAAGCTGGATGATCTTAAGGCTCTAGTTTCCTAAAATCACTCCTCTTACAGGTCCAAAAGAGCTCGTTTGTTCTTCAGGGCATAGTTCTGCATCCATCTCTTTCCTCAATCATTTCTCTGAGGGAAGGATGACAGGAGGGGAACCCTTTATTCTAGTGGATGTCATTCCCCCTGTTTTTGCTTATGAAACAGAAAAGGAGCAGGGACCATGTATGTGCACACTGAGGCATGTTGTGTTAATTTAGATGAGATAAAGGGACCAAAGGTGTTAACATATCCCAGACACTGTCAAATGTTAAACAAGGTTTGGTATACAGAGACCTCAGCCTGATTAGTACCATGGCACAAACATCATTTAAGTCTTGTTAACCTTTTATTAAAGATACAGAAAAGAAGGGAAAACAGTTAAAGCATTAAATAAAGCTTTTGTTTTAACAACATTTCTTGTTCCCTTTCCCTTTAGCTAGAGAGAGTTTTAGAAGGAGATCCCCCACTCCGGCCCCTTGTTTGATAGTCTCTTAGATGGTGACAAGCATGGTAATAACTGTCTTTTTGGATAAAGGAGAAGATATTAGTTCAGATGGGCTAGAGCTTTTACTGCTGATGCTGTTAAAGTTCAATCCCATTTCATGCCAAGCGGTATTTAGAATTCAGCTGGAGCTGGTAGAGGTGGCATTGTTATCAGAGTCCCTCTCTCTGGCCTGGTCTGATAAGGCATCTCTCAGGAGCAGAATGACAAAGGCTCTGGATCCCAGGAAATGGTGAAAGTGGTAGCCATGATGAGGAAACTTGCTCCCGTAGCCTTCATTCGTTCTTTTGTATAAGACTTGCAAATCCTAGTCAATTTCCAACTAGTAAATTCTAGTCAATTTCCAACCCAGGTAACTATGTTCTGTGATTCTAAACACTCTGCAGTGTAAAGTGCATAAGGCATTTTTCACTTCCTGCTGTAAACTACTGTTTGGTATAGCTGTGCCCTGTTAGTTGCTGCTTTTCACACAATAGATTTTCCTCCTTAACGGTGGATGAAGTGATTCTCATGTATATTTAAGTTTTGTAAATGACTCAGAGATCCTTGGAGATGAAAAATGGTAAATACAGTAAATGTAAGATAATAACCATTAACTACCACACTTGTAAACTGCTCTATTTTTGCTGGAGAATTTGGCTTTATTCTGAATCAGTCTCTTAATAAACAGTCTAATGTTCTCTAAAATTCTTCAATTGCAGTTTTTGCTATAAAAATAGAGAAATCAGACTTATTTTAAAAAATCAAGGAAACTATATTTTTATATAGTGGGAGTTTGATTTCTTATTTATAAATTGAGGAAAATAACTAATGGCAGAAGCCTGGTAGTCTAAAAAACAGCATGTTACAGATGCATTGAGACTCTGCATAAGAGATTACTGAGTTGATACATTTCCCTGGAGGGACATGATGAATATTTTATTTGTACTTCATCTCTGAGTAGGATTTATTTTCTAATAAACTACTTGTACTCCATGGTCTGGTGGCCCTATTGAATAGGGGAAGCACACCTTGGTCTCCCAGTTCAGGCTGCTTTCACAAGGTAATTCCTGGGAGCTCCACAGAGCAGTGTTCCATGTGAGAGACTGCTAAGAACATATATACAGATTATCAATGCAGGCTGGTTTGTGAGAATGTGCACACACTAACTTTTTTTATTTTTACATGGCAATTTGCCAGTGATAGACTACAAGTAGCAATGTTTGTGTTGTCACAAATTGAATGTGTAAACCAATACTGAAATGATTTTCCTTGCGTCTTCTGTAGTAGTTGTGCAAAGTAATTGTTGTTTGAATTTTGCAATGACTTCAAATTAATAGCAAATATTCACGATCAATTTGCATTGAAACTGTTAGATAAATAATAATTACTTGGTAAAGTACTTGTCGAAAATGCAAAGTCAATTAACTTTTGCATCGTTTTACATTCAGTTGTAATTTTGAAATGATCAATCAGTGTTTTTCATGGTATTTATGCATTTTTAAGCAACCACAATGCACAGCTGACATTTAAAGCTTAAGGAATACCTTGTAGTATTGTGGTAAAGCTCAGGATTTTAAAATGGTAAATGTCGACAGTTTAATGACAACCACTGTATACTACTGCACTGTTTGCTTATAAATGTAGATGAGCATTTACTCAGAGAAATGTAGTATAATAAATGAACATATTAAAATAGCACATGTTCCTATTTCAATGAAATTGGGCCAGATCCTGTAGTCACGGTCAGGCAAATCTCCCAGTTACTCAAAGGTAGGCAGTATTAGTCACCGCCCAGAGTGAGGGGCAGTACAGAGTCACAAGAGGGAGCATCTGGAGGCATTCTGTCTCAGAGGCAGTGTGTCTCCCTGACCTGGTCAGCACCTAAGGGGAATGTGACAGCTGCTTCACCTTCCATCCTACAAGTGCAAGATGGCTCCTTTCTGTTCACTGGTGTCACTCCATGTGCTAGTGGTGGCCCTGGCTTTATCTTGTACTCACTCTCCTCTTTTCTGTGGGGTGCTCTATGTTCCTGGTGTGTAGGGAAGGGTAGGGAAAAGATCCATCCTCTTCCACACTAGTCCAGGGATATAACTGGTGTAAGGAAGGAAGCATACAATCCCTCTGGCCCTTAGGCAGGCTATGCAGAGTGCGGGGGCAGAAGGTTCCTTTTACACTACACCCAACTTTGTGTCCACAGAATCTGATCCACACGGGCTACAGACTCAAGTTCATTATTAATTTATCTTTTTAATACACAACCAATCTTTGCATAGCTAAAGCTATCACCTTATCAGAAGCATTGGTTTTGATGCATAGGAACCATTGTTTGTGATAGATGGTCACACACTTCATTGCTTATGTAGGCCAAGCTTAACACTCAGCAGCCTCACCACCACTTTGATCTGAACTTCTGAACTTTGGCTGTAGTAAAAACTTGGAAAAGCTTGACATGCACTAAAATCAGACTTTTCTTATATCTTTCACCAAAATTAATAAGGTTATGACCAAAGGGGGTGGGGGGAGGGGTAGAAGAGGAGGGAGCCCAGTTAAAGGGAGAGGCTAGCTGGCATGGAGTGAGGGTCCCACTAACCCTCATCCTAACTGTAACATCTCACTTTAACCCTGAAGTCACTACTTCACACTTGCCTCTTGAATGACTTCAGTTTTTCCAATTTTTCGTTTTTCACAAAAATCAACAGGGTTTTGCCCATTAACACTTAGAATGTTTCCTGAACTTTTGGAAGTGATCGGATGCAGTTTTCAACAGTTATTGCATTACATATAGACAAACAGAATTGACACAGAGTTGAGTGTAGGACTTCATTTCACTCAGCCAAGAATCAATAATTTATATAGCCAAATCTAACGTCTCATCAAATGTTTATTTTTGTCAGCTGCTATTAACCGCCTTAACTGGCAAATTGTTGCCTACACTTCTAATTTTATAGATGTAAAAGAATTATTACATAACTGTAGAAGTCCCTATTAAAAGTCAACTACTGCCAACAGTTACCACACAGTAGTATATGGTATATTCAACAGGATATGGTGCAAAGTCTGTTGCTCTGGTTTATGGTAACTATTTGGTAAGTGTTTTGATATTTTACTGGCAATTATTGTTTGCAATAATGAATTAAGAATTTCCTATGAATCTGACTTAAATACAATTCTAAAATAAAAATTATTCTGCATTATTTTCTCTTTCCTTGTTAATTAGTGAATGTGAATATTGTAAAAATAGCCAATTAGCACAGTGATGGGTGCAGTAGAGGAACCTAGATTACCAAATAGTGGCTATCTGATATAATATAAATAATCCTGTTTGTCTCATCTTTACTATCCATTTAGATGTGTGTCTTGGATATGAGATTTCAAAGCTGTTCTAGGAGATTTAGTAGCTGTTACTAGTTCTAATGGAGATCATATATCTAAATCTCCTAGACAGTTTAGAAAATATCACGTGATTACTGGATTGTATTTAATGAAGGTAAAGTGCCTTCCTTCTAGGAGCCAATCTGCAATAATTCCACTGTATTGAAGAGAACCCCAGCATTCTGTTGTGTGCATCTTTATAATGGCCAGGACTAGATATTCACTTCAGAGGCAGAATGAGCTCTCCATTTACAAATGATGAGGCTTTAGATGAGGTTAAGGCCAATATTTTTTAAAACTGTATACCTAAAACTATGCTTTTAAATCCATTTTAGGCATAATTGTCCCAATGTACTGTACATCCACAATTTGAAATTCATATTAATTTAGTGCCAAGTATCAGAGGGGTAGCCATGTTAGTCTGTATCCACAAAAACATCGAGGAGTCCAGTGGCACCTTAAAGACTAACAGATTTATTTGGGCATAAGCTTTCGTGGGTAAAGAACACACTTCTTCAGACGCATGGAGTGAAAATTACAGATACAGGATCTGAAGAAGTGGGCTTTTTACCCACAAAAGCTTATGCCCAAATAAATCTGTTAGTCTTTAAGGTGCCACCAGGCTCCTCATTAATTTAGTGGATGCTCAGCACCTGTGAAAATCAGTGGAGTTTTACTTAGGTACCTAAATATGGGCTTGGGAGCCTACCAGTAGGCACCCAATTTCTGAAAATCTTCACCTAATAGTTAAAACAAACACGTCCAATGAGCTTGGGGGAAAAGAGCAGTATTCTGACAGAAAGAGTTTAAAATTACATTGAGAGAGTGGAGTTGCCTACTTGCTCTGCTCTTTTACTGTGAACATTTTTTGATCAAGTGCTAAATAGTGCACCTAAAGCCCAAAAGGCCACTGAAATGGAAATAGAAAACGCCTGTTAGCCAAGCCTTCATATCTTATCTATTAACAGTGAATCTGCACCCTCAGTAAAAAATTGCTGTACTGAGGCAAACTTTACAAAATGTAAGGTTTTGCCAAGCATAATGTCTGGCAACTCATGTTCTTTCCTAGGGCTAGACTGTGAAATGTGCAGGTGGCATGGAGCAGTACTGACCCAGCGGGAATGTAGGGAGACATCTGCTTTCCTAAACTCTGAAGCGTGCACGGGGAGTGTGCTTGCTACTTCTTCCTTGCCATGCTGTCTGGAGTGGCTCACACCTGAGTGCCAACCTTAGGGCAGATTGACAAGAAGCAGGGCACAACCCCCAAACTGGTTGTATGTTCTATAATTAGATTTCACCAACCTAGAAACAAATTTGAACTCCTAAAGCACTAGGACAGTCTTACCATGGAGTCACAGACTGTCTAGTCCACCCAGTGAAGCTTAACTTTGATAGATGGTCACTTTACACCAAAAATCATAACAATATTCAGATTACTCCCAGTCCCAAAGGACCAGTCACTTATCCCAGGTCAAATGCAGATCTGAAACCAATGTTTGTAGCCAAATCTATAGTAAATTTAGGATTTATTAACTAGGAAAAACAAATGAGTTATTTACAAGATTAAGGTAAGCATACACATACAGTCAGGATTCCCAAAGTAATAACTACTGTAGCAAGGAGACTGTATAGATCCTTTAGGGCTAACCTAGGCAAAACAGTTGGGAAGTCCTTGCATATGCTCACAAATTCTCACCCCGAAGAAGCGACAAAGGGTCCTGTGGCACCTTATAGACTAACAGAGGTATTGAAGCATAAGCTTTCATGGGTGAATACCCACTTCTTCGGATGCAAGCAGTGGAAATGTCCAGAGGCAGATATAAATGTGCAGGGAAGATTCAGGCTAGAGATAACGAGGTAAGCTTAATCAGGGAGGGTGAGGCCCTCTTCTAGCAGCTGAGGTGTGAACACCAAGGGAGGAGAAACTGCTTTTGTAGTTGGCTAGCCATTCATAGTCTTTGTTTAGTCCTGAGCTGATGGTGTCAAATTTGCAAATGAACTGAAGCTCTACAGTTTCTCTTTGGAGTCTGGTCCTGAAGTTTTTTTGCTGCAGGATGTCTACCTTTAGGTCTGCAATTGTGTGTCCAGGGAGGTTGAAGTGTTCTCCTACAGGCTTTTGTATATTGCCGTTCCTTATATCTGATTTGTGTCCATTTATCCTTTTGCGTAAGGACTGTCCAGTTTGACCGATGTACATAGCAGAGGGGCATTGCTGGCATATTATGGCATATATTACATTGGTGGATGTGCAGGTGAATGAACTGGTGATGGTGTGGCTGATCTGGTTAGGTCCTGTGATGGTGTTCCTGGTGTAGATATGTGGGCAAAGTTGGCATCGAGGTTTGTTGCATGTATTGGTTCCTGAGTTAGAGTTATTATGGTGCGGTGTGTAGTTGCTGGTGAGAATATGCTTCAGGTTGGCGGGTTGTCTGTGGGCGAGGACTGGCCTGCCTCCCAAGGCCTGTGACAGTGAGGGATCGTTGTTCAGGATGGGTTGTAGATCACTAATGATCCATTGGAGAGGTTTTAGCTGAGGACTGTAAGTGATGGCCAGAGGAGTTCTGTTGGTTTCTTTCTTCGGTTTGTCTTGCAGCCGGAGGCTTCTGGGTACACATCTGGCCCTGTTGATCTGTTTTCTTATTTCCTCATGTGGGTATCATAGTTTTGAGAATGCTTGGTGAAGATCTTGTAGGTGTTGGTCTCTGTCAGAGGGGTTGGAGCAAATACGGTTGTACCTCAGTGCTTGGCTGTAGACAATGGATCGTGTGGTGTGTCCGGGATGGAAGCTAGAGGCATGCAGGTAGGCATAGCGGTCTGTGGGTTTTCGGTATAGGGTGGTGTTAATGTGACCATTGCTTATTTGCACCGTGGTGTCTAGGAAGTGGACTTCCCGTGTAGACTGGTCCAGGCTGAGGTTGATGGTGGGGTAGAAGCTGTTGAAATCGTGGTGGAATTCTTCCAGAGTTTCTTTCCCATGGGTCCAGATGATGAAAATGTCATCAATGTAGCGTAGATAGAGAAGGGGCGTGAGTGGACGAGAACTGAGGAAGCGTTGTTCCAGGTCAGCCATAAAAATGTTGGCATATTGTAGGGCCATGCGGGTGCCCATAGCGGTGCCACTGGTCTGGAGGTATATATTGTCACCAAATTTGAAATAATTGTGCGTGAGGATAAAATCACAGAGTTCAGCAACCAGTTGTGCTGTGGCATCATCAGGGATACTGTTCCTGACAGCTTGTATTCACCCCTAAGAGTTCAACCACAAAAGGAATAATTTCTCCTTAACAGGCATTTTTATTCCCTTCCCCCAGCATTCAAGCTGTAATGAGACAAAGGCTTGGGCACATATCCTCTTCAGGGATGTGGGGGACGCAATCAACAAAAGCTTTGTTCCACAATGGCCCATTTGGATTCAATAGCCCTTCCTCATGGGCAGGAGAACACCATCTGTAAGAATCCAGCACTTTGCATTAGGTTGCCCCCACCCCCATCCCCAGTTGGTGAGTTACATAGTTTCAGAACAAACATTATAGTGTTAGAGGAAAAAATTGTGTTACCTTATAGCAGGGGATATAGAGGTTATAAGTGAAATTAAGGCATGCAGCAACTTACAAGCATTCCATAAAGCAGTGGTTCCCAAACTCGGTCCGTGGCTTGCTCAGGGTAAGCCCCTGGCACACTGGGCTGGATTGTTTACCTGCTGCCTCCGCAGGTACGGCCGCTTGCGGCTCCCACTGGCCGCGGTTTGCTGTTCCCGGCCAATGGGAGCTGCGGGTTTACCCTGAGCAAGCCGCGGACCGAGTTTGGGAACCACTGCCATGAAGTCTAAACACATTGTTATAACGCTATCTATTTTAACTGTACAAACACACAGGTGAACCAGACTGGTCTCCAACTATGCATTTATCAACATTTAGTGAGGCCCAGGCCTTGGCATGGGCTGGCACCTGGACTGCCAGCATCTTCATCCTTTTCTTAGGATTCAGTCTTCTCCCCATGCCCTCTATGCCCCAGTCCAAGCATAACCTTTTCTCATCTTCAGCCCTGACCCTGTCTGTGTGCTCCGGTGTGGGTGTGGGAACAAGGTGGATCAGTTCATGCTTTTGCCTGAAGGCAGAGACTGCGGTTCTGTGTGGCCCTTCCACAGTTAATATCAGGGAGGTGAATTTGTTGCCATCCCCAACCCTACTGCACACAGGCAGAATTTGGCCCTTAATTTTTACCAGCAATTATGTACGAATAACATTTGAAATCTATTATTTCACGTGAAAAATCTCACTGAAGGACAAGGAAAAACACCCAGTGATTTTTGCCTTTTTAGTAACATTAGCTCATTAAGATACTAAACAATTATGGTTATCAGAGAGTGCAACTGGAGACATTTATCCTCCACTTGATGCATGTGCAGTACTGTATAAAACCCATTAAATCTGATGAGATTTATGGGTATTCATTAAGGGGAATAATAGACCCCTGTGGGTGGTAAAGAGAGAGCAGAAGTCTGAGCACAGGATCAGAAGCCAAGAACTTTAGTTCTAATTAGTGCTGAGTGAACAACTGGCAACAAATTATTTGTTTGGCAAATTTTGTGCGTTTTTCTGTTTTATGAATTAGCTGCCAACTACTCACGATATTCATGAGTTTGTTCTCTCCTTACAACTATTTGGTGAATCCCTTGTTTGTATTTTTTTTAAAAAAAGGCTTAAATATTCTTTGAGAAATGTCCACTATGAACATTGTGTTCGTACTGTGTAGTCACATGGTACTGTTTCTAATTCATGAGTGCATTAGGTAAACTGATAAATAAGAAGGGGTCCTTGAGAAAACCATTGTGGCTCTGATTCCTTCAGGGAGAAGGTGAAGTGGGGAGAGAGAGCACATTATGGGAAGATTAAGACGGCTAGCATTTAAAATCTTTGCCTTGTCCTCTTTTACACAGAGAGGCTTCTGGCTATGTACTGTACATAGATCCCAAATTTAATAATATTTAGTTCTCCCCTAACAGTGCCTGTCTAATGTAAATTAATTGGCTGTCCAGCAGACTATATGTTCACTCTTCTCTTGTCACATTCCTATTGAGTGTGTAAGTAAAAGTGATATTAATTGTGAAGGTTTCGGCCAGATACTTTTCTTGCTCATTTAATTGCTTGTATGGCAGGGCTCTGACCAAGAGATTTTGGGACCTGTTGTACATTTCCCACAAACCACATACATATTACTTCATGTATTTGTCAAGTATGTAGATTGGACCATTAGTCTACATCTCATATCACTGTCATTCACCACAGTAATGGTCCATAGGCACATGCACACTGCTATATGCAAAAGGGGTGCTCACATATTTTATCCCCACTTGTTTTCACTCTCTGTTAGTGCCAGATCTCTTGCCTTGGCTTTTGGAATACTGTCTATCTTAAGTGGTCCGCCTGATATACAAGCATGTTTCATGTGTATTTATTGTATTTATTGGATTTACCATTTTTCCATATCTATCACTTTCACCACAATCTCTGCCCATTTGCCAAGGGTATGTGTGATGGGTTCCCCCCGTGATGCTGTTAGGTAAAAAGCAAGTCCCTACTCACCTCTCCAGCACCCGAGTTCGTGCGGAGTTGGTATGGGGCTCACAATCTGTCAGAGACCAGACACCAATTCGTTGATCAACGGGCTCACACTATCCTTAGCTCAAAAAGCTTCAGAGTAAGTGTGGCAAGTTTATTAGGGGTGAGCATCAATATTTATACACAGAAGTAAACAAAGTGATTAACAGATCATAATGGTCATGCATAATCAATCAAGATTCTACAGGATAAAACAGGTTAAAATGTAAATTCTAAAAGACAAAGGGGAGATGGCTACTTAAGGGGAGGGGGGGTTGTCATGAGTAGTTCGCAGGTCAGAGCTTTGATTAAAAGTTCAGACAGAGACATCAAGTCTGGGTTAAGTTTAAGCTCATCAAAAGTTCAGACTCAACATTCCTCCATTTGTAGCTTTGGGATAACTATCCCAAAAGCTACACCCCATTTTAAGGAGCCAAGGGCCGCTTGGCAATTTCAGCCTGGGCCAACTCGAAGAGAGTAAGGCCCTTGGCTGAAGTAGGAAAAGAACAAACTGACCCACATGAGTCTATGAGGGAGGGGACACACTGAATACAGCAACACAGTATTATAAGGATTACTATGGCCCCAACAATACCCACCAAGAGTTTTTTAACCCACCCAAATCCAGGCAGCCAATTCCATAAGGCTCCCCACCAGTCATAAGGTGGCTGGCCAGAGGAGTAGTTCTTAGCCATTTCCCTTAGATGTTTGGTACGTTGAAAAGTGTCAGAGTAGGTGTCATTTACAAAAACACAGCATTCTTCATTTATGAGGGCGGAAGTTCCTCCCTGGGCTGCTAACATTATGTCTAAAGCCATTCGGTTTTGCAAAGCTAACTGGCGCAGCTGGGACATTTCCCCAGCCTGATTCTCAAATAGGGTCGCAGTTTCATTGGTTAAAGATTCTAGTAGTCCCTGTAGACAGATGATACCACCCCTCAAGCTAATGAGACCAGCCCACCGCTGCCACGACAAACCATCACGGATATTAATATCTCTGAAGGTTTCACGGATGTTACGAACGTGGGGAAAATGAGGGGGAGTGAGGGAGATGCGAGAAGGCGGTGTTAGCCACGCTAAATAACATGACCCTGCCCAATCAGGGGAGAGAAAGTAATAAGCTTTGGGCCCGCACACCCAGTATGTTCCATACAATGCGTTTCGGGTATTCCATTTCTCAAAGTAGGAGGTAACCCACCACCCGTTGGACCACTGTTCCCCTGGTAACACAGAGGGGTCGTTGTGCGCACTGCAGAGGCACAATTTGGTAGTGGTGTTTTCAAAGGGCAGTGTAGTACTGCTTGAGCAGTTGTAGAAGGCAATCGTATATCCCTTAGCAATTAGTTGGACACCCTCATGATCTGAGCAGGGCTTTTTAAAAGCTGACTCTGAAGGCTTGCCCACCCATGAAAAAGTTGGATCGGGGTGAGGGATCCACATATGGGATAAGTGGGATGCGCAAGGCTTGAAGTCAAGATTTTTACTAAAGGCGGTACCATTAAAATACATGTTGCATTTACTTGTTCCCACAAAAGTTGACCCCTTTTCTTTAATAAAACACAGTGATCCTGTCTGATTGGTTACCCTGAGATATCTGTTAATTGGCACTCCTGTTTTGTCCCATGTAAGATTGTGTTGGACTGGATCTTTTACTCTAGCCGGTGGCATCCAAGTCATATTAGCAGTGGTCAGGGGAATGGGTGTGAAGGGGAGTCCCTGTTCTGCATTTACTGGAAATTGAGTACATACCCAGCAATTACTTCTATTTCCTAAAATGCGAGTTTTAACCTCGTGGGAATATCTAATAAAAGCATTATCTTCATAAGCAGAAAATAAACTAAAAAGGCATAGTAAAAAACATACAGTTGTCAGAATAAAAGGTCCTCTCATTTTTGCCGAGTCAATTTAAGTCTGATGTCTGAAAGAGGTAAGCTGGTCCACTGGTCAGTGGTGGCAAGAGCTGCTGGTCCATCACTGTGGTCCACTACGGCTGGCTTGACGTGGGAGTGGTGGATCCAGGATTTGCGTCCTTCCAGGAACACTGCAGTCTGGGTTGTTAAAAGAACCTGGTGGGGTCCAGTAAACCTCGGCTGGAGGGTGTCGCCACGAACGAACTTTTTGGCCCAGACGAAGTCCCCTGGTTGGAACGGGTGGATCTGTTCTTCCAGCGGCACGGTCTGGGAAAACTGCGAGGCTTTCCAAAGGGTACGGAGGTGAGCCTGTAGGGAGAGAAACTGGCACGCGGTCATATGATCCCCTCCCAATAGTGAAACATCAGCACGTGGTAGCGCCCCGCCTTTGAAAGGGGGGTGTCCATAGAGCAGTTCAAAGGGGAATAATCCCAATACATGGGTTGGGCGAGTACGAAGGTGAAACAGGACCAAGGGAAGTACCTGAGGCCACTTTAACCCTGTTTCCTGACAGTATTTAGCCAATGTAAACTTAAGCTCCCTATTCATACGCTCAACTTTCCCGCTAGACTGGGGGTGGTAGGGTGTATGAAAGGAGTGTGAAATGCCCAGTCCCTGTTCTAAACGGCCAAGGACATGACCAGTAAAGTGAGGTCCACGATCTGAGTCAAGCACGAGAGGGATGCCAAAACGGGGTACAATGTCTCTAAGGAGGATCTTTGCCACTGTGGCAGCAGTACAATTAGCAGTAGGAAAAGCTTCGACCCAGGAAGTCAGAGGGCAAACCAAAACAAGGAGGTGCTTTTTCCCAAAAGCCTTTGGCATATCTGCAAAGTCAATTTGAAGATGTTGAAATGGAGCAGCAGGCGGAGGTCTTCCACCCTTAATTTTGTTAAGAGGCGGAGCAGGTCCATTACGCTGACATGTGCTGCATGCTTTCACTATTGACAGGCAGTAGGGTTGAATGCCTGGAGCATACCAAAAGCGAGCGATGGTGTCCACAAGGGCGTGCGTGCCGTAGTGACCCCCCTTATCATGGTGCCAGCGAACTGCCACGGGGTATGTGGAGCGAGGGAGGCAGGCTCGGCCATCCGGCATAAGCCAGGTCCCTTTGACCAGAGTGGCTCCGAGGCTCTCCCACGACTGTAGTTCAGCAGCGGGTACTGGTACGGGGTGCGGTGGAGTAAAGGAGGAGGCTGCAATAGCCAACGTGGGCATGGCTAAGGGTAAGACGGCAGCCGTCTTGGCGGAGGCATCAGCCAGGGCATTCCCACGGGTGACGGGGCTATCATCTTTAGTATGGGCCCGGCAGTGAACTACAGCCAGGACCGAGGGTTCTTGGAGGGCGTCCAAAAGCTTGTGGACGAGGGGGAGGTGCTGAATGGGTTTACCGGCAGCTGTCTGGAAACCTCAAAACTTCCAGAGGTGGATGTGACAATGCACAACTCCAAAAGCATACTTGCTATCAGTAAAAATGGTAACGGTCTTACCAGCGGCCAACTGGCATGCTCGGGCCAGGGCATAGAGTTCGGCGGCTTGGGCTCCCCAGTTGCCTGGCAGTGAGGCAGCCTCTTGAATGTCCCATTCAGAGGTGACTGCATAACCGGTGAAACGCTTGCCATCAACATAGAAGGAGCTTCCGTCCGAGAAGAGGATGCAATCAGGGTTGTCCAGTGGCACGTCAAACAGGTTGTCCCTTATCTGTAAGATGCTATAAACTACTTCCACACAGTCGTGCTGATCCTGGAGGACTGGCAGGTCAGGAAGCAAGGTAGCTGGATTAAGGGGCCCACACCTTTCAAAAATCAGGTTAGTGTCTTCTAAGAGTTCGGCCTCTAGCTGTTGCTGACGATGGGCCGAAAAGACTTGGGTTGTGCCCCTACGCAGAAGGGCTGACAAGGCACGAGAGGTCCAAACCGTGGTAAAATGACCCAGGGTCAGGCTCTTTGCCTTTGTGATCAGCAGGGCAGCTGCTGCCAGAGTCTGGGTGCAGGATGGGGTTCCCTGAGCGACAGGGTCGATCTGCTGAGAGTAAAAAGCAAGCGGGAAATGGTGGGGCCTGCTCAGCTGGGTAAGGACGCCACTAGCAATTCCGCCCCTCTCGTGGACAAAAAGGTGAAAGGGTTTGCTGTAATTGGGGGGGCGGAGAGACATGGAGGAGGCCACACTGTCCTTGAGTAACTGAAAGGCTTGGATCGTGTCCGGGGACCACTGCAAAGGGTCAGGAGCAAGGTTAGCAGTGAGTCGGTGGAGCGGTTTGCTTAACTCTCCGCAGGACAGCAACCAGGGGCGACAGAAGCCAATTAATCCTAAGAAACCTCGAAGTTGTTTCTTGGTGTTTGGCAGAGGGCAGTTTTGGATAGTCTTTATGCGGACTGGGTCCATTTGTCGCCCCTCTGGGGTTAACAGGAAGCCCAGATATCGGACCTTCTGTGAGACCCACTGAATTTTGTTAGGGTCTACCTTGTGGCCTCTGGTGTGTAGGTATAATAAAAGTGCCTTACCATCGATGCGGAGGGCAGCTTCTTCGTGGTTACCTAATAGGATGTCATCTACGTATAGGACTAACGTGGATCCCTGCGGACTGGTGAAGCCTTCCAGGTCGTGGCGGAGGCATTGGCTGAAAATCGTGGGGCTGTCTCTGTAGCCTTGAGGAAGTTGTTGCCAGACATAACTTTGTCCCTCCCAGGTGAAACCAAAGAGATACTGAGAGTCTGGGTGCACAGGAATGCTGAAAAAGGCTGATTTTAAGTCAATAACAGTGAACCACTCAGCATCCCAGGGGATTTGGCTGATGATAGTAGCTGGATCAGGAACTACTGCATGAAGAGGGACCACATACTGATTAACAACCCGTAGATCCTGTACAAAGCGCCAACGAATAGGGTCTCCGTCCTTTTTAGGAGGCTTTTTGACAGGCAGTATAGGGGTGTTACAGGGAGTGCGCTGAGGGCGGACTAGCTTTTGTGCAATGAATCCCTCGATAATGGGGCGGATGCCCTCCCGGGCTTCCAGCGACAGGGGGTATTGAGGGACTGACGGGGGGGTTAAGGAGGGCTTCACTTGAATCCTTACTGGCTCTGCCGAAAGGAGCAGGCCAACATCAGTGTCAGAAATTCCCCAGATGGTTAAAGGCAAGTCAGTGAGGTCAGGGGAAAGAGAGGGGGGGGTTTCCCAATTACCCTGAGTTGGGGCCGAATCTCCTAACACTGTCATCAATAATCCTACCCCTTCAGGAGTGCAGGTTAAAGTAGCCTCAAGCTTACAGAGTAAATCCCGGCCCATCAAAGGGATCGGACAAGCCGGGGAAAAAAGAAAACGGTGAGAAAAACATTTATCAGCATAAACAACATTTAGAGGTAAAGTGAGTCCCAGAGACTGTGGGCTGCCCTCCACCCCAGTTGCAGTTTTAACCTCAGAGGATAGCCAGGGGGAGGGGGCATGATTTAAGAGAGAGAAAGTAGCTCCAGTATCAATGAGGAAAGAGACAGGCAGGCCTTGGACTGAAAGGGTTAGACGAGGCTCTTTGCTGGGAGGGGAGAAAGTGAGGAAGGAGCCGGCTAAAGACATTAAGGAAATAAGACCATCACATTGTTTGCCTTCGCCCCCGGGGTACCGTCATTGAGGAGGCTGAGTTTGCTGCAGCTGCTGCTGTTGCCCGTAGTTGATCCAGGCCTGGGGAACGGGCTGAGCTGGTGGTGCAGGGGTGTATTCGTCCCGGGTGTAAGTATCTGCAGATGCGACCGGACCCTCTGGGCGTCCCCAGGGGCATTCACGTTTAAAGTGACCGGGCTGTCTGCACTGAAAACAATTTCCTGGTGGCTGGGGTTGCCAGGACCCTCTTCCCCAAGCACCCTGAAATCCCCTGCCACGGCCACGGCCTCTGCCTCGAACACCGCCGTGAAAAGCTAAAGCCATCAACTTATATTCTTCCTTTTTCTCTTTCTTTTTACTACTTTCCCTTTCTTTCTCCCATGCAAAATCAGCTACATCCAACACTGAAGTGACTGACTCACCTCCCCAACCAGGGCGAAACTTTAAGAAATAATCCCTTACAGGGGGCACTGACTGATTCACAAAAAACGAAATAAGAGTAGGGTGGTCTGCTTCTCTCTCAGGATCCATCTGAGTGAACATTCGGGCCCCCTCCAATAGCCTCGACCAGAACTTTCTGGGTGGCTCATCAGATTCCTGCCGAATCTGCATGAACTTAGCCTGATTAGGCGAGCGGCGAGCCATTTCTTTGAGTCTCTCTAACAATCGCTCTCGATCTGTTCGCAGCTGAGTCAGCCTTGGCTGACTCCAGTCTAGGGGATTCCAGCCAGCGGCTTGATCCCGCCTATCCATCCAAGTAGTATTAGCCGCATCGCTATCCCCCCATGTCCTTTCTGCCATCCACAATCTACTACGTTCCTCTCCGGTCAAAACTCTACTTAACAACTGATCTACATCCGTATAAGTAGGATTATGACTTGAAAACAATCTTTCTAAAAGTTCTGTGATCTTTCGGGGATTTTCCCCAAAGGACCCTGACAACCGTCCCCACTCTTTCAAGTCCCATTCTAGCCATCCTTTATATTCCACAATATTAGTATGTTGTAACTGGCCATTATTGCCCACAAAAGGTTGGTCGTGCACCTGTAAAGGCATTTCTCTACTTACAACTTTATCACTCACAAAAGGTTTGGCGGAGGCAGCCTCTGGGCTATCCTCAGGGGAGGGGTATGCAACCTGCTGCATCTGCTTGATCTTTTGCCTAGTAATTACTCCTCCCGAGGTGTGCCCTTCCATTTCCCCCTTATCCCTCTGCAGAGATTCCGATCTGGAGTCCTGCAGATTCCCCTCTGCGCCCTGGAGAGAGTCCCCCTGCGGAGGAATAGGGGCAGGTGCAGTGGGGACCAACTGACGAGTCAAAACACGCCGTGGTTTACACCCTTCATTGAAATAACATGGAGGGGGTTCACTCTCGGGAGAATACCTGACTGCCATAATTTTTAAAGATTTCCACAGCTCTGCTGCTGTGTCCCAACAAAACCAGTAACATAACTGTCCCGGATGGTCTTTTTCGATCTGGCTCCTTACTCCTCTTAAGGCAGCCTGTTCGAAAGAGCCATACGAAGGCCACCTCATCTCCGGGTCGGCCAATACCGCGGTATACCCAGTCCAATTCCTTACACACAGTGTGTACAACTTCCTCCTAGACATTCCTGTCTGTACTGGGAGTTTCCCTTCATTCCATAACTTATTTACAATCCCCAACGGACTCTCAAGAGGCACACTAGTCCCTTGACCCATGGTGTCTGACAGGAGCCCTCCAACTGGCGTTTATCCTGCTGTCCAGTACACGACCCCTCAATATTGAATTGGCTGGGAGAAATCTCCCGTGGCGCCTGCCAATTCGTATATGAGTGATCTGACCACTGGACAGAGGCACCGCACCAGAAGGAAATCCCGGATGAGCCCCCAAATTGTTAGGTAAAAAGCAAGTCCCTACTCACCTCTCCAGCACCCGAGTTCGTGCGGAGTTGGTATGGGGCTCACAATCTGTCAGAGACCAGACACCAATTCGTTGATCAACAGGCTCACACTATCCTTAGCTCAAAAAGCTTCAGAGTAAGTGTGGCAAGTTTATTAGGGGTGAGCATCAATATTTATACACAGAAGTAAACAAAGTGATTAACAGATCATAATGGTCATGCATAATCAATCAAGATTCTACAGGATAAAACAGGTTAAAATGTAAATTCTAAAAGACAAAGGGGAGATGGCTACTTAAGGGGAGGGGGCGTTGTCATGAGTAGTTCGCAGGTCAGAGCTTTGATTAAAAGTTCAGACAGAGACATCAAGTCTGGGTTAAGTTTAAGCTCATCAAAAGTTCAGACTCAACAATGCCACTTGGAACTGGGGTACCACTGAGCCCGCCTGACCCACCAGCCTGGGTTCCCTTAATACTGTACTTCTGTGCAGCCTCCAAGCCCTCCTTCAGGCTTCAGACTGCACTTTACCAGCACACATAGAGGTAGGGACACACTGAGCTGCAGAAATACACAGACATTGAAATCAACTCTGCATGGGAAGGTTCAGCTAAGGAACTGCCCACTACTCAAGTTCACCCCCCCACCCCTCCGAAGGGTAAACACAAAATTATAATGTCTGGCACTGCACAGAGAACTGTACAGTGTAAGATTGTGGAATTCTCTCCCTCCCTTAGTGCGAAGAGGAATATACACAGCTTTCTGCCCCAAGTTATGATTTCCCCACACACTGGTTTTAGACAAAACAAAAACAAGTTTATTAATTACAAAAGATTTTAAGTGATTATAAGGGTTAGTAAATAGATCAAAGCACATTACCTACCAAATAAAACAATCACGCAATCTAAGCTTAATATACTAAAGAAATCGGATATGTGTAGCAAATTCTCACCCTGAATGTTGTTTTAGGCAGATTGCAGAGATTCTTGAAGGCAAGCTGCACTTGTTTGTAGCTTAAAACTACAGTTATTCCGTTCACAGGCTAGACAACCCTCTAGCCTTGGTTCAGTCTTTCTTTGTTTCTCCGGTGTTTCCAGCAGTCTTCTTTCTTGGGTGGGGAGTCAGTGAAGAACCTACCACGATGATATCACTCCCCTGCCTTAAATAATTTTAGCAGGAACCCTTTGTCTCCCAGTTTGATTCCCAGGCCTGGTCAGTAGAAAAACACTAGCATTATAATGGAGTCCAGTACCAGGTGACTTGGTCACATGTCCCTGTAAGGCCACCACAGCCATGACTCAGAGTTTGTTTGAGGGTCCCCAGGAAGGCTCTCTGGTGGGAGATTAGTATCTTCTAAGACCTATTGTTCTTCCTAATGGCCCTTCCCAGCCAGTCACAGTAGACTGATTGCATTCTGCCTAGTGGGCTTTTCCCAGGTGTAAACACATTTGTAATAGATGCATAGACAATATTCCTAACTTCAGATACAAAAATGATACATCCATATAAATAGGATAATCATATTCAGTAAATCATAACTTTTTCAATAGTATGTCACATGACCTATCTTGTATAAAATACATCATAGTTATGGCATAATCATATCATAACAATGTCTCTATGAAGACTATGGGGCCATAGTGTCTCAGTATGATTTGTCAGTCTGTCTGGAGTGGCTCAAGAGCATGAGTACCAACCTCAGGGCAGACTGTGGAGAAGCAGGGCACAAACCCCAAATTCCACCATCCAAGTATCTAGTGTAAACTTCTTGGGCACTAGAACGGCCTAACCATGGAGTCACAGACAATCCCTTTAGATACTCCAGTCTATCTTGCCACCTAAGCAAGCTTGCCTTTGTCAAAGATGATCCCTTACATCAGAAATCACAACAACATTCAGATTAGTCCTAGTCCCTTAGGACCAGTCTCTTACTTCAGGTCAATTGCACTTTAGCTCCTATACCACAGACAACATTTGTAGCTAATCCTATAATAAAGTAACTAAAGATTTATTAACTAAGAAAAAGAAATGAGTTGTTTACAAGGTTAAAGCAAGTAAATATACACAGATAAATGAGTGAGATTTCAGAAGGTAATAGAAGTTTCTATAATAAGCAAGCTCTATGTCCTTCAGGCCTTACCTAGGCCAAGCCCTGAGGATCTTTTGCTGATCAGCATCCAAGCAGCATAAAGATAGTTTCTTCTCATTAGGGATTTTTATTCCCCTTCCCCAGAGTTCAAGCTGTTGGGACAAGTCCACATGAATGTCTTCTCTTAGTAGATGTGTGTGGAATCAGTCAACAAAGTCTTTTACCCTCTGATGTTCCACAATGGTTTGTCTGGTGTCTATGGACCTTCTTTTGTTGGGCAACAGATAACAGGGTGACCAGGTGTGACCTAGGGTGACCAGATGTCCGATTTTATAGGGACAGTCCCGATATTTGGGGCTTTTTCTTGTATAGGTTCCTATTACCACCAACCCCCATCCCGATTTTTCACACTTGCTGTCTGATCACCCTAATAACACCTCCTGTGGCAAACAAGCATTTTGCACTTGGTAATACTTCTCTCCTGACAATGGGGTTTTACAGTTACAGAGCAAACACTTAATCCTGTTCTTTTTAAATATTACTGTATTACATAGGATATAGATGTTATAAGTGAGATTTAATGCATGCATCAATTTACAAGCTGTGACACTGAGCCAGAAAGGGTTAAGCAACTAGCAGGCTAAAAGACTCAAATTCAACCTTTAAAGACCTATTAGAAAAGTATATACATGGTAATTAGGACCATTCCTTTTAAATAGCTAACAAAGGCATGTTACATAGACTAGAGCTTTGAAATGTAAACTTGTATTGTTAGAGAATTAGAAAAAGATACTGATTCTATTTGTCTGTGTTTACTTATATCTTGTTAGAGGGTAACAATGTAACCAGATGGTTCTTGTCTGTTACGATATTCTATTGATTCACAGATCAAAAGGGAATATTACCATTTTAGATTAAACTTGGGTGTAATATCATTGTCTAAATTTCTATTTGAAGTTTTTATGAACTTTCTATGAACTACTTAATGGATAATTACCTTATGCTGATAAATGCAACTAATTACCTGCATATAAGTAGGAAATAGGTTTACTTCAAAGCCGCACTGTATATTACCGGTTCTTCACCCAAGGAATACATGATATCAAGAGGCCACCGATAGCTTGCCAGAGATCTATTAAATAACTCTAGGACCTGATCCTGTAATCTCAGATTTGCTTCAAACTTGGTCAGAGGAAGCTTGAGTCACAACACTGAGGTCTCCAGCTACAGCCTGGTTGAGCCTTCTAATTCTCATGGAAGAATGTAAACAAACTCTATATATGAACTGCCTATTTGGGCTGTCACCTACAGAATTGATTCTTAAGGAACTTTTTGCAACTCAGCAGCTCACCATCTCTACCATGAAACTGACCTAAGAACTTTGGTGAGTTCTTAGGTCATACATCATATCATACATCATATCTGTATGTATAGTGATCTTTTAACCACAATGCTCTTTTCTTTAAATAAATTTTAGTTTAGTTAATAACAATTGGCTGTATGTGAACACTTGGCTAAGATTTGAAATATTCATTGACCTGGTGGGTAATGTGTCCAATATTTGGGATTGATAGAAGTTTATAGAAGATCAAGATGTTTCGGTAATCTTCTTTGTATTTGACTTGGCTGTCTGGGTGGGGACTCAAGGTTGATTTGCTTTAAGGGAGCTTTGTTTTTGGTATCTGGGTAACCAGTAAGATATTGTAGAACATATTTTGCTGCTGCCTTGGTGAATCTAATTATTGAATAACCACCAGTTTTTAGAAATATCTGCCCCATTCTTTGCAGTTCTCCCTGATTGAGTAATCTCAGTGGACACTCCCCACCCCCGGTGAGGTGAGGTATTATCTTTTATTAGACTAACTTCTGTTGGTGAGAATAGACCTGACAAAGAGCTCTGTGTAGCTGAAAAATTTGTCTCTCTCACCAACCAAAGTTGGTCCAGTAAAATATATTATTTTTTCACCCACCCTGTCTCTCTAATATACTGGGACTGACAAGGCTACAACAATACTGCCTACATTATTTCTTATATTGTTTGTCAATTACACTTAATATACTGGCCTCCATTTTCTACCACCCACAGTGTCCCCATTCACCACACTCATTAGCCACAGCAATTAAGTAGTGTGTGTGTGTATGAGAGAGAGAGAGATCATTCAGTCCTGGTTACAAAAGCTATGGCATATTTCTGACCCTTCTCTTATTCTTTCTTGTGCAGTGTGAACAGGTGTGTGCTTTCCATTGCAACCTGCCTGTATGCTTCCAATAAAATTACATGCTGTCCTTCCCTTAAGCCCCTTCTCTTGTGCACTCTAGAACTGGTTTCCTTGCTCTCAGAGCACTCATGCAGCTTAGAGCTAGTATCAAAGGTAACATGCAGGTACTTCACCACCATTATTTCTTGATGCTTCACTTCTCCTCTTTCTTCTTCTTGGGCTTGGTCTGCACTATATAGTTACTTCTGTATAACTACATTGCTCAGGGGTGTGAAAAATCCATACCCCTGAGTGACATAGTTATATCGACCTAACCCACAGTATGGATAGTGCTATGTTGGCAGGAGAGCTTCTCCTGCTGACGTAGCTACCATCTCTCACAGAGGTAATTGTGTTAAGCTGATGAAAGAGCTCCTGCTATCTTAGAACGTCTTCACCAGACACGCTACAGTGATGTAGCTGCATCAGTGTAACTGCGCCATTGTAAATTTGTAGTGTAGATCTGCCCAGGTTGTTGCTGCCTTTCCCTCCACTGATTTTGCAGCTTTCCATTCACCCTCGCCATGAAGGTCATTTGAAGACACCTGTGCTCAGGTTGGTGACAATGCTGGCCCATCAGCATGCAGTACATCACAGACCCCTTCCCATTGACCTTTTCCCAGATGTTTTAGAGGCTGCAGGTCCTAGGGTGATCATTATCCCTTTTCCTTGTTTAAATTTCTTCCAGACACACATGCATAATCCATCAAAATGCTGCCTCCTCTCCTGGTGGTGGTGGTGATGGTGATGATTGCAAACTACCGATCATCCTGTTTCCTACTACCTCCTTGGTAGTGTTTCTAATTTATTTAGCTCAAAATATTGTCCTTCTCTTCAGTAACCTCACCCACTCCCTATATTCCAGCTCCTTGCCCACAAAGAGCTTTCCAAATGGTTGTAGGAGCACTTCTGAGGCAAATATATTTTGTGCTAATGTTTGGGAAGCTTTTGCTTTTCAAAAAAAGGGAAAATAATCCTTGCAAATAGACATCACACTCCCAAATGTGCAGTGATTGCCAATATGGACAATGTGAATTGGCCGATTTTATTCCCAATGATATGTAAATAACTATTTCTGTGTTCACTGAGCTCCAGTTCTAATTCCAGCTCTGACTCAGGCTTCCTCTGCAGGAAGTTACTTTACTTTACTTCCCTTGAGTCTTAGTTACCTCATCCATATAATAGGGATTGTGATGCTTATCTACCCTGCAGGGCTGTTGGGATTAGTGAGTTAATTTAAGTGCTTGGAAAACTAATTATCTTTCTCTAAATTCCATATTCTGCTATACTTCTTGATGAAGCATATTTTATTTGTAATGAAAATATTTGGTTTTATAAATGCAAAAAATGAGACTTAAATTATGCTAAACGTACAGCACTCTAACTGGATGACCAGGCACATCCCATTGAAATGAGGGCAGTGGCAGGCGAGGTACCTCTCTGGCCCATTTTACTTTTTATTATGTAGAGTTACCTTACAACAACTATTAAAGATGATTTATTGTTTTGTATATACAATCATTAAAATCCTGATCATTTACCAGCACTTCTATTATTTACTTTCACAACAATCTCCTCAGCATTACAACCACTAGCCTTTCCCTCATAGCTAGAGCTGGAAAATACAACTGCAGTAATTATTTGCCTTTAGTCAAAACTCCCTCCTTTTTTCTTTTCTTTCCTACTGCTTGTAAATCCTATGAAAAGAAATTTCCTCAATCATGATAAACTTACATATCAGTCAAAGGACTCAGAGTTGCTACTCAAGGCATCCCTCTACTGCAAGATACATGGAAATACATATTATAATTTCTGGTGCATAGAACATCTTAAAATATATCTTCCAATATATCTTTCATTATGCCAGCTTGCTGAGGTGTATCCATGTTTGAAGTTGTGTGCAGTCTAAATCTTTACCGATTGTTACATTTCTAGATTTCATCCTATTAAAGCTATTGCACATTAATGTTATCCAAAAATGTATATAAAATATAAAAAATCTGTGATGTTTCATAACCATCTACAAGACATAGTGGAGAAATTCAAGGAAATCTGGGACCTCTTCTTGAACTATATAAATCTAGTCTATTAAGTTACATTTCCAGTCTAAGTAAAAACACATTCCATACTCTATCACAGTCAAATACACACCTATTATATGCATCCATCAGTGTGAATATATCTACCCAAGGAACTTTTTGCACAATTTCATCTCAAAAATACTTCAGGATGCCTACATGAACTTAATACTTAGAGAATGTGAACAGTGTTTGATCTCACATATGCCACACATTCTTTGAAGTTTAGGTTTCCTTGAATAATTGTTAGCTCTTTGCTTAGATGTTGTTTATCTGATAAAAGGATACTAGACCTTGTACTGTATATTCAAAAATGCTGAAAACATATTTGTTAAATATCTATTGATCACTAGCCCACCCATATGACTGTAATACAAGTGCTCAGTAAAGAAAACTGAACAAAAATGTTTAGTCTTTCTATACTCTGACATGCACAGATTTTTGCAAACATTGCATAATAAGCTTTGACTTTGTATCTTAATTTCTGCTACTGAGACTTCGAAACCCTCCTAAAACAGACTGAGTAGGCAATGAAGTGGGCAGGCGGGGCAGCTTTCAGCACTGCAGATAATCAAAATCATTTTCACTTGTTCTCTCTCTCTCTCGGCTTTATTTCTTCATGTCACAAAACCCTCAAACTTTTGGCACTATTTAGTTGGTAATTAACCTCTGCTCAGGAGACACCTAGAGCTCGAACACTAGAATTGTTAATGGTCCAGACAGAGGTACATTGTAAAATGTGCCTGGTGCTTCTGTATGCTTGAGTCAGCTCACTGCTAATAGTCCGTTATTATCCAGAGTAGGTTCCTTAGAAAAATAATAAAAAGTCAAGATAAATCTCTGTACATAGCTAGCTATCTCAGGTTACCCCACTACTGTTGTATCCACATGCCTTAAAATCTTATTTCTCAGAATACCCCCTCTGTGGTAGGGAAGTGTTATTATCCCTATTTTACAGATGGGGAACTGAGGCAAAGAGAGCCCAAGGTCACCCAGGAAGTCTGTGTGGATATGTCTACACAGCTGCTGGGAGTGAGTGTTGCAGCCTGTCTTGACAGGTTTGTGCTACTGGCGCTCAGGCTAGCGCAATAAAAATAGCAACATGCATGTTCTGGCTTGGGTTGGAGCTCAGGTTCTGAAGCTGGAACATCCACATTGCTGTGTTTAGCATGCTGGTGTGAGCCCTGTTATCCCAGGGAAAGAATTTTCCCCCAGGTCACATGGGCAGAAACCCTGGGTTCTTTTTGCCTTCCTCTGCAGTGTGGGGTATAAGTCACTTGCTGGTTCGAGCTACAGTAAATGGTAAATTCTCTGTAACTTGAAGTCTTTTAAATCAAGATTTGAGGATACCAGTAACTCACCCAGAGATCATGGCCCTGCTGCAGGAGTGAGCAGGTGAGCTTTTGTGGTCTGCGATGCGCAGGAGGTCAGACTAGATAATCATGACAGTCCCTTCTGGCCTTAAATTCTGAGTCTGAGGTTTATTGATCCAGAAGGTGAGACTCGTTCCCAGCAGCTGTGTAAGCATAGCCAGGTGAAGCATGGAATTGTACCTGTGTCTCCTGAGTCTGAGTGGCACCCTAACCATTGGACCATCCTTCCTCTTTCCTTGAGTATACAGCCAACTATGGTAGTTGTGGATAGTAATATGCTTCTTATACTGCATATAAGGTTGATATAGTTTTAAGTTTCACACTGTAAGCATTGTACAAGTAAAACGGTTTTTAAAGACATGTTTACTCAGGTTACTTTCTTGCTTTTAACATGTAAAACATCAACCTCTTTAGTATTTGAAATTTGGATTAATGTTACAGCAGGGACAATTATATGGGAAACTTCCAGATGCAATTACTTTTCTTTTTAGAGGTGTATCCAGCTGAAATATTTTGTGACCGTCTGTGCCTTGGATGCTAGCAATTAGGGCTGTCAAGTGATTAGAAAAATGAATCACGATTAATCGCACTGTTAAACAATAATAAAATACCATTTATTTAAATATTTTGGATGTTTTCTGCATTTTCAAATATATTGATTTCAATTACAAGACAGAATACAAACTGTACAATGCTCACTTTATATTTATTTTTATTACAAGTATTTGCACTGTAAAAAAACAAAAGAAATAGTATTTTTCAATTCACCTTATACAAGTACTGTAGTGCAATCTCTTCATCATGAAAGTTGAACTTACAAATGTAGAATTATGTGTAGAAAATAACTGCATTAAAAAATAAAACAATGTAAAACTTTAGAGCCTGCAAGTCCACTCAGTCTTACTTCTTGTTCAGCCAATCACTCAGACAAACAAGTCTGTTTACATTTGCAGGAGATAATGCTGCCCACTTCTTGTTTACGTCACCTGAAAATGAGAACAGGCATTTTCATGGCACTGTTGTAGCTGGCGTTGCAAGATATTTACATGCAGATGCACTAAAGATTCATATGTCCCTTCATGCTTCAACCACCATTCCAGGGGACGTACGTCCATGCTGATAACAGGTTCTGATCAATAACAATCCAAAGCAGTGCGGACCGATGCATGTTCATTTTAATTATCTTAGATGCCACCAGAAGAAGGCTGATTTTCTTTTTGGGTGGTTCAGGTTCTATAAAAAGAAAATAAGAAAAATACTTGTGGCACCTTAGAGACTAACAAATGTATTTCAGCATAAGCTTTCATGGGTTAAGAACCCACTTCATCAGACGCATGGAATGGAACCTACAGTAAGCAGATATTTATACATTCAGAGAAACATGAAAAGGTGGGAGTGTCTATAGCAACATTAAGAGGCTAATTAATTGATAGTTTCCTCATCGGAGTGTTGCTCTTTTAAGACTTTTAAAAGCATGCTCCACTCCTCATCCCTCTCAGATTTTGGAAGGCACTTCAAAATCTTAAACCTTGGGTCGAGTGCTGCAGCTACCTTAAGAAATCTCACACTGGTACCTTCTTTGTGTTTTGTCAAATTTGCAGAGAAAGTGTTCTTAAAATGAACAACATCTGCTGGGTCATCATCCCAGAATGCTATAACATGAAATATATGGCAGAATGTGGATAAAACAGAGCAGGGGACATAACATTCTCCCCCAAGGAGTTCAGTCACAAATTTAATTAACACATTATTCTTTTAACGAGTGTCATCAGCATGGAAGCATGTCCTCTGGAATGGTGGCCGAAGCATAAAGGGGCATACGAATGTTTAGCATATCTGGCACGTAAATACCTTGCAATGCTGGCTACAAAATGGCTATGCAAATGCCTGTTCTCACTTTCTTGTGACATTGTAAATAAGAAGAGGGCAGCAATATCTCTTGTACATGTAAACAAACTTGTTTGTTTTAGCGATTGGCTGAACAAGAAGTAGGACTGAGTGGACTTGTAGTCTCTAAAGTTTTACATTGCTTTGTTTTTGAGTGAAGTTATGTAACAAAAAAAAGTCTACATTTGTAAGTTGCACTTTCATGACACAGAGATTGCACTACCATACTTGTGTGAGGTGAATTGAAAAATACAATTTCTTTTGTTTATCATTCACAATGCAAATATTTGTAATCAAGAATAATATGCACTGATTCAAGTTACAACACAGAATACAATATATATAAAAATGTAGAAAAACATCCAAAATATTTAATACATTTCAATTGGTATTCTATTTAACGGTGCGATTAATCATGATTACTTTTTTGAGTTAATTGTGTGAGTTAACTGCTAAATAATTGACAGCCCTACTAACAATTTCACTAGTTAATCTATCCAGGATAAAATAACTGCCCATTGGGAAAATCCAAAACACACAAACAAACTATCTCTACACATAGCATGGAGTTGCTGAACTATCCAGCCACAACAGATTTGGCCACATCTGTCTTTCCCTGTTGAATGTTAGAGAAGCTGCAAGAATTAGTTGCGCTTTAAGAATGGAGGTGACCCCTTCTTCTTAGTTCTAAAAGTACTCCCAGTTCCCGTTACTGGTGACTTTTTCAGAGACACTCAACATTGGCATTAATCTCTCCTCTTAGAAGATAACTGTAAAACTCCCATTGGCTTCAGCGGGGGCTGAGTTGTGTGTGTGTGTCTGGTTGTGACTCCATAGTTGAGGTTAGGTTGCATTTTCACTTCATACAAAATAGAAGCTGAATCCCTGTTTTAAGTATGTGTATAAATAGTTTAGGAATTATTATAAACTTTGAAAAGAAGAAATATTTTAACTGTGCAGTTCCAGTAAGAGCATCGCCTCTTCTTTTTTCATTTTATCCTTATGCTAAGATAATCCGATATATTTTCTTTGTTACTCTAGCTTTGCTTTTATTGATAGTTCCAGTGACCTTGCCTCTAAGTCACCAATATTTTCCTCTGACTATCATGGACTTGGATTGAGCACAAACAATACTAGAGAAAATAAATGTCTAAGGACACAAACACATTTACAAATTCCCTTCATCTTGTTTTAATCACCTTTTTCTACATCTTAATCGATGCTAAAGAATCATGCTATAGTTGAAGCTAACACTGAAAGTTGCTACTTGCAAAACAACGTCTTGGAGCTAGGAAAGATAAGGCAATAGATAAACTAGTAATTAATGCAAATGACTTTTACCGAACTTTAAATCTTCTCCGGGAGAAAAGGCATAAAAAGGGAAAGCCTGCTGGGAAAAATAAGAATTATTCGTCATGTTAAAGAAACCATTAAAAACTGGTAGACCTTAGGAAAGATAGCAGGCATGATTAAGCAAACATTTGTCTCTGAGAGTACTGCTAAGGATCCAGTAGGATGGGTTTGGAACGAATCATTAAGTACAGTACAGAGAAGTTGATTCACATCATGTGGTAAAACCTTGCAGTAACCAATGACTGCCCCCACATATGAGATCAAATGATTGTACAGTTCACTTTTTTTATATTTGCCTTCAATACACAGATACAGCAGGAGAAATGACTTTGGCCTTACTGTGCCCGACATACATTACTTTTTGTAAGGTATACATTTGCTTAATGTAGCAGTGACCAACAAGGTTTCCGGGGTACAAAGAGTAGGAAGACATGAACACAAATCAGGACAGGCAAATGAATGCAAATAAGATAGAATGCAAAGATAGAAAAGAAAGAAAAGGAAGATAGGAAGGGATATGATGGCAGTGCTTTGGCCAGAGGCTTGTAAGCATCATTGTGTTTCAATTTTGAAATTCTTATGCAATTGCAGAACTTTTTTAACGATTCACTTAAAAACCTCAATGAACCAGTTATCGTAATAGCATGCCTTCCAAAGACAGTGATGTATGCACAGGCTATTGAAATAGAAGCATTTTAGAAGTACGAATTGAGAGAACTGTAAAAGAACCAGCCACATTAACATCTGTATATGCAAATTATCACATAGTATTTCCTGTGATTAAAGCCTTTGCTTTGAGATCACCAAGGGCTGGTCCACACTAACCCCCCATGTCGAACTAAGATACGCAACTTCAGCTATGTTAATAACGTAGCTGAAGTTGAAGTATCTTAGTTCGATCTTCAAAGCACTTACCGCGGGTCCACACGCGGCAGGCAGGCCCCCCCGTCGACAGCGCTTACTCCTCACGGCGAGCAGGAGTACCGGTGTCGACGGCGCGCACTTCTGGGATCGATTTATCGTGTCTAGACAAGACACGATAAATCGATCTTAGAAGATCGATTGCTTACCGCCGAACCCGGAGGTAAGTATAGACGTACCCCAAGAGTTGGTGCTTGTCTCCTTGCCAATCTCTGTCAGCATTTAGAAGTAACGAGATTTGCATCCTCCATAAGGTAAATAGCTGAACTTTTGGAGAACACATTGAGCAAGTGGAATGAATTTATTTAAAAACAAATCATTGATATAACTTTTGTAAGAATAGTAGGTGAAATCTTGGTTGCATTGAAATCAGTGGGAAAACTCCCATTGACCACAGTAGTGTCAGGATTTCATCCTATGTGCATGTTTATTATCTCTTGTATCCTGAACTGTGTTGACTCTGCTGTATTTTCTTATCTTGTATTTCTGACACTGTTATTGTTTATGGAAGGAAAAGAATGTATGTTGTGAACAATTCTGTTTAATAAAACTTGGTTCTTAAAGTGTCCTAGTCATCTTTTGGAATGCAGGCACCAGGTGTTAAATCAGCAATTGCATTTATTCAACATTCCAAGATTTGCCATTTAAATATATTCATATCACTCACTACAGTATTTGAATCTCAACAAAATCCGTAGGATATTGCTAAGAGGCAGAGTGGAGCAGGTTATGCTCAGAACAGAGTTGTGCAACCAAAAGTAAGCATCATACTGGAGAAGAATTAATGTCTTATTTGGATACTATCCCAGATTTTGTTTTGGTGGATTCTTTTGATGTTTTGAGCATTGTAGTGAGGCGGGTGGTGCCCCACCACCCCGCAGAGTGAAGAACCTGCCCAGCGACCAGAGTGGGCGGAGCCAGGAGGCTCTGGGCCCACCCCTCAGAGAGACAGGCCACGACCTGGAAGTAGACTGGCGCGACCCGGAAGTATAAAGGCGGGCCCGCAGAGCTCACTTGAGGAGCAGCCGCCGGGGAGACCAGACCCCACCAGCCTAGCCCGTGACTGGGAAAACCCTGCGGCCCCAGGTGCGCGCCAAGACTGGCTGGACCTGCCGAGCGGCTGCTATCCAGAAGACTTGCTGGACCTGTCGAGTGGCCACTATCTGGAGGAGGAACCCATGGTGCTGGGACCTGCCGAAGACACCACCCAGACTCAGGTACCCTACGAGGGGGAGTCCAGAAGTAGCCCGGGGGCAGCCAACCCTAGTCTGGCTGCAGCACTGCCAGAGCCAAGGTCAGTGTGTTGCGACCAGGATCCCCACTGACACAGCGGCGGACCCTTTGCCGCTGTTATGGCCCCGGGCTGGGACGCAGTGGAGTGGGTGGGCCTGCGTCCCCCCTGCCACCCAACCTGTGGGTGGCAGTCTCCCCCTCTTCCTGGTTACCCAGAGCCAGGAGCCTAGTGCCTTCTATTGGGCAACTTGCGCAGCCCCTGCCTGAGGAGCTGAGCCCCAGACGATTTACTCACTGCCCCACCCTGACCCAGGGCCTGGGCCTACTGAACTCTGTGCTCAGCCCCTGCCTGAGGGCCTGAGCCCCTGATTATTGCTTTCTGCCCCGCCCTGACCCAGGGCCTGGGCTTAGCTTCTACCACTTGCAGGACCCGACCTGAGGTGTCAGGGCCATAGACCGAGGATTCCCCAACCTAGCCGAGCATGTGCAGCGAGGCGGGGTGGTGCCCCACCACCCCGCAGAGGGCCAAAACCCCTACAAGCATCTATTGAATTCCTAATGGTGGTATACATAAGGGGAAGGTGATTACCCAAAGTAGGGTTGGATGAAAAATACAAAAATAACACACTAAATTGCTTCACCCATGTTAATATCCTACTTAAGTTTGATTTCCATGAACATTTGTGTGATCAGATTATTTTAAAATATGTGTGAAAATCTAATCTGAAAGTTGTGAGTATACCTGCACATTTTAAATTTGTGTACAAGTATTTGCACAGTACATTTCTCAGTTGGAAATATAAGTACTATGTGACTATCTGACTAGACACAATTAAGCAACACAACCTACATTTTAAATATTTATGATCAATCCCAAGAGTAAAACAATCAAACATATTCCTTGAATAAGTATACATATTAAGAAATGTAAAGATATTGTGATTTTTTTCTCAGACGTCCTGTGAGCAGAAGAGACTGATGTTGAATACTTTATTTGTTGCAGATATTTGTGCAGTTCTAGGACAAAGCCACATTCTGATTGGCCAGTCAGAACTTTTCTATGTCACTAATCATACATTCATTCCTAACAATGCAGTTCATGAATCCCATCCACAAAAAGAAAGAGAAAATGTTTATGCCCCTTAGGCTTAATTGGTTGGGAAACAGTGAAAAAAACCCCACAACATTTTAACTATCTCCTATCTGATAGGTTGCCATTTTAAATAGATATTTAAAACACCCAAAATTTAGGTGGAAAGTCCGATATACTGCATAAACTTTTCTACTTTCCCATTCACACCCAGCTGCCTTTAAAGAACACCACCATGCTGGGAAGATGTGTTGCAGAAAACCATGAAAATCTGTTGTAAAAATATTTTTGGAAAACTAAATATAAATTTTAATGCCATCCTCTAGTAATAGGTCACTTGGAGATGTGCAAAAGACTACCTGAACTCTTCTTTTGTTGTCGTAGTTACTATGTCTTGATCTATACATAAAATTTAGGTAGACAGAGGTCAGATGTCTGAAATAAACACACCCTGACCAACATAGCTATGCAGAGCAAACCCCCAGTGTAGACACAACTGTGTCTATGGAACAGTTCTTCTGTCACTATAGCTAACTTTGGGGTGGTGTTGTTCCTACACCAGTAGAAAAAACACTTCCTTCAGTGTAGACTACAACTACACTATGGAGTTATAACTCTTTATACTCTGCTTTGGACTTAACTATCTTGAATAATTTTGTATTGTCTTCAAATATTGCCACCTCACTGTTTTACCCATTTTTCCAGATCATTCATGAACATGTTGAACAGCATTAGTCCCAGTACATATCCGTGAGGGACACCACTATTTACCTCTCCATTCTGAAAACTGATAATTTATTCTTATCCTTTGTTTCCTGCCTATTAACCTGTTACTGGTCCATGAGAGGACCTTCACCCTTATTCCATGAATGCTTAAGAGCCTTTGGTGAGGGAACTTGTCAAAAGCTTTCTGAAAGTCCACATCCACTATATCCACTGGCTCACACTTGTCCACATGTTTGTTGACACCCTCAAAGATTGGTGAGGCATGATTTCCCTTTCAAAAGCTGTGTTGACTCTTCCCCAATGAATCGTGTTCATATATGTGTCTGATAATTATGTTCTTTACTACAGTTTCAAACAAATTGGCTGGTACTGAAGTTAGGCTTACTGGCCTGTTAATTGCCAGGATCACTTCTGGGGCCTTTTAAAAAAATTGGTATCACATTACCTATCCTCCAGTCATCTGGTACCAAGGCTGATTTAAGTGATAGGTTATATACCAAAGTTAGTAGTTCTGCAATTTCTTATTTGAGTTTCATATTTCAGAACTCTTGGGTGAAAACATCTGGTCCTGGTGACTTATTACTGTTTAATGTATCATTTTTTCCCCAAACCTCCTATACTGACACTTCAATCTGGCACAGTTTCTCAGATATGTCACCTAAAAAGAATGGCTCAGGTGTGGGAATCTCCCTCACATCCTTTGCAGCGAACACCAATGCAAAGAGTTCACTTGGCATCTCTGCAATGGCTTTATCTTCCTTGAGTGCTCCTTTAGCATCTTGATTGTTCAGTGGCCCTACTGATTGTTTGCAGCCTTCCTGCTTCTGATGTACTTAAAAAAGGTTTTGTTAGGTTTTTTGAGTATTTTGCTAGTTGCTCTTTAAATTCTTTTCTGGCCTGTCTAATTATACTTTTACACATGACAAGCCACAATGTATGCTCCTTTCTATTTTCCTCAGTAGGATTTTATTTCCACTTTTTAAAGGATGTCTTTTGGCGTCTAACCACTTTTACTTTTGTTGTTTAGCCATGGTGGCACTTTGTTCCTCTTACTACTTTTTTAAATTTGGGATAAACATTTAATTTGAGCCTCTATTATGGGGTTTTTAAAAACAAGTTTCCATACAACTTGCAGGCATTTCAATTTTGTGATTACCATTTAATTTCCATTTAACTAGATTCCTCATTTTTGTGTAGTTCCCTTTTTGGAAATTAAATGCTACTCTGGTGGGCTTTTTTGGTGTTTCTCGCCTCCCTCCCCCACCAAGAATGTCAAATTTAATTATATTATAGTTGCTATTTCTGAGTGGTTCAGCTATATTCACCTCTTGGACCAAATCCTGTGTTCCACTTAGGACTAAATCAAGAATTGCCTATCCCCTTGTGGGTTCCAGGACTAGCTGCTCCAAGAAGCAGTCATTTATGGTATCTAGAAATTTTATCTCTGCATCCCATCCTGAGGTGATATGTACCTAGTCAATATGGGGATAGTTGAATTTCTCTGTTATTGAATTTTCTATTTTTATAGCCTCTCTAATCTCCCTAGGCATTTTACAATCACCACCACCATAGTCACCAGCTCCATTTGTGCTCTGGGGCTGGAGCATCAATGGAAAAAAATTTGTGGTAGCTAAGCACCCTCCAGCAGCCCCAAGGATCAGCTCCTCCCACCCTCCCACCTGTCGGCGGCCCCACTGACCAGCCCCACTCCCCCTCCTCCCTCCCATTGCCTCCTGTTCAGCAGCATTCAGGAGGCACTGGAGGAGGGAAGAGGGGTAGGAGGCGGGGTAGGGGTGAGGGCTTGGGGGAAGGGATGGAGTAGGGGCAGAGCCTGGGGAGGGTGGTCTATACTAATTTTGCTGCTATATTCTTCTTATTCATACATGGAATTTCTAACCATAGAAATTATATGGTACAATTTCATTCATTTAATATTTTTACTATATTTGACTCTATGCTTCATTGCTATGCTTGTGTAGTATCCATAATGTAGACACATCCTTTGGCCTAGTTGAATGTACCAACTTAATTGATTTATAAACCAATGTAGTTAAATTGGTGCAATCCCCATGTGTGTTTACTATTGAGTGCTTTGCATCAATTTAGCTTAAATTGGTAAGGAATTGACTTAAGCCAAATTGATATAAAGCTGGGTTTAAGTAGATTTAATAGCCCCTACACTGGGGTTTGCACACATTTAAGTATGTGTATAGACTAGGCCTAAATGATTTGCCCAAGGTCCCATAGATTTTGGAATAAATGTTGGTTATCTACATAGAACTATTAGCTGTGTGTATGGTTCAGTATGGCTTTTATCAAATAGAGAGTGCCTCTTACTCATTCCCTTAGCCAACATAATGGCATCTAAGAATTTTTTGTGAAGGCAACTGAAGGTTCACAAATACAGTATTCTAAATGGAGTCAGAGTATGGCCCAGTAGCTCCTCGCTTACAAACCAATTGAGCCACTGAAAGGAGTATTAGTCTTTTTTTTCTCTCTCTAATGTGGCATTCTTAGTTGCCATTACATGGTCCAAAGAATGAGAGTTACAGTTGCTATTGACTGAAAAGCTATCTTGTCCAATAAACCAAGATCATAGCTCTGTGGTTAAAACCAGAATTTATTCCAAAAACTAAATTAAGATTCACAGGAAACATGAGAATAACACTCTCTACTTTTTGTCCCAATCTTTCCCTCTCCAAAGAGATTTCATAGTATACTCTAAAAAGCAGGAAGGTAGTGAGGGTATATATAATCTGAACCCGATTACTAAGTGAATGTCTCCCTTTTTGACATAATATCAATTATGCAGAAAAGAGGATGTGTGGGGGAGGGGGAGGGTAGCATTACAATATATAGCAGCTTCCTATTACCCAGTTTCCTATCAAAGTATAAGCCTACAAAGCTAAATATTAGTCCCTCCAGAGAACCCAACACTACTCTCTACTAGTCTGGCTGGACTGACTTGGGCCTAGAGAGAGAGGGCTTCTACAGAAGAATGGAAAAATTGCCATGCTAGACCACATCAGTGTCCATTTAGTCAGATATCCTGTCTACAATAGTGGCCAATACCAGATGTCTGAGAGAAAGATGCAGGAACCTTGTTCAGAAAGGACAGGTAGGGGGAAAAGGGAGGAGGCGTTGCATTATAACATCAAGAATAAATACACTTATTGTGAGATCCAGAAGGAGGTGAGAGGCAAATAATTGACAGATACATGGGGAAAAGAATAGGGGTGATGTAATGGTAGCAGTCTCCTATAGACCACCTAATCAGGAAGATGAGGCATTTCTGGAACAAATAACAGAAATTTCCAAAACACAAGAGGTAGTAATGTGGGACTTTAACTACCTAGATATTTGTTCAAAAAGTAATGCAGCACAATGCAAAATGTCCAATATGTTTTTGGAATTTATTGGAGACAATTTCTTGTTTCAGAAGGTGGAGGATATAATCAGGTGACAACAATTTTAGATTTGAGTTAGACTAATGGAGGAATTGGTTGTGAATCTGAAAGTGGAAGGCAGTTTGGGTAAAAGTGATAATGAAATGATAGATTACATGTCTGTAAAGAACAGAAGGAGTGAGAGCAGCAGAATAAGGACAAAGAACTTCAAAAAGCAGACTTTTAACAATGTCAGAGAAAACTGGGAGGTATGATCCTGTGGGAAGAAAATGAAAGGGATAAAGGATTTCAGAAGAGCTGGCAGTTTGTCAAGGAGACAATATTAAAGTTGCAACAGCAAACTATACTGATGTGAAGGAAAGATAGGAAGAAAAATAAGAGTCTAAGACGCCTTCATCAGTAGCTCTTTAATGACCTGAAGATCAAAAAAAGGATTCTGTAAATGTGCAAACATTGAGAAATTGCTAAGGATGAGTACAGAAGATTAGCAAAAGTATGTAGGGACAAAATCAGGAAGGTTAAGGCACAAAATAAGTTACACCTAGCAAGGGAAATAAAAGGCAATAAGAAGAAGTTCTATAAATACTTTAAGAACAAAAATAGACTAAGGAAAGTATAGATCCTTTATGTAGTAGGCAAAGAGAGCTAATAACTGACAACACCAAGAAGGCAGAGGTGTTTAATGCCTATTTTGCCTCTGTCTTCACTAAAAAGTGTAATGCCAACCAGGTACTCAACACAATAGAAATGACAAGGAATAAAAAGTCAGAATTGGGGGGAAAACAGGTTAAAGAATATTTAGATAAGTTAGAAGTTGATGTGGCCTGATGAAATTCACCCTAGGTACTTAAGGAACTAGCTGAAACAATCTCAGAACCGTTAGTGATTATCTTTGAACTCATGGAGGATGGGTAAGGTCCCGGAGAACTGGGGAAGGGCAAACATAGTAACCATCTTTAAAACTGAGAACAAAGAGGACCCTGGGAATTATAGACCAGTCATACTAACTTTGATATGGGGAAAGATACTGGAACAAATTATTAAACAATCAATTTGTAAGTACTTGTAATAAGGTTATAAGGAATAGCCAGCATGGATTTGTCAAAAACCTAATTTCCTTCTTTGACAGGATTACTGGCCTAGTGCATCTCGGGGGGAGGGGGGGGGAGAGAGAGCTGTAGACATAATATCTTTAATAAGGCTTTTGACCTAGTTCCACATGACAGTCTCATAAGCAAACTAGAGAAATGTGGTCTAGATGAAATTATTAAAGGTTTAGTGCAAAAACTGGTTGAAAGATCATACCTGGAGTAATATCAATGGTTCACTATGAAACAGGGAGGACATATATAGTGGATTCTGAAGGGATCTGTCCTGGTTCTGGTACTATTCAATATTTTCATTAATGACTTGAAAATGGAGTGGAGAGTATGCTTAGCGGATGACACCAAGTGGTTGTGGTTGCTAGCATTTTAGAGGACAGAATAAGGATTCAAAGTGACCTTAACTAATTGGAGAATTGGTTTGCAATCAACAGGATGGAATTCAGTGAAGACAAGTACTACATTTACAAAGGAAAAATCAAATGCACAGCTACAAAATGGGGAATGACTGGCTAGGCAATGGTGTTGAACAGGGTCTGGGGTTATAATGCTATATGCAAGACATGGCAAGTAATTGTGCCACTTCACTCAGTCCTGGTGAGGCCTCAACTGGAGTACTGGGTCCAGTTGTGGGCTCCATGCTTCAAAAAAGATGTGGACAAATTGAAGAGGGACTAGAGGAGAGCTACAAAACTGAGAAAAGATTTAGAAAACCTGACACGTGACAAAAGGTTTAAAAAACTGGTCATGCTTAATCTTGAGAAAAGAAGACTGAGGGAGGACCTTGTAACAGCTCTTGACAGATTTGAAGACTGTTAGCAAGAGGATAATAATCAATTATTCTCCAAGTCCATTGACGGTGGACAAATGTAGTAATGGGCTTAATCTGCAGCAAGGATGACTTAGATTAAATACTAGGAACAACATTCTAACTATAAAGATAGTCAAGCACTGAAATAGGCTTCCAAGAGAAGTTGTGGAATCCCTGTCTGCGGAAGTTTTTAAGAATAAGGATGGTCTAGGTATAGTGGCCATACCCTAGTATGAGGGTCTGACTAGATGAGCCCTTGAGTTTCCTTTCAGCCCTACATTTCTATGATTTTGATAACTGGATATTCTAATTATCCAATTTTTAAAAAATTCTAATAAACTTTTGTTCTCAATGATGTCTTGTGGCAATGAATTCCACAGGCTAATTGTGGGTTGTTGTTTTTTAAAGCCTTTTCTTCATATCAGTTTTAAATTTGCTGTCTGGGCAAACCTGTACTCCATTTTTAAACAGTATAAGCTTGATATTCTTTTTTTCTCAGGTGCTCCTTGGGAAGAAAGTCCACCACAAGGTGGCAGACAAATAAAATTAATTCAAGAAAATTTGCGGCAATATTCCTTTTCTTCCCAGTATTCATTCTGCACTAGTTGTCACTTCCTATCAATATGGATTGCTGTCAAAGTGCACATCAGAGAAAGAAAAATGCTTGTGCCCAATTATTTTACACCTCTAACAATAGCTGAATCATCAGTCTGACTTACTTTTGTTTATGGCAAGTATCTTATTATTCTATTGATGACATTTTCATATTTGGCTTGTCCAGCCACTAGTGTCCTGGAGGGGGGTACTTATTCAATTTGATTTCTCCTCTTATTGACCATGCTGAGCAGTGGATAGAGGCTGAGTATTCAAACTTTTGCGGCTTCACATGGACTGATAAGAGAGTGGATTAATAAGGTTCTTCCAGCACCAGCCTGTTATTGCTCCTACCTGGAGCAGAAAGGTGGAAGGCCTAGAGAGCAGTGAGATTAACTTTCTGATGCACAATGCTCTCCTTCCTGTAATTCCCTTAAGGCCGTCTTTGAGATTTGCTTTAGGTTTGTGTTGGTGTTAAAACAGGAACAGTCCCAAATGTATTAAAGCAAGGCACATAGTGCCAGTATTGACTGCTTTGTTATACTGTCCAAAAGAGTTGTTGCAGCATGAACATTGATGCTGGCACTGTTTGAGCTCTGGGGCAATCCATGCAAAACATGTAGCAGATTCCCTGCTCTTGAAAGTTCATAGTCCAAAGGCTGAGGTTCTAGCAGTAGAAAGCAATTCAATAAACTACCATACAACACAAAAATGGAGAGACAGATGGAAATTAGAACTGGGAAATGCCATAGGACAGGTATGTAGGGGATGCATACGAGTTGATTCTCAGAATTAAATATGACCTGAATTTACTGGAAGATTTTTGTCTTAGTCATAACCTGAAAGTCATTGTATTAGGCTGAAATCAGAATGAGTTTCTGCTGATTGTGCTGGCACTGAAAGAAGAGGATTTTGTTAATAGGGCTAAATATGTTTGTAAAAGAGCCACGTTCCAAACCTTGCTAGAATTACAATGGGGTGTATTTGGGAATCCAGCTTCAGTAAATGGGAAGACAAGTAACCCATTAGTAGTGAGTAGGTTGAGAGAAAAGCTGAAATATCAGTTTTAAAGTGCTTTTTGAAGACAGCCATCTTGGTTGTAACCAAGGATTGAACTGTGAACCTCCAAAGCTGAAAACACTAGCATCTACTGCTCGAACTAACTAACTACATCTTGTAGCTGGGAGCTATAATACTCTTACTTTCAATGGATGTGTAACACACATTGAACAATGGGTTGCACAGTCATGCCCAAGTCAAGCTGCAAAAGAGGGAGGGGGTCGTGATGGCTGTTCAGCAGGGAGGGGTTAGTGTTGTGCCAAACTGCACTGGGACTTGGTAGTACTGATTAATTTACTTGGCCTCTCTAAGCTCTACTCCGCAGAATTTTAGAAGCTTCACTGGGTGGAGTTCTTCTTTATTAAAACATTTTGGATGTTTTCTTAGACCTTGTGTCAACAGGGATTTGTGTGTGCATATGTACCTATGTCTGTTATCAATATCAATTATAAAAAAGGGTGTGTTATTTGTCATAAGCAGCCACTTCCCTATACAGAAATAGGAATAACCAGTTCCTGGAATCTTTTCTTGATTTAAGGGAGAATGGGCTATCCTCATCTAAACACTATAAAGTGTTAGTAAGAACTTCTGTGAAATAGAAGTCTTCAGGTAATGTAATGACCTGTCTTCTAGAGAAAAGACTCCTTGATTCCCAGAAGTCTGGCTCTTTGGAGAGTGGGTAGCCAATTGATTGGTGTTAAAGAGTGTTTAAAAGAATGCTTTAACCTTCAATTAGGGGAGAAAATGGATACTCCCAGAACAGAAAGAATCAGAACTAGAAAAATAGGTTAGAAATTCAAGCTAGGGGTTGGTGGGGGCGGGATGAGAGGATGAAGCTCTCTCAGCACTGTGTGAGTCAGACAAAATGAGTATCTATTTAAGAAGATGAGTTCTAATATTTCTTGTAACAACTCATTCTTATAAGATGTTAGTCTAAGTCACAAGGACATGCTGAATTTCTTTTTGTATGTCTTATATGCCTTTCAGGACCCAACATCTTTCAACAGAATATTTCAAACAGCATAGGAAGAATGTACAGGGTTCTCTGGCATCAGCTGTTCCTGTTACACTCACTGTACTAGAGCTACGATGCAGTTTGGGTTAAAGGTACAGAGCTGAGAGCACATTCCCTGTTTTAGACTTGTAATAAGAAAATAATTGCAGAAAGACAATCTAGAACATTGCATGAGCTGAATGGCCTTAACTGCTTATAACTTGCCTTATGTCATTGCTGAGGAAAATTGCAGATATCAGTGCTGAGGAACTACCTTGGCTGTGCCCGATCTTCTATACACCTGGAATAGATACCTTTTTGGCAATTCCACAACCCGGGCAGGGGGAAGGGAGAAAAGGGTCAGAGGAGAACCAGATAAGATTTAATTTACTTCTTGTTTTGCTTCCTGCCCCGCTTCTCCTGCCAATTGTTTTTCTCGTCTTCTTTCTTTTGTTTGTCTCCAGAGTTAGTTATTGCAGCTGTGGTAAATTGTTTGAATTAAGAAGAAATTTAATTAAATTGTGAAAAAGCTACATACTTGTGTCCTCAGTCTCCCTTTCTCTAGCAGAAGAATAGAGCATCTAATTAACTTCCCAAACAGGTTGTATTCACAGTTAACAAAACTTCAGTTCAGGAGCCAAACTTTCTGTTTAGTAAGAATACAGCCTATTATCTTGACAGGACACCTGGCAGAAACCCAAATTAGTTGATTAAAAAGGAACAGAAAATTGGGTGAGATCTAAGTCTGTGTGTCTGCTCTACTTCTGTTGCCACTACATCAGCTGACTCACTTCTACTGCCACTGCAATTGCTCCTACCTCTCCAACATAAAACCTCATGGGACTTGTTAAATGCTGTTAGAAGTACTTGTGATCCCTCCCTTCCTTTGTTGGACTACTGCTCTGCTTTTTGCCCTTTTGCATGGTATTGCTGTCACAGTTCCCTAGTCCCACCTTTCTCATTTGACTCTCCTAACAGGAAAGATCTAGTGCAAGAGAATCTTATTTCACTACTAATTTCAAAATGAAAAACAAAACAAAACAAAAACCTCTGGAGGAAAACAGCTTCTCCACAGAAAGCAATATCTTTTTCCAGAGATGGTATCTTTATACCCTGATTTCATTTGCTAGATTTGTCTACAAAGACCCACCTCCCCCATATCCTCTATTTGATAATCTGAGTGGAGCTGATTACACAGATGTTGGTTCAAATTGCCAAAACAGCAAGTGAAATTTATACTCTGCCCTTTTAGCTCCCCCTCTGCCAAGACACACACACTCATTTTTTCCTAAGCAAAATTCAATTGTACATGGATAAAAAATGGCTTTTCACTATAAGCAAAACTCCAGAGACGTTTTTTGTTACATTTCTCCAAACTGATAAACCAATCGACCTACCATTTTTCATGATGATTATTTCATTATGAAACTTTTCAGATAATAGCAGAAAATAACATACAGTAATGCTCTATGGAAAATTGCTATATCTAGTATTGTCCTGTTTGATTTTTCTCATTCAAATTACTCAAAGGTCTTTGCTCACATTTAAAAAAAACCCTCTTTTTATTTTCAACTTTTTAAGTGCACTTATCCTTGAGCAATAAAAATTATACAAGCAATTAGCCAAATTCAAATGTAATCGAAGTGGGCACCATTCTGTTTGTAGTCAATGGAGCTATAGATCAGAATTTGCCTGAAAGTGTAAATGAGGATAAATGGACACCAAGAATGCCTTTTACACTAACAGCAACTTAAGGCTAGAATTGCAATTACTCAGCGCCAACAACCGAAACAGATTTTCAAAAGAGCTCAGCTCCATGTTGCATCTATGGCCAGATAAACTCCTTTGAAAATCTGGCCAGAGTTGGTGCTGAATATTAAACCATAACTGTACTAATATTTGCAATATACTAATGCCCCTCAAAAGTGCAGACCACTGGGAGAGTGCAACTTTTAGCTTTTAATTTCTCCAACCCTTTAGTGGTCTTCAGTCTTACCTTTTCTACTGACCTTAGCCAGCAATTTGCAGCACTTCCTGGGGACAGGAAGTATTGGCCTACATCTCAGATGGAGTGCTCCAGGACAGGCATTTATTATTCCTTTGTTTGTCTTGACTTGCCCCCAGGAGCTGTTGTGTACAACTGGAGGACTCTCTAAGAAACCCGTGGGTCAGATCCTAGAGTCTGGCTCTTGTTTGGCTGGCACAGCTCTGGCAGAGTTTGGTGCAAATTTAGCTTTCATCAGCCTTTGGTCTCCTAGTTCTGGGACCACTCAATACTGGGTCTGAAGGCTGTTTTGCCTTTTGCCATATTTTGGGGTACCCAATTTGGGGATCATAAGGGTGTAGGGACACTCCAGCCACACCCTGGGGAATGCCCCTATCATAAAGGCCTGGGGGAGAATGTGGAACATAACCACTGTAGCAGTTCTATACCACAAGAATCAGAGGGGTAGCCACAAGAGTGGCACAAAGCTATCAGTACACAGAAGATTTGACTCTGTCTGTCCTATCTGAGAGTTGTAGTATGTGCGCTCCCCCACCTTTTAGTTTATATAGAGAGATTTAAGTGAGCATCACAATTGTTTGGAGTGTGTGTTCAGTCCTAAAGGGTTGTGTCTTATATCTGCATTATTGGTATTCACTTTTTCTTTTATAGTTTTTACCATGGAGAAGGGCGAGTCTGGTAGTCTCATGATTTGTCATCTCAATTTACTACATTCTATGATTTCAAGACATCTTGTGGGGTTCTCATTTCTTTCATGTTGCAACTTATTGTATTGTCTCCTGGCATACATTTTATGTCTTAAAGCAGTGTTCTAGAAATCCTCTTGTTCAGTTTGAGCATCTTAGCATTTTTGTTATCTTTATTCCTCTTACATTTGTTCCAAAAAGAAATGATAAATGTTTGTCCCATTCTGATTTGATGGGATTGCTCACTATACTATATTATTAGTAATAAAATCACTTTTCACTTCTGTAGGACTGATGGCCCCAGCTGATGATCTCAAATCATTTTACATACATCTGTCATTTATATCTTACAGTTCCCTGAGATGTAGGTGTTATTTCTTATCCTCATGTTACAGATGGGAAACTGAAGCCCAGAGAAATTAAGTGACTTGCCCAAGTTCACCCAAAAAACTTTAGTGGTAGACTCAGGATTTAAAGCTAAATCTCCTGTTTCCTTGGCCAATTCATCAACAAGATCATTCTTCTTCCATAGCTGGTTGTTTAAGAATGTATTTGGTATTTTCTGTGTGTTCATCAGAATCATTCTTCCCCTCTTTTTAATTCCTTTTGACTAGCTTTCACTGTTTCTCTGGTTATATTGAAAGCATTACTTGCTGAAGAGATTGAGGTTATGTCTTTAAATTTAAAGTATCTTTTAATCTGATTGGCATGTCAGAGGCTTACATGCTTTCCCCCCCTAATTATAAAGAAATGAGATAGCTCTATGCTTATGTTATATGCCAGTTCTTTTGAAGGAGATATTTTCTATATTTATTTTTCTTGAAATTTGTTGTAAGGTACTCAGAGAAACATCTGATCCCACTTAATGGTTTTCTGTTTTGTATTAGCTTTTTCATTTTTTCTCAGGAAGACATGAATTCCTTTTTCTGACTAAACTGTATATTTCGATGAAGTTTCTATCATGTTGATGATCATTTTTGTTAGTTTGTGTCTCTGAAAGAATTTTCTTCCCCCCATCCTGAATAAAGATTTCTGTAGAGGATGGTATGTCAGTTATCCATCTTCTTCTTCTCCTTTTTTAAATCTATATTGAAGCTGACTTCTTTTTAAATCATGTATGTTTGTCTAGTTTTCTGGTCAGTGCATCTTTGGGTGCAGTATCCAAATACTGAAATGGGTGTCAAAATTGTCATATTGGATTGCTTAATAATCTGTCTCCTCCCCACCTTAGTGGAACTACTAAACCATGAATTTTTGTTTGACTCAATCTCTTCTGTTCACCCTCTTCCCTTTGTTCTTCCCTTCTCAATACTTTTCAGCACTTTTTTCTCTCTCCTCCCCCACCTTTCTATTGCTGTATTGAGGCAAGGAAGAACACCTCTTGGGCTTGCGCCTTGTTAGTGGTATCTAGAGTCGAGCGGGGCACTGAGGAATCGCTATCCATGGAGCTGAAAGAAGCCAAGGAGTTGCTCAGCTCTCTGGTGTAGGGGACAGAAGCTGGGGAGTGGGCTGAGCTTTGTGGTCCAGCTGGCCAAGGTGAAAGGAGCTGGGCAGCACCTTCAGCATGACTGGGGAAAATGATGTCCAAGTTGCTTCTTTCGCTCTTAGCTAGTTACAACGTGAACTGGGAAGCAGAGTCCAAGTGTTCTTTGGTTTTACCTCCCGCCTTGAATGATATGAGGAGTGGAATTCCAAGTTGTTCTAGACTCTGCTTCCTCTCCCTTTCTGCCTCTTGGGAGCTGAACCCAACACATTACTCAACTGGCTTCTGTTCCACCAGATGATATTCAAGCTGGAAAAGGGGACAAGCAGCTGTGTAGAAACTTGGGCTCTCTTCCTTGGCTCATTTGAAAGAAACAAGTTGGAAAAGGAGGAGCTGTGAAGTAGGTTGAGCTCTGCTACGCTGGTGCACATAAAAGAAGCTGTGCTCTGCTCGCTGTCTCCAATCCAGTCAACTGGAGCAGTGCAGTGAGTGCTGAGCAACTCTGAAAATCAGGCCATTTAAGTTAAGTGTCTAAATATAGATTTAAGGTCTAATTTTAGGTAACCAAATCTGAAAAAAATATATACAGCAATACAATATGAATGTATAGTGACTTCACTTACTCCATCCCATGAGTCTTCAGTCACACAAACAATAGTCTGCATGTTCTGTTGTTTCTACCTCTGTCCTGGGTAAGGTGTCTCAGAAAGGTACCAGTGTGAAAAAAATACAGCAGCTGCATCTTATAAAAGCTGTGGATGACAGTCTTCAGAATCACAGAGAGAATTCTCTGCTAAATATTTGGAGTCCGCTGCTGACCTTAACAAAGATCATAAAATATCCCAGTTACGTACATGTCCAGTGTTCAGAAAACAAACAAACAAACAAATAAAAAACAACACATAGCAAAGGGAAGGAGAGAGAAATGTGCACCTTTCAGAAAGGCTGTGAATATTCCAGGAGCAGAAGGAAGTACAACGGTTTAGCCATTGGCTGCTACTACAGCCTTGTAATAGCCCTTGCTACTTCTGCACCCCAGCTCTTTGGTGGGGCTATGGTCGGGGGGGACACACACCACTGGATCTATTAGCTATGTCCCAACTCTTCTGTCTAGGTGCTTATAGGACCGTCATCACCATGGTATGTTAATGCCTCACAATCACTAATAGATTTAATCCTCACAACATTCCTCTGAGGTAGAGAAATCTCATTTCTATTTTGCAGGTAGGGAACTGAGGAACAGGGCCAATTAAATAACTTGCCCAAGGTCATAGAGGAAACCTATAGCTAAGACAGGAATTGAACTCTGGTGTCCTACATGCAAATCCAGTACCCAAACCACTAGACAAGATTGATTTATTTTTAGCCCTACCCCCTGGCTTGTCCTGCATCTCCAAACTCTGCTATCCAGCTCCATGGCACTCAAAGTATGTAGATCTAGAGTGTGAGGTCTCTCTCATCTCCTGCCTCTCTGAAGCACATTGAAAACACAATGATTCTTCTGTTTCTACACCATACATAGAGGCATGGGCAGGACTGGTCCTTAAGACACAATTAAGTTCCCAGATCATTATGCTGAATCTTGGATTTGAAACTCTGCTTAACCTATGTGTGTGTTTAATGCAGAGTGTTGATGGTGAGATTTCACTGTGAAGCTTTTATAATATGTTACACTGATGCCACTATAGCTAATGCATATTCAGTAAAGATTTCCAGTCGCAGCTCCCACTGGCCACGGTTCGCCGCTCCAGGCCAATGGGGGCTGCGGAAAGTGGCGAGGGCCGAGGGATGTGCTGGCCGCCACTTCCCGCAGCCCCCATTGGCCTGGAGCAGTGAACTGTGGCCAGTGGGAGCTGTGATTGGCTGAACCCGTGGACGGGGCAGGTCAACAAACCGGCCCAGCCCACCATGGGGCTTACCCTGGTTGGCCGCATGCCAAAGGTTGCCGATTCCTGTTTTAAAAATCACGTGTATATAGTGCCTAGCACAATGCCCTTCCTTCCCGTCCCCTCTGATCCCTGACTGGGGAATTTGGGCGCTACCACTATACAAATTCTAATTAATATTAATTAAAAATACCCTGATGTGTATCTGTTTCAACCCAAAATGAGTTCAGATGGTTAAAATGAACTTTACCAGTCTTATTTAAAAATAGTGAGCGTATCATCAGTGCATGCTAAAAGTGCATGTGCATGCTAAAAGTGTATTTTTCTGATTGAAATGTTTCCACATATTTTCTCCAACATTCATAAAAAGGGTCAAACTATCAAAATAATCAAATGATGATACATCATCATTTCTCATTTGCTTCTCTTTAAATTTTAGACTCAGTTGAAACAAATCTTTTATCTTTTGTGGAGTAGAACTATTTCTCCAAATAATTAGTTCTCCTGCCAGAGAGAGTGTTTAAACTCTTTACTAAATTATTGACTATCTTTGCCTTTGCCACCATTTTCTCATGCAGCTTTGTGACCTTTCATTGAACCTATGAGTCTGAAATTTAATCTTTGTACAGTGCTTTGAAGCTTAAAAGTGCTGTTTTATGTGGGAGGTATTATTTATTATAATTCTTTTTTTAATGTTTTCATTTCTGACTTTGAGGACAGAATCTGAGACTTACAGTTTGTAGGAATAAGACCTCACTTTTCTCTTTCAATTGGATCAAAACAGGATGTATTTTGGGTCAGTTTTCAGAGTGAATAGATTCTATTTATTTTGCTGACTTTTCACAGTGTAGCCATGATGAATCGCCACTATTAGGAAGTGAATGTATGGATTAAGATGGAAGGATTATCCAGGGTTATGCCAACTATGGAGATACTAGATTAAGCTGAATTTAGACTTTCATTATAAGCCTTGTTTTCAACGCTGTCTAACTATTGCTTGAAGCTAGTGATTTCTTTCTAAATTTGTGTGTTTAAAATAGATTAGGTTATAATTTTACAACAGATTTTCTAAAATTTCCAATTAAAGACTTTCAGATGGCAAGTAATCAGAAATTACCGTGTTTGAAAATTATATGTTGTGTCTCATGAGCTATAGTTCCATATGTTCAGAATATCAAACACTCCAAATTTCATAAACATTTGCACTTAAGTATACACATACACTTAAGTATAAACTAATTTTAGTTTCTTAGAAATTATAATTGACAGATATTATCTGTCTTGTTATGTACTAGATCTCCAGCAGTCACTTAGCAATTAAAGTTCTAATTATCCAGTAACTAACATTTTAATTACTAAACAATTAGTACTTGCAGTCTAAAATTTTAAAGCCCTGATTTTTGCAAACACATGGAGGGGAGGGAAAATTTCCACAGACACAAATGGGAGTTAGTGGCAATTGTGCATCTAACTTTCAGTGGGAAATAGGTTCCTGACTGCCTTTTGTACTTTTGAAAACCTCTCAGTTTGGTGTGTCCCTGCATTTCAGAACTACCAAGAGTTAGAGGCATCAGAATTCACTAGGCTTTGTGATTGGTCACCTAAGTCACATGCTGTTGTCTTTGTTCCCTGATTGGCTGATGTAACCTTTTATAAACTTCATCTTCTTCCTTCCAAAACCAATTTAATTTCATCATGAAATGAATTGTGTTTTAAGAAATCACAGCTGTGGGTTTGAAGTTTCTTTACTGCAAATATTTTATGAACAAAATAGCATCTATACAAATGTTTGTAAAAAGTGACCAAGAAAGGACACATCTAGCTGAGTCAAAATGTGAATCAGAATTGGCAAAAGTGTTCAAGGATATTTCCCCAGTTAATCACTCTGTCCTATAGAAAAGATACTTTAGAGAGGATGGTTTGCTTTAGCTACCCAAATTATGAAATCATCATTACAGGGGCTTGCCTAGCTTCAGCACTTAGTCAGCTGATGTTCCAAAGGAATACCAAAAGTATTTTACTGACCATTTATTTTGTTGAATTTGTGAGATTAGCTGGTTTTTTGTTTTGGTCTTTTTTTCTATTGCTGATTGAAATAATTTGATACTAATCCTTCTTTCCCCCACTCTTCCATTTTCAGTCACTGATTGTGTCTATATCAGGCCCAATCTGATTCTCTTATTTTTCTCAGACTTCTTTATGGATTTATCATCCAGAAATGGTACACAATAGAAAACAAGTTGAAGGGCTTTCTTCAGTTTACAGCTGGGATTGTCTGTGGCACAGACCTCCTGTAATTTTATCTGTGCGTATCAACCCAAAGAATGGGTGGGAGTGAAATCACTTCATTTAGTGAATATGAATGAAGTAAGTGAAATGCCAGCATCAAGTTGGCACAGGGTTGGAGAATGTCCTTTCTCTTCTCTAAATGGTCCAATATAGCTATGTCTGACCACTTTTTCTTCAAGATTGTCCAAGGCAGTGGCTCCCATTGTGCAAACATAAGTCTAGGGCAGGGATCAGCAACCTTTGGCATGTGGCCTGCCAGGCTAAGCCCCCTGGAGGGCCGGGCTGGTTTGTTTACCTGCCACGTTTTCAGGTTCGGCCAATCGCAGCTCCCACTGGCTGCGGTTTGCCGCTCCAGGCCAATGGGGTCTGTGGGAAGCGGCGCGGGCCGAGGGATGTGTTGGCAGCCACTTCCCGCAGCCCCCATTGGCCCAGAGTGGCAAACCGCGGCCAGTGGGAGCCGTGATTGGCCGAACCTGCGGATGCGGCAGGTTAACAAACTAGCCCGCCAGGAGGCTTACCCTGGCGGGCCACGTGCCAAAGGTTGCCGATCCCTGGTCTAAGTTTGGAGCAGCCTGAGCATTATTAAGTGTTAAAGCCTATCCACTTTGAATGAAAGAAACTAGCAGCAGGTATAGCTGAGGAGTGGTAAGATCACTGTGCTTATTGAAATTGAATATTAGTTTCACTTGTCTACCTGAGGATACTGATAGATCCAAAGACAGTTTCAATGATAGCACTGTGCTACTAGTCAGCCACTGCACCAAAGGGACCATTATGATTTTTTTACTGTCTTTGACCATCATTACAGTTCCAAATGTTCTCTCATATAACCTTCTCTCAGATCATCTTTGTATAAAGATCTTGTATTTCTTGCTGAGGGCATCTTTTGGTCAGATTTAATGTATAAAGTGATTCTGATTCAAAATTGATTGGCTGTTTCTGTAGGGGCAGATCTGTTTCTGGAGGGGAGAAATGACTTTACTGTCACTGGGTGAGTGTTAGCCAGTTTCACTTACTGAAGTGCTAGAGTGGCTGAGAGAACTTTGAGTTCACAGCTGCAAGACAGGTCCATGCTCATGATGAATCCATTGTTGGTGGAGGTAATTAATGATTCCCTATGGAAAAACAAGATGGTAGCTTCACTCAGAGTAACTGCTTTTAAACTACTGCTGAAGAAATGACCTCTCTACTTTGATTTTGCTAACTATAGCTCTGTCACTATCCTGCCAATTTGAAAAAAGCAATGATCAGGTAACTGAGTCGTTATCAGGAACCCTTGGATTCCTTGGTACCTTTCACTGAGGGCTTGTCTTCACTACCCGCCGGATCGGCAGGTAGCAATCGATCTATTGGGGATTGATTTTTCGTGTCTCGTTAAGACGCGATTAATCGATCCCTGATCGCGCTCCCCGTCGGCTCCGGAAATCCACCTCATCGAAAGGCGGAAGCGGAGTCGACGGGGGAGCGGCAGCGATCGACTCGCCGCTGTCCTCATGGCCAGGTAAGTCGATTACGATACGCCGACTTCAGCTACGCTATTCACGTAGCTGAAGTTGCATATCGTAGATCGACCCCCTCCCCTAGTGTAGCCCTGGGCTTAGGCTTCAACCTGGATAGTGTACAGAGAATGTGCTTGTCTCTGTGGTGGTGATCTGTCTCCAAGTGCCTAGCAGAGAGAGGAACTTTTGTAAGCAAGCTAGTTGAGGGTCAATCCATGAAAGACAATAATGGTGTCAGTTGTTCAGGGAAGCAGTCAGAGAATGTGATGGGGTTGATGTCTGTCCATGTCATTAATGGGATTTGCCTATCCCTTGTTTTCTGGCATTTTCTATAGAGCCCTCTATTCTAGAATTAATTTAACCAATTGGTCCAACAAAATCCAAATCTATTGACCTTCAGAGCACTAAGTAAAATGATCTGTTTATCAGGCTTTTATCTGAAGGGATGGTGGTAGGGTACAGCAAAATTCTGTGGAGCTGAGCTGCATTATGCATAACCAGTTGGGATTGGGATGAAATTTGGACATTTCTTTTGGGTAAGCCTTTGCCAATTTGAAACAAACAATACATTCTCTTGTGCACCTCTATCTTTTAAAACCATATCTATCCTTTCATTAAATATATGCAGTTTTGATACATTCCAAATTTGGACATACTTGAAAGTCAGGCAGGTGAAATCAGATAAAACGGTGGGGCTGAGGGAAGTGTCTTAAATTCTGTGAAACTTTATGTGAAATGAATTTCTGGGCTCATGCTCACTTCCTTTATTTATATATAGATATAAATCTCTGGGGTGGCGTCTATTATTTTTAGTTTACAATGGTTGACTGTTATTTTAATGTATTTTTAAAATTACATTATCTCAGAGATAGTTGCTATGATCATTTATATAACTCAGAAAATAAAACTAATGTAGTTATTCAAAGTTTAAGAATCCCTAAATTATAGTAATTGACTAATTTCCTGTAATTTTCAGATTATATTTAAAATCCAGCATTTCAGGTAAATAATGTACATAAAGTTATGTTAGTACCCACACTTCCTCTATTAGCTCAAACTGTAAGTAGTATTTCAAATGTTCTTTTCTGTTTTAATCTCTGCAATTAAACCTTGCCACTACAGCAAAAGGCACCATAGAAATTAGTACAATAATATTTTTAAATGACATTGTCTGATGGTTCTGTTCTGGCGTCTCATACATTAAAATCCCAGAGAGCTGAGTCTCTGCTGTCTGCAGGACATTGGGATAAGAGAATTTTGAAAGCATCACTTCCCTTGGGAATTTCTATGGAGGGTCTCAGGTCACATGGTATTCCTGGGAGGATTTGGTGGAGGGAATGTGTTAACTAGCCCTTGATGTCCCTATCTATTTTATCTGGGGATTTTATATTGCTGTTCATCACCAACTGTCTGAAGGACAGATTTTTTTTTAAGTATATAGGCACCTTAAGATACTGTGGCAGAGCTCTGATCTTGTCGCTGTGGGTCCCGTGCTTCTAGGCGGTTTATGCTCGCCTCAGAGGATGGTGAGAGAACTCCCACAGTTCCTGTTGTCCTTCTGGGCTTATTGCAGAACAGTTTAGCCTTCTGTCCTGCCAGAGGCCTGTCTTCTCCTTGTAGTGGCAGGTTGGTGGGGGGAACCCAGGCCCGCCCTCTACTCCGGGTTCCGGCCCAGGGACCCTAATGGTAGCAGCTGTTGGCAGCCGACCTCTCACTGCCAGAGTTGCTACAATTCCCTGGGCCACTTCCCCACAGCTCTCCCGCTTCTCCATTCTTCACCCTTACCTTAGGGCTCCCTTACCAATGGCTTGAGAGTTGCCATATTTACTCAGCCCTTCAGTAGCAGCAGCACTTCCTCTCCTCTGGCTCCCTGGCTCTTCCTCTGCCTGACTGGAGTGAGCCCTTTTATATGCTCAGAAGAGCCTTAATTAGGGTCAGGTGTTCACTTCACCTTAATGGCCTCACCTGACTTTTTGCAGGTTAATTAGAGTGCTGGCGGATGTGGTCCACCCAGACCAGACCTACACCATCCCGGGCCGCACCATCTTCGACAACCTGTATCTGGTTCGGGATCTCTTGGAGCTTGGGTGTAGGGATGGTCTGTTGTTCGCCCTCCTGTCCCTGGATCAGGAGAAGGCGTTCGACAGGGTGGATCACGGGTACCTCCTGAGCACTCTGCGAGCATTTGGCTTCGGACCCCAGTTTGTGGGTTTTCTCCAGGTGCTGTACGCCTCCGCAGAGTGTCTGGTCAGGCTCAACTGGACCCTGACCAAGCCGGTCAGCTTTGGGTGAGGAGTACGGCAGGGGTGCCCCCTCTCGGGCCAGCTGTACGCTCTGGCGATCGAGCCCTACCTCTGTCTCCTCCGCAGGAGGTTGACGGGGTTGGTGCTCCGAGAGCCGGAGCTGCGGCTGGTCCTGTCGGCGTACGCCGACGACGTGCTCCTAGTGGTCCAGGACCCGGGCGACTTCGCCCGGGTGGAGGCTTGCCAGGCATCTGCTCGGCGGCCTCCTCCACCTGGGTCAACTGGGTCAAGAGCTCTGGCCTGATGGTAGGGGACGGGTGGCAGGCGAGCTCCCTCCCACCCGTGCTTCAGGCCATCAGGTGGATCGCGGGTCCACTGCTCTATCTCGGCATTTACCTTTCTGCCACGCATCCGTCTCCGCCGGAGAACTGGCACGATTTAGAGGGCAGGGTGACCGAGCGGCTCCGGAGATGGACAGGACTACTCCGGTGCCTCTCCTTTCGAGGGAGGGCACTGGTGCTTAATCAACTGGTCCTGTCCATGCTCTGGTACCGGCTCAACACCCTGGTCCCGGCCCCGGATTTCCTGGCCAACCTCTGGAAGTTGATCCTGGAGTTCCTTTGGTCAGGACTGCACTGGGTCTCTGCAGGGGTTCTCCACCTACCTCTGGAGGAGGGAGGGCAGGGCCTGAAGTGCCTACGCACTCAGGTCCATGTTTTCCGCCTCCAGGCCCTGCAGAGACTCCTTTATGGTGCAGGTAGTCCGGCGTGGAGCATACTGGCGCATGCCTTCCTGCGCCGCTTCCGAGGGCTCCGATATGACCGGCAGCTCCTTTATCTCCATCTGAGAGGTCTTCCGCGAGACCTCTCCGGGCTGCCGGTCTTCTACCAGGACCTCCTCCGGACCTGGAAACTGTTCTCAGCGACCAGGTCCGTGGTGGCCACCGAGGGGGTGGATCTCCTCGCGGAGCCCCTGCTACACAACCCCCAGCTACGTGTGCAGGTGGCGGAGTCCCCCTCGGTGCGCCAGAGGTTGGTCCTGGCAGAAGTCACCAGAGTCGGAGATCTCCTGGACTACGACTGGGGAGACTGGCTGGATCCCCTGATGCTCGCTCAGTGCATGGGGCTCTCCAGACCTCGTACTCTCCGGCGCGTACTTCAGGAGATGAAGGCCATTTTGCCGCCCGCTGCTCAGGTTTACCTCGACCGGGTCCTGCGAGAGGGCACGCCCCGCCCTCCCTCCACCCCTGGCCCTCTGGACCTTCTTATCGGGCCCCTGCCCCGTGGCCCCAACCAGCCCCCTCGTTCCTTCACCGCGAGCCGGCTGCACGAACTGCAGCCGGTCCGCTTCCAGACCGCACCAAGGAAACATCTTTACACGCTCGTGCTCCACACCCTTCATCTCCTCACCCTCACGTCCCACCCCAATACGAAATGGCGGGACCTCCTGCCACCTCTAGAGGGTGAGAAGCCCCGGTGGGCCAGCCTTTACTCCTCCTTAGTCCCAAGGCCCACCGGGGATGTCAGTTGGCGGCTCCTTCATGGAGCTGTGAGCACGGGCGTGTACTTGGCGCGGTTCACCCCTATCCCCGATACTTGCCCCTTTTGCAGCGTGAGGGAGACCCTGGCGCACATTTATCTGGAGTGTGCCAGGCTGCAGCCCCTGTTCCGGCTCCTCTTAGACATTTTGTTGAGGTTTTGGTTTCACTTTTCCCCTCACCTTTTTATTTATGCACTTCCAATCCGCGGCCCCACGAAGTTGCGGGACCTCCTGGTCAACCTCCTCCTGGCCCTAGCTAAACTGGCCATCTACAAAACCAGGGTGAGGAGGTTGGCTGATGGAGGCTCCTGTGACTGTGAGGCCTATTTTCGATCCTCTGTTCGTTCACACATCTGGGCAGAGTTCCTCTGGGCAGCGTCCACTGGCTCCCTTAACGCCTTTGAGGAGCAGTGGGTGCAGTCCGGGGTTCTCTGCTCGGTGTCCCCATCTGGTTCACTTCGTTTGACTCTTTGACCGCACTCCCGTTCCTGTTTTTTCATTTTTTGTCCCCCGGAATCACTTGGTATCCAGGTCCTGTGGATCCCTCTCCTTCCCGGATCCCAATAGGAATATTCTGTTGTACCCAACTGGCCTTGGTCTATCACAATACATATAGGCACCTAGTGGGGTTTTCAAAAGCATGTAGGCACTTAAATACAATATGAATTAGGTGCCTAGGTACTTTCGAAAATCCAGCTAGTGCCTATCTGCATCTTTAGGTAGCTAAATACTTTTTTTTTAAAATGATCCTGAGCCTCTGTTGCTAAGTCTCTCTGTCCTGGCTTCTGGCTCTTTATTCCAGGGCCATTCCCATTGGGAGAAATTCTGTGGAGGATTCTGGTGTTTTTTGTGGGGGTCAAATATTGCCAAAATCTTAGCTCTGTGAGGGATGGGGGACTAATCTTATTTTAGTCCACTAAACCTTCCCTTATTTTATGAGTATGCAATTAACTAGAAGCTTCTCCCAAACATCACATTTGCTGCTGGTTTAAAAGAGCTCTGGATGGTAAAATCCCAATCCTAAATTTTAAAGCGATGTTTGATTTTTGTCAGAGGTATACGTGGTCAGAATATTTGTGGGGGGGGGGGGAGTGTCCTCCATATTGACTTTTCAATGACAATTCAAAAACAGATTTTTTTTTTTTTTGGCTGAAAATTTTCAGAAAAAGGGTGTTCAGTTTCTTGAGAAAATACATCAAATTTTCTGTGGAGACCAGGCACTATTTGCGCCCATCCCCCAAAGTTGAAAATGATTTTTTTGTCAATACACCATTTAGATAGATGTGATGGGGTGTACTAATCCCCTTGGTATCAGTGATAGGGTAAACGGGAGCCAGTTACCCCAATTAACTCATTCTGTGGGACCTGGAGAGGGGAGAGATAACTAAGACTTTGATTCAGCTGGGGAGAACAAGACTGGATGATTCCTATCAAGAAAGGACTGCAGGGCAATAGTGGGAAGAGATACAGGAGAGAGTTAGCTGAGAGTTTTCACACCGTAGGAAAGGAACCACAGAGGAGAGAAGCCCATAGGAAGGAGCTTGTACCCTGGAACTTCCCCTGGAGGGAGAGGGCAGTGCTGGGAAGGAGACTCTTAAGGTAGACTTGGGAGAAGAGAGACTCCTGGGAACAAGCTTTGAGGGTTAACAGCTTGGGTGCAGCTGGGCCTCTAGGGAGAAAGCCCTGAGAGGTAGCACTCTGTAACAGAATGAGGAAGAACTCTGAAGAGCTCAAGAAAGAGGCAAATAATCCGTGGAGGATTAAGCCTTGGAAAGATGAAGAGTTTTCGTTCCTTTTGAGTTTGGACATTGTTACCCAGAAGTCTGGAGGAGGAGGCACAGGGGCTGTAACACTGTCTCTTTACAAGGAAGTGCTCCAGGATGGTGAGTCTGACAATGGAAAATGTTCAATCAGCTGTAATCAGAACATTGTATTGTGACTTCATCTTTCATAGTAATTAAGTCATTATTTATTTATTTATTTATTTGTATTATCATGCACCTAGGAGCCCCAATCATGGACCAGAACCCCCGTTGTGCTAGGTGTTATACAACCACAGAGCAAGACAGACCCTGACCCAAGGAGTTTACAATCTAAGTATAAGGCAACAAAGGAGGAGTACAGACACCTAGTGGGTACAGTACAAGGAATCAATGAGACAATACTGATAGGCAGTGGTCTCAGCACACTAAAACCCTATACATTGTCAAGTTTTTTGTAAGCTTCCTGGCAAAGGAAAGTGTTAAGGAGGGTTTTGAGGGAGGAAAATGAGTTAGGTTTGCAGATGTTTACTAGAAGCGCCTCCCAAATATCACATTTGCTGCTGGCTTAAAAGAGCTCTGGATGCTAAGATCCCAAACCTACATTTTAAAGAGATGTTTGATTTTTGAATTGAGCTTTATGTTGAGCCAAAAGTCTGGAAACATTAAAATTTCCAAGCTTGTTCATCTCTAGTGATTATTCATTTGGAGAAACATCTGTCCAACCTATCTTTTAAGAAAATAATAATTGTGCTATGTTATGCCCATTGTCACACTTGGCCTTTTGTTATAATATGGGGAATATTTTAATGTTAATTAGGATGAGAGTTTTTCAGCACTAGTTGGAGCGCTGCAGTTAAACTAAGTGGAAATATTCTTGATACAATGAAATGGCCAAATTTCCTGATCTCTGAAATGCTGCTCACTGGCACCTTAGAGATAGGGGACCTGGAAGTTTCACTTCACTAATAAGTAAATAAAAATGCAACAAAGTGGGGAGAGGGGAGTGGGCTGGAATGGAAGAAACAGAATGGAAGAAGTAGAGCAGGGATCAGCAACCTTTGGCACGCACACCACCAGGGAAAGCCCCTGGCGGGCCGGGCTGGTTTGTTGACCTGACGCGTCTGCAGGTTTGACTGATCACAGATCCCACTGGCCACGGTTCGCCGCTCTAGGCCAATGGAGGCTGCGGGAAGCGGTGCAGGCCGCAGGATGTGCTGGCCACTGCATCCTGCGGCCCCCGTTGGCCTAAAGTGGCCAGCTAGTGGGAGCTGCAATCGGCCGAACCTGCGGACGCAGCAAGTAAATAAATCGGCCCGGCCTGCCAGGGGACTTACCCTGGCGGGCCGCAGGCCAAAGGCTGCCGATCCCTGAAGTAGAGGGAGATAAATAGCAAGGAATGGGAGCAACATTTGCCATAGGCAGCACATAGGATTGGAGGGTGTGAGGAGTATGAAAAGAGATATTTACTCAGAAATGGAGGGTACCAACTTTTCACACACACACCCCATTCTTATGAAATGGGAAAATGTCTGTTATGGAAACAGAGTGGAATTGAGTCCACATGATTTATTCAATTTGTAAACTGAGTGAAGCTTGATTCAGGCCTTCAGAGGTGAATGGGTAGTAAGTTGAATCACTGCAGAGCCCTAATTTATCTTTATCTATCTAACTTGCCATCGTTGGGTGGAGTTGAAGGTCATGATTTCCAGCTTGTATTTATTCATATCGATATTGTAGCTCAGCTCAATGGCCAGACAATGAATGAATCTAGTCTATTATTTTTACAGTTGGTGGATGTCTCCACTCATTATTCCTTATTCAGTTTTTTTCAAAGCTATTTTACGACTATATACTCTGAAGCCTAGAGTCTTACTTTACTGTTGTGACACACAATCAGTAGGACAAGACACCCCCTGAGGCTTAAAATCTTCACATCAACTTAATCTTTTTTTCCTTCCATCCATTTGTCTAGCCAAGTGAAACTGTTTTGCTTGAATATACTAGGAAAACTATCTAATAAGGTAGACCATATGATAGTTTTTCCTGTTTTCTTTGTTTTTAATTAAAGTAGTGATTATATAAATAAATACAAATGTGGCTTACGGGAATTCAGTAAGGAAGCTAGATGCCACACTGTCCCTACACCCTCTTTGTGAGTGAGTTTGGTAATTTCATCAGGCCTTTTTTAGGCATTAGTGCACATCTCCTAACAAACAAGTAATTTAATAGTCGGGGGAAGCCTGCACTGAAATAGCAGAGTACTCATGGCAGAAAACTGACACATTTTCAAAGCTATCTAAGTTTATAAATATTTGCCTATTCTGAATTTTTTTGGTCACCATTTCCAATTTCTGGATCTCAAAAATTCTTCACATTATTTCCCTTTCAAACTTAAATAAAAGGAGGACATTTTCTTGCCTTTGAAATGCAATTAGCTGAAATGTATTGAAATCTATTCACCTATTACAGAATAATGTATAGTATTATATGTATTTATATAGTATTAAATGGTTGATTTCTGTTTCCCATCGATCTATGATAATTAAAAAATGCACATTATATACCAGATCAACAAGCTGTTGCAGAAAGATCAGAGCAGAGGATGTGACTCTGTCGGAACTTAGACCTGTGGGGTTTAACCATGCCATTACTGCTAATGATTTGGGATAAAAGTCTGTTTTGTTCATTGTGGAAAAAGAGAATGTAGGTAAAAAGTAGAGCTCTGAATAGAAAACTAAATACAAGTGCAGAATGACTGTGGGGAAAATATGTTTGAAGGAGATCTGAGTTCAGCATACAAAAAGATGCTACATTTGCACACAGTCCTGAAGCCTTAAAATACAGGAAGGGGGTGAACAAAAAACTTATCATCAATGGAGAGGTGGAATTTTTAAGGTCTAGAGCTATATTCTTTTATATGTTTTGATTCTACATGCAGTTTCCACAGATGCCCATATAAATGGTATTTAGAAATCTAATTTTGTGCATGCAACTGTTGTTATGCAAAGGCAGGTGTAAAATGCATGTGAAAATACAGGCCTCGATCCACTGTAAATTTGAACCCCTAGCCTCTCTGCATTCAAATGGCATTAATAGCCACCATATCTTTCCAAATGAAGCGGGGCTACAGGGAGACAGTTTCATAGGAGCATCCCTAATTTAAGTGAGTTTAGGTTCAGGTATAGTTGTGCTCTGTCACATTCCTTCTTTTCTCTGTTCCATCCACACTTGCCCCCAGTACTCCCCTTTTGGCAGGATAGGCACTGGACATCTGGCGCAGGAGGTGGCAAAGCCAGTGATCAGTTGCTCTGCACAGGGATATATCTCCAATGGCTATCTCTGGCCAGTTTAAGACAACTTTGTGCTGCTTACTTTGAGCAAAATGGCATTAGTGGACCAGAAAACCAGGTCCCCCATTGCTCACGATCATCCAAGTGACTTCTAGTAATAGCAAAACTAAAATGTAGGACCAGAGCTTCAGCTGGAGTACGTTGATGTAAGTCCATTTACTCCGATGCAGTTATGCTGAAAATATAGTCCTAAACATTTTTGAGTGTTTGAGAAAATTAGCTGTATGAAAAACTGCCTCATTTACTAGAAATCCCATTCACCAGCAGCTGAAACTGGGTAAATTCATTGCATTTCTGTGATTTTCTTTTTAATCCTTCTCTTTGGCCTGTTTTTTCTTATGTTTTCTTGTTGTTTCACACTCCAAGCCCAAAATCCCAACCCACCCTGCACATTATTTAGTTTTTTCTCCCCAAAGGGTAATACAACACTGTCTTTCATTTTACTTTCAAAGTCCAAAAACAAGAGAGGGGGTGGGAGGGATGGAACTAGATAAGTGATTTGTAAGCAGCAACATCTGCATCCGTCCTCTTTCCTGCTGTAGATATTCTCATTTGGAAAGTACGATTGGACTCATTTATAATAGTGATTTTCTTCACAGAACAATTTTTTATAAGCAGACATTCAAAATAACTTTGTGATTGGACATTGCAGTATTTGAGGACTTCCTTTACACTTCAGCAGACAATATATTTCACTAGTGTAAGTCGGAGTTCACTGTAAGTGGCTATTATTTTTACTATTATTAATGTTACAAGGCACAAGCCTTTGTGTTTACTGGGTCAGCATCCCTAACTTAGCTGGTCTAGTTTCCCCGTGTATTTGTGAATTTACCTGGAGGTCAGCTGTTCCATCTTTTTCTCCCTCAGAAAGAATTAGTCCATAATATATTTTTAGGTTGCACTACATGAGGGTAAGTTCTGTTCACCTCTGCCTTCAAGTATGTACTTTTACCAAGGCATAGCTATGGGTTAGTCGCTTGCCCATCTTATGGGGGGAGTAACTTAACCTGTCCTTTAGTCTAGATCCATAAATCACGATGCCAAACAAATGGAATAACAGCATACAGGAGCAAGTGGTTTGCATTGAGCACGATATGTTGGCCCATTGACTTTCCATTTAAAATGCCAGAATGACTGAGTCAGTCTCAAGATGATTAGCTGTTACTGGACCTGTACTTAGGTTCTATACCTAATTTTCTGAAACCATGAATGTCCATCACCAGCTTACTCCAGGCAGGGCCAGCTCCAGGAGCCAGCAAAGGAAGCAGGTGCTTGGGGTGGCACATCTGAAGGGGCAGCATTCCGGACATTCCTGGGGCAGCACATTTCAAGGGCTGTTTATTTTTTGCTTCGGCATCTCCGGCCGTGGCTTTTTTTTTTTTTTTGCTGCTTGGGGCTGCAAAAAAGCTAGAGCCGGCCCTGACTCCAGGCATTTATGAGCCAGGAAAAGCTGCAAAGTGGCCTCTTCTGTAGAAACCCAATCCAGAATAGCCCTTGAAACATATTCCACTGTCTATGGGGGAAAAAGGTTCAGTGCCTATTGGTGTTTCCCAAATGGGTAGTACCGCGCAATAACGCTGTGATTTCTAAAGTGTATTGACCATCCAAATGCTGCCCACATTACACCCTTGGTTAACCGTAATCAAAGGAGAGTGAAATATATGCTTCCACCATTCTTATTAGTGCATGGCAATGAGCGCTGCCTCCTAGTGCTCATGTGAGTGATTTCTGAATTATGTCCAGGTTGCATATATTCTGCATAAATGTACACAAACACATACGTAAGTATCATTACATAGCTGGACAGATTTACATTATGGAAACGTTTAAGATGAGAAACAAAATAAAAAACACTCCAGAATCACAAAAATGTAGGGCTGAAAGGGACCTTGAGAGGTAACCCGCTCCATCCCCCTGCACTGAGGCAGGGCCAACCTAGTGTAATTCTAAATCAAAAGTACAGTAAATGATATAGTGTGAAATATAGTCTGTGAAAATAAATACAGGCGGTATATGCTATTTTGTGAAGCTATTATACATAGTAGTAGCATACTCACTAATTATACTCCTAAATTAAAGAAAGTGCTGTTTGCTGTACAATAGGAAATCATTTTAATGTTGCTTTTCTTAAAGCTAAAGAGGTGTTGAATTTGTTCTCTCCTCCCTCCCCACCAGCGAACAAAAAGCAGGGAAGAGTGTAGGTTTGAATGGTTCTGCAATTTTTGTGAAAGATGGAACAAGTCCTTAACCACTGCATTACTGTTAAGATTAAGTCTTTTGAAAATGATGCAACCTAGTGAAATTGACACAAATATACTATTAACAAAGAATTTATTGATCCACTTACCAGAATGTACATTAATAAAAATAAGTCCTTACACAGCCTCAAAAGGTGGGGGCATGGTTGGGAGGACATCACAACTAATTGATATGATTTCTAAAGGCTGGTTCACAAAATCATTAGTGCTAGAAATTAATCTTTGAGCTATATTAGCTCAGAGACTCACACTTTCTTCACACTTTCCAAGCACAACCAAACTGCCATTAAGTTCAAGGTGCCCTCCATGATGCTTCTTCAGAGAAGTGAACTCATTTAAAAGAATAGAGTTTTGTATCAGCACCGCATAGCTACAGATGGGATAGTATGGCATGGCAAATGGCTTTATGTTCATAGAATGAGCCAAATTCAGCTCTTTTACACTGATACAGCTCCACTGAGATCAAGGAATTTGTATCCATGTCAGTCACAGCTGGATTTGGACTATTTTAGGTCATTCAACTTCTGTTATGACATACTGTATAAAAGATGGGGTTTTAGTCCTTTACCAAACTGTCACAGGAACAAACTTTGCCTTTCAGGTTTGGATTGGCTTAGAGAAGTACCAGAACATTTTTTTTTAGTGCCCCCTACTTTTTCCCTCTCTACCACTGTTGTGAAAGGTGTTGGTCCTCCAACTGGATTCAAGGGAGGCTTAACAGTTCTTCTTGGTACTTGGTCTTTAGAGAGGTCACCATAGTCCTTCACTTCCCTTATCAGTCCTATTCTGGGTGGAAGGTTCCATCATTCTTGTCCAGAGGACTCATTTAGTACTTGAGTTGAAGGTTTTGCACCATCCTCTCTGTCCTCAATACACACAGATGTAACACAGTTCAGTAGCAGGCTCTACTACACTAAGGGCTGGTCCACACTACCCCCCAAGTTCGAACTAAGATACGCGACTTCAGCTATGTGAATAACGTAGCTGAAGTCGAAGTATCTTATTTCGAACTTCAAAGTACTCACCGCTGGTCCACACGGCGGCGCGCAGGCTCCCCCGTCAACTCCGCCTGCTCCGTTCATGGAGCAGGATTACCGGCGTCGACGGGGGAGCACTTCCTGGTTCGATTTATCGCGTCTAGACAAGATGCGATAAATCGAACCCAGAAGATCGATCCGACGCCTCCGACGCAGCGGGTAAGTGTAGACTAGCCCTAATTTCCCCCCACACTCCTTTTATCAGCAACCAGTACTAAAACCAGTTAGTACTAGTTTGCTGCCCCATTTCAATTCTGCACATCTAAAGTTTCTTCATAGAAATATCCAGGTCTAGGAAATCACAAATAGTGTGATATTAGGAGCGTATCAGAAGGTCCATGGTCCCCCCGGGCATTTTTGGAAGGTAAGCTACAGCTGGTGGTGGCAGCTGGTTGAGTTTCTGCCACCAAAAGATGAGGTGAAAGTTGGCATAGGATTTACTGTTTAGATCAGGGATCAGCAACTTTTGGCACGCAGCCCAACAGGCTAAGTCCCCTGGTGGGCTGGTCTGGTTTGTTTACCTGCCGTATCCGCAGGTTTGGCCGATCGCAATTTCCACTGGCCATGGCTCACCGCTCCAGGCCAATGGGGGCTGCAGGAAGTGGCAAGGACCAAGGGATGTGCTGGCCGCTGCTTCCCGCAGCCCCCATTGGCCTGGAGCAGCAAACCATGGGAGCTGAAATCGGCGAAACCTGCGGACGCGGCAGGTAAACAAACCAGCATGGCCCGCCAGGGGGCTTACCCTGACCTGTCGCGTGCCAGAGGTTGCCGATCCCTGGTTTAGATAAAACAGTTTACCCATTCCTAACAGGCACTTACCTTATGTGTAAGGGGACTGTTGTCTTCTTACTAAAACTCAGTAGGGGAGTTTGGTTGGCTAGCTCCCAGTACCAAAAGAAAGGGGAAGGGTCGATGGGAAATCAGGATCTGGAAACTGACAGTCCCCAGGAACAATGGGGAGAGACCAATGCTCCAGGTCAGCCTGATTGACAGGGTGGGCAGGCTAATCAGGGAATCAGGAGGCCGGGGGGGGGGTCCCCATCCTCCATGTGAGCTGGAATTGTCTGGGTCAGACAGAGTGGGGCCCAGCTAAGGAGAAAGCAGGGGCCCAAGCTGGGGAGCAGAGCAGTGCCAGCCAGAGGGGCCAGAAAAGCAGCCCAGGAAGCAGGTCAGTGCTGGGAGCAGAGTCACAGAAGCAGCCCACAGAGCAGACCTGGGCTGTAAGGTAAGGGCCTTTAAACCATTGTACAAATGATCATTCTAGAAGGCTTTATTAAGTAGAGATACTGTACTGCAAAGTGCAGTATTTTTGGCTTCTCCCTGGATATATGTTTAAAAGCCCTCATTGTTACCTCATTGAGAGGAAACTGAGGCAGGCCACAGCAGAGCCACACTGAGCTTCAAGGGGGCACTTGGGAAGTGATGGTGATCCTTCTTACAGGAAGCTTCTTCATAACATAGTCAGTTAGTGGTTAAAGCAAGAGAGTTTATGTTACAGTCAGTATATTATAGCTGGGAACCCTTGTATTGTCCTATTGAATTCAAAGGGGTTCCGTGTGATCTGTTGCAGGATTGAGACTTGGGTCACAAAGAGAAGAGGAACTCTTGAAACCAATCATATCCATAGTCCACTCCTTCAGCCAAAAGTAGAGCTGGGTGAATAATTGACTTCTCAGTTTGGTAGAAACAAGGTTGGTGAGGTAATATATTTTATTGGAACAACTTCTGTTGGTTAGAGAGACAAGCTTTCAAGCCACATAGAGCTTGTCTGTCTCACCAACAGAAGTTGGTCAAATAAAAAATATTATCTCACCAGCCTTGTCTCTATAATGTCTTAGGACTGAGATGGAATCAACTATTCTGCATTCTCAGTAAGGTGGCAGTTCTTAAAAAAATCAAAACAAAAAAGTTCAGCTTGACTCTAATCAAATCTGAATTTTTTCAGAAAGTCCATTTTGGGTCAATTGAAATGTTTTTCTTAAACTAAAAGTGCTTGGAAACAAAACATTTTAAAAGAACTAGAATTGTAAAATGAAGGAGGGAGGTGTGGTAGTAGTTGCTCTTTATAACATTTATCCTAGTGATTAGGGCACGCAGCTTGGAGGGGGGAAAGCTAAATTCAAATCCCTGTTCCAGAATGCAGATCAGAATGGGGGTCTCCTACATCCCAGATGAGTGCCCTGGGATTGTAAGGGGGTGAGGGAGGGCACTACCAGTCACTGCTGCTTTTGCTGTTTTGTGAAAGTATGTAATTCCTTTGTGAACCTAAGAGTGTTTTTTGTGTGTGTGTGCATGTGTAACGCTGACAGACCCCGGTCGTCAACGGGCAGGATTGAACCGGGGACATCTGGAGCTTAGTGCATTAGCCTCTTCTACTGTGTGAGCTAAAAGCCAACTGGCTCTTAGCTAAGGCTGTAGCGCAGACTCATTTTATCTCTCTCTCTCTCTCTCTCTCTCTCTCTCTCTCTCTCTCTCTCTCTCTCTCTCTCTCTCTCTCTCTCTCTCTCTCTCTCTCTCTCTCTCTCTCTCTCTCTCTCTCTCTCTCTCTAAGTGGTCTCCGTGCCACTAGGTGGGACAAAGCAAGAGGTGTGTGGGTTACACTTGTGCACGTGGTGAATTCATGAATAATTCTGGGTTGATTGAAACTGCATTTTATTGGGTGAATAAGCTATTTGTACGAAAAATCTTTGCCCAGCTGTAGCCAGGAGTCTTACCTTATTGAGTTTACTTCTCACTTACTCTTTTGGAACTCAGAGGTAGACTTTCCAGAAAGATCACATGCTTGCTCTTTTATTTAGTTCCTGGCACAGATCTCTGAAGTCATCCTTGATCGCTTTAGTCTCACTGTGCCTGCTGGCTATATGTTTGGCTCTAACATGAGTGACAATAAGCTTCTTTTCTCCAATTGCTTTTAAGAAATCAGCCAGTCACTGTGAAACATTATAGACTCCAGCTTTCATGAGGAGATTAAAAACAAAATTGTAGGACAGGCATGCATACATCATAAACCAATAAATTCTCAAAATCATCAAACTCATGCAGGTGCACAAACCATAACACTCACTGAAAATACTTATGTTGAATGTACTAACCCAAATATCTACACATTCTATCCGGCATGCATTCTCTAAAGAAAATACTTTTCAGTACCATTTCAGTATGTTTCCTGATGAGGCTAACTATATATATATTTTTTGCTTTGACATGAGATTTGACACATCCCAATATTTTTCCTTTGGTTAATATCTGTCATTACCATATAACTGCAACATTGGCTATTAGATTAAAGAAAAAAATATAGAATTAATATTTAGTTGTTTGTTTCTAGTTAATGCGCTAGGTGCTGTGGAGAGGAAGAATACAACAGAAGATATGATCTCTGCCCTAAAAAGCATTAATCTGACTTTACAAGGTCACCTTCTGTACGTAATCTTATCTTTGGAACGGCATTACAAAGTTGTAACCTGATCTATAGATTATGATTAAGAATTGCCACTTCTCCCTTTAGGGTAGACAGGTTTTTGACACTGCACCCCATATTCTTCCCAGTGATATATGATTGACATAATTATTATGTATTTTATGCAAGATAAGTCATGTGAGGGGTCATTGGAAAAGTTATGATTTGCTGAATATGATTATCCTATTTGTATGCATGTATCATTTTTGTATCTGAAGCTATGAATATTGACTATGTAACTGTATTTCAGATGTAGTTACACCTGGATCACGCCCACTAGACAACATGCTTTCAGTCTAGGTGGTGGGGAAGCACCTATTCAGGGCAATGGGCTATTGGAAAAAACAATAGGCATTAGTAGAAGCTTATCTCCCATCTGTGGAGCCTTCCTGAAAACAGTACAAACAGCCTCCAAGTGATGGCTGCTCTGACTCTACAAGGACATGTGATGAGACTGCATGTCTCTGGACTCCATCTTGGGATGTCAGTATTTTTCCACAGACTGGGTTGGGGCCCAAGCTTTGGGAACAAAGGGTTCCTGCCATATGCAAAAGCATTATAAGGCAGGGAGTGACATCTGGTGTTCTTCACTCCCCACCCAAGAAGACTCTTGGAAACACCTGAGGAACAAAGACTGAAATGGGAGAAGTGCTGGACTCCGGGTAAAGGGGATTTCTAGCCTGTGAATGAAACACCTAGGGATTCCAAGTGTAAAGCAAATGCAGCTTGCCCCTTAATAAACTGCAGCCTGCTTATATCATCTCTTAAGGTGAGAATCTGCTATTCATATCCAACCTATTTAGTATATTAAGCATAGTTTGTGTTTTTTGTTTATTTGCTAGGTCATCTGCTTTGATCTGTTTTCTATCGCTTAAAATCATTTGCAGTTCATAAACTTGTTTTTGCTTTATCTAAATCAGTGAGCTGAAGTGTGTGGGGATCACAGCTCCAGGGCAAAGACTGTTGCATATTCCTCTCCACATTGAAGGAGGGGGTGAATTTTATGAGCTTATGCTGTGCACTTCCCTGTGCAGCACAAGACAGCATAATTTTGGGTTTACACTCCAGAGGGGGTGCTTGCTTGAGGATCTGGGAGCTGCCTTAGCTGTAGCCTTCCTATGCAGGGGCTGGTCAGAGAGCCTGCCTGTAACTGCAGCTGGGTGTGTTCCTAACTGTATGCATGCTGGTGACAGTGCAGTCTGGAGGGCTTTGCAGCTTATCACAGCAGTAATGTGAGAGGGAGCCCAGGCTGGTGGGTCAGGGGGCTCAGTGATACCCCAGTTCCAGGTGGCACCCTGGGCATCTTGTCCCAAGATGAGGCCCAGTGTTAAAATTATTATGTAGTTGGGAACCCTGATGTTCACAGGTGCAATACTCACACTATCGGAATTCTTATATTAACAAATAAATAATTTACTAATACATTTAGCAAAGTCACACACACTCTAACTCAGTAAGGTAGATGGAGATAATACAGAAAGTACATCTGAACATCCATACTCTCACCTGCATCCTTTGCAGAACAACTTGAAATGTTAGCCATTACCTTCCTCATCACCATCACCTTCCTCATCTTCACCAGTGGCCATCATTCTGTCCCCTCACAAGGGCTACATTTTTTTTCTCTCTCCTGCTACTGCTCTGGCATGCCACTTTTATAATATGCAGTCATTATCACATGTAATGCATATTCAGTAAGGGTTTTCCCCATCTTCCTTATTTGTATTTCCTCCCCTTACCAATATTAAGTGTCCTTTTTTCTATAGGTTAGTATATTTATGATTTCACCCCATTATCATATGTAAGTTCATTGTCATGGCCCTCTTGCGGTCTGATGTTCTCTGTCGAGAATCTGGTGTGTGTTCGTGTTTCTATGTTTGGCTGATCACTTCATGGACAAAATTCCCACTTGCATTTGATTTCCAGTTCCCCAAAATTTATGGGTTACCTAAATTTATCTGACAAAGAGCATGAAGCTTGAGGCTATGAAAACTGCTGAAGCCAATGTCTTGCATCAGGGATTGGCAACCTTTGGCATGCAGCCCACCAGGGTAAGTCCCTTGGTGGGCCGGGCTGGTTTGTTTACCTGCTGTGTCCGCAGGTTCAGCCGATCGCGGCTCCCACTGGCCGCAGTTCGCCGCTCCAGGCCAATGGGGCTGCGGGAAGTGGTGGCCAACATATCCGCTGGCCCACGCCGCTTCCCGCAGCCCTCATTGGCCTGGAGCAGTGAACCTTGGCCAGTGGGAGCCATGGTTGGCTGAACTTGAGGACGCAGCAGGTAAACAAATCGGCCCGCCTCGCCAGGGGGCTTACCCTGGTGGGCCACGGGCCAAAGGTTGCCGATCCCTATCTTACAGTATACAGGCCTGCAAGGTCCTTGCATTACTGCTGAATATAATAAAGCAGAATATAATGCAAAACTCTGAATATAATAGAGGTAAGCCCACTGGGCTACAAAGTGTCTTCTAAAACTGATGTAGTTGCAGTTAATACCAGCTTGCAAGTTGCACTGCATTTTAGAGGGACAAAGATTCTTTTGGGAGGTTATGCAATGAACCTTTAAGTTTATTATGTTTTATTATCTCTAAGTGTATAAATATCAGTTGCAGAAAAAATACATTATTTCATTTGACTTCTATAGGTCAAGTAATCTTTAAAGTCCAATCTGGGAATTACATGATTCCTATCCAGGGTACGAATATAATTCTCTCCTTTGCTTTATGTATTTAATATCTAGCTATTAAATGTCAATTACTTCTCTGAACCTATATATGCTTTATACACTCTACAATCAATATAAGCACTGACTCTGAAGATAAAGTAACCCATACAAGCAATGGCACATACTGTCAAAAGAAATTTCAGATTTTAGCTGTCAATCAAATCTGATTTTGCTGATCTTTAAAACTCACATGAACTTCATTTGGACTTACGTATGTGAAGACTGTAGGAACAGGTTCAATATACAATTTATTCATAGTTCTATAATGGTATTAGTCATAAGTTCATGTTTTACCAGCTGAAATTCTAGTGAGTTGTATACTGCAGTGACACATTCGTACTGATATAGATCCAACGTGATTTAGCCAACATATTCAAAAGTGTGCCTTAATTTTGGGTGCCTCTATCTTTGGATGACTAGTTTGACTTGGTTTGAAGTAGTACGATGTTCAGAAAGTGTTGAGCACCCAGCCTGGTAATTGGGGCTCCTTGTGCTTGTGTATTGTGATACTGCCTCTAATTACAGGACCACATACTTTTGTTCAACAGGACCCCTGCCTCATTCATGTTCTGATCCCAAGCCCTTTGAAATCAACAGGAAAGAATTCCCTCAGTGCACAGGATAGGATGTACAGGGAATCTTAATTCTGGCATTTCCTAATTTTTTTTAGTCCTTGACTTTACAGTACAGTTATATTATGATTGCATTTTCTTGTACATAATGTATTAAAGCCCAATTATGCATTCCCCAATATTGCACATATGTCCCTGAAGTGTGGCTTTGAAATAAAATTGTTAGTTTGTTTAATTTTAAAATTAAGTTAAGTTTATAACTTAGCCATTTTAATCTCCAAATGTATGCTTTAGTTTGGAAAGATAAAGTTTACCTGGTATTGGCTACTGTTGGGGTCAATTCTAATGACAGTAAATTCTGGGTAGAGCTGGCCAGGAACTTTTATACATTTCTGTCAGAAAATACCAATTAATTGAAATAAAAACACTCTTCAGGAGCATGCTGATTTTGATTAATATTCCAACGGAACATAGACAAGTTTCAAAACTTACCTGCCAAGAATGTCTTAATCAGAAACCTGCTTGGTTTCTGTCAGCTTACCCACCCAGCCCCTCAGCAGCCTGACTCAAATTGGGAACCCAGTGATTCCAGGGTCCCTGGCTCCAGGGCAGCCTGTCCAAAGACTTTCTCAAGGTTGGGGACCCAGGGTTTCAGGTGCCTGAAATCCCCCAGGGTCTAGGTTTCCAGGTCTACCACAAGAAGCCTGGGAACCCTTAGAGACTTCTAGGATTTCTGCCATCGAGTTGGAAGCCTGGAAGCCCTGGGGGCTGCAGCAGAGCCAGAGCCTTGGAGCCTCTAGGGGGAATTTCACTTTTCATTTAAAAAAATTCAATGTTTTTGGAATTTCCCTTCTATGAGAAACTTCAGAATTTTTTTTGTTCCAAAATGGAATCTCTCCCCCCCCCCCCACCACTTTAGAACTTGCAGAAGGGAAATTGTGACTTCCAACTAGTTGTAATTCTGGTTCTGTCAAATTCCTGACACAGTGAACTCAAACTTTCCTACCATTCTACTTCAGACACAAACCTTTGTCAATACCATGACGGTCAGCAGATTCACACTCTATCAAACTAGTGAGGAGAGAATTCCAGAATCAAGAACTCAGTTAATGCAAATTCTCAGTTAGCTCCTTCCCTGTTAAAACCTGTTTGCTGTTACTATGAATGCTGCAGCCTATTTCACATTCCAGAGCATCACAGAAAGAGAATTTGTCTCTATGGTAACCAGAATCCAAGCCACAGAGTGCATTATAGGCTGAGGTCAATGCCCTAAACTGCCTTCAGAAATGAATTGAAAGCCATTGTAGACTATTGCGAACAGATGTCATAATCCCCTTTATTTAATTTTCCCAGATATCCCCATGTAGACAAAGCCTTAAATAACTGGGCAGCTACGAATTTTGCTAGCTGTACCTTTCTAGTGTTTTTCCAAATGTATAGCCCTGTATACTCATCATAGTGAATGACAAAGGTATCATTCACTGTGATGTGCTCTATATTGGAAAGGATAGGGACATCACAATCTCCTACTCTGGCATAATGTAAATGAGGGGTGGGAATCTTGAGCATTGCTGATATTGGCCATAAATGCAGTAAAGCCTTGAAACTTAATGACAAAAGGCAGGTAATACCCTCTCCCCATCTCCATCTCTACATTATCGAATCACCTGTGTCTCACTTAGATTGAACCTCAGATAGACACAACTCATCTTTCATCATATCAACCTGAGTAATCTCTCATCTGAGAGATTACTCAGGTAGATATGATGAAAGAGACCTAAAGCATATCAGCTAGAGAGTGAAGGCTGCACAAGCTACTTCAAAGCACTATATGGCAAAATTAGCAGCACTAGGAGAGGACTTCCTGAGTAAGTTCCTAACCACAACTTGCTTAAGATCTGCTGACATCCTATTCTCCTTCAGTGAAACATGAACCGTTTCCACCAAAACTAGATGGGTCTCCCTGAACATGAAAGATTTTGGTCTACATTGTGAATAATAGTCTGAAGTTTTCCAATTTTCTCCAGCACCTGAGTGAGAGGAATTGGCCATGATAAAGAGATGATGATGTATTTGGCCCAAATGAACTCAGTTTTGTCTGAGAGGTATGTGTCAATCTCATTGGAAAACACTCAACTTCGCATCTGAGCAGAGGTAGCCCAGACTCACTAAGCTGTCAAATATGCAGATCGGTTTAGTTCTTTGTAGTTTTCTCATATGGCAGGAACAATCACGGCCATATGGAGAGTGATCACACGGTGCTTAAGGTTCTGGCAACAGATTTGCATTGTTCTGTGTGCGCGTGCACACACATGTGCATGCGCGCACTCTCTCTCTCTCTCTCTCTCTCTTCCCCCCCCCCCTTAAAGGCACAGTCTCCAATACTGCACATAACACATGATTTCAGAAAACTTTATGCTATATGTTCAGAATCAGCTTGGTCATAACTTCTGCCACCAGAAACTCTAGCTTCCTCCCTTCTTGCTTCACCTATCAGAGATCGTCTGAACATAAAGGTTTACTGTCAGATTAACACAGAAGGAAAAGATATTTAGGGGCTTCTATATTTAGAGACGAGGGCAAAAGATAATCAAAGTGCAATGCAAGAGAGGATGTATTAGTTACTAGGCCAACAGAGTGGTCCCTGGTTTGTATGCATTATGATACAATAATTAATTACATGATCACATACTTTTTTCCCCACAAGACTCTTGCCTCATAGAGTGGGTATTTATAATTTTTTTACAATGCACCTCAGAATCTGCACCTAGCAGTTAATTGCAATTTGAGGGTTTTTTGTTTGTTTTCAGAATGTATGTATACTATGTATGTTTATTGTATGTACAGCATCAGCGCCCTTAAAGCGTTTACTCCAGTTCTAGAGATTATTCGGTCTAGTGCTATTCCTCATTAAGTATAGGGAACACTGCTGAAACCAGTAACATTTAAAAATTGAGTGAACTTTTTCAGTTACCCACTTTATGTATGTATATGTATTAAATACACTTCTGCTTTTTCCAGTTTCAAATTAAAAAAGTAATAGGCAAATTAACATATTCAAAGAATGAATTAAAGTTGAAAAATCCAGCAAAAATTAAAATTCCACTTTTCTTTTCGTTTTAAACCGCGAAACTATCCTTGGCTATGCACTGGCCCATTTGCACCACTCAGTTGGTGCTAAAGCACTATAAAGCCAATTTAACTGGTCACCTAAGGATTAGAAGTATCCCCAGATAGAATCTAACTAGCTATCACAACTCTATGCCACCTCTTTACATTGCAATCCCAAATGCAAGGGACAAATAAGGGTATTCCTTAGAATAATGCTCAACTGCTCACAACTTAGAGAAACACCCAGGATCAGAGGAATGCATAGATGGTGTAAAGTCACCTTTGACCCCTACCACTTAGGTCCTGTCTCAAGTGAAGCTCAGTCAGACCCCAAAATAGAGGCCTCCATATGTAGTGAGTTTTGTGTTTGTAGATAACAGATATAATAGAACAAAATTCCACACACTGTGTAGCTGTTCCTTTATTCTTCCTGAGCATCAGAAACTTACAGTTTAAAGTAGAGAACTTTTCTGCCAGATCTTTCTACTATGAATGTCCTTGTAGCTGTTCAGCTGGAGCTAGCTTTTTTGAAGGAAATAGTCATTGTTTATTCCTTGGCATTATATAGATAGATAGCCAGTCAGACAACTGTTCAAAGCACAGGGATAAGCTACTCATCTGTGGTATATAACAAGCTGAAGATATGGATGTCACACTTCCTACGGATTGCAAACAGACAATGAATTCAATGCTGTGTGCAACTTTGGTTGATCTTAGCTGTGCCTATTGATAAATGGAATATCCTCCAGTAGGCAAGGTAACAGATAGCAGTTTGCTTCCTGAGCAGGCGAGACTCTCAAACAAGCTCTCCTTGGGGAAAATAATTCAATTCATAAAACATTCTCTGCTCGTGAGAGGCCTAGGAAGGGAATAGAGGTGATACGGGTCAGAATTTAGGGGAAATGACAGAATGAGTGGTTTGGATAACACTTGTGGAACCTGGGTACAACTAGTCTCACTTTAATCAAATTGACATTAATTTTTAAAGAAGGGAAATTATTAAAATATTTCCTGGTCAGCAGAGAGTTTGAATTCAAGGCATACTTTATATATATATATATATATATATATTAATATATATATATATATTAATAATATATAATTATATATTATAATTATTAATATATATATATATATAATTATTATTTGGCTGCTTAATTTAATCTTGATAGAATAGTAGCCATATGATACCTATTGCCGTGCTCTAAAGGCATACCATAGTGTCAGTAAATTAATTTTGCATAAATTCAGTGAAAATTAGCTAACAGTTCTTGAGTGATTTTTATTTATAGGCAAATGGCATTTTTTCCCCTCTTAGAAGAAAAGGTGATGTGGGAATTTTGGAAAGAGAAGAATAAGTGAAAAGAAATCACAATAAAGGTAAATCACAGAAAGGTAAAGGACGAGGCCACTCCAGGGGGTGACAGAAAATTAAATGTACCAAAACCTCCAGTGTTCTGTACAATCACTTCAGAGTCTGGGAATGTTATTCAGGTCTTTTGAATGTTCTCTTTCTGTCCCTTCAGAACTGTGACTTTGTCAAATATTTCACACTGACTACTTGTGCTGAAGATAACCTCACATTTTCAGATCCATGAGTCATGTTTAGGGCCCTACCAAATTCACTGATCATTTTGATCAATTTCACAGTCATAAGATTTTTTTAAATAGTCAATTTCACGGTTTTAGATGTTTACATCTGAAATTCCATGCTGTTGTAACCCAATGGATCCTGACCCCGAAGGAGATGATGTGGGGGTTGAGGGGGTTTGCAAGACTATTGTAGGGATGTTGTGGGGTTGCCACCCTTACTTCTGCACTGCTTCTGTCTGAAGCTCTCCCTTCAGAGACAGACAGCTGCTGGACAGGTGCCAAACTCTAAAGCCAATGCCACTGCCAGCAGCAGTGCAAAAGTGGGAGTCACAGGGTATGTGGGGAGGGGTTACCATATGACTGGGTTTTCCCGGCAGCCTCCTGCCCAGGTTGGGGCTGACAGCTGGGGCCGCAGCCTCTCCATGTGGGTCAGGGACTGACAGTGCAGATGTGAGGGTGGCTGCCTTCAGAGCTGGGCTCCCAACCAGCTGCTGCAGAGCTACCTGCAGCTGGGGGAGGTCCTGGTGGTGGATCTGACCCAGCTCTGGGAGTGGCCCTTGCAGGGCAAGAGGAAGTTTTTTATAATTTTTATAAATGGAGCTATGCCTATCTCCTAGAACTGGAAGGACCTTGAAAGGTCATTGAGTCCAGTTCCCTGCCTTCACTAGCAGGACCAAGTACTGTCCCCTGACAGATTTTTGCCCCAGATCCCTAAATGGCCCCCTCAAGGATTGAACTCACAACCCTGGGTTTAGCAGGCCAATGCTCAGACCACTGAGCTATCCCCCCATGAGCTGTTAAAGTGGAGCTGTTAAAGTTCCATCTCTTTAACAGCTGGAGCCCAGCACATGGAAAGAGCCTCAGGCTGGGGAGCCCCCAACTCTGCCCCCTATCTGCAATAACCAGATTTCACAATCCATTACACATTTTTTCATGACCGTGAATTTGGGAGGGCCCTACTCATGTTACTGTAATGAAGCCATGTTGAGTCCATGACGTGTGCCCAACAGGGCTATTTGTTTAATGAACCTGCTGATTTGTGTGTACTCCTGTCCCCTTTAGAGGCTGTCTTCCATGAGGATAAGGGACTTACTAGTACTAATTCCAAGGAACATCTAATTACTGTAGAAAGTGGCGTTGGTGATTCAGTAAGTGGCACTCTTCTCTGAATCATTGCTGAACCATTGCCCCAGATTCTGTTTTCTTTCTCTCTCTCTCCCTCCCTCCATGTTAAGGAGAAACAACAAATTTAGCATGTGTTTAAGTTCATTGATTTTTTTCCCTCCGCCCCCTTCTCCCAGCTCCTTTTTTTCATTAGCAAAAGAAGGATGTGTGGAATCTAGGGGAAAGGGTACAGAGGGTGTGGGGGGATAACTGGATAAGCAAAAATGTTCAAAATCTAAAATGTTAAATTTTTTTTACAAGTTTTTGAATGAATAAAAAAATCATTCCTGTTTGAAACATGTAGAATGAGAAGAACTTCAAAATATCTTAAGGTGTTGTCTTTTCACCTTCCATTCTTCCCTCGCCCACAAATTTGTCAGCCCAGCTATAGTTACCAGTATAGCCCCAGAGTCATACTGATAGGGAGCTGAGGACAAGGATGGGAGAAAACATAGTTCCCCCTCCTCTGCTAAAAGTGGAGCAAGAGCTCCCTCAATCTCGCTGGGCTAAGCAGCGCTCCCTCACAGCTCCCACTTCTGCTTGGCCTGTGCAGTGAGTGCTCCCCTTCCTCTTTTGGTATCCATTAGCTAGTTACTGAGGGAGTCAAGTGGCAGCATGGAGGAGCATGGCCACCACACAGATGGCATAGTCTTGTCTCTGGAGGATTCCGTGAGATCATTGGGTTCGGGAGCCTGATTCTCTGGCTTTTTCACTGGGAGACATCCTACCATGAATGGAAGAGTGTGTAGCAAATCCATATGTAGATGGAACCCCAGATGCTCCCCTCCTGCTCTGACTTTTTCTTGCAGGAGGGGGCAATATTGTGTGGTAAAGCACTTTGAGATCCTTGGCAAAAGGCACTTTAGAAGTGTAAAGTATTATCATTGTTGTTTGTTGCCTCCTGATTTTGAGTGATCCAACAGGATTCAGGACCCTGTGTTGCCTTTCATGTTGGATACCTGCCATTTGTCAAATCCCACCTTCCCCTGCAAAAAATATTGAGGGGTGGGCCAACGCCACAAATACAGTTGAAAATACCCCTGAGCCTGATGTACAGCTGCAGCCTCTTTTTAGGCCCCAGGCTTACATAACGCCACCATACTGGTCAGATCAATGGTTTGTCTAGCCCAATATCTTGTCTTATGACAAGTATAAGAGGGGTAGCCGTGTTAGTCTGGATCTGTAGAAGCGACAAAGGGTCCTGTGGCACCTTATAGACTAACAGACGTATTGGAGCATAAGCTTTAGTGGGTGAATACCCACTTCATCGGATGCAAGTAGTGTGTCTTCTGACAGTGGCCAATGCCAGATGCTTCAGAGGGAATGAACACAATAGGTCAGGGATCGGCAACCTTTGGCATGCTTACCGCCAGGTTTGTTTACCTGCTGCATCCACAGGTTTGGCCGATCGCAGCTCCCACTGGCTGCAGTTCACCAGGGGCTGTGGGAAGTGGTGTGGGCTGAGGGATGTGCTGGCTGCTGCTTCCCGCAGCCTCATTGGCCTGGAGCGGCGAACTGCAGTGAGTGGGAGCTGTAATCGGCCGAACCTGCGGACGTGGCAGGTAAACAAACCGGCCCAGCCTGCCAGGGGGCTTACCCTGGTGGGCCGCGGGCCAAAGGTTGCTTATCCCTGGAATAGGGCAATTATCAAGTGATCCATGCCCTGTCATCTACTCCTGGCATCTGGCAAGTCAGAGGCTTAGGGACACCGAGAACATGGGGTTGCATCCCTGAGCATCCTGGCTAATAGCCATTGATGGATCTATCCTCCAAGTACTTATCTAATACTTTTTTTTTTTTAACCCAGTTATAGTTTTAGCCTTCACAGCATCCCCTGGAAATGAGTTCCACAGGTTGACTATGTGTTGTATAAATATGTGCTTCCTTTTGTTTGTTTTAAACCTGATGCCTATTAATTTCCACTCTAGAAGTAGGCAAGTAAAGGTTTTCTGTTTGCCGTTTTGTGACAGCTGTTTTTCTGGATGCTTACCCCACTGGGATTCTAATTAAAATGAGGTTTTGGAATTGGAGATTTTAGTATAGGGGCACCAGATCCTCAGAGTAACTACCTTCATTTCAGCTGTTTCACTAACAAGAGTAGAGATCAGAATTAAAAATGTAGCTTCCCCTTCCTGCTTTCCTCTCTTAGTACTATCTTCAGAAAGGTCCAGAACTAAGCGTAGAGGTCAGAATTAAGACAGCAGTTTTCCCTTCCCCTGCCTCAGTACTGTTAAGTTCCAATCACAGAAATTTCAGTCACATCCTCTTCTGGCGTAAATTAGTGTATCTCTGCCAGATGCAGATGTGGCAGAAGATTTTGTAATTGGACCACTGGATTGGAATTTAACAGTACTAAAGTGAGGGAGGGGAAATGTGTTGCTTTTAATTCTGACCTCTATTCTCAGTTTTGAGCCTCTTAAGAGACATTTTTACAAATGACTTTTCTAATGGAAAAGAATCACATACTTATACACTTTACCAGATGGTTATCTGCATTCAGCTGCCAGTTGGAGGCTGGCATGGCAGGGAATCCAGGCTATTTCAGCCTCATGAATTAGGTGGAGAAGTGACTGGCGTGGATAGATTCATTTACTTAAAATCTTCACCTGCATTCAGCTTTCTGTATTTACTTACTTCTTTTTTTGGGATAAATAGGTTATGTGGGTTTGTAGCCAAGATCTGTGCCCTTCTGCAGGACAGATGACCATAATCATTCTGATGAAATCTAAGTGATTTATAAAACACTGACATATTTTATTGGCGATTGAGTGATTCTTTATAAATTTGAAACTGCTGTCTGGCTCTCAGAGGGATTTGTGCCCTAATTGGTAATGATTTCAGGTTTAGTTTTATTAACATAACTACATTTAGAAACCTAAATCCATATTTAATCACTAAATAGGTGGCTTACTTTCCAGAGGCGCATAGTACACACAGCTCAGCACCTCTGGAATTAAGGTCACTTATTTTATGCCTAATGATGGGTTTAGAGGCCTAACTTTAGGCACTCACCTCTGAAAATGTTGGACTCAGTCTTTCAAATGGATGTTAATATAAATAGCAATGCCCTAAAGCAAACAATCAAAAAACTTCTGTGTGCCTGGGGGTGGGGGGAAATATAACATTGCTGATAAAATTAGATATTAACAGTTTCATCCTGCATTTATAATGCAATCAGAGAGTCAAGTATGTAGTTGTGAACCTGGATTCCTTTTGTGTTTGCTGTGCTGCAAATCTAGATTTCTTGCACTCTATTTCTGTGAGTAGAATTCAGCAGCCATTTTGTTAGTTGAACTCCAATACAGACTGCCAGAAAACAGATTTGTGTTTTCTATCTCTCTCTCATGGACACTTTTATTCATTCTTTTTGTTCTTTAATCTAAAACAAATTATTCAAACTGAAGGTGTATATGTATGGAAAAATGTATCACTTCAAATATAGTTTTAAAACTACTCTGAGGGAATTTGATTTGGACCATGCTATTGAAGTAAGAAACCTTTTTCACTTTGAATACTAGTTGGTAATATGCTTTCTTATGTGATAGCCACCACCTTGACTGAACTGGGGACCTTCAGAAATAAGAGCAGAAGTTAGTACAGCTTGAGTTAGAAATGAGTTTACAAGGTGAGAGCTGTAACAGACTGTCATCCTTTTTGGATTGATCTCAGTGCCAGACAGGTAATACACACTGACAAGTGGGTTACATCCTAATAGTTGCTTTTTAGTTTTTCAACAAACATGAACAATCAAATCAGTGCAGTAAAACAGAGTATTTTAAATATAATATGGATGTCCGCCAAAACAAGCAATATCTGCAATAGGCACATTCTCATTGTAATGATTCTTAATCAGATACTTGACCCAAGTAAATGCTAATGGAGTTATACATACAGTGGACACCTACAGGAAAGCATACTGAATTTCATTGTTTACAGTAATCTGTGCAAGCCTCACTTTGCTTTCAGACTCACTAAGTGATTACCCTGTAACTCAGCTAATCTGCCAAAACCTAGCCACTAGGGTGCAGTTATGTAGCACAAGCAACCATATGGAATTTATTTAAACAGGTCTTGCTGTCTCAAGAGGCTTTTTATTTTTTTAATGTCACTAACATTTTGACAGTGCTTCAACCTTCTAAATAGTTGTTATGTAGTAGTGCAGTGGGAAGCAAGGAATTCTGATTTTGTAAATAGAATAACTTGTCATCCTTTCTTCAGAGAGGCTTATAGAACCTGTTATAATTTATGTATTATTTCTATAGCACCTGCAAAAGGAATGAGTGTCACATTAACAGAGCTCTGTAGTTCCAAAGTAGGCTCTGGTTTAATAAAGGCTCTAGTGTTTTTTGGGGGGTTTTTTTTGTTTTTTTTTTAATCTAGATACAGAATTTAAGGAATAAAGAGCTAGAGTAATAGCTGGTGTAAACAGGTGTAGCACCATTGGATAAAACTATGCTGAGGATCTGCACTGAAGTATGCACTAAGAAGCATGAACCCAGCTTCCATTGCAGCTTCCCTCCCCCCACACCATGATATAATGTGGTTCTAAGTAAAATTGTTTCATGTTTAAATGTTGTTTTTTGCCCATCCACACTGAAACACATTCGTTATAATGTTTACTTTACTGTATTGCTATTAGGGCAGGGACTCTTTTATTTGTCAGTAAAGAGCCATCATTGATGCTTTGTAAATAATTAGACAATCTATGTGCTTATACAAACTTCTAAACAGTGAACAAATACATTTTTGTTAGTGCATTTTTATTGCAGGTAATAAACACAGTCATTGGTAGCCAACAATTTTTCTTTTCTGCAAGCAGTCATATGTCCATTTATGACCATATTTCCAGTACAAAGAGTGCAAATGACTTGTACTGTGATGGGAAGTAACGTGTCTGGTACTGAGATAAGATACATGTATTCATGGAATAATCCTTTTCATCCGTCCAGTGCTCTCTTTTTCAGTATACTGTCTATACTGTTACAGCTCCCCCTCTCAGAAAAATTAGTTGTTGCAACACATTGTTGTTCCATATGTTTCACTATTTTCATTTTTACAAACTACAGCGGGATACTGCAATCCTTTCTCATGTGATTAGTCCTAACTTGTGTGACAGTCCAGTTGAAAGATAGTCACGCTTTTGTTGTTGCTGCTGCTGCAGGTTGAGTGAATTGAACTTGTCAGAAGCTCCTTGCATTCCTCCATTCCATCTGCCCTCCCAAACAATCACCCTGCAATCCTCCCACCTCTTGGGATCCCCTATTTCTCCTCAATGCCAGGGCTCTATGTGCCCCATCAGCCCACCCAGGCTCCTCCTTTTACCACATTCCATGGTCCCCCATATGCCACACTTCCAGGGGTTTCTCCCTCTCATTCCCCCCTTCCTCTCATATCTACCATTCTCCCCTTCTCCATCATGTGAGCTTTTTGTCCCCCTTGTTCTCCCCCATACCATTCTTCCCTCATTCCAGTGGCTCTGCTCCATAGGTGCCAACTCCATGGGTGCTTTAGGGCTCAAGGACCCACAGAAAAAAAATAGGGGTCCTTGAGCCCTAGAGCCATAGTGATTCCTGGCCCCACCCCGAGTTTTGTACCTCACAAAGGCATGCCCTACCCTCAGACAGAGCTTGAGTACGGAATATGATAAGTTCTGTGCTGCTAACAGCTTCTGCCTTTGGGGGCAGGGAGTTTGTTTATAAACAGAGGCAGGGTGATCAAGAGAGCAGAAGTCTTGTCATTGAATTAAATTAAGGATCGTTAGATGATCCTGAAAGCATTGCCAGGTACTCCAGGTGAAAGATAGAAAACAAAGGGTAGGAATAACTGGTCCATTTTCAGAATGGAGAGAAGTAAATAGTAGTGTCCCTCAGGGGCCTGTACTGGGACAAGTGCTGTTAAACATTCATAAATGTTTTGGAAAAAGGGGTCAAGAATGAGGTGGCAAAATTTACAGATGATACAAAATTGTTCAAGATGGTCAGGTCCAAAGCTGACTGCAAAATGTGACAAAGGGATCTCATAAAACTGAGTGACTCGGCAAAAAAAGTCAGATGAAATTCAATGTTAAATGCAAAGTAATGCACATAGCAAAATATAATCCCAACTATGCATACGAAATGATGGGGTCTATATTAGCTGTTATCCATCAAGAAAGCGATCTCAGAGTCATTTGCAATACTCTGAAAGCACTATGCAGCTCAGGCAGCCCCTGGACCAGTCGCACTGGCTGCTGCTGAGGCAGTCTTGCCCTACCTCCCAGCAACAGGAGTTTCTTGGGGGGAGCTCAGGGCTGGGGACTGGGGTGTGGGATGTTGCTTACCTGGGGGTGGCCTCCCCAGAAGAACGACAGGGGCTCCCCTCCCTCAGCTCCTAGTTCTACATGCCATCTCCGCCTGCAGGTACCTCCCCCGCAGCTCCCATTGGCCGTGGTTCCCAGCCAATGTGAACTGCAGAACCAGGGCTTTGGAAAGAGTGGAGGCAGCAGGTGGAGCTAGGAGCTGGAGGTCACCGCTTCCCAGGAGCCAGTAGGGAACCTGTCCCAGTCCCGCCACAAACCCCCCCACAGCACCCGTGGATCCCCCTGGGCCGGACCCCATCCCAGTACCCGTGGGGCGCGCGCACACACACACACACACACACACACACGCTGGGCTGCCCCCGCCCTCCAAGTTTTAGTCAGGGGTATATTGTAAAAGTCATGGACAGGTCACGGGTCGTGAATTTTTGTTTACTGCCCGTGACCTGTCCATGACTCTTACTAAAAATACCCATGACTAAAACGTAGCCTTACTTCTGGGGGAATTCTCTGCTCCTGCACATGCACAGAGTTTGTTGCCTGCAGATTTCTTTGCTTCCCTGAAGAAAAAATACTTTCTGATGGGGAAGCAAAGGGAAGCCACAAAAGTTCTCATGTGACCCTCCCCAGCTATATGTTTCAGGTGCCCAGGGCAGCCAATAAATCACTCTGGGGCAAGGGGTGGGATTGGGAAAGACCCGGTTGGTGGCTCCTACTCTGCGCCATTACTGTTGCACCCAGAAACCCCCAACAAGCCCCTGTGCATCCAGATTTCCCCACACCCAGATCCTCCACTGAGCCACCCACACCCAGATTGCTCCCAACAGAACCCTCTCAACCCACACCTGGATTCCCCCACACTAAGCCCCTCCACACTTGGATCCTGCATGGCTGAGACTGCCTGCCCACACTTGGTGCACTTGGCACAGAGGGGAAGGGTCCTGAGGTATTTCTGGGGCAGGCCCGGCCTTTGGGCTGTGCCAGGGTTTGGTGCAGCCTCTCTGTGTGTCCATGTCCCAGGAACGGGGGGTGATGGGGAGCTGCACAGTGATCTCCCACCTCTGTGCCCCCAGTGGCCTATGCTCCTCAATGACATGCTGGAGCCTCCACATTTATTTGACAAATATTTGCAGGATTTTATTTTTGGGGGCACAGAATGCCCTCAGGAGTAACTCATTCTCCAGTTTCAGAAGACTTAAAAATTATCTCCAGTTATTGATGGGATAGACGCATCTGAATAATGTACCTGTCCTTAACATACATCAAGACCATACCAGGGAATTAGATGTAAATAAGATTGCTGACAGTTATCCAGAAAGCTACAGTGAGATGTAATGTCTTTAAACTGGACCATTAGTGAAGACAGCTTGTAGGTGACTGCAATGATTTTAATATACTGTAATTCATGCTAATGTATTTATGTAGTTCATAACAATATAATCATTATTAAAATAGTAAAGATACCAATGATAGAAACATATTCAATAACTAGAATATGAAAGTGTATAAATATGCTGAAAATAGCATTCCCCACAAAAAACTGGCAGAGTACGCTTGCCCCCTCCCCACTACACCTTTTCAAAAGCAAAAACCACTGGCAAAAACGAAAGTCAGATCCTATGCTCTTCTCTCTCTCTTCCTTCTCTACCAGGGCCCCATTCTCTACCCCATGCCTGGGGCTTTGTGTGCACACATTCTATCCTCCCGCCTCCTCTTCCTTCTGTCTGGAAGACAAGTCATTCGGGGGTGTTAACATTTTTAACTGTTTTGGGAGGATGGACAGAGCTAAAATGAGAGGTATTATATTGGAAGATGTTAATGGCTGCCATCAGCTGGCTCTTTGATCTACAGAGGATTACAGAGGTGGCTGAAGTTACTCTTGTGTGTCCCCACCCCCATGGCCGCCCTTAGGATTTATGGGGCCCTGTGCAGTATTATTAAACTGGTGCCCCTATGCCTGATGGCAGCCTGGGCTCGCGTGTGTATTTTAGATAAGGGTGGGCTTTTGAAAGATTTATTTTAAAAACTATATGTCTAAAGATCCAAGCATTTAAGGCTAAAGATGAATACTCAGATTGTGCATCTAAAAATCTATGCAAGGATTTTTTAGAGATGTGATTTTATAATAGTTTAAAATTTGCTTTTAAAATAAGGTCCTGTACACTAACATGTTCTGAGTAAATATTACACTAATGCACAACTGTTTTTGTAGTAAATTTAGAAACTGACAGTATATACCTGGGGGTTGTAAAATGCCTGTTAAATGGCTTCATTACCACTTGAATGGCTCTTTAACAGTTTCAATGTTGTGCTAATAGGTCTGGCAGGCTGGAAGGCTTTTTCACTTCTCAGTACTAGACCTCTTCCCTCTCCCTCCCCCACACCAAGAAGAAGACTCACCAGGCTGCAGCAGCCAGCTGTGGTGGGAGCCTGCAGGAAGAGTCAGAACAGGGATACAAAGATGAAGTGGGTGGACACTAAGACCCAGGGGTGCCCCACCACTCAGCTGCCTATGCTGAATATGCCTAAGGACAGCCCTGCCATCCGCCCCCACCCCCCACCCCCCCCCCCCCGTCCCCATTTCCTCCTTTCAGCTTGACTAAAAGAGAAACAGAATGTCATTTAGTTACAGAAGGCCTCACTTCACTTGGCCAGTAAATGGGACTATCACATGAGCCTAATATGATTTAATGGTTGTAGGACTGGGCATAACATTTCCAAACATAAAAATACACAGCAGACTTGTTTGTGGCAGTTGTCGTTATTTTAGACATTTCTATTTCCTTCAGTCTGTCAAGATATTTTCCTATTGTCATGTGGACTGGATGCAGAAGTGTGAAACTGATGCATTTCAGTCATTGTCACGTGCATTTCCATCCAGAAATTCCATTCAGCTGAAACTATGACAGCCCTAGAATATGAAAATAATTCCCTACTTGGTGGCATGTCCTCCAACATCACTGTGCAAAAATCTCTGTTCACATTTTCCACTGATCTTTTCTCCATGATTGGGTGGAGAGCATGCAGTATGTAGAATATTATTATTGAATGCAAACATTTATGTGGCCATCAGTCTATCACTTACTGCCTGTCATCTTGTAGGTGCTTACTTTTTTCTTATTTCCTGTGTGTTTCATGCTCCCTGTACACAGTGTAGATGAATTCGTGTCAGTCCCTGGATATTAGAAAAGGTGGGTGAGGTAATATCTTTTATTGGACCAATCTCTGTTGGTGAGAGAGACAAGCATTGGAGCCACAGCAAGCTCTTTTTCAGGTCTGAGAAAGGTATGTGGAGCATCACAGATAAAGGTAAGGTGGAACAGATTGTTTAGCATTAGTTAGCACATATTCTAAGGGACCATAGGACAAGAAGCAGGAGTTAGTGGGTTACAGATTGTTGTAATAAACCTTGAATCCAATGTCTCTGTTCAGTACATGATTTTTAGCATCTAACAGAGTTATGAGTTTAAGTTCCTGGACTCTACTAGACACTGGACATTTTAGAAGAGGTATAAAACCTCATCCATCAAGGCTTATGCTGCCCTCTAATTATTAGGGAAGATTCCTATTTGAGACAGGTTCCTGGACTGATTAGACTAGGGATCGGCAACCTTTGGCATGTGGCCCGCCAGGGTAAACCCCCAGGGTTTGTTTACCCTCCACGTCCGCAGGTTCAGCTGATCGCAGGTCCTGCTGGCCACGGTTCGCCGCTCCAGGCCAATGGGGGCTGCGGGAAGTGGTGGCCAGCACATCCCTCGGCCCGCGCCGCTTCCCGCAGCCCCCATTGGTCTGGAGCAGCGAACTGCGGCAGGTAGGAGCTGCGATCGGCCGAACCTGCAGATGCGGCAGGTAAACAAACCGGCCCATCCTGCCAGGGAGTTTACCCTGGTGGGCCACGTGCCAAAGGTTGCCGAACCCTGGATTAGACCACAGTCCTTAACCAATATGGTAGTACTTATGTTCCTAATGTTGCTTTGAACAGTGAAATGGTTAACAATGTTGACTTTTAGTATATCATAATTGGCAACTGATTCACAATCCATTGAAATAAATGAGGCAGTTCACATATCTCATAGCTATTGTTTTAGGCTCTCTGAAAACTCAGGCAAAAATCACTTAATCGGTTACACACTGGGGTTATGCTTCCAAGATTTTTTTTTTTTTTTTTTTTTATAATCGTAACAGCTAGAAAATTTCCTTTTTGTATCAAGGGCACACACCCCACTTTAGAAAATCTCAACTTCTTTATGAGTGATCTCATTGAACTGAATAGGACTATTGAAAGTAAAATAGTACCCAGCAAAACTGGCTGGCACACACAAGCTTTAAATAAAATACACACAACAAAAGTGGTACATTTTTATTAACAAATTAAAGAGATATTAAACATATTTCAAAATATTTGGAGTTTTTTAATATGTTGGCTTTTTATTGAGGTCTTTGGATATTTAATATGCTGTTTCCACTAGGAATATCTAATTTCATTATTTTTGTTAAAAAAGTAAAATTGGCATCTGTGATGGAATGCCAAATGGAAGAATTGTTTTCCCCTTCACCCCCAACTTTCTTTAAGTTGTACAAGTTTTGAGATTATTTGCAATGTTTGGCAATTTTCTTCTTTGATGTAGTTTTGGTTGCTTGCTTTTAATATGTATTTCTTTTAATCTTAATCTCTCTCTCTCTTTATGTGTGCAGTTTTTCTCCCTGTTTATAGCTGTAATGAAATGAACTGAGCTAGAATAGTGACATCTCCAGCAGGAGATTTGATTTTTGTTTGGATGGTTTATTTAGATTTGCATATTGTTTCTTGATCCTGAGTTTGTTTTTCATTCCTTACTCTGTGGTGATTATTTTCATTTCTAATGGTGTCTTTCCTCCCTCCCCCCGAGCATTGGGTGGAGGGGAGGGTGTGAGTGAGAGAGATTTTCAGAACTCCGTCTTTGTTTCCTTGCAGTGGTTGTACATAGTTACACCTTGAGGGGGTCACTTCAAACCATGCATTTATATGATCACTGGAAGAAATTCTATGCAAATGTCTGTGATGACCAACCCCATGAGTAGGGGTTCCTTAAAAAAAATTGATTTAGGAAACAGATAAATTGGAGTGAAGTCCATACTCAGGAGTCAGGTTTGTCAGGAGAGAAGGTGTAGTATTTTCAACTGCATAACTGTTTGGGTCAGGCTTCTGGAATCATGTGATTCACTGGGCATACTCAGATGCTTACCTAAGATATAGTCACTGACATATTAATTATATCCTATTTCCAAAGCCACTCTCCTACTAGTACCTATCTTGGCAGCTGTGAGGCAGGACAGAGAGGACCTTTTACACTTACCTACCAGATTCCTGGAACCTCCTATATGCCCTAGTATTCCTACTAACTGTGTCATTCCTGTGCTGATGGATTTTTGTCTTCATGAAGGGAGGGTGTGGTACCAACAATATGTGGGAATGGAGGATAAGGGATAATTTTTGGTGCATCACACAAACAGAGGAGAAAACACTTGAAAATTATTTGGAAATAATTCCTTGCTCCCATTTGTATGTTAGCGGGGTACTGATAGCATGTGCTACTTTGTGAGGTAATGTGCTGTAATGTAATTAAGGAGCCAACAAAATGAAGAACTTACTGCATTCAGTGATTAAGAAGATACTCATTTCAGTCAGTCTAATGATCTGCCATAGTGAACTTACTCTGCAAACACTGGGGGGCCTGATTATCCACTGCCTTGCACCTTGCAAATATGCCTGTGCAAAGGGAGGGAGAAATATCATAAAGTATAAATGTCTGTGTTTTGTACCAATTGCGGGGGTGGGTGGGTATAAATGAGGTGTTTATACCTCTGCAAGGGTATAACAGGATTTCTCACATGTTGCCAGCTTTTCTGTTTGTCCTATCACCAGATTTACTCAGGTGACTTACATTAGAATATAGCTGAAAACGTGCTAAAACGTCCTCTCTATCTGCAGAGCCATTTCTTGCAGATGAGGGACTAGTTTCCCTAGGGCTTGCACAGGTTGGTGAAAGCTATACATCCCCACATCATGGAGGCCCTCTGTGCCCCATAGGGGATTTTCTGCAAGAAAAGTGTTTGTTACCACCCTCTATAGAATTTTGTTTTGGGGGGCAGGTGAGGTAGAAGATTTCACTTACAGTGGGGGCCACAAAAATGCCACAGTAAAGGCTACAGAGGGAATGTACTGGACTAATATATCCCCCACTGGTTCTTCCTCTGCCCTCTGTGTGTCCTGCATTACCTACTTTTGGACATGTACCTGTCTCCTACATCATGTTCCTCAAATCCAAATGCAACTGAAGCTGCAAGTGCTTTGCCATGCCTCAAGCTTTCCCAGCTGGACTTTCTACCCCCGGGTGTCTGTGCATTGGCATATAAACAGTGAATCTGCCCATGTCTCTAAAAGGGATGATTTTCATTTTCAGAGAACCACCCAATGAACATATCAATTAGAAAACCAAATGGGTGAACTTTGTAAACAGTCTGAGTCCCTATGCCAGTCCCATCAGAACTTTCAGATGTCAAGTTAGTTGCAGAATCACCCCCTTCCTGGGTTGTGGCTTTATCGGTAACTCAAAAACTTCACACTAAGTACCTTCTCTGAGTTTGGCTGCTCTTAGTTTACCTCCAGGGTCTCCTCTGATGCGCCTTAATTTCCTATGGGCCTAAGAGAGATTCCCACTTCACTATGTCCTTATTGGAGCCATGTACAAGCAGTCATCATTTGGGGGGGGGGGGGGCGGGGCTTGCATCCAAATCTGGGGTGGCTCCTATATTCCTTTCCATATACTTTGATGCTGCCACCCCATTAGTCTTGCTATAAAACCTTTTTATATGCTCAACTACCTATGTGCTCCCAAGATGCATGTTGTGAGAGCAGATACACAAAACTGGTTAGAGTTGCAGCCTGTAGCCCTTGTATGCATGGCCTCTCCTGTGGTCAGCTGTACTAGTGACCACAAGAGAGGCTGCTGGATTTCTACAAGCTGGTCACAGGATCATGGGTGTTGGGGGTGCTGCTGCACCACCTGGCTTAAAGTGGTTTCCATTATATATAGGGTTTACACAACATTTGGCTCAATGGCTCTCAGCACCCCTACTATACAAATTGTTCCAGTGACCAGGACCCCTGCACAGGAGTACATTTGCAGTAGGGAATAGTAGCATGCAGCTCACCCCATTCTCATTGTTTTTCTTCCCCCAGACTAGCAGCCTGGCACTATCAGATTTAGAAACACTGGTCTAAGGAGTAGAGTCACAAAAAGGGGGGAGGGTAGGAGAGGGGCAAGGCATTTTCAAAGGCACAGATGGAATTTGGGTACCTAATTCCCTTTGAAAGTCAATGATGTGGTGTTGGGGGCTGTGCCTTTAAGAACAGAGCTTTCCAGCAAGAAAATATCGGTGGGAAGGTGTTAGACACAGCTAGTTGGAACTACATACTAAATAAAGTGGATCTCTTGCAAGCACCTTAGTCACCGAGTGGTCACAGAACACTGCATGCTACCGGGAGCAAGAAGAAATGGAGAAAAATACCCAAGCAGAAGAATAGAGAAGTTAAGAGTTCCAAGGGCTGCAACTCTCTGGAAGTGTGGAAAATAACTGGAGGATGTTCAAACAGTGCTTTATTCTGAAACTTGATGTAAGTGTGCCAGTAAAAGAGGAAGATCTTCAGAAAGTGGCCTTTTTTGGATAGTGGCTGGTTTTGAAGCACTTGATGTGTTTAATAGTTTTTAGTTAATTCATGCAGAGAAGGCTAACTATGAAACTATTACAGAAATTTCAACGAGTACAGTGCTCCATGTAAAAATTAGGCTCCTGAAAGATGTGTGTTTAATTGCAGGGCACAAAAGGAATGTGAGATTGTAACACAGGTGAGGCTGAGCAGCCAGTCTTGCAATTTTGGGAGCTGAGTTCCTAATGATGATAACCCAGATCACTATGGGAATCTGGAACAAAAAGCTTAGACTAATAGATCCCTTGAAATAGCAATTAGAATTTGACAAGGAATGGAAGTCACCCAGTCCAGAATGAAGCTTATGAAGGGTTACGGTTGCCAGCCACCCAAGATTGCCCTGGAGTCTCCAGGAATAAAAAGATTAATCTTTAATTAAAGATTGTCATGTGATGAAAGCTCCAGGAACACACTCACCTAAAATTGGCAACCCTAAGAAGGGTAGACAGTGCTTTTATACTGGAAACATGATAGAGAAGCCAAAATAGTACAAGAAAAGAGACCCGAGTCAGAAAGGTCCATAGAGGTCAAAGTCAGAGTCCAGCAAAAACAACACCTGGAACTGCACTCGCTGTGGCAGCCAACACAAGCTAAGACAATGCCCAGCATGTGAGAAAAGATAGAAGAACTGCCCTTTGCAAGAGTATGCATTCACTAGCAGAGTGTGGACAAAGAGAGAGACGACAGCACCACAAGCTCAGATTACTTTTTCATTAGCACAGTGAATAATATTTCAGCACAAGTATAAATCTGAAAGCCAATGGAACATAGAATATCAGGGTTGGAAGGGACTGTAGGAAATCATCTACTCCAACTGCCTGCTCAAAGCAGGATCAAGCCCCAATTTTTGCCCCAGATTCCTAAATGGCCCCCTCAAGGATTGAACTCACAACCCTGGGTTTAGCAGGCCAATGCTCAAACCACTGAGCCATCCCTCCCCCCTTTAAATGGGATACTGGTACACAAGTACGCATGTTGCCAGAGACAGTGTTAGTAACACTAAAAGAAAAGCCACAGATAGAAAGTAAATAGGTAAAACTCAGGGTTTACAGTGGTGAGTTAATCCCTACTAAGGAAGCATGTGAACTAAATGTAGGGGGTAAAAATATTGGAAAAGAAAAAAATTTGTTAAAAGAAAAAAGATGCCCATATTGTGTTAAAGTGTGTCAAGTCCTTCATCGCATCAGGAAGATACACTTATTGGAGGGACAGGGAACCCAAACAACTGAGGGAGTTTGAGAATGACTTTGAGGAGATAGGGAAACTCTCAGTGCAGAATAGGACTGAGAGGGCCCAACTATCCCACAATTCACACCTCTAGGAAAACTCCCCTTGCCCTTAGGCAGAGACTAAAAGAGGAGCTAGATAGACCCATTGCTCTGGGAATCATAGTGAGTAGAAAAACTGACAAAGTGGATACACATAGACAGTGTAGGAAAAAAATGGAAACTTTTGCTTATGTATAGACCCATAAAATTAAATAAATATATAAAAAAGGAAGATTTTCTACTACCTATAAGGGGAGACATTTTTTGGGAGATGGCTAATGGCAAATATTTTTCTATTTTTGAATGATCAGTTGAGTTCTGGCAGGTGCCCTTACAAAAATGAAGCACACCACTGTGCACATTCAACAACCTCTTTTTGGGAGACATTTGAGCTGCTGACTGCCATTTGGGTTGCATTCAGATCCTGACATGTTTCACTGGAAAATGCAACAAATGTTTGATGGTCTAGAGGGTACTGAGGTTTATATTTGATTTCTTGAGCTGGGTTTGCGGAGGGGGGAAAGTAGAAGAGCGTGACCAGAAGCTCCAAGGAGTTCTGGAAAGAACCAAAGCTGCTGGGTTAAAGCTAAATGAAAATTATGTGCAATGGAAATAACATATCTGAAATAAGTTAACGCAGAAAGGTATGTGGATAGATCACAGGAAGAGTGAAACCATCATCAGTGTACCTGCCTCAACAGACAAGGAAGAGATTCAAAAATTCCTTGGTATGGTGAATTATGTAGAGAAATTTGTGCCTAATCTAGCTTTCTGAACCAGCACCCAGAGAACATTACAGTTAGATGTCCAATGGACATGCTGTAAATCTTAGTGAAGAATTTGGGAAACTGAAATAGTTAATTAAGAACAGGGGTGGCTGAAACATCCTAACCTGGGAGCCACCAGTGCCCAAACCTTGACTCTGCCTCTGCACCGTCCCTTTCCCCAAGACCCTGCTCCCATACTGACTCTTCCCTCCCACTCTTCTGTCACTCGTTGTTATGGCCGGTAAAAAGTGGCCCTCCCTGTTCCCTGGCCCCTGATTAAGAGACCATTGCCCTGAGGTACTATGACAGTAAGCACAAAACTAAGCTGACCACATATGCCTCCAAGGAGGGCATTGATGAAGTCCTCTTACAGAAGCATGGTCAAACTGGAGACCCGTGGCTAATGTGTCACGGGAGCTAACAAAAACAGAATGTAAATACTTTCAAAAAAGGAGGCTTTGATCTTAGGTCAAGGATGTAAAAGCCTCTCATATATTTATATATGGGAGAATGGTGTTAGCTGAAACTGACCATAAGTTACTTATTGCCATTGTCAAAAGAGGCATGGCAAACACTGCCCCTGAGACTGTAGAGATTATTTTTTCAGATACAAAATATCTGATTTGCAAATTGAATACAAACCTGTTATAGACTTGGTGGTTGCAGACACAATCTCTAGAGCTTTTGACAAAAATGCAGTGAAGCAAAATCTAGAGCTAGCTTTTGGACACGTCAGTTGGATTTTTTTTTAAAAAAAAAAAACCGCTCTGCTTTCAGACAAAATGTGGATTGTGATTGCCAGACTACTGCTCTCGGTGAGACCCTGAAGAAAGTAGTCAAGGCTATTGGTACAAGTGGTTGTGACAACATACTCCCAGTTCCTATCATCAATGGATCTCTCAGTACTAAATAGGATTTGATTTAAAGGCACCAGGATGGTGATTCCTTTTTAACATTTTTTTCCCTGTAACATTACGATCATCTAGGGATTGAAACATCTAAGAGAATTGGCCTCAAGTGAACGGTGACATTGGAGAATCTGTTAGGGAGTGATGCATATGCCAAAAATACAGGCCTAAGTCAAGCAAAAGAGTCCGTGTTGTTGGCACACAAAAAATTGCCCTCCCAGGACAAACTAGGAATAAATTTGTTTGCTGGATGGGAAAGACTGTATTTGGCATAGACTTCTCACTTCCCTGAGACCCTCCCTAGAAGACGATACAGCTAAGCAGATGATTGTGCATAGTAAATCTATCTTTTCTAGACAAGGTATACCTGGCATAGTAACTTTTGACAATAGGTCTCAGTTTCAGTAGTTTGCAGTGAAGAATAGGTTTAGACATGTAACTGCTAGTCTCTGTTATCCCCAATCCAATGGGTTAGTGAAAGATTGTCAGACTAATAAGTGCCTACTGAAAGTCTGTAGAGTCAGAGACTGATCTGTATTTAGCACTGTTAAATTACAGAATGGCAATAGTGAAGCATGGGTTGTCAGCTGCTGCTGATGTGTTCCATCAAATACAAGAATGCCAGCACTGCTAGAAACTTATGTCAGTCACTTGAGGGGATTTTCAGATGTATCAAATTGAAACAAGATTCAGAATAAACCACGTCTCTGGCCAGAACCTTAATTACTGAGTGATTGCTGAACACTACAAATGGGAACTGGGTTCCTAACTACCCGTTGTGCTTTTGACAATCTCCCACTTTAAAATCTTAACTCTGAATTATAACATTGGGGTTAAATGGCTATAATTTTCCAATAATTCTTACTTGGAAAGTAGCTACATAGATTTCTCATCCTAGGTTTGATGTTTTAACTGACACACTGATAAAGAGTTCAGATACCAGCACTGAAATCTGAGCTGCTGTTTGACTTCCCAGACACTGTTTCAACATAATTTTCTTTACTAGTTACAGAACCATGTAGATGCACATTTCGTGCCAGAAAATGCAAGAAAAGTGATTTAGGAGCTAATTATATAGACAATTCTTCAGCACTATTGGCTGCTGATGCACAGATGCTGATCAGTGTCCAAATACGTCCATTTAGCTTTTGCTGCACTCTGTGGAGTGAGTCTAAATCCACATTCTGTGCAAGCATGCAGAGAACCACATGCACCACTTGCACAATTCCCAAAGTTTATCCATGCTCAGGAAATAAAGCGATGTTCTGAGGTAAAAAGTGCATGCCCTTGCTCTGTGACTGCTATTCCTTATTCTGTAGAAGCTCCATTGTCTGTGTAGCAGGTCAGAGGGTGCAGAAAAATTGCTTCAGACTCTGAGATGGAGTAACGTACACTGTAAACCGAGGCACCTGCAAGGGAAAGGGAAAACAAACAAAAAAACCCACATGCATCCCAATAAGATTCATCTCTTCCCCCCCTCCCCCTCTTTAGACCTAGTGGTCATTGTCAGATGTGTGCATGGTAAAGTGCATTGTGCACACATGTCTAGATTGTTTAAAAACCATAGTGTATGTGCACTTCCATGCGGATCTGGAAAATACTCTAAATATTTTTCACAATCCATTGACAGAGAAGTCATTGTCAGGAAGAGGGTGAAAATGCATGAGAAAAATTACCCAGTTTTAGTTTTGGCTGCCTTGTAATATGATGAAAACTGAAGAAATATTGTATTAAAAGAGCCCCCCCCCCTTGTTGATATACTGACTGATAGTCCAATGTGGATTGTTCAGAAAAGGACCCATAGTTTCTCTTTTCCCAAGCTAATGCACTCATTTACCTTACATTAAGGACTGAGGGTGGGGGAGCAGGGAAGCTTGTGTTGAGTCAATTTTCTTAAAAGGATAACATATATGGAGGGAGGGAAAGAGAGATAATATAACATGAAACACTTGAACCATGACTACCTGCTCTTAAGAGTGCACATGTGCTCTCTCTCTCTCTCTCGACTGTCTTAATGATTCATGTACCTGACTCAGATAATCACCAATAAGAACATTATCATTTTTACTAATGCTACTCCATCGTTTTCATAAATCAGGTAACTCACCCAGCAAAGAGATTTAAAATCTAAGGTTGTTAGTTATACCCATAATGGATTATTTCTTCCACACATTGTTAAAACCACTTAAGCTCCACCTTCAAGTGTAGGAAGTTTAATGTTTATGTTATTAAAGTACTATTAGAAGGTAAAGTTTGAAGAAATGTACGACACTTTTGGATTACTATTTAGAACACATGAAAACTACTTGTTTAATACCACAGTTTCAGACTGCAAATAAATGTTTAACTCCTTTTTTATTTTACCTTTAAATTACATTATTTTCTCTGTGCACTTTGGCATTAAGATCTCGCTGGGCAAAAAGCGGGCGTATGTGTTGGTTTGAACCTTTTTATGGGTTCAGTTAAAACTTCATTGAAATTGTGTGTGTGTGTGTGTGTGTCTGTCTTCTTCACTTAATATAGTTGTGAGACCATTAAGTGGCCATACCTAAAGTAATGCCTAATAGAGCCTGCCCAGGAGTTTTGCACTGGGTAACGGATCTTTTTTCTGAGTATTGTTTTAGGTAAAGTGTGTGAGGGAAGAAAGAACAGACAGAAGGTGAAGACAGACAAAAACCGAGAGAGAAGCAGAGGCAAAAAACCAAGAAATCCAGTGAGCAGAGTGTGTCCCTGGAAAAAGTTTGAGAGCGCGCTTTCGGATTTGCTGGCTAAGGAGGCTTGTGGCTGTGACCCAAGAAACTGCTTCCTTTTGTTCCTGGTTCCTGATACATTCAGAGAAGCAGGAATTGGCCATTCCTTGTAAATAAGCAAGACTGCATCAACGAAAATACCGGACTGGAATATTCCTGGAGTCCCACACTTTTACTACCTGCTCAGTTCACAAAAGGGCAACAGTACAATAAGTACACATAGTTCCATCAACTTAGAGGAAAATAAACTGTCCAACTTCTGTGTGTGCTATTTTATTTACTCAACTTTTGGCCAACATTTTCAAAAGTGGCTACTGATATTGGGAGCCCAACTCAAGACTCTTAAAAATGGGCCCAAGTTGTAGAGGGAGGGCACTCCACTCTTTTAGAAAATCAAGTCCCTTTAAGACATCTCAAGTTGGACACTCAAAAAAGGAGGCATACCATTGCATTTAGAACTTGGAGAACATGGAATTTTTTCATGAATATAACTACAGTGAATCCCATACTGAGGACTTTGACTATTGGGATAGAGACTCAGAGCTAAACTCTATATTCAGTGCACAGTTGGAGTAGATCCAGCAGGGTGATGGGTCCATTCTGACCTGTGTTGCTAAGCACAGAGTTGGCTGAGTTTTGTTCCAATGTGAGCTTTTCAGTGGGCAGGGGGAGGTTGTCTACCAGAATAACAAGTGCTATCTTGGTACCATGCCTTGGCTTGAAGCCCGAGTGAGCAGTATCCATGATGTGGCAGCTGACCAGTAGTGACATACTTTTTTTGTGTGGTTAACTTTGTGATTAGCTTGCTTAGAAAAAAAGAAGGTTAAACAATGGCTGGTAGTTTATGCGAGTTGTAGCATGAAGTGGTCAAATTTTTAGTGTTACTCAGATTATTGAGTTCTTTCAGATGGGCATAAGGTGTCCCTCAAGAAAATAGGTTTGAGAATCTGTGTTAATTGGGGTCCTACACATCCTCTGCTCTTTTACAACCAAGAAATGACAGGAGGAAAAATCATATACAATGGACATGATTGCTGTCAATTCTTCTGTGAATTCTTGTGGGATTGAACCTTGTTCTGCAAGGTTAAAACCAACCTCTAACTAATAGAGATTGCGGGGTGGCAGAGATTATCCCATATCTGCCTAGTGTAGAGTTTTTACACCTTCCTCTGAAGCATCTTGTTCTGGCTACTGTCAGAGATGGGGTACTGAACTAAATGTACCTTGGGTTTGATCCAGTATGGCAATTCCTATGTTCTTATGATTGGACTGAATTCATGAAAGTAGGTCATTGTATTTCTGGGCCTGCTCTTGGCTCCTTTTGGTGGTGTATAGGGCCATCTGAGCTGTAGGTGATCGTCTTGGTGAATTATGATGATGATTCCTCACAGTGAAAATGAAATGTCTGAAGGATATTAGAACCAGATGAAATCCAGGTGTGATGATGTAACAAATTTCCCATCTCACACTGGATTCAGGAATGACTGTCTTCCATTGACATGACTAATTTGAGTGTTCATGTGTGCTATTGTGAGGTGATTTTTTTTGTGTATCAGAAATGTATCAGGAAATTCTGCTATTACTGTTTTATCATGTGATTGCAATTGATGAGAGCTGGCATGAGGTACTAAAAAAAAAAAAAAAAAAAAAAAAAAAAAAGAGTTAGCTTTCTGAGAAGTGCCGCTCTAGCTGAGTGCAATTGGCAGAAAGGTAATCATGTAGCAGGGCAGTTTTGTGCTGAAGAAAAGACTCTTCTTCCCTTTAAAAAAAAAAAAAAAAATCTGCATTTTGGCACACATAATAAAGACTTGAAAAATCTCTTGGTGACCTAGTTCTGTTTTTCTCCTACAGTTGAATACTGTAAATCAGAAGATGCAATGTACTTTAACTGAATCATTTAAGAAGCCCTTAGAACTTCAAGCTAATTTTATTTATACCAGTTTTACTCTAGTTTAAAGCATTGATTTCAGTGGAGTGACTCCTCATTTACATACTTGTCAGAGAGCAGAATCAGGCCCATAAAGATTTGCAGCCTTTCCCTGCCTTTTTTTTAATACAGACTTTGCATTCATAAGAAAAATAAGTTTAGGAGAGACATTAAACAGATGTCATTATCAAGGCTTGGAAAAAGCTGAGCTACTACTTATAATCATTCGTATTAAAAGCTGTTCTTCAGAAACCCAAGCATTTGATAATTTATGATTGTTATGATGGTTGTCTTAGAATACTCATTTCCTAGCTCTTAATATGTGGTGATGTCCTGAAAAAGTAAAAAGGCAAAAACATTTTAAAAATTGATATTTAGAGTTGAAGTTCAGGGAAATAAGTGTGGGACTAATGATGAGCCTGTTCTCTCTTCCCTAGCAAACATTTTTTCCATTTAGATCTTAAATTTAACCGTTCCTACCAACTGCTCGTAGATTTTTTTTTCATATTGATATTCACAATATTTTAAAAACACATATATAATCAAAAAGTAGAGCTTCCAGATTAATAATTAGAAATCTGACAGAACATGCCCTACTTAAACAAAATTATTTAAAAGAAACAAAGACCAAAGTGCACTTCTTAAAACTGGGACTACTCCAGAATTGGATGTGAAGCACTACAGTACAATACATGCTGGAAATGGAATCTGCCACTACTTAATAAATCATTTTATGTAATTCCAAATTATTATTCAACGTTGGCACTAAGACACCATATGCACCTGATAACTCTAGAAAGAAATCAGAATTATAGGCAGTGTGTGCTTATAGTTAAGGTTGCCCACCACTTTCCATTATCAGACCCTACATTTGGTTGTCTAGAACATTGTCAAACTCTGACACTTTGGACTTAAATTTTCCACAATGTTCCTCAGGCTGATTTTTCTTTTTAAAATTTCAGCAAAAATGGTTCAGCCAGTTCTCAGAATGAGATTAGGGGAAAACGCATTGTTTTGCCTGTTTTTGTTGTTTGCTGTTTAAAAAAAAAAGTACAGTCCTCTTACTGGGAAGCTCTGGCATCTCTACGCTTTGGACCAGGAACTTGACATTTGTCAGAGAAGCGGTCCTGTGAAGGATGTGCCTTTTGCCATTCCTGTGAAAATCTGATCAAATGTGTCCAAGTCATGAGCCTCTGAAAAAGCTCAGTTAACATATGCTCAGTAAAGACTTGTCAGATTGTTCTGTCTGCATTGAGGATACTCCGTCTCCTCACAGCACTTACTCAGGAAGGACAGACAGCTTGTCTGTCTGTTTGTTCATTCATTTGTTTGTTTGCAGGACCGTGTGCTGTGGCCAATCTGATAGCTTTCTTTGATAGGATAACGAGTCTTGTGGATAAGGGAGAAGCAGTGGATGTGGTATACCTAGACTTTAGTAAGGCATTTGATATGGTCTCGCATGATATTCTTATCAATAAACTAGGGAAATACAACTTAGATGGGGCTACTATAAGGTGGGTGCGCAACTGGCTGGATAACCGTACTCAGAGAGTAGTTATTAACGGTTCCCAATCCTGCTGGAAATGTGTAACGAGTGAGGTTCCGCAAGGGTCTGTTTTGGGACCAGCTCTGTTCAATATCTTCATCAATGACTTGGATATTGGCATAGAAAGTACGCTTATTAAGTTTGCAGATGATACCAAACTGGGAGGGATTGCAACTGCTTTGGAGGATAGGGTCATAATTCAAAATGATCTGGAGAAATTGGAGAAATGGTCAGAGGTAAACAGGATGAAGTTTAATAAGGACAAATGCAAAGTGCTCCACTTAGGTAGGAACAATCAGTTTCACACATACAGAATGGGAGGAGACTGTCTAGGAAGGAGTACGGCAGAAAGGGATCTAGGGGTTACAGTGGACCACAAGCTAAATATGAGTCAACAGTGTGATGCTGTTGCAAAAAAAGCAAACATGATTCTGGGCTGCATTAACAGGTGTGTGGTGAGCAAGACACGAGAAGTCATTCTTCCGCTCTACTCTGCGCTGGTTAGGCCTCAACTGGAGTATTGTGTCCAGTTCTAGGCACCGCATTTCAAGAAAGATGTGGAGAAACTGGAGAGGGTCCAGAGAAGAGCAACAAGAATGATTAAGGGTCTAGAGAACATGACCTATGAAGGAAGGCTGAAGGAATTGGGTTTGTTTAGTTTGGAAAAGAGAAGACTGAGAGGGGACATGATAGCGGTCTTCAGGTATCTAAAAGGGTGTCATAAGGAGGAGGGAGAAAACTTGTTCATCTTAGCCTCTAAGGATAGAACAAGAAGCAATGGGCTTAAACTGCAGCAAGGGAGGTTTAGGCTGGACATTAGGAAAAAGTTCCTAACTGTCAGGGTGGTTAAACACTGGAATAAACTGCCCAGGGCGGTTGTGGAATCTCCATCTCTGGAGATATTTAAGAGTAGGTTAGATAAATGTCTATCAGGGATGGTCTAGAGAGTAATTGGTCCTGCCATGAGGGCAGGGGGCTGGACTCGATGACCTCTCGAGGTCCCTTCCAGCCCTAGAATCTATGAATCTATGAATTTGCCAGCCAGACTGCATATGTACCATCCCCACAGAGCATCTGTGCACACTCCATCCTGGGGCTGCAGGAGCTGGACAGGAATTCCCCTGCTCCTGGCTGCTAGGGGCTGCTGTGGGACAAGATCTGAGAATACAAAGACTCTCCAGTGTTCTCAGTGCTCCCCCTCTTGGCGCCCAGGTAGTACAGAGTGGGGAAAAGCCTGACTGGGATGTAGAGGAGTGAGGCGCCTGGGCTGGAATGAGGAGCCAAAGGTTGTGAGGGGATGAGGATGAGGAGATGGGGCAGGGAGGACTGAGATTGGGATGCAAGTGTGGGCAAAGCAGGGGCACTAGGACAGAAAAGTGGAGGTGAGGGGGTAAAGTGGTGCAGGGAAAAGGAAGGGAGACTGGGGCTAGGACCCAAGAGGACGCATCAGGAGAAACTGGGACTGTGACAAGGAGGTGGGACAGGAGAGCCCACTCCTCTCAGAACCTGAAATAGAATCTACCATTCTGGAGCTCCAACATTCGAGGTTGCCAGGGATCATCCTTCCCTCGGACGACTTCCCCATGCTGCTCTTCCAGGTGGCCACTAATGAAACTGCCTGGTGTGACCCTGAGAGGAGCAGCTGTGAATACAGGGTTCTGGGAGCGATGGTGAAGGAGTCGGGGGCAGAGTAGTGTTGTCATCCATCCTTCTGATTGAGGGTAAGGCCCCAGGCAAAGGGACACATGCATTTTGGAGATGAATGCACGGCTGCACAGATGGTGTCAACAGGCAGGCTTTGGCTTCCTTAACCATGGGGTGCTGTTTTGGGAAGAAGGATTGCTGACAAAGAGATGGAATCCTAGTGAGGAGGGATTTAAACTAAGTAAAAAGAGGGCATGTGACAAAAGCCCAGGTTTTTTAAAAAGTAACCTTATCAGAGAACAAGATTTTTTGGGGGGGGAGTGGGGGTTGGCGGGGGGAGAGAACGGTCCACGGAAATAGAAAATTACAATAAGGTCATAGGAGGAACACGAGAAAAATGGGTATGTGTGAGAATCTGCTCACCATCTTAGATGCCAGGAGTATGGGGAATAAATAGGAAGTACTCGAACTATTAGTACATAAGGTAAATTATGATTTAATTGGCATAAGTGAAGTGTGGTGTGATAAATCTCATGACTGGTATATAGGGTATTTCCTAACTCTGGAGTGCCTGACTTTGCAACCTTAACATTTTTAATTTTATTTTTTTTCATGAAAAGGTCATCCTAATTTTTATAAGATTATATTGGCATTTAACCCATATGTGTCTGTTTCAACATATATAAAAAATAAGTATTTATATCTGCCTATCTCCATCCCTTTTAATGGTGTTGGCAGGATTAAATAGACTTGAAATTTGAGCTACCTGAAAATGTTCAAATCTTTGGAATATTTACAGTTTAACAATTTTTGTGAATTTTTTGCTTTGACTGGTCTGTATAGTGTAATTTTTTTTCAAGAATGTGAAATATTGATGAGAAATAACAAATTGAATATTTTTAGCAAACGTTTCTGCTGTGTTTTAAAGCTGTAAATTGCTATGTAATTGCTTATTTTGTTGTAATACATTTTTAAGGTCTCATCAGAAAGAACTCTCTCCTAGTAAAATGCATGGAAAACTCTCTTTACATTTCTCATTCTCTCCCTCTGAAAAGAGAACAGATAACCATTGTGACACTGCACCCCGTATTCTTCACAGTGATATCGTGATATGATAATGGCATAATTATGATGCATTTTGTACAAGACAGGTCATGTAAGGTGTCATTGGAAAAGTTATGATTTGCTGAATGATTATCCTATTTATATGCATGTTTCATTTTTGTACTTGAAGTTCTAAATATTGATTATGTATCTGTATTTCACATGTAGTCACACCTGGGTGACACCAACTAGGTAAAATGCTTCTAGTGTAGAACGCCCGCTATGTAGGGCCTATTCAAGGTAATGGGCCATTAGGAAAAACAATAGCCTTTAGCAGAAGCTTATCCCCCAACTGGTAAGCCTTCCTGAGAACGTTCCAGACAGCCTGTAAGTAATGGCTACTATGACTCAGCAAGTTATGCAAGGGCATGTGACCAGGCCATATGACTCTGGACGCCATTTTGGGATGTTTGTATTTTTCCACAAACTGGTCTGGGAACCAAGTTTGAAACAAAGGGTTCCCACCATATGCTAAAGCTGTATAAGGCAGGGAGTGGTATCATCTGTTGTTCTTTACTCCCCACACAGGACGACTCCTGGAAACACCGGAGGAACAAAGACTGAACTGGGGGGGCGGGGGGGAGGAAGAGCTGGACCCAGGCTAAAGGGAATTCTAGCCTGTGTATGAAAACCTGGGGATCTCAAGATGCAAAGCAAGTGCAGCTTGTGCCTTGAGAATCTGAAAGCCTGCTTGTATCATCAGTCAGGGTGAGAGATTGCTAATTCAGATACTATCCTTCTAGTATGTTAATCATACTTTGCATTTTTGTTTATTTACTAGGTGATCTGCTTTGATCGGTTTGCTATCACTTAATACGGTGGTTCTCAACTGTGGTTCACTGCTTCTTCAGGGAAAGCCCCTGACGTGCTGGGCCAGTTTGTTGACCTGCCACATCCGCAGGTTCGGACAGTCGCAGCTCCCACTGACTGCGGTTCACCACCCCAGGCCAATGAGGGCTGCGGGACGCAGCGGACAGCACATTCTTCGGCCCACACCATATCCCGCAGCCCCCATTGGCCTGGAGCAGCAAACCGCGGCCAGTGGGAGCCGTGACCGGGTGAACCTGCGGATGTGGCAGGCAATGTTCCCTCTAATTTTTGACAGGCCATGTGCACAAAACATTTCTTCTGTGCAAATTGTTGTGCTTCTATGCAAATTTTTGTGTGCGTAGTGTTTCGCTGTGTGCGCGGGGTTTAGGATCTGTGTGCGTGTGCACACGTGCACAGCTTAGAGGGAACAGTGGTGGCAGGTAAACACACCGGCCCAGCATGCCAGGGTCTTTCCCCGAAGAAGCGGTGGACCACAGTTGAGAACCACCGACTTAATAGCTTATATTATGTTTTAATCTAAACCAGTAAATTTGGAGTGAAGTGCTTGGGAATCTTAGCTTAAGGAGTAGGAGCTGTTGCATTTCCTCTCCACTTTGTGGGAGAGGCAAACTGGATAATACATTTATACTGGTCGGGGTTTTGACCAGTGCAGGACGGTACAGCTCTGGAGTGCGTGTTTGTTGAGCTGGGGTTTATCTTGGCTGAAGCCTTTCTATTGTTGGTTCATGCAATGGCTGGTCAGAGAGCCTGCATGTAACTGCCGCTGGGTGTGTTCCTAGCTGTGTGAATGCTGGTGGAAGTGTAGGACCGGGAGAGGGTCTGCAGCTTGTCATACCAGCACAGTGTAAGAGGGAGCCCAGGCTAGTGAGTCAGAGGGCTCAGTGGTACCCCAGTTCCTGGTGGCACCCTGGGGGGAAACCATCACAACCATGTCATCCACTCTGAGGTGCAGTGACCCTCAGAGCTGCTCCTGAGGTAGTGATGTTATGCACAATCCGTTACTCAGGGATGCACAAAAAATGCATAATCTAACCATTAATTAATTAAATTGATTTAGTGATTTTTTTCCTCCTTTTTGTTGTGGACAGAGGCAGGCAGAGCACTAGTGCCCCACTCTCTGCACTGGCTCACCAAAATCTCTGGCATTGTATTCAAAGCCTTCCATGGAACTTTCTGTAGCTGCCTGAGAATCATCTTTTCCTCTTCTACCAGGACTTCCCATGACAACTATATTTCACTGAAAAAATGAATCTCAACCAATATAAGAGAAACTGTCACAGGAACTAGATCTGAGCTATGGATCTCAATCCTGCAAGAGATAAGAGTGACCATGGAACTAACTAGTTTCTGAATTAATTTCAAAACTCCACTTCTTTGACTTAACTTTCTCTCAATAAGTTCTGTGTGCCCGCACACACAAGAAACATGCAAAAAATATAAACCAATCCAAGTTATTCTTTCGACAAACTGGGAAGAAAGTACAAGAGACATTTTTGTTTGTTTTTCAGCATTTGATAGGTGCTTACAAGCTGTGATGTCGGTGCGCCAAATATATATCTAGATAGATTTGATGATAAGGCCCTAACCAGGCTCTATTAAGAGCTGGTACTAAAGTGCTTGGAAAATTTTCTGACGGAGCATTTTTTTGTTGGAAAATCATGATTTATCAAAATTAAAATGTTCTGTGGGATTATTTCCATTTTGACAAAATTTAATTTAGAAAAAACAAAACAAAACTGTCAGAATGAAACCTCAAAAGTCAAAATTGAATTAAATGTTTTGATTGACCCCAAATTAAATCTTTTTAAAAAGTTCATTTTATGGAAATTTCAAAATTTTCTTTTCATTCTGATTTTGAATGAAAACAAATTTCAAACCTGCAAAATTTATCTGCGCCCCAGCTAGACAGGATGTGCCAAAAGGCCCCAACCATATGGACAGCCATAGTCTTAATATTAGCTTACGAGCGGGGGAGAAGGGGAATGCACGCACACACATGTGAGCGTGATGAAATAAAATAAATAATGCCCTAATGTTTTAGGATAAACTTTCAGGTCAGAAAAAACTGTAGTAAGAAGAATAGATTACTCCCAAAGTCAATGTACCATATTGTTCATGTCTAATAAAAAATGCAGAGTATAGAAAATCTGTGCCTTCAGATATGAAAATTTATGTTCCCATATCGTGCACTGTACTTTCATGCATTTCCTTTGGAGATTTGTTCAGGTTTATATATTTTTAATAAAGGCTCTCAAATGACTAATGTAGAGATTGTACCATTTTTACTAATCAATTGGGAATATTCTTCCAACTAAATGGATTTATTTTCTCTATATAATTTGTGGACTTTCTTGATCAATTCTTATAACTGTTGTCATGGTAGGCTAACCCTTCTGACACCCTTTTCCTGTCCTTCAAGTGCACCTCTTTAAAGTGACAGGCCCATGCCTCCACTTCTCTGTGGGACGGAATTAATTTGGAACACATGACTTAGCCTTGGTGCCTTCTATTCTCTTGGGGGGGAAAAGTTGTAGCCTGCTTTCTGCAGACCATGCCTCTCTATTAACCTGCAGCTGCTGACAACTTTCCCCTTCCCTTTCTACAGGGAGGATCTTGTAACTGATCAGTTTCTTCTGATCTCACATTCTCAGCATTGACAAAACAGCTATGTAACCAGGGTTCCAACAGAGAAGTTCCCTCATCACAGCTGTTAATACGGCTATTAACTTGTGATGAGTTTTTTTGAATTCTCCTTATCTAGTCCATTGTGTTGCTTCTCCTATTTTGTTCCGTTGGTTCCTCCTACTTGGTTCCCCTTTTGTGCTAATAACACCTTAGCAATAGCCGACATAGAGACATGCACAATATTCATAATCCAATAATAAAGATATTTCCTGGTTCACCATCACTTTTTTCTTCGTTTTTAACTGCTAAAACTCTTCTAGATATCATGCTAGTGACTATCCATTGGCATGTTACTTGTTAAGGCACCAGAAGAAACAGAGCAAGGTGATAAGTACACTGTTCAATCAGGGCAAATCTCTTATTAAAACTTGTTTAGCATCTTATTTCACAAAAATCCCAAGGTAAAAACATACTTACATTTGAGATGTTAATGCGTTTCTTTCCATTGGTTTCAGAAGGATTTTGAGTTGGACTCTTAATGAAGTTGAGTGTAAGAATTTGGTCCTTGGTGTTTAAAGGAAGTTTGGATTTAGGGAGATTTTTTTTTTTAAGCAGGAGATACAGAGAAAATGGCTTCTCTCACAATTCCTGTCAGTCTGTATCCAATTGCAAAGTCAGGCTATTATCGCAATGAACTCAGGCATCTGCTAGAACAGGTAGCGTTCTAAAATGTGGAAATATATGGCTATATATTTATAAAATGTATAAAAAAAGATTTGGCATATGTCTTTTCAGAAAATGACTTTATGATTACCCTATTCACCAGATCAAATGCCATTTTTCTGAATTAAGAAAAAAGTGCCCATGATTTTGGATCTGTTGCTCTTCTGACAGTGTCCTGGTTGTCAGTTACCTAAGGTAAACTAGTAATAATTTCAATACAAAAGCACTTGCTGTTAATTTTTCTTCAGTATAATAAACTTGATTTACCTGGACGTTATAATTGACATCAGACACTTGTGACTCTGACTCTGCTTCAAGGCCAGCTACTGTAGTTTCCAGCAGCAAACAAACAATTTGTGGACAACTGATGAGCACAAAATCATGTAACTGTATAAAATCCTATCCATCTCACTTCCAATTTATTTCCTGTTAAAATTCTGCCAGACTTCAATTGAAGCCAATCAGATTCCATATAGACCTACTATTTTGGTGGTAGTGGTGGGTAGAACAAAGTTTTATGTCCAAATTTACATTACAATGAATTTAAAAGCAATTCAGAAGATTGACTTTTGGCAGGATTTTACTTATGGTAACAGAAGAATGGGAGCTGTCTATGAAATGATGAAATTGAGAAAGCTTTTGCTAAGTACAGGATGTACATCACTGAAATGTGAGTATTATGAACCTTGCACAGAATATGTTTTCTCAAATAAAAAACCCCTATCAGAACTGCCAGTTTTAATATAGAATACATTATTTGTTTAAAAATCAATGAGTTTTAGTATAATTCATGAAAATGGATAGCACATATTGTTCTGGTCTGGCAGAATTCTTTTTAGCAGTATCTGAAGATGTGACTAGCACACTTCATTTCTCTTTGGCGAATTGGGATCTGATCATTAGGTGTTCCCAGATATTTGCAAAGAATATATTCTTCTGAAACCACAAGTTCTGGTGCCCCAACAACAATTCACAGTCATCTACCATTATCTAGCTGTGAACAGCAAAAGGCATTGTTAGAGGGTATCATAAAACATCTGTACAGCAAAAACAGCTAAATGAAAAAGAATCATCTTAATAAAGGTTTGATCCTTGTGTCCTTACTCAGATAAAATTATGGAAAATCTAATGTGTAAAGATTGCAGGGTCTGCTGCTAAATGCCAGTCAAATCCTCTTGCTTTACTCATGAAAGCAGTTTATTTGACTACAAAGAGCTCACTTCTGTGAGTAAAGAGAGCAGGTCTCGATCTTGTATTTATAATTTCTGTGGCAAAATATTTGGCTTTCCACCTACGCTGTCATTAAGTTACATATCAAAAAGGAACCTACAGCAACTGGACAAACTCAGAACACCTCATCACTAACTGGGGATATGTGAACAATGTATGAACTAGATTCCACAAGGAGGAAACATTGGACCAAATTTACCCTAGGTGTAATAACACTGAAATTAGGCCAGATCTGAATTTGGTATGTTTTCTTTCAAAGGATATTCAATGGAATATAACAAGCCTTCAATGTAGTGAAGGCTAGTAGCATTCCTTAATAAATCCCAGCTTCCCCCGCTTATTCTTATATCAGACACTATACACACACTTTCTGCTAAAATGAAAACAAACTGTTAGAGAATTTGTGCAGTGGAAGTAGTGTTGAATTGCTCTTTGTAATTCACCTATTTTTCATACCTACAGAGTCAATGGCACTGATGCCTAAATGGACAAGTGGCTTTTTTTTTTCTTTGCTTTTTCTTCCCGTTTAGGGAGAGGGCCTTTATCTTCCTTGGGACCATGGCAATGTCTTTTGATATGTGTTGTCCTGTACCAAGCGCTTTTTGGCACCTATTAAATAATTATGAATTGTGACAGTTTTGTTTTATTTAATAAGTTTAATTTTCAATCCTATTTTAATAATGACCAGTATTGGCATCTTTTGGGACACTAGACTTTCATTATACACACTGGGCATGGTGTCTGTGTGTGTGTGTTTCCAGCAACGCACCTCATACTATTCTTCCTTACATTTTATAAATACCTGGGACAGGTAGAAGTACTAATACTCTAGTGTAACAGCAACTTCAAATTGAGAAAACTACAGCACAACAGCCCCTGGCTTAGCCAAAGTGAGACTTTAGCTCATCTCTCTGCCATCTGCATACTACCAGTACAAGATTCCCATTTCAAAAGCTAGCGGCTATCATAAAGTGCATGCCCCAGGTCAACAGAATAATGGGGAACTCTGTTAATTGCCTGAATCTGCTTGGAGCTGTTGAGCAGAGCTTGTCCGACACAACTCTTTAGCTTCTTCCTTGTGATAGGGGGTGTTTTAATGGAAAAAAAATCTTGAAGAAAAATGCATAGAAGAGTTGGAAAATTAATTTAAGAGAAATTTTCCACTAAGGGAGATTTTATATGTAAGAAGCATTGGAGGATGTGCAGGGCTTGATTAATGGTAACCTACTCATGCTACAATGGGATTTGAAAGCATGTACGTAAGGGCAGAATTTGACCCTGTGATTATACTGAGGGTTTTATTGGTGGTGAATAAATACAAATTGAAACAACAAAACTCTTTTATATGGTCCTATGAGAATCACAAATCATGGAAAGTTAAAGTTCTCAGCCTAGATTCTCAGGTCCACTAAGGCCATTTTACTCTCTTCATACACAGAACAAAGTGGCTTTAGAGTGGGTGGAGATGCCAGTGAATAATTCCTCCTGCAGAGGGGAACTCTTCACTAGTAGAAAGCAGGCAGAGGATGCACTATTGCCTCCTGGGCAGCTGCCCTCACATCCCTGCTGTAAGGAGAAAGAGGGAGTTTGGTAAAAAGACCACTCAGTGCACAAGAAACACACTTTACCTAGAGTACTGCAGGCTGTGACTGTGGTGTTTTATTCAATTTCATACAAATGGACATGTGTGGGACACATAGTAACTAAGACAGAAAGTAAGGAAGGGGTGAAGCATGGCTGTAGCCTAGAATACCCTGAGTAACTCAGACAACCCCTTTGTGACCACTTTACTATGGGGAGTTGTGACAGAAAGCATCCCTATATTCTCACCCTACACATCATTTTAATAATCATTGTACAAAATGTGCCTTGTGAGGTATCATTTGAAAACCTAATTTGCTGAACAACTATATCATGAAGAAATGTATGTAGCAACATTATATGTAAAGTTATGAATTCATCCTATAATATGTTAGCACATGTTCAAATCCACACAGCCGTTACTAGGCAAAAGTTGTTAAACAGATCTGTCAAACAAAGGAATGTATGTTTACATATAAGTAGTAAACAGGGCACTTGGGATAGCAAGAGGAAGTAGGCGCAGGAGATAAGGCAAACCTGATTTTCAGCATACAAATGGGAGAAGAAAGTGTTTGGCGCCACCTTCACCAGCAGACTCCATGTTGCTTTCTTTATTGTTTGAATAAACTTTGCTTTGAGGGGTAATCCTCAGAAGAATCCACTTCGAAGGGTGACTGGACTATACAGGTGAGGATCAAAACACTCAAAGGTATCTATGTCTTTCACCTGGAGAAGAAAAAGGAACAAGCTTTTGACTTTTGGAGGAATCCTGACATACAAATTTGGTTAGCCATGTTGCTGGGAACATGTGGTAAGGATTTTACCTTGAACCAAGTCTACTTTAAGTTTTAGCTACTAGAAAAAGTTTTAGCTTTTTTTCTTGTAGCCATTTCTAACTGTATTGCTGTGAATTTGTACTCCTTAAAATCTATCTGTAGTTAAATAAAACATGTTTTATTTTTTAATCAAAACTAATCCAGTGTTGTGTTTTAAACTGAGCTGTTTGGTGACTCCAGTTAAAGTAGCATGCTGTTGGATATTGAGCCCTCAAAGGGGCAACAGATGTATAATATCTGAACTATCCAGGGGAGGACTGGGCAGTGCAGGACACACTTTTGGGGGGAAATTATGGGACTGTGAGTGCACTGGGTCACCCTGCAAGTAGTAACCAAGGCTGTGTGTTGCTGACAGGCTGCTGGGGTCAGAGTTGCTGAACAAGGACTACAGGTATACACAGACGATGAAGGTGTGAACTGCTTGCTGTTTATGAATGGTCCAGGTTGGGAACTACAACAGCAAAGAATGGAGGCACCCCAGGTTGCAGGGCAGGTGGTGACAACATAACCCCTCACTGATCTGGATTGTACTCTGGAATGTGCCAGGAGTGTGTCGTGATATCCTGGAGGAATGTGGTGATGTAAGTTGGAACTGTTGTATTACCCTGTAGCTTTAAATGATGACAAGGTGGTGTACATGACACCCTGCAGCCCTCAGCTCTCTGCTGCACATAAGCAGATTTTGGGCAGGATGGAGAATCTGCCTCATTTTATCTAGAGCTTAGTTAGAGATCATTGCACCAGGTCCTTGTAAGAATTAGCAAATATAATTTGTTTCCTTTCAAAAGCCTTTAAAAGGTTTTCCCATCTGAAATACACTCGACAATAGCTTTCTCAGGCTAAATTAGCATGAGTTCATTTTGGTAATTTTTTATCACTGGTAATGTGCTGTTTAGTCACCAGATAATGGTGCTTTTCATAGTTGATGAGGACTCATTATCCCAGACTTGTAATAGGAATGTGTCTTATCACAGGTGCATGACCGCTATTCTTAATTTCATCTGAGATCATGTCTGACTAAAGATAGAGCATAGGATGCCTTGGTTGTCTGTGGGGTAGCTTGCTAATAGGTAACTGTCCAAATCACTCATTGTAAAGTCTAGATGTGTTCTGTTTGCCCTTTACAGAGAATATAACTGTTAATAGTCCTAGTGTGACTTCAGAAATTGAAAACAAGAGGCCAGATCTATCTTATCATTTCTATCCCTCCCTCTGTTTCTATCCCTCATGGACTATGGTATCATAGAACCTTACAAAAACCCCAAACAAGTAATTTGTTGGCAGTCACTCCTTTCAACCCTGTGGCAGGTAAGGTGCTGTGTTTAGCTATGAAGGTTTTTGTGTATGTTTACCTATTGTGCTGGGAAAGCTAAGATGAAGAGATGGGTCTTGCACATTGATCTGCAGGTGGCAAGATTTGAGGTCATGCTGATCTGTTGGAGAGTTACATAGCCAGCTTCCATGAGTCCGAGTTTTTAGATGTGGTTAGCTCCACTGTTCCTGAGGATGGCAGTTGTCATGGTCATGAAAGGGCAGTCCCTAAAGTAGCTCGTGTCTTGATCGATGACGGCTTTGAAGATTGGCACTGTGGTCTTGTACAGGACTTGATGTCCGACGAAGAGCCAGTGTAAGTACCAAAATACGTTTCTGCCTATGAGCATTACTTAACATGCTTGTGGTTGCATTCTGGACTATCTGGAGCAATATGAGACTGTGAAAGCATGGATCACAGCAGCCAGGTCTGTAATGGTCAGCAGTGGTTGCAGCATCTTAGCCAGCAAAAAAAATTCTACTGGCTGCCACTATCTACTTTTGCTTCTAGTAGCTGCAAGAACTTCATAGAACTATTTGTCTGACAACAACTTCATTACTTGGATCTTTCCTAGGCTGAGTTTCAGCCGGCTCCCCTTCCTTGATGATGAGTGACCATGCTTGGTTGAAGTGATGACACTGCGTGGAAGCCTCACTAATTTCAATGGGCCAACATATATTTGCTGCAGTCTGCCTGTATGCCATCAGTTGCAGGATTGGGGCATTACATATTTTGTCACCACTCTTTGGATAATTTTGCTATAGCTCTTTTTCCAAGATCAAACGATAGATTTTTTGCAATTGGTAAATGCTAACATTAAAATTGGTCATATGTGAAACAGGGTCACAAAGGGGAAACATATTTTTGATTATCCACTTAATTATATATTTAAGTTTCAGCAACTGTAATTGTTTCACTCAGAAAATTACTTTGTCTGGTTCATTTACAGTACATTATACAGCAATACTTTTTACTTTCATTTTGTCTTTGCCACTCTTTCTCAACATAGTATTTCTGCCTTAATATTTTTTTTTTAGTTCTTCAATTATAAAAAGTCACATTTACTTTATCTTCAGTGGAACTGGATAATATATATAGCTGTCAATCCCTAGCTAAACTCCCTGTTACAATAAATACAATGATAGGTGATGGACTATTCATAGTAGTTTTCAGATATCCCTCTTGATTTCATTATCAATACCTGGTGCCTTTTTAGTCCTACACAAGACTGATGTAGTAACAAAAAGGAAGATAGAGCGACACTCCAAACCAAATCTCTAGAGAGCGATGCATCCTGTTGCAGTATAAAAATGTGTTAATCTTTGTTGGCAGTATTGTGCATGCAAAATTAGTGCAAGCCTATAATGATACTGCTATGTCATTACCTGTTGCCAAAAGTCTATGTACAGTTGAGGTAACAGTACAGAGTGTGATTGATATTTGGAGCAGGAGACATTTATTTGTAGTGTGGTACTGTCTAGGAACCTCTATCAGGGATTACGGCCCCACAGTGCAAAGCACTATACACCCTAATAACAAAAAGATGATCCCCGTACCATGGAGCTTATAGGTTAATTGTAGCTTTTGCTGACATAAAGGTAGAAGCGGCACACTGGATTTTGGGTCAGCCATTTCTCTTTCCAGAAAGCCCCACACTCATTCGCTATGTTTTAGGATGGCCTAGCTTGCCTGGGCAGTTCTTGCACCAAAGCAGGAGGCCATTTGATCACTCACATCTCTTTCAATACTGCTTCTAAACCAATGTTCAGCTTTTCCCTACATGTGCAAATCTACCTACTAGATTTAGCTAACAACATGTGGGAGGGAGGGATAGCTCAGTGGTTTGAGCATTGGCCTGCTAAGACCAGGGTTGTAAATTCAATCCTTGAGGGGGCCATTTAGGGATCTGGGGCAAAAAATTGGGGATTGGTCCTGCTTTGAGCAGGGGGTTGGACTAGATGACCTGCTAAGGTCCCTTCCAACCCTTATATTCTATGATTCTATGTGCTGGCAGCTCTCCACATCACTTGTGTTTTATGAGCAGGAATTTCCGCAGGCAAATAACCTCTTCTACATTTTACTCCCCACAGATTTAAGCTGCTTCATGCTTCTACAATCCTTGCAAGTTTCTTATATTTTTTCTTCAAAAACAAATCTAAAGGTTGATTTTGGTGATGAGTGACTGACTTTGTGTTTTCTGTGTATAGTGGGGCTTAATTGTTACAGAATCTAAAGCATTTTTGGTAAGTTGGATCAGATGGGAAGATTTCAGTAGCCTCTCACTGAAGCTGCAGTATTTTTTTTAATGACACCTTGTGACAGTGAGTAGGTCCCACAGTAGAGTTCCTGAATTTGCTGCAGAATGATGAAATCACATTAAAGGAGTTTATTTTACCAAGTTAAACTAAATTAATTCCCAGGAAGTTTTAAGAACTGTATCTATTTTTCATTGCACTGTAATATCAGTGATGCTTCACTAGCATAGCCATCTCAGTATGCAGAGAGGCATATGTAATCCTGGCCTATATTTAATTGAAAGAACATCCTAAATAGATGATGTGTATAACCAGGGCTGGCTCCAGGCACCAGCCTACCAAGCACATGATTGGGGCGGCACCTATCTTGGGGCGGCAGCTCAGGTTGTTTTTTTTTTAAAAAACATACTTTGGCAGCGCTCGGGGGAGGGGTGGGTTTGTTTCCCTGGGCGCTGAGGGGTGGTGTGTTGCGGCACTGTTGGGGCGGGGCGGCACAGGCATGCTGCCCTCCCCGCAGCACTCCTCCGGCCGGGGGAGAGCAGGGCCATGGGCGGGCATGCAGCCCTTCTCGGGGCGCTCCTCCGGCCGGGAGAGGCGCTGTGGGGGGGTTGTTGCGGTGCAACACTGGGGGGGGAGGTTGTTTCCGCGGGCCCTGGGGGGGGTTGTTTTTTTTTTGTTTCGGTGGGGCAGCGCTTGGGTTTGTTTTGGTTTTTTTTTGCTTGGGGTGGCAAAAATGTTAGAGCTGGCTCTGTGTATAACACTGATATTTAACTTGTGTTCTGCCAGTGACATGATTCAGAATGTTAGAGGAATCCTCAGCTTCTGCTTTAAGACAATGTCATGGGGTATATGCAGTAGCATAGCCAGGGGAGGAGCAGGGGGAGCGGCCGCTCCCCCTTGAGCAGAAGCGGCGTCTTTTTTTAGCAGCACTAAAAAAAGGCACTGCGTCTTTTTAAGCGCCACTTCTTGCACTCACCGGCGGCGCTCCGGGTCTTTGGCGGCATTTTGGTGCGGGGTACCACCAAAGACACAGAGTGAGCTGCCGAAGTGCCACCAAAGACCCGGAGCGCCGCCGGGTGAGTACAAGGGGAGGCGCCTTTTATAGCACCGCTCCCCCTGCGCTCCGGACCTGGCTGCACTACTGGGTATATGTAGCCCATGTTGGCCCAGTGACCAAAGGGCTAATACAGGCACTGCCAGCCACTATTGCTTGGAAGCCTAACAGCCGCTGGGAGGATAAAAGAGTTGAGAGGCAGAGGATGGGATGGCTGCCAGAGGAGTGAGCAAGCTACTAAAGAGATGCCCAAAGACAACAGCCCAGGAGGTGACAAACTGACCGATGGGCTTTAGAGCCAGCAGTGGTCCAGGGGAATCTCAGGGCATTGTCAGAGTTGCAGCCCTGGTCTACACTACGAGTTTAGGTCGAATTTATTAGCGTTATTTCGATTGATCCGTGCACCCGTCCACACGACGAAGCCCTTAACATCGACTTCTAGGGCTCTTAAAATCGATCTCGCCACTCCACCCCCAACGAGGGGATTAGCGCTTAAATCGATATTGCCGAATCGATGTAGGCTAGTGAGGACGCAATTCGACAGTATTGGCCTCCTGGATCTATCCCACAGTGCAACATTTGACCGCTCTGGACAGCAGTCTGAGCTCCAATGCTCCGCCCAGGTAGACAGGAAAAGCCCCGCGAACTTTTGAATTTCATTTCCTGTTTGGCCAGCGTGGTGAGCTGCAGGTGAGCGCAGATCTCATCAGCAGAGGTGACCATGATGGAGTCCCATCAAAAGGATTTTTTGCTCCCCCCTCAGTTGCTTTCACGGAGGGAGGGGGGAGCAAGGGTTAGGCTCATTTCCTTCTAGCTGCAGATGGTACAATATGCGGTGAGCAAGGAGGCGCCTTCCCTTCTAGCAGCAGATGGTACAATATGCTTGATATCCATCATCAGCTCCTGGCCCCCTCAAGGATTGAACTCGCAACCCCGGGTTTAGCAGGCCAACGCTCAGACCGCTGAGCTATCCCTCCGCCCGTGTTCCAGGCAGTACTGAATCTCCCTTAAACAAAACGTAAAAAAGAGAATGACCAGAGTCACTCTGGTCACTCCCATTTATGTCCAAGCGCCCCCGGCCAGCCACACCATAGGCCGCCGGCCAGGAGCACACGAATACCAATCATATTGTACAATCTGCTGCGAGAAGGAAAGGAGCTTCTGCTGTGTGGTCCCGCGACCACGACCATTTATGGCATATTGCACCATCTGCAGCTAGAAGGCAAGGCGCTCCTGCTGTGTAGTCCCGCGACTACCAGCCTCAGGTGGAATGGCCCCCTCAAGGATTGAACTCGCAACCCCGGGTTTAGCGGGCCAACGCTCAGAACGCTGAGCTATCCCTCTGCCCGTATTATAGTGTGACTGAATCCCCACTAGACCTAATGTCCAGGCGTACGCTGGAGATGTACGGTAATTGTGAGCTGAGCAGGCTTCCGTAGCAAACACGGAAACCCCGGAAAAAAGGCGTGAAAAATATTGCTTTCACGGAGGGAGGGATGACATGTACCCAGAACCACCAGCGACAATGTTTTCTGCCCCATCAGGCTTTGGGATCGCAACCCAGAATCCCAATGGGCGGCGGAGACTGCGGGAACTGTGGGATAGCTACCCGCAATGCAATGCTCCGAAAGTCGATGCTAGCCCCGCTACTGTGGACACAGTCAATCGACCTCATGGTCTTAACGCTCTTTAGTGGGGACACACACAATCGATTCCATAAATTCGGGTTTTAAAATATCGACTTCTATAAATTCGACCTAATTCTGTAGTATAGACGTACCCGCAGAATTCTGATCCTGCTTATCGAGCTCGAGGGCCCTGAGCTGGAATCCAGTGGAGAGGGTGGCCTGAGTTTCCCTACTAAGCTCCTGACGGACATGGGAGTGAAGAAAGGGTTTTCAGAATCCTGGGCACTAGGAAGAGACTGACAGTCCCGCTAGGCTATGTGAGCCCTAGGGGTTGTGCCAGGCTTGGCCAGAGAGGGTGCCATTGCACTGATGCACCACCTCACAGACCACTTTAAATATGCTTTGTGCCTCTGGAGCAGCACAAGGGGGACTTGAGAGGGGTCAAGAATCTAGTTAAATATATTTTGCACTGGACTAGTACTATAAAATTAGTACTAAGACACCATACACATTTAATATTTTCCTTCTAATTATAATCTTTCAATCTAGGAGGTGACAAAGTTTTTAAATAAAAAATTCAGAAAGACTCCCTTTGATTAAATCTGTTAATTCTATCTCATCTATTTGATCTAAAAATATTAGCTCTCCATCAGTGGTGTTTCTTTTTTAATAGAATCTATAAAATGCCTCACAACTGGTGATTTTACGCATGCTTCCTAATCACAGTTTGTTCAGTAATTTCTAGAGTCAATGGCTGGTGGACCCTTCCACATGTAATAAAGGATGTGGACATTTCAACATGTGAATCACATAATCCATCTCACATGCTATCTTGCTACTATTATAGAGGTAATACTAGTCAGTGCAGCTACACAATGCACAAAATAATCAAATTCTGATTTCACATTAAAAAAAATCTTCTGTATATTGGAACTATTTAACCACAGGTTTTAAAAATAATTATATAGGATGAACAACTCTATTATAAATAATCCCTAAATAGATTAGAACAGTGAAGTGCCATGCTGGAGCTCATAGCAGTACCTCTTTCTGAAGATAAAAGCTAGAAATCATTATATTCAGTATCATTTGGATGAATTAAGTTAGGTACTCAAGAGCTGGAGTATCACAATGCTTATTATTTTAAAAAAAGATTAATCACATTAATGCCATCAGCATGAAGTAGTTAGGCATAAAGACTCCTTACACCGAAAGTAGCCAAATACCATCCATCAGGAATATCAGTAATACTACAGATTTTTCAAATAAAATTTCATATCACTGAGAAGCTATGGTAAATGATACCTAAGTAGTCTTAACAATATCCAGATTATTAATGATATTAACCAAATTATTAATAGTTAAATTAATAGTTAAGATTAATATTTAACATAAATTATACTAATTAAATTTATTAATCAATATAAATACTATAAATACCAATATACTATATAAAATATAGATAAATTAATAATTACTTATTTTATACCTGTTAAATATTAATAAACATGTAATAAAGTAATAGTTTAATAGTTTAGATTATTGATAATAGTAATAGCAAGATTATTGGTTATTTTCTAAAACAGTGTATGGAAGAATGAGTGCCTACTACAATGCTCCCTGGTGGAGTAGTCAATGATTTCGTGCATTTTAGGTAATACATATACAATGGATTGTCTCAGAAATTCCTGGAAAAAAAAAGTTCTCATTGACCCCCAAGCACTTAATACTGTCCTGAGTATGTTTTTATAAGATTTCTAATGATTAAAGTGGAATCCATTTTAATTTCTAGTTATAATTCTGATTATTCTTTGAAGAATCTAACCTCTGTATTTATCATAGTCCATACATCAGTGAAACCCCTTTATGTGCAGCTTGAATTATAACCTTATAATTAGCAAGGCTCTGTATCCTTCCTCTCTAATATTGGGCTAGACTCTGATACTCTTATTCCTACTGAGTAGCACTTTACCATCTAGGGATGTGGTGGTTTCTCAATCACTTGAAGTCTTTAAATTAAGATTGGATTTTTTTTCCCCATAAAAGCTCTGCTATAGCTCAACCAGAAGCTACGGGATTGATGAAGGCAGGAGGTTGGACTAGAAGACCATAATGGTCCCTTTTAGCTTTAAATCCTATGAATCTACTCCTCAAGTGTTTTCACAGACTCTCACAAGTATGGATATTAGAATCCAACCCATTATCATGTCATATGATATCTATATGCAAATCTTGTCATTAAGAAAGAGTCTTAATAGAAATTCCTCTGTCCTTGTATCCATTATTATATCTGACCTTCCTTCCAGCAGTGGAGGGTTCACTACACCAGTTAGTTGTCTGCTACTTAGGCCCTTTAGGCCAGCTGTAAAATTTACCATAGGATGTAGATGTCATTTGCAATTGATTTTAATGCTGCTTGTTCATTTAATAAATAATATTTAAAAAGCAGTGTTTGAATAGGAATGGTTATGCTGGATCTGATTCTATTTTAGGTACTTAGATTCAGATCTGTGGTCCATCTAATTCAATATTTGGTCTCTGACAGAGGCCAGAACCAGATATTTCAGAGGAAAGTGAAAGACACCCACCAACAGCCAGATGTGGGATAATCCCCTCCTCCACGAAGTTTCCTCATAATCTCTAATAGTCAGAGATTGGCTTAAACCCTGAAGTGTCAGACAAGTTCAAGGCATCACAACCCAGCAATTTGTTACTACACCTTTTTGCTTAGTCTTGATAGGGCCTAGATTTTTTAAAGTGGAAATAATGGAGAAAAAAAGCTGTCTCTTTACTTATTCTTCTAGCTTGATAATTATAGATGTGTAAAAGATCAATAAACATGAAAGCATAGTAAGCACTGGAAGTGTCATAACTTTTAATTAAATGGTTGCATTAATTTTTGTTCCCAATCACTATGTTATTGATTGTAATATGTTGTTTTATATTCAATGAAGTCTTGAACTTTTTAAAAGTTATATTACTGGATCCAGCCGTATTTTAAGTGTGAAACCAAAGCTAAAAATAGAATTTTTAAATTAAAGGATTTTACCAATGAAATTAATTCTTTAGATATAATCAGAGAGAATCCTTAACTAAGTTTCAAAGTATTGCTGACGTGTCCTACCTCTAGAAAGATGTCAAATGTAGGGGGCCTGCATCACCTGACTCAAAATTATGGATCTTTGACAGGTCCCCAGCATTTCAAATCCATAGAGAGATTACTAGTCTCAGTGTAACCATAAAATACAGTATAAGAAAATTTATCAACTGCAATGAGCTGCTTATGTTGAACTGCTCCCCACCAACTCTGCTCCCCTGCTCCTCGGGACCAAGGAAATTTTACTATTGCAAGGATAAAATCATGGGAAGGATATCACGCATGTGTTCCAGTCCCTATACCCCCCACTCTGATGTCCTAGAGGGGCTGTACACTCCTCACAAAGGGTTTGGGGAAAAATATCCGCAGATCAGGCATTGTATTGGGCAGCCGTAAGTGACCCTACTGCTGGCTACTCCACAAACTATGCCATGGGGAACGTGCAGGGGATGGAGGGATCAGGATCATTACCTGCTGCTGTGGCCATCCTGATGTGTGCCGAAAGCCACAGGTGACAACTAGGAGGCTGCCATATCATAGAGGTTAGGTTGTTTAATTTTTACACTTGAGTCCTTTTCAGTCCCTGCAACAGCCTAGAATCAAGATGGTGAGAAGATGGCCTAAAGCCATCTCTGCTCCCCATACAATGCACACCATAAAATGGGTTATGCCTCCACAATGCAAAGCACTGATTCTGATGCCATAAATGCAGAAGCCAGTACTTTCTTTGGGGCTGGGACAAAATTATGGAATCGGTTCCTTCCCACAAGGGCTATGAAAGACTAATAACATCACTACCTTCCAATCCAAAGGCAAAAAGCACTTCAAACTTGCTTTCTCCTAATATTTTAGTCTTACTCATTTTAAAAACAAAACCAAGAAGTATCACTGTCTCCTTTGGAGCGAAGAAGGGAGAGGAAACCCTACTAATTGGCTGATATTAGACTCTTTGTTTAAATTTAACATTGGAAGGTGCTAGGTACCGCTTTCCAGATAAAGTATTTTAGATCTGTGGCCCCCACTATAGGGGAGATTGCAAACTTGTTTGCATAAGAACAGAAAAAAGGCCATACTGGATCAGATCAAAGGTCCATCTAGCCCAGTATCCTGTCTTCGACAGTGGCCAATGCCAGGTGCCTCAGACGGAATGAACAGAACAGGTAATCATCAAGTGATCCACTCCCTGTCTCCCATTCCCAGCTTCTGGCAAAAAGCTTGCACCTTTACTGAATGTTAAGATGTATCTACACGTATGTTGCTGCCAGGATGCATGGCAATATAACAATAGATATGTTTAGCTAGTTATTTTACAAAATGTTAAAGTTAATCAAATAAATTTCAGGTTTCTGTGTCCATCTCTCAAGGACAAGCAAGCATCAAGAAGACAGGCCCTGTAAAACATTCATGTTTTAGGAGAGGTCTGTTTTGCTGGGACTCCCTCCAAGATCTTATCCACTTAGCTTATCCAGAACACCTTGTCCAGTTCTGGGAGAACACTTCATCCAGTTTCCTGGGATCCAAAAATCCTTGGTTCAACTCTAAGTTTTGTCATTCAGGTTCCTTTATTTGGCATACATCAAAATGACACTGAGTTGGTTGGACTCAAATATAGGGGGTGGTTAAAGGGTGTACGTCCAAAGTTACACAGAAAACTTGTTCCTTTGAACACATTACATTGTATTTACTATACATTGCATCACACATTTTTGGAATGGCTTAGTTACTTTCCAGCAACCAATCCCTAGGTATCATGCTCTGTCCATTCTGGACCTACTCTTTACTTCATCTCTACATTCCCACGTTATCTTGGCTATTGTTAGTAAGTGCTTCCCAGAGTGTTCTCCCTCTTATTTTAGCTGGCTCAGACATTGTCTTTTTAGCCTACTGACCTATTTACTTATCTTATTTAGCACAAATTTTTTATTTTCAGCCTAATGATCTGTTTACCTCCCTAATTCTATCCTCCAAGAAATGAGGTCTACCTGTTAATTACACATGTCAGTCTGGGTCGCAGCTACATGATTGTGAAAGGACTGTACAGTGTGTTATCAGAGCAAAAAATCATGGTAAAGTGGGCTTTGCCAACCCCTACACTCTTGCAAGAAAACCTACTTGTGTCCTTAAACTTTAGCGGAGAACATGTAGTTGGAAGAGTGTTAAACTTTGTCTTAAATTTTAAAGTGACAAAAGCCTTGTGAAATGCATACTTGCAAATGTTATCTAAATGCAAGACTCCTAATATCATTGCTATGTAAATGGTAAAATGTTGTGTGCCAATGAGAACTCTAATAATCTTTCTAAGCTAGTGTAAAAATCCATTTAAGAATAGAATTTTATATGAATGGAGAGTGTATTACTGACAGATTGCTTGTGCACTGTTACCCAACTCAGGAAGAAAACAAAAATCAACTTTCCAAAGATTTTCATGTAGAATCAACAACTTAAAATTAAATAACTTTTAGAAAGTGTAGATCGATATATTAATGGTGTATTAATTATATAGATTACTTAAGAATTCCCAATTATTACTCTGAGGTTTGACAGATTCTTGTGCCAAGATCAGACCCAGTATTATTAAAATGACTGCTTAATAGGGAACTCCAATGTGCACAATTGCAACACTCACACTTTACGAATCTTCCTGTATTTGTAACAATTTATTACTACATGTAGCAAAGTCACAAACACTCTAACTCACAAAGGTAGATAGAGATAATACAGAATGTACATTTGAACATCATATATTTACACTATCCCTTGCAGAACAACCTGAAATGTTAGCCATTTTCTTCCTCATCATCACCACCGTCCTCCTTGTGATGGGTCCCTCCTGGGGGTGCAACCTAGAACAGGGGTACTACTGAGCTCTGACTTACCAGCCTGGCTTCCCTTTTACACTGTGCTGCTCTGACAAACTGCAGACCACTCCTGGTTCTACAATCCCACCAGCATTCAAACAGGCAGCCATTCACTGCATGAACTATCAAGGGAGTCTAGAGCCAAAATATCCCTAGCTTAGGACCCCACAGCTGTACCATCCTGCCCTGGTCAAAAACCTGACCAGAATGAATGTATTACCCAGTTTGCCCCTCCCTCGATGTGGAGAGGACAATACACACCAGCCCTTGTTAACTGAGCTGAGATTTTCCCAGACACTTCATTCAAAAACCCACTGATTAAGATAAAACAAGTTTATTAACTAGAGAAAGATAGATTTTAAATGATTATAAGTGATAGCAAACAGATCACCTAGGAAATTAAACAAAAATGAAACTAAGCCTAATATACTAGATAGGATTTGTATCAGCAATATCTCACCCTGACTGATACAAGCAGTCCACCAAGTTCCCATACACAGACTAGAAATCTCTTTAGCTTGGGACCAGCACTTCCCCCAGTTCGGTCTTTGTTCCTCAGGTGTTCTCTTGTGTGGGGAGTGAGGCTAAGAGATGATGTCACTCTCCATCTTTTATAGTCTCTCCAGCTGGTGAGAACCCCTTTGTTTCAAGCCAGGTTTCCAGCCCAGTTTGTGGAAAAATACAGGTACTAAAATGGAGTTCACTATCATGTGATCTGGTCACATGTCCTTGCATGCCTTGCTGAGTCATAGCAGCCATTATCCATAGGCTGTCTGAAGCATTCCCAGGTGGGGGATAAGCTTCTCCTAAGGCCTATTGTTTTCCTTAATGGCCCATTACCTTGAATAGACCCTTCAAAGTCAGCTGTGTAGACTGGAAGCATCTTGCCTAGTGGGTGTCACCCAGGTGCCATCACATTTGAAATACAGATACATAGTCAATATTCATAACTCCAGATACAAAAATGATACATACATACAAATTGGATAATTGCATTCAGCAAGTCATAACTTTTCCAGTGACACCTCACATGAGACATTCTGTACAAGGTGCATCATGATTATGTCATAATTACATTATAATCATACCATTATTATGAATATGGGATGGAGAGTGTCACACTCATCATCCTGGCACCTCCAAAGGATTACTTCTCTCTCTCTCCTCCCCCTATATCCTGCCTGGGATACAATTTTTATAATATGTTATACTGATGCCACTATGTTTAATGCATATTCATTAGGGGGTTCTCCCCTCTTCCTTATTTGTATTTCCCCATCATTCTAATGTTCAGGTGTCTTTCTTCTATAGGTTGGTATATTAATGATCTCAATTTATTATCATATATGTCAATTCGTTGCTATGGCACTCTTGTGGTCAGACATCTGCAGACGTTCTCGTCGTAATATATCCAAAAGCTGGTGTTAGCTCATGTTCCTGTGGTTGGCTGGTATCATTGTGGACAAATTTTCCCCTTAAACACTCTATTCCCAGTTCCCCAAAACTTAAGTGTGACTGTTTAGGCCATTTATCTGTGCCAAAGTTCATAGGCCTCAAGCCTTATGCTGACTGCTGAAGCCAATGTCTTACAAGGTACAGGCCTGTAGGTTCTTTGCACTACTGCTGAATAAAATAAATGCCAATGCTAGGTCTCTATGGGCTACAAAAATTTTTAGCTTAAAAAGCTTTTGAGAACTAACACATTTTATAAGAACAACATTAGTGTTCGGACTTCTTGAAAACAGAATTTCATTTCCTGTCATGCTATCAAAATTGAAAGAATATCTCAGAGAATAGGCTGAATAAAAAGAAAGTTAAAACTAGTTTTGAAAGTTCTGAGCCTTTCCTGTTAGAAGAACAACAATTCCATATTCATTAATTAACTACATATTCATAAGACAATGATGCTCCAACAGACGACCACCAAGGCACAGAGCCAGTGAAAGAATGACTGCAACCAACTTGAATATAAACAAGCCTAAAGGAGGTGTATTTTCCTATAATTTCATGAAAATAGAAAGAATGGTATAAAAGACTCTTAAGTGAGCACATCCACCCCCAACCACATACTCTGCTTAGCCAGCAAGCATTCTACAACTTACCCTGTCTCTCTCTACACACAAACAACCACAGATAGACAGAGAAGACCCAAGAAACCACCAACCTTCTCAAAACTGCAACATGGATTGGTGAGAGAAAGTTAACTAAGATGCTGCCAAGGGATTAGATTTAAACTCCTGTAATGATTTTATTGAGATATGAAAATGCTGTTGTAACTTAAATGATTAACTGTTTCTCCAGTTAATCACCAGACAATTAGACCATGTATTCCTAGAGAGAAGACAGGGATTAACCATTGGTAAACAGAGAAATCGTGGGATTTAATTGGATGTAAGAGTTTTAATATTTGTAATTGGTCTGCATTAAGAGAGTTCTTTAAATGGCTTCTTCTAAGTAACTAATTTAAATGTTTTTAATTTCATAGGATTTAGTTAAGGTTGCTTATTTTAGCCAATTATAAACTGATTAGATTATTAATAACTAGACAGGCTTCACTTAACCTAAACAAATGTATTTTCCCATGCATAAACAGTTTTAAATATCCATGTGATACTAAAATTGAATTTTCCATTTTGGGAAATAAATTTTGGTCTTAATTTGCAAAGAGGAAAGTGTCCCCTGGGGTTATTCACTCTCAGGGGTATAATCTCTGTTAGAAGCTCTCCACACAGAAACATTCAGAAGAGAGAGTAACAGAAATAATTAGTTTATCATTTGTGTTCAGTCATTTATGTTGTTTTGTTTAAATGTTTTATTTTTCTTTCTTCAATAATAAAATAGCCACAGCTAATATTTGGGATTATTTTGCTTGTTCTAGACTTTGCTGTCCCCAAATGTATGTAAAAGAACAGCTGTGACTAAACAGTGGGAGCTATGTCCCTGAGTTAGCAGTAAGAGAAGCAATTAGAAAGAGCTGGCTTACCATTCCTTGTTTCTCATGCCAGTAAATGCAGTAGGGGTCCTAGTATTTTTACAAGCTTACATTTTAAGGTCTCCAGTGCTTTTTTATTAAAGTGCTTGTATTACTAGGGGGAACTAATGCCTCAAAAGTAACAAGGGATAAAAGTAAAAAAGTGAAAGATTATTAGTTGGATTTACAAATGTGTAAGAGAAACAAACAACGAATATTGATTAGTACATTGTTCAAATCCTGCTGTTTCCTTCTGTCTCTTAGTAGTTACATTCAAGGGTATTTCCATGGAGCATGAAAATCAAATGCCTGTTACATGAATGGAAGTTTGTGGGGGAGTTATTCTAGGTCAAGTCTGGATGTTGCATTGCCAACAGTTTGTTGGAATAGTTTACAGAAATTCAGGCATTTTGTTGTCCTAGCCCTATCTTTTCCCTATCTATAATGCCCCACATTGGCTTTTATATAATATAACTAATTTAGCTGAGATTAAGAAAGTAGAGGTCAATACAAAAGTTAATTAGTAGTAAGTAATTGACTGTGAAAATTGAATTAGCATTTGGATCTTTTACATGCAATGGTGGGTATTATTGCAATAAATGCCCTGTGAACATATGAAGTTTTCTAAAAAGTCTGATGTTTTAGTGTTCAGTAGCAAACATGAATTTCTCAATTAACTTGGCCTCCAGAGGCCATTAAAATTAGCATTGAGTTTTCACTAGCACTGGGAGAATCCTAATAGATTAAAAGGGCAATTGACTGGGACAGTCCTTCTGGAGATAACCCTTTTGTGCTAGAGCCAATGAATCCTATGCTGGCAATAACGGAGTCTCTTGCTCCCCAGTTTAGCTGAGTGTAGGCATCACATAAGTAACATATTCGTCTTTGGAGTGAGGGTGGGAACTCTGTAGGTGTGATGCGGTCTTGGTATAAGAGCATTTCATGCAAGATCTGTGAGATTACATCAGTCTAATGTTCAGCTACGACTCTACCTAGAGTAAGATAATTTTAAACATCGCCTTCAGAGGCGCAGAACCTAAAGAAGCAGGAAAAAATAGTGTGCTCATACTAAATGTGTAGATGCATATGACCCTTTTGGTCTCATTTGGACTAGACAGAGGTATAGAGAAAACCTGTATCAGAATTATGTGTGTAAAGTAATGTGTGTGTCACTGAGCTATATAACTACAATAAATCTTTCATGCTTTCCTCTGTTTAATAACAATATTTTAGAATTCAATCAGCAATTGGTTTATATGTCTTTAACTATTGTGCATATGTCCACCTGTATTAATATTAGTTATTTGCATTGCAGTAGTGTCTACAGGCTCCAACCAAGACCAGGACCCCATTGTGCTAGGTGCTGTACACATGTAGAGTATGTATCCCAGAGAGCTTACAATATAAGCAGACAAAGGAAGTATCTCTAAGATGAGGAACTGAAGTATTGAGAGACTGTGACCTGTCTAAGGTCACTGTCACAGGGTGTACCTGCCCTATAGCACTCCCCACTGGCCAAATGTTTCATAGTTGTGTAGGTAGGTATAGTGTAAATGAAATTAATGGTAATAGAAAAAAGAACAACAAAGGCAGTGGAATGTAGGTAGGCCTTGCCTGAGATGAATAATTAAACACCTGGGGACATGAGAAAGGCCTCATTCTTGGAAAATGAGATTAGGTAGGTACATGAATCATCAGGCTGAAAACAGAACATTTGTGCCAAGTAGGATGAGTAAATAGATCCGTAGCCTAAAATGGCAATGTCTGAGCCAGTAAAGATACGAGGGAGAACACTCGGAACCATTTACTACAAACAAGATAAACATGGATAAAATAAATTAGGAATGTAGAGATGAGATAAACAGTAGATAGAGCATGGACAGAACATGCTGCACAGGGATTGGTTACTTTGCAGGAACCAATCAAATCCAAAAATGTGCAATGCAATGTATAGTAAATGCAATGAGATGTGTAATGTGTATAAATGGAAAGGGTTTCTGTGTAACTTTGGAACTGTGATGTACCCTGCATCCACACTCCCCTATGTTTGAGTCTGATCAACTCAGCATGGTATTGCTATATAAAAATACCTGAGTAACAAAGTCTGGAGCCAAACTCAGGTCTTAGGAAGCTGAGTGGAAAAAGGTCTCTAATGGAACCCAACAGTAGGTACCCCTACCTCCGTTTCCCCTAATTAGTAAGTTCAACTAGGTTTGACATAGGAAACAAAATCCATTCTGAGAGTCCTGTTTATTAACTAAATATTCAATGAAAATACAAATAAACTTTCACCTCCGCATCATAGCTGTGAGTAAGATACAAATGTCATGGGTCTGCAAATATCTGTCAACTGCAACTCTTCTCTGGGGCAGTAAGTAGTTCCTGACAGGATGTTCTTCCTACACCTTCCTTGCTCCGGTGAGCTCTCCTGAGAACTCCTCTCCTCGGGAGCTTCCTGTCTCTAGGAGCCACCACTTCAATTGAGTCCTGTTAATCCCTTATCAGAGCTCATTCACTGCCAACCAGCCACCAACGGATTTTATTACTTCCAGGAGAATGGAGTGTCTGAGTTGGTTCATTCTCCCTTACCTGAGTTTGCCACAGGTAGGCTGGTTTCTGACTTCCCTGAGAGAGCCAGCCCCTGTGACTATTAAATATGAAGTCTGTGGCACAGCCTGAGATGAATGCAGACCTTTTGAGTTCCATACCACAAGATCACAAGACCAGCCTTCTTCCTTTTAGTTCAGACATCAGTTCTCAAATTCAGTCTCTCTGTACCTTAGTTCCTCTTCTGTAAAATAGAGGTAATATTTCTTGTACATTTTGTCTGTCTTATCTACTGACTATATTGAAAGCTTTTTGGGGCGGGGACTGTTTCTTACTATGCCTTACGACAGTATCTAACACAGTAGTCACCCCGTCTAAGATGGGTGCCATTGGAACATAGATAGTAATAATAATAAACCTTGATTAAAAATTCAGAATTTTGAGAAGTTCAGAATCCAGAACCAAATTTTGAAGTTCAGGTCCCTCTCTAATTTATGGCTAACAATCTTAGGCCTGGTCTCTACTTTAAACTTACCTATGGTGTTCAGGGTGCGAAAAATCCGTAACCTTGAGTGCTGCAGGTATGCCAAGCTAAGCCTCTGGTGTAGGTGTGGTGAAGGTGATGGAAGCATTCTTCCATTGACTTAGTGACCATTGCTTGGAGTGGTGAAATGGCTACAGTGACAAAATAATCTCTTCCATTGCTGTTGTGTACATCTACGCTATGGGGTTACAGTAGCATAGCTGCGGTGCCATAGCTATGCTGCAGTAACCCCGTAGCATAGCCAAGCCCTATAATGTCTCTTGCATAGTGCTTTGCTGGCACACTAAGATACTTGGAAATGATAGAATTGGAATGATTATCATTACATTGTATCATTAGTTACACCCATGCAATCCCATGAAGTCATATCCCATTGACTTCAAGGGGGTTGCACAGCAGTAATAAATGACAGAATAGTTTTTAGCTATGCAGTCACTGCTTCACTGATATTCCTAAGATATCTGTCTAGGTCTAGGTTTGATAAGATTACCTAGCACTGTAGTAAGTAGAAGTAAACACAGATATTTTAATGGTTTCACATTTAAGAACATAAGAATGGCCATACTGGGTCAGAACAAAGGTCCATCTAGACCAGTATCCTATCTTCCAACAGTGGCCAATGTCAGGTGCCCCAGAGGGAATGCACAGAACAGGTAATCATCAAGTGATCTATCCCGTCGCCCATTTCTAGACAAGATGATAGTCTCAGGAACCAGGTTCAGTGCCATGATTTCAAAGAGGAAAATCAGTGTAGCATTTTCCCACCTCTTCTTACAGTAAGGCTTAGAATTCTCTCTGACTTCCTTAATCTCCCTTGAGCTTCAAGCTGTGTTCTTTCCATCTGATTCAAGTAGTACTAGATATTGTAGAAACATAATGTTTGAGTGAAAAGCAGTCCTAGTAGGTTATTTATTGCCCTTTTGTCCTATGTATCAGTTGCTTCAATCACTTCTGATAGTTTTCCTTTTCTACCTCTACATTCCAAAAAGAGTAACTCATCGATCTACCAGCAAGACTTGTGGTAGTTATGACCACTGACTCAGACCACTTAGATCATCTGGCTCAGCTCAGGTAATCCTTCTCCAATTTAAGATTTTCATCAGAAACCATCATGCCTTTCTGAAAGTAACACAACCACTTTTCAAAATAAATATGGTAAGGTCAATATAATTGAAAAAAATACTTAAGCTAGAGGGTCAAAACTTTACTTTGTGTGATATTCTACTCCTTGTATTTATGAATAGGTTTCCTGTTCAATTTCAAACTTATCTTCAGGTCTTAGATTAATATAATGTAAGGGTTTGTCTACACTGTCCCTCAGTTCAGACTACAGGGGTGTGAACAGAAGTGCACACTAAAGTGCTGTGCTCTAACTCCCCCGTGTGGATGCTCTGGATACAAACTGAAAGGTTCCTAGTTTGCATTAATGTAGTGTGTTTTTTTAAGTGGACTCCCATGTCTACTTTCTGCCCCTTTCCTGGCTGACTTTCCAGATTGCTTCACTCAGCCATCTCCAAAAGGGCCCAAGTAACTTCTCTTTATAGCATAGTTAGGGTCAGCTGACCAGGCACAGGTGCATTTCTTCAAATATTTGAAGAAAATGTTGAATAGCATTGGGTCTAGTACTGATCCCCATGGAATCCCAGTAGAAACATGCCTATTCAATGAAGATTATCCATTGACAACTACTTTTTGAGATTTCTCACTTAGTCAGTTCTTCATCCATTTAACATATGCTTTACTGATATTGTACACTGCTATTTTTTAATTAAAATGGTGTGTTGTACTGAGCCAAATGCTTTATAAAAAGTATATTACATCTATGCAGTTACCTTTATCAACCAAATTTGTAATTTCATTAAAGAATTAAGCCATGTTTGTCTGACAAGACCTATTTTCAATAATACCATGTTGACTGGCATTAACTATATTCCTATCCTTTTCTTCTTTTCTATTATTTTCCCCAGTGTTGATGCTAGGCTAACCAGACTATAGGTATTCAGGTCATTCCGCCTACCCCTTTTAAAATATTGGCACAACAAAAATGCTCTTCCATTCCCCTGATGTTCCAAGATGTATTAAAATAAAACAATATTAGTGGGCTAGAGATGATTCCAGCCAACTCTTTTAGGACTCTTGGGTTGGACTGAAAAATACATAATCATCCTCATGCAATATGAATACATCATCTGGCTTCTTTCCACATACAGGTTTCTTTGGGTCCAAGCAAGTTCGTATTTTCAAGGATTTTTTTGTCATTTTGTTTTTTCCTCTAGGACTCACCTCCTATCACAATGTAGGAGGCTCTAAACTGGTTATCATATCACAATTCCAGATGAAGTGTTCTCAGAACTTCTGCAAGACAGCACTTGCAAAAACTGAAGAAAAAGCTATTTTTGCCTTCTTCTGTTTTCTCGTATGACACAAGGGACACTAATGAACTGAATATGTCGACTAGTTTGCAGGTCTATAATAAGTACTAGGGCCTCACAGGGCTTGTCAGAGAAAATATTATGCAGTTTTGGAGTAGGGGATGCTTGACTACATATGAATTGACATTTTCTCCCATTCATTATATTTTATTTGTATACCAGCTTTCCAAAAACTTAAGTGAGGGCTTGAACCTTCAAACAAGTCTCACAGCTGCTCATTCATCTGTTTCCAATCCATCTGTTATAGATTTTTTCCCCTCCAACTCCTATATCAATGAGATTGTCAGACTGACTAAAAGGTATTTTGAAGGTTGGCAGCATTGCTTAAAATGACAATTTATTTTAAAATGCAAGGGAACATAAATTTACTCTGCATCTTTGAATTAAGCCTATTTCGCTCAATAATTGATGTGGAATCTTTGATTCACTCAATTCCATCTTCTCACCTGAAAGAGTCTTATGCTCGACTGTACACATTGGTATTCATATATCTTTCCGTACTCAAATAATTCTCTGTGTGGTATCTATTGAGAAAAAGGTTTGACATGAAATCACTTTAAAGGAAGGCAACAGCTGAAAATGTCTAATACATAAAACTTTCTTTAGCCATTCAGGAAAATTTCTGTCTACCCATTAGGAGAAAAAAGTACAACTGAACTGTACTAATTCACATTTATGGGCAAAACCCACTGTGAATGCTTAAGCAAGATCAATGAAAAAGACCTAGTGTTTGATCTACTGTGTGTGGGGGGTGTGGGGGGTGGGGGGGGGGAGGTTGTTAAAAAAAACAATGTTGGCTATCAGTTAAATATTTTTTGTTTTGTTTTTATTAAAGGTAAACAGAATTATTGGCCATATTAGTTAATTCCTTAAATAAACTGAGCTTCATTTAAATCAGTGGGAGTTGATGATACTTTGCCTCTCAAGCATCAAACCCTAAAAGCTAGGGCATCTGATATGTAAAGAAAAAGCACGCTGTAGAGATGAAGTCATGTATGTAATGGGTTAATGTATACATACAGTCATTCTACAAGGTACATCAATGATTTATTTCATCAGTTCATTGCACTTGCTCCATATTTCAGTTGTCAAACTAGTAGAGGCAGTAAAGGGGAAGATCCTAAGCTGGTGTAAATTGTCATAGCTCCAGTGAAATCAAACTGTAGTTTTTACATTTCTTTTAATTCCCTTATTCTTGTTCTCATGGTTGCAGGGCTATATGCATCTCTGCCACCTTTCAGGTCCATCTGAGTGCACACATAGTCTGCCTTCTGTGTTTGACCTCTTGCCCTTTCCTGTCTCGGGTGAAGTTTGCAATTTTTCCACTCTTAGACCGGAACCCACACTCATTGCCCCATGTGTACTAACTGCTTATCACCCCGCATGTTTGGCATTTTGGGGCACCTGTTTCGTCCCTTCAGGAACCAGAGACCAGTGATAGAGTGACCAGCAGCCTTCTCAAAACAAAGTATTTTATTTAACAGTTGGAATAAAACACTACAGAAAAAAGGATTTTAATTTTTGAACACCAACATGCATGGTATTACCATCCCATAATGGGAAGCCAGAAAGGCTTATCTTCTTCAGGCACTCTCATGGGTTTCTGTATCTGAGTGTGTATCTCAGGCCTCGTCTACACTAGGAGTTTATGTCGAATTTAGCAGCGTTAACTCGAATTAACCCTGCACCCGTCCACACAACGAAGCTATTTATTTCGACATAATGGGCTCTTTAAATCGATTTCTGTACTCCTCCCCGACGAGGGGAGTAGCGCTAAATTCGACATGGCCATGTCGAATTGGGGTTAGTGTGGACGGAATTCGACGCTAATAGCTCCGAGAGCTATCCCACAGTGCACCACTCTGTGAACACTCTGGACAGCCGTCCGAGCTTGGATGCTCCGACCAGCCACACAGGAAAAGACCCGGGAAAATTTGAATTCCTTTTCCTGTTTGGCCAGTTTGAATTTCATTTCCTGTTTGGACATCGTGGCGAGCTCAGCAGCACTGGCAACGATGCAGAGCTCTCCAGCAGAGGTGACCATGCAATCCCAGAATTGAAAGAGGGCTCCAGCATGGACTGATCGTGAAGTGTTGGATCTGATCACTATATGGGGCGATGAGTCCATGCTTCAGAGCTGCGATCGAAAAGACGGAATGCGAAGATCTACGAGAAGATCTCCAAGCTCATGATGGAGAGAGGATACAGCAGGGATGCAACGCAGTGCTGCGTGAAAATCAAGGAGCTGAGACAAGCGTACCAGAAGACCAAGGAGTCCAACGGATGCTCCGGGTCTCAGCCCCAGACATGCCATTTCTACGTGGCACTGCATGCTATCCTAGGTGGGGCCGCCACCACTACCCCACCACTGTCCGTGGACTCCGACGATGGGGTATTATCAACGGCCGCTTCCTCGGAGGTTTTCGCGGACGGGGAAGATGATGGAGATGAGGAGGACGAGGCAGTCGACAGCACTTTCAACGCTGATTTCCCCGACAGCCAGGATCTCTTCCTCATCCTGACGGAGATCCCCTACCAACCCTCCCAAGGCGGTTACCCGGACCATGAATCAGGGGAATGATCAGTAGGTGAGTGTTTTAAACATTTCTTTTGAGTAGAATAGGCATGTTATTACAGCAATGGGTTTTTAATGATTACTTTGCCCTAGGCGCTTTAGCTGCATTCATGGCCAGTGCAGCTACTGGAAAAGTCTGTTAACATGTCTGGGGATAGAGCAAAAATCCTCCTGGGACATCTCCATGAAGCTCTCCTGGAGGTACTGTGAAAGCCTTCGCATAAGGTTTCTGGGGAGAGCGGCCTTATTGCATCCTCCATGGTAGGAAACTTTTCCGCGCCAGGCTAGTAGCAGGTACTCCGGTATCATTGCCTGACAAAGCATGGTGGCATACGGCCCCGGTGTTTGCTGGCACTCACGCAGCATATGGTCTTTCTCTGTCTCCGTAATCCTCATCAGAGTGATATCAGTCATGGTGACCTGGTTTGAATTAGGTGAATTTTAGTATGGGGACTGGTTGCCTGTTCCTTTTAAAGAAATGTACCTGGCGGTTTCCAGCCACGCAGTGGGGGCGAGGAGGGGGAACGTTCCTGCTTGGCGGTTCACCGGCAGCATGCAGTGATCGTTCCCCGGAACAGCCATGGGTGCGGGGGACAGGGGGAGAGTTCTTGCTGGCCGGATCGCCGGCAGCATGCGGGGACCATTCCCGGGGACAGCCACACGGTGGGGGGGACAGGAGGAGAGTTCATGCTGGCCAGATCACCGGCAGCAGGAACTGGCCAACGCTAGGAGCTGTGCTTAGAACGTGAAAGGAGGGCGCTGCTGTAAATTATGCTTTCAGCAGCCAAAAGTCTACGGCTTACCATGGCTGCCTGCTAGCCGAATTCCGTTGTCCGGCCCCGCTTGTGTGATCTGCACACCAAGACCCCAGGCACTCAATATAAAGATTGAAAATTCGACCTTGTACTGAGTGCACATGTGATAGGTAGTGTGCATGGTCTTGTTCAGAGGGAAAGACTATATTCATTGTTTGCAAAAATGTATCTTTGTGAGGAATTCACTCCCTTTTTTCCATCCCACAGCTGCGAGTGTCTCCCGGGCTACCCCGGCATCTCCCTCCCAGAGGCTGGCACAGATCAGGCGGCGAAAAAAAAGAACGTGGGACGAGATGTTCTCCGAACTTATGGTCTGTTCCCGAACTGAGGCAGCACAGCAGACCCAGTGGAGAGAGGACATGTCTCAATACCAGCGATCATACAGCGAACAGGAGGACAGGTGGCGGCAGGAAGAGCAGCAGACGACTCAAACACTGCTTGGACTAATGAGGGAGCAAACGGACACGCTCCGGCGCCTTGTGGACATTCTGCAGGACCGGAGGCAGGAGGACAGAGCCCCGCTGCATCAGATCTCTAACCACCCTCCCCCGCCACAAAGTCCCATATCCCCCTCACGCAAAGTCACAAGAAGGAGGGGCGGCAGGGGCCGTGGAAACAATCAGTCCACCCCTGTGGACTGTTCAAGTAGCAGAAGGCTCTCATTCCCCAAGATTTGATGCGTTCTTTACTTCCCTCCAACCACACCCCACCCTAGCCCCCGTCCCAGTTGCATCGCATAACTGTGAAGTCCTTAATAAAAAATACATTTCTGTTAATTACTGTTTCCTTCATTTTCTTTTAAAGGATGGTGTGTTTGAAGGGGGGGAAGGGGGTTGGTAATTGGAGAGGATAGGCACCTTTACCAGGGTACAGACGCAGGGGCAGGTTCACCAGAAGATTATACACACATTACAGTCACTAGGTACCCTGGTCAGTCTGGGAGGTAGTTTTCATGTGCTGTGTGTGGGGGCTATGTGACTTTGTGGTGGGGGAGGGTGGTTACAGATCCCCTGCAGCGGGGCTCTGTCATCCTGCCACCGGACCGGAGGCAGGATGACAGAGCCCCGCTGCAGGGGATCTGTAACCGCCCTTCCCTTGCCACAAAGTCACATAGCCCCCCCCCCCCCCGAATCCCAAAAAGGAGGGGTGGCAGGCTCCGTAGCAACAACCAGTCCACCACTGCGGACTGCTCTAGGAGCAGGAGCTTGTCATTCCCCAAGTTTAGAAGCGTCCTTTCCATCACACTACCCGCACCCCACCCTAGCCTGAATCCCAGTTTCAACCCTTTAACGTGAAATCCTGACTAACGCAGACGGTTTTCTTGAACATTGTTTCCTTTATTTTCTTTTTAAAGGTGTGTTTGAAGGGGGGGAAGGGGGTTGGTAATTGGAGAGGATAGGCAATATTAACAGGGTAAAGAAATGGGGGCAGGTTCTCCTTCTGTTTAAACAAATGTAATAGTCACTGGTAAGCCTGGTCAGTCTGGAAGCTAGCTTTCAAAGCTTCCCGGATGCGCAGCGCATCCTGCTGGGCTCTTCTAATCGCCCGGGTGTCTGGCTGCACGTAATCAGCAGCCAGGCGATTTGCCTCAACCTCCCACCCCGCCATAAACGTCTCCCCCTTGCTCTCACAGAGATTGTGTAGCACACAGCAAGCTGCAATAACAATGGGGATATTGGTTTCGCTGAGATCAGAGCAAGTCAGCAAGCTTCTCCATCTCCCCTTCAAACGTCCGAAAGCACACTCCACCACCATTCTGCACTTGCTCAGACGGTAGTTGAAGAGCTCCTTTTCACTGTCCAGGGTGCCTGTGTACGGCTTCATGAGCCAGGGCATTAGCGGGTAGGCTGGGTCCCTGAGGCTCACTATAGGCATCTCTACATCCCCAACAGTTATTTTCTGGTCCAGGAAGTAAATACCTTCCTGCAGCCGTCTAAACAGACCAGAGTTCCTGAAAACTCGAGCGTCATGAACCTTGCCCAGCCATCCGACTTTGATGTTGGTAAAACGTCCCTTATGATCCACCAGTGCTTGCAGCACCATTGAAAAGTAGCCCTTTCGGTTAATGTACTGGCTGCCCTGGTGGTCTGGTCCCAGGATAGGGATGTGCGTTCTGTCTATAGCCCCACCGCAGTTTGGGAATCCCATTGCAGCGAAGCCATCTATAATCACTTGCACGTTTCCCAGGGTCACTACCTTTGAGAGCAGCAGCTCAACGATTGTGTTGGCTACTTGCATCACAGCAACCCCCACGGTAGATTTGCCCACTCCAAATTGATTCGCGACTGACCGGTAGCTGTCTGGCTTTGCAAGCTTCCAGAGAGCTATGGCCACTCGCTTCTGGACTGTCAGGGCTACCCGCATCCTGGTGTCCTGGCGCTTCAGGGCAGGGGACACCAAGTCACACAGTTCCAGGAAAGTGCTCTTATGCATTCAAATGTTTTGCAGCCACTGTGATTCATCCCAGACCTGCAGCACTATGCGGTCCCACCAGTCCGTGCTTGTTTCCCGGGCCCAGAATCGCCGTTCCACTGCATCAACATGACCCAGTGCCACCATGATGTCCACGGTGCGGGGTCCCGTGCTTTGTGAGAGGTCCGTGCCACTGTCAGAGTGAATGTCCTCACCGCGCTGCTGTAGCCTCCTCGCCCGATTTCTCAACATCTGCCTCTGAAAAAGGTGGACGATAAGGTGCGAGGTGTTGACAACGGCCATAACTGCAGCGATGATCGCCGCAGGCTCCATGCTTGCAGTGCTGTGGCGTCCGCGCTGTCAATCACTAGAAAAGGGCGCGAAATGATTGCCTGCTGCCGCTTTCACGGAGGGAGGGTGGGAGTGAGGGTTAAATGACAACAGTTACCCCAAACCACCCACAACACATTTTTTGCCCCAGCAGGCATTGGGGGCTCGACCCAGAATTCCAATGGGCAGCGGGGACTGCGGGAACTGTGGGATAGCTACCCACAGTGCACCGCTTGCAATGTCGATGCTTGCCCCATTACTGTGTACTCACAAAGTCGAATTACTGTCCTTAGTGTGGATACACACGTTTGACTTTGTAATATTGGTTACAAAAATTCGGTTTAAGTAAAATCAAACTATTCTCGTAGTGTAGACATACCCTCTTTCTCTCTCTGTTAGTCTGTGTCCTTACATCAAACACACACCCCTCCCGATGTACTCCAGTCCTGACTACTATCCTACAGTTCAGACTGGTTTGGGGGCTGCTCAGAAGAGTGGGCTAGAACTCTGACATTGTCTCTTAATGACCCTTTAAGTGTAAGTTGTTAGGTGACTATTAGAAAGGGTCTCCTTCATCTTGCTTTTGTTGGGTAGTCTCTGCTACCCAGAAAGACACAATGCTAATGACAGATCCAGATACACAACTAATAATTATAAAAGAGCACCACCATGTTTGTCACTTGTGTGAACGTTTGTATATCGAGTATCTGGATTTGCAGCTAAAGTAATGGAAAAAAGATACTGGCAGCAGTCAAAAGAATCTGAATAGGTTACCAGAATGGACAATTATGATAAGAGATTTTTACATACCAGTCTTACAAACCAAAAGACAAACAGAAATCACAATAGCATGCAAGAGGGAGTGGCATGGTAGAGCGAAACCTCTTCTGATCTTTAGGAACGTTCCCAATATTGACAGAATAGTTATTTCAGGAATTTCTGACCCCAAATCCCAATTACTATACCATTAGGGAAATGTCCCGATTTTTGTACAGCATGTGCCACTAAAAAGAGTCCTTTGACCATTAGGTAAAGTATGATGTATTAATGTCAAGGACCTAAAGAGTTTATAAACTTTCACTGTCCAACATTAAAGAGTGATAGATAGGTTTGGGGTTAGTTTTAAACAGAAGCCTTGGTTTTACTAGGTTATTTGGCAAACACCCAAAAGCATTAATTCAAGTTGAAAGTTTATTGATTAAACACAAAAAAAGAACAAGATATTAAACCAAGCATTTATATTGAAACTGTGGTTGAGTGATTATGCAAAACAAGCATCAGTTCTTATCAAAGTCTCTCTCCTTTTGTAGTCAAAGTATCAAAGTCTCTTATTTTCAGAACAACCTTTCTTTGATGGAAAGGAAAAAGGTTTAATTTTACTCTCAGTTCTGATGTGAAGAACATTCACTTATCCTGTTCTTAAAAGACAGAGACAAGGTGGAGGAGAGACAGGATAGAAAAGGTGGGTATAATATGGCTTTTGTTGATGCCTTTGGAATACTGGAATTCTGGTTAGTTACAAGTGGATGCTTTGGCTCGTAAATTGACCACTATTTCTGCTGCTTGGAACATGGTTAGTTACTATCTGTTAAGAGCCATCATTTGGTTGGATCCTTTCTCCTTAGACAAGGAAGATGTGGATGAATGCAGTATTGTTGACTTCAGGATTTGATGGAAAACCAAGAGAGCGAGATAAGATAGGGAGTAGGGTGACCAGATGCCCCGATTTTATAGGGACAGTCCCGATATTTGAGGCTTTTTCTTATATAGAAGCCTATTACCTCCCACCCCCTGTCCCAACTTTTCACACTTGCTGTCTGTTCACCCTAATAGAAGGACAGAAAGAGTGGAGCAGAAAATAACACAGCAAGGGAAGGGAATACAAAACAGGATTGTACATGCTTTTGCAATGCCTGTAATTAGATACCCCCAACTAGTGAGCTTGAGGACTGGATGCCATGATAATGTGATGACTTTCAGTACTCACAGGTGAAAACAAAGTTCTTTAAACAAGAGTAAGGCCAGCTGGCCTTCATCTTATGGAGAAAGTCCTTTAGATGAGTTGAGAGGAGTTGCAGTGCTGGCAGATTGGGAGATGAACTGGGGGGAAATGATTCTTTTTATTTTTGTTAACGTCTTTTTTTTTTAAAGAATCCCAAAGGAGTAAAAGTGGGTGGCATATCTTACCATCATTATTTTGTCCACCAATTAAATTCCTTTCTTTAAGGCCAAACTTGGCATAGGTAACCTTGTTCTCACATTTTCTTGTTTACAAACTATGATTTCTCCACGGTCCTTGACTTATATCAGTAGCCTGTTTTGTTTGGACTAATACAGTTTTTCTGTATGGTTTTCCTGCACCTGTCCATAACGTTCATCATTATAAATAACTTGACCTATTTTTCATAGTTATTGTAACAACTTATGTACTTTCCCATACTTTTCACAACTGAGCTTAGGATAATATTTTAGGTTCAGTAATCACAACAGATATTACCGGTATGAGCAAGCATTCTCTATAGTTAGAAAGGGAAATACCACTAGTATTAACTTTACTTAGCAGTAGAAGATTAAAAGGAAACCTAGGGAATCCATATTTAATGTTTGGCAGTGCATTTTTCATAGATATTTTAATACATTAGCTACTCTAATATATGATATAAAGATTAATGTAATATAGTTGTTTGATTAATGTTCTGTTATTATATCACAATTATCTTTCTATACAGCATGAGCCACTCCTTAGCTATTGTGAACTGGCATAGCTCCATCTAAGTCAATGGAGATTGCGAGTTCATGAGAGCTGAAGATCTGGTCCTATGTCTTCAAAATAAGACAAGTGGTACCCATCCATAATTAAGGTTACAATAGACTTTCTATTATACAAAGTAATGATACTGTCCCTCTGCAATTCTTTAGGAAAAACAAACCAGTTTGCAGGTCATGTTGGTGATGTCAGAGTTGATATTTGGGGTTGAATCAAATTGAAATAACCAACCACATTTACAGATGACAGGATTTTAAAAAATCATCTTTTTCTTCTTTGTGAACTATGGGATAAAATTCATCCGGATAGAGAACATCACTGCTAGAGGTGGCTGGTGCCCCAAATAATTGGTTAGGTTTCAAATGGCAAGTTCCTCCCCACACACACATCACCTCTTGTCATAAATATAAAGGGACGGGGTTGAGAAGCTGATGCAGTACTATAAAATCGGGGGGGGGGGGAGGCTTTTCTCGGTCTGTCTGTGTGATCTCTCCGTGGGAGACAGACCAACAAGTAACCATCCATCTTCTATGGAGTTAGTAAGTGATTTTAGATAAATGCTTTAGGTTTTTCTGTTTCCTTTAGCTTGGGAAATTCGCTGTGCTGGAGGGAATGTGTATTCCTGTTTTTGTTGCATTTTTCTGTAACTTGGAGGTTTTGCCCAGTGGGGGATCCCTCTGAGTTAGGAAATTGAGTACCCTGTAAAATATATACCATCCTGATTTTACAGAGATGATTTTTACCTTTCTTGTTTTAATAAAATCCTTCTTTTAAGAATCTGACTGTTTTCCATTGTTCTAAGACCCCGGGGGTGGGTTTTTGATCACTGGGTAACCAATTGGTTAGGAAATTATTCTCAGGCTCCCCAGGAAAGGGGGTGTATGGGCTTGAGGGGATATTTTTTGGGGAAGGGGAACTTCAAGTGGTTCTTTTCCCTGGTTCTTGTTTAAATCACTTGATGGTGGCAGCAAGAAGTTTTTACCAAGGTGCAGGGAGATTTTGTACCTTGGAGAGTTTTAACCTAAGCTGGTAGAAATAAGCTTAAGGGGGTCTTTCATGTGGGTTCCCATGTCTGTACCCTAGAGTTCAGAGTGGGGAGGGAACCTTGACACCTCTCTTTCCCTGCATGTTGCTTATATTGTCGAACTAAAAACTGCAGCACCATCGACATGAGGGGAAGTGTCACATGCTAGTGGGGTTTTTTGGAGGGTGGGGGGATAAGGAATGCATTTGGAGAAAAGGGGAATACAAAAAAGAGTATTCTCCTCTCTCACATGCCCTCTTCACCTTTCAGAAAGTAAACTGAAACATCTTATAGGCCAGGGCACGATAAAATAATATTTATCCCTCTTTCACCTCCACTCTGTTCTCTTCCAGTCCTGACATCTTCCCCTCCAATAGAGGCCTTGGCCTATAATCCCCATACTGTTTCAACATCCTTCCCTCATTCTCCACACACACCAATAATTCGTCCACACACTCATTTCCCAACTGGCTCCATTCCCTGCTTCACTCCAACTGCCAGGCACGTGCGCACAAACACACATACACACACACACACACCTATGCCTTTAGTCTGAAAAACCCCTCCTCTCCTTACCTAACCCCTTCATAGCTCAGAACAACCACCCTACTCAGCTCTGAAACTTCTTCCTCCCAATACCTGGAGGCTCAACTTCCCTCCCCCTTCAGGTTCAGAAATCCCTTTCCTCCCCAACTGTCACCATCTTCCCAGCTCACAAATACCCATACTTATTGACAGATATGGAACAGAGACAGCAAGGAAGGACTGTGGCTGCAGCAAAAGCCCTAGAAGATGCCTCTGCAGGACTAATGGAAAATAACCTCTTCCCTAAGCTCCTTGGAAGCCATGTGCTGCCATGTCCCCAAGGGCTGGAAGCTGGACAGAATAAGTGTAAAGAATCCTAGACTTTACTTCTGTGAGGCTAATAAGAAGGAGAAATAGTATTTCTGCTGCATGGCTCCTCCCTCTGCTGGCTTCAATCTGTGTTGCAAGGCCAGGAGACCCAGTGCTATCTGGGTTTAGCCTCCGGGAAGTTCAGCAACTTCAGTTCTACCAGCAGCCCTGATGGCAGCAGTTGGTACTGCACCCCCAGCCACACTCCATGGTGTCTACAATGTACCATATATGTACAGTGTTTCATACATCTGGAATTATTGATGGGGCTTAACTCTATTAGCCCCAAATGACCGACTGTTCCTGGTCAGCCCACAGTCCTTCCATCGCCCACAGTAAGTACCACTTAAACCTTCAGAATAACAGTTTAAATGGAACTTAAGCAGTGCTTTTGCTTTGCACTGGCCCTCCGCGTGCTGATGGATGGTATGTGTTTGTATGCTATTAATTCTAGCATAGTATGTGAGGTTAATAAAAGATGTGTCAGGTTTATAAAGCCACTGTTCGGTTTCAGAACTCTGCCAGAACTTAGTTGAGGGAGCCAAGCAGACTGCAAAAACCAAGTAGTTTGCAGCTACATTTTCATTATAGGTCTAGCTGACTCAGATACTGCAGGAATGAAGCCCCTACACAATACATTTGGTTCAAGTAGAGGCTGCAACCTCATTGAATTGAAACCTGAAAGGATTTAATCCTCCCCTTTCAACAACTAATCAGCAGAAAAAATAGTCCAAGGCCAGGTTTCCAGTCTAACCACAATAGGAGACACCCATCCACATATGAAGACTACGGTTAGCTTACCACCTCTCTCCCCATTACAAACAAGCATTGTCATTCAGCACCCTTGTTGAAACTACAGCCACTTTTACCTCAGATGTGGATTCAGGACAGAATCAAAGGGGTGCTACTAACTAGCACTTGATGTTGGAGCCCAGCCTATATTCAGTTCTTAAGTTCTTTATCCAAAAATAAGGGTTTTTAAGGGTTTTAAGTCTGCATCCATAGATATTTTAAATTTGGAGACGACTAGATAATTTTACTGAATGTTAATTTGATATCTAATTTCATAATATAGTATTCTGATAATAAGTGCACTACTAAGAGCTGGTCAGTTATTTTTTGCATAGAAATTTATTTTGCTTGGCTATTTTGTTTGTTCATGAACTATCCATGTAATTTTTATTAGATGAGATGGCACTCCAGAAAGTTTCTCCAAATAACTTTTCCTTCATTGAAATGTATTGATATGTGCCAGAGAAAAAAGAACTATGTGCCAAAAACAGTTCAGAAAGGACAAAATAATGATATACCATATGCTGTAGGCTCAATCCTGCAAACAATTTAAAGTTAATGGAACTACTCACACAGTAAGGATTACTTGTCTGAGTAAGTGTTTGCAGAATTGGGTAGTTAGAGCTGGAAAAATGATACAGTAATATCTTAAAAAAGCACACATCACATAATTTAAAAATAAATTAGTTTAAAAAAAATACTAAACATGATAAGAATAGATGTTCCAGCCCAAATATGCATAGTTTACATCAAACAGACTTGACCTTAATGGCTAAGTCAAAGCAAAGCATTTTTAAATAGTGTAATCCTTTATGACTTTCTGAGGATTTTGTTTTTCTAAAATCATCATTTCTGAGAGTTCAACCTCTTCTGAAAACTTTATCTAAAGGCAAACATTATCTTGTTTACTGTACCCTTCACCGGTCTGGGCAAGGACAAGCACATATATCTTTTTACTTTGCATTGGCAAAGGATGTGGCATGTATGTGTTTGTATATTTTTACAGATAGATAATATGTATAGTACCTAGATGATGGTGATATCATGTAATAAACTGCAGAGCCATATGATAAATACGCTTTCTCATATGGTTCCACAATTTATCATGTAACTTTGACCACCTCAGCTACCTTCTCTCTCTTCTTGTGTATCATACACACCAACAGATAATTATTAGCACAGTGTTTGCCCAGCTGTAATTAATCCCAGCTTTGTGTTTTAAGTACTACTACACCTTTTTTCTTTGTATTACAAAAGCATTTAGCAGTCTCAGCTGAGATTGGGGTAGAAGGGAAAACAGAGGTGAAGTGACTTGCCTAAGGTCACCCCATCACAGCTGTGATTAGAACCCATATCTCAAAAGTCCCTGTCCACTTGACCACACAGTCTCTCACTGCTATACCACCAGGGCCAGCCTTAGGTTTCTTTCCCCTGCTGATAATAGTTCCTTTCAATTAATTAGCCTTTTACAGTTGGTATGGTTACTTCCACCTTTTCATGTGTCTCTGAATGTATAAATATCCTCCCACTGTATGTTCCATTCTATGCATCCAACGAAGTGGCCTGCAGTCCATGAAAGCTTATGCTGAAATAAATTGTTAGTTTCTAAGGTGCCACAAGTATTCCTTTTCTTCTTAGGGAAAATGGCACCCTGGCTGATCTTTCTTTGGTGCCCTTTAATTACTGATCCACAAGCAGTGGATGGCTGCTCAGCGGGCAGAGCAACAGCAGGTGGAGTGGCGATGGCACTGCATGTGTCATGCTGCTGGGAAGGTAGAGAGGAGAAATGTGTGAGCACCTGGCTCCTGCCCTTCAGCCCCCTTTATCTCCTCTCCATGCTGCTCATCTCAGCATGGCCCTTCTGCAGTCTCTTGACCATGGCGTCCCCCAATCACGACACCCGAGGTGGTCGCCCATGTCGCCCAACCATAAGACTGGCCCTGTATACCACTACCCCTCTTGTAAAGAGAAATTATTCAGGATTTTTTTCAAGGTAATATTCTAGCAGAACTGTGTTTGCAAATAAAATTTACATAGTTTGGTATATGTTAAACTTATATGTAGCATACTGAAGCAGCCTGGTATTCTTCCTTTGTTGTTGGTTCATTTATTCCCAATAAAAGTAGAACGATCAATTGAGTATCCAACAAAAGGTAGCGCCACTTCTGTTCAATCCTAAATGAAAAATATCCATCAGTTTTAAAAAATGAACAATCTCTGTTTCATTTTCAGTTGAGTTGCTTGATTCTTCCCTAGGAAAGTCTTCCCCAAGAAATCCAGCTTTATATTTTGAGAGATGCTGCTTTGGACCACCCACTCAAATTAAAAGAAAGGAATAGGGCCATTTTCTGACAAGATCTTGGAATCATGGAAACTTCTAAAGTCTATTATGCTGAGAAGTGCCAGGCACTGTGAGTCCAGTGTATCATTTGTATCTTTAAATGTTATCTCTATCTTTGTGACCTGGTATTGTATTCTAGCCCCATGGGAGAGGGTTATTGAACTCCCCCCAACAACTAACATCAGTGGGGGATAATTATTGCAAATCCTGAATCAGTTAAAAAACTCCAGAGAAGTACCAGGCCTTCGGGGGAACTTCATAGACTGGCTGAAATCTTTGAGACAAAGAAAGAGGTCAGCCTGAATTGGCTGAATTCCCCTCATTTGGATCCAAGAACTAACATGAGGTTGTAACCAAGAGGGTAAACCCTTGCTAGAGGGGTTGGAAAGTCTGGAACCTGCTAGGTTCCTCCATAAGGAAGATGGGTAGCACCTAGTAAGTTTAGCATGTGGATAGATTGCTTGTTGGTTTATTGTATGTTTTCTCTGTAATACTTTTGTCTTAAAATAAATGTATCATGCTTTGTGAAAGATGGCTGGTCACAAGTAACCCTGTCATTGTCTTTGATGGAAAGCAAACCACAGGTGTTGGACTAAGATCACACCTGTTAGGATAAACACAATGAATTGTAGGGGGACTGCAAGCTAAGGATATGGTGAGGTGATGGTTGGAGGGCTGAGGCATAAAGGGCAGACAATGGAGGGGGCAAAGGTGCAGTTAACTCCTTATTCCATGAGTTAACCCTCTGACACTAGTGCTATTCAATGTAAGGGTGGCAGAATCTGGTCTGTAGAAATCAAGGGACAAATTGTGATCACACAAGGAATGCCCAAGTGAAATGATTTTGTCAAGATAAAATAAGGTTTTCAGAAGCATGGAATCCTTCCCCAATCCAAATATAGGTTCTGTGCAGACAAGCTGTGGCAACTTGTCTCAGTGGACGGGAAGGTCTAATGACTGTGTCTCACTTTCCGGTGAGGATATGTAACCCAGTGGCTCCACACTATGTACAGACTCACTGGCTATGTCCCACCAGTCTTCTAGAACAAGGTCCATGGCAAAAGTTGTCCAAAATCTCAGCTCTGTAGTGAACAGTGACTCAGGGCTCAGAAACAGCCAGTACTTGCCCATGTGTTGTACTCAGACTTCTCTGAAACTTTTGCCATCTCAATCCACCCCCTTCTCATCCTTGTCACCAACACTGGACAAGTAGAGCCAGGAGTGTGAAACCTCAAGACTACAGCTGCCTGAGCCTGGACATAAAGCCCCAGGCAGTGGTTCCATGCGCTGCTGTGGATGCGGGAATAGAGGGGGTCTCGGCATTGGATCAGGCCTGCAGGGAGCTGAGGGCAGGATCCAGGCATAAGAGCCTACCCTCATAATTCTTCGCAGCAACCCCTGTATAATAGGAAAGAAGGCAATACAGGAATTGCCTCACAGTAGCGTCCTCCAAGCCATGACGTTCCCTGTTTTGGGGCCTTGCCATAAGGTAGCTATTCAGTTCCCCAATCTGCTGCCAGTAAAATAAGACTGCACTTATCACCATATTAGTAAGCAAGCAGGTGGGTCTCGAGAGCGGCACTTATCATCATATTAGGGAGCAAACAGGTTAGTTTCTCAATCTACTGCCAGTAAAATAAGGCCTTAACTTATCACCATATTAGGAAGCAAAAGGATGAATCAGAGGGTAAGGGACAGGGCGGGTACCAAAAAGAGGGTTGGGGATAAAAAGATGCTGTAACCATAACTCGGGGCTCACTCTGTTGGTCGCAAGATGGAGACGAATGAGCGGTCTGGATGCTGTAACTGAATAAATCGCCTCTTACCACTCCACCGGGCTTCATCCATCATTCGACTGTGTGCAACAGCTGCTTCCATTGCTTGACTGGACAAATCATGGTGGTGGTGATGAGAAAGCAACAAAAAGAGTTCCTGCCAGAGTTTTTCTGGGAAGTAAGGAGACAAGAGGGGAGAGGAGCAACAAGAGGAGGAGGAAGAAAACAGAGAGGAGAGGATGAATCTCCCAAGAGAAAAGGTAGGACGAAAAGAGTCCTCTTTAAATGCAACATTTAACTTAGCTAGCCTAAGAAGCACAGTTTGCAGTTAAGCAAGACTTCAAAATTTGCCTCTTACCAGTGAACATTTTACTCTTGGCCCATGACATTTAGCTGCTACTGTGGGTGGAGCTTCAAAGAGTACCATCAGCTATTTTTTCCAGTCTGACCCCCGGTAATATAGCATAGAATTACTTATGATGGACTTTCTGCTGCCTTGCCCATTATACAGTGGTAACCTAGTGCTTCTGCTGCACTTTGAGGTCTGACACAGCCCGGTATGGGATCACAGGGTTTGTTACAAATGCTTAATATAGAGGGTGTTGAAAATTTTAAAGCAGGTTTTGATCTAAAAGACTCAAATATTGGCAGACTATACACAACACTTACTATTGATAACTTTTCTGTGGTTTTACAGTTCTAATTTCTCATTGTCTTAAATGTGACCTGAAAGGCTTTTCCCTTGCCTAGATCAGATTTCCAAGTTCTGTGTTTCTCCTGAAATGTTTAGACTCTTTCAAGGACAAGAATTTTCAAAAGTGGCTAGTGATATTGTGTGCCTGAATGTTTGGTTGCCCATTTTGAGACACTTTAAATAGACCTGATTTTCAGAAAGTGTGGAGCTCTCCGCTCTGAAATTCATAAAAGATAGGTATTCAAAGATGAGGCACTCAGAATAACTAGTCACTTTTCAAAATCTTTGCCTCAGAGAAAACCAAGGATCTACATTACTGCTTTACTAGAGGAAAGTGATATCACCAACTACCTAACTGTTTCAAAATTCAACTCATAACTAAGATTTTGACACATAGCTGATGGAGAAACTAATGAAGTGGAAGGGTGAAATAGAAAGCAATGAGTATATAGTTGTTACAGAATGATGATGTTATTCAGGGCTCTGAAAGTGAGGGAGAGAAACTTGTATATGCTACAGAGAGACTGGAAACCAAGTGAAGAGATTTGGAGTGGTATGGTTGGCACAGCAGGAGAGAAATTACTTCTGTTAGGGGCATTGTCAGCAGGGAGAGGAGAGAAGACCTAAGATGTGGGGAGACCAATAAAGAAGGAATATTGAGAACGAGTTTGTACTTTTACCTAAATAAAAAGGAGTAAAACTTACTTTTTTTGCAGGCTTTGCAACTGTGTGGAAAATATCTGGAGTTTATCTTGCTTGGTTTTGTTAATTTCACAATAAGCAAAAAGTGTGTTTTGCCAACAAAAACTGCCTTGTCACTTAACAAAACTAACACAGCTCCTGAGCTATGTCACAAAAACACAGACAGGAGACTGGCAGAAATAGTGCTGAGAAAAGGAATTTTATAGTTGTATTACTAATGGATTTTGTTAGCATTGAGAATTTACTCAGGATTTCTCTGTCATGTGATGAGTTATAAACAATAGATGTTGCCCTGGGTAAAATTTTAATCGTTTTTCATTTTTTTCTTTAGCGCAGTGCAGCTTAGCTCAGAGAACTGACTCATTTCTGATAGTTCAGCTACAGAGGTGATAGGAGTTATTCACTTTGTTAGTTTATTTAGAATATAACGTGCCAGGAAACTCTCAATACTTTTTCCATTACCATCCTGGTGGTTAACTATATTATCCAATTAGTATGATAACCTGGGAGTCGAGAGAATATTAGAAATAGTATTTTACATATATTGACAAACATATTAAACTTCAACAAAACTGTGAAACACAAGCAAGTACATCACGTATTAATAAACATTAACAGTTAAAAGGATGCTATCTAGTCTCAAAGTTTATATATGTATACATATGTATAGTCTGGACCTAATAAATTTAATACTGGATATGAAATATAATTTGTTTAACTAATGAAAAAGTAACTACTATGCTTAATTTAGTTGGGGAACAGGTACTATCTGAGGCTTTCTAAGAGGATATCCTGTGTTTTTGAGGAAAGCCTGTCTATATGGCAACATTATTACCAGTCATGGATACGGAGCAAGAATCCTGGTCTCTGCTCCCAAAGGGTGAAATTTCCCCCTGTGCAGGGAACTAGCATAAAGTCTATGCCTCACTTAATCTCATCTAAACCCTGTTTTGTGGGTTTAAGTGGTGCATAGGTCTTACACTCTTTGCACAGGAGTGAATTTCATCCAAAGTTGCCATTAGGAAAATACTTTATCGGAAAATGTGTGTGTGTGGGAGGGGGCGGGGGGCATGGAAAAAGTTGACTTTTTGGCAAAAAATCATGAACCAAAATATTCTGAAAAACATAATATTTTGATTCAGAAATGTTGATGTGAGACCTCATGGGAGCCGCAGTTCAGGTTCCTCATTCTCCCTTTTTCTCTATAGGCCAGGCTCTTTGGTCAGATGACATCTTCCATGATACACCACTGTGTCTCTTGGTGAGAAGATGCAGTGCATCATGGAGACTCATAGTCATGGTGCATTATGGGACATGAAGTCTGGCTTGATAGTCTGGCCCATTGAGGACAATTGCAACATAAGTCAACAAAACTACAATTCTCATGAGTAGAGAGGTGTGTGGAACCAACTAACCTCTTTTTTTTCTTCATTAAGTTTTATAAGGATGCACTCAGTAGCGTAGCCAGGGTGGGAGCAGGGGGAGCGGCCGCTCCCCCTTGAGCAGAAGCGGCGGAAGTGGCGCCTTTTTTTAGCAGCACTACAAAAAGGCACCGCTTCTTTTTAAGCGCCGCTTCTTGCACTCACCTGGCGGTGCTCCAGGTCTTCGGCGGCATTTTGGCGCGGGGTACCACCAAAGACCCGGAGTGAGCCGCCGAAGTGCCGTCGAAGACCCGGGAGCACTGCCGGGTGAGTACAGGGGGAGGTGCCTTTTATAGTGCCGCTCCCCCTGTGCTCCGGACCTGGCTGCGCTACTGGATGCACTATTCAGAAAAGTTCCACTAATCAAGGTGGGCCTGAAGGTGACTGAAAGCAACCCAAGATGATTAGGTGGCTCGGAATCCATGCATAGCTATGGTGAAGGACAAGGAAGATAATGGGTCTCTCTCCAACAGCTGCAGCATAGGATCAGGTATGTTCTTTGTATCACAATCATTTTTTTGGACCACCATTTCTATTTTGACGTTCATAAATCTCTCCAGTAAACATCTTTCATTTAGAACAGTATGGCCATTTTCCACTTATTGTGCAGGTTGTATAAATCTCTCTCAAACAATAACGCATGTGCTGGTGTTGTAAGTTTACAGGGTGTTTAGGTACAAGTATTGTAAAAAACTGCACCATAAGTATTTTATAACTGCAAGCTGTAAAGATTCTCCCAAAAGGTTTCCATTTATTTTTATCAAGGTAAGTAGAGTCTGGGCTGTATTTTTCTAGCCTAACAGGTTTAATATTGTTATGCACATAAAACAATTGTTGTATGTAGCACTGAACATAATGTTTTCTATGGCTTTGCTGGGCAAATGTAGTTGGCCAAAATGTTTAAGTGAAAAATGCAGATTTGGCGACACAAAAATGTGTTGCAAATTCATGTCACTTTAACTGAATTGTCCATGTTGAGTGGGGGGAGGGGGATCCAAAAAGTCAAAACATTTATTTTCAAAATTATTTCCCAAAAATTCTGAAGTAATATATTTTCAGTTTGACCCAAAATGAATGATTTTTTTTCTAGCTAAATCACCTGCCTCACTTTAAAAGGAATTAAGCAACCCAGGGCGGGCATTCTCTGCAAGTGCCCTCAGCTTTGGAATTCTCTCCTCCTTTGCTCTGAGACAGCCCAAATGTATTGATCTTCAGGATACACTAATTTAGTTAGTTGGAATTGGATAGAGGTGAGTGAGATAAGACCTGGTATTTGTGTATGATGGGGTTTGGTTTGATATCATTGGTTGGTTATTTTTCTTGAGAGTAAATAGCTGGATTTATGTCATTGTATTTTTTTGTAGGACTTCCTACATCCCTGAATATATGTCTCTGTTCAAAACGTAACTAAAAATAACCTTGTATCATTATAGGTATTTTCTCACTTGTATATAAATTACATACAAGTACACAGTATATAGATTAATAGGCGTTGGCCATAATATTTTAGAAAGATACATTTTATTTGAATTTACATAGGATATTAGTAAATGTATTCATTTGAAATAAATGTCAATTGAAGCATAATGTAACCATCCTTTTATTACTTAAATAGCATTGATTAATTAGTGTGATTATGTGTTTGTTTTATTGATAAATTATATGTTTAAATGGAAATTGATTTTATAATAAACTTATGTAGACCTGAACTCTTAAGCTAATTTTGTATCTAGTCTAAGAAAGAACAATATTAAATGTTACTAATGTCACTTTATATTTTTGAATTCTCTCTTATATTTTAAAAATGAAGAAAAGGGTAATTGAACAGTAGAAAAAGCTGATCTAATCATATGTTCCTCATCTCTGATTTATCACCAAAGAAAATTTCCTAATTAGCATTTTGACCTTTAAGGAGATAATTTCATTAATAGTAGATCAGACAGGAGCTGTAGATTAAAATACTATTTTTTTCTAATTTTTAAAAAGCCTCCTTTAAAAAGTTTTTTAGGTTCTCTCCTTATCTAATTATGCTTTTGGTTCTCACCAATCTATATTTAAATCAGTGCTAATATTGTTGACATAAAAGTCTCAATTCCAATCAAATGTGAAAAGATGCAACCCCAGTGAATGCAGTGGAGATGGATCCTCTTGCACCACATCTAAATCTATCCTTGTACTCAATAGTGTAGCAAAGAAAAGAGAACGAAGCAGTAATGGAGCACTTCTTTGTAAGCTAAAACAAATAACCAATACAAACATGATGATGGGTTGGGTTCAGTTATGTTTACTTCAAGAGATAGGCAAAGTTTCAGATCCACTTTTATTGTATTGCAAAACAATTTATCTATCCCCGTTAAATATAATTACACTGTCACTGACATTATTCTTTTTAAAAAAAAACGTTAATTTCTGATTTTAGTTTAAGATTTGTGTAGCTTAGAAAACATTGATAGTTTGTGCTCATGTGTTGGGGCCTAGCCTCCGAACCTCTTCCTCATGCTGGTAAGCAACTACTTATATGAGTAGTCCCATTGAAGACAATGGGATTACTCATGAGAGTAACTGTTCACCAGTGTGAGTAAGGGGTTCAGTCTGGCAATATTCATTCATTCATTCATTATTTGTATTATCAAAGTGCCTGAGACTTGGGTCAAAGCTCCATTGTGTTAATCTTTATATACACCCTTATCAGGTTAGGGGTGGGTAAAAAATAACATACAGTGGCTTCTCATCTGTTCTAATAGTCTATATATGCATCAGTACATGCTTGAGTTTTTCACTTAACTGAGTAATTTATTACTGTATAAACTAATATAGTAACTCCTTGCTTAACGTTGTAGTTATGTTCCTGAAAAATGCGACCTTACGCGAAACGATGTTAAGTGAATTCAATTTCCCCATAAGAATTAATGTAAATGTGTGTGTGTGGGGGGGGGGGGGGGCGGGGGGGCGGCGGGGGGAGAGTTAGGTTCCAGGGAATTTTTTTTTGCCAGACAAAAAACCCTATCTTTTATGTATATACACACACATATACACAGTATAAGTTTTAAACAAACAATTTAATACTGTACACAGCAATGATGATTGTGAAGCTTGGTTGAGGTGGTGAAGTCAGAGGGTGGGATATTTCCCAGGTAATGCATTGATGCTAAATGATGAACTAGCACTCCGCTGTGCCCTCAAGGGTTAACACATTGTTGTTAATGTAGCCTCATACTCTACCAGGCAGCATGAATGGAGGGAGGGGAGACAGCATGGCAGAGAGACACAGAGACACACACCGGTGTGTGAGAGAGAGACGCGCATTGCCCCTTTAAGTTCGCTGACCACACTCAGGTACATTGCCTTTTTTAGTTGATCAGCAAGTTGAGATAGCGGCTGCTGCCATCAAGCACCCTTCCTCCTGAGCCCTGTCCTGTCCCCCCGTGCTCTATGGAGATAAGGTCGGGGGGCAGGAGCGGGGGGGGGGGAGGGGAGCACCATGACATTAGCACCTCTCTATCCCCAACCCCTGCACAGCAAGCAGGAGGCTCCTGGGAGCAGCTCCAAGGCAGAGGGCAGGAGCAGCACATGGCAGTGGGGGGAGGGACAGCTGAACTGCCGGCAATTGATAGCCTGCTGGGTGGTTGCTGCACAGGGAACTTAGGAGAGTAGGGAGCTGATAGAGGGGCTGCCGGCCCACCCTGGTTCCAAGCCCCCACCAGATAGCTCCAACTGGCTGCTCTTCTTGCAAGCAGTGGATAAAGCAGGAGGCTGCCAAACAACGTTATAAGGGAGCATTGCACAACTTTAAATGAGCATGTTCTCTAATTGATCAGCAACATAAAACGAAACAATGTTAACGAGGATGACTTTAAGTGAGGAGTTACTGTATTTGGAATATCAGATTTCCAGAGCTTTCATTCTCACCACCATACCTTTCGACTGTAGTAATCTTGCTTCTATTCTATTCTATTCTATTCTATTCTCTAGGTGTTTGCTCAGATGACTCATTCTCTGACAAGTTAGAGGAGCAGTGAATAACTAGACATGTTGGAGCACAAAATGTCATCCCTGGTGGCAACTGTGGGCATGGCTCTTGTTATAGTTGCTACTACAGCTTCTCTTCTGCATGTTTATAACAATAGACGATTACTACCAACTCTGATGAGGCTACTATGTCTGTAATACTGGTTTTGGCCCTGATTCAGCAAAACGCTTAAGCATGTGCTTACCTTCATCCTTATTCAGCAAAACACTTGAAAGTACATGCTTAAAGTCCCGTTGACATCACTGGGATTTAAATAAGCGATTAAACTGCTGTGTTGAATTGGAGCCTTCTTTGATTAATACTGTATTGTATAGTAAGTCCTCCAGGAATTGTAGAGATGCCACACTTCCTATACACTCGTTATGGAGTCTGTTTTTATTTTTTTCCTGTGAAGCACTGCTTGCTGGAATGGAGAAATAAACTTGCTTAGGACAGGGCATAGTCACAGGCTACAGCTAGAAAAGAATAGGAAGGTTTGTTTCCTATTCATGTATATAGTTTCCATTCTTAAGAAAAGATATATCTTGAGACTGGTCTTGCCTGTCAGCAAGATACCACAATTACTGGAAGAATTTTATCTTACTCCAATGTTAGGAAGTGGTCTATGTGCTGCTACTGCACCTGTTCTTTTGTAGGTACTGCATCTCTGTGCTATCTTCCATTGTGTTTTCAGGTTGTAGGAATATAGGCTTACTTTGGGTGTTAGAGGACAGGCCCAAACTGTATGACAAAAAAGACTGAGATCATGACAAAGAAGGTTGTTTGTGTTAAATCTGTAGTGACCTCTGAAATACCTGCATTATTTCATGTAAGGTTTAGATTGAAGTAATAAAAAAAATTTGAAATGGTTAATTGATATCAGGTGCAGTAAATAATTGGTTATGCAGGTTTGTTTAATTATTATAAAGAAATCCTTCGTTTAGTAGATAGGATAAGATAAGAAGGAAACCTTGAAGAGAGGGACCCAGCTGTTAATATTGTCTTAACCAGGTTAGAGGACAGCCATAAACTGCCTCATCTGGTGTCAGTTAAGGTCTGATAACGAGCAATGACATCACTTGTTCATTATAGCAAATGAAAGGCAAGGTTTTTAGGAGTTTCTTTGTCAGAGCTGTTCCTTCCTTCTCTGTACTCACACCATGATGGCAACATATCTCTCAAACCTGATCCTCTTGTGAGTATTTGGCCAATGCTTATAACTGTATTGTTGCTAGGATATAGCGTATAAATGTATATATACTTGTATTCATATTTTGAATGTAATCAACACCACATGACCTTTGACTAATAAAGGAATGCTTGTGTAGAAGCTGAGTCATGGTAAACATTATTAAATTTATTGGAAAAATTATTTCCAGTACAGGTGCAATTCAAGGTGCTTTGATTTTGATCGATAATGCCATAAATAATTCTACCTTGCTTAGGACTGCATTTTGCCTGCCATACTCATACTGAGTAATACCTTGCTCTGAGTAGTCTCAGGGGATGTCTACACTTACCGGGGATTGACGCTGTGTCAATCGATGAACCAGGAGTCAATTTAGCGGGTCTAGTGAAGACCTGCTAAATCGACTGCAGATCATTCCCCCATCGACTCCGGTACTTCACTGGAACAAGAAGAGTAAGGGAAGTCGACGGGAGAGCACCTTCCGTCGATGCAGCTCAGTTTAGACACCATAGTAAATTGACCTAAGCTACATCGACTCCAGCTACATTATTCACATAGCTGGAGTTGCATAACTTAGGTTGACTTACCCTCAGAGTGTAGACAAGGCCTTACTGATTTCAGTAGGCCTACTTGGCAGAGTAAGATGCTACTTCAGTATAGCACAGGGGTTCCCAAACTTGGTTCGGCAAACGGTGGCCCAATCCGCGCTGCTTCCTGCAGCTCCCATTGGCCGGGAACGGCGAACCGTGGCCACTGGGAGCTGCGAGCGGATGCTCAGGTAAACAAAGTGTCTTGTAGATCACCAGGAGCTTACCCTGAACAAGCCACGAACCAAGTTTGGGAACCCCTGCAGAATCAGGCACCACTGAGTCCTTGGAATATAATTTGCAGTTCCTTGGTTAAAATACAAGGTGATTGATGTCAGCATGTTTTCAATGAAAAACACTTGACTCTGTAATACTCTAATCCTGCCATTCTTGCTCTGACAAAATTCATTTACTTCAACAAGCAATTTGCCTGAGTAAACACAGCAGGGTTAGGCCCTATGAACATAGAAATCCTTCACCCACCAATAAAACATTAATCTCTGGGTTGGGGCGGGGTAGCCATTTACCATGAAATGCCATCATTTACAACAGGTCAGAAAGGAGAGTGAAAAATGGCTTAACTGGTTGAAACTGGTAGGGGCTAGGAAGGGGAATATAGGGGAATGTAATTACCCAGTTGGAATTTGGTTGGTGTACTACTATTGTGAAAAGTGCCAGGGGATTTTTAATGACCGCAGAGGTTGTAAAATACTAGTGAGTGTGTGTTACAAGTCCTCTTCTGTGTTGATCTGAAGAGTATATAAGTTTTATTTCCACCAGCTATGGAGCCCTGGCTTTTTAGCTCAAGATGCCACAGTTTATGCTTTTAGCTCTGGAGTTTCCCAGGTCAGTCCCTGGTGTATCACTCAAGGTGGCAGCCATCACATAATGTCTCATTTAAAGACCTCCAGCAACCAGGCATTCCCCACACACCAAGCAGGGACATTCATCTCGGGAAAAGTGCCACTTGTGGACTACTGGACACATCCTGCATCACACTTTTTTTAAGAGATGGAATGTTGCCAACTCTCATGTTTTGCAAGTGATGGGATGTTGGCTGGGACTGGAGCCAGTCTGGTGATGGTGATGGTGGGTGAAGCCCATTAACAAATTTTAGCCCTGCCTCGGGGGAAACTCCTTTTGAATGGCTACCTGTCCTATTTACCTGCCTTCTTGGGCTGGATGACTAATGAAAAGTTCTTTCCTCCTCCCTTCAGCAATCAGAAGCCATTCTTAGAGAAGGGGAAGTGAAAAGAGAGAAGCCCAGCAGCTCAGGTCAGATCTGCTTCCTCCTCTCTTCCTAGGAACAATGGAGATGGAACCTCTGCTTCTTCTACCTGGGAAGGGGCAGAGGTCAGTGAAAAGCCCCAGAAAAAGCAGAGGTGAGGCTAGGTGGGCTGAACTGAAGGTAGGCTGAGGGACAGGAATGATTTGGAGGTTGGGAGGGGGGCAGGATTAATTGCTGGGCCAGGGACAGGCAGATATGGGGGTGAGAGCTTCTGCAGTGGGAGACAAAATCATCTTATTCAATAATTTTGGAAGAGTGGCCAACACTAATTATGTGTGTGTGCCACTCCCTCACTCATGGGCGTACACACACACACACACACACACACACACACACACATATATATATACCAGGGGATGGGCCACGAGGAGTTCAGGGCAAGGACTGCTCAAAAATGAAGAGACAGACTTAAAAAACCAAAATCTAAAGGTTTTTTTAAAAAGTCTCATGATTTTTGTGGGGTCTGACTCATGATTTTTGATCTTTTGCAGATGGCAGTCTTGGAGATGTCTCATGCAAGTAACCAGAAGGCCAACCCTTGTTTAGCTTGTGAAGTTTTACAAGATGAAAACCCCAAAACGATGGCTGCTGGAACTGAAATAAATATTAGGAGATAAGGCATTGTATATAACCTTATTTCTGGCAGCTGCTTGCAACTCGTCACTGACGATCAGGTGGTAAAGTATCAGCCCAATATCACATTTGCATATAGTGTCAATTTGACTTGCAGCTGTAATCTGGGATGTTTACCATTTTATAATCATTCTTTACTGATGTTGTAATAAAGCAGTATTAAAAAGGGCCTACAATAGTCCACAAATTGCAGATACTAATTTGTATGATAGAATTATATATGTCACTAAGGAGAGACTATAATGAAATTTGGTCTTTTTTCCATGACATGTTACTGTATCAGTGAAAAATGCTTGTTTGTGGAATTATTTAAGTTCAGATGGTGATAGTAATAATCTTGGTTAATGCTGGAAAAAATCTTATGTACAATGCATCTGTCTTTCAATTTCCCTTCCCATCTTCTTGACCAGCCCATGGGGGTCCTATTAGAGATAAGATTGTTTGAATTTTTATATATATCATCAAATATATATGTATAATGTGTGTGTGTGTGTGTGCATATACTCAAATGGTCACCATCTGAACTCAAATAGATAAAAAAATAAAAGAGAAAGAAATAGGCTGTATTACAGATACAGTTAGTGTCACTGGAGATTGGAATGGTATTGTTTAGAGTCCTAGAACAATTGAAAATTTGTTATTGGTAGATTCCACAGTCAGAGACAACTGTGTAAACTTCACTACAATATAATGAATCTATAAGAGAAAAGGAACTAGCAAACCTAGATAGAGGATCTATTAGTTTTTGCCACAGCCTGAATTAGTTCAGATTGTACTATGAAACTCCTTAGTGTTCTCCCAAAAAGTGGGAAGGGATGATTGTTGTGAGTCTTATGTGCTGATCTGTAGGGTTATGAGAAGGAAATGATTGTTCTTATGTAAACAAACAAAACACTTTGTAATGTAGATATTTTTATATACCGGAAGTATTGCTACATTGCAAGATTATGCAGCAGATGATCTGCTAAGCATTCTAAAACATGATCTATTTTTGGTTTATGTTTTTACTGATAAGAGCTTTTTGAAACCTTGTTATGGATTCAGTTAAAAACCAATAGAGATTGACAGGTATGAACTCACTTTCAACTAAATAACTGTAAGCGTAAGCCCCCACCTAAGGTAAAAGCAGTGTGGGCACCTCTCCAGGAGCTTTTGGCTGAGTATTGTTTTGAGGGCATGGTGTTGGAAGAGACATCCCACAGAACCTGGGAACAGATAAGAACAGAGAGAGATGGACAGGCAAGAAAACCAAGCAGAAGCCTGTAAACACAGTGTGACCCTGTAAAAAGCTAGAGAGAGTGCTTCCGAGTCTGGTAATGGCTAAAGAGGCTTCAGGGATGTAAGATAAGAAACTGCTTCTTTTGTTCTTGGTTCTTCTTGCATTCAGAGACACAGAACTTTGTACATTCCTTGTAAATAAGCAAGATTGCATCAAGAAAATAACAGGTTCCGTCAATTTTTACTTCCATCTCGATCGTCCCCAGAGCCCCGAACTTAGACTAGCCGCTTGCATCAAAAAGGGGCATGAGTACTTTAGATAGATCAATAACTAGGTGTTTTGGGAGGTTGTTTTGTTTTTGTTTTTTAAAGTAAAGTAGAGGCAGGCTAAGGAGACTGGGTTTTAGTTTTGCAGAATCTGTTCAGCCATTTTTTTGAATGACTTTAGCCAAGGGGTGATTTGTAACAGATCATTAGATCTGGAAAGAAAAAAAACCCACTTTAGGTGGTTCAGGTAAAAGGTTCTAATTTTGTTTTCTCCCTAGTTTTCATGGAAAAGTACACAATAACAAATGTCAACTTGTGATTTAGTGAATTGAAGTAATTCCTGATATGGGAATCTCAGCCCATGTAGAAGGGGGGCAGGTTATGAAAGGGGGAATTAGAAATGTGGCTAGCAGAGGGCAGTGAGAGTAAGAGGAGGAGGGCAGAGAGGATACCAGCAATACAAAACTGGAGGCATGGGGAAGAGATGGAAAAAGTGGATGAGATGATAGTTTTAAACCTATACATTATATTAACATCTTATACATTAATATTAACACCTATTTACCTTTGTCAAAACCAAATTAAACTGCAGTTTTTTAGCTCTGCCATTTAGACTCAGACTCTCTTCACATAAATGTCAATCTTATTTTAGAACAGCATTCAGACATCCTGTACAGTACAATTCTGTTCCCTCTTGATTATGTAATGCTAATTAGTGTATAAAAGTGTGCTTTATAGCTGTGATACTTGAGACTTAGATTCTAAACTGTAACACTGTACTTCCATTCAATAACTTCAAGTCGAGTTAAGGTGAGGATTGTTAGAGTGAGATCTGATCATTACGGGCCAGATTTGTGACCCGTCATAATACAGCTGCTCAGGAGAAGATAAATTCCCTCTGCCCCCACCCCCTACACTCTCTCTCTCTCTCTCGCTCTCTCTCCTGTGCAGACACATTAGCGCTCTCCATATGAAGGTTTAGGTGCAGGGGAAGAGCAAGGGTTGTTTGCCCAACATATAGGACCAAATTAAAGAATCTTTCATTGTTGTTTACTCACTTCCAAACAGGCTCAAAAGAACCACTATTTTACATCAATATTCTGACTGGCTCAGGAGCTTTCTCCACAGCCCCTATTATTCAACCATCTGCACAGATTACATGGGAGTATGTATAACCCAGGCAAAGGCAGGCATGCAAGTGCTCAGGTGGTATGAGTATATGCTGCTGCTCCAAGACACCATATCAACACATCTGAATAAGATGGAAATACTGTGTGAATTTTGCCAGTTTTGGGAGAGCTGGAGACAAAAATTGTGCCCTCCAATTTTCCTCCTTATTGTGGTTCTTTATAATCAATTGAAGACGTTGCCTCTTACATAGGCATCCAAAGAGTTTTTTTTCCCAAAGAACAACTAACTGTGCTGTAACTGCACAGCAAATGTTTGAAATGTCTCTGACAAACAGTGTCACTGCATATTTGCAACTGATGAATTTAGGGTGCAAACTGTGATTTAGTAGAGTTCTTTGTTCATCAACTGCACTTGAGTAGAATACGTTGTCCTGAAAAAAACTTTTTTTTTCTGCCACAACACTATTTTATTTTAATTTTTAATAATGTTTAAGTGACTGTACGACTGGAGAAAAGTTCCAGGACTTCCAAATCTTCTATTCCTAAAATGTAGACCCTAGCGCTCTCTTAATCCTTAACCCTTTACTAGAAGGGCCTCTGAACATAATTGGGAGTGTTCCAGTTGGGAAGATCCTGAGTGCTACTGTCAGCCTTGGAGACCACACCTCCCATGATGTCTTGCGGAAGAGAGAGAGAGAGAGACATCCTCTTCCTGGGAATGCAGGGCAAGCGTGCGTGGGGCTCCATTTTGGAGAAGAAGTGAGATTGCTTTATGGAGCTCAGTCCAAACCAGGAACCGCTGCTAAACTGCTGCTAAAAAGCCAGAAGCTGCTGCTGAGAGTCTCCTGGGGCTTTGGTCAAGCAGGGAGCCTCAGAGGTTGTTGATGGGCTTCACTGGAGCCAGGGCAGAGACTGTTGTTGTGCCCAGAGCTGACTGAGTGACCACTCATGGGAGTTAGCAAAAGTTGTCCCTTTGAAGAGAGATCACCTCTTACAAGGTTTGCTGTAAAATGGGCACTTTTATGATGTACAGAAAGGCTCTGTTGTTACCGATGTTTCATGTTTAATTTTAATTGCTTTTTAAATTAACATTATTGTGACACATAGCCAGAAAGGGTTAAGCAGCTCACAGGCTAAATGACACAGATTTAACCTTTAAAGACATGTTAGAAATGTATGTAAATGCTAATTAGTGCCATTCCATGTTAGATAGGCTAGAATTTTGAAATGCAAACCTGTATTGTTAGAGAATTAGAGGTAGTACTAATTGTATGTGTTTATTTATATCTTGTTAGATGTTGACAATATAAGCAGACAGCTGCTGTCTATTACTATAGCTATTGATTCACAGATTAAAAAGGAATATTAACATTTAGCTGAAATGTGGGTAAAATGATGTCATGTCTATATGTCTCTTTAAATTGCCTTATGTTAATCCATATAATTAATTACGGGTGATATTTAGGAAATAGAAGGATACTTCAAAAGCCTATTGTTCACCCAGGACTGTATGGTCAAGAGGTTGCCAGAAAACTGTATAAAAATTCTTGGGACCTGATCCTTTCACCTCAGATCTGCTTGATGCTTTATGCGGTGGAAGTTTGAGTCATAAGGCTGAGATCTCCAGTCCCACCTGGATCACCCTTGATATGAACATTGGACTATAACCTATGGACTAATTCTGAAAGAACTCTTTGTAACTACAAAGCTCACCATCTCTACCATGAAACTGACCTTGGAATTATATTCAAGTCTGTAGGTATAATATTCTTTTAACCAATGCTCTCTCTTTCTTTTTTGATAAATCATAGTTTAGTTAATAAGAATCGGCTGTGAGCTTGTATTTGGGTAAGATATGAAATATTCGTTATTAACATGGAAGGTAATGTGTCTGATCCTTTGGGATTGGTAGAACTTTTTTGTTCTAGACAGTCAGTGTTTGGGATTTTTCATAACATGTTGCAAAGAAAGTCATGTTGGGGGAGCAATTTTAGTTGGATTCCACTTTCAACCTTTACTTTTTAACAAAGCATTTTTTATCAAGTTTATAATATAAGGTAGTGAGATAAAATTGTGGGAACACAGACTCTGGAATATGGAGGAGAACAAGCAGCACACAGAGAAATGAGAATGTAGGAAGGAAGAGGAACAGAGGGAATGGAAGAGAAAAAGTCAGTGTAAAATGTAGAGTGAGCATGATGGCTGAACAACAAAGATGTTGGGGGATATGAAAGGTGATGCTGCATTTCATTTTTCTTTTCTGTTACTATAAAGCATAAAATATTGGAAGGTAGACAGAAATAATATAAAAGCAGGAAGTGATGAAGCTAGTCGAAAATGTTACCTACATTTAGTAAAATGTGATGTTCTTGATTTTTTTTGGCAAAGAACCCCATTCCATTTTTAAAAAAATCCTCCCTCTTTCTTTGCCTTGTTTTCATTTTGCCATTTGAAAAAAGAAATCAGACTGTAAATAATAACAATAATAATATTGTTTATTGTTTATTTATTATTTTATTTTATATTATTTTATTTTAAGAAAACAGAACTGAACTGTACATAATAATAATGTTATTATTTATTATTTATTGTTTATTATTTTATTATTAGTTTAAACACTGAAAAAAACCCAAGATTTGTTGGGGTGGGGGCAGGGCAGGGAGAGGAAGATTTCAAAAATACATTTTAATTTTGAATTAAGATATTTTTTCATCAAAAAAAAAATCCAACTAGCTCAAAAAATAAGGTGATGGATACAAACGGTAGGAAATGGAAGGAGGGAAAAAAAGATAAATAAATGAAATAGAATAATGGAGGTTGGGAAGAGATTGTGCCACCAGTTGGAGTTGTGCACTCTGTTCAAGAACTTCTCTGGGAGATAAGGTTAGGGGACCTAACTGCCTTCAAAGGTCATTTCTTACTTCTTGAGATGGGCTCAAGCCACATTTGGATTAGGATCAATAATCTGAATGTTCCCCAAGCTTCAGTACTCTTTGGATCTAGCAAACAGATATGTCCCCATCTCTTTTGGCTCTCTTTTACTACCTGGGTTCTTATAAGGCAAAATAACCCAACACCAAAATGTTTCTGTGGTGTGTGTGTGGAAAGGTGGGACCTAAACCTTGTTAGGTGACCCCTAAAGTAAAACTTTCCTAATTCAATAAATCTTGCCATTCCTACTAAAAATGTATAGACCCACAAAAGGGAATTAAACCCAGTGCTTCCCAGTCCTGCTTTTCTTTATATTTCTGATAATCCTGGGACTTCCAGATTCCTGTCGAAGTACTGGAGTTGATGGCTTTGTTACCCTTTTTGACTGAATAACAGCAGCAACAACAAAAGCCTCACTTTATCTGGATTGGATATTTAACAAAATCTATACCTACACGTGGAAAACCAGTGAATTAAGAAGAACATTTTAACCTACCTCTCATTGCTTCACCTCTCAGGCATCTTTGAACTGAATAGTCTTTTCTCCCATGGCAGTTTTATAGTGGGTAAAGATTTTCTGGGGCCTGAGGTCTCCTGGTTGAATAAACTGAAAACCAACATTCTGCTGGATTTAAAAGATTAATTATATGAACTTAATAGGATTATTATAAAATTAAATAAATAAATATAAAACCAGAATGTAATGAGATCTATATATCATGAATCATTAGATAGCAAAGAGTATTTGATCACAAAAATTACCTTGGGATAATAGATATTGGTTCTGAAACTATACATTCTGAAAACCTGGTTAGTATAGTGTATGAGCTACTTGCTCTACAGCAGTTATGAGCAGTTTGCCAAATTCATATGAGAAATGCATTTGTGCAAACAATTTTAAAAAGTCTCATGTCATAAAATATGCACTTTTTAAAGAGCAAGTGCTTAACTAATAGGGTTCATGGTCTTTTGAAGCCAGGCTTTATGATGTTCCTGCTCTTAAGAACAAATTAATTAGATATCAAAATGTCACCTGCAGTGAATAAAATCTCTAAATACTTAAGTGGAAGCAGTGAATTACCAGCAGAACTGGAAGGATTTGCTTCTTTTGTTATACCTTATTGATGTAATGATGACTGAAAAGGGGACTTCCAAAATGGTGTAGATAGAAAATTTAAGTTTGTCAGTAGACAAACCCCATTTCCATGGGCGTCAGGTGAAGCTTCCCCTTGAGGAGGCTAGCTCCCTGCCCCACCTCTTCCGGCCAAGGTCATGCCCTGCTCGCTGCTCTCACCCCCCCCCCCACCCCTTGGCCCCAGTAGGGGAGCGGGGGAATGAGAGCTCAGTCGGGGCCACAGAGAGGGCCTGAGAGCTCAGCACTGTCTGGGCTCCAGCTCTCACCCTGGGCTGGGACTGAGGCGCCACCCCATGGCAACTACCCTGCCCATGTCCCCACCCCATTCTGTCCCTTCCCCCATGGCCCCGCCCCAGTTGAAATGTATATTCATAGAATCTCAGGGTTGGAAGGGACCGTAGGAGGTCATCTAGTCCAACCCCCTACTCAAAGCAGGACCAATCCCCACTTTTTGCCCCATATCCCCAAATGGCTCCCTCAAGGATTGAACTCACAACCCTGGGTTTAGCAGGCCAATGCTCAAACCACTGAGCTATCCCTCCCCCCATTCTTCCACATCCCGTCCCCCCCGGCCCCACCTCCATTCTGTCCACACTCTACCTCTTCCCTCTGAGGCCGTGCCCCCGCTTGCTCCTTTCCAGCTCCCCCCCACCCCTGTGGCCCCGAGACCAGAAAAGCTCTCAGCCCTCGCCATGGTGCCAGCAGAGAAGGAGAGTTCCTCCAACCCTGGTGCCATGGCAGGGGAAGATTTTTCTGGGGGACCCAAATTGGCAAGGGCCTCTGGGCATGGGCCTTGTGAGTCCATGCCATAATCCATCACTGCCTCCCCGCCCTCCGTGGCAGCACGAGGTTTTGGGGTGGCTTAGCCTTCCCCAGCCACATTATGCACTGCCTATGCCCATTTCATATTTAGGAACCGGATCCACCTCACCATTAAAGTCAGTGGGAGTCTTTCCATTGACTTTACAGGGTTTTGGAGTACAGCCGTCATGAGAAATCATTTGATTTCAAGACTTACGTTACAAACCAAAAGCTTAATGGTTAATGCCGATAATAAAATTGTATCACACTGTGTTTGTTTAAAATGCCTTTGAATGTACTTAAAAATTAAAAAAGCCCAGTAATAGCTCAGGCAAGAGAGGGAAGAGATTATTTACTGCTAATCCTGTAGAGTTGAACTTGAGAGTTTTGTCCTCTGTCTGATCATCACTTCAGTCATCTTGTAGAATTTGTCTTCTCTTTGGAATACAGCACTTTTAAAAATCAAACTTTTGCTCTGTAGTCTTAGAGGGAAGTATGCACTCTTAAAGCCTACAGTATTACCTTTTGAAGAATCATTCACAATGTTAGAATGAAAGATGGAACCAAATTTAGCTCCTTTTATTGAACCCCTCAATTTTGGCATTTTGGATGAAATGCAAACTAGTTCTGAATCTACACCCTTGTTATAATTCGCAAAGCCAAACCGTGAATAATAATAAATCCCATTGATTTTGGCTCTTGTATGGTCATATCTAATCATTGCAAATATTAAATTGAAATTCATAGCGTGCAGCTTATGTGCACACTATAAGGTATATACTTATACTGCATAGACTGCATCCTACAGCCCTTACTTAGTATCCCTTCCGTTGTGACATATATAGGAGAGTTGAACAACTTAGAAAGGGGTAGAGGGGAATCTGAAACTTTGGGAAGGGAAGCAAAGCAAATGCAGCATGTTCCCCATTTTTCCTGAGACTGCAGAAACACCTTCTGACTGGCTAAGTGTGGCTGGAGCTTGGCAGGTATTTAGAGGAGGTTATGTTGGGATCAAGGACAGAGAATTCATCCATTCATGGATCTCCTGCCTCTCATTCAGAAGGCTGTGTCAGCCACTTCTGTAGCATTGCTCTACCAAGGGAACTGTGTCAGATTGCGGCATGCATTCAGGCAGGGGGCAGAGGCTGGGAAGAATGAGAACAGGAGTGGGTGAGCAGGTCGGGTAGAGAAGGGAACAAGCACTATTCCTATTCAAGGCCTATGGAGATTCCCTGGGGAGCCATGTCATGATATGTCCCTGCTATTATAAGCCCATTAGAGCTGCCTTTCCAGGGTGCTGAGGGGTTGCCGGGGTCAGAGCCAGTGTGGGATCACAGAGCTTCTATACAGACGACTTTCTGTTCCCAGAAATCCTGGTGATTTTCCCACATTTGGAGATGGGCCAATGAAGGGACAAACTACATCCCTCCTCATGAACAATAGAGAAGGCTCTCCAGGAAGAAACTTCCTCCCAGAAATCCCCTTCCTACAAGTTTCCCCATGAGAGGTGATGAATTCGGAGCTAGGATTCAACATGAAGTAAGATACAATAGTGGCAAGTTGGGTTTATATAAGTGTGAAGTATTTTGTGCTTAGCACAATATTTCACATTTGTACTCTTATATAATGCTGAGTGGTAATGAATTGGTGCATTGTTCAGCAAAGACCCAGTGCAATTCTGAAAACTCAATTTAAAAATCACACATTCATCTGAAAATAAAATCACCTACTATTGCCACTAGTACACTGACTGCTATAATGGAAATATAGAAGCAAATCATTTGCATCTTATTTTTAAGTTTGTTTATTTTGGACCAGATTCTAATATGCTTACTCACCCTGAAATAGTTCCTTACTCAACACAGACTACTTGAATGAAGTAAATGGGACTACATCTGTAGTAAGATACTACTGAACCTGATAGAGATGATCATAATCTGGCTCTTTGTGAAATGGGGATTTTGCTATATATCATTTTGTGACATTACTTTTCTAGGACTGTATAATACATAATATAATAAATAATTTAGGATGTTGGTGGTGACCAAAGTAAGTAAATCAGGTAGAAAAAAATATCCAAACTGGGGAATTGGAAGAAGCAGTGGATTAGTGCACTCTCACTCACACCTCTGAAAACCTGGCTTCAAAGCCTATTTATAGCCAGGGATGGATTTAGAGGCAGGCAACCCAGGTGACTGCTGGGGACACTGGCCTCAGGGATGTTGTTTTTGTTGTTAGCATCAAAAGAGAAATAGAATGTTTGAAGTAAAATGTTTCAGGTATTGCATATGTGGATTCATTTTTCACTAACTTCCTAGAATATTCTGGACCTTGGTACAATCTCTCTTGGAACCTTACAGATGTTCTGAGAACTACATTTTCCTTGAACCTCCTAGAATGTTGTCAGTCATGCCCTCATGGGTATATAAGGGATGAGGCATCACCACTCCGTCAGCGAGATATAAGAACAAAGTGAAGTGAAGTGAGAGCCCAGCTGCGATATTGTGAACCTTGTTTTATTGTGCAATTCTAAAAGTGTACTTGTGTTTTAAGACTCAAAGAGTCTAAGGAGCAACTAATAAAGGACATATTTAATGAGATGCCAGAGATATCTATCGAACCCCTATCTATGCAACAATATAAAAGAAATACTGTTACTTCTTTCTCCATGCTTAACACATAATGTTTGATGACTTTCTAGGACAATGGAACATAGACTTTTGCTCTCCCTGTTCTTCCCTGTAGGAAATAAAAGATGCCCTGAAGAAGCCTTCAGGAACTCAGTATAGGAAGCAAAAAGTTCAATTGCAATCTAGTTTGCAGGAAGGGGCAAATGTGATGGGAAAATATCTGAAACAGAACAACATAAACTGGGCTTTAGGCAAGTGCAGAAGAAATTGAGGCACAAAGCATAAATTATGGAAGTCCTATTACTAAGGAATTTGCAGATTTACCTGAAGATAAGGAATGGAATTTTGAGGAAAGTGATGGAGAATCATCCAGTTTTCCTGGTGGCATAAAGGAGAGTGATGATAAGGAAGAATGTGGCTCACATGAAAAGGAGAGTAATGACAAAGAAAAATCTGGTTTACATGAAAAGGAGAGAAACAATAAGGAAGAATCAGCCTCGCATGATGACAGAAACAGCAGTGAGAAAAATTGCACACCACAAATTGATACATCAGATCCTGCTTTATGGCCAGCGATCCCAAACTCTGCCGATATTGGCTGTACAATTTTGAATGGGCCAGACATTTCCAGTAAATGAGTAGAAGCGACACTTCTCAAAGTCACAATGTGAAAGAGTGTTTGAGAATGGTGATAAACTGAATTAGCGTTGGCTACAACTGACAGTGTTCTGGTTTTGTTGCAAACTATTTGACAAGAATGCCTAATGATTGCTTGCGCTTTCCAGGTACAATTACTGGCATAACTTTGCTGATGCTCTGAAGCAACATGAAAAGTCACTCAGCCATTTTATGGCCTCTTCCAAATGGATGGAGGTCGAGTCCAGGTTCAAGTTGAATAAATGCATAGATGCAGAAAGCCAGCACATTATTAATGTAGAAACCCAGGACTGGAGGAATGTGCTCGAGTATCTGATTGCAATTACACTGTTCATTGGGTAAGTTGTTTACCAAACATAAGGGTAATTTCCTTGGTTTGGTAGAGCTCCTTGGGAAATACGAAGATATAATGCGTGAGCAACTATGTCGAGCAGTCTGTAAAGAAGCTATGGACTATTACTGCAGCAAAACAATTCAAAATGAATTGATTGACCTTATGGCAAGGAAGGTGCATGATAACATATTGATGTGACTCGGCAAAGTGAAGTACTACACCGTAATAATGGACTGCACTCCTGACATGAGTCACAGTGAAAAGATATAATTTCCAGTAAGATTTGTTGATGATAAGGATGGCTGTATCCAAATAAAGAAATACTTTATCTGTTTCCAGTCTGTGGACAACTCTATTGGAAAAGGCCTAACAGAACTATCTATGAATGTTTTGAATGAGAATAAAATAAAGCTTCAGGACTGCCGCAGCCAAGGATACGACAATGACGCAAACATGAAGGGAAGAAACGGGCATCCAGGCAAGGATTCTCGCGCTGAATGCAAGAGATTTCTTCATGCCTTGTGGCTGCCATTCCCGCAACCTGGTTATGTCAGATGCAGTGTTATCTTCTTTAGATTCAGTATCTCTCTTTGGAGTACTGCAAAGGATATACGTCCTGTTTTCAGCATCAATTATCAGGTGTAAATTCTTCACAGTGATACAAAACTGACCAAAGCTGCTGACATTGGCTGAGAGAGCCACACTGACAGCATAAGGCCCGTGAGGTACCAAATGACTGAGGTTTATGACACCCTGATGGAACTGGCGCAGTAAAGCCGAGTAAAGCCGAGGCCAGAATCTGACATGAGGTGCAAAAACTGGTAAACCAGATCACTGACTTGAAATTTCTGGTCTCAGTTGTAGTTTGTCATGATATCCTATTCCAACTAAATGCTGTAAACAAAGCATTACAAACTCAGTTGATGGACGGTGCAAACACTACTATGTTGATGAGAATGGATTTGAGTATGCCATCACTGCTGCCAAAGAAATGGCGGAAAACTTAGGAGGTGAGCCTGTCTTCAAGGAAACTCATATTCATTGGAAGTAGAGACAGTTTGGTCACCAGGCAGATATGAAATGACGGAAAGCTTGGAAGAAAAATTCAAGAGGAGGTTTTTTTGCTTGCTTATTAACACTGCTTGAGGGTCCATTGAAGTAAGAGTCTGACAAGTGAAGCTCTATGAAAGGACCTGAGGGGTTTAATAAACTGCTGGCAGACAGAAAAATGCTCTTGAACAATTATATAGACCTTCACTGGACGCTGACACCTGGGGACTGTTCAGATGTCAATGATAAAGACCTCTATGTCAAATTGGTCAACATCCATCACATTTTGCCACATGGGAAGCACTCTCCACTCCAAGTCCTCCAGTTCATTCATGATGCAGAGCTGAAGGACACTTTTCCTAATGTGTGAATAGCTTTGAGGATTCTGCTTACACTGCCAGTCACAGTCGTGAGTGGTGAGAGCAGAATTTCGAAGCTCAGGCTCATTAAAACGTATCTTCGAGTGACGATGGCTGATGAGAGACTGACATCGCTTGCTATTTTATCACTTGAAAATACCATTGGCTAGTCTTTGGATCTCTCTGAAACTGTGCTTCAGTTCAGATGGCAAAAGTGAGAGAAGCGACCTTTTGAACTAAAGGACCAGGATTAACATTCTAAGGCTATCACCTACTGTAACACTATTTAATACTGGTCCACCCAGTGTTGGTGCCCAGATCAAATTCTTGATATTAGTACATTTCAGTTATTCTTAGAATTAAAACGTGTCTATAAGCTTAGAGGAAACAGTTTTTTTTTATTTGCTTATATATGGGATGAATAATTAGAGATCTACAGATCCTAGCGTGCAAATTTATTGTCTTATATCATAGGGGTAAATCATGCATGCAAATCATGTGTCAAAGTCATGAAATGGGCTACAAATGCAATAAAAAATAAGATATTCAATAACAAATGGAGGGCGAAGTAACAAGGATGCTCCTTGCCTGGGGTGCCATTTGATCTAGGGCCAGTCCTGCTTATAACACATGGGAAAATGAATTTGATGCTCCTCCAGTCCATAGTGGGTGATATTCTCTTTGGGCCACCTTACTTGTATAAATCAGTGATAATGGGCTGGCTCTGCGGGTTGCTCTTTTGGAGCAATGCAGGAAAAAAAGTTTGTTCTTGAATATGACTTAGGTTTGTGGCTGTCAAGCTATACAAACTCTAAAAGAAAAAACTGGAAAAATTGAATTTGCCTAAATAGAGCCTCAAAATATGTTGTATTAAAACAAACAATTTTATAATAAAAAGAATAAGTATGTAATTTTAAATGTATGTTAAAATTTCCTACTTCAAACCAACACTGACAGTTTTAATCGTACTCATAATTTCTATGTATATTCATTATAGATGTAATTTAGCATCTACTAAATATAGAGCCCAATAGCATTTTGTCTGAGTTATAAGTGCAGAATAGGACCCATTGTTAATTAGAGAATTTACACAAACGTATTACCATTTTTAAAGAGTCATTTTTCCTTTCCAGAAAAGTTCTAGACTCTTTAATTGCAATTTCTTTTAAATCCCTTTTCAAATTTCCTGGAAAGGTATCTCATTTCATGTCAGATCATGGTCCAGTTTAAGACAGCTACACAGGGGAACCAGGAGGAGTAAAATCTACATACACCCCTGAGCAGTTGTGTCAATGTTCCATCCATCATGGCTGGAGTGCAGGTTGGAGAGCAGTGGGTGCATCTTTCTCCTCCTCAAAAAAGGGGCCAGACAAAGGTGCCTCCACTGCACCAAAAACTACAGATGATCTCGTGCAAAAGGGGAAATGACTTGCATCCATTTAAAAGCGGCAGTAAGATATTTCTTCCCAGGAACAATGTGGGGAGCAAGGAAGGAACTGAGCACAGATGGAAGAGTAAGGGGAACCTTTAAGAGCTTGTCTTCACAGTGAGTTAATGCATGGCAAGCCAGGTTGTAAATCCACAGTACATTAGCTAACTGCACACTATGGAGACAAGCCTAAAACGCAATTCCTTCCTCAAGCTCCTCCTAGTGCAGCATAACTATACCCCACCCCACCCCCTTGAGCAAAGGCATAATTTAGCCCTTCATATCTTGCCATGTCAGTGGCATTGTTAATAGGGTGGGAGCAATCCTGCAGCTGCTACACACGTGGATCTCCCTCTGGGTTTCTGTGGAATGGCTGTAGGACTGGGCCCTGTGTTAGTTAACTAAAAAGTGTTTTTACAGTTTGTTTCTTTCTTGTTTTCTTTCAATCTGGAAACCTTTTTATTCAGGGACAGACTTAAGAAATGGCTCAAAATCTGCCCTGAGTTGTACCCAGGCATTGATGAAAACACATAGGCAGAAATGAGAGCAGAAAGAGTCCCAGCTTGTTTGTGATCCTCTTTGAATTGAAATGAACCAAATTATGGTAACCAGAACCTTCCAGGCAGAGGACTGATCTTGCTCCAATTGCTGTCAATGGCAAAAGTCCCATTGATTTCACTGGCAGTAGGATTGGTCCTGAAATGTTAGAATGTGGGTGGAGTACAGGATGAAATTACATGCCAAAGTTTGTTTGTAAATAATCATTCATTTTGTACTGTGGAAAGGATTTTGCATCTTGTAATCATGATTAAATAGGCTGAGGTTTGGAATTTTTTCAGTGACAGCTTGTTTTTAGAGCTATAGTTCTGTACTGGGTATCCTTTTATTCTGTGTTCAAAATAATTTAATACAAACATACCCTAAACAATTAAATAAACTGACTTTAACATTTTAGATGGTTGACTTTTCACAGTGGATTACAAAAGAAGACAGAACCATCACAACACATACACAGTACCTTTAAAATGAGTTCCACTCCTTATCTGTTCAGTTGGTTTTCTTTCCTCTCACTCATTTTTACGAATCCTTTAACTGTCAGTATTTTAATGAGGCTGTTTATAGCTAAAGGAAAGTGCAGATTGGATCAGGTACTGCAGGGAATTTGTAAGATCAAAGCCTAGCATTTCAGTAATCTAATAGTGCTAGATTGTGCTGAGAACTAAAGAGTTTTAGTTAAATAAAAACTATTGACTTATCTTTAGGGTGCACCTTTGCATATCTGCTTTGCATAAAACTTTGAAGCATTTCCTGTAAAGAATGTTATACTGATACTAACAGAATGTCAAGGGCTTTTTTTTTTTAATGAGAAAGCTTTGTCCAGCTTTTATTTACTCATAACAGAATTGACAACAGTCCACTTGCTAAGAGTACATTATGTTAACATGTAATGAATTTATGAAATGACATGTTTTCAGTAGACTTACAGTAGACAGTACTTCTTGATAGCATCAGGAGGGAATTGGTGGATCAATCGTTTCACATATATTGTTAATGTCAAAATATTTGTAGAAAAGTATAAGACTATGGGGTGAGAATGTTTATAAAACAAGGGAAAACTAGAATGATCTAAATAATTTTTAAAAAAAAAAGTCTGGCACAGCCCTGAACCCTTATATTTTAGGCCTAATTTGAATTTTGTACTGACAACGTAAGAAGTCCTCTTGTATTTTTCTGACTAAAAGAGGCTTCTTTTTCTATGGGTTTTACAACCACAGACTTTCAAAATAGTTTTATTAAAATCTGAATTATTCATCTAGGAGCATGAAAAAATATTTTGATAAAGTGCAGCAAATTCACAGAGATATTTAAATGGGTAAAATGAAAATGTTCCTTATTATGGGAAAGGGCTACTGTAATTCTAGCAGAAGCTGCTGCATTAAATATACGAAAGAAATAATTACTAGTTTTATGTAGTTGGCAGTTTGAAATGCTAGAACTGAAATCTGATCGAAAAGCAATTGTAATAAATCACCCACTTGTATTTTAAAAAAATAAATACAAATATTTTCAGGGTGTAAACATTTATTCACAAAAGGGAAAAATATTACAGCAGGAGAAATATATGATTTCTCTGCTTTTTGATACTTTTCTAAACATTTCCAGCTTTTTAAACATGTTTTATTCCTTGCTATCTTTTATCTGAAACAAATGAGATGCCAATACATACAAACTTAGATTTACAAGGTGAAAATAAGATGTTTGCTCTCAATAAAATTGATCAAGCACAGCAAATTAATTAAATAAACATTTTATCAAGGGAAGCACTTGTTGAAATGTTTCCATCATATAACTTTACAAATTTGAAATAGACCTGCAAAAAAAAAAAAAAAAAAAGTAAATGATGCATTTTCAGTTACTTTTCAGATTTTTAAGCAGTGCAAGAATTGTACAAAGATACTCTTCTAATTGTTTTCCTTTTAATTACTTCAATGATGGCAACATGTCCGTCATTTTTGTGTGATCTATGCAATGTATTGTCAGTATAAGTATATTATAGGGGTTTTTTTTGTTTTATTTTAAATTGGCTTGCTTTTTTCAAGCCATTTATTAGGCCTTGATCATTATTACAGAGAGTATACAGTGGACTTCACACAAGATGTACACTTGCTAACTCTAAACTACATCTATTAAAGTGGAAATAATAAATAAAGCCCTCTTTTTGTAGGTTTGCAATGTATTTATTTATTTATTAGTGTTTAGGGACAGTTGCCAGATTGCATCTTTGGAAACTGAAGGCCTCAGTTCATCTTTAATAGAAATACAGCAGGGTCAGTGTTGCCACCATGTGCCCCCTTACAATGTGCTACAGTTGTGTTCTGGAAGGACTACTTCTGGAGCTCAGACTGCACTGATATATATCAGTCTACATGTCCATTCTATTCATGGGTCTTCTGTTGAGGTTGCCAATGACTTTGATTGATGATTGTGTCGGTGTTGGTTGATGGTGTGATGGACACTTGACCACTTAAGATATGACCAACATATTTCACATAAACCATAAGCAAGTATCTGTTGGCAATGACAGTCATTATTATCAGTGTGAGTTGAAATTAAATTATACAGCTAGAGATTAAAGAGTATGTAATTTGAGATATTACTATTTTCTAACCTACTAAAAGTGTTTGTCTACTATTTCTCTGACCTTGCTTTCTATAAGCACCTACTATTGTATCTCATATCTGACCAGGGTATGAGAAAGTGATTGCTGCATGTATAAACATAGATCTTGGCATTCACATTATAAAAACCCATCATGCCTGTCCTATCAGAAATTTTATGGTATTGATTTCTGTACACTGTCCTTGCATCATTTTTCTACTTGGTGAGATCAGATGGCAGCAGATGCTCACATATATGCAACTCTGTGTATATTGGATAGTTAGTATACATTGGTAGGGTAGAAGCATTAAAGTATTTGAGATAGTTTTACAAAATGTTTGGACACCTAATCTCCTTACAGTACTCCACAGATCGTAAAAAAGCTTTTATGGATTTGTATTGGCTTTGTTTGTGACCGCCAAATATTTCACCAGTAAAAAAGGACCATTCTCATTTTGATTATCTATTCCTGTGTCAGTTTGTTTCACAATTTACTATATGGATGATACTGTTATTCACCTGCTGGCTTCACTTTTGTAAGGTCATTGTCTATATTAAATTACTGAAGTCACTCAACCAGATTAAATGTAGCTATATTAGCCTGCATGGTGGATTAATGTAGTAATGCAACCAGTTTGACAACATTAATCCTCATCTTTTTGTATCAAGAGTTTGATTTCCCACTGAGAATTCAAAATCTCAGAAGATGACGGTAAGTTCGGGTAATGTAAGTCAGTCATGCTGCATTTGGGAACTTCCTTCTTAACATAGGGGATTGAGGAATGAAGTGGTTTGGATCTGCACTGCTTCAGCTAATTACAGGCAAACAGTTTGGGAATACAGCTATGCGAATTTCCTACTGAGTTGTAGGAGAAAAAACAAACATTTGATTTGTGGCAGTTGCAAATACTTTGTGAGTATACTTTGTGAGTAGAGCTTGGCTAAGTGATAACTAAAGGGTAAAGAGTGCATAAAGACCAGGCTGGGAAAATCCTACAAAAATACAGTTAGTGAACATTTGTTTCAGTTCTGAACAGCTGTTTATTTAGAGCATGTTCATGTTCCTTAATATTCACTTCTAATGAAAGTTCGTTCAAAGAGGTATTTTTTCATACAAATATTTAGGAAATGACCGTTCTCTATACAAATACTCAGTTTTGCATGCAAAAAAGGCCATTCACATGCAATATTCAATATTCATCAGTTATTGTTCACCTGTTTCAAAAGTTTCAGCCCCCCAATCAAGAAATAGGAACAACACCATTGTAACTTTGCCAACAAATCACATATACTTATTTATAACAAATACATTCACAGAAATTAGAATCAATTTGCAGAAAATTGGTGCATTAAAAAAAAGGCTAAATTCATCAGTTATTTTGTTCCCAGTGAATAATTGCATTATCTCTAACTACCACCATATATAAGATCTGGAAGGATATAAACAAAGAAGGAGAGGGATTATTTAGAGGGTGCCTGAGATCATAGCTAGGAGTAACATGATACAATTAACTATGGAAAATTAAGATTCAATATCAAGAAATACTTTGACAGTCAAATATTTGACTGTGAAATCTGTTAAAAGTGTCTCACAAGGAAAGGTTTGAAGTTTCATGATAAAGCACTAGAAAACATTGTACAGAACAATCTGTCATATCATATAGAGTCTACTAAGTCTAGTAAAGCCCTCTACACCAACATTCCACACAAAGATGGACTACAAGCTGTCAGGAACAGTATCCCCGATAATGCCACAGCAAACCTGGTAGCTGAACTTTGTGATTTTGTCCTCACCCACAACTATTTCACATTTAGGGACAATATATACCTTCAAGTCAGCAGCACTTGCTATGGGTACCCGCATTGCCCCACAGTATGCCAGCATTTTTATGGATGACTTAGAACACCACTTCCTTAGCTCTCGTCCCCTAACGCCACTACTCTACTTGTGCTACATTGATGACATCTTCATCATCTGTACCCATGGAAAAGAAGCCCTTGAGGAATTCCACCATGATTTCAACAATTTCCATCCCACGATCAACCTCAGCCTAGACCAGTCCACACAAGCGGTCAATTTCCTAGACACTACTGTGCTAATAAGTGATTGTCACAAAACCACCACTCTATACCGGAAACCTACTGATGGCTATACTTACCTACATGCCTCCAGCTTCCATCCAGGACACACCACACGATCCAGTGTCTACAGCCAAGCTCTAAGATACAATCGCATTTGCTCCAATCCCTCAGACAGAGACAAACACCTACAATATCTCTATCAAGCATACTTAAAACTACAGTATCCACGCGCTAAAGTGAAAAAACATTGACAGAGCCAGAAGAGTACTCAGGAGTCACCTACTACAGGACAGGCCCAACAAAGAAAATAACAGAACGCCACTAGCTGTCACCTTCAGCCGCCAACTAAAACCTCTCCAGCGCATCATCAAAGATCTATAACCTATCCTGAAAGATGATCCCTCACTCATCACCTGCACATCTACCAATGTGATATATGCCATCATGTGCCAGCAATGCCCCTCTGCCATGTACATTGGCCAAACCGGACAGTCTCTATGCAAAAGAATAAACAGACACAAATCTGACATCAGGAATCATAACATTCAAAAACCAGTAGGAGAACACTTCGACCTCCCTAATCACTCAGTGACAGACTTAAAGGTGGCAATTTTGCAACAGAAAAGCTTCAAAAACAGACTCCAATGAGAAGCTGCTGAACTTAAATTAATATGCAAACTAGATACCATTAACTTAGGTTTGAACAGAGACTGGGAGTGGCTCAGTCATTACGTTAATTGAATCTATTTCCTAAGTTAACTATCCTTACTCACACCTTTGTGTCAACTGTCCAAAATGGGCCATCTTGATTATCACTTCGAAGTTTTTTCCCCTGCTGATAATAGTTCTTCTGAATTAATTAGCCTCTTACAGTTGGTATAGGTACTTCCACCTTTTCATGTTTCTCTGAATGTATAAATATCTGCTTACTGCATGTTCCATTCTATGCATCCGGTGAAGTGGGACTGTAGCCCACGAAAGCTTATGCTGAAATAAATGTGCTAGTCTCTAAGGTGCCACAAGAACTCCTGTTCTTTTTGCTGACACAGACTAACACGGCTGCTACTCTGAAATGGGCTAGATAGTCTCTTTCTCTCTGTAAAAAGTACAGTCTCTTTTCTATCCCCATACAAAATATGGAGCCTGAAGATAACATTAGGATTGTATTAAGAGCAGGTTAATACTATTGTGCACATCAAAATTGCAATAATGTATTACTATTATGGCATTTTCTGTTATAACAAATTTTGTCACCACAATTATTTTTAAGATCTGGGGTAGGCAAACCAGTTTGGAAAACGCAACAACTGTCTGGAAGTTTTATCCGTTCTCCAAACTGAACCTAAACCCTGTACTAGTTCAGATCAGTTTGGATAAATATCCCTAATCTGACTCCCCACATAACCACCTCTCCTTTCCCTCCCATTATAACTGAATTAAGCTCATTTTTCCCTCCCTCCCTCGACTCCTCTCTCCTTCCCATGAAACTCCTCTCTTTCCCAACCTGTAACCCAGAGAAGGGGGCCTCAGGAAGTCTAGAAATCTTTGAATTGACTCTGGGTTTTGAGGATCTACCATCACTATTAAGCATTGAATACCTCCTATACTTTGGATATTATATTAGTGTGAGAAAGCATGTATGGAGGAATGCCACCATTTCTGTCTCTGACTATACTCAGATATGTCACACTCAAGGAACTTCTGTATTAATTTAAAATGTTGTTTGACTTGATCTTCTGAGAGTATCACGCGTTACAAAGGTTTGTCTCGGTGCCTTTTTAAAACCATTTTTTAAAAAGCAAATCTGAATTTTCCCCTGAATTCTAGGTACATAAGCAGTTCAAACTAGTGACACAATTTGAATCCAATTGTAATTAAAGGCTTTTCAGGTATCAGATGAAGGGCACAGCATAAGAATCTAGAGAGAGAGAGATAAAATGTTAACAAAACATCCTCTTCTGTTTGGGGTTCCTTGGCACTAGAAGCCATATAAATTTTGCTCTATATATTGTTGATGAAACACCATAGATAAGTAATCATATAACAATCACTCTGTTATCCTTAACATTTCCAGCATTCTATTGCTTGGCTGGTCATTCTACTCCTTTTGCTTAGGATCATGGTAGGATTAGCCATGATAGGCTGACCGATATATTACAGCATATTGAAAATAAGTAGTGCAGGCTCTCTTATCTCGTATAGAACTCACTAGCTTGACATCCCCATTTTGATACATCACGTTCTACTGAAAATGATGAAACAAGAAAAGAAAATGGAATGACATGAATCAATCCTTCAGCCAAAAATAGAAGTGGGAGACAGGAATGAAACATAAGCAATCCAATTTTGTTACAGTTTGTAAATTTGTGAATATACTTGATCTAATTTTTTTCTGGCAGACCACATATATGTTGTTCCACATGAAAGACCGATCACATAAGCTATAATGTGTTGCTTGCTGAATCACATTTATAAATAATGAAAAATAACGTGACAAGAATTGTTAAGCAACATAAAGCAAATAAAACAAAGGAGGCAGAAATAAGGTTTCCAGATTGCTCCAGAATGGTTATATCTAAATATATACATTATTATGGTATAATTCAGTACATCTCAACTCAGTAACAAGCAAAAACTAATGCAGTTGTTCCAGTTCCTACTTTTGCTAAACAAGAAACTCATGAGTAAAACAGAACAAATGAAACCTTATTTCTACTTTGACTGTTTTGTGATTTATTTAATTCAGATTGAGCTGATTACATGATTTATGCCATTGCACATCTGGACTGCAAATATTTTTTCACAGCGCTGCTGCCTAAGACATTTTATGTATTTGTACCCTTATCCCCCAAAGCTGTGATGGATGCAGAGTGCCAACGAATTATGTTAATCAATAGAAGAGTGATATCCGGGTGGAGGAGGCTCTAATGCTGAGTCATGAACATTTTTTTTTCATGCCAACATGAAAAACGCATGAGAAACTCGTAATCTGATGACCTGAAAACCAGTTTGGGTTATATGACTTCTTGCAGAAATGTAAAGGAAAATGTCTCAATTTCCATCAAATTCAGTTCAGTTATATTGGTATAAATTTAAAGTAATTCTAGTGAAATCAATGTATTCCAGATTTATACCAACCCAGAGACCCTCATTCAAGGTGGCCACTATTTTCCTGCAGTCTTCTGCTCCTAGTTAAGATATATGATGTCCCTTTTTTGTTCAATGGGACTGAAACCAAGCTGCCCTTTGAATTATGGCTATCTTCAGAGGTTCTATGTTAAAGCAAGCAGACAGGACTCTTAATAAGGACAGGTTAAATGAGTTCAGGAGGTGGTGATGCCTAGCACGGTCTGTGACATTCCATATCCTCTCTCACTGTGATCACTATTATGTTTATTAGCTGCTGTGATTATTTTATTACTGTTATGTTTTTTTAAGTTTTTAGATGTTCAATTGGAAACTTTGTGTGAGGGAGGTTGGTATGATTATCTAGAGTGGACTTATTATGTTCTCATATCCAGGGAGAGGAAGTGCTCTGATGCTCTAACTTTTCTCATTGTATCTCTGCAGTTTCAAAACGTATGATCATAAGCCATGAGATGTAACATTATTAAAATCTGTTTTACGGAACTTTTACCTCCTTAGCCTATTACTGAAGGCTACTATTTTCAAAGGGTATCCTCAAGTATAACAGAACATGTCATATAAAAAAAATAAGCTGTTCAGAATCCTGATCTATTTCACTAAGTACCGAAGGTCTAGATTCTATGGGTCACATGCTCGGCAGTTGCTAGTTAATTGAATTTAGTCATTTACACCAGATGGAGCTTTCATCTTGTATGTCTATTTTCCAATGATGCACATATATAATTATCTTGTTAATAGTAATCATTATGCCTTTATAGCAAGAAAATAATATATTACTCTGGGCTCAGTACTGTCTTCCTTGTTGGACAAAATTAATCCATGCAGTAACCTCATGGAATTTGGCCTATGTCAATGGAAGTCTTTTTTTGCATTTAAGAATCAGCCCCTTTGAAGTTAACAGAAATGGAGCCAGACAGGCATAGTCAGGTGCCTACTACTTGGGTGTTTTGTTTTGTTTGTTTGTTCTTTTTCAGGAACTATTAGTAATAATTTTCTGAGCTGTAAGCATAAGAAGTTCAAGCTCAACCCAGAGTTCATGAAAACCTATATTTTCACAAATTATTCATAAAAATTAAGGATGACAATGAGCATCTTTTCACTCCTTTTTCTCATTTAATGATGTTTTTGGGTACAGTTACTATTGCCATCATTTGTTAAAATAGCAAGGATCATCAGAATCATAATAAGGACTGAGGACAATAACACTGATTATCTTTTCAGTTGTCAGAAAATTCAGTCTCTTGAACTCATCTTGCTACTTCAAAAATTTATGGACAACAACTCTGGGCCAAAAGGGAATAACCCCCCAAAACTGTCGCTGTCAATTATTTATGGTATTTCTACTCCATTTCCATAAAAAAAATCAAGCTGGATACAATGCATTTAGGGAAAAAAGGTCTAGAAGATATGAAGTAATGAGGCTATAGAAAGTAGAATTCTTTTCTGCGAAAGAACATCACTTGCTAATTAGCATTATGGAAAATGTGATTTTTACAGAGTGGATGGAAAATTCATATGCTCCCATTTAATAAAAAAAAGTATATAATTTACATCCTAATTCTGCAAGCACTTATGGAGATGCACAATGTCTGACATTTAAATATTCTCATTTGAAGTTACGGGGAATATTTGTGTGCTTCAATTTAAGCACGTGCCCAAGTCTTTGGGGTCATAGTGTCAAGCTAAAGATCATATCAGTAAACTACACTGATCAGATCCTGAGCCAGTGTTAATGGGCATAGCTCCATAGACTTCAGTATGTCATGTGAAAAGGAATTCAAATAATGCCCAGGATGTTGAAGGTGTCACTCAATTAAATAAATAGCCAGAATTTATCCAGTTCATTTATTGCAAAACCTTAACCCAACAGTAGCAGTAGAGCCTTGCTCCAATTATAGTCATTGCTTTCAGCAAAGATTTTGACTTGTCCACACTGCTTCCCAAGAACGAAATATTGTACAGTAAATGTTTTGTTGGCAATGTAAATAAAGCATTTATGAACCTTAAAACAATGATCTAACAGGTTTATAAGGTCAAGAAGGCCAAAAGGGCTATAATTTCAAAAGGTTTTTACTTTTGTTGTCAAGGTTCCATGTCTATACAAATTTGATTTTCTCTTTGTTGTTTTTTCTTTGAATAGTAAATAAAAGGACAGTATTTCTTTGTAACTAAATCTAGAGTACAGGTAGCTCATTTTATATATATATTTTATATATATGTATTTGCCGCTTGACTGAAATATACCATGTGGTCTGTTTGTTTGGGGGACCGTGTGCTGACCGTGTGTGTGCTGAGCCTAGCGGCCTACTAGGCAAGGCTGAGAGCTAGGAGCTTCTTGATGAGGCATCCAATCAACCGTTAACCAGGGGGCAGGGCTACTCAGGCAGAGCAGGGCTTTAAAAAGCCTTCTCCTAAGTGACCAGAGGAGTTAGCGAACAGGAGCGGCTAACAGGGGAGTTTGGTGAGGGAGTTCTCCAAGGGGAGTATGAGGAGGGGATAGATACACCTAAAATTCTTTGCACTTAAAGGTCAAAACACCGCTTGACAAAAACAAAGCACCAACAAGGGTACAAGCTTCGGGAGTAAAAAGACAATGCAGGCAGAAGTCCAGCAACAGAGCGGGAGCTACCCAGTTTATTGCACCCAATGCAGCATATATGATTGCCTCCCCTATGGGCTGGTGGTGTATGTGTGCATTTGGTGCAAGGAGCTCCTGGCCTTCAGAGACCATCGATCGCAGCAGTGCTAATTTAGCCAGAAGTGAAGACAAGCCCTTAGATACACATGTAGTATCTTCTAATATATTTTAATTAATTTGTATTTACCAACAACCACCCTGGACACTAATCTTAGTTTCTGATTCTTTTATTGTCCAGTCATTTAATTTGTGTTTAGAAGAAATTTGTGGCCCAGTAAGGTACATAAAGTACTTTGCAGTTTGGAGCTCAGAACATACCTGATGTTATACAAATAAATGATGTAACAGCAATTTACACAAAGACAAATAACAGCCCATTGTTAATAGAAAGTCAACCTGGTATTTTAGCCAATAAATCATTTTGTAACTATCTAGGAAGCAGACAAGCAGGTGAACCAGTCTATATGAATAGCTTGGAGTGGCATTATTCTACACAAGTGTGCACTTCAGATGTTCAATGTGGCTATGTCCTACTTCCCTGAAAGGCTGAAATCAGTGTATATTTCTGTTTGGGTTAAGGATCTTTATGTGTGTCTGTCTGAGTAGGTTATCTAAGGACCACCTTTCTTTGAACTGGCCCTGGGATTCCAATCAGAGCCGTAATGAGGGCGAGGTGAGTGAGGCACTCGCCTCGGGGCGCACGGCAGTCAGGGGCGCAGAAGGCGGTAGGTAGGGGCGCCCCCACCAACCAGAATACCTGCCGCCGGAAGCTGCTGTGGCTTGCCTGCTGGAGGTCTGCCGGTCCCGCGGCTTCAGCGACTATTTGATGGAGGGTACACCGAAGAGAACGGGACCGGCAGACCTCCCGCAGGCATGCCGCCAGTCCCGCGGCTGACCCTCCTGCACCCCTGACTGCCTCGGGCGCGAAAATTTCTCCTTACGGCTCTGATTCCAATTATTAATTCTACATATTCAAAGGGGGAAAATACATTGTAAGGATAAAGGGGAATGTTTAAATTGTCTTAATACAGAAGATTTTGGAAGATTTTGGTTGGACTGAAAGGTTTATAAATTAATATCTTATACTTTTCCCCATTTTTGTGTGAGATTAACATGTTGTGGAGTAGCACATCTTTATCAAGGTCAGTGACCCTTCTCTAGAACAGCATTTGTGGGACTCTCATCCTGCATGGACAAAACCAGAAGGATAAGGGTGAGTCACATGCTACAATGACTGAAGATCATTTTAATGGACTAGCTTTGATGTTTTGGTTTTTTTTATAAAGGATTGACTCAAGACATTAGAAAACTGCATGACAATACAACTGACTGCTTTACAAGACAGACAGAATCTTGAATCTGTTTTTCATATACTCCTCCTCGCTTAAAATATGTTCCTGAAAAATGAGACTTTAAGCGAAACGATGTTAAGCGAATCCAATTTCCCCATAAGAATTAATGTAAATAGGGGCAGTTAGGTTCCAGGGAAATTTTTTTCACCAGATAAAAGAGTATTTTATATATATATAAATAAAAAATATAAATAGTCTTTTATCTGGTGAAAAAAATGAGTTAACATTTATAACATAATATATACACACAGTATAAGTTTTAAACAAATAATTTAATACCGGTACATCGCGATGATGATTCTGAGGCATGGTTGAGGTGGTGAAGTCAGAGAGTGGGATATTTCCCTGGGAATGCCTTATGCTAAATTATGAACTAGCAATTGGCTGAGCCCTCAAGGGTTAACTCATTGTTGTTAACATAGCCACACACTCTACAAGGCAGCACGAATAGAGGGAGGGGAGACAGCATGGCAGACAGAGACAGAGACACAAATCCTGTGTGAAAGAGAGAGTGATATATGCGCATTGCCCCTTTAAGTTAGCTGACGCCACTCTTAAGTACACTGCCTTTTTAAGTACATCAGCAAGCTGAGGTGGCAGCTGCTACCAGGAAGCTCCCTCTGTCCTGAGTCCTGTCGTGTGTCCCCCCCTGCTCTATGGAAGATGGGGTAAGCAGAGTCCAGGAGCAGGCGGGGGGGGGGACACCCTGACATTAGCTCCCGTCTTCCATCTCTCCCCCTCCCCCGCCTGCGCATAGCAAGCAGGAGGCTCCGGGGAGCATCTCCAAGGCAGAGGGCAGGAGCAGCACATGGCAGTGGGGGGAGGGACAGCTGAACTGCCGGCAATTGATAGCCTGCTGGGCGGTTGCCACATAAGGAATTTAGGAGAGTGAGGAGCTGATAGGGGGGCTGCCGGTCCACCCTGGTTCCAAGCCCCCATGAACTAGCTGCAACGGGCTGCTCTTCCTGCAAGCAGGAGACAAAGTAGGCAGCTGCCAAATGACGTTATAAGAGAGCATTGCACAACTTTAAACAAGCATGTTCCCTAATTGATCAGCAATGTAACAACGAAACAATGTTAACCTGGATGACTTTAAGTGAGGAGTTACTGAAGTTGTATGATGCTCATTTTCATAAATGTATCATTTACATTCTGGTCCCGCTCACCTGTCCCAGTTATAAAATCCTAGATCTGTTACTACTTCCTATCTGTCAAAAAAAGCGCCTGGGTGTGTGGTTTTAAAAGAGCAGAAGTCTAAGGCAAAAAATGAACAAACAACCCGTTATATATTTTAACGTTTATCTTTTATAAAAATAACACCACTAGCAATTTAGATAAATAAACCTCTGTTGCAATTTCTGACACATTTTTAGTAACTCGAGACACATGCATTTTTAGTAACTCGAGACACTATGCATATGAAATCAGCATTTTTCTCCATTCTTTTGAAAAAAACTACAGTGACGTTAAATGAGAATTTAACATTTGAGGCTTATTTGTTTTCTGGAATAGGATGTATGACACTTTTGCAATCAATATAGAACAATGCTAGTACACCACAAGAAAACAGCAGCCTGGTAATAATTAAAATGTTGCAGTTGTTTGGTTTTAAGATGCAAAACAGAGAGATTCTACACCTCACCAAAAAGAAATCCATAAGCTCTTTATCTAATCAATGCTTCATTTGAAATATGAATTAATGTAATTTATCATTTGGGAAGTGCAGAGCAATATTACAGGGGAATTATTGAATGAATCTCTTGAGAATACTATTTGTTTTCTTGATCTGATTTATTATAATTAAGCCACCTAAAATGTACATTGAAGCAATGTAAAATATCTGACTTAAACCCACTAAAGCAGGTGTATAAAAAGTTTTATAAAAAGGAACTTAGAAGATGGACACTCAGTCCTTTTTCTGTACAGTTTGCTGAGGCAGAGAATTGCAACAGCTATGGTTTTGGTTACTGCTGAGTAGTAAACAGCTTTCCTGTCCCACAATTTTTGCTCAGATACCTAAAAATGTGCTTGTCCCAGATTGTGATGAATCCAGTTCAGGTCAATTGAAATATTTAATTTTAATAATTTTTAAATGTTTCATTTCAATTTCAATCATTTTCATTTTTTTATTATGTTTTACAATCATTATCTTTAATTTTAAAATCAAAAGTCATTTCAAATTGGAAAACTGAAATGTTTCATTCTGAAAATGTCAAAATGAAACATTTCAAAAATTTAACAACTTTTTTCAAAATTTGTCTAGTAAAAAAAATTTGAAATCGGCCTTTCATGTGAAAGGTCAGGTTTTGATGAATCAGTATTTTCCTATGAAAACATGTTTGACAAATTCATTACTAACTCTAATTTTGATCCTTTGTGGTACTGAACACCCAGTGATTCTGAACACCTTCAACTCCTGTTGAATTCACTGGAAGCTGAGAGTATGAAGCCTCACCCAGATGCTCAGAAAATTGAAGGCAATTCAGTAGCATATCCTGGCAGTTTAATAGCAGTGTTTGGAGAGCCTTAGGCACAACAGGATAGCCTTTTTAAAACTCACTGCATGTGACTGTCTATACCAGGGATCAGCAACCTTTAGCCCGCGGCCCGCCAGGGGAAGCCCCCTGGTGGGCTGGGCTGGTTTGTTTACCTGCTGCATCTGCAGCTTCGGCCAATTGCAGCTCCCACTGGCCACGGTTTGCTACTCCAGGCCAATGGGGGCTGCGGGAAGCGGCAGCCAGCACATCCCTCAGCCTATGCCACTTCCCGCAGCCCCCATTGGCCTGTAGCGGTGAACCGCGGCCAGTGGGTGCTACGATCGGCCGAACCTGCCGACGCAGCAGGTAAACAAACAGGCATGGCCTGCCAGGGGGCTTACCCTGGCGGGCCATGTGCCAAAGGTTGCCGATCTCTGGTCTATACCATTATGTTCACCACTTTTACGGAATGTAAAAGAATGTACAAAGTATGCCTTGTTGAGGTATTTGAAAACTCAGAATCTGCTAAATATTATTGTTCTGGTAAAGTGTGTGTACCAACATTATATGTAAAGTTGTAAGATTTTACTGTGTAACATGGCTGTAACATATTATAAGATAGAAAAGCAGGTCCAAACCAGTTTACAGAGACAAAGACATCATCATCATCTGCTTTAGTGGCCATTCTCTGGTGGGGGAAGGCATGAACAAGAAATTTACATTTCCTCACAAGGACAGTTCAAACCTCACATCCACAAGAGACTGTTTGTCCCCGGGACTCAGCAAGGATGTTTCTAGTACAAGAAATTGAATTATAAAAAGTGGAGAAAAACACATGACCTCACTTTCCTTCATCTCTACTCATGACATCAACAACTCGTAAAGAATTAAACTTTGGGGGAAGGTGGGGAGTCCTGGCTGAAGCAAGCTAGTACAGATTGCTTTACGGTTATGGTGAGATACTTTTTTTTTGCTTTTAAGTTCACTTACTTTGTTAAGATACAAGCTAAATGCCTAATTTATCTTTTTATTTTCTTTGTAACCAATCCTGACCTTTAAGCCTCAGTACTTGCAGTCACTTAAAATCTTACTTTTCTTTCTGTAGTTAATAAATTTTTTTCACTCTTTTATCTAATCAGTGTGTTTGGATTAAAATGTGTGGGAAATTCCATTTGGGATAAGAAAGCTGGTGCATATCATTTTCCATTGATGATATGACAGACTTTATATAAGCTTGCATTGTTCAGCAAGGTGCTGGGCAGTACAAGACACACATTTCTGGGGGAAAGTCTGGGACTAGAGTATCTGCTGGTGTTTTTTTGTAGCGTAATTCATCAGTTGCTAGCTAGTAGCACTCAATACTGTGTAGCTGGGAACAAGTTACATGCTGGAGACTGTGTGTTAACTGCCCAGGAGTGGTTGTTCACCAGTAAAGGGCATCCAAGGTTGCAGAACTAAGGAGACAAAGCTATTCAGCAGTCCAGATGGTACCCTAGGTAATGTCACCCTACGTATCTTTATTTGTATAGATCTGAATCACAATAATAAAGGAAATGTGTGTGGATTGCATAGCAGTGTCAGGAGTCTGAATTGCTCTCAGCCATTGTCCTTAATTTTAACGTCCCTGAATGGTTTCCCAGTATTTTGCTCTGTGCTGTGTTTCCTGAATTTTTAAAGTATCTTTTCTCTAGAATGAATTTGTGCACTGTCACTGACTTAATAGGTCTTTGTTTTCATTGATGCTAGGGACTTGTTATGGTAAGTGACTGTATACATTTGACTGTATCATGTTTTGCCTTGCAGAGTTTAGATTATAAATTGGCATAATATTTTGATATTTGGGACATGATTTATAACATTAACTGAAACAATAAATTGTGTATTTTATTTTACCAGCAAAACATGTTCTAAGTCAGAAAGCTGTCTTTGTTATAATAAAACCCTGATCTCTTCAAAGCAAAAAGCAATCAAATCAGAGTTATGCAGCAATAATTTTATGATGCAGTGATATAACTCAGAGCAAAGAGAGGCCTCCTCTAAATTACCGTACTGTTCTCCAAGAGAGGGACACATATATAAGAACTGGATCTCCTTTGTCTGCATGCTTGTTGACCCCCTCAAAGAATTCTAGTAGATTGGTGAGGCATGATTTCCCTTTACAAAAACCATGTTGACTATTTCCCAACAAATTATATTCATCTATATGTCTGACAATTTTGTTCTTTATAGTTTCAACCAATTTGCTTGGTACTGAAGTGAGGCTTACTGGCCTGTAGTTGCCAGGGTCACCTCTGGAGCACTTTTTAAAAATTGGCGTTACCTTAGCTATCCTCCAGTCATTTGGTACAGAAGCTGATTTAAATGATAGGTTACAGATGACAGTTAGTAGTCCTGCAATTTCACATTCGAGTTCCTTCAGAACTCTTGGGTGAATACCATCAGGTACTGGAGACTTATTACTGTTTAGTTTATCAATTTGTTCTAAAACCTCCTCTAATAACACCTCAATTTGGGACAGTTCCTCAGATCTGTCACCCAAAAAGAATGGCTCAGGTTTGGGAATCTCCCTTACATCCTCAACAGTGAAGACCGATGCAAAGAATTCATTTAGTTTCTCTGCAATGGCCTTATCATCTCTCAGTGCTCCTTTAGCATCTCAATCGTCCAGTGGCCCCACTGGTTGTTTAGCAGAGTTTCTGCTTCTGATGTATTTTTAAAAAATGTTGCTATTACTTTTGGAGTCTTTGGCAAGCTGTTCTTTAAATTCTTTTTTGGTCTTTCTAATTATATTTTTACACTTCATTTGCCAGAGTTTATGCTCTTTTCTATTTTCCTCATTAGGATTTATCTTCCACTTTTCAAAGGAGGCCTTTTTGCCTCTCAATGCTTCTTTTACTTTGTTGTTTAACCACGGTGGCTCTTTTTAGGTTCTCTTACTATGTTTTTTAAATTGGGGTATACAATTAAGTTGAGCCTCTATTATGGTGTCTTTAACAAGTTTCCACGCAGTTTGCAGGGGTTTTACTTTTGATACTGTACCTTTTAATTTCTGTTTCACTAACCTCCTCATTTTTGTGTAGTTCCCCTTTCTGAAATTAAATGCTACAGTGTTGGGCCACTGTGGAATTTTCCCCACCACAGGGATGTCAAATTGAATTATATTATGGTCACTATTACCAAGTGGTCCAGCTATATTCACCTCTTGGACCTGATCCTGTACTCTAGTTAGGACTAAATCAAGAATTGCCTCTGCTCTTGTGGGTTCCAGGACTAGCTGCTCCAAGAAGCAGTCATTTAAGGTGTCAGGAAACTTTATCTCAGCATCCCTTCCTGAGGTGATATGTACCCAGTCAATATGGGGATAGTTGAAATCTTCCATTATTATTATTGAGGTTTTTTTTATTTTAATAGCCTCTCTAATCTCCCTGAGCACTTCAGAGTCACTAACACCATTCTGGTCTGGTTGTCTGTAATATAGCTCTACTGCTATATTCTTATTTTTCAAGCATGGAATTACTATCCATAGAGATTCTATAGTACAATTTAGTTCATTTAAGATTTTTACTTCATTTGAGTCTATGCTTTCTTTCACATATAGTGCCACTCCCCCACCAGCACGACTTGTTCTGTCCTTCCGATATATTTTGTACCCTGGTATTACTGTGTCCCATTGATTATCCTCATTCCACCAGGTTTCTGTGATGTCTATTATATCAATATCCTAATTTAATACTAGCCACTCTAGTTCACCCATCTTATTATTTAGACTTCTAGCATTGGTATATAAGCATTTTAAAAACTTGTCCTTTTTTTGGCTGTCCCCTATTGCATGACATAATTGGATGGGACTTTTTTTCATTTGACTGTTTCTCATCAGATCCTCCCTGTATTTTATCATTTTCCATCCTTGCCTCCTTATTTGGACATAGGGAAATCTCTATTTATAGATCCTCCCCTAAGGGATATCCAAACCACATGCTCCTCCGCACCTGTTGGCTTTCCCCCAGCCCTTAGTTTAAAAACTGTTCGATGACCTTTTTAATTTTAAGCGCCAGCAATCTGGTTCCGTTTTTGGTAAAGATGCTGATTCAGGACAGCACTTAAGCACATGCTTTAAGCATGTACTAAAGTAATCTCCTGAATAGATTTGCTTTCAGGAATCAGGACCCAGATCAATTCATATGGATTCAATAAAAGAAGGCATGTAGCTTTGCTTAGGAAAACAAAACCAATATTTTGACCAGAAATAATTCAGTACTCTAATATAAATGTTGATCATGTATCAGTGGCGGTTTTACAAAGGAGAGCTACAGGTTTTTGACCAGTACCACTGGGATCTGCATGAATGACTGGGACCTGGATGTCTCCTGCTTTTAAGTTGTTAGCTAGGATCCAAGAAGGTTTCATGAATTGTGTATATGTGCACATGTGTGTACAAGTTCTTTCCTATAAAATAATTTTAAAAGGGCAGGTATGTGTGCATATTTGTTCTGCAGTTTCTCTGTGTCTAGGGGTTTATAAATAAATAGGATGACTTTTCACAAGGTATCAAAAACTCCCTCCCATTCTGGTTGTGAGTTTGTATGCAATTAGTACTTCTTGCAGTTAGTCAGATCTTGGCTTTTAAGGAATTTTAATGATTCACTAAACTTTTATAAGATGAAATATTTTTATTGTAAAATTTTCTGCTTGCGTGCCTTGTAATTATTTTTACTGATGGTCATTTTTCTTTGTCAAGCCAGATGTGCTAAAAGACCCTGACCCAAAACCTATTAAGTTAATGGAAAGACTCCAATAACATTAATAGGGTTTTGATCTGTTCCTAAATTTGTGATATTAGACATGTTTTATTTTGTCATTTTAAAAATCAGATACAGCACGATCAGTATAACCATGTGCTTCCCTGGCCTACAATCTTTAATCTTTGCCACCTTCTAGAGGGACAGAATAAAATTATTATGAATTATGTTTGCTTTCTAGCAAAAATGTAAGTAATAATGATATAGATATGTGTTTATATATAGTCAATACAGGAGGTCTCACCATTCATTACTGTAAGGGATGTTAAAAATAATTAACAGATAAGCATATATGTTTGTAACATTACAAGCATTTTTTGGTTCACTTGTTGCTATAAAATCAGGTATAGCACAAATACTTTAAATGCATGATTACCCCAACACTTGATCCCACTAATCTTTGTCTCTTTCTGGAGGTATTATTAAATATCATAATTTTAAATTACATTTGCTTTCTGGACAAATTTCTATCACATTTTAACACACATAACGGTATAACAGTAAATACTTTTAAAATATACAGTTATTCATGAGGGAAAAATCTTTGTGGGGTTTAATTAAAGTTTGGATGGATTCTAGAATTTTTTTTAATGTATTTATTTATTTTTCTTGCAAACGTTCATTTTTCTTTAACAGTCCCTTTGGTAATGAAGATTTTTTGGCTTTTCTTGTGATTCTTAACAGTGGTTCTTTACTGTTTCCACATACATTTCTATTTATCAGCCAGTGTCCATAGCTTTCCTCATAGGCAGGGAGAGCCCCGTGGTCCATTGCAATGAGTGAAGGCAAGGGCCTGAAAGGTTGTGGCCAGGGCTCAATGGGAAGAGACAGAGATGAGGTCAGGCCATGGAAGCAGGAGGGGAGGGGCCAGAGTATGGCATGTCCTTCCAGGACAGTGATATGGGCTGCAAGGGACAGGAAATTAGGTGGGTTATCAATGTAATCAGAAATGATGGTACCAGAAGGGGAAGAGGTTTATCTATATATTTCAATCTCTTATTTGCCCTTCAGTCTCTATTTGACAAGTACTAGGGGCAATACAGTACTAATACAGCATATACTACTCATGTAACTGCTCTGAATTTATAGCTACTGGACTTCTCCATATAATGCTGCAGATTTATTTTTTTTTGCTATTGACTCAATTAAGGGGTGTTCTCTCAAATAACCAAATGCCTATGAGACATGACCCAGCAATTTCATTCATATATATTTATATAGATAAAAATTAGTATCACTAAACAAAACAAAAAACTGTTACTTTCTACATCAGTCTGTGCTCTAATCTTCACTGAGTAACCATGCAATATTACTGCTGTTTAGAGATAAGTGGGAAAGTATTTTCCTGACCTGTAAGAGCTTTCAAGCTTTTCATATCTTTCCCCATTCCAAGTGAAAAGCAGAAATCATGAATTTTTATGAACCAATAATCTGAAAAAACTGGATTGGGTCAAAGCATTTTCTTTCCATAATTTGAAACATTTGGCTTTGATATTGATCTTTCTATTTATTTATATATTTATATTATAAATTAACTAACATTTTGAAGCAAAAATGGCATTTTAAATTAAAAAACAGGTTTTTTTTGTATGGAAAATGACAAATCAGGATGTTTTGACAATTTTAAAAACTTTTTCTTCCCCATCAAATATTTTTTTATTTGGGAGATTCGTCAAAACCAACCCTTTCCTGCACACAGTTTTGATTTCAATGAACTGGCATTTTCTGATGAAAAAACATTTGGTCAAAAAATTCCCAACAAATCTTCTGCTGTTACCCTCGGCTTTCCTTGCAAAATCTCTGCCTGCTTCATTACCTCTTGCCCCATTTCTGTGACATAGTGTCTCAAATTAGGCCCCAATATTGTAAGGAACTCCATGTGGATAGATACTACGCAGAGCCCCATTGCTTTCATTGAGACTCCATGTCATACAGGGCATGAAGGGCATTGTGGGGTTGGGACCTTAGATTCTAAGCTCTTTGTGGAAGTGAATGTGTCACCTTACCTGTATTGTGATGCACCCAGCACAACTTTTGGTTCTGTAAAGAAAACGATAACTTTAGATACAATAACAATGTAAACGATCCTAACTTTGAATCTGATCCCTTCCTCTCTCTTGATCATTCCTGAATTGTTTTTTATGTTAGTTTTCTTTATAAATTATTAATTGGAGCTAGCGAACAGGAGCAGCTAACAGGGGAGTTTGGCGAGGGACATCTCCAGGTGAAGGAGGAGCGATTGCGGGACCCTTGGGGTAAGTTTTTGTCTGTACTGTTTGTGTTTGTGTTTGTGGTGTGCTTGCTGCTTGACTGAAATATACCGTGTGGTCTGTTTATTTGGGGGGACTGTGTGCGTGCTGAGCATAGCGGTCTGCTAGGCAAGGCTGAGAGCCAGGGGCTCCGGTGGGTGTTCTGCTGCTTCCCACTCCCCCACCCCCACCTTGCAAGCCGGGGGAGTGGGGGATGCAGCGTGCCCGGGGCCGGGGGAGGAGGCAGGGCCGGGGGCGCAAGCACCCACCGGCAGCTCCCCGCCAGCCCCCTCGCCACGTACCCAGCGGCCCAGCTCACCTCTACCTCTCGGACTGGGAGGCGGATCCAGGCCCTCCGCGTCCGCCTCCTCCCCATACTCCCCCGACCAGCTGGAGAGGGAGCCAAGAGAAGCGATGGGCTGCCACTTCGCGTCTGGCTCAGCCTCCGATTGGTGAGATGGGGCGGGGGGGAGGCTGGCGGGGAGATGCCGGGCTTGGTGGGTGCTCTGCTGCTTTCCCCCTCCCCCCCTCCCCCCCCGGTTTGCAAGCTAGGGGAGGGGGGATGCAGCGTGCCCGGGGGAGGGGGAGGGGATTTGGGGAAGGGGCGGGGCCGGGGGTGGAGTTGGGGGGGGCGGGGGCGCGAGCACCCACCGGCGCCTATGCTCCACACGCTTTCTCAATGGTAGGAAAGATGGTCCAGTAGTTAGGTCACTAGTCTGGGATTCAGGAGACGTTGGATTTAATTTCCTGCTCCATCATAGACTCCCTGTGTAACTTCCATCAAGTCACTTAGTCTCTGTGAATCTGTTCTTCCTTTCTGCAATGAAGATTATCTCTCTTGTGAGGAAAGCACTATTAATACATTTAAAAGATTATATGGTGCTCAGCTACTATGGTAGTGACGTGAATATAAGTACTTTTAGATTCAATGGGACTGCACATGTGGTTCGAGTAAAGCATGTGGCTCAGTCTTTTCCAGACAGGGGCCCTAAATATGGGCGATAAATGGCCATACTGGGAGTTGATAGTACCATAGTGTATATATGGGTGTATATGAAATTACTATGAGGGCATGATTGACAAAATAACTTTAAAAGATCATTTCTAGATATAGGAGTGAAAACATGGACGCTAATGGTTTTGGCTGAGAATCTCCTATATGCTCATTTAACTAAAAATGACTTTTTAATAAACAGACATTTTTCATGTTAATAATATGGAGTAGACTGGAACATTTTCTCAACAAGACTTCATAAGGATTAATTCATGTGAATAGTCCCCACAATCTCCCACACAGTCTATCATGTTAATGATCTGCTAAATTCAATGGACTTACAGGGTTGATTGTAATGACTATAAAGGACTCATTATAGTCTATAGGGTCAATGATACATGTTTTAAAAACTCCCTGAATAGGTACAGTGATTACTAGATAAACCATAATGGCTCCAATAATCTGCATTTTAAAAAGTCTCTACATCCTATTTATACAAACTGCACTTCAAAAATGTCTATAAATATGTACAGTATTTACCCATACTTGACAGGCTGCAATAGCTCCTTTGAAAGCATTTTGGTCTGTCATGTCAGTTTTCACATACTTGTATGAAGGACAGTTTTCCTTAAAATAAAACAATTTTAACCCCTTAACTGGCCTCTGGGTATTCATCCATTCTACATCTTTAACAGATGCACCCATAATATGCAATAGCACCAGGAAATGGTTTGCTATTCTAGCTGTTAAGAAAATTGCTATCAAGATAGTGTGACAACAGCCACACTTAGCTTGTCAGGATTTACTGTTAAGTGACAATTGTGGACATTTTACTGTGAAAATCTGTTTCTCGTGCATAGTCAAAGAATTACAAATAGGTAAAACTTTACTGATGACAATCAAGCTGGTATTTGCATTTAAATATTCTTTGGATAAGTTATGTATAACATGAAAAGATAAAAAAGAATAAGTATGAATGTATTAAGAGAAACAAAATGCAAATACATATATCAAATTGCAGGCCTTTACTAAAGAATGTGTGACAGTAATTTAGTAGTCATAATGTATTCACTCTATTTACTGTCACAATTGCTCTGCTTGCAATTGGAATCTCTTCTAAATATGTTTAACCATATGTGTGAGTTTACTTCTCCTGAAAGGTGCTGGATTCATAGCCCTGAAGACTGAAATGCTCTTTTTTATCCAAAATTAAGTTCAATATGAGGAGTAACAAAGCAAACACCCCTACACCTCACTAATGTGCCTCAAATTGGACATAGAGGAACCACTTCTAAGGGGTGATACACTAGTTCAGTCTTCTTGCCCATTCAGTCCCAAGCAACTCTGTTGACACTGTCTGCCAGTGTGCTAATTAATCTCAGTTGAGGTGTGGTTTTATTGATGTTGACAGTTGGCCAGTGGGAACTGGATTGAAGTTACCAAATTCCTTTCACTTAATTTTTGAACCTTGAATTAAAAGTATATTTGTAAAAGATGTATTTGTGACCAGTTATGCTGCCAGTATTGCACTTAATTACAAGTCCGTACATTTGATGTCTCCTGGTAGGCAATAAGTATTCTATTAACGCAAAAGTATGTGAAAGTCAGGAGGAGTGCCCTGATAGTACGTCACTCCCAGAATTGCCACCTCATAAAGGTGTTATTTCTGGGAGTGACATCTGGGTGTCAGCAAAATACCATAGCTACATACTATATCATTTCCAAAAGTACAGCCTTCAAAGAAAGCATATGCAGGAATGCTGACAGAAAGCAGGCAGTGTGCCTGACTTTGAGATGGTTTGGGAAGGCAAATCACTATGGTGACTATATTTCCAAAGTAGAAAATGGATCACATTGCCATTTCCTCCTGCCAGGTTTCTACTATGTGCTGATCACTATTTCATGTATTTCTTTTTCTCTTCCCACGTTACTCTGTCTTACCTCCCATTAATTTATTATATATATTGTCACTTTTCCACAGAGGCCCTTTCCTATTTTGTTGTGTATTTCCCATCCCCATCTCAAAATTCTACTTTATCATTCCCATTTCTGTGCCTTCTTCCTTCCTCATTTTCTGTTTTGTTTCTGCAGTCTCTTTTTCCTTCTCATCTCCGATGATCCCTCCTGAATTTATTACAGTTCTGTAAGGGTATGTCTGCACTTCTTCTTATCGCACGTGGAGCTTGCCAAGCCAATCTGTGACAGCCTTATCAGCAAAGTGCGGAGCCTTCAAAACTCCATGAAATCTCGTCAGAAGGCAGCCATCGGTGATATGTGATATTGTCTGTCTTTGGCCACGGCTGCACGTGGGAACCTCTTGTTGGCCCAAAGAGTGTAGCCTGACTGCACATTGGCCATAGCCCATTTGAAATCAGTTCAGAAGAACCCATGAGCAGCGTGGAACATCAAAGTAAGGTACTCTCATTGTCAGGCCAGTTATAGGAGACTGGTTTCTGGCATCAGCTGCAGACGATTTTCATGCCACATTGAGGTTTCAGAGAAATCTGGGCAGGGCAAGTGGGCCCACGACAGGTATCTCAATGACAAGCATGCTCTTGGTTAGTCGAAGACATCTGGGAATAGTGGTAGGCTCAGGTTTGCCCTGAACTTCTCAACTGTTTTGGCTGTAGCATCCTCACCTCACAACAGATGTGTGGAGGAGTGATGATGCTTAACACAGGGAGCCTGGGTACTGGTGTGGGTCTAATTGTCCTAATTACAATGCACATAGTTGAGTGTAGTTTTGTGTCAACCAACTTGACGTGAGATGAAGGGAGCCAGACTGGATCACAGTATTCTGCTGCAGTGGGCTAAACCAGGTGATTAGAGAGTTGCATGTTAGCTCCCCATGAAATGCAGGTCAATTTTCTTAGAAGGTTAGCATGCTTCCTCATCTTCGCCACAGTTTTCCTCTGGTGGTTAAAATGTGTGAGAGATCATCTAGGGATACTCTGAGGTAGACTGGATGGGGTTCGTGTTTCACGTGATGTTCACTGAGAAAAATACTCAGTTTTGGGTCCGCTCTGGCGTTGTCAACATGAAACACACTTGAAAAGATGGAATGCAGTATGTCTACACTCATATTCCTTATGGTGTCATATAAAGCACATATATTACATGTCCTCCTAGCATGGATATAAATAGCGTAGATGGTGAGGCACTGCTTAGGCAAGTAGAGTAAAGACACACCATGCCTCTCTTCATGCTCAAGCAGTGTTCCCCTGTCTACACTTCTGTTTTTAGCAGTGTAGTGTCCTTTTGCCTCCCCACTGTCAAAGCCTTTCATTGACAAGTGTAGCTGCACACCACAGTGTGGACACAGCATACTTTTCACTGTGGCATGTAGCTATACATATCCTACATGCTGCTGCTGCCAGTGGTGTGCACTGTAGACATAGCCTAAGTCCCATCTAAGCAGTCTGGTTTTTCCTTTTTCTATACTATTGAGCCATTTCCTCTTACTCAAGTAACCTCTAACAAGGCACATTTTCAACCAAAGACTGTGTCGCTATAGTCTGAAAAAACATGTTGAAAAACTGTTCTCTCCAGACAATTTTGCATAATAAAATTGACCATAAAATGAGAGTTTGCTAATCGGAAGGGCTTTAAAGCTAAGTGATAAAAACAAAGACTAATAAATAATATAAGTACAACCGCATATGCATATCTTGTGTAATCCCTGCCCTATTTTGTAATTCTCCCTTTGGGGGATGGTCCATAAATTCAGTAATGAGGGATTCTTCAGCTTCCAAACTGTAGGATGCAGAGGCAGAACTTTTGACTGGCTGGGATGAGTCTCCAGATCATTTCTTCCACTCAAGTGCCCCTCCAAAATTGTCCCTGCCTCCAAAGGTGCTGCAGGTTGAGAGTCAGGTCTTTTGCAGACTGTCCATAACCTGATTATTTTTTTCTACTTTCCCCTTTTATGGGTTCTTTCCCCCCCCCAGATCTCTACTGTTTAAGGGCTCGGTGTTACTGGCTTATTAAGGGTCATTAAAATTTACCTGATGGAGCTCTGGGCAATTGTGGGGACTTTAACCCCTCAGATTAGCCCTGACAATGGCTGAAAGCTCTCCCCTCAGATTAGCCCTGACAATGGCTGAAAAAAAGCATTAAAAAAAGTAAGAGAAGGGTCTGTCTCATGTGCTCAGCACACTTGGTTGAGTGTATCAAAAGACAATAGTGTTCCTTTTGGTCCTCCAGCCTTGATGATGCAGTGGTTAGAAAGCAGGCTGCTGCCTCCCCGCCTCACAGTCCGGCAGCGGTCACAGACAAATGGGGGGCCTGGTAGGACAAGGCACTGAGTAAAGGGCCCCGGACACGGGCCTCAATCTGTAGCCACTGACAGACCAGGCCCCATGGCTGGGTGAACCACAAAGGTCCTAGGAACTCCAGTCAGTGGAACCAGCACAGGGTAAAACTCCAGGGCCTAGTCAACTTCCTTCCTCCCTTTTATCAGCTTGGGCATCATAATGGGGGGTTGTGCATATATGCAAGACATCCGTCTCCCGGCCAGTGGGCATGTTGCAATGAGGACACCCCCTCTGCTCTTCAAGGGTCCAGAGAACTGCCCATGACACAGATTAATCAATTTCCTGCTGTTACAGTTCAGGGCAACTGCACCTGTATTCCCCTTCTGTGGTCCCTGAAGGGCACCAACTAGGGTTGTCGGGCATCCGGTTTTGTTGAACAGAACACTGGTCGAAAAGGGGCCCTGGTGGCTCTGGTCAGCATTGCTGACCAGGCTGCTAAAAGTCTAGTAGATGGTGCATCAAGGCTAAGGCAGGCTTCCAGCCTGCCCTGGCTCTGTGCGGCTCCTGGAAGTGGCGGCCGTCCCCATCTGGATCCTAGGCTCAGGGGCAGCTCGAGCACCAGCTTCCCAGCTCCTATTGGCCATGAACCGTGGTCCCTGTGGATGGGGCAGCACACGGAGCTGCCTGGCCATGCCTCCACCTAGGAGCCAGAGGGGGGACATGCTGCTGCTTCTGGGAGCCACCTGAGGTAAGCACTGCCAGGAGCCAACACCCCGCACCCCTCCCACACCACAATCCCCTGCCCCAGCCCTGAGCTCTCTCCCACACCCAAACTCCCTCCCGCAGTCCATGCCCTGCAACCCAAGCCCCTGCCCCAGCTCTGAGCCCCTTCCTGCACCCAAACTCCCTCTCAAAGACTTCACCCAGCTGCATTCCAACCCCCTTCCCCAGCCCTGATCCCCCTTGTGGACCCCAAATCCCTCATCCCCAGCCCCATACCAGAGACTGCAGCCCCAGCTGGAGCCCCCACCCCCTCCCATACCCCAATCCCCCCACCCCAGGCTAGTAACTGTAACTTTACTTTCCAGAGGCTATGAGCTGTATAATGGCCTGCAGTTATAAAACACCACACAATTCTTTCTAAGCAAGCACATTTATTCTTAAGGTGCAAACATTATAGAGAAAACATATTATAACAAAAACCTACAGGCATGCTAAAAAGCTTACCAGAAGTCACCCCAACTCCAATCTCTGGCTCTGATAGGTATTAGTCCTTCAAAACATAGAACTGGGTTTTCCCCCAAGTTTACAAGTTCATAACTATCTTAAATGCAGAATAAGAACAACCATGCATGTCAATCTTTCCTTTATACAGTGTGGACCTTTGATCTTGGCCTCATGTAACAGGTTATCAGAAGAAACTGGCTCACTCCGCAAGGAGTAGCTTCAAAAGGCTGAGTTTTTGCATTCACCTCGCCTTAGATATTTCCCAGGAAAACCACTTAACACCTTTTGTTCTAAAAGTCCATTCTTGTTTAGCACATTGTTCAATACAGTTCTTTGATGTTCGTAATAGTTCCCAGAGATCACCTCACATTTCCCCCCTACAGAGGTTACATAAAATTCTGGCCCACAATAATACATAAACCAATTGTTTGATATTTAGGACAACAAATATACTTAAACTTAATTCAATATGGTCTCCCAAGGATACTGCAGGAAATTGCCATATGTATCAGACCTGCCTCTTGCCCTCTCGTCCCATCATAATGGAGTTGTGGCAGCCATTTTGGAGTAAAAAGATCACTCGCCACAGGCAGACATTTTAGAACAGACTCTGGGCCTGCGTTCTCAACAGCTCTTTTAGCATCCCCTCAGTTTAAAAGCATAGGCTCTCATGACTCCGAATCCTCAGCTCTCTCCTGCTTGTCTTCCTGCTAAACAAAGTAAGAGTCACAAACACAGACATAAAACAAAGAAATCCTGGTGAATCCCCAGGAACAATTGCTCTATGCACAATTTTTTTAGTCTATTTTCAGTAAAACTTTTGCTGTTCTTGGGTATGTCCCGTGAGCATTCGGAAAACAATGATTAAAAAGGGGATGAGGAGGAGGTCAAAGAGACAAAAAATACCTGAAAATATTTTTGAAGGGGCTCTAAAATTGACCCTTACATTCTCAACTTGGTCACCCTGCTTAAGGCTGAAAAGGTGGAATGGTAAACCCAGTGAAGACAGAGTGTTTGACTAAAAAAAAGTTTAAAAAGTTGTAGCCAAAGTTTTCACTGACAGAAGGGTGGAATCAGTTCTCTGTAGACACTATGAAGAGGTCTCAGCAGCTCTTAAATAGCTGAGGCTATTTTTTTCATCAAAGCAGTGCTTGCTTATTATACTCAGTCCCTGTTCACTGACATTCCCCAAAAGATGAATAATGCCAAAGGGCTGGGATCCTTGTTAAAGGGAATGTCCCTAACATCTGCTCTAGTTTCAGACACCTCACTTGATGTGTTCAGGTCCTCCACTAGATTGGTGGCATCCAACATGGTGGTAAGTCAGCAAGTATGGCTCTGGACATGAAAGGTAGATATTTCAGCAAGACAGGTGATCCAAAAGAAAAAGCTGTATCCAAAGCACAGTACAAAAACAAAAAATCTCTTTCCACTGTTAAAGATCTTTTTTTTTTCTACTGAGCTTTATTAAGATGTTTTTCCTCCTTAGGCCCCCCTTTTGTGGCTACACTTTCATATAGATATGTTAGGAGAGACAGCAGATATTCTAAGAATAGATGGGAGAAAATCTATTAAGGCCAGATGTGACTCATTCTCCAGGAATGCCTCTAAGTGTAAGCAGTCTACCTCCAACCTTCCCCTGGGGGCTGGGGCTGGGATGCTTTATACACAACAAATCTCGCATCTTGGCAGGGGTTAGATTAGCCGGCCCTTGCGTTCCCTTCTAGCCCTATAGTTCTATGATATGGAGATGACAACCTGCAGTGATTCTGATCACACTGTTTTGGCCCAGACATCCCTGAATTTCAGACCTCATGGAGATGTCTGTGACATTATGACCCACTCTGGATCTTCTATCATAGGGCATCTGGTCCATCACAACTCTGCAGCTATGAACCTGACTGCCTTGTTCCTGAGAGGTCACATTTAACAAATAATAATAATAATAAAAACACTAAGATATACCAATGATGTGTTCTCAATCCTACTGAAATCCGAAAAGCTTTCCACCAATTATCTGTATACAATAATATGGAGAAGGTTTGATTTCTGGTCCACACCAAGAGGATATACAGCAGGATCAACAGTGGTTAAATTGTTCCTAGAATTCACACAAGCAGGCCTGTCTCTGCGGCGACAGAGCAACTAATTCACATCTCAGGCACCGGTTATATTCTCAGTTCTGGCACCCGAGGGTCAACCCACGTGACCCCCATTGCCCACATGTCCCTGACCCCCCAAAATCCTAGTAGATGCTCTACTGCTCTAATTAGACTACCTCTAATTCATGAGGTAATTCCATGGGGCCTTCCCTAATATTAAATGCACTCCTGTTCCACTTGTGAACCTATCTCTGAAGTCCAACTATATTTCATAGAATCATAGAACTATAGGGTTAGAAGGGACAGCAAGGGTCATCTAGTCCAGCCCCCTGTCAAGATGCAGGGATTGTTGTGTCTAAACCATCCAAAACATATGGCCAACCAGCCCCCTTTTGAAAACTTCTGGTGAAGGAGCTTTCACAACCTCCTTAGGCAGTCTGTTCCATTGTCCTACTGTACTTACAGTTAGTTTCCCCCAACAATTAAGGTAACTTTTTGGGTGGCCATAACACCAGCATGGAGGTGTCAGAGTTGGGAGTCCTCTCTGTCCTCCCTCAAGATTGTGTCAGTCCCCACCCGCCCCATGATGAAAGGATGATACTCTGGACAGACCATTCATTCCTTAAACTAATTTCCTTCTTCCACCAATCCCAGGAAATTGTGCTCTCCTCTTTTTGCCTATATCCAGCACATCCAGAAGATAGTGGTTGGCACACCTTAAATGTTCAGAGGACAATTAAGATTGATATTTAGAGGACAATGTCCTTTAGAAAAACCTCCACTTTGTTCTAATACACCACAGGATTAGGGGACAAAACCAGTCCAGGTCCTCCCTAGCTAGATATATTAGGGGAGGATTTTCTGAAGCATGTAAAGCTAAGGGGTAATCTCCCCATTCAATATTAAAGCCCATTCCATGAAGGCAATGGCAGCTTAATGGGCCGATGAATCCAGTGCACAATATGAACAGTTTTCTAGGGCAGTAATCTGGGGCATTCTGGCATATGTTCACTAAAATCTATCAGGTTGATAGTCTTCAGTCAGATGAAGCTGACTTCAGCAGGAGGGTTCTTGCAAGCCGCAAGTCACCTTTAGCCTACCAATAATTGATAGTGATAGGGGGTGGGATACTACTACAACAAAAAAAATCCCATCACTACTGAATTTATGGACCCAACCTCTAATGAGAAAATGTGTCTTCCTTACATGGACATTTTCATTCTAGGTAGGTGGATGGGTTCATAAATTCATCCCACCCTGTACTTTTAATCTGCTTTCTCCCAGGACGTGATTGTTCAAGGCTGGTGTATTGTTTTCCCCCTTTTTAGGTAGACCTGATGGATAGATATGTCCTTACATTTAATATGTGACCCTCAGGATTATCCCGGTTTGTATTTTTTTGTGAAGTTGAACAGTTCTATTTCTTAGTTGTTGGGCAGATTTTCTGCTATTTTTAATATGTGAAAGAGTGTTTTATTCAGCTACAAGCTTTGGAAGCAACTCTCTGGAGGGGCTCTTCAGTGGGAGGAGTTATCTGGAGAGTCAGCCCAGCCAGTGAAAACATCTGGCTTTTCCTACTATAACATGGTGACCAAATAACCCAGCACTAGAATCATATGGGCCCATCCTCCTACCCAGAATAAAAAAATTCTGGCTAAGTGAGACAAATTTTCTCATTTAATAGGTACAAGGTGGGTGAGGTAATGTCCTTTATCTCTTATGCAAAATGGTATCAGAATTGTTATGTCTATAATAATGATGTTGAATTAAGTGAGCACGTAGATTCCATCAGTTCCTGTGGGCATGAGAATGTATGGAATCCCAGTTCAGCTGAAACATGTTTTGTATAGTGAATGACCTAAATCCCTAGCAGCTGCTGAGATATGCTTGGCTCAATGGATTCTCTGTCTCTAAGAGGGTTTTCAGGTAGACATGAATCTCCAGAGTGGATTGGTTTGCTGGGGGTTGGTGGTGCTGCTATGGTGGCCCTACCCCACCTAGGCATTTCTCACACTGAGGAATCCTTAGCTGGCCAGATCCACTGAATTAACAACCATTTTTGTGGGCTGTAGCACCAGGGGGAATCTGACCCTATATATCTGAACAATTGCCATTTGTTGTAGCCAAGGACAGCTGTTACACGGCCTGATCCTGAGAGGTGCTGAGCATGTACAACTCCCCTTAGCTTCAGTGGAAGATGCTCAGCACCCCATTAGGATCAATCTCATATACTGCATTGATCATGATACCTACGTAAATGTTGCTTTAAACTAGTTAATATGTTTTCGAAAGTGAAACCATTATTTACATTTCCTTTTACTATTGTGTGTCAGTTTTGCCAAGAGATTAAAATAATCATACACCAAACGGCAGAGTGATGGCTTTTAACTAACTTTAACAAACCAAAAAAAAGGCTTTCCTCTGAGCCTTGTAAATAGTCTTGGTCCTCCTAAAGGAGTTCTGTGATTGATGTAACAATGCCACCATCATTCATGCTGTAATACTATTCAGAGCAGGAGGTGGTTATCCACATCTTTGGTGGGCGAAGGAAGGGGTATGTAAATGAAACAAGAACAACAACAAAGTAAGGATATATTCTCAGACTACACTTCTTTGAACAGCAGATGTTTTCTCACTTGGACATAGAGAGGGGTAGCTGGCCATAGAGGCAGCGCAAGACAATCTGCACTCATAAGACAAAGTAAGCCTCAGCATACTGCCATTGTACACTGTACATTTGCTCTTACTTGGGGGAAGAATAACGATGAATATGCTGATCTCTGGGATCAGTGCTTGCTTGTATGTTTGCTTGGTGGCTTGTACCTAGTTATATCTCTTTTACAACAAACTACACCCCACAGGAAAAGGTGTATGTCCTAGAGCGTTACATAGGCATAGCAGACAGTCCGCTCTTATGCACCATAACAGGATACTCCCTTAAACTCAGGTTGCAGGGAAACTCTCCTGCACCATTCTTTTCTCCTTGTGTGCCTTGTCAATGATAATAATGAACTCTTAGCTGCCAATTCTGCCAGCACTTCTGCATATGCACAATTTTAAACATATAAGTAATCCCACTGTAGTCAATGGGACTATTCAGGGGCTTTAAATTAAGCATGTACAGATGTGTCTGCAAGGTCAGGGTCTGAATGTGCTGAATGTCTTTTCCCTTGGTTTGTTTTGGGCATCCAGCACATTAAGCTAAAACTGCTTAAGTTTTATATATTATTGATGCAAGTGGCCTCTAACCAAATTCTGTTGAACCTTGAAAACAAGTTTAGGTTGGCCTGTGTTTTAGCTGGAAGTAAGTTTGAGACCATTCTAAATTTATCTGAAAAGAATTGTTACACCCTAATGAGGGAAGTAAAATAGCATGCCTTACTGCACAATTTGCAATATCGTGTTTGAAAATCTTTGCAGGATCATCCAACCTTCAGAGCATAATTTCAGAATCCAGCGATATAATTAAAAATAAATGGTCTTTCAATCATTGCAAAAAATTGCCATTAAAAATATGGGGATCATCCCCCAAGCAACCCTAAAATGTCTGATCTTTGCCCTTTCTGTAAATGTATTCCATGCTAAACTGCTAATCTGTCTGATGTGTGAAATATATTATATAAAAAGAACATAAAAACAAAACTCCGGAGTTTAAGCCACTGAAACTCATCCCCATGTAGTGTGATGAAAGTATACCCCAGTGCTTTGCTTTATCTAGACACATTACTTCTCCCTTTAATAACACTAATAAAACAACGCAACCATGATAACCTAGAGAGAGTGCTTGTGTTAAGTGTGTGTGTGAATCTTTTTCTCACTATGTGATTTCTTGCCCTTATTCCAGGTCTTTCTCTCTCTCTTTCATGGTGTGTCACTTATTATTTGTTTCTTTTCCAAAGCTTCCACATACTATCAAGGAAATGAGGTGTGTTGTTTATTTCTGACTCCCTGGGTAAATGGTATTGGTAGACAAAAACTGAGGAGCAGCAGAGTTAGATGCCATTCTTGTATTTGACCTTTGCAATGTGAACAAGTTTCATACTGTTAAGTCTGATGAACTATATTGAATGAAATATATTTAGACAAGATACTAGATTTTGGGGAATGCATCATTTTACTTGGATCTTTATGACTATAATTCTGTGCTCTTTACACTTGTAAAGTAATTCTCAGTGGTTTCAAGAATCCAGCGTGTACTTCTATATTTTTGAATTATACAGATCATCTAGTTGAGGACAGAAGTGCATGAAGATCTAAGAGGCAGCGGAGATTTTTCAGGGGCATTGGAGTTTTCCCATCTTCGGCTGCAGCCGAAGGAGCCCTTGTTCCCCCCGCCCCCAATTTCTTTATCTTCCTTCCACCGTTTATTCAGATAATAGAAAGAGACAAAACTTCAGGATCCCAACAGTGTTGGGGCCAAAGATCCATTTTCCGACATCTAATATACATTTGCTTATGCTCACCAGCATCCTTCTGAGGTTGTGGAGAGTGACTATACTCTCACTTATAGTGTGAGGGGGTTGTAAGTAGACAGCACAGAGCCAGTAGTGGAAGCTATTGGCCGAAAATGGGGAATAGCCAGGACAGATGGATAATGTACTATTTAAGCAGGCTTCCAAGAAAGGCTCCCATCAGTAAAGCTCTTTGCTCTCACAGAAGTAGAAACACTATCTTCCCTACAGAATAGTGAATCTCTTCTGAGACAAAGAGGGCTTAGTTGGGGAAAGGATATATGATTTATAACTTTTGCATCGGATCTGACATTTGCCCCTGTTCCTTAAAGGACAATGTCAGGTTCAATTTAGCCAAAAATTAGACTCAGGCATATAAGACTGAAGGAACAGAAATGGACACTGTGTAGAGTCAAGCACAAGAGTTTATTACGCACAGCGCTGGTGGAGTGTCACTTTGCTTATTAGGCTCAGAGACACTCTGCCAGTGTTGTGCGTAATAAACCCTTGTGTTTGACTCTAAACAGTGTCCATTTCTGTTCCTTCAAATGGCGATAAGGGTGGGATGCCTAGAGGCACTAGGAGATTAAAGATTATGCTATGACCAGTCCAAACTGGCCTTTGGACTCTCATTGATTCTCTGTTTCCCCATTCCCATGGAAGGGTACTGTGGAGATGGGGTCCCACCACTTCCATAAGGGACGGGTGGACCCGGCCATCCAGGAGTTTGGTTACAATTCCCTGTGTGGTGATGGCCAATGTTTCCCCTGCTCTCCAACAACTTTCCTCCAATTCCTTTATTTTGTTACCATTTATTAACAGGCTGGTGAATTTTTGACCCAGGTATTTTGTTATGTCCAATGAGGTTGTCATAAATATAAAGGGAAGGGGGAGAGGGTCGGATGCAGTGCTATAAAATCCTCTTATCAGTAAAGGGTTAAGAAATGTAGGTAGCCAGACTGACACCTGACCTGGCTGGCATCTGACCAATAAGGGGACAAGATACTTTCAAATCTTGGGAGGGGGGAAGGTGTGTGTGGCTCTTTGTCTGAGTCAGAGTGATCTTGGGAGACCAGAAGTACCTGCAGAAAATCAATCTCCTCAACCAGTCATCTTCTCACCAAACCTCACTTTTCTAAAGTAAGTGTAGTCAGCCTTTCGAGTAGGTTTCTGTTTATTTTGCTTCGTGAGCTTTCCCTGTGTTAGAGGGAGGGGTTATTCCTGTTTTTTTTTCCTGTAACTTTAAGGTTTTGTCCAGAGGGGGAATCCCTCTGAGTTTGGAAATTGAGTACCCTATAAAATAGTTACCATCCTGATTTTACAGAGATGATTTTACCTTCTTTGTTTTAATGAAATCCTTCTTTTAAGAAGCTGACTGTTTTCTATGGTTTTAAAACCCTGGGGGTGGGTTTTTAGATCACTGTGTAACCAATTGGTTAGGAGATTATTCTCAAGCTTCCCAGGAAAGGGGGTGTACGGGCTTGAGAGGGTATTTGGGGGTGGGGGGTGGGAAGGGGAACTTCAAGTGGTTCCTTTCCCGGATTCCTGTTTAAAACACTTGATGGTGGCAGTGAGAGAAGCATTTCTCAAGGTGCAGGGAATTTTGTACCTTGGGGGGTTTTAACCTAAGTTGGTAGAAACAAGCTTAGGAGCTCTTCATGCGGGTCCCCACGTCTTTACTCTAGAGTCCAGAGTGGGGAGGGAACCCTGACAGAGGTGGATACAGATTTTGACAGATCCTTTAAGCTATCTAAGATCAGTCAACTGGCTATTAGTATCCAATTCTCCCCGAGCATTAGATATTACGGCATCTGCCAGCCCTGATTCAAGTCGGTTCCTCTTTTCAGCTTGGTGTGCTATGGCATAGGTGTTGCCAACAAAGTTACCTGCACCAAATCTCCCTGCAATGGTATCTGCTAAGCCCCGTCTCTGTCTAGTTAAGTGTTCACCAATTTGGTTTGTCAGGCTAGTAATGTTTCTACCCATTTGAGGCTCATTTGCAGGGTTTCCCCCTCTGGTAAATTCTTGGATCGGTTCCACTATCTCTGAGTACTCCAGGATATATGTCCTACAGTAGTTAAGCAGCCCCAGCACTTTCCAGACTTCCTTAACTGTCTGTGGCCTTTTTAACTCTCGAATGGCCTGCCTTCTCTTTCCTGTGAGGGTTTTTACTCCCTGTGCTATCTCGTGCCCTAAATACAGGACCTTTGGCTGTTTTAACTGAGCTTTCTTCACTCTTAACTTACAGCCAGCCTTGCGAAGATGTATGAATAGCCTGTTTAGGGTTTTTAAGTGATCTCTTTCATTTGAACTGGCAATTAGCAAGTCATCAACATACTGCAATATCACCGTATCTCCCTTCAAGGGCACCCGTGATATTGTTTCTGCCATTGCCCTACGGAAGACGGAAGGAGAGTTATGGAACTCCTGGGGAACACAGGTCCAAGTGTACTGCTGGTCTCCCACTGTAAATGCAAATTTCTCCTGGCTCTCTTTTGCAAGGGGAATGCTCCAAAATCCATTCGCTACATCCAGGACACTGAGTGTCCAGGTTTTAGCAAATTGAGAATAGTGGCAGGGCATGCCACAATAGGGTGGGCTTTTGGGGTCACCTGGTTAAAGTGGGTGTAATCTACATTTGACCTCCATGTCCCATCTGGCTTCTGGTTGGGCCATATTGGGGAGTTAGTTGTAGAGGTGGTTTTCCTAACCACCCCTCTAGATACAGTCCCCAATACAGTCAGATGTCCAGCTGGCCTGAGCTCAGCCCAGAGGTTGATGAGAAGAAGAAAGTATTCAGAGAACCTAACTGGAGCTTTTTCCTCACCTTCCATTGAAGGCATTTATCTTTCCATTGTTAAAGCAGTGTAAATTCTATGAGGTCTTTCTAGACCCTTTGGAGCTCCTGGACACTCAAATAACAGCAATGACCAGAACTGATTTTGTTCCTGTCTGTAGATATCTGAGAAATAGCATCCTTTTCTATCAGAGGTGGACCTAATAAAACCTAAGGTACAGAACTGAATGACCATTGTTCCTCTAAATTACAGGCCACCTTATGGAGGAAATTAGTATTGTTGTCAACTGTTGCTATTTTTCTAACCATGAAGAACTAATGACCTTTTTGGTGACCTTTGATAGAGTCTAGTAAAATAGGCATGTAGAAATTAATTTTGTTCAATCAGTGAATGATGTGGTGCTAACATGTACAGATTTGTGTACAGTATGTTTCTATATGCATATGGAAGAGGGATATAATGATACCTGTTTCTAGCCATGGAAGGTCTCAAGTTATTAGATTTTAAAATAGTGACAATTTAATGCATACAATACATAATTTAGGTACTTTTATTAAAATTTAACAAAATTATTGACTATTTTTCTCTGCAACTGAATTATGTACAACCGAACTCATCTTACTAAGGGGACATGGCTTTTCAGATGGAGGATTAAAAAAAATAGTACCAGCCAAATAAATATGCCAAATACATGAAGGTGTGGTATAAATGTTTTATTAACACTCATTTTGGATTATCGATACAATCCATTCATGGTATACCACTCATGAGTAATGCAGATGTTCCAAACTCATCCTTTGGATAAAATCTTCATACCTCACTACATCACCACATAGTGCATTAATATCACAGCTCTTCCTGTTTATTTCTTCATCTCTTAATGTGCAACCCTCTTCTCCACCAACAGTGACAACCCTGACACCATGTTTAATCCACCAACCATGACAACCTTGACCCACATTTATCCATTTCTCCCATGACCGTCTTCACACTTTTTTCCATGCTGGCTTTTGTGTGTAGAACATCTTCTCTGAGTTAGTCCACAAGGTCACTAACCTCTCCTGAAAAATCACTTCTCTACTCTCACCTTCAACCTATTTTCCAACTAATAGTGGCTCAGAGGAAGGGCAATTTGGGAATAGTTTATGTAAATTTTAAAAAAAATCTATAAACTTTGTTCGCATCACTGATTCTTCTCCCTCACCTTTCATCGATTGCTTGATTCCTTATGGCATAATGTATGACATTCCCCCACTCCCTTAATTAATAAGCAGTTACTGCCAGTGGGATTGCTCATATGAGTAGTTACTCATCAACATAAGTAAAGATATCATTAGACTGGCTTTTAGACTGCAAGACCTTTGAGGCAGGGACTATGTTTTGTTACATGTGTGTACAGTGCCTAGCACATTGCAAGTGCTGCTGTTGTACTCTAATATATATTTGTAGGCACATAGATGAAAGACAAGTGCATAGATTTTTTTAAATGAACTTGAGTCTTAAAACATAAAAGCAACATAAATGCCATTGCCACTGTTAGTCATAGTAACGCCTTTGTGGTTGTATTTTTTGAGTCCTTTTTATAGCTCTTTTTGTTGCTGCAGTAGGCTAATTTATTTTCATATTTTTCATCTTGAAATGGCTTTCTGATGGAGAAGTAGTGAGTAACTGTTTTGAAAAACTCAAGAATCAGTTGTGATTTCAGAACTCCAGATCAGTTGCCTTCTTGGTAGACTCCCTTTTTTTGTTTATTTGCAGTTGTATTAATCTTTTTATCCCTGTGTGAGATAAATAAATGCATTTTTAATCTCCATGTATAACTAATCTGCTCTTCTGAAATGTGCCAGTATGTGATAAAGAGAAGGGCCATTTTCAGCTTCTTCTTTAGATTTTCTTGTGATGCAAGGAGACAGAAGGAGGATTGAGTCTCAATCCCCTGGGATGTGTTTCTGTTGTAATGAAATTAATAGACCTGGTAAAATGAATGATTCATGAATGCAGTCCCAAGTGACAAAGCTTCCCAGTAGAGTCCAGCACAGACCAGCTATCTGCTTGCAATTAGAAGGATTAAACACTAGCCTCTTCTTTCTAGTAAAATATAATAATAATTAATAATTAATAAATGTCACTTTCTCAACTCCCAAAAACAAACTAGGGATAAGAAAATAGGAAGAGTTTTAAATTAAAAAAATGATTCTAGATACAAAAGGGAAACTGCTTGAAATGCAATGACACTTTTTTCTAATTAAACAGAGGATTTTAATTTCTCTGACAAGCTGAAATATAAACACTTACATTTCATGCCCTCAGCACCTGTGTTTAGTTGTATCTTTCAGATTTTGACAACATGAGGATGTTCTGTGTCTGAAATATTCTTTAGTAAAAGACCATTATCTTTCAGCACCTAGATTCTCATGACTTGTTCTACCCAGTAGCGTAGCCAGGGGGGGAGCAGGGGGAGCGGCTGCTCCCCCACTGAGCAGAAGCGGCTCCTTTTTTTGCTCCCGGCGCCTTTTTTTGCTCCCAACGCCTTTTGATCCTATGCTGCAGCCAGAGAGGAGCATTTTTTTTTGCTCCCGGCGCCTTTTTTTAGCTCTGCTCCCCCTGTGCTCTAAACCTGGCTACGCCACTTGTTCTACCTATATCTTGCTCTAGGGTTCTCTAGATATTTTCGATGTATGCGTCTAACCCATTACAGTACAATCTTCATCTCACCCATGTGGTTAAGTGCTCCTTTCACCTCTGCACTTGAAACCTCTGATATTGTGGCTTCTGGAGGGATTTCACCTGTTATATAGATGACAAATCCTGTTTGTTTCTCAGAGATGTTATGGCTAACAGAGCATCCATTACTTTGTCAAATTAATTACAGTGAGTACACAAAAGGCAAGCTATTGCTTCTGTTAAGGTTACCATAAAACTCAGTCTCAATTTCTTCATTATTTAACACTCCATAATACTGCTGCACCACACTTCAGCATACAAGCTGAATTACACTCACAGGAAACACAAAACAAGACAAGACTGTCCTCTAAGAGACTGTCACAAAGCATCAGGATCAATACCGTCAGGAACAAGATAGGGCACACCTAAGAATTACAATCTACACTCCAGACAATGCAAAGAGTTTATACAAATCACTTTGTAGACAATTTGGTGTTGTATCGCTTTGAATTTGGGAAGCTTTAGGATTATGCCAATGCTGTGGTCAGATCATCACCAGGTGTATTTAGAGATCAGGTAATATTTCAGTTTGAAGTTGATTTGACTTCAAAAGGCTTTTGCAGGCAGAAGAACTCCAGGTGATACTGTGATTGAAAGAACTATCTATTTTTGTAAAATAATTTATGATTTTTCAGATGGAATGCACGCACTATATATAACAAATACAATGTATTTTCAATATTTATTATTTTATAAACTAAAGAAGTTTAATTGATTTTCTGTATCCAAAAGAAGGTTCAGATGTGACATGTTTATGGTTGGTAAGTAGATGGAGAGGTGAATTCTGATAGTGGAGAGCACTTTAATCTAACTTGCAAAGACATAACAAGGTCCAGTGGCTGGGAGCTGAGCCTAGACAAATTCACACTAGAAATAAAGCACTCATTTTTAACTGTGAGAGTAATTAAATTTTGGAATAATTTATCTAGGGTTATGGTGGATTCTCTGTCACCCAAAGTACTCAAATCAGGAATACATGTGTTTCTCAAATACATACTCTAGCTCATCCAGAAGTCAAGGGCTTCATGCAGGCATTATGGGGTGAAATTCTGTGGCCTGTGTATGAAGGAGCTCAGCTAGATGATGATAATGGTCCCTTTTAGCCTTAAAATCTAAAAATTATGTGGAAAGTTAGGAAGGTGGATGGTCAGGAAGAAAGTTATAGTGAATGGTCTTCTCAGCACAGACACTCTCTAAGCATAAGTCTAATATTTTTCAAGTGACTAATGATTTCAGGTACCTCAATTTGTGGGTCCCCAAACTTGAGACATCTTAACACAACCTGATATTTTTTTCAGAGGCTGGCTACTCAGCACTTTCGGACAAGAATTCCCTTTTAAGATGTCTCAACTTAAGCTCGCAAGATTTAGGCACCCAAAACCACTTGTCACTTTAGAAAATCTTGACCTTTTACTCTCTTCATCATTATAGTTTCTGAATGTATACTTCATCCCTAGAAAAACTTGTCCATGCTAGATGGTCTCAGAGTTCACCAATATTTATTCATTAAATCAGAGAAGCCAAGCAGCAAGAAAGGAGACTAGATCACAGGTGCAGAAGGACCTGGTGTTAAAGACAACTGTTTTCTAAAGACCTCATTCTTTCCTTTCAGGCAAATTTCAGGTGCTGAGCATATCTTGCCAGAGACAAAGAAGAATCATTTGCTTCTACTGTAGGCATGGCAAAGAACTTCCCAATGGACCTATTCAGTGTAATGAACTGTCAATTTATCATCTCTCTATATATCCCAAATTGGGCTCAAATAATTTCTTTATTCCTTTTTGTTGAGAAATTAATTGTATTAGAACCACTCTCTCATCTTCATAGGTAGTGTGAGAGGGCCCAAACATCCTCTGGTATCTCCTTGCAGAATTTGACTGTATATACAAGAAGGGTAGAGAGGAGAAATTAAGTCTTTAGTCCGTGTATAAGACCTATAGGTTCTTGAGAAAACTCTTCATGGGGCATGTTCCCATTGGAGGGAAATTATCATTGAAGTCTCACAGGGGGAAGGTAGACTAGTAACTCAATTGAGATGTTCCTCAGCTTGACAAATTTATCTTAAGAACATTTTCATATCCAAAGATCAAACTGTTGATTTTTGGACAATGTGATCAAGAAATTAATTTCTGAGCAAACTTAGGAGTATGGAAAGGTGCAAGGATTTTTACCTCTTGGTTGGGGTTGATGTTCTGTGGCTATTGATGCCATGGTATCTCTAAAATCTCTGATATAGATGAAAGCACACCATACCAAAACACTGTACTTGGTGCCAGATTCATATCCAATGCTGGATTCATTATAAAGTCCTGGTTTTAATATCAGAAGTCTTCAATGGGTAGGATTTACTCATCTCAGAAGCCACCAGTCTCTTTCTTACTGTATTTCAACTGGTACAATCAACAAAAAGCATTGTGGCTCTCAGGTGAAACTATTGGAGACTGGTGTTGAGGGCCAGCAGTTTTTGGTGGAAACCTGTCTGCCGTGGTATTCCCTACCACCTGGGATAAGGGGAGTCTTGTTCACTTTCTGGATTCAGTGCAATGAAATACAAAACTTCCCTCTGTGCAAGACTTTCCTTTTTAATAGATATGTACAGAAGTCTAAATAAATAAATAAGAGTGACTGCAGTATAGCCTGTCAACATTGGACTTGGAACACAATCACCAAAAATAATCCCACTAAAGAAAGCCACCTAAAGCGCAAGATGGGTGGAAAATCTTGTCTTCTTTGGGGACAGAAAGGATGCTATTCTTAATTGTGTATTGGTACATTAGAAATGCACAGATAGATTGGAAAAGATGCATCTGTGTGATGAATCATCTTCAAGAAATGAATGCTTTCAGTCTTGATTTTATCGTTTTGCTGAACAGACTGTATGGACTAGTTGGTGTGGACGAGTATGTGCTGGAATGGTTCCCTTTACTCCTTTCAGACAAATTCAAGGCACTAGTGATGGTTATTCATCAGCTATAAGGGAATTGTCATCTGAAGTCCTATTAGGCCAGTTCTATTCACCAGCTATTTTCAGTGCCATTTGATACAATTATCAGTGGCCACTATGCTGAGGATTCTCATAATTTAACTAAAGTTAACCAGTGATCATTCTGTTGCATTATGTTATTTTACTGTCTGGATTGAGATTGTGGACTGGGTACAAATTGTTTGAGGCTCAATCTCTATAAGAACGAGGTTGGACAGTGGAAAGATTTTAGCATATCATGGTTTCTCCTTGGTTACTCTCTCTGTTGATGGAGTTTTCCCATACTTTCATTGATTAGATACACACTCAAGAAGACATTTATTTAACCTTTAAATTTTTTTGGTGCTCCTTATATTATGAGCTCCTCTAGGCAAGGACCAGTCTTTCTTGAATGTCTGGAAAGCATCTATCACATGTTAGGTGTTACTATAGTCAGGTAATAAACACAATAATGAGAGCTGAGCAAGAGGCTAATGCTTATGGGGCAGTCAGATACTGTTCTTGAAAATGATTGGATGTGCTGCTTTTTCTTTCAGATGCAGATTCCATAGCAGTCCTCCAGGACCTGTGAGCAACAAGAAGAAAGTCAAGGAAAGTGTGGGCCCCTTGCTGAATGAGGGAGGGAACCTAGTGACAGAGGATGTGGAGAAAGCTAGTGTACTCAATGCTTTTTTTGCCTCTGTCTTCACAGACAAGGTCAGCTCCCAGGCGGCTGCACTCCGCAGCACGGTATGGGGAGGAGGTGACCAGCTCTCTGTGGAGAAAGAAGTAGTTCGGGACTATTTAGAAAAGCTGGACGAACACAAGTCCATGGGGCCGGATGCACTGCATCCGAGGGTGCTAAAGGAGATGGCCGATGTGATTGCAGAGCCATTGGCCATTATCTTTGACAAATCATGGCAATCGGGGGAGGTCCCGGATGACTGGAAAAAAGCTAATGTAGTGCCCATCTTTAAAAAAGGGAAGAAGGAAGATCCGGGGAACTACAGGCCAGTCAGTCTCACCTCAGTCCCTGGAAAAATCATGGAACAGGTCCTCAAGGAATCAATTCTGAACCACTTAAAGGAGGGGAAAGTGATCAGGAACAGTCAGCATGGATTCACCAAGGGCAAGTCATGCCTGACTAACCTAATTGCCTTCTATGATGAGATAACTGGCTCTGTGGATGAGGGGAAAGCAGTGGATGTGCTATTTCTTGACTTTAGCAAAGCTTTTGATACAGTCTCCCACAGTGTTCTTGCCAGCAAGTTAAGGAAGTATGGGCTGGATGAATGCACGGTAAGGTGGATAGAAAACTGGCTGGATGGTCGTGCCCAACGGGTAGTGATCAATGGCTCCATGTCTAGTTGGCAGCCGGTATCAAGTGGAGTGCCCCAAGGGTCGGTGCTGGGGCCGGTTTTGTTCAATATCTTCATCAACGATCTGGAGGATGGTGTGGACTGCACCCTTAGCAAGTTTGCAGATGACACTAAACTGGGAGGAGTGGTTGATACGCTGGAGGGTAGGGACAGGATACAGAGGGACCTAGACAAATTAGAGGATTGGGCCAAAAGAAATATGATGAGGTTCAACAAGGACAAGTGCAGAGTCCTGCACTTAGGACGCAAGAATCCCATGCACTGCTACAGACTAGGGACCGAATGGCTGGGCAGCAGTTCTGCAGAAAAGGACCTAGGGGTTACGGTGGACGAAAAGCTGAATATGAGTCAACAGTGTGCCCTTGTTGCCAAGAAGGCTAACGGCATTTTGGGCTGTATAAGTAGTGGCATTTCCAGCAGATCGAGGGACGTGATTATTCCCCTCTATTCGGCACTGGTGAGGCCTCATTTGGAGTACTGTGTCCAGTTTTGGGCCCCACGCTACAAGAAGGATGTGGATAAATTGGAAAGAGTCCAACGGAGGGCAACAAAAATGATTAGGGGGCTCGAGCACATGACTTATGAGGTGAGGCTGAGGGAACTGGGATTGTTTAGCCTGCAGAAGAGAAGAATGAGGGGGGATTTGATAGCTGCTTTCAACTACCTGAAAGGGGGTTCCAAAGAGGATGGATCTAGACTGTTCTCAGTGGTAGAAGATGACAGAACAAGGAGTAATGGTCTCAAGTTGCAGAGGGGGAGGTTTAGGTTGGATATTAGGAAAAACTTTTTCACTAGTAGGGTGGTGAAGCACTGGAATGGGTTACCTAGGGAGGTGGTGGAATCTCCTTCCTTAGATGTTTTTAAGGTCAGGCTTGACAAAGCCCTGGCTGGGATGATCTAATTGGGTTTGGTCCTGCTTTGAGCAGGGGGTTGGACTAGATGACCTCCTGAGGTCCCTTCCAACCCTGAGATTCTATGATTCTATGATTCTATGACCTTACGACCTTGAAATTACTCAATAAACTAACCTTGAGAAGCACTCACATTCCACAATGTATTAAAATGGCTTCTCAAGAGCCTATGTCCAGGAGGGTGACACCTGCCTTCTATGCTCAACACTAGCTGCTTATTATTTTAAAACTGTAGAATACATTTTTTGTTATACTGAGTCATGGTTTTTTAAAATTGCTTTTGCATTTGGTCCTTTGGTCCTTTGCTTTATTTGGGGGCTGTGAGTGAGAGGGTCCCATGCCAGTGGAGGGGGCCACCCAGCAAATAAGTCATATAAAATGCACTTTGCTCAAAAAAATAAAATTAAAGCTTTTCTTTTAGGTTCACGGTGCACAGGATGGAACAAAACAAAGGAAAACCCAAAGGTTTTCATGTAAACAGAAAGTCTATTTCAAGGTAGACTTTCCAGGAGCTGGTTGGCTACTTAAATCTGACTATAAAGTACTAGTTCCTATAGAGGTTTATAGACAGTAAATTCTTCAGGGTAAGATCAATTATTTATTGTATGTTTGTACAGAATTTAGCATAATGGGCCCAATCTGGTTGTGGTTGTTAGGTCTATCATGATATCAATGTTTGTTGTTGTTTGTTGTTAATTTTATCTATCTATCTATCTATCTATCTATCTATCTATCTATCTATCTATCTATCTATCTCCCTATCTATCTATCTATCTATCTGTTTGTTTGTTTGTTTGTTTGTTTATGTATTATTACAACCTTTTTGACAGATGGCGAGTGGCAGCAAAAAATGCTGTGTTCAAATTATCTATGGTCTTTTTTTGAGAAATCACTAAACTGCCTCTATCTCCCACCCAGAAACCTCAGAAAAACTGAACACACTTGGGTACCCTTACCAGACAGAACTTCTCCACTCACAAGCAGTCCAAGACTGTGTACAAACAGATACATTTTTATTAGGGGAAAGGAAACAGAGTCATAAACTTGAGAAAACACAGCAACAGACTGCATATTCAAAGAGTGAAATACAATCCTCGACCACCTTTCTGTATCTCTGTCAGTAGTGTGTGTAACTCCCTTCCCATCCACCACTGAGAATATCCCACAGGTAACAATCCTGTAACTGCACCACCTTACCAATCCACCAAACCCCACTCACAATTTCGATCAGGAAGTAGCAGTAGTCCAAATGTCTCTTTATAGGTTTGTCTCCAGTCCCTAGAAAGTTACTTGCCTGGTTTCCTGGAGGTGCCACCACCTAACCCACTTTAGTGACTCAGTTTTATTAATGTGCTTAGTAGGTGGGATCTCACCAGAGCCCACTCAACAGCTCTGCTTCTGTCCTCTGCACTGTCTCTTGCAACAAATTCCTCAGTCTGTGCCTTATCTTAAAGCAAAGTCCCCATGGGAGGAGAGCCTTGAGCAGAGTACCAGGTGCTTGGAAACAAGCTCCTTGTCACAAGATAAGACCTCTCCCCCACCTTTGAGCATCCCTGAGAGCCCATTATTCCCCAAAATCCAATTTCATGTGTAGATATGGAGACCCCAAAAGTGTTACTAGTGGAATTGTGTGTAGGTGGGCTATGGAAATGAAGATCTCATACCAACATTTTTCCCTTTTCACCAATAAAGGGAGTAGAGAGCTTTTACACTTCTGGAGCTTTTGCTCATAGCACTTACATAATTTGTTAACTGTTATTGTTTATTGTTAATTAATAAATAATCCTTATGTGTTATAGTAATTTATATCTTTTAATATTCCACTTTAATGTAGGATTTACTCTGAGTTTAGGAAAAATAAATGTATAAATTACAATATAAACTAACTAGTTGGTGTAGAAAACTTTAAGATAAATTGATATATTACGTGTGTGCATGTGTATGAGAGAGAGAAAGAAAGAGAGAGAGAGAGAGAACAGTAATATACTCTGTCAATATCCATCCAAGAATATCGATTACAGAGACTTTCCTTTCTCTCTTTGCATGAAAGAACCATCAGTTCCAGGCCTGCTTCATACCTCTCCCCTGTACCCGGGTGGGTGATCACAGCCAGCAGTGAGCTACCTGCCAATTCATATTCAGGCTCAATCTCTGTACCATATCATAGGTCTGTTTGTTTTAGGTTAGTTATTTTTCTGTTAAAGCACTTATAAGTCATTGGGTATTGAGGAGTCAATCATTTAAAATGTATCTATTACATTTGTGGGGAACTATTTCCCTTTTTCTGATCCACAGCTAGTTCTATCTGTTTGACTGTCCCTTCCTTTGCTTGGTGCTATCAGCTGCTAGACTCTTTCCCCTTATCTAAGCAGTGTGAAACTCCTGCGGAAAAACAAATCAGCTGCTGTATCACACCCGCAAACATTTTCTGTTCAAAATGTATTCCAAAATGTTCTCTATGCACATGAGGAGGTATTAAAGAAGCACTCAGAAAACTGAGTCATTTACCCTAGACATTATTCTTTAAAAGCACTTTAATGATGCTGTAAAAACCCCTAGAACAGCATTCAGGCAATACAGATGCACTCCTGGCAGTCAGCATATTTTTTAAAGACTTCCAGTGTAGGGAAAGGACTGAAGGAAACAGTCTTTAAATCCAAAATATACATTTTGTCAAGTTAAGATTTTGACATGACAATTTATCTTTCTTTCTTTGGCTGCTGAATTTGATAACCTCAAAGCTTATTGTTGTTATTGCTGTTCTTTTCAGGCTATGCTTGACTTTATGTTCAGCAGATCTCAAAACTCCTTGCATGCATAAAGTTAGCACAATAATAACTTGTGAATAAGTGTTTGGAAGATCAGGGCCTGAGTCAAAATGGAACTAAAAAGTTTTGGCAAAAATGTTGTTCTCAAGTCAGTTCAACACTGATGCAAATAAATTATAGTTTCATGAAAGAGCCATAATGATTCAGTGCTTTCATTTTTTTAATGAAAAACTTTTTTGAATGTTTCTTTAGCTGGTAAGGTCTTTGGGACAGAGACTTTGATTTATTGCATGTTTGAACAGCACTTAGCACAGTGAGACCAATCTGGTTATGGAGTACCGCTGCAATATACATGTAATAGCATTGTTATTATTTGATATATTATTTAAATATTTTGCTTTTATGTAGAATTGATACTGTAAGTAAGAAAGCTAAATGTACAGAATGCAATATAACTAGTTTATTCACCTGGATTACCTGGATCGATCGGACTTCAGCTGTTATTAAGACTGCGCCGATCAAAACATGTCTGCCATTCTTCTCGCACTCTTGCCTTTCTTCTCCACGTTCGTCCGAAAGGTTTAACGATGTCATCTTCCCATGTTCTTGGAGGCCGACCGGGGGGTCTTTTCTGTTCTTGCGGGTACCACTCAGCAATGATTGCGGTTCACCTGTTATCCGTGAGCCGTGCTGTGTGGCCCGCCTATCGCATCTTGTTATGTCTGCTTTCCACGACAATATCTTTCACACCGCTGCGTTCTCTGATGATTTCATTTGGTATACGATCCAGAAGGGAGATTCCCAACATAGCTCGTTCCATTGCCCTTTCAGCTACCAACAGCCGTTGCTCTTCTCTCTTCGTCAGTGCCCACGTTTCACTGCCATACAGCATGGCTGGGAGCACTGCTGAATTGAAAATATTTTTACGTGTGATCTTATCAATTTTTCATTTGAGGACGTCCTTGATGGAATTAAATGCACACCATCCTGCCCGAATCCTTCGTGAGAGTTCTCCTTTCAGGTCTTGGCGCTGTGGCAAATTGCAGGCACTACTATGATGGGTCCCACACTTTCTCTTCTTCTGGGGGGGTTTCAGGGTGCCATTTCTTGCCCCTGAACTGGGGTAACAGCTATCCTACTAGTATCCCAGGGAAGGGGAGTGGAAAGGGCGGGACCCAGGCCTGCCCTCTACTCCGGGTCCCAGCCCAGGGGCCCTATGATAGTAGGTGAACCACTTGTACCAGTGATTCTTTCCCCTGGGCTACTTCCCTCTCCTGACCTTCAGCGTGTGGGGCTTCCTGCCTTCCATCTGCACAAGCCAGGTGTCCCTTTACCTAGGATCTTGGTCTTCTTAGCCCGCTGCAGCACTTCTCAAAACTCTCCTTCACTTTCCTTCGAACTGCTGTTTGTTCCACCACCAATCCACTCTGCTTCACTCCTCCAAACTGCTCTCTGCTCCACCATCAAACCACTCTGCTCCAGCTCCTCCTCACTCTGCTCCAGCTCCTCCTCTGGCCTAGATCACTCTCCTGCTGCCTTCTGGCCATGCTGTATCACATATCCTCCCCCCCTGCTCAACACCATGGGGTTGGGCAACTTGGGACGAGAGGCAATGCTTTCGTGACAAGCCATCTGCGTTGCCGTGTTGGCTTCTGGCACTATGCTGTACTCGGAAATGAAAAGGTTGCAGAGAAAGGAACCATCTAGTCACTCTTGCATTCTTCTCCTTGTTTCTGTGCATCCACTGGAGCGGGGCATGGTCTGTCACCAGGGTAAATCACCGCCCCAGTAGGTAGTAACGGAGAGTTTCCATGGCCCATTTTATTGCCAGACATTCCTTTTCAACGACGGCGTACTTTTGTTCCCTGGGGAGGAGCTTCCGGCTGAGGTACAGGATCGGGTGTTCCTCCTCCCCTACCATCTGCGAAAGGACGGCTCCTAGCCCTACCTCGGAGGCATCTGTTTGTAGAACGAATTCTTTCTTGAAGTCTGGGGCTATGAGTACAGGATGGCACTAAAGGGCTGTCCTTAAATCTGCGAATGCCCCTTCTGCTGCATCACACCACTTTACTATCTCGGGGCCCCGAGCCTTTATCAGGTCAGTCAATGGCCCTGCTCTTGTGGCAAAATGAGGAATGAATCTCCGATAGTACCCCACTAACCCGAGAAATGCTCTGACCTGCTTTTTACGGATTGGCCGAGGTCAATCTTGTATTGCCTCCACTTTGTTCCATTGGGGTTTTACCAAACCTCTCCCTACTACATACCCAAGGTATCTGGCGTCAGCTAGTCCTATCACGCACTTGAGAGGGTTGGCAGTAAGGCCAGCCTTCCTCAGGGTGTCTAGTACCGCTTCTACTTTTACTAGGTGCGTTTCCCAGTCAGGGCTATGGATGACTATATCGTCTAAATAGGCGGCGGCATACCTGGCATGGGGTCGCAACAATTTATCCATAAGTCGTTGGAATGTTGCTGGGGCCCCATGGAGTCCGAAAGGGAGGACAGTGTATTGGAACAGGCCATCAGGGGTAGAGAAAGCTGTCTTCTCCTTGGTGTTCTTGGCCAGGGAAATTTGCCAATATCCTTTAGTCAGGTCCAGAGTGGTTAGGTATCGGGCCTTGCCTAACTGATCAACTAGCTCGTCGACACGTGCTATTGGATAGGCATTGAATTGGGATACTTCATTCAACTTCCGGAAGTCATTACAAAACCTCCAGGTGCCGTCAGGCTTGGGTACTAATGGGGCCCGCAAGTGAGGTCGAGGGCTATGCAATGGCATTCTGGGCAGGAGGCACAATAGCGTTGGACCTCCGCACGTATTCCTGGCCAATAAAACCTTCTTAGGACTCTATCCAGTGTCTTGTCTATTCCTAGATGTCCCCCAAAGAAATGACTGTGAGCTAGCTCTAGTACTGCCCTTGTGTGTTTCCATGGGACTAAGAGCTGCTCTACTTCTTCCCCTCAGATCTGCACTATTCGGTACAACAGATCACGTTTGATCACATAATACGGCCCCGGGCCTTTGGTCTTTCCTTCCACCGGTACGCCATTTACTTCCACTACCTCCTCCCTCACATTCGCATATAGCAGGTCATTGGCTTGGTCCTGCCTGAAATTCTCACAGGCAGTACCGATCTGACTTAATTCCAGGGGGCCTATTTCTACTCCCCCTGCTGGGTTGCCCCTACTTGGGCTAGGAACTGACTCTGAGTCCTCACTGGCCTGAATTGTCTCCTGGCCTCCTGAACGGGTTCGCTTACCACCAAAGGAGGCTTTCTGGTTCTCTGCTAGAATCCTGGTCCCTAGCCTTTTATCTGCCCTCCTTTCCCGCGTAGACTTCCGGGGTTTCCCGGGGGATGAGAATAGCTCTGGGGCAAATTCAGCAAAAATTGGGGTGAAGCTCTCTGTAGGTGCCTCCATTTCAGCCCGGGGGTTGCTACCCTCCCTTGGCTCTACTGGGGGGAGTAAGTTCTCAAACCCAGGGAAGTCTCTACCAATTAAGACCGGGTAGGGGAGCCTAGGGACCACTGCTGCAGTTACCCTGGTAGTGTTCCCCTGGATCTCAATCCGTACCGGGATTGTGGGGTAGAAATTTACGGTGCCATGAACGCACGTTACCCCTGTGGTTTTGGCCCGGGTTAGTTGGTCTTGCCCCACCAACTTCCCCGAGACCAGCGTGACAGCACTCCCGGAATCTACTAATGCTGTGGTCACAATACCATTCATTTTTACTGACCTTGTATACCCATGTGGGGTCGTTGTGACCCCTACCAGGCCAATTAGGCCACATTGTTCCCCAGGATCCCCCAGATTGCACTGCATAGGCTCTTCCCTGTTGGGGCATTGGGCTGCTATATGCCCCAATTCTCCACACTCGTAACACCGACCCCTTATCCCGGTTGCCGCCCTTTGCCTGGGGCTATTTGGTCGGCCCCCCCAGCCCTCTCTTCCCAAACCCCCAGGTCCCTTCTTGGACTCCGGCCATTCCTCAATGTCTTTCCTCCCAGTTATAGTTCTCCTGTAGTTCTCAGCAGTCCGGGACCTTGGGTTTGGGGCTGGCTTCCTGGATTGCCGTGTTTCACCCCCTGGGGTCTGGAACAGTTCACGGGCTGCTAGCTGTCTTTCCACGAGGGAGACCAACTCATCATAGGTGGAGGGGTCATTCTGGCCAACCCAGGCCCGGAGGCCTGGTGGTAGCCCCCTCATATACCGGTCCAGTACCAGGAGCTCCATCATCTTCTCAGAGCTGAGGGCCTCAGGGCGCAGCCATTTCTGGGTCAGGTGGATCAGGTCAAACAATTGCGATCTGGGTGTCTTGTCCTCTGTATACTGCCACTCATGGAACCTCTGGGCTTGCAATGCCGTAGTTACTCCGGATCTGGCCAGGATCTCTGCCTTCAGCTGAGGGTAGTCTGCTGCAGTCTCTGTGGCCATATCGTAGTATACCTTCTGGGCCTCCCCACACAGGAACGGGGCAAGGATACCGGACCACTGGTCTCGGGGCCAGGCCTCCCGCAGGGCTGCTCTCTCAAAAGCCAGGAGGTATGCCTCCACATCATCCTCCCGTGTCATTTTCTGTAGGCAGTGGCTGGCCCGTATAGTCCGGGTCCCATCGCCATTCTGGCTTCGCTCCATAAGGGCCTTCATCTGGTTCATCAGCTCCTGCAGCAGGGCTCGGTCCTGGGCAGCCTGACTCATCAACAGATGATTAGTCTCTTGCTGTACCCTAGTCGCCTCCTGTTGGGCGGTTGCTTGGACCCGGTTAGCCTCCTGTTGGGCCGCGGTGGCTTTTATCAGGGCCTTGATTACGTCGTCCATCTTAAGGACTGGATTGTTTTGGCTAACCCTTGTTTAAGTCCCCAGTGCGGAGATCCCACCTCTGACACCACGTGTGGCAAATTGCCGGCACTACTATGATGGGTCCCGCACTTTCTCTTCTTGTGGGGGGGTTTCAGGGTGCCATTTCTTGCCCCTGAACTGGGGTAACAGCTATCCTACTAGTATCCCAGGGAAGGGGAGTGGAAAGGGAGGGACCCAGGCCTGCCCTCTACTCCGGGTCCCAGCCCAGGGGCCCTATGATAGTAGGTGAACCACTTGTACCAGTGATTCTTTCCCCTGGGCTACTTCCCTCTCCTGACCTTCTGCTTATGGGGCTTCCTGCCTTCCCTCTGCACAAGCCAGGTGTCCCTTTACCTAGGATCTTGGTCTTCTTAGCCCGCTGCAGCACTTCTCAAAACTCTCCTTCACTTTCCTTCGAACTGCTGTTTGTTCCACCACCAATCCACTCTGCTTCACTCCTCCAAACTGCTCTCTGCTCCACCACCAAACCACTCTGCTCCAGCTCCTCCTCTGGCCTAGATCACTCTCCTGCTGCCTTCTGGCCATGCTGTATCACAGTGCATATTAACTTCTTGGCCCAAATATATGTACTGTTCCACTTCTTTGATGTCTTCTCCTGTTACCGTTATTCGGGCTTTTTGTAAGAAGTCTGATCGCATATATTTCGTTTTGCAGTGGTTCATTTTCAGGCCGACCTGACTACTTTTCTTGTCTAGTCTTCGTAGCATGCTCTGCAGTTGGTTGGTGCTTTCAGCAATTAGTACAATGTCATCCGCAAATCTGAGATGAGATAATCTCTCTCCATTTATGTTGACACCACTCCTCCAATTGATCTTGTTCATAACCATTTCGAGGCAGGCAGTGAATAGTTCGGTGAAATTGTATCTCCTTGCTTTACGCCTTTCTCGATTGGGATGCGGAGGGGAGTTTCAAGGAAAGGAATATCTGTTGTACATCCAGTATTCGCTTCCTTCAACAAACTAATGTACTGTGTGTTAATGCCCTGCTCTGCGAGTGCCTTTAATATTGCGTTAAACTCAATGCTATCGAAGGCCTTTTCATAGTCGACAAAAGCAATGCACAGTGGGAGTTTGTATTCCCTCGCTCTTTCTAGGAGCTGGCTAAGGGTAAATATATGGTCGATTGTACTGAAATTTCTTTGAAACCCTGCCTGCTCTCTCGGCTGTTGTTCATCCAGACTCTGCGAAAGTTGATTCGTTATCACCTTTGTGAAGAGCTTGTAGATGTGAGAGAGCAGGCATATAGGGCGGTAGTTCTTAAGATTTTCTCGATCACCCTTCTTGTGCAGCAAGATGGTATTCGACTCCTTCCAGCTTGATGGTATTTTTCCTTCTTCAAGATATCAACTGAATCTTAAAGCGAGGGCCTTCCAAAGTTTTTCGCCTCCTGCATAAATAATTTCTGACGTTATTCCATCTTTGCCTGGAGCTTTTCCCTTCTTCATCTGGTGTAGTGCGCTTCTGACTTCACTGATGATTATCGGGGGGATGCGTTCTTCTGACTCTTCGAGGGTTGGGAGGGGGACGTTGATTATTGATTTGAACAGTTCTGTATAGAAGTCCTTGCAGACCTCCTCCATCCCTGGTCTGTTGATTACTGTCTCTCCATCCTTGTTCTTCAATGCTGTTATGCTCAATCTATACTGTGTCAATTCCCGCTTGCATGTCCTGAGGCTCTTGCGTGATTCAGCTGTTTTAAGGAGCTTTTCTTTCCGGAAGTTCTCAAAGTCATCCTTCAGTTTTCGCCTTATAAGCTTGCACAGAATGGAGTACTCGAGGTTGTTATCCGAGCTCCTTTTCATGTTTCTCCACTTCTCCAACAATCTTTTCGTTTCAATCGAGATTCTTCCCTTCGCCTTCTTCACCTTTTTAATTTCAGCTGCTTTTATGCAACATCTCAACTTGTCAGCAAAGATACTATAGTCCTCATCACACTTTTCCATCTGGCTCCAGTCAAACCCAGAAATCGCTTTTTTCAGCTTTGCTTCATCGAATGTCTTCGACTGCTGTTTCCTGTTTGCCATCTGTAACGCCTTCTTTTCCACCGCTTTGTCGAAAATCAACTTCGCTCTAAGCAGGCGATGGTCACTGCTGGTGTTGAATGGCTGCACCACAGAGACGTCTTGAACGATGCGCCTTTTATTGACTAAAATATAGTCGATTTCATTCTTACTCTTCGCGTTTGGTGTGATCCATGTCCACCTTCTTGAGATCTTCTTTTTGTACCAGGTGTTTGCCACGTACAGTTCTTTCATTTCTGCCATCGCTACCAGCCTCTCTCCTCTTTCATTCCTTTCACCGCTGCCGTATCTCCCTATGAACTTTTCTCCAGCTTTCCCTCTCCCGACCTTGGCGTTGAAATCTCCCATCGTGACAGTGTAAGTGGACTTTTGCGCGAGAGCTCTTTCAAGCTCTCGGTAGAATTCTTCCACTTCTTCGTCCTCACTTGCACTTGTGGGAGCGTAGGCCTGGATGACCTTGAGGGTAGCTTTTGACTCCATCTGAAGATGCAGCACACCGATACGTGATCATGGTAGCTGGCATGATATGATTTTCGAAGACCAATCTTTATTGACGATAAATCCAACTCCTCCAACATTTCTAGCGCCATCTCCCTTTCCGAGCCTCACAGCACTTCCATCCTTTCAGTTGACTTCCAACTCCTTCTTTCATCGGGTTTTGCAGACACCGAGAATATCGCATTTTATCCTTTTCTTCTCCTCCATCAGATGGTTTAAAGTTTCCTTCTTTGCCAGTGACCTACAATTGTAAGTACACACAGCGAGGATTGTCCTTTTCCATGTTGGCCTAGCACCTGACATTTTTAGCAACCTCTTGTCGCTCAATTTCCGCTCCGCCATCGTAGAACGTGCATTTACTCGTGTTGTTTTAGCTGTTAACTTCAAGCCATCCCACTGGCTAGGTGGGCAGGCAACTAGTTTATTACTACACAAAATTAAGGTGTGTTCTTGTTTAACTAAAACAATATAGTAAATGGTAATATATTCGAGCAACATGCATAAAAGAGCAAATATACATTACCTAAATCAATTCATGCTGAGCTAGATTCACAAAAGTGCTCGGGCACCTAGCTGCCACTTGAAGTGCCTAAATCCCAGAATCAGACTTCTCTCGGGATTCACAAAACTCCAGCTGAGGTGACACTAAACACGACAGGTGCCTGTAGTCACTCTGCACCTAATTTTTTGCAATAAAAGTTCCCTGGGTGCCTATGTTTCCATCTGTGCACTGCAATCCCACACCAGGTATCCAGATTGCTAAGCCCCAAGGTGATGAATGAACTGGGGAAAGAAATGTATTCCTCTTCCTAACGCACCTCTGAGGCCCAATCTGCTAAGTGTTCTTAGAGCTCATCTACCAGGTCAAGTCCCTATGGGTGAGGAGCAGGACATCACTCGTAACTTTTAGTCCAGTGTTAGGGTACTCACCTGGAATGTGGGAGAGTCCAGCTCAAGTCCCCTCTCTGCCTGAGGGGGAGAAGGAATTTGAACAGGACTCAGCCACTTCTCAGTCACTTTCCCTAGTCACTGATCTACAGGATACTCTGATTTGGGGCTCCCTCAGTCTCTCCTGTTGAAGCTGTTCCACTGTGATTAAATAATGAAAAAGGGCACGCACAAGCAGGAGAGAGAGAGTGAGCATAGGAATAACGTTGTAGCCTGCTGGTTAGAGGACTCACCTGGGAGGTGGAAGACCCAGGACTCAGTCCCCCTGCTCCAACAGGAGAGATTGAGGGACCCCAACATCACACTATCCCATCGCCCAATAGCTTGATCACTCACCTGAGAGGTGACAGATCTCTCTTCAAATACCTACTGTCCCTCAAGTGGAGGGGAGACTTGAACCAGGTGTCCCCCAGGTGACAACCCTAATCACTGTGTTAAAAATTATGAGGGAGGTCCTGCTCCTCCCCACTCTCCTCTAGTTTCTTGTGAAAACAGTGCAGGTGCCTAACCCCAAGAGAGGATTTGCAGTTGAGAATCCCAGGGAGAGGGAGGCACCTTCCTGCAGTCTGACCTTGGGTGCCTATTTTATGAGAGGGATGGGTCTTAGGATACACCCCTGTTGTTGGCTAACTTAGGTGGGGAGCTGCCTAGTGTGCTGACTTGCATGAATTCCATTCTAAGGCACCCATCTCTCCCCATCCATTGTATAGAAAGCCTGGGCACTGGAACTCATGCTTTGTGAATCCCAATGCTTTTCTGGGCTCCCAAAGGTTAGGAGTTGTCACCACTCCTAATTTCTTTGTGAATCTATTCTGCCACCGGTAAACCACAGATTCAAACTAAAAAAACACAAGTGAGAACAAAGACTATGCAGTACAATAAAGGACTGCTAAATGATCATTAAGGGTTTGATTCAAAGGACACTGAAGCAATTGGAAGTCTTTCCATTGACTTCAATGGGCTTTTGATCAGCGCCTCAGGCCCCTGTCCTACAAACACTTATGCATGTGAGTTCAATGGGGGCTACTGACAGTCTTCAAGTTAAGAACCTGCATAAGTATTTGCAGAATTGGAACCTAGTATAGTTAAGGATAATATCATCACAGGATACAGCATCTATGCTTTTTTCAAGAAATCAACATGATTTAAATGTTTGTAGTCTCAGGATCCCTGATTTGTAAAACACTATTAGTAAATCTCCAGATTCCAGGAAATACTGCAGCTAAGGTTAGAGCATGAGATGGCCACTGGGATGTGGGTGTACATGGCAGCAGTACCAAATACATGAGTGTCATAAAAGATTCCTGGAAACAGTGGCCACTGGGAGAAGTGGAGCTTTAGGATGAAATCATTGCCACAATGAAGACAATATTGCCATTGAATTCATTGGAGCTAGGATTCACCTGCACTCGCTTGCCTAGGTGCAGATGCTCTGCAGTTCCCCAGCTGATGCCTGTCATTTTTGTGTCTTCTCAGAAAGCTATTTCTCCTGCTTCCCAGCGGCTCACCCAGCACAGGAGCCCTTAGGAAATGCAATGACTGTGTGGGATACCTCCTTTCTTCGAACAGCACTAAGGAATCCCTCAGCAAGGGACAGGAGAAAGGAGAGAGACAGAGGACACTACCACCCCAAAGGGCACAGACAGAGGAAATACTGCAGGACGGACTAATGGAGATGCTATGGGATGGAGAGCATTGTTAGGATGGGCAAGAGACAAAATGCTGTGAGTGTAGCAAAGCACCTGAAACTCTAACCCTCCCATGGAGACTGTGGCTGGCCACGGCAGCCCTAAAAGAGGACAGTACTTGCTGGGGAAGGTGTATAATCAAGATACCTAGGAATACATATCCTATGGATCCCCAACCACCTTTTAAAGCTGCCTTTTAACAGCAGAACCTGTGGGGGAAGGTGACAGCTCAAACACTGCCCAGAACCAGCCTGCAGTGTATCATTTGTGGGATGCATCGGTCCCCATTGGCACTAGGAAGCACAGCTTGCATTGCCTATGCCAGCTAGTGTGAATCAAGGCCTATAGGCCTTGATTCAAAGTTTTTTATTTGTGTGTTGTTATTATTATTATTTTATTTATTATTATCTTCAGTACCCAGAAGCCTCAGCCAGGATTTGGGGCCACATAAGGTTAGGTGATATACAAGCACATGTGCATGAAGATAAGACCTGACTTCTCTTGTTGGTATCTGTAACCAAAACATTTTTTAAAAGCTCAGTACATGCAGTAGCTGGTGGAAATGATAGAGATGCAAAATACCTCCCTTGAGGAATTACTTTGAAATGTTTGAAATATCTCCCCTCCCTCCCCGAGAAGCTCAGTGAAACTTCAAGCCTCTTTCCCATTATACTGTTACCTCAGGTGGCTTAAAAAAGAATTCCCAAGCCAAACTCCACTTAGAAAAACCTACTATTTGTTACATATCTTCTGTTTCTGGGCTCTGTAGGTTAAACCCAAACTAAAACTCTTCATTTATTTGCTTTCTTTGAAGTGCTATGCATAAGGAAAACATTATACAAATAATAAATGGGTTCCATATTTTTTTATTCAGAACTTGCATTTTCTATATGGTCTAAGTCACTGAAATATTTGGTTGTAGAACATGCCATCTGTTTGGCGATGCTTAGAGACAGATCATCCTGCAGAAAAAAAGGTCTTGACTGGGTCCACTCAAATTAATTATAAGACTAGGATGTGTTTTAGAAAGATATTTCTGGGCTACAAGATTAATGGTAGTACTGTTTTACTTGTATAAGCTTCTAATGGGGTGTACACTGGTGAGGTAAGGGTTAAGAAGCAGCTTTGGGCTCAAAAGCCACTCCCAGCCATCACCCCTGTTGGGCATGCTCACATTGCGAACAGGGGCTGCTAACAGGGAGTTTTGAGAGGGATTTCTCCAGGTAAAGCAGGAGCAAATACAGGACCCTTGGGGTAAGTGGCTGTCTGCAGTGTGTGTTTGGGGGTACTTGCTGTGTGCTGAGCTTGTGTTTGTCTGTTTGTTCATTTGGTTGTTTGAAGGACCATGTGCAGTGGCTGGCAGTTGGAAGCTGTGAGCTTCTACACCAGGCTTGAAACCTAGAAGCCTCTGTTCAGTGGCTGAGCCTTAATCGGGGGCGGGGCTAATCAGGGAGGCCAGGGCTTTATAAAGCAGCGAGCAAGTGAGCCGGGGCTGCTAACAGGGAGTTTTGAGAGGGAGTGTGGAAGGGGAGTGGGAAGGGGGCGAGGTATACCTGCCATTCCCAAAACCTTTAACCCAAACTAAAGCCAGAGGCAGAGCGACCAGGGGAATGGAGCGGACAGGGGGCTGCAGACAGGGGAGTTTGAGAGGGAGAGCAAGAGATCCCGTGGCTGAACAGGCTACCAGGTGAGAGTGAGTACTAGCTGTTGGTGGGAGTGTGTGTGTTTGACTGTTTGAATTTAAATTTTGATTCTGATTTCAGGTGATTTCAGTTTCAGCTGTTGTGGCAGTTGGGACTGAGTGCCTGACCCTGTTCCCTTGATTGCCTTTGATTAGCCTTTCCCAGTGTGACTCACGAGTGGGTAGGACTGACCTAGGCAAGCAGGCTTTAAAAGCTAGAGGCAGAGCGACCAGGGGAGCAGAGCGGACAGGGGGCTGCAGACAGGGGAGTTTTAGAGGGAGTTGGACAGAGGGAGGCCTACGATGGTTAGGAAGGCCCGCAACACCTGGGCCAGCACTGCTTCTGTCTCCTCCACCTGCGCCTGTAGCCAGACAGAGCACCTGAACATGGATGCTTCTACCCAGATCCTGGTGTGGTTTTGCAGGGACTGTAACTTGTAATTCCCACTTACTGATATCCAGGCTGGGGGGACCATCCAATGTGACAGGTGCCTGCTGGTGGAATCTCTCAGGCAGCAGGTGGGAGAGCTACAGGAGGAGGTGGCTAGATTGAGGAGCATCCAAGTCCATGAACAATTCCTGGACAGTCTCCATGTGGAGACAGCTGAGGTAGCTGTCCCAGTACACAGGACTGCTGACAAACCACTGGTGGAGGAGGAAATGGCTCAGGGTGGACACTGGCAGCTGGTTACTTCTGGCAGCAGGCAGTGCTCCACCCCTGCTCCAAACACTGCCGCCGTGGTAATAGGAAACCGTTATGCTCTTCTTGATACAGGAGAGAAGGAATCTCCCCCTACAGCAGAGGAGGAGAAGCCTCATACCCCTAAGGCTGGGAAGTCTGCTGCCGCCACTGCGAATAGGAAACGTAGGGTAGTGGTGGTCGGAGACTCTCTGCTGAGGGGGACGGAGGCGCCCATCTGTCACCCTGACATTTCATCTCGGGAGGTATGCTGCCTGCCGGAGGCCCATATCCGAGATGTTGCGGAGGCATTGTGAAGGATTATCCGGCCCTCTGACTACTACCCCATGCTACTCATCCATGTGGGCACAAATGATACTGCGAGGTGTGACACTGAGCAGATCAAGAGTGACTACAGGGCTCTGGGAGTACGGGTGAAGGAGTTTGGAGCGCAGGTGGTATTCTCTTCGATCCTTCCTGTCAAAGGTAGGGGCACGGGCAGAGACAGGTGCATCGTGGAGGTGAATGCTTGGCTGCGAAGATGGTGTCGCCAGGAGGGCTTTGGCTTCCTCGACCACGGGATGCTAATCCAGGAAGAACTGCTAGGCAGAGATGGCGTTCACCTTTCGAGGAGGGGAAAGACCCTATTTGGATACAGACTGGCTAACCTAGTGAGGAGGGCTTTAAACTAGGTTCGATGGGGACAGGTGAGCAAAGCCCACAGGTAAGTGGAGAACATGGAGACCTGGGAGATGGGTTGGAAATAGGAGGGAGCGTGGGCTCTAATGACAAAGAGATAGGAGGGTCAGGGCAAAACTGGGAGGCAAGATCAAATCAGTATCTTAGATGCCTGTATACAAATGCAAGAAGTATGGGTAATAAGCAGGAAGAACTGGAAGTGCTAATAAATAAATTCAACTATGACATTGTTGGCATCACCGAAACTTGGTGGGATAATACACATGATTGGAATGTTGGTATGGATGGGTACAGCTTGCTCAGGAAGGACAGACGGGAAAAAGGGAGGAGGTGTTGCCTTATATATTAAAAATGTACACACTTGGACTGAGGTGGAGATGGACATAGGGGACGGAAGTGTTGAGGCTCTCTGGATTAGGCTAAAAGGGGTAAAAAACAAGGGTGATGTCATGCTAGGAGTCTACTAGGAGTCTACAGGCCACCTAACTAGGTGGAAGAGGTGGATGAGGCTTTTTTTAAACAACTAACAAAATCATCCAAAGCCCAAGATTTGGTGGTGATGGGGGACTTCAACTATCCAGATATATGTTGGGAAAAGAACACAGTGGGACACAGACTATCCAATAAGTTCTTGGACTGCATTGCAGACAACTTTTTATTTCAGAAGGTTGAAAAAGCTACTAGGGGGGAAGCTGTTCTAGATTTGATTTTAACAAATAGGGAGGAACTCGTTGAGAACTTGAAAGTAGAAGGCAGCTTGGGCGAAAGTGATCATGAAATCATAGAGTTCACAAGTCTAAGGAAGGGTAGAAGGGAGTACAGCAAAATAGAGACAATGGATTTCAGGAAAGCGGATTTTGGTAAGCCCAGAGAGCTGACAGGTAAGGTCCCATGGGAATCAAGACTGAGGGGAAAAACAACTGAGGAGCGCTGGCAGTATTTCAAAGGAACACTATTAAGGGCCCAAAAGCAAACTATTCCGGTGGGTAGGAAAGATAGAAAATGTGGCAAAAGACCACCATCTCTTAACCACAAGATCTTGCAAGATCTAAAAAATAAAAAGGAGTCATAAAAAATGGAAACTAGGACAAATTACAAAGGATGAATATAGGCAAACAACACGGGAATGCAGGGGCAAGATTAGAAAGACAAAGGCACAAAATGAGCTCAACCTAGCTACAGGAATAAAGGGAAACAAGAAAACTTTTTATCAATACATTAGAAGCAAGAGGAAGACCAAGGACAGGGTAGGCCCACTGCTCAGTGAGGAGGGAGAAACAGTAACAGGAAACTTGGAAATGGCAGAGATACTTAATGACTTCTTTGTTCCGGTCTTCACTGAGAAGTCTGAAGGAATGCCTAACATAGTGAATGCAAATGGGAAGGGGGAAGGTTTAGAAGATAAAATAAAAAAAGAACAAGTTAAAAATCACTTAGATAAGTTAGATGCCTGCAACTCACCAGGACCTGATGAAATGCATCCTAGAATACTCAAGGAGCTAATAGAGGAGGTATCTGAGCCTCTAGCTATTATCTTTGGTAAATCATGGGAGACAGGAGAGATTCCAGAAGACTGGAAAAGGGCAAATATAGTGCCCATCTATAAAAAGGGAAATAAAAACAACCCAGGAAACTACAGACCAGTTAGTTTAACTTCTGTGCCAGGGAAAATAATGGAGCAAGTAATTAAGGAAATCATCTGCAAACACTTGGAAGGTGGTAAGGTGATAGGGAATAGCCAGCATGGATTTGTAAAGAACAAATCATGTCAAACCAATCTGATAGCTTTCTTTGATAGGATAACGAGTCTTGTGGATAAGGGAGAAGCGGTGGATGTGGTATACCTAGACTTTAGTAAGGCATTTGTTACGGTCTCGCATGATATTCTTATCAATAAACTAGGGAAATACAAGTGAGATGGGGCTACTATAAGGTGGGTGCGCAACTGGCTGGATAACCGTACTCAGAGAGTAGTTATTAATGGTTCCCAATCCTGCTGGAAAGGTATAACAAGTGGGGTTCCGCAAGGGTCTGTCTTGGGACCGGCTCTGTTCAATATCTTCATCAATGACTTGGATATTGGCATAGAGAGTACGCTTATTAAGTTTGCAGATGATACCAAACTGGGAGGGATTGCAACTGCTTTGGAGGGTAGGGTCATAATTCAAAATGATCTGGACAAATTGGAGAAATGGTCAGAGGTAAACAGGATGAAGTATAATAAGGACAAATGCAAAGTGCTCCACTTAGGTAGGAACAATCAGTTTCACACATACAGAATGGGAGGAGACTGTCTAGGAAGGAGTATACGGCAGAAAGGGATCTAGGGGTTATAGTGGACCACAAGCTAAATATGAGTCAACAGTGTGATGCTGTTGCAAAAAAAGCAAACTTGATTCTGGGCTGCATTAACAGGTGTGTTGTGAGCAAGACACGAGAAGTCATTCTTCCGCTCTACTCTGCGCTGATTAGGCCTCAACTGGAGTATTGTGTCCAGTTCTGGGCACCGCATTTCAAGAAAGATGTGGAGAAATTAGAGAGGGTCCAGAGAAGAGCAACAAGAATGGTTAAGGGTCTAGAGAACATGACCTATGAAGGAAGGCTGAAGGAATTGGGTTTGTTTAGTTTGGAAAAGAGAAGACTGAGAGGGGACATGATAGCAGTCTTCAGGTATCTAAAAGGGTGTCATAAGGAGGAGGGAGAAAACTTGTTCATCTTAGCCTCTGAGGATAGAACAAGAAGCAATGGGTTTAAACTGCTGCAAGGGAGGTTTAGATTGGACATTAGGAAAAAGTTCCTAACTGTCAGGGTGGTTAAACACTGGAATAAACTGCCCAGGGAGGTTGTGGAATCTCCATCTCTGGAGATATTTAAGAGTAGGTTAGATAAATGTCTATCAGGGATGGTCTAGACAGTATTTGGTCCTGCCATGAGGGCAGGGAGCTGGACTCGATGACCTCTTGAGGTCCCTTCCAGCCCTAGAATCTATGAATCCAATTCATACGAATCTATGAATTGGAAGCTGACTTCAAAAGGGAGCAGCTCAGTCCAGTCTGAGTGGACAGATCAGGAGAGCAGTTATGTGTTGCAGGGTCCTGCCAATAAGTTTCCGAGGCCCCATGTAGATGGGACAAGGCCCCATTACTGGGCTGCCACAGGCCTTCCAACCACAGAGGTCAACAACAGTGGGCGGTGACTGAGAGAGGAAGATCCTACAGAGCTTGACTAGAGAGGACTCCAGATATGGAGGAGGGCAAACCCCAATAGTCGAAAGAGTGGCCCCACTTGAAGCTCCAGAATGAGCGGCTCTAGTGGGTGACAAAAGACCTCCAAATCTGAGAGGTATGGAAACTGCTACCGGTGGCCAGAAAATTCCATCAGAGACTTCTCAACCTCACCCAGTCAGTGCATGGCACTTGGGGAGGGAAAGAGGGACCCTCAAGTTTTTCCGGCCAGGGATACACAAGGAGGTCCACAACTTCTGTGCCCCATGCCCTGAATGCCAGCTAGCAAGGCTCACAATGCCAGAAGCCCCCCTCATACTGTTCTCACAGGTGGGACAAATAGGGATGGATCTAGTGGGTCCCCTTGAGAAGAGTGTGCCAGGGTACTGTCACATATTCGTACTGCTATGCATCTATCATAGCGAATGAACTCATGATGGTCTTTGTGAGGGTTGAAATACCAAAAGAAATATTGGTGGAGTGGGGCATCCAACCTGTCATCTAAAATGATGCAGGAGCTGTGGAAATTGCTAAGGATTAAGACCTCAGTCTACCATCCACAGACAGATGGGCTGATGGAGAGAGTCAATGGGACCCAGAAGGCAATATTGATAAAGTTTGTTGACTCGCTGGCACTGGGACCATCTACTACCATTGTTACTGTTGGCAATACAGGAGGTACCCTAAGCCTCCACTGGATTCTTGCCCTTTGAGCTTCTATATGGGATATAGAGTAGCGGATTTTGGATTTCCTTCAGGAAGCCTGGGAAGAACAGGAGTCCTGGGTTGTGGACTCAATGCCATATGTACTCCAATTATGCGAGTGACTGAAAATGCTAGGGGGATCCACCCAGGAAAACCCATTGAAAGCCCAGCAAACACAGGAACATGCCTAGAACCGAGGGCCTGGTTATGAATTTTTGAGCCAGGAGACAGGGAGTTGTTGGTAATTCCGACCTCTAAGTCTAAACTATTGGCTTGGTGGCAGGGCCCACTCAAAATGGTGAGGAAAATAGGATTGATCAGCTATGAGATCTGTCAACCATGAGATTGAAGGAAATGCAGATTTACTGTGTTAACCTCCTGATGGCCTTTAAGAGTCAGGAAGGCCTCCTGATAGCCCCATACTCCCCAGAACCCATGCTGGGGCCTCAAGCTGTGCCATCATTGGAATGAACACCCATGCCAATGGGATCAGAGCTGAGCCCTGCACAGTAGCCCCAACTGCTGCAACTGACGCAGGCCTTCCCTGTGGTGTTCTCAGCACTCCTGGGGAGGATGCACCTAACCCAGCACCACATTGAGACCTGATAACTCCTGGAAGGTATGTGAGAAGTATTGACCTCTGCCAAAGATGATGTGGTCAATGGTCTGTGAGGAACTCCAAGCTATGCTGACCCAAAGTGAGTCCCAAAGTTAGTGGAGGAGTCCTATTGTACTAGTTCCAAAAGCAGATATCTCGACCTGGTTCTGTATAGACTTCAGTAAGGTCAATGTGATATCATGTTTTGATGCCTACCCAATGCCCTGAGTGGATGAACTATAAGAGATATTTGGGAGTGCTGAGTATATCTCTATGCTGGACTTAACGAAAGGTCACTGGCAAATCCCCCTGAGAGATGTTCTGGGAGAAGAGGGCCTTCCCAATGCCCTTTGGCCTTTATCAACTTGTGAGGATTGTCTTTGACCTAAAAGGAGAGGCTGTAGCTTTTCAGCAACTAATGGACAAGGTGCTGCCACCCCATGACCAGTACACAGCTACCTAGACTTGATGACATATTTATCTATAGTAGCAGCTGGGAGGCTCACATTACCATAGTTGTTCAAGCCCCGAAGAATGTAAGGCTTTCCACAAACCTGGACAAGTGCCTCCTGGGACACAGATAAGTGATATACCTTGGGTACACTGTTGGGTGGGGCCAACTGCACCCGCTGGTGGATAAAGTCCAGATGCTGACTGATTGCCCAGCCCCTGCAACGAAGATGCAGGTGTGGCATTCCTTCAGTCTGGCTAGCTATTATAGGCATTTCGTGCCTGGCTTCGCTGCAATAGCTCCCCCCACTCCCCTATGGACCTTGTAAAAAGCATCCGACTGAGGAAGATGCAATGGATGGAGGCATGTGACAGAGCCTTCTTGATTTTGAAGCACTGGTTAACTCAGGGGCCTGTTCTCTTGCACCCCACTTTTTCAAAATCATTTATCCTGCAGACAGATGCCTCAGAAGTGGGTGTCAGGGCAGTGTTATGCCAAAAGGTAGAAGGTGAGGAACACCCAATACAGTATTTGAGCTGGAAGCTATTCCTCTGAGAGACAAACTACTTAATGATCGAGACGGAGGCACAGACTGTGAAAAGGACCTGTGATGGGGTGTTCACCCCACACAGGATTTTAAGGGGTTAAGATGGCCAGACAGGCCAATTAACTCCACAGGCTGCACCTGGAGGATGAACCAGGAACCAGGAAACTAACTTAGTGTGGGCTTAGTTGTGCAGGAACAGGCAGGGCCTGATATAAAGATAGGTAGCTGGCAACAGACAGGGGCTGCTGGGGAAGGCTGCAGGAAACCCGGTAGGAGTCATTTCCTGGGAAGAGGGAGGAGGGCTTTGGAGCTGCTACTCCCAGAGAGAAAAGGGGAACCAGGTGTAGCAGGAAGTAGTCCAGGGAAGGAACAGTAAGGGCTAAGGGAGGAACACCCAGAACTGGTGAGCTGAGGGTACCTGGGCTGAGGGAGTGGCACCATAGGGCAGTGAGAGGGGAGACTGTCTAGGACTGCTAGGGAGAAGGGACTTTGCTACTCCAGAAAGGCGGGACACTGACTGACCTAGCTGGAGGGCTGAGTCAGAAGGAGTATGCTGCAGTTACTGAGCTGAGAGAGGGACTTCAGACCAGAGGCAGAGACAGATCAATGGTATGCAAACCATGGATGGGGATGCTGACCTCAAGAGCTCATCCCCAGAGTGACCAGGAGGAGGCGTCAGGCCAGTAGTAAGTGGTGTGACCTGTGACAGAGCCATAGAGGCCGTACATTATTACCTGTTACTATACTCCTTCCTATTAATTATGGACCATGGGTCTCTCCACTGGCTAAACTCTGTAAGCCACTAATGCCTGAATTGTGAGGTGATTCCTCTCCCTGAAACACTGTGACGTCTAGGTGCTCCACTGCCCAGGAATGGTGCACACAACTATTAACTTTTTTCCTTGAGATGGGGGAGGCCAGCAGGAAGAAGACCTATTGCTGAGTTCTAGCCTGACGGGGAAGGTGTGTGATAAGGGTATACAAACCTGTGATAGGGTGTATTCCTCATACTGGCCCTGCAAGGGTTGAATTAGGCTGGGCAGGTCTTTTAATTTCTCTGTTTCTCTACTGGTTTTAGATAAAATAATGAAAAGAAATAAAAGTGCGATGGTTCTCTATGCCACTGATCCTATTCATTTTAATTTTAGAGACAAATATATATATAAAACCCACCCTGCGATCAAGTTTTGGTCTGGTTAGGGGATATCTATTCCAGGATTATCGTTTCTAGCCATGATTCATCAATCATCATTACAATTTTAAATAGATTATTTTTCTTCTTGTCCTTTTAAGTTAAGAATCTTCATTATTCATTCTTTTTTCAAGGACATTTAGAGACTTCCTGCTGGAGGGCAAAGAAGGGCTGTTTATAAAGAACACTCGCCATATAAAGGAGTATTGAATTTCAAACTAAGGACCACAATCTGTTTGGATTTGCACTTGAATCCAGCATTAATGAGAGCCTACAAATAAATGAGAAATGAATACTTAAGACGGTTTCTGCCACATGATGGCAACTACAGGTTGAACCTCTCTAGTCAGCACCCTCAGGACCTGACTGGTGCTGAACCAGAGAATTTGCAGAGCCACTGGAGGTCAATATTGTAGTGAGTGGGTCTCTTTTTATTTTTATCTCACAGAGGTGAATAAATAGAACAACACTTGCAACGCCGCATAGCCAACGCTTGCTTACTGGCTCTTTTCATAGCAAAGTGTTAGTGTTGCTACACAATTTTACTGTATTGGCACAAGGAAATAAGTAAATAAAGCATAAACATAAAATAATGTGAAAAAGAAATAGATAATAATATAGGCAAATCTATAATTTACTCACCTAAAATGATGCCTGAATTCCACTTCCAAAGTGATGTGACAAGAACTGCTAACTCAAATTAAATTTGAGTTACATATGGAGTCTCTGCTGTAGGTATATCCAGGGTAGATAAAGTGGAGACAACAGGATTTTTGTCTGTAGAGTGCTGCTCACCGCTCCTTTTCACTACCTTTAACCAATCTTCTAGCTTGGCTTGTCTCATGTATTTTGGTTTTCTTTAATGAGTTTTTCTCGTATCATGTAAGAGACATGATCTCTTGCTCAGAAATGAAATGTCTTGCTCCAGTCCTTCTATTAAATTTGTTGCCAACTGAATGCATTTATCAATAGAATTTTTTTTCTACGACATCCTCATCATCATTTTCATCACCATCACTGGCTTCTTCATTATCTTTGTTTTTTTTCCTGCAGTACCATTTGCACAATTTCTTCATTTGACTAGTAATTGGTGCATCTTTGTCGACTTCCATCCAGTCTAGTAAATTTTCCTCTCCCAAATCCTTGGCCAGTTCAAGCACTACAGGATGGGACATACTGCTGGCATACTCCATTAACTCACTAACAATTTTTTGGTTTTCAGACACTTGAAATCCAGTGAACTCAGACTCATTATTGACATCAGGACTGTCCTCAAACATTAGGGCTGGCCACAATTTGTGCCATCCATTCTTCAGAGTTAGATGCAGTTACTGTTTCCCAGGATCTAGCTAGTGTCCAAATCATATCCTTGAGGTTAAATTCTTTCCTAAATGTCAAATTCTTCCCATCATTAAGTGATAGTAGCAATTGGTGCATAAACTCAGACCTGTACATACACTTATTTCATAGATTCATAGATTCATAGATTCTAGGGCTGGAAGGGACCTCGAGAGGTCATCGAGTCCAGCCCCCCTGCCCTCATGGCAGGACCAATTACTGTCTAGACCATCCCATATAGACATTTATCTAACCTACTCTTAAATATCTCCAGAGATGGAGATTCCACAACCTCCCTGGGCAGTTTATTCCAGTGTTTAACCACCCTGACAGTTAGGAACTTTTTCCTAATGTCCAACCTAAACCTCCTTTGCTGCAGTTTAAGCCCATTGCTTCTTGTTCTATCCTCAGAGGCTAAGATGAACAAGTTTTCTCCCTCCTCCTTATGACACCCTTTTAGATACCTGAAGACCGCTATCATGTCCCCTCTCAGTCTTCTCTTTTCCAAACTAAACAAACCCAGTTCCTTCAGCCTTCCTTCATAGGTCATGTTCTCTAGACCCTTAACCATTCTTGTTGCTCTTTTCTGGACCCTCTCCAATTTCTCCACATCTTTCTTGAAATGCGGTGCCCAGAACTGGACACAATACTCCAGTTGAGGCCTAATCAGCGCAGAGTAGAGCGGAAGAATGACTTCTCGTGTCTTGCTCACCACACACCTGTTAATGAAGCCCAGAATCATGTTTGCTTTTTTTGCAACAGCATCACACTGTTGACTCATATTTAGCTTGTGGTCCACTGTAACCCCTAGATCCCTTTCTGCCGTGCTCCTTCCTAGACAGTCTCCTCCCATTCTGTATGTGTGAAACTGATTGTTCCTACCTAAGTGGAGCACTTTGCATTTGTCCTTATTAAACTTCATCCTGTTTACCTCTGACCATTTCTCCAATTTGTCCAGATCATTTTGAATTATGACCCTACCCTCCAAAGCAGTTGCAATCCCTCCCAGTTTGGTATCATCTGCAAACTTAATAAGCGTACTCTCTATGCCAATATCCAAGTCATTGATGAAGATATTGAACAGAGCCGGTCCCAAGACAGACCCTTGCGGAACCCCACTTGTTATACCTTTCCAGCAGGATTGGGAACCATTAATAACTACTCTCTGAGTACGGTTATCCAGCCAGTTGCGCACCCACCTTATAGTAGCCCCATCTCACTTGTATTTCCCTAGTTTATTGATAAGAATATCATGCGAGACCGTAACAAATGCCTTACTAAAGTCTAGGTATACCACATCCACCGCTTCTCCCTTATCCACAAGACTCGTTATCCTATCAAAGAAAGCTATCAGATTGGTTTGACATGATTTGTTCTTTACAAATCCATGCTGGCTATTCCCTATCACCTTACCACCTTCCAAGTGTTTGCAGATGATTTCCTTAATTACTTGCTCCATTATTTTCCCTGGCACAGAAGTTAAACTAACTGGTCTGTAGTTTCCTGGGTTGTTTTTATTTCCCTTTTTATAGATGGGCACTATATTTGCCCTTTTCCAGTCTTCTGGAATCTCTCCTGTCTCCCATGATTTACCAAAGATAATAGCTAGAGGCTCAGATACCTCCTCTATTAGCTCCTTGAGTATTCTAGGATGCATTTCATCAGGTCCTGGTGAGTTGCAGGCATCTAACTTATCTAAGTGATTTTTAACTTGTTCTTTTTTTATTTTATCTTCTAAACCTTCTCCCTTCCCATTTGCATTCACTATGTTAGGTATTCTCTCAGACTTCTCGGTGAAGACAGAAACAAAGAAGTCATTAAGCATCTCTGCCATTTCCAAGTTTCCTGTTACTGTTTCTCCCTTCTCACTGAGTAGTGGGCCTACCCTGTCCTTGGTCTTCCTCTTGCTTCTAATGTATTGATAAAAAGTTTTCTTGTTTCCCTTTATTCCTGCAGCTAGGTTGAGCTCATTTTGTGCCTTTGTCTTTCTAATCTTGCCCCTGCATTCCCGTGTTGTTTGCCTATATTCATCCTTTGTAATTTGTCCTAATTTCCATTTTTTATATGACTCCTTTTTATTTTTTAGATCTTGCAAGATCTTGTGGTTAAGAGATGGTGGTCTTTTGCCACATTTTCTATCTTTCCTACCCAGTGGAATAGTTTGCTTTTGGGCCCTTAATAGTGTTCCTTTGAAATACTGCCAGCTCTCCTCAGTTGTTTTTCCCCTCAGTCTTGATTCCCATGGGACCTTACCTATCAGCTCTCTGAGCTTACCAAAATCCGCTTTCCTGAAATCCATTGTCTCTATTTTGCTGTACTCCCTTCTACCCTTCCTTAGAATTGTGAACTCTATGATTTCATGATCACTTTCGCCCAAGCTGCCTTCTACTTTCAAGTTCTCAACGAGTTCCTCCCTATTTGTTAAAATCAAATCTAGAACAGCTTCCCCCCTAGGGGATCATAAGATACCCTGATCACAAGGCTGAATTAGTGAGGAACAGTTTGGGGGTAAATACAGTCCCACCACATTATCTTTGAAAAGCAGCTCTGCTTTAGGGTGGGCAAAGCAATTGTCGAGAATCAACACAATTTGTCATTTTGAATCCAGACCTACCGAGGCTCTTGCCTCTGGTACAAAATATTTCTCAAACCACTCAAGACATAGATTAGTCATTATCCATTCCTTTTTGTTGCCACTGTATGTCATTGGGAATATTTTCACCCCTTTGAATGCCCTTGGGTTCACACTTTTTCCAATAATCATGAGCCTGCATTTGTGTATGCCTGCTGTGTTGTTACAACCAAGGACCTTGTCCTTCAACTCCTTCGTACCAGATGGTGGCTCCTCTCCATCAGTAGCAAATGTTTTTTTAGGCATACAATGGCAATAGAGAGCAGTTTCATCGGTGTTGTATATTGCTCTGGGGATAGGTTTTCATTTGCAACTAACTGTGCAAATTCGTCAATGTACTTAGTGGCAGCTTCCGTATCTGCACTTCTTTTTTTCACTGCACACATGATGTAGACTAATGTTTTTAAATTTCTGAAGCCATCCTTGCAAATAGTCACACTCATGCTGCAGGTTAAGTTCTTTGTGGAATACTTTTGCTTGTGCCATCATCATGTCACCTGAAATGCTAACACCTTCATTCCTACAAAACTTTAACCAATGTATAAGTGCACTATCTAAATCATTGCTTTTCCCCTCCTTCAATGTCTTATGAACACTCATACTTTTTTTACTGTCACTTTCAGCAAAAAACTTAAGGATTTGATTTTTGCTTCTTCAAATCATACACTGTAGATGACCCTACATTGTAAAACTCACACAAGGCACGTGCCCTTTTCCAATTTCTGTAGCAGTTCCACCTTATGGATATTGATACATGCTTATGCTTAGCAGCATTACGAACACATCCACTGCTTGCTGGTCTCTTAGAAGACATATTTAGGGGTAAATTAGAGCTAAATTATAGCACATAACACTAAGAGCCAGGACTGATGGGACTTTGCCGGACCGCGGGAAACTTGATCCCACCCACAATAAGTGGACATTGGACTTACAAAAATCATGCCAAACCCCGGACGTTGCCAGACCAGAGAGTGCCGAACTAGAGAGGTTCAACCTGTATTAAAGTGTTGTTATGAAAGTGGTATGTAATGGCTCACTTATTAAGCATAACCAAGGTAGTTATCCAGGGACAAACTCTATAGAAAGAATGGATGCACTTGCCAACCAGACATTTCATAGAGGGTATTGTGAGGCGAATAGCCCTCTCTCATCTCTGGAAACCTTGTGGTCCCAGTGGTTGAGTATGGAGTTAGTGTGGTTTTGCAGTTTTCACATGCAGGGGCTAGGTGCTGGCACCAGATTGTGTTGTTAGCAGGTGGAGTGAGCAAGCAGACAAAGTCTCTCTGAGTCCTGGGTCAAAAGCAGGAGCAAAAAGATAGCTGTTGTTTTGTTTTTTTTGGACGGGGCTGGAGTTCTTTATCTGGGATTTCTTCAAAAAAGGGTTGACTATGCATAGTTTGTTCATGCTGCTGTTCAGGCAAACAGGCCAACTGTACATTTTGTTTAATAAACAAATGTAATTAAGAAAATGCCCGCACTCCATGTCACTGATTTATCATACAAATGAAAACCACACTGCAAAGCCCTGAATTTGGCAATGACTTGGCCAAAGGAGCAACGCTATTTTGAAGCTCTCTCCCACCTTCCCAATTCAAGGAGTCCCCCACTCCTTCCCTCCTGTTGGGATTGTCATCCTATCACTACAATCCAACTTCAGGGAAGGCCCTCACTTTCTCTAGCCTGCTGTGGAAGAGGTGCTTGTCCAGGATGAAAAGCATCAGAATGTATCTGACATGAGTACATCAAGAGACATTTTTATTTAAATAAAGCTGCAAAGAACTCAAATAGCTGGGACAGTATTTCAAGGTTGAGTGGAATATGAATGCCTTATTAGACCAACATGCCAAAGTAATATCATAAACTCAGAGACTTTAAGGTCAGAAGGGACCCTCATGATCATCTAGATTGACCTTTGGAACATTGCAGGCCACAGCACTTCACCACTCCTGTTATAGAGCCAGTAACCTCAGGATGAGTTACTGAAATCCTTACATCATGATTTAAATACTTCAAGTTATAGAGAATTCACTATTTACTCTACTTCAAACTAGCAAGAGGTCCATTCTCCATGCTACAGAGGAAGGCAAAAAAACCCCAGGGTCTTTGTCAATCTGACCTGACCCCAGATTCCTTCCTGACTCCAGATATGGTGATCAGTTAGACCCAGAGCATATCAGCAAGACCCACCAGCCAGACTCCTGGGAAAGAATTTTCTGTAGTAACTCAGAGTCCTCCTCCTCTAATTCCCATCTCTAGCTAATGAGATATTTGCTACTAACAGTTGCAGATAGGTCACATGACATTGTAGGCAAACTCCTACTGGAATTAGCTTTTCATGTGCCATACAGAAGGTGACTTTAATGTGAGTAGAGCCAGAGGTTCTGAAACAATTTTTACAGTGAGGGTTCTTGTGATAAATGAAGGTGGGAGGGGATAGCTCCCTTTTATGGACATCAGCCAGCCAGTAGCTATAAAATCCCTCTTAGTAGCTGTTCTCTAATTGCTCTACCTGTAGAGGGTTAAAAAGTCTCACTGCTATGCATAGGGAAAAGGAAGTGAGTGGGCACCTGGCAAAAAGAGCCAATGGGAAGGCCAGAACTTTTTAAAATTGAAACAAGACTCCCCTTTTGTCTATCTGTTGTTGTTCTCCCAGGGAGAGACGAACAGGGCAGCAGCTATGCTGTAAGAAGCTTGGGGCCAGGTATGAAAAATTCTCAGAATCATACATAGAAACTATTCATTTGAAACCCCAGAAATGAAAGTAGATCAGGAAATGTCTAGGAAGATACAATTAGGATTCTCTCTCTTTATTTCTTTATGGCTTGTGGACTCCTCTGCACTGTTCCCTCTAAGCTGTGTGCGTGTGCACGTGCACACAGATCCTAAACCCCGCGCACATGGCGAAACACTGCACGCACAAAAATTTGCACAGAAGCACAATAATGTGCATAGAAGAAATTTTTTGTGCACACGGCCTGTCAAAAATTTGCACAAAAGAAATTTTTTGCGCACACAGCCTGTCAAAAATTAGAGGGAACATTGCTCCTCTGTGCTAATCCCAGGTGTTTTTGTTTTGCTTTTAACCTTTAAGCGGGACCTCAAGAAAGCTATTCTTGGAATCCTTGTAGTTACTCTTTTAAAATCTAGCAGATGCCCGAGTTTCCAAATGTATTTTCTTTCTTTTAAAAACAAACAAACAAACAAAATTACTTTTTTTAAGAACAGGATTGGATTTCTGTGTCTTAAGAGATTGTGCACATGTTTTTTAGTTAGCTGGTGAAAACAGCTGATTTCCTTTCTGCCCCCCCCTTCTCAGCTCTTCCCTAGAAGGGGGGTGAAAGGGATTGATGGTATCCCACAGGAAGGAATTCCCAAGTGCGCCTTCCTGGGCTCTTAAAGGGGTTCTGCACTTGGGTGGTGGCAGCATTTATCAGTCCAAAGTCGGAGAGAAGCTGTAACCTTGTGAGTTTAATACAAGCCTGGAGTGGCCATTATTAATTTTTAGAATCCTTGAGGGCCCCCACCTTCTGCACTCGAAGTGCCAGAGTGGGGAATGAGCCTTGACGTGTTGGAAACCAGGTATTTTATGTTTGTTATTACTACTTCAAGCTAGGGGGTGGGGCAGCACTCCCAGCAACCCTACTTCCAACACCACCAAGTACAGATGGCTGATAAATTTCCAGCTAAATTTTTTTTTTAAAGGAAAGTGCAGTTTTAACAAAATCAGCATTATCTTAAAACCTTGATTTTTGCCTAAACGTTTTTAATTTTCCATTAGGAAAACACAAATGAAAGTTTGTTTGGAGTTGGTTTGACCTGAATAAAAGTAATTTGGTTTGTGGAACTGTCCAGAAACATTTAATTTCAAGTCAATTCAATATTAAATTGCATCCTCTTATGGTGTTGCTATGCCTCATGGGAGTTGCAGTTTGAGTGCCTAATGGTGTCTTTCTTTCTATGGGCTGGTGTTCCTGGCCAGACTGCAACTCCCATGATGCAACAGTATCTTCTCTAAGACACATGGAGCATCATGGAAGTCTCATGACTCCAGGAGCATCATGGGAGATGTGGTGTGGCCAGGGATCCTGGTCCATGAGAGGGGGAATGGGGTGGGGATGTAGGCTTGGGCATCAAGCACCTGACCTATAACTCCCAAGAGGCACCACTGCACCATAGGGAGATGCAGTTTAATATGAAACTGACTCAAAAGAAAACAGCTTGCCATTTCCAAATCAAAATTGCTGGTATAAACATTCCAGTTTTTGCTCAGTTCTAATTGTGAGTGTGATGGGCAGCGCAGACCCTGGGGAGACCTAAATCTAGTCCCAACCACCTCGATCCCATGCATCATCCTGGATACTGGAATAGGCAATCTCCAGAAAAAGCTGGGACCTAAGAGGGATCCTTGCATAGCTCATGTACATTGACAGAGAACATCTAAAGCCCTTCAAGGAGCTTGCCCCTATTGAAATAAAGGCAACTATTACATTACTAGTAGAGAAACTTAGAAAGAGCCTGCTAAAGCGCACTTTCCCTTATTTCCTCAGGAACCTTGGCAAAATTGCTTAGGCAGACCCACATCAAGTAGTGTACTGTAGATTGCCTTGTTAAAGATTGGTCTGTGTAGGGGGGGGCAGTCCTGAAGCCCTCGGACTGCCTTTGTTTTGAGGTTTTCTAAATTGAATAAATGAGTCCTCCCAGAGAAGCCCATGGTTTTTGCAGTGCAGAACTGGATTTGGGGAAAAGAATGGCGGACAGACAAAATTTTGTTTGCATAGGGACTTCAGGATTGAGATCTCTGACTTTGAATACAAGAGTCTGCCTGAAACTCTTACACATAAAAATCTCCTTGAAGAAAGGAATCATTCAGGAAGCATTGGGTTAACAAATGAATGACAGTAACATAGTTGACCACAGCATGTTCTGGTAAGACAGAGATTTGGTGGACTATATTCCATCCTGGCCAAATTCATACTTGTATACATTCATGTCTGGATTTACATTAGGGATGAATTTGGCTTGGGTTCTCTGTTGGATGAATTATCTACTTTCTGGATATTAAGTTTCCCTCTTAACTTAAGAATTTCTTTGCTGATCAATGCTTATATATATTTGTCACCCTGCAGATGTCTGGGAAGTTAAAGTCCCCCATGTGTACAATATTCTGTGGTAAGTATGCACATTCCAAGGTCCTGAAACATACTGATGCTGAAATATGAGCTGTATGCATTTTAGCTCCACCTGCTCCTGTTGACCAAGATTACACTTGCTCTGCAGAGAACCTTCTAGTTAACGGGAAAACAAGAGTAAAGATGGCTCGTGTTTGAGACTCATCCCATGGTGTCTCTTTATTTCTAATGACATAGAAATGTTTCCCAGAGATAAGAGACTAGACATTTTTCACACTTTTTTTACAGCTGTTAACTTTTATTTTTGTTTAACTTTATGGAGTTAATTAAATGAGTGGACCTAAACCCATCTGTGGTAAGAGGAAGCTTTTTAATATAGAACCCATACATTTAAGACTCTTTAATAATAGCAAATATGTACATTCTGTGTAGCTCAAAAGTGAATTTTGAGTATCTACAGTATTTCTCAGCCCACAGAAGGAAATGAATAGTTTTTGGAAAAATTTTCACATCAGAGCGTAAGTAATAATAATGTATCTTTCCCCCCTACTAAATTAAAGAAATAAGAAGTATTTCTAATTTATTGTAGCAAATTGATTTATTAGATGCTAAATTTCATATAATGGCATAACACTAAATGGTGAGAAACCTGTATAGTTTTCCAGCTGCTCTTCATACAGTAAAATTAATTGACCGTGAATTTGTTAGTAGTTGAGCTTTGAAGTGGGACAAAAATGGAACACAGGTACATATTATTTTAATGAACAATGATGTGTGAAACGACTCATAGCCTTGTCAACAAGATAATAGTGAATTATATACTATTCATGGTTGAGAAAGATTTGACAAGCATACTGGGTGTAGTTTGTAAGAGGTGCCAATTGACATTTTGTATTTGAAAAGTGCAAAATAAAGGAAGACTAGAAGTGTTCATTAAGCAATAAAGTATAAAAGAGAGTGCAGTTTCAATGCAATGCTAATGCACTTTGAGTTCTTTGTAAGCACAGGGTAAGCTTGAGTGCCATCAGCTTCAGCTTAGGTGTGCAATAATTATAACAGTCAATTCTCTGTCTGATATATGTACATTTACACTAATGGGAGTTTCCTGCAGTTATTTTGGGGACAAGATGCTGCTATCTGAATGCACAGAGTGGTATGCTGCAGTGATCTTTGGGGATTAATTTTAAAAATGCTTAGCATTTTGGTAATTTTTCACTTTAGCAATTTTAAAAGCATGCTCTTGGGTTAAATAATATTAAAAACAATCATGTTCATCCCTCCCTCACCCCCGTATGCTAATACTAACTGAAATTACTTACAGAGGAAGAATTCTAACAAACCCCAACTGATTCTTCCTGTTATGAGGTTTGTTTATATTCTGCATTTCACCCAGCTTGAACAATGAAATATTGCTGGTGTGTTCCTTTTTAACTAACCAGTTGCTCGTCTTTCTTTTTTCTCATGAACTATCACACTTTTGCAATGTTGGGTTGCAAATAGTGAAGGGGGAATGCTGAAATGTAAACAAACTGTTGATTGACATTTTAAAAATAGTTTTGTAAACGCTTTAAAAAACAAACACAATCCTGAAATTACCCCCAAAGAATTTCCCTTTAACATTATTATAGACGAGGCCTTGAAACTAAAAAAAATTGCCTTTATACCTTGACATTTATCAATCTGAGATTCAGGAAAATGCTAATCACTCTATCCTATCTGAATACTATTAGGTTTTTGTTTTAGAATTAGAAAATGGAATTAAAATAGATGTAGTGAATGCTAACCTGTAACTAAAATATTAGGATACAAGAAGTATATTGAAATAAATTAGTTACATTTGAGTTTTGGATTGTTTCAGAATTGTTCCTTTTTAATTGCTTAGGCTTCCTGATTTTCACATCTGGGGTTATATTTTAAGCATTCATTGCTATGCTTAAAGAGCCACCATTTTATTATTCCCAGTTCTGCCTTTTATTAAGATGAATATTTGGGATCCATTTCTGCCACCCTTATTCATGTTGAGACTTATGTCATATAGAATCCTCAAGCTTCCAATGAAGGTTTGCCCCCACCCTATGTAATTAAAAGATAGGGGTCACAGAATGCCCAGAGAGAGAGAGAGACTGTGCTTTTAGGATTAGTTGCAGTTTGTCTTGCATGCATCACTGAATAATAATATCTGCAGTGCTGCAATGGAAGAAAATAGCAACACAGTTAGAGAATAAGCAGAGGACTGCACATTGTATGCAAAAGGAATAAGTAATGAAACCTTCCCCACTGCTACCATCTGAATAGGAAAGGCATCAAGAGCTCTGAATCACTGCTGTTAGCAGGGGAGGGCAAAAGTCTTGACATTTAGAACTGTGTGTGTGTCATGTCCAGATATATACTGAGATAGAAAGATGTGTGGTGGGAGGATAGAGAAGGTGGAAGGGCCCAGTTAAAGTAGATATTCAGAATATAGACATTCATCTTCTTTCTGGTGTGTTTTCGGCTAAGGTGTAGTGTGTGTGACCAAAGGCCAAATTTTGTTAGATGCTGAACAGATATACACATAGCATGCTATTTGTCACTTTCAGGCTGCAGTCTACTTCGTTTTTTGTAGGCAGTGACACCAGCTGATTGTCCTCCACTTGGAAGACATGCTTTGATGTGCTGCTTATTTTTCAGTGCAGATTCACCAAAAAGGTAAATTATTTCCCTTTGCAGATATTACATCTATACCAGGTTCCAGATTTTAATTGTTGTCTCAGTGACCAGGGTGTAGAGAGGTTGGAGGGAGCCTCCATGTGCACCCAAACATGTGGCAGCTAGAATCCTTGTGGTTTTTCTATCTGATCATATACTGTAGCATACTGGGGAGCCATGGGGTGTGTGGTTGAGGAAGCGGCTATTATAGCCCCTCTGACCCATTGAAAACAATTAGTTAGGGCAGCAATTTTTAAAGTGAATATCTGATCAAAAGCCAAACATTTTGGAAGTGACCTAGTCAAAGAATTTAAAATGGTATAATGGTAATATATATATATATTTGCAGACCTCTTTTAGGCTAAACTTCTGTTGGTATGAATGGTAGATTTCTTTCTTAGTAACTCTCCATACTAAGAAGAGCCACCATTTAAGGCCTTATTATAGTATACGTTGTTCAAACAGAGCTGTCCCTCACCCTCTTGTTTCAGGCAGGGACAGGACAAAAATCGCACCAGCTGAAGCACAGAGAACCGGTGAAACACCTGAGATTTGTGTTCCAATGCAGAGGAGTTTTAACTGACAGATCACGCACCACCATCACTTTCACAGTAAGCTAGTTAGACTGGAGCAATCCTAGTCTGAGGAAGTAGGCAAGTATGGCCAGGTGTTTGGAGCACTGGTAGGTGGCATGAGTGTTGTTATGATAGCAGAACTGGACCAGGATTGAACTGCAGTTTCTGTTCTGATCATCTCTCATCCCTCTTGTTTTTATTCCATTTTACAGTCAAACATGTGCACAATCCTTTTCCCAACATTTATTTTTCTTATAGTAATGGGAGTTCCAGTCATCTTCTTAATAGCACAAAATATTTGTTCTGTCTTTTGCAAACATATCTTGCGCTGTGTTTCACAAACATTGGGAAATGATTTTACTGTGGCAGCAGGGGGGATTGTGGATTTCATTCAAGGCACATTTTTTCTTGGACAAAATATATTTTACAAAGTAGCGAGATACCTTATCTACAAAGATGTGGAAGTGAAAATGGATCGTATTGTATGTTAATATTCAACTGCATGTATGTAGATCTCTATTGCAGTGTGAGAGGATTATTGAATTTCATTAAGGAATACTGATGCCATTTAGTATAAGATAAGCAAACTGGCATTAGAATCTTCTAATATAGCCTAGCTCTACACAATACCTTGTGAATTATGTAGGGCTTTCCATTTGCCAAGAATGGAAGACTTGTATGGTTCCAGAGGCAGTGAGATGTCCTTCATTCCTTGACAGGATACCAATGAGAATACTTCTCTTTGACAAAAAGCTCCATAATTTACTCCCAAATCACCATATCACCACTTGAAGACAACCAAAACTATAGAATAGCCATTTCGGGTTTGTTCCCACTCCCATTACAATAACTTTCAAGACTCTTTTTACCATTAGTGGTGCTAGATTTTGATGTTTAAAGACAAATTCCAGGAAATGGAGACTTGGTACCCTCTCTTGCTCAAAGGTAAACTTGCCATTGGCTTCAATCAGAGTAAGATCAGACTCTTATCATTTCAGTTTGGCTGTTCCATTTAAAATAGGAAACATGACAAAGCATTTCCTTTTTCTGTGTAATGCTAAATCAGATTAAAGGTAAACAGACTAGGATAGATGACACCGGTAATAAACAAGAATAGCCTACATGAATCGCTGACACTGCAAAGTGACCTCAATTACAATAAATAGCTGAGAATTCCATTGCCTCCCTCCAAATCTTCTTCCATTTCATGCCTTGAGACTCAATTTAACAGATACACCCATCATTTCAGTGATTTCCATCAACCCACACAGCACCTGAACTTAAATTTTAATAACTAATTACTTTGTTTTGATTTGCTATAATTTCTATTTAAGCTATTTAATCTTGTCTTCAATTAATTTCAGTGCAGAGTATTTTTATTGCAGATTTTGAGAAGCAGCATATTGTAAAATGAAACATCATAAAGTGTGTAATTATCACTCAAGAATGCAATGTCAATATATTCATACTTATTGCCACAATCCAGACAGTTTCAAGTTCCTCTATATTCTCCTGCTGTTCCTGGGGTTACTAGGTGTTTGGTTTTCTCTTTCTCCTCTGCTTATTCCACCTTTATTTCTTCCTCATCCACATCCTTCAGCCCACTTTCTCTTTCCTTTTACCCCTTGATCCTCCTTATTCCCTCACTCTTCATTGTTGTCTGTCCTTCCCAATCACTCCGCTGTACCTGACATTCTTGCCTGTAGGCTTGCTCTCCGCAGCACTCCTCGGAGTTAGTGAGTCTCAGACTCCACAAGTGTGTATCTAATTCAATCATAGGCGCCAACTCCATGGGTTCTCCAGGGCTCAAGCATCCATGGGAAAAAAATAGGGGATGCTCAGCACCCACCAGCCACAATTGTTCAGCGTGGCTGTTGATCAGCTGTTCGGCAGCTGGGGGATGCACTTGGGGGAAGGTGGAGAGCAGCGAGAGGTGGGTGAGGGCCTTAGTGGAAGGGTTGCTGAGGGGGCGGGAAGAGGTGGCGTGAGGGTGGGGCCCCAGGGGAAGGGGCAGATTGGGGGGCAGGGCCTTGGGGCAGAGCAGGAATGGAGCACCCCCGGGGGGAAATAAAAGTCAGCCCCTATGGACTCAATAACCATGGAAAGGGCTGGTTATGGACTTATGTAGGCAGGGACCACTGAAAGGCTTCATGGCAGGGTGACAAAAGTCGACAAGCCTGGTTTGAGTGCACACCCCAAAGCTTAAAGAGCCTTTGATCAATTTCAGCAGTTCAGCTGGCTCAAGGCTTCTTCTGATTGCCATGCACTGCTGGGTGGTGTCGGGGAGGTGGAGCAGAGGGGAAGGTGCGTGTGGAAAAATTGGACCAAAATACCAGGTTTTGTAAAATCAGTCTCAATGGCAGGACAGTCGCTGATAACTGGAGCATTCCTGGTTTTCAGGGACAGAGGGGGTGACCTTATGTTAGTGTTTATGTTGATTTCTATAGTATAGAAAAGGATGATAAGTGGAAACAGCATTAATTTCAGTTGTGTCATTGGTTATGGTTACATTATTATTTCTAAAGTAGTTTCAACCACCGTATGGTTTTCTATAGTAGAGAGAACAGTTGGTCAACATCTGCTATTATAATGAGAATTAGAGTAGTAATGCTTCTTACTATATAGTAAAACAGTTGGTAGATTATTAGCAAATGGATTACAGTCCATAAATTTGTCCCATGTTTCTTCTAGTATGAACTTTGGAGAGTGAAAAACAAACAAACAAACAACCCTACCAAGGTCGTGTTTTATTGGTAGCTGGAGTCAAGAAAATACTACAGAAAGATGTCTGCAAATATTATTTTTTTTCAAAATTCTCAATGACTTCACTTCAGCTGGGCTCACCTTCATTTGTCTTCACTTTCCACAACTATTCTTGTGAGTAAATTTACTGGCAGGAATGTTTGTGAAAGCAGCAAATTATATATATCTTATATTTATTTGTGGTCTATTACATGCTACAATACATAGCTCCCCAAGTCCCATCAAGATAAAAAGTGAAGTATTGACTCCAGAAATTCTGCTCGTAAGCATAATTTTAAAGATGATTTATAGTGGAACATGTAATACCTCAATGAGAAGAATATATTTGTATTTAAAAGAAACAGAAATATCCGTTCTTGAACAGACAACATTACACTCCTATTGTTAATTCATTAAGTACAATATCTGAAACTTGTATGTTGCCCTATATCTTAACTTAAGCAAGCTTAGAAATAGATTTTGCAAGTTACTGTATGAAAGTGATGCATGTCCACAAGCTTTAGATTAGAATTGATTGTATTCATTGTACATTTTGTTGGTCTGGGGGGCTTGAAAAAGTTAATGATAATTTGCTGCAAAACCATTCACCCGTTTGGATCATATCAAAACTATGAAAATATACCTGAAGCCCATTCAGAGGCATTATTTAAGTAAGATATTGTGGAACTGATTCCCCACTGTCTTGCACCATATATTGATGATCGTACCTCTGCAACGTGAGTGTAAAACCCCTAATAGATCAAACAGGTAGTGTTTTAATTAATTTTGCACAGGTGTAAGTGACAATACAAGACAGAAGACTGCGGAGTATTGGGATGCATATATTTGCTCATAAGAAAAAAAATGAATATCAAAAGGAAGGTAGAGCCTATGTTTCTAATAAGAAAGCTTATTATGGGATGCCCAGAAACAGCAGCAAAGAAGCAATGATTTTCTGTAGTCCATGGTTTTGTCATCAGTAAAATTTTCTTAGCTTTTTTTCTAGATGGTAATGGTTAGGATCAGCAGGACTAACTTCTAGGCTAGTGACTTTTCACCTCCTTCTTGGGATTGTCTATTAAACTGCATGTTCATGTTATAAGAACATATAAAAGCTACTTCATGGTCTTTTAGGACATCATGCAACTGTATTATGCAATTTTTTTCTATGCCACTGGTGGATTTTACTCCTTAATGTCCTCACTTTTCCCCAGTGCCATTAATGCTTTCCGGGAGCTGTTGCCATCACTGGGCTCAGGATCTTGGCTCAGATCCCAGTCGGTCATAGCAGTTAAATTGCCCTTTGTTTCATGCATGATATTAGTAAGATATTTATTTTGGGGGGAGGGATAGCTCAGTGGTTTGAGCATTGGCTTGCTAAACCCAGGGTTGTGAGTTCAATCCTTGAGGGGGCCATTTAGGGATCTGGGGCAAAAATTGGGGATTGGCCCTGCTTTGAGCAGCGGGTTGGACTAGATGACCTCCTAAGGTCCCTTCCAACCCTGATATTCTATGATTTATATTATTCAAATGTTGTGCCTTCTTTTCAGCCACTTGACTCCACTTCCGCATATGCAAAATAGAGTATGTACACCTATATGCCTGTATTTTGTAGTTGCAAATACTTGCATGAACAATTATAACACTTGCATAGGTTCAGATGTTAGATTTTGCTCCCATAGAACCAATTTATCCCAGTAGAATTTGTGGGTGTAAATTCCAGTATTTACATATGCATATTAGAAATGTTTTAGGGCACCCAAATGCTTTTGCACCTATAACATTCAGGCAGAGACATGGTACTATATGTACACATGCAATTTTGAATGCACATAAGTTCAGACCAACTAGAATTCAAAATGTTGTCTAAAATGTGAGACATTCTTCCCATCTGATATTTTTGTAGGTCATTTAATTTTTATCTTAAATCTGTAATCATATAATTTTCACAGCAGAACATTTTCAACAGTGTTATGATCAGATCATGTGTTCTACATAGATGGCATGTTAAATTGATCCTGCATGACAAAAATAGAAGCTGTGCAGGTAAAAAAATAATTATTTGTGAATGCATTTTGAAGTAAATAAGTGGACCTCTACTGCTGCACAGAGAAGAGCAACGGCTGTTGGCAGCTGAAAGGGCAATGGAACGAGCTATGTTGGGAATCTCCCTTCTGGATCGTATACCAAATGAAATCATCAGAGAACGCAGCGGTGTGAAAGATAGTGTCATGGAAAGCAGACATAACAAGATGCGATGGGCGGGCCACACAGCACGGCTCACGGATAACAGGTGGACCGCAATCATTGCTGAGTGGTACCCGCAAGAACAGAAAAGACCCCCCGGTCGGCCTCCAAGAAGATGGGAAGATGACATCGTTAAACATTTCGGACAAACGTGGAGAAGAAAGGCAAGAGTGCAAGAAGAATGGCAGACGTGTTGTGATTGGCGCAGTCTTAACGACAGCTGAAGTCCGATTGATCCAGGTGATCCAGGTGAAGTGGACCTCTACAATGGAATAATTACTAATGCCTTTAAACAGTTTTAAAAGTAACTTAAATGGGAACTTGGTAACATTATGGTTTAGAGACAAGATTCACCCCTGCTGCACACTAATAGCCATCGGGGGCAAAAAACACAGTAGAGGATGCTTGGCAGAAGAAATTCTGCCAGAGCAAAGATTGCTATAGTGCAAAGTGGTAGAACCCTCCCCTGTACTGGGGGTTCTAATGCCACCCATAAAGTGGGCAGCATTGGCAGAGAGGAGGTATGGCTAGCTTAACCATGTCATGTACTAATTCAGTTCATCCTTCAGCGTCCAGGATCTATGAAGACCCAATTAAAAACTAAAGCTGTCCTTCCCTCGTTAGTCCCAAAAGGAGGTAACTTTCTTCTGGAGCACAGCAGAAATGTGAGTACTACATACTGACCTCTCTCCAGCAGCCTGGTTGACTCTATACCGAAAAGAAGCTCATGTTTGTTAACTCCTGCTGTTATAAAACTAGGAAATACCAGTGATCCTATAGTTACATACCACTGACTTATTCTTTTATATCTCTTCTGAACTGAACTTTTTGCTGCTGCTGCTGCAGATTTTATCATTATATACTAGTATATTTTATTTGCATGAGGAAATTCTATTTGAACTGCTACTCAGTTATTCCCTTCCTCAACTTCCATCTAGTACGGTATTCTTTTTTGAATTAGTTGCTTTCTCTGACTACTTGTTGATATTACTCTGTTCCTTTCTTGAAGGATCTTATGTTATTTCATGTGATTCCACTTTAGACTTTTTAATTTTATAAGCCTCATTCACAAAGTCAGGCTAACTTTTCTGCTTACTCCTTTTTTGCTTCTCCTCCTGCCTTTTCCAAACCACAATAATATTTTAACATTTAAAAGCTGAAATTTTCAAAAGGAGTTAGGTGCCCAAATTCCATTGAATTTTAATGAAACTCCATGGAACCCTGGATCCAAACATCCCCAAACTTAGGAAAAGCTTAGGTTTGCATCCCAACATCATGGCAAATTACTGCTTTTAATTAAGCTGTTGTTTAGAACAGGAACAGTAGGTACTTTTCTCATCTTGGTCTGCTTCAGAAATCATTGAAAAGAAAACATAAACATATCTAGTTTACACTCAGATTGTTTGAAAAATGGCTATCATGTATGGTAGGTCACAATTGATGGTCCACGTCTAATTTCTGATTGGCTGGAATGGTTTTGTGATACTTGAAATTTTTCCTCTAAACCTGCTCTGGTATATAAATACTCAAATGTTCAGTAGCTAGATGGTTTTCAGATTTTATAATAAAGATATAACTAACATATTAATAAAAACTCTATTAGTAAATACATAAATGATAGTAATATAACCAAAGCCAGTAAACACAAGTGTATGGAAAATATATCTTGTCAAACTAAGTTTTATATACATTTTTATGAGATTACAAGTTTGATAAAGATAATGGAGTTGATACTTACACTTCTATTAAAGTATTTGACTTGGTACGGCAACATTTTAATTGAGAAACCAGGAGGATACAGAGCACACATTAAATGGATTAAAAACTGCCTAATTTATAGGTCTCAAAGTAGTTGTAAATGAGGAATAAAAATCAAGTGGTTGAGTTTCTAGTCAGGAACCAGAAACAATCTTTTCCCTATACCAGTGATTCTCAAACTTATTTGATTGGGTCTCCTTCTTTGTGCCTGCAGTCATTTATGCCCTATTCCCCACCCACCCCCGCACAAGTACATATACCGCCACCCAGCTCTGAACGCAGATCAATGAAGGTGAATGAGATAATTGCATCTAAGCATAGAAAGGTTTATTAGAAGAGAGCTGCAGTGCAGCATAAAAGGCCAGCTGCCAGGGGGCAGTTTCGGAGTCTGAGTAATAGAGAGTCAATCGGGAGAAGACGGAGGAATGGAAAGCCAGCAGGGGGAGCCAGCAAGAAGAGCTGCTGAAAGAATTGCCAGAGGGAGACATCGGAGGCGATGACCAAGAGGACAAAAGACAGTTTAAAATTCTGAAGAAAATACCGTAAACATCAGCAGTGGTCACAAAATTAAAGAAGAATACCAAAGGATTTATAAAGCAGCAGCAGTGATTTAAAGGGATGCCATTGGATTTATAAAGTAAATACGTCCAGTTTTAAATATACAATTTTAGCATGGCATAGTCTAGCATAGTATTTAACATGTTTAAGCTTGAAGTGTGTGTATGTTTTAACTGTATTTTACTTATGTAAAACTTAAAGTAAACTGTATGCTATTGCAGTTTGAATGTTCTTTAACTTGCAATAGGGAATTTATGTTTGATTTGATTGAAGGATCTGGACAAATTGGAGAGAATCTAGTGCAGGGTAATGGAAATGATTAATAGACTGGGGCACATGACTTACAGAGAGAGGCTGAGGGAACTGGGTTTATTTAGTCTGCAGAAGAGAAGAGTTGGGGGGATTTGATAGCAGCCTTCAACTACCTGAAGGGGGGTTCCAAAGAGGATGGAGCTAGGGTGTTCTCAGTGGTGGTAGATGACAGAATAAGGAGCAATGGTCTCAAGTTGCAGTGGGGGAGGTCTAGGTTGGATATTAGGAAAAACTATTTCACTAGGAGGGTGGTGAACCACTGGAATGGGTTACCTAGGGAAGTGGTACAATCTCCATCCTTACAGGTTTTTAAGGCTCGGCTTGACAAAGCCCTGGCTGGGATGATTTTGTTGGGGTTGGTCCTGCTTTGAGCAGGGGGTTGGACTAGATGACCTCCTGGGGTCTCTTTCAACCCTAATCTTCTATGAGTCTATAATTCTATTACTAGATTACATTGCAGTGGGAACTACGGGGGGGCAGGGATAGCTCAGTGGTTTGAGCATTGGCCTGCTAAACCCAGGATTGTGAGTTCAATCCTTGAGGGTGCCATTTAGGGATCTGGGGCACAAAATTGGGGATTGGTCCTGCTTTGAGCAGGGGGTTGGACTAGATGATCTCCTAAGGTCCCTTCCAACCCTATGATTCTATTATTTACTTTAATAAAAAGATACTTTGTTTTGGAAAATATACTGCCCGTGTCAGTCACTTTATTGGAAGGCTATATCCATGTCCTTTTGTGTTTCTTTAACAATCCTGGAAACTCATACCTCGGGAAGAACAGACTAAGGGGGGCAGGAGGCAGGTTATTATAGGAGTGTCCCAAAATTTATTTTTTTAGGGTAACAGTGTGACTGAAATAGTGTATCTAATCCATTGCCCATATTTCAAGAAATAATAAATTGGAGAGGGTTTGGAGAAGAGCTACAAAAATGATTAAAGACTGGGAAAATGCGACTTATAGTGATAAACTCCATGAGCCAACCTATTTAGTTTAACAGAGCGAAAGAGAAGGTATGACTTGATCAGTAACAGAAATTTGATAATAGAAGACTCTTCTTTCTAGCAGACAAAAGTATGACATGATATCATAGCTGGAAGTTAAAGCTAGCCAAATTCCGACTTGAAATAAGGTGCTCATTTTTAACAGTGACAGACTAAACCATTGGAACAACTTGAATTCTCTGTCAGTGGAAAATTTTGAATCAGGTTTGGATTATGTGATCTAGTTTAACCACAGCTATTGGACTGAAAGAAGGGATGAATTCAGAGTAGTTCTGTAGCCTATGTTAAGCAGGAAGGCAGACTGGAAAATGCAATAGTTCTTTATGGCCTTAAAAATCTATGAACCTATTAAAAAATGAGATAAATATTGCAATTTCCTGTCAGTTTTCCAGCCCCATGAACTGCCAAGTGCAATGTATCCAAAATTGTTGCTTTATCAATTCTAATGCAAGCAGAGATGAACCTCCCAAGGGCAGCTTTAGCCTTCCATATTAACATATCAACTGTATTTGTCTGCTTTCTCCGCCATTCATTCATAACTCCTGTGTCCCATACACACAGTACTCTGAAACTAAAATCTCCTAAATTGAATTAATTACAGCTGAGCTTTAAAATGCAAAACAAAACCTTGTCACTTGAAACCATGTTATAATTGTCCCATAATCACTTGAACTGGTTTTCAGTATAGTTTTCCACTTCTGGTATGTTACAAATGTGCTCTTTCCTTATCAGAGGATGTTCATAGTTAAAATGAAAAGGTGTGATCCACACCAATTGAAATCAATAGGAGTTTTGTCAGTGCTTTCAACATGTGCAGGATTGAGCTCCAATTTTTGCATCCATTAATAGATCATTTTGTAATATTGCCCACAAACAGTGCTATCCTACAGTCTTTGCTCAGGCAAAATTTCCATAGCCTTCAGTGGGAATAGTGTGAGTAAGGACTGCAGGATCAGCCCTTTAAAGTACCGTAGTATACTAATGGTAATTAAAATTTGCCCATTCAGACCATTTTAGTTGTTGTTTGGTCAGCCATTTCATGGGAAATTTTAGTGTTTGGTTTTTGGGTCTGGTGACATTTTCTTAAGTGTTTAAAGTCTTTAGTAACTCCAACACATTTACTGGGTCAACATCTTTTTAGTTTCCAGTCCAAACCCTAATGAAGTTAATGGAAGTCTTTCCATTTACTTGAATAGATATTGGATAGTGGCCTCAAAAACTAACTACTTCTTTATGAATGAAGCTACTTTTCCTTCTTCACACATTGGGTGAAATCTTCACCCCATTTTGCCACTGACAACGTTTCTAGTGAAATAATTACAATATATTTTGCGATTTTTATTGCACTTTTCATAGAAGTCTTAAAATGTTTAGTTAAATTAATTACTTAAATATCGGCAGTGTACAATCTTAATTTATTTAGTTTAAATTAAAGTAAGGACATGATTTTGAATGATGAAGTATCCATAGGTGAAATCCTTTCCCCACTCAAGTCAATGGCAAAACTCTCATTGATGTCAGTGGATCCAGTATTTTACCCCATGTGTATAAACACATTTTGTAAATATAACCCAGGAAACCTCTTTTAAAAGATGGAAGATAAATTGTATTAACTTCAGTGAAAGTTTTCCCCTAGTTAACCTAGTCTTTTAGATATTTCCAATTCACCTGTTGGACACACATTGATTTAGGTCTATTTTCTTTTAGCCAATTGTCAAGAAATGATTAAATCATACCATGCTAGCATACTGAAACCCATTAAATTAGAAAGAAGATCAAAGATGTGGTTGTTAACAGATAACCTGAGTGCTATGTGGTATTCTTTTATTTATGGGCTTTATTGCTCACAGTGTGAGGGTGTACAATACAGGGTTCTCTCTAGAGACTGAATTTCAAAGACTTATGTATCTGTGATTGAAGAATTTTTTTTTCTCCCCAGGTAGATGTTCCTAAGAAAGATTAATAAAATGAATGAAAGGATCCTCTTCAGAAGAGATGACATCTCTAGCCATCCTGTGTATGTGTCACAAAGTTGTACATCCGAATGATATTGAGGAAATATAATCATGTCTCTTGAAATCAGCATATGAACAATAGTGAGACAGATCTTCAGGAGGTATAAATAAATGAGCTTAGTTTTACTGGTGTCAATTGAGCTTTACTGAAGTAAGCTGTAGATCTGGCCCAGTAGTCCAGGAACAATACACCTATACAGCACCATGATTCCCTGATATGAAACAAGGTCCAAAGGGCCATATACAGTAAATACGGCCTTTGATCACTATATGTAACTCTCATTAAGATAATTTGGAGTTCTGCTATGAGGTAAAGGTAGTTTATGATGTTAAAATAAATTAATATATGAAAATATATATTTTGTATTATATTTTAAATATGTTGGAGCTACCTGAATGAAAAGTTCTGCAGCAATAGCAGGGGGAAAAAAACCTGAAAACTCAACAATAGAAGATCAAAAATCCATATTCCAGACTTGTGGCTATATATGTCTGAATATATATATATATTAGAAACATTACCCTACACACTTCATGCTACTGTCAAAGCAGTACAATTTCTGTGTCTAAACAAAAAATAATTAGAGTTTTATAATACAACCTACAAATCTGGTAGTTTTGTATCCTCTACTCTATGGTGGACATATTACTATTATGGCCCAACCAGGAGAAGTGGGGAAAGTGATAAACTGTAAAGCAATCCTCACTCATCCCCCACCCCTCTGCATACACACAATCCCAACATTTTTTCTAGCTACATGTACAGTTGCAGATTTTCCCCCTTGCCACTCTGTTCTTACCAGTTCCTCACATATTATGTAGATATGTGATGCTACATAATTTACACTGCAAATATTGCATTGAACAAATATTAATTGTTTTACTATTTCATATTGAATATTTCTGTAATATTTTGCCATTTGTTTCATGGATATTAAAATTGCCACTGAACGTATAACTTCTTCCTGCTATTGGACTTGTAACTATAAAATTAAATTAAAAAAATCTTCTTGTACATTTATCATTTCCAAGCTGATTATTCTATTGGTCTCTTTAGGACAGGGTATAACAACTTGATGCTTATGATAGCCACATGTACAACACAATCCATCAAGAAAATAGTTTCTCCTTGGACTAAAATCAGTTCTCAACAACCAGTAGGGCCTGGCTGGTAGACAAAACAGCTGTTATTTTTCACAGTATTCTTTCACTCTTTTGTCTCCATACAGAAATCCATTGCATTCCATGGGTCTCCAGTAAGCTTTATAAAGGATGGGAGAGCTCTGTTTTAAGTCCCCAATCCGGCAAAGCACTTGAATGTCTACTGATGTAACTTTAAGCATGTTTTTAAAGTTAAGCAAGAACTTACGTGCTTTGCTAAATAGAGATGGTTGTGAGCACATGCTTAAAGACATGAAGCTCTAGGAGAGCTCTCAATTTCTTACCCAGACTCTATCATCTTGAGAAGTTGGGCTCTGGTTGCCTGATTGGCTCAAAGGGGTGTAACTAACTCCCCTTGTGCAGAGGGCCAGCATAAGCTGTATATCACTTAAATCCCACTGATGTCCATAGTCCCTGTGAACAGGGGTAAATTTCAGTCACATTCAGTGAAACTCCTAAAAGTCTGTTTAAATGCAAGCACTTGATTGATCAGCACTGTCAGTCTGTCATTGAAGCTTCAGGAGACCAACCTTCTCTGTGTGTGTGACAGAATAGAAAGGGGAGATCACAGTATAAATACCAAACAATTATCTCACTCTATTACCCCCAAACTCGTCTGTCTTGTGGTGCAAGTCGCTGGGTGTAAGGTCAGCACACGTTCTAAATGTATTTATCACTTTAAAAATGTTATGCATCAGTCGTTAGAATCCTCTTTAGAATTGTACTTGTGCATCAGAACATAAAAGTGCACTCCAAAAGTTCATGAAGTGTTCGTAAGCACTTCAGTTCATAAAAATGAATGAACACTTTTTGAGAAATGATTCTTGATTGCTTCTTAGTGTTTATGAAGCAAAACAACATGTAAAACTGAATACATTTAGCCCCTTAATCCAGCTGATGAAATGTAGCTAAAAACTATTTTATGCGGTTTTATGGTTATTCCTCAATGATCTTTGCACTAAGAATTATGATAGAGTTGGGTATAACAATTTAACCACTGAAAAGTTCTAACAAATTTACAAAGCGTCAACTAACAACACAGTTTTGGGGTTTTACAAAGACCTCTTCCACTTGGTTCCTCAAGAACTTAGTTTGATTCCAGTCTCGTCACTTTAACATTTTCTTTACCATTTTTACTTTTTAACCCCAAGCTGTTTATTTCCCTTTGAATTCTGCAGCATTAATTTGTGCAAAAACTGTTCACTCTTTCTTTAAATTACGTACTTAATTTTTAAAGTGACACATTTTTAGCTGCATTTTTTGGCATCTCTAAGCTTATTTGTTATGGTTTGTGTGCTTATTTTTTAATTTATACACTTTGCCTGCAAAGTTGTACTCCCTAAATACAGTCCTTGAAGGATGGCTCTTTTAATTTTGGATTTATGGAAATAAGCATCAGACACAGTTTTCTCCCTGACCTTTCAGGATTTTTTTTCTAATTTAGTTTGTTTCCTTCTTTAAAACTTTCCTTTGCTCTTTATGCTTTTCACATTCATTCCTTGGGGTGGAAGATTTTGTTTGTAAAGTTTTAGCCACCAGAAATAATCCTTGTGAAATTGTTGCTTTGATTTGGTCTTTCTTTTCCTGGGGAGGGGGAGATTACATATTATTTTTCATGGCTGCCAATGGGTCAGATTTTTTTGAAAATTTCAGAGGCATTTAACAGACCTCTGCTGTGCTATGCTTAGCACTGTTGTCCCCCCTCCCCCGTCCCTGTACCACTTTCTGAAGTTCCTTTTTCATCTGGTCCTAGTCTCCCCTTAATACTTCTCTGGGGAGTCCATAGGGTTTGCCGTTAGATTTAATCTACTTCTCCAGCATGATACTAACTGAAGGACATAAATTCCACACCGTGTAGAGGTCAAGCACAGGAGTTTATTACGACAGCGCTGCCGGAGTGTCACCTGCTTATTAGGCGAAGAGACGCTGCCAATCAATTGATTACAATGGAATATATGGATTTTCCATGGGCGGGGGGAAAGTGACGAGGTGGGCAGTTCACACCCCGGGATAGGCTAGCAGCAAGACAAGATAAGCACATTAGCCCAATGGTCAAAAGGTTACATAATGTCTCCGCCCATGGTCTCAAGTTCACTAATTAACATTTAATTAGTACTTTAATAAAATGTATTAGTAACATATATGTATATGTTGAATTCAATTTGGGGTCCATAGGAATGAAGTAGCCCCTCTGATCATTTAACAGATGTATTCCTAGGGATTAAAGCAAAAACAGTGAAAAGTATATGATAATAAGAATTGCTTTCTTTGTGTGTTAAGGCAGGCTTGGTCCCTGGGAAAGACAGGTGGGAGGCCTTATCTTTATACTGACATGCCAACCCTTCATAAACTCAAGGTTGGTCTGTGGGAAGATCTTCTCCCTCCAGAAGAAACTAACACAACAGGGACAAGATGCCTTTGTCCCACACTTGCAACTTTAGAGAAGATACAATTATTTAGTTATTGCTTCAACATCTGGCATATTGCTGACCAGACTTAAACAAACAAAGCGAGGCTATCTCTTGTTCATTCTGTTTTCTCTTAGCTAATCACTATTCACTAGGCCTCTGGCCTCTTAGCCAAACTCTGGACTTCTGGGCCTCTAAAAGTTGACACAAGTCCATATGCCAAATTGTTATACAAGCAGCACATAGATTTTAACCCTTCACTAACTTCGTCATATTTAAACCCTTAAACCCTTTCAATGCCATTTTTCTTAATGCCAGGTTGTGACCCTCACACCACAGGCACCGACTCCGTGGATACTCCAGGGCTGAAGCACCCACGGAAAAAAATTACCGGGTGCTTAAGACTCACTGGCAGCCAGCTTCCCTTCCCCCCTGCAGTGCCTCCTGTCCGCCGGTGGCCCCACCGATCAACTCCTCCCCGTTCCTTCCAGTGCCTCCCACCCACTGTTCTGCTGTGTGGAGAAGACGCTGGGAGACAGGGGGAGGAGTGGGGATGGGGTGCTCTTGGAAGAAAGGGCATAACTGGGTGAGAAAAGGTGGAGTGGGGGCTTTGGAGAAGGGATGGGGGCAGGTCCAGGGCAGAGCCAGGCAGCAAGAGGTGGGGTGGGAATGGAGACTTGGAGGAAGGGGTCACGTGGAGGCGCGGCCTGGGGAAGAGCAGGGGGTTGAGTACCCCCAGGGCCCCTTAGGAAACTGGTGCCTGTGCCTCACAGTATAGAGTATATACATTCCTGCTCTAGACCCACTATATTGGGGTTTCCCTGACACTTCTTCCATTTGGCTCCCCAAGAACTCAGTTCAACTCCAGTCTCATCACTCAGGTTCCTTCATTTGGCATACAGCAAAGCTAAACTGAATTGATTAGGCTATGTCTACACTTATGGTAATGCAAAAAGCATAGACACTGCATGCCCAGCTAGCACAAATATAAACAGCAGTGCAGATAGTGAGACACAAGCTCAGGGGAGTAGAGTGCCCTACATTCCTGAATCAAAGGAATATATCCTATACAGCTCTTTACCTGTCCAGTCAGTGCATCCCACATCCACACTGCTATTTTTTTAGCATTGTAGTGTCCTGCTATCTTCCTTGGGCCATAACTTTTCATCTCAGCAGTAAAAAGCCCTGCCAGCAGGGAAAGACTGCAGAGGCTCCCCACTGCTGGAGCCTTTCACTGAGGCTTGTAGTTACACACCGCAGTGATCAGTGTGGACACAGCCTGCCTTTCACTGTGGCATGTATCTACGTGTATAGCACCTGCACTCTACACACCGCTGTAAGTGTAGACATAGCCCTACAGCAACCTGAGGACTGCCTTAAATTATGCCAACTGATGAGGGCTCTAAAAGCTGTTACACCACCAAAGGATCAGCTATAGCACCACAGGAATCCCCTTCTCCTGGCCAGGGCCCTGAAACACCTTATTCAAACAAACAAAACCACAGTCTAAAACCTGTTGTATTCTATGGTCCTGAGGAGGGGAATACAAGTGGAGAGAGAGCATGAGAAGTCTTTAACCCTGCATAAGGGCTGGGAATAATGTCAATCCTTGCAGGCCTCTGAATGTGATTTCTCTAGGTCAGTGCTGCAGCTGGGACTAGCCTTCCTGGACCAGACAGGGTGAGGAATAGCAGTTAGCATCAGAAGGATTGGAATTATGCTTTTACCCCCTTCCCTGTCACACTGGCCATATGTAGGGAGAGTTCAGGCTGCACCTTATAAAAGGGCGAGACAGGAGTTGCCCTCAAGCATAACACCTCTAACAGCTCCTGTTAGGCTGATGAGCCTCTGCATCTATCCTGACAAAGGCTGTGGCTTTAAGGCATGACTGAGCTTGAAATATCTTATTTATCTGATACATTCAGGAGTGTTGACATTTCTAGTGGCTAAGTACTCACATGTACTGGGGACACAGGATGGCTAAGGAGGTTGGATACCTACATGTAGCCAGGGCAAAGCCATCCCATAACAATAGTGACTGAAAGCTATAGAAATGTGATGGGTTATTGCATCCATTATGGTTTGGGTGCCAGTCAAGTGCCAAGTGAACGAAAGATTCATATTAGAAAAAGCTCTCACAATTGTTTTTCTTATTTGCATTCTAAGCAAAGAGGGTAAAAGTTGAATGGATAGCTAGACTGAATTAACCTCTTTTTACCTACAGGTCTTTCTTCCAGTCTGGATTGATGCAGTTTGGAAACACAGCGTGGGAAATCTTGCACTACTGCTGACAGGGTTCTATCTATTTAAACATAGAGGACTTCAGTTTTCAGGGTTGTCATACTGGCATCTTCTATAAGCACTAAAATATAATTTATTTTTTAATTTCCAGAGCACACTACAGAACCACAATTTTCAAATGTCAGTAATGACAGTCCCATGTATTAGATTCTTGAACACACACATGCAAAATTAGTACACTCATGGATGACATACAAATTCCTATGACCATATTGTGATATTCAAAATGTATGTCAAGTCATGCAGGGCATACAAAGGAGAATGTGACCATATGGTTAATGTGTCAACACAAGACATGCTATTTATAAAAGCAAAAAATAACATACAAGAAAAAAGACATTGGTGGCAGGCCAGATTCTTCCCTAATGACGGCTGTGAATATTCCAGTGCTGAATTGCACCGAGCATTGCAAATACACCATATCTTGGATCAAAAGCTTTTCTTAATGTTAAACTGTGTGTATCATCCTGAGAGGTGAAGCTTAAGATTTTTGCAACTGGACAGAGGGGGCAGGTGGTGCTTTTGACATATGAGAAGGCATGGGAGATGCTTTGTGTTTTTTTGGCATCCAGAAGGAAACAGAGTGTTTTAATAATGGGGAGAAGATGCATTTCTTCCCTCTTCCCCTTCCCCTAGTGGATAGAGTTAAAAGTTACTTGAAATTTTGAGGTATAGCTCGAACTCCTCCTTCTGTGCTTGATCAACCCTTGTCAGCAACCAGCTGCCCCTTTGTTCTCACCCCAATATCCACCACTTCAATAACTCCAGATACAATAGCTGAACATTTATGCTAAAATAATGTCTGTTAAACAGCAATGTTAACATTTAATCTAGTATTGGAATTATGATTCTCTTTACTACTTTAATGCCATTTCAAATTATTTTAAGGATTATTGGAGGGTTACTTATTTATTTCCCCCCTCCTTTCATCAGGTGTCGTTAGTGGTATGTGTGTTAACAAGTCTAATCAGTTATAAATAGAAGCATGACCTGCTAAAGAGTGAGATCAGTCTGACACATTTCTCACCACCAGTGTTTGTTCCTCGTCCATAGTTTTGTGCTCTAGAGCATTTATTAAATGATTTTAAAATATTCACTCTCCTAAATAAACAATATTTCAGGGTCCTGTGGAGTATTTGTCCTAGACTCTGATTTCACTTCTCTTATGAATGAGAGGTTAGAAAAATGGCTAACACAGCAGATCATCAATGGATATATTATATAATCATATCTTCTGTACCTTTAATCAGTCAGCCACTTAACATAGCTAGTCAAATATTTTAATTAGTTAAATTAAATTAGTTAATGTTGGAGCACTTTGAACATGGAGACTTTATTTAGTCTTTCATTCTTTCTCAATTTTCCATGTTCTTAAAAACAAGAGGTGGAAGAGATTAATGAGCCAATCTTGTCCAATCACTTGTTAATGCAGGATTGTTCCTTAAAATATATTTTCTAGTGCTTTGTCTAGTCTCACCTTAAATAAATCACCCAATGGCGCTGTATAGTAGCCCTGTTCTTTGCTCAGTTTCACTCTGTTATTCTTCTGTATACCCCAGTGATCCACCTAAAACTAAAAAAGCTCTTTCCTCAAGAGGAAGCAGCAAAAGAGCTATTAACCACAGCAACTTGCAGAAGCTTCCCTGAGTGTTGTCAAAGGCATAGACAGAAATTCTTTCTGATGCAGCTGTCAGTAGGGCAATGAAGGGCACTCAATAACTTCCTGCAAATGTCAGGAAACAAGCTTTCATGCTTTCTGATAAATACCAGGCAGGCAAAACAGTTAACTGTAATTTAGTTTGCATAGCACTTGGAAGACATGCAATGATGAATAAAAGCTACATGCAGTGGGGTTCATTTAAAAAAATGAACTCTTAAAACCCCCAGGTGTCAACCTGATTGTGTTATTTGAAATATTGTTACTTCTAAGTATAGGAGATACCACAAATAATATTAAGCATCCATTTTTAGTGGCACCCACCATATTGCAGTGTAATGAAAATTGTTTTAAAATTACAAGCTACTACTGGTTTCCTGGTCCTGCATTCTAGGGTAGGGAGCTCTGTAGGGAAGCTCTATGTGAACTGGGTCTTCAAGAGTCAGTCTTTAAAGAGCCATCCTTGAGTAAATTGGGATGAGTTTTGGCTCTCTGTGTTAGGGAGCCGCCTGCTTTAGCTCTCTGTATTTTTGCTTTGTGTGTGTGTTAGGATTCTGGATTGTCAGAAATAAAGTAGTGTCACTTTGCAGCCTTCCAGAAAGAGTATTTTTGTTTTTTATCTAATATCTCATTGTGTATGCCATGAACATAACATATATTACTTATTTTTATTACAAAAGATGGATCTTGAGTTGCTCTTTCAGCTAAGGTGTGGGAAAAAAATCTGAGCCACTTAAAGACAGTGACCTCCATGGAAGGTTGGTTCTAGGTTTTGTGGGGTGCATGCAAATACAGATGGCTCCTTCACTACTAACAACAACATCTGTGCATTGGGTTTGAATGTGAATGGCCCCCTGCTATCTCATGTGTAGCTTAAGACTAAATCTGACATTGCCTCCACTATTCAATGCAGCTACTGATTCAGTGATATAATTTCCCCAAATAGCTATATGATGTGCTGTGCAATGAGATGAGAGAGGAACTGTGCTTTGTCTGGAATGAAATGATTCTGTATTAGTACTACTTCTCCTGGCTTGGGCTGGATTTTGGATGAACATCAGTGTTGATATAAGGGCAAAATTTCTGCTGTTGATAATGCATATAAGCATACCATTAGGATTAAAGGAGTAAGATGACACAGAGGTAGAAAAAGGAGACTCATTTCAAGGAATGCTATCAGCCTGTCTCTCTCACACAGGGACAGTGACTCCACATTATTGGCACTGGACATAGTGGGTGAAATCCTGTTTTGCTTTTGCTTTGCTGTACTTTGGGACATTTTTGTTGCACACTAAGTTGCTGTGTTTGATGATGGGAACTCATTACACCAAAGAGGATTAAAAGGTTTTATGAATTTCTATCACATCATGCAATAGATGATGACTTAAGTGTAATTTGGCACCCTGGCTCCCCACTCACTTTATTGCAATTTTTCAGCAAACTAGCTATTTTGCATTGAAAAATTGAGAACATGTTAATTTCTGTTCACATGTTAATGAGAAAGCCATATTCACTTAAACTGAACTCATTCTGAGGTCTTTGAGTTCTATGAATGAAAAGGGCTGTGTAACTGCTAAGTGTTATGGTTGTCAGCACTCACACAGTTGTGAAAAGTCTATACAAAAGGCAAAGTTTAATGTCACTCACTGACTAGCTGGAATTCTTTCCTGAGACTTGGAAATCTCCCAACAACTTCCTCATGTACCCATGCATTAAAACAAGCAGTAATTAGTGGAGCAACTGAATACAAGCCCATTGATGTTACAGGACTGCATATGTCAATAGTCATGCTAGTCAACATACTTATTATTGAAATCACCTACCTTTCATTTGTACAACATTCATATTTTTAAAATAAATGCATTCAAATATATCTCCTTATATCCAGAATATTTTCACTCTCCTTGCAGCCCTACCCATATGCACAAGGTACCAATTTCTTTCTAGAGAGCTCTTGACTCTGGTCTTTCTAAAGCACAGTTTGCCTAGATGGAATTGTCACGGACACATTAGAGCTGCTTAAATAGATTTGTTTAGGTAGGTTCTTAGACAAGAGATTAAAAACTCTCCTTGCTGCGCTCTTTCACCTCTCAGTCATTCCTTACTTAAAAAGGGAATATTCTTGGAATCTTTTTTAGCTGATAGCCGTTCCCCTCCATTCTAGGTTTCATTGCTAAAATGAGGTAAAGTTAACAATCTTTTTCTGCATGAGCTGAAATGGCTCATCCTTTGCTGCCCATTTACAATGAAATAATGTGAAAAACACAAGCTTGATTCTTGGGAATTCAATGCTTTTACAGTTTTGTTCCTTCATTGGTTAATTTTAAGAGGGTTATGGTGCATTATTTTACAGTGCACAGTTTAATGTGAAGAAACTGTATTCTTTTAACATTTCATTCTTTCTAACATTTCAATTTTTAGCCTGTGATGCATGGCACAGTCATTCAGCTGGCAGTTATGGTCTTCTAAGAGCTCGTTTTAAAAACATTTGGAGATGCTATGATAAATACAAAAAGACAGAAGATATTAATTGCAATAATAGCAGTTGATATTTTAAAGGACCCCAGGTCCTTTCTGGCAGTCCTTGGACCTATGAAGCAATATGGCCTACCATGACCTGGCCCAATGGATTCTAAACCAGACAACACTCAACCTTCATAAAGAGGACAAGGCTATCTCAAGCCAATCCCCACCCAAGTCTCTATTGGTAGATGTCACTTTCGTGAAGCAACACAATCCCCAGTTGCACTAAATGCTGCAAACTTTGATAAATAATATACCTTACCTGACCATCATATTAATCCTGATACAGAACGGGAAAAATGCAATATGTTAGAAAACACAACATACAGCACAAGAGCTTAAGTAACGAACAACTGATGAAAATAACTGATTTCTCTGCTCCAGTGAGGGGTAGGTGGGAATTTTGCTGAAATTAACAACATAGTTCTTGCAGATGACGGCTCCACACTGGGACAGCTGCACCAATATCCCAGTCTGTATAGTATACATGCTAATAAGGCACTCTCCAAATGTAGCAGCTCTTCAGAGAGTATCCTTCAATGAGCAGCCTAGCAGCCACAGCAGCAGAGGAACTGTAAGAGGCACTGTAAGAGGCACTGTAAATAAAAATGTTATTTCTATTTTGTGATCTTTAAAGGAACATAGATAATATGGACCAAATCCTAGGCCCATATTATGAAGCAGTAAGGGGCAAACTGATCCCTTTTTTCGTACAGTATGTTGCTGTACGCTTTGTGCAAAATCCTGAGGATGGCTGCTTCTGGCTTGCAAAGGAAGGTAGAGAATCCACAGTCATTCAATGGGTGGTGTTCTTAAACAGGGAGGGATGTTATTAATTGCAGGATTGAGGAGTATATTGTTTTGCAAAATAGTACAAGCCACATTTGTTCAGTTACATTGGTGCCAATCCATCAGGGTAGTGTAACAGAGCAGAATCGACCACATATAATGAATACACAAGTCTGAGTTATGGTTTCTGTGGGAACCATGGGTAAGTTCCTCATCCCCACTGTGGCTTCTTTACACTGGGTAACAGGGCTGGAATGCCATAAAATGCACTAAAACCCCAGTTCTGGTTGGGGGAGAGTCCCGTCCCCCTCATGCAGACATGGGGGATTACAGCCATAGGGCTGCCTCATGGACATGCTTACAGAGTAAGTCCTTCAGGAAGTGTGGAGATGCCACACTTCCTGTACACTCGTCACGCAGTCTTTGGTTTTCCTGTGACAACCTTCCTGATGGGAGCAGAAACAAAGGAGCCCAGGACAGAACAGTTTTGGCTACAGCCAGAAAGTAGAAGTGAGTTTTGTTACCTCATTTCTGTACATTCTTTCTGTTCCTAATAAATGACTTATCTTGAAACCAGTCTCTCATCGTCAGTAGGATACTACAGTGAGAACCCCCCTTGCAAGCTCTGACATAGGAGTGTGTTGTGAATGGGGCCACAACACAAACAGCACAGATGCTCTACTGTGCTATAGCTCATGAGGCTGCTGTAATTTAGACAAGCCCCCAATATTGTTACTCTAGTTGGCTGCTTTAGCCTTCGGAAATGACCCAATACTGGAGGATGCAATGGTGGCTTATAGCCATTTTACCTGCACCCCTTCTCTGGAAGAGTCAGTTCTGTTGCACAGACTCTCACCCCAGAAATGAAAATCTGGCATTTGCACATTTACATTTTCAGCCTCAGTGATGCATTGTTATTCTTTTATTTGAACCATACTTTGTCCTCTCTGTTCCTAAAACTGTTAAAATGTGACTTGACACTATCATACTTTATAAATGCTTTTATATGGCCGTGGATATAACTATTTCAATCTGACAACCTTCAATTTGAGATAAATGCCTTGATTACAATTTAAATGTCAATTATAAAGAGCCTGATGGACATAAGCAAACAGACATTTACATTATATTTGACACAAGTGCTAACAGAAGAATTGAATACTATCACAAATCCAATCAGTGACCTTCCTCCATGGTATAACAAAGAAATCTGAAGTGCTTTCAGCCTCAAACAACTAAAAGAAAAATCAACAAACAATTAAAGCAGACATCCCAGTTGTTGTATGAGATTCCAGGAAAGGAGGCATACAGTAAAAAAATCTGCTTCAAAAACAACATGTAGATCAAATATAAATGACAATATCACCACAACACAATAAAAAGCAGGTCTGCATGATTCTATGTAGATGTCAATGTACATTACATTAGTAGGAAAAGACAGAGATGAGGACATGACAAATTTAAGATAAGAAAATGCAACTTTCTAGTTATATAAATTTGCAAAACAATGTTGTGAAACCAGATCTACAGGGAAGAAAAGAAAAGAAGAAAAAAATACAAGACATGGAATGTGATATACAAGACAGCTGAAAGTCACTGTTCTATCTAAATATGTATATCATTAAAGCATCTGAAGTTATGAGATTGTGTTGTATGGTTGTCACTAAAACATGCTGTAAGTTGAGGACAGAGACAACAGCAATTAAAGTAACCAACGCCGAGGTGGGGTGTCAAACAAGCCACCAACAGACATTGTGCAGCAAGGGAGTTACAATTCAATGACTCACCTACATAAGGCCACACCAGGGGACTTGCTCAACCTTGCCTGGGGACTCATCAATGCTGACCAGACATGCCTGAACTTGTGTTCTCCAAGCACATGGGACTGAGGGTATAAAACAGAATACAGGGGGACCATGCTTTGCCTTTCCCCTGCCTCCACCTATGCTTCAAGGAACAAGGACACTGAGAAGACTTACTACTCCAACAGAGAAGACAGACCGAGGTTTCAAGAGTGAAATCTACGTACCATGAGCTGCAATATCCAGTGTGGTGAGAAAAATTGCTTAAGCTAGATGTTGCCCAGTCTAATTGGGTTGAGAGTTTAGACTGCATGTTTATATTTTCTTTTCCTTTGGTAACTAACTCTGACTTTTTGCCTATCACTTATAATCACTTAAAATGTATCTTTTGTAGTCAATAAATGTGTTTAACTGTTTATCTTTACTAGTGAGTTTTCCTGAAGTGTTTGGTAATCTGCTTAGGTTTGCAAAGGCTAGTGTATATCCACTTTCCACTGATGAAGTGGTGAACCAATTAATAAATTTGCACTGCTAATCTTGAGCAATGCAAGAAAGTATATTCCTGAGGTACAAGGCTGGAAGCGGAGTGCCCCAAGGGTCGGTCCTGGGGGCTTTGGTCTCCTTCCCCCGGTGAACCTAGTTTAAAGCCTCCTCACTAGGTTAGCCAGCCTGCTTGCGAAGATGCTCTTCCCTGTCTTCGTTAAGTGGAACCCGTCTCTGCCTAGCAATCATTCTTCTTGGAACACCATCCCATGGTCAAAGAATCTAAAACCTTCTCTTCGACACCACCTGAGTAACTATTCGTTGACTTCCATGATTGGAACTACATGGGCCTTTTCCTTCCACAGGGAGGATGGACGAGAAAACCACTTGCACCTCAGACTCCTTTATCTTTCTTCTCAGAGCCATATAGTCTGCAGTGATCCGCTCAAGGTCATTCTTGGCACTATCATTGGTGCACACGTGGAGAAGCAGGAAGAGGTAGCGATCTGAGAGCTTGATGTGTCTTGGCAGTCTCTCCATCACATCATGAATCCTAGCTCCTGGCAAGCAGCACACTTCTCGGCTTTCCTGGCTGGGCCGGCAGATAGATGACTCAGTCCCCGTTAGGAGGGAGTCCCCGACGACCACCACCCACCTCCTTCTCTTGGGAGTGGTGGTCATGGAACCCCCATCCCTAGGACAATGCATCTCATGCCTTCCAATCGGTTCTGCTCCCCTCCCTCAGATGTATCATTTAGTCCACTCTCCGCATTAGTACCTGTGGAGAGAACATGAAAATGGTTGCTCACCTGTATCTGCATTGCTGGTACATGGATGATCCTCTTTCTTCTTCTGGAGATCACACGCTGCCAATTTTCTTCACCATCATTCTGTCCCTGCTGCGCAGCCTGCTCTAAATCTTCAGAATGTTGTGCCTGAAGAAGCATATCTAGCTTTGATTACCCCTTGCAATGTGACCCCGGCACTCCTCCATCCCCTCAATCCTGAGTTTCCCCAATACTGTCTGTCCTGTAATGTCCAGCCTTCTTCTGAAATACTCACACAAGTTATTAAGTTGCTGCTCCTGTCAGTAAACAGCAACTCATTAATTTAACTGGGTTTTGACAAACACTCTTATTTCAATCAGAGCACTGTTTGTTTAATAAACTTTTAATATTAACCAACAGAATCATAGGTTTAAGTGATACCAAGCATAAGATTGAAAGGGTTACAAGCAAACAGAAGTAAAAAAATATGCTTCTAAGATTAAAACCTGATTTAACAAACTAGACTTCATTGTTCAAAGAAGTGTTTCTCACCACGTCTCTTTTCCAGCATAGCTGACCAGACTCTCTGGCTAGGACCCTTCACAGATCTCAAAGTGCTCGGTTCCTTTGTCTCTTCAGGTGAAGGATGCCAAAAGGGCTTTCTGTCCTTGCTTCTATTTTGCAAAGATCAATGACCTTGCTTCAGGGGGCAGAAAGCCCTCGTGGTTGCTTAGGTTGCTATGTCCTTCTAGGAAGCTGATACCATATACATTTTTGCAATTTCCTTCCCCCGCTGTGATAGTGAAGAGGGTATATCCCCCATTTGCAAGGTTGATGGCTTTGGTTAACTTTTATGTAAGTGTACCTTCACTGTTTCTTCCTTATGACTAGGCTGGTCAGACAAGCAAATACATGTTCCTTGGTTAGGGCAGACTGGGCATATGCATTGCTTGCCAACCACATTTTAAAAACATAATTCTAGCACAGAATTATAAAGTTTTCTACTATGTAATGATTTTCAGGACCAGCGTGTTACCAGTTTGTATATGATACCGTTCATGATGCTTTTTAGATACACATTATGACACCATCATGTTAGGTATTGTGAGCATGTCAGACCTGACAAGAATTGCTGGCTTAGAGCAGTGAATAATCAATGGGTCTCTGTGTCACAATCTTGCAATGAGCACAGTCAAATGCTTTAGAGGAAGGTGGAAGAATCCCCAAACTGGACAAAATTGGAATAAACTTCAAAAGAGGAAGTTTCTTCTTAACTTTAGGCAGTTACGTGTATGGGCTTATGAGACATGAGGGGTTTCTATCCTAAGTTTAATTTTAATTTTACTTTATTTTGACTCATTAGTTTTTGCAGTTTCTTAAACTCTGAATGCCTCATCTTATTATAACTGCATTAACGTTACTTTTTTGCATTTGATATCTCTGTGTAAGCTGCCTGGGCATGGACAGCCTACTTAGTGGGTGGAGAAGGACCTTCCCTGGTGGTTATGGCAGCAGTTCGAAGCAATGGTAAGCATAGATCTAGGAATCAAGTACTGATCTGAAGCTGGAGTTAGGGTTGAGGATCCAAGCCACAAGGTCAGAATCAGAGTCAGGATTCGGAATACCAGCCCGAAGAGTCAGCCAAAGTTAGGGTTGAGAAATCAAGCCCAAGGTCAGAGTCAGAGTCAGAATCAGGTCATGAAAGTAAGTACTAGACTGAAGCAGGCATTATTCAAGGCATGAACTGGGCTTGTGCAGGAAGCAAGAGCAGGGCACGTGCTTATGCAGGCATAGTGCTCACTGAGCAGCTGCTGTGCTGCTCCCACTGCATGACTCAAGCAGAAGGCTGCTGGCTCCCCAGCCCAATCAGAAGGTGCAACCATTTGATGAAGGCTCATTGGGCCCAGCTAAGCTTGCTGGGTTGCCCAGTGACCAGGCTGGGAGCCAGTTGAATTCCTGACACTGTGGGTTATGTACAAAACTGAGAATGGGACGAGAGAGCCTACTTGCAGCATGATTTCAATTGTTTTTATTTTGTTATACTAAATGTTTAATTTCCAGTTGGAAAACAGTATAACAGTGAGGGGAACCTATCTCATTTTTTTCAATGTTTTTCTAGTTAGAAAACACTGAGATGGTGTGAGGAAGTAAGAAAAATGTCACTTTTCATGTCTTCTTACTGTTTTCCAACTGGAAAAAGTTGGAAAATCTTCAAAGTGGTTTTTCTCACTTCCTTAGTTTTTTTAAATTTTCCACAGGAAAATCAGATATTTCTGCAATGAGAACATTTTGAAAGGGAATTTTCCCCTGAACGTTCCCGCAGGAACAAATGCACTTTACAACCAGTTGTACACAACCTAGAATAGAATCTACTTTTCACTCTTCTTGCATTTAAAAAGAGCTGAATTGTTTTATCTCAAACTGTTCCAAAATATTCATTTCTGAGCAGAGACTAAACTTAGAACATTTCAGCCCTGAAAGCAAGAATTTCAGGGAATTATAGATGTCTGTAAACAGGGGACTAGAATGGACATGCTTATACAACCTTAACTATAGCAGTCACTTGCGCTCCCATTATTATAATCTAAATCAAGTACTGTATATATTTCTGTTAAAAAGATGGCAGTGCAAAATTTTACATTTTATGTCAACACTAATACTAGCAGGTATTTTGGAAAGATTAAATAGACTAATTGTAAGAGAAAGATAAATTAAGAGCAACCTTCTTACAGAAGAAAACTTTCACTTAGTCACTGGAAAGATAGAAATTAACTGCCATTCCACTAGGGTTTACAAAACAGTTATTTATTGTCACAGATTTTGTAACCTGAGCTTTGGGTGTTTTTTGGGGTTGTTTTTTTGTTGTTGTCTTCTTTGCTTCAGAAGATAAGCATAATTGTTTGCTGTTCTGGAACTGCAAAGCCAAAAACCATAATATTGGGCAAAATGAAAAAGACATGTTCATCTCTTTCTCTCATTGCGTCTCTATTTGGATGTTTCCCTCTATGTCTAGTATAGAGTGGATACATGCATAATAAGACATGCAATGCTGATACACTGTTAGATAGCACCCATGTAGTTCTCCCAAGATCTTGACCCCTACATTTTCAATCTCTAGTCAGACTGTCTTTGAAAATTAATCCTGAGATGGTCATCTGAATAGAGGTCCTGGATGTCTCCTTGCAGAGTGGTAGTGGAGGCTGTCTCTCTTGGCTGTCTTTCATTCATTCTCTGTTTACTTGGTGTCCACAAAGGGGAAGACAATCCAATTTCAAGAACCTATAGACTCTCTAGATGACAGTTCTTTTTCAAGTTTCTTGGTCTAGAGTTATCTGTCTTGAGGCCTCCTGAAATCAGTCTTCCTTGACCAAACCATGTGAACCGGCCATTTTGCTGTAAGGTGTGCTTTGCTCTGGGACATCTAAAATGCTGATATGCTTATTGGTGGAGTTTCCCTTTCATACTCCAAAATCCATGTAGGAAAGGATTAGTGAGTGGTATCCCATGATGCAGCATCTGAGAGAAATTTGGAATGTCTGTCTCCCCCAGTCAGCGAAACAGCAGGATAGCAAACAGATGTGTAAATATGTTGTTATGCAGTACGGTGTTAAAAAAATGGTGCTCTGTGGGTCATTTTAGCAGGTTTTATGTGACAGATGTTACCTGATAATATATAAGTCGGTGAAAATGAAAGTAGAGAGCGAGCCTCAAAAGTCAGTCATCAACTTTGGTACAACTACAAGTAAGCCTTCTTAGTGCTGTAACTTTACCCTCAATCCCTTTGTCAATCCCTAGCTTCATCATACAAAACATGGCTCCAGCTCATAGGCATCTGACCTTAGAGTTCTAAAGAAGGAAGTAGATCCTGCAACCTATGTGCTGTGTTGCTTATTATTTATTCTTAGGTTTTAAGGAGACCTAGAGTTTATGCATCTATTTTTCGTACTTTAAATTCAAAATAAATATTAAAATATTCTCACCCATCACATACATTCACACCCCAGCCAGCAGGCTTCTGATTTTAAAATAGTTCCCGAATTACTACAAGCCCCTAGAAAGCATTAGAAATAAGCTATCCTATTTGTGTTGTGGCTCAGTGATACAGATTTTTTCATCTTAATGGCTCTTGCTGCCATTATCTATCTCTGTGTACTCTATTGACCCACTGGAAATACAACTGAAATGTAAGGCTACCAAGCCCCTTTGTTCCCATGGGATACATCAGTCCACTGAAGGTGTCAATAGATAAGCTATACTAAAGATTAAGGGCATGGGCACATTGGCATGTTTGCTCTAGTTGCTTTTAATCCTAAATTTTGTTATACCTAATTGTTGATGCAAGGCTAAAAATATTTTCTTAAAAAGAAAGATAAAAGCAGACTTGCCAGATATCTCCTGGAATGAGTTTTCTTTTTTAAAAGATTGTTTCTTATATATGGTACCTCGAGAGTGTGAGTCATTGTGTAAAGCAATTAGGAGGGAGTTCCATAAAACAGATGAAGGGGATATTTATCTTATGCCAGCAGCATGTAGATTAAATTAAAAAATAATACAACATGAATTAATTAGAATCAATGCCATATTAAAGAATGATATTTTATTTATTTTATTTTATTTAATTACACGAAAACCAGGAAAATCAAACCGTCATCAACCTTAACTCTGCTTCCTTGTGCACATGCATTACAATTGGAGACAAGTTGCTAAATTGATCCATGGACCACTGGTGGTCCACGAAGCATTTCCACATGGCATGCAGAGCTGCTTCTTTCACATGGGTGAAACATGAGTCTTCAAGCAGAGATCCTTCCTGCTCGTGTTAGTCCAGACCGGGGCTTTTTTGGTAAGGATTTGGCTAACAAACTCAAAATAACACACACCACTTTACACATGAATATTGTGCCATGTCTAAGGATAACCCTGAACTTGCCACTGAATATCAAGATCAAGTCCTTCCACAACTATATAGTTAGATATCCCTCAGGGCATTTTTCTAAGTATTGAAAGTGTTCTTGACCTGTGGGGATACTATTCCCTGCATCTCACAGGACTTACTTGGCCATATCACCTAAGAGCCATGGGCAGATTTAACATACCTGTAGTTAGTTTTGCAGGGCAAGCCACTCACTACTACCCAGCTAGCTGTATATTGTGACCTGCCAAGCCACTGTATTACTACTATAGGAGAGATTATATCAAAACCTTGCCTAGTGTGGTGGGGCGGCCGCCCACCCTTATGAGAGACAGGGCTAAGGCGGGCCAGAGCAGCTTCGCGGACTGGCAGCCAATCAGGGAGAGCTTGTGGGAGAGCCAATCAAGGCTGAGTAAGAGGCAACCAATCAGGGCCAGCCTCAGCCCTATATAAAGGCTGCCCAGGATAGGAGCAGTCAGTCTCTCCCAGATATTCAAGGGAGAAGGTCTGTCTCCTGAGGGAAGGAGACCAGCGTGCAGTGCAGTGCAGTGCAGTGCAGTGCAGTGCAGTGCAGTGCAGTGCAGTGCAGTGCAGGGCAGTGCTGGGCAGTGCTGGGCAGGCTCGGGGGGAGCATAGGAGAGCTCCAGCCTGTTACCTGCCAGGCTGCGGGCCCTGACCAGAAGGACCTAGAGGGTGCAAAGGGGTCAGAGGGGAAGTGACCCAGGGAGAGCGGACAGATGAGGGGACAGAAGGAGGGCAGAGAGGCTGCTGCTAGAGGGTCCCTGGGTTGGGACCCAGAGAAGTGGGTGGGCGTGGGTCCCCCCCTTCTCCTTTGCCTTGCACCTGGCAGTGGGAAGAGGCCAGATCAGACTGCACCAGACCCCTGATGGAAGGGGTTAGACTTTGGGTTGCGGTTGGCCACTGCGGCAAGGGTCGGCTGAAGACTGCTGTTAATCCCTCCCTCCCCCGGCCTGGAAGGGGGTGAGTATGGACTAGGGGGCACTGCCAGAGGGCAGTGTCCTGAAGAGGGCGCCGCCGAGCAGGGAGCAACGCAGGTCCAGACTCCAGCAAAGGAGAGATGGACTGGACACCACCAGCGGAGGGTGCTCTGCAATGGACAGAGCTAATTCCCAGACTAACCAGGAGGAGGCGCCACAGTGGTGAGTCTCGACCCTGTCACACCTAGCTATCTGAAATGAAGAGACCATCAATGCTGATTGCCTTGGGGAAAGCAGTATACGGCAGCCTGCAATACAGTGCCAGGAGAAAATGGAGTCCTAGAAGGTGTAATACAATTAAATAGAAGGTTTGAATAAGGGCCAGCAGCTGTCAGACAACCTCTTCCTATTTTGAAGAGCTAGGCCAGGTTCTTGTGAGCTGCCCAGACACAACTCCATTTGATCCTATGGACAGAAAGGAACCAGAACTGGATTTTACTACTTTCCATAATGCTTTTCTCCAAATCGAATCAAATGCCTTTGAGAAATTGATGAAAACAGCAAACACATTTAATTCCCATTTTAGATTTTTTTTTGCCGTTAACTGACTATCAGATAATTGCAGCTCTGGCCTGGGTCTGAAGCTGCACTGTTCCTCACCTACTACACTCTCTAAAACTAGCATTAATCTGTTTAAATATTACTTTCAGCTCATTTTTTTTATTTTTTTGGCATTTTTTTGTCAGTTCACTGGTAATTATTCTTGCATCATTGGCCTGATTGCATTTCCATATAACTTAACCTTTTTATATATTGTTTTCATATCTTATTTTCTTGATGTCTCCTCTAGTTGTTGAGCCTTTTCTTTCCAAAACATTTTCTTGTCTAGTCTTTGTGATTTCTTCACAACTTTGTGCAATGCTTTTACTTCTCCTTTCCCACACTCTTGGCTTTTTTATACATTTCCTATAAATGGTCTTGTTTCGTTGCGTGTCCAACTTGTTTGCTTACACCTTCCAATAACTTCCTCTTCTGCGTTTTGTATTATTTCCTTGAATCTTTCCTATCTGGGTTATAGTTAGATTTCATCATCATCACAAATTAATGGCCTGGAATGCCCTCCAAGCATCACCTTGTGTCCTTCCTCACAGAGCTATCCTTTAACTTATCAAAATCCAGTTAGGCTCCAGTTGCACCACTGTTATTCTTGGACTTTAAATTAATCTTAATCTTTCCCATTAGTGGCTCATAATCACTGCCCACTTGGCACCTCTATAAACGTTAATGTCTAATAGTAACTGTTTATGCTTTTTACTGATAACTATATGGTAATCTTCTCCATGCCTTTGTTTGCACTTCACAGCAAATTCTCAACCTTTCTCCAAGTTTGCCATCTCACAGCCATGTGGTCCAACACTATCCATTTTCTTGCCATGTCCATTACCAGCCTTTGCATTCATATTTCCCATTATCAGACACATCATGATTAGAAATCTCATCTACAATGTTATCTATCTGTTGATAAAATCCATCCTTTTCTTCCTCTTCTGATGCTTCTGTTGGTGTGTTACAGCAGCTCACAATTATGCATAGTTTATGTAGGCAGTAGTAAATCTTACCATGACAATCTGCTCAGACACCGATTCAGAGCTGTTCAGTGAAGAAACTATTTTCTTGTCAACTGCTATAATATTTGTATGCATCTCTTGTCCTCTTCAATGTCTGGAGTAAAGGAAAGTATAATTTTCAACTGTCAATTCTCCTGTACCCAGCCAATGTGTCTCCTGTTTGGCGCCAAAGGAATCTTGTAACTTCCGTAAGTCTCTGCTAGTAGCTCAGTCTGGCCTGGAGCAAACACAGTTCTAACATTCCATCTTTCAGTATGTGTAATGTGTTTAGCCCTTATTCAAAAGCCACAACCATTTCCATTTGCTGGACCTGGGTCAAAATTTGTACATATCAATTGTTTGATGTACTGTTTCTTTAAGAAGGGAAAAAATAACGAGGAGTACTTGTGGCACCTTAGAGACTAACAAATTTATTTGGGCATAAGCTTTCATGGGCTAAAACCCACTTCTTCAGACGCATGAAGTGGAAAATACAGTAGGTGTATATATATATTATAATACACACACAGAGAACATGAAAAGACCAACTCTAACGAGACAAACCAATTAAGGTGGGCTATTATCAGCAGGAGAAAAAAAACTTCTGTAGTGATAATCAGGATGGCCCATTTCAAACAGTTGACAAGAAGGTGTGAGTAACAGTAAGGGGAAAATTAGCATGGGGAAATAGTTTTTAGTTTGTGTAATTTCCCCATGCTAATTTTCTCCCTACTGTTTACTCACACCTTCTTGTCAACTGTTTGAAATGGGCCATCCTGATTATCACTACAAAAGATTTTTTTTCTCCTGCTGATAATAGCCCAGCTTAATTGGTTTGTCTCGTTAGAGTTGGTATGGCAACTTCCATCTTTTCATGTTCTCTGTGTGTATATATATCTTACTACAGTATTTTCCACTCTGCATCTAATGAAGTGGGTTTTAGCCCAAGAAAGCGTATGCCCAAATCAATTTGCTAGTCTCTCTAAGATGCCACAAGTACTCTTCATTCTTTTTGATGATACAGACTAACACGGCTACCACTGTGAAACCTTTAAGAAGAGAGTTTTGGCTGTAATGGCTTGTTAGGCCAATGTGCTCTAATAATGGGAATGCCATGTCATAGCCTGCTGGCCTGCTCGGAGCAGGTAACAGCAATTGCACACTATTCTGCTTGCCTTCCAAGGCTAACGAACTTGGACTGCTCAGATTTGAAATCATAGTTTTCCTTCTCTTAGACAGACTTGCCTAAAGAGGCTAAGAGAGCTTTGTTTGTTCCAGTCTGAAATCACAGTTTTCCTTCCCATTGATACTGTTAGTTCATGGCATCTTATGCCCTAATATTCAGGAAAATCCCTTCTCAGTTTCCTCAAGATTGGCTATCCCCAACCATTGCTTAGGGCATGTGCCTCTACTCCATTTTATCTGAGCATGAGCGATACAGGATTTGGCTGGACAGAAATTGACATGATTGACTTTAAATATCAATGAACCGGGATTTTTTTTAATGTAACTTTTTTGCTTTGCAGTGCTATGAACTGAAACAAAACGGCATTGTGTTAGCATGTGGGAATCACAAGTGGAACCTCTGTAGCTTCATGGTCTAGTCTGGAAGCAAAACCAAATGTACACAGCCAGCATAAATAGTGAAAAGTAAATTAAGTTCAAGCACATATAAACAAATATATACAGTAAAAGTTACGTGACTTCCCAGGGAACAGCAAAAAATGGTTGCCTAGTAATAGTGCTTTTTAACTAAATGGCTAAAGAAAATTATAGTGGAACCTGCATGACAGCACCGAACTTGGTTGTTTAAAGCAGGAAGTTGCTTATTGTAGCAGGCTCTAACTTTTTAATGTAGATGTCACTGTACTATTTATCTCAACAGTGTCTCCTTAAGCACCTTAGGACCTACCACAGGGCCAAATACTGAGGACCTTACTCAGTTGGCTTCTGTGGATGTTTGCCTTGGTGAGTGCGGAAGGAAACCTGGTGAGGATCTCAGGATCCTGCCTGCAGTATTTAAAATGCCTGACTCTACAAATTATGATTTTGACTAAACGTAGTTTGGACCCAGAGACGTTACCACACCTCCTGCAATCCTGAGTTTGGACCTGTTCACATGGAAGTTTATAGTTTGAACCTGATTGAAATTCACTTGGGTGAGTCCCATGTTTCTCTGTTCAACAGCCTGCTGTGAAGCTGTCTACCTCTTTTATGTCCTCAGAAAGGAAGAGAAGAGGAAGCTGTGGGGTGTCCTGATTCTTATTATACACCAACCATTTGCAGCTATGAATGAAAATTCTATTGGGAATATGGTTGAAAAGGGTAATACATAATTTGTTTTCTCTTATGTTTAAAGAATACCTAATGAAAGAGCATTTTACAGTTCTAGTAAATGTGAATGCCATCATCTTTAGCCCAGAGTGACTGTTTTCCATCAAGGGAATATGTTGGTGTGAAGAAATTTAGTATTTTTTTTCCAGACATGTTTGCCTTCATTCTATTTCTGGACTGAATAACATGACTGTAACTGAAGTTTTACTAGTGGTGGGAGAAACTCAAAAGGTTCAGAAGTTCTGGTCAGATGAGCACTAAGGAGTCTGGCTCTTTACCTAAAGCTTATTGAGATTTTACAGAGGCTTTGGAAGGTCCCTCCTTTTTGATCTTCATAACCCTGCCCCCTTGATGCTTCCACTACCTTCTCTCCCTCTGCTCCCCAGACATCTGGGCAATCTTATGGAAATTCAGTCCTCCCTCCTTCTGACCATTCCGCTACATGAGATAACAGGAACCCACAGTCATCCCTTCCCTTTGACAGAATACTGTTATCCTCTCCAGGTACCATTCATGTTATAGTTAATTTTTCAGTTTCTATCAACTACACTAGCCTCTTCCTGGCTTTTTATGCCTAATTCAGATTTTTATGATGTCTGAGATGTCTTCCATCATGGATGCCCCAAATTGCATTGCTTACCCTTGCATCCAAGATGTACATTCCCCTGCCACAATGCCAACATCTTTCCTCTCAAAGGTTATAACTCAGTCAGAACTCAGTGTAAACAAGAAGTTGAAATTTGCCCTTCCAAAGTGCATCACCAGAAACTTGTCTCCTCTGAATTCCATTTGCCATTATGTTGCCCATTTATTTATTTATTTATTTATTTACTTTTGATAGAATTGTGAGGAACTCTAGAAGGCCCTGTCTAATGTAAGCTTTACTAACATACATAATTATCACAAAGAAATATTTCTACCTCGCTTTTTACCCTCTCTTCCACTTTGCTGATTAATATGCCGAATGAAGCACCAGTCACCACACTCTACACTCTTTGTTAACAATTTTCCACATTAAGAACTGGCTATTTATTCTGACCCTCCTCTTCCTGTCTCTTACTTGGTTTTAAATATATGGTTGGACTTAAGTTCTCACAAATCTGAGATTGTGATGTCATCCGGGAAGAAAATATATTGAGGCACTTCAAATCTGAGTCACTGAGGAATTTAAACATAACTGCTGTTGTTCTATGTAAAACAGGTGAGGAGCAGAATCAGAGTCCTGAAAGCATTATAGAAGGCAAAAGAATAGAAGAGTGACAGAAATTATCCCTACACATAGAACTCCCTGTGGATCCATTGGTTCATGGGCAGAATAAATGTATAGATAATAAAATCTGCCAATAATGATGTGGAAATCCACACTGTGCATGAAAAGGATGGTGTACTGATGTATGAAAAATGTACCTGTCAGATATGATGTTATACATGGATTTGACATCAACCTTACATAAAAGCAGTTTTGGTTGATAGCACAGCTTGGAAATACAATACAAAGGTATGCAACATTCAATATCTCTTTAACCAATTGTCATGCTGCTTGTCAGCCTGTCTATAATTCTTACTTCATATCTAGTTTCTTTGCAGAAAATTGGCTGCAGAATGCAACCATTAAAATAGTCTTGAAATAATTTTCTGAAGGCTAGGTTCCGCTACCCTTATTTATGGTGAATAGTAACACGTCTTTATTATCTCATTGTTTTCAGTTGAACTACACAAGGAGTACATTGCTGCTCAGTGAATCAAGATAGAACCATCAGTCAAGGAAGAGGTATTTAAAGGGACATTCAGATAAAAATGATGAGTCATACTTCCATAGTTAGGGTGACACAATTACAACTAATTGTTTATTCATGCCTCACTAAGGATAAGAACATAAGAATGGCCATACTGGGTCAGACCAAGCAGCCCAGTATCCTGTCTTCTGACAGTGGCCAGTACCAGGTGCCCAAAAGGGAATGAACAGAACATGTAATCATCAAGTGATCCATCCCCTGTCACCCATTCCCAACTTCTGGCAAACAGAATGTTAGGCCAATGAACTATGAATTTATCTAGCTCTTTTTTAAACCCTGTTATAGTCTTGGCCTTTGCAACATCCTCTGGCAAGGAGTTCTACAGGTTAACTGGGAGTTGTGTGAAAAAAATACTTCCTTTTGTTTGTTTTAAACCTGCTGCCTATTACTTTCACTTGGTGGCCCCTAATTCTTGCGTTCTGAGGAGTAAATAACACTTCCTTATTTACTTTCTCCACACCAGTCATTATTTTATAGGCCTCTATCATATCCTCCCCTTAGTCATCACTTTTACAAGCTGAAAACTCCCAGTCATATTAATTTCTCCTAATATCTAATTTGTCTGCAAATCAGATATTAGAATGTGCACATGGCCATTTAGGTGTCTGACTAACCTAGTAGGTACCCAAATACCTAATTTGCAGGCAACTAGATATTTGTACATGTAAATTAGATATGGGCAAATGCATAATTGCAATTTCATGACCCTAAATATAAAAATCTGGCACCATATATTAATCCCATTCTTTTGGATTTGTTACAATGCATACCAGTCAAGTGGAAATAAATTTTATTTTCAGTATTGTTCACCAGACAAGCTTTTTTAGCTTTTTTATTTCATTCAGTTTGGACATTTAAAATTCTTGATAGACATTTTGCCCCTTATATTTCTTTCAGCAGATATCACAGCCCCAATCCTTTTTCAACTGAAATAAGTGGAAATACTCAAATTGACTACTACAACAGGATTTGGATCAAGCCCTATGGGCCAATTTCTGCCTAATAGTTTCAATGGGATTGCATAGGTAAAAACAAGGTAAGAATTTGGCCGTCATCTTAACATTGGTGACAGGAAACATTTGGAATGGAGCCCATAAGATACACCAGGAATGACAAGAACAAAGCTATTTATTTATTTAGGTAGATTTTTATCATCTTCTTTATAAAAAAGACCAATCTGCATTCATGAAATATCCATTTCAGGATACTAGAGGAGATTTGGAATGAAACTGGAAGCTTTTCTTGTTCTTGGTAGTCTATTTGTTTAAGTTGTGCTTGGATGATGACCCTTTTTCCATGGTTGCAATTACTCTGGGGAAAATGAGGTAATTATTAATCTTGATTATAGAATCCATGGCACTATGGGGATTTACAATTTCTGTCTGTCTCTCTTATGTGAATTTTCTTTCAAAAGTTTAATTTATAGTCAATAGGACTGGATGATATTTCTTTAGCTTGGGCACCGTTGTACACTATGAAGCAATTCCTTGAGTTTTTTCACAACATGTATGTGAATTGCATGAATCTAAGATGAACAAGAACTCTAGCAATTGTTTCATTTATTATAGGTGTGACATTTTTACAAGAAACCAAATTTCTTTGTGAGTAAGCAAATTCTGCTTGGCTTACTCACACAAGTAGTCCCTCTGAAACTAGCATAAAGCAAGCAGGAACTGTCCCATAGAGTGTAGTATATAGGGATCCAATCTGATTCTTTAAGGAATTCTTTAGATACAATGAATATAATGGGTGAGTGAGGAAAGGGGACACAGACTTGGAGCTAATAATTTGCTGTTATTTAACTCTAAAGTGTAGACATGGCTGAGCTCTCTCTTTATGTTATAATGATTGCATATACCTCTCCCAATCTCAGAAAGTACAGTAAAGAGGTATGTTTTAACGCCATCTGTTGACCATTAGAAAACAAGCTTAGAAAGGGGACAGACATTTATCATTGGGTGCCATATGTACAACTATCAAGGCTTCCAGGGACATCAGTTATTTTAGACCATTTTCTTAAAGGAAATAAAAAATGGGGCTTTAGTGGTTTAAGCACGCAAGAAGGAAGGATCCAAAAGCCATCCTTAATGTGGCCTTTGGGTTTTTCACTTTCCTTTTGAAGATGAGAATAAAGCTACTGTGCAAAATCGCTTGAATAAAAGTCAATTTCTTTTTGTGCAATATTTTCACTGTAGACTCCTACCCTTTGATAGATCCAGTCCCCTTGGAAGGGGTGATTGAAGGTATTGCTTCTCTTAAAAATTTCCAGATAAAGATGGCTTCATACTAGACATGATTTTTAAAAAGACTTTACAGAAATATCACAAGAGAAAAGGGACTTGGTGAGGATCTGCAACTGTTATCTGTAGATCTTTGCCTTGTAGAGCAGGCCTGCACAACTTGTAAAGCGTCGAGGGCCATATTACTCCAAAGAAAACAGCTGAGGGCTGAAAACTCCCGGCCCCGTGGAAACGCTCCCCCCCCGCAGCGCCGCCCACCCCACGGAAACAACCCCTCCTTCCCCAGCGCTGGGGTGTGGAAGCCCGTAGAGGGGGAAAGAAACAGCGCGCATAGGGTGACCAGATCACAGCAGTAAAATAGGACCCGCCCCCTCTCCACTCAGCCCCACCATCACACCCCTCTTCATCCCCCCAGGGGTCACTATATTACTGCACACAAGAGTCAATCAATGCAGTTGTAGATAAATCTCTGCATTATGCATTTTTGTATAACTTTTATATGACTTTGTATTGAACCTTGGTAATATGTTATAGCGGGCCCCTAAGGTAGTATAATTAAGGTAAAAGAAAAATGTCTTTTTGCTAAAGTAGAATAAGATCTTCCCCCCACTTTGTATTCAATTTCCCTGTTGAATGAATGAGGTGTGAATGAGGAAGGCGTGGAAGGCAGGCACCTCCAGCCAGCTGCAACCCTTGGAGAGGGGATGGGAACTAGACCAAGGACAATCAAACTTGTCAAGTGGGCTGACTAGAGAAGAGCAGATATACTCACAGCCTCGGGGGTTAGAAGCAAGCACCCTCCTTTGGGAATACCCTCTTTGCATCATTGGGACAACCCCCAGCCCAGAGACAAGCAGCAAAAAGGACCAACTGACACAGTCCCAGATTTTGGGCCACACAGTGAGCCCACCTACTCACCCCCTCACGGGCCGCACAGTGAGCCCACGCGGGCCGCATGTTGTGCAGGCCTGTTGTAGAGCCTTAATTAATTTTGTTATTAAAAAGAGGAAAAGTGTAAGTTAAAAGATAAGGCACTTATTGTGCCCATAGACAAATATTGCTAAATCCTGGCTAAAATTCTGTTTAATCATTTAAAGATGTTGTCTCCTGTCTGGCAGAACCCATCCTACATGATTAGTAGTAGATAATTTAATGGGAACTGGAGAAGCTGGAAAGTATTATATATGCAACATCAAGAAAACATTAAGTAGACTTTTATCGATTTTTTTTTAAGTCTATGAGTCCCATTCTGCAAAGTAGTGATTCACTCCTGCAAAATCAGTAGAAGTTGAAGGTACTGAGCACCTTTCAGAATCCAGAACTTAAAGAAATATCTTATAAATTGATTTAAAATTGTATGGTTTATATTGATATGTATTCTCTGTAGATCTTTGGGAGCAGATTATTTGTTAAAATGTAGTTTATTATAGAATTCTTAACCTGGCATACAAAATATTTGATTTTTTTAAATTATTTCTATTATTACTATGACTACAGACCTTTACCAGGATTAGGGCCACAATACTCTAGACATTGTAGAAATACATATTCCCTGACAGTCTAAGTAGACAAGCACACAAAGGGTAGGAAGGGAAACATTTGAAAGCCCAGATCCTCAAGGATATTTAGATCCTTACTTCCAATTAAATAAATGAAAGTTAGGAGCCTAAATACCATTGAGGGTTGGGGCCAAAGTGAAATACTTCTGCTTAGCTCTTATGGGTATCCAGGTGGAAGATAATGATCTCAGCATCGCTGTCTAGTATCTTGGCCAGTATTTCCTCTCCCATGAAATAAAGCAGATTTGATTATCAAAGTCTGTATATGAACTTCTAAATATACATGCATACTCTGCCTGGCAATTTGGTCTCCCTTTTTAGTCAAGAGATTTTAAAAAAAGCTGCCAAAGCAGTCTTTATGTCCACTATGAACTGCATAGACTGTTAGGTCATCTGGGAAAAAAGTACCTTCTTTTGGTGTTTGGAACCCTTGAGCAGAAACCGTTAGAGGTATGTAAAACACAAACACATTTGTCCAGTTTGCTATATTTCCAAACAAAAAATTCAAGGCAACTTTCTAGCTAAAATTAACCAATAGATTATATAGAAATAGCTCTTCTGTAGAAATCAACATGGATGCCAGAAGTCAATCAGCCAGTTGCCCATAACTCTTCCCACATGAGCTGATAGTAATAGCTGAAAGAAAATAAAACTACAGGAACCTAAATCTCACTGATATGGGTTGTGTTAGTTTGCTTGTTTGATAGCATACATGTCTCTCTTTGAGGAGAATAATCTAAGCATGGTAAAATAATCTGAGCATAGATGGAAAATTGGAAGAAATGAATAGTTCAGTAAAAATGTATACATATAGATTACAATATTGATATAATAGTTTATACTAAGGCAGGGATCGTCAACCTTTGGCATGCGGTCTGCCAGGGTAAGCCCCCTAGTGGGCCAGGCTGGTTCGTTTACCTGCTGCGTCTGCGGGTTTCGCCGATTGCGGTTCCCACTGGCCGCGGTTCACTGCTCCAGGCCAATGGGGGCTGCAGGAAGTGGCATCCAGCACATCACTTTGCCCACGCTGCTTCTCACAGCCCCCATTGCCTGAAGCAGTGAACTGCGGCCAGTGGGAGCCACAATTGGCCAAACCTGCAGACGTGGCAGGTAAACAAACCGGCCTGGCCCAACAGGGGGCTTATCCTGGTGCGCCACATGCCAAAGGTTGCCGATCCCTGTGCTGATGCATACTGCATAATTCAGTTTATTTTCTAAAAAAAGTGCTCTAGTTTTTAAGAAACACCAGCATTTATGTATCCACTAATAAATGAAGACTTTTTTCCTTTCTTTTTGTGCTTTCATACGCTGTACAAAGCTGCATACAACTATTTTCTCATTTCTCTCCATTCTCCCTCAAACTCCATGTGTTTCATCCCTGGGACCTGCTAACTGCTTCCTTTTATACCCATCTTTCTTTTTCATGCTTTCTACCTTCCATCAAGAACATCCACTAACAATTGGCATGTGATGTAACCCACCTTTTATACCCATCTTTCTTTTTCATGCCTTCCCTTCCATCAAGAACATCAACTAACACTTGGCATGCAATGTAACAACCCTCCTACCTTCAAATTCCTCCTGAAAACTCATTACTTTTGTGAACCCACACCCCATTTCAGAAAAATGCAGTAATACATCTAAGAACTAAAAGCATGTTCCTGCAAAATTCAGAACGCCTTCTGTACTCTGCTGAGTGCTCTCAACTCCCACTGATGGTTCCAAACATATTTGTAAGAGGCACGCAGCATCTTACCAAATGATACCTCACATGAAAACTGTGGGGATATTAATGCCAGATCTGGAAATATTTACACACAATATTCTTGATTGTTGTTGTGTAACTGAACCTGCTTGGGGGAACCAGAGTGTTTGAACCTGGAACCTACCGTCCTGAAAGCACCAACCTCTGCCTTTTGAGCCAAAATACTAAATCCCCTACCTGGCAGCTACAGAACCCCCATTAATCCCTTATGTGGATCAGCCACTAGAGTGGGTCAAACTCCCACACTCTCTTAGTCCAAGTTAAACTTACAGAGAGGGGTTCTCAGTCTTCAAAAGAAAGTCTGTGGGTCATATAATGTAGTGGAAGGATATGAATTGTTTACTTTATTAAGATGATATGTGCCTTGGTTAAGGGGCTATAGATTCCTCACTGTTTGTGCAGCCCCAAAACATATGTTTGTTGCTTAAAAATAATAAATATTAATTAGTGTAGTTGGGGAAACAGGGAAAATGTCCATAAATATTTCTGTAGATTTTAAAATGAATTTTGATTCATCCATGTGTGACGGTTGCCAACTGGAACTGGGGTGTCACTGAGACCTCTGATTTACCAGCCTGGGCTCCCTTTCACTCTGTGCTGCAGTGACAAGCTTCAGCCTATTCCCGGTCCTACACTCCCACCAGCATTCACACAGAGACACCCCCAGCTGCAGTTACATGCAGGCTCTGACCAGCCACTGCATGAACCAACAACAGAGAGGCTACACCCAAAATACCCCCAGCTCCCCAGCCTAGGACCCCAAAGATGTACCATGCTGTTCTGGTAAAAAACCTGACCAGTATGAATTTATTACACTGTTCGCCCCTCCCTCAATGTGGAGAGGACAATGGACACCAGTGCTTGTTAACCAAGCTAAGGTTTTCCCCAGACACTTCACTCAAAACACGCTGGTAAAGATAAAACATAAAACAAGTTTATTAACTACAGAAAGATAGATTTTAAGTGATTATAAATGATAGAAAACAGATTAAAGCAGGTTACCTAGCAAATAAACAAAAATACAAACTAAGCTTAACATACTAGATAGATTGGATATGAATTAGCAATTTATCACCCTGACTGATGATACAAGCAGTCCACCAAGTTTCCATACACAGGCTAGAAATCCCTTTAGCCTGGGACCAGCACTTCCCCCAGTTCAGTCTTTGTTCCTCAGGTGTTTCCAGGAGTTCTCTTGTGTGGGGAGTGAGGCCAAGAGATGAAGTCACTCCCCGCCTTATATAGCTTTTCCATACGGTGGGAACCCTTGGTTCCAAACTCAGTTCCCAGTTCAGTTTGTGGACAAAAATGGAGTTCAGTGTCATGTGATCTGGTCACATACCCTGCTGAGTCATAACAGCCATTACTTATAGGCTGGCTGAAACAATCACAGGAAGTCTAAGCTCTTCCATGGTCCATTAACTTTGTTGATGAGCCATCAACACTGTTTAGCTTCTTCGTTGTTGTACCTGATAAGTTAGTTGTGGGTGTTAACCAGAATAGGCACCTTTAAAAGACAGATACATAGTCAATATTCATAACTTCAGATACAAAAATGGTACATACACACAAATAGGATGATCATATTCAGCAAATCGTAACTTTTCCAATGACACCTCACGAGACATATCTTGTACCAGATGCATCATATAAGTTATAATCATATCATAATCATACAACTATGAAAAATATATGGTGCAGTGTCCCACCATGTATGTGACATTTTGTGTTCATTTGCCACAAATATTTTCATGATTGAGATTTACTAGCACAAATCCTTAAGAAGAATGAATTGTAAGGCTAAAAAAATCAAATATTCATGAAACTGGAATTTCAGATTTTATATTTGATTGTAATATTAACATTTTGCACTATTTTTAAGTGTCATCCATATATCATCCATTCAGAGAACAGAAACAGTGCAATATGTCATATAACTTATTAACTATGAACCCATTCCATCAAAGCATTTACTCAAGAACATAGCTTGGCATGTGAGTGGTCCTGACTCCAATTACTTTGATCATACTACTCACAAGCTTATCTTTAAGCATGTGCTTAAGTGACTGGTGACATTTGGGCCAATAATTTGAATGTTGACATTCATCTATTACATATTAGCAATAAACTGTCAGGAAGCTGTCCATATAAAGGGAACATTTGAAAAGTAATTAGTGAATAATTCTGAATATGAAAAAAAGAATTTTTGCAGTCTAGTTGCAAACATAATCAGCTAGGCTTTAATGTTAATACTAACATATGACTAGTTTTGTTTTTTCATTTTAATTCCCTTTTAATGGCACTTCTTTGTAGCTCATTCCTTTCAATTGATGCCAGTTCTCAGCACTATCTTTTGGTACACCTGACCATTACTATTTGTTACTTAACTTTGACTTTCTTACTTGTGTCTGTTAATCAGCTTTGTATCAGTTCAAGAATAAAAATACCTCCCATAATTTCCATAACCCACCTAATTGGACAATATTATATGTTGGGAGCTATCTACCCAGTCCTCAAGAAGCCTTTACTCAATTCTGATAATCTCTCCAACTATCATCATGTCTCCAACTTCACATTCCTTGGCAAAATAATTGAAAAAACAATAACCATCAAGCTCCAACAACATACAATCATGGAAATGTAGGACTGGAAGAGATGTTTGATAGGTCACCTAGTCCAGTCCCCTACACTGAGACATGACTAACTATTATGTAGACCATTCCTGACAGGCTGTTTGTTTGCTTTCCCTGAACAAGCCATGAACCAAGTTTGGGAACCCCTGGCCCCTGGCAGGCCACGAGACACTTTGTTTACCTGAGCATTCGCAGGTGCGGCCGCTTGCAGCTCCTAGTGGCTGCCGTTCACCATTCCTGGCCAATGGGAACTGCGGGAAGCACGAACCAAGTTTTGGAACCCTTGGTATAACCTGTTCTTTAAAAACCTCCAATAACAGAGATTGCACAACCTCCCTAGGTAATGTGTTCCAGTGCTTAACTACCCTGACAGTGAGGAAGTTTTTCCTAATGTCTAACTTAAATCTTCCTTGCTGCAATTTAAACCCATTACTCTTTGTCCTGTCCTCAGTGGTTATGGAGAGCAATTTAGCACTTCCTCTTTATAACAATCTTTTATGTACATGTTCCCACTCTGACTTGTTTTCTCCAGACTAAAACAAACAGAATTTTTTTCAATCTTTCCTCATAAGTCATGTTTTTTAGACCTTTAATAATTGTTGTTATGCTCTGGACTTTCTCGAATGTGTCCACATCTTTCCTGAACTGTGGTTCCCTGAACTGCATGCAATACCTCAGTTGAGGCCTTAGAGTGCTGAGTAGAGTGGAAGAATTACTTCTCATGTCTTGCTTATAACACTCCTATTAATACAGCCCAGATTGATGTTCACTTTTTTGCAACAATATTTCATTGTTGACTAATTTTTTAGTTTGTGTTCCACTATAACCCCCAGATACTTTTCTGTGATGCTCCTTTTCAGGTAGTCATTCCCATTTTGTGTTTGTGCAATTGACTATTTCTTCCTAAATGTAGTACTTCACACTTGTCATTACTGAATTTCATCCTATTTATTTCAGACCATTTATCCAGTTTTTCAAGATCATTTTGAATTCTAATCCTGTCCTCCAAAGCATTTGTAACCCCTCCCAGCTTGATATTGTCTGCAAACTTTGTAAGTGTAGTCTCTTTGCCATTATCCAAATCATTAAAAAAGATATTGAATAGCAAATCACCAACCACAGATTCCTGCAGGAACTCACTTGCTATACCTTTCCAACTTAATTGTGAACCATTGATAACTACTCTTCAAGTACGGTTTTAACTAGTTGAGCATCCATCTTATAGAATGTTTGTCTAGGCGAGGGGTCTCAAACATGCGGCTTGTGGAGCTCTTCCCTGCAGCCCGCCAAGCTCCCCGTGCTCCTCCGCCTCCCCGAGTTACTTCCTGTGGCCGCCAAATTCCCCTCACCTCTGCCCTCCCCTGAGTTATTTTATGTGGCCGCTAAGCTCCTTGCCTCCCGCCCCCGCCCCATGCACTGCTCCCCACTCCTCTACCTACCTCCAGGCAGTTCCCACTGCCAAACAGCTGTTTGGTGGCTTAGCGGTTTCCAGGAGGGAGTGGGGAGGAGCAGGAAGCCACGTGCACAGGGGAGGAGAGGGAGAAGAGGCAGGGATTTGGGGAAGGGGTTGGAATAGGGATGGGGAGGGGGCGGAGTTGGGGTGGGGACTTTGGAAAAGGGGTTTGAATGGGGACAGGGAAGGGGTGGGAAGAGGTGGAGTAGGGGTGGAGTGGGGGCGCAGCCCAGTGGAGGGGGGGCTTTAACAGAAGTAAATCTAACTAAGTGCGTGCTTTGTCCTTTGAGTGAGGTGCATTACTGAGTGTATATATTTTATTAAAACTGCTTGGAAATGACTTCATCGAAAAAAAGAACGCTCATGGAAGAAAAGAGAGTTTTCCAAGACAAATGGGAGAATTTATATTTTTTCACAGAGGTAAAAGATAAAATTCAATGCTTTATTTGTCAGCAAATGATTGCCCCCCCCCCACGTTATTTCCTGCAGCTGCCAAGCTCCCCACGCCCCCCATCCCCCTTCCACCTACCTCCTGGCGCTTCCCACCACCAAGCCACCAAACAGCTGTTGGCGGCGCTAAACGCTTTCCAGGAGGGAGGGGGGAGTAGCGGGGAGCCGTGCACTCAGGGGAGGAGGCGGGGCAGGGGTGGGGAAGGGGTGGGGCCTCATGGAAGGTGTGGAGTGGGGGTGGGGCCAGGAGCAGCGAAGGGGGGGTGTCAGTGATGCAGCCCTCGGACCAATGCACTAGTCCTCATGTGGTCCTCGTGGTCATTTGAGTTTGAGACCCCTAGTCTAGGCTATATTTCCCTATTTTGATTATGAGAAGTCACGTGAGACAGTATAAAAAGATATATCTCATTTGCTGCTTCCCCCCATCCACAAGTCTTGTTACCCTGTAAAAGAAGGATATTAGGTTGGTTTGGCTTTATTTGCTCTTGACAAATCCATGTTGCATGTTATTTATTGCCTTATTATTTTCTAGGTGCTTACAAATTGATTGCTTGATAATTTGCTCCATTATCTTTCCGGGTCCTCAACTTAAGCTAACTGATCTATAATTTCCTGGGTTGTCCTTATTCCCCTTTTTATAGATAGGCAATATATTTGCCCTTTTCCAGTCCTCTGTCATCTCTCCTGTCCTCCACAAGTTTTCAAGGATAATTGCTAATGGCTCCAAGGTCTCTTCAGCCAGTTTCTTAAGTATTCTAGAATGCATTTCATCAGGCCCATCTGACTTGAAGACATCTGCCTTGTCTAAATAATTCATAACTTATTCTTTTCCAATTTTAGCCTCAGATCCTACCCTATTTATACTGATGTTCACTATCTTAATTGTTCGATCACTGTTAACTTTTTTAGAAAACTGAAACAAAAAAAGCACTTAACACTTCGGTCATTGCTGAATTTTCTGTTATTGTCTCCCTCATCACTTAGTAATGGGGCTACCCTGTGCCAAGTCTTCCTCCTGTTTTCCATATATTTGTAAAATGTTTTTGTTACCCTGTATGGTCCTAGCAAGTGTAGTCTTATTTTGTGCCTTGACCTAATTTTGTCCCTTCATGCATATGCTGGGTTGTTTTATATTCATTATTCATAATTTGCTCTAGTTCCCTTTTTTTTTTTTGGTTTGACTGATTTTTGAGTTTCAGATAGTGGAAGATCTCCTGATTAAGTCAGGGTAGTTTCTTACCATACATCCTATCTTTCCTATACACTAGGATAGTTTCCTCTTGTGCCCCTAATAATGTCGCTTTAAAAAACTATTTTGAACCCTTTTTTCCTGAGAATTACTTCCCACGGAATCTTAGATACCAATTCTCAGAGTTTGCCAAAGTTTACCTTCTTAAAATCCATTGTCTTTGTTCTGCCTTTTTCCCTCCTACCATTGTTTAGAGTTATGAATTCAATCATTTCATGATCACTTTCACCCAAGGTCCCTTCCACCTTTGAATTCTTATCCAGTTCCTCCCCATCTGTCAGAATCAAATCTTAAACAGCTTCTCCCCTAGTCACTTTCTTCACCTCCTGTAATAAAAAAAATGTTTCCAATGCATTCCAAGAACCTGTGGGATAATCTGGGCCCTGCTGTACTATTTTCCCAACAGATGTCTGAGTAGTTGAAGTCATCCATCATCACCAAGTCCTGTGGTTTGGGTGATTTTTTTAGTTGTTTTAAAATATCTTCGTCCAATCCACCTCTTTTTCCTGGTTAGGAAGTCTATAGTAGACCCCAATCATGACATCATCCTTGTTTTTCACCCCTTTTATTGTTACCCATAGACTTTCAGCTGATCTGCCTCCCACTTCTATCAACCTCAGTTCAAGTGTATACATCTTTGATATACAAGGCAACACCTCCTCCCTGCCTATCCTTCCTGAACGAGCTGTACCATTCTATAGCAATATTCCAGTCATGTGAATTGTCCCACCAAGTCTCTGTGATGCCAATTATGACGTAATTGTGATTAGTCACTGGTATTTCTAGTTCTTACTGTTTAGTCCTCATACTTATTGCATTAGTATACAGATATCTAAGATGTTAACTGGGTTTCCCCTAAATATTCCCTGTTATCTCTCCTTGTCCCTCCAATGATTGTCCATGTTCCCCTCCAGATACTGACCCTTCACCCAGGTCTCAGTGTTTTGGATTTATCTGTGGGCTTTATTCTCCTGTCCCTGTTTAATCTATTTTTAAAGCCCATCTCACTACACCAGTCTGTATCTGAAGATACTTATCTCCTTCCTTCATGAGTTAGCAGGACTGCAATCTATAGTGGCTTCAACCATTCCCCTCCAGCAGAGCTCAGAGTGATTATGTTTAGCTACTGTGTTCTGAAGGCCCTCCCCAGGGTGGAGTGGTGGTGGTCTTGCAGGGATCCATCCCATCTGTGCATCTTTTCAATATCTACATGAGAACATTGGAAGAGATAGTGAGATGCTATGGGTTCACTTGCCAACAATATGTCAATGACACTCAACTATATATTTCATTTTCAATTGATGCTATCACCACCACCACCACCACCAAAATGTCAGAAAGCTTCCAGGAGTTCACCTTTTGGATGGTGCAAACTGAACCCTGGCAAGATGAAGATGCTGGTCAGGGGAGAAACATTTTGAAGAACTGTCTTAGATATTTTCTCCACTTTCCATTGATGGCAGACAGCCCCCATTCATCACTTTGGTACAAAAGCTCATGGTCCTGTTTGACTTCTCATTAAGCTTATATGACTAGATATCATCAATATCCCGGCTTGCTAGGAAACTGCCTTTCCTTCCAGACCTGGCCACAGTGTTCATGCCTTTATCACCTCCAAGTTGGATTACTGTAACTCCCTGGATTTGAAGATGAATGAAAAGATAATGCTGATAATGTTCCTGCTGGTACAGAATGCAGGTAGCTGACTCCTTCATGTTCTAGGCCACTGTGAGCATATCATAGCCTGTGCTCACATCCCTCCACTGCCTCCTCATCAGCTTTCAATGCCAATATAAGGCTTTGGTCTTAATCTTTGAAGCAATTGATAGATCAAGCCCCAAATACATTAAAGAATGAGTTTCAATCTATGAAATCCTGAAAATAGTTGAACACTTTTATTACAATGGTCACAAAACCAAAGACAAAGCACGATAGAACTCAGGATGTAGCATTCTTGGTCAAGAGATGCGGCTATGGAGATATCTTCCAAAGGATGTTAGTGAACCCTGAGTCCAATCATCTTTAGGATGATGAAAAGCCTCTCTCATTGAAAGAGCCTTTCCACTATAGCAAGAATGACACTCACAGCATTGACTCTCCCATCTAACTAAACATTCCACCCCTCGCAAAAAAACAACAACCCAACACAAACCAATCAATTAATCAAAATAAAAACAAATAATAAGTACATTTAACTTGAAGATGGAGGAGAGCCAGAGATGTAATGAAACCCACTAGGTTATTTGCTGTTGCTATTGATGTAACATAGAAGACACTGAGGTGGTAAGCAGCAGCATAAAATGCTAAGATTTATCCTTGACCTAGCTTGTGATCACCCTGGAGTATGAGACTGTGTTTGGTTAGCTTTCCATTCTGATTTTACTTTTAATATCCTTTTGTAGGCTGTCTAAAAGATATTTCCGAGAGTTGTTTTGTTCATTTCTGGGTTTGATTATCATTCAGCGCTAGTCTGATTTTATCAGAGTCTTTGCTACTAGCCTCCTTGAATTGTCTGGCCCTTAACAAATAACTGCTCTCCTTAAAATATTTCTTCCAATAGTGTCTTGCTCCTGCTGTGCCCTATTGTACTACTCTTTTGGTTTACTTAATAGGTTTACATTAATTCAAAAACTCCCTTAGGTATTAGAGGCTAAAAAGATGCAGCACACCAGCTGAGATACCTCATTGTATGTACACATTTGAAATGCAGTCTCTAAATCAATAAGGAGACAGTAGGATTAAAGCTGATGGTTATATAACCTATCATTGCTCAATGTGAAAAAATAATAATGTCATAAACATTTATTCCAGTGTCAATGTGCAACCATAAGACCATGATCCACATGATTTACAGAGTCTAATCATGCTCTTAAAATAAATACATAAATTAAATAAATACATAAATTGGGGCTTATTAACACAATGAAGAGAAAACTATCCCAGAGTTGGAAGTCCAGTCCATAGCTCATGAATTTGGTGGCAGAAAACTGTGGGCAGGCCTGGAGAGATGCTCCATCCTCCTCCAAGTGATACACTTGGAATCAATTACCCATCATCCATATGGAGCTGATTTCATTTACTATTCTGTATGTTGTACAGAATGTGACAGCACACATTTGTTAACAGGGTAACATTAATTGATCTAACAAAATTCACTTGTTGTGAAGTGAGGTGAGAGGTTTGTGAAAAGCAGGGATATATGTGCATGTGTTTTCTAAAACCAAGTACAGAAGAAATACACTTTCAGTTAGATCCTGACAGGGCCTGATCCAACTACCACGGAAGTCAAAAGAAAGACTCATTGATTCCAGGCCAGGAGGGTGGGATTCAAGCATTTCAGCACTAACTTGTAGGGACTCTACCAACTAGTGGAATTCACTAAGTTAGGTGCATCGGCTCCCTGTATGATGCATGAGAGAGTTAGGTGCCTAGGAATGGGATCCACAAATGCCAGTATGCTGAACAGGAAGCAGCGTAAGCTAGCAAGAGGAAATGCTGAGGAGAAGGGTGGGACCTACGCCCTGCCCTTGAAAGGGAATAAGGTGCCTAACTTCCGGCTGGATGGAGGTACCTCCTGCTGCTTGGGAGTCACAGCTGTGAACCCTCTCCTAGAGATAGATGTCTGATCTACAGAGGATATGAGGTGTGTGCCGCTGTATGGAATCTGGGGGACACTTTAGAATATTATGAATACCAATATTGTAAAATTGCAATGAGTTATGCCATGTAATATGCTATGTAAGATATCTGCAAAAAATGTTATAATTTGCCAGATGTGATAATCTCATTTATGCTTTTGAATCACCTTTGTATTTGGGGTTATAGATATGTATGTATGTCTGAATTACAAAACTTGTGGTATGCTTCTGGGTGACACCCCCAGACAGTTTGGCATCAGCACTGCCTTTTTTCAATCTGTGGTGTGTCAGCCAAGGAAGGATCACCACACATATTCTGTGATTGCCATGAAAGTGGTCAACACATATCCAGTTACCACACTGAAAACTGAGATATCTATGTCATTTCTTATTCCAAGTATATGGGAGTTGTACATATTTCAGCTAGCCTTGTGGTAAATATACAGAGGAACATTGACTTTGTAATAGTAACTACAATAGAGGGTGCCTCTGTATGTGCCTGAGTGAGAGAGAGTGAACATGAAGTTTTGAATTTCAGAAACAATAGAAGAATTCATACTGGTATATAGGTGATGCGTTACTATAATAAACTACATTTTTAATTACCAGAGCTAACAACAATTACATCAAACTGGGTCAAATGACCCTATTGTTTCCAGTATGGGAGGAGACCTCAGGCCTATGTACTACGCTGAAGATTACTTAATCTTTAGGATTTCTACACTGCTGTTTTGGGAACCCAACTAGAAAAATTAAATCACACATTACATAAAGATGCATTGGGTGTATATAATGTGAATAATAATTCTGCAATATGGTTGCTCCAGTATAAAAATACTGTATTCAATAAATGCTCCCAGCTAACAAAGTCGTTCTTCAAAAGGACATGATTGCATAATAATACAGTACATGGTAAGGCTTTTTTATGCTTTTATGCTTGAATAAATATAAATTAGATAACAACACTTTATTTTAATGATACACTGATTAATACTAAATTACAATGAAACTCCTATGTAAGTGCATATGACATTTCCATTAATAGCAATTTAATTTGTTATTATTACAGTTATTATAATGAACATCAAATCAAATTAGTAGTGATAGAACACAATTTATATTGCTTGATGTACCAAGAAAAATATATATATTATATATTTTGGATCTCAAAAAAATCCACATTGATTTATCATGCCTACAGTACTAACATGTCTTGGGGAGACTTTCAAAGATAGTTCTGCTGAACATGGTTTCAGTTAAACCCAACTTAAATTTGAAATTTTACAGTATTTGAGCAGCATGCAAAATGCATGATTGCTTTAACTGTGTAGTAATGTTGTTAAGTCATGTGTAAGGGGAAAAGACAAAACAATGTTTAGCCATGTTACAGAACTGTAATATACTATACTCCCTCTCCCACATGGTAATATTAAAATTGACAATGGGGCCTTAATTGTAAGGTTCCTAGGGATTTTAAGTAGAACTATGAGTGTTGTTCTTGGAGCAACCCCACTGTTGCAGCACTTTCTTTTAGACCGAGAAGTAAATACAGAAAGGTAAGTGTTAAGTGTGCACATCAAATTAATTCAGTTACATTTGTATGAATGTTCACTACTCCACTTTTATTTGTAGTTCTGTGTTGAGGATTCCAAAAATGGAAGGTTCATATATTTGGAAGATTGCAAATTCACACATTGGATTTGTTTGGCAGTAATGAACCCTCATTCAAATAAACAATTCACAGGTACCTGAATTATTGCATATACAGACGTCTGTGTCTGCGTTTGAATGTACCCTCATTTAATAGCCAAGGGCTAAATTCTGTTGTTTGTTAAATCATTGTAAATCCAGAGCATTTCTGTTGACTTCAGTGGAGCTATTCTGACTGGACTTATATCGGTGTGATAAATAGCAGACGTTTGGCCAATATTTCCCCCCATTTTTGGGATCATCCCCATGCTACAATTCAGAGTCAATCTAATCAGTCGCAAGAGGTAGAATTGATCACATCCAATGATTCCATTCTACACAATTTACATCTGACCAGGTTTGCATTGGAGCATGTATTGGAGCATTGTGCAAATAGGTTAACTAAATATAGTTTAAATTGCATAAAAATGTGAAGTGAGAGGGTGCTTATTCTAAAGAAAAGGGGTAAATGTGGGCTACTCTGGGCTGGGCCTGAGAGAGAGTAGACATAGGTGCCAACTCCATGGGTGCTCCAGGGCTCAAGCACCCACTGATGAAAAATACGGGGTGCTCAGCACCCACAACCCACCAGTGGGTGGCAGGAGCACATACAGGGCGCACAGTGAAACCAGAAGGTAGAAAGCACCGACCAGTCAAAACAAAAGTCAGCCCTTGTGGTAGGAAATAATGCAACACATTCACTAAGGGTCATATCCTGATTCTTTTATATTGTGAACCACCTTACTAAAGGACCTGCCCCACTGACTTGTGGAGTAAACTATTTTTCAGGGGGGAAAATAGGATCAAATTCTGGCCCTAAATCTTTTAGAGAGAGAATGTATTATGAGCATGGAGCCTAGAATAAGGGCCTATTAAAATATCCATAATTGGAGGGCTTTTGTATACTTGAGGGCTTTGTGATGGTGCCATTTGTGACACATTCCCCAAATGGTATTTCATCCTGTTGGAAATTACTTTTCTAATAAGTTTATTAAGGTTTACCATGACTCAGTTTCCACATAAACATTCCTTTATTAATTCGAAGGCCGTGTGGTTATAATTATACCCAATGCACAAACATAAACCTACAGACCTATATTGTATACCCAACAACAATTCAATTATAAGTACTGGCCAAAACATTCACAACCAACTCAGGCCTGGGTGATACCTTGCCATCACAGTGTTCTCCAGAGGGATAAGGAAAGCCTCTAACAAAGAATCACTGAAAAACCTTGTTTTTTTAAATACTATTACAAATGGGTGATGTCAGTTATTGGACCTTAGCTAAAGCCAGATGAAAGAGCTAAGGTTGAACTGGGCCTCTTTCTTCAATGTTTTCTTCTTACCTTGTTTGGCCGTATTTCTCATTAACTACCAAATGCATGTCTCCTTGTACTAAGCTAAACAAACCAATTATTTACTATACTTGGTGCTCAATTAACCACATTTTCTTTGTTTCTATTGCCACTATCTTATTCAAGGTGTGGGTTGAGGTATTTTTTAGGGTCATTACAGTTTTAACACAAAACGTTTGTTTCTCATGATCTCATGCTTTGGGCCTACCACTCAGGCCAAAAATCCTAATTCAATTTAAAACCATTGCCTTCTTAGGCCTAATGTGGGCCTATATTCCTACACATCCTTTTATCCTGAATGTGAAACTTGTGCTATTAAAGCAGATGAGTGTCTGCCACTCATTTCTAACTTAAAAGAAGTTAAAAAATCATGTAAAGGATTAGCCAGTAGGCAATGCACAGCAGCTTGCACCTTACCTAAAAAGGGATGTTTCTTTTGTGAATCACTCAGTTGGCACTGTTTCTGATTTTAAAATATTCTAAAAAGCTTCAGTCAAAAGACATCAAACTTCAGTTGCACTTTCTGTAATAATTTCAGATTCTGTGAAACTGTGGGAAAACGTGTTCATCTCACCATCCTACAATCTGCAGAGATTTTGATTGGACGGATTCCAACTAAGGAGGTATACAGTGGGGTTTCTTTTGTTGTTGTTTTGTTTTGTTTTTAAAGCTCAACTAGCCAGTGACAGGCAGTGTCCGTTCAACACTAAACCATCAACTAAAGGCAGGTCTGATCTGAAGGGTCAGAGTTCCCAGAGAAAGGTGGTGCACAACTGATCATATCTCTAGTAAAACATCCTTCCATTCATGCTGCATATCCTAGTGAATTTTCTGCCTTAGTTTGCTTGTACACTATATTTTTTCAATATTACCAATAGAAAATATATTAGATGCATCTACAATTTATGTTGACTTTGGAAAATGCACTTAAATCATATTATTGAGAACTTAAAAAAGAGAGTTCTCAGGCAGAAGAAAATGATTTACAATATGAAAATAAAAACACATTTTTACAATACCAAGTATGATACAGCATGGCCAGAAGGCAGCAGGAGAGTGATCTAGGATGAGGAGCAGCCTTATTCCCTGTAGATTAATTAAAAGCACCTGAAACCAATTAGAGCACCTGAAGCCAGTCACCTGATAAAATCCCCCGCTTCAATCAGCCAGAAAAGGAGCTGGAGCAGAGTGAGGAGGAGTTGGAGCAGAGTGGTTTGGTGGTGGAGCAGAGAGCAGTTTGGAGGAGCTGAATCAGAGTGGTTTGGTGGTGTTGCAGAGAACAGTTTGGAGGAATGAAGCAGAGTGGATTGGTGGTGGAACAAAGAGCAGTTCGGAGGAAAGCGGAGGAGAGTTTTGAGAAGTGCTGCAGTGGGCTAAGAAGACCAAGATCCTAGGTAAAGGGACACCTGGCTTATGCAGAGGGAAGGCAGGAAACCCCACAAGCTGAAGGTCAGGAGAGGGAAGTAGCCCAGGGGAAAGAATCACTGGTACAAGTGGTTCACCTGCTGTCATAGGACCCCTGGGCTGGGACCCGGAGTAGAGGGCGGGCCCAGGTCCCTCCCTCTCCACTCCCCTTCCCTGGGATACTAGTAGGATAGCTGTTACCCCAGTTCAGGGGCAAGAAATGGCACCCTGAAACCCCCCCACAAGAAGAGAAAGTGCGGGACCCATCATAGTAGTGCTGGCAATTTGCCACACGTGGTGTCAGAGGTGGGATCTCCACACTGGGGACTTAAACAAGGGTTAGCCAAAACAATCCAGTCCTTAAGATGGACGACATAATCAAGGCCCTAATACAAGCCACCGCGGCCCAGCAGGAGGCTACCCAGGTCCAAGCAACCGCCCAACAGGAGGCGACTAAGGTACAGCAAGAGACTAATCGTCTGTTGATGAGTCAGGCTGCCCAGGACCGAGCCCTGCTGCAGGAGCTGATGAACCAGATGAAGGCCCTTATGGAGCGAAGCCAGAACGCTGATGGGACCCGGACTATACGGGCCAGCCACTGTCTACAGAAAATGACACGGGAGGATGATGTGGAGGCATACCTCCTGGCTTTTGAGAGAGCAGCCCTGCGGGAGGCCTGGCCCCGAGACCAGTGGTCCGGTATCCTTGCCCCGTTCCTGTGTGGGGAGGCCCAGAAGGTATACTACGATTTGGCCGCAGAGACTGCAGCAGATTACCCCCAGCTGAAGGCAGAGATCCTGGCCAGATCCGGAGTAACTACGGCATTGAGAGCCCAGAGGTTCCATGAGTGGTAGTATACAGAGGACAAGACACCCAGATCGCAATTGTTTGACCTGATCCACCTGACCCGGAAATGGCTGTGCCCTGAGGTCCTCAGCTCTGAGAAGATGATGGAGCTCCTGGTACTGGACCGGTATATGAGGGGGCTACCACCAGGCCTCTGGGCTTGGGTTGGCCAGAATGACCCCTCCACCTATGATGAGTTGGTCTCCCTCGTGGAAAGACAGCTAGCAGCCCGTGAACTGTTCCAGACCCCAGGGGGTGAAACACGGCAATCCAGGAAGCCAGCCCCAAACACAAGGTCCCGGACTGCCGAGAACTACAGGAGAACTATAACTGGGAGGAAAGACATTGAGGAATGGCTGGAGTCCAAGAAGGGACCTGGGGGTTTGGGAAGAGAGGGCTGGGGGGGCCGACCAAATAGCCCCAGGCAGAGGGTCGCAACCGGGATAAGGGGTCGGTGTTATGAGTGTGGGGAATTGGGGCTTATAGCAGCCCAATCCCCCAACAGGGAAGAGCCTATGCAGTGCAATCTGGGGGATCCTGGGGAACAATGTGGCCTAATTGGCCTGGTAGGGGTCGCAATGACCCCACATGGGTATACAAGGTCAGTAAAAATGAATGGTATTGTGACCACAGCATTAGTAGATTCCGGGACTGCTGTCACGCTGGTCTCAGGGAAGTTGGTGGGGCAAGACCAACTAACCCGGGCCAAAACCACAGGGGTAACGTGCGTTCATGGCACCATAAATTTCTACCCCACAATCCCAGTACAGATTGAGATCCAGGGGAACACTACCAGGGTAACTGCAGCGGTGGTCCCTAGGCTCGCCTAACCGGTCTTAATTGGTAGGGACTTCCATGGGTTTGAGAACTTACTCCCCCCAGTAGAGCCAAGGGAGGGTAGCAACCCCCGGGCTGAAATGGAGGCACCTACAGAGAGCTTCACCCCAATTTTTGCTGAATTTGCCCCAGAGCTATTCTCATCCCCCGGGAAACCCCAAAAGTCTAGGCGGGAAAGGAGGGCAGATAAAAGGCTAGGGACCAGGATTCTAGCAGGGAACCAGAAAGCCTCCGTTGTTGGTAAGCAAACCCGTTCAGGAGGCCAGGAGACAATTCAGGCCAGTAAGGACTCAGAGTCAGTTCCTAGCCCAAGTAGGGCCAACCCAGGGGGCGGAGTAGAAATAGATCCCCTGGAATTAGGTCAGATCGGTACCACCCATGAGAATTTCAGGCAGGACCAAGCCAATGACCCGCTATATGCGAATGTGAGGGAGGAGGTAGTGGAAGTAAATGGCATACCGGTGGAAGGAAAGACCAAAGGCCCGGGGCCGTATTATGTGATCAAACGTGATCTGTTGTACCGAATAGTGCAGATCCGAGGGAAAGAAGTAGAGCAGCTCTTAGTCCCACGGAAACACACAAGGGCAGTACTAGAACTAGCTCACAGTCATTTCTTTGGGGGACATCTAGGAATAGACAAGACACTGGATAGAGTCCTAAGAAGGTTTTATTGGCCAGGAATACGTGTGGAGGTCCAACGCTATTGTGCCTCCTGCCCAGAATGCCATTGCATAGCCCTCGACCTCACTTGCGGGCCCCATTAGTACCTTTGCCTATTATTGAAGTCCCGTTCGAAAGGATAGCCATGGACCTTGTGGGCCCGCTGGAAAGATCAGCACGGGGTCACCGAAACGTACTAGTCATCCTTGACTATGCCACACGGTATCCAGAAGCCATTCCTTTAAGAAACCCCACATCCAAGGCAATAGCAAAAGAACTACTCCAGGTTTTTGCCAGAGTGGGCATCCCTAAGGAGATCCTGACTGACCAAGGAACCCCTTTCATGTCGAAATTAATGAAGGACTTATGTACCCTGCTCCACATCCATGCCATAAGGACTTCAGTCTACCATCCTCAAACAGACGGCCTGCTCGAGCGGTTTAACTGCGCCCTTAAAGGTATGATCCGGAAGGTGGTAGCACAGGATGGAAAAGACTGGGATACCCTTCTACCATACCTAATGTTTGCAATACGGGAAGTCCCCCAGGCGTCCACCGGTTTCTCTCCCTTTGAGCTACTATACGGACGCCACCGACAAGGAATATTAGACATTGCCAAGGAGGACTGGGAAGAACAACCCAACCCAGGAAAGAATGTCATTGAGCACGTGACACAGATGAGAGAGTGAATAGCTCGAGTAACCCCTATAGTACGGGAACATTTGGAAAAAGCACAAGAGACCCAGCAGACATATTACAACTGCCAGGCGAAAGTACGGAAATTTTAGCCAGGAGAACGGGTGATGGTGCTAGTGCCGACAGCAGAAAGCAAACTCCTAGCCAGCTGGCATGGGCCGTATGAGATAGTGGAAGCCATTGGGGAAGTGGACTATAAGGTCAGACAACCAGACTGCCGAAGACCAGAGCAGATCTACCATGTAAACTTGCTGAAGCCCTGGCGTGACCGAGAGACATGCCTGGTCATTCGGAGAGCTCCACCCCAGACGGACGACCGACAGGGACAGGTGAGGATATCCCCTGAGTTAGCCCCAGAACAATGAACAGAGGTCATTGATATGATCCAACGGAACCAAGATGTGTTCTGTACACAGCCGGGCCGTACGACACTGGTCCAACATCATATCGTCACCAGGCCCGGAATAAGGGTGACGATAAGACCATATCAGATACCGGAAGCTAAAAGAGAGGAAATTAGGACAGAAGTGAAGAAGATGTTGGAACTTGGGGTTATTGAAGAATCCCACAGCCAGTGGTCCAGTCCTATCATCTTAGTACCCAAGCCTGACGGCACCTGGAGGTTTTGTAATGACTTCCGGAAGTTGAATGAAGTATCCCAATTCGATGCCTATCCAATACCACGTGTCGATGAGCTAGCTGATCAGTTAGGCAAGGCCCGATACCTAACCACTCTGGACCCAACTAAAGGATATTGGCAAATTCTCCTGGCCAAGAACGCCAAGGAGAAGACAGCTTTCTCTACACCTGATGGCCTGTTCCAATACACTGTCCTCCCTTTCGGACTCCATGGGGCCCCAGCAACATTCCAACGACTTATAGATAAATTGTTGCGACCCCATGCCAGGTATGCCGCCGCCTATTTAGACGATATAGTTATCCATAGCCCTGACTGGGAAACGCACCTAGTAAAAGTAGAAGCGGTACTAGACACCCTGAGGAAGGCTGGCCTCACTGCCAACCCTCTCAAGTGCGTGATAGGACTAGCTGAAGCCAGATACCTTGGGTATGTAGTAGGGAGAGGTTTGGTAAAACCCCAATGGAACAAAGTGGAGGCAATACAAGACTGGCCTCGGCCAATCCATAAAAAGCAGGTCAGAGCATTTCTTGGGTTAGTAGTGTACTATCGGCGATTCATCCCTCATTTTGCCACAAGAGCAGGGCCATTGACTGACCTGATAAAGGCTCGGGGCCCCGAGATAGTAAAGTGGTCTGATGCAGCAGAAGGGGCATTTGCAGATTTAAGGACAGCCCTTTGCTGCCATCCTGTACTCATAGCCCCAGACTTCAAGAAAGAATTCGTTCACAAACAGATGCCTCAGAGGTAGGGCTAGGAGCCGTCCTTTCGCAGATGGTAGGGGAGGAGGAACACCTGATCCTGTACCTCAGCCGGAAGCTCCTCCCCAGGGAACAAAAGTATGCCGTCGTTGAAAAGGAGTGTCTGGCGATAAAATGGGCCATGGAAACTCTCCGTTACTACCTACTGGGGTGGCGATTTACCCTGGTGACAGACCATGCCCCGCTCCAGTGGATGCACAGAAACAAGGAGAAGAATGCAAGAGTGACTAGATGGTTCCTATCTTTGCAACCTTTTCATTTCCGAGTACAGCATGGGGCCGGAAGCCAACACGGCAACGCAGATGGCTTGTCCTGAAAGCATTGCCTCTCGTCCCAAGTTGCCCAACCCCATAGTGTTGAGCAGGGGGGGAGGATATGTGATACAGCATGGCCAGAAGGCAGCAGGAGAGTGATCTAGGATGAGGAGAAGCCTTATTCCCTGTAGATTAATTAAAAGCACCTGAAACCAATTAGAGCACCCGAAGCCAGTCACCTGATAAAATCCCCCTGCTTCAATCAGCCAGAAGAGGAGCTGGAGCAGAGTGAGGAGGAGTTGGAGCAGAGTGGTTTGGTGGTGGAGCAGAGAGCAGTTTGGAGGAGTGAAGCAGAGTGGATTGGTGGTGGAACAAAGAGCAGTTCGGAGGAAAGCGGAGGAGAGTTTTGAGAAGTGCTGCAGTGGGCTAAGAAGACCAAGATCCTAGGTAAAGGGACACCTGGCTTGTGCAGAGGGAAGGCAGGAAGCCCCACAAGCTGAAGGTCAGGAGAGGGAAGTAGCCCAGGGGAAAGAATCACTGGTACAAGTGGTTCACCTGCTGTCATAGGGCCCCTGGGCTGGGACCCGGAGCAGAGGGCGGGCCCGGGTCCCTCCCTCTCCACTCCCCTTCCCTGGGATACTAGTAGGATAGCTGTTACCCCAGTTCAGGGGCAAGAAATGGCACCCTGAAACCCCCCCACAAGAAGAGAAAGTGCGGGACCCATCATAGTAGTGCCGGCAATTTGCCACACGAGACAAGTACCGTTATCACACCATAACCAGTTTCAGTTGGAATAATGCAGATGACTCATCTGTCTCTTCCAAAGGAAGGACTGGCCCATAGTTATGGAGTACTTCCCATGCTTATTGTCAAATTGTACGCAGCCATTGGGGTGAGCTTGCAAAAGGATGACTTGGCCTAACTGGAGTTGAAACACATAAAGCATGAACTCTTATTAAAAACAAGTTCTTATTAATGGAGATGTGGATTCTATTCTTAGTTTGCGACTATTCTGTTTTGTAATGTGGGCAAGTCATTTCACCCCCTCTGTCTCAGTTTCCTCATCTGTAAAATAGGGATAATGATGCTTAACACCTTTGTAAAGTGCTTTGAGACTTACTGATGAAAAGGACTGGACAAGAACCATGCATTAATTCATTATTAATTATTGTTAACAACAACTAAAAAACAGAATCAAAATGTTCCCAGCGTGGGGAACACATGAAGTGAGAGGTTGTGTGTGCAGTCAGCTTTAAGGAACTCTTCAACTTTCAGTTCCCACCACAATGAGTTTAATCTATTTTTTATTCATGTTAGGAGTCTTTCATCACCGGACTACTGCCTCCTGCATTATGAAAGGAATCTATATCAGCAACCTGCCTCATCTTATTTGTTGTACATCAAATTACAATATTGGTGGCAAATCCTTTCTATGCATTAAGTGGATACAGTTTGGGCTTTCAGCATGAAAATATTTTGCTTCTCTAAATGGCTATATTATTGGTTTATTGCTATATTATGAGAAAAGTGGTAGTGGAGTCCAAGGCACAGGTTCTTTGGAACTCACACCACTCAGCTGAGTTCAAAGTGATCAAATACATCTAATCTGGGTTTTATACTTGCTGATGCTCTCTTATATAAAAAAACTAAAGGAGTGCTATGTGATGTTGACATAGAAACAAGACACACCCTTTATACCACAGGGAACTTTTCCAATGTGGACAATACTTCCTGGATTCCTGTTAAATATGTCTCTGAGAATTTTGGACTCATTTCCCCTTCCTAGTCTGATAGATACCTCCAGAGAAGGCACCTCTACAACAGAATATCAACAGAACACCAAATCTTTGTAAGGAAGCCAACCCTTGGGATGGAGACCTGCTTATTCAAAAATTAAATAGGACAGCTAACAAGTGTAATCACTAAATATAGGTTAAGTGTAGTGCTGCTCTGTTTTGATTTATCTAACCAAAACAATGAAACAAGACATTATAATACACACTCAAATGGTCTCTCTAGTAAACTTACAAAATGTCAATTACATGGCACTTTTACTATGTACAAATGTCTAGCAGAAGAGACAGCAAATTTCCCCCCACCCCCCACAAAAATCTACAGAACAAATCATAACTTAATTTCTCCAAAGAAAGTGCACAAAAACAAAGAACATGAACATGATAGCTCATAGAATCATAGAATCATAGAATCTCAGGTTGGAAGGGACCTCAGGAGGTCATCTAGTCCAACCCCCTGCTCAAAGCAGGACCAACCCCAACTAAATCATCCCAGCCAGGGCTTTGTCAAGCCTGACCTTAAAAACCTCTAAGGAAGGAGATTCCACCACCTCCCTAGGTAACCCATTCTAGTTCTTCACCACCCTACTAGTGAAAAAGTTTTTCCTAACATCCAAACTAAACCTCCCCCTCTGCAACTTGAGACCATTACTCCTTGTTCTGTCATCTTCTACCACTGAGAACAGTCTAGATCCATCCTCTTTGGAACCCCCTTTCAGGTAGTTGAAAGCAGCTATCAATTCCCCCCTCATTCTTCTCTTCTGCAGGCTAAACAATCCCAGTTCCCTCAGCCTCTCCTCATAAGTCATGTGCTCCAGCCCCCTAATCATTTTTGTTGCCCTCCGCTAGACTCTTTCCAATTTATCCACATCCTTCTTGTAGTGTGGGGCCCAAAACTGGACACAGTACTCCAAATGAGGCCTCACCAGTGCTGAATAGAGGGGAATGATCATGTCCCTTGATCTGCTGGAAATGCCCCTACTTATACAACCCAAAATGTCATTAGCCTTCTTGGCAACAAGGGCACACTGTTGACTCATATTCAGCTTTTCGTCCACTGTAACCTCTAGGTCCTTTTCTGCAGAACTGCTGCCCAGCCATTCGGTCCCTAGTCTGTAGCAGTGCATGGGATTCTTCCATCCTAAGTGCAGGACTCTGCACTTGTCCTTGTTGAACCTCATCATATTTCTTTTGGCCCAATCCTCTAATTTATCTAGGTCCCTCTGTATCCTGTCCCTACCCTCCAGCGTATCAACCACTCCTCCCAGTTTAGTGTCATCTGCAAACTTGCTAAGGGTGCAGTTCACACTATCCTCCAGATTGTTAATGAAGATATTGAACAAAACCTGCCCCAGCACCAACCCTTGGGGCACTCCACTTGATACCGGCTGCCAACTAGACATGGAGCCATTGATCACTACCCGTTGAGCCAGACCATCTAGCCAGTTTTCTATCCACCTTACCGTCCATTCATCCAGCCCATACTTCTTTAACTTGCTGGCAAGAATACTGTGGGGGACTGTATCACACACTTGTGGGTCACAGTAAGTTGTGCAGCTCTGTGATCCTTCTCCTCTCACATCAAGAATGAAATAGCTAACAATATTGACATTTAAATTATCAAGGGGCACCTGAGTTAACACCTAACCAAATGAATGGGAAAGTTCACACCTCTCAGAGTTCAATGGATCATCACAAGTCATCTGAAAAAGCACTAAATAAAATAAAGTAAATTGAAGCTACAGTTTACAAACCTCATAGTAAAGCAACACTTGAAGTCAAGACTGGCATCTTTATCTCAAATCCCTATTCAGCAGCCTCTATATAAAATGTATAACAGTATAAAAACAGTAAAAAGAAACAACAATTAGTTGCCAGCATAAGCTGTGGAAACACCTTTTAAGGGCTTATTAGACTCAAAACTGGTTGAATTGGGAGTGGGCAATCTATCTGACACATTTTATCAGTAAATATTTTAACAATTTTCCCAGCTCTGCATACAGTCAAATAACATTATCTGAATAAATTATCATATTTCTTCCATGAAGTGGATAATTTATTTTTCCATTTTCATTATCAGCCAGTTGTACACATAAGAATCATTTACTTTGATTCTGGAACAATTCCTTTAAAAGTTAGATTGCTACTGTGTACTAGTAAACTCCGCTTTGATGCACTGTGGAAAATAATGTCGTTCCATATAGTATTCCAGATTGTATTACCAAGTAATGAATCTTACTCCTGATACTGTATTGATCATGTAAACAGAAAAAGCAGCCATGCTCTCACACAACTCTGAACATTAGGGGTCAGATCTTCAGTTGGTATAAATCAGTGTATGGCCAACAAAGTTAATAAAGCTGGGGCATTTGACACCATCTGAGCACTGACATAGATCTTGTTGGGTTGTAATATTGGCCAGATCACTAGGATCAACCCTGAAACTTGTAGAAAACCCTCTGAGGGTCCTTCACTTCCATTTGAAAAGGAATCTTGCTTAAATTTCTTTTTTAGTGCCTGCCAAATCCCACTGAATTCAATGGGAGTCTTAACAATGACTTCAGTAGCCACTGGATCAGCCCCCCAAACAATGGCCCATGTAGTATTGTAACTCCCTTCCTCTCTCTTGCTACTGCAATGCCAGCCTTGTAAGGCAAATCCAGGCGAGGCACTAGAATATATCAACTTGGCTGTGAATGAGTGTACTCACAGATCAGATTGGGGTGTGGATGGGAAGAGATGTTGGTTCTCAAACAAGCGCTGTCCATGTGAGACACCAATATAAGATGCCGCTCACAGTGGAATGTGCAAATATTCAAAATATGATTGTGTGCACCACTTGGCTTCACTTGTCTCTCTCAGCTTGGCTTCACTTCAGTGAGGCTTGAATATGACTAAGATATATGCTAAGGTCCTTGGGCTTGGTTCCTTCTCGATTGGGGAAAGAACAAATATGGTGGTATCTTCCAAATATCACCACTCACTGTGGCGCTTGTGGGTCACAGTAAGTTGTGCGGCTCTGTGATCCTTCTCCTCTCACATCAAGGGGCACCTCAGTTAACACCTCACCAAAATGAATGGGAAAGTTCACACCTCTCAGAGGTATTTTTCCAGGATCTCTGCAAACTCAGACATCTTTAAAATCATTTCACAGTTTTAACATTTCCTTTGCAACTATAACAGACAGAAACGTAAAAAAAAGTACAAAAATGAAATCGGAGATTCTGGAGAATAAGATAACAGTTTCAGAGAGGTGCAGGTATACTGTAAAGGCATGTACCTGATGTTTCTGACCCTGAGTATGCTGCTATTTCAGTCGTACAGATACACAGTCAAACAATTCATTACAAATGTAGACTGTTTTTTATTTGTTTGTTTTTCATTATTGACTCATTCCCAAATTGATGTCAATTTTCTTTTAATGTATTTGTAATTTATGCATATTAACCAAATTCTTAAGATGAACAATTTTGGACTGTAGGACGTTCATGAATTGTTATTTTTGACTATTTGCTACTCCACATTCCTGGAATGTGTGGATGACCACTTAGGTCAGTTGTAATCGTTTCTTTTCACTGATCGGATGTCTCAAACTAATAATGAAGAGCTAATAAACAGCAACAGCAAGTTTTCAGATTTTGTGTTAAAAATCATGAAACATCAAAAGTCATTTGTGAAAATCCAGCAATTGTCCAAATGTCCCTGATTTATAAATAATAATCTTGATCCTGAATACACTTACACTTCTGCTTAACTTTAAGTTTATGAGTAATTCTATTAACTTCTATAGGATTAATCATATGAGTAAAGTTAAGCATGTGTATAAATGTGTGCAGGATTAGGATCAATATGACTTTAAATATCACATAATCATGAACTTTACTTGAGGTTTGTATTGACTAAAATAGTCTCAAATCTTTATTAATTATTATTTTTATTAAGCTATCTGTACTAACACACATACAATAGCTCAGATTTATTCTGAAATTTCTCAGACACACCTTTGGTGATATAATTTTATTCAGCCAAATTTGTTCCAAAATCATTATCTATGTAGATCTTCCTTGCTGTGCTACTATTGCCAGCATGTTAGTCAAAGAGGACAATGTTATAATTTTAGGACTAACTGTATTAAACCTCTTATCTATTTCAAGAAACTGGTCTCATGTCAATCAGAGAAAATAATTCCCAAGTGTAAAGAGTGCAAAAATAATTGTAAATGTATGTCCTGTATGATCGTTTCCCCTACTGTAACTGCATAATGTGAAACACAAATTAGACGACCTTTAATTTTTAATTCAGCTTTAACAGAAGTGAAATTATAATAGATAACAACAAAACATATGAACAATTGGTAAATACAGTAATTACGTACAGGCAATATCAAGCCAACATTTAATAATAGCTACAGCAGACTGTAGTTTTAGCTTAGTATTGTGATCTACAAATATCAGATTTCATTTTAATATACTATCACTGAGTGTTATACCTGTTTACCTTCACAACTGGCCATGAATAACCATTTTTTGCTTAATTAAATAAAGGACTTGTTTTCTAATCGTACAATTTTACGTTCCGCTGTCTCTGAAAATACTATGATACCTTGGTCGATGATGTTTGGGTTGTGAAAGCCAATGCATGATCTTTACCATGCACCATTTTTAAAGGTTGAATAGATGACAATTTTAAAAGAAATGGGGAAAAGTCACATCAAAATTCATTTTTCTTTAATGAAAACTATTCCAAGATTCTTCTGAATAATGGCATGTGATCCACCATTGTCACCATTATAAAGCTCTGTCGTAGTGTGAGATGTGAACTGGATTCAGGATATTCTGAGTGGCATCTGAGTTAGTCTGTGTGAGATAACAAACCTATCAGCCTGTTCAGCCTCTGAATGAGAGTTAGTTTAGCAAACTCTTTCACTAGATATGTCAAGCTTTGTTAAGATTATTCCCACTATTTTTTAATTATGAACAAATGTTTTTAATTCTTAGGACAAAAAACAATAACCTTTAATTCTTGGGTTCAATCCAGAACAGTGTAATAGGAGTCATCGACTTCTTAGGACTTTTTTGGTGGACAGTCACCTACATGAAAAAAGCTCATTTACTCCACAAACCATTTTCCACATTACTTGTAGCAATACTATCTAGTGCTATGATGCTTTCATATCTCACAAACTAAGCAGGACTGTGCAGGGCCAATATTATGGATGACCCAAGCCACTTCCTCTAATATAGAGGATTTGCCAGTGCAGTGTTTTGATTTGACACATTATGAAGCCTTCTGTGAAGTTGCACTCTATATGATTTTATGAAAATATGCCAATGAGTTTGAATATAATCTAACTGGGATATGCTTCATGCAAAAGGTTTCTTGTAAGATATCATTACAAATCTTACAATCTTCTGAGTGTGGTCATCCTATTTGTATAAATGTATCACTCTTGTATCTGAAACTAGAAATATGAAATATAACTCTGAGGGCCTATTGTAATTATGTCAAGTGTGGGCCATTAATGGTGGTTTGGAATCTTGATGGCTCCCATAGAATATCAGGGCTGGAAGGGACCTTAGGAAGTCATCTAGTCCAACCCCTTGCTCAAAGCAGGACCAATCCCCAATTTTTGCCCCATATCCCCAAATGGTCCCCTCAAGTATTGAACTCACAACCCTGGGTTTAGCAGGCCAATGCTCAAACCACTGAGCTATCCCTCCCCCCATCAACCAGGACAATTGACTGTGGATGGCTCATTTTGCTTGCAGGCCTTCATGTGAGTCAGGCTGGGAGGATTGAGGGCTTGAAGTCTTACACTGACATTTGATCATGTCACCTGAACTGGGATCCATCTTTAACCTGGTGCTTTTCCATTTAGAAGGAGTGGGAACCCAGAGAGGGACAAAGGATTCCCGCCTCATGCAAAAGCTATATAAGGAGGTGGAACAGAACAAAGGGGTCTGCAATCATGAGAAATCCCCTAGCTACCACCTGAGCTGGAACAAGGGCTGTACCGGGGGCAAGGATTGTGCCCAGACTAGGAAAGTGTCCAGTCTGTGAAAGAAGCTTATTGAAACATCTCTGAGGGTGATATTTGATCTATATTCAGTTTCCCTACTGTATTAGGCATAGACTTGCGTGTTTTATTTTATTTTGCTTGGTAATTCACTTTGTTCTGTCTGTTACTACTTGGAACCACTTAAATCCTACTTTTTTGTATGTAATAAAATCACTTTTTACTTATTAATTAACCCAGAGTATGTATTAATACCGGGGGAGGGGGCAAACAGCTGTGCATATCTCTCTATCAGTGTTATAGAAGGCGAACAATTTATGAGTTTATCCTGTATCAGCTTTAAACAGGGTAAAATTGATTTATTTGGGGTTTGGACCCCATTGGGAGTTGGGCATCTGAGTGTTAGAGACAGGAACACTTCTTAAGCTGTTTTCAGTTAAGCCTGCATAGTTCAGGGGACGTGGTTCATACCTTGGTCTGAGTTTGCAGCAGGCAAGCATGTCTGGCTCAAACCAGGCAGTGTTCTGAAGTCCCAAGCTGGCAAGGGAAATGGCTCAGAGGTAGTCTAAGCACATCATTTGACAGTTCCCAAGGTGTTTTCTGTGATCCAACCCATTACACCTTCAATAAAAATGGGCTCAAGGTCAGAACTTCCTCACACGCTGGAGGTACTTTAGTTCAGATACATCTCTAGTCATTGGTAGAATTGTATTAATGGATCTGTTTGGATACTCCCTCCATTTTTTTCTCTTTCACTTCTAATCATTATGACATCTAGAGCCATAAAACTCTGAGCTTTCCAGATCAGACACATTCTTAGAAAGAAATCTTCATCTAGCAAGCACAGAGCACTCAGGTTTTAATTTGCTTTAACTGGCTCACACACAAGTTGAGACATTCTTTGCCTGGACCTAAATAACTTTGAATGTATGATTCCAACTCCCCCTATTACCCAAGGTTTTCAGAACCAAAAGCAGTGGTAATGTAACAGTTTCACTGCAGGCGGTGTAAGGAATAAATCAATGGGAACACAGCACTTTCGGCTGATGAAAGATTGATACACATGTGCTCTTATCTAAAACTACTATTTATTAGATTTAAGCACACACAGACATAACCAGTTGGTTTAGAACATCCCAAAAATTACCTAAAATCTGAGCTGGTATCAAGTAATTAGCAGCAGGTCAGCGATGGCCGGTCGCTTCCCCACTGGGGAGTAAGGTTCAAACAAAAAGTTTCTCAGGATAGCTTCAGAGAACTGCTCCAATGTACATTCTACTATCTAGTCTTTTTATAACTCACTTTTACAAAACACACAGCTCATAGTGAGCCCTACTGGGTCCTCCCTTCTCCTAACTTCAATAAGTTATTTATCAGTAAAACATTCCTAACAATATTAGCCATAATAAGCTTCTGTATCAAAGGTGCCCAAACACAAGGTCTCCATCCACTTATTTTCTTTCAGTCTCATAATTTGTTGACCCCTTTCTCCCCTCCTCCCATTCTGATTAGCAGAAACTGTAAGCCTGCAGCTAGTATTTGACCTTGCCTCTAAAAGCCCTGCTTGTGCAAATAAACCCTTAACTATGTGGAGTTCTATTTTTTAAATTAATGGTGGTTGAATGCACACAATATTAGCTTTGGTCAACTTCTTGGTAACACACTCCTCAATTCCAGGGGAACACCCCAATCTTTAAAAACATCAAAAAGAATACAAGACATTGGGATCTAAAGTGATGATTACACAGTTGAGTTCCCCAACAAATAGCTTGATCAAGGAGCAACTAGTTCAGCCCCAGCACAACATGGATTTTGATAAGTAATTTTAGATCCATTTAACTCAATTATCATTGTAAATTGGGATCACACAAATCAAGCTCCACTCTACCTCCAGGAACATTTGTGTTCGACAGGGAGTGATCAGGGACAGATTGCCCCCATTCCATGGGGAAACCTTCATGGGAGGATTGAGGGATTGTGGGAAGATGTCTCCAGGAGTATCCACGTGTGGAATTACTCACACATTGTCCTGTTATACTATGGAGTGGTGATCACTACATCGCTTTTAAATTAACACTTCTATAATGTACTATTTATTACTTTTGTAGGACTGGTAAAATCATCAAGAAAAATGTATACATCAAATGAGTTATTCAATGAAAACCCACAATACTTGCTGAATAACACATCAGCATTTGTGAAATATTATTCTGCCAGCTCCATTACTTTCATTGTACAATTTACTGAATTACAGAACCAGAATTTTCAAAAATAGGTGCCTACAGTTAGGTTTCTAAAACTTTATTTAGACTCCTAAATAAGGCTCTAACTCTGCAAATTCTCACGCAGATACTTATGTTAAAATATATGAACAGTCCCATTGAAGTCAACAGAACTACTCATCATTAAAGTTAAACACGTGTAGGTGTTTGTAGGACTGGGGTTCAAGTGACCACAGTTTCAAAAGTAAAGTAGTGTTTTCACAAAGCTAAACCAAACTACTTCTAGTTGCAACCCAGTTAACATCTGATAATAATAATAAGCACTGTTGTATTAATTTAGGCTTGGTCCACACTAGGGGGTTGGGTTGATCTAAGATATGCAACTTCAGCTACAAGAATAGCGTAGCTGAAGTCGACGTATCTTATATCGAATTTAAAGTACTTACTGCAGGTCCACGCGGCACAGGCTCGCTCCCCCATCGACTCCGCTTACTCCTCGCGCCGAGCTGGAGTTCCGGAGTCGATGGAGAGCGCTTCTGGGATCAATTTATCGCATCTACATGAGACACGATAAATTGATCCCAGAAGATAGATCGCTACCCACCAAATCGGGCGGGTAGTGTAGACGTACCTTTAGATGGACTATATGGACTCAAAGTGTCAAAAGTGTTAATGGGACACTGAAACTGCCCAGTATTAAACAGTATTAAACATTAAACAGGTTTGTTATATAGAGACCTCAGCCTATTTAGTGCCATGGCAAACACACTATTGAAAATCTTTTTAACCTTTTATTAAAGATACAGAAAAGACAGGGTGGGGGGAAGGTTAGGCTTCCATTTTAACATTCCATGGTCCCTTTCCCCTGAGAAAGCAGAATCCTTCCCCCCTTGTCTGATCACCTTTTAAGATGGCATTAAAGATGGTAATACCTGTGCTTTTGGGGGGAAAAGAGAAGTTAGCTGAGATGGGATGGAGTTGTCACGGTTGCTGTTGTTAAAATCCAATCTTGTTTCCTAGAACCTAGAACAAGATAAACACACACAAATGGGGAAAAGAAAAGTACACCAAAGATAGAAAATGCAGCTTCTGTCTCTGGTGTTGACTTTCACTTGCAGCATCACTGCTGGAAAAACACAGGCTTATCAGCTACTCTGAGACCTGCAAACTTGTACCATCATTGTGCTGTTTGGGCATTGAATTTAGCTGCCTTTCTGGTCACAGACTTACAGCACTGTGGCAAAATATACAGTCTTGGCTGGCTAAGCCAGACTCTTATTAGATAGAAGGAAAAAGGAGAGAGATAAGAAAGAGAAAAAATAAAGTAAGGAAGGAAAAGGATACGTGGGGTTGGGAGATAGATGAATTCTCACATCCCAAGTTGTGTTTGGGATTTAACCAGAGGGAGTGTATGTGGCAGTGTCATCTATGTCCCTCTTTTGTGGCCTGGTCTGGCGAGGACTTCTCTCAAGATTCAGATGAAAAAAGTGTGGAGTTCCAGGACACAATGAGGATGGCAGCCATGATGGCGAAGCTCACACCTTCTCTGCCTTTCAGTTAGCCAGCATTGTGGTAGCCAGCTTTTCCCTCCAAAGCCACTTCTTGAGGACCCCAAAATGGAGTGATGGGCAGAATAGTCCATTCTCTCATTATTTTCTTTACCAATTAGGCCTTATTTCTGACACATCAGTTTTGGTCCATGGTTCCCCATTTCTCTTGTTTACCAGCCATGATCTTAATGCGCTCCTTGAATTATATCAGTAGACCTTTTTGTTTGGAATAACCTATATTTATTTTTGTTTCCCTTTTGCACCTTTTCCCATCAACATTTATTGTTATAGATTATTGTAACATTTTATGAATGTATCCTTGCTTCTTACAATTGAACTCACAATTAGGGTAAATTCGTAGGTCAAATTATCACAACAGTACCCTCAGAAGACCAATAGCCATAATGAAGTTCTGTAAAAAAAACAACCTTGGCATTCATAGTGAAAGGATAACCTTAGATAAGGAATTGACCATGAGATACTTTGCATGCGGTTGTGGTATGAATAATGTTCTATGCTTTCCATTCTTACAAAAAGGTGCATATATCAAACTTGCTTACTGATGGTAAGATAATATAGACTATTTTGAGTGCCCATTTTTATATATAATGTATTGTACCTACTGTAGTTTCCATGCTCTTGTTTCAGGTGCTTTTTGGACCAATTCTTTCAGAATGTTTTGGGTTATTTTCTTAACCCTCAGATAGATGGCTCTAAGCCATGAGGAGAATTTTAGATGACAAAAATCTGTTACACTTGAGAAGTCTGATTGAGACTTCAAGCCGGCATGAAAGTAGAAAGAAAAAGAATGAGACCAAATGAATTTCAGGTAGTGAACATTATTGTACAATTCACTTAAATTAAATGTGGCTATTTCTGATTAATGATGTTCTTACCATTTTCTGTACAACACAGTCAGTCTCTGTTTAACTTGGCTGACCTGTAAAACAGCTTTTCTCCCAGGTCTGTTTGTTCTGAAAACTTTATATCCTTCTTGCCTATTCCTTTTTAGCAACAGGGAGTGGAAAGGAGGGAATGATGAAAGGAAGGAATACAAGAAAGGAGCTATAATGAGGAAGGTAGCACCGGGACAATATAATATAGAAATATTTTTTTTCATACAGCCTTTAAGCACATGCATTTTTCAATTAATAGAGAGTTATGCTGTGATTTTTTTAAATTAATGCATCTATTTAACACATTTATGAGTCACTTGTGGATAGGCATCTAAGCATCATTTATTAAAATCAACACACAGCGTTAGTATCCAAATAAGGAATCATTCAGCCAAAATAAACAGCCACTGTGAACCAAAATGATTTGGCAAAATGCCAGCATGATTGCCTACTAGCAAGCTGCTCCACAATATGAAAGGGACCAAGTCCCAGTTTAAGTGAATAATACAGGGAAAATACAGTAACAGATAAGGAAAACAAGATATCAGTGAAAGTGCCCTCAACATCTTCAAAGATAAGCCTGACAATAAATGAAATTTGATTCATGCCATAAAGGGGCTAGAGAGGGGCTTTGGTTGAAGAAAGCCCTTCCTCCATACATCACCAAAAATGACAAAGATAGTGGATAGAGGTTGGTGGCTGACCATATGGGAAAAAAAGAACCACTTGTTTCTTCAAGATGTAGTTGTAGACTGTAGGCGGCATACGACCCCATGCTGGTTTCAGGTGCCATATGATAGAGATAACGGGAGTCATCACATTTTCAACAGACAACGTTTGGATCATGAACAGGCAAACATGTAGGATGCACAGAGAATGTGTGCATCAGGTTGAGCTGACCAGTTTGTTCATGACAAAATAATTTGGATATAAATATGTAAAATTGGTAAATGTGCTCTGTACATTTATACTTTACACAAGCTGTAATAAAATCAGGATGATGTTTGAGGGCAGGGGTGCGAGTTTGACTATGATGGTCCCTCTGGACCTTGATTAACCTGTCCATGCCACTCTTGAAGCAGTACTCCTCTGGTGATTATTATCTGTATATGGGGTTTTGGGCAAAGAGCAGCAAGGCAGCTATCTGCAATCATTGGCTTTGTCTTCCAATATTACAATGCCATGTATCCGTATCAAAATTACCACAATGTAACCGCTGGTATGTATCAATTCTTCTCTCTTATCATTTATTTTGAGGAGTTGCTCACTCCTACTTTCATCATGCTAAAGACAGGAAAATTCGAGATGATTTGGGAGGTTTTGGTCTCTGATTTTGGAAATAAGTCAAAACTAGGGATGGTCCTGCTATGGGTCTCAAAAGGTCTTTTTGGAATATATGAACATCAAAGGGGCTAAGTTAGAAGTAGAATTAATTTCAGGCACCCTTCTGTGGTCTTCATTCTAAGGTAGGAAACCTTCAGAGGCAGGAGGATAAAAGGAGTAACCACATTCTATACCGATATTGTTTGGATCTTGAACAGGCAAATGTGTGCATTCTGTTGGAAGGCCAGGAAGATAGAAATGGTGGAAAACATAATTTTAAGGGATGCAGAAGAGAATCAGGAAGGAAAGAGGAGAATGGTCCAGAACTCGGCAGTATAGTCCATGCTGCCTACATGAAACTCAATCAAAATGTTCCATTCCAGTGCTAGAGTTTATGATCTCAGAGTGGGTTCAAATTTTGGCAAAATGAGTTCCCTAGCTTTTGACTGCAAATTATTTTTTTTCATAAATTTTAAATGTTTTTTTCCACTGCTTATTGTGTTTTAAAAGCTTGAGAGCTGTTTCCTTACTAGAAACTAGAAACTGCCATTCTCTCTCTCTCTCTCACACACACACACAAATTGACATGTACATGTATTCTTTTATGCTAGTGAATGCAAAAAGTGATAAGTGATCAGCCCTGTAGATTCGCCTGCAGTATGGGTACCACCAGGAAACCATTTCCCCATACTATCCTCCTAATGTGCCACAGTTATGACACAACTTGCAGGGCTGAACTATCCTTTGAAAGCTAGTTGGGGAGGGGGAGAGGCTTCAGGAGCAAACTGTATGTACATGAACACACCTACTCTGCCAAGATATCCAGCAGATTGAGCTATGTTGCTCAAAGTGATCAGCTTTGACTGGTGTTGGATTAACATTACTTTAGTACTGAATGCAGGGGTTGTGAAATGTTATCAATGTTTTTATTATATGAATAAAGGGGAGCAGAACTATGCTGAGCTTGTCCCAAATTAGGGGGTCACCCTCAGCTGAAAGGACCTTGTGAAGCCAGGGGCTTGAATTCCAGACCCCTGTGAAAGTAAGTGGGGTGGGGACAGGTGTCTCAGCCACGAGATGTGGACTCTCCCTAAGGGTCCCCAGGCTGGTTTAACTTGTTCTTCCTCACTGTTCAAAGATAGAGCTAAATAGGCTTCATTAGAAGCCTTTTGTTATTTCAAATACTCAATGAAAGCTGAAATCACTTGTGGTAGAGTAGCATTTCTGCCCGGCCTGCTGAGAGCTAAACATTACTAAGAGTCTGATTTACAGAGGTCACAGCAGCAGGTGGCAGCAGAAGGTAACTGATGGGTGGCCAGTGAAAGTGGCAAGGGGTTTGCTGGCAAGGTGGGCATGCAGCAAGGAACCACGGCTGGCAGGACGGCCAAGTGATGAGGAACCATGGCTGGCCGGGAGGCCAGGCAGCAAGGAACCATGGCTGGCAGGGCAGCCACTGGAGAGGAGCTGCAACTGGTGGGGAGTCCAGACAGAGCAAGTGCTCAAATGGCGGAGCAAGCAAGGTGGGAGGTGAACTTACACAGATGCACCTCTGAACTGTGTGTCCTCACTGACCAAGGACAACAACTGTGAGTGGGGTATGGTTTGGGAGCAGAGGGGGGCACAGTAAAGGAACTTTTGGTTGTAGAACTCAAGAACACGAGGCAGAAGACTCTTCCCCATGCACTCTGGGGTGGGTGTCCTGCTCACAGTTTTATGTTTATGAATCCTGCTTGTGGTATTTTCCCTAATTAATGTTGGCTGACTTCTCTCCTTTCATGAAGTTTCTTTCCTGCACTCAGACTCTGTGCTTGCAAGTGGGGAAGTATTGCCTCTCAGAGGCACCCAGGGGTGGTGTGTATTTTTCTCGGGTTATTTTTTATATAATATGATTATATGCACTCTAGAGAGATTGAGTGAGGTCATTAACTTCTACCTAAATCATGGAGTACCCAATGGATGATGATAAACACCCATTTATTATTATCGGGTTATTCATTTGAACAGTGCTCCCAGATTTTATTTAATATAAAAAGAGCACTACCATATTTTTTAAAAGAAATGCATAAAACTTTAATTACACTTTGCAAAGTCTAAAGGAAAAGAGTACTGCTAAGTGGCAGAGCTACTTATGCTCAGTGTCACTTATTATTCTGCACTAAATATAGCTAAACACACTTGAATGCTTCAGATTATATACCATACGTGTAAAAATGTTTTACAATAAGAGACTACATATTTCTAATTCACAGGTACTTCAACAGAGGATATAATTCAAGAACCAATGGATACTGCACTATATTTTGGCTGTGTTCACGATGGTAATGCTGAGTTAAAGATGGAAGCTAATGGTTAAAATGTCACTGCTTTGCATATGATAGCTGAAAATGCTGCCACTGGGTCAGCTTTGCTCTTAAATGTCTATACACAATTTCTTTAGTATACATTTTTATTATTTATGCATTGCACAACAAGGAAGCATTTTATTTTACTTTATGAAGAGTTAGGGGAAGGCTCAAGTATGAACAAGTATAAGTCTTTGGGATGGTCAGACGTTATCCACTCAGTCACTCTGATCTATTTTTACTCCCTTTGTCTTTAACCTTCTAATATACTAGTGACCTCATACCTCTAATGGAGAGGAAAGAGATTAACAGAACTCTCTGGGGCAAATCTTTGTATTGGCTACTGATGGAAAAGCCAAGGGAAGTTCATGTAGCATAGGTCTTTCCTTTGAAAGTGACCCAGGGAATGTGAATCAAGAGCACTCCAGAATTCAATTCTCTCACCTCAGTTAGCAGACAGCTGCTGCCACACCACACTGAACTGACTAGCATTTTTTTTAATTACTCAGGCCTTTCAAGATAAAACACTTTAGTAATGATAAAAAGCACGTTTTCCAGTCAGAGTCCACCCCATCCTACCCCCACAGGATTTACAGTAGCTGTTTTGTCATCATTAGATTTTATATATTAAAAATATTTTCTCTTTTGTATTCATATTAAGCCATTAAAAATCCATTGTGTCCCAATCATAGAATCATAGATTTTTAGGACTTGAGGTGACCTCGAGAGGTATCTACTTCAGTTCCCTGCCCTTCATGGCAAGACCAAGTATGATCTAGACAAATGGTTCTCAATCTATTAATCATTGTGGGCCGCATATGCAGCCCACAAAGTGTTACCTGGACCGCAGGTCAAGAACCACAGTGCACCCCACCTAATCCCCCCCCCACAACCCCCCTATGCACAGTGCTCTCCACCCGGAGACCCCAACACAAAGTGGGGCCAGGAGCAGAGAGCAGGTCATGTGTCGGGGACCCCGACCCTGGACCTCACAGGGTGAGGCCAGGAGGCAGCCAGAACTCACACCCCGAACCCCAACTCAACCCTGGACCCTGCTGTGCTGGGACGGGCAGCAGCCGGCACCCAGGACCCTGTACCCTGCTGTGTGAAGGTGAGGGGCAGCCCATCAGCTGCCTGGAACCCAGAGCCCACTGGCTGCCCATACCCTGGAGCCCACTTCCTTGTAACAAACTTTTATGTACTTGAAAACTGTTACCATGTTCCCTCTTAGTCTTCTCTTCTTCACACTAAACAAACACAGTTTTTTCAATCTTCCCTCACAGGTCATGTTTTCTAGACCTTTAATCATTTTTGTTGCTCTTCTCTGGACTTTCTCCAATTTGTCCACATCTTTCCTGAAATGTGATGCTCAGAACTGGACACAATACTCCAGTTGAGTCCTAATCAGTGTGGAGTAGAGCGGAAGAATTACTTCTCGTGTTTTACTTACAACACTCTTGCTTATACATCCCGGAATGATGTTTTCTTTTTTTGCAACAGTGTTACACTGTTGACTCATATTTAGCTTGTGATCCACTATGATCCCCAGATCCCTTTCCACAGTACTCCTTCCTAGGCAGTCATTTCCAATTTTATATGTGTGCAACCGATTGTTCCTTGCTAAGTGGAGCACTTTCAATTTATCCTTATTGCAGTTCACCCTTTTTACTTCAAACCATTTCTCCAGTTTGTCCAGATCATTTTGAATTTTAATCATATCCGCCAAAGCACTTGCAACCCCTCCCAGCTTGGTATCATCTACAAACTTTATAAGTGAACTCTCTATGCCATTATCTAAATCATTGATGAAGATATTGAATAGAACCAGACCCAGAACTGATCCCTGAAGGACCCTGCTTGATATGCCCTTCCAACTTGACTGTGAACCACTAACTACTCTCTTGGAACAGTTTTCCAACCATGGATGCACCCACCTTATAGTAGTTCCATCTAAGTTGCATTTCCCTAGTTTGTTTATTAGAAGGTCATGCGAGACAGTATCATCTCACAATTACCATAGATATTTCCTAAATTAAGTATAGAGAACAACTGAAGTAATCTCTTCCATCCCTACTCCTGCAGAGATCTCTAATACAGCTGGCCACTGAGGCAGCTCATGTACACAGGGCTGCATGCTCAGGAAGTAACTTATTAGCCCAGGTTTGTGTCTTTGCTCCGACAACTCTTCTGTAGCAGCATAAACTCTGAGCAGCATATAACTTTGCATGCAGAAATGAGAGGCTGGACAGAGGGAGCAGCAAAAAAATCAAACAACCCAAGACAATGAGTAAATTTGGGTTGTATTTGAACCAATGCTATTTTGTGTAGTCTAGCAGTTTGGGCTGAATATTTCACAGAGATTCAAACAGCTGCACCACTGTACAAGTCATTTTTCAATACCAACAAGCAAATCACTTTACACAAAACAATACGCAACAAAGAACACCACAGTATGTAATTCCCACTTGATTCAACAGGTTTTTACAGTATTACTGCCACAATATTCCCAACTTCAGCTTGTCTGGGGTATGGAAGCCAGTCTATTTATCATACCTATTTTTAACACTAAACACCATAGTATATAGGTTCTAGGAATGATACTTTGCACTTCTAAAGTGCCTTTGATTACATGATTGTAAAGCACCTGACCTAACAAACGTTACTGACCTAAGACTCACACAACACTTTTTTTGAGGTGGATATCTGAGGAAATGCCAGTTCTGGAATCTTGATCTCCTGGATGGATCCCAGGACAATCCTTCATTTTATGCTGGAGTCAAAACTAAGCCTATCTGGGCCCAGCGCCTCAAGATATTTGGGTGTCTAACTTCAATTGAGCCTTTGGGTCTGCAAAATACTTTCGCTTGCTAAGCTACTGGAATCAATATTTTACTTGTGGACATAGATCGCTTAAAATACTTTGGACTGAATATTCTATAAGACATGATGATAATCTGTATTATGTTTTGTATTTTTGTTTTCTGTTTTTTGCAGAAAAACAACCATTCCATAGCATGGACTGGTAAAATGGAAAATTATCATATCTGTGAAAATAAAAAACATGTTCTCAAACCTTTACCTCTTATTTGAATAACTGACTTGTTTTCATTGTATAAACAATATTGACAGGAAAATGTAAAGCTATCTTAGCACCATATTCCTTCCTAGGGCTTGTCCACCTCAAGAAGCAAATTGTTTTAATTCTTGTTATTATTAACCATTGACTATTATATTATTACAGTTTAATTAATATACATTTCATAGAGCTGTGACCAGCCTTGATTTTTAAACTGGCCTGAAATGTAGCAGGTCATCAATTGCTGAGCATATCTGAATATGCACTAACACTTTCTATGTTAAGGAGCCATTGTTCAAAAATGTTATACCGTGAGAGGTATAATAAGTTACCTCTGTGGAAAAACTGCTATAACATTGTGTATAATTTACTGTCAGCTCTATAATAAGAAAAATGAAAGAGTACCAACTTGCTCCACAATTTGTGAAACAAAATAAGCCACGCGGAAACTGAATTATATAGATTGAATTTTGTTTCCTCTGTTACTGTTAAGAAATTGCCCGCTAGGAGTGAGTGAAACATTGTGAAGTGGGATTACATCACTTCGGATGAGAATATTTTACTATTGTTGTTATAAGTAGCTTTATTACTTTTTTGAGCAGTGGAGATGGTGTTGATTAATAAGGGAAAAGCCATATGCACAGTGAGTTAGGAGAAGGAAAAGTTAAAATATTGTACCAGTCTCTATAAAGAAGGGGCGGGGGGATTCTGAATAATAGCATGGCTTAACTACCTTGGGTTTTATCTTTCAGGTTCTGCAGCATTTCTGTTTCACAGTAAGGATATATTTCCTTGTGGAACCAAATGTAGTTACAATGAAATCATTCATACCCCAGTGCTATTCTCTTCTGCTACAATGTATGTGGAGACTGACTGTTGAAATTATTTCATTCTCTGATGGAAGACCATGCATCCTAGTTACCTTTTTGCTCCATTAATGAAGCCCACCTAAACATTTTGTCTTCACCTTCCTTTATTTATCTGTCTGATTCACCCTTGTGTTATGCCATTGTTATGCCAGTGTAACACCACTGAACTCAGACTTGTTTTGTTTTGTTTTCAATTGAGTTATTCTGATTACAGTGGAGTAACGCAGTAGGGAATCAGGCCCTATATGGCACTCATCATCATATGTGCCTATGAGCCTTATTCCTTGCTGACCTCTTCTTTTGTCTCCTCTTTCCACTTGCACAAGGGGTCTTCCTCCATCATTCAAATGCCTCTACAAACTGACTGCTTCTCTACTGCTGACAAATATAAACCCACTTTAGTGGAAGCTGTGCAGGGGTGTGGTCTGCCTGGTTGCCTATAAGCAGGGAAGGCTCTCCTCTCTCTTCTGCCTATTTTCTGTATGTGGTTTGTAAACCCCATTACATATGACCATAACTGTTATTTTGTTTTTTTAATATGCATTCTAAAGTGTGTATACAAGTTAGGTCAAATTTATGATACATGTTGGTAAATCACATTGCAGTTCTATCCAGTTATTTATTTGTACAAAGACACTTCTGATAACTCCAAGTACTCTCTTTTAATTGATGGACTAAATTCAGAGATTTTCTGATGAGTGTGAGAGCAATAATGAGCTGTCATCAGATATATTGATTTGTGCTTAATATGCTTGCTCACTGGTTTGCCAGTATGAGTGCTTACTTATTATAAGCTGCCTATTCTTCCACTGATGTTCTTTTGTTACCATTAATAGGAGTTGAATAAACCAATCTCAATGAGAAAAAAACAACTATGATTCACTGAGCAATGAATAATATAAAGAGTATCACCCTTTTTTTTTTAGAAAAATCAAGGTATTTTCATGTGTCAAGACAAATATTATATTCAGTGTTAATGACTTCATGAAATGGTAACCTTTAACAGGAGCAGGATCAATTAATACAATGGCATAATATTTATTTTATTCAAATGCTGTAACAGTGGTGTTGATCATATTTTGCTGAGCATTTGTTTTCATAGATTCCAAGTGCAGAAGGGACAACTGTGATCATCTAGTCTGACCTGTGTAACAGAGGTCATACAGCTTCCCCCCAAAAATTCCATTTGAACTAGAGTATATTTTAAAAAAAATCCAATCTTGGTTTAAAACTGGCCAATAATAGAGAATCCACCACAATCCTTTGTAAGTTTTTGAAGAGGTTAATTATCTTCACTGTTAATTTTGATTATTTGTTTTTGGTTTAACGGTTTTGATGGGGTAGGCGTGGGAGGTTATAGAGATGATGAATTACATCTTTTTTTTAAAACAAGGGATAATCTGTTCTGTGCTTTCTCTTTCGTGGCATGCCTGGGATGAGAAATCATTTCATTCTCCCTCACACCTTTGGGGTAAGACTGCGGGAGCAGCCTGCGTACTATATTCCTGCTTGTGTCTTACAATATATTTTTTTTGCATGCAATTGCATTAGTATATTTTAGAAAATTGGAAGGCCCTCAGTGTTTCTATCTTTCTACTCAGATTTCAAGAAATAAGATAGTGGCACTTCAAGAGATGGTGTTAAAAAAGCAACAACACTAGCATGGCTGACAGACCTCCTGTCAGAGTCCATGAGCACTGATTCCAGATAATATTGCTCGTAGGAGCCAATATGATCTGACCTACTACCCAGTGACCCAGTAACAATTGCTAGAACTCGAAGATCAACTCTGGAAGAGGACTCGAGTCCTGGGATCTGATCAGCTAAAGTCGGGGGGGTCCAGATTGGTATAAATAGAAGTAAGGACCCAAACAGAGAATAGGAAGTTGTTGGTGCAACTGGTTTTCCCCACACTTATGACTGCCTTCCCTACACTACCGACTCTTGCTGCCTTCTGGTATCCTGACCCGGGCTGCCTCCTGACACCTGAGTCTTGGTCTGCCCCTAGCCTGTGTGAGATTCCAGTCTCCTGTTATCCAGACCCAGCCTGACTCCTGCTCCAACTGCTGGGTCAGACTACCCCTTTAGAAGGAACAGTGATGAGCAGGATATCCAGCTTGGCTTTCACACACAAAGTTGTTCAGAAGTGCCCACATTTTCTCAAGCCTGTTTTGTGCTATCCTTGCTTGTTTCATTTCAAATCCTATGCCCTAGAATTAAAAATCACCTTTGAAATCAATAGTTGTTCTATTGTGTGAAGGTCAGAGGTGAAAGTAAGCCGGTGTGGTCCGGTACAGCATACCGGCAAGAGCCAGTACGTTGTGCTGGACCGTGTCGGCTTCCCCGGCAGTGATTTAAAGGGCCCGGGGCTCCAGCTGCTCTGGGGATCCCCGGGCCCTTTAAAGCGCTGCCAGAGCTCTGGCAGTGTGGCTCGGGTAGCACTTTAAAAGGCCCAGGGCTCCCCGCAATGGCAGGAGCCCCAGGCCTTTTAAAACACTGCCTGAGCCTGGCTGCCAGAGCCGGGCTCAGGCAGGGATTTAAAAGGCCCTTGGCTCCTGCTGCTGCTGGATGCCCCGGGCACTTTAAAGCACCGCTGGAGCCCTGTCACCACTATGGGAAGTGGCATCAGGGCTCTGGCGGGGATTTAAAGGGCCTGGGGTTCCGGCCGCTGCAGAAAGCCCCAGGCCCTTTAAATCCCCACCGGAGCCCGGCTGCCAGAGCCCCAGGGCTCTGGCAGCTGGGCTCTGGTGGGGATTTAAAATGCCCGGAGCTCTGCAGCGGCCGGAGCCCCGGGCCCTTTAAATCACCCCGGGGCTCCCAGCCGCCTCTGCAGCTGGTAGCTCTGGGATGATTTAAAGGCCCCGGGGCTCCCAGCCAGAGCCCCCAGCCAGAGCCCCAGGGCCTTTAAATTGCCTCTTCCGGTCGAGGCCACTCCTTTTCCGGTTTAGGCCCCACCCCCACCCAGGACTCCAGCATACCGGTAAGTCCTGTAAGTTACTTTCACCACTGGGGAAGGTAGAAGTTACTTTCACCACTGGTGAAGGTAGAATTTTGCCTGTGTCCAGAGGAGGCTACAAAATGCTCTCCTTACAAAGACATTGATAACATGGATAGTCAGTTACAGGTGACAAAAACAGATGTTTCTCAGACATTATCAAATAGAATTTAATGTCTTTGGTTGTAACAGACAAAATTCCATTTGCCTGGAAACACAGCAAATTGTATCCTACTTACAATGGACAGTCACTTTCAGGGGGACACAAAAATATTTCCCATCACCTTTGTGATACATTAAACATCAACAAGTTTTCCTTCAGGCATTGTTCAAACATTTATGGGCACTGTTACTGCTTTAAAGAGGGAGGGGGAAACTCGGGCAAAGTTTGTAAGGAGATCTGCAGTTTGATGTAACTGTGAGATGCAAGCAGTATGGAAAGTGTAGTCATTTTTTAAAAGCGTGTGTCTCAGACTTGTCAGCTGCAGAGCAAAGGAAAAAGAGTGAGAGAAAGAACTGAGTCACAGAAGAAGGATCAGTGAAACACTGACTTTCCCTGACTTCCACTTTCACCTTTTTCTAGTCTCTTTTCCTTAAAATACTACATATAAAAAAAGAAAAGCTACATCTTTAAAAAATAAATGCTGAATTAATTTTTATTTTTCAAAGAAAAAAGGAGCTCCCTTTATTTTTCCTATTTTTGGTGAATCCCTGCAAGCTAGTTATGAGTATGTTGGGTTTCATATGCTAATTACACATTTTATAAATTACTGATGGAAAGATGTAATAGCTACTTAAGGAGACATATCTAAATGACATGTGAGATTGTGCTAGTCACCCATTTAGAGTCTGATCCTGCAATTTTGCCATGTCCAGACCCACGCACTGAGATCATTGGGGAATTCTGGTTGAAGAGTATCTGCATGATCTTTGACATGCAAAACAAATCTCTGATAGAGCAACAAGTGATGCTCCCAGAGTTTGTTTTTGTGCTGGATTCTCTTCCCCATCTGTGTTGCTCTGGTTGTGCAAAGAGGATGAAATCTGGAGTTGCCTCTGTGCTGAGCATGGGAGAATGTCCTACATGCACAGAGCTGGGATAGCCAATTTCTCTGCCACCATCCCATATAATCTTCTCATGGGGCATGTCAGGAATCAGAATCAATGAGGTGTATGACCACAGCTCCATGTTACTCTAACCTGCAGTGAGAGAATCTGGGAGCTGGGTACTCTCAGCTACACCAAGCAGAAACATAGTTAGCAGAGAAATCAACCCCTAATTTCTTCAATATACCCTCTCTTAACTCCCACATCTCCTCCCACTGGTTCTACTTTTTGTAGAAGACAAAAATAGAAAATAAGTACATACAAACTGAGAGGATGTGATCTCTCAGACATATATAAAGTACTTATCATTGTAGGGTTTAAGGCTGATGTGACTATGATAGTTTGTGACTATCCTACATTATCTATTTAAGCTCTGACCCTGCAAACTGCTCCTCCTGGGTGGAATTATTTGGGGGCATGTGGAGCCCCACTGAAATCAATCGAGTCTACCTGCAAGAAGCAGCTTGTAGGATCAGCCCCTTCTGTTGTGTTAATGAATAACTGGGTTCCACCTATATATGAGCATGTGTCCGTTTTCCCTAAAATAGTCCAAGCACACCATACTTTTACTGTTTTGTAATTAAATGATTTCTTGTCCAGTGGTAACCTGTAGCCAGGATCCCAAAGAAGCACTTTCTGCACAGTTTTGCAAGAAGCACATTGCTAACTTTTCCAAATTACTTGCCATATGCAGGAAGCATATGGCATAGTTTTATAATTGTGTTAAGTAGCAGGAACCTTGCAAATTTCATAAAGAATTATGTGAGGCAGCAGCTTAAATATTACATACAGGTCCTTGTATAGTTTTTGTCGTCTCAATGAAATAAAATAGATATTTATATCATTTTTTTACAAAAAAAATTAGTAAGATGAAGCAAGTGTACTAACCTTGGTCAACTCTGGGACCAACACATTCCTGTGGTTTATACTAGGTCAGGGATCTCAAACTCAAATCACCATGAAGGCCACATGAGAGCTAGGAAATTGGCCTGAGGGCCGCATCACTGAAACCTTGTCATACAATGATAGAAAAGTATAGTCAAAAATGAAGAGTAATATAGTTTTCTATTAAAAGTCAATGTATTAACTTTTAAAAAACTGTAATGCAAAGGGGGGTTTTAATAAAATATAAACACTCAGTAATGTTTGGAGCTTGGCTGCCAGTGGAGTCGGCACCTATGGCGGGCCACAGGAAATAACTCTGTGGGCCGCATGTGGCCCGCGTGCCATGTGTTTGAGACCCCCTGTACTAGGTAAAGCCTAGGGAATTCTGGACGCTTTCCTATTTCCTGGAAGAGCATGTTTGGTCTATTTTGTATGGATTCCACTTATTTTGTTGAAGCAGTAAATTGTCTTAAAGGATGTAGCCATTTACCTACTTGCAGCCCTAAAAGGCAATTCCAAAAAATGAGACAAAACTAATGTATTATTATTTATTATTATTATCTGTACTATGGCAGTGCTCAGAGGCCACAATCAGTATCAGGGCCACATTGTTTCTGGCACTGTGTTGATACACATAGCAAGACACGTTCAAAGAGTGTACAATCTAATTTAAGATGTGAAGTATTTGGAGCTGGCTCACTCCCTCCTACAGTACCTCTGGAAGAGGACTTGAGGGAAGAAAGCCTAGGGAAGGTTGCCAGTCATGTGAGTGCAGCTCTTAAACCTCACATATCCAAGGGGAACCAGTGGCCAACTGGTCTTACTAAATAGAGCTGTAACTGGGACATAATGGGAGCAATACCATAGAACTGTTTGGGCCCTTTTTCTGCCTAGAAGGGCCAGAGGTGGGGAGGAAGATCCTTGCTCAGAGGTTCCCCTCAGTTTGCAGATCCAGGGGCCCAATCTGCATTTCACATTATTTAACCCAGAAATTGTGATTTGCTGCTCATTAGAGTGCAAGGGAATAAGATCCTCATTGTCTCTAAGAAGGCTTTTAAAATAAAGATTTTATTCTGAAAGCTAAATCATTGTAATGTCACACCTCTTGAAATTTGATTTTTAAAAATAATAAAGTTCTTTTTCAGATCATTAAACAAGATTGCCTGTACTTGGTAAGCATCGCCTAACTGTAATTTGCTGCCATTCAAGCACAGGTTGCAAAATTATAGTGGTTTGCTCAATCATGGAAATGGTTCTTTCAACCAACAAAATCTTACACACCGTGCAAGGCAAAAACTTTGTTTTTAGTTCAGTTATAAATATTACCTTAATAGTATATTGACCATTAGTTCCTGATCTGAACCAAACAGTTGTTTTAGCATTTTGACCATCTGAGAAGGTTGCTCAGTAGTAACAGAAAGTACTCTACACTGGTATTCTCAATTCTATGTAATTACAATCAACAGCAGCTATTCTGGCAGGGCAATTTGAACTCTTCTAGCTGAAGTTTTCACAAGACTCCTGTTTCATTGCTTTTTACTCTTTAAATTCCAGATCCTTGTTCTGTTGCTTTTACAGGATGGTAATTGTGTGTTTCAGCAGTTTCTGTGGGATCTTACTCCTAATCCTATCTTGTCCTACTCAAGCACTCTTTTTGATTAAAAAGTTTTCACAGGATTTAAAGCATTCTGCTGGAATTGTTTGAACTTCACAAAAGGCCAGACTGGTATCTTCACAGCTGTTTCCTCTCAAAGGATTTTAAAACATGAGGTGGTTTCAAATCACCATTGCACAACAAAGGGCTTTGAAATGAACTGGAATATAATAGTTAATCTGTGAGCAACAGAAACAAAGGAAGTGCCTGCCTTCTATGCCAACTAGGAGAAAACAATTCTCTTTTTCATGGAATATACTGAAGCACTGCTCTTCTGAGCAGAACCGAAGGTGCTGTAATAAATGGTGTTGGTGAATCAGAGAGTGACAGCCTTCCTCTTGAGTTGGTGTTGTCCTAGTGTGCCAGCATGGTGTTCAAAGCATTGTGCTGTTGGAAGTGCGATCTTTTGGCAAAAACAAAGGTCGACATCCTGGTCCTTTGAATGGCAAAATTCTCACTGATTTCAGCGGAGGCAGGATTTCACCCAAGAACTGCAGTTCTAACTACCTGTGATAATTAATAGCCCATTGCACTTTTTGCACCATTACCCCATTGTGTCTAAAATTCCGTTCAGGTAATTACATTTTACCTGCCTACACTCACCCTGCAATTTCAGTTCGTAGGTTGGTGAAACAATTCTACACTCAATTACATCAGCATAAACCTGAAACAACTCCATCAGCTCAGGGAAATTACCCCACATTTACATCAATGGAACCAAGATCAGAATTGGTTCAGGTATTCTTCTTTACTTGTGCTATATTTAGTGTAGTATACATACATTCATATAGACATATGCATGGTAAATAACAGGGTATGGCTAAATACAATACACTAATTGTTATACTCCCCTGTGAAATTATATGCATTTGTGAAACACGATGATTCTTTTCCAGAAAGAAGTTATGTAAGGGCACAATATAATTATTATTACCACCACTAGAAGACATGCATTGATTTTTAATTATCCACTCCATGCTAAATGAAACTAAGGTGAATCTCTACATTTGTAAAAAAACATTTAGAATCACACATTTATGAGTAAATGTGATTTGTAGTCACATTTTTGTTAAAATAAATGGATTGGTAATTTAGCTCTTGACAAAATACAACATAGCTATAATTTTACTTGTTCCAAGTTCGCATATATATTTTGTGATGTGATTCTGACACAAATTTTGCCTGGTAAGGACTAACATAAATTCAGCATTTAGTACTCTAGTTGTCAGAATGCCAACTATTCTGTGACAAATCCATAAATTAGAACCTCAGATAAACAGTAATAACAAATACTCCAAAATGTTAATTAATTTATAATTTATAATATAGGCTTAATTAATCATTTATAATATAGGCTTCAGAAGTTAAATTTCACCATAATTAATAATAAAATGTGCAGTCTCAATACATTTTTCTGTTTAATCCCATATTTGGAAAGCCATAATTTCTAAAGCAGATGCTTGCATACATTGCAGAAGGAGAGGATTTAGGCCCACATCTCCAAAAGGACTTGGGTGCCCAACTCTCACTTCAAGCACAAAGTCCTTAGGCACCACAGAGATCCTCAAAATCCCTGTTAATCTGCTGCCTAACTCTGGAGGCACCTAAAAATCCCATAGTGCCTAAATTTTCACTGCAAAAATTTTCACTGGGCGTGTGCAAAATGCCTCAGTGTAGACACCTGGGCACAAATCTCATGCCAAAGCCCCAGTGGAAACCTCATACCAGAAGATATGCATAGCCCTGCTTGTCTCACGTGCAGGCCCAATCCAGCAGGTGTTCTCAGAGCATGCTTACTCTGCACAAAGCAGAAGAAGAGGAGTGGTCTCTCCCTTATAAACTTCATCACAGTGGTTTGGGAGCTCACCCAGTATGTGGAAGACCCACTTCAATTTCCCTCTCTGCTGGATGAGGGAGAAAGGTATTTCTATTTCTATTCCCTCTCTCGTTGGTATTTCTTAATGGTTAGCTTCCCATTCTCAGCAGCCTGACTCTGCCAACAGATTTTAGAAGGCGCCTGATGCCTAACTTTGGGCTGTGGATTCCACTGGGAAGCCAGGAGTCTATTACAGGGCTAAGCCTACATATCCTTTGTGAATCTAGAGTCAAGTGTCTGGTAGCTTCTGGGTCTCCATCCACGAGAGGGGTCTGAGAACGTTCTAGTGAATTTTAGGTTATTTTCTGACTTTTTTTTCTTCTTCAAGTTACTTAGTTTTGGATCCAAAGAACCAGCAATATTAGTACAATACAACTTAGATGGGGCTACTATAAGGTGGGTGCACAACTGGCTGGATAACCGTACTCAGAGAGTAGTTATTAATGGTTCTCAATCCTGCTGGAAAGGTATAACGAGTGGGGTTCCACAAGGGTCTGTTTTGGGACTGGCTCTGTTCAATATCTTCATCAACGACTTGGATATGGCATAGAAAGTATGCTTATTAAGTTTGCAGATGATACCAAACTGGGAGGGATTGCAACTGCTTTGGAGGATAGGGTCATAATTCAAAATGATCTGGAGAAATTGGAGAAATGGTCAGAGGTAAACAGGATGAAGTTTAATAAGGACAAATGCAAAGTGCTCCACTTAGGTAGGAACAATCAGTTTCACACATACAGAATGGGAGGAGACTGTCTAGGAAGGAGTACGGCAGAAAGGGATCTAGGGGTTATAGTGGACCACAAGCTAAATATGAGTCAACAGTGTGATGCTGTTGCAAAAAAGGCAAACTTGATTCTGGGCTGCATTAACAGGTCATTCTTCCGCTCTACTCTGCGCTGATTAGGCCTCAACTGGAGTATTGTGCCCAGTTCTGGGCACCGCATTTCAAGAAAGATGTGGTGAAATTGGAGAGGGTTCAGAGAAGAGCAACAAGAATGATTAAGGGTCTAGAGAACATGACCTATGAAGGAAGGCTGAAGGAATTGGGTTTGTTTAGTTTGGAAAAGAGAAGACTGAGAGGGCACATGATAGCAGTCTTCAGGTATCTAAAAGGGTGTCATAAGGAGGAGGGAGAAAACTTGTTCATCTTAGCCTCTAAGGATAGAACAAGAAGCAATGGGCTTAAACTGCAGCAAGGGAGGTTTAGGTTGGACATTAGGAAAAAGTTCCTAACTGTCAGGGTGGTTAAACACTGGAATAAACTGCCCAGGGAGGTTGTGGAATCTCCATCTCTGGAGATATTTAAGAGTAGGTTAGATAAATGTTTATCAGGGATGGTCTAGACAGTATTTGGTCCTGCCATGAGGGCAGGGGGCTGGACTTGATGACTTCTCGAGGTCCCTTCTAGCCCTAGAATCTATGAATCTATGTGTACTTCAAATTCCATCTCTTGATCTCAAACTTACAAAAATATAGATCATATCCAGGTTAATATGATACAGTAAATGAAACAGTAACCAGTCTGACATTTCTCTTGTTTTGTTGCTTATTGTATTCTTCAATTTCTTCGGCCTCTTCCTGCCCCTCCCCACCCCGCCCACTCCAATTTTGGACCCATTCTGTCCATTTCTAACCAATTTTTCTCTCTTATTTTTGTATACTGCTTTATCTTTTTCATTCCTCTTTCTCGCTCCCTCTCTCTCCCTTCACTTTTCCTTTTTTTGTCAAGTTGTTTCTCCTCCATGTAAAACTCCATCCTCAGTTTTCCAGCTGCTTGCTTTCTCCTATGTTTTATTGCAATTTTCCCAATGGTCTCTTCTCATGTTTTATCCATTTTACCCGATTGTCATATCTCTGTCCCTCTTGTTCCTACCTCCAAAAGTCCTTCTTGTCTGTCTGAATAATGAGCACAGAGAAAGTGCTCCACAAAGAATAATTAATAATCACAACAACATTGTGGTCTAGATATTATCCTCCCCATTTAGTAAATTGAGACAGAAAGATCAAGTCCTTGATCCAGCAAAGCACTTAAGCATATGTTTAACATTAAGGACTTGAGCTGTCACACTGAAGCCAGTGGGACTATTTGTGCTTTAAATTAAGCTGATGCTTAAGTGATTTTCTGGATTGGGGCACACATGACATGGCCAAGTCCATGTATAACTGACATATTTTATGCTGCAACATTTGACTTTGTTTCTCCATGGGGGGGGGGGGAATCAGTGGAGGAGGAAACATCTATCATAGTCAGATACTCTGTGTCTCTGCACACCTTCTGAGAGCAGGGCGAGGCAACTAATTTAGAAGTGTCCAGAAACATCCAGAACTGGGTGTGGAAGTTACTAAACATGCTCAGTAGCCATTTATGAGGCTGTGTAGGAAGTTCTCATTGTGAGCAACCCACCTGGCAAGTGATACCCTAGTCATTGTCTGAGAGCTGAGAGAGAGTTTGGGGGTGGGGAGGGAGGAGTGAGGGGAGGCTACAAATACAGGCTTTAAAGAAAGCTCTGTGGATTCAGTGGCTGATTGACATATGACCAAGGGATGTCTGCTGTGAGATCTGGGTCCCAGTCTCTGTACCACTTTGGGTACAGGACAGTGCTATTCCAGCTTTATTTACTAGGGAAGTCCTCCGTTAGAATAATGTTTGGTCAACTTCTGTGTGTTTTATGGGGCAAGAAGGAGAGCTAGCAGAAAAGCATTTGTTCCCCTAGAGGCTACAGAGCCTGCAGAATTTACATTTACATATCAGCTAACTGTGCTGAACTGGAACACTGTCATCAGTTGAAGAGAGAGAATGGCGCACCACTTAGTGAGGTGAGGGTTTGTGAATTCTTGCCTGATTTAGCTGAGCTTATGGGGAGAAGATGGTGCCTTCTAGGGCGACAGCCTCACAGAGATCCAGGAAATTGATATTTTACATGCTGATCTGAGTCCCTGTAACACTTTGGATACAGGCTACAGACTTCTATTTCACCAGCAACTGAGATCAGCTGGCTATTAATGCCAGAGTCTGGAATGCTGCTAGCTGAACAGGGTTCTGAATGGACTGAGATGTTGCCATTTCCCAAGCTCTGAAGAGTCTACACTGCATATTACGGTTACACTACAAAAACTGAGAAATCATCTCAGAGGGGATCAAAAAAGATTGAGTTTTGATGTGAATGCTAAAGTATGGAAAATGTTATGTTGAAACCTTGTGTCTGAATATTTGTCTCAGAAACAAAAGGGGGAAAGTCTGTTATAAGGAACACCAATAGATTTACTGTCTAATAGATTTTGTTTCAATGTGATATATGATATTCCAAACATTTACAATATTTCATACTATTTAAAATACATTTAATTTTTTGTGTTACTAAGACCGTGTATGGTGCCCTCTCTTTGATATTGATTGAGAATTATTTTACCATCCATTTTATCAGGGTTTTAACTCTGTGTAAGGCTTTTTGAAAAAGTCCTGAAAAGACTTTGTGCTTCAGGAAACCATGAAGCTGAGGTGCAGAAAGAAGGGGAGTGTATAGTTATACAGAATCTTGCCTGAGCTTCCCCCACCCCCTCTTGTGAACAGAGGAAGTCATAGTAACAATTAGAACACAGGATACCCTTTCCTTCACATCCATGGTTAGTCCACTGGACCACGCTGCATCTGCTCCAGCCACACAGGCTGCTCTTTGGGACCCTGATTAAAGCCCATTGGAAGCTTTTACATTAACTTCATGGTGCTTTGGCTCAAACCCCAAATAAACAGCATAGTCTGGGTTGCTCCCCAAAAATCCAAGGAATCTTGGCTATGGGTTTCACTAGCCAGAAAGGCCTGGGGTTTGTTTGAGACCATAAAACATGGAATTTTGTGGAAAAATCAGAGACAAACTTCCCAAAGCAATAATCAGTTTATATCTCCAAGGTTACCTTCAGAAGGAAAAGGACTAGAAACTGATTCTATTTCAATAGAAACTGAGGGAAGCCTTGCTGTAGCAGGGCCCCAAAGACGAGCTGGGTTAGCACTACCTTCACAAACTTCTCTTAATTTAATCTGGAGTTGTCTGCAGATATTCATGAGGGCCAGGATTTCACTCCAAGTGTCTTTGGGCCAGATTTTCTAGGTATTTTGAATGGGTTTTTCAAACGTATCTAGGCCCCTAACTGCCATTGATTTGCATGTATATTAGGCACTAGGTACTTTTGAAATCCCACTGAGTGCCTAAATACCTTTAACAATCTGGTCTATAGGGCAACTTTTATTTTGCTACAAATGTCTTAAACAGATGGTGACTTTGTTTACAGTGTATAAATGTCTCTTTGCACCTTTGCAATACCACTACAAATTGTTTATAGAAAAGATCTGGCAATTAGTATGCATGATAACCACCCATTTACAGCATCTGTCAAAACAACAGTGGACAGGTGCTTAGCAGAAAAGAACAGTAAAATTTCTTTCCAAGATATGCTACTGGCAAACAGAACAATACAGGCTAAGACATCCAGTGAAAGTGAATAGGTGCTCAAAAGGAATATGGAATACATTTATAAGCAATACATTCAACCTAAAATATCATTGTGACTGAAATAGTTATTGGAAGTTCTTATGTACCTGGCTTCCAAATAGACTACTGCTTGAATATATGCTGAAGGATACCTCCATGACCTGACAGGTTTGCTAAAGATTCCAGAAAGACCGCATATGATAATAGAACATAGCCAAAAGAGTGTGATGTGCCCAGATGGCTCTCCTTCAAGTTCAGCTTTGTAATGTCCACAGGCATAATGTTGCCTGGACCAAATTTGGTACAAATTCCATAAATGTTGCACACACACACACAAAGGAATGGTGTGTCTTTAATCTACTAGAACTCTCTGAGTTTGGTAACCAAGTAGTAAATAAATGAGAACTGGCTGATATAATGTGTTTGAACCTTCCAAAAGACTTTGGCAAAGTTCCTCACACCAGGCTATTACAGAAACTTTGGAAAAGTCACAAAGTGGCAAAAGGAAAAAGTGGAGTCTCTTCCCTCCATGCCCCCACAGCCACAAAAAAAATGCAAACCCAAATCACAACACCCTTATACATCATTAATTCTATTGTATTCAGTAGCCCAAAAGGAAAGAAGAAAAAAATGGATATGGGGGTGGGGACAGGAAACAAAAAATCCAGTGTTTTGAACGTTTTATTTATTTTTGACAATCAAATTAAAATGAATTTTTTTATCCAATTCAAATCAAGAGGAAGACAATTTGATTTCAAAGATTTTTTGGTTCACAATATTTTGTTTAAAAGTGTTTTTTTTAACTATCTCTGCTAGAAGTATTATAAAGTCATTACATAAGTGAAGGACCACCTTCACCTGGAATACTTTCTTCATTACTTGTCAACCTATCCAAGAATTTATAGCAAAAATGGAGGGGGTACAGAGGTGGACAACTATACTATTTAGAGGCATGGACATACATATGTATGAGGAAAGAATGAAAATAATGGATCTATTTTGTTTAAAGGAAAGAGTAATAAGATGAAACCTGATAAAGCTATGCAAAATAATAAATGCTATGGAGAAAGTAGATCAGTTTCTATTTATGGCTTTTATTAATAAAAGAATGAGGGCCCAGTCAACGAAACTGAAAGGCAGCAAATTTTGTAGTATTCTCTAGTGACAGCCCAAAGTATCATATTAGGTTTATTGTACATAACATTTGAAAGCATAAAAATAATGCTTTTTCTTTTTGGGGGTGTAAGGTACAAAATAATACATATTACAGTGGAGGAAGAAAACCAGTGAACCTCAGGAAAATCACACAATAGGAAGAACTATAAAAGATTGACTTGTGATCTCATAAACTTATATGTGACTCTGATTGAATGCATCACCAAATGGGACAGGAACAGTGTCAGGGTACTTAGGGAGTTTTAGGAGAAGACTAAGTGGAACGATTAGAAAGGAAATTTGAAAAATATAGGAAGTAACACATTCAATCTGAGAAGAAATACCACTGGTGACACCTTCTTGTACACTACAGCCCTGAAATGTATAAATAAACAAACAAAATTCAACAATAAACAATAAACTCACCAAAAAAAATGACGTATCCACAGTAGAATGTTCTCCCAGCTCTCTCCTCCCATCATAGATCCAAGGAGACAATCAACTGAACTTAACAAAAGAGGTGGTCATGGTGGGGACCCGTCTTCTCCTTCCTTCTTCTCTTTTCAGATTTAGTCTGTCTTACAGATCTATGAAAGCAACAACCTCCTGAACACATCTCCCTCCAATCTGGGGGGAGGGATAGCTCAGGGGTTTGCGCATTGGCTTACTAAACCCAGGGTTGTGAGTTCAATCCTTGAGGGGGCCATTTAGAGATCTGGGGCAAATATTGGGGATTGGTCCTGCTTTGAGCAGGGCGTTGGACTAGATGAGGTCCCTTCCAACCCTGATATTCTATGATATCACACCCTCATTGTCCATTTGGGCATGACCAGAGTCCTTAGGGGAAGCAAACTCCCTTATGCCTCTGCTCTCTCCAGATAGGTATTCTGGTTCGCTGAAGTAGCTTCCTTTGCATAGAGAGCACTTTCCTTTTAAAACTCCTCTGATACCAGTTTTGCCCTTGCTCTCCCACTAATAATTTCCAGGCTTCAACCCTGCTGCACTGGCTTCTGGGCACAGAGTTCTTCAAAGTCAATGGCCTTGCAAGTAGCAGCCCATTGTTCCCCTGGAGAAAAGAGAGACACTGAATGTTGATAACTCCTGACAGTCACAGATTCTTAGGCATGACTCCTAGTCGGGAAACTAAGTTCCTGCTATCACACTAAATGTTCCAGGCCACAATAAAGGTTACATTCAAACCAGAAGTTGTACAACAGGCATTCACAAAACAAAAATGGAATTCAAACACAGACACATTTATTCCAATGTGCATCCCACCTCCACTGCCTGCCCTCTCCCACAGAGCAATTTCTAGACACTGATATGGAGGGGAATAATCACCCTTCCACTGTGTTTGGGACAGATTGGCATATATAAGGTTCTCTCTCCATATGACTATTTACGATTCAATCAGGCTCTTAGTTTGTTTCTGGGGCTCACACAAATATAAAGTTTTGCATGACTCAGAAATCAAGCTGTAAACATGGTCCAAGAGAAATGCTGCAGTTTCTGAAGAGGGGAGTTAATAACATAGTTTGCAAAAATTATAAGTAAAACAAAGGCAGAGGCTAAAAAAATGCTCTCAATTACTCAGAAAGAGGCAGTCCTATAGGAACAACTTCTAACTCCAATAGTCTCCCTCCCTCTGGCAGTGGAGCTCTCATTGGAGCTCCGTTGCCATTGGTGGGTCTCTCTGGCTGCTTCATAGGAACCATATAGGGGACCTGAGAGAAAGTAAGAGCCAGATTTCTGCACAGAAATTTAAGTTGATAGCAGACACCATTGTGATGAAGAACAGCAACCTTTCCTCCACTCTGTTTCCTCCCTTGCCTGTCCACCTCCTGCTACAAATCTGCAGCATGGAGACCTCAGGAAAGTTAAAAGGCAAATTCAGGGTGTCAGAAGCAGAATTTCTTTGATTTAAGCTGAGCCAAAACAATTTCTTGGGGGGAAGGAGAGAGAAACAAGCTACAAAGGTGGATGGAAAAAAGTCTTGGATTAATGTTCAGAGGAGAAAAGACCCCCACAAGAGTGAAAAAACAAGTGGCACAAATCAGATATTCACAACTAAGGTAAACTCAGAAATAATTATCAATGCCTGAATTCATTCACCCAAACTATTGATCAAATATATGCTTTATCCTTACAAAGAATTTGCATGGGGGAAAGATTGAGACTTTCCATAATCATATGTTACTAGAGAGAGAGAGAGAGAGAGAGAGAGAGAGAGAAGAGAGAGAGAGAGAGGCCAGTGAACTATTAAAGGAAACTGGTCTGTGATCTAAGAAAGAACCTAGAAGATATTTGGAAAACAATCTCTGAATAATGGAAGGGAAAGGTCTCCTGTAACATTGTTATGCTAATCAATGCATTTAGAATTCTCTCCTAGACTCCATAACAAAGCTATAGGAGGATATATTGAGGAATGAAATTGAACACTTTCTCATCAAATGTGGATACTTTTTTTTTTTCAGTATATTCTTGGTTAGCAGGAAAATAATCTCACTCGGATGAAACTAATTTAAAATGAGAGAAATGTTTTATTTCCCAGACTTGCCCAATGTTTGATGAGGTGGCTGATACCACTGGTCCGCTGGCAAAGAGAGCATCATCGTGTTTGGATAAAGAACATCTGTCAGAGACATTAACATTTCTCACCTTAATAAAAAAAGTTGTGGATTGCAGCAGCCTTCAATGATGGTGGGTTGCTTGTACAAATGTCTGGTCGAATCCAATTTCTGATTTATGTCAGTGCAGGGAAACTTCTCTCCATTGTGTAACATAGATGAAGTTGTTTGGGAGCCTTTAGATTGTCCTAATCTCCATAGAATAGTTTTGCTATGATCTTTTATACTGAAGATTAAGAAACAGTGGAGAGATACCACAATCAAGACCTTGGCTTTTTGAACTCCAGGAGAAAGACGTAAGAAAACTATAGGACGTCAGAAAAAAGAGGGGTTTCTGGAAGTTTTATGTTCTACAAAGCCTTCATTCTCCCAGACGAAGAGGTTATGCTTTACAGAGTTCAAGAGATGAGCACTATTTTGAATCAACTAGTAAAATTTCTAAAGATTGCATGTTTGATCAGTCCTTTTGATTCAATCACTTTGCTGTCAGTAAGTCAAATACTAAATGTACCTCTCAACTTAGAAACTGAAGTAACCAGAGAGAATTCATTACTGTCTAGATATTTGGAAACCTCTAAATCCTCCAATTTCAGTGATAAATTAGGTTGCAGAGGCACAAAAAGTCCGTTTATCAAAAATCCTATTCAGAGAGCAATCCCAAAATGGTTATAGTTGGATATGGATTCTATAAAACACTACATTTTGAAGTGATGGAGCTGTAGAGATCAAATGTAAGGGAAATTGTTCCTTTTTTAAAAGTATCGAAAGACTTGGTTAAGTTGTATATTTACACACACATACACAAAGTAACAAACAAAATGCTTTAGGAGACTTATATCTTGTTGTAATTTTTACAGTGTTGAATACATTCACAGATGGCCCAGTGAAGTTCCATAAATATGTTACAGATTTATTGAAAAACAAGATCCCCACAGAAAATCAAAGTGATTGAAAAGTAGTTTTCTTGTAATTTGCAAAAAACAGTAAAAAAGTTTTAGGTTTAATCTAGATACACCTAATGGTTCCATTTAGCTCAAATGTACTGATATACAGGCCGGCATAATTTTTTTGGTAATAGAAACCCAGGACATTTCCCCCTCTATTACACCAGTGGAAATCTGAAGTAACTCTGTTCATTCCAGTGACTAAGGGCAGGTCTTCACTACCCGCCGGATCGGCGGGTAGCAATCGATCTATCGGGGATCGATTTTTCGCGTCTCGTTAAGACGCGATTAATCGATCCCCGATCGCACTCCCTGTCGGCGCCGGCAATCCACCGCATCGAAAGGCGGAAGCGGAGTCGACGGGGGAGCTGCAGCGATCGACTCGCCGCCGTCCTCATCGCCAGGTAAGCCGATTACGATATGCTGACTTCAGCTACGCTATTCCCGTAGCTGAAGTTGCGTATCGTAGATCGACCCCCTCCCCTAGTGTAGCCCTGGGCTTTAAGTCAATGAAGTTACTCCAGAGTAACTGAAAACAAAATTAGAGTAACAGAATCTCCCTCTTTGCTTGGCCTTCAGATATTCTCTAAACTAGTCTTACACTGTCCTGTTGGCCCTAATTCAGTAAAGCATTTAGGCACATGCTTTAAGTTAAGTACATGCTTACATCCAATTAAAGTCAATTTGCTAAAGTGCTTCGCTGTATAGGGGTGATTTGCTTAATGAATGCCATTGTTACTAGCCACTTTTCTGTCTCCCACCCTCCAATTTATCAGCTAGCTCTGTCTCCAGACTACATTTAGATTATCAAAGAAAATCATATAATCTGCTTTACATTAGATCTCATCTGGTGTCTTTTGAATTACAGATGAAGGTCTGTATCCTGAAAGGTGCCCTCAACTTCCATTGAAGTCTGTCCAATTTATATAAATTTATATAAAAGTTCCTGCAGGCCTTCATTTCTCTTTGGTTGAGTCAGGTATATCAACTTCTTCTGAAATTGCTCCACCTATCACAGGGATCGTCAACCTTTGGCATGCAGCCTGCCAGGGTAAGCCCCCTGGCAGGCCAAGCCAGTTTGTCTACCTGCTGCGTCCACAGGTTTGGCCGATCGCGGCTCCCACTGGCCGCAGTTCCCCACTTCAGGCCAATGGAGCTGCAGGAAGCGGCGGCCAGCACATCCATCGGCCTGCGCTGCTTCCCGCTGCCCCCATTGGCCTACAGTGGTGAACCGTGGCCAGTGGGAGCTGCGATCGGCTGAACCTGCAGATGCAGCAGGTAAACAAACCGGCCTCTCCTTATTCCCCAGTTTTTTTCCAAGCAATTACCATGACCTATATGAGCACATGGTGTATAGATATATACGGAACCAGATTCTGGCCTTCCCACCTAGCTGCTTTGCACTTTGTAGTAAAGGTGGATTTGATTATTAGCAATATAGATAGCTGGGCTTGTGATGACCACATGAACTCTATGATGAATTGTCTGCTGGGTGTGAAATTTGCACAGCTCTGAAGACATGTTATGTGCGGTGCTGGGGAGGAGTCAGTAGTACAATAACAGAGGGAAAGGTAGGAGAGAGAGGACCTGGAGGAGAAGTTAAGATCACTAAGTAAGAGATTAAAGTCTGGCACCTTCATGGTAGCATTCTCTGAAATGCTTCCAGATTCATGTGCAGAGCCATTTGGACAGACGGAACTACAGGGTCTCAATGTGTGGATGAGAAGATGGTGTTTGGAGGAGGGATTTAGGTTTACTAGGAACTTCGGAAACTTTGTAAAGCAGGACCCTGTACAGGAAGAATGGGATTCAGCTAAACTAAAACAGAACCAAATTCCTGGCATGTAAAATTAAAAAGGTCGTAGAGGAGTTTTTAAACTAATGGCTGGGGGAAAGCCAGCAGATGTGGAGGAGCACACAATTTGGACAGAGACATCCCTTAGAGGAGGATTCATTAAAGGGGATGTTCTATATCCTATCAAAGAAGAGATTATACAAGTTGATGAAGTACAGGTAGGAAATGAAGAGAAAAGGTCAAATGAAAAAGCTTCCTTTTCAGTTACATCCTCAGATTTGTTACCAAAATGAATGGCTCAGGTGTGGGATTCTCCTTCACATCTTCTGCAGAGAAAACTCCTTTTAACAGACCAGAGGGTAGTCTGTCGAAAGTAAGAATGATGACCAATGTATAAAAAATAAAATAGAATTAAGATTTAAATTTAAATGTGTGTGTTGTTACTATGTATACCATTTAGTGTTTAATTAAACTTGCTGTCAGCATCCTACATGTGATTGATGACTTCATGTAGAACATAATCACTTAAGCCACCTCCAACTGTATCACACTACACTATTGGGTACTTTAATATTCATGCTTATGCTAATATAATTTTTTATGTTCTTGATCTATAATTTTAAGATCTATTGTATTAAGGAATATTGGTACAATAAATAAAGAATATTTTGTTTTCAAAGATTACTGCCTGAGTGCCAGTCATTTGAGCGGAAGGCTGTATCCATATCCTCCCAAAGGTGAACTGTCTGTTCTGCAGAGATTCCTGAAGGGCATAGGGGAACCCCTGGTAATACACTGGCAATTCCTCTAGGTAGGGCCATATCCTTTCACCTACCAAAACAGACAATTGAGTTACTGAAATAGGCAAGCCATTGTAAGGGTGCATTGAGTCTGTTTTGGGGGGTAAAAAGGGCCAACAGCTTCCATATGAGGAGAGATTAAAGAGATTGGGACTATTCAGCCTCGAAAAAAGATGACTAATGGGGGATACGACAGAAGCCTATAAAATCATGAATGGTGTGGAGAAAGTGAATAGGGAGGTGCTCTTTACCACTTCACACAACACAAGAACTAGGAGTCACCCAATGAAATTAATAGGCAGAAGGTTTAAAACGAACGAACTTCTTCACATAACATACAGTCAACCTGTGGAACTCATTGCCAGGGATGTTGTGAAGCCCAAAACTATATCAGGGTTCGAAAAAGAATTAGATACATTCATGGAGGATGGGTCCATCAGTGGACTTATTGAAGATAGGGCCAGTGAGTCAGGAGTAGGCCAGGGATTCCTTTGGACTAGGGGGCAGACTGGGAAGACAGGGGAGTCCCTGGGAGTCAGGGAACTCCCCTGACATAGAAAGGGGAAGTTTTACCGGGCTGCCAGGCTCCAGTGGAGTGAGGAGCCTGGAAACCCTGGGAACCCTGCCTTGAGGTGGGGCTTTCAGGGCTTCCAAGTTCCTGGCTGCAGAGCTAGGAGCCTAGACCCTGAAAGTCCCTGCCAGAGCCAGGGTTCCCAAGGCTTCCAGTCACCTTCCTCTGGGGCAGGAAGCCGTGGTGCCCCTGACTCTGAGGTAGTCAGCATAGCAGGGCTGACCCAGAACTGCAGACCCTGGAAGATCTGGGATCCCAAGCAGTCAGCCAGTTGATCTGGAAGGAAACCTGCTTTTGTTTTGGTGGAAGTTCACTGAATCCAAGCTATTTATTCACAAAACACTTTGGTTTCAATGCATCAGCATTTTCTGATGAAACCCAGTTTCATCGGAAAATTGCTAACCTGCTCTTCTTTGAGGGTCTGGGGTGGATACCAGCCAGTCAGCCTAAGGGCTGATCTATTTCCTGTAATGAGTCTATATCCCTCTCATTGTTTTCATTCACTCAAAGTAAGGTGCTGATGACATGTTAATGCTCTATAGTTCCATAATTTTACTGTAAGATTTGTACTGTAATCCTCCTATAAGCCAAATATTTAAGATATTCCAATGCTATGATACTCCACTCTGGAGAGACTAGAAAATCCTGTGCTTGGGAAATTCTCTATCCTCCTTACTTTTCCACTGAAAATAGCTTTATAGTGAAGATGACTTCTGGTAATGCAATTTCACCAAATGCTTGAAAGTACCTTTCGGGCTAAGGTTATTAACTTTTATATAAGTTTTGGTTTGATGCTAAGTTTTATTGTAACTATGTCCATAGACTCTACAGTGTTTAGGTATGCTTCAGGCTAGTGTTCTATACTTTAAAACATCTAACAAACTGATTTTATATCCCTGAGACACTCTAATAGCTGAAAAGAACTTCTGCAATGTACACATCAAGAAATATGGACAGATTTCAGGAATGGCCTTCAAGCAAATCTAAATCTGTCTGAAAGCTTCATATGCGCATTTACATTTCTACAGCTATGTACAGCCTATCAAGACTGGGTTTTCTGTTAAGTTATCTATCCTCACAAGCAAAACAATTTTGACTTTAAGTAGAGAGTTATCTTAAAAGGCAGGGGAAATACTGTGTACTGTTGACCTTTGTAAAACTGGGTAGCATTAGATTTTGGAAGCAATACATATGCTTCTGAAGAATTTCAGTGAGGTTAATCACTAGGACCCTTTACCAGTCCCTGTGTCATTCATGCCCAAATTGCCAGGGGACAAACAACAAAACACATTTTATACATCACCTTCATCCAAAGGTCACGGGGTGTTCTATACTAACAATATCATTTTTTTCTTCGAACAATCAAAAGCAGCATCAAATATAGATTTCTGTAGCTTTAAATACTGAGACAAATTGAGCAATTCAAACAACAATTAGAATGCAGTTCCACAATCACAAAGCTTAGTTGCTAAAAGACATAGCACCCAGTGGCTTAAGGTTATATCTCAGGCAGACTAAATAACCTTACTAGTTCTGACCTCAAGAACAACCGGGAACATATGGATTTAAAAGATCTGACAGATATATTAGTCCACAGCCACTGCTGAGTGTCTTAAAAGTAGGCAATAAAACCTTGAAATTGATATAGAATTTTACAGGGAGCCAGTGTAAAGACTGTAAAACCAGGAATGCTCTTTTGAACAGCTGAGGATCTGTAACAATGGGAGCAGATGCATTCTGCATGACCTGCATCTTGGACATGTTGTCATCGGGAACTCCTAGTGAGACAGAATTACAAAAAAAGTTGTGTCCCTGCTTCAAGTCCCTTTTTGCTAAACAAAGGCATTAGGCTGGTGATATTTAATAGGAGCCAAATCTTTGTCCCAGAGCAAAGGCCTAATAAAGGGTCTATGAGTCGGGAACTGTTCAAGGAGTCTAAGCTGTGTCAGAATTCCTTTCCTCAGCTTGGCAGCAGAGCCCTAGAGCATCCATTCAGCCACTCTATAGCTGTTAATGCATACTCTGGCCTTCCGCAGTCTCTGTGTTTTGCTGTTCTGTTCTGCCCTTTGTCTGGAGTAAAATTATAGAGAGGGAGACAAACGCTACCCAGTCCTTTTCTGGTCTGCCCCCCACCCCCCTCACACCCTCCACCCTCTGAATTCTCCCTCCAGGTGGCTTAATATAGAGCTCAGTCAGCTCCATGCCAAACAAAAGTCAAGGGAGCTTCCAGTAAGATCTCTTCACACTTACCCATCTCTGCAAAGCAGAGCTACATTGGGTCTTCTGCATTCCTGGCTTTCTCTAGTTATTCCTGGGATGGGGTACTTCGTCCTTTGCATGGTAGAAAGAAATTCTGGACACAGAAAAGAGGTACAACTCTACAGATAAATCAGAGGAGAATATAACTCAGCTTCTGTACACACAGAGACTGATTTAAAAGAAAATCAAATGCAATTGCTAGGGTGTAAACCTTGCTCAGCAAGTTGTTAGAACCAATTAACAAGATTTCCATTTTATTTGGATTAAGTTTAATTAAATGATGCAACATCCACCACTGGCTGTCTCAGGAAATTAATAGATCATTTTACTTGTTTTTTTTCTGAATGGGTCTAGCGTTATCCTCACATGCACATGTAGTGCTGCAATCCAATCTAAGTTACTTTGTACAAGATGAATATTACTTTTCCACGCGAGGCTCATAAATCACTGGGATGCTATGGAGAGCTCCACCTACCGTACTAAATGTTTCGCAGTGAAAATTAATTAAAGCCATCTATTTAAAATGTTTAATTGTTTTGATACAAATTACAAGTTGTGTTTTCTGTCTGTTGTAAATCCTATACCCTGTTCTTTCCTCTGTGGTATTTACATAGTATTGGAAATATGTTGAAACACAATTATTCACATAAACATCTGCCTTACAGCACTAGAGACATATTCTTCAAACATTTTCCCTGTTCACAATATGACACATGGACTGGGATTGAAATAGTTAACTTTCACCTGGGTGAAGGAGCTAGATGGACTAGATAATCAGGCTCAGTTCCTGGCTTTGAAATAGATTTCCTGTGTGACATTGAGCAAATCACTGAATCTCTCGGAGCCTCAGTTCCCCATATGGAGAGAATAAGATATCTCCTTATCTTCTGCCCTTTCTCTGTCTTGAATATTTAAACTATAAATGCTTTGTGGCAATGTCTGTCTCGATGTGTTTGTACTTACTTAGCACACTGAGGCCCTGATCCTTCTTGGGGACTCTATGTACTCGTGTAGTAATAAAATAATACTTATAGACGATGGGGGCAAGAAAAGAACCTCTATTCGGTAATGCTCTTAAAGTTAATACCATGCCAAAATATGGATTCAGTTTAGCTTGGTACATCAATTACATGACTATATAGCCAGATAACAAATTAAATAATAAATGTCGCAATCAGATAGCTGAGACAGGCAAAAGTGTAGGTGGTTTTGCAAAACTTTGTCAATCACCTTTTGTTCAAAACCAAAATGAGGGGTGGTTTCAAAATGGTTCATTTGATCCAGATTCCTGAAGTTTGGAGATGTGTGTGGGGGCTGAAAATACAGATCCACAATCAGAAAATGTTGTTACAACCCCCGCAAAAACAAACAAACCCCACAACATAGCACCCAATGGCACTTAATATTATGTCCCAGACATACTCAATAATCATACCACTTCTGACCTCAAAGGTGCTTAGATGAACACTTCTCGATTTGGGTAATCTCTACCAGAGAGACAAAAATGGGAATGGCTTTACAAAATTTCACCACTATGGAGACTGTTCTACAGAATCACAATCTTACCAGAATTGTCTAGATCTGGGTCTAGTGTGAGGGTGCAGGATTCAGATAGATGGTTCAGCTCTTGGCTGGTATCTCTGTAATAACCTTTGTGCCTCAAATCTGTTCTATATGTTGCATGTATTCATTTTGTTTACCATTTGGTGTTCATCATTTATCTAGGATGGGATTTCAGCACTTTTGAAAACCCACACCTAATGTAAATATAACATTCTTAGGTTTGAAATTTCACAGGAGCATTAAGTATTTGGGCATTTAACTTCTTTACAGAGCTGGGCAAAAATATCTGACTAAACTTTTTTTCGTTTGAAAAATGTCATTTTGTTTAAACTAAAATGTTTCACAGAAATGTATTGGTTTCAACAAATACTTCTTCAGAAAGCTCTTTCTCGCTCTCAAATTTTTTTTGAAAGGTCTCAGGTTTGTTCCAATACAGAATGAAAATAAATTTCAAAACTTCATTTTTTTTTCATTAAATGTAATTGTTGTTTTCCAGCCAGCCCTACTCCTTAAGGTTCCTTTGAAAATTCTATCTTTAATTTATTTTTATAATATATATATCTGATAATACTCATTTAGACTATTAATATCAGAAGGACTGGATAGCTCAGTTCACTAGTTCAGTTCTTGTCCAAGTCAGTAGTTAATAAAAATTATAATCTGAATGACAGTTGTTCAGAGTCCTATATAATATTAAATGTTGTGTGTGTGGGGGGGACAGGGAAATAGGTGATTTTATAATTAAATAGTGGATCATAATGCACACACACAAGGACGCAGAATTAAGCTTATACGGGCAATCTAAATTCTAATATTTCCTAACTTTCAAATGTTTGACTTTGCAACCTAAATAATGTTCTTTTGGTGTAGATTTTTAATGTAATTTCCTAGTGGTTTTTGTAAAGGAAAAAGGTAAAAACATGTTTTATTCAACACAACTGAAACAATGATACATCATGCATCCTCAGCAGGATTTGAAACCTCAAAGTTTAGCATTGTGGAACAGCTTGAACTCTGTATTAGCTAGGGGCTAAAAGAAGATTAGCTAGCAGACCACCCTGGAGCTTCAGATTTTGCAGCAGTTCACAGGGTGGGCTGCCCAGAAGCTGGGCACCCTCGAAGCCTTAGGTACCCAGGCTACTGAGGAACCACAATCCAGGAAACTGGGGCTCCTGGGCTCTTGGCTCCCCATCAGTCCACCAGTCTGCCAAGGAGCCAAAAGGCTTGGGTTCCCCAGCAGTCTGCCAGGCAGGCTGCTGAAGAGTCAGGTAGGGTTCTGTTGGAGGAATTTTGTCAAAATAGAAGTGTGTCTATGAAGCTTTTCGATTTCCATGGACTGGCAAATTCCAAGGGGGTGGGGGAAGTTTCACTGTTTTTCCCCCCAACCAGCTCTAATGCACACTGACATTCTCTATGATTACTATTGAGGCTATTACAAAATAAGCAGTGGATGGCAGAGGAGGGGGTGGGGCAGGCTTACCTGTTTATGCCAAACTGCTGTTGCTGTTGTGGGATATGTTAACTGATGAGTTTTGATGTAATGGTAGAGATGGGATGGAGAGTCTGGGGCTAGACCAGTCCTGACTACAAGTTGTGCTTCACGTGAGAGCAATCAGGTAACTCCAACATAAGAGGCAAGGGGGTTGGTTAAGGGGAGGGAGGTGGAAAAGGAAGAAGAAAAGAAAAGGGGAGAAAAAAAAAACATTAGCAACTGCAGCTGAGAGATTGCCAGAGGGAGGAAACTTGGCAGTAAGCTGTGGGGAACTCAGAAAATGGTTGAGGAACTGTGTGAAAGGTTCCTACAGGGAAGACCTTGTGACCAAGGGAGCTGTGATACAGGAGTTGTAGGGAGCAGAAAGCGCCTGTTAGAGAATCTGACTGAGAGAAGGGTCTGGTCCTGGAAGTCAGGGCCAGAGGACTGAAGAAGGCTGAGCTTCAGGCAGGTAATTCCAAGCATATTGGTCCCAGCTCCCACTAGAAACCCTGACTGAGAGAAGAGTTTGGGGGCCTGGAAGCCAGAGGGCTGAAGAAACCTGTGGTCCAGCCAGGCAAAGCCTGACAGATTTTACATTGGGACTTAGCTCTGGGAAGAAGGGCTGGGGACTCCCTCCCTTAAGAGAGAGAGTGACTGAAGTAGAGTTAGGGCCTCGTGGGCCTTTATGTAAGGACTAAATAAATGAGATCCCAAGAGGGGATGGTTGTAACTACCTGTGGACTGTGAGTTATTAAGGTTCCCTGAAGAAATTTGAAGCAGTGAATTGCAATGTGACCTCTGGCCATGAGGGGGTGCTTGGGAGGCAGTAAGAAGCCACAGAGCTACAGTGGCATTAGTTTCAGTTGAGGACAGAAGTTTTTCTTTTTTATTACCCAGCGCCACTTCTGCTTCCTCACCTTCTTTCCAAACGTGTGCTCCAAAAGGAACTCAAGGGAGGGAGGAACACAGCAGGGGCATGGCATGGCATGGCATGGCATGGCAGGGTGGGGCAGGGTGGGGCGGGGTGAGATGGGGCAGGGCACAATGGGGCTGCAGGCCATGGGCATGGGAGCTCTGGACTTACAAAGGGAGTTTGCCAGCAGGTCAGACAGGTTCTGTGAATTAGAACTACAAAGTCAGGTTGCAGCAGAAAAGATGCTGACACAGGAGGAGAAGGTGGCTGCAGAGTATCTCCAGCCTGACTGTTCAATGAGGAAATAAGAGAAGGAAATGAGGGAGAGAGATATGTCTGAAAAACTCTTTGGAATGCTCACCAACAAATCCCAGGAGGCACCTTCCCTGAACCAAATCTTGACTCCAACCTCTCCAATTCCATTGCTACCATTTGATTCAGCTGCTTGGCAACTCAGGGTGGAGGACCAGCCAGTCCATTCATAATGGAAGTGCACATAGTTGGACACTGGCATGCTGATGATGTGCCATTCCATTACATGGGAGATTACACATTAATGTTATGTTTGTATGCCATTCAGATTTTCAGTTTGGTTTGGAGTTATTTTGTATCTTGGTTTTGAGGTTTCACTGTTTGAGAACTGAACTCATTTGACTCTCTTGCACTTTCACTTTAGTGTTTGGCAGCTGGACTTCCTGTGCTAGAAACCTGTAATAAACAATTTTGCCGAACAGTCTTTTACTGTGTGTGATTCACAAAAATAACAGGGGAAGCAGTCACTTGGATATAATCATTTTAGCAAAGACTCATACTTATAGTGCATGCAATTGGCACTAAGCAAGCAAAACCACTAACTAGGTTGGGGTTTTTTTGCCCCTTATGTGAATTTTCAAATGAATACATCACATAACGTTGTGGTTGCTTTAAATCATCTGGCCTCTAACCCAATGATGTGGGAACACAAGACCTCCCTTATTTTCCTAGGAGCACTGAGACAATGTTGCTTATACCAGGCCTATAAAGCAGCACAAGCATCAGCCCACACCTTCCTAAAGTAGTCCTCCTTTATCCTCTCATATGTTGAGCAGTGCATAGCACACTGCAATAACATGAATGGCATTATACACACTGCAGTCCAAGTGGGTTTGAAGGCAGCATCATCTTGCCTTCAATCAGCTGAAGGTACATTGCACTTGCTCAGTGTGTGGTTAAGCCTTCTTGTGTCAGATGCTTTTGTATCAAGGTAGGCCTTTGTGATGCAGGGGAGTAAAGGATAGGCTAGGTCTCCCACAATAATAGCGGGTAGACAAACTAGAGTTGGTCAGGATTTTTCAGGGTTTATTTGGAAAATACTTATTTGTCAACCCCAAAATATTTCCACTGGAAACGTACCTGGTTCCCTGCCAGTTCCCCTGACAAGTTGATAGAGAGCCTGGACTTCTGGGGCCCATGGTTCCATAGCAACCTTGCCATGTGGCCTGCACTGGGGCTGGAGACCCTGAGCTTCCAAGGTCTGTGGCCTCAGGGCAGCTCCCCATATGCCAAGACTTTCATCTTCCCTCAAGAGAAGCTGGGGACCCACTGTAGAAATTTTTTTTTAATATTTTCATTAAAAATGTGCATGAATCACAGTACTGCTATCCTGTGAGTGTGAAGGAGTTAACTTCTCTGGGCCACAGGGAATAAGGGCTAGGGTGTCGGTGTCACAGGTGCATATCTGAGATGGTATGAATGAACTATCAAGAAATATCCACATAAAAATGAGTTTGTATCGGCAATACAGTGGAAGACCGGAGATTAACTTGGGAGCAGGCAAGCAGAACATGCAAATGTAGTTGGATTGCACCTTGAGACAAAAACAAGATGTGAGCACTCTGTGATCTATGATTGCTTCCTCCCAGGGCAGAGTGGTGGAGAGACATAAAATCCAGGAGGCTTTGGAAAAAGAAGGGCAGGTGATATTTCCAACATTGGGTCTCAGTTAAGCTTTGTTTTTTCAGACTAACCTAAGGACCCTTAAATACTGTATTGCAGTTGACTAATAAATGATAGCTTGTCATGAAAAGGCTTTCCGGTATCACTGGATTTTAGCAACAGCAGCTCTGGTCCATCTCAACTAACTTCTCTTTTACCCAAAAGGACAATTGAGGACGGCTAGATTCTCACTGGAAAGAATCAAGGGGGACTATGCCAGGCTGGGGAAGACGCTTAAGGAAATCGAGGCTCAGGTGATCTTCAGTGGGATTCTGCCTGTTCCTAGAGAAGGGCAACAAAGGTGTAACAGGATTATGATGATCAACAGATGGCTCAGGGATTGGTGCTACAAGGAGGGCTTTGGGATGTATGGCCACTGGGAGGCATTCATGGACAGAGGACTATTCTCTCGGGATGGACTTCACCTGAGTAGGGAAGGAAATAGACTTCTAGGATGGAGGCTGGCACAACTGATCAAGAGAGCTTTAAACTAGGAATTTGGGGGAGACGGTTGGGAGATGTCCAGGTAATCTTCATGCCGGATTTTAACATTGAGAGGGAAGACAACGAAGTAAGAGAGGATATAGCCGGGGGTAGGAGAATGGACATAAGGAGGAAGGGCAGAGTGGATACTAGTCAGATAGGTCATACTGGCAATACAATGTCCATACTAAATTGGGTAAAGAATGTGAGTGAGGCCAAACAGCAAAAATTAAGATGTTTGTACACCAATGCGAGGAGCCTAGGTAACAAAATGGAGGAATTAGAGCTACTGGTCCAGGAAGTGAAACCAGATATCATAGGAATAACCGAAACATGGTGGAATAGTAGTCATGACTGGAGTACAGGTATTGAAGGGTATGTGCTGTTTAGGAAAGATAGAAATAAAGGTAAAGGTCGGGGAGTAGCCTTGTATATCAATGATGAGGTAGACTGTAAAGAAATAAAAAGTGATGGAATGGATAAGACAGAGTCTGTCTGGGCAAAAATCACATTGGGGAAGAAAACTACTAGAGCCTCCCCTGGGATAGTGCTTGGGGTGTGCTATAGACCACTGGGATCTAATTTGGATATGGATAGAGACCTCTTTAATGTTTTTAAGGAAGTAAATACTAATGGGAACTGTGTGATCATGGGAGACTTCAACTTCCCAGATATAGATTGGAGAACAAGTGCTAGTAATAATAATAGGGCTCAGATTTTCCTAGATGTGATAGCTGATGAATTCCTTCATCAAGTAGTTGCTGAATCAACAAGGGGGGATGCCATTTTAGATTTGGTTTTGGTGAGTAGTGAGGACCTCATTGAAGAAATGGTTGTAGGGGACAACCTTGGCTCGAGTGATCATGAGCTAATTCAGTTCAAACTAAATGGAAGGATAAACAAAAATAAATCTGAGACTAGGGTTTTTGATTTCAAAAGGGCTAACTTTAATAAATTAAGGAAATTAGTTAGGGAAGTGGATTGGACTAAAGAATTTAAGAACCTAAAGGGGGAGGAGGCCTGGGATTATTTCAAGTTAAAGTTGTAGAAGCTATCAGAAGCCTGTATCCCAAGAAAGGGGAAACAATTCATAGGCAGGGGTTTTAGACCAAGCTGGATGAGCAAGCATCTCAGAGAGGTGATTAAGAAAAAACAGAAAGCATACAAGGAGTGGAAGATGGGAGGGATCAGCAAAGAAACCTACCTTATTGAGGTCAGAGCATGTAGGGATAAAGTGAGACAGGCTAAAAGGCATGTAGAATTGGACCTTGCAAAGGGAATTAAAACCAATAGTAAAAGGTTTTATAGCCATATAAATAGGAAGAAAACAAAGAAAGAAGAAGTGGGACCGCTAAACACTGAGGATGGAGTGGAGGTTAAGAATAATCTAGGCATGGCCCAATATCTAAACAAATACTTTGCCTCAGTCTTTAATGAGGCTAATGAGGAGCTTAGGAATAGTGGCAGCATGACAAATGGGAATAAGGATGTGGGGGTAGATATTACCATATCCAAGGTAGAAGCCAAACTTGAACAGCTTAATGAGAGTAAATCAGGTGGCCCAGATAATCTTCATCCAAGAATATTAAAGGAACTGGCACATGAAATTGCAAGCCCATTAGCAAAATTTTTTAATGAATCTCTAAACTCAGGGGTTGTACCATTTGACTGGAGAATAGCTAATATAGTTCCTATTTTTAAGAAAGGGAAAAAAAGTGACCCGGGTAACTACAGGCCTGTTAGTTTGACATCTGTAGTATTCAAGGTCTTGGAAAATTTTTTGAAGGAGAAAGTAGTTAAGGACCTTGAGGTCAATGGCAATTGGGATAAATTACAACATGGTTTTACAAAAGGTAGATCTTGCCAAACCAACTTGATCTCCTTCTTTGAGAAAGTAACAGATTTTTTAGATAAAGGAAACGCAGTGGATCTAATCTACCTCGATTTCAGTAAGGCATTTGATACAGTACCACATGAGGAATTATTGGTTAAATTGGAAAAGATGGGGATCAATATGAAAATTGAGAGGTGGATAAGGAACTGGTTAATGGGGAGACTACAGCGACTCATACTGAAAGGTGAACTGTCAGGTTGGAGGGAGGATACTAGTGGAGTTCCTCAAGGTTCAGTTTTGGGACCAATTTTATTTAATCTTTTTATTACTGACCTTGGCACCAAAAGTGGGAGTGTGCTAATAAAGTTTGCAGATGACACAAAGTTGGGAGGTATTGCCAATTCAGAAAAGGATCGGGATATCCTACAGGAAGATCTGGATGACCTTGTAAACTGGAGTAATAGTAATAGGATGAAATTTAATAGTGAGAAGTGTAAGGTTATGCATTTAGGGATTAATAACAAGAATTTTAGTTATAAGCTGGGGACGCATCAGTTGGAAGTAACGGAAGAGGAGAAGGACCTCGGAGTCCTGGTTGATCACAGGATGACTATGAGTCGCCAATGTGATGTGGCTGTGAAAAAAGCTAATGCGGTCTTGGGATGCATTAGGCGAGGTATTTCTAGTAGAGATAAGGAGGTGTTAGTACCATTATACAAGGCATTGGTGAGACCTCATTTGGAATACTGTGTGCAGTTCTGGTCTCCCATGTTTAAGAAGGATGAATTCAAACTGGAACAGGTACAAAGAAGGGCCACTAGGATGATCCGAGGAATGGAAAACCTGTCGTATGAAAGGAGACTCAAGGAGCTTGGTTTGTTTACCTTAACCAAAAGAAGGCTGAGGGGAGATATGATTGCTCTCTTTAAATATATCAGAGGGATAAATACCAGGGAGGGAGAGGAATTATTTAAGCTCAGTACCAATGTGGACACAAGAACAAATGGATATAAACTGGCCATCAGGAAGTTTAGACTTGAAATTAGACGAAGGTTTCTAACCATCAGAGGAGTGAAGTTCTGGAACAGCCTTCCAAGGGAAGCAGTGGGGGCAAAAGACCTATCTGGCTTCAAGATTAAGCTAGATATGTTTATGGAGGAGATGGTTTGATGGGATAACATGATCTTAGTCAAAGGTCAATTAATTGCCATCAGTGGTAAATAGGACCAATGGTCAATGATGGGATGTTAGAAGTTACTACAGAGAACTTTTTCCTGGGTGTCTGGCTGGTGAGTCTTGCCCACGTGCTCGGGGTTCAGCTGATCGCCATATTTGGGGTCGGGAAGGAATTTTCCTTCAGGGTAGATTGGCAGAGGCCCTGGCGGTTTTTTGCCTTCCTCTGCAGCATGGGGCACGGGTCACTTACCGGAGGATTCTCTGCATCTTGAAGTCTTTAAACCATGATTTGAGGACTTCAATAGCTGAGACATAGGTGAGAGAATTATTCCAGGAGTGGGTGGGTGAGATTCTGTGGCCTGCATTGTGCAGGAGGTCAGACTAGATGATCATAATGGTCCCTTCTGACCTTAAAGTCTATGAGTCTATGAGTTATTAACATGTTTAATACCACCTAAAAGATTGTCAGATGAGGGTTTTCAGATGAGGGTTTCCTTGTAAAAACTCTCTACAGCTAAAAGGCAAGGGAAAATGGGATTTTGTTAAATTGAAAGCCTGAGTTAATACTTTACATTTCAAATGCTTTAACTGTTGTCCTTTCTTGTATCTTTAAGGCCACTCTCTGAGCATCCTGAAAGAATTCATGCTTCTGGATAGAGAAATATTTTCTTTCATAGAGACAATAATTTGTCTATATTTCTGCTGTCCTTTAGAATAAACTATTTGTCTTGTAAACATAGTATTTTATTTTTTATGGCTCAGAGACATCCAGATCATATGGTTTAGCGTATGGTATGTAATATATGCATTTTAATCAAAATTCTCTTGAATTCACTGGTGGGTTTTTTTGTTTTCCTAATGTTGGAACGACTGAAATTTTCCATGTTTTTTCTCTTACCTAATAGATAATCAGTGGCTTTCCTCCAATGCTGCATTTCCTTCCTTGTCTCATTTAATCTTTTATGGGCCTGATTCAACTCCCTCTAAAGTTACTGGAAAGATTCTCATTGACTTCATAGAATTGGATCTGTCTTTATATCACTAATTTGATGTTCAGCTGTATTAATATTTTTCCCTTGTGGATCAGCATGGAATCCATTTAAGACACAAGAACTTTAAAGTCCCCAATGTAATGTAGAAGCACACTTTTGAATCACCCTTAGGACTGAGGATAAGGTTACATTGTCATTTTCTCCAGAAGCAGCTACTATGTTTTCCTCATTGTCTGGTGATTCCTGAGAGACCCATTAAAGTCCCTATGAGACTTTTCTATGCAAAAAGGTGTTTAGCAGAACTTATTGGAGACAGCTGGACATGTCTTTATCATCTCCTGTCACTCATAGCAGCTTGATTTAATGAGGCTTTAGCTGCTTGCTTTTGTAAATAAAGTTTGGCTTAAGATAAGTTAGATGAAGTGTTGTTACACTTTTCACATAAGCTGAAATTCACCTTACCAGTACCAGGTCTGTGTGTCACTTAAATGAGACCTACACTCATTCTCTGTCCTCCCCAGCTTGTTTTCACACACACACACACACATTTGATTCATGAGAAGAGATTGAAATTCAATAGCCTACCCTGTGCTGTCGTTCACAGGAATTGAGTAGTATCCCTTTAATCAGTTGTCCTGTGGCACCTTATAGACTAATAGATGTATTGGAGCATAACCAGGTATGGCCGCTCGCAGCTCCCAGTGGCCGTGGTTCACTGTTCCTGGCCAATGGGAGCTGCGGGAAGCGGCGTGATACCTGTGGACACTCAGGTAAACAAAGTGTCTTGTGGCCCGCCAGGGGCTTACCCTGAATAAGCCACGAACCAAGTTTGGGAACCCCTGCCATAGAGAAAGAAGGCATATATTGGGGCGGGGGGGAGGAAAGTTTAAAGTGATGCCATCCCTTTGAAGGACGCATTGTTTGAACAATATTTTATCTGTTATGGTTAAAAGTAACACATTTACTCTAATAACTGAAGTCTTCTTTTCAGGTTGGGTATTTTGTGCATTTTGCATCTTTATGAATAGCCAATTAGGTCCCAAACACGCTTCACTAGTGGAGACTGTGGTGACCATACAGGGTTTCATTGACTTTACTAGGAGTCCATGTAATTGAGTCTAGTGCTGGGGTGGGCCCTTATTTTGTTAGTGTGCCCTGTTGGTGTCTTTCACAGATCACCACTAGGGAGAGAAACATTTAGAAAAATAGAAAACAAAACTGTAAAACCACAAGAATAGTTAAAGGGACTCAGGAGCAGTTGTAGAAATTGAAGCTATTTAAATCATTTTTTAAAAATTGACTTGATTTCAAATTGATGGTGTCCTTTTAAGAGTAATAGAGCTCATACAACTTTTCCTCCCTGCTTTAACCATGACTCTTTTAAAATATGTCCACATTTGAGATATTATACTACTTCTATCTAATCAAGCCAGCTACAGACTTTATGCATCTTGAGTATTTAATAGCTACACATTGATTTTTGAGTTATTTCTACAGTGGGAATATATATAGTGCTTCTTGATGATAATGGCTATATGGTATCTTTTGTCTTTTAGAATTTTGAAAAGGTTTAGTTTTCACTAAGTGCAGAAAGTGTACATTTGTGTTATGCCTAACACATTCAAATTCCCTTAATCATTAAATACATTAACCTCAAATTATATTTTACCTTTAAATTATGCAAGGGCGCTGAAAGACATGGTACAATTCAATAAATGCTTCCCCGCACACCCATGATATCAATTTTCATTATGCTTCAATGTGAAATGATCTTGACATTCGTCTTTCTAGTTCCCATTTTAATCTTGCAGTCTCCAACACTGTGGGCTTGACACACAGTCCACTGATGTCAATAGAAAGGGCCTGATCCAAGACCCTATGTACTATGGTTACAGTTCATGAGACTTGCCAATAGTAGCTTGGGCCCTAATATGAGTGTTTGTAAGTGGGGGGGGAATTAGAGGATAGTCTGGTTTGTTTAATATTTCTGGGTTAGAAGAAGGGAAGGGTATTATTCAACCACTGTTGCCTTTCACAATTAAAAGTGTATGTGTTAAACAGAACAGGTCATAAATGTTTCCAACAGAAGGTTTTCCTGTCAAAAAATGCCAATTCATCAAAATCAAAATGTTTTCTGAGTGGCTTCCTGCCAGCTTGTCAATCTTGCAGTCTGCTGCAGAGTCAAGGCCCTCTAAGTGCTGTCTCCAGATGGGACTTTCAGTCACCCTGTTGTGTGGTAGAGAGCCTAGCAGCTCTGGCAAGACTTCCAGACCTCTGGATTATTGATAGCCTGACAGGTGGACAGCTGGAGCTCTGTGTGGCTCTGAGAATTTCATCAATTTTGTTTAGAAAAAGTTGAAACAGAATGTTGTCTCAATTTTTCAAAACAACAACATACAAAACCATATTTTGTTAATTTTTGAAATTCAATTAGAATAGGAATTCTGGGTTCTGAACAGCCCTACCTTTAAACGAATTGTGCAAGGTAAGCATGTCTGTCCTGCAATTTACATGACAACACTATTTTCTCCTTCTAAAAAGTTGTTACTTTTGGAAAGCCAAAATGATACAGGAGAATGTATCTTCATTACACACATAAGACTCAAACAAAAAGGCACTTGCTAGATCCCCATTTAGACTCATGGGCCAAATATAATTTAAATCAATGGTCTAACTGCAGTTGTAGTGACTTCAGCAAGAACAAATGAAGTCCTACGTGACAATGCTGATATTTTTATGTAAATATAAAAAGAAAGTAACCACAAAAGAACATAGAGCACATTTGCTCCTAGTCATCCACACTTTTCTTTAAGTATATTATTGCCTTTTTTCCCCTTTTTTAAAACATTAATTTTATTTGCTTTTTTATATTGCAATTTTGTGAAGCTTTATTATAAACATGATCATTAAAGCTGAGAAGTCAGCAACTTGGATTATTTAATAATGTAAGCTAAAATCAGCTGTAATGCATACTGTTAAAAACTTTGCACAGCTATTAAATATAAATCAGTGGTTACATTTTTCAGTAGCTCACAGCCTCAGTTATTTTTATGGATACTTCATCTTTTTGCACAGTAAAAATAATTACATTAAAGAAACGTTAGCCAGCCACAGCTTTGTAAAGTGCTCTTTTGGGGCATGTGGTGCTACAAATAAAGAATGAGAAGAAACAAGCCATGACTTTTTCAGTGTGTAGTAGTATTAATAGGAACTTAAACAACAGGGGTTCCATTATTTTCTTTTTAAGAGTAACTCCAAAGTTTAGAATAAAGCTTAAAAGACACAGTGATTCTACCTGTCTCTAAGGGACGAAAATGAAGGCGAGACAAGATTATGATAAACAAATGGCTCACACAGTGATGCTATAAGGAGAGCTTGGGAATGTTTTACCACTGGGAGGCATTCATGGACCAAGGACTGTTCTCATGGGATGGACACCACCTTAGTAGGGAGAGAAATAGACTTCTGGGATGGAAGTTGACACAACTGATTAAAAGAGCTTTAAACTAGGAACTTCGGGGGGACAGTTGTCAGATGCTCATGTAATCTCCATGCCTGATTCTAATATTGACAAGGAGGAAAATAAAAAAAGAGAGAATAATGGAGAAAGGAACAGCAACAGATAGGAGATTGGACATTAAGAGGAAAGACAGTAAAAAGGAAAAAAAAGGCAATAATATACTTAAAGAAAAGTGTGGATGAGTAGGAGCAAATGTGCTCTATGTTCTTTGTATTTGCTTTCTTTTTATATTTACATAAAAATATCAGCATTGTCACATAGGACTTCATTTGTTCTTGCTGAAGTCACTACTGTCTTTCCATGAAGCTGACTGTCAGGTAGGTGATACTGGAGAAACTAGAACTTCTGGGGCAAGAAGTGAAACCAGATATTATAGGGATAACAGAAACATGGTGGAATAGTAGTCATGGCTGGAGTACAGGTATTGAAACACCCCCCCCCACACACACAGTGTTGCTCCACAAACAACCCCCCACCCCATCACCTCTCCCTGCCGGAGCGCCAGGGGGAGGGCGGCAAGTGCTGCCGCAGCTCCGCTCTCCTGGCTGGCCGGAGCGAGGGCGGCAAGCCCAGCCATGGCTCTGCTCTCCTGGCCAGCCAGAGCGCCGGGGGAAGGGCGGTAAGTGCGGCCGCGGCCCCGCTCTCCTGGCTGGCCGGGGGGAGGGCGGCAAGAGCGTCTCCGGCTCCGCTGTCCCGGCTGGCCGGGGGGAGGGCGGCAAGTGCATCCACGGCTCCGCTGTCCCAGCCGGCCGGGGGGAGGGCGACAAGCACGGCTGCGGCTCCGCTCTCCTGGCCAGCTGGTGGGAGGGCAGCAAGCGCAGCCGCGGCCCCGCTCTCCTGGCCAGAGCTGCAGTATGTTTAAAAAAAAAACAAAAAAACCCACACCTGAGCACCCCCCACAAGGTGCCGCCCCAAGCACGTGCTTGGTAGGCTGGTGCCTGGGGCTGGCCCTGGCAGCGGTAGTATAAAGACATCTGGTTTCTTTTTGATCCTTCTCTAATCTTTCATTTCTGATCACTCCAGATAAAGACATTATGGCAAAACTAAACAGTATGGTGTTGGATAAGGGTTTCAAAATAGTTCTACCAGAAATGGACTGTTTAAATTCTTGTACCAGTTGTTGAAAGCTGCCTTTGAAAACATCTTTAAAGTGATATTGTCAACCAACTTAGAAACAATGCTTTTGAATTATAGCCCAGTCTGCCAGCTACGTCATTGTTTTAGGCATCACATCTAAGTTCATAATTTTAATGAGAAAGATGTACTTTTTGTATCTAAAATTCCTTTGCAGAATACTAAGTAACAAAGACTGTTCTTTAGCTGAGTGGTGGATAAAGTGAATGCTTGTACTGTCTGTATGCTTGTACTTACCTCTATATAATAATAGACTAAGGTGTCACACAAGATTTTCAGAATCCAAAACTGTGGTAACTTAACCTGTTTTCTCTAGGAGGTGTCAGGAAAAAATCAATGGGGATACAGCTCCTCCATCCGATGAATGATTGGTACAAACAAAGGTGCTTTCACCCAAAGCTCCTTCTTTACTGAGTCTCAAGCACACGCACACACATATACAATAGCAATAGTTTTAGAGCACCTTATATAATTACCCAAAGTCTGAGATGGTTTTGAGTGATCAACAGCCGGGCTTCCGGGGGCCCTCCTTCCATCCAGTTGCTGGGGAGATGTCAGACTTTTCTAGAAGAAAAGCTCCCCTGAATTGCTCCAAGGTGTATTATTTTACTTAACCTTTTATAGCTAACTTAAAGAAAGCACATAACTCATAGTGACTCCTAGTGGGTCACCACAGTAACCCATATTGGGTCACAAATTTATATAGCTTCAGAAAATTGCCCATTATCCCTTATCGACAAAGCATTTCTAGTATTTCTAGTCATAACAACAATAAAACATATAAGTCGGTCACTCAGAACCAAGGTCACACACCCCTTCCCTTCTCCTAGTTCATTAACTCTCTGTCCATCCTCCCATGCTAATTAGCAAAAGAGCAATCTTCAGCTAATGGTAGCTGGACACACAAAATGGCTGCAGTTATGCCAAGTTGAATTCTTTCATTACACAGGTATATATTACTTAATATTACAAGGATTCTGCCATGAAAATATGATTCATTGGAAGCCATTAAGAAAGTCTGAAAAAGTGTAGTCTTTTACGTGTTTGAACTACCACTCAAGTGTGAATAACTGGTTTGTGATGAGGATATAGAAAATAAGCCAAAAGGTGACAGGAGAACAGACCAGCAAAAAAAAAAAAAAGAAAAAAAGAGAGAAAGTATTGGTTTGGAACTTGATTAATAGGATCCTTCCTAGTTTCTCTCTGTCCAATTCAGAGGGTACTGTAGCATTAGACACTGAATACCCCATCTGGCTGCTCAGGATGAGATTCTATAATAGCAGGACACGAGTCACTTCACAAGGGAGAAGTTGTAAGGCCAGTCATGCCTGGCAGACTTCCCCCTGTACTTATCACCTAAAACATGCAAGAGAGTCACAATCTATAGTCTACACAGCAATACACTAAGTGTTAAGGGTATCAGTCTTTTTGTGGTGAGCTCAGTTTTAGGTTTTGAATGTCTCAGCCACTATAATAACTGCAGAGAGCTAAGTTGTAATACATGTTTTCAGTCCAGCTGCTACTTTACTTCTTTAAAGCATACACACAAAATCAACCAAAAGATAATTATGCATCAGCAACATTAGCAATGTCAGAAGCTTAGTTGCTTAAATTAAGTACATGAATCACCTGGGATACTCAGCAGATGTTGCAAAGAAATTCTGAATGGGGATAACATGGGCTAAATATTTTATATATATAATGTTTTCAAAAATCAAGGATGAATCAACAACATTCTCCGAGAAATACTGTGAGTTAATGTATTTGAGGCCAGAATTGCACTCCATGATTCTTGCTCCTTTAACTCAAGGGTGGCTTTCAACTGATACTTTTGCAAAAAATTGCCATAGATTCCAACATTTTAAAAGTTATTTAGAAACAGGTGCAAGAGACATTCTTTTAAGAAGCTCATTTTTGCACTACAAACCTACGTGCTCTTAAGGAGAAATGTAATACACTGCATCTGAAGAATATAGCCTCAAATGTCTCCTATTCACTCCATTAACCATAAGGGGCAGAGGGGAGAATCATAACAAGTGTACATTTCACAGTTTAAAAGTGAGAGTCCCTTCTATTTTTATGTAATTTTTTGGTTGAGACACCAAGTATTCCCTCTTCTTCAGCTTGCTTCTTTCTTCCCTTATCCCCTATCTTACCCATCTAATTGTATAAAGTTGGAGTACAAGCTCTTCAGTGACAATTTGTGGATTTGAAATTATACTTAGTACATCTTAATGTACTTCTTGCTCCTTGATCCCTTTTAGTTTGAACTTGCAACTCCATTTTATTTGTAAAGGATTTTTAAGAGCATTCATGTTACTGACATATGGAAGACTGAAATGATTAGTTTAGGGTCTCAGTATTCAGTCCTTACACAGGCAAGACTCCCAATAGTTCCCTGGAAGTTTACACTGCATACAAGCACTGATCCACAAAGACTTAGCTATCTGCATAAATTTAATCAAGTGTCAAGCTGCCTGCAGTGAGTCAAGAGCTTGAGTATCAACCTGAGGGCAGAGTGTTTAGAACCAGGGCACAAACTCCAAATTGGTTGTGAATTCTATACTTAGATTTCACCAACCAATCAAGTGTAAACTCCTCATCATTGTAATAGCCTAAACATGGAGTCAAAGACAGTCACTTTGGGTAATGCAAGCAATCTTGCCACCCAGGCAAGTATACTTTTGTGATAGATAGATGATCCCTTACGCCAAAGATCACAGCAACTTTCATTCCCAAAAGGCCAATCACTCACCCTAAGTCAATTGCATGTTAGCTCTCACACTAAAGCCAATGCTTGTAGCCAATCCTATAATAAACTATATACATATTTATTAAATAGGAAAAGAAAATTAGTTATTTATTTACAAGGTTAAAGCACAAAACATAGATGCACAAATGAATTAAAATCTTATAGTTAAAAAGATAATAAAAGCTTCTATAATAATAAAAGCTTTATGTGTCCTTTAAAGCTAACCCAGGCTATGCACTGAGGATCTCTTGGTTATGCCTAGTGAACCTTGTTCCCAGAGTCCAAGCAGCACAGAGACAATCAGTTCCTTTTGCTTGTTTTTATAATCCCTTTCCTGCCATGTGCTGTGAGCTGCAAACTCAGCTGATGTGAGGAATTCACTTGCATGACTCATTTTCAGGGTGAGGGGAGAACAGGACAACTGAGTATTTTGTCCTTTTTAATGCCCCACAATAGTCTGGCTGGCGTTGATGGACCTTGCACATTGGGCAGGATATAACACCTTCAGTTGGAGATCAGCACTTCACACTAGTTTATGTCTCTCTCATGTTTGGTGATTTAAAGTCATAGAGGTTTACAATACAACCGCTCAGATATTGCCAGATATCTGGGAGATTATTATAAATGAGATTAATGCATGCAGCAACTCATAGGCATTCAATAAGGTCTAAACACTTAACATATTCTTATAATTCTAATACCCATTTTCACAATACTTACACACAGGGGAGCCAGACTGATTCCAGCTATGGATTTGTCAGGGTTCCCTTGAGGAATGGGGACCTTGGCATGAGGTAGCCCCTGGTCCGCCAGAGTCACATTATGAGTAGTCCCATCGAAAGAAGTGGGATTTTTCATTTCTATATAGCTACACGGATAGTATAACGGAAATCATATGCTTAAGTCTTTGTAGGATAGAAGCCAAAGACAGCAGAAGCAGGCCCGCAAATATCCAGTCCTTCAAGACCTCTGTATGTGCATCTCCCATTGACTTCAATGGGAGTCCTGTTCGTGAAAGGCTTGCAGATTCTGATCCTGAGAGATGCCTGTTATCCATAACTCAAAGTGAAGCCAATAAGAGTTGTTGATGCTCAGTTTGCACCAGTTTGGATCAGGCTCTTAGTATACACTGATCACTCGTAATAAAGTTAGGCTTAATCCTGCAACTCCTGTTCACTGTAGTAGCTTCATTGACTTCAAACCAACTACTCTCACATGAGTATGATGAGCAGGATTTGCCCCTTAGTTCTTCATTTCTTACCTTGAAAGAGCAGATAGCATTGTTCTCTCCCAAACAAATGTGTCTGTTGATTAATTCTGGAGAATGCTTTGCTCAAGTATTAGCCATTTTTAACTTTTATTTCTTCTCTTGGACAATCGGCATAGAAAAATAATACAATTACTCTTTCCCACTACTTTCCTATGACCAAATTGTGCTCCATCCCACACAAGTGCACAGGAAGATGGGAAATGCACATTTTTTTCCCCTACTAACACCATTTGTGTGGGGCATAGGACAGTCAGTCTTTCCCTGTGCATTAGGATATCAAGAGGCAAGGACTGTTTGGAGAGCTCAACCTTCTGAAGGAATGTAGCATGGAGTGTACTGCCCATGTGAGCTAGGGAGTTCCAGCAGGCATTGTGCCTGCAATAGGTAGAATGCCTTCCAGAGTTTCCCCTAGATCTATACAACTCTTCCCCCCCCCCCTCAAAAAAAAACCAGGCTTGTGCTTATAAGGTACAGTAGGGCCCTGAATTTTTAAAAGCACTGGAGTCTGATACTTTTGTAAAACTCTAGAAGAACTAAGTTAACTATCCAAACAATTAATGTCTTTTGTTTTAAAACATCAGAGTAACTTTGGAAAGTATCTACAGAAGAGGTGGTTGCTTTTCAATTTTAACTGCTGATACTGTAGATCAATTTTTCCAACTCAGCAGCACCATTAAGATGTCCATGGAGCATCCCATAAACTTTCAGTGACAATATAATGTCTCTAAGAGCTATGTCATCAATGGGAATCTCTCACATAGACCCTGATTAATGAATTGACATACAGTTCCACTGAAAGAGTTGACAATATCAGTTGCAGTGCCTCATGCATTTGCCATGGAGATTAGAAAATTAACTCCATTATGTTACTTCTAGTGACATTCTAACTGCTCCAGAAGAGATACATATAGAGCTCTTTCAATATCCATGGGAGCATTCTGTAGCTTTACAAATTAATGGAAGTAGCACAGGTTTTACTCTGCCTCTGTAGCCATTATAATACCAATAGAATTTTTTTTTAATTAATTTCCTCCCCCCTCCCCCCAAAAACTATTACAATTAAACCCACAACTCACCTTATTATACATCAGTAGAATGACACACACATTGTTAAAATCACTTGCTACTGAGAGACTTTGCAATAGATAACCACATGAATTGGAATACATGGGTCTGATCCTGCAAGCACCCTGTGGTCCTGATTCAGCTCCCATTGACCTCAACGAGTTTTGGGTCAGAGCTTGTGACCACAATTTCCAGCAGTTTCCAAGCGCTAAGGACTTGAAGAAATGAGCCCTTTATTACATCCTATTTATTGATATAGTAACTTTACTATCTAACTACTAGACGCTAACATTGATGAATGATTAAGGTATAGATTGTACTATCCTTACTTACATTGATGAGAATGTGCATGAGTAATCCCATTGAAGCCAATGTAGGAATACCCATGTAAGTGCTCACCATGCATGAATGAAGGTTGTACTATCTAGCCATAGTGGCAGCCTTAATTCTGAGTTCTTTCTTCTGGGGAATCTAGATTACACTCAGCAATGTTTAATTCCATCTATATAAAGGTCTTCACTCCACATTTGGAAATGACAGGGGGAGCTTGAGAATAGCAGCATCACCTCATGGGGTGTTGGGGAGGAATTTTACCTCAGGTCAGACTGACAGTGACCTTGGGCATTTTTCTCCTTCCTCTGCCACATGTGGGTGTGGATCACTTGCCAGGATTATCTGGGTACATCTCACTTAATAATTTCTCTTCCAGGAGCCTTAGTTTCCTCTTTCCCTTCTGTCACATTTTTTCAGTGAAAATGGGGTGGGGAAGGAGGGAAGAAAGGGAGAGAAAATGGAGTAGCAATTAATTGTAAACTACCTCATTTTCTATTAAATATAGATTTTTTTAAATGTATCCTCCATGAACCCCTGGGCACTAGATACAGGCTGCTGCAAATTCTGTGGGTGTGTGCAAAATTTGATTTTACTGCTGTATTCTTTCTACCCCTATTTTCCCTTTCATAGGAATTGTCCAACATGGGGGTATATTATCTTTGGAATGAATTTTTGTCCATTCTCCCTAACAAGCTGTGTATTCCTGCAGTACTACACTATTAATATACTATTACAATGCAGGTCTTGTACTTAGCTGTTAAAATTGGGAGCTCTGACACTGAGGTGTTACTGTTTATGAACATAATCCAAAATACAATTTGAGTTCCCTTCAATTATTACACAAATAAATACTAGCCTGTTTAACCTTCAACTGTCTTCCACCTACATCTTATCCTCTAAACAGACAAAGGGGTATGCAAAGGAGTATTAGGTTGAAGAGGTGTACTTGATGGACTAAAAAAAAGTGTTCAATGCTTAGGAACTGTCCTAGCTCTAACCCAAGATAGGGTATCATGAAATATTTATTGGTACCGCCTTTATGTATTATTGAACTGTTTTTTTTATTTACCCAGGAATCTGTCAGGCATGCAGTAAGTTAAACATGAATGAGCTGAAACATTTTGCTGTGGATACTCTGACACCTAACGGACAGCAATGCAGTCCCATTGCACCTGGCTAACTAATTATCAGACCATTCATTACAGGAATAGCCTGCATGTCCACTTCTGCTGGGAGATAAACACTGCAAGACAAATAAGATATTAGAGTGGGGAAAAAAAGACTACCAATATTGAAGATGTGAAGATTTTCTTCACAATTAGAGTCAAGCATTCTAAGGGCTGGTCCACACTAACCCCACAGTTCGAACTAAGATACGCGACTTCAGCTACGTGAATAGCGTAGCTGAAGTCGAAGTATCTTAGTTCGAACTTGAAACACACTTACCTCGGGTCCACGCGGCGCAGGCAGGCTCCCCCATCAACTCCGCGTACTCCTCTTAGCGAGCAGGAGTTCCGGTGTCGACGGGGAGCGGCTCTGGGATCGATTTATTGCGTCTAGACAAGACGCGATAAATCGATCCCAGAAGATCGATTGCTTACCGCCGAACCCGGAGGTAAGTATAGACGTACCCTAAGGCTATGTCTATACTTATGTCGGTATAACTTTTGTCACTCAGGGGGGTGAATACCCTCCACCCCCGAATGACATAACTTACACTGACATAAGCTCTGGTGTGGACAGCGCTATGTCAGCAGGAGAGCTTCTCCCACTGACAGAGCTACCCCTGCGCGGGGGGTGAATTAATTAACTCTATGGGAGAGCTCTCTCCTGTTGGCTTAGAGTGGCTACACAAGAGATTTTATGAAGGCTCCGCTGTAAGCTCTCTAGTGTAGACAAAGTTCTTCTAGTGGGGATTAATTGAGAATTGAGAAGCAATGAAGAAAGAGGTAGATAATGGTCCCTCCCCTCCCCCAAAAAAGATAATTCTGAGTTCCCAACAGGACAATCTTTGTACAGAGTGATGTGTTTACTATTATAAATATATATCAAAAATCCACTATGGGTTAAATATATATTTGGTTTACAATAGAGTAAGATAGCACATACTGTAAATAGTTATGCCCATTTTATTAACTATGAAAAACATTAGATTGCTCAACTCCAAATGACCAATTTGAGTTAAGGAAAAGTATTTAGATAGATGTATTACTTTTATGATAACTAATAAAATGTACCCAATACGACCGTTGTTCCAAAGAAAGGTAAGATGCTTTTTACCCTCCATGGAACAACGTAAATGTAATAAAATAGCTTTTTGTTAAATTTGATCTGAAATAAAATAACCCTATAATTTGAGTTAATCATCATTACTACTAAAGCATAAGTATTAACATGAAAAGCACAAAAATGGGGAAAGCCAATTATTTTTATTTATGTTCTGCTCTGCAACAGACATCATAGTTTCCAAGGAGTCTTGCTAATGATGTAGAATGGACAGCAGATGAGAGATTCTTGGATGCTCTAAAGTAATTTTGACAGGTAATGTTTGACAAAGTCAATCTAATTAAATACACTACTTTTATTTTACTAGTACTGTAGATTCCGCTTATTAGCAACTGTTGGTAGCCGGCAAAAAGTTGTCATTATCCGGCAATTGTTGATAAGCAGAAGGCACGAAAGTTGGCAACCCTTGCTGAGGCAACAGCCAGGGAAGGAAGTGCTGGGAACGTGTCTTCCCTGGTTGCAGCTCTGCATACCTGCCAGGGGTGCTGAAACTAGGAGTGCTGGGCGTGTAGCAGCACACCTGGCTTGACTTAGTAATAGCAACCAAATACATGGTTTTCACTTTCAGCAGCCTCACTATAAAAATTGTTTCAGCACCCCGCTGCACCTGCCTGAAGGACAGGAGGGAGGGAGGCTGTAGCCCAGATGCTAGGGCTGTCTGTGGGGGTGCTGGGGGCCTCTCTTTGCACTCTCTGGGGTCAGGGCTCAGCACATCCCAGTGCATAGGCACCAACTTCTGGTGGCGCCGGTGGGGGCTGACGCCCGGTGTCAGGGGCGGGGCCCCGCCCCCCGACGCCAGGCCCCGCCCCCAACGCTGGGCAACATGGCGGGTCCTCGCCCCTGACGCCGACGCAATGTCGCCCAGCGTCGGAGGCGGGGCCCCTCAACGTCTCCCGGTGCTGAGGTGAGCTTGCCGCGGGTCCCGGGGCTGGCGGGGAGCTGGGCGCGGGCCCCGGTGATGGCGGGGAGCTGCCGGTGAGTGCTCTGCACCCACCAATTTTCCCCGTGGGTGCTCCAGCCCCGGAGCACCCATGGAGTCAGCACCTATGTCCCAGTGCCTCCTTCCATATCTGTAGGTCCCTGGCAGGATGCAGCCCAGTGAGTGCATGGAGGTGCCATACAGCTCCAACATCCAGACTGAAGCCTCTCTCCCTATTACTGCTCTGCCCACAGCCTGTCCAGTCAACAGCCCCTTACCTCTTGTGAAGTCCCTGTGCTCAATTAGGTTTGCCGGGCTGCAGCCCCAGAAGAAAGCTCTGGCCCGTATTGAGAATGGCTGCAGACAAGTTTGTGAGGCTGTGGCCAGATAAGACACGTACCAGTGCTTCCTTCCCTAGGTGCACCCTCACAATCCTACTTGCAGGCGGTGCACAGCATGTCCCAGCACTTCCTTCTGGGGCTGCCAGCTCCCAAACCTACCTGCAGGGGGTGCTTGACATATCTCAGTGCTTCCTTCTGGGGTTGCGGCCTCACAAACCTGCCTGCAGGTGGCACCTTTCTTCAAAAAAAAGTGCTAATAAGCCGCATGCTATTGTTAATATCCGAATCCTATTAACATTGATGTTAATGGGATATGATTGGTTCTCAGCAATATGTCGTCATTAACCAGAAGTTGCTCATATCAGGCTTGCTATTAAGCAGAATCTACTGTATTACGGAGCTTTGCCTTTGAATGTTGCCTGCTGTTTAATCGTAAGCCAAGTTAGATGATGTGGTGGTACTTGGGAATAGTAAGGCCAAAAAGTTCAGACTTGGGTGCCTAAATAGGAATGTCCTGATTTTTCTGAGGCCATAGCTTCAAAGGAGCTACACCTGTTCATCAGTTCTGCACTTAAGTGCCTAATTTTAACACCCAAGTTTGAAAATATAAGCCTGTTTGTTTGACACAAGCCACAGGGAGCTAATGCCAGATCTGGAATTAGTCCCTTGCTTAGAGTCACCTGTTTAGGTTGCAAAATCACTGGTTGCCGTATATCCTGCTGGTTGTTCGGTAGAGGAACTGGCTCAGCCTCAGGTAGAGATGAGTAGAGAGACTGCAGTGGCCCTACTGCCATCAACAGCAGCCCGAGAAGCAATGCTCCTTTGCACTCTGAAGTGATCTGGGGCCTGCCAGTAATCAGAGACTTCTGTCCAGAGTTTTCCGGGACTGTAAAGGTCAACCCTGGTTGTTTGTGTGGGGAATGTGAATAATATTTGAGAAAGCTACCATCTTTCCAACCCAGTGATTGGTTTGAATCCATTTACATTGTTGAGGCTACCTTCAGAAGAAGGACTAAAAATGTGCTATTTGAAAAGAAAAAAAGAAAGCTGAGGCTATCCTTTACATTCTAAGGCCCCCAATTTGGGAAGACCCATGGCTTCAGGCCTGCAAAGACCGAATCTGGGGAGGGAGAAACTCACTAGCATGTTTAAAAAAATCACATGTATAAGAGTGAAACATTTTTCACTCTTCCCTGAAACTTTTCATGAAAAGAGAAAGTGGCTTTCATAGCATGAGGGGTTTAAAGGAGGAGGAAAATGCCATTATTTCATCCACTGCAGACAATAGTTCCATTCCCCTCCCCCGCAACACTCCAGTTTTATAACAATCTATGCTGACGTGTTTATGACACCTCTTGTTTTAAGAAGAAATGAACTTGTAACAAAAAGCTAGATCCAAATACCAGAACTTTGAGAAAGTTCAGATCCAGGCTTGAACTCTGTGACTTGAGTCACAGTATGTGTTGCAGCCTGGTTTGATATCGAAGGAACAAAGAAAGTGTTTGGAGAGGAGCTCTTATAACAACTTGTGCCTCAGTGCTGTAAAAGGGGAGATGGCAGAGAGGCACAGAAGGAGAGGGAATAAAGTATAGACTTAAAAACTAGGCAATGTGAGTTTCAGTGGAACAGGTAGTTTATTCCAGTCCTTTGGGCAAGGCAGAAAGTATAGTGCAGCAGTCTGTGTGCTAGCCTGGGATCTGAGAAACCTAGCTTCAATTGCCTGCTTTACTACAGACTTCCTGTGTGATGCTGGGCAAGTCATGAAGTCTCTTTATGTATCAGTTTCCCATCTGTAAAGTGGTGATAACATAATTTCTCTACCTTCCAGGGGTGCTGTGAAAATAAATCCATGAAAGATGGTGAGGTGCTCAGATTCTATGGTAACAGTGGCTGTGACAGATGGGAAGCCTGGGAAGCCTAAAACCTTAAGTGAATGCCCTTAAGGAAGACCAGGTGGGAGTCAAAGGTCCAATTAACTCTAAAACTGTGATATATAGGGTGGCAGCATGTGTGGGACCTATGACAGTGTGAATTTTCAGAAATTCCAATAACAGTGAAAGCAAGTGCAGTAGAAGGAATAGCAGTACACTGAACCTTGGAGCCCTTAGAGAGAAAACAATACACATGTGCTGGCCCTTGCTGACTTACTGGGGATATCCCAGTGTAAGGCAGCAAGCCTTGAAACCCTGGTCAGGAGGGAGACAGATGAGGATCTCCACCCAAAAGAAATTATGGCTGGGAGTTGGAAACCTTATGTGGGTGCACTTAAGGGACCACAGAAGGGGAGTAAAGGCACAATCACTCTGCAACTGTAACAGTTGTCATCTATCTAAAGTACTTGCATGGACAGCTCTAAGAGTTTCCCTCCCAGGTGCCGAATTGATGGGGTTGGGAGGAGAAGCAGGGCATGGAGAATGGTGGTGGCAGTTTAGCACCATAGTATGCATCTTTCTTGTTGTTTCTTTCCTTTTCATCCCTTCTCCCTCTCTATTCTCCACATTTCTTCTCTCACTTTTCCTTTTTTTAAAATTATGCTTTTCTACTTTTCTCCTATTCTTCTTTTATTCTTTTCCAAATCCTCTCACTTCACCACCTCCACACCCCCCAAAAAATCTTTTTGCCAGGTTCAACTAAGAATTCACAATTTGTAGGAGGCTGTTCAATTTATTTCTGCATCAAGATCTTTAAAGCAGGAGCTGACTGTAAATGAAAACTGGCATTCCAGTCATTTTCCTATCTGCATTAAGCTGGCAGCTGGAGGCAAAGGACTGCAAGCTTGGTGCAGAGAGGAACTGACTAATCAACTTTCCTGTGCAGTCAGCTACATGTGTAAAAAAGCTCAGGAAAGTGAATAATTCCATAGGCTTTCTCCACTGCCTTTCACCTTGGATAGTCATTTACACTCATGCAAAGCAAGTTTAAACACCTCCAGATCAGAATTTTCCACTTAGTTACACTAGTGAGTGCATTTGACAATGACCTTGCACAGATGTGACTACCCAGGGTGCAAGGCAGTGGAGAATCAGAGCTGTAATAATTTTTCCCCAGCACGCTCTTATACCCAAAATGCAAGTGCATTTAGGAATTTCTCTACTCAGCATTGCAATGCCAAGTGACTTAGGAGCCTAAGCTTTTTTGACAGCCAATGGAGTTTAGGCTTCTACGTGTCTAAATCACGTGAAAAAATGAAACTTAGGTTCCTAAGTGGCCTTGTAGTGTTGAGTGAAACAATCCCTAAATACCATTAAAAATCTGGGCCTTAGTCAAATTCTGTTAAAGGAGAACAAGGGAATCAAGGGGAGGCGATGGCAAAAGTGGCCATCCCACCTAAAAAGAAGGAGAAAAGCAACATCATGTTAATTGCCCTTTACTACTCACATTGCACATGCCCTAATCTTTGCTAATCTCCCACCTCCCTTATATTCTGGACAGAGTTCACCGCACACCTACCCCCAGGACTTGAAAATAATTAATCCCGTGGGAGCCAATCACCTGCTAGTAGGAGAGGCTGTAGGAAAATCCTACCATCGTGTGGCACCTCTCTCCCACATCATACCCATGTCCAACACATGCTGTCTTTGATCCATCCAAAGGAACTACACCTTCATCAATACCGGAAGTCACTAGAGCATCTGATCTCTGTCCTATCAATAGCACTTACCTGTCTGTGCCCCCCAGACCTGTCCCTTGTTCTTGGTACTCAGACTGAAAAGGTTTCCAATTGCATCCCACAACTGCATGACAAGGCAACGAGTAGGACAAGCCCACTCAATACTGATACAACGATCCCTACCTGTAACATACATCCAGGAATCCCCATGGACCCAGATAACCCAGAGAGGCTCCTGCACCTGGAGGAACTCAGGTCAGACTAAGTCCTTCTGCACCAACATCTGAGGCAATCTAGCTGGTGGACAACTTCAGGTGTCAAATCTAGCCACCTACATGGACCCAATACCACACCCGGTGGCCAAAGCAAGGCCACTGACTCCCCACAAATTTCAGTCAATATTCCTGAAATCACAATGCCTACAGGCTTAGATCAGGGGCAACATTTTTATATATGCCTTAGAAACATGCACGTGGAGAGGCTGGTAGCTCTCCCCAGTACTCTGGGTGAGGCATCTTTGTCTTTAACATTCCCCCTGCAGTGCCTCAGTTGATCTGGTGTTTTTTCTTAGTGGTTCCTAAGCCTGAGGTTTCAGCCATGGCTGGGATGGGTTTGGAATCATTGAACTAACAAAATGTACACACAGTTTGACAAGACAAGACAGTTTGACTGCAGCTCCATGCCCCTCATTTCCTTACTCCTCACTCAATACTGGTGAAAATAAGTATTGGAAAATAAGAACATTTTTTCATAAAAGATGCATTGCTGTTTTTCAATGAAAAAAACAGATTTTTTTTATCAGCTCTAGTGTTATGTCTGCTGTAGATTGCGAACTCTTAAGGGCAAGGATTTGTTTTATGTCTTCATCAAGCACTGTTCACATTTACGGCAACAGATAATAATAATGGACCTGAGCTCTGGGGAATCAGAAAACAGTCAGCTATGTTGTACCAGCAACTTCAACCTCCGCTACCTCCCATCGTCTGTTTTAGCTCTAGGCACTTTCAAATCAACAGACAGGTTTGAGCAAAATAATATTGTTCTGTCATGTCTTGTCCATATCTCATATTGGAGGGGAAATATTTCTGCTCTTGCATCAACAATCACACTGGGTACCCGCCATGACTGCTTATCAAGGAAAAGAGTGTGCTCACTCATGTTGTGAGGCTTAGAATAGATCACCAGTAGCTGTCCACAGAAACTACTGTTCACCTTTGTATCAGGAATTATTTTTCTGTACAGTCTCTGGACAAAATGGAGCTTATTAGCATAGGAATGTCAGCAGCTGACCTTCTAAGTCTCCTTTGTTTATTACATTTCAATATCACAAGGGAAGGTACCTAGTGCATACTAAACAGACATAAAAAGTTGTTGGGAATCTGAATAATGAATACAAATGGGAGAACAATGACAAAAGTAAATTAAGTGAGTTACTCAGCACAACAAGGAAGGGTCTGTTCCTTCAAACAACCTTTCAAGACAGTCCAGCTGCCTGAGAAAGTTCAAACTAATACATTTCACATGGGCTCCCAACTCCAGGCAAAACATTTACATTTTAACCTTTATTCAAGTAATCCTAAACACTTCAAATGGCTCTTTGTTGGGTTTACAATAGACAGGGGAACTGGAACTAGCGAGGAACTGGGAAAGTCACATCCAAATGCATCTGGTCTTTCAAAAATTTCCAGGGGAAGGCTTCCACATTTTCCCTTCATTTTGTTCTCCTGGGTCTTCACTATTTTCTTTTATGTGTTCACATTCCAATCCAAGACACACTTTGCAAGGACTGTAAAACTCCACAAATCTTAGCAGGAATGGTGTCACCATTAACTCAGTTCTACCTATTTCTGAGTGACAAATGTGGAGGGGACTCACAAGGAATTAATGCTAGTCCTTTTACAGACATTTCCATGTGGAAATCCACAGGCAGATCAGGATGCAGTGCTGTATACTGCAGCTGGTCCCCTGCTCCACCCTCTCCAGTTCCCTGATCCCTAGGGAAAGTCGCCAATGGAGGGGTTGTTATGGGCTCTTGTGGGGAACGGAGGAGAATGATGTTGTGACAGTAGTACCCCATTAATCATGGCCAGAGGGAGTTCTGGCACTTTAGAGGCCCTTCTATTCCCATAAGTGGAAGGGACAATCTGGGTCATGATAAATTTCATCAGGATTTTAATTAGCTATTTTTTTACCACGGATTTGAGCTATAATATTTACCTTGATTGAGTGTTTCCTAGATATTAATTGATCATGGTTTGAGAGATTCTTTTTAAATAAGATATTTTATACTTGTCCGTTTACATGTTAATAGGGCATTATCACAGGGTCACTGCACATTTCTGCCCCAGTTTCACTTTTTTTTTGATCAAACAGCCACGATAGAAAGAGGTGCTCCAGATTAAAAGCTCCTTTTCCATAGTCTATTCAGCTCGATTAATATAAATACAAAAAATATTCACCCAGCCTGTCCAAGTCATTTCTAGCCCTTTTTAAGGACTTCACAGTCACCCTTATCTTAAGGCTTCTCACCACCTTTCCCTAGCAAGACCACATTCTAGTCTCACCACCAGGTTCTGCCCCAGCTCACCACAGTCCACTTGACTCCCTGCAAGCTCACTCCAGGCAGCTATCCTTCTCGGTGGTTCACCAAACCCTTCACTGTTCCTATCCTCTTCAAGAGTAACCAGAGAGCCCTGCATGTAATATGGTACCCACATATTACATGCCCCCAGCCACACGATCCCTCATGAGCGTCTCTGCACTGATTGCAACCAGCTGCGGTCCTCCCTAGAATAAAAGAATGAACTCTTTCTTGGCAGCCTATCACAGGCCTGAATAAATCTTGCTTTATTCATGCATTTTTTCTTTAACTCAACATGTGTATGTAAATTGAAGTGAACATGTCCAGAACCAAAGATAATTTTGGGTAGAGCATGAGGAAGTTTCCTGAAAGTTCAACATTTGAAAGTATCTCTGCCAGTGCTGCTGAATCCTAATTTGCACAACACCTTCACCACACGAGCCCATGGTTTCTCCCTAGCAGAAGCTGTCTGTCATTTCATATTTGGTTACACTATGTGATGGTTTTATGATTATCCCTAGCAGAAATTAGGATGAGACCAGCACATTTCTTATCACTTTGAGAGATTGCCTAAACTGGTGTTTGAACCCGGGTTTCCAGAAATACAAGGCAAGTGTATGAAATTCATTACACCACCTCAGCCCCTTCTACAAGCTCCATACAGTCTTTGTATCATTTTAATTTATATTATTGCTTATAATTTACTCAGAAAAAACACGGGGCACAGTTTTGTTGAGCACCCTTAGTATCCAGCCATTCATTTTAGCCATTGTCTTCATGTAATTCATATAATGAAGGAGTCAGTCAGCATAAAAAATTATTCCCCATAGAAATTTTGACATAATAATTCCAAGGCATTATTCACTATACCATTTACTCCAATTCTCAGGCTTCAGTTTACTTAGCTGTGAGATCAAAAGTACCTAGGGGCATATTCTACTCTCACTGTGTGAACATAAGTCCTATTAGCGTTAATGAAAGTTCTACGCTCACATCTAAAAATATATAGCACCTTATGTTGGAAAGCTAAGAGCAAAAAACATATGGGCTTTAATAAAAAAGAAAGACTATTAGGGTATGTAAAATGTCAGTTTAAAAAAAACCCAGCCTAACTGGAATCAGTTAATATTTGTCAAATATACTGAAAAATGAAAGGATATGAAAGGATATTCCATTATCCATCGAACATTAAAAGAAAAGAAGCTTGGAATAAGAATAAAAAGAAACAGAAAATGTACAGGGCTGGATTCTGATCCATCACTGACACTGAATAGTACCTGTGACACTGCACGCCATATGCTTCACAGTGATATTATGATATAATTATGGCATAATTATGGTGCATTTTGTATGATGCGGGCCATATGAAGTATCATTGGAAAAGTTATGATTTGCTGAATTTGATTATCCTATTTTTATGCATGTATCATTTTTGTATCTGAAGTTATGAATATTGACTAGGGATTTGTATTTCAAATGGGCTTACTCTGGAAAACACCCACAGCCAGCCTTTCAGGTACAACAATGAAGAAGCTAGACGGGGCTGATGGCCAATCAGCAAAGACAATGGACTGTGGAATAGCTTAAACTTCTTGTGGGCATTTTTGGCCGGCCTCTAAGCAATGGCTGCTATAACACTGCAAGGGCATGTGGCCAGACCACATGTCTCTGGAGTCTATCTTGGGATGCCCGTATTTTTCCACAAATCGGTCTGGGAACCAAGTTTTGAAACAAAGGGTTCCCACCTTATGCTAAAGCTATATAAGGCAGAGAGTGACATCATTGATTTTTCTTCATCCCCTTTCCCCCCCCCCCCCACACAAGAAGATGCCTGGAAACACCTGAGGAACAAAGACTGACCTGGGGGAAGTGCTGGACTGGCAGGATTTCTAGCCTGTGTATGAAGGACCTGGGGATTCCAAGCTGTAAAGCAAGTGCAACTTGTCCCTTACGAATCCACAACCTGCTTGTATCATCAGCCAGGGTGAGAATTTGCTAATTCATATCCTATCTTTCTAGTATCTTAGGCTTAGTTTGTGTTTTTGTTTATTTACTAGGTAAACTGCTTTGATCTGTTTGCTATCACTTATAATTACTTAAAATCTATCTTTTGTAGTTAACAAACTTGTTTTTGCTTTATCTAAACCAGTGAGTTGGAGTGAAATGCGTGGGAAATCATAGCTCAAGGATCAAAGGCTGTTGCATATTCCTTTCCACATGAGGGGACTAAACTCTATAAGCTTTCGCTGTACAGTTCCATGTGTGGTGCAAGATGGTATAATTTTGTGTTTATGCTCCAGAGGGGATGTGTGCCTGTGGATCTGAGAGTTACCTTGGCTTTAGCCTTTCTACTGTTGGATTGTGCAATGGCTAGCTAGAGAGCCTGCATGTACTGCAGCTCGGTGTGTCCCTACTTGTCTGCATGCTGGTGGAAGTGTAAGACCGGGAGCGGGTCTGCAGATTGTCTCAGCAGCACAGTGAGAGAGGGAGCCCAGGCTGGTGTGTCAGAGGGATCAGCGGTATCCCAGTTCCAGGGCACCTCAGGGGGAACCCATCACAGTACCTTTCTCCAGGAGTGGTCCAAGTGAAGACAATGAGACCATTTGTGAAGGAAGCTGATACTTTAGCATGAGTTAGGGGATCAGAATCCTGCCCTATTCCTCCCAGCAGAGCCAACCACAATCTGGACTTTAGCAGTTTTACTATTTTAACTTGATGAAAGCTCTCTCTGGTCATAGCTTGTTTACATAGCATTTCGCCATTTCCCACCCAACCCACTCACCCACACTATCACACCACAGAAACTAATACACAGCTGTAATGTTCCTCCCTCTCAGGGTCAGGACACCCCCTTCTGGCAGTGATAGGAAGTCGGCGCACCGGCCGGAAATTCAATGGGTGGTCTCAGCTGCGACTGTGAAAGTCAGCCAAATAGCAATCCTCCAACAGGAGGGTTCAACACACCCCTGTCAGCCTCCTAGCCAGGTAGACAATGATAGTCTATGGCCCAGGCCCCTTGGGTGTGGGCTAAACACTTAAATAGTCTATGGCCCTCAGCCTCCATGCTGGGGCAAACAGCAACAGTCTATAACTCTGGCCCTCTGGCCTAAAGGTTAGCACGCATCCCACCCCGTATACGGAGCCAGGTTCAGGCGGTAGGGGGATCTAGGTTCACTCTCCTGCACCGGGTCCCAGCCAGGACCCTAGCAGTGGTGGGCCATCCTGCCAAGGGGTAAGCAGGGAAATGTGTGGTCACTGCCTCTCATCCCAGCAGCACAACCAGACCAAAGTCTTGTTTACCTGGGCTACTTTCTAGTGGTTTCTGCTGGTGCTGCTCTGGCACTGCTGGCATCTAGCTTTCAGTCCTGTGGTCAGGCAGCCCTTCCTTTGTTCTATCATTTCCACAGGGAATTAGACTCAACCTATTATTTTCTTAATTAAACCAGCTGATTGTAGATAACAGCCTTTTCTTTTTTCTGTGGGGTCAGTAGCAGCAAATATGTCCCTGAAATTCTCTCACCAGGACAGTATCTGAATGATTTCTTAGTCAGGAAACATTGTCCTCCTCTTCAAACCACCCTCCTCAGACCTCCGTGCTGGGAGGGTGTCCCTGTCCTGCAAAAATATACAGAGTACGAGTCCTTCCTCAAATAAGGATCAACCACATGATTCTATTTTTTAATTATTATTATTTTGGAGGGACATGGGTTGACAGGAGTGAGGGCCTTCACTCAGCCTGCATTTTAAACCACATTTCCCTTCAGTTTGTCATCTCATTCATTAGTCTTCCATTTACACCCCAGGGAAATATGCACAGAAAAAAATCAAAATTATGCAAGGGAAAAAAATCAAAATTATGCAAAATTAAATCCTTTTAAAAACAAATTAACTGAAATATAACACTATTTGAAGATTATTTAGAAATATATGCAGGTATTTTGTATTTATATAGCACATTTTATCACAGAATCTACTGTAGTGCTTTATCATTCCTTGAACAACAACAAAAAAGTGACCTAGCACATGTGATTTTTAAAATTAAATAAAGCTGTAAATAAGGCTTGTTAAATTGAGATTAGTTTTTATAATTTTCAGCAAAATGACCCTTTTTCTGCAGTTAAGGAGATGCTCACATCTTTTCAAAGTGCAAAACAAAAAATTAAACAAAAGAATGCTCTGTGTCCTTGTGGTATCTCAAATATTGTGCAATGTAACAAAATTGTTTTGCAATTATATTGGGTTCTTCTCGCATACTGCTTATCAAAATACAAGCACAGCAAGTAAATAAAGTAAAATAGAACTAAACCTTTGGATTTTCTGTTAACATATATTTTAAATTCCAATATTGAAATAAAGGAACACCAGCTCTTTCAGTTTGTCTTCTGAAAGAGAACGCCTCTGACCGGTGAGGACAAGATTATACAGAGAGCTGCTGAGTTCAGCATCAGCTGTGTTTGTTACAGCATTTATGTATCTGAAAGGTAATGCTTTTAATTTCAGAAGACAGTTGTCTGTTGATGGTCAAAACATGGAAATGTCAATTTCTCCTGACTGTAGAGTGCTCTGGATCACATCGGGTGCCACCTTCCCAGTATACAAAGCAAACTCCTCTGCCGAAATGTCACTGAAGCCAGGAACTGAAGTATAATCTGCCTTGACATGAGACATTCCTTATGCATTTCAGGAACTTAATTGCGAGCTGCCCACTCTCAGTATCACTGATGTACTTCTTCAGCTTTTCAGCTGAATTGTCAACAGCCGAAGGAAACAGGTGCACCAACTTGCTACTTTCATCAGGTGTTACATTGTTGACATCTTCAGCCCTGAGAAACCTTTGAGTGGTTTCCTCTGAAAACTGAGTATGTGTTTTCTCATACAGCAGTTCTTCCATTTTCTCAAAAGGAAAGAGAGTGCATTTGTAACACTGACAGACCCCAGTTGTCGAGATCGAACCTGGGACCTTTGGAGCAAAATGCATGAGTCTCTACTGCATAAGCTAAAATTCATATGGCCCTTAGTTAAGACTGTAGAGCAGACTCATTAATCTCTCTCTCTAAGTGGTCTCAGTGGCACTAGATGGGACAGAACACCACACCCAGGAGATGTGCAGGTTACACATTGTCTCTGGCTTTCAGATGTAGCCATTAGGTCAATGACTGGCCTACACATTTGATGGATAAAATGCAGTGCAATCTTCTGCATTAAACATTGGGTTTCATCTGATGCACTCTTTCAAGTTCCCACAACGATGTGGTGCCGAGTTGCCACGCACACTCATTTCTTCTTCAACAAACCCATGATAATATTAAAAGTGAGTTTCATGGTACAGAACAGCAGCAAACCAGCTGTTACATCTAGTTGCTAATGAGTCCAGTGCCACTGTAGCATTGGGAACTTTTTGCCTGATATAATTTAAGTACCTCATCTTCCGGCCCCCTGCCATATAGAACATTTGTGAGAAAGCTTTTACCACTGCATTTACATCCTTGAATGGCTTATGAAAACTTTCCTCCACCAGACTGATTATGTAAGCCAGGAATGTTATGTGGACACTATTGGGAAACAGTCCAGACAGTTCAGTTTTGTAAGTTTTATGCATGTATGCAGCATTATCCATGTAAACGACATGTAAGCAATTTTGTAACTTTGTACAACCTGAATGACTTCTTGAGACATGGTGCTGTGATTTGTTTTCTGCATGAAGTGTGTGTCTTCAAGATAGGAGGACGTCTTTCCAGTACCATTTTTTACCAGCGATATGAGTAAAATGTGAAGTACATAACGCCTCTCGTCATCAGTCATTTCATCGAATATAACTGACACATAGTTATGCTTCACTTTGCCCTTAAGTTTGTTTCTCTCAGTGTTGTAGACATTTGTAAGATATGCATCTTGAAGCCGGTAACCTCCTGAAATTGCACCATGGTTCACTCGAGTGTTCAGAAACTGGTGTATGAAAGGATGAAGTATCTTATACAAATAGTCCTTCTTAATTTTCAGATCCATCTAAGCTGTGCATGATACAGGACCAGGGGATGGGGAAAATGTGACTATACACCACTGATTCAAGGGCCAGTTGAGTGCTGGTTCAACTCCTGGGTTGTTCTCACCTGTGTTTGGGTGCCAATTGACCAGTGGGGCTGTTCCAGCAACTCAGAATAAGCAGCTCACCCCCCTTACTCTAGTCATTTTCTCTGTGCTGGGGCCTACATGAGTGGTGGTGCAGAACCATTTATTAGGTATATTATTATTAATTATAATTTGTATTGTGATGGCACCTCAGACTCCCAGTCATGGACCAGAACAAAAAGATGGTCCCTGCCCCCAAAGATTTTACAACCTAAGTATAAGAAAGCAGATAGAGCCAGATAGAGACAGACAGAAAAGCACAAGGAAACAATGAGGCACATTGATTTATGCCACCTGGAGATTCCCCCTCTGCAGGGGCTGAGAATCAGGCTCCCACATCACAAAAATGACAGCCTGTCTCCCAAAGAGCTTGGATTTGCTCCCATGCTCTCAATCCACAGCAGAACTCACACTGATTTCAAAAAATGAGTTGCTATTTTTCTCTCACGGTCGATGTGGTGTAGCTTATATAGTGCCTCTGGAAAGTGATTTTTGTCAAATTTACAGTACTCAAACATTATCACACATGCAAAAAATCACCCCAGGTACCCTGAGTTTGGAATGTTAATCCAAAGGATATAAATGTGACAACAACACTTAAAATTCATCTTATCTTTGTCTATTTAGTTACAGTTTAGCAAACTACAGCTGAACAGCTAGCACTTCAGCCTCTCACGGGATATACCAAAAGCAGTAATTCTATCTGCCCAGCTAAATGGTCGCCAAATAGCATTAGCATCCTCTTGCAGCTGAGCCCAAATGAGGAAGTAAAAAAAACCCCAACAACTCTCAATCACCTGTTATACTAATCTGGAAGCATCTGAGTCCAGTAATTATAATGTCCACTTTTGACTCCTATAATAAAACAATATCTAACTCTACACACTCAAAGGAGCAGATATGTATATTTTTCTAGCATGCAGATTACTATCATGTCAATATTACCAGGCAATGAAAAATATCAATAGTACACTGTAAAAAGTAGAAGGAAATTCAGAAAAGTTTTGGTGCTGAGGTTCTGCTGCTTACCTCCAAGCCTGGAAGTTTAAGCTGAACCCAAACCTCTCCTTCTGCCAGTGGACCAGGAGTGGGATTCATGCTGTTTGTGCATATGCTGTGGAGAAAGTCAAATGTAATTACATTATTTGCAGGGGTGCACAGTGATGCAATCACATTACAAAGCCCATGTTCGGCAATATGTTTATGTAATGCTCTGTCTGTCTCTAACTTTTTATATAGCACCAATAGGAAGCTAGATGTATTACAGACATTTAGGAAGAGGTATGGCTTGATTATCCTCTCATTTATAGCAGCAAGTCTACTGAAGTCACTGGTGTTACACTGGTTTAAAGCTGATGCAAGACAAATCAGAATCAGGCCCAAGACCCTTGGCCCGTTTAGCATGTCAGACTCCAATATGAAGTGTCAAGCTGGTTCTGATTACATCCCATCAGCATCCTTTTGTACATCCTTAGAAATGAGTCATTTAAATCTTTTAAACAGCAATAACAAAAGGATTCATACCATTGCTTTGCTATCTTCTGCTCTGCCAATATCCAAATCTCTCCCTTGAAGCTGTACTGATGTCATTGGCATAACGCCAAGCCATGTTTGTTGTGTCATTTTTAAATTTAGGGACAATATTTAAAAGTTGTGAAACATTTATAGGACTTACACAAAATACTTAGTACAGCAGTTTGGATGTAGTCACATCTGTTCAGAACTTTAGATGCTCAAGGACATTTTGGAAACTGAAAAGCAGCCATTGCAAAAGCATTTCGGAGCCTGTTGTAGATTAATAATGTACCATCTCTCTACAGCTGTTCACTTAACCCAGTGATTTGCAGGGACAGGAAACACTTGCCTTTCATAAATTTGTACACAATAGATTCACCGTAGGTTAATCATTTGTATATATATATATATATATATATACATATTTTATATATTATATATATAGTCATCAGACTATTCAATACTATAATGACTTTTGCTCTAAACACATGGTACATTTCTTCTATATTTTTATTTGGTGAGTGAATAGAATGCTCATATAAACAAGGGACTCAGAGGACTGGCTTGTACCAAACATAATATAGGCAGATGCTGTTCACACCTCCCCACTTAGATTTGCTGGGGCAACTCATTTCTAACCTACATCATCCCTGCTATTTCTGCCACTTTTGCCAAACTGACCCAAATCACAAGATGGTTTTAGTGATGGAAACTAAAACAAAAATAGCAAAATCTATTTTCACTGGCACTAGCACTCAAAGGAAATAGGAGCTGAACTGCAGCACTTTGCCTGAAGAAAGAAACTTGTTCCCCCCCCCTTTTTTTTACTTGAACAAAAATAAAGCAGGGAGCTGAGAGAAAGAGAACACAGATAATTTGAGGATCTGATTCGGATCCGTGCTGCAGTGTTTAGAGTTTCCCACTTTTTCTTTCTACTTGGAGTACCACTTTTCATTCAAAGAAAGAGACTAAACTTCTTATAGCTTATCACACAGTATCAGTCCCAACCCAAACGTCAGCATGAAGAGAAGGGATGGAAACTCCACTTCTTCATCTCATGACCCTTTCAAGGTCAGGGGAAAAACCAAACAGGACTTGGGATTTGTATGGGATGGGGTTTGCTTTTAAAGTGTAGTCCACCAAACAGACAAACAGTCCGGACCAACAGACACCAACACTCCAGCCTCCCCAAACGTAACCATCTCCTCTTCTACCTCTACAAAACCCATGGACCATTTTTCTGTCTCCTCAAACTCAGCAATCATCCTCCTGTCCTTCAACACAGCAACCCCTCTCTCCCAGAGGTTAAAATAAAGGGAGTGCAGTTACCTCTCCTCTGCTCACATACATGGAGAGAGCTCCCCCTCATTTTCCTGGCTCAGGTAAGTAGTGCTTTCAAACAGCTCTCCCTCCTCCTTTTACCGAACTGACTGGTTCAGTAAAAGCTCCCTCTCCTGTTTCAATCTTCTTTCACCAGTGCTGACACTTCCAAACCTAGGAACCCCCTTGCTGCCTCCCCAAGCCTACACAACCCCCACAGAAATCTCTAGACTCTGGCCCCTTCCCAGAATTGTTCCAGGAAAGTGTTTTTAAATGTTGGCACCACTACAAAACTGATGCTTTCTACCTGAGATTCTAATGCATGTGGACAGCATTTAAGCTTAGAAATCTTGTTTTGTAGATTCCTTTTAAGTTTGTTAATGTTTTCATTTTTATTGTGTTTCAACCCCTTAATGCAAAGGTAATGCAGAGACTGAAGGAAACCTAGTTTTGATTGCATCATTCATTTGGAATGCTCCATGCCTTGTACTCTTTATAAAGTGGTCTTTTTATTATTATCATTATTTATTTCTATAAAAAGTAAATTTCTCATGCTTCCTTCTGAAGAAGAACCCAGTACTTTTAAAAGTAAAAGAGAGAAGTGAATAAAAGCTTTCTTTTATTCTGCATTACTTCAATGCATAGTATGTTAGTCAAAAAACAAATCTCTCAGAGTCTTGCTAGCTTTTGGACTGGAAGTGCTGAACTACAGAGAGTTAAGCATCTGAAGTATCGGGTACTGACCACTGTCAAATACAGGATATTAGAAAAGATGGATCACTGGTTGGAATGAGTAAGGCCATTCCTATATTCCAGGAAGTTCTGGGATCCTGTGTTCTATGCTAATTTAGTCTGTGAGAGCAAAAATATCCAATACAGGAAGGTCCCTGCCAGGATTGGAAGACCATTCCATGTCACTCACTGTTTAAAGACACAAAGTAACTCTAATATCATCAAGCCAGTCAGAACAGGATGAATTGTGAAATGTCACTCCCCCAGGAAGGTTAGTGATGCCTCCATGCAAAAACAAAGAAACTGAGAGGATAAAACCACAAGTAAGACAACGTGTCCCTATCTATGTCTGCAGCCCCCCTGACAGACAGGCCTGCTTTGTCCTCTTCTAGGCAGTAACTCATATACTCTTTTTCATTAAGGAAAAGTCCAGGCTCACCTAGCCAGATAGAGGACATCAGTCAACTATGTGAGCTAATGAAACCCATACCAAAGGGACCTTGTCATAGTGAGATTTAAGTTTGCATAAACATTGTCCAACATTCATCTCAATTGAAACTGATTTTAATGAATGATATGGAATACTAATTCTATAACTAAAAAGCTTCCTTTCTGTTCTGAGATAATCCAAGCACCTTCCAAACAAGTCTGGTTTTCATACTGACTTGGATGGATGAGACTTGTCTGACCTATAGCTAAGAATAAGGAACAATTATCTTGCAAGCCTAAGATGGCTACAGCCTATGTAAGCAAGGAATATTGTCTGAGCTACAGTAAATTGAAAGGGGGAATAATAATTAATGGTTTCTTCTGTTTCAGCCCAGTATAATGAACCTCACATTCTTTGAGAAGAAACCATCAGCTCACTTAGGTGAGGCAGAAAGCAATAGTATTAAGCACTGAAATAACTGAAATTTGAAAGAGTTCTGCCTACAATCACTGTTTAAAGCTCTGACACTACATGGTGTTGAGTGTCTTCATCTTTGATTGACCTCAGTATGAGATGAGGGTGGCATAAGAACATGCAAGAGCATATGCTAACATTATCTGATGCACATTAGACATGATAAGGATGTAAAGTACCAATAGCTCTTGTGATACTTTCATAGTAAGTAATTACATTGAAAGTATTGTTCCTATAACCAAACTCCATAAGACAGCATTCAGAGCATAGATAGCACTTAGATTTACTAAGGCTTCTGTACACTAAAAAGTTAGATTGACATAGGTATGTTGGTCAGGGGTGTGAAAAAAACATATCTCTGATCAACATAGCTATGCTGACCTAATCCCCAATGCAGGCAGAGCTATGTCAACAGAATAATGCTCCCATTAATGTAGCTACTGTTTTTCAGAGAAATGATGTTCCTACCCTAATTGGGGAAAAAAAACCTTCCTGTGTTGTAGGCTACATCTACAGTAAGGGGTTATGCTGTCATAGCTGCAGCAATAGAGCTTTGCTGGTATAGTTCCCCATAGTGCTCTACCTTTCACACGTTGTCTGATGTATCCATTGTAAGCAGATATGTGCCTCTTTATTAATTCCTTGGTCCATACAGTGAGTCTTCTTGTTTCAGAAGGGAGCCCATAAAGAGTGAGAAAGGTTCTATAGATATCAGGGTGTATTATTCTGTTTAAAGGGCATACCACGCGGTGTACAGGTGTAATATTGCAACTGAAACTGTGAAACTAGCTCCTGCTGTGCATTTAAAGTGAAATTAACCCATGCAGGGGACCAGAACAGGCATCTGCACCACTCAAATCCCACTTTACCCATCATATAGGCGTTGGCTGACCCTCTGCAGGGGGATGAATTTTAGCTTGATTCTTCTTTATTGTTTTGCTTTATTTTTGTCAAATTGTTAGTTCAATTTTAGTGATGTTTTTCCTTAGACATGTTTGTAGAATAAAATTAGTCATAAAATTATTTTATGCTTTTGTTTCTTTAAACAGTCAGTGACAAGTTAATAGCAAAACATGTAAGTAATTAAAAGAGTAGGGCCATTATGGCTTTGTGAGCATACTGGCATTATGTAGTGTAAAGCCTGCAAATATTTCACTATTTACCTAGATGTTTTACTCTAATTTTAATTTGGGAACTGTAATCTATTGGATAGGGCCCTAAAGTAAGAATCAGGAGTCCTGGGTTCTATTCTTAGCTCTGCCATGTTCCTGCTGGGTCACCTTGGGCAAGTAACATCACTTATCCGTGCCTCAGTTTCCCCTCCTGCCCTTTTTCTGTCATACTATTTAAGTAGTAATGTGACCAGGACAAGGGCTGTCTCTCATTTTGTGTTCATAAAGTGCTTAGCATAATAAAGCCCTAATCCCAGTTCGGGCATCTAGGTTCTACTGTAATAAATATTAATAATAAGTAATAGCCACTGATCCCCTACGCAGTAATTGATGCACATGGTTTACATTTTCCTATTTAGGATATTAATAGCAAAATATATTTCAAAATATTTTGGTTGGATAAATATATCAATATATTTAGAGATTTCCTAAAGTATTAGATCAACTGTTTTATGCCACATTCTTCAGAATTTTCTAGTGGCTGAACTATAGATCAGTTCGTGTATGACACAGAATTAAGAACGTGGATATAAACACAAACCTGTGACCATAGAGAGCCAAATGTGCATTTCATACTGTATGTAATTGTAAAGAAAGGCAGTGTAGTTATATTTTATAATCAGAAATATTCTGCTTTTATGAGTCAGAACTTAATAAGGAACAAGCCATGATTGGGGACATACTACAATTTTGGGAGAAAGAATCAGGCATAGTTGACAGTATGGAGAAATAATTATGGGGTGATCTAATATAAAGACTTCAGGTTCATGTGTCTTCACATTACTCTACTGACTATGAGATCTGATGTTTGTTAATTAAAGACGGTTGTGTTATTTCCACAAGATGGCTGTTTCTGAAGGACTGGCTTCTTAGCATAAAATTAATTAACCTTCAGAAGACAGTCTGGGGTACTTCAATGACCCCAGTGCTGCTGCTGAAAATAAAATAAAAAAAGTATCTTTCACAAAGCCTATTAAGGACTTCTGCAACATGTATGATGTGAAAGAGTAGAAAATATTAGATCTCATTTTTCCACAATTTTGCAATTCAAAAGCACTCTAGACAATCATGTTTTTACCACACATCTGAATCATTGAGGGGAGTCCTATTCTACTCATATCCCACACTATAAGGCACATGGGAATGATGGTTCAGTGTCAATTGATGGTCTCTTTCTTTTTAACTTGTATACATAGGACTCTTTGTATCTTCATTGGCATTGTAGTACTTTCTTGAGTCCCCAACTATGACCAGGGACTGATTGTGGTCTACTGGGTAGAACACTGGACCGGGACACACAAAACCTGAATTATAGTCTCAGTTTCACCACTTGCCTGCTGATGATCTGCCACAAGTCACTGCTCCTCTCTGTACCTCAGTATCCCCAGCTGTAACATGGCTACAATGATGCCGAAAGGTGCTTTGAGATCTACTAATGTAAAGCTAGGTACTATTATTCCATTGATAAGAGATGGATATTATTATGATGCTAGGTGCTCTATGTACACAGAGTAAGAGATATTTGCTTGCCCCAAAAAGCTCAGAATCTAAAAATACAAGTCAGAGAAATGTAAACAGTTGTAAGGAGAAGCAAAGTGCCCACATTTCCAATCTAGTACTCTGTTAGATCCACCACATCCTAATCAATAGCCACTTCCTTTTCCAACAGTTTGCTGAACAAAATATTTCAAAATAAATTGTCTAAAGAATGGTGTTTGAAAAATTGTAACAGTCTTGATAGTTTGAAAAAGGCACGAGAGTCAGTTAGTTGTTCCTCTCTGCCTTCATTTTGTCCTAATAAAGACTGGCTTGATAAAGTCAACCGATTTTAATGTAATTAATTTCATGATGAGAATTCCTGGAATTGTTTAAAACAAATTTCGTAAAAAAAAAAAAAAAAAAAAAAAAAAAGAACTAAAAGGTCACAGTCATTTTAAAAAATTATTATTATTATTATTATTATTATTATTATTATTATTGAAAGTAGGGCATTTAAAATGATTCCAATAAAAATACCGTTCAGAAAAATAGAGAAGTATCATCATGTTCACCTACCATGTGCAGAGTTATTGAAACTCAGAAATTGTTTAAAATACACATAATTAATAGTTTTCACATCTATTCTCAATCATTTTGACACTTTGGAATTTCTATATGAAAGGCTGACTTTGGTGAAGGATAAATCCAGGCATTCTAAATCACCCATTAGGATGCAAGATTGAATGCTACCTATTTCTAAAAGAACTCCACTTGCACACCAAAAATAGAGTCAAAACAGACAAGAATGCTGCTTCTGGAATATAAAATAACTGAGGTGCGAGGTCAGCTGCAAATCAGGAGAGGGTCTTTCTTAAAAAAAACCCCAACAAACATTAGACGGCAACATACATTCTTCTGTCACAGTTCACATGTGGCCAAACAAACATACAACCCTTCAGAAATTATTGTATTTAGTCAGCCCAGGCAGATCCTCATCCTAACCAGATAATATTATACTTGGTAATCCTTGTTTCATTATAGCAGTCACTTAGGTCCTGATCCTGCAAACATTTACCTACTTTCTTAACTTTAAGCATGTAAGTAGTACCAGTGATTTCAAACTTAAGTACTTGCATACATTTTGTAGGACTGTGGCCTTGGGATTGAATGCTATAATTAGGGTCAAATGGGCTTCCATTCTAAACCCAATTTTCCAATTGCTTAATAATAATACCTAGCTCTTTTCATGTGTAGATTTCCAAGCATGTTACAAAGGAAGCTGGTATTATTATTCCTATTTTATGAAAGGGAAAACTAACATACAGAAAGGTGAAGTGATTTGCCCAAGATCACACAGGAAGCCAAAAGCAGAGCCAAGAATTTAACCCAAGTCCTAATCCAATTGGCTACACTTCCTGCCCTTTATTGACCAAATTAACCCTTTTGTGAAATGTTATATTCTTAGTCACAACACTTCTCATTGAATTGTTTTGGAAAGTTTGAGCAAAGATCATTTGAGCCATGTTCCACTTAATCACACGGAAAAAACATATACCTTTTCCCCAGAAGTTCCAATCAGAAAATTTGTACTTGGATCATTCAGAGAGGATGAAACTAAAATCTTCAGATTTTGCTTGTTTCATGATTCTCACTGAGGGCCTATCTTCACTCCGTGTTACCTCAAGTTATCTACACTAGCGTTAACTCCTAACGAGGTAGCCTAGCTCCAGTGAGAGCAGCCACACTGCAAAACAGCACTAGCAGCACACAGCACAGAGAAGCTGAGTCCCCACTGCATTACTAACTCGCGCATCAGCAGCTTCATACTGGAGGGAGCTTCAACCCCTAGCAGGATAGATGGCTTGAGCTTAAAGCCCCATTTAGCTCAAGCTAGAGATTTGTATATGGGCACAAGAGTTGGGTTAGGGGTAACACTTAAGTTGTACCTCGTGCTAACACTGTAATGAAGACAATCCCTGAGACAGAAAGCAGTGAGGTCAATAGTTTAAAAGTTATGAACATTTTGTCAGAGGTTTTTTCATATATGCATTAGAGCTTTTTTATATTAAAAAAATATCCCCAATCTGCTCAGGAGCCACTAGTTTAGAATACATCTGTTAAGGACACACCTTATTCCACTGGCAAAATCTGTAAGTTTCACAGTTGCATTTCTCTGTCCCAAGGTTCTTAAATGTTCTCCTGACAAACCTAGAGGTGCATGTGAACTCTGAGTGAAATCCTGTTCCCACAGAAGACAATGAGAGTTTTGCAATGGATTTCCATGGAGCTAGGATTTCAGCCCATAATTTAATAAGCACTCTATCGAGAAACACATCATGCCAGGGGAGATGACTTTAGTGTAGGGGTTCTCAAACTGGGGGTCAGGACCCCTCAGGGGGTCATAAAGTTATTATCTGAGGGTTGCGAGCTGTCAGCCCTGTGCCTGGTGGGGGCTAACAACCCCAGCTCTGCCAGGCATGGGGCTGACAACCTGAGCCCCTGTTAAATTAAAATTAAATTAAATTACCCCGCCCCCATTTTTAATTTATAAGGGGGGTCACACTCGGAGGCTTGCTGAGTGAAAGAGGTCACCAATACAAAAAGTTTGAGAACCACTGCTTTAGCGCAATGGAGTCAGAGCCACGGGACTATTGAGCTGTTGGGATAAGCAAAATCTCCCAGATCTTTTAACTTTCTTATGCCAGTTGTAAATTTATATATTTCTTCTTTCTCTCTTTTTTTCTTTTTGTAGTGGCAGGGTGATTATACAGCATACACATTGAAGTGCAAAGTGACTACATGGTTATTTGTGTCTTTTAAAGCAGAAAGTATTACAATGATTACTTTTCTACCTAGTAACTGTCCAAAAAATAATATAACATTATCTCTGCTTTATATCTAAGTGCAGCTACCAAGTAATTTCCAGGCACATGGAATTTCTACTGTCTAATTATGCTATGTTGCTAAGTAAAACCTAGGCAGCCATTAGAGTAGTGAAGCTAAATTACCGGGAGCAAAACAAAGTATTATCAGAAAATATATAATATAACATATTTCATTCATATCAATGTTGCTTTGAATCATAGACTGCACTGAGCATAACACAGAAAGGGTATGGTCAGATGTGTGAAAGTCATTGTGATCTGATAGCTGTTTGGATGTCTATGAGAAATGGGTTGCTGGCTTTGGTTCAGTTCCCAGTTGGTACAAGGGCATGCAGATTGGACTGCCCCGTTGGCCTGGAGATGGTCTTTACTGGTCTCATCAGTGGGGCAGTAAAAAGCAGCTTTCACTGCCACTTCCCATGCTATACTTTTTACCAAAATGTCAGCTTTACACGTTTCAGGATCACCTCTTAGGTCTCTGAAGTAAAGATAATTCAGAATTTGCAGATGAGTTTGAAAATCATCAAGATCTCATATTAAGACTTTGAATTGTTTACACTGTAAGGTAGGGGTGTGATTCCCCTGCTCGCAAACACATACTCGTGCTAGCTGTCGTTGAGCTAGCGCACGTATAAAAAGCAGCGTAGTCACAGTAGCACTAGTAGTGGCAGCGGCGGCATGGTTGAGCCATGCTGAGTACAAACCTCCTGAAACCTGTGGATATGTACTTGGCATGGCTCAGCTGTGCATCTGCTGTTGCTACCCATACTACCATGGTCACACTGCTAGTTATGCTCGCACTAGCTCATTGAGAGCCAGCACAAGTATGTGTACACAAGAAGGGGAAATCACACTCCTAGCTCAGAGTGTAAACATAGCCTAAGAGATTAACTTATCTACATGAGCAAGATGGAGTTGGAAAATTCTAGCTTATTCAAGAACTCCACCCACACAGCCCCCCTGCAAGTTGTAGAGGTGCAAACACATTCACTAAGTGAAACACAAGAACCTAGATTAGAGACATACATAAATAAATGAAAGCATCATATCATCAGCCAACCATATCCTCATTGGCTGGACAAGATCTGAGGAAATAATCTTTTTACCTAGCAACTTCTGAAATTACTAGCTTTTATAAATGAAACTTTTCTGGATATCTATAGACCACATATATTAAAAAATAGTATATAAGATATAAATTACTTCTCTATGTATTGCTTTGTTTATTCTCCATGACATAAAGTACAGATATTGGATCTGTGTCATACCTTTAAAGATTTTCAGTCAGAATATACTAACCGATGTTCTCCTACAAAGCATTGAAGGCTTTTTCTTTACTTTATTTAAGAACTTGAAATCCTGCCTTAGACTGAGGCTTGAAAAGCAAAAAATGACTTCAGTGCTGTCACAGTGCCTGGAGTGGCTCACAGCTAAGAGTGCCAAACTCAGGTCAGACTGTCAGAAACCAGGGCAGACACCCCAGACGGGTGGTATATTCTATTATTAGATTTCACCAAGCCGGTAACAAAAGTGTATTCCTGGATCACTATATTGCTTTTATCATGGAGTCACAGACAGTCCCCTTAAGTTCTTTAGCATCTCTTTACCACCCAGACAAACTGGACATTGTGGGTAAAGGTCATTAAAACCAAAAATTACTTACATTAGGTTCTTTCAATCCCAAAGGATCGGCCACTCACCCCGGTCACTGGATGCTTCTGGATTTCACACCAAAGACGTGCTATAGCCAATTTCTTTAGTAAATTAAATTAAAGATGTATTAGCTAAGAAAAGAAATGAGAGTTATGAGAAGGTTAAAGCAAATAAAATATATAACAGGTGAGTTAAAGTTTGTAAGTACAAAATGATAGCAGAAATGTAGTAATTTGCCAATCTCTTAGAGTTTTTTCATAACTTCCTGAGGGCATCCCAAAATGGGATTTGGGGACCTCTGTCTGATATGTGGAATGCCCCATGGCAGCATTCAGAAAAATCAGAGTTGGAGAATCGCTCCAAGTGTGCCTTTTTATAGTTGAAAAGAGTCTAGCAAGTATTTTCATCATTGCATGCCTCTTGCTTCATTGACTAAATGCAGACAAAGTTTGTGGATCTTCCTTTTGTCCTTCTTATAATGACCCATGCTTGGAGTGAACAATCTTCTCATTCAAAGTTCTAGGGCTTCAATTCCGGTTAATGGGACATTTAGAGATAAAGTAAACACAACATGATAGGAACAATTCTTCATTATATTTTACACTTCAAGTAAATTCATATCTAAACCTTTAAAAACCTTTTGACCTAATGTTAATTAAGTAGCATTGCATGCATAATGTAAAGGTAATTACAGGACATGAAAAAGGATATAGCAACAACAGGTTAATTGAGTTATACTAATATACATTAAACAGGATGTAGGTAGATGCAGACAAATACAGTTAACATCTATACTGACAAATGAATTGCCTAGATCAGCATTCCCCAAACTTGGGCCGCCACTTGTGCAGGGAAAGCCCCTTGCGGGCAGGGCCAGTATGTTTACCTGCCGCGTTCACAGGTTCGGCTGATCGCGGCTCTCACTAGCCGTTGTTCTCTGTGCCCGGCCAATGGGGGCTGTGGGGGCATTCCTGCAGCCCCCATTGGCTGGGCACAGTGAACCAGTGGGAGCCGCGATCGGCCAAACCTGTGGATGCGGCAGGTAAACAAACCGGCCGGGTGCGCCAGGGGCTTTCCCTGCACAAGTGGCAGCCCAAGTCTGGGGAACGCTGGCCTAGATATACTATAGTCCCTTTTAACATTCCTTTGACATTCACCCACCAGTGAACTGGAACACTTCTTTGAGGTCTTGACCTGAGCTAGCCGACTGCCAGCAGCAAAAGTGCCATGCAATATACATCACTATATAAACAAACTACCTTAAAAGGACATTATTTTTTTTGTTAATAATTGTTGTTGCAAAGTCAAGCACACAAAAGTTTGGAAGTGCCCGATTTAAGGTTGCCCTTTGAGTATGCATTATGATTTTACTTCCATAATAACATACTATTTTTTCAAAGGGACCCTGCCATTTTGGGGGGCAAATAATTTGTAATGACAAACACAACTGAGAAAATTGGAAGCTGCTAATAAATCATTAACAGACATACAAAACAAAAAGACTAAACACATTGAATAAAAAATGTAATACAAATATACTTCACTGGAATTATAGGCTTGTTTTTTCTGCAGCAGTGCAGTATGCATATCACTATGTCCTGATGCGTTGCTGCTAGTGTCCATAGACATATACCACAATTAAACAGGACTGCCTCATTTCTCACACTCTCCCTGCCCTGCTACTGCAGAAACTTCTAATGTACGCAGGTCTATCCCAACCCCAGCATTCCTAAAGAAAGCTGTCCCTCACCCTTCCAATGAGGACCAGCTTCTACAAAGACATTAATATTGACTGTAAATTGCTTCTTCTCCTCCCTTTCCTTCATTTTCAATAACATTAGTACTGATGATGGGAGACTCTAGTAACCTCCTTCCCATTTCACCTTTCAAATGACTATGAATGGGAAAAATACTCTTTTGAGGGACAGGTTGGAAGGGAAATGAAGGAAAGAGAGGGAGAAAGGTAGCATTTAGACTTAACAACAAAGGGAAATGAATTATTGTTATTATTTATCTACAGAGAATATGCTATATGTTAGGTGACTTAATGAACAAATAAAAGACAAGTTCTCTCTACAATTTAGAGTTTACCTATGGCACAAGAGAGGGTAGCAAACAATCTCAATATATGAAGATATTGAATATGTATTTTATTTTTGCAGATTGCTAGTTTAGTTCAATTTTAGGAAAAGAAATTCTTATTAAGTGTAGTGAGGCGGTGTGGTTCCCCGCCGTTCTGGAGAGAGATGAGTCCCTCCGGACACCAGAGTGGGTGGAGCCGGGGAGTTCTGAGCCCGCCCCCCCAGAGGGTCAGGCGTTGCCCCGGCTCACTGTGAGGGTAGCCGCCGGGGAGGCCAGACACCTCCATTCTAGCATGCGATTGGGAAATCCCAGTGGCCCACAGTAAACCCGAGGACTGGCCCGACCTGCCCCGCGCCAGCTACCCGGAGGAGTTGCCAAGCCTGCCCCGTGCCAGCTACCCGGAGGAGCTGCCGAGCCTACCCGTTGCCAGCTATCCCGAGGAACCCATGATGCTGGATCCCCCTGAGGACACCACCCAGACCCAAGTACCTCAAGAGGGGGATTCTGGAAGTAGCCCAGTGGGAGCCGATCCTAGTCTGGCTGCAGCACTGCCAGAACCCACGTCAGTGTGTTGCGGCCAGAATCCCCACTGACGCAGCAGCCTGTCTTCTGTCGCTGCTAGGGCCCCGGGCTGGGACGCAGTGGAGTGGGAGTGCCTGCATCCCCGCTGCCACCCAAACTCTCGGATGGCTGTCTTCCCCTCTCTCAGGCCCTTTAGAACCTAGGGCCTGGGCCTACTGTTTATACCGTTGTTGCTCAGCCCCTGCCTGAGGGCCTGAGCACCTGACTCACCCTTGCCCCGCCCTGACCTGACCTAGGCATACTGTGTTTGTTTCTGCCCTCACAAAGGCCACCGAGGAAGACTCCCATGGCTGAACTAATTCCCCACAAAAGGTGTTTCACAAGACATCTTCCCGACTTTAGTGAGGCGGTGTGGCTCCCCGCCGCCCCGGAGAGAGATGAGCTCCAGCTAACCTCTCTACATAAGGATATTATTTTATTGTTTAAAAATAATTCCTCATTTAAAATAACACAATTATCTTCAAAGTTGTCTTCAAAAGGACAGAATTAAAAAACTTAGAATTGCAAGAGCATTTATAATTAAACATTTATAATGAAGTTTCTGTCAACTATTGTTTTCTGAAAAAATATTAATCCAAATCTCTCCTATAAAATGTGCATTATCTGCCATTTCTAAACTATTCTTGGATATCCAGGAAGTTATAATAGGAACACAGCTGACTTGGATGGAATTTACTAAAAAATACACCTTTTGCTCCAGAGCTGTGCCCAGAATCTACGTTTTAAAAAATTTCTAGTACTTATGGTGATAAAATCTATCCTTCCAAAACTGACCCAAGTGTAAATTGATACAAAATGCTTGCAAGTCTGCCAACAGCCTGCAACAATCATTCTGAGACACATGAAATGCCCCATTCATAAATGTAGTTTTAAATTTGAAATCTATAATGATTTCATTATCAACACTTTCCCGATGCTCATTATAATATTCTGCTAATGTGTTTTTCAGAAATCTAAGCTGCTTCCTCCTCATCCTTTTGAGTGCCAGAAACCCCATCTCTCCCCTGTCCAGCAGCTACAACCTCCAGTTCCTGCTTTGCCAATCTCTGTAATGCAATTATACATTTGTCAATAGAAAATTTTACAGAGCATTGAATATTAAACATTTGGAGAAAGCGTACCATAAATTGAATTTAATATTAAAATAAACAGCATGAGAGCAACCACACTGACAGTATTATTCATTTCTGTATTTGATTTAATGGAAACTTCCTTTTCTATTTATTTGTTTGGGATTTTTTACATTTATCTGAAACTTCCGCTGAATCTCCTGTCTGCTGTACCAGAGTACTGCAATTTTAAGGCTAGCTAGTCTCGTACATACATCCTCGGTTATAATAGTACCCAAAAGAAGAGAGTGCTCTTTGTTTAGGATCTACAAGCTACCTAAATGGTGCTGTTATTGCCACCTCTTTTCTGAAAATATTTAAAGAATCCATGAAATATAAGTCAGAGAAATCATGTGAGGCATTGGAAGTCTTTGTGGACTCTAATATTTTTATTATTCCTTATGTGCTGCCTGGTGATTCAGTTTGTTATTTGTGCCTTCATGTCAATAAATCTAGGTATTTTTGCAGTGCTAAGTTCATGACTTTGTTTCAGTTATTATCTGGAAAGTTGTCTTTGTGGACAATATAATTACAGACTATCAAAAGCACCAGTGCCAAGTGTTATCTAGTGGAAGTATTGAGTGCCACAGTGAGATAAAAGAACCATAATTCAATTTGATCAAAGTGCCTGAAACAACAATATAAAAGTATTGAAACTGCATGAAATATTGATCAGTGCTTTCAAGTAATTTTGAGATCATCTGGTTAAAATCTTAAGGAAGTTCCCTTCTTTTCTTAATTGTCTAGAACTACTAAACAACTTTTATGTTAATAACTGAAAAGATTCTATAATGTTTACAAATGATATCATGATTTCACTTTTAGATAATTTATTAATGAGCCATTCCATTTCATTCTGATTAACACCACAAAGAGGCTTCGAGGGGTTTTTTTTAGGTTAATTGTATAATCATTTTTTGATTTGAAAATTCATTATTCTTCTTTCTGAATAGCATGAAGAAGATTAAATACTAAATACTGAGCTGCCTTCATATAAAAACTTTAAAACTGTTATTATTGCTGGTCATTTTAATAATACTTAGCTTGTAAGTAGCACTTTACAGGATCAAAGCACTATACACCTATTAACTAATTAATCCCCACAACACCGCTGTGAGGTAAGTGGCTAGGTATTTAGTACCCATTTTATGATGATGACACTGAGGCAAAGAAGTGAAATGACTTGCCCATGGGCATACTGTGAAGCAGGGGCAGAGTTAAGGTTAGAATTCATGACCCACTTACTCCACCAGACCATACTTCCTCACAACCATTAGCTAATGCGTATATCAAATGTGACATTTCCAAGTAATTTTTTTAAGGGAACATAAATAAGTGGAAATGTACACAAGAACTAAACTCAGGGTTGACCTTACCATGAGGCAAACTGAGGCAGCCACCTCAGGTGCCAGACTGTGAGACGGTGGCACCACTAGGACTCAGAGTGTAGAAAATTGTGTCTGCTGCTGGTGCATATGTATTCTCTCTGGTCTAGATGCACAGAGATGGTGGAGTGCTGTGCTGGAGGAAGGAGGGCACAAGAGACATAACAGGCAGGCAGGAGAAAAGGTGAGAGGGAATAACAGAAAGCAGCAGGAGCTGCAGGGAGAGAGAGGAGGAGGAGCCTCTTTTATACCTCTCTAGCACCCCCAGCAGTCTGGACTGATTAACACCAGCTTCTCAGGAGAACAGGCAGTCAACTGAAGTAGTAGGAGCCAGTTAGGCCCTTAAGAAGCTGATATCTTCCCTCACTCAGACCCTGCTACCAGCCTGCTTATTTGTCCCTTTCGATTGAGTGTTGAGAGCCACTATAGCTGGCACTGAACAGCAGTTATGAGGGAAAGAAGAAAACGCCCCTCTGAGGCAGCATTCAGAAAAAGAAAGAAAGCAAAGGAAGCTTTTCTATCCAAGCAGGAAGGAGCTCTCCTGAGATACATAGACACAAATGCTCACGGTGAGCCTTCCGGCCCCAGTGAGGATGTGAGTAGTGAGGAGATACCTGATCTTCCAGTTAGTCAGAGTGCAGGTGACCTGGAAGCTACTGAAGCATCCATATCTCCATCTCAAATGGATGTAACCATGCACATTCCTGAAGAAAAGTCTAGATCAGAGAAGAGTGTGGTAGAGGCACAAGAAACAGCTGCTGCGGAGTTTAGTTCCTTAAGTCTAGATGCTCCAGGGCTGTGGACCCACTTGAGCAGTAGCCTGAGGGACTTCCTTGTACTGCATGGGCCACAGCAAGTGAAAAACCTCATGTTTCCCAAAGACAAAGATAATAGAAGTTTCCATCCAACACATTACTGGCGTGAAATCCCCAATGGTGACAAAGTGGAGAGGCCAAGGCTTATGTACTCAAAACCCCAGAATGCTGCATACTGTTTTTGTTGCAAACTCTTCCAGTCTAATGTTCCAGCCACATTGGGTTCTACAGGAACAAAGGACTGGAAAAATCTGGCAAGCCATGAGAAGGCAGCAAATCACCAGAGAGCATTCTATAGGTGGAAAGAGCTTGAGATGAGACTAAGGTTAAAGGCCACCATAGATGATCAGCATCAAGAGAAGATTGCATCAGAGTCTCTTTACTGGCAAAATGTTCTGAAAAGGCTCATTGCCATGGTGAGAATGCTTGCTACCCAAAACCTCACACTGCATGGCACTTCAGATCAGCTGTATGTGCCAAACAATAGAAACTTCCTTAAAATTGTGGCGCTGATAGCTCAGTTTGTTGCTGTACTTCAGGAGCATCTAAGAAGAGTCACCACCCAAGAAATGTACACACACCACTACCTTGGAAAAACAATTCAATATGAGATCACACAGTTACTGGCAACAAAAGTCAAACAGAAGATTGTGGCAGATATGAAGTTAGCAAGATATTACTCTGTTATTCTGGACTGCATACATGACATCAGCCATACGGAACAAATGACTTTGATGGTGCATTTTGTAACAACAACAGAACCTAGTGAAAATGTCCCTGCAATGGTGATTGTCAGAGCATTTTCTAGAATGTATTGACATTGATGATACTAGAGGAGCTGGTATGACAAATGTGCTTCTTAAAAAGCTGGAAGATATGGGAATTGTGATAGCTGACATGAGAGGTCAGGGCTACGATAATGGTGCCAGCATGAGAGGAAAGATCAGAGGAGTGCAGACACAGATCCGAGAGTTAAACCCTCAAGCTTTTTTTGTCCCATGCAGTTCCCATTCATTGAACTTGGTGGTCATTGATACAGCATCAGCTTCTAGTGAGGCTGCTGAATTTTTTAATTTAATTCAAAGCATCTATGTATTTTTCCCTGAGTCAACTCATTGATGACAAATTTTGAAGCAACATCTGGGAACATCCTCTATGACACTGAAACCACTGAATGCCACACGATGGGAAAGTCGAGTGGAGGCAATAAAGCCTATCAAACACCAAATTGGGAAGATAGATGATGCCATAGTTGCCATTATGGAGGATAATACTATTACAGAAACTGTTTGTGGGAGAACAGTGGCAGAGGGAAATGGAATCACCAGAAACATACATAACTTCAAAGTTCTGTGTGGCTTAGTGTTGTGGCATGACATACTGTTTGAAACAAATGTTGTAAGCAAGAGACTCCAAGGTGTTGACCTCGATATATCTGGAGCAATGGAACAACTGGACAAAGCAAAGTCATACCTACAGTGTTACCGGTCAGATGAGGGATTTCAAAACTTTCTGAAGAGTGCAGAGAAGTTGGCAGAGGAACTTCACATTGAAGCTATTTTCCCACCCATTCAAGAATGCAAGAATCACCGAAGAAGAAGACATTTTGCTTACGAGGCACGGGATAATCCCATAAGAGACCCCAAACAACAATTCAGAGTTGAATTCTTTAACCAGGTGCTAGATTGTGCAATACAGTCAGTTGAAGAACGTTTCATACAGCTCAAGGAACAGAGCAGTATATTTGGGATGTTGTATGATATTCCAAAACTCCTCACTATACCTGAAGAAGACCTACACCAGCAATGCAGGGCACTAGAGACAGTGTTGCCACATGATGACATGCACAGTATTGATGCGAGTGATTTAGGTGATGAACTGAAAGCCCTTTCAAGCTACATTTCAGCAGGATCAACTCCAAAGGCTGTTCTGGAATATATGTGCACAAATAAGATGACCACCCTCTTTCCAAATGCTGTTGTTGCTCTGCGCATACTTCTAACACTTCCTGTAATAGCTGCCAGTGGGGAATGCAGCTTCTCCAAGCTGAAGTTAATAAAAACACATCTACGCTCCACAATGACACTGGAGAGGGTGGTCGGCCTTGCAGCCATCTCAATAGAGCATGAGCTGGCCCCGACTGTGGACCTTCAGGAAGCAGTTCAAATCTTTGCAACCAAGAAGGCACGGAAAGCACCACTTTGATTATTCAAACAGATAAAAATGCCAGTGTTTACTATGCAGACAAGACATGTTACATTTGCTGTTCAGATGTTTGAAAGTTAAGTGTTACTTAAAACTTTTGAACAAGGCATTTTAAGTTGTTAGTTCTCCGTTATTGGGGTAGGTAGCAGAGCAGTACCATGAGAGGAGTAGAACAGGAAGAAGGCAGAATTGAGATCTTTCAGCAGTACAGCTGAGAGGAGAATTTGGCATAAGATTTGTTAGGTTTCGCTATATTGTCACACAAAATATTATTGGTCAAAAATAAAAAGTGGTCATTCAATTTTTTTAAAACTTTTTAAATTCACTAGTATAAAAGGTCTATATCATTAAAAAGATAAAGATGTAGAATCTGGAAGACTTTTCCCTCTCTATGGAATAATTTTGATCTAGGTCTAAGCATGGGGCCTAAGCATACTGGTGTCTCTTTGGAGCAGACTGGTGTGCAGAGGGAAGAGTACTGATTACCTCATTTTAGCCAGTCACACTGTAAGTTCACATGAGTTCCTAACATGGTGCATTTCCTGGTCAGAGAAATACATACAAACAGACTATTGACACATGTGCCCATTGTGCTAATTTGTGGGTTAGAATATTGATTGCAGTTAGGAAGTGGCCACCTGTTAGTTGTATTTCTATTTAAAAAGTGATATGACCTGTTTTGTCCAAGAGCTGGTAGAACAGGTTCTGAAGTTTTGCATAGTCTTGTCTTAGACAGCTGCACAGGCTAGAGCAGAAGGTATAGATCAATGCATGCCCTGGTAATCTTGGCCATGCTCCCTTATATGACCAGCACCTCCCCTATTTGCAATAAATAACATTGTACAGAATGGCTGGGGGTTGATTGACTTACATTACTGTAGAAGTTTTCTTCTAGTTTTAAGATGATTCATGTTTAAGAACACCATAAAAGTTTATATAGTTCATGAAGTACTTTCTGACTGCAAGTATTGTACAAAATATGGGCCTGATCATGCAACCAGTAAAATCTGAGGCAGAGTTTAATGGGAGGAGGATTGCACCCAATATATAAACAGGATGGAATTAGTTCACTCATCAGTGATATATAGCTGTTATTAAAGCCGAAAAAACTAGCTGATTACAAGTCCTACACAGCAATTTCAGAAAGAAAGTCAAAATATTTGAATATCTGAAGGAAAGATTAAATTATTGTTTTTAATTTCAAAGTTTCATGTTCGTGCAATATGTATGAAACATTCTTAAAAATTAATAATGACAAACACATTGTCTAATTAAGATAAAAGGAAATCAAATTCTTATGAATTTTAATATAAAAATAAACACTATTAATAAAACATAATTACAGTATATAATGAAATATTCATTTCAGTTTTTCTTTTCATTTTCATACATTAGTAACGCTTGTATGATATTAGTATATAAACTTTTTATAACAATGTAATTTAACATGATCATTTTTCTGATTCATATTTATTTACCTTACAGAGACAGCAACAAACTTTTACACCACATAACACTTGCTCTTCCATAACATGATATTTTCCCATATAGGCAATTAGTTCATGCACTAGAAATCAATTATAAACTTTGTTTGCTGAAACAAGTGATCTATATACACTTCATTTAAACAAAAGTTACATAATTTATAATCAATAACATATACTTGCCAGAAATCCTGATTTTTATTAACATTTATAGTTAACATAATTGCATAACTACACATTTAGGGCGCATTCCTCCACACAATTACTGATGGGGCTTGTGACAGAGTGCAGGGAGTTAACTGGTGAGCCTGCACTCTGATCACTCCAGCACTAATTGGCTCCCCAAGAGAGTTCTGTTTGGGGAATGAAATGTAATTGACTGTTCAGGTTAGCAGGCTGGATGAACTAAAGGATTTATTAGCCCATGAACTGAGGACTGATTAAAATAAAATGTTACAGGAAGATAGTGCAAAGGGGAGGAGCAGGGCTAGCTGAGCCAGAATCAGAGAGCTCTCCGGGAAGAGATTCTTCTTCTTCTCTTGGGCCCTGGGACAAGGGCTGAGGATATAGGATTATTGTAAATAGTATTACTGCACAACACTATATAGGTGTTGGTGGAGGGGACATAATCAAACAGCACTGTCTGGATATCCAACCAGTGGAGTCTGAGCATGTTTCTGTAGTGAAAGAAAGCAGGCATGGAGTGCCTCCTGTTCCGGGGCTCAATGAATCTGCTTACAGCAGTAAGCACTATGCCCAAAAGTGTTTCGAGGATCAAGTTTTTATTCAACAGGCATTTTTTTTGCCTTCATATATTTGTAAGTAAGATTTCTACAGTAAGGGCCCCCTTTGTTGTGCACCCATGCAAAAGGTATAAGGATATTGGGTATGGGTGGAGAGGGGAAGCAGGCACAACAACCTGTTACTTACTCTCCCCCTCAAACAGGTGCTACTGGGAATGGGCCAGCAGCAGATAAACTACCCCCCTGGAAAAAGGGGGAAGCAGGGAAGGAATTGTATCTCCAAGGCTGGTGCTGCCATTGAGCTAGCACACCTGTGAATAGTCCCTTAGAGTGCAAAAGAGCACTCTAGTTCTTTTTATTTATCAAACAGCATGGCATCTTGTCCCACGGTATGATCCTGGGAAAGTGTATCCCCCATTTATGTGATGGCCACCAACGTGGCCAACACTGGGGATCAAACCAGCTGCCACCGGAGCTAAGTACATGACTCTCCAAAGCTTACATGCTATGCTTTCAAGCTAACAGCTGTAACAGCCACATCCTTTGTAGACTGAGTGCAGAGGGGATGCATAAAACATATTGATCAGTGGGTTGCATACTTCTTCTGGACAGAGGAAGCATATCCCAAGTGTTGGAGGCCCACATAGTACAATCCCAGAAGAGTCCCCAGTTTTGTGATGGCATCCATCTTGGTCATCATTGGGGACCTCCAGCGCTTAAACCATGAGTTTCTACATACTTGCTACAGTCTCTGTAGCTAGGAGTTAAAGCAAACACATAATCTGCAGATTAGGAATGGAAAGGGACACACAGCACACCCTGACCAGTGGGTTATCAAAGTACAAGTTACCCAGTTGTATCAGACTATCACTTTTTACACAAAATTCCCCATTGACTTCAATGGGAGTTACATGCACAGAATTCTGGCAGCATATTGTCCATAATGTGCGTGTGTACAATGAGCAAGACTGAGAGTTACTATGGGGATTTTTAACTCCAGATTTTCTGGTTTGGATGGGTTACAGCCTTAATGATCCTCATTTTCTTAATTTGATAACTGATACATTGAAGAACCCAAGTCTGCAAACCTTCATGACAGGGGTAGCCCTTATTTACATAAGCAAACTTAGTGATTTTCCAAGTGTGGCAGGACTGGGTCCTCAGTCTAGCTGCAAGATGATTTAGGCCCCAATTCTGCAAGGTGAAATTCATGGGACAGCTCACATGGTTAAAATTACACAGTAGCTTAAATAGGTTGATCAGTCAGGGCCATGCGGAAGTAGTGAAAGTGACAAACCAAGTCTTGTGGCATAGTCTAGTACAGCCCACCTATGCCAACATAGGGCCCAATCTTGCAGGTCTTGTTCAGTCAAAATTCCCATTTCCTTTAATGTAAGTTCTGCCATGAAGTGGACTTTAAGAGGAAGACATCAGGATGAAACACGTGCAGTGTTTTAGGTTCCCATACAGTTTCATTGAACTCCAGGGATCTGGAGTGAATCCTGGCCAACCGATGTCAATGGCAAAACTCTGATTGACTTCAGTGGGGTCAGGATTTCATCCTGGAGGTTTATCATTGAAAAACATCACTTCTGACTGAAATTCACACCCAAGAATTTAGCTGGAGAAAAACCATTTGTTTCTTTCCTTGAATATTGAGGAAAGGACAGAACATAATTTAAGGTTAAAATTTCAAAGCTACCTAAGGAATTTGGATGTCCAATCCATTTAAATTAATTAAACAAAACCTTAATTTGAATTTTGATTCATCCTCATTCTACAAAAGTGCACAAAAAATGTCATTCCAATATTATCCAATAATAATCGCCACTTGAAAAACAAAAAACGCATACTACCTTGATACTATAATTGTTTTCACTTTTAAATGTCCATTCTGTGTCTGTGTGTGTGAGAGAGAGAGAAAGAGAGAGAGAGAGAGAAAGAGAGAGCACGGGGGCAGGGAGGGGTGAGGAAACAGGTGAAGGAAAAGCCATATAGCATGTGTTTCACTTAAATCTTCCCAGAGTTGTAATACTTTGCTGTTCTAGTTTCTCCAGAGACATATGCCAATTTAAAACAATTTAGTTAGACCCTTTTAGGTTATGAGATTTTTCAGATATGGTTTCTGTGCTTGTTTGATTTACAGACAGATTTATTTGATTTAGGCTCACACCTTAAGGGGCTGATAAGGAAACTCCTTGTGGAGATGCTGTAGGAAAGCAATTCTGCACCACTGGCTCTAATCCACTGTCCACAGTCAGCTTCCAGATGTAGCTGGTGAGACACACTTGTCTGATAGAGACAGTGTATATTACCATTAGAGATTTGCGGGATAAGCATAAATTACACTTAACAAGAGACTCATTCATTGAGTTCACTTCATATTCCAGGCATGAGATTTGCATGGTGTTATTCAGTGAACATATATATACCTGTAATCCTGCTGTCTTTTAGCCTACTCCCTACTTTTTACATCAATAACATATGTAAAATTATGTTATGAGAATTAGCCTGCAAGATTGCCTAAATAAAATTAGGTACCCATCTCCAAAAAGGTTTAAGAAATATTTCCTTGTGGAAAAAAAAACCACTTTGTTTGTGTTCACCCCTTAATTATAGTCCCTCTTCATTAATAATCTAGGGAACAAATTTACTGGTTGGAGCATTTGTAGAGACAGCAAATATTAGATATTATTCATGGACAATAAAGTTTTGCTTAGTAAACATGAGTGTTTGCACCTCTTTTAAGAGCCCTAGAGTCAGGAAATCGTCCAAGAGCTACCAGTCTGGAAATAGAATAGATATGTGACCTATATGTTCTAACGGAACTAACCAAGACAGATTGAAGTTTACACACACACACACACACACACACACACACACACGATAATTGCAAATTATTTCATGTAATTTCAAATAATGTAATGTAATGAATAATTTCAGAAAATTATATACTGTGTCTGGACATCTCCAGAACAGAAAGAGAAGCTATATTAATCAAATATGTTATTTGCTACTGGTTACTCTTTCTTGTCTACTCATCTCTAATAAAACCTTTGTCAAACAGAGCAGCCATAAAGTTGACATATATTTGTTTTTTGGTAGCCTGAGGATTTTCAGTGTTGGCTTTTGATTGTTCTATAGCACTATGTGGCAGCATAACTAACCTCTGATTTTGTCATTGTTAAGTAATTTTAGCTCTGCAATGCTATTGTACTACTGAGGTTATCTATTTTCCTCCTAATATATCAATGACAATGTTGGTTAAAAGCTCACATTTGACTTAAAAGAAATGTGTCCATTGTGGAAAGAGGAAGGATGGCCTTGTGGTTAAGACACCAGACTGGGATTCAGGTATCTCCATTTAATTTTTAGTTCTGTTTCCTGTGTGACCTTGGGAAAGTCACTTAATCCAATGTTTCCCAAATAGAGGGTCACAGGAAGGTTCTAGGATCAGAGGCCCTAGGCAAACACACACATCTTGCAACCCAGAGGAAGGGCTGAGTGGTTTAGGGAACAAGCCTGTTCTACACCCACTCTGCAGCTGTAACTCCTGTCCTGTGGAGCTGAGTCTGACTCTCCTCTCTGGGTATTATGACCTGGTGTACCTGGTTGCAGCACCACTCACTCAGGTTTGGCCCGGACACCCCTCCATTATAACAGGGTGGCTGGGCCAAACTGAATGAGTGGCAGTGGAACCCCACATGCTAGGTCGCAACATCACTCACTCAAATGTGGCTTGACTGCTGCTCCATCATAATGGCGGGGCAGCTGGACCAAACCCGAGTGGCACTGTAATTCCATGTGCCAGGTCACAATGCCTGGAATGGGATAGGAGCCACTGCTGAGGCGTGGTGTGGGGCAGGCTCGCTCTCCAATCCACCCCCCACCCCTAGAGCTTCCCCTCTGCACCAGGCAGGGGTTAAGGGTGCAGTGCCGGGGTGGAGGGTGCATATATGTAATGGTGAGTTGGAAAAAAGACAAAATGTAGTTGTGGGGGTGGGGGGGGGAGTGTGGGGTCACCTTAGTAAAAAATTTGGGAACCACTGACTTAATCTATCCATGCCTCAGTTTTCCCTCTGTAAAATAAGGATAATAAAATGCTACCTTTGTCTTGTTCATTTAGGTTGTAAGCTCTTTGGAACATGGACATTTTTCCTGCTATGTGTTGTATATACAGCACTTTATGAAACAGGGCCCAGATGTTAGTGGGGGCCCTTCAGCACTATTACAATTGTTAATGTTACTGCAGTGTAATGCCTATAACAACTTGAAAAACAAAATCACCAATTGCTAGAAGTATTTAATCATGCAGGTGTTTCATGAACGTGTCTGAATGAGAGCTGGCAGAGGACAGACTTTTAGGGTGACGTCCTGGCTCCCCTGGAAGTCAATAGCAGCTTTCTTATTGATAACTATGGGGCTAGAATTTCACCTTTAGTCTTTATCCTGTGACTGTCCTGGCTTCTGTCTCCGAGTCAGAGACCACTTTTTGATTTTTGGGGGGAGGGTATTGTGGGGTGGAAGAGAGGCAAGAAAAGCAGCGGCCTCCAATTTTATAGGTGAAATAATTGTGGGCACAGATGCTAGATTCTTTCATTGTATTTATAAGACACTAATGGCCGTTGTCTCCAAGCACAAGGCACAATCAGGTAATCTAAATGTTACTTGTGACTGCCATTTTACTGGATCAGCGATTTTGCACTCACAATTAAGTGCAGGTGCAAAAGCATGCCCACAACGTCAGAGGCCAGATTAGAGCCTGTTTGCAAAGTTCTCTCTTTGAGACTTTTTAATATATTGATTATTGTGGGGATAAATCCTTCTTTGTGCTTGGCTTGAAAACCTAAGCAGGGTGTTGCAGAAACCGGAAACCCACAAGAGAAATAGGGAGGAATACCCTGCCCCAGGCCACAAAGCAGCAACAAGTATATTCTGTGGAAGCTACTGCAGCCTAATGACTGGAATGGTCTTGGCAGCCTTAGTGCCCTGTTCCTGCACAGGGGAAGGGTTAGAAAATCTTCATTGGAAAGCCCTAAACCTTCTGCAGAGAACCCCCTTAGAGCTAGTCTCCACACTGCAAAAGAGGTGCATGCATGATCCTCTACCTCCAAATCTTGCTCATCCTCTGCAGGGGAAGGGGGAAGGATTGGAAGCAGAATATGAATTGCAGATATTATTCTAGGACCAAATAACACACTAGCGAGCCTTTACCTAAGGCATTGCATATAGTTTAGGACACAATATTAGTGAAGGGACATTGGAAAGACAGAAAAAAATGTGCTGCAGAAGACACCAAAAATTACTTAGGGATTTGGGGGATTTGAGTTGCTATGAAAGACCCGTCAGGCATGCCCGCCCTATCTTAGAAACATAAGACTATGGTGGAAACTTATTCAAGTATATATAATGTGCCAAAGGGAAAGGAATACATTGATGCCAGCCATCTATTTGAAATAATAACTAAATCTAAACACAAGGAATCATGGATTGAAATAAAGGAAGAGAATGGCTGATAAATAAATAACTCAGCCATACAGAATTTCTTTCTTTTAAAACAATCTAACTTCCCTCCCTGCATGGCTTCAATACACATGCATATGGGCAATGTAGGCATTGGTATGTGTGGAGTGGGAGGTTGGGGGGTGTTATCAATATAAACCCAATTGTGTATTTTATTACTTGATCAATTTTATGGATAGCCCTTTTCTAACTTTCTTGGTTACCAGACTTTATACATACGGCCTATACTTCATAAATATTCTTTTTCAAAGGGGGTGGGTGAACATGATTTAGTAAAATGAACTAATCTGAAACTCTGCCCCAAACTAAAATTAAACCAAAACAGAACTTTTTAAAGGTTCAGCTAACTCCCCTTCCGCACTTGTCCTCTCCCCATATACACTTTCACATATCTCTTCTTTCCTGATTTCTGTCAGGAGTGAAAACAGAAATATCAGCTTGTTCTTTCTGAATGAAATCTTGACTTCCCTTCCCATTTATGTAAATGGGAACCTTGCCATTAACTTTAATATAATCAGAATTTCACCATCAGTATTTCTGATCTGGCCAGAATCAGAAATTTCCAAGATCTCATGAGAAAAGATTTGAGTAACTCCTTGAACTATTAGATGCCAGTCCAAACAGAATTGAATCTCTAAATGTAAAATATCACAACTATATTATCTATAGACAGAAAACAGATGAGAGACAAAAATCTATGCAATGAAAATTGCAAAAAAAATGACAAAAGTTATTCACAGTTCAACCAGCTCTATATTATTTTTTGTAGAGTCTCAAGAGTGAATAGGAGTAACTTGTATAGAAAAGCAAGTCAAAGCTGTAGCTGCATCCTTAATTATCATCATTTTCCTAAGGTGTTCCAACAGAATGTTGCTTTCTGTAAAATACTGTACTTGCAGGGCGTAGCTACTCATAATAACATGAATTAAGGATGAAGTGATAGCTTCTAAATGTGAATCCCCTTTCTGTTGTTGCTTTAAATTTTGACCTTAAAATTACCGTAACTTTTCTGTGTTGTATAAAGATTGCTTGCACAGAATGTAATGCTTCTAAAGAGACAAGGTGTTAAAGTATTTTTATAGCTCAGAGTCATCTAATCAATAGTGATTTAATTTTATCGTATTCTAATTTTTATTGAACTGGGTTTGGAAAATTTTCAATTGGGGAGAAAATAACCTTTCAGGGTAGCCTTGTCTATCACATAAGGAGCACATCGTGTGTTTAATATACATTTATTGCCAAACTACCACCAGAACCCAAACAAAAAGGACAAATTGAAATATATATATGGCAAAGAAAGGCAACAAAAATGCATGCTCTTTGGGGTGGGGCTGTCTTTTTATCTCATGTCTGTACAGCACCTAACACTATGGGCCATGGTAGTAAAATACTGCTTTAAGAGAACATTACATGCCATGCAGTTAAAAACTCACAAAGGTCAGAATATGCCAACATTAGGATTGCATGCATACACTTAAATCTGTCCTTTTAACATATGCTTTATAATACAGCCATAAAGATAGTTCCTAACGCATGCACACAAAGGCTACATGTGCAACCTTAATTTTGAGAGTTTCATTATGAAAACTTAACTTTGTCTCAGTGCAAGCTTTTTGTATGAGATTCCCTGCGTTTTAAGACTATTTTGTACATGGTTTACTGGGACTAAGCCAACTGGGACTGGGCTGGGACTGGGCTAACACCTGGGATCTACCTTTCATGTACTTTGTGCTATATTGCACATGTTGTCCATGTCCTTTCTTTGCTCTGCACTTTGAGAACTTAGAACTGGAGTTTAAGAACTCCAATGGGAGATAGGTGATTAGTCACTTTTGAAAATCCCAGTAGCACCCTACCTGCAAATTCTTGCAACTAAACATTTTTTTAAATCTGCCCCCAGTGGGAAAAAAAAACCCCATAATGAATACCTTGTTGTAACAGAACAAGAGGAGATTTTCAAATGTTAATAACTTGGTCAAATCCAATTTATATTCCAAAGGTCTTCAATGTGGGCTATTTACATGCCAAATTTCAGCTTCCAGGCTTAGCCATTACTGCAGGCCTGCACAGCATGCGGCCCGTGTGGGCTCACTCTGCGGCCCGCAGGGGTTGGGGGGGTGAGTAGGTGGGCTCACTATCTGGGACTGTGTCCGTTGGTCCTTTTTGCTGCTTGTCTCTGGGCTGGGGGTTGTCCCAATGCTGCAAAGAGGGTGTTCCCAAAGGAAGGTGCTTGATTCTAACCCCTGAGGCCATCAGTATGTCTGCTCTTCTCTAGTCAGCCCACTTGACAAGTCTGATTGTCCTTGGTCTGGTTTCCATCCCCTCTCCAAGGGTTGCAGCTGTCTGGAGGTGCCTGCCTTCCATGCCTTCCTCATTCACACCTCATTCATTCAACAGGGCAATTGAAACAAAGTTGCGGGGGGGGGGGGGGGGAGATCTTATTCTACTTCTAGCAAAAAGACATTTTTCTTTTACCTTAATTATACTACCTTAGGGGCCCGCTATAACATATTACCAAGGTTCAATACAAAGTCATATAAAAGTTATACAAAAATGCATAATGCAGAGATTTATCTACAACTGCATTGATTGACTCTTGTGTGCGGTAATATAGTGACCCCTGGGGAGGTGAAGAGGGGTGTGATGGTGGGGTCGAGCGGGGAGGGGGCGGGTCCTATTTTGCTGCTGTGATCTGGTCACCCTATGCGGGCGCTTCCACACCCCAGCGCTGGGGAAGGAGGGGTTGTTTCCACGGGGTGGGCAGCACTGGGGCGGGGGGGGCGGTGTTTCCGCGGGGCCGGGGAGTTTCGGCCCTCAGCTGTTTTCTTTGGAGCAATATGGCCCTCGCCGCTTTACGAGTTGTGCAGGCCTGCATTACTGCTTTCAACTAGTCAAGAAAATGCTACAAGATTTTATTTCTTATAAGGAGAAAAAATATACCTCTCACTCTCATAATCAAAACAAATGGAACTAGCAAACTTGCTTGAAGTTGGGGTTTTTTTTTTTATACACCTTTATTTAGAGATCAGCCTGGAGAACTACAGTCCAAAAGGTGAAAGTTTAAGAAAGTTACTGTAATAGAATGATAAACTGTATTGTATGATCCAGCCACTAGGGGGCACTGAGTGAAAGAGACTTTATTTAAACTAACCTCAGTTCTATGGGGGTCGGGGGGGGGAGGCATTAAAGGATCTTATGATGAACACATCTGGTGTCTACCTTGCTAAGAAGGAAGCTCTGTAGCTAATCCTTATCTGGTACAAGAACATGACATGGTATCAAAAGAAAACTAGTGCCAGGAAAGGACCGAAACAGAAGGAGAACAGCAACAAAGGTTGCACACAAAAGAAACAAAACAACAAAGGCTGTAGGATCTCATCAATGTGCCACTCGTTAATGTCCCAGAGAATTTCAGCTTTGACTAACCTTTACAGTGGTCAGGTTGAAAGCAGTATCTTGCAAGCTTTCAAATAGTGAAAAAGCTCCACAAAGAAACTGGAGATTACTGGTGTTTTCTTTAATTTATGCTAGGGGGAAGCAAGCAAAGCATAACTTTTAATCTTTTGATTTTACTGCAGACAGTCACAAAGATGACGGTGAAGGGGTTCTGGCTATGATGCATACTTTATACTTCAGAGAAATGTGATTTATTAAAGAGCATGTTTCCACTATTGAATTCAAGGACAAAGGGAAAATGCTGGATGTTCTATAAGAGCTCTGTATACATTGGCTGAAAACTGATTTTTGGGGTATGAAAATGACAGAGATAGGCTGGTTGGGGTACACAAAAATCTTTCATAGCAGCTACAATTGAAGACAGACTTAACCCTAGCCACAGTTATAAATAAAGCAAAGCAGTCTGAACTAGCCAAACAACACAACAAAATGCAAGAACAACCTGAAAATAACTTATAAACTGTGAACAGACACTTGGATATTAAAAGTATTTATCACAAAACCCCTGAAGCAAGGAGAGAGAACTTCCAGACTAGAGGGACAAATTCCAGCCTACTTGCACAAAGTGTGGAAAAAAAAACATATCCTAAGAGAAGAAGCACATCCAGCCAGAGAAGCATGGTGTAATAAATGCATGACGTGTGGACATTTTGCAGCTGTTTGAGGCACCAATGTAGTCAAGGAGTTGACTCATATTTTAGGAAATTAAGCTATTGTTTCTGCGATCTATCACTTGTGATGACACACAGCCTGCCTGGAGAGGGAAACTGAATATTCATGGCAAGACGATTGACTTTAAAATTGACTCAGGAGCTAATGTCACAGTCATATCAGAAGGGATTTACTATCACTTACAACCCCTTTCAGAGCTCTGCTCATCTGACTTAGCTCTGACTTGCCCTGGAGGTACTCTGAACTGCACGGGCCAGTTCATCACAGAAACAATTTGCACGCTGAATACACAGCTATTATCTTTGCATGTGATCAAAAGACCACAGCCCAACAGCATTCTCAGCTGCAGCATGGCAGCCATGATGTACCTAGTTAGAATGGGGGGGAAACGTGATGGAATATTTGGTAATATTGGATTTTTGAAAGGCAATCCAGTACAAATAACCTTAAAAGACAATGCTGACCCATACAGTGTCATACACCTCACAGGATTCCTGTTCCATTACTTCATCAAGTGGAAACTGAGTTAGAGAATGGAACAGATTGGCATAATTGAGAAAATCTTTGAGCTAACAGAACAGCATACCCCGGTGGTACCAGTTATAAAGAAAAATGAGTAAATATTAATCCGTGTGGATCTTGAAAGACTTAATGAAGGAGTTCTGAAAGAGAAATGTATCCTCCCAACACTGGATGACTTCCTCCCCCAAAGTGAAAGGAGTTATGGTATTCTACTGGCTAGAAGCTGTGGCGGATACTGGCAAATTCCTTTAGCCAAAGATAGTGCTAAACTAACTACATTTATCACACCTTTGGGAGACTTTTCTTTATAAGACTGCCCTTTGGGATGATCAGTGCACTTGAAATTTTCCAAAGAAAGATGGCAGAACTGTTAATGAACACAAATGGAGTTGTAGTTTTCATGGACATTATTTTGATATATGGCTCTTCGATGGAAGAAGACGACAAAACCTTCAACAAAGTCCTAAGCCTAATCAGTCAATCTGAACTGAAGCTAAATGAGGGAAAATTGTTCTCTGCCTACCCTAGATCACATTTTTGGGACAGACAATAAACAAGATGGAATCAGTCCTAGCTCTGAGAAAGTAAAAGCAATTCAAGACTTGACCACACCAACTAATGTACCATAACTGAGTCACAAACTGGTGATGGTAACTTACCTTGATTGATACCTACAAGACCTTTCTACAGTGGCAAAACCACTGAATGAACTGTTAAAATCCAACACATCTTGGCTGTGTGGCCAAATCAAGACATTGCCTTCAAAGAGGTAAAATAAGTGATCTTAACAGCTCCAGTTCTCAGGTACTACAGTATGAACAAACCCACAATGGCCAGTGCATATGCAAGGAGATATGGCCTAGTTGGTATAATGTGGCTCTGAGTGGAACCCAGTTGCATTTTGCTTTCTCACACTCACAGAACCAGAAAAACAATAATCACAGATTGTAAAGGACCACCTGGCAAGCATACAGGCATGTGAGAACTTTTACTGATATCTGTGTGGGGGCTTGGATTCATTTACACTTATAACTGACCATAAACCACTTGTAGAATAAACCACCACTGGAAAAGACCTGGACCAACCATCACTGAGATGCCAGTTGATAAGGTTAGTGTGATTTAACCCAATTGCTAAATATGTTCCTGGGAATAATCTGATAGTGGCAGACACTCTGTCATGGAACTCAGCAGGGCCGGCGCTACCACTAGGCAACCCTAGGCAGTCGCCTAGGGGACCAGGATTCATGGGGTGGCATTTCTTACCTTCTTCAGCCGCTGGGATTCTCAGCGGCATTTCGGTGGCAGCTTCTTCCACCGCTGGGATCCTTGGCGTCATTTTGGTGGCAGCTTCTTCGGCTGCCGGCGATCTCGGCGGCATTTCAGCTTCAGCTTCTTTGGCCACCAGGGTCCTCGGCGGCATTTTGGCGGCAGCTTCTCTCAGAGGCACCGCCTAGTGCAGCAAAGAAGCTGGTGCACTACTGGAACTCAGCATCGCACTCAACTACTTGTGAGCTTGAAGATGACATAAAGGCATACATGGACGCCGTGGATGCACACAGACCAATGTCGGAAAAGCACCCAGCTTTAGCAAGTTCTTAATTACATTTGGTCTAGCTGGTCCAAGTATCTAAAGTACACTAAGGAAGTGACAAGAGACTACTTTGCAGTGAATGGACAATTAAGTGAGTCAAATGGACTCGTGATTAAAGGCAATTGCATTTTAATTTCAAATGAAAAGAGAGGAGAAATTCTAAATCTCATCCATGAAGGACATCAAGGATTAACTAAATGCCATAAATGGGTCAACCACTCTGTTGTGGCCGGACATCAGAAAGGACATAAAGAATAAAATATCTCCATGTGAACACTGCAGAACTAACAGACCAACACAACACAAAGAACCTTTAATAACACCCTTCCCAGACAGACATTGGAAGAGACTAGTTGCAGATTTATGTAAATTTAGAGGACATAATTATCTGATCATTGTGCACTGTTTTTTCAGTTATCTAGAAATAATATTCTTGAAAGACATAACACGGTGCTATAGCAAAACTGAAGGGCACTTTTTCTCTCTTTGGTATTCCGGAACAACTAGTGATGAACAATGGACCACAATTCACTGCAACACAGTTTAATTCATTCCAAACAAAATATGATTTTGATCATATTACTAGCAGCCCACATTACCCACAAACAAATGGAGTGGCTGAGAGAGCTGAACAGATAGCCAAGAAAATCCTGCAGCAGGAAGATCCATTTCTGCATTATAGTGTTCAGCCACGAGGTGGCACTATGGGTAAAATACCTTATTTAAGCCAACCTCAACTATACCTTAAAACAGGGGTCAGCAACCTTTCGGAAGTGGTGTGCCGAGTCTTCATTTATTCACTTTAATTTAAGGTTTCGCGTGCCAGTAATACATTTTAGCGTTTTAGAAGGTCTCTTTCTATAAGTCTATAATATATAACTAAACTATTGTTGTATGTAAAGTAAATAAGGTTTTTAAATTGTTTAAGAAGCTTCATTTCAAATTAAATTAAAATGCAGAGCCCCCCAGACCGGTGGCCAGGACCCGGTGTGAGTGCCACTGAAAATCAGCTCGCGTGCCACCTTTGGCACACATGCCATAGGTTGCCAACCCCTGCCTTAAAGGATTTTATGGTGGCTTATCTCCCTAAGAAGGAAGTTCTGTAGCCAGTCCATGTCTGGTACAGGAACATGACAGTTACAAGGCATAAAATTAACCAAGGCATCAAATGTAAATAGTTATGCAGCTTTACCTATGGTGGCCTGTCCTTTTGCAGAAGAAAGAGAGAAGTTGAGTTCAAAAGCACTTGAGTTATCCTGTTTGTATAGAAGTACAACTGCAGTATTCCCTTCAAGCTAATGTCCTCTACCAGAGACAAAAAATAATGAAACATCAGCTGAATTCAGTTGCAAATCATTTTCATCCAGTTCTCTGTTTTGTTTATCCAGAGTATTTGTTGCGTTTTGGTAACACATAAAAGAAAACAGTTTTATCAACAGTTTTCTTAATGGGAAAAAAGGAACTTCCTTTTTTATCTCTCTCCCTTTGGATTATTAGTAGGTTTAGAACAAACATAAGAAAGTTGTTCTAATATTTACAACCAAACAGTATTTCAGAGTTTTGTTTACGTGGTTACTTTGTCATTTTAAATAGCACAAAAATTTCATTAAAGGGGGAGGGAGAAAAGGGGGGAGGGGAAAAGCACATTTCTCCAAAGTTAACCTCCACTAGGATTCTCCCTCTACGATCTTAACGCCCTAGAGCAAATTAGGCAGAATTCCCACAGCTCCAACAAATTTTGATTGAGGAATGCAGCAACAGCAAGAGGCGGGCCCCCTATTGGATGTGATATGCTACCCTACAGGGCATAAATGCTGTTCTGCAAACACTACTCAATTCCATCTTGACTGTAATCAGCAAAGTAGCTTCCTGTTTGCTGTGCTTCTTTCCCGAAGGATCCATAAACCAGCCTTAATTAGCTAACAAGGAATTCCCTTGACATAGCAATGGTGTAGAGCCAGGACAGTGATGCTATGCCATCATGACACCCACTGTACAGAAGTAGCTAGGGGAAGGAACTAGAGCACTTCTGATTGACACACCTGGCCTTCAGGGATGTAGGCATCCAGATGTACATATGAGAAGCCCTGAGGGATGTTATACTGAACTGGCCCCATGTCCAACCTTTGAATAATGGGTAAAGCCACTTTCCCCTTTCCTGCCACTATTGAAATCTGCACTGAATACAGCTAAGCTGGATCTGAGAATTAGGACAAGTACATGTATTATCTTCTACAGACATTGGCAGTGATAGTAACCCCTGAATGGCTCTATTTTTTTATGTGGTGTGGCATAGGGTCTCATTGTCATACGCTATCCTGTTCAACATGTACATGAGGCTACTAGAGGAGACAGCTATAGTCCCATCAGTGTGGCAATCAGTCCTAATTCTATGTATTAATTATTATTAATCAATAACTACAATATTTATTATTCTTTAATATTTATTATTGTGCTTAGAGGCCTCAGAGATGCATTATGATATCATTTGTTATATGTATGTGCAATGGCTATCACGTACCCTAACAAACTTATCATCTCTGGGTATGTCTCTATGCTACATTCACTATAGTAGCACAGCTATAATGCTTCCTGTATCAACAGAAGGGGCTTTTTCCCATCCATGTAGGTAATCCGCCTCTCCAAGAGGAGATAGGAAAGTTGACAGAAGAATCTTTTCATCAATCTGATTGTCTACACTAAGGGATAGAATGATCTAACTTCAGTGCTCACGGTAAAAAAAATTTCACAGCCACCAGACGTGGTTAGATTGACCTAAGTTTTAGGTGTAGATCATGCCTTTCTTGCATCAGAGCTGTTATGTACTACTGTTTGGCTTACACAATGTCTGACCAATGCTAGAAGGGTGAATATATTTATGCTATATCAAGCACACATTCAATTCAATTGGCTAAGTGCATGTACCATGCATTACTTTACCTGGTATTGAAATAAATGGGAGTTGAATGGTGAAATCCCCTGGCTGGATTTGAAAGTCTAAATCTTGAAATGAAAACTGTTTTGAGACCTCAAGTCATTACTAAAATATGGTCTGTATCCTGCTACTTGTACTAACGTGAGTAGACTCATTGGGACATGGGTAATGGTTACAGAATTAGGCCCTCTATTTGTACACCTAAAAAAGACATTTTAAAACAAAATATTTGATAATCTTCTTTCTTTTAAAAAAAATTATTTCTATCTACCTGCTAAGACTTGAATTTTGGATTCAGTATTCCCATTTGCTGTGCTGGAGCTGATAAGATTGCAGTATTAGACACCTTAGGGCATTGTGTGCTCCATGATTTTTTCTTTTTGAAGTCAATATATGTGATCTTGTGCTAGGTCTTGCAGGAGAAAAGAGAGTGATGTTTAAAATCTATGTAAATACCATAAGACTGCTTTGGAATATTAAATAGACTAAAATTAGAAAGCTTTGATAAATAAATATTATCTTTAAGGGAATAGAACTTTTTACTTTAAAACTGAAGAAAGACCTTAAAAATCCCAACATTTGTGTTATTTTGTACTGCAATTTTCCAGTGGCACTTACTCTATTTCCAGGTGTAAGCAGTTTTCCTTCTAGTATTTATTCAGAATGCATTTTGTACATTGACAAGCTGGTATGAACACAGAAAAAGTGACATTTCTAAATGTAAACATGGAGGCTTAGACTCATGTATTAGAGATACACCAGGGATGATACAGGCCCAGAATGTTAGTAGGCAGCTATTATCTGATAATTATATTGTTAAGTGCCATGTAATGCTTGCAAAGAATGAAAATTTACATCAGAATCAATAGGAATTATCTGAACATGAGATCCCTGGCATGTGGTCTAACTTTCTGGTCCTGGATGACTTCAGCTAAATACGTGCCATATTTAGAGATTTCTTTCACCCATTTATTTTTATAAATTTACTTATCTGGAATTATAAGCTCTTCATAGATATTGGTGAATGGGTCCTCCCCCTTCTTGTTGCCTTAGTTTTGCACCTAGGAATTTTGTTATTTTTCATTAATAGTAGCACTGGCTGTTTTCCAAACATTCAAGATGGACTGTCCCTGCTCTGAGAAGCTCAGAATCTAGGAAACATCGCATATTTAAGTAAGTAATGGTATCAGTGTGGAGTCCAATGTCCTATGACTGCTTATGAACTGGATTCAACAGATCTACTAATAACTTTTATTACGATAGTCATTCTGACTTCAATTTTTTCTTGCTCTTATAATGTTCTTTGCTGGAAATTGAGACCCTGTTTACTCTGTGTGGCTATTGAAGATCCTTTGGTACTTATAACAAGAGTAAGAGTTTTCCAGCATACTCACGACCCCTTTCATTAACTTTCTGCAAAAATTTATACGAGCACATTTTTGTTTGCAAAAATGTTTGAGAAAGAAACTGTTGTGAATACATATTAGTGTAAATATGCAAGTGAGCATTCACCCAAACACCTTGAAAACTCGTTATGGAGTTGGGTCTTTTCATCTGATGAGGGAAAAGACTAGGGTGTCATCTACATTAAATCTTGCGCAGTTTCTATGTGTCATTATCCACTTTGAAACTGCACAGCGCTCTAAAAGTTCCTCGGGATGCAGCAACCTATACATTTCATTTTTTGCATTAAGTTGAATATTGACTTGTATGGAGAAGTCTGTTTTAATTTAAAAAACCTTATTTTTTTCAAATAAAAACTTGCATTCCATTGAAAAGTGCAAAAAATATAGAAATACCTCAAGTCCCTCATTTACAGACCAAATCCTTCAAGGCCCTACATAAGAACATAAGAATGACCCTACTGCGTGAGACCAAGGGTCCATCTAGCCCAGTATCCTGTCTTCTGACAGTGGCCAGTTCCAAGTGCCCCAGAGGGAATGAACAGAATGGGTAATCATCAAGTGATCCATCCCCTGTCGCTCATTTCCACCTTCTGGCAAACAGAGGCTAGAGACACCATTCCTGCCCATCCTGGCTAATAGCCATTGATGGACCTATCCTGCATGAATTTATCTAGTTCTTTTTTAACCCTGTTATGGTCTTGGCCTTCACAACATCCTCTGGCAAGGAGTTCCACAGATCAACTGAGCATTGTGTGAAAAAATATTCCTTTTGTTTGTTTTAAACCTGCTGCCTATTAATTTTATTTGGTGACCCCTAGTTCTTCTGTTATGAGAAGTAGAGAACAACACTTCCTTATCTACTTTCTCTCTACCAGTCATGATTTTATAGGCCTCAATCATATCTTCCCTTAGCTGTCTCTTTTCCAAGCTGAAAAGTCCCAGTCTTATTAATCTCTCTTCATACAGAAGCCGTTCCATACCCCTAATCATTTTTGTTGCCCTTTTCTGAAGCTTTTCCAATTCCAATATATCTTTTTTGAGATGGGGCGACCACATCTATACACAGTATTCAAGATGTGGGCGTAACCATGGATTTATATAGAGGCAACATGATATTTTCTGTCCTATCCCTTTCTTAATTATTCCCAGCATTCTTTTCGCTTTTTTGACTGCCACTTCACATTGAGTAGATGTTTTCAGAGAACTATCCACAATGACTCCAAGATCTCTTTCTTGAGCGATAACATCCAATTAGACCCCATCATTTTATACGTATAGTTGGGATTATGCTTTCCAATGTGCATTACTTTGCATTTATCAACATTACATTTCATCTGCCATTTTGTTGCCCAGTCACCCAGTTTTGAGAGATCCTTTTGTAGCTCTTCGCAGTCTGCCTGGGTCTTAACTATCTTTAGTAATTTTGAAAATAAGAAAGAAAAACTTGTAGCACCTTAGAGACTAACAAATTTATTTCAGCATAAGCTTTCGTGGGTTAGTACCCACTTCATCGGATGCATGGAATGAAACATACAGTAGACAGATATTTATACAGTCAGAGAAACATGATAAGGTGGAGGTGCATAGACCAACCTTAAGAGGCTAATTAATTGAGAGGAACCGTAACAGCAGGGGAAGAAAAACCTTTGAAGTGATAAACAAGATGGTCACACAGGTGTGAATGAGGATCGTTAACTTAAGGGAAATAGATTCAATTAACGTAATGGCCGAGCCATTCGAGGTCCTTATTTAATCCTGAGGTAATGCAATCTAGTTTGCATATCAATTCGAGTTAAACAGTTTCTCTTTGAAGTCTGCTTTTCGAGTTAATCTGTCGCAACACTGCTACCCTCAAGTCTGTCAGTGAGTGATTAGGGAGGTTGAAGTGTTCTCCTACTGGTTTTTGAATGTTATGATTCCTGATATCAGATTTATGTCCATTTATTCTTTTGCGTAGAGACTGTCCGGTTTGGCCAATGTACATGGCAGAGGGGCATTGCTGGCACATGATGGCATATATCACATTGGTAGATGTGCAGGTGAATGAGCCCCTGATGGTGTGGCGGATGTGATTAGGCCCTGTGATGGTATCACTTGAATCGATATGTGGACAGAGTTGGCATCGGGCTTTGTTGCAAGGATAGGTTCCTGGGTTAGTGTTTTTGTTGTATGGTGTGTGGTTGCTGGTGAGTATTTGCTTCAGGTTGGGGGGCTGTCTGTAAGCGAGGATTGGTCTGTCCTCCAAGATCTGTGAGAGTGAGGGATCATCTTTTAGGATAGGTTGTAGATCTTTGATGATGCGCTGGAGAGGTTTTAGTTGGGGGCTAAAGGTGACAGCTAGTGGTGTTCTGTTATTTGTTTTTTTAATTATTATTTTTTTGGGCCTGTCTTGTAGTAGGTGACTCCTGGGTACTCTTCTGGCTCTGTCAATCTGTTTTTTTCACTTCAGCAGGTGGGTATTGTAGTTGTAAGAATGCTTGATAGAGATCTTGTAGGTGTTTGTCTCTGTCTGAGGGATTGGAGCAAATGCGGTTGTATCTTAGAGCTTGGCTGTAAACAATGGATCGTGTGGTGTGGCCAGGATGGAAGCTGGAAGCATGTAGGTAAGTATAGCGGTCAGTAGGTTTCCGGTATAGGGTGGTGTTTATGTGACCATCACTTATTAGCACAGTGGTGTCTAGGAAATGGACCGCTTGTGTGGATTGGTCTAGGCTGAGGTTGATGGTGGGATGGAAATTGTTGAAATCATGGTGGAATTCCTCAAGGGCTTCTTTTCCATGGGTCCAAATGATGAAGATATCATCAATGTAGCGCAAGTAGAGTAGGGGTGTTAGGTGACGAGAGCTGAGGAAGCGTTGTTCTAAGTCAGCCATAAAAATGTTGGCATACTGTGGGGCCATACGGGTACCCATAGCAGTGCCACTGACTTGGAGGTATATATTGTCCCCAAATGTGAAATAGTTGTGGGTGAGGACAAAATCACAAAGTTCGGCCACCAGGTTAGCCGTGGTAGTATCGGGGATACTGTTCCTGACAGCTTGTAGTCCATCGTTGTGTGGAATGTTAGTGTAGAGGGCTTCTACATCCATAGTGGCCAGGATGGTGTTGTCTGGAAGATCACCGATGGATTGTAGTTTCCTCAGGAAGTCAGTGGTGTCGTGAAGATAGCTGGGAGTGCTGGTAGCATAGGGCCTGAGGAGAGAGTCTATATAGCCAGACAATCCTGCTGTTAGGGTGCCAATGCCTGAGATGATGGGGCGTCCAGGATTTCCAGGTTTATGGATCTTGGGTAGCAGATAGAATGCCCTGGTCGGGGTTCTAGGCATGTGTCTGTACAAATTTGTTCTTGTGCTTTTCCAGGGAGTTTCTGGAGCAGATGGTGTAGTTTCTTTTGGTACTCCTCAGTGGGGTCAGAGGATAAAGGCCTGTAGAATGTGGAGTTACAGAGCTGCCTGACAGCTTCTTGTTCATATTCCAACTTATTCATGATGACGACAGCTCCTCCTTTGTCAGCTTTTTTGATTATGATGTTAGAGTTGTTCCTGAGGCTGTTGATGGCATTGTGTTCTGCACGGCTGAGGTTATGGGGCAAGTAATTTTGTATCATCTGTGAATTTTGCCACTTCATTGTTTACCCCTTTTTCTAGATCATTCATGAATACATTGAATAGGACTGGTCCCAGAACAGACCCCTGGGGGACACCACTATTTACCTCTCTCCACTCTGAAAACTGATAATTTATACCTTCCCTATGTTTCCTATCTTTTAACCAGTTACCTATCCATGAAAGCACCTTCCCTCTTATCTTGTGGCAGCTTACTTTGTGCGAGGGACCTTGTCAAAGGCTTTCTGAAAATCTAAGTACACTATATCCACTGGATCCCCTTGGTCCACATGCTTGTTGACTGAGTGACATCTGAAGGTGCTGAGCATCTTAAATTTCCATTGTCTTCACTGAGGTCAGCACCCAACAGGATCAAGCTCAGTGTACGTCACGTGGCACCCATGAAACTGGCTCCATCAGTGAATAGCACAGGGATCGGCAACCTTTGGCCCATGCCCCACCAGAGTAAGCCCTCTGGCAGGCCAGGCCGGTTTGTTTACCTGCCGCATCCGCAAAGTTTCCTACAGCAGGGGCAGAAACAAGCTAGCTCTGCCAAAGAACCTTCAACAAAGGATTGCTGAGTACCTATATGAAAGTTTCCTAGAGAGCTCTAGAGAGGATTCCCTGGACATTCGAGTGTACATTAACAAAGTTTTCTATGAAGCCCCTATTGTGTAGCTGCATCGGTTCTCTTATTTTCTCTCTCTTATCCCTCCTCTACCATATAAAAAAGTAAATGAGACCTCAATCGCTTGTCACTGTGCAGTATCAAAGCAAAAAGCATGCTTACCAGAGCTTGCTTCTCCTGCTTCATGAGTGCCAGAGCCAGAGTGCTGGGACTGGCTAGACCCCTCTGCAGTTGAAAATAGGTCCTGGCTCACCATACGACCAGACAACCCTGTCGCATATCCCACATCCTCCTCCAACTCCACCACTTTGTCCTCGGGGTTGACTCCACTGGACACTGCCTCTACTCCCCCCATAGTATCCACAGACTTTTGACGGTGATGGTGGGCTCACCACCAAGGATGGTGTGCAGCTCCTCACAGAAGCTGCATGTTTACAGCGCTGCAGCAGAGCAATAGTTGCCCTCCTTTGCATTCTGGTATGCCTGCCACAGCTCCTTAATTTTAGCCCAGCTGTGCTGCATGTACCTTTCATGTCCCCTCTCCTGCATACCCCAAGCAATATGCCTCTAGATATCAAAGTTCCTAAGGCTTGAGAGAAGCTGCAACTATACAGCCTCCTCTCCTCACAGACCCAGCAGATTCAACAGCTCTGGTGTACTCCATGCAGGAGCGTTTCTGTTGCAGAAAGCGGGCATGGTCAGCTGGGAAGATGCTGTGTGAACAGTCCATGCCAAGCATATCGGAAGAGGAATTTCAAAAATTCCCAGGCCTTTAAATGAAGGAGTGGTGCTTGCCTGTGTACCTGCAGGGCAGCGGAGTTCAAACTGATGACCCGAGCGGTCATGGTGGGCATTGTGGAACACTTCCTGGAGGTCAGTTAGGGTGACACAAGCAAGCTCAGTGTCTACATGCACTCTAACAGCATCGCAAAAAGCTCTATGCAGCTCATCAAGGTGGTTTTGTTATTTCAGCATAGCAGGGGAGTTAAAGCAGTGGGAGGAGCATTGTTGGGTGTACACCTCTCCTGTTTTGTCAACAAAACTATAGTGTAGACAAGGCCTTGTTATTATCTGTCTTGCTGCTAAAGCTAATATTCTCCTGTTCCACTGACTGGTGAAAATTGGGATAGCAGCAGTAACAGGAGGAAAATTAATTAATCAGGTCATGTTGCAAGCTCATTATCTTTCTCTCTTTTAATACAGACTGTTTTGTAATATATATTGATTGATCCCTAAGGTCAAACTATAAACTTAGGAAAGGCTGATAACCCAGAGCCTCAAGAGGAGTTTTCGTTACTGGAAATCCTTCTGAATTGCTCTCACCACAGCAAAGACCTCAGCACTAGTGACAGTCCTCTACTAGTTGCAAAAACCTTTGAAAAAGTAAATGAGTAACTGTGGGTGAAGGACAAGGAAGAAATAGTGGGGAGATAAGGGAAAAAGTTGCAAAAAAGAAAAGATAGAAAAGGAACCAGAGGGTGAAAGGACCAGTACTGGGAGATGGAAGGGGAAGGCAGAGTGGGGTAAGTGTATCAGGGGGACGGGAGGAAAAAGTGGGGAAAGATAATGTTTTTATGTTGTTGGCTGCTAGATTATTATTGTGGTTCAGTGGCATGGCCCCAACACCTCCCCTTGGTCCCAAAACACTAAAACTGCTCTGGAATCTTTTATTTTTTCAACAGGGAAAATGATTAACTGTTGTAGCAACTCACACCAACTACTTGGACACTTGGCTATATCACATGAATTAGGGCAAACAAAAATATTTTTAAACAACATATTTGACCAAATTCTTACTTTACTAAAAGATCCATCACATAAATTCCATGAAAATAAAGACATATGATAGGGTATCTTGTTAGTTTCATAAAAGGATTGTATAAACCTATCTCCCACTGTAACCTTCGTTCTTATGTAATTTGTCGTTCTGTCTCTGATCCGCAATTTAAAAAGAATCCTTGGATTAATGTATATATAATATATTTCCAAATCCATGCAAAATCTTTCCAACATCTCTACATGTAGTGGGATTATAGAATAGTAGAAATCAGAGCAGGGGAACATTAATTAGGTCATACTGTAGTTGCCAATGAAGAACTGTCCTCTCCATAGGGCTATTATTGTTATTAAATAACAAAATTGTTTTGCTGTTTCAATATCCAGGTGCATCCAGTTTCATTAGTGAAAAAATCTTTTGTTCCTGCTATACACTGGTCCTGTACTGTTTGACACATGAATTATGCTGCACCTTCCTCCAGGGTCAGTATGTAATCAGGTATTTCCTTCATTCTTTTCAGTGATTATACCCATCTGTTAAATTACAGAAATTCCATAAAAATGAAGGTAAGTATTCATAAGTACACTACTGATGAGTTGAGCTCTAACATCCTAATAGGTGTCATTATATTAGATGATGATGTATTATCTCATGTTTCTCATTAAGATTTCATTGTAAGTTTCTAATTATAATGATATTCACTAATGCTACTGTAGGAAAGCATGTGTTACTTTACAGCTATAAGCTTGTACAGAAGAGAGATTTGCAAAGGCACAAATGGAAGAGTTCCATTGAAATTCAGTGGGAGTTAGGCACTAACTGCTATTTGTACATGTGAATACATCCCCTTAGAAATTTAATTTAAACCTTAACAGTCTTTCTCAGCTCAGACTGGTCACCAATTTGGAGGAAATCCTTGTCTTTGATTTTAAAAGCAAGTCTTTAGATGAACACTTCTGTTGTCCATTCTTAAATTACAGAAGTGTTAATAGTTAATAAAAACAACTATTTATTACTTATAAAGGAAGGTAGTTTCTGACTTTTTCCTTGATTGCAACTGTCACTTGAAAAGGTTTTATAAATATAGCTATCTATATATACATATGTAGATAGATAGATATTTAGTTGTCTGAATTTTAAACTTGCAAACAAAAATCAGACTGAAGTCCTCTTTTTATCAAGTCAACATCAGATGATGTTTGGACAAAAGCAATATAATTTTCCACACCCCAGCCAAAGAGTCTCACATTGTCTCCTGACCCAGAAAAAAAAGTGTCTAGGTATGAGGGATTTGAATAGAGACGACAGTGCACAGGGGTGCCATTTAGGAGGGGCACAGAGCTCCCTCCCCCAAGTTTCATACTGGATGTCCGCTCACAGCATATGTCCTATCCCCAGATGGAGCTCTTAACTGCAACACAGCTTGAGTATGATATTTGATGAGTTCTGTGCTGCTCCCAGCTTCTGACCTTGGGGCAGGAAGTTTGTATGTAAACAGAGGCAGGGTGGTTAAGATAACAAAAGGCTTGTAATTAATTTAAGGATCATTAGATGACCCTGAAAGCATTGCCAGGGCACTCGAGTTAAAATATAGGAAACAAGGGAAAGGAATAAATGGTCAGTTTTCAGAATGGAGAGAGGTAAATAGTGGCTCTGTACCGGCACCAGTGCTGTTCAACATATTCATAAATTATCTGGAAAAAGGGGTAAACAGTGAGGTGGCAAAATTTACAGATAACTATTTTGAGTAATTTTGTATCACGTCCAAAGCTGCCTGCACATTTTTAGAAAGGGATCTCACAAAACTGAGTGACTGGACAGATGAAACTCAATGTTGATAAATGCAAAGTAATGCACATGGTAAAATATAATCCCAACTATACATACAAAATGATGGGGTCTAAATTAGCAGTCAAGAAAGAGATCTTGGAGTCATTGTGGATAGTTCTTTGAAAACATCTGCTCAATGTGCAGTGGCAATCAAAAAAGCTAACAATATTGGCATATCTCCTAACAGAATATTGGAACTCATTAGGAAAGGGGATGCTTTGAAGGCCAGAACTATAACGGTAAAAAAAGAGCTGGATAAGTTCATGGAGGAAAGGTCATCAATGGCTATTAGCCAGGATGGGCAGGAATACAACACGATGTCCTGCATTTCCTTAGCCTCTGTTTGCCAAAATCTGGGAATGGGTGACAGGGAATGGATCACTTGATGATTGCCTGGTCTGTTCATTCCCTCTGAAACACCTGGTATTGGCCACTCTTGGACGACAGGATACTGGGCTAGATGGACTATTGGTGTGACCCAGTATGGCCATTCTGAGGTTCTTATATATAACCCATATGTATATGCCCCCCACTGTAACCCAATAAACACCACCTACCTCCGAGATCTGAGATAGAACCCAGGAGTCCCGAAGGGGTCTCTCTCTCTGCAGATTTAGTAACAAAGTAAAAATATACATTAAAATTTTAAACCTAACCAGTGTCCCTTAAGTGACTTGCCACACGATGTCAGAACATGTAACTATTAGAGCTGAGTGGGTCTAATATTTATTTAATTTTCTTTCTTTTATATAGGAATTAGATACAGTGCTCCTGTCAGCTAATTGCTAAGTTATCTGCCAAAAAAACCCCAGAGTTTTCAAATGCCTAAGTAGCCACTGGAATTATGGTTAAAGTTACACACACCCCCCCGCCCGCACACACACACCAAAATCTGAAATGATTCCTCTGATAGTGCACTGAGATAGGGAGGCTATAGAGGGTGGCATAGGAAAAAGCACAAAGATAAAACTGCAAGCAAGAAAAATAAAAAAAGGAATGATCAGTCTGGCATCAATGAAGGAGTGAAGGGGGAGCAAGGTGGGAAGTGATAAGAAATAAGACAAAGCTTAAGGTATGGGAGAAGTCTTGATGGCAAACACAAGTATCTTAATTTTGATGTGATAGGTAAAAAGGAACCAGTAGAGGGATTTGAAGAGGAGAGTTACATGGTATAAGTTTTGGAAAAAGAAGATTCATTTGGTTTCCTGATTTGAGATGAGGAAGAACCAAACTACTGCATCTGAACATCCCCAGAACTTTGCCTTTGTGTTCTTTCCTGAAATTTGAATCCAGAGCTGAATTTTGTGCTGCCCTTCTGCCTTTTAGTTAGGGCATAGTCTTACAGTTACACTCATATTTTCTCTTGGTTTTCTTAGTCTCAGAAAGACCTTAATTATTGTTTGATATTCTTGGGATGATTTATATCAAATTAAATAAAATGGCTATTTTCATAATATCTAACATCATATGTAATAATTGCAGGTTGCTCTAGATTCCATCCTAAAGATTTTTACACATAGCAAGAGAAAATGTAAATACCTCAACAAATAACTGGAAAATATATTGTGAGTTCTGTCTCCTGTATTTTTAAAGAGATATAATGTGTTCAATATTTCATTTTTAATGCTTTAATATTAATCTGTTGCAATTACCTGCGGCTGTTTTAAAGTATTCTTTCAGATAGAGCAAGACAATTCTTTTCACTTTGCATTATCTACCTTTTCATGCCTAGAGGACAACATTACACTGGGAAAACATGGACACATTCGTCAGTTTTGCAAAGCATGTATTCTTATCTCATTGCTATTGCAGATTCCATAAGAACCTTGGACGAAGGAAAAAAATAAAAAACCTTTTGCCTGCAAATGCACTTATTTCTAAGAAGTGACAGCCAGAGTACTCGTTAAAAATGTTAATAAAACAGCACATATGCTTTGCCTACAGTAATGTTGCTAAGTGTATGCTCTCTTAGATATTATATGATAGCAGATATTTAAAGTGAAACTGATTCACTGAGAAAATAGTTTCATCACAGATGAAACTCACTACATTTTCCCCCAAAGTACATATGTCAGTACCATTAAGTCATTTATGTGCTAGAATTATGTGAAGATTTGTCAGAAACATGCATATGACCCAGAGACAAATACAGGATTACAAGTATCATCACATACATATTACTGCTATGGAAAATGTGTTACTTCAAATGGGGTGATCTGGATTTTTTTTTTTTACTTTAATGTACTTGAAAATGTTTATGACCATTTTATTATCACAAACTGATGGAATTAGATGTTAGCATTATATTATCTGATATTGTGTGACTATAGTTCAGAACTGACATTTATCTTTAAATGCCTGCTAGAAAAATAACAGATGTAACAGTAAACATTGGTTTATTATATAATGAAAAACACCCAAACTCTGAATTATTTATTTTACTACTGGCTCATTTACACTGTAAATTTCACTATGGGGAGGTAGGAAAGGTCTTTCAATCTGTCCATACATGCAACTCATATTTATGTGCAGAAGGTTTGTGAGAATGGGACCTGGGAATGCTGCAGGGTAGATGGATGGGACATCATGTGCTGGTTGCAAGCCAAATTCAATTTTAAAAAATGCCTGCAAATTTTGGCTTTGTATTGATTTGCTCCCAAACGCACTGCATTTTTCAGAAAATATACTGCATGTTAATATCTCTAATTATCTTATTCTAGAGAGGCAGTGTGAGCTAGGGGACAGAACACTGGACTGTTACTTAGGAGAGGTGGGTTCTAATCTCAGCTCTGCTATTGGCCTGCTGAGTGACCTTAGACAAGTCACTTCCCCTCTCTGTGCCTTGGTTCTCCATGTGTAAAATGGGGATGATGGTACTGACACATTGAGAAAAGTGCTATAAGAGAACACAGTATTATTAATGTCTTCCCATAGTGTTGATATGAGACACGATCAACTTGCAGTTAGGATTCTTGTAAAATGCTTTTTAATTAGCTCCTTCTTTTGATTCTTTTTTGTTGACATCACCACTGTGTAGAGGTCACATGCAAGGCCTCCAGTATATTAAAGCCACTGGAGTTGATTGCATTGCTGCTGAGAAGAGGCCATGTGTGGATTCAAGATCCATGCTTTTACGGGACCATTATTAATGTAGCCATTATTACAGCCAAGAGGCTGCAATAGTAGCTGGTACACACAGGATAGAGTGAAAGGCTACAGCTTCGCTAGAGAGCTAACAGTGGCTCAGCTGCACCAATACAAGAGAGAGCTCTCCTGTTGTCTTAACTACTCCAACCCCCATCAGCGGCTGTAGCTTCTTCCACTGACATAGTGCTGTCCACACTGGCTTTTATGTCGGTGTAACTTATATCACTCAGGGGAGAAGGGGGAGTGATTTATTCACCCTCCTGAGTGACATAGGTTATGCTGACATAAGCTGTAGTGTAGATATAGCCAAAGATGATTTCATGATTCCACCACCAGATCTGGGTGCCCTCAGACAGACCAGAAAAGAGACAGAGGTGCAGTTATCTCTGCAACCATTACAGTCATAAAGTACAACAGCTGACCAATATTTCCATAGAAGGGACCAATATGATGTCATAATATCTAGAGAGGTGTGTGTATAAGTGTAGGAAAAGGAGAGAAAGAAGGGAAAAAAATCATATTTGCATACTGCCAAGAAATCCAGTACTTGGGTTTCCAACTTTGACATATAACATGACCTTCTATGGGCCACACTTGGTGCCTCAGCATTGTCATGCTCTAGAAATCTAGCAGGCTGGCCATAAAACCAAATGTAATACAAGCCTCCAAGCAGAGCCCAGTTGGCAAGATCTTATTGTCTGTCTTATCGGCGGCCCCAAAACTGCTGTTCAAATGGCAGAGAAACAGGAGACTCCAAATTCAACTCACAATACCAAATCCAAGTCTATATATAAAATGAATATTATCTACTGTTTGACCATTAATAGAATGCCTGACCTTGTTTGTATCAAATTTTCAGGAGATGTAGTTCTCAGAAAGGAAATGCCTTTTGACTACTTAGTAATGTGATTTAGATTGTGGAAGTAAAAGGCAAGTAATCAAGTTTCTTCTGAGCCTCAACAGCATATGAACAAGAAACAAAGCACAGGCCAACTGAAGAATTAGAATAAGAGAGGAACACCAACACATGGAGAAGAGATACAGCTGGGATTCATTCATAAAGCCATTGTGTAAATGAAGGCAATTGCACTGACAAAATTTAACCCAGATGGCTATTATAATATGTTCATCATAATATTACAACTAGAGCTGATAGAAAAAGTTTTGATGAAAACTGTTCATTCTTTTTCTCAGGTGAAAAATGGCTTTTTGAAAACAGAAATATATGAGAGGAAAACAAATAGAATGAAAACATTTTGTTTACTTCTCAAATTTTAAACAAAAATTAATATATTAATATATACTATATATATTATTAGCTCTAAACATAACATCTTTGTTGCACCATCAGGATTTCATGACATCATCTGAAGGAATATGACAGAAATACTATTTTTTTCCCTTTTAGAATCAGAGACTTGGATTGGTGGGGTTCTGTATTTATCTTCCTCTTCCACTGTGAGAAGGAGTGGGCAATCCAAACCAAGAGTAGGGAGACAGACTGAAAATATTATTAATTATACATAAAGCCACTATTAAGTTGGACTGCCAAATTCTTCCTTCAGATACAAATTCTGCCATAATGATGTCCCTGGGAGTTCTATATATGAATGCAATAGTAGAGGTTTTATATCTCAGTATTTAAATAGATTTAAGCCTACTTTGTGTGAGATGCACCATTACTACAATCTCAGTTGGTACTCTTTGAGACTATGATTTGTTGCACAATTGCTGGCTCTTTCAACATTATTTGAGGTTATCTAAAGACTTCAACTGAACTGTGAGAGAGCATCCTCCAAGCCTAGGAGTCTATCATAAATGTAACAGGGAAAAGAGAGGGAGATAAAATGATTGTAATAAATATGCTTGAGAACTTCAAAGCATAATGCAAAGAGGCATGCCTTTAACTTAAAGAATCAAGGTCAGACTGCCCATGTAGATGAATGTATAATAAATATGAGAAAACAAGCAAAGTCCTGGAGTAGATATACATGTACAGCAGTGTTCATACAAATAATTATATATGCAGGCACAAATCACTGTGAAGGAATGTATACTACAGATCCAGAATGAGTGTGCAAGAAATGCATAAACATGTTTTCAAAATGTCATTGTTTCAAAATATGATAGTTCTAAATATAACATGCATGATGATCTCTTACAAAAGCATCATCACATTCTGATGGAGCACTAATGAAAACAGAGGCAAATACACTCAAAAAAGTACCTCTTAAAATCAAACAAAAGGGGATAAATTGGAATGGTAGAAGAATCTGGAGTAGTAGACAAAGGTAGAAAAACCTTTACGCTAATCCAGTAATTGAAGAGAGAAACATACATGGGCACTGGCAATATTATATGAGGCTACACTAGGTCTGAAAGATGTAAACAAGATCACAGGGAAAAAAATATTGTACACTCTGAAAACAGTAGAGAACTTTTTAGCTGCAGGTTACCTATACCATAGTACATGCAATTACAGCTAGGCAGCAACTGGATTTTCCTATTTCACAGTAAATACCACAGTTTTGAATTCTTTTCCATTCTGAAATTGAACAAAACCAAACTAAAATGGGTTGACTGAGAACTTTCACATTTTATTCCAATTTTCAATAATTGTAAACAATTATTGGTTTTTCATAATAATATATAAAATAATTTTTGAAACAAAAAAGTAATAAAAAACCCAAGCCCCCAAAATGTTCCATTCTGAAAATGCTGATTTGGAACTTTTTCACTTTATCAAAACATTTATTTCATTTCTTTCCTGAAACAAAGTTTTATTGAAAGTGACATGTTTCCAAGAAACACTTCACTTGCAACAAATCAGCATTTTCTGACCACCTTGCCATATAATATAGTACATAGGATATACTAGCAAAAGTTTTAGGTAGTTGAATTTAATGAGATCAGCTCTTCCGTGACTCTGTTTTATGGAGAAATAGTGTGGACTTGTGGATAGGGCCTTGGACTGAGAGTCGGAAGACATAGGGTGAAATCTTGACCCCACTGAAATCAATAGCAAAGTTTCTATTGATTTTAATGGTGCCATGATATGATGTTGAAGAAGTTACTTTACTTTTCTGTGCTTACATTTTCCCATGCACCCTTTGTCTTTCTTGCTCATTTAGAAGTTCATTGAGAGTACAATTTAAGCATTGTTTCCATTCACACACACACACCAAAAGGCTTTGCAACTGGATCTTATAGTTACCAGTCCTTAGTGTTACTAGATCAGTTCCAGTGGCCAGCTGAAACTGCACATGACGGAGTGGAGCTGGGCCTCTGTCCAACGCATTCGAAGCTCTGACGTTGATGCACCACGAACCCAAAGTTCCATGGCAATACACCCTTCTTTTATAGTGATAAGTATCCATACAAATCTATGGACTTTGCTGTGTCACACCAGAGCTGTCAATCACAAGGTATTCAAGGTTGCTCTTAATTAGCATTATTTTGAGTTGTTATCAGGAGGATCTGCAGCTGTTTCTTATCTTGTCCCTCTGGCTCAACTCTTTATCTTGTCCTTGGGGTGTATGCCTCTGCTTTAGGGTGGTCAATCTGCCATCTGGGTGATTCTGCCTCTCAACTCCTCCACTCCCCTCTTGGCCATCCGGCCCAGCCGACTCTTCTCAGTTAATTAGTATCCCATACATCCTTCACTCACACACCAAACAGTAAACAAGGCAATAATTACAGCCATAAAACTTCTATCCTTCTAAGAACAAGCACTAACACAATCAGCAAAGAATAAACTCAGAACAATTTCTTCTTACTAATTCAAGGCTACTATTTCTTCTTACTGATTCAAAGCTAGCAAAATGGAGTATAAAGCAAAATAAGCAGAATGGAGTACAATTTACTCAAAACAATTTCTTGGCTTTTGGCCTATGCACATACACCTATACACCCTTTCAGAAAATTATCTTATACATGGAGACAATGAAGGGAAAGAGTAAACAGAGTCCTTATATGGATAAAAGGGAGGAAATGATAGGTTAAAAGCAATGACATAAAGAGCTGGAGCAAACATGTGCAGTAAAAGTGAACAAAGTGGGGAGAGAGAGAGAGGTACCTGATATTACACATGTAGGACATATTTTTTCAACCAAAGAGACTAAAATCAAGCAATGAGCAAATGAAGGAATTAAATCAAATGGCAACACCAAACCAGAAATAAGAGATATATGAGAAGTATCAATTATTTCTCCAAGTTTATTCCTACCCTAGCATTTGTAAAACAAGCCACTAAAGAGTTTGATGGAAAAGCAAGTACATTGCTAGTGGGCAGAAGTACAGGTCCAAGACACTATCAGTTGCCCCAGTGCTTACTTTATCAGAAAGAGTAGCTGCCTTTTCTGAAAAGAGCTAGTGCTGGTCAGAAATTTTCTGATAAAACAGTTTCATCAGAAAATGCTGATTCATCTAGCCCAAAATGTTTAGCAAAAATGGTTTGGGTTTGAATAATTTTTCAATGGAAACCTGCCTGGGTCCCAACCAGCTCAGCTGACAGGCTGCTGTGGAGCTTGGGAACCTCCCAGGTCCGTGGTTGAGGGAAAGGCCTACACTTCAGGGTCTGCCTTGCTTCCAGCAGAGTCCACAGCTCTGGTGCAGCCCTGTTACTCAAAGCAGCAATGCAACTATGAAGAATGTCCAAATCAGTCAGCAGCTCCCAGCTTGGGGAGCACATTTCATTTCCTAAACATTTGTTTTAATTTCCAACTTGCAGGAAATTAAAAAAAAAATCATTTTATTTTGAATTGTGTATCAGAAATGCTGTTTTTTGGCCATCTCTACTATGCATAGAGTGAAAAGGAGCTGTTTGCCACAGTATTTTATCAGGTATGACAAAACCAGTGTATGTATACAGAATATGTCCCATATTGTGTTCCCAGTTACACTAATATAAATTCAAAATAACTTCTTTTTTTCACAATTGCCTCAATTTAGCCCTGAACACAGCTCCAGGTCTGACCAGAGATAAAACCCAATATTGATTTTCTAATGTAAGTGTTCTAGACTTAGATAAAATAAGAAGTAAGCAACCAACTATTTTTAAAAAGCACAAACCTAATTGCGCCTCTTTCCAATTGGATGCAAATTGTCAAATAAAATAGAAAGGAGACAAACTGGCAGGGAAAAATGCAAAAGATTCAACTCCAGCCAAAATAAAATGTACCACACTGCAGCATTTTCCACACGTACAGCTATTTGTACCTTTCACTTGCAGTCTTTGCCAAAAGGTCCTCTGATCCCTCACCCTATCCCAGGCAGGCTATGGCAAATAGTTGTTTCTGATTTATTTCAGATTGACAAGGATCACTGCCTGAACAATGCTGAAAATTCTGAAGAACTTTGAAAAATAATCAAGCTGCAAGATACAAGAAATGTCACAATAACTGACAAAATGAAACGAGGTTTTGCAAGATATGAAATACTGGGGAAACTTGTCTGAGATGACCTAAATATGCCAGAGAAGAGTTCCTAGATACTTTTTCAAGAAGAGATGATTTTATACATGATACACATTCAACAGATTCCTACAAAACACAGTGAAATGGATGAGTCGGCAATAAACTGTCAAGTCTTTTCAGAAGGCAAGCCATGACAGTAAGGATCCATATTTAGCTTAATTGAAGCCGAGGACTGCTCTTATTAAGGGCACTGACTCTTTACTACTTATGGGGAGAAGAACTAGAAGACTTCTTCCTACAAAAATATATTATTTATTGCTGCTAGCTCTGTAAAGTGTAAACAGGAAAGATAAAAGGGAAACATTTCAACAGAACCAAATGAAGAAATATTTTAGTAAAACCACTGCATTTGTAACTACCCTAATGCAATGAGATATCATCAGCTGGCATTGGGAAGGTAGCAGAACCTGCTGAGAACTCAGGAAACATTGCCAGATTTATTCTTGTTAAAGCAAATTAAGGATTCTGAAAGGCTCAGCTGCCATGGCATTGGGTAGGGTATCAGAAACTAGAGAGAGACAGATAAAATTAGATTCGTCCTCCTCTGGTCACTTAGCTATTTGCATTTTTCCTGAGGTGAGGGCAGTATGGTAAGGGTCTAAACACCACCTTCTCCACTCTTTTGAGGCAGGCATTGGTCATGTGGCAGCAACATACTCACATGCACACTCCCCACCTGCCACATAGTGATCAGCAACAGTACAGGCCAAGTATGCCCTCCCCCACAATCACAGGGGTGGCTGGAGCATGAACAAGGCTAGAGTGGCCGCCTCAGAAAGCTCCTTCTCCTTCATTCCACAAAGCAATTAATCACATTAAATTGAATATAACCACATTCCCCTCCCTGGTAGAATGCCCAGAAGAAGGAGGCCAGCCTGATCACTGGTGCCCTTTAAATCATTCTTTTCACGTGTTAGTGTGTGAGAGGGGAGCCGCTTCAGCAAAAAAGCATTTCACAGAAAGTGAGATGGAAAATGTGAATTATTATAAATGTTTAAAAGCAAATTGTTTATGTGACAGGATGGATGGTGGGTGGGAAGGAGAGGCACAGAAAAACCCAGCAACCTCTGGCTGAAAATGAGTCTGTGCAATGACAGCAAGTATGGAGAAATACCACCAGGGTAATAGCAGGGTCTTGGGTATTGTGACATATTTGGAGCCACACTGTAATCATTTCTGAATATATGTTCATCTGGTTATTGGGATGTTTACTGTCTGAATATAATGATTTAGTATAGCTGAGGGCAGTCAGGAAAAACAAATAGGAAGAAAAAGAATGGCTCAAGTTAAACCACTTCTCAGCAAACACTTGAGAGTTGTTAAGAGACAATGTCAGGATAGGAAAAAGGCCTGCACACAAGCAAAATCAAAATAACTCCAGTAGCTTTAAAAAGGAATATTCTCTCAAGAGAGGTGGATTATTTAGAGGAACCGTGCTGAGGCACAGGCATCCCCTAGAGGTATCAGAAGAAGTTAAGCCTTCCTAGCTGACCATCCGGAAAAGGTGAGTGTCACATCCCCCTGGGGTACGACCTATCCTGTGGGACTGCTGAAGTCCCTTATAATCTTCAGCCTGGGATGTCTCTCACAATGCTATGCTAGTGACAAGCAGCAAACCCCTACAGGTGCTGTGATCACTCAGCTATCAATGTGCGGAGACACACACCCAGCTGAGTTGCAGGATTGCTCTCTAAGTCAGTCATAAATTATACAGCGGGAGACTCCAACTAATTCTCACAGCCCCCAAGCCTTGCACCCCAGAGATATATCATCTTACACTGCTCAAGATCTTTTCTTGAACAGTGCAAACTCATTAATTAGTTTGCCACTTCATCAAAGGATAGTGAACATACACCAACCTTTGTAATCTGAGCAGATTCCCCAAGCACTTTTGAGAAACTTGCTGGTAAGGATAAAACATTAAAATAAATTTATTAACTACAGAAATATAGATTTTAAGTGATTATAAGTGTTAGGCATAGAGGTTAAAGTTGATTACATAGGAAATAAAAATAGAATCACAATTTAAATGCTAAACTTCAACAAACTAAGCAAGATTAAACCTTATTCAAAGTTCCAAATGTTTAACTAACTTTTCTATATTTTCCCCACATTTTTATGTGCTTCAACACTTCCAAGCTGCTACTGCTACCATGAGAGGAAGTACCAATTTACAAGCCCCAGTTCAGGAAAACAATTAGTTTAAAGCATATGCTTAAGTCTCCTTGCAGTCAATGGTAATTAAGCACATTTAAATGTTTTGCTGAATAGGAATGGACCTAAACATGTGCTGAAGCGATTTCCTGAATCGGAGTGATATTGAGGAAGGCTATTCTTGCAGTTTGGTGGTTCAGGCAAAAACTGGAAACGTCACAAGAATGCCTTATCTCAGGAGAACACAAACCTGATTTTGCAGGCTCATGAAGTTTGGATAAGCATCCAGACTTTAGATTGCTTATCGATACTACATCCCTGAACCTTGCAAGGTTCACACATCTGTAGTACTAATTTTTAATAAAAATTGCAGAAGAAATTTTAGTACAATGATCTGATCGATTAGACTGTAGTGTATCTTGTAATAGATCTGAGAAGTCATTATAAACTGTCATGATAATGATCCACAAACGAAAGGCCTTGACAGAGCTATTATCATTTATCTCACCAACAAATTAATATACTTAGAGATTAAACTGCCCTCAACTATATCTTGTTGCCAATAGTAAAATAGAAAAGTACACTCTCTAGTACTATACACTGTAATTGTTATTTTGCTTTTATTTTACCATTAATTGTTTATCATACCTTCATAGGGGAAACCTGAGACCATAGAAGAATAATTTTGTATCTAATTTTGTATGTCCCTTTATCAAGTACATAATTATGTATATTCCTGCTAATAGCTGTTATTTAAATAATCTGAGGAGATTGCAAGAAGACACTGTAAAGACAATCTCCTGTACTCTGGGTTTAATAATACTATCGAAAAATTAAAAAGGAAGAAAATCAATCCTGAAAACAATTGGTTTGCAATAATGTGAAATGTCTGATATACTCATCAAAGCAAAGGAATTTAGAGTTACTGTAATAATTAAACTATGTACTTTGTGCATGTTCTATCTTTGTAAGGATAGATAAAGTTTAAAATGAAGTTCAGAGACATTCATAAAATCAGCTGCAGTAGAACCCCTATTTCATGAACTGGAACCAAGGATTTCATAAAGCTGAAAAGTTCATAAAATTGAACATGACCAAGTTACAGCAGATACCAAGCATAAGTTAATGTATTCAACATTTTCTGTAGATAACAAATGGTAACAACTGTATATAGTGTGCCTGAATTTTCTTTGTTTAAAAGATCTCAATATTTTCTTTGCCACCAAATCTCTTAATCTTTTCAAACTTAAAGAGCCACTTGGATTCAGGATTGTAGTCAAATTCAGTGTCAGAAAATCTGCTCAGATACCTCGTTCACAGGATCAATGTTCATAACATTGTTCTGCTGTGATCTCCTTCCATTTGCGCCAATCAAAAATGTTTCCTGTGAGCTATAGGCCAAATGTATTGACTCAGTGGAGTTACATCAAGGATACATTTGGCCTGGTGTATCTATGCCTCTCTCATAGGTATTAACTTCATGGCTAATTCTATATAGTAATATTATCACCTTCTGTTATATATATCTAAAGTATCAGGAGTCTGCATTATGAGTGATATGTATGCTGCTCGCTGTCTATGTCTAACTTCTTGATGTCAATGGAGTTTGGAAGCATGGATAGAGGGGATAAGTATATAATCTAAAGTCTAAGTCACCATATTTTTGCAGGGTACTTCAGTGGACCATGGCCTTCTTCTCCCCCGAAAACCAAGGATCTTATTTTCCTAATACTGTATATGTAGTTCAATACCTATTCATAATGAAATGAGTTAATAGTGGAAGTTCTACTTGAATTTTCTTCGTTTTGTGAGTTTAAATTGGAAATGTATTATCTAACCACAGTATGGTGGCTTATTCCATTTAAACCCCGAGGAGAAGAAAAATGTGTAATATATACTGCTCTTCAGCTCAACAGCTGCATTTTTGAAAAAAAAATAAAGATCAGTGTAATGCAGTACATATGATTCACACTCTGGAATCAGAAATGCCCACTTTTTGAAGGGCTAGATCATTGAAGACCCATAAACTTTGAAAAATTCCACACATGCCACTCCACCTTTCTCATATTCCTAACCTTAAATACATGACACACACCATAAAGTGAATAAAAGGATCACCAGATAAATGTTATCATCTTTCTTTTCACAAGGTCAGTTCCTTAAAGCCATCCTTGCAGTCATCACTGCAGTTGTTACCCTCTTCTCCAGCTCACCTTTCTATCCACCATCTGCAGCACTACCAGGCCCAAATCCCCTATTATGTCTGGTATGCACTTTAGCACAACTCTTCACTTAGGTGAACTGCTAAATTTTGATTGCCACCTGGCCTTCCTCTCTTCTTGACTTCATCCATCTCATTATTGTTGCTCCTTTAGCTGCCTCTCCAAAGAAGCACTTCCAAAATTGCTGCCTACTAGACCCAGGTCATAGGTAGCTGCTAGCTCTGGCTTTTTGGCTACATTCATTATAAAATCCAAACAGAATTATGAATTACAATCATAAATACAAGAGAATGTTAGTTTACAAGATTTGTCATTCCAAATTTTTTTGTAAAGATAAAGAACTTTTAGATGATGAAGATGACCTATGCACAGGCAAAACATATGACATTTTGTGTATCACATGGAAAGAAAGGAACACTGGAAATCAGTTTAGAGCTAGGGTTCCTAGTCTTTTCCAAATAATTTTCAGCTGCCTGATTTACTTTTAAGTGAACTTCAACAGCTTGAAATCTATAAAAATTGCCATAGTAACTTTGTTTCATCATTTCTGAATCTGTCCTAATGTCCTTAAATGTCTTGTTATCAAAGAGAATATTTAAAGTTTTTCAGTGCCTCATGTGGTTTGTTTCTCCCATTTACTGTCAGACTGAGGAGAAAGTATGCAAAGAGAGCACAAAATTGTGTAACATTATTCAGGCCTTATAATGAGAACTCTAACACGTTCTTACAAATAAAACACTATTTTGCCATTTCTGTTAAAACAGAGATTGTATAACAAGATTAGAAAGTGGAAGACATTCCAAGATTGAAATTGTCACACTGTCTGGAGTGACTCACAACCAAGAGTGCCTACCTCAGGGCAGCCTGTCAAAAACAGGGCAGACACTCAAGACTGGTGGTAAGTTCTATAATTAGATTTTACCAGTGACAAATGTGAATCACTATAACAGTCTCACCATTGAGTCTCTATCTTGCCACCCAGGCAAGCTCATCTTAGGCCTGGTCCACACTGTGGGGGCGGGGAGGCGGTGGATCTAACTAAGATACGCAACTTCAGCTACGTGAATAACGTAGCTGAAGTCGAAGTATCTTAGTTCGAACTTAAAAGCACTTACCGCAGGTCCACACGCAGCAGGCAGGCTCCCCAGTCGACTCCGCTTACTCCTCGCGTGGAGCTGGAGTTCCGGTGTCGATGCGGAGCGGCTCTGGGATCGATTTATCGCGTCTAGATGAGACGCGATAAATCGATCCCAGAAGATCGATCGCTACCCGCCGAATCGGGCGGGTAGTGCAGACGTACCCTTAGTGATAAGTGGTCACTTACACAAAAAATCACACAATATTCAGGTTGCTTTCTATCCCAAGAAAGTGGTCACTTACCCCAGATAAATTAGTACCCTAGATCTTATAGCAAAGACAACGCCTGTACCCAACCCTGATAAACTAAAGGTTTATTAACTAGTGAGAGTTATTTACAGGTTAAAGCAAGCAAACATAGACACAAAAGAGATGCAATCTAAATCCTAAGAGTGACAGAATTGTAGTGATCTGTCAATTTAAAGTGTCTTTCAGGGTGGACCCAGGAGGTAACCTCTGGAGATCTCTGTCTTCAGTTTGGTGTCTCTAGTCCTGTGAGAGTTCAAATACCAAAAAGATGAGAAATTTTCCTCTGTCTTTGTTTGATGTCCTTCATTCAGGCTCCAGGTTTGTCCATAAGACAAACTTCCTTGCACATAGTATTTCCAAGATGTGATAGGGCCATTAACAAATCCTTTGTATTGGAATGTTCCTTGAAAATCTGATTTTGATAGTTCTTCTGAATGGGCAGAGGGAAATATACTCTTCTCATATGCATTCACAAGTTGAGAGAAAACATTTCCAAACTTATAAAGCAAAATGTACATATTTCCTTATACAGACATTACAAATAAGATTAATGCATGCAGCAACTTATAAACATTCTATGGAGTCTAAACACTAATACATTCTTATAAGACTAATACCTACTTTGAGTAACACTAACACATAAGTGAATTGTTCTCATCTCCAGCTATGTGTTTATCAGTTCTTAGCTAATGCCTGCTGCCTTGGCGAGAACTGGCAGCATGCCTACCAGCATCATAGAAATAATAACTGAAATGTGTTTAAAATTAAACCATTTTAATATTAACAGAAATGGATACAAACATTATCCCTTGAATGGGTTTCTTGCCCTTGTGTATTGTTTGTCCAGAGAACCTATGAAACCCTGAAATGCTAAATGAAGTTAAGCAGATAAAACACGTTCTTTAGTCAACTGAAAAATAAGACACCTTGGAAATATGTAAATGTAGGGTCATTTTTCACTAGTCTTATGAAACAAATATTGCTGCTATTACAAATAAGCTCAAACACCCTAAGGATTGACATGGGACATACCAAATATTCCCCACAACACTCATTACCATCAAGTAGAACTGAAATCACTCAGAATTATGTTTCTGCTTAAGTGTTTGCAGGATCAAGACCTAAAAGCCGCAGTGAGTTAGCTTTTACTGCTGGGTTTTTTTTCTATTGAGTGATGTTGTCTTGCTTGATTATAAAATGTCACAAGGTTGCACTAACTTACAACATTTAGGAGAGCAAGTTGGCAGGTTATTCCCAGTCATGGAAAGGATAAATATTTCCCTCCCCTCATTATAAAATCTCCAGTTGTCCACCATTGTGTTTCAAAGACTTTACATGCTTTTGAAAACAATGGGTGACTTAATCAAGGAAGCATTAGTGGAAGATATTTTTTAAATAGTAATTGAATTATTTCTCTTTTTACAAGTGTTCAAGGTAAAATTCTTGTTAAAATTCAGTTGGGGGGTGCATAGGGGAGGGAAGTATATGTTATAGGAAAACTGCAGTAATTTTTAGTCTTGCCTAAGGTTGCTCTTGTTAGTTGTTAAGCAACTCTCAGAGGTGCAGAGCATCCTCAGTCCCATTGACTTAGCATTTTGCAGAGTCAAGCCCTTAGCACCCAATCCTGCAAACACTGCTATGAGAAGTCCCGCTGACATCCATGGGATTGCTCCTGACAGTAAAGCACTATGGTGGGTTGTAAATGTTTTCAGGACTGGGCCCTTAGAGAACCACAAACAGGGGTGGGAGGGATCCTTAATTTGAATGTGAATGTTCAACAAGGACATTTCAAAGCAATATTTAAAAATATGTGAAAATGTTTCCACATCTCCATTGATGTAAGCAGCTGTGAAATCCCTGAGGGCTGCTAGCTGAATGCTAATTGCAACAGGAAACACAACTTTGACAATGTCTGTCAGGAGAGGAAGATCAGTGCTGCAGGCAGATACAGAAGGAACAGCAGGAGTATTGACAAACAATCTGCACTCTTGGGATATCTGTGGGTTTCTGGAGGTGAGAAAGTGTGTTTCCATAGATGCACAAACTAACTGAAAAACAATTATGGAATTTACCTTAAAAATATAAACTATAGAAAAATCTCTGATTTTCCCTGTGCATTTTTCTGCCAGGAGCTCTGATCCATATGTCCTGACATTATCACACTGACAATATCACTCAAAGGTTCTCTTTCCTTCTAAATCTTTTTACTCCTATTAACTCTTCTCTTCTACCCTTGCACCTCTGAGGCCCCAGTCCAGTAAAACACTTAAGCACTACTTAAATTTAAGCCTGAGTAGTGCTGTATAAGTCAATGTGCTTAAATACTTTTGTGTATTGGGATCAGAGTGCTTATTACTTTGCTGGACTGGAGTTGTTTAATCTTGCCCTACGTGGATCTCTGCTCCTCATGTGGATATTATGTAATATCCTCTGCCCATTCTGCAATCTATCTATGGTACTCATATGTCCTTCATTAGCAGAGTCTTCACAATCTGTAATATATTTATCCTCACAACATTCCTGTGAGGTAAGGAAGTGCTGTTATTCTCTTTTATAGACAGTGAACTGTGGACAGGTTTTAAAAGGTTTTTAGGTTTCCTAACATCCATGGAAATCAGTGGGAGTTAGGCAGCTGTAAGTACCTTTGAATATTTGGCTCTAACTGACTTGCTCAAGATTACACTGGGATGTCAGTGCGAATCCATGTAAAGAGACTTCTGAAACCCTTTAGATCTTAGCCCATTTGCAAGCAAGCAATTTGGGTTCCCAATCACATTTGTAATACCTTTCCTCCATGCTGCATATTGGTGGGGATGACATAGTCCTTAATTCTTCAGAGACCAAGCCAGAGTGAACCCTTCCTTTAGTTCTCTTGCTTTCTTTTGATGTTTTAGGATGTCCTGGAAATATGGAGGATTCTTTTCCCTTAGTTTGAGTGTGTACATACACACACACACACATCTCCATTGATATAAGCAGCTGTGAAATCCCTGAGGGTTGCTAGCTGAATGCTAATTACAACAGGAAACACAACTTTGACAATGTCTGTCAGGAGAGGAAGAGCAGCGCTGCACACCCTACAACTGCAGCAATGTTTAGAGATTAGTAAAACGTATCATCACTGATCTCTGTAACTAACATTTGCTAATAAGACCCATTTCATGTCTGACTCCTGTTACATTACCAATTAAGTACTGTACAATACAGCTTGCTGCAGTGAAACAAATCATCATAAATCAGCAGGAGACAATGCAGCTGAACTAATACACTTTGTATCTTTGCTCTGTTTAAAAACAGAGTTTTGATGTAGTTCTTATGTGGTTTCCTGGAAATATTTTACAGTATAAGAAATAACTCATGTCAGAACTGGTTTGTCAGGTTTGAGATGAGCAGAGAGATAAGAACTGTCATCTGCAATACTACAACCAAAAAGTCAGTGACCTTCTTTTAAGTTAATTGTGGATACTATTATTAATCTTGCAATGGAATACTTCTTCTTTACATATTTAGAGCTAAACTCTGCAGGGCTTACTCATATGAGTAGTCCAACTGGTGTGAGTGTGCCTGCCCCCAAGCCTGATCCTCCAACTCCTCAGAAGTATTGAATATTCTTAAATTTCAGTGACCTTCAGAAGCGGTAAGCACTTTGCAGGACTGGGCCTCAGATTGATAACGGCTTTCAGGATGTGTCATCTGTCTATTCTTTCTAGGTTTATAATTTATTCTCTGACAATTTTTATCTTCAGACTTATTAAACCTTTACAGAGGCCAACCTTAAATTCCCCTTGGGACTTGTCTACACACAAAAGTCATACCAATTTAACTCTACACAATACCCCAAGGGTAGATGAGTTGTAACAGTATGAAGTTGCTTTATACCAGTATAGCCATTTATGTACCAGAAGAAGAAGAAGTCATACTTGTGTGAGGTACCTTTGTACAGGTAGAACTGCATCCACACTGGAATTGTACATTTCAGTAAAAATTGATGCCCCTAACTCAAATAGTTATACCAGTACAAAAACTGTGCGGATCAGACATTATTCCTGTTTATTCTCAGGCTCCAATCTGGCAGTGAGCAAAGGGTCAGGAGCCACATTTGAACACACAAGAGTCTGGACCCTTAAAGGTGAAATGACTCGTGTCATGAACAAAACTGTTGTCAATGAAAGGGGCATGGTTCATGAATCCACCATGTTGAAACTCAGATACCCCTTACATTCTAGTGTATGGTGTGATTTCATATTGTAACCCTGTAATATTATTACAATAATATGAACATGATTAATATTTACCCACAGACCATAACAGCAGGCTGGGATCACACTTGATACTCAGTGAAAAGTTCCCCTCTTGACTATGAGACAGAATTGATAGTTACGTAGTCGAGATGACACAATTGATGAAATCTTATCCCTACTGAAGTCAATGGAAAAACTTCCATTGACTTCAATGGGACCAGAATTTCACGTAAGTAATTTCTGCAGAATAGCAAACATTGAGGGGAATTTGGACTGTGTAGAGCCAATCAATGCTTGTTTTTGCTGATATTTATAACTTGGATGCAAAAATTTGCTTCATGTTTTCAACTTGCCATACAATATTTTAATGTTGCAGCATATTTTTCTTCTATGACTTTCTTCCTATTATACAGGTTATCACCATGTTTGGCTACATTCCCTACCCCCACCCTGCTTTTTAACATTTTGCAGGAAATTTCTCCATCATTTTGACTACAACATTCAACAAATAATGTAAAATGTCTATGATACAGAGGCTTAAAAGTTTCCAAAGAGTATTACAGTAACTACTGTTCAGCTGGACTTATGCACATTTCTTGATAATGAGAATACCAATCAGTTTGCAGTCAGTTGGAATATTTCTGGCAATTGTAGTTATGTTTTTATGAGGAGGCACTTAGAGACCTTGGAGTATTGAGCATCAGAAATGTAAAAGTTAATAATAAATAAATAATAGCACCATAATGCTGATTGACATTAGGAAGCATCACATTAGAGCACTGAATAATATCTCCCTGCTATGAATTAACTTGATAGTCACAGCAGCAGACAAGATTATTTTATTTTGACCCCTTTCAAACAAGGGATATGGTTTACTTTGAAAGTTTTTGCTTATTTATTTTAAAATACAATAAAACAAAGACCATTAAAACTCATAGAATCACTAGAATCAGGGCAACCAGTATAGCCATTTAAGGAATTATACTTAAAGCCTCAAATACCTATGGTTCAAAGGGAAGAATCAAACCACACCCTCAACCCATCCTGTTTTATGTAGGTGTCTCAAAATTACTCTCACTGAAGTCATTTGGAATTCTGTTTGAGTAGAATTGAGTAGAATACCAAGGCATAACAGGGCCCAATCTTGCAAGGTCTCCATGCACAGAGCTCCCATAAGGTCAAGGGGTGAAATCCTGGCCCCATTGAAGTTAGTGGAAAAATTCTCATTGACTTCAATGGAGCCATGATCTCACCCAATAGGAGTTCCTTAAATAAGGCCTGCTTCTGCTGCTATGAAGAGAATGGGAATGCCATGGGAGTAGGATCAGACCAATAGAGAGTTCGTAGAATTGTACCCAGAGTAGGATGAGGGCAGAATTTCAATCTGCTCAGTGGATTTCCTTGTCCAAACTATGTAAATCAATTCAAGCCCTATTATGATTTTAGCACTTTTAGATTGTTTTCATACTGCTGTCTCATGGATAGCAAAACCCCAGAATCTCTCCTGAAGTCTGTTTTTGTGCATTTCTTGCTAGAATGCCTAGAATAGCAAGTACTCATCAATTTCCCTTATCACATCATCACTGTGAGGTGCAGTGATTTTTAATAAGAAATATGGGAGTTGTGCTTAATGCAGTAGTGAATCAAATCAATGTACCCAGTACACACGAGATAGTGCTGTTATAACAGGGCACATCATAATGAGGAAAGAGCATACTTGAAATGACAAACTTGGATGCAACATTTTATATCCTGAGGAAGTTAATTCAGTTCCTTAACACCGTGTAAGTACTTTTTAAATCAAAAGAATCATTGTAGAAGTATTTTGCCATCCTGTCTTGCAGACATACTGCAGACCATTTTGGATACTCAGTAAGCAAGGTAGGAAGTCAGTTCATACCATATTCTACTTTTCAGCCAGTTGACAAAAGATTCCTGTTTTGTGAAGATTCAACCATTATAGTGAAATGTTTATTGCTTACACATGTAAACCTCTTCAGGGCCAACTGAAATGCAAACTAGTCTGTGCGGACTCATCATTCATATTAGTCTTCTCAGACTTGGTATAGTTTGTTTTATATCCCAAAAAAACCAAGAGTTCATCTATCACCCACTTTATGGTCTGTAACAGACATTCGGGCAGAACGATAAAGAGAGGAGGGGAGGGGATAAGTAGTACATCAACAGCATATACAGCTATCGGGTTGTTTTCCTTCATTGTCTATGCCTCGTATGATGACAGCAGTTTCAAAGTACTCAGCCCAAAACATTCATTTGAGAGAAAAAGCACAGAAGAGAACAATGGAAATACTTGAATATTAGAAAGATGTGATGTCCTATGTTTTTATATACAATCTAACAAGGATAGATTTTATGGGTGTTTTGTTTTGCTTGTAATATTTTTCCCTCTGGTAAGTATGTTCACAAGGGTTAGGATGGTGCTTTAAAATTAAAAGGATAGCAAGTGCAAATATATCACTGATGCTAAATACATTTTCAATAGTCCTTGAATTAATTGCTTTGGAATATTCTAGATGCAAATGAATGCAGAATTATTATTAGGGCTGAATGCCCATACCTGAAATGTTTACTGCTAGCTGGTGACAATAGTTTGCAAAACACACATGTTTTAATTTTCCTAGGAGACCCAACAAAGGGAAATTTCTATAAGGAGCTTCATTCTCTCAGGGATACATAAGGAATGCCAGAGAATTTTTTATTAGTTTTCACCATAGCTATATCTCTGAAGCACTATTTATATACATAATACATTGGATATAGCCAGGATTGCTTTGCATTCCTCTGTTCTTTTGTGATAAGAGTATTGATGCATTCAGCAGAGCAGAGACCTCAGAGGTCAGTAAAAGACTTGTCTATTTTTTTTAAATGGTGAAATTACTCTGAAAATGTGTTTTTATAGCTTTTTATAAAGAACAATTCATTTTCAATTAAGTCTTGATTAATTGTCCTTAGATGATTGTATAGTTAGAAGGAAAAGGTAAGACTTTTCTGTTAGTGCTATGCAAATATTGTGAGTTCAAAAATATAAATTCTGATCAAGCACATGAGCTTTTATTAATTTCCCAGATGAAGGCTCGTTCATGAGATACTAATCATGTTTAATACTGTAATGATTAAAGCAGCGCTTTAAGAGTTTAGAAACTTTTTTCTAAACTAAGATCAGGGCTAAGATCTACAAAACACCTAAGAAACTTGGACAACCATTTCTAGTTGCATTTAACAGGAGTTGAGCACCCAAGTCACCTGGGTGATTAAAAATCTCATCCTACAGTGCCAGTTCTTCCATCCTCTGAATATGATTCAAAGCCTCAGTCAATGGGGATTTTTCTGTTGACTTCAATTTGGATCAGAGCTCCTCAGCCACAAGAATGAGAAAAGATAAATTCAAATGATGACAATAAAACCCAAACCTCATCTGTTCTGTATATGACATGTTTAACAGAAACTCTGAAAGAGAGGATTGTTTGGGGGGTTTGGTTGGTTGATTTTTGTCTTTTTGTATGTGGGTATGGCTTTTTTTTCAATTATTTAGATTTTTTAAAAATCCTTCCTCCTGTAAAGCCAAGTTCTCTCATATTGTGAACTTAATTGTGAAGATCAACACATCAAAATAGCACATCTCATACATGCTGCTCCTTCTTGTATCCTCTTGGGAGCTGTGCCAGGGAATTCCTTTTCACTCATTCCTCAGGGACAGCCTCATTGGTTGGAGGTTACCACTTCTCCCCCTTTTCTGGGGATGAGACCCTGGCTGGGGGTTATTTTTTCTCTACACTGACATATGTTCTTTCCTCCTTTCTTGGGCACTGAGAGAAAAGGAGCCCAAATGCTGGGTGTGCGTGGGTGGGGTGGGAGGGGAGTCCTCATCCCAACTAGAGCTGATCAAATAATGACATTTCCATCCTCTGAGAAATTCCGATATTTCATCATTTGTTTGTTGTGTTTCTGAGTCCTTCATGACCCCATTGTCCCTATGGGCCCTGCTCCCAGCCACATTACATCTCCCACGGTGACTGGAGATCACTCCCTTTGGCTGCATCATGGGACTTACTCTGTTTAGATTTTCCTGAAGAAAAATTCTGCCTCAATTGTTCTTTCCCTGTGAAAAATTTTGATTTTGATTAAAACATTTTGTGCTTGGAAAATGCTGAATTCAAAATATTTCCACTGGCCCTAATTCCAATTCACCTCAGATATTAGGCTGACATGGAATGTTGGGGAGGGGAGCTTTCTTACTGGTGAGTGAATCTCCAGATAACCTCTCTAGTTCCTGATATTCGCAGATAATTGCAAAAACAACAGCTCTCCTGGTATTTCTATTTCATATGAATCAGAAACAAAATAAAGTCCCAAGGTTTTACTTTCATTCATAATACCAAACTTTGGACTTCACTTTGGCCCTAGGTTTCAAACCACTCATCAAAAATTGGAGGAACAAAGTGTTAAGATATTGAGTTCTAGTTTTGTCCCTTCTCTAATTTTAAATAGAGATTTTTTTCAGTGCCAAATCAATACTTGCTGGTATGACTTTATAGCTGATGGGTGGGAAAAGGGTAGTGACTTTTGCATGCTAACACACACAAAATATCCCTGCCTCTCTAGTTTAAACAAGAAAATCTCATTTGCAATTCGAACTCTCCACTAAAACATATGCATATTCCTTACTTCCATTTGGAAACATGATTAAATTGTTCTTTAAACTATGTTTCAAATTAGAAATGTTATTTTAATGAACAGTTGAAGTTAAGAGAGTATTTTCATTTCTCCATTTTTGTAGTGTGAACCGTTCCCCCTCCCATTCCCATAAAAATTCATTGAAAAGGCTGAAAAGATTTTTATAAACTGTTTGCCTATTTTCCCCAGCCATACAATTTTTAATTTACTGTCATGTGTTTAATTCCTAATTAAGTTCAATGAGGGTTATGAACTACTCAAAGTGATGTTATCTATATACACACACACCCGTGCACACACACACACACAAACACATGTATATTGCTCTTTTACTGGAGAAAAGCAGGGCTAGGAAGTCAATCTGGATCAGTATTATTTGAAACTACTGGATTATGCAGCAGTAGTCATTTTCCAGCAATAATGACTGAAGAAAGGTACCATTTAAAGCTTTGTTTTATATGTAACTTAGAAGGTAGGTCACATCTATGATGGGTGAAATTCTGACCCCACTGAAGTCACTGAATGTTTATTTTGTTGTAATTTATTTCAATAGGGCTGGGACTTCAAGATAGATAGATAGATAGATAGATAGATAGATAGATAGATACTTCATTTTTCATGAAGCAGCTGTTTTCCAATTTGCTTATGCTTAACTGTACAGTCAAAATGAGTGAGGCACACCAAAATGAGTGAGGTAGAGTAAATTGCCACAGTGAGACTGGTTCAGAATTATTTGAACCTCCAAGTGCTATTCCTCATTCACATCTTGAATACTGACTCATGTCGTATGCCAGCAGCTAAATCGCAGATTCCTCTCCGCTATCCCCAGGCTCCTCTCTGGCACCACAATAATGAATGTATGTGTGTATGTGTATATGTGTATATACAATAGGGAAATAATGTTATCATTACTGTCTCTTCCACTCTCTCTCCTTAAAAAAAAATAAAAAATAAAAAACCCTCCACATATGAAGCTACAGAGGTAAAAAATGACCTTCTTTTTCATTACCTCTAGTCTCATCCAGTGCAGTATGACACCTGTACATGAATGCCCAATTATGTATCATTATTTTCAAAACATTTTAACTTTCCAATCCTGCAAAAGTTGCCATAACTTCATACTTTTGCTCTCTGTCATCTGGTACATGAAAACACAAATGATAATGACTTTGTCTTCTCATACACCTACCTCCTCCTACCAGTATAACATAATTTTAAATCCTTAAAGACTCCCACCTGCCAGTTTGCCTAATCCTATTTATAGACAAAATCAACATGGGACAGAGGTAGAATGTATGCCATAATCCATGGGGAGGAATCCCACCCATGACAAATCTTCCTTAATACCTGGTCATACTGAATTTTTAAGGTATTCTAGCAGTTATGGAGCCAGTTACATTTAAATTGCTCAATGAATTGCATATATTTAATATTCAAATATGGTCAGCTTTTCTTAACATGGATAGATGGAATCAAGTGGAAGTGGAGTGAAGAGCTCTGAGTTCTGCTTGCTGAACAGTTCAGATTAATTTATGAAAACATTTCTGAATGAAAGCGCTTAGTTTGATTTGCTGTGGTTCATAAGATCATATTATTCAGTATTCACAAGTATTTAACAGCTATCTGTCTAGATACTATATGGCCCCCTTTGTATCTCAGTTCCTCTAAGTATTCAAAAATATAATTAATAATCTGTCTCTTTCTTTTTTCCCAGGCTGTAAGTGAAATACTTAGTTTATTTGCTTATGCTCGGGTTGGGGGGGGGGGTGCCTCTGAATAAATTATTGGATGTAAGCTAAGTAGGAAAACTGAGTTTTCCATGTAGTTCTCAAAGTGGTTTGGTCTGTGGCCATTCATTTAATGCAGGATCGAGTTTAATACTCTATGTCCAGCTCCTATGGCAATTATGCTTCTGTGCTCAAAACCTTCCATATTGGTAGACAAAATCATTTTTCCAGTGTAATTACTCTGGTAGGTGTTCATGAACACAGAGGAAGGGGTGCTCTCTCAGGGAGGTAGAGCCAATTCTATGGAGGACTGAATATTGAGAAGGTTCTTGAACTGGATACTATAATCATTGGAGAGCCTCTTCAGAAAAGGGACAATGATGTGATGTGTACATGACAGCCTGTGTTCCCAAGGAGCAGACCTGCAACATTTTAGGAGCTGTTTTAGGGTGTGTGGCTTATTTCTTCGATATAATAAGTTACATTAATCAAGCTTGGAGATCACAAACACATGGATCATTGGGGTCAGGGATATGTCCCATAAAGTGGGGTGTTATCCTCTGTCTGGCCACAGATGGAAATGGACATATTTTGCTATCATGGCTATTTGGATATCCCATAGCAGTTGGGAATAAAAAGGGTCCAAAAGGTGTAGACTGACAATATAAGAGCAGATGCAATTGGAATGTTACAGAGGAGGTAAATTCCTTGAAGTGATTCCCTTTTCCTACAAACATCACCTCAGTGTATCCTGGGTTCAGCTTCACGCAGCTACTCTTCAGTCCAGGGCTGAGACAGCTGGGAGATCGTATGATTAATATTTGCTGCAAAGGAGAGGCAGAGCTGTTGGTTATATAATGCTGTTACTTCAACTCACACATTGTTTCACCAGCTCTACCAAGATCTTCATATAGATGTTGATTCATATGGAATAAAGAATTGAGTTTTATGGGACCCAGAAGATGAGAGTTTTGGAGGAGGAGGAGGAATGATTGTATATCTGAGCTGGAGGAAATGACCTAGTCATTTCAGTGTGTTTACATTGAGGCAAGACAGGAATATCTGGTAAATTCAGTGGTGCCAAAATGTTGCAGTGAGGTCCAATAAGATGAATGTATATGCATGTCCCTTGTCTATGGACAGGAGGAAGTGTCCACCAGAACAACAAATTCTACTCTATTCTGAAGCCAGACAGAGTAGTCCAGGAAACTGGAAGTTCACATATGGCACCAGAGACTATTTTATGCTAGCTTTTCAGTTAGCCTGTCTAAAAAAAAGAAGGTTAATCATTGAGCAATGCTTTGTGAGAGCTTTACTGGTAAGCAGTGTTTCCTTTAAGTACTGGTGCGGCTATTGCATGTTTTAAGGAAGGTAGTAGGTTCTCCTCATCAAAGAAAGTGTTAGCTAGCTTTGATAGCAGGGATTCCAAGTGTTGTGTACTGTCAGAGTAAATTGATAGTGGGAGTGATTTTTGTCAGTGTTTCCATGATAATTTCTATGTGAATGGACTGAATTATTGGAAGAAGAGCAGGCATTATGTTTCTGGTCTTGTTCTCAGTTTGTTGAACGCAATGACCTCTGAGACAATCCCAGATGCAGGCTATCTTCTCTAAGAAATAAAATGATAATTCCCTGCAATTAGAGATGCTGTATTACAAGTTTGACCAGAGGCAATCTAGGTTTAAAATTAATAATCTTTGGAAAAGTTTTGTAGAGGGTGGCTTTTGCACTTCTATGGCAAAGGAGAAGTAGGTTCTTAGTCACCCTTATAGCAATGATATATGGGGTGTAGAAATTCTGTGTAAATGAGTCTGCATAATACTGTGTTATGCTTGACTTTTCTTCCTCCCCGCTTTTTCTGTCACAGGACATCCAAGAACCATAGTGCTCCTTGTGGAGCATAGGGTCAGGCAGGTTTTTTTCAGTGCTAGTGTGTCTATAGCATCAGATAACCTTCGTTGCAGTGCCTTACTAATTCTTCTAAACCTTGGACAAGAGGGTATGTATTGGATCCTTCAAGGCACCTAACTTTAACAGAAACACTACTTCCTTTTCCTGTTGCTCCTGATTGTCCCTCTCCCAGGAAACCACTCCCAATGATTTAACGCAGCCTTAACCATCAGTCCCAAACACAAATGTTATCTCCCCCGCAACTGTTCTCTCTCTCCCTCTCAATCTGTCTCTTCAACCCTTCCCTTCACATTTCACTCTTGATTGCCTTAGTTCTTCTTTCCTTGTTCTGTTCATTTCTCTCTCTCTCTCTCTCTCCTTGGCTCCAACTATTCCTCTGTGGATCTTACACTCCCACTCTACCTGATGCCTTTTTATTCCCCTCTCTGGTTCAGACCCCAAGCCCTACCACCACTGATCACTGCAGCAATACTCCTACCTGATCCCCAATTTTCCTTACAACTTTAGGCTTCTGCCCAATCCAGTTTCTGACCACCAAACCTTTCTTCCCCCACACTGCTGCTTGCTACTCTGCCTCTGAAGATCCTAATTGACCTGTGGGTCTGGCAGCTTCTCCGCTGGCTCCTGGAATGCTGCTTCCTCTCATTGTCCTGGCACTCAGAGGGTTGTATATTCTGGACTACAACTAAATACACTGTATCTCTCAAAGCCCAGGGCATGTAAGCCTGAGTTTGTCCAAAGCAAATATCCCCAAATACCCCAAATCATGGAGATTGTGTACAATAAATGAAAATCACAGTATTCATAATTTGCAGAACAGGCTCTGGGAAAAAAATCCATCCTCCTCAGTCACAGTGTTGGTCAGACCGACTAAACAATGTAAGACTGATAACACCCTTGATGTATAAACTACTGAAATTGGTTAGGCTAGTGCCAGGATCGGCAACCTTTGGTCCGCGGCCCACCAGGGTAAGCCTCCTGGTGGGCCGGGTTGGTTTGTTTACCTGCCACGTCCGCAGGTTTGGCCGATCGCAGCTCCCACTGGGCGCGGTTCACCGCTCCAGGCCAATGGGGGCTGCGGAAAGCAGCGCGGGCCAAGGGATGTGCTGACCACCGCTTCCCGCAGCCCCCATTGGCCTGGGACGGCAACCGCACCCAGTGGGAGCTATGATCGGCCAAACCTGTGGTCGCGGCAGGTAAACAAACCGGCCTGGCCCGCCAGGAGACTTACCCTGGTGGGCTGCGGGCCAAAGTTTGCCAATCCCTGGGCTAGTGACTGAGACTACTGTGGCTATTAATTTAGGCAAATGCACCTATTCTTCTGCTACCTTGTTTTCTCTAAACCCCAATTATCAATTTATTCACCCACAATGTACTGTTTACATTTTCTAAGGCAGGACTGTCTCTGTGTTATTTGTTTGTACAGTGCCTAGTATCCTGTCACTTTAATCCCTGTTTGGGTCCCCATGCACTACCACAGTAAATCTGATAGTAACATTAATTATTAACAGTCTGTTGCACCAAAAGAATACAAAACAACATTACACAATAGCATGAATTTTGTCAATATTTTCTTAATCAGGAGAAATGTTCTCAAATTTCTCAATAGCTTCCATTGCCTTGCTGAAATATTAAACGGTCTATAAGCCATTGCCAGGCTTACTCAATGGTTATTTATATATTTTTATTATTTTTTCCATATACAACAAATAAACCACAATAACAGATTCATCATAATACACAAAGTAAGTAAAGAGGGCTAAGATAAATGGACAGGAGAGGAAGCAGCATCTCTATCTTCAAGTTCTCTGTTTATCATAGATCTCTAAAAAAGTCAGCTGAAATTGCTTTGCATTTTTAAGGCATTCCCTTTCTGCAGAATCCCAGTTATTTGTTAACTGTGAGGACAGCAATATCACTGAGCCAGGCATCAATATTTGGTAGGGTTTGTCTTTCCCATTTTTGCAGGATTATTTTTTTAGCAACCAAAGCCTCACATTGGAACCACGCTGCTTTGTTTCCAGAGAATCTCCAGGTATCAAAATAATTCCAAGAATGAAACTTAATGGTGAGGGTTTCCATATTAGCATCCAATATCAAACTGATCCTTTGACCAACTTCCCAGCAGAAATTCTTGATACAGCAGCACTCCCAAAACATATGAGCTAGGGTAGTACCAGGGAAGTTACATTTCCAGCAGCGCTCAGCATTTATGAAGCCCTTTACCATAAGCCTATGTGGGGACCAATATATTCAAAAAAGTCTCTTTTGGTTTCTCATTCAGTTGTTAAAAGAAATGATGTACAGTATGAGCCTCAGTTTGTTAAAGATTTCCTCATGGCCCACACACTGGAGAGCAACTCATATCCATTTAAGCTGAAAATTAAGCAAGAGGAACCTTCCCTACTCCCTAGAGCTAAGTCTTCATGATTATTTTACAACATGAGACAGGGGAGCCTGATTCTTATTTCCTCTAAGTCTCTTGGCACCCACTGGCAGTGTAAATGTGAATTAGGTCCAAGATATGTGGTGGTTTCTGGTTTCACAGCTGCCACTCTTTTTAGCAAAAAATTCTCTTTTACTCAAGAGTAATTTTGAAGTACAACGGACCCTCACTAGAACACGGGGTTTGGGATCCATGCGCAGTACCATGTTAATGTGGGGACCACGTTATAGCGGGGGGTTGGGGGCATTACCATGGATTCCAATTAAAGTAATTTATTTTGGGATCCATGGTCGCGACTGTGCTATTTCTGAATTCACGCTATGTAGACATGCGTTCTAGCGGGGTCTCCTGTACTCAGAAAACTGTCTCTCTCTTCATTGGGTGCTCTTCTCTTCTGTAATATTGTTGTGCTATTCATCTACCCTTCCTGAAACTGCTATTTTAAAATCAGCTTTGATGTTAGTTCAAATGAATAGTATTTAACATTAATCATCAACAGGTTTTTCTGTGAAAAAAAATGAGAAGGTCGTTGTTCAATTCAAATTCATCAGTTATATTTTTCAGATTAAGATAGGCTTATGTCCAGCATTTTATCACCACTCTAACTGGCCTAGGTGAATTTACACAGTGATGATTGGTAAAATTGAAGACACCTACTTTTCAAAACCCTTTTTCTAAATGCTCAAATATTACTAAATATTACAGGCTGTACCATTGTCAAAACAAATCTCTTTTCATAGTCAAGGAACTAAATTTTAAAATCATATATTGGTTTTCAGTAAAATAAAAAAAGCTAGTGATTTTTACGCGGTGCTATACTCTGTGTGTCCTGAGTTGAAAATCAAAAAGTTAATGCTTTCAAAATGCTATGCATTCAACACCAGATATCAAAATTTGACACCAATTACTTTTATGGCCCATACAGTAATATACCATTTTCACTGGAAAACACACTCAAAATATGTTGATTTTGGCAACACAAATTTAAACCTCATGAATAAAAAGAATGTTTTCTTTAATTTCCACACATCATTGTCTCCACACCTAAGAAAAGTGAACAGCAAGATGAGCTTAAGGCATACATATTAGCATTGAGAGTCTCTTTCTCATCTGAGCATGACATTCCCCTCACTGTTACGGACTTTTAGCTTCCCTTTGCCATGATGGATCAGGACTCTAGTTTGTCGTTAATTGAGGTAGATGAATCTACCTCAATTGGTGGTCTAAGCAATAATCCTTTTAAAGTTAGTTTTTCTTTTTTTTTACTGGTGTGAGCTAATATGATAGTCATCTCCTCTTGCTTTCTTAGGACCATTTCCCTTTGTCATTCTCTCCACCTTAATTAAATTGGCTCATTAGCATGACCCCCCACTTGGTAAGGCAACTCCCATCTTTTCATGTGCTATTGTCACATTAAGAATTGCCCCCCCCCCCCCCCCGTTGAGGTCCCCTGGATAAGCACCAGCATTGTACATTGCGAATGCTTTTACATGTATTGGACTGTGGGTTGGGAAGGGTTAAAGGTGTGAGTGTGGAATGGAAGATTCCTTTGCAGGTTGCGAGACGCCGAGCGGGGAAGGAATGGGTTAATTTGAGAATTCAGCCAGGCTCAGAGATAAAGAGCTGCCAGGTGCCCAAGACCGACCGACTGACTGACACAGACCCACTTTCTGCGTGCCAAGCAGCCTGAGACTGCTTCTCAACCCCAGGTGACTGAGAAATGAGAACGGAGACAAACAGAACTGAAGAAGTTGCAGGACTGACGAGATTACACATTTGTGAAGGTTGGCCCGGTGAGATTCAACAGTCTGCCTCACAACCCTGAAGCTGGTGTGTTGTGGGAAAGTTAAGAGAGCTGCAGAAAGCCGGTTCAGACTGGTTCAGAGAGCAGCGAGCATGGGAGACGGCGGGGGGTGGGGTGGGGCAGGAGTGGCTCCCCCAGCTGAGACGCCCCCAGGAAAACCGAGGGCTTAAAATCGTCCCAAGAGCGGAAGCAAGTCGGAGATCTACAGCGGACCTCGGACGACCTGTGCACAGGGCAGAACTTTTGTCCACCCTTCCCCCTCTTCTTCTTACGTTACACCCAGGCTTGGCCAGCCTTGGGTTGTGCATGTATGAATATGAAAGTGGGTTAGGGCTTGGGCACTAACACTTTCTTCCTTCCTCTGAGTGATATAGGGTGCACCCTGCACTCACTGCTGTTGTTTGGTTAATAAGCTTTAAAACTTAGTCACTTGGTGTGCTCCTTTATCTCCGCCCCTAATGATCCTGGGGCCTCAGCCTGGTCACCTGATGCCCCAGGCAGATTGGTAACATACATCTGTCACACTATAATATATATTCTGCTTACTGTATTTTTCACTCCATGCATCTGATGAAGTGCCCAAATAAATGTGTTAGTCTCTAAGGTGCCACAGTCTATCAGCTGTTTTTTGCTGATACAGACTAACACGGTTACCACTCTGAAATCTCTCTCCACCTCTTCTCTCTTCAGTTGCCTTAGAAGCAGTTTTAACTGACTACAGCTCTCCCTAGCTTCTGTGCTGATTCCTTTGATGTTCAGCAAATAAGATTACAACTCTTTGGGCTGAAATAGGTTTTCCCCTCCCAGCAACCACCCCAAACACCTTTTATGTCTTTTCCTCTGATCAGTGAAGTTGTGGTGATGGGCCTATTGCTTGGATTTTGCTCCTCCAATTTGCATCCTTAATCTTCCAGGTTTTTAATACCTCACAAGATGGACTGGGATGCTGTGTTAAAAAGGAAACACATGCAAGAACCTTCCAAAGCCAGCCTTCCGAAAGAATTGTCTTCATATCTAAAAGTATTGTCAGAAGCTCCTCTCTTTAGTTTTAAGCTGAGCAATGGGGCTCCACTCCTAAATGTTTCATTTGCCGAGCCAGTGTATTATTTAATGGACAAAGTCTCCTTTCTCTCTTGGACTGTGTATATTTCATCTGTTTGTTAAACAAAAGAAGAAGGAAGGTGACTGCTTTTCTAATGAGTGTGCCCCTTTTTCCCCCAGGGGAAAGTCTCAGAAGGACTTCATCAGAAGAGATAGAGGGTTTGTTTTTTTTAATCAATCCAAGGCATTACTAAACTAAAACATGATTATCTTGGAAATCAATATAAAATTTAGCTGATCATACAGCACAACCTCCTCATATTCAATACATAGCATACTGCCAGCTTTACAGTTTGAGAGGACATTGATATAAATGTGAAATGAATAATAGTTCATATTATTAGAGTCTAGCTGGTCTGCTGGGCAAAGATAACAAACTAGGACCCTGTGGATTCTTTAAAATCTTTGTTGTACAAAGACTGGCATATGTCACTGGCTTTTAGATATGATTAATAAAATGTAATTGCCAGGAAAAAAAACTCGAAGACCTCACAAAGCTGTATTAACAACTGCAAAATGATTGAGTAAAATACATTCTTTATCTTCAGCTCTGTGAGCAATCGTAAACATAATTTCCATGTCCTGATTGTTCACCACCTTTAAGTGAATTGCTACATGTACATCTATCTTTAAAGCAAATATATCTTGGTTAGTGAATATATGTCCTCTTCTGGTGTGGAGTATATCTAAAGGTTTGCCTCTACCGTTCTGTTTCAATAAATTGTATTTTACAGTCAAATAAATGCATAATCATTTTTACCACGTACAAACCTGCATCATACTGACCCAAAAAAGGCATTTTGTGTTATATTTTTAAGTAAACCTTGAAGTTAAAGTGTCTAAACGTATAGGTAAATGAATAACTATAAAGCAAGCCAATATGCCTAAATATATTCTAAAATATGTAACTGTCAGAGGTAATAATTTATAAAGTAAGAATGTAGACATTTGCCTGATAGATCTGAGGGGCACGTTAATGGAGCACAATGAAGACAGATAGCTCCATTCTAATACTATTGAGCAGACAGTCGCCTCATGAAATGCATCTCTGCCAATGCACATCAATCTCGCCATGATGGTTGCTTAGATTAGACAGGGAGAAAGTACTCCTGTGAATCCTTAAAAGGCTATTTCTGTCTTTTGTAAAGTTGTTTAACTTTGTTTTCATTTTATGGGAATTGTCTGAGCTTTAATGCACACAGGAGCCTACAGATCTATCCTCATAAAATCGCCTGAAAATAGCGGTTGTTACAGAAACATAAATTACAACTTTACTGATTTACCCACCCAGGCTTATCCTGCTTCAAATTATTATTTTTTGTAACACATGCGTAAATCTATTAATAAAAAAGGAGTGCCATTTATTGATCTGATACATTTTAGATTGTGATGCTGAAAGCTAATCTTTTATACTCCACAAGACAATTGTTTTAGGTTTTGGAAACTAATATTTATATGTCCATGAGCAAACATAAAACCACTCTGCTTGGCCAGGAGTTACAGAATTCCTTAAAAACAACATTCATGGACTGCTAGTGGATGTGCTTATAGTGTGATTGCATTACTAGTAATCTGAAAGCAAACATCCAAACATATTGCTATCATTCTCCATTCCTTAGAAAGCTCAGCAGCAACATAATGGAAAATATGGCTGCCTGCATTTTATAAAAATTTGTTTTCAGTCTTGCTAAACCCACAGTCACACAAAGTGAAAATAAACAGTATCAAAGTTCAAACTATACCCTCAGGTTTGTAAGTAAAAACAAATACAATCTATTATTAAAAGCACCATTATCAAGATACAGGCTGTCTGAGGAGTGCTTAGGTATCCAACAATGGTTTAAGGATAGGGAACAAAAGTTGTCAAGGTAAATTAGTTTTAAAATGATCATGCTGTTCTCACTCCTACAAAGGGTCTGTCATCTGGGAAAGTTTAAAATCACAATGCCAATGTAGAAAAACAGTGCGTGTTGATTATTTTTATATAACTTTCCTTTGAAAGGATTTCTTATTTTTCTCCCATCATGAAAATTCCATAACCGTACAGAGGGCTAGAGTCTGAGACCTTATTTACCAAAAGCCACACTGAGGATCCCTGTGGAGTAAGGAGCTATTTAAAATGAGTACAGGAATCAGAATCTAAACCAGAGAGCAGAGCCATCTAGGGATAGCAGCAGAGGAGAGGAAATCAAGAACTTGTGCATTCTAATCTAGGCATTTATGTAACATTTAACCAAGTCACTTTTCCATCTCAGTTACCTCTCTGTAAAATGGGAATACCTGTATTTACTAGCCTAAAAGGTTTTGTTAGGACTCAAGATCAAATCCTGCTATAGTTCATATGGGAAATCCCACTGACCAAAGTCAATTGGACTCCTTGCAAGAATCAAGTGAGCAGGATTTGATCCTAGTCAAGCTGTGAAAAACATTGTATAAGAACAATTTTGAAAAAAAAATGCTACAATTCCTAGATCTCCCCCACCTCCACCAAGCAAACTACAACTCTGTTCCTCGAGAAATTAACAAACCGCCAGCTGTTACCACCCTGCCTATATTTGTGATATTATGATCTGTTATTATAGTGATGTGCTGGAGGTGTCTCTTGAGAGCACCTTTTTAAAACTCTATCATCAATTTAAAGGGAAGGTCAGCCTGATTCCCGTCCCTCTGATGCAGTTCACCACCAGTCTGGACACTGAAAAGCCATCTCTGCTGATTTATCCCTGGGTACTGTGACGGGGCAAGGCCAGAGGGCTATAGGAAAGTGGTAAGGAACCAGTATGTTCCTATTGGGATCCGGGAAGTCGGCGGGCGAAGCCCGCCCACTGCTAAAGGATCCCCCCCTTCAGCCTAAGGGGAGGGATCCACAGGACCTGGATGCCAAGTGATTCCGGGGGACAAAAAATGAAAAAACAGGAACAGGAGTGCGGTCAAAGGGTCAAACGAAGTGAACCAGATGGGGACACCGAGCAGAGAACCCCGGACAGCGCCCACTGCTCCTCAAAGGTGTCAAGGGAGCCAGTGGACGCTGCCCAGAGGCACTCTGCCCGGATGCGTGAACGAACAGAGGATTGAAAATAGGCCCCACAGTCACAGGAGCCTCCATCGGCCAACCTCCCCACCCTGGTCTTGTAGATGGCCAGTTTAGCTAGGGCCAGGAGTAGGTTGACCAGGAGGTCCCGTGACTCCGTGGGGCCGCGGATTGGAAGTGCATAAATAAAAAGGTGAGGGGAAAAGTGCAACCAAAACCTCAACAAAATGTCTAAGAGGAGCCGGAACAAGGGCTGCAGCCTGGCGCACTCCAGATAAATGTGCGCCAGGGTCTCCCTCACACCGCAAAAGGGACATGTGTCGGGGATTGGGGTGAACCGCGCCAAGTACATGCCCGTGATCACGGCTCCGTGAAGGAGCCGCCAACTGACATCCCCGGCGGGCCTTGGGACTAAGGAGGAGTAAAGGCTGGCCCACCGGGGCTTCTCACCCTCTACAGGTGGCAGGAGGTCCCGCCATTTCGTATCGGGGCGGGACGTGAGGGTGAGGAGATGAAGGGTGTGGAGCACGAGCGTGTATAGATGTTTCCTTGGCACGGTCTGGAAGCGGACTGGCTGCAGTTCGTGTAGCCGGCTCACCGTGAAGGGACAGGGGACCCGGTTGGGTCCACGGGGCAGGGGCCCAATAAAAAGGTCCGGAGGGCTTGGGGTGAAGGGAGGGCGGGGCGTACCCTCTCGCAGGACCCGGTTGAGGTAAACCCAAGCAGCGGGCGGCAAAGCAGCCTTCACCTCCTGAAGTACGCGCCGGGGAGTACCAGGTCTGGAGAGCCCCATGCGCTGAGCAAGCGTCAGGGGATCCAGCCAGTCTCCCTGGTCGTAGTCCAGGAGGTCTCCGACCCTAGTGACTTCTGCCAGGACCAACCTCTGGCGCACCGAGGGGGACTCCGCCACCTGCACACGGAGCTGGGGGGTGTGTAGCAGGGGCTCCGCGAGGAGATCTGACCCCTCGGTGGCCGCCACGGACCTGGTCGCTGAAAATAGCTTCCAGGTCCGGAGGAGGTCCTGGTAGAAGACCGGCAGCCCGTAGAGGTCTCGCGGAAGACCTCTCAGATGGAGATAAAGGAGCTGCCGGTCATATCGGAGCCCTCGGAAACGGCATAGGAAGGCGTGCGCCAATACGCTCCACGCTGGACTACCTGCACCATAAAGGAGCCTCTGCAGGGCCTGGAGATGGAAGACATGGACCTGAGTGTGTGAACACTTCAGGCCCTGCCCACCCTCCTCCAGAGGAAGATGGAGAACCCCTGCAGAGACCCAGTGCAGTCCTGACCAAAAGAACTCCAGAATCGACGTCCGGAGATTGGCCAGGAAACCCGGGGCCGGGACCAGGGTGTTGAGCCGGTACCAGAGCATGGACAGGACTAATTGATTGATTACCAGTGCTCTCCCTCGAAAGGAGAGGCACCGGAGCAGTCCTGTCCATTTCCGGATCCGCTCTATCACCCTGCCCTCTAAACCTTGCCAGTTCTCCGGCGGGGATGGATGCGTGGCAGAAAGGTAAACGCCGAGATAGAGCAGCGGACCCGCGCTCCACCTGATGGCCTGAAGCGTGGGTGGGAGAGAGCTCGCCTGCCACCCGTCCCCTACCACCAGGCCAGAGCTCTTGACCCAGTTGACCCGGGCAGAGGAGGCCGCCGAGTAGATCGTCTGGCAAGCCTCCACCCGCACCAAGTCGCCCGGGTCCTGGACCACGAGGAGCACATCGTCGGCGTATGCCGACAGGACCAGCCGCAGCTCCGGCTCTCGGAGCACCAACCCCGTCAACCTCCTGCGGAGGAGACAAAGAAAGGGCTCGATCGCCAGAGCGTACAGCTGGCCCGAGAGGGGGCACCCCTGCCGTACTCCTCACCCGAAGCTGACCGGCTCGGTCAGAGTCCAGTAGAGCCTGACCAGACACTCTGCGGAGGCGTACAGCACCTGGAGAAAGCCCACAAACTGGGGCCCAAAGCCAAACGCTCGCAGAGTGCTCAGGAGGTACCCGTGATCCACCCTGTCGAACGCCTTCTCCTGATCCAGAGACAGAAGGGCGAACGACAGACCATCCCTACACCCAAGCTCCAAGAGATCCCGGACCAGATACAGGTTGTCGAGAATGGTGCGGCCCGGGACGGTGTAGGTCTGGTCTGGGTGGACCACGTCCGCCAGCACGGACCCGAGCCGCAGCGAGATGGCCTTTGCTACGACTTTATAGTCCGTGCTGAGGAGCGAGACGGGACGCCAATTCCGTAAATCGCGGAGGTCCCCCTTCTTCGGCAATAAGGCGAGCACGGCTCGCCTGCACGAAAGAGGGAGGACCCCGCCCTGCAAGGACTCGGCCCAGACAGTGACAAGGTCTGGGCCGAGGACGTCCCAGAACACGCGGTAGAACTCCACGGTCAGCCCGTCCAGTCCCGGAGATTTATTAGTTGGCATGCGACGGAGGGCTTCCGAGAACTCGGCCAGAGTGAGAGGCAGCTCTAGCCGGTCTCGGTCGCCCGTGCTGACCGTAGGGAGTTCGTCCCAGAGCACTCTGCAAGCGTTAGGATCGGTCGGATCCGGGGAGAAAAGGCTCGCGTAGAAGGCCTTGGCCCTCCCGCACATCTCCACCGGATCCGTGAGGGGGGTGCCATCTTCTGCGAGGAGACAGGTGATGTGTTTCTTAGCCCCCCTCTTTTTCTCCAGGGCGTAGAAGAAGCGGGAGCCGCGATCCATCTCCCGAAGGAGACGGATGCGGGATCGAATGAAGGCGCCCCGGGCCCGATGATCCTCGAGTTCCCGGAGCTCCTCCCGCTTCTCCCGGCACGCCCCACAGAGGGATGGATCCTCAGGGCTGGCGGCCAGACGCCTCTCCAGCTCTAAGACCTCCCGTTCCAACTGCCCTATCGTCGCATCCCTCCGTCGGCTGGCGCCCCGGGTGTAGTCACGGCAGAAGAGCCGGGCGCGTACCTTCCCTAGATCCCACCATCGCCGCGCCGAGGGAAAGGCGTGCCGTTGCCCTCGCCAGGCCAGCCAGAACTCCCGGAAGGACGCCACGAAACCCACATCCTCCAGCAAACTGTTATTAAAATGCCAATAGGCCGGCCCCGGCCTCTCCGCGCAGAGAGAGGCCGTCACGGTAGCGAGATGATGATCAGAGAACGGGGCCGGCCGGACGCTGGAGGAGTGGGCCCGCGAGAGGTGAAAACGTGATAAATAGATGCGGTCCAACCGGGAGTGGTGCGACCGATGGGCCTCCACCCGGACAAAGGTGAAGGTTGAGCTGTCGTCCGGGTGGTGGTCGCGCCAGACGTCCACCAGGGAGTGATGTTCGACAATCTCCCTGAGGACGTCCGCGGCGGCCGGGCACTGCTCGATCCCCGAGCGGTCCCGTTTCTCAAGGGTGTTGTTAAAGTCCCCGCCCAGGACCAGGCACTCGCGAGGATCCAAGGTGCCGAGGAAGGTGGACGCCTGCTGATAGAAACGAAGTTGTTCCGGGCCCGCTGTCGGGGCATAGATGTTGATGAGATTGACCACGAGCCCCTCCATACGGACCCGTAGGTGCAGCAGGCGGCCCGGCACAGCCTCGGCAACCCCCAGCACCTCAGGCCGTAGGTCGGGGGAGAACAAGGTCGCCACTCCAGCCTGGCGAACAGAGAGATGGCTGAAGTAGACTCTGTCCCCCCATTCCAGCCGCCAGCTGTCTTCAGCGGCTGGATCTGTATGGGTCTCCTGCAGGAATACTACAGAGTACCCCCCCTCCCGAAGGAAGGAGAGCACCTGGCTCCTGCGGAGACCCATCCTACAGCCCCGGGTGTTCAATGTTGCGAAGAGGAGAGATGCCATGAGGAGGGCTGGAGGGGATCCTTGCTGGCAGAGTCACTCACGGCCCCCATCGGGCCGCGTAACAATCCGTGACCCACCCCATAGGCGAGTAGTGAGTCACGGAAAAGGCGGACCCATTGGTAGGCCGTGGCGGCCTGCTTCCCAGTCCCTTTGCCCTCCCCCATGAGGGCCCTCGCGGCCCGGAGGATTTGGTGGAAATCCCCCCATCGCTGGAGAGCGAGCTGTACTTTGTTGCGGGAGCCCCGGACGTCCTCCAGGAACTCCCGCAGCTCCTCTCGCAGCGTATTGGGGGCCGGGGTTACTGGCTCCCGGCTATCGAAAGAAGGGGCCCCGGACACAGCCCTATGGCCCACCGAAACAGACAGGCAAGGGGCGGACCCTCGACGCAGCTCCTGCTGGGCCGGCACCTTAGGGCCCAATCCGAAAATCGGCTTAATTGGGGGAGGCGGCGGAGGGAGAAGAGCAGCCTCTGGTGGGTCGGGACGAGGAAATACTGGGGCCGCTCCCTGGGGGCCATCCTCCGAGAAGGGGAGGGAGACAGGCCCAGAGGCGGCAGTGTCATCATGGGAGGTGTGGGAGATTGGGATGGCATCAGGGGCGGGGCAGGGATCAGAAGTAGGGGCAGGGAGGGGGACATGAGCAGGGCCGGGCTGAGGAACGGGTAGAGGATCCTGAGCCGCAGGAGCTGGGCCACTGGGAGGTGGCCTCTCTTGGTGTGGCTGAGGGATCTGGGAATTGGGAAGGGGACCCCCCACGATGCCGGGCTCTAGCATGATGGCTTGTGTTACAGCCACGGCATCGGGAGGTGGACAGATATTTGCGGGGTCCCCGCCTGGGAAGGAGAACTGTTGTCCCACCCCAATGAGGGGTACCCCCTGGGATTCGGGTCCCGGCCGCAGGGCACCGGCCGTCGCTTCAGGAGGCTTGGCGGCCGTCAGCGAGGTGTCACTTGCGACCGGGCAGGTGGAAGAGCCCAGGGGATCCTCGGAGGTGGGAGCGGAACCGGCGGTCAAGGGGAGGGAGCATGGGGAAAGGGGGGAAAGGGGCACCGGGGTGAGGTCATTGAGATCGAGGCCTGCCGGTAAAGGGTCGTCCTCCCCCTGGGTGATTGGGGTCAGACCCAGGGCCTCGATCTCCTCGTAGATGGAGGGCAGGTCACCTTCTGCCACCCCGGGGTTCTCCCCGCCGGCACCTGAAGCGATGCTCGGGTTGGGGCGTGCAGGGTTGACAAACGGGGCAGAAGGGGCTCCATCAGGGGCTCCCGAGGGAGGGGCGGTAATACCTTCCGGTGCTGCCACGTCTTTCCCAGCCGGTTCTGGCGGACTAAAGCCGCTCGGGGGCAAAGCGGAAGGCTCGGCATCAGTTCCCCCCTTCCTGGTTTTCCGGGGGGCTTCCGCATCGGTGGAAAGGAGCGGGGCTCGAGCCTTCCGCTTGCCCCGCTTCCCCTGTACTAAGGCCCAGCCCTCCATGGCATCATCTGGGGGCTGGCTAGTAAGGGTCGGGTCGGGGGGGGCGCGATTCCTTAGGGACTCGGGGAGGTAGTGGTGGGGCAGCATAAGGGAGAGAAAAGTCTCCCTGGGGCGGGCCCTCTCCCACGCCCGGCGATATCCCTGCCTCACCCTCCTCCACAGGCCTCAGCAGACTGTTCGCAGTGGGCCTCTCCCGCTCGTCTGGGCTCACTGGGGGAGGTACTCCCAGGGCCCGAGCGGGAGCAGCGGTGGACTGGGAAGGAGGTGGGGCGGCTCTGGGCACCGGGCATACAGGGCCGCCGGCGATGACGGGGCCGACGCCCTGCCGGGGCTCGGGGGTCTCGGATGCTCCCCCTTGCCGGGCCAAGGGACAGTCCCTCCGGACGTGTCCCATCGCCCGGCAGAGGTAGCACCGGGCCTCCCCCGTGGAATAGTACACCCGGTAACGGGCCCCGTGATAGGGGACCATAAAGGACCCCTCGAGCGCCTCCCCATCACGTGCAGCCGGGGGCATTTGGAGCTGCACCTGCCGGCGGAACGAGAGGATGTGACGGAGGGCGGGGTCTTTGCAGCCCAGTGGGTGAGGGCTGACTACAGAGATGGGTCTCCCCAGGGCGGAGAGGGCAGGTAACAGGGCGGCATTGGGGAGGAAGGGAGGGACGGAAGTGAGGACTAGGCGGACGCCCAAGTCCTCCAGCGGCTCTAATGGGACGAACACGCCCCCCACCGCCAGGCCCTTCTCCACCGCCTCTTGGGCCGCGGCCTCCGATGCGAGGAAGAAGACTACCTTCCCGTACATTTTGGAGGCCGCTACGATGGCCGTGGGCCCCACCACCCTCGCCAACGCCCGCACATACGTTTCTACGTGGGGCGAGGCGGGTACCAGGAGGCAACGGACGCCATGCCTCCTGGTCAAGGTGGGAAAGGGGCCCCGGCCGCTATAGATGGTAGCTGAGGCAGTGGGCGGGTTAGGTGACGTTGCGGCAGGTGGGGGGGTTGCCGCCACCTGGGCGTACGCTCTGGGGGCCGGGGGTGGGACACCCGCAGAGCTGGTAGAGGGAACAGCAGGGAAGGGTGCCGTGGCCGGTGGCAGGGCCGCAGCAGTAGTGGCTGCCTCTGCCATGGAGGGTCTGGCCTTTGTCGCGGGGCCCTTACCCTTCTTTTTACCCTGGCCCTTCCTGCCGGCTGGGGGGGCTCCCCCAGGATCATGGGGGGCGAGGGACGTGGCAGCAGCGGAGGTCTCTTCAGTGTCCGCCGCTGCCGGTGCCCCAGCGGGGGCGAGAGCAGGTGGTTCGGCAGCGGCAGTCGAGGTGGAGGCTAGGGAGGGTGACGGGGGAACAGGCGGAGGAGGGGCAGCCATGCCATCTGGAGGGGCTTCTCCCTCCATATCGCCTGCCATGATGAACAGGGGAGGAAGGGAAAACTCCTGAGAGGTGGGGTGGGGAGAGGAATTGGGGTGACCACTCCTCCCTGCTAGGCTGCAGGCAGGGGAGGAGGGCAATAAAAGTGGGGACAGGGTTCAGGGTTCAGGGTTAACTCGGACTACTGCGGGGGTAGGGTTCAGTCACCGACACAAGATGGGGAATCCGGCTCCCCTTGTTGCACTAGGGGAGGGGATGATATAACAGCATGGGGGTGCAGTGAGATGGGGTCAAAATTAAACAGGGGAGGGGCACAAGCGCATGGGAGGGGGCGTGAGTGCATGAAAGCAGGGGGCTAATCAGGGCAAACGGAGCTTCAGGGGGAGGGAGACAACCAACTAAGAATGGGGCAGAAAAACAAGGGACTAGTTGCAGGGCTAGGGTAGGGCAAACAAACAAGGCTGTAGAGGGAGAGGGGCGGGGCAGGCAAAACTGAAACTAGCAACGGGCTGGGACCAAAGAAAAAAGGGGGGCAAACAACTGCAAGGGGTAAATGGGGCAGGTGGCAAGGGACAAAGCAAGGGACGTGCTGCTGGGGGGAAGAGGGTCAGTCCAAGGGGTATGGGAGGGGCACGTGCACCCACGTGCGCTTGCACAAAGTCAATGAGTGGGGCTGGTTGCCACTGCAGGCCCAAATGATGTTAAAAGTTTGTGGCAGGCCATGGAAGCAGCTAAGTCCAGAGGCTGTAGCACAAGGCAGATGGTGAGCAGCCAGCAGAGGTGGTGGAGGGGGCAGCGGTGGTGGTGGGGGTTATGGGGGGGCACAGGTGGACCAGGGGGCAGGCTCAGTGCCACACCCCCTGTGCCCCTACAAACACAGTCAACACCCCCACCACTAGAGCACAGTTCGAAAGATTACTCAGTTCTTGGAGGCCCCCTCCACGGTGGTCTGCAGAGTCTCCGCCGACGGTCTTCTGGGTCTTCCTCCTCTGGGTACCAGCAGCTTCCTGGCAGCAAACAGGGCAGCAGCAGCAGCTCCAGCAACTCCAGGCGGTGGTCCGGTGGTCAGGCAGGACCCCTCTCAGCTGGTGGTGGTAGTGGTCACAGCAGCGGCTGGAGCAGGAGCCCCTTACACCCCTCCTCTGGGGAGAGGGCCAGCAGGCCCCCTCCCCCCCAAGGGGTTGCTGCAGTAGCAGGAGTAGCAGCAACCAGGGTGTTGGGGGGGGGGGGGGTTCAGCTGCCAGGCAGCCAGCAACCGGAGAGTAGAGTAGTGGGAGGGGTATCTGGCCCAGCCAGGGGAGAAGCTGGAGCAGCAGTAGCAGCAAACAGCAGCTGGGAGGGCCAAGGGCCTAGCAGCAGCCCCAGCAGGAGGAGCAGGAGGAGCAGCAGCAGCCCTCTACCACCTTCCCGGCCAGAGGGCTATAGGAAAGTGGTGAGGAACCAGTATGTTAGCCCCAGGCTAAACAAATCCCTGATACCTTATGGCAGTTGCTCCAGGTTAATCAAGACACCTGGGGACAATTAAGAACTTTCCAGAAGGCAGGGAGGTTGATTGAGACACCTGCAGCCAATCGGGCTGGCTGAAACTAGTCAAAAGCCTCCCAGTGAGTCAGTGAGGGGCGTATGTCAGGAGTTGTGGAAGGAGGTTGCGGGTGAGGAGCTGAGAGCAAGAGGCACTAGGAGCTGAGAGTAAGAGGGCGTACTGCTGGAAGATCCTGTGGTGAGGATAAAGAAGGTGCTGGGAGGAGTCCATGGGGAAGTAACCCAGGGAGTTGTAGCTGTCGTGCAGTTGTTCCAGGAGGCACTCTAAACAGCTGCAATCCACAGGGCCCTGGGCTGGAACCCGGAGTAGAGGGCGGGCCCTGGTCCCCCCCAAAACTCCCAACTCCTGATCAGACACAGGAGGAGTTAACCTAGACTGTGGATTCTACTAGAGGGGAAGATCTCTGAGGCAAGCAACATCCGCCAATAAGCGCAGGACCCACCCAGGTAGAGGAGGAACTTTGTCACAGTACATAAATATAGTTCTGAAGAGCAAATATAGTTCTGAAGAATGGTGTCGGGATGTGCTGGCCTCTGCTTCCTGCAGCCCCCATTGGCCTGGGATGGTGAACCACAGCCAGTGGGAGCTGTGATCGGACGAACCTGCGGATGCGGCAGGTAAACAAACCGGCCCGGCCAGCCAGGGAGCTTTTCCTGGTGGGCCACGTGCAAAGGTTGCTGATCCCTGTGGTAAATGCATGTAGCAACATTATGTGTCAAGTTATGTGCATAAGTTGAAATCAGGATTGATGTTTCTCAGGTAAGTCTGGGAGTGACTAAACCAGTTTCTCAAACACAAAGGGCAAACTGACACCCCAGGCAGGTATCCACAAACTGATGGGCCATCACTTATCAAATAGCCATTCTTTGTCAAGAAAAGGGGGCAGGGACAAAAAAGATCTGTGTTTTATCAAAGAAACAGCATGGAGCCTCCTCTTGGTTCTCAGCTAGAAATGCTTTTCAAAGAAGGACTGGAATTTCAAAAAGGAGGGGAAAACACCCTAAGACACCTCTTCCCCCCCACTCCCTTCCCATCTC